>OV656761.1:2477658-12477658 GCA_927399505.1 Luperina testacea
CGAAATAGAGACCCGACAGTGGACGCATATGGATGCGCCACCTCGACCAGCTACTCCCGGCGCCTCTGATTCCTGGGATTCACGGCGGAGGCGTGTCATAGACTAAATACGTGTTGCCTAGTTACCAAGAATATTATGTCTGTCATTAAAATATTTGGTATGCTTTACATGCTTTAATTCATATCTAATATGGTGGGATACTGCACAAGGTCCGTGCGGTTAGAAGTCTTCTCCGGGCAACGCCAGTCATCTCAGGCGACTCGCCCTATATGCTCATGTTCGGAAGAGAGGTAAGAACGAGATTGGCAGCCAAGATCAAATCCCCACCAAAGGCACTACATAGGGACAGAAGAGAAGGGGTGAGAGAGTTTGCATATTAGATATGAATTAAAGCATGTAAAGCATACCAAATATTTTAATGACAGACATAATATTCTTGGTAACTAGGCAACACGTATTTAGTCTATGACACGCCTCCGCCGTGAATCCCAGGAATCAGAGGCGCCGGGAGTAGCTGGTCGAGGTGGCGCATCCATATGCGTCCACTGTCGGTCTCTATTTCGTAGTGGAGGTTTCCCAGTCGACGGGTCACTGTACCAAACTCCCACTTCCTTCCTGATACAGAGTAGTTGCGAGCTTGCACTCTGCCACCGACTGCAAACTCTCTCACCCCTTCTCTTCTGTCCCTATGTAGTGCCTTTGGTGGGGATTTGATCTTGGCTGCCAATCTCGTTCTTACCTCTCTTCCGAACATGAGCATATAGGGCGAATCGCCTGAGATGACTGGCGTTGCCCGGAGAAGACTTCTAACCGTACGGACCTTGTGCAGTATCCCACCACTCTCCCCCTCCAATTTGTGCAGTGATCTTTTAACTGTCTGGACAAATCGTTCAGCTTGTCCATTAGTTGCGGGGTGGTAGGGTGCAATCGTTTTGTGAACAATGCCATTGCTAGATAAGAACGTCTGGAATTCTTGAGAGACAAATTGTCTTCCATTGTCCGACACCAGCGTGTAAGGTAATCCAAAGGTATCGAATAAGTCGTCTAGTATCTGAATACAGAATGCGCTCGTCGTAGTTTTTGTAGGGATGATTTCTACCCACTTGGAAAATGCGTATAAGAAGGTTGTAGCCCGATATCGGGCCTGCAAAATCAATGTGTATTCTTTGCCAAGGGCCAGTTGGGTCTTCCCAGTGATGCAGAGGTGCTTTTGGTGGATCATTCTGGTTTAAACGACAGGTTCTGCAAGATTTTACTTTGTTGTCGATATCCTTATCAATGTTCTTCCAGTACACGAAACTCCGCGCAAGAAGTTTCATTTTTAAGATACCGACATGTCCCGCGTGAAGTTCATCTAAGATGCTTTGGCGTAGTTTTTGTGGAATTATAACTCTCGTGCCTTTTAGGATGCAGTCATTTTGAAGAGTTAGTTCATTATCTTTATATCCAGATTCCTTAAGTGAATTACCTGAATGAAGTGTTTCGAGTAATTTTTGTAATTCTGGGTCTACTCTTGTTTCTTTTGCTATTATTTCCGGTGAAATATGAAATGTGTTTATCTGATTCATCTGAAATATGTAATGCTGGTCATGTTTGTTCTCATTAATCTTCTCAACCGGAAAACGTGAGAGGTAGTCGGCGTTGGAGTGCTTTGAGGAATTTCTATATTCGATAAGGTAGTCAAATCCTGATAGAAAGTGAGCGTAGTGGAAAAGCCTCATAGTGCTCAAAGCTGGTAAAGTTTGGTGCGGGTGAAAAATTGATGTAAGAGGTTTATGGTCTGTGATTAGTGTGAATTTCCGGCCGTAACAATAATGATAGAATTTCTTTAAACCCCAGACAATAGCTGTCGCCTCTTTATCAATTTGACTATAATTCTTTTCGCTGCTGGTAAGGGATCTAGAAGCAAATGCTATTGGTCTTTCTGAGCCATCTGGTAGTTTGTGACTTAGAACTGCACCAAGTCCTGTGGGTGAGGCGTCTGTGGCTAATATAAGTGGTTTATTCTGATCGAAGTGTATTAGGATTCTTTCGCTTAATATTTCTTTTTTAATGTTCTTTAGGCTTTCTTCACACTTTGTAGACCAAGTAAATGTTGTTCCTTTCTTCAAGAGTTCATTTAAGGGGGCAGTGATGGATGCTAGGTTGGGTATAAATTTATTGTAATAATTTGCTAAGCCTAGTAACGTTCTTAGTTCATTTACATTATTTGGGCATTGTGCATTTAAAATTGCTTTTATCTTGTCCTGATTTTTGTGTAAACCATCTTTGTCTATTGTGTGTCCCAAGTAATTGATACTTCTTTTGAAGAATTGGCACTTTTCTTTATTAACACGAAGGTTGCTGTCTTTAAGTTTATGCAAAACTTGTTTCAATCTGGATAATAATTGTTCTTCTGTCGAGCCTTGTATTATTATATCATCGAAGAAGCACTTAATACCGTCAAGGCCCAGAAGTAATTGGTCCATGTATTTTTGCCAGATACTTGGTGCTACTTTGACTCCAAACATCAGTCGGTTCACTTTAAAAGTACCTTTATGTGTACTTAATGTTTGCAGGAGGGAGCTTTCTTCATCCATCACCATGTTCAGGTAAGCTTGCGTGATGTCTAAGGTGCAGAAAAATTGTCCGCCGCCCATTTCAGCTAGGATGTCTTCAATTATTGGTATTGGGTATTTTTCGTCTTCTATCATTTTGTTTAAGGTGATTTTGTAGTCTGCGCACAGTCTGATGCTTCCGTTTGGTTTCACTATTGGGACGATGGGAGTGCCCCAATCGGAGTGATCAATCTTTGTAATAATTCCCAGTTTTTCAAGTCGGTCAATTTCTTCATCTACTTTAGATCGTAGGGCATATGGAATTCTCCGTGGTTTAATAAAGATTGGTTGCGCATTATGTTTAAGGGTCAGGTGGCCTCGTACGTTTGGAATTTCGCCTAGGTTTGTACTGAAAACGGTGGGTTCATACTCTTTAAGTAATTGTTCAAGTTTCAGTATTTTCTCACATGTATCAATCGATTTCATTTCGGCTAGTTTAATGTCAAACTCCTTCATCCAGCTTCTACCCAAGATGGGTCCCACATCTTTGTTAATTACATATAGTTTTCCATAGAACAATTGGTTTTTAAATTTGCATCGAACAAACGTAACACCGATAGGTTCAAAAACTTCGCCTGTATAAGTTCTTAGTTTGATGCTCGTGTGAAATAGTCTTTTGTTTATGTTAAGCTTCTTATAATCCTTAAGCGAGATGGTAGAGAGTGTTGCACCCGTGTCAAATTCCATGTTTGTTTTCTTTCCTTCAATTTCGATAGTTATAATGTATTTGTCTGAGAATTCACTCTTTACGAGGTTAATTTCTGCGATGCTGCCGGTACTGGTACTACTTGTAGAATAATTTAGCAAGTTCGTTTCATTGCGTTTATGTCCTTGAAGGCAGACTCGGGCTAGGTGTCCTTCCTTTTGACACTTCCGGCACGTGCTTTTTATGGCCCCACATTCATTTGCTTTGTGGTCGTCTTTTCCACAGCGGTAACATTTACCTTTAAGTTCTCTTATACGTAGAAGTCGGTCTTTTAATTGAATGTGCTTTATTCGATGCGGGTTCTACTTCATTATGGGCTTTTGAAACTATATTGATCGTATCCAATGGTGGTGGACGGATGGATGTAGATATGGTCGAATTTTCATTTTTTCCCATTTCCATAGTCGTGGCCGTTTGTACTAATTCTGAAAATGATGCTGTTTGTTTTGTTTGAATAATTTTTGTGCGAATTTCTCCATCTTTTAATCCTCGAATAAATTGTAATGATAAAAATGAATCGAGGGTGGGTTTAAGACAATGTGAGCAAATAAATTCACATTTTGACGACAGTCTTTTAAGTTCTGATGCGTAAACAGCAATCGATTCATTGGCTTGTTGTAGTCTTGATATGAAGATGTGCTGTGAGGCCCATATGCTAGGTTTTGGATCGATGAAATTGTCCAAGATATCAGTCAATTCTTCATAGGTCTTCGTAACTGGGTCGTCGGGTGAACACAGGTCGTAAATTCTTTCATGAATGTCAGGTGGTAAAGTGGACAGAAGTATGTAGACCTTCGTTGTGGGATCCGTAATATTGCTGAGCATCATGTAAACAGAGAGTCTTTTTATAAAATTTTTAAACGATTCGTTTGCTTGAAACGGTTGGAAATTGAGTCTAGGATGTACTTCACGATGAGCGCTCGTGATTTCACACGCATTGTGTGTGGATGGTAAGCTGGGTAACGGCTCATGAGTTTTGAAAGACGTGTTCATCAGTCGTATCATTTTTGTACGTAAATTTGTATAAATTTCGTCCACTTCGTACCTGTAAAGGGTTTCAGCTTCGATGTATTCGTCTTCGGTCTCCTCTTCTATCTGTAATTGTATGTTTTGCAGACCTTGGTAAGTATTTTGAAGTGTCAGTAATCGTGTTTCTATTTCTTCTTGTGTATATAAATCCTGTTCTTCTTGAAATACGTTATTAGTTTTTGTTAACAAGCCGCGTAGGATGGCTCGCGAACGTTTTGCTTTCTTTATATCGAACGGCATCGTCGCCAAATATTAGATATGAATTAAAGCATGTAAAGCATACCAAATATTTTAATGACAGACATAATATTCTTGGTAACTAGGCAACACGTATTTAGTCTATGACAGTGGGATACTGCACAAGGTCCGTACGGTTAGAAGTCTTCTCCGGGCAACGCCAGTCATCTCAGGCGATTCGCCCTATATGCTCATGTTCGGAAGAGAGGTAAGAACGAGATTGGCAGCCAAGATCAAATCCCCACCAAAGGCACTACATAGGGACAGAAGAGAAGGGGTGAGAGAGTTTGCAGTCGGTGGCAGAGTGCAAGCTCGCAACTACTCTGTATCAGGAAGGAAGTGGGAGTTTGGTACAGTGACCCGTCGACTGGGAAACCTCCACTACGAAATAGAGACCGACAGTGGACGCATATGGATGCGCCACCTCGACCAGCTACTCCCGGCGCCTCTGATTCCTGGGATTCACGGCGGAGGCGTGTCATAGACTAAATACGTGTTGCCTAGTTACCAAGAATATTATGTCTGTCATTAAAATATTTGGTATGCTTTACATGCTTTAATTCATATCTAATAATAGGTATGTAGCAAGCGATCTCAATGCTGACTTTATTATGCAAAGCATTTGCTCTCTCAATTAGAACGAAACTATTTCCGTACGATCTCTTGGCAATGACAGAATAAGAAATACGGAACAAGCCAAGACTACTGGTATTACAATATGGAAAGAAGTTTTGTATTCTGTATGCGTAATTAAATTACGGTACAAAGTTAATGTTAGTTTTTTAAATGCTAATAGATTGTGGATTCTCAATTCTTAAATCGTTTGAGGTGATGTTAGTCGGTTGTTTAGCACAACATCTATTATGTCGCGGTAAGATGGTTGAAGCCGATTAGTCTAGTAAGATAGTTGTATTACTAGATCGTGCTATATCTGCCTAGGGATGTAACTATATCACGGTTCAACCATCTTACTGCGACATATACATCCTAACTATAGGTAATAGGTAAAACGGGCTGGTGTCCGCAACTCCACGCCAATGCGCGTATTTTGCGTACGGATCATATACATCCTAACTATAGATATTATATATGCGAAAGTGAGTTAGTTTATTTCGCTAAAATGGCTGAACGAATTTGAATGAAATTTGGCACATGGGTAGACGATGACCTGGATAAGGACAGAGGCTACTTTTCATCCCGGATCGCAGACGAAGTCGCAAGCAACAGCTAGTAGTGCATAGATCCTTCTACTTTATGAACCTGGTGTATTTTAGAGGCGCTCTCGTAAGAAACCACATTTAAAAGTCATTAACATAGAAACGGTACTATAGTGTAAGAGCCAACTAGTATTTTATTGCGTTCTCTAAGTAGTATAGGAGCTTCAAATAATGTGAAAAATGTACTGGAACTGCAAGTCTTGCGTAATATTTCGTAATTCTTCTTTTTGGTGTAACTAATACGATTACGTCTTTGTGGTAACTCCCCTGACTTTATCTATAAAGGAATACGAAAATGTATGTAAGATAAAAATATACATAAAATTCACATTAACGATATTACTAAGAAATTTAATTAGCATTGCAAATAATATGATTGCACATATTTTTTAATCCGGCCTCGGCAAATTACGATGTTGCTATTTTTTTTAATATAAATCTTTCCGTAGTGGAATGACCACTTCGTCTATAATTATGAATTGAGAAAATTTTATTTTAATATTGCCATAATTTATCGTTTAATTATACAAATTAGTATTACATTTGCTAATATGATAAATTATTTTCTGTTGGTTTTGCAAGTAGGCATTATTGCCTTGTATTTTTTACGTGTTTAGTCAATTACATAATTTCAGTACAGTTTATGAAAGCCTAATCAAGAAATTGTTATCCATAAATAACTAAAATCCATAAAAGTTGATCTACGATTTGAAGGGGATAGGCAACAGTATTACAATGGCGGCACTGTATGATGGCTTGTGACTGTGGCTATTGTTGTGTGGCTCGTCAAAATCGGTCCAACCGTTTCGGAGATTAGCCGGAACAAACAGACACAGCATTTTCAAAATTGTGTTTTTTTATAAGTACCGCATATACTTTCTTAAGTATTTAGTAAAAAGCTGTTATTTTGACATTACAAACAGACACTTCAATATATTTTGTATTGATATAATATTTCTTTATTTTGTATAACACTGTATACTCAAATAATTAACAATACCGTCCAAACAATTCTCGTCTTCATCCTTTAAAACTCTTTTCAACAGTACCTACACAGTGGAATAGAATATAACATGAAATAGTTATATAAGTCTAACTTTGTTACAAAACGTATGTTTAGCTCAGTTGGATAGGTACCTTTCTCTTAACGTAGTGTCATAGTGTGCTGGGTCGAGATGGATTATATTAGTATTACGTAACATTAGCTTTTGTTACCGCTTCATTTTGAGGCTTTAGATTGGTTCAATTGAATTTGATTGAGGAAAATGTTGCTAAAAAATATTCACTGGTTAACAAAAGTTTTGATATATCATCGTTATTTTGACATATCATTTCGTTTCATGCTCTGTGAGTTCTGTGATAGGTTATCTCCCTTTTGTTCTATGTTTCCCTTTCCAGTGGCGGATTCGTTTATTCTGTTGATCTGCTAGCATATCATCAGTCTTTTCCTTGTCATGCTGTCAGAGATCAACCTTCTCCCAGAACGCAACTTCTATAAATTCTTGGGTACCAATTGTACCAATATTTTATTTCTGTCCTAGAATCTCCTGCCAATAATAAAATACGTTCCTGATACCTATCAGAGAGCACAGCAACGAAAATAAAATTCACTGTGATGCACCGTGAATATTTGAGGTAAAATAATTTTGTAAGGACTGCAAACGCTGAGTGCAAAAGAAGTACTGTAGTGTTTTACGAATTTAAACTTTATTAGTTCCTAATCGTGTCCTACTGGCAGGGGGCAGGAACTAAATTTCTCGGTGACGGGAACATAAGTTGGTTTCTAGCTGAAACTACCTAAATAGTGATTTTATTTAAATGAGCATGGACATCACAATGGCCCAAAATGACAGTGATAGCATCATGTAGCTTCATATTTTCTGACTGACCAACTTCTTGACAATTCAAAAGTGCCTGTAAATGGTTTAATTGAAATGCTTTGAGTTTGAGTTTGAGCACATAATCATTGTTCTCACATTCTGACGTAGATAATGATTAATGATGTAGCGTCATTTTTGTCAGTGAAAGTAACATCAAAGTTAGTCCATGTAATATCAAGTTGTGTGTCAAAAATATCACGTCATAGTGTACCCAAAAAATACGAGATAAATCAGCATTATTTTATACTCTAATGTATAGCTTGACATTTGTTAAGTCAACTAATATTACTTCATATAAAAACTTGACATTAATAGACGCTTTATTAACACTGCCTGTCCTTGTCATTTTCATCATTATAAGTTATTTAAGTCAAGCGTCAATCATTCTGAATGTTAATCGATATAATAAAATGCCATTAATAAAAGAAATTAACATATATTTGATAGAACAGTTAATGACGATCGGAAATATATAAAAATTAGACTTAACACTACAGATTATCTCATGCATTTTCGAGATGTAGATTTCTGGTTTTACGTCGAGCGTCTGCTCCCGGTCTTGAAACCAGTTTTTTGTAATATGATGTCATCAAACTACGGGTGGATCTTGATTCACTTTTGTTGTTATGCTTGTAACATGATATTATAAATGCACAAGTTAAATGTCTATTATTGAATCATACTGTAGTTGGATTTTCCATCCATGTTGTTGCAAATTAGCGTCAAGTTGTAGAGCCCAGTGCCATAGACATTATGTTGAGTTGCAGGTCCATTGGCACATAGATCCTTTTTTGTTTATTGTTGTTTCAGCAATAGTTTTCTTTAGTCCTTTCAACTTATAATAATAACTTAAGTTAGTGTCAATATCTTCTTCACTGAAAACGGTGAAGTAATAGAAGATGATACACTCTTCTCCGGGTTCACAGGTTCGTAGATTACCAAAGACAGCTTTTTCATCTCGGAAGACGAAAAACCAATCCAATAGCCACAGAATATAATTGTAGGCCTTATAACAACCTCCATACAAAATCTTCTTGAGTCTAAACCTTGAGTCTAACTCCTATACTAACGCCAACTCACCAGACAGCCATAGAAATTAAACTATGAGACATTAAACCAATGGCGTTGGCTAAGATGCAGCATCGAACTGGGGCATTTCGTTACGTCATCGCCTTTCATTATGCTAGTAAGTTGTTTAGCTTCAGAGGAACCAATGGTGGATACTGTATTTAGTGCTATAGACATAGACTTTTGTTATCTTAATGAAACGTTGATTGGTGAATAGTATACATATCTTACACTACTGAAAGCAGCATATTAAATACATGTCGCATAGTTCGGAAATTCCTACAATTAGATGAAAGGCTGATTTTTTCATCGCCAGATAACTTTTATTCGAGGAATAACATTGACGTTTGACAATTTTTGTATGAAATAACTGTCAAAGATTCCAAATTATTACTCGAATAAAGTTATCAGATGATTAAAAATCAGCTCTTAGACAATAATTTCAGTGCAGTACACTAATCTACTCAAGCGTAAAATCTCACCTTAGTTTATACCCGTGAGATTTAGAAAAATACCGGTTTCTAGGAACCTGAGAAAATAAAATCTAAAAACAAAATAACAATAATAATAAATTTATTTGACATAAAAAGGTACATAGATACAGAGTGACACTTAATTCAAGCGTACGAATAGCCTGGTACAAAATAAACGATCAATGACCCCCATGCTAGGCAAAACCTGTGTTACAGGGGTCAATGGAGTATGAAAGATGATGTAGCTGGAGGGGGTTAATACTGAGATTAAGGCTGATAAAGATGTATGTGGAAGAAAACATGCTGCAAAGACCTGGCTGATCAAATAAATGGCCATAGAGCCATAGTAATAAATATAAGTATAACAACTTAATAACAAGAAAAAGTAAAGTAGTAAACTAAAGTAAGTATGTACTTCAAATGGAAGTGTAGTTAATGGCGTCCCAAATAAAACATGAAACAAATGAATATATTTAGTTTCAAACAAGTACACAACCATTTCGCAAATGGTGCAGATCATTATTGTAATCGGTCCATGCATACGTGACTCGAAAAAGAATTATTTTTAATAGAAAATAAAAAGATCTCATTTTTAGTTAACAAGCAAAAAACATAGGTATGAAATTAAAAATACTTTCTTTTAGTAAGTACTTACTTATTTAATAAGTTATACTATAATTTTCCTTAACATCAACATGAGATATTAGGACCAAAAGAACAATAGCGGAGATGCGAAATAATTTGGAAACAATTGATGTAATTTAAATATATAATTCACATATACGAGTAGAATTCACTTGTTGTTAGGCAACTGAGATGTTACAACGGAGAATGTATCTTATGCAATGGCGGGCAATCGCGATGCATCATACGGCCGAGTGTACAACGAAGTTTGCCGAATATCGACGAAAGATTACGAGAGGCTCCATTCTCTTCTTCAGACTTTAAGGACCAAAAATCACGAGACTTTCTGGATACGCTAATCGTTTGTTTTAGACCTTAATTTCATTTTTGCATACCCACTGAAAATTATCTACCATCATTAAAAATACTTCTAAACCAAAATCATATTCGTTTCTATAAAAAGTTGAATTTCTGTTATTTTGTTTTCTTTAAAATTTACTGTTACAGTTTCCGTGAGATAAAAAACATTTTCATTGAAAAATCTTGCATTGTTCTGTCGCACCTAAATCGATTCATTTTATTTAACTTGAAATTCTTCAGTTGCTATGCTCGCTAATTCTACACTAATAGGAAATCGATAAACTTGTCATTGTTATTGCAAAAAGTATGCGGGTGTAATCGAGGCAATCTCTCTTTAATTTATTCGATGTAGTCGTTCACCGACTTTCGACATTCAATAATGTACTCGCGGCCTTAGAATCTTTTTTATTTATAACAATCTCTTTGGCTACTCGTCTTTTTTAGAGTTCCGTACCAAAGGGTGCCAACACTGCCAACGGGACGCTATTACTAAGGCTCCGCTGTTCATTCGTCTGTCACAGGGCCGTGTCGTTTTAACAGGAATAGGTAGACACATGGAATTCTTTACAGAGTGTGTAGGTACTACGCCACTATAACGACAAATAAATAATAAAAATAAAGTTAAAAATTAAAGGGGGATCTATACAAGATGAGTGTTTATTAAGTATTAAAAAAATATTTAGTGTTAAATATTGGACGGTGGTAGGCACGAGTCTGACTCGCACTTGGCCGCTTTATTCCTTTATAACAATCTCTTTGGCTACTCGTCTGTTTTCAATTTCGTAATTTAAAGTGACTTGTTGCAGTTGATATCAATTATCGTTTCTGTGTCAATTTGTTACTACTTATATCGATTTTGAAGTTCTACCTACTTGTATAAGTTAGGTAAAGGTCGTGGTTACGTCAGTTGAAAGGTATTTGGATTGAAAAGGTGTTTAAAGTACCTACAGTTATTACTTAACTAACTTGTGGAATAGATAATGAGACTTTCAACAATAATTTTGGAATTATGTTGAAAATGTAAGAATCATTGTGCAAAATAAATTGAAATGAAATTATATGTTTATTTCTGTAAGTAGGTCTTTTACACGTCAATATTTTTGTGTCAATATCTTAAAACTATCCGCTATCCTAGCTGAATGATGCCTTTTTTATTAATAATAATCTTTATTACGTAAGAAAGTGGATACAAATTCCCTGAGAAGAAATGGCGTAACAAACTCAGAGGTCATGGTCTCTTATAAAGTCCAAACATTATATTATTAGGATGTTAGTTTAAAGGTTCCTTCAAACAGACGCGACACGCGATAAAATCGCACGCGACACAAAGGCAGCGCAAGTCGCGCAACGAGCGGTGCTTTTGATTCGCGCGCGATTATATCGCGTGTCACGCCTGTTTGTAGGAGCCTTAAAGCGGCTAATGGAATTGTATGATCAATAAGATTTTAAACGTAACGTTGCGATTGGGGGAATGTCCTTTACAATTTTGACATTCAAAAAGTGCTTATTCTCTGTCTTATTTGAATAAATGACTTTTGATTTTGATGTTGTTTTTCTTGAAAGGAAATGTCGCGAATTGAATAATGTTGTAACAGTTTGTGGCTTGATTGTATATAACTATTTCCATTCTTGAATGAGCATCACTTAACCCGTACAAGAGGTAGCTAACGGTTTATACTAATTTAATTCTCCTGGGAGCTCGTCCTGAACATTTCTTATGAATGCTATCAAAATATTGGACCTTAAAATAGGTGCTTCTAGCCTTCTAGATACACAGAATAAAGATTAGGGATACAGAGAATTGTAGGTTTAATAATTCATGTTGAATCCACCACGATCTTCATTTGCCCACTTCTTAACTCCTGGTACTTAGCCTAAGTAGCAATGTAGCATAATGTTCTTGCTATACCAAGTTCAAGACTGTATAGGTAAGGGGTCTTGTAGCCTTGTAGGCACGTTTAACACCTGGGGTGATCACATTGTTGGAGTCTATTCCAGTCACTTTAGTATCAGCTACGATGGTTATCCCATGGAATTAATGTTTTTCGTCTGAGCCAGTTTGGGTTTACCGCACGCAATTAATGTTACAGACACGCAATGTTTTCCCCAAAATATTTATTGAAAGCCTCTGACACTATTAAATTCCACACAATTTGATAAGAGATTAGGCTACAGATCAAATAGATTAGGCGTCAGTATTATATAAGTAGGTGGTATATTTTTGCACGAAATCAAGCATTGATCTAACTAGCCTTTCTGAAACGAATTTTTTCAGTGTCAAATCAAACTCAAGAACATGAAGACCTCTTGTCTAACAATCCTTTTGTGTTCGACCTATAAATAGGACATTGTTCAGTATTTCGGGACAATAGAATTGCTTGTATTTAGTAGCTCCTGTTATTTAGAAGGACCTTCGAAACATTGTTGTTTTATAAGAAGGCTCCTGGCGAAATAATAACAGCCGCTCGGCTCGTTCGAAGGCTAAGCTACGCTTGCCGCGGTCTGTACGAGGATGGATGACCATCCATTACCTATCGAGACCACTCAATGTTTCGGAAAGCACGTTAAGTCGTTGGTTTCGGCAGTGATTCGTAAATGATAAATTAATTTATTTCTGTAAGTAGGTTTGTAGACTTATACACGTCAAGCATAACTTTAAAAACTAGATGAGGTCGGCGTTTCCTATCTGACTACTCTAAGAAGAAATGCCGATACAAACTCAGAGGTCACAGTCTCGTTTAAAGTCCAGACGTAATCTTGGTTAGATTATGTGAAGACCATGTAGATTGGTGTCTAAAATGGTCTTTTGAGGAAAGAACCACACAGATTGAATGGACCTGTCCAGTCAGTGCACGCATTTATCAGTAACCGTGTAGCTCAACTCAGAACTTAGGAGCTCAACGATTCGACGAACAATACCTTTCATAGATCTTTGACAGTCGTTACAGTAGCAGTCGGAAGCCCAAATTTTATCAACCAGTCTAAGACTGGTTGACAAAATTTTAACGGTTTCGTATCACCCAGTAACAGGGTTGTGGAGGTCAGATAGGCAGTCGCTCCATGTAAAATACTGGTATTCAGCTGCATCCGGTTAGACAGGTAGCCAACCCAACACAGTTGGGAAAAGGCTAGGCAGATCAATCAATGGCAGTTGTACCTATCATTCTAATATGCGTAGATATCCCTAGGGTAAGTACTCCCAAGTGTGTCAATTATAGTTTTAGTGTGTATTTTTAGTGCAAGCGGATCTTCAGGCTGCCTTTCCACCAGAGATGAGCGAGGATGCGCAGCGAGTGATGTGTGTGAAACTAACCAATACCAACGCTAACTTAGTTCAAGCCATAAAAATGAACCGATGTTATTGTTTGGTTTCCCTCGCTACGCATCCTCGCTCATCTCTGGTGGAAAGGCAGCCTAAAACTTGATTGTACGTACTTGCTAACTGTTTCCATGACAACTATGTGTTTGTTCACAAACAAAAACCTATATTTGTTAGTGAACCTTTTACGTAACATCAAACATTTGTAATACCAGTATGTTTACGTACAGTTCGGTCATTTAATCAGTTTCTGTCACCAATTTAGACTGGTCCTGTTCCGGTCGGTTGCTGATATTCGGAAGCCTAGAAGCCTGCCAAACCTAATATTAGCCAGTAACTGGATTGCGGATGTCAGATATTAGTCGTTCTGTGAAACATACTAATTCAGTGAGGTCTGTTAGTCAGACACGTGGAGCACAATAAGATTATCTCGCGCTGAAAGGAAATTTGACCAAGTGTATTAAGGCTCCTACAAACAGGCGCGACTAGGGAATGCAATCTCGTCTCGCCGAGATCCCGATCTCGCGAGATCCCGGCCATATTTTACGAGATTGTATCTCGTCAAATTTCGTACGAGATCTCGCGAGATAACGAGATCGACAAATGCAGCGTGACGACGTGTATTTCATAGCGCGGCTGCGCGCGAACTGAATCCTGGCCGCCATTTGGCATGCAAAATCAGAAGTCGTCTGTCAGATGATACTCTCGACATGATGTGTTTTTTGAGAAGCCATTTTCAGACAAACTAACTTGCCTGTCCGTACCTTGATAACTTCATCTGACTTCTACTTTAAACTTCTTTTATTTGATTAATACGATCTCACAACATTTATTTAAGAACTTGTGAAGTTAAGTTTTTGTTTTGTTGTATTTATTTACCATAAGTAATGTTCCTATTACTCTTAATTATTGAAACTAGAGTAATAATTTACAAAAGACTAAATATAGATAATTATTGTTTTGTTACCAATATTGTAAGAATTTGAACTGATCAGCTACAGTAGGTATAATAATTATAGACATAAACAAATGTTATTAGAGTTAGAGACAAAATAATAAGTACTCTGTTGATTTTTTAAATAAAACTTACATTTTTTTATAACTAAGCAACGCAGTTTCTATTTAATTACATATCATGTCAATTACTAGTTCTTAAAACAAGCATTTGCATATGTTTTAATTGCGATTCTCCCAATCTCGCGAGATCTCGTAATTTGCGAGATCTCGCGAGACTGGGTTTTGAGTCTCGCGAGATCTCGCTAGGCGGAAATCTCGTACGAGATTGCATTCCCTAGGCGCGACACGCGATACAATCGCGCGCGACACAAAGGCAGCGCTCGTTGCGCGACTTGCGGTGCCTTTGTGTAGCGTGTCGTGTCGCGCCTGTTTGAAGGAGCCTTTGTAGTCATGTCTTTTTTCGGTACGAGAAAATGTAATGGCAAAATTTTTCCCGTTAGTCCCAGATGAATAGACTACAAGGCAAAGCCCTAGTGTGGGTGGAAAATAGACTTTTATTAGACAAATGATTGAACTATTCCCTTTTCCTTAATACAAAGAAGCCTCACCACGTGTAGGTACTAGCGATAAAAATAGTAATAATACTTCTGAAATAAAAACAAGACTTATTATTTTTAATTTTACATACAACATAGTTTTTACTCAGGTCCTATTGTCATATTTTTTGCAGTAAAACGTAGTTTGTTCTTAAGATGAATGAGTGTTGGTCTTGGAGTATGAATGATGCAAGCCATACATAGAGCTTAGTAAATGTTGTTACTAACGTAATATTGAGTCTTTGGTACTTGTTAAATCTATTCATATCATAAATTGAAGTCACTTTTCGCGTCTATCTGTGTGACCGCGTAGTTCCACTAAACGAACGCCATGGATTTTGATGCGGTTTTCAACATCATTTAAAGAATTTATTGCAGGAGATTTATAAGTATAATTCATTAATATGTAGTTCACTTAAATATATTAAAGAAATCTTCATATTTTGTAAAGTTGTAAAAAATTTCGCAAAAAAAAAATAGCAGATTTCATTTAGCCTCATATCGTTTGCAAACATCTATCTACGCCAGCATTTTTATGTTACTTGTGCTAGTTTCAAAACTAGAACATGTATCACCTGCTAAGCTGCGGTAACATCAGCTTAATACGTTTATAATACCACATCATAAGTCATCATTATCGCATCTACCTACGTTACGGTAAATGTGTCAAAGGCAAGGTTGAAAAATACATCAACTTTAAGTGATCTTATATTTCTGTTTGTTGTTTCCGGATAGCAGTGGTGGCCCAGTGGGTCGTGGGTTCGAACCCAGGCAGGTGCTTTACTGTGTAAATAATTTCATCACCACTGCTCTCAAAAACGGTGAAGGACAACATCGTGAGGAAACCGGCATGTCTTAGAAGCAAAAATTCGAAGACATGCATAACGTGACCATTTATTTTTTGACTCACAACGGGACACATGGTTTATAAATTTAGGTTTATTAACAGGTAGTCAATGAACAAAATACTTTTTAAAGTTATTTATTCAGAAAAAGTCAGTTAACTTAAAAGTTACAAATTAAAAAATATATACCCGAAACGTTTAGTTATATTTATATTTAGCTTTAATTATAGCTGGTGACGATTTTAAGTAAGAATAAAACTCAGGCATGTTTTTTTTATATTCACCTTAATTATCAACATCGCCTTTAGAACTGAAATTTGTAACTGGGTTTTCTCAGATGGCCACAATTTGTTCATCATAGAAAATACTCTTTCTACTGGAGCATTTGCAGCAGGCAAACGAAAAATCTGTCAAACGATTAGTAAACAAAGCGCGAGCGATGACGTCTTCGCTACTCTCGGCTATCGTCGCGTCGACCGACGACGCGGTCTCGCTCTTCTCGCACACCGCTCGCGTACAGCCGGCTCGACTACTCATATTTTCGACCGGTTTCAGAAAACGGGACAATTTGGCGTCCCAGAGTTCATTTCGGGGACACCGGGACACGTAACTATAAAAAGGGACAGTCCCGTTCAAAACGGGACGTCTGGTCACGTTAGACATGCATCACATGTCTTCGAATTTTTGCTCCAACATCGAAATCTACCAACCCGCACTGGGCCCGCGTGGTAGATTATAGCCCATTCCCTCTCTAAAAGACGAAGCCTGTGTTCCAGCAGTGTGAACATTAATTATGGGCTGATGATGATGTTTTTGTTACTTCAGAGTTCCTTGAAGAATTTCCTTGTGTGTTTTGGCCAAGTATTTTGAACAAAAATAAATACACAATGTTGTTGTTGTATGTACAGTTTACAAGTGGGCCATTTGCATTGGTCCAAAATTGTTTAGAAGCCACTTATTGTACTATTCTAAGCATCTGTACCAACACCTTCGAAAGACAAATTGATGTTTGCACTTTATGATAATTACTAGTAACACATGGTCTTATTAATACTTTATAGTTTTAATGAATCAGTTGTACTGTACCCATCATTCATGTTTATAACGACGATTGTCATTTGGTTTTTAACAACGTTTTTGTATCATATTGTTCATTATGTTGGTTTTTGAAGGTGACAATTCGAATTAAAGTTTTTGTCATGGTTTGGCAATGAAAGAGCGTTATGTTGACGTCATTTTGTAGTTAGCTAGCATATTATGAGGTGACAGATCAACGATATTGAACTGTTGGTAGATGACCTGATTCAAGGGTGTTTTTATTAAGAGGGCGCCGACCAAACGCCGACCGCGCAGTGGCGCCCTCATCGTTTGTTTGGTTATTTATTTTATTTTAGAATGAAAATGCAGAAAATAAGCACGTTAAGTTGTGCTCCACAAGATTATACGTTAATATTATTATAAATGGTAGGTTAACATTGTTTAGTTTTATTATAATAACTAAAACGGATAATAGTGACCACTATTTAAAAGATATAACCAAATAAACGATGAGGGCGCCACTAGGCGGTCGGCGTAGCCTTAAGGTGGAAGCGCTAAGGTAGCCCGCGAAATTCAAATTTTCTTACGTTTTTTGCAATTTGCTGGTCAGCATTAAGTTGTACGTTGATTAATATATGAATCGCGGCCGTAAGAAATATGTGTTTACAGAATTATAATCATTAAAGTCATCAACACAACTCTCTAAGACCACGTAAGTCCAAAGAATGATGATTTCATGAAATAGTTATTCTTGAGACTTACGTGGTCTTAGAGAGTTGTGTTGATGACAGATTTGCTTTTGCCTGCCTTGTGTTACAGCATTTTTTTATTAACACATTCCCTGTCCCATGAATCACATAGGATTCATGTTGATTGTTTAACTATTGTGTCTACTTTGTGGGCAGTGAATCTGTTAATTATGCTGATATCTCAGAAGCGGTACCTAATTGCGTCCTCTCATTACGTAAATTAGGTGATTTATTTTCTTATTTAAATTGTAAATGTTTAACCAATCCGTGTAAAGGGAAATGTAAACTACGTGCCAGTAATCTGCTCACGCGCATACACATACTTCTGTACCTTCGAGGAATTTAACTTAACATGTTACTGGGACCTGACATTAACAGAGATTCTTTTTCTTTTTATCGTGTTATATTTTGTTCGACCAGTCGTACCGCTTTGTTGTTTGCCTCATTTTCCTATCTTACAAAAAAAAAATGTTACTCCTAATAGGAAATTTTCTCTTATTTATTTCATAATTCTTTTCATCGTAAAATGAGTCGAAGCTGCACAGACGCCAGCACATCAAGCTACTACAGTCTGTCAAATTTCTTTAATGGATTTTCAACTTAATCGCTAACGCATAAGATTCAAATTTGATTGGGAAAATTTGACAATTTCGGGTAGCTTGAGAACAGGAGATACTATCACAACACTGTTTTTGGACGCCATTTCTCTAATAGGGCGGCGCGAGTGGCAAAGATACGGGGTGGCAAAGTAAAAATTCAAAAAGAGCACGTCGATATTAATAAAATCAACGATTTTCAAAACTCCGGGAAAACTTTCCAGGTAAAATCACTTTTTTGAGCACCAAATGACTGTACTACTTATCGGATTTCATTCAAAACTTCCTCAGAACATAGAACATCAAGATATGTCAAAACATCAGGTTTTAAGCCGGTCTAAGCTCTGTCGATGGTCTCTCTACTAGGTGCCTGATAAAATCTACATAAATCGATACTCTAGTAAAATCGTCTTGCAAACGATTGGTATTTTCAGCTACTATCACGCTGAGTAAACGGTTCATTGACCTGAGATGTCTCTATAATCCTAAAATAGCATCTAAATAACCAACGTTTGGGCAGGGTGCTTACATTTGATAAATCATGTTCCTTATTACAACTCTTGCAGAATAACCCAAGATACGCAAAGCATAAGCAGCCTATTTTGTTCCCACTACTGGGGTACAGACCTCCTTTCTGTGAGAGGGAGTGGGCCGTAATCAACCACGCGGGGCCCAGTCCGGGTTGGTAGATGTCACATCTTCGAAATTTCGCTTCTAGGACATGCTTGGTTTCCTAACGATGTTTTCCTTCACCGTTTTGACAGCAGTGGTGATGAAATAATTTACACAAATTATCGCCTGTCTGGGTTCGAACCTACGACATACAATCTGTAAGTCGCGGCCTTCGGTCAATGCGGCCGTTACCACTGATTCACCACTGCTCTTTGAACAACTTTTGCAGAATAGGCCATGATACGCAATGCTCGCGATATGCAGCGTTCAGTGTGTCCAAGGTTTTATATCTATCCTACTAATACATATTATAAATGTGAAAGTTTGTGAAAATGTTTGTTACTCAATCACGCGTAAACCATTGAACAGATTTAGATGAAATTTGGTATAGATATAGTTTGAGTCCCGGGAAAGGACATAGGATAGTTTTTATTCCGATATTACCACGGGATCGAAACTTACGCGAGTGAAACCGCGAGGCGCTGCTGGTATTCTATATTTCTATCTATATATATAAAATTCGAAGTCCTGAATGACTGATACATCAACGCACAGCCTAAACCGTGACCTCTTTGTGAAGAGTAGGTATCCACTAAGAAAGGGTTTTTCGAAATTCCACCCCTAAGAGGGTGAATGGGGCGAGGGTGAAATTTCACGCGGACGAAGTCGCGGGCAGAAGCTAGTAATATTATGTAGCTCCTAATAAATTAGAATTACCCACCCGTTTTCTTTCTCCAGAAGAAATATGCCCCTCATCAAGGAAAGTTCACCGACAAAAATCTTTCCTGCAAACAATTACTCGTAGAAATCGAATCTTACGCAAGGTCATATGTTAGAGTACTAATACCTATACTTAATTACTGGTGCTCGGTCACAACTTAGTAAGTGCTATGTTAACTTGATACATCTTAACCGACACATTCTCCCATGCAAAAATCTACTTTGTTCCTGAGTTGTAAGGTAGGTTTTCCCTTGAGTGTGAATGTAAGATAAGTTAGACGTTGTAACACAAACATTGTGGACAGCGAAGCCTTATTGTAAATGAATCTATGTACGTAAAAATCGATATTGCGTTGGCGGATGTTCGCTCAAGGGCGAAACGTATTAAGTACTCTTCAATCGAGCGGTTTGCATGCCCTATCAGTAGCTAACGTGCGTAGGTTTCCTATCAGTTCCATGTAAATTACTCGTAAAGTTAGGTTTTTCGACGGTACTGGTTCAAATTGAACCAAGAAAAGTAGGTAATAGTTTATGAAAAATTCTGGTTAATGATTTTTCGTCCTATCGTTGTGTTTCTAGGTATCTTAGTGACTATCGTCGACTAATCGTAGGTTATTTTGGGTCGAGTTGATATTTATGTCTTTGCCCTAGAAGTTAACCCATACATAGATGAATAATAAAAGAACTAAAGAAGACCACTACTGCATCAAATTTTAATGCCATTAACTTCTTTTTTTTTTTTAAATTTGGTAATCCTGGACTAAGAATACTTACCAGGATCTTCTTTATTTAAGTATAACTGTTTCTCTTCTTACAAACAGGGTGGCGAACAACGAAGCGCAAACTGTAACTATGTCAATAATTCTGTACATGATTCTAGACCTCGAGCGTAGAAATTTTTCGTAGGTTATCAAAAAACAAAATCTGCTGTTTCATACACTAGCTAAAAGCAGAGCTTTGTGAGGGCTCGCGTCGTTTTTCTGCATGGTAATAATCTTTAAGGCAGTTTTTTTTAATATTTTTTTTCGTAATTCAAATTATTATTTTTTTTACTGATAACACATCTACATATAAATAGAAATTATTATGTTAAAGCACAAATCAATAGGCGTAATAGTTTTTCCGTAAAGTGTACCACAAAATGCTCAGGTTGTGGGATATAGCAGGGCTCGCTTCGCTCGCCCTGATAAGTGCAAAGTCCTACGCGATTAAAGTGTATGGAACACCATTTTTTTAAAGTAACTGACGAAGATAAATTCAACGCAAGTTCAGAATCATGTAGCTACTGAATCCCTGGTAAGTGGTAACTGGTAGCGCATCAATGATTTTTTTTTAATTCTAAATGGGTTTGCTCTTGACTCTAATCTAGGTCAGAGATGACACAGAGATGGTCAGAGATGATCCTGCCACCCTTTATTCTTCACTCTTGTGCAGTCGTAGAAGGCCTGGGCTCACAAACTTCTATATACATAATACAAAGTCGGGTAAGTTACACCATTAATAACTAAAGAACAGCTGGACCAATTTATAGAATCTTTGATTTGTCGGATTTGTCTCCGCCCCGAATAACAGGATAACTATTAAAACATGGGAAAATTACACGAATTTTATAATGAAGATAATTAATTTTCTCATATATCTTCTTATTGTTTCTGAGACGGTACGAAGTATGCTGGGTCAGCTAGTTTCACATAAATGGACTGCCTCACTTGCTAAAAAAAAACTCTCTCCTAAAAAGAGGACATCTTACTGCACTTGGCTGTAAAGGTCCCCACATCCTCAAATGTTCACCAAAACAGCTAATTCAATGAAAATCCACAAGCACCATGGACAGGTGGATTCCGGCGTGATTACTATACGTAGTTAGCTAAGTAGGAACAGTTGCTAATAGGATTACGTTTCGTTTTCGTTCGGCCATTTTTAGAACACGATGTTTTTGAGCAGTTCGTGGTAGAAATAATTGAGGCTTTCAAGGGTTTTGGGGAGAAGGACGATGAAGGACAATGATTAAGGACATAGGATCAGGGATGATGAAGATACGTCGCAGTCATCGATAAAGACTTTAGAAATAACTTGTGACTGTTAGTAATGCAACTAATAAGTGATTATACAACTTATCTGATGCGATTGAGGAGCTAAACCGGGATCTAGCTGTGGTGAAAAACTGGTCTGATCGCTTCGGGGTAGTCGTTAACCCAACCAAGTGCCAGGCTATCATCGTTGGGAGCTCCCATAGCTTGAGAAGGCTGAATGATTTAACGGTACCGCCGGTCACCTTTGACGGCAAAGTGATTCCGTTTAGCTCTGACGTCAAGGATCTGGGTTTGTATGTTGACACCTGCCTTGACTGGCGTAAGCAGGTCGCGATTGTGAGCAAGAGAGTCACCGGTACGTTGCGGTCGCTCTATCGTATGAAAAACATTCTCCCATCCCATATAAAGGTAATGTTAGTTCAGTCCCTTATCTTTCCTATTCTTGACTATGGTGATGTGTGTTACTACGACCTGAATGCAGATCTCCTCAATAAACTTGACCGACTTCTAAATAACTGCATTCGATTCGTATTTAATCTCCGTAAGTACGATCATGTGTCTGCGCACCGGTTACGCTTAAAATGGTTACCCATCAGACAGCGCAGAGCGTTAAGAGCTTTGACAACTTTGTTTTCTCTTCTAGACAAACCCACTTCTCCTTCTTATCTTACTTCTCACTTCCAATATTTATGCTCTGCGCACATCAAGAATCTTCGTTCTTCCAATAATCGTCTTCTACGATGTCCTACTCACCGCTCTGGCTTTCTTAAATCTTCTTTTCCTGTCCAGGCGGTTTTCCTTTGGAATGCGCTCCCTCTGAATATCAGGATGGCAACCAGTCGGCTCACATTTAAAATAAAAGCTCGGGAACACATCCTTAAGGAGTTGGCAGACTTGTCCCATAATTAATTTGTTGGTTTTCTCCATCTATGTTTTTTATTTTTTTTATCTTTCCTCACTTTGTATAATTTGTTGTATGTATGTATATAAGTATTTATTATTATATTTTATTCCTCAAATTTTTCCGTTCTGTTGCACCTACTGTTTTGTCTCTGCATCACCCTAAGGTAGACTGGTAGAAAATGCCCAAGGCATTAAGTCCGCCTTTGTACATTATGTGCATAAAGTTTTAATAAATAAATAAATAAATAAATTATACAACAAGTCTGGTGGATATACAGGCTGACAGGGACATCGTCGCACAAACTCATCATCTGCCTAGCCTTTTCCCAACTATGTTGGGGTCGGCTTCCAGTCTGACCGGATGCAGCTGAATACCAGTATTTTAAATGGAGCGACTGCCTATCTGACCTCTACAACCCAGTTACGGGGTAGTACGATACCCCATGGTAAGACTGGTTGTCAGACTTTCGGGCTTCTGACGACCCATAACGACTGTCAAAGATCCACGATTGACAGCCGGGACCAACAGCTTAAGGCCTGTATTAATGCCGATAACCTTGAGCATTTGGGCGGAGCTAACGACCCCTTCTCCGCGCCTCTCCGCTACCCGCATGCAACAGAAAATGTGCGGTTGTGTGCGCCGCCACCACGGTTTGCCTCGCCTAGTCTCGTCACAGAGTATCGAAATCACAGAAGGTCAAGTCATCGTGAAAGTTAAATAATTATGTGTACCACATATACAGGGTGTCCTAGAACTCAACGTCAAGCCGAAACGGGATGACAGGATTAATCATAACCATCACGAGAAAAATATTAAAAAAAATCTATCCCATGCAGTTTGAAAATTATGGGCATTTTAAGAAAAACCTAGAAATTTGATCAAACTGTACCATTTTTCGGTTATTATGGTTATTCTTTTTTATTTTTGTTCAATTAAACTTTGGAAACGTAATCCTAAATAACATTTCTAGAATCCCAATAATAAATAATGACACGATTGCCTCAAGTTTCCGAGAATTGAGACTATTCGTTAAACTACGAATTTAAAATTTTCAAGATTCGTCGACTTTGATAGGCCCTCCTTTAAAAAAAATGTACTAGAGTGCCTTGGCAAGTGGCATTAAAAGTTGGCGCATTTAATCAGAATTCTAAAATGGTACAATACTTGTTAGTTCCATACAGTAAAAAAGAGTAAAAAAATTAAAAAAAATTTGAGGCTGATGGTAAACAATTTGAACATTTATTGTAATAAAAAACGTTATTTCTCTATCTGACTTTTATTCCAACAAACCTAAATTAAACTAGATCAAGATTTTTCATTATTTTACTAACTTTTTTTCACTTTTTTCACTTTAATAAAAGTGGCGTCACTATCTGTCTCGCTCACTCATGGCAAACATACCCACTATCCATCTCTCTCATCATTTTGCCTTAAAATTAAGAATCTACCTAGAGCTTGTGCGAATCAAAAACATTTTAACTGAGATAGCAAAAATCGGGTTACTTGAGGTTTTAATTTTTTTACTCTTTTTTATTGTATGGAACTAACAAGTATTGTACCATTTTAGAATTCTGATTAAATGCGGCAACTTTTAATGCCACTTGCCAAGGCACTCTAGTACATTTTTTTTAAAGGAGGGCCCATCAAAGTCGACGAATCTTGAAAATTTTAAATTCGTAGTTTAACGAATAGTCTCAATTCTCGGAAACTTGAGGCAATTGTGTCATTATTTTTTATTGGGATTCTAGAAATGTTATTTAGGATTACGTTTCCAAAGTTCAAATGAACAAAAATAAAAAAGAATAACCACAATAACCGAAAAATGTTACAGTTTGAGCAAAATTCTAGGTTTTTCTTGAAATGCCCATAATTTTCAAACTGCATGGGATAGATTTTTTTTCAGATTTTTCTCGTGATGGTTATGATCAATCCTGTCACCCCGTTTCGGCTTGACGTTGAGTTCTGGGACACCCTGTATTTACAATGGTCCAGTTTTGGTTTTATTTAGGTATTATCTATTGATATGGATGTACTTTTCGGGCTATGGTTACGAATAAAATTGTTAAAAGCTTTCGAGGCCGTGAGTAGAAGCTATACCCTTAATATAAATCAGCCTGGCTTGCCATGTGGTAAACAACTTAATGTATCTTTTTAACTAAAATTAATGGCTAAATGTGCTGCTAAGCGCAAAACTCAAGAATGGCTGGACCAATTCGGTTTTTTTTTAAATATTCGTTGAAGTCTTAGGAAGGTTTCTATGAAGAGAAGAAGGGTAGGTAGGCATGTACGTAGATAGGTAGGTAGGTATGTAGGGTAGGTAGGTAGGTAGGGTAGGTAGGTAGGGTAGGTAGGTAGTTAGGGTAAGGCAGATAGGAAGGTAGGGTAGATAGGTAGGCAGGTAGGGTAGGTAGGTAGGTAGGTATAGGTAGTATAATTATCACTAGTGTATGTCATATTATTTGTTATATTTTTTATAAACAAATATATTATAACTAAAATTCAGCTGAATAATCTTCAAGTTCTTCGACAGACCTTACAAGATGCTTGTGAGTCACCATTTGTCATCCAATAGAGACCGTAGTTTTTGAATGCCCAAATCATCTTGTTCCTAAAATGAATGCAGTTATACATATATTTACAAGTAAAACAAAAATATAGGTTCATAATTTGTAAAAAAAAAATACATTCACATCCAAATCAACAGAATCACCTTCAACTTCTCTGGTAGAACTAATTGATTCACTACGTATAGGTAATGATTTTTTTATTTGATTTAATTAGTTGAATAATATTATTGACCCACTTTAGCCCACATGGATCTAGTAATGATAAGTGATAATTATAATAAAAAACATGACTACCAATTTGTTTTTCTAATTTTATGTAGTCTGTGCCACCCGCGGTCTGCGATAGGCTGATTTAATTGATTGATTGATGTCACCCGCGACGATAGAAGTCGAGTAAAAAGTATTCGACTTTCGATCTGCCATAGAGAGATTTGATCCTTATGATTGACCCTATCGATTGATGCCATAAAAGTACAGGGTATTATTTTGTCGGATTTTAGCCGGTTCGATTCCCGAGAGCGGCAAGCGAATTTTCGAAAATCTTTGAATGCAGATTTGTTTTTTTTTTTAATGAAGGGATTTTCCTTTGAGTAAAATTTGCTATCTCCAGTGTTTAGAGTACTTGCCCTCTAGGTGAGGTTAAAAAAATCCAGCCTGTATATACATATATACTATTGAACTACTACTTTTTACTATTGTATGACATTATTATTTTTAATTCCTTATTTTGTTGACTGATCTGTATTTACGATAATTTTATTTTCAATGACATTGTACAGACGCCAGCACATCAAGTTACTACAGTCTGACAGATTTCTTTAATAGATTTTCAACTTTATCACTAAAGCATAAGGTTCAAAGTTGATTGCGAAAATTTGACAGTTTCGGGTAGGTTGATGTGCTTGGCGTCCGTACTTTATTGAATAGTGAAATTAACAGTTAACATTCTTGTTTTATATTTGCACACCTTATATGGTTATTAACAGTGTACCATTTGACCTTTTTTAACATCCACTGAACCTGTTTTATGCAAATAAATGATTTGATTTGATTTTTTTATTTGAAAATAATTACGCCGGTAATCAATAAATTGACAAATTATTAGCAAGTACGTAACCTATAATCATAATTAATACCTACTTTAGGAGCATTTTCAGTTTTGTGTCACAATATGTCACAAATAATCGCAACGCATCAGAATAATAGACTTTACTTAGGCACCGAAAAGTAAAATTTATAATATTGGCTGAATCATTTCGTGGACGTGGACCTTCTGTGATCATTCACTACTAGTACTTACAACTTTCGTTTGAATGAGGTAGGTACTTCATAAACAGTACCTATGTACACAGAGTAATGGACAGCGCATAAGTTTCATAAAACCCCGCTTGGGTAGGTACAGTTTTTGTTTTTGCAGTAATATTTTACGATTTTATTTCGTAGTGCGGAGTTCTCGCAACGCGACATACGTCCACCTAGCAACACGATGCGCCCCGCACTAAATTTATGGACGAGTGCGGGGATGATGTAGACGCAGTCCTTTATCAGAGGCCTTTTTAATTTATTATCATAAAAATAATACATATTTTAAAAAAGTAACAAAACCAAATTATTCTCCTTTGTATTGCAAAGATGTAGATATATTTTTTTACACTCTTTTGATAAAAAATGAAGGAGTAAAACGGTTTCATCTCAATGATTTGGAGGTGATTTGGTGATTTTTTTTTAAATTATGTGATATCGGTAGAAAAATTATGGCTAAACCAAATTACGTATTATATCATGAAGATTACTAAGGATTTTTTTCAGATGTAATTTCTCTGTAAATGCCGACAAAAAATGGCTTCATCTGCATGCTTTTTTCAAGCTTTTTTCGAGAGAGCAGCCTTAACGTGCTTTCCGAGGCACGGGGCGGTCTTGGTATGTAAAGATGGCTACCCAGCCACGGACCAACCGCGGCAAGCGTAGCTTAACCTGATCGATCGACCTGTGCGGCTGTTATTATTTAGCCACGGGCCCTTCACACACACACACAATACATCACACACAAAATATACACACATACACACACACGTAATATATCTACATAATTATCTACATATAAAACGAAAACCTGTTGTAGTGTCATCACATATCCCGTCTAACTATATACAGTATGACACTCACTAAGGTCAAACGCTCGACATAGCGACCTCTAGCCAACAGAAAAATAATACGACATATTTTCGTCATTGTATAAGAGCAATTTATTTAATAATCAACTTTTTGATTGGTTTTTACAGGTTTTGGTCGAAATTACAATTGGATTTTTATTACATGGGTTTTCCTATCGTCAAAAATGACGAAGTTCCATACAAACTGTCATTCCCTATTTAAGCCCTTTATCAATGAACCTGGTTCAATCAACTCAGCCCATCGCGGTCCACTGCTGGGCATAGGCCTCTCCCAGGCCGCGCCATAACACCCTGTCCTCCGCCTTCCGCATCCAGTCTGTCCCAGATATCTTCTTTAAATCGTCGGTCCGTCTAGCTGGGCGGCGTCCCACACTACGCTTGCCGATACGCGGTCTCCACTCCAGGACTCGTCAGCTCCACCGGCCATCGGTCCTTCTTCAGACATGGCCATCCCACTGCCACTTCAGTTTGCTTACTCTGCAAGCTATGTTACTCCGGTTCTTTTCTGGATAATTTAATTCCTGATTTAGTGCTTCGTTACCTTTGTTATTATGTATCAGGAACTCTTGTGCAAAATTTCATGCTTCGAGACCCAGCGGCTTAGATTGTGCGTTGTCTGTCAGTGAATGATTTTGAGATTTTATTAATATTCGACAACAGCTGTCTTATTCAGGACGCCAAACAATGTCTGCACATGGCCAGTGTAAAATTTTGTTGCAACTTGTGAAGTTAGGAGCTTGCTATAGGTATTACAGTATTTGAATGTTGTAACCGATGCGTTAGTAATTAGCTGCTTTTACAGTTTCTTTAAAATATACTCTGTAGAGAATCATCTTAAATACGTTGAGATATAACCACGAACGTTCAACAAAGTTGTAAAGAGTAAAAAAGAAAGAAAGAAAATACTTTTATTTGCGGATACATGACGCAAAGAAAGAACACAAACACATTAAAATAACAAGTTAGGGAAAATATGCGTCACATCCACGCAAAACGGCCATCGCTCAGCATAATGCTAAGACTAAAAACCAGCGCTGGTTTTCAGCGGTTGTGAGAAGACGTACTTACCTACTTGAAAAATTAATAAAATATATGTAGATTTCGGAATTCCAGCTTTGTCAGTTCAAAAACCATCTCTATATTGCTCCTAAAATAAAATCATATTAACGTTTCAATTTCACACAAGGCTATAGAACCTTTGTCAACAATACACCACACGATTATTTCGCAAAGAGACTTCCAATTATCATTCTCGCTGCGGTCCCCGATAACTGTGTTATCATCATTTCAAACCTCTTTTGTGATACAGAACGACCAACCTTTTATTATATTTCATTGAAAAATAAAACCAAACCTCTATAGAACATCTCCGATGGAAATTAAACCATGTTCTTCTGAAGTTAAGGTTGGGTTTCAGTTGTAAGGTGTAAAGGATTTAACGCTTATTAGGATTATAGATTGATGTATGCAGTAATAAAGTAAGGATAGTGTGAATCACGACGTCTGCATTATATTGCAGTTCGTGATAGAGCCGCTTTGATGAGGAATATTTTGTGCGTTCAGTATGAGACTGCAAACATAAGGCATAATATGGCAATGCAAAAACATTGCTTCAGAAGAATAGACGCACACAGTTGCCAATGCTGATTCTCGCTAAGCCAGTCAGCTTGGCATCTTCAAATTTATAGTATACTAGCCCCAATGTTTCACCATGGTTTCACTCGCATGAGTCTAAATCCCGTGGGAATATTGCGATAAAAAGTATCCTGTGTCCGAATCTAGATGATGGCCTACTCATGTGTCAAATTTCATTCAAATCCTTTCAGCCATTTTAGCGTGAATGCGTAACAAACAAACACAAAAAATCAAATCTTTTCTATTTATAATATCAGTTTAGATGTAGTTCCAGGGTTATACGAAAAACTAATAAGCGATAGGCGTAAAGTTGGATTGCCCGTAAATTCTGGGAAAACTAATAATTTTGCGTTGCTTATAACCGGGAGCCTGTCCGATATTATCATAGAAATTACTTTTATCACGCTACATTTTACTCCCCAACACGATCTACTGCGGCTACTATAATTCAAGCGATCTGTCTGGGAATACAATATCGAAAATGGACTATGACAAGTAGCCGAAAAAATGCTTTGTAAAATAATCACCTCATGCTTCTATCCAAAAAAACCTTTGTGAAGAAATAATTTACACAAAGTAAAGAACCTGGCTGGGTTCGAACTTACGACCTACAACTCGTAAGTCGCGGCCGTTTCCACTGGTCGGTTTCAGCAACTATTGACAAACAAAGACTATTCGCGTTCACGTTCACTTTCTGTACATTCCTATCAGTCGCCACAGTGCTGCTTCGTGACACGTCTTATTTGTGTAATAGCCACACTATTTGGTAACAGATTGTGATAAATGCCTTAATTTATAAATAAGGGTACATTACCTAGTACACTAAAAAACAAACACGCAAGGTGATTTTGTGGACTATTAGTAAAAAGATAGCTTACATTGTAAAGAAGATTGATTGAAATATACGTAGATGATATAATAGATTTAACTTGTAAGGAAGGCTTAGACAGGATAGGTACAAAACAGGAAAAATTAGTCCTGCTGTTAGGCTTATACCCTGCAAGGACAAAAATGGCTGTGGATATTATTGATGATGTCATGAAAATAATAATGGACAATCTGTAAATGTCCGAAGCTTCAGTAAAAATGAAACATACCAAACCCAAATAAGCTAAACAATTAAAACTCGTATTGACGTCACTAAGCACTACCTACCTCAATGCAAATCGAATTCATACAATAATATAACAGAGTCTGAACAGTGTGCCGAGCGACGTGCTTGGCTAGAATCCAGATCTTCCAATCTTTGCCGCGTTGCGAAGTATGTGCAGGTAGGTTAGGTATTAGCAATTGATATGCAAGGGAAAGGTACGCCGAAGAAATTGTAGCAATCGTTCGTACTTAGTAAAAAATTATGCTCTGACGTTTAGAATTTGTTTCGATACGCGGTTTTTCTTTAAACTTTTCAATTTCGCGTTCTGTAACTAACTTAGGAAAAGTTTTAGCATAGTTGTGAGTTAGATTGTTGTGTCAATGAGGATGACAATTTGTTAATTGTCATCCTCATTCCCCAGTTTTTCGTCGCACAACGTAAATCTGCCATGCCATTCTTTCCTGCGTTTGGCGTTTTTATCCGGATATTCCCGACACGCTTTATGTCATCGACCCATCTTGAACTCTCCAGTTTTTTGTTACCTGAATGAAATGTATCAAATGAATAACGACATTTTACGTTTCCTTAGAAAGGTCATTTATAACTGGCTGCAAATGTAATCTTGTGGTGCAAGAACTTCCAGGATTGGATTGCAGTGGAACAAACCTTTAGGGAAATACTGATACAATTACACTGGTTTGCGAATAGACTGCGTACTTACAGGACCTATGTTGCATGTGTAGCACAGAAAGGTTCTTTTACCCGTCTTCTAAAAGTAATCTCTTTGCTCGTTGCCTTTGGATATGTTTATCTCCCTCACCGAGAGGAGGCCTGTGTCCCAGTAGTGGGAACATCATAGGCTGATTATATTATATGTTTAAGGAGAGAGTGAGAGCTTTCTTTTTGGCCTTGTGCGTTCCTAAAATTTTTCTCTCCTACTCCTTTTCTTCCCGAGTTTATTTGACTTGTCATGAATTATCATCATCATCTTGAATATCCTTTGTTATTGCTTGTATCTCTTCCAACATCAATCCATGAGCGCATTATCAATACCAGTGTTACAATAAGTAATAATTCTATGCAAAACGGCTAGTCCAAAAATAGTGCGATTTAAATATATGAACAACCTTGACATTTGGTTAACGACGCCAATCCCATCGCGGATATTTCAAAGTGTTATTATTTTTTTAATTATAATTATCTGTCATCTGCGTTACATTTTTATGTTTATGCTTTGTTTAGCTGCGTCGTAAGCAGCCTTTTTTTTTTGTAAATTGAACATTTATCTGGCAACTCGGCCAGAGGTTTAAAAAGGATTTAGTACCTAAGTAACAAGAGGTAAGATGCAACCGATGTAGCTGAAGCTGAAATTTTAAGATTGAGATTATTACCGGTAGGACAGGTGTAACATTTATAACACAAAAGACGTACAGTTATTTTGTGTTGAAAATGTCATTCGTGAAAATTTGCATTTTCATGAATGATTTAGCACTGTTCTTATTACCATTCGCTCCGAAAATTCCACTGCAAAGTTACAAAGAGCAAATGCCACCCCAATTCGCAATTAATATCCAATTTTCAATGGAGTAGGTAATATCCCAAAATTGTTTACATTTTCACCTGATAATTTGCATCCAAAACGGACCCTCTTTTGTAAAAGATAAACAAACCATCTACGCGTAATGGCCTTCATACTTACGAAATACATACATGTAAACGCAGTGTGTAAGTATTGAACGTAATATTCTTACGATTTTCCGGGTCAACAAACTTTAGTAAAAAAATAAAAGTGTATGCAACAAGTTCAGAGCCTAAGGACCTGATTGTAAGGTTTTGTAACTCGTTTCGGTTTATTTTTTTATGCTCAGAATAACTTATTGAGTAATGCGAGTAATATGTAAGATGGACATTGCCTGTAGATATTGTTTGAGATCTAGTACAAGGATTGACTGGACTTGTCTTTGAATGTTAGCAGGACTAATACATGTTAGCTCTTCGTGAAGAATAATTATTATTTGCTTCAACAGTTCCAGATCGCCTCATCGAAAGCTACCTGTACACATGTATAACTACATATTCCAAGGGCTCGTGTGATTGTTAACCTCAGAAACGGGTTAAGTTAACCTATTACAGAAGACTGTGTCTTCTGTATCAGGGAACGCTGATTGGTGACAAAAAAGGTACGATACTAGGAGTCCCTAGAAGAATCCTTTCACATAAAGATATACTAGTACTTCAGTGTTTTTCCATACCTATTTCATACCACTGTCTTCTGTAGGGAAGTTATCTGGATTTATGTCATTCGCATCGATTATGTTTCAATCCCATTCAGCATAAGATCTCATATCTTTCAATACAATCGACTTGACTCTTTGTCATGTTTAGACATGTCGTTAACTGGTTTTGTTTCAGTATTATTAGTAAAATATGTTATTTAAATTGTACGACGTGTAACATATTGGTCATAAAAGCATTTTTACGATCCTAATCCTGCTATCGATAGCATTAATAATTTGGTACAAGTTTCACTCTGATGTTATATATGATGATAATGTATCTTATCTCTCAAAGGCTGGGAAATAAGCACCTGTAATTTGTCTAGATTATTTGGAACACCTTACACTAGAATGTAGATAACATTCTGGGTGCTTTACAGAACAAACATATCAAGGTTATAGACATATGCAAAAACCGTGTCATTTCAATGGCTGTGGTAATAATTTAAGGCACTGGTGAAGTAAGGTGAAAAAACATTGCGAGCAATCCTGCACCCTAAATGCGTAACAAACTATGTATCACAATCTGAATAATTTTGAAGGATATTGTTAATCCATTGCTAACAATATTTTTGCTGCCTAAGGACTTTATTGGTATTAATATAAGGTAGTAAAGACTGCAAACATCTTTTCCATTCCGACCCTTGCTCAAGCCAGCCCGCGTCTCTGAGCCTGTAGCTTCTTTAAATTCATCCCAAAATAATCGGATCCACCCTGTCCCTTGCTGCCCTCCGCCAGCGACGCCCTTGGCGTATAGTCGCTTAGTTTTTAAGTTTTTAAGCCCTGGCTGGAGGCCTTATTTTATTGAGGCAACCACAGGCAAGCCCGGTTAAGCAGCCGATAAATTTCTAGGTAAATAAAGGAAAAATCTTTACGATATACAATAGTTAAATCATACCAGCTGCATCTAATAAAATAATGAAAAGTAGTACAATATACGCACAATGCACTTGACGAAGGACGCTCTCGTCAATCATCGTAATGACAGTGGTGTGTAGCGGCCATCATGGACCGGACGTGACGACAAAAGGACGCCGCGTGTTAATATGTATCATGTAGCTGTCGTTGTAGTGGATGAAGATGGACAGAAGAGAGGGTTATATGATTCCATTTGTATTATGCAAATGCATGAAAGGGTGGAACACTTTGCTGACATTTGGCGACAACAATTAGAATGGTTACTCAGACTTATAACTATATAGTTGAGAAGATCGCAAAGACTATTGGTGTGTACTCGATAAAAACACCAGCATACCTATTCACAACCATACGACAGGTTGTCGAATTGAAACTTACACATTGTCAATTACTAATAATTTGTCTTACCACCGACAGCAAATATCTGTCTGAAGAATGGTGGTCGTCAATTTGATTTAAACTGACAAAATTTTCGGGTTTTGGGTTTGTGAAAAGCCTTTAGAGGACTCTTTTGATAAAATTTATTAATGTCCGATTCGGTACGGAAGCGTATCGAACAGTTGTGAATAGCTATGCTGGGCTGCAATAGGAAACATTATCCAATATAGACCTTTCATTCACCTTTTTTATTGGATCTTGGACCTGGGGGCTTACTCTCCAAATTAATTTTAATTCCAATGAGATGCCAATATGATTCCAATGTTAATTTTACAGTCACGTGATTCGGTACTCTTGAAAAGAATATTGTCAACGATTACCCCACGCCAAGCCCGAACCCAATTCCACTTTGTTCTCCAAAATGGACACCCAATCTAAAAATCATTTGGCGCTAGCATCGAACTCAAGAGTATGAAACGTCACAATTCCAATGTCGATCTATCGGAATTAAATTGAAGAGTAAGCACCCTGACGCTTGGCAGCAATGCTTGCAAAGTTGTGGCTTGAAATCATGAGGCATTTACGTCTCGTTTTTTTGAGGCCGGTAGTAAGCCTACTAATGTGTGTGGTGGGTACTATAAGAAACTTATCTTATTAATTAGTAAGTAATTAGTATTTTCTGGGAGAATGCTGATGGTTAGCCTTGAAGTGTCAGGTAGACAACACGTTTTTGTCTACACCCGACACTAATTTGACATGGATTTGGCGCCTTTAAGACGTTAGTCTATCCGGCTGTAGCCTTTAGTGTTTTTTTTTTAATATTAAGTAATAATCGTTTTAATATAGTAAAAATTGGTTGCAATATCCACCGTAACGAGAGCAAGATTATCAACTAACATAAAATTTTATATACTTATCTATATGACAGAGGAGGTGTGTGTGTCTTGTTATCATGAGGCATATTTTAATTACTGTGGGCGTACTACGGGTAGTTTTGGTTATTGCGCAATAGAAAATCCTTTTACAATTCAAATCAGATTATAATTTTACGAACAGTGTAATCACACTAGCGAATCACACGCTGTAGGTACCTACACACTCAACGATACGGAACGCGCGACAGTTTCTGAGCACATGTTGTCCGTACGATGTCCAATGGTCAAGTGCGCCGCTCCACCTCACTGCTCGCTCTCCTCGACCCCCCACGGACTCAGGCTAGACTCTGTCCAGTGCCACCAGATGGCGTTGACGTTCCGAATAGTCAAACGAATGACGTATTTCCGATATAAAATTCAAAGTCCTGACTGACTGATATATCAACGCACAGCCAATTACGCTGATCATAGAGACATGAAATTGGGAGGGTGTGTTCTTTGTGAAGAGTAGGTATCCACTAAGAAAGGATTTTTCGAAATTCCACCCCTAAGAGGGTGAATGGGGGGAGGGTGAAATTTCACGCGGACGAAGTCGCGGGCAGAGTTAGTGATTTTATAAAAATAACCGTACCTATATGATTCGACCATAGACAGAATAACCTACATAAATAAACACCTCAAAATGAAGCAAAATGAAATACGTCACTGACCTTTAAGTTATGTATTAAAAGATGTAAACAGGAAATTTATTAATTAAAACGCTTGGTGTGTTATGTAATAATTGTCTGTTTTCACTTTTTGTTCGTGTTCCGTTCGTATTAATAGCCTTTGTTTTTGTTTGAACGGAGTGCTTGTTGGTGTACGATTGTGGATACGTTGTACAAGGGTGCTACTTTTGGCCCATCATGGACCTTTGGCGTTTTTAGTAGTATTCTGTAGCTGAATGAACGGGCTCAAAACAATGGCATAATTTCACCACCACTGCTTTCAAAACGGTGAAGGAAAACATCGTGAAGAAACCGGTATGTTATAAGAGCCAAACATTCAAAGACATGTGACATCTACCAACCAGCACTGGGCTCGCGTGGTGGATTACGTACGGCCCACTTCCTCTCACAGAGAGGAGGCCCTGTCCCAGAAGAGGGAATATTATAGGCTGGTTATGCTACACTTGCGTGCACTAATAGTCGTTATAACATACTTTTTTTTTTGATGATGGGAAATCATCAAATGACCTCTCCTGCTCTGGGTGGAGCGAGAGTGTCAGACTCTTACTGACTAAAACCCACCCGTGTTCCTTCCTTAGCCCTTTAAGTTTCGAGCCAGCGGTAACCCTTTCGGACAATCCCGCTGACCCGGCAGGCTTCGGCCCTATCGGGCCCCTTCGTTGATGCTGACATCTCTTTGAGGCGCGCGTGGTACACGTACGTGCTGTCTGGCACGGGTCTGGTCCTGCCTGCGCCCACTGTGGCCGGGAGTCGTCACGCGGCTCCCAACGCCCGGAGCGTCTCCCGCGGTGGCTGGGACGGGAGGTTCTTTCCCTCAGCCGTCCCACCACCTCCTTCGCTAGCATGACTGCTTCGCAGAAGGAGGTGACTGCCTCCCACTCCCTCTCGCTCCGGACCATGGCTTGAACCAGGGCTGGACGCGAGAGGTCACCGCCGCTGCCGATCGCCTCTACGAGGACATGTACGGAGGTGCTCCGCCCAAGCGTGGCAGACCTCCACCGTATGCGTTATAACATACTCTCTCGTCCATTCACAAATTATGAAATGAACGCAAGTAAAGCGATTAAATAACAGTCATTGTAATATAACATTAAATTCTTCAAACTTGTTTCCCACGTCTCGATGTTATTCATGAATTCAATATGATTTCAATATTGTTGAAGATATTTTAAAGCGGCTTCAGAATGCAGGGATTACTTCTGTATCGCGCATTCCGCTTGAAAAATGTGAAGGATTTTCATATCGTAGGTACACATATTTCTATAAGTGAATTTATTTTTATATGCGTGAATCTTTTTTATGGAATTATCTGCAAGTTTTTTAAGTTGATCGCATAGGTAATATCAATTCGTAGAACCTAATTCCATTCATCAATCTTCATCGTTTTTCATAAAATTACTTTCAGAAATCTCTCTTTCTAAATAAAGGGTTTTATTTATTTATTAAAAGTGTTGTTGCCCATTTGAATGGAGAAAACTCCTGTATTTTTTTCTTATAACACCCACTAGGTAATATCCTAATAATTTCATCATACTCCTACCCCCTTTTTTTTGTCGCTGAGAAATGACGTTACGCGTCTCCGCTCGTCGGGGGACGACACGGAGTATGTGGGACTCCCTGCCAAGGTGGCAGTATACCCACTAAAACTCAGCGGTGTTCCCTCGTCGCCTTGATGGGGGGTCATGGGAATCCGGCTCAGCCTTTGCGTCCACAACCCCCCCGGCGCATGCCCGCCTAATTGGCGGGCCCCGCATGTCCCCCCGGCTGGGGGGCTACGGGAATGGCCGGGAACACCTGGCCATTCCCGTCCGGCACTGGTGGAAATCATTTTCCTACCCCTATTTCAACTTACGTAGGGTCGGTGCAACATGTATTTTTCTTCCATACTTCTCTATTAGTCGTCATCTCAGAAGCTACTCCCTTTCTAGACATATCATCTTTCACAAATAAATTACAAAACACATACACATACTAACATTTCTCACTTAGTATAAGTTTCATGTTTTTACCGTATAGTCCTAAGCAGTCTCAATTGGATTTTTTGTACTCCTTCTGTGGGAACCTGAGCTGGCGAACCTTAATACGAGTACAACCTAACTTAATGTCAGTACAATCTCCCATTTCGGTTTGTCGCATGTTTTCAATTTCAACCTATAGATATAAGACTACACAGAACAAAGTCGACCAAACTGAGGTAACGTTTCGACTTGCATTGTCAGTTTTCTAAATTCGTTCATAGCATCAACATAATTCTCCTGTCCATAACCTAATTTATTTTATTTATTTATTTATTCCACTGCTAGACATAGGCCTCCCCCAAGCACCTCCACTTCGACCGGTTCTGTGCTTCTCGCATCCAACGGGTTCCTAGGCCTATGTTAAGCAGTGGTCGTCTTTCGGCTGAAATGATGATGAGGATGACGATTAATTTATTTAAAAAAAAAAGTGAGCCGTCACGGGACGCCTGGCAGATGTGAAACATCGACATTATTTTGTAAAAGTAATATGATTGAAAGAACAGATTGCGAATCGCAGTCGATTGCGCATGGCGACGCGTCGCCACACAGTACACAAGACTGTGACTGTATATATACACCATCATATAGCGTGGCGACGCGTCGCCACGGCATGCGTCGCCACGCCAGAAATTTGTTTTACGTGCGGCTATAGATGTTTCACATCAAAAATGGTATATACAGTAAGTAATAAGCACTATGTAATAAGTGCATTTAGAACGCAAACCCTACTTCCTACAGCAGATCAGACACACTTATCTGTTTATGAAGGTGCAACATTACCCAAGCGGTTACAAAACGGTCCCGACACGTGTGAGCGATGGCTCTCTCCGCGGCGTTAGTAAAGTGGGTTCTATAAAGTACACTCCTTCATATAAGTTATATGTTCTTGTCTGAAGACAGACATTATGGAGGTAGAAAATGAATGGATGCTTCTTGCAGCGTAAATAGATTAAGCTTAATAAGTCATCATCTGCCTAGCCTTTTCCAAACTATGTTGGGGTCTGCTTCCAGTCTAACCGGATGCAGCTGAATACCAGTATTTTACATGGAGCGACTGCCTATTTGACCTCCACAACCCAGTTACGGGGTAGTACGATACCCCTTGGTACTGGTTGTCAGACTTTCGGGCTTCTGACTACCCTTAACGACTGTCAAAGATCCACGAATGACAGCAGCAGTCTTGGTATGTAAAGATGGCTACCCATCCATGGACCAACCGTGGCAAGCGTAGCTTAACCTGATCGATGACCTGTGCCGTTGGTTTTCTTAGCCACAAGCCCCGCAATCGTTTATTCAATTAAGATTAATAAGTATCGGATTTAATATGTATGCTTCCTTGTGGAGCTTCAATTAAAATATCCTCGGCGAGTGGCGATGGTAAGTTCGGTGTATTTTCGTATCCACTGATACTATATTATTCGTTGGTTAGAACCAGAGATGAGACGAGTCACGAATTTAGGTTTTCGCTCAAGGGTGGCCAAATGTTTATCTCTGACGAAGGGGGAGGAAAACCAGGGAAGCATGGCATGAAAGGGAGGAGCCCTTTACTAAGCAGTGAGTGAAACAAAACAACGCTGCCAATGACGATGATGATTGTCTAAGATCGTGACAACTTGTTGTAATGAGATACTCGTATAGGGGACATACACCACACATCTTTATGGGCCAAGAAAAAAATAATCATTGCAATGGCAGCCAAAGATACACAAGCAAAAATAAAACGCTGTTTATGTAAGCTTGGCCACGACACAACGAACGCAGACAAAACATGTCCTGGAAGCATCATACATTCAATTCAAAACAAGCAGACGTCTCCCATCTCAATATTCAGTGATTACGAGAATCCGATAATTACTGTTCGGTACAACTAACAAAACAAGGAAATAATAGACAACAATGATATTAACATAACATTAAGCACACGACGGAAATTTAGTTCGGCAAGTTGATACCGATCTCGACAGCGCTCGATATCGAAAGTAAATAGCTAATAATATAACGAGTGGCAGCGCCGGCGCACGAAATGTACGTCCAGACTGAGTTATTGTTAAGCTGCGCTGGATAGGGCTGGCTGGTTTGAAGTTTAGGGATTAGGAATATAATCTATATTGTGTTTTATAAATTAGTTTTTATATATTGTGTCTTCTTTGTGCAGAAATTCGGTAATAATGCTGTTCAAAACCTACTCAAATTATATTAGTGACCCTGACCCCCCTTTGTTTCGCACGTTTTTTTACGACTTGACTGATATCGTGATTTCTTTATGATATGTTAGGTTAATATTAATGTATTTTATACATAAACCTTCGGAAATGAATTCTCTTAATTATCAAAATACATAGTTGCGTAGTGTAACAGCAATGCGGACAGACACGAAAAGCGAAGAAGCGTTGTCTACATGATATGTACCTATACTTAGGGCCGATTTTTCAACCCCCGATTTTTTTTACCGAACAGCCGATTTTTTTTTACTACCTGTGCCTCGCGGTTTCTCACGCATAATAATTGTCGATCCCGTGGGAATATCGGGAAAGAAGTATCCTATGTGTTAATCCTGGTTAAAAACTATTTGTGTGCCAAATTTCATCCAAATCCGTTCAGCCGTTTGTGCGTGAAGAAGTAACGAACATACAAACACACTCACAAATTTTCGCCTTTATAATATTAGTGTGATAAAAAAAGTGGGTATACATCATGTATACCCGCTTTTTTCCCCCCTGCCGCCTGTGAATCACAGGCGTAATGTTATAAAATAGACTAGCTTCCGCCCGCGGCTTCGCCCGCGAGGTATGTCGACAAAAACTATCCCTTATCCCTATGTCCTTCTCCGGGATGCAATCTATCTCTCTGCCAAATTTTATCGAAATCCGTTTAGTGGTTTAGGCGTGAAAAGGTAACATACAGACAGACAGACAGACGAGAGTTACTTTCAAATTTATAATATTAGTATGGATTATGAAACTAATTAATTTATGATGAAGTTTTGTGAGGATCAATATCAGCAGACATGAAGACGTTGAAAACTTAAAGGGCTTAATATCTACATCCATAAACTTTCAGTAAAAGATCCGAAACTCTTCACAAGTTATGAATAGATTTCTGAATCTGTGCCAGCCCTATAAAAGTGTGGAGGTGTGTATTAGAATTTTGGAGGCGATTGCATTTCCTTTGTGGGACGAAGACGGAGACTTTATTCAGTTATGTCGAGCCAGCTGAGAAGCTGCTTTGCGTTTTAAATATGGCTTGCAGATTTGATTTATTCCGGTCTGATCCCCTGAACCCCCCCTCCACCGCCTCCTCGATCCCCTGCTAGTTCGTCTTCTGTTTTAATCTCTGTCTTATCCACTTTATCTAGGTTACTCTTTTTGACAGGGAAATGGATGGAAAACAAAATCTATCTACCTTCACCACAGATATAATTTTATTTTATTAATTTTATTTATTTTTGTAGGTCACAGATATATAGATACACCTATATAACGCAAGTATCACGAACTGTATGAAAACCAAGCGTGCCATTTTTTGACTACCTATTATGACGTCACAATCTCGCGCTCTCGCTCACGCTTACCCAGCAAGCAGTATGTGTACTGCTTGCTGGGTAAGCGTGAGCGAGAGCGCGAGCTTGTGACGTCATAATAGGTAGTCAAAAAATGGCAATCGTAAATCGAAAAATCGAATCGAATCGAAAAATCGTAAGCCGCCACTTTCGCGCTCAGACCTGTGGGTCTGAGCGCGAAAGTGGCGGCTTACGATTTTTGAACGTAAGCTGGTGCGATTTTGGCACGCAAAGTAGTAGCTCTTGCGTTTTCTAGGTGTATCTATATCTGTGACCTACACAAATAAATAAAATTAAAGTGTCTGTTTTTAATATTAAATCAACAGCTTTTTATTAAATGCATGTGAAAGTAGATACGGTACTTATAAAAAAAAAAACAATTTTATTAAAATTTTTGTCTGTCTGTGTCTGTTTGTTCCGGCTAATCTCCGAAACGGCTGGACCGATTTTGACGGGACTGGCGAGAGTTTCAGTGGCAGATATCTGATGTTGTAATGAGTAACTAAGGCTACTTTTATTATAGAAAAAGAATTAGGGTTCCGCGCAAAAGAATTAAAACCCATGAAATCCAATTTGTTTTCCGACTTGCACGCGAACGAAGTCGCGGTTACTTACAGCTCATGCAACATTAGTTTCAGTTTTTTTTCTGAACGAGTGACTTGTAGTTTTCATTATTTCCCATGACTGTTTCTTTTGTTACTTTATTTACTTGCATAATTTAAAAATAATATTGCATAATAATTATTAATTTCTAGTACATTAGTCTATTACATGGATTTTAAACATAACAGGTACACCGCTGCTAAACCATCGAGGATACAGGCTCGATATTATGTTTAATTATACCTCGTCTGCTTATTATATTTAACTAATCATTTGATACCTCAAATAAGCAAAACTTTGCTAAGCTATATAAGACTTTTTACTTCCACCACATCTTATAAAAAAACTATCCAAAAATTGTATCTTTAGACGTAATAAGGCAAGCCAGTGCAACCCTATACTAGTGTTAGCTAAGCCGATCGCCTTTCACGGAACTGCGCACAAGGCCGCGCGTCGCGTGCGCGTGCGCTGTCGCGCCGCTCTCCCCGCGCCTGCGCTGCGCAGCGCGTTGACACTTTAGGGCCCTCGCCCACGGCGACTTTTTGTAGCGATGCAGTCGCGCGTTTAGCAAACGCGCGACAGCATCACTTCTAACGCGTGTTAGTCGCATTTGCAACGCGCTACTGCATCGCGATTGTATCGATACAAACGCGCAACCGCGTCGCGACAAAACGTCGAATATGACATTCTATAACAACTTTTGAATTTAAGATCATAATTTTTGAGTTGTTTGAATGTTGTTACATATCTCTGGGTATTAAATGGATGCATCCAATATTGACGCTGCTTCCGTTGCCTACGCTTCGGCTGCTTACGTAAAAGCAGTTTGCATCGCGACTGAATCTGGTCCCGTGGGCGCGGGCACACAGCTAGCGACTGCTTCGCGTCTGTATCGATGCTACGCGCGAGAGCATCGCGACTGCATCGCTACAAAAAGTCGCCCGTGGGCGAGGGCCCTTACTGTTGTTGTTTGGCTTTTTGTTTGTCTAAAAATGTTGTATTAGGATTTTATTTCATCATCATCATTTCTCAGAACGGTAAAGGAAAACATCGTGAGGAAACCGGCATGTCCTAGAACCAAATTCGAAGATTTGTGACCTCTACAACCCGCACTGGGCCCACGTGGTGGATTACGGTTCACTCCTTCTCACAGAGAGGAGGGCTGTGTCCCAGTTGTGGGAACGTTGTAGGCTGATTATGCTATTATTTTAGCCGAAACATGTCCACTGCTGGGCATAGGCTTCGACCAGGCGTCGCCCCATCAACCGGTCATATGCTTCTCGATTTCAGCGGATTCCCGCGACCTCCGCCCGAGAATATAATTACTGTCATTATCCGTTCCTGTGACAGCAGATCATACCCCGCGAATACCTACCGCATTAGTTTTCAATACATTTTATGTCCAGGAAAATTACTGTCCATTCCAAGGTTGCCTGGAAGAGATCGCAGAAAGTAATATGGCCACCCATTGTATATTTTATAGTTTTTGATGTATTTTTTCATTTTATGTGTTTTTGTGATATACAATAAGGAATAAATAAATAAATAAAGGCTACTCTTTGTCCCGTGACACGTTTCCGTGGGATAATTTTCGACATCCAAGCGGGTGAAACTGAAACTATAAATGTCATCTATAAATGTTTGCTCTTTATACTCGTAACTCATCCAATAACCGTAGCCTAGATAAAAAACAAACCGATTATTTTTACTACGTCGCAAACACGCAGTCATCCGACCACACATAATATGAAGAGAAAACAACCCATATACACACATAGGTACCTATATTATGTATATTTTAAAATAATTTCCATTGAAAAATGTTTCAGTACGGTCAAACGCATATCAAATCAATGGTACACACTTGTTGTACTATGGTTTGTTTGAAAAGAATCTGATGAAAGTGTAAACAAACCCCGTGGGGTAATTGTGTAACACAATATCAGTAGCAATGGCTTTCATTTTGACAGTTCAACAACATTCATTGCGTTGCTTACAATGTTGAGGAGACACATTTTTCGAGCAATGATTAGCAATATCCACCAAAATGATTCAGATTGTGATTGATAGTGTGTTACGCAATCAGGGTTAGGTGAAATTCTTACGAAGGGAAGACTTTACTGAAAGGAATTAGTAAAACATTCATCTGTATTTAAAAGGTTTCATCTTGATACCTGACCACTTTTTCCAACAATTCATTATTGTTTGAATAATATTATTAAATTTTAATCGTTGACGAAAATCGTGGTGATAAAAGTAACCTCAATTAGGTATTGTCAACCGAAAAGATCTTTAAGGTAATTTCAAATCAGAATTTTGGGTTAAGTATTTAATTTTAAACAATCAAATCAAAGCTTTCAATTTTTAAGGGACACTACAAATACGCATCTACCAGTACGTTTTCTGACCCTTTTGTTTACATTTTCATCAGATACGTTTGGAACAAGGTATACGCACACCAACCTTACCAACGGAATCAAAGCACTAAAAGTCAAAAAGTTACCATAGAAGTGCAGTTGTCAGTACATCAGCAAGTGCGCAGGCAACGGGGGACTATTAACGTGTTCACAACCGTTACATTGTCAAGGTCGAGGGTCGATGCGACACACACTCGATATATTTCGTGTAATCGACGATTGTTTACGTAATTGGAGTCGACATTGTCGGATGCGGTTCGTGATTGCTACTTTCAAATGTGGTTATTATTTTTTTTAGTGACAGTTTACTATTTTGCTATTTATAGTGATAGTTATCATATGATTTGGATTCGTTTAATTTCAGAAGGATAGTTCTATTAAACGTTTGAGGATTAGTAAGATACCGTCAGAGATTTGTCCTTGATTGCTTCTTAGTAGTTTTTTCAATAAAGTAGATAATCAATGAAGATATTACAACCGCGCATGATCAGTTTGATTATGTACATTTACAACATTTTGTCTATAAATAAAAAGCGCTAGTCACTATGATATCATATCCGAAATAATTATTAATACCTTAATATTATTATTATTTTATTATTATTTATTTGTATCGAACACAAGTGATTTATATTGTTGTTAGTAATACTTACAAACTATGTTAGCAACATTCTCATTAAACTAATATAATATTAACCATTTTCATCAAAATAAAATAATAATTAATTCAAAAACCTACAGCTATAACTAAGTCCGCCTCCCGGTGCACCAGACCTGCAGCTGTATATACGGGTCCAGTACCCCAGGAACGGACAGTCAGGTTTATCCACTATTCACAGTCAGGTTTATCCACGTAATAGTTTTTACATAGTATTTATTGTTACCCAAACCCATATTTGCTGTGTAAATACTGCGTTTCACCAATAGAAATGAAAAAAAAAGTTGCACCCATACCTGCCTCCTAATTGCGTAACACACTGCTAATCCACATAAGTTCGAAAAATTTATCTGCTCAACAACGTAAATAACGCAATAAATGTTGTTGAACTGTCAGAATGAAAGCTATTACTGCTGATAGTGTGTCTTTTCTCCGTGCCTCAGAAAGCACGGTGAATCTTTGACAGTCGTTACGGGGTACTCAGAAGCCCGAAAGTCTGACAACCAGTCTTACCAATGGGTATCGTAATACCCAGTAACTGGGTTGTGGAGGTCAGATAGGCAGTCGTTTTATGTAAAATACTGATATTCAGCTGCATCCGGTCAGACTGGAAGCCGACCCCAAACGTAGTTGGGAAAGAGGCTAGGTAATGATGATGAGTGTGTCACGCAATTGCCCCGCGGCCGCGGGTGCAATTGCGTGACAGTGTTAACAAAATTACAGGACTACTACTACCTACTTATTATTCCATTATTATTCTTTTTAGGGTTCCGTACCTCAAAAGGAAAAAACGGAACCCTTATAGGATCACTTTGTTGTCCGTCTGTCCGTCCGTCTGTCAAGACCCTTTTTCTCAGGAACGCGTGGAGGTATGAAGCTGAAATTTATATCAATTACTCAGGTCTACTGTCCCTTGAAGCTGTGAAAAAATCAAACTTCTAAGCCAACGCAATCAAAAGATACAGCCGTTTATGCCGCAAATTTTCGACACTTGCAAGGGAATCAAAACCTACAGGGTGCTTCCCGTGAACTCAGAATCTTGAAATTTGGTACGAAGCAACGTCTTATAGCATAGATAAAGGAAAAATTACGAAAACCATAAATTTTTAGTTACATCACATAATATATTTTTTTTTAATAATTTTAAACTTACTACCCATTTCCTCATAAACGCGTAGAGGTATTAAATTGAAATTCATACCAAATACTCAGGTCTATAATACCTTTAAGCTGTAACAAAATCAAACTTCTATGTCAACGCAATCAAAAGAAACAGCAATTTAAGCTGCATATTTTGAAACTCGCAAGTACTCGCAAGGGAATCAAAACCTAAAGGGTACTTCCAGTCGACCTAGAATCTTGAAATTTGGCATGAAGCAACGTTTTATAGCACACATAAAGGAAAAATTCCGAAAACCTTAAATTTTTAGTTACATCGGTTATGACTCGATTGTCGTAATGAACGAACTTTGTAAACCTTGCAGGTTTGTACGGAACCCTCGGTGCGCGAGTCCGACTCGCACTTGGCCGGTTTTTTTTGACATTGATTTACATTCTGTAATTACTTTAACTCACACCCTGACTTATTACGTGTTATGTTTTTTTTAAATGAAAATCGTTTACTTTTACAGTGTTTGTAAATACGTGTGTATCTATCAGATAATTAATTTATATGTCATGGTTTTTTTTATTCTCTTTTATTTTAAGTGTATCGTCTTCACTTGTTATTATTATACAATTAATGTATGCAAAATATTGTAAACATTTAAAAAAAGTAACGGTGGAGTTTCTTGCCCATTCTTCTCCATACGAAAACTATCTTTTAGAAGGGGCGACTAGAATCAATTCTATTTTATTGTAATTTTTGACGTGCAAAAGTGCTTTTTATGTGCCTATTTGAAATAAATGATTTGACTTTGACTTTATTCGTCAGATTTAAATAGTAATACATAAATGAAATTCTGTTGGTACGCATTCTATCTTCATCTTGTTATTACGCCCCATTTATAAAAAAAACATTTTAACGTAATAATTATTGGCTTATAACAACACTCATTGACCTAATACAATAAATAACTTTAATAATAAATCAATTTGTTCATAATTGGCTGATTGAACCGTAACATTCAGCCTTCATCGACTCAAATAATAATCAACAATTAACTTCTCGTGTGCTAAAGTGTCAATATTCACTAGAAACTGTTGTTTTTATACATATTATTAGAAGCAGAGCCCCGTGGTTTCACCCGCATAAGTGTCGACTCCGTGGGAATATCGGGATCAAAACTATCCTATGTCCTTTCCCGGGACTCAAACTATGTCTATACCAAATTTCATCTAAATCGGTTCAGCGGTTTAAGCGTGAAGAGGTAACTTACAGACAGACACACTTTCGCATTTATAATATTAGTATGGATTCAGGAATAATAATTATAGTGATTATCGTGTTTGATTTCGAGATTAAGTTAAGAAGCCAAGCATCGTGCAGCGCCCCGCGGTTTCACCCGCATTTAAAGTGTCGATCCTGTGGGAATATCGGGATAAAAATTATCCTATTTGTTATTCTGATGTTTAAGCTAAATTACTGTAAAGTTTCATCAAAATCCGTTTTGTAGTTTTTGCGTGAAAGAGTAACAAACATCCATCCATCCATCCTTACAAACATTCGAGTTTATAATATTAGTATGATAGGATATTAGTAGGACTTACCTATGTACCTAATCTGCATTCGCGATTTATTTGCCAAAACTGTAAATACTATGCATTTATGGAAAAACGACTTTAATTCCTACACAATATAGTTCAGTTTACGCTGCAACTTCAAACATTTTTATAACTTTTTCAATAGTGCTAGTCACTCTGAAATCAACTTAATTACCGCATTAAAATAAAATTGATATTTGTTTAACTTGAAATAATATCAAATTGAAACGTACATTTGAATAGACTTTAGGTCTTATATCTAGATATTCGCTCTAGTGCTCGCAAACGAGCGCTACTGCTGAGCATAAGGTCGTGGGATCCTCGGGGCAAAGTATTATTGGCTTTTTTCATCTGGATTTCTCAGTAACGGCCCGGATTCTGGACTTGTGCCCAGCTGATAACAATAGATTAGCCCCCTCTCACATGACATGGAACTTAGATAGAACTAGCGAAAGTACTTAATTTCGGGAAGTACATGTGTTATGTTATGTATATGTCAAGTAGGTGATGTTTACAGAATGTACAGTCAGCAACAAAGGTCGATTAACACTTCAGTTTTTTTAATCTTATTTATTGAGCAAAATATTAACACTTCAGTTTTTATTAATCTCAGTGATTAATAAAAACTGAAGTGTTAATCGATTTTTGTTGCTGACACCTATGTGCAAGAGCCGTTGCTGAATGACGTCTGAAAAACATATTTTAATTTTAAAGTTATTATTTCTAGGAAAAATCCACAATGTGGAAAGATAAGTCTTGTCATCTTGTGGTATTTAATAAGTAATTGTAATAATTATAGTATTTATTTCCAAGGAAAAAAGTATAATATTTTTAAAGAACATCATCATAAAACTTTGTAGTTTTTACTTACGATTCTAACTTATCACTGACGTACTGCCCGTCGGTTCTGTAAAAACTTAGGTGAAGTGAGTTTGTTTTTACTAGGAATTGACACTATTGACAGCTCACTCCACGCTCACTCAAAAAAGATGGCAGCTGCGAAAATGTTAAAATACCGATAAAAAAAATCTGTGGTTCTCTTGGATTTTCATTTTGACCTTAGGCGTTAGCACCCTCTAAAACCACGAAAGCTATCTCTCTCTGTCTCTCTCTCTCTCCGTCTCTTTCTATTATTTATATTAAAATTTCGCATAACGCTTGTTTCTTACGATTTTTACCAGTTTACCTATTCCTACCTCAAACTGCGATAAAGCACTCCGTTCCAAAAAAATATCAGTGCTCCAAAATTGCGCAACATGTCAGTCAATATCGCTCATAAAAGTCAAACACAATGCAGTCAAACATCCTAAAACGCGCTAAATAATCACGCGATACAAAAAACTACGTAAATTGTAAAGCAAACGTTATTATTTTGTTCGTTCGGAACACAATACTTAGTACAAATAATGGTGATTCTGTACAAATAGCGATCGATATAATCGTGACTCGCTAATCGTTATGTTTGTCGAGTGATTGTCATAATTGGAACCTCTATTATTGACGTAGTGTTGTGTTTCGGTAAAATGATGTTGTAAGTTGGATTTGGGAATAAAGAATTAGTACTAATCTAGAAATAGAAAAGGAAAAATACTACGGGTGGATTTCACCAATGAAACTGAACGCGATCAGCACATCTCAACCGCGTTCAAGAGCTATCAGTGTCATTAATGTCATGGAATATTGACACTGACTGACAGCTGCTGAACGCAGCTTAGATGTGCTGATCGCGTTCAGTTTCATTTGGTGAAATTGGCACTTAGTTTACGTATTCTGAAGTTTCTTTGACACCCATATTAGTTCCATTAGGTAAAGTTAATATAAGAGTTAGGTATAAATAAACATCTTTGCATTATTCTGGTCAACTTTATTGTAATTGCGAGCATAAAACCTTTTTATTTTGATGACGTTAGCGGCGCCAACATGGCCAGAGATCGCATAAGACATGGAAGGGTTTTGGAAGAAAAACCACTGACGTGTAATGTCAATACTTTACCACCCAGACCCCACGCGCAGTGCCGTATTATCCATAAGGCACTTAGGCCAGTGCCTAGGGGCCCACTATGACCAGGGGCCCAGCACTCCCGATTAAAAAATGAAAAAAAGGGGATTGTGTGGTTTTATGAAACCACGGTAAAAGTGAAACTTTTTTTCACATTATAAGGTAAAAGCCAAATTGCGGTTTTGTGGTATGAAAAAGGAGGGGCCCGAAACGAGCTGTGCCTAGGGGCCCGAGATGGTTAATCCGGCCCTGCACGCACTACATGGTTTAAAAAGTAGCTTTGATTGAAGTCAAACGCCTTATCTGCTTTGTTGGCTGTAGCTACATGTCATACATTAAAAAGCAAATCAGTCAATTTATAGATAAGCGATGATTTGACACGCTGTCCAACACTAATATCAGCTTTTAACTTTGTGTGTTTTAATGAAACATGATTATGTTCCAGCTTATAATTATGTAGTTATGTAACTGTAGGTTAAGCATATTATAAACGAATGAAAAATTAAGATACGTAGTAGTAACTTGTAGCGTGTTCTTTAGTGCGTTATTTTTTAACCGCTCTTCGGCAGTTATTCGTAATTGTTGTACACCAATGTTTAATCCAATTTCGGGGAGTTCAATATCTTGTAAATTCGAAATTAACTCGGTCTGTCTGTATGTTACCTTTTCACGCCTAAACCACTGAACGGATTTCGATAAAATTTGTCAAAGAGATAGATTGCATCCCGGGGAAGGACATAAGATAGTTTTTATCCCGATATTCCCACGGGATCGACACTTATGCGGGTGAAGCCGCGGGCGCTACTAATAATATTATAAATTTGAAAGTATTTTTGTCTCTTACCTCTTCACGCTTAAACTACTGAACCGATTTAAATGAAATTTGGTATAGAGATAGTTTGAGTCCCGGGAAAGGACATAGTATAGTTTTTATCCCGAGATTCCCACGGGATAGAAACTTAAGCGGGTGAAACCGCGGGCGCTGCTAGTTAACTCATAGTTTAAATTGGTTTTGCGTTGTTTCCGCCATTGTTTTTATAACTCTTTTAAAGTTTTTTTTGCCACAGTCGTCCCTTCTAATTTGAGCATTAAGAATCTAAAAACCATCCCTTTCTGGTACCTACCAGGTGTAGGTAAATTAAAGGATGTGATACAGACCATCAGACTGAAAAAATTTCACGAACACGAAAAATAATTTAGCCATAATTTATATCCCATACATTTGGGTTGAGGTATTGAAGTTTTGTATGGGACGGTTGATAAATTTTTCGCGTTTACGATATTGGTACCATCGAGAAAGTTGTTCAGTTTGATGGTCTGTACCACACCTTTAAAATTTGACCACACCTCTCTGGTACAGACGCCAGCATATCAAGCTACTACAATCTGTCAAATTTCTGCAATACATTTTCAACTTTATCGCCACAGCATAAGGTTCAAGGTTGATTGGGAAAATTTTACAGTTTCGGGTAGATTGATGTGCTGGCGTCTGTACATCCTGTATATAATCGATGCTACAGAGTATTTCAGATTGTATGAGATTAAAGCCTCGACCAAAAGCTTTAAGTATATCCGGTATTCATATCAAACGTCAGTATCGGTGTATGACAATTAACCCTGTGTATAAATATTAATCAAGTAATTTATCAACTATCATAGTTCACCGGACGCGACCAACTTGCCCTAAAATTATAAACCACTTAAATGTCCCAACAGCAATTATCCCAATCTTGGCAACTTCTCACAACTTGTCCCACGACGGTAGATAGCGCCACGAACAATAGAACCTGTTGCAAAGGGTGGGAATGATCCACTGACCTCAAACAACACCTCCCCCCAATGCAAAAACAACTATGACAAACAATTTATAAAGAACAAATTCCATTGGGATGTTCCCTAAGAATATGTCAAAGAATTGACAGGTAATTTTGTGCTATATGTTGGAGAAAATAGAGTTGGTTTTCTATTGGAGGATTGTTATCTTAATGTGAATAAATAGACGTCTGGAAAGAAAATTGTTCTGATAAGGCGGCTAGGGCATTTGGAGTCCCGTGGGTCTGGGACCCGCGTCTTGTTTGTTAGAGCACTTGTGTCTCAATTAGGAGTTAATAAAATTGAAAGTGGCTCTACGTTTACTACTTTATTTATGTAATTGGAAAGTTGAACTGAAGTGGAGAATCTGGATTGAATGTAAAAGGCTATTGTCAACTATAAATAATAGGGTTTTGGTATCAGGAGTTTTGTAAGGAATAGTATAAATGAACGAGTCTCAAAATGGCACAGTTCTTTATTTGAAGCTATATCACCTGTTCATATTATACATACCATTATAACATAACATTTTTACCAAAGCGGTCCATGGTGTATGTACAGACGCCAGCACATCAAGCTACTAAAATGTGTCAAATTTCTTTAAAAGATTTTTAACTTTATCGCTAAATCATAGGGTTCAAAGTTGATTGGGAAAATTTGACAGTTCCGGGTAGCTTGATGTGCTGGCGTCTGTACAACGAACTGTTGGGTGAGTCACTGCCCTCCTAGCTAGATCACAGTAATCTGTATTTAGGAGACAGTTTCGACTTCTAATTTGAGTATTCGTTGAAATTAAGGTAAGCCAAAAAATAATCAATTCTAAATATGGGCCATATTGGCCAGAAATATGTTCTGACTAGCTTCTGCCCGCGACTTTGTCTGCGTTAAATTTCACCCTCCCCCTATTCACCCTCTTAGGGGTGGAATTTCGAAAAACCCTTTTTTAAGAACACACCCTCCAAATTTCATATCTCTAGATCCAGCGGTTTAGGCTGTGCGTTGATATATCAGTCAGTCAGGACTTTGAATTTTAAATATATAGCTAATTTGCCGTAAAATCTCAAATAAGTTATTGCAGCAATATACATACATAAATAAGGCCTACGGAACCTCTACTTTTTATTGCATCTCGGTGGACTTTGAGCAGGCAGGTTTAGTTATTTTCTTTTTATTCTGTTCTTGCACACAAGTGGCGACCACAGCTTTGTCACCAGCCTGTTTTTATTTAAATAGAGTATACTTTTTATTAAATTACAGTAGTGAGTTCATATAGTCTGTTCACCCTTCTCGTTATACAGTGACATGTGTCACGGATTGTGCCAAAATTACAAAACTTATAGGTATTGAAATACAACTAGTCCTTTACATAAAGTGCCACAAGGTCGTTGGTAGTCAACATTTGTCAAACTGTTCAGAGGAAATGCGGGTGGTATATTCCCATAAAAACACTCTCGTCTGTTTTCTTTCTGGTTAATGACCATTAAGCATTTTTTTTTACAGAATAATAAATGTTAACTACTTCTATGTCCCTATATTTTCCTTTTTGATGATACCTTATTTATATAAGCACTAGAAACCCTCAAAAAATGCCAATTTAAACCGCTGTCAACAGAGGCCTAGTGTACAAATTTGACAACTATTAATGAAAAAGAAAAACATAGGGATACAGTATATATCCTTCTTATTCAGTTTATGAAATATATTTTAAATTGCTCCAATACTGGAGGAGGAAATAGGCGAGAGCCAAACTTCGAATTATGACTTTTTACTTAGACTTTTTCAAAAGTCTCTTCGACCGCATATAAGCAGACAGGCGCGACGCGATTCTGGTAGAACAATTTCAATAAAGTTTTCATAGAGATTGTTAAGACAATATTCGCAACACTACATTGCGCTCCAAAACACAGATTACTGACGTTGCTCATAAAGCCGCTAAGTTGAAGTGGGACTGAACTGGCCACGTCTGCCGTTTGCCCAATGAGCTGTGGGCCAAAATAACCACCACACGGAGCCTTGACACAGCTAGAAGGCGTCGCGGCAGACCCCGTAGAAGATGGCTGGACGAGCTGGATAAAACAAACGACCAGTGGTCGCATCACTTTGGCCCTGGATCGGAATGAGCTGGAAGTCTTGGGGAGAGGGCTTTGCCCAGCAGTGGGATGATGCAGGCTAATAGTAACAGTAACATAGATTGTTCTAGTAGAGGCGCGTCGCTTATATCTATGCTAATTCTACAAAATTACATTAAAAATTAAAATTTTAATTAAAACTGAAATACAAAAAAAAAACGGAGTAACATAAAATTTGAAAACAAAACAACCTTATACATAAGCTTAATTAGAAACTAAACAATTATTTGTTCATATTTAAATAAATAGACACATGCTTGCTTAGCGATTGTCCATTGAGAGATTTATGTATAGGCCTGCGTCGCCTGAAATAAATGGATTTTTATTATTATAACACAATTAGTAGCAGTAAATAAATTAGTTCTTAGTTTTACTTGAAAATAATACTTACTGACTTCAAACATTGAAATCATAAAATAATGCACTTATTTCATGGTTTCTAATGCGTTACTAATAGAGTGTAACTAATAACACAATAACACTTATTTATTAGAAGAATAACATTATTGACCCCCCATTAACCTCTTTTCGTTAACTGTTTCTTCACGCATTGATAAGCAAGTTGTATTAAGGCTCCTACAAACAGGCGCGACAGGCGATATAATCGCGCGCTACACAAAGGCACGCTGTGCGACTTGCGGTGCCTTTGTGTCGCGCGCGATTTTATCGTGTGTCGCGCCTGTTTGAAGGAGCCTTTAATCGGTCTGTAATGTCCCATGTCAAATGTCCATAGTTATTGCAACTGCTATTGTTACTGTGGACCAATTGTCGTTAGTTTTGTCCAGCTCGTTCTGCCACCTTCTACAGGGTCTGCTACGCCTTCTAGCTGTCTTAGGGCTCCACATAGTGACTGTCTTGGCCCACAGCTCATTGAGCACGAGGCAGACGTGGCCAATCCAATCCCACTTGTAAGTTTTTGACCAACGTCAGTAATCATCATCATCTGCCGAGCCTTTTCCCAACTACATTGCAACCCAGTTACTGGGTAATATGATACCCCTTGGTAAGACTGGTTGTCAGACTTTCGGGCTTTCGACGACACGCAACGACTGTCAAAGATCCACGAATGACAGCCGGGACCAGCGGCTTAACCTGCTTTCCGAGGCACGGAGGGGTCTTGGTATGTATAAATGGTCACCCACCTACGGACCAACCGCGGCAAGCGTAGCTTAACCTGATCCATCGACCCGTGCAACTGTTATTACTTAGCCACAAGCTCTTTCTGACGTAAAATTTGTTGTATGCTTATTTCAAAACTGAGGTTAATTAATGTAATCATTGTTTAGTATAGATTTTTTGTAACACTAAAAACAAAGAATAGTCATTGAAATTAGGTACGCTAAATTGTGTTGTTTTATTGTTTAAGGATTAAGGAAACCTAAGCATTGTTGTTTTGAATTAAAAGACCTGAATGGTGTCTGATTGATTAGGAAGCATTTTGCCTAGTTTTAAAGACCGGGCTTAATTATTACTGCCCACTGACGACGGTTAGCCAAGCCGGAGGTTGCCAGTGCCGTTTTACGTACCATTGACGTAATTCACACCTATTAAATCATACTATAACTTCCACAGTTCGAGAGGTCAACAATTTAATAGGAGTCATTTAAAAGCTCAACACTAATCGCTAGAAAAAAAAACTTACGGCGATAAATATTGCACATCGACCTTTACCTTTTTTGTATTTTATACAAAGAATAAAAATAATTATCAAAAGAAGCAAATCATAATTGTTTTAACAGCTCCTAATAGATACCGGACTGTTTGTATTTCGTGTGACAGAGATAACGCCCTACGAAGCCGAAATTAGCCGATTGTCTCTTTCCAAAGGTCGATGTGCAATATTTATCGCCGGGTACTGTACATTATTTTTATTGGAAATAAGACTTGTCATTACTAAAATTCGAACGTAATCCATAATGAGCCTATAATATTCCCACTGCTAGAATACAGGCCTCCTCTCTGTGAGAGAAAGTGGGCTGTTATGCACCACGCGGGCATCAGTACGACAAAAATAGTCTGAAATAACCAACTTTTCTTATTTTTTTTATAAGAAAATAACTAAACGGTTACAATTTAAGCAATATTCACACACATTCATACACATTCATATTCATACACATTCTGCAAAGAAAAACGAAACGTTAACTGTAAATGATACCTAAGCCCATAATAAAGAATTCCTTTTCAACGAACTGCCATATAATAAATACCTACGTAGAATTGTAAACATTTGTTGCGTTCTATTCGCATACCGTTAACATTAATACCTATACAGTTATTTTGTCTTTTACCTTTTCTAGATTCCAATAATAATTATGTTATCGACTCAGTTGTGATACCGTATTTATTTTTCCACTCCGTCATTTAATTTTATTCTAATACCTATTTCCATGCGGATTGTGATTACATTAATTTCCTCACTCTTTACAATTTACAATGTCTTTTCTTCTTTTTTCTTTGCAGAGTATTTCTGTACATACCTATTTTTATATTTGTGTCATCATATATGCATGCGATCGAAATACTAAGTGGGCACTCGGGCCCCATGGCCCTAGAGTTTCAACCCCAAACGGCTCAAACATATAAGATCCAAAGAGATTGGAGTATTTACGCCGTTTGAGGTTTTCCGCACCTGCAGCAGCCGCCCCAGCACAGCTCGCCGTGCTTGGAAGATGGGATGGCGCAAGGGTGTCGACACACGTTGCATCCCACACCAAAGGCCCAACCTTCCAAGGCATTATGGTCATTCCGTCTGGTCTCTTCCCATCGTCGCGTGCCAAGCCGTTGGGTTCTTAAACAGCTGGCACCCCGGCGGTGACAAGAGCACGACGGATGATGTCATTGATGCTGGCATGCCGTGCTATCCGGCCTGCGCTTTTACTGCAGGATAAGCCATGGTGCCCGAAGCAGTCGACACCTTCACCGCATTGGCAGCGATGTGGAGCCACGCAAGAAAAATGTTTAAGGAAAACAGCATTGCCTACGTTTCGGTGCAAAGGCGCCTCAAATATTACAACTTTACCGCAAACCAATCTAAGATGTTTACATTTTAATTCATGAATACTTTCTAATTACCTACATTAATAGAATAGAATAGAATACATACATTAATATTCAGTAATCATGCAGTAAATCATACACGTCGTGTCCGTATCACTGACGTATCGCTAGCAAGGTCATCTAGTTAGCATTTATTTAATTGTCTTTTTTTCACACCTTCATGATTGATGTCCGTAATATTATAACACGGTTGCATTACAAACTGTAAAAACTACAACTGCAATTAAAAATATGACGTTTATATTAATTAATACTACATACTAATTATAGAGCTGAGAGGTTGTTTGTTAGAACGGGCTAATCTCTGGAACTACGAGTTGGATTTGAAAAAAAAAATTGCATTTGATAGCCCAATTCTTGAGGAAGGATATAGGCTATTTTAAATCACGCTGGGACTCTTAGGAGCCGAACAAATAAAAGTAAGAAATAATACTAAGCGAAAATAAAGTAATACCACGGGCAGGCGATGCGATGCGACGGGGTCGGTCGGGAGAGCAAGAAACTTCACGAGGACGATGTCGTGGGCAGAGGCTAGTGGTAAAATATGCCTTATTAACTACTAGCTTCCGCCCGCGGTTTCGCCCGCGAGGTATGTCGATAAAAACTATCCTATGTCCTTCCCCGGGATGCAATCTATCTCTCTGCCAAATTTTATCGAAATCCGTTGAGTGGTTTAGGAGTGAAAAGGTAATATACAGATAGAATTTATAATATTAGTATGGATATTGATTATACTGTTATGGATAAGCTATGAAGCAGATAAAGTGTTCAGGTTATTTGGTTGTACAAACAAGCAATTTTTAAAACTTATCTCAATATTGTGACTGTTAGAATCCAAAATGATTGTGAAGTGATTGTACAAAAAAAAATCGTTAACTAACCAAATAGTATTCTTATATTACCTTATTACTAAAGTACAAATACATTATACTACTAAGGGCGAATTACACCAAACTTTTATACATGAATAAGTCTTATCCTAAGAATAAATTTTGATTTTTAGACAATTTTGCCATACTAGAACTGTCCCGGCTGTCATTCGTGGATCTTTGACAGTCGTTGTCCGGTCAGGAGCCCGAAAGTCTGACATCCAGACTTACCAAGGGGTAGCCGCAGGGGGGGGGGGGCAGTAGGCAGTCGCTCCATGAAAAATACTGGTATTCAGCTGCTTTCGGGTAGACTGGTAGCCGACCCCAACTTAGTTGGGAAAACGGCTAGGCATGTGGTGACTACTCCTAAAATTATTGTTACAAGGGGAACATAATTTTAATATTTTAACTTGTGAACTCCACACTAGGTCGAGCCGGTCTCGTGGAGGATTAGCGATGAAGTGGCAAAACTTTACTCCGCTTTTATATGTATAAGAGGTAAAAGTTTAAAACAAGTTACGGTAAACTTAAAGTTTCTATTTATTCATTACAGTGCAAGCGACGAAAGAAATTTGTATGAAACTGACAGGTGTCAGGAACGCATCTCTCGAGGGCCAGACTGTAGGTACCTTTTTCGATTTGTAATATTTTTTTTAAATATTATAAAACAACTAGCTGCGCCCCGCGGTTTCACCTGCATAAGTTTCGATCCTGTGGGAATATCGGGATAAAAAATAGCCTATATATAAATCTAGGGTGTCAGCTACCTTCATACCATATTTTATCAAAATTGGTTCAGCTGTTTGAGCGTGAAGAAGTAACAAACATATAAACCCACACACACACTTACACTCACAAACTTTTGCCTTTATATTATATTATTATTATAGATGTAGTAGGATAACAGATAATATTTGTTCGCAAGGATATTATTCTAATTGATTAAATGATTACCAATTAACACCATCCCAATCGCAAATCCCATAATATTTATTAATGTCATCGAAAAATATTACAGATGTAAATACAAAATCCTATTTTGCGTCCGTAAAACCATATGGAGAACAATTATGAATCTTGGAGCGTTCAAAATAGGGTGTTACGTGGAGTTTAGTGACTGGTAAAGAATCTTTGTTTAAAGATACCTGTTGCGTAAAATGTGAAGGACCGACGGCCGCTCTCTGTTTCAAAGTTCCTACAAAAGGGCGTTGCTTTATTAGTATTTTACTGGTCTATATATCTGCTGGTACTCATTAGAAGTACTAACCTACACTAGGGTAAAGGTTCCGATGGTGACGCACGGTATCGCTCATAAAGGTTGTAATTAAAGTTTATAGTTGGTAAATTGGAATTTGCAATGGAGATCTGTAACTGGAGGACTAAGTTTCTAACTTTGTTGGTGTGAATTTTAATTGAGTTATTCTGAGAGAGTATATCAATAGCTGTCTTGAGCGATCTTAAAAACATTATAAAAAAAATATACACATAAAAAAAACGAGTAGGTAGGTACGTGAAGTCATACTAAATTATATAACATAGATACACAATATATCTATGGATAGTTTATAAACTATAAATCAGATTAACACGTCAAAAATAAAACAACACCCGTATATTAATATTTTAAAACGCCCATAACAATCGACAAAAATAAATAATTACAGATAGTGCCATCCACGGAGACGCGCCCCACTCTTCTTTCTAGTCTCTAGTGGTTTTAGCGGGGTATTCCTCGAAACGCACCAAATGAAACGTCTATCGATATAATTTATTACGAATCCTTCAAGCTCTTCTCTATGTTTCATCGTTGATACATTTGGAGGAATATAATATTTTTATTAAATTAAATTTTTTTTTCGAGTAATACATTTGGTGCGTGTCAAAGTTGGTACCTTTCGAGGAATACCCCGTTATCGCTTGTTTATTTCGCTATTGTTTTATTTCTTCGATACCTACGCACCAATTACCCACTAATAAGTAATAGTGTGTATCGACAAAACTAATACACTAGCGGAATATTGCATACTTGTACTGTAAGCGATTAGGAAGAAGAGTGAGGCGCGTCTTTGTGGATGGCGCTATCTGTAGCCCGGTTTTACCATTCAAAATAACTTGACTAAACAACCGTGTAATTTAAACATAGATTAACATCTGTAAAGACCTCTATATTAGGTGTAACTGGCACTTCATTATTCAAATACTAACCTTAGTTAATTACGTGTGGGTGATTGGTCGAAATAAGCATACGAATTATATATTTTGTAACGTATTGACCGCTCGCGCTGGTAAAACAAGTGACATTTGGTGTGCGATATACACAGCTGCCTAATATGCTAATCTAGGATTTGTCATTTAGATTGTGTTTATTAACAGTTGTTTTGATTATTACCTGGGAGTGGCCTGTTCTGTATCCTTGGTTTTTCCAAAGTTCACAACTAATTATGATTGAGAAACGCTATTCTTACCTAAGATAATTTGTACTGCATTGCATACAAATTATCTTAGGTAGGTTGCATACTGCATTTGAGTATTTTCACAACCTAAAAACTGGACTTGCTTGTTAGCTGGTCTAACATTTTTGAGTGGCTATCTAACTAACGGGTTCCAGAATACTACCTCTTCTTCTTAAGGCAATCTAAATGGACTCGGCCCAGAATTCAGTCCAGTCCATCAGTTCCTGTAACGTGCAGCTGACAGGACACGTAGAATATGATATTAATACTATTAACTGTTGTCAAAAATATTTGTATGCTATCGCCTTCGTGACCGGAGGTTATACCTCTTGTGTCACATTCATCCATAGATTTTGGAAAGTCAGGGGTTATAAAAAAACCTGTATATAGGTACTTGTTTACCCACCAGTCCCACAATATTTTTCCCGTCTAGCCAATTTCCACAGCTTTGTTATCTAAACAAATTATGAAGTCGGTGATGAATAATAACAGGCTACGATACCCGCGGCCTCTTAGATTCTGCGCATGCCCGAATTGGTTTCATAAAGTTAACTAATTAACGTAAACCACCGAATCTTTGCATTGACTTTTAAGTGGATTCAAATATTCATTGAACAGTTTCAAGTTATTGGAGCAGAAATTGTAAACGAGGGTAAGATGCCCGAAGGATGCCAAAAATAGACGGCTGTTTTTGTTTCTCAGAGTTGGTTTGTGTTAATGAAGCTTTAGTGATGTACCAGGAACTTAACTAGTTATATCGATATTATCCAAGTAACCCTCACCTTTATAACAAGTGACCTACAATAGTTTACACGCTATAACATCACGCTAGGTCTCTAGGGAGCCGAGCCAAAAGAAAAAAAGTCGGAAAGAACTCCAAGCGAAAACAAAGTAGTAGTACAGCGCGGGCAGACGATGCTATGCGACGCGGTGGATCGGGGAAACAAGAAATTTCACGCGGACGACATCGCGGGCAGAAGCTAGCAGATGCTAAACTAGCAGCTTCCTAGAATAGGCACATTAACAGACCTTCATCTTTTATTTTTTTTATAATGCTTATAAAGTTACTTAATTGTTACAAATTGTGCTAGATATACCGATACATACAAAATCAAAACGTTGAACATTGAACGTTGTTTCAAACATACATAATATCTTCTAGCAGTAAACCACCATGGAACCCAAGAGCATAACTTAACTCATGTACCTACTCAACAACTATAATACGCGATCTATGGCTTCCGGCTAATTCAATGTACCCATAGTTCTGAGTACCCAGAGTTCTGTCACCAATTACTTTAATGACAGAACTCTAAAAAAACAAATACCATATCTGTTGAATAGTTTGCCGGCAGACATAAGGACTGAAACCAATAAAAACAGATTTAAAAATAAATTAAAAATATGTTGTTTAGAAATGTTATAAAGTGCTACCCAAGTCTACACCCCCCGCCCCCACCCCTACCCCTACCTTGTACAAGGGTCCCCCTATCGTTGGCGAAACGAGGGTGCGAACGTATTGAAGTTTACACCCTAATCTGCCAATATCTTTCTAAAAGAAGTCGTTATGCTGATGAAGATATCAGTAATTTTTACAAATTCACTAGATATAACGAATACCTACGTACCTATTGGCAAATGGCGGGGTGATTGCGTAACTCACTAACAGAAGTGGCTCTGACAGTTCAACAATATTCATTGCGTTATTAAGGCTCCTTCAAACAGGCGCGACAGGCGATAAAATCGCGCGCGACACAACGGCACCGCAAGTCGCGCAACGAGCGGTGCATTTGTGTCGCGCGCGATTATATCGCGTGGCGCGCCTGTTTGTAGGATCCTTTAACGTTGTTGATCAGACAAATTTTCGAAAGAATATCCTTCTAAATTATTCAGAATGTGACTAGCGTGTTACGCAATTAGGGTGCTGGCATTTCTTAGAATTATATTGAAATATTTTTTATCGCATAAGACTTCTGAAAGAACCAGACTTACCTATTTCCACTTAAAATTGAAAGCCTTGACTTTAATACTAGCTTTCGAGGAATAATCCCTAGAATAACAGAAAAAAAAAATAAAAAAATCGGTTGTCTGTAAAGTCGGTTTACTGACGATAGTTGAACGTGACAACGTCATAAGAAAATACTGATGGAATAGTTGCATTGCATTTGTTAATATTCGCTTGCACTTCAAGCCGCCATGGAACGCTACAGAGCGAGGCCGCGAGGTAACGCTACATGAGTCATGTTTTTTCGTGAGTGCAGCCAGCTTCATCGATTTATTAGACGTCGTCACGTCAAAAAAAAAATAACAGATTCAGGCCGGTTCCAAGTGACTCCTTACTTGGTTACTTCAACGTCATAAAAATATAATAAGTTTCCACGTACCCAAAGTAAGGTCTTCATAAAAAAAGTCCAAATACTATACCGAGTAATAAGCGAGTATTTTCTAAATGAAATACGATTGTTATTTTCTATTATGTTATCATTATTGTTTGAGTAATCAAAAGGCAATTGTGGTAGATTTGTTACGAAGTTAATAGTCTTAGCAAGGTTGATTTTTAGGGTTTCGTACTCAAAAGGTGCCTACGGAACCGTACTACAAAAGCTCCGCTGTCGGTCCGTCCGTCAGTCACAGGGCTGTATCCTTTGAACCGTAATACATAGGTAGACATTTTAAATTTCCATAGTGTAAGTACTAATGTGGCAAAAAGAGTATGTAAGGATTGTATCAGGTGGCGTTCTGTAGTTTCTGTCTACCCTCATGGAAGGAAGCCGTGAGTTTATGTATGTATTTGTGTACTACTACGGCCGCTGTAATCCATACTAATATTATAAATGCAAAAGTGTGTCTGTCTGTTACCTCTTCACGTTTAAACCGCTGAATCGATTTAGATGAAATTTGGTATAGAGATAGATTGGTGATTGGATTGATTTGGGTATTTTTTATTATTTGTTACTAACAGCGCCTTGCGGTTTCACCCGCATGAGTATCGATCCCGTGAGAATATCGGGATAAAAAATATCCTATGTCCTTTCCCGGGACTCAAACTATCTCTATACCAAATTTCATCTAAATCGGTTCAGCGGTTTAAGCGTGAAGAGGTAACAGACAGACAGACACACTTTCGCATTTATAATATTAGTATGGAAGTATGGATATTCTAAACTGACTATATTTATCTAAAGTACCTACGTCATGTTCAGTACAGTAAATAAAATAAATCTAGCTCTTATACTAACATGTGCTGAAAATATCTTTCACTTCAGCGGAATCCACTTGAGAGCTAAAAAGGCGACAGTTGAAATGTCACAGATACTAAATCTTATTTTTGAAACATTTCAGTTTCTTTAGTGCCGCTGATGTGAAAGCATAAAATGAAATATCAGATACATTTCTGCGAGGATATTGAAAGAGTCTGCCGAGAAAAATGGCTGGCTAGATACTTACGTGATTCTTCGATCCGAGGTCGATTTTCTTTTGACACGACAGTTAAGCTAAAAGCAATTTTGTTATGCTAAATTGCACCCTAATTGCGTAAAAACATTCAATCCCAAGCTGAACAATTTTGAAGGATAATGCTAATTGCTTCTTAAGTTCGAAAAATTTGTCAGCTCATTAACGTAAATAACGCAATTAATGTTATTGAACTGTCAAGGTAAAAGCCATTGTTTCTGATAGTGTGTGACGCAATTACCCTACTGGGCTTGCTTTTAAAAATTGATGGATAGAGTAGGTACAGACGCCAGCACACCAAGCTACCCGAAACTGTCAAATTTTCCCAATCAACTTTGAACCTTATGCTTTAGCGATGAAGTTGAACATCTTTTAAAGAAATTTGACAGATTGTAGTAGCTTGATGTGCTGGCTTCTGTACTCAAGTATCTACAACACCAACAATAATTAAGGCTCCTACAAACAGGCGCGACACGCGAGTCGCGCCTGTTTCAAGGAGCCTTTATGATGCGTTGTTGACTTTAGGACAAAGTTGTATAGTTTGATTCGCCTGTAATTCCACAAGCACATTATCATCTTCATCACCAAGCAAACATTTTACAACACCTAAATAAATCAATATTATTAAAGGAGAATCATACATTCACATAATCCCAAAGATTTATTACAAATTATCATACTAGCGTCCAGTTGTGCACATAGCTAATTATTCAACAGCTAGTGACAAGTATAATTTACATGTATTCATAAATCCACCAGTACACAATAATTGAGACGACCAAGACCGGCCAGTTTTGTAAGTTTAGTCGCAATCAGTTTGTTCAAGTACTAATAACTGTATGGAAATTGCAAAACTTGTTATGAAACTTTGCCTACACTTTAATATAATACATGCATAATTCTCTGGCATATTATTTGCCGATATTGGTAGAATGATATGTTAATAAAGCTTGTGTACAAAAATGCCGTCTGCATAGGGCTGGTCGAAGGCTAACAAAACGTATTCCACTTTACTGTCAAAGGATCTATCAATCTTTTCGTCAACTCGATATTTTATTCAAATTGAGGATAGATATCTGATTACATAAGAAGTAAAAAATATATCTTATTTGGGACACGTACAGGAAATACAAACATTAAAAAAGAAGCATTTAAAACTAATAAAATCACATTAAAAACAACCAAAAACAAAAAATAAACGAGAAAAAAAATACCCTGTCTTGCATACTCCCTTACTAATAAACGTTGTATAGCGTCTGTATAGTTATACAACGCTTTGTCTTCTTCTTTCGAAAGTCAAGTTACTGACGACTGAAAGAGAGAAATCGGTGTGTAACTATTTACCTGATATAATACGTTTAATAGTAAGGGGGTTGGTCAGTTCTTAAAACCCCCCACCATTACCACACCGTACCACCACGTACACCGTTACCATTTTGTAAAAAAAAGGCAAAATTGACTGTTTCTTTTTTTCTGTTTCTGTTGATTGCCAAATAAGAACCTATGACCATTATTACAGGTAGTCTGTTCCCTGGAAACCTGTTAAATTCTAACTTGAAAATACTCTTTGACCCAGTAATTGGTTCCAAGTGATCAGACAGCATAATATTCTCTGCAGAAAATACTAATATTGAGTCATTAATATCGTCAGATTGGATGCTAACCACAACGTTACAGTGCTTAACACACATACCTGCATTAATTAAGGGAATGTTTGATTTGTAGCATAAAACTTACTAAGTTACTTTTATTTGTAATATCGTTGAACTCGAAAACAGAGCATGCGATTCTCCATACAAATGTATTCCCCTTTTTTCTTCCTGAATAATGTCTCTTTTTTTTTCATAAAATTAATTTTTGCTCTAAACACATCCCTTTCATTTTATTTTTTCCCACAACTAATTAATTAATAAAAAAAATATACCCTCTAAAAATTACAAAAAATGTCCTATGTTTACCGCCGTGGTTAGAGGACTACCAGAAAAACTAGAAAACTTTTTAACATAAAAAAAAATGTTAGGAACCTAAACATACTCTTTCTTGAAATGTTAATGTAAAAAATAATTGAATCGGCTCAGTTTTCGAGTAGAAAAAAGAGGAATACGTAACGTCAATTTCGTCAAAATTTTTGTAATAATTTCGGTCTGAGCTGCAGCTGTCCCTATCACACACTACGGGGACAGGCTTGAGGTAAGGCGACGGCAATAGTTTCTTCAAATACCTATTTTTCAAATTCCTCGCAGGCCCCGTTCCCTCTTAACATACCTACTAAGGATCATTTATTCTTGCTGCTATGTCTTGGTAACTATCCAAAACCTTTCATAATACAGTTTTACACCGCCTTCATCTTCTTTCTTCATTGCAATACGCTGTGCGTTGTTAGTCAATCAGGGAACTGCTTTCGATGTACAGTAAGGATTATCATGAGTTTGTTAACATTGTCATGTTAACAAACTCATGATAATCCTTACTGTCCAGCAGGCAATCTCCTTGTCTCCTATGGAGCAGATACGAGTATTTATCACTTCTCTTGCTTACTGCGTGTTGGCGATTTCAGACTACTTAAGGCTCCTTCTAACAGGCGCGACACGCGATAAAATCGCGCGCGACACAATGGCACCGCAAGTCGCGCAACGAGCGGTGCCTTTGTGTCGCTCGCGATTATATCGCGTGTCGAGCCTTTATGGTAGGTCCTTGTTTTCTTACGATATTTTCCTAGCAGTCCACCTAGTAGGTATTAACTTTAAAGATATCGCATCTTATAAACTGTCTTTGGTTAAAACTCGTACGAAATTCATTACGAACGCGTTTCGATTGACATTAGTTACATGCACGTTCTAGGAACTTTTTGTCGCAGTCTACGTTTCAGTGCTTATTACAAAATAGAAGTCTTCTAGTCTCGAGTAAACAGGTGACTTCTGGGTCAGAAATAATCTTACCAAGAACAATATTTCTATAGTTCCAAGAATTTCAGTCTATAAATAAAGGTTATGTCAGTTCAGTTACTGCACGCACTTTATAAACAATATTTATTCTCGAACATGTCATGTGCCTGTTTCTAAACTTTACGCATCAACTGTTACGATCTTACGCACGCTGCATCCACCCACGCACTCTTTACGCCGGCATGTAGACTCGTATTGCCTTGTACTTAAGTTGAGATTCCTTCAACTTGAATGCAACTGTAAGATTGTAAGACAGAAGATCAAATACCACACCGTTTGGCCCACCTGTTCAAGTAGTCTCTATTTGCGTATAGATCATGTTATGTTGGTCGTATATGAGTCATAATGCATTGTTATAGTAGGACGCATGCAACGAAGTCTTACATAATGAGGGCTCAATGAGGGGGGGTGCAGAGGGGGAGGACTTCTAACAAGTTTACCGGAGACCTTGGCCGGGTCACGTGGTCGTGGATGACACGCGGGTTTTTTATGCCCACAATTATTATGACGATGTACTTGACAATAGATTTTAGTGTTTAGGAGCGATGTTTGTTTGATGACAGGCTGTTGGTGTTGCGCTAGCGCCGCCGTTTAGAGCTACTGAAATAAAATGGTGGCTGCGTTTAGCTGACATTGGCCTCGATTTTTGCCGTCTTCGTTAAGTTGCAATGTTTTTTTTAGCAAGTTAAACTAGGAAGAGACGAAGGAAGTTTTCAAGCGGTCGAAGGTTATGACTAAAACTTCCAAACAGGTTATGGTAACAGGTTTCGCCAAATATGGTACTTAACCGCTAAAGTTCAACATTTGAACTACATATGTAGGTACTTGGTCATAGCAATACTCTTGCTATAGTTACATATATTAGGGTTTATCACCAAGAGATACTCTGTTGTATCGAAAGGTGTATCATCAATCGTAAACTAGGTCTCAGATACATCTACTATGACAATATTTGTAAATATGTGAGCACCATGTATCTATCACATAATTAATTTACCTGTTATTGATTTATTCTTAATTATTTTTACCTATTATTTATATATTATTATCTGCCTAGCCTTTTCCCAACTATGTTGGGGTCGGCTTCCAGTCTAACCGGATGCATCTGAATATCAGTATTTTACATGGAGCAACTGCCTATCTGAATTCCACAACCCAGTTACTGGGTAATACGATAACCCCTTGGTAAGACTGGTTGTCAGACTTTCGGGCTTCTGACAACCCGTAACTACTGTCAAAGATCCACGAATGACAGCCGGGACCAACAGCTTAACGTATGTAAAGATGTATGGGTCTTGGTATGTAAAGATGGTCACCCATCCACGGACCAACCGCGGCAACCGTAGCTTAACCTGATCGATCGACCCGTGCGGCTGTTATTACTTAGCCACAAGTGGTATAGTAATTTTTTTCGAGGTGCATCGTCTTCACATGTAATTATATTAATTAACTAGCTGTGCCCGCGACTTCTGGGATAAATATGCCGACACAATCCTTTGTTCTAAAGGGCGTAGTCTACCTGTATGCCAAATTTCATCGAAATCCGTACAGCCGACAAGGCAGGTAATAGACAGACAGACAGTCTATAGTATGGATTACTTTCGGTTCGTAGTATGATGTAGAAATATCCCTAAGCAGACATACCTTTCGCGCCTAGGCAGTTCACCTTCGTGGCGGGTGCATCTAAAAGTGCAGTCATAACCGACAGCCGATGTTCGCGTCAAGGCTGACATCTCAGGAATGCGGAGAGATCGTTTCGTGGCGCAACTCTGTTTTGCAAACCCTCCTCTTGCTTCGAACCTAGGTGTAACGTTTGCGGATGTAATACGGTTTTTTTGTCTGGTTGGTTGAGCACGACTGCTGCAATTTAGGGAAATAATTAATTGAAATAAAGCTCTTTTCTATGGGTGTAATTTAGTTATCTTGATCTTAGCATGTCGATGGTTATCTAAATGGACTCGGCTCAGAATTCTAGCACTAGCGTCCATCAGTTACTGGAACGTGCAGCTTACAAGACACGCAGAACATTAGGGATTTTTGTTACAGAAGAATAGGAGTGAGGGTATTTCTTTTTGCTAATAATAATAACATACCTATTGACTGTAACCATCAATTTATTTGACAACCGTGATGACTATCGGATTATGAACATTGACTATCCATTTTCATGACATTGTATAACTGACCTAGTCTAGCTTGTATAACTGACCTTGTCTATATTGTATAACTGACCTAGTCTAGCTTGTATAACTGACCTAGTCTAGCTTGTATAACTGACCTAGTCTAGATTGTATAACTGACCTAGTCTAGTTTGTATAACTGACCTAGTCTAGATTGTATAACTGACCTAGTCTAGCTTGTATAACTGACCTTGTCTATATTGTATAACTGACCTAGTCTAGCTTGTATAACTGACCTAGTCTAGCTTGTATAACTGACCTAGTCTAGATTGTATAACTGACCTAGTCTAGATTGTATAACTGACCTAGTCTAGCTTGTATAACTGACCTAGTCTAGATTGTGTAACTGACCTATTCTAGCTTGTATAACTGACCTAGTCTAGTGGATCGTGTGTTCGAATCCAGGCAGGCGCTTTAATTTATGCAAATAATTTCATCACCACTGCTCTCAAAACGGTGAAGGAAAACATCGTGAGGAAACCAGCATGTCCTAGAACCAAAAATTCGAAGACATGTGACATCTACCAACCCGCACCGAGCCCGCGTGATTACAGCCCACTCCCTCTGGAACAGAGGATGCCTTTTTCCCAGCAGTGGGAACATTATAGGCTGATTATGTTTCTACGTTATGTTACGACCGACTCAATCAGCAAGATGCAACGCAACACAGAACACACAACATATCGCTACACAAAAGCTCTTAAATGAGCCCACGATCTATCTTAATCTAACTTAGCACTATTATACCCATATGTCACATATTTACACCACTCTTTCATCACAGCATCTTCTATAAGTTGCGAATAATCATCATGTATTAGTCATCTATCATGTTACTAGCTAATGTCTTTGTGACAGACTAACCAGACGTTTGATGCATTATATTTTCTTTGCTCCTGTTTCATGTTTATTGTTATATGGATATATTTATATGTATGTGTACCTATATATTTATTTAGATTAGTAAAATATACTTTATGTATGTATTTATTGTATTATGTAAATGGTACACTACGGACTACCTACAGTATTTGTCTGTCCTTCCCCTTGCTAAATCCATCCTAAGGTTGTTTTTAAAAGATCGCTCTTAGCGATAAGACCGTCCATTGTGTCACCCTTTGTACAGTTTCTATATTTATGTCTGTAATTTATATGGTGTACATAATAAACAGTAGGTATTCTACGAGTATCTATCTATCTATCTTTACAAACGACTGATGGACTAGCCTTTGACTGCGACTTCGTTCAAGTCGTTATCGGATATGCTCATTGAAACTTCGACTCCTTATAGGGGTTTTTTATAGTATGTCTATGTTCAATCAATCTGCCGAGCCTTCCCAACTATGTTGGGGTCGACTTCAAGTCTAACTGGATGCAGCTGAATACCAGTATTTGACATGGAGTTACTGGGTAACACTTTTACCCCTTGGTAGTACTGGTTGTCAGATGGGACTCGTTGGTCCTTGTTGTTAGCGTGCTTTTTAAGAGGGCTCTCGATATGTAATGGATGGTCACCCATCAACTAACCAACCACAGCAGTTCGTATGCCTATGTTCGTATGCCTATGTTCATTTATGTGCCATTTTTTTAACATCGGCTCAGCGGTTTAGTAGTTTTTTAAAGTTTGGATAGGTGATATGGATTGTGAATCAGTGCATTCATTTCTCATACAGGTGTTATAACACTTGTAATCCGTCGTTGTGGACAAATTAATGGTGTTACCTGTCTGTAACTTATAATGAATGAGTTTACTACTGACGCGTTTTTACACGCTTGATCTGTATCTAGGCTAGTATGCAACATAACGTGTGTAGTAAACAAAAATATCTTGCTACAGAATGTTAGGGTATATGGTTTGGACACCAAAGGAAAGACCGTTCTAAGGATTTCAATAATACGTTTATTAATCCTTTTATTTATATATTGGAAGGTGTGTTTACTAATATTACGTGAGACGTGTCATCCCACACAAGGCTAATAGAACAGTACAATCACTATGCAAAAGTAAGGATTTCGGTCAAGTGGTTCAGGGTGGGCACGGATACATAAATAACATTTAAGAGTTAGAACGAGACAGACGATAGTGTTGAAGTAGGATAGATTTGTTTTTGCTATACTCCAACACGCCCCCTCAAAAATAAATCCTTTTCTTTTTAATTACGATATAAGATATTAAACATCTTTATACAATTACAAAATCACACACCTCCAATTTATCTCTCTCTCTGGGAATACAATCATCATGGTCCAACATTTGTTGCGCAGGATTAGGGAAACCCAGAAAAACCTAATCAAACCATTATCAATCAATTTATCCATTATAACTGGATACTATTAATGTTATTCATCTACATATTATAACCAATCTCTTATAATTAACATATCCATATCATTTTATTCATCCACGTTGAATATAATTACAACGACACCCAGAGTTTCATGCTCATCTCGGTGAAACACACCGCGGGTAATGATTTTGTCAGGATATCAGCCAGCTGGTTATCTGTAGAAACATAAACCATTTTAATCACATTTTTCTCAACCTGTTCTCTAGAAAAATGATACTTTATATCAATGTGTTTAGATCTTTTGTGACTAGTAGGATTATTCGCGATGCTTATGCATCCATTATTATCCTCATAAATACAAATAGAATCTGGTATCGCAATGCCAATACTTGTTACTAATGACTTTAACCACAGAGTTTCTTTTACTGCTTCATATAGAGCCATGTACTCTGCTTCAGTGGATGATGTTGCCACTTGCCTGCTGCCTCTTTGTTTGCCAGCATATTGTGCATTGATCAAATACTTTAAACAAATAACCCGTAGTACTTTTTCTATCTATTGTATTACTACCCCAGTCAGAATCAACAAAGCCACTTAGAATATTTTTGTAATCATTTCGTGTAAATGTTAACTTGAGATTTATAGTGCCCTTTAAATAACGCAAGACCCTTTTTAAGTGTGACCATAATGAATGGATGTTTTTGCTTGCATATCGACTCAAGATGTTAACAGAAAAACTTAGGTCAGGTCGAGTGCACAGCATGATATACATCAAACACCCGATAAGATTTCTGCAAGGGGCACTTGTTATTTCACACGAATTCAACGCTTCGTAATTTAGTTTACTTTCAAGGGGTGTAGTGACAGAATTACAGTCACTCATGTTAAACTTTTCAAGAACTGTTTTTATGTACATTTCCTGATCCAAAGTAACTTTGTTTTCTGACTTAGTTATTTTGATTCCCAGAAAACATTTTGATCTCTTTTAAGTCTATCATTTAAAAGTGTTCATTATGTATGTTTTAAAACTATTCATAGTATTTATATCTGTAGTTGAAATCACAAGATCGTCCACATAAAGTAAAACATAAAAATTCTTTAAAACATGACCTGCATTAAAAATGTAAATGCACCGGTCCGCTGATGAGTATTGAAAACCCCTTTTTATCAAAACTTGCTCAAACATTTGGAACCAACAGCGTGCATACTGTTTCAATCCATATAATGACTTATTTAATTTGCAAACCATATTACTTCTAGCCGGGATACCCTCGGGAATTTTCATATAGATTTCCTCATTCAGTTTCCCATTCAAAAATGCTGTTTTTGCATCCATATGGTGAACCAGCAAATTAAATTGATTCGCTAAAGCTAATATTAGTCTAAAACTTGCAATCCTTGCAACAGGTGCAAACGTTTCGTTATAATCAATCAAATATTTTTGACTAAAACCACGAGCCACTAATCTCGCTTTATACTTCAAGGGTTTTCCAAACTCATCATTTTTAACTGTAAATACCCACTTACAATCGATAATATTTCTATTATCTGACTTTGGTACTAAAGTCCAGGTATCATTTTCAATAAGTGAATTGATTTCCTCTTTGATAGCACTTTCCCATTGATGCTTATCATTCCTGGTTTTAATTTCTGTATATGATTGAGAAATTTAAAATATCAAAGATTCTGCACACAACAAGTAGTTGTCATAAATACTGTCCTCATCATTTTCATTATAAGAAACAGTTGGCATGTTTTGGACCCTATTACTTCGTCTCAAATTATGTGATGTATCATTGTTTTTAGATAAAGTTAACTCATTTTCATTGTGATATGAAGACCGGTTTAAGCGCTCCCCTGTTTCATTGACAGATTTATTATTAGCAGGTATCCTATCCGTTTGTTTACTCATACAATCTGATTGATCCTTATGAGATTCACACCTCTTTTGAAAAGGGTGTACAGAGTCAGAGTTGTCAACAACAGAGTTATTGCTATTTCTAGCCATAATCCGTTCGGGCTCAGGTTACACTGTCCTATTTAATAAGAAGTTAATCGCATCCATTTCCACATCTCTGACAGAGTTGTCAACAACAGAGTTATTGCTATTTCTAGCCATAATCCGTTCGGGCTCAAATTGCACTGGCCTATTTGATAAGAAATTAATCTCATCCATTTCCACATCTCTTACAGAGTTGTCAACAACAGAGTTATTGCTATTTCTAGCCATAATCCGTTCGGGCTCAGATTGCACTGGCCTATGTAATAAGAAATTAATCTCATCCAATTCCACATCTCTGACAGAGTTGTCAACAACAGAGTTATTGCTATTTCTAGCCATAATCCGTTCAGGCGCAGATTGCACTGGCCTATTTAATAAGAAATTAATCTCATCCATTTCCACATCTCTTACAGAGTTGTCAACAACAGAGTTATTGCTATTTCTAGCCATAATCCGTTCGGGCTCAGATTGCACTGGCCTATGTAATAAGAAATTAATCTCATCCAATTCCACATCTCTGACAGAGTTGTCAACAACAGAGTTATTGCTATTTCTAGCCATAATCCGTTCGGGCTCAGATTGCACTGGCCTATGTAATAAGAAATTAATCTCATCCAATTCCACATCTCTGACAGAGTTGTCAACAACAGAGTTATTGCTATTTCTAGCCATAATCCGTTCGGGCGCAGATTGCACTGGCCTATTTGATAAGAAATTAATCTCATCCATTACCACATCTCTGACTCTCACAAACTTTTCATTTACCACATCCCACACCTTATAACCATTTGGTTCATAACTAACGAAAATTCCCTTTGATGATTTCCTGTCAAATTTCGTTTTTCTACTTTTATTAACAAAATAAACAGTTGAACCAAAAACTTTTAAATACTTCAGTTGCGGCTTAGTATTATGCCATAACTCATAAGGTGTTTTATCCAACCACAGTGCTTTCGTGGGGCTGATATTTATTAAATAAGTAGCAATTAACACAGCCTCACCCCAGAACGATTGATTTAATTTAGACCCTTGTACCATTGTACGACTCCGTTCTGTTTTTGTTCTTATCATACGTTCGGCAATACCATTCAAAGCCGGAGTATGTGGCACTGTTAAGTGGTAGCTAATACTTTTCCGCGCACAGAACTCTTTCATTTCATTGGATACAAATTCCCCTTCATTATCACAATATAAGTTAACAATTCTCAAACAAAAACGTGCTTCACCTTTTGCTACATAATCCCGAAACGTAACAAAAACATCTGATTTACGAGCTAACAAGTAGGTAGCACAATAATGAGTGTACCCATCCACAAAAATCACAAAATAATTTTTGCCATCAATAGACGAAGGCGTAATAGGACCGCAAACATCTGTGTGCACTTTAAATAGAGGTCGTTTCAAATCTTTTGTTTTCGATTTGTTAAATGGCAGGCATGCTTGTTTACCATAAATACAAGGCTCACACAATTTACCGTTTGAAATAATATTATCAATATCAGAAAATAATTTCTTTCTTTTTATTTCTATTTGATTTGCCTTTATGGTCTAACCTCTGATGCCACAATTCATAATTATTATTTACGACTCTATCTAATGTGCATCCGCTATTTAAAGCATGTTTATAAAGCATACAGTTAATGCTTATTAGATCGTTCAAAGACTCACCCTTTATTACCGGCTTACCATCATTGTACACAACAACACTACCGTTTTTATCAAAAACGACAGTTATTCCCGCATTCTGCATTTTCTTAACCGATTGCAGGTTGTAGGAAATATCAGAACAGAAAAGTACATCCTGTAGTATACCTGGTACGCCCATCTTGCTGGCAACGGGGAGATCACCTTTCTTTGTCGCTTGAATGCCAACAACATACCAACAACAACAACAACAACATGCCATTTTTCGCTACAGAAATGTTTATTGGCTTTTCAAGTTCAGTGAAGTTTAAAGCCAAATCTTCTCGATTTATCAAATGATCTGAGGCTCCAGAATCCAATACAAAAGTAATATTGTTTTGCCCGTCATTACTGTAGGTAATTTGTATCACTGTCCGTCATAAAAGCAAATCCAGAACTTTGTAGTTTTGAACCACCATCTGGACCGTTGTTTATTCTTTTGTTTTCAATAGCTCTTTTGTAAGAAAAACAACACTTTTTCAAATGTCCCTTTTTGCCACAGTGATGACATTTCTTGTGTTTAAAATTATTCGTGAACGGTTTTATTGACTTTTGCACTTTTGCTTATATTGACAGCTGCGTCGCCACGCCTTTTCTTTCAAAGATAGAATCAAGCTTCGCTAAAATTTGTTTTGCGGTGTCTTGTTCTGTAGTCAGGCCAAGTAATGAGTCTGACAAACATTCTATTATCGTATACTTAGCTGATGCATTATTTTTAAGCCACTCAGCACTTCTCTCTGTCGGAGATTCATCGTCGATAATGTTCAGAACTCCAAATTCACTTAATAGATTGCAAATTCTAAATTTCCACACACACTATACTTTTCACCATCAAATTGTTTGATGTTTCTTTTAGATGTTAAATCCATTTTTAAACACTCGCACTAAAATAACTTTTTATGAATTATTTAGTGTCCAATCACTTTCACTTTATATTATTTATTCACACTCTGCCTTAGCGCTCTGGGCCCATAACCTGTTAGGGTATATGGTTTGGACACCAAAGGAAAGACCGTTCTAAGGATTTCAATAATACGTTTATTAATCCTTTTATTTATATATTGGAAGGTGTGTTTACTAATATTACGTGAGACGTGTCATCCCACACAAGGCTAATAGAACAGTACAATCACTATGCAAAAGTAAGGATTTCGGTCAAGTGGTTCAGGGTGGGCACGGATACATAAATAACATTTAAGAGTTAGAACGAGACAGACGATAGTGTTGAAGTAGGATAGATTTGTTTTTGCTATACTCCAACACAGAATTTCCCAGATATTGGATTTGGTGCATTTTTAGGAAACGATGACAGTAAAATAATTTAACGACTTTGACCTGATGCTGCAGTCAGAGAATAATTTTACAATGAAATACGTCAATTCATTGACAAAAAGTGCTAACACAAAAAATCGTGTCGTGGCCAGAGAGCTGGCTTACTTTTAGCCTTTGTTTTAGCCCAAAGAATCAGCATTGCCATCCAATGTGGTAATGCTGCCAGACTTTTGGGCGTTTATCCCATTGACAGCGATGCGGACGAATTTTTTGATGCCCAATGAGATCTTCCTTTTTTTCTTTTATTTTTTATTAAATACGCCAATACAATTATGTACTTGTTTACTGATAGCTTTTTAGAGAAAATTTAATTAAAATAGCATTAGAGAGTCATCTTCTTTTAAAATATTTCTCTCAAGAGAAAAATTTGATGAAATTTCTTAAAGTTCTAAGAATCCTTTAGACTCTGTTACGCCAGACCACCACGTAACGAGCTGTTCTATACTTAGCAGGGAACAAGTCGCAAAACTAATTTAAAGCAAGCCATAAAAGCAGCGACTAATCAAAACGAAAACGCACAAATGCAAAATTCAACGAACATTTAAAACGCAATTATTCACGACAGTCTGATTTATAGTTCCTAGTTCCATACTGATTGGAAAATGAAACTGTTTGCTGCGACTTTTTTTGCTGATTTACCACTAAACGTTAGTTATTGTGGGCCATCCGTCATTTGATGTTTCGATGCGGTTTTTTCTTTGAGCCATAAATAGTGCTAGATGAATTTTAATATGTAAATTTTTAAAGCTTGTTCTCAACAAGATTGGAAATAACAACTTTTTGTTGTCATTTTAGTGCAGATGTAGTTCTATTTAGAATTTTATGGCTGTTATGAAGCATATTTGCTGTGATTTATTGACACGCAAATCAGAATATAATTGGTTGTATTCTGTGAGGCCTTAGTTAAATTATTTATTGTTAGTTTAAATAGCAGTCTTTTTAGATTGTGGAGTGTCTTGTAGCATTAAGATAACCGTTCCTTTTTAATCTCACCGAGGTGAATATCACCAAACTTTTATACCTAGAATAATGGCCTAGGATATGCTGTGAATAAATTTTGAATTTTTGACAGTTTTTCCATACTAGAACTGTCAGACGTCAATTATATTCCACGGATAAAAGGTATCTGACGTTAGTAAAATTGAATACTGAATATCTTTATTGCTTTACCATAATGTGTACTTAGGTGGTAACTATATAATTTAGATCATTATGGACCCTGTAGGGCACAGCAAAAAAAACAACATAATTAAAGCTTTTGTTCTTAAAACAGTCTGAAATTCTACTACCATTCTCCACACGACTTCCGACAAATTAGACGCGTGTTCGATGTCCACCCTTATGCAATATACAGGCTGGTATCGGATGAAAATTTTCAATTATCGAGTCGCACCGTCCGTGCTGGTTTAATTAAGAAAAGGAAAGGGTCCTACGTTACCTAAGGAGGTTCAACGAATTAAGTATTTTTCTTTCATTTTGAAACTTCTGAACATTTATTACCATAGGAATTTTAAAAACAGTTTGTTTTTCTAATTGTATTTCTATGGCGAAGTATGTAATACAAGAACCTAGCGAATTGTATTGTATAAGTAAACATGGGAAAAATTTCTGATGAAGTTTTAAATGTTCAAAGGCAATTTTTGGGGAAGTGATTAAATGGAAATAAAGTTATGTATAAGGCTTCCTGATCCGCCTCTTTGAACATCATGAACTTAGTATAAATATTAAACTAACTAAAATTCTCTAAAATGATCCTACGACAAAAATGCACTTCAGCACAGATAATATATTCATCGTTAATTACCAACTTTTAAAGTCCTATCTATTCATGAAACACCTCTTTATGCTAGTGACTATGTATAAAGCGTATAGTAAGCGTAAGCGCAAAGCGTAACGCGTAAGTAGCGCGGTGCGGCGCCGGCGCAGCCCGCCCTTTGTGAGCGCTACGCGCCGCCGACCACACATCGACGTATTAGGCTTTTAGACAGGCTGCTCTTTAGGAGACAGGTCTGTCAAGGAAAATAACAGCTGTTAAAACGATGGGTTAGGTTTTTTTTATTTTGACAAGTTCGCAAATTAACTGCATAAGGCTTAACGAAACTGGTAAAATGAAGGTGAACTGTATACCTTTGCCTACGATAATCCTATCCAGTCAGTGCCTTGCTGCCCTCTCCCGGCGACGTCTTACGAGACGCTTTAGCGATAAAGTTGAAAATCTATTAAAGAAATTTGACAGATTGTATTAGCTTGATGTGCTGGCGTCTGTACATATAATTTTACATGTAACTACTTAGTAAATCTATGACGCTACGACATTACAGCCTCCTAAATCGGGAACTACCTAAACGTTTTTCCTCCACAATTTCACAGTACTTACTGAATTCCATGTAACTATCAACAATATCCGTAGATAATCCACATTTCCTTTTTAAACATCTGCATGAATCATTGCCAGTGACAAAAACTAAACTTGGCAACATTGACATAAAAAAATCTCAATCGATTGGTCAACATGCACAGTCACTGTTTTGATATGAATTCAGATTAATACAAACTACTGATTATTTTTTGTTTGTCAAGGTCGGACAAGGACGTATGGTAATTAGTTGTTTTATGCTCTCAATGGGTCACAACATCCGCGTTTGTATGAAAGGCTTATGCTTGACAGATTCATTCCGTGTGTGACAAAAAAGAATTAGGACAAGTTCGTTCTTATTAATTTTTCAAGTCTGGGAAAATTATTAAAAAAAAAGTTATAGGTAAGCATTTGCTTTGAAAACTTAAGAAATAATTCTATTTCTATTAATTTACATTTTAGGCTAATTTTATCAACGCCAGATAATTTTATCGGAGGAATAATTTAAAATTTTCGACAGTTCTTCCATACAAAATATGTCAGACGTCAATTTTATTCCACGAATAAAAATAATCTGTCGATTGAAAAATCAGCCCTCGATAAAATAAAATTTAAAACCTTAAAAAAATTATAAAATAGTTAAGATATGTAATTAAGAAAGTTAAGGAGCATATTATTATAGGTCTTTTTTTTGTCTGTTACACCGAGTATTTTGCCTAGTACTTATTTATTGAGACAGTAGGTAAATCGTTAATTATTTATTAGCTAAAGGCATTTTCCCTTTCAAACCCTTATATTACGGGCAATCTCTATTGAATTTTAAATTCTGAATTACGTCACAGAATCAATTATTCATTCAATCAATTACACACAAGCAAGATGAATGCAATTTCCAATATAAATTATAGCTAGCTTGGTGACAGGACAAATATTTATAGCATCTATACAGAATTGCAGCCATCCTGTCTTTTTCAACCAGTTGCCAACCAAAATGATGTAACAGCCAATTTGAATCGACCCATAAACAGATAAAAATTACTAAGTCGAAAGAACCTGTTCAAATGGCATTGAAACCTAGATTTTTCGCTTAATCCATTTAGGTATTTAAATAAAACAAGATGGCGCCGGAGACAAATCTGTCTCGAGAATAAGGAATTGTTCGTTTACGTAATTCAAGGCTTTTAAGAGTGTTGAAGTCCTTGGACTTGACGATGAATTAAATACCTGTTTTATTCTTAGCGGGTTCACTTTCGGTTTTTTGAACTGTTTATCTCGTCCATTTGTAGAACATTGAGCTCTTAGACATCTGTTTATTTAAACCAGAGATAAAGCTAAGTCTAACGATGGTAGATAAACATGACATTTTTTTATCAAAATGACTACTTAAATGTTCCGTACATTAAAAGCTTTAATTTTTAAGAGGAGACATTTTTATTTACACCATATAAACACATAAAATACAATAGTAATAATATGTAAATAAAAAGGAGTAAAAATAAAATACATTAAAATCATAATTTTCATTCTTTGACAGTTATATGAAATCTCTACAACAACACAGTATATAAACACTACCCTTGTCTATTTGCTTTACAATTTATTTTCCTGATTGAAGTAATGATAAAATGTGTTAGTAAGAGCTGCAATGGAACAGGTACACATGGAAACTATTCGCAGTGGTTGGTTGTTTGTCTACAAAGAAATGAAGGTTCTAGAAAGGCTTTCAAAAGGTCAATGTACGTTATTTATACAGCAGGTGTATTATCACCGGCTTTAACCTTTGTTCCTATTATTTGTTTTAAGCAGTTTCTGAACACAGTTGTGCTAAGTTTGGTTAGAACATTTTGCTAAAGCGGTTACTTACACAACTTTTTAATTTATTTATTTATTTATTTGGCTTTTCAACAATGACAACATTCTGTGGCTATTTTCGAAAGTTTTGTTAGAACAGCAGCATCCTTTGATTCATAATAATCTGCCTATAATGTCCCCACTGCTAGGACATAAACCTCCTCTCTTCGGTAATCGATGGGTTTTTATATTATTAAAAAAAAACCCTCATGATTAGGCTATGATAAAAATAAAAACCTATTATTGTTAAGACACGTTTAGACTTCAAAAAAGACGATTAGTGTGCGCACACAGGAGAGCCACGCATCATCGGCACAGGTACAATGCGTGCCACGAAAGATGAGACTTGACACACCACGTGGTTTGACATGCGCAGTACACGATTTTAGGTATCTTTAGCGGTATGAGGTCTGAGTGCGGGACGGGACCGGACGTCATAGGGGCAGCGGAAAGAGCGGGGGAGGTGGGGTCAAGTCCCATCTTTCGTGGCACGCATTGTACGGCGCTCAACGGCCGCCGCCCACGCGTCTCCCATAATATGATGATATAATATGTTTAAAGTAACTAGTAACTCTAATGATACACAATGTTTTATATAGAAAGAATTTGCTTTCAATAAAAGTCTCTAGCTAGATGCACTTTCTGAGTCCAATTTTCCACCTAAACATAAGCTATGGAACTTATACTTACGCCTGACCATAAGGAATAAAAGCCAGTACTTATCCGGTTTCTGATTCGTATGTACATAATGTTCACAGGCTTTTAGGCAAATGGAGGAGTGGGATCATTAGTTGACGGTGCTGTGAACCTATGGCCGCGTTATTGCTCCGGGTAATAGCTATCGTTTCTAGGCTCTGTTACAATTGTTTGTTTTGATAAGTATCTTGTATTTTTGGAGTAAGACTTGTGTTGTGCTATTTCTAAGTACATAAATTAGCCGTTTAGTTAATCGGGGTGCCCTACTGGCTTAGGTAGGTACTGCGACAAATTCGGCTCTCGCGTGATTGGTTACAGTTCCAACCTAAACTATAATATTGAATATCATTCAAGCCGTTAGTTAAACGGCCGTCGCGTCGTTTAGTTAAAAGGCTAGGCGGTTAACTAAACGGCTAATTAAACCAGTTGGCAGCGACATATATAAACGCTAGTTGCGCGGTAAACTCTGCTTGCGAGATGGGATTTTGCGTGACGTCAGTATGACGCGTAGTGGCGTTGTAGATACCGCTACAATATAATAAGAGCCAGTTCCACGTAAAACAGCTATCGCTCAGCATAATGCTGTGACCCTATGCGAGATAGAACTACAGTGCTGGTTTTCAGCTACTTAAATGAGCTGATGTATGTACGTATTAAATTTTTCTAAAGGATTGTTTTACAAACATCAGATCTATATTTTATCTGAATCTATAAATATTTATACATTTGTACGGTTTAGTAGCTCTACTATTGGAAATTAGATGCTTTATGTCGGTTAATTCACCGTTTTTTTGTAAAAAATAATATTGTAGTTCATATTCCACAGAGTTTATTTGGCTTATTAAATTTTACAAAGTTTCAGACGACTTTCAGCTCTCACTCTGTCTTCAGTGAACGTGACCTTTAACTAAAGCACAGTTTGAGTCGTTTCAGTACAATTTAAAATTTATTTTTCATAAAAGTATTAATTCAGATACTTTTATGAAAAATACATTTTAAATTAAAAAAAAAAAAAAAAAAAAAAAAATTAAGAGAAGCTTGTGGCTTAGTAATAAAACGCTACGCTGTGCGCTGCTACGATCCTTAAATCTAAGGTAATTTTGTGAAAATCCACCTAACAAAGCATCCACGTGCTTTTATAGACAAACTTCTAACAACCCTCTAATTTAAGTATACGATTGCTGGAAAATATAAAGTCCTCCAGACCATAATTTCGGCCACGGCGGCCAATCTCGACGAAGACTAGTCTTCGGCGCGGGAGATATTATAGTGCAGGCGTGTGCGCGCAGACACAGGTGCACTCTCTCTTCCCTCACTCTCATAGTCCGATGGGACGGCAATCCGACACGACCGGAGAGAGATCAGGCGCAGGACCAACGGCTTAACGTGCTTTCCGAGGCATCACACCGACAACTTCCAAACTCCGAGCTGTTACTAAGAAATTCCTAATGGAAAAACTCAATAACACTTTGCTCAACCCGGGAATCAAACCCAGGAGCAGTCGCGCGCAGACTTATCTTCCGCGCAATTTAGAATCATGTGCTGAATTGGTTGCAGTTACAGTACCCGGCGATAAATATTGCACATCGACCTTTTACACAAAACCATTTTATACAAAGAATAAAAATAATTATCAAAAGAAGCAAATCATAATTGTTTTAACAGCTCCTAATAGATACCGGACTGTTTGTATTTCGTGCGCCAGAGATAAGCGATATCTATGCGTTTTTTCCTATATATTTTTTTACCATCGTCCTTATTTTGGTGGTCTGAATGATTTCTAAAAGTTTGTCCATCTATTTTAATGGGACCTTATATATGAGTTTTTTTAATAAACAAACAAAGCGTTTTGCTAAATCTCTCAAACGAAATTTGTGAAAGTATACAAAGCTTTATAAGATCACACAGGCTGTTCAGACAGCGTTTGCAGGGTTTAAGGTCCCGCCCGCTCGGCGGCAGCGCATCGGATCATATGCACAATGGTCACTCTGTATGCATATTTATAAGAAATTTTCCGCCGAACGCCTTTGTAGAATCGATTCAGTTGAAGACATTTTAAACCTAGTTTGGAGGAGCACTGAGATAGGTTTATAGGCTTCAACGGGTTAAGCTTTTCATTCTTGGGATAAAGATGAAAAATGTTTTGTATTTCTCAATAAAATTGTTTGATAAGCCGTTTGAAACGTCTGATACGGTTCTTTATAAACTTGATACGCGAGAATAGGTACGCATGTTTCTCGTTAAAAAACGTTTTTTCCCTTTTTGTTTATTTTTTTAATGGCAACCAAACTAATATTATAAATGCAAAAGTGAGTTTGTTTGTCACACTTTCACTTTAAAGCGACTGAACAGATTTGGGTGAAATTTGGCACAAAGATAGACCATGGTCTAGGTAAGGACATAGGACATATACTTTTCCTTCTGGATTACAGACGAAGCGAGCAATAAAACTATTGTAGCAATGAATTAAATTGCTTGTTTAGATACTGAATGAAATGCATGAATCCCTCAACCACGGATACTCGCGAGTGTAATTAAATAATTATCGTCAGAAAGGTGTTACTTGGGTTAACCGCTTGTCAAATATATTGTGGTTACAGTGTAACAGCATACTACAATTTGATCTCATGTTCTAAACTATACTCGTAGGCCGACCGCTTAACTGAGACGTTGCCTGAGGTAGCTGTGCGGTGCGGGAGGGGAGACAGTTATCACAAGTTAACGAATCACTGAGCTCTCGCATCACGTCACCGCACCCCTCCTGCAACGCGCTGCTACCTCAGGCAACGTCTCAGTTAAGCGGGCGGCCTATATACACTGAGGTTATTAAATTTTGGTGATTGAAAGTTACTATATTTAATTCTTTTGATATCAGGGTCATCGACGCGCAAACGGAAACTATGAATTCAGTATACGATTCTGAACCGTTTTGATAACCGACGGAAAAATTCTACTCTATATTCACTACATGATTCTAGGACTCCCGTCTAGAATCATGTGCTGAATTCATGATTTCAATATGCGCGTCATTGTACCTGCCACCCTCTATAGTTATTAGTGATCATGTCTTTTGGTCATTAAATAACTTCTATAGTTTTTAATTCGTACCTAATGAAGACAGGCCCTCGGGGTATACAAACTACAATGTATTTTTAATTTAACTGACATTAAAACTTTTGCTTGTCAGTTAAATTTAAAAAGTTCTTTCATGTATCTTAATACCCAATACTCGTAATATGCACGTGAGTGAAGTTGTTTATTTACCGTTAAAACTCCTTCAAATAGGCGCGACACACGATAAAATCGCACGTGATACAAAGGCACCGCAAGTCACGCAACGAGCGGTGCCTTTGTGTCGCGCGGGATTATATCGCGTGTCGCGCCTGTTTTTAGGAGTCTTTATAAAATGGGGTTTATTAAAAAAATCAGAGATTTATCTATTAGTAAAATTATTCGTCTCTCGCCATTTGCTTTTGAGTTTGTGTGATATTTATGTATTATTTTCTTGTTTTCAGGTATGTTTGCTGTCTATAAAAATATTGGGTCACACACACCGCGGATGTCTGGTAAGTTTAGCATATAGGTAATACAAAATGGTTAAAGAGAAAGAAATAAAATTATTTACTTTAATAAAACAACTTGTTGGGTCGGATCGAGGAGGCTTTAGAAAAGGATGCCTGGAAACCCTTCCAGACATCCTTTGGGGGTGGCCTTTTCTTAGCAGTGGATGCTAAGTACAAGTAAAGTAACACAACTTGTATTTTTGCACTCTTAGGCACATGTATATTTAGTTGTCATTTTAAATCCTAGTTAAATAAATAATTGGTGCATCAACATCACGTTATGCAACAAGCCCTTTTCCTCAATAAACTTTCTGAATCACCTGCAGACCTACAGAATACGTCCAACAATCGTAGTTAGTTGACACAGCTTAAAACTTTCAAACTTCGCGAACAAAACCGCGTTGAAAAGTTAGTTCTCGGTTCTATCATCCTCCCTTTGACATTTCACAATAAAAGCTTTCCTTGGAACAACTTTGTCATCTATTTTGTTACAAATAGGTTGATACAACGCTTTTCCGACGAATAATACTGCAAACGTAGGTTAGCGTGGGCCGCGTAGAACTAAATTTATGCCTTTATTTTTTTAACCAACTTACAAACAGAACGAGGTTATATTATGTCCGACTTTATGTATTTTTTTTTAATGTACGTTCGACAATTTCTCCGTTAATTGTGGATCTATTTTAACAATTCTTTTTTGTTTGAAAGGGTATGCTCTCGAGGTGGTGCCATTGTCACCAAATCGGAATCTAATAAGGGAATCCCATGGAAATCGAAGGAAACCCAAAAATTTTATAGGCACGATTGCGATTTGGGTATTTTTTATAGTAACTCGTGCATTTGCTCTCGGAAAGCAGCACCATTTGGTGCAGTGGAACTGATGATGAACACCACAGATGGCTATTGGAACTACTCAATAAAAAGTATTTCACAGGTTGCGATTCGATTAGGTACTTTAATGTGGTTCTTAACCAATTTGTGCTCGTTACAATGCGTATGGTGAACTGGAGGTGATGGTGACTTCTCAATCAGCTCCAGTTCTCCTGGTTCTTACGAGGAGAACTCCTTAACAATTAACGTCCCTGCATCGGGAAAAGCAATATTTGTAAAAGGTGATGAACAGTTGACATTAGGTTATTGTAACTTAGATAAATTACAAACTGACCCACTAAAAAAAACAATAAATTGTTTTTTTCAAAAAAAAAAAAACCGACTTTTAATAAACACTACAAAGTGACACACTACAAAAATAACTTTAATTTCGGATGTCGGTGTCTTTGGATCTGTATTTTAGTTTTTGCCACCGACTTCCGAAATTCAAGTTATTTTTCACTTTGTAGTGTTTTTTTTGGAAGTCGGTTGTTATTTTTTTGTAAAAAAGTTTTTTTATTTAGCTTACTACATGGTGGAGAATCGTTTCTGAAGTGAAAACTTCTTTAAGCGCACTTTGCACTCTTCCTGAACAGTAAACGTAACTGAACCCTCAAGCCTTGACAAGGGTCGGTGACGCTGAATCGTATATACTCGGCTCCAGTAGTAAGTATTTTTCTCTGTGAGTGGGTCAAGTACTGTATTTTTTCTTGTGGGAATAAATCTTGTTGTCATTGAAAAAATGAATTTTTATTTCAAGTTTAGGTTTTATTTTGTTTACAAAGAATTCAGAATTTCCTCAATTTATAGCGTTCAAAGAAAAAGATTGTTCAATAACATTTTTGAATTGACTTTTAAACCAACATTTATTTTTCTTTTGTGATATTTGCAAAGACTTAAGCTTTAATTATTTGAAGTGCTCGAGGAAAACAATAAGTACCTACCCTTACCAACTCTTCAGCAGCGCCATCACGAAAATTAATTCTCCAAAATCACAAGCCACACTCGATGAGTTTACGAGTACGTTTCTAAATAACAAACGTTAACCGTAACGTAACAATTGTGTTGTTGTTACTCAGTGTATTTATTAAAACTTGGAGAACACATTGACATTGTTACCGGTACGCTATTATTTGTTGATGGTTTGTTAATTTTTGAATAATACTTATGTAATTTATATTATTATGAAAATTTGGATTGTTTTCTTTGTTAGTGAAGTGGTGCGCTTGTTTTCAAAACAAAGGTTTTTTTAGCTTTGGAACTAGGATCTATGCATTAGCCACTATACTAGATTTATTTGTTTTTGTTTATTATTTAATTAGGGCCTTATTTGTGTGGTGTATTTGGGCCATAATTGCGTAAAACACTATTTATTTCAATCTGAACCATTTTGATGGATGTTGCTAGTCCATTGCTTACGTCATGTTAGAAAAATCCGTCTGTTCAATGATTTAAATAACGCAATGATTCATGTTGTTGAACTGTCAAATGTAAGCCATTGCTACTGAGTGTGTGTTACGCAATTACCCCGCAGACTCTGACTACATAGCTAGTAACAGTACATTATGGTAACAATGAACTCTTAAAATTACATTTTTCTTAGGTATACTTACGCCTAAATGTGAAACATCTACAACCCAGGAAAATAACACCCACTCGACACGACGACCTAGTTTCATAAAATCTTGAACCATCTCGCCTATTAACGCTAAACAGTGCCTTGTCACTGCGAAAATTACTTTCACATTACCCTAAGCTGTTGAATTCGCTAAACCGTTGACGCCAATCCCGACGCCGCCCACGCTGATCTAGTCGAGCGCGAGCGACGCGTTACAAAAACCTGACCCTTATTTTTTGACTGAATTTTCTTTTGTCTAATATTTCGTGAATTTTTTATTGAGTGACAGTATAAAGTCCACGATTTTTAAGGTTAATTATTTTTTGTTCTTTATGTTTTAGTTTAACGTGCCACGATCATTGATCACCAAGCTTGATGAATGCGGATTAGCGATTTCAGACTTAGGTATATTAATTACTAGGGCTTCGGTTTTTATAACTATTATAGTCTGTCAGTTTTACTGTCTAAAATTCAGTTGTCTTTCTTTAGTTCTCCTTTGGTCTTAACTAAAAATAAAATCACAAATTATGTCAAAAATCAAAATCGTTTATTTGCATACAATGTGGTAGGCACAAAAGATCAAGATCTGTTTAGCCTTTTCCCAACTATGTTGGGGTCGGCTTCCAGTCTAACCGGATGCAGCTGAATACCAGTATTTTACATGGAACGACTGCCTATCTGACCTCCACAACCCAGTGACTGGGTAATACGATACCCTTTGGCAAGACTGGTTGTCAGACTTTCGGGCTTCTGACTACCCGTAACGACTGTCAAAGATCCACGAATGACAGCCGAAAGAGGTCGACTGCGACCCCCAAGTACCGCCACTTCTACCGGCTATGTGCTTCCCGAATATTTATTAGATAGAAAATTATTTATAAGAGGCTTCTAAATTACCAATTATCAAGTACTTACCGAAATTTTAATTGAATTTGACTATTGATTAATCAAAATTTTTTTAATGTTTCCAAAGTTACACAATTTTTAAGAGTCGTTGGTGAACTTCGAAGTTCACGTTATTTTTATTATTTTCGATTTTTAATTAAAATTTATTGAGTTGAAGCTGTCTTTTGAGTTATCGGTTGTTAGCAAATTGGTGAGAGAGGGCGATTCAATTTTGTAAAAGTTAAAATAATGAGTTTAATAAAAATATTTTAAATAAATATCAACATACCTAGTTGGGAAAAAGGCTAGGCAGATGATGATGATTATAAACATCATCAATTTTTGTGGACACACCTACATACATACGCGTGAAAAACATAACTCTGTCTTTGCTTTCTCGCAGTCGGGTAAAAACAGATTCCTATTTCAAATATATTTTTTTATAACCTTGCCCTCACGTTCTTAGACCTAATATTGTCCTTATTTCTAAACATACGCCCTCTCTGTCTTCCTCCATTAGTAGGAAAGGGACAGCAAGTGTCTATAAAGCTGAAGATTAGTATAGTGAGTGATGAAGTCTCCGTACAGCGTCCAAGCCATTAATTACAATGTTCTCTGTTAGTCGAATCACGTACTGGGAGCTGACAAATGGCCATAAGGACAGCGGTTGAAATGTAATTATCGGGTTATGAATGTGGGCTATGAAACCAAGCGAATTAGTATTGAGATTGCCTGGAGCTGACGTCGTGACGACCCCGCGTGGGTCCAAATCCGACAAGTTTTTCAATTCATATGTACAGACGCCAGCACATCAAGCTACCCTAAACTGTCAAATTTTCCCAATCAACTTTGAACCTTATGCTTTAGCGATAAAGTTGAAAATCTATTAAAGAAATTTGAATTGTTTTAATGTATATTCAATATGTCAGTGAGTTATGGCAAAATATTCTTTTTGTGTTTATTTTCACTTCAGTCGGCACTCCCCGAGTGCCACTGATTTTTTTACCGAAATAATGATTATGGTTGTAGTATGTCACGATCAGCGAAAGTATCATTTGTTTATCTATCAATCTACATTTAATTTAGAAAGTATTTTATTAATAACATTTTGTACATTGTATTAATAAGTGCTTAACAACACAGTTCATTATTAACATCGATAAATGTCAAGAGAGAAAAATATTAAGTATATCATATTAATAAAAAAAAAGGTTAATAATTATAACAGTCTAGTTATACACCACTGAGAAACTTATCAAGTGTATAATAGCATTTTTCTATAGCATTATTTTTGTATAGGTACTCTAGGTAGGTAATATAGTGAAAGAATTAACTACAGTGTTGTAACAACGACCTATTCATACCGTTTTATTACTCAGTTACTTTGTATGACCTACTTTCAAAACTAAAATCATATATCGCAATGGAAAACTAATAAAGTTTAGTTTAACCTTTGTTCAAATTAAGGTTCCTTCAAGCAGGCGCGACACGCGATAAAATCGCGAACGACACAAAGGCACCGCAAGTAGCGCAACGAGCAGTGCCTTTGAGTCGCGCGCGATTCGCGTCGCGCGTCGCGCCTTTAAACGGAGCATACGTCAACTTTGATTGAGCGTGGTTAAAACGTCATCAAACCACATTCAAGTATCAAAACCATTTAGTCACAGTATAGTTGGTATATTAATTATGAAGTCAGAGTAACAGTCTTGTGCATCACTTGGGAAATTCCTTTGCTAGAAGGAATGACGTAAGAAACGTCATTAACAGGATAATCGTTTATGATTGGCTGTCTTAGGAAGTGCGTAGCCAATGAGGTTATCTGTGAATGACGTTGGTAACTGTTTCTTTTAATAAAAGGAAATTTGAATTTAATTAATGAGAATTTAAAAGTATTATGTAACTTGTATTTTTGTAAAATATCATTTAAAAAGAGTGTCCATGGAGTTTCTTGCCCGTTCTTCTCCATAGGTACCTACGCTTTGGAATGGGCAACTAGAGCTTCATATTTTCTGACTGACCGACTTCTTGACAATTCAAAAGTGCCTGTAAATGGTTTAATTGAAATAAATGCTTTGAGTTTGAGTTTGAATTATGTGTAGGCTTATCCTGTACAATGACTCCATTTCTTGTGAATGTATCTTTCAATGCACGACATGATTTGAATTAATGTGTGAAATCTTTAAGATTTATCGTCTTGGTGTCACAACACCTCTTTTCGTGCCTGGATAAGCTCAAGTCGTATTAGTTTTCCGCTTGCTGGATAGATATGAAATAAGCAACTGTAAACTACATTGGACAACACATCAATTTATTTGAACAGGCCCTTTATTTTGATGCAAACTTTATTAATATAAAATTAGTATTTTATTTGCGCTTTATATCAAACTCAGTGGCCCCATGCGACTCAGCCCGAAGAATGTCACGCTCGACCGTGAGTTTGTTTAGTGACGTGAAGATGACATTTAACAAAAAAAAACAGAAATTACGTCTTCAAATCTACTCTAAAAACTAGGTTTTTACCGTAGAATAATCATGAAAAAAAGGACCATTCCACAACAAACAACCACTGTTTTTAACAGAAACAGGAAAACGCTATACAGACGAAATTTAAAAACTTGCGCAAACGCGAATTAGTAGGTAAATAAATATACAATGTACAGTCAGCAACAAAAGTCGATTAACAGTTCAGTTTTTTTTTAATTTCAGTTATTGAGCAAAATATTAACATTGAGGTTATTGAGCAAAATATTTGTTCAAAATTGCATTGTATTTCGACTGCAATTTTGAATAAATATTTCGTTCTAAAACTGAGATTAAAATAACTGAAGCGTTAATCGACTTTGTTGCTGACCGTACCTGGAACATAATTATTATAAATTGACATTTCCCAAATCGAAATTCTTGACAAAAATCATGTATCGTGTGATTGATGGTGCAGACTAAGTTTTTGCCTTCATGTATACATGAATTTATCGGCGTTCCAGTAAAAATATATATACCATAATCTACCAAAATAAATAAGAAAGTTAAAGCATCAACTCTAGCGCGCACCTGATAAGCAATTAATCGCAGAGTTCGCAACATGAAGCATGGCAAAGCGTTGAAATGACCGTTCCTACAAAAAAGGGCGTGGGACGCACCTTTTCAATTTCTTTCTGTATAAATACAACCTATCTTTGTCATGTGATTGGTTGCAAGTTCGGTTAAGCAGACGACAACCTCCTAGGATGAACTGCGAACACATGCTTTAGTGATAAAGCTGAAAATCTAGTAAAGAAATTTGACAGATTGTACTAGCTTGATGTGCTGGCGTCTGTACATACCTGGAACCAAGTATTATTTTGTAACAACTCAACTGTATACCTACATTCTAGACAAATAAACTACGGGCGCTTTTTTCCCGAGGCGATTTTGTGCAATTGATTTTCAACGCACTGCTTTACGCCGAGGGTTGAAAATCCAACAATGTGTTTTTATAATGAGCTGTGGTTTGCTCTGTTGGATTCTGAACACTCTGCTCAACACCAAGAGTTGAAAATCCCGCGGCGATATTTTTACGTCGCGCGTCGGTGCGAACTTGGGCTTAATCTTTTCGCCTGTTGTATAAAACAAGCAGAAAAATATACTTACAGGAAGTAAGTATATTTTTCTGCTTGACTTCTAAAGAAGTGTGATTAATGGTCGCAGTGTCAAGTCGGCAACAAGTGGCGGTGTTTCTATTTCACAGAAAACTGCCTTTCGTTCGTCTGGCGACGTTTTTTTTATCACGAGCCATACTGTTCCAGTTTCCTCGATTTAGACTTTGATAGAGCTATTTTATGTTCCATTGAAACAGTGAAGAATAAATTGAAACGGAGAATTTAGAGTAAAAACCTTAGATTTTTTTATCTATACAATGATAAAGCTGAAGAGTTTGTTTGTTTGAATGTGATGATCTCTGGAAATACTAGTCGGTTTTGAAAAATAATTTTTGCATTTGATAGCCCAATTCTTGAGGAAAGGTATAGAAACATTATAGAAAGCTATTTAACATCACGCTAGGACCCTTAGGAGCCAGAGAGAATGCTAAGCGAAAACGAAGTAGGTAGTAGCGCGGGCGGGCGATGCGATGCGACGCAGTGGGTTGGCCGAAATTTCACGCGGACGAAGTCGCGGGCATAACCTAGTAGATAATATTATTTGTTAATCTTTTGCACCTTGTTAGTTTGGATAACTGAAAAAAAAATCTGCTGTTTCATAAACAAGTGCAATACCTACGCGGTCGCGGATTTTTTTAAGTTTTAATAACTGGCGAAACATTTCTTCTCTAGGCGTCTAGAATCATAATGCTGAATTCATGGTTGCAGTTTGCGCACTGGCTAAAAATTTATCCTATACTAGCTTCTGCCCGCGATTTCGTCCGCGTGAAATTTCACCCTCCCCCCATTGACCCTCTTAGGGGTGGAATTTCGAAAAACCCTTTTTTAGTGGATACCTACTCCTCACAAAGAACACACCCTCCAAATTTCATGTCTCTAGGACCAGCGGCTTAAGTTGTGCTTTAAGGCTCCTTCAAACAGGCGCGACACGATACGCGACACAAAGGCACCGCAAGTCGCGCAACGAGCGGTGCCTTTGTGTCGCGCGCGATTCGCGTCGCGCGTTGCGCCTGTTTTTAGGAGCCTGTAATGTATCAGTCAGTCAGGACTTCGAATTTTGTATAGTATTTAAAGAAGATGTTGTGTTTAACGGCAAGGATAAATCTCCCATTATGAAGGTTAGATACCACCGAGAGTCATGATTACCTGTAGAAAATACCCATTCATTCCAAATAAAGATCTAGAAGTCTGAAAAGGAAATTAGCTCTTAATCTTCATGTACTAATACTAGGTCAACACGAAATCGAAGAGGCCAACATAATACACGTGTAATCTGTATATATTGAGGCGAATGTTGGCAAGCAATTTGTACGTTGTCTCACGTCTTTGGGCAAAATCCCACAAGTGTAAGGGAGAGACGTGGAATGGGGGCGTGGTGACGCCGATTAACCCTAAGTATAAGTCTCGAAAGGAAACTACTCCATTTGCTTAGGTAATTAAATAAAGGTAAACAAAAAAACTACGTGACTTAGTTAACCGACTAAACGTAAAACGAGTCACTTCAGTTGCATGCTATGTCATAGTTTTACTCTTCAATTTAGCAACGTTATTAAATTATAACGGTGCTAAATTGAAGTGTACAACTGTCTATGTTTTATTTGACTGTATTTAATTACCTAAACTAGATTTAAAATGTTCATTATGAATAAAAAAAATCTCAGAAAAACTTTATGTTGTCGTTATTTTTGTAATTTTCCGTCGTTTGGATGTCGAGGGTTTTGGGTTTCATCGTTATTTTTAATCATAACATGATGTTATGTTATTTTAAAAATGTATTCACCGAAGGATTAGCCAGAGGTGCACATAGTACACTGATATTTCACCAGATAAGTTTAAGTCCCATGTAATATAAATAATCCATGTAGTAAAAAGGAGGCGAGCTTATTGATTGAAAAACCCAATAACGCCACATGCGAACTACGCGTCATACTGACGTCACGCAAAATCCTGCATCTCGCAAGCAGAGTTTACCCAGCAGTTGTCCGCCAGACACAACACCCGTCTGATCGGAGGATCCACCCTTTTCTATATAGTATAAGTGAACTTTACACTCTGTTCCTCATACCTCTATATGCTCATCAGTAGCGCTTGTGATGACTAGACCAAGGAGGCAGTCTCAGAATAAAGGCTCCCGCATACAGGCGCGACGCGACGGTATGACGCGATTCTGATAGAACAATTTCCATGAAGTTTTCATGGAAATTGTTCTACTAGAGCCGCGTAAAGAGCCTTTATGTTCAATATAGTTCTCGGAAAAACTACTTTGTAGATCGTTATGTCTCGGAAAAGTTTTTATTGAGTGTTTTATTTTCGCATCGTTCTGAGGTTCCGGGGATTTGAGTTTCATCGTTATATTTAAAATATTAGCGTTATTATCTTGACTAACCCTCTTTTCGCTAATGGTCCCAAGAGACGACAAATGGATGATGTTATTAGGATGGGCAGGAACTGCCTTCTATGCGCAGGTTGTTACTTATCCTTTTGAAAAACATATTCCTTTTTTGGAAGGTCAATCTTTCGTCTCTTTGATCCTCGTATTTTGTTACATTCATTCCTCTATAGTCTATTCAGTCTTTCTTTGAATTCTTTGTAGTGTTACAGTTTCTTAGAACCGACCCCCCCCTCCGATACCTACGCGGTCAAAATGTATGGAACAGCTAAGTTTTTTAAATAAGCGACGAAAATTTTCAACGCTAGGGGCTCAGACCAAATAAAAAGTCAAGACATAGCGCTGCGAACAATACAGTGAAGCATGCAAAAACTACACCTCCGCTTTGTGCATACACGCTCACACGCACACATTTACGACTATTAACAATCGAACTACGCCTCACTATGTGCACACATGTTTACGAAACCGGCTTCACTTTACTGTTCACAGCCCTCTGTCTTGGTTTTTTATTAGGTCTGAGGTTAGGGGGTCCAGAATCATGAATTCATGGTATCTGCCACCCTGTATGTTTCCCAGCGAAGTCAGTCATTGCTTAGACATGCAGGGCATCCTGACGGTGCAGTAAAACGCGATGTATCATAACTCATAGAAGCAGATAGTATCAGACTGCTCCTAGTATATTTTCCTTGGACCTTTTTGCAGGCCAGAGTTGAGTAATATCTTTATCTATTACATATTAGTTATAAAATAAAACCCCTTTTCGTGACTGTATGAGTGGCCGCTTTGATCTTCTAAACTACACAAAGGATTTTAATGCGGTTTGCATTATTTTGAGCATTTATTCCGGAATTTATGTGTTACACTACACATCCATATTTAACTTAGCTAGTAATTTAATAAGCGAACTAGCTTCTGCCCGCGAATTCGTCCGCGTGAAACTTCTTGTTAGCCCAACCCACCCCGTCGCATTGCATCAGTTTTCTATCACTATAATTATTTTGCTCGGCCCCTCAGAGTCACAGCGTGATTTTAAATAGCCTATAGTCTTCCTCAAGAATTGGGCTATTTGATAGCCTTCCTCAAGAATAGCCCAATTCTTGAGGAAGGCTATAGGCTAAAAAAAATTATCAACCAGTATTTTTCAAACCCGACCGGTAGTTCCAGATATCAGCGCGTTCAAACAAACAAACAAACTCTTCAGATTTATTATTAGAATAGATATAGCTAAATAGAAGATGATACGAAGCAGGAAACCAACACCACCAAATTGCTCTATGAATGAGAAGTCCTCTCCCGTTACACGACACCTTTTAATAAACATAATACAACATTCATGTCGTGGGCGTCTGTCAATCAACACTCGCCGACGACGTCTAATCACGTTCAAAGAAGTACGGTTATCTTGTTATTTTGTCGCCTTTAGATTCGCAAGTTGTTTTCGTCTCAGATACGAGAAAGAAGCTCCTTTAAATTGGACCCAGTGAGGGCCGTAGTGTCTGTAATCTATTTATAAATGTTCCTTACGTCAATGTTGGTCTGTAGTCATCTTTATGTTTTCATTATTTAGGTTTTCCGTTTGTTATTCTGATCTTTTACAGTCTGTTGTTTCGCTTAGTCAGAAGCCCATAAGCCTGTCAACCAGTCTTACCAAGGAGTTAAAATCAATATATTTTATTTCACATAAACCTACATGGGGCACTTATGAAACGTCAGAAGCTAGGTGCGCGGTTCCAATTGGTCGTTTCCTATGGAGAAGAGCCGGCAAGAAACTCCACGGTTACTCTTTTTAAAAATAATTGGCTTTTACAATGTTTTCAAATTACAGTAGGTATGGAACGTAGCAGGGAAGACAGCGTAGGCTTATCAACAAGTATCAGGTACTTGATAAAATAAAAAATGGTCTACAGATCTAAAGTCTACAAGGCCTAACAAAAGTCCTCACATTTATAAAATAAGAATCTATCAAAAGGATAAATAAAAAATAAAATATAAAAACCTGTGCTAAAACCAAGTGATATGAGTGGGTTGTTCCCAAAGTACTCCAAAAAAGGGTCTCCGAACTACTCTATGAAAAATATAATATTTTTAATTAGGTTTCATTCTACTCCATGATAACATTAACATGTTCTCAAAGTACTCCACCCAATTTTAATCAAAAAGCTAATTTAAATATGTACCGGATTACTATAAAAGGATAGCTGACGTATAGTTAGGCTCAAAAGCTTTCAAATTGTCATGTTACGTCGCACCATGTAAAATACTGGTATTCAGCGGTATCCGGTTAGGCTGGAAGCTGACCCCAAGATAGTTGGGAAAAGGCTTGGTGAACGAACGAACGAGGTTTGCTGTTTATTTGAAATACTGTTATCAATTGTCGTTTTGAAAAGAGAATTAATCAAAGCTGGTGACTATAATAGCCTGAAAATGAGGTCTAAATACCTTTTTGCGAGTATTCGTATAAGCCATTTTTTTTTCATTCTTTCTTCACTAGACCACATATTATTTATTTATGAATGAACAAAACTTCGAAATAGATGAATCACTTACGGGTCTGGAAAGGGACCCACGACTCGTGTCAAACCATTGCCAACACGTGTTCCCGTTAACCTATAAACGACACACACCCGTAACTGAACACTGTCGCCGGCTATCACTTTACATGAAGTGAAATCATATCTACTTATAGTTCGCGGACGCAGAAAGCGTACACGTACGGGTTTTTTGTTTGTTGATGTTATGTCGTTCGTGTTGAAATTATTGTGATGTTTATTTGTGTGACTAAATAATAACAGTTACACGGGTCGATCGATCAGGTTAAGCTACGCTTGTCGTGGTCTGTCCGTAGATGGGTGACCATCTTTACATACCGAGACCCCTCCGTGCCTAGGAAAGCACGTTAAGCCGTTGGTCCCGGCTGTCATTCTTGGATCTTCGACAGTCGTTTCGGGTCACCAGAAGCCCGAAAGTCTGACAACCAGTCTTACCAAGAGGTATCGTGTTACTCAGTAACTGGGTTGTGGAGGTCAGATAGACAGTCGCTCGACGTAAAATACTGGTATTCAGTTGCATCCGGTTAGACTGAAAGCCGACCCCAACGTAGTTGGGAAAAGGCAGGTAGATTGGTTGATTTGTGTAGCTTAGTTTAGTACCTATTAGTTCATCATGACCATCGTCATTGACAGCCTTGTTCCACCGACTGCTGAGTATCCTAGCCTCCTCCCTTTGGCGCCATGCTTCCCTGGTCTGTGCGAGTCTCATCCAGACGCTGTATATTGTAAAAACCTTACCGTGAAACTCCGGTGAAGTGAGCTGTCATTCCACCAGATGCTATGGACTGACACTATTGATAAATGATTTTATTTGGTAAGTAGGTTTGCAAAACACTTTTAAATATCAATCATATTTTAAAAACTAGATGAGGTCGGCGTTTCTTATCTGACTAGTCTGGGCCGAAACAAACTCAGAGGTCACAGTCTCTTTTAAAGTCCAGACATAATCTTGGTCAGATCATGTGAAGACCATGTAGATCGATGTCGGATGTCAGATAGACAGTCGCTCCATGTAAAATACTGCTATTCAGCTGCATCCGGTTAGACTGGAAGCTAACCCTAACATAGTTGGGAAAAGGCTAGGCAGATGATGATGTAGATCGATGTCTGAGATGGTCTTTTGAGGAATAAACCACACAGATTGAGAGGACCTGTCCAGTCAGTGCACGCATTTGTCAGAAATCGTACAGCTCAACTCAAAACTTAAGGAGATCAACGATTCGACGAACAATACCAAACAAAGGAAATTTGGGTAAGCCACATAAACTACTTAAACTGCCAGATCACGACAAAAACTAACAAAATAAAGAGAAAAATAAAATATTGACATTTCACCACTTATGTGAGCTTTTTACCGGATAGATCGGCAGGTCTTCCCTGTGATCTTCTGCAGGTCGTTTACCCACCTGGCTATTGCTCTGCCAACGCTCCTCCTCAGTATTAGTTACTATAGAATAATTATCACTACATAGTATAAAACAAAGTCGCTTTATCTGTCCCTATGTCCCTTTGTCCCTTTGTATGCTTAAATCTTTGAAACTACGCAACGGATTTTGATGCGGTTTTTTTTAATAGATAGAGTGATTCAAGAGGAAGGTTTATATGTATAATAATAATAATGTTTCCGTGCGAAGCCGGGGCGGGTCGCTAGTGGATAATAATATCGGCGTGGTCAAATTGTTTGATGAGTATTCTTGAATGGAATTTGTAACCAGTATGATTGGTGACGTGTTTCCGAAAGAACTCATGCAACATGTTTTTAATCATGTGGGTCAATAAAATCCCTCACACAGAGAGCTGGCCTGTGTCCCAGCAGTGGGAAAATTATACGCTGAGGCATTATAAGTCAATAAAATGGACGAAAATTCTAGAAATCCGTCGTTAAAAGAAATATGGCCTGCTATTAGAATTATAGAAGGGTGACTTTCGATTTGCATTAAGATGATACTATACAAGAAACTTAGTTGTTGTGTGTGTTGTTGTTGTGTTGTGTGTTGTTGTTGTTGTTGTTGTGTTGCTTAATAGAAATGTTCGCAACAGCAAAGAACCGGGTTCCAGGATGATTTAAGATGGCCATCATTTCCAGAAACAGCAATCCTAATTGAATATCCCATTAATAAAGCGTACATAAAACCTACAATCTAAACACACATAAAAATGTTAATAACATCAATTCTCTCAAGGAAAAGGGAAATAAAAATAATTACAGCCGTAAGCTGAGAAATACGTCGGACTAAGTAAAAGTAAGTAAGCCCATAAAGTAACAATACGGTAATGTGACAAAGGGAACCATTATGTTACCATTCCCGCTGTATAGGAAGTAACTGGGGAGAGGTTCCGTATAAATAATACTCATTTTTTTTATAGATCATTTTCTGTGTTTGTTTTGTGCCTAATTGCGTCAAGAGAACAACGATTTTTCCAAGAAAAAGGTTGTTCCCTTACGTATGATTAACATAGCTTCAGGCTTTTTTTTTTTCGTGAAAGAGCAGGCACACTTATATACGAGTAGTACTAGCTGCGCTCCGCGGTTTCACCCGCATAAATGTCGATCCCGTGGGAATATCGGGATAAAAAGTAACCTATATGTTAATCCAGGGCGTTAGCTAAGTCCATACAAAATTTTATCAAAATTTGTCCAGCCGTTTGAGCGTGAAAAAGTTACAAACATATAAACACACACAAACTTTCGCCTTAATAATATTAGTGTGATTTTCGTTTATCTAATTATTTATTGGAAGTAACTAGGGAGAGGTTCCGTGTATAGTATTCATTTGTTGTTTTTGTAGATTATTTTTTGTGTCAAGTTACTAACTTAGACAGAAATCACACACACAAAATATTTAAAGGGTACTTACATCCTTTTCTACGATTATCATAAGTTCAGCTTTTTATTTTCCTAACGGCTACTCCGTTAGGAAAATAAAAAGCACATGTGTAGCATTGTGTTGCGTCCGCGTCGCCACGACAAAGTTAGGTCGCGCGAACCCCCGCCATTACAAGGACTTACTCGCTGCCCGCCGCCAACGCAACGCTCGCTCGCATGGGCAGTCGGCCCCCCGCTACACACCGAGAGGTACACGCGCACGCTGCGTCGTGCGCCGGACGTTATTAGCTTTCGTTAATTACAAGCTAAGGACTGATCATGTGTACCTACCACTATCATTAAACCCGTTTATGTAATCGTGTGTGTGTGAATTCAACCCCTGAGAAAAACCCCTTACAAATGGCGCCCAACGTGGGGCGCCATTTGTAAGGGTTTTTTTCTCAGGGGTTGAATTCACACACACACGATTACATAAACGGGTTTAATGATAGTGGTAGGTACATATGATCAGTCCTTAGGTTGTAATTAACGAAAACTAATAACGTCCGGCGCACGACGCAGCGTGCGCGCATACCTCTCGGTCTGTAGCGGGGGGCCGACTGCCCACGCGAGCGAGCCTTGCGTTGGTGGCGGGCCGCGAGTAAGTCCTTGTAATGGCGGGGGTTCGCGCGACCTAACTTTGTCGTGGCGACGCGGACGCAACACAATGCTACACATGTGTATACCGTTTACCATTTTTCCGTATACCTAATTAGATTAATATCAACGGTTTTTGGTAGAGCTCGTGTGTGTTTGATATTTGCGTAGAACGAAATTGGCGCCTTTGATTTCATGGAGGTAATTTAATTTATTTTATACCATTTCATATGATCTCGCTTTTGGGATGCTTAGGCACTTAGACAGTAATCAGTAGAAACCAAATCATAGTGATGATTACTGGCTTTTTTGATGATGCAAAATTAAAATACTTATTCTTTTTTATCGCTTTGATAAAACGCTTTGATACAACGGTCAGTGAAACTTTTATTTACTCCCACAAAAAGAAGGTACTTTTATTTCTGGTCCGCTATTATAATCACGGTCTCTCTTTGAAATAATAAGTGTAGTTCACGGTAGTCTTGAACTAAGTTTAACCCGATCCTATAGTAAATATTGCAAGTTTACTGCCTCAACTTTCAGCTGACTCGGTCTTCGTGTTGTCGCCATAGTTTAAAGTTCGCAAACTAGTTTATATTATGCCAACGGGAGGTTATTTTGAATCAATTTATGATGTTTTTAAATTAAATTATATTCGGAAATTTTAACTATGGAGATGGAGCTTGAAGTGAAATGTATAAACGAAAATTACGTTAAAAATATGCATCACTTCATCTGTATACTAAGAAAGAAAAGAAAAGAAAGAAAAAATGTTTATTGTGCACAAATAAAAACGCACATTGCAAATAAAAATTAAAAAAAATATACACACACAACGTAGTTAAATGTTGACAATTTTGTCCATTGCTTGATGTCAGGGCCAAGCACCAAAGACAACACACATGATGATACTATGATATATATACATATACTATACTATGATATTTTGTTTTGAAAAGTATTTTTTTCAACAAAACATTTCGCGGTCTTGTCACTCACTGCGGAACCCCAAAATGGTACAACGCAACGCACCTGAGTGATAAATAATAAAAGCGGCTGATATGAATGTGGACAATAGTTCATACTATCACGCCTCTGCCCAACGGAACTGTGCAGTAACTTGTAGTAAACAAGGCATAGAAAAAAGGTTTATACGCTGATATTATAGTGTTGGAAACACAACATCTGCCTTTCAGAAGATGATTTTACAGTTCGTCTCGCAAATTTGCCTTGTGCTTTACTGTGAATAAAAAAATAATCAGTGAACATAATTTTAGAAGTCTAGAACATTTTGAAATAGGTGGACATGGACACGGACACAATAAGGGCAATCCAATTAAAAGTTGCTAATTAATGGACTGTCAGTCACAAGCTGATTCAAACGCACTTAATGTCCTTCACATCATAGTGCACATTTATTTACTTTCTTATCTATGAAATGTAGGGCTTTGTCACTCATTTAATTAAGCTTGAACAGTCACTAGGCTTGATTTTTCGGGTCGATCGATCAGGTTAAGCTACACTTGCCAAGGCTGATCCGTGGATGGGTGACCATCTTTACATACCAAGACCTCTCCGTGCCTCGGAAAGCATGTTAAGCCGATGCTCCTGGCTGTCATTCGTGGATCTTTGAGAGTCGTTATGGATCGTCAGAAGCCCGAAAATCTGACTACAAATCAAGTCAAGGGTCATCGTATTATCCAGTAACTGGGTTGTGGAGGTCAGATAGCCAGTCGTTCCATGTAAAGTATTGGTATTCAGCTGCATCCGGTTAGGTTGGAAGCTGACTCCAACATACCTACTTGGGAAAAGACTAGGCGAGTCACTAGGCTTGAATTTATTCAGGATCCTGACCATAACACAGTACATCACAGTTACTCATTAGAAGTAACATAGTAACCTTGAATGGGGAAAAAGGGTTCTAATTTTTGGAACCCACACCTTTAATTTGCATACCGACGAGATTTGCGTTCCTCTAAAATTCCCGCAAGTATTTGAAATACTTTAATACGCATCCCTTCTGCCTTAACAACTAAATTAATTTAGAGTCATTTTAAACCTTAACCTAATTTCTTATTATTCAAATCAGCCTTCATTTTGAATAAATTAGCAGTGAAATTCAATTTATTTGTTGAAAAATTTTGGTTATTTGTATTTATTTAGCGTTATTATGAGGCAAATTACGTCGGCCATTTTAAAATAGACACGAAACAGAGATAAGATGAAAAAAAAAACATAATTGTTATAATAATTATTATGGAAACAGTGCTTTAATCAGACATTTTTTTTTAATTTCCAACTGACCAATGCTCTTTGCATTGGCCACTACGTTATGCGATTTTTTGCTGGCGATTTTAAGACTCAATAATGATCCAGATATTCTAGCGTTTTTCTTCTACGAAGTCATAGGGGCACCTCTGACTAAGTAGAAAAAAATATACGTAAGACATTACTTACAGTTTCTACAAAAAAATGCAGTAGGTAAGTGGTTTCTCACATTAAGTAAAAAAAATGCTTGTAGAAAAGAAATAGCCCTCCCCGTACCATTAACACCCCTTACATAATAAATTTTGATTGGAGTGACGAATTCTAGGCCGATCTCAACATTATATTACGCACTGTTGTGGAAATAAATGGAAAAATCTACATAATTGGAAAGTGGGATCCAATCATCGATGTCGACGAAAAAGTAAATTGTACGCAGCTTGCGTGATAACGTGCTTTTGCGATTTTTTCTGTGTAAATATGTTGTCGTAGTGATAATAAATAATGTAAGTATGGACAAATTTTAAAGCCGTAAAAGTTTTTTGTAATTAATTCATAAAACATTATAGGTATCAAGGGACCGGGTTGTTTTTTTATTGCAATTTTTTTTAATATTGTTTGTTACTTTTGGTTCATTGATAGTTTTTGTCATTTTGCGTGTAGCATTTTCTTTGTAGTATAGACAGTACTAAAAACTTGAACTTCCCTTAGATCACGATTACCCAGCACAAAACAGACGATCAAAAAATGTCTGTACAATAATACGTTATAACACCAGTTTCTCCCATTTTTTTTCTGTGTTCTTGACACTTTTCTTTATAACTCAATTAATAAGAAAATGCAACACGAAGAATGCCGAAATCTGTCAATGAGCCAGCCGCAAACAATATCGTTTTTAATGCGTATTTTTAACAAAATACATGTACGGCCCCAAGAAAAAAAACAACTATTCCACACTGAACTCGCTGATTGTCATACTGCATGCGATAAAGGCTCCTGCAAACAGGCGCGACGCGCGACGCGAATCGTGCGCGTCACAAAGGCACCGCTCTATGCGCGACTTGCGGTGCCTTTGTGTCGCGTGTCGTGTCGCGCCTGTTTGAAGGAGCCTTAAAACATCTCTACCAAACCTCTGAAAGATTTAAGACACATCACTAAAAATCTTTCCAAAGAAGATAACTGCGCGACGTGACCCATTTCTTCTCAGTTTTTAGTCCCCAGTTAAATATTTAATTCAGTTAGGTCCCTGCGAGACGGTCGAGTAGTTGAGTCGAGTGGTCGAGTAGAATGGTCGAGTGGCGGGTGTTCGAGTGTTTGCTACCCGTTTGGAGGGTACTTGCTATGAGACCATTGCTGTAATGTCTGAGGGCAGGATTAGTGTCGTAGACATTTTGTTTGTTTGTCTGATTGAAAATAAGAACTTTGGGAGTTGTGTGGGCTGAAGATTTATATAGAACAGTCATCCTGTTCATCCCCTAGTAGTTCGACACTAGAGATGCATTGCTGACTGTTAACTTGTCCATACTTTAAAATAAGGCTGCCTTGCCCTACATCCCACAAACTTCTAAGCCCAGGTTCGCACGGGCGCGTTTTCCCGCGGCGATTTTTTTCGCATACTGGGTTCTCTACAGCTTAGCGCCGAGAGTGGAACATCCAACACTGTTTTTTTGACGCGCTGGGATGCGCCCTGTTGAATTTTCAATGCTTGGCTCAACACCTAAGGTTGGAAATCCAGTGCGCCATAAAATCCCGCCGCAAAACGTGGGCCAAGAAGTTAGCCTTTTATGACTTGCTGTCTAACTTCGCAACATTAATCTCCCATAAGTGCGCTGCTAGCCGACAAAGTATCAAAAGTACCCGAAATACCACAGCACTGCCTTGCTTTAAAACCATCACAATTTTCCAAGCTGACCTTTGCCCATACCCAGGTCATCTCTAGCATAATGCTAATAAATAACCTACTTACAGAAGTTGCTACCACAGGCACTGTAGCGAACTTTGGGTTCTGTTGCAAAGCTGTTGCTTCACAATCGGTAATCCCCTGTGACATCGAACTAGCGTGTTTGTGTTGTGATACTTAGTTTGAAGTTTGTGAGTTATGGCTCATTTGGTTGTGTTAGGTTTGAAGTCGAAGCTTTTTTTATTGTGGAAATGGTATTTGTCTAGTGCGTAATATACACTAATGTTTTAAAGGCGAGAGTAGCTCTGTCTGAATGAATTATCCCGGTAGTAGTACGTTCCCGTGGAATAATTTCCGCCCTCTACGCGGGCAAAACCACTGGCATAAGTTACTTAGTACGTTATAAAAGGACGTGCACTTCTTCCGAAGATTTATATAGATTTACTGTGGCCTTATAAATACCACTAGATACTAGATGATGTACCAGATCCAGAAAGAAAAAAAAACAGTGGCACCCCAGGAGAGCCGACAGAAATGAAAACTTGAAAAAGCATAGTAATTTTATAAAAATGTTTGAGGGTCATTCTTCTCAAAAAAATGTACTGCGCGTTGATGTCTTTATAATGGCCAAAACATAAAACAGAGGTGTCGGTTGCGGTAACAGTGTCGCGAGTTCAATGGTTTTTTCCCATCTCAAAAAATGCCCAACGCGCCAAAAGACTTGAAAAAACTTGAAAAAAAAAACGTTTGAAATATTGCTAAAATCTTTTGGATATTGCACGAAAATGGGATTTCTCGAGTCCAAAATCTGCATTAACGCTTATGGCCGAATATCTCATAGTTTTTAGTTGCTCTTATTTTCAATAAACCTGTAAGTAAGCCAACAAAATATAAAAATGGCTACCATTAAAGAGAAACCGCCCCCTGTGTTCAGCTCAAGTCCTACACACGTAATGACGTAACACACCTGAAATCAACTGAAACGTACGTTCGTTGCGATTTTCTTGTTTTCTTTTAATCAAAGATTTTATTTGTTTTCTCCAATTCCCAGTTCAATCTCAACTTCAGCTTCATTAGTACGGGTTCCGTTTATTTGTAAAACTGAAATCAGCATTTTTCGGATTGCTGAGGAATTTTAAGATTATGTTTTGTTACGGCTTATAAAGCACTCTCGTTAAGAGGTTTAAATAAAAGAGGCAATTGCCCAATTCTTAAGGCTTTGGAAGAAGCTAGGATATAAAAAATATAAAAAAATAATAAAAATAAAATATATTTAAATAAACATATATTGAAATCCCAAACGATAAATTTATATTGACTTGAATCTCAAAAAAAAAATGTAACTCAAACTCAGCATTTATTTCAAATAAACCAAATACAGACTTTTTTTTTAATTTCAAGGGATCGGCCAATCAGAAAGAATAAGCTAGTTGCCAATTCTAAAGCGTGGAAGGTACTGTGACCTCTTTATTAGCTCTCAGCACCGAGATGGGTAAATTAAACGGAAGTTTGTCATAAAACTTTGATAATTATTCCTAGAAAACCATTCTACGTTTTAATACATTTTTATATTTTTCATCTTGTGTCATACGCTTGTCAGTTCATCTTACGACCTTATGACTACTGTTTTTTCTCTATACTTAACATAAACTAGCTGATGGTTAAACAGTTATTCTGCTATTCGGGGCGGAGACAAATCCAACAAATCAAAGATCATAAGAATCGGTCCAGCTGTTCTTGAGTTATAAATGGTGTAACTAACCCGACTTTGTTTTATTATACAACGTAACATAATTAACGCAAGACCTCATACACCCCAATTAGAGTATTGTGTTAAAAGCATAATACAATGACCAAAACTTATTTTTTTGAAAGCTAACTATAAGCTGACTATTATTATTAAGAAAATCGTGTTGACTCTAGCATTACATTACGCATTTAAAATTGAGTCTTATTGCCTTGGAATAAGATTTAGTTATTGGAAAAACATCAACAACCTCTTAAGTGGTCATTGTACTCATCATTATGAACAACTTTTACTATGAGACTAAACCTGAAATCGCAAAAAATATTAGTACATCTTTATTTATTTATTTAAACTTCTCGCACAAAAAGGTACAAAGGCGGACTTAATGCCTTAGGCATTCTCTACCATTTATTTAGTTTCGTGCCATTTATGCGGGCTGGTAATGACGAAGAGTGTGTATGGCACTATTACCTATTTTAATAAAAATTGTGAAAAGTATCTACTGTGAACAATTTCCAGACTAGATTTGCTCGATTCACAAGCATATTTTCAATTTGCATTGTGTATTCGCTTTGTTCGATTGTGGCTTACAAAACGGCTGTAAAAACAATAAATTATTAAAATTTATTGTAATTTTCGCACACAATTATAAACGGATTTGAGTGAATATAGGCATTACCTGCGTACCTCTACGAAATAATGAGGACTTTACATTTAGACGCGAGGTCTAAAACTTATGGGTTTATTTGTAAACGATGATTAAAGTTAAGTGACGTTCAAACGTCAAAAATGTATGGCTAAACTACTTAAGCAACGTTTATGAATAAAGGGGTAACTGTCCAAAAGAGGATGGAGGATGGTCTTTTAATTCCGTTCATTTGTAAAAGTACCACCCCAACTTCACTTCTATAAAGAAAATAGACCATTCAATAAAAACTAAATATTTTCTTTTTTTTTTCAGTATGGGAAATCATCAAATTAGTGTCAGACTCTTACTGACTAAAACCCACCCGTGTTCCATCCTTAGCCCTTTATGTTCCGGGCCAGCGGTAACCCTTTCGGACAATCCCGCTGACCAGGTATCTACTGATACTTGAGCTGCACTTACAGATAAGTAAAATTAAAGACTACGTTTTAAATAAAATTATTTGTTATTTTATACGCCGAAACATAATGTGAAAATAGGCAAGTAAATCTCACATTATTATAAAAATGTAAACAAAACGTACAATAAGTAAATGAATAAATAATCACGAGCGTTTTTTTTGTTTTCAGCCAAACATTTGGGCAAATGTTTGCACAGAATTGCGCATGTCGGTTATACAAGGCCACTTTTTTTAAATGTTAAGTGTAAAATATACATATTTCATGGTAAATAATGGTTATTACTTGCCTGGTTATAGACACAAGTACGCTAGATTTTTGTTGGCATTTAAATCCCAAAAGGGCTGTCCAAGGATACCTAGGTCCCATACGCGTATGTCAGCAATTTGTCTACAACGAATTCAATCGCAAGCACAGCAACAGCAGCAGCAGCATTGTATATGACAGAAAAATCCAAATATATTTATATATAGGTAAATATAGCTGTCGGTAGAATAAAACGCTAACAGAAAACGCATTTTCATGCGCGTCCATGAACAATTGACAGATTTATTTAAAGTTTCGGTAGCAACAATTAAAAATTAATGTGTCCAATGTTCACTGACAAGATTCCGTGAAAATATGAATGATCACAATTGAAAACTTCGCGAACCATTTTCATGACGTCTTCAATTCATTTTGTTTTCTAAGATGTTAGCAGACGTGCTAACATCTTAGAAAACAAAATGCATTTATAACAAACTAGCTGTGCCTGCGACTCCGTTCACGGGCATGTCGGGAAAACAAATAAGATTTCATCGGTTTTATTTTTGCGCGGAACCCTAATCATTTTTCAACCGTTTCAGAGATTACGCGGAAAAAACAGATAGACAAAATTTTTAGAAATTGTATTTTTATGCTATAAGTCCTGTACTACTTTTATATGCATTTAGTAAAAAGCTGTTATTTTGCATTACAAACAGACATTTTAATTTTATTTAATACATTAATTAGTTTTCTTTTGAATAGAGATGAAGAGTCGTCTCTCCATCCTGTAAACTATATTTCAGAAGTTTCTACTGTCAGATTAATACATTTTGCTTCGGATTTCGGCACCAAGTTAAATAAAAAATAGAAACATTGTGCGCGAATCCTCTTCGTCGGTATAAAGTTTGTGTAATGCGGCCCCGATCATCAATCATCGTTTATTTATTTTTGTGCAAGTTTAGCATGTTCATTAATCATTGTAAATGATTGCTACTTGCTAGCTTGTCTTAAATATTTTTTGCATAATCTCTTAAAAGGTACATTTGTATCTGTTCAAGTTTTTATCTTTACTTTGTCGAAAGCATAAATATCTTTTAATACAAAGAAAGTAATTTAAATAAAAGTCGAATAAAACGCACTCAATCCATTTAAACAAACGTTTGTTTAAGTTAACGTTGGTAAAAGTTTATTACTACAACCACCCGCAATATACATTAGCCAGCTTTGTGGAAACCGAATTATGTAATACCAAAATGTGCGTGATTTCATTCAATCATTAGTAAAAAAATCGATGAATTCAAACACCTTGTACAAATACAAAAGCGGACATCAATCATTAAAAGCGTGGGTGATAACTGGTAAGTGATAAGCCGCGAAATTGATTGGTATTTATCACTGGGCTGCTGCGGTGACGCCACGCCACTTGAACTAATGACGTGCTGTTTGTGGCAGAGACGTCACTAATTGTAGCGCCTACGAAGAAATACTAGGCTGGGGTTATGAAAATTAGATAATACGTGATGCGTAGGTGGATTTCGTGACGTAGAAAGTGTTATGGTTATCACAAACAAAGAAATTAAGATGAAAACAAGATATTTATGTGATTAAGAGATCATCAATCGCCACCAAAATTTTCCAAAATCCATAATCTTCCATAGGTACCTACTTTAACAAAGCGTTTGACTCCAGTGAAGCTACGAAATTAATTTTTGATAATAATTAATGAGTGGTAAGAGATACACATCCGTTTTAATAATTCGGGTAATACATACGTATCGAACGTAAAAACTAAAGAAAATTTCCATGCTGAACATTTAAACAACATTCCATATTAGAATGCCACAAGGTTCTATTCTAGGCCAATTTATTTTCTCGGCACACCCGACTCTGTTACTGTAGCTTTAGGTACGGAAAAATCCAGTTATCAACAGCAAATTAAGATCAATGCCCCATGATCACAGCCAAGCGTTATCTCGTTCATCCCTACTAGATGTGTCACATTGCAAATGGCGGCTGGCGCCATCACGTCGCACCCCTGATTATAGGCAACGTTGAAACAACGACAATTAACTACGCTCTCTATTATGTATAGTGTTTGTTATTTACTGGTGATGGTATATAATGGGGTTATATACTGGATTGTATGGATAATAATAATTTGTATTGATTTGGGCTTATATAAAAATAAATGGGACCATCTTAAATCTCAATGTGTAGAAATTTCTTATTTTTTTGGGTTGATAAAGATACTACTACTTACGAAGTCATAATAATAAAAGTAAGTAGGTGCGTAAAAACGTGATAAAAACAGGCATAGTCTGTTCAAATACTTGTTGATCCAACAATCAGAAATCGTATATAAAAGAATCAACAAGTACAGAAGTTGCGAAAATATTCCAATGTCACATTTTTCCAGTTTCGAACTCGTGATTATTGAAAGAATTGTTTTACAAAAGAATTGGGAAATGGTCACGAGTTTGAAAACTGTTAGAGGGTTATATTTTTTGTTTACTTTCGAACTAATCAATCCAGTAATAAAAGTATTAACTGTTGTGACTTTCACAAATTTTACTTGCGTAAGAGCTTTTTAAGAAGCCTTTAAATATTATGATTAAAATATACAAACTCCCTCGTCGCTTACTCACTTTTATAGAATAAACTCTGTTGAATTATCGTCTAGTCTGAGGGTAGCAAGATCTGGGCCATCGCAGAATTAACGTGTTTTCATTAATCTAATGACGCTAATAAAAACTTATTACTAAACTATGACGAGGGTTGAAATATTACTATCTGTGGTTCCGAGGAAGGAACTGAAAGCGATTAGGGTAAAACACTTGGAATTGGCACAATAGACAACATTAATTAAAACTGGAATATTCTAGTTTGTATCCTAAATAGATCCGAATATAAATATGTGGGATACAGGGTTCTTCCAGGCAATAAAATACTGCAGTCTTCAATATTAATTACTTTTTATTTTTATCTTATACTTTACAACGTCTTTCTCAGATCCTTCCGTCCTTTCTAATATGGCGTCGTCCCCCTTCCTTCGTCTATCGCTCTCTCTCTCATACCTCGTACTTTCTCCCTTTCTTTCACTTACGTTCCATTTCTCTTACTTCCACTTGCGTTCCATTTCCCACATTCGGCCATCCGACATTCATGTCTGTCCTCAGACATGCTAGACAGACTTTCATTCCTCGTTACATCCTTACATAAACATCATCCTTCATTGACAGTCATCATCATTCATCACAACAACTTAAATACACAAAACACCAACATTAACAACAAAAGAAATAAACAAAATAGTCTTACATCACTAATTCTTATCTAAAGGTTAAAGAAATAGAAAATTTAGTCTCACATCAGTAATTCTTAGTATTCTAAAGGTTTTTAAGGTGAACACAATGGTTAACATAACACAAAACATGTTATAAACTTAAGCACTATTTTAAAATAAAACAGTAGTAAGTCAGCTTACAATTTTAACCAGCTTTTGAGATTGAACTACAATTTACACTTGGAAAACAAATGAAATGAGTTTCTCTTGAACACATAAACCAAACAACAAAAAAAAATAATAAAAACATCTTTCATTCAGTCTTACCTCCATACATCACCACAAACAAAACTCAACATGCTTACTCATATTGTTCACCGTTGTTGGGCCACCTCTTCATTCCATCGGCTGAGCAGGTAGTCTTTATGGGACCTTCAGCTCTGACATCATCTTTCTCGGCATCATAGCGGTCCTTTCGTTTTACCTTAGTAATCCTATATGGGCCTAGATACTTCGGCTTAAGTTTTAGTCCTGGGCCAAATTGTGTTCTTCGTATTGCTACTCGTTCCCCTACTTCATACTTAGTGCTTTCCTTTCTATTTTTATTGTAAGTACTTGTGTTTTCTTCCTGAATTTTTAATATTTGTTCTTTAGCTCTTTTTCTTAATTCTTCTCTTTCTTCATTGAATTGTTCCAGACTTTCATGCTGTAATAAACTAATTAAAGGTATATCTTCTTTGGATTTCATCTTGACACCTGTTAATAGCTCAAATGGACTTGTGTTAATACTTCTTTGGAATGTGCTATTTATTGCCCGTTGCAATTGGCTTACATGTTTGTACCACACTGATGGATCTTCTGCACATAATTTTGTTAGAGTTGGTTTAATTATTCCATGTATCCTTTCCACCTGTCCGTTTCCTCTCGGCACTCCTGTTGTTATTTTGATGTGTTCTATATTCTCACTCTCACAATATTCCTTGAAGTCATGACTTGTAAAAGCAGTACCCCGATCAGTTACAATCCTTTCTGGGTTTCCAAACGTCTGTTGGTGAATTTTAAGCTTGTCCAAAGTTTCACTACTGGTAGTACTCTTTGTGGGGAAAAGCCACACAAACTTGGTAAAGGCATCAACTATTGTAAGAATGTGATTATACCTCTTTCTGGTCTCAGTCATTGGTCCAATGTGATCCATGTGAAGGGTATGCAGAGGGCTTCCCTCCTTCTGAATAGGGTTAAGAAAACCTTCCTGTTTTCCCTGCTTCTTTGTTGCTAATAAGCATGGTATACAGCTTACAATAAAGTCATCAATTTTCTTGTCTATATCTTTGATGTAGAAATCTTTAGCAAGAAGTTCCTTCATTTTTCTCTTACCAAAATGGCCATTGGCATGCACTCTTTTTATGACATCTCTTTCCATGCTGCTAGGAATTACTAGCTGCTTCTGTTCACTCTTGTATAGAATATTGTTTTCTAACCAATAGTCTAAATAAGATTTTTCTTTTACAATTTCAATTATTGCTTTTAGTCCTTCATCCTGGATCTGTGCTTCCTTGACTTGCTCATGAAGGCTTACTACCACGGCTGAAATATAAGGGTGTCTGCTCAATGCATCTACATGCCTCATCTTTGAACCTTTTCTATGCTCAACTTCAAAGTCATATTGATCTAGAAACAACACCCATCTTGCAATCTTAGCTGATAAGTCTTTTTTCTTCAGAGTCAGTGCAAATGCTTGACAATCTGTAACAATCTTAAAGTGTATGCCATACAAGTAATGACGAAATTTCTTGACAGCTTCTATTATTGCTAAAGCTTCCAGTTCATAGCTAGAGTACCTTTGTTCCGCATCATTCGTCTTCCTACTCATATATTGGACTGGATGTAGACCACTATCCGGATGCTGCTGTAACAATATTGCTGAATATGCAATGCTCGATGCGTCTGTATGTACTTCCGTGAGCAGGTTAGGATTGTATATCTTCAACACTGGACTACACGCCAGTTTCTGCTTCAAAAGGTTAAAAGCATTGAGTTGATCTTCTTCAAAAATAAAGACTGCATCTTGTTTTAATAAATCGGTTAAGGGTTTTGCTATTGTAGCATAATATTCCACATATTTTCTGAAATAAGAAGTAAGTCCTATAAAACTGTGTACCTGCTTAGTTGTTCTTGGTACTGGGTATCTCACCACAGCATCTGTCTTTTCTGAGCTCGGGCTAATTTCACCATTTTGTATACAATGACCAAGATATTCAATTTCACTGCATAACAACTTTGCTTTCTTCCAATTTATCTGCAGTCCATATTCTGATGCAACTGATAAAACTTCTTTCAATCTTTGCATACCTTGTACCTCGTCCTTAGCTGGAATGATTATGTCATCAATAAAAACTAACATTGTGCCCTTATCAATTAAATTCCTGAAAATTGTTGACACAAATCGCATAAAATACTTAGGGCAGTTTGACAGACCAAAGGGTGCTCGCAAAAATTCAAATTGCCCATGATGGGTCACAAATGAGGTGTAATGTATTGATTCTTTACTGACTTTCAAATGGAAAAAACCATTTTTTAAATCGAGAACACTAAATACTTTGGAGTCTCTTAATTTATCAATTAAATCTTCAATTACAGGTAGTGGATACTCGTCCTTTATCATCTTTTTGTTAAGTTGTCTGTAGTCTACACAGACTCGTGTAGAACCATCTTTCTTCCTAACCAACACTAGAGGACTGGCATACTCAGAAAAACTTACCCGGACTATGTTGTTTTCCAACCATTCCTTTACCTGATCTTCAACAATTTGCTGTTCCTTTAGTGACAATCTTCTTGGTTTTTGAGCCACTGGAATGTCGTCCTTCAAAATGATTTTTAGTTGTATAGGTGCTTCTTTTACTTGGGTTGGTTTGTAGTCATCTACACACTGTAAAACCTCGTCTTTGATGGTAGGGCTGGCCGTGGAACCTACAACAACATTTAAACCTACGGTAAAACAAATTCGTCTCATCCATTCTTCTCCAGAAGGTAACAACAACACACTTCCTTCATTCATAATCATTGTCACACTAGCGAGAAACTCATGACCTAATATTATACAATAAGGCATACAGTCTTTAGGCACAACATGGAAAGTAACTCCGTCATAACATCGTCCGTCAATCGTAGCACTGGTTATAAACTTCCCGAAAGAACGCACTTGTTTGAGTCCTAGACCCGACAACACAACACTATCTTCAGTCGTCTTTGGCTGGCCGATCACGTCGTAGAAGTCTTCTGACATTAAGTTGACCTCGCTTCCTGAGTCAATGAGTGCCTTCCCTTCGGTATTTCCAACAAAAATACTCAACATCGGCTTGCCCGGCTTCTCGTCAGGTTTGTTGACTATTTGCATAACCTCTTTGCATTTGGTTTCATGATGGCAGTGACAGCTGTCAGTGGTACCAACGTCATCCATAGTGAACATGGCCGACTTTGAAGTGCTGAGATTCGTCGGATTTCTGCCCGAACGACGTCCGTCATGTTGGCAGCGCTGTCGGTCGCCTCCGCCGCTGATAGGCCGACTCGATCGGCTGTCGAAGTTCTCCGAAGGCTTCCGATCGTCTTCGCGTTTCGTCGTCGCGGTGCACTTTGTCGAAATATGGCCGAACTCATTGCATTTGAAGCACTTGAGACCCTTTTCCTTATGAGGACAGCTTGCAGATGAATGTTTGAATTCTCCACAGCTATAACACCGTAACTCACTACTTGAACTTTTCTTTGGACTCCGATTATTGACGTTACCACCTTGGTGACGTTGTGTGTCACGTCTCGCCTTCATTTTTTCTTTCACGGCTTCATAAATTTTCAGCTTCTCCTTCAGTTCACTGTAGCTCGTAACACCGTACAACAATATTTTATTGGTTTCTAGGTCTTGTATGCCATCTACTATGTACTTGATCGCAACGTAATCGGGGATCTTACCCCTTTTTCCGAGTTCTTTCATAATTAGCACATAATCCATGCAGCTTTCATCAGGTTTTTTCTTACGTGAACCCATCATTTCGTGAATTGTCTTCTGGTCAATCGCGTCGGGAAACTCTTTGCTGATGGCTTGTTTCAACTCGGCCCAAGATTTGAATGGCCTTTCGCTTCTTAGCCATAGCCCTGCCGTTCCCGTCAACGATCTGCGCGCGATCACAAGCTGTTGGATCGGCGTCCATTCGAATATTTCCGTATTATCTTCGATATCTTGAACCCAACGGCTCACTGGGTAGGTATGGTCTTGACCCGAAAAATTACTTATAAAGTCTTCGGCGTACTGTACACCCCTTGGTGACACGTCTTCAGTAGTTTTAGGCATTTTTACGTCTTCAGTCTTCGTCGTAGCTCGTAAAATATAAGTTTTTTCGTAGCCGGCGTCTTCGTTCTCGCGCACCCAACCACGTGCAGCGTGAAAAATTTTTTTACTCGTCGTCGTAGTCGTCTTCGCGTCTTCTTTCCTGTATCCCGGACGAGCCCCCAAAATTGTGGGATACAGGGTTCTTCCAGGCAATAAAATACTGCAGTCTTCAATATTAATTACTTTTTATTTTTATCTTATACTTTACAACGTCTTTCTCAGATCCTTCCGTCCTTTCTAATATGGCGTCGTCCCCCTTCCTTCGTCTATCGCTCTCTCTCTCATACCTCGTACTTTCTCCCTTTCTTTCACTTACGTTCCATTTCTCTTACTTCCACTTGCGTTCCATTTCCCACAAATACATCGGTAGCTACGATAAAGGATTGTTCTTACGCAGCCTCTTGACTGAAGGTGACAAAGCAATTAGTTTTTATTTTTAGACAATATTAGGATTATAATTTTTGTGCCACAATCACCACACTTGAAATGCCCAATTGGTACTGAAAGACGTAGCTTTGGGGACCGTGTACCGGAAGATGTAGCTTTGGAAGGCCTCCCATTGGACCAATGACCTGGTGAAGGTCGCAGGAATCCACTGGATGCGAGAAGCATAGAACCAGTCAAAGTGGCGGTGCGTGGGGGAGCGTTTGTTCAGCAGTTGAGGATTTCCGGCTGAAAAAATGAGAATTATAATGTTTATTGGTAATTTAATAAAGCTGAAAAAGTGACCTTACATGGCTTTGTAGCACTATTTTCCGACCAAGAAATCCCGTAGAAGATTTAATATAGTTAGATAAAGAAAATTAGACTAACAGTCAGTGAAAGATAAAGAAGAAGAAGATGCTCCTGACTATCCAATATTGATGTTAAAATAATACCAAGCAAAGGCACGTGAAAAAGATGATGCGGTGTTTGTAGCTCGCGAGTTCAATCTCCTCGCATAAACGATAAATTGTTATCATTAACACTAACCTCATAAATCCGTATTTTCTCTTGCATATTCAGTTTCGCACACTTACTTTAGTAATCTAGGTCATGATAGAATTAGTACTACATACATAGTTAGAAGCACAGACTACACACACATTACCCACGCCTTCTGAAAACACAGAGATTAGTGTTAACGAATTACCGGCATCCTATATATGCAGGGTTTATCCATAAATCATCTTCCCAACTATGTTGGGGTTGGTTTCCAGTCTAATTGGATGCAGCTAAATACCAGTATTGGTGGAGCGACTGCCTATCTGACCTCCACAACCCAGTTACTGGGTAATACGATACCCCTTGGTAAGACTGGTTATCAGACTTTCGGGCTTCTGACTACCCGTAACGATTGTTAAAGATCTACGAATGACAACCTGGACCAACGGCTTAACGTGCTTTTCGAGGCACGGAGGGATCTCGGTATGTAAAGATGGTTACCCATCCACAGACCAACAACGGCAAGCGTAGCTTAACCTGATCGATCGACCTGTGCGGCTGTTATTATTTATAAATTCGAAAGTAACTTCCTCTGTATTCAAAACATTTGGCAGGAAGATAGATTGCATCCTGAAAAAGGACTTCTGGCACGTTCCCGTGGGATAATTTCCGACAACCACGCGGGTGAAGCCGCGGGTAGAAGCTAGTTTGACATAAATTGTGCATAAATCTCACTAGTGTGTAGTTATCAGTTTCGTTATTTTTAGGGTTCCGTAACTCAAAAGGAAAAAACAGAACTCTTATACGATCACTTCTTTGTCCGTCTGTCTGTCTGTCAAGACCCTTTATCGCGGGAACGCGTGGAGGTGTCGAGTTGAAATTAAAAAAATAAATTCAAATTTTGAAAATGGAACTCTTTGCCAATATTATTGTGTATGTATTTTATTCATTTGTCATTTGTTTATGATTTGGCGGAAAATTTAAAATTATCTGTGTCACGTCAGCATGAATTTAACTCGAGAAAATTTTGCCTAACCTTTCGGGGAATATTGGAAAGTGGACCAAATCATCTTTCATACTATCGATAAGATGTTTAGAAAAGTCTTTTGTAGGGAAAATGCAGATATTGAGGCTGCTTGATTGTTTATAGTCTTACGGCCTGGCCTCGACCTTGACGCAATCAGCGGCAGCTTAGCGCGGGGCGGCGAGCGGTAAAAACAAATATACAAAAATGTATGAACCATGCCACGACGCACCGCTCGCTGCGTCAATGCTAGCAGTTAAAAGACCGCGCCGCTTGCAGCTAAGCCAAGAGTCGTGGCAGAACAAGCCAGTGAAAAGTAATTGCTCTACTTGTTCATGCATGTATGTTCCAGCTCTTTTTTTAGTCTGCTCTAAACGCTCCCTTATTGTAATACATGGTATTTAGAATACGCTTTCTATGTATACAGGGTGGTATAATCGAAGGGTATCAGGGTGTGAATTTAAGGTCGAGTGGGCGTAATTGGTGGCTGTAGCGTCCCCGGCGCGGCGCCGAAATGTTGTCGCCGTGCGTAATGGCCGAAGAATAAAATTATTTTCTACTTAGTTTCAGCTTTTGATCATGACCTTTGCTGTTCGCTGATAACTGATGCCTGTGACATGTTATTATTTCTTCTTGGCCCTAGGTTGATAGATTGTTTTGTTCGGTTTGTTTAGATGGGGCTGTGACTTGTGACGTTTTCGGTGGGATAAATTTTGTTGTCTGAATAAAAGTGCTCATGCTTTTAGGTTAGGCCCATTGTCCACGTAACCGCACGTCATACGCACGCTTTCGTCAATTGACGATTGCAAGACGAATGCTTGCATCTTGCGTAGAAACAATGAAATCTGTGTCCACGAAGCGCGCACACCGCATGACGAACGCAACACGAGCGGCTGACGCGACGTTGCCGCTTCGTGGACACAGATTTCATTGTTTCTACACAAGATGCAAGCATTCGTCTTGCAATCGTCAATTGACGAAAGCGTGCGTATGACGTGCGGTTACGTGGACAATGGGCCTTAGTATTTCGATATGTTCAGAACATACTCGTAAATGGGGTTAGGAAGTGAAACGAGATCAAACATTTGAATCTTCTTTTGATACCTTTTCTCGAGTCGTTTCAATAAATTGATGAGGTAAGTTATTAGTTATATATTTCTTGTGTAGAGCTGTAATGAGAGGTTTTTCCAGCTAGAATGACCAACGACCTTAAGAAGGTGGCTGGAACAGACTGGAAGCGGAAAGCGGAGAACGGTATTGGCGCAGCATGGGAGAGCAGTAGACTGCGATATACTGATTGATTGAGCTATGATGATGAAGATAGTTGCTATGTTGTTGTTGTGTGTTGTTGTTGCTAGTTGCTACGTTGTTTTTTTTATTTTATTTTTTATGTCTAGTAATTAACTTATCTCCTTTTTTGACATCATTATCATAACAACAAAATATTTATTTGAATGCTCTTGAAACATAATGAGGTGATCCGGATATGTTTTCGTATTGTAGTTTAGACAACTGAGAACTACTTCCTAATATACTACACTTAATATGAATTGTACTATTGACTTGTAAGTCAAGTAAGGAAGCACGTAGGTATGTCTTCATTAAATTGGTCGTGATAATATTTTTATTGGAACATGATATTGACATTGGAAGTGTTTATTGAAATAGTTGATTAAATTAAATCAATAAATTCAATAAACAATTTCATGTTCCAATAAAAATATTATCACGACCTATATTATACGATATAGTCATGACGTGATATTTATTCAATCTAATCACGATGTATTGCTAAGTTGATGATGATCTTTCATGTTGTTGTACTTATGTACTATTTCGATTTTTGATCGCACCTTGTAAGCGACGCAACTCGCATAAGTACTTTTTGTTACACACTTTTTTATAAAAGAGCAAATGGTTTTGTTCGGTTAGTGATGATCAGTTCAGTTCAGTGTTGTATCGTCCATTAAAAACGATTCTACTAATTTTCTGTTATTTCTGCTAATAAAAGTTATTTATTCGTTCACGTTATTAAAAAAAAATGCAAATCAATATGACGGCTAAAAAGAAAATAAAAGTGAAAAGACCTTTTACAAAAAAGCCCATAGCAACAAGCACTTATGCGAGTTGCATCACTTACCTACTCATGTCGTAAAATAACTTCAGCCAAAGATTGATTATAAAGGTATGATGATTTTAATATACAGCTACATTCTTCAGATTTCATCTTTTTGTGGCCGAATACATAATTTAGTATAAACCGGACAAATTAATGGCCAAAGCTTCTACAATTCCGTAACATTCATCTCCCATAACATGACATCATCTAAACTAAAGCATATTCACCCAGTAACCCTAAGAACTAAAACCAACTAAGCGCCAACGGAACATTTTTATCGACACTACTCACCCACTAAGATCTCCGCCACCCCACCTAGCACCCCACCGCGACCGATCACCAGTCAATAAAAAAATACATTAATATGTCCATTAGACGTCGATCAGTAGACGCCAGGCGTTAATAAAAATTAAGTGGTTTCCTAGTAAAATGGACAAACACGATATTTTTTGTATACAGCCGTAATGTAAGCGTTTACGTTGCTGCTTCTTAGAAAATTATTTTGCCTGATTAAGTGCGTTTTTAAATTAAAAGAAAGTCGTCGTCAATGCATTTATAATGCATAAAAGGCACATTTGGCACATTTTTCCATCCTAAGGTTGTCTTTAAAAGATCGCTCTTAGCGATAAGACCGCCCATTGTGTCACCCTTTGTACAGTTTCTATATTAATGTCTGTAATTTATATGGTGTACATAATAAAGAGTATTCTATTCTATTCTATTCTATTCTATTCTATTTGAAACTCAAAAAAAAAAAATTACAATTAAATAGAATTGATTCTAGTGGCCCCTTCCAAAAGGAAGTTTCGTATGGAGAATAATGGCCAAAAAACCACCGTTATTACGATATTTTGTATCCTTTAATTATATGAGATGACGATGCATCTAGAATAAAATTATTATACCACAATAGGAAACTTATGTTTCAAATATTTTTATTTCAAATCCATAAGATGATAATATTTACATAGTCTATGCTAATATTTAAAATAATAATAATTTATGTACATTTATAAGAAAAAATATGCAAAATAGTCATAGGGCATCAAAAAATTCGTCCGCATCGCTGTCGACAGGAACAGTGCCCAAAAGACTGGCAGCATCGTCACGTTGTATGGCGATGTTAATTCATTGGCCAAGAAATAGGCCAGCCCTCTGGTCACGTGAAGAGTCGACTAAGCCCTAGTGTTTCAACCCCAAACGGCTCGAACATATAACTCCCAATCAGGTTGGAATATTTTCGCCGCTTGAGGTTTTCTGCACCTGCAGCAGCCGCCCCAGCACAGCCCACCGTGCTATGAAGATGGGGTCGACACATGTTGCATCCCACAACAAAGGCCTGCCTAACTTCCAGGGCATTAAGATCATTCCGTCTGTTCTCTATTTTTTTTGACGACACGGTTGGCGCAGTGGCTAAGCGACCGACTGCTGCGCTGCGTGTCGCGGGTTGGATTCCCGCACGGAACAAATATTACAAATATTGTATTGCTTAAAGGTAGTTGTTCCGGGTCTGGCTGTTTGTGTATGTGAATTTAAATGTTTGTAAACGCACCCACGATACAGGAGTAATTCGTAGTGTGGGGCAACGTTTAAAAAAAAAACATCTTCAAACAATAGACAAAAATTGAACGATGTTTTAAATTCCTTTAGTGCTGAATGTATGTATGTACCAAGTAATTTGCATTGCAACCAGGGCCTAACTAAACCTACGAGAGATCGTTAAGGTGATAAATATTGAAAAAAAATGAGGTTTTCCTATTTCGTGTAACTTGTAAAGTATTTAGAATAGGGATTTAACATTTTGGTATAATTATGTTTTGTGACTCTGGTCTAGTATCATGTTAAAGACACGATTTTTCTCGATACAAAAATAATTGCAAAGTTATATCTATTTTTTTTTGTTTAAAAAAGGAGTAAATTCGTTTTGGCACATATGTCGTTTTATTCCGAGCGCACGCACATTATAGCCAAAAACTGAACTGTTATTCTTGTGCGTTTCAAAAGTAATTGCGTCACTTTCGCTCGCTTAGTAGATCAGTCGCTACGATTTATTTTCGCCATAGCGGTAGTTTTTGTTTATTTATTCTTAAGTACAAGCTCCCCTTAACAGCCAAGATTTACCCAGAATCGCCGAAAGGGTTTTCATTTTATTCCAGTTAAGGTAAGTCGTTTTAATGACCAGAAAAACTTTTCTTCTCATTATGTCCTTTTTCGTAATACCTTCTTGGTTACAAGACTCGAACTGAACCAGTTTTATTATCCCGTCTCATTATTAATAATAGCATGGATTGCCGTTAATTACCAAGTAATAATTACGTATGTAAGAGTAATAACAATTTAAAAGTAATTGATAATAAGGTCGGTTGACCAGTTCGTGCAAGACTGAAATTTATACCTTTGTTATAGCATAATAACTGATATTGTATTTATTATTCTAAAACTATGTGCTATGAGATATGGTGCTCTGATTATGCTGAATTTATTATGCTGCTGTAATACTAATCGCAATACCAGGCACTCCTAAGTAACACCCTGTATGAGATTTTCTATTTGGTTAGAAAAGAAAAGTTAGTTTTAGTAAGGAATTTCATTTGTTTCATGACATGACATGGAACAAATCATCATGTTTTTGTTTTTGACATGTTTTTGCTAGATCTTTATTAACAAACCTTCTGACGAATACAAAACAAATAAACCAAGCCAGATTCTCGATTTATGAAACAGGACCTAAATCTGGCTCTGGAATTCAAATCATACCTGCTCGACCTAGTTAAAACTGTCCTGTTTATCAAAGAAAATACTGATACCATTTAAAGAAATTGAATAGAAAAACGCTTAAGTATTTCCAATAAAAACACAATTTCCATTTAATTTAATCCACAATAAACATGGAACGTGGAAACCAGCATAATCCACTACCAACATCAAATAAATGTGCTTGCCAATACAAATGGCACAATGCGCCAGTGATCGGGATGACCAGCTGTGAGGTCAATGGCCTGGCACCAACTTATCTAACACACCTAGAACCTGTTCTAGAGTTGGTTTCTTGCCAACGTAGGGATGTGTTCAGTAGTTTCAATTTGTAAGTCTTCATAATTAAATTAAAATTCCCACTAAGTGATTTTTATGTTGCTTGCCTGGGAGTCGGAAACGAACTGATTTGTGTTTTTGAGGTCCAAAAGGCGGGATTGTCCGAAAGGGTTACCGCTGGCCTGGAACATAAAGGGCTAAGGAAGGAACACGGGGGGGTTTTAGTCAGTAAGAGTATGACACTCTCTTCAGCTCCACCCAGAGCGTGAGGGGTCATTTTGATGATTTCCCATCCTTAAAAAAAAGGCTGACCAGAAAATTAAAAAAAAATCCTTTTAAATTATTAGTTACTTGTATCACAAATTTTACATCATATCATACTTTCTGCTATATGTATAATACTATAAACGCGAAAGTTTGTGAGGATGGATGGATAGGTGGGTGTTTGTTAGTCTTTCACGAAAATACTACTGAACGGATTTTGATGACACTTTACAGTAATATAGCTTATACATCAGAATAATACATAAAACACTTTTTATTCCGTTATTCCTACGGGATCGAAGATTATGCGTGTGAAACCGCGGGGCTCTGCTATTTAAAAATTACGATGAAAATGAAAAGTCTTCGTATACTTATGTACCAAATTTCTATTGTTGCAATTGCTATTGTTTGCAAACATTTTATTTTAGTAGCATATTTATATTAGTTCTTCAAACTGAACACACAGATGTGATTGGCTGTGATGCCGGGGGTTTTTCGCGCCAGTTCTTCTTTCCAGTTAAAGCACTAAGAAGTGGTGGAAGGCGGGCGTTTTAGGGGACTGTCTTTTGTAATGATGACGTTCGAAAAGTGCTGATTCTCAGCCTAGTTTGAATAAATGACTTTTGATTTGATTTGTATTTCAACGGTACTACCAATCAAGGTATCAATAGGTAACATCAATAGGTTACTAAAAAACCTGACACTTTTATTTTTGGCAATGATACCTACTTTACATGCTAATTAGTCGTCGCTGAAGGGCTAAATCAAAACAAACACATCGTTACGTTACACCTGCTCAAATAAGTAAACAATTGGTTTTTCAAGCGGCACGCGTAGGTATTATGATATATTTAAATGGTTGATAGATTCCGATATTGTTGGCAGGAAAATATATACATACGTCGAAATTTTCCGGAAGGTATTTTGTAAATACGTGGTTTCAGCCGAATAATTAACAGTGAATGTCACCTATTTGCAACTAACAAATAAAACTATGTACTCGTAAGTACCGGATTATTGTTGAGTTCTTTCGGTTGTGTTTACCAGTACGCCCTTTAATTTTTAAACGCACTAATTTTAATATTCGTCCGACCGTTCCAAATCTCTACTTCAACAAAATCGATGTCACATCACACAGTTCCTCTCTCAATTCGCAAATCGTAACACTTCTGTAGATTACCCACAATATCAATAAAGGCATATCTCCATTACTTCTGGAACCTATTTTATAGCATCGCTTGCTGTATAATGACTTCCTGAGGTGATCTCGTTCGCGACGAGATCATATCGCTTTGTGGAATTCCAACAGTTATTGGTTCAGGAAGAACTTCTAATATCAAGGTCTTTTGGAAGGCCGTATGTTCGCGTGCTCTGATTGAAATTGTATGTTGGTTTAGTTTTGAATGAGCTCTTCGCGGAATAATTTAAAAGGTTAAATAGGCTTTTAAGATCTTTTATTTCGCATTTTTGGCATCACTAGTTTAATACATGATTTTGACACTGTGAGCACTCTTATTTCGGGAAGAAGGTATTTTCAGTGGAATTTGTGTCATTAAAATATATGACCCTGTCTTGTTTTACTTAATTGTTTTTTAAACACCTTGAGGCGATTGCAGTCAATGCAAAGTAAGTTTCCTTGCGTTGTTTTCTTTTCTAAAACTTATTGCAAGTTACTGTTATCTAATCGGCATAGGAATGAAAGCCAGAATATCTGCGATGCTTTCAACCGCTGACCTGACTGTTCTGTTTTCATATTTTTTTTATTGATTTCCGTTTAAGCAGTAGGTATCCGTTGGTTTATTTTATTTCAGCCTCAAAATTCACACGAATTCCAGGCTTTGTAAAACTGCGTAAAATAGTACACGCCTCAAAACTAAGATAAACTCCTGTCGCTGTCTATGAAGAATTTCAAGGATTTCGTTTTTAGCGCCTGTGTGATGTTGTGGCACCAAACACGAATACGAGTAAACTGTGTTTGATAGAAAATGGAAGAGACAATGGACAATTTGTGCTGGTATTTTTTGAGCTAGAATTTAGGTCTTTGTAGTTTTGGAATGCTTTGTCGTCGCACAAAATTGGTTTTGTTTGGGGTAGGGGTACTATTTTGTTTTAAATAAAAGAATAGAAGTTGTAACTCGAAAGAGATGACATTATATCATCTTATACTATATTTTTATAAATAAGTATAGATGTATGAGGAACAGGGTATAAAGTTCACTCAACCTCCATAGAAAAGGGAGGATCCTCCGACCAGACGGGTGTTGTGTCTGGCGGGCAACTTCCCGATGATTCATGTCGGGCTATGTTAGTTGGGCGGTAAACTCTGCTTGCGAGATGCAGAATTTTGCGTGACGTCAGTATGACGCGTTGTTCGCATGTGGCGTTGTAGATACCGCTACACAAGCTTTGGTTATTGACATTTTTAAGTCAAATTTACTTAAAAAATAAGGAATATCGGATTTTAGCAGATTTTAATTAAAGGTAAAAAAAAACCTCTGTTAACGTATGAAAAACAAAGTAGGTTAGCAAAGGCACGGTTTCAACAATTAATCTATTTTAAGCTGACAAATTTTATTTTATTTTATTTTATTTATTTGGGACAAAAAACAGTTATACATTACAGCATTTACAAAAAGTAGTTATTTTACAGTCAAAAAAACGTATAACCCACACTATTGTCCACGACGTGACATCTGAGTATGATAACGAACGCATGTTAAATGAGAGAAAAAAAAAAGAGTACATAGGTATTCAGTAGAAAATCACTATATACCGACAAATCGGAGGAAGCGGATGACAAGAGCATCCGTCCTATGGGCGACTTGCAAGAAATTGCGAAACCAATCTTTTAAATTTAGATTGCGACAGCGCGAAAATATCAAAATCAATGAATTGTGAGTTATAGGTTTCTAAGAGTCGGCGGAGAGGAGCTCGCACCCCGGCCTTCGTTCTACATCGCGTAGTGTAGAATAGTCGAGGTGCGCGCACCTCACGCCGAACAACAGTCCTAGGTACTACGTAACACAATCTATTCGAGAGCTCAGTACAATTAAATTTGTTATTGCATATACCGTGCAGCATCACAACCATGATCAGTGAACGTCTGGAATCCAAGCTCAATATCTTATAATGCTTTAGCAAATCTGCATAGGGAATCCTAGTACGGAAGCACTTATAGTGCATGGCACGGAGAAATTTTTTCTGAACCATTTCTATTGCTTGTTTATATTTATCATAATACGGGCACCAGATGGGTACCGCGTATTCCAACTGTGAACGGACTAGTGTTTTGTATAAGAAGAGAAAAGTAGAAGGCTTTTTGAAGTCTTTACAAGACCGCATGACAAAACCATACATCTGAAAGGCTTTGTTAATTATGCTATCGATATGGGTGTCTAAATGTAATTTGCAATCAAGCAGTACGCCAAGATCACGCAAACACTCAGATTTTTTCAATTGTATGTCGTTCAAGGTATATGGGAAGTTAATGATATTTTTATTTTTAGTAAAAGAAATGAAGTGACATTTTGGAAGACTAAGATGAAGTTTATTGACCAGACAGTATTGTGAAAGCCTGCACAAGTCCTCTTGTAGTCGCAAACAATCTTGAGAGTTCGCACACGCCTTATAGATTTTAATGTCATCGGCGTACATTAGGAATTTAGAGTTGACTATGCAGGATTTTATGTCGTTTATGAACAAGATCAAAAGCATTGGGCCCAGGACAGATCCTTGAGGCACACCTGATTCAACGACCACATAATCAGACTCGAATCCATTGATAACGACTTTTTGAGTCCTGTGAAATATATATGAAGCAAACCATCTGAGTAAATTGCCCTTTATGCCATTAAAAGCGATCTTATCGAGAAGCAATTTGTGGTCTACCTTGTCAAAAGCCTTCCGAAAATCAGTGTACACAGCATCAACCTGCGAGCGCATGTCCATGTTTTCGAACAAAAATTGTGTAAAAATTATTAAGTTTGTGTAAGTGGATTTGGATTTAACAAAGCCATGTTGCTCGGGTATAATAAGGTGACTTAACTGTGGAAACAAGTGGCCGTGCACTAGACCCTCAAAAAGTTTAGACAAGGTGGACAAGATAGATATGGGTCGATAATTCTCAACGTTTCCCTTATCACCACTTTTGTGAATGGGCGTGATGAAAGCCCTCTTCCAAATACAAGGAAAAATCCCTTCCCTGAGACATTTATTAAATATTATGTGTAATGGGACACAGATGGTTTGTGCAGTGTTCGTAAAGAAAGAAGGGGGCAGGCCATCCGGGCCAGCTCCTTTAGCCAAGTCTAATGAGGTAAGTGCCTTAAGTATGACACTCTTTTCGAGGTAAATATCCGGAATGCATACAGAATTCTCGTCAAGGGTTTCTGGGGGTGTCCAGGTGTTAGGATCAAAAGTTGAGGGCTCGTATACCGAGTTAAAGAAGGTAGAAAACAGTGAACATATCTCGGCGGGGCAGTTAGATGATTTATTTTTGTATTGCATGTTAGCTGGGATTCCGGAACCTTTCTTTCGGTTAGAGATGTACGTCCAGAAGTGCTTGACATTAAAAGGTATGCTTTCTTCAACTGTTTGCATATACTTATTGTAACATTGTTCACAAAGAAGTTTGAAACGTTTACGCTGAATAGAGAACTTTTCATAATCAGATATGTTACGCAGTTTTTTCCATCTTATCCACGCACGCTCTTTATTTTTGAATGTTTTAATCAGGGAAGCGCTAAACCAAACGGGAAAGGTGGTTGATTTTTGACGTGACAGTGGAACATATAATCTGACAATTCCATATATATGGTCGTAAAAAGCATCTACGGCCTGTTCACTGGAGAGATTACGAAACAGTTCGTCCCAGTTCGACTTGTTTAGTTCTACATTAATTTCTTGGTAATTAGCTTTAAAGAAATTTAATTTTATTGCTGAGTGACGCTTCATGGGTGTGAATGGTGTCTCCAGAGAGGTTAAAACAGAAAATGGAGGGTGGTGATTGTCGGGCTGCAGCAGTGAAATGTCGGACTGTATCTGACATTCAGTATTGCTAATGAATAAGTCCAAAACACGACCCAAATTATTTTTAATTGTATTGTATTGAGAAGCATTCGTAATAGCCATTAAATTCAACAAAGATCTACCTACATTATTTTGTGACTGAGTACTCACGTGACTAGTACTGCCTGACCACTCAATTTCGGGCAGATTGTAATCACCGGCTATATAAAATGATTCAATACAGGCAGCCGTAAGAATATTTTCTAATGTAGACAGATGTGACAAGTAAACATCATCCTGTGTACGTGGTGGTATATAGGCAGCGCTAATGACATGGTGAGTGTTGGAGCGCGACGCGGGCAATTGGATCATAACATGCTCGATGCCAGTGGGAGAGGGACACGTTAATATCTTAACAGGCCGAAGCCCGCGCAGCACGGCGATCAGAACACCCCCACCCTCGCGCTTGTTTGTAGCAATGCGGTCACGATCGTCTCTAAAAACTAAGTAGCGGTCATCAATGAATTCTTTGTCCATTATATTAGGTGTCAGCCATGTCTCAGATAATATGATCACGTCGAACGACAAGGAAAGAATGTTGGTGTAAAGTGTGTGCAATTTAGTGCGGATCCCTCTGCAGTTCTGATAAAAGAATGATAAATCATTATTCAAATTTTTGTTACTAAGCATTAATTAAATAATTAACTTACGTGTCTAATTTTAATCAGTTTGCTGTCACAACTATAATAATAATTTGATTTATAGCCGCCATTATCGTGTCGTAGGATTTATTATCTGGCACTATTAATAAGGAAACACTAATGTTAAGTATGTTTCCTGTTTAATTACTAGTGTCGCAGTTCATGACTCAGGCGCAGCTAAGATTGAGTTGTGAAGGTCAGGAGGTGGGAATGTGTGAGAATGGTGATTTATAGATTTTTTTTTAAAGTCAATAAAGATATATAGTTGTCAGAAAATTTTTTGGCGCGCGTCTAACTTCGGAACTAACGCCTGCACCATCTTGTTTTTTCAATACCATTTCTTGTTTTTTCAATACCATTTCTTGTTTTTTCAATACCATTTCATAGCCTAGTTAAGTATATTTCTGCAACTTTTTTTTTAGGGTGTTAGTAGGATAAAATGTCAAATTGACGTGACTCTTGACTCTTCATACTTTGTCTAAAGTCTATTCAAATGTACGTTTCAATTTGATGTTATTTCAACTTAAGCAAATATCAATTTTATTTTAATGGTAACTAAGTTTATTTTAGAGTGACTATTGAAAAAGTTATAAAAAATTTTTGAAGTTCTAGCGTAAACTGCAATTTATTGTGTAATAGGACCTAAAGTAATTTTTCCATAAACACATATCTGTGTACATGTTTGGCAAATTAGTCGCGAATGCAGATTACATGGCTATGATTACCTAAGTTAACTTTTCTGATTGTGGAATGCATCATAACCTGTTTACCTTTGATTTTTGTTCGTATATAGGTATTTGCTATTTCACCCACGGTAAGGAAGGATCTTCTAAACTGATATTATGTTTGTTTGTAACGCTTTCACGCTAAAACGGCTGAACGGATTTCGATAAAATTTGGCACATGGGTAGACCATGACCTGAATTAGTGCATGGGATACTTTTTATCCCAATATTCCCATGGGATTGAGACTTATGCAGGTAAAACTGCGGGGTGCAGCTAGTCTTTCAATAAATCTGAAAAATTTTCTTAGCGAAAACTTTAAAGCTTGCCAGTTCTTAGCAATTTTGCCTTAGAAATATTTAGCTAGGCATTAAGGTTTTTTTCGCAACATTTGGTATGATAAACACCTCATTCCCTACACGAATCTTTATTAGGTACCCGTACATCCTAATATAAACAAGCCATAACATAACTCCATCAATAAAACATTTCATTCCGTTTATTTTACCGCCATATTTTACATAATCTTGTACAGTCACGAGCATAAGTATGTATACCTACACTTGGCTTTATTCTAAGACGATTTTCTCCTTTAGTTTTGGATGAAATTTTATGTTATCACGAACAAAGTATTTTCGAACCCATAGGTTTTGTGTAAAGTGTTCAACGTTACATTCGTTATTTCACGAAAAAATCGCAATTGAAAGTTACCAAGTGTTGACATATTAGTGCTCGTGACTGTACGTATCTATGTATTTATTCCGAATTACTAGGTACCAAGTAATAATGTACAAATCGGTGTCAAATTGCCTATCTCATGTGGACATGTCCCAGACCAATAACAATTTGAGATCTAGTTGGGGGAGGTGGCACTGGGGGTTTAACTGTAGTTTAAGTTAATCATAGGAATGTAGGTGCTTCACCCTAATTACGTAACACTCTATCAATCTCAATCTGAATCATTTTGAAGGATATTGCTAATCCATTGCTTCATATGTACGAAAAATCCTTCCGCTCAATAACGTAAAATAACGCAATGAATGTTGTTGAACTGTCAAAATGAAACCTCTTGCTACTGATAATGTTTTATGCAATTACCTGCTGATTTTGCTGAATGATGGGTGAAGAAAAGTTATCCTTTTTAAGGGGACTACGGGACATAAACGCAAGTTTTATAATGCCTAAAAGTATATGATCGACTACAGTAAACAAAATCAGAAAAATATATGATGTTCTTCAGGATATATACTAGTTAGAAAGTGTGTTGAAAACATAATACAACTTATTTGATTCGATAGAAAAAAAAAACATGAAGATACCACTAAAACTTTCTTTTAACAATAAAAATCATACTAATATACATACAATCATTCTGATTTTTTGTCAGATTATTCTAGAAGCAACATACTAAAGCACTATTGTTTTAATTTGTTTGCCCAAAGCGAAGATTTTTTGTAAATAGATAAGTAAGTGCTTCATATTTTGCAATAAATTACCAGTCTTTTCTATGCAGTCCGACAGACCGCGAGGTCATGTAGTCCCCTTAAGCTAATATTATGTCAAGCTGTTAATTAGATTATTATTACTACTTAAAAATATTTTTTTGAAATAATCAGAACTATCAAATGTATCATCATTCTCCTGCTTTTATACCAATTTATTCGGTGTCGGCGCTACATGTGTTTTTCTTACATACTTCCATATTAGTCGTCATCTTGGCAGTCACCCCCTTTAACCTAACCATATCATCATTCACATAGTCCATCCATCGAACTATCAAATGAATAACACCAATTATGAGCTACTGCAAACTGGCACTAATCTCTAATCTTCATTGCTCATGTACTCGCATTTAAAACCCGTGCATATTCAAATCTACTTATTCAGATTAAACTCCAATTAACAGATTCAATTCAAAGTAATCCAAGAATTTACTTTAAAACTTACTCGCAGTTAATTTGTCTTCGTTTGCAGTCTGAAACTCCAATTAACTGCGCGATGTATTAATCTTAGTTTAAACAGTATTGTGCCGACAACCCTCCAAGATGTTTTCAAGGGTGAATGGTCGTAGTTAGCCTTAAATCGCCTAATATTATGAGTCGAATCGATTTGTGACTAATAGAGGGGAAAATTGGGTTAAATGCCTCGGGAGTAATATTTGTCCAGCTGTTGAGCACAATATCTATCTTCTATCTATAATATAGATTGTCCCCTTTATAGATTGTTCCCTTTTTGGTTAGTATATTTTCTATACTGTTAGGGTTAAATGGGACAACAAAGGAAAGGCCGTTTGAAGAATTCCAATAATACCTTTAGGTTTCAGGCATTGTTTATTTTTAGTTTATTATTTGAACGATTTTAATATGGCAATTTGTAAACATAGGTTGCCAATATGTTTAAATCCCAGTGTAAGGCAATTTGAAAATGGTTTGGCTGACATTTTTAATGAACATACCTACATACATGCTTTATTTATGTAAAGCCGTGGTTAGTGATTGTTGGACAGTCTACACAAATTTTATTATAACCCCGATATTGTTATTTTATTAGTATTTTTCTTTCTATATAATTGAAATAATCTAGGTACTATCTACTAATATTCCTACTAATATTATACTATTCTATTAATATTCCTACTAATCCTACTAACATTATAAAAGTGAAAGTTTGTGAAGATGTTTGGATGTTTGTTACTCAATCACGCGTAAACCGTTGAACAGATTTGGATGAAAATTGGCACATAGATAGACCATTTCCTGGATTAACAAATAGGATACTTTTTATTCCGATACTCCCACGGGATCGAAACTTACATGGGTGAAACCACGGGGCGCTGCTAGTAATAATAAAAATTTGAAACTTTGTATGCTTGGATGTCTATAATAAAAAAAAAGTCTATAATAAATATAATAGTCTATCACACAGATAGACTATTATATTAATTATAGACTATTATTATTACCTAGGCATGGACATAAGCTACTTTTCATCCTAGATCGCAGACGAAGTCGCGGGCAATAGCAAGTTAGGTGATATTTTGAACACCGTTCTACAAAGGTGTTAAGGTGCTCTAGTACGTACGTACCAGAGTGCACATTACACAAAAATGAAATTGCCAATTTTCAACGTTCATATTTTTATAGCTGGCAACACGAAATCCTTCAAGAAAATGTAAGAAAACGTGCGTTACGTACTTGAATCTAGAGCAAGTACTACTAGTTCTTAACTAGAACAATATTAATTCTAGAAATATGAAATTATACGTTGCGACCTACATAGTGGATAGGTACGGTGGTATGGTAATATTGCCATTATTGGCTATATTATCAAATGTACATTGAGTATAGAATTCCTATGTTGTAATTGTGTTAAAATGTATAAAACCCGGTGTCGGATTGCGTCGGTAAATTATAAGATTGAGGCTTTGAATTATCATATTAAGTGTCGGTACCTCGGTACGTAGGTACTGTCGGTGGGTAGAGTGTTACAAATAAATCGAAGGACTCTTAGAGCATTATCTTTTTCAAAATGATAGGTACACAAGAGAGACTTTAAAATGTAGATTTTGTTCTCGCCTATTTCCTCCTCCAATACTGGACCAAAAGATATTTTATAAATTGAATAAGAAGGATATATACTGTGTCCCTATGTTTTTCTTTTTTCATTAATAGTTGTCAAATTTGTACACTAGGCGTCAGTTGACAGCGGTTTATATCGGCAATTTTGAGCATTTTTTGAGGGTTCTAGTGCTTATAAAAATAATGTATCATCAAAAGGAAAATATAGGGATATTAAAGTGGTTAATATTTTTATTCTGTAAAAAATCATTGCTTTATGCCAAATACTATATAACCTCTCTTTGCTTTATGATCATTAACCAGAAAGAAAACAGACGAGAGCGTTTAGGTATATGGATAAATGGCCACGCGCGTTTCCTCTAAAGTTATTGGCATTCTATCATTCTCTCATTCCAACCGCTACGTAGATTGTCTAAGTTTCAAAGCTGTAATGGATGAATGAGTTTCTAGGGATCTGATACTAGCATTTAAATTGCCTGTCCAATAGAACAGGAATGTCTAATGTCGTGTGGTCCCCGTAAAGGAATGGTACGCACGTTTTTCAGTCTCTTCCCGAGTCCCACTAAAAAGTAAAGATTATTGCGACGTGTAGATACATTGCCCTATTTCCGCGCACCAATTAAAAATAAAATCAATTTGCACATCTTATTGGTTTCTAAACAAAAAAAAACATGGCACCTAGTATTTACTCGAACGAATGATCAATGAATCATGATTATCCCATAAAAAACAGACCACCTTGGGATTCCATTCGTTGTAATTGCCAAACAAAAAAATACAAGCATACAAGTAATCGGAACAGCATTATGCGCACGTAAATTTAAATAAGCAATTCGCATTGCGAGACTAGTTCGCACTTTTAAATTAATATTTAATTTTTAACGCGAGGGAAATAAAAAATTCATGCGCGAATCGCGAAGTAAATTCTTGTGCGCGATTGTACTTGCTCGGTCGGTCTAGTTGCAACATGTGCGTACGTAGATAGTGAGGTCCTTAGCAAACATGGTTGGTGCCTAGGTTTTATGGTTGCCTAGCAACAGTAAACGGGTGCAATTTCAATTTGATAACTTCACGCGTTCCTGAGACCTTTTTCTCAAGAACGCGTGGAGTTATTATAGACCCTTTGGTCTTGATCGACGGTCAGACAGACGGAAGTGATATTATAAGGGCTCCGTTTTCCTTTCGAGGTATGGAACCCTAAAAACAGTGCTCGCTCCGTGACCCTCGCCTGGCGGGAAGAACACTCTCTGTCGCACACTCACTGTCGCACACTCACTGTCGCACACTCGCTGTCGCGCACTCACTGTCGCACACTCACTGTCGCACACTTGCTGTCGCACACTCAAAGTCGCACACTCACTGCTCGTTGCTCACCAGCTCGTTTTGTAATTGCTAGCTCTACTCGCTCCTCGTTAGTCGCGGTCAGTGGGACAGGTACCTTAGCAAACATGTTTGGTGCCTAGGTTCTATGGTTGCCTAGCAACAGTAAACGGCTCGCTCATAGATCAAGGTATTAGCCATTGCTAAGTGTATTACTAGGATACGGCTGATATGTGGAATTCCTTGGTCTGTAACTTATAAGAATTTGACCTGTGGGGAGTGAGCGTAATTAACCAGCCTTGATTGGTAGAGCGATATGTCCTTCTGTGGGCTTTGATAGGCCGAGTAGAAAGTTTGTTAGGGTTCCGTACCCAAAGGGTAGAAACGGGACCCTATTACTAAGCCTCCACTGACCGTCTGTCTGTCTATCACCAGGCTGTATCTCATGAACCGTGACAGCTAGACAGCTGAAATCTGCACAGATGATGTATTTCTGTTGCCGCTATAACAACAATACTAAAAACTGAATAAAATAAATATTTAAGGGGGCACCCGTACAACAAACGTGTTTTTTATGGTGTACGGAACCCTTCGTGTGCGAATCCGACTCGCACTTGGCCAGTTTTTTTTTGTGATAGTTAGCTGGTTCAATAGTTGGTGCAATCCCCAGCTCGAGTAAAGAGTCATTAGGTTTTCTGTCAGAAAATTCTAAGTGCGTTATGGCAACAGGATCACACCCTACTACATCAGTTAAATGTGTTTGTTATGTTTGTTAACGGTTATTCGTTACTATATGTCTATTGGCACATGGCATGTCCTGGAACCAAAAATTCGAAGCCATGTGACCATGTGGCCATGTGTGTGTGTGTGTGTGTGTGTGTGTGATGTGTGTGTGTGTGTGTGTGTGATGTGTGTGTGTGTGTGTGTGCGTGTGTGTCTACCGACCCGCACTGGGTCCGCGTGGTGGATTACGGCCCACTTTCTCTCACTGAGAGCAGGCCTGTGTCCCAGCAGTGGGAACATTATAGGCTGATTATCTATCTACATACAGGGTGTCCGGTAATTAATTGATAACCTCTTAAGTGGTCATTGTATTATTATGAACAACCTTTTACTATGGGACCACAGATGAAATCGCGAAAAAAAATCAGCTGTTCCCTACATTTATGTTCGCATCTGGTCAGAATGTAGGAAACTGCCGATTCTTTTTTCACGATTTCACGTTTGGTTCCATAGTAATAGTTTTATATAATGATACGTACAATGACCCCTGAAGAGGTTATCCATCAATTACCGGACACCCTGTATATAAAATTCAAAGTCTTGACTGACTGATATATCAACGCACAGCATAAACCGCTGGTCCTAGAGACATGAAATTTGAAGGTTGTGTTCTTTGTGAAGAGTAGGTATCCACTAACAAAGGGTTTTTCGAAATTCCACCCCTAAGAGGGTGAATGGGGAGGGTTAAATTTCACGCGGACGAAGTCGTGGGCAGAAGATAGTGCTACATACAAAACTATTTGGTTTTAAAAGCCCTAAACGTTTCGTCAAACCCTTTGTTTGACGAAACGTTTAGGGCTTTTAAAACCAATCATGGAATTCATATCAATGCTTCTTGTGGGTAAAACAACAGATTATTAATTTAAATAAATTGCTCAACTACTATTAACATTTACAAGTAAGTTCTAAAATTGAATGACTTAAATCTAAATTATGGCTACACCACACTGGGGTAACTACGTATTTACTACATAAGGTGCTATGCATGTTTGGTAGCTACACGTTAATTATTATGATGTTAACACCGGTCCTATTCCGAGTAGGGCTTTGAAAACGGCGATTACCTACGTAACACCCAAAGAACTCGGACTTTCCATATTTTCTATTTTTACATTTGTGGGTCTTGGAAATAGTCTCAACACACCCATTGACTGAAAAAATGAGCATAATTTGTACTTTGTCTGGGTCTCCTTCCGTTTCTTCCACGACGTAACACGCTTCATCTTTTTAGATTTAAAGTAGGTACCTACCGTGCGACCGACGAGAGAATGATTGTGTTCTTGACACCTGTCAGTTTCCTACAAACAAATACGTGATTTGCGAATTTGATCTATATTAGCTACTAGAACTGACATGTATCATGAACGCGGCGTTCTCTTGACGGCTGGACTGTAATTCACCTGTGTATGAAAATGGGAAGTTCTGAAAAAGGTAATCGCCTAAACCGCACTCCGCCACCGCTAACAACCCTGCGTTTTTCAACGCTACACATAATTCTAGTAACTCACTAATTACGATATTGATATGTCGGTATCGTATCGTGTTGTCGCGAGAGGTTCGCGCCGGCCGCTCGCCTTGGTCCGGACCACTTTCATTTGCTGTATGTTGTGAAGTAATTTAGAGTGTATAGCGTTTATCAAGGCTTTTTTAAACTAAGTGTGTTGGTATGGGAGAAAGAAAATTGGGTTGGTTTGTCTTTTGTGTGGAGACGCTGTATAGCATTTTCAACTGATAGTATTTATATATAATTTCGGCTATTTTTAGGGGGCATTCATGGTGCAGGATTATTTAAACAGAACTTTGCAAACGCTATGCTGAAACAAATTCCAGTTACATATCAATTTTGTCAATATAGTGAAGCATTTCTGTTACATAAAAACCTGTCACCTCTTTCTAGATTATTATTTACTAGCTGACTGGGCGAACTTTGCACCGCCTCCGAATCTTCATTATTATTTTTTTAAATGAATTTTTCACATGTTTTAATAGTTATTCTGCTGTTCGAGGCAGAGACAATTCTAACAAATCAAAGCTCATAAAAATCGGTCCAGCAGTTCTAGAGTTATAAATATGGTGTAACTAATCCGACTTTGTCTTATATACTTAGATTACATTACATTATATTTTTATTATTTTGTAGGTTTACGCAAAGATTGCTTGCTCGTTTACGATTTAGATTACATTACATTATATTTTTATTATTTTGTAGGTTTACGCAAAGATTGCTTGCTCGTTTACGATAACTGTAGGAAAATACAAGACTACCAATTGTATAACGACGATCACAAAGTAATAATTAAGACAGGGTATAATAAATTTATGATTGATTAAATAATCAACTTTATTTATTGTACAGAAACGCTTTAACTTGTCGTTAAAACTAAACGCTAATAAAACTAACAATACTCGTACAGCATAATAAAACGTAATGAATCGTAAGGGTTTGTACGCATACTCTAACATAATTTCTTCTTAGCGTATCAGTGGCAATATATACAGGAAAAAAATTTTACCAGTACGTGAACTGTAACCCTTGAATTTAGCATATGATTCTAGAACCACTAGCCATAAATCGGTTATCAGAAATAAACAGCTGTCTCATAGAAAAGTGAAGTACCTACGCGGTCAAAATGTCCAGAAGAACAAAATTTTTTTTTTTAACCAACGGAAATTTCTACGCAGGGTTCTAGAATAATTTATGGTAAACTAGCTGCGCCCCCCGGTTTCACCCGCGTAAGTATCGATCCCGTGGGAATATCGGGATAAAAAGTAGTAGTAGAACTCTCGTAGACTGCAAGTAAAGGTGCACGTTGTAATGTGTTCACACCCTAACAATCATCACCCTTGTGCAAGAGTGAATGTAAGGCACTGATGTTGAGCAAAATTATTTATTTACGGAACATTGTATAACGGCGAACGCGAACATTTATGTCGGCCGCCTTTTGAAATAAGTATCTAACAGTATGTTAGTAATTAATACATTAACAGCTTGAACAGCCGGTCGATTCTGTAAAAATCTCACCGTGAAACTTAGGTGAAGTGAGTTTGTTTTTGCTAGGAATTGACACTATTGACAGCTCACTCCACGCTCACTTCACCTAAGTTTTCACGATGAGATAGTTACAGAATCGCTGTACAGATACCTACCTGAAATCTTTTAGACAGTTCGTAGTTATAACCTTGTAGCAATCATCATGATCATCATGCTTGAGACATTGTTGTGAATATCAGAGGGGCAGTTTTCGTAATTTTATTATTTTCAAATACTTATTTTTATTACTTTGTCGCCCCGTCCTCTCACCGTCGGCAGCAGTGGAAGACGCCGCTGAGAGGAAGAGGGTGAAGTACGCACCGATGGTGGACCGGTATCATTTTGTGCCCATTGCCGTGGAGACCATGGGTGCTTGGGGCACTGAGGCCAGGAAGCTCATTAGTGAGATAGGGCAGAAACTCCGTGACAAAACGGGTGACTCCCGCTCCGGCTCGTTCTTGGTGCAAAGGTCAGCTGTGGGCGATACAAATAAAGACCGACCTCGATGATGATAGATATAGTTTATTAGTTAAAAATTACAATTATTATCGTGTCGCGACAAAAGTATGGCGGTGCGCGCTAATATCGTGAAGTGAAGTTCGTCCGGTTCGTCCGCGTGAAGCCTGTCGCGAGCGCCGTTGACATTGGGTGCGTTCGTATCTTGGTTAATATGAAGAAGGGCTGCGTTCAGGCGTAGACATTAGCCATTGCCATCCAACGTGGCAATGCAGCAAGCGTTTTGGGCACCTTTGCGCCGGGAACAGTTCGGGGCGGGTTATTTGACTAGGTTGACTTGTGACTATTATGACATTTCAATACTTGTTTATTACAAAACAAACTGCTTAAACCTCCAAAGAGATGACCAGAGGGGCAATTGTCGTAATTTTAAGAACGTTCACGGCATGACCTTAGTCTCAGTCTGTCAAAAATACCTCGTAATTTCCCTACATTTTTGACAAGTTTTTGACATTGATAGTCGCTGAGATGAGATCGCGACTAGATTTTAACTACGTTTTTAATTACGAGAATTGGTCTTCTGGTCAAATAGTTTATTTACCTAGACGACACAATTCGAGCAGTATTGTCTTTCTTCTCCCTTAACAGGAAATGCGGTCGGAGAGACTTTTGAAAAATCCTAAGTAAAAAGTCGTAATTCAAGGTTTGGCACTCGCCTATTTCCTCCTTCAATATTGGACCAATTTAAATGATACGTCATAAACTGAATAAGAAGGATTTATACTGTGTCCCTATGTTTTTCTTTTTTCATTATTAGTTGTCAAATTTGTACATTTGACCTCTGTTGACAGCGATCTAAATCGGCATTTTTTTAGGGTTCTAGTGCTTATAAAAATAATTTATCATCAAAAAGGAAAACATAAGGACATACAAGTAGTTAATATTTAGTATTCTGTAAAAATCATTGCTTTATGGTCATTAACCAGAAAGAAAACAGGCGAGAGCGTTTCTATGGAGATACAACTACCTCCACCAACGAGCATTTCCTATTAATCCATCCATAGGACTTTAAAAGGTTGCTTTTTATATAGATAAAACCTTTTTACGTTCTATTTACTAACTCTTAAAAGGTGTCAACCATTACACTGCCAACCCGGATTTCTATCAGATCCTGTTGAGCATGATTCACAGTAAAACTAATTAATAAATAATTAATCAGCACGCACGGCCTTCACTAACGCAATCCATCTTCATTTTTTTATCTGTGCTTATGCAAATCAAACTATTTGACGATAGCACCAATAAAAAAAAAACTAGAGCAAACGAATCACAGACAATTTGTTTGCGTTATAACCGGCTGTTGAGTTCAAATGCAAATTGTTAGAAGAAAAAAAACTCGTTAAAACAAGGATGGCCGCTAGTTATCGAATTAATCGGTAATTATATTGTAATTAATCTGGTTGACAGTAATTGTTTTCAATTTATTTCTTCTTTTGTCTCGTAATGAGTGATGGGATTCATTGTGGTAGTTATCTGTGGTTTTAATCTTAGTTTTTTATTGGGTGTCAATTGTGATTTGGATCAGTTATGGGTAGGGCTGTGTTCTTAGGGTTTGACGAGAAAGTAGAATATTCCTTGGTTTGACGTCAGTATATGTACGATTGCAACTAGAAAGAAACCTCAAAAACAGCGCCCTAATTGTGTAAATCACCATCAATCATAAATGTCATAAATTCATAATCTGAATAATTTTGAAGGATATTGCTAAACCATTGATTCATATATTTGAAAAAGTTGTCTGCTCAACAACGTAAATAATGCAATGAATGTTGTTGAAATGTCAAAATAAAAACTATTCATAATCTGAATCATTTTGAAGGATATTGCTAAACCATTGATTCACATATTTGAAAAAGTTGTCTGCTCAACAACGCAACATATTCAATGAATGTTTTTGAAATGTCAAAATTAAAACTATTGCTTACTGATAGTGTGTTAACCAATTAGCGTGCAGCAGTGCGATTCTGTAACAATCTCACCGTGAAAACTTAGGTGAAGTGAGCGTGGAGTGAGCTGTCAATAGTGTCAATTCCTAGCAAAAACAAACTCACTTCACCTAAATTTTCACGGTGAGATTTTTACAGAATCGACCGGCAGGAGTTAATTCGAATCCATGTGCCAATGTGCCGGGACACGGATGCGTAATTTAAACATACATTTCCTCTCTTCTGTGCCAGAGACGCCATACAGATTAGCGTAAAATACCCCCTACTAATTGTTACAGTCAGGAAAATAATTTCTAAACTAATAAATTGACAACCTACATCAATTTGCCGTGTTCAGCCAGTTCATACAATTGTCTAGGTATGACAGTTGTAATTTCAATATACGGACAGTTGGTAGTTAATTGCCTTAATAACCCCTGACTTCTACGCTACTCGTATCTTAGAAAGGAAAGATAAGAAAGAAAGAAAAGACGTTTATTTGCTGCAAACATGACGCAGAGAAAAAGCACAAAAAAGACATGTTGGGCAAAATATGCTTCTGTTTCATATTGTCGTTTCATTATTCGAGTCCACCCTAGCTTCGTCAATGAATAGATACAACGCTCATCACCCCGCTCCGCATATGTCTCAAGTCGCTGGCTTATGGATAATAATGTAGTTGATAGATGATGCATGGCAGATTATCATTTGTCAACCATCATCTAAACTGCTTTGTTCCTTTATTGTTCACAGTTATTAATTTTTTATAGGAAACTCTTGGAGTTGTAAAGGAAATAATTAACATAGATTACCTATCATAATTTTTGCAACTGATGTTATACAGCATGCTAATATATAATCACAATAAAGCTTTAGAATTGTTTGAAAATTTTATTTTCAACTAGTTGTTTTTACCAGCGGTTTCGCTTCTGTAGAGATCAGCTATTATTACACCTAATAGCTGAGCCTATTATTAGCCTACTACCTACATAAACTATCTGTGTGCCAAATTTCATCCAATTTCATTTAGCCGTTTTTGCGTGATTGAGTAACAAACATATGAACATCTGAAGATACAAAACATATAAACCTTTACATTTATAATACTAGTAGGATTCATCCTAGATTTTCTATAATTATATATTCTGGAATTCTATTAGCCAGAGCCAACTAGCTAGGGAACTGAGAAAATATATCATTATAGAAAATCTACGATGAATTAACAAATACAATTTTTCAGCTTAACAGCATTTAGAAAATGCAATCACGGCCATTTATCTAGCTACAAACATCAGATTTGTCCATTGATTACAGCATACAATCGCGTCAGTCAAACCGGGTCTTAAATCTCCCGATTCTGTAGCTCGTGTGTACGAAAAGAAACAAAACATCGCCATATTTCCGAAGACTTGCAATTTGGCTGAAAATCGGCTTCTGAAAAAATCCACAGTGATTTGACATGTGATGATAGATTGTTGTTAGGGGTGGTACGGTTAAGAAAAATAAATTCACGAATTTCTCCGATGATGTGGTTTAAGATACACATTGTTTTACAAACGTATAGTCAACATTGGTAGAACCTATTTAGTTGGAGGTGATATTTGAATGTACACATCATATTGCAATAGGATGTATAGTATTATTAAAATCATACTATGATAAACTACATTCTTACAAATGCTAATAGAGGATAAAATTTTAAACAGTGCACAAACTGTAACCATTATTTCAAAACTCAAACTCAAACTATTTATTTCAATCAAACTATTTACAGGCACTTTTGAATTGTCAAGAAGTCGGTCAGTCAGAAAATATGAAGCTAGTTGCCCATTCCAAAGCGTAGGTACCTATGGAGAAGAACGGGCAAGAAACTCCATGGACACTCTTTTTAAATTATATTTTACAAAAATATTAGTTACATCATTACTTTTGATTTTAAAATTATACAGCGTGGCGCTACAATGGTGACATTAATTTAACACACGTGTAGGGCTAGTGCCCTTTAATCATATTAATTTTAGTAGGTTAAAATAACTCGTATATTGAAAAAAAAATTTTTTCAAACAAACTAAATGATAAAAATGTATCTAAAATTGGGATCATCCTTGCAAAAAATCATTCATGAAATTACTTGCCTACGTTACGCTCTGGCTTACGTTAACTCGGAGCGGCAACGCGTCGCTTCAAGCGCTGCCACTTTTCGCGCTTTAATATCGTATGGACGGTACTGTGATGAACTTGAAAATGCGTAGCGCTCTGGCGGAGGCTAGTTTTGGGTTGGTTTTGGAAATATTGTAGCACATTTTCAGTTAACTGGATTGGGTTTTGTCGTGTAGGTGGTCGATCAGGGCGTTGAGACCTAGGATCCACTGGCCGGTTTTCGCGGATGCGCTGAAGAGCTCCTACAATAGTGCGAGGATTAGTAGGGCATTGTCTTGAACCGCCATATCTCTCGCGATATGTCATTATGGCAAGAGCGGCATTTTCACGACATTCTCCGTAAATTAGGATCATGTCCGCATATTCAGCTGCTGTGTAGTTCGGATGTGTATAAATTTGCCATCACGATCACAAGTTTACATAAGCACTAATAACACAAATAAAAGCGCCCGTATCGCAAGAGATGTCAACGTACCTACTAAATTAGAAAACGAAAACAAAACAAAGCGTCTTTATCGCAGTACCATAATCTAATTACTCATTAGTTCATTACACAAAAATAAATAAATAAAACAATAGGTAAGCGTCTTTTTCGCGGAAACATTCACAAAATTAGTCGACGTAATTATGTGCACTACTGTGAAGAAGTGTGTCAAGGGCACGAGTTAGGCTAGCACTAGAAATGCAAAAAAAAGAATTGGATTTCGCTGCGACGCGACGGGGTGGGGGGAGGCGGGGAGCACGCGTCGCCTGCGCCGCCCGCTCGCCGACAAAGGGATATCACGTTACTTTAAAGTATTGTTTGTTTATTTTAATTTCATTGATGCGATGTTATGATCCGTGACCCGGCAAATGACCGCTGCGCGACAGTTCTTTAAGTACAGGTTGCTCCAAAATGCTATTTTAGAAAACTTTAAATAAATCCACAAATAATAACGTTTAATGGAAACATAATTTCTTCATGAAACGAAAATGTGAAAACGTATATGTGTGTTAAATTAATGTCACCATTGTACCGCCACGCTGTATAATGTGAGAACGATGTAAAAATTTAAGAACATGATTCTATGATAAAAATTCAGCACATGATTCTAGACTCCCTAACGTAGATTATTTCTTGGATTAACACATACTTTTTATCCCGATATTCCCATGGGATTGAAACTTACGCGGGTGAAACCGCGGGGCGCTGCTGGTATTATTATAAAAATGTATTACACTCCTCATAGGAGTGTAATACATTATAATATTTAATAATTATATTATTGTATTCTTTTTGAGTGATGTCAATTTATTTGAAACGAGAAAATAGAAAGAAAAAGTATTTTGTGGGACTAGCACAGGAAGAGTAAAAAAAAAAGTATAAAGATAAAGTCCTTTATGAGGCCCTATATTCTCAGTTTGTCTCATAAGAGGAAATAGGGCGTGCGATTCTCCATACAAATGTATTCCCCTTTTTTCTTTGTGAATAATGCCTCTAGCTAGAGCAATATTTTTTTTTTTCATAAAATCAGTGTCTGCTGTAAACACGTCCCTGTCATTTTCTTTTATTCAGCAACTATTTAGTAAAGAAAATATGACCCTCTAAAAATTACAAAAAATGCCCTATTTTTACTGCCATGTTTAGTCCACTAAACATGGCAAATTAGAAAAGTTTTTAACATAAAAAAATGTTAGGAACCTAAACATACTCTTTGTTAAAATGTTAATGTAAAAAATAATTGAATCGGCTCAGTTTTCCGAGGAGAAAAAAGGGGAATACGAAACGTCGTCGGTCTCGTCAAAATTTTTGTGATAATTTCGGCCTGAGCTGCAGCTGTCCCGTCTCTATCACACACTACGGGGGAAGACTTGAGGTAAAGCGACGACAATAGTTTCTTCAAATACCTATTTTTCAAATTCCTCGCAGGCCCCGTCCCCTCTTAAGTAGTCTGCACACATTCTAGAATAATAAAAAAAATGTCTTTTTATCTCGAGCGAGGACTGTTTTTCTACTCCAAAATTGATTTAACTAGCTTTGCCGTTTTCCCCGCCAGGTCGCTCCGCAAACAGTACAAACCCAGGTTAATTGGACAAGACAATGCTAGCTAGCTCCCTTGACCTATTTCCTTGAATAAGAAGTTACGGCTTGTGTTGCAGCCGACCCTAAGGTCATTAAGAAGAGTCTAGGACACCTGTGAACTGTGGGACTACTTAAGTACGTGGTGTTCGGTTGCTAATTTGCACACAACCAGGCATAAACTAAGCGTTTTCTGTGTTGTCTCAGAAAAAATCTCTTTGGTAAAACACATTTTGGCTTCACAAATTATATAGAAAGAAAATACGTTTACTTGCGGTAAACATGACGCACAGATTTTACCCGGTGTCCTGAAATACAGGCCTTACGCCTAGCTTAGGCACCAATCTCCCATAGTATAATTTAAACTATTATGTATTTTTCTTAATCTTTTCATGTACTTATATATTGTGGGGAGAAATAAAGCATTATCTTACATATAAAACACAAACAGAAAAAAAAAACGGTCAGCAGCGAGTCGGACTCGCGCAGCGAGGGTTCGGTACCATCATGTTTATAATTTTTCATCGGCGAGGCCTATATTTGTTAGAGAATTTTAACACTGTGCACTGCGGTGTAGAATATTGCAGTTTTATGTCAGCGCCATCTCTTGACCGATAGTGGAACTGATGTAACTTTTGCTGATGATTTCTGAAAAAGTGTGCTATTTACAAACTTCGTTTTATTTTTCCTGTAATCTTTACATAAACTTCTATCACATAGAATAATTTCAGATTTTTTTCTTTGCAAACTTCGGCGATAAGTGGGGGAACGGTATTTTTTTTTACATTTTTCATCAAAAGTCGAAAAATTTTTTTAGGCCACATAGTGGCCTAAAAAAATTAAAAATGGTTGAGAATGTGCAAACTGCGCTCTTTTATATGATAGTCTTGCCCTAGTAGACCCACTTCGAATTTATCAGACCCCCTTTCAGTCCCTGTTGCAAAAAATATACATATATTTTTATTTCTTTCTTATTTGCAAAATAGTTGGGCAAATGTCATCTAAAACTATTCCAAATTTCATGTTGATAGCATTAGTAGTTCTTGAGATATCCAGCTGTGACAGACAGACAGACTGAGTCTCACCACAAGGGTTCCGTTTTACCGTTTTGGTATGGAACCCTAAAACAAGTTGGGAGGAAAATATGCGTCGCATCCACATAATGTGCTCAAGGGAGTTTTTTGTTGACGATATCGTTTTTCACTTATAAAGTAAGTCTTTTTAACTTTTTGTTTCTTTACTGGGGTCTCCTTTATATCCTGATGAAAAACTTTGGTAGTCAGGAATGTTGACAAGTAGAACCACTTGCATCGTCACTCATGGAGACTCATTAATGTTTGATATTAGCTTTTGTCCGTGGCCTCGTCAGCGTGATTGTCGGAAATTATCCCACAAAAACATACTACTGGAATAAAAACTGTCCTATGTCCTAACTTAGGTAATCGTCTGCCTGTGTGCTAAATTTCATAGATATCCGTTCTGCCGCTAAGCCGTAAAAGGGGGACAGATAAACAGAAAAAGTTATTTTAGTGTAGATAATATGGATTTTTACCGCAATGCCAGCCCTAACATTATTGGTACCACTATTTGGGTGTCGTGTCTCAACGGTATCCGATACGAATTTATACTCGTCATTTACAGGGTCCTCGGATGAAAGGATCTGTTTACAGTTTTACAGGGCTTATCCAAAAATAGCGTGACGCGTATCACATTGATTTTAGAAGTATGTAGAACTAGCAGCGCCTCGCATAGGTTTCGATCCCGTGGGAATATCGGGATAAAAGTATCCTTTGTGTTTAATCCCTGTTACAGACTATATGTGTGCCAAATTTCATCCATATTCGTTGAGTAGTTTGTGCGTGAAGAAGTAACAAACATACAAACACACTCACAAACTTTCGCTTTTATAATATTAGTGTGATTAAATAGTAACTGTAGGTACCATAAAACGGGGTGAATCGGGTTGCATGGGTGAATCGGGTCGAAACTTTAAAATGGATTTTAACGTTGAAATAATATAGTTTGTTGCCAGAAAATACTCTAATGTTTTTACTGTTTGATAATTAAAGATGAAGTGCCCTTGTTAGCAACAAACTTTATTATTTCAACGTTAAAATCCATTTTAAAGTTTCGACCCGATTCACCCATGCAACCCGATTCACACCGTTTTACTGTAGATATCATTTCAGAGCTTTTTGATAACTATAAAGTTTCGAAAAATATATTTAATATTATGGTAATAAATATACATAGGTAGATAAAAAAAGATTATTAAGCGTAACGTCTCTACTTAAAAACTAAGTTTAAAGTTGCTTCAACTTGTTCAAAAACAAAACTATCCCCTTTTAAAAAAACGCTGGACTATTTTCAGTGTTAAAGCTAATTTTTCATCAATATTCAGGTCTTTAAACTTCAATCAATGATATCATCATTGATCCAGTGTTGTACTCTCTTTGTAAAAAGTAACAAATTCTTATGTCTTTTTCACACGCACATCAAACAACAAAACCGAACAATGTTTTCTTTATAACAACATACAATATTATCGGCTCAGAGTGATTTACAGTATTATTTGAAAAACATTTATAGCCCTTTTATAGCCAGTAAGTACATAAAGAAAAATAACGTGGGAAAATTATTAATATGCCTGCCTGTAAGGTTTTTCTTTAGAAACTTATATTTTTATTTAACTTGGTACAATATAACCCATATAGATTATGTTTTTACCTAGTTATATTAATAGTAAAACCACGTCTGCTGTTGTGTTTTGACTTTTATAACTAGATACACGCGAACTACCCTATTTGGCAAAATTTTAATATCTGAAACGGAAAAACTAATTTGCAGAAAAACATAATTCTATTTTGTATGATCCGGGGACCGAATGTAGAACCTAGCAATCAACGAGTTATTCAGGTCTGATCCCCTGAAGGCCCTTCACCTCTCCCCTCCTTGATCCCCTGCTTGTTCGTCTTCTGTTTTAATCTCTGTCTTATCCACTATAAACTTTCTCATTCCGGTTAAGCGACTACTAAACCAAAGTCATGTTTTGAAAACCAAACATCATCAACATCTGCCTACCCTATTCCCAACTATGTTACGGTCGGCTTCCAGTCTAACCGGAAGCAGCTGAATACCAGTATTTTACATGGAGCAACTGCCTATCTGACCTCCACAACCCAGTTACTGGATAATACGATACCCCTTCGTAAGACTAATTGTCACCCGTAACGACTGTCAAAGGTCCACGAATGACAGGCGGGACCAACGGAGACATATAAAGATGGTTACCCATCAACAGACCAACCGCGGCAAGCGTAGCTTAATCTGATAGATCGACCTGTGCGGCTTTTATTATTTAGCCACGGACCCCTAAAAACCAAAAACCGAACAAACATGCTCAAGCTCACGCCTTTTTGCCAGGGGATAGGCAGAAACTACAGAATGCCACCTGCTTCGATGTTTACATATTCCTTTTATTTCGCTTACGTTCATATATGGTCATACACGCACGCCAGTTGCGAGTACTACGCACCTGACCTGTCTGAAGAGCATCACCACAAAATATATGTCCTTCTAGAGCGTTTCTACTCACATCTGTACCTTTTGTTAGTCGCCTTTTATTCATCTTCTCAACATGAACAAACCGTCTTAAAATACTCTTTTTACAAGAGCACAAAATATATTGTAACTGGCGTCCACCCGCGGCTTCGCCCGCAAGGTATGTCGATAAAAATTATTCTATGTCCTTCCCGGGATGCCATCTATCTTTCTGCCAAATTTTATCGAAATCCGTTCAGTGGTTTAGGCGTGAAAAGGTAACATACAGACAGAGTTACTTTCGAATTTATAATATTAGTATGGATTAAAATTTCTTTCCTAATCATTTAACATTTGACTAACTTTCCAAGTAATAACATTACTGCAATACCGTATCATACAAACCTACATCGTACTGGTATAATTAAACCGCTATCAGTTACAACCGGTCTAATATCCTACTGATAACACAGTAAATATCACCTCAGAATAAGGTTGATGGGTCTTTGAATTGAAATGACAGGTGAGGCAATGAAACGTAAGTTTTAATGACAGGGTTGGGTGTCAATTATAATAATGACAGTTTTAGTAGTAATGGGTCGGGGTACTGTATGAGTAGTGATAAGTTATTAACTGCCACAAGCCTACCTATATTAACAGTTATTGTGCCCGCTGCAATAGAAGTCGTAGTAATGTATGTCCTTCTCACAGATGGAGGCCTGTGTCCCCGCAGTGGGAACTTTATACGCTGATTATATGTAATAAGAGATTGAAGTTTGTAGGTTTTACTTTCCGTGAGAACTCTCAATAATCTGCATCATCAAAAAAAATGGCACTCCGGGAGTGCTGACAGAAGTGAAAATAAAACACAAACAGCCATCACATCTCGAGGACAGCCGAACACATCCGAAGCGGGTATTTTTTTAATCGTCTTGTTTCGCTTACGGAAACGTTTTACGGTAAGGTTTTTCCATCTCAAAAAAAAAACCCCAATGCGCCTAAAGAAGGTTTTATGCTTTTTGGTCCTTGGGTACGGGAACGTTTTTCTTTTACTCCTTAAACTTTCTGGATATATTGAAAGTATATAGTAGGTATGAGGTTTAATTCACCGCAACATCACTGGTAAAACATCTTTCTGTTTTTAAAAATATTTCACGTTTCATTCTTTCCTCAACAAACTCTATTAAACTCACACTTGAGATGACGGATGTTTGGAAATGGTTGCGTTTATCAAAAAAATATTCAAAACCACTTAATAAATACCCAAAAAATACATGGGACTACAACATCGCTGCCGAAATGTAGGTAGATATACTGTAGGTGCACCTTTACTATTTATTTGAAACATATTTATATTATATTCTTTGAAACTCCAAACAAGTTAGGTACAGAATGAATTGTCAAGGATTTCACTTCAAAGAAAATTAGAATTGTTTTTTGAAATGTCAGTGAACAGCAGAAACTAATTTGTAGTCTGTCCCACAGAGTTCGCTAAGTTGGGTAACTATAAAATGGAATATAGAAAGTTACCGCGTCTTACGACTACATAGTTTTCAGTGTGTTCAGGCATTACGTGGAAACTGAAACTTCAACATAGATTCGGGAATGTACTCAAACAACAGAAGGGTGCAGAAGATGACATATATTTCGATGTTTTGAGATTCAAAAGAAGGAAAAGTATCTACAGTATTTTTACGGAAATACCTAAGGCGATTGGCACACTGCACCACATTAGGCTGTAGGATTGGGCTGAGGGTTAGCTAGTACTTTAAGGAAACGTCCGAATGTCGTGCTATCCATTTATTGACTGATTAAACATAATACATTTTTCCTATACTACGTAAACTGCTTGCTAGCCATTACTGCAAGCTTGCACATCATATTACATACCACATCATAGGGGTTGTTACAAAAAAAAAAATAACATTAAATGTTTTTTTTTTTTTTTTTACATTTTATTTGCCTAGAGCAAATAGTTAAGATCCTTTTAAAATGCAAAACAAAAATTAGCTTAATAGGTAGTTGGCTATTATAGTCTTATTCTAAACACATTAACATTTAATAAACATTAAACATTCAATAAACATTAAGCATTAAACATTCAATAAACATTCAATAAACATTAAACATTCAATTAACATTAAACATTCAATAAACATTAAACATTCAATAAACATTAATTATTCAATAAACATTAAACATTCAATAAACATTAAACATTCAATAAACATTAAGCATTAAACATTCAATAAACATTAAACATTCAATAAACATTAATTATTCAATAATTACATTAAACATTCGCGAATATTTAAGTAAGATTAATATAATTCTAAACAATGTAAATTACCATTAAGTTTAGTGTCACTGTCATTTACATGATATCACTTAAATGTTAACTTACCGATTAAATATAGCTACTTAAGTTACATATCTCTTTGTTCTATTTTTATGAACTGTCTCTAATTTATCGCCTTTATTTATAACGACATTAGGTTCGTTATCGCTTAACACAGTATAAGGTCCTTTATATAACTTATCTAATTTTGTACCTGTTTCATTTTTTATAAGTATCAAATCACCTGGTTTATACGAAATAGGATTACATTTTCTATCATACACTATTTTCCTTTGAGTTTTTCTTAAAATTAAATTATTCCTAACTTCCTTATGAGCTAACTGTAACCTATATTTGAGTTCTAATACATAGTTGTCTGGGTTGTAAAGCGGTTCTACTACGTCATTGGTAAGATTACTAGGTAAGTTGCATGTTTTACCGAAAACTAACTCATACGGTGTGTATTTTGTTTCCGTGTGGACGGTAGTGTTGTATGAAAAACACCAAAAATTCAACCATTGACTCCATGTTTCTGGATGTCCGTCACACTGAGTACGTAAAAATGCTGCAAGATGCTTATGGGTATTTTCTAAAGCACCTTTCGACTGATGATGATATGATGTCGAATTTATTTTATTAATTTGCAGCAATTTGCAAACCTCTGACATTGTTTCCGACATGAATTCCGTACCTCGATCGGTAGCGATGATTGTAGGTAAACCATACCTAAGTATAAAGTTGTTTACAAATGATCTAGCTACACTTACCGTATCTTTTCTCTGTAATGGATACGCTTCGATGTACTTACTGAGCTCACATTGTAAGGTTAAAATATAAACGTTACCTTCTAAATCCTTATCTAATGGACCAACTATATCTAAAAATACCTTTTGAAATGCACTTGTCGCCGTTGTAGTTACGACCATCGGTTCTACTATATTTCTAGAATACTTACTAGTTTGGCATTTTTTACACTGAGAAACGTAGTGTCGTACGTCGTTCTCCATGCCTGGCCAAAAGTACTTACCTTTGATATTATTTATCATACGTCGTACGCCTGCATGCCCACTTGTTGGCAGGAAATGATAGTCATGTAGTATGTATGTCTTTTCGTCATTTTCTAGGACTCTTTTTATTCCTCTTAGTATATTTATTTGTGGTCCGGCCCACTGTGGTCTACTTTTTATTTCATTGATCAATTCTATTATGAATTCGACATTGTTTTTATCTTTTACTATGCATAGTTCTTTTATATTTATTTTTCTACAATTTTCACTCAATAAATCCGCAAATTCGACTCGCGAGAAATGCGACATATAATTGAGATTGATAAATAGAGTAGATTCATTTTTAACATAAGCAAAACATTTGTTTTCGTAATCTATATTTTTCTTGTTTAGATCTTTACCTTTTATAAATTTTAATTCTACTGCTTCATTAGGTTTTCTTAATATCTCTGCTATCCTTGGTTGGCCTAACCCCGGTTTGTCAGCTATATTAAGAGAACCATTGCCACTCGGTTGAGGTATTGCTTTGCACTCCGAGTCCATTCTCGCTCGTTGTGCCCTTGTCATTACCATAGTTACAATTTTTTCATTTAAAGACTTTAATTCGTTCGAACTTATGGTAACCCTACTCAATGCATCAGCAACATTATTCTCTGTACCTTTTATGTATTTAATATCGTAATCGTATTCTTCTAATAGTAATCTAAACTTTAAAAGTCGTGTTGATGGATCTTTCATCCCAAATAGATAGATGAGTGGTTTATGATCCGTTAGAATAGTAAATTTTCTTCCATATAAGTATGGTCTAAAGTATTTTATACTCCACACTACTGCTAAAAGTTCTTTTTGTATCGTAGGATAATTTAACTCTGCTTTATTTAGTGGTCTACTGGCGTAAGCTACTGGTCTCAGATCGCTGTTACATAAGACTGATCCTATTGCCATATTAGATGCGTCCGTTTGAAGTATGAATTCGTTTTCCTTGGAAAAATCGGGATATTGCAAAATTGGTGGATTAATTAACTTTTCTTTGAGAATGTCAAAACTTTTTTGACACTCACTTGTCCATACAAAAGTTTCGTTCTTTCTACATAATTTATTTAAAGGTACTGTAACTTCTGCAAACGCTCGAATGAATTTCCTATAATAGTTGCAAAATGCAACGAATCGCCTAACCTCTTCGGCATTTTTTGGTACTGGGTAATTTTTAACTACAGTTATTTTTTGTGGATCTGGTAATACACCATTAGCTGAAACTTCGTGACCTAAATAGAGTAGTTGGGTTTTCATAAATTCACACTTTGCTGGATTTAGCTTAAGGTTCATTTTTCTTAAACGATCGAAAACATCCATGAGGTTCTTATTATGTATATCTACTGTCCTACCGAATACAATAAGATCGTCACAGTAAACGAAACATTTCTCAAACGTTAGTCCCGACAAGGCAATTGACATGGCTCTAGAAAACGCATTTGGTGATATTTTGAGACCCATAGGAAGGCGCTTCATACGATATTGACCTTCACTAGTCGAAAAACTGGTGATATCCCTACTCTTTGGTTTTAAATTTACTTGATAAAATCCTTGCTGAAGATCTAAATGACTGAAACAAATACTTCCTGAAAGAGAGTCTAAGATTTCGGTAATATTTGGTAGTGGAAATTTATCGTCTTGGATACAATCATTAACTTTTCGGTAATCCACTACTAAACGCCATTTCTTTTCTCCATCTGATTTTTTGGGTACTAAAAGAATAGGACTGTTCCACTCACTGCTGGTGGGCTCTATTATGTTGTCCTGTAACATTTTTTTAACTTGCTTATTAATTTCCGATTTCGATGATTGTGGCAAACGATAAGGCTTAGTATACACTGGGATCGTATTTGATTTTATTGTTATTGACTGTTCTACTACATTTGCTGTATCTAGTTTATCTCCTTGTAGAAAAAATATGTCTGAGTATTTTGCACAAATTATTTCCAATTCTTTTCTATCGCTTGAGTTTAAGTGTGTTAAATTTAGTTCCGATAATAATTTTTTTACTCGTTCCAGTCCCGTTTCTGATTTATTAAATAAGCAAATATTATAGTTATCTAAATGCTCGTAATCATCGTTGTGTATTAATTTTGATTTTGGTATTTTGATTAAATTTTCATTTGTGTTTAAGATTTTTACTGGTACTTTACCCCGTTTTGGCTGAAAAATACAACCTGCTATGAATAAGTTGTCATTTATTTGCTTAGGGTGTAAAACGCATTCTTTGTAAACATTTTTGTTTATGTCGATGTAGTGGATAGACTCACTTCGACCTGGAATAAGCAAATAATTTTCCGAGTTCGTAGGAACTGGTTGACGGTTTTGTATTTCGATGCGATAATGCGGCGCTTTATCTTTTAATTGTAAGCTGAGTACGTTTGTCGGTAAATCAATGTTTGCATTATAAGTTCTCAGGAAGTCTAAACCAAGTATTCCATCTGATTCACATGGAATATTATCGAACAAATAAAACTTGTAACGGAATTGTACACCCGTTTCTAATTTCAAAGATATATACGCGTAGTTATATGCCTGTACTTTTCCACTGATACCTTTTATGGTTGTTTGATCGCTATATAATTTTGTTTCGCGTGTTACCGAATCTCTGTTGATTAATGAAATAGATGCGCCCGTATCGATTAAAAATTTTAGTTTTTGTTTGCCAGCGTATAAATAGATAAAATCGAGACTTTTACATACTAAACCATAATTAGTTGCTCCGAAAAAACTGAGCTAAATTTTCCTCTTTATCCTTTTCCTCTTTCGGCACAGTGACAACATTCACGTTGTCCTGCTTGGCACCTCTGTAATGACCCCTGTTACTTCTATAGTAACTTTTATTCGGTGGCCTAGAGTATCCACGCTGTTGGTAATGTCTGCCACGGTAAAAACCTCGATGTGTGGGCCCCTGACCCCTGTAATGCTGGGCTGCGTTGTTACCTCGGTAGTAGGAAGGATTTCCACGGTATTGAGTATACCCACGATGGTAGTTTCCGCGACTCCGACTGTACCTTGAGTTTCTACCTCGAGTGTAAGATAACACGGCATCCTGACCTGAAGTTCCGGGAAGTGACAGCTCCTCATCCTCTGCTGCTCGTACTGCATCCTTCAGTTGAGTGTAATTTCTAGCTGCTAAAATGGTGCTAAGTCGGCGATTTCTCAGACCATCTGCAAATCTTTTTACTACTAACCTTTCGTTTATTGGACTTAGTATCTCCGCGGCTGTCTGGTTTCCGTCGGCTTGCGCTATGGTAAGGGAAGTAAACAAATCTCCTAGTTTCTCTCCGTATTCGCTTGTAGTCAAGTTGTTTTGACTCATATTATTTATCTGTGCCATTATTGAATTGGCAGATTTTTTTGTCAGAATATATGTTTGAATATCTTTTACTAAACCAGAAACTGTTTCGTAACTTTTTTTCAGTTTTAATTTCGCTATTTTTGACAAACGAGTCTTTAACACAAATGAAACTAACAATTTCTTACAATCTTCTTCTTTCAAACAACTTTCATACATCTCTATACCTTCGATTATTCTCTCTACTGTTTCTTCCTTTCCGTCCATAACTGGAATCAAAGTACTAGCCGTTTTTAAACTAAAACTCTCCATTTTGTATGTTGTCTTATTTTCCTCTATATCTAAAAATTCGTCGGACGAACTTTCTGAAATATCAGTTACCTCTTTATAACCCAAGATTTTTCTATATATTTTCTCAATTTCGTTAGGTATTGATGGATCTAAATGCAATTCCTTTTTACGTATACGTCCGTATTCAATTAATAAAGTAAACTCATTATACAAATTATCAGCCTCCTGAAACTTTTGCTGTCCTACTTTTTCGTCTCGCCGTGTAGGGCCTAATTTTCTAATAGTAACACATAAATCTAGTAAACTTTCATATATTTCACTAAGTCTTTCCATGAATAATTATAGAGTCTATTTAACACTTCATGAGCACCGCACTCATACCTTTCATCGAGTTGGTCCGACTCGATGGCGATGGGCTGCTAGGCTTGTCCTCTGGAAGGGCTGCTTGGCTTGTCCTCTGAAGTCACTGCTTGGCTCATCCTCAGGAATGGCAGCTTGGGCCGGGCTATACCCTGGACACCACAGGTAACTGAGCCGGGAATACCCTGACTCCTCCAACAATTAAATTTTATTTCTTCAATCTTCTCTTCTTTTTTTTTTTTTCTGTAATTTTTATTTTCTTCAATAATTGTTTTTCGTTCTTCTATTATTTTATCTTCTTGCTTCACTTCTTCATTACTTATTTATTTTACGTTTTATTTACGGCAGGCACAGGAAACGCAGGTAGGTTCTTCTCCGGATCTAGTGGTCACGCGGCGAAAAGACCGTCTCAAGTTTTGTGTCAATACTTCGCTGCTAATCCAATTCTGATGACACTTTTTGTACAAAACGTATAGTCCGTAAAGTCCTGCAATAGACAGTATTGTGCAGATGACGAACATCACGACGCTTATGTTTGAAAGGTGATATTCCGCGCTGCTGTTTGATCCTCCGGAAGCACTCTGAGTGATGAAAACTTCGTCCTTCTGGATATCTGAGCGACACATTTTGATGTTGGTGCGTTAATTGTCCATATTTAAATAATGCCAAAACGTGGTTGAAATCCTGGCATATCCTGATCCGCAAATTCGACTGGCAAGGTCGCCATGTAGGATTGGGCTGAGGGTTAGCTAGTACTTTAAGGAAACGTCCGAATGTCGTGCTATCCATTTATTGACTGATTAAACATAATACATTTTTCCTATACTACGTAATCATGCTTGCTAGCCATTACTGCAAGCTTGCACATCATATTACATACCACAAGGCACTGCACTACGGTAGCGCGTTTTTATTGAATTTGTGTATAAAAAATCACGCGCGGGGGCATGTTATCTGCGTCCCGATGCGTAATGCGGTTCAGTGTGTGAATCGCCTAAAGGCTCCTACAAACACGCGCGACGCGCGATATAATCGCGCACGACACAAAGGCACCGCTCGTTGCGCGACTTGCAGTGCCTTTGTGTCGCGTATCGTGTCGCGCCTGTTTGAAGGAGCCTTAAAGACTCTCTCATAAATAAATAACGAAATTAAATAAAAAAATAACTTCCATGGCTGTCATTATATTGTATACGTAAAATCTTCAATTTTTTTATGTTTTGACAGCTCATCCAATTGTCCTGAAATTCAGCTATGTGATTTAGATAAAGTAGTGTAAAATTATTTCTGTTTAATCTGATAATGATGAAGATAATTATAACCTTTGTAATATAATTATAATTATAGGCTATATGGTGAATTTCAGTGTAAGTGACGACTGAGTCGGTGTAGTGCTAAAACATGAAAGATCCCATTATGCTGAATTCAAAATGGATTCCTTCACAGCTAGTACACAGTAATATCGGATATCACACATAAATTGAAGTAAACAACAATAATAAAGTGTAAATTGTAAAACTAAAGCGAGGACACACGACATACATAATGCAGTGAAAGATTCATTAACTACCATTACGTGTAAGCCCCGCTTTGTTTCAGTCGGCGCTAATATGGGGCTTAGGGCGGCTACACAACTGCTACTATGCGACATGTTGCTGGGTTTAGTTGCACGTTAAATGTAAAATAGGAGATTGTGTATGTTTTCGTAATATTTGAGCTTGCCTCCGCTTTCAGGAAAACATAACTTCATGCATAATATGTCAGCACTAGGCTAGGTTATTTACTGTGTAATTATGATTAGAAATAGCGTGAACCAGGTACGGTATATTAACTTAACGAGTGTTGTTATCTGATTTCGTAAACTTAAGACTTTTTCAATTAAAAAGGCAGCCATGCTTGCAAACTGGAGAGACGAAAATCGCAACACTATGGCCGAACCTTAACCAAAGGCGACAGTCGCGCTCTTTTGTATTCATACTAGCTTTTGCCCGCGACTTCGTCTATGATCCAGGCTGGAAAGCCTATAGCCTAGCCTATGTCCTTGCCCAGGTTATGTTCTATCTGTGTGCCAAATTTCATCCAAATTCATTCAGCCGTTTAAGCGTGAAAGCGTAACAAACAAGCTCGCTTTCGCATTTTCGCATAAGTGTCGATCCTGTGGGAATATCGGGATAAAAACTATCCTATGTCCTTTCTCGGGACTCAAACTTCATCCAAATCGGTTCAGCGGCTTAAGCGTGAAGAGGTAACAGACAGACACACTTTCGCATTTATAATATTAGTTAGGATACTCGGGCGATCAATCAACTCGCGTGTGTGCATCACTTTTCAGGTAAACGGTCGCGTAAACGCGTATACGTGCGATGGTCGCTTTCGGTTAGGACACGATCCGCACGGCTACATATCAAGCTATAAACCAGTATAATCTCTGATTGTACAAAAGACCTATGTAACGCGAGGTCAGCTAAAACTGGAAATGTATAGCTTTACCACCTTCTCCCGCGGCTTCGCCCGAGAGGTATGTCGATAAAAACTATCCTATGTCCTTCCCCGGGATGCAATGTATCTCTCTGCCAAATTTTATCGAAATCCGTTCGGTGGTTTAGGCGTGAAAAGGTAACATACAGACAGACAGACAGAGTTACTTTCGAATTTATAATATTAGTATGGATGTGTTGCCGTGTGCACTACGCTGTAAGTCGCAAAGTCGCCATTACATAAAACGCTTTAACGACGCGAGGCAAGATCCCGTGGGCCCTGTCCTCCGTTTCGCTGTTCTAAACCATTTGCATTTCGCGCTCGCTCTACGAATTGAATCATAATAGTAATAAAGGGAAATCCCTCGTGAAAAGATGGATTCCAGCTGGATTTGTTTCGTACTGAAATTACGTTTCTAAATTCAAGATTGCTTTGTAAATGCAGATTTTGACGTGGGTGGTTAGAACTGGCTTGCGTTATTTAAAAAGAAAAATTATTTAAGGAAAATCTTGAATGATTGGCGTTTCAAGAAAGCGGGTGTTTGCTTGTATTAGTTTTATTTTCGGAATAGAAATAAAACACAACACTCAGCCGCTCTAAAAATTACACGCACTAATAATGAACCAAAAATGCACTACAATAAAATTGTACCAGAAGTGACCTAAATGCACTTAGTTTGCACTAAAACTGCACCGAAGACGTACTTAAAACATACTCCAAACGCACTAAATATGCACCGAATGACCAAGTTCGCACTAAATACGGAGAAAGATGCGTTTACAGGTGCGCAATCTCTTACGCACCATACGCAATATAGATTACTGTAATCTAAGAAGCGTACAGCATCATAATCGTTACTATACAGTGTTTTTATACCTACACCTGATACACGCGCCATTACATTTCAATCTAATATACAATAAATCACCGCAGACTACTTTTCTAACAAGTTCATCAATAACTGGAGCAATGCAAGAGATGCGTGGACGCAAATTGTTATTTCAATGTGACGTCATTGAGATGTAATCGTTGCCAGTATAGAAATACAGTAGGTTCAGGAAAAAATATCGCTGTGATAATGAAATTGACGACTGTTTTTACTGACTTAAATAAAAGCAGTTTATCAATTCGACACGTATGTATGTAATATTATCTGAATTGCATTATATTTACATATGACAATCTATTAGGGCTTCCAAACAAATGTACAAAATTTTATAGATGTATACATATATGTATGTATGTTTGTCCACGCATTTCTCCCCAACTATTAATCGGATCGTCACCATTTTATTTTTATTTTTATTGGCTTACATTTACTTCAACTTAGGGAACAGTGCAAGTTTCATCAAAATCGATTCAGCAATTTTCAAAATATGTACCAATACGTGTATGTGTGACGGCCTGGCTTATTGATATGTCAAAGGGTCTCAAAACCTTGGTCAAATTCTAGTGCAATATTTACAACAAAACTATTACCTACTTATTACAAACAAATATTCTAGTTTTTACTTAAAACTAAAAAATTATGAAAAAAAAAAAAAATTTATTGACTTCAAAAAGAAATTAACTGAAATAACTTTAATTTCGGAAGTCTGTAACAAAAAACTAAAACTAAATTACACATCCCAAGACACCGACTTCGGAATTAAAGTTATTTCAGTTAATTTCTTTTTGAAGATGATTTAATTTTCTTAAATTACTTTTTTATGAATATTTTCCACGAAATTAAAAAAAGCACCTTTGCGATAATTTATGAGAACAATTTAATACTACAATTTTTTTTTTGTGAGTTTATGCTGTCCCACAGCTGGGCAAAGGCTTCCTTGTCTACAAAATTAAAACAATTTAAACCTCGCGGTTTAAAGTTAAGTCAGATTGTTATGTAGTCTAATAATACTTTAGTAGTAAGTACCTTTGAAATTATTTGTATGTGATCACAGAGACATATAGTAGACTAGCAGCGCCCCGCGGTTTCACCCGCATAAGTGTCGATCCAGTGGGAATATCTGGATAAAAACTATCCTAAGTACATAGGATAGTAGATTGCATCCCGGGGAAGGCCCCGGGTTGCAATCTATCTCTTAAGTTTAGGCGTGAAAAGGTATCATACAGACAGAGTTACTTTCGAATTTTAATATGAGTATGAATTAGTTGATCATAGAGACATATAATCATATAACAGTTTTGTGTGCTTTTGTAAAGACTGGTCCTTTTGCATCTTATCTCTTAATGATTCTTCACACTGCGATGTTTTTCAATCAAGTGTTTAGTGATGGGCTACTGATATCGATAATATTGAGTTACGTAGGTAATACATATTTAATAAGTGATGTTATGAATGTTATGGTTTTTTACAGCGGTGAAATGGCTTATACTGACATATGGTGTTTGTGAATTTTATTTTAATTGGGATGATAATATACAAAATTTATCTAATGGTTATTCATCATCATCATATTCATTTCAGCCGAAAGACTGGACATAGTCCACTGCTGGACATAGGCCTCCCCCAAGCACCTCCACTTCGACTGATTCTGTGCTTCTCGCATCCAACGGGTTCCTGCGGCCTTCACAAGGTCGTCGGACCACCTTGTGGGAGGCCTTCCAATGCTACGTCTTCCGGCATGCGGTCGCCACTCCAGAATCTTTCGGCCCCATCGGCCATTTGTTCAAACTTGCGTTTTTTGCGTTTAGGTCCCGTAATACCCCTAAAAGAACAAAAAATAAAATCATTTCTACATTTCTCTACCTCGTAGCAAAAGTTAATTACTTACTTAACTGAAGCATAGTTCTTTCTAGATTTAAATAAGCATTATCTTGTTTTGTACTTCTGTTCTATATAAAATTTCAAGCTGTGCTTTGTAAACTGCATTAAAAGATAAAGACCGCTTGGTGGTCGTCTTTGCAAGGGAATAATGCAAAAGACAAAGAAAATTTCTACTGAGTAACGAACTATTACAGCTAACAACCCCCACTCTGGTAACAGAGAGGGCCTTAAACGTCATGATTTTTAAACCGAATGTCAAATAATATAATTCACTGTTGCTAATTCGAGGTTTAAGAATAGGTTTACACATCAGAAAATACCAGGTTTTCGGTAACCAGGGCTAGGGATACTCATAATGGAATATTATGCATATAATCTTATTATGAAAATATTAGTAACAATGTACTTTAGTAACAAGCAAATATCAGTGTTTTGGATCTCAACAGAGATAAACAGTGTCCCGATTTCTTGTTTATTTGCCCATTACGTATGGTGTATCCCCAATAGTGTAGGCTTGCCTAGAAGCAATTTGATCCAAACGTGGATTGGAGATTTCCATGAACTAAATCGACGACGACTCACAGGAGACCTGTCAAAGAAAATTCTTTCCTATTCAAGACAAAACAAAAACTATTTCTAAAAGAACTAAAACCCACGTGTAAGCAAAACGTGTATAGCTTACATATTATTAATAACAAAGGCGTGATAAAAAGAAAACATTTTCCTAATTAGATTCGCGCCGTCGCCATTCAGTCTCATAATTGCATTTTGCGTAATACCTACTGAGTAATTAATTAAATTATTATACGCAGATGAAAGACTCTGATTATCTTACTAAGAAAGCTGCGTAAAATAGTGGAGTATATACATTTAGTAGGAATATTGGATTATATCTCGGATCCTTTGGCATGAAGACTTGTGATTTCTGATGCGTTAAGGAGTGTAATTATTTTAGTCTTGCCTTTTTGGGTTATACAGGGTGGAAATTTGAGAATGGACATTAAGTTACATAAAATGATAAACTAAGCTGCTTGAGAGCATTTGGAGGAGACTTACCTATGAGTGAAGATTTTCGACTTCTGATATGCATTTTTGTAGTTCCGTTTTTTTATTCCGATGAAGACCCTAATTAGGGACCCGTAGTTAGGGTCTTGAAGAAAAAGGCTCAAAGACAATTTTATTTGTCAGTATTTTTTTCTCACTTTGATTGCTTTTCTTGACAGTTACTTTAATGTTATGGGCAGTGTTTTCATAAATTTTGGGTTCCAGCCCTTTACTTACACCAGGTTTTAGCACTTTTAACTTATGGTAACATACCGAATATTATCTTTTAATTAGACATCTTTAAGAACAGAATCAGACACCGACATTTTTCCCATAACTCTACGACTTGTTAATGAATCAGTTAGATATAAGAACCAAATCCATTTTCGGACATATTTATCGACCACGCCAATAAAAGTATGTAGAATTTGTCAGGATACAGTAATTGATACAAAATGGCTGGTAAACCAAGTTTCGAATACCTTAAAACAAGCCTTATTCCGAACTTCCGATTGTAATTAAAATTAAAATCTTAATAAATTATCATTCTGTAATTGAATATCTCGGCCACTCTTTTGATTACAAAACTTTTTTTGACATTTAGTAATGTCAACTGCATGTTCATTGGAATAATTAATTAGCATACTTTAATGAAAAAAAAAAACATACTTTGAGGTTATTCTTAAAATCTTTGTATTTCTCGCTTAAGATTCCATGTCTCTTGGTGACTTTCGTCATGAGAAAAATGTCGTGAGAAAAGTTTCAAGTAGGTATGAATGTGGGTGGCTATTAGTGTAGGGGAAGACCAACGAAACGATGAATGAACTGTGTGATCATTCACACAGTTCATTCAACGATATGGCTAGAAAGGGGGTGATAACGACTAATAAAGAAGAATGAAGTATGGAAAAAAAAAATGTTGCGCCAATCACAAAATAAATTGAAATAAGGGCAGGAGAGATGATGATGACCTAAAGGTTAAGTAAAGAGGTGATCTTTAATTTAAAAACAAATCATCTATCAACCCGCACAGCAGTGCGAACATTATAGACCGGTATTCAAGTGTAGTGAACTTCTCTGTTTAAAAAGTGGTGTTTTTTTTATTATGTGAAATGGGTTTGCTCTCGACTCTAGTCTGGGTCAGAGGTGACAGAGACAAAGTTGACCATAGAGTGAGCTTACCCAGAAGAAGCCTACTCACTCTCACTTTGAAGACATTCGGGTTGTATGCGCTCGGAAACACAGACGCAGGCAGAGAGTTCCACTCTTTTGCTGTGCGCATTATATAATGCTCTGATATTGCATTTAAACACGATGAATGAATAAATTATATTTCATCAAGGAGATATATAATAATTTTGATTAAGTTTTACGTAATACGAACACAAAGTTCATCTCACGTCAAGCCCGTTAATAAACGTAAGTTCTGTTTAGTGGTTGAAACTGAAGAAAAGCGCATTCGACCTCTACTGCAGTATAATGAGTTAGAAGAAAAAAAAAATTATTTGCGGTAAACATGATGCAGAGAAAGAACAGAAAAAAAATTGGGAAAATAAGCGTCACATCCAAGCAAAGCGGCTATCGCTCAGCATAATGCTGACGCTGTAAGGTTTAGTGACGTTGACTTGGTTACGAATTTTATGCATCTTTAGTACCCTTTGCTTTAAGTTTATTCATCAAAGTTATGAGAAGTGAATGTTTATTTATGATCTGAGGAGTGGACAAGTCACAAATTTTATTCGACCTAGATTTTCTCAAAAATACATGTATAAGCATTTTGGGAAATAATTTTTGGAAAAAAATTTGAAATGTGAGTGTACTATAGCTGCCTACCCCTTCAGAGAATACAACCTGATATTATGGTATGTTATAAGTTTTTCATTCAAGTTTTTCTTTAAATGTAAAAATACTGTCTCGTTTGTCAATGTTGGTACAGTGCCGCCTAATATGGTTAATATCTTCTAAAAAAACATAAGGCGAAAACCTTGTTGACGACAACACAGATGAACCAAATGTAATTAATTATCGATAAAACAATTTTCCATCGACTAATATCCCCTCACTACGCTCCGGGAGGTTATTACCGCCCGCATATCCGGTCAACGAACTCAATGTGTTGCTGCCAGTTTACCAACATTTTACACAACAAGTAAGTTCAGCCAACCTATAAATAAAGCGGCTTCAAGTTGAACTAAGCCTATTGGCCCAAATGTTGGATATTGGAAATAATTCGAAGCAGGTATCGCGAATCCACCCACATACTCAATTTACCTACATTGCACGCACACGGCGAAAATAAAACCAACTTAAGAAAATCCCCGAAGGTTCGATGGACTACCCTCGTCTTAGTAATATTTGGTACCATAGTGAGGAGCAGGATAGGTCAACGTAATTCAGCTTGATTAGAATAACATTGCAACTTGTTTTTGTTCATTGCGGTAATAAAGTTGCAACTTGTTTTTGTTCATTGCGGTAATAAAGTTGCAACTTTGTTTTGGAACAGGTTTCTGATTGTATACTGACTGATATGTCTTCGTTCAAGTAATTTGCATGGCTATTTTACCGATTTTAGCCGAGGTTGTTTTAATCATTATCTTTCCATCACCAATCCCTTCGCCAGGCATGGCCATTGGTCATTATGCCAAACCTTTTAACCACAACCAATGTATTTAGCGATTAAATTATAATTTAATCGCTAAATACATTCAGCGGGGTAATCTTAACACACTATCAGTAGCAATGGGTTTCATTTTGTCAGTTCAACAACATTCATTGCGTTATTTGCGTTCTTGAGCAGATACATTTTTCGAACATATGAGGCAATGGATTTGCAATATCCTTCAATATTCAGCTTGTGATTGATATTGTGTAACTAAATTAGGATGCCGGTCGTCTAGCTTCTTTTATGATCCGACCTTTCAGCTTCTCTCGTTCAAAATTAAGGAATTCCTGGCTTATGGAATGAAGAAAAAAACTAGAAAAAGGTGGGAATTGCTATGGGATACTCTTTTAAGCACTTATTTTCGAGTTACCTTGCTATACACATAAGCGTAAATGGCGAGACGAGATTTACGCCTACACAAAAACATACCTACACATTTCAGATCGAGATAAGTGAAAAGGGAAAAGATTGATTTGTTCCGAGTGCGCCCCAAGTTTTCGTCCTAATTTCGTAAAAAAAGGTCCTTATTCGTCTCACGATAAATACAGGGTGACATCATCGACTCGCAAACTGTAACTATTCATTCAGCACATAATTCCTCACCTTATTTAAAAAAAAGTTCTGCTGTTTCATAGAAATGTGTACCTACACGGTCAAAATGTATGAAACGGCAATAATTTTTTTTCTAATGACCGAAGAAATTTTTAAACGCGGGGTTCAGAATCATGTGGTGAACTCAGGGTAAATGGATTACACCCTGTATTTCTTGTTTCGTCCCGCAATTCATTTGTTACTTCAAATACAGTTAGTAAAATATGTTTTAAATCTCATCATAAATCCCGTACGAAACATAGCTCTACCTTCAGATTAAGATTAAACAAAACCTGCTCCATAAACGTTCGTTTCCTATCATATACACCAGTTTTCTCAACTGTCAATATCTAGTGAGCCTCAGTACCACGCGACACCCCGCTGCGATTCGACCCCATCGTGAGACACGTTCCAGATCTGTTTCATCTGTAGTGTAGCGTGCCCTTTCTATTTTACGTAGACATTTGTTACGTAAACGTGGATTATAATAGATTGACCTATATTTTTGTTGTTAAAAAGGTCAATAGAAGACAAGAAAATTGTTGGATAAATATTCTTTATTTTTCACTGAAAGGGCGAACATCGTGATCCGTAAAGCTGATATCCGAAGCTCCATCCGTGTGAATGTTCACACGACGTCGACAAAACTACATAAAGAAACGTTTATCTGCTCATTTCATTTTTCAATCATTTGGAGCACGAGTGTAAGAAGCTGAATGCCGAAAACAAACATCGCTGGATTGGTTCAGTAAAGAATAAATTTTTCACTGACGTGACTGTGAAGGGTCTGATATCAGCTTTAGTGCAGCTAATAGCGCTCAAAAAGAAATTCTCGCACGACTTATTATCGACAAATCACGAAGCTCGTCAAATGCGAATATCGGTAAAAAACTGAATATTTCAAACGTCGGAGCAATAAAAAAAAAGATAGAAAAAGAAACCTCTTTAGAGACAAGGGAATGAGTTTTTAATAGCCATCTCGCTCTGTGGACATAACTAAGATATACGTGAGGTTGATCTGAAAGCTTTCAATTTTTTCAACGATTTAGAGTGTTTTAATAGAAAATAGTATGTATAAAAATTACTTAAAATACCAACACGCCCGTATTCTCAAAGGGACAGAGTTTATAGATCACCCACATCTGGCAATTATAAGTTTCCAAGTATTGGTGGCGAGTCTATTGTTATAAACCATTAATTTTTTTGGGAACTCCTCACACTTATACACATTTATGATATATTGGTATACCTAATTACATTAAGCTAAGGTGGTATGCAAATAATACAAGCTTCTATAAATTAGTTAACCTGCCTCAGCAGTTTATGCAAGGTTCATCAACTGTACAAGATAATCTATTGCATCAATATTGTGACAGATATTTTACAAAACCATGCATATGTATTGCATATAGCTGAAACTTGGCAGAACGCAGAAGGCTATACGTTGCCATGCAATATGCAATGCTAATTTGTCTTTCGAAACACAATAAACACTGTGTTTAGAGGACAATCTAGGAGTTAGTGTGGCGGCAATTTTGATTGACACTAATTATAATAAGCACTGTATCGATTGCGTACCCAAGAATACCGCTGTATACATAATCTGTCGAAATGTGGTATTGTAGACTCGTCCAACTCCCAGTGCCAGTGCAAAGTCAAAGCATTTATTTCAAATAGGAACATAAAAGGCACTTTTAAACGACAAAATTGACAATAAAATAGAATTGGTTCTAGTCGCTCCTTCCAAAAGATAGTTTCTTATTTAGAAGAATGGGTATGAAACTCCACTGTTACTCTTTTAAAATGTTAAACACTATTGTGCACACATTAATTATAGAATTAGGTTTTAGTGAAGACGATGCACCTAGAATAAAATTATATACTATCCCACAATATAGGTAGGAATTAAAAATGAAACCATGACAGATAAATTACATAGTAATAGATACATCGCGTTCACAGTGCTGTGCTCCTGAAAAAACTATGCCCCAATCTACAGTACCCGGCGATAAATATTGCACATCAACCTTTACCTGTTTTTGTATTTCATACAAAGAATAAAAATAATTATCAAAAGAAGCAAATCATAATTGTTTTAACAGCTCCTAATAGATACCGGACTGTTTGTATTTCGTGCGACAGAGATAATGATCTACGAAGCCGAAATTAGCTGATTGTCTCTTTCCTAAGGTCGATGTGCAATATTTATCGCCGGGTACTGTACTGGAGTGTCCCAAATGTCCATCTGCATCGTTGACGATCTGAACTACGCCTTTGACAGTACAATCAACGTGGCCACCTACTGCACCCAAAAAGTATAATATAGATGTGTAGCGGTATCTACAACGCCACATGCGAACTACGCGTCACACTAACGTCACACAAAAACCTGCATCTCGCAAGCGAAATTTACCGTGCAACTAGCATATACAACGGCCCGACATGAATCATCGGGCAGTTGCCCGCCAGACACAACACCCGTCTGGCCGGAGGATCCTCCTTTTTCTATAGACGATGAGTGAACTTTACACACCGTTCCTCATACCTCTATAGATGTATCACATTAACATAACATCACACCATCGCCAGCGCCAGCGTTAGCCAGAGATACATCTATAGTACACCAATGTTTCACCAGTTATTTTTAAGTCCTATGTAGCAGGGGGGGGGGGCAAAATCCAGTCTCCAGGCTGCTACTCCCAATAACATTTTCGACGACCTCATACTCAGCTCTAGCGCTTGCGTGTACTCGACTAACGAGGCAGATGAGGGATGTTCCCTCGCTACGGAAAGAAGAAGTCTAAGGGCTAATTTCTCAATCGACAGATAATTTTTATTCGTGGAATTGTATTGACGTCTGACAGATTTTGTATAGAAGAATTGTAAAAAATTCGAAACGAAGACTTGCCGATCGACATACGTAAATATTTCTTTACCGTCTTTTCGTCGCTTCAATCGATTCAGCGCTATACATTTGCAAACATTCATCGTAAGGCGCTAATTGGTTCCCCTAGAGAGAACTGACCGATTTGTTCAGCTAAAATGAGTCAATGTATTGCTTGTTAGTTGATTGATTCTCGCAAAAAAATTCAAAATTATTCCTTGTATTGCTTGTTAGTTGATTGATTCTCGCAAAAAAATTCAAAATTATTCCTCGGATAAAATTATCTGGCGTTGGATAAATCAGCTCTAAATAAACTAAAATATATATATATACATATTTCTATAGTTATCTGACAGTTAAAACAAGGAAGATACGGAAGAAATCTTGAGCTGTCAAACTAGTTTCCACGTTAAACTGAGCGTAATTTTAATTCTTATCTCAATCAGTTTAAGGACTTGTCTAAACTCATTTGATTTGATATGTAAAGCTTATTTTTTTTTAGGTTGTAGAGCTAATTAGAAGTTAATGAAGCAGGGTTTTACTAGATTAGTTTTGAAACGTTTGTTTGATGATTATGTCACTTTAATGATTATTGATTTTGATATGATTTTTGGTGTTATCTGATTTGTGTTATATGATTACTATTAATTTATGTTTGGCAATGGCTGTTATTTACTTGAAATAAATGAATTTATTATTATTATTAATGGTCAGAAAAACCTTTAATTAAGTACTATTAGGTATAATAACAGATCTGCTGCCTCTTGAATGCCAAGCCCTAAGGATCTCTCACCATTGTCATCGTCAACCGAGGCTTGACTGTCGCGGCTGGGACTTAGCCAGGTCAAGTTCTCCAACGTGACCTATTTCCGTCTTTTCCTCTCCGATTTCTCACTCCAACAGTTCTTAAATCTTGGACTACGCCATCCAGCCATCTGAGCTTGGGCCGGCCTTGACTTCTCCGACCATCTGGTTTACTATCAAGTAAACTTTTGGTCTGGATTTTTTACTGAGCATAAGAATAATCAGGCTATAATGTTCCCACTGCTGGGACACAGGCCTCCTCTGTTCGAGAAAGGGGGCTGTAATCCACCACGCGGGCCCAGTGCGGGTTGGTAGATGTCACATGTCTTCGAATTTTTGGTTCTAGGACATGCCGATTTCTTCACGATGTTTTCCTTCGCCGTTTCAAGAGCAGTGTTGATGAAATTATTTACACAAAGTATAGCGCCTGCCGGAGTTCGAACCCACGACCTGCAACTCGGTAAGTCAGAGGACCGTTGCCACTGGGGCATCACTGCTGTGTAGTATAAAGGCTCCTACAAACAGGCGTGACATGCGATATAATCACGCGCGACACAAAGGTGCCGCTCGTTGCGCGACTTGCGGTGCCTTTGTGTCGCGTGTCGTGTCGCGCCTGTTTGAAGGAGCCTTAAACTAGTCTAAACCAAAATACTTTTCCTATTTTGTTACCTAAATTTCCTTCCCTGTTCGAAGTTCAGCACACGTTTCGCCCGGTTCACGATAACATCGTAATGCGGGCGCCGAAACCGTTTCTATACAGATGTCCACTTAACATAACAAACACCTGAATTTTTTATCGATACTACGGTATTTGAGAACGTGGGGCTTACTCTCCCTGATGGAGACTGATGTTCTTGTGTGTGGTGCGAATCGATTACTGGCTAGCCTTTACGAGTGGCAAAAACTACTTACTTAAATCTGGCGAACCATGCCCATTCAGCTTTGTTGCCAACTTTTCTGATTGGAAAATCTTTTAAACCTACACTCTAAGCTGAGCTCCGTTCTCTACAGGGGGTGCCTTTAGTGTGTAGTCGCTTAGTTTATACGTGGTATGCCCTAGCTGAAGGCCTTAATTTAATGAGGCATAGTGTAGCCCGGTTAAGCACCCGACATCCTGATAGGTTGACCTGCGGGATGACATACCTACCTAAAAAAAAACCGTGTGGCACTCCGGGAGTGCCGACAGAAGTTAAAACTTGAACAATTACGTGTGTATTTTGTGAATCGTCTTATAAACAAAACACGCGCGGTACCGGCTACGGCCATCCGTCTTAGGCCGCTATCCCACTGGCGTTTTACGAGCGTTGACGTCAACGTCACGTCTGCGCAGCGTCGACGCCGCGCAGACGCGACGTTGACGTTGCGTCGTCGCGTGGCAAGCATTAACGTCAGCTGAACGCGACGTTAACGTCGCGCACATGTACCTGTTGCCAAAAAACGCGACGTTAACGTTGCGCAGACGCGACGTCGACGTCGCGTTCAGCGGACGTTAATGCTTGTCACGCGACGACGCGACGTCAACGTCGCGTCAGCGCAACGTTGACGCTGCTCAGACGTTCGAGAGACGCCGACCCTCGTAAAACGCCAGTGGGATAGCGGCCTAACGAATTTTCGATCAGGTGTCCTGACGCGAGTTTAACATTTGTTACCCAATACAAAAAAAGTGTACAACGCCGCTAAAGAAGTTTTCACTTCAAAAATGGCAAATCTTTTGCCCTATGTAAAGCTATTATAACTATTGAGAGGAGAAGAATATTTGTGCATAATATTGCTTTTCTGGAGATAATTCTTTTGGCCACATCTTTATTTCCATTGATCATAATTTCAAGCTTATGATATTAATACTACTATCAATATCTGAGGGGTAATTCTCGTAATTTTAAAAACGTGCACAGTAGATCTGTCTCGATCTGTCAAAAATACCTCTAATTTCCCTACATTTTTAACAAGTTCTTGACATTGATTGTCGCTGAGATGAAATTACGACTAGATTTTAAAAGTTTTTGACTATGGGAATTGGCCTTCTGGTGTAGACAATTTATCAACAACCATTGGTAACTAAATGTGCCCCGACACAAACATATCCCCAATAAATAAATTCCACGAGTTTAACATTTCAATTTCAGCACAATTGCTTCCATACGCCTCGCTATTTCACACAAACCATACAATATGCTTTTTCAAGCACGGACCAATAATTTAACACTCCACATATAATTAATTGTTCAATATAAATTGAGAACAAACAGTGAACATTATTGTCACAGAATAGTACCTACAGAAGGTCGACTCTGTACAACAAGCGAAAACTCACGCTCACAAAGACACACTTCTCGTACAGCGAGTGTACCGTGCAAGCGAATTGGAATTCGTTTAACATAGTTTGATCTCAAACGAATGCCATCAGTGCGCTTCGCAGAGAATGGAAATCTTCTATCTATGCTAATAATAAAGCTGAAGGGTTTGTTTGTTTGAATGCGTTAATCTCTGGAACTGCCAGTCGGATTTGAATAATTATTATTGCATTTGAAAGCCCAGTTCTTGAGAAAGGCTATCTATAGGCTATTTAACATCTTGCTAGGACTCTTAGTTGCAGAGCAAAAAGAAAAAAAGTCAGAAAACGAAAGTAATAACACGGGCGAGCAATGTGATGCGACGGAGTGGGGATCAAGAAACTTCAAGCGGACAAAGTCGCGGGCAGAAGCTTTTGCTTTTGCTAAATGCTGCACTGGCGGCAACGTCTAGGGATGCCAGTCTTAATAAAATTCATAAGCGCTCAGCTTCTGTCATGGACCACCTCTAAAGCTGTCCGTTTCTTTACGTCATTTTTAAACGGTGAAGCTCTTGGTTTGTATTGAAAGCAACAAGCCTCAACAAGCAAGCGACGCATTTTAGCGTCCATACTTCGACGGTTTTCAATAGTTTTATGGAGCTGATCTTCTGTACGCATCTATTTCGTGGTATTGTTACGTAAATCGTGCGTGCTCCATAGACCGCGGTGTTACTATCGGTATTATTGTCCGTTTTGTTACTGTGTTGGTAACGGTTCAATGTCCTAGGTATATTAACTTAGTGTTTAATATTTGTTGCTAGTTTTGGAGGGGTTTATGTAGTTATTTGAAAGGTCCTGTGGGCTGTGGTTAGAAGCTAAAAGTAGGCCAAGAAACCTTATCTATTCAGGGAGTGCGAAATATGGCGACTATTATGTGTTAATTTCGTGATGTTTTGTATGACACTTAACAAATTTAATGATTGTTTTAGAGCTATCACGTTCACCATAAAGCGTAAACTATATAATGCATTTTCAAAACGATTTTATTACGTAATGTCAATACCGATTTACCTGTTAAAAAGTGTATATTTATGTGTACATTATTTATTATGAATATATCACACAAGTCATTACGAATGCTCAGAAATTGTAGATACCCTCATAATGAACTAGCGGACCTGACAGACATCATGCCCGATTAATGCTACCTACCGGGTGCATTTAAACCGGAACTCACCACACAAATCATCATAATCGGTCCAGCTGTTTAGGAGGAGTTCAGTGACACACGCGTACAGAAAAATTATTATATACATTTAAAGATGATGCAAGGTATATATTATACGCTATGATACTTACTTACCATAGCGTCGTACATTGCATCATTCATTGACATTAGATACATTCGTATTTCTTAGTATTATTAATATTATATCCCTATATGGTCTTTGTTTTAAATACATATTACTAATGCTATTATTAATTTGTTGCAGGTAATAATCACTATATTGCGTTGCCGTCACCGTTTGACATTATAGAAATGTCAAAAGCGCATAAAATGAGGTAAATGATATCTAATTATAGTATTTTATTATTCTAGTATTATTTTATATGGAATTGGTGAGATATGTTCTGCCATAGTTTTTGTCTACTATTATTAAATATGTAATGAAGAGTTTCTCAATACGCCAATTTTTTCGGGCGTTGTTATTAAATTATTTCTGTCAATTTCACATAACAGACACACAGAATACATAGACATAAAATATGGGTAAAATACAATAGGTGTTATGATATATTAAAGCTCAGCCATATTTTTTTTAAAGTGGAAACTTCTTTATTCGCGTTGGGCATTTTTTGAGATGGGAAAAAACCATTAAACTCGCGCCACTGTTACCGTAAGCGACACCGACGCGTGTTTTGTTTATAAGACAATTCATAAAATAAACGCTTCAGATGTGTTCGGTTGTCCGTGAGTGATGGCAAAGTATTCTGTTTGTGTTTTGTTTTCACTTCTGTTGGCACTCCGGGAGTTCCCACTCCCGGAGTGCCACTGATTTTTTGAGCTTTTTTCATATTCCTATACAATTTTATGTTTATGTGTTCTGAGGTTTTAACTATAATATAGAAAAATAATATTGCATGATTATTTCACAAAAACAGTGATATTGTATCAGAATTGTTTCCTTCTAATAAGTCCATCGAGATGTCGTATTCATTTTGACAGCGCTCTGAGTGACATCACTCTCTAAAGCAATATTGAGCAGTTTATAACACTGGCAAGGTGCAGTTTCTCAACAATATGAATAATTGGTACCTACTAGCCCTTAACTACTTCTTACTCCCATAAACAACTGATGTTTCCTAGTTTATCATCACAATTTACTAGACATAACTTGCGGCTAAAGGTTACTTACACACTAATTGAACAAACAGTTGATTTATAATTAGTGTACAGTGTACAGACATTAGCTGGAAGCTATGTTTGTCGTGAAAATATTAATAAGCATTGGCTGTGACTCCCACCAAGGAGTTCTTAGTACCTACAGATATGCTTACCCTCTCTCTTTCCGTGAGTGTCGTGAAAAGGAAGTGATATTATGGAACAGACTGACGTAAAATCGTGTCACCTTTATTGAATTACTTATCTAGTTTCCTGATCAGTGATTATGGTGATCTATTAATGTAATCAATAATTTATAACAATATTTTGTTTTAAAAGACTGTCCACGGAGTTACTTCTCCGTTCTTCTCCATAGGCCAATCAAAGCCTATCGCGGTCCACTGCTGAACATAGGCCTCTCCCAGGCTGCGCCACAACACCCTGTCCTCCGCATTCTGCCTCCAGTCTGTCCCAGCCACTTTATTTAGGTCGTCGACCCATTTAGCTGGGGGCGACCACTGCATTTGCCGACACGCGGTCTCTTTCAGTCTCCATAGGTACCTACTTCGTTTTGTAAAGGGCAATTAGCTTGCATCTTTCTAACTGACCGACTCTTTGACAATTCAATCCATGAGGAAATGTTTTTCCTGTCATAAATCTTGCACAACAAAATGGACAATACATTTACATAGAAACAACTCTCCAGGTGAATATCCAGAGAAAACCCATCTGTCTAAATGATCATTGTCATTAATATCCCAGTTTAAGATCCCCTGAGGCAATAAACATGTACGAATGGTAGTAATCTCAGCGAATGTTCTATTACGGCGCTGTCAAATACGAAGTCCAAGCTCTGACATCCAGCGGACCTCTTGGCACAGAGTAGAAAATTGCAGAAGGCCCACCACTTTTTACGACCGGATTCTGGCAAAAATAAACGACACGTCAAAATTAAACTCATGTCAAGCGATCCTTGGCTGTTGTTAATTCAGCCAACTCATCACAGCAGCTGACTTGACAACTTGCGATTGACATTTTAGTATCTATTTATTGTGTTGATATTCGTTAGAGAAACTGTGTGTTTTTCAAAGTGATCTGTGCCTGCCGGCCCAGCGGTGAGTTCTTGCTATTTATTTGAGCCAAGGGCTTGCAAGACATCAATCTTTCTTCTCTATAGCCCATACCATGGTATAAACATTCGTAGTAGTTGATGTGTAGAAGTAAATAATGTGTAGAAGTAAATAAAGTTTTGATTACTGTTAAAACTGACTTTAATTTTCTCTAAATAGAAAAGTAAAATGTTCTTAAAATAACTATGGCCAACTCTACCGGACTTACCCTATATATATTTTTTTCTGTATTTTTTATGGTGTCCATAATAAAGAGTATTCAATCTATGTATTTAAAGATTAGCCAGTCAACCAGTTGTTTGCAAGATTTATAATACTATTGCTATTCGATGTTTAGTTTAGAGGCAGATTAATTGATTTTCCGCTTATTAATATTGATGTTATTTTGCCGACATTTCGGTTTCGTGGAGTATTTTGCGACCTAGTATTTTTTTTTGTAGTGTGCCTTCTGTGTTTCCTTGTAATCTCGACATGCACGACACGTCACGTTCACATCCTGATTTCCCCGGGCTCTGAATTCTGAATCCAATGTCTTAATGTTTCTAACCTGTGCCAATGTGTTGATTATTCGTTACTTGTTATTCTGTTGTTTATTTTCTTTGTTATTTTGAAAATTAATTGGTTTTTTGTGTTCGTTATTATTGGAATTTTCCGGCAGATACCTATTTTTAGTTTCCCATAGTCAAGTTTCATTAGGTACCTAAGTTTTCGCATCTACAATGACTATAGAAAGTAGATACACTAAAAGTACTAAGCACTCAACTAATTAGTAAAAACAGTGAAAGCATATGCCAATTTTCCAAAATAAAAGCATGCACAATCTTACCTATCATCTCACTTAGCATTGTCTATTTAAAACTAAGCACTACCTAATTTATAATTTAGACAAAATGCCGTCATTAATTTCGTAGCCAACCTCAAATTTTTACGTAAACCACCAACTATGAAACACAAACTCAACGGACCCAATAATTAAATTTAACAAATCATTCATTGTTCCGCTCCAACACTTGCCTTTAGGAAGCTTACAACACGACCGTTTTATAATCGCTGTTGTGAGATGTTCTGGAATCCGAAGGTCGGAAGTTAGCAACAGACGAGACGCTCTCTTCAAATCGCAGGCAAGGCCGGATGTAAATGCCTAGCTTTGCAGCCTCGTCGATTGTACTGAACGATCGCCTTTCTTTACCAAGATAGCGTAGAGTCGAACAAGGTATTTGGTGTACAACTACCTAACTTGCAACTACTTTTTAAAAATGTTGTGTCGATTTACATCAGTCTTTTAATGTCATAAGCTTTAAGGGGGATGCGTTATGGTAGCCCTCGAAATTAAAAATTTTCTTAGTTAGTGTCAGGTTGTATGTTGACTTACACATGATTCGCGACCGTAATAAATATGGCTTTACAGTTATTGTTATCATTCGAATCAGCAATACAACTCGTTAAGTTAGAATCGGTCTCAAATGTCATGATTTCATGATATAGTCATTCAATAGGGTAATATGAACTTAGAGAGTTGTATTGATGATTTTTTATGATTATAATTCTATAAATAAATATTTGTTTCGGTCACAAATCATATTAAGATCAACATACCTACAACACGATACTGACCTGCAAATTGCAAAAAACGTTATAAAATATTAATTTCGCGGGCTACTCTGACGCTTTTGCCTTAAATTTGATAGATATTTTTGCTTGTATACCAAATAGTTTGTTAGACTGTACATAAAATACGCTGCAAAAGATAATTTATTCGCGCGTAGATTATCCAATGGGTTCCTCATTCGGTATTAATTTGAAATTCATGAGATTATCGTTGGATTGTAAAATAGAAATGCTAGTATTGGATATAAATTGTGGAAATACCAGCTTCACAGCGAGTGGTCGATGTCTACACTTATTTAGCCGAACTGTCAGGAGAGGTGACTTAGGGTTAAATGGACAGCACGTACTTGTATGCTGATAATATCATAATGTCAATCGTTATTTTCCGCCTGTGTAATAAAGTAAATACCTACGTCAAAGTTCGCTTAGTTAATTAATTAAGAGGAAATGCGGTTGGTCTATTCGCCATAGAAACGCTCTCGCCTGTTTTCTTTCTGGTTAATGACCATAAAGCAATATTTTTCAAAATGTGCTGACAATGAACTTAGTTGGAACTGCTGACTTAGAAAGCAGTGGGTTGCGAAAGGTGTTTCGAAGATGTAATGCTTTACATGATTTGGTCATAGGTGGTAATGAGGTGTTGGTATTACGATAAAGTTGTTACCTCGGTAGGAAATCTTGATTTTCTGGGCGATATATCTTCATGAGTAATAATTTAAGTGCGTCCGCTGCACCCTGGGTAGTCACTGTGGTCATAGTCATCTGCATCTAGCTGACTTGCTTATCTTTTTTACACTGCATGCTACTATACACTTTCTCGTATACACGGTGTTTTTTTAATAACCAACGAAAAATTTCGACCCTGGTAGATTTTCAAATGTGCTGAGTTTATGGTAATAGTTTGCGTGTCAATGTCCTTTACTCCTGTATAAAGGAGAGAAGACATCTAGGCCATTATATTCGGAACAGTATAAACCGCGCTGTAGATAAAAAAATGTTTTCGTCAACAAGCTTCCATAGTGACCCATATACAACACTGAAGAACCGTGCCTACACACGGCGAATATGTCGAGGTTTTTCACGGCACAGAACGTGTATGTACAAGGAGCATTAAGCTTCCTAGAATGGCTTTGAAATGAAAGGATAAATGTAGAAATCAGTCAATAAACTCCATGATCGAGTCTTTATTCGATATTCAACTCGTATTTATCATGAAGAAATAGCCAAGTTTAATAAATACTAACTAACTTGCAATACCGATAGGCTACAGTCACTCTGGCTTGATATAGCGGCGCAACATGCCACATAACTATTTGCCACGCTGACTGACCCTAGTTTAAATGTCTTTACGTACCCAGGGTATGTTAGAGGTGAACCTAGAAGATTTGTGTGTCTGATTGAGATGGTATGGCTATAAAACAATTGTATCTTTGTTAAGACGTTATTCTTCACCGTGTAGGTTCTTTCGTCATAGGCTGGTTAGTAAAAGTTGATATAACGGTAAATAGGTTTGTCTGGATTTAAGAGTTGTGCTTTGAAAGGCCAGCACACTAATTTATTTTTAGTATTAAAATTATGTCTATCACTTTTTTTATTAAAAATAAGTTGATTTAGTGTGGACCAATCCTGTCTGTAGGCGTTAAGCTCGTCCCACCACCTTTTCATTAAAACCTTAGCTGCCGTTCTCTAGTCACAGAACCTGGATTCATATATTCCTTAGTCTAGACGCCGCATGCCTTCAACGCCGATCTCTTTACATAATTTACATAAAATTCATCTATAAATCCTAACAGACCTTTTCAACAATGCTGTTCCCTTTATCACCTCATCTGGTTGCGTCTCACTTATACCTACTGCAGAAATACCAATCAGAATCTATTGTGAAGCCTTAAATATCAGGAGGCATGCAAAAATTGTTACTTGCGCAATGAAGCCAGGTTGGTATGCGCAGGAATAGCGCAGGATTTTGCGCAGAAGTAACAATTCGATTGCACATTTGAATAGTGTGTGCGTTTGGTTATTCCAGTTTGGTCCCAAAATCGGATACAACGCTAATTATGATCCAGTGGATCAGAAGCGCCATCTCAACGTGACACTTAGTGGATCACCGTCATTATTCCTTACGATCACCCAGTCGAAAGACGTCCACTGCCGGTCATATGCCTCTCCTAAGCATCGCCACAAATCTACAATGAATGGATGTGTACCGGAGTGTGTCCTGTTTTATAGGATCGGAATAACTCTCTGCTTTTTCTTCTAGTGTTTTTTTTTTCGTACAGTGTTAGCATGGAAAGATCATAGTGCGATTTCAGCCATTTAAGCTCTGATTTCTATCGTTCTATTTCTAATTTTCTTTTGGTGTCTAAGGCCAAATTCAAACAGAAAGAAAAAAAGAAAATATGTTTATTTGCCGCGAACATGACGCAGAGAAAAAACTGGCCAAGTGCGAGTCGGACTCGTACACGAGTTCCGTACCACAAGGCAAAAACGCCGAAAAAAACACGTTTGTTGTATGGGAGTCCCCTTAAATAAATATTTTACTCTGTTTTTAGTATTTGTTGTTATAGCAGCAATAGAAATATATCACCTGTGAAAATTTCAACTGTCTAGCTATCACGGTTCATGAGATGCAGCCTGGTGACAGACGGACAGACGGCCAATGGAGTCTTAGTAATAGGGTCCAGTTTTTACCCTTTGGGTATGGAACCCTAAAAACAAAAAATAACACGTTGTGGAAATAAATGCCTCACATCACATCCACGCAAAACGGCCATCGCTCTGCATAATGCTACGACTCTATGCGAGACAGCCCCAGCGACAAATCATATCGTTCAATAAGTAATGTATCCACTATTGTTCTTCTGCAACAGTCCTGCGATACTAGCGCCATTGTGGTTGCAGTGGTGATTTATTGACATTTCGGTTTAGTCGCGAGACCGCGTAATTACGGGCACGATTGAATGCGATCGGTCTATCGGTGGGTCGTAGAGCACAAAATATCAGTGCATTTAGTGCACTGAGAGTTTTTAGGCTGCGGAGTAGGCATTGTGTGGTATCTACGTGTTTGGGTTCGTAAAGACTGCGGCGAGACAAAGCGTTAAAAAATTTTCAATTCGATTCTTTATTGCATACCACATTTGTTTTACAAGGTAAAATTAGATGTTACCTATCTTAGTCAGCTTCAGCGCCTTTGAAGGCTCGATGATCAGCTGCCTAGTGGTCCGTAACCATGTCAGGCTTCCAGCCAGGCTTAAAATATTACGCAATACTGATCCTACAGGGTGCAATAAAAATTAAACTCACTCAAACTTTTTTAAATCATTGCGCAATCTTCAATATTAACCCTACACCGTCAAAAACATTACGCAATTCGTGAAATTGTGCAATATAATGGATCGTTTAGGGCCCGCTTTAAAGAATAGGTACTATTAGATAGCTACACCTCTACTTACCTTTGACACTGGTGTTCTAATGAACCTTTAGGAACAAATGATTACAGATGTCTCTCCTAAAAACATAATAAAAAAAAATTAACCGACTTCAAAAAGAATTTAACTCTAAATTATGAAATAACTTTGATTTTAGAAGTCGGTGACTTGGGAAAGTCGATTTAATTTTTTAAATTACTTTTTTATTTCGTAATTTTTAGTTTTAAGTAAAAACTGGATTATTTGTTTGTATTAAGTGGGTAATAGTTTTGTTGTAAATATTGCACTAGAATTTGACCAAGGTTTTGAGATGACATTTAGGCTCGTATCAATAAGTCAGGCCGTCACACTTACACGTATTAGTCCATATCTTGAAAATTACTGAATCGATTTTAATGAAACTTACACTGTTCCCTAAGTTGAAATAAATGTAAGCCAATAAAAATAATGGTCACGATCCAATTAATAGTTGCCAAGAAATGCGTGGACAAACATACATACATCTATAAAACGTTTGTATATTTGTTTGGAAGCCCTAATAGATTGTCATAATTATGTGAATATAATGCAGATCCAATAATATTACATACATAGGTACTAGGGATGTTACGGAGCTTCGGTTCCGATTCCGAAAAGTCGGAACTTCCGATTAATTTTACACCTCCGATTCCGATTTCGGTTCCGATAATTTTGAATCGGAGTTAGACCGGAGTTCGAAACGCAGCGATACACGTGACTAGAGCGCCTACAAACAAGTTTTCATGTGTCGCCAGGGTAATGTTTATTTATTTTATACACGCACGCTCGCGCTCGAAGTCTCAGTTTATTGTTTTGTTTGTGGATGTTAGAAGAAAGTAGAAGAAAGATGTTTTAAGGAAAGGCCCCTTAACACATCTTTCTTCTACTTCCACCCCGGTTCCGGCTCCGATTCCGGTTCCGAATCCGGTTCCGATTCCGATGAATCAAATTTAAAACCTCCGATTCCGGTTCCGGTTCCGATAAAACGACATCCGTAACATCTCTAATAGGTACGTGTTGAAGTGATAACCTCCTTATTTTTGAAGTCGGTAAAAAAGATACCTTTCTCTTCAGCAGCTCTATGATTATTCTTTCTGTAGATAATTAGGTTTAACTAAACACAAAACGCTCGGCTGCCTATTACACTACGCGTTCCTTATGTGCTAGCAATGAGAAGTTGATATCTAGGCATCGTAAAAATTAACAATTCGGCCGAAAGAATTTTATTATGATGCTGTTCTATTTGGTCACTTCATATTATACCTACAACTGATTGTTAACTCAAGCCTCGTTACCGTTTATTGCTTTCTGAAGGCTGTTAATGTCCAGCAAATTAGGCTACATTTAGATCGTGTAGGTATTATTTAAAAGTATTGTGAACGAGTTTTTCTCGTCATTCTAATGCCCATGTGAGAGGGAGGGGGTTGTAATCCACCACGCGGGCCCAGTGCGGGTTGGTATGTCACATGTCTTAGAATTGTTGGTTCTGGGATATGCCCCACTGACAGGAATCAGGCCTGTGTTCTGTGTCTGTGTTTGTATTTGTGTGTGTGTGTGTGGGAACGTTATGGGCTGGTTATCTATTCTTTTGATGAATAAACCGATTTTAATGAAACTTCATACGCAGAAGCAGGATATAAAGGTCTAAAAAGTTACTTAGGAACATTTTCGAAAAATAGTGTTATAGCCAAATTAGACCGATTTTAAATTTACCATAGAAACAGAGATTACCTGTTATCTTTTTTTAAATAAGACATTTCAAAAATGTTCTTAAGTAACTTTTTAGATCTTTGTATCCTGCTTATGCCTATGAAGTTTCATTAAAATCGGTTCATTCATATCGAAAAACAAGGGCTTGAAAGTTTGTATCAAATGCCGTACGGCGTAAACGCTCTTAAATTCTTACTTGCCAATATTTAGTATGCAGCAGTGATGAAATCTGAATATCGTCAGGTCAAAATTACAATGCAATTGAAGTAATTGCCCATTGATTGCCGCTTATGGGAAGAGACAGGATACTATAGCTTTAAGATCACATCACGACTCAACTGTTACTGCTATTTCGAATTATCATATATTATGTATTAAAGCAATGGTTTGTAAAAGAACCTTTGGCTTTTGTGCCGTCTAAAATGATCATAGCTTTTTAAATGAACATAACTCGAATGCAGTTTCAAATGGTGGTAAAGACTAAAGATCACTTACATTTTATTTACAAGAATATAAAATCTTGTAGTACAACACAGTAGCACCTAGTTATAAATCTTATTCAGCCATAATGTGAAAAATCATACATCAAATTGTTTAATTTTTTTCACAATAATAGAATGCTCTTTACACTATAATATACTCTATAATATAATGTACACCATAATATGTATAAAAATATACATATTAATGTAGAAATTTTACAAAGGGTAACTCAATGGGCGGTCTTATCGCTAAGAGCGATCTTTTAAAGACAATTATTGGATGTATTAAAAAGGCGAAGGAGAGACAATACTCAGGTAGTCTGTGGTTTACCATTTACATAATACAATAAATACATACATAAACTAATAAATATATAATAATAACAATTACATGTTTAATATAGTCGTTTAGTTTGCTCAAAAACGAAAATTCATTTAAGTTTTTCATCAATATTAACAAACTCCTATTGAAATAAACTCCCACAACATAATCCCGGATTTCACAACATCCCTCAATCACGATCATCCTATCAAATCCTCGTATTCCTACGTACGATGCACTTACGTCATATAAATCTCCTCTAATCGCTGCTATAGTAATAAGTTGCGACTGCGCATAATAAGACGAGTCTTGCTATATTGAGTCTGCCGCTGTACATCGCGTGATCGGAATAGAGCTGTAGGGGTGCTGCCTTAAGCTATGTAAGAATTTGTTTGTTAGACTATGAGGCTAGACTGGAGAGAATTTCTGTATTAAGTGGAGACTCTTGCATTGTCATAAATCAAGCAGAAATAAAAAACCACAACAAGATTTCTTCATCGACAAGCCGTGCATCCGATGGAATTTCCCAAAAATTTCGAACTTTCACACAAACTTTCGCCCCCTATGTAACCAATTTAGGGCATTTTCAAAAATCCTTCCTTATTTATACTTTTTAAGTAAATAAGGATGAGATAAAGAATTAATATTTACAGACTGTGTGTAGTCTGTGAATATTAATGCTCATCCTCATCAACAGTATGTTTTGAAGTCTGTGAGAATATCCATATCGCTCATTTGGAGAAACATCCGACGTAAATGTATTTTTCCCAAAAATTAATTAATATGACAAAGCACTTTGAAAGTTTATTTAACTTAGGAAAGCAAAGACGTAAAAAAAAGCAGCAGTTACGTCGATGTTTCTCCAAACGGGGAACATGAATTTGATGCAAACGAAACCATTGCAGACTTGCAACAAATATTCGATTACTTTTTTATCACTACCAATTCCCAAATGACTCGGAAGAAACTTCTTACAATATTTTGATCTAAACAACTTTCTTGACGAGGAAAACGCTAGTTAATGCACAGCCCTGAACGTTTGCGGCTCTCTGTTTAATGTTTACGACTTTAAGGAAACGCCTGCGCGGAATATTTTTAGATGAACTGAGATTATGAAAGCGGATTCTCTTATGAAATTGTATTACTTTAGTCAACTTGAAGACATTAAAGGAGATCATGGAGATCATAAATGCATACATATATTACTTATAAACAATACTGTAAATCGATTTTCTGAGGTTATGTAGGTAAAAGATGTGATTTTTTCACGTGGGATAGTGATTGCTTCTTGATAAAAGTATGGGCCATGAAACAAAAAATGGGCCTAGCATTGCGCCCTGGGGAACGCCCACTTTAGAATTCTAGTTATTGATGTAAAAGGTTGATTTTTCAGCTTGGGTTACTTCAGATTACCTTTTGTACCTGTGCTGTCCACTGTCGCCTAGTACCAATATGCATAAACAGACAGTTTTACGTCTATAGGATCAAAGGGTCATCTACGCTCAACTATGAAATGCTAAATATAAGTCGATAAGGCAACTTTATAGACACAGTCAAACATTTTAACTATGTACTTCCTAATTAACCTTATAATACCCAACAACTCACATATCTTCACACTAATTCTAATTGGTATCCAATAAACGCCTGGATATAGCACCAAGAAACCAATTAGGTACATAGGTCTAAATGACCCGACGACTCATCTCTACAAATATTTGATGTCCTAACCAGTCAGGGGTCAAAACGTTTATTCCAACTATGATTAGAAAGTTGCTCAGAATTCATTTGAATATTACCTATGTGGTCTTTATAAGGTTTTAGGTTATTTGAACGTGCCACGAATGAAGTGTTTGGGCATAAACGTTTCATGTAAATTGTAATGAATGGCGTTTGGTAATTGTTGGCTCTTAAATTGACAAAATTAATTTGTGTTTGGATGTATTATTGAACCTACTACCTGTAATATTGAAACGGGTTGCATAATATTTGAGGTGCCTACAGGTGTGCTATTTGGATTTTGTGCATGAAGGGATTTCGAATTGCTCGATGATCGGAACAACGATTTGTTCTCTTTAGGAAAATGTATCATACCTACTTGTAACTTATTACTTGTTGCTTTTAGTAAAGGAATCGGTAATATCCTTTGACAAATTGATAAGATTTTTAGTACGACAACAGTCGATAGATTAATCGTTTCTCATTCGTTGGTTGTATTATGTCGGGTTCAAAATAAACAAAACACAACATCATGTAATACTGAAAAGAACTATAAATCAAATAAAGTCTAAGCAAGCATGTACATTCATCGGGGCACGTGATTAGACGTACAATTCCGCGACACCATAATAGTTTATAATTACATTTTTTTGCAATAATTGTAATGGTTGCCTTTGTTTTATTGCCCGGGACATGCAATGCTGTGCATTTGCGTACGTATGGCCGTATAGAAGTTAATTATTTAAGAATTCAAGGAATGTCTCTGATGGAAATGATAGAAGCAATGTTAGAAGAGATCCTTGTTAGAAAAATACGTGCTTTTTCATCACTAAAGATAGTGTTTATTTTGCTAAACGCCGGAGTACGTTGAAAGGGATATAAGGACTATGGATTTACTCTTGTTCTGAACACTTCACAATAGCCGTTGATTTTCGCTTAAAATATCATAACATTACAAACTCATAATCACAATTTAAGTAAGATCTCATGAAAAGAACTTCAACAAGAGAGACCAGAGAAACAATAGAAGAGAAGGCAATTGTGGTATGATACACACTAAATTAGGAACTTCAAATTAGGCGAAGATTACAATCACGTCAGGAAAACCTCAGGATTCGAATATTAATTAGGGACATAAATCTAGGTTTAGTTTAAACAGAGGTGTTGGTACGTCGGTCTTGCCAACCTTCGCTTTCCCATCCTGCCGACCCGCCGATAGAATTATATAGCAATTAGCATTATTGGAGGAGTAATTAGGGAATCAATAGCTTACGATAGAGCAAATGATTTGGATTGTAAAAAAAAAGAACAGATATGACGATGCGTCAATAGTTTTGTGAAATAAAATATGTAATGGTTTTAAATGCTAATTTATATTATCGTTCCCATAATGAAGTATCCAGACATTGTTAAGACTCGTGAAATTCTTGATTAACAGAGGCACCTCAGAAAGTTAGTTGCAACTTGCAACACTTTTTCTGAACAGCGTAAGATACAGCGGTTGAACAGTGTAATAATTGTAGGTAGACCAACAAATACTTGTAAATGAGATAAAAAAGCTATATGTTAAACATTTTCTAAGTAATTAGCGAAAAACATGGGAAGCAACTACTCAAGGAAAATGTTATGTATGAACAATTGACTAGAGCAGGTCACGTTTTATGCAGAATTTATGATTCTAGAATTAAATTATGAATACTCCTGTCATAATGTGATGTTGACTCTGAGTTACTAGCGTTAGTTATATCAAGCAATTATTGTGATGCGAACATCGCGAGGACGAGTTTCTTCGAGTATATCTTGCCCACTGCCAGTAAGCTTTACGTCATTGTATCCGTAACCTACCACCCATTTGTAGAATTATTATGCGACTAGTTTCTGCCCGCGACTTCGTCCGCGTGAAATTTCTTGTGCCCCCGACCCCTCATCGCATTGCATCGCCCGTCCGTGCTATTACTTCGTTATCGCTTAGCGTTCTTTCTGATTTGTTTTGTTTCTCGGCTTCTAATGGCTCTTAATGTTAAGTAGCCTACAGCCTTCCTGAAGAATTGGGCTATCAAATGCAAAAATATTTTATGCCGCTTCGACTGGTAGTTCCAGAGATTAGCGAGTTAAAAAAAAAAAACTGGTCAAGTGCGAGTCGGAATCGCGCACCGATGGTTCCGTACGTAGGTATGTAAATAGTTTATCACGGATTTTTTTTTTGTAATGTAACTACAAATTTAAGGTTTTTGGATTTTTTCCTTTAATTATGCTATATGACATTGCTTCTTGCCAAATTTCATGATTCTAAGTCAAAGGGATGTACCCTGATTTTGATTCCCTTGCGAGTGTCAAAATATGCGGCATAACCGGAACATGAACGCCCATATCTTGTGATTGCGTTGACTTAAAAGTTGGTTATTCACTGCTTCAAGAGATTGCAGGGTCTTGACAGACGGACAACGAAGTGATCTTATAAGGGTTCCGAATTTCCTTTTGAGATACGGAACCCTAAAAACAAACAAACTCTTCAGCTTTATTATTAATATACATAAGTTTAACAATATATATATATATATATATTGTTAGAGTTTTCTGACAGCAGAAAGGGCGGGGACATAACGTCGCTCCTATGACGCTGTCAGTGGAGGGGTTGACACACTATATAAGCCGTGTGCTCACTCGCCTCTGGGACTTCTGCTGCGGAGCTCGGACGGGACGGACGCGTACTAGTGATCGTGTTGAATTATTTTCTTGTAACGGTTTTTGTAATTTAAATAAATAGTTGTGTAGGCCGTGTCATGTTTTCTTTTTAAAAAACTGTCCTCACTTCTGGTTTCTAAGATCAGAAGTGGGATTCGTTTCAACTACACGCGACTTAGATCGTTCGCCATCTTTGGAACCGAAAATAGTGTTTTTGGGGCTATTTAAAAATTTTCACCACGTGTTGTTATTTTGTCCGTGATTAGTTTCTGTGCATTTTAACGTGATTCGCCACGTGTTAATTCTTTATTTCGCGGATAGTTTGTTGTTCACGTAATGGTCATTTACGTTGCCTATAGTCATAATCATGTCGAGTCGTGGATGCACGCCGCGTGAGAATACACTTAGGCGTAATTCACGGGAAAACGATTCGCATAGCTGTCGTGATGTTTATAAAAGGCGTCGTGACCGTTATAGTCAATCGCGTAGTAGATCTCCTAGGCGTCGTCGTGATAGATTAGAGTAAGTACTCTAAAAGTCCGCGTAGGCGCCGGGATAGTTCGTATGGGCGTCGGGATAGCCCTCGACGCGACCCTTTGGATGGAGTGCTGGTTCGATCGAGCGCTTTAAGGAGCGTTTGCCTTCAGACGCTATACGTGCGTCTACTCCCATGTGGTCGCATCCGGGCGGCGCTCCGCCGCTGACGGCTTCGGTGGTTGCCGGGGCACCTGTTGCCGCTGGTGCGGAGGCGTGTGCTGCGGATGGAGCCATGACCGCTGAGACATCGCGAGAGGCTGATGCTGCGGACAAGATTGTGGGGGCATTTTCTTCCCTAATTCAAGTAAGATCTAAGCATTACTACATTTCTAATTTTGACCCCAATGTGACTTTGACATGTGGTGTGCGGAAGTCGATCGTGGGCGCGAGATATGTCAGCGGGACGATCGGGAATGTCCACTTGGTATGGATGCACCCTTATTTAATTTCCGTGAATTATCTTTAGAAGTAGATCTGTTAGTTATTCCCCCGGATTGTATTCAGGCTCCGGTTTTGATTGGCACTGATGTTTTAAATCGTAGCGGAGTTACGTATACTAGAACAAATAACTCTCAACTGTTACTCAGGGTTTCGCACGTTAACAACGTGTTGACTGTAAGCTCTGTTAAACGAGTATTCTGATACGTTTACTACCGGTACAGCGACCTCTACAGTAAACACTGGTTGTATGGAAATAAAAGTTAATAGTGACATCCCTATTTACTATCGACCTTATAAACTCTCCGTAGACGAAAAGCGTCGCGTTCACGAGATAATGATTTGATTAGTAAGGGAATCATTCGCGAGTCGCAGTCTAATTACGCGAGTCCTATCATTCTTGTTAAGAAAAAGGATGGGTCTGATAGGATGTGCGTCGACTACAGAGCTCTAAATGCCATCACTATTAAAGAGCGATTTCCGCTACCGTTAATCGACGATCACATTGACAGACTGGGCCGTTTTAAATTCTTTACAAGTCTTTATATGGCAACAGGCTTTCATCGGGTGCTGATGAAGGATGATGACTCTATTAGTAAAACTGCATTCGTAACGCCTGAAGGGCATTACGAATATTTGAAAATACCTTATGGGCTCGCTGATGCACCTGTTGTCTATCAAAGAATCATCTCCAAAACCCTGATAATATATCGACGATGTGTTAATAATGTCGAAATCTGTCGGTAACAGTCTGAAAACTTTGCGAGAGGTATTAAAAAAAAAACACTCACTGAGGCGGGATTTTCAGTAAATAAAAAAAAATGCGCGTTCTCAGACACAGAGTTAGAATACCTAAGTAGGCTTATTGGTCACGGTCAGGTACGGCCGAGCTCTAGTCAAACTGAAGCTTTAGTGAAGTCTCCTAAGACCATAGAATCTTGGACGAAGCCTGAGGTACCCTTTTCGGTGGTTCACACTGACGTCCTTGGTCCACTAACGGAGTCAAACGGTTTCCGATACATACTCCTTGTGGTAGATGCTTTTACTAAGTACTGTCTGTTGTACAAGATACCACAAGATCCCTGTATAGACAAGATACCAACGAGTTAAACGTAGAAGACGGTGAGGATAGTTCCTCCACCGAGTAGTAGAGCACATACCATGGCTAGGTCGCACTGTACGTACTTGTCTGTAGTCGTAACTGCAACTCACTTGTGAGTTGTTCAGGGAGCGATGGGCAGCTGGTGGTGCAGCGGGGACCAGGGTCTCAAAGGAGACTATTGTTGTGTTGGTTTTCTAATGACCTGAGAGTCGTAGACTCAATGGGAAGTGATGTGTGTTGGTCGTATCACTTAAAGTGATGACTATATGGGTGGCACGAGTGTCACTAGCTGCTGCGGCAGCCGGGCCATGACTGTTGTATGTGATCTACTCTTAAGTTTATGCAGTTCCTGAACAATTATTACCAAGGCCTAGAGGAACCTTTTGTTATCAATGATTGTTATTGTTTTTATTAAATGTTGTCAGAATTGGCCGAGTGGAACATGCACTTTTTTGGGTTACATGTTAACACACAAGGACGTGTGCAAGCAGAATGACGGTGGTGGTACGAGCGCTACCACATCACCGGTACGAGCTCGAGCTGCCTGCTGGCTCATGCGACGGGAAAGCCCGGGCCGCCGCAGAACATATGGTTCAGTGGCATAGTGAGTGGACTCTGGCATGCGCGGTCCGTATAAGATCGTGCGTGCACTGCCTTATCAGCGCTACGAGCTCGAACTGTTGGCTGGCTCGTACGGCAAAAAGACGCAAGTTGCTTGCCGAAAATCAGCAGCGGCAGGATGCGTACGTCAACGAGCGTCGCCGTCAGCTGCGTACAAGGTGGTGCGTACAAAGTGGTGCGTACAAAGTGGTGCGTACAAGGTGGTGCGTACAAGGTGGTGCGTACAAAGTGGTGCGTACAAGGTGGTGCGTACAAGGTGGTGCGTACAAGGTGGTGCGTACAAAGTGGTGCGTACAAGGTGGTGCGTACAAGGTGGTGCGTACAAGGTGGTGCGCACAAGGTGGTGCGTACACTGCTTCATCACCGTTACAAGCTGGAACTGCTTGCCGGGTCATATGGCAAAAAGACCCAGTCAGCTGCAGTATACATGGGGCTGTGGCGAGGCGAGTGGACACTTGCTCAGCCTTCTATGAGGGTGGTGAGTGACGACGACGACATGCGAACTTTGGGCCTCTGTCGTGGTTACATGTATGACATGCAAACTTTGGGCCTCTGTCGTGGTTACATGTATGACATGCGAACTTTGGGCCTCTGTCATGGTTACATGTATGACATGCGAACTTTGGGCCTCTGTCGTGGTTACATGTATGACATGCGAACTTTGGGCCTCTGTCGTGGTTATATGTATGACAAGCGAACTTTGGGCCTCTGTCCTGGTTACATGTATGACATGCGAACTTTGGGCCTCTGTCGAGGTTACCTGTATGACATGCGAACTTTGGGCCTCTGTCGTGACTACATCTATGACATGCGAACTTTGGGCCTCTCTCGTGACTACATCTATGACATGCGAACTTTGGGCCTCTGTCGCGACTACACCTATGACATGCGAACTTGGGGCCTCTTTCATACCCTGCCATGAAATCCATAACAGCTTATTACTCCTCATATGAATTTACTAGTTCATGAACCCATATATGCGAACTTGGGGCCTAGGTATGTGTTCATGTGGGTGACACGCAAACTTGGGGCCTCTGTCATATAAGACTATGGAGTGTGTGGGGCGTTATGCTTTTCATGTGTATTTAACTTTTTACGGGTGTTCGACTGACGGAAGTCCGGAAGCCCATCATTCGAATTTACTCGCTTTTAGTTTTGTGAAGTTGCTTATGATCATAAGCACTTTTACTTTACACACTTTACTTGTGGGCGCTTGAGTACACGCTTGCGCCTGCAATGAGAGATCAGTTCAAGTAATACTCTTAGAGTTTACCATAGCTGTGACCTTCAATAACTTAATTGCTTTAAATTTAGCTTTCATGTATAACTAAGGTCAAAATTAAACCTTGCTGGTCTCACTTTTTTTTTAACGTGTTATGCTTTTCACATTGCAGGAGATGACATAACAAATTGTGATCAAGACATAGCTGGGGCTAGCACGTCAAGTAGTTGTCAGCTGATGTTAATCACTGGAATCCCGATAGTGGTTGCCAGGTGATGTTGATAACTGGAACCCCGATAGTGGTTGCCAGGTGTTTCTGACTACTGGAACCCCGATAGTGGTTCCCAGGTGAATTTGTTGTTGTTTCAGTAGTGATTGAGGTCCGGAACTCTTTCATTGGTGTAACAATAACCTATCTGCTACCTATTTTGATGTTATTGCTGGAAGTTGTAGTAAAACGCTTGTAGTTTCATTACAATGGATAGCTCCAAGTTAAGCTTTCAAACTGCTGTTGTTTTTTTTTTGGTATGTTCCAGATGACGAGTCAAATGATGATGACCAGGCGCAAGGAAGCCTACCATTGGAGAATCCATCCAGTGGTGACCAGACGGGCGAGGAGCCGAATCCAGGAAGCCAAGCTGACGAGGACGTTCAGCTGTCAGGAGAGGCCGTGTTAGAGTTTTCTGACAGCAGAAAGGGCGGGGACATAACGTCGCTCCTATGACGCTGTCAGTGGAGGGGTTGACACACTATATAAGCCGTGTGCTCACTCGCCTCTGGGACTTCTGCTGCGGAGCTCGGACGGGACGGACGCGTACTAGTGATCGTGTTGAATTATTTTCTTGTAACGGTTTTTGTAATTTAAATAAATAGTTGTGTAGGCCGTGTCATGTTTTCTTTTTAAAAAACTGTCCTCACTTCTGGTTTCTAAGAATATATATACTATTATGATCATTGCTAGAGACCATTGTTATAGAAATATTGTAAATGAGCTTATAGAAAATCCAAAGGCCTGTTGTACTCAGCAGTGGTGGAACAAGGCTACCGAGGATAATGATGTTGACAGCAAACCTTTGAATGTTTTTTTATTTGTTAGCTATTTCGGCAATGACACAAATGCATAGGTACTGCCGGTAATCCTTTTCCGTCATTATCATGTATCTAAGATGGTTTTAATCAATTTCATATCACGTCCGCCGCTTCTGGCAAAAGGATTAGATCTCGGCTTTGAAGTTAGTGATTAAAGCGCCATTTTGGAACTCAGGAAATGATAACAGGTTTTCGTGCATACAGTGATTTTGATTAAAAATAATTCAGTGCCGTAGGTCTGCAAATAGGTGAATGTTCGAATACGCTAGCAGTTTCGTGATCTTCTTCCCCAAATGAATTAGGTAGTAATGACTACCTACCACTGCTATTTTTATTATCTTTTTTCACATTGTTGCTCATTGTATTTATGAAATGGAGAGTGTAGAAGTACTTTTCGACTTAACGACAAGGTACTTCAACTCAAGTGTTTTATAATCTTAGAATAGGTACTTGTGAATGTTTAAGAGTATGATTCAACACTCGAAAGTAGGTAAGTGTTTATCAAAGAAAATTGTTAGAATCAATTCACTTGATAAGCTGTTTCTAAGGAAATGTTAAGGTATGGAGTTTGAATAATACCTACGTGTTTATCGATACCGATTTTGTTGTTATTGTTAATGATTCATGAGTACTGAGAGTGCAATTAGCTTGATGTAGGTGTGTATTTATATATATTAACCTGATATAGGTGTGTATTTATATACATAAATATATTTGAAATATGTAGATATTTTGTTAAGAGAAACTACAATTTATTTGAAACTGGCACTGACAGGCCAAATAGCCGAACACGGCATAAAGATAGACTTCGGCTGCCATCAATAACACTAAAATTATTTAAGAAAAATGTATACTGCATGTCGATTATTATTTACAATCATTTACCAAATAGATTTCAAGACTTACCGCTGACAATGTTGAAAAAAATACTTTTCAAACTATTACTATTTAAAAGATACCATTAAGGACAATTTAGAAGACAAATCAATAGAAGCTGTAATTTGTAAGCTAGATTAATTGACATTGCTGATTGTGAATACATGTGCACGCCATATAATGGCAGTATATGCTGAAACAAATGTAATGTAACACATAATGTACCATATTCTAGCATATAAATATTTTTTATTTTATTTTGATAGGTATATTTAATTGCATTGGATAGTACTTATAAATTGAACAACTTTCTGAATACTGCATCATTGGTCTAGTGGTCCCAAGCCCTACTGCTGAGCTTGAGGTCCTGGGTTCGATTCCCGTTGGTCGAGCAGTGTCATTGGGTATTGCCATAAGGAATTTCTCATTAGCAGCCCGGAGTATGAATTGGCGCCCGGTTGATGACAATAGGCGTGCCCCCAATACATAGGACTTGGACATAACGGGCGAAATGTGAGTGTAAGTACTGTAGGGTGTATTACGTCAGAGGTGTACCTCTGCGATCTACTCAATCCTTCGGGGATTAAAGGCGTCATGGTATGTTATGTCTTGTAAATGTTACACCGCGGACTACCTACAGTATTTGTCTGTCTTTACCCTTTTTAAATCCATCCTAAGGTTGTCTTTAAAAGATCGCTCTTAGCGATAAGACCGCCCATTGTGTCACCCTTTGTACAGTTTCTATATTTATGTCTGTAATTTATATGGTGCACATAATAAAGAGTATTCTATTCTATTCTATTCTATGTTTCTGAAAATTTCAGAGGTGCTTTTAAATTTCTTTTTTTTTATGGCATCGCGCAGCTTAACCTAGAAGGTTGTTGTCTGCTTAGCCGGACGTGCATGACATGACCTAAAGCGCGGTCACTGTCGGACTGCATAGAAAAGAAAGAGAAGCGCGATGACACAACCCTCGTAATTTATTGCAAAATATGAAGCAATAATCTATTTACAAAAAATCTATTGTTTGGACTAAAAATTTAAAACACTAGTGCTTAAGTATGTTGCTTGTAGAATTATCTGACAAAAAATCAAATCATTATGATTTTTTTCATGTATATTTGTATGATTTTTATTGTAAAAAGAAAGTTTTTAGATGTATGTTCATGATTTTTTTCTACCGTATCAAATTAGTTGTACTCGTATTATGTTTTCAACACATTATGTACCTAGCATACCTATATCCTGAAGAATATCATATATTTTTCTGATTGTGTTTACTGTAGTTGATCATATACTTTTACGCATTATAAAACTTGCGTTTTTTGCGTTTATGTAGTCCCGGTAAGGCCTTCTGCCAGGGCTTAAATAAAAAACTAAGCGACTACACGCTAAGGGCACCCCCCGTGGGGTTGCCCTTGGCGGAGCTCGGCTTAGGGCGTGGCTGGGAGAGGGCAGCAAGGGACAGGCTGATCAGAATTATTTTAACTGTCAGCCCTTGTTTCTTACTTAAGTCCATCTGTTTCAGCCGCGGAGTAAATTTACTCCGTGGTTTCAGCAGTCATCTCGAAGTTTACTTCATTCTTAGCCTTGTTGACTTTCTTTCAATTAATTAATCTGATTTGATCTGCCAATTCTATATCCTTAATTATTTTAAAGTAGTGTTAAAGGGTCTCGTAGAAGTTCACCATATCTTTTCCTTCAATCAATTTCTAGTTGAAGTATAGAACATTACCACTAAACTGCCTATAAATCAGTGAACAGGCGCCAAACACCAAATTATGGATTATTCAAACGCGGGCGGTACACAAATTAGCAAATGTAATCACTTAATTTTCTATTCATTGAAGTATAACTACGTCCCGGCGGCGAATGATTAACAAACTGTTTCCATGTATTCGTGATTATGAGCGTAAAGTTTTGTGAGTGGCCCGGTCAAACTGGAAAATGTTCACAGAATTTATGAAAATTAAAGCCTTGAAAATTCTAGGGCAGCTTGTTAACTACAGATTTTACCGTCTCTTCGTTCACTATAGAGCAAAAGATGGTGGAAAATAAGGGCCTGGAGAAGGTTGTTTGAAGGAAGCCTGGCTCATCGGCGTAACGTCGCTTTGCCTGTCGGACTTCTACAGACTGTACTTCGGAGAGTGTGCACAGGAGCTCCATGACCTGATCCCACCATCGTCCTTTTACCAGCGGACAAGCAGACGTCCTGCAGCGTATCCCGACGAGTCGTACTCAGCGCTTCTTCTCAACGTTTATTATGCGCACAGCCAAAGTGTGGAACTCTCTGCCGGTATCTGTGTTCCCTCCCACATTTATCCGTCTGCCTTCAAAGCAAGAATGAACAGGCACGCTCGTTCCATCATAGACCTCATCCATCGCTTTCCATCAGGCGTGATCGGGGTCAGGAACGGGCCCATTTAGCAATAAAAAAAAGGTTATTACTCCAGGCTAGTATGGTAACTTCAGAATTTATCTCTTTTTTGTCCACGGCTAAACATAAGATAAGATGGAGCCATCTGCCCGACTAATCATTAAGGCTCCTATAAACAGGCACGACACGCGATATAATCGCGCGCGACACAAAGGCACCGCTCATTGCCCGACTTGCGGTGCCTTTGTGTCGCGTGTCGTGTAGCGCCTATTTGAAGGAGTCTTTATGAGGAACAATCCATGATTCGGGGAACGTAGGTCCTTGCACGAACGCGCAGCGTACACGTAAGGTGAATTCAAACGATTTTTTAATCGAAAATACGACTGTTTTATAGCATTTTGGTTTCAATTTTTGCGACGAGCACAGTAGTATTACCCGTATATATATTAATCAAACCTTAAAACTAAGTAAATATTGTGTAGGTATACTCTGCGTGTTAGTGTTAGACCCACAGATCTTTATTTGTATACCCATGTATGTGTGTGTTTTCTAAGAAGTATTCCCACTACAAAGTATTGAATACCATATTTCTATAAATAGTCTCAAGATAAAACCTTTTTGTACTAAAGGATAAGTGGAATAAGTACGTTGTCTAAATCGATTTGTTTCGAGTTTCAACACCTGCGCCGTTCAAGCTATTAATTGTTTCACTTTTGTCTGTTTGTTCTAGCACAGGGGCTAAGCTTGGCAATATAATTTTATAACGTAACGTCTGTATTTTATATTATTTTTCGAAAGTATAAGCAGAGGTATTAGTTAATTTATATTTTGCATGTTTTTAAATACCCCGTGTTGAAGTGGTCAAGCCCATTAATTGGGCAATAATTCTGAAAACTGCTATTGAGAACTTCTAATGTGAACCACCCAATAACATTGACAAAACCCAAAAACCAAATACTTAGCAATATTTCACCCAACTGCTGGAATGGAAAAAAACTACCTATATAGACCCAACCGGCCTTATTACAAAACAAGGACTCGATAGTTTAAACCTGATTCTAAATATAATATTTAAAACCAGGTTTTAACCATCGAGTCATTTTTGAATTTCGAACTCAATTCCGACAAAATTCTAATAACAAAAACTAACGTCAAACTCGAGACTAAATTGTTAATTTTGTATTAGGAACTTTACTATGCTCTGAATAAAGTTTATAATACAATAACGAGCTATGAAGTTTTGGGCTTGGACCAAAGTTAGAACTTGTTTTGTAATAAGACTGAAAAGGTTTTAAAGTTATATCCTTACAGTAGGCCTAACAAAATACAGTGTAGTGTAGGCACAGTAATTAAGAATGCTCGTCGTCTGGTGTTGAAACCCCATTTTTTGCGTCGTTACAATGCGCCTATTAATGCAATTGGCTCATTATTGCTGTAACTACTGGTGCGTAAACCACTTGCTTGTGATTAGTTATGTTGATTTTTGCCACGTTCATCTATTATTAGGGTTTGGACACTGTGATAAAAATCGATGAAGAAAATAATTTATTTTTCATTATTGTTGGATTTCTCACTAATGCTACCATTATTATATTCATGTCGATACGACATTTAATTTTGAGGACTGTTTTTAGGTTTGCCATTCATTGAAAAATTTTAGAATAATGATTGCTCTTACACCAATTATGTACAAGTCTTGAAAAGGTTCTACCATATAATAATTAGTACCTTCCAAAATTATCAACAAATCTGCTCATAGTCGAGACCGATCGCAGAAAAACATTAAAAAAAAACAGTGGCACTCCGGGAGTGCCGACAGAAGTGAAACCTTGAACAATTACGTGTGTATTTTGTGAATCGTCTTATAAACAAAACACGCGCGGTACCGGCTACGGCCATCCGTCTTACGAATTTTCGATCAGGTCACGTGTCCTGACGCGAGTTTAACATTTTTTACCCATTACAAAAAAGTGTACAACGCCGCTAAAGAAGTTTTCACTTCCAAAAGTCTTCCTGTTCGCAAAAAAATTGTAAAAACACTTCCATTGAAAATCGATAAATCATAATAATAATTAGTCTTTAATGTTCCCACTGCTGGGACACAGGCCTCCTCCCGTTAAGAGGGAGGGAAAATTCGAATATGTAAAATGTTTGCAACCAAGGCTATTATGAACCACCCTTTACCTAATAATTTCATCGCAACAATTAGGCGCCTGTATGATCGAATTAGCGAACGATTTCGATAGCAGACAGTTCCTGACAAGGTTATAGTCTAACTATTGGCTTCACGACTGATTATAGCATCACTCATGATGTTTTTAATAGTTTCAGACTGGTTAAGACGTATAGAATTATTAATGATAATTCGGGTCTTGGTAATTATGGATTTGTCTAGACTATAGTGCTGTTGATATAACCTATTAGCTTTTTCTGAATTCACAATAGAGAGTACATGTGTCAATAACTAAATTAATTGGGAGCATATCTCCAGTTGATAAAAAGCTTCTATTTGTTCGAAACCAGACGGAAAACCGTAATAAAATGTGAGAGTACTCCAAAAAAAACCCTTGGTATATTCTTTTGCCCATATTTCCATTTTACTTCTTTTTGCTTCAACTGTGCCCTCCTCCATCTTTTTTCCAACCTATAACATCATACAAATAAATCACTTCGAAGAACCGTTTCAAGGCATTGAAAATTCCTATAAAAAACCACTACCTCTTCACTCAAACAAACAGATATAAAAAACTGAATGTCGTAACAATGTCCGTTTGCATTTGATGATTCTGCGCAGTTAGGTACGTCAATGACATCGATAAATGAATGATAGTGACTCAGTGAAAGGCATATCTCACGCCGATAATGAAGAAGCGACTAGCTATCAACGATTTTCTCGCTCAAGAAGAGTACAAAAGATTTTAGGTCCCGTGTTAGTAAAAGAGATACATATATTAATAGTCGATCGCTGACTGTTCACGCCGCTGCCGGGGAGTACTCATTTGTCGCAGTGACAAGAGCTATCAAAGAGAGTACTCGCTCAGCTCCCTCGCTCCCTCGCTTGATGGGCAGGACACTCTATAAGAGACTCATGCTTAGTAAATACGCATACCAGCGAGTAATAGCTCATCGCCGTCGCGTACTCGCTGCTCGTTTCTTGCCAGCTCACATCCCTATGTGTTTATTATTCCAGCATATGGCACTCGTGGGTTGCAGCTGAATATCAGCGTCAGGTGATACATCTTTTTTTTTTGTTTTCTTCAGAATGGGAAATCATCAAATGACCCCTCCCGCTCTGGGTGGAGCGGAAGGGAGTGTCAGACTCTCACTGACTAAAACCCACCCGTGTTCCTTCCTTAGCCCTTTATGTTCCGGGCCAGCGGTAACCCTTTCGGACAATCCCGCTGACCCGGCAGGCTTCAGCCCTGACGGGCCACTTCGGTTGATGCTGACATCTCTTTGAGGCGCGCGAGGAACACGTACGCGCCGTCCGGCACGGGCCTGGTCCTGTTCGGACGGTGAGCTAGGTGATACACCTTGCGTTGTCATCTGACATTATGCTGAGCTGAGGCCCTTTTAGCATTATAGTCTATTTTCTGTTTTTATAGTTTTAAGGTGTTTTTATTTTGCTGTAATGCCAATAAACGCATTTTCCTTTCTTTCTTCCTAAATTGAAGGACTTTAAAATCTCGACATTGTGTCTCTGAATTTATACATCCAGATGCGAGAACTACCCACTATCCATGGCTGTTGAGCAATTGACCTACATATTTAGCAATAACCTAACATAAGCAGCTTACTTTTATGATAATACCACGAAATCAATAACTAGCAAGTCGAGAGCACTATTAAGGCTCCTACAAACAGGTGCGACACGCGATATAATCGCGCGCGACACAAAAGCACCGCTCGTTGCGCGACTTGCGGTGCCTTTGTGTCGCGTGTCGTGTCGCGCCTGTTTGAAGGAGCCTTAAGTCAAATGTCACTTACTCGCCAGCACTCAGTTCCTAAGCCGCTGCTGAGTGGTTTTATCACATTTCCAATAAATAGGTACTTTTCCATGATTGACGTCATCGTTGCTTATGATAGTACTATGCGTGGTTCCTGCTCAGCTATGCTATTAGAGTAGCATAATATAACATACAATCATCACGCCTCTAATCACCGAAGGGTTAGGCAGGTGTAATGTCCACTTTACTTTACCGTATGTCATTTCTTCCCAGAATTTGATCCTTATTTACGAGACCATCGGACGGTGCAATAACACAGGCTGTGTTTTTCATAAAATCTACGAGTTCGATTCCTAGCTACAGTAATTGATTTTTCAAAAAATTAATGATGCAGTTTTAGTTTTTATCAAAATCAACCCCGCGGCTCCTTCAATTATTTTTCGGTATTTCCTATAGTTTCGGATTTGGTCATCGATGCTGACTTGGAATCATTCACCCTATATACAAACGAATTGATAACTCTTAGAAATCGGTTTTTTTTAAATCGGTTAAAAATAAATTTGTATCTCACTTAAATATTTACTGACTATAAAATATATTGCATAGACATAAGATTGTTGTCTGATCTTTCTTTTAATTTAGTTAACTCGCAGCTGTTGGCCTCAGCAGAAGTGTTGGGGCTTATCTAACAAAACTCATATAACTATCACGGAGAATTTGAGGCGATATTAGTAACGATATCCAGCGCAGGTTCGTAGTTACAATAAAACCAAGAATAGAAAAGTATTACGGCGTAAATAACCCGTTAGTTTAATGTTTTCGTTAATTTTAGTAAGTATGACTTTCCACCTTTGCCGGCTTTAACAAACAATTGATTTGCATTTCTCAATATGTTTTAAATGTTGCTAGCTTGTTAGAGATAGTTCATAGGATGAGGATGGTTTTCAAATAATTGGTTTACTAAGGGCTGATTTTACCAAAGTCAGATATCTTTTATCCGTGGAATAAAATGGACGTCTGACAGTTCTAGTATGGAAAAACTGTCAAAAAATTCTAAATTTATTCTCAGTTTTACTGGTAGAATGCGCCCTTACTATCATAGTAATTTTTTTAAATAATCAACGTCGTTTATGGTGTACTCTCAACGATGTTTTAACGATGTTTTTTGCTACTTAACTTTTAATCATTACTATTAATTGTTTGATATTTTCAAACTTCTGAATACTAACAAATCTTCACAAAAGGGTAAGCTTCAAATTCAAATTGCAATAAAAACTACTCTGTTCGTTGATTTAGAGACAAATACAAAGTTATAACAACTTTTGGGTACTTTTGTGATCCAAGAAATTTCAATATATTTACCAAAAGGCTCCATCAATCCGTCAGATATTTATATATTCACTATCAGGACATGTAGTACAAATCGAATTAAAGTTATTCTGTGCTACTGTTGTGTTATTGAGTTGAATATCCTTTTAAAAATTGTCCAAATCTGAGTTTTCAAAGTCGTCAGATTTAGGAATAGCCCTCAATAATTTCTTCATCAGATTTGCCTATTTAAGTCATTATGGGTTACGCCGCACCCGATCAAACCAAGATCAACGCCTCTGAACAATTAACAACATAAACGTGTACCTACCGACTAGTCAATTTACCTAAGTACTTCGAAGCAATGTTTTTTTCAAGTTCTTAGAAGATCATTGTTTGTATACTTAAGTTATTTGAATAAGTACCACCTTCAGTTCTCACTTACTTGTAATATTGTATCGGAAAAACCTATATACATATGTATGTGGCTTGTTATTGTGGGATTTCTTGATTTCGTGCAATGTGAATATTATTTAATGTGACTTTAAGAGCGTTTACTCAGTACGGCATTTCATACAAATTTTCAAGCTCTTATTTTTCGAAATGAATGAACCGATTTCAATGAAACTTCATATGCATAAGCAGGATACAAAGGTCTAAAAAGTTAGTTAAGAACATTTTCGAAATGTCTTATTTAAAAAAAGATAACTGGAAATCTCTGTTTCTATGGAAAATTTAAAATCGGTCTAATTTGGCTGTAACACTATTTTTCGAAAATGTTCTTAACTAACTTTTTAGACCTTTGTGTCCTGCTTATGCATGTGAAGTTTCATTAAAATCGGTTCATTCATTTCGAAAAATAAGGCTTTGAAAGTTTGTATGAAATGCCGTACGGCGTAAACGCTCTTAAGTGATGAGGAAAGTAATTTTAATGAATTGTTATGGTAATATTTATTTATTATTATCCTCCTACTGGACCTACTTCATATGCTGCTTTTCATCCATCTGTGCGCGGTGGACATCGAACGGGCGGCGATGGAACACGCACGCTCACACAGCATCAACTCCATAGTTCCATTACTCCATCTATATTGCAAACATCCAATATGTTGTTTGTTAGGCAAATTCGAATACATAAGTAGGTATCGTATGTTAGCAGTTGTTTTTGCCTAGCTATGATGCTCTGTGATCACTCTTAGTAGTGTGAAATACCATCATTTTATTAGAGAAATTATTTCATAGCTGCCTTGTTATGTATTTCATCATCATCATCATCATCAGCCTATAATGTTCCCACTGCTGGGACACAGGCCTCCTCTCAGTGAGAGGGAGTGGGCCGTAATCCCCCACGCGGACCCAGTGCGGGTTGGTAGATGTCACATGTCTTCGAATTTTTGGTTCTAGGACATGCCGGTTTCCTCACGATGTTTTCCTTCACCGTTTTGTGAGCAGTGGTGATGAAATAATTTACACAAAGTAAAGCGCCTGTCTGGGTTCGAACCTACGACCTACAACTCGTAAGTCGCGGCCGTTACCACTTGGCCACCACTGCTCCCGTAATGTTATGTATTTACCCTTTATGAAATTCGAATACTCACCTTGTCACTTTAATTAACATCAATTAATTAGGAGTACCTGTCTACACCTGTTGATTTACAAATTGTTCTATTTTTTATTATATCTAGTGGATAGTGCTTATCCGGAAACTGTAATAATTATGCCATTTTACTGCAAATTGGTACAGAATATTAACAACAGTCCTCCACACCGAACTTCGGCCATGGCGGCTAATCTCATCGGAGAAAAGCCATCGGCGCGGGAAATATTACTCGTATAGTGCACAAGTGTATGTGCAGTCACAGGTGTTCTGTCTCTTCTCTCACTCTCAATGCAACACGACCGGAGAGAGATCGGAGCAGGCGCAGCTCGCAGGACCAACGGCTTAACGTGCTTTCCGAGGCACGGGGGTATCACACCGCCAACTTGCAAACTCCGGTCTGTTATTAAGAAATTTCTAAACGGAAAAACTCAATAACACACGCCCGACCTGGGGTGCTGATATAGAATATTAAGAAGTATTAAAAACTAGCTTCCGCCCGCGGCTTCGCCCACAAGGTACTTCGACAAAAACTATCCTATGTCCTTCCCCGGCATGCACTATATCTCTCTGCCAAATTTAATCGAAATCCGTTCAGTGGTTTAGGCGTGAAAAGGTAACATACAGACAGACAGAGTTACTTTAGAATTTATAATATTAGTATGGATGGTGCATCAAGACAAAATATTCCCACCTATAGCACATTAAATTAACTCTTACCCAACACACCCACGTTATTAAACCTTGAATATTCGTGTCACGTAGGTAGCCAGCTCATGCAGAACAGAAGCCAACTTACATCAGATCATTCTCAAAGGAGCCCGCTAGACGCTAGATGTTATCACTAAATGTGTGGGCTTCTCATTTATGTTCAAGTTGCTACCTTAATCGGAGCAGACAGGTTTTACTTTATATTATAGTATGAAGGCTCGTATAAGAAAATACAAATTAGAATCGAGGTTTTAGTAAGCGTTTTCCTAGTAGACAGGCCTTACTTATTAAGCTTGGTTTCCTAATATAGCAGTGAAAGGTCACACAGTAACGACTGTCCAAAAACACAGCGTTTCTTGATACCTTATGTTCTATGTTGTATAGGGTTTGGTTTCCACACTTAGTTCTTCAAGTGGACCATTGTGCGTGTCCTTCTTGATACCTTAACGTAAAATACTTATGAATATGACAGATTTTCATGACGATGACAGAAAACCGTAGTATTAACTATATGTTCTTGATAATCTATCTAATCTGCGTTCGCGATTTAATTGCCAAAAATGTAAACAAATATGAATTAATGGAAAAATAACTTTAATTCCTACACAATAAAGTTCAGTTTACGCTACAACTTCAAACATTTTTATAACTTTTTCAATAGTGCTAGTCACTCTAAAATCAACTTAATTGTCATTGAAATAAAGTTGATCTTTGTTTAACTTGGAATAGGGTGGGGGGGTATGCAGCACTGCCCAATTTTACTATAGTTAGATAATTTACATGCAAACTTTGTATTATTTTATAGTTCACCTGTTAAATACTGCCTATTCAGATCTCGAAACGGCCTCTTATAATAATTCGTAGAGCTCCGTTTCCATACAAAATATAATAATTATACACAAATGCTTCCTAAAAACAATTTAGATGTTTACTAACAAAATAAACCCGTAACACTAAATAATACTTTTTATTATATTTACCGAAATGAACCTTCATTTTTACAACAGAATCCATGTTGCCATATTATTACCGGTACGTTGTAATAAAGAAACATACCGTACATGACTGTCGACATGATTGCTAGCGATATTACCCGCGGGCCAAGAAACACGATAATGTAACGAAAAATTGGTAACGTTAAAGGTATTTGTTATAACGTAATACTGGGAAAAACTTTTAGCTTCCTCGAATTCTTATTTTGTTTCTTTTGAGATCATTATTGTAACATCAGAGGGGCAATTCTGGTAATCTTAAGAACGTTCACTGTCTGATCTCGAGTCTCAATCTGTCAAAAATTCCTCTAGTTTTCCTACATATTTGACAAGTTTTTGACATTGATTGTCGCTGAAATGAGATTGCTACTAGATTTTGAATGTTATTTTTATTACGGGAATTGGTCTTCTGAAGTGATGATGTTAGAATTATTTATTTACAGACCTGCCGGTCGATTCTGTAAAAATCTCACCGTGAAAATGTAGGTGAAGTGAGTTTGTTTTTGCTAGGAATTAACACTATTGACAGCTCACTCCACGGTAAAAATCTCGCCGTGAAAATTTAGGTGAAGTGAGTTTGTTTTTGCTAGGAATTAACACTATTGACAGCTCACTTCACCTAAGTTTTCACGGTGAGATAGTTACAGAATCGCAATAATTTATGTAGGGTCGGCGTATCTTGTTTTCTTCCATACTTCTATATTAGGCTGCCCGCCAACGATAGACTTTTTGTAGCACCGATAATTAATCAAGCCGATTTTTCCTCCGTTTCTTATGACATGTCCGTCACTTTATCTGTGGCAATCGAGGGAGCAGCACATCATGGACAGAGAGAACGTAATTACCATGTCATGAATATCAGAAGAAAGGTGGATTTACAGAGGAAGGTTTGTGTTTGGTTTTTGAGCAACCGAAGAGGGAAAAGAAAGTTCAGGGGTTCAGCGGGTTCAGGCTTCGTTGCAAAGATATTTGTAATTTCATTTATTGAAATTTAATTGAGCTATGCAGTAAGAAAGGGTTGACAAGTTTCAGCCCGCCAAATCATATGAATGAAAATACGTCGTTGCTAATTCGGATAAAGAGGCATGCATATCGGGTGATTTACATCAAGGTATTTAGTTTGTATGAAAATTAACAAAAAATTAAAAATAAGAATTAATTAATGTGTCCATAATGAAAAATGCTTATTTATTTCCATGGTTTGAATATCTGGTCGAAGTTTATGTATATCGTCTGGAACACGCTGTATATAGATTTACATACCTACCACAAAAATGTTATTAAAACAACTTACCAATATTTAATTTCTAAGATAAACACTTTTTCTTTATTCATCTAAAATTCATTTTCGTCACAGAGTTTCCACAATTTTCATATATTATTCCTCCCAGACACACACTAGGTATTGCGTAACTTTATAATATTTTATATTTATGCTTTTTTTTTTAATTCTCATCAAAAGCCAACTCAGTTCTACCTTAATAAAGAGTGCTCTGAACGTTTACGTCTTATGTGGTTCACACCCCCCTCCACCCCCTTTAGATTTACATCCCTTTGAGTATCTCACTCTCTCACTTAACGTAAGACCTTTATTTAAAGTGAAATAAGTAACGCCCCTGTGAGCCCGTAACTTTAACGTAGATTAGGTGAAACAAGTTCGCGACGGTAATATATGTCGTGACGCACATACGCGTCGGGTAATTGTGTCGTGTCGTGTGTATAGGCGGGTTTAGGTTATGTGGTCTGGTGTGGTGCAGAAAAAAGTTTTAGTGCTCTGTGGTCAGATTTGTATGGTGTGTTGTGTTGTGAATGACGTCAGTTTTTAGAGAAATCATTTCACAGTTGCTAAAAATTGTAAATCCACATTATTTTTGTGTGTTAACACGAGAGTGCTTCATCTCTGCCTATTCCCCAAAGGAAATAATGCCGGCTATCATATGGATAAAAGATTAGTGACCCACCTTGTCGTCTAAAATAATATGTATAAAAGATAAAAGTCCTTCGAAAATAAGTAAATTAAATAGCCACATAGATCTATAGATTGCATACACATGACATCAGATGATGTCATAGCACGTCACGACACACCACACCACACAATGTACACCCACCTTAGCTATCAGGCAGGAGTTGTCTTTGTTTGAGTTTTGTATGCAGTACGCCTAAGCGGTGTTGTTGGCAACTTTACGGCGCTCCGCGGTTGTGGGGCATTTTTTTCATTTTGCTCGTGTAGTAGGTACTTTTTGGTTTATGATTGGTTTTTAGACTTTCGGTTGGTAAGTAAGGGGTACAGAAGCTTAAACTGTTAACCAGGACACATGGTGGAATTTTTCGATACTTACTAGCAGAGGATTTTATAAATAGCTCCTAGGAAATATTACGTAGGGACACGACGGGGTAGGTCTGGGGAACAAGAAATTTCACGCGAATAAAATCGCGGGCTGAAGCTAGTTTAATATATAAAGAACCTCTGAAGAAGGGAGTGGGCCGTAATCTACCAAGATTACGGCCCACTCCCTCTCACAGAGAGGAGGCCTGTGTCCCAGCAGTGGGAAAATTATAGGCTGATTATGTATTTTATATTATTTGAAGTGAATCACTAGAGTATATCACGTTCACAAGTTTCAGTTTTCTACCCTGCCCACTCTTAGCATTTTCACGCTAAAATCATATTAAAAAAATAAATTGTAAGAAGTCTCGTGTTTCAACAACAGCGAGGACGTAGCTTGCTTCATAAACTTTGAGTTCACCAATAACTTCGACATTATCGAATTAAATCCCAAAAAAAAAGGAGAATCACAATAAATGTACCTTTTTTTTTTAAACGGTTTTATTTAGCTTGCCTTGTTTGTTATTTATTTATTTGGGTCAAATTTAGTAGGTACTTGAAATTTTACCCCCTTCCTGTTGGCAGATTGATCTGATATTTGGTACACACCTTTAGTTTTGATGACAATATAATTTAGTTTAATCAGTATCATTGCAAATCCAAGATGGCCGCCGCTACAAAATGGCGGATTACCTACATATTTTTTCACAACCCCCTCAATATGGGTATCAAAAAGAGCTTGATTAGAATACTGTAGGTACACTAAAAAAAATTTCAAATGTAAGATGGCCGCCGGCACAAAATGCCTGATTTCATATTTGTTTTAATATGGGTAACGGGTATCAAATGAAAGGGCTTTACAAGTAGAACACAGTGCATGGCGGATCATAGAGTTTAAGTAAAAACTAAAATCTTGAAAATAAAATAAGAAAAATATGCTTTTACTTATTTTATTCACTAAAACATCTCATAAACGAGCCCAAAAATAGAACGAAACGACCTTTAAATGTTCAGGGCTGTCGCGATTTTTTGTAGGTAGGTACCGTTATTTTAATGTTGGTAGTTTAATTCAGTTGTTTTTGTTATTTAAAAATTACCTACCATCACGCCTGCATTACCCGTGGGGTAAGACAGAGGTGTACAGACGCCAGCACCTCAAGCTACTGCAACCTAATCTTTAATAGATTTTCAACTTTATCGCTGAAGAATAAGGTTCAATGTTGATAGGAAAAATTTAACAGTTTCGGGTTTTACATTTCGTCAGTTATGGTTAAGTCCCATGTGATAGGAGGCGAGCCTATTGTCATCAACCGGGTGACAAAGCTAGACTTCGGCCTGCCACTTAGAAATTGCAAATGGAAAAACCCAATAACACTTTCATTTCAGATGGAAAACCCAATAACACTTTGATTTCATATGGAAAAACCCAATAACACTTTGATTTCATATGGAAAAACCCAATAACACTTTGATTTCAGATGGAAAAACCCAATAACACTTTTTATTTTATTCGTAACAAAGTAATAATAATTAATAAATTGATTGGTAATTTAATGCAGTTGTTTTTTTGTTATTGAAATGCACGTAAATGTTAACGGGATTCGCTTTCTGATAAAAGGGCCTTTAATTATGCGAGTAATTTTAGTTTATTTAAATGTAATTGAATAAGATAAAGTTAAAGTTCATAGCACTAATTGAATACGCTGTTTGATTGATATAAGTGATAGGTTCCATAAGCACACGATTCTATAGGAGATAATTATTAACACCTACCATGCATATCTCTTCATAATTAATTAAGATAGAAAATTAAAAACACACTACACACGTTACTTAGCCATTTGAAAAAACGAATGAATGAATGATAATTAATACCTTTATTTTTCCTTTTTGCATATTTTCACAAGTTTCAAGATGTACAGAGTTTATATTTAGTAAACAAAGCAGAAGAATAATCATGGCTGAGATCTCGATCTTAAATCACTACGAAAATGTTTCTTTCCGGTGGTCTGTCTAGCCAGGACTATCCAGTTGGCTGTGCATGACGAAGCTAGGAAAGTAAATAAGTTTGAAAACAGAAACCTAAAAGAAAGAGAAAGTTTGTTTTATACTAGAATAAATAATATCACCGACCAGTTTGCTCTAAAAGAATATTCACTTAATAAAGGAAAACTTAGTTCAAAATCAAAATCAAATGTCATTTATTCAAACTAGGCTGAGAATCAGCACTTTTTGTCACATCACCAGTCCTTCACCGTCATCACCGCCATCACCGTCTAGGTCAGAACCTAGACTGGAGTCAAGAACAAAGCCATTAAAAAAAATTCGCCCACTTTCTAGTGCTTTTTTGCTAGTACTTGTACCAACCCTACGTTTAGTTATACTTTTATACCGGAGTGTTCGGTAGAGATAGTGCAGGCTACGAGCCGTTGCGCGTTGTACAGTTTCATAGCACATTGAACAATTTTAAGAAAGAAAATACGGTTATTTGCGGCAAACATGACGTAAATTATTAACATTGTGATTAGTTCCACGTAGGTTCTCCTTCCGGCCTTGGGAGAAAATATGTGCCATCTATTTTAAGTTCAGACACCTGGCTCATTATACTTTACGACAATGTTTTAGAGACAATATTGTATGAAATTAAAGATGATTCCGTATTGTTAATGAATTCCCAATTTATAATCTTCATCACCATCGTTATTGGCAGCGCTGTTCCACCCATTACTCAATATAAGCTTCCTCCCTTTTTGCCATGCTTCCCTCGTATGTGGGTCTTATCCTACTTCTCATAATTGTCATAAAGGGCAACCTATGGGCCCTGGTCCTTTTGTCCAAAATAAGATAAATTCTACATCATGAGAACGCTTTCTTTCACTCAGCACTTATTTAATAATTCACTAATCTAAAACTACACAAAGAAAAACGTTAAGAAACGAAATGGCTACTTTTTCAAATTGCCCGATCCGAATACAGGCACAAAGGTACATACCAAACGTCGGCCATATTGAAATTACAGCCAATCGGAGGCATATATTCTGAATTGAAATCAATCGGCCGGAATCCCCACATACCCACGGGAAATATTTAATATCAGGATTAAATGATATTTATGATACAACGCGATACTTCATTTATGTTTCTGGATTTTTTTTTCTCGCAATCATAATTTGAATTTTCATTTATTTAGATACGTAACGAGAAAGAGGATGCTTGTGGATATAGGTCATTCTATTGGAATATGAGTCTCGATCGGTGTTTAGTTAGTTAGTTTTTTGTGTAGTTAGTTAGTTTTTCGTTGTAAGGGTTTTGGTCCTCAGGTGAAATAAAGTGGTCTTCTGTTTTTTTTCTCGTTTGCGGGATATATACCTTTTGTGAATGCAGTTAGGCCATTTTAAAAAGTTATAGTAATGTCGTCCTAAAACGAATGATAATTACATATTACCTAAGTAGACTTTTTTACCAATGACCTAGCGAGTCTTATTCTGTCTTACCATACATCTATAAGGAAGTTCACACGTGCCTACACCATTCCATTGATACGTGAACTTCGACCTTCATGCGAAGCACACCTAACCGACCAGCAGATAAGATATGATCGTTCTTTGTCCCGGTTGTGGAGGCGACAAAGGGATTTTCTGCTGATAATAATCCCTTTGTCGATTCTTACATCTCAAAGGATCAAATAAAGGCGCCCATAATCTGATCAACCCCTTTACAGGAATGAATACTCATAAAATTTTTGAATTTAGTCAAATGTGTGATAAATAATTTCAATACTTCTTGGTGGCTAAGTAATAACAGCCGCACAGTTCGATCGATCAGGTTAAGCTACGCTTGCCGCGGTTGGTCTGTGGATGGGTTTATCTTTAATCTTTACATACAAAGACCCCACCGTGCTTCGGAAAGCACGTTAAGCCGTTGGTCTCGGCTGTCATTCGTGGATCTTTGACAGTCGTTACGTTTGGTCAGAAGCCCGACACTCTAATAACCAGTCCTACCAACGGGTATCGTATTAAGGCTCCTACAAACAGGTATGACACGCTATATAATCGCGCGCGACACAAAGGCACCGCTCGTTGCGGGACTTGCGGTGCCTTTGTGTCGCGCGCGATTTATCGCGTGTTGCGCCTGTTTGAAGGAGTCTTTACCCGGTCACTGGGTTGTAGAGGTCAGATAGGCAGTGGCTCCATGTAAAATTCAGGTCTTTAGCTGCGTACGGTTAGACTGGAAGATAACCCCAACATAGTTGGGAAAAGGCTAGGTGGATGATGACTTGCCAATGAAAATCGTAATTCTAAACTAATATTGCAAGTAGCAACATTCGAGACAGAACTTAATAAGTGAAAAGAGAAACAAGTTACATTTACAAGGAAGAATTATTAGCTTCAAGCATTCGCGCAACTAAACAAACACTGCATGCCCTATTATGCTAGTATTTACAACACCTAGATAAGCTACTAACGACTCTATGTTTTGTTTACAGGTACATATCAACGCGGAAAATGTGCCCGATATCAGCGAGGCGGTAATGGAGCGCTATCATATAATTTGCACTTACGCGTCGTATCTGCAACATTAGTTACACATGCTGGCTGAGTGTGTCAACTGTTTGGTAGCTAGGGATTCCCTTTTAAGGTGAATGACGCAGTGGTAGATCGTGAAATTCAGGTCAGTGTCAGGTTGTATCTTGATCAAAATATGATTCGCGACTATAATAGATATGTATTTATAGAATTATAGTCATTAAAATCATTAAAACATATCTTCAAGTTAGATTTGTATCATTAGCACTTTTCCACATGAGATTTGTTCTTAACGTACAAATCTAACTGAGAAAGATGTATTAAAATGATTCTAATGATTATAATTCTGTAAAAATACATACGTACCGATCATAGTCGCGAATTGTATTTTGATCAAGATACAACCTGACACTGACCTGCAAATTGCAAAAAACGTAAGAAAATTTGAATTTCGCGGTCTACCACTGCGCATTCATCTTAACTTGAGATATTGAATTAATTATTAATAGATAAATTCCCGTAAGATGAACTGGTGATATTACCGTAATTAATTATGAAAGAGAGTGGCTGAATGGATATTGATAGGAAAGGATAATATGGGACAAGGAACATAAGCTAGAAATTACATAGCTACAGGTTTTATTACATACACCATAAAATATTACAGATATAAATTTAATATAGAAATTTTGCAATGGGTGACAAGGGGCGGTCTTATCACTAAAAGCGATATTTTAATGAAATCTTTGGATTGATTAAGGGTTTAAGAGAGACAATACTGAAGGGGCTGTTTTACGTATAATATATTTATATGTTTATGGGTTTGAGCTGAAGGCCATTCAAACATTGTCCGTTGCTTGAAAAATCGATGGAGTGAGCCCACAACAAGAAAGTTGAGTTAAGGGGCTTACAGGACCTAAACACAAAATACGTAAGGTTTAGAAACAATAAAAGTATATGATCGACTACAGTTAACAAAACCTGAAAAAATATATGATATTCTTCAGGATATACGCTAGGTAGATAGTGTGTTGAAAACATAATACAACTAATTTGATACGATAGAAAAAAAATCATGAAGATACCTCTAAAAACTTTATTTTTACTATAAAAACCATACTAATATACATACTTACAATCATTCTGATATTTTGTCAGATTATTCTACAAGCAACATACTAAAATACTAGTGCTTTAATTTTTTAGTCCCAAAAATAGTTTTTTTGTTGCTTCATATTTTGCAATAAATTACCAGCGTTGTGTCATCGCGCTTCTCTTTCTTTTCTATGCAGTCCGACAGTGACCGCGCTTCAGGTTATGTAAGCCCCTGAATTATTATTTTTTATTTCGAATCTGTCCTACGCACTTTTTTACTGTCAAATGAAACCTTCGGGCATTTCAATATACTTTTTTGCTGTATCATATTTATTAATAACTGTTTCTAAAATGGAAATGACAATTTCAATTTGCCTTATCAATATCAGTGTAGGCGGGCAAGATCTAGAATTACTTAAGGCAACTTGTAGGTAGTTCTTGTAATACTTAGAAACAATGGCCAACTAGTTTTAAACTTAAAAGTTAATTAAACATAGCTTTTACGGACATTATATCAGATAGAGAAAGAATGAACGTAAATGAAACCCAGTAGTTTAATCTTTGATAGTTTTTACTTTCTCAGTCCATAAGTATACTTATTTTGAAATTAAATTCCATAATTTACTGGCATTCAATCTCGAATCCTTTTCAATCATTATCAACAATTCTTGTGTCGATGAAAACAAAAATTATAATATTAGCTTTACTATTATTGATCGAAGATTAGCTTACATTTTATTTGACACGCTCCTATGTCAAATAAAATGTCTTTCTTATCATCTTTAATTTTTTTTAAGCTAGAAGGTAAGGCTAAGTTTGATCATAACAATTGGTCCTTCAATACAAAAACTATCTGTTGTTTATAAAATAAGTTACATAAATACGTACCTGCTCAAAACCAGTCACAAAAAAAAGTAAAAATCAAAATCTAAAAATAAAACATTTTCTTAAAATATATTTATATCAAAACTAGTTAAGGCAAGGTAGTGCCTGTAATTACAACGAACGCTTTGCGCAAGAGGCGTGGCAAGGACGCCGGTCGCTCGCCGCACATGCATGCATTATGCAACTGTTACACATTTTAATGTTTTTCACACACGGACACACGTGGGCAGCGCAGGAATTTGGTTGAAAGCCTTCCTACGCTGCTGCCTTTTAGAAGTAAACGGATATGCATATCGATATTAGTGTTGAACTGTGCCTGTTTCCTTTTTAATATACTTTTTTAAGAGTGTACCTATAATTTTGGTTATTTGAATGAGATTATCGAATTGGTTTACGCAGTTTTAGTTTTTCTGTAATTTAATTGTAAAGTAAATTATGTACAAAAAAGGCATAGATCTAGGATAGTATGGTGCTTTTGCCCGAGCTTAATAATTTAGGCTGATTGATTGGGCTTTATTGGTAATATTTTATAGAGACAGACCGTAAAATTAAATACGATAATGATTTCATAAAAACACAGTTTATATATCAGCCACATAAAAGCATAATGCAACTGTTACACATACAAATGAATAATATTTACCTTAAGAATGTCCATACATATTATCTTACGTTTTGCACAAAAAATAACAACGATGACGAAAATGAGAGTCATTTCATAAAACCGTTTTTTTTGTCATACTAATAAAGAACAGTATTATTATTTAATAGAGACGTAGGTCGACTATAAGAGTCTAATACTTCTCGCATGTGGTTACCTAATTTTCATATCATAAGCAATCAATAGTTGCTTCACCGATATATCAGCGATAATTGCGTAATTTTATGGGACATCACTATTTATTACATAAAACAAAAACGCATTAAGATCATATAATTACGTAAATATTACGATTTTGACTGAGAAAGTTGCATTAGCATATATAATAGATAATCATAGGATTATTAGACTAGAACAAATAAATTATTGGAAGCATTATTTTTGTAATAGGCATGGTGAAATATTTTAATAGGCAGAAAATGATGATGTTTGAAATTTGTGCATAGATGAAGAGTTATCAATTTTCATGTATCAAAGCGGAACACAGTATAATGAATCAATACTCTCAGCTCAGTCATCCCATATCTTGTTCTGTCTGACATCTGTCACTACCGGTCTAGGGCAATCGGTCATAGAATGTAGAAATGTCCAACAAGATCCGCCTAAAAAACAACCAATTAGCAATAAAAAACAACTCAACACACGTGACTACATTTTTTTCACTAAACCCATTAAATCGAGAGCACGTTTATATAGGTAAGTAAACCGTTTTTATCGATATTTATTATTTAACATCGATTAGCATACGGCCTTGATATTAAAGACATAACACGCACACATAGTTATGAACCGCACGCACACAAACATAACTGTCTGGCTAGAGTTGCCTTAGGCATCTTCTGGGCACGCCCATTCCACCGTAGACTTCATCCATCGCTTTCCATCAGGCGTGATCGAGGTCAAGAGCGGGCCCATTAAGTAATAAAAAATATTCACGCAATGACGAGAGTCTATGGTTAGACTACGGCCGTTTATGCCGCAAAAAACGTATATTTCGACACTCTCAAGGGAATCAAAATGTATAGGGTATTTCCCGTTGACTTAGAAACATGAAAATTGGCAAGAAACAAGGTCATGTAGCACAAGTAAAGGAAAATACGAAAACCGTAAAGTAGTTACATTGAAAAATAAAACCATTCTTTGTACGGAACCCTCGGTGCGCGTCCAACTCGCACTTGAACGGTTTTTTTTAAATTTCGAACACTATTACGAAAAAAAATAATGTTCTAATTACAAAAACTGACGTTAAACTCTAGTCTAAGTTGTATTAGTAAGTACCTATACAGTACTCTGTAAAGCATATAATACATAATTATAATAACGAAATCGAAGGTTTCGGCTTGGACTAAAGATATAACTCGTTTTGGAGTAAGACGGTCAGTTCCTCGAATTAACTATAATATTAACAAGGCATTGAAAAAGTCACATTGATATACTAGAATATTGATGACATAATCACCCTATAATATTCCCACTGCTGGGTCACAGGCCTCCTCTCTGTGAGAGGGAGTGGGCCAAAATCTACCACGCGGGCCCAGTGCGGGTTGGTAATGAGAAATGGAATAATCGTACACTAAATTCCATACTAATATTATAAATTCGAAAGTAACTGTCTGTATGTATGTTACCATTTCACGCCTAAATCACTCAACGGATTTCGATAAAATTTGGCAGAGAGATATATTGCATCTCGGGGAAGGACATAGGATAGTTTTTATCCCGATATTCCCACGGGATCGACAATTATGCGGGTGGAACTGTGTGGCGCTGCTTAATATCCATTTCATTGGATAGACACCATCACACAAATACAAACATAACATCGGTCGGAGTAATTTCACAGAATAAGAACACACACTTTAATTGATCACCGGTATCGGCTGTACCGAGTAGGCAGAGATATTTAAAAGTTGTAGCTACATATATATCCAAGTCCCACGCTTTGTAAATCTATAAGATTTATTATAACGACCTTTAGATAGAGCGATAAACCTGGTAAAGGTACATTTTTAGAACGTTTAAGGCTTGCCTTGCGTGCCTTGGCGTGCTAACCATGTATGTGGAGTTGTGGACAAAAAAACATACCTCTTTTTTATGTAAATTATAACATGACGTTATAACATGACCTGTGAGTGTGATGGCAAAAGAAACACATTTTTAAGTGAACAATTTTGGTCCTTCGAGTCATGAAATGTGAACAATTTTGGTCCTTCGAGTCATTAAAAATGTGAACAATTTTGGTCCTTCAAGTCATGAACTGTTCTAGTTTCAAATGTGCTTTTTGGTTGACGATAATCTGCCTCGTCGGTGTAGTGGTCGCAAGCGCTACTGCTGAACATGAGGTCCTGGGTTCGATTCCCATGTCGGGCAAAGTATTATTGGATTTTTCTATTAGGAATTTCTCAGTAACAGCCTGGAGTCTAGACTTGTCCCGGTTGATGCCAATAGGCTCGTTCCTATTACATGGGACTTAAAACAAACAAATTGTTGGTGTACCTACTATGTGTACACTCCTGCTTAACCCTTCCGGGAAACAAAGCTTGTTATTGTTATGTCATTTTGGCCGAGTCACAAAGTTATCTGGTTTGAAATGAACAGACGCCAGCACAGCAAGCTACCCGAAACTGTCAAAACTTCCCAATCAACTTTAAACCTTATGTTTTAGAGATAGAGTTGAAAATCTATTAAGGAAATTTGACAGATTGTAGTAGCTTTATGGGCTGACGTCTGTAATTTTTGATTGACGATATCATTTGATTGATATTACTAAGTTACATAAATATCGATACTCTACTTTGCAAAATTGTTTCTTCTAAATTATTATTATGGTCAGTAAAACGTTTATACCATTAATGAAGTAATTAACTTATAATTAATGATAAAATAATAAGGTTATTAACGTTTGTAGTTAGCCGATGCAGTATATTATCCTAAAGTTGTGAGGAAATACCATTTACGACATTTCATTAAATGTAGGACTTAGTAACGAGTATTTTAATTAAACTGTACTAGCCTGCAAGGGTCCCAGTGTAGAACAAGAGCCTTTTACTCATGCTGAAAAGGAATCAGCACATAATACAACCACGCTTGCCCGCTCCTTATTATTTATTGGAATCAACCAGACAGAACCAATTGTCTGAGGAAGCCGTAGCCTTCAATTAAAGTCAAAGACAAAGCATTTATTTCAAATAGGCACATAAAAGGCACCTTGAACGTCAAAATTTACAATAAAATAGAATAGATTCTAGTCACCCCTTCCAAAAGGTAGTTTCGTATAGAGAAGGGTAATAAACTCCTCCGCTACTACTAATATTAGCTGATACAGTTGTGAAATTTTAGCATTCCAGTGCTTCATATCTGCCTAAACGGCGATAATAGTCTTTTTTTCATATATTTTCTCAGCTAAGCTATCCACAATATGTCTTTGCCTCCTATTTGATAACCCGTCTACTTCAAAGTGGCATTCGATTTTTGTTTCTTTCTTTACAGGATGCGGATCTACATTCAGTCGCTCTCTGTAAACTTTAGCTAAGCTCAATCACTTCGGTTCATGGTCATACATACAATAATCTCTTTGGCGCCACTTGGAAAAAATAATCAAGACTGCAAAGCCACTTATTAAAGCTAGACTCTCCACGATGGCGCTTGTTGTAACCGCAGTTAGCAGGACTACGTCACATTCATTACATTTCCATTTAGGAGTATAGGACTATACTCCACCGCGTACCAAGATATAGTGGTCACGGTTCATAGTAATTGTTTCAATTTATTTTTTTGGTCACCATGACTGGGTGCCGCTCCACTAGGCAAGACTTGTAATGTTTTATTAATATTGCAGTAATAAAATAACTTTATTAAATCCAGACAATAATGTTAATGAACAAGGGCGTGGTGTCGGTCAACATATTATTCATATCTACTCGTATCTTATTAATCTTTATTGAGAATGGGTATTGAAAGTATCGATTAAAGTCTCCTACAAACAGGCGTGACACGCGATGTAATCGCGCGCGACACAAAGGCACCACTCGTTGCGCGACTGGCGGTGCCTTTGTGTCGCGCACGATTTTATAGCGTGTCGCGCCTTTTTGAAGAAGCCTTAAATTATAATGGAGTAAAAAATATACGTATATTTATTAGTTATGTAAGCAACTTTGATTAGATTATAGTTATTGTATTCTGTCGGCGATTTTTTTAACACTACAATGACAGCTTTTATCGAATCGGTTATACATCTAGGTAGTGATTTATGACCCTATTGAAGCTCAACGTTTTGGCAGAATTTCATGAAAATGCAGCAGTCTTTAATTAAAGGAGGGAAGATGACGCAAAAGACCGAAACAAATAGAAAATTAGGAAAGCCGACCCACAGTAACGAGACAAGGCGAGGCCAAAGCAGAAGAAGAAGATCTTTAATTGAAAATTAAGACAATATTCCAGTAACTAAGAAATAATTAAAAAAAAAATGTATTTCCTACACCCGCGCCACGGTGACCTATCCTGTACATAGTCCTGCACACCTCTCTTTGTGTTCTAGCAAACGTTTATTCGATGACTTCGTAGATCTATCATACTAGCGCCCCGCCCCAGCTTCGCTCGGGACCAATTTTTTTTTCTAATTTCTGATTTTTTTTTCATACAAACCTTGTCCTGGCAATATCCAACACAACAAAAAAAAATAATTATCCAATTCAGTGCAGTTGTTCGGTAGTTATGTGCGTACATAAATTTCGGCGATTAATTTTTATTTATAGTATAGATTATTGCTCAGAAAAGGCAACAAACAGGTGCAAGTAAGATGTTTACACAATAAAAACTTTTCCACACTCAAAGCCCTGTCTCACATAAAAATGCGTAAATCCACACATAATATATGGTATGGAAAAATAGTTATGTAGTGGCCAGGCGCCTTTCAAATCGCTATCAGGGTCGACCGGCCACTCGTTATCACTGCGCCGTTTATCAGTGCAAGCCTTCGTGCGCTTGCGCAAGTCGGCGTGCGCAAACGGTAAACGGACTAAGGTTTAAAAACAGAAAACTTTTTTTTTTTGTTAGATGCGTTTTTGTGGGTGGCCTATGTTTTGCAGCGGACATCTTGCGGCTGAAATGAATGACGAATGAATGAACATACATTATTTAGCATGGTTAGGAAGCATTGAAAACCAAATAAAACATGGATGGATTGTGTGAGACGATAACAATATAAAAGAAAACAGTGTTATTGGGACGGTTAACAGGGGAGAACGAAAGAAAAAGAACACTGAAAGAAATAAGCAGTAAATACAAATGTAAAACATTGATCTGAACTGTTTTAAACAGTTCCATAATTATGAGCCTAACGTTCAAAGCAGTATTTATTCGAAAACAGTTTAAGCTTGAGGCAAAATGTTACCGTCATGACTAAACTTTAACAAAACACGTTCAAACCATTAATATTTACTTACATTACAGTAATGGTGGTTATCCTTTTTTTTGTTTTTATTTTTCAGTAAATAGTATGTTCAATCATTAAAAGTTACTGTTTTTGTCTTTTACTGTTTTACAAACATTTCATCTTACTGATAATGTCAGTTAATGAAAGCGTTTTAAGGGGATGCGCTAAGGTAGGTATTTTCTTTAAATTTTCTTACGTTTTATGCAATTTGCTGGTCAGTATTAAGTTGTACGTTGATTAAAATATGATTCGCGGCCGTAACAAATATGTATTTACAGAATTATAATCATTAGAATCCCTTTATGTTCCGGGGTAGCGGTTTCCCTTTCGGACAATCCCGCTGGACAACGCTGAATATCGAGCTGTCTTAGTGACCATGAGACCAGCTCAACTCTTTTGATAACTACCTTACTTATTATTGTGGTAGGATTATAACATGGCAATTCTCCTACAGTCAGTTTCACACAAACGAATACGTGTTTTGCGAATTTGATCTTTTTTAAGTACTAGAATTGGCGCACTGACAGGTTTCAGGAACGAATTCTGTCCACAGCCGGACTGTAATAGCGTAATCCATTCACGATCAGAATAGATTTATAATATACATTTTTTCGGTAACTTTCAACGTGATTCATACAAAGGATCAGTTTCCTTTTATGACTAAAAACTTCTTACTAACTTCATCAAATGTTGGCCACGTAGACCAGCATTCAATCTTTGCACCAACTTCCCATAAATAGGTACTAAGTATAACAACAATTACGTAGTTCTCTACTAAAATTTAATGACAACAGCACCGTCGGCGCTTTTGAACTAAAATAAGATCGTAAATATTATGCGTTTGATATCGCCGACGTACTAAACTGGTTTAGTTCAAGTTAGTATATAAAGGGCTGTTACTATGTTTTTATAATCATCATCTGCCTAGCCTTTTCGCAACTATGTTGGGGTCGGCTTCCAGTCTACCCGGATGCAGCTGAATACCAGTATTTTACATGGAGCGTCTGCCTATCTGACCTCCACAACCCAGTTACTGGGTAATACGATACCCCTTGGTAAGACTGGTTGTCAGACTTTCGGGCTTCTGACTACCCGTAACGACTGTCAAAGCTCCACGAATGACAGCCGGGACCAACGGCTTAACGTGCTTTCAGAGGCACGGCACCATGATTTTATAATATGAATGTAAAATGCCTCTTTTTCTCACGCGGCTTATCTACTAAACACAACTTAAATTTTCAAGTAGCTAAAAGGGTGTGAATTAAATGGTTAGCATAGTATTGTTATTTCTGTGAGCAGAAAAATATAATCGGTGAGCAGAAATAGCTAATTGGTCAGCAACTCATGGTCAGCAAACATTTCAAAATCAATCAGCAATTTATGTCATTCTGGATGGCTGTAATTATTTTTGTACAGCATAAGGTGGTCGATAATAATAACGACAAACGCACGTATAAACTTTTATTAGTGGAGAACGTGCTGATATTAGAACAAAAATGAGTGACTACGAAAAGAAAGAACTTCACTCGCTCTTGCATCCAATGTCGACGGAGCCCCGCTTCGCGGGGCTCCTATTTCTGTGAAAAGGGTTTAAAGTAACCTAACAAAACCGAACCTCGGGGTGGGAACATCATATGAACATTATACATTTTGATCAACAGCGCAAATGTTGTTATCGCAAATAAATATTCGATGAAATGAAAATTATGTTACCTTTTCACGCCTAATCCACAAAATCTTGCCGCTCAAGTAGTTATTTTGCGGACTGAATGTTTATTATGCAGACTCATGTTATTGTTGGCTGCCTATGTATGATTTAATTTTTGACCATTATCAAAATTAGTTGCGGAACAAGAATTGCTGCCTGATTTTTTTTATTGCAAACAAAATCTTTGTATGCTGACCAAATTATTTAAATGCTGCTTTTGGGTGGCTCGCCAAATTTTATAATTGCTGACCCATTTAATTACATTTCTAGCTAAAACTCAAAAAATAAATAACGTTAAAATAAAAAAAATGGTCCTTTCATCCAAAATCTTGTACGGACCACTTCTCACCGCTGGCTGCTATTCTAGCATGCAGCAGAAGTCACACGCCATCAAAAAAATATGTATATGTTTATTATTATTAGTCTTGCATCTCACAGAATTGTAATCAGCCCTCATAAGAACCATAATGAGCATAATAAAAGTAAGGACCATCACACAAGTTGCTATATCTCGAGAGTCGAGATATCTCAGCAAAATATCTCGGCCGTCCCGCCCTGGTGTATGTATATGTACTCATATTAAGCGTTATTACTTATTACCAGGGATGTTAGGGAGCTCCGTAACCGTAACCGAAACTATCGGATATCCGATATAAAAAATTATCTGTAACCGTAACCGAATCCGAAATAAAAGTTTCGGATAATATCGGATAGGGGCGGAGCCTAATTGAGACACAAGATAAAGATAGCTATGATTGTTATGTTAAACTTAAATCATAGTAAATAAATATGTGCAATGTGCATTCTAAATTTAAATCTAATTTTAATATTTTCTTTGAATACGAAATTACTAAATAAGTATAAGTAATAATTTTATTATTACATTTTCATTTTAGGTAGATTAGATAACACTCTACATTTTATTTATACTCATTTTTAATTTAAATAGCTGTAATAACTCACAGACTGATTGTAATTCCTACCAAATAGTTACATATAAATAAAACTATTTTATCAACTATTTGTATTGTACTTTCGAAATTCCTAAAAAAATTAATAACCGTAACCGAAATTATCCGAAACTAACGGATAATCCGAAATAATTTCATATCCGTATCCGTATCCGTATCCGGTATAATAATCATTCCTATATCCGTAATTAATCCGTATCCGAAATTTCATATCCATAATATCCCTACTTATTACATTTTCTGTATAAAGTCTTACATTGCGGTCTTATCTACGAAATATCTTTACCTTGCTGCAGTCTAATGTGCAATAATTTATCACTAATAAACGCCAAGCAACGCTGGCAAATTGTACGACCCTTGATTGACAACCCTTTACCGACTCGAATGAACTAAACGAAGTTTTAGTAAACAACGTCATACATAGGTGTATTTCCATAACATTTTGATTTAGAGTTTAGAATGTAAGAGGCGATGGATTGCGAAATTTGTTGTTGTTTAACGTTTCAGTTGTATATTAATGTGTATTAACATTTTGAGTAATGATAGCAGTTTAATACAGCCTAGCTTGTGTGCTAACTAATAATATCGGACTACTTGCATAGTAATCGTTCTGGTATTTTGTTGTATACTTACTTACAAAATAATGTACATGTATGTTATATAATACTCCTATTATATTATCTTTATAGCCTTCGGGCAAGATTAAAGTCTACTTGAAATTTAACAACACTTAAGTTTTTTGCTACAATTAAAATAGTTTTGACATAATCAATGTCGACGTCTAGTAGTTTTATTAATTGAATTATAACGAGTTCCATAACTTGAGGCGATTATATATCGGTATGCAATATATAATTTGATCTTGATGGTCAATAATATGAGCATTTAAAAATAACTTGCTTAATCTTTATCGTTGCGTTTTTATGCTAAAAAAAAATGGAATACAACTCGTTTCTGGTTTCTTTATGAGATAAAATTTAACTATGGCTTCATTGTCCAGATCATAGTTGCTCTTTCCATGAAAATTAAAATTCAGGACAAAGTTGAGGAAAAGAATTTCCTTTGCCTGGGGCGTTCCTACGAGCAGAAGAAGATTTTTGTAAACAAAATGACATTTTATCAGCAAAAACAACGGTGGAAAACTTAAAATAAAATATCGAAAAGCTTAATATGTCAGTCCTGTTGAATGTTGTTGTAAAAATACGAAACGCTTTGAATGCGATTGTCTACTCGTATACTCTATTTATTATAACATTAGAAAAATAACGGTTCTTTTCGGTTTCGGTATAACCGTATAATAAACTCCGTTATTTAACCGTAAACTCCGTTATTTCACATAGAAATGTATTTTTTTTACCATTTACATTCATTCATTATTCATTTCATTACTTTTTTTTCTCATTTTTCTTTTTTTTTTATATGCAAGCCTGCAATTTGGCTATTACTTAACGACTACTTTATATGGTGACTCTTGAACGAAGTGCATTTCGTGACTGAAGCAGATCCTATCAACCGAACGGTTCTAATACATGTATCACCATTTACTACCATAAAAACCATCAAGTGACCCATTATCACAATAATTACGTTGTTTACACCAACGTGTGCTATGAACAAGTAATATTTTCTACGATGGATTAACCATGACTAATTCTGTAGTGACTTTTCTAGCGATTTTATCTGTTACGGCTGAGGTTGCAGTGGGGACGAAAGAGCGATTTTAAGGTGTGAAGAATAAAACATCCTGCTCTTCGCTTATAGTTAAAGACACGGAATCACTATCCATTCCAAGGTTGCCTGGAAGAGATCGCAGAAAGCGATAAGGCCGCGAATTGTATGTTTTGTAGTGATGATGGTATTTTTTGTTATGTATTTTCTGGTATACAATAAAGTATAAATATATAATAAAACACAGCATAAGCAAAAAAAGCCCGTATTTTTATGATAAAAAACAGATGCAGAATTTTATTGATCATGATCTCCTCTACTCAGAACTAGTGATTAGTGTGTATCTTGCCGTTATTATGCAATATAGGTATTTAGAATCCATTCATCTATGCGGTTTCCACTAAATTGAAAAATAACCTATAAATCTTGCTACAACACCGAGTTTTCCTCAAAAAACACTGCATAAATCTGCATTAATTAATTACAGACATTATTAACAAACGCTATTAATTATAAATTGATCAATGGCAGTCAGTTATGAATTGATCAATGTTTTTAAAGTATCAAAATGGTTGATTTATGTAGCTTTTTCACAGATTCTTAAACGACTAGGAAATTACTTATTAATTTATGTTTATAATTTATTTGGTTTTGATATTAAATTCATATGACAATGCAGTAGGTATGGCATGCAAATGAGCACGTGCCTAATTTTATCACGATTTTTTTAAATATTAAAATTGTATTTTACGATCTCAATAAAATCTATTAACAATTTATATTTAAATATTAAGATAATAAAAACCAGAAGTGGTATGTATGCATTATTGATTTCATTTTGACCGAATAAAAAATCAACTCTACTTTGTTTGGTCTTATTTCCCATAATTATGTAAAGGCTAAAATCCGATAAATGGATATCATGCATATCCGATAAATGGATAGACGTATGTTTTATGAATATCATATCATATCTTTAATAAATATTTATTGGCACCTAGCATAATTAATCGTCAATTCGCCATGCTTCCCGCTCCGCCCATCACTAAGCGTTCACCATCAAATTATTAGAGACAAACATTCATTTCTCACCGGCGTCGGAGGTTCTACCCTTGACATTCATTGACTTCACACACACAACACAAACATAACGACTTAACTCACGTAAACTCTACAAGACAATTCTGTACCCTACGTCCTTAAAAATAGGGTTTCATTTGAATGTAATGTTTGTTATGAAAATATCCGGATTCTTGCAGACAAAGCTTGCAACTGTGTGACATTTAGCCGATGGCTAGTTCAGCGTGTAGCATTTAAGAATTCGGTGCTACGTCCATATTAAGTGTGATTTAATTATTTAAATTAAACGATCGGTGATTTTGTTTTTATTCTGAATGGGTTTCCCCATTTAAATCTCAGAATAAAAGATTATTACAAGAGTTCAATTAGTAGGAGTAAGAACAAGATGTGCAAACGTGCCCTTAGTTTTTTAATCTAGAATTCTGGAACAATGAAAGTTTAAGTTTAACTATTTATACTTTGAAGAGGTTAAAAATAAACATTGATGACGCATCTAAAAATAACCTTTTCCTCGAAGCAGAGAGAAACCCAGCATTCTTGTAGAAGAGTAAAAAATTACCACACCTAATTTTTTTATTTTTTTCTGTACCAACAATATTGAAATATAATCAGAATTACAGGAAAAATGGTTGTCGAGAGAAAAAATAGAAATACTGCTGGTACTCTTTTCCAGAAATAAATGTTCGTTCACAAAGATTTCAGGGAATTTTAATTAGTATGCAAAGTTATTACTGACAAGACTTTAAGAAAAAACTTGGGTGAAATGAAGTGAAGTAATATAAAGAAAGCGTATAACCAACCAGGCTGTACCTACTATGCTGTAATTAAATTTACTGCCGTATTTTTTTTATTCAATGTCGTGTATGATCAATAATTCTTTTCATTAGCCTCAAAGGACCAAAAAGATTTACGAGCTCTTTATAGCAGATATCTTCGACTTTAATACTGTTTATGAATAATCGCAGCTTTTAGTCATAAACCAACTTACTGCATCACCAATGTGCACTAAATAAAGTGGTGTCTGCAGGATATTTTAACAAATAACTAAACCAACGAGCAGTTTTCAGAAGTGAATATTCGCGTTGTATGTTGTTATCAAAAAACCTAAGGGTAATCTTCACCCTTTCCCGCAAATTACAACACAGAAATCGAAATTGTGCAAAAAACGAAAAAAATAAGCTGAAAAAACCGTCTGCCACCCGGATACGAAGAATATTGCCGGCCAGAGATAAACCGCGAAGCTTTTTAGCTAATTGTAAGAGGCAGAATGGGATTTTTTTCTTTGCCAGTCAGTTTCTTTTTATTGTTTCAACCTTTTCCTTTCTAAAGTGAATATTTACCATTTGAATTAATACCATTCTTAAAACAACTAATTATCGTTGTTTTAAGAATGGTATAATTCTGAATTTGAAAGCTCTGGCTAATGTTCGGAATTTGTTTTTACCAGAACATAAACCAGCTTTCTTCATCATGCATTTGCTACTCATTATGTAAAAACCGTTTATCATCATCTGCCTAGCCTTTTCCTAACTATATTGGCGTCGACTTCCAGTCTAACCGGATGCAGCTGAATACCAGTATTTTACATGGAGTGACTGCCTAGCTGACATCCACAACCCAGTTACTGGGTAATACGATACTCCTTTCGGGCTTCTGACGAGCCATAACGACTGTTAAAGATCCACCAATGACAGCCGGGACCAACGGCTTAGCTTGCTTTCCGTGACACGGAGGGCTCTTGTATCTAAAGACCATATTTACATTCAAGAGCTCTTCGTCCCTTGAAACGGACCCATCCACACACCGACCTCGATAAGTAGCAAAAACCATTTAAGTGAATGTGTTTTCATACAAAATGGTTAACTACACATTTTACAATTTAATGTTATTGTGGGACTGTCCCGTCATTTCTCGCAGAAGTTTTCATTTTTTATAAAAAATGGGGTTTATAGTTAAAGGTCACTTCAGCAAAATTACCCATTCAAATTCTTGAAGAGTTTTCTTAACATTAAAAGCAGCCTTAGAACTCTGCCCTATTAATCAACAGACAACAATCTTAATAAGGACAGTACGAATTTTGTCTAAATATAAATATGAAAATATATTTAAATTTTATTTTATAAGTTTACGACATGGCGTCTTTTGCGTTTACATTAATATTTATGATGCTGTCCGTCATGTATTAATCATGAAAATTATAACATTATGTAGCTGTATTTAATATTTGTTTTAATTTACTTTTTTTTTAAAGAATGCTGGTCCTTTGAGTCGAGACTTGACCTGAGGTAGTACAAGAGTAGAAGTACACCTTTGTAAATTTACATAGTATATAAGCTAACAGACTTAAAACAACAATAAAAACAAAACATAGGTAAAAAATCATAGGGCATCAAAAATTTCGTCCGCATCGCTGTTAGTAGGAAAAGTGCCCAAAACTGTTACGATATATGGCGATACTAATTCTTTGGCCAAACAATAGGCCAGCCCTTTGGTCACGTGAAGATGTCTCGGAAAACCAAGAGGGCATTCGGACCCCATGCTCCATTTAAAAAATTAAATAAATTACTTCTTTTAATAAACCCTGACCTAGTGTTTTGTGAATGAGGATCCTTCAGAGATGTTCGTGGTCTGTGGCATCTTAGCATCTGAGACAAAACAACAAAAGAAAATCGATGTTCAGAAAAATAAAATATTTTTTTTTTCGAAAATAATAATGAATATTCCGAACTCAAGAAACGGTTCGTTTACTCTGGCCCCCTCGTATCTATTTATATTTGCGTTTCGCTGGTCGACACACAAAGTTACAACCCCTCTCGACTTTGTGACTTACTTTGGGATCCTTTATTGTAGAGGCCTTCCGAGAAATAAATTGGAGTACAGAGACACTTCCAGGTGAAGAACGATTTAAAAAGTTATCTCCAATTCTAAATTCTTGTCCCAAGATAGACTTTCATTTAAAATATAATGCCGTGCGATAAATTTGGTTCCTATATACCCTTCGCAGGCGCTTGAATTATATTGCTCAGTGGAAGCCTTCTTGTCACAGTCATGACGTGCATTTCTGTTTTGTGCTCGTGATTTTTTTTTTCCGGTTGAGAAATCATCAAATGACCCCTCTCGCTCTGGGTGGAGCGGAAGGGAGTGTCAGACTCTTACTGACTAAAACCCACCCGTGTTCCTTCCTTAGCCCTTTATGTTCTGGGCCAGCGGTAACCCTTTCGGACAATCTATTATGCTTTTATTTTTCATTATTATTCGAGTCAATTGTCTTTTTACCGACTTCAAAAAAGGAGGTTATCAATTCGACACGTATGTATGTAATATTATTTCAATTGCATTATATTCACATATGACAATCTATGAAGGCTTCCAAACAAATATACAAAATTTTATAGACGTATTTATGTTGTCCACGCATTTCTCCGCAACTATTAATCGGATCGTGACCATTTTTTTTTATTGACTTACATTTACTTCAACTTAGAGAACAGTAGTGCGATTCTGTAACCATCTCACCGTGAAAACTAAGGTGAAGTGAGCGTGGAGTGAGCTGTCAATAGTGTCAATTCCTAGCAAATACAAACTCACTTCACCCAATTTTTCAAGTTCGTTTAATTTTTTCAAATTACTATTTTGTGTGTGTTTTTGTTACAATTAAACCGATTTTTCTTTCTTTCTTATATTTTCATTGGGCCTATAACAGAATTATTCAAGAAAATTTCTAAACTAGCCAAATTCCAGAAAGTGTTACAGTACCATACTCATATTTAAATCTCTTAATCTTCACTGATCTTAATGACTTTCCTTGAATCACGTGTATTCCTGAACCAGTGACCTTTCACATTCAAAGTACCACTTGGACCCCTTGGGATCACTTACCTTCTGATACGCATCGAAGGTTCCAGATCAGAAGTTTGTTAACAAGGTACTTAATTAACTTGGCGATCGGTTCTGGAACTTTAAATCGAACAAACATTGAGATTTCTCCAATGAAAACATTTCACCCGTTTGAGATTCGAAACGTATTCATTAAAATGTCGTTTCATTATCTAGTAGTAATAGTCTCTCCAACCGTAAAAATCTATAAAGCGACTGCAAAGTTAGGTCGAGAAGATATGTATCTAACAGTGTCTTCGTTTTTCATGCGACGACAAACAGCAATGTCCCATCTCTTAGCCAAGCGGAGTAACCGCGGCTAAGACTATTTATTGTATGTTGGTACTTGTATAATAATATGTAGATCTTTATGAGTTAATGGATCATTCATTGGTCTCCTAATTTGCCTATCTAAATTCTCTATTAAACATAGGCCTTTCAAAGTAATATCAATTATATCCAGCCAGTTATTACCCGCACTTTACAACTTTTGAAACTAAAACATCTTTAGAGCCAAAACTGTTTGCTAATACGGACCATCCATCACGCTGACGAGTTTGTGTAAGCTATAATAAATTTAATTTAGCCTTATGTACACCTCTTTATTCGTCTCAGGATTACAATAGAACTAAGTAAACTTTGCGCCCTTAAAGGTCATAGTTGAGAATTGTTATTAGTTTCGTTGGTATCGTATCTTTTCAGATCTATCTCTTCAAATACTTCTTCCTGTAGTGTGTATCTATCTGTCTTGATTATCAGCCTTTTTTTATTTGAAATGGGTTTGCTCTTGACTCTAATCTAGGTCAGAGATGACAGAGACAAAGTCTACGCTTACCCAGAAGAAGCCTGTTCACTCTTACTTTGAAGAGATTCGGGTTGTATACACTCGGAAACACAAACGCAGGTAGAGAGTTCCACTCTTTTGCTGTGCGCATTATAAAGGACATTTGAAGCTTATTATATAACTGTCAACTGCTGTACATACCTTGACCTCACTTATTGCACGCTACTGAACTCGATCGATTAGCTATTTTCATCCATCTGTTACCAGCACTGCTTTATTTACCTTAAGCGGCATCAAAAATCCCGAATATCAGTTTTCTTTTCCTTGTCTTAAGTAATTTTAGATACAGGTTACCTACCTTGAGCAAATATCACAGCATCAACCTGGCTTTTAAACCTTTTACCAAATTATATTGGTAAAGCCGTAGGTACCATAGAAACGTAACTAAACCTGCTGCTTATCAATAAGGAATCGAAAATTATAAGTCCATATAAGGTCTCCGATAAGTTTCAAGCAATTGCCAATAAGGGGAAACGGTAGAAACACAATTTTATTTTCATACTAGCTTCTGGCGACCCACCGCGTCGCATCCCATCGCCCGCCCAAGCTATTACCTCTTTGTCGCTTAGCGTTCTTTCTGGTTTTTTTCTTTTTGCTCGGCTCCTAAGGGTCATAGCGTGATGTTAAATAGCCTATAACCAGGCTATCAAATGCAAAAATATTTTTTCAAATTCGACTGGTGGTTCCAGAGATTATGCGTTCAAACAAACATACTCTTCAGCTTTACCAATAGTACACCCACAGTTCGCCAGTTACGTTTATATGGGGCGAGCATATTGCCATAACCGGTCACAAATCCAGACTCAAGGCTACTCTTGCCGGGTCAGCGGGATTGTCCGAAAGGGTTACCGCTGGCCCGGAACATAAAGGGCTAAGGAAGGAACACGGGTGGGTTTTAGTCAGTAAGAGTCTGACACTCCCTTCCGCTCCACTCAGAGCGGGAGGGTTCATTTCATGATTTCCTATCCTTAAAAAAAAGCTTTATTATTAGTTATTCCAAAATACCTTTTGAATGGCTACACATCAAATCAGGAAAATGTTAAAGGTTTTCGATTTTTCAATAAATAGTGTAGCATTTCAAAAGCTATTTGCCGAATTAAACTGAACAACTTTTTAACTCGAGTTGCGATGCAAATCAAAATCGCTTTCAATGAACGATGAATTCTCGGTGGAACAATATTGAGAAATATTAGAACTTAGTTTTCACTTTTATTTTTATTAAAAACATTCATAAAACTTGCGAATGACTTAAAATTTCATAACAATAGACTTTAATACCGTTTCATTTATCCTACCTTATCAAATTATCATTTAAATTATAAAGAAAATCTAATAATGTTTGGTTAAAATTTACAGGCATTGGGTCTTTCTATAGACAGTAGCAATACGCACAATGTTCATTCAATGACCGAAAATTTGATTAAATCTCATTGTTTTACCACCTTTATAAACACAGCTGTGTAATATTCGAGAACATTCACACGTATTTATGCACAAAGCTAATTTATTTAGTAAAAATCAGTTTTATAAAAAAACTGCCTGTGCACTCACATGGAAAAAGATGGAAGGACCAGTGTTTATGTTAGAAAACTCTTTGAATGGTTGTTACTTAACAAATTACTGCGAATTATCTCTCATCCAAAATTCATCGCAAATGTGAGCCTCGTGTCCGCTCAAGGACCTTCCTAATCCATTACCCCGTGTAGACTCTCTCTGTTTTTGTTTCGGACCTCTATCAGTACTGACCTTATCTACGTAATCCTAATACCCTGGCACCTTTTTGTACGAGTCGCTAAAGGCAACAAAGGGTATTGGATTGTTTATGATCAATTCACACGCTGACATCGATACGTTTTCGGCTCAAAGTGCTCGGAAACTACGACTGAAAAATAGTCTATTGATTGTCGACTCCCGGCAAAAAGTTAAAGCAAAGCTAAACTTGTCAAACGATCTATCCATAAATATTACCTAATATCATGACTGAAAAATTATAATGTCCTACTTTGCTTTGCAAAAAAGAGCACTAAAAATCCACTATCAACTAAAGGTTATCACACATAAAATCACACTTATTACCTAGCTGGCAAACTTTCATTAGGCCTACTGTGGCCCCCGCGCCCCTACCTCAGTCCTCCTCAGTTGGGGTACACCCACGCACAACTCAGAATAGAACCCCACACTCCGTCTACGTCACACAACTGCGCCACAAAACAGGGAGACGGGGGGTTGAGCTATTTTTAGCAATTTACTGAAACAATAAAAAAAAAATAATTAGTTGGATTGTTAAAACTAAGGTTTAAATTGCTTCTTGTCTGTCTGTTTGGTCATTATTCTGGTCCTTTGTACCGCGGTTGTGATTTCATTAAAAAGAATTTCTTAATTGACTGCTTCAATATTTTTAGAACGATGAGGCGCAGAATATTAGTTTGTGTAGATATGTATTTCAGTTACTTTACCAAGCATTATTATAGATACTGTTCAACCAAATGGTATTCTATAGACGCCTCCGTTGGAGCATTCGAAGAAGTTTGTCAATGTTTGCTTTCCCTTTAACATATTTATCACGAACCCAACGGTCTCGAAAATTCTATTACTTATACACATGAACCTTATTTTCTCACTTTTCTTCTATTCTCGGGGGCTTATACTTGTAAGTCTTATAACATATTTGTCCAAAAATAGCTCTATCCTTTGTTGGAAAGACATAAAGGGCTATTTTTGACACATTTCACCTTAAGTAATATTTGAGGGCAGTAAATTTGCCTGTCAGTGTATTCATGTGGGAGTCTCATGAGATCCGATGTCCCTAATAGAAAATCTAATAGCATGTTATAGTGATTGATGTGCTCCGAATCTTTTATTTATTTATTTGTGGGTCTCAGCGGTCAATCGTCTTTCTTACAAAATAAATTGGAGTAATAAAGACTACATTTTTTATGTCTCTCTAGAGACGTAAAATAATCGTTTGGTAATGACGTTTTTACTTGTTCGAAGCTAAGGGATCAGTAATGAATAAAAATAATAATCTTTTGTGTTTTTTATATTTTTTCTGATAAGAAGAATTACAGAAAATTCTACATTTATTTATAAATTATTGATTCTCACAACTTAAAATATTTGAGCGTTATCTACTTTTAGATCATACTGCCTTGTAGTTCTAAGCAAGGAATATGGAAAATGTGCAGGATGGAGCAGCTAGATCTGCTTATCCAATTCTTCCGAAAACTTGCATTTATTTTCCGGATCGCGTACCTACATACCAGCTGTGAATGCCTCATGTTCTGACGCGTGAACTGATGTATAAAGCTTTTAATAAATCAGAAACTTATTTATGAAAATCCTTTTGAAATCGTTAAAAATATATCCCCTTATTTATTTCGCTATCAATCGTATGAAAGTCAAAAACCTGGTCCTTTGTTACGGAGCCAATTATCATCAATTCAAATATTTTTCGCAGTGTGGCATCAAAGTGAGGCAGAAACAAACAAACCTTCAATCGGAAAACATCAAAATCCCGTCAAAAGCTGTTATCCCGAAATAGGAAAACAGGAAATAAAAAATATTAAAATCAATCAACTGAATAAGCTGATGTTTAAGGTACAAATTGACTGAGGAATGTTTTGGGTGTAACGTTTCTTTTAACAACTCGAGGGGAGAGGGCGCACCATTCAAGGAGAACCTTAAAATAGAACCTCATACCAGAAGCGTATCAGGGAGGAGGAGGTATCGATGAAAATGAATTTTTGATTACAATTTATGCTGACGTTGGGGTTCTTTGTCGTGGTACTGGATTTATTAATGTTGTAAGCATAATGCGTAATAGTGTGTTAGCTTTACAGCTTAGCGTTAATGAAAGGATTTTGAAGACATAGGTGGAAGGTGTTCTACCTGTCTCCTCTTACGCGTAATGGATGTGAAGTTGTGATCGAAGATCGGAAGTGAAACTCCAACTTGCAGTTAATATTGTAATTGCCACACGTATTATAGTTCACAATTAAGATACACTATATTATATTTAGCACATAATATAAGTAACTACCTACTTGTAAAACTAGTAGGGACAAAATAAACTAATCTAGTCCGTGTCCCGTGACGGTTGGCAAGCAAGAGAGCGTTGCTACATAAGGAACGCTATGGTTAGCGCCCCGGATCTTAGATTCGTGTTGCCAGTTAACAGGGGTGCGTTCCTGACTAACTTATAAATACTTATCTAAAACAATACAGGCGACGCCACGTATTCTAAGGTGCGTTTACAATGCACAATACGTGACGCCACGCCAAATATTAAAAACCTTGATTTACATTTTAATAATAAAACTCGCACTTAAATAAAAGCTGAAAATGTATTACATTATAAAAAAAATCGACAAAAGAAATTCTTCACACTCTCCAATCCCTACGTTTCATTTCCGGGCGCCCGATGAAACGTATCGGTATTTGTTTGTGCCGATATATTTAACCTCAAGCTTTAATAGCTGCGATAACGTCCCCTCACTAGAACAAAGTCGGTCGCTCTCATTGTCTATTTGTACAACAGCTTCTGATCGCTTCGCTTTTGAAATTTATTTGTTATAGAACTTTGAGGAGATACTTATGAAGACTTGGGAGTTTATTTAACGACGGAATATAATGGTTGGAGTGATTTTGGAAGAGTTTAAGTTTGGGAGCGGAAGTTTATTCATTATGATGATGGTCTGATGATAAATGTGTCTCTTTCTATATTTTAGCGTCTGTTTCTTATTGAGGCTTATGTTTCAATTTTCTCATCTAATGCTATTCTAATTAGCGGCCTTCAGATCCGTTTTGGAGTGTTACTTTTATAAATTCAATAATCAGGTCCAGTTGAAAATCAGCGTCAGGTCACTAGTTGTCTGGCATTTTTGCTGAACTGGGCCTTTTTGGCAGCCATGAGGCACACTTTCCTGCTAATTTCTTACATCGGACTTTACACTTTCTTTTTGGTTTTGATTTGTTGCTATCTGATGTATGTATCTGGTTTTTAGTCTGTGCTAAATAAAAGGATGCCAACCGGATGCACCTGAATACCAGTATTTTACATGGATCGACTGCCTATCTGACCTCCACAACCCAGTTACTGGGTAATACGATAACCCTTGTTAAGACTGGTTGTCAGACTTTCGGGTTTCTGACTACCCGTAACGACTGTCAAAGATCCACGAAAGACAACCGTATTTTCTTTCTTTAAGTCTTCGAGATTTTGACAATGATGAAAGGCATAGAATGCTATTGGTTATTATTTATTATAACATTTAAAGACATAAATCAACTCGAGGGGCCCGTGGCTAAATAATAACAGCCGCACAGGTCGATCGATCAGGTTAAGCTACGCTTGCCGCAGTTGGTCTGTGGATGGGTGACCATCTTTACATACCGTGACCCCTCCGTGAATCGGAAAGCACGTTAAGCCGTCGGTTCCGGCTGTCATTCGTGGATCTTTGACAGTCGTTACGGGTAGTCAGAAACCCGAAAGTCTGACAACCAGTTTTACCAAGGAGTATCGTATTACCCAGTAACTGGGTTGTGGAGGTCAGAAAGGCAGTCGCTCCATGTAAAATACTGGTATTCAGCTGCATCCGATTGACTGGAAGCCGACCCCAACATAGTTGGGAAAAGGCTTGGCAGATGATGTTGAAAGACAAATACCAAATTGCCAAACATACCTTTCCCCGTCAAAAGTGTCAAATGTCATATTAATTATTCAAATTATAACGACACCAATTTAACTTGTCAGCACCTTCAATCTTTTCATCTGAAACAAAACTGTTTACCCATCATCAATCACCCTGTTTATTGTGCTTTCAAATAATAGTCCAATCTTGTTCAGGAATCTAAACCGCATTACGTTAGAGAGAGGGAAACAATACGGAGGGCTGAGGACCAGTAATTGTGTGAAGCCGGATTGAATATTAAACGCGTCTTCTACGTGCCCCGTCCGTAAAGGCATCGAGGAATTTCGTAACAGAAGGTGGAGTTTGTTTAGTCTCTCTGGTTCCGTTTGCTTATAGGACCGAAGTAAATATTGATGGCAATACTGGATAGAAAGTTAGATTAAATTTCATCAGTCTTGCCACGAAAATCTGGTAAAAAAGAATCTGGATCTCTAACATCGTTTGTGACGAGCATCTTTTCAAAATCGTCTTTAGAATTAGACAAGAATTTGATAAGCTACTAGTTTCGGCTCGCGACTTCATTCGCGTAAAACTTCTTGCCCGGGACCAACCCCTTCGCTTCGTATCGCCATTCCGCGCTATTTTTTCGTTTTCGCTCAGTGTAATTTCTGACTTTTTGTTTTTGCTCGGCTCCTAAGTGCCTTAGCGTAATGTTTAGTAGCCTCTAGCCTTTCTCAAGAATTGAGCTATCAAATGCAAAAAAAAAATCCGACTGGTAGTTCCAGAGATTAACGTGTTCAAATAAACAAACATACAAACTTTTCAGTTTTATCATTAGTATAGATTGCAGAACACCTTAAAATATGTTACAGTATATAAATGCATCAATACAATTCTTAGAACAAAATCTATAAAAAAATTCATAGAAAAAATAATTAACATACACTTTTTCCTACTGCAATGCGCCTACATAGTGTACTTCTCTCAGACGTATTCCTCGAACACTTATTAAGTTAGTTCGCCCACTGATTATGTCGTTAGAGGTCGCTACAAGCTGTGCCTCCGCTGATAAACAATTACTTCTACACACATCTTGTTGCTAAGACGTTTATTTGACTTGAGAAAAGTTTGTTTGGTCTAAGTGGGTTGGGTACAAAATTTATTGTGTTTCTTCTAGTTGAGGATATAATTGTTTCTTGGTAGTGTCATTATCGTTGGTAACTATGGTTTTTATTGTTCGACCAAAAATAAAAGACAATAAGTGGAATATTGAATTGATCGGTGTTGGAAATAAAAATGCTGTTGAAAACGTAAAAAATATCATCTGCCTAGCCTTTTCCCAACTATGTTGGGGTCGGCTTCCAGTCTAACCGGATGCACCTGAATACCAGTATTTTACATGGATCGACTGCCTATCTGACCTCCACAACCCAGTTACTGGGTAATACGATAACCCTTGTTAAGACTGGTTGTCAGACTTTCGGGTTTCTGACTACCCGTAACGACTGTCAAAGATCCACGAAAGACAACCGGGACCAACGGCATAAAGTGCTTTCCGAGGCACGGAGAGGTCACGATATGTAAAGATGGCCACCCATCCACAGAATCGCGGCAAGCGTAGCATAACCTGATCGATCGACCTAGGCTGTTATTATTTAGCCACGGACCCCTCGTAAAAAATATAATTTATCGAATTAATAACTGGAGCACAATGTACTCATTCAAAAGAGAACAAAATTGAACAAAGAGAAAACCCTAATTGCCTCATTTAGACTACAGGCAAACAAGTGGCCAGGAATAATCAAATCATTTACTATGTTCAAGTAGGTTCTACTTCACAATCGGTGTTAATTTCATGTTTGGATGTAAATAACTACTGTAAATCTAAGTAGGTACTCGTAAACAGGATTAAAAAATAACATAACCATTGTAAAAGCTATTACTATTTTACAATCCTGAAATCACCTTCAGCTCCCACGTAAAGAAGTTACAGATAATCTTGGTAGCCTGCAATTGCCGTCTGCCGTTAGTACCTAATAGAAACAAACGTACATAATGCAACTACACACGTACGTAAGCCTGTACACGTCTAATAGACGGGTGTATTGCAATACAAAACATACTATGTTTTTCCCCTAAACGATTTGTTTTACACTGCAGGTTGATAGATAATTTTTTTTAAGTGACAACTTCTTTAGGCGCGTTGAGCATTTTTTGAGATGGGAAAAAACTATTGAACTCGCGCCACTGTTACGGTAACTGACACCGCTTCGGATGTGTTCGGCTGTCCTCAGGATGTACTCTGGTTTTAATGTATATCCGAAATGTCAGTGAGTGATGATTATTATGCTTAAAAAGGTAACTTTTTTTTTTCTTGTTAGGAAATCGTCAAATGTCCTCTCCCGCTCTGGGTGGATCGGAAGGGAGTGTCAGACTCTTACTGACTAAAACCCACCCGTGTTCCTTCCTTAGCCCTTTATGTAGATGTTGTGTCTACAAGGACCACTAGTCTAAACTAGAAGGACCGGTATTTCAAAGATTCTTTCTTCGTGTTGAAGCACAAACAGTTTCCGCTTTTTGTTTGTCTTTCATTTCTACTTCAGCATTGCAATGGCGATGAGAGGTTGTAATTTAAAAAATAAATAAGGGTCCGTGTACTGAAATAACGACTTAATTCTGTGTTGGCGGCTAAAATTTCTGGGAACTTTGTTCCGCAAATATTATTCTAAAGTTTTCAGCGGAATTGTGGTCAAATATTTTTTAGTATGTGTTTTTATATAATTATTTTTCTATCTAACATGTTGTTGCTGTGAAAACGCTAAACAAAACTTTGGTATGTTTAAATCATCGTTCATTTGTTTGGTATCCAAGTTTGACTTCATTATTTTTATTAAATTACTTCATTTGTTCTCTGTATTTTGCTTCTACTATATTTAGCCTATGTTTTCATTTTGATTAATATATACTTTCTCTGCAACTGAAACATAAGATCTCATATAAATCACTTTCCATTTCCATACAAACAATCTCCATGTTTGTCTGAAGAAAATCGCTATAGTCTCCTGCGAGTGACGCGAGGATTACGTCAGAGGGCTCCGTGGCGTGACGTCACTACCACCACCCAAAGACGGGGGAGGCAGCTGCGTACTGCGTAAATGCGTCGTTTAAAAGTATCATCACAATCCGCATAAGAACTCACCCCAAGCAATATTGAACCTTAGACCTTTTGAGACAAGTCTTAATGTTGTTTGTATTGTTGTTGTTTGTAGCATAGTCGGGTAGGTTAGGTCGTTCGGTTGTCATCTACACTCGTTAACAAGATGGGTGTAGGTACAAAAGGTAATAACAGCGGCCTGGGCTAACGGATTAATGTGTAATACAAAGGACTTGAAGGTTAGCCCCGAAAAGGTGTCCTATAGGTATCTTACAAGCCAGTTTATGTCCTGACATTCCTGAATAGGATTAGTCGAAAGGAATTTCCAATCCAATAGAGCAATTAATTAGTCTAGTATAGATATGTTAAACGGCTAACTGAGTAAGCCATTGTCTTGTATCGATGACGTAGGATTAGCTGGTGACATTAAGACACGTTAGATCATGTCGTGATGGGCAGTAACTTATGTCTTGACGTCATACCAATCTTATCAGGCTGTCTATTTATTTTTTACCATTTATTAAGAACGTTTACTTGATTTCCAAAACAGCAAAACCTCACTTTTAACTGTGACAATAAAAAGAAATAGGTAAAAACTCAACTCGAATAACCGGAAAAATACTCTGATGTTTACCTTTTACGGAACTACATATACATATTCCTACACTAACTAATGCAGTTATATAACCTTCTCCAACTAAGTGCATTACCCTAATTCTGACTTATAGACCACTCCAATTGAGCGAAGTAATACTGTCCTTATAACATGGGGTCCTCGTAAAACGAACGTAAAACTAGACTAAAACTTAGCAGTATGAAGGAACTGAATTTCTTTATATAAATAACAGGATGATATTCTTGTTAACACATTTATTTTTTGGTACGAAAAAAAATGGTCCTACCGTTTACATTATTGGTCTTTCATTTAAAACTATGTTCGATATAAAAACTTAAGAAATGGAAAACTTTACCCCTGAATATATGCGACACGTATTTTGACATAATACTGTTACCGACTTAGCCGAAACTAAAGGTCATGTCAGCTTTTAGTATAATAAAGTTTACGTAGCCCGATAATAAAATTAAAAGCAGGTGTAATACAAACTCTAACACCTACAGTGTCATCTGTGCCTTATTCTTGGCAAGAAATTTTAAGTATTTATAATAAGTACACTTCTGGCATTTTAATGGTGGCTTGATATTTGGCGGGATCTTGGAGTAGTGTGGGGAAAAATCAACTTCGAAACTTCATGTTTCCTTAGGAATTAAAAGTAAGTATACGCTATTTAAGTATTGCTATGGAGCAGCTGGTGGCCGAGAAAAGTAAGTATACGCTCTTTAAGTATTGCTATGGAGCAGCTGGTGGCCGAGTGGTAACGGCTCCAAGAGTTAAGGTCAAGTGTTTGAACCCAGGCAGCAACTTTGTGTAAATATTCATCACCACTGCTCTCAAAACGATGAAAGAAAACATCGTGAGGGAACCGGCATGTCCTAGAACCAAAAAGTTGAAGATATGTGATATCTACCATCCCGCACTGGGCCCGCGTGATTAGATATAGCCCACTCCCTCTCGAAGAGAGGAAGCCTGTGTCCCAGCAGTGGGAACATTATATGCTGATGATGATGATGATACGCTATTAGGGGAAGATTCGGATGAGACTCGCAAAGAACAGGAAAGCATGGTACAAAAGGCAGGAGGTCTTAGCTCACCAATGAGTGGAATAAGGCTGTGGCAACAATGATAATGATACGCTATTTATTATGACGGATGATTATGATAATACGCTATTTATTATGACGATGATTATAATAATACGCTATTTGTTATTGCGGTGATGATGATATTTCGCTATTTATTAATTTTATTATGAAGATGATGATGATGATACGCTATGTATTATGACGATGATGATAATACGCTATTTTCTCAATCAATCAACTCAGATTCTCGCAATCCACTGTTGGGCATACGCCTGTCCCAAGTTGTGACATGACACCCAATTTCTTGCCTTGTCTCTCTCTCTCTCTCTCTCTCTACTATTTTACAGATAGAAGAATTCGTGTTGTACCCCCTTACTAATAAACGTTGTGTAGCGTCTGTATAGTTACACAACGCTTTGTCTTCTTCTTTCGAAAGTTAAATTACTGACGACTGAAAGAGAGAAATTAGTGTGTAGGTAATCTGATATGATACGTTTACTAGTAAGGGGGTTAGTAGATATCTATTAAGTGGGCTATACATGTAATTACCAATCTCTCGATATTAATATGCAAATTGCTCACATAAACACCTATAGGGCTTTAATTAACCCCAGTTAATACACAATACACAGCTCAAAGGCTACATTACATACGAACACCAACATAACAATAGAATAGATTAGGTTATATAATCCTCCTAATCTTTGGTATCAAATACTAAATGGGAACAAATCATACTTACATTAATAACGTATTAATATAACCTCAATTTGATAATATTATTGTAGGAAAATAATTATTTACTATATAAACACACGTTTTCCCAATACTGGGAAAAGCTTTCCTCGATTTTCCTCATTTTCACGACTATTTGTGCAGTCGTAGTACCAAAAATAGCAGAATATAGTATCGTAGCAAATTGACACGGAAAGCGTAGCACCAAGGCTACGCAGCTACGCCGTAGCTGAAAACCTACTACATAGTAGCCCGCTACGAGACTAATCGATAAAGGAACTTTTTCTTTCGTCTTCCATTTTTTGTAAGAGTATTTATAATGAGCATAATATTGTTCAGACTGCCTCATTACTTTAATCACGAGCGTAAGGTCCTAGGTTGAATTCCAGGATCCGACAAAATAGTCCTCATTAGGTTTCTTCAGTACCTATAAGTTGGAAAACTTACCACATAATTCGCATTTTGAACAGTACTGTAGAGGCTATGTAGCTCTACCTTTAGCAGTACAGACTGGTTATAATTGCCGGTGTGTTCCATTCGAACGTTCAAGCAAGTGTCAAATATTTTAATAAGGTAGTTTTGTTTTTAGTAGAGAGTGCTAGAAATAACATGATAATGTAAAGTCGTAAATATATTTCATACAAGTCAATGCTTTTTAATTATATTGGGAAGCTCCCATCTGGACCCCCCACAGTACCTATATATCTACCTAACCCTTCTGGGGCAATGTTTCTCCCATACTAATCAACCAACTGCGCCTCACAAAATAATAACGTGAAAAGCAGCGAAGCAACAGCTTTGCGTCACCCATTCAGCATAAAGCGTGGGCGGCCACCCGCCACCCTTACGCCTTCTCGCTCGCACTTGCTTCTCTTCTTAATCGCCATCCCCCTCTGTCTGCCCACGCTTTCATTCACCACCTACGTTTCATTCAAGTGTGGTATAGTTTGAAGATGGCACATCGGCTATTTGAATTATATTGCGAGTTTCCTTGCTCCAATGTATAAAGGGAAATGGTGTTCGTTGGTTGTAATTTATTATACGATTTGTAGGATTGTAGGATTGATCTTGAACCTACCAAGATCTGAATGAGATACTCCTAACTTTGCATACATAGTCTGCTTCCCATGTGGGTAAGCAGAACCTGCCATTTAGTATTTTTAGGACCCCTCAATAAATTTGAGGTTCACAAAAACAGGCGCAATCATTATATTAGACTATTCAGTTATATTTTTAGCAGTGCATAATGATAACTATTAAAGGTTCGATTAAATACATGATTTCTTCTGTGCACCTCAAAAAATTACAGAAAGTTAAAAGAGGTTCAATTATTAAAAAAGTGCAATAATAGAAGCGCAAAAAGTTTTTGGAGGTTCATTCATGTCAAAAAGCGTCCACAGCAGGTCAATAAGTTTGGAGAGAGTAAGTGTAATATTTCCCTTTATTTAATCAATCATTCTTCCTCACGTATCTTTTTTCTCCAAGTGAATTCAGACATGCTGTCTTAGGATTAATAAAACTACTCCATGAAGGCAACAAAAATCAACATAGTTCATAATGCTACAATTAACTTTGTGGGTACGATCTTACCCATTCTCCTCTTGTCATCTATATATCTAAATATATAAAATATATAATATAAAACAAAGTCAGGTTAGTTACACCAATTATAACTCAAGAACGGCTGGACCGATTTTATGATCTTTGATTTGTTGGATTTGTCTCCGCCCCGAATAGCAGAATAACTATTAAAACATGAGAAAAATACACCAAAAAAAAATATGATAATTCATTTTCTCATATATTTAGTATGGAACGGGTTTTTTTTATGAATAAGTTAACACAACATTTATTGATTCTGAGGCGGTACGACAGCTAGTTTTGTAATAAAGCAAAAATGTATTAAAAAAACTTGACTCGTTGTTCAATTATCTCCTTTCTTTATTTAAAAGGTCGCTTATTATACACGGATTAAATCGTTGGATACAATAAAGAGTTTATGTTCAGACTTTATCTATATATTATATTTTTCGTAAACAATAGTCGTAATTGCAAACACTGGTACAGAAAATTATAAATGTTAGCCATTTAATTACAACCAGCGTGGGCTGCTATCTTAACAAACAATCATGAAATAATAAATTAAAAGTATTTTATCGGTCCTTTCTATGTCCTTTATATCACTAGATTATTATTACATTATTAGATAACTATAGATTTGATAGTTTATGCACGATAACGGCAAAACGCAATATCATACATAAATATTTCACGTATACAAATTAAATGGCCTGTTATAATTATGAGACCACAAACATTGTTAATTGAGTTTGCAGAAATTGAAGTTCAGAATGGTAATGGTATGCCTCGCGTACGCGAAATAATATTTGTGCATAATAATAATTATTATAGTGTTCGTGTACGCAAAATAATTATTATTATACATAAATAATAATAATAATTATTATGCACAAATATTATTTCGCGTACGCGAGGCATCCCTGGAGTTCTCCAAACGCATGTTCTTCGTGAATCCGGATGAAACCCAAATCGGGACTCATCCGGATGGTCTTTGGTGCTCCAAAGACTATTGTTCGTCACTCTATGGTAAATGCTCCCGAGCCCACGAAAGCCGCCGACCGCAATTGCCACGTCGCAATGCTGGAACACGTAGCGGTCTTCGAGCATGAAGGCCAACTTTATGCAACCTCGCACCTTCGCACGGTTTGGTCGCTTACCGGAAGCTGATGGTCCTCCTGGAGCCTTTGTACTAGTTGCATAGCTATGATATTGGGTTGTCTTCTGGTGATCATTTGGAGAAATCGATCCTGTCTCTGCGTAGTAACACGATATCTACCCGTGTGCCGTTCAACCACATCCCTAGTACTGTGATTACGTGACCACAACCTTGATATCACGTTTTGGCTGGTGTGTAGGGCCTCAGCAACGACGCGTTGAATAGCACCATTTTCTAACATGCCCACGGCTCGTAACATTTCATCTCGACTCAGATGACGACGTGACATGACTCTTAAAGCTCACACGGCACGTTAAATTAAAAAAGAAAAACAATCTAATCTCTTTTCATTAATTAATATTAATAAAACAATTTTAATTTTCCTTAACATAACGAATTACTAACAATTTTGTTTTTCTTTGTTTTTTTTATTTACATTTTTAAATTTTGAAAATAGAATAAAACAGGTTTCAATCGGTAGGTATATAAACTTTTTATGGAAACTAAAAAGATTTTAAACAATTCATTCGTAAATAATTTAGGATTAAGGTATCCTTAGATTCTGTTGATATGTGTATGTGTGTGCTGTAGCTTGTAGCAAAGAACATAGACTCGTGTTTTTTTTTTATTTTACTTTTCTGAAACCCAGTTGAAGAAACCGAGTGACAACCTCTTAATGACTAAAAGTAAAAAAATAATGACTTGGGGGTGTGAAGGAGAGTGGTTATTAATGTCCTCTTTGACGCTGAATAGTAGAATAGTCGACATCGGCTCAGTTGCCAAAAAAAAAATAATCCTCCTTTGGTGTAAAACGTTATTGTCATAACCTAGCAGCAAAGAGTTAGAGAGCAGTGATGGCCCAGTGGTAACGGCCGCGACGTACGAGTTAGAGGTCGTAGGTTCGAACCCAGATAGGCGCTTTATTATGTGTATATTTTTTATCCCACTGCTCTCAAAACGGTGAAGGAAAATATCGTGAGGAAACCGGCATGTACTAGAACCAAAAAATCGAAGACATGTGACATCCACCAACCCGAACTGGTCCCGTGGGGTAGGTTATGGCCCACTCCCTCTCACAGAGAGGAGACCTGTGTCCCAGCGGTGGGAACTGTGTAGTAGTGAATATGCATGTATGCCATAACCTATCCATTATTAAGATTGGTGATTACAGCAATATCCCTTCAATCACTCCCCACCACACTTTAATATCCGAAAGAAATTAACTAATACATTTTCGTGGTGATTTGAATATGCAAATGTGACGAACTAAATTCGTGGCTTGTACGTAATTATGTAAATAAGGGGTACGTTCGACCGGCGCCTAGTGAACCCTTTTGATGTTAGGGCCTGTGCACACCACGTTTTCTAAACGCGCCGTTGATAACGACGTTTTAGAAACGTGCGTCGACGGCGCGCTTTTATCCTACAGAAGGTCTACAGGCTGCGTCTGACTCGCGTGCGTATCGCGTCTGTATCGCTACAAACGCGCGTCAACGGCGCGTTTAAAAAACGTGGTGTGCACAGGCCCTTAGGGTTGAGGGAAAATATCATAAAATTCGAGTATGAGGTGTGGTCATTCTCATTTGTGTGGGAACCCTGCGTGGTTCTATTGATGTTTGGAAATGAAATTGATTTGAAAAGAAATATTTGTTTTGGCAAATCAATTAATGCCCTTTGGGCCGTGCTAAGGATGTGATATCTAATTTGAGTTTTATTGTAGATCGTGAGTAACATTGCCATTTTATCAGAAGTTTATTTATTTCCATAAACAGTTATCATATTTTCATGCAGACAAAAACACACATTGTTTGATAGCTACGATTGGTCGGTCATAATGAATTTGTACGTTTGGAAAACCATAGGCCATCAGCTTTGTTATCAATATTTTGGCTAGCTATTTTTTTAGCAGCGCATAAACCGATACAACAGAAGAAGAGGAATTAAAACAAAATCCTTTATCACTAATCCATTAAGCTTCAAAAATAATTAAACGAAATATGAGTAGGCTTAATAAAATTGTATCCTCAAAGGGTTAGCACATTGTCCACAAAAAGCTTTAACAGAATAATTATGATCTTCCATTGTTTGGTCAAACACGTTTTGTTATTATAGTATGATGGGTTAAATTGCTTTTTAGGATTAAACAGATTAGATTGTGGGAAAAAGTCATTTTAACTATCCGCCCTGTAGGTTTTATTTATTACGGTTCGGAGCAATTTGTTGAACATTTTCGGGTCATTGTGAAAATATGTAAATGAAAGCTTCAAGCTTTGAAATAATATAGTAGAATGGTGAAAGCGCAAAATCTATTATTCACTCCCAATTGATTAAGTAGTTAAAGGAACACCATTTGTGGCTAAACATCATGGTGTCCTAGTTTTTTTGCGTGACACTGCGTCACCTCCAGGCGAGTGCTATTTATGATGGATCTCTAAGAGAAATAAGAATTCCCCGTAAATATTGAACCCTTCTCTTATAAAGTTGGCTAAAGGTGCTGAAGTGAAGCAGCACTCTATAAAATTAAGCTTGTAATACGTAACACTCTAACATGCCACATAACTTCCTATCAAACAAAGTAGAACCAACCAACTCGTCAATTTTCCAGAAACCACATTCATAAAACAGTTGTTCTGCCGAAATCGATCCATTGCAACCCCCGCGCTTTCATTGCGCAATTGCAATGACCTTCGACCTTCACCTTGACCCCCGACATTATGCTACTGCCCACGCACCACGAAATACCAAAGTTCGGCACTACGGCCCGAAACATAAACACAACATACATAGCTACATTTATGCTGAGACTGAGAAATTTCCGTTTTGGACCAGAGATGGTTGTGGTTGTTGTGCAAATTGCGCAGTTTGTAAGGGTAGTCAGTTCATTCAGGTTTCAGTATCTGAACGCAGTAAATATTGTAACTATTGTAGAGTTTGGACAGGGGTAACTTTGTATGTTTGTGCGCTGAAATTGAAACTGGGTTCTAAGAAGATTGTGTGGGTTGAAGCTGGGTTCTGAGAAGTTTGTGTGGGTTGAAGCTGGGTTCTAAGAAGTTTGTGTGAGTTGTATCTGTTTTTCGCATTTGTTTTGTTTTTTGGTTGTGCTAGCTATTATTTTTGCGACTTGGTGGCTTGTTACTTTTTTTAATATAGAATGTTGATTTCATTGTGAACTGCGTAGTAAGTTGTTGCTATGATATTTCGATTTCATCTCTAGAGTATAGGTATTAGTTGTCTGTTTTAGGCTGATAAGTGACATGATATTAACACATACACATACATAAACTCAACCATTCTTCCCATGGAGATAGGCAGAAACAACAGAACGTTACCTGCTACGATACTTACATACTCCTAACATGATAGTAATTTGCTATTTAATATAAGTTTAAAATCGTTATTCAATCAGTTTTTTTTTTTTGCAAAGCTACATATTTAGGTACCCACTTGATATACAATAAAGAGTCCCAACTGAACTTATCTTAGAAAGAGAACAATGCCAATCATCAGGCATAGATTAAGACTCAAAAGACCAAAATTAGGACCGATAAATAACGTCTACTCAGCTCAAAAAATATTCATAAAACGAAATCGATTTTTCTTTCAGACTAAGTTTAGATACATTTGAGTGGGACACGATAACTTCTGTTCTTTCTTTTTAAGTCTGAGCGAATATTTAGGGCAAGGACGTTAACTTAGCTCTTCGACTCCAGTAAATTGGACTTTATTACAATTCCGAGACTGGACGTTTTTATGACAATCTCTACCTCAATCCGGGGAGTATATTAAATGGGGCGTACTTTTAGAGATGTTACACTTTATACGCGAAAATACGCGTCAAATTCGCAGTGTTAGTTTTTTTTTTACATATTTTATCATGCTTTTGGAAAATTCGTAAGCAGCTATTCTTTTTAAAACTATTATAGAGATAATTATCTACAATTGCGGTATGATGTAGACTGATGGCGACCTTTTTTTTGACCCCTCCCGCTTTTGGTGGAGCGGAAGGGAGTGTCTGACTCTTACTAAAACCCAACCGTGTTCGTGTTCCTTCCTTAGCCCTTTATGTTCCGGGCCAGCGATAACCCTTTCGGACAATCCCGCTGACCCGGTAGGCTTCGGCCCTAACGGGCCCCTTCAGTTGATGCTGTCATCTCTTTGAGGCGCGCGTGGAACACGTACGCGCCGTCCAGCACGGGCCTGGTCCTGCTCGGACGGTGAGCTATCTATTACTCTCCGCCCGCAGGCCCGCGCCTACGTTGGGCGGTTGGGACGGGAGGCTCTCTCCCTCAGCCATCCCGCCGCCTCCTTCGCTAGCATGACTGCTTCGCAGAATTAGGCGACTGTCTCCCACTCCCTCTCGCTCCGGACCATGGCTTGAACCAGGGCCGGACGCGAGAGGTCGCCGCCGCTGCCGATCGACTCTACGAGGACACGGCGGTGCTCCGCCACCTACAATGGGTTTCTGTCAGAGCTTTAATGGAATATGAAGTTGAAAAACACAATTTTTTATGTTTAATGTCGGTACCAAATTCTTAATTACCGGTTTTTCCTGTAGACCATTATTATAACTGACAGGCAAAGTCGCTTCATCCGTCCATCAGGCGCGATCGAGGTCAAGAGAGGGCCCATTCAGTAATGTCACCCACCCAACCATACCTTTCCGTGAACTTCCTTGGTGAACGCTTTTTTTAAAGGATCAATTTCTCTCCCTTAAAAAAAAGCGTCCACCACTTTTCTCGCTAACATTATTTACAACGTAATACGGTACAACTTTATGCCTCTGTACCGAAGTTCGTGAATGCCTCGCTTCAGCCTTTTGTTTCATTTTACAAAACACTCCGCTTGCCTGCATAATGGATTAATTCCTTAACAAATTGTGGGTACCTAGTGCCCACATTAATTACGGTAGAACGACATTCTAGCGCTATTTTAAAACCAGCAAGCTATTTTTGAATGAATGAAAATGGCATTTTATAAAAAGAATCTTTTTAATCTTGGGCTTTGAAGTGATAGTTTACTGGTCTTTTTCTGTTTTTGCTCTGTCGTAACTAAAAGGAAAAGTAACGTTTCTTACGTGTGGGCGTTATAAGCTGCTTTCAAAGTAACACCGAGGAGGTTTAGCAGGTGTTGCCTTTGAAAGAGTGGTATGTACAGGTTCTGCGTTTGATTCCTTGGCTAGACAGTTAATGAGCTTTTCTTGTTGTTCTTTGTTGTTCCAGAAGTTAGTATTAGACTGTTTCGGAAATCAAATATGAGTATTTTACGGTTGTATGAAGGCTGTGTCGGATTGTGGGTGGGCTGCGAGAGAGATTTCTGATTCGATGTCGTATCTATTCTTGTGTGTTAACATTCGTTCCTTAAAGTACCACTAGTCGATATTTTTTCCATACAAATTTCGGGAGAGTATTACTCCGCTGTTTTAAATTGGTCATCCAAATAAACATGATATCGTTTTGACTTACTATTAATTTTGTCTGTACGGAAACAGAATAGTAAAATAAAGAGTCACTGAAAAGTTATGAGACATCAAAGATTCATTTTTCTTGCTTTTTTTTTTTTTGGGTGTAAATATGTAACAAAAGAACTGTAAAATCTTCAAAACCAAGTCCGTACCGACAAAGCTCAGTTATCGAAAAGTTCAATAACTTTTATTTGTAATTGATTTATGCAGTAGTTTTTTCGATTTTCCGAAGCACTTTTCGAATTTTTTACGCGCCTATCAGTTGGAACGGTGTTTCTGTGCGTGAGAACTAGACATTGTGCGTGTAGACTAGCGTCTAACTCATCACTGATACTAACTCTGTCGGACACGAAGCCAGGTGAGACAGCGTGCTTTTGGCCATGACCACCAGTGAGTTCGAGCTCGCGACTAGTTTACTCTTAATAATAATAATCGTACTTCGTAAAAGAAGAAACTAGAAACGTTTGCCTACTACTGAAAGTGTATCCAGAATCTTCACAAAGGACCAAATTAAAACTTTTGCAATATTACTTTTTCTGAACTTTTTCACGGGCATAATGAAAAACTAAAATTAAGTATAAACTAGTTTCGCATTTATTGATTGGTTCTTGTTCTCGACCTTTCCGGATTAGCCTTCGTTCTTCTGGAAAAAAGGGAACAATTCCAGCATTTTGTACAAACATCTCATTCATTCACAGCATGTTTTCGCGATTACATCTGAGGCTATGGGCATGGATGGCATTTATCCAATTCTCTCACTTGGTTACGACATAGTCGGTCAAGAATTTTCGCACAAAAATTCCGACCTATCTGCAAAACCTACCTTTTAAAATTTTACCTCACTACCCAACCAACGGAGGCAGATGAAAAAAAACGGCCAAGTTCGAGTCCGACTCGCACGCAAAGGCAAAAAACGCCGATGAAACACTTTTCTTCTATGGAGTTCCCCTTTTATTCCTAACTTTATTTCATTTTTATTATTGTTGTTATAGCGACAATAGACACACCCTGTGAAAATTTCAAGTGTCTACCTATTACGGTTCATGGGATACAGCCCGTTGACAGACAGACGGACGGACAGCGCAGGCTTAGTAATAGGGTCCCGTTGGCACCCTTTAGGTACAGAATCCTAAAAAGAGCAGGAATCCTCAATTTTCTTCATTTTATAAACTTGATTACTTGTTATACGGGGATGTTCGCTGACGTTCTAATTAATTAACCTTGGAACTCCAAATTGCTTTAGGTGAGAAATTTAATATGGGCTCCAGGCTCTAGGGTCTTACACGCTACATGTATTTTTGGCATTGTTATGTAACGATCTTGACAGTGCGTGGTTTGGGACTTACAACTTAGAAACTCAAACTCAAAGCATTTATTTCAATTAAACCTTGTACAGGCACTTTTGAATTATTGTCAAAATTGAAAAGTCTGTCAGTTAGTCAAAAAGTTGAAGCTAGTTGCCCATTCCAACACGTAGATCTCTATGGAGAAGAACGAGCAAAAAACTCCATGGACACTCTTTTAAATCAAGATATTACAAAATCCTGGGTACATTATTCTTGTTGCTTCTATATATGAGAACAATGTACAATGACCAGTCTCAACCGACGGCGCCCGTTCACGACAATGACGCGTGGATCAGTACCATCCAGCTCAATCATTTTGTAGGGATAATCGTCAGCTGTGTTTGTTGAAATATGGATAAACTAGCAGCGCCCCACGGTTTCACCCAAAAAAACTTTCAATCCCATGGGAATATCAGGATTTAATGTATCCTTTGTGTTAATTCTAGTTATAAACTATATTTGTGCCAAATTTCATTCAAATCCGTTCAGGAGTTTTTGTGTAAAACAGTAACAAACATCCAGCCATCCAACCATCCATACTAAAATCCCTTTTAAAGTTTCGTCCCAATTCACCCATGCATCTCTATTCACCCCGTTTGGCAGTACGGTAACTAAATAAATAGGGCAGGAGAATTATAGTGATGACGGTATCTAAATAAGTAGGTACCTGCCTGGCTGATAAGAGAAAGGTTCCTCTTCTCAGCTAAGTTTCCAAGTAAATTCGTTTTCTATATAGGTACACCATTTCCGATTTCCTTTGGGGAAAAACAGGGTTAATAATATCGATAAGTTACAGGTACTTCGTTTAACAATTCGGTTCTCTTTAACAATAATATTATCTTCTATGTTTTTTTTTATAAATGGGCTATAGTTGGAGCTACTGGCAAGTTCCTGCGGAGTAATTGCGTAACCCACTAACAGTAGGAATGACTTTCATTCATGAATGACTTTCAATGAATTTCATTTCATTTTTGATAGTTCAACAACATTCTTGCGTTATTTATGTTATTGAGCAGACATTTTTTTTTTTCGAAAAATGAAGCAATGGATTTAGTGATGTCCTGTAAAATGATTCAGATTGTGATTTATAGTGTGTTACGCAATTAGGATGCTGGTTGGGTTTAATGATAAGGTGCTTTTAAAAAGAAAATGCTAGGATTTTCTTTTACGTACGTATAAAACTGCTATTCGAACTGTATACTGCTGTTTTAACTAAAAAGTGAACTAGTCGTGAACTGAAGTTCACTGCACACATTATTAATCTAAATCTGAAACATTTTGAAGGATATTACTAATCCATTACTTCATTGTTCGACCAGATAATCTAGAAAAGTTGGTGGTGATGGGCAATGTAGATGGGTAAAGACCTCGCGGACCAAGTAACCGCCCTCACTGGTCTCTCTGTTGCGACCGCCCTGAGGGAAGCTGAGAACCGAACGAATTGGAAGAACATCGTGCATAAAGCCACGAAGGCCTTTCAGGGACACGACCTGTAACGTCGCACGTTACATTTTGCACAAATAAACACATAATAACTAAATTAACAACAAAAACACAGCAACATTCAACTATCGGCGCGCGAGTGATGATTTATCTATGGGCTCGCGTATGTCCCATCTCTATCCAACGCTGCCAACGCGATCTTTTCGTTTGACCTTAGGAATTTTGGTTTTTCCCGAAGCTTGGTTTGGTTTTTTTCAGTAATGAAGTGCGCGACCAAGAATAAGTCAAAATGAAACCCATTGCTACTGATAGTGTGTAACGCTATTAGCCCGCTGGTCCTTTTATCCAAAACGTTGTAAGGACTCGTTAATTAATCCAACTAATTTTGTTACAGGTAAAAATGAATATTCATCCCTGCCTCGGGACATCGAAAATTATGAACAGTTCCTACAGTCAGGTAAACTAATTGTATCAAACTGCTAACTGCCCTTTTACTTACAACGAATTTAAATTGAATAATTTTTTAATTAAGTTCTACGCGCCGAAGTTTTACGTAACTGAATAAGGATAGAAGGTGACTTTGTTAGATATAGCTTAGTTATCTTGGCATCGCGAGGGAAATGTTAATTAGGACGCACCTTGAAATTGTGGACGTTTGGTAGCTACTTAGTAACCGAGATAGGGGCGATTTTTTGAAGTGAAAACTTCAGGCGCGTTGGGCATTTTTTGAGATAGGGAGAAACCATTGAACTAGCGACACTGTTACCGTAACCGACACCGCACGTGTTTTGTTTATAAGACGATTAAAGAAATACACACGTAATTGTTCAAGTTTTCAATTCTGTCGGCACTCCCGGAGTGCTAGTTTTTTTTTTTAAGCTGAGATTTCTTATCACACATAACATCACAATGGGAGCAGTAGGTTCCAGCGGTAACCGCCGTGACTTAGGTTGTATGTTCAAACCTAGACACTCGCATTAGTTTGTGTAAATTATTTCATCACCACTGCTCTTGTAACCGGCATGTCCTAGAACCAAAAATTCTAAGACATGTGACATCTACCAACCCGCACTGGGCCCGCGTGGTGGATTACGGCCCATTTCCCCTCACAGAGAGGAGGCCTGTGTCCCAGCGTGCAGCGGTGGGAACATTATAGGCTGATTATGCTATAATACCACGCCTCTATTCCTCGAAAGGATGAGCAGAGGAGTATAGTAACACCCACACATAACTGACGAAGTGCGGGAGGAAACAAGCAATAATTATGATTTTAATTTATTAATCGTGCGAGCTTTATATCGTCGCGAATATTTAAATAATAATTGACTTTATCAATTCACAAATTAAGTCAGTTGATAACGTCAACTCATACAATAACAACTCTCTTATGGGTAAATCGAGAAAGTACAAATAACAATTAAAAGACCCCGAGGGCATTGATAAGCCGACGTTTAATAAGAATAATTAAGAATTTGTATTTTATTTACACTACCAGTATTACCGAGGGGTATAGTGGTACCCAGTAACAGGGTTGTGGAGTTCAGATAGGCAGTCGGTCCATGCAAAATACTGGTATTCAGCTGCATCCGGTTAGACTGGAAGCCGACCCTAATATAGTTGGGAAAAGGTTTGGCAGATTGATACGTCATTTTGTACTTATGTGAACATGAATCTTTTTATCTGTCACATACGAGTATTTAAATCACAGTTAAAATACTGAAACATTTAAAACATCCATTCATTCCATCCATTTTATTATTTTTATTTTTTATTTGAAATGGGTTTGCTCTTGACTCTAGTCTAGATCAGAGGTGACAGAGGCAAAGTCTACGATGAGCTTACCCAGAAAAAGCGTGTTCAATCTCACTTTGAAGAGATTCGGGTTGTATGCACTCGGAAACACAGACGCAGGTAAAGACTTCCACTCTTTTGCTGCAATTTAAATCTGATGGAGAGAATTTGCTTTGATGGAGACGAATATTGGAAACTTTGTAACAAAGTATACCATGCCATAACATCACGCTTTTAATCCCGCCTTAAGAGGTGTGTCTATAGTAAATCCACATTTTGCCAGTTATGTATAAGTCCAACGTAATAGACGATCCGTTTCCAACCGGGCATAAAGATACATTATATTATGTATGTATTATTATGTTTTTCTTAGCTATAAATAACATTTTTATAATGACATACGGCACACGATGCTGACAATGTCCTATTTATATTAATACTGTACACATGAGACCAGTTACTGTTATCAGCTCACGTTTGATAAACAATGTAAAAATAACTATTTAATTGTAACTGTTGCTATACAATTAGCGAACTAATTAAAACTGTTGTAAACATTAATAGAATTACCGAGTTATTTCCTACAAACTACAAACTCTTTAATGAGTTTATTCGACTTCAATTATTTTTGGTCGAATTCTTTATTAAGAGTTTCGCATTTAATCAATTATTATTTTTGGTCCTGTGGTCCGAATTTCCGATGCGTGTAGATTTTGGGGAACGCTGATTGTCTTGCCTCAGTAAACTGCGAAGTAATTGCGTAAAATCATAGCAGTTGCAATGGCTTTCTTTTTGAGAATTTAACAATATTCATTGCCTTATTTACGTTGTCGAACAGACACATTTTGCGCATATATGAAGCAATGGATTAGCAATAAATATCCTTAAAAATTAAACGGATTGTGATTGATATTGTGTTACGCAATTAGGATGCTGGTTAGATTTAATGATAAGGTGCTTTTAAACGGGTCTTTTATTGTACGTATACAACTGTTATACGTACTGTATACTGCTTTTTGAACTAAATGCCTACTTAATTATAAAAAGCGTGAAACTAGCGCGCTTTTTAGGGCCTGTGCACACCACGTTTTTTAAACGCGCCATCGACGCGCGTCTGTAGCGATACAAACGCGATACGCACGCGAGTCAGACGCAGCCTGTAGACCTTCTGTAGGATAAAAGCGCGCCGTCGACGCACGTTTCTAAAACGCACGTCAACGGCGCGTTTAAAAAACGTGGTGTGCACAGGCCCTAACCTTGATGTGATGCGTTCACCAAAAAATTCACCTAAAGACTTATCCGGGAGCTACCAGGATGTTACTTTTACAAATATTTTGGCTCCAAAATTGGACTAAAAACAACAGTAAACATAATGACTGGTCCTCGTGATTTTACCATTAAAGTAGGTACAGACGCCAGCACATCAAGCTACCCGAAACTGTCAAATTTTCCCAATGAACTTTGAACCTTATAGCTTTAACGATAAAGTTGAAAATCTATTAAAGATATTTGACAGATCGTAGTAACTTGATGTGCTGGCGTCTGTACTACAATAAATATTTTGGCTTAGCATCCAGAACTTTGCACTGCACATTCTTTCTATAAGTGCTCAACTCACTACTTATAAAGACCATTATAAATTCTATGCTACCACCCCTTTTTTTTTTTTTTTCAGTATGGGAAATCATCAAATGACTCCTCCCGCTCTGGGTGGAGCGGAAGGGAGTGTCAGACTCAGCTGACTAAAACCCACCCGTGTTCCTTCCTTCGCCCTTTATGTTCCGGGCCAGCGGTACCTAACCCTTTCGGACAATCCCGCTGACCCGGCAGGCTTCGGCCCTGACGGGCCCCTTCCCTTGATGCTGACATCTCTTTGAGGCGCGCGTGGAACACGCAACCAACCAATTCGGGTCCTACGGAGAAAATGACACCAAACGCATAAAGACCAAGCTATATTGGCCTTTTTTTCTAGGTTTCTGGCAAACCGCCCAACAGGTTCCAAATTTAGAACGTCGCATCTTATTCATTTGTTTAATAAAATTGAACTGTTAATTGATATCACGTTAGGTTTATTTTTGTACTGCATTGCTGAAAGAAGCGTGATTTTGGATGCTAAAGTTGGTCACGTGCTTTTGGCGCCAAGAGTATAGATGGTATTTTCTGTAGTAATATAGTGCAGACAGTGCAGTCATTTGAGTGGGAAAATTTCGGTCATTAGATCGAAAATAAAGTGCGTTGGACAAGCATAATATATTATTTCTAATGTTCATATACCTATGTGAAGTAGTTATTTATGTGACAGAGCGAATGCACGTAATATTGAGTAGGCGATATTATGTCGAAGTGTTGCTATAATGCTAGACAGTGTTTAAGAAAAAATACAACATAATGGGTAAGCGAAGATCTAATCGTAATGTTGCTGAGAATAAAATACTATTTGTTATGTATGTTGATAGATGAAAAAAAATACATACATGAAGCATATTATACTAATCTATACAAATATTTATATATAACAGGCATATATATATATATGTATGTAGCCATAGACAAGTATTGAGGTTAAGTCGCGCGGATTAAAAATTAATATTTGATTTTATTTGCTAATATTTTACATATAATCTATTATATTATTTATTTATTTCTGTAACTGTCCATGATATCACATCAGAATACACGTTGCGAGATTTATTTTTTTAAATGTCGCAGCATTATGCTGAGATAGGAGCCTTTTGGCCTCGTATAGGACTTTTTGTTTAATTTTTCTTTTTGTTACTTTTTATATAATTAGATTTTTTGTTTTTGACTGTGTTTAATTTAGTTTGTGATATTTCTGTACGAGTCGCGATAAATATTTTTTGTTTCTTTATTTCTATAATAAGAATCATAAAACAGGAACAAAGAAAATATAATGATAATGTTTAAGGTGAGAGGAAGTGTATTTAGAGCCTTAGTTCTTTTTGTTTTTCTGCATGAAAAGCATGACAGTACCTAGCATGCCATATTTTCTTTAGGTGTTTAAGTCAAACAATACCAGTGTACCATAATATACGTGCAGGTTCCCTCAAAAAGACAATTACCGAAACAAGTAGACCTGTCCTTTTTTGCATGAATCTCTTCTTTCGCTCACAGAGAGATAGGGTTACTTTGACCCATAAAAAAATTGCGTATAATATTACCTCTGTCCTTTTGTTATTCAAAAGCAGTTCTTTCATGTCAACTTTCATAGTAACTCGGTACTGTTCTCGAGGTCACTTCTTTTTATACAAAATAAACTTTATCTCTCACAAGATAAGAACGAATTTCTTTTAGTTTAGACAGGTCCTAACCAAGGTTGATATTTAATTATGTTGCTACTGTTTTTTTCATGGCTGTTTGAAGGCTCGTGTATTTAGTTTTGTTTTTATGTTAGAGTGCTGACTGGCACATTAAAATCAAATTAATCTAAAGCTCTATTATAATGCACTTTGATTGATTAATTATTAAACGTTTGCTTACCTTCCGACTTCCATTTTGATTTCCCGATTGAACTTTTAACGGTTACGTCAATTATTATTGTTTGTACCTTAAAAGCTGACGACGTGTTTTATAAAGTCATTAATATAATAGTTTTTGTCTGTCTTTCACAGTGTTTTTGTGTCTTATTCGACAACAAGCCGTGTCATACTAGTGCTCCTAATAAAAATACAATTTCAGTGTTCAAAGTGAATATCCGTTATAAATACTTACAAGAACGATAACGTACAGTTCATACGACTCATTTTAATTGTAAACCAGCGCAATATACCGAAGAATTATTCAAATGAATAAACGAATTCAGAACAAAGGATTCAACTTATTCAAGGCCAACGTCAACGGAGAAATAAACTTTGTCATCAAACGACTTTGAGAACGTGGCTTTTGACAGGAATCTTAAAGGTAAAGTGCGTTTCACGAAAGATTTCCCTTCGCCGTAATGTTGGCACCATTGCTTTTCATTGAAGGTAAAACAATTCTTCAATGAAAAGCAATGGTGCCAACATTACGGCGAAGGGAATTCTTTTTTGAAACGGACTTTACGTACGGAAACTGCTGCAAAAATTGTCAAAGACATGAAATCGTGGTAAACAACAAAATCATCGATTACCAAGATTATTACATATAGGTACTTAGGACAAGTCATTACCAGCATGAACCAGAGCGAAAAAGAAATAGATCGACGAGTAGCAAACGCATGGAATAGGTATTGGTGCCTTTTATTATTTTAATATTAACTATCTGGCACATAAGCCCGACGTCACATATCATAATCAAAACCAAATTTGGAAAACATACAGACCACTAAACATTTGCAAACGACCCATCGGGTCCCGCTTAATGGTAAACGACACCGCGACAGGCCCAGACGGAGATGGCGGGATGAGCTGGACTCCTTTAATAAAGATAGAAAAGAAAAGAAAAAAAGGAAAGGTCCATGGGAGCTCTGGAAAGAGAGGTGTGAAGGGGGCATTGCCCTGCATTGGGAAATCAATGGCTAGTAAAACAAAAAAAGAGTTTCCAAAATAAAAGATACCTTATTAAATATAAATAGCGATGCATGTAACGCAATTATTTAGTTTAAAAGTCAATAATGTCAACCAATTTGTTTTATTTATCGACGGCGCGGCGGCATGACCTTGCGATATCTATGCAGTTGCGCGATACATTGCGCAAAATATTTGACCTGCACACTGCAGAGTTTTACTGTAAAAACTTACTTCTATACCTTTAATGCAAATAGAGTTTTTGTATGTGAAACGTTAGGTTGATAACCAATGAAAAACGTTTTTGTAAACGGACGTACACAATATATTTTATTTATTTATTTATTAAAACTTTATGCACATAATGTACAAAGGCGGACTTAATGCCTTGGGCATTTTCTACCAGTCTACCTTAGGGTGATGCAGAGACAAAACAGTAGGTGCAACAGAACAGAAAAATTTGAGGAATAAAATATAATAATAAATACTTATATACATACATACAACAAATTATACAAAGTGAGGAAAGATAAAAAAATAAAAAAACATAGATGGAGAAAACCAACAAATTAATTATGGGACAAGTCTGCCAACTCCTTATGGATGTGTTCCCGAGCTTTTATTTTAAATGTGAGCCGACTGGTTGCCATCCTGATATTCAGAGGGAGCGCATTCCAAAGGAAAACCGCCTGGACAGGAAAAGAAGATATATATTTAATATATTTTATTGATGACATACTACAAAGTAATTTTACCACTCGACAACTGAACAAAAAATAAGTGGAAATTGTTTAATAATAAATATACTCGATGTGCACTAAAAGATACAGACAAGAAAAACACGCAAACGATCAACACCCCAAATGTCAAAAGGCAACGCGATAAACAGCACAGTCTTCGCTTTCAATGTACACTCACCTTTAAACAAACTCTACAATACAGGGTGATTAATTTTAAAGAGTCCAAATAAAAAAATAAGTACACTCAAATTGGCCGAACGTTATTTTTTTACACTGGTTAAATATATGGTCATTATGATATGGTCAAGTGTATAAAAGTATGGCCTTGCTGTTTGGCCTTCGCTCTGTACCTTTCCATTGCAAAGTTCAGTATACCGACACGTTTTGAATAATTAGCAGGTCTTTCTCGAGTGTACCATCTTAATGTAGTTGACAGAATGATATTTAAATGATGTACAGTAGACCTCGGTGGTACAACTTTGATCTTGACCTCGTCTATGTTATGGAGTTTCAACAGAGTAAGAGGTCAGTTTATTCTGGTTTTGTTACTTCTGACGAGCTGCTGGCTGCACTTACCTGCCTAACGATTTATTTCAAATTCATAAAACTATTATCTTAATAGAGTCTGTTCGTGTGCGGTCAAAATGTCAAATCACATCTCTACTGCCACGATTGTTTTTAGGGTTCCTTACCCAAAGGGTAAAAACGGGACCCTATTACTAAGACTCCATTGTCCGTCTGTCTGTCTGTCACCAGGCTGTATCTCATGAACCGTGATAGCTAGACAGTTGAAAATTTCACAGATGATGTATTTATTTATTTATTAAAACTTTATGCACATAATGTACAAAGGCGGACTTAATGCCTTATATTTCTGTTGCCGCTATTACAACAAATACTAAAAACGGAAAATGGAAGCCCCCCTTATAATAAATATTTAAGGGGGGGCCTTCCATACAACAAACGTGTTTTTTCGGTGTTTTTGCCTTGTGGTACGGAACCCTTTGTGTGCGAGTCCGACTCGCACTTGGCCAGTTTTTTGTTATTATGGTCAAACAATCACAACAGCTCTCTAGCTGGGTTCTAATTCACTATGACCACGTAACGATTCCTTAGTTGTAGTCCAAGACATCTGTTATTAACGTATTCTCTATGACATAATGGCGTAGTTTTAACTGTCAAAATACATGTTGTACGTACGGTTGACATTGCGATTCCTTGCCGTTAACAACACACGATAATGACGTGGTTTGCACGTGGTAAGATTTCGCGAGGATTAAAGGCTCCTTGAAACAGGCGCGACACGACACGCGACACGACACGCGACTTGACACGCGACACGACACGCGACACAAAGGCACCGCAAGTCGCGCAACGAGCGGTGCCTTTGTGTCGCGCGCGATTATATCGCGTGTCGCGCCTGTTTATATGAGCCTTAATACATAATTGGGGCCCAGCTTTCGCTGTCGTGATTATTCCTTAATGGAAAGATCCTTGTACTTTTAAAGAGTTGAAGAATTTTGTCGTGTGGCAAAAATCTGAACTAACGCCGCGGCTTTAGTTCAGCCATCTCGTTTTCTCTATACAATTTCACAAATATTTACGTACCAGTTCTCCCGGTCAATGTCATTCAAACGCCAAATGACCCTTGTCATAGCACTGTAGCTACATAGAGTGAGATTAATTTACTACATACCGAGAACATAGGGCAATTCGCGTAATTTTAAGAGCGTTCACATCTGAGCGTTCACGTTTTATGTCAGTCTCAATCTGTCAAAAATACCTCTAAGTTCAGTAAAACGGGGTGAATCGGGATGCAAGGGTGAATCGGGTCGAAACTTTGAAATAGATTTGAACGTTAAAATTATAAAGTTTGCTGCAAACAAGGGCACGTCAATCTTCATCTTTAACTATAAAACAGTAAACTCATTAGAGTACTTTCTGGCAACAAACTATATTATTTCAACGTTAAAATCCATTTGAAAGATTCGTCCCGATTCACCCCTGCATCCCGATTCACCCCGTTTTACGGTTCCCTACATTTTTGAAATTTGTTTGTCGCCGAGATGGGACTGTGACTTGATTTTGACAGCTTAAAATAATGAGAATTGGCCTTCAGTTTTCCATCCATCAACCAGTGGCATTATCAGCCCCACTTCTAGGACACAGGCCTCCTCTCAGTGAGAGGGAGTGGTGAGCCGTAAACCAGTACACGGGCCTAGTGCGGGTAGGTAGATGTCACATGCCTTCGAATTTTTGGTCCCAGGACATGCCGGTTTCCCAACGACGTTTTCCTTCACCGTTTTGAGAGCAGCGGTGATGATAATTTACACAAAATACAGACGTCAGCACATCAAGCTACCCGAAACTGTCAAATTTTGCCAATCAATTTTAAACCTTATGCTTTAGCGATAAAGTTGAAAATCTATTAAAAAAAAATTACAGATTGTAGTAAGTTGATGTCTGGACCTAAAGCGCCTGATCGAACCTGCGACCTACAAGTTGTAAGTCGCGAGCGTTACCACTAGGCTACCACTAGGCTACCACTACTCAATCGGCATCCATCGCCTTTATATAATCTTTTAATCGCCTCTTGAAAAGGACCCAACGATCCGTAGATACGTCACCGTAGCATGTGTTGCCTAAACATACGAGTATCATTGTATAATCAACTTCAGTATTCTATCTATAACCATTGTTATATCTGGGGCCCGTGGCTAAATAATAACAACCGCACATGTCGATCGATCAGGTTAAGCTTCGGTTGCCGCGGTTGGTCTGTGGATGGGTGACCATCTTTACATACCGAGACCCCTCCATGCCTCGGAATGCACGTTAAGCCGTTGGTACCGGCTGCCATTCGTGGATCTTTGACAGTCGTTACAGGTAGTCAGAAGCCCGAAAGTCTGACAACCAGTCTTATACGGCTATCGTATTACCCAGTAACTGGGTTGTGGAGGTCAGATAGGCAGTCGCTCCATATAAAATAACAGGTATTCAGCTGCATCCGGTTAGACTGGAAACCGACCCCAACATAGTTGGGAAAAGGTTAGGCAGATGATGAATCATTGTTATATCTGAATCTAGAAAAGATAATCTCTAGAAAATTCCACCAATTCCGTCTATTTTTAACTTGCAACACTTTTGTTTACTAAACCCCATTTTGCACTCTTTTCTTATCAGTTATGAATTCGTTATCAAATCATTTAGTTATCAGTTCACATTTTAGAGTCGAGGTCGAATTATAACCGGTCCAATGTGTCATTGACTGACACACGACGTTCATTAAAACTAGCTTATGTCCCCTCGGGATGCAATCTATCTCTTTGCCAAATTTTATCGAAATCTGTTCAGTGGTTTAGGCGTGAAAATGTAACATACGTATGTAGATAGAGTTACTTTCGAATTTATAATATTAGTATGGATTGTGGACACACATGACTTGTGTGTCCAGCGAGCAAACGAGATAAAGAGCTAAATGATTTATGTAACAGATCACAATTAAAAGCTAGAGTGAACTAATTCTTTCATAATAGAAGAAAACTGCTCTCAATGTGTAAATGATTGTGGTCAATCGAGCCCAGTCCTTTTCTTTTTTGCCTGTGGTAATCTTTATAGATATCCTCCGCTCTAGGGAGGGGCGCGGGGTCTATCAGACTCTTACTGACTAATAGCACGTGGTGTTCTTCGACTTAATACCTTTGACCGTTGCACTCTAAGAAAGCCAATGTACCCAATACAAAAAGTAGGTAAAACTAAATTTTTTTTAAGGATGTGTTTCAGTTTTATTGTTTTTGTCCTTTAACTTTACATCAAATTAACTAAAAACCGATAAAAAATAAAACTATATATAAGGTTATATATAGTGTATTTGGAAAATGGTAATGGAAACCTAATTATAACTATTAACAAACTAAAATATGGCGTAGAAAAATGAATAAATTAGGTAATGTACCCAAAAGACAGGCGGCCTTGCTACGTTGTATGGCGATCCTTAGCCTCTGGTCAACTAAAGTTATAAAGTTACATCTGATAGCTTTGTTTGTAACGATCTTAAGACAACAAATAGTCGAAAACTTTAAAATATCGATATGTCAAGTTCGGTTCACGAACACATTGAAGCCAGAATAAACCCGACGGTTTGTGAAACTGCTGTCATCTGTAGCATCTATTTATCTGAATTATGTAACGTTTTATTTTCACTCGTTGATTCACTGATAAGGATTTTATATATCTGTTTCACACAAAATTCGCGTTACTATCTTATAAACACGTGTTTACAGCACGTGTTTATTTATTTTGTTGATTGTTTTTCTGGTATCTTTCTATTATTGGCGAATATTCGCATGGGTTTGTGGACTTGGCAAGTTTCTTTAGCACCAAAGGAGAGAGGTCTTCTTTTTTTTCAGTTAACCTATGTTGTCCCTCTTCTGGATAAAGATCTCCCCCATAAGTTTACACTTTTCCTTATGTTATTCCACAAATTGGCCAGCAACGAGGCCAAATCGTCACGCCAGCGTTTCTTAAGCCCTCGGTGACGACGCGCCACGCCCGTCTAGAGGCACCCACTCTGTGACGATCCTGGCCCATCTATTTTGATGCATCTTATAGGTATGACCCGCCCAGTTTTCTTACGTGCTAATTTGCTACGGAATGGTTTTAGACGATGGTAGTCGAATATCAGTTTGACATTTATTGTAAAGCTGCGGACCAAAGGACCAATTTCTGTTACTATTTTACAAATCCAAGATAATTCGTAATGTAATCTACTTGTAATTAATTGAATTACAGGTATCATTATTAACATACTCTGAAAGCCTACTCTGTTTATCATTCTTTGAATAAACATAGTGACCATTGACGTCCTGATAAATACAGAATATGCGATAAAACATTGTACCTATCACGTTTTGCACACCACCATTCACCACAATGCTAGTTTTTCGTCCAAATTGATGCTTTATTAATATTCCACTACCGCTATGTTACCATAAGCCGCGACGGTGTGCAAAATACGTAAATAAACAGAAACACATCAAAATATAAGGCAACGGTGCTATTGACGTGTAGGTACAGCCTGATAAATACAGAATATGCGATAAAACATTGTACCTATCACGTTTTGCACACCACCATTCACCACAACGCAAGTTTTTCGTCCAAATTGGTGCTTTGTTAATATTCCACTACCGCTATGTTACCACAAGCCGCGACGGTGTGCAAAATACGTAAATAAACAGAAACACGTTAAAATATAAGGCAACGGTGCTGTTTAAAAGCAAATGTAGTGACAAAAATTTAAAAGAGTATCCTTAGGTGATCATTTTTAGAGGATAAATAGCTAAGTAGCTTGATGTGCTGGCGTCTGTACATCAAAATATTGTATCAAAGGCGAAACCGTGATAGTGGATAATATTGACATATTCACGAAGTCTATTAGCCTACCTATAATGTAGTATATCGATAACGAAACAATCATTATTAATCTGATAAAGACTTTTTTGTGGCAAGTACGCGAATAATGGCAAACAATTTAGGTACAGTGTGTTTTTTTTTTACGAACGGTGAAGGAAAAACATCGTGAGGGAACCGGCGGCATGTCCTAGAGCCAAAAATTCGAAGACGTAAAATCCACCAACCCGCACTGGGGCCGCATAGTGGATTATGGTACTCCCTCTTGCGCAGAGAGGTGGCCTGTGGCCCGGCAGTGGGAACATTAGAAGCTGATTATGCTATGCTATAAGATTTCCCATAAACGTCCCATTTGGTAAACAAATACCTGCGATACAAAAATCATGACATATCGTATCGATCGTCTTTAAGGCGAAAGCGCCAGGGTAGCCCGCGAAATATATCTGTTTCATGAAATTGTCATTCTTTGGGGTTACGTGGTCTTAGAGAGTGTGTTGATGACTTTAATGATTATAATTCTGTAAATACATATTTGTTACGGCCGCGAATCATATTTTGATCGACGTAGGTACAACTTAATACTGACCAGCAAATTGCAAAAAACGTAAGAAATTTTGAATTTCGCGGGCTACCTTAGCGCTTCCCCCTTAAAATTGTCCCTATCATTGTGAGAAACCGTAGATATATGAAAGTTTACATTTCTTGTGTAGTATAGTATAGTACGTAACATACTTTATAAGTGATATAAAACTGCTTCGAATAAACAATTTACACATTTTTTGTTCGTCAAAATCGATATTTCAGTACGCATTGTTAATTTACAAAATATGATAAGTATCTAACGAAAAACATACTTTAGATATAGTTTCATGTTTATTTGAGTCAATAAATCACATTCATATCAGCTGAATATAAAGCTGATATGACTGCAATTGATCGTGTACGTATTGACGTTAACAACGATAAGAATAAAAGTGAAACTAAATTTTTTTTTAATAAGCACAATACAATAATTGAGCTTGACGCCTACAGACAGGATTGGTCCACACTAGCTCAAGACAGAGAGGAGTGGAAAGGAGAAGGGAGGCATTTGCCCTGGAGTGAGACAATATAGACAAAAAAAACTGTGGTACTGCGGGAGTGCCGACAGAAGTGAAAACAAAACACAAACAGAATACTTTACCATCACTCACTGACATATCGGATATACATTAAAACCGAGTACATCCCGAGGACAGCCGAACACATCCGAAGCGCGTATTTTTCTAATCGTCTTATAAACTAAACACGCGCGGTGTCGCTTATGGTAACAGTGGCGCGATTCAATGGTTTTTTCCCATCTCAAAAAAATGCCCGACGCGCCTAAAGAAATTGACACTTTAAATAATAATTGGGGATTGGGCAGGTCACGTCGGTCGCATACACAGTGACCGCTGGGTAACAGTCTTCACATGGTGGGTGCCTGAGGACGGACGCCGCCACCGAGGCTGGCCCAGATAGAAGTGGCGAAACAATCTAGACGCGAACCGCTATGACTGGATCCAGGTGGCTCTAGATAAGAATGCCTGGAATGATTTGCGGGAGACCTTTGCTCAGCTGTGGGAAAGTGTTGGCTAAGTAAAAATAATAAAATTGTTCTTATGATAGTGGTCCATACCATACTAATATATATGTAAATTCGAAATTAACTCTGTCTGTCTGTATGTTACCCTTTCAAGCCTAAACCACTGAACGGATTAAAAAAAAAATGAAAATTTGGCCGAGAGATAGATTGCATCTCGGGGAAGGTCATAGGATAGTTTTTATCGACATACCTCGTGGGCGAAGCCACGGGCGGAAGCTAGTGGTTTATAAACAGGGAAAATTTTGCGTAGAGCGACATTTAAATAACAAACAAAAATATTTTCGATATTAAAAGTTGTGTATTTCTTAACATTGACTGATAACTTTATCAAAAGCTAATTAATGGTCGTCAAAACACACTGCGGTGATACTAGACTGTTACTTTGTTGCGAGTATTATTACACAACTATGATTTAACAACAGCTAGATAACTATTTATTACTATGACTTCACTTAAAACAACACATTACGCTACACTACTAACTTTTGCACGCGTATTTTTTTGACCACCCTATGACACTTGGCAATAATCGGCGAATTTTTCGGAATGGGATCAGTAGTTCCGAAGATAACACATTCAAACTCACAAATACCTCTTTAAAATAAAATATTAATATACTTAAATTAATAAACTCGGATTGTTCCATTGCAGGCTTCGCTTCTCTCCTTCCATTTTTTTAAATCTTGAGCCTCCAAGGATCAATATTCATAAATGAGCCCAGCTCACCCCGCCATGTTTTGTAGTTACTGCGATGTCACTTACCATGTTGACTTGGTTTTCGTTCACCCTGCTTTTAATCAACTTTAACAATACCTAAGATATTCTTTAAAGTCCCCCTCCACCGGCGTCAAGCAGCCTGCTGTGTTTCGTCGATGCGTGGGAGTTCCTGTGCCTATCTTTTGGGCACGTGCGTACCATTATAGACCTCATCCATCGCTTTTCATAAGGCGTGATCGAGGTCAAAAGCGAGCCCATTTACAATAAAAAAAAATTAAAAATAAGTCTAACGTCTCCATACTGTTGCTAGTACCCCGCAATATCCCACTGTTGAACTTCTATCTCTAAGACTTCTAGCTCTTTCGATCCAGGACTAGTGTGGATCACAGGTCATTTGTATTCTCCAGCTAGTCCGGTCATCGTCTCCGGAATCTCCCGCGTCTTTTTACCAATCTATATAATGTTCCAAATACCTTTTCAGCAGCATAATTATTATGTTGTTTGTCGTCATCACGTCAGTATTCAGGTCATCAATTAATTTCACATTATTTACAGCAATCGAATTGTATCTATGACACAACGTGTATTACGATTTATGGGAAATTATTATTTAACTGTAACTACAGGATATAGAACTTTAATACTTAAACTATAGAGTATGAAATACATTATGCGTTGGTGTTAATTCGCAATAATGTCGTCGTAAACAAATGGGCGATAAAGCATAAAATATGTGTTAATAACAAAAATGAAATATACCTACTTTTTGCATTCGATGTAGCCAAAAATGTATATTGTATTATGAACTTAACTACATACAAATAAATACATTTTTAAAGAATAAAAACTACTTGCAAAAAATATACTCGAAGTAGGCCTGGTAGGAATATCTGCACATACCAAAAATTACACGCGTCCACTTGAGAACCTCCTCCTTTGTTTTCGCCAGCTAAAAGTAACATATGAATAGACAGGCAAAAAGAAAGCTAATTTCTCAAACACCCTAAACAAATGAGGACCAGTGCAATTGCACTGAACTGAACTCTTCAATCTCGCACACACTCGGGTGGCACTCGGAGATTTAAACAAGCTCTCGTTAACATTCACTTGGACTCAATGTGTGATTCGGACCCGGTTTGTTTCTGAATGCAAACTAGTAATCTGAATTGGAATGAAAGTGAATTTCAGGAGCAACGGAAGAAAGAAAAATATGAATCTGAATCAGTGAAAGAAAATTAATTCATTCTAAATTGGGAAAAGGTAATTTTGAAACATTCATAAAGCAGAGTATTAAATAAATAGTGTGATAAGGTTAAAGAAAGATATGATAAATAAAATAATAAGACAATAAATAAATTATGAATTAATATTGATACAAAAAGGTCAATCAATTCAAGCATTGTCTGAACTATACAACAGATAAGTTGTATAAAACAAAGTCGCTTGTTGTGTCTGTCTGTGTGACTGCTTTGATCTTTTAAACTATACAATGGATTTTGATTCAGTTTTCACTATCTTTGAGAGATTTTTTCCCGAATGGTTTGATAAATGATAAATGATTTAATTTTTGTAAGTAGGTTTGCACAAACACTTTTACACGTCAATCATATATTTTTTTAAACAAGATAAGGTCTGTTTACTTGCATTATCAGCCTATATTGTTCCTACTACTGGGACACGGGTCTCCTCTCTGGGAGAGGGAGTGGGCCATAATCCACCACGCAAGCCCAGTGCGGGTTGGCGGATGTCACATGTCTTCGAATTTTTTGGTTTCAGACATGCCGCTTTCCTCACAATGTTTTCCTTCGCCGTTTTGCGAGCAGTGGTGATGAAATTGAATACATAAAGTAAAGTGCTTGTCTGGGTTCAAACTCACGACCTAGTACTTGTAAGTCGGGGCCGATACCACCACTTCTCGCGACATTAAACTTAGACATATCACAGGAATCTTGGCGTTTTGACATATCTCCATTGCACGCGTGCAAAGCAGGTGCGGGTCGCTAGTAACAGATAAACAAAAAATAAAGTAGCATCAGATAAAAAACATGATAATAAGATACAAGATCGAAACCATATTATCATAAGTACTCTGAAACTTGTCACCATAAAGTTCACTGTCAGGGCCAACACTTTTCTTAAAGGCCGATACATTTTATTATTTATGAAGTCGATCGTAATTTGTAAGCTATGGCATACAACATATCCCATTAAGCCTTATTGGAGACATTTAACTTCACTCTTTATTGCTACTTGTACTGAAAAGGCATTCACTTATTTTGCTTTATGGGACTGTCTTTTAGCAAACACTTCCTTGAATCCTTGCTTCTAAGATTATTTTTTGTTTAAAATAATATCTGTTTAAATTAATGAACTTCAGTCCGGCATCCAAAATAAACCAAATTGTAATACGACGATTGTAGTGCGACGCTAAAGAAAATAGGTCCTAATGTGGTCCCCTGCGGCACATCCTTGTGCAATAGCTCGTCACACATATTTTGTTGATTTACCTACCTTTTTCTCGAAAAAGTATTATAGTTATGTAATAGTAGGTAGCAATATAGTGGACCATAGCAACCAAAGTCAATGGCACTCAGTTTACGCAATCTTCTAGTAAACAGACGATAGGAGAGCATCAGTCGATTCTTATATTTATTGCTGTGTTATTGTTTCAAGATCATTAAAGTGCATGTTTTTATGAGATTTCAAACCTTTGACCTGTTTGCAAAAATGCTGACTTATGGTCCAATAGGATCTACAAAAAGCCGAGTCTGGATGTTTTTACTTTAAATAGGTACACTTATAGAAAATAATTGATTTCGATTTGGCATAGGTATATCAACTAAGATAGAAATAGACCTCGTTGCCTTGCTGGTCTCAAGCACTACTGCTATGCATGAGGTCTTGGGTTCAACTCTCTGGTCGGGCAGAGTGCTATTGGGTTTTTCCATCTGGAATTTCTCAGAAGCAGTCCGAAGTCTGGATTTGGGCGGGTTATTAGCAACAGGCTCGTCCCCATAACATGGAACTCAAACACAACTGTCGAAATGTAGCTGCTATAGGTACACTTCGGCCCAATCCTTCGAGGGATATTGAAGTGATGTTATGTTATAAAAATAGAGGTCTTAACATATAGAATAAGTGTCACCGTTCTACCCTTGAGATTAAGTTCAAAAGGGATTTATAAGACCCTCCATTTAAATCGATTTAAGCAAGATCTTGGACATGCCACGGCAAAACTTAAAAGGCTTACACGAGCAACTAAGTAATCCTTTTGCCTCAATTTATGAGCCAGAAGTGATCGCCATTTACTTACGTTTTTTGATTCAACAACAGATTCCCATGAATATTAAAATGTCTTCCGTAAAAACTGCACTGTGTTGAAGATCTTTTGAAACAAAATAAAATCCAAGGTTACGTGAATTGAGAAGAATAAGAAGGGTGTGATCATAAAATAAAAATAAAAAAATACTCCTAGGTTGAAATCAGTTTCAACGATGGAATTGAAATCTGTTTAACGATAAACGCAGTTGCAGATCGTTCTATATGGCTTTATCAATATTTTCAATTGCTTTGTAAAATGTCTGCGTGAGCGAGCACTCGTAGCACAGAGATGGCAAACTTAAAGCATGCTTGCCACGGTTGGCACGCGCCAAATAATTCTGGTCACGGGCATTGATTGAAGACCGACATCTAAATACAATAAAATTCGATTTATTTTAATAGGACACACTTTATCGTCCTCAGTGAATGCTTAAAGCAGATGCAAAAAGGTTAGCCATAACTGTTGTAGACCTTCTGTATTTATTTAATTATTCTACTTTCCTTTCTCGTTCCCATCAACAGAACTGATATAAAAACGTCTTCCTTAACTGCAATATACGATCTCAACCTACAAAATAAAGGCACTGGGTATTACCACAAGTTATTAAGAGGTCTATTTATAAAATGTATGTAGGCGCTGGCCGCTCACGGATGTGAGCCGTCCTTGACGCAGGGCCGGCCGCCGAACTACTGCGATAAGGTACATGTAATAGACACGGATTGCTAAACAAAATACTTGACACCCTTGCTATACATTCACACACATGTATGAAACACTCCTTTACTTGGAATTTGGAGCGGACTCGAAGCCAGTCTCTACTTCCCAGTTGAATTAAAGAATTCAAATACAAAGATAAATGAGTGTTTCATTCGCTACATGACAAATATAGGAATCAAGTGTCTATGGCAGCTGTGTCCTGTCCAGTCACGGATGTGTTTCGTCCTTGTCCCAGAGCCGTAAAATACTGAGATAAGGTATTAAAACTAGTACCAGATGACCCGAATAACATTGCAAAGCGTCCGCATTCTGTTTGTTACAGACTTGATTGGGATAAATCGTCTGTCGGTTTATTTCCAGGCATGGGGGCTCAATTACATCTTCAGGTGTTTTGGTAGTAAGACTAGTAATCTTGATTTATGAACTCCCATTTTTGTAATAGGATATATGAAGAATGTGGGAAGTCATAGAGAGAAAAGAAAATGTTATAATATATCCAAGGCAATCGTCACTGCATCACTCAAGTTTGCCATTGATATAAATTTGACCCTTCAACCACTTTCTTAACGAGCCGATTTTGTCGTCGGCCCGACATTCAGTCGCGTAGTCCAATCGTACACGTCGTTCATACTTATGTATTCTCCGTTACGAATCTCAAGTAATTGACCACATGGCAACGGATACATTATTTTTTTGTTTATCATACATACGTACCAATCAATTTACACGTTTATGGCGGTAAGCTAGTTAAACTTCTACTGGAATTGGTGCATTCTGTTTTTGTGTTAGGAGATTTTTTATATTGCGTAAATTATTGGTAGATAAAATTAGGCTCATTGCATGCCGACACCAACGTATTTGGGAAAAGGCAAAGATGGAGCTGATTTCGTAATAGAGTTGTTGAATCTGATAACGTTGATTCAGAAATAATCAAGTATAAGCCAAGACTGAGGGCCAAATGCGTAAATAAGTAAAATTAGGTACTACAAAAAAAACTATAAATTATACAATATACATAATTATATTTTCCCTTGCTTTCGGTATTGGACATTCAAAAGGTTTTACACCTCTGCATTAGATACAGATACTGGAAGCGATAGCGATAGATAGCATGCGGCGGGCGGCGGGGGCCGGGCGCATTAGCATTAACTTAATCACACAGATGGTGACCAAATATTTTATACCTCATGTCTAGATTTTACGATAAACAGCAGCAATTATTTCGCATATATTCTCAATTAACAAGACAGAAACGTGCAAAAAATTTCACACACTGCGTATTTAAAAACTATTTCGCACATACTATACATGGAGCTGGGCGGAATAGCGATGGAGGCAATAGATAATAGTCACAATGATGAAGAGGAAGCTATAAATATTGAAATATAAATTATAGCAAAGATTCGAACAAAACCTGTTCAGTCTAAACAAGTTACACCAACAAATTGAAGTGAAATCGTCGTCGTCAATCCCTTTCGTAATTAATGCATACATTTATTATTAAAAGTAGTGATACTACTAGGATTCTTGTACGATTTATTGCGACAGAGTATAAATAAATATGACGTTGTGTTGATGAATGAGAGTTACTACACGAAGAGTTTTTTCTGTACACTTAACTATTATTGTAAAACTAGTAAAGAACTACATTTCAGAATGAAAAGCTATATTTGGCGAAAATAACTCTCGAACAATGCTTCTCTTCCTGAACTTGAAATCACTTCTGATGTTTTTGTACCATCGAAGTAGGTACTCTTATTTTTCGTAGTCAACTTTTTGTTCTTGCACAAAATGTTAATTCGTCATTTATTGTACTCAGAAGTCTCACATCCTACTGCTATATGATCTATTAAATCAAAATCATTTTAATCCTACAAGGATATAATAAATATTACTCTAAATTCTACAACATTGCATCGATCCATCGGCATATTGGGTGACGTCATCCGTCAACCGGTCCTCGACTAAATCCGTATGAGCACAAAGACCCAACGACCTTGTGGCCAACTAGGCGACAGAAAGAAAGGTTACTAAACACTAGTCCACTTTGGGTGGACGATGAAAAAAATGGGAATTTTGGATTATAGTTTTGCAAACCTGTCGTTAATAAGATCCGGGATATAAAATTTTGTGATTTATAGGTCCGGGAATTTGAATAATTATGTACGTTACTTAATGTCTTCGAAGTTTGTAGCGTGTTTTGGATTATGGTTTACGATAGCCACATTGCAGCGCCTTATCTGAGTATATTCATTCAGAATATATCCTGTTTAAGGTGATTGTTTTATTTACCTTTGAAGATTGATGTTGTTATCGAAACTTTTGACTGAGCTAAATGTAATATTAATAAGGGTCAATCTGTATTAAGATTAATTTTATTATCATAAGTTTTTCCCTTTCCATGAGTAGTTTTAGAACAAATTTTACAGTTTTACTTGGATCATGTGATTTTTGATTCTCATTGAGAGCTTAGTTTACTATTATTTTAAGTAACCTTCTGATGCAATTTATCAAACTGAGTCTACAAAATTCCTTCCTGGTGACTTTTAAGCTCAATAAAGGAAATTAATTAAATTTATTAGTGATTTGCCTTCATCATCTCCATAATTATAAAAACCGGTCAAATGCAAGTCGGACTCTCGCACCGAGGGTTCCGTACAAATTTATAGGTATGTAACTACAAATTTACGGTTTCCGGATGTTTTCCTTTACTTGTGGTACATGAAATTGCTTCTTGTCAAATTTCATGATTCTAAGTCAACGGTAAGTAACCTATAACACAGCTTCAAGGAACCGTAGACCTGTGTATATGGTTTTATTTCAACTCGATACCTCCACTCGTTCCCGAGATAAAGGGTCTTGATAGACAGACAGACAGATGGACAACAAAGTGATCCTATAAGGGTTCCGTTTTTTCCTTTTGAGGTGTACGGAACCGTAAAAATTATCTGATTTGTGTTGCTCATTTTTAACTGCATGTGACCAAAATTATCTTTTATAGTCTACAGTGTGTCCAATGTGACAACGCTTTTATTTCGTAGTAAATAAAAGCGGTTTTCATACTTCAAATATTACTATTGTTGTGCAATTGACTGTACCACGTCGTACATGTGTTTAATATTGTCTCTCTTCTAAAAATATGTCTGTTATTCCGAGAAAAAATTAAGTAGGAGCAATTAAGTTTTTATTGAGTAATTAATTTGAATTGAATTTGATAAATCGTAAATAAATAAATATTTTGTTACGATGTTGTTTTACATTACATCATCTGTAAAAGGGCAAAATTGTATAATATAATTTCCTGGCAACTATAAATTGTATTTTCAAAGCAACGTTGAATATTTTATAAGCCTTCGAAAAATTACCATTTATTCTTGCTAATATAGCAAAATACGAACGCGTAACTGTCAGTCAATTTTATAGCTGAAGAGTCTTACATATTTTGTTAAATTTCGGCAGAAAAGTAACAATAATCTAGTTACTTTTCTGCCAAAATTCAGCTCTTTCTCTCTTACTGTGGACGAATGTGGACTGTATTTAAATGTAAAAAGAATGGAAAATGAAACAAAGAGGGTCACAGTAAATTAAGATAATTATTAGCAGAACCAAGAGGATGAGTACACTCACTTATCACTTAGCAGCAAACTATATGACAACAACTGAAAAATACATCATTTGTCATTAAGAAATAAAATAGTTTAAAAAACAGATTTATAAAAAAGGAACGACTAACCAGCCAGTCGCCAACATTCCGGGCCCCTAGTGGGACACTAAACCCTGGTGGCAACTGGCTGGGGGTCAGCCATAAGTGGTAGGAGTTTGCGGACTGGTCGACGTAAAATCCCGCCTTTGGTGGCTACATCTACAACGCGCACCAGTCCGTCCGGTCCCGTAAATGTTTTGGTTACCCTACCCAGAAGCCAAAGACCCCGTGGTAGGGTGTTGTCGACCACGACAACTACGTCACCCTCGCAAAAGTTCGTGACGTTTCTTCTGCGTCCTCGTGGGATCAAAGTCGGCAGGTATTCTTTTAGCCACCTCTCCCAAAAGTGATCAGCCAACCGAAGAGCGTGCCGCCAATCGCACCGGCGTAAGAGATCGTTGTCCGATAAGTCGACGGGCCACTGAGCAGTCGATGAACAGCCGAGGATGAAGTGAAATGGTGTTATGGCCTCTGGGGTGTCTGGTGAACTAGGGACGTACGTGAGCGGCCTGGAGTTTATGATGGACTCCGCTTCGAGTAGTAAAGTCATTAAGACCTCCTCTTTAGGTGCCCTTTCTTTTAGTGTGCTGTGTAGCGCGGATTTCACTGAGCGAACCAGCCGCTCCCACGCGCCACCCATAAAAGGCGAGGCAGGCGGTATGAAACGCCATGAGATTCGGCGGTTGGTTGCGAAGTCCCGAACGTCTCCATGGTATAAGGCGGCCAGCTCAAGACTTGCGCCGACAAAGTTGGTCCCGTTGTCAGAAAATATTGTAGTTGGAGTCCCTCGACGTGCCATCATGCGCCTTAGGCTCATAATTGCTGAGGCTGCCGATAACGAAACCACTATCTCTAGATGAATGGCTCTAGTAACCAGGCATGTGTAGAGTGCCACCCATCTTTTTTCTCGGCGTCGGCCTACAGCCACTTCTATAGGCCCAAAGTAGTCAAGTCCGACATGCGTGAAGGGTCGTTTGTGATGGTCTAGCCGTTCTGGAGGTAAATCTCCCGTAGGCGGCACTCTAAATCGGCCATTTTGCTTTCTGCATTGCAGGCATGATTTAGCGACGCTACGTATTATGGTTCGTGCCCTTATGATCCAAAAACGTTGCCTTAGTTCGTTCAGTACAAGCTCGTGGTTACCGTGGCCAGCTTCGATGTGCTTATGCATGATGATTAGACGGACGATGTGATGATGGCCGTCCACTACGACCGGTGCTTTCACACTCTCGCACACCCCAGGAGTGGACTTTATGCGTGAGTCGAGTCTGAGCAAGCCATCTTTGTCGAGCACTGGGGCGAGCGCAGCGATGCGGCTGCCCTTCGGCAATGGTTGTGAGGCTTTCAGCATCTTGAGTTCTTCGGCAAAGCTATCTACCTGCGCCTTCACAAGTAGGAGCTGCTCTGCTTGTACGATGTCTGCGGCGGACAGCTGCGAGAGTGACGCAGCGTCGCGAGCGGCTTCTGTGGATAGACGCGGAGATTTAGAAAATGACTTAAAATGTCTGACGGCCTGAAAAACGCGAGCTGTGACTCGTAATAACTGTAACCAACTACTGAATCGGGTAGCATCTGGGACCGACAGTTCAAAGGTAGGGGCATCTACTAGAACTCCGGTAAACTCGGGCTTTAGCTCGGACACGCGTAAAGCCTCGTCCGTTGGACACTCTAATGTGTACTCTGGTTCACGAGGCCATTGATTTGGAGGATTGATCAGAAAAGTGGGGCCAGTGAACCACCTGTGTGTCGCTGTAAAAAACACATCTTTCGGTTTTGTTGCATCATCCGCTATGTTTAGGTCGCTTGGAAGCCATCTCCAGTTGGAGGGGTTCGTGGACTCTAAAATTTCCCCTAACCTATGAGCAACGAATGCTTTAAACCTACGTGCATCGCTGCGAATCCACTTTAAAACCGTTGTAGAATCGGTCCAATAAAAAACAGCGGAAGGTTTTGTGCGATGGGCACTTAAAATAGTTTGTGCGTAACGTGTCGCGATGAGCGCTCCTTGTAATTCTACTCGCGGGATAGAGAGAGGCTTCAGAGGGGTTACACGCGCTTTGCTACCAATTAAGGCAAGAGAGACTAAACCGTCATTAAAAGTGAATCGCCAGTATGCGACGCAAGCGTACGCTTGTTCCCCCCCATCAGCTATGACATGGAGCTGAGTATCACACACGCCTGGCTTACCCGCGTACCATCGTGGAATTCGAAAATTTGCTGCTAACTTGAGCTGACCAAACCATGTTTTACACTCGGTTTCATACTTGGTGGGTATAGGCGAATCCCAATCAATTCCTTCCCTCCATAATCTTTGTAACAGAATCCTACCCTGTATTACTATCGGCATCAGCAAACCTAAAGGGTCATAGACACTCATGACTCTAGAGAGCAAACTACGCTTAGTTAATTTTGTGCCTAAGTCCTTATCGCCCGTGCGAAAGCCTAAGGTGTCGCTTAAAGGATTCCACTTTATCCCTAACGTGCCTACGTCATTGTTAGGAGGTAGATTGACGTCGGAGTCTGAGTTGCAGTCTGAGTTGCTATGAAGCTCTTTGGGCACCAACGCAAGTGCTTCTGGTACGTTTGACACCCATGAACGCATTCCAAAACAACATTTCTTGTGGACCGTGACAATATCGGAAGCCAAGCGTGCGGCGTCGGAAAGATCGAATTGGCTTCCAATAAAGTCGTCCATATAATGGTCGTGAATGATAGCGTGCGCGGCTGCGGGGAATTCACTCTCAAACTCCTTCGCGTTTTTATTTTTTATATACAAAGCTATGAATGGGCTAGAAACTGCACCAAAAATTAAAGAAGACATTCTAAATTCTTTTACTGCACCCTGTGAGATGCCATCGTGCCACAAAAACCTAAGCGCGTCGCGGTCGCTTTCTTTTATCTTAATTTGGGGAAACATTTCTTGAATATCCGCATTGAACGCTATAGGTCCCTCCCTAAAGCGAAATAAGATATCTAAAAGTGACTGTAAAAGGTCTGGGCCCTGTAGCAGCATACTATTTAAACTAACACCCCTACTTAATGCTGCTGCATCATGGACAACCCTTAGCTTGCGTTTTTGTGGGTGAAAAACTCCAAAGTGAGGTAAATACCATCTCATAGAATAGTTAGATTTATTCTTTAAATACGACTCATGGTACGATGAAGGATCACATTGTTCCGCGTAGCCCTTTTCGATTATACCGTTTATAAAATTCCTATACGCTGACGCAAACGTTTCATCTTTCGTCATCTGCTTTTCTAGTGATTTTAGGCGTGAGAAAGCTTGAGGGTAACTATCAGGTACATTATTTGATGCGTTGTCTCTCCAAGGAAGACCAACTTGAAACCGACCGGTGTCCAATCTCTCAGCTGAGGACTCTATGAGATCTACTGCGCGAGCGTCGTCGCTGTTTTGTCTAGGGGTATGTTTTTGTATACCTAAAGAGTCAATTTCGTATTGTTTTTTAATTAGTGCCTCGAGAGTGTCAAGCTGTTGTAATGTGTCAGCGGTGTTGTGAATAAAATGTACAGGCTTAGAAACTGTAGAAATTGCGCCGTGAATTACCCAGCCTAGGAGCGTTCTTGACGCTACGGGTTCGTTTCTTTTACCTACGCGCATCTCACGGCTCAAAGATAGATGCCAATCTGCGGCGCCGATAAGTACAGTAGGCGTTGCGTTCTGATATGCCAACACGTCAGCCAGATCAGCCAGATGGTCGTATTCGGAAAAGTCTAGATGATCGGTACTTTGGGGACTAAGCTGAAGGGGCTTGATGCTTCGCGCGCCTTGTATAAAATGACGCTCAGGTAGATGGCGACCTCGAATGTAAAAATTTACAAGACATACCTCGGTGTCCAGGAACATACCACCAACACCAGTAACACGCAGTTGTTGTCGGCCGACGTTCTCTGCTCCGATGCGCGTGGCTACGTCACCGTCGATGAGAGTGCTCGTGCTGCCCTCGTCTAGTAGTGCAAACGTTTCAAAAGTGCCGCGTGGTCCCTCCACAACGACTGGCAGGATTTTTAATAGTCCACGCGTGCTCGTTGCGGGTACCCCGAACGTGGCAGCGATGATGTCACCATCTTTTTGCGATACGACAGTATTAGTCGAAGAACTCTGTGGCAAATTGGATGTATTAGTATTGGGTTTGTTGTCGCCTGCAACTACATGGCCGTGGAGAAGGGCGTGATGCCGTCTCGTGCAGCCATCAACGCCGCACCGTTTTACTCGGCAAGTACTCCATGTATGTGGCTGAGATTTAAGACATCTATAGCAAGTTTTAGTTTCCTTAACCCAGCGCCATCTGTCGTCTACCGTAAGAGACAAATAAGCCTTACAGGTTTTTACGGTGTGTGAACCTTGTTTACAGAATAAACATTCCGTTGTTTTGTCTTTAGAAGTAGTAGCATGAATAGTCAAATCTTTTGGCATGTTAAACTTATGAACTGGAGGCTTGTAAAGTGGGAGCTTACTGTGCGACGAGCTCGATGTCGTGTCAACCAGATAATTATATTTGAGCTGCCGCTCGGCCTCAACAACTAAGAATCTAGAAAGCAACTCCAGTTTAGTAATAGATGGCTCAAAAGGCTTATGAGTAGAGGCGTAGTCGGTGAACCGATCTCTGGTGTGCTCGCTAAGCTTAGAAAGCACCGTGCGAAGCAGTTCGATCGAGGACAAATACTCCTCCTGTTTTAGCCATTTAATTGTAGTCACACAATTTCGTAATTTATTAGCCAAAGTATTTAAATGCTCTACGTTACTTATCTTTAAATTCCGTAGAGCGGTGATCTCCTGGGCAACTACGAGCTCGGGTCGTGCGTAGTTCTGCTCCAGAGCCGCTATCACCTCGTCGGGGTCTTCTGCTTCGAACAAAACGGATAAAATAGCAACCCGGGCCTCGCCGCGGATGGCGGCAACAAGGCGTGCAACGTTCTCTGTGGGTGTAAAAGATGATTTAGTTCGTTCATAAGTGCATTTGAATGGCAGCCAATCGTTAATGTTGCCTGAAAATGGCATAAGTTCGAGGCGTTTGTGGCGATCGGGTAGAGTGGAAATCGCCTTCGCCAATTGCGAAACAGGATCAGCCTGCGTGTTTTTACCAGGCGTAGAAGCAGTGGTGTGCATCGCACGTGGTTCGATTTGTGTCACAGCTTGAGGGCGTAGGTCGAGGGGGGCGTCAGCGTCGTGCTGGTTCCCGACCCATGCTGCGACTCGATGCCTGTGCGAGTGAGATGAGCTACGATTACTACTACTATACTTATCCGAATTTGCTTCGAGAGAAGCGAGTTTCGCACGTAGCTCCACTTCGTCTGCTTCCTGTTGTATGCGCGCAAGCTCACGCTCGCGCACACGTTCGCGCTCGGCCAATTCCTTCTCACGTTCTGCGTGACGGCGATGAATTTCTGCCTCAATGGCTAACTTCTGCGCTCGTACAGTCGCACTGGATCTTGTTGTATGCGAATGTCTGCTGCTGTGCGTGTCGCGCGGTTGGGCCACGATGCCGGAACTGTGAGGAAGTACTAAGGGTTCTTGCTCTGGGGCAACGTTTCTAATACTCCCCGCGGCACGCGAGTCCTCTTGCGGTGCAACGTTTCCGCACGGCACGGGATTGATGAGATCGCGGCGAGAGATCGTTGAATGTTCGTCGCGATCATCAGGGTTCGCCGTTACGTTCGCGATAAATCTTGATTTACTCCGTGTGACCATCATTGTATGAAAATATCGTAATTCAAAATGAAAATGACGTGAAAACTGTCACGAAAGAAATGGTTCAAATGGTAAAATTTCGGCGACGAATGGACCAAAAATGTGGACGAATGTGGACTGTATTTAAATGTAAAAAGAATGGAAAATGAAACAAAGAGGGTCACAGTAAATTAAGATAATTATTAGCAGAACCAAGAGGATGAGTACACTCACTTATCACTTAGCAGCAAACTATATGACAACAACTGAAAAATACATCATTTGTCATTAAGAAATAAAATAGTTTAAAAAACAGATTTATAAAAAAGGAACGACTAACCAGCCAGTCGCCAACACTTACAAATGGCATAATCAGTTTATAAAATTCCCACCATTGGTATACTGGTCTCCTCTCTTCGAGAGGGAGCAGACTGTAATCTATCACGCGGGCCCAGTGTGGGTTGGTACAAATAGAGCATCATCTAAATAGATACAAAGGATTTTCCAGAAGAAAGGCAATGCAGATCTGAGCCATGTAGTCAAACATTGTTTGACGGTAAACAATTTATAGGCAGTTCTAAATGGTCAATAAAGAAGCAGTGAATTCGGACCAAATAATTTATATAGGCAGGTAAAAACTAACTCCTAGCACATGTTCATCTTGAAAGTATAAACGCAGCCGAACTTTATCGCACTGACCTCAATAAATCACAAAAATAAAATCACGATCGTTCTAATATTGTTATTTAATAGTCACCTGCGTCTTCCGAAATGGCAAGCATGTCACGAAGATCACGACGATGTGTGTATGTATTTATACTGTCAGGGTTGCCAGTACAGCCCAATTTCTTCGGCAGTTTTTAAGAAGGCTTTCTTTTGGCTACGTTTTACTTGGTGTGACGAAAGAATTTAATCAGCACCCCAATTGTGTAACATACTTTCAATAACAATTCAAAGGATTTTAAAGTAAATTCCTAATCCATTGCTTCATAGGTTTGAAAAATTCGTCTGCTCAACAACGTAAATAAGGCAATGTATGTTGTTGAACTGTCAAAATGAAAGGCATTATCATTGTAAATATGTTTCGCAATTGCGCCGCAGAATTTTCATAACTGCATTTAAAAACAGACAACCTCTAAAAAATTTTACTTGACATTGGCACAAAGCCTGCTAGTGCCATAATTATAAAAACAAAAAACTCTAAAATGTAAAATGGGTGAATGTTATAAAGCGTCTGTGTATTTTCTTATCTTCCTATATACTTTATTTATACCAGCAAAAGTCTTCTGCTTTTCAACAGGCAAATACATGACGGAAAATGAAGTTTCAATCACAAGTTTACCTACAGAAATTCATTTGCTGGCACATAAGGACATCTGACAATTTTTTCTCGCCCATACATTATTTGCCTGACTTGCTTCTTCGTCATCATTTGTCAATAACTGAATTAAACAAGCAGGTTTTACCGTACTACCAGAGAGCTTTTACGTATACAACAGTTCCCTTCAGTCAAGCAAGCATAAACGCGCGGAGTATAACGCAAAATCAAACGATTAAAAAAATGAATATACTCGTTTCGCAAATAATATTTACTAAGTTTTAAGACTGTGTTGATATCTATGGGTAAAAAGTTATAAAAAAAAATATAAAAATAAAAATATTTTAATTCAGATATTAAGGATCCATAGGTACATAACAATATCACATAAACGAAAATAAAAATTAAAATGCAGATTAAAATGAAAATTAAAAATTCATCCTGCATACGACTGATGTGACCCACCCAATCCCTCTTGAGCTTGGCAGCCTTCTTGCCAACGTCTATTATACCCGTTTTGGATTTTAATTTCTATTTTATGTAAGCTTAATATTATTGTATTATACACATAAAGTTTCCGGATGAAATTCTCTAAATTTTAATGTTAAAACCGCGTTAAAATCCGCTGCCCAGTTTAGAAGAACAAGGTGGGACCGCGTTAGTTACTTTTTGTGTTAATCTGTGTGACCTCACACAGATTGACACAAAAAGCGACTTTAACTTATAGGTAATAAAGATGCCAGCCCTGTAAGTAAGCGCACTGAATGAACGTAAATTATCAACACAACATATCTCACCTTGACTCGGCACTGACCCAGATTAGTAGACAGTACTTTCAATTTCGGTCGATAATTCCTCTCATTTTGACGTAGATAGCCGCACTTTAGACTTCGAAACTGAGATCGTTTCCTTTTACATTTTTTTCTGTTGAAGAGGAATTTGGAATTTATTGTTTGTAATTTATTTGAAGATGAATTATTTTTGATCAAATGAATTTTTTTGCGGAAGAAATCTCCGTCAAAATATGAGATGACGTAGATATTGCATTATAGAATTGTTAAAACAATATTTATTGAACTACAGTTTGTTGATGCTGGCGAAATGTGGGTGAACTATAGGAACCCTCAACCCCAGTAACCTCTGTATGGGAATACAGGCGTGAATAAGATCACGCCAGTATTCCCAGACAGAGGTTACTACCCATATATTTTATTCACAGCTGTCCATTTCAATTTTACAAGGCAAAAAATCGGAAGGTAAATCGATTGTGATTGATAAGTATGGTAATTGATAAAACATTCTATTTAATGATAACATAAAATATAATGTTCGGGTTTTCCAATGCCGCAATTGTATTTCCCTTTCCCTTCCCATACCTACTGTAATTTGAAAACATTGTAAAAGCCAATTATTTTTAAAAAGAGTAACCGTGGAGTTTCGTGCCGGTTCTTCTCCATAGGAAAATACCTATTGGACGACGTTGGCTTCTGACGTTTCATAAGTGTCCATGTAGAAATGAAATTCTGTGAAATAAAATATTTTGATTTAGATTTAGATTTTTTCGTACTTATGAGTTATGCTTATGATATGACAGACCGAGTTAAAGGTATGCGTTATATTTTTTGTTCTAAAACAAATGAGGAACATTTGGATTCATGTTGAGACCTGACCTAAGAAATCTAGTGCAGACTAGAATACAAGGCATTTTATTTAGTACCATAGTACCTATGCAAATATGTATTTTAAATGTACTGTCTTTCCCACGGCATCACCTTGAACGATTGATTTGTTAAAAAAATATAGACGAAGATTTTTTTTTAGATTAATCTTAATGATCCAACTTGTTGATTTATGTATTTTCGGAAATGCTGCAACCAAAAATATATCTAAAAGTCAATTCAAAAATATTGTAAGGTTTAAATAATTTACATTTGGTTATCTTTCTTGTTAATTGGTTTTGGTCTTTATATTTGGTACGTATCTTAGGCGGAGATCTATAAACGCGACTCAGCGCGTGCTTCGACTAAGACATGTTCTGGTTCCGTCTATATTTTGCACTTGTAGTTTCACAGTTGTGCGACAGTGACAGAAATAACACTTATTTTTCATTCGGTCGTAAAGCACTCTCTAATGCTTCGCATTTTTATTCGTGCAAAAAATAACACTGAATCTATAATAAATATACACGATGTCGGAACAGCATATTTGTAAATACATCAAGTACTTAACACCTATTGAAATGCCGTTACAAGAGTTAACCTTTACATTAGCCTTGCGGTCTGTAAGTATGACATAAAAATATTATTTCAAAACAAGTACATGCCTACTTGGACATTCCTTTGACTAAACTCGATACTCTGATAATATCATTAAGAATATGCGAGTACTTCACGCCCTAAAGTCTTCATTCAAATATTCAAATTATGGTTTATATTGACGCTGGCAACTTGTAAATTTTCAAAGGTTACGCAAGCCTATTTTTATTGGCTGTTTGAACTGACGAGTGAAGAGCTATTTTAACTAATGATATAAGAACTCATTTCGACATCTGGTCAATTAAAGTTCTATGGTACAACAGCACACATTATCAGCCTATAACGTTCTCACAGCTGGGAAACTGGCCTTCTCTCTGTGAGGTGGAGTGGGCCGTAATCCACCATGCGGACCCTGCGCGGGTTGGTAGATGTCACATGTCTTTGAATTTTTGGTTAGAGGACATGCCGGTTTCCTCACGCACCTCGCACATACCTAGTTAATATTGTGTTAGTGGTTTAACAGCACTAACACAATATTTATTAAGTATTTTCGAGATTTCTATTTTAACACGAATTTCTTTAAAAATATCTTTATTTAATGTGCTATGTCCAGACGCTTGTATTAATAATCGGGAGCACTAAGTATGCTCATAGCAAAGACACCTATAATGCATCACACCTTACTTACAATGTGGAAACGACAAAACGACAATACACGAAAACAGTGGCAGAAGGGTTTTTTTTTTTACTAAGTAATTGATGGGCCAATTATGGGTTTTACCAAACTTTGACTAGCTATAGTGGGCAAACTATTGGATAAATTTCATTGAATTTTTGTATGCAGACTGGGAACGTCATTAGATATACGAAATTGAATTTGTTTATTGTCATATTGGCATCTCCACCTTGTATAAAATACCACGCGTCCATGCTGCTCTTTTGACCCCATTAAAATGAAAATAAACCTAAAAAAAAACTTGTCGAAACACGTTTCTTACAAAAAGATAATTTTTAAAATAAAGGTGTCCCCCATTTAGCAATTCGCATTCATAGATAATATTTATCGGACTTTAATCTTTTTTTTATCATTAGCTTCATTTTCTCGATGAACAGACATCCAAAGTTAATATTATGAATAATTAAATTCACGTGTTCCTTATCACGTTATCAACATTCCGAGATTTCGCGAAAATTCACGAAATGGTGCGATGCGACGGTTAATTAAAATAACAGGAATTTTTAATAGACTGTTAGGCTAATTTTTAAGCGTCTTTTTTCCTCGTAAGTATAGGTATAATAATATATCATTCTCGCTTTGAGTTTCGGCTGATTGGCAAATCTTTATGATTTGCAATCTTTATGATTTGCCAATCAGCAAGATTGTTAGCAGAGTCCTAATTCAGTATGACCACTTAACGATTCCTTACTTCGAAACCACGTCAATTCCTTAGTTTGTGCGGTTTCGCTCATTGTGTCATAGAGGATTACGGCCCAAGACTGACTACCCAGGTTACGGTAGCCAAAATTCAGTCACTCAAGGAGACTCTTTAATGCACCCTCCAATTTTACATTAGAAAGCATTCAGACGCGTGTCTACTATGTTTTATCTAATAATATTATGAATTAAAAACGCGTCTATATTTATAAATTAATAACGCTTAATAATTATTGTGAGAATCATAGCTACCAATCCTGTGCAGGCATGTAATTTGAAAGGAAAAGTTATACCAACTTGATTTGCCATCTTTTGTGTCCCTCTGTTAGGTAATAGACTCCCCTTTTTCCTTCCAAAGCTCTTTGTCTCGTGCGATCTCTGGCTACGTTGGCCCTGCCACCATGATCAGATCTACCACCACCTTCGTGGCGGTCTACCTCGACGGTGATGTCCTCCTTTAGGCACATATGAGTAAAGACCACTGCTTACAAACTTACTTGAATAATGGGCTCAAATTTTCTAAAAGCCGAGAATTTTCTAGGGCCAAGCCTGTTTAAAAGACTCCGTAACAATGACAGTTTTACAAATGAAGTTTAACAGACAAACTAATTCAAATTAAAGTTCTACTTGTATCAACTTGTCTAATACAGCAACTGTTTGTGACTTTTCCGAGACGACGCGCGACGCACCTAGTATGAGCATGTGGGAGTGAGCGTATGTTTGTGTGTGTATGTTTGTGAGTCTATGTGTGTCGAGAGAGACGAGAAGGTCAGGGTCACACGAATTGGTCTTTCATTATTTGTCGATGGAATGACACTGGTTTTTGTAATATTTTTTTAGACTGGTTTAATTTTATCTATTTCACGCTATCTCGGTTCGCAATCGTTTTCTATTTGTATTGTGTTTTGCCGTTTTTATTTGGGTGCATAATTTCCGTTTATTTTGTAGAAACAACTTTACAATAAATGCTTAGTGATAGAAATCGTATATTTAAATAGTCTGTTTTGTAATGAATATATTAAAACAATTGAATACTTAATCATTAATTCAGCATGAGAGTCTTCGGTCAGCTGGACCCGGCCGCTTCTGGACCCGCGGGTCCAGTTGACCATTTATTTTCTGTATTTTTATTGGTTGACTGGACCCACATTCAAACTTAGAAGAACATCTATTGTTTAAAGCTACCCGTGGATACAGTCGAGACAAAAAGACACATATAACTACAAGAGCACGAATTAGGCAGTGGGTCCAGTCGACCTATTCAAAATGTGGTTAGGTTGAGTGATCCCGTGGGTCCAGTTCGAGTGGGTCCAGTTGACCAAAGACTCATGACAATTAAAACAGAAGAACTAGAGCCCATGATGGCTATTTTTAGATGAAATTGTAAAATATTTATTTAACCACTGCATACCTGAGTAGTTGGGAATGAAATTTTCCAACGAACCATTTTCACGCAATACAGAAGTTTTTTTTTATTGCGGAATAGTGCCTGATTTGACCTCGATCTCGCCAGATGGAAAGCGATGAATGAGATTTATTATAAACCGAGCGAGCCCAGAGCCTGTTCCTAAAAAGAAGTTTTATAAAAAGCCTTTATATTTATTTTACATTTTCTTTCTAATAAAACCAACCCGGGACGCCTTTACCAAACATTAAAGCTACATAATCTGTTTCATACGACAATCAGATAACGACAAAACGAATTTTCACCGAAATGTACCCATTGTATTTGCGACACAATACGAAGACCAAAAAATTCGCGTCAACAAACATATTTACCAACCGGCGTACTTTAATTGAATATTCTAAAGAGCCAGCGAGAGAAAAGACAGGAAAATCTCAAAAATATAATAAAAAAGCCCCCATTTTTCGCCACTTGTTTTTTTATCCCTCGCCTTTATTATTCTGACCTCGTAATATATTAAATTTACTTTGTTTTTCAATATTCCCATCGCTCCCTTTTATTAATATTATGAATTTATACTAATTTGTTTGACAACCTTATAACGAAAACCATTATCAGGTTTTCAAACAAACTTGTACAGTAAGTTATAAAACATCCAATATATATTCAGAGGGTGGTTTTTTAAAAACCGCGAGTCCTCTACGCCCGTAGTCGCCTACGCTCGTAGCGGGCCTCCCACGCAACGCCTACGCGAACCGTAGCGCTCTACGAGTGTTTGTTTGTTCTGACGTCATAGTAACTACTGTTAACATTGAAGCCCTACTACATAAACAAATTACACTCATTTGTCTAGTTTCTCATACAAGTGCATCGGTGTAAAAATAACACCGCTTAAAACACTTAACGGAGTGTTAAGGTCGTTTGCATACCACTAGTTCTTTGTTCGAAATTAATAAAAACGCAAAGCAGAACATGTTCTATACAAAACGATAAAACAAACCGCGCGTATTCTGGAGGCACGAATATGTTTAATCAAACGGCTAGGTGTCATATCATTAGTGAGTGAAGCAGACAGATGTATATGTTAGCGAGTGTGAGTAAGACAAGAAGTGTAGCAACAAGTCGCGGCGCGAGGCGCGGGGGCGCGTTATCGTGTCCATGACGTCACGACCCTTTCACTGTCCGAAGTTGTGTTCTGGCGTCGGAGACTTCAGTCCGCGCGGCTCGGTCACAGCGTGAGTACGTCTCGCGCTTAGTGTTCCTAAACTTAACCGACTCACGCGTCACTCGTTAAAAGAATACGTAAAACATATCGAAGCCAACTTTCGTCAGGAAAATAGTTCACACGCAAACGGCCCGCTCGGTCCTCCGTGTGTTACCGCTCCTGTTGACTTCGGATCTTCACTCCTGACTGACGCCAGCAGCAACATGGGCGTCATTAAAGTGAGCCCGGACGCTTTGGCCCTCTACTCCGCCTGCGACATGCTCGACGACATGAAGGTAAGTGTTACGAGAGAAAATCATGTGATGTCCAAAAGCGGCTGCGATGGCCACGTTCCAACCGGCTAGTTCTGTATTAGTGAAAAAAAATATTGTGAATCGATGCGTGGGCGCAGACATTTGTCTCATCGTCTCGTGGCTTTACGCGACGTTTCGCGTAATTCTAAATGTTATGCGCTTTTACGCGATGGCATTCGGCGCGTCGCACACGCCGGGCGCCTTAATGCAGATCGCGCGCGTTTTCTAGCCGCGGTGAAAACTCGTGTCGTACCGTCAACGGAAGCGGGTGCCCTTATCAGCTGTTGTTTGTGACATGATTGCTATACCTAGAATTGCTACGTGAGAACATTCACACATTTTTTAGCCTACAATTTAGTACGTAAATCGTGAACTTGCAACGATAGAAATTGTTTCTCAAATAGTCACCGTAGATTTATAAAATAAAAGAGGGTTGAAATAAAAAAAAAATCTATATAAAGTAACGTTTGATTTGGAACTTCGATGTAGCAATTGTTTTAGTTCATGTTGATAGTTCTCCCGTACTTATAAGAAATGATTCATGATAATAAAACCACTGGAGCTTGTGGTAGACTACGCGGTGATCCGGAGATTGTCGCAGTGACGCAATGTCGTTAAAAATTGTTTAGATTATGCTAGTTTGGACGAGGCATGCTGTGTGACGATATTGTAATCTCGTGATAGCAAATGCGTGAAAAGTTTCTATTGTGAAATGGCAACAAAATGTAAAATGACGAATTGTGAAAATAAAAAAGAATCAAAATAGCAATTTGATGCAGAAGAGTAGAACCAAATAGAAGATCGCATCGTCCATAGCAACAATGTTACAATATGCGTAAATCGTAGGAATTCGTGTCTAGCCGAGTGTATTGTCTTGCACGCAATGCTTAGCAACAGTGCACGCTTCGTGCGCATGCGCGAGGATTCCTTGTGTTTAATTTTCTTTAAAGTTTCAACAACTCAGATTTATTGCATTTTCATGGTCAAAATGAGAACGTATTTAGAAATATCGTTTCGAATAAAAATATGGAAACGTAACGCTCGCTCATTAAATACATTTATCATACAATAGGTACGGACTCGAATTTATCATTTACATAATATCGTAATAAAAATACACTGGTATCGAAAGATAAATTTTATTTTTGTGTGCGTTCAAATATATCGATATTGGTGGAGCGTTCCAGCTGGCTTACACCTACATTAACGTTTTTTGCCTTTGCAGATTTTTTTTCATCTGTCGCTTAACTTGATCTACTAGACTTGACTAGTATTATTTGTTTTTTACATTTTTATGGCAGACCTTCAAAATTAATTTCGTTTTATGTGATCCGGATTTTTAGTTAATTTAATCTTTATGTATGTTTAATTTTTATTATGACAAAAAGTGATTAGATTGAATTCTTCGAATTTTAAAGACTGAATTCTTATCGAATGAATTTAATTATTCCGGTCCTACGATTTCATAATGCACGGTTCTTAAACATTCAATACTCACAAATATTCGTACTTTTACTTTGTCTTTACGAGTTGGACTTCGATTTCTTACCGTTCGTTTCTCGTTACAATTTCCAATACATGTACTAGCACCTAACATGTTGGTATTTCACATTGCCACTCATGCAAATCATACTTGAATGGAGAAAAATTAACATGTGGACACAACACGTGAGTGCGTGGGATTATATCAATGTCAAACGACATTGATATATTAGAAACAATATTTTTTTAAATCACATCTACAGCTATTAAAATTAGCATTATTTTTATTTATATGTTTTATTATTTCAATGTCAGATGTTGAAATAAAAATTTGATACTATTAATTATCATAATTGACCCGGGCTTCATTAATATTGGAAACTTTAATATCACTATCAGCTATACCTAGTCTTTAGTCTTTGTTAGCAACAGGATCTAAATTAAGTCGTAAATTTTCTAATTGATTGAATTTAGATTAAGTAAAATTTACGTACCTAAATGCTCCTGTATTTACTTTATTAGCATGTACTACAAACGGATGTATTCAATTAGATGAAGCTCAAAACGCGTGTTCAACGGAATTTACATCAGCTATTTAGACATGTACTCATATTACTTACACAAAATATTTTTGAAACACTCGATAATTCGATATAAACGTCAGGCTAGTTGATTTGAATATAAATTATTTTAATATTTGAATATAATATATCGGGTTAGTTACACCATTTGTAACTCAAGAACGGCTGGACCGATTTTTATGTTCTTTGATTTGTCTCCATCCCAAGTAGCAGAATAACTATGAAAACATGGGAAAATTCACAAAAAAAAAATATGAAGATAATAAATTTCCTCTTAAATTCGTTAAAATTTTGAGGCAGTAAGATTTATTGATTTTATTAACTAATGAAGGCATTTTATTTGTATATCATCAAGTTTTCATATTATTATAAAGTTGATTTCATCGTGTCATCAGTTAAAGTATATATTTCAAGAAGTATTTTTTCTTTCTATTTCTTCTCCTATTGTGTCATCACAACCAATATCAAAAAAAATCCTGATTTTGTTATGTTTCGAAAATAATCTTTTCACTTCAATATTTGCGTCTACTTATTGATTATGTACAACTAGCTGCGACCCGCGGTTTCACCCGCATAATTTTCGATCCCGTGGCAATATCGGGATAAAAAGTAGCCTGTATGTTAATCCAGGGTGTCAGCTATCTCCATACAAAATTGTATCAAAATTGGTCCAGCTGTTTGAGCGTGAAGAAGTAACAAACATATAAACACACACACACTCACAAACTTTCGCCTTTATAATATTAGTGTGATGTTCAAATATTCAACCTAACCCCTAGCCCCACTCGTCCTAATCGGGTCAGCCGTTCACATTGTACTGAAACGTTTACATATGTATAAGAACGTGGCCCAGACAATATTATAGTTCTTTCAGTTGAGCCATCGTATGGCTTTCGATGTATTTAGGTAGACTAATGGTGCGTGTTCGGAACTAATTCGTTTTGGAAACGAGGCTACATCATTTGTTACAGTTCGTTCTTATTTGATAGACTTGTATTTGGGTCCCTTTTCTTTGCTCGAAATCAGGACATTGATTTTTTATTCACACCCACAATTTTGATGCATATATGATTGTTTATATTGATATTTCTTGTTTTTTTTTTCAATATAATGTCAGCAACCTTAAATTAACCAAAAATTCCTCAAAATCAAACTATAAGCCCGCGTTCACAACCTTACGCCATATTGAACCTTCCAGTGATCATCACTTATCAACAAAACGTGTTATATCTACGTCACACACAGCCGCTCGTACGCGCTTACTCGTGAGCTTACCATCCTTGATATTAACAACTGAAGCATTTTCTATATTGCCCGCACTCGCGGATGCAGCGAGAATGTGGGTCGCGATGAGTTTTGAAACAACTCAATGTCGCAGCGTTTATCGCGGCCTCGTATGCGGTATGCCTTGCTGGTAAAAGTGCACGTTTTGGATTTATTAGGTTTTGTTATAATATTAGATGTTTTTGAAGTGACATTTTATGTTTTTGAAAATAAATAAAGCCTTTAAGTGACATGTTGCCGGTCGACAACCTGTAATTATAATATTAAATTTTATTATGATGATAATAATAATCTTGCCATTTATGTCTGCATTGATATCAAGTCTAACCATAACCTATCGGTATTTATTATTTTTTATAAATATAATGTAGTTGCAAGTTAACATTATTATCAGTAAATTCCTAGAAATCTCAATCATCGAAAATGGCAAAATGGAATATGACCTTCTTTATAGCGTATCCAGCAGCATTAAGTCGTGACATTTTCAGACACCCTGGTGCGTAATTTTGAGAAGAAATTCTCTATATAATAGCCCCTTGAAATTTCCATAATTATTATTTCTGGAAATAGAGAAGTGCAATAAGTAAATAGGTGATCGGTCGATTTTGACCTATTACTACTAGTATGCGCAGGATGTCATGTGTCTACCTAACCATTATATAATAGACGCCAGTACATCAAGCTACTACAATCTGTCAAATTTCTTTAACAGATTTTCAACTTTATCGCTAATGCATAAGGCATGTCAAATTTTCCCAATCAACTTTGAAAAGTTGATTGGGAAAATTTGACAGTTTCGGGTAATTTGATGTGCTGGCGTCTGTACATACACAATTTTATGTACAAAAGTAAAAGTTGAATTCAACCTAGGCCTTGACATAATATTTAGAAAAACTACGCTATCTTATCTTTTAATAAGATAACATGATCACATTGAGCAAAGTTTCTACGCTAGTACAGAATTTTTTCTAGGATGTTTCATATTTTACATCGAAAATTATCTAACGGTTTGACAATGTTAAAATGCCTTATCGCTTTTATCATTTCGTATACAATGAAGGTGTGGCTCGCGCCTAATAATAGACAACCCCTTTCTTGCGTAGGTATCATCTATCAATGTGTCTATTCACAAAGATACTTAGTGGCCTTTTGGCCTTTGGTAATTCGAATTGATTATTAGCAATCAAGATCACTCTTAGGTATACGTACGTACAGTGTATGGTACCTATGGCTATGTAATTTAAAGGTGCCTGGTTTAATATCATACTTACCAATTGACAGCTTTGAAGTTATGTATCTGGGACAAATTGTATGCATGTTGATACATTATACATGACAGTTTTAAGTTTAAAATGATACCTACCTGTATAATTGTGCGTGAACCTACATACATATTTTAATATAGGTAGCCATATGGATTCGTAGAGCATGAGCCCACATTCAATAGCTTATGATTGGTTATATGTTGAATTGTTTATAAAGATATCAATAATATAGGTACCTACTGAACTAATCATATGTATTTTAATGGAATGATCGATTCATACATTCATTTACTTTCGCTAAGTCATCATTATTTTTCGTTTTTAATGGAGCACTCAATTCCGACATGACTTGATTGATTTCAATTTTAATTAAGAGTCACAGTGTCAGAAACATTTCACAATGAAAATTTGCGTCACTAAACTGGTACTTTCAACTAATAAAGTGTTATTCCAGCAAGACCTTACATCTCATCTTGTTACCAAAGAAGAAAGAAACTTAAATCGTTAAGACGAAAATTTCATAGCTTCCCAGGTAGGAATTAGCCATTGACGGAGTTCCCATTTTATTGACTTTAGAAAGCTAAGACTTTCCTTGATCCTAGGGGTCTACATTCGTCCATCAAAGAAGATACGGACCCGTCCGAAAATAGTTGACCCGTCAAAACAAGGTTCAAATATTATAATTTTTTTCAATCTGGCAAATACATGTCGGGTACATAGAAAGGACAGCTGTCAAATAGTGTTGTCATTCATTCTTACTTCTTCTTCTTCTCTTCGTTTAATGGCTTTTGCGGAAAAACCACCACAATTTAGCCAATGTCAAGTGTACTCGGGTTAGCCACCAAACACAGGAGGATAAACGTAAACATAATTTTTATAATTCGACCGTCGAGAGAATGCGTTCCTGACACCTGTCAGAGGGACAATTTTAGTAACTTAACTAATAAAGATCAAATTCGCGAAACGTATTCGTTGGTATGAAACTGACAGGTCACGAACGCATTCTCTCGTCGGCCGCATTGTAGTTCTGGCCCTAAACTAAATTGTATGTCCGTAAGTGATAATGAGTAGAAAATGCCCGTGACTTCAGCTGAATCTACGGATTTCTCCTGGTAATGTTAAAGGCCACTCTGTCAATATTTTGACGGCACGGTTGACGCAGTAGATGAGCGATTGACTGCTGCGCTGCGTGTCGCGGGTTCGATTCCCGCACGGAACAAATATTTGTATGACCTACAAGTAGTTGTTCCGGGTCTGGATGTTTGTGTATGTGAGTTTAAATGTTTGTAAACGCACCTACAATACAGGAGAAAATCACAGTGTGAGGCAAAGATAAAACTTAAAAAAAAATATTAAAAATATCCGTGGGTATCATAAAAACCGCTATAGAACATCTGAATAATGTTAAGAAAATGAGCAGCATCTTTCTCCAGACTGTTAATACTGCCAATATCAACAAAATGCGTTTCTTAATACATTGCTAAGCGTGCTGATTAGAGAATTTATTTCTTTAATTCGTTTTGGCAGGCGCAGATTATAAAAATTATATGACGCATCTTTCATAACAGACATCACCAAAACATTTGATAATCTTGATGATTCTGGAACTTTTCCTATCGTTTTAATTTTCCACTAGTAACTATTTTAGTAACAATCGCGAGTAGAACCTGTTATATGTGATTAGCACATGAAAATAGAGGCTTTTTCTCAGCAGTGGGTAAAGTCGGACTGTGGATAATGATGATAAACCATTTTAGTCCTGTAACATCCATTTTAGTCCCGTAACATCCATTTTAGTCCCGTAACATCCATTTGAGTCCCGTAACATCCATTTTAGTCCCGTAACATCCATTTTAGTCCCGTAACATCCATTTTAGTCCCGTAACATCCATTTGAGTCCCGTAACATCCATTTTAGTCCCGTAACATCCATATTAGTCCCGTAACATCAATTTTAGTCCCGTAACATTCATTTTAGCTTCAATTTAATTTATAAATACATTACACTTTTATTATATCTAGGTATTATTATTTATAATATAACTATATATCACAATATTATCGCAGCGCGATAAATTAATAAAATTACTTTCACTTCTTGATAAAGTCGTGAACTGGTTTGTATAAATTCAAGGTTATTAACACTAAATGCTACGTTTTAATAAAATTCCACTTATCTTTGTTTGCACCTACGAATATGTATATCCTACATACCTATCGTGACGCTCTCTGCGTCACCATAGATTTAGTTTTCGGAGATAAAAAATAGTTATAAGGCCTAAATAGGTGAACGATAAAGTTATCAGAGATAAAAACAGTATTGTAAGCATCCCTTTTCAGTTATTTGGGTTGTCTCCCTGTTATTCTTAAGCATTATCTATCTGTCCAACGATATTTATTCTATCAACGTCTTGTTCTTCTTGCAAATGTCAAGTGTCAAGTCCTCAGCAGGCTTATTCTGCCTTCAATAACAAGTTTTTGAAAAATATGACGATCATTACGAGTTTAAAAGATGCTAGTTCCAGCTTAAATGATGGGTTACTATTCGGTTTACTCGTCACCGTGATACTCATAATTAATTTCCTTTCACACGACTCCGATCCCCCATAGATCGCCACAAGCCACAACTAACAATCTGATAAGAACTAATATCATTCATACGATAAACAGAGGGAATAGCCATCACACATGACATTATCAACACACAACTTTCAAACTGCACATAAGAACGACCTTCAAGGTGGCATTACAATTATAATTACATTATAAATTCATATTGTGACATTTCATTGATTCCATTCATAAACGAAAAATATGACACCTAGTCTTTATTACAATATTGCATTAAAAGAATATTAAAATCAATATGATACCGCATGATGTGAGAGGTTTTTCCCATTATAGGGTAAAACCGGGATAGATGCCACACTTTTTGAAATAGCCTCCTTATTTAAAAAATATTAATTTTATATGAATAATTTCTATGAATGTAGTTAGCTTAATCATTTATGTTGAATCACAGTTATTTTTTATTTACCTATCAATTACAAATTTTGCAGAATTTAGATTTTTGTGGAACCCTTTTTTTGAGGATAGTTGCCTACCTGTATGGATAGTTGCCCCACCATGAAAATACTAAGAAGGATAGATGCCTGCAGTGCAGGATAGATGCCTTTTATAATGTGTAAAACATAAATCCCACCAAATATGAGGTCGTTCTACTCTTGAAACAGCAATCGTCTCCAAAAGACAAGGGTCGTATTATGAAAAACGTTTTTTATTTTTTGCCTTTTATAATGTGTAAAACATAAATCCCACCAAATATGAGGTCGTTCTACTCTTGAAACAGCAATCGTCTCCAAAAGACAAGGGTCGTATTATGAAAAACGTTTTTTATTTTTTTTAAATCTTTTATTTGTTATCGTTATAAGATAATTTTAATATGACACAAAGAACATAGTAAAATTTTAAAAGTATTTGTTCAACAAAAGTATTAATTCTTAATTGTTATTATAAAATATAATCATTAAGTGTCAACATGCATAATCAAACTTTAAAAAAAATGATAACAACATAATATAGAGATCATCTCTTAATACTACTCAAATGAGATTGATCCGGAGTGCTTTCAGTTTTCCACATCTTGAGCAATAATTTCTGAAAAGTATACAGGTTTCATGTAGCCAGTTTTGACACATTGAATCCAATCGGATTTCTTAGTTTTTATTTTTTTTCCTTTCATTCAGCCACATCCTTCTTTTGTTTTCTATATCTTTGTTGTTTTCTTATAGATGCCCCTTGGGGCACCTATACCTCGAAAAATCAGGGCAACTATCCTTTACGATACGGATAGATGCCCAAATATTTTTTAAATAAATTAAAAACAAAAGAGCTACTGTTAACACTCAGATGAACACTTAATGAACCAGTACATTGATGTAATAAAAAATATAATGAAATTTATAACTACTTATAAAGTTATACAACAGCAAATACTAACTTTTAAATCTTTGACGTGTTTGTGAAGTTCGCCGCGGAGATGATTGCTCACACGAGGGAAACGCATCCTCACCATACGACAGTCCGGGGACAATTGAGGTTCGGGGTGATTGCGGCTCCTACTTGTACTATTAATTCTTAGTTGCGAGTTTGGGAAGTTAGATTTTTTGAGAATGAGGCATCTATCCCACTGCGGCATCAATCCCGGTTTTACCTATGTTGAAAATTACTGTGTCATCACCGGCTATTATAAGTAATATCCAATAGATTACTTTGATCAATTGGTACCTTACCTATTTATTTACTCATATCTAATCATTCTTGGGAAACTCATTGTACTGGGTAATAAAATGTATATAGGTAAACTAAAATAATAATAACATAACATTGTAGTAAACGCAGTAACAGTCTGTAACTGTGTAGTTGCAAGAACTTGCAGACTGTAGAATATAACTTAGTGTTATCCATGAGCTATCTAAAAATCGTTTTTTTTTACAAGGTACAACTTTTTTTTTTATTACTTAAATGGCAGATACCTGTACAAAGCCTTGATTGGTCTATTATGATACATACTCCCTGATTAAGGAAAATAGAATTTAACTAACAATTTGTTCATTCAGTTATCAAGTAACACAGATCACAATCACTTAACCAATTCCCACTGCAATAGACCGCAGCACGATAAATGGCGGTCAGAGCAGATAATGTCAAAATGTCCAGTCAAACTGCGTGGGAATTATTGACATTTTATGTTTTGTGGTGATGTGTGGCTACGTGGGCGCGGGCCTTCATATCGCCATAGTGATTCGATGTTGTTTTTTTTTTGTATTATGGTTCTTTGTGATCCTATATCCTTATGTTTATCAAACACATGTGTGGCAGCATTATATTTTGAATTGATTGTCTGTTTACCTTTACCTAATATAACAAATAAGTATATTATGATAATTTTTACAAATTATAATTTGTATTTGTTGCAAACCTAAATAGTTACACCTAGGTATGTTGAGCTCCCAGGGATGTGCCTTACAGGCGCTGCACGGGGGGGTTCCGGAATTGGTCTTTTAAGGGGAACCGGGACCACCCCTATGTGCTGATGGTGATCGCCGGGGCGGTTTTAGTGAGGTAAAAATCCCACACTCCCCGACCTTCCCTCCCCGGAGTTCGGGTGCCTTTTGAAGGTTTCCCCCCGACAACAAAAAAAAAAAGGTATGTTGAGCTACAAAATAAATAATTTTAGCAGAAGGTTTTCAGTCTGTGAGTATGAGCTCAACATGTGACTTGAGAAACAACTTATATCACTTACTTAAAACAATGATATCCGGTTTTTTAATCGAACACCGAAGCAGGTGTTCGCTTTGCGGTTCGCTAAACCACTTTGCGCAAAATAATAAAATATTTCGTGTTTACCTTAGATTATTATTGTCACATTTCTGTTAAGATAGATAAGTTTGTATAGACGTTGTTGGGGTAATCTATCTCTAATTAATTAGTATGTATCGTGTGATTATGTGAGGCTTCGTTAAAACACGTGAATTTGGTTTAGAAGTGTCATCATTTGTTTCTATACTTGGGCTTACCAAATTCCACTAGAATGACCGGTCAAAGAAATTATAGCCATTGAGTACCTGTTATCATATCCGGAGTTTGGATTTTTGCCCGGTTGATGGCAATGGATTTGCCTATCACTTATGACCAGTGGTCGGAGTAGGTAGAGCTGTTTGGGGTGAATGACCGCAAACATTGATGTTAACATGGATATGCCTCTGAAATCCCGGGATTTTGAAATTGTCGATTGCTTTAAATGAGTTAATATGGGTAAGTGGGCAGTTATGAGCAAGTAGCACCCAAACAGTATATACTTACTTATATACACACACAGGGATCCTGGAATGTTGTTAGAGGTAGCTTCGTGAAATATGAATTAATTAAGTAAAACTGTTAGAAACAATACTAAAATTAAATATATGTACTTTACTGCACAAGGAAATATTATTATATATTCCGAGAATTCCCGGGATTCCGGGAAATATTTGGCATATCCATGTTACTTTACTGCACAAGGAAATATTATTATATATTCCGAGAATTCCCGGGATTCCGGGAAATATTTGGCATATCCATGTTATGTCCGCATGTCGCAAGTAGCAAAAACAGCTCTACCTACTGCGATCACTGCTTATGACTCAAACTTCACTGGTGAAATATGCGTGTGCTACTCCTAGGTAGGTACTAGGTTTGCTTTTGCCTAGCCCTTCGGGGTATACAGGCGTGAGGTTATGTGTCATGTTTATTATCATTTTATTTACATCATCATCAGCCTATAATGTTCCCACTGCTGGGACACAGGCCTCCTCTCAGTGAGAGGGAGTGGGCCGTAATCTACCACGCGGGCCCAGTGAGGGTCGACTACTACTACTACCGCCGCGCCGCGCCCGCTGACTTCGTGTCCGTACCCTAAATATGCTACAAACCACGTTAATCGTAAACAAATCGTCAGTATCTTCATTTTATGAATTTGTAAAATATCTACACCTGCTGGTGGTGGTGTAGTCATCAATTCAATCATGATCAATTGGATTTTCCTTGTCGATATGATTTTCCCTATTTGATACGTTTATCAATTAGTAGGTGATTTATTTAAGAACCTAGTAGGTAGTTTTATACCTAATAATGATTGACTAGTCACCAAAATTCCGTCATCGTAACTTGTTATTTCAAAATACCTAAATACCAACATATCAAATCTATCTGGGCTTAAAAAATAACATAACGTTTTTTTTTTAATTATCATGTTACTACGAAGAAGAATATTGTTTTCAAAATGCATGTAAAACATAAATAAAATACAAAAGTACAACAAAATATGATATTGTCTCAATCATCAATCTTACTTGAACTTGAAACAAATGCATCAATTAATAAACCACGCCCACAAAAAAATGTAATGTATGAGCGTTACATTCAATTAATTATACCATGTTCACACACGTCTTATACCAAATCTAAACTCATTAATATTACCAGCGATTATCCTCCGATCAACTTTGGAGGCTAGCATAAATCGACTAAAACGCCACAGAACTAACAAGCATTAAATACTAGAAGCGTCACGTCGCAGCTACAGAGAATTTATTAAAACACGTATTATGTGCTGCCAACGGTTGCTTCACAAGGGAATGTCGGAGGACGTAGTTTGTATGCGACGTTGCGCGCACTGACTGACGTACTAATGTTAATAATTGCTGTGCTCGATACTCAAGCCTTCTCCTTGATAAGCCCTTGATCTAGAATAGTCGATTAAGTTAATCGATTTATTTTTCTCTCGATTATAATGTTTTATGTGGTCGATGGTCGGAAAAATTTACTCAAGAGATTGTAGTATAGCATTTCGTGACAATGTTTACTATTTTTTTTTCATTAATTATTTTTACATTGTGTCGAAATTTGTAGTATATTTATATGGGTCTATTGGACAGGGAATTATTGTATGAAAACTACTTTTTGAAAGGGGGCGACTAGAATCAATTCTATTTTATTGTAATTTTTGACGTTCAAAGGTGCCTTTTATGTCACACTAATATTATAAAGGCGAAAGTTTGTGTGTGTGTGTGTGTGTTTATATGATTGTTACTTCTTCACGCTCAAACGGCTAGACCAATTTTGATAAAATTTTGTATGGAGGTAGCTAGCACCGTGGATTAACATATAGGCTACTTTTTATCCCGATATTCCTACGGGATCAACATTTACGTGGGTGAAACCGCGTGGCGCAGCTAGTTTGAAATAAGTGCTTTGACTTTGACTTCGTTAGGTTCGCTTATGAAGTTACAAGCAACAGTTACTATTAAAACAAGGGCCAACATTTCAAAGGACTCTTTAAATAGTTTTAACATTTCATTACCACAAAGGCCATAAAATTAGATTTGCATTCACATAATGGTGAACTAAGTCATTGGACGCTAACTATTGTTTCACAATCGGTCAAATCTTTAATCGACGGATGTTATCTGTGAACGTAACATGGCGACCGTGACATAAGTCTGTTTTTGAAAATAAATTAAAATTACAAAAGTTCATTGACATTTTTGTAATTTAAAAAATTACACGCCTTGTGAATTGCTTTGTATTCATTTTGAAAAATATGTGTTGATTGTTGACGTTATTGTGTAATTCGAGTTTGAAAACGGTACCTAGATATAAAAGCTTGAATTCTTTCGACATAGATACGTTTATTTAAAGTTCATCATAATCAGCCTATAATGTTCCCACATGTCTTCGAATTTTTGGTTCTAGGACATGCCGGTATCCTCACGATGTTTCCTTCAACGGTTTGAGAGCCTTGGTGGTGAAATTATTTACACAAAGTAGATCGCCTGCCTGGGTTCGACGCACGACCTTTAATTTGTAAGTCGGGGCCTTTCCCACTGGGCCACAAAACCTACAAAACTCGCTAGGTAACAGAAATCGCATAAACCACCGATACGTTTTATAAAAAAAAAAAACACTATCGTTTCATTTCACGAAGATACTAGTAGAAAAATGCAAATGTCGACAAGTGAATGTACAGCCTCTTGTGAAGGTAGGTATGTACGAGTTTAATTAGCATAAATATTTGGTTTGGTTTCGCAAGTAGATAAATTACAAAGTAATGAAAAATAAATCAATTTGCAATAAATTTAACAACGCAATTAAAATCGTACTTATTGATAGAAATAAATGTCAACAAGACGACAAACAAAGATATTAAAAGGACTTGTTTTCTGTCTCTGGTTTTAATCTGTGAATTATGACCGCGCCCATAATTTTATTGTCTTTGGTTGCCAACTGAATGAAACACTAAGGTAATTTTGTTTAATAAAAGTAGGTACCTATTACCGATTTTTTCATTCAATCGTACTGCAACTCAACTCTTACTAAAACTTAACATTCGATAGGTATTATTTAGTTTTAAACTAAGATATGAAACACCGTTCAAAGGTTAGGCTCCCCACAGAGGGGCGGACGCGACACTAGTTGAACAGTTTCCATGAAGTTTCCATAGAAATTGTTCCACTATAGTCGCGTCGCGCTGTCGCATCGCATTGTAATAAACAAACAACTACCCAACAACAACATAGAAAATAATTATGTACATAATGATATATTTAAAAGTATAAAGTGTAAGGCCATAAAAACCTCCCGGCAATACAATCTTCTTTTTACTATTTAATAAACCTATACTTACATAAGCTAATAGAATTAATTATCACTTCGATTCAACGGATACAGTATTTAATATCTTGAATAATGCATTTTGATGATAGACTTCAATTTCATTAGTTTTACTTCGACTGCCTTGTTGGTCTATTCCTCGCAAGCGCTACGGCTGAGCATGATGTCCTGGATTCGGTTCCCGAGTTGTACAAAATATTATAGGGTTTTTCAACAAAAATTTGTCAATGGCAGACCGGAGTCTGAATTTGTGCCTGGTTGTGAGCAATACGCTCGCCCCCTATATGGGACTTGACATAACTGGCGGAATGTGAGTGTTCTACAGATGCACCTTTGCCTAAACGTTTGAGGAATATATGCGTGATGTTATGTTATTTTAAAATTTTAAATTGATGCGTTGGACTTTACATTTTCTAGTTAGAATGCGGACCACTATTGGGTAGGTAAGTAGTTAATCATTATTCGAATAGAAGTGGTCTTTGTTTGTGCTAATCTAATAGTATAAGCAAGAACAAAGATCTCATGTGACATTCTACCAACCCGCACTGGGCTCGCGTGGTGGATTGTGAATCCCTCTCAGGGAGAGGAGACCTGTCTCACAGGAGTGGGCACGTTATAGGCAGATTATGCTATCTAATATAACTTATCTATGACATAGTCAGCAGCATCTCGGTAGCATCATAATTACGAAACATTTACCGCCAAGCGTCCTTCGACGTTAAATACATAATTGATGAATTTCCATCAACAAATAATGAACCTTTTTCCTATACTTAATTAAATGAGGCAAAGATACCTCGTCGCGCGACCTAACCCTTCGTAATTAACATACAATTCGCTTCATAAATTCCAATACAAAAAGATTACCGTTAAATGAAGAACTTCATCACTCTTAATGACATAGTTTTAAATTCTCTATTCCCAGATGATTTACCTACTTAAAACAAAGAATTCGCAGGCAACTGTTACTTTTAAACTTTCAAATGAAGCTAGTCGTTAAATACAATCTTTGTAACAAAATGTTTTCGTAACTTCAAGTTAATATGTAGAATGATTACCTACTTTTAATTTCATTTGGATAGGCCGAGTGACTCAAGCAAGACCTCGTCTACAATATTAATGAATCGATTGGAATAATAAAACGTTGATATAATTTAAAAAGAAAGTGAAAATGGCTTCCTTCCCGCGCCATGACGGATCCCGCGCGCCGCGAGCTAGTTCCGTTCCGTGTTACGCAGCACACGTATGCCGAGGCCATGCTAATTACTAGCCTCACGAAATCGAAAGTCACTCGATTGTCTAGATGTAGGACGCAATCGCATAAAGAAACGTAACATCATATCCTACTTTGAAATATTCCGATCGCGTATTGTTCTCTTTAGTCGCAAATAAAGAAATAAACTACATTTAAATACCACTTGCTTCAAAAACAAAGCAGGCTTTTTTTCTCGTTAGTATCAACAACATGAGTGCAATGTTTCGTAATACAATTTGACCTTTCGCTCGATACATGTTACAAGCGATCGATGGAGATCTAAAACAGAGATCAAATCGAAATTGTTTCAATTTCGAACGTCTCAGTCTTTAATTGCGGATTTCCGAGATAATTTATTGTGCTGCGATGTTTTTTGTCTGCTTTTAAAATGTCTGCTCACGATCTCGGTATCCGTTGCAAGGTCGACTGCTAACTTTTGACAGACGAGCGCCGACGCCATATTGGCATTTCCTATAGAATGCCTACAACCTATGTCTACAACAGTCTAGCTAAGTCTATGCTTTGTGTGTCTTGAATATTTGATGTCCAAAAAAGTTATTTAAACTGCTGTTATGATAATGACCAAGAAATGCTAAGAACGTGGGTGCACACGTACGGTAGATGCGTGTCTCATTGACAAACCACTTGTTCAATGTTAGTCCAGTTTGTATTGTACCAATTGTACTCGTTGTGGTGTCGCGTGATGTTTTGAACCCGTGTGTCGCGCACGGTGACGCGGACTGTTACGTCTCACGTTCTTCTTCAGTTGATAACAATAGTTTAGTTAACATAGATTAGGTTGTACAAAGATCTGATAATGGTACGAAGATTTATAAACACATTTCCGGTAAACATCCGTTCTGCATCAATCATGCTTTACATTAGATTTAATTTTGCAAAGCAGTTGGTAATATAAAATGTGTTTTTCATTCAGGTGCGTCTTTTATTTTGTTAACAGTCGGAGTATTATGTAAAAATCTCACGGCGAATACATAGGTATAGTGAGCTTCAAGTGAGCTGTTATTTCACCGATGCTATTGACAACTCACTTCAAGATCACTGAACTATGTGTTCACGTTCAGATTTTCACAGAATAGATCCGCTTATAACAATGTATCGTATTCAATGAATAGGTATCTAATGAGTCGGAAAAATGCATAAAGTGAGCAAAGAAATTGTTTTTGACAACGAGGCAGCTAATGTGACGATTATAAAACAAACTTTCTCGTTGTAAGGAATTCGATTGAACAGTTCGAAAATATAAATTCATAATTTCACATTCCCGTTCCGTATTGCGAATTCGCGAGCTCGTTCTGTTTCGCACGCAAAACCTGGCAAGTTCACCATCTATGTCGTGTGACACGGCATGCGGCTTTAGTCACGGGTTTTCCCGCTACTGTTTATGATTTTTAAATAATACATGGTTTTTTGTGACTATTTCAATATTACTGTTGTTATACAACGTCTTTTGTTTGCTAGGCTTTGCTGCTAGTTTTATACTTCTGATTTGACCTATGGCTTTTTTTTTTCAATATGGGAAATCATCAAATGACCCTTCCCGCTCTGGGTGGAGCGGAAGGGAATGTTCTGACATTCCCTTCAAACTAAAACCCATTCATGTTCCTTTTCCTGTTCCGGGGTAGCGGTAACCCTTTCGGACAATGCCGCTGAAAAAAGCTATAACTATATGGCTTCATTTAAAACAGTAATCTTTTTCGAATTTACGTCTTTAAATTTTAATTTCCTGTTTCAATTAAATACATAGGTATTCAAATATATACCCCTAATACTTCAACCAACCAAAATGTTAAAACGTCAGTGTTACGGAACAATGAAACATTATTTAATGGTTGCATGACGAATGCATGGCAAACAGACAGACACGGTGGGTATAGACTATTGGCCTCTGAAATACACATTATAATTATCGTATGTACAGACGCCAGCTCATCAAGCTACCCCAAACTCAAATTTTCCCAATCATCTTTGAACCTTATGCTTTAGCGATAAAGCTGAAAATCTATTCAAGAAATTTGACAGATTGTAGTAGCTTGACGTGCTGGCGTCTGTACGAATGCCGTGACTTGTCTGAAAAAACTAAACGTATTCGCACTTTTAAAGTGAATTTACTTCGCGTAACTTCATAGTGTCAGTAAGCAATCAATTACGTAGACATATTCAGCAAAATCAAAATGGCAAGAAGTGTCAAATGAAAACTTCTAAATAGATTGATCCTATGGAGAAAGGTCCGGAAGTAATCGTTATTACCTACACTCACGAGTAGTCAGCACAGGATGAAAATTTTACTTCTAAAATATAAATGAAAAATTAAATAGCGGAACATGGTGACAACAACCTTCAAAATCCAATCTATAAGCTGAACGGCCTAACCTTGGATTTGTTTTTGAATCCTATTTCAATTTGCGTTCACCAGTCTCTCTTTTGTTCTCTCTACAAATAATACAACGTACCTATTATTCCTCAGTTTGAGCACGTATTGTTCTAGTTGAGACATCGTTTATACATAATTCAATGTAAGACAAAATAACTCCACGGAAAACTCGACCTTGGGAGAACAGCTGATTTCTACGTCTCAGTAAAAAAGTTAAAGTATTCTTATTCAAGTTTATAGAGAACACGGCCCGTGTCCGATACGATTTGTTACGATTGCGCATTTGACCTCAACGAGCTACCGACTGATTTCAAATCAACGAGGAAAAACAATACAAAATTTCGTATTTTAATCGGACGCCGTAACGAGGTCACATCGCATAGTTCATGAGAGCGCCCGCGCCCCGCCGTGGCAATGACAATGACACTTTTACAGGTTTTTTAAATTCACGATGATTGATCGGCGAAGGCTTCCGATTCGTGGGTTAATTAAGGTTGCGTTCTCAAACAAGATAAACACCTGGCAGTCTATTAAAATGTAATCTTGACATTTGTTTTGAAGGTTTCATAAATAGATGTAGATAATTACTACTTAGAGTGTATGTATTAGCTTGCGTATGGGGTGAGACTAGCTCATACGCGGTTACGCCGAAATAGTATTACAAATGGCATCAGCTATGAAGAAATAGTTCTCCAAAGTTTTCTAAAAGAAGGCACCGATTTACTTATCTTACGCAATACTTTGATGTTTCGAAATATTTGTTGCAATGGGCCATGAGCCACGAGCATGCACTTGATGACTATAAATTGCGTTTCAGTGTTTTCAAACTTATATTGACTAGAACATCAGCTGAATAAATAAACGGATGGAATACAAATAATAAAATATTATTTCCGTGTATAATGCAATAGGTAGATATGGACTTGAACAAAAAATATCTCATGGCAATGAAAAATAAACCTATTATAAACTCGCAATCAAACGGACATAACTCATTCACAGAATCCAATCGCACAAACTTGACTTTAGAAATTCTAGTTCACGAATCCTGTTGCATTTATTATCAATAATGACACCAATAAAATGGGAAGTAGCGCAGCAGGACATAATTATCCAGTGTGACAAGAATTAAATTACGATAGACTAAACGAGGCGCATAGAATTGATAAAGCCAGCGAGCTGGCGTGGGCAGTTCATGATAGATTGGTATTGTAAGCGGGCGATACTTTGTCTAGATATGTTAAAAGTAATTTGAACAGATGGTAAGGCTATATTCGCTTTTTGGAATAACGTTTTGATGTTTGTCTTTTGAAGTTCTTTTTCTTTTCTAGTTCTTGTAGTAAACTTATTGAATTTGGGACTTTAACATTTCACGGTCTCATCACTTGTAGATTCTGCTGTCGCATTATTATCATTACTGTTTAATTTATTGATTATTTTATTAACATCGTCACCATCTTGGTTGGTTATTTTATATACATTTAAAGTATTACTTTTAACACCTTTTGAAACGTTTTTATTAGCAGCCCAGAACAACAATAAAATGTATAACAATAAAATTAACATGAATATTCGCTTCCAATTCAATTTAAAATAAAATAAAACTACTAAAGATGCACATAAAAATAACTTATTAACCTATTTAAGGAAAGAAGAACAATTTCAGACACTTGTTTTGCTGTGCAATTTGTCGTGTCTCACGCATAATTTTGGTAGGAATAGTCAACAGGTATCATTTCATTGCGTCGTGTCTCACGCATAATTTTGGTAGGAATAGTCAACAGGTATCATTTCATTGCGCAATTAACTCGTTATCTTATTTACAAGTATTACCTCAGAGATGTAATTTTCTGGCTTGTTTGTATACTGCTAATGTCTTGACCCTTGACACTTAGGTACTTAGAATGAGCTGACCCATGGTGTGTTAAGCAAAGTCAAAACTCATACTAAATTAATCGTAAAAGATAATCTGGTAGCTATACAATTCTCCAATATAAAATATTCGTGCCATTCGTGGCACGAATATGTTATATTGGAGCGTGAGCACATAAAACTGTCGTAATGTTTATGAGCTATATTTTTTATATCGTAGGTCTATCAATGTTATTATGAAAGTTATTTTCAGTAATTTGATGTAATTTTCTTCTTTATCTTAGATCAGCACAAAATGTTAGCAGAAATTTAAGAAAAAGTTTAGATGGCAAAATAGTACTGAATACGTAAGAACTTCTTATTCAGAATGATTATCGAAGAATAATACACGGCAATACACGTGTCAGAAAATCAATCGAAACCAAAAAGATACATTGACAGACGTAGAAACAGACAAGACTAATATGTATAACACAATTTTTGTTCGAAGACCATTGAACTCCAACAATGGACCACTTAAATAGAATCGCTTCAGTACAACGTCGTAATGGACAGAGATTTATTACTAACTTATTGGTCTCATTGCTGCCATATTTAGACACAATAAACCATTTAGACTACATAAAAAGCATGGTCATTGAACAAATCTGTAAATTTTTATTGGACTATGTGGGTAATCTTACATTTCGGGACATGGCAACGTACAAATTGCAAAAATAAGCACAAAGTAGACGAGCAAAGTTTGAAAACGAAAGCGCTTTGGTTGAATTGCCAATTCTCCTGCCAAATAACACTATTATGAAGCGACAAAAAACGGCGGTAAAAAATATTCTGCGTAGTAAAACTATACTCAATCACTGTGCATCAAATAATGGCATTCGTTTGTTCAAACAACGCACCCAAATCCTATTTGCTTATTGCTGACCTTGATAGCATTGCTAAGTAATGAATAGGTACGCAAAAAATATTGTCAGCCATCAACTCAATAGGTTTCGGCAGCTCCTCAATTATGTCATTCATTTGTCTGCGACGTTCTTACGTTCGTTACGTTCTTTAATTTTTAGGCTTTTATTAGCACTGTTTGATTACTCATAATCATTCATTAACAACATTGTGTAATATTCTATCGAAGTAACAAAACATCCTACGAATTTACGAGAAGATGTGAATTAGGTAAGAAAGACCAAAGGTGGCCAATGATAGATAAAATAACCAAGCAATATTGCTTTCTATGTTTCCTTAATAGGTAATCTAGAGTCATTACATTGTGTTTCCTCAATAATCCCGATGCATTGTATTCACAAACAAAGATTACTAGAGTTATGATTTTTCAAGGCAACGCGTAAATTATACTGTAGGTAACCAAGAGTTTTCGTTCTCGGTGTTATTATTATCGTAATACTACTTAATTTTCGTATGGTTAACATTCCTGTCATATTGCACTTTAGCTTGAGACGACGGACCTGAGTCATTAGCACTGTCGACACGCCAATCAACTCAAACATTCCTCTTAGTTGAGAAAAATCTAAGATATTAACAAGATATTGTTTATTTTTGTTACAGAGCGAGTCGAGCTATACTTCATCAGAAGAAGGCTGCGGTGGAGGCGAGCGTCACGCAGTGCTCAGCTACGAGCAAGTGAAGCGCCTCGGTGACGTCATGGACGAGGTGGTCGCTATTCACGGCCGCGGCAACTTCCCTACACTGCACGTGCGCCTGCGCGAGCTGGTGGCGGGCGTGCGCGCGCGCTTGGAGGCGCCGCAGAGCGCGGGCGGCGCCGGCGTCAACGTACGCGACGTGCGCCTCAACGGCGGCGCTGCCAGCCACGTGCTGGCCGACAGGGCCCAGCCCTACTCCGACATCGACCTTATATTCACGGCCGAGCTGCCCACGGCGCGTCATTGCGACCGCGTCAAGAACGCCGTGCTCGGACATCTGTCCACTCTCATGCCACCCGCCACCCCGCGTCGCCGCGCTTCCCCGGCCGGCCTCAAGGAGGCCTACGTCTCCAAGATGGTCCGCGTGAACTCAGATGGCGACCGCTGGTCCCTAATATCGCTCGGTCACTCACGCGGACACAAGTCTGTTGAGCTCAAGTTTGTGGACAACATGCGTCGCCAGTTTGAGTTCTCCGTGGACTCGTTCCAGATCGCTCTCGATTCGCTCCTTGCGTTCCACGAGTGCACTCAACTGCCCATCGGCGAAAACTTCTACCCGACTGTCGTTGGCGAGTCCGTGTATGGCGACTTCAATGAGGCTCTGAGTCACCTCGCCGAGAAACTGATCGCAACGCGGCAGCCTGAAGAGATCCGCGGCGGCGGTCTGCTCAAATACTGCGCCCTCCTCGCAAAGGGCTACAGGCCGGCGCGGCCAGACAAAATCAAAACCCTCGAGCGATACATGTGCTCAAGGTTCTTCATCGACTTCCCTGAACTTGGCCAGCAGCGCGCTAAGCTCGAGGCCTACCTGCGGAACCACTTCGTCGGCAGAGAGGAGGAAGCTCTAAAGCATAGGTAACCATAACTCGGATTTTATTACTTTTATTTCTGTCATTTACTCTGAAACTTGACGCTAGATAAACTCGTCTTAACGATTTATTTCTCTCCAAAATCAACCTCTTGCATTTGGTTTAACTTTGGATCCCTGTGTGTCCTGACCTTAATGTATGCCGTGCTTTATTAACTTTTTTGTCCATATTTACAGATACTGTATAACACAGTTGACGTTAACTGGCGGTGTCGCTCGGTGCAGGTACCTGACCCTGCTGCACGGCGTCGTGCGCGAGTCCACAGTGTGCCTCATGGGGCACGAGCGGCGGCAGACGCTGGCGCTGATCGAGGCGCTGGCGTGCCGCGAGCTGTGCGCACGCGCTCCCGTCATGATGGCGCCTCAGTACTACGTGTGCGTGTGCGCAGCCTGCGCCGGCTGCCCGGGCTGCGCCGCGTGCGCGCAGTGCGTCACGTGTGCGCAGTGCGCGCCACCAGCACCGCCCGTGCCCTACTGCGAGTGCTGCCACGTCGCGTCGTGCCCGGCGTGACCGGACCTCCTGTTCGACCGACGATGAATTTAGTGCCAAATGTATATAATACGGATAAAAAAATGTATGTACGCGTAGGAGCGGGCGGCGGCGCCCCGCGCGTCGTGTTGCTCAGTGACCGCCGATCAATTCGCTCGTCAATTGTCCCCCGCGGCTGCTCGGCCCGCCGCGACGTGAAGTAATTTCTAGTCGTACTCCTTTCGTGTTGATAAGTTAATATGCTAGCAGTACGAAAATTATAGTTCACGTGGATTGTGACGGACGCGCCGCTAGATAGTGAGTCCGAGTCGATGGTCTGCCTATATAAAAGACTAGTTAGTTATTTTTAAGCTTTTATGTATAGAAGTCGTCTCCATAAAAGTAGTGGCATGTCTCTCACCGTCGAAATATCACGGAGAAGCGGACGGTCGGATATGAGTTTTATTGCTAATTAAGTGAGAAAATTTGTTGCGAGAAATGTTAACTGGTTCACTTGAACGACGGATGCTAGCGGAGGAGCGTGCGTGTTTTTTGCAGAAACAATTTGTAACAAGTCCGGCCTTGTCAGACGGCCTTAAACGCGAGAAAATCCGTTGAGTAGTACCTAGTAGATCACGAACGTTAGTACATAACCAGCGCGGTCGCCTCCGCTCCTCACTCTCACACACGTAAACAACTATTTTACTATGTATTTATCAATCTGAAAGGATGTATGTATACACTTACACGTTTCGTGATTGCTCTAGTATTGTATACGGCTTGGCGAACGAGTAACAAATTAAGATACACCTAGAAAAATATAAAATGATAAAAAAACTTTAAAAACCCAAAAAAAATATATTACTAAGGTGTGTACAATATTAAAGTTCACGCTTTTTTAAAATAATATAAAAATACCATTATAAAAATATTTTAAGAACATTTACAAGTAGTGAAGTCACGTTTAGTAACAGAGTACTTATGAACATTTTTTTTTTACTTTTAACTTCTCATCGATTACAGTTTATATTAAAGCTGTAGATGTATGGAAAATGTGATTTAATTGTTGTATTAATTAACCATGTTGTCGATGATTATAATATCTACTTACATAACATTATGTAGATTAAATCCAATAGAGAGATATATTATTATTGTTGTATTTTAATGAGATAGAGAATATATGAACGATGGTTTAAACAGTGTCCGGCCAATACGTGAATGTGTTAGATATTTTGCCAAATGCATATTCAGAGTTATTACTATATTTATACACATTGCATGAACTTTGTAGGGCTTTTACTAAGCAGTTTGTTATGTAGTATATTTTGAGTAGCGGAAGATATATCCGAAGTAATCAAGTACAATCATCTTATAGAGTTAACCTTTATAGTTAACTTCGGAACAATTTATCGAGTTTATGAACGAATTTTCCCGTCTTGTTCACTGTGGAACCAAAATTTAAGATCTCATTTTTTAAACTCTTCAAAAATTCTTTTGGGATTGTGTAGTGTTGTATTGTAAACACTTTAACTGCTATCAGATGCTTGTTATCTTAGCTGAACGTCATATTATGACTTGAAGGTGATAAAACATTTGATGCAAGTTAAACATGTTCAGTGATCCGTTCCACTTGTGCGTCAGTCTAGTGCAGCTCGTCTTGTGTGTATTTTCTTCAAATTATATTGGAATAGTATAGTAACAGCACTAGAAAGAACATTTTGGAATATTAACGTTACGAAGCAAATCACCATGAGTGCAACGGAACACAATAATCGTCAAAAAATTTAGAAATAGTACGCAGTCGTCTGTACTTAGAAATAAATGAAGTACATAAACATAGTTAACTGAATCTAAACTTTATTCCATATGTAATAAGAGTGAATGTAAGTTAATTATCACTAGTGTTACTTGCTATATCGAGACAGGCGTCTAAGTTGTGATTTGTAGTTTTTCGACAGGTGTTTTAAATGTCATTCTATTGTCACTATATTTATTATAATAACTGTGATTGTTATATGTATATTGTAAATCAGCTATTGGCAAAATCCGGTAAGAACTACCTCCTCGCGTGAAAAAAAACTATATTCGATGGTATATTTTTTGTGATTTTTCTCTCTACAACTATGGAGATAATTATGTAGGTATTTTAGCCGTAGGGTACGATACCAGTAATTTACCAGTCTTGTGTGTAAGTTCTTAAAGACGTAGTTTCAAACGTGTTAGTAGTGCATTTTAATCGCGAACTCTAAATGACATGCTTTGTATACACAGAAACTTGGCTCATCTACATAATTGTTTCTTTGGTCTGGGCCGAGTTCACTATTCCGAATTTCGAAAATACTCAGCTCTCAGAACATTCTTAAAGATTGGGTTCAATTCGAGAACAGTGGAAACGTACCGAGAGATGCTTGTTAGCCCATAAAGCTCTTCCACAACAACCACACCACGCCATGTGGCTAAACGCTTCCAAAACAACGGTCTAAATATTTTAAATTCTTTGCAAAGAGAGACATTGCAACATAGTTTAGGGTTTTATTATTTTTTCTAAAGTTACCATCAGTTTTCAGCTAGCCTTATTTTATAATTAATTTTTAATTCTAATAAGCACTGGTCAAAGGCGTTCTCGTGCAGCAGTTGTTTGTTATATATGTATATATTGTTGGATAATAGTTCTGTGAATTTGAGATACTTTTCTGAGATATTATGCTGATTTCTGAAAGATTGTACTTAACTTTCTGCATTTCAAACCAAACAAAAGGCAAGGTATCACAAAGAACTAAGGAGATAAATCAGAATAAGTATCTGAAAGTTTTGTGAGATTTAGTTTGGAGTTTGTTTCTGAACTTAAAAGTACCAAGTTTTCTAATAAATATTGTTATTTCACTCCTGAACTTGATGATTATATAAACAGTATTATCAGCTTGCAATACTGCGTATGTTTCTGAAAATACCGCTCATTATTATGTTGCATCATTATCATAAAAACCGGTTGAGTGTCACACATTTTGGCACACGAGACGTAAACAAATACACGTGACATTTTGTCTCGACTCGATCTTGTAACAAAATTAATTTGTAACACTGTGCTGATGCAATTAACATAATGTGTCAAAAAGAAAGTTCTAGCATTATTTTATAATGATAGTCCTTATGTTGAGCATCCAAGTGATACTAGCCTTAAGTATTAAAGAAAAAGTATTGACTTGCCTAATGGTTTTCATCAGATGGCGGTTCTCTATCAAAATAATATAAATTGAAATGAAATAAATTATTGGCTTTGATTCGATAATATAACCATTAGTGATAAAACCAACACCAACCTGGAAGCCCAACATATTGACTTACATTTTAACTTTAATAATAATATCGAGTTTTATTATTTTGTATACTTCGATGACATGATGCGTGCCATTCGGTGTAACAGAAAAGTAAATATGCAAAATTATTCATAATTTAAACACAATCAAACACTAGAAGCATTTACTTATCTATTTATAAAATGTTGGTACTAAGATTGAGTTGTTTGTTGAATGAAACGAAAACATTGATAAAGTGTTCATTGATAAAGCTAAAGCAAAGTACATGATTTTTTGAGTTTTTGTTTCGGTGAAGATAGAACTTGGTCTTAAAAATGTGTATGAAGATTTGATTCTTGTGGAAGTTTAGCACGTGAACGCCGTTATTGAAAGCGTGGTTTCGCAGAACTGGAGGAGTCGGCAATTAGCAGCGGTGTGGAATTTAGTATACTGTTTTACATTCTATCAGTACAAATGTTTACGACTGTACTTACTTTGTGGGTGTGACTATACTTACAGGAGCTACTGCTTATGTTAGAATATATTTAATTAATTAATACGCAATTTGCCATGAATATTCTCTTCATATTTCAAAGCATATTTTCTCCATTCTCCATATTTGTTAAACAATTTTGATTAAAAAGAATAAAGAATTAGCTCAAATCGAATCAACTGTCCCCAATGTCTTTCAAATGAACCAAAAAGATCTTTAAAAAAGATCTTTAGTCACAAAAAAATATGAGCAACTCCTACTTTTACGGTCACACAAACATATAGACACACAAAAAATCGTGACAACAACGCCACCACCTCCCCGCAGCGCTGCTTCTAGCCCACTCTCCAACTTCTCCGAAGCACGCGTGTCGCAGCCCTCGCTCATATGTTAAAAGCGAATGTTCGACACACCGACTCTCTAGTTTAGGGGTTTCTAGGCCTTACGTTATATAAGCTTATATTAGGTTATTATCAAGTATGTTTACATTATAGTTATTATTTTTTCTTTCTCTTCCAAGTTGCCTGTTTCGTGTTACACGAATCGCGACGATGTGTTGTTACGATACATAATTACTATTATATTTGTGAGGAGTTTTAAGCTATTGTAAATTTTACAGAAATAAAAAATGTTGTGAAAATAAATTATAAAAAAGTGATATAAACAGTGAATTCGTGTCTTTTATTTGATGATGAGAGGATCCTTTTGGATAAGCTTGAAAAACTATCAAACGATACAATTATCGTCATGGGCAATCATGGTCAATGAGCAGTTAACTCTAAAGCTGAATTGAGATACCTACACCTAAACTACCGCATAAACCGCTGACAAGCGGAATAATGAACGCAATGTGATGTTACAAAACCTTCAGAAGTCAATGAAAGAAGCATTTTATTACACAGATACAATAATAAATAAAACAGGTAATACAGCTGCTTATACTGCTTATGGAAAAAAGAAAGAAGAAGAGTCATAAATGCGACTATAATGAACATACTCTTATCAATGCTGGCAAAGTAAATACAATAAAAAATGACGCACAATTAGACATAGGGAATGTCCCTAATCATAAAATCAATACCTAGCTCGTTAAAACAATTTCGTTAAGCAATCAAGTTAATATTTACCAGAAAGTTTCAAGATTCTCTATTGTAGCTGATTAATTAAAATTAATCATTAACTTTTAGAAATGAAAGATAATATGTAAAGCCGTGTTTTCTGCACGTGTTTTTTCGAAACATTACACAAAAACCTTATACTTAAACATTTGTTTTCATACACAAGCTGTCTTCTGCGTATAAAACAATTTTTATATGAGTGTCAACTATTCACAGGACAATATAGTCTCAAAACCTGTGTCAGTTGGAATTAAGCTTTCAAAATGCTAAATGCTAGATGTGCACGGTGTGCGTGGCGGTTGAAAATAAAACAAACCCCCTCTTCACCCGCGCGGGGAATGTTTTCCATGCAGCTCGGAAAACAAAAACATCGTGTTTTCATACACGTGTATGGCCACGCCTCTTTGTTTTAAAGTTTTTGTACAATGTTTCGAAAAAAACACGGCGAAAGACACGGCTTTAGATACAGTACACACGAGCGAGGCGCGTCGACAGAGGTAACTGCAACCGTTGAGAAAGCATCATTGAGCACCGTATTTAAATTCACGAGAGACATGTTGTCGACGGCAGAGGTAACTGCAATCGTTGAGAGAGCATCATTGAGCACCGTAATCAAATTAGACCAAGATCTAGCTAATAACTAAAGCATAATAAAGACAGCATAGCACAAACAAATCGATTACTCAGTAGAACACAAGCAAACGTAATATAAATATGACAAACGAACTAACATAGCATAATTTACAGAGACAACTACTGTCCATTAGGTACGTTGAAATTGAATTAATTGCAGAGATCCATTTTAATGCTGAGACAACTACAACTCAATTACACAAGAGTAAAGAAATGTATTACAGTATAATTCTGTTGGTCGTTTATCCCACGCTACGCCTTGGCAAAGATCATCAAGCAGACTATTGTCTCAGAATTAACTTTAGAGGTTAATCATGAATCTAGTCTTTGACGGTATTAATTTAATTAGGTACTGGCAATTTGTATTGTAAGAGTAACAAAGAGATAGCTTTCCTTAATGTACTATGCAAATTCCGATGGCATTAATTTTCTTTTTCATAAAGTGAAGGTTTCAATTGAAAGGCAATTTTCATTAACTCGATGGCTTTGAATGACTAATCGTGGTTCTTTATCAGATTAGTCATACGATATTATCAGATAGATTCTATTGATTATCATTGATAATTTTCACTGATATGCAAATTCAATACTGTAACATTTCCTAATAATTATTTTGAAGTTATATTATATGAATAACAAAAGGATTCACACTTTATCAGTTTGAACTAAAGGAATCGTCTTACATCAATCAAGACAATTAAATAATAATTGAATAAATAAACAATGTTTTATTTAAAAAATATATGCCAAAGAAGAAGGATTTCTATCATTGATTTTCGTAATTAAATGGTTGGTTTGTGATATTTTCGTAGAACTAGAGAAAACTCGCCGTGCGGCGTGCCTGTATCGAAGGCACCATCAAGGTTCTTTTTAAGTCATGGATTGTATGTATATCGTGACGATGATAAGAAGAAACGTGATGTCAATGTTACATAATAAGTAATAAATACGATCATAGATCCAAAATATTACAAGGACTAAAATAGCACAGTTAGAAGAGGCAGCAAAAATTAATATGAAAAGATGATGTAATGTTTTTATTATCAATCTATTACAATAGAATTACAATTTTATTGAAATCCAATAACGGGAAATCAACCGATGTAACGGTACAGTGGCCTAAATACAATCATGCAATCGATTCAAAATAGAAGTTCACACTTCCCGATACACGACTCGATAGAGCATCGATATAGATTGTAAGAAAGATGATATCTATCAACATTGAGATACGATTGCGTCATTAGAGAGGCACATTTCTTTCATAATCGATTGAGCGTCGGTTTTTGAGAATGACATTGAACATGCACTGGGCTACGAAAATAATGTATAGTATATTAAAGACGCATATAATGTTAAGTAAAGAATACTTTGGAGTGGAATTCATTCATAAAATACTCTTTATATTACACAACTAACTAGGGTGACGCCACTTGTTTAAATCTGAATTAATGAAAGTCCAGCCCAATGTCATTTAAGCATGGCAGCTTTCCGAGAGACATCCAGTAATTTTAGTGGTGGAATGGATTGTTGTATTGTTGTTCTTCTTCTACGGCCCAGTCATCAGCATCATTTCAGCCGAAAGACGTCCACTCCTGGACATAGGCCTCCACCAAGCACATTCACTTCGACCGGTTTTACGCTTCTCGCATCCAACGAGTTCCTGCGGCCTTCACAAGGTCGTCGGTCCACCTTGTGGCAGGCCTTCCAACGCTACGTCTTCCGGTACGCGGTCAGCACTTTAGAACCTTTTGGCCCCATCGGTCATCTGTTCTGCGAGCAATGTGCCCTGCCCACTGCCACTTAAGTTTGGCAATTCTTCGGGCCATGTCATTTCGGGATGGCTCATTTAGATTGTCATAAAGCTACTCCCAAATCCTTCAACCCTGAATTTAAGTCGTGCGTAAGTACCAATGCCTTATATCGGGTAAACGTGGTGGCCCTGAACGAGATTTCCCAAGTCATGTTTCGATGGTTAAGCACTCAGAGCATACGTGAGATGCACAGCAAATCATGGATTTTGACCTAAATCTGTTGTTATGCCATTAAATTTTTGATTGGTTTTTAGAGAAACTTCAAGAGAGGGTTGAGTACTGAGAATTAGGTTCTGGGTTCAACTTCCAGGTCGGGTAAAATGTTTTTGGTATTTCACATTGTGAAATTCTCGTACTATCAGTAGCCTGCATGTACAAGGACGTACCCAGGGGGGGGGGGTCCAAGGGGTCCCGAAAATAGATGCAACCCATAAAATAAATCCCTCAGTAGTAAGTACAGTGAAAATGAAAAATGCTGATCAAACTTCAATCGAGAGAGAGGCAATAGAAGTGTTGGCTAAGTGTGATGCTGTATTTTATTCACATATACACACACTATTAAAACTGTTAATGTCTCTCCCTGTATCTACTGCAAGCGTCGAAAGATCGTTTTCAACTTTAAAAAGGGTTAAAACCTATTTACGCAATAAAATGGGCAATGATCGTCTAACTGGTTTGGTATTGATGTCAGCCCATTCAACTCAGATCCTTTCAGTAGACGACGTTTTACACCAAAGACGTTTAAATTTAACCTTATAATACTGTCTTATATTACCGAGATATGCATTAAATAATTTGTGAAAACAATTTACGACAAAATTTTAAGTATCCATTTACGCGATACTTTAATCATTTGCCTGGACCTGGACCCCCCCCGACAAAAAATTCTGGGTACTTGCTTGTGCATGTATACCCGGTTGATGGTAATAATCTCGCTTCCTACATGTCGTCGCTTGCATCACTAAAAGTCCTATTTAATTTTTCTCATTTTTTAGTCAGGACAACCACACTCCACACTCCTTCATTCGTGATTCTTTACATTTTTCACTAACCGTCGTACCTCTATGTTATTTGGATTTAAAAATATAAGCATTTTAAAAGGCAACAAAATGTAAAGAATCACGAATAGAATAATGTAGCTGTCCCGACTCAAATCAGCTAAAAACGAGATAAGACTTTTAGTAATGCGAGCGACGATGTGACTTATACAGAACTGGCAAAATATTGGTATACTTACCTATTCACATACATCTCTACTAACCCTTCGGAGAAGAAAGTCAATATACAAATAATTGAATAAATGATCTACTAATACTATTAGCTACTAATATCAAGAATTTTGATCCAGCCGAAGAAAACCTGGACTGATCCGTCCGCGTGAAATTTCTTGTACCCCCGTCGCATTGCATTACCTGCCCACAGTGTCACTTCGTTTTCACTAAGCAATCTTTCTGATGATTGATTTTTTCACTTCATTTTTCATTTTGCTCGGCGCCTAAGTGTCAAAGCGTGATGTTAAATAGCCTATAGTCTGCCTCAAGAATTGGGCATTCAAATGCAAAAAGAATTTTTCAAATCCGACTGGTAGTTCCAGAGATTAGCGCGTTCAACCAAACAAACTCTTCAGCTTTATAATATTAAGTAAAGATAGTATAGATAATAATATATTAAAAAATCAAATAATTTAATAAATGATACTCTAAAAGAAAGTACGTTAATAGTAGTAACTATTAAGTACTAATATTAAGAATTTTGATCCGACTAAAGAAAGCCAAGACTCATTATCTACGTCCCACTAAGTTGGAGGAAGTTCGAACGTTCAAGTTCGTCCCCGTGAAGTGTTGGCGCTTTAACTTCGATGTTATTATTATTCAGGCGTACTTTATTAAATTGCAATACGATACTTTTAATCTTTCGAAGACTATCTTGTTTCTTGAGAACTTTTTAGTCGTGTTTTATGTTTTACCTAAAATTATTCATTGATTGCATCATTCGGTTGGGTGTGTTTGTGCCGATAAAACATTTCCCTGTCACAGGATTTTCCGGATTTTGGCTATCAGAAAAGCCGTCATGTATTTTTGACTCCCACAATATTGACATTATGAAATTAAAAAAATCTAGTCCAAATACAAAGTTTAGGTACGCTCAGCAAAGGAGATAAGTAACCAGGGTCGTCGGATATATACAGGGTCCATTAAAATAGATGGACAAATTTTAACACAGCGATCCTTCTAACAAAAGATATTAAGTACCCAAGGAAAAAAAAAACTGATTAAAGTGATTTTATTTTGACCTAAAATAATAAATTGCCGGCACATTAGTGTTTTCGTTAGTTGATTATTTTTCTTGTATCTAATGTGTTTTTCTTATATATTTTTTACCATCGTCCTTATTTTGGACGTCTGAAAGTTTAGTGAAAAGAAATTAAATTTTATTCGATGCGCGAATAAAATTTAATTTAATTAATAGAAAACCAACAGATCATTTTTCATATTTATTCGACAACATCCATCTATTCGTCAAAAATCTTTTAAGCCTAGGTGCAAAGTGCACTGGAAAATAAAAGAAATTGTAATTTTTTTTTTTTTATTGAAAATGCTGAGCAGTCTGTTTGGAGTCTGGATCTGTTCGTAAAAGGTTGACAATTGGCTCGCCCTCTCGTACCTACTTCGGACTTGGAACATAACTGGTGGTAACTAGTCCGCCAGGTAAGTACCAGCATGGTAAGTGTGGCTTTCATTTTGCACATAATTTTGAATACATTTCATTATTACATTCATTGCGTTATTTACGTTGTTGAGCAGATAAAGTTTTCGAACATATGAAGCAATGGTGAGCAGTGGTGACCGGGACTTAAGAGATATGGGTCGTAGGTTCGAATCCCGACAGGCGCTTTACTTTGCGTTAATTGTTTCATCATCACTGCTCTCAAAAACGGTGAAGGAAAACATCGTGAGGAAACCGGCATGTTCTAGAAACAAAACTGCGAAGACATGTGACATCTTCCAAACCGCACTGGGCTCGCGTGGTGGATTACGGCGCTCTCCTTCTCGCCGAGAGATGGCCTGAGTCCCAGCAGTGGGAACGTTATAGACTGATTATGCTTATGAAGCAAGGGATTGGCAATATCCAAAATGATTCACATTAAGGCTAATACAAACAGGCGCGACACAAAGACACCGCTCGTTACGCGACTTGCGGTGCCTTGTGTCGCGTGTCGTGTCGCGCCTGTTTGAAGGAGCCTTTTTTTTACAGGATGGGAAATTATTAAATTACCCCTCCTGCTCTGGGTGGAGCGGAAGGGACTGTCAGACTCTTACTGACTAAAACCCACCCGTGTTCCTTCCTTAGCCCTTTATGTTCCGGGCCAGCGGTAACCCTTTCAGACAATCCTGCTGACCCGGCAGGGGCCAATCCCGCTGACCTGAAGGAGCCTTTATGATTGATAATGCGTTACGCAATTACGGTGCAGTACTACAAGAACATTTATGTTTTCTTGGTAACAGATTATTGGACTCGGGCTGCAACTGTGTGTACGTGAGATAAATCACGCAGTAGCACACACGCCACACCTTCGCCACTCCTTGTTGTGTCCTAACCGTAAACTCCTTACATTCAGGATATTTATGCCATACATTATTGTTTAACAGTTCTGGTTCAACGGTCGGTTCAGACAATTCTTTATTTATCTAGGCCGCGTTAACATAATGGGATACGGTTGGTGCCGTCGGAGATCTTAATATTCCGAATGTGTGATTCAGTAGTCGGGACAGGAGGAAGACACTGGAAGGATATTAGGACTTATGTTTTCTAAACCTAGGAATGGTGATTTTAATGGGATTAGAAATTAGATTGGAATGTTAAATTGTTACATCGTTTAGGATGCCTTCACTGTTACATATTAGTCTGGTTAAACCGTATGGACTACCTCCATATTAACCTGCATCTGCCTAGCTTTTTCCCAACTATGTTGAGGTCGGCTTCCAGTCTGACCGGATGCAGCTGATTACCAGTATTTTACATGGAGCGACTGCCTATCTGACCTCCACAACCCAGTTACTCAACCACAACCTAGTTAAGGCTCCCGCAGACAGGCGCGACGCGACAGCGCGACGCGTCTCTAGAAGACAATCACTATGATAACTTAATGGAAATTGTTCTACCAGAATTGCGCTGCTCCGTCTCGTCGCGCCTGACTAGAGCCTTTATCATGGATTCAGTGCATGACTCTGGACGCCCCTGCGTTGAAATTTTTCGTCAGTTATTAATAAATCAGATCATCTTGTATTGAACCCATGGTATCAAGTTTCGGGTCGTTCCGTCCATTGTATAGACATAATCTTAAGGTGCCACTAGTCGATATTTTTTCCATACACATTTCAGGAGAGTATTAAGGCTCCTCCAACAGGCGTGACAAGTGATATAATCGCGCGCGACACAAAAGTTATGAGCCAACAAAGATTCGCTTTTCCTGCTATTTTTAACGTAACTTTGGGTGTAAATAGGTAATAAATAAAAGAACTGTAACATCTTCAAAACAATATAGGTACCGTCAAAGCTCAGTTATCGAAGAGTTCGATAAACTTTATTTGTGCAGTGGTTTTTTCTTAAAAATCGATTTTCCAACGCACATTTTCGATTTTTTTACGCGTCTTACAGTTCGGTACGATGTTTCTGTGCGTGATAACTAGACGTTGTACGTGTAGACTAGCGTCTAACTGCTCATCACTGCTACTATCTCTGTCGGACACTAAGCCAGGTGAGACAGCGTGCTTTGGCCATGACCACCAATGAGTTCGAGCTCGCGTCTGGTTCCACCTTAAGAACTTGGAAAACGAACCGTAGTCGCAGGGAGCTGTTATTAGTACAAAAATAGTGATGAATAATAGCTTTTCGATTTAATTATTGTAGTACTGACCTCCCAGCCAGCCATAGCATGACATCGGGAAAAGAGTAACTTACTCGACGCTGACAGCCACACGGGAAACAACAGTTATAGTTTATTGAGCCCCACGTGATGATTCTCCACATAAAATTATCTTAAGATAAGAAGTTACACATGTTGCATTAACAAAACATCAACATGGTATGTTATGTCGATCGCACGTGGTTCCTATAAACAATTGTATACATTCTATGATGACACTTACAAATTAGAACTTAAAGTCCATATCTCGATAAACTTTGCTACTGTTGATAACCTTATCCTGCATAATGACGTGGAATCTTCAGGAAGAAAAGAGATGCGGATAGAAGTTGTGTAGCGCCATCCTTTTCTTTAACCAGCAAGTTGTTGTGATTGCTCTGTAATTCAAATGCAATTTAGTATTAGTTGTTTTATTGTTGTTAATTGTGGCATCAATGGATCTAAATATATCTATGAGGCAGGGACAAAGTGTACGGGGTCAAAGAGATCCTAACTCTGTAATAGTTCATTTGGGGAAATTACTAATTATTTTTATAGCACTGTGTGACATAAACCCGCACTTAAGTCACGCTTTTCTATGACTTAGAGGTCCATTTTCACTCGGATATCTACGATTTTCACAAGTGCAGGTTTCGGTCACACGAGCAATAAAACAGTATAGGTACGATATAGGTATGTGACTTAAGTGTCTATTAATGCACGGCATTTAGCAGCGGTGCAATAATGGATTACTTATGTCACACGTATCGTAATGTATTAGTTTATAACAAGGTTGGCAGACTTTGTGTAGTATTTATTGTCTAAACACACTATGCCAAAGCTACGCAACCGAAGTTCCGCGGCTGATTTTACGTACCGACGTATTCGGCTGATATATGACACACCATAAGTTATAGTATTTATGCATACTTACACTTTACTTTCATCACGCATAATACTATTTATCATCCTTTTTATTTGTTTATATGTTTACATTATACTTTTACTCAACTTCAACTTCAACTCTTGGCTTCTTTGGAACAAACACCACAATTTTGCCAATTTGTTATGTAATAATTTTACCAATTTTAATACTGAATAAAACATTTATTATTATTTATTATTATTATTAATTTCACGTACTAAAATCCACTAAATGAAAAAATTAAATCTCTCTGACACGTGAGACAGCTCGCTACTGCGGCTGATGTGTCTCCAAAAAATATAATGAGGTCAATGATATTTTAGTAAAATATCATTGGATGAGGTGATGATGATGTGTTGATGTGATGATCCGACCATCTTTCGCCGAGAAAAAAAAATCAAGCTACTTTTACTCAATTTTCATGTTTTGACTAGTGACCGACCGAAAGTTCGGTTTCGGTTTCGGTTTCGGCCAGTTTCGGCCAAATAATCTAGTTTCGGCCTTAGTTTCGGTTTCGGCCAGGAAATGGCCGAAACTTTCGGCCGCGCCGAAACTCGAGTGTTCATGAATTATCGTCCATCGTTCGGCGAACTTCGCGGCTAGCTCGTGCTCGCTCGTCGCGTCGCCGGCCCAGTTCGCCGCCGTCCATCGTTAATCGCATGGAGTTGAGGTTGTGTTTTGCACATACGAGGGCGGTCTCATAATGAATTAGCCTAACTATGAACTAATGAAGGAAATTAAACGAAACCAATTTTATTTTTCAATATAATCACAATGAATACTACTAACACACTTCTGACATCTGTGAATCAACATCTCTAAACCTTTATAAAAATAATCACAGTTTTTAGCCTCAAAATGACCGAAGACGGCCGCCTGCAACTCTTCATCGATGAAAATTTTCTTCCTCTTAAGTCTCGCTTTAAATTTGGAAATAAATAATAGTCAGACGGGGCCATGTCTGGACTGTGAGGTGGGTGTTCAACTTCTGTGAACCCGCATTGACGAACTGCATCCTTCGAAACACCAGCGGTATGGACCGGGTCGTTGTCATGGAGCAACAGGACACCTTTAGACAGCTTGCCTCTTCGTTTTTCCTTTATCTTGTCTCGTAATTTATATATTAAAGAAGCATAATATTAGCCGTTCACGACTGTATTACGTTCTTTAAAATCCACCATCAAAATGCCTTGAAAATCCCAAAAGTTGGTGCACATCAGTTTTTTAGCCGATTGTTGCACCTTTGCCTTTCTAGGGGGCTTTTCACCCTTATAACGCCATCCCATTGATTCGCGCTTGCTTTGTGGGTCATAATACAAGATCATAGTTTCATCACCAGTCACTAGCCGCTCGATCACAGTCTTTGAATTTTCGCCACAAAGATCCAAAAACTCCGAAGCGCAGCGCACTCTTTCCTGTCTCTGAAAGAAGTTTCGGTATCCAACTTGCACTCACTTTTTTCATGTGAAGATGTTCATGGATCGCACGATGACGTACTTTTAGAGAGCCCAAGCCTAGCTGCAATTTCTTTAATCTTCAAACGGCGGTCACTCAGAACCTCCTCTTCGATAAGAGCAATCGTTTCGGGAGTGAGCACTTCCACAGGTCGACCGTCGTGGCAAATGTCTTCGACGGTTTCTCTCCCGAGGCGAAACTCTTTCACCCAATTTTTCACTGTGCTATAGGAGGGGGCAGACTCCTTATACACGTCATCCAATCGTTCTTTTATTTGGGCAGGGTATAAACCTTCTTTAAACAAAAACTTTATGACACTTCGATACTCACTTTTCGACATTTTGAAAAAATACGCGACTCTCGTTATGCTAATGCCTGCTAAACTAAGACTAAGCATTTCATGTCGATGCGTGTTTCTTATATTAAGTGCACGATAAACGTACTATTTAATGCAACACAACATGTAGCGACATGTCGCGTAGAACTATATCAGGCCAATTCATTATGGGACCGACCTCGTAAATGATTAGGTAAGTATTCAACTGTCTGTATGTATAATATACATTGTAATATTCAAATAAATGTGTAAAAAACACACCAGATTTCTGTATACGATAGAAATTTTAAATATGTTTAAGTAAGTTTCGGTTTCGGTTTCGGTTTCGGCCGAAACTAAGAGCAAGGCCGAAAGTTCGGTTTCGGTTTCGGTTTCGGCTGAAAAACCTGTTTCGGTCGGACACTAGTTTTGACACGAATTGTCAAACTGTCAGTTACTTTTTAAATGTCTTTCTGGCTTAGTCTATAGTAATTACTTTTTGGTCTAAATAACTTAAATTATTTTTATCAATATGTTTAGCTATTGTATTATAAAGATTATTACTATTGTTTAGTCTAAATAACTTTACGCGATATCTCCGGCAATTGTAAATCGATTTCAAAAATTATTTTTAATGGATAGCGTATGCCTCAGTGGTGGTCCCATATATGTTTTGTTAACTTTTATTGGATAGTTTTTGAGCTAGCTTCAATAAAACGTATTTTTGCCACTTAGTTTCTATTGATGATGTTATAATGACTTCCTGTCACTGATGTTTACATAGCAAGTAGTGTTAATACGAATTTGTGTGTGGTAAGTACAACTTAAAAGTGAAAAATAAAAACTATTTTCATTTTACAAAAAAAAAAAACAACCGGCTTCCAAAAAAGACATTACAAAGTGAAAAATAAACACCAAGAAAAAAAACTTTAATTTCGGAAGTAGGTGGCAAACCACGAAAATGCGGTAATACCCAACGACACCGACATACGAAATTAAAGTAATTTTTCAATTTTTAGTGTCATTTTTAGAAGTCGGGTTTTTTTTTGTAAACATAATTTTTCGGTTATGTATCAATAAAAAACTCAGATGGTTTCATAGAAAAGTGTAATACCTACGCGGTCAAAATGTATTACACAGCAATTTTTGTTTATTATTACTGGCGTGAAATTTTACAATCACGTCCATGGTAACAGGCTGCGTGTTTCTACCAATTTATGTAGTTTCTTAAATTATTAATATGAAACACTTAATATTCCACTTCTTATGAAAAGGCAGCTGTTTCAATACCTATCCTATACGTAATAGTGTTTTCTCATTTAAAAAATAAACAACATTTTCATGTTCATAGCTTAAGTAAACACTGCTGAACAAACTGTTCACGGTTTAAGATAATTTATTTCACTCAAAAAGAATACAATTTTTCACTCCTACGAGGAAAAACATGAAAATTAAGATAGCGGCGATATAGCGGCAATAGGTGATGGTTTCGCTGGGTGATGAACTAAACATTTATAATTAACAAAATTATTTTATTTAATAAATAGGTACCCATTGAGAAGTATAAACTCGTGGCTACGCTGCGATGGATGGACATACTGAGACCCTATTGTTTAGCCTAAAAAATTAAAATACTAGTGTTTTATTATGTTGCTTGTAGAATAATCTGACAAAAAATCAGAATGATTGCATGTATATATATATACCCCTCCGTGTCATGGAAAGCAAGTTAATAATTGGTTAATAATAATTAATTAATTAATTAGGTAATTAATAATAGTTAATTAATTAAAAGTTATTAATAGTTAATATTTGGTAGTTAATAGTTGGTAATTCAAAAGTATGTAAATGGTGTAATTAAAATAAATAGTTTGAGTTTGGGTCCCGACTATCTTTCGTGAATCTTTGACATTCGTTTTAGGTCGTCAGAAGCCTTAGAAGCCTCGTGAGAGTTTACCCAGAAATTGGGTTGAGGAGCTCAGATAGGCAGCCGCTCCATGTAAAATACTGGTGGTGCACCCCAACATAGTTGAGAAAAGACAGTAAGATGATGATCAAAAGTATAAAATGCAGTTGTCATCAAGTGACAAGTCTTGATAAAATGATGTGATGGTACACAATCAATCAATCAACACATCTTATCGCAGTCCGCTGCAGTGGCGTGCATTGGTTTTCAGAATAGGTAGGCAGGCACTAGGCCAGGTCTAGTCTAGGCAGACGCGGTCATTAATCAGACACATAAAAGGTAAGGTATTCCTCGAAACGCACCAACTTTGAAACGCACCAAGTATTCCTCGAAACGCACCGTTAATTTATTTCCTTAACGCGCCTGGCGTTAAGGAAATAAAAATATTATAATTTTATTCCAAGAAATGCATCAACGATGAAACATAGAGAAGAGCATGAAGGATTAATAAATGATATCAATAGACGTTTCATTTGGTGCGTTTCAAAGTTGGTGTGTTTCGAGGAATACCCAAATATTTTTTTATCCCAGTAGTAGTGTTGAGTAATATACTAATAACGTAGTTAACGTTATTATATAATAAGACAAGTCTTTCTCAACAAAAAAAACATGTCAGTCCCACTACCTACTTCAGAAACGCATTGTAATCATTTTTTTAATTATAATAACTACGTTATTATCTTGCCTTATCTTATTATAATGTCGAATGAATACATAATATATTATAATAAGACAAGTCTTAAATCGAAGAAGCAGTCCTTCAAGATCATCAAAGTTACGGACTAAAGTAGGTAGGAACCACAAACTTTATTAGTAACCAAATACCAATGTAAGATTTAAGAAATAATCTCAAGTAAAATCTTACCAAATTCTCGGTAGCACTAAGGCCGTATTAATAATGATGAAGAATTTGCAATTCATAAGAATTATGTTTTAAAAGTAATTCAATGTCAGCCTTTCAAATTATCTTAAAATATGCTGTAATTGCGCATACGCGGTATGAGGGAAAATGTATCAGAAAAAACTGGCCAAGTGCGAGTAGGACCAGCACACGAAGGGTTTCGTACGACAAGGCAAAAAACGCCGAAAAAAACACTTTTCATGTCTGAAGACCCCATTTATTTTTTATTAGCTTTATTTTATTATTATAATAATATTTCTTTGTTATAGCGGAATTAGAAATACACAGTCTGTGTAAATTGCAACTGTCTACCTATTACGGTTCATCAGATAGAGCCCGCTGACAGAAACAATTCGCTTGTATTTTTTGTCTTGCTGTCTGTATTAAGACAATTAATCTGCCTAGTATTTTGCCAACTATGTTGGGGTCGCCTCCCAGTCTTACTGGATAGTGAATTAAATAATAATATCTATAATTACAATAATTCAGTAGCTGAATTCATTATTTTACATTATCTGACCTCCACAACCCAGTTACTGGGTGACACGATACCCTTTGGTAAGACTGGTTGTCAGACTTGGGCTTCTGCAGTGCGATTCTGTAACCATCTCACCGTGAAAACTTAGGTGAAGTGAGCGTGGAGTGAACTGTCAGTGTCATCTTACCAGATACTAGGGATTGACCAAGCATACATTTACAATCATAAAAGAGATTTTAATAATATTTTTTTAGCCTAATCCTATTGATATTTTTATATAATTCAAAGCTAGTATTTTAGTGGTCAAAACATTAATATTTTGTGGGGTTTTACTTAGTGCATGTCGCACAGACTGCGGCCCCGCATGTAAATTACACGAATGTGCGTCAATGAGCAATTGTAGATCGAGTCTAGTAAAGACTGCGACGATGTTCAGCGTTGTTATTAACCCAAAACTATTGAATTAGAAGAGATAACCGAGTGTGTCAAGTCATCGAGTGCTAACGGATGCCTAGTTGACGGACCATAGAATGTAATCCCACGTAGTTTGTGTGGCGTGATCACTTCACCCGATTCACGACACTAATTGTCGTAAATCGGGTGAAGTGAAGGTGAAGTGATAAGATCACGCCGCGCTTGCGCGTTAATCACTGTCGTTATCACATTGCAGATTGCGTGATCACTTCACCTTCCCTTCACCCGATTCACGACATTTAATGTCGTGAATCGGGTGGAGTGAAGGTGAAGTGATAAGATCACGCCGCGCTTGCGCGTTAGTCACTCATCACATTAGAGATTTGTTTTTACATATTTAACTTGTAAGGCGTCATGTATAAGAACATTAGGAAATTATGGTAATAATATTAATAATTAATATAATACACCATGGCGACCCTGCCTTAGGGTCTGCCAAGGGGCAGATTAAGCAAAGTTTTCGTTGAGCGATTTTCAAAATGTGTAACTCTAAAGTAGAAAAAGACGAGGTATTCGTCAATCAAAACGCGGCTGGTGGAGGTGTTGTTGACGCCGAGGTGGTGTTGCCATGGTTACGAGATTCGAGTGCAGTGATATATGGTACATTCCGAATTGCACTGTAATCGACTACAGCGTGCTTACACCTTGATCCCAATTATTCTGCTGTATGGTATTTATCTATTATTCCCCGCATAATCTTACCACGCCGTACGGTTGTCAAGCGTGGTATTTTGACAGTTCAAACCGGTTTCGGTCATTGTGTCATAGAGAATACGTTTTCGCAAATTATTTATGTGAGCGCTGTGTGCGATGATGACTTAATTCGGAATGAGCCATATTTCACGCCGCGCAAGCGCGTTAGGCGCTGGCGCTGTCTGGCTATATAAGGACTTACTAGTCTAGGGAAAAAAGAAAAAAAAAACAAGGTTGAGATTCTGACTGCGCTTCTGTTTTGCAATTTTATTGTAAGTAAAACCCCACAAAATATTAATGTTTTGACCACTTAAATACTAGCTTTGAATTATATAAAAATATCAATAGGATTAGCATTAAAAAATATTATTAAAATCGATCATGATTGTAAATGTTTGCTTGGTCAATCCCTAGCATCAGTAGGATGACACTGACAGCTCACTCCACGCAAGTATTCACGGTGAGATTTTTACAGAATCGACATGCTGACTACCCGTAACAACTGGCAAAGTTCTACGAATGACAGGAACCGACGGCTTAACGTGCTTTCCGAGTCACGGAGGGGTTTCGGTAAGTAATAGATGAAGAATCACCCATCCACGAATCGGCTGCGCCAAACGTAGAAAAATAACCTTAACCTTTGATCAACCTGAGCGGCTATTATCATTTAGCCCTGTCTGTACCAAGGACAACATCTAAAACTAATGCGCAATTCTTGAAGCATATAATTTAGACAACTTTTCATTTCAACAACATCATTTTAAGGATCCGCGCTATTTATACAAATCCTTTATAATAATGAAAACCGTATCGAAATCTAGCAAGTCATTCTTAAGACAAATTGAAGCGTTCAAGGCAGTTCGCTCTCCTCTCTAAGAGCGTGATGCAATCAAACCGCAATTGCATATTGGCGCAATTTCTTTTTTCATAGAACTACCTCCTAGATCCTTTTATAATTCACGACCATTTAAAAAATTATAGATCCTTGACAAAAAAAAATGGGTGTGGCTCGATTTAAGAGTGTAATTTAGGACTATGTCGTAAATATTCTCATACACAACTTTGGTATTTGCTCAACTTATTATAAGGTTTGGTACAAACGCGAGAATTACAAGTGAAAATTGTGTAACACGACCTCCAAGGCAACATTCGTTTTTACGATGACCAATACAAATTCCGTCGGTTTGAACAAGTCACTAGGTTGAATGAAACTTACTGACATTGTAACATTTTCTGTGCTTATTGTACCGATTAATAGGTTTTATTTGAAATTAAAAACTCACTTCCTTATAAATGGAGTAGTTGTTTGGGAATTCTTTGTTGTCTAGCACACGACGTATTTCCGCAGCTGCAGCATCTGATGATGCACATTTAGCGGTTGGTCTTTCAGGATACAGCCTTTGATGTATGTAACCTTTATCACCTTATAGTTGCCCAACTATACAGGCTCCCATTAAAATAGATGGACAAATTTTAACACAGCGTTCGTCTAACCAAAGATACCCAAGCAAAAAAAAACACTGATTAAAGTGATTTTATTTTGACCTAAAATAATAAATTCCCGGCACGTTAGTGTATTTTCGTTAGCTGATTATTTTTTTTGTAAGTATCTATGCGTTTTTAGGGTTCCGTAGTCAACTAGGAACCCTTATAGTTTCGCCATGTCTGTCTGTCCGTCTGTCCGTCCTCGCTTAATCTCTGTGACCGTTAGCACTAGAAAGCTGAAATTTGGTACCAATATGTATATAAATCACGCCGACAAAGTGGTAAAATAAAAATTGGAAAAAAATGTTTTATTAGGGTAGCCCCCCTATATGTAAAGTGGGAAGTGATTTTTTTTTTAATTTCAACCCTAACGTGTGATATATTGTTGGAAAGGTATTTAAAAATGAATAGGGGTTTACTAAAATCATTTTTTGATATTGTCAATAATTTCGGAAATAATCGCTCCAAAAGTAAAAAACAATGTGTCCCCCTCTAACTTTTGAACCATAAGTTTAGAAAATATGAAAAAAATCTGGAAAGTAGAACTTTATAAGGACTTTCTAGGAAAATTATTTTGAACTTGATGAAAACAACAGTTTTTGTACAAAAAGACAAAAAGTTGTACAAAATAATTTCTAGACTAGTATAATCGTATATGCAAGCATTTTTTACTTTTAAACTCATAAGTGGGAACACTTATGAGTTTAAAAGTAAATTGTGACGGACAGGAAACTACGGAGCCCTACACTGAGCGTGGCCCGACACGCTCTTGGCCGGTTTTCTTATATATATTTTTTACCATCATCCTTATTTTGGTGGTCTGAATGATTTCTAAAAGTTTGTCCATCTATTTTAATGGGAGCTTATAATTATATCATCATCGATAGCGTTCTCCTGCCCATTTTATATCGAGTATAAAATGTAACTCATAATACTACGCTACACTACGCTACGCTGCTTTTGTATGTGTCCGAAACAAAGCGATCGAGATAGTGGTTAACCTCCTATGGTATTATACCTTCTATGTTTTTTGGATCACCTTTTTTTTTAAGAATAAGATAATATTAGACTCGGACCACTGTGTAGGTGTTGTAGAGGAACTTTATATCAAATTAAATTGGTGTGTCAGGTCAGAGGATGTGCTAGGAACGCACCACCTTTTTTTATGGCCTCGTTTGTTATTCTGTCAGGTCCTAGACTCTTCCTTTTAAATTCTTTCTAATGCATGACATAAAAGGCTATTTTTTTATTTAAGTATATCTCATCTGCCTAGCCTTTTCCCAACTATGTTAGGGTAGGCTTCCAGTCTAACCGGATACCAATATTTTACATGGAGCGACTGCCTATCAGACCTCCACAACCCAGTTACTGGGTAATACGATACCCCTTGGTAAGAATGGTTGTCAGACTTTCGGGCTTGTGACGACCCGTAACAACTGTCAAAGATCCACGAATGACAGCCGCGACCAACGGCTTAACGTGCTTTCCGAGGCACGGACGGGTCTTGGTATGTAAATATGGTCACCCATCTACGGGCCAACCGCGGCAAGCGAAGCTTAACCTGATCGACCGAACCGTGCGGCTATTATTTCTTAGCCAGAAGCCCCTCTAAGTATACCTAATAATGAAATAGGTTTGACTGCCCTGTTGGACACGTGGTCGCAAGCGTGACTGCTGAGCGGGGTCCTGGGTACGATTCCCGGATCGAGCAAAGTGTTATTGGGTGTTTCCATTAAAAATGTCTTGGTAACAACCTGGAGTTTACAGGTTGGCGGTGTGATACCCCCGTGCCTCGGAAAGCACGTTAACCCGTTGGCGCTGCGCCTGATTTCTCTCCGCTGGGATTGGTCGCCGAAATTCCGTCCGGAGGACTATTAATGAAAAAGGTTACTTTAAGTAAAAGTTGGTTGTACTCATTAATGTAAATGCCTAAATAAACAACTACTTCAAATAGTATTAAGAACAGAATAATATTGTGCATCCAGCGTACCTAAATCATCAGTGTGCGATATAGATACATCAGTAATTTCGACCTCAAATCCGACCGAAATGCGAATGCGGAGGATCCGTACAACAACACGAGTTACTGATAACTGCAACAATTTATATTGCTGCTCAATTATGAACCTTATTGCTTACATGATAGAGTAAAAAGATTATTGATCATCTGTCTTACAATAACATGTTACAGATCATTGACTGAAACCTGCCCCTATTGATATGAAATTATGTTTTAATTAGTTTGTTATCTTCAGGGGCCTTATCTTATTATTTGTGAGTAGATCATAGTGGAGAAATCATTATAAACAAACATTATAATACGTAAGTGAATTTGTCTGTTTGTTTGACACGTTTTCAGGTCACAGGCTTTTTAGAAAATAATTCCTAAAGAAGCGAAATGGGTTGTTGAAGTTTGCTTGGAAAAAATTCTAAAACAAGGTGATCGAAGACACAGACAAAGCACTCGGCATTCAATAAAATACATGTAGTGCTTATACACACTAGCGACACGAGTCAACGGCAGAGCCATCGACGAGCGTCGACGGCTGCCGTCTACAATATGCCACTCATGTAGGTATTTAAGCACCGGTTGTCGACGGCGGTATACACACTAAGGAGATAGTCCATCCGATGCTGGGCGATGATCCTGTGCCTGGGCTATATCTCAAAATTTTCAATCTATCCTAGGCACAGATAACCTCCTAAGATCCTAGGCTATGAGTTCACAAAATAAGGTAGCGTACGCCCAAAATAAGTGTGAGCGCGGCCGAAATCGGAAATAATCGTTTGCCGCCATTTTGAAGCTTATGTCAGCTGTCAAGGTAAATAATCGCTTTTTTTTTTTTTTGGAATTTTATATCCTGGTAACTAGACCTTTAGGTCAAATCTTATTTTGTAAATAATCGCCATCAAACCGAAAGTGATTAAAAGTGCTGGCAGCTACGAATAATAAAAAGTGATATAATCTTGAAGTCAAACGTCGGGCGCAGACTTATCTTGCGCTACCATCCACATCACCTGCATTATATTGTAGTCTGTGCACATCACACACAAAATAGTTTTGTGTGCACACACGTTTAAGTTTTCAAACGAGGTACATAAATCACGATGCCTCAAAATAAAAACTGAAGTGGTACATAAAACATCCATCTCTTAAGGTGAGAGCTTTCAAACGTGGCCTTCGTGGAAATTGAAAAAGTTACGTGCGACACCCACCGTGTTTTCAAAATGGCACTTCAACAAACGTGGGGGCGTCAGATGTTTTTCAGAATTTCCTTAGAACGTTTTTATTTTTGTGAAGGCTGACTGTGGTTTTGTGTTTAATAAGATTTTAAAAGTGATATTCATTTTACCGGACCTGTGGGTAAAGTGGTTCCGATATCCTGTTACCAGAATAAACAATTTCATTCCACAAAAATGATTAAAAACTGTACTTTAATGAATAAAATGTTACTTTAAAGCATTAATTTGATAGAAATGGGGGTGTCCTAATTAAAAAAAAAATAACACTTGGATAAAGGCGGGGTCCCCTGACGCTTGGTGCTATCTTTATTTATAGTCTATAATTTTTTGATTTTTTAATATCGCAAGCAAAGTTGATATCGATCGACCATTCTGCCAATGACTAAAGCGAGTCTGGTGAACACAATGTAAATATTGTTGGGTAATTTCAAAATAAGAACTTTAAGATATGAGTGTAGATAAAAAATAATATTAACTACGGTAGGTATTGTCTACTCATGTGACGTAATCTGATTTTGATCTTGCTGTTATTGAATCTAACGAAAATAAAAACCAGTCTTTTTACAGACAATGCTATGTAGTTCATTACTTGTAAATAATATATCATGTAAGTACCTACGTTTTTTATTGTTTGATCTAATTTTAGGATTCACTGAACTGATTTGTGGATGTTTAGCACCAAAATGTGTGAATTAGATGTACAATATAAGTTTTTTTTGTAAACAAGAATAAATGGGATAATATGAGTTGTAAAAATAACTTACATAAAGTGCCCGCTTTTGTATTACCTACTTGTACATACATAACCACAGTTTTGTTTACGCACCTCACTTCCCATGAATCTAATGAATTTTCTGGAGTGAGATGACCGATCAAAATGCTCTTACCACTCGCAGAAAACAAACAACACATCTGCCATTGTTCTCTGTCTATTACGAATAAAAGTATTAAGTATCACTTCCTAATTCTAACGTTCAATATTGAAGCTATTAATTTGCATTCCACTGTAATAGCATGACCTCGATAAAATGTGGTATAAATTCTTTACATCCTACTTCATAATCAGAAAACAAAACAAATTGCCTTGTAAGTATATAACATATTTTTACGTGGGTAGAGGCCCATGTAAAAAATATGTTAAAAAAAAAGAATTGAAATAATAAGTTTACAAAAAGTGTACGTATGGTTCAGTAGTATATTAATCTAGGCCTATAATAGGATTATAATAATCTGGATATATCCAGATTTACTGTAATCTCATATTTCTCATACCATAGTCTATAGACTATGGTAAGAGAAATATGAGATTACAGTCAAAAATAGAACTCTGAAGAATTGTGAGATCTTTGCAATGGTCGTGGGTCAAGCCCTATAGGGAACTCCATAAAACTTTTCATAGGTTCTTATTGTCGTACCCCCAGATAGTTTGCTCATCACTCAACAACCGCGTATCTGCTCCAAACAACGTAATAAATAAAAAACAGAAACCTCTCAAATTCACAACTCTAAATTAGCCAACAAGCAGCCCTGAAAAAATTTGGAGAACAAAATTAACAAGACTTCTGTTTGCTTACTTTTGAAATTCATATCATAATTGGAGCCTTACAAAATATTATTTTCAAAGACTTATTTATTAGAAAACAAACTGCTATACCTCCAAAGAGAACACAAGATAAGCCGACCTGCATGACCAGGGGGCCTAAAAAGGCCACTGGCAGAATCATAAAAGGATAACATTATGAATCATAATGGACAGTTAACTAAATAAAATAAAAAGTTAACTGTTAAGTTAATCGTATTGTAGCGGTATCTACAACGCCACATGCAAACAACGCGTCATACTGACGTCACGCAAATCCTGCATCGCGCAAGCAGAGTTTACCGCGCAACTAGCATAGATACAACGGCCCGACATGAATCAATGGGCAGTTGCCTGCCAGACACAACACCCGTCTGGTCGGAGGATCCTCCCTTTTCTATAGAGTATGAGTGAACTTTACACCCTGTTCCTCATACCTCTATAGTATTAAATCCATTGGTGAAGGATTTTTCAGTTATTTTTTTTTTCTGTGCTATAATACCAATCAATCCAATCTAAATCCCAATCTCTTTGATTATACCTACGTAGTGCAGTGAAAAAAATAAAAATACGGACTGTCTTCGCCATATTATGATTCATAATGTTATCCTTTTATGATTCTGCCAGAGCGGCCATTTTAGGCCCCCAGATGTATTAACGTAAACGAAGCAAAAGGATCGTAGCAGGTGGTGTTCTGTAAATTCTGGCTACCCCGAGATATAACGGCAAATCAGCTGCAAATATAAAAACCTAAACTGGAACGATAAATACTGCACGCTTAGCTTAACACACAGACTATTACCTACTTAATTGACATTTTTATAACTATAGTGAATGAAAAATAATAGTTCTGAAAATACGATAATGTTATTATTTTAGACATACCAAGACCAGCCGCAAAAAATAAGAGTTAAGACAAAGAAACGGGGTCGCGACGGTTATTTTCCATTAGCAGCTACTTGCATTACAATACATTCGCTAAATAAGACTACACTTTAAAGTTTCGCATTCTTTTCGCTAGGTGATGTTTCAATGGTGGGGGCCTGTGGCTAAAAAATAACAGCCAGCTACCCTTGCTGCGGTTGGTCTGTGGATGGGTGACATACCAAGACCCCTCCATGCCTTTAAAAGCATGTTAAGCCGTTAGTCTCGGCTATCATTTGTAGATCTTTAACAGTCGTTACGGGTCATCAGAAGCCCAAACGTCTGACAACCACTCTTACTAAGGGGTATCGTATTTATCCAGTAACTGGGTTGTGGAGGTCAGATAGAGAGTCGCTCCATGTAAAATACTGGTATTCAGCTGCATCGTTTAGACTGGGAGCCGACCCCAACATAGTTGGGAAAAGGCTAGGCAGATGTTGATGATGATGTTTCAACGAGCAGATTTTGTAAAACAAGGAAACAAATAGAAATGTAGATATTTCTCTTTGCAATGTGTTAATGAAGCTTTTAACGCGTACGTCTTTTTAACATCGTTCTCACATATAATAAATTCAACATTAATGATGTTACTAATATTTTTGTAAAAATATAATTTGAAAGACTATCTATGGGGTTTCTTGCCCGTTCTTCTCCATATACCTATACCTTCCTACCTCCTTCTCCTATACCTTCCTACCTACGCTTTGGAATGGGCAACTAGAGCTTCATATTTTCTGACTGACCGACTTTTTGACAATTCAAAAGTGCCTGTAAATGGTTTAATTGAAATAAATGCTTTGAGTTTGAGTTGAGTTTTGAAGGATGCATTATGATTCATCCTGTTGCTAATCATCAAGCTACTGGTGATGGTGGTGTGCAAGGATCACCTGGTGAATTTACCTAAGTATTAAATCTAATTCCTTCGTCTAGTAAACATGACACCATAATTAGTGCTGGTAAACTGAAAATGTCGGCGCAAGAATGCTCTAACCTCATGATGGCTCTTCAATCAACCAAACAGTCAGTAAGACATAAGAACATTTTAGCAATAGTAGGCATGCTTATGTCCAAAGATTTAAGAAAGAATATGTCGATATCGACTGAAAGTCTCATTGAACAATGAAATTGCCAGCACAACTCTTACATCCCACAAAAAGATCAAACAGTTTTCTAGACTTGATAGATGAATGAAAAATATTCAAGTACCTATGTGTCTTTACGAGATGTGCCAGTAACCCAGCGGCTGACAATTTGGCACTAATGACAGTCATGACTCACGGAATTAGACGCCACAAAACCAACGAGAGATGCGTCACTATAGTTCCGACATACTTTGATGATTGTGAAGAATTTGGTTACTAGACACAATACATTTAACAGGTAGAAACTCGACTTAAATGTTAGTTCGAATGTCCAGTACACGATGGACATGCTGTTCTGAATAGTTTTCTTAAAGCCCTTTACACTCGTTTTTCTTGCCGTGAAAAACTGTGGTTTATTCGTAGTGTGTAGGCATAATCATCAGTGTTGTATGGATTACGACACAGTGGCACTACAGCACGGCACCGTGTCGCCGTGTACCATAGAACCGTGTCATATATAAGGTCACCCGATTTGTCTACGGCGCGATTAACAAACACACTATACCGTAAAGAAACCGGCCTCTTGGTCTTTTCTACTGCTGCCTTGCTATTATCTCGCTTAACTTATCTCTAAGTTGATACAGAGCTCACAGTGTTGATGTTGAGCTTAATCGTAAAGTACGTATTAAACGATTGAGAAGCTAATTTTGATTGAAGATAAGAGTGTGTTAGGTAAACGTAGAATATAATAAGAAACACAAAAAATAAGCTCCAATAAGCCAGTGATTCATATAACAACATTAGATAATATCCAAACAACGTCAAAGACAAGATTTCATCCACAAATCTTTCTTCTACAGAGTACTTCGACAATATATCAAATCCACAACGTCACAGCTCCCACGCTGCAATGCGTACTCGTCCTATTTGGCACAGGGAACGGAAAAAGAATATATATCTTTTTTTCCTACGCCACAATCCACCTCTAGGTACTAAATACCTGGTATTATTAGCTTTCGTTTCGTTCCGTAATGATGACGATCCATGTTTATTTTGAGAGCAGGAATTGTCTCTAATAAATTATTTAGCCCCATGTTGATGTAATGAATGAATGAGAGAAAGCTGGAGACACTCGTGGGTGTACAATTACGGACGTGTAAAACTGGGATTTGTTTGACCTACTTACAGAAATAAAATCATTTACATACCATTATTTTAACCCAATTTAGTTATGTTGATTACGTTAATCTTATTATTTTTATGGACAGATATTTCGATGCATGGTTTCCAGCTAACGACTACTTGCAATTCCTGCATTGAAATTATAATTAATGTATGAGATTTTATGTCTGTATTTTTACAGTTTGTAAAATAACTCCTCACTACTCCAACTGGAACAAAGCTATTATTGGCGACACTTGTACAAAAGAAATGCGGAAAGCGAAATAGTGGGGTCGCTTTCACCATCTCTTTCTTTCTCTTCGCCTTTTTGAGTTACTAAATGGGAGATTAGTCGGAGAAGGCATTGTACAGGGAAGGATGGAAAATTGTGAAGGAGAGCTTTACCCATTAGTGGAACAGTAAAGGTTGAATTAAAATAAAACATCAAAATACAATTAAAAGCGTTCTCCATTATCATCCGAACGTACAATCCCTGCAAGCAAAACCAGGCGATCGGCAAGGTCGTTCAAGGCAGGCCGGCGCGCACGTGGGAACGCGCGCCGCTCTCTCGGTTGCGCCGGCGCAGCGCCACCCAAATTATTTTAGAACGTCTTGTTGCTATGCACGGCTGTGTGCTGTTTTGTTGAGGTAGTCATGATGATTGATGGTGGATTAAAGGTCATAGCACACATATCATCCCGGAAAGGGATCGTCACCGTATCAACTCGAACCATTCAGTATTCTTTGTATGAAACTCCCTACTGCAACGCACACTAATCGGAATCGTAACGTAATCGCCTCGCCTCGGGACAAGCTCACGAACCGAGGTGCGGTGCGTGGTCAACTTGCAGTTCCTGCGCTTACGTCTCGTCGTCCCCGCACTTACGTCTTTCCGTACCCAAGCTTACGCCTCCTTATCCACCCTCTTGCTCCTATCACCCCTCCCGCGGCCTGCCTGCAGCACCATCAACCGGCGGTTGGTGAGCTGCAAGCGCGGCGTCACCTAGCCGTAGCCAAGTCGACGTATCGGAGCAGCTGATCCGCTTTGGCTAAGTGCTTACGTTAGGTTGACGCCTGTTTGACGGCGAAGTGAAAGGAGATACAGTGACGATCCCTTTCCGAGTTGATATGATTGTGTGACCTTTAGAGGAATTGTGTTAAGTAAATGTTTATGTTTGCATTGTAGTATTTGTCGTTTGTTTTCGACACACATTGTAGACTAAATCAAACAGGTTGCTAATTTAATTGTGAAGGACATTGCCCAAAATTAAAACCGCTTTAAAGCAATAGAGTACGGCCATAAAAATATACTCATATTATAAAATATTTTTTTAACTTTTCCGAGTTCAGTTGATCGAAATCGTATGTGGGGTTAGTATTATATTATATTAATCGTATTTTTTTATGACATTCTGTAATTACTTTAACTAACACACTGACTTATTACTTGGTAGATTTTTTAATTAAAATCGTCTTTTACAATGTTTGTAAATATGTGAGCACCGTGTGCGTCGTGTGCGTGAGCATCTATCAAATAATTTTATCTGTCATGGCTTCACTTTTATTTTTTTACCTATTGTAGAATACTAATCGTTCAAAAGTGCCTTTTATGTACCTGTTTGAAATAAACGCTGTGACTTTGACTAATTTTATTATAGCCTAGTTACGTCTTCACATATATAATTATAAATATAACTAACTAAGTATAATACTACGTTACTACTCTCTGAAATGTGAATTAATTATAATTAAACTAAACAATTGTAATATTAATGCTCAATCTTAACATGTTAATTTTTAATAATTATTATTTATATCCTGCCTACACCATTTGTAATATGAATGCTCAATCTTGATATGTTAATTTTATTTTTATTTTCCTTCTTATTTTATAATTTATATTCATAATTTATTTTCTCTATTTTTATCGTGTTTACACCTAGTTATATTATATGCACGCTGTGGTCTCCTGTAAGGAGAAAAAAGGTTATTTTACGTGTGCTCCTTACACGTAAAATAACCTTTTTTATTATTGTAAATTTCTATTGTATAAGTGTATCCTTTGTTGGAGATCCTCAATAAATAAATAAATAATAAAATTAAGTACTTGTAAAAATAATGCTTATTAGAATAATGTTATTAATGCAGTTGGTTCTCGCCTGATCTCTCTCCGGTCGTGTCGGATTGCCGTCCCATCGGACTATGAGAGTGAGGGAAGAGGGAGTGCACGTTACCTGTGTCTGCGCGCACACTTGTGATGATCTCGCTCTCTTTGCTGAGATTGACTGCTATGAATGAAATTCCTGCTTTAAACAGTTCCATAAGAGCCTAACGTTCAAAACAGTACTTTTACTGATCCGAAAACAAAACGTTAAAGTTTACTGTCATGATGGTAACATTTTTCCTCAAGCTTTAAGGCAAAATGTTACAGTCATGACAGTAAACTTTAACGTTTTACGTAGCTAAAAGGTCACAAAATTAACTGTTTTATTAATTTGTTGATATATTTCAAACTATTGAAATTTACTAACATTACAATAATGGTGGTTTTCCTTTTTTTTTTGTTTTTTTTTTTCAATAAATTAGTAGTAGTTGTTCTCAAGTAAGTGACTCAAGTCTTTATTCGGAATAAAGTGTCTTTAAACCGAACCGAATAGTATGTTCGATCATTAAAAGTAACTGTTTTGTCTTTTACTGTTTTACAAACATTTCTTCTTACTGTATAAAGTCAGTACCTAAAGCTTAATGAAATCGTTTTTTTTCAGTGTAGTGCTTTCTCAAATAATACCTGCCTATAATCCAACGAAACATAACAGCATGAGATACTCAATACAATCAAAAGTAAAGACTTATTTGGTTTAATTTGCGAGGAAACTAATAAGCCTATAAACTTCCATCTCGAAACTGAAAGGTTTCACAAATCTTAGCTTTGGTAATAAGAACTTTATGGCTTATTATAGGTTACATACTCGTATATTTGCGATGTTGCGTTATTTCAAATCTAGAAGGTACTTACAAATCTCCCAGCAAAGGTGTGCGCTTTGGCAATCATCAATCATAATATTTTTTTTTATACATTGTTCTCACCATATAGAAGCAACAAGTATGGATATAACACAATGGATTTTATAATATCTTGAATCAGATCAAATAAAAAACCAAGACAGAGGGCTGTCAACAGTAAAGTGAGGCCGATTTTGTAAACATGTGTGTACACATAGTGAGGTGTAGTTTGATTGTACATGGTTGTAAATGTGTGCGTGCGAGCGTGTATGCACAGAGCGAAGGTGTAGTTTTTGCATGCTTCACTGTATTGTTCGCAGCGCTGTCTTGACTTTTCATTTGGTCCGAGTATCTTGACTTAAAAGTGTGCTTTTGGAGTTTCTTGCCCGTTCTTCATAGAGATCCATGTTTTACAACTAGTTTCAACTTTCTGACTAAATGACCGACTCTTTTACAATTCAAAATGTAAATGGTTTAATAGAAATAAATCCTATCAGTTTGAGTTTGGACTCGCGATTATGAAGTAGACAGGATATAGGATTGATAAGAGCTGTTATAACTGTGGAAATACGAAGGTTACCGAAGCGCAAACTTTTTCTGGTTTTATTTTACCTATTTACGCCATGTTCAGTGTACCTGAGAATACCTAGTTTATTAACTAAAGTTCTATACTCTACTCCATAAAACATTTCAAATTAAATCCTCCAATATTAATCAATTAAATCAATAGTCTATTAACGGCAATTAGTCTCATACCGAATACCGGCACAAAATAATTTAACTTCATAATTATTTTAGCTCATCAGCTATTACGAGACCAAACTGCAATATTCAATGTAAGCCATTTAAGCATGTTGTACAACATGAAGATGATGATATAAATTATAGCTTTGTTCATCGCCACCACGTACATATTTAACAACCTGACATTGATATTATTATTATTGATTTTTATTATTATTTTTAATTGATCACAATTTTATTCTGGGTTTTTAACTGTTTTTAATTTAATATTATATTTTATAAGTAATTTTAATTTATGTTTGAATCTATGGACTAGAATTATGTCTGAAATAAATAAATTATTATTATTTATTATTATTGATGTCAGAAGATTCAGAATGAAGGTACATGGTTAAAAATTATCCAGCAGTTAATATCCAGCAATATCCAGCAATGGACTGCGATAAGCTGAGTTGATTGATCAGGAATAAGCTCTAGATAAGGAATTTTATATTTGCAGAATATCTTCGCAGTATGTTACACGCTTTAGATCAGGATCCGTCTTTAAAGCTGAGAGAACAATGGTCCCGATTCGCATTTACGAAGCGAGCGTTCATCACTTTGACTTTGTTTCGCAAGTCATTTCGTAATGCACTTCGAAACTTTACCGCTACATAGATTAGAGATAATTTCTTTAAAGTTTACGATTAAGAAACATGCGTTCTTGAATGTTGAGTGCCCAAAAGTTAATTAATGGGAGTGTGTTTGACTAATTATTGTCATTACTTAGTGAGACAAGCTAGCAGCTCTAATTAGTTGATGCGTGTGTAAGCGACGAAATAGCTATTGTGAAGAATGGTCATCAGATCCCCCAGGGCACTTACAGTCACAGCACTAATATATCAACACTTGGCAACTTTCAATACCGATTTTTTCGTGAAATAACGAATGTAACGTTGAAATACGACACTTAACACAAACCTATCGGTTCGAAAATACTTTGTTCGTAATAACATAAAATTTCATTCAAAACTAAAGGAGACAATCGTCTTTGAATAAAGCCAAGTGTATACATACTTATGCTCGTAACTGTACAATGCGCGCCACGAAAGCCGCGAGGTGTGTCGATAAAAACTATTCTATGTCCTTTCCCGATACAATCTATCCCTCTGCCAAATTTTATTGAAATCCGTTTAGTGGTTTAGGCGTGAAAAGGTAACATACAGACGGACAGAGTTACTTTCGAATTTATAATATTAAGTATGGATGGTTGCAGTTCCATTTACAGGAAATTGCTAGTTCGGATCAAGAGACAACATAATAATGTCTTCTCACTATTGATACTTCACAGGTTGTTTCTAATAGTCGATTAAATTATGGGTTGAAGGCATTATATTAATGCCTTCAACCCATAATTTAATGACAGTAAAACCATAGGCCATCATCTTGTCATTGCCGAACTGCCATAGCATTATGGCTCCTATACACATATCCGACGCGCCATCCATACTGAAGTCTTGCATTGAATTGATTCAAGACCATCTATACATTACGTCACATGTTATGGGGGAGGGTCAATAAAGTGTAACATCGTGTGACAAAGGGGGGCCAATCATAATTCGTGACGTCACATGTATATATCTAAACCAACCAACCGACGACGGTGATTTCCTCCGTGCCTCATAAGCACGTTAAGCCATTGGTCCCGGCTGTCATTCCTGGATCTTTGACAGTCGTTACGGGTAGTCAGAAGCTCGAAAATCTGACAACCAGTCTTACCAAGGGGTATCGTATTACCCAGTAACTGGGTTGTGGAGGTCAGATAGGCAGTCGCTCCATGTAAAATACTGGTATTCAGCTGCATCCGGTTAGACTGGAAGCTGACCCCAACATAGTTGGGAAAGGGCTAGGCAGATGACATGTATATATCTAAAGTATTAAAACAGTAAACATCAACCCTAACTAAAAGTTTTAAAATAATACATATTATTATCATTATCAGCTTTATCAGTATTATTATAATGTCTAATTTCAAATAGCAAAATATGTGACGTCACACTAGGTTCATAATCATAATTATTAGCCTATAATGTTCCACAGCAGTGGGAACAATATAGGCTGATGATGAATGTTCCACTGTTAGGACACAAGCCTCCTCTCGGTGAGAGGGAGTGGGCCGTAATCCACCACGCGGGCCCAGTGCGGATTGGTGGATGTCACATGTCTTCGAATTTTTGGTTCTAGGACATGCCAGTTTCCTCACGATGTTGTCCTTCACCGTTTTGAGAGCAGTGGTGATGAAATAATTTACACAAAGTAAAGCGCCTGTCTGGGTTCGAACTTACGTCCTACAACTCGTAAGTCGTGTCCGTGACCACTGGGCCACCACTGCTCACACCAGGTTAAGAAGGGGATTTAAAGAGCCGGCACCTAACCTAGTCACATGTGGTCATGTTTGTGTCACACAAATATGTCCACATGTGACAAGGACGGGGGAGGGTCTTCAAAAATCATAAAATTCGTGTGACATTATTTATGGACGGGCCTCTAAACAAAACAACAATGTATGTATATTAAAATGAAGCCGAGCATCGCCACACTGACCGGTCCTGGGTTGTCGCATACAATTTGATGCTTGAAATCAAAACGGTTTCCATATCGAACTGCATTAAGTCGAGAAATTATTGTTTAGTGTCTATCTACCTATCTTTAACTGCATTCAAAATACTTAACTATATATGTAGAAGAGCTATTACATACGCTTTAGCTAGTAGCTGACACACCTTGTTTTGCGGAACATTAAACGCTGTATATTATTATGGCTGGAGAAACCTTCAATCAAGTTGACGGGGAGGTAACAGGTAAAGAGTGGACTACCACTGGTCTTCACGTGGCCTTGGTAAATTTTATGGTTTCCAAACATTGTTTCCAAAAGACTTATAATATGAAAAAGTATAAACTTATCCATAAATATTTAAAAAAAGACGTGAAAAACATGAAACACAAAATTGAAATCCGTTTTTATAAGTCACGTTTTTATATTTCATGTGTTTGTATTTCACATTTGTTAATTTTATATTTTCTTAAGAACCAACTGATAAAATAGAGTTACAATTTAATTTGAAGCGTATTAAATTGATAACCTAAAATTCATAGCCTGGATCCGCCGCTACTCAGCAGTGGGCAGAACAAGGCTGCCATTACATAGGCATCCACCCTTTTGTAGCTTGCTTCCCTGGTCTGTGCGAGTCTCGTCCAGGGTACTTACTCTTCAATTTAATTCCGATAGATCGACATTGGAATTGTGACGTTTCGTACTCTTGAGTTCGATGCTAGCGCCAAATGATTTTTAGATTGGGTGTCCATTTTGGAGAACTACGTGGAATTGGGTTCGGGCTTGGCGTGGGGTAATCGTTGACAATATTGTTTTCAAGAGTACCGAATCACGTGACTGTAAAATTAACATTGGAATCATATTGGCATCTCATTGGAATTAAAATTAGTTTGGAGAGTAAGCCCCCAGGTCTATCCCGCCCGATCTTATGTCGGGCGTCCAACTCACCTGGGAGGTGATTGCGTAAAACAGTATCAGTAGCAATGGATTTCATTTTGACAGTCCAACAACGTTCATTGCGTTATTTACGTTGTTGAGCAGACAAATTTTTCGAACATATGACGCAATGGATTAGCAATATCCTTGAAAATGATTCAGATTGATATTGACAGTGTGTTACGCAATTAGGAAGCTGGCCGTTAAAACCATTATATTACTTGGGACTAACTTTATTCACGCCGACTATTTACATAATAATATAAGATCGCTATTAATTTATTACTTATTACTAGTAAGAGTTTTGGCCTTCAGAAACCATTAACATTTAAAGCGATGAACAGCTATAAAGCCGTATGCTTAAAACTCCATAAAGTACTTTAAGACCAATCAAAGCAAAACATTTAAACATAGATCTATGTACATTATTTCGCAAGCATTCGCTCCAACATTCACTGATTGATCAGGTTCTACTGTGGCAACTGGCAACGAACACGTGTCTCGCACAACACCTATTAATTTTAACTTTACAGTAGGTATAATGAAAATGCAGTTTATCTTATTAAATTGTTTAAAAATGTATTGCAAGGCCGACTACGCACGTAAATGCAGTTTGAAATGCTAAAAGTCTGGTTGATTGTGTAAAGCGCTACTTTTGTCTTTAAGGTTTCTTTGCGACTTAATGTTTCCAGATTCCTATAACTTACTAATCATTACATAACCTAACATATCATCAGGCCTGTCTTCCCCGAAGTTATGTTTAAGACTCATGTAAAAGGGCGCAAAACTGTTGCGACCGGGCACAAATACAAACTCTGAGCTGCTACTGAGAAATTTCCGATGGAAAAGCCCTTTAACACTGCACGACCCGGGAAACGAACTCAGAACCTCATGCTCAGTAATAGTTTATATTAATGTAAAATTATGTAGTAGTGTGGTGTGGCTGTGTGACTTGGCTGTTTCGTTACTTACTTCAGAAACTAAATATTCGCATCACCTCCACGACGGACGGTAGCGAAACGGCGAAGCCATACATTTTTACTGATATGCAGAATTTGTGAAGTTAGGGTCGGTAGAGTTAGGCCGTGTAGATTCAGTAGCTTGGCTCTACATGAGATCTGATATCTTTTTCACAGGGCAAACCTTATATGGTCGTCTTGGCAACATTTTACATGAAATGTTTTTGGTGGGATGTGCTTTTTTGAAATCAATGATTTATCTTTGACTTTTACCTCAAAAAGGTGGCTGGGCCTGGGACAGACTAGTTACGGAAGGCGGAGGACCGGGTGTTATGGCGCTGCTTGGGAGAGGTCTGTGTCCAGCGGTGGACTGCGACAGACTAAGTTGACTGAATGTAGAGACACAGTACAACACATCCCGGAATTTTATTCCAAAAACACCCTAATTAAAATATTATATTGTAATCATAATACATACACTGAATTTTACTAATATGTATAAAACTTTGTTTATTTATTAAATTACTTAAACTGATTGTAGGGGAAAATTGTGGTCACATTACAGATTTACGCACACACATAGTCACACACGTATAAAGGTCTAGAATAGTTGGTACTTCGTACATTTTGGTTTGTTTTGACTATAAAGCGGAAGTGTGACTGTAATTTACGTAGTTTTTATTATTTTTGGCATAAAAAAACCTTTATTAAAAATGACAGAAATCGATTCAGTAAACGATTCTGAAGGAACTATTTTCATAATTTGTGCACCAATTCAGTTATACATTGTATAGTAACATATAATGTATTTGACCAAACAGCATGATTATTTAATTACAAATGAATACAAATTACATCAATACAATGGGTCTAGACATCAACAAAATTACAGTACACAGTCATAAAATTACACGAAGCTTAACAAACACAACAGGTACAATGCGTGCCACGAAAGATGAGACTTGACACACCACGTGGTTTGACTTGCGCAGAACACGATTTTAGGTATCTTTAGCGGTATGAGGTCTGAGTGCGAGACGGGACCGGACGTCATAGGGGCGGCGGAAAGAGTGGGGGAGGCGGGGTCAAGTCTCATCTTTCGTGGCACGCATTGTATAAGATAATCGTTTCATTTAACAACATTGTGTATGAACATCCGCACGCGTCGATCTAAAAGCTACGCTTGCCGCGGTCGGTTCCTGGATGGGTGACCATCCATTACATATCAAGACCTTAGGGGTCGTGCCTCGGATAGCACCTTCAGCCGTTAGTGTAGATCTTAGGCAGTCGTTACGGTAGTCAGAAGCCCAAAACTCTGACAACCAGTCCTACAAAGGACTATCGTGTTGTCCAGTAACTGAGTTCTGGAGGTCAGGTATACAGTCGCTCCATGTAAAATACTGGTATTCAGCTGCGTTCCGTTAGACAGGAAACCACTTTTGATTAAAATATCATGAGATACTAAGAGAGCGAATAGAATTGGCAAATTTATTCCTCAGACATTTTAAATTTAAATTATTATTCTGTTTTGGCTTTGCACAAATTCTTTCATTTCAATTAAATTACGAGTTTTGTTCTGAATACTGTTACCGTTTGCTGACGGAATCGTTGAATTAACTTCTACTGATATCGTAGAAGTTTCATCTGAAGTTTTTGTGGAAATAGTAGAGTTGTCTGCTTCAACTGTTGTATTTTCATTTCTAGTCGTTACGACATAATATTGTAATGTTGTTTTTTCTGTCTGTATTTTTAAATTGTAGGCTGCTTTTTCTGTCTGTAGTGTTATATTGCAAGCTGTATTATTTGCTTTTTCTGTCTGTACTGTTAAATTGTAAGATGTATTATTTGCTTTTTCTGTCTGTACTGTTAAATTGCAAGCTGTGTTATTTTCTGTCTTACAGCTGTTAAGATTCGTTTGGCATCCGTCGCTTGCATCGTTTGTTTTCTCTAAAATATCCCCTTTTTCTTTTTTTTTGTCCCCATTTTCTACCTGTGCTGTTAAATTATTAGTAGTATTATTTGCTGCATTAAATTTTTTAAGATTCGTTTGGCACCTGTCGCTTGCGTCATTTAATTTCTCTAATAAATTCCCTTTTTCAATTTTTATGTCCCCGTTTTCTGTCTGGATTGTTAAATTAGAAGCTGAATTATTTGCTGCATTAGAGTTTTTAGAATTCTTTTGGCACATGTCGCTTGCGTCATTTAATTTCTCTAATAAATCAACATTTTCAATTTTAATGTCCCCCTTTTCTGTCTGGATTGTTAAATTATAAGCTGTATTATTTGCTATGTTAGAGCTGTTAAGATTCGTTTGGCATCCGTCGCTTGCGTTATTTGATTTCTCTAATAAATCCCCTTTGTCAGATTTTTTGTCAGATTTTTTGTCCCCTTTTTCTGTTTGTGTTATTAAATTATTAGCTGTATTATTTACTGTGGTAGAGTTGTTAAGATTCGTTTGGCATCCAACGCTTGCGTCATTTGGTTTCTCTAATAAATCCCCATGTTCAATATTTATATCCCCTTTTTCTATCTGTATCGTTAAATTATAAGCTGTGTTAGAGCTGTAAAGCTTTGTTTGGCATCCGTCTCTTGCGTCATTTGGTTTCTGTAATAAATCCTCGTTTTCATCTGTGTTGTCCCCTTTTTCTGTCTGTATTGTTAAATTGTAAGCTATACTATTTGCTGTCTTAGAGCTGTTAACATGCGCTTGGTATCGTTTGCTTGCGTCAATTGGTTTCTCTAATAAATCCCCATTTTCAAATTGGATGTCCTCTTTTTCTGTCTGAATTGTTAAATTATAAGCTGTATTATTTTCTGTGTTAAAGCTGTTAAGATTTGTTTGACATCCGTCACTTGCATTATTTCGTTTTTCTAATAAATCCCCGTTTTCATTTTTGTTGTCCCCTTTTTCTGCCTGTGTTGTTAAATTGTAAGCTGTTTTATTTGCTCTTTCTGTCTGTATTATTAAATTGTAAGCTGTTTTATTTGCTGTGTTAAAGCTGTTATGATTCGTTTTGCATCCGTCGATTGCGTCTTTTGGTTTCTCTAATAAATCCCTTTTTTCGTTTTTTTTTATTTGTGTCCCAGAATGATAAATGGATTTCGTTTGGTTATAAAATATCACTATAGGCTTAAATACATCTCTGAAAATCGGCATTACTGTAGCCTTATTATGTGGAATGTTACATATTGCGCTATTGTTAATATCTACGATATTTGCTTGAATCGTGTTATTTTTTTTTTTATTATTTGCTTCTACATTATCATCATATTCATCAACAGACACAAAATCATTCGGCATTACACTTATTATTGTATTTTTTGCTAGTTTAGTTTTGTTAAACTGATTATTACCTTGTGTCTTCAAGGAGATACTGAATTTCGATTTATTTTTCGATAGAATTTTATCTTCTCTGGTTTCATTTTTTTTCTTTACGAATCCATCATTTAAGCCTATTTTAATTTCAAAGTTGAATTGTCCACTGTCATCTATGATCTTTAAAATAATAGAATTTAGATCACTTCCAAGTTGTTTGACATCATTAACGGATCTTTTAATAACTGACAAGGGGTCGTTTATAGTGGATGTAGTACTTTCGGCACCAACTTTTCCTGTCTCATTCAAAGCTCTATTTTTGGGAGATCCAACTGTCGTATTAATAATGGGTGGCTTAGGTTTAATTGGCCAAACTGGAGGCACAACTTTTTGTATCGATTTTGAAAGGCTTGTATGGTGTTCAGTTTTACGGTCTTTTAGTAAGCCAGAAGCATCTTGTCCGAGTGAATTTTGCAAGGTGAGGAGCTCTGATCTCTTGGTAACATTGTCGGTCCTTTCTGGACCCAACGTTGCGCGTATAAGCTCGTCTAATAGCTGAAAATGTTAATAAGGTTGTTAGTATTACTCGGACAATTTAGCTTAAGCACTTTCAAAACTACAAGGCGGGCGCCCAGTTAAATGCCAAAATATATAAATATAATACATCAACATTTCTGCCATTTTCACAAGCAATTGTAATCATTTTCTAATAGAGTTAAAATTATTACTTTCAAGCGTATTCTAAGCATGAAGTCTTATTGCAACCATGAAGCTTTTTTATCAGAATCAATTCAGTCGTTTATGCGTGGTGGAGTTACAAACATTTTCATAGTTTTACGTCGTATTATAATACTAGATTCTGCCCGCGACTTCATCCGCATGAAATTTCGGCCAACGACTTCATCCGCGTGAAATGTCGGGCCCCAATCCACTGCGTCGCCGCGCATCGCATCGCATCGCTTCGTTTTTGCTTAGCGTTCCTTCTGATTATTAATGGGTTTTTTTTTTATTTAGCTTGCCTACAAAGGGTCGTAGCGTGATGTTATTATAGCCTATAACCTTTCTCAACAATTAGTCTATCAATTGCAAAAAGTTTTTTCAAATCCGACTGGCAGTTTCAGAGATCGGCGCGTTCAAACAAACAAAGAAACAAACTTTTTGAATGGGCCAGCTCTTGACCTCGATCAAGCCTCACGGAAAGCGATGGATGAGTTCTATGACGGTAGGTCTATATTAGTATAGACAGTATAGATAAATAAGGATCCTGTTACCTGTTCGGTTTTAATTGTATCTTGATTCACAGGCAGTGGCGATGGATTAACGGTCGTCATGAGATAGCACAATAATCCGAATAGCATAATTGTAATTACGCAGGCCGTTACAAGGATCGCTTGTCCCTTTCCCATCGCGCTAAGGAAGTGAGACACAACATTACTAGCTATTGTCTAGGGCTAGACTAGAGCAAGTGAAAGTAGTGATGGTCCAGTGGTAATAGCCTCGACTTATGAGTTGAAGGTCGTGGGTTCGAACCTAAACAGGCGCTTTTCTTTGTGTTAATAATTTCACCACCACCGCTCTCAAAACAGTAAAAGAAACCGTCGCCGTCGTGAAGAAACTGTGGCATGTCCTAATATAGAACCAAAAATTCGATGACATGTGACATCTACCAACCCGCAGTGGGCCCGCGTGGTTGATTGCAGCCCACTCCCTCTCGAAGACAGGAGGCCTGTGTCCCAGCAGTGGGAACGTTACAGGCTGATTAAGTAAGACTAGAGGAACTGATTCATACATTGTGATATAGTACAGTACCCGGCGATAAATATTGCACATTGACCTTTCTACACAAAACCATTTTATACAAAGAATAAAAATAATTATCAAAAGAAGCAAATCATAATTCTTTTAACAGCTCCTAATAGATACCGGACTGTTTGTATTTCGTGCGATAGAGATAACGCTCTACGAAGCCGAAATTAGCCGATTGTCTCTTTCCAAAGGTCGATGTGCAATATTTATCGCCGGGTACTGTATAACATTATGTCTGAGTAATAACAGCCGCACGGATCGATCGATCAGGTTAAGCTACGCTTGCCGCGGTTGGTCCGTGGATGGGTGACCATCTTTACATACCAAGAAGGGGTCTTGGTGCCTCGGAAAGCTTGTTAAGCTGTTGGGCCCGGCTGTCATTCGTGGATCTTGGACAGTTGTTACGGATCATCAGAAGCCCGAAATTCTGACAACCAGTTACTGGGTAATACAATATATCATATTACCCAGTAACTGCGGTTGTGTCGCGCCATAAGGGTTTGTTTTTTACTATACACAATGAGCCTATAATTTTCCTACTGCAGGGACACATGCCTCCTCTTGGTGAAAGGTAGCAGTAGGCCGTAATCCACCACGCGAGTACCAGTGCGGGTTGGTAGATATCACCTGTCTTCGAATTTTTGGTTGTAGGACATCGGACACCGGTATCCTCACGTTGATGTTTTCCTTCACCGTTTTGAAAGCAGTGGTGATGAAATAATTTACACAAAGTAAAACGCCTGTCTGGGCTCGAACCTACATCTACAACTCGTAAGTCGCGGCAGTTACCACTGGACAACCTGGCTGCTCTCCATTTTGACCATACTAAAAGATATAAGGGTACACTTTGCAACCTGTTACTCTAAAACATTACGTTCAAAAGATACGGGGCAGTCAGTATTACATTGTTTCCGCAAACGAATCGTCACGTATCGCTTACCTGGAAAGATGTTACGCCACTGGTTTTATATATTTTATACAAAATAAATTCATTAATAAATAATATACAAAATAAAGTACAAAAAAGGGTTTGAATTGTCACTTTTTGGCAGTGACGTTCTGTAGTGATGTGATAGTTCAACAGACTGAAGAATTACCGGAGACAATCTGGAGTTAAGACGAGAAGAGTCTATTGTATGTATTCAGCCTTAGCTATAGTCTAAGGGCCTGTGTGCACTGCCGGGCAAGAGATTTTTATGCGACAAATTGAAATTAAACTAAAAAGTGTGCTTAGAGCATTTTAAATACTCTAAGAAAGTATGACAATAACATTGAAATTTCAATAATAATGGCTATGGACATCGCGGTATTCCTAAGGGCCGGTACACACGATGCGATGTAGCGCCGCGTCGCAACGATTTCGCCGTAGCTCATACGTACACACTTACTATGCGGCACTGCACCGTCACTACGACGCCGTAGTGGGCGAAGTGTTGTAGTATGATGAGTACAATTTGGCTACTCCGGCGCACACACCCCCGCCTCGTCTCGCCTAGTTGAAGTCCGTGTACGCATGCGGTGCGACGCCGGAACGCACCGTGCGGTATACCACGGATTTGGTAAGTAGGACGCCGCACCGTGCGGACCGACCCTCAGGATACCGCGGCATAGCTGCCATCAGTATGCGCTTGCATGAAGTGATGCCGAAAAATCCCCTGCCGTGCCGCACCACCAGTTTTATTTTATTAATTGCCATCAATCGCGTGACAGCACAGCGCTGCAGCACAGACGCTGCAGCGCTGAAGCTGATAAAAGACAAGTTTTCTATAAACAAATTTATTTTCACATAGCTGTTAATTGGTACGAATATCAGTTATAGTCTAGTTTATGTGTACTATGTTGCTGGATCTGTTCCAAAGCTCGGAGAAGTCAATGTACATTTCTGGTGGCTGTAGAAGAAAATATAACATATTTAAGCGTGGTTATTAGAAAATCTTCATACATAATACAAAAGGCCGCACGACGCGCGACATTGATAATACTTTGACCTTGAGCTGACCCAGCGTAATACGGAGTTTCAATAGAATAAGAGGCAATAAGACCCTCAAAAATGTAATCACTATTGCCAGGACCATGAAAGCCAGATCAATGGCCGCTACCTCTCCGGCACAGCCAAGGAGATCCTCGGTACCGCACAGTCTGTTGGATCCACAGTTGAGGGCAGGCAGTTCTTTATGACTTCATTAGCAAAATCAACACTGATGCTCTTACCATTGATGAATAAACCTAACATCTAAGTTTAAAACTAAGTTTAGCTTATCACTGACGTGCCGCATTCTGAACGATCCCGATATTCACTTTACCGACTTCAAAAAGGACAAGTTATTGTTGTGGACACTGAAGGCAGAAGGGTTTTTATTCGCTTCCGACTTGGAATGCTGCTTAGCACCATATTTAAGGTAGGATAAAAGGTTCCACCAGGAAGGAATTGTTAGGGTTGCCAACTTATTTTTACAAAACAATGGAAATTTAACAATAAAAGTTGTATTCTTTTGCGAAACTATAGATAAGGTAATAGTTTCATTGAAACATAAAAAACTCAAATGACCCCTCCCGCTCTGGGTGGAGCGGAAGGGAGTGTCAGACTCTTACTGACTAAAACCCACCCGTGTTCCTTCCTTAGGCCTTTATGTTCCGATCCAGCGGTAACCCTTTCGGACAATCCCGCTGACCCGGCAGGCTTATGCAGTGAAGCTCAATTTAAAATAATTAATAAAAGGTTCTATAGTAGCGATAGTTCCCAAAAACAGTATTTTTTATACTTACTTAATTTTATTATTATTGAACAGTACCTAATATTACAGTAAGTATGTTTATATTGGTTTTACTCGACTGCGCAACAGGAAAGATATGTGGTTTTAACAGTACGGTTGGCAACCATGGGAGTGGAGGCAAAAAAAAACAAGGTACCAAAGATGAACAGCCAATCTTCCTCACCAGTTCCTCTAGACCAGCGCGCACACCTTCAGCATTGAGCTTCATCATCCTTGCTGCTTTCTCCCTGAGCTGCAGTAGACCGGGGTCCACCACAGTCATCAGGTACAGGAACGTGACAAACAGGCTGAGGACCAGGCAGGAGTATACTATGAAGTAGAGGATGTACCGCATTTTCTCTTAGCTGGAAAAAGTAAATAAAAATCTACATGTAATCATCATCATTTCAGCCGAAAGACGTCCACTGCTGGACATAGGCCTCCAAGCACCGCCACTTCGGCCGGTTCTGTGCTCGCATCCAGCAGATTCTTGCGGCCTTCACCAGGTCATCGGTCCACCTCATTGGAGGCCTTCCAATACTACATCTTCCGCTGTCTTCTTCTTACTTATAACAATACAGGTTACATGCTCTGTGACAATACGAATAAATTAATTTAGTGACAGACAACGCACAGCCTAAACTGTTGGGTCTAGAGATGATGCGATGAAATTTTTGTATAAGAGTTCTAAAACAAAGCTGAGCACGAAGGAAAGATTTTTAAAACTAAAAAAACTAAAAAACCAAAAAAAAAATTAAACCCTATTGGGGTTAAATAAAGGATAAAAGTTTGTATCAAATGGGGTTAAGGGGCTACCTCGAAAATCTAAAATCCTCGAAAACCTACTAAGCGAGCGAAAGAGATGCAATTACTTTTGAAACGCAAAAGAAGAGTGATGGTTATAGTGTGCGTGCGCTAGGAATAAAACGACGTATGTGCCAAAAAGAATTTACTCCTTTTTTAACAAAATAAATGAATTAAATTTAAAACTACTTTGTTTAAACTTTAATATGTTAATTATCTATGCTTTAAAGTAAATTTCATTGAATAACTCTTAAGCGTTAGGTACGCGGTGATATCGAAAAAAAGTAAAAAAATAGATATAACTTTACAATTTTTTTGTATCGAGATAATTTCATTGAATCGTGTATTCCTTTACATGATACTAGCCACATAGTCAAAACAACATTTATCAAAACGTTAAATCCCTATTCCACCATACTTTACAAGTTACACGAAATACAGAAACCACATTTTTTTCAATATATCACCTTAAATTGTATGAAACTTTTAATTTTGAAGTTACAAATGTAGTTGGTGGTGCTTAGACTTTTATTAATAAGTAAAAGTTAGTTGTATTATCGTTGATTGTTTGGAAAATCATTTTCAAAGGCTCCAGAGAAGTTGCCACACACGGTTACAGCTCAAGGCTGGTCTGTTGCGAATTCAGATGAACAATGGAAGAATCGGGAGAATATAATAAAATAGTTCTCAAAGGAACATTATTCGTTGAAACCGAAACAAACCTTACACTTTAAATCCTAAAAGCTCCCAATTTAATTATTCGTTGGATAGCAGTGCTCATCAAAATAATATTGATAATATGACACGTTCCATAGAGACATAGTCTGTCACACAGGTCTGTTAGGCAAAAAACAGAGATAAATACTATATTAAACACTTCTTGCTCATTACCTCAAATATAGGATACCTCAAATGTTTTGGCCTTGGGAGTGCCCTATGACCAGCAGTGAACTGCGGTAGGTTGAAGAAGAACTATCAAAGAGTTATCAATCAAAATCGTTATCAAAACTAAAGAGTGAGAAAAGTCGCTTTACATTACATACTATTTTATAAAAGTGAGAAAAGAAAGAGTTCACCTATGTCTACGCACACACTTGTGCTCTATAATATCTTCCGCGCCGGAGGCTTATCTCCGGTGAGATTGGCCGCCGCGTGGCCGAAATTTGGTCTGGAGTACTAATATTCTAGCCCCAGAAGGTAAGAATGAAAAACACACATACCTCTTGATAAAATATTGTGGACATTATGTTTCTTGTTGTTAAAGGAAACCATTTTTTTTAAGAATACGCCTTTTTTCATCTATAATTATTGTCTCTAACTAGTTTTTCTACTAAAAGGTCTTTGGTAATTTAATTAAATAATAATTCACTCCATTAAGTCAAAGTCAAATCATTTATTTCAAATAGGCACATTAAAGGCACTTTTGAACGTCAAAAGTTACAATAAAATTGAATTGATTCTAATTGCCCCTTCCAAAAGGTAGTGTTCGTATGGAGAAGAATGGGCAAGAAACTGCACCGTTATTATTTTTTTTTTTCAAATTTTTCGTCATGTTATGTACAGCTACTACAATCTGTCAAATTTCTATAATAGAATTTCAACTTTATCGCTATAGCATAAGGTTCAAAGTTGATTGGGAAAATTTGACAGTTTCGGGCAGCTTGACGTGCTGGCGTCTGTACCGACACAATTCAAAATCAAAATCAAAATCAAATCAAAATCAAATTCAAAATCTCACGTAGGTAGTCACGTCCACACACCGATTTTGACAGCATATTTGTCGCTAGCAATTTCAAAATCTGTGTGTAGACGTGAGATTTTACTTCTCCATCTTGTAGTTTTATTAATTTACTATAACACTAGCTGCTCCCCGCGGTTTCACCCTTATGAGTCTGGATCCCGTGGGAATATAGGGATAAAAAGATAAATATCCTATGTCCTAATATCCAGGTCATAATCTATCCAATTGCCAAGTTTCATCCAAATCCGTTCAGCCGTTGTAGCGTGGAAGCGCAGCAAACGCACATACAAAAAATCCAATCTTTTCTCTTTATAATATTAGTTTAGACTTTAAAGTTTAGATAACACCACATCTTGGCTTAAAGGAGCGGAAGAATAGGTTCTAATCAAAACTCTATCATCTATTAAGCATTCTAATAAAAGCCAAAAATAAAAGAACAGTGACACTGTCATTTTTGTACAAACATATTTTTTTCATGAAAATGTTTTTTAATTAGATATAAATATTGATTAATAAAAAAATTACTTAATAAGAGGTGCCTAAAAAGTAGGTATGTAAAGCTATTGATAAGATTATACTAGTTAGACACGTGTCTTCTTCGTGTTTTGTTAATTTACTTTATCAAAATTATAGGTTTTTAAGTAATTAGCTGCTTCGTTGGTCTAGTGATAGCAAATGCTACTGCTGAGCGCGAGGTCCTGGTTTTGATTCCCAGGTCGGTCGAAGTATTGGGTTTTTCCATTACGAATTTCTCAGTTACAGCTTGGAGTCAAAATATGAGCCCGGTTGATACACATAGGCTCGCTCCCATATTACATGGGATTGAAATATAATCGGTGAAATGTGGGTTTACTATATGTGTTTACTATATAGATACACTTCTACCTAACCCTTCGGGGTAAAATAGGCATGTCATTATGTTATAGACACTTATGTTTTTATCCCAAGACTATAAAATTTGTATTCTATCAAATTTGAGTAATCAAAAAACGCCACATGCAAACAACGCGTCATACTGACGTCACGCAAAATCCTGCATCTCGCAAGCAGAGTTTACCGCGCAACTAGCATGTATACAACGACCCCACATGAATCACACATCGGGTAGTTGCCCGCCAGACACAACACCCGTCTGGTCGGTGGATCCTCCCTTTTCTATAGAGGATGAGTAAACTTTACACCCTGTTCCTCATACCTCTATAGTTGTTCTATGAAACTTGGCACATTTATTATTCCTCTAAAGGTTAGATAGAGACGGGCACCTAATAGTATATACACACACATTTAGCCAGCTATGTTTGCTGGGTTTTCACAGTTCTAACCTAACAAGACCCATGTAATAGGGGGCGGCTTATTGCCACCAACCAGGCACAAATCCACTCTCAGTGCTTGGCCAGACGGCAGCGCGGGCGCGGGGCAGGCGCGGCGCGGCGTACTTAAATATAAGAACTTCATCGCGCTCGACTGCGGACAGGCAGATCGCGCGCGTTCCCGCACCCGCGCCGCTCCCCGCCCCCCGCTGCCAGTCTAGCCATGCACTCAGGACTGCCACTGACAAATTCCAGAACAACACCCATGACTTTTTTTTTAAGGCAATTGATACAACACTACTGTGTCATACCTTTCTTTTTTTTTCACAGTAATGACAAAAGCATCAGCAAGACAAAGCATAACCGACTCCGAGATAGGGTCGATCCGAACGGACCGCGCAAGCAAGTTGGGGGCCATCCTATGTCCCACAGTTTGTGCCCTGCTGCTTGTTTGTATCTTCGCCGTCTCCTTTATCGGCACCAAGCTAGCCTACGACCAGTATGATCAGTTCTGCACCGGCCGTCGCTTTGACGTCGCCAAACTGTACATCTTCCCCAATTTCACTATAAAAGCTCATCCTGTACCTATACAGATTGATACGGTTATTGTTTGATTAATAAATGGTTTGACAATTTTATTTTATATGCTTTATTATTTTTTATTAAGTTTAAAAGGGGGTTTGGGCTCTGACACCACATTGACACAGACAGCGGGTGAGCAAAAAAAAAACTAAAGTGACATTATATAGTCACCTATTTTACTAGGTACGGTTATAGATAAGCGTAAGTTTTTTGTAGAACGAATAACATTAAGGGGCTTACAGGACCTAAACACAAAAAAAAACGGAAGTTTTAGAAACAATAAAAGTGTATATGATCGCCTACAGTAAACAAAATCAGAGAAATGTATGCTAGTTGAAAACATAAATAATACAGCTTATTGGATACGATATAAAAAATCATGAAGATACCTTTAAAAACTTTCTTTTTACAATAAAAACCATACCTACTAATATACGTACAATCATTCTGATTTTTTGTCAGATTATTTTAGACGCAACATACTAAAATACTAGTGTTTTAATTTTTTATTCCAAACAATAATTTTATTGTAATTAAATAATTGCTTCATATTTTGCAATAAATTACCAGCGCGGCGTTGTGTCATCACGCTTCTCTTTCTTTTCTATGCAGTCCGACAGTGACCGTGCTTTAGGTCATGAATTGCACTAATGAAACTGAACGCGATCAGCATATAGGTACCCACTGCGCGTTCAAAGAGCCTGTCATTATTGTTGTGGAATATGAATTAATACACCCTACATGGCTACACAAGTGTTGTGCAACACGACGCCACACTTTTCATTGCCTATACGTTTAACGAACGCCTGCAGTACATGCCAATGCAAAAAATTGGGGAAACGTAACTTCATGTTACACAACTGTAGCCGTCCTAATGTTTACGAAATGATAATCCTAATGATGATGATAATGATGATGATGATCTCCTAATGTTTTTTGTTTGTGTGTTTATGAACTGTAACACAATAACGAGGCGTATTCGTTTCGGTATGTATTTGTATTATTTCATGTTTCACCAATCTGTACTCGCCTCGCCATTAGACAAGCACACCTTCACCAGTAACCACCAACCAACACTTAACCATCACTTTCTCAATCATCATTTCCATCATTAAAAAAAAAAATGATTAGTGGTTGTTGGTCCACATAATAGAATAGAATAGAATACTCTTTATTATGTACACCAAATAAATTACAGACATAAATATAGAAACTGTACAAAGGGTGACACAATGGGCGGTCTTATCGCTAAGAGCGATCTTTAATGATCGATAATGTTCTCTGTCAACCCCCAATAACCGAGTCGTGAAGATAATCTTCTTCATGAGGTATGTAGCGACATCTGTCGAAGTTACTATATACTTTTATGCGCGAAAATTACTTCAGTTACTGCGCACATAGGTTTTCGAGTACACGAGGGAAAGAATTTTCCTTGAAACGATGACTGCATTGTTTCATAGATGGCGCCACATGTATGATCGCAGTAAGTTTTCTCGGGTGTGTTGTTTTCTCTACCATTTTCATGTAGGTACGTTTTGTTGATGAAGTCATAGTAACTGGTAAGGCATTGTCTATAGTTAATAATATTAAAATATTGATTTAATGTATTAGTTAATAATATTAACATATTGATTTAATGTATTACTTATGAAATATTAACGTTAATAGGTAGGTACTTATTAATAAACATTTTAGAGACTTTAATAAGCTACTGGATTTTTTCTGAGTTGATTATTGTTTTAATTTAAATTGTGGATTAGAATTAGATTAATAGGTATAGGTTAATTAGAATCATGATTTATGATAGGATTCGTGACTGAAGTAATAAAGGCAAACTTCTGCTAATTGTAGGTAATTGAAAATTATCAGGATAATCCGGTAAGATGTTTTCAGACTTGACAAGATCACAATACATGTAAAAATTGTTTGCTCGTTCATTAATATCACAACATACAATACGTTTTAAAGACTATTCCGTAACAAAATGAAAACTTATAGCGTTTTCGCAGAACTCCAATCTCCCAACAAGGTTTCCGAACGCCCTCACAATTTTCCGGCGTATTTTTCGCTCTGGCAACCTGAAAACTGACAGAAAACAAAATGGGCGGCCGCTAGTCGTCGTTAGATAGTTTCAAGTAGAAATTTTTCCTAATATTTTATTGTATTGACATTAATATTTTGTACCCACGGCTTTGTTCCTTAGTGTTAGTGTTGCTACCTTCCAGTTTCGTGTTATAAAATGTGAGTATTTGCTCTGTTTCCTTTACAATGTGTATTTTGCAAGTTGTATTGATTGTTTTAGCGTAGCAAAGGCCAATGTCAGCCTTTTTGTAGGGGTGAGAATGGAGATGCGTGCATTCTGAAAATTTAGGTTTTACTACTGTCTAATGTTCGCGTGTTTTTGCTAGTTTTATCTAATACTTTAGGACTTTTGAGTACATTTCAGCTGTAGGGTAAATGGTATTGTTATTAAATTATAGATAATTCAGGTACCTACTTTAATGTAGGTACTCTAATGAAAATTAATTCATTTCGTGGTTATTCTTTAAATAAACGTACATTCAGCGGTAATGAGATATTTTAATGTTAACATAAAACAGTACTTATGTAGGAATAAATTTTCACATTGGAAATCGATACAGGTAGGTACTTAACTATTCATTAAGATAATTAAGGTACCTACCTGCTTAAAATCTAAACAACGTTTATTTATTTTTAATATCATGGTATCTTTACGAAATAACATTTTCGTAACCATCTAGGTATATTTGTGTTTCAAAGTATTTTACGAGTGTTGTCGTATAATTGTTAAAAAAAATTATATTATTTTTACAATTGTACGACAATACTCGGATTATATTATAATCCTAAAAGAGGCTCTTTAACTTTCGTCAAACCTTAAGACTCTGAGGCTATTATGTCGCCTTAATTCTCGCCAGATTAGCCTATCTCATATTATACCGTATTGAAGATTTATCTTCAAAACGATTACACGCAACAACACACGCATTAACAACCTTTGTTATGTTGTGTAAAAACGTGTGTTGAACAAGAGAATAAACTTACAGTACCCGGCGATAAATATTGCACATCGACCTTTGGAAATTGGTGTATTTTATACAAAGAATAAAAAATAATTATCAAAAAAAGCAAATCATAATTGTTTTAACAGCTCCTAATAGATACCGGACTGTTTGTATTTCGTGCGACAGAGATAACGCTCTACGAAGCCGAAATTAGCCGATTGTCTCTTTCCAAACGTCGATGTGCAATATTTATCGCCGGGTACTGTACGCCTAAGAACCTGACAAATTCTCTGCTTACCTAATACCGAAAACTGTTTTTAGAATTCATTAAAACTGTTGTAATTGCTTCAATCAATCAACTCAGTCTATCGCAGTCCACTGCAGAACATAGCCTCTCCCAAGCTGCGCCATAACACTCCTCCGCCTTCCGCATTCAGTCTGTCCCAGCAACATTCTTAACGTCCATCTAGTTGGGGGGTGTCCCACACTACGCTTGCCGATACGCGGTCTTCACTCCAGCCGGTCGATTCTGTAAAAATCTCACCGTGAAAACTCGGGTGATGTGAGTTTATTTTTGCTAGGAATTGACACTATTGACAGCTCACTCCACGCTCACTTCCCTTAAGTTTTCACGGTGAGATGGTTACAGAATCGCACTGCTGGACTCGTCTGCTCCACCGGCCATCGGTCCTTCCACAAACGTATGGACGTTTAAACTGAAGTGGCAGTGGGATGGCCCACTGCCACTTCAGTTTGCTTACTCTGCAAGCTATGTCAGTAACTCCGGTTCTTTTCCGGATAATTTCGTGTGTGATTTTATCCTTTAAAGAAACTCCGAGCATAGCCCGTTCTACAATGGCTAAGCGACCTTGAATTTGTGGACCAGCCCAACTGTCGGTTTCTACGTTTCGTCACTATATGTCATAACGGGCAGGATGTACTTTTAATTAATCACAATTTCAGGTATTATATCAGTTACACATCGATTTCTCTGTTTCAGTCATCAGTAATTTGACTTTCGAAAGAAGACAAAGCGTTGTGTAACTATACAGACGCTATACAACGTTTATTAGTAAGGGAGTAAATACATATATTAACAGATCAATAGTTAGACTTACAGCTACCAAGGGTAGAGCATTTTTAACCCTACCTGTGTAGGGTTAAAAATGCTCATTTTTATATCGCAGCTTTTTAAATGGTCTGAACCCTAAAATACTCCCGTCAGTTTGCATTCATATTTTATTTGAGAGCAAAAATATTTTTTCATGTGTAGATACGCCCCAGTTGCTAAACTAAAGGTGGAACTTTAACCCGAGATAAAAAAGACGGCTTTGTTCGTGTTTAACGGCTTTTGGTACGTCATAATGAAAATGCAACATTAGTAGATATTGATGCATGAAAAGTAGTTTAATATAATAGAACTTTCGTGGTTTATAATATCACCTACTGCAACACAGAAGTTACATTACGAGTAGGTTATTTTTTTTTTTAATGTTTCTTTAAACTTTGTTGGTAAAGTATGCATACTATACAGCAGAGGCAACTTGTCGCGTGCCGCTCGTGTCTATACACACTTTTATAAGATACCTGATGACATCATCATCATCACTGGCAGCCCTGTTCCACGCAATGCTGAGTACAAGTCCCTTTTGAGCCCTTTTTCCTGGTGTGTCCGGGTCTTATCCAGGTCTTCCCCGCGATTTTCTGTAGGTCATCCACACACCTGACTATTAGTGTACCAACGCTCCTTCATAACTGCTGACATGAGATCAAGAAATTATAACGTTGAATAGGCACCTACCTGGAGGAGGAGGTTGTTGAGGTCAGATAGGCAGTCGCTCCATGTAAAGTACTGGTATTCAGCTACATCCAGTTAGACTGGAAGCCGACCCCAACATAGTTGGGAAAAAGCTAGGCAGATGTTGATGAGTAGGCACCCACCTGAATAAGAGCCTCTGTGACCAGTCGTACTAAAAAGTGATATTTTATAGGATCCATTTTCTTTAAAGGTTTTCCGACCTTAAAAGAAAATGAAGAAAGAATATGCACATCGCAATATCAATGACGCTGAAGAATTTTTCCATGTTATTGCTTACATAAGAGCCTCATACCTTCCTACTATGTAAATCGTACCTACGCATCCCCTGCACCTCTTGGCACGGTACCCTAAAAGCTGTTATATCATTTTTCCGCTCTGCGGTGCCTCCACCTTTGTAGCAAGACCTCATTCCAGCCGACCTCATCAAGTCTTCTTGCTGTATGCATGGAGCAAACATTAAGTAGCGCAGCCTCACGAAAGCCTTCTTTTTTCTTTTTTTAAAAATAAGCTAGATGACCTACTTTTTACAGCCTTTTTTCTTTTTGTTGACTTCTCGTTATGAAGACAAAGGTAACATCTGAATGAACATTTGAATGAGACTCCATTCTTGATTTGCGTTTGCGCTATTGGTTTTGTTTTCGTGTTTTTGAACTTATTTTTTTGGATGTTATTTTGATAAATTTTACGGAAGCTATGTTATCATCATAAATATTTACCTACGTCATGATGAAGTTCTAACTTTGAATTATTTGTTATATACCTACATAGCTTAAAACCTATTGGCTGCAAACAAACTTATTGCCAGTAGCGTCTGTAGTAGTCTATCAGAAGAAGACAACAATATAGTTGACCATTGCTTTTTTTTCGATTTTTTTTAGTCATAAGTTTTAAACTTAATAGTCCCGACACCCTAAGAAGAAGAAGAATTTATAGGGTTGTTCTCATTCACCAGAAATTATATCTTACGTAGGTATTCATAGAAATACCTCAAGAAAATCAATATCAAAAACAAATCTAAACGCTAAACGAGACATGCAGACTGGCGACATCATCCGCCTTCCAAGTCCAGTTGAATTAAAATAACATCGGGGCATATCGGTTGGAAACTAGCCAAAAGAGACCGCGGAAAGGGGTTAATCGGCGCTTGCATAAATCTGGGATACATGGTATCTGTTTTAAGCTAAGTGCAAGTTAAATCGATAGAATACTGCCTATCCTGTAATACCCGAAAGATAGGAAAGAGAGAAAGGTAAGTAAAAAGGGTACAGTACCCGGGCGATAATATTACACGTCAAACATTAGTACATAAAATACTGCAACAACGGTATAGATAAGGGCAACGTTCGCAGATCGCACTTTGACTTTGCTTCGCTAAATAAAGTAAGCGTTTCAGGAAAACAAAATCAAAGTTATTCATTCATATTAGGCTGAAAATTAGCACTTTTTGAACGTCAAAATAACATAAAACAGTCCTCCAAAACGCCCGCCCTACTCCACTTCCTAGTGCGTTAGCTACGAAGAAACAGTGTGCAGTGCCTTGACAAACTCGTCAGCAGCACAGAAGTAATTATTTAGCATTACAAAACAAACAAACACAAAACGTTAAATTAAATTATGTTCCATACTTCAGATAGCTCATGCCAATATACCAATAAAGACATTGAAAACTATACGCAAGCAGAAATAAAAAATTAAGAATGTAAACCTATTTTTTACCATATTAATGTTCAATTTTGAATAAGCGAATGCGAACAGGCGTTTCATATGAATATGAACATTATTCGTAATACGAATAACTTTACCTACTTCCCTTTGGAAAATGACAGAGTTTTAAAAAGCTGAAATTTTTCTATACATCAATGGGCCAGCCATATTTACTGCCGGATACTATATTTACTATAGGTAGTAAGTAGGTAGGTATTTCGGAGATAAAAGGAAAAACGGGGTTGGTAGGCCAACTAGCCTCTTTCCTGTTATCTCCAAAATCTTAGTAAAAGCAAAGTGTGCTACTTTATCTAAGTAAGACAGTTAAGGGTCCTTTGATCCTATCACACATTACGGGATAAGGAAGAGCCGTTCCATCCCATACCGGAGGCAGCCAACTGTCCCGGTTTCTCGGGAACAAGGTCGCGAGTTACGTAAAACGTTACGCCTTCGCGCCCTTTCGACGTCGAATTTGTTAAAGAAAAGTGCAGAGGCGGATTCCATCATTTGTCTTTGCGAATCCCAAAATATTGCTACGGAGGCCCTGATTATCTAGGACAGAGTCCAAACACGCATTCTGTAAATCAAACTAAGTAACATTGTACAAAAATAATTATGGCTGGGAAACGACCTTTTTTTTGGTGTGAAAAATCACTGTTTACGGTACCTACTTAGAGCTGAATGTATCGCAAAACTTCGTGCTTATGGGTGCATGCAACAGTTTAAGGGTCGTGGGGGTATTTAAAGTTAATTTATAAAATGTTAAATGTATGTATGTTAAGCTGTTGGTCCCGGCTGTCATTCGTGGATCTTTGACAGTAGTTACGCTTACGGGTCGTGAGTAGCCCGAAAGTCTGATAACCAGTCTTACCAAGGGGTATCGTATTATTACCCAGTAACTGTGTTGTGGAGGTCGGATAGGCAGTCGCTCCATGTAAAATACTGGTATTCAGCTGCATCCGGTTAGACTGAAAGCTGATCCCAACATATTTGGGAAAAGGCCAGCCAGGTGATGATGTTACGGCAAGAGGCATAAGGCACAAAGCGTGAACAAATTCGTGATGAACGCCTAAGGAAGTAGGTGGATAACGTAAATCTACAAAGATTTGCTTTTAAAATAATGTTGACCACGACCACGACCCGTAATCACTTCGTGCATTTTTTATCATTTATAATCGATGAAAGCAACACATTACGACTTTAAACATTCTAAAAACCAAAAGATCCTACAAGTTTCTCAAGATACGTCAAAAAAAAACTAAGCTTCTCAATCTCAATAAATAAAAGGTTAAAAAGGTTAAAATCGTTGCTATTGCAGTTCAAACAGTAAGAAACGCATCAACTGCCATTAATTATCATTTCAGTTCCATCTAACGGGTGTAAAAAGACACTTTATCGAAGCCGACAGTCACTTATACTCCTCGTCATGTGTAATTTTATTGTACTGGACATACCTAGGAACCATCCAGTTATGGAGATATTGAAGGTCAAAATTCCAACTTTTACTGACGATTTTTATGAAAACGAGTTTTTAATGTTATAACACAACTTTTAATAACGGTGTCACTAACGGGATGCAGCAGAATACCAGCGTCAAGTATTGTACCTGGCATATGCTGAGCTGGACTCCCATTTGGTGCAACCATGAGACACACACCGCCCAGTTGTGATCGACCGTTATATCTATAACGGTCGATCACTACTGGGCGGTGTGTGTCACCTAAAAAAACCATAATTTGACCCATAGACACCTAAGCTCGTAAACATCTGTTTATGAGCTTAGGTGTCTATGGGTCAATTTATTTTGTTAATCTTTTATTTACCTTTACCTGTATTGTGTCTTTTGTTGCACTGAATAAACGTTTTATCTATATATCTATCTAATACCCCCACGACTCCTATACCGTTGCATGCACCCTTAATCACAATGTTTTGCGTTTGTTACATTGCGCAATACTGCAAACAGTAAATCTTCACATCAGAAATAATAGTCGTTTCCCAGCAATTATTATTTATGTGCAATATTAATTACTCGTAGTGTGATGTACAGAATGCGTTGACGGCTATGTGATGTGTCTTTTTACACCCTGTATAGTTAAGAGGGTGCATCCTGAAAGTTGGTAATGTCTCAAATGTTCAAACATTTTACTATTTTGAGTAATTTATCAATATTACAGAATGAAATGGTGAAATATCGCTCTGTCCTGCACTAAAATATTAATTATGACTTATAATTGCAAAAAAAAAATACACACATGCACTTCTAAACATAGCAGCACGTGTCTAACTAATGTCACGCTGTATAGAAATAAATTAAGAAAAGAAACTCTTATCTTCACGGCTATTTCTCTTTGAATTGAGTATTAAACCGCATATAGAATAGAGGAAAAGTTGGAATAACGGTGCAAGAAAGAATAATACAATAGCAAATAATAATGTTACACTGCTACAAATAGTTTTTGGGACTCGAATGACATTGACAGGGGGGTGGGTGGTGTTGGTAAACATTTGTGCGAAATGTCACTTGATATTGTCTTGACTTAAAAACAAGATGGCGGCGTTAGTTCCAATTTTGGCCACGCGCTATAATAACCTTGTAGCATGGACTTACATTGTAGCGATTTAAATGTAATTCGCAAATCAACTGAATAAAAAATTAGATGAACCCAACTCCATCAAAGATGCAAGACAAAGGGCTGAATTTTCAATCGTCAGATAACTTATATCTGAATAATAAAATTAAATATGGCGGTAAGACATAATTTCTATACAAAAGCTGTCAAACTGCAATTTTAATTCCTTTTATAAAAGCTATTTGAAGACTAAAAAATTGTCCCTGACCACTGTAAAAAGCTTACACGAGTCTGGTTGATTTTGACAAAAGAATTCTACCTAGAAGTCTAGGAGCCTGTACGCAATTCATCACCGGATGAAATATATTCCCACACAAACACCATTATGATCCTATAACAGAACTTACAAAATCATACGCGCCTGACGTACACACTGACCTATTTCCCTATTTCACCTGGGATGCGTCCTGACGTCATAGTACGACGTCACCAATGACACAGTGCCCTATTTTCCAAGCGGCCGTGGTGGGGGGGGTGTGTCCCATTCAAGTTTAATCCCTGCACACAGTGCCTATTTTTAGCCCACTACTTCATTCATTGAACGCCATGCAATACAGATGCGGTATATGCCCGTCCTATTTACGATATTAATAGATTCTGCGATGGATGTAACCTCGTGGGGGTTTATGCTTTGATTATTGTCCTTGACATGCGTTTTAGCTTTACCAGGCAGAGAATGGGAGGATTAGGATGAGATTTGGATGGAACAAAATGGTTGAGTACAATTTGGGGGAGTTGGAACATTTGGGTATTTGGGTTGTTGGTTATTCACGCCTCGTTGTGAGGGCATCATGGGCGTTATGAAGAGGAAATAAAGTTGCGATAGCACGAAATTGCAAAATTAATGAAGAATACTTGACGAGAATATTAATGTCAGCTAATACTGCAATTATATCTAAAATTGAGTAGGGCTTTGTTGATTTTGGGTGTGTAGCTTGAGATGTTAGCACAGTCTTCCTACATTTTCAAAGACTAAATCAATTTTTAAGAAAACGAAATCGAAAACTAGATTGGTCTTTAAACTATTAATTTTGCCAGTAAATTCAAATCGAAGGTGGGGAATGCTCCAAGGCAGTGTGTTAGGGCCACTCATAATTTTGATTTTAAGTAGTGCATCGGAAACTGTCATTGATTGACAATAAAAACGGCAAAATATGCAACATTACCTACATATTATGTACCGAATTGGTAATTCCTTCAACAGCTTGTCTAAGCGTTATTACATAATTGTTACGTTGTTACCTGCCTTCACAGTTTTATCAGTGTTCACGTAACAGCGGTCATTAAAACATAATTATCCAAGCATACTTTTAGACGATAAAGAAACTTTGCGAAACTAGCAAAGGTAACGTTTACTGATAATTTTCCTAGCGTACAAAAGAAAAAGATATCGTTGACCGAATCTACACCTCGGTCTAGAAAAAAGGCTACATTATTTATGAGGATATTTTAAGGACTATCGATATTAATAATTCAGTAGTTCTTGCTCGGATTGAAAATGTTTCTCCTTTTGCTTTGAGCATGTATTTCCTTCCGTATCATTAATTAATATCATAGAAGGTATTGGAATTTGGAGGCTTTTAATAGATATACAGGGTTATTGGTAAAACATTAACAACCTCTTAAGAGGTCATTGTACTCATCATTATGAACAACTTTTACTATGGGACCAAACCCTGTAGAGTTTCTGGTAAAGCGAAAGAAGTACGTTTTCTGATCCATTTGTCATTTTTCATCAGATACTTTTGGAACAGACAGTAGGTACCATCCTCACTTAACTTTGTTATCATTTTCTTGTAAGTCTTCAAATGAGAAGGTACTCTGGGTAAGCTATAATGACGCGATTACACGACTATGTCAGCCGTGTTGCTGATTTCGTCTTAGATGCTGTCTTTATTGAGCGTGAAGTGACAATTGAATAGGTTTGACCTCTGACCACGGTCCACGGTCCATAAATACATTGATGACAGGGAGATTTGATGCTCAGAGTTATGTAGTACTACCTAAATCTAATTGCAGAAGTATGACGCTTCACCCCTTGTAAAATGTCTACATTTATATCTATAATTTTTATGGTGGTCAGCTTTGGAAGATTATGACGTTAGTTGCTTTAATTTTAAAAAATGTATGCAAGTAGATACAGCCACAAACCCTGTATGTAAACAGCAAACTCAAATCACTCAAGTTGTTGTGTTTGTTGTTGTTATTTTTATATATAAATAAATAAATAATAAATAACTATCCTAAGATATATTGAAATAGGAATTTACTATTTTGGGAATATACAAATGAGATATTAATAGTAGGTAGGTACAGCAAAACATTTGCAAATTAACTATTCAATTCAAACTTACAATGAGCTAGAGCTTACAAAAGCTATTCATAGGCGTTATTAATCTAAGTAGTCGTCACAATGAAACATTATCAACGCATTGCAGTCAGGAAATCATTGCAACAGACTGACCTGAGGTATAATATTGCCATTCAATGTTTGTCAGGAGGAATGGTGATAGTCTCTATAGGTGCAATACAAATGGACTACATTGTTCTTTTCTTTTTTATCTGCAAATAGCTGTGCTGAACTGCAGACCCGACAGACGTTGTCCTGTCCAAACAATAGTTCTTACAAAAATTCCGTAGAAATAAGGACGATTTTTCTATATTTGTAACTTTCTGTGAGAGTCCCAATAAATGCTTTTTTTTCTTTCTTTCATTTGTTTGAGCATCTTCTGCGCAAAACCCATGTCTCATACAGTAACTAAAAGTACATTCATGAGCACGCTTACTCACTCCGTGTTGACGATTTCAATCTTTCAAGTCCAGCGGGGTAATTGCGTAATACAATATACCTATATCAACAAGCAATGACTTTAATTTTGACATTTCAACAACATTAATTATTTACGTTGCTGAGCAGACAAATTTTTCGAACATATGGAGCAAAATATTAGCAATATCCTTCAAAAATTAAGAAAATTATCCGCCACAGTAAAATGTTAAATACAATAATTGCATGCATGTAAAAATACTACATACTAGAGACAAGATAACCCCGCATGAAAAATAACCTTTGTAGGAGCAGGCGGTGTATACATGCAGGCAGTATATTAAAATTTAGACTTGCTTATTAGAGCTTAACTAATTTTGTAAGCAAAGCTAAGCTCAAAGTAGATATGGAAATTACAGCGATAATAATAGCAAGTATAGCAACACAAAATGCAATCCTAGAGCCGGATCTCTTAAAATAGTTCATATTCGAGCTTTTAAAGATATTCTGCTCTCAATTTGGCGACTTTAGACACCTATTTCATTTAGCCAAGAATAGATTAAGGACTTTCAAGTCGTATTTAGTTGAGCTCCGTAATGGCGTTGCTTGGGGAGGCCTTCGTCTAGCAGTGACAAAAAGAAAAATATTTTATTTGGGACATACACAGGAATTACAAATAGTCAAAAAAACCGTTTAAGAGCTGATTTTTCTATCGAGAGATAACTTTGATTCGAGGAATAAATTGACTTTTGATAGTTTTTGTATGAAATAACTGTCAAAATTTCAAAATTATTCTTCGAATAAAATTATAAGGTGATTGAAAAATCAGCTCTTAAACTAAAAAAGTTACATTATAGACAACCAAAAAAAAGACATGTGCGAGGACAAAAAGGCTCCTATAGACATAGACGCAGCGGACGTTACTGATGATGATGATGAAGCTCCATAATTAAATAGGTATGCCCTTGTAGCTACATAATTATTGTCAGAATACCATGGTGAAAACGGCGTCACTAGCAACGTCTTCATGATAACCCTTTGTGACTTGAGGTCTCCATAATTAATAGCGTAAATTGTCGCCATCCTATCTTCTTCTTCATCGTATCGATGATTTCCTTCTATTAATTTTATACTTCAGTGTATCTTTGTTTCGTTTTGTGTCCATAGAATAACAGTGCACTATTTACTTTTCCTTAAAACCCAGAAAACTCTCAATTCGTGTGTTTGTACAACTGTTTGTCCCACAGACTGTGTTACGTGTTGTAACTTGTACACCTTTAAAATGTATGTTAATTAATTCACAAAACAAATCTATACTGTGTGTCCTCTATTGTATGTATTGTTCACACATATCTAAAATTCAAAACTTTCGTTTTGACAAACAAACCGTTTGAAACTGCTTTGAATGTATTTAGATACAAATGAACACAGTGTTGTAAATTCTTATACGATTTTTTTTCTCTAGTACATATTGTAGCGAAATAAAATTGAAAATTTACCACTCTAACACATTTTATTAATTAATATTTTATAAGAATAGGCTATTTGACAGTATGAATAATAAAGTGCTAAATGTTGTTATCCACATTTATTATAGATTTATAAAGGGATTTGCAATTATCCGACTTAAATATAATGGCTATTTTATTTCAAAATCCCTGTTAAAAAGTTATTAATTTTTAAATTATGTCACGTGATACAAAACAGTCAGGATTGGCTGAATCTAAGATGACGTCACAACACAGTAGTCAGATCTGTCATTGTTGCAGTCTTACGATTTTTGATCTGTTTATATAAGATTATAAAATATTATCGTGAAAATTTGTGGTATTTTACAATCTCCATCGTATATTTTGGTATTCCACTCCATCATGGAAGTCAATTTTGTGAAAGCAGACAGCAGAAACTTGCCCAAAGTGGACGCAATCATGGTTGGAATGTTCTTCAAAAATAACCCTGATTTTTATTCTGCAGAGCTGAGAAATGTAAAAACAGCAATGTATTGTACCATAAATATAACACTACGTAAGTAACCTTAATCCTGCGCAGGTGAAATAATAGTCTTTCTTTCAGTAAGTAATAAAGACAACCCACTGACCAATAGTTTTTTAGGTTATAAAGAATAAATTTTGTTTACAGTAAGTAATTAGTTTCCATTCTCAAGACTGCACGAGAATCTTATGGTGACGATGCTATTGGGTACGTACAACTACGTCGTGGATCAGGACTTTGCTCCTGCGAGCAAGTTGTAACCACTTTCTACGCGTTTTGGCATTCTTCGGCACATGAATAAACAATTTTTCCGGAGTATTTTTTGACGTATTGGTGCAGTTTGGCATTGCACACCATTTATAATTCATTTTCTTATTAAACAGTAGAAAAAAAGCAGTACCAAAGCACTTGGGAAAGATTTGACTTAATGAAGTGTGTTTTGTTTACTGTATTGTGACGTCACATGGGGCTAATGCCGCCATATTGCTCGAATTAACGTTTTGGCGGGATAATTAAACCATTAATTTTTAAGTTTGATTTTTTAACGAAAAACATCACAGAATTAAAAACAAATACGTTTTGTGGGTTCGTTAGACACTACTAAATAATCTGAGATGGATTTCAAAACTTTGTCAAATACCCTATTGCATAAAAATAAAAAATATAATAACATAAAATTAAATATCATTAAATAGTTCTGTTTAAGACAATTTGGCCAAAATGAAAAGAGAATGCAAGAAAACTTAAGGCAGTACAAGCGCCAGCACATCAAGCTACTACAATATGTCAAATTTCTTTAATAGATTTTAAACGTTATCGCTAAAGCAGTGTTCAATGTTGATTGGGAAAATTTGACAGTTTCGGGTAGCTTGATGTACTGGCGTCTGTACATCGGATGGAAAATCTTTGTTTCCGAACAAAGGAATCGAGTAATCGGTTTTAGATTTGTGACTACTAAATTACTGTGCCGTGCTGGATGTATTTTTTGGCAAACCTAATAACACAGGGTGCTTTATTACCTTGGTTTTTATATTCATCATCATTCTCCTTATCCCAATTTGTTTGGGGTCAGCGCTTCATGTATTTTTCTTCCATACTTCTCTATTAGTCGTCACCTCCTTTCTAACCATCTCATCATTCACACAGTCCACCCAACGGTTCTTTGACTTTACTCTTATAGCCATCGACATTCATACTCAAAACTTACGTTTTTATCTTCATAACATTATGAATCATTAACATTATCCGCAGCGTCTACATCGAAATATCACTCTCATAGATTTCCTCAGTTATGACTAGTTTGCATCCATCTTCTAAATGCGACCTTCACTGAGTCGTTTTTCCTGTTTATTAGTTTGTTTACCTATCTATTTCCTATATCTACAACTACTTCGTGTTATATTGATTTCCCCTCCGCACAGTGTATTTTTCGGACCTAAAAATGGACACCTCTTTTTTATTTAACTAATCGTTTGTGTTCGTCATTTAGAACATCAGAGTAAAACTCCCGCGAGTCAGTTCTTCTTAGTTTCAGAGAGATAAATTTTTAAAAATCGAACTCTGAAACTTCAAAAAAACCATAGAAACCTACTTTTACAATGAAAAAGGTATGTGATTTTAATGATTCTTGGGGATATTATTCCTATGTACATAAGGTATAATTTAAAAAAAGATTCACCCTAAAAGGTTGTACGAAAGTAAAGTTACAGCTTTTATTTTTAATTTCATACTTTATTTTTTTCCTCCGAAATGTACCATTATTCGGATTAGTTTTTTGACCAAAAATGTGCCTTTTATTGTTAGGCATTATCCCTAATAATTTCAAATCCGAATCTTGATATATCTCTGAAAAAAAAGAAATTTAAATTATGTTGATAGGGTTGTCACAGAAGAATTATAATTTTAAAAAATAACATATTAATTACCTTTTCTTGTATTTTGAATTTTAATTATATTTTTGTGTTGTAAAAAGTTGACAACCCTAGACACCAAAATTAACAGAAAAATCTGAAAAAAATTTGAACTCCAGTAACTCTTAGATATATTAGAATTCGGTTGTGAAAAAAAACAGTATGATGCACATTAGTATAAATAATTATTTCCTATTTAAAATAAATCCGAATACCAATACATCCACGCAAAAAAAAATAAAAACCTCAAAACAGAAAAAAAAAAATTCACGTTGTTCCTGTTGAATTAGGAAATATTGTCTTCGTAATTAAGTGTGTTGTTTATTGCTACATAACATACTAAAGTTTCAATCGATATAGTCTAACTGTTATTGAGAAATTAACGGTTTTATAAAAAATCACATAAAAAAAAACTAACTTTAATATTTATTTTCTCCGAAACTAAGAAGAACTGACTCGCGGGAGTTTTACTCTGATGTTCTAAATGACGAACACAAACGATTAGTTAAATAAAAAAGAGGTGTCCATTTTTAGGTCCGAAAAATACACTGTGCTCCGTTACCAATGTAAACACTAGTATTGTAATCGAATACATAATGTGTATGGTTTTGAATCGTTAATGATCTGCACATGTTAGCAAATTCACGTATTATTTATTCAGTTGCTTTAATCTTAATTTATTTAAGTTCAAATCACCCTACATACAATAACACCTTCTTACTAACAATAACAGCCGGCCTATTCTGAAAAGGAGGTCAACAAAAGCCCATAGAACTTAGCCCAAACATGTGACCTCAACCTCGAGGTATACATGCACCATATTGTATAGAAAAAAAAGTAATTAAAAACCCGACTGCGGTAGAAAACTTAAGTTAAAAAAACTGAAAAGCTAAAAACAAGCCCATTTCAAATTAAATAAAAGTTGGAAGCAGGCGGGACCCATACCACATTTATTATATTTTCAAATTCAAATGGGTCCCATTTTTAACAAAAGTTAAAAAACTTTTGTTAAAAATGGGACCCATTTGAATTTCCGCAGTTGGGTTTTTAATTTTTTTTAATTACTCTTTCTTATTTCCAGCTTTTTAGTTTACAAATATGTATGTGAAAGATACGTAGACGATTTAGTTCTTGGTACGTGTTTTTTTACGATTTGTTACTTCGAATTACTTTTAACCATATAAGTTGTATAAATTTTTGTAATCACCTTTTAAAACCCTTTATTTTGATACTCCACTCGATAGGTTTTGAGAAAAAAAAATTAAGACATAATTGCGCCAAAAATCGGCCATTTTAAATTTTGATATACCCTGTGTCACTCTCACAAATAAGACGAATCCAACGGCACTATAATCGATCAAGCCGTTTAGGCTATAGAGCGTGCCAAAGAAATATACATACATACACTCGAAAAACATAACCCTCCTTCTGACGCAGTCGGGTAAAAAATAGGGGAATTCTAAAATAATTGTATTATTATCCTTAAATAATTTAAAACTTAATAAATATGTTTTTATTATTTTACATATCTCTTGCTCTGTAAGTACACCCTTACACCCCTGAATGCCGGGGTGTATGACTATCATTACAGCATAGGTTTTGGAATTTGAAAAAAGAACTGTCATACTCATACTGCACGAAGAATATTTTTAAAAAGTTAATTTTTTTTTTCTCGGTATCGATTAATTACTCGAATCGGAATCTAGACAATTTATTTTATAAAGATTTTATTTTAAATATGGAACTATTTGTTTCCACATCGTATGTTAGATGGAATCTATTTAAAAATCAAACTGGCCAGCAAGATTTGACGCGCTTGCGTGCGTGAAAAAAAAAAGGCAGTCTACTAGTAGGCGCGAAAGCATCGCGAAAATAATTAATTTTCTTGTTTGAATTCTTTTTCAAAAGTTAAATACACATTTTTTTCTTCTTAATAAATGTTCATTGAAACCTGCTGTCTTGTTGTTTACTTACCTCACAATCGATATGTAAAGCAGAGTATTTATCTCGGGCGTAAGCATCAATTGCATACTCGGGTTAATTAGCGCCTTCGATTCGCTCAGGCGCCAAAAACCTCGTATGCAATTGATGTCATACAGCCCTTGTTTAATAATCTACTATTATTAACCCGTCATCATCATAATTATTTTAATAGCTGTCATTCCACCTATTCCTAGGAATTGACACAATTGAAACTCACTTCACCTAAATTTTCACGGAGGGGTTTTGTCAGGTCGGATGGTCTTGTTTTAACCTAAATATGGTAGACAAATTCAATATCAATCTGCTATCCGGGCAAACCAAGCATAAATATAAACCTCGGTTAATCCGATAGAAGATCTACACGAAAACGCACGATCCGCTATAATTTTTAAACAACCTTCCTGACTTCGTGGTTAGCAATCTTATCGAAACGAGCGTTCGGTAAGTTATCGGCACCAATTCTGAACCAAAATTACACTGCGGAGTAGCACCACAGGGCCATCTTGCCTGAAGGCTTTGCATAAAGACTTCACCATGGATACATTTGCAAGCGAAATTTATTTTATACGGAAGAGCAGCCATGAGACCTCGGTGAATAATAGGGATGGCAAATTTTCGCAGTTTGGTCTTATTAACGCAGAGGAAGCTGCTGCCTATCTTGCTTTTACGACACCTTGGGGATTAGATAAGATAGTATTGTTCCTTGTGAAAGAGATCTGTTGCAATTTTTTTTTATTGCCGAGACATTTTTTTTTTCTTAATTTTGGATTTGGAAGAACTGAGTATTGTATCCCAATTCAGTGCAATTAATGATGTTCAGACCAGTGTGTAATACTGCAAAATAACCATGGACTACCTTATATTTGATTACTTCTAGACCAATGATAAATTAAACAAAACAAAATTAGACTAATCAGCACCTTAGTTGCATTTTGCGATCATTTTTAGTGCTCCTGGAATTGAAAAAAATTATTCTACAAAATACTTAACCTGTTTTTCTCTCGCTCAATTTAACTTTTTGCTAACCTATTGGCAATTCATCACGAACAAAGTAACCTTGCTCAAGTTTAACGATAATCTTTTTTGTGATAGATATTAGTTATAAACTGTGTTGCGTTTAGACTTTACTGCCGGCTACACGCCATTGCGTTATAACAATGTACTATTAATCTGTTTTTGGATATCATTGTTAGTCGTAGTATTTCTAAGTTCTGAGAGAGTTGTCAGTATAGAATTTGTTTCTGTCTTCTATTGGCGATTTCTGTCTATATTTTTTTTTCTCATCGTTAAGAATTAAATTGCAAATTCATACCACTTTGTAGGTACTGGAAATTGTTTGACTTCTCAGGGTAGCATCACGGTATTGATTTCAACATTGAGTAAAATTCAATTAAAAAATAACTAATTATTTTCGTTAATTTTCTATTTTGAACAATCATTATCTGACTAACTCTCTGAATGTTCGTTTGAATCAATAAATTTAGTTTATCGCATGCCAAACGCCAGATAAAGAATAGAACGATTGTTATTTTCTGATAAAAATAATGATATCTATCGAGAACTTATTGACTATACCTACTAGCGACTCGGCCCTGCTTCGAGATTTCTTTATTATATTTAAGTAGAATATTATCGTATTACACACAAACCTTCCAGGATACATTTTCTAAATGATGGTCAAAAATCCATTGCGTAGATTTAAAGAATAACGCGGTCATACAGACAGACACAATAAGTGACTTTTTATTTTATATAATACTAGCAACGCCCCGCGGTTTCACCCGCATAAGTTTCTATCATGTGGGAATACCGGGATAAAAAAAGTAACCTATGTGTTAATCCAGGAAATGGTCTATCTATGTGCTAATTTTCATCCAAATCTGTTCACCGGCTTACGCGTGATTGAGTAACAAACATCCAAACATCTTCACAAACTTTCACATTTATAATATTAGTAGGATAGTAGGACTAGCAGCGCCCCGCGGTTTCACCCGCATAAGTGTCGACCCCGTGGGAATATCGGGATAAAAAGTATTCTATGTGTTATTCTAATGTATAAGCTATATTACTGTATAGTTTCATCAAAATCCGTTCAGTAGTTTTTCCGTGAAAGAGTAACAAACATCCATCCATTCTCACAAACTTTCGCGATAGATAGGATACGAGTATATTAGTAGGAGTAGCTGCGACCCGCGGTTTCACTCGCATAAGTTTCGATCCCGTGAGAATATCGGGATAAAAGTAACCTATGTGTTAATGTTAACCTGGTTATAAACCAGTGTGCCCAATTTCATCCATATCGTTCAGTGGTTTAGGCGTGAAAGAGAAACCTCATAAAAAAAATCCTCACAAAAAATCCATCCTCACAAACTTTTACGTTTATAATATTAGTAGGATGTATACTGGGTCAAACTAAATTAGCTAGCGGAACGCCGCAGACGTGATGAGTATCAAATCTCAAATCGTTTATTGCAATCCATAATGTAATTACAGGTGGTAAATAAAAAATACTAGAATCAATTATGGACCCTGTCGGGCACAGCAAATAACACCGAAGCTACCGATATCTAAACATGATAAAACAGAAAAGAAATGAATTTGGTGATTCCTTGTGGGGTCATCGGCCTCAGTTTATGTAGTTATTTACTTGAAATATCAGTTTAATGAATTAGTTTGTTTTTTTGTATAAACTTCACAGTCGTGATGGGTATCAATGGGTACATTGTGTAATTAATTATATCCTAATGATACCAGGTACTCTTAATTACGCTCCAGAAATGACTTTTTTATAGATGACCCCTAGTTACCTAAGTAATTTCAAATTATGATCAGCTCATAGATTTAACATTCTTAATCATCTTTATAGCAACTGGGCATATTTGCTGCTGTGAATACTATTAATAGGATTTCTTGTTCTCATAAAACTTCAAGTAGGTAAGGCCTACTAGGCACTATAATCGTTCACTTTATTAAAATTATCGTAATCTTATTAGACACTAGCTGCGTCACGCGGTTTTTCCGCATATCTCTCGATCCCGTGGGAATATTGGGATAAAAAGTATATTTTGTCCTAATCCAGGTCATGGTCTACCCATGTGCCAAATTTCATCGAAATCCGTTCAGCCGTTTTAGCGTGAAATAGTAACAAACAAACAAAAAAATCAAATCTTTTCTCTTGATAATATTAGTTTACATAATAACGATTTTACCTTTAAGATACATTAGATGGAACCTTGAGAAACCAGTTTTGAAAACATACATACAGTGGAGTCATTTTAATAGGTAACATTTGACGTCTGTCAGTTTTGTCCTCATAGTGAGGTGACCTGCTTATAAACATCGATTAAAGTGAATGAATCGATACGGACTTGAAACATAGGCGAATTTTAAAAATCATCAGGCGAATCCCTGTCCCATTATTATTATTTTTTTCGTAAATTTAAGGAGCAAAATAAGACAAGTACACAATTTAACAAAAAAATTGCATTTATTCAGTTGAACTATCAGAACTGTTAAAAGTATTGTCATCTTCATCACTGCTGTCAGCACTCAGAGATATTATTAATTCATTTTCAATAATATTGTCTATTCTCACATCTCGTTCAAAATCTTGTAAAATTATTTTCTTTGTTTTCTCTACGACTTTTTTCCAGTCTTCTGTAGTGACTTCTGCACACGCAGTTTGTAGCAGAGACATCATTTTAGCAGTACTGAAGGGTGGTTCAGTATTGTTCCGCGCTGCATAACCCTTTATTTGTGCCCAAATAAGCTCGATGGCGTTATACTGGCAATGGTAGGGAGGCAATCGAATAACTTCGTGTCCATGCTCTAGGGCTAGTTCATCGATTACATAGCGGAGCTTGGACGGCTTAGTTGCTTTTACTAGATTTAACAACTCAACTTTTAATAAAGTTGGACTTGCATCCACACCATTTCTTACCAGCCACGAGACAATTTCTTGCTTTTTATTTGCTTGAGTTGGTGGTTTATCAACTTGTACAGAATGATACGGTGCATTGTCCATTATAATTTTCGATGGGTTTTCTAAGCTGACTAGCAGCTTCTCAAACCACTCTTTAAAAACCTCAAAGTTTATTTCCTCATGGTAATCACTTGTAGTTTTAGAGGCGAATGCGAGGAGGCAGTTTTTCTATTTCATTATTTTTTGTATTTTTATACCTAGTTAGTTAAAAGAATAATAAATAAATTTTTTATTATAATCACAACGTGGTTATTAATTTATGGTGATATTTCTTCACAAGTCATCATTGCATTCGATTCTACTTATCAGCTTTCGATTTTTAGAGTAACATCCCTAGTGTTTAAAAAGAAAAATGGTTAACTGACGTAACCTTGTAACGACGTTCAGTTCTTTAGATCAGAAATTGTTTATTATGTTTAGAATGGTTTATTAATGAAAGCAAATCGTAAAATTACTCGTATCGGTCATTATTACAATAAATATGTAATCGTAATTGAAAAAAGGTAAGCAATTGTGCAGTTCTAACAAAACGAAAAAATATGTTATTTTATGCCCGCCGTTACAAGGTTACGTTGTTGAATATTTGATGAATTGTCAAATGTTACCTATTAAAATGACTCCACTGTAGTTACAGAATTATATTGCAATGATGCAAAATGAACAAATACGTTTTAATTTAAAATTATGTTCAGGTGTAAAGATAGAACACATTGATGAAAAGACAATAGTTAGGTAAAACAAAGTGTTGATATCTACATATTATACTCTATCCTTAGTAAATGGACATATTAAACCGGCGTTTGCCACAATGCGAACAAGGTGTGGGTTTAAGCTGATGTCAAAACTGCATTAGAACAGCCTACACTAATTTAGCTATCTTCAGTTATTCAAAAAAATATTTTAAATTGTTCGATCTAAAGTGCATATTCCTATAAATAAAACTTTGAAGGCTATACTGCGATGCATCTTAGGCGCGTTCAGTCACAGTTGGACGTTCATAGAGAACGGACGCGCTACTCGATTCAAAGTATTTCGCGTAGAGTTTCAAACTAATTTGTGTCAATAAACTTTTCAAGTTTCTCTGTGAGTGAGACAGTGATAGTTGGTGATTCATTCCGAAGGCTACTTACACCTCCACCCTGGATTTCAATTTTGATGGTAAGAATGTTTTCATTAACCGATCCGAAGATCTTATCCTGTACCTACCTAGTAATTTTGTATACTTTGCAACATTATTGCATATACAATACACACGATTCGTATTGTACAAATAAGTCTGTCGAAGCCTACGTAGGTATAGCAATTAGCTTCAACACTAAATCCCGAGCGAACCGATAGCAAAACAGTTATTACAAGTTCGTTTTATATTTGCTTATCTTTCGTATCAATAACTGGCGACCTTCTTTAGTGTTCAAGGATAGATTGATTTGTCAACGGGTACATTATAGTTAATGTCTCCACGATTGTTATTTTATAACGTCTTGGATTCGTGACTTCCCGCGATGGATCGGTTGTTACATCCGCTGTCGTATCACGCATTCTGATGAAGTACAAAAACTAGAACATTTTTATGATGCCTCATAAATTATAGCTCTGTGTGAAAGACGAAGTTAGCTTGTAAACGCTGTAAGTTAAACGTCCAACGAAACAAAACAATATTTGCATACATATCTACATTATAATACTTCAAAGAGATGCATAAAGTTAAGCATAATAACTGTTAGATCACCAACCTGCTTATCAACCGTTATGACGATCATTGTATCATCAACTCCAGTTCTAACTGTATTAACAAACAAAAGAGTATCACAAATTCTGAAATTGAAATCCACGACTGATTAGTGTTACTGATTTATTTATATTTTATTCGGTGCTACTCTTCAGTATAGCTATAGCCAGTTGGCCTAAATTAGTAAAAAGCGGCGCGGATGTCGAGCCGCTTGACCTGAGTCGGGTTTATCGACCCAGTGTCCAACCTGTTACCAGCGATCGAGCTGCTTTTGCTTGCAACCGCAATATATTCTTGAGATATAAATAGAGGAAGGTAGCTGACAATGTACTGAACAAAGAGAATCGCTTTAGCGAATAGACCCACTGACCGTTCTTTTGCATCAGTTTTGTAAGTTATGACTACTGCATTCGGAATTTTTACTTTATCGTACAAAACATTGCATGATAATTCAGTTTTTCAACTCCATTGTATTTGAACTCAGTCTTTTATTGCTAGGTTAGAATAACCAAATAAAGATACCTAAGTTTTACTCTTTAGTCACTTGAAAAGACACAATCGCTTTCAATTTTCCTTAGTGATACGTAACTGAGATTAATTTATAAATATATTAAAAGACTAGCTGACCCAGCGAACTTCGTCCCGCCTCAGAATTAAATAATGTGATCGCACATTTGATTGACTTCTACGACCTAAGTCAGCCGGACGATTCTGTAAAAATCTCACCGTGAAAACTTAGGTGATGTGAGTTTGTTTTTGCTAGGAATTGACACTATTGACAGCTCACTCCACACTCACTTCACCTAAGTTTTCACAGTGAGGTGGTTACAGAATCGCACTGCTGGTCGTCTTCTCCTTGGCATTGTAAATACACTAAACTACAAAAAATGGTAAATGGCAGTTTCACAAAGGAAAGAAATTACATATTTGTTTGTTGTCAAATATTTATAGTGCGTTCAGAAATTTATTTTTTTGACTAAACTTAGAAAGATAGATATATCAAGCAACATATAAAAAATGTCTGTCTTGATAATAAACTAAAATAGAAATAAAATAAAAGAGTAAAGGACAGACCAAACAATTGAATAAATCAAAGTATACAATCTTATTACCTCCGTATTATTTAATTTCTGAACGTAGGTACCGTAATTTCTGTACGTGTTTGACAGGTACGAACAGTTTGTATGGGATAATAAAATTGCTGTTTTTACTATTTTCCTTACAACTTCTTCATATTTTCAAACCTTTTAAACCTTCCTTGGACTTCTACAAATATTTCAAAACCAAAATTTGCCAAATCGGTCCAGCTGTTCTAGAGTTTTAGTGAGACTAACAATCGTCATTTCATTTTTATATAATATTATGTATAGATGATGATTGATGATCTATGCAGCTCAATAATACACGTTTCAAAATAAATACAACAGTCTTAACAATAATTTAAAACTCCACAACAAATGTAGTTTTTGTTGTGGAGTTTTAAATTATTGTTTCACACATTTTCAACATTTCCTAGTGAAATAATTCACAAACTTTATACAACATTGTGAATGTTAAAATCTTAAAAAAGTAACATTTTGTTATTCCATAGAGGCCACTATAAAATAGTCGTTATATGGCGCGATGATTCATTCACTGCTTCATTGTTGCCCTCCAATTCAAATTCAAGTTTTTGTCCAACAAACTGTTTACAAAAAAGTTTCTCGAAACGCACTAAATGAACTAGTTTATCTATGTTGAACTCACCCGTGTTACCTTTTTTTTTTTTTTTTTTTTTGTCGCTGAGAAATGACGTTACGCATCTCCGTTCGTCGGGGGACGACACGGAGTATGTGGGACTCCCTGCCAAGGTGGCAGTATACCCACTAAAACTCAGCGGTGTTCCCTCGTCGCCTTGATGGAGGGGTCATGGGAATCCGGCTCAGCCTTTGCGTCCACAACCCCCCCGGCGCATGCCCGCCTAACTGGCGAGCCCCGCATGTCCCCCCGGCTGGGGGGCTACGGGAATGGCCGGGAACACCTGGCCATTCCCGTCCGGCACTGGTGGAAGCCTGTGCAATACAGGCGAGGGTGCCCCCGTACCCGTCGCCTGCTGGCTTCCACCTGGGAGGAGTCGGAGGTGACTGTCATACTGACGTCGTCTTCGACCCCTCCTCCGCCTTCGGAGCGGCGCCGCGAGAGGGTCTTCCTCCCGCGCGCGCTCCGCCGCCTCCTTCTGGGACATGACGTGTTCGCAGAAGGAGGCGACTGCCGCCCAGGACCCCTCGTCCCTCAGCATGGCGTTGACCAGGCCGGGGAGCGAGAGGTCCGTTCCGATCGCCGCGGTGAGACTGCGGCGCGGCTCGGACCACGACGGGCACACCTCAAGAGTGTGCTGCGCCGTGTCCTCCACCGCGCCACAGCCGTGACACGACGGCGTCTCCTCCCGCCCGATACGGTGCAGGTACGATCCAAAGCAACCGTGCCCGGACAGCACCTGCACCAGACGGAAGGAGAGGAACCCGTGCGACCGCTCGAGCCAGTCTCGCAGGACCGGCCCAATCGCGTCTAGGGTTCGGCGGCCGAAGGCTGCGGCGGCGACGTCCCGCGTCCAGTGGACGCCTATGGCGTCCTTCGCCTCCCGCCGGACGGCCTCCCGCTCTTCGGGGGCAGGGCGTTCTCCTCTCGCCCTCCGCCCCGCCGTCCATTCATACACTCTGGCGAGCACCCACGCCTCGAGTTCCCAAGGCGGGGTGCCGGCCAGAGCGCATGCCGCCGAGAAGGCGACCGTGCGGTAGGCCCTCGCCACCCGCTGGGCAATGGCCCTTTGGGGGGCCCGCAATGCGGCGGCGTTCTCCCTCCTGTGGAGGGAGTCCTCCCAGATAGGGGCCCCGTAAAGGGCCATACTCCTCAAGATGCCGGCGTAGAGCTGCCGGCATCGCGCGCTGGGCCCCCCCAAGTTGGGGAGCAGCCACGAGAGGGCGCCCGCAGTCTTCAGCAGGCGCGTCGACAGCCCGCTAAAGTGCGGGCCGAAGCGCCACCTGCTGTCGAGTACAAGGCCCAGATATTTCATCTGGGCCTTCACCTCGATTCGGACGCCCTCCACGAAGATGTGGGCGTCTGGTGGTTGGCGCTGCCGAGGCCTGTGGAAGAACACTGCCTCGGTCTTGTGCAGCGCCACCGTCAATCCTAGGCGGCGGATCCTCCCTGCGACCAAGGATCCGCCTGCCGAGGCCAAGTTGGCCGCTTCCCTGAAACTCTCCCCCCGGGCGGTGAGGAGAGTGTCATCGGCGTAGCAGATGACACTCGTGCCTCGGAGGAGAGTTCCCCGCAAGAGCCAGTCGTAGCCAACGTTCCAGAGGAGAGGTCCCACTACCGACCCCTGTGGAACGCCGGACTCGACTGCGTACCGCCGGACTTGGCCAGCCCTGTTCACGAGGACGATCGCCCGATCCTCCAGGTAGCTGGCCAGTAGACGCCGCATGTATAAAGGCACCCCGTGGAATCGGAGTGCCTCTAGGATGGTGCTGTGGGGAACAGAGTTGAAGGCGTTGGCTATGTCGAATGACACCGCCAACAATCCGTCCCCCGCCTCCATCGCCTCCTTCACCTGGCCCTTAAGGCGGGCCAGCGCGTCCACTGTGGAACGCTCAGCCCGAAAACCGAACTGAGCGTCCGACAAGTCCGGCCCCACATTCCGCAGGTGGCTCTTTAGGCGGCCAGCGATTATCCCCTCGAACATTTTGCCGACCTCATCGAGCAGGACGATGGGTCGGTATGCTGAGGGCGAGTCTGCGGGGCGGCCTTCCTTGCGAAGGAGGCACAGCTGTCCCTCCTTCCACGGTTTCGGGAACCTCCCAGACGCAAGACATGCGCTAAAGAGGTCCCGAAACCGCTCCTCCATTTGAGTGGCGGCAATTGCCACCACCCTCGCCGGGACACCGTCGGGGCCCGGAGCCGTCTTCTTGGCGCGGATATGCACAATCGCCGCGCTGAGTTCCGACTCCGTGACAGGAGGGGCCTCATCTTCCTCCTCGGCTGGCGGAGCTATTCCCCGCGGAGGGTCCATCACTGGTGGGGTGAAGTTGTCCCTGCACGGGAACAGGGACTGAACCACCCCATCCAGGAATGAGGGCTCCAGGGTCTCGGCCACCGGGGGACCAAAGGGGCGCAGCTTGTTTCGCGCCGCCTTGTATGGCCTCCCGTAGGGATCTCTGTCGAGACCCTCCAGCATCTCCGCTCTCGCCGAGTCCCTGGCGTCGGCGATGGCCCGCTCGAGGACCCGTTTTGCCTCTATGTACACCTCATAGAGGTGGTCCTCGTGGGCGAGGTCTCGTCGACGCCGCCGCCGGCTCCGCGCGTAGGCCCTTCTGGCCTCCACGCACGCCGCTCGAAGCCCCTCCAGCTCGGCCGACCACCAGTACACCGCCCTATTGGGCAGCGGTCGGCCGGACCGAGGCATGCTGGAATTGCACACCTCGGTCAGAGACTCCCTCAGGTGTCCCGCCACGATGTCCACGTCCAGGCCGGCGGAAGGCGGCGAAAGCCAGTCCTGGATAAACGCCGCCTCCGCCGCCGCCTCCCTGTCCAGGCGGGTGAGAGCCCACCGTGGGAACGCTGACCGCCCCGAGAGGGGCCGCGTCCCTCCGGGGTCACCGGTGGAGATGTCGAACCGCACGTAGCGGTGGTCCGACATGGTCTCCACCAAATCCACCCGCCAGTTCAGCACGCGCGCGGCCAGCGCAGAGGTGGCAAAAGTGACGTCCACTATCGAGCCACCCTGTCGCCGCACGCATGTCTGGACGTTCCCTCTGTTGAGGAGGGAGAGCCCAGAGGAGGCTGCCCACTGCTCCACTGCCCGCCCGCGATGGTCGGTGGCCGGGTTGCCCCAGGTCACCGACTTGGCATTCAGGTCTCCCAATACGGAGACCTGACGCGGCGCCGCCCTGCCGACCACGGCGGCCAGGACTCCAAGATAGTTCTCGAAGTCCCGGAGAGGGCGGTTTGGGGAGAAATAGACGCCCACGAGGGCTATCTCTCCCCACGCGGCGGCCACGTATCCCGGTCCCCTCTCTAATAGCGAGAGGGGAGGGGAGTCTGTGGAGGACCGCGCCGCTAGTGCCACCAAGCCGTCCTCGTCACCCAGCCAACTGCCGGGGATCGAGTAGGGCTCGGCGACCACCGCTACGTTCACCAACCACTCAGCCATGGCCTGCACCAGCAGGTCCTGGGCCGCTCTGCAGTGATTGGTGTTCGCCTGGAGGATGCGGTGATAGGAACCCACTATTCCGACATCGCACCCCCCTCCTCAGCCACCGCCGCTTGAGCTGGAGTAACAGCAGCGGCGACAGCGGTGGTGGCGGCAACAGGGCGAACCTGCGCCGGCACTATGCCCTTCCTCGCGGGAGGCTGGCAACTCCTGCCCCCCATCCTGTGCCCCGCGGGGCGGCCGCTGGCAGCACACGCCGGGCAGTGTGGCGTGGCGACGCTGCAAGCGGCACTCCTGTGTCCCTCCTGTCCGCACTGGAAGCAAGACTCTCCCCAGTCGAACTTGGAGGGACACGTAGATCGGGTGTGGCCCGGCGCGAAGCACTTGAAGCACCGCGCAGGCTTGTCCTCAAGCGGCCGGACCACGGCCGAGCTGAAGCCCACGAGCAGCCGTCCCTTGGTCGCCTTTAGGGCGGCCACCGCCGCGGCGACTGGGCACTCGACGCGGATTGCGCCCATGCCGCGGCGGCCGGGCCTGATGGCTCCCCCCTTCACGGCGCTGGCGCTGCAACCTCCCGCAGCAGCAACGGCCGCCACCACATCCTCTTTGGTGACCGAATCGTCCATATCGATCACCTCCAAGGATGCGGTCTTGACGGGTCTGGCGACCGTCGCCACATCCGCGATGGCCTCTTGCAACTTTGTTGCAAAGAGGTCCGCGTTTGCGCCGCGCTGCTCCCCCCCGAACTCAAAAATTCGGGCTCCGGCCTGGGTGCGGCGGCACGTGATGTTACCGATCCCCAGCCGGGAGGGATCCGCGTTAGCACGAGCCCGTCTTAGGACGGACTCGTACGTTTCGCCCCGCTCTGCGGCCTCCGGGGTGATGGTCACCACGACCGCCGCAGTTTTGGGAGGAACCAACTTCCTCCCGCCCGCCGAAGCCTTCTGGGCTGCCGAAGCAGTCGCAGCGGGCTTAGATTTTTTGGCCTTTCCCCCCCTGACCACTTCCGTCCACGCCTGGTTGGACGGGGTGGTGGAAGGGAGCATGGCGTCCTCCCGCTGCGTGTTCTGGGGGGCTGCCGGAGAGGCAGACGCTCCCTCCGCGCTTGTGGTGGGGGTTTGAGGGGCCTCCGTGCTCCTCTTGCCCTTCCCCTTGCCCTTCCCCTTGCCCTTGGAGGGCTTCGGGGCCTGGGTCTGCGCACCCGGTTTCGGGTCTCCCGCAGGCTGCGCAGGTACAGGCACCGGCTCCGTCGGTGGCGGACTCTTATCCGCCGCTAGCGGCGGGCGGAGCCGCTTTTCCGGCGGTAGCCGGTCCTCAATACCGGCGAAGCAGCCCCTGATGAAGGCCCTCTCCTCCATGACAACCCCGCGGATTATTTCCACGAGGTTGCCAGGGGGGGAGGAGCCTCCCTCTGCCGGACCAGGGGCAGGCGCAGGAGCAGGCGCAGGTTGGGCCTGCCGGGCCGTAGCCTCAGCCAGCTTCTGGTGCAGCTGGCTGACCTCCAGCTGCAGGCGATCCACCCTCGCCTGCAGCTGCCGCGTCTCCTCTGTGGCCGTGCGCTGCACCAGCTCGGTGACAATGCCGTGCAAGCTCACGGCCCGGCATTTGAGGGCCTTCTGGAAGGTCCCCTTCAGGTTTGAAGACTTGGAGGCGACCTCCAGTACCTCCTCCTTATCCTGGAGTGCCATGCGCTCCAGCTCCGCCAGGGAGTGGTCGGCGTACAGCACATTGGATGTGCCATAGCCAGCCCTCGACCTGGCGGACCGCGCCTGCTGCTCCCTGGCAGCGACCTTCTCCTCAAGGTCCTGCTGCAGCTGCTCCCTCCTTGCCAGGCCTAACTGACGCTCGGCGTCCACCAGACCCACGTCGTGGGTCGGACTCGAAGCAGGAGTCAGAGCAGGAGTCGAGGCCTTTTTCGACTTCGGCCTCTTCCCCGACTTGCCCACAGACCCCGAGGAGCCTCCGGACCCGAGCCTCAGGTAGGCCCGCTTCCGCTGGACGCGGTCGTTTTCGGCCGCCGACGTGTCCATGGCGGACTCGCCGGAGTCCGAAAACTCCGCCTGCAGACTTGATAAACTGGCCACAGATGGTGCGCGGCCAGCTTCGACGTGGCCCTTAGAAGGGCCGGTGGATTGGCCCTGGGAGGGGCCACTGTGTTGGCCCTGAGAAGGGCCGTTTGTATCGTCCCCGGAGGGACATTCTGTTAAAAATCGCCCGGAGGCGTCTCGAGTTTGTTTTTTCCGCATCCTTGCAGTCGTCCGCGTGTTGGCTGCAAGTCACAGCGCACTTTAGCCGCCGGTCTGCCACTCCGTTACGGTGGTCAGACACGGCGTTGCCCGGGGATCACGACGTGGACGTATGCGCTGTGGGGGGACCCCCACCCGTGTTACCTGGCCCAAGTGTATTTAACACTTATCTAAGCTAATGACAATACAGTCTTATCTCTACTACAGCGAACATGACGATTTTGTCGTTAGTATTTACAAATATTTTTCATACAGTCCATATTTTTATCAGATAAGTTAGAAATAATTCTGCTAACCGTTTTTTAACACCAAAGCGATTAAAAGATGAATTTGAAAATTAAATCGACAATAACAATAACGAGAAAAATAATATAAATTTAAATAATAATGAAATTGTTGAAGAAGATCCAACTGGTAACCAAACTCTTATTTCTTTAACTAATACAGGTGAATGTTCCACAGCAAATGTACCTATATGATAGTTATGCTCTTACCATAACGCACGTACCCGCTAGCATCGCTGACGCCAATTAGATACGTGTGTGGCATTAATGGCAAACTATCTGATCATCTCTTGAATATTGATGGCCATTACCCTTTATGGATGCGGATGGCAATTTTCGTACTATCGCATCTGGGTCAATGTACGTGGTGCATAATTAGATAGTCTGACGTGAAACTGCTGGTAGTACTCCCTATTAATATTGGTGTGGCTGATAATGATGTTGCGAAAGATAACTTAGAATCTGGGATTGTGATATACAATAATATTTGTACAGGAGTAGAGGAATGTAATATGTATACAGCACCGGGAATTAATATAATCCACACTAATATTATAAATGTGAAAGTGTGTATGTCTGTCTGTCTGTTGCCTCTTCACGCTAAAACCGCTGAACCGATTTAGATGGACTTTGGCAAAGAGATAGTTTGAGTCCCGGTAAAGGACATAGGATAGTTTTTATCCCGATATTCCCACGGTGTCGACACTTATGCGGGTGAAATCGCGGGAAGTTGCTAGTATAACATAAATTCACGCCTGTATTCCCAGAAGGGTTAGGCAAAGGTGCACCCAGTTATGTTTAAGTCCCATGTAATAGGGAGCAAGTCTATTGCCAACAATTTTTTACTGAGAAATTCTAGATGGAAATACCCAATAATAACACGTTATCAACAAAAATAAAAATCTGCAAAGTTTCGCAAGATAAATGCAATTTTAAAACCAATGTGAATACTGAAGTAGACAAAAAGGGTCAACTAAAAATTTAATTACAATATGAGATTAATGTTTTGTATGAGTCAAATTTAAAATTTCTTTTCTACGAGTATTTCTCTCAATCGCTTGAAGATGACAGAAATAGATGATGTTTTAAAGACGTTTAGCGTTAAATGTATTAAGTGATTTGTGATGCAAGTTGGCCTTAATATTTACATCAGAGAATAATAGTACATAATTATATATTCATCCATGAATCTAACCTTTTTAACAATTCACAGCCATTTCTGGCAGACCAATTTAGATGAAATTCAACTTGAATGTTGAATTTTATGTTTGTTGTACAATATGTCCAGTGATTTGATGAGTCATGCAAAATAAAATATTTTAGTGAGAAGATACATATATTTTGATATTTAAGACGGATTTTCAAACATGTTTGCTTACATCATCTCTAAATAAAGAAGTAATTTTATCGAAGGCCAAAGATACCTCCTTGCGGTCACCAGTTCTTCTTGAAATGTTAACAGTGAATTTGTTAATCCCATTCATATTCAATTACACTATTTTGCAATTTCCAATAGGCTTCATAACCTCTCTTTGGTGAATCATACTGCATTTTACAGTACTTTTTTTTTATTTCTTATCTAAGTACATACGGCAGGCAGTTAGCAATTATGTGTCATGCATTTTAATGTAAACGACGTCACGATTGTTAATTACCCTGATCGTTTAGTGGTTCCATTCTAGACCGTTTACTATCTTTATGACTGCTATAATATTATCACAACGACATCTATGTTCCACGTACTATGGCGCTAAGCGACGTTCAACTTACTGCATAATATTTAGTCCAAGATAGCCCAAGAATGATTTTTTGAAAGTTTGGTAACAACTTTTTTGTCATATCATAAAGTCCTATGATTGTGCACTATTATGTTCAAATTGTAACAAGACATGCACCGATATACAAAGCGGAATTGAAACGAAGAGAGATACGATATATTATATAATAAAAAATTGTCTGAAATTGTTGAACTTATTGATTTGTTTCGATATACGAGTATATTAAAATAAAAAATTGTCTGAAATCATTGAATATAATGATTTCTCTAGTAAACTTGAATCTCTCAAAAATATTGATAATGCATAGCGTGGTGTTACCACATTTGTAAAGTACCTATATCCTTACATTCTCTGTTGACGTCAATTTTCACAACCCAGAGAATAAAAATGTTATAATTGCAATATATCTTGTTCCATGATTCTATTCCAGTATTTTGTTTATTGATGTCATTTCTTGTTATAATAATGATAATTCCTTCTATTGAAATAATACAAGTACTTCTAAATTACTCTTACCATTAGGACAAACCAAAGCATTGTCTACCATAATGACCATTCATAAATTCTTCAACTCTATAGAATCTACAGTTTCGCAATCCTCATTCATATGAATTCTCACAGTACAGTGGCGGCCAATGAATTAGTGCAGCCATTCTTTGTGCCGAGCCGTTGGCCCGTGAACTGCACTCGCTTTGTAATGCCGTTACGTGATTCGTTTCGTTGGCCGCATGTGTTCAGCGCGCGATATCGCCTCGTGTTTGTTTCAGATGGTTTCCATATGAATGCATTGTACCGGATTGATTGAACACATGGTCAGATTTTTACTATTGCTCTTTCTATTTATAGCTTTATTTGGCCTTTTATCTGACTATGCTGTTACTAATATTCATATTCCATTTGTAACTTTTAATTTTCTTGTATTCTTGTGTCTTTTCGCGTCCTCGACATTTATTATAAGACCACTGTTAGCTTGAAACACTATTTCTTTTACTTCAAAACTGATCCATATCAACAGTTCGACCTTGTAACTCCACACAACCTTCACAAAACATTTGCACCAGTTAATCTTTAAAGCTACTTAATAATAGACAACAAATAACGTTATAAACTGGAAATAGGATAGGTACAAATCCGGCAGGGCTTCCTGGCCATGTTGGAAGCCGCTGAAGTGTATTGACGGTGACCGCGAACGTACCTATATCAGATTAATACGGGTGGATGGCGCCCGTAAATTGTATAAATTAGACGTCGCTATGCATCAGCATCATTTGAAGGGGCTCGTCAGGGCCGAAGCCTGCCGGGTCAGCGGGATTGTCCGAAAGGGTTACCGCTGGCCTGGAACATAAAGGGCTAAGGAAGGAACACGGGTGGGTTTTAGTCAGTAAGAGTCTGACACTCCCTTCCGCTCTACCCAGAGCGGGAGGGGTCAATTGATGATTTCCCATCCTGAAAGAAAAAAAAAAGGTTTTGCTATGCAGATTTGATTGTTCAGCTGTTTGCTAGTGTCTGTGATCGCGATGCTGTTTCGAGGCTGAGGTAATCGATATTTGGTTTTCTGCTTCCATCATAATAAGCCTTGCTTTCAACAAAGGACTTTTGTTGTTTGATTCTTTATGCTTTTGTTGCTCTTTCTCGATATCGATTTTTTTTTATCGTCTTTTTATTTGTTGTCATGTATATTTATTTACCAACAACAAATAATCAATGAAATGGTTGATATTTTGATACGGTTCCTTAGTTTTCTGATACATTTTGTTCTGTACCAGTTTGACTTTGAGAGCACTTGGTCAGCTATCAGATCAGGGAACCTTTGCTATGAAATAGCGTCCATATTGTGAGAAGTTCTACCGGGAACTTGTTAAACAGTAACTCTAGGTCATTCTGAGCGTCGATATGTGCGGAGGTCGCGAGATGCAATGTTCAGAGCTAATGTCCCGAATATATCCAAGTGGCCTTCAAAAACTCGGGATGTGACATTCGGGTTTGCGCGTTCGGATTTCAAATGCAACTGGTCGACATTTAGGTTTTATCTTTGTCTTTTATCGAAAGGCATTGCCACGGCATTGCATGACATTGACGATGTATAAATACTGCATGATGCAGTATACTCTCCTTCCAACAAATGGTTTCTGTGGCTCTAGTATATCGCATGATTGAGTATCTGGTGGCTAAACACCATCGATTTGCCAGTTTGCCGGCTCCAAAATAGTTTTGAAGCTTAGCTATCATGTGTGAAGTATAGACAGCTACTGCTTTTCCATAAATTACCGCAAACCACTAATTTGACAACGCCCGCGTTTCGGCACTAAAGAATAAGTAGCTTGCGCTAATCTATTAACATCTTTACGCGAACCCCAAACAGCGGCGTGCAACCTTTTCAAATATGAAAGAGTACACATGCGGGTGTCACAGGACAAAAGAAGAGAAAAAGGTCCATGACAAAAAAACTAGAAAAACAAGAACTAGAGTGCATGTTGTCACAAATACAACCGGGAGCACCCTAATTGCAAAGCACAACAGAATCAAGATGAAGCAAGCAGGTTACTGAAAATAGATCTTGTTCGGAATAGGCAACCTTAGAGAGATAAAGGTCCTCGAAACCTTGAGAAGGTTCCCTTTGTCGACTTCAGCTTGTATGAAAGAGTGTAGATACTAGGATATTCAATGATACACTATGCTTTTAACTACTATCCACAGTCGCTACTGGCCCATTTACAGATGGATTCAAAACTAATAATGCTAGCGCAAATTCAGTAAATGATAAATGATTTTATTTTTTGTAATTAGGTTTGTACAAACACTTATACGTCAATCATGTTTTGTTTTAAACTAGATGAGGTCGGCGTTTCCTATCTGACTACTCTGAGAAGAAAGGCCGAAACAAACTCAGAGATCACAGTCTCTTTTAAAGTCCAGATATAATCTTGGTCAGGTTACATGAAGACAATAGATCGATGTCTGAGATGGTCTTTTGAGGAAAGAGCCACACAGATTGAGAAAACCCCAGTCAGTGCACGCATTTGTCAAAAATCGTGCAGCTCAACTCAAGACTTAATCCGGGCCATTATCAGAATCATTAATTCATGTGTTTGATTAAAACTTCGTGTACAATAAATTCAAAGGCGTAAGATTATGATGGTGTTGAACCGAGTAGTCCTTCTGAAGTTAAACCTTTCACAGAACCACTGTATTATTAAATGGATGTCTCGCCAAATAAAAGGATAATAAATTGCATTCGTTCGCGTGACTTTCGCGACAGTTAACGTGATGGTTTATGATGTCTACGTAAAAAGTTGAATGTTATAATAGTTTGACATTGACCTGAACATTCGGCTGTTAGTAATTGAACCATCGGTTTATAAGAAAAGTGGTGGTTAAAGTTTATGTTGATTTGAGTGGAGGGGATTGTCAAGGAGTCGGTCAGTCAGAAAGACGTTGAAGCTAGTTACATTATTGTAACTAGCTTCAACGTGTGTTAGTGTGTTACGCAATTACCCCACGGACCGGAGAGAGATCAGATGCAGGACCAACGGCTTACCATGCTTTCCGATACACGGGGGTATCCACTGCCAACTTCCAAACTCCTGGCTTACTAAGAAATTCCTAATGGATAAACAGTGGGCAGTCGTGTCGTGTTACAAGTTACAGAAAATTGTGTAAATGAATACTCAGGCCTAGCCCATTAGGTTTTATCCAAACACAAGTGTGATAACACAATCTTTGACCTCAAAGCATTTCCCATTACCTGTCACCAAGCCCATTGCTTACCTGCTTATCTTTTCAATTATGGACACGTTACCAAAAAAGCAATAGAATACATTACCAATACTATTTAGAAGCAAGAAACAATAGAGAATTGCGTCACTTGTCATCGACTTGACCGTGACTACTAATGTTAAATACAAAAGTAAACAAGTATTACAAGAGATGATCATCTATAATGATGTTTTCCCTAGGCGTTAGGATTAAGGAAAATACCCAGATAATATTCAAAAGAAACATATGCTCGAGTTTGTATTTGTAAGAGACGTAACTAAAATTGTAGATACGTGTAGATGTTGTTGAAATCATAATTTACAGAAGCTTTTTTACAAAAAAAAAAAACAGTGGTACACTAGAAGTGCCGACAGAAGTGAATACTTGAAAAAGCATAGTAATTTTATAAATATGTTTGAAGGTAATTCTTCCGAAAGAAAATGTACTGCGCGTTGATGTCTTTATAATGACCAAAACTTAAAACAGAGGTGTCGTTACGGTAACAGTGTCGCGAGTTCAATGGTTTTTTTCCCATCTCAAAAAATGCTCAAAGCACCTAAAGAAGATTTCACTTAAAAAAAATACCAAAGCAGACAATAAAATTAATATGGGAACACCGTGCGAGTTTCTGCCAAATGAAAAAAGAATTTTCAAAATCGGTCCACAATTGATAAAAATTTTGATAAGAATACCTACATTAAAAAATTTATACACACGAACATAGAAACTCCTCCTTTTTTTAAGTCCGTAAAAAATAAGAGTTATTTCAAGAGATCACCCGCAGATCTTTCAGTTTTCCTATGACATCAAAATTATTCAAGAAGGTGGCTGGGACAGACTGGATGCGGAAGGCGGAGGACAGGGTGTTGTGACGCAGCCTGGGAGAGACATATGTCCAGCAGTGGACTACGATAGTCTAAGTTGATAACATCAAAATGCGTTTACCCATCAGTCTGCCAAGAAAATTATATTTGAACGAACAGCCTAGGTCTGGGTTGACATTTAATTATTTAGGTTATTTGTTAAAGATGCCACTTTATATTAGATGTTCACTGTTTTTAAGCCAACTGCTGTTTATAATCTATCCAACAGCCCAGTGTTTAGTATTTTTTATCGTGATTTTCTTTAACTAGGTACTGATGAGTGCTGTCTGTCAGTTAAGGCTCCTTCAAACGCGATAAAATCGCGCGCGACACAAAGGCACCGCAAGTCGCGCAATTGTGTCGCGCACGTTTATATCGCGTATCGCGCCTGTTTGTAGGAGCCTTTAAACTATCGCAAACAAGTCCCGAATTAAAATGTAAGATAACGCAACTCAGGCCCTCAAGACACAGACACGGCCTCAATTTGGGGACCGCTGTTCAAATAACCATAAATATTCTAGTCAGTACAGTAAACACCCGATAATTATTTTTAAGAGTAATTTTATAATATAATAATTAAATAAATTTTATAATAGAATAATTTATTGGTCTACCAATAAATTATTCTTATTAATCGCATCATTAATTTACAATTTTTTATTCATAAGTATTTAAATGTGAAAGTCTGTTACACTTTATTATGAAATCTACTGCTTTTTTTTTAAATGCAGATTTATATTGAATCAGATCTGTGTCGATACAGTATAATGATTTGTGCAAATAAACTAAATGAATGCAAATGAAAACTTAAGACGTATTTGATTACAACATCGAAGATGATGTGATAAATAAACATGATAAAGTTGCTCTTTTTGCCTGTCTGTATGACCGCGTTGTTCTTCAAAACTACGCAACGGATTTTGATGTAGTTTTCATCATCATTCAGAGAATTGATTGATTAATATTAAACTTCATCATCATCTGCCTAGCCTTTTTCCAACTATATTGGGGTCAGCTTCCAGTCTAACCGGATGCAGCTGCATACCATTATTTTACATGGAGCGACTGCCTATCTGACCTCCACAACCCAGGTACTGGGTAATACGATACCCCTTGGTAAGACTGATAGATTTTCGAGCTTCTGACGACCCGTAACGACTGTCAGAGATACACGAATGACGCTGCCGTACTTACAATAAGTGCAATAACTCGGATTTTGGGCTTTAAAAAGTTGCATACATAGGTATCCGTAATCAGCAAAATTTGCTGATTACGGATATGTATGTAACTTTAAAAAAATATATTAGTGGAGTGCCTCAAGCGCCTAAAGTATAAAAATCTCGGAATCCAATTACTTTGAACAAATTATTATAAAACCTGTTGGATTGCATTATTGATAAGGTATATTAAAAAGTTTACCCATTAAAATTCGTTGCTTTTTATTTAAGGAGTTAATAAATAAGCAATACATATTCTATACTTCAGATTCTATACTTTTTTAGGCCCATTTCTGTACAATAAATTAAATAGGAAATTAAGTATCTATAAATTAAATAATTACGACTGTAAAAAGAGTATTCTGCAATTTTTACTTAGCATATCATACAGTAAGACAGAGGATTTACTCGTTGTCTGTAAATAAAACATGTTAGTCTTTTAAGTTAATATTAGTTTTAATTAGTCTTATCAGTTTTTATTTTATATTTTAAAATTGTTAGCTTTTTTTCTAGCCTGAAACACAGGTTCTACCTAGTTCAGGCAAATGAGCGACTGTGTCCACTATAATTTTTAAGTTATGTTACTGTAAACTGCACCATTTTTATAAATAAACGATATTATTATTATTATTATTATTATATGTATACATATAATCTGATGCATTACGATCTTATGGGACCATCTTTTTACAAAAATGTTTTATAAATATATTTCTGGGGTAATAAACATTAAAATTTCATAGTAAAAATCATTTATTTAATTATAAAAAAGTTTATAAAAATATTTTTTTTTTTAATTATGGTACATAGTTAAAAATTAACCAAATTATTTTTTTTCGTTTTCATAGCCATTGCATGTAATAGCCATTGCAATAAACTTGACTTCTTATGCTTCTTCTAATAATTTCTCCAGCAGCCTGCAAAATTCTAAATTCTTCATCTTCAATATTATTACATTTTTCATCGTACCATTTTACGGATAAAATTTCATGGTGTTTTTTTTAAAACATATTATAGTATTTGAGCCAAATTTACTAGAAAAAATAATATTATCTCCGTATTTGGATGTCAATCGGGATTTAATTGTTTTATCGTCAGGTACGTATTCTGTCGATAGTATATTCTTTAGCTCTTGTAAAGAAAACTGACAATCATCGTTCTCTTCAATGTACATATTTATATATTTCTTCCATAGCTACATCTACCATCAAAATTCGAGGATGAATTTTTTTTTCGGCATTATGAGCTTGTGTAGAATTTTTTATAGATTGATAACAATCTGTATGATATTTTGCACCCAGACTCTGCAGGTCCATTATTCCTGAAATTCTTTTATAAATTTCTCTGCAGAAATCATCTTTTTGTAAGGATACAAAACTAAGTAAAGTATCCTTTAAAGTCATACTATTAACATATGTAATTTGCTTGCGCTGACTCTTATTTTTTTTTTCTCTTTGGACTCGTTTGCTTCTTTGCCACAAATTAAACAATTATTTTGCCAGTCAAAATTTGTTGAAAGACTAGTCCGCAGTTTTTTTTTCGGTGGAGATTGTGAAGAAGTTTGTTGTTCCCGATTTTTTTGAATTTCAATATATTTTTTATTTACGTATTTTTGTCTGCATATTGCATGGGCATATACAAACTCAGTTTGTAAAAATTGAATCAATCCATCTTGCCGTTCAGTTGAAGCAGTTTTCAAAGTTGATATTCCTCTGGTAATTTTTATTATATCTCCTAAGTCTGCGTTTGATGCTGAACCAGATCCTACTTTATCGCAAATGACGCAATCACGCATGAATCATTTTTTTCGTCTCGTCTTGGCTCTTCCATGTTTACTTGTAAACCTACAATAAAGAAATAAATAAATTCTGCAGGATATGTATTATGATTAAATATAATGTATTGTACAAATAAAAAAGAAAAAAAATTTTTCTTTACATTTTATTGATTGCAAAAATTTCTAATTCCAATTAGAAATAAAATGAATGCAACAATTTCAATTTTATATTGTTTATGTAATATATAGCAAAAGAGTAAAATACATTTAATAGTATATTTTCTATTATTATGCCTAATTTTCTTTTGAATTTACAACAAAAATAACGAATATGATAATAAAAGTATTATGATACTTACGATACAGAATTATAAAATCTTATTTCGCAATTATATCCAAAACCAAAAAATATTAATTATGAAATCAAAAAAATATTCACTGCACAAAATACACAACAGTAACGGTACACGCATCCCTATAATATTGTACAGAATAGACTGAAGTTCTAGACCTATCGAACACCTGGCGGTCCACCTCCCCTCCACTTTCTTCTACCTGCACCTTGCTTCTACGACCTTTTTTTGATGCCTGTCATTTGTAGAAGATGTTTCTTAATATCCATTTTCATTTTATTATGGATATTTTATGAAAATATATTTTCATTTAAAACGAAAAAATTAAAAATTCAGTAAAATTACTGAAAAAATAATAAATAATAAGAAGCAACAAAAAAAAATGGGTAAACATTTTAGTATTTTATGTATAAAATATAATTCAGAAGGTTTTACATTAATACATTCAAAGTAATTGGATTCCGAGGTCAAACTCCCCGGGCACTCCACTATATATAAATAACAAAAACCATAGTAATATACATACAATAATTCTGTCATACATTTAGTCCAAACAGTAGATTTTTTGTAAATAGATAATAGCTTCATATTTTGCAATAAATTACCAGCGTTGTGACATCGCGCTTCTCTTTCTTTTCTATGCAGTCCGACAGAGACCGCGCTTTAACGGATTTATTGTATCGTCGTCATTCAAAGAGATGACGTCTTTCGGTGGACATAAAATTAATTGATTTACGTACAGCAAGTCGATAACGGAAAATAAACAACTGATTGGATTTAAGTTTTGCTAGGATTTAAAATATTTTGCTTCGATAAGATTAGAGCCATGAAATAGTTGTTTTGAATGTTTTAATTTTCAAGAAGTTGCTTAGCGACCCTAACCTTCCCGTAGAATAAAATAATAATGGAATACTTTCTTTCTCTTCTTCTTTTACTCTTCTTAATAACATACCTAAAACAAAAAAAAAGAGACGTCTCTTTTTTTTTTGTTTTAGGTATGTTACTACCACGATAAAGCTGTGACGTCACAACTACGTTTATTTGTACTCTGGTATGATATTTGAGTTAGTTTCCATATACGTATATTATCTATTGTAGGTCATATTTGGTCTGGTTGGTCTGGTTGGGTGTATCTTCATTCACAATGGAAACTATTATTGACGTTTGTTTGTATTGATTGAAAATTATTATCGCGTTTTGAGTTAGGTAAGTATGGATTTTTTGTTTGACCCGTGCCGATTGTATTGGTGTGCAAAAAATTCAAATCCATTCAAGGGTTGTCCCTTCAATGGATTTAAAAAAGTGGCCATGACTAAAATGGATGTAATTTTCTCTTAATTAAAGGAACGTTCCTTTTTGTTAGCAAAACATTAGGTCATGGACATTTATTTATTTCAGTACAATCACAGTATTTAAGAAATCAAATGACAACGTAATTTTGAAAAATAAATTGATGCTCTTCGACAAAAATGTAGTGTTTTTTCTTATCGCTAATCACCTGCAAACAAAAGTGAATCTTTTTCAATAAAACGGGTATTTTATTTGTATAGGTATTTTTTATTAAATGACCTATGATTATTTAAATAAATGAGGTGTATATTTATTATTCGCATTTAAGATTAGTCAAAAGTAAATACAAACTATTTACACTAGATACTAAATTAATTGACTAACCAACTTACTATACAAATAATTAAATATTTACCATTAGCACATTGCTATCGTAACCCATTGCAAACTTATAGACTCGAAACAAATTACTGCTATTGATTTAAGGCTTCTTCAAATAGGCGCGACACGCGATAAAATCGCACGCGACACAAAGGCACCGCAAGTCGCGCAACGAGCGGTGCCTTTGTGTCGCGCGCGATTTTATCGCGTGTCGCGCCTGTTTGTAGGAGCCTTTAAAAGTAAAACCTCAACTATTTACCGAATAAGTACATCGTCATGAAGCAGTAGAAAAATGAACTTCGGATCTACAAAATCTTTAATATTATTCCGTTTGTCAAAACCACAGATTAAACCATGGTTTGTTACTCAGTGCATAGCCTTGAGCGTGTACTAAGGACAATGACATCACCCGTTTGCATGGTCGGATAAACCTTTTGGTGTACTGCAATAAAAACTCTGAGGCTATGACGTGATGCCAGGTAATAGACATTTTGAATTACGAGTTCTTGTACAGACGCCAGCATATCAAGCTACTACAATCTGTCAAATTTCTTTAATAGATTTTCAACTTTATCGCTATAGCATAAGGTTCAAAATTGATTGGGAAAATTTGACAGTTTCGGGTAGCTTGATGTGCTGGCGTCTGTACATACATTGGCATACTGAGTAATCTGTGATTCTTATTTTGCTAGGCTGTATGCAGACTATAGCTAAGTTGGATCAAATGTTGGGTCTACATAATTGTGTTGGCGATGTGTGAATAAACATTTGACCAACTTCGAAACTTCGTTTCTACATTTGATGCAAGTTTAGCAGGCTTAGTTTATTTAGCTCACACGGCAACGTTTGCCTAAATTTTGGCTAGCCAATAAATTCGTGGCACTTCTGCATAGTTCGGTAGTTGCCAACTAAGTTCTAACTTGGTATGTGATAATTTATTACACCTGTATTCTGGGCTAGATTTATTTTCAGAAATTACGTATGGTCTTCATTGCATGTAGGTAATAAACAGTCAATATATTATAGCTGTGTTATTATGGCGATCATAAAATCATACTTATATGATTTTATGTAGGTACCTATCAATGATTGATGCACGCTATGTTGGTACAGTCACCAAAACAGATAAGTAACCAGGATCCTCGGATATAGTTAAAGATTAGTAAGAAACCGATGAATGTTTTCGAATGAAAATTAACTGTTTGTTTTCTAATAATTAAATCAAATTTTATTCGAAAACATTCATCGGTTTCTTACTAAACTTTAACTATATCCAATGACTGGTTACTTATCTCCATTGGTGACCGTATCTGGTACGTGAATGAGAACATAAAATAGTTGATGATCCTTTGTACGTATAACGTAATACCTATATCGAACGCACTTGATGGTAGCTAGTAAGGTAATCGCCATCTTAAAAAAGTAATTGCGCAACACACAAAATGACAATCAATCGCAATGCCTTTTATTTTGACATCCATTGCTTGAATTCAAACTCAAACTCAAAGCATTTATTACAATTAAACCATTTACAGGCACTTTTGAATTGTCAAAAAGTCGCGTCATAGGTTTGAAAAATTCGTCTGCTCAACAACGTAAATAACACAATGAACATTACTGAACGGTCAAGATGAAAGGGATTGCCATCAATTGTAATATTATGTGTGTTACGCAATTACCCCACGGGTTTTCCAAAATAAATTCTAGTTCTAATTTTTTTATAGCAAAACTCTTCAGCAGTAGTTAAGTAACTATGTTTAGACAGATATAGAGTAGGTACAATCAACCCTTTTCAAAACGCTCTAAAACTGAACTTTTCCATCACACTGACATTATAAAGGCGAAAGTTTGTGAGTGTGTGTGTGTTTATATGTTTGTTACTTCTTTACGCTCAAACGGCTGGACTAATTTTGACAAAATTTTGTATGGAAGTAGCTGACACCCTGGATTAACATATAGGCTACTTTTTATCCCGATATTCCCACGGGATGGACATTTACGCGGGTGAAAGCGCAGAGGCAGCTAGTTTTAAAATAATAGGTAATAAAGTATATTTTACCAAAAAGTAAAATTATAATATGACGGATTCGGTGAGCCACAAACTTACGCTTGTATCTTGTGGTTCTGGAGCAACTTTAAAACCTTAGAAGTGACAAAAGGCGCACCTAATTTTAGCCCACGCCGACACGAGGCGATTATAACACTGCGTATACAGAAGATTATTTTACCAAATCTAATCAGAGAACAATTTGCTTTGCCAAATGTGGAAAAACTTATAACTAATTAAGTTAAGTTTTAGTAGTGGCATAAGCCACTAGTGCCACTACTGAAACTTAACTTAATTAGTTGTAAGTTATAGACACAAAGTACCAACTTTGTGTCTATATTTAGACTATCCAGTTAGTGGACAGGGAGCAATGTAGTAAGTAGATATCTACAACTGGCTTCCGCCCGCGGAAGCCAGTTGTAGATATCTACTTGGTATGTCGATAAAAACTATCCTATGTTCTTCCCCGAGATGCAATCTATCTCTCTGCCAAATTTTATGGAAATCCGTTCAGTGGTTTAGGCGTGAAAAGGTAACGTACAGACAGACAGAGTTACTTTCGAATTTATAATATTAGTATGGATTGAATTAGAATGTTAGAACGATTCTCCACAAAAATAATAAGAACTACGTGTTCTATAATAAAGCACCCTCCGACAAAGAAAACATTGTGCACCTCGCTAACAGTTATCGATTGATGTGCACGCAGAATACTAATACTAACAAATACTTATGCAAAGTGACATTGAATACGTTTCAGTAGGACTAAGCGGTTGCTTACATAACCACCATACCACACCTACCTGTACCATACCTGTATTCCCAGATGGGCTAGGCAGAGTACCCGTATATTAACATTGATTTTTACACTCTTAACTTTTTCTCACTTTACACTCTTGATTTTTCATCACAGTGATCTTCAATCTCGTAACAATAAGGTAGCTGTTGAGTTGCTGCAGCTGTCAAGTCTGTCAAAATCACCAATCAAGTGATCTTTATAGTTATTGAAATAAGGTTGCTGATCGGTTGCAGCTGTCAGAGGTAAAATAACTGTGAAACGACTGTAGTAATAAATTACAGATTTACAAAGAGATGCATTTTGAAGTTATTAGTTACATATTATAGTTGCTATTCCTATTTTTCATATATTGTTTTACTTTGTGTTTCATTCGTTACGTCTTACTTATTCAATCGAACTGCGTAGTAGTGCTATTATTATCTGTATTCGTTTCAAAATCACCACGTTTTGACGACAAAAAGTCACTTTGCTCCAACTTCAAGGCGAAACGTAATAGGTATCATTGAGATGAGTCAATGTAGAGCAGATTTTTAAAGACAATACCATATAATATTAAAACCATGGAAGAACTTGCATATTTTGTATTATCATAGTTAGAAAATTATGGATTGACAACTCTTTGCAATTCCAAAAAACATATCCGTAGGTAACAGATGACTATCTGTGATCGGAGTAGATAACCCGACAGAGAGAAAACGTTATACAAACTTGCAAGGTGCACTGCTACAAAACGCGGCAGAAATAAACTTAGAAGCTTGGGTTACTCTGTGGCGCAACGTTCGTTCTAATTCGGAAACACGAAGATTACCGAAGACCAAACCTTTTTCGTTTGACCTGTACGTAGTTGTTTGTTAACCATAAACTATACCATGATAAATAGCATGATTTCTACTCTATAATAAAAAACAGACTGTTTTTTTTTTGGGTCAAGTAAAGTTCTTGGTAGACAGCAATAATAAAGATAATTATTTATTTTAACTTGTCCTTAACACCCTATTTACTTCCTCAGTCAATTCAGCCCATCGCAGTCCACTGCTGGACATAGCCCTCTCCCAGACTGTCCCACAGCACCTCCGCCTTCCGCATCCAGTTCGTCCCAGCCACCTTCTTTAGGTCGTCCGTCCATCTAGATGGGGCCATCTCACAGTATGCTTGCCGATACGCGATCTCCACTCCAGGACTCGTCTGCTCCACCGGCCATCGGTTCTTTGACAAACATAGCCAGCCCACTGCCACTTCAGTTTGCTTTGTGGAAGCTATGTCGGTAACTCCGGTTCTTCCCTGGATAATTATATTCCTGTTCCTGATTTTATCCTCCAAAGAGCCTCCGAGCATTTTTCGCACTGACCCAGTCATATTTGAATTTATTGTTATACTACTAACCTCGAGATCTTCTTTAAAAAATCGTAAATGTAAATGTTTATTGAAACGTCTCAGTGGACAAATAAACACAACAAGTTAATCGACAGACTATGAATATGAAACAAGTTTTTGCGACAGTATTTAGCTCAGCATGACCTACGTTATATTGATTGTTTGCACGACATCTCTAAACGTGATCCATTTAAATTCATCCATCAGGTGGGTTCGTTGGTCCATCGGGGGTACAAGAAATTTCACGCAGACAAAGTCGCGGGCAGAAACTAGTTGAATAATAAATAGAGTATTGACACATCAGTCTACAGTTTGAATTGACCTTTTCGAAAATACAAATACAGCGGTTATTTTTACCAACAAATTACTCAATGTTAAGGCCAAAATAGCACACAAACATTAAAGTTTTATAGGCAAAAGTTATGTCATTAAGAGATCAAGTAATGGAAGCAAATCCAAGCTTTTCCAATCACCGATCGAATTTACCCCCGAATTTCTAAACGATTCAGTTCTCCGGGGACGAGCAAACACGCAATGTTATTTTTCAACATAAAAAAGGATTGAAACAATCCGTATAATTTATGTATAATTATAATTATACTATACGTTCAAAATGGCCAACGGTTTTTCAATGTCATACATAATTATACTATATAAAGTTTTAACCTATAATGTTCCCACTGCTGGGACACAGGCCTTCCTTCTTCGAGAGAGAGTGGGTGGTAACCTACCACGCAGGCCCAAAGCGGGTTGGTGATTGTCACATGTCTTCGCATTTTTGGTTCAAGGACATGCTGATTTCTTCACGGTGTTTTCCTTCACCGTTTTGAGAGCACTGGTGATGAAATTATTTAAAAACACGGAAACCGCTTACCTGACTCGCCGTTACCACTGGGCCATTACTGCTGCCAATGTCATCTCTGTTTAAATTATCCTAAATTTTTAATATTGGGGTCATCATTACCCTCGTATGTTCATGTACCCTTGATAGTTAGGTTTCTGAATGTTATGTTGCTTTCGATGTTTTTGCGTTTATATGTTTTTTTTTGGTGTTTTTTTTTGCAGTTGCAGTGGTATGTTCAAAAGCTTCTCGTTTAGTTAGTGTGCATGAAATAAAATAAAACCAGGCATTAAATTACCAGGCATTATTAATTATTATTATTATTATTATTAATTATTATTAATTACTTGAGGAAATAAATATTATTATTATTATTATTTTCTTTTATTCATTTTTAAACAAACTTATTATATTTTTAAATATTCTTTAGAAAAAATAAATAAAAAAACATTTAAAAATATAAAAAATTGTAGCCCACCGGTATCGGGAACAGGGTCCAAGCTACCGGCGGTCAGGGCTCCAGAGAAAGGAACCTCCTAACGATACGAGCCGTGTCCAGGAGTACCGCTCTCTGCATCAAGCCCCTGACCCAGCTGCCTAACGAGAGCCTCCTCAGATGTTGGTCGAGGCTCTTGGCAATTAAGCCATTGGCAGTAATGACTATCGGCACAATGATCGCTGAGTCCACACCCCACATGTCGACAACCTCGCGAGCCAAGTCAAGATACTTGATTTGCTTATCTTTCTCGGCTTTCACGAGGTTCTCGTCATGCGGGACGGTTATGTCAACAATCATTGCGCGCCGCTCTGATCGATCCACCACCACTATATCAGGCTTATTAGCTATTTATATTATTTATTTATTTATTATTATTTATTATTAAGTGTGCATTTGTACAGTAATTTTTACTTGTGTACTTACCCGTTTATTCATAAACGTTGCTTAAAGTTAAGTAGTGATTAGCGACTGTTTAAACATATATTTTTACGTTTATGCGTCAGTTAACTTGAGCTTTAATAAATAAACATTTAAGTGAAGTGCACTTACACACTACTGTCACTTATCAAAATGAAGATTAGGAGCTTGATTCAATTTCCGGAAAAGCACAAAACATCAGATAAATAGAAGATCGCAACGGAAATTCTATTAAATTATCTTCTACAATATAAATGATATAACTGAAACATATCCAGAAATGCTGCAAGCTGTCTTAAAAATAGAAGATACTGCAGCATATCTGCAGGCACTTTGGAAATACCCAAAAGGCTAGTTATTTTTGTTTTTTGCTTTACACGTATTTTCTAATATCAGATGCCTGTCTTCACACGTAAATGTCAATTGTAGGATACCATGTGCTGCTATGGCTATAATATCCCCGTGACCTAGGCTCGTCACGACGTGATCAATTATTACTGTCTTTAGTATTAGGCAATTCAAGTACCTAGGACTTGGATAGAAAGCGTGAAGAGAAAAAGAAAGCTATTGAACATTCCTATAGCTGTTCATACTATTCCAAGTTTCTATTTGTAGAGGTTTCTGTAATTTATTTAGCACAGCAGGCAAAGTTGAGATTCATTGGACAGGAAATCGTGAATATAGCTCAAAAGATTTTGTGAACCAGATTCGAACCGTCTACGGTATAGTCCCTGGCTAAGTTTTAAGTTTATCGGTACTTAGAGTTTGACTCATTTTTGGACAATGTAATCATCCGTTTTTTTTATTGCACTTGCTAACTAATAGGAACACCTTCTGAACTAAATCATCATCATCATCATCTTATTGTCCTTGTTCCATGTTACTTAGGGTCGTCTCAACACGATGTTTTTCTTCCATTCGAATTCTCCCCTTATCGACCGAATCGCTAGCATTTACTCCTTTTTCTTTTAATTTCATTTCACTTGCTAAAATAAATTTAAAACCGGAATGGTTATAACTATCAAATACATTCGAACTTCAAGTTTGCCATGTTTCCCTTTGCCTTATTGAGGAAGTTCGATCGTTATTTTAATCTATCATACGCCAGACGTGTCTGCTCCAGTCCCAATTCAGTAAGACTGACACCTTTTTGCAACGTATCAACAATGTTTTGGAGTGCACTATTGTATTTCTTCTTGAATACTGCAAAACTACCATTTAATAGTTTTCTGCAGTCAATGTTTTTCCAACTATTTATCCTATGATTTTGTCAATACCTATCACTTGCATCTACATGTCTTCCTTTAAAACCTTTTAGTCCTTCGATGGTCTTCTTTATCAGTTTTATTCTAGACGAATCTCTAAGCAACAAAATCCAATCCAACTCTCGCTTGAGTATCTTTAAATTTCTCGACAGATGAAAATAAAACATCTTTACTACACGATCATCAAAATATATCTTCTCACCTCAATGTTATGACTACAGTCTTTAAGCTATGCGATAGACGCAATAACAGAGTTCCCATTCGCAAAACAAATGAAGATAATATAGTGACATCATACAGTATCAAATAGTAAATAGATAGGTATATATAGTAGGATAGTACCTATGTAGGTACAGTTAGCAATTGTGGTCGTTGTGATTGCGATTTTCTCTGAACACAATTCAGTTTGGTCGTTCACTATAATTGGCGGTAACTGTACACTGATTGACAATTTTTACGGCACACAAATAATTGTCCGAGTCGTTTGTTGGTTGACTACGTGTATTGGTTACGTTTTGTTGGCTTTGCTAATTAGAGTTGCAGTATTTACTCATCGGATTAACAATATTTGTGCCATGGAAACTGAATTTGTGGTCTCTGTATTATTTATAAAAGCATTATGATTTATCTGCGCACATTTCATTTGTATAGCCTAATTTTGAAATAATTTATTGTATATTTAAACTAAATTCTGATTTTAATTATGTTAGACCAAAATGACAGCATATAACTATATTTTATACTAAATGGTGTTGATAAAAAAGGTCGATCGCAGCAGTCATTTTAGTCTAGCAAATTAAACTCTTAGTTTAGTATGTTACTAAACGACATAATTATAGACTACTAGCTGCGCCCCGCGGTTTCACTCGCATAAGTTTCGATCCCGTGGGAATATCGGGATAAAAGTATCCTATGTGTTAATGCAGCCAGGTTTAACAATCTGGTTGCCAAACATCCATATCCGTTCAGTCGTTTTTGCGTAAAAGTATAGGTAACAAACATCCATCCATCCATCCATCCTCACAAACTTTCACGTTTATAATATTAGTAGGATAGTCGCTATTTTTCTAAAGTCTGTCTCTTTTCTAACGATAACGTCTATATATTGTAATAAAGTCCGTGTAAGTGTGCCTTCACTCAGATATAAGTATGGTAATATGTTTGGAAAGATAGATGAGTCGGAAGCTTAATTATTCGAGCGAGATACTGACACTGTCTGTTGAAGTCATTAGCACGATCCCATCAATTTCAGCACTTAACCCCGATGTAGTTCATTGCACTAACTCCATAGCACGATGAGTTTATGAATATTTCATAATCTGTACGTTGCTTCCCTCAGTAGTAGTGTGACGTTTTGAATTTCAAAATAGTTGCTTACTTAGTTAAACTTGAACACCGCAAAACATATCAAAGTGCAAAAACTTGTCAAAAATTTAGGTAAACGAAAGGTATTTTTACAGATTGAGACAGAGGTGAGAATGAGACCATTCTTAAAGATACGGGATTTGAACCAAAATTGGTAGTCCAGTCACGAATTGCTAAGAAGTAGTAGAAGAGTTGATGTCCCAGTGGTTGAGGCCTCGACTCTTGCATGCGTTCACGGTAATATTATCTATACAGTATTTTGCCATCATGTGGTTGCCTTTCCGTAATGATTATCGTCCATTTTATTCTTCTCTTTCTTGACATGTCAACGGTCTTATTGACACTTACGCGAACATGAAATCGTCGCCCGAAAACAATTGATCAATGTATGAATGTTTTAAACGAAAGATTTGAGATTCACAGCATTGTCTGAGATAGTTAAACGATTAGACTCACACACAGTTTCTGAAATGCCATTTAAACTTCCGTCAACAAGTCAACTTACATCTGATTGCTTGTTCCAATCGATTGCTCCATGCAGGCATGAGACAATGCTGTCCGACATTGTCACCTTTAATTTAGGTGTTAAGTTCTGTTTATGTTTTTATTATTTATTTGTACTAGAGTATAGTTTTATTGAAAACTAAAAAAAAAACATTGGTTTTAGTTGGTATATTATCTGTGCTATGGAAAATAATTTAATTTAATGTTTGGTGTTTCGTAATGTTAATTACTTACTATTGTATAGAAGAATTGCCAAACTTAAGTGGCAGGGCACATTGCTCGCAGAATAGATGGCCGATGGGGCCGAAAGGTTCTGAAGTGGCGACCGCGTACCGGAAGACGTAGCGTTGGAAGGCCTCCTACAAGGTGGACCGACAACATCGCGAAGGTCGCAGAAACTCGTTGCATGAGAGCAGCATAAAACCGATCGAAGTGGATGTGCTTGGGGAGACCTATGTCCAGCAGTGGACGTCTTTCGGCTAAAATGAGGATGATGATGATGTATAGAATCAAGCTCTTCTAACTGAACAGGCAGCCGTGCTGCTGGGGAGTTTGTTGCCCCACTTTTTTTCTCAGCTAAAGCACTAAGAAGTGGTAAATGGCGGGTGTTTTGGGGGACTGTCTTATGTCATTTTGACGTTCAAAAACTGCTGATTCTCAGCCTAGTTCGAATAACGACTTTTGATTTGTTTTGATTGAGAACACAGCCTTATTGGAGTACATGTTTATGAATAAGGATAATCTAATCTGAGTTGCAATCATCGCATTATCCGTTATAAGTGCCATAAAGAGAACAAAGGGAATATAAAGTGATTGTAAAAGCTTATGTACGCAGATAATCACTTTTGTGTAATAAGCCTGATCATGTAATGGTAGGAAAATAATTTTATTTCGAAATACTCGTGACTTTTATGGGAATACAAATTTGTATTAAGTACCTTTTTTTATAAAACATTTTGGATTACTTAATTCTAATAAAGTATCAAAAAAAGGATAGAAGGATTGTGTGAAAGATGATCTGGCTGGAAAGGGACGAAAATAGAGGATGACAGTTTTTTTTTTTCAGTTAGTTTTAATCATGGTCTGGCAGTTTGAGTAATTTATGCGGCCTACCCAAATATCTCAAGTTGTTACTGAAAAATGCTTGCACTGACTGGACGGGTCCACTCAATCTGTGTGGTAGTTCCTCAAAAGACCATTTCAGACACCAATCTACATGATCTTCACATGACGTGACCAAAAATTATGTCTGTACTTTAAAAGAAGCTGTGACCTCTGAGTGTATTTCGGCTTTTCTTCTCAGAGTAGTCAGATAGGAAACGCCGGTGCCGTCCTCATCTAGTTTTTAAAACATGATTGACGTGTAAAAGTTTTTGTAGAAACCTCTTCTTGAAGAAATTAAATCATTTATCATAGAGATTACCCTAACTTAATTACCTATTGTAAACGTATAGACACCAGCACATCAAGCTACTTTCTTAAAAAAAAAATCGTCTTTAACGCCAAAATATAAGGTTCAAGGTTGATTGGGAAAAATTGACAGTTGCAGGTAGCTTGATGTGATGGTGTCTGTACATAACCCAGTAGGCATGTTATTTATTTTGCACAAAATTTAGAATATCTACGCATTGTCATTGACTCACTGCAGGACAAAAGCCTCTCCTGATCTGTTACAGTGTTTTGGTATTCCCCCGCAGTTGTTTCTTTTACCGGCTGTAGTAATGTATAACATTTACTTAGTAAGCAGAACACAAATTGAATACAATTACCAGGTTATGAACCGTGAATAGCATAAATTATTTATAAACCATATCTAGAAAAAAAAAACAATGGTTATCATTTAAAGTGTTTAGAGCAGTGGCGGCCCTGAGTTTTAACGGCGACTTTCGAGTCGTCCGTCGTGGGTTCGAACCCAGATAGGCTCTTTACTTTGTGTAAATAATTTCATCGCCACTGCTCTCAAAACGGAGAAGGAAAAAATGGTGAAGAAACCGGCATGTCCTAGCACCAAAAATTCAAATACATCACACATCTACCAACCCGCACTGGGCACGCATGGTAGATTATAGCCCACTCCCTCTCGAAGAGAGGAGGCCTGAAGTGGGAACATTATAGGCTGATTACGTGTGTCTTTAAAATTACTTCATTTTCGACGTATCAAATTGTAAGTATCATGTATTCCAAAGAAATGTATATTGTTTACATCAGTTTTGTATCCGTATGGTTAATAATACACATACCCTAAAATTAAATGATGTGTATTGATTGAGGTCGCCGGTAATAATAACTTTGTTACTACGCTCTTTCCTTTGTTTGTTTCAAACATTTCCTAACGACACACAGTATGGTCACACACAAACGTCTCTGAAGTATCTACCTCCTGAATATAAGCCTGTTCACAAGGCTAATTCTGTTTGGCAGATTGTATCTTTTGGCAATTTGCACGAACATAAGATAGCTAATGTCGTGTTTACAATATTTATCAGTGCATTGGTTTGTAGACTAAACGTTTAATGGCCGATTCCTATAATTTACGAACAGGGGGCCTAAAAAGGCCACTGGCAGAATCATGAAAGACAAATCCCATTGGTGAAGATTTTTTTTTGTCTGTGCTAAAATACCAATCAATCCAACCCAAATTGAATCCCAATCTCTTTGATTATTATACGTAGTGCAGCGAAAAAAAAAAACACGGACCGTCTTCGCCATAGTGTTATCCTTTTATGATCCTGCCAAAGTTACCTTTTTAGGCCCCATTTTATTGATTAAATTTAAGAACCTTGTACATTTACCAATAACGAAGCAAATACCCTCGTAGCTTTGCATAGTAGACCCTCCCATATGGATGTAGCTATCACGGGTCAAATTAACTTACGAATCTATTGAACAAAAACGAATCGTTTTGCTTACCAATGGTAGCATATTTTTATTGCCAAACTAGGCATTAGTTTGGCAATAAAAATATGCTACCATTGGTAAGCAAAACGATTCGTTTTTGTTTATAAGAACCAAACAAGATGCGCTGCATATTCCTATAAGTATTGCAACAGGTGAAGGTTATTATTATAATAATGCACCCAAATAAACATTGTTACTACAAACTGCGGCAACATACGGCTGTCGAAAGTATTTGTAGAATCACTGCGCCTAACATTCATGTTGACGATCACAAAACCGATCTTTTTATCATAATAGAATAGTCCTCACTACTTCGTTTGCCTTATTCCCACGAAGTTTCAGGAACCTATTCTTTGTCAGCCACACAACTTCACTGCGCAATAAGTACATACATAAATGTTTCCTTTCATTTGTTAGGTGAAGTTTCAAAACAACCCAACATTTACAATTGTCTGACGATAACTAAGCTGCGTCAACAACAGCTCAAGACGCTCTCTTGTGTATTTTTTCTTTAGTGTACCATTAAATTACGCATTTTCCGTCTGGCTTCACACCGTGGGTTATCTCAGATCCCCGTAGACAATATAATCAGACATCTGAACAGAATAGCCAAATCTAGTTAACTATAGGTCATGTGAAGTTTGTAAAATGAGATATTTTTACGCTTTTTTTATCGAATGAAGCAGCATAAAGACAGTCTCACATTGGTCACCGGTGTATGTAGACGAAAGTTTTGTGCCGGTTTCAAATAAAACAAAAATCGATACATTTCAATTTATTAATGGTTTAAAGTTGTGACTAAGTTATAGTACTAGTACGGTCAGCATCAAAAGTCGATTAACACTTCAGTTTTATTAATCTCAGTTATTGAGCAAAATGTTTATTCAAAATTGCAGCAGAAGTACGATGCAATTTTCAACAAATATTTTGCTTAATAACTGAGATTAAAAAAAACTGAAGGGTTAATATTTTGGTCAATAACTAAGATTAAAAAAACTGAAGTGTTAATCGACTTTTGATGCTGACCGTACCTAAGCAATAATAATGCAAACTTACTATTGTTTGTGTCCTTGAAAAAAACCTTTTACAAATAAATACTTTTAACTTTGAATACTGACCTAGCCTATTATAATCGGCCTATTATATTCCCACTGCTGGGACACAAGCCCCCTGTCTTCGAGAGAGGGTGGGCTGTAATCTACCACGCGGGCCCTATGCGGGTTGGTAGATGTCACATATCTTCGAAGGTTTGGTTCTAGGACATGCCGGTTTCCTCACGTTGTTTTTCTTCACCGTTTTGAGAGCAGTGGTGATGAAATTATTTACACATAGTGCCTGGCTGGGTTCGAACCCTGCTCGCCTAGTCTATAACTAATTGTATTCATGTCATAAGCAATATACTGCTCCTCAAAACAACATTTTCTTCGCATTAGTCACACGAATAAAGTTATCTTGTTTATGGTTCTCGACTAAACTATGTTAATCCTTACTATCTCTTATATTTAAAGTAGTATTAACATTTTCTTTGTCTACAACAATAACTTTCCTTTCTTCTGAAAGTTAAATCTTTATGATTTTGTCATAAATCTAAGCAAACACTACTGTTTGCTAAATACATCTTTTACCAAAAACTCGTGTTTAATATTTTTCGAGGTTTTTTTTTTATATCCAATGCATAAACATTTAGCATCAACAGCCATTTTTAGACATAGCTCTGGCTATGTCTAAAAATGGCTAATAAACATGTTAAAATAGTTATGAAGTAGTTTCACTCAATTAGACTTTACAAAATGTATTTTACTAGGTGGCCAAATACTTTTGAGCGGTAGTGTACTCCCTCAGTCAACCGTCGGATCATGGCGGGCGAATGAATTATGCAACAGTATTGACTAGTCCCGGCTTCATTTGAAATAACAAATAACGCTTGTCGCCGATATCTGGAACATCTCTTAGAATTATGAGACGAGGATTGAATTCATTGTACAAAGTTTTGCATGATATAGTTTCGTTTGATACTCCTTACACCTTAGAAAGGCTTCAAAATCGAGCTCAATAAGGTGGCTGGGATAGACTGGACGCAAAAGGCGGAGGACAGGGTGTTGTGGCGTAGCCTGGGAGAAGCCTATGTCCAGCAGTGGACTGCGACGGGCTGAGTTGATTGACACAAAGGGGCCAATTAATTGCGGCAGTAGCTTCTGCCCGCGACTTCGTCCACGTGAGGTTTCTTATATTAACCTTAAACATATTCTATGGCACTCGGCAATAGTGCAGCTTTCTACCAGTGAAAGAATTTTTTAAATCGGTTGAGTAATTTCTGATATTATTACCTCGTACACCTCTCCAATTGTTACCTCTTTTTTATATTAGTGTAGATGACCAAATATAGGGTTTGTGGCTAGTACCCCTTTGCATATAGGTATCATAATTTATTCCGGTCGGCGCAACATGACTTTTGCTTCCATACTAACATCTCTATATTTGCAGTCGTCTCCTTTTTCCTCTTTAGACTTCATTTTTTCACGTAACCATCCATATTATGATAAATGATTGCCGATTGTTTGATCAGGCGTCAAACACAGGTAAACGTGTACCCCTTCAGCGTCTCACGCAAATGTACAATAAACATTTCATAGACATTGATATATTTATGCTAAATAAAAATGCTTTTCGAAGTAAAGTTATCAATGTACTGAACAAATTAGATATATCTAGTGGTTAATACTTGTTTATTAGTTAGTAACGATTTAACATTTTTCATAAAATGTGAATAGTAACTAGCTTACCGATAAGTCCTCATTAAAGCATACCTCTTTGTTAATATGTGGAAAATGTTGTGGTTATTACATTGATTTTGTTTTATATAAGTAGGTACCTTACTGATAAGTGATAGATTTAATGAAAAATCGTTGTTTTCCCAAAAAAAATTAAACATTCATATTCAAAACTCTTCTATCGGTAGCCAATCCTTGCCCCATCTTATAATATTCTTTCCAAGACAAGCTATTTCGGATACCTATAACGGCTATGACTAATGACAAATAAAAACACTATGAATAATCTGAAAATAATGCTTTGTCATCGCCAAATATAACAAGTTTCAGTTATTTTAAAACCTTAATCTATATTTAGATCGCTCAATAATGATATCGACGACAATTAATTATAAACGAGAATGATCTCGTTTATAATTAATTGTCGTCGATTTCCTCTTATCTGAGCCAAGCAATTACACAGCATTTTAATTACCTGTCGGAAGACCACAGAGGTGATACATTTGGAGGATAAAGAAGGATCAGAGTTGACATTTAAAGGATCTGAAAAGGTAGTCGTTGTTGTTGAATTATAAATCCTGTTGTCATTTGACAAGAGCCTCCACCACGTGACTAGATTATGATGACATTCCTGCAACCACTAATTCGCTATGTCACATAATTCAATCTTCTTAAATTTTGGGTAAAGGTGCACGATTAGGTACAGACAAATGTATGCACTGACAGGACAGGTCCACTCAATTGGCCAAAAAATCTGCTGTTTCACATAAAGCTGTTTCACCTAAGAGGTCAAAATGTATGGCAGAGCTATATATATACTGTACTGACATTCCTTTTAAACACAAAGTAATAGTGATGAAATTCAACAATTGGTTCCGATTCCTTTGTTCACAAACTAAACTAAATTTAAGCTCAGTGCATCTTTTTCTTTCTATTTCATTAAGAAAAGGACAGAAGTTAAATTTTAGTCCTGTCAAATTAATCAGCATCTGACACTCCATACGAGCTTAGACGTAATTAATAATAAAACTTGCCTACTAAAATTACGTCAATTTACATCAGGCGCTGATTAATTTGACAAGTCTAAACTAAAATGTATCTTCTGTTCTTTTCTTAATGAAAAAGAAAGAAAAAGATGCACTGAGCTTAAATTTAGTTTAGTTTGTGAACAAGAGAATCGGCACCAATATCTCGTATATCTTACAAATAATAAAGCTGAAGAGTTTGTTTGTTTCTTTGAATGCGCTTATCTCTGAAATGCTAGTCTGATTTTGATAAAATATTTTTGCATTTGCCTAATTCTTGAGGAAGGCTATAGGGTATTTAACAATTTTTTTTTAATTTACGAGCCGCGCAAAATGCGGACCGCTAAGCGAAAACGAAGTGATAGCGCAGGCAGGCGATGCGATGCGACGCGGTTCACGCGGACGATGTCACAGGCAGAAGCTAGTACAGTACCCGGCGATAAATATTGCACATCGACCTTTAGAAAGAGACAATCGGCTAATTTCGGCTTCGTAGAGCGTTATCTCTGTCGCACGAAATACAAACAGTCCGGTATCTATTAGGAGCTGTTAAAACAATTATGATTTGCTTCTTTTGATAATTATTTTTATTCTTTGTATAAAATCGATAGGATCGAATAGGTCGATGTGCAATATTTATCGCCGGGTACTGTACATACTATTTAGGTAACCTTCTTCTTGATGTTGCAGGCACGAAAATGTTTTAAAAGTTATTGGCCCAAAACTTCGCCACTTCCACGGCGTTTTCTGTAGTAGAGACGGCTAGGTAGGTACTAATAGTCTAAGGTTTTGTTTGATTCCATGAGAGATTATTGTTCGGTACAGCCACGAGCACTAAAAAGTCAACACTTGGCAACTTTCAATTGCGATTTTTTCGTAAAACAACGAATGAAACGTTGAAATACGACACTTTACACAAACCTATGGGTTCGAAAATACTTTGTTCGTAAAAACATAAAATTACATTCATAACTAAAAGAGAAAATCGTCTTTGAATAAAGCCAAGTGTATACATACTTATGCTCGTGACTGTACACCTAAAACTACAATTTCCTGTTCACTGCGTCCATAAAGCAACGCGATTGAAATCAGATCCAAACTAGTTTTTGTAATTAAAGGTTTCAATCCCATGGTTAGGTATAACGATTGATGAGGGATTTAGATTTCAAATTCATTTACCTATTATATTTGATTTAAATCGCCCTTCGATTTATTTTATTAGTTATTCTGGTTTATACTTTTTGATGGCGAAGAGTAGTTATTTCCTAAACTATATATTATCAACATTTTTGAAAGCTTGTAATAAACAAAACAGCTTATAATTTATACAATATTTGGCATTATTACGGATAGTGCTAAAATGTAGGTTTTGTGGTGCGTAATAACCTTCAACACAAATGTGCAACTTAAAAGAAAGCTGAATAGGACCAACCGTTTATATTTTCAAACAGTGATACAGAACTAAAAACCCGGGAAAGGACATGGAGTACTTTTCATCCCGGAAAATTTAACTTTTCATGCGGGCAACACACGCAAAATAAACATGCATACCTACATGGCACAATTTGACACATCGAATTTTAAGCTCTGTATAAACTCACACTTTTTTTTAAAAGAGGAGATAGAAACCATAAACCATATAAATATAAAAAATTTCTTTCTGATATCTATGCCAGAAACTAAAGAACTGCTTTTACTCCATAGTACGGATAAAGCTTTACTTAAAGAGTACCTACTTTATCAATATTTAACTTTAAGCTAAGTTAAATATGCGTGTAACATGACCGAGTTCACTTCAACAGTTCATCGGGCCGGGATTGAACCCACGACCTCTCGTTCAAGAGTCATCGCCCCAGCCTAGCTGGCAGTCTGCCGTAGCTGCTTTAAATAAGTGACGTGAGATATAGCTGGTACAGTGGGCTTCACCAATTGGGTACCCCAGTTGTATTAAAATTAACTTTGCTACAACTTTGCAGTTCAAACGTATATCCTTAAGAATAATACAAAAAGTGTTTATGCCCGGACGAGATTCGAACCATCGAATCATTGGATATCCCTTGATTATTGCGAGCTCTTACCAACTAAGCCAGTTAGGTAGTTAATAACTCGATGAATTATCAATCTACTTGGCGTTATAATTCTGTCTCTGTCTAATCAATATAATAATGAACTCGCAGATAATGCATAGTTGTTAATTGAGGGTAGTTACGCATACATTTTACTAATCTATAATGAAGTTACCGTCTGATGCGTCTAGTTTTGTTTCACCTTTCGCATTATCGCATACTATACGTGTTTGTGTTAAAAACAATAATTTAAAATGATAGATTGAAAACAAATATTGTGGTGCTTTACGAACAAAATGCAAGCATTAAAGGGATTGCCAGACAGCTGGGCATAGCGGTAAATCAAATATTATCTAGTAATAAAATAAATTGAATAGTTCGTTAACTTTGTCACTCGACTGATTAACTCAAAATATATTTTCTACACAGAGAAAAACGGTGCGCTTGTGGGTGCGACGTTATTTGGATACTGGTGATGTGAAGTCAAAACCTTTTGGGCGGAGAAGTTCAGGCATCTATACAAACAAGTGTGAACGCCACCGTGATATAGTAAATGTTCACTTGAATTCGCCGTTCGCAACCACTCGCTCAAGTGCTCAACGACATGGCATCTCAATCGCCACAGTACGGAGGCACTTGCACGCAGGAGGCATTCACAATTATCGTCCAGCGAAGAAAATTCAACTATCAGAAGCTCATCGGGCAGCAAGATTTCGGTTCGCACAGGAGCTTATGGACTTCGACTGGGAAAATAACATAGTTATTTTCACGGACGAAAAAACTTTTAGGTAAATAAACGGCATTACTAAGTAGATAAATAATTTACACTTATTACCTATTAAACTAATATAATGTTGCTAAAAAAAACTTCTTTTCAGGTTACTGGGGATGGATGTCATCAATGGGCCCGGGCGAATTAACAGAAGTTGGCGGACGCATGAATGGCAAGACATATCTTCAAATATTGCAAGAGTTTATGTTGCCTACAGTGCGTGTTGCGTACCCAGAAGGACAAATATACTTCGTCCATGATAACTGTGCTGTGCATCGATCCCTAATGGTGAAGGAGTGGCTAAGTTTACAGGCTGATATAACTGTTATCGCCTGGCCAGCTAAAAGTCCGGATCATAATCCAATTGAAAATATGTGGGGTCAAATGATTTTAAATTGGGACTCAAGTGAAAAGTCCAAGGTTAATCTACAACAAGAAGTCATAAGGACTTTGGAATTGATGCGTGGTAGGAATACCTATAGGCTGGAATATGGTTACTCAAATGAGAAGCCGATTACAGCAAATAATACTCAGCGAGGGTCATCCCCTCCGCTATTAACATTTAAACATAATAATGTTTAAATGTTAATACCTATTTACAATAAGTCATTTTGTTTTTAATAAAAAACAAAACGACATAGTAATTAGGTAAGTGGGTCCTAATTTCGATTATCCTATTTATATTTTTGATTCCGTAATCCCGTTTGGTTTATGTCGTTACTAGCAGCGTCCCGCGGTTTCGCCCGCATAAAGGCTCCTGCAAACAGGCGCGACGTGGGATGCGATCCGCGCGCGACACAAAGGCACCGCTCGTTGCGTGACTTGTGGTGCCGATTTTATCGCGTGTCGCGCCTATTTGAAGGAGCCTTAAGTGTTAATCCCGTGGGAATATCGGGATAAAAACTATCTTATGTCCTTCCCCGGAATGCAGTCTATCTCTCTGCCAAATTTTATCGAAATCCGTTCAGCCATTTAGGCGTGAAAAGATAACATACAGATAGACCGAGTTACTTTCGAATTTATAATATTAGTATGGATTAGTTTGGATAATTTAATAAAATAAAGTGGCGATATTGATACATTGAAATAACTCAAACAATAAATCATTTGACCTCACTATTTCATTAATAGAAGGTAGATAATATTTATGATTTACGAGAGATGCAAATTGTTTATTCATTAGAATGTTAACTAATGATAACATGTTTTTTCACTCGTTAAATTATGAAAATTATTCTACTAGTTTGAAAGGTAAATATTGTCAATCATTAATTCATTATAGATGTAGTTGCTGTCAGTTAAGTATTTTGCAGTGAAGCGATACAAACTTTTTATATTTTACAGTTATCTTATGTTACAAAGTTAAGTTTTTCAATTTGTAATAAATATTACTAAATTAAATTATATTATTTCTTTTATTTTTATATAAGCCTAATAGTTATAATAAAAATATATTTATAGATATACTTTTTCTTATAACAATAATAAAAAGAAAAAGTTGCATAAACAGTATAACTTAGAGAAAAATAAAACTTGACGAAAACAGAAACCTAATTATCAGACTGCCAGTATCGAACCTGGGTCAGCGGTTTCACATGTTATATCCTCAACCTCTAAGTCAACTAAACTCTTACTAATAGTTCTAAAATATTCTTGTGCATTGTTGTTTAAGTATCTATAAATTGTTTGAAAAAGTATTACAATAAAAAAATAAGAAAAATTTATAAAACTATAAATAAAAATATATAAATTGAGAACCTCCTCCTTTTTTGAAGTCTGTTATAAATACAAACTTGCTATGCGGCCATCGCGGGTTCGAACGTAGATGCTTTCAAGGGGGGTACCCACATAGTGAAGCCGACTGTACCTACAAAGTGTTGAGAGCTTTGCTCCGTAGGGGAGGAAAGTAGATCTCTAGCCTCTATAATATGATACTAGGGACAAAGAACGAAGTTATAATAATATAATGTTAGGTTTCATATTCTAACTTCTACTAAAAGGAAGAAATTATCATGAGATTATGGGGCTTTTTTTTTCAGGATGGGAAATCATCAAATGACCCCTCCCACTCTGGGTGGACCGGAAGGGAGTGTCAGAATCTTACTGACTAAAACCCACCCGTGTTCCTTCCTTAGCTCTTTATGTTCCGGGCCAGCGGTAACCCTTTCGGACAATCCCGCTGACCCGGCAGGGGACAATCCCGCTGACCTGAAGGAGCCTTTATGATTGATAGTGCGTTACGCAATTTATTGTCAAAAGTGTATGGTTAAACTGTCGGAAATCACTACTTGATTTTAAGCAACGTTTATATTTATATTTTGAATAAAAGGGTTGGTGTTTAGTGCAATCAAAAATACTGACCCAGGTGAAAATGAACCTAACGAAAGCACTGTGAAAAGTGACAGGATCTATAATTTTCTATTCACCTATAGCGACGCCATCACCGGTGACACAGACTTGTGGAACTGCAGACTATATGATTGAATGTCTGATTGATTGTACGTATGTAAGTTTGTCCTTTGTAACCCATCTTTTCTATTCGCATCAAACCATGAACCATTTCAATATGTGGCAAATTCTTTAGTTAATAGTCTCATTATAACAAACTGGTGAAGGAAAACATCGTGAAGAAACCGGCAAGTCCTACAACCAAAAATTCGAAAATATACCACACTGGGCTCGCGTTGTTGATTCCGGCCCGTTCTTCTTACAGAGAGGAGACCAGCAGTGGGAAGTGGGAACGTTGTAGGCGGATTATGCCACACTATGCTTATCCCACCATCTAGCGAATCCATTGTTACGTACCCACAGCTTTTCAAACATGTGACAGATGTCAGCAGTTCCGTTCCATCTTGGCACTGTGGCCAACCTCCGAAATGCTTGGAAATGGGTCTCGGTAGAACGACGAACGGAAACACTACCATAATTTCCATGTGTCGGAACGGATTTGTAATAAATGAACGGATACAAAAGACTTGTCAAACGGTATCTCAATTACTGTAACTAAAGTGGGTAGCAAAGTGCATAGCACCAGCCAGACAGTTGCTAGTACAGGGCAAAGGCCTCTTTTAGAGTATTGCACGCTTGTCCACTGCGTGTAAACGATTTTCGACCATTTAGTCCAGCTCGTAATTTAAGGCTAATTTACATTGATAACTAATTTGTTTACAGTATTCCAATTCAGCGCTGGAATTTTTGACCAGCTATTAATAATAAAACATTTATTACAGACTTCAATAGCCAATAGATACATTTTACAAAGTAACGTGATATAGAGTAGATACAACATTTTATTAATAAACAAGGATACGTCAGTAGCACTTCAGATTTGCACTAGGTTGTCTGTGTACTGTCCTGTGTGTCAGTCTAATCAATTTTCAATCTAGACCAGCATCCAGGCAGCTTTACACACAGCTCTATTCCAGATTTGAATGGAACAGCCGGCTAATTGGCTAATGGTCACTGACGGGGGGAGACGCTGGATGGATCAAAGGATCAATAGGCTCGCCCCGGATTACATGGGACTTAACACAACTGGCGAAATGTGGGTATACTATAAGAACACCCCTGTCATACCCTTTCAGGATTACAGGCGTGATTTGTGTGGATTAATGCAAATCAGCCGTAAGAAACACATCCGGAACTATGTATGTCAAAACGCTCCATACATTCGATCTTCTATCACCAAACACAAAACAAAGTTGTAACTAACAGCATTCATCCATCTTGTTAATTGTAAACAATTGAAGGCACAAACATGGCGTTAATTAGGATTATCCTCTGAATCCGACCATTGTTATCTGAGTTTACAACAAAGACACAGTTTTACGGTTCCACACTTCGCTTTGTCTGTTTTTACTCAACTTTTATAGTAATGAGGTCATGTTCTGTTTTAGGAAATATGACTAAATGTTACTGGCTGTTGACTACGCTGATATGTGGGAAAATTATTAGGAGGAAGATGCGAAAAGTCACGTAAACGAAGACATACATAGCATCAGTTAAGACCACGATTGAGATGAAATAACACACAACAGCACTCTAATTGCGTAAACACTGTCAATCGGAGTCTGAATAATTTTGAAGCAAATTGCTAATCCATTGCTTCATAAGTTCGAAAAAATTGTCTGCTCAACACGTAAATAACGCAATGAATGTTGTTGAAATGTCAAAATAAGACCGATTCTAATTGATAACGTGTTACGCAATTGCCCCGCAGGTCCTATCGGCCATCTGTTCTGCGAGAAGTTGTTAAGTTGGGCAACTCTTCGGGAACCGCAGGAAAAACAAGGTAATCGATATACGATTACCTTGTTTTTCCTGCGGTTCTCTTCATTTTTGAAGTGACAACTTCATTAGGCGCGTTAAGGCATTTTTTGAGATGGGCAACTTGATATTTATACATACTTACCAGCATATTATTGTCCCACTGCACAAGCCTCTTTTCATACATATGTTTCATATATACTATATTTCTTTAAACTGACAGTTGGTGTGACTTAAAAAATTAATGACGTTGACACAACATGACAGATGAAGTGTTGCAAGGCAACAAATATAATTAATAAAATATTGGGGATGCCAACATACTGCCCATCAGGGACAAAAGTGATGAGAAACAAAATGTTACTATCTAGTATAAACTTAGTGAAAAACAACAAAAACTAAACATAAGAGGTAAATAGGCAAATAGAGCAAATAGGCAAATATAATTAATAAAATGTTGGGGATGCCAACAACAACATTCATTGCATTGTTTATGCTGCTAAACAAACTTTCTCGAACATTATGAAGCAATGGACTATCAATATCTTCAAAATGATTCAGAGTTTGATTGATAGTGTGTTGCGCAATTACGATGCTGGTTTCCTCACGATGTTTTCCTTCCCCGATGGTAATATTATTGTGGGAAATCAATCACCAAAGCTAACTTGAGATTTCACAGCTAACTGATCCCAGATTCAAAAAGCTTTTACGAACCGGGGCCACCTGACAAACATGAATTAAAAAAGGTCACAACGCTTCAAAAAAGGTTCCTTTACAAAAATCCTCCCCTATCAGTCCTGGCATTTTTCGCCCAAAAGTTGGAACACCTTTTAATTTCAATATTTCGCATACAAAATGTGAAATATTTAATAAATGAACAGGCGTTCATAACGTTGAGATTCCTTCGACATTTTTGGCTGTTTTCCGAAGTTATTGGACAACAGTAGCGTTTGAACGTATCATACTGTTTTGTAATAAATACTAGCTGTGCCGTCCGTCCATTTGAAGTTTTTAAATTCCTGGATGAGGAGTATCCTGCGTTGCTGACAAAAAGCTTTTGTTATGGTGCAATTGTGCAAAATACCTTTATTTACGGACCCAAACTGTTTCAGACTCTATCTACATGCTCCTCACATGATCTGACCAAGACAATGTGTGGACTTTAAAAAACTGACTGAGATTAGACTGTCACCTCTGAGTTTGGTTCAATGTTTCTTCTCAAAGTAGTATGATAGGAACCACACCTCATCCAATTTTTAAAATGTTATTGATTTTAAAAAGTATTTTTGTATTTTTCACCACATCATTTTCACCGCAGCTATTATTACATTTCATTTTTTATTGTTCCGATATGAAAATGAACCGAAAGGATTAACTAATTCTCTTACTTTTGCGTTCGAAATTTTAGCAATTAAAAATTGTACAATTACCTGTATTTACACTTACAGGCAGAGCAGTGGTGGCCAAGTGGTAACGGCCGCGACTTACGAGTAGGTCGTAGGTTCGAACCCAGACAGGCGCTTTACTTTGTGTAAATTATTTCATCACCACTGCTCACAAAACGGTGAAGGAAAACATCGTGAGGAAACCGGCATGTCCTAGAACCAAAAATTCGAAGACATGTGACATCTACCAACCCGCACTGGGCCCGCGTGGTGGATTACGGCCCACTCCCTCTCACTGAGAGGAGGCCTGTGTCCCAGCAGTGGGAACATTATAGGCTGATGATGATGATGACACTTACAAAAATTGCGTTTCAGAAAAACAGAGCAATTAATTGCGTGCTTGACCTGCAATAGAAGTTTTTACTATAAAAAAAACTATCATAATCAGCCTACAATGTTCCCACCGCTGGGACAGAGGGAATGGGCCGTAATCTACCACGCGGGCCCAGTGCGGGTTGGTGGATGTCACATGTCTTCGAATTTTTGGTTCTAGGACATGCCGGTTTCCTCACGATGTTTTCCTTCACTGTTTTGTTAAGAAAAACGGTCGGTCGGTCGGCTTCCAGTCTAACCGGATGCAGCTGAATACCAGTATTTTACATGGAGCGACTGCCTATCTGACCTCCACAACTCAATTACTAGGTAATACGATACCCTTTGGTAAGACTGGTTGTCAGACTTTCGGACTTCTAAAGACCCGTAACGACTGTCAAAGATCCAGGATTGACAAAAGGCTTGACGTGCTTTCCGAGGCATGGAGAGGTCTTGATATGTAAAGACGGTTACCCATCCATGGACCAACCGCGGCAAGCTTAGCTTAACCTGGTCAATCGACCCGTGCGGCTGTTTTTACGTAGCCACAAGCCTCTCCGCAATGCAATGACAAGATTGACAGATAATAATTATGGAACAAAAGGGAGAGGCGTATATTCAGCAGTGGGTAAAACAAGGTCGTCGATGGTGACGATAATGAAGCAGACCACAAGCATATACAGGAAGGTCAGCGGGATTGTCCGAAAGGGTTACCGCTGGCCCGGAACATAAAGGGCTAAGGAAGGAACACGGGTGGGTTTTAGTCAGTAAGAGTCTGACACTCCCTTCCGCTCCACCCAGAGTGGGAGGGGTCATTCGATGATTACCCATCCTGAAAAAAAAAAAACAAAAGCATATACAGAAAGATTTTTTTACTAAATTTTTACAGGGTGTTCCCATGAATATGAACAACTTTCACTATGGGACCAACTCTGAAATCACGAAAAAAATGGATGGTGATAAAAAAACCTTCCTGTATAAGTTGCCTTTTTAACCATAGAAAATGCGCTGTCATATTTTGAGCTTAACCGACAAAACGCTTGAAAAACGAGGGCCGTATCAGCCGGAACATGCCCATTACCTACTCTATGTAGGACGCTCCAACAAATGGTCCCGATAGGGCTATAGTGACCGCACTTGGTACAGCTAGACATAACCTGATTGATGATTGGAGTACGTTTAATAATACACTCGTGAATGCTGGCTTTTATCCGCCATCTTAGTTGACCTATTCATAACATAAGTGGCTATAACAGGCTGGACTGCCCCTATATGCTGCATTGCTGCAGCAGGCATGTTCAGGCGAGGCCGTTTAGCAGGCGTTATTAATCCTGTGAGTGTATGCTATCTTATTTTTTTTTTTGACATTTACTATGAATTTTATTTTTATTGTTATTTTTTTCTATTATATTATTAGTGTGAAGTGTTTTGTAACTTGTCTTCTATGGGCGTAGTTACCCGAAATAAATTAATAATTATATTATTATTATTATAAAGCCTGTATATTTTGCTGAAAATATGTGGCTAAAAGTACCTATTTTTTGTCACCAAGTAGCATTGCTGTGCTCTCGTCTCAAGTGTACTTATAGCATAACACAGCAAAATCAGCCTTTATTTTTCCCACTGCTGGGACACAAGCCTCCACTCTGTAAGAGGGACCCGTAATCGACCACGCGAGCCCAGTGCGGGTTGGTGGATATCACCATGTCTTCAATTTTTTTTGGTTTTAGGACATGACGGTTTCCTGACGATGTTTTAGAGTGTCGTGCCGGTAATTACAAAGCAAACGAAATATTTCAACTTTGCCCCTATAGTCCTCAACGAATCATGGTGCAGCAGGTCTGATAGCAATTTCCACCAAGAAAGACATCTGCCAGTCTTCGATAAAAACAAAAACATAGTTCACATAGTAATAAGTTTCTAAAAGTTATTTTGCTCTAGAGCAACTTTGGAAAACAAGTCGGCGAACTCTTAACTGGTTTTTAAAATTGCAACCCAGTTACAAACTAGACAGGTCTATCAAACTCTTAATATACGGTTCACTTCGCAATACAATGTAGCTAAAGGCAAAATGAAATAGGAAGAACAAAGTTTAATGTAGCATAGTCGAGTATAGTTCCCAATGGGATTAAACTTAGTAAAAAGAGAACTCGTGGCTTCGCGCCTTTTTTTCCAAAATGGCGGTGCATTTTCGCGGGTATCTGGCGCCATTACGACTGATGCACGGTATCCGTTATACAGGTGTACCTACTACACAATACTCGTAACAGTGCCTCTAGCGTTTAAAATTTATATTATATATTTTAAAATGACAGTGTCACTTATATATATTTTTTTTAGTTCGCGTTATTCTTTCGTTTTTAGGTTACGTTTTAATTTAAACAAAAGCTTGTTTTTAAAAACTTTTTTATTTTCATTATATTTATCCTCTAAATGCAGTTTTAACGCATATTAACCTCTAACTGAATGAGTTGTAGATCTTAGGTCTTAACATAGACAGGCGCTTTACTATGTGTAAATTATTTCATCACAGCTGTCGCGCTGGTCTCAAAACGGTGAAGGATAATGTCGTGAGGAAACCGGCATGTCCTAGATCCAAAAAGTCGAAGACATGTGACATCTACAAACCTGCACTGGGCCCACTACCGCCCACCGAGAAGAGGCGTGTTTCCCAGCACTTGGCACTTAAGAGGCAGATTATGGTGTAACCTCTAGCTGAATGGATGCTAACATCACATCACATCTTTCCATCTCTAGCGGTTGGCATAACTAGTACCTAGTTAGTATATTCTCTAGTAGATAATTTATAAAGTCTAACTCGTCAATAAAATAATTCAATTCAAAACAATAAAGTGTGTCACCGATTAACAAATATGCAATTTTTATTACTTAAATTATATTGGCTCGTGGGTGCCGTTCATATAAATGATGGCAATGCCTTTTAATTTATTTAATGAAAAATCATTGATATCATGACTGGTTGCAGCTAAATTGACGAGACCTGGCACATGCAACTTATGTTTAAAGAAAATTAAATAATAAATACCTACGTCGGCACATTCACGTTTTATGAAAATGCATTTTCTACGTGCTTATTTAGAAGCTTCAACCGTAAAAGTACTGCGCGTTAATAAATTTAAAACTGAACGTCATATTTTTAGACAGAATTGCTTAAGCAATAAAGCCATTGAAATAATTAGTAATGCGAACGACCTTGTACTCAAATTATCAATATCGATCACGGAATCCTCAATGATAATCCGAAGACACAACTTATGTAACGCAAAGACAATCACAAAAGGTTCTATCAAAACTGGCAGATCGACCAACCCGATGACCCACTTCCGCGGGTCATCGACCATGTGACGTCACGGACGGCCCACCCCCAACCCCACGCACGTCACCCCGGGGGTGTGTCCCCATCCTGCCGGCTCGAGGTCACATGCCGCTCGCGTTCCGCGCCGTCCGGACGTCGCTGTTGTTAATTAACTTTTTAATACCAGTGAGTGTTTTTGTGTGATTTTGATTCAGTGATCGAATTGTGATGACGATTATTGGTGAGATTTTATTAATATTTCATACAAAATTTACGCAAACAAACATAATTTTAATGTGAATAATTTTAAACTTGGGTTATTCTGATACTTAACGCAGTTTTTTTATAAAGAACGTGTACCTACTTAAAAAACCTTGTAAACGAGCACGCAATACCAATATACCAAAAATTCCCTCTGCATGTTATGTAACACATTTTTACCATAAATGTGACCTTCAGACGACTGTAGTAGGTGTTACGCGTAAGTACAGCTACATAATTTCTGTGTTTGATTTCTTTGCATGTGTCCCTTGACAGACATTTTTTCGGTAACTCGGTACTAAATCGCAATGTTTCGTGTCGATGTCGTGGGCAATGTTAATCGATTGAGTTTTGCGTTCGCTCGTAAAAATGCCTTGAATACTGCCCTTGATTTTGTAGAAGTTAAGGGATGAGTAGAAACTTACGATTGTACAGTACGTGTACATTATTAGCATGTAAATGTATCTGGGGTCATAAATCAGTTGTTCCGTGCTTAGGTTGAGACGCAAGTCATTTATTTATTGATGGATCACGAAATCAAATTCTCATCGGTATCTGAAATGCTGCATTATTTATAAGCCCGTCACATAAATGAAGATTTTATGAACATCGATATATTATGTTGCCTTCAGACAATCTCTACGCTTTTCTTCGAATTACAACTCCTCAAGTCATTGTCTGCTTCCATACTCAATCACACCTTTAGGTGTCATAATATTAGAGACCACAAATATTATGACTGATGGGGTCCGCTAGGGCCGATGCCTGCCAGGGTCGCGGGTTGTTCGAAAGAGTTACCGTGGCCCTGGCACAGGCAACTGAAGGAACACGGGTGGGTTTTAGTCAGTAAAAGCCTGACATGCCCTCCCGCTCTGCCCAGAGCGGGAGAAGTTATTTGATAATTTGCCAACCAAAAAAAAAGCTCATTCTAAATAACTTATTTAAGGTCGGCGAAGCATATCTTCATCTTACATACATTTCTATCAGCCATTATCTCATAAAATCCTCTTTCGTTTTTCTCTCACTACAATGTTTACTTATTGTTTAGTCAATTCTGTTTAGCCATTGGAGCGACATGTTGATGGGATAACGAAAATGTTCATACTATGATTAGTATGGGAACCCACTTACATAAGCTCGTGTTACTCGCTACATGTAAAATCAAATATCCTTCATAGCGCGTCCCCTTGGCAGAAGATTGGTAGCACTGCCAAGATATATAAATAAAAGAAAGAAAGAACGAAAATACAAATATGTACATTTATTTGCACTAAACGTCACTCTGAAAGAAACAACTAAAGTTATGGCAATGGTGCAAGTCGTTGTTGGCCAAAATACATACTCGGTTCACCCGAATTATAGACGATTCCACCAACCCTCACTGTGCCCGCGTGGTGGATTATGGCCCACTACCTCTCACAGAGAGAAGGCCTGTGTCCCAACAGTGGGAACATTATAGGCTGATTATGTATAGACAATTCTAAATCTAACGGTAGTGTGCTTTGTGAAAGAGCTCGTTCGGGGATATTGTGTAATTATTGGGACATGAGACAATTCGGCTTTGTCTCTGGGATGGCAACGCATTTGCGATTCATTCCTCTGTAATTGCAGATGTCCACAGACGACGGTGACCAAGTAGTGGTTAAGTAGCCAGGTCTGTTTGGCATCCCTTTAACAAAAATAGACTTCATAATAATAATGACATTGTTCGCATAACCGTCCCGCATGATGAGAACCTCGTGAAAGCCGAGAAAGATAAACAAATCAAATATCTTGACTTGGCTCGCGAGGTTGTCGACATGTGGGATGTGGACTCAGCGGTCATTGTGCCGATAGTCGTGACAGCCAATGGATTTATAGCCAAGAGCCTCGACCAACACCTGAGGAGGCTCTCATTGGGCAGCTGGATCACGGGCTTGATCCAGAAAGCGGTACTTCTGGACACGGCTCGCATTGTTAGGAGGTTCCTCTCTCTGGAGCCCTGACCGCCGGTAGCTTGGACCCTGTTCCCGATACCGGTGGGCTACTATTTTTAATATTTTTATAAATTTTTATACTAATATTTAAAAATATAATTTATATGTATTTAGTTTAATAAAGGAAATAACATTATTCTAAATAGCGGAAAACTCTTTGCCTTCAACTAGGGTTATCGTGTCAAAAAACCATTACAGATCATCCGAGACCGTAAACAGTAGCTAACAACCCACGTTTTTCTCGTACCAGTCTGTCAGGTCAAAGTACAAAAACAACGTGCCTTGTGCTTGTGCCTAGTTCATAGCAATTTCATTCCTCAGTAATAAGTTCCTTGTTAATCTTAAACAGGTACTAAGGTATATATTGCAATTTCTGTAACACACCGTTTGATGAATAATTCAACGGTCCTTGAATGGTCATGAATTCCTGGTACCAATATGAAGGTTCCATTGGTTGTTGTATTGGTTACTATTACTAAACCAAACAAGTTCTTGTGACGTTTTAAATGTTTCAATAAATCTACATATTTTATTTGAAATTTGCTTTTGCTTGCGACTTCCGTCCGCGTGGTAGTCAACCATGAAGCATATCCTATGGTATTCGCCAATAATGTACCTTTCTGTCATTGAATGAACTGAATTTTTTTATTCGGTATCGGATCAGTACAAGTTTCCAGAGATTACCTGTTACCAAACCATTGCTCCTCTTTATAATACCACTCGTTTAGGTTATTGTACAATTTATTTAGCTTTACATACACTAAAAATACCCACCCGGCTTATAAAATGTTAAGGACTGACTGACTAAGAAAATTAACCTGATATCGCTAAAATGTAAGATCAAATGTGCCGCAAGGAGTGTAGGTGTAGCTCACGAAAAGAGTGTAAAATAAATGTAGAGTCCTCATAAACCTTCCTACCCGAGTGAGTGACGTTTCAACTACAACTGTCTAGATTACGCAACAATTCACTCACAGCTCACACTGCAAAGGAAAAGATTTTCCAAGATCAATGAATCTGCCATCTTTTTCTTCAACGTCGTGCGAGTGAGATAGTCCACTTTATGACGTCACAGGACTTTGCGTGTCCTACTTATTGCCCCAACTAAATTGCATTCCAATTTCATTGTCTCGTGTTCTTCAAGTAGCAGTTCATGCGGAATCATCCTTATCTTCAACTATTCAAGGTCTATTGTTGTATAAATTGTTACAGTTTTCCCTTGCACAATTTTATGCTCCGATCGATTCTGCGGCCCTAGTACTTGAGTCTGGAATGTAGGTCGATTTCTCCATGAATGGTCTGTTGAACTGTAAAACGGAGTTTAATGGGGATACTAATGGGATAATCCGGAGAATTTAATGTTATCCGGAAATGTTTTCAGACCCTTTAAAGGGTTGCAAACATTAATGATTGTGAATGTTACAAGTTTTGATGGCTCAATTCTGGACATTTGTTGAGTAATTGTTTCAACGCGATGAGCCTATTGATTACAGAAAACATCCAAAACGCATTCATTGATATATTTTATACATATTTAAATCAACCAGCTTAGCCGCTTGGGCCTAAACAACGCTGAAAAAACTGGAAATTAAAACAGCTTTTGGCAGTCTTTGAGTCATGCGCTTCAACACACGACACTTCTGTCAAGCCGAAAAAACTGCTCTCTTTTTATACTAAACCCTGAAAACAATACCCACAGTTGTTGCTAACCAAAATACGCGCAAATATTTTTTGTACAAGTATAATTTTCTTGTAACACCTTGTGGACTTTGTCATCGATTGAATTAACTCGAAAGCCTTGGAATAGACTGCGTTTGACTACGGCTCTAATAACAAACTGTTAATGCTTCGTCAGTCCAAACTGACATGACAGTGTAATATTGTTCACCATGGGCTGTTTTAGGTTTCTGCATTAAAAAGGCAATAATTTTAAAATGTAGGCATGTTTTTTAGAGATATGCATAGTGGATTGAGTTTTTAAAATGGCAAACTGTGGAGTTTCTTGTCCGTTCTACAAGAATGACAAACTTTAAAGTCGTCATTCTGACTAACTGCCTGTCGCCTTTAAAATCCAAAAGGTATCCTGTCAACAGTATAATTGCAATAGTGCTTTCACTTTATCGGTTAGAGTTTGGCTGTCTGCCTTCATATAGTCAATCTTAATGGAGGTTCATGATATCGTCCAAAGTCGCGGGAAACACCTGGATGAGGGACCGGGGACGCATGGAACCGGGAAGCATGACAGAAAAAAGGGGAGGTCCGCAGTCAGCAGTGGGTGATTCCGGGCTGAAATGATTATGATGAATGGAAGGTATGCCTGCCATAAGCAAAATGTGGACGCCACTAGACGGAAGTAGATTTCGCAGAGTTAAGGAAACAGCACACATATCAACTCGGAAAGGGATCGTCAGAGTATCAACTCGTGCCATTCAGTATTATTTGTATGAAACTACCTACTGCAATGCACACTAATCAGAATCGTAACGTAATCGCCTCGCCTCGGGACAAGCTCACGAACCGCGGTGCGATGCGTGGTCAACTTGCAGTTCCCGCGCTTACGGCTCGTCGTCTCCGCGCTTACGTCTCTCCCAACCCGAACTTACGTCTCTTCGTCCAACCTTACCCCTCTCACCCCTCCCGCGGCCTGTCTGCAGTACCATCAACCAGCGGTCGACGAGCCGTAAGCACGGCGTCGTCGTCGTCGCCTAGCCGTAGCAGAGTCGAAATTTCGGAGTTGCTGATCCGTTTTAGTTACGTGCTTACGTTAGGTTGACGCCTGTTTGACGGCGAGGCGAAAGGCGATACGGTGACGATCCCTTTCCGAGTAAATACGTGTGCTGTGAACTTTAAACGCACCGTCACTCCTGAGTAGTCACATATTTTACGAAGCGTATTCTTCTTTTCTTTTCGGAATCTATGTTTCCATTGGTGCTCAGTTATAAGCAATAGCCTAGACAAATTACAAACACATTACCATTGTATTTGATCTGTGGCAATGGAAGGAACGGAATGTCAGACATGTGAATGTACTATTTCACCTCTGCCGATTCCTTAGCGAAATACGGTCGAGAATGCACGTGATGTTGATATACATAAGCTCATGCCTTCTTCCCACGGGGGCAGGCATAAACGACAGAACGTCACCTACTAAGATCCTTACCTACATACTACTTTTGACACACACACTGGTTACGAGTACTACGAACCTTACCTTTCTGAAGAACATCATATTTATGTACAACTTTTTACTAATCCTCCCTTTTCTCTTCTTCCCCAGAGCCCGAGGTGTGCGTGATGCGCGCGCCAGGTGCGGGCGGCGTGTCTTGCGCCGGAGTGCCGCGCTGGTCGCACTCGGCGCCCGCGCATCAGGCCGAATACGACAACGTACCTGCTCACACGCACCCCGTGTTTCTGCACGATGATAATATTAACAGCCGGTTTGCTATCTGGTAAGCATAACAAGTTTTATTATATTATGTGGCCGTTCATATGGCACATCGAATTTTAGAGGGAGACGTGATGATACTTTAAATGAAGATTTGATAAAGCTGAAGATTTTCTAAAACTCGATGCGCCATATTGACGGCGACCGGCGAGAGAACAGGCGCACGGCCAAAAGCTTAACGTACTTTCCGAGGCACGGGGGTATCACACTACCCACTTCGAAATTCCGGGCGACGGCAGCGATAAGAACAACGATGACGGTGAGGTCCTTTACACAGAGAAGAGCACGACACCAGTCAGAAACTTTTCACAGTTCAATGTTTGAGTTGAATCCTGTTGGATCCTGTGTCAATGTCACTGATGTCTCTAAATAACTGATTAAATATTATGATATTGCGGAAAACGAATTTCAAATTGCCGAATGGTGCTCTATTTAATCAACTCCGTTTCCATGTTCCGCCCTGTGGTTAGTAAACCACAGGAGGAGTTCTTCTCAGGTGTAACGGTTACTACCGCTACACCTGAGAAGAACTCCTCAAATCAAAGAAAGGTCTAAGCATTTAAAGGGCACTGGCCAATCACTTTTCCAGATCTATCCTTTGATCACATGGTACGATTTCCTGTCTAATACCAAATCGTCACGTTTCAGGCAAGGCGACATGTCGACTTTGGAAGCTGACGCCATCACAAACACCACTGATGAAACCCTGACGGAGTGTAATGCTGTCAACGAGCGCATCCTTCAAGTGGCCGGACCTGAGCTGAAGGAGGAGATCATTACTAGGGGATATGGTACGAAAACGATCACCTTTTTCCTAAGTAAGGGGCTTAATGATGAAGGGGCTTACATGACCTAAAGCGTGGTCACTGTCGGACTGCATAGAAAAGAAAGAGAATCGCGATGACACAACGCTGGTAATTTATTGCAAAATATGAAGCAGTTATCTATTTACAAAAAAGCTATTGTTTGGACTAAAAAATTCAAACAACACTAGTGCTTTAGTATGTTGCTTGTAGAATAATCTGACAAAAAATCTGATTGTATGTAGGTATATTAGTATAGTTTTTATTGTAAAAAGAAAGTTTTAGAGATATCTTTATGATTTTTTCTATCGTATCAAATTAGTTGTGAAATTTTGTTTACCGTAGTCGATCATGTACTTTTAGGCATTATAAAACTTGCGTTTTTTGCGTTTAGGTCGTAGTCCCCTTAAAATAAAAACAAATTAGCTGGTCCGTAAATTTTGACCGCGCACTTTTCTATGATACAGCAGATTTTATTGATAACTGACAAAAAAATTGTATGCTAGGGGTTTTAGAATCCTGTGCTGAATTCATCGTTACAGCATGCGCGTCAATGTCCCTTGATACCTCCAACCCTGTATGTATTAATCATAGAAAGTCAAGACAGTCAGCCAGTAGTAGGGCTGGCTGCCTTTAGAATCCCGCCCGCAAATATTTAACTCAAAGGCTCCTACACACATGCCGGCGGAACAGCTGGCGGGTTTTTGCCACGCGGGTATGCTGTCGGCATAATCAGGCGGCCGCAGAGTATCATTTCAGTTGAGCAGCTCGTTTGTGCGGCAAGCCCGGCGGCTCAAATACCCGCCAGGAATGCCGCCGGGCTTGTTGGCGGCATGCCCGCCGGCTGGGCTGCCGGCATAGTGTGTAGGAGCCTTAAGAGGCTAGAAAGGCGTTCTAGGATGGAAAATAAAATCATCGTTATGAATGGGAGACACAGATTCAGTGGTGGCCCATTGGAAACGGCTGCGACTTACGAGTTATATATAGGTCGTAGTTTCGAATATAGACAGGCACTTTACTTTGTGTAAATTATTTCATCACCACTGCTCTAAAAACGGTGAAGGAAAATATCGTGAGATAAATCACGAACTAGCAGGGGATCTAGAAAGGGAGGGGTGAAGGGGGTGTTCAGGGGGTCAGACCGGAATAAATCGTGAGGAAATGTGTGTTTTGTCCTCGAAACAAAAATTCGAAGACATGACGTCTACCAACCCGCACTGGGCTCGGGTGGTGGGTTACGGCTCACTCCCTTTCATAGAGAGAACGCCTGTATCGCAGTAGTGTTAACACTAAAGGCTGATTATACTATGCTAGGTTATGCTATTCATTTTATACATTTATGTATGAATGGTTAGCTGTTTTGCAAGTGACAACTAGCGCCATCTATTGGCGGCAATAGGGAAAATAGCGGTGAGGTTGTAGAATGAATGCGGTTTGTTCTATGTATTAATAAGGCAATTGCCTGCAGAGAATTTTAGTCCAAAATGAACCATATTTCTTTCTTTCTTCCAGAGTGTCGCACTGGCGAGGTGGTCCTGACGCCCGGGTACGGTCTTCGCTGCCGGCACATCATCCACACCGTCAGCCCCAAGTACCACACCGCGGCCGACACCTCGCTGCACAACTGTTACAGGTAAATAATAAATCCTATCCTATTAATATTAAAAACGCGAAAGTTTGTGAGGATGCATAGATGGATGTTTGTCACTCTTTCAAGCAAAAACTACTACCTACTTAAACGGATTTTGATAAAATTTGGCACACAGATCGTTTATAATCAGGATTAATACATAGGATACTTTTTAGGGTCGAAACTTATTCGGGTGAAACCGCGGAGCGCAGCTAGTAAATACTATTCTAATTATGGAATCTAACCTCCTTTTTCCTGAGGTTTTCAGTATGGAAAAATCACCGAGAGAAAACACGAGTAGACAAACTTTTTCAAAAAACAATGTAGTTAATTATTTTCTAACTTGCCAAGTAACGTCACTGAGAATCACGTGTTTTTCTAGTGTGCTAGACCCTTTAGCCCTTGGCCTCGAGTGCACAGTAACAAATAGGGTGGCGTGGCATCACATCGATGCGCAACCTCACCATGAAATGTTGCACGGTTTAAAAAAAACAATCTGCTATTTCACGGTGAAAACCTACTCGGACAAAATGTATGGAACAGCAAATTTTTTTTAATAATCGACTAGCTATTTTCTCCGTGGCTTCAAATACCTATTACAGAAAGTATTTCAGAGCGCCTGTGAATAGTCTTAAAGCTATGAGATACGCAATGGCTAAAATAAATTGTTTGTAGGCGCTTTAACTTAAAACTTGTGTCAGGAAATCACATTGGAAAGGTCTGCCTGAATAACCAGATCTTTGATCTAGATATGCAGCCCTTTTATAACCTCTAAAAGGCCATAAGCCTCCTTAAGCCCTTTGTTCACGGCACGGCTTCATTACGGTATAAACCGCGCTGTAGAAAAAACGTGTCCTTGAATAAGCTTCCATAGTATCTTTATAATACTGACGATCGTGCCTACACACGGCGAATAAACCGTAGTTTTGCACGGCAAGAAAGAGTGTGTGCACAAAGCGCCAGGTAGCCCGCGAAATTCAAATTTTCTTACGTTCTTTGCAATTTGCTGGTCAGTATTAACTTGTACGTTGATTGAAATATGATTCGCGGTCGTAACAAATATGTATTAACAGAACCATAATCATTAGAATCAGTAATACAACTTGTTAAGTTAGTATAATCCCAAAATGTTAAGATTTCATGAAATAGTCATTCTGTGGGATTACTTGGTCTTAGAGAGTTGTGTTGATGACTTTAATAATAATAATAATTGTGTAAATACATATTTGTTACGGCCGCGAATCATATTTTAATCAACGTACCTACAACTTAATACTGACCAGCATATTGCAAAAAACTTAAAAAAAAATGAATTTCGCGGGCTACTCTGGCGCTTTCGCCTTAAGTCTTTTACGCCAGATGAATGGCCGTTGACTTGCTTCTGACCATCGATATTGACATTTAGTATGTTTGTGTTCCAGGAACGTGCTATGCAAGGCGGCCGAGGTGGGCGCGCGCTCCCTGGCGCTGTGTCTGATCTCCGCGCCGCACACACAGTTCCCGCCTGACCTAGCAGCTCACGTGGCTCTGCGTTAGTATGCTATTATATTTATTTCTTTCATATCACCTGCTCGCTAATATCATGCAAACTTAATTTAAAGCAAATCATTGAAGTTCTAGGCTCTAGCCGGGTTAATATTGTAGGTATTGAATTTCATTATGACTCGCTTTGTTCAGGAGTTAATAAAGAATCCTTGGTTACGTTCGGGATCCATATAGCATCTGTGACTTATGACACTGTTTTATCCCCTTAGTGAGTAATCTACTTACTTGTAGTAATGTAATAAAAAGGTTTAAGGATAGAGCTATGCTCGGTATGAACCTGCTAGGCTGAGTATGTAATACCAAACCCGTCGTCACACGAAAGTTAATGGTGTTAGAAATAGAACCATACCTGGTTACTTACTTCTTGTGATACTGTTACTATATTATGTGTTTTCTCCCACGAGATAGGTAGGCGTTTTAGGCACCTATCAAGTGGGTCGCTTGCTTGTTTGTTATTGATAGTGTGGTCAACAAACAGTTATTCCAAACGCATTTGTTTATGTCTTAAAATGCATTATGGAGATATAGAGGTACGAGGAACAGGGTGTAAATTTCACTCATACTCTATAGAAAAGGGAGGATTCTCCGACCAGACGGATGTTGTGTCTGGCGGGCAACTGCCCGTCTGGTTGGAGGATCCTCCCTTTTCTGTAGAGTATGAGTGAACTTTACACTCTGTTCCTCATACCTCTATACTGGTGACCCCGACGTGATGAGCGTTAGTGTGGATCACGATTATCAACGGCTGAAAGACGTCCATCGTTGGACACATGCCTCCCCCAAGCATCGCTACTACGAGTAGTTGATACCCTGTGAACCTATTAACATCGTCACAACTTGTGTCCTGCAGTGCGATTCTGTAACCATCTCACCGTGAAAACTTAGGTGAAGTGAGCGTGGAGTGAGCTGTCAATAGTGTCAATTTCTAGCAAAAACAAATTCATTTCACTTAAGTTTTCACGGTGAGATTTTTACAGAATCAACCGGCTGAAAGCTTAAAAAAGAAAAGACAATCGACAAAAATTCCTAAATGAGATCGCCCCCCAGGCACGATCCGGCGTCACCTGGAGGCGTCGCGCGCGCCGGCGCTGGTGCTGCTGGCGGGCGGCGCGGCGGACGCGGCGCTGCTGCGCGCGCTGGCGCCGCTGTACTTCCCGCGCTCGGCGCGCGAGGCCGACGCCGCGCGCTGGCGCCTGCCCGACGCCGGCGACGCGCACGACCGCCGGATACGCATCATACACAACCCGCACTCGCATAACTCCGATACTAGTAAGTTTAACCACTATTAACGTTAACCCCACGGGTCAGCCTCCGCTAACGGGGTTGCCAAAACAGTGACTACTTCTCACGGTAACTTAGAGAATGTAACAATTGGCGAAACGAGTTTGTAAATCAGCGATCCAACTCAGACAGGTTAATCCCGTTTTTCGGGGTTGGCATACATTTACCAAATCATTTGTTAAATGTGGTACAACAGACTTTAGTCGAGTAACAGAATACCTACCACAAACAAAATCTTCACCAACTGTACAACAATTGACTCGTGACTTATTTATTTATTCAAGTACACACAAATCACTACATGGAGATAATACATAAAATTAGAAAGCACAAAGGTACTGCTTATTTCATTAAAACTCGCGCCACTGTTACCGTAGCGGACACCGCTTCGGATGTGTTCGGCTGTCCTCGGGATGTACTCGGTTTTAATGTATTTCCGATATGTCCGTGAGTGATGCAAAGTATTCTGTTTGTGTTTTGTTTTCACTTCTGTCAGCACTCCTGGAGTGGCACTTTCTTTTGGAAGCCTTGTGATGACTGTCAATATAATCTTCATTGTCCCAAAACACTATACCTATGTATATAGGTAATAATATTGTATGTACAGTAGAAGCCTCTTTATCAAAGAGAGAGCGAATGACCGATGAGGTTCTACCTGGAAACATAGAATTATCACGAAATATACCGAATTTCTTCGATACGTCATCTTATTTCAGCATGCCCAATATTGCTAATCACAAATTACTCATAAAAAGGTAACCATGCCTGTTTAGCTAACGATTGCGCATCAGGATGATTGTAATGTAATACCCAAAAATATGATAACAGTGCAACGCAATTACATCCTTGAATCATGTCCGTAAGTACTTAAAAACAATATCAGGATAAAATCAAAACATCACTGACGATTGAGCCCTAATTCAAACCAATGGATGAAACATACATGCAAATTCCACCTATAAAGCTATTAGTGCTAAAGGTGATATTGACGTTTTTAATCATGCAAGGATGTTATACCTGTGTGACCATGTGTACAACAAGCTTATCTAAGATAAAGCATACATATAAATGGGTTATCGGCATATTGACGCATTCAGTATTATCGATCATCGGTAAAACGTTGCTCAGTGAAAGAGTATTTTCTAAACAGTTCTATTAGTGATTGTGACAATGGAAATTGGGAATAAAGTGACAACTTTTCAAATGAAGGCGCGGCCTACTGGTGGGTAGTTTGATATTTTTATTTTACGTTATAAATGAGAGGATTATCCTGCTCCATAGTCCATTGTCTAGTTACAAAAAGGGGAGAAAAATGTGATTAACAATAACAACCAATATCTACTTGGGATTTAGATCTTTGTTTAGCTTGCGGTTAAAGAACTCCATGCTAAACACTAGGATTAAGATATATGCAAGTTTAGACCTGTAATTTAAACTTGCATAATATTATAGCAATCTTAATATTTAAATATAAACGTATTGCGTCAAAATGCTAACACAAAAACCAGCATGGTATTCTGGAATCATGGTTAGGCTTCTTGCAGCACCTACTAATTCCAACAGGCTTGTTATAATAATGTGTTTGGACTATGTGGAGATAATACCAAGAAATCCTAGAATCACTCATATTGGAGAAGAGGTTGTGACTGACTGGTAACAGATCATTAACCCTATATCGTCCTCCTCAAGATGGACAAAAATATATCCACCATTCATCTATTAAATAATACATCCAATACTTTGCCTTGTGGGTGTTACAACAAACACAGGCAGACAGTCCTGCCTGCATTTCTTGGCTGCAAACTACATCCAATTTTGTCTCCTTTCAAAGGAGCACTAATACACATCGATCGTTATCTCCTACCTTTCCACATCGGCTGAAGTGTCCAAAGCATCAAGCATCTGCATTGACCTAAAAAACGCCACTGATACTGAGCTTAACTCATAAGGCACAATATTATTGTAAATTTACCATCGACTCAAAAATTAAAAGGAGACATTTATCTCCTTTCTGCCCACCCTCATTTTGGTTCATGTTATCTAAGTTAGACAATACTGCAACAATCTAGAACAGTACGTACAAATACCAGAAGCTTTTATCAGCTAAATAGGTAAATACTGAAATTAGTCACGCACCTGAAAATATTTCATTCGATTTAAGTAGAACAAATGTTGTTATCTACATAAAATTTCTCTTTTGTTTTGATTACTTTTTACTCTTGATTGACCTTAATTAGGCTTTGAAGCATCACCACTGCTCTCCAAACGGTGAAGGAAAACATCGTGAGGAAACCGGCATAGAATAGAATAGAATAGAATTTTATTTTGCAAATATGGGTAATACATAGTAGGTAGTTCTTAAGATGCATGTTGTTTGCATGTTCTGAAACCAAACATTCAAAGACATGTGACATCTACCAACCCGCACTGGGCCTGCGTGGTGCGTTACGACCCCCTCCCTCCCACCGAGAGGAGGCCTGTGTCCCAGCAGTGGGAACATTATACGCTGATCATGTATGTGTTGTAGGTTTTAAAGAAGTGCAACTAGTGTTCATCAATCTCGAGAATTACAGTACCCGGCGATAAATATTGCACATCGACCTTTGGAAAGAGACAATCGGCTAATTTCGGCTTCGTAGAGCGTTATCTCTGTCGCACGAAATACAAACAGTCCGGTATCTATTAGGAGCTTTTAAAACAATTATGATTTGCTTCTTTTGATAATTATTTTTATTCTTTGTATAAAATGGTTTTGTGTAAAAAGGTCGATGTGCAATATTAATCGCCGGGTACTGTAGACCACTTTTAGATCTCTGGGAACTTGGGGAGTAGGCAAGAAACAAGAATCAGACAGCAAACAGAATTCATTTTTTGCTTCTATAGGCAGACGTTGTCTGAGGTAGCTGCGCGGTGCGGGAGGGGGGATAGTTGTCACAAGTTGACGAATCACTGAGCTCTCGCATCACTTCACCACACCCCTCCCGCACCGCGCTGCTACATCAGGCTACGTCTCAGTTAAGCGGTCGGCCTATAAGTCATTTGTATTCCCTACAGGACATTTGGAAAGGTTAAATAGACCATAATTCATAAATACAATCATTACGATTTTGGCGCTAATCTCTTTTTTTTTTAATTTAAAACAGGGTTGCTTCTACCACAATTTCTTATTTATTTATCCTCACACTGGAACGCCATACAGCAATTACACCAACGGAGCAAAAAATCAAATTTAATGAACAATCCCTCACAAAATCCAATCACAAATTGATTCTCTATCGTCTCTTAACTCAACATACTTATTCTGAATACATCATACTTACAAACAACATATGTCTACCTATCTCTAAACAAACATTCAACAATTTCGGCTCATTTTCTCAGGTCCTCTTGACAAAGTTACACATTACGCTAGTGTAAGGAGATAGTGCTCCCAAAGTGAACTTACAAGTTATATTCTGCAATTTTACGGAACTGAAAATATTACGAGTGTTTTTCGAGATGGTGTACAAATATTGTGTTTTGAGTGAACATGAGATTAGTGTTAAAAGGGATAGTGTATTTTTTAGATGACACAATTTAAACTTATCTAATTACATAGATATGTCCGAATTACACAAAGTTATCTCTAATTTTTTAGAAATTTAAACTTACATCATATGCTTTAAGTTTACATAAACAGTGCATATAGTAAAAAATCAGGGGTTTATTTGGTTTATTTATAAACGATGATTAAAGTTAAATGACGTTTAAACTTCAAAAATGTATGGTTATAGAGTCGCTAATCACTACTTAATTTTAAGAAACGTTTGTGAATAAAGGTGATTATCTCACAGAGCGATAAATAAAAACTGTAAAAATAAAACGGTCACCCATTTTAAATAAATAATAAACTGTATTGAAATATGTTTTACCAAATATTATATTCAGCTATATAATAAGAAAGCATTTAGAAAACTCACCCGTGATTTCATAATGGAGATACAATACAGTTGACGATATTATTGTTCAAAGTAACAGTGAACTAAAACACCGTTCGTCAATTGACAGGTGTTTCCCGCTACGCCGCCATCTTGCATTGTCTAAGGTTACGTTCGAAAGTTGTCACAGATAACGAATACGATGTACAACGCAGCGTTTGAATACGATCGTAAGTTGTTAGGGTTGTCACTACTTGATGTTATAACAAAAGACATTCATGTAGTGTGAATTATGTTAATGTTTGATGAATACATTCGACACGACAGAACACATGTAAACACATAGAGACCTTCCCTATGATCCTTCAAAGTTCCAAGCGAAGCTTATATTTTCCTATTGAAAAAAATTTCCAACGTTACCTTTTTAAAATACTTCTCAAATGCAGTACCAAGGTACCTATACCGACCGCTATATTTCCACTGTGTTTTTCACTAATAGAATTTGGAAATATTTTTCAGCAGAGTACGAAAACAATGTACCCCCAGGTATAGCGACGTGCTCTCCATTAGCAATCAAATAAAATAAAATAAAACTATCTACAATTTTATTTTACTAGTGTGCGATCGTCATTTAGACGCATTTTAGCTAACTTTTCATTCAATCCAATCTGTCACATTTAACACCCGCAAGATTACCAAAAATATTTTTTTTATGGTATTACTTTTATAAGATAAGCTATTAACAATATTTGATTAATCATTAGTTATGTCATTCGTACTATCATTAACTACCATATATGTAAGTTAAAACAACAAATCTTATCACACTACGCTTGCGCATTGCAGATTTTTGTGTATATCTACCGTAATACATAATTTCCTTACACATAAACTAGGCTACGCAATAATGTTTCCCTTATCGTAAAGTAAACAAATGTTTGATTTAGTGATAGAGCTAATATCTAGGTAAGTAAAACAGTAATGTGTTTTATCCGGAATCACGTCATTAATTCTGGCCCTAGGAATGTCACCTCAAGTTTCACACACATACATGCCCAACGTGACAAACGCGATAATAATAATATGTTGAAAATTTTAATATACGAAAAGATTTGTTTTTTTTATTGTTACGCTACCATGCTAAAATGGCTGAATGGATTTGAACGAAATTTGACACATGACCTGGATTAGGTCATAGGGTATTTTTAACCCGATATTCCCACGAGATCGAGACTAAAGGTCATAGCACACGTATCAAAGCGGAAAGGGGTCAGCACCGGATCGCCTTTCGCCTCAACTTCAACCTAACTTACCTTTTTTTTTTTTTTTCACGTGGAGAAATGCTCATGCATACTACACTACCACGGGGAGATAGTGCAGTTATGTGGGACTCTAACCCACTAAAACTCCACGGTGTCCTCCTCTATTGCCGCTTACGGCGGGAACACGGGCACGCGTTAGCACTCATCCGTGAACCCGCCGCGGCCGTCCGTTACCGGACCCTCCTCTGGGGAGTACTCCCCATCACCGGCGCACCAGAACGCATAGCACGCCGTGACCACCCTAGGGACCAAACCAGCACATGGGCGCCAGACGACCCCGTGTCTGGACACCCTTGGTCCCCCTGTGACGGGTCAGAACATTGGCCCCGCCGCCTGCCAATTTTCGGCTGCAGAGGATAGGGAGAGCGGCCAACGCAATACCGGCACTCCTCTTCCCCTGCAGCCCCACCGCGTCCGCCATCTTACGGTGGCGACCCCGTCAAGGCCGCGGAAGGTAGGGAGAGCGGCGCATCGTAATACCGGCACTCCTCTCCCGCCGCGGCCTTCAACCCTCAGCCGCGACGCCCCCGTTACGACATCGCGGCCCGCCTCAGTTGCGATGCCGCTCAAGCGGCACCGCAACCTACTTTTGGCCGCTACGTCGTCGGCTTGGTAGCAAAAGCCCTGACGAGCGGCCCCTCCTCGGGTTCCTCTTAGCTTCACCGTGGGGCTCAAAACCACGGCTACTGAGCCCCCCCGCCTCGACAATGCGGGAACCCACCGGGGGGGAACCTAACTTACCTAAGCAGACCAGAAGCTCCGATACGTCGACTCGGCTACGGCTAGGCGACGCCGCGCTTACGGTTCGCCGACCGCTGGTGGATGGTGCAGCATGCAGGCCGGAGGGGTGAGATGGTCAAGGGTGGACGAAGAGACGTAAGCTCGGGTACGGAGAGACGTAAGCGCGGGGGGGACGAGCCGTAAGCGCGGGGACGACGAGCCGTAACGCACCGCACCGCGGTTCGTGAGCTTGTCCCGAGGCGAGGCGATTACGTTACGATTCCGATTAGTGTGCGTTGCATTAAGGAGTTTCATACAAAGAATACTGAACGGCTCGAGTTGATACGGTGCCGATTCCTTTCCGGTTTGATACTTTTATGCGGGTGAAACCGCGGGGCGCCGCAAATACCTATGTGTTCACTCATTGCCACGTCTCGTCTTGGGGATAGCATCTGCGGAGCATGAGCGAATAATTCCGCACTTTCAATTACTTAACTCATGGTAGTAGCAACAACTTGGTACCTCGTAGGAGAATATCAGTAGGGGTTTAGTCAATAGGATAGTTCAACATAATCTTCCTTTCTCCTTGACGGAGAAATCCAAATCCTTATGCACACCAGGAGAATTTCGACCGTCAATTAACATAGTCGTATGTGAAAAATAGCTACTTTAGGGTACGGCCGTTTAAAGTTTCAAATATGTATCAAATATAATTATGTCAATGTACCTTAAGCAAATTTGGTGTGACGTATAAATACTAATTACCTGACGTAGTGGTATATGCTTATGCGTATAAAGTTATTCTAAGGCTTTTAATGCAATAAAATGAAAATCGCAAAAATGTAGATCCGACAATGTTAATTGCTACGGTCGATTTGTATTGGACTTCCAAGCAGAGAAAAAAGATCTCCAAACTCAAACATAAAACATTACACTATTACAGGCACTTTTGAATGGTCAAGAAGTCGGTCAGTGAGAGAGTTGAAGCTAGTTGCATCGTCGAAATAGTAGGAATGGACACTCTTTTCAACCAAAGTAATTATTAAGGAGGACCGGACAAAAGGGCGTACATGACTAATAACAACCACACAAAATATCATTAGCATTACATAGGCATTTTAATATAATGCAATAAAAAAAAACTATGGTGGCCCTTTTAAAATTATTGCTATGTTTCGAAGGACAGAACCCTCGGTTACTCGTACATCCTGCGTGACAATATTCAACAACTAATTCACCCTTCTTCCAACAGCCGAAGATGACACATCAACATACGATGAGGAGGCGGCAGTGGAAGCGGCCGCGGCGTTCGCCCGCGCGTGCGCGCCCGACACGCAGCGCCTGCTCGCGCCCGCCGGTGCGCGCCCGCCGTATGAACGGAGACCGCGCATTGACAACCATGACCAGTGAGTACCTAGTTATTATGAAAGAATTTGAATCAAAATCCTACGTCCTTGATAAGTGTGGTCGGAAGCATTGAGGCCCTTTTAATATCATTAATAGAGTCAAAACCAAAAGAAAAGTGGATACAAGTACATAAATTCTATCGACTCGAAGAAGAAGAAGTTTGAAACTGAATCTTTATAACCGACGAACAGCCAGATATACCTAAGGGGCTGTTCATTTATTACGTAAGACGATTTGGGAGAATAATGGCCCGTGCCGGACGGCGCGTACGTGTTCCACGCGCACCTCAAAGAGATGTCAGCATCAAGTGAAGGGGCCCGTCAGGGCCGAAGCCTGCCGGGTCAGCGGGATTGTCCGAAAGGGTTATCGCTGGCCCGGAACATAAAGGGCTAAGGAAGGAACACGGGTGGGTTTTAGTCAGTAAGAGTCTGACACTCCCTTCCGCTCCACCCAGAGCGGGGGGGTCATTTGATGATTTCCGATACTCAAAAAAAAAAATGGGGGGAGCGAGTCCAAACAAGTCTATTTTTTTCATACATGGGGGTGGGAGGGGTCTAGAATATTCTTACATAAGATCACAAAAGTTAGCAAAAGTTATGTTTATAATTATTGCTACTTTTTCTTTGCAATTTTGGTAGAAAGGGGGGGAGGGGGTTGATTCAAGTCTTATTTTTTCTTACGTAGGTGGGAGGGAGGGTAGAAATTGGTTGAAATTGTCTTATGTAATAAATGAACGACCCTTAAATACATGGAGTGGGTTGGGCTCCGCTCGCCCCTTGGATCTTGCCCCTAATTGCCTCAGTGTACCTACTCGCCCCTTTGAATATTAGATACCCCAAATCGCCCCCGATTGTTAGTAAACTAAAAGTACAGTCAGCACTCGTAAGTTTTGAAATTATTGAAACAAATATTTTTAACCGCCTTCAAAAAAGGAGGAGGTTCTCAATTCGGATGTTTATATTTTTTTTTATGTATGTTCGGATATAAGTCCCTCGTATATAGATGGATTTGCAATTTATTTTTTGTTCGAAAGTGGTTTATTCTGAAATGGTCCTATTTAAATTTCGTAAAGATCTGATGATGAGCTTCGGAGACAGATAACGGAACTCTTCAATAAATGCCAGCAAATCAACCGCGATTGCTGCTATAGCATATGTATGCATTTTTTACGCAATTACACAACATAGCATCACGCCTGTACCCTTTAAAGGGGTAGGCAGATGTGTTCAATAGCTTTCTGTCACTGATATTCACATAGCAAGTAGTGTTATATGAATTTGTTTGGGGTAGATAGATACAACTAAAAACTGAAAAATAAAAACTAAAAAAAAAACAATCGACTTCCAAAAAACACTACAAAGTGAAAAATAACTTTAATTTCGAAAGTCGGTGTCAAAAACGAAAATACAGAACCAACGACACCGACTTCCGAAATTAAAGTTATTTTTCACTTTGTAGTGTTTTTGTTTGGAAGTCGGTTGTTTTATTTTTGTAAAAAAGTTTTTATTTGTTAAAACTTCAATAGTGTCTCTTGGAATTTAATGGTGAAGATTGAAATAATACTGCACATGGAGTTAAAAAAGTGTAATTTGGAATCAAATCACGTACATAATCATTTCAATGTTTAACAATTAAATTTTGTTACACTTTTTGGTTTATAGATAATTAAATAAAAATCACAGATCAAAGTTAAGGAATCAACACTTACATGACTAAAAAAAACGTACAATATAATCACAGATTTTCTAATTAAAGTTTACGGTTTTGTACAAAACTTTTGTAGATTATATATAATAATTTAAAAATAACAATAAAATCACAATTTAAAAAATTACTAAAAAAATATCTTTTATTGTTTATACAAAATATGAGTTTTTTTTATAGACAATGTACTTATACTTAAGTTAATTACAACTTAGGTATTTTTTTCCATTTTAACATTTCAAGAACAAATTGAGGAAATACCGTAAATAGTTCATCCTTAACACTGAAACAGCTCTGCATGTCAGTTTGTAAAATTCACAAAATAATTGCAACAAATATAAAAAGCATTTATTTATTTATTTTTATTTATTTATAAAAGGTACACCAACAGCTTCTGTATACAAAATATCAATTAACAGTAGGTAATAGTTATGTGCTTATACAGTTGCCAATAACAGGTGAACCAACATTCTCAAATACAGTGATAACCTAAGGTAAAAACGAAATTAATAAAAATTAAGTGAAAAATATAACTAAAAAACTAACTATGTAAACAGAAATATAAAATGATAATAAGTTATGGGATACAGAGGTTGCAAGAAAAACCAACATACTAATACAACGAATCTTTAGATTGTGTGGGTTGCGTGCTTTGGGGCCTTAAAATTTGAAATTTGGGTTTTAAAGTTTTTTAAGGAGTCATGATATATGTCAACATCTGGAGTGGATTTTATATAAGAATTCATCTCTCGGCTGAGCCTATTGAGAGGTGAGTTTATTCCTATATTTGTGTTGGATGCTTTAGTGCAGAACAAATGGGTAATGGGGTATCTGGGTAAATTATAGGGGACTTTTAGTCCAATTTTTTCTGTTAGTTTATCGCAGTCCATTCTGTTGTTGACCAATTTGAAAAAGAACATGAGATCTTGTACCATTCGACGGTCGCGCAGAGTAATCATTTTATAACATTGAGTACGCTGTTCGTATGGACACCGTGGAGATATATCACCAAAGGCATATGCTAGGTGTTTTGTGAAGGCCCTTTGGATGCTTTCTACTCTTTGTGAGTGTACTGTATAGTGCGGGCTCCACACCACGCTGGCAAATTCAAGGTGGCTCCGAACTAAGGCGTTATAAAGCACAATTTTTGTTCTTACCAGCTTAAATCCTTTGGTACTTCTTTTAAGAAATCCTAGTAGCCGTGCCGATTTCGTAACAATATTATCAATATGGCTTCTGAAGTTGACTTTACTGTCCATGATGATGCCAAGATCACGAACCTCATTTACAGTTTCCAATAATGATCCTTTTATATTATATGAGACAGTATTGGACTGTTTTTTCCTTGTGAATCTTATATGGCTACATTTTTGTACATTAAGTTTCATGTGATTAAGACTGCACCAATGGTTAATTCTATCCAAATCGTCCTGAATTAGGGTAGTATCTTCATTTGAAGTTATAGTTCTATAAATTTTAAGATCGTCGGCAAACATTAGATATTTACAGTGATGGATTTGGACAGTAATATCGTTTATGAAGAGTAAAAATAGAACCGGTGCAAGGTGAGAACCCTGAGGAACTCCTGAGTCGGCATAGTATGGGTAGGATTCATAGCCATTAATAACAAGAATTTGCGATCGATGGAATAAATAAGATGTGAACCAGTTTAAAAGTGAGCCATGTATACCATTATATTCTAACTTGGACAGCAACAGAGAATGGTCAACTTTGTCAAACGCACTGCTGAAGTCCGTGTAAATGGCATCTACTTCTAGTCTTTTGTCAAGAGCTAGGGTCACATCCGACACAAATTCGACAAGGTTTGTTTCTACACTGCGTCCGGCTTTGAAGCCATGCTGACTTGGTGATATAATTCTATCAATGTGGCGAGTAATGATTGGACAGACAAGAGACTCAAAGATCTTTGAAAAACATGATAATATTGAAATAGGGCGGTAATTTTTAACATTAGCAGGATCTCCTTTTTTAAAAACCGGGACAATTCTAGCGCTTTTCCATATATCAGGGAAGATACCTTCAGCAATAGAAGAATTATAAATAATCCACAGCGGTAAGGCAAGTTCATGGCAGCAGCGTTTTATAAACAGAGGTGGTATAGAGTCAGGTCCAGCACCTTTGGAGGCATCTATGTGTTTGAGCTTGTTAAAAATTTGGTTTTCCGTAAATTTAATAGTACTTATGACAGAGTCAGTACCTGAAAATCCACTGGAAGTATTGTAAGAAGTGATTGGATTTTGACTAAAAACAGAGACAAAGTGATCCGCGAAAAGATTAGCAATTTCTGGACCACTGCTAGCCACCCTATCATTCATAAACATGTCAGCAGGTATGCAAGATTCCCCACGTCGTTTATCTTTTATGAATCGCCAGAAGGCTTTAGGGTTTTTGGGAATATCGTTTTCAATTTTACATTTATATGTGTTATAGCAGTTATTTATTAAAGTATGGCAGCGACTACGAAGTAATTCATAGGTGAGTCTGTCTCGGGGATTATTATATTTGCGGTATTTTTGCCTAAATTTCTCTTTTTCAGATAGAGCTTTAACAAGTGAGTCAGAATACCACGAGGGATATTTAGATTTTTTTCTTACATATTTGGGTACAAAATTGTCGATAGCGTTTCGTAGTATGCTGTAGAAAGCATCAACCCTTTCATTAGCATCAGTACATTCCTGAAAGGCATCATACCAATTTATATTTTTAAGATAGATTTTGATTTGCTCATAGTCGGCTTTAAAAAAGTTGTAACCTGAACGATATTTTGTTTGTAATTGTTTTACGTTTGAAAGCGGAATAGAGATGAGGATGTTAGGGTGGTGGGAGTCTAATTTACTAAGCAGGTCATTGGGCGTAGTAACTTTTATATCTGACATGTTGCTCAATACTAGGTCTAAAATTCTGCAGTCAGCATTTAAAATAGAATTAAATTGGTGGAGTTCGTTGATTGAGAGAAAGTCTACAAGTGAGTACCCCAGTGAATTTTCATAATTAGATGGCGATAGATGCAGGCCGTCATCACTCCTGTTCCAATCGATAAAACCTAAGTTAAGATCCCCAAGAATCACAACATCGTCGACATTATTTAGCACGTTGTTAACATTACTTAGAAAGCATTGTAGAGAATCCAGTTTAACAGGCGGTGGCATATAGATAACACAAAGTGCAATTTTCCTAGTATAATGATTGTTAACAGTTAACTCTACAGACAACCATAAATCTTCGAAATCACTTTCCCAGTTTTTCATTCTTACAGATTTAATTTTATTACTTACAGCAATCATAACCCCACCCCCATCTTTTTTAGATGCCTTAGAACTTAATCTATCTCTACGATACACCACATATCGCGGGTCAATGAACTCTCCATTAATTATGTTACTATTTAACCAAGATTCAGTAAATGCTATTACATCATAGCTAGTCAGTAAAATATTTTTATAGATATCTTCAGTTTTGGTCCTCATTCCACGAACATTTTGATAATAAATATCAAGCATTGCGAATACAAATAACGCCAAGAACATTTATATAAAAACATTAATATACCTAAGTCTAAATTGTGATGTCAGGTATTTTCATTAACTTTAAACTATCCTGATTGCGAATGTAGATGGGCTTCGAATGAATATCTTTTCGTACAAGAATTCGCCCGTTGCGTATCCAGACAAAGTTATACGACGTCTCTTTAGCCAGCTTCCGTGTTGCCGCATGTAATTGTTTGCCAGCAGGGCATAAATGCTCGCTTACAAAAATAGGCATTCGGGTACCACCTATGCCTAAGTGATGCGAGTTCAATTTTTCCGAGGGATGTTTTTTGTTGAAGTCACTTACAGCAGCCAGAAGGTTGTCACGCTGGCGGGGGCTGCGGAGCTTAGCAATCACAGAACGTGGGCGGTCATTATCCTTATTTAGTTTGGCTACTCTTGTAATGTACATGATGTCACTGTCAGCAACATCACAACTAGTTACCTTCGCGATATTTTGTAGAGTTTTCACAAGGTTTTCAGCCTTATCTTCGGGTAAACCATTAATTTCCACGTTGTTTTCGCGCATGTTTTGTTCCACTATACATAACCGTGTAGTAAGGTCATTGACACTTTGCTGGAGGTTTGCATTATCGTTGCGCAGTTGATTAATTATGGCATCTTTTTCATCAAAGCGTTTCTTGAACTCTTCGAAGTCATCATTGAAAAAACCAAACGAAGCTTTGAATTCAGATATTTCTCCATGTATATTTTTTAGTTGATCAGTAAGTAACTCTTTGAAGGATGACTTAACAGCCGCGGCCAATTCCTCCTTAATTATATCCCTTAGAGTATTTTCGTTGAAGCAATGTTCCTGATTATTTGGTTTCACAGACATGGGTTGACTAATTTTCTTCCTTAGAGTCACATTCATTACATCAGGGGGAGTGTTTTGATTACCACGAGTTTTAGCTATACTTTTAGTTTTGGGGCTCGGTGTTTGTTTTCGGCTTGGTGAGCGATCGAGGTTCCCAGTATTATTAGCCGGGCGTGCAGGTGTATTAGTATTGTCAGTTTTGAGCTGTTTGCAACAGCATTCGGGGCATTTCCACGTGGATTTACAGTCATGATCCATAAGATAGAAGTTGTTACTTGGTACGTTCACACAAAAAATATCAAATTTTGATTTGCATTCACAACAATCCAAAAATTCCAAATTTTCTATTTCATTCCAACATCCAGCGCAAGTATTTCTTTTCGGTTCCATTTTATTAATTATTAATTTTGCATTCAAATTGATGCCAATTCAAAGCAAAACTAGCCGTTATTAATATGTAGTACAGAGCTTGAAGTCGTTGAGCGCAAGGCGGCAAGCAAGCATGCGTGTGTGCGTAGGCGCGAGCGAATTATTATATTATGACTATGAGGCGCTTACGAGTTCCAGGAATCCAGGGTTCCAGGAATTTTTTCCCGCAGGTGCACGTCGTAGGTAGTTCTTTAGCGCACGTGCGGGCCGGCCGGCTGCTGCGCGACAGGGATGAATTATCGCGAATCAGCAACTTGTCTCTTTTCCCCGAGGTGAGGAGGAGCCTACCTCAGCTAATGCAGCACGATCGGAAATATAATTTTGGCAATATTTTTGGATTAATTACGCGCACTTGTTCACTCAAATTCTGTCACTATTCGTTAGAACTTTAGGATTGTTTTGTATTGTTGCATTTATTGTATTTTCGTAAGATATATTTTTTCACCAAAAACACGTCCACTCTTTGACAACTTTTCCTTTGAATGTCTTGAATGTCTTTTCCTTTGAAGCATCAATTGTAAACAAAATGGCGTCGACATAAGCGTAGTGACGCTTATGTCGACACCCATTCTATCTATCTTTTCAAAGGTATCGTCGTAATCGAATGATTAAAATTATGCTACTTATAATTCTAGAATCTATGGTTATGAGACTATGGTTTAGTCTGCCGACTCTAGAATTTATTTTACTCAATCAGAATTAGTAGCCAAACACAAATAATAGAATATAAGGCGTTAGCTTAATACCTAATTTACAAATTTAATTTAACTAAAAAATGGAAATTCGGTTGTAACAAAAACTTACCTTAACTTCCAATCAGGAATTTCACTCACAATAATATTCACCTATGTACTTACTTACACTTGGAGATAAGTACTAAACTAAGGTTTAGCAAATATCGTAAACGCATCCCTTCCACATTATAATACGAACTTAGAAAGAGAAAGCATTATACGACTCTCTCAACGGGTAACATATTTTAACAAACCTTTTGTTTATTGCACCCATAAAAAAGGTTTCTTTTGTTATAATTTAGGTAAGCCAGGTAACAAAAACTATCACAAGTGTCACGAGTTGGTGAGATTACAGGTAGAGTTAAAAGTAATCAAACATGGCGTTATTCATAATGTGTTTATTTTTCTGTCTAACTGTACCTTTTTTGGTTAAATTACAAAGGAAATGCCGTAATTCGATACACCAAAATAATTATTTAAATGTCAATTTTCCACTCGCCCCTTCGTAAGGGGCGAATCGATACATCAAAATAATAAAAAACGGGGTGAGTGGAACATTTTAAATGTAAGGGGCGAGATCCAAGGGGCGAGCGGAGCCCAACCCCATGGAGTGTCTAAACAGGTATATTGATACATAATCTAGATATTTCGCGCGCTCAGCATGGGTTAGGAAACCCATCCTCATGGACTTTGTTACTTTTCACCACACCTATATTTTTCTTTGCTGTACAATAATTGACATGAGGAAGCTGCGTCATCAACAAGGTGAGTGTTAATAATAGTGGTTTATTTATAAACGATAATTAATTAAAGTTACGTGACGTTTAAACGTCAAAAATGTATTGTTAAACATTCGCTAATCACTAATTAACTTTAAGCATCGTTTATGAATGTTTAGTTTTAGGCCACGGAATTGCCAATTTCTGAGGTTCTTTCAGGATTACGTAATTTATGATGCGAAATCAAACCTTCGAGCATAATACTGTAAAACTTAACAATATAAAATAGCGTGTCTGATGTTATCAATGTAAATTATGAAGCTTGTTGAATATGACTGATGTTCATTTCAGTAGGACCATTTACCTATATTTAAATACGACCTTAACAATAACTATTTTGAACAAATTTACGTCGTAAATGATGATGACGGTTTTATATTCCACTATTTGGTGGGCCGAAATAGTAGTTATTACGGTCAACTTTATTAGGGGCCTATTTTCGGTTTAAATTCGGTCTTCAGCAACAAACTCGAAAAACTTTGTGTTTTCGATCCTCCCTTTTGTAATACCTAGCTATAGAGTGTTACAAGGGCCTTTTGGCGTTTGAATGACATTGACAGGGTGGCGTTGATGGTAAACCTTTGTGAAATTCCCATAAGAAACTAACTACCTTTTGGAAGGGGCGACTCAAATCATTTTTTTTTTTTTCGAAATTTTGACGTTCAAGAGTGCCTTTTAAATAAATAATTTGACTTTGACTTTGAAATTGTCACTTGAAATTGACAATTGCATTGGAAAACAAGATGGCGGCATTAGTACCGACTTTGACTACACGCCAAAAGATTCTCGAGCAGAGTTATATGTGCTTATAAGGTTTACATGAACAAATACCTACCATAATAGACAATCGCTTGCGTCAATCAGCCCACGGTAATAGCAACAATGAGTAACAGCGTTATTTTAGAAAGCTTTAAATAGCATAAATTACTACTGTAGTAATACATCCGCGACCTTTATAGCTCTAGTGTATTCTGTAACTATGACTAACGGGTTTATTTCATAAAACCTTAGTTGGAGTTTGTAACATGTTATAATGGATAATATTCCCTGAATAGGACTGGACTATGTGGAGCTTTGATTGGTGTATCTTCGACATTCGTCACGGGTCGTCAGAAGCCCGAAAGTCTGACAACCAGTATTACCAAGGGGTTTCATATTACCTAGTTACCTAGTTAACTGGGTTGTGGAGGTCAGATAGGCAGTCGCTCCATGTGAAATACTGGTATTCAGCAGCGTCCGGTTAGACAAGAAGCCGACCCCAACATAGGAAAAGGCTAGACAGATAATGATGAGGACTATAATTTAGCAATAACTAAAGGATTTAAATAACAGCTAGGGTTATACTTCACCTACTACAGTTTAAAACTTACCATTAATGACTTGTTTGTCGATAACTTTTCTATTAAACATACTTGAGGCCTATGTAGATATGCTTTAATATTGGAAAAATACTGGGCCTGTGAGAAAATACTAACAGCAATGGCGGCCCAGTGGTAACGACCGCGACTTACGAGTTGTACAGACGCCAGCACATCAAGATACTACAATTTGTCAAATTTCTTTAATAGATTTTCAACTTTATCGCTAAATCATACGGTTCAAAGTTGATTGGGATTTGACAGTTTCAGGTAGCTTGATGTGCTGGCGTCTGTACGTCATAGGTTTGAATCCAGACAGGTACTACTTTTTACTTATGTACCAATAAGATATATATGATAAGTATGTGATTATTTAATCAATCAATGTTACCTCCAATCGCCTGAAACGCAGGATTACCTAGTTCAGGCACAAATTCCATGATTTGTGCCTTTCGTGAAGTTCACCCATGTGAACTTGATATAGATTTAAGAAAAACTGTAGGTATTTAACGTTAGTCCTCATATTTTTAAATTTATTTTTTTTACACTCTGTAAATTATTTTATCACCTCTACACTCTCAAAACGGTGAAGGAAAATATCGTGATGAAAACCTAACCTATTCTAGAACCGAAAATTCGAAGACATGTATCATCTACCAACTCGCACTGGGCTCACGTGGTTGATTATGGCCCACTCCCTCTCACTCAGAGGAGGCTTATGCCCCAGCAGTGGAAACGTCATAGGCTAATTAGGTACAGTACCCGGCGATAAATATTGCACATCGACCTTTGGAAAGAGACAATCGGCTAATTTCGGCTTCGTAGAGCGTTATCTCTGTCGCACGAAATACAAACAGTCCGGTTTGATAATTATTTTTATTCTTTGTATAAAATGGTTTTGTGTAAAAAGGTCGATGTGCAATATTTATCGCTGGATACTGTATGCTGCTGGGCCAACGGTTCCGCAAATACTTACTTAAAGGAAACTTCCATAAGTCTACCAACACTACAATAAATAAATAAAAAATTCTTGATAAAACCCACTGACGCAACGTCCCGTATCTTAATTAATTTCGCACACTTGTTTATGGTAAACTTGTTTATTTATTTCAATATATTTCTCAGTAATTTGTTACATTTTCCTTTGATATTACAATAAACATGGAATGCAATTTAGTAAACATCGAACACACAATATCCAAATAAAAAAACTATCAATAGTAAGAAACCAAACACTATGGAACGTCAAACTGAATGATACATAATAGTCTTGTTTTGAATACGACAAGATAATGGTGCTTCACTTGAGGCACAGCTTGAGGTATCTTAGGTTTTTCAACACATTTTGGCTTAATCTTTACAGAAAACTACAGTACATCACAAGACTAACCCCCTTACTAATAAATGTTGTATAGCGTCTGTATAGTTACACAACGCTTTGTCTTCTTCTTTCGAAAGCACAAATTACTGACGACTGAAAGAGAGAAATCGGTGTATAACTATTCATCTGATATAATACGTTTATTTTTTTACTATATAAAAGTAATACTTAGTATACAGGGTGCAGGGGTGCATCGCCTCGCAACCTGTTACTTGATTCAGATGATCCAATAGATGATTCTGAAAACCCTAACGTTAAAATTTTTTGTAGATTATTTAAAAAAAAGTATGCTGTATCATAGAAAGGTGCAATACCTACGCGGTCAAAATGTATGTAACAACTATTTCTTTTGTATTTCTACGCTACGTCCAGAAACATGTGCTGAATTCATGGTGACATTTTGTATGTTGACGCCCCGTTCCCCTGTATATCGATTTGGGCCACGATAATTATGTAATCAGAAACCGTCACAGTTGAGTTCCATCATTCTAAAGTCTACCGATACATAAATAACTAAGTTTTTCAGGTTGCGTGTTGATAGACAACTTATAATTTCTAGATTTTTGATAAGCATAACAATTACTAATTAGCATAATGATTGATGATAAATCCAATGCTTTTGACCTAGATCCTGGCACAACAATGGTATCTCTTGGTTGATTCTATCTTGTTATTGTTTTACATGCATTCAAGGCAAAAATCCCTTGGTCGCCAAGGTTTACACCTTGGCGACCAAGGGATTTTATGAAAGAAACTGCATAAAGTTCTATACACAGTTCCGTGTCAGGGCTTTCGAGGCCCCATTCGGTGGGGAAAGTAATTGCGTAACACACAATGGCAATGCATTTAATTTTGACAGTTGTACAATACTCATTGCGTTATTTACGTTGTTGAGCAAACAATTTTTTTATACAAAATTAGCAATGGATTAGCAATTACCTTAAAAATATGTAGGGTTGTGCTTGAAACAGTGCAACTAGGGTGCGGGCTCAGTATAGAGCATCGTTTCGTGATTATTACTCATGACTAAACTTATTGTTTTAAATAATTATACGGATAATATACCAACAGGCATTATTTAGATAATAGAAATACAGATGACATATAGTCTGATGTACAGACGCCAGCACATCAAGTTACTACAATCTGTCAAAATTCTTTACTAGATTTTCAACTTTATCGCTAGAGCATAAGGTACAAAGTTGATTGGGAAAATGTGTCAGTTTCGGGTAGCTTGATATGCTGGCGTCTGTACAGTAAAGGCTCCTACAAACAGGGGCGACACGCGACACAAAGGCACCGCTCGTTGCACGACTTGCGGTGCCTTTGTGTCGCGTGTCGTGTCGCGCCTGTTTGAAGGAGCCTTTATACAGCTGTGACAGTTATATGTGTAGAATAGATAGAAATAATAATAATACAGCGCTGGTTCTGCAGATTTCAGCGCAGAGGAACACTTTTTCAATGGGACAACCCATTAATAAAAGTTTCCTTCTGTCATTCTTCCTTGACAGGAGAGTGACAGAGTCATTAGGGAGTCTCGGAGTCCCCCAATCATCAAAATATAACCCTTCTTCACAGCCGGGCAGTCGGGTAAAATATGATTGAAAATATTATAAAGAAATCATCATTCATGTGGTAAAAGTATATTTGTAAATGTAACATTAATTACAAAAAACACGAAAATAATGCCACCGTTACAATTATTACCGTGTTACAATTTATCATTAGTGTCCTACATATTTTGAATAAATAAAGCTTTGTGCAAACATGTCAAACGTCGTCGCGTTCAAACAATGCTATCGGTGTACGGTGCGTTCGTACGAAAATAGCCGCAGTGTGACAACACCCTTATCAACTGTCAACTGTAAGTCATGTGATGAACAGGAAGGTTTGATTCTGAACAGGAAACCTTGTGGTTGATGACGTTATTGTAATTAAGTATAATTTTTGTTTGTTCGTTTTCGAACGTTACTATGGGGGAATATAACGGTAACCAAAAACGCGACGAAGAAAAATCCTCCTTTTTGAACACATAACATAAAATCACGCCTGTATTCCCAATTCCCCGGCTATAGTATACACACATTTCGCCATCTAGATCTGTTACTTATACCTTTTTTTCCGGTTGTAGGAACGTTCCCGTGGGATAATTTCCGTCCTCCACGCGGAATCCGCTAACAAAGTAGTAGTTTATAAGGGTTCTTTTCATTCCGGAAAATTGAAAAACTTTAAAGTTAGGTACCTGAAGTAGGATAAATCCATACTAATATTAGAAATGCGAAAGTGTATCTGTCTGTCTGTTACCTCTTCATGCTTAAACCGCTGAACCGATTTAGATGAAATTTGGTATAGAAATAGTCTGAGTCCCGGGAAAGGACATAGGATAGTTTTCTCCCGATATTCCCACGGAATCGACACTTACGCGGGTGAAACCGCGGGGCGCTAAACTGTAAAACGAAGGCAGGGCTTGGGTGCAATAGCTAGTCATACTTTCAGGGGTTTCCACACTAATATTATAAATTCGAAAGTAACTCTGTCTGTCTTGCGCCGGTGATGGGGAGTACTCCTCAGAGGAGGGTTCGGTTACGGACAGCCGCGGCGGGATGAGTGCTAACGCGTGCCCGTGTTCCCGCCGTAAGCGGCAGAGGAGGACACCGTGGAGTTTTAGTGGGTTAGAGTCCCACATAACTGCACTATCTCCCCGTGGTAGTGCAGTATGCATGAGCATTTCTCAACGATAAAAAAAAAAAACTCTGTCTGTATGTTACCTTTTCACGCCTAAACCACTGAACGGATTTCGATAAAATTTGGCAGAGAGATAGATTGCATCCCGGCGAAGGACATAAGATTTTTGTCCCGATATTCCCACAGGATCGACACTTATGCGTGTAAAACCGCGGGGCGCTGCCAGTACCCATATAAGATTGCCAATGATTTCAAAGTTAGCCTGTAGATATATTAAAGTAAGTAATAAATGGCATAGTTGCAGTACGGTGATGTCATACGTCGCACTACGTTCGCTCACGTAACGCATTTAATGGATTAAAGGGTTTTATGACTTCTATTTACGTCTGCTCTAAGTCTTTCTTTACTACTTCGTTTTTCTAAGATTCTTACATTTTACAAGTAAAAACATTGTAGATAATAGTTTTTTTTTTTAAACGTAACGTTTCTAATTAAGAGAATTGGCCTTCAGGTGAGTCCTAAAGGCCAATTCCCTTAATTAAAAACGTTAAAAATCTAGTCGCAATCTCATCTTAGCGACAATCAATGTCAAAAAGTTGTCAAAAATGGAGGGATTTTAGATGTATTTTTGACAGATTGAGATAGATCAGACTGTGAGCGTTCTTAAAGTTACGAGAATTGCCCCTCTGATGAAACTTCTGCTAAAATTATTGTCGCTTTGAAGGATAGAGTATTTAATTACCTACGTGAGAAAATAAGGCAATTATATAAATTACTATTAGGTACTAATCTCTATCCTCTAATCTCAATTAATTATTATGAATAATTCTGCCCCCGATAATTAAAAAGACGTATCTAACAAAAAGTAAAAACGGAGAAATAAATGTTTTAATGAATAAAACGGGAAATCGTATGCTGTCTTCGAGTAAATTAATATTTTACATACTTAAAGTTGAAAATAATACCCTCTAATAATAGGCTTTAACCTGGTTTAATAATAATATGAATTTATTAAATTATTATAATAAAAATAATGAAAAAACAGTTTCATCTTAGCATAAAAAATTAAGGAAAATATTACATACTTAATTGAATAGACGTAAACGGCTACATGCGTCCTTTAAATTTCAAACGCTTTTGGCTGTACTTTTTTTCTAAGTATTTAGTTTATCTATCTAATAAATGATTTTAACATAAATGGGCGCATATAGGTATTTCCGCCTTTTTTCTTAAGAATTAGAAAGTATGTAGATAGCCCTTGGCTTAGGTAAAATGTTTATAAAATATTTAATAATCCTTTTATCTAAGGTAGTATATCAGAAATAGTACAGTAGGTTCGTGGTTATCATATAAGTCATAGCCTAATTTATTATTTGTAAATAAAACACAATTTTTTATTCAACGTAAAGTAATTAAGACGATTATGGCAAATGCGCCTATGCTAAAACAATTTTACGAAGTAAATAGGGCTCAAGTGGTCAGATGTGGTCTTTTTTTCTTAATGTAAAGACAGTTTTTTTTATTAGCGCGTTATTCGCAAATACCTATTTGCGTCTTATTAACTTCCTTTTAGAAATAGGGACAAATATGCGCCTTTTATATTACTGAACTAAAAAAAAACTATAAAGTATAATGAGTTAATGACATTATCTACATAAATGCGACTTTTTAATTAAGTTTCACATAAATTCGTCTTTTCATCTTCAATCGGGTGTAAAAAATGAACAGAAGCGCCCTATTTTGTTGTGCTAAAACCGCACTGGAGGAAGTTAGAGAAATATAAAAAATACAGGCAGATGCGCGTTTTTTTTTTCTGATTTCGGCAATATACATAACTCAAATCTGGAAAAACTGTTAGATGCGTCTTTTTTCCTATCGGGGGCAGAATTATGATCCGGATGTCTAGGAGAAATTATTAGTCACCGCTGCACCCGTTGAAGTCATACATATGATGCAAGAACGAGCATTTGTCATGACAGATATCTTTACTAGAAACTGAAAATATTTTATGGGACACACATTCTCGTAACAGGACAGAAAACACCATAAATATTACAGATATAAATGGAGAATCTTATAAAAAACTACTAATACCTTTAAAAAACGACTAAAATCCATGAATGTACAAACTTCCATGTAAAACAACGTTTCCTGAAAACTACTCAATTTCTAAGAAAAATCTGCCTTCCATGAAAACAACGTTACAATTCCTGTAAAACCACTCCCAACTCCTGAAAATCGGTACACTATTCACCAAACAGTACTTCAATGAAAAATGAAACGGGAATTTATAAATGACGTCACACATCCGCTCTTTGTTATCTACTATTGTAAATTATAACCGAATGCATTCTGCTGTTGTACGAGTATTGTTCACAATGCAAAAATAGGGAAAACCGAGAACAACCTTCTATATATAAAACAAAGTCGGGTTAGTTACACCATTTATAACTCAAGAACGGCTGGACCGATTTTTATGATATTTGATTTGTTGAATTTGTCTCCGCCCCGAATAGCAGAATAACTATTAAAATATGGGAATAATTCACGATAGAAAAAAAAAAACGTTTCAGCGTCAGAGAACCTAGACAAGTGGCAATCGCTTTCAATACATGTCATATTTCTACAACGACTTACAACAGCGGGGTAATTGTGTGACACACTAACAGTAGTAATAGCTTTCATTTTGACATTGCATCAACATTCATTGCGTTATTTACGTTGTGGAGCGGACAAATTATCAAACATATGAAGCAATGGATTAGCAATATCCTACAAAATCATTCAGATTGTGATTGTATGTGTGTTACGCAATTTGGGTGCTGGAACAGAACTAAATACAAACAAAGGTCTTACTTACTGCGCCTGAAGACTTACACAAGTGGCAATCGCTTTCAAAACTTTCTTATCTCTGCAACGCTTAACTGCTCCGTTGGTCTCGTGGTCGCAAGCGCGACTGCTGAGCGTGGGGTCCTAGGTTCGATTCCTGGGTCAGCAAAGTGTTATTGGTTTTTTCCATTGGGAAATTCTTAGTAACAGCCCGGAGTTTGCAAGTTGTCGGTGTGATACCCCCGTGCCTCTGAAATCAGGTTAAGCTGTTGGTCCTGCGCTTGATCTCTCTCCGGTCGTGTCGGATTGCCGTCCCATCGGACTATGAGAGTGAGGGAAGAGGGAGTGCACCTGTGTCTGCGCGCACACGCCTGTAATAATATCTCCCGCGCCGAAGGCTAGTCTCCGTTGAGATTGGCCGCCGTGGCTGAAATACGGTCTAGAGGACTTTATTTATTAATTGGAGGACTTTATTTTATTTCTGCAACGACTTACAACAGGATCAACACAAGCTTTTTGGTAGCTTATGTCAGTGCCAAACATTTTTGAACTTTCAATCAACGTTATCACTGATAGAATGTCACTGTATCTAAGCACGTTCATCATATTTAGTTCCGTGAATTTGAATGAACTGCATTTAAAAATGACGTTTCTACTAAAAAACTAGACCTCCATTCTTTTCATCGTATATCAAAAGGGGATAATTGGTCCCTCCTCCCTCCCGTGATGACGTTATCAGTCTGTCGGTCTGTGTGGAGGGAAGCTCCATTATTAGATTGGATTACAGGATTGTGTCATCCGCAAACACTTCACTTGCGAGAACTTTCCTTAATGGACGCAATGCTGTCATCCTTGCACGTTTAATGTTCAGCAGCTCATTTTGTGTTCCCTTTTCTTTTGCTTAAGGGGCTCACATGACCTAAAGCGCGGTGCACTGTCGGACTGCATAGAAAAGAAAGAGAAGCGCGATGATGATGAATTTATTGTCCTTGAATGGATTTCAATTTTACTTTTCAACAGAAGCTATTTCACATTCGTAATTGTTACATTGTCTTCACATATTCATAAGTCAAACTGTTCCTTCTACACTTTCCCACATATTAGATATTTTCATATACCTACTTGAGCCAGACTTTTAAATCACTCGATAACATTCACATACCTATACATAGTATATATAATAGATACCTAGTGCTCGTCTCGAATAGCCAATGAGATAAGCTTAATCTTCTAGACTGTGTGTGTGTTCGAGAGTGATTTCGGAATAAGGTGCTGTAGTTTTAAAACATCTACGAATAAGATATTATTGAATCAAATACCAACCCGCGCTGGGCTCGAGTGGTGGATTATGGCTCACTCCCTCTGAGAGTAGGCCTGTGTGCCAGCAGTGAGATCGTCAAAGACTAATCAATTATCTCATCAGCGAAAGATAAAGGCTCTCCCCCACAGGCGCGTTTTATCGGTCGATAATATCGGATGCGTTATTGCAGTAATGCGTCCAGGATTCCCGATTCCTTCCCACACAGCTGCGTTTTTATCGTCAAATATTTCTAACGTGTGCGTGTAACCTGCAGGACATACACCCCGCCCGCACTTACTTACAAGTTACTATGTTATTAACGCAATTGTGTGTAAATTCGTATGCGTCCTAATACAAAATGCTCTAAGAACTCATATCGGAATATCGCAGGACGGAGGAACGCAAGATCCTACTTCGGCGCGCTCCACTTCGACCGATTATGTGCTTCTCGCATCCAACGGGCTCCTGCGGCCTTCACAAGGTAGTCGGTCCACCTGGGAGGCCTTCCAACCCTACGTCTTCCGGCACGCGGTCGCCACTCCAGAACCTTTCGGCCCCATCGGCCATCTGTTCCGCGAGCAATGTGTCCTGCCCATTGCCACTTAAGTTTGACAATTCTTCGGGCTATGTCGGTTACCTTGGTTCTCCTGCGGATCTCCTCATTTCTGATTCAATCACGCAGGGAAACTAATAAATTATATAACATATGGCACTGAAATGTGGTCAAGTCTAAAAGGCCAAGTGGTGGTCAAGGCTAAAAGTCACCCAAAGGGCAATGGAGAGAACTATGCTTGGAGTAAAACATGCATTATTTAAAAAAAAAACGCATCAAACCTGAGCAAAACCACCAAATCCTACAGCCGAGTCAATCAAAAATTCTTACAAAAAAGCGCTTATCCTGGTCTAAAATGGGTCGAACGCACAAACAGAGCAGGCTCTGCTCGTTAATTAGTCGTGTGCTCGTGTGGCAGTGTTCTTAATTACTAGTCCTTGAAGAGCGCAGCGCGTTTCTATAATTCAATGCTCGGCCTGTTTGTGAATTATAGAAGATGTGGTTGGTTTGCGGTAACTTATTATAGCGGGTGGTTTATTTTTCGCAAAACGCGAGTTTGAAATATTGGGTTGGTTGTGTTAAGAAATTCTTATCAAGGTGAAAAGCATTTCACAATTATTATCAACGAATGTGAAAGTTTGTGAAGATATCGATGACGGATTTTCATAAAACTTACTCCAAGAAAAAACATGTGTGCTATGTTCACGTAGATCTTTGAATAAACCCGCGGGAAACAGCTAGTTCTGAAATAAGAAGTAGGTAGTAGTAGCCAGTTGAGTTAAGGATAGAATGAAGAGGCTCAAACAGCCCACACAGAATAAGCCAGTTAAAATATGATAGTTTCTTTTATGTGTACGCTTTGGTGTTTACTGTACGTGAAGCAAGCAATTGTTATATTAATAAATCCTAACTAATATTATAAATGCGAAAGTAAGTTTGTTTGTTCCGCTTTCACGCTAAAACGGATGAACGGATTTTAATGAAATTTGGCACATAGACCACGACCTGGGTTAGGCTACTATTTATCCCGTTAGTATGTTCCAGCGGGATAATTCCCGACCTCTACGCGGCCGACGCCGCGGTCAAAAGCTAGTAAATAAACAAATAAGAACACATAATAAAAAAACAGGGTGATATAAATTAGTAGCACGTAGTTGCCTGTAGTTAATGCCTACGCTCTTGACAAATGCCTTGTTATTATTTACCTTCATTTAGTGGTAAAACTCTATGGTCCGAATAGTAAAAGCTATTATGTATTTCTTATATAATTTCTGCCAAATAAGTTGCTAAATCAACCGGAACTTGAGAAAATTGATATACGCACAATTCCTGAGTAACTAAGTAAGCCATAATTAATATATTAATTAACACTTTCCCTTCAACGCCGTCCTATGAGCGTTTCCTTAGAAGGGATATTGCCTTCTCACACGTCCGCGTGAACAGACTGCACACAAGTTGACAGCGTGACAGTCTAGCGGATATTAATTCCACTCGTTTTGTTTCCACCTACATATGTGGTACTTATTTCGCTGGTGTAACCCAGTTACTGTGCAAACAGGTATAACTACCCCCTTTTGTTTTAAAAACAAAAGACTGGCGAATCGTTTTATGTTCCTTTTTTAAAGCCTTTGTAGTAAATTGTTTATTTTCTCTTACATAGGGAGCTAAATTTAGGTATCAAAGAGAATTTGATTGTACAGACGCCAGCACATCAAGTTACTACAATCTGTCAAATGTCTTTAATAGATTTTCAACTTTATCGCTAAAGCATAAGGTTCAAAGTTGATTGGGAAAATTTTACAGTTTCGGGTAGCTTGATGTGCTGGCATCTGTACGTAAATTCGAACGATTATAAAATTGACAATATACTTCATAATCAGCCTATAATGTTCCCACCGCTGGGTCACAGGCCTACTCTATGTGAGAGAGAGTGGGCCGTAATCCACCACGCGGGCCCAGTGCGGGTTGGTAGATGTCACATGTGTTCGAATTTTTGGTTCTAGGACACGCCGCCGCACATACCGCATGAGGAGACCCTCATGATGTTTTCCATCACCGTTTTAAGAGCAGTGGTGATGAAATAATTCACACAAAGTAAATCGCTTGTCAGGGTTCGAAGCCACGAACAACAACTCGTAAGTCGCGACCGTTACCACTGAACCACCACTGCTTTCATATTATGTAATAATCGCTTTACTACCAATCATGTTGATCATGCAAATGACGAACACTTATCTTCTATACCCCTCTCGACGACGCCTTTCAAAAGAACCTCACACAATATTTACATATATGTATGTATTTACAGTCACCTATATTGCTATTTTCGATCAAAGATCGGATTTTATAAAACGGTCACGTCCTTTCCAATAAAGCAGAAGCGAGCTAAAGCTATAAGTGGCTATTCGTCTCAGAAAATCTTCCCTGCCTCCATTTTCTTGATAGCAGTAACAAAGCACGGAATCTCCACGCTACCGCCAAAGTCAAGAGACACTGTACTAATAAAATACGTGGCGCTGAAAGTAAGTCAGAGACCGTCAAAGCCGTCAGTTTCAAGAGCGCTGGCCGTCATTTATGGCATCTGCAATTTATCAGCGAATGACGTCACTGAAATATATGAAAGTAAGTTAAGTCACTTGTTTTTATGTTGCGTGTTCTTGTTATAGCCTATAATGTTCCCACTGGTGGGACACAGGCCTCCCTCTTCGAGAGAGAGTAAGCTGTAATCTATTACGAGCGCCGCGCCGGTTGGTGGTGCAAACTAGCGAACCAGCATGTTCGGTCTTTTCGACAAGGCATTCCGCTCCAGTTCAATGTCAGCATGATTATTGAGGACAGCCATGACTATATGCCCTAAGTATTTAAAATGATCCACTCTATCTAGAGGAACACCATTGAGAAATACTGTTGACAATGTCACCTCCAGCAGCGGTCGCCGAGTCGTCTTCATGATCTGTGGTAGCAATGCAGCAGCTACGTCAAGCTGTAATAAAGCCAAGGCAATCCAGCTTTAAAAGATATGCTTTGACGCAAGTCCATTCCCATTAGGTACCGACGCCAGCACATCAAGCTACTACAATCTGTCAATTTTTAGGGTTCCGTACCTCAAAAGGAAAAAACGGAACCCTTATAGGATCACTTTGTTGTCCGTCTGTCCGTCCGTCCGTCTGTCAAGACCCTTTTTCTCAGGAACGCGTGGAGGTATGAAGCTGAAATTTATATCAATTACTCAGGTCTACTGTCCCTTGAAGCTGTGAAAAAATCAAACTTCTAAGCCAACGCAATCAAAAGATACAGCCGTTTATGCCGCAAATTTTCGACACTTGCAAGGGAATCAAAACCTACAGGGTGCTTCCCGTGAACTCAGAATCTTGAAATTTGGTACGAAGCAACGTCTTATAGCATAGATAAAGGAAAAATTACGAAAACCATAAATTTTTAGTTACATCACATAATATTTTTTTTTTTATTTAATAATTTTAAACTTACTACCCATTTCCTCATAAACGCGTAGAGGTATTAAATTGAAATTCATACCAAATACTCAGGTCTATAATACCTTTAAGCTGTACAAAATCAAACTTCTATGTCAACGCAATCAAAAGAAACAGCAATTTAAGCTGCATATTTTGAAACTCGCAAGTGTACGGAACCCTCGGTGCGCGAGTCCGACTCGCACTTGGCCGGTTTTTTTAATAGATTTTCTGCTTTATCGCTAAAGCATTAGGTTCAAAGTTGATTGGGAAAATTTGACAGTTTCGGGTAGCTTGATGTGCTGGCGTCTGTACTTTTGTTTGATAGCGTGACTCAAATGCAGACAGATTAAATACCAAATGGTGATAAAAAACCGAATTTATAATGGACAATCACTGCCTACAGACAATTTTGTCTAGTAGGCAATTATGAGCATGAATTGCTGCTGTGAGAAGGTTTTAATCAGGGACATTATTTTCTTTAATTATGAGTGGAAACTTGAAGCGTAGCGCAATAGGCGTGGCGACAGTATCAAATAATCAAAGATTTAATGATTTTAGGGGAAAGTACACATTGATTTGATTGATGATTTTTCAAGGTCTTTATTAGTTCAAAGGTTGTTACAAACATTGTTTACAAATGATCTTATTCTATTTGTACACAGATAGTGATATTTTATGTTACATAGGCTATATTTCGCCTTTACAAACATTAAAACATATTTTTAATGACATTTTTTTTTAATTGACATTAATTGACTTATATTGCATCGTTGAACTACTAGGTATGTGCAAGTCTTAGTAAGGACCCACATAATATTTAATGTTTAGGTTACGAAATGTACGGTTTATTATAATGTTATAATAAAATGAGTTAAGTAGCGGGTAGTCCGCGCAAAGATCTTTGTATACATGGCCGGTCAAGCGGCGTCAGCTAGCAAGCGAGCTATCGTCATGATACGTCACGGAGGAAGTAGTGATGGGGGAGTCGATATCGATTGTACGTGCGAGCGTAAGACAATGTATTTAGTCTACTTTTACCAATTTCAGAGATGAGTGTATTAGGGTGTGAGGGGTTTGTATGCAAGTAAAATTTACGTGAAATTTTTAATATGAAATCTTTTAAAAAAGGATATTTTATACGCTTGTGTAATGTTTTAAGGTTTGTGCGCAATGGTGTGTTATACGATAATTTTAATGCTTTATTCTGAATCGTTTGGAGTTTATTATATTTGGTTTCGGACAGGCTGGACCAGACAGGTGCTGCGTAGGTTAAGCATGGTCTTACTAGAGTGGAATAAATAAGCAATTTTGTTGAAGGACTGAGAGTGGATTTGCGATTTAAAACAGGTTTTAATGAATTTAGGGCTTTTGCACCTTTCTTTATAGTTAGTTCAGTGTTTTTGTTCCAGTTAAGGGTCTTGTCTAATATTATGCCTAAATATTTAACCGATTCGCGCCATGTTATCCGAAAATCATCGATTTTGACGAATCTGGTGGGTAGTGTGCGTTTTCTAGTAAACAAAATTCCTTCAGTTTTTGTGGAATTTAGTTTCAGTTTCCAGGTCTTGAAAAACTGGCTGAGTAATTCCAATGAATATTGTAGCCGTTCAGTGACTAGGTCAATGTCTTTGTCTGTCGTGAATGTTGCTGTGTCATCAGCATAGATGGCAAGTTGTGTGTGCGCCTGTTTAGGTATATCATTCAGGTAAAGTATAAAAAGGTACGGCCCCACAAGTGAACCCTGAGGCACACCAGCTGGGATGGCTTTGGGGGCAGAATGCTCTTTGCCTACGTAGACAGAGAAGGATCGATCTAGCAAGTAATTTTGAATGAGTTTTACTAGGCATAGAGGTACTTCAAGTTTGATTAACTTATGTAGTAGTCCATCGTGCCATACAGAATCGAAAGCTTTTTCAATGTCTAGTAAAATCATGCCTGTTGAAAGACCGCGGTTTAGCCCATGGGATATGTGTTCAGCCACTCTGGCTAACTGTTGCGTGGTTGAGTGCGAGCTTCGAAATCCAAACTGTTCGGGGATCAAGATATGCGCAGTTGTTTTTGAGACGCGGGATAAGATGATGGATTCTAGTAGTTTTCCTATGCTTGGTAGTAAACTGATTGGTCGATAGCTAGATGGAATGCACTGATCTTTCCCAGGTTTCTTAATAGCTATGATTTTAGCATGTTTAAATGACTTCGGGAAGTATGCAAGACGTAAGCAACCATTAAACATTTTTGTCAAATAAACAATAGCTTTCTGAGGGAGATTCTTCAGTAAGCCATTTTCCAGGCCGTCAAAACCAGGGGCTTTGTTTGGTTTTAGCTTTCTCACTAGTTTTCGAATCTCATTCGGCCTAACAAGTGATGGGTAGTCATCCAACTGGTAACAGTCCAGCAACCTAATGGAATCTTTGACTACCTCTTCAATGGTGGGATCGCTGACCCAATGTTTGGTGAGGTTCATATTTTCTAGGAAGGTATTGGCTAGTGTCTCACATTGTTCGAGTTCTGAGGAGGTGGTAGTATTATTCGATGTTTTTAGAGGGGGTATTGAAATAGGCTGATGGTTTATTGACTTGACTACTCTCCATAAGTCCGAAGCAGGGTTGGTTATTTTAGCTAGCTTATTGTTCCAGACATTGTCGTTTAGGGCTTGGATCTTAGACTTGATGGATTTATGCATGTTGTTGACTTGGTAGAATAACTGACGTCGGATATACGGGTTAAATGCTTCTAAGGCTAATTTACGAAAACGATTTTTAATTTTTATTTGTGACCTGATTCGTCGAGGGAGTTTATGACCACCACCACTGGGTAATTTAGGTACGGATTTATCTCTTGCATTAATAATTGATTGAGTAAGGTATTCAGCAGCAAGGTCGATTGTCTCAGGAGAGTCTAGCGTTGTTTGGGTTAAGGTTATACATTCATTTAAATGAGATCTATAGCCTTTCCAGTCGGCCTTATTGTAGTTAAAGATAATACGCGCTTGTCTGTTGACTTTACCAGCTACGGTAAAGCATACAGGTAGGTGGTTAGAAGAAAGACTGGTGATTGCTTGAGGTTCCGAAAGGTGGTAAACAGAGTTGGCTATGACAATATCAGGGGTAGATGGTAAATGCGTGCTATGGTAGTGGACTAGAGTGGGACTAGAAGGTGCATGAATGTCATATTCGTTGTTGATCATGTGATCGAAAAGTACTTCGCCGTGAATGTTGGAACGAGAGTTGTGCCAGTAGGGGTGTTTGGTGTTAAGATCACCCATGATGAGAGTTTTAGGTCTAACATTGATAATAGCGTCTAAGTCCGTAGGTAGCAAAGCTAGGTTAGGCGATTGATAGGCTGAGATAAAGGCGATTTCCTGATTTGATAGAGCCATTTTTATTCCCACACATTCTAGGTTTTTAGTTATAGGTATATTTAGAGGTGTATGTTCTATCTCCGACTTGACTAAAATTGCAACTCCTTGGCCGTGTCCGTCAGGTTTCTTATCGCACCGGTAACAAGTGAAGTCAGGGGTGTGTAATTTGATGTGGGGGGATATTCTGGTCTCTGACAAAGCTACAATATCAATAGAAAGCTCGCTTACCAGGTCCAACAAATCTGTAATTTTGGAGCGAATGCCGTCGGCATTCCAGTAGAGGATACGTACATTTTGTGTGTTAGACATATTGACCAAGGTGGGTTAAGATTAAAATAACTTTATCCATCATACTAGTGCATCCTAGAAATTGGCTTTTGATGGTTTTTATCGTCATTAAAATGGCTAGCATGTCAGCTGTCGCCTGATCTTGTACATTTTCTTTAACAGTGGCTTTTTGTGTATTGGCAGCAGCAACAAAGTTCCAGGGTCGCTCATCGACGATGTTTGTCTTCAGTGGCGGATTCCTAGTCCTGACGGCTTTGAGTTGTTCCTGGCGTGTCCGCAGTACCTTTAAATAATTTTCGCGCTCTTTGCACTGACGGAAGTTAGCAGGGTGATTACCACCACAGTTACAGCACTTGGCTGGCAGGTCCCGGGTCTTCTTGGGACACTCTTCAGTCTTGTGGGGTTCAGTACATTTCACACAGCGGGGTGCTAGGTTGCAATTGGTGGATGAGTGGCCGAAACCTTGACATCTGTAACACTGTGTTCCGTAGCGATTGTTACTTCGGTATTTCCGGATTTGTACTACTGTGTTACATAGGAGCCTGATCTGTCGAAATTTGGCGAAATCAGCACCTGGTGGCAATTGAACCAGAAAAGGAGGACAGTAGGAGGTCTTTTCAGCCGGTACTCTCATTTTACGGACAATCACGTTCTCGAAACCAAGCGAGGAGATTTCGGCTGGAAGTGCATCTTCGACGTAGTCAGGAAGACCGAAGATTACTGCTTTGTACATCTTCTCATCCTTTCGCGAGTAGGTATGAAATGCAATTTCCTTAGTACGTAGACCTTTCTTGATGACTTCATGACTTTCGGACGTGTGGCAGATAACAGCTACTCGATTATTACGTCTGTATTGCAGGTGAAAGTTTTTTGAGTACGACATCATTGTAGTTCTGATGTACTCATGTGTCCAGGTTGGTTGTATCTCCAAGACGATAGGGGGAATGCGGCTGGTCTTTTTGGTGACAGCATCACGAAGTTTTGTGTTGGAGTCAGCGGCAGATGATTGATTGCCAGGCAGAGGGCTAAAACTGTTGGTAGTCTTGATTGGATCAGGTAGGCGCTGTTCGGCGTAACGCGCAGCTCTTCTAGGTATTTTCCACTCGTTAGTGTTGATAGGGCCTTCAAGAGGGCGTTTACCGACAGAATTGGAGCGCGTCAAGAAACGTTCCATATCGACAATTTTTAAACATACGCGTTCCCATCACTAGAGGCGATGCGAAGAAACTGGGTGGGGGTTATAGATAGATAAGACGTGCGACTAACGCGAGCGCGCGCGCCAAACTCTATAGCCTATAATGTTCCCACTGGTGGGACACAGGCCTCCCTCTTCGAGAGAGAGTAAGCTGTAATCTATTACGAGCGCCGCGCCGGTTGGTGGTGCAAACTAGCGAACCAGCATGTTCGGTCTTTTCGACAAGGCATTCCGCTCCAGTTCAATGTCAGCATGATTATTGAGGACAGCCATGACTATATGCCCTAAGTATTTAAAATGATCCACTCTATCTAGAGGAACACCATTGAGAAATACTGTTGACAATGTCACCTCCAGCAGCGGTCGCCGAGTCGTCTTCATGATCTGTGGTAGCAATGCAGCAGCTACGTCAAGCTGTAATAAAGCCAAGGCAATCCAGCTTTAAAAGATATGCTTTGACGCAAGTCCATTCCCATTAGGTACCGACGCCAGCACATCAAGCTACTACAATCTGTCAATTTTTAGGGTTCCGTACCTCAAAAGGAAAAAACGGAACCCTTATAGGATCACTTTGTTGTCCGTCTGTCCGTCCGTCCGTCTGTCAAGACCCTTTTTCTCAGGAACGCGTGGAGGTATGAAGCTGAAATTTATATCAATTACTCAGGTCTACTGTCCCTTGAAGCTGTGAAAAAATCAAACTTCTAAGCCAACGCAATCAAAAGATACAGCCGTTTATGCCGCAAATTTTCGACACTTGCAAGGGAATCAAAACCTACAGGGTGCTTCCCGTGAACTCAGAATCTTGAAATTTGGTACGAAGCAACGTCTTATAGCATAGATAAAGGAAAAATTACGAAAACCATAAATTTTTAGTTACATCACATAATATTTTTTTTTTTATTTAATAATTTTAAACTTACTACCCATTTCCTCATAAACGCGTAGAGGTATTAAATTGAAATTCATACCAAATACTCAGGTCTATAATACCTTTAAGCTGTACAAAATCAAACTTCTATGTCAACGCAATCAAAAGAAACAGCAATTTAAGCTGCATATTTTGAAACTCGCAAGTGTACGGAACCCTCGGTGCGCGAGTCCGACTCGCACTTGGCCGGTTTTTTTAATAGATTTTCTGCTTTATCGCTAAAGCATTAGGTTCAAAGTTGATTGGGAAAATTTGACAGTTTCGGGTAGCTTGATGTGCTGGCGTCTGTACTTTTGTTTGATAGCGTGACTCAAATGCAGACAGATTAAATACCAAATGGTGATAAAAAACCGAATTTATAATGGACAATCACTGCCTACAGACAATTTTGTCTAGTAGGCAATTATGAGCATGAATTGCTGCTGTGAGAAGGTTTTAATCAGGGACATTATTTTCTTTAATTATGAGTGGAAACTTGAAGCGTAGCGCAATAGGCGTGGCGACAGTATCAAATAATCAAAGATTTAATGATTTTAGGGGAAAGTACACATTAAAAGGATTTAAAACACTGATTTAGTTTTATTTAAAAACTTGAGATTAATCGGATTTTCACTAAAATAAAAGATGAAAATACGGCATTCGGCCATTTTGACTGAAACGCCAATCACAGCGCATGACGTCACGCCTATGTAAACATTACTTGCGTTTTGTTGACTACTACCGATTACGCATTTGGATCGATTTTTTATTAATTTAAGTGTAATTTATCCACTCCACTTGACTCTACAACACGAATCTATAACAACATGGTTTCGCCTTGCGAGCTTTAACCATTGAACTCTTATTATTTGCTTGTTTGGGACATATATAAACACCTTGTTGGGAGTGGTTATTGATGTGTTTTTACACTGAGGCACTGCACACCACTTATACACTTTGGTATTCATTTTTATCAGATGAAATATGCAATGTTTGTTTTGTCAACACGCGCAGTCAGAGGAAAGGTAAACACTAAACGTAAAATGTGTCAAATGTGTCAGCTTGACACATTTGACGTTTAGTGTTTACCTAGGCGTGACATCAGACCCGACGCCATGACACTGCGAGCTGTTTACGCGCGCTATTGAAAAAATATTAGAAAAATGTCTTTAAACTTCGTTCAACTTTAGTTTATAACCGAAATATAGGTTTTTTCGTAAATAGTAAATGTGTATGTACATTACGGAAGAGGATTTCAAAATCATTCGTCATCCCTATTAACAGGCAATAAGAGATTTTAATGGTCAGAGAGGACTTGGAAATAAAAGAGATGATGAAAAATGCAGCGTGTTGAAACTTGAACCTTCTATTCTTTATAAAACTGGGACCAAAATTAAGTACCAGGAACTAAAACAAAAACTGGCCAAGTGCGAATTGGACTAGCACACAAAGGGTTCCGTACCACAAGGCAAAAACTCCGAAAAAAAACACGTTTGTTGTATGAGAGCCCCCTTAAATATTTATTTTATTCTGTTTTTAGTATTTGTTGTTATAGCGGCAACAGAAATACATCATCTGTGAAAATTTCAACTGTCTAGCTATCACGGTTCATGAGATACAGCCTGGTGACAGACGGACAGACGGATAGTGGAGTCTTAGTAATAGGGTCCTGTTTTTACCCTTTGGGTACTGAACCCTATAAAACAATGAGTGCCGACAAAATCATCCTATAACTTGGTTTTACCTTATGAAAAACATACCGACGCCAAACCACAATTCGAATCTGTTGACAATACAATCAAAACAAAGTAAGTAGGTACCCACAACGTTTGAATATCGATGACGAGTGACGTAGGTTGGTCGCCAGCAGTCACGGTGGTCGCGAGCCGTCGTGCGACCAATGTGCGGATCGATCCAAAAATCCGCCCAAAGACTGGGCGGGCGCGATCAACCCCAAGCTGCTACCGTACTCTTATTACTTTAACGACGATGTTATCAGGTTTCCCTATTGGTTCTGTAAGGAAATAGCGAACAATAATTAATCAAGATTAATATTATTATTTATTGATTCTTGCTGATAAGGAAAACTTTGAAATTAATTTAGATTTTTCTTGGTACTCTGCCTCTGACTGCCTTTTAATTTCCTCGTGAAAGTTTGATTCACTCTTTTGATTCCTGTAATTCTGATTTTGTTTTCAAGGTTCACAATCTAGGTCAGATTAAATTCATAATTTTCCGCCTATAGTTTAAAATCTAAAACAATACCGCAACTATAACTCTGTCACTATCACCGGAAATTCTTGCAAACTATAAACTCACGTTGATGTTGAAAAACACGAATTTTCCGACCGAAGAACAAATAAATTACCCAAATTATCTGGTAATTTACCCTGTGGGGGGCGTCGCGACGCGCATCTCTAGCCGGGTACTGCGCCCCCTTCCTTCAGTAGTGCCGCGCACGTCGCCCTAGACACACGTACGCTCGCTCCGCAACCTTGTATAAACAACACAGTTCCATATCCTACACTGTAATCGACAATCCAGTGAATGTGAAGTGTAATAAGTGCTCATTACTTAACGTCGCATTCTAGATCCGTTTGTTCTACAACTGTGTGCTTCCACAAATTGATTGCTCAGATGTCACCTTAACCGTTGCTATCAAGAAAAATGTTTCAGACGTTACTCGTTTAGTGAATATTGCTTCGGATGTGGGTAGTGTTTTAACATTTCGAAAGGTTACTACCGAACCTTTACTAACCTTTACCGAAAAGGGAGTAGAAATGAATCCATCAGTTGGTATTTAATGATTAATGTCACCTACGATTACCACGAATTCTGAATAGTTAAATCATGTGTTATGGAAACAATTTTAATTAACGACGACAATAAAACAGAACGTATACCTATACATGAACTCGTACAGTACTTTGAAGTAATTACACACAATGAAATTGAGAACGACTGACAAATCGCGTCGACTCATAATATCCATATTTAGAATGTTTTTTTATTGTTGCATGCATATACATATCGCCTCTTCGCATTAAAAGTGTACAATCTCAGAATTTACTAATTTTGTTTTATTTTTTGAGATTGTACACTTTTAATGCGAAGAGACGATATATGCAGCGCTTGCACAGACGCGTATTACCGAGCAGTGTTGTGAAACCGGTGTTATGCCCATTATGAAACAATCGCATAACGCTCAAACAATCACATCCGCTGAATTTATTGTAATAAACGTTACTTTTTCGTACTGAAGTGTAGTGTAAATGAAACAATACGTATTAAACAGATGTTTAAGAGGAAACAGGGGAATGTTATTGACACGTAATTAAGCCAAGATAACTGTAAAGGAAATAGTTGATGTTAATAATAATGTAGAACAATTATTGTGACAAAACCAGCCACATTTTGCGTTAACATACACAAAATATGTCTAGACATTATTTAAAACTAGCTGAACTTCGTACCATCTCAGAATTTCTTTTTTCGTAAATTTTTCCCATGTTTTAATAGTTAATCTGCAGCAGTGTCTTTACATAGGCTTAAAAGTAAACTTTGCACAGATATTTTCTACGTTTACTTCCATCAGTCATGGTTATCAGTTCTTCCACTGAATTTGTTCTAGACTGAAGTCTAATCATAAAATAATTTAGTGTAAAATTTTCCATCAATTACGAATTCTCTACATCAGTTTACTTTATCGTGAAGGTTTACTTTGTAGATTTAAAAATAACATTGAATAACAACAAACTGTTGAACTTTTCCTTCGTCTGCTTTCATATCGTTCTTTCTTAGTTTTGCTTTTCTTCGGGTCTTAAATCGATCACATTTCAGAATCTAGACTAGACGTAACAGCTTTTCCACTCATGTTGACTTTGTCTGAATCAAAGCAAAAATAATGTTATTCATAATATTTCTGCGACGCAAAACAAAATTAACATGGTTCTTAAAAACAATTGAAAGAGATACAACGAAAATAAGCAACAATACAGCTGTATCACGCCCAAACTTAAAACCATTATAAGGAAATTCAGTTTCCAATGATGCTAAGGCAAAACACATGAACCAATATCAAAACCATAATAAACCTTGATACAATTGGCAAGCAACACGGCTCGAAACAGTTAACCCACAAGAGAACCCATGAAACAAACATAAAAATAGCAAATCGTGAAACTGAAACGATAATATTTGTTCTTTCATTCAATTTTGCGAACAATTTGATTAATCTGTTATCTGTTATTCTCAACTTCTTACAATTTAGATAAATCAATTAACAAGCTAGAAGTTATCAATAATAAAAATCTCAAAACAGGTGTGAATTATGAAGCAGTGGTCACCGGTCTAGATAACTGTAATATAGAAATATTAGAAATTACCTAACGCTTGTCTGAATGGATAGTCGAAGTACCTACAATGTGCTAAAAGTGGACGATCTAAAAATAATTGATACAAACGACGACGGCGTTGGGCTTAAACCTGAATGAATTTTCTGTGAGAGCATTGACGCTTGGAAACGAAACTGAAATTTGGCAAATACCCAGTGAACAAAATTCTGTTAAAAGAATCAATCAATTGGGTTATAGTCAGGATTTCGTTATCTATACTAATAATATAAATTCTAAAATTATAACTGCGAAAATAACTGTTTTCATGCCTAAACATTGAACCGATCGTTATGTTTATATGATAGGTATCCTGGGGCCTGGAGAAGGATAAAGGCTACATTTCAGCCTGTAAATTTGTATTAAAAATTATGAAATATAAAAGAAACGCAGACGAAGTCGTGGCCAACATCTACTTAGTATCCTATGAGATCAATGAAAATCATGTCCTCTTATCAATAGAAACTAATTTCAAGTAGTATCTAGTACTTTTAGCAAAAATCTACGTTCATTTTTACTCGTCAGTCATACGAGTGTAAATAACGTGCGATTTCACAGGAGACTTGACGCGTAGCGTGCATTCATTCGAAACGAATACCGTGTAGTTAATTCCATGCGCGTTATTGCGTATCGTGGTCATTGTGACGGAAATAGCACCTATGGGAAGCCAATTATGGTAATAGAGCCCCATGCTAGGGCTGTCAACCCTTATGATGAAAGTGATGAAGATAAGTCTTATTTGCCTTAAGCATGGTATAAAGTTGTTACAGTCTTGATATAATGTCCACATGTTTAGCTATACAGAATTTTGTATCAATAGCATGCAAAATAATTAATACACAAGTGAAAGGTTACAACACACAATGTTGCAGATTAATTAGTAATCAGGGCGAGCGAAGCGAGCCCTGCTATATCCCACAACCTGAGCATTTTGTGGTACACTTTACGGAAAAACTATTACGCCTATTGATTTGTGCTTTAACATAATAATTTCTCTTTATATGTAGATGTGTTATCAGTAAAAAAAATAATAATTTAAATTACGAAAAAAAATATTTAAAAAAACTGCCTTAAAGATTATTACCACGCAGAAAAACGACGCGAGCCCTCACAAAGCTCTGCTTTTAGCTAGTACAATAAAAGTCATTCAGATCACAAACATTTTCATTAATACCTGTGCATAAATATTTTATACTAGCTTCCGCCCGCGGCTTCGCCCGCGAGTTAGGTCGATAAAAACTAACCTATGTCCTTCCCCGGGATGCAATCAATCTCTCTGCCAAATTTTAGCGAAATCCGTTCTTCTTTAATATCATAAAAGTTATGTCCCAAATCTTTAATACCATAAAAGTTATGTCCATTCAGTAGTTTATATAGTTTGTTTAAAATGACTTAGATTTTTTAATCATTTTAGTTCTTTTGGTATTTTATTGCACATACGTAACGTTTTGACAAAGCAATGGGTGGAATTGATGTTACAGATATGGGTACGTAGTCCAATAACTTCAGTTCCATATATTCCAGATTGTTATCCTTCATATTGCAATGTTCGTTACTTATTTATTCTAAAGACAGTAAATCGACTTCATCATTGACAACATTCCAAAAGCTATTTTGCAGAAAAATCTCACATTGTTCAAAAATTTTTAGAAGTCTTTTGTGCCTTGGACAGGTCGTTGAAGAGGATTCCCTTGTAATTTGTCTCCCTAACAAAACTGCTACAATAAACTCTCCCAGCTCATTGACACAACACAAGCCACCATTCGCGTTTTGAGATTGAAGAGTCACATTGTGCTACATAAGGACACAGCTGCCCATCCTATTAGAATAATCCTATGGGAAATGACATGGACCGTAATTCAAAGTGACATTTCCGTCAGTCTTACGTACATACTTAGATAGTTTTATAAGTTCGTCCTAGTTTTTTCTCGATCGCAATGGAAAATATATGTTCCTCTCCTAAAAAGGGGTTGGATTTAAACTTTGATAGTCTGCCAAATCCGGCTGCTTTCAAGTTGATACCCAAATAAGCTGAAATTCGACAGGCATTAAAGTTCTAAGTAAAGTCTAACAAGGATAGTTCACCCAAATAAAATAGTTTAACTCCGATGAGTAAAATAGGAATTAAGAAGAAAATGGTTGATGAGAGAACTGTAAAATTAATTATTAGCTTCGTTATCTTACTCATCATTAAATGAATCACTTATTCTGCAATTATAAATTTTAGCAACGTACCTATTGCATGTTTGAGGCACCGTTTTAATTCTGATGATTCATTCATGTTATTCATGATGGTATATTTAATATCTGAGTACACTGCTGTGGACTGTAATTACGTGGCTTTACTTTTCATAATAAAGAATAAACATTTTTTTTTGTATTGCGTTTGCGCTTAAACTTGACATGGTAAAATTCTTTTTCATAAAAACTTTTCAATAAAGCTGCACTGGTCACCGATGTGGCTGACGCTTGAAGTTATTGCTCTCGACGAAAGAAAATTAATAAAAAGTGCCACTCGCAGCCTTCATGGATCTAGGACGATGAATTATATACCTACCTTACATACTAAAATTAATAAGAAAATGTATCTTTATTTGATGCTAAACAAGACTTTATTAAATAACGATAGCATAATAAAGCTGAGATAGCTAATAAATTAAGAGTAAATTAAAAAAAAAACTGATTAAAAAATCTTAAGTATTCTTAAGTATACAATTACACAAACAAACCTAATTCTCTAAACATTGAACTTTTAACAAATGAAAACCAGACTCCCATAGTCAACAATGCTAACTGTAATGACGTAAATAACTGTGACGACCTGTCAAGGTGACAGGAGATGGGTTTGCGCGTGTTTCATACAATGCTATCAAAGAATCTTTGAAAGAATTACGGCCTTCCGCGCTTTGTGATCCAAACTCTTGTAATTGAGAGTCTAGCAAGTAGTATTTATAAATAAATAGTGTAGTGTCATCGCTGTTAGGTCGTTTTTCTATTGTAATAAGTTAATCATGATGGTGTTGTTGTAGTCTTTCGTTAGTTGAGTTGCGACTGACTGTTGTCGTTTTTAGGTTCTGTACCCAAAGAGTGCCAACGGAACGCTATTATTAAGCCTCCGCTGTCCGTACGTCCGTCTGTTAGTCAGCGAGCTGTATTTCATGAACCGTAACAGAAGGACAGTTGAAATTTTCACAGAGTGTGTACCTAACAACAAAATGATACTTAAAATAAAGTTAAAAATTAAAGGGAATATTTATGTATGATCTACCTACTCGTCCCTAACATTGTGTATAACTGTGGTTGTTAAAGTGATTTCATTTCTATCTACAAATGGTCTGTCGTAGTATTTCAGTAGATATCCAGAAAAAAAAACCATGAACAAAAAGTAAATATAGCCCTAAAATTTTCCACCTTTCCTGTTTATTTACAAAAAAAATGGTAACGCGGAATTACTTCACAAGTATGTTATAATCCTGTAAACAAATCACTGACTTCCGAATACCAAAACACTTAAAAATACACTTTCAAACTGAGAACACATGAGTTATGTTCTAAACGTTTTTTAGTAACGTTACTCACAGTTGTAAACGTGAGTGGGTTGCGTTGCGTCGACGCACCACGCGGATATTGCGCGCTAGAGATGTGCCGTAAACACAAACAAACGAATATTGCTTATGTTATCGATATTTTCGGATTTTTACTACGCAGTATTTTGTCTGCAACGGAAGTTTCTGTATCTTGTGTTTTTTTTCTACTATTTTATGTGGGATTGTTGACTTATTTGGGCGTTTAAAAAATATCGCTTCATAGCAGATGTTATGAAGCGAAAATGTTGAGCAGTTTCGTTTCTTTTAAATTATCGCTTTGACAGTCGAAAACCGTCCAGCAGCTTTTTCCGTAGTTTCATTTGTTTAGTACATTTATTTAAGCTGAACTGAACAGACTGTTCTATTTTCGTTAGCCCACCACAATTAATCAACAACCAATCTAGATGTTTTAACCACAATGTAAATCTACTTTTTGCCTGACCTAGCCATTGGACCTATGACCTAATCGTCCGCCAACTTAAAGCTAGAACAATGAAGTGCCTACCTACCGTGCATTCGCGATTTACTTGCCAAAAATGTAAACAAATATGAATTAATGGAAAAATAACTTTAATTCCTACACAATAAAGTTTAGTTTACGCTACTAGTTCAAACATTTTTATAACTTTGTCAAAAGTGCTAGTCACTCTGAAATCAACTTAATTATCATCGAAATAAAGCTGATATTTGTTTAACTTGAAATAGGGTAGGGGTGTGCAGCACTGCGCACTTTTACTTTACTACAGTATTTTATTATACCAATAGTCTAAATGACATTTGTTTGTAGCACCAAGATTGCCAATGCTTTAAAAAAGACAACACAACATCACGCCTTTTGACGTGACAACGTCTAATAAATCGATGAAGCTGGCTGCACTCACGAAAAAACATGACTCATGTAGCGTTACCTCGCGGCCTCGCTCTGTAGCGTTCCATGGCGGCTTGAAGTGCAAGCGAATTAATACAAATGCAATGCAACTATTCCATCAGTATTTTCTTATGACGTTGTCACGTTCAACTATCGTCAGTAAACCGACTTTACAGACAACAGATTTTTTCCTCTAAGGGTTGGGCAGAGGTGTATCTATAGATAGTACACTCACAATCACCAGTTATGATTTAAGCTAGCCATGATTAATTTAAGGCTATTAGTAACATACCGATGACCTTGTGACGGCCTCAGGATCTGCTGCATCAGGAAGTGGCGGAATATTTCCAGTAGTGGACGTCTTTCGTCTGAAATGGACGAATGAATGAATTTGTAAAATAGCCTCAAATAAATATTTTGGTTTTAAACCAAACTACATGCGTAAACCGTCTTTACATACCAAGACCCCTCCGTACCTCGGAAAGCACGTTAAGCCGTTGGTCCCGGCTGTCATTCGTGGATCTTTGACAATCGTTACGGATCGTCAGAAGCCCGAAATTCTGACAACCAGTCTTACCAAGGGGTTTCGTATTACCCAGTAACTGGGTTATGGGGGTCAGATAGGCAGTCGCTCCATGTAAAGTACTGGAACTCAGCTGCACCCGGAAAGGAAAACAAGACAAACAAAAAGGCTACGCAGATGATGACATAGGTAGATAATTAAAATAGGTACCTATTTCTTTAATTTATTTAAGAATGTCATATGAGCATTGTTTGCTTTTTGCTGTGTACCGACATTAAATAATACTAGATCCTGTTTTGCATGTCATCTTCAACTCATAAAAAGTTATTTGAATTTCATTAAAAGTCTTATTTACCTGTAATGAATTCTTGCATTGATTAGCATTAGATTTTTTACTTCAATAAGAGTGAATAACCGATTCAACTTGGCTATTGATGGATTAAAAATTAAAGCTAATTAATACCGTTTCTACGAACACAAAGCAAGCTTTCGCCTTTAGGGATATTATCTCAACTTGACTTTTCCCAAATGGGTGAAGGACATGATGATAGGTGGTAATAATGTCAATAAAGATCATGCAAAACCGCTCAAACAAAGCTGATCCATGAGTATAAATGTACCTATCCCTTTGGTAACGATGGCCAAACTATACTAAACTTCAAAACCAATGCTTCTCTAAACAACGCCAGTTTACGACGTCGCACAAACAAAGAATTCCAAACTATCGATTTTGTTTAACGTCAGACATTTCGGGTCGTCTAAAGTTTTGAGTAACCCTCCACCATCTACTACTCACAAATACCTTAAAACGACATTCTAGAATGAACCAGACCTACTGCTTATTTATTTATTGGTCTATCTTCAATCCTTACACTGTCCAACCAAATTAACACAAGCAAACATACAGGCTAAGTACACAGCATGCAAAAACAAAATATGCGAATACTGTCATAAATTATATTGTTACTTTTGACCATGACTTAGCTAGCAAGTCTCTGATAATGTGATAATGATAATACAGCTTCCTGTATCACATTATCTCGACGTTAGATATTCTGACACAACACTGTTGCTTCAACTTTATTCACAGTAATTCCCAGTGATAGCACGGGGGACACATGTATATTTGAACAATATAAACAAAACGAAATATAAAATTTTAAACATAGCAGTAACGGTTGAAAACATTACTTACCACGTTAACGTGACTGAAAAAGCACATATTATAACAAACATTTTAATAATATACAGATCCTGACATCTAAAAAAAAATAAAAAATCTCTTTGAAAAAAGTGAATTTCAATTAGTGTTCTATCCATGAGTGTGACTATAAGAACACAAGTGTAAATCAACAGTGCAAAAATGGCAATGGATACGATGGCAGTTGAACTGCCGGACTTATCAACTCGTGTACCACAGCCACCTGTGGAAGAGACAGCTGAAGAAAAGTAAGTAAAAATAGGACAAGAGGTTATGAAACATAGCCGAGGTATTAATTATATTGGCTGGCCACCAATAAGCAACAGGCTTCTGTTTTAATCAAGCTACGGGTCAGATCTAAAAATTCCTCCTATTTTTCATACCTTGTTTTTGTTATCCCAGACTGGGTTTACCTAATCTTCATCTTTAGTAGGTAACTATAGGCCAACCGCTTAAGGCCAGGATCTTCGAGCGTAGTAGGCATTTAGCGTTACCTCCGTCCTCGCGTGGCAAATGCCGCGAAAGCGCAGTTCGAATGAACTCGCTGACCCCTGTCACGGTTATTTTTATAAGTAATAGTATTGTGAATCGGCCCTATTCTTGAAATATAGGGCTGCTCGTCTACAGTATTTTAATTTCATCATCCTACTTTAGTTTCTTTCTAGTTTTGTGATTGTAAATATTATATTTTTAACCGACTTCAAAAAAGGCGGAGGTTCTCAATTCGGATATTTCTATTTTTTTTTTATGTATGTTAGGGGGGGCATAACTCCATCGTAAATAGACAGATCTGCAATTTTTTTTTTGAAGTGAAAACTTCTTTAGCATCGTTGTGATGTGATTTGAAAATTTTATGAAACGAAAAAGCAACAGTAAAAAGAGACATGAGATTTAACGTGGGAGAAAATGAGATAGGAAGCATTATACAGTGTTTTTGTTTTTTATTATTACAAATGACATCACATTTAATCCTATGCTACTAATTTGTGGTGATGATGATGATGAGGATGATGGTGATGGCGATGGCGATGGTGATGGTGATGGCGATGATGATGATGGCGATGATGATGATGGCGATGGTGATGGCGATGGTGGTGGTGATGGTGATGGCGATGATGATGATGGTGATGCGATGGTGATGGTGATGGCGATGGTGATGGTGATGGCGATGGTGATGTTGATGATGGTGATGGCGATGGCGATGGTGATGGCAATGGTGGTGGCGATGGTGATGATGATGATGGTGATGCGATGTTGATGGCGATGGTGATGGCGATGGTGAAGGCGATGATGATGGCGATGTTGATGATGGTGATGGCGATGGTGATGGCGATGGCGATGGTGATGGCGATGGCGATGGTGATGGCGATGGTGATGGCGATGGTGATGGTGATGGTGATGGTGATGGCGATGGCGATGGTGATGGTGATGGTGAAGGATGGATGGATGGATGGATGGATGGATGGATGGATGGATGGATGGATGGATGGATGTTCTTTAGCATCGTTGTGATTTGAAAGTTTATGAAACGAAAAAGCGACAGTAAAAAGAGACATGAATTCATAAGATTTAACGTGGGAGAAAATGAGATAGGAAGCATTATACAGTGTTTTTGAAGGTTTCATTTCTACCACGTGTGAATTGCACACATGCTGTTTTTTTTATTTTTGTAAGGATCTGATGATGACTTTCAGAGACAAACAACGGAACTCTTCAATAAATGCCAGCAAATCAACCGCGATTGCTGCTATAGCATATGTAATCGCAATCACACAACAAACATCACGCCTGTACCCTTCAAAGGGTAAAGCAGATGTGTTCAATAGCTTTGTTACTGATATTCACATAGCAAGTAGTGACATATGAATTTGTTTGGGGTAGGTAAGTACAACTAAAAAGTGAAAAATAAAAACTTTTTTACAAAAAAAAAAACCGACTTCCAAAAAAAAAAACAGTACAAAGTGAAAAATAACTTTAGTTTCGAAAGTCGGTGTCAAAAAATGAAAATATATTCTTCACGTTGTAGTTTTTTTTTTTGAGTCGGTTGTTTTTTTTGTAAAACACTTTTTTTGGTTGCTTGAATTCGTCAATAAGTTTTTTTAATTAAATCTACTAATCAAAAACACCACAATACGTATTTTTATTGAACTCTTCCTATTTCATTCACAACGAATTTCATATTTTTAAATAAAAAAACAGCAAGTGTGCAATTCACACGTGGTAGAAGTGAAACCTTCAAAAACACTGTATAATGCTTCCTATCTCATTTTCTCCCACGTTAAATCTTATGAATTTACATGTCTCTTTTTACTGTCGCTTTTTCGTTTCATAAACTTTCAAATCACAACGATGCTAAAGAACATCCATCCATCAATCCATCCATCCATCACCATCACCATCGCCATCGCCATCGCCATCGCTATCACCATCGCTATCACCATCTCCATCACCATCATCATCATCGCCATCGCCATCGCCATCACCATCGCCATAACCATCGCCATCACCATCGCCATCACCATCGCCATCACCATCGCAATCACCATCACCATCGCCATCGCCATCACCATCATCATCACAAATTAGTAGCATAGGATTAAATGTGATGTCATTTGTAATAATAAAAAACAAAAACACTGTATAATGCTTCCTATCTCATTTTCTCCCAATCTTATGTCTCTTTTTATTTTTACTGTAGCTTTTTCTACTGTAGCTTTTTCGTTTCATAAAATTTTCAAATCACAATAATGCTAAAGAAGTTTTCACTTCGAAAAAATATAATATTTTACCTATACAATCACAAAACTAGAAACACAAACTCAAAAACTCAAATTTTGCAATTGAATATAAACCTTATTCCGTTGTAGTAAAGTTGAAAATCTATTACAGATATTACGATAATTGTAAATTTATGGTACCGACCTGCTACTGCTAGTAATACTGTGACGAAAGCAAGAGAACCTATACAACTACAATATTATTCTGTCGCGTCGTCTTATAAGTGGGTAGTTATAAATACGTAGAAAAATAATAATCAAAATTACCTTATTTTTTTTTAAGCTTTGCTGTTCAATGCTGAACGTTTTTTTTTCTTTCTTCTGTTTTTATTCCCCATAATTTAATCTTAATTATCACTATATTATTACAACTATATTATAACAAACTAATATTTAGTTTAATTATTAATACTAGAACCTAAACAATATTTACAGACTGAATTTTGAAACTAATACACAAACACGGAAATTAACTAACAATATTATAACGTATATTTCGATCGATTAGCGGGAACGCGGCGAGCCAGCAAAAGCGACACAGGTCCTACCTCGGTAACGCCCGGCGGGCTACTGAAGTGAAGCGCGCAGGCCGCCTTTTTAGATTATATCTTGTTAAGACAATAAAAATCAGTTTTGAGAAAAATTAACCGTAGAATGTTCTACTATACATCATTGCCTATTTTTTCATATATTTTTTGCGAGTAAAAGTTAAGTCTACTTCAAATGCGACTTGAAAAACGATTAAAAACTTCGCTGTTTTCGATTTGTTTGCGATTTTTTATGATCGAGTGAAGTTGTAAATATCGTGTTTTGAACCATAGAATAATCAAGAATGTTAGTTAAACTATGCCATATATTTTTTTCAGATTAAAACAAAGAATATTTGATTGTTTAATGTTGAATCAAAAATAGGTCGATTCCGAGATTTCCGAGAGTCCTGGCCTTAACTGAGACGTTGCCTGAGGTAGCAGCGCGGTGCGGGAGGGGTGTGGTGACGTGATGCGAGAGCTCAGTGATTCGCCAATTTGTGTTAACTATCACCCCTCCCGCACCGCGCAGCTGCCTCAGGCAAGGTCGGCAATAGTTAATTTGCTTAAAGTAGAATAAGTTTAGCAACTTGCGTGATTTATGATTTTAATTAGATACGAATTTGTTCTGTGAATGTTCATCGGCACCCTAATTACGTAACACACTTTCAATTACAATCTGAATAATTTTGTAGGATATTGCTAAGCCATTCATATTCATATTTTCGAAAAATGAATGTTGTTTGAACTGTCAAAATCAAAACCATTGTTACTATTATTGCAATTACCCCGCGGTTCAATAGTATTTTTCATTAAATGACGTTAATCCAGTTTAGTCACAACTTCAGCTTTATCAGCAGCCGAACAGAGGTTCCTTAAGCCATATATTTTTATTAGGTTAAAATCATAATTACCTGCAAAAACACAGCCATTGCTATTCGAAGGAGTCGAATAATTGCACTAGCTACCAAGAAACCTGACGCTCACCTTATCGAAGATCAGAGCAAATACAGTACCCGGCGATAAATATTGCACATCGACCTTTGGAAAGAGACAATCAGCTAATTTCGGCTTCGTAGAGCGTTATCTCTGTCGCACGAAATACAAACAGCCCGATATATATTAGGAGCTGTTAAAACAATTATGATTTGCTTCTTTTGATAATTATTTTTATTCTTTGTACTAAATACAAAAACCGGCCAAGAGCGTGTCGGGCCACGCTCAGTGTAGGGTTCCGTAGTTTCCCGTCCGTCACAATAAGTGTTCCCACTTATGAGTTTAAAAGTGGGTATCCATCCATCGTATACGATTATACTACAAACAGTCCAGAAATTATTTTGTACAACTTTTTGTCTTTTTTGTACAAAAACTGTTGTTTCCATCAAGTTCAAAATAATTTTCCTAGAAAGTCCTTATAAAGTTCTACTTTTCAGATTTTTTTCATATTTTCTAAACTTATGGTTCAAAAGTTAGAGGGGGGGGGACACATTGTTTTTTACTTTTGGAGCGATTATTTCCGTAATTATTGACATTATCAAAAAATAATTTTAGTAAACCCCTATTCATTTTTAAATACCTTTCCAACAATATATCACACGTTAGGGTTGAAATTAAAAAAAAAATCACTTCCCACTTTACATATAGGGGGGCTACCCTAATAAATTTTTTTTTCCAACTTTTATTTTACCACTTTGTCGGCGTGATTGATATACATATTGGTACCAAATTTCAGCTTTCTAGTGCTAACGGTCACAGAGATTAAGCGAGGACGGACAGACGGACAGACAGACATGGCGAAACTATAAGGGTTCCTAGTTGACTACGGAACCCTAAAAAAGGTAAAGGTCGATGTGCAATATTTATCGCCGGGTATTGTAGCTAAATTGAGCATTCGAGCACATAATAGCAAGCATAGCTAAATTGGATTATGTGTGTAACTAAGTAAATAAAGCTGCTGGTGGGGAACTCGCTAGGGAATCAAGCTATGTCATCGTGGTTAATACAGTGTCATACTGAACAGCGCGAGGGCTGCGTATATTTATGTCATGCTATGTAGGTACGTATAGTATACGTTACAGTCGCTTTTCGTGTCTGATGTGTGTGACTGCGTTATTCCTATAAACTACGCAACGGATTTTGATAAGGTTTTCACTATCATTTAGATCATTTATTCCAGAAGATTTATTTGCGTAATGCATTAATATTAAACTTACCTCATCATCATCTATAGTGTTGCCCAAATGCAAGACCAAGACAAGACCTTAGCCAGTCTTGGTCTTGGTCTTGCGTCAATACACCTGGTCTTGGTCTTGGTCTTGGTATTGCGCTCTCAGTCTTGGTCTTGGTCTTGGTCTTGCAGCAAGAGTCTCGCAAGTCTTGCGAGACTCTACTACTTAGACTAGACTACATTCAAATACCTATTAGCCTATTGCTCAGGGTGGCAGGGACATCGACGCGCAACCGCTTACCATGGATTCAGTAGGTACAGATGCCAGCACATCAACCTACTACAATCTGTCAAATTTCTTTAATAGATTTTCAACTTTATCGCTAAAGCATAAGGTTCAAAATTGATTGGGAAAATTTGACAGTTTCGGGTAGCTTGATGTGCTGGCGTCTGTACATGATTCTGGACCCCCCTGCGTTGAAATTTTTCGTCGGCTTTTTCTTAATTTTTACGTTTTTTCTGCATTTTTTTTACTGTAAACTGTATAAAATCATTATTTCTATCTGACCCAATGAGATTTTTGATTAAAAAATAGTAAATTCACTTGTTTCACTCAAAACAGCAATGTAAATAAAACTCGAAAAGGCTACCTGATCAGCTGTATCGCTAAAGTTCATTTGCGAGGTCAACACTGTCTTCGTACCTACGCTATTCGCTTTCAAATGCCGCCACAAAGGGACCGCAGCGCCAAGCGGTCTCCTCGTATTATTAACGCACTTGAAAATAAACTTTAAAATTATTACAATAAAGTGCATAAATGCTTGAACCTGACAAAAAATGCGGAAGATTGCGGGAATCCCCGCGCGGCGTCGAGTCGGCCATGAATCCCAATGAATCTAACAGACGCGTCACCTGAGGCATTTTAATCATCTATATAATTGAATGACCCATTTACTACTTTTATTTTAGATTCGTTATGAGGGGATAATTATTTTTCTAAAGCTTCATCGATTTAAGGGGGAAGCGCTAAGGTAGCCCGCGAAATTAAAATTTTCTTACATTTTTTGCAATTTGCTGGTCAGTGAATTTCGCGGGCTACCTAATACCGCTTTCGCCTTAAGTAAAGAAGATTAAAAAAAACGTGCAGAAGTGTATTGATAGTCACGTAATTTTTCGATATTTTTTTATTATCAACAATAATTTTAGTTTTGAATGCAATTCAACAATGTAATTTACTGTTTCATAAAAAAAATACATCCTTTTTTGCATAATCGGGATTGAAACCAAATACCTACTATAACGCCCAAATCTCAGTTTGACTTAACTGCGAGACGCAAGAGTCTTGCAGGCTTAGTCTTGTTCTTGCACAAGTCTTGCAGGGTTCAGTCTTGGTCTTGGTCTTGCTAAAATAAGTCGGTCTTGGTCTTGGTCTTGGTCTTGCAAAAATGCAAGAACAAGACCAAGACTGCAAGACCAAGACCGATTTTGGGCAACACTAATCATCTAGCCTAGCCTTTTCCCAACTATGTCGGGGACGGCTTCCAGTCTAACCGGATGCAACTGAATACCAGTATTTCACATGGAGCGACTGCCTATCTGACGTCCACAACCCAACTACTGGGTAATACGTTATCCCTTGGTAAGACTGGTTATCAGACTTTCGGGCTTCTGACGACCCGTAACGACTGTCAAAAATCCACGAATGACAGCCGGGACTAACGGCTTAACGTGCTTTCGCAGGCACTGAGGGGTCTTGGTATGTAAAGATGGTCACCCATCCACGGACCAACCGCGATCGATCGACTCGTGCGGCTTACTTAGCCACAAGCCCCTCAAATATTAAACTTACCTATAATAAAGAAATCTTCACACTAGAAAATACGGTCGAATGTTTTTCAAGACGCTATTGTCTATGTCTCTTGTGAAATTGACTAGGATTTGTTAGGTGTTACGTGTTTTATTTTGGCAATTACCATATAACCTTGGTGACCTACAGAATTCAGTGGATCATTAACGCTTTGCTCTGGACACTTAACGCCCCTCGACGTAATAACGATAAAACTTCTATAGTGTCTCGTTCAGTGTCGTTCAATGTGTTAAAGTTTGAATTCTAAGTCACTGCGGGTCACGTCGACCGCACACCACACTCTCCACACTGTGGGTGCCTGAGGGTGGACAGCCGCTGAGGCGGAAAGTACAGGCTGTTGACTGTGCCTCCATTTGCGCGTGCTAAATCCCCAGTACCGCGTACTCTAGTCTGGTCGGACTTACTAATCCAACAAACGATATGTTTGCGGACGAATGGACGAAGATTTCATCGGAATGTCAGAAGTACTGTGAGAGGGAATTATGCTGAAAGTGTTGTTAACTTTTTACCTGAACTTGATGATTTTATATTTTCTCTTTTATGTGCATGTGTTTAAATAAACTGTGTCTTTCTTTTTTGTAATTGGTTTTTACCTTTTAACCATATTAACTCAACTCAAAAAAAAAAACACTACTAAGAAGTTTAAAAATGAAAGAAGTCGGTTCAATCCTGAATTAACAATAAAGGATCTGGCTATTTCGAAGCTACAGTATTGAATTGAGAATTTACGTGTAGGTCTTGATAAATAACTTCGAAATTCGTGCACCCTTCCCATCCCTTGTCGTTTCTTTCAATAAACCCCCACAATAAATTATACCATCACTCCTATTTATTTCAATCCTTTTAAGGGTAGACCGAGCGATCAATTCTATTTGTGTTGAACGAACAAAAAGGTAATTAATATGTTAAGCCCTGACGAACCGTTTCCTCGACTTAATTATGTTTTCATTGCTAACAGAAATAAGTGTGACATTTCAATTAACGCTCATGTAGTCATTAAAAGTGCTAATTAATTAAGTCAGCTGTTAAAACTGTAACTTATGTGTAGTAACTTATAGTAGTTCAGTTGTTATTTGGAGTTGTCATAGTATACAAAAGCGGCGAAGTACGAGGCGGACTCGCACACGAAGGGTTCCGTACCAACGCACAATATTTAACACATTTTTTTTTGTTATAGCGGTTATAGTATTACATACTCTGTGAAATTTCAAGTGTCTATCTATTACAGTTCAAAAGATACAACCCTGTGACTGACGGACGGACCGGCAGCGTAGCCTTAGTAATAGGGTTCCGTTGGCACCTTTTGAGTGCGGAACCCTAAAAAGTAATGGGACTAGGTTAGTGGCGAAGTGTATGGTTTGACATAAAAGTGTTATGGACTTTCGTAGTAGGTATCTATGAATGCTGATTATGATCTCACGGTCTCTCTGGTCTCATCGATCAATAGTTTGTAGCTCTCTTTTGTATGACGGACTAACTGAACAGACATCTCTGATGCTGGGGAGTTTGTTGCTCCCTTATTCCCAGCTAAAGCACTAGGAAGTGGTGGAAGGCGGGCGTTTTGGGGGACTGTCTTTTGTAATTTTGACGTTCAAAAAGTGTTGATTCTCAGCCCAGTTTAAATAAATGACTTTTTGATTTTGACGTGGTTTTCTTTCGTGGGTTTCTCCTTGTAGATTGACTTTGCCTGCTAGTTCATGCACTTCGTCTGTATCCCCTTGTCTGTTAGGCAAGCTTATTAAGTCCGTTAAGAAGCCGTTGGTCCCGGCTGTCATTCGTGGATCTTTGACAGTCGTTACGGGTCGTCAAGAAACCCGAATGTCTGACAACTAGTCTTACCAAGGGGTATCGTATTACCCAGTCACTGGGTTGTGGAGGTCAGATAAGCAGTCGCTCCGGTAAAATACTGGTATTCAGCTGTATCCGATTAGACTGGAAGTCGACCCCAACATAACTCAAACTCAAAGCATTTATTTCAATTAAACCATTTACAGGCACTTTTGAATTGTCAAGAAGTCGCGGCCAGTCAGAAAAATATGAAGCTAGTTGCCCATTCCAAAGCGTAGGTACCTATGGAGAAGAACGGGCAAGAAACTCCATGGACACTCTTTTTAAATGATATTTTACAAAAATATTAGTTACATCATTACTTTTGATTTTAAAATATAATGTGAGAACGATGTAAAAAAATTAAGAAAAACATAAGTGTTAAAAGCTAGCATAGTTGGTAAAAGGTTAAGCAGGTGACGATTAAGTTCGATAACAATAAAAAAACTGGCCAAGTGCGAGTCGGACTCGCACACGAAGGGTTCCGTACCACAAGGCATAAAACGCCGAAAAAACGTTTCTACCCCTTTAAATTTCAACTTTATTTTATTTTTATTATTTGTTGTTATAGCGGCAACAGAAATACGTAATCTGTGAAAATTTCAACTGTCTAGCAATCGCGGTTCATGAGATACAGCCTGGTGACAGACAGACAGACAGACGGACACTACGGACAGTGGAGTCTTAGTAATAGGGTCCCGTTTTTACCCTTTGGGTACGAAACCCTAAAAAAGCGACAGTTGAGCTCATATTAGATTCTTTTTGCATAAAATATTTGATGGCAAATTAGTGTCTACTCATAGATGGTTGTTTGGATCTCATCTTAGGATTATTTCTTTTTGCCATTTTTTCACCGGGCGTTGTATTTCTAGAAGCCAACAGAAAATTATGATTAATCATAATTCGTATATTATATCTTTAAAAAACTTCAAAGATGTTTCCCTTCCGCTCATAAAAGGTTAGAACCAGCTTAAAATAAACCATATAAATTATGAAATCCAGCTGGTCAGCTCCATAAAAACGGTGAAACCTCAGCAAACAGCGTCAAACGTCACATTAAAACTTAAGGAGCGTTCCGACGGTCCCAAAACAGACGTTACTCTAAAGACGGTTGGCCCCAAGGGCCCGAGGGAGCCTTTTTACGATAACAATGTTGTTACATCATATTTTATACACCCCTAATTGGATCTCCAAGGCATTTGCACTTGCAAGAAATGTTCTGATGGACAAACTGAATAAAATGAAGTTGTTCAGAGTAGTGTATGAAGAAAGCCAAGACACCTGATGCTGACTTAGTAGACGTAGGCACAATACTTTTTTACTTCAATATTTTCACAACATTGCTATTACGTACCTACGCAAAATACGCGCATTGACGTGGAGTTGCGGACACTAGCCCGTAATGGGCATTGTTCATATTTTTTTAAATGTTGTAATTGAAAAACCATTTCGAGGAATAGCGTTACTGATCATTACGGACTAATTACTTATGAAAAATAGTCATATTTTATTGATATTTTTGATAAAATACGATTGACCTTCTTTGCCCTTCAAATTACGTCGGCTTTGGCCGTACAGTTTTGTATCGTTACCTCAGAAAAAAAAAGTAAGATTGTCTACAATCTGTCAATTGTCAAATTATTATAAATATGTCAAAAATATAAACATTCTTGTTTATATCTCATTACATTACATAGGTACATTATTTCAACACTCGACAATATTTAATATACTGAAAGAGTTATATAATACAGGAAGTGCTTTGTTCCAACTTGCAGCAATAAGTAATAATGTCGCCGCGTGCGTTATTATTCTATTTAAGGGCCTTACTCTCGTTTAGTACCGTAACACGGTCACTTTATGAAGCTTATAACTCATTAACGGTTTGGTTAGAAGGTCTGTAAAAAATATATGTTTGCTATAGATTCATGTACAGCATTTTTGAAACAGGGTTTTTTCATAAGGCTAATACTTTTGCCTTAAAAAAATATTTACCAAAACACTATTTTGGCTAACATTTGCTTATAACTTCTAAACGGCTTTGATGTTTGGAAATATTTTTACACTGAAAAATTGATGGTTAGAAGTACTACATATTTGAAATAGCGTTTTTAAATCAATCAACATTTGCAAAGACAATGCCCCATTTTGAGATATAGGTTCAGAGGTGCTCTGCGCGGGCGCGGGCGGCAGTCGTGCGTTAGCACTGAGACGGGGTGGCTGTGTCGCTCGCTGCTCCGCCCCGGCTATCGATCGACTACGCGCCTTTGGCTGTGTTAGTGCAAATATTTATGAACAAATTGTATCAGTATGCGTTTATAGATTAGCTCGCTGCAGAGGGCCCATTTCTATTGTAGTCCGCGTGGACGCTTTATTAGTGGTGCCATTTCTAAATACTGTTTTTGTTTACATTGTTTATTTTGTAAATATATGATAATTTGTAAATAAATAAAAATGCCAAAGCAAAGCAAGTCAAGAAAAATACGTTTTCTCTACGACGACGCACCGTTTTATAGATATTAGCGAAAAACTCAAAAGTGGGAATTTTTATACCCCCCACTCCGGCTCACCTCCTAGACGCGGGGACTTTTAGTATGTTTACTCCCTAAGCACTCTGAGCAACTTTCTGAAGAAATCGCTCAGGGCCCAGCTCACGCACTCTACACCTCTTTTTGGGTTACCTATTCGTTGAGTGGACTAATAAGTATCTATCTATCTAATCTATACAAATAAATAAAATTGGAGTGTCTGTTTGTAATATTAAAACAACCGCTTCAGGCCATTTTATTTTGACTGTTTAGAAAATAACTACTTACCCACAATTTAAAAAAAAATGTTTTCAAACACCTTAATTTATAAAAAATGAGCGTTCTTAGTTGTCAATCTATGAGTATTTGCATTACTGAGTTTATTGATTACTACCTTCTCATATTCTTGTGCGGATTTATTTCTGTGACTGGGACTTTCACTAGCAGATAGGTGAATAAGGAGTAACTTAGGCTACTTTTATTTTAGAAAAAAAAAGAAAATAGGTTCCCACGAAAAAAAATTAAAACCTATGAAATGAAATATTGAATAATATCCGATTCAAATAGGGAGGTTGTATACTGCGTTTATTTAGGTACTTAACCAAATGTAAATAAATCATAATAAAGAAACGGGGTATAGTTTTTTTTTTTTTATAAGTGGATCCTATACGTGAAGATTCTTTAATCTCCAATGAAATTGATTGAATAAATAATAAAATAATATTCCTAGTGTTTTTGTTTTAGCCCAAGGAAATCGTTCACCAAATATTATATATAAAAAGGCTAATACGAAAAACTAAAAATAAATAAATTAAACTAAAAATGCAAAAACGATCAAAAAGAACTAAGTGGAGAAATATTAGAAGAATTTCATTAAAATTTGCATAGGTATTTCTTTACGTGGCGGTGAATAGACGACTTTTATGTGCGACTTCCATTATATTTAGAAGCGTAATTTCGCGACTCGAATAAGATGCACGATTGGCTCTGCGCTCTACTGTCCGGATTCTCATTGCGTAATCACCAGGTTCGAATCCCAGTGGACGCATATATTTTGTTTTGTTATTTTTTAATTATAATGTGCTTATCTTTTGTTTTGTTATTTTTAATTATAATGTGCATATTTTTATTTTTTTATTTTTAAAATAATTCAATAAGTAATTGTTATTTTAATAAAAACAATCATTTTTATTCCTATACTTAGTTATTTTTCTTCAGAATCTAGAGTAGGTAATATAATAAAAATAAATAAAAACGTCCACCAAGCTTGACTCGGAAGAAAAATAATATACCTACAGTGTGTTACAAAAGTATACATGTATAAGCTTACTCTTGAAAAGTTTTCTCCGATGGTTTATCTGCTGACCAGACGGATTGCTCGCCAACCATTTCTTTTTACTATAAAGAAAAAACAATAAAATTGCATTATAATTGTTACAAAAATAAGAAAATCAACAAAAGTAATAATTACTGAAAATTTTCAAACAAGAAAATCGGCAAAAAGTAAAATAATAATTAAAAAAACATCAAATAAGAAAATCAACAAAAAGTATGTAAAAGTTGAGATTTGAACCCGGCCGTTAGTGACACTTTAGTGATGCACGAGACCACTAGACCAATCGAGCTGTTGTAATGTATGTTGAAATTACGCGTCTATAGATAATCTATACAAACAAAATATGGTGTGTACAAAAAAGTAGGTACTTACTTTACAATTTGTTTCGTCGAATAAGATCTCTTTATTGCCTTCCGTTTATTTTATTGTTGACCATTTTTTATACACTGATTGTTTATTTATACAACTTATGAATATAACCGAAACAGTACAAACATTTACACCAACAACATAACTTAGAAAAAACTAATCATAAAATAAAATATAATAAACAGCTTTCATCAACAAACAGATACCAAAGTACGTACACTAGGTACCGACCCGAAATAATTATTGCAAGACTTCAAAGTATTTATACGGCTACTCGCTCAACTACATAGGTACCCAGCCGCGTCAGTTTTCGCAATGCGATCATGCTCTTTATCAATTAGAGTCTACGGAACAATTTCGTATGAAAGTATTTTTACTGAAATTATTAATTGTAAACGCGATTATGCTCCTTATTCATAGAAAGTAACGGGTAATACTCTATAAGTACGTATTTATTTGTAAAAGCGATTTTGCTCCTTATTTGTATACAGTTAAGGTTCAATTTCCTATGCAGATAGAAAAAACTTGAAAGTATCCCGAGATCTAGTTTTAGGACGTGGTTTCTTAAGGCTAGGTGGCCCCGAATTTAAGTTTTTTAAAACAATCTGAGACAAAGAATATAGGGTTTTAAATTAAAAAAAAATATATCTGTATTAGTTAAGGATCTTGTCTAGACAAAATCGCATTCAGTTGCAAGACCTGATGACCTTCACACGATAGAAAAAAATCGCAAAGTTACCCCTTTTTAAAACGTTTTTTCAATATTATGACTATATTACTGACTTTTTACATTTAATTTTTGTACTATATTAAAGAAACTAATAAGTTATAGACAAATTCGCAGAGTTTGACTTGATAAAATGATTTTCTTAATTACTAAGTTTAAATATGAATTAAAAGCGCCCGCGGCGGCTCCTACGGGGCCGTTCAGTCGCGTGCTGGCGCTTATGGACGACGGACCTGTGTCAGTTTTTTCCGCGACAACTTCGCGAAACTTATCATCTGTTTTTGAGAGTTTGTTTGTTAGTTATAATGGGCAATAAACAACGCAGGCAAAAAAAGTCGTGTAAAGCAATAAAAGAAACAAATAGAAAGAATGCACTCCAAAGATATGTGAAGAAGTAAGTACCTACCTAAATGTTTTATTTGTATTGTAATGTGGTGAGTCACAGTATAAAAATATCAGTACTACTAGAGAACGCTAAGATTTTTGAAATACATAAAAAAATCAATGGCTAGTTTGGCTATAGAGAAGTTCTCCAATGCATAATTTTATTCAGTATTTATTTGCAAGAGGAACAGTGTGTAGAATTCACTCGAGCTTTTGTTATGGCATGTTTATTATTAATTATGCCACTCCAAATGGAATAATAAAAGAAACTTGGCTTGAAATGTTTACGTGGGTTTTTAATGTTTTAGAGCAATGCAGTTGCAGGCCAAGCGCAGTGCGCATGTATCCACTAATGATTCGGCGAATATCGAGTAAGTTTTTTTATATTATTTCTTTTAAAGACATTCTCTATTTTTACTATTTGAATTAAATAGTATCTCACTTGTTATTGTAACACCATAAAAATTACATAAAGAAATTAAATACATATACTTAAATTAAGTAGGTAGGTACGTATGTATGGGGCCATTCAAGTATTACGTAAGCACTACAGGGGGGCGGGGGGGTCTTTGCTTTGCTTATTTTTGATGACATGGGGGATAGGGGGGTCTGGATGGTGATTACGTCAGCAGTATTAATTTTTTTACTTTTTCGGATTTTCTACAAAATTTAGTCGATTTTGGTTTGAACACATATGGCAACCCTACTTGTCTATGCTTGAAAACGAAACGCATATAACTGCTGTTCATGAATCAATAAAGAAACCAGAACACATTTTTTTCAATGTGTTCTGGTTTCTTTATTGATTGCATGCATGTACCAATGTTTACGTAAGCATGGGGGGGGGGGTAAGAGCTTTGCTTACTTGTGCTGACGAGGGGGAGGGGGGGCTAATAATTGCAAAAAATCTGCTTACGTAATACTTGAACGGTCCCTATGTGGGGGTCACATACATACCTACTTTATTATTAAAATTAAAGTACCTATTTATTAATTATTATTACTGTTTGCGTATCTTTGTTTCTGTATAACTGTCTGTATGTCAGTGTGCGTGTGTATTTGTCTTTGGCATTGTAGCTCCTAAACGGAAAACGGATGAATCGATTTCAATGCAGTTGTCTCTATTAAACAGACTGGTTTAATAATAAGAAAGTTTTTTAAAATTTTACTTGTTAATTACCAACAAGTCAAAAACAACTTTTGTGTTTCAGATCAATAGAGCATGCGGAAGGGCATAAAGTGTCTCCATTGATGACTTTAGAGCATGGTTTACTTGAATAATCTTAGGATTGAGGAGTAAGTAACTGTATTGTACTTATTAATAATCAATTATATTGTTTTAACCGATTCAATTAAAATCAGACTAAAACATGCTACGGCATGCCATAGGCATAAGTAAATAGCCCGTAAAATGCGTAAGTTTATATATCCGATAATTATCGCATTTACTAACAACTATGAATATTGAAACAAAAAAATATATTTTATTGTTACAGAACGACTATTCATGCTGCCAATGCCCATGTCACACATGCTGAAATACCTTTAGATGAACATAATAATGTACCTATCACCTAATAATAATATCAATGAGTAAGTTGCTACTTTTTGTTTTACATAATAATTATGTGGAATTCAATAGGTTATATTAAAATAATCTGTTTTTAGAACAATGGAGGAAATTGAAAACTACACTCTAAGCGTTGAAAACGAAATCGAACACGACTATCAACGCCCATCAGTGGACGACGAATTGTTGACATGAATTACCTGATGACACAGCTCCAAGAAAAACGCATCATATCGATTTATTTGACAGCAGAGTTGGATAATTTACAGATATAAAAGTGTTTACTTTTAATTTAATAAAAAAATCGGTTGTCTGTAAAGTCGGTTTGCTGACGATAGTTGAACGTGACAACGTCATAAGAAAATACTGATGGAATAATTGCATTGCATTTGTTAATATTCGCTTGCACTTCAAGCCGCCATGGAACGCTACAGAGCGAGGCCGCGAGGTAACGCTACATGAGTCATGTTTTTTCGTGAGTGCAACCAGCTACATCGATTTATTAGACGTTGTCACGTCAAAATAAAAATACTTTATTTTTATTTTATTGACGACTCACACAGTCACGCTTCACATTATGTGTTACACGAGACGAACATTTATACCTCTAAGCTTTTTTGAATTACAATATGCATTGATATTGTAATTCAAGAATTGTAACACAATTCTCCTAAAGTAAGTGTGCCTACAGCTGCTTGATTTTTTATACTGTAGCACGAATATTTGATTTTAGTCAGTCAGATTTTAAATCCTTTTTATAAAAAAAAAGTATACAAATTATTTTTAATAATTAGTATCAAGTTTATACAATACGTATCTAATCTATCTATAACCTTAAAAATAACTACTACTAGAAAAATAAAACAAAATAAACTTATACTAATCAATTCAAGTTGATCTACTGCATTGCTCTACTCTGTGACGCAACTTAGTACCTACTCGAGTTCGTGAACTCATGAGCGGTGCGCTTGGCGCGCGCGTCCCCGCGCATCGTAACTTATTACGTATCGCTACTCCTTGCGGGGGCTGAGGTATGCGTTAAATACCTACAGCGCTCGGAATACCTGGCCTTAACCCTAGATAGCTAACGTTCGTCAAAATGACGAGCATCTAATAAATATCTTCGTCTGCCTTTCTCATCGTTTTACCTACACACTCGCGGTTTCGTGCCAACTTAGGGTCTGCTAGACTGTGTCGCGTGGTGGTTGCGTTTAGCCGGTAAGTACTTTTGTTTTTGAGATACCCACTGCGTACTCGTCATTTTGACGAATGGTTAGCTTATGCGTAACTTTTAGCTTACGTGCTTTGCGTTGATTTTTGCTTCGTTTTTTTTTTTAATTATTTCCTTGACAGTGAAGAATGGCTGCGAGTTTGATCACAGTTGACGACATAGTTCGGGCGTTAGATGATGAAGATTATGTTAACACAATGGTGTTTTTGATAGTGAAAATGAGGATGGTTTGTTGCCTGATGACGTTGAAAATGACACCAGTAAGTCCACCGTTAGATATTGAAAAGGAACAAGACAGGTCACCTTCCGATGTTCGTCCACTCAGTGAGGATTCATCATCTGATTCCAACAGCATAATCCACTTGTCTCAACCTCATAGTCGTGGCAAAAATCGTCATATGTGGGCAACTCACTAAGGACATACTACTTCTTCCCGAACTTCTGTGATGTATTGGTGTCTGAAGGTAAACCACTGGCACGAAGGAGCTATATGAAACAACTGCATGAAAAACTCGTTGAACCATGGCTAAAACGTCGACTGGATATACCAACAAGGCCTCGTAGAATGAAAGACAAGATAAGAGACGTCATGGGTTTGAACCATGGGGATCGCGCTGAAGGTCAAGGTCAAGACCTTGAGCAATCTGGTTCTGGAAGTAGTCCTCTGATACCTGAAAATACCTCAACAAGGAAAAGAAAAAGCGGCAGTTTGTGTTCCTATAAAAAAGGCGCATGATCAAGAAGCACTGCAATAGTTGCAGTTCCCATTTGTGGCGAACATAAGGTTGACTTTTGCCCAACTTGTGCTAAAAAAATCTAAGTAATTTGATACTCACGTTTAATTTTAATCTTTTTTCTATATTATACTAAAAATAAAAATAGAAATTTTTAAACAATACTTAGTTTCCTAATTTAGTCAAGATTTAGTCCCTTAATGATCTCAATGAAACATGTGCCATTTAAGATTTATGATTTAGTACTTAAAAGTTAAATGAATATTAATTTTTTTTATAATGATCTTTAATTTACATCCCATATTTCCTATAAATATAATAAACCTGATTAAAATAACAATTTTTTTAAATAAAAAAACACGTTTAAAAATGGTCGTCAAAATGTCGAATGGTTAGCTTATCATAGAAGTTTAGGAACGTTAGCTATCTAGGGTTAAAGAAGTCGTACTGTAAGCCCTGGTACACGATTTTGCAAGTACGACCCATGTCTAGTCACTGCTTTTTAGTTACTTATACTCTATGGGTCACTGACTCGCTGAGTCGCTGTCGCTCCGCGTAGAAATGAAAGAGAAGCTAAAAACAAAAAGACGCCGATGGCGCGACGTTTCGTTCGACTCGTTCGAATTATTTATCATTAAATACAATTAATCCTTACAAATATCTTATTTCAATCGATATATAAAAACAACAGTTCCCTTTATTATTATTTATTATACATTACATCACTGTTATTAATTTTATCAAGATTTGTTTATAAATAACACAGTTACAATTGCAACGATTTCAATTTTAATGGTTTATTTTATGATTTTTTTCTATCGAGAAAATTTACCGAAAACGTGTTTTGAACACAATGGTCCACTCATAAATATGATCAAGATTAACATATTTTTTTGCTGTTCTAAAATGTATACATTTGGCTAAAATATTGTTTTGCGAAGCCTATTTTGACTAAGTACAGCGCCTTAATAAGTTATTGTAAACTCTGCGAACTCAACAATAACTTTTTTTTAAATTCCACACGGACGAAGTCGCGGGTAACAGCTAGTACAAAATATATCAGCCTTGCATCCGCCATTCCCTTCTGGAATCGTAGGCAAAAATGGCGACCTACGTGCGGCATGTCTGCGCCTCTTCATATTCTTTGATCATAGTTTTAGTGTTGCGCGCCACCGCACACATTTTTACGTATTCGGGAGTAGGGCGTTTAGCTCCGCCCACATGCACAAGGTCAGTGAGCCATCTATACACCTTAAGTCGCCGCGTCGATTGTTCTAGTGACGATAGAGAGTAGTATATTCCTTGGAGGACACTTACCTACACATAAAAAACACCATTTGTAAATAAATACGCTAAGATAGGATTCGATTATTTAAGACTTCTATTCGGCCTATTGACACTGACAGATGTGACAGTACTCTTTGGATTGATGACGTTGTGTTGACAGATTAAAATTTTTAATTATGTACTAGTCAGGCAACGGCACTTAATCTTTATGCCACTGATGACGTAACCTACCTTAAAAACTTAAAATAATTATTTTTTTTTTTTAAATAACTATTGAGCCAATCATCAAAATATTCAAATTAGTTTCTCAAAATACTCTAAATTTTCAAAATATAAAATAAAATCTATTTTGGACAATCCCCATTACCTATTACCTAAGATTGCTATTCAACGTGGTAATACTGCCAGCCTTTTGCGCACTTCTTCCAGTGACAGCGATGCTATGCATTCGTCCTTATACCTAGTACCTACCTACAAAGACGGAGCCCTCGGTGCGCGGGTCCGCTTAAGTTGGTGCGCTGGCAAGGACATCGACGCACAAACTGTTACCATGAATTCAGCACATGCTTCTCTAGAAGCATTAAAAAAAAACTATTCTCTAGAATAGAAACTTTTGTCAGTTACCAAAAAAAAAAACTGTTACCTGTCACCCTGTATACTTATGTGTTAGCGTGTGTGTTAGTTACCTTCAATATTTTTATGTTACATTTCTGTATTCCACAATAGCACAATTTAACCATCGATATTAGGAGAAAATACCAAACATATACAATACTCTTTGAAATTATGTACATATTTCCGATTCTGGAATCCGGGATATTAGGAGTAATTGATTCCGTCAACCTCAACCCCATAGATATATGAAAGACATTTCTATGATCACCCCACTAACCTCAAGCAGCTGTTTTTTTTTACTTTGTCACGGTACAAGTAAAATATTAAGGTATATGGTAAGTATCTTCTTGAGTTCTTGGTGCTCATATCACACCTGAAATAACTTCGAACTCTTCCTACGCTTACTGAAAGGAAAATGACTGACCTACTATCAATACAGCTCGTCGAAAATATCCATTGAAAGAAAATACAAAAAGGCGCCTTCAACGAGCGATAAAATTTCAGACCGGTTTTACTACAGACGTGAATACATACATAAAATAAAATATTACACCATTTTTTTATTGAACAGTATTATCAATAAAACAGTTTATTGAGCCTAAAACTCTTTGGTAAAAGTCATTGGTCTCGACATAACTTAAAAAACCGTAGGATCAACAACGCATTGAGCCTTGTTGCATTATTTAAATGAATACAGAATACAGCCCATCCTGTAGATTGGGAAGGTGACAAACCGAATATGTACTATGATCCGAATTGGGAGACGCGTTTCGCTGGATATAAGAGATATCCAGCGAAACGCGTTGCTTAAAACATGCTTTATTTTCAAATGGCGAAAACCTTTTTGTGTTCTGTGTACCTATTATTAGATTCTCTTAGTATTTACTATAGAGCCAGTATGTTTACTTGAACAGTATTAATCAATCTTGTTTATTATAAGGTCAATGTTAGCTGTTGAAGCTTTGGCACATGTGGAGCAATGTTAAGCGTCTGTTGCATGATTATTAATGCAATATTAATTAATTAATTATTGTGTTTATATTTATGATAGGTGAGCGGATCTGGATGGAATCATTCCAATCGGAATTTCGGATATTAGTACTACCTACACGTGCATTTTTTCAAATATGTACGTAGCTGTCACCTGAATTGATGTAATATTTAAGGCATAAAATAAGTGTCCGAAAAGAAAATTCACGATTTCACACTTTAAGAAAATAACTAGCTGATAAAATCAATTTGTCCAGTAAATAATTATCATAGACAGTGCCTATTAGGCACGCATTTCGATCTAAATAGATACCCAGTAAAAATCTCAAAGGCAAACATTTATTTAAAAAAAAGGTAATAATAACTTTACTAACATAACTTTTTAACTTAAAAAAAAACTTCTGATAGCGTTTATTCTGCTTCCAATTTCAAATAACTATCCATAATGTTCCGTAACAGCGTCGCCGTAGAGAGCCTATAAAATATTTATCAGAGTAGGTATTGTTCCAAAAACCCAATAATCTGGCAAAACTTGACCCGGCTCAGCGGAATGGGAACACTGATCGTATTAACATTATTGCTTGTAGACTTGTTTTTATAAAATTGTCTAATATTTACGAAGATTTTGGAGGTTATTATTTACTGTTATTTACTGTAAAAACTGTAAACGACAATCGTGAGAAGAAGTCGTGCAATAAAGCTTATATTGTATATTGCTGCTGTATCTTAAAATAATATGAGTATACAGAGTGGCAGGGACATCGACGTACATCCATAGACGCACGACCATAGATTCAGTACCTACATGATTGTAGACTTTAGTTTCGTTGAAACTTTACTTCGGTTATTTAAAAAAAATGCTGTTCCACAAATTTTATTATTTATTTTTATTTTGCGCTGCACTTTTCTACGAAACAGCAGATTATGTTTTAGATAACCGTCTAAAAATTCCTACGTTGAGGTCTAGAATCATGTGCTGAATTCATTGTTATATACAGTTTGCGCGCCCGTGTCCCTGCCACCATGTACAGCATACACGACATACAAGATAATGTTCTTTTGAAGATACTGAAGTTCTTCCTTTCCTATGTGGCAAAGTTGGCCACGAAAGCTATTGGTGCCGTCACGTAAAAAAAACGCTGGCGTTTTTTTTACGTGACGCACGCAGAAAATGTTCTTTTCTAACTTTTTTGACCTTTGTATTCTGCTTATGCGTATGAAGTTTCATTAAAATCGGTTTGTTCATTTCGAAAAACAAGGGCTTGAAAGCTTGTATGAAATGCCGTACCTATGTCGTAATCGCTCTTAACCGTGGGTCGTGTACAATTTTGTATAGAACAGTTAATAATAATTATTTCACGATAGTTGATGATCTATACTACCTTTCTGATACATACTGTATAATAGCATCAATATTCTAGTGAAGTTCACCAGGGTGGGTGGATGCATAGGAATATTAAATAAGTATTGACATAGGTCTTCTCTCTTCTAGCATTAATTGAGTATTTATACGGCTTCATGATTTAGGTGCGAAATTAATTAAACCGCCAGCAATGGCACTTCTATTGTATTTTCACCTATCGATCGACCCGCCCCCGCTTCACACGGTTTCTACGATAACGAGATTTATTTAATATATGTAAGTCTAAAATAAACTCTCCAAAATATGTAAAAACCTCATCAAACTCCGTTTCTTAGGTAGTTAAGAAGTACAACGTAGTGACACAGAACACGAAAAACGACTTTTGTTTATATTATAATATTTATAGAAGTTACGACCAAGTTTTATATGAGCTCGTATAAAATATACATCGACAGTGAATCTCCCTTTTGGTTACTAAAATGATATTTAAAAAAAAACAAGCCGTGCCCGGTGAAGTTTCCCATCGGCCCAAATGACAAACTTCATGAAACTTTCATAACATTTAGGTATGAATTTTCAAAAAATAGTACCCACCTTGGTTAATACAGGGAAACAGATTTCCATTATCTTTTTTTAAATAAGACATTTCGAAAGTTCTTAACTAATTTTTTAGACCTTTGTATCCTGCTTATGCGTATGAAGTTTCATTAAAATCGGTTCATTCATTTCGAAAAACAAGGGCTTGAAAGTTTGTATGAAATGCCGTAGGCGGCGTAAATAATGGCTCTACCAAAAAATATATATATATTATGTCTAAACCTATACGTTTTCTATCCATTTTGCTTATAAACACCTAACCGTAAGCTACAAAAATAGCTATCTTATATCCAATTCACCTTTCAAATAAAAGTTTCTACCACGCTTTTTCTTGCCTTGATAGGCACATAAAAGCTAGACTACATAAACGTTAACACATTTATATGACGTCATCAATTCCAGTGGTCTAATAACCGGCGGACATTTTATATTCGAGTTTATGCTCAGTTACTTTCGTTTGAAAGGTTTTTATAGCCTCATGTCATTCGTCTAGACCCAGCCTTGGAAAATTGCACTTAGATGTTTTGGAAGATTGTAAATTGGTCGTGGAGATGTTTAAGGGTAAGTATTTTGTGAATGGTTTTTAAAATCCAGTTCTTTTGCATTCAATTTTTGTATAAAACAGTGAAATAATGTGGGGCTTGCTTCGTCTAAATTAGCTTTTGTATAGATTACGATGTCTTTTCATTGCATTGTATACTTCTGCTGTAGTTTTGAACAGATATTTTGCTCAATAAATGAGATTTAAAAAACTGAAGTGTTAATCGACTTTTGTTGCTGACCGTACCTAACTACCCCTGAAATCTTCTGTATGACACCAATCCATCACAGCACCAATCAGATGCGTAGGTATTCTGCGCAGCTTTATGTTCCACTTTCTCTCTTATTTAACTCAATACTTTCATAATAACAAGTAGGTACCTACTAATGACCTATACTCTGTTTAATCACTATTCATAATACCTCTAACATCAGCCCCTATAATAAAAATCCTGTAGGACCATTCCTACTATCTTCGTTTCATTTGAGCGTTGTATCACAGATGCGTCTCCTTACCATTTACAATCGTATCACGTTCACAATTTATGTACAAACTTTTGTCTGAATGTGCTCTTGTTGCCAGTAATTTGACAAGCAAGGTCTTTTTTATCAAAAGGTCTGTACGAGAAAAATAGGAAACATTTGTTTACAAATAAACAAAAGAGAAAAGTAAAAGATTCTACTAGGAAAAGGGAGAAGAAGTCACCAAAACCACATCTGCATCTACCTGAATATAAAACAAAAGATTGCTAGTAAATGAAAATCGACTTTTTCTTTAGATTGTGTCAAAAAAGACTACAACGTCTTCAATTAACACGATCTCACAAGACGTGAATTAATGTAAATAACACGAACTTCCTTTTATTACTATCAGATTCTGAAAAAGATTCATCTCAATGCTCATACTACCCTCACTAACAGTATCAATGGGTTTCATTTAGACAGTTCAACAAGCTTCATTGAGTTACTGACGTTGTTGAGCAGACAAATTTTTCAAACATGAAGCAATGGATTATTCCTTCAAAATGGTTCAGGTTGTGATTGAAACTGTGTTAACCGTAAGAATATTTACTAACTACTAAACTAAATATAAACAAATCTATCTCTCCTTGTCCCCCAAATCCATTCAAAGATTTGACTTTAAAAGCTCGCTATTAGCGAAAAGACCGCCCATGTCACCCTGTGTATTTTGCTATATTTATATCTGTAATTATAAGGTGAACATAATAAACAGTAAATGACCTATCTACCCAGCTCAAGTTTTTCGTACACCGAAAATTGTCCATGTCTCAAGATTCCCTTTGCCATTAGACGAGAGTTCAAGGCCTTTAAAACAAAAGAATCCAAGAACATAAAGGTCACCCGGTACTTACTGCCTCGTATCAAATAAAAACGCGTTTCCAACTTCATTGGGAGTGCGTCTAAGTAGGGTAGGTATGTAATGAAGGCGGTGACGTCACAAGCCAATGGGCGGGGGGCCCAGTGGCGCGGCGCCAGACAAACTCCCCCTACTGACCCCCACCTCACCCCTTAACCCTCGGCTCACAAAGCATTGTCGGCAGTCGTACTCTACACTACTTCGGAGGCACTACGCCGTAGTATCCGACCCCTGGAAAGGGCTTGACCCGACTGTCTATAAAGGGAGTTGGATGCAGTTTTCCAAAAATAAGATAGCGTAACATCAGTCCAGCCGGTCGATCCTGTAAAAATATCACCGTGAAAACTTAGGTGAAGTGAGTTTGTTTTTGCTAGGAATTGACACTATTGACAGCTCACTCCACGCTCACTTCACCTAAGTTTTCACAGTGAGATTTTTACAGAATAGCACCGCTGTAATCCGTGGAGTGTTAGGTAAAGATGTACCTTTAGTATACCCATATTTAGCTAGTTATGTTAAAGTCCCATGATAGGGGCGAGCCTCTTGTCATCTACCGGGTACAAATTCAGACTCTGGGGTGCTACCAACTGATAAATGTCCAAAAAATGTTGCCCGACTCGGGAATCAAACCAAGGACCTCATCTTGTAAATTCTAGACCAACGAGGCAGATTAAAATAATGTGTGTCTATGTCATACAAGTACTGCCTTGCAATCAGCAAGGCACCGCACATGTAGGTACAGCCAGTTACTGCAATTAGCTGACCCACCTTTGCATAAATGATTGAGGCTTTTTAGAATACTTAATATTTTATAATTCTTTTATATTTTATTTGCTCAAAAATAAAATATAAAAGAATTATAAAATTCTATCGATTCGTATTCTAAAAAATCTCAATTCTTTTATATATTATTTACTCAAATAAATAAAATATAAAAGAATTATAAAATTCTATCGATTCGTATTCTAAAAAATCTCAATTCTTTTATATTTTATTTACTCAAATAAATAAAATATAAAATAATTATAAAATTCTATCGATTCGCATTCTAAAACATCTCAAGCATTCATGCAAAGGTGGGTCAGCTAATTGCAGTAACTGACTGTACCTCTCTTTATACACCGTTGCAACTTATTTTTTCCAATAACTTACATATCTTTTACAATATATAACACAACTATTTACACTAGGTACTAAATTAAATGAGTAACTAACTATACAAATAAATACAACAACAAAAGGACACTTAGGCGTGGAAGTACTCGTCCACTTCGCTGTCTTCCGGAAACGTGCCCAGAAGACTGATAGAATTGCCACGTTGAATGGTAATGCTAATTCTTTAGCCAAAGAACGACCCAGCCCTCTAGTCTCGTGAAGTGTCAACCAGCCGGCGAGAAATTTCCATAACGCACTTGTGCTCCATGACCCGAGCGTTTCGACCCCAAACAACTGTAGTTACCCATAAGGTTACAATATTTGCGCTTTTCCAATGGTTTGCCATAAAAGTAGGAGACTTTTATATCAGCTTCGATCGAACGTGTGTGGATAAAAATTGGCTTTCGCAACGAGGTGACTTACCTCGATTTTCTTGCAATGTTCGTGGGAAATCTCTTCTTCATTTTCCCACCTATTGGAATGGTGGTGTTCATGGAAAATCTCTTTTGAATTTGTCTATAATTGCTTCATAGTAAAAGCTTTTTGTCGAGTGATATCATCTAGTCTTATCAGTGTAGGCACATCTATAAATCTGTGCCGTCTCACTGATCATGTCATAATTATATTATGTTGTATCTCTGTAATTAATTACCTATTTTATCGTTTAATGTTTTTTAATTTGTTTTATTAACACTTCACTTCATTAAAACTTTTATTTGTTTTGTTAATTATACTTATCTTGTCACTCGAAGTGTTAATTATTTAACTCTTGTAGGATGTCACACGCGACTGCTAAAAACCGAGCAGTTTATCTACCAATTTTCCTACAACAAAGAAATCAAAATCTTTTAGAATACATTTCAGGGCATAGCGTATATATTTCGTGGTCTACCCAGAATGGATATTTCGTTGATCGGTTTATAATTGAAACAAAAGAAAAATATCTCTCATACATTTGTGCGTCATAGGACCACTAACAAAGAACGCAGTAGTTTTCCACCACCTTGCGAACGCATCTTAAACACTGAACAAGCTACGTCACACATAATGCACTTAGCATTGACACTGGCAGCCAGTTCCGACCAGTTAAAACTGAGGCTCTGCCAGTTGCGTCTAAACGAGGCATTTACTATGCGTATGTAAGTACTCGCTATTAATAGATGTGTGAGGTCGGGTGAGAATTCTGGATTATGTAATAGACAGTGGCATTGGGATTAGGTACGGATTATGTCTGGTTTATACTGGGTTTAGAGTAGGGCAATGCGGTGTAGGATTGAAAGAAAGAAAATACGTATATTTGCGGTAAACATGACGCAGAGAAAAAAAACAAGTTGCGGAAAAATGTGCGTCATTTCCACGCAAAATGGCGATCGCTCACCATAATGCTAAGACCCTATGCGAGACAGAGCCCCAGCGCTCTTTCGCAAGGAAATGGCTTGACAGTTTATTTGTCTTATTTCTCCTCTGTGTTTGGGAACAGGTTTCTATCAATAGCCCATCTTGTTTGCAACTTAAATGCAAAGGAAAAAAGAATATACAGAATATTATCGGTCAATGCCAAACCCATATCGAATGACCATAAAATGCATATAAAGCGCTCACAAGCAGCATTCTACTGATAAAACGATAGGACGAAGCTAACGCTGTTTTATGTTATTACAGTCATTCTAGTGGTTGTTTCACATAATAGCCATTGAATGGCCGGGAGTGGTGATGGATGGCTATACAAAGTAGTTGGCTCTATGGTAATGCGAAAAAGAAGGTTCTACAAGGTGGAGACGACCATACGACAATAAATTTTGCTGCGTATACAAAATGACGTTCTCAGTCTGCATACGAAAACTCAATCAAATATTTTCAATAGTTTAGTCACTATAGCTAGTCAAAGATTGGTAAAACCCATAGTAAACCCATCACTCATCATCTGCATAGCCTTTTCCCAACAATGTTGGGGTCGGCTTCCAGTCTAACCGGACGCAGCTGAATACCAGTATTTTACATGGAGCGACTGCCTATCTAACCTCCACAATCCAGTTACTGGGTAATACGATACCCCTTGGTAAGACTGGTTGTCAGACTTTAGGGCTTCTGACGACCCGTAACGACTGTCAAAGATCCAAGAATGACAGCCGGGACCAACGGCTTAACGTGCTTTCCGAGGCACCGAGGGGTCATGATATGTAAAGATGGTCACCCATCCACAGCGCAAGCGTAGCTTAACCTGATCGATCGACTTGTGCGGCTGTTATTATTTAGCTTCAGTAAACCCGTCACTACTATTTTTCTTTATTGCCGAAACGGGCGGTCAGGACCTCAATCACGCCTAGTAGACAACGATGGATGAGGTCTATGATGGAATGAGCGTGCCCAGAAGATGCCTAAGGCACAAACCTCCCAAACATCGACGAAACAAAGCAGGCTACATGACGCCGGAATCCGGTGGGAGGTCACAAACCAGGCGGGCGTTAGCTCTACTACCACAAGGGAAGAATTGGCCAGTCAAATAAGGTGTTGGGTGGGACTGTCCAGGATGCGCCGAGCGCTCGGTTCAGTTGAGTAACTGGCGGCACAACACGAGGAGGCTTCTTTATCATCATTTAGTTGGTTTTCATTTTTTGTTAGATAAAATATATTTTTTAATTTCGATGCTAGGGTTTATTTGATAGTTCCTAAATACCTTAAGCATTAGTAATGCCAGTATTTTCATATACTTACTGTAGTATTGAGGTCTCCATATATATTGAATACTTCTATAATAAGAAAGAGCAGAAATACATAATCAGGAGTTTGCAACTCAGAAGTAACATGTACAATACATTGTACGTAGCTAGAATTTAATTAAGTCGGTTTTCCAGAGGTGCTAGTTCTCAGTGAGTTTAATTAATTTATTCTTGGTTCTTAGAAATTCAGTAGAGGGATTATCCTGAAACCGCAAATAGGTATGACAACTTTCCTAGCAATGCATATGAATATAGTCTATACAGAACTTCATTGGAATGTCGTTCAATTCTTTCGATACTATTTTTGAACGCACATAATCGCAACAACACGTCCATCTTGGATTTACTGACGTCGCGTCTGCTACATTTGGTTTTAACTGCATGAGTTATTTTTACCGTCAAAATCTTACAATTACATTTTTGGAATGGAAACCCACTCCAGCCAATCCACGCACGAGTTATTCAAATCAATCTAAAATTGGAAATTATTGAAATGTCTTTGGAATTTTGTCTTGGTATTTACACCTTGTAAGTATTTCACAATTTTGTGGAGAATGTGGTGTACCCTAAAGATTGCTAGCTTCAACCATTGGTAGGTAGGTACAATAAGTTGAGTATGGAAATACCTGAATAAACAACAATTGATTAATTACTTACCAAGCTTGGCACTTGGATTGAAGAGCGTAGTTTAAACTTGTCATGCCGAATATAGACGCCAATACTCCAGTGAGGCCAGTCACGAAATTCTAAGCGGAGCCGTCATATCCCATGATCTACATCTTTCACATAAATTGAGTTCAAACAGCCATAAGTTCGTTCACAAAGCTTCATGACACAGTTTCAATGAATTCCTGACGTCAAACGCGTAAACCATTCGATGCCACCCCACGTGCACGGAAATGGAACTCCATATAAATACAATGTATACAAACGAGGCTCCGAGCGTTCAAACAAAGCATAGTACAGTAAATGAGTCATTGTTTCACTGTTTCATTGATTGTGTTAGACACAAATAAACGCAATAAAGGTTAAATCTAAAAATAAAGCCTATTTTTAGTATGAAAAGTCGATTTATCATTAATTCAATGTGTACTTGGGAAAGGCACGTTTCTTTTGTCTTTGTGTAAAATGTTCACGATTTTTCTTTGTGAGAAAATTGTTTTTGAAATTGGCACGAACGCATTTTATGGCAACTGCAAAATTCATTTTGCATACACAGTCTATATGCAAAATAAGTTTTCTGCCAGCCAACTGCTGTTTTATGCTTGTATTTTTCTTTTGGGTACGAGTTTCTTTAGGTACTAGTACCTACCTATATCTCTATACAGGGTTATTGGTAAAACATTAACAAACTCTTAACTATTATAGATCATTGTACCTAGTTACCTACTCATCATTATGAACAACTTTTACGATGGGGCCAAACTTAAAATTGCGAAAAAAAAATCAGCTGTTCGGGCTGTTCCCTACATTTTGACGAATTATACGAACATAAATGTAGGGAACAGCTGATTTACGATCGTCACTTATTATTTTAAATACATAGGTATTTACAAGGTTAATTCTACAATATAATGATCCCGCAATGCGAATATTTTAATTCTAAAACAAATATTAACGTAGTTGTGTCCGTATTTGTTTCTCGTCATAATATTTTTAAAGAAGTACGACGTATTGCAAATTGTGTACGACCATACAGTTTTAAATCTTATTATACTTACCATTAAAGAACAATTTTGGTTGTCAAAGAAATGCCGGTCACGAGACAGGTGGATTTTAATAAGTGTTTGTAAACATCTCTCTAATTATGTTAAATAAGCCTTTCACTTAGCAAGTTCCGTTTGTGATAAATATTAAACATATAATTCACGATTACCAGAGCAGAAAATTATGCAATGTAGCTTGAATAGATTATAATTATTATTTCAATATTGCATGAAAAGCGCGGCATGTGGTGCCGATTCCCTTATTGCTGGCGGGGGCCATTATTTTGTAGTGGCCATTACTGGTCTTGCGGCACGCGACTGCAAATTGCGCTGCTGTGTGCACTAATGGCACTCAATATGCTACTTCCTACTAATATTATAAACGAGAAAGTTTGTGAGTATAGATGGATGGGTGGACGGATAGATGTTTGTTACTCTTTCACGCAAAAACTACTGAACGGATTTGGATGAAATTTGGCACACAGATAGTTTATAACCAGGATTAACACATAGGATATTTTGTATCCCGATATTTCCACGGGATCGACACTTACGCGGGTGAAACCGCGGGGCGCAGCGCAGCTAGTTAATAATAATTTTTAGTTATTACGTGAATTATGTGTTTATTATTCGTTTTCAGTGTGGTCATTTTGATTAGGTATGCTGCACTTTTCTATTAAAGATAATAATTTGTGGAGTTTCATTATGAAATGATACCAGGTACGATTATAAATTATATCTACGCACCAGGATGATTTCATTTAGGTAATGTCTTACAGTACGTAACTGAATACGTAGGTACCTATGTTAAAATATTGAGGAAAATAATTTCCTCCAGGTATGATACCTAAAAATCACATCACCGTTATAAACAAGGCTAGCACGAAACATTAGGCAAATTCTATATCTGCCATTTTCATTTCCTTGCTTTATTTTCATGTTTCCAAATACATCGGCTGACAAACCGGTAGGCAACAAAAAACTTTATGTCCTTTCCTACATTAGCTATTCCTCCCAATAATTCTCCTCTACGTCAGTGATGGATATTACAGCTCAAAATAAACCTGTTTGTTCAAGACCACCTGCAAACATAAATTGATACCCAACACTCGAGTTAAACTACCGAAATGGTATAACGGTCTTAGCTCTAGCAACACTGGTCACTTCGTAGAAGCTTTTTAGGCCAAGGGCGAGAAGCAAACATCTAATAAAAATAAATCTGTTTATTAGTTTTGCATTAAGAATATTTTTTATTGGATGCGTGATAAAAGGAAAAGGAGTATTTTTAACTTTTACGATGTTTTTATTTTTGAAAGTAAAAGCAGACTTGACCCAGACTCGTGGCTAAATGTTGTGCGTGGTCTCATAATTTTCCTCGAATTTATAAATAAAGATCAGTTAGGAAACCGTATGATCAGTTAGAATTTCGGCCATCAAAGTTATTTCACACAATCAATTAACATAGCATTTCTACTAATTTTTTTTTGCATCATTTTGTATGGCAACACTATCGGCGGTGTTGGCACACCGCCCTTTAACGAGGACTCCTAGGTAGTTTCTTAAATCATCATTTATTTCTCTATAACGCAGTTCTATAGACTGTGCCTATAAGCAATCATGAAGGCTTGGTCTGAAATTACCTTCACCATGCGGATCAACAACTGCCTACCATAGAAATCACGTCAATTCGTCTTCAGGCATTCCTACATCCGACATGAGAGAGGCAATTCCTGTGTTTTTAAGAACGACCGTGTTCTAATCTCAGTTTCAATCTGTTAAAAAAAAAAAAAACATTATTTGCCCACATACATATTATTCCCAGCTAAAGCAATAGGAAGTGGTGAAGGGCGGGCGTTTTGGGGTACTGTCTTGTGTAATTTCGACGGTCGAAAAGTGTTTTTTCTCAGCTTAGTTAGAGTAAATGACTTTTGTTTTTTGATTTTTAACCATTTTCTCTCCTCTCCCCCAGATATGAGCGACTCCTGCGACGCGCGCGTACTGAAGACTTGAGCGAGATCTCGGGCATCGGCTGCCTGTACCAAAGCGGAGTGGACCGGCTTGGCAGACCCGTCGTCGTGTTCATCGGAAAGTGGTTCCCTATCGGAGACATCGATTTGGATAAGGTGAGACTTATTTCCTCCTCATGACCCTTGAAATATAGCGTGAATGAAAAAGTTCCAGTTTTGGCCAATAACCGCTCGCCAGAAACTCAAACTATTTCATTATCATTCTCTTGTCCTTATTCCATATTATTTGGGGTCGGCGCAATTCTTCCATACTTCTTTATTTCTCGTCATCTCGGTAGTCACCACGTTTCTAGCTAAATCTTCTTTCACATAGTCTAAACATCGTTTTTTTTGTTTTCTTCTACTTTTACAGCCATCCACATGCATACTTAAAACGTTCCTCAGTCTCCAATTAGTTAGCGTACAGAATCAAATCATCCATTTATTATACGAAAGCAAGTTTCTTCTGCTAGTCATCTACCTAAGTTATGTATCCCTTATTCGAAGAAACCATTAGATGGGAAACCTTAGTGCGATCTTTTGGCATTACAGTATCGCCATCATACTAATCTTAATCTCCTCACATTCCAGGCGCTGTTGTACCTGATCAAGCTCCTGGATCCGATCGTGCGCGGCGACTACGTCATAGCATACTTCCACACGCTCGCCTCTTCCGGCAACCACCCGCCTTTCTCCTGGCTCAAGGAGGTGTACACCGTGCTGCCTTACAAGTAAGCACTTAATTATCTCTTTTGGAACACTGACAAGTTTATGAGTACCTAGTGAAATGAAAGGTAGATCAAATCAACCAAGCAAACTTATTATAAGTAACTTGCCTTCCAACAGAGATTTTTCGGGTGGAATTCGGAAACTAGGATTAACTTGCCAACTCCTGGAACCACTTTCACTCCTTAAAAAATCTTGTAATGATTGCAATGCTATAAACTAGTGTTGATTTCATTCATTAATTTATTTTTAAATCTTTTCAGATATAAGAAGAACCTCAAAGCATTCTATATTGTACATCCCACATTCTGGACAAAGGTAATTAAACTGTTATATCCTTACTTACATTAATTAACTCTTGATGCTGATTAATATTTTTTTACCAATATCTAAATTTGTCATAAAAAATCTACAATAATATCGCAGACATATTCATTTTACCACAATTAAATTAATCTCCTGCCATGTTTAATTAACGTCTAACTCACTAGCTGTCTCTCCTCTCCTCAGATGATGACGTGGTGGTTCACAACGTTTATGGCGCCGGCGATCAAAGCGAAAGTCCACAATCTTCCCGGAGTAGAGTACCTGTACTCAGTGATGGCGCGGGATCAGCTCGACGTGCCTGCCTTCGTCACAGAATATGATATGACGGTACGTAACATTATTACGATATGTTTATACCACACTTTCTGCCCATACTTGTCAGTATAAGAGTATGGACAGAAACGTCGTTCAATATGTTAATAACAATAAAACTGTGCTCACATAACCTTGAACGTACTTTTTAGCTGTCATTGGAAGTTTTGTGTTCAGCAATTGACAATTATGGGGCTATTGCAAGGTGAAAAAATAAGTAGGAACCTAGTGAGGTGTTCGGGTAAATCCAACAGAGAATGGCGTTTAATGATTGTCATCTGCCTCGCAGCAGCTGTGACTGGCGATGATACTTTTTTCTTTCTATTAAATTCTTGTGTGCATCAAGGTAAAAATGACCTTGATGCTTGATCTCACCACGCCAATGTTTATCTTGTGTAGCGCAGCTGCAGTGTTTGGCTGAAAAATGTAATTATAATTTTCGTTATGCTCGCCAATTTTACGAAGAGGTGACAGGTTGGGGTGGCATTCCTATAGCAGGATGTTGCCGTCCAATACCTAATGATTAAATTACTTAATATTAATTTTAATGAAAATCCTTCTGTTTTCCAGATAAACGGTCTCCATTACTTCCAACCGGATACGAGCAACACGTAAGACGCAGCAGTCGTTCCTTAGCTATACATTCTGATCGTTGTTATAACATGTTCTGGGCCAGTTGCCAACATCTCTCTGTGTCACTATAATAGGAAAACGCTTCAAACGACTAGAAGGAAGGGTTTAGAGTGCATCTCGCTCACTTTTCGCTGGTTACGCTGAGTTCCAGCAATATTTATAACTCCTATAGATATTGCTAGCACCACAGCTAAGTTTTAAAGTTTGTCTAGGACTAGATGTCGTGATTCTTACGGTTTTCTCATAAAAACGTGCGGCAGCACATAAAACTAGTGTTTGGTATAAACTTCGTAATTTATAAAGTCGGCGGAAAATAAAACTTTGCTTAAATTTTATAATCAATTCGTAGGATTTCACAAAGATATGCTGGCAACACTGCAATTCGAATTCGAGTGACCGTTTGAAATCGGGCAATGGACGGCGGAAATTAAGTCATTGCCGATTGTCAAAAATGGTGATTCGTTTTTTAAGGCCGCTGTTATAGTATTTTTGTAGATTTTTTATTCAATGTCTGATTTAACGTAAAATGCATTTAAAACGAATCTTGTTGTCAAAAATGTGTAAGAAATATTAATAATAATTCCAATTGATTAAACTTTTGTGTCGGAAGTATTTGGCGTAGAATAAAAATGTATTATGAGTAATGTAAATTACAGATTCCTATCAGTGACATATCAGATAACTGTTGGGTCCAGAAGTTCGGATGTTCGTAAGACTTAGATGTTAGAACACGCCAAGAATGTAGATGGTATCAGGATGTTGATCAAAAAACATTACCATTCCTATTGTATAGGTAGTTAAAATTACTGAATTGACCAAAGAACTATCGTAAATTTCAACTAACTTAGATTAAATGTCAGACATTGAATAAAAAAAAAACAAAAAAGTTAAAATTGTTGAGAATATTTATCTTGTAATCTAGTATTAGCGGTGCATTTTATATTATTTAATTGTAATAATTATTAATATAAGACATATTATCGATCGTTAGATGTTCTTATTACGTCTGTATTTTTAACTCTTGCAACCCCGATATATCTGTACTTACCAGAATGGTACGTACATTTTTTATATTTTGTCTATGTATTTAGTTATGGACGGTATAATGTGTGCTATTTTTTGTATAATTATGATGCATATTTTCATATAAAAATAATAGATTAAACTGACATTTTAGTGATGTAACCTTTCTACTTAATCTTAATGCTTACAGTGCTCATGAGTGATTTTGGGTAAACCTCTGAATGATCCAGTGTAGACAAGCTATTAACTAGCGCTCCTTAGTCTTATTAGAAAGAGAAACATACGTTCTACTCTTTCTTTCGACGGGACTCTTCCACTTGCAGAAAAAGCTCGCCTCCTCTACGAGTACTACCTTATGATAGTGTTTTGTTTCTGTTCTTGTCACTGTTCATTGTTTCACACAGTCCCCGTTTCTCTGAAACTTCACTGTTTAAGCGACAGGGTATTCGGTTAGCGAGTAGCGAAGAAAATTTTATTTTTTAGTAAATATATCTCCTACCGCGTAGATTTGGTATCATTTAGAAAATTACGTAACTATAACACACCCATTCTTTAAATTAGATAATTAACCATTAATTTTTACATAAAGGTGCTTGATAATTTTGGCATATTGAGATTTTAATTTTTTACATATAAATTTAAATATAGGCTTAAAAACGGTACATAATGTTAGAGTATTGTAAATATGTATGCTGTTAAAGATTTTTGCGGAAGCATTCTCATCTCGCACTACGGTAATGTAGATTTTTATATATCGCTGAATGAGAAAGTGCGTTTGTACGTTTGGCTTAGATAATTATTAATTGTCAAGATAATAGGTACGTTACATAACGTATTTTTGGCCTGTACCGAGGTGTAACACGCAACTATTTAATTGCTGCTTCATATTGTCACTGCCGACAAGTCGAGGGTAGAGTAAGATTGTATCGTAGCCTAACAGAGGCCAATAAATAAAGATAGGAAAGGCCAAAGAGGGCTCAAACGTATGTTAGTACAAACGCTCACTTTCTCGGGAAGCATCGTGAGATTATCAGTGTTGAAGTAGTCGTGTGCATTGTGGTTGCAAAGGCTCACCAACAACTTATTACCGAGATACAGAGGGAAGAAAAGTAATTTGAATGGTCAAAAGTTGGTGGTGTGGCCCCAGTAGTGTTGCCAACGTTAAAAATATAATACACTGCCACTCGCAAGTAGGCATAGCGACACGCCTCGCGACGTGCCATAGTGTTCACATGTGACGTTCGTAGCCTTTGAATATTTGAACTTTTAAAATATTTTTTATAAATAGAACGTTTTTATGACAGGTTACTCGTTCCACGAAACCGTGGTTAGATTTTGTGAGTGAAGTAGGCTGTACGGAGCGTATTCTAGTAGCGACTTTGCCAATTACCTCATATTATAATAATTATATGAACTTCTATATTGTTAAAAATGCTGTTGTTATTATAGAAATAGGAAAAAATATAACATTTGTATCTTTATATTTATCATTCACGTAGTTTACTGTTTATGGCAATGGAATGTTTCGTGGAACGATTCTATTTTCTTTCTTAGCCAAAATACTGAATAAAGTGTACCAACCTACAAACAAAATAAATCTGTTTTTGTTTCCAAAACTATTGTGCCACCATGTTTGAAAAGATTTTTAAATGTTTAATAATACCGGCAGACTAAGGTCCTTGCCTGAGAGATCTGTGTAAGCGGTAGATAAATTTGTACTTAATGACATAAAATCACGCTTGTATTCCTCGAGAGGTGAGGCAGAGGTCTGTACCCACATTTCTCTAATTATATTCATAATAAATGATGCGTAAACATACTTTCAGACGATTGGTTGATGAGGAGTTCTGACTACACAGACTTCAGCACCACATTTAAGTTAAACGCACAGTGTGAAGTAAATTCAATGCAAATTATTCTACCGCATTCCGCAATAGACCTTAGGAAACGACTGATTTGCGGGGTTTAAGTATGTGTAGGTATGAATCAATCTGCATGTCATTGTGTGAGTGAAAAGTTGCAATTTTTAATACAGTTATATTTGTAAGTGATCTTTCTGAAGAGTATAATGTTAGACTTCAATATTAATCGACGATTATATAAAGCAATGTAGAGATGTGTGATGTATATCGTGACGATATGTTATGATGTAGGGTATTTTGATAAAATTGCGGTGAAGAGGAATTGTTTCTGCCATTTTCCGCTAGATGGTAGGTACTAGTGTGGTTTGAGGTCCGTTACGTTTGAATGTAATAAGGCAGTTTAGCAAATTCGTCGTTTTCATTAAAAATAAAATGGTATTTAAAATGATTCCTCATCACCGTAATATGTAAAAATCACGTGAAAGTCCATCATTGCATTTTTTTTCGTTCGTTTTCGCAAGACGATCTCCATCAAGCGAAAGAAAAGGAATGCCATGATTTAAAGTGATTAGTGCAACCGATCTACTTATTAAGTCGTGATTATTTTTAATGTTCGCACTAGAAAACCTGAAGATTTAAAACAAGGCCTTAGATGTGTTAACTATTGTTATTTTAATGTACCTTTGTGTTGCAAAGTCTATTGCTGTTAAAACATTTGTGAAGTAACACGTGGTATTCATAATGCTAATTATATTATAGGAGTTATTTAAACAAAAAATATGTGATCAAGCTAATGTTGGTTAAGTTTCATATTTTATTAATAAAATAGAGCATTAAATAGGCTATGTAAATATTTAACAAATACAGAATAAAATTATTAATTTACTAAAATTATGGTTTTATTTATTTGTTGAAAGGGTCACTAAACAAAAATTATGCTGATTTCTAAACAGACATTTTAATTATAGATAACGTAACCAAAACCCATCGAATTCCTAGTGTCGCCGCTTGTGGGGTAAAAGTAGGTACCTACCTACATCCGAAGACGGAGCCGACTTGTCGCTGCCGGCCGTCACTCGTTCGATGGTCGGGAGCGCTGAGTCGTAGGATACGGTGATCTCCTGTGAAACCGTCATTTCACAGAAGGAGGCTGTGGAAAGGTTGAGGGAGGTCGAGACCACTCTCCCGATCCGCAGCAGACGTACCGGGCGTCGGCGGAAGGCGGAGGGCAGACAACGCCCTCTTCCAGCCCCCGTAAACTAACTGGTCCTGAGGGACGGCGGACTTGGGGACGTCCGCCGCCCCCCATCTAGCAGGACACGAGGTGGCGGCGCGTAGTGTTCCACGCGCGCCCCTATAGGACGTCCCTGGGGGAAGAATCAAACACCTCACTTCCCCCTGACCCAAGGAGGCCGGCACCAGTCGGGGCTTGCGGAAGGATCGTACGTTCCCGCGACCCCCCGCGTAGGTGTGAGATGGAACACCAGGGTGGTTTTTAGTCAGTAAGAGTCCTACTTACATCATTCAGTAACTGCCGGTCGAGCTGTTACCTTCAAGTTTGTAAAATACACGGTGCTAGGGAGATCAGTGCGCAAACTGTTACCATGAATTCGTCTGAAAAACAAACAGCTGTTCCATTCATTTTGACCAAAGACTATATAACCACTATTCTCTTTGATTTTGACCGTACTACCTACTACACCACTGTAACAGCTGATTTTTCTGACAATTTGACCGTGTCCGTGTTCAACTTGTCAGAAAAATCAGCTGTTTCAAGTGTAATACTACCTGTATTCTGTACTTACTGCACTTTTGTATGAAACAGCAGATTTTTTTTCCGACGAAAAATATCAACTCTGTTGGGTCTTTAATGATGTAGGTACGTCCGTAAACCGTGTATACAATGGTACCTATACCTGCCTATCCATATCTACATTCACATTATTTCCCAGTTCCGTAGTAGGTCTGTACTACTTACGTTAAGTAGGTACTAAACACAACTAGAATAGATGATAAAATATTTAGTTTTTATCGTATTAAATTACCTACTAAGATAAGGCACACAGACGTGCGCGTATTTTCCACTGTTCAATTAGAGACTTGAAATGTGAAAAAACAAAAAACGTGTGAAATTACCACGCATTTTTAGTAAGCACAAGCATTAAGCACGGTTCAGACGTTAGGTATATAGTCTTTGGTTCAGACCCACCAAAATCGTGTACCTACAGTTTGCATACACTGAGATATTATAGGAAATACCTATATCTCAGTGAAAAACGAAAACCTTAAAAGGGGATTTCCAGTTTTCCTGTTTAGGGGGTAGTTTACGATTACATTTTGTCAAATGTTCATTGTACTTATATTGATAGGCATTCGGGGCACTTTAGGATAATGGGGCCCCTAAGAAAAATGCAAGAGCAGGCGGATCGCCAGGCCCTAGCTAGGCACTTGCCCAGAGTGGCCAGTGGCGAAGATGGCTCTGGTGTTTAATTTTCGCAAACTGAACACGGTTTTGGTAGGCATGAACCATGCTTAAAAAACCTGGTGATTTCATTCAACCGGTGGCTCAAATTGACCACGGTAAGGAAAATATTTCCAAGACACATATCAACCTAATTTAGCTCTGATAACGAATCTGACTGATGCCTTAACTTGAATTTTCACGTACGGTTTTTTTTACTTATAAATAACGCACGAATGTAACTAATTTCGGATCGGCGTTTTAATTGTATTTTTGTTGTTTGTTTTGCTAAATTTCATATAATAATTATTACAAATGTATAGTACTTAATGCAAAATTGATTGTCACACATAAGCATGGTGCATACTGAAGCAATACTCATCAGTGATACAGATCAAATAAAAATTCTTTTATTTTCATAGGTAAATCTGACCTGAAGACTATCCTTTAATTCAAGGAGCCTAGCTATAAGAAATGTGTGTTACAGCTGGTTGCAGCCTTGCAGCTGAAAATCGATGTCAGGTGGTACATCTTATGTTGTCATCTAACATTATGCTGACCCAAGGCACTTTTAACTTTGTTTTCTGTTTTTTTATAGTTTTAAGGTGCATTTTTTTTTCTGTAATGCCAATAAACATATATTTCTTTCTTTCTTTACAAATAAGGGTAGTTGAAAGGTGCTGCACCAACTAAAGACCACCTAAAACAGCAGAATATGGCTTCTAATCATGTCTGTATACACTCTTAAGAATTTCTGTGGAACGGTGACCTATGCAGCATCTAAAACCAAGCAGTATGACAGGATAGACTGTTTAGCTGGATATTCTGCTTGTCACATCATGTAGATGAGGACAGAAAAAAACATCATCCTTTTTGGATTCAGCATGTTAAAGGCTGTATCATTTTAATAATAATTTATTGGTTAAACATATAAAATACAATACAATTTAATGTTTACTTAGGTAACTTACATGCATTTAGCATTTCAACTAGTATATTTAACGATGGATATTTTTGTGCAGCACTTGTAAGTGTCACTTTTAATACTGTTAATACATTGGCAAGCAAGAATCCTCCGACTGCACCGAGGTAGCATGGTATTGGCCACTTCTGCCAAGGAGTGTTCCAATCTAGAGGGATGACTATCGCTCCCACCCACGCTCCGCAAACTGTCATCATGGCATTGTTGACCAGCATCTCAATAATAGTGTCTTTTCCATAGGTTCGGACTCCAAACAACAACTGCACAGATGACTCGATCCCAGTATGAAGTAACATAGGAAATACTGTGAGTAAAGTAAGTAGCGATGACAGCATCAATGTCTCCTCGTGACACTCTAGCACAGGCGCTCCGAACAATATAATCCCAATAAAGTATGTGAACTTGGCACACAACAGATAAACGAATCCTTTCAGAATGTCGCCAGCAGTATTCTTGCTCGCCTTGTTCTTCTTTCCTTGGATATCATTACTAGAGTTTAAGTAGAATGATTTCAACAATTCCGCGACGAAAATAAGACCCAAAATAAAGCAGGATGAGCCATTGCCGACTGAGTAAAGAATCCCTCTATACGATATAAATGTGATGATACTCGGTAAATAAATGCATGTTAACAAACTAGATATTGTTACTTTTCTTAGTTCCAATTGATCGTTCAAGGAAAACATGTCCTTTTTCTTATTTAGGACAAAACATAAAAACCCTTACTTCTGGGATTTGGACAAGAATATTGATCGATTTGGTGTTGTTAATTTGACACTTTGACAGTGACATTTGGCCGAGTGCACAGCTGACACTGGACTTGCTGGAACTGTTTTTTCTATGGCAATTTTTTAATGTCTAAACTCTAAACCTCGGTAAAGTCCAAAGTACACGATAAGTTTCTTGTTTGTGTTCTTGTAATTACAGCAACAAAAATTAATTACATCGTCATCAAGTTGCACCGTCTAAATACCGATAAGACAGTGCAATACTATTGTTGTTTTCAACATATTATTGTATTCAACAGGCTATTCATTAAATTGCACCTTGTGATTTATTTTATTTACACGGCTTCTTATGAAATCAATTGATTGATGCCCACGCTAAGGTAGCCCACGAATTTCTTTCTTACGATATAATTAATTATTAAACTATTAGAAATAAAATAATGGAAAGCTTCGGTGTTCGCCTTCAGTGTTTTCATGTCCAAATAAATATTTTGTAAATGGCAACTAGATGGAAAACGTCAAAACATAATTGTACGTGGCAACATTTTTCTTGTGAAATCATAATAGAATTCTGTAAAATTCTCAGTGAAGTGAATGAAGTATATTCAGACGTGATCGATATGACGACACCAACTTTATAAATGAAAGGTGCCGTTGCCTGTACCACCAGTTGACCGAAAACTGTGAGACGTTCGGCTACAGTGCGAGCCAACGTTCATATACAAATCTCGTATAATTAAACATACTTATTACAAAACAACTTACTTTGTGTCGCAAGTGTTTGGTGTGTCATTGATTACATAAAAAGTAAAAATGCGGTGCCCCTTCATAGGATCGTTGAACCAGGCCTTCGTAAAGAATTACGGGGCGACTCTTATGAAACAATACGGAAACTACTGCCCCGTTATAACTCGCGGGTTCCGTTCTCTCGGCGTTGACGAGACCAAGTGCCCCTTCATCCAGCAGAACGTGGGCATCTCCGAGGCGCCCAAGGAGATGACCGAAGATATCACGGAGCCCGCGCAGTCGTACCACTACGAGAAGTTCTTCCACGAGCAGATCAGCGCCAAGAAGAGGGACTACTCGTACCGCATCTTCAGGAAGGTGTCGCGGTTAGCTGCGGACGGCGTGTACCCGCAGGCGCTGGAGGGGCCCGACAACCATCGCGTGACCGTCTGGTGCGCCAACGACTACCTCGGCGCGTCTCGCCATCCTGTAGTTCAAGATGCAGCCATCAATGCCATCAAGTCCTATGGTACTGGAGCAGGAGGAACCAGGAACATTGCTGGAAACTCTCAGATGACAGAGAAACTTGAAACTGAAATAGCCAACCTGCACAAGAAACCAGCAGCTTTAATATTTAGTTCATGTTTTGTTGCAAATGATGCAACATTGTCTACATTAGCAAAAATTCTACCGGGCTGTTTAATCTTTTCTGATGCTGGAAACCATGCATCTATGATACAGGGGATTCGAAACAGTCGAGCATCAAAGCAGATATTCAGGCACAATGACCCAAATCACTTGAGAGAACTATTGTCTCAATCGCCAGAAGGCGTTCCCAAGCTAGTTGTGTTTGAGACTGTCCACTCGATGAGTGGAGCAATCTGTCCTTTAGATGAAATGTGTAACATAGCCCACGAGTATGGTGCTCTAACATTTGTTGATGAAGTTCATGCTGTGGGGCTTTATGGGGAACATGGTGCTGGTATAGGAGAAGAGAGAGGGATCCAGCACAAGATAGATATAGTATCTGGAACATTAGGGAAAGCATATGGCAATGTTGGGGGCTACATTGCTGGGTCTTCCTTATTGATAGACACAGTGAGATCTCTGGCTCCTGGCTTCATCTTCACGACAGCGCTACCGCCACCCGTGCTGGCAGGGTCTTTGGCCGCTATTAGACTCCTTGCGAGCGAAGAGGGCAGGAGCTTGCGGGGGAGGCACCAAGCTATCGTGCGATACTTGAAGCTGTCCCTCCTCGTGGCCGGTCTGCCACAAATGCCTTCAGTAAGTCACATAGTACCTGTACCTATCACGGGCGCCGACAAAGTGGCGGCCGTGGCCGAGTCCCTGATGAAAAGGGGCCATTATGTGCAAGCCATCAACTACCCGACGGTGGCACGCGGCGAGGAGCGGCTGAGGTTCGCGCCCGGCCCCTACCACACGCCCGAGATGATTGACAGCCTCATCACAGCCCTAACCGAAGCATTCCATGAGAACAACATAAGTTTCAATGAGTTCATGAAGAACGGGACGTGCCGCGAGTGCAGCATGGAGTACAAGGTGGACATCGCGTACGAAGAGCCCTTCAAGTATACTCAAGTTGCGTAGTTTGACCTTGGCATGACCGTGTATCGACCATGACATTGGGCGCTTGGTATAATTTAAAGAAAAATATATGTAAAGCTAAGCTATAAAAATGTATGTTTATATTTTGTTGTTGTTCTATTATTGCGGTTCGTGGTTCATGTTAGGTTGAAATTAAAACGTGATATCATGGAGCTCAGTCATTTTATTTAATCCCAGTACTTGATGACGCCATCCCAGCCTGCCGTGAGCAGTTTGCTGGGTTCGTGAGGATGCCAGAGAGACGTGATGCAGACGCCGTCGTGCGCCTTCCATTTCTTGTACAGTTTCGTGGTCTTCCAGTCCCAAATGTAACACTTTCCGTCGGCATCGCCGGACACGAGGTAACTGTAACAAACAAAACGATCTTATATAACAGTAGACATGTTAGACTTGTTTTTTCCTTATTCAATAGATATAGATATGTCCGCCTAAAATGATAACATAAACATTGGAGACAGACTGTTGATAAATTAGTAACGGCAAACAATGGCATAACATCCGTTCTTCACAACGAGTTATTAATAGATTAATTATAAATGGTTTATCCAAACTAAAAAAAAAAGTAAAATTCAGCTAACGACATAAAAACAAAAACTCATACACACAAACAAGCTCATTTCCAAAACACAAACAACATGTTGCTCTGTCAATTATAGACAAGAAAATCCAAACAATTCATCGCGATTCGCGTTCATCTCATCGCCACCGTCATAATTTTTAGAAAAGACTTCCTTTTGCATGGCAAATTAAAAAAAAAGTCAAAAGTCATCAAAGTATCAAACCATGTCTTCAATCAAACGGTTTTTACCTAAAGGAATGTATGCAATATGTGTTCATTATTGCATTTCCTCATCGGCATCGGTAAATCGAATGATGTCTGACGAAGCAAAAAAAAAACCGTTGCGTGTAAATGAATTCCCTTTGCTACATAATTACAACTTCTGCGCGACTGTTGCTAACTCGGTTCTTCTGTATTGATAAACTTAGGTGAATCCCTTACTTTTGAATATCAAGTTTGTGGTAGGTAGCTACAGATCAGTAGCAATCAAAGGCTTCAAATTTTATAACGAATTCGTAAAACAACCATAATACAATGTTACGTTAGAGTTATCTATCTAGCTAATGTAATTCCGGATAACATAACAACAATATCGATAATATGCAGTGGGACTTATCACGATTATGCATTACCAACACTTAACTAGGTGTGTGCAGGCAGATAATTGTCAAGGTATTTGCATGCCAAAAATAACACGTATCTTTGCTAACAGAAGCCTAGGAATTCATTCATCTTCTTCAGACCTGCGCAACGACTGCACATTTTGCACCTATGACGCACGTGACCTTTGTAAAGGACATAACCGATTGGGTCACTGTTTCAGGCCAGTTTAGTCTCAATCTCACATTACTAAGATTGGTAGGTACTTCCGTTATTATCGTCTATGACTATTTCCGAGGTAAATGGGTTTGAGTCCTTTCCTTGCATAGAATTTGATAGTAAAATAGTGTTCTAAAACTATACAAAATAGAGGCGACGGAATCGTTGGCGTCGCGCGTCGTTCCGACCTCGGGGCCAAGGTCCTGCCCATATTTGTTTGCATACTTTCAGCGTAGTGTTATAACGTTTTTCTTATATCGTTACCATTTTACATTAAATTACTATAAACGGTTATTCTTTGCTAGGGTTCCGCTTGGTAAAAGGCATGCAATTTCCTAAACACACATCACCATCTCTGAGAATATTAGTCTGAAATACCTAGGAAACTATTGAACAACCTTAGAATCATTTCAGAGTTCAGCCGTTGGAATTTTTTTTTCAATTATTTTTAGGACTTTAAAGATTATATTTAGACTTGATTATGTTGTTTGTCATTTATTACTATCGTGTACGGTCCTCGGCCCCCTCTATGTGACTTGTAACAACGTATATCCTACTCTAGTTACCTATGGGGGCCCCAGCTCCCATAGTGCAGGTATCCCGACCGATGTGGGAATACAAATGGAGGATTTTCATCGATATGAGCAAACTAATGGTCTACTACCAAATAAAGCTTTTAAGCCTTGATTAAGGATCGTTTGTGAGCAATAGAGACTTCTAGAACAAAAAAGGATCTGATTGAATCTGTAGGTAAAGTTGATATTTTGATGTGAAATCAATAGGTATTTACCAAAAACTTCTTAAAAACAATGTGTCGCAGCCAACTGGTTAATTTAGCCCTGGCGTTTTTTGACGTTTTGACGTTTCCCAGTCAGGGCAAAGGCACGCATGAAGGGATATACAATAATCCATACTAATAATATTATAAATTCGAAAGTAACTCTGCCTGTCTGTTTGTAATTCTGTATGTTACATTTTCACGCCTAAACCAGTGAACGGATTTCGATAAAAGGCATGAGATAGATTACATCCCGGGGAAGGACATAGGATAGTTTTTTATCGACAAACCTCGCATGCGAAGCCGCGGGCGGGAGCTAGTTTGTATATATTAAGTTAATGACCTACCTACACATCCTTATATTTTTGTAACTTCATGTTTTAATAAAAATACCTTAAAAATGTCAGCGACCATTCAGTGTTAGAATAACACATTTTGAAAGTTTTTAATCAATTTAACGTGTTTTTTTTTTTGTTATTTAAATAATGAGACAAGTGTCCAGTGACAACGATTAATTGGTGTTATCAATAACAGACAAACAAAAAACATTTGGAGTCAAACTTGAGATAAACTCGAAAATAATATTATCTAAATTTTATTTGTTTAATAAATTGGTAGGTAAGTAAGTATACTTACCTACCCTATTTCGGGAAATCATCCGATAGTGACAGGTACCTACCTAATCAAACTTTGAAAAATATAATTGTCAATATTTGTAATTATTAAGTCTCTCTTGAAAAAACAATGATAAAAGCATTCTACCGATTCAAGAATAATTGTACTTCTTAACTTTAATTACCTACTTATCTTCATTGAAACCAGATTTAGTCAGTTTTTTAATAAGATGCGATAATTATCTGCCTAGCCTTTTCCCAACGTTGGGGTCGGTTTCCAGTCTCCGGATGCAGCTGAATGCCAGTATTTTACATAGAGCGACTGCCTAGCAGACCTCCACCACCCAGTGACTGGGTACCTAATACGATACCCCTTGGTAAGACTGGTTGTCAAGACTCGTTACGGGTCGTCACACTCGTCAGTACTCAGTAGCCCGAATACTGACGAGTGTGACGACCGTAACGACTGTCAAAGATCCACGAATGACAGCCGGGACCAACGGCTTAACATGCTTTCTGAGGCACGGAGGGGTCTCGCTCTCGGTATGTAAAGATGGTCACCCATCCAAGGACCAACCGCGGCAAGCGCAGCTTAACCTGATCAATCGACCAGTGCGGCTGTTATTACTTCGCCATAACAAATACGCGATATTGAATAAAATTTTGCATTTTTAACATTAAAATATTTTTCTAAGCTTGACATGATATAACGAAAAAACGTGTTAAAATGACACTATCAATCACTCGTCAATGGAAAATGTTTGAGATAAACGTTCCGGACATGCCTATAAATAAAGTGAATAAAGGCTCCTTCAAACAGGCGCGACACGCGATAAAATCGCGCGCGCCACAAAGGCACCGCTCGTTGCGCGACTTGCGGTGTCTTTGTGTGGCGCGCGATTTTATCGCGTGTCGCGCCTGTTTGAAGAAGCCTTTATGCAACCAGCTCAAACTTCTTATTTTGATCCTTATCTCTAAATGATAAGGATTGACAGACAACCTAAAATTACCAAGTCTCGATAGTGTCTAAGAACTTTACATTAGTTACAGACGCTAGCACATCAAGCTAGTATCTTAGTTCTCCTATAATCTCTCCATTTTTGATTCGATCGCGTAGCGAATCTCCAAGCATAGTCCTCTCCATTGCCCTTTGGGTGACTTCTAATGAAGACCGGGCTAGTAACTGAATAATCCAGAATAGAAATATAAAATAAGTTGATATTTTGTCACACCTTATCTTTACAAACATGCGGTACCTAACCCCCGAATGATTATCGCTACTTCACTAGACAATATCGATCACTATTTTGACAATAGTAGATATAAAACCTAAGAAACAAATAAAATGTGTCACGCTTAAAATGACTATTTGTGTTACAGACTAAATAACGGTTCCTAATCGATTGATATAGATATCAATCGATTAATAAAGATAGCAGTCGATTCATCACGAGGTATCCCTGTGCAATTCAAATCTCGAATCTCTTGATCTATTATTTCGTATGCGAGAAGTTTTAATACAATAAACAAGTACCTCGTGATGGTCTACAGAGATGCTACGATGGCTTGACGTACGTTGTGGTCTTAAAAAAAATAAACAAATAAAGGCAAAATTATGGGAGCGATGGGCAAAGATCATCACTCACTGGACGCCTGAGTCCCGGACATCGCCGCGCCGTCGAGGTAGACCACAGCGAAGGTAGTGCGACAATGTGTTAACATTTGTAGGGCCAATATGGCCGGAGATCGCACCAGACAGAGAGGATTGGATGAAAAAGGGGAGGCCTTCACCCAGCTGTGGGACACGATGTAGGTTAACAAAATAAAAATAAAAAAGCGAAAAATGCTGAGTAAATGAGCTAATTAAGTGACTGAGAACCTTGCGTCAGTGACGTGCGCAGATAACCAGTTATTCTCAGGAAATAATAAAAAATATATAAGAACGTTCACAAACACAACAAACAAATCTTGAGATACTTGAAAAAAAAATCATGTATCAATATTTCCTACCTACTGATATGAGATTGTAGATACTGAGTTAGAAAATAGATATGAATGCCCTTTTAAAGGACATAATTTATCGGTAAAGGTCGAATTCGTCAATTTCCATTTTATTATTTAGATCCATTTGTTTATATTTTGTTAATCCTGTAACTAAGAATTAAAATAAAAACAAAAAACTACTTTCTAAAATTATTAGCAGCGTTCTCATTTAGACTGAGCTTAATGAGTTTCAATCTAAATAATCAAATATAACTACAGCATTGGAAGTTAAAAGCAGTGAATATGTGTTTTATAATTTAGCGTTACAAAATTTTGTTTCAGTGCGGTTAGTGGAAGTGCTCAGGTGCGGCTCGTCCAAGTGCGGTTCAAATCAGTGCTCTGTGTGGAATACCTCAACATTATAGGTTTGCATAGAACTGACAAACAATTCTACGCGTAAAGGCTCCTACAACCAGGCGCCGCAAGTCGCGCAACGAGCGGTGCCTTTGTGTCGCGCGCGATTATATCGCGTGTCGCGCCTGTTTGAAGGAGCCTTAACTGGGCTACATAGCAACTAGTACTGCCTACCGACTATATCTAAAGATATACATAGCATACCTATAAAAAAAAAACTATACTATTTTTTTAACCCAGATTTTTGGCTAGAAATTCTAAAAGCTATGCCAAAAAATCTCACTTTCCTCTCTCTCTAGACACGAAAGTACTTATTCAAAAACGCGCCGGAACATATAGTTTTACTTCCGCAAGTAAACCAATAATCCAATTCTAGCATTATGTTGGTCAATCGGTCAATGCCCTTAGGACACGGTTCAATTTTAAGTCGTTAATAAATAAGCCGTACAAGAAGTCAATTATAAATGGTCACCTTTAATGCGTGCCGAAGGACCAAAAAATTGTGCACGCAGAGTAAATCTAAAAACTAATTCCCATAATTAAAGTACAATGCGTGCCACGTAAGAAGAGACTTGACACACCACGTGGTTTGACATGCGCAGAACACGATTTTAGGTATCTTTAGCGGTATGAGGTCTAAGTGCGGGACGGGACCGGACGTCATAGGGGCAGCGGAAAGAGTGGGGGAGGCGGGGTCAAGTCTCTTCTTACGTGGCACGCATTGTACGTTCAATATCTGTCAAAAATGTAGGGAAATTAGAGGTATTTTTGACAGATTCGAGACTGAGATCAGACTGTGAACTTTCTTAAAATTACGAAAATTGCCCCTCTGATGCAGTATTTTGTTTTTGTCCTAATTTTATACTAAATTGTTAAGCATCTATTTAAAGGTACCTACTGGCGCAGTGACCTGTTTACAAACGTAGTAATTATATCCTTGAACTCACTACTAGTTTATACTACTTAGAATAGATAAAGGTATCAGAAGTCTTTGAAGCAACGCCTCTGCTAACATCACCGCAGTGGAAAAATCCAAATGCGTTACCATAAGAGCTCATTTATATCATTAATACGTCTTCATTCAAAGTAGTCCTATAATTAGAATATCAAATATTTTCATTTAATTGAGATTAAATGATATTTGGGTTAGTGTTTTTAAGAGTTTTAGCTGTTTTAAGCGCCCACATTATTTGGATTCACGCCTGACGTGCGTACCGAAGCCCTACATTGTTGCCAAGAATAATGTAACCGAAATACAATACCAGTTATAACCAAAACAGTGGCAAAGGTCGATCGCCGCGGCCATAGATTACAAAACATTTACGGTACGAGTGACAAATCGATTGGACACGAAAGGAAAACTATGATTTGATCAAAGATAGAGTGCTTCCTTACATATTTTCTCCGAGACAGTGTCACAATAATTCATCATTTATCGGGAGATCTCCTGAATTGGTTTATCATCTCATGATAGCACGATTTTAGATGGTGACGCAAATGTATTTTTTTTGCAGGAAAATACCCGGAATACTTACTACTTTCGGCACACTAATCAATACTAGCGAAAATGACTCTCAGGTGTTGAGCACAGAGTTCGATATTATTTAATTACCACTATAGTCTAATTTTTGTATTCTGAATAAAGATGTAAGTATTATTATTTTAAACACTACTGATGAAACTCATGGTTACATAATACTTCAGTAAACAATTATAGTAATTAATCACTAATCATACCCAATAGGCATAATTACATAAATCAGTCCATTCGCTAAGCTGTCTCCTCTCATTTTCTAATTTGTACATTTTCAACAAACCATAATTAGTTTAATTTAACAGTAAACTTCAGCTGTTGTAGTTCACCCATGTTGTTGTTAAAAAAGAAATGAAAGGCCTAAAACAGCCAGGTCACGAGTGTTCTAGATATTTTACCTCCTATATACCAGGCACTTGAGGGAGGACCACTTGTACATCAATTAACTATGAAAAGTTAACACACGCACAAACAATTCACAATATTAGGGCCAAGTGCTTAATCGAAACTTGACACCGATACCTACGTGGTAGATTGAAATTGGGAGTTAATCGATTTACGAATACAGCCTTCCTAATAATCATCTTGTATTATATATAAGACTAGCAGCGCCCCGCGGTATTATCGACATAAGTGTCTACCCCGTGGTAATATCGGTATAAAAACTATCCTATGTCCTTTCCCAGGACTCAAACTATTACTATACCAAATTTCATCTAAATTGGTTTAGCGGTTTAAGCGTGAAGAGGTAACAGACAGACACACTATCGCATTTATAATACTAGTATGGATAGCATGGATACTTTAGTCCGACTTTTAATTAGCTGCAGTAAAATGACACTTCTTAATAACTCATTTCGGACTTAGTTTAGCGATATGCATGTCAAATAAGTTTCGTTTGTTACACTATTCTGTAGGTACTAGAAAAACAAGATTTGGTTGATGGCCGCGAAAAAACAAAAAGACGCCAATTTCAGTCCATTTAAGTAACACATAAGCTGTCATTTTACTGCAGCTAATTAAAAGTCCGACTATAGTGCGCAAGCGCCATTTTGAACTATCTACAGGGTGGCAAAGACATCGACGCGCAAACTGAAACCATGAATTCAGCTCATCATTCTAGCGTAGAAAAAGAAAAAAAAAAAAAACAGCTGTTTTATGGAAAAGTGCTGGACATGCAGGTTTCCTCACGATGTTTTCCTTCACCGTTTTAAGAGCAGTGGTGATGAAATTATTTACACGAAGTAAAGCGCCTGGGTCCGAGCCCACGGAACTGGAACCTACCCGACTTACCGGGGCCGTTACCACTGGGCCACCACTGCTCATTTCTATATAGCCAACAGCGAATACAAAGCCTTGTTTTTCCTTTACTACCATGGGGGAAGCGAGCTAAACACTAAGGCATCATCCTAAAAGAACGCGAATGCGCGATCATCGTAGGTTCGCGCAAATTTTACTCGTACGAACGCGCGATCAAACATATTGAACCTGAATAGGTGCCCTAACTGACAACGAAGACGCGGTCGCGTGACTCAAATGTTTGAAAATCTATAAAATATATAATATAAATCTATAAAACAGGTCATCCAAATATTTTCCGACAGCAAAAATTGAGCGTCTCTGACGTTCATGGTTGTTGGTACCGACCGTGCCAGTGCCAAACTTGGTACTCCACGGTCGCTCGCGTCGTAAATTCGCGCGATGATCACGTATTCGCGTTCTATTAGGACCCCAGTTTTTGCTATCGCGCGAACACGCGAGGGTCGCGTCGCTTACTCGCGTGATGACTGCGCATTCGATCGTGTTCTATTAGGACGATGCCTAATATTTAACATAATTAGGAAAAACGAAAATTTTACCAGCCTGGGGTAATTTAGGAATAGTCACATCAGAACCGTGAAATGTTTAAATATCTCACAAGCGTCAAAGGACCAATTTGTTTGTAATCTTAAGCACACTGTCTTTAAATAAACTTGTAGGTCATACGTAACAAAGCAATCGACACACTATTATCTAAGACATGTATTGTCTGATTTCTGAATACCAGTAGTTCTTGCTAATCTAATCTGATGTGGTGCTGATAAGGAATCACGCGTGCTGAGTGCTCAAAGTCTATAGAACTGTTTAATAACGATCGATCAGTGACCAACGAACACGATTGCGTCAATCGGAAGTTTTCTATGGGAAATACTCTCTATTATTAAATAAAGGGTTTAAAACATCATCATGATTATTATTATTGCATACTAGCGACCTGCCCGCTTTGCACGGTTTTTCGACTCGATCAAACATCGTGAATTCTTTATTATTTGTAAGTTTAATATTAATTTATTGTACACGAAAACCTTTCTGAATAAGATCTATATATGTATGTGATGGTGAGAACCGAACCAAAATCCGTTGTAGAATTTAAATAAAAGAATAACGCGGTCACACAGCCAGACACGAAAGGCGACTTTAACTTATAATAATTCATCATCTTCTGTCTAGCCTTTTCCCAACTATGTTGGGATCGGCTTCCAGTCTAACCGGATGCAGCTGAATACCAGTATTTTACATGGAGCGACTGCCTATTTGATCTCCATAACCCAGTAACTGGGTAATACGATACCCCTTGGTAAGACTGGTTGTCAGACTTTCGGGCTCCTTACTACCCGTAACGACTGTCAAAGATACACAAATGACAGCTGGGACCACATGCTTTCCGAGGCACGGAGGGGCACGTGTTTTATTGTTGTTGAATGTTTTATGTATTTATTGGTTACCATTTACATAATGGTACACCCATTCTACATGTGCAGTCTCTCCTTCTCACTTAATCTATCCAAAGGTTATCTTTATAAAAAGTTCGCTTTTAGCGATAAGACCGCCCATTGTGTCACCCTATGTAAAATTTCTACAGTTTTATTTGTAATTTTTATGGTATATAAATAACATAATAAAGCGTATTTTATCCAACTTCACTTCTTGGGTAAGGTAAGTTACCTATACATGAGACATCACATGCACATTATGCCTGTGTATGTAAACTTGTGAAGTCTTGTACTGTGTATGTCATTGTACCGTATTCTGTCGGTTACGGGCGCGATGCAATGACACGTAGTGAATTAAAGAGTAATTAGTAATTAATTTGACTTCGCAAAATGTCCAACTGTCTAATTCTCAATTGGTCCAGTTCGCAATTGGACTAGTTTGCAATTAGTCCAATTCGCAATTGGACTAGTTCGCAATTAGGGGGTGAGAGGCAGTTTTTGACACGACCCCCACGTGAGTTTGGGTGAGATTCGGCTCGAAGTAAAAATGCATATTATAATTTATACATCTATGGTGGACGTGCGTGACCTACGACTTGAGATGTAAGATACCATTCTTCTAGTTGCGTCAGAGACTCAATCAAAACAAAAGAAGAGCGGATTAGCTTACGTATGGTAAAACACAACGGTTGCGTGCATGATATGCAAGTCTGATACTGCAATTTAGCTACGGATTAGTGTCAGAAGACATAACATAACATGTTTGTAACCACATTGAACTTAATTAGAACGAACGAAGTTTGAACATGCCCAGTCACGGGGCATCGGCAGTTAAGTATTACATAAAATTATAAAAAATAAAGTTACAATACAATAATATTATCAATTACTGTAATCTAGGATAGTAACTAAAAGTAACGATGACAAACACTTTCTGCGTGAAACGCTGAATCATTCTTTGGAATCGCACTGCGGGTCAGCACGAAGAAACCAGTACCTATAGCTTCACTGAAGGTCAAAAATGGAACTAAACGAAAATGTAGTGAATTTGACACAAGGACGCTGCACGGCCATACAGGCTAAAGATATACAACGGTACAAGCATCATAAAGCGATCTTTTATCTGTGACCAGAATCGGAACTAACGCCGCAATCTATCTTGTTTTTTCAATACAATTTCTGCGGACGTGTTCCACATTGGGCATCCGCTTAAATGGCACCTGAGTGAATGCACCTGACCTGACACACAGTGGCACATTTACGTCTTTCTGCGACTAATTCACAATTTTTTTAACCACAACGCCCCCTGTCAATGTCATTCAGTTATCAAAAGATATGGCAGTGTATTTTTAGCCGTTTGTAAATAATTTCTTCTTTATACTTTATAAATCGATGACTGTCAAATAATATGACGACAAGAATATAACGTCCGCGTCAGAAAAAAATAAGAAAGTTTACAGCGTTCCCATGTGTCTAGATAAATCTAGAACGACACACAGACTTCTTTTATTGTAGCCTACGGGTTTATCTTTACATCAATAAGCCTGCTGAACACTGGGAACCCCATTGTATGTTACTAGGGTAAATAAGCAGACTTGTGCGTCAGACTAAGTCATGTTTTTGCTTATTTTTATTCATAAAAATGCCCTGTGCCTTTACTAAAAATAGACATTATTACACAGGATAAAAAGCCTTAGTGCCTTTTCACACGTCCAGCAACCGGGTAGCCGGTGCCGGGTACCCGGCGGCGAAGTGTATAGTCATGTAAGTTAGCTTTCACACGTACCGGCGGCGGCGCGGCGCGGCGGCGTACTTTGCCTGGCATGTGTTACCGGATAGTCGGCACAGGCTACCCGGTTGCCAGGACGTGTGAAAAGGCACTTATAGAAAATTAGCAGCGCCCCGCGGTTTCACTCGCATAAGTGTTTGCTGTCTTTGCTGGTAATTTATTGCAAAATATGAAGCTATTATCTATTAAAATAAAGTTTTTAGAGGTATCAAATTAGTTGTATTATGTTTTCATCACACTACCTACCTAGCATATATCCTTAAGTATATCATATATTTTTCTGATTTTGTTTACTGTAGTCGATCATATATTTTTATTGTTTCTAAAACTTGCGTTTTTTGCGTTTAGGTCCTTTAAGCCCCTTAAATTAAATAAATTACCTAAAAAATTATTGTCTTATAACGATGCTGCTGCAAGGTATGCACTATGCATACAGCACGGGTCACGTTTTTAACGTTAAAGTTTGCATAAGGTTTGATGACGACCATGACTACGGTATCTAAATGACAGTCATTGTCGCATCCACGGCGACTAATGGAACTCTATAGAAGGAGAACTAGATAATTTATGAATGCAAAGAATTCGCTAATGCAGGAAGATAGATTCGAGCAGCGTAATGAAGAGTACAGATTTCAACCAAAACGAATTCGTCCATGGAGTGTTTAAGGGCCTTACTCTCGTTTAGTACCGTAACTCGGTAACTTTATGAAGCTTATAACTCATTAACGGTTTGGTTAGAAGGTCTGTAAAAAATATATGTTTGCTATAGATTCATGTACAGCATTTTTGAAACAGGGTTTTTTCATAAGGCTAATACTTTTGCCTTAAAAAAATATTTACCAAAACGGTATTTTCGCTAACATTTGCTTATAACTTCTAAACGGCTTTGATGTTTGGAAATATTTTTACACTGAAAAATTGGTGGTTAGAGGTACTACATATTTGAAATAGCGTTTTTAAATCAATCAACAGTTGCAAAGACAATGCCCCATTTTGAGATATAGGTTCAGAGGTGCTCTGCGCGGGCGCGGGCGGCAGTCGTGCGTTAGCACTGAGACGGGGTGGCTGTGTCGCTCGCTGCTCCGCCCGGCTATCGATCGACTACGCGCGTTTGGCTGTGTTAGTGCAAATATTTATGAACGAATTGTATCAGTATGCGTTTATAGATAAGCTCGCTGCAGAGGGCCCATTTCTATTGTCCGCATGGACGCTTTATTAGTGGTGCCATTTCTAAATACTGTTTTTTTTTTATATTGTTTATTTTGTAAATATGTATAAGATAATTTGTAAATAAATAAAAATGCCAAAGCAAAGCAAGTCAAGAAAAATACGTTTTCTCTACGACGACGCACCGTTTTATAGATATTAGCGAAAAACTCAAAAGTGGGAATTTTTATACCCCCCACTCCGGCTCACCTCCTAGACGCGGGGACTTTTAGTATGTTTACTCCCTAAGCACTCTGAGCAACTTTCTAAAGAAATCGCTCAGGGCCCAGCTCAAGCACTCTACACCTCTTTTTGGTTTATTCGTTGAGTGGACTAATAAGTATCTATCTATCTATACTTAATCTTATAAATAAAAATCTTTAAAACTTTATCTAATAAATAAAATTGGAGTGTCTGTTTGTAATATTAAAACAACCGCTTCAGGCCATTTTATTTTGACTGTTTAGAAAATAACTACTTACTCACAATAAAAAAAAAAATGTTTTCAAATACCTTAATTTATAAAAAATGAGCATTCTTAGTTGTCAATCTACGAGTAGGTATTTGCATTACTGAGTTTATTGATTACTACCTTCTCATATTCTTGTGCGGATTTATTTCTGTGACTGGGACTTTCACTAGCAGATAGGTGAATAAGGAGTAACTTAGGCTACTTTTATTTTAGAAAAAAAAAAAGAAAATAGGTTCCCACGAAAAAAAATTAAATCCTATGAAATGAAATATTGAATAATATCCGATTCAAATAGGGAGGTTGTATACTACGTTTATTTAGGTACTTAACCAAATGTAAATAAATCATAATAAAGAAACGGAGTCTAGTTTTTTTTTATTTTTTATAAGTGGATCCTATACGTGAAGATTCCTTAATCTCCAATGAAATTGATTGGATAAATAATAAAATAATATAGTGTTTGTGTTTTAGCCCAAGGAAATCGTTCACCAAATATTGTATATAAAAATGCTAATACGAAAAACTAAAAATAAATAATAATTAAACTAAAATGCAAAAACGATCAAAAAGAACTAAATGGAGAAATATTAGAAGAATTTCAATAAAATTAGCATAGGTATTTCTTTACGTGGCGGTGAATAGACCACTTTTATGTATTTGAGGGGGTGAAGCAGATGAAGTGGGATACGAATAGTCCCCGCCTTGGGCGGGGTGCACCGCGCGGATTTCGTCGATGAGCGACTTCCATTATATTTAGAAGCGTAATTTCGCGACTCGAATAAGATGCACGATTGCCTCCGCGCTCTACTGTCCGGATTCTCACTGCGTAATCACCAGGTTCGAATCTCAGTGGACGGCATATCTTTAGTTTTGTTATTTTTTAATTATAATGTACTTATCTTTTGTTTTGTTATTTTTTAATTATAATGCGCATATTTTTATTTTCTTATTTTTAAAATAATTCAATAAGTAATTGTTATTTTAATAAAAACAATCATTTTTATTCCTATAGTTATTTTTCTTTAGAATCTAGAGTAATATAATAAAAATAAAATAAAAACGTCCACCAAGCTTGATTCGGAAAAAAATTATATACCTACAGTGTTTTACAAAAGAGTGTAAGCAATAATAATATAGTCTGAAAATTTTCAAACAAGAAAATCGGCAAAAAGTAAAATAATAATTAAAAAAACATATCAAATAAGAAAATAAAAAAAAACCAAATATGGAAAAAGTTTGGATTTGAAGCCGGGCGTTAGTGACTAAACTATAGTGACGTGACGGACGAGACCACTAGACCAATCGAGCTGTTGTAATGTATGTCGAAATTACGCGTCATAATCTGTACAAACAAAATATGGTGTGTACAAAAAAGTAGGTACTTACTTTACAATTTGTTTCGTCGAATAAGATCTCTTTATTGCCTTCCGTTTATTTTCTTGTTGACCATTTTTTATATACTGATAGTACAAACATTTACACCAACAACATAACTTAGAAAAAACTAATCAAAAAATAAAATATAATAAACAGCTTTCATCAAGAAACAGATACCAAAGTACGTACCTACACTAGGTACCGACTCGAAATAATTGCAAGACTTCAAAGTATTTTATACGGCTACTCGCTCAACTACATAGGTACCCAACGCGTCAGTTTTCGCAAATGCGATCATTCTCCTTATCAATATTAGAGTCTACGGAACAATTTCGTATGAAAGTATTTTTACTTTAATGGTTTGTGAAAATATTAATTGTAAACGCGATTATGCTCCTTATTCATAGAAGGTAACGGGTCAATTTCCTATGCAAGTATTTTTACTTCCAACTAAGATTGAAAATGATAATTGTAAAACAAAAGAATCTTCGTTTATTTGTAGAATATTTAACGTAATTATTGGTTAGCAACTCGGCATTCTTATTTCACGTGTAATACTTAAAAAATATTTTTCATGTTTGATGTGAGACTCGAACCCGAACGTTCGCCATGGGAGGAACAGTGCTAGCCACTTTGGCCACCGTAACGCTTGCAAAACTTATTGAAATTTGTAATAACAATCATGTGGCCAATTTGTAGTGTTGTCAAACATTCTTATAGTACTAATATTGCTATGCCATAGTTTTGTGAGATTGCTAGTCGACTTCTGACTGTTTTTGTAATATACCAAAATATTTTTTTTACAATTTTTGTCTGTCTGTCCGTCTGTCTGTCTGTTTGTTCCCGCTAATCACTGAAACGGCTGGACCGGTTAAGACGGGACTTTCACTAGCAGATAGGTGAATAAGGAGTAACTTAGGCTACTTTTATTTTAGAAAAAAAAAAGAAAATAGGTTCCTACGAAAAAAAATTAAAACCAATGAAATGAAATATTGAATAATATCCGATTCAAATAGGGAGGTTGTATTATACTCCGTTTAATTAGGTACTTCCAAATGTAAACAAATCATAATAAAGAAACGGAGTATAGTTATGTTTATAAGTGGATCCTATAGGTACGTGAAGATTCCTTAATCTCCATAAAAATTGATTGAATAAATAATAATATAAGTAGTGTTTTTGTTTTAGCCCAAGAAAATCGTACACCAAATATTGTATATAAAAAGGCTAATACGAAAAACTAAAAATAAATAATAATTAAACTAAAAATGCAAAAACGATCAAAAAGAACTAAATGGAGAAATATTAGAAGAATTTCATTAAACATGCATAGGTATTTCTTTACACGGAATACAGAATTAATAAGTTATCGTAAACTCTGCGAACTCAACAATAACTTTTTTCTTAAATTCCACGCGGACGAAGTCGCGGGTAACAGCTAGTACAAAATATATCAGTCTTGCATCCGCCATTCCCTTCTGGAATCGTAGGCAAAAATGGCGACCTACGTGCGGCATGTCTGCGCCTCTGCATATTCTTTGAATTTCGTTTTAGTGTAGCGCGCCACCGCACGCGTTTTACGTAGGACGCTTAGCTCCGCCCACATGCACAAGGTCAGTGAGCCATCTATACACCTTAATTGTTTACGCTCTTCTTCTGCTATAACTTAAATCAAATTGTCTTGGAATACTTAAAAAAAATATTTTGTAAAGTGTCTAATGTATTAGGTATGTGTTACGTGTTGTGTGCTGTAATGTGTCTGTCAATATTATGATGGGTATGGAGCAAACTAAACGCTGTTCAGGTTGCATAACAAATTAAACAAACAATGGAATTTCAGAGCGGCTCTTAATGGACTAACAATTAAATGTCTCTACTTTCTTTGTCATCAAAGAGAAAACGTATTTACTTAACAACTGATTAATAAAGATATGTTTTGAAACGATTGCATTATTAAGACCAGTAGCATATAATTTATATTGGTCACGTAGACTTTTTATAGTTATGCAGTAAAATGACACACACAGCTATTTAACTCAGATAAGTTGCATCGAAGATAACAAGGCATCGTAATAGTACATTACGATATTAGTGCGTAAAGATGGTTATAACATGCGAGGCGGAATTTCAGCCCGAGCCGAAGGCGAGGGCGTAATTGAGCCGAGCATGTTATAACCATACGCACGTATATCGTACGACGTTTTTTAACACATTTGCGAGGAAACAGAAAAAAAACATTTTATATTTTGTTCATTTTTAATTATTGAAACAGTTAGTGAAATTACAATTGTTAAAATGATACGTAGTTGTAGTTGGTTTTTTAATTATGTTTTTATTACTTATTATTATTACTATTCATAATGTCATTGTTTTGTGTTAGGGTAAATGTTGGAGACGACGAAACTTCTTGAAAGGCGGCAGAAGAGCATTGTAATTCGTCATTAGTTTGTAAATAAAAAAGTATCATCAGTAGAAGAGGGGCGCGGCTCAGGGCAAAACTTCTTCGTTTGTGGCTCCAAATTTATTGTCTGAGTTATTTTGGCACTTATATTTGCTTTGTTTTGGATGGAATCTTTAAATTACCGAATAAACTGTTTTTTTTTTTATTTTAAATAAACTCAATCTGTGAATTGCACACTGTTGCTTTCCCGCCATTTTAACAGCGCGCTAGCGCTGCCTACTGACTGGCGCCGCGCGGCGATTAGTTCGAAATTTGAATAGCAACAGCGCGCTGCTCACTAGCTGGAGTCACAGCTGGAGTCGTGCGGCGGCGATCAGTTCCAAATTTGAAATGGCAAATAATGCTGTTATGGAATTTGTATGGACTATAACTTAACTATTTGTTTTGATAACACACGCGTTTTTTATGACCCTCTTTACATATTCAAAACCGGTGGAATTACATCAGCTTTACGAGCAAGGGTGTTAAAAAATATTATACTGGAAGCTTCTTTCCGTCCTATTTACCTGTAATACAATTTTCTTAGATTTTGTCATGTCATATACAAAGAGGCAGGGACATCGGCGCGTAACCTGTTACCTACGTGGGTTGAAATTTTTCGCAGGTTATTAAAAAAAAAATATTATTTACTAGCTGACCCCGGCCACGCGTTGCTGTGGCTAACGTTTTTGTGCAATAAAATAATATTGCGATTATAAATGGACATGTGAGCTATCCTATCTTTCAAGTTGGATCAAACTGCACACGGTGTACAAATTTGATTAAAATCGGTTAAGTAGTTTAGGAGTCCATCGCGGACAAACATCGTGACACGTAATTTATATATATTAAGACTAACCGACGAAAAATTTCTATGCTGGAGGTCTAGATAATCATGTGCGGAATGATATCAGTTTGCGCGTCGAAGTCCAGGAAAAAACAGGGTGCCATGGCACCCTGTATTTCGCAGTAGTTGGTGTATCCAACGCTAATCTCAGTGACGCACAAGTTAAAATTGGTCCTATTATACTTCAGGGAAAAAGGACCTTTTGAGAAATTATCACACCCAACAGGAAAGTCAACGAATTTAACGGAAAAGGCACGGGGCATCCTCTTGTTGAATGACTCAAATATTGTAGAAATGTAACAACATTATATACTTACACAGAAATACATAAATATTACCTCATAGTACAGGAAGGTTTAACACAAATTCGCATCATGAGAATTATAAAAATATCTAAGAACCGGGCTTTGTGAACATGTGACGTTTAGGAGGACTTAACGCAGCAGTGAATTTTAAGATCTTGAATGGATTGACTACACACCAATTTTACCTGATACCTACCACCGTAGTACAAAACTGCGGGGTAATTGCGTACCACACTAACAGTAGCAATAGCTTTCATTTTGACAGTTCCACAACATTCATTGCGATATTTACGTTGCCGAGCAGACAAATTTTTTGAACATATGAAGCAATGGATTAGCCGTATCCTTCAAAATTATTTAGATTGTGTTTGAAAGTGTGCTACGCATTTAGGGTGCTGGTTATACCGCTATACCGTAATACAGATGCTAAGTTGTTGAAGCCAAGCGATGATAGTGACAACCGACCTTTAAATCATTTGCAATGAAAACGTTGACCTCGTAATATCGATAAGGCGACTAGCTAATGATACTACACTTAACTGGTTTTGAATTAAAGGTTTCGAACAAGTGTAAGTTAATTAAGTACGTAATAAAGATTTGAAACTATATTTTTCAAATAAACGAAATATAAATTATATTCTTCATCTTTCCGAAAATTTAATTCATTTGCGATTCCAAAAAGGAAAAAAAGTAGGTATTCGACCGAAAAAAATACGCAGTTCAAAACAAAGTTGGACTTTAAATTTTATAATGGAAATGTTTCACAGAAATTTAAATAAAATGATACATTTGTATATGTTTATACATCGAACGATTGTAATTATGCAAAGTCCCGACGTCAGTCAATACAATTCAGGTTACGATCACGTGTAAAACGATTTACCAAATATTTTGGTAAACACGACGAAAATGGCAGTCTTAAGCTTGGGAATATGTACAGTCAACAAAAGAGATAAGTATGCAGGATCGCCGGATATAGTTGAAGTTTAGTAAGAAACCGATGGATGTTGTCGACTGAAATTTAATTTGATAAATGAGCTGTTTGTTTTCTATTAATAAAATTAAATTTTATTCGAGAACATCCATCGGTTTCTTACTAAACTTCAACCATATCCGACGATTCTGCATACTTATCTCTTTTCTTGACTAAGGACTATTTTTTTGTGTCGGATGAAGCAACAGTGTTATAATTTTGACCTCACTGTCATTACCTTTGTAAAAAAAGATAAAATTCTGTGGTATACTGTTTCGAAAACTATTAGATTCTAATTCAAGTTTCCCCGATCTGTGCCTAGTAAAAAACTATTCTTGACTACAAAGCCTTTTTAATTGAAATTTAAACTCTGGCGCATATGTACACCAACGATGAACATTATAGCTACTTTATAAACCAATCACTTTTGTGTATAAATAAGTTAAACTACTAAGTCACGGTACAGGCGGTAATAGCAAATCGTTAATTACATCATAAAACCTGTTTTATACTAACCTAGGTATGCGGGTGTTTTTAGAAGTCGAAGATTTCAATCTAGTAGTGTATCGTTGCAAGTCCTGTTATGGAAAATCCATATTAATACAAAAAAATCGAAAGTAACTCCGTCTGTATGTTACCTCTTTACGCCTAAACCACTGAACGGATTTCGATAAAATTTTGCAAGGAGATGGATGGCATCCTGGGGTAGGACTAGGCTACTTTTTGTCCCGGTACCACGTTCCCGTGGAATCATTTCTGAGATCCACGTGGGCGAAGCTATTTCTTTTATTAACTAAACATCGACCAACTACGTCATCATACATGAATTTCGTCTATTTTGCACAAGACTGGAGTCTGCTAAGATGATTATTGGGGTTAACTATTGCCTTGCCTGCGCGAATATTAGCATTATTTTAATTTAGTAGTGTCAGAAACTCGAGAATCGTTGAATTCTCGAATTACCTTGTCGAAACAATAAGATTTTATAGTTATGGCAGCCTGGCCAAGTCTGTTGAAAAACTAGTGGCAATACGGGTGAAGCTCGCCTGTGACCGAGACTGCAGTAACTACCAAAGTATTCATGATGTAAGGACTGTTACTTAAACGCATCCAAGCCAGCTAAAGACCTATCCCCAAATAATAAGAGTTTTTTGAGATACAAGCTACCTCCTACGGGAGTGAACTGGGTTCGAAAACTGGACGATCGGAGGGGGAACTAGGAAGAAGCACCTTATCAGGAGTCAAAATCTAAATGGTCCTGCAGCACACAATGTGTGGTACCGAAACGAGTACTCAGCCGAAGAAGTGATAACCAATTGCACTGTTCAATGAGTCAGTAAGTATCTTACACAGAATAACATCCACAAATTATATAAGGGTAGATTTTTCCTACGTCACATATTTTATCCATGAAATCAAATTGACGTTTGACAGTTTTAGTATGCAAAATCTGTAAAAAATTGGAATATGTATTACACCCGTAAAGCTTTTACAGATACTCATGGCAAATGATGTCATGCATTAACGTAATATTGCCAATTAACATCTAATTAGTAATGCTAATTAGCATCAACATAATCCATATTAAACTAACTTCTTTTATTTAAGTTTCTTGTTGCGTTTATAATTACTGCGTGTTTAATACGCATCGTTTAATTTGGTTGTAGGTACCAATTATGACGGCCTCTGAACGTAATTGTTTTAAATAGCCTCAGTTATCGATAATGTGTTTTGTAACGCAAAACCTCAATGTGTTGGATGATGCACGAGTGCTCATTCTCAATGGTCAAATATTACCTCCACGGATGGTATTTAAAATGATTGTAAATTACGAGTAATTTATACTTTGATCAACTTATAATTTCAAGGTTTAAGGAACCTACCATTTTTAAGCACTAAGCAGACGATGGACAAGTAATTTGTCCGGCCACGATAGAACGTATGGAAATCCTGACAGTCTATATGTCCTACGTGTGCGTTATTTCATAGATTTCCATAAGTACGTTTTACCGTCGCGGACATATTGTCCGCTGAAAAATTGTCCATCGTCTACTCACCGTTTAACAAAACCAATAATTACAATAATTAAAGGCACAGTTTACTTAGTATAAAAGAGAGAATAGAAAAAATGCTTTTAATAGAAACGATTATGAGATATGAAAGAATATTAGCATACTCTACCACTTAATTATAAAAACAAAATTTTGAAATAACGAAACGTGGTCCTTCGATTCGGATGCGAACCAGTGACCTAAGAATCAAAGAATATTATTATATCAAAGGCGTTTATTTATTTATAATATAACCAAATTTTTAGAATACGTTTTAATGTCACTGAACTTCAACCAGTGCTTATATTATTCAAATTTTAATGATGAGATACGAAAAACAAAAGCAACAACAATATCTGGTATCAAAGTCCTTAATTTGTGCAAATGTCAAAAGATTCTTTAAAACGATAATAATAATAATACCCTATACTCCTAATAACCTATTATTATCCCACCGCTGGGCAAAGGCCCCTTCTCATAATAGAAGGCATGAGTTTCGAGCATTGATCATCACGCTTGCTCAAAACCAGTTTGCGATCTCAGAATTTCAGACTTATGTATAGTGACTATATGTCCAGTAATGCTATTCTGTAAAAATCTCACTGTGAAAACTTAGGTGAAGTGAGCTGCTAATAGTGTCAATCCCTAGCATCAGGTGGAATGACAGCTCACTTCACCTAAGTTATCACGGTGATCTTTTTATATAATAGCACCGCTAGCTTCTTCACGGTGTTTTTCCTCCTATCTTCGATGAATTGAAGATGTGTGTATTTAAATGTTTAACAGTATTTTACAGAATCTGATATTCTAATTCGACCCAGAACCAGAACTGACACAATCAACAGTCATATCATAACTGTTGTTTTTGTCTCTGGCTCTCATACATAATTCTTGAGCCTTGGACCACTACCAAATAACTAACAGACCTTGCAAGAATGCCGGTTAGCTGTTTAATCTACATCGTAAGTTAAAAAAAACCTTAAAACATACAACAACATTCACAAACGTCTAACATAGTCACGACTCACGCCTCTACATCGTAACGCTATAGGTCACCGCTTTCAATAAACTGCAGTTTAGATAGTTACGTGTTTGCGAATTAGACACACTCTTACATACAACCATGTCATTGGTCTTTCAGAGCAGTCGTGGGCCAGTAGAGCAGTGGGGCCAGTGGTAACGGCCCCGACTTAAGAATTGTAGGTCGTGGGATCGAACCCAGGCAGACGCTTTTTGTGTAAATAATTTCATCACCACTAATCTTAAAGGAAAACATCGTGAGGAAACCGGCATGTCCTAGAACCAACAATTCGACGACATGTGACATCTACCAACCCGCACTGGGACTAATAATAATGAATATGATATTCTAATTTGGCCCAGAACCAGAATAGACAAAATCAACAGTCCTATCATAACTGTTGTTTTTGTCTCTGGCTCTCATACATAATTCTTGAACCTTGAACCACTACCAAATAACCAACAGACTTTGGAAGAATACCGATTAGCCAGTAAATCTACACCATAAGTTAAAAGAACCTTAAAACATACAACAACATTCACAGATGTCTAACATAGTCACGACTCACGCCACTACATCATAACGCTATAGGCCACCTTTTATATGTGCCTTTCAATTTACTGCACTTCAGGTAGTTACGTGTTGGCGGATTAGATACACCAATTAAAGCCATGTCATTAGTCTTTCGAGTTTAAGTGTGTACGGTAGGCGTTTTCCTACTTTTTACTAACAAAATAGTTATTTTGATTTACAAAATTTAAATAAATTATTTTTATTAGTTCAGCATAAATAAAATAGTTCAGTCAGTAAAAATTGGTAGCATGGTGTGGCCGTGAACATATTATTATGTCGTCACCAGTGATGGAAACTGCACGAAAAACGGAACTGCTACGTCATGTAATCTTAATATTGTTGGTCCTTCGAGTCGCTTACAAATGTATGCGACTCGAAGGACCAACAATATTAAGCACTAAGTATTATTTGGTAGTTACCATTTATCAGTGATATAATTATCCAGAATTAGCAGTTAGCCATAGAAAAATATTTAGAATGATGACTCCCAAACATTCGGCTTCACGTTTTTTATGTTCATGGATACGAGAATCAATCAATTTAATGCATGGCCTAACAGCATAATGTTTATTCCGACAACAAAGACGAAAAGAACGGATGCTGATAAAAATGAACATAGCACTATGAAGAAAAAAACAGACAGATAAGGAACGGCATTTTGGATTTTGAAAAATTGATCGTCTTTGGTTAATTTTTACTTGAAGTAATCGCGTTATAATTTGTTGTTGCAAGGACGGTAGGTAAATACTGTTTCAAAGCATTTATGCATCATTTAATAACCTATGAAAAAAATCTGAGAATTTACAGACTCGTTTTCCCATCAGTCACGGAAATATCACAACACCTAGTTTGAGTAAGGCATTCATGAATAACAACGAATAAGTGGTAGGATATGACGACGCCTGAAGACGTAAACTAGAAAACAATGGCATACAATGATGACAATGCTTAATTAAAACACTAATTCATCGATTAACCCTATGTTGCATAAATAATAGTAGGAGCCACGTATTATGTAACGGCGTTTTTATGTTTGCTAATCACAACAAACTACGACCAACATTATGTCTGCCAAACTTGGTTATTATACTATTTTCGCCATAAGATGAGTTCCCTGACAGTTCATTTTTTTCCGTGGCACGCATACTACTTTAGACGAATAAAAAATAAACTGGCAAAAAAATTGAAAAATAAATGATGAAAAAAATATTGCCTTTCGTAAATTACTAAGTAAATTATTTTAGTTATAATTAACTGTTAATAAATTAAGTAGGTAAATAAAATACAAAAGTATAAATCTTAAAAAGTCTAATGCGTTGAACGGAACGTCGGCCAATAGAGATTAGCCAGATTAGCTAGATTAGATACAAGTCTCCCCTCTTTGAGATAGTAGGCCATAATCCACCACTCGGGCCCAGTGCAGATGTCACGTGTCTTGGAAATTTTTAGGTTCACATGCCGGTTTCCTCTCGATCTTTTCTATCACCATTTTAAAAGCAGTACATAAAGTACATAATGTATTACGGACGTGGGCTATACGTACAGCTGGTAAAGAGACTGAGATAGTAAATAAATAGGTAATAATAAATTCTTTATTTGCATTAAAAAAATGTGTATGAACAAATTGAAGGCATGATGACGCCTTCACTTTAATTGTACATACACATTTTTTTGAAGTGAAAACTTTAGGCGCGTTGGGCATTTTTGAGATGGGAAAAAACTACTCAGCTCGCGCCACAGTTACCGTAACCGCTTCGGATGGGTTCGGCTGTCCTCGGGGGTACTCGGTTTTAATTTATATCCGATATGTCACTGAGTGATGGCAAAGTATTCTGTTTGTGTTTTGTTTTCACTTCTGTTGGCACTCCTGGAGTGCCACTTTTATTTTTTTCCAGTGCTAGGTAAAAACACCTGTGTTTACAGGAGCCAGTGTCTTCTCCCAATCAGGTTCTGGATTTTATGCAATATAAAATTAGCAGAGATGATGTACTAAATTACATATTCATATAGGTCAGTGATATTGTTTAAGACCAGCTAGGTCCATCTAGTAATGCTCCTATAAAATAGTACGCCAGTATCTAGATGAGTCACCTTGAGTGCTGTGTATAGATAGGGCCATCTATCGGTCGAGTCTCGAAAATATGAGTACCTACTCTGTGCCAAATGCCAACCAATGTTATCAATGCCAACGAAGCGCCAGATTATGTAATTGAACTGATCTTTGATCATCATCTGCCTAGCCTTTTCCCAACTATGTTGTGGTCGGCTTCCAGTCTAACCGGATGCAGCTGAGTACCAGTATTTTACATGGAGCGACTGCCTAAACACACGAAACCCCTTGGTAAGACTGGTTGTCAGACTTTCGGGCTTCTGACAACCCGTGACGACTGTCAAAGATCCACGAATGACAGCCGAGACCAACAGCTTAACGTGCTTTCCGAGACACGGAAGGATATTGGTATGAAAAGATGGTCACCCATTCACGGACCAACCGCGGCAAGCGTGACTTAAGCTGATCGATCGACGCGTGGGGCTGTTAATACTTAGCCACAAGCCCCTCTAATGAACTGATCTCTGATAAGGCAAGATGCCTGCAATTATCAAAAATTAGCACTTAATATATCCCTAACTTGACAAGTATACAGACACCCCTTCGGTGAAAACTTTCATCTTGAGCTGGCCTAGCGTAGTACGGAGTTTCATTAAAATAAGAAGCTATCTTATACTGGTTTTGTTTCCACTGACGTGCGACCTATCTTACAAGCCAGCACTCTAATAGCGTAACACACTATCAACTACAATCTGAATCATTTTGAAAGATATTGCTAAACCATTGCTCCATGTGTTCAAAAAATTTGTCTGCTCAGCATCGTAAATAACGCAATGAATGTTGTTGAACTGTCAAAATCAAAGCCTTTGCTACTGTTAGTGTGTAACACAATGAGGGTTTTCTGAAATGACGTTCGCTAGGTGGCAGCACTGACACGTCAGGTCCAGACATCTGTCAAAGAGCCTATATTTTCTTTAGTCATGACGGAATGATGAACGAATGATTGAATCGAATGATGAACGTCATCATATATTTTATATTGTCACAGTGGTGCCAACTGGTGTCGTAAATTTACCCTCATTACCCCGCAGCATGACCACTTGACTATAGGAACGTGTTTTGTCGACGGAAGAATAGCGAAATAACAGATTGTATCTATGCTATCTTGTCATTTTGTCTATTCTACCGTTGACAAAACCCGTTTCTATGGTGGTCTTGCTACGCGTGCTGGTTTCCATAGCATACCTCACGGTTTTTTCCTTTAAGAAAACCACAAATGATAACTGTCCGTGACTCTTGAACGATGCGTTAAGAACTTGACTCTTGGGCAATATGCCAAAGACTTGTACACTACGCAATAATCTACTATTATTACAGTATTGGTATTTACAGTCACTTGTTTTTGTTTACGTGCTTTCAAGTGCACTCGTGTGTATTTTTAGAGCTATTTCGAAGTGATTATAAAAGCTAATGATGTTGAATCAACATTCATAATATTATGTTGCGACACTTTTTTTTTAATTCATAATGTGGTCATTTTTATAAGTAGGTACTTACATACATTCAGACACTTGACCAAATCTGGAATCTTATGAAATTGGTACATATTCAATATTAAGACACCAAACTACAACATTTATGTAATTTAATAACGAACGCATTTATAATTCGATGTTTAATCAAATGCGTCTACTAAGACTTGAAAACGATAGCTGAAATAACATTTTCAGTCAAATTATTTGTTTATTTGTTTGTAAGAGGTAATCTCTGGAAGTACTGATCCGACTACAAAATTCCTACACTGATAGAAAGCTACACTATTTACGAGTACCATACGATATGTTTTATGGTAAATATACTATGTTGACTTCCACGCACACGAAGTCGCGGGCAGAAGCCACTCTAATGTAAGAAAAACACTATCATTGCGACAATAGTGCTAATGGACCAATTTTCCGTAGCAATGGACCACTTTCCCCATACAGCTCGGTCACAAAAGATGCAACTACCAAAAAAGGCAAAAAAAAAGAAAACTAGGCGGACCATAACGTGCGCAACAACAACAAAACTGAACAAATTGCATAACTTTAAACAATTAAGAGAACTAACACTAGAAACAAAACTGAGCTGAGACACGAAGCAGGAGAAACAAGAATGTCCATTAATAACAGCATTAAATGAAGAGTGAAGAGTCGTGTGGTTTCCCAACTGTCCCGTAAAAGAGAAAACCCATACTTACTGCGGGTGGTATCCCCTACAGCCCAACCAAGCCACCAAGCCTGAAGTCATGGCGCTCCCATCTACATAACCTTGAACGTGGATCCACGCGAGACACAGCTGTAATTACGGCATTGAACTTCATTCCGGTTAATATACATATTAAATTCAATGCCAGACAACGCAAAGCCCAATCTCAATCTGATTAATTTTACTAATACATTGCATCATAAATGTTCGAAAAATTTGTCTGTTCAGAAACGTAAATAACGCAATTATTTTTGTTGACCTGTCTAAATAATAGGCATTGCTACTGATAGTGTGTTACGGTATTACCCCGCGTTACGTGATGGGTGTACGTAAGGATCTTCTGTATATTATACAGTATGTTAACTAACAGAGGGCGTTCCCGTTAACCCGCAATAGTATAGCATCCATACATGCTAAAAAAAATATTACCATTCGAAAATAAAATGTTTTTATTTTTTTTATATTAAAATATTCACTAAAAATCGTAAATTGATACTCTATTTATTTAATTAATTCTAATTTATTTAATTAAATAAATTCCGACATTGCTGTCCTTCAAGTACGCGTGTACAGAGTGTTTCTTTAACGTATCAATTTACGATTTTTAGTGAATATTTTAATATAAAAAAAAATAAAAACATTTTATTTTCGAATGGTAATATTTTTTTTAGCATGTATGGATGCTATACTATTGCGGGTTAACGGGAACGCCCTCTGTTAGTTAACATACTGTATACTCGTATGTATAGTGTGGTTGAGGCGACTTGGTTTGGTTCCATTGAGCGAGGTCGACGGGAGAAAGTTGCGTGAGCCACAGTTATGAGAACATACGTACAAGGCAAAATACTGCGAGGACTAACTAAGGTATGGTAATAGTAACAGCGGATTATAATAAGGGTTTTAGACTTGACTAGCTGCGCCCCGCGGTTTCACCCGCGTAAGTGTCGATCCCGTAGGAATATCGGGATAAAAAGTAGCCTATGTGTTAATCCTGATTATAAACTATGTGTGTGCCAAATTTCATCCAAATCCATTCAGCCGTTTGTGCGTGAAGAAGTAACAAACATATAAACACACATACTCACAAACTTTCGCCTTTATAATATTAGTGTGACATAATTTTTGACAAGCGACAATTAAGCAAATCGATTTTGACCAGCAAATTCAGCTTCAAGAATGTATTTCTGAACAAAAATCTTAGAATGATCTCTCTTTGATGTGATGAACTTTCAGGAAAAGATGTTCTTGAATAGAGGTCGAACTTAGTGTTTTGTGGGTCTGAATATAAACAGAGCATTATAATTATATTTTTTTTCTAAATAAATGGTAAGTAATGCTATCTGAAATACACAGCAAGATATAAACGCCGTTTAGACAAAGTAATAGAGACTGTTATAATAAAATGTTTTAATTTTATGAATCAAATAAAAATGTAAACTGCAAATAAATGCAGTGACCGTAAAATAAAAAGTTTTCAATTGTTATAAGGTATACTTTCACATTTTACTGCCATCATATTGTTCTCATAGGTGTCGGATTTGCTGTAGGCTGAAGGTAATTGGCTTTTTAATGGTTTGCAAAGAGGTCGATGTCATTCCAACTGATAGAAAACTGGGTTAATGGAGGCCTACCGCAAGAAAGGAGGTACCTTTTGTTATGACTGGCACACACGACGACATAATATCAAGCTATACATTTTCAGTTTTAGCTGACCTCGTATTGATTGGCTTTTCATACAATGAGAAGTCAGCTTATACTGGATATATATGGCTTGATATGTCGTCGTGCGAACTGCTAATATTATTGACTATAAATGGAACTTGACTCTTGACACTATACTGTCGACTGACATTCTGTCAATGGTTTAATTGAAATAAATGCTTTGAGTTTCTCAAAGCTGGGCTTATTCTTCTACCAATAAAGACTGAGTTGCAGTCACAATATAGGTACCCTATTTTATGTCTCGTCAATGTTTCTGACCTTTGCCTCAAGGTCAGAAACATAGAAGTCTTTATAAAATGTACAATCAGCAAAAAAAATCTACACTTACATACCATCTGTCAGTGGGACCCGACCTCGCAAAGATCACATGAGCATCGCGTCACCATACGGCCATCAAACATAATTTTATACAGCATTATGGCCATTGCATACTTGTATCGCATCGCCGAATACCAAGATATTAATAACTATAGTCTTTCATAATAAGACACTGACATAATATGTAGTGATAGGTAATAGGTGTAAATAGATTCGTTGATCAGCTGATTGGAGTTCGTACATTACGTTGTAATACATAATAATGTGTAGAAGAGTTAGTAGGCGTAAGTACGTTATTTAATATTTGGTATTCTGTTTTGTACATAACGATGTACTACTTTGCAGTTGTTGTGTGTGAATAACCCTTCCTTTCTGAGGAAAAATAGTTTAAGGGTGACAACGCATAACTGAAATACGTGGAAATACTCCACTTGCTTAGAATATTAAATTTCTTTTCAATGCATATTAAGTTCAGTGTTAGTAAGTAGGTACCTGTCACCTTTGCGCATAACATAAACTACGCAAATTAACTATATGATAATGAGAGATTTTTTCTCTCGCGCTTGCTTCGTTCCAAAATACTCAATAAAAACAGCTGTACAAAAATTACTCATTTACAAAAACATTTTTTTACGTAATAAACCGGTTTCGTATGAGGCGTTTGGCAGCAATCAAAAGATGTTTATTTACGCGTTACCGTGGGAAAAGCGGAAAAGATCCAAAGTTTACGCAAACTCTAGACACAACAGCAACACAATGTCACACGCGTACAAAAATTCGGCGAAACCACGGATGACCTACATAAAAAGTAAACTCAGGCGTACATGAAGAAGACCGTTTGTAAATTAGCATATCCCAACTTAGTGAGCCGGGTGATCTGTAACTCAGGACCTCCAACCTCAAACACCTTTTTCTATTTAAGATTGTGCACCTTAAAAACCAGTCCCTATAAAGGCTCCTACAAACAGGCGCGACACGCGATATAATCGCGCGCGACACAAAGGCACCGCTCGTTGCGCAACTTGCGGTGCCTTTGTGTCGCGCGCGATTTTGTCGCGTGTCGCGCCTGTTTGTAGGAGCCTTAATTTGATGTTGAGATAAATAAAGATTCATGATTATACTAGCTGCGAACCGCGGTTTCACCCGCATAAGTGTCGATCCCCTGGGAATTTCGGGATAAAAAGTAGCCTATATGTTAACCCAGGGTGTCAGCTACTTCCATACAAAATTTTATCGAAATTGGTCCAGCCGTTTGAGCGTGAAGAACTAACAAACATATAAACACACACACACACACTCTCTCTCTCTCTCTCACAAACTTTCGCCCTTATAATATTAGTGTGATAAAAGACAGTGAGATCGTAGTAAATATTCGGTTCATATTTCAGAAATACCATGAGATTTCTTTTGAGTGAATGTTATGGTACATCTAGACAGATACTAATCTGTAAGGTGCACATATTCTGAACAAGATAATGCCTGGACTTCAATAGAGACTGTGACCTCTGAGTTTGTTGCGTTGTTTGTGTTTTGTTCTCAGAGTAATCGGATAGGAAAAACAAACCTCATTCACCTAGTTTTAAAATATATTTTTAAGAGTAAAAGTGTTTCTTTATAACCTATTTACCTACAGAAATAAATATCATCTATCATATATGTGGCAACTGCGCATGCACCATTAGTAGAGAGACTTGCTCGCAGAACGCGTCAAAATAATTATGAAAAAAAAGGCTTTAGACAACCATTTTCTCATAATAAAAAGACAGCTATTAAAATATTATGACTAAATATCAATACAACATCATGACGTCAAGTGTGTAATGGGATTATTAACCTGTGTTGCATGCTGCAACCTCAGACTATATAAAAAGTCAAGACATAGCACTGTAGCCAGTTCCCCCAGCGACGCCCTAAGCCGAGGCTCGTACCCCACAGGGGGTGCCCTTAGCGTGTAGTCGCTTAGTTTATTTAGTTAGTTTTAAGCCCCTGGCTGGAGGCTGTGAGTTCTCTCAAGGCAGCCGCAGGATTGTCCGGTTAAGTAGTCACGACCTCTCAAGGTCAACTACGAGATGCCATTAAAAAAAAAAAAAAAAAAAAAAAAACTGTAGCCAGTAGTGATCGAGCGTTATAGATGTTTATGTGCTAGGTGTCTGTCTATGGTTCAATTTATCTTTTTAATCTTTGTTATTTTTTATTTATTTTTTCACCTTTTTTGATGTTTCTAATACCTGTATTGTGTCTTTTGTTGCACTGAATAAACGTTTTATCTATCTATCTATCTAACAATACAGTGAAGCATGCAAAAACAACACCTCCGCTCTGTGCATACACGCTCACACGCACACATTTACAACCATTTACAATCAAACTACACCTCACTATGTGCACACATGTTTACGAAACCGGCTTCACTTTACTGTTGACAGCCGTCTGTCTTGGTTTTTATTAGGGTTCCGTACCCAAAGGGTAAAAACGGGACCCTATTGCTAAGATTCCATTTTACGTCTGTCACCAAGCTGTATCTCATGAACCGTGATAGCTAGACAGTTGAAATTTTCACAGATGATGTATTTCTGTTGCCGCTATAACAACAAATACGAAAAACAAAATAAAAAAAATATTTAAGGGGGCTCCCATACAGCAAACGCGTATTTTTTTCGGCGTTTTTGAATTGTGGTACAGAACCCTTCGTGTGCGAGTCCGACTCGCACTTGGCTAGTTTTTTTTTGTCTGAGGTTGCAACTTAGTAAAACATAAACAAAACTAGCTTGTGCCTGTGGCTGCGCCCGCGTGGAGGTAAGAAATTTTGCCACGGGAACGTACGTATGTTCTACTCCTAATCCTAAATTTTATTTAAATCCGTTCACTCGAATTTTGTATCTATCTACATACTATATTTCTAGAAGTTTTTTTAGTAAATCTTTTATTAGTAATCGTTATATGTATGTTATGTTTTCGCGGCTAAACTACCATATTGATTCTGATATTTTGGAAAAGGGGATTCATTCCTTTACAAATAAACAAAACATGAAGACAACGTAGAGTGCACACCTTATTTTAATAGCTAATAAATTAACAATGGGTACTTACTTATACCTAACTATTTCTCGTAACTCTATGCCATTTTGTTCTAGTGATCTGTTTGACGTAAGAAGTACCTACTTAGAAACTAGAAAAAACTAGTGTTAGCAAAAAATAATACTGATGTATTTATTCCACCCGGATTTGTTTATAGTTTGCGGGTTTCTACAGTCTATTATTATAAGTACTTTATTATAAAGGATGAGGTCAGTTCAGACTAGGGATGTTATGGATATGAAATTTCGGATACGGATTAATTACGGATATAGGAATGATTATTATACCGGATACGGATACGGATACGGATATGAAATTATTTCGGATTATCCGTTAGTTTCGGATAATTTCGGTTACGGTTATTAATTTTTTTAGGAATTTCAAAAGTACAATACAAATAGTTAATAAAATAGTTTTATTTATATGTAACTATTTGGTAGGAATTACAATCAGTCTGTGAGTTATTACAACTATTTAAATTAAAAATAAGTATAAATAAATGTTGAGTGTTATCTAATCTACCTAAAATGAAAATGTTATAATAAAATTATTACTTATACTTATTTAGTAATTTCGTATTCAAAGAAAATATTAAAATTAGATTTAAATTTAGAATGCACATTGCACATAATTATATATTTACTATGATTTAAGTTTAACATAACAATCATAGCTATCTTTATCTTGTGTCTCAATTAGGCTCCGCCTCTATCCGATATTATCCGAAACTTTTATTTCGGATTCGGTTACGGTTACGGATAATTTTTTATATCGGATATCCGATAGTTTCGGTTACGGTTACGGAGCTCCCTAACATCCCTGGTTCAGACTATGCGAGTGGCGTTGTAGCGACTAACAAGAAACGCTCGCTCTAAAGTAATGAAGTTTAAAACGAGATGTTCGCAAAAAAAGCCTAGAGGCTGTACATTGTACAGTTGTAACAAGTACAGTACTCGGGTGTAAATATGGTACATTGACCTTCCATGGTAACATGGTATCACTATGTACGTTGACGGCGCCTTTCATTTCATAGCAGTAACGTGGATATTCGTAGTTCAAGTGTCACTACTGCATGCGGTTGACAGTATGCGTGACGGATACGAGACTATCTAGGTAATAGGTAATGCGGGCTGGTGTCCGCAACTCCACGTCAATGAGCGTATTTTGCGTAGGTACGGGAGACTATACAACGTGTAACAGAAACCCTATAGCTATCCTTAAGCACTAAAGACAACAGCTGATATAGAGTCACTATACTTAGTTTCAACTGAAAATAAAATACTCTAAGAATTGATACCAAATTTTCGGTATCTTAGGTTTCTTAAATTCAAATCATAACAAACATGTCACCGCACTACGTAGGTCAATCACTTTACTTGCCAATATCACGATAAATCTCTTCCGTAATTCTGCGCGCCTAGTACTGTACTAGTCTACCAAACGCGGCGTCTTTGTCGGCGCGAACTGACGAGATCAAACATGCCGCCTACCGCTTTGGCGGTGCGGCGGCGTGCGCGCGCGCAATAGGTACATCATACCTACTTTACCTTGATGTAAAAATTAGTGTTTAATTATTGATTTTCAATTTATTAGTTAATATCAAGCCAGAAATTGCACGTAAAAACCGAGATAACCAAAGTTTAGATAGGTTAACTAGTTTCATCCCTTATTAATTTATTATTACTTATTACCGAGTAAACAATAAAATCTTAAAGCTTTGCTTAATTTAATAACTTGACTTACATTTTTAAAGACGGGGTTCGATGTGGTGACCTTGGTATGCACAAGGCCGCTCGCTTGTTCATAGACAGACACCTGAACATTGCATAGCATGTCTGGTGTTATTGTCCTGAAAGCGGCCTCAATCCGTACTTTCATTTGGTCCACTGTATCACACTGCACTGCGTACACTACATTTTGAATGTACCCCACAAAAAAGTCTAATGGGCTTAGGTCTGGGGATAGCGGAGGTCAAGCTATGCTTCTACTACCACGCCCAACACACTGAGTAAAGCGCATATCTCAAGCAAAGCGTCGTCGTGTTGAAAAATGAAATTATTCTCCATCACAAGATTAACATAACATAACATTTGGGTCAATAAAACGGCGACGGTACAGTTCTCGGGCAGCTCGTTACCATTTTACTCCGACACACTGATGTGTTGATGAAATGATGATTCATTTCGTAATATTCGCTATTACTTATCGATATTTTGCAAACACAACAAAAAAAGTAAATTAGGTGTAGCCGTAGGTACCTACTGAATTGATGCGCGTATTATAACAGGGATAGATACGAGTGCACTAAACACGGAACAGACGTCGACTGACGAAGTGACGAGCAAAACAATAATGCAAAATAAATCTCCTATTCCCTGCCATCCTGGTACCTAAATATTATTTCGTTAAATTTAGATACCTACGAGTATAGGGTGACTGTGCTAATAGTCGTCCACTACTATTAAAAAATATTGTTCAAGAATTCAAGATTATTTTACATCCTTTTATTAAACTAAACTCCGTTAAACTTTCAAGTAAATCTAACACACCAGAGTTGCGTACGTAATTCAAAATCAAAATTGAAAAATCATTCTTTGACTGACACTGACTAAAAACAACATTCCCGCAACCTCGGAAATTCCCGCAACTCCGGAAAATTATTAATTTCAATCCATTCAAGATCATAATTTATGGGGCCGCCGCGGCCGCGTTATCTCCTTAGAAGTTGTATTTACCAGGAGTAATTGAAACTACACGGACTGCAATTGGTACACTTACCCTAAGACCCTAACCCATTAGGTTTACACACACTAAGATGCTTACATTGTGTGTGTAACGACGTAATCAGGGTTCTGTGAGCAAACGATTTTCAATTCGGCAATAACAATTTCTTACTCATGCGGTCCTAGTACTTTTATTAATTTCTTTCCACAGTTAGATGCAGTTTCGCGACATTTTTTATTGACTTCATTTGAATTATACTAAAGACTAAACGTGCTCAAACCAATAAAACCCATGTACCACTCAAACAGCACCGACAGACCGTGAACTCCCGATAATTCTTTCGGTTAGTCCTACAGACAAAAATTATGCGTGCGTGCTATTATTTTGTAATAAAAAAAAACTATTAACTTGTTGTTAATAGTTTTCGACATAATTATTAAAAAAATAACCTTATTTTTAAAATTATGAACGGAACCGTGGAACCAAACTGTGATTTTATTTGTACTAGGAGAAGCATCAATACCGAAGAGGTGAATTGAAATGATGTTTTGGGTTCAGTTGGACAAAAATTCTTGTTCTAAATCCTTTTTCTATTCTAAGTTCTAATGGCAAATAATAATGTTTGTTTAAGCAATTAATTCCTAGTAGGATGCATGTAAGGATTCGATTTTTTATGATCAATTCAATGGTACGAGCTGACGATTTTTCGAAACAATTCGTTTTAATGCGATCTTCAAGCAAATCGATTCAATAGTAAGGTGAATCGAATCTCCTGGATCGTATGTGTAAAAATTATTATGATAAGGGCTCATAATCATAATAGTTCAAGTTCATGTTTGCCCAAAGTATTATGCGGACAATCATAAACAGCGAATAGGTAGGTTTATTTATTAAAAACAAGATCAATTACATACATATGCCGGACACTTTTTATCTTGTCCGCATTGTTTATGTTAGCACTAAGCGAAAATTGAAACATTTGATTTTAACCGACTACATCTGTACCATCTGAATGAAAGTCATTTAATTACGCTGGAAAGGTTATCAATTATTATTTATTAAAAGTTTAGACGTACCTACCTGACTGGCAACTGTAAATATGTCACAAAATAAAGGTGTGTTAAATGTTGTTTAAAATTTTTTTGATTACGATTTTTGAATGAATTTTAGTAGATCGATTCAAGAGCACGGGATTCGTTCTGTGAATCTATTAAAAAATCGATTTAAAGCAAAACATCGTTTATCCTTATGGCCACCAAAATAAAAGGTTAGGAATAACGTTGGGAAATTCAGTACAGGAATATTGTTTTTTAATTAGGTATTTATTGTGTTGTAGGTACGATGGTAAGGCGGGGTGGGTGGAAGATTACTATGTAGATAATAATTATCTACAAAGTAATCTTCTACAAAAGGACAACTACATAAAAAACCAACAAGCGTGTAAATAATACGTGATAGTGCAAACAGGTACCTAAATATTATTTCGTAAAATTTTAATACCTAGACCAAAATCAAAGTTTAGGAAAAGTCAGTAATAATATTTTGTAAACAAAAAATAAACGTGCGGAACCTTTTATTCATTTTATTCAGAAGTACCAGGAGTAAGAGGTTTATTTTTACTCACAAATAGTTCACTGACACCGATCAGCTGATTTAGTGCTAGTGATGTGTTTATTTCAATTTGAAAAGTTCGGTTTCTGGTATCAATGTATTAAAAATTCTCATAACTTCCGAACATGTAGATATAGGATTAAAAAACTCTTCCAATATCGTTTGATACCATCCAAAGAAGCCGTGCCCTTGGTATGTATATACCCTTTCCGTTACACGTTGTATAAAGTCTATTAAATTTATATTTCAAATTAATGTTATTTCAAATTGAACAAATATCAGCTATATTTTGATAAGTTGATTGACTAGCACTATTGAAAATGTTATAAAAACGTTTGAAGTTGTTATGTAAGCTGAACTTTATTGTATAGGAATTAAAGTTATTTTTCCATAAACTCATATTTGTTTACATTTTTTGCAAAGAAATCGCGAATACAGATTACAAAACCGACTTTTTTCTATAACTCAATGTATTGTTTTATCGCCAATAACAGCTAGGCCCGCTTGCAATAGTCCATAAATAACTAACTACGTTTGACACTAAACATATTTAAATCATCATTATGTCTCAGTCATCTTCAAACGATTGGTAGAAACAGAACGATGTATTAAATTCGATTGGCGCTAAACGTATTTAGTGATTTGTTGTCCTAGCGGGCCTAATAGATCGCAACCTAAGAGTAAACTTGAGATTTCGCTCAGATGACGTAAGCGCGCGATACTGAAGCCTTGATGGCGAGAGCGGTAACAGCGCGGGGGCCGGGTCTCAAGTTAAATCTTGCGGGTTGTAGTATGTTTTCGACATCCACGCAGACAAAATCGCGGGCAAAAGAAAACTGCAAAAGCAAATATGAAATTTAAAAATTATCCCTTACCTCATATCCGGTGAGAAGTCAACAGAACACGCGTATCCCGCCACCATATGTCCGCTGAAAGTCTTCTTTCTGTTCATCTTGAACCTGTTCAGTGCACTGAAGACTATCACTTTATTGTCCATGGACTGGCAGGCCAGCCATTTGCCGTTTGGTGACACGGTGACCGCTGGTAGGGAGTGCATTGAGGGGTCTGCTATGTATTTCATGTCTACTGGTATGTCCCTGTGGGAGAAAAGAGGTGGTTAATACTGTAGCGGCATCTACACAGCCACATGTCAACTACCCAGCATAATGACGTCACGCAAAATCCTGCATCGCGTAAGTATCAATCGTCGTGCAGTTGCCTACCAGACACAACACCCGACTGGTCGGAGGATCCTCCCTTGTCTATGGTGAATGAATGAACTTTACACTTTGACCCCGAAAATGAACGCCACGTCAGCATATAATGGGGGTTTTCGTGAAAATTTACGACATCAGTTGGCAACACTGACAAGAGGTCTTCCATTTCAACAATGAATATAAAATATATGATGACGTTCATCATTCGATTCATTCATTCGTTCATCATTCAGTCATGACTAAAGAAAATATAGGCTCTTTGACAGATGCCTGGACCTGACGTGTCAGTGCTGCCACCTAGCGAACGTCATTTCAGAAAACCCTCATTATTATCAAGTAAAAGTTCTTGGTCCTGTGGGGGTGTCTGATTCATGGCACACCACTGGGTTCCCAATGACAGGAAACTTGTTTTCTTCGGCCCGAAGATGAGCAGAGAATGTTTTCTTTATAAACTTAGCCATTTTACCATAATATTACAATGTTCAGGTAAACCATTAAAAAAAAGTGTCTGTACCAGGGATGTTAGGGAGCTCCGTAACCGTAACCGAAACTATCGGATATCCGATATAAAAAATTATCCGTAACCGTAACCGAATCCGAAATAAAAGTTTCGGATAATATCGGATAGAGGCGGAGCCTAATTGAGACACAAGATAAAGATAGCTATGATTGTTATGTTAAACTTAAATCATAGTAAATATATAATTATGTGCAATGTGCATTCTAAATTTAAATCTAATTTTAATATTTTCTTTGAATACGAAATTACTAAATAAGTATAAGTAATAATTTTATTATAACATTTTCATTTTAGGTAGATTAGATAACACTCAACATTTATTTATACTTATTTTTAATTTAAATAGTTGTAATAACTCACAGACTGATTGTAATTCCTACCAAATAGTTACATATAAATAAAACTATTTTATTAACTATTTGTATTGTACTTTTGAAATTCCTAAAAAAATTAATAACCGTAACCGAAATTATCCGAAACTAACGGATAATCCGAAATAATTTCATATCCGTATCCGTATCCGTATCCGGTATAATAATCATTCCTATATCCGTAATTAATCCGTATCCGAAATTTCATATCCATAACATCCCTAGTCTGTACAATATATTACCTCTACCCCTAATTAGATACATAGGATTTATTTACTGGGCCAACCATGCTATCAAGTACCTAGTTATCATGACCTAACTGTAATCTATTATAAGGTTGGGTTTATCCATCAAAGTATATACAAAATACTGAACCCTAGTAATTAATTCAGAATCTGAGATAATTTTCAATTTTTAGAACAACAAACTCAATGTCATACAGGTCAAGGTTTAAAATCTGTTGCACCCAAATTCTTGACCTATTCCTTACAAATGGCCACTCAAAAATCAACTTAGAATACATATCACTAAAGTAGATAGTTGAGTAAATGGCGAAGGATAGTAAATTATCTGAGATTATGAATTGACTTACGAATACTTCAAAACGTATACATAGTTTAATTCAAACAATCACCCACCCTTTACGAACTCTCCAACATTTTAGCTGTCCAAGCATCATCAGTACCAACACTTGATTAATCAAAGAAAGACACAACTTCACTCATACGATAGTATGAGTTACTAACACTATGCCCTGGCTTCCTTTTCAACTCTTCCAGAATCAAATCGCAAGGAGATTCAGTACTAAAATCAAACCTGACTATGTTTATTAAGACCCTTTCTCTGAAATATACCGCAGGTACTGGTTTCAAACGTGATGTCAATACTTTTCCAAATGCAGAACCCTTTCCTTTTTTATTAGATTTTTGGTTAAGTATGTATGATATGTCTGTTGTTATCGGTAATGGTTTATCAACTCTTGGTGGTGGCAAGGTGAAATCAGAAACTGTGTCCTTGAAAATCTCTTGGAAGTCTAAATCCTGTGATCGAATGGTACTGGTGTCTATTAAAATCTCCTTTCCAGGTTCTTGCCCTGCGTTTATCAAGTCAAAGACATCAGCACTGCTGCCTTTGAAAGTCTTCTGCCTTGATTTTACCACAGCTTTACTCAAGTCAATCTCATCAAGATTGTCTTCAAGTGCTAAAGATCCCATATCTTGTACAATTTCATGTTGCATAGGCTCTTTTGTTTTTAACATGTTTTTCAATTGTTTTGATAGCACATTAACAATAGGATCCTCAGTCAAATTGAAGATCGGGATAGGTAATCTTGGAGTTGGCTTGAGCCTTGTATCAAATCCTCGTGGGAGACTTAACATTGTTCCATTTTGATTTTGCTCAGTGGGTCTGGCATACAAACTGTTTTGAGACAAATGACTGTCTACCAAATCGTACAAGGACGTAAAAGAACTTGAGTCGGCCATATTGAATTCACAATTTACTTTTGAAAGTCTAATAAAAAGCGTAACACTGTATCACGAAAACTACAGTCCGGCCATCGAGAGAATGCGTTCCTGACACTTGTGAGTGCGACAATTCTAGTAGGTAGCTAATAAAGATCAAATTCGCAAAACACGTATACGTTTGTATGAAACTGACAGGTGTCAAGAACCCTTTCTCTCGTCGGCCGCACTGAAGGCACAAGAATATTCAGTAAGTTGACGAAGTTCACTTGTTTTGTTTCGATTTGTAAACTACACATTAATTATTATGATCAGCAAAATTTACAAATGCGTTTGTCCTAAATAACAGAGTAGCGCGCTTGTAACGAAACACGTTTATTAGTTTCTAGACTATTTTTAGATGTTTTATTTCTACCCTCATTAAAGTGACTACCCGTAAATATCAAGATGTCTTTAAAATTAGAAAACTACCCACTTTTACGGCTATTTACTTTTCATGTAGCATAATCCGCCCACAATGTTCCCAATGCTGGAACACAGGCCTACTGTCAGTAGGGAGTGGGCCATAATCCACCACGTGGGCACAATACGTGTTGGTGGATCGTTTTATGTGATGTGATGGACAATATTATTTAGCAGTTCACAAAACTATTACGATTTCTATAGTTGTTGGCAAGTCCGTGCATTCTTAGTTAAAAATACCAGTAGTAGGTATTAAAAAAAACTAAATCACGATAACATTGATACCCTAAGAAATAATTGTGTATTGTTGTTAAAAGAATTGAAAATAACCGTGACTTTTGCATTCAACTTATTTAAATACAATAAAAACTAAACTTTGTCTTGAATAAGTACGACAAAATTATACTTACTTTACTTTTAGATACTCAACTATCACTATGACACAGCAACTTTCGTATGACATGTTACTTTGATTTTAAAATGATTTACTTTGTGAAATCACCATTGTTTATTTACGACAATTATTCTTGTATTATTTGATTACTTATAATGTAAGCCTTATTAGATTTAGCACATTTTAGTGTTTTGTATTAACTCAAGTAAACACGTTGACGTATCATTCATTCATTCCTATGTATTTAGATGGTTTCAACTTTATAACTCACTAGCTTCTGCCCGCGACTTCGTTCGCGTGAAGTTTCTTGTTTTAACATAAAACATAGCCTATGACACTCAGGCATAATGTAGCTTCATATTAGTGAAAGAATTTTCGGGATCGAATCAGTAGTTCTGAAGATTACCCCCCTACAACCTCACAAACTTTACCTCTTTTGATAAAATTAGTAGACAATTTTTATTTTTTTATTTTTTGAATTTTTATTCTGAAAAATCTACGACGCAAATTGAGGTTAGAAAAAATAAAAAGCTTCTTTAATGTCTTTTAAAATTAGAATTTCGGGTTCAAGTATTCAAACATTTCGATCAAAGCACTCAATTTATTAGTGGCAATACAAATTGGCATCCACAGGTACGTTTCTGATTCATTTGTTTACACTTTCATTAAATACTTTTGGGGCCCGTGGCTAAATAATAACAGACGCACAGGTCGATCGATCAGGTTAAGCTAAGCTTGCCACGGTTGGTCTGTGGATGGGTGACCATTTTTACATACCGAGACCCCTCCGTACCTCGGAAAGCACGTTAAGCCGTTGGTCCCGGCTGTCAGTCATGTTGTTATCTTTGACAGTCGTTACGGGTCGTCAGAAGCCCGAAAGTCTGACAACCAAGGGTACGGTACCAAGGGGTATCGTATTACCCAGTAACTGGGTTGTAGAGGTCAGATAGGCAGTCGCTCCATGTAAAATACTGGTATTCAGCTGCATCCGGTTAGACTGGAAGCCGACCCCAAGGCTACGGCGACGGCACGGTTGGCGCAGTGGTTAAGCGATTGACTGCTGCGCTGGGTGTCGCGGGTTCGAGTCCCGCACGGAACAAATATTTGTACGACCTACAAGTACTTGTTCCGGGTCTGGCTGTTTATGTATGTGAGTTTAAATGTTTGTAAATGCACCCACAACACAGGAGAAATTCCTAGTGTGGGGCAACGTTTATAAAAAAAGGCTAGGCAGATCATGATGGCTTTTGGAACAGACCATACGCATCCATATCAAAATAAAATACAGTTTTACTCACCATTCCCAAACCCTTAAACTCTTGTCATCTGACGTGGTAACAAATCTCCTGTTCTCGTCCACGAAGGTGATTGTGTTGACGGCACCCAGATGTCTGTCGTACTCTTGTACTATCTCGCCGCTGCGGATGTCCCACTGTTAGGTAAAAATGTTAAATTAATAATTTAGGAAGGTCGACTGGAATATCACCAGTCATACAGAAGCGAAACTCCCGCTTCAAACTAATTTTAATTCGCGTCCAGTATCAGGTGTCACTTCAACTAGTCTTCACGAGTGCGCGTCATATGACTTTTATGTAATTTTAATCACACTAATATTATAAAGGCAAAAGATTGTGTGTGTGTTTATGTTTGTTACTTCTTACGGCTGGAGCAATTTTGATAAAATTTTATCTGGAGGTAGATGACACCCTGGATTAACATACTTTTTATCCCGATATTCCTACGGGGTCGAATCTTATGCGGGTGAAACCGCGGGGCGCAGCTAGCAAGGTATAAATTGGATTGATTGAAAAATGCAACATTTTAACCCTAACATAATCATTTGCAGGGCAAAATGACAGTTTAAAGTTTGCGAACAAGGTTCTAAATCGCTTGACACTTCGCTTCTCGTCTAATATTGACTTGCTATTAAAGTGTGGTAAACCGGAGTAAGACCCCTGTTTGTTTTAACGTGTGATACATTCCGACAGCGTTCACGATATTTGTCTACAGTTTCAGGGTGTATGTTGTAAGCCCCGTTTCACTTCTATAAAAGCGAAACTGACCTATTCCTATCCATTACAGTACCCGGCGATAAATATTGCACATCGACCTTTTTACACAAAACCATTTTATACAAAGAATAACAATAATTATCAAAATAAGCAAATCATAATTGTTTTAACAGCTCCTAATAGATACCGGACTGTTTGTATTTCGTGCGACAGAGATAACGCTCTACGAAGCCGAAATTAGCCGATTGTCTTTCCAAAGGTCGATGTGCAATATTTATCGCCGGGTTCTGTACTTTCGTTTCCTTGTACTCACACAAATAATCTTCTTGTCGGAGGTGCCGGCTACGAAGAGGTTCTGCTTGTCCTCGTCGGGGTTGAACTTGGCGCAGTAAGGTACCTTGCGAGACGTGAACCGCGATATACACTCGCCCGTCTCCGTGTCCCACAGCTTTATGTAGCGGTCGTAGGCTGGGGAGAGAGTAAGCTTTAATTAGTATATTATTCGCATAGAATCTGATCTTCATACAGCATAGGCATATGCGCTCTCGCGACACCGCGTCATCGTGACGTAGTTTCGATAGTATCACATCTACGCGACACTGGCGTACGCACTTCTCAATACAAACGCCTACTCTATAATCTGCATTCGCGATTTATTTGCCAAAAATGTAAACAAATATGAGTTTATTGAAAAATAGCTTTAAATCCTACACTATAAAGTTCAATTTCCGCTACAACTTCAAACATTTTTGTATCTTTTTCAATAGTGCTAGTCACTCTGAAATCAACTTAATTACCTTTAAAATAAAGTTGATAATGTTCCCACTGCTGAGACTGCGGCCTCCTCTGTAAGAGGGAGTGGGCCGTAATCCACGCGGGCCCAGTGCGGGTTGGAAGATGTCACATATCTTTGAATTTTTTGGTTCTAGGACATGCCGGTTTCCTAACGACGTTTTCCTTCACAGTTTTGAGAACAGTGGTAATAAAATAATTTACTCAAAGTAAAGCGGGTGTCTGTCTTCGAACCTACGACCTGCAACTCGTAAGTCGCAGCCATTACCACTGAACCACTAATGCTTATAAAACACGAGCACATGCGAAAGTTAGGCACAATATCACAAATACTAACCAGCTGATAAAAATTTATCTCCAGTGTTGTTGAAGTTAACATCTCTGACAGCTTGACGGTGACCGAAGTATGTTCTTATACAGCGACGATCGCCGTACACCTCCCATATCTGAAACAGAGAACAATGTCTATTAGAAAATTTAAAACAGAAATTACGAAAAAAAACTCGGTTTGATTTTTTCACAGCTTCAAGGGACTGTAGACCTGAGTCATCATCAACTGCCTAGCCTTTTCCCAACTATGTTGGGGTCGGCTTCCAGTCTAACCGGATGCAACTGAATACCAGTATTTTACATGGAGCGACTGCCTATCTGACCTCCACAACCCAGTAACTGGGTAATACGATACCCCTTGGAAAGACTGGTTGTCAGACTTTCGGGCTTCTGACTACCCGTAACGACTGTCAAAGATCCACGAATGACAGCCGGGACCAACGGCTTGCTCGGAGGGGTCACGGTATGTAAAGATGGACTGTAGACCTGATTATATGGTTTTAATGTCAACTCGATACCGCCACGTGTTCCCGAGATAAAGGGTCTTTGATAGACAGACTGACGGACTACGAAGTGATCTTATATGGGTTCCGTATTTTCTTTTGAAGTACGGAACCCTAAATATGAACATGGAAATGACGAAAAAAAAAGAGGGGTTCTTTGTACAGACGCCAGCACATCAAGCTACCCGAAACTGTCAAATTTTCCCAATCAACTTTGAACCTTATGATTTAGCAATAAAGTTGAAAATTCAATAAAGAAATTTGACAGTTTGTAGTAGCTCGATGTGCTGGCGTCTGTACCAATATTCAAAAATGAATGAATAATTATCACATCTGTATTTCTCAAAGGGGCAGGCAGAAGTGTATATTACACCCATTCTGCAAATTATGTTGAGAGTCCCATGTAAGAGGTAAGACTACAGCCAATCACAGGGCACACATCCAGACTTTGGGCTGCTGAAAATTTTCGAATGGATAGACCAACAAATCGTTTAATGACAAAGAGGTGCTTATTCAAATTGTTCTTTGTGCAAAACACGCGCTTTTTTTTTTTCAATAGGTTTTCAAGCACTGGTAATATATTTTTTTTACAAATGACCAGTTTTACAAAATGGTTTTTTTGACAAATTTTATTTCTTATTATTTATAATTGGATTTTTATCTGTTTTTAATTTAATATTATATTTTACATTACCTTGACCCTACAGTCCATGCCTGCAGACAGCATGAGATGCGCGGTGCCCGGGAACCAGCGCACTGTGGCCACGCCCTTCGTGTGACCCTTCCACGTGTAGATGTGGGCCTGGAAGGAACAGTACATAGAATTTATTATTTGAATAATGATAATGTATAATGATGATTACTTTTCTATAGAATCTGTTTCTCTGACTGAACAGACAGCTGTGCTGCTGGGGAGTTTGTTGCGCCACTTCTTCTCCCTAGCGAAAGCACTGGGAAGTGGTGAAGGGCGGGCGTGCCGGGGGACTGTCTTTTGTAATTTTGGCGTTTAAAAAGTGCTGATTCTCAGCCTAGTTTGAATAAATGACTATTCATTTTCATTTTTATCAGGTGACAAAACTGCATTTTTTGTTCAGGCTTCTGTTACTTTGACCAGTTTTGTCTATTTCTCAACTCTCGATTTTACTGTGATGTCAAAAAAAAAAGTTTTAAAAGCAGAACCTTATTTCAGATACCTTGCAAACAAGGTCTTCAACCAAATATTGTACAGATGATGTTGGACAAATAATGCACAGATAATATTTCACAAATAATACACAGATGATATTGCACAAATAATACACAGATGATATTGCACAAATAATACACAGATGATATTGCACAAATAAATGCATAGATGATATTGCACAGATGATATTGCACAAATAATATTACACAAATAATGAGCAGGTTATATTGATTAAATAAACCAGGGACGATATTATTAAACACATACCTTAGGCAGGAAGCACTTATCAGGCGGTGTGTCACTTCGCAGCTGTGTCTCACTGCGCGGCGGAGTAATCCACGACCTGCCCTGGTAATCTGTCGGGTTGTCAACTGAAAAAAGACGAGAAAATGTTGTTGAAGAGGATTTTTTTATGCATATTGTTTTAAAACTTGCTGAAAGATTATTTTATACATTTTAAAATCTGACTCGTCCCTGCATCGCACGATTTTTATAACTTGACAAAACATCGAATTTTCTTTATTATAATTATGTAAGTTTAATATTAATGTATGAATAATATAGGCTACTTTTTATCCCGATATTCCCACGGGATCGACATTTATGCGGGTGAAACCGCGGGGCGAAGCTAGTAAGAAATAAAACTCACTATGGAATATAGATTTCTCCTCCAAAGGTTTGTCATCGTCAACTTTGCCTTTCTTCTGTCTTTTGGCGACTATCTCTTGTAATTCTTTAGCCTCGTCACCTTCTGGCCTCATTATCCTGAAATCATTATAAATTATGCTTAGCACACATGTCCAGTATAGAGAATGAAATATCGAGTCATTAGTCGAGATTCATTCTCGTGGCAAGATATCTCGTTCGAGATGTCAACCGTATTGGTCGACATCTCGTTCGAGATGTCAACCGTATTAGTCGATATCTCGTTCGAGATGTCAACCGTATTGGTAGACGAACCGAACCAACGAAAGAGATTTTGATATTGAGTGCGCGCGACATGTCACACTATGCTTCTTGAAAAACTATTTTCAAAATAATAATAACCCTATTACTAAGCCTCCGCTGTCCGTCCGTCAATCAGCGGGCTGTCTCATGAACCGTTTTAGATAGACAGAATTTTTTTTCACAGAGTTGTATTTCTATTGCCAGTAAAAAAAAAAATTAAATTAAATTAAAAATTAAGGGTGTAGTGTTAAATATTGTATGGCGGATTCTTTTTTCAATTAATGTTGTTTTATTTCCAAAATAAATAGTACCTACAGCCCAGGGGCAAACATAACAACATATGCAGGGCGAAAAGTTGATAGCTGTGTAGGTGCGGCATGATGAGAGAACACCGAAAATATATTTGAAAATTTTCAGATAAGGACCCTTGTGGTCAGAGTCCTGGACCAATAATAAAGTGATCTTCAAATAAAAATGATTCTGTGCAATAGTGTTACTTACTGCCTTTTGGCAAATATGACTTTAAATATATTTCTAGTAAGCATAGTATGTTGGGCCTAATATCTAGATTTCAGTCAGGAACACTTACAGAAAATTGACTCATCATCATCTGCCTAGCCTTTTCCCAACTATGTTGGGATCAGCTTCCAGTCTAACCGGAAGCAGGTGAATACCAGTATTTTACATGGAGCGACTGCCTATCTGACCTCTTCTCGGTTCTTATAGTAACTACTTCAAACTGGGTTTTTGTGTGAGTATGTCCCAAAAGGTATAAAAAAATAAGTTTAAAGTGTTATAAGTAGATGTCCCTACCTCTGTTCACCCACATATCCTCCCCAGGGTCCAAGAAATCCGGTGATATCCTCAGGGTTGTCATTCTTGGTCCTCTTCTTCTTGTCAAGGGGTCTCTTTTTAATTGTCTCGAACACTGACTTGCCTAATGCTTCGTCAGGGGGCGCCACCATCGCTGATACTGTAAACGTAAGTAATAGTTTACTAATCACTCGCTTCTGCTTGCGACTTTGTCCATGTGGAAGTCAAGTATACCATACAACATATCCTACGGAGCTCGGCAATAGTACAGCTTTCTATCTGTGAATGCATTTTTGTAATCAGTGGCCTGATTACTTACCGAGATTACCTACCTCTTTCAAACTAACAAGTTAAACAATTGTACCTCTTTATAAAATAAATTTAGATTGTATTCTTTTCTCATAGCCTACTGTCATTTCAGAGTTTACCAAAGAAAGAGAGCTTTCATCTATATACATTTTTATCTCTTTATTTAGTGCCACTGCTTATCATATGGTTTGGAACTCTGACAAGCAGCAGATATTACGGCTAATGTCCCATTGAAGCTTTGAAGCCTGTTGGCCTTTTCCAGTAATGTAGTTTTTGCTACTTCTTATTTATAATCTGTGACAATGTTAAAGGACATTACATAAGGCTAAGTATTTCTGATGAAATCTTGTGAAACTTTGTGTTTTAAGCTTCGAGTGGTTTGCCAAGATGTTTGGGTGGCGAGTTATTCTTTCTTTACATGACTTGATGTAGCTTTTTATTTCTTCATAAATGTTTTCAGATTGTGGTGTTGAGCTTTGTTCAGTCCAAAATAACAAAATTGTGTTGTAAACATAAGAATTAGTTTCATAGTATGTATTAGTCTACCCTTCACTACTTACCCACTATAGCATCCCCACTCCCCGTATCACCATCTGTAGATGGGTCCACAGCATGCCCATAACTTGTAAATGTTCTCCTCTGATTTTCAAACTGGAAGTCACTGATATGTGCCTTCTCTACATAACCAGATAACATATTTCTATTAGCCCTCATTTGTTGCGTTTGAAATGGATTCTCTGGTCCAAATGAGGGAGCAAAAAGTTCTTCATACTTAGGATTGTGCATTAACTCTTGACTGTTTGGTAATAATACTCTTGTGTCATCACTGTTCTGGAATAGAAAAATTGCATAGTTGTTAAAGGTGGATTCAAATTACTGTGTTGTGTCATGTCGTCATGCTTTTTGACGCAGTGTTAATCAATCAAAACTCATTGTGATTTAAAATAGTCCTAAACAGATTAGTTTGATTGGTGTATCCTGTCACAACACAGTATTGTGCCAGTGGCTTAACACTTGTAGCCTCCTCAACATGATCTGCATGGTCTTCACATGATCTGATTCTGACCAAAATTATGTCTGGACTTTAAAAGAGACTGTGTCCTCTGAGTTTGTTCCAGTGTTTCTTCTCAACGTAGTTACAAAGGAAACACTGACGTCATCTAGTTTTTAAAATACTGTTGACACATATTACTTAAGTATTATTAGTGTAAACCTATTTACAGTAAAATAAATATTTAATCAAATATCAAAATATCTTTAGTTTTAGACACAATATGACAGAGAGAAAGATAAAAATGTGATTAGTATAGTTTTATTTAGGACAAAATTTATTTATACTAATTGTGTATTGGACAGGACAGTAATTTGATGATTTATTGATTACTCACAAAATAACCCTATTTGTTTGTAAATATATATAGCTGCCATATTTACCCCCAATGCAAATATGATTAAATAAATTAAACAACAACTACTTAGATTAATTCAATGGTCAATTTGGAGAATTTTCAAGCATTTAACAGTAAAACTATAGGTGGAATATTATGAACATTGTTATTGAGATATTTTGTATTTGTAATTTATGAAATAAAGATACTTACTGTAGGCATAACGACAGGTGCTGCGCATATTTGCATTGATTTAGCTACGGAGAAGTTAGTATCAACTGGTTTCAGATGCGCTAGTAACTTTTCGTTGCTCTCTCCTTTGATAGTCTCGGTTTCATTGTCTTCTTCGTCCTCCGAACTACTACCGTAGTTTTGTATATTCAACATTGTTTTGAGCGTCTAATTAACTTAATCCTTTTCTACTAATCATTTGTTCATAACAAAACAATGTGCTATTCTAACAGCAAAGTTACGAACGTGCGATTTGCCTGAATTCCTGTTGATGCCAAAACCTACGAAATGTACGAAACGTCTTGAAAGTTGAAACATAAATGTCATTGAGACAGAGATAAAAGATAGGTATTGCAAAGGTGAAACAAAGACCCACGACTATAAAGCTAAAGATATCGAGCACAGAGCATGAAACATTTTAATAACAAAGTTGTGAACTGTTTTCCTGTGTGACAGTCACAATTCGTTCGGAAACTATAAATAAAAATCACAAAAAACAAAAAAAGGAGACTAGAAATCGTGTTTTATTTTATTATCCAATCATTCTCTTGCCCTTATCTCAATTTATCTGGGATAGGCGAAACATATATTTTCCTTCCATGTCCACCAGGTTTCATCTCGGTAGGCATCCCCCTTTTTAGCCATATCAACTTTCACTTCTTCTTCCCTTAACTCAACATTATGAAATCTTTCTAACAGGCAAAACTAAGATGCAAAAGGGATTAGGAAACTCATTTCTAAATGTTAAATCAGTATAATATAATTAAAGTCATATTATTATGCTCTGTAAAAATAAAGTTGGCATCAGTGAGACTGCTTAGAATAAACGAATTTTCTTGTTTTTTTTGTTTTGCCAAGACATCAATACATCATCTGTCCCATTGTAGTACCAACCGAACACCGCAAGAAATCTATTCAAGTCAGGTGACGAGTCCTTGTCACATTCACATCATTTCTTTTAAAAACAATAAAAATCAAGAAAACCCTAATCATGTCGATGATCGCGCTAGCAGTGAAGGGAAAGCTGATCAGCGTCATCGGAGATGAGGTAAGAAAACCTTGCAACCAATAATAAACCATGTCGTTTTTGTCAAATAAATAAAATATCAGTCCAAGTTTTCATGAAAATTGCGTTATTTACACTAGAAACGTATATCTGATTCCAGGACACCTGTGTAGGTTTCTTGCTGGGCGGGATCGGTGAAATCAACAAAAACAGACACTCAAACTTCATGGTGGTGGACAAAAGTAAGTGTTGGTTTCTTACAAAAGTTATTTCATGTTCCAATAGTTCTTTATTTTAGTTATTTAAATCCCTGTAAAGAGGCTCAGATAAACCTAGAAGCAAGCTCAGATAAACCTAAAAGGAATCTAGTTAAATCTGTGCTTGAAGCTGTACATTTCACCAAAGATTCTATTTTACAAAATATTATATTCTTCATTTGTTTCACAGTACTCTGTCAAGTTCGGTAAAGTTGCCCATTTTATATATTATTATAGAAAAGACTTCATCTACAAACCAATTTCATTGTAATGTTGAGAATTATCAATATTTTGTGAGAGTAACATTTGCTGTTTGAGATGGACCTCAACAAAGTTTTTGGTTTTAGGGTAGTCTAGCTAGATTAGTAGAGCTATCAAACCTATAAATATATTATTAGGCAATTAAAAAAAGGGAAGATAAATATAAGCCACTTTAACTTTGCCTAAAAACAAGTAGTCCAAGTGGTGATGTTGTTGAACCATGAAGGTTGTAATGCACTATGTTCTAGGAGTAGAGTCTTCTTATGTTGTTGCCTAGCAACGGTTATGTTCTGTTCTGTCATCTTATATTAATTCCAGATGAGTTTAATTTTATATTCATAAAATGTAAACTACTTATTAACCCTAGAAAGATAATCATATTGTGTAGTACGGAAAAGATACTCATGCGTAAAATTGACGCATGTGTTTTAATTAGCTGCAGACCGAGGTTTATCTATTTATTTCAATAAAACGTATGTTATTACATATTTACACATTATTAGAATAATTAATACTCCATATAATTTATTTATACTCATTTATTTATTAAAAAATACCAAAAACTTTAAACTACTGCTATAAATCAACGAAATTTTTTAACACATACTCTTGCATATGAAGACTTATTTTTTACTACAATAATCAGCCTTTTTTTTAGTACAAAATCAACAATTAGCATATCTTATATATATATTAGGAACATAAAGTTATAAAAAATCAGTTAGAAACAGCTTTGGCACATATCAATGTTATGCTCACGACATATAATTTTTTACATTTTTTTGAGGACGCATTTGCCTTTCGCCTTGTTTTAAAAGGGCAAAAAGTACAATAAATACTTTTCTTTGCTACTGGCTCATCAGTATTGTATTCCGATGTACCACGTACTTCCTTTGGCAACATACTAGAGATATTATTTCGCAAATATCTCTTCAAAGTAGGTGCTTCTAAACGTTTACGCATAAACGAAGAAGACAGACTCAAGCTAAGATTTTTCATAAAATGTTTGGGACTTAGAGGCTTTTTTCCTTTGTTGGTTAACATTGTTGCTGTAATTATATATGCGTTTATGCAGGCAATGTTTATCATTTCATACAAGAAAGCCATAGGCCAAGTATTTGTCCTCTGATGGTCCTCTGTTGCAAGGCTACGATCCTACGAGGGGCCGACGTGGAGACTGGTTGTTCCTGTACTGCTTTGCCCGTCTAAGATTACACTTCCACTTGGCGTCGGCTGTTCTTCTTGTACCTCATCTATAAAAGATTCTTCTGTGTCGCTCAGCACGTCATCTTCACTTTCGTGGTCCGCTATTTCACTGTCAGTATCCTCACAGGGAAGCTCGTCGTCATTTTGCATAAGAGCGGCCAGGATATGGTCTTCTTGCAAGTTTCTACTCCCCATTGTATTTTTTTTTAGCTTCAATATCTGTAAAAAGAAAATAATAATATAAGTTATGATAAAAAGTCCTTATAGATACAAAAAATAATAAAACTATCGTAGTAAGTCAAAATCATAAAAGTCACGTAAAAGATAATCATACGTAATTTTGACTCACGCAGTCGTTATATTTCAAAATCGGTGACACTTACCTTATTGACACATACGCCACACGGTAGCTCCCAGCAACGTACGAAATGTCCTAAACGCACAACTATGGATTCGCGCTATTTAGAAAGATAGAGCAATAGTTCGAAAACGCATGCGTCAATTTTACGCAGACTATCTTTCTAGGGTTAAACCACTGTGTTACAATGATGTTCTATTTTCATTGAAAGGAAGCTCAGCCAACAGGTTATGGGCCCAGACGTGATCTGGTGTAATATCTGAGCAAAATAAAAGTAGGTATCTCAATTTCGAATATGGAACAAGCTGTTGTAAAGAGTATTGAGAGATTGGCAGGCCAAGCCAATTATGGTACGTGGGCTTTTGCCATGGAAATGTTCCTGACCGACCTCGATCTATGGGAGTGTGTGAACGATGATTTTGTGGCAGACTCTGCGGAGGCTAAAAGAAAGGATGCCAAAGCTCGGAGTAAGATCTGCCTCATGTGCAAGGAAAATATTTATCCTATTATCATGCATCTCAAGACAGCGAGAGATACTTGGCAAGCGTTGCAAAAATCTTATGCTGATGGCGGGTTACTGCGACGGCTATATCTGTTGCGGAAATTATTTAACGCCAAATTGACAATGTTTTCGTCAATGGAGGAATATCTCAATGATATCCTGTCAACCAGCCAGTCATTACTTAGCATAAAGGCAGGTCTGGATGATGAATTTGTAGGGATCATTATGTTGGCCGGTTTAACCGATGCATACAATCCTCTGGTGATGACATTGGAGCATTCAAGCATGAAGATTACAACAGAGTCTGTGCAGGCAGCGTTGCTCAAAGAAAGCTTGAGGAAAAGCAGCTCAATGAACACAGTTGAAGATGACACGGCAACGGCACTGATGTCAAACACCAAGAAGGGTGTTATATGCCATTTGTGTAAGAAGAAAGGGCATTATAAATGGCAGTGTCAACGTCGTAAAACAGGAGACAAGTCTGAAGACAACAAAGACACATATTTCAATAAGAAGAAGGACAGTAAGGAGACCTCGGGTCTAATGGCCGCTCTATCTATGACGGTTGGTGAGGGCCATTGGGTCGTAGATTCCGGAGCTACATCACACATGACGTCTGACGTGCATATTCTAGAAGATAGACAGTCCATTAGTTCTAAGCTAGTGACGACCGCGAACAATAATAAAATTGTATCTAGTGAACAAGGGGATGTGTATGTAATGGGGCGCTCTGTGAGGTTCGAAGATGTACTTATGCTTCCAGGTTTGACGACAAACTTGCTGTCGGTTAGTAAAATGTGTGCTAAGGGTTGCACTGTTGTTTTCGATGGGACTTGTTGTAAGGTTTACCAAAAGGATTACAAGGTAAAAGTAATTGGAAAGCCAGTATTGACAGCACCACTGAAACAGGGGTTATATGTTTTAGGTAAAGAAGCAGCAATGGTTCTGACGTGTCCTCCAGAAGAATCTTCTCGTGCTAGTTTTGATTTGTGGCACCGAAGACTAGGTCACCTGAGTGGAGCTCTGATGGTGAAGTTAAAAAGTTTGGCAGATGGTCTGACTTTTAAAGAGGTGAGCACGGAACCTTGTGAAGGTTGCTGTAAAGGGAAGGAGTGCGTCAAAATGTTTCCAAAAGGTAAAAGTAAGAGAGCAAAAGACTTTCTTGAACTCGTGCATTCGGATTTAGCGGGCCCTATGGAAGTGGAATCCTGGGGTGGTAACAGGTACTACCTGATTTTTGTGGATGACTTCAGCCGAAAAACATTTGGCTATTTGTTGAAATCCAAGACCGAAGTTTTCGCTAAATTCATGGAATTCAAGGCACTAGTTGAAAATCAGACGGGAAAGAAAATAAAGAAATTTCGTAGCGATAATGGCACTGAATATACCAATGGAGAATTTCAAGGTTTCCTGAAGAAACATGGTATCCAACACCAGAGATCAGTACCTTACACTCCTCAACAAAATGGAGTGGCGGAACGCACAATCCGCACAATAACTGAGAAGGCTAGATGTATGGTGCATGAGGCTGGTTTGGACAAGAGATTCTGGGGCGAAGCTGTTGATTGTGCCGTGTACCTGAAGAACCGATCTCCAACAATGGCCCTCAAGGACAAAGTTCCAGAGGAGGTTTTTACAGGAGAGAGAGTCGATCTATCGAATCTGAAAATATTCGGATGTAGAGCTCAGGTTCTGGTAAAGGATCATAGTCGCAAGAAGTTTGATCCAAAAACGATTGAAATGATAATGACTGGGTATTCGACCAATTCGAAGGCGTACAGATTTATAAATTTGAAGGATGATCCAAGGAGGATTGTCATCGCTCGAGATGCTACTTTTATGGAAAATGTTCCCATGGTTATTAAAGAAAAACAAGAACCTGCTGTTCCTGTTTCTAAGAAGGATGCTGTGGTCATAGATTTACAGTGTGACATTCCAGGAGTTAGTCGTTCCACTACTCAACTAGAGGTGCCAAGGATTGCTGGTCCTGTTGCAGTGGGGGTTCCGGTGGCTAGTTCGAATGAAGAAGAATCTGGAAGTGCATCTAGTACAACGAGGGCTAGTTCACTGACGAGATCAGATTCTGGAGAGAATTTCTATGACTCTATTGACGTAGAGGATCCTGCGGTAGAAGATTTGCAAAGTGCAAGACGTTACCCTGCTCGAAATAGGGTTCCGAAACGAGAAAAAGATATGGTATATAATTTCCATGTGTCAGAAGATCCTGATCCTATTTCTGTTAAGGATGCTATGGAGCGTTCTGACAAGAAGTTTTGGGTGGAAGCGATGGAGGACGAGTTCAATTCCTTGAAGGTGAATGGAACCTGGGAATTAGTTGATCGACCGTTAGACGCTAATGTTATTAAAACAAAATGGGTCTTCAAGTTAAAGATTGGAGCGGATGGCAGCACCCAGCGCCATAAGGCCAGGCTGGTTGCTAAGGGTTATTCGCAAAAACCTGGTGAAGACTATTTTGAAACATTTGCACCCGTAGTCAAGATGTCGTCGATTCGTCTTCTACTAGCACTGGCAGTTGAGAAGAACCTGAGCGTTCATCATATTGACGTTACCACCGCTTTTCTAAATGGAGATCTGCGTGAAGAAATTTATATGGAACAGCCACAATCTTTTGTTCAAGAGGGGAGTGAAGGCAAGGTTTGCAAATTGAAGAAAGCCATATATGGCCTAAAACAAGCTGCCAGGTGTTGGAACCAAAAGATTCATGACCATATAATAAAGATGGGTTTTTCTAGGTCTAAATATGACCAGTGTGTCTACACAAAAATTCATAATGAAATTTTTACTGTAATAGCTCTGTACGTGGATGATTTTTATATATTTACAAATAGAGCTGTAGAAGCCAGAACGGTGAAACTTCAGATTAGCAGATCCTTCAAAATAAAGGATTTGGGTGAGGCAAGAGAATGTCTTGGAGTCCGGATTGAGCGGAAGAGTGGTAGTGAAATCCACTTGTCTCAAAAGAAATATATTTCAAAAATCTTAGAGAAATATGGAATGTCGGACTGCAAACAAGTTAGTACGCCAGTTGAAGTGAACCTTCGCCTGAAATATGGTGAAAAGAATGACAATACTCGTTATCAGGAAATTATCGGTTCACTAATGTATCTGGCATGTTGTACAAGACCTGATATATCGTATGCAGTTACGATGTTGAGTCAATTTAATAAGTAGTTTACATTTTATGAATATAAAATTAAACTCATCTGGAATTAATATAAGATGACAGAACAGAACATAACCGTTGCTAGGCAACAACATAAGAAGACTCTACTCCTAGAACATAGTGCATTACAACCTTCATGGTTCAACACCCCCACTTAATCCACTATGTTGTGTACAGAACACATGTTTCTGCTTACCAACTCCCTTGGTCATCATATCAGCAGGCATAAGGCTAGTCTCACAATATTCAACACAAATAACCCTTTGCTCTGCTAGCTCTCTAACAAAATGATATTTTATACTCCTGCTATTGGAAAACGTTCCAAACACATAAATATAAGATATCATTTTGTTAGAGAGCTAGCAGAGCAAAGGGTTATTTGTGTTGAATATTGTGAGACTAGCCTTATGCCTGCTGATATGATGACCAAGGGAGTTGGTAAGCAGAAACATGTGTTCTGTACACAACATAGTGGATTAAGTGGGGGTGTTGAACCATGAAGGTTGTAATGCACTATGTTCTAGGAGTAGTCTTCTTATGTTGTTGCTTAGCAACTGTTATGTTCTGTTCTGTCATCTTATATTAATTCCAGATGAGTTTAATTTTATATTCATAAAATGTAAACTACTTATTAAACCACTGTGTTACAATGATGTTCTATTTTCATTGAAAGGAAGCTCAGCCAACAGATGTCATCAAGGCATAACCAAGAATAAATATTTTGTGAAATAATATTTAAAAGGTGTCTCAAGATTAAAGAAATTGCGAAAAATATACATTTCTTTCCATTTACTTTATCTTATATATTTATAAGACAAAGTAAATGGAATTATTGGTGGAATTAATGGTTAATTTATTTTTTATTTAAATCTTTACTTATATTTTTTTAAGTATCTTACAAAATTCCAAAATTTTCATTTTATATGTTTTTATTAACACCCTAATAAGGATACACAGTATGTGTCTTTAAAATATTATGATAAACATGCTAATTTGGTATTGTAAATCCTATGTCATCTTATTTAGATAAAAAGATGATTTATTAGCTTCCAACCAAGGTCATAAAAGTCAAATGAAATTCAGTTTTTCAAAACAGTTATCAAAGAAATAATATCATTCACTTATCCAATTTTCTTTTGTCCCAATGTTATTATTTACCAACTAATGTCAAGGAGATAGATGACTGTGAGGACGGCTGGAAAGACATGGACTAGACAGGCAAGGAACAGGGAGAATTGGACAGGGTCGGAGGAGGCCTTGGCCAAAGGGCACACTAGAGACTCAGAACTAATATTTAAATCTTTTGTACTACAACTATCACTCTGAAAAAGGGCTATAAATAAATAATGAAATGGCAATGTATACTATCTGACAGACATGATGAATTGTTGCTGAAATCAGTTTGAAACAAGATAAGATCTTTTGCTTTGTTTTTGTTATAAAGAAAGACTTAATAAAACTCCTACACTTGGCTGTTCCTATGTTCTCGTGGTTGCAAGCGCAACTGCTGAAAATTGGAACCTGGCCAAGCATGTTTCATATTTATTGAGTTTTTTTATAATAATAACATTATTTCATTTGCACATTGTGCATTAGGTGAGATTGTCCAATGTTGCATTAGATTGAACATCAAAAATACTTACTACGCGCATACCATGAAATTAAGCTGCATTATTAGGATACCAACATCAGTTTTTAAGTTTTCTTTACTAAACACTATTGTATGGATTGTGATCTGTAATAAAGATTATAGAATTTCTCAGTCGCAGGCCAAAGCCTGAATTGGTGGTCAGTAGATGACAATTAGCTCACCCCTTTTTACATGGAAGTTAAAACTTTTTTTACTCAGTTTACCCTCTCCTACTGCTGAGCAAAGGCCTACACCAAATCACCAGAGCCACCTCGACCCAACCTTGGCGGTACGCGTCGTCTCGCTGCCTCTTCCTGGGCCGGCCTCGGCGGCACCGTCCATTTTAATTTTATTTTATTTTGAATATAATTGAGATAATCTGGCTATCAGTACACCTTTGCCTACCGAATCGGAAATTCATTATTTAATGTAATTGAATCCTCCATTACCACAATCCACAGATACTCCAGTAAGCGAAATCGAGGAGTGCTTCAAGCGTTTCATCAAGCGTGATGACATTGACATCATCCTGATCAACCAGAATGTGGCTGAGCTGATTCGTTTCGTGATTGACAGTCACGTCGCCCCCGTACCCGCTGTGCTTGAGATCCCCTCAAAGGACCATCCATATGATGCTAGCAAGGACTCCATCCTTCGACGTGCTAAGGTAAATATTTGACTTATATTTTACTGGTTTTACCCGCGGCTTCGCCTGCGTGGTGGTCGGACATTATTCAACTAGAATATACCTACTATCAGGGCAAAGGGCATAGTGGACCCTTGGGCAAAGGACATAATGAATCCTTGGACAATGATGCTGCAGATGAACTTGCGAAGAGAGGCTCTGATATGAAGGTGCTAGGCCCGTACCCACTTATCCCTCTGCCTTTCTCACAATTTCGTCCGTGGATTCGCCAAAGATCGACCGAACTCCATAACAACAGATGGTCACGGGCAACAGACTGTAGACAGACAAAATTGGCATTACCCGCGATTAATCAAAAAACTTCTCAGCCTGAGTAGAAATAACCTTAGAATAATAATAGGAACAATTATGGGCGATAAACCCCTCAACAAACATATTTTCAACATAGGCGCCACAGACAGCCCCCTTTACAGGGGCTGCCTTGACGCCGAGGAATTAGACGCCTACGTTATCCTGGAATGCGAGGCCGTGGCTTCTCAACGTCCAGAAATCCTCGGAACAATAAGGTCGCTCCGCGAAGCCTGTGAAGCTCCCAGGAAGCTTCTGTGCTTTTGGGCCGAGCTAGGCTGGCTCTGCCAGAATCCCCACGCACAACGGACCGAATGGGAGTCTAAGTGCAGAAAAGGGAGTCCTATAATCATCATCATCATCATATTATACTATCATGATAAAAAGTCATGCTATGTCCTAATCTATCCGTGTGCCAAAATTGTTTTATGTCCATTTGTCTGAGTGTGTGCCAAATTTCATGTATAATGTCCATCTGTGGCTTAAACTTGGACGTTTTGTTTAATTGATGAAACAGTGCACGATTTAAACATCGTAAATCACGAATCAATCCGAAAAAAAGGGATCCAAATGCATATCAACTTTATCTTCAAATAATCTCCCTCTCACAGAGTGGAGGCCTGTGTCCCAGCAGTGGGAACAATATTGGCTAATTATGCTCTAATGCTTCGAATAATATATGTTTTTAAAAAACAATCCATTAAAAATATTATTTTGTGACGTTGGTGCGTTAACACACACAAATGCTCTAATTGAATTAAAAATACACACGCACACATATATTAGTTCTATTGTATATGTTTGTGTAGCTTTCGGATTTTTTTCACCGCTCCGCCATTCGTGCCATCTGTTCACCCATTACCCAGTCAGTTGTGGTGCATACACAATATATTTTCGGGTCGGTATAATTCGGCACAGGCCGGCCGGAATAATCTAATGCATATTTTATATTGCCGCCCGGCTGAGTAGCATTTATGAGCGAAATGTGTAGAATGCCTTAAACCCGTTGTCAAATTATTTATATGTACTGCACCGACCCATTACACTTATCATTCTTTTTTTTATTAATGGCATATCGCTGGTCATCCTAGTAGGTTGTCGTCAGCTTAACGGGACTTGCCTGTGGATGCCTCAATAAACTAAGACCTCCAGCCTAAAAAACTAAACACTACACGCTAAGTGCACCCCTGTGGGGTACCGACCTCGGCTTGGGGCGTCGCTGGGGGAGGGCAGCAAGGGACAGGCTGGATCGAATTGTCTCATCATACTCTTGCCCTCATCCCAATTTATTCATGTGGAGTCGACGCAGCATTTATCCAGAGAACTATTCAATCTAATAATTTTTTTCTTTGTTCCAGGGCATGTTCAACCCCGACGACTTGGTACGCTAAAACTAATTTATTGCATGATATCGTTGTCTACGCATCAGACGGCACTTGTATATAAGACAGCTGTGTACCAACGTTACAAACTAACTACTAATGTGACCATCCATCCACATTCAACCGTTTATTCACTTGGCAACATTTGACGCTCAACATTTTTCTGGCGCCGAAATGGTGACAATGTCTTGTCTTAAAAGTGGTTGACTTACAACCACTTTTGTTAATTTATGACCTTAAAATAAAGGAATAAACCGCTCATATATTGAAAGTGTAATGTGATGATTTTAAACATTTAGAATGAACATAAGAACAAGATTTTCTAAAAATTGCGGGCTTTTTTTAATGTTGGTAGTCAACTACTGCGCGTCAATACTCGTCGCCTAGTGAATACACGGCTTTACAGTTTTCAGTGTGCAATTTTATTTTTCAACTAAAGCAGTTAACCAATACATTCCACTTCCCAGAAACATTTATTTTAACTGTTACGGCGAATAATCCCGTTATTTAATGTGATAAAATTATTCAAATATGTAAGGTTGGAAGTTCAGTAAAGTGGTTCGGGCCATTCTCAAATATTTTGTGTCATAAAATTTATCCATATTAATATATCGTCGGCATTAAATATTTTTTTAATAAATGATTCCAATGCGACTTTATTGTGGTTCCAGCCTAAATTTACAGAGTATTAATCAATCATTTATTGTATAGATTTGTTGAACTTGTATTATAGAACATAAAATACCTGTTTGTAGTTTTATTTTGTTTGAGTTTTCAGTTTTTTAATGATCTTTGCCGCTTTTAACTAACAAAGAAATAAATAGTGATAAGTTTGATATGTAGTAGGCAGGGGGGGAAGGGGGGGGTAGGTTTGTGTGTAGGCCTATTTATGGCATAAGAATTAAGCCAGTTAGCATAAAAATGCTCAAGCCTTTTTCATTGATAGATTGATAAACCAGAGTGTTTATAGAGCATTTGAAATAGGTATACTTAGTTGAAAATAGCTTGCAAGTGATAATAAGCCAGAGGCGTGCGTCTGCCCCTGTTCAAAAAGTGTAGCAATTATTCTTACCAACGCTATTTTCAAGTATAATTTTATTTTAGTTGCGATTTAGTTCTTCATCATTGAAAATTATATTACCTGCTATGCAATGACAAATTGGTTGAGTATTATGCTGATCAATGTCAACCCATAGCTGACGTTGATCAGCATAATGCTCGATCAGTATTTCAAGACTCAAAACAGGCTTTCAATGATGACCTTTAGCTATTAATTTTACCGCTGCTATTCGATCGGTATCAACCGGTACTCGCAATGTTGAACCAAACGCTAAAGGATGCGAACGGCATTCCATGATAATCATGCATTTTAAAATGGGAATAGGTTATATTGACCGGAGACAATGAGTTTATCTATTAGGTACCATTTAAATAAAGTTGATATTTGTTTAACTTTAAATAATGTTAACTTTAAACAAGTGAGTAGACTTGATAATTTTTGTAAAAGTAGGTATTACTTTTGCTCGACTTGATTTGCTAACTGTACAGTCATCATATGACTCGTGTTTATAACCATCACGATTTTATTTGAAGAAGATAAGAACCGATGTTCCCAAAGTCTATTGGAATTTTAGAACTTTGGAGCGAATTTATTTTTGTACTTTTATTTTTTTGAAACTGCCACAATTTTTTGAAGACCATGAAATTTTTATTTTATTCTTTCCACTATTTATTTCGATGTTAATTAAGCAGTAGGTATTACAACCATTCCATTACTTTTAACATAAGCATGTTCAGAATATGCGAAAAGTGTGATTTTTCTGTGATTCTTGGCATTGAGTGCATTTCGGCTTTAAGAACATAGAATAGTGCTGCGCTATATGTCCAAAGAGAATTTTTCTCTAGTCCTGTGTTATATGAAAAAAAGTGTGGATTGTTTAATTGCCTATACCCAGAGTTAAATACTGTTGTTTTACTAATGGTTACTTTTTGAGTTGTTCATTGTGTTTTGTGAAAATCCGAGTGAGTACGTTGATTTTATTATTTTGATAATTTGAATTGTTAAAAATGTACCTACCTAAAAATAATGTTTTTTTTTCACAGTCATCGTTTGGACAAGATAACTTCACGAATTAACTAAAATATTCCAGGATTATTGTTACAATTTGGCCTCTTTATATATTTATATGTATCTATGATAATATTCTTCTAATAAAACCAAATATTTTTTTGTAATTAATTTTTATTTAAAATATTATTAACAAGCTTAAACTATAATTCTATTCACACAAATATACATTATACAGTGCACACAACCATATTTATAATAAGTACCTATAAAAACAAAATGGTAACAAATACCTATTTGGTATCAATAATAATGAACTACTTATATACCCGTATTGAAACATCGTGATTGATTAGTTTAAAGAGTTGGGATAGACGATTTGATTGGTTATTTATTCATCAAACTCAGCGACGTCATTTTCGGCCTTCTTGTGACCAACCCAGTCCCACTTGGAGTAGTGGAGCTTGGTCTTCTTGAACTTGGGGTTCTTGGAGGTGATGCGGACGAAGATACGCCTTCCGAAGAGTGGCTGCAGCTGCCTGAAGTTGTCAACGAGGGGCAGGTTCAGGTTGGAGAGGAGGCCGCGGAAGTTGTCCATCTGTGGGGGTAAAGGTCTTGAGTATATGCTGGGTAGATTTAGAGGGTCGAATAGTGATGCAGGTATATCTTCCTACCAAGACGAGGTGTCCAGCTGATTGAAGTGCTGTCAGGGCTTGATATGAATAAAGCTCAACATTAATGCTTACCTGGAACACGGAGATTGGGAGGTAGTCAGAGAACACGACCCATGTGACGGCTTCGGCGCAGGGGGGGGTGGTCAAGGATCCCTTGTAGGTGTAGAACCTTTCGGTGTCAAGACCAGACAGGATGGAGGACAGAGAGAAGGTATGGGGCAGCTGCATGGAGGTGTTGTAGTTCTCGATGGCGGATAAGTTCTTGACAATGGGGGTGAGGAGCTTGGCGTCGAACTCTACGACCTGGAACAAGATAGTGGTTTGTGAAGAATTGTTTAAGAGGGCTGTAGTCAGATATAAGTGATTGTAAGGAATGATCAGAACGAGGCAGTTTGCAATTAATGCAATAATTTACTAAACCGTTTATGCTATATCGTAGTTTCTTGTTGATCAAGGCATTTGTTTTTTGTGGAGGGCATTTTTACACCCTGTAGGTAAATAAGTAATTCGGATCACCATCCTTACCTGGTAGAAGAAAGCAAGCACGCAAAGACCATCGGGATGCTGGAGGGCTTCAGCGAGGTTCCTGTACTTCTTGTTCCTGTGGATGATATGCATTTCCAAAGGCAGACGCATATCATTAAGAGTATGCTCGGAACCACGGTTGTTCTTGTCTCCCCAGTGGAAGTGGAGTCCTTCAATTTCGTACTCATTGTCCAGGGGTCCTCCGAAGATGTAGGGAAGGCGGAAGCCTTTCTTTTCTTCTTCAGAACTGTATTTGGGGATGGTGAGTGCAACTGGAAATATAAAGGAATGTTATTAGGGGCGAGTTTATTGCCCGGGCGCAAATTTAGTCGTGCTTACGAGTGGCGACCTCTAGACCACCAATGCAGCCTAGAAATTTTAAAACTGATACATTTTTCTATTTAATATCACTCGTAATTAATTATACATTATAATCCCTTATTGGGTGTATAAGTCCTTACCTGAATGTCCATTATTAGTGATGGTTAGAGGACCAGGCAGGGGGTTCTGGTAGCCGATGAGTTCCATGGCAGGTATCGAGATGGGGATAGCTTGGCGGGCAGCAATGGCGATAGGGGACTGTTGGCGGCCTCCACAAGCGGGGTGGAGGACAGCCCAGCGCCTCTGATCGGAGGCCCTGTAGCCCCATCCGAAGACATAGGATACTGTGGAAGGTAAAAGTGACCCGTGATGATTTTTGTACGACTCGAGGCATATAAAGTGAAGATGAGGGATCTGGTGAGTAGCTACCCTCCTTCTTTATATTGTGCCGAAGTAGATAACAGTATTATGTAAAAGTAACAGTGTTAAACGACTTTCATTGCCGACCGTACCATCCATGTGAGTTTGACGTCATATTATTATCCTAGCCAAAAACTGTTAGCAATTTTGACACTTAACCCGCTCAACGCTCCTGTAATTCCTAATTCAATTTTATTGTTAATGTTTATTTGAAGTTAAATGACTCGTTGTTAATGTTCTCAGAGTATTGTTTCGATACAGGCATAGCATGTTATCAAAACATTCAAGATGAATTAATAATAATTGAATTATCTCATGTCATTTGATGTTATGATAATACTGCTACATTGTTACGCCTTTCTTGTAGGTAATATAATAAACAATTTTTGATGTTTTCTAGACAGCTCTGACACATGCATTATGAGACCTATGGTTGTCAGATGATCCGTATTATTAATATAGGAATTAATCGTTTAGTTTTTTCAAATGGTCACTTAACCCAAACATACATTGATCGTTAGAGGCCATTAAAGCAAACGCAAAGTGATTACAAATTAGCAGATAATAAATAAAAAGTCGTCAGTAAATTTTAAATCCAAAAGTGACTTATTTATTATTCTACCTGCGATCCGGAATATCCTTTTTGGTTGTGACAATCATAAATTTTTTGTACAACAAGAATGCCGAATTATGCTAAACAGTTCATGCATAATCTATGTGTGAATGGTTATTTATTATATCGTAATTCACTTGCGATTTAGCTATGCATGTAGATTTATTCTACTGTCAATCAAACGGAGAATTAAATCAATATCAAAAATAGAGCGGGTTTTTAATACATCGTTACTGAAACGTGTCTATGTGCAATACGATATCACCAAACAAAAAAAATGTCGCAGAAGTTAATGACCAAAAAATATGTCAGTCGTTTCGATAATAATTTGCATGCAATTATATATTGTGAATGCAATAGATGCCGATAGCTTTGTACATAATTAGGTGTTGAAATTAATATAAAAATATCGTGTTAACCCTATTAATGCGACATGTTTTTCAATAAAAATAAAATGACTTATGAGAAATCAAACCTAGCATGCAATAAACTAGAACTTTAATCAAATTACCCTTTCTTGTTGTTGTGTTACCTAAAAGGGGAAGAAGAATTTTCTTATCATTGTCATTGATAACACGTTAGAGAAGGAATGATTGTTTTTTTTTTGTAGAACCCGCATAGAGCTGAACCTCTTTGTGTCGCGAAGTAATATACATTTTTAATTAATAACATATAATGAATGCTCACATTTGGAATAATATTGACGACGAATATAAAATCTAGTTTTTGTCGCAATATTATAATCGAGCATGTTAACTGTCTAGTTTTATTAAATTACCCTTGCCCGTTGCAAACACTTATCTCTTGCTAGATAAATTCGTGACCAGTGAGCCGAATTCCTTTGTAAATAAATATAACATTACATGTTTTTTTAACGATTTACGATTAGTGCATTTAGGAGAAAATTGATTTGACAAATAAAACCTGACCTCTGTTTGATTATCTAACTTATATTTGAGGTCAAGTATGCAGATTATGTTTGCACATACTTAGGTGTTGCAATTTTGAGTGCGATTGATTGTGATAAAGGTCGTATAGTATCGCGGGTGTATCGTTTTTGCATTTCTTCGTGTAGACAATTTGTTTATTTCTGACTGTCACACGATGTTCCAAGTTATATTCACCATTAGAGAAAACGTCCTTCAACTGAGTTCGTTATTTTAGATCCAGCTTGTAATTATTTAGACTAGTTCGCGTGCTGAAATGCCGTAATATGGGTTCACCAATCTATTCTAGACTGTTGACCAGTCACCTTCCCTAGGTTTTCATGTCTAACACTAGTAATTGCGGCTGTTATATTAAAATTATGGGTTGTGACATTTTCCCGTGTTCTAGTAATGTCAATTTAGTTCTCGCGATGAAGACCTTTAGTAAGATGGGAATGTCTTCCACGGCTCAGTTCGTCAAGTGATCTTTACTATAGGATTGTTTTCAACAGCAAACACGAGGTGTTGTTGATGTTTTGGCTTGCACATTCCAATTACTGTTTATTTTCCGCGGTTTACAAGTTACATAGCAAAATTCTACTGAAATAATTGTGCGATAAAGATGATGTTCTTTTGCATTGCTAGCTGCATAATGCATATGTATGTGGTAGAATTTTATGAAAAATGACATGAACAATTTTACATGACAAAACATCAGGTAATCATTAGTAGGCAATCGATGATGATTTGAAAGTCAATAAAATTTTTATCGCGTATTTATGGTCGGAAAACTGCTAGACACATAAATATAAAAGAAAAGTAGTCCAAAACGCTATCGAAGGTGTTAATTAAATGCATTTTGATAATTAATAGTGTCTAAGTCACAAATCTTTTGGAGTACGTGGCCGAGATAGAATGAAGAGCGAATTATTTGAGTTTTGTACTCTCAAAGCAATGTTTGGTACGGCTGTCGGATGTTTGTGCGATCCGGTGCACCAGAGGAAGAAACTGCGTTTTTCGCATGTTTCAATTACCTAGCTGTTGATTAACTTCACGTGTTGTATCTATGTTTTATGATAGCCTATAATTATTCGGCCTCACTCTACTTTAGCTATATATTTTAAAATTATGAATCAATCTTGTAATTAAATTTAAATGCAGCCGGAGGTGCCTGATAAGTTTGTATTTATGTAGGTGTTATTCGTAACTAATCCCGATTATTTTTCCTTTTTTTATCCTCGTGCACTTACTCAAATTATGGTTGTCTGTAGCCCAAAAATATTATTTTTATAATCTATTGAATTGAATACTTCAAGATTTTCGATTCGATAGAGCACTCAATTATTTTTAATAAGTAGTAATATTTGCACTGTATTTTTTATAAAGAATTATTATATTATTACTTTTCACCACATTTAAAACTTTAATAGATAATACTGATTTAATTAACTTTATAAATCACTTAAATTCTTATTTTTATTTTTAACTCACCGTTAACCGCCAAAATGGCGAAGACAGTAGTTAAAACAGCAGATCTCATGTTTAACTTTATAATTTTTTGAGATAATATAAAAGATGAGATGATTAGTGTTGGACACTTCGATGCTTCCTGCCTGGCAGCCCGCAGTTTATATACTACACATCCACATCTTGAGCACTGCGTTTTCAATGGCCTAACGCGTCATCGACGTGAGAATTAACCCTCCAATAGTGACACATTTGGTTTCAGTACTACTGCGCGTATTTTCCTAAGGACTTTGATGAAAAATTGTCCTGATACTCGGTATCTAACCATACATTTTAGACTATCGTCACATAAATGATCATAAATTGAGGTAATACCTAATAATCCAATACCTATAATTTGAACCACAAAGCGTGGTACAGCAAAATGGTATGTACATAATTGATTTAATACAACCAATGCTTTACATGTACTTAAAGTATTTAATTTTATTACATTTTCACGGTTGTTAATAGTGCTACCTATGCAATTTTGTCGATGTCGCTGTTTCATTGTTAAACTGGTAAGCATGAAAAATCTCTCCAAACATAGAACTCATTCCATTTTGTCTTGAAATGTGGCTTTAAAATTATGAAAAGATTTGACTGGAACTACTATCAGTACTGAAACTAAGCAATGTAAGTCGTCCGCCTAATTAATATTTTTAATAGTATTCAGGATACTCGTCGCATTTTTAGTGATTGCATAATGATGCGGTATTAGTATTCAGAGCATAAAGTATCTGCATTCAATGGGGTTTGACCAATGCTGTTGTTTTGGATTTTTCATTCAAGTACCTGTCGTGTTTCTCCCTATTGAATGAACAGTATCCCTGATGCGTGTATCATCATCATCATCATCAGCCTATAATGTTCCCACTGCTGGGACACAGGCCTCCTCTCAGTGAGAGGGAGTGGGCCGTAATCCACCACGCGGGCCCAGTGCGTGTTGGTAGATGTCACATGTCTTCGAATTTTTGGTTCTAGGACATGCCGGTTTCCTCACGATGTTTTCCTTCACCGTTTTGTGAGCAGTGGTGATGAAATAATTTACACAAAGTAAAGCGCCTGTCTGGGTTCGAACCTACGACCTACAACTCGTAAGTCGCGGCCGTTACCACTTGGCCACCACTGCTCTATGGTGCGATGCGTGTATATCGCTCCATTATCGGGTTCGTAAACAAGCATTAATATAATGCGGGACAGCACAATTGCTTTTAGGTGCATATATTTTTATTAAAGGTTTTTTAAAGAATTCAATTCATATATAATGCTAATTTATTTTTAAATAACACTAAGTATCTAAATTCGGCCTCAAATAAATTGGTTAGGTAATTGTCCTCTGCTAACATGACTGTAATATTTTCGGGGTATCTTTTACCCCGCATTCCCTTTTCATGAAAAGTAAGAGCATCTGCATTTACAGGGTTAAACGACGCTGCCTAACTGAACGAATGCATTGAACAATTGATGATAACATAACGGAGAGATGATGTAAATTATTAGGCTGGTTGTTATAATACTTCCATTGATTAGAACCAAAATATTATAGAAATTAATAAAATGGTGTTATATATTCGACAAAGGTGGTGTCATTCGGTGGCTGATTGCAGCGGTAACCACTCAGGTAATCGCTGGCACCGCTGCAGTCATTCATCGAGTCTAGATTTACGATAGCTGTTTGTAGATATTAACTTGTGTTTGCCTTCTACGTCCATTCATAAAGTTGTGAACTACGTTAGAAGATAGCGTTCGTTTGGAGAGGCGCGCTAACATTATATCAATTTCGGGTGATTATTTCGGACTCTCGGTTTTTTTTGGCACTATGGAATATCATCATCATCAGCCTACATCAGTCCACTGCTGGACATCATCATTTCAGCCGAAAGACGTCCACTGCTGGACATAGAGGTCTCCCCCAAGCACCTCCACTACGACCGGTTCTGTGCTTCTCGCGTCCAACGGGTTCCTTCGGCCTTCACAAGGTCGTCGGACTACCTTGTGGGAGGTCTTCCAGCGCTACATCTTCCAGTACGCGGTGGCCACTCCAGAACCTTTCGGCCCCATCGGCCATCTGTTCTGCGAGCAATGTGTCCTGCCCACTGCCACTCCTGCGGATCTCTTCATCCCCTGTTCCTGCGGATCTCTCCTGCGGGTCTGCTGGACATAGGCCTCTCCTATTGCACGCCATTCAGCTCGATTTTCGGCAACTCTCATCCAGCTTCTACCAGTCACCCTGCAAAGTTCATCGCTCCACCTAGCCTGAGGGCGTCCTACCTGCCGGGTCAGCGGGATTGTTCGAAAGGGTTACCGCTGGCCCGGAACATAAAGGGCTAAGGAAGGAACACGGGTGGGTTTTAGTCAGTAAGAGTCTGACACTCCCTTCCGCTCCACCCAGAGCGGGAGGGGTCATTTAATAATTTCCCATACAGAAAAAAAAAGGCGTCCTACCTAACGTTTGCCTAAGGAATATAGGCTTTCCATATCTAAAAGTCTACATCCTATCGTGACTGCGTAACATTACTTAGTTTTTTACGACGATAACCCTGAATTATTGTACAAACAATACCTCGCGTAGTTTGTGAGATACCTGGAGAACGGGCTAGTTAATCTGCACCCTAAAGCGGAATTAGAAGGTTAATTTTTGCTTTCATTGTCGATGGTGTTTCATTTTCATCTTTGATGTGCTTTTGTCATGAAAGTCACTAGCCACCCATTTGCTTTCATTGGCATTGGTCGTTTATCGGTCATCGCAAAATGAAGTGATTTGTTGTTTTTTTTTTTAAATATAAATCTTTTCCTGAGCGCGTTATGCGATTACGGTTCGGATTACGGTACGGCTGTTGATAGTGCCAGCTGCCCCTTCTTACGGTGAGGCAGTGGTATTTAAAGGGTAGGCTAAGGCTCTAGGGTAGCTCTCAACCAGTGTTGCCAACTTTTGTTATTATATAGTATTTTCGAAGCCATTAATTACCTGTAGAAATATAGAAGACGGCAAAATAAAGTCGGTTTACTGACGATAGTTGAACGTGACAACGTCATAAGAAAATACTGATGGAATAGTTGCATTGGTATACTACTTGTGTCTGACTAGTTAGAGGAGACATCATCACATCATCATATTTTTTGGAGACACATCAGCCGCAGTAGCGAGCTGTCTCACGTGTCAGAGAGATTTAATTTTTTCATTTAGTGGATTTTAGTACGTATACGTGAAATTGGCAAAATTGTGGTGTTTGTTCCACAGAAGTCATTAATCAAGAGTTGAAGTAGTTGCATTGCATTTGTTAATATTCGCTTGCACTTCAAGCCGCCATGGAACGCTACAGAGGAAGGCCGCGAGGTAACGCTACATGAGTCATGTTTTTTCGTGAGTGAAGCCAGCTTCATCGATTTATTAGACGTTGTCACGTCAAAAAAAATTGTAGGAAAAATACATATGTATTTTATTTTATACTTTTTGCTACTTTGAGTTAGATTTAGATTATTACACTCTAAATTAAGGTTACAAAATAATAGCATTGAGAGAAATACTGGTCCTATTGCGGTCGTCTCGCCATTGTTTATAATTGAGTAGCAATATAGTTATAATAATAATATTATTAAATACATAGTCATTCAATAGAGTTATATGAACTTGAAGGGTTGTATTGAAAATTTGAATGATTATGATTCTGTAAATAGATTCTTGTAATGGTCGCGTACCTACCTCTTTAATGCAGGCAGCTCCCCGTAGCTTTATCTGGAAAACCGGTCATACGTTGAAGCAACCTTGAATTTTGTTTTAACCCTTATCAATACCTAGATAAAGGCTCCTGCAAATAGGCGCGACGCGTGACGCGAATCGCGCGCGACACAAAGGCACCGCTCGTTGCGCGACTTGCGGTTCCTTTGTGTCGCGCGCGATTTTATCGCGTGTCGCGCCTGTTTGTAGGAGCCTTAGGCTCTTGTAGGCACGTCGGTTGACCACGATCCTTTATGTCAACCTATTTATTCATCCTCCTGAAATGGTCCGTATGCCAGTCTTCACTAACACTAAGCGACACCTAAAGGTCATGCCTAATAAAAGCACCCGACCGCATTCATCAAGTTAGTCTCATAAAAAATAACCTAATTAAAAATAAATTCAGTGTAGTAGTGTGATCAGAATCTTTATAAATATTCCGTGTCGTTCTAAATTCAAACGACTCACAGGCCAGTGGAATGAGCCGTTTAGCAGTCTAAACGGCTCATTCCTCTGGCCTGTGAGAGATTTGGATTCAAGCAACATAGGACAGTTCCTATGTTGCTTGAATCCAAATCTCTTGTATGTTACCTACGTCACCTGAGCATTTATTGCCCTATTTTTCATCCTCCTGAAATGATTCTTATGCCAGTTTTCACTATCATTAAGAGGGAACATTATCCGATCCATACAAATGTATTCCCCTTGTTTCTTCCCGAATAATCCCTCTAGACTCTAGAGCAATTTTTTTTTTTTTCATAAAATCAAAGTCTGCTGTAAACACGTTCCTGTCATTTTCTTTTTCTCAGCAACTAATTAGTAAAGACAATACGACCCTCGTAGAATTACAAAAAATGCCCTATTTTTACCGCCGTGATTAAAGGACTAGGTAGGTACCAGACAAATTAGAAAAGTTTTTAACATAAAAAAACTTAATGTGTAAAAAATTTGAATCGGCTCAGTTTTCGAGGAGAAAAAGGGGAATACGAAACGTCGATCTCGTCAAAATTTTTGTGATAATTTCGGTTTGAGCTGCAGCTGTCCCTATCACACACTACGGGGGCAGACTTGAGGTAAGGCGACGGCAATAGTTTCTTCAAATTCCTCGGTTGAACGCCAAGACATTTTCATTAGGCATTACATTTAGGTATCGCATAGTGTTAGTGAAAACGGGCATAACTCTTGTACGTCGTTTGACCATGACCGTGTTACCCATTAACTGGGTTAGTTCAGATAGGCAGTCGCTCCATGTAAAGTACTGGTATTCAGCTGGGTCTGGTGGGAAAAGGCTAGGCCGATTGTTTTTTTATTCTTCCTCCTGAAATGGTCCGGTGGCCCTTTGTACAGACGCCAGCACATAGAGCTACTACAATCTGTCAAATGTCTTTAATAGATTTTCAACTTTATCGCTAAAGTATAAAGTTCAAAGTTAATTGGGAAAATTTGACAGTTTCGGGTAGCTTCATGTGCTGGCGTCTGTACATACATACAAGTTTTTCTTGCCATGAAAAACTACGGTTTATTCGCCGTGTGTTGGCACGGTCATCAGTGTTTTATGGATCACTATGGAAGCTGGTTGACAGGCACTGGGCCCGCGTGGTGGATTACAGCCCTCTCACAGAGAGGAGGCCTCTGCTGTGTCCTAGCAGTGGGAACATTATAAGCCGATAATGTTAATGCACATTACAATACAATAGGGCTGTAATATAATAACAAGAGGGACAGTGAGTTTTTGTATAAAAAAATTCTATAAGTTATATAAATATTTTAATACATTGTAACTTGAAAGTAACCGTGAGTTTAAACAATAGTCAACTCATTGTTTGATAGAATAAATTTATGTACCTTTATTACAAACCAAATGGAACTGTCTTGTCCATTTGCTGTCGGCACTTCTCGAGTGTCGGGACATTGCAATTGTCAAATCTCCAATTTGAAATTCTATGTGCTAAAAAGTTTTGAACCAAAAAAATGTACTTGTAGCGGTATCTACAATGCCACATGCGAACTACGCGTTATACTGACGTCACGCAAAATCCTGCATCTCGCAAGCAGAGTTAACCGCGCAACTAGCATAAATACAACGGCCCGAAATAAATCATCGGACTGTTTCCTGCCATACACAACACCCTTCTGTGGATCCTCCCTTTTACAAGGAGGTTGAGTGAACTGTACACCCTGTTCCTCAAACCTCTATCTACACATGTAGTGCAGACAAGGCTTGGGGTTTATTTGATAGAACAGACAAGACAGGCGACAATTGATAATTTTGTAAGTTGGTTTACAGCTTAATTAAACATCATCTGTCGCGAAAAATATGTCAATTTTGTCATATTTTGACACCACCCCACGGTGCGGGCAGAGTGCACCTGTATCTGCGCACACGCTTGTGCACTATGATATCTCCCGCGCCGAAGGTTAATCTCCATCGAGATTGGCCGCCATGGCCGAAATACGGTGTGGAGGACTATTTTTAACCGGCTTTCGGCTTATTATTTTACCCCAAGGTATAGCTGAAGAGTGTCCGGAATTACTTTGATCATCATCATTATCATTTCAAAAATAAAACAATTTTAGGTTAGTAAATGACATCCCCAATCCCCCAAAATATTGTGTCGGTCCTTCTACCAAACATCCTGTATATAACAACAGGACAATTAGGCGTCGAAGTAGATAGTTCTAAGTTTCCCTCCTCCACCTGCTATTGTTTACATTATCGGTTACGGAACCCTGGAAAAATAATTGCATCTTTACTCTAGATATCTTCGTGATAGGATATCTATGTAGGAAATTAACCTACGTTATTGTAATTGAATGTATATTGTACCTAGACATAATTAGTTAATTTTCTTTCGACACGTGTAAACACATTTTCTTTATTTACATTATCGGGTACCTAATTTGATAAAGAAAATAAAAAAGTACTATTAAAGGCTGTTTTAAAATCTGCCTAAGTACTTTACTTGTTTTTTACTCAACTGCGATGGAGTAAAAAAGGAGGGTTATGTTTTTATTTCTTGACGGTACGTGCGTAACATTTTCAAACTAAAAATTACCTATAGGTACATATTGATCCCGATTCCCTTGTTCACAAACTAAACTAAATTTAAGTTCAGTACATCTTTTTCTTTCTATTTCATTAAGAAAAGGACAGAAGATAAATATTATAATATTTATCTTCTGTCCTTTTCTTATTATTATTAGTGATGAAATAATTTACACAAAAGAAAGCGCCTGCCTAAGTTCGTACCCACTGCCTACATCTCGTTAGTCAAGGTTGCTACCACTGGGCCACTGCTCTAGGTTAGACAGACAGCCAAGTATATATTTCACTCTTCAACCTTCCTTCAATGGTCATGAAAGTTATAATAATAAAACTTATCTTCAGGTATAAAAAAACATGATCTGTTGAAGTGAGACTTATTTTCTTAAACAAGAGAGTATGTTTTATTAAACAGAAACACTATAACTTGTAAGCTGCTTATGATGTAACTTCGATAATAAAACACAATTGTAATTAAGTCATTCGCCCATTGTTTTTGGACAATCGATATTTGGTAGGCTGTAATCTAAATATTATAACAATCACTGGCAATTCTTTTCAGCTGCTCTTGAAACTCCGTCTCGTTTTCACGCGTTTTTGTTGAAAGAAAGAAAGAAAAGTATTTATTGCGACTCGTACAGGAAGATCACAAACTAAACTAAAAACAGCAAGATAAAAAACCAAGTTATATAAAAAAAGTAACAAAAGGAAAATGAAACAGAAAGTCCTATACGAGGCCAAAAGGCTCCTATCTCAGCATGATGCTACGACATTTAAAAAATAAATGTTGCAGCGCTGGTATTCTAATAGGACCCGCTGTCACGGGCAGTTACAGGAATAAATAAATAATAAGTAAATAATTGCAAATAATAAAATAAAAATAAATATTTTTCAATCTGCGCCAGACGTAACCTCATTACTTGTCTATGCCTTGAGTGTCAGTGTTGCTGACTAAACCAACTCTTTCGCAGTCCATTGCTGGACATAAGCCGCTCCCGGCACCATAACACCCTATCCTCCGCCTTCCGCATCCAGTCTGACTGAGCCACCTTTTTAAGGTCGTCAACCTATCCAGCTAAGGGTGTCCCACACTACGCTTGCCAATACTCGGTCTCCGCTCCAGGACTCGTCTGCTCCACCGGCCATCGAGGCTTCGATAAACATGGCCAGTCTATATATTGCTTATTTGCCGAGTGTATTTTGGACTAATATTTCTGCAGTCAATGGTCTGCGTAACTTTTTGTCTATGAAATAACATAACACATTTTTTTTTAAACTGCTGTTCCATACATTCTATTGTACTTGTATTACACTTTTGTATGAAACAGCTGCATGGTTGATTTTTTTTTTATTACCGGCGAAACATTTCTTCGCTGAGGGCTAGAATGATAGAATCACAATAACTTACGATCACTTTAATCAGACTACACAGTTGTTTGAAAAGACAACTAAATACTTACCTAATGAATAAAATATATAAACGTTTGCATTATCTATCAACCAAAACATTAACCTCCTTTTGGGCTCCGTCGCCGTCAGGTAGGCACAAACACCTGGCAGTGTTTAAGATCATTCAGATTATTAAGAGAGGGTATAGTATTTTGGATGTATTGATTTAATTATGCAACGTCAAATTAAATTAGTTAGCAAGACTCCGCAGACGATCACGTCTGCGAAGTTTGGCTAGCTATATTATTTTTAATTTATCGAAAAATGATATAAAACGAAAATCATACTTCAATTACAACTCCACCTGCGGTCGTTGACCCCCAAATAAAAAAATCTTCAATTCATTTTTTTGTTGTTTTAATCTTGTCACTACATAGTATAAAACAAAGTCGCTTTCTCTGTCCCTATGTCCCTATGTCCCTTTGTATGCTTAAATCTTTGAAACTACGCAACGGATTTTGATGCGGTTTTTTTTAATAGATAGAGTGATTCAAGAGGAAGGTTTATATGTATAATAATAATAATGTTTCCGTGCGAAGCCGGGGCGGGTCGCTAGTAATAAAATAAAAATAAATATTTTTCAATCTGCGCCAGACGTAACCTCATTACTTGTCTATGCCTTGAGTGTCAGTGTTGCTGACTGTAAACCAACTCTTTCGCAGTCCATTGCTGGACATAAGCCTCTCCCTGCACCATAAAACCCTGTCCTCCGCCTTCCGCATCCAGTCTGACCGAGCCACCTTTTTAACGTCGTCGTCGGTCTATTTAGCTAGGGGCGTCCCATACTACGCTTGCCGATACTCGGTCTCCGCTCCAAGACTCGTGTGCTCCACCAGCCATTCGGGGCTTCGATAAACATGGCCAGTCTATTGCTTATTTGCCGACTGTATTTTGGACTAATATTTCTGCAGTTAATGGTCTGCGTAACTTTTTGTGTATGACATAACATAACACATATTTAAAAAAAAAACTGCTGTTCCTTACATTCTATTGTACTTGTATTACACTTTTGTATGAAACAGCTGCATGGTTGATTTTTTTTTTATTACCGGCGAAACATTTCTTCGCTGAGGGCTAGAATGATAGAATCACAATAACTTACGATCACTTTAATCAGACTACACAGTTGTTTGAAAAGACAACTAAATACTTACCTAATGAATAAAATATATAAACGTTTGCATTATCTATCAACCAAAACATTAACCTCCTTTTGGGCTCCGTCGCCGTCAGGTAGGCACAAACACCTGGCAGTGTTTAAGATCATTCAGATTATTAAGAGAGGGTATAGTATTTTGGATGTATTGATTTAATTATGCAACGTCAAATTAAATTAGTTAGCAAGACTCCGCAGACGATCACGTCTGCGAAGTTTGGCTAGCTATATTATTTTTAATTTATCGAAAAATGATATAAAACGAAACTCATATTTCAATTACAACTCCACCTGCGGTCGTTGACCCCCAAATAAAAAATCTTCAATTCATTTTTTTGTTGTTTTAATCTTGTTTAGATATCGATACCGTCACGTCGACACAGTTTCTCTAGGTAATTCAATTTGACCCTGTATTGTGAAATGAAAAGGATTGAAGACTCCAGACATCATTTTTTTAATAGATAGAGTGATTCAAGAGGAAGGTTTATATGTATAATAATAATAATGTTTCCGTGCGAAGCCGGGGCGGGTCGCTAGTAATAAAATAAAAATAAATATTTTTCAATCTGCGCCAGACGTAACCTCATTACTTGTCTATGCCTTGAGTGTCAGTGTTGCTGACTGTAAACCAACTCTTTCGCAGTCCATTGCTGGACATAAGCCTCTCCCTGCACCATAAAACCCTGTCCTCCGCCTTCCGCATCCAGTCTGACCGAGCCACCTTTTTAACGTCGTCGTCGGTCTATTTAGCTAGGGGCGTCCCATACTACGCTTGCCGATACTCGGTCTCCGCTCCAAGACTCGTGTGCTCCACCAGCCATTCGGGGCTTCGATAAACATGGCCAGTCTATTGCTTATTTGCCGACTGTATTTTGGACTAATATTTCTGCAGTTAATGGTCTGCGTAACTTTTTGTGTATGACATAACATAACACATATTTAAAAAAAAACTGCTGTTCCATACATTCTATTGTACTTGTATTACACTTTTGTATGAAACAGCTGCATGGTTGATATTTTTTTTATTACCGACTAAACTTTTCTACGCTGAGGGCTAGAATCACAATAACTTACGATCACTTTAATCAGACTACAAAGTTGTTTGAAAAAACAACTAAATACTTACCTAATGAATAAAATATATACGTTTGCACTATATCTACCAACCAAAACATTAACCTCCTTTTGGGCTCCGTCGCCGTCAGGTAGGCACAAACACCTGGCAGTGTTTAAGATCATTCAGATTATTAAGAGAGGGTATAGTATTTTGGATGTATTGATTTAATTATGCAACGTCAAATTAAATTAGTTAGCAAGACTCCGCAGACGATCACGTCTGCGAAGTTTGGCTAGCTATATTATTTTTAATTTATCGAAAAATGATATAAAACGAAAATCATACTTCAATTACAACTCCACCTGCGGTCGTTGACCCCCAAATAAAAAATCTTCAATTCATTTTTTTGTTGTTTTAATCTTGTTTAGATATCGATACCGTCACGTCGACACAGTTTCTCTAGGTAATTCAATTTGACCCTGTATTGTGAAATGAAAAGGATTGAAGACTCCAGACATCATTTTTTTAATAGATAGAGTGATTCAAGAGGAAGGTTTATATGTATAATAATAATAATGTTTCCGTGCGAAGCCGGGGCGGGTCGCTAGTAATAAAATAAAAATAAATATTTTTCAATCTGCGCCAGACGTAACCTCATTACTTGTCTATGCCTTGAGTGTCAGTGTTGCTGACTGTAAACCAACTCTTTCGCAGTCCATTGCTGGACATAAGCCTCTCCCTGCACCATAAAACCCTGTCCTCCGCCTTCCGCATCCAGTCTGACCGAGCCACCTTTTTAACGTCGTCGTCGGTCTATTTAGCTAGGGGCGTCCCATACTACGCTTGCCGATACTCGGTCTCCGCTCCAAGACTCGTGTGCTCCACCAGCCATTCGGGGCTTCGATAAACATGGCCAGTCTATTGCTTATTTGCCGACTGTATTTTGGACTAATATTTCTGCAGTTAATGGTCTGCGTAACTTTTTGTGTATGACATAACATAACACATATTTAAAAAAAAACTGCTGTTCCATACATTCTATTGTACTTGTATTACACTTTTGTATGAAACAGCTGCATGGTTGATATTTTTTTTATTACCGACTAAACTTTTCTACGCTGAGGGCTAGAATCACAATAACTTACGATCACTTTAATCAGACTACAAAGTTGTTTGAAAAAACAACTAAATACTTACCTAATGAATAAAATATATACGTTTGCACTATATCTACCAACCAAAACATTAACCTCCTTTTGGGCTCCGTCGCCGTCAGGTAGGCACAAACACCTGGCAGTGTTTAAGATCATTCAGATTATTAAGAGAGGGTATAGTATTTTGGATGTATTGATCTAATTATGCAACGTCAAATTAAATTAGTTAGCAAGACTCCGCAGACGATCACGTCTGCGAAGTTTGGCTAGCTATATTATTTTTAATTTATCGAAAAATGATATAAAACGAAACTCATATTTCAATTACAACTCCACCTGCGGTCGTTGACCCCCAAATAAAAAATCTTCAATTCATTTTTTTGTTGTTTTAATCTTGTTTAGATATCGATACCGTCACGTCGACACAGTTTCTCTAGGTAATTCAATTTGACCCTGTATTGTGAAATGAAAAGGATTGAAGACTCCAGACATCACTTGGCTTAATACTGTTACATCTTCCTCATTAGTCATAGATACCCGCAGTCTGGGATAGGCGGGAAAGGGTATCTCAGGTCAGACCCAGTAAAACCACACGGCGCGCGGCTCGCTTAGTACATGACAAAAGTATCTAAAGGGGAACAATCTGAATCACCCGGCGGACCTTGTAAGGGGAATCCGGGGCGAACATGGTAACAAACCGATACATAGTCCGGACGTCATGAAAAAGAGTTATTTCATGGTATTTATTCATAACGTAATGAGTGACGTTTTACATAGTTTTAATATTAGGGAATATATGCATAGCGACAAGGATGACGTCGCACCTGTAGGGGAAATTCAGCACAGTTAATGAGCCATGTTCTTTCTATATATGAGGCATCTAACTAAACTAACATAACTGCCCCGTTGGTCTCGTTATCGCAAGCGCAACTGCTGACCGTGGGGGTCCTGGGTTCAGACGGGGCCCGCAGCGGCGGGCCGGCCAGTCCCGCCGCTGCGGGACCAGTCGGGGGTTGCGGAAGGATCGTACGTTCCCGCGACCCCCGGCGTAGGTGTGAGATGGAACACCGGGGTGGTTTTTTAGTCAGTAAGAGTCTGCCAGACCCCGCCGCCCGCCCCAGGACGGCGGACATCCATGAGGATTTCCCACCCTGGGAACAAAAAAAAAAATAAAAAAAGGGGGGTCCTGGGTTCGTTTCCTGGGTCGGGCAAAGTGATATTGGTTTTTTCCATTGGGAAATTCATAGTAACAGCCCAGAGTTTGGAAGTTGGCGGTGTGATACCCCCGTGCCTCGGATCGCACTTTATGCCGTTGGCCGTGCACCTGATCTCTCTCCGGTCGTGTTGGATTGCTGACCCATTGGACTATGGAAGTGAGGGACGAGAGACTGCAGCTGTCTGCGCACCCACTTGTGCACTATATTATCTTCCGCGCCGAAGGCTGGTCTTCGCTGAGATAATTCGCCATGGCCGAAATTCGTTCTGCATGAGTTCGGGAGTATTTGTATGACTTCATCTATTGCTGGGCATCATAGGCCTCTGTTTTCTTAATCACCTACAGCTAATTAAGTATATTGTGAAATTCCAAGGATTAAAGCCTAGACTTCAGAAGGCAGTTTGGTTAATTCCTCATTAGTCGTAGATACCGCGGACTACCTACAGTATTTGTCTGTCCTTCCCCTTTTTAAATCCATCCTAAGGTTGTCTTTAAAAGATCGCTCTTAGCGATAAGACCGCCCATTGTGTCACCCTTTGTACAGTTTCTATATTTATGTCTGTAATTTATATGGTGTACATAATAAAGAGTATTCTATTCTATTCTATACCCTCAGTCTGGGTAAGGCATGAAAGGGTATCCCAGTCGAAGTATAACCACACGGCGCCCTTAGAACATGACGAAAGGATCTAAAGGGGAAAAATCTGATTCACCAGACGGACCTTATAAGGGGAATCCGGGGCGAACATAGTTCCTATCGTAACCTAGGAACGTCATGAAACAGAGCAATTTTACTCAATTGTTTGATGGTTTCAAATGAGTCACGTTTTACATAAATGATTAGGGAACATGTGTATAGCGACAGTGATGACAAGACGTTGCACCCGTAGAGGAAATTCAACACAGTCAATGGGCCATGTTCTTTTCTACATACTGGGTCAAATTAAATTAGCTAGCCAAACTGCAGACGTGTTTGGTATCGATGTCTAAACACGATAACATAAAAAGGATTTGATGTTTTTTCTCAGGGGTCAACGACCGCTGGTAGTGTTGTTACTTGAAGTAGTAGTTTTTGGTCAGCGGGATTGTCCGAAAGGGTTACCGCTGGCCCGGAACATAAAGGGCGAAGGAAGGAACACGGGTGGGTTTTAGTCAGTAAGAGTCTGACACTCCCTTCCGCTCCACCCAGAGCGGGAGGAGTCATTTGATGATTTCCCATCCTGAAAAAAAAAAAAAAAAAAAAGTAGTAGTTTTTAGATATCGAAATATCAGTTTTTATGTAAACTTCACAGACATGAAGTTTACATAAAAACTGATATTTCAAGTAAATACTACATAACTATATGAGCGATTGAAACACGACGTAAAGTCTATTCAAACTTAAGTTTCAAATTGATGTTATTTCAAGTTAAACAAATATCAACTTTATTTTAATGGAAGTTGATTTCAGAGTGACTAGCACTATTGAAAAAGTTATAATAATGTTTGAAATTGTAGCGTAAACTGAACTTTATTGTGTAAATTCAAAGATGCTTTTCCAAATTTGTTTACATTTTTGGTAAATTAGTCGCGAATGCAGATTCAGTATTTCTTGAACTTTATCCCCGTTCAAGCTAGCTAATTTAAAAAACTTTAGGAGTGAAGGATTTCAATCATTTAATAGTAGGTATTCCTCCACTTAACACATAACATAATATAACGCCTGTTTCCTCATAGGAAAGGTTCCTCCTTTTAATTGAATACGTAATAATAGGTAATACGGGCTCGTGTCCGCAACTCCACGTCAATGCGCGTATTTTGCGAATTAAATACGTATTAATGAGTAGACTTATTCAATTTAATATTAAGGAAGTAATCCATAGCGACACAGCTGACGTTGTAGTTATACGTAACAGGAAATTCAGCGTAGTGGGCCGAGTTCTTTTTTTAATAGGTCTACGTCACAATAGGGACTCAAAAAAGTGTGAGTAGTAAGGAGATGTTCATATAGCATCTGCGGGGTCTTTAGTAAGTAGTAACAGATTTTCATTTTGACAATTCAACAACATTCATTGCGTTATTTACGTTGTTGAGCAGACAAATTTTTCAAACATATGAAGCAATGGATTGGAGCTATGGGAACCGTCTCCATCTACTGAGGGGCATCTCTTTTGCGTAAAACGGGGAAAGTGATGCAGAATGAACGAAGAGCGCTGCTTCAGATTGGGTGGACGTGTTGCTGATACACAAAACAGTGAATTGTTTTAAATTGAATCGTTGTATCGTTGTCATCGACACGACGAAGAAGAATTGACACGCGATTGTGTGCGCAAGGAAACAGATTCACTGTTGAGCAAAGGGGGAGACAGTCGCAACCGCAACCTGAGAACTAGCTTTCTCCAATTGTAAAGCAGTTCGTGCGGAGGGTATTGGGTATTTTTTTTATGAGGCTACACTGTCAATCTAGCAAAGGCGTCCCCAATTTCTTTCAGGCATCCTTGCCTAAAGCCGCCTCGATCCAACCTTTGCGGTATGCGTCGTAGTGCCACCTCCTCCTGGGCCAGCCTCGGCGGCCTTTGGTACTAGATAATAAATTGTTTTAATGTTGTTACTAACACTATTGAATTTTTGTTCCGAAATAAATTTAATTATTTATTTATATACAGACGCCAGCACATCAAGCTACTACAATCTGTAAAATTTTTTTTCTTTAATAAATTTTCAACTTTATCGCTAAAGCATAAGGTTCAAGGTTGATTGGGAAAATTTGACAGTTTCGGGTAGCTTGATATGCTGGCGTCTGTACCTAAACAGTACCTACCTAGTAGCACGGCTAGTAGCGACGAGGTGTCGAACTGGGATTCCAAGAACAGCAGTAGCCATTAGTTCGCACTAATGTGTGGTAAATTATGCGTTACCTACACATGAATGTAGTAAATAAAAACGTTTTTTTATGTATCATATAAAAACGGTTAGTGCTATTTAAAACCTAATAGTTTTCATATTCATAAATCCCGCAATTCGCAATAGTGAAATTGTAAAATAATTATTGAAACCACAATACTAAATGGTTTCCTGTGTTATCATTATTGCTAAGGAAAAATCAGTGGACGCCCGATGCCCACATAAACCACAAGCATTGTCTCCTATTAAATGTATGCCTACATCAAAATGAGAATGCTATTACTAATTTACTACGTATAGAGCTATTGTGAGGACACAACATTGTAGAGTAGTGTACCGATTGCCTTAAGCGGCATTTTTTTATTTAGCTGCATTTTGCCCAATTGTAGTCAGCCGGCGCCTTTGTGGCTTTGTGCGGTTTTTACTTGTGCATAAATCATTAAATAAATAAACGTGTATTAATACATGGTCTGATTTATTGGATAAACTCATTCGTCCGTAACAATTGATGTAATTAGGTATTTATTTATTAATCATGTCCACACAAAACACTAATTAATCAAATCAAATCATTTAAATATAAAAAAATACGTATAAAATAAAATCGCAAACTTATAAAATTAAAATCAAAATCAAATTAATACAGAAAAATAAATAAATAGACAGTTTATCGGGCGATGATGACTACGGGACTGAAAACCGAAAGGACACAAGCACACCCCTCACAAGGACTGCCCTACCTTAAGTAGGTTATAAGATAGTACCCACAAAAAACTATAGACTCAACAAATAATTCAGACTGACACATTCTATTAGGGTCTACGCCGTAGGCCCCGTAGCGTCCCCACAGGCCCCGTAGCATCCCCGTAGACCCGTAGCAACCCGTAGTCGATCTAAGCCTACGCCACATTTTTGTAGGTTAACGAGGTTTTAAATAATTTAGCAACATGTTGTGTCGTTATTTTTTGCTGTAGTTTTTATCATCGACTTGGGTTACCTACTGGATTGTACAGTATCGTTTTCAATGACGCGGGTGTCATTTAAAAGTCCTTACAACGCAAAAAAATTGCTACTACCAACTTTAGCGTTTTAGTTCAACATGTGCAGAATGGTTTAACTGATAAGATCAAACCATGAAAGTACTATTAGTGCGATTAAAGCGAGTTTAAAACAAGACGCGTACCTAGTCATTTTCATACAATGATGTCAATAAGTACATTGTTTAGGGTGTGGTGCAAGTCAAAAACTTCGCTCCTATCTACCTATTCTAATTTAATAAAGCTGAAGAGTTTGTTTTTTTTTTTTTGTTTGAACGCTCTATTATCTGAAACTGCATTAGTACTTTGCACTTGATAGCCCAATTCTTGAGAAAAGCAGTTTAACATAACGCTACGACCCTTAGGAGCCGAGCAAAAATAAAAAAGGCAGGAAGCAATAGCTCGGGTTGGCGATGCGATGAGACGCGGTGGGCCAAAGGTCGAGGGCGGCCACCCGACGAGAACCGAACATTACCGAGCTGAATCGAACTATGCATGCATCTGCTCGCAAGGAACCATCCCGCTCGATGGTCCTTGGTAAGACTGGTTGTCAGACTTTCGGGCTTCTGACGACCCGTAACGACTGTCAAAGATCCACGAATGACAGCCGGGACCAACGGCTTAACGTGTCCGAGGCGCGGAGGGGTCTTGGTATGTAAAGATGGTCACCCATCCACGGACCAACCGCGGCAAGCGTAGCTTAACCTGATCGATCGAACCGTGCGGCTGCGAAATTCATGCACAAGTAAAAGAAATACTGTACAAAGGCGGACTTTATGCTTGAGGCATTTTATACCAGTCAACCTTAGGGTGATGCAGAGACAAAACATGGCAGGTGCAACATACGGAATAAATAGCTAGGAAATGACTATAAAATACAAGAATAAATTAATCAAAAGTAATTACAAACTATTACACTAGATGCTAAATTAAATGACTAACTTACTATACAAATAAATTCAAAAACAAAGGACACTTAGTCGTCGAAGTACCTACTCGTCCGCATCGCTGTCATCCGGAAACGTGCCCAGAAGACTGGCAGCATTGCCACGTTGAATGGCAATGGCAACGTGAAGTGTCGACCAGCCGGCGAGAAATTTACACTCGGGCCCCGTGACCCGAGCATTTTTGCCCATAAGGTTATATAGAATAAATACTCATACTCATACTCATAAAAGATAGATAGATAGATTCCTTCTTCCTCCTAGATCTATCAAAGAACAGAAACAGCACACCTTATCCTAAAAGATAGATAGATAGATTCCTTCTTCCTCCTAGATCTATCAAAGAATAGAAACAGCACACCTTATCATAAAAGATAGATAGATAGATAGATAGATAGATTCCTTCTTCCTCCTAGATCTATCAAATAATAGAAATGGCAACACCTTATCCCTTGCACCACATCGAAATCCCAATAAAAATTCTGCGTTCGTCGAATAGAATCGGCGTCTATCACACCGGACAGGCGGAGTCTAGCTGGCTATAAATCATGCTCACAGAGCTACACTTAATTACATTGACGTGTTCCGAATACAAATTGGTTTATATTCGGTGTAAACGCAGCCAACATGGCGCATGGCGCGAAGATTCCTATCTGTGGGCGGGGTTTGATTACTATATAAACTGTTTTATGATGGATGGATGGATCAATTCAGAGATAATTTTAAGAGGATAAAATGGTCGATTGTCTGATTGTTCGTCTTTATTAATGTGAATGCTAATTGCGGTAGGTAATGTTTATAATTAGTACTAGTCAAAAATGAGATGCGTAGTATCATCAATCAATGAAAATCAAGCAATTTAAATTCTTTAACAAGCTTAATGTCGCCATTAACCATCTAGTTGAATGATTAATGACTAAGTTGGTTCAATTAATCAGCATCATCATAGTGGAATGGTTTTAGCTAGGTAATTAACTATTATTTACATAACATCAGGTAGAGATGTACCCACATTTCGCGTTTTTCTTAAGTCTCATGTAAAGAGGATGAGCCTATTGCCCAAACCAAACCTTTTATTGCCTTTTGTTGAAAATAAGTTTTGAATCGTCATGCGTGCCATGAAGTTTGTATTTTATATAGTCTTTGGTTCCGTTGCTAGGTTACAACTTGTTTATAGTTTTTTCTGTGTGTCAGTTAGATAATCCTATCTGTAATGTCTTACTTTAATACAATGATCCTATTTAAAACCAACTGCGTGTTAACTCTATTGTTTAGTTCCCTTTAGTACACTAATTTACAACAGGTTATGGGCCCAGACCGTAGTCTCGTTGATACTAAATTTTAGGGACAGCGATAAAGTATTGAGAATAAAAAATGACGTCGCAAAATATGACGCATATTTCCAAGTTGTCGGGGCAAGAAAACTACGCTACATGGTCTTTTTCTATGCAAATGCTTCTTATCGACAATGATCTGTGGGATTGTATGCAAGATACGTTCAGTGCGACCTCTAATGAGTTGGTGAAGCGTGATGCTAGAGCAAGAGCCAAGATCTGCCTGATGCTTTCGGAAGGTATCTACCCCCTTGTGACGGAAGCAAAGACGGCACGAGAGACTTGGCTGGCACTAAAAAATGCCTATGCGGATGCTGGACTAATGCGAAGGCTTTCGTTGCTGCGAAAAATGTTTCGCATCAAGCTAGAATCATACCCAAGTATGGAAGCCTACGTCACGGAAGTTCGAGCGATTCAGCAGCAGCTGCGAAGCATTGGTGCCGGACTTGACGATGAGTTTGTCGGAATAATAATGCTGGCGGGATTGACGGACAACTACAATCCGTTAGTAATGGCCATAGAGCATTCCCGCTCGACAATTACCTCAGAACTGGTCATATCAGCACTTCTGAAGGAGGGTCAACGTCAAGAGTCGAATGAAACCCCAAAGGATGATTCGGCGTTAGCATCTAGCGCTGGTGGTAGTGGAGGAAGAGACCACACCAGAGAGATTATTTGTCACTTCTGCAAACGGAAGGGCCATTTCAAGTGGCAATGCAAGCAGTTCAAGGCCAAGCAGCCGGATAAGAAGAAGTCAAATGCGAATTCGGCTATGATGACGAATGTGAACGCGAACTCAGACTTTTTGACCTTGTTGTCATCTGTAGGTAGCAGTGATAACTGGGTGTTGGATTCAGGAGCTACGTCTCACATGACACCGGTGAAATCCCTCTTGAACCCCACGAAATCTTGCTCCAAAACGATAACGTGCGCGAATAGCGAAAAAATTGTTTCGACTTCGCAAGGTTCTGTGGAGTTAAACCTGCGTCATGAGGAACGTGACACTGTAGTGAAGATGAATGATGTTCTTCACATTCCTGAACTAATTACCAATTTAATGTCTGTAGGAAAGTTTGCAGATGCAGGCAATATTATTGTTTTTGATAAAACTAAATGTAGTGTTTTTAGCAATAATGTAAAAATAGATGGTAAGGCATTATTTACCGCACCGCGCCAAAACGGACTTTATGTTTTAGGTTCCGGTTGTAATCAGGTGACAGCTCTTTTAGGGGAAGACAATCAGGACAAGTTTGAATTATGGCACCGGAGATTGGGCCATTTGTCTTTCGCGCAAATGCACATTTTGAAAAGAATTGTCAAGGGCCTCGATTACGGCAAAAAGGGTGATGGAGCCCCTTGTGTTCCTTGTAGTCAAGGAAAGCAGTGCGTAAAAAAGTTTCCTAAACGGAAGAAGTCTTTCCGAGCCTCCGGCATGCTGGACCTAATACATAGCGACGTAGCTGGTCCAATAGATGTGGAGACTTGGGGAGGAAACAGATATCTCCTTCTGTTCATTGACGACTTTAGCCGAAAGGTTTTCGGTTACGTTATGAAACAAAAGACTGAGGTGATAGAGAAGTTCAAGGAATTCAAGCGTCTGGTAGAGAACCAAACCGAAAGGAAAATTAAACGGTTTAGAAGCGATAATGGTACTGAGTATACCAATAAGGAGTTCCAGGCTTATTTGGCCAAATGTGGAATTACGCACCAGACGAGCGTTACTCATACTCCTCAACAGAATGGAGTTGCGGAAAGGACGATCCGCACCATTACTGAAAAGGCGAGATGCATGCTCCATGACAGTAACCTAAGTAAACGGTACTGGGGAGAAGCGGTAGGGACTGCGATCTATTTGAAAAATCGCTCACCCACATTAGCAATCGCCGGGAAAGTTCCCGAAGAAGTTTGGACAAATCATGAGGTGGATCTTACCAATTTAAAAGTTTTTGGGTCCACAGCTCAGGTTTTGGTAAAAGATAATAGTCGAAGGAAATTCGACTCCAAGACCCGTGGGCTTATCTTCGTTGGGTACAGTGAAGTACAAAAGGGGTACAGATTTGTCGACCCGGTCAATCCGCGCCGCATAATAGTTGCTCGCGACGCCGTGTTTGACGAGCGGTCAAAAGTAATCAAGGAGATTAAACCCCCTGAATGCAGTGCACAGGTTTCGAGGGAGAAATCGAGGCAAGAATATGTAGAGGTACCAATTTTTTGTGAGCAAGATAATGCTCAAGGCACTTCTAGGGCAGTGGCGCCTGAGGATGGCCCAAGCCAGAGTAGTATAGTTATGACACCAAGTTCATCGCCCACTATTGCTGAAGAAGAGTTTCACGACTCTTTCGAAGAACCGTCAACAGAGCCGGTTCAAACTGTAGAGGAGCCTGAGGAACGGCGTTATCCTCTAAGAAATAGAGTCAGAAGAATAGAAGAGGACATGGTATACAACTTCCATGTCACAAATACTCCTGACCCGATTTCGGTTATGGATGCTATGAAGCGTTCTGATAAAGACCTGTGGAAGAAAGCTATGAAGGAGGAATATGACTCTCTTATGGAGAATCAGACTTGGGAGCTCATCAATCGTCCTAGAGACGCTAATGTCGTCAAAAGTAAATGGATTTTTAAGTTAAAAATCGGGGCAGATGGAAAGGTTCAACGGCATAAGGCTCGCCTTGTTGCCAAGGGTTACTCTCAAAAGTTTGGAGAAGATTATACCGAGACCTTTGCTCCTGTAGTCAAGCTCTCTTCCATTAGGCTTCTGCTGGGATTATCAGCAGAATTGGATTTAAATGTACACCAAATTGATGTCACCACAGCATTTTTAAATGGTGATTTAGATGAGGATCTGTACATGGAGCAACCTGAATCTTTCATAAAGAAGGGAAATGAAAAGAAAGTATGCAAGCTGAAGAGAGCCATCTATGGTCTCAAACAAGCTGCACGTTGCTGGAACGTCAAAGTACATGATCATATCATTAAAAGTGGTTTTACAAGATCGAAGTATGATCCATACGTGTACATTAAAAAGGGAAAAGATGATACCCTGATTGTAATAGCACTTTATGTCGACGACTTCTATATTTTTGGAAGTTCAGTTGGGGACATAGAAAAAGTCAAAAAGACAATCGCCAAAGCGTTTAAAATTAAAGATTTAGGTGAGGCCAAGGATTGTTTAGGAATCCATATCACGCGATCCAATGGGCAGATATCCCTATCACAGGAGAGCTTTGCCAAAAGGATTCTAGAAAAATATGGAATGCAAGATTGCAAGCCTGTATCTACTCCAATGGAATTGAATCTACGACTTGCAAAGGGGGAAAGGCGTGAGGATTTTTCTTTCCAAGAAGTAATAGGATCGCTCATGTATCTATCCTGCGGTACAAGGCCATAGGTTGATTTGACATTTGCGGTCAGCTATTTGAGCCAGTTTAATACATGCTGGGATGAACAGCACATGACTGCGCTCAAGCGGGTGCTCAGGTACTTAAAGGGCACCGTGGACTATAAACTAGTCTATGAAAGAACAGGCAAACCCCTGGTTGCGTACTCGGATGCCGATTGGGGAGCCAACGCCGATGGGCACTCATTTACTGGTTATGTTCTTACTTTTGGTGGAGGTGCTGTGTCCTGGCAAGCTCGCAAACAACGATGCGTAGCCTTAAGCACAGCTGAGGCTGAATATATAGCCATCTGCGAAACCTCCAAAGAACTAGTCTGCGTTAAAGGCCTATTGGAAGAGCTAGCTGGATTCAACGACTGCGTTACAGTGTTCAGCGACAGTCAGAGTGCAAGTAAATTAGTGTACTCTTCTGCGATTGGTAGAAGGTCGAAGCACATCAACATACGCTACCATTTCATAAGAGAGTTGGCCGAAACCGGTGTGATTCGTATAGAATATTGTGATACGAACCAGATGCCAGCTGACTGTCTCACTAAAAGCCTGGCCCGCATTAAGCTAAAGTATTGCATGGAGCGCATGGGGATTCAGTGGGGGTGTTGAAAATAAGTTTTGAATCGTCATGCGTGCCATGAAGTTTGTATTTTATATAGTCTTTGGTTCCGTTGCTAGGTTACAACTTGTTTATAGTTTTTTCTGTGTGTCAGTTAGATAATCCTATCTGTAATGTCTTACTTTAATACAATGATCCTATTTAAAACCAACTGCGTGTTAACTCTATTGTTTAGTTCCCTTTAGTACACTAATTTACAACACCTTTTAACCAAATCTCCAAATCCAAACTTCAAACTGCTACTAAGAAATACCTGATGAAAAAACTTATTATAATATTATAAAGGTCGACTAGGAGATTACTTGTATGTACCTCATCATCATCATTTCAGCCGAAAGACGTCCATTACTGGACATGGGCCTCCCCTAAGACCTCCACTTTACTTCACTTTGTTACGGCTACACTACCTTACCGTTCTACTGGGTTGTTACCGCAATAATTATAGCATTTAATTACCATTTAAATTACTGCGTGAAGTGGTATGGTTACACTAGAGTTTACCTAGATATGTCAATAAATTCAAGATGGAGGTTGAAGCTGCAGCTGTGTTGTATTTTATGAGTGCCAATTATTTTTACATGAATCATTTAAATTATTACAAAACTAAAGCAAGACTAAAAAGAAGATGGTGGATGATAAAAATTTTTCTTCTTCAAATCATCTATTGTACTTGGAAATGATAAATTTTGTTTGATCCGACGCCAAGCATCATTTTGTACACTACGATTTTTATGGGCTTTTTGTCGGGTATCCCGAAGAGACGGTTCGGATTGGAATAATTCCAAAAATTCGAGCGCTTTTTCATTTGACCACTCCATGTCGGTCGATACGTGCGTCGACATTAAGCTCATGTTGCACACTGGACAAACGGTAGTGTGGCCATAAACGCAATAATTACTGCGGTAATCTTCTTTGATGTGCGAAAAAAGACCGCCGCTGGAGCTTTTGTCTACCGTCATTTGCCATATTGATTGGCATTGTAAAATTATGACCATAAATCGTGGTTACACCTAGGCGTTATTGAAGTTATGGCAATAATAATTGGCATATCACAGTAGTGTGGCCGTAACATTATACCTACTACACACCAAACATTAAGGCTCCTGCAAACAGGCGCGACCCGCGTCGCGCGTCGCGCCTGTTTGGAGGGGCAGCCGCTTCTAGGTATTTAATTTTTCTGGAACTGGAATACCATGTACCTACTTAGATGACTAGCAAAGACTCTTTGCCCAATTAGCCTGTAATTCTGTCAAACCCTCCAAACAAAAATCTTAAGGTAAGCGTAATTGTCAATTAAGAATGTACGTATACATGATGCTGCCTGTGGTGGTAAAAAACTGGCCTACGGTTTAACAGGTACCTCAATCTAACTTAGTTTGCCGTTTTGCCGTAGGTAGATACATACCTAGCTTGATTAAGCTACAAATTCACGCCCATATTTACTGAAAGGGAAAGCAGAGGTGTAGGTATATTATCTACTCCCACTTTCCGCCGGTTATAATATTAAGGTCGAGCCTACTGCTATTAATTGGACACAAATCCACAGACTCTAACAGCTACTGAGAAATTTATAATTGAAAATCCCCGGATCTGAATTTGTATATACAAATTCAGATCCTGGGATTTTCAATTATAAATAAGTATATATTATAGATAGTATGTATGTGTATATAACCCATTTATGTATTTGTGTACCTAGTTTTAATAGTTTTTTTTTTATCATTGTTCCTCTCAACCAAAGCACCTGCCATCCAATCTCTTCACCACCCTTGGTTGACTGGTAGAGAATGCCTAAGGCATTAAGTCCGCCTTTGTACCTTTTTGTGCGAAAAGTTTAAATAAATAAATAAATCTGTGTTTCGAAATTACGACCACCAGACGGGCAGACCCAAAAAAAAACCAAGACCTACTTACCTCTCGTTGGTCGAAAGTGTTATCTACTGTGACTTGGGAATCGCAGTATTCCTGAATATCTAATTTCTCGGTAACAGTCCGGAGTCTGGATTGTGTGCGGTTGGTAATAGGATCACCCCCACCACATGGGAGTGCGCAGTATAGTCAACATCATCAGCCTGCCTTTTCCCAACTATGTTGGGGTCAGCTTTCAGTCTAACCGGATGCAGCTGAATACCAGTATGTTACATGGAGCGACTGCCTATCTGACCTCCACAAACCAATTACTAAGTAATACAATACCCCTTGGTGAGACTGGTTGTCAGACTTTCGGGCTTCTGACGACCCGTAACGAATGTCAAAGATCCACGAATGACAGCCGGGACCAACGGCTTTCCGAGGCACGGAGAGTTCTTGATATGTAAAGATGGTCACCCATCCACGGACCAACCGCGGCTAGCGTAGATTAACCTGATCAATCGACCCGTGCGGCTGTTATTACTTGGTCACAAGCCTCTCCTCTCTCTCAGGGTCAGGTTGTATCTTGATCAAAATTTGTTTCGAGACTATCTGGTACGTACATATTTACAGAATTATAATTATTAGAATCATTAATAAGTACATTTTTCCAAGTTAGAATTGTACCATAAGAACAAAGCTCAAATTTATGAAAAAAGTGCGTATGGTACAAATCTAACTTAGAAAGATGTTTAATGATTCTAAGGGTTAGATAATTATGATTCTGTAAATACGTACGTGATACAGTTGCGAATCAAATTTTGATCAAGATACAACCTGAACCTGACATACAAATTGCAAAAAACGTAAGAAAATTTGAATTTCGCGGTGTACCACTGCGCATTCACAACATAACTGGTGAAATCTGGGTGTAATGTATTATAGGTGTACCTCTCTGCTGAACCATTCGGGGTAAACAAGAGTGAAGTGTATTGTACCTAACTAGTTATATCTACAAAATCTAAAAGTGCAACAAAAAATTTATTTGAAAGATTAGGTACCTACATTATAACCGGAATAACTACGATAAGACATCTAATCTGCGTTCGCGATTATGGTGCCATAAATCTAAACAAATATGGGTCTAAGGAAAATTAACTTTAATTCCTACACAATAAACTTCAGTTTACGCTACAAGTTCATACATTCTTATAACTTTTTCAACAGTGCTAGTCACTCTGAAATCAACTTAATTACCATTAAAATAAATTGAATATTTGTTTAACTTGATATAACTTCATTTTGAATAGACCTTAGACGTGCAGGCAGCTTTACAATGCCTAGGAATACATAATTACATGCATTATGTAATAAACTAACATAAAATACTAGGAGACGAATTGAGAATGGCTTGCACGTAGGGCGCCAGACGATTTTCGAATAAACAGTCCGCGATGCGCATCCTAAATTATTTTTTCATTAAGGCGAATATTTGATAACAATCTCTGAATCGATTTGATTTGTGTTGGTGCCATCATTGGTTTTATGACTATAAATTCTATGGCAGTGTTAAATGCAAGTTAATAGCGTATACAGGGTGTTAGGTGGAGGGTCAACCAAACAAGGGGGGTTCGTATGTAGACCATTTAGGAAATACATAGTTACCTAGTTTAAAAGACCCTACAGTTTTTATAGGTAGTTATCATTTTTTTTTATATCTAATTAGTTTTGAGATTTCAAAGTATAAGGCACGAGAGAAAAAAGCTCAATAAGCCTAATTTTAATTAACTAAAAAAAATAAACAACCGAATTGAGAATCTCCTCCTTTTTTAGAAGTCGGTTAAAAACAGTCATCATCGACGAATCCTCAAGTACCCTACCTACTTGGACGTTCCCAGCTTTTGCCCTAAGGGGGAGCAAATCAAGAATATCCTGTGGTACCTACTTAGGTACGCATAAATTTACTGCACGTGTCGAACGGTCAGGCTAAGCTACGCTTGCCACGGTTGGTCCGTGGATGGGTGACTATCTTTACATACCAAGACCCCTCCGTGCCTCGGACACGTTAAGCCGTTGGTCCCGGCTGTCATTCGTGGATCTTTGACAGTCGTTACGGGTCGTCAGAAGCCCGAAAGTCTGACTACAAGTCTTACCAAGGACCATGGTATTACCCAGTATCTGGGTTGTGGAGTTTAGATAGATAGACAGTCGCTTCGTAAAATACTATTCTATTGGTATTCAGCTGCGTTAGACTGGAAGCCGACCCAATATAGTTGGTAAAAGGCTAGGCAGATGATCATGATCCGTAGATATAACTATATTTCTAGCATGCAAGTTTATGTATCATGCTAGACATCCCCTTAAGTTTTATTAAATTTAGATAATCCTATAGTCTAACATTTAGACATACTACAAGCACAAGCAGAGTTTATGGGAAGTCTATCAATCTTCCAGACACAATTTATTACATCTCTCGACGGATGAAGACAAATTACATCGATCATTTACTCGGTGGAATTCATTAAGAGGTATATACAAATGTGTTGCAGTTTTCGCAATTATAAGCAATAAGAGTATGGAACGTAAGGCCTATAATAGCGTGACTCTTTGCCCTAGCTAATCCAGTATGCAATGGCCGTTAAAAATACTTCCATAAATAGACATGTTTTATAATCCTTGCATTCATTCTGAAGTGACCTTGAAGAAGTTCAGTCAGTATACAGTTCTTGACTGGACAAGATTACTCCATCACGGCTAGATTTAAGGGAAACCAAGGTAGAGATGAATTTACGAACAGTTGCAGAGCATACAAACAAACTGATCATGATAAAAAAAAAATTTGGCTCGTCGTACCTTGTCGGAACGGTGATTTGTCTAACGTAGACAGTCGCGTAGACCCTTCGTAATAAGTAGGCATCTAGGTCCGGTCAGCAACAAAAGTCGATTAACACTTCAGTTCTTTTAATCTCAGTTTTTGAGCAAAATATTTATTCAAATTGCAGCAGAAGTCAGTACAATGCAATTTTGAACAAATATTTTGCTCATAACTGAGATTAAAAAAACTGAAGTGTTAGGTAATCGACTTTTGTTGCTGACTGCACTTCATCATTAGGGCTTGCTGAGCATGGCGGGCTGATACTAGTCGGGGGTGCGGCGAATGTACAGTACCCGGCGATAAATATTGCGCATCGACCTTTGGAAAGAGACAATCGGCTAATTTCGGCTTCGTAGAGCGCACAGTGTTATTAGTGCCCCGAAAAACGGACATCCCTTTTTTATTAACTTATTCGATAGAACAGGTTATTTTTAAAGTAAGAGTAAAATACCCGTGTGGCAATTTTGTCCCAATATGGAGATATAATTTTTTTTTCTTTTTTCTATGGTTTCCATAAAAACCATAGAAATCGCAATTACTTTAGATCCAATGCGTTTTTGTTATGTCTTTGATCGCAATTAATTGATGCTTTATATTAAGTAAATTACTAAGCAAACGCTCAAATTTTATCGTTAACATGTTGTGAGTAACATTGAATTTTATATATTTTCGATTTTAATTTTTTATTGGCTTATTTCATGTTATTTGGATTCAACATCGAGACAAGATGTTGCTTTGGCACTAAGCAGCACCGATTCAAAATATCATATCCAAATCTTATGGTGTTTAGAACTTACAGGATTTTGAAATTTAGGCGCTAGGGTTGGCAGAAGTCGTATTTTTTAAAATGTTTTTTTTAATTGAATTTTTATGTTTAGTAATATGTATTTAAAAACGTAAAATGTGTTTAAAATAAACAAAGGACATAATAACGTGGCCACGGTTATCTGAAAGAAGTTACACTATCATTGAAAAAAAAAAAATTGAGAAAGATGCCATTACCACCTGCCGTTCTCCAGTTATTAAAACCGTACGAAATACCAAAGGAAGATGTTTCGGCCCAAGATAGCGACAGCTTAAGTGACGAAGAAGACGTTATGCAAAAACTTATAGAAGGGTGGAATGACGATAGCACTGAAGTTTTACCTACGGAAAATGATAATTAAAGAAGGTACTTAAGCAACTGAACTCTGTAAATATTTAGTATTTTACTTTAAAAATTTCAAGTTTTTCGACCAAGTGTTTCAGGCTGTGCGATAATAAGTAAAAAATGAACTTTGCCCCACCAAAAACATATACATATATAAAATAAGGGCCGAGTTCGGTACAAAGTACCTACACGATAATAAAATAGAAACCTAAATGAGTACCAAGTTCTAAGTAGGTAAAAGAGAGTTTATTAAGTTCCTTGCTACTGATTATGCAATTTGGCAAGTATTCAAAGTATTTATTTGTTGAGAGTTTTGCTTTAACGAAGGTAGGTTTAATAGTTTTAGGTGGTCTAAAGTAGCTCGAAATGGTTCGTGTAAGGTGTACTTCACCCTGTTTATCTCTGAACTTGGCTTGACATGCAATAAAGCATGAACAAAAAATTATAGTACCTATAAGTAATTAACTTTTCAATACACTTCCTCGAAAACTGGTCCATAACGCACTACGATTAGGTATAACATGCAATGTATTTCACACGTGTGCGTTTTTTTCCATTTTCCCGCACGTGTGCGGGAATGAAAATTGCCACAGATAACTATACCTATACTTAGTTCAAATTGGTTCAATGCTTAATCTCAGGTGATTGTTTTTTTTTCTAATTTCGGCAAAGCACTACGCGTCTTTCCGGCATAAATATTTTGTGAAAATTCAAATTGTGTTTATAAATAGAATATCATAGATAATAGTACATTACGATATTGGTGCGTAAAGATGGTTATAACCATACGCACGTATATCGTACGACGTTTTTTAACACATTTGCGAGGAAACAGAAAAAAAACATTTTATATTTTGTTCATTTTTAATTATTGAAACAGTTAGTGAAATTACAATTGTTAAAATGATACGTAGTTGTAGTTGGTTTTTTAATTATGTTTTTATTATTATTATTACTATTCATAATGTCATTGTTTTGTGTTAGGGTAAATGTTGGAGACGACGAAACTTCTTGAAAGGCGGCAGAAGAGCATTGTAATTCGTCATTAGTTGTAAATAAAAAAGTATCATCAGTAGAAGAGGGGCGCGGCTCAGGGCAAAACTTCTTCACTTGTGGCTCCAAATTTATTGTCTGAGTTATTTTGGCACTTATATTAGCTTTGTTTTGGATGGAATCTTTAAATTACCGAATAAACTGTTTTTTTTAATTTTAAATAAACTCAATCTGTGAATGCACACTGTTGCTTTCCCGCCATTTTAACAGCGCGCTAGCGCTGCCTACTGACTGGCGCCGCGCGGCGATTAGTTCGAAATTTGAATAATTTAGCAACAGCGCGCTGCTCACTAGCTGGAGTCGTGCGGCGGCGATCAGTTCCAAATTTGAAATGGCAAATAATGCTGTTATGGAATTTGTATGGACTATAACTTAACTATTTGCTTTGATAACACACGCGTTTTTTATGACCCTCTTTACATATTTAAAACCGGTGGAATTACATCGGGTGCGTCTCATAACGTATAAACTCATTTGGTCTAATTTCATTTTATTATCGTTCATAAGATATAATCAACGTGAGATATACCAACTGTTGATATAATTTCTTTACATATAACATTTATTTATTCTAAAACTTAATTAGTATAATGTTGTTTGATATAACGTTTATGTAATCGAAAATCATTTGGTCTAACGTTTAATATGTATATTGTTTATTTAATCGAAAATCATTTGGTCTAACGTTAAATACAGTATGTTAACTAACAGAGGGCGTTCCCGTTAACCCACAATAGTATAGCATCCATACATGCTAAAAAAAATATTACCATTCGAAAATAAAATGTTTTTATTTTTTTTTATATTAAATTATTCACTAAAAATCGTAAATTGATACTCTATTTATTTAATTAATTCTAATTTATTTAATTAAATAAATTCCGACATTGCTGTCCTTCAAGTACGCGTGTACAGAGTGTTTCTTTAACGTATCAATTTACGATTTTTAGTGATTATTTTAATATAAAAAAAAATAAAAACATTTTATTTTCGAATGGTAATATTTTTTTTAGCATGTATGGATGCTATACTATTGCGGGTTAACGGGAACGCCCTCTGTTAGTTAACATACTGTATATATAAAAAACATCATTATGGTTAACACCCCGATTCAGATAGGTTAGGTTAGGGCTAAGGCGACATAGGATGCAAGAGCGAGCGAAGGGCACTCCGAGGTTCGGTTTTGTTAGGTTACTCTAAACCCTTTACGTAGAAATAGGAGCCCCGCGAAGCGGGGCTCCGTCGACATATAATGCAAGTGCGAGCGTATGAGAATACAAAAATACCTTTACCAAGGTACTTATATGTTAATTTATTTATTTATTTATTTATTTATATAAATCTTGCCTAAACTATCTTCACAGATCTACGATCCAATCGAATCGATTCTTGATTAGAGACTCATAGTTTTATGAATGAACTTGTATGAATTCATTTTTAAAGAAATACTTTAATGATTATTATTAAACTGAGCAAGATTAAGCACACTGAGTGACAACTAACAATAACTTTTGTTGAGCTACCCACAGGCTACAACATAAAAATAATACTAAATAAACTAACCCGTGTTTATGCAATTTTCATCATATTAGACCAAATAAGTTTTATATCTTTTGAGTGGTATGTCAAACGATTTTATATTTAATGTATGTTATGTCAAACGATGTTATATTTAATGTATGTTATGCTTATAAAAATTAGTTATTTTAAAATTATATCAATCGTTCATTATATTAACTAATCGCTATATTAAATAAAATTATAGGTTCCGTTGTTATATGTTGTTAATATTAGAGATTTTGTTGTTATATCATCTATTACTTACCCAATTACATCAGCTTTACGAGCAAGGGTGTTAAAAACATGATTATTAGAAACTATTAGTTACTTTAGTTGTGTTCAACAAATTAATATTTATTTGTGTACTGAATTCAAAAACATAAAATTAATCTATTTTTTATATTAGGCTGTTTAACGGCTTCATACCTTTGCCTCTCCTTCAACCTGGCGAATGCGAAGCGCGAAAAAAAAAAGAAAATTAAAATCATAGTTTCTTAATTCATGACAAAAATATTTTTCGTTATTTTATTTTATTTCTTCAAAAGTGTATTGAAAAACGTCTTTTGATACACGTGGACATTTGTTATTGCAGTTCTCGGCTCAAAAACATTCATTATAATTCCGCCTCGAATACAATAACAAACTTTCTCCACTTATATCAAAATGTACTATTATTTGTATTTTTGTCCGATGTAAAAATAATAAAAAGATTTAAGAATATTATTTGTAAAATTTTGTGGGAGTGGGCGTAAATATGTATACATATGTGTATTATTCTATGATATAAATAAAATTCAACATAAAATTAAAATCTATAAACAAAAATAATGTTTTTTGTGAAGTGATGACCCTAAAATCAAAATTATCAGAATAAAATTTAGAAGTGAATAACTCTTAAACACCGCGAGATTTGGATGCGGTTTTTTTTTTAAGTGATTGGTTGGGGTCTAAACATGATTTACAATAAATATTGAATCCAACTAAGCAAAGATACAACCATGATAAATCAAAATCTAAAAACACAAAAAAACCATATTCCTTTACATCTGTACTAGTTAGTACCCTTTTGTATTTTTTTTCACATATCTTTAATATAGTATTATTAGACATAATAAAGAAAGGGGTAAAATAATGCGTATTTTTTTTGTAATTAATTAATTTAGAAAAAGTAAAAAAAAAACAAAATTTTTTTACTCGTGTTTGGTGTAAAATTGGCACACGGGTATTTTACTCTTACTTTCTAAATAATCTGCAGTGCGATTCTGTAACCATCTCACCGTGAAAACTTAGGTGAAGTGAGCGTGGAGTGAACTGTCAGTGTCATCTTACCAGATACTAGGGATTGACCAAGCATACATTTACAATCATAATCGAGATTTTAATAATATTTTTTAATGCTAATCCTATTGATATTTTTATATAATTCAAAGCTAGTATTTTATTTAGTGGTCAAAACAGTAATATTTTGTGGGGTTTTACTTACAATAAAATAGCAAAACAGAAGCGCAGTCAGAATCTCAACCTTGTTTTTTTTTTCTTTTTTCCCTAGACTAGTAAGTCCTTATATAGCCAGACAGCGCCAGCGCCTAACGCGCTTGCGCGGCGTGAAATATGGCTCATTCCGAATTAAGTCATCATCGCTCACATGAATAATTTGCTTTCCGATTTAGATAAATCACCACTATGGCAGCTGAGAGTCAGTAATATACCTATTCACTTGAATAGTTACTCATGGTTGGATTATAGTATTCATTTGTGTATACACCACGAATTTCTTCTTCTTTGGTAAGGTGGCGACTGTAGCCAGAAGCACAATTTCGAAAATGCCACGTTAGTTTAAAGATCGGTGATAATTATTAATTTAGGCCCTAAATGAAAAACCGACCATGCCCTAAATTTTAGGGCATGGTCGGTAGTCGGCGTTATCGCAAGATGGCACATGCCATGACTTCATATATGTCGATTCACGGGACATCGTTATCGCGTTCACGTTAATTCAGAAAAGGGCCCTAATTCACTATGACCACTTAATGATTCGTTACTTCGAAACCACGTCAATTCCTTAATAACCTAATCACTACATCTGCTATTAACGTATTCTCTATGACACAATGACCGAAACCGGTTTGAACTGTCAAAATACCACGCTTGACAAACGTACGGCGTGGTAAGATTATGCGGGGAATAATAGATAAATACCATACACCAGAATTGGGGTCAAGGTGTAAGCACGCTGTAGTCGATTACAGTGCAATTCGGAATGTACCATATATCACTCCACTCGAATCTCGTAACCATGGCAACACCACCTCGGCGTCAACAACACCTCCACCAGCCGCGTTTTGATTGACGAATACCTCGTCTTTTTCTACTTTAGAGTTAACTAATTTTAATTGAATATTGTGACTAATTCTAATTTATGATTATTTATTTATGCATTGACTGTAGAAATGATTCCATATTGTTGATTGTATTTAATTAGCATGCAACTATATTTGTACGCCTCTTGGCATAACATAGCGACCTATGAATTTTAATTTAAGAACTGTATTTACTACCTATGTTAGACAAATAAAAAATGATTATGATTATTATGATTACACATTTTGAAAATCGCTCAACGAAAACTTTGCTTAATCTGCCCCTTGGCAGACTCTAAGGCAGGGTCGCCATGGTGTATTATATTAATTATTAATATTATTACCATAATTTCCTAATGTTCTTATACATGACGCCTTACAAGTTAAATATGTAAAAACAAATCTCTAATGTGATGAGTGACTAACGCGCAAGCGCGGCGTGATCTTATCACTTCACCTTCACTCCACCCGATTCACGACATTAAATGTCGTGAATCGGGTGAAGGGAAGGTGAAGTGATCACGCAATCTGCAATGTGATAATGACAGTGATTAACGCGCAAGCGCGGCGTGATCTTATCACTTCACCTTCACTTCACCCGATTTACGACATTTAGTGTCGTGAATCGGGTGAAGTGATCACGCCACACAAACTACGTGGGAATCAAAAAATCTCTTTTATGATTGTAAATGTTTGCTTGGTCAATCCCTAGCATCAGTAGGATGACACTGACAGCTCACTCCACGCAAGTATTCACGGTGAGATTTTTACAGAATCGACATGCTGTTCTATCGGATTAGTTAATAAAAAGGGGATGTCCGTTTTTCGGGGCAATAATAACACTGTGGAGCGTTATCTCTGTCGCACGAAATACAAACAGTCCGGTATCTATTAGGAGCTGTTAAAACAATTATGATTTGCTTCTTTTGATAATTATTTTTATTCTTTGTATAAAATACAAAAAAAGGTAAAGGTCGATGTGCAATATTATCGCCGGGTACTGTACAAGTATGTATCTCCCGGACCCCCGACTCATGGTAGTAGTAGGAAAAGCGGGGTTTAAGTCCGTCATAACCCTCCGTTCTCCCTAGACGGAGGGACAATCTACTCTGCCTATTGCAGTCCACTGCTGGACAAAGGCATCTCCCAGGCTGCACCACAACGCCCACGTCTAGACTGTCTTATGGTCATCGGTCCATCTAGTTCTAGCTGTCCCATAAGGGGAATTCCTCATGTCATGCATCCCCTATGCATGATGAGTTCCCAAAGATAGGATCCAATTAAGATCTTTGGGTTGTGGAGGTCACTTAGACAGTCGCTCCATGAAAAACACTGGTATTCAGCTAAATTCGGTTAGACTGGAAACCGATCCCAACATAGCTGGAAAATGGGTTGGCAGATGATGAATAAAGGCTCCTGCAAACCGGCGCGACGCGCGACGCGAATCGCGCGCGCGCGACTTGCGGTGCCTTTGTGTCGCGCGCGATTTTATCGCGTGTCGCGCCTGTTTGAAGGAGCCTTAAGGTATGATTTTCAGTTTGATTGATTTAGGAGAGCAGTAGGTAGCATTCATTGCATAGTCGGAATTCAAACGATGCATTTCTTGTGACTCTAGCAAGTACCTATGAATAATACAGGCTAACATCCCACATCGACGCGCAAACTGTAATTCTGTATTCAGCACTCAAAACAATCTGCTGTTTCAAAGAAAAGTGCAATACAGCACGGTCAAAATGGTCAAAAAATTTCAATGGTTCAAAATTATAGTACTAAATCCATGAAAACAGGTTGCGCGCCTGTACAAGCATGTAGCTGGGGTACATAAGTAAATGTCTTAGTAGTATTACCTAATCCGCATTCGCAATTTATTTGCCAAAAATGTAAACAAATAGGAGTTTAATTGAAAAACAACTTTAAATCCTACACTATAAAGTTCAGTTTAGAACTTCAAATATTTTTTTATAATTTTTCAATCGTGCTAGTCACTGAAATCAACTTAATAACCTACCATTAAAATAAATTTGATATTTGTTTAACTTGAAGTAATATTAATTTGAAACAAGTTTGAATAGACTTTATTCCTGTTTCCCACTAAGTACTACTAACGTTTTTAAAAGCGATCGTTAGTCCGATGACCGGACACCGGACGCAAAGACCAATGCACCAAGATAAACATAAGGTATTAATTATACAAAAAGTTTACAATGCAGACCCATCGAGGTCCAATGCACGTGTAATGAATTTTCTAATGGAAAAATACCTAAGCATTTCAATACATACACACGTAGGTAGTAGGTACATTACATAACATACGCTTGTATTTCCCGAAGGAGTAGGTCCTGTACATAGAGGGAGTAAGTACACGTTCATTTCGGCAGATATAGATCCCACGTTGAGAACAATGGTGACCGTGATAAAGGCCGCGACTTACGAGTTGTAGGTCGTAGGTTTGAACCCAGACAGGCGCTTTACTTTGTGTAAATTATTTAATCACCACTGCTCTCCAAATGGTGAAGGAAAACATCGTGAGGAAACCGACATCCTACCTACCCGCACTGATGGGCCCTCGTTGTAGATTACGGCCCACTCCCTAGAGAAGGCCTGTGTGCATTATAGGCTATTGCCATGTAGGTAAAAGCGGGAAGAGCCTTCGGATCATGATCGTACTTCAATAAGAACACACATATTTCTTTTTTTAAGAACCCACAGAAGGAGTGAATGAATGGCCATCATAAATAAGTAAAAACCTACATACGAAGGACCTCCTTGAATTCGATCATCCCTACGCATAGTACACAGCGTGTCAGGGAAGTCGAAGCGCAAACTGTAACGAAGCCATAGTTACAATTCAGCACATGATTCTAGACCAATTGTAGAATAGAATAGAGATTTATCGTCGGAAATAAAAAATAAATTCAGCTGTTTCATAGAAAAAACCGGCCAAGTGCGAGTCGGACTCGCGCACCGAGGGTTCCGTACAAACCTGCAAGGTTTACAAAGTTCGTTCATTACGACAATCGAGTCATAACTATGGTATTTTTATTGCAAAATGAAATTCATAACATTACAATGGGGAAAGATGGAGGAGCATAAATTTAAGACAAAGATCTCTTTATCGTTTCGGTTTCTCTCTTTTTCGTATCGGGATTGAATGACGATGAGTGAGGTCGTCTTTGCCGTTTGAAAAATGTTGCCCTCCCCATACATAGTATAATAACTCGCGGTCATTGCTGTAACTACAATTATGTTTACAATCACAATTTTTTTGGTGGTATAACTACTTAAAATTTTAAGCTTTTCTGAATTTTTCTGTTACCTGTGCTGTAAGCTATTGCTTCTTACCAAATTTCGAGATTCTATGTCAACGGGAAGTGGTCTTTAGGTTTTAATTCCCTTGCGTGTAGTTGCGAGTTTCAAAATATGCGGTATCAATGGTTGTATTTGCGTTTTGCGTTTTTGCGTTGACTTAGATTTTTTTTTTTTTTTCACGGTTTAAAGGCAATTAGATCTAAGTATTTGATATGAATTTCAACTTGATAGCTCTACGCGTTCATGAGGAAAAAAGTAATAAGTTTATATTTATTAAAAAATAAATATATATTTTGTAATGTAACTAAAAATTTAAGGTTTTCGGAATTTTTCCTTTATGTGTGCTATAAAACGTTGCTTCATGCCAAATTTCAAGATTCTAGGTCGACTGGAAGTACCCTTTAGGTTTTGATTCCCTTGCGAGTACTTGCGAGTTTCAAAATATGCAGCTTAAATTGCTGTTTCTTTTGATTGCGTTGACATAGAAGTTTGATTTTGTTACAGCTTAAAGGTATTATAGACCTGAGTATTTGGTATGAATTTCAATTTAATACCTCTACGCGTTTATGAGGAAATGGGTAGTAAGTTTAAAATTATTAAAAAAAATATATTATGTGATGTAACTAAAAATTCATGGTTTTCGTAATTTTTCCTTTATCTATGCTATAAGACGTTGCTTCGTACCAAATTTCAAGATTCTGAGTTCACGGGAAGCACCCTGTAGGTTTTGATTCCCTTGCAAGTGTCGAAAATTTGCGGCATAAACGGCTGTATCTTTTGATTGCGTTGGCTTAGAAGTTTGATTTTTTCACAGCTTCAAGGGACAGTAGACCTGAGTAATTGATATAAATTTCAGCTTCATACCTCCACGCGTTCCTGAGAAAAAGGGTCTTGACAGACGGACGGACAGACGGACAACAAAGTGATCCTATAAGGGTTCCGTTTTTTCCTTTTGAGGTACGGAACCCTAAAAATGGTGAACATGTATGGAACAGGATTTCCAAACCGACGACGGTCGGAAAACAACGCAGGGGCGTTCAGAATCATGTAGATAAATGATTTATTTCCGTAAGTAGGTTTGTACAAACACTTTTACATGTCAATCATATTTCTCGGCGTTTCCTGAGTATTCTGAGAAGAAAGGCCGAAACAAAATCAGAGGTCACAGCCTCTTTTAAAGTCCAGACAAAATCTTGGTCAGATCATGTGAAGACCATGTAGATTGGTGTCTGGAATGGTCTTTTGAGGAAAGAACCACACGGATTGAGCGGACCTGTCCAGTCAGTGCACGCATTTGTCAAAAATCGTGAAGAACTTGAGGAGGTACTTAATCCATGGTAACAGGTGGCGCGTCGATGTCCCTGCGCCTGTATAAAATATTTATTTCATGTAAGGTAACATAAACTATAAAAAGGTGTTTTTGGAAAAACCACTTCAAAACTCACTCATAAAGTTCAGCCGGTCGATTTTGTAAAAATCTCACCGTGAAAACTTAGGTGAAGTGAGTTTATTTTTGCTACGAATTGACACTATTGACAGCTCACTCCACGCTCACTTCACCCAAGTTTTCACGGTGAGATGGTTACAGAATCGCACTGCAGTTTGCGCTACAACTTCAAACAATATAAGTGCGGGAACCTTGATCTACGCAAGACGCAATGCCTTAATAATTGATTCTATAATTCCGGCATTCAACCGGTTATAGGTCATTTTGAAATCAATTTAATATACACTTGCATAAAGTTGATATTCGTTTACGTGAAAATAACATTCAACGGAAATAAGAATTCGAATAATACTTTAGGTAGTTGACTGTAGCTTTTCAAGGCCCAATACTTCCCCTACAATATAGCTATAAAGTCATCTAGACATGTCTTGTGTAAGTTCACACCACATAGCACGTAGATGCCTTGGCGGGACGCTGCTGCCAGAGTGACGTGGCTTGCGCTGTGGCTTCCATCAACCGAAGAAAAATAGTTTACCTCAATTTCTCTAGTAAGTACTTACATAGGTACTTACCTACCTAATTCCTAGCCAGAACTGCGAAAGCCGTAAAAATTGCCTCATTGGTAAAAATTACCATGAAAGTTACCCATCGCGTCTGCGGAGTTTAGCTAGCTAATTAAAAATAAACCTGTAATCTCCGGGCAAATTAGTGCTATTGGGTTTTACTCCATAAATAATTTCTCAATAAGAGCCCACCCCAAAATCTGGTTTATTTTCTGTACGGTTTATGGCAATAGATTCATATTATATATATGTATTATGTACACATTAAAATGGGTTTACTCTGTTCACCTCTGACTTACAAGAAATACCTACAGGGTAGGTAGGCGACAGTTACGCCACCTGTCCATGAATAGAGGAACAATCATGATGCGCACGTAAGCATGCTGCACTTCAGCGGGATTGTCCGAAAGGGTTACCGCTGGCTCGGAACGTAAAGGGCTAAGGAAGGAACACGGGCGGGTTTTAGTCAGTAAGAGTCTGACACTCCCTTCCGCTCCACCCAGAGCGGAAGGGGTCATTTGATGATTTCCAATCCTGAAAAAAAAAACATGCTGCACTGCACTATATACTAAAGTTAATAAATGCTAACAGCTTAGTAACACTCGCATTCTATATAGAACGATGGTCAAGCATGATCTCACGGTGAGCATTATTGCGTCTAAAATCTAGATTTATATAGTTGCTAGAAAGAAACCAATCAGTTCTAAATAAGTCATGCTTGAGCATCGATGTAATAAATAACTACATACCTACAAAATATAGAGGCGACAAATATAAGTCTGTGGTGGCGTGATGGCGTCTTTTTTTTTTTATTCCACTGTGGTAATTGTGGTAGCACACTATCAGTATCAATGGCTTTCATTTTGATAGTTTAAGAACTTTTACGTTGTTGAACAATAAAAATTTTCAAACATGAAGCAATGGATTATCCTTCAAAATTATTCAGATTGTGATTGATAGTGTGTTCTACAAAATGGTGCTGCTTGCATCTTATCTATTGACTAGCCTCTGCCCGCGACTTCGTCCGCCTGAAATTTCTTGTTTTCCCTTGTCATTCTTTGAGAGTTGTTTTTTCTCGTCTCCTAAGGGTCGTAGCTAACTTCCTCAAGAATGAGGGCTATCAAAAGAATTTTTCTAATCTGACTAGTAGTTCCAGAGATTACAAACAAACTTTTCAGCTTTATTATTAGTATCTACACATATAGATTTCTGGAAGTGGGAGAGAGTACAGTTTCATGTATTTATAAAATAAGGATGAGACAGCAATGTCCTATCAAAGACAACACAAAAATGCGTGCATTATGTATGATATACATTTATTATCATAAAGGCTCACACTATACTTTAGCATACAAATAACTAGCAATAAGTATACATAACTATCGATGATAATAATAAATCCGTTATTTAGTAGCCAGGTACCTTATTATAGCAACTTATTCAGTAGGATAGTAAGTAATAAAATCTTAAGAAAAACACTCTCAAAATTTTAGAATAATCAATGTCTACAACACATCTACAAAGCCGCAGTGGGCCCTTCTGGTTGATTATGGCCCACTCCCTCTCACACAGATAGAGCCTGTGTCCCAGCAGTGGGACATTACAAGCTGACTATGCAATGTCTAAATCTATGCATGTATGAATTGTAGAAAGACTCAAAAGATTGAATAGAATAGAAGAGTTTTCAATCGCACTTACATTCTAATTTTGGCACACATCTTGTACTTATTCTAGATTATGGAGTAAATTGTTTCATATTCATAGAGTATAATAAATACTGGGTGTAATTTTAATCACCGTTACCCTCTTAAGGGGTCATTATACTCATCATTATGAACAACTTTTACTATGGGACAAAACCTAAAATCGCGAAAAAAAAATCAGCTGTTCCCTACATTTTGACGAGTTATGTGAACATAAATGTAGGGAACAACTGATTTTTTTTTTCCGATTTTAGGTTTGGCCCCATAGTAAAAGTTGTTCATAATGATGAGTACAATGACCCCTTAAAAGGATAACGGTGATTAAAATTACATACTGTATTACTATTGAGTAAAAGTTTTTCTCTGATTTAATAATGGTACATTATTAATTAGAAACAAACTAGGTAAGTACATACAATAATTTCAGCTATTTTTATATTTTAAAAATTGCAAGATACCATTTCAAAATCACATATAATCTGTGAAAAGCTTACGGCAAACATAGTGCCTTTTTAAAAGTCTAGAATTACCATAGTTAATTTTTTTTTCCTTTTTCAACTAGACACAGATTCCTTTAAATTTACACCTATTTAATTTTACTACTATATCTTCTGCAATACAATTACATTACACATACCAACTTCAAGTAAAATTCCCTGAAATTATTAAAAACTGCAAACAGACAAGTTTTTCAATACTGAAAAGGCTGGTCTTGTATAGAGCTTAAAGATTCATTAATATGACACAAACTAAATGGCATTACCAACAATATTCAGTATTAAACAAAACCATATAAAGGTCAAGTAATTAATTAAAAACTCGTAAGTACGAAAAGAAATAATAATATCTTTCCTATAAGACAATTTGTCATTATTTCCAGTTTTACTCAAATGCATGCACATTTGCATAAGTCAATATTATCCGCTATATCAGTCATGTTGGTTTTTGTCATTGTTTTCTTTCTCATTGCACAGCATAACTACCAACTAACTCTAGATATGTCATAGAGTAGGTGCACCATTTTCAGGCATAAGTAAAACTATAAAGTAAATTAATCATAAAATTAGACACAATGTCAGCTTAAAGCTCAAATTCTGAATCCAGAAACTGTTTCTCCATTAACTTTCTCATCTTCTCCGGGATTGGTACTCCAGAATGGGCGGGCTTGGGGCGCCTCTTCCAGGTAGGTTTCTTACCACTCTTGGTCACACTGCTGGGTACGGGAACTGATCTGTTATCTTTGGGTTTAGGAGTATTAACCTTGGGGACGGTGCTGGTCCGCTGTCTCGTTGCTCTTGCTTCTGTGGTGTTGCTGACTGAAAAGATTTTAAGTATTCATAAACAAAAGAGAACGCAACTCCGCCCCTAAGACGACCCACTGCCCCAAAAAGATGTAATTATCCACAATTAAGGTTATTTATAGAAGAGCTTTTAACAGATTTACGGATGATAATGGATATGATGAAATTTGTCTGCCGTTTGGGAGTTGTTTTGCTACCTAACAAACTACAACGACAACCACAGCATCATAGAAGATTGGCGAACGATTTAGTTAAACTATCTGGCTGAATCTGACCAGGAGAAAATAATTTAAGTAAAGGTTACTAAAATCAAAGAAGGCAAACGGTAGTGATTAGTTGATTACTTACTTTTAAGGGGAGTTTTATCCACTGTCTTTTTGACCAGAATGGTTTTTTTAATCGCTCCTACTGGTGACGCCCTGCCTTTGGCTGGCATCTCTTTTGCGGTACGTTGCACCTTTGTCGTAGGTTTTGGAGTTTCTCGGGGCGCCATTATTTACTAGTTGAGATGTTTTTATCAATAAAAGAATGAATAAATATAAATTAAAGCTAAAAGCGCAGTCCAACAACCAACTTTCGAAAATAACGTTTTTGATTTTGACAATATTGACAATGACATTGACAATTTCATAAGCTGTCAGTTCTGGTCTGGGGGCCTAAAAAGGCCACTTTGGCAGAATCATAAAAGGATATCATTGGGAATCATAATGGACAGTTAACTGTTAAGTTAATCGTATCAAATCCCATTGATGAAGGATTTTTCAGTTATTTTTTTTGTCTGTGCTAAAATACGAATCAATCCAATCCCAATCTTTGATTATACCTACGTAGTGCAGCGAAAAAAAGAAAAACACGGACTGTCTTCGCCATATTATAATTCATAATGTTATCCTTTTATGATTCTGCGAAAGTGTACTTTTTAGGCCCTCTGGTCAATTTTTTGACTGTGCCCGTAGCAGTGTTGCTATCGTAAAAATCTGAGCTGCCGTATGTCGCTGTCTGGTTTGCCATATTTTAAGGGTACCGTATTTAATAAAAAACCACACCACACACACTCACACCCTCCTCACTTGTTTTTCATTTATATTACCTCAGATTCATGTTTATCTAGAGCATACTTGTCCTGCTTCTCATTTTGTCGCACTCGTAGGCACAGATTACTAATATGTAGGTTGTACTCGTAGGTGAAACAGTTACATTAGTACAGATGCCAGCAAGTCAATCTACTACAGTCTGTCAAATATCTTTAATAGATTTTCAATTTTATCGCTAAAACATAAGGTTCAAAGTTGATTGGGAAAATTTGACAGTTTCGGGTAGCTTGATGTGCTCGACATACGTTATGTATGTACATGGTGTCATTTGCAACCTTTTCATTCCTTCATCAGGTGCAAGAGATGCCACTTTGCCGTTACAATTACAACTTCATATTTGATGTAGTGCTCATAACATTACCTGTGTACGTTTCGTTTCACCTATAGTCAATTGCCGTATTTTTTGATACGGCAATGAGAGGACTGCCGTATGCAGTATTGTCTTTAAAAATCGTGGATTGCCGTATAATACTCCAATTGCCGTATCAATAACAACGTTGGTCCGTAGACAGAATTCTCTGTCTACGAATGTGTCAGTCAGGCAAAAGTGGAGCTTTTAGAAAGATACCTTGTAGAAAGCTGCAAGCTTTTCTAATACAATATAAAACAAAATGTACTGATTTGGAAATAAAATTGTCTTATTGATAAACAAGCAATACATTAATAAATAACCGTATACATTTGTTTTATTTTTATGCTGTTCATGCACTCGCTGATACTGGGCATTTAGGAAGTAACAAGTTGTCTACATATTATATTAGTTTCCTCTATGGTTGTCTGTTTTTACCCGACTGCGGCAAACCCCAAAAGGGTAGGTTTTACTAAAATATCATTGGGTAGGTTGTTTTCGATATAAATTCAAAGGCAAATTAATTTTGTCCAAAATAATAATATTACTTCTGCCACTTATCATATTACAAACAAGATATGTTGGCAAAAAACTTGTATTGAAAGTAGATAAATCAAGTAATCATAATTATTATTATTTGGGAATGAAGCGGGAAATTCGATTTCTAACTCACAATGCATTTAGCGTCTGTAAAACCAAATCATACTAATCTAAGCCCAATAAAGAACTTATTTATTTATGACATAATTTTTACCACGCTTTGCGCATTTTATGATATTAGGAATTGAAATACTTTCATAACGAGTCCCTATAATGCACGTCACTGTAATGCACGTACCAGCAATGCACGACACTGGATTGTACAACACAGGAATGTACAACACAAGAATTGGCGACATCGCGATGTCTCCAATTCCTGGGGTGTACCTTGATGGTCCGACCCGAGAGTGTACAACACATGAATTGGCGACATCGCGTGATTGGCCGATTGGTTGGCCAATCAGGTGACTCGAAATTTTGGGACTTGGATACTAGGTAATTGAGCTAGATAGTGCTGTTCCGAAAAACGATTGATTGCGCGATTGATAAGTTTTTAAGCAGAGAAGTCTTTATAAAAAGAGTTTTGTACAGCATATTAATTATATAAGCTGCAATCAGCTGCTCATGTTTAATAAAATTTTGGTAAGCACTCAGAGTGTAAGATAGGTCGACGGAGCCCCGCTTCGCGGGGCTCCTACTTCTGGGTGGTTTAAAAAAAAATAACCACGAAGGCTAAGGCGGGAGCTCCGCTACGCTTCGCTCCCGCCTTAGCCTTCTAACCTAACCTATCCGAGTCGGGGTACTCTGAGTCGGGGTGTTAACCATAATGTAGCGGCACAGTACATATCCTTCTTATCCAGTTTATGAAATATCTTTTAAATTGGTTCAATATTGGTGAAGAAAATAGGCGAGAGCCAAACCTCGAAAATGTGACTTTTTACTTAGGCTATTCAGTCGGATCTGCAGTTGTCCTTATCGCACGCATTAGAGGGCGGGGGCTCGCAGAGCGACAGCGATAGTTTCTTCAAATACCTAATTTTCAAAAGTCGTTCCGCCCGTATTTCCTCTTAACGAATAGTTCACAGATTTACTTCAATAATAATTGATTGAACGTCAACCACACGTCAAATGAAACAAAATCAATCAAAATCAATCCTTAATCAATCAAAATCTCATCCCTAGTTTCACATGGCTTTTTACTTTTTTATTGTGACGTCACTGTTTGTTTTGATTCCAATTCCCGTGCTGTACATTATCAAGCCGGACACTCTTGGTCCGGGCCGAGAATGCGCGACATGACAATGTACGTCATTGGAATTCAAAACACGTTCATTCCAATGTCGTGCGTTCTCGTGCCGTGCATTGCTGTGTTGTGCATTGCTGGTTCCCTTCATAACTGCGGCGGTCATTGACATTGCCAAGCGATAGGTATTTTGCATTATCAGCAGCATCCATTACAATGACTTTGTTGCCCACTTAAAAAATGCTAATATAAATTTACGAAAAGCGAAGCGTTTAATATAAAATACAGGCTAATCATGATTTATTTCTGACTTTAAAATGAAAGCAGTGTCTATCTGTAAGATATGATTAGGAAAAGATCAAATAAATCGTGTATGGACTTTTATTTTGGCATTTTTTATCAACATTATGACATGCAAAATAACGGCAACATTGCTATTTAGCGTCCATCTTTAATCTTTTGATGTGTTGTGTTATTTTAACAAAATTGTAATAAAACTGTTATTATAACTTCTATAATTAATGTAATACACAAATTCTATTCGAGAGTTTTGTCTGAGACCTATATCTTAAAATAATAACTTGGTATGATGTGATTTATTAAAATTTTATCGAAAGTGTCACAGTATCATTATCGTTTGTTCTAAAAGTTTCACTGTTCTTTGCTATTGACCTAGGTGCTAATTAATCGTCCAACCTTCAAATGTTTTCATTCGCTTTCTTATAATCGATGTAGTGGATTCGCGCTGTGTTTATAACGTGCATTGTTACTAAATTGTCGTTTTCCTGTTGTCGCAGCAGATGAAGTGTGCAAATGGATAGGTTGAGCCACTTGCGGGGAGAAGCGGGGGGCTCGCGGGACTCCACGCTCGACACCACGTCCCCGCCGAGTGAGTCCTTCATGACAGCCAACGAGAGCTCCTCCAAGTACTTTTCTCTGTCAGAAGTTGACTCTGTTGATTCAACATTCGACATTTCTTCTATAAAAGATGTGTCGCTGGCTAGTACCACTACTGACTCCGAAGGGACCATGACAAACGCCGATGAACTGATATCGAACCTGTCGCCAATTGGAAAGAAGAGTGATATGCTAGATAGCTACAAAATTGGTAAACAGATAGAGGCAGCAAACATATTATCAGGCGGTGTTGACATATTTGATGATAATGACAATTCTTATGATGGCGATGAGCTGGTGATTGATGACAATGTTGATGATGATAAGTCTAATTCGGAACTGAAGCAGCCAGAAGAAATGGAGTTTAAGTCTGATGAGAATATGATAGAGTCTACCTTGATAAATGAGGAGACAGATATAGCTAGTAAAGATACAGAAGTGGTGCTACAGATTGATGGTAAAAACGTAGATGCTATAGATATTGGTAATGGATTGTACTTGTATAGGAAGGAAGGTCAGGAGGAGCTGGCTGCTGTTCAGATAATTGATGATGATCAGCAGCAGACCAGCTTCAAGTTCCTGAAAGTGCGGTGAGTCTACTAATATTACAAACCCTACTTGCTATGGCTGATTAACACTTCTAAGTTTATGACAATATTAAGAAATGAAATTGTATGTCTGTTTCTAATGGGGCCTAACACAAACACAGTTTATAGGGAATGATCTGTCAAGCAGAGCTTATCAAGAAATGGTGATACAATGTCATCATGTATTAAGTCTATCATACTATAACATTTTTGAGTTACAATTTTGACTCTGACTTATTTATTCATTGTTGAAAGATAAGAAATGTTGACTTCAATCTCATTTTGTTAGATCAAGTAAAATAATTCTTATTAAAAGGAGTGTAAATTCTTATTTCTTCTATAAATAAATTGATGTGGGTGTAACTATAACATATAAATGATTTGACCTAATTAGAACTAAGATGTATCTTTCACTCTTACAAATGCTGGAATGCTGGATTGTAAAGATTTACAATGCAACTTTTCTTAGTACTTATCCCATATAATATAAGTAGTGCATTTTATCTGAGAGGAAACATTATAGACAAATATCCTGCTTTTTGTAATTCATGTTGCTTAATGATTAGCAACTGATTAATTATGATTAGTGTATATTTGTTAATATTAGTGTTTGGGTTGGTATTCCCTAAAAGCCAACCAAACATTATTTCTAGTATTAAAAATATGTTGATTTTTTCTTACATATATAATATTTTTATAAATGAATTGGCAAGGTACCATCATGATATTAACCTTTTTAAATAGTTCCCTAAGAGATTCGCTGCGACATAGATTATAAATGGCACTAACAGCTCTCTTTTGTAAAATAAAAATGGATTCAATTTCAGCAGCCCGACCCCATAGTAAAATGCCATATGACATAATACTGTGGAAGTAACTAAAATAGACCCAACGCGCGGTTTCTACATCTGTTAACTGTCTTATCTTTCTAACAGCATAAGCGGGAGCTTAGCTGCCCCGCAATAGATATTGAGGAAGAGACGTAAATCTGAACAGTTTATTCTAATAATTATATGAATATTCAATGTCCAAGCTCTTCTAACTGAACAGACAGCTGTGCTGCTGGGGAGGTTGCACCACATCTTGCCAGCTAAAGCACTAGGAAGAGGTAAAGGGTGGGCATTTTGGTGTACTGTCTTATGTAATTTTGATGTTCAAAAAGTGCTGATTCTCAGCCTAGCATGAATAAATTACTTTTGATTTTGAATAAGAAAGATTGTAAAAATATGAATGTCAAAAATTTAGCAAAGTGGAAAAGAGAATCCCTAGTTTGTTACAATATAAATAGAAAACAACTAAAATAAACCTACCAAGAAAGCAGCTGTAAAATTGTACTGGGGTGTTAAAATGGTTATTATCATTCATGTATGCAAGTAGTAGGTACATGAAATCATAACTTCATATTGCGTACTGGATTGTAAATAGGTTTTTATTTAAATTTATACTGTCTGTATTAATTAACTTAATGAAATTAAAAACACAAAATACATACTGAAATTCAGCTACGGTACTTGTAATGTTAGTCCTAAAGATTTTTGGTTAATGTTGTGTGGCCGTTTGACATCCCCTCCGACATTATGTTATTAGGATAAACATAATGCTTGTATGTATGGGTAGAGCAGAAGTGTATTGTAAACCCAGATTTCACCAGCTAAGTATATCATGAGTCTAAATACCTATTTTCATAGACGGCAAAAATCCAAACTGGGCAGTTTCAAATGCAATAACTTAATAAGACTGGGGATATAGCCAAAGCCCCCAAGCTCAGCATTCCTGCTTTTATCTGCATGAATAATCATTCTTACAGTTAAAAGTGGCTGTAATTGTCAAGAAGCTGACAGGGGAATATGTCCAGAGGACCAATACATCCTCCTATGTGCAAATAACGACATACTGTCCATCATGAATTCATGACTAATCAATAAGATTAGCCATTCCAATAAATGTAAATTCCAGAGTGTTTCTAGGGGAACCCTAAAGGCGGTTACTGACCGGCGTTACAGGGCGTAATGTAATGTGTTACACAGCGAACGAGCCGCATGATGCTCGCTGCGAACGCCTTGTTTCCCCATACTGACTGCACGAACGCTCGCTGTGTAACACGTTACATTACGCCCAGTAACGCCGGTCAGTACCTGCCTTAATGTTCTTAAGTAAATAAGATGTGATGAGATTATGGTTCTAGTCAGCTGAGTCTTATTGCACTTCGATTTTACCTAAACATAGGTGTTAATTTGCCAAGCAGTCTAGTATATTTTTTTTAATGTAATGTTTATGCTGTCTGATGGTGATGATTCATCTTTTTTTTCTATTTTGATAGTGAAGGTCAAATAGTAATATTGATTATATGTATTTCAGTGAAAATGCTGAGGGAAATTTAGAAGTTTATGAAGAAATAGAGATAGAAGTACCTAAAGAAGTGGTAAGGACTTGTTTTATTATGATTAACCATTTATTTTTAAGTGGTTCAATAAATAAACTACTAGAATCTGCCAATGATATTATTATGTCATTTCATTTTACAGCCTGTAAAAGAAGGGAAGATGGCTGATAAGAAAATATCATCACATGTGCCTATAAAGGATATCAATAAAGTCATAAGTGAGTCTGCTTGCAACAAAGTTGCTGAAAAAAAAATTAAAGCACCAAGAAAAGAACCAATTTTAACAACTAAGATTACTGAAGTTGAACTTGAAGTAAATAAAGAAACATCGCCTGATGGAAAATCTGAATTCAACATAAACGGAAAAATGATGAAGTTCAGTGAATCAAGGAAATCTCCAGTCATAGGCAGTTTCACACCCATGACATACCACTCAACACCTAATAAAGAGCGCATACCATTGACTAAAACAATGGTTGAGCAACAGCTGCATCCTAACCGGCATTCAGATAATGTCAAGAAAACAATAGAAGTACATACTGATAGTTGTAAGCAAAGAACACCTGAAACACCAACTAAAAATAAAGATGGTGATGACAAAATTAATGACATCGACAGTCCTGAGAAACAGATGGTGATTGACGAATCACTTGAAAAAAAATCTGTAGCAGCTGAAGAAACTGAGAAAAAAAATATAGAACAAAATAATATTGATAATGATAAACCTAAACCATTGGAACCAAGTAATGATGAACTGTTGAAAGAAAAACCTATTCACAACGACACTTCAGTTCCAATTGCACGAGAGAATATCATTGATTCCACTGAAAAAGATGTTACTAAAGTAAAGGCAATATTTAACGAGAATATACAAAGTGAAATTGCAAATGAAGAGAAAAAAGAAGAAACGAGTGGAAATATATTAAATATTGATGAAGATATGGAAGAAGACCTTGTAATTGTAGAAACAGTTGCCGAAACTGTAGAAACAGATGCCGAAACTGTACAAACAGTTGCCGAAACTGTAGAAACACCTGCCGAAACTGTAGTTGATAAAGGTGAGGCAAAAACTAGAGATCTCGTTAAAATTGATAGTGATAAACTGGAAAAGGTGAATGCTGATATTCAAAAAAGTCAAGCCGAAGTTAAGGTTTCTGAGCCTATTCAAGTAATTAATAAAGATGTTGAATTTGATGCTACTGATAAGAGTGATAAGGCAGTAGTTAAAGACAATACTCAATGTGATAAACAATATGAGACCAAAGTTGAAGAAATTATTTATGATATAACAGACCAAGAAAATGATGATATTATTATTATTGATGATAGTGAATTAGATGAAACCAAAATTGAAGAACCAACTTCAGCAGCTGATAAAGGTGATTCAAAGGTTAAAAATATTACAAGCAATGATCAAGAAAGCGAGAAAGTTGAATCAAATGTTGCAACAAAGAATAAAGAAGATGAAACAAAAATTAAAGAAAGTGTTCAAGAAAATAATAAAAAAGTTGCTCAAAATGTTCAAGCTGATACAACTTCCGCAGTAATTCTCGACACGCCCAAAATTAAAAAAGATGAGATGCCTAAGGGAGACCCCCAGAGCGACATTGTTGAAAACAATCAGTCCAAAATACCCATAGCGAAACCAGAAACTAAGAAAGAAGTAACAAAACCTACTAGCAACAAAACTTCAACAACGATAAAGCCTTCTACAGCTGTTGATGTCAAAGAAGGAAAAGTTGAATTGAAACCTGAACCTTCTGAAGACACAGGTTCAACTTTAAAAAAGATTGTTAAAGATGTAGTACTGGATAAAACATCATCACAACCAATCAGTACGCCAGAAGAATCCCAAAAACCAGTAAAAACTGAAAAATCACAAGTCGTACCTGAAGTACTAGTGCCTGCCAATAAGACACCACTTCATATTTCTCCCTTCTCTATTACTAAAACAGGAACGGCAGTATTCAAAAAAGAAAATAATGTGTTTGAAAAATCTCCTAAAAAGGAATCTAAAAAGCCTATTCCAATTGCTGAATCTCAATCGAATGTAGTGCTCATGGAGGTTGACAGTACCACCAATGTGAAAGCTTCTGTAAAATCTCCAGTCAGCAGTGACAAAGTGCCTAGCAGTGCAGTTAAGGAACAAAAACATGTTACCCAAGAACCGTTACCTGGAACTTCCTCTGAAGTAAAACCACAAGGGACAATTATAAAGGATGAAAAACGGGAAATAAAGATTACACCTGAAGCAAGTACTTCTGGCGAAGTGAATGTTAAAGTAAGTCAGGTGCCAAAAGAAGAACAGCCTAGTTGCTCAGGCACACAAGATGTCAGTAGTACGTCAACAGACAGTCTTACGAATAATGATAGTAGGAATGAAGGCGAAGATGATACCGAAGAACCTAAACCGGGTGGAAGTAAAAAAGCGGTGCCTTTTGGAAAATGGACAGCTACTAACAGAAAGGAGTTCTTAGATAAAATAAAGAATAGAAACACGACCCCGGCCCCTCCTGCCGTGCCTTCTACCAGTACCAATCAACTCAAAAGTTCCAATGATCTCAATAGAAGAGATGTTCTACAAAAAATTGACAGTCAACGGCAACAGTCAAGCAGTGCAGCCGCAGCTTTAGCAAAAACTCAAGAAGGCAACAAAGTTATTAAAAACGAAACTGCGTTTGTGAGCAAAGTCAACCAACACAAAGATAATAATACTCAAGAAAGCAAGATTCCTTTAAAGGTGGACACAGGTAAAGAAACTTCGGAAGCTGAGGCTGAAACAGCTCCCATCAAACAAGATGTAACAAATGATATTCAAAAAGAAGATGTATCAGAAACGGCATCTGTGACCAGTCTAAAGAAAGAAGCTAAAGTAACGGAAGTCAATTACCAAGATTTGATTGATAAAACGATTGAAGATATGATACAAAGAACAGTAGGGACTTCAAAAGCAGGTCAAGATGAATCCAATCAGACGTCGGCAAAAGATGCGAATGCTCCTCCAACTGGTAAATTCCCAGCAAACTACCAACCAACTGACCAAGCCACACTCGATGAAATAGAAATGAAGATGAACGAATTACACGGTATTCCTTTCATCGAAAGACCTCCACATGAATTACCTGTAGTTCCTTTAGCTGAACCTAAACTCAAAACCATTTCCAAAGCTGAAAAAGAAAAACCATCAGTTCCTATCAAAACAACTAAAATACCAAATCTTCTACCGTTTCCAAATAAAACTCAACAAAAGATTATCAAGGAAAGTGTAATAGAGGTTGATTCTGAAGATGAGATTATAGAGCATGAGCCTATTACAGGAGACATTAATATAAATAAGAAAACTGTAGCAGCTAAGTTACCTCCTAAGGAGAAGGTACCATCGTATACTAAAACAGACAAATCTAATACAGATGCTGCTAAAAAAGAACCTATTATAACAGAAAAAGATTTTGACAAATTCGCGAGACGAAATTCCATAACTTATGAGAATTGTCTCACTATGAACTTCGATAGCAAAGATCCGCACAATGTCATTCAGACGGTTGTGGAGAAAGACCCATATCCAAAGACGTACTCTAGGAATGATATTGCACGTGTCGATAAACCCAAGATGCCGTATAAATATCAGAATGCGCGCCAACCTATTCAACCGGATAAAGTTCAAGCTTCAAACAAATTGGGCGCCACTGAAGATGCTTCTACCAGAAATCAATCTAAGTTACAAAAAGCATATCAATCAGCTTTATCAGCCAAACGTCAGAAGGAATGCCCTATAACTATAATCGAAGATAAACCAGTAAAAGTGGTCTTTATGGACAATATGGAGTATGTTCCCAGTTCATTAAATATCCAGGGTCAACAACTTTCACCTGCTAAGAAACTAATCACCGAACCAGACAGCTTCACTCTTAGCACTCTTGATTCTCTAGAATCTGACGTGCTGGACACTACTGATGATGCCAAATCACAAGAAGAAGTTAAAACAAAAACTAAGCACCAGAGGAAACAAGTTCTAACCCCCGTTGACGAACCTGAACTAGAACTGATAGAACCAAAAGATTTAGGCCTTGAAGTGTCACCCAAAAAGAAAAGAAAAACCGATGACGATAGAATGGATAAAAGTGTTAAATATCCCATGCGGAAGAAATATTATCTTCTTGGATCTAACACAGCAGCGGAGGATAAATATACACACACAACAGAAGTAATTAAAAATCCACTTAAAGAGACCGTCAATCGTAACGATAATGGCGTAGCTCACAAGAATACTGTCTCAGCTATAGACAGTTTGGTGAAAGCCGCTGAGTTACTTGAACACCAATCAGAAAACATGAACATTATTGGTTCTCCAACTCCTGATAGTCAGCAAAGTACTCCTGTTAAGAGAGGAAGAGGTCGTCCGAGAAAATATCCTCTTCCCGAAGAAGGAGTTGAAAAGAATAAAGTGCCAAGCCCACAAAAAAAGCCACGGTTAATAGATGCCAAAGTCCCAAAACGTGATACTGTGATGACTACCGATGATGAAGATGATGTAGACAGCGATGGTCAAATGATCAAAGAAAATTGGACGATGGGAAAAATTAATGAGAACATAGTATGTCCGATTTGTAACAAATTATTCAGAACTGAGAACGTTGTGTTTAAACACGTGAAACATTGCACCGGCCCTTCGCCAAGTCGATCTGGTTCGGACAAGAGAAGCCCCAGAAGAATGAGACCATCGCAAGAGTCAGATTCTAAGTCACAAGGAAGTAAATCTGATGATATGGACCTTGACGATGACAAGCCACTTGTCGTCAGGAAAGAAACTCCTAAGAAGCGTAAATCCAAAGATTCAATTTCGAATTCGGAAGATAAAGACGATATTATCGTCATAGAAGATACACCACCAGTCAAGGAAAAGGCTGAAAACAAAGAAAAGGAGGTTGATGATAGAAAAATTCATGAATCTAGAAAGCCAAGAGCGAAAATATTCCCTAAAAGTAATGATCTGGTTTGCGAGTTCTGCGGCAAAACATTCAGGCAGTTATCCTATTTGGTCAGCCATAAATTACAGCACAAGAAAGAGGAGCCAAAGAAAACAGAAAAAGAAGCTCCTGTTGCAAACAAATCAGTATACAGCTGCGAGGTTTGCAAGAAAGAGTTCAGGAAGCTACACCATCTGGTTCAGCATCGCATTATCCATAATCCTAGTTCAGCACCCGCGAGGTTGCTACGAAAGAGTTCTTCGGAGCAGTCTGACACAAAGGTTGAAAAAGAACCGAGTACTTCTAAACTAAGCGAAGATCCAAGCGCTGGTTTCCGCTGCGAACCATGCGACAAGTCATTCAGAAAACTGCACCATTTAGTGGAACACAGGGAAACCCACGACGGTATAAACAGACAGAAGACTACGCCAACGGTGGTACCGAACAACGTTGAGAAGCCCGTGACTCTACACCAGTGCGAGGTTTGTAAGAAAACGTTCAGGAAACTAAGTCACTTGATTGAACACAAGGAGCAACATGTTGAGACCAGCTCAGAAAAGTCTGATGACAAGAGTGTCAAGAGTTCCTTATCAACCAGAGACATAATACACGAGTGTTCACTTTGTTACATGGTGTTCCCGAACGAGCACTCGCTGAACAAACACACCATCATCTGTCAACGAAAGAAACGGCAGTCCAAGCAAGCTAAAGCTGCTGAAGAATCTGAGGCGACGGCTGAATCAGTTGAAGAAGCGAGTGAGAGTCCAAAGATTGAAGAAAAACTAGATGACGTCGATTCTCCTAAACTACTTATTATTGAAGATATCATAGAAGATGAGCACAAAATTGAGGTTGTTGAAAAAATTGAATTGCCTAAAGAAATACCTAAAGCACCTGAAGAAAAACCTGTAGAAGTTGTAAAAGAGGTAGAAAAAGAAATAGAGACTGCTCCACAGAATATAGAAATTAAACCTGTCGAACCACCAGTTATTCCTGCAAAGAGAGATTTCTCAGAAACTGAAGTAGACAAAACAGCAGTCAAACCGGAAGTCCCAGAAAAAATAAAGAAAGTTGAAATTAAGGAAGCTATTAAAGTCCATGAAACACCTAAAAAGAAAATATCCATTAAAGAGAAATCTACAGGTAGTGCAAGCAAACGTCTTAAACCTACAGCTCCTGTTATCGTTCCCGAAGAAACGAAACCAACGGGGGAATCGAGTGACGATGACGAAGTTAGGTACATGCTCAATCCGAACTTCAAAGTGGAGGAGCCAGCCGAGGAGAAAGTGTTCATGAAGGTGAGAGCAAACAAGCGCAGCTCCCTCCAAATAGAACGGCCGAACTCCAAAGACCTAGTTAAGAGAAGAACGTCATTACAGCACCCGCCCAAAATTCCGCGCCTGAAGCCGAAACCCGTCGAACCCAACCCGGTAGCTGTAAAACACGTAGCTAAAGCACCTAAACTAGAACCAGTGCTTTCGACGGACTCTGACGATAGCGAAACTGTTAAATACTCTTTCCCAAAAACCATTCCTGAAAAAACATCGAAACCCGCACAAGAGCGCACACCTAAATCTATAGAAAGGAAAACTCAAAAGAAAACGTTAGCTGATAAGAGAAAGTCTCTGAGTGGGATAGCAAAGAGGAAATCTTTGGGGAAAGCCGTCACTGCCAGGCACAAACCATCGCCCGTGAAGCAGATCAAGCGAAGTAAGTAATATTATACATAATATTAATATTATCTTTTTCCCCCAATTTATATGACATCCTGTATTTATTAACAAGGGTCCTGCCCCTGCTTCGCACAGCAATATGGCGACGTTTCAAAATATCGAAATTGCTGTGCTGTATGAATCTCTAAGTTAAATATTAATGTACAGATGCCAGCACATCAAGTTACTACAATCTGTCAAATTTCTTTAATAGATTTCAACTTTATCGCTAGAGCATAAGGTTCAAAGTTGATTGGGAAAATTTGACAGTTTCGGGTAGCTTGATGTGCTGGCGTCTGTACTATAAGCCTTATAACCTTCCGTAATAAATTCACCAAATGATGTGAAAATTCATTGTGGTGTTTAGGAGATCTAAGCGGTCACCCAGCAGACACGAAAAGCGACTTTGTTTTATACTAAGTATAGATACAACTTTGTTAATGTTCTGCTTCACAACGTGAATGTTTATTTCCTCAGGAACGTTGGAGGTGGAGCACAGATGCGACTGCGGCCAGCTGTTCAGCAGCGCGGCGCTGCTGTCGCGCCACACGTCGCTCGCGCACACGCCGCCGCGCGTGCGTCGGCGTCGCTCGCCGCCGCCCGAAGCCAAGCCCGCCAGCAAGCCGGGCCCGCGCAAGTCCAGCGTCGCCGACAAACCTAAGCAAGCGCCGGCTTCGAGGAAATCCAGCGCACGAAGCGATACCAGCACCTCTACTAACACTAAACCGAACAAAAATGAAGCAAAACCTACAAGGAAATCGCTCGATAAAGAAACAAAAACTCCCGCCGCTACGAGGAAACTCAAACCTGAAAAGTCTGAGGCGAAATCTAGCGTCAAACCGAAGAGGACGCCGGCGCACCGAGGCGTGCCCGTTCCTGAGAAAATGAGGAAACTTATGCAAAAAAATAATAAATAAATATTTTAATAATAGATATTGGATTGAGTTAGAAGTTGGACTGAAAGTTCCCTTAGAGTTCGGGATGTTATTAGTAAGGGGACCGCTAGTATGTTTAGATAATATCACGCATCACAAGGCTCACAATCGTAACAAACGGACCATTGTTAAATAAAAATATTTTTACACGTTTGATGAAATGTTACATCAACAAATAATATTTTTATCGTGAGTCGTTAAGTTAGGCGTTGATCTTGTCTATATGTAAATGAGAAATTAAAATAATAAGTATATTTTGTCAATTTGTTCTAGAGTTTAGATATTGTTTAAGAGTAAATATTTATGTTTTATTAGATGTAGAGATAAAAATTTTCGTTGGCATTATCGGTTAGTATGCTGTAATTTTCAGTTAAATAGTAAATGTTCGCCATTCAATGATTTATCTGATTGTTTTCGAAATGATAAGCCTAAAATATTGCAAGAAGGTGCAAACTTATGTTGTAAAATTTATAATAGAATAACAGAGTTCTTAATGAAGGTTATAAGTAATGTTTGGTGGGTTTTAAATGAGCTTATTATTGAATTTGTTTTGAATATTGATTTGAATGGAACTGTAATTGTATACAATGCTTATTATAATAATGAATTATTGAGCTTCCCGATCGCGGAGTTTGGGTTATTTAGTGCTTCGTAATATGTTTTCATCATTATTATAAGGGATTAGAGGAATTTGCATACCAGATTGTTCTAATTAAATATTTATTTAATAAGCACAGCACACCTCTATTCAGATATTTTTTAGACTTCGAGAGTAGTACTGGAGTTGCTATTTTATAATATAAATTAAATTGTGTAGTTCAATACGATAGGGTGCTTTAGAGGCATCGGGAATCAGGGATATTCCGAATAATATCATGTTGTAACTAAGTCTCGAGAGTGCCAATCAAAATGGCGTTACATAAACGTTGCCCGTATCTGTAGTAGGAAAATTTAATTATTCGGAATATCCTTAAATTCGGGACTCCCCACAGAACTTACCAAGTTGTTGAGATATTTCCAAATGTTTTACCATATACATTAAGCATAGCTACAATACATTCTTAGCACGTCTTTATATCAATTGTTCTGCTGTTAATGATAATACAAATTTCGTGGTTTTTAGTTTCAATAGTCTTCAAATATATCACCGTTAAAGTTTATTTGATTGATGTTAGCAGTTTTTCGCTGATTTTTGACCAATGTCTCGTGTCGTGTTAGTCTACGAGTATTCATGCAATGATACTCCCCAAAATTTATAGTGAACTAGGACCAAAATATATCAATTTCTCTGTTTCTAATGGTAATAATATATTATGTTGTTTTTAATTTTAAATAATGTTTATTCTACTCTTGTGACTAACAGTGTAAAATGTAATTAATTGCTAAAATATAAAAGAGTAGTCTGTATTGTGAGATTTATGTTTTAGAAGCATTTAACATAAAATTTTATATATGTAGATGATATCATTATTTTTAATATGATGATGCAATTTTAAATATGGGTTAAAAATAAATTGTCTAAAATTTATATCTGTATTTATTTTTACTTATTTTTACAATATTCAGACATTCATAAATAAACATCAATATGTTAAATAAAGGATTAATTCTATAATCTAAAATTTTTATCCTCTTTCACAAATAATATCTACAATGCTAGGTTCCATCAGCTGTGGGTCTACGCATCTCAGTTGCGCAGACGCAAGTGCATCTTCTAGCAGTGCGTTCAGTAGTCGTTCATCATTGCCCATACAAGACAACCTTTGCTGAAGGAAATGGACATCTACTTGCAACTGTTGCAGGCCATGCTTGCCGAATGTGCGCAGTCTGACGCACTCGACTAACGACTTCAGAGCAACCTTCAATGCTCCATTAGATAGAGCAGCCCTGTCAGCCCCAGCAGGACTGAATACTTCAATTCTTTCTGAGAATATTCTGTTCAGAGGCGAGAAGGACGATGGGGCGCGAGACCAGATAGTGCGTCGACTGGAATCGCTTGATGGTTTGATGCTTGTCGGGAACAGTTGTGATGCGGCGCTGTCTGCACTTGCTAGCGTTTCCACTACCCTGCGGCACACGGCTCTTGGTCCGCGCGGTTCAGGGGCTCTCAACCAGTCCCTAGCTAGCACAGAGACCCTTAACATCTGTGCTGCTGTCTGCCCAATAAATACCACCTCAGAATCCAATGCAGCTTGAGCAGCTGTAGACAGATGCACCATTGCACTGTTCTGGTCTTTATTCTCAACTGTTAATCCAGGAGCAGATTCCTCCAAAAGCTTTAGTAAGTGAGTGTGTAATGTAGACACCCCACTCTCTTGCATTTCTAAACATAACTTAGCTAAAATTAACAGTAATTCAAAGGGAATGTTGTTATTTGATGTCTGTAAGCAGGCCATCTTTTTGACCATATCTGAAAGGTTGACCATGGTCTCAGAAATAACTTTCCAGCATGTATCGGCAACAGCTTTAGCACACCATGGTTTAAGGCCAAAAGAGAGATTATTTTGAAGGAATGCCATGAGATCCAATAGCGATGCTTGGACTTTCTGCATCAAATAGATTTGGAGAGAGTTAAGGATATCCTTCAAGTCTGTGGTGTCTGTACCTTTGCTTGCTAAAGATTGTCTCACTTTAGTAAGACTATCTTTGAACTGAGATTGGATTGATTGATACTGTATTGTTGCCTTATGATTGATGCATTGTATCACAACATCTATAGCTTTATTAGACATAGTATCACTTGAAATGATCTCAGTCATTGCCTGTAACTTTCTAAAGAACTTGTCTAGTCCTCTGATCAAAATTTCAGTTCCAATATTGTCTGGTTTCTTCACAACTTCTTCAAAAAGGTGGAATACTTGTAACATGATTTTGTCAGCAAAGTCAGGAATGTTGGTGCTGTCTTTATCTTGAAACATGTCATGGTAACATGATATGATAATTCCCAAGTCCGCTAAAAGGGTGTTATTGCATTTTTCAACCCATTCCAAGATATCAGTGCTTTCTACCATTGCACTTAAGCCTTGAAGATGCTTGTCGAGCCTACTTTCAGAACAACTTAGGAAGATGTCCTGGAGAGAAGAGTCTGTTTCTTGCAACTGTCTCAATAAACCTACACTTTCAGCTAATTCAGATGCTGATGTTTCTGGACTAAGCAGTCTTTCTCGCAAAGTTTTCTTCAAACCATAAATAATTTCTGAACACTCAGTTTGAATGCTTTGAAATGAAGGTTGATTACCATACTTTTGTAGTACTCTCTGCGCGTGAGTGAATTCGTGGACTGCATCAGCATATCTACCATCTTCAATGGCTTTGTTCAGTTGAGAAGGCAATAGGAATAAGAATTGTAGTTTATCCAACAGCTGTCGTGTTCCACACAACCTGCTGACGTTATTTCCACTTTCTCTCAAGGAATCGGATATCTGGGCACTAAACGACGTGATCTTGTTCATGTTTTCGCTCAGCTTATTCATTTCTTCTTGCATTATCTTAAAGTCTGTTCTCATTTTGCGCACTGTTTCTGTCGCCGATATAAACTTGTTGTAGTTCTCGTAGACTAACGTTTGCATCTCTGACTGTAGGAACTGACTCTGGGTGACCACTTCAGCCTCTTTATCCATGACTTGCTTCAGCGTTGCACATTTTAGCAAACAATCCAAATACATGTCGGGGTTAAAGTTACTCCCGTCTATATCCAGAGGGTTTTCCTCTTTTTCCTTTGGTTCTGCCATTGTGGAGTAATTAAATTATATCACGAGTGCTGAAATAATACTGTAAATAGCTAAAGCTTTTACATTTTATAATTTGTTAATTCTCTTCGTGTTAAATCGTGTTTTGTTGGACTATGTTTGACAGTGACGTCCGTGACACTGACAACCAGACGACTTTAATGACTTTGTCACCAAAATACATTTTATTTTTCGGAATTTTATGACCTGGTAACTTGACTCTTAGGTCAACCTTATTTTATTAAAATACATTTTAACTACAAAGTTATTAATAATTTTGTAAAAAAAAAAAAATTGAGTGTCTCTAGTAGCATGAATTAAATAAAAGGCTGGCAAATAATTAAGCGAATTAAATCAAATATTTCTGTGTGGAGAATAAAATATACTATTATAGCCCGAGGTGTGCTAATAATAATAACCCCACCACCGTATCTCTACGTTGACGTCGTGGTGGGGCTTGCGCGCTCCGAACTCTAGGCCTGTGCCGCAAGAACAAACGTGCTCAAAGGAAGTATTCCAGTAAGATGCTAGTAGGGATCTTGATCGTACTTCCGGGATTATCCTGATAGCCGTGGAATACCTTTCCACTCCTCATAAGCACCTCAGGACATGTTGCCCCCTTGTCGCTACGACACTGTGCTAGTGATCGTTTTCGGGGGGCCATTATTGAGTGTGCAAGTCACCCCCTGACATTTTATGTGTAATTTAGTATATAAAACTTTGGTCAGGCAGGGGCTATAGAATTTCTATAGTCCTAAATGACCAGTTCACTTTAGCCAAATCCATATCTTTGTTTCCATATCCTCATGTAGAAGGGAGACGGAAAATTAAAAGTGGGTAGTTTTTACATTTCAGATTATGCCAGAATTCATTATTTGTTAATTAAGTACCTACATCAAATATTTATATTATGGATTAGCGCTTACCTTTCATCCTTTTATGTTTCGTTTATTTGTGCATATTTTTTTAATTCCTTTTCCACTATCGCCAATAGTATTTTAGCTGACTTATTTAAAGAAGTTATATCATTCGTATTTGGTAATTTCAAATGCAAACAACAGCTAAGACAAGTTCAAAGCACACACAAGATGCAAACTGTCCGAAAATGGTCCGCCGCGTTCTGCTGCTTGCAGAGTGTTGCAGCGTATTGTGCGATGACATTACAGTTACAGTGCACGGATTAATAAATTATTATGAAAATGTGTTGGAGCATGGAAGTCAGGCATCGTTTAAATTAAAACAGGTTTTTGTTCTGACTCGTTGCGGAGAATTTCTTTATTTGCATAAGAAGGTCTATCATGCAGCCAAAAAAAAGCTAGAACCTCGTTGATGACTATATTGCAACTCGAACATTTTAACAATTTAGAGGCCATGGTTGGTCTCACGCGTCCGTGCGACAACGCGTGCGTGCGCGACTAAGAGGTGTCAAGATCAAATAAATAGGCGATCATATTACCTATATTGATTTATTTGTAACATGCTATCTAGCGGATAGTCGATTCAGTTCAAACTGATCAAACATTTATAAATGTGTTTGGTTTAGCCATAATTATTGTCATCTGGATGGGATGACAAAAAAAAAAAACAAATTTTGACGAAAAAATATATTTTAATCACTTTTTATAAATTCTAACTATAACATTTTGTTCTTTGGCTTACATCTAAACAGCAAATATACACTTATCTTGCACTAAGTTCCATTGTACGAAAATCACTCATTCTCAACAATATTTGTTCAAACATTTTATAATGAAGCATGTAGGTATCTATCACAAAATAAAATTTATGCTAACGTTAGATTGGACCAACATTTGAGCCAAAACTGACTTTAATAAATCATCGCTACGAATGTTTGGACACGAGTCTTATTTCTGCCAGAGAGATGCTCCGTTCGTCGAAGAAGCTTTGGTTGGCCAACCGTTGGCCCACTAAGGAAAGCATTATTCTACTAACATTTATCATAACTGCCATCCTTAATACTAGAAGAGATCACCTAATCTAAAACATAATGCACCTCGACTAATTTTTTTATGCAAACATTTGAAATATGTATGCAACAAACAGTTGACAGGCAGGCAATTTTAAATTAGACGATCTCTAACTACAAGTTTATTTTACAAAATATCGAAGTTGTAACATCATACTAAGATTAAAACGGAAGTTTTTACTAATAATAATCAATATAACCCAATGAACTAGAATTAAAACTAACTTTAAATGATTGCATGTTTAGCACAAAGTTAAAATCTTTTATTAATTAACTGAATTTATTCACTCTGAGCATACCTGTAAACTGAAAACAAAACTGTAAAGCCGACTATTAAATACTGGATAGTAGAAATACTGCTTATCTTGTATTAGATATCGGCACGGTAGTGCGGCCAAGGCGAGGCAAACATTAGGATTACTTACATTTTATTAATTTAAATGAGTTTTAAAACGAAAGAGATATTTTTCTCGATATAATTGTTTTATGCAATTGATAACACCATGAATATGTTATTTCAATCATTCCAATTATGGTAACTACTGGTTTGAACAGTGAATTCTAATTCTAAAATTATTCGCATAAGCATTTATTGGTCACACCATTACTCTTAAACCATAGATTCATACAGACATATCCATAGAGTATTGAAAAATTACTGTTCTTACGCTACCTTACGTCGATCATTATCACCTTAGTTGATAAACGACTGTAAAATTAAATGCATACGCAGCTTTATTCCATTGGCAAACTCTTATCAACTAAAATCGCATACCTACTTAACTATTTTTTTAAACAAAATAAGACTTAACTATTTAATTTTGTGACCTGACTAGTCTATAAAAAAATTTAAACTACTTTCCATGAAAATTAAATTCTTTCTTCGAAACAATAAAGTTTTAAAACATATAACAAAACAAAATGGTAAATTCTAAACACGGTCGACATAAAAAATAAATATTTTCGCTGACAAAGTTTCAAATGTTATACATAAATAAAAATTTATCAATTAATATTAATTAATCCAAATTATGAGATTACTAGATTGTTTAAATTCTCAAAAATAATACTCATATGCTGCTGACTATAGACAAATAGACAGACTTAAGTCGCGTACTATAATATTCACACATACATGAACATAATATCACGCCTTTCCCCCATAGGGATAAACAGAAAGTACTTAATGAACCTTACACTCACACACTGCTCTTGCATCAATGTATATCATTATTTATTTAAACTCGGAATTTTGGAAAGATATAAACATATTAAAAAATGTTTAAAAGCTATAAACTGCTAACTTCACTGTTATAGCAGTAAAAGCCAAGATTCCCAGACAAGTGACTTGAGGCCAGCTTGCAGTAGCCTCCTGGCCAAATTTACGAATTTGAAAATGATGCAATGGTCGCTTCATCGCGAGTTATTGTCGAAAACGAACGAAACGAGAGATTTTGTATTTGATCTGTCAATTTTTTTTTAACAGATTTGTCATACAAAATCTGTAAAAAACTCACAATGCTGAGACCATTGCAATGTTTGTATTAGCAGACTTCCACCCGTCATTCATAGACATACTCATTGCACAATGTTAAAATCTTCGTCCGCGAGAGAGGGCTCAGATAAATCTTGCATAAATTCGAAAAAAAAAAATCGAAAATCTTGCCTGTGGCATGCAATCAAATTGAAATAACAAATGACTTGCATAGTCTCTAAAAACCGTTTATACGGTGCAACTTTCAGTGTTGCACCGCACTTATGGCATACCACAGAAAATTAAATCACACTGTATTCTTGAGAAATTTAACTTTTCTTACGTTTTTTGCAATTTGCAGGTTTATCAGGTTGTATGTTGATTTAAATATGTATTTCTAGAATTATAATCATACAAATCACTAATACAACTGTCTATGTTCATATATATTACCTTATTGAATTACTATTTCATGAAATCATGACATTTGAGGCCCATTCTAACTCGGAGAGTTGTATTATTCTAATTATTACAATTCTGTGAAGTCATATTTGTTACGGTCGTGAATGATATTTTAATCAACAAACAACCGGACACTGACCTGCGAATTGCAAAAAAAAAAACGTAAGAAAATTTAAATTTCGCGGGTTTAACCTTTGCGCATCCTCATTGGTCTCAGTGAAGAAGACGCTTTACAATATGTGCCGCCGATTGCGCATGCGCATACGACGAAAAAACCTAATAAATTACCTTAAAAAATCAATGATAATAACTGTACAGCATCAACTTGGTCCGTAGTCACTCTGTCCTCAGCCTTAGAGGGTCCAAGCACGGCAGATCACTGCTCACACACTCGCCCTGATGGAACACTTTTAATTGGACCTCCTTTATTTTGTTTATAGGCTTCATAACCTGTTTGGGTGGACCTCGTTTGTTGTTGATCATGGCTACTGGGACCAGTTGGTGACGGCCTACCTTTTCTGTTGTTTGACCTTCGGCAGCTTCTAATGCTGTTTCCACGTCGATTAGTGCGTGGTTTCGGCATTGAAGCAGGGCTGCCAGCTGTGGAGAACCATTTTTCATATTAAAATAATGTATCATTACGCCTGTTCTTTTTAACTGTTTTTATGCCATTACCACCAAAGGGGTGGGCAGAGATGTATGTATGTACGTGTTTCTGTGAAAAATAAAGACTTTTTTATCTATATTCAAAGATTAGCCAAATTTAAGGAAGTGGTACAAAACATCAAACTGAACAACTTTTTCCATGGGATCAATATCGTAATCGCGAAAAATTTATCAACCGTCCCATAGAAAACTTCAATACCTACTCGACCTAAACGTATGGGACGGCTGAATTTTTATTCGCCATTACGATGTTGGTCCCATGGAGAAAGTTGTTCAGTTTGATGGTCTGCACCGCACCCTTAAATTTGGCTGGTCTTTGAAGACAAACCCTGTAGTATATCCGCATCGTCAGTTAAGTCCCATGTAATTACAGCCAATCCTATTGCCATAACCAGGCTCAAATCGGGACTCCAGGCTATTTATTAAGAATTTCTCAAAGTAAAAAGTCGATAAATCTTTGTCCAAACGGAGCATTGAACATAAGATCACAATATCAATAAGCCACTTATGTAATTTTGCTAGGGACCGTTGCATAGTTTTAAATCTCCAGCTGTTGTACACACTTGTAATATCTGCTGCAGCGGCTGCTGCACGTCGGGCGGCGCGCGAGGCAGCGCGCGCGCGAGCGCGGCCGCCGCGCGAGGCAGCTGCGCGCGCAGCAGCGCCAGCGCCGCGAGCTCGCGCGCCACGTCCGCGCCCTCGGCCACGCCCTCCGAGCCCGAGTCGCCTTCCGCGCCGGGCACGGACATAGGGATGTGCTCTATGCTGCTCCATGGCTTTAGAGTTTGTGTTTCAGTATTGCTAGGGTACAAATTAAAACGATCATGAATAAGAGCGAACATAAAAAATAAATATGTACATATATAGATCATCTCGACTAACGCTACACTCGGTTATCACGAGTATAGAGATATGAGGAACAGGGTGTAAAGTTAATTTTATAAATTTATTAAAAAATGACAAAATACTTACTTGAGGTTGTTAACTTCTTGTCTAAGCGGCGGGCGCGGGTACTCTAGCGGTGCCCGTAGATGTAGCGCTAAAGCACACACGTAGCCCACACACAGACACACTGGACGCATCAGTGCAGATAGGATCACGCCTGGATCAGGGTCCAGTACTGGACATGAAAAATAAGATAAATAATAATGTAATTTCTTAATGGAAGAACTGTGCCTCGAAAGTCCGAGGTATAACCATAGTTTGGGAGCCAAACCTATGTTTCAGACACTATTTCTGTATGTTGTAAAATGTAATGTGAACCAGGTTGCCACTTTTTTAATAAATTAAATCGTTAAATATAAAAAAAAAAATATCTAGTGTTCGATGGCCACTACCTTAGAAGAATTTAAAGAATATAAAAGAATTTTATTTATAAGTTGGCCAAAAATTATCTGGACGTAAATCATACATAAATAACTCACATGTATTCCTCATAGAGACTAGCATGGCGACGATTACATAATGCAGGTTGGGAAACATCGGTCCGTCAGCAAACAGGAAACCCCATAGATTAGGGATCTCAGATCTGGGAAATTCGCGACCGAAGAGCAGTCTCAACCATCGGCTGAAACAACGATAGGGACAAAATATTTTATGGTATTGTCTAGCGCAGAGTCGAGAATCACAGACAATCGCTTGATTTGTTTGCACTTTATGGCATTGGTAATAAAGTTTACTATTCTATGAATGACTCAAACTCAAAGCATTTATTTCAATTAAACCTTGTACAGACACTTTTGAATTGTCAAAATTAAATAGTCTGTCAGTCAGTCTGAAAGTTGAAGCTAGTTGCCCCCAATGAATGATGTAACCAATATTTTGTAACCATATTTTGATTTTTTTTTTAAGATTTTCCGTGGCTTTTCTTGCCCGTTCCCTTTCATAGGAACCTAATACGCTTTGGAATGGCCAATTAGCTTTATCTTTCTAACTGAGCGATCCCTTGATAATTCAGAAGTAATTGTAATTGGTTTATTTGAAATTGTAGTGCGAACAACGCGTCATACTGATGTTACGCAAAATCCTGCATCTCGCAAGCAGAGTTTACCGCACAACTAGCATAAATATACAACGGCCCGACATGAATCATCGGGCAGTTGCGCGCCAGACACAACACCCGTCTGGTCGGAGGATCCTCCCTTTTCTATAGAGTATGAGTTAACTTTATACCCTGTTCCTCATACCTCTTTAGTTGAATGTCAAACAAATCGTTTTCATTGCGCTCTTCTTCGAAATTTGTTAGTTTGTTACAGCTGAACTTACATTCCAAACAGCTCCATAGATATGTTGCATTCAACTAAATGTAAAGATAATTCGAGATCCAACGGCACTAGATATTCTTCTCTCACTTTATCCAAATATCTTATTACTTCGTTAGGATTCTGAAACATAAATATTATCATAATAAAAAGGTATATATGCATATAGTACCTAGGTATATAGTTTTCTTGATAATTGTTTTATAACTTTGATCATTTCCATTAAATTAAAACTTCCCGAGGTGTTAGTCGAGGCTCTCCGTTATTAGACCAATTGGTCAATTGGTGGTTGGTTGGTTGGCCTCGAGTTTTTTGTTGTTATAAATATAATTGTTATGTGTATAATTATACACATAACAATTATATTTATAACAACAAAAAACTTTTCTCAGAAATGCCTATTGTTTATTATTTTCCTCGTGCAATTTACAATCTTACAAAATGGTACATTCATAATTAATATTATTTTTCCTGTTACATACTCACATGAGATATTTTAGAGGGCGGTAGTCTACCACATGAGGTGGGAACGATATCACCTGTTGTGTAGAACCTTTCTAAACCTTTCATTATTGCACTGAAAAGCATGCTGAAAACAACATTCATAGGTATGAATAAACAGTTTTCACATACTGATCGACGTAAAAAAAAGTTTTGTAAAAGCCAATAATTTTTAAAAGAGTAACCGTGGATTTTCTTGTCGGTTCTTCTCTATAGCAAACAACTAATTGGAACCATGCACCTAGCTCTTGACGTTTTGATAAGCGCCCATGTAAGTTTACGTGAAATAAAATATTTTGATTTGATTGTTGAAGATGGTCGATGGACCTTTTAATGCAGGAGTTCAGCGAATGGGTTTTGAGTCTGATTCTCGCACGGATAAAATATTCTCATGGCTTACAGCTGGGATATGTAATGAGTCTGGATCAGCATATTTGTTCATTTCAGATGCGAGAAATATTAGCGATGGACTGCGTGAAAAAATATTAGTGATGGGCTACGTGTAAAAACATTAGCGACGGATTACGTTTAAAAATATTAGCGATGGATTACTTGTAAAAATATTAGCGATGGATTACATGTAAAAATAATAGCGATGGACTACGTGTAAAAATATTAGCGATAGACTATGAGTAAAAATTAGTAATGGACAATGTGTAAACAATGGCTAAGATCCTACTATAAATACTTACTAGCTATCGTGCTCTAAACAGTCTTCTTTTAGAATAAACTTTAATTTCTCTCTGAAAGAAAAAAAAAACAGTCCATTTATAAAACCATCGAGTATTTTTGTGGGCTTTGTCACGACAAAAATTGCCGAAAAAATAGTAAAAACGATGATGACTTACCCTAGATCGTCAGGCGCAAACTTCCTATCCAGGTACAGTTCGAACAACACGGGCGCAAGTATCTCATGCATGCCTTGTCTGTAACCCACGTTTGAGTGAGAACGGGCCCAAAAGAATAGGATGCGGACCTACAAAAAAAAGGTGGATGAAAAAGGTGAAATGGGCGAGTTGGTCCTTAAGGCGTATCACACACTACACCGCGCCACACGGTGGGGCGCAGACAACGCTCTTCTGCGCGTGATTTTTTACTTACAAATTTAATTAAAACGCGTTTCCGCGCGGGGCTGTTTCCGTTTTGGCGAGCCCCGTCGCGTGTCGTGTGTTGTAGTGTGTGATCCGCCTAAGGCCCGGTACACGGCCTCGGGCGATGCGACTTGCATCGAGCGACACGCGCACGCGTGTCCTGGTCGCATCCGTCCATCCACGCATCCCGGCGCGGTTACTCGTGGGGTGGAACACTCCAACACCTTTTATTTTTTTTCTCCGCAGTCACTGTCACATGACAAAGCCCGTGACCGCGCTTTGTCGTTACCGCGGGGTAATGAAGAGACATTTAAAGTATCGTTTGGGAAGCTATACAATGTCTTTTCGTCCAACATACCACAGTGTCTTAAGACGAAAGTCTTTGACCAGTGCGTGTTGCCCGTACCTATGGCAATGAAATTTGGTCACTCATAGCCTTATTAGAAGGCTAAAAGTCACCCAAAGGGCAATGGAAAAGGCTATGCTTGGGGTTTCCCCACGTGATCAAATGAGAAATGAAGAGATCCGCAGGAGAACCAAGGTAACCGACATAGCCCGAAGAATCGCCAAACTAAGTGGCAGTAGGCACACAAATTGCTCGTAGATGGCCGATAGGTCGAATGGTTTTGTCACCATTCCAAAACCTTTGCCGGTCCGGAAGACGTAGCTTTGGAAGGTCTGGTGAAGGCCGCAGGAATCCGCTGGATGCGGGAAGCACAGATCCGGTTGAAGTAAAGGTACTTGGGGGAGGCCTTAATGTCCAGCAGTCTTTCGGCTGAAATTATGTTTCTTTTTTGACGAATATGTAGTGACTGGTTGGGTTATATACATCTGCAAAAAAAGAAAGAGAAAGGCCTGGATTATGGCAACAAGCCCTGCAAACAGAAGTTTACACTTACCATTAAATTCTGCACGTCTTTATCTCTAAAGTACAGCTCCTCAGGGAATGTCCTGACTACATCTTGGAGTATCAACATTTTGAGCTCATTATCACAGAAATGTTGTTTCCAGACGCTCTGAAACAAAACACATACTACAATACTCATACGTTAATACGGCACATGGAGCGCTATAACGATAACTTTTGTTTAAAATTTCGATGTGTCATAATTTACGGCAAGGTACGGTAAGCCGATTCAAGAGCAGTGGTAATGGTCCCGATTTACGAGTTGTAGGTCGTGGGTTCGAACCCAGCCAGGCACTTTACTTCGTGTAAGTTATCACCACCACTGCTCTCAAAACGGCGTGTGGTGAAGGAAAACATCGTAAGGAAACCGACATGTCCTAGAACCAAAAATTCGAAGACTGGAGGTCACAGCCCACTCGCTCTCGAAGAGAGGCTTGTGTCCCAGCAGTGGGAACATTATAGGCAGATTAGGCACGGTAGGCTAGCCTCTTATTCTATTGAAACTCCGTAGTACGCTAGGTCAGCTCAAGATCAAGGCGTTACCACGGACATTCAGCCTACTGTACTGTACAAAGGTACATAATTTGCTGTTATAACTTGACTTAAACAAGGAATATCACAGACATCTGATAAATTAAAACAAATATCATTTCACCTTGACGAGGGTAACATATGGTATAAGTTATTGAACTGTGTAAAAGAGGCTACATAACGGTATCGAAGTTCGTGGAAAATATAACACTGATCATCAACCTGCCTGTAAATTGTTGTGGTAATGTTATGGCGAAGTATATGCGGGCAAGCCATACTTAATTGAAAAAACACTTAATTGAATTGGTAATTTATTGTGTGCCACATAAGGTTCATTTTAGTGTGGTGTTACGCGAATGGATAGGATAAGAAATTTTAATGTGTATGTAAGAGGATGTCTGAATGAGGCACCGGTAACTGTGAAGTTTTGGCGAAATTGGTTATCATGGGCATGAGATGAATGAGGAAAATTTCTTGAGGAACGTTTAATATAATTAATGTGGATGGCTATAAGAGTATTGGAGGACCAAAAAACGACAGATGGACTGTGTGAAAGATGATATAGATAGAAAAGATGTGACTACCAAGATGGCGACTAATAAAACACTAGATAAATATAGAAAAAGACTGATGTTGTTGATAAGGTTAAGAGAGAAATGACCACAACACGCAACTTTGCTACATAATCAAGTATGTCTTATACCAATGGCAACAGAAGTTGTTACCTACCTCATCATCCTGTGAGAGTGGATCGTCGCCGATGACAGCTCTTGGATCCATTGAAAGCCTGTCACTCAAATCATTGTAGAAATTCCTATGAGATTTTAGACTGAAAGAAGAAAAATAAGGAAATAAGTATAGGTGTTAAGGGGCTTACAGGACCTAACCGAAAAAAAACGCAAGTTTTAGAAACAATAAAAGTATATGATCGACTACAGCAAACAAAATCAGAAAAATATATGATATTCTTCAGGATAATTATAAGCTAGGTAGAGAGTGTGTTGAAAACATTATACAACTAATTTGATACGATAGAAAAAAAACATGAAAATACCTCTAAAAACTTTCTTTTTACAATAAAATTCATACATACCTACAATCATTCTCATTTTTTGTCAGATTATTCTACAAGCAACATACTAGATATACTGTTTTAATGTTTTCGTCCAAACAATACTTTTTGTAATTAAATAATTGCTTCTTAATTTGCAATAAAGAAAGAGAAGCGCGATGACACAACGCTGGTAGCGTTGTGTCATCGCGCTTCTCTTTCTTTTCTATGCAGTCCGACAGTGACCGTGCTTTAGGTCATGTAAGCCCCCTAAGAGAGATGTGCTAGGATAGGCCGCGAAATTCAAATTTTCTTACGTTTTTTTGCAATTTGCAGGTCAGTGTCAGGTTGTCTGTTGATTAAAATAAAATTCGCGATCGTAACAAATATGACTACAGAATTAAGTACCTATAATCTTAAAAATCAGTAATACAAAATAACTCCTTGAGTTAGAATTGTCCTCAAATGGCGAAATAGTTATTCAATAGATAGGGTAATATGAACTTAGAGAGCTGTATTGATGATTTTTATGATTAAAATTCTATAAATAAATATTTGATACGGCCGCGGATCATTTTTAGATAAACATACAAACTTATAACTGAACTGCAAATTGCAAAAACCGTAAGAAATTTTGTTTTCGTGGGCTACCCTGACACCTTTGCCTTAAGCTAGGGACATATCTGAGAATTTCGTAAGCGTATTTACGCTCAATCTTAGCAAGAAAATATTATGAAAGTGCCACCTGAGCAGGGAAGCCGTGCATCTTCATATTTGCCACGATCAGCAGAATTATGAGCGCGAAATTCCGTTCGCATATTACTGAACGAAGTAAGGCACCCCAAACTTGCAGGACTTCCCTGAAGTGAAGAAACTCGACGTACGGGTCGTTATCATTTCTGAGAGTGAATCCTTTCACATGGCGTCTGGCGACTTTATTTTGCAGAAAAACAAACGCGCGTTTTGTGAAAACCGCGACAGCATAGTCGTCATCATCATATCACCCCGGAATCACGCACTGCTGGGTACAGGCCTTCCCTTTTTTCTGCCATACTTCCCGGTTTCGTGCGTCGCTCATTCATTGTGAGATAAAAATACTATAACTGAATGAATTCATTAAGTCTGCAGTATATAACCACACTAACTTACAGACTCTGTTGATTAAATGGTCACTTGTTTGTATACAATATTGCATGCAGTTTTAGATCCACAAAATAATCATGAGTCATATTTACAAACTTGAGGCGAGTGACTCAGATCAACAGTAATATTTTCCATTGTTGTTTCATTTTGTGGAGTAGAAAAAGGAAAGGGAGGCCTACGTCCTGCAGTGGGACAACAGAGGCGTATTTATTTATTTCATTTTAATCTATCTATTTATACTAATAATAAAACTTACAGCTTAGAGTTTGTTTGTTTGAACATGCTAATCTCTGAAACTGCCAGTCACATTTGAAAAAATCTTTTTGCTTTTGATAGCCCAATTCTTGAGAAAGGCTATAGGTTATTTAACATCATGCCAGGAGTCTTAGGAGCCGAGCAAAAGCAAAAAGGTGATGCAATAGGGTAGGTTGTGGGAACAAGAAAATTCACTTTATCAAATAAGTTTAAATAAAAATACAAATTCTCTATTGGTACCTGGATACAATATCCATGTTTGGTGGAGGGAGAGCATTCAGCAAGATAGCCCACGCCAAGCTGCGGGGGCGAGGCAACCTCTGCTGGATGGCTATAGCTTTTAGGCTGTCCACACTCCATGCTGGTAGGTCCAACCTGGTATAAATAAAGATTTACTGATGGAGATCCATATTGGTATAATTAACTAAAGACAGTGGACATTCATATGTATCTTCATCATCATAATCAGCCCATAATGTTCCCACTGCTGGGACACAGGCCTCCTCTCAGTGAGAGGGAGTGGGCCGTAATCCACCACGCGGGCCCAGTGCTGGTTGGTAATGTCACGTCTTCGAATTTTTGGGTCTAGGACATGCCGGTTTCCTCACGATGTTTTCCTTCACCGTTTTGAGAGCAGTGGTGATGAAATAATTTACACAAAGTAAAGCGCCTGTCTGGTTCGATCCTACGACCTACAACTCGTAAGTCGCGGCCGATACCTCTGGGCCACCACTGCTCTCGTTCATATGTATACTTCATTATATTCTTCTTACGCTCTTCATTATATTCTTCTTTCTTCTGCATACGCTCATTCATATGTATACTTTAATATAATTGGTATTGGTATCATTTTATAAATAATAGCGGTGGACTTTCAAACAGTCGTCGTCGGTGTTTGCAGAAAGAACCTTGAACAAAGAAAAAACAACAACATTCTAGTTTTGGTTCAAGGAGGCTCTATACTTACTGATAGTCAGTCACTTCCGGAAACTTCTTTGATGGAGAATTAGGAGAACTATCAGCACTGTTGTGTTCCTGTGAAACGATTATATTTATGACTTAGAATAAATAATATTCATAAAATAAAATTTGAAAGACAAACATTTCTCGATACTGACCATTTTCGTATACTAATTTCGGGAATGCATTTTTAATAGTATCAAACAAAGAAGGTCATGGGAATGTTTTTTATAATTTCTGATGCCAAATTGATGTGGTTTATTTTTGATTTTATTGTATTTTCTTGGTTTAACAATGTGATAACAACAGGAGAAGATTACACACGAAATTGACAACATTGACAACTGGTAAAGTGGTAAGTCAAATAAATTTCCACGGGTGACATTAAATTTTTTGACATTGACGTTAGAGGGTGGAGGGCAGGAGCGCTGTGCCTGTTCTAGAAGCAGGGACTTGAAAACGAAATGAATTTCGTTCCGTTACTACTAATGTTATCGTATAACGTTCCAAAAGTAACGATAATAAAACCTAAAAATATCAATAACTTTACAAAAGAAAACGTTACAGATTCACTTGTAACGTTATTCTTCATACTTTTTCGTAATCTTATAAGTCATGAAACTGGCAAAGTTATGTATCGAAATGAATAACGTTATTATATCGTTATACCAATATCATCATCATCATCATCATCAGCCTATAATGTTCCCACTGCTGGGACACAGGCCTCCTCTCTCAGTGAGAGGGAGTGGGCCGTAATCCACCACGCGGGCCCAGTGCGGGTTGGTAGATGTCACATGTCTTCGAATTTTTGGTTCCAGGACATACCGGTTTCCTCACGATGTTTTCCTTCACCGTTTTGTGAGCAGTGGTGATGAAATAATTTACACAAAGTAAAGCGCCTGTCTGGGTTCGAACCTACGACCTACAACTCGTAAGTCGCGGCCGTTACCACTTGACCACCACTGCTCCAATATCGATATTTTGATAATATTGTTATTGAAAAGTTGAAGACTTCGTTCCGTTTGTCAGTATCGTTATAGCCAAGGAATTAATTTTGTTACGATCCTGGTGGAATGGTACAAATTATTGTTACCGGAACTACGCGTAACGTTATTTTGAGTAACGTTTCAAGTCCCTAGTTAGAAGAGATCGACTGTCGATAGTTTGATTTGGGTGATGGGTAGCTGCTACAGAATATCAGGGCCATTGTTTGTAGAACAAAGTAACCTATAATATTATGATGTCGCTGATACAACATGTCGGTTTCTTTACCGTGACGCCAAGTAAACTGAGGCAAAGAAAAAACGTAAACTTGAACAAAACCAAGTAAGAACTCAGAAATTACCCACACAAAATCATTACAAATAATTGTAAAAAATAAATTAAAATTGTCAATAAAAAACAAAACTATCATAATATTTTTAATATATTATGTATTTTCCAAATTTGAAAAGTATCTAAAACGGCATACAGCCATACAGCTGCTATCGTACAACATAATGAAATGACATACAGAACAGAATAAAAAACATACTGACTCTATCTGAATTGTGATTGGTTAGTTGACCATAAGATAAAATAATCACCAATTGAAATGATTTAAAAATTACAAAATGGACGATTATTGAAAGAAAGAACGAAGTATGTGCGGTGCGTGCTGTCTATGTAGTATGTACGCGTTAATACGGAGATTGAGTTTTTTTTATAAAACTCGATAACGTTTTGTGTCGCGTACTCGCGTCTCGATGTACTCTGTGATCGACGCTCAGCCATCGCTCAGCTCGTACAGTGTTAAAAGTACTCTGTGTACAGTGTGCACGAAAATCGGCGTAACAAAGATCTACGAAGTCTGTGGTGGATCTATGGATCTTTCTCTTTTTAGTTAGCGCTCTCGCTCTGAACAATTTCGTGAATTTAGTTGCAATTAGTGTTTAGTAATAGTGTTTAAAGTATTCCTACAACTGTGGCGATCCTTATGAGTGATAAATGTTCCCGATTGCCACCACTACAATGGATTGTAACGCAATAACCATTATTGTGAACCTGTGCGGACTGACATCGCAAGCGCTGGCCTCCCTCGGGTTTCGATGACCATAAGCGTCAGCGGGAACCATGATCGCCAACTTGCCGCTTCTTTTTGCTAACGGCAACCCGACAGCACTGTCGCTGATCACGGCTGCTGAGCTGGAGAAGTTCATAACATTCATGGTGACATGTTCCTGGGGACATGATACTGCGAAAGACATTCGACAACCACCGTGGTGGCCTAAAGATGTGGCGTTTTCGCACCCCTTTGTGAGACCCAGCGAGGTGCCCAAGGAGTGGGCCATAAAATTGAAGCTTTTAGTGAGGAAATGTTACGAGTATCACAAGAGCGCGTTCCTGCTGGTGTTCTCAGCGCAGCTCGCGAGGTACCCGCGCAACAGGCTCAGGTACGTTGACAACAGAGACCACACCACTTCTTTATACTATCGGCCCAATGGGAGACTCCTAGTGACATTCAGAAATGAGAATCTACACTATGACAAAATAACTCCCAAGAGTATTGAAGACACACAAATTAAATCAACTGATATATACCTGTGTGATAACTGTGACAGCCACTTTGACAATCCGGACATACTGCGAGCACATGAGAGGCTATGTAATAATGAAACTATCCCAACAACAAGTACCTGTAGTGGTGGGTTACCAGAGTTTCTTTCTGCTTTAAAGCTTCACCCATCAGGTCAAAAATTCGAGGATTCCGTGAATTCTCATACTGATACTGACATTAAGCCTCAGAAGATCACCGCAAAGCACCTTAGAAATACTACCAGCATTGACCGGGGAGTACTATATCCATTTTCTTCCTTGGCTTACAGACGGAACGCTAAAACAAATGCCCAGAGGGACTTAAGTTTTTCTAGGGAGAGGATTGAAAGGTATTGCTGCACCACAACTCCTTTTAGTAAACATTATAAGGTTAAAGTAAAAAATCAGCAGTTTCCTGTGAGGTACAGACGGCCATTGAGCTACTGGAACAGAAACTATGCATTTCCTAATCAGAGAAATAAAAGAGTACTTGATATTAAAGCTCAGTTGCTTCTCCTCAAATGTAAACCGGTGACGGTGCATATAGATAGGATGTCAGACAAAAGTATAGAGGAATATCTTGAGAACTTGAGGAAAGAAAGAGAGAGTAAACCACAGATGGAAGAGGATATTGTTTTTGTAGATGGCCTCGACTGCGATCAGCCAGCTGATTCGGAGATGATGTTGGATCCATTGAAGCGTTTGGACAATGATTGTGAAGTGATTGACTTGTGTTCAGATGATGAGACTTCTAGTGTAAATGAGAACTGTGACCCTCGCGTGGGAGTGACTTGCGTTATGCGCGGCGGCGCAGTGTTGCGGCGCACCGCGGCGACGCCGCAGGCGCTTCCCGCGGAGCCGTGCGGCGCGCGCCAGCGCCCTCTACCCGCTGCTGTGCTACAACCACATCCCGTCATACTCATTGCGCACACGCATCCTCTGAATAATTTACAGACTATATCCATAGATTGAATTTCTAATTGTAAAAACATTATCATTAGGGACATTGCTAATTATTATTTATTATTCCTTCGAGATTAAAATTTTAATGTCAAGAATTTCATTTCATTTCCGAGTTTGAGAAGCATTGCTGTTCGCCATTTTGTCGAAAACTCGAAACGATCAAGTCATATTTAAAACAATACTTTATGTTAAAGATAACGATAAGTAAAACTAAACTTCCATGCATTTGCTGTGCGAGTGCGTTTGCGGATTCTGCAAATAGTGAGATCAGCCATTTCATATTCCAAAGGAACGTCCAACATGGCGCTAATTTGAAGTGCTAGTATATTTTGTGAGGATTTTTTAAAATCACCTAATGATGGCTGGCAGATAATAACAGACCTAGTTTTAAAGTTTACCTATAATGACACGTTAATGTGAATTTATTATCACTGCTGACGATTTCCTCTTATGAGTGTGGCATTATATTTAGCTGTAGCTGTTCGTATTACATTTATTCTGAGCAAAATGTCATGCGAGAGGTTTATTAACACAAGGGTGTAATTAGAAAGTCTCCAACGAAATGCGATATGAGGATTCGAACTAATTTCATAGCATGGTCTTTAAAATGTTCTTGCGAGAATGCTGTATCAAAAAAGATGACCTAGCAGGGCAAAATCCACGGAGTTACTGACGGATCATTTTCGCATTAGTAGTTTTCAGACAGCTTGGAATACCTTTCTCAGCTCTATAGGTCGACCCCTGTTTGATAATGACGTTCATTGATGTTTTACTTACTGCATTTGCGGAACTATACCATGAGAAGGGAGCGACGGATGTTGAAAAGATGTTGCAATCTAATCCATTGTTTGCAGGAACTACAATCGTGATTACACTTGCTTTTTGTTCTACTACTTTTTATTTAGAGCAAGCCTCGTAAACTCGTAACAGTCGTAACTCCCTTTGTTAATTTTACCTGATGACTGTACTTCTTGGCAGATACGGATTTTTGCTAGGAATATTGTTTGTGTTCTCCAGTGAAGGAAATATTTGAATTGGTTTCCGGGGCCAGTTTGGACATGACATGGGACTTAAAAATTCTACTTCGGAATGTAGACGTCGTTAATGACTTCATTAACCCATCTGGCTGGGAGTGACCCAGTCAGATCACCAAATCGGGCAGATAATCGTTGCATGTCCTTCAGCGCGCACGGCTGTGCAGAGGCCAATTTTATTATTTTGAAGTGAAAACTTTTCGGCAATTTTTTGAGATGGGAAAAGACTATTGAACTCGCGCCACTGTTACCGTAAGCGCCACTGCGCGTATTTTGTTTATAAGACGATTCAAAAGATACCCGCTTCGGATGTGTTCGGCTGTCCTCGGGATGTACTCGGTTTTAATGTATATCCGATATGTCAGTGAGTGATGGCAAAGTATTCTGTTTGTATTTTGTTTTCACTTCTGTCGGCACTCCCGGAGTGCCACTGTTTTTATTTTTTATTTTTTTCGGTTGTTTAAAACGAGTCCATCCAATTCCGGTCGATTTTAAACCTCTCGTGTGTGAATATGTTGCGATGTCATTAAAAATTGCATTTAAAAGTCGTGTGCGTATGTTGCATGGTAAGCGTTTGTTTCAAAACGATTATGGAGGGTGTTTCGTTTAGACAATTAGACATGAATATAATGCTGCAGATAACAGTTATCAATGTGCGTTCGACCATTACGTAAATATTTCTACTCTTGTAATTTCATTTTGGTGATTTAGCTTTTTAATTTGACATTTATATATATAATATATTTATTCCAGATTACAAAATCCATAAAAACAATAATAACAAAAATAATATAATATGCTGTTAGTAAAAAATCTTAACCTAATATTAGTAATAAAACACAAAATTTTAGCGACTGACACCTACGTGTGCAGCCGAATCCAGTGAGCCAGCATGGGACTGTCCCACCTATCACACAACATACTCAGAATGCTGTGGGAGCTAGCTCGCATTCTACCGAGAGTAGAAGCGCACCGTTTCCGTATAATGGCATGAAAACCATCAACCCTGGTCTCGGTGAACATCCCGGAAGCGCTACAAAATCGTGGTAGACCCAACAGCATCCTGAATACATTGTTATACTGGACGCGCTGGATGAGCACGTGCTGCTATAAAACTCAAATGTGACTGAATTTTGCGCATTTGTCTTCAGAACACGTATCAGTTTTGTTTTAGTTTTACGGCAGTATTTCTGCCTGGATCATCCTGTATCCACCTGGGTCACTCAGTGTCGGTCTTGGTAAGCCTGAGACAGCCTGGGTTAGAATGTATCGAATTTTGGTTTGTGGTAAACTGTTTCGGCCTAGAACAGCAGTCTGTGACAACCTGTATCGATCGATACGATTTGAGACAGTTTGTATCGATTTGAGGCAGTCTGCATTGATTTGAGACAGATGGTATCGTTTTGAGATAGTCTGTATGGATTTGAGACAGGTTGTATCGTTTCGAGGCCGTCTGTATCGATTTGACACAGTCGGTATTGATTTGAGACAATCTGTATAGAAAGACAGTCAATATAGATTTGAGACAATCTGTATTCATCCGGAAAAGTCTGTTTCGATCTCTGACTACTTGTTTCGATCTGAGATAATCTGTAACGATATGGGGCACTCTGTATCTACCTGTGACAGTTTAGTTCGATCTGGGACAGTCTGTATCGATCTGGGACAGCTTGTATCGATCTGGGACAGCCTGTATCGATCTGGGACAGTCTGTATCGATCTGGGACAGCTTGTATAGATCTGGGACAGCCTGTATCGATCGGGGACAGCTTATTTCGATCTGAGATAATCAGTATCGATCTAGGGCACTCTGTATCTACCCGTGACATTTTGGTTCGATCTGGGACAGTCTGCATAGATCTGGGAAGTACTTATCGATTTGGGACAGCTTGTCATGATCTGGGAAAGTCTGTTTCGATCTGGTACAGTCTGTATCTACCTGTGACAGTTTGGTTCGATCTGGTACAGCTTGTGTCGATCTGAGATAATCTGTATCGATCTGCGACAGCTTATTTCGATCTAAAATAATCTGTATCGATCAGGGACAGTCTATCGATTTGGCATAGTCTATTGATCTGGGACAGCTAGTTTCGATCTGGGAAGTCCCTATCGGTCTGGGACAGCTTGTCGTGATCTAGGACAGTCTGTATCGATCTGATACAGTCTGTTTCGATCTGGGGCAGCTTGTTTCGATTTGGGAAGTCCCTATCGATCTGGGACAACTTGTCATGATCTAGGACAGTGTGTATCGATCTGGTAGAGTCTGTTTCGATCTGTTACAGTCTGTTTTGATCTGGGACAGTCTGTATCGAGTGCGACCTAGGACATTCTGTATCTATCTGGAATAATCTGGTTTGGTCTTTGAAACTTGTTTTGGACCTTGTTCGATGATGGATTATATTCGCCGGACTCTTATTCTGCGTCTATTGTTATCACACTAATATTATAAAGGCGGAAGTTTGTGAGTGTGTGTGTGTTTTTGTTTGTATGTTTGTTTCTTCTTCACGCTCGAACGGCTGGACCAATTTTGATAAAATTTTGTATGGAGGTAGCTGACACCCTGGATTAACATATAGGCTACTTTTTATCCCCATATTCCAACGGGATCGACACTTACGCGGGTGATACCGTGGGCGCAGCTAGTCCTAGATATTTTCTTTTCATCAGTATTACAGTGAGACAAAAAGAAACGAGCTGTAATATGAAATTCAGGTTTTAAATGTTTTAATGTTTTGAGGTACTATACGGGTTGTTTACAGGCCTCGGTTACTATTCGACCTTAATTCACTTCACTTTTGGGCATTGAAAGGTTTTCATGTTTTGAGGTAGATACGGGTTGTTTTACAGGCCTCGGTTACTATTTGACCTTAGTTCGCTTCACTTTTTGGGCATTGACACTGGGGGATTTTTGTCTTGAAGTCTAGTTATTCTGTCTTTTTGTATCGAAGTATCAAGTAACTGACCCGATTAGCATGATCAAACTAGTATGTACGGGTATGTAGGTAGATATTACCATATCTAGTACCTACGGCCTTAATTCCGGCAGAGTATAATTCTATAGGCTACAGTTCTTTTATGTTCAGTATGGTCTCACAATCGACGATCGGATCTTCCGATATGGTAAACCTGGCCTTAAATCGAGAAAGCGAATAGCATGCAGGCCTATCATATCATCTTAGTTTGCCGGTCCGGTTTGAAGTCCAATTTGAAGACGACAACCCTGTCACCGTCGTCGCACAAGTCAAAGTGAAACCTCGCAGTTTAGAACTCCGAAAATTTTAACTTTTGCCTGTCCTGACACTCAACTCCGATACCTACGCAAAAAGTCGAAAGCGCTTTCAATACAACATAAAAAAATATGAATGAATCAAGATAGGAAAATCGCTAGGCTTTACGAAATACTTACTCGAAGGAAGGATTCCTAGCGTATCAACTGACATCATATTGCAACTTACCGAGATTACTTAGTAACTAACACTACGCTGGGTACGCTTACAAGTAACCAGGAACTCAGGTCGTTGACACCGCTGCAGTCGGCAGTTTTGTTCGAGGCTTACCTCCATGACTAATATTCAACGTGATTTGACGTTGAGTGAATGAATAAATAACAATATTTTATTGATGTCCTACTATTCTGAATATTTATCCATTTATAGGGTAATACATTTCTAAATAATTTTGTAGATAAAGCTCTGTGGATAATAATATGTTGCTACAACAACAATCATGGCCGGCTTCTTTTCGCGCCCTTTTTGAGTAAATTTGTTTAGAAAGCTAATTCAGTTACCATAAAGTAGAGCTGTGTTCTCATAACAAGCATGTCTATTGCAAAGGCATCTTCGCTTTGATTTTATCGTCCATCTAGGTAGGTTGGCAAACGGGTTGAATAAGGATGCAGGACTGAATCGGGACAAAACTTTAAAATGGATTTAACGTGGAAATAATAATTATAGTTTGTTGCCATTAATACAGTAAACACATTTTTGGTAACAATCTTTATTTAACAACTGTAAATTAGACTAATTTGCTGACAAATTATTACAATTATCTAGATAAGTACATTAATTAGGTGTATTAAAAAGTAAATACGGATACTTACCTACAGTACCCGGCGATAAATATTGCACATCGACCTTTGTTGGAAAGAGACAATCGGCTAATTTCGGCTTCGTAGAGCGTTATCTCTGTCGCACGAAATACAAACAGTCCGGTATCTATTAGGAGCTGTTAAAACAATTATGATTTGCTTCTTTTGATAATTATTTTTATTCTTTGTATAAAATGAAAAAAAAGGTAAAGGTCGATGTGCAAAGTTTATCGCCGTGTAGGTACTGTACTTTGGATGATATTAGGCTACTACATAGTACCACGTTACCTTCTTTTATTTCGTTTTATGCAGCAATTTAGAAGTAAGGCGAGAATATTCTGACCACGTGAGTGGGTGAACTAGCTGCTCGCCGAGAAATCACAAGAAATTGCTCGCAAGAGTCGAGCGGCAGAACCGTCTTTGTCTATGTAGGCGTTGGGTGCCTGTGGCCTAAATTAACTCCTACTGTGGTTAAGAAAGAAAACCATACATAATCAATGCTGATTGCCCTCAACTTGGCTTAAGGTAGAAGATAGGGGGATATTTAAATAAAACAGGTCTCCTCATGTTAGTTTTAGAATTTTATAACAAGAAAAAATTACATTTACGGAAAATATTATTTTAAGTTTATAATTAATTATTCATAGATCTTCGTCAGTAGTAATCCTATGGTGAGAGTTGATTGGACGTCTGCTCTCTTCGTCCGAACCATAGATAACCTCCTCGTCTGAATCGTTGATCATAGAGAATGCAGGGTTGTCTTTGGTTATGGCCGTTTCTGAAACAATCAAACATGGTGAGTTTTTACAAGGTAATAATTTTATTTAAATGAATGATTTAGAATGGGTTCCATAATCAGCCTATAATGTTTCCACTGCTGGGACACAGGTCTCCTCTCCGTGAGAGGGAGTGGGCCATAATCCACCACGCATGTGCAGTGCGGGTTGGTGACAGAATGGGTTGACTTTGGGTAATTATTACTGTATTAGTATCATTAAAACGTTTTGAAGCTCTACAAACATGATAGCTCCACGCTTTCAGATTATAAATAAAATTTCATCTTTTTAACTGGTAACCCAAGATTAATAGATTATAATAGATTACCTTGGGTTGCCAGATAAGACGAACATTTTATTTTAATCTTTTTCTTTCTGTTTCAAAATCTCATAACTTGTAAAACTGCTCAATCCGTAAACCCATATTTTTTCAACGTCCAAACAAGTTTTTTCCACAATATCAAATTCAAATCTTACAAAGTTATAATTTTTTCTTTTTTTTTTCTTACCATGAATATTTCCACCGCCAGGAGAGAACAAATAGGCCAGTATGTAAATATAAAAATTGAACAGTCCGTAGAGGGCCATGAAAGGTGCTGAGGTGTCGAAGTGTATCTTCGGCTGGCAAGCCCAGTGGTCCTGCAGAGCTGCGGGGCCCCAACCTTGTAGGGCCAGCACTGTTATGATAGACGTCACAGTACCCACCACTATTGATAAGCATCGGAGTCGGATGTCTGCAAGTAATAAATGGATAGTATGAGATTTTCTTTAAATAAAAATCAGTACCTACCCTCCTGGGACTGTTGGGGATTTCTGGCGAAAATTTAAAAATACTACTTTACTCAAAAATAGCTTAACGGTTTTTTAGTAACATCCCACTGTTGAGAAAGATCCTCAACCATAGAAAATTAGGTTTGAATAAATAGTGACAAGGAGTAGTGGGGAGGGGGGGTGTAGTGTAACTTGGTAGTATTTTAAAAGGAAACTGGGCATATTAAACGGTCAGAAGCTGCATGCTATGATGTGGAAAGATATTATTGGAAGACTTACCGAAAAATGGCATGTTCCTCAAATCACTATACGCCTTTATGATCAATATTATTAAGTATAAGAAGTATATCGTGATTGCACAGAAGAACCATAGTTTCACGACCTGAAAATTAAAAAAGCTTTAAAATACTTCATCATCATCACCATTCTTTTGCCCATATTTTAATTTATTCGGGGTCAGCGCAGCATTTAAAAAATTTTAATGGTACAGACGCCAGCACATCAAGCTACCCGACACTGTCAAATTTTCTCAATCGAACCTTGAACATATTGCTAATAGCGATAAACTTGAAAATCTATGAAAGAAATATGAAAGATTGTAGTAGCTTGATATGCTGGCATCTGTAGGTACTTAGAATTTTAGGAGCTAAGTTAGTACTTAGCTCCTAAAATTCTCATCAATTCAATCAAATACTGTTAATTATAGTTAATTAACAGTATTTGATTTCAATTCCTATACTTAAGCCATCAATAAAAAAATTGATCGTTAGTGAAATACATGCGCAAATGCTAAGCTTAGGGGCCTATGATGGTTTCAATCCTCGGGTCAGTCAAGGTGTGACTAATCAGATGCGGCCATTGCAAAATTTGCCATGTCAACCCGGTATCTAGATCATGTTAAAATGTTCAGCACCCTATTACATGCTGGCGAAATGTCACCTTTGTCTACTTCATCGGGGAATTCAGACGTGTACACTTGTACAGTAACATCCAAAATATGTTCGTCACCTTCGGATCTGCTCTACCGACTCAGCATTCTTTCGCGGTATTTTAGCGATATTGACATTATAACCCCCTATTAACTTTTACTGGGTCGTAATCGTAATGTCAATGCCGCAGAATGAGTTCAGTCATCTTCTTAACGCGTAGTTCCACTGCGCTCCAAAACTCATTGTTCTCATAATTTTAATGTTCCTAAATTGATTCCACTGCGCTCCAAGAATAAAAAAAAAAATATTTCAATATTTTAGTTCCATGCACTTCAAGAAATTTTGAGTAGAGTTAGCAAAAAAATTAATTTAGCATGAAACATTATATTAAATATCATAAAAAAGAAAATGCATATCAAATATGTTTATTAAGTTACAACGTCACATCTAACAATATTTTTTTTATTTTAAAAACAAAGTAAAATCAACGAAAAAAAAAACAAAACATTCCAAGGTAAGCTAAGGGGCTGTACTAAGTTGTTTAAATTTGGTTAGCTTATTTTATTACAATTCCAACGACATAAGTTTTATGCATAGCTTTCATACAAAATTTTAGATATTTATCGTCATTTTGATGACCCCGGGCGGCGCGCGCGATTTCGCGCGTTATCATGCAACATCATGCGACACGAGGGCGATAAAGTGCGTAATGGCCTTGAGCATTTTTGACACACGAGATGAATCCACGGTAAAACACTAGGTACCGATATACGTATACACAAATAGGAATATTTGTGTATAACAAACAACTTATGGTTTGCCTATTAGCCGACTCTACTTATTTTATTTTGGAGCGCTGTGGAACCATTTTGGTACTTATAATTTTTGAAATAATAAAGTTAATAAAAACTTGGAGCGCAGTGGAATGGAATGCATTCCTGGCGGTCGATTCTGTAAAAATCTCACCGTGAAAACTTGGGTGTAGTGAGTTTGTTTTTGCTAGGAATTGACACTATTGACAGCTCACTCCACGCTCACTTCACCTAAGTTTTCACGGTGAGATTTTTACAGAATAGCACCGCTGAAGCCGCAGTGGAACTACCCTTCTTAACAGATTCAGACAAATTAAATATTATCAAAATATATAATTTCATAATTAGCCAGGCCATTATAAAAGTTTTAGGTTGATGTCAACTCAACATTGGTAAAGGTGATTCGATTTTGATTTTTGTTAAGAAATATACTTTCTATGCAATGGTCTGCTCAGCGCCGCGGCCGGCATGCGGCAGTAGCTTCAAAAGGTATTACGTGTCCCGACTTGATAAAGGAAAGAATGTGAAAACTGACGAAGACATAAGACCTGGCTGTACAATACAGGGTGGCATCGACGCACATCCTGTTACTATGGTTTCAGTACATGATTCGGAAACTGAAGTTATTCCATAGTTATTAAACAAAATTAGCTCTGCCATACACAGCAATTTTTTTGTAGGTAATAACCGACGAAAATTTTCGTCGCTACGTCTAGAATCATATGCTGAATTCACGGTATCAGTTGCACGAAAATTTTCTACGCTACGTCTAGAATCATATGCTGAATTCACGGTATCAGTTGCACGAAAATTTTCTACGCTACGTCTAGAATCATATGCTGAATTCACGGTATCAGTTTGCCACCCTGGGTTATTCTAACAAAACTTACGGGATAGTCGGGATCCATCATGTAGTTGAAGGTCGGGTCCAGGTAGCTGCTGAACTTCTGCCAGTTGCCGAGCATGAAGGCGGGTATCACACACAGACCCACCAGCACGAACTTGAATAGGTAAAAGGAGACGATGCCTCGGTCGTTCTGGAAGAAATTATGTCTTTATGAAATACTTGTCTCTGCCCGCGACTTCGTCCACGTGGATGGAACATAATTATCCTATGGCACTCGGAAAAAGTGGACTTTTCTGTCAGTGATAGAACTATTGTAATCTGTAATTCCAGAGAATACCAAGAGGTAATCTCTACCCTGACTCTCTCTCTTTCGATCTTTATAATTTAGAAGAAGTTGAACATACAAATATACATATAATTGACTAGCTACGATCCGCGGTTTCACCCGCATAAGTTTCGATCCCGTGGGAATATCGGGATAAACAGTATCCTATGTCCTTATACAGATCATGGTCTACCCATGTGCCAATTTCGTCAAAATCTGTACAGCCGTTTTAGCGCGAAAACGTAACAGACAAACATACAAAAAAATCAAATATTTTTCTTTATAATATTAGCTTAGATAGTTTAGGTATGGTAAGCGCCAACCCGCACTGAGCCCGCATGGTGGATTACGGCCCACTGCCTCTCACGGAGAGGAGGCCTGTGTCCCAGCTAGCAGCAGATTATGCTAAGCGCCAAGAATGAAAACGATAATTGAACGAAAGACGCATCCCAAACTGTTTTGGTCACTTAAATCCACCAGAAAGAGATATTCGTTAGTCAAAAGGGCCACGATGCTTTAGGACCAACCAACTTTATCTTTTACTCCTAGGATTGCGGGTCAATTCAGACTTTCCCAGTCCACTGCTGGTCATAGGCATCGCCCAGGCTGTGCCACAACACCCTGGCCTCCGCCATCAGCATCCAGTCTCTCCCAGCCACCTTCTTCAGGCAGTTCGCCCATCTAGCTGGGGGGGCGTCCCACACTACGATACGCGGTCTCTACTCCAGGACTCGTCTGCTCCACCGGTCATCGGTCCTTCACTGCCACTTCAGTTTGCTAACTCTGCAAGCTAACTACGGGATTGAGGGTAAGATTCGGCAATTCCTTTCCATCGAGCCGTCAGCCTGTTTGCTACCAAAGACCATGCTTTTGTTTACATACCTGTCTTAGTCCGTGATACTGTGAGAGCCATGATATCATAACCACTGCCAGAAATGCAGTCTGGAAGAAGTTTCCGATCAGAGGCGCCATGATAGCCCCCGGGAAAAATCTCAAAGGGTACAGAGGATCTGAAAATAAAAAAATAGAATCAATTGTTATTAGAAATGAGTCTTAAGTAATAATAGCCGCATGAGTCGATCGATCAGGTTTAGCTTGCAGCGGTCGGCCCGTGAATCTTTACATGCCGAAACCCCTCCGTGCCTTGAAAAATACGCAGTCACTCGTAGAACTTTGACAGTCAATACGGGTCGTCAGAAGCCCGAAAATCTGACAACCAGTCTTACCAAGGAGTATCGTATTACCCAGACACTGGGTTGTGGAGGTCAGATAAACAGTCCCTCATTAATGAAAAATACTGGTATTTAGCTGCATCCGATTAGACTGGAAGCCGACCCCAACATAGTTGGGAAAATACTAGGTAGATTTTAATTGCTAGGAGAGATGGATGATTCTTGCACAGACCAGGGAAGCATGACATAAAGGGGAGGATACGCTTGATGCGCGATGATGCTTAGCAGCGAGTGGAACAAGACTGCTAATGATTCTTAATTGTTAGGAGGGATGGACTAGATGGAGGGTCCTAATCTTGTGACACAAATTGTGAGATGTAGGTACAGTACCCGGCGATAAATATTGCAATCGACCTTTGGAAAGAGACAATCGGCTAATTTCGGCTTCGTAGAGTATTTCGTAGAGTTTAATAAACAATTATGTACAGTACCCGGCGATAAAAATATTGCACATCGACCTTTTTACACAAAACCATTTTACACAAAGAATAAAAATAATTATCAAAAGAAGCAAATCATAATTGTTTTAACAGCTCCTAATAGATACCGGACTGTTTGTATTTCGTGCGACAGAGATAACGAACGTCTACGAAGCCGAAATTAGCCGATTGTCTCTTTCCAAAGGTCGATGTGCAATATTTATCGCCGGGTACTGTACCTATTCTATTTGTGACCCCGATGCAACGAGACCTATGTTAATTTTTTTAGTTGCCTAATTGCTTAATTATTCGAAAGTACAACTAATTCCTCAGACAAAACGTCTTCTGTTATAGCTAGGTTACTCGATGAGAACTGTGTATAATTTCCCCATGCGTGTCACAACTTTCTTTGCACCGTGCTGTGCTACGATGAAACGCAACGCCATACATCCGACTGTTTTGTCCAGTACCAAGTACTTATCAACCGTCCTATCATCTTTCCTTTTCTGGGTAATTCTCTAGGCAAGTACTATTGATATTTCATGAAATAGTCATTCAATTGGATTGCATGAACTTAGAGGGTTGTATCGTTGATTTTATTAATTAATTAGCTGCGCCCCGCGGTTTCACCCGCGCAAGTGTCGATCCCGTGGGAATATCGAGATAAAAACTATCCTATGTCCTTCCCCGGGATGCAATCGATCTCTCTGCCAAATTTTATCGAAATCCGTTCAGTGGTTTAGGCGTGAAAAGGTAACACACAGACAGACAGACAGAGTTACTTTCGAATTTATAATATTAGTATGGATAAGTTAGTTATATTTGTTACGCTTGCTAATTATATTTTGTTTAACATACAACCTGACACTATCCTGGACAAATAGGAAAGGTAGGTATGCCAAGGATCTCCAAACCCCTTTGAATTTCGCGGGCTATCTACCGCAATGCTGCATAAAAAATTCTCAACCGCAGATTCTATAGATTACATCGCAACGTTTGCATACATCGAGATCGTTGCACCCCGATAGCCCGCGAAATTCAAAGGGCTAAACCCCTTTGAATTACGCGGGCTATCTACCGCATCCCTACATAAAAAAAATCTCAACCGCAGATTCTATAGATTACATCGCAACGTTTGCACATAGTGTACATTTCAAAACCTCAATATTCGCTACGAAGGTATTTCTGTGGCAGCTTGGTCCCCTATTGTATTCCTTAAAGGAAAGGGAACTAACTACCAGTGGCGAAGGGTCAATTTTTGTAACAGGTAAGCCGGAGTAGATATCTTTAATATTTGTCTATAGAATACTGACTGTGCCATTTTTCAAAGGGAAGCCGGTAAGAATCATGGATAAAAAATACGGTTGAAGTCAATGACGTAGTACCTATTAAGTTTATATAATTATCATTGGTGGAGGTTGAGTAAGCCCTATGGGTTTCTATTTATGGTATAGTAAGGTGCGGTAGGCGTAGACAGTTAGTAGCTTGCAGGGGTTTTGTGCACATGTTGCATTCAAAATCATTGTAGACCATCGAGATATAAGTACTAACGTACTAGAGGAGACACCGTAAATTCCTACTTTGTCTCGTTCAATTGCGGCGATCGCGCCGCACCTCACTCAGTCGCTCTCTAGCTCTTTCGCGCCTAGTACTTCCGACAATAATAAATTAATTCATAGAAAAAATCGACGAAAAATGTGTGTGTGTGTGTGTGTTGAGATATTGTACTAATAATTCAAGGAACACGGCAAAGTGCAAAGGAATTACGTTTCATCGGTAAGTAAACTAATTTCCTTGTTTTACAAATTAAATAATTACCACGCGCCATATTGTATTGTTTGTCATAGACTAATCAAACAGAGTGCAATGTAGGTAGATTAGACTGACATTACGGTGAAAATATCGTATGTTGTGTTTTTAATGTTGATATTAATATTTAGTTTTTTTAAACTATCGCACTTTAAACAGATAATTATAGTCTTAACGGGACTTAGCACGAACCTTTCATTTATATATTTTTTTCTAGTCTTGCGCAACCACAGTGGATGTAACTACATCGAAACGTCAGCAGATATAAATAAATGAAAGGTTCGTGCTAAGTCCTGTTAAAACTAATAATTATATATATTTAGGTAGAAAAAGATTTAATAAATTTTCCTATAGTATATATCATAATAAATTAACCAGACAGTTTTTAGTTTAGTTTTGGATGTAATTAATTATTTTAAATTCTTATCCAGATTTCTACATCCAAGTCATAAAAATAGAGAAAAATGGATCCGATTTGTTCAAAACAATCGCTGTGAAGAGACCTGGCTACCATCCGATCATAGTTACATACCTATGTTCGTTGCATTTTCGTGAGGATGATAAGTATGTTACGAAAGGGGGAAGGCATTTTCTAAAGAAGTCTGCTGTGCCCTATGATGATGTGAGTATCAATATAATTTTTTTTTAGCTATTCGTTTAAAACATGAAGCAAAAACAGATCAAAGCGTTGATTATTCCACAAAAAGGCAAAAGATGACTAAACTCATATTATTTAAGGGTAACTAAATAAAATATATCAAAAAAATAAATTGTCTATTATTTATGAAATAAACCCTGTAGGCAAAATACCTACGTTGTCCATTCTGTAGTACTCCTGTCATAGTCTATAGGGAAGACATGTTGTTGCACTTTGTCGAAGAAAACGCGTAAGTGCCGTGATTTACATGGCGCTTAAGACCTTTTTGCCGAGAATAAATACACTTCTGCAGCAAATCTAGCGCTGTGGTAAATTAGTTACGGTTTAGACGAATTGTTATTATTTTAGCGCTGCAGCGAACTAAAGATTCAAATTACGAAGAATAGGACAATTCAGTTATTTGACGTAGCTTCTCTAGTACGTTAGTACTTATATCTCGATGTTGTAGACAAAGATTAGAGAAGTATGTGAGACCGTCAGTTTCAAAACATAGGGCATTTCGAATAATTTTGGAAGGATGTTAATTTTTAGTAACACCTAGTGCTAGAGATTAAGGAAAAATGACGCATTTGTCTGCAGAGTCCGTCTCACAAAAGAAGTCTCTCAGACGCGGCGCTACAGGCATGCGACAAAGACAAATATTATTTATGTCAACATCATATTACAGAAACTGGTTAATAAAATGCACAATTTCAAAAGAGAGAAAGGTGTAACATAGGAGGGTTGTTGGTGGAACGTTGCTAACTATATGATAATACTAATTAGCTCCACTTTTTGCCGCGGGACTTCTTTCGAGAGACGGACTTTACAGTATGTTGCTGTCAACTAATTGCACAGTAGGGCTTATATTAAGGCCCTTGTATCGGCCATTTTGTCCTTACTCACGTTACGTACCTACGTAACATGTGGGAAGACAAGCGTAGGCTGGCTTCACAGTCACGGTATCGAAAACATCAAATGACTCATTACGAAACGAGTTCTAACTTCAACTTTAAACACTTCAGCCAGTTTTTGTATTTCGAACCTTATTCCGACTCAGATAAAGTTCTTAATACAAAATTGACAACTTAGGGTTAGGGTTTAAAAACAGTTTTTGTATCTAGAATAATGACTCGTTGGTGGTTTACCATTATTTTGTAATAAGGTTGCAAACATCTCGATCGTTATTGTTCCTATTGAGTATTCTGTGGAGTGCAGTGTAAAGTCAACCGTTTATAAGAGTATAGTCTATGAAGTCAACTATCCGAACATCTACAGTCCTTCAGTTATTTTACCGCTGCCAACGTCACACTTCGCAGTGATCTTTATTCTCATTTTAATAAGGTTACTATTGAATTGCTGCCACTGCCAGGATTTTCAAAATCATTATGATCTTTATTGTCGTTACAATAAGGTTGATGTTAGGTTGCTGATGTTAACAATTTGACATTGACAGTTTGACATTTGACTTTAAATAGTAGCAATAAGAGCGATTTTCGTAATTCAACTGACGTGCAGTTGGCGGAACGTTCGAAGCATCTTGCATCGTGCCGAGGGGGCGACACAAACCGGTCCCCGGGGTAATCGCGCACGTCCCGACATTTTAAGTAAGGACGGCTTTGGTATAAACTATACGTAGGTACGGTAGACCTATAGGTAAGATTGCATTGTGGACTCCCTTTGTTTAAATGTGAAGTTGGACGTGAGATAATCCTATCATTTATTGTGGACTAAAATACAAGGTGTAAGGGAGACATCGACGCGCAAGCTGTTACTATGAATTCAGTAATAAAATATCTTCATTTTTTTTTACATTTGTCTCAACTAGAAGAACAAGAATTAAGTACCTACCCATGATTTTGTTATATCTTGATTTAAAAGAGTGTCCTCGAAGTTTCTTATCCGTTCTTCTCCATAAAGATCTACGTTTTGAAATGGGCAACTATTTTAGCTTCAACTTCCTAACTGACCGGGTCTTTGACAATTCAAAAATGTCTGTAAATGGTTTGATTGAAATAAATGCTTTGAATTTGAGTTTGAGTAAAAAAGTCTGCCGTTTCACACCATCTACACGGTCAAAATGAATTGAACAGCTATTTGTTTTCAAATCATATCAAAAATCATTTATTCAAATTAGGCTGAGAATCGGCATTTTTGAACGTCAAAATTACAAAAGACAGTCCCTCAAAACAGCACTCCGTAGTGTTTTCGTTTTAATAAGCGTCAAAACTATTTCTACGCTGCAGGGTTTAGTATTATGGTGATGATTTCGATTCAAAGTCGATGTCTCTTACGCCGTGTATATTAAAACCTTTTTTTTGTGTCCGGGAACATGTGTTTGCAGTTTGCAGATGCCGCAAGTCCGCAACACCCGGAGAAACGATGTGTTTATAAGAGCTTCGCACCCACTTTTTCAAAATTCGCCGTCTGTGCATACGTATCGGCTATTATTATAGAGAGAGGGGCCTTGATTTTATAATGATTTTCGACGTCTTTAAAATTGCTTCCATAGTGGCAGGCAAGTCAAAAAAACCAATGATAACAAAATCGGAGGATACAGTTTGGTGTTGCAGCTTTATATCTAACATCTCCATCCTAAATACAATTACACCATTGGATAGCTAAAGGATCAAAGAATTCAGTATGTAATGTTCGGGTGAGAGAAGGGGTGTTTACGAAGAATAAAACAGCAGACAAAGCAGCAATTTAGTATCTCTAAGACTGATTTAATGTTCAGACGTAACCGAGATGGTGCTAGCTCAACAGATCGGACAGAACTCTCTCTTTAATGGGAATGAGGGTCCTTTATATATGGTGTAGATAACACAATTTGTCAATAATGAATGTTCAAGGGTCACAACAACAACCATTAGGAATACAAACAAATCATAACTTAACGAGATGAGAACTACAAACAATCAATTAGATAATATTACAATCAACATTGTGCCCATGATATTTTTATCGTAAATATACATTCATTACAATCCTCCCCCATTAAGATAGACAACGGGTTGTCTTTACATAATAACAATACAATAGTTAATACACTATATTATTTCTAAAATACATGTCTTAATTTTATATAATTATATATTTTTTTTTTTTTTAACAAATAATTAATTAGTTTTTAATTGAGCAACTCTAGTGCTTCTGCGTAAAGGTTTTACAATAACTTCTTCGTTTGAACTAGTCGATGGTATTTCTTCTAATTCTATGTCACTTAAGCTGTTATTTACTTTTAAAGTTATACAATTTGTTATTCTGGAGCAACAATTCCTTGAATCTTCTAGTGCTAACAATCTACTTTGACTTGTACAAAAGAACTTACGATTATAAATATATTTTCCAATACGATATAGTAAATAACATCCCAATATTTTTACAATTGACATGAAAATATACACAAAATAAACATTACTTACAACTTTGTTATACATGTTGTCTTCTTCTATCTTAGACATTAATTCATCAATCTTATCAATTTGATGGCTTGCTAAATTTAGACTTTCTATGTCTAGTCTTTCATGTGTTCTTAAAGGAACAAATTCAATCCTAGTAACGTTTTTATCTTTAAGTTTCTTACAACAATCATCATTAATTATGTCAATTACAGGTAAGAATGAATTACGTTCGCTCACCAATCCATAAATTTCACTTTGAAGTACAATATTTGCAGTATATAATTTACAACTATCTACGATTGTTAATATTCCAGTATCGATTAGATCAAAGTCGATTGGTTCTTTATTTTTACAACTTAATGTGGCTACTGTTCTGTGCGGTACTACAAATAACCAATTATTTTCGTTGTGCATTTTGTACCATTGTTCATGAGTAATATAGGATATTCTTGTATCACATTCTAAAGGAACCTTTGATTTTCCAAGCATTAATTCTGTTTCACATGTTGGATTTCCATGTACAGAATACAAAGGTGAATTTAATTTACAAATGTAATTCTGTGACACCTTCTTACACTTATTCAAATTTTCAATATAAGTATAATACAATTTATTATTAGATATCATAAAATATTTCTCTTTAGGTAAAATGAATATAAATGTATTGTCTCTATTTCTTAAAGGTACAGGTAAAATATTATATAATTCATAATTAGTTTGAGTAATTAAAGGTGTTTTAATAACAAAGACAAGTTTGTCATTCATATAATATGATATAAGATTCACCAATGATAACAATTCTGGTGTATTATTTATATTTAAACTTAACGGATACTTGGTTTGTGAAGGCAAATGCGACACGGTTTTCTTAAGCTCATTTATATATTGTTCTGGAGTAATAATAACTGGATGTAAAGCATTATTCTTAGTAAATAAAATTGCATTTATTATAGTAGAGATCTCATTATTAACTTCCGACGTAATTAAGGTTAATAAAGATAAATGTTCATCAATGTCTTGTTTTAAATTAATATCGAAAACAATCGCATCAGTGCTTTTAGTATAATTAGCTAAAATAGCCAAATTCTTGTTAAATATCTTTTCATTGCTAGAAAGCTCAGTAACAGTATTATTGAAATTTGTAATTGTTGTTCTAACAATGTTGGTTTGAGTTTTCAATAAAGATAATATCTCATGTTCATGTGAATCTAACTCATTAATAGCTTTGTCATATCGTTGAGCATCTTCAACGTCTAATGTACCAAATAAAATCTTAAATAATGTTCCAATGCCATCAATATAAGATCGCTTAACTCTGTGAATATTATTTGTTCTACCTGTTAATTCTCTTAAAACATTTTCTTCGTTATACAATTGAGGAACTATTTGATTGAGTATAGCGATTGATGTATCACAAAGCGAAAATTTACTAAACTTATCATGATTACATATTTCCTTAGTACTACTAAATGTACTACTTACAAGATCAATTTTCTTATGTATTTCTGAAATATCTAAATAACTTATCATAGTCCATTCGCTATCGTAATGGTTAACCTTACCTAAACTTTCAAAATATATACCTCCCTTATCTACTTTACTTATATTATATGATTCTAAACTAAATGCTTCTATTCCACATATTATTGTGAAAGTCTTCAGAATCACGATCACCCGGATCATTCTGAAACAAACGCACGTTTCAGTCTGTTGGTGTGAACTCTTAACTTTTTCTTAGCTTGTATAGTAACATTAACTGGCGAATTGATTTCTAGTATCTTATAGGGTCCTAACCAATAAGGTGATAATTTCCTTGTTTTTCCAGTTTTTATTTGTTCGTTACTTAGATAAACAAAGTCTCCTACTTTGTAATCAACTTCTTTACTCTTTTTATCATATGTTTGCTTATTTGCTAATTTTGATTCTATTAGTTTATCCCGTGCTAACTGTCTAGATTTCCTTAGTTTCAATACGAGTTCATCTAAATAATTGTCATAACTATACTTAAAATCAGGTGGTTTCGTAATTGATGTTGGTAATTTTGCTTTATTACCGAATACTAATTCGAAAGGTGTGAATTGGGTTGAACTATGAATGTTCGTGTTATAAGAAAACATGGCAAAATCTAACCATTTATCCCAGTTTGATTGGTCTTCGTTAACATAATGCTTCAAATAATCTGCTAGTGTTAAATGACTTCTTTCTAAAGCTCCATTTGATTGTGGATGGTAAGAAGTAGTATTGATTTTTTTCATTTTAAATATCTTTGACATTTCTTTTATTAATGTAGACGTAAAATCTGCGCCTTTATCTGACAATAATATATCAGGTATACCAAATCTACAGATGAAGTTTTTAACGAAACAATCTGCTATTGTTGTAGCATCGTGTTGTTGCAGAGGGTACGCTTGTGAAAATTTTGTTAAGTCATCTTGAAGTGTTAGAATATATTTGTTCCCACTTTCTGTAACTGGTAAAGGTCCTACTATGTCTACTGAAACTTTTTGAAAAGCTTCTGTTGATGTGGATGTAATTTCCATCGGTTGTTTACTCCTTTTCCTATCTAATTTATTTTCTTGACATGATTTACAATTTTGAATATATTCTTTAATATCTTTCTTCATAGAATCCCAGTGGTATTTGGATTTTATTTTCTTATAAGTTTTATGAAAGCCTGTATGTCCTGAAATAGGATTTGAGTGATTTTCTTCTAAAATTAATGGTATATCCTCCCTCTTTATAGACATGACACTTTCGTGAAAAATTTTGATTTTTATATCCGTATCCCTAAATAAATATCTTAACATTGTTCTGATTTTATGCCATTTTAAATGAAATCGACAAAATCCACCAAAATTAATTTCATTTATTTTAGATTCTAATACTTTTATTTTTAATTCTTTTAGTGTTTCAAAAATATCTTCGTATGTTACACTATCCCAATAATTAAATTTTATAAATGCAAAAAATAAAACATTATTATCTGGATTATTTATGTTTAAAACGTTGTATTGTTTAGGATTTTTTGATTTTAAATTATCAACTAGAGATTCATGATCAGCGAGTTGTTTGTCATTTTGAATATCTAAATCACACGACGTAAATATCACTTTGTTAGCCTTTTTAGGTATTGGATCACTATATTCGTCTATATTGTTCAATAATATAGGTTTTCTTTCTATTTCTTTTAAAAATGTTGAATAACTTTCTCCACTTCTAGTAACTACGTATAAATGTTCTTCTTTATTATTCCCTAGATTATTTTCTTCTGGTTTTATTCTACTTAATGCATCAGCATTCTGATTTAATTTTCCTTGTTTATAAATAATCTCGTAGTCATACTCTTCTAATAATAATCTCCACCTAACTAATCTAGAACCTGGGTCTTTGACATTCATTAACCAAGTTAAAGGTTTGTGATCGGTAATTATTGTAAATTTCCGTCCATATAGATATGGTCTAAAATGCCTAACAGACCATACAATTGCTAACAACTCCTTTTCAGTTGTAGAGTAATTAATTTCACTTTTATTGAGAATTCTACTTGCATATGCGATTGGAAGATCGTTTGGTGTTTCTCCTTGTGATAAAACACTACCTATAGCGTAATTGCTAGCATCTGTCGTTAAATTAAAAGTTTTAAGAAAATCTGGATATTGTAATATTGGTTCTTTGCATAATTTTGATTTTAATGTTTCAAAAGCTTTTTGTTGTAAGCTTGTCCAATTAAATGGTTCCTCTTTTTTTAAGAGTTTAGTTAAAGGTTGACTATAATTGCTAAAATTTTCAATAAATCTTCTATAATAACCTGCTAAGCCTAGGAAACCTTTTATATCTTTTGGAGTTTTTGGTACCGGATAATTCATGACTGCTTCAATTTTCTTTGGGTCTGGTTTTACCCCATTCTGTGTGATTAAATGACCTAAATACATAACTTCTGTTTTCAAAAATTCGCATTTATCTGGCTGTAATTTTAATTGATGCTCAGACAATTTATCAAGTACTTCCCTTAACTTCATATTATGATCTTGTAATGAGTTTCCGTAAACAACTATATCGTCTAAATAAACAAAGCATTTAATTCCTTGTAACCCACTTAATACGTTATTCATAAGTCTTTGAAATGTTGCTGGAGCATTCTTCAAGCCAAAAGGCATACGAGTATACTCATAATGTCCTAGTGGGACACTAAACGCTGTTTTCATTTGGTCTTTGGGATCCATTTTAATTTGATGAAAACCTGATGCTAAATCTAACGTAGTAAAATATTTGCTATGACCCAACTGGTCTAATATGTCATTAATTTGTGGTAAAGGGTAGACATCACCTACACTTATTTCGTTTAACTTCCTATAATCTATAACAAGACGCCATTTTTTCTTTCCAGAAGCATCCATTTTTTTTTGGTACTACCCATACCGGAGAGTTCCATAGACTGCTTGATGGTTTTATTATTTTATCCTTTAACAGTTTGTCTATTTGTTGATTAACCTCATCTTTCAATGCTTCAGGGTATCTATAAGTTTTAGCATTAATGGGTGTGTTATTATTTGTAACTATTTCATGCATGACAGTATCAGTTGCTGTTAATGTATCGCCTTCTAAATGAAAAACATGATTATATTCTTTACATAACTCTATTAGTGACGTTTTTTCTTCCTTATTCAAGTGACCAGTTCTTAATGTTTTCTCTAACTTTTCTAAACGACTACTTTCGTACAATTCATTAACTTTATTTATCTTAACACAATCCTTATCATTTTTTTCCTCATTATCTAACGGTTCTATTTTTATTTTCGTATTATTTATCTTAATTACCTCATTTGTCGTATTCAAACATACTGTTAACGCCTTATTATCACTAACTTTTACAATACTTGGACATAAATATACTCCTTTCGATAAAGTTATCGTTTCGGGAATTATTCCTTCCTTCAAATCTTTGTCACAATCTACATAAATGGAAATTATTTTTTCACATCTTGGTTCTACTTGAAAACCGAATTCTTTAAAGTATTCTTCATTTTTATTAATATTAAACTCGTTTTCGTTGTAATATACATCATCATTATCATTATTTTCACATTCACTTTGATCATCATTACTCGTTTTATATTTTTCATCAATATCTTTATTCTCTTCGTACTCATTTCTTTTATTATTCTCACTTTCAATATTTAATTTTATTCCGCAAACTTCTATTATATTTTCTTTATAATTTATAACTGCATTATATCTTGACATAAAGTCACCGCCTATGACTCCATGACTTTCTATAGGAAAGCTGTCAGGTATCACATGAAGTGTATGACAAACTCTGTTATATCCTAATAGAAATGACATGCGTACATAACCAATCGTGTCGGTTGGCTTGGCATCCTTATCAATACCTTTTAATTTCAGTATTTTATCATCATATATTATCGTATCTCTATTCAACGCACCTATTTTAATTAATGATACCTCGGCTCCTGTATCAATTAAAAAATTACTTTTTCCTTTTGAATCTACTGATTCTATACTAACATAAATGGAGGTTTTTGTATCAATATATCTTACTCGGCCTGTATCATATTGATCGTCCATGGGTTGGCCATCGTCCTTGGACGGTTTTAGTTTAAATTTCTCCTACTGTGTTCTTGGTCATTAGATGCATTATTACTGCTATTATTGTTATTTGGCCTATTATTATAACTACGATTTCCTGATCTAAATTTGCTGAATGAAGAACCACCATGTTCACGGTCACCAGTTCGAGACTGATGATTATTAGTGTTTTGGTTTTTTTGTTGGTTATGCCAGCAATCTTTTGCAAGATGTCCTCTCTTCTTACACACAAAACAAGTTGGAATATTTTTATTTACTTGCATGTGCCTATTATAAACTCCTGACTGATTATTTTTATTGTGTGAGAATTTATTTGGACGCGAATCTTGTCTACAGTTCATTTCATATCTAGATTTAATTTCCTGTTCTTCTGAGATAGCTATAGATACAGCTTCTTCGAAGTTGGTAGGTTTTTGCGATTTTAATAATATATGTAACTGAGGTGTAAGACCGCTAATAAATATATTTAATGCTTGATTTTTTAATAATTCTATATTTGCATCCCGTGCACTACTAGCGAGTTTTGGGTCAAGAGATTTTATTAGTTTAATTAAGCAACTTTCGACTCTATTTGAATATTGTAATACTGGCTCGTTATTTCTTTGCCTACACGAATTTAATTCTAATTGCCATTGAGCAAACGTACGTTTTTCGGAATAATTTTCTAATAAATGTTCTTTAAGATCATTCCACGAAGCAAACGACCGATTTAGTAGTGTCGCTCTGATGTTACCTTCTATTTTAGAGAGTACTACTGAAACAAATGCAATTCCATACGTAGGATTAAGGAGACTATACGCGTTGTTACAATTATCTATAAAAACATGCAAATTTGCCTTGTCACCATTATATCTATTTATCATTCTTTCTGCTAGAGATATATCTATGAAACCGTCACATGTCTTCACATCTCCTGAATTGGCCATCTTAATTACTAACTATGATACACTCTTTATAACACTCACTTTTTATGTTCTTGGAGAGCGCCGATATGACTTCGCAGTGGTAGCAATTCGAAATTGCCGAAGAACCGCTGGTACAGTTTGTTGGTAGCTCCTGCTGAAACTTGTCGCTGAAGAAGCTCGGTCAAGTGTCGAGTGTATTGCGCCTCGACTTTTTCTCGACTTTGCTGTTTCTCGTTGAACCGCCTTACGCCTTGATGCTGTGCTAGACTCAGCACGCAGTGGTTATCGCTTTGAACACGATACTGCAGACTGGAGTTGAAATACCGCAAAGAGTTTTTACACTACTTTACACAACGGATTTCACGCACGCACTTTTACCCGTCGTCAGGATACGATCGCGAGATTCCTTTATTTATAAGGATAACACTTTCCGCGAAGAAAATATCCCACTTCTGACACCAAAATGTAATGTTCGGGTGAGAGAAGGGGTGTTTACGAAGAATAAAACAGCAGACAAAGCAGCAATTTAGTATCTCTAAGACTGATTTAATGTTCAGACGTAACCGAGATGGTGCTAGCTCAACAGATCGGACAGAACTCTCTCTTTAATGGGAATGAGGGTCCTTTATATATGGTGTAGATAACACAATTTGTCAATAATGAATGTTCAAGGGTCACAACAACAACCATTAGGAATACAAACAAATCATAACTTAACGAGATGAGAACTACAAACAATCAATTAGATAATATTACAATCAACATTGTGCCCATGATATTTTTATCGTAAATATACATTCATTACAAGTACGTCAAGTAAGGACTGTGACGTATCGCGCGCTGTTGATGGGGAAGCGCCGCTATTTTAAGGTCATTTTGCTGCGCATCGAGATTTCCATTTACTTTTGACTTGGAAAAGCTACGACGTTCGTTTAAGTTTCAATCGTCAGCTATCGTCAAAATCTATCGATTGTATACAAAACATTAGTGTAAAATACTGACAGTGAATATATGTTAATAAGAAAAATAATATCAAAAATATATAATGTCGGCCTATACGCGTCAATAAGCCAAATCCAAATAAAGAAATCGTATACGGTTGGAAAGGGCTTCTTAAAAGCAATCGAATGGTACCAATAAAACCATTATAAATTTATAACTGAGTTAAACAGTGCCGGGAACGTAAAATAATGAATGCGGCCGAGCGGTTCAACCCCGTTACGTAAACGTATTCACGTACAACACACGGCCGTGTACATGACACAGCCACACCCCATTTTTTATTGCTGAACTAGCTTCTGCCCGCGGCTTCGCCCGCGTGGATGTCGGAAATTATCCCACGGGACAATCGTCTATGTTACTCCTTATAACATCAGTTATCTGCCAGTGAAAGTCCAGTCAAGATTTGTCCAGCCGTTTCGGAGATTAGCCGGAATAAACAACAAGACAATTTTTTTTAAACTGTTTTTTTATGAGTACCTATCGTATACTTTCATATGCATTTAGTAAAAAACTGTTATTTTGACATTATAAACAGACACATCAGTTTTATTTATTTATATACTTAGATATAGATGGACTCTTGACCTCGTTCACGTCTGATGGAAAGCGAAGGATGAGGTCTATGATGGAACAAGCGTGTCCAGAAGATGAATGTTCGCTCTTGTTTTGAAGGAAGACGGGTTGAATGTGGAAGGGAACACAGTCGCTGGCAGAGAGTTCTACACTTTGGCTGTGTACAGACGCCAGCACATCAAGCTACCCGAAACTGTCACATTTTCCCAATCAACATTGAACCTTATGCTCTAGCGATAAAGTTGAAAATCTATTAAATAAATTTGATAGATTGTGGTAACTTGATGTGCTGGCCTCTGTACATAGGTACAGATATTCAATTTCACAAAGTCCGTTCGGCTTTGATTGTAGTAGTGACGTATACCGACAAGCGCGCTCCCACAGCGGCTGCCCCTTGCTGCCGTCGCATGAGGCTATTTCCGCGAATGTGTACCGTTTTACTTCACCCATTGTTGAGTCTCTGTTGATCACAATGTGCATGTGCACGCTTGACAACATTCATAGCCAAACGGACTTCGTGACATAGAACATCTGTAATTTATAATCATGATTATTGGTACTCACCGTTGAAAGTAAGTAAGGACGGCAATAAAATATAGATCCATCTTTGTTCTATTGACCAGTCGGACATGGGATATTTTCGCATCATGTAAGCAAACCAGAACTGAAAATAAGAAATAAAGGTTATGTTATGATTCTTCAATCATATTTCTCGAAGGGGGTACAGCCATCATGATCATCATTTCAGCCGAAAGATGTCCACTGACGGACATAGGCCTCCACCAAGCACCGCCACTTCGACCGGTTCTGTGCTTCTTGCATCCTGCGGATGCGTATAGCTATAATTAGGCACAAATCCAGATAACCAAAAACCCCATAACACATTGTCTGTCCCGGGAACCGAACCCAGAACCTCGCGTTTAGCGGTCGCGCTTGCAACCCTAAACGTGAGGTCCTGGGTTTGATTCGGGCCCTACGGATAGTGAGGGTTGATTTCAAATAGATGACGGTGTGCGCTAAGTGAGTACTCAGCATTCAAATTTTTTCTGCTAATAACAATATTGAGATCAGTGGCAGTTGAACAGGCTTCTTTTGGGTAAGCTCACTCCATCGTAGACTTTGTCTGTCATCTCTGACCTAGATTAGAGTCAAGAGCAAACCCATTTAAAATAAAAAAAAGTGGGGTAATTGTGTAACACACTAACAGTAGGAATGGCTTTCATTTTGAATATTCAACAACATTCATTGCGTTATTAACGGTGGTGAGCAGACAAATTTTTTGAACTTACGAAGCAATGGATTAGCATTATCCTTCAAAACGATTCAAAATGAGGGTGATGTTACGGCCATAGACGTTTAACTTGAATAATAAATAATAATTTTATTAAGTATTAAAAAATATTTTATTTATAACTTACGGTCATGAAGAATGACGTCATCACAAATATAAACCTAAACCACGTCTCCATTTGTGTAAAAGCTGGATTGTAAGTTTTGAACTGAAAATAAAAACACATCGTTACTTTTTGCTCATTGTTATTTATATATGTTGCTCATTGCTATTAGGATTGCAAGACCCTATTGAATACACCTCTAAGGGTTAATCATCATCATCATCATCATTTCAGGCGAAAGACGTCCACTGCTGGACATAGGCCTCCCCCAAGCACCGCCACTTCGACCGGTTCTGTGTTTCTCGCATCCAGGGGAATCCTGCGGCCTTCACCAAGTCATCGGTCCACCTAGTAAGAGGCCTTTCAACGCTACGTCTTCCAGAACACGGTTGCCACTGCAAACGCGAGCAATGTGCCCTGCCTACTAACACTTAAGTTTGGCAATTATTCGGGCTATGTTCTCCTGCGGATCTCTTAATTTCTGATTCGATCACGTAGAGAAACTCTAACTCCAAGCATAGGCCTCTCCTTTGGATAGATTTCAAAAAGCTGTGACGCATACACCTTTAACCTCCCATAAATTCTGTCTTAAATAGTTTTCGACCTATCCGAAGTCTTTCGAGGTGACACCTACAACGTTGTACAAAAGTTGGATTATGCTTTGAACCTCTTTTATATTAGGTTGGTTGGTTGGTCCTAAGGTTGTCTTTAAAAGATCGCTCTTAGCGATAAGACCGCCCATTGTGTCACCCTTTGTACAGTTTCTATATTTATGTCTGTAATTTATATGGTGTACATAATAAAGAGTATTCTATTCTATTATATTCTTCCACAGAACCTCTGTTTGCTGCCTTCTCTGGCTGGTGTTCCCAAAAAGCCTCCTTGCTAGTATTTACTTGGCCAGCGTTGAAGACCATGAACTGCGTAGCAATTGTAACTACTATAGGCCGATTGCTTCACTGAGACGTTGCCTGAGGTAGCAGCGCGGTGCGGGAGGGGTGTGGTCTCGGTTAAGCGATCGGACTATAAATGCGTTCATCAAAATAGCCTTCCAACTCCAATGTTTGTAATAAGCATAATCTTAATCAGCTATTATGTTCCCACTTCTGGGACACAGGCCTCCTGTCAGTGAGAGGGAGTGGGCTATAATCCACTACGCGGGCCCAGTGCGGGTTGGTAGAGTCACATGTCTTCGAATTCTTTGTTCTAGGACATGCCGGTTTCCTCACGATGTTTTCCTTCACCGATTTGAGAGCAGCGGTGATAAAATAATTTACACAAAGTAAAGCGCCTATCTGGGTTCGAACCTACGACCTACACATCGTAAGTCGCGGCCACTCGTAAGTCGCGGCCACTTGTAAGTCGCGGCCACTTGTAAGTCGCGGCCACTTGTAAGTCGCTTGTTGGTAATAAAGTTGATAAAATTACTGAACATTGGTCCAGGTTAGGCTTCGATACTCACATAGAATATGATGTCCCTAATAAAATATCGGTGGTGGAACTCCTTGAGTCCAAAAAAGTTAATATTAAACACGTAGTGCATGTAGTCTAACCACAAGATGTGTAAGATCATCACCTCGTCGCAGACACGCTTCTTACACTTTAGATGTTGAGTCCTGGAAAGGAAAAAACAAGTATCTAGATTAAAATCTTCTGTGACCGCGACACCGAACGGCTATAATAAAGTCCTCACAACATTGAACTTTTTCTGTGTGATGTTCAGTGTCTTGGTAGGTGTTAAGTTCTGGGGTTCTTGTATAGCTTTGAATAGCATAATCGGCTTATAGAGTTCCCACAGGTGGGACACAGACCTCTTCTGTGTAAGAGGGAGTGGGCCGTACGTAATCCATCATGCACGCTGGCCCAGTGTACAGTACCCGGCGATAAATATTGCACATCGACCTTTGGAAAGAGACAATCGGCTAATTTCGGCTTCGTAGAGCGTTATCTCTGTCGCACGAAATACAAACAGTCCGGTATCTATTAGGAGCTGTTAAAAATTAAAAAACAATTATGATTTTCTTCTTTTGATAATTATTTTTATTCTTTGTATAAAATGGTTTTGTGTAAAAAGGTCGATGTGCAATATTTATCGCCGGGTACTGTAGGTTGATTTGAATGTGAAGCTGAATAAGTTAAAACTTTATGGTCGCAGCTGTTTTTTTTTTGCCAGCAAACGTGAGACCTCATCCATCGCTTTCCACCAGGCGAGATCGAGGTCAACATTTGGGCCATATTGTAATAAAAAAAAGATTTTGCTAAGACCATTTTAATTAATCTTCGTTTTTTCACCGAAAGAAATAAATTAAAAAACATTGATCTGAACTGCTTTAAACAGTTCCATATGAGCGTAACTATCGAAACAGTATTTTTTAATGATCCGAAAACAGTTACAGCTTGAGGCAAAATGTTACCGTCATGACAGTAAACTTTAACGTTTTAAGTAGCTAAAATGTCACAAAATCAACTGTTTTATTCATTTGGTGATATCGTTCAAACCATTGAAATTTACTTACATTAATTACAGTAATGGTGGTTTTCCTTTTTTTTGTTGTTTTTTTTCAGTAAATAGTATGTTCAAACTTTAAAAGTTACTGTTATGTCTTTTACTGTTTTACAAATATTTCTTCTTACTGTATAAAGTCAGTAAGTCTTAATGAAATCGCTTTAATGTGTTGTAGTAAGAAATTATTTTTTTCAGTGTTTCCTGTCTCTGTTATTATCAATTACTTTCTACTTATTTTAGATAAGTTAACTATCTCACTTCTTAAGTTCTTACCTATTAGGAGCGTCGGCTTCGGATGATATCTCTTCCGTGCTATGGTCTGCCAACACGCCTTCTATCGAAATGCTAACTTGGAAGCTCTTATCGAAAATTTCCTCTGAAAAATAGAAACCATTTATTAATCACTAGCTGACCCGGCGATCTTCGTACCGTATCAGCATCAATAAGAACGAATGTATGACAAAATGAATAATTTTCATCAGTTTTTATTTCATGAATTTTCCCCTTTTTTATAATTATTTTGCTATTCGGGGCAGACACAAATTAAAGATCATAAAAATCGGTCCGGCCGTTCTTGAGTACCTACTTTTTAGGGTACCTATCCTATATGTTAATCCAGGGTGTCAGCTACCTCCATACAAAATCTTATCAAAATTGGTCCAGCCGTTTGAACGTGAAGAAGTAACAAACATATAAACACACACAAACTTTAGGCTTTTTTTTTGCGGATGGGAATACTTTCGCCTTTATTATTACAGAACACTATTTCTCCTATTTTATAATATTAGTGTGAGTTTTGAAATGACGGTAATAGTCAAAAAATTATGTTGCTTTAACCGTTTGACCGGACATTTTTGTATTTGCACGAGGGGCCACCCTCAAAACCTAATTCTTTTGTCGCTTTTTCGACAGTCTTGAGTGGCAGGGGCTCAATGCTATTGAATTTCTAAATTGTAGAAACTAAATTCGTCTAAACTTGTTTCTTGGGGTGTTCCCTTTGTTATATTGCTATATATATATCCGGTACTGACGATACAAGCTCGTAGGACCAAGGGCAACAGGAACCACTATAGTCAACTTTTCTCTCTTGTGTTTTGTTCCTATTGCCTTTACCAGAGGGGAATAAGAATCTTTGAAAAGAAGCGTTTGTTTTGGTTTCTTCTCACGAATACTGATCATGGCAAATGATCACATGGCAAAAATTTTACAAAAACAGTAGTTACAGTGCGACTAGAGTCTTATCGTCATCATTGTCGAACAGCCACAGTTGCTGTGCAGGTGGAACGGGCCCTGGTGTATAGTGCTCTAGTCTGGTATGTAGTGCTAGCTAGAGAGTCTTACCGTCATCATTGTTGGTCAGTATCTCCGCCATGAGCCACAGTTGCTCCGAGCGTACATTTAGCGCCTTGCTGTGTACGTGGAAGGGGCCCTGGTATATAGTGCTCTAGTCTGGTATATAGTGTTAGAGACTAGAGAGCCTTACCGTCATCATTGTTGGTGAGTATCTCCGCCATGAGCCACAGTTGCTGCGCGCGAAGACCTAAGGCCTTGCTGTGCAGGTGGAACGGGCCCTGGTATATGGTGCTACCGTTCGTCAGCACGGAGGACGCTGTGATTGAAGTCGTCATAGTCGGTGATGGCCCTTAAACATTTAGAGATATTTTTAGAAGACATCTATTTAATCGAATTTTATTTTATCATTTTGATCTCCTAAAATATTAAATAGCCAATTAACTGCAACCAACGCGGTCGGTTATAGATTTAGAACTGTTGTCGAATACCCGTTTTGGCACCCCGGCCATGGTGCAGGTTAGTTTAGCCTAACCTGAACCATTTAGTCGGAGTGCCCTAGCTTAGTTACTGCGACCATTTATAGACTTGCGCGTGGTTGGTCACGGTTCTAACCAAACCTAACCCATTTAGTCGGAGTGCCCTAGCTTAGTTACTGCGACTATAATATTGGCTTGCACGTGGTTGGTCACAGTTCTAAGCAAACCTAACCCATTTGGTGGGTGTGTTCTAGCTTAGTTGTTACTGGAACCATATCAGCTTGTGCGTGGTTGGTCACAGTTCTAAGCAAACCTAACCCATTTGGTGGGTGTGTTCTAGCTTGGTTGTTACTGGAGCCATATCAGCTTGCGCGTGGTTGGGCACGGTTCTAACCGAACCTATCAAATTTGGTCGTGGAGCTTAGTTACTGTGACGAACTCCGAGGAAAGGCATTTATTAAAAAAAGCGTGAATAATTAGAAACACAAAAAGTTAAATATTTCCCTTTTAGGAACGGAGATGATGCGGTGGTTAGGTGGAGATGGTACAGACGCCAGCACATCAAGCTACCAGAAACTGTAAAATATTCCCAATCAACTTTGAACCTTATGCTCTAGCGATAAAGTTGAAAATTTATTAAAGACATTTGACAGATTGTAGTAGCTTGATGTGCTGGCGTCTGTACTTAGGTGAGTTTTTATGATGAAAACTACGTGGAAGTTATAGGAGGAACCGATAAATCAATTTGATTGAATTCGTTTTATTAAAATTCCGTGTAGTATCGCCCGTTTCGATGCAAACTCATTTACGTACCGCAAATTCGCAACTGAATACTTTATCATTACTTAGATTTAAATATTTACCTACTTCTTACAGCTTATTGAAAAGAGTGCCGAATACTTAATAATCAAATTAAACTCATGTTAATAATGCCTATCTATAAGGTTCCTATTGTGATTGCGCGTTTGTTATTAGCGGTAAATTTGAATTGCAAGTCAGAATTGCAAACTTAAATGATTACAATTTTTAAATTGCAATCATTTAAGTATGTTTAAAAAATATATATACCTATATATAATTATATTGTTCATTATTCTCCAGTTACTTCAGTCTAATTTATACCGGCAGCTATTTAAAGACGCAATTTCGGCACGTTTATAATTATCACTTTGTCTTTTTAATGGATAATTATGATAATTTCAATATATTTAAATCAAGAAATTATTGCAGCGCGCGGTAGATCATTGAATATTTAGGCTATAGAACCGAAAACAACTACCAAGCGTTACTAAAATGTAAAATATCTTACCTGCCAGTCCTATAAATACTCCTAAGCCGAAACAAGCGAAAAACGCAATAAATACCATCACAAACTCCCCTTTGTGCATCGAATATATTCTCATTTGAACAGACCTGAAAATATGCAAGTAAATTGTTTGAAAGAAATATTTTGAAAAGTTTATTGCGTCTCTATAGAAAAAAAAAAACAAAATAAGTAATAGTAACTCTAATGACTAGGGTACACTTATAAAAAATATACCATAAATGTGACCCCTATTGTAAAAGAATCCTGTCTTACTTAAAGGGGTAGGTATATCTATGTAAATATTTAATTACGCAGTTACATAGGTACTACAAAAATAGTAAAAAAAAACTACAAAATACCTTTCACATCGATCGTGATGATATGCCGGCGCGATATATTTATTAAATTCGCTGAACAAATCACTGAATTGCGACAATGTGTTACGAATCTTATAGTTCCAGCCGCCTGACGGCAAATGGTAAGAATATCCAACATTCGCTGTATCCATCTCTGCTAAATTATTTAACACTCACTAAGAACAAAAATGTGGCTAAATGAAAAGGTTTTACGAAACAATAATTGCGGAATATGAAAATTGTGTAAGGATACTTGTTTGCCCTACATTTGGTTCGAGTTGTTTACAAGCAGATTATTGATTTTCGCGCTGATGGCCGGTGCTGCCATATTTGACGATAGGGAGGGAAAATGACGTGGCATGCGGGAGGCATCGAGAATGTATCGAGTACCTATAATATTTATGTTTGTATAACTGCAAGACTAATTAATGGTGATCTCATTATATGTATTTAAAGCTCTATCTCCATAGATTTAAAGGCACTGATTTTTTGGTTTACTGTCGTTCTTTAAACTGATTGATTGAAGCTGTTGCAGCTTATTTTTCATGGCTATTGTTACATGAACTTTTTATTTGGTTAAAGTAGAATGTATCAATTTAATTAACACAGTAAGAGTCATTTTTGGGGAATAATGACGAGGGTGTACGAAACACCATGTTCACGAGCGCCATCTAGCGGTAATTTCTGATTTAATTGTGCTTCTGTGTGACATTTTCTCTGTCTATGGTTTAAAGTATCCTGTATGTACAGATGTTTTTCCTTGCCTACGAATGACAGCTGTCATTCGTAGATCTTTGACAGTCAAAGTAGTCGTAGACAGACGGGTAGTCAAAATCCCGAAAGATTAACCACCAATCAACTATTCTTACCAAAAGGTGTCATGTTGCCCAGTAACTGCGTTGTAGTCAAAGAGATTTAAGATAGTAAATAATTTAATGTCTTTGCTATTTGTAAAATACTGGTATTCTTCTGCAACCGGTTAGACTGGAAGCCGACTCCAAGCGGTTAGAAGGCTAGGCAGATGATGAGTCATTCTTACAAACTGGATTTTATTGTAAGTAAAAAGAGGTAGATAGGTTATACAAATACAATACCTATGTCCCGGAATTAACGCACACCACCAAACACCCTAATTAGAATATTGTGTTATACCTACTTAATCATAATACATACCTACACAGATTTTTTCTATTATGTATAGATATAAAACATTATTTATTTATTAAATGCGTTACACTGTGGGAGGAAATTGTGGTCACATTACAAATCTACGCACGCATACAGTAGCACACGTAGAAGTGTTTAGCGTAGTAGGTATTTCGTCTATTTAGGTTTTTTTTGACTGGACAGCGGAAGTGTGACTGTAATTTACGCAGTTTTAATTATTTTTGGTATAATACCTAAATTAAACATAACGGAAATTGATTTAGTAAACGATTTTGAACAAACTACTTTCATAATGTGCATTAATTCAGGTAGATACACATTGTATACACGCTACGCAAGTGGCACGACAAAACTTTGCTAATTAGCCAAGTTTTCTTCGTCTTGTCTCTTTTTCGCTCCCGAAAATTACGGCATGCCGTCCTACTTCCACGTGTTATCTAATAGTGTGACATTGTGCCGTTTTTGAAGATCGAATGTTATGTAGGTAATATATCTAAGTCTTTTTATTATATGTATTGTATAATATTATTGACATAAGGTCATATAAAGTATTTCAGATTACAGTCCGGCCATCGACAGAATGCGTTCCTGACACTTGTCAGTGCGACAATTCTAGAAGCTATTAGAGATCAAATTCACAAAACACGTATTAGTTTGTATGAAATTGACAGATGTCAGACGCATTCTCTCGTTGGTCGCACTAGTTTAAACTTTGTGCGGCTCACTGCCACGAGTGTGGTTGAATAACTTGGTATATTCAAGTTATGTAGTATTTCTGAGCAGGACTTTTAAAGTGGTGTAATAAAATACTTGTATAATAATAATTAAATTATTTATTCAACATTAAGCCTTCACATGCAAACACTTATAATAAAAGTTTAAACAAATACATTTTAACAAATAAAATAATCTAAATTCGAGTGGTTTCAAAATATAAATAGGAACAATTATATAAATAATAAAGTAGGTGCCTACAGTCAGCAACACAATTTTATTAATTTACACTTTTTCTAGATTTTTTTGGTATAAAAGTACACAGCACATTGATACATTATTTCTAGGGAGATTAAAGTAGGTATTTTAAGTAGATTGTGTTACCAACTGTACTTAATAAATACGAACGACAAAGGAATGTAAGGCGTAGTATGGTGTTCTTATAGGTAACTGCATAATTTTTTCTAGTTATAAATTCTCAACTAGTTGAGAGTATAAAAATAAAAAACGGAAATACGCACATCCCTAGGGATGTGCGTATTTTCGGTTTTTATTTTTATTTATCGCACATTTGATTTTGAACTCTATTTTGTCATTTATATTTTTTTATGGTATCTTCTACTAAGTATTGATATTTTCATAAACTTTTTTCTATAATTTTCCGCAACTCCATCTAATGCTATCCATATTTTCCATACAATCTTACAGTACGGCCTACAGAAGGCGTTCCAAACATCTGTCAGTGAGACAAATTCTAGTAACAAATAAACATCAAATTCGCAAGACACGTATTCGATTGACAGGTCACAAGAACGCATTCTCTCGTTGGCCGCACTGGACATACTAACATTGGTACACCAACTCTCGAAACTTTACACATTTTGATTGAATTTACTTACTTTTAGACATCTTGCTGTTATTTTTAGGCTAAATACGCATTATTTTCGCCGACTATGACCGGGCTATGATCATTGTAGACTTATCCGTTACAGCGTAGGTTATAACTTACTAAACACACTATCAATCATAATCTGATTAATTTTGATGGTTATTGCATTAGCAATTCTTCTAAAGAATGTATTAACATTCTTTATGCGAAAAAAAAAATCGGTTGTCTGTAACGTCGGTTTACTGACGATAGTTGAACGTGACAATGTCATAAGAAAATACTGATGGAATAGTTGCATTGCATTTGTTAATATTCGCTTGCACTTCAAGCCACCATGGAACGCTACAGAGCGAGGCCGCGAGGTAACGCTACATGAGTCATGTTTTTTCGTGAGTGCAGCCAGCTTCATCGATTTATTAGACGTTGTCACGTCAAAAAATCTGCTTTACAGCGTAGATAATGCAATGATTTTTGTTAAACTGTCAAAATGTAAACCATTGCTACTGATAGTGTGATACGCAATTACCCCGCTGGCTAAGTTAAAAGCTTCGTGCGTATTTCGTATACAGATCCAGTTTCTAGATCATAATTTTATAGTATGGCCACACATTTATGGTATCATAAAATAATATTTAATTGTACTAATTCTAAAACGTGATGCTTAAATACAAAACCAACATTTTGGATATTTAAAAATAATTTATCGATATTTTTATTATTAAAATTAATTAATAAGTACAATGATTTTGCCGAATAATATATTCTATTAAAATAGTTATTTTTTGTGACATTATGTATTTAGCTTTGGCTCCACATATATGTACCTATCTAATTTGGCAAATATTATAAAATACAAACTTTAAAAGCTATAAAAGCTAATAAATAATATCTTAAATATTTAAAAGATTTTATAGAAATACACAAATGTATAGGAATAGAGAAAATACATGTTTATTTGAAAAACAGGAGACTTAAAAAATAGAAAATAAATTGTACTAAAAAGAATCGATTCTCGTAGCGATTATCGAGTTGTTACTTCATCGATTATGCTAAATTTTATTTACATTATGTAAATAAAATTACCGACTAAAATATATTATACTTTCGTCGGTATCAAATCTCGAACATATTGTCCTGATTACAGAGGAGTAATAATATGAGAGTATGTGAATTTGACTGATGAAGAGCCTTTTACAAAGTTGGTGTAACGGGCCATTCAAGTATTATGTAAGCAGATTTTTTTTTTGCAAAGGTCTTGCGACAGGTTTAAAAAAAAAAAAAAAAAACAAACATTGGTAGATGTATTTTTCAATGTGTTCTGGTTTCTTTATTGATTCATGAGCAGCAGTTATATGCGTTTCGTTTTCAAGCATAGACAAATAGGGTTGCCATATGTGTTCAAACCAAAATCGACTAAACTTTGTAGAAAATCCGAAAAAGTAAAATAAATTAATACTGCTGACGTAACCACCATCCAGACCCCCTCATCCCTCATGTCATCAAAAGTAAGAAAAGCATAGACACCCCGCCCACCCTGTAGTGCTTACGTTATACATAAATGGCCCCTAATCATAATACATAAATTATGTGATAGTAATAAGTGTAATACCTATAGATATTATTCATATTGTGTATTGCACATAAGATTATGACTTGATTTACGTTGTTATACTTAAAAGTTATAATGAAGCTACAGTAAAACTTGGAAATTAGAAAATGAAAAAAAAAAAAGGAAGATATGTTTTTTTTTATTTTCGAAAATCTGAGACCTATATTTTAGCAAGTAGCTAAAATATAGCTAAGCTCGCTTCTTAGGTATACTGCTAAATAAAATTAATAATATTACTTTGACAAACAACTTAGAGTTACCAATAGTTTAAGTCCTATTTTTACATCCTTTTTATTCATACTATTTTAAATAGCAGAACACAAATTGTTTCAACGAAAATCCTAGGTTGAATCTCGGTGCCTCTTTGGCTGCGTTTATACTTAACAATTTGCGTATTTATTAAAATTTCAATTAAAGGTTTCAGAATTAGTTTCAGCCGTAATTTTATTAATGTGAGATCTTTTTTCGATTTGGATGGATACTCTCAACATGACAAAGGAGATGAAGAATCACGGATGAGTTTGTAATAGAAATCTGATTTATTTTAGTACTAGTTTCTGCCCGCGACTTTGGCCGTGTTTCTGTCGGAAATGATCCAGCGGGAACTTGCTACTGGGACTAAAAGTAGCTATGTCCTTCCCCAGGATGCCATCATTCTATCTCCTTGACAAATTTTATCGAAATCCGTTCAGTGGTTTAGGCGTGAAAAGGTAACATACAGATAGTTACTTTCGAATTTATTTATAACTAGCTACCCGACAGACGTTGTCCTGTTTTTGATTCAAAAAACATGTGGCGCCATCTATTGTCATAATAACGTTATTGTTGTTTTCCTCGGGAACAGCCCTTTTTCTCGGGATCAAGTTACCCTATGTCCGTTTCTGTACACCTGACAACGTACATGCAAAATTTTAGGATGATCGGTTCAATGGTTTAGGCGTGAAAAGATAACAAACAAACTTACTTTCGCATTTATAATATTATTATGGATGCGACGTAAATTCCTGGTTAGTCACTTGGCGTAAAACGGTAACCGCAACTTATTACAACTGTGTTGTCAAATCGACATTCATATACCTGCACAAAGTTCAGCGCAGACCATTGAAGTGCCACAATTAAAACTCAACTATATTCACCCTTACACTAAGGTTCACAATTGTTTAAGGAAGTAAGTCACTTTAGGAGTACCGGTTCAAACCGGTGTATTTAAAACACTCTGGAAGACTTCTTTGGCATGGCGAAATTAAATCAGTTTGGAACACTCACATCTCTTAAATTGAAATGGTCTGCACTAAGTGCGTGCATTCTAAAAGCTGGCAACGTCGCAAATACCTGTCAAATATTTACTTTTGCCTTATTATTTTTTTAATATTACTGTATGGATGTATAAGATATTGCTTTACGCACTATATATTAAATTATTCATTGCAGTAATAGTGTCGTAACAGTTCAAGTTGTAAAGCGTTAATTTGGAAAATTTCGTCATAATGCTTATTTTACATCAAAAACTAAATATTCAGTGTTACGATATTAATTATTGCATTTCATAATCTTTAAAGCAATATTTCATGTTTTCATATATAGACAAATGAATCGTTACTATTTGACAGGTATTTGCGACGTTGCCAACTTTCAGTATGCGTGGCCCTTACTTCACCAACATCTACATATCTACATAGGAACGTTAACTCTCCACTACATCTACCTACAAGTAGGCTGTGGTCATACTATTACTTGGCCGCAGGAGCGTCGGTCGCGGCCGCAGTGACGTTGGTCGCAGCTGTAGTGACGTCAGAGGGAGCTGTGACGTCAGAGGTTGTGTTGTCTGAGCGAGCGATTGGAGTAGGTGGGACGGGAGTTACTTGTGACAGTGGGGATTTACCTGTGTGAGAAAGAAAATAAATGATTAATTGGTAATAAAATAGTCTCCACGAGTGAAAAAAAGGCATGCTCTGGATAGTACGCCCACTAGCACCTTGCTAATTGTCTAATATTCTTATCACGGCATACAATTTCTTTTCCAACTTTGGTTTTATAAGACGGGATTACCGTAATGTTACAGTTCGTTGCGGTAAGCCCGTCTTGCGCGAGCCATAGGTCACAGTCTGCAGCAAAATTTCTCAGAACGACTGCTCGTTATCGAAATAAAGTTTACTATATTACCTCATAAAATATTTAAAAAACAAATGTTCCAAGCACAGAAATCAGAAGGCCAATTCTCATAATTTAAAACGTTCAAAATCTATAGTTGCAACCTCATCTTGGCGACAAAGAAATGTCAAAATGTAGGTAAATTAGAGGTATTTTTGACAGATTGAGACTGAGATCAGACTGTAAACATTTTTAAAATTACGAGAATTGCCCCTCTGATGTTTGATAATAATGGAACCATTTAAAGGCTCACTATGATCTCTAAAATTCGACCAATAAGGGTTTTCTGAAATGACGTTCGCTAGGTGGCAGCACTGACACGTCAGGTCCAGGCATCTGTCAAAGAGCCCATATTTTCTTTAGTCATGACTGAATGATGAACAAATGAATGAATCGAATGATGAACGTCATCATATATTTTATATTCATTGTCGAAATGGAAGACTTCTTGTCAAAGTGGTGCCAACTGGTGTCGTAAATTTTCACGAAAACCCCCATTGGCAGCTAAGTTCTCATTTATCAATAGGAATACTGTTCGTCTATAAAGTACATACCAGAAACATAATCCTGGAACCACTTGCTGATACCGCTGGCGTGTTTGCTGACCCAGTCGATCCTGAAGGTGGCTGTGTCCACCAGCTTCTGAAGAGTCTGAGACATCGGCATCAACTGCTCCTTGTGTTTGAGGGCGAAGCTTTTTAACTGGAAGGTGGCAAGAGGGATTTGTTGATCAGTTGATAGTCAAAATATAAAAAGGCGTCAGGTTTTTTTAAACCTATATACAGGGTGTTTGGAGCTGAGTATAGTTAACACCATTTAGAGCATTTTGGGCCATATATGTCTTAGACGAAGTATGTTTTTTTTAATTTTTTTCCCAGTTACAGTTGGTATGTTATTTTTGAATAAACGTTTGCTGTTAAAAAAAAAAGATATGCTTCGTCTAAGACATGTAAAGCTCAAAATGCTCTAAATGGTGTCAACTATCATCGCCTTAAGGCTTCCAAGCACCCTATATAACCGACGAAAAACTATTCCTGGAGGTGCAATACGCATTCAAAACCTACAGCTTACAAAAACATCAATTTCTTGGTCATACTATTGCCAGGACTTCAATTATGACTGTTAAAAATACGCTGAAATAGCAACATTAAAAATGTGGTGTTGACAAAACATAGACTGATTGATGACCCAATCAAGGGCACCTGTCATAAAGTCTAAATTGCGGTAAGATTTTTTATTTAGAATTTATCTCGTCTCATTAAGGTGAAACTTACCCTACTAAGCTCTTCCTCAGTAGAAATAAACCCGAAGGACCCACTCAACACTGCGGGGAAGGTGAAGGCGTCCATCTCAGTGAACTTGTTGTACACTTGGTGGAAGTTCTTCAGGAGGAAGTCTTGAGCCAGGCGCGTGCCTATAGGAGCTTCTACACTCCACGCCGCTACTGCGTACTGCTTGGGGATCTCTGTTAGGGATTTTTCGAGAAGCCTGTAAAAAAAAGGTGGAATAAAATGGTAATATGGTGATATTTGTGACAATATTATCCCTATTTGCAAGGTAAAAATCACCCAAAACTGTTTTTCAGTTTAGAAATCTGAGTAAAAGTACTTTTGGCCTATGAAATCATGTTAAATTAGTTTACGATTTAAAAAAGTCTTTGATCAGTTTTGGTTGGTAAACCGAAATACCAAAAAACGAATCAAATCCTCAGACCAAATAAAAAGTCAAGACATAGCGCTGCGAACAATACAGTGAAGCATGCAAAAACTACACCTCCGCTCTGTGCATACACGCTCACACGCACACATTTACAACCATTTACAATGAAACTACACCTCACTATGTGCACACATTTTTACGAAACCGGCCTCACTATATAACTGTTGACAGCCCTCTGTCTTGGTTTTGATCAAATCACTAATTATGACCATTGGCAAAAGTATATCATGTAATTGGCTTTCATAAAATGGCGGTAGGCCCGCTCCCTATTCCCAAGTAATACTCATACGTTACGAAATGTATTTCACCCTTCAGTGAAATTTCTATGTTAAAACACATTTTTTTTAAATCACAGTACAGCCATTCGATTCTGTAAAAATCTCACCGTGAAAACTTAGGTGAAGTGAGTTTGTTTCTGCTAGGAATTGACACTATTGACAGCTCACTCCACGTTCACTTCACCTAAGTTTTCACGGTAAGATTTTTACAGAATAGCACCGCAGCTTCGGGCCCTATGATACAAATTAGACTAAGTAATTTCTTCAATACTCACATAGTAATAAGAGATTCTTCCCTGGTGCTGGGCAGGTTGTTGATGATGAGACTCTTCACATTAGGGTCGGTGGAGTTCATGAACACGTTCCACAGGAAGTCGAACTCAGTTCTACCGCCGTGACGGAGCACCATGTTGTACACTAAAGAGCGGAGGTAGCTGGGGATTCTGACAAAAACAAACATAGACAATAAATAAAAAAAAAAAATCGATAGTGTTGTAATAAATTATCTATGGTAAAGGACCTACTAGCATTGCAAAGCACATCGAGTTTGAGAAAGAGAATGTCACACAAGTGAGTGACAAAGGCGAAGGCCACCAAAGCTAAACTTTTTTAAATTCGATGTGCCATAATTTATGGACGCGTCAATTATGTATTCATGACCCAAGCACAAATAGCGGCATATAAGAATAGAACTGAGTAGGTATTGACTTCAGTGAAAGGCTAGGCCGATGCCTTTTCCCAACTATGTTGGGGTCAGCTTCCAGTGTAACCGGTTGCAGCTGAATACCAGTATTTTACATGCAGCGACTACCTATCTGATCTCCACAACCCAGTTACTGGGTAGTCGGATATCCCTGGGTAAGACTAGTTGTCCCATAACGACTGTCAAGGACACATGAATGACAGGCGGGACCAACGGCTTTCCGAGGCGCGGAGGGGTCTTGGTATGTAAAGATGGTCATCTATCCACAGACTAACCGCAGCAAGCGTAGCTTAACCTGATCAACTCGTGCGGCTGTTATTACTTAACCACAAGCCCCATCTAACAGAGAATAATATAGGACTTTAGCCAATACTGTTGTAGCGGTATCTACAACGCCACATGCGAACAAGGCGTCATACTGACGTCACGCAAAATCCTGCATCTCGCAAGCAGAGTTTACCGCGCACCTAGCATAGATACAGCGGCCAGTTGCCCGCCAGACACAACACCCGTCTGGTCGGACGATCCTCCCTTTTCTGTGGAGGATGAGTGAACTTTACACCCTGTTCCTCATACTTGTATACTGTACTGTAGTAGCAATACTGAATTATTTGAAAAATAAAAGTCATTTGCATATTTGGGTCTGCCATAACCTTTTTTGTCTCTTGTATTGCGTGTGTCTATGGTTGAATTATGCATTCATGTTTATTATACTTCGACAAAGTTCTATTGTAACTACTATTATTGTTTATTACTATTTACTTACGGGTTATTATTAATATCGGCCTGTTTGGTCCAGTTGTTGAACTGCTCTCGAGCCCAGTTGAGGCACCGAGGCGACTCGACGTAACACTCCCACATCACAAGGTTCTCTATAAGGAAGGCTTCGTTGTCGTCTTTAGGTTTGGAAAGGCCGTAGTTGACTCGTTCTAGCTGTTTGGCGAGGATTATTCGCATGTAGTCCTGGAAATGAAAAAAAAAAGATCATTATGATATTTTGATTTTTTACTAATAATTTGGCAGCTGAAGTTTTTACAAAGAGAAGGATCTCAATTTTCGAATGAGTTTTTGACATCATTCAGCAATCATTACTCGATATTCATGTTACAAAATGGACCCTTTTTAGTTCGAATAAAGTTTATTTTGTGTTTGAAAAATTGCTCAATAAGGTATTTGGACAAATGCCAAGTGAAGTACCACCATAAGTGATTACCGCAAAAGAATGGTGCACTGATCTCTGCGACTTACACTTACGTTTATAAGAATGGAAGTTAGCCCAATTCCTAGCGTTTAGCTTCATCTTAAACCGCCAGATTAGAAGAAGAAAATAACATTCGAGTAAATAAAGCAACCTACCTGGAAATAAACATATCCAGATGTCGCCCTGAGATTATGCTTCAAAAACGCCATATTATTCAACAACAGATCCCAGACCATTTTCGAGTCTTCACCGTTGATGACACAGGTGGTCAAACCTAGTGCGTAACTATAGTTCAGCTGCGAAACTTTGGCGAGATTGAAGGCGTCGTCGATTAGCTGTGACTTTGTTATGGGGGACTTTATACTGCCGGCTTTTAGAGCTTCGCTGAGCAGTTGCCAGTTCTTCTTGTCATAGTTTACTCGGTAATAGCCTGAGGAATTAAAATTAGTTTAAAAATATTATAATTATTGAACTGTACCTGGGGGCTTATTCTCCAAACTAATTTTAATTCCAATGAGATGCCAATATGATTAGAATGTTAATTTTACAGTCACGTGATTCGGTACTCTTGAAAACAATATTGTCAACAATTACCCCACGCCAAGCCCGAACCCAATTCCACTTAGTTCTCCAAAGTGGACACCCAATCTATAAATCATTTGGCGCTAGCATCGAACTCAAGAGTACGAAACGTCACAATTCCAATGTCGATCTATCGGAATTAAATTGAAGAGTACGCACCCTGTACGTTATGTATGACACAGGGTCTCCTAGTGTGCGGTCCAGTGTTACTCGTAACCAGAATGTAAAGTTTTTTGAGATGAAATAAGTTATTATTATATTTTATGTATTTCGATATTTCTCGGGACCCTGGGGTCCCGGACCTTTGGAAGGCGTACAAGTGGCCGAAGCCAACTAGCAGAGGCCCGTTGGACGCTTTTAATGAAATGAGGCACCATACGACGATTATCACAGTTCGCACTATGCAAGTGCACCCATTATTATTATTATATTAATTTTCACGATTTTTGTGTACAGCCGGTCGATTCTGTAAAAATCTCACCGTGAAAACTTAGGTAAAGTAAGTTGGTTTTTGCTAGGAATTGACACTATTGACAGTTCACTCTACGTTCACTTCACCTAAGTTTTCACAGTGAGATTTTTACAGAATAGCACCGCTGGCTAGTGATAGGCTGATTCGACTGACCAATTCACGTCTGTTGAATTGATATAGGAAAAGTTTGTTACTCGATTCAGGTCTACTGAAGTCCACATGTGATTGTTCCTGAAGTGCTCTAGACTGTTAGACTTTTAGTTTATTCTAAACTAATCTCTTTCCTTTTTTGACGTGCTAAGTTAGTTTATCGATTCATGCCTCCTAACCTGCGATAGGCTGAGTTAATCGATCGATTTATATCTACTGAACCATTACAGGAATAGTAATTTGATCGATTTACTATACTAAATTTAGATACAACGAATAAATATGTATCCTGTGTTTGCAATTTAGTTTCCAAACATGTAAACAAATGTGTTTTTGGAAAAATAGCTTCAATGCACAGAGATTACTTTGTGCTACAACTTCATATTTTTAATAACTTAGTCGTATTGAAATGAACTTAATTTACACTAGCATAAAGTTGATATTTCTTTAAGTGTACAAAACGTCAATTTGGATACAAGTATTTGAACATGGAATAGATGATGAGGGACTTACCGATAGCATCAACGTTAACATACAACGCCTGGGTAGCATTGATGGGTACATTCACAGTACTGATGCGTCCTTTGAGCCAGGACTTGGGCTTAGTGGTCCACGTGTCTACGGGCGAGTCCACGATGGTGTAGCTGATGGGAATGTGCCACAGCTGGTCTATCATCTTCTGGTAGGGGTCTGTTGCAGAGGTGAAGAGGCGCTGTGGGGAAAAAAAGTGATTAATAATTTGAAAAACTCGGTTAAATGGCTGTGTCTTTTCTACATGATTGTATAAGCATTATAATGTTGTTGTAGTGGCTGTTAGAAGCACGAGCAAGTAGTCGTTCTTATGGTAACACATGGGCAAAAGATTGTCGACAAATGTTACAACATTTTTGACTCTATCCGGTATTACCGGATAGAGTAAATACATGAGTGGATGCATAACTTAATGCAGCTAAAAGTATTTTTAAACATTATCGCTTTCCTTGAAAATTGGTAAGACCTAAGACAATAGAGGTATGAGAAAGAGGGCGTAAAGTTCACTCATCCTCCATAGAAAAGGGAGAAACCTCCGACCAGACGGGTGTCGTGTCTGGTGGGCTACTACCCGATGGCTGATATTGGGACGTTGTTTATATACTGGTCGCGCGGTAAACTTTGCTTGCGCGATGTAGGATCTTGCGTAGTCCGCATGCGGCGATGTAGATGTCGCCACAGACCCTAGGGTCTGTTAAACCAGACCCCTGTAACCCCCCCCCCCCCGACAGTAAACCCAGTAACCCCTGTCCCCTGTAAACTAGACCCTAGGGTCTGGGGTGTGTGAAATACTAGTATTCTCCAGAAATTACACTGCGGACTTTTGTGGGTACCGATTTGAAATATGAGTTGAATCTGAGTATACTGGAAGCCTTCCCCAACTTTGCTTGGTCAAAGCATAGTCAAACGAGGACGAGCACTTTACCTGTTCAAACTCAACATGTCCCTTTTCATAGTTCCTGTTAACATTAACGACAGGGTACCCAGCTTGCTTGGTCCAGGAGTTCATGAAGTCCACCACGTTGAGGTCCTTGAGAGCCGGGTCTGATGGAGTAGCCCTGGCCATCGCGTACCAGAGGTCGTTTTCTTCAGCGTTCGAGTATTTCCTGGTGGGAATAACGGGTGATAAAATTACAATGACATGGATTTGGATGCTGTTTTATAAAACCATTGATTGATTTGTAACTTATAATTTTTATTATAAGTCACAGTTTCTGTGACAAATAAATCAATTGATTTATATTAAAATTTTTTTGAATAATGAAAAAAAAAAGTAAAACCCTCAGTTAACCAAGATTTCTACAGTGTTATTTAGGGTTAACCAAAATATGCCGTTACGAATAAAAAATACGATATTAGGAAAATATACACAACCGGAAAGTTTTTCTATCAAAAAATATTTTTGCGATGTGGGAAACGAACCCTCGATAGCGAGACGTCATCAAACCGATTAATTGGCTGTGTTATAATTTCAGTGTACGCATAGCTACACATTAAGCTATATATAACCAGTATAAGCTGATTTCTGATTGTACAAAAAACCTATACATTGCGAGGTCAGTTAAAACTGGTAATGTATAACGGTAATGTGTCGCCGTACCCATACTAATATTATAAATTCGAAAGTAATTCTGTCTGTCTGTATGTTACCTTTTCACGCCTAAACCACTGAACGGATTTCGATAAAATTTGACAGAGAGATAGATTGCATCCCGGGGAAGGACATAGGACAGTTTTTATCCCGATATTCCCACGGGATTGACACTTATGTGGGTGAACGCGGGGCGTTGCTAGTGTACCATAAAGTATTATTTTATCTATCTATCAGGTATGTACCTGAGAATCAAACTCAGAAATCTGAGCTTGAATTGGGCAGTTTCAAAGTCAGTCTAAATCGATTCAACCATCCTCAATAAGAACAATCACAAATCAACACTCACCACTGATTCAAATAGATAACCAATCCCTGATGGAACAGGTCCTCAGAAATCGTATGGTTCAACATTCTGATCAGATTAGCTCCCTTAGTGTACGATATTTCGTCAAACTTCTGCGATATTTCCGAAGCGTCCTCCACTTTGCGAGATACTGGGGAGGTGTTTTTGAGTGCGTCGGATCGAAGGAGGTCCATTTTGTCTCGGGAGAAGGATTCGAACATGTTCCATTCGGGTTCCACCTAGAAAAAGGAAAGGTTTTATTGGAATAGGATGCTTACTAAGGGATTTTACATTTTCCAATAATAAAGCTGAAGAGTTTGTTTGTTTGAACGCGCTAATCTCTGGAACTACTGGTCGGATAAAAAAAAATCTTTTTGCATTGGATAGCCCAATTCTTGGGGAAGGCTTATAGGCTATTTCACATCACGCTATGACCCTTAGGAGTCGAGCAAAAAAAAAATGCGATGCGAGGGGGTGGAGGAGGAAAAAATTTCACGCGGACGTCGTCGCGTGCATAAGCTAGTATTTAATAAAAGTCTTGAGATATCATTCGGGAGCCAGATTGGTTCTGGGATTTCCCAGAGCCTGTTAGGCACTGCTTAAGGTCATAGCACACATATGAACTTTGAAAGGGATCGTCACCGTATCGGTTTTTCGCCTCGGCGTCAATCTAATATAAGCACATGACCAAAGCGGACCAGGAGCTCCGATACGTCGACTCGGCTACGATTAGACGACACCGCGCTTACGGCTCGGCGACCGCTGGTTGATGGTGCTGCAGACAGGCCGCGGGAGGGGTGGGAGGGGTGAGGGTGGACAAAGAGACATAAGCTCGGGTACTGAGAGACGTAAACGCGGGGAAGACGAGCCGAAAGCGCGGGAACTGCAAGTTGACCACGCATCGCACCGCGGTTCGTGAGCTTGTCCCGAGGCGAGGCGATTACGTTACGATTCCGATTAGTGCACGTTGCAGTAGGGTGTTTCTTACAAAGAATACTGAATGGCTCGAGTTGATACGGTAATGATCCCTTTCCGATTTGATACGTGTGCTATGAATGACCTTTATAGTTGAATTCTCAATTGCTTAACCGGTTGAATGACGTAATTACAGAAAAAATTAAAAAGTCATTGTGTCTCGCGTGGATTCACGCTCCGGAGATACGAAGGGTTAAGTCACCTTGCTCTCTTATCTTAGGGCAGAAATGAGCAGCGGAGAGTGAAATGGGTAAAGCTTGTTTATTTTTAGGGTTCCGTAGCCAAAGGGTAAAAATGGGACCCTATTACAAAGACTCCACTGTCACCAGGCTGTATCTTTGGAACCGTGATATCTAGACAGTTAAAATTTTCACATATTATGTATATCTGTTGCCGCTCTAACAACAAAGACTAAAAACAGAATACAATGAATATTTAAGGGGGCTCACATACAGCCAATGCCTTTTTTTTTTCGGCGTTTTTGCCTTGTGGTACGGAACCCTTCGTGTGCGAGTTAGACTCTCACTTGGCCAGTTTTTTATTTTCTCAGCTGGCTGATCAACGGATTCAACGAAACAGACTCAACATGAGATCCTGAAAGGCACTTGTGGCCTCACGCCTGCTATATCTACTTCAAATTGGTTTTCTAAATTCCTTTTTCTTTGACTAAAGCGACCAAATTTTTTTAGGAGTATCCTAGCCAGTAGTACCTCGGAAAGCACGTTAAGCCGTTGGTCCCGGCTGTCATTCGTGGAGCTTTGACAGTCGTTACGGGTCGTCAGAAGCCCGAAAGTCTGACAATCAATCTTACCAAGGGATATCGCATTACCCAGTAACTGGGTTGTGGAGGTCAGATAGGCAGTCGCTCCAAGTAAAATACTGGTATTCAGCTGCATCCGGTTAGACTGGAAGCCGACCCCAACACAGTTGGGAAAAGGCTAGGCAGATGAAAAATAAATGATCCTAGCCAGTAGTAATGCCTGCTAGTACTTACATGGTCCACTCCGACATACTCGATATAAGTCGCGAATCCCTCGTTAAGCCAGAGATCGGTCCACCACTTCATGGTGACGAGGTTCCCGAACCACTGGTGAGCGAGCTCGTGCGCTATGTCGATGGCTACGTTCTGTTTGTCGCGGGGAACGCTTTCGCCTTCATCGAAAAGTAGGGTTGTTTCTCTGTGGGAGAAAATAAAAATGTTATCAAGGGCCAACGAACCTACAGCTGCCTTGTGTGAGATTGATGACTTATCATGTCGCAGATCAGAGAAACAATGCTTATACAATACAAAGCAGTAAGTTAGTACGGGCATAAAATAAGAACTCAAATATATGATGTATGTCTAACAGATATGTCATGATAAGTATTTATACGCTTCTAAAAATCTTTGGAAATGAATGTTAAGAGGCGAATCTTTTATAATAATATGACATAAAGGTGTTTAGGCGTAGCATATGAGTAGTATTTTTTTCTCAATAGACAACATTGGTGATAACCTCTACATTATCATAGCTTTCTGATAGACGTTAAGACGTCACATTAAAATAATCTTTATTTGCGTTTCTAGGGTTCCGTAGTGCAAAAGGAAAAGCGGAACACTTATAAGATCACTTTGTCGTCCGTCTGTCAGGACCTTTTTTCTCAGGAACGCGTGGAGTTATCAAGTTGAAATTATCTAAATCATCTACATAATTATATCAAATAATCTGCTAAAATCCCTTGACGCAGTGAAAAAATCAAACTTCTAAGTCAATGCAATCAAAAGACACGGGCGTTTATGTTCCGTTTATGCCGCATAATTTGCCACTCGCAAGGGAATCAAATCCTATAGGGTACTTCCCGTTGACCTAGAATCATGAAATTTGGCAAGAAGCAATGCCATGTAGCACAAGCAAAGGAAAAAATCCGGAAACCATAAATTTGTAGTTACATACCTACGAATTTGTACGGAACTCTCGGTGAGGCAGTCCGATTCGCACTTGACTGGTTTTTTTTACAACTCAACTATCTTTTCCGGCGATAAGGAATGAGTAAGTTATAATTACAATAGGTTTAGTGGTTGTTAACGGCCTTAGAATACGTCAAAACTCATAACGAATTAGATAACGTTAAACCATTTCCCCTGACATTGTATTGCAAAAGATGATGTAATTAGGAGATGGCCTTCTGCAGGCATGGACGGTGTTTTTGAAACTTTGAATAGGCGTATCTAGCTGTGCTTAAGGCACGGTATTTTCACCATAAGGCCATTACAAGATGACGGCGCCGAAGTAGGAATACAATATTGGAGGAGCACCGGGACCTCAAAATTTTGGACCAATTCAGCGCGACTATTAGAACTCAGTCCGATGTGTAATAATACAAAACACGTTTGATCTTGTCCACACCACACACTGCCGTCGCACCGGCGCGGCGCCGATCCCCGGCTTTTGTTTTGTCTATCGTAACATACTGAACCGTCGAAATCGGTCGCGGAGGACAAACGATCGCCGTAACCGGGTCGTCAAGTTCGGTTCGAATAATCTCGTTACTCGTTGACGTCCCATTGACGGTGGATATGGACAAACGGTCTTATAAATGCGAATAAGGGTTCTATTATACATATATTAATAATAACGGAGAATAAAAATTCCCCGTGGCACAAACGGTGTGTCACGTCCTCACAGGGAATCAGCGCGAATAACACCGACCAGCCCGTGGTGAAAAGAATCATGACGAAAATAGAAAAGTTATGTTTTAATATAGCAAACTCTGACAGGGGCACGTGGCTAATTGATAACAGCCTCACAGGTCGATCGATCAAGTTAAGCTAGGTTGATCTGTGGATGGGTGACCATCTTTACATACCGAGTCCCGTCCGTGCCTCGGAAAGCACGTTAAGCCGTTGGTCCAGCCTGTCATTCGTGGATCTTTGACAGTCGTTACGGGTAGTCAGAAGCCCGAAAGTCTGACAACCTGTCTTACCAAGGGGTATCGTATTACCCAGTAACTGGGTAATATGATACTCATTGTAATAGACGTGTTTTTCTATCTTTTTATTGGCTGAGAGACAAATATTTAATATTACTGCGATGTGTTTTGATATGTGCTTGGACCTCGAACTCGATTTAACATACCTACTAGGTAATCGATTGTTTGCATAAAGAATTGTGGACAGTTCGTTTGTTTGTCTATAAAGTTATTTCGACTAAATATGTGCTAAATAATCAATAGTGCAACGTGCGAGATTTGTATTTACGTCCTTTCGTTCACCATTCTAACGCGACAACAGTTGAGCTATCGTCACGTTTAGATCCACCATAAACAACACAAAGGAAGAAAGGTATGATCCAGTAAAAAAAAACCGGTCAAGAGCGAGTCGGACCAGCAACTACTAATTTACGGTTTTGAGATTTTTCCTTTACTTGTGCTACTTGACATTGCTTCTTGCCAAATTTCATGATTCTAGGTCAACGGGAAGTACCCTATAGGGTTTGATACCCTTGCGAGTGTGTAAATATGCGGCATAAACGGAACATAAACGCCCGTAACTTTTGGTTGCGTTGACTTAGAAGTTTGATTTTGTCACTGCTTCAAGGGATTGCAGCCGCGAGTAATTGATATTAATTTCAACTTGATATCTCTACGCGTTCCTGAGAAAAAGGGTCTTGACAGACGGAAAATGAAGTGATTTCAGACTTTGAGTCAGTCAGGACTTTGAATTTTATATTTAAAGACTAGCTTCTGCCCGCGACTTCGTTCGCGTGAAATTTCACCCTCCCCCATTCACCGTCCGAGGGGGATTTCGAAAAACCCTTTCTTAGTGGTTCACAAAGAACACACCCTCCAAATTTCATGTCTCTAGGACCAGCGGTTTAGGCTGTGCGTTGATATATCAGTCAGTCAGGACTTTGAATTTTATATGTAGGACAGATTTTGTATTTCACGAACTGTGTAGAAATAAACTTTATTCTTTCTTTCTTTTGCTGCTGAGCATAGGCCTCTCTTTTCTTCATATTTTTACTGAAACTCATATTACTTTGACTTGTACGTTCTCATGTATTGGCCACTGTAACTCGTTAAAAGGTGTTAAAAACGGTTTCCTATCGCTACGCCGGCCGAGTTAAAATTCTATTGCGATTAGATCAATGTTACGCATGCGTCAAGAAATGTGTATGAAATATTATTCTTTTACCGGTTTTAACCAGTAGTAGTTACTTTTTATTTTTGAAGTGAAAACTTCTTTAGCATCGTTGTGATTTGAAATTTTATGAAACGAAAAAGCAACAGTTAAAAGAGACATATAAAATTTAACGTGGGAGAAAATGAGATAGGAAGCATTATACAGTGTTTTTGTTTTTATTAGTACAAATGACATCACATTTAATGGATGTGTGGATGTGGATGTGGACGTGGATGTGGACGTGGATGGATGGATGGATGGATGGATGGATGGATGGATGGATGGATGGATGGATGGATGGATGGATGGATGGATGGATGGATGTATGTTCTTTAGCATCGTTGTCGAAAAAAAAAGAAAGAACGCTAAGCGAAAATGAATTAACAGCGCGGGTGGGTGATGCCGTTGTGATGCGACGGGGTGGGTGGGGGAACAAGAAATTTCACGCGGACAAAGCCGCGGGAATAAGCTAGTCAATAAATAAAATTAAATAAATCTAAATTAACCGCGAAGTATTTTTGACATCTTCTTTAACAAGCATAGCCGTGGTTTGCAACCAGATAACCTACCTATCAAGGACATCTCGCTTAACTAAATTATCAAACGAGCAAGGGAAACAACAACACAAAACACAACAAAACTCACCTGAAAGTTACCAGCCCCCAATTCTCCATAGCCCCGCTGGAGAAGTCCGGAATAGCGATCAAATCCATCTTATCTAACGCGTATGGCACTCCGAAAACATCTTCGTAGTACGCGAGAAGTTTCGGCGTAATGGTTGACGCGTATTTCGCTTTCGCTATTAACTCGGGCCTCGTCCAAATCTTGATAGGAATGGTGACGTTGTCTTTGCTCGTATAACTTGTTTCTAAGGATTTGAAGTCTGAGAGTACGTATGCTACTAGGTAGGTTGGCATGCTGACTGATCTGTCGAAGTGGGTCCATTGCCAGCCGGGTTGCTCAGGACTGTGGGAGGAGAAATTGTATTAGTGTGCTGTCTTTTATTGGTTCTCCAAGGAGTGAGCAAAACCGTTTATATGTTACAGGGTCAGATTAAATTAGCTAGGGAAACTCTGCAGACGTGGGTATCGATATTTAAACACTATAAAATAAAAACAATTCCTGATTTTTAAACTGCTATTTTAAATGACTACATTAAGGCTACGCCGACCAACTAGTGGCGCCCTCATCGTTTGTTTGGTTATTTCTTTTATTTTAGAATGAAAATTCAGAAAATAAGCACGTTAAGTTATGCTCCACAAGATTATACGTTAATATTATGTTATACGGTAGTTTTACATTGTTTAGTTTTATTGTAATCACTAAAACGGATAATAGTGGCCACTATTTTCCGTTTTAGTGATTATAATAAAACTAAACAATATAAAACTACTATTTATAATAATATTAACGAATAATCTTGTGGAGCACAACCTAATGTGCTTATTTTCTGCATTTTTATTCTAAAATAAAAGAAATAACCAAACAAACGATGAGGGCGCCACTGCGCGGTCGGCATTTAGTCGGCGCCCTCGACACAAAAAATCGTCTAATTAATTTATTTTTCGTTTAATCGTGTTTAGATACCGATGTCAATCGTGTCCGCGGAGTTTCGCTAACTTATTTAATTTGACCTTGTATATGTATGTAGATAAGTCTACTCGGATAGTCTATGCTTTTTTTTTTTCAGGATGGGAAATCATCAAATGACCCCTCTCGCTCTGGGTGGAGCGGAAGGGAGTGTCAGACTCTTACTGACTAAAACCCACCCGTGTTCCTTCCTTAGCCCTTTATGTTCCGGGCCAGCGCTAACCCTTTCGGAAAATCCCGCTGACCGGGTAGTCTATCCTTAGGTAGTCTTTCAAGGGGTGAGGAAAAAAGGTGTTCCTCATTCAATTGATTAACAGTCTTTGTCTGTTTGTTTGTCTTCAAGTTAAGGACTAATCGCTGGTACTATTTTTTTTTTTAATGAATAAGAAAACATACCTTATTAGCGAAAACAGGTCAAGAAGATTCTAGTATTATAATAAACAGGTAAAGTTTGTGAGGTTGTAGGGGGTAATCTCTGGATCTACTGAACCGATTTTGAAAATTCTTTTACCAATAGAAAGACACATTATTTGTGAGTGTCATAGGCTATATATTATTATTAATATAAACGAAGTTCGCCGGCTCAGCTAGTTTAAAATATTGTAAAAGTTAAATATCTATCGCTACAAAAAAATATACCTAAAATTTAAAATAAAATGGATAACATGGAAAAAATATTGTGTGTATAGATTTCTTGGAATGGAAAAATGAGTAACACGTTTCGAAATTAACTAATTAAAAAACTTGATTAAGAGAGGAGGCACATGTGGCCATATCTGTGTGTTTAATAAAATAATTTGTGCATCGAGGCGTGTTCAATCGATTTTATAGTTACTGTTAGTGACTTGGTCACTTTAGGGTTCCTGCGGTGAATAACAATTAAGAAGAAATGCGGTCGAAGAGACTTTTGAAAAAGCCTAAGTAAAAAGTCATAATTCGAGGTTTGGCTCTCGCCTATTTCCTCCTCCAATATTGGAACAATTTAAAAGATATTTTATAAACTGAATAAGAAGGATATAATATACTGTGTCCCTATGTTTTTTTTTTTCATTAATGGTTGTCAAAGTACAGTAAGCCTCTGTTGACAGCGGTTTAAATTGGCATTTTTTGCGGGTTCTAGTGCTTATAAAAATAATGTATCATCAAAAAGGAAAACATACAAGAAGTTAATATTTATTACTCTGTAAAAAATCATTGCTTTATGGTCAATACCAGAAAGAAAACAAGCGAGAGCGGTTCTTTGGAGAAACGACCACCCGCATTTCCTCTTAAGTAACTTAGTTTTTTTCGATCTAGTGTCAAATATTAGACACACACCTAGCCAGTGATCCAAAGCTTTCTTTGTTCCTTTCAAAAGCATGGTAGTTTCAACGGCCAGAAGAAATTACTACTTCTCTACTGGGCTTAGACGGATGCTTCGAAACCCAAAGCGTTTGCACTGAATCACAGAGATGTCAGACTAAATTCGTCTAAATATAGTGATCAGATGAATTCGATTTAAATTTTCTTCTACCTCATCGTCTTCATCTGCCTAGCCTTTTCTCAACTACATAAATGTTGGGGTCGGCTTCCAGGTTAACCAAATGCACCTGAATACCAGTATTTTAAACGGAGCGCCTGCTTTTTGTCTCATATTTGAGATTAAATATTTTGCAATGTGAACATTAGGTACTTACATGGGTTCCTGGGTCACAATCTTCATATTAGACAAAGCAGTGACAGATTCTGGATGGGCGATACTGATTTCGAACTTAGCTTTGAAAGCTGGCTCGTCGAAACAAGGAAACGCAGACCGCGCCGACGTCGGCTCGAACTGGGTGACCCCTAGGTTTCTGAAAGATAGGAATTGGTTATATTTTTAGAGAGGAAATTTCCTGTACTTCCTGCATCAATATTTGTGGGGTCTGAGTTTGTTTTTGCTGTAAATATGGGAGTAATTTAGTATTGCTAAATAATGAAGCAGAAAAATGCTAATTGATTGCTGTTTTCAAAATTTACTTGGCCTTTAGAGGATATGCAAGTTATGGAGCGAGTTCTGCTCGCATTTTCTTTGAAGGATAGAATCAGAAAAGAACCGGAGTTACAGACATAGCTTGCAGAGTAAGTAAGCTGAAGTGGCAGTGGGCTGGCCATTTGTCGAAGGGCCGATGGCCGGTGGAGCTGACGAGTACTGAAGTGGAGACCGCGTATCGGCAGGCGTAGTGCGCGAAGGTGGGAGGATCAAATTGGATTCGGAAGGCGGAGGACAGTGTGTTGTGGCGTAGCTTCGGAGAGCTCTATGTCCACTGGACTGCGAATGGCTGAGTTGATTGAAGGATGAGCAGGTACTTGGTAAATGGGTAGGTACCTAAAATACAAAAGAATGTTTAGGACCCATCCATGGTGCGGAACTGATGTCCATGTTTTCTTGTGCCTAAAATATTCTTTTCAGTTTTGCCTTTTGGTCAACAATCAAGTATTCTCTCTTTATCTTTCACAGCATATAATCAACTGCTGTAACAATTGTGTAATATTTATGAATGAATTCTACAATTCACTTAAGAAAATGATTCAGCTAAGATTTAACAGTAGTTTCAAAAAGAAACAATCTCTAGTGTTACATCATATTTAGAGTTTGGCACAGAAGCAAATCTTTATTTAGTTTTACATCAGATTTATTTATTAATTATAATTTAATTATAATTTGAACAAGCTGAGATTGACTGGTGACCTCCAAACTAAGCATTTGCCTGTTTCTTGGAGGTCAGAAAACATGACTAATATATATTGCTGGTTCATTTTAGTTACACTAATGTTATAAAGGCGAAAGTTTGTGAGTGTGTAAGTGTGTATGTGTGTGTTTATATGTTTGTTACTTCTTCAAGCTCAAACGGCTGGACAAATTTTGATAAAATTTTGTATGGAGGTAGCTGGATTAACATATAGGCTACTTTTTATCCCGATATTCCCATGGGATCGACATTTTCGCGGGTGAAACCGCGGGGTGCAGCTAGTTGATTTATAAAATGCTCAGTAGTTCTATGATACTAATATACTATGTAAAAATACTGTGTCTGGTAAAATATTATGTAGGTAAATAACTTGTAGAAAAATAGTGTAATTTTGACAGTACTGATAAACTAGGTAATATCTACTACAAGGGCCATAGTTAAGCAACAGTAATAGCATTGATAGTTACTGAGACTTTTGTCATGCAGATTTCCTAATGATTGCCTTAATGAAAGTGATTATCAGACAAATGAGATTGTTACTCAAAAAGCAGGATATTCACTGACGGACAAAATACCTATTTTAATATGAAAAGAAAAGACTTACTTGACTTCATGCTTATCATTCATGTATGTGCTTTTATAAAATCCAGTCATTGAGTTGGAGATCTTTCCTTCAAAGGACAGCTGCAGTACATAGTCTACGTTCGCTTTCAACGCAGACTCTAAAGGCAGTATCAATCTATCCCCAGAACCTACTACTATAGACAATATTCTAATGGTCCGTACTGCACTGCGGGTGATTTCTGTATCAGCAGGTGGGGGTGCTTGCGTTGTTTCAGTTCTTAAAGTTGTCTCATTGCTGACAACCGGAGTTGTTTCTGATACAGTTGCCGTTGTAGCGTTCTGATCAGCATTTGCCGTAGTTGTAGGAACATCGGTGGCAGTAGCATTGCCCACTGCTGTAACCGTAGTCTCAGTCACCTCTCGTTTGACTTTAGGAGACCGTAAAGTCTCAACTTTCTCATATATTTGTTCTGTAAGCTTAGCATTGCTACTAATACTGAGGTTCTTAGAATGTAATATTATTTCCTTGACACTCCTACTAGCCCGTATAGTAATGTATACGTCGCCGGAGTATGTTGAGTTTTCTAGTTCTGCTCTTAGCTTCAGTCTGTAGAAACTTGGCACTACCGTAGAAGGGAGTCTGAGGTCTGGTGATGGTGTATTTGTTTGTCCAAAAGGTTCAGTTTCATCCCAAAAGTCTACAGTTTTTTGTGAGAGCTGAAACAAGAATAAATTTAAAATTACTATACTGTTTTATATGATTACTTACTTCTTTTATAAATAAGAGGAAAATATGCAGTCAAAAATATATTCCAGTCTTTGGCAGTCTGCAGTAATAAATATAGAATTTTGTGAAGATTGAAATGGATTTACTGCTTATTAGAGTGCAAAATAATTTCCAGCCAAAAAGCTACTTTTTTATTGTAATACATATTTAACAGGTAGGGTAGGTAATGCGGGCTGGTGTCTGCAACTCCACGTCAATGCGCGTATTTTGCGTACATTTAACAGGTAATTTAAAGGTGAAATAAAATCTAATGTTTCTCATCTGTAAAGACACTTTTGGTGATCATGAATAAGTAATATAGTAGGTGATGAATAAGTTGTTGGACCATAAGTATAAGTTTTGTGGGAAGGACAATCACTAAACATTAATTTGGGGATGTCCTTTTCACAATACTATTTATTCTGTCTTCTCTAAGTACTGTATTTTAACGACTAATACTAGTAATAAGTTATAATATTATTTGCTAACCCGTTGGATCATGGTTGTCCGAAAATAAAGAATATTATTAATTTAAGCAATTTTCAGACTGATTTGCAAGATCGGATGGAAATGAAAACCACATTCTCATTAAACATTAATCCGTTTTATTTCACTTACAGACAGCTTATTATTTTAAAGGTTTGACAGACATCATAATAATTATAAGCTGTATTTATTGCTTTATTTTTATGTGAACTTTCGCATTCTAATCCTAAGAAAAGTCATGAATTTATTATTGTTATCAGTTGTTGCTATTCTAAATTAACTTTCTTAAAGAGCTAAAACTGTGAGAAATTACGACACAAAGCTATTGTAACAATATAACGGATATTATTTATACTTACTTTCTGATCTCCACTAATAATAACTCCATTAAATATAAATAAAACGAAAATTGTTTTCAAAAACATTTTGTGCGTTAACTAAAAATATCACAGGTTATAAAATGCAGTAGGATTATAGAAAACTTTAAGTTCTTTACTAAAAGTTTCTCATTTTTACACTATCGATGAAATTAACTGGTGTTTTAATAATTTATTTAGAATATTCGCTAAACACCGCACACTTTCAACACTTCAAAGATCGATTGTCATTTTGACGTTTATTTTTTTTCGGAGCTTGCTTAGTCTAACTGGCAAAGATCGCGTTTACTCCGGACAAAGTAGTTTTGATTATGATTTTTTATACCGCTTCCATCCGCAAAAGGCTGGGAGTAGCGTGTAACTGCGGAATTAAAGTTCGATAAAAATTACATATAAAATACGGTAGCTTTTAATTAAAATTGATAAGAAATATTATTACAAGATAGCAATTGAACTTGAAATCGGGCAACGTCTCGTGGAGTTAGTGGCAGATTAGATAACAGCCGGCTTGAACACATTTTTATATAGTACCTACGAATATAAAAACATCAAGTGACTAAGCTTGGGCTTACCTTGAAGTAGGTGATAAAATGCACAATGACGCCCACTATGACTGCAATTACTACTGCGAAAATGATGAAAGTGACACAGATGCAGTTAGACACGAATACTCCGCCTTTTCTTCCATATTGGATATCTTCTGGTGTTTGGGATTCATACGCCAGGAACTGTTGCCGGCTCGTTGAGAGCGTCATGTTGTTAATTCATTCTGAAACAATTACGCTATTAACATAAATCGATAAGAGCACTTCATTCAGGTTTCTAGGTTAAAGAAACATGGAAAACACTTTATCTGGTTTGCGATACGATAGTGAAATGAGCTACCTATGTCTATGGAACAAGGCATTGTTATTTAGGTACTAAATATTTTCGTACAATCAATACAGTTATTTGCCTATTAAGTCTAACGGCTTTTATTTTAATTACTTGAGTAGATAATGAATGAATGGCCAAAATTTAGAATTTACCTATTAATCTGCCAGTTTTCCTAGGAATCACGCTAGACGAGAAATTACAATGGGGACCTCATATAATATCTATTGCGGGGCGGCTAAGCTCGGTCGCTTATGCTGTTACAAAGATAAGACAGTTAACAGATGTAGAAACCGCGCGTTTGGTCTATTTTAGTTACTTCCACAGTATTATGTCATAATTATGGCATTTTACTATGGGGTCGGGCTGCTGAATCCATTTTTATTTTACAAAAGAGAGCTGTTAGAGCCATTTATAATCTACATCGCCGCGAATCTCGATCTTAGGGAATTATTAATTATAAAGGTTAATATGTAAGAAAAAATCAACATCTTTTTAATAAAATAAGTGATGGACATAATTTTAATACTTACTAGAAGTTAAGATAAATTAGAACAGCCTTTTTTCAGATTATCTAAAGTACATACATCTTTTATGGGGTACCTACTGTGTTAAATGCTACAACAAAATACCTTGTGACATATTGCAATTAAATGAAAGAAAATTTAAAACTCATTTTAAAAGTACAATATGTAACAAGGATATTACAAATTAGAGGATTCTATCCAAGATAAGAATGCTTGGAAATATGCTGGTCCTGCTCCCTAAGACAATCTAGAGTCTAGACAAAATCAAACTGGTTCCTAATTTAATTTATATTTTAAAATTTTTTATGACATTGTTAAAACTCTCATTTGTTAAAATTTTAGAAAAAGCATCTACTTTTACAATATTTGTAAATAATTTGTAAATATGTGAGCACCATGTATCCATCACATAATTGTATTACCTGTAATTGCTTCATTTTTAATTCTTTTTACTTTTTTGTGGTAGACTAATTTTATTTCTAGGTGCATCGTCTTCACATATAATTATATTATGTATAGAAAACCTTGTAAAACATTTTAAAAGAGTAGCGATGGAGTTTCTTGACCATTCTTCTCCATACGAACACTAGCTTTTGGAAGGGGCGACTAGAATCAATTCAATTTTACTGTAAGTTTTGACGTTCAAAAGTGCTTATAATGTGCCTATTTGAGATAAATGATTGACTTTGATAGCTGACGACCAGCTGTCTGACGACTTTCACATACCTAATTATTAGGTGCAGAAACACTTCGTTTATTTATGTTTGTTTTAACATTTTAATCAAATAAATAGTTGCTAATTGAACAAAGCCTTACAATTCGTCACTCAGATTCACCAATATTGAAGTATTGAACTTCTGGGTATAAATTATTTTTAAGTGAATCACCCGCAGACGTGATTCGCAATATATTTTCGATTAGATACAAAGATAAGTGATGTGTAATAGTAGGGGTAGTGAGTGCGTCGAATTGATGATTAGGAAATCATTGTGGGTAATACCATGAGGGTAATTGCATAAAGATAGTCTACGTAGGTAGATATGTTGTGGTTACGATTACGCTCATTATGGTTCGTATTCTTGTTTAGAATGACTTCAATGTTTCGAATAAACAATATGGAAAACTAGGCCATGAAGTGGGGTAAAAATCCCACACTCCCCGACCTCCCTCCCCGGAGGTCGGGTGCCTTTTGAAGGTTTCCCCCCGACAACAAAAAAAAAAAAAAAAAAAGGCCATGAAGTGGAGAACAGGGATAAGTCGAATCAACAACTTGTGCGAAGAGGCAGAAGTTGTTGTTTTGGTTAGTTTTTGGGGACATAACGAAGGTCACAGCCAAAAGGGGTCGCGACAAACCCCATAGAAGGTGGCGGGACCAGCTAAAGAACAAAAAAAACAGTGGCACTCCGGGAGTGCCGACAGAAGTGAAAACAAAACACAAATCTCCGTTGAGATTAGCCACCGTGACCGAAATCGTATGTACAGACGCCAGCACATCAAGCTACCCGAAACTGTTAAATATTCACAATCAACTTTAAGCCTTAAGCTTTAGCGATAAAGTTGAAAATCTATTAAAGAAATTTGACAGATTGTAGTAGCTTGATGTGCTGACGTCTGTACTACAGTGCGACAATACTAGTTGCTAATAAAGATCAAATTCGCAAAACACATATTCGTTTCTATGAAACTGACAGGAGTCAGAACCGCATTGTCTCGACAGCTGGACTGTACCTACTATTAGGTACATTGGGACCGTCTACAAACGGTTATTAATAAACAGTAAAGTTATTATTACGTCACAGAGCAGATAGGTAATTAACAAACGCATTACAATATACAATTATTTTACTCTGTAGTTAACTGGTTACACACAGCTGTGGTTTATTGTTCCATGCATGACTCAGTCATCATAACCGTTTGAACGATAAAAACGTTTGTGGAACTAAAAACAAATTGTTTCTACCTTCTAAATAATATATTTTGCACGGAATTTCCCTGAAATCTGGCTTAGAAATTTTGTGTCGGCGGTTTCTTTACGAGGTCTTGACAGGACGTATTGAATGCGGATCGGAACTGAATACGTCATTTGCAGGAAGATCTCATAAGGTGAATAAAATGTTATCAATATCCTACGTTATTTACTTTGTTTCTTTTATCGGCACCACCTTTATTTGAGAATTTACCTACTCATATAAAATATAGGCAAATTGGTCAGTCATTAAGCTCAAACTCAAGGTTTACTAACGTGCAATGGAGCGCAGTATTCTAGGCATCAAATTAACAGACCATATTCGCAACACCACACTGCGCTCTAAAACACAGACACTTTGGCAGAATCATAAAGGGATAACGTTATGAATCGTAATAGACATTTAACTGTTATGTTAACACATTGAAGGACACTGAACAAGACACAATAGAAGTTTTATTGTTATTACGTCGAGGGGCGTTAAGTGTCCCGCAGTGTTAATCGTATCAAATCCCATTGGTGAAGGATTTTTCAGTTATTTTTTTTTGTCTGTGCTAAAATACGAATCAATCCAATCCCAATCTCTTTTATTATACTTACGTAGTGCAGCGAAAAAAAGAAAAATACGGACTGTCTTCGCCATATTATGATTCTGCCAAAGAGGCCTTTTTAGGCCCCCAGTACCTACTGACGTTGCTCAAAAAGCTGCTAAGCTGAACTGGGACTGGGCTGGACACGTCTGCCGTATGAGCTGTGGGCCAAAATAACCACCGCGTGGAGCCCTGACACAGCTAGAAGGCGTTGCGGCAGACCCCGTCGAAGTTGGCAGGACGAGCTGGACAAAACAAAAGACCAGCGGTCCACTTTAGCGCTGGATCGAAAGAGCTGGAAGTCATGGGGAGAGGCCTTTGCCCAGCTGTGGGATGATGCAGGCTACCAGTAACCGGCAAAGTGACCTCTGCGCTGGCAACAATAACGCCATGGAAGTGGTGAAGTTTTGGGCCAACAAAATTTGAATAACTGTCGTGTTAGTACAGTGCCCGGTGATAAATATTGCACATCGACCTTTAAAAATTGGTGTATTTTATACAAAGAATAAAAGTAATTATCAAAAGAAGCAAATCATAATTGCAGCTCCTAATAGATACCGGACTGTTTGTATTTCGTGCGACAGAGATAACACTCTACGAAGCCGAAATTAGCCGATTGTCTCTTTCCAAAGGTCGATGTGCAATATTTATCGCCGGGTACTGTAACACGAAGAAAGAAGTAAAGTGATAACGTGACTAATTGATTCTCTTCGAACGATAGGGAAGCCAAACAACAGTTGATATTTGTGACGCCTCTAAGGTAATTTTATGAAACCTAGGTATAACTCCATACAGTAATTGGATAGGCTACAGTTTTCCTCAGAGAGCCAACAGATACATAGGTTTTAATTATTCACGTGGTTAACTAACATTATAGATGTCCTTGTCAACTGCCACCTTGGCAAAAAATGGCAATGTCAACTTCTTTTTCTGCTTGTTATTTTTGGTATTGAAACAGACGGAGACGCGGGCAGCTCGAATAGCGTTTTACTGAGTATGCTTGGCATCTTCACGTAGGTCAGTGTCGTTTCGTGTTTCCTATTACACATGGTTTGTTGTCTTTTTATAAACTAGAGATAGAAGTTTTTTTTGGCAGGAGGGTGAGTTACAAGATACCAGATCAAGAATCATGCACAGGTTGTTCAAATACCTACATTATTTGATCAGAACAGTAATGTATGTTATAGTTTTCTTCTGTAGTATGGACAAAGATAATGTTGTGGGATCTCTGTTGCTTTGTTTAGGGTTTTATGTTGCCAGTAGGGCTTGGATCCGCGCGCTTAGCGGTTCTGGCCATTTCGGTACCTGGGTAGCGGTTCTAGACCGGTAGATACCAGTACTCCACATAACAAGTACCGGCACCAAATTTACCACAATACCGGTATTTTTTTAAACCATAGTAGCCATCTACGAAGCGTCAAAATAGTGACGAGATTTGCGTACAAGAGTAAAAAAATAATGCGAATAACGTAATCTGTGTAATAACATTGAACATAGTCGAGGTTACAAGCCATGGCTCTTATCACCGCGTGTAGTAATGTGATACTTCGTTCATTTATCCATAAAAATAAATAATGAAATCCCAAATCACGCCTGTCGCTCTCACATTACAATCATGATAACATAGACTCTATTGTCATACAATTTAACAATAACAACCTTCACTATCTCTTTCAATCATAAATTATCAAAAACCTGAACTAATTTTCAGGATTGACAGCCAACAGACGTCTGTATGTATGTCCTCGTCGTTTCTTAAAAACTGCTGCGTCCTTTTTGTTGCGTGTTTAATTTTGTGATGGCGCAGACGTTATGTCATTTTGGCAGGTTTTTTGAGAGAACTTCCTCCCATTTGTTTGCTTTTTCAGGTATGTAGTTAATTTTTAAAAGAATAAAAGGTTTGATATAGAAGCGACATGGCTGTCTCTAATTTTAAGAATGACATTGCTACCGGTTTTAGCGTAGAAATAAAATATTTTAGCAGAAATAAAAACAAGGCGACGAAAAGAAAGCATTCAAGAAACTAAGGGCTGATTTTTCCAACGACAGATAATTTTATCCGAGGAACAATATTTTGAATTGTAGACAGTTCCACCATACAAAAACTGTCAGACGTCAATTTTATTCGACGAATAAAAAATATCTGTCGATTGAAAGTTTTTTTTTAGACGGTTAAACCGAAGGCCGAAATAAAAACAGTTTGACTTTCGATGAGTTATGATTATACTAAAGATTTTTTTTTCTACTTAACTGATCATGAGGTATTTCTACTCTCGGAGCGAATTGAATATGGTTTTCCCAGCAGATTTCGAAGATTTATGATCACATTATAAAATTACTATCTCTCCCTCATTAATGATAGGATACCCAGTAATTGGTCTGTGGAGGTCAGATGGGTAGTCGCTCCAATGGCTTTTTGACAGTTCAACAACATTCATTGCGTTATTTACTCTGTTGATCAGACAAATTTTTGGAACATATGAAGCAATGGATTAGCAATATCTTTCAAAATGATTCAGATTGAGATTGATAGTGTGTTACTCAATTAGGGTGCTGGTATTCAGCTGTACAATGCGTGCCACGAAAGATGAGACTTGACCCCTCCTCCCCCGCTCTTTCCGCTGCCCCTATGACGTCCGGTCCCGTCCCGCACTCAGACCTCATACCGCTAAAGATACATAAAATCGTGTTCTGCGCATGTCAAACCACGTGGTGTGTCAAGTCTCATCTTTCGTGGCACGCATTGTATGCGGTTAGATCCCAATGTAGAAGGGAAAAGCCAAGACGAGAATACCTTAGTATTATCATCCTAACGTTGGGAACTGCTGGGTCACAGGATGTTTTATATTAATTTCAATTGTTCTATGCTGAAATAATTAAACATTACAACGTATTGTGAGAGTTTTGAATGAATATAGTCATAACGGACATGTTACGTTTTAACGTCATAATGTTCAATAGAAACATGTATCGTGTCGTTATAAAAATCACAAAAGATGGAAGTATTAATTCAAAACCATGAACAGAATGTTGTTTAAAATAAAATTAGAGCCCATTAAAATATCAATATTAATCAAGTCTGTAGAATATGCAAATTAAGTATTGTTGTCTAAGCAATTAACGGCGAGTTTCATTTAATTTTATAACCACAAAGATATAAATAAATTCGTAATTTCTTATTGTTTTCAGAAATAACGAGGATTGTGATGCGACAGTTATTGGGAATTCAATGTACTAAAAGTTATATAAATGTAAGATTTACAGAAAATCAATGCATTCTGTTTTTGAAGCTACTCGTAGTAGAAAACTGCTGGCACAGTCACAATTTTACGTTACAAGAATAAAAATCAAAATAAACAGGGTGGAGAAAAAGGAGGACGTCGTTCTGGGTATAACCTGTATCTTTCATCTATGGTTGTTGTTATCAATTTTTCAATATTTTGTGCAGGTGAACGCTGATGTTATGAGGCTCCCTATAAAAAGGTTTGGAGACGCAAGAACGCAAGAAGGAGAAGATATAGCAACAACGCGGTGAAATTTGGAATGGTTTTAGATGACGTTTGCCAAATTATTTTACAAATAAGAAATAAATAAAAATATAGGTATGTATATTTTTTGCAACAGGAAAATTGAAGTGGGGCTACTAGAGCATGTGGGGTAGTCATATGAAAGAGCGCAGTTTGCACATTTTCAAACATTTTTTCATTTTTTTAGGCCGCATAGTTTTTGACTTTTGATGAAAAATTAAAAAAAAAATACCGCCCACCCCCCTTATCTCTGAAGTTTGCATAGAGAAAAATCTGAAATTATTCTATGTGAAAGAAGTTTATGTAAAGATTACAGGAAAAATAAAACGATGTCTCTAACAATAGCACACTTTTTCAGAAATCATCAACAAGTTACATTAGTTTCACTATCAGTCAAGAGATGGCGCTGAAAAACTGCAATAATGTACACCGCAGCGTGCAGTGTTTAAATTCTCTGCCGAATATAGGCCTCGCCGATGAAAATTTAAAAAGATATGTTGGCACCAAAGCGGTTGGCACGAAACCCTCGGTTTGCGAGTCCAACTGGCTCTTGCCGGGTTTTTTTAATTACGAGAGTGGGTCTTCAGTTATTGCAAAAACGTCCATGTGGTACCCAGTAAAGCGAACAATAATATGCAACAATACAACCGACTCGTTAAGTTCAAAGAAATGTATAATTACGATTTGTGCAGGCATTGTCTACGAGCACCATAGCAATCCATTTCATTCGGTTTACTTTGACGATTCGCGCAGCTACACCAATTACATACTCGTATTATATGAGATTTTGTGTTCAGCCAGTTATATATCAGTACCTAATAAAATATATATTTGTGGCACCCTATTTGTTTTTGGAATGATCACATTTAATCAGAAAAACTCCTTGGAGTTTCTATGAAGGATAAAATCAGAAAAGAATCCGGTAAAGAACCGAAGTTAACGATAGCTTGGAGAGTAAGCAAGCTGAAGTGGCAGTGGGCTGGCCATGTTTGTTGAAGGATCGATGGCTGGTGGAGAAGACGAGTCCTGAAGTGAAGATCGCGTATCGATAAGCTTAGTGTGAGGCGCGCCAAAGCAAGATGGACCGACGACTTTAAAAAGGTGGCTGGGACAGACTGGATGCGGAAGGTGGAGGATACGGTGTTGTAGCGCAGCCTGGGAGAGGCTTATGTCCAGCAGTGGACAGCGATAAGCCGAGTAGATGTTGATGAACCCAAAGAAGAAGGATATATTGAACTAGCAGTGCCCCGCGGTTTCACTCGCGTAAGTTTCGATTCCGTAGGAATATCGGGATATAAAGTATCCTATGTGTTAATCCAGGAAATGGTCTATCTGTGTGCCAATTTTCATCCAAATCTGTTCAACGGTTTACGCGTGATTGAGTAACAAACACCCAAACATCTTCAAAGCTTTCACATTTATAATAGTAAAAGGATAGTAGGATTTGCTTCCAGAAACTAATGTAACTAGGTTTCTTGTCAACTTTCACCAGAAAGTGATGGGAGGGGAATGCATAGATACTCTTTGATTTCTCGTACTGCAGTGCGATTCTGTAACCATCTCACCGTGAAAACTTGGGTGAAGTGAGCGTGGAGTGAGCTGTCAATAGTGTCAATTCCTAGCAAAAACAAATTCACTTCACCTAAGTTTTCACGGTGAGATTTTTACAGAATCGACCGGCTGGGCAAGATTTGATCAGAATGATACAATTTGTTCAGAGAGTTTCATTCCCGTTCTTTTCTATCTACGCTTTGACAGGGGCACGTGGCTAATTGATAACAGCCGCACAGGTCGATCGATCAAGTTAAGCTATGCTTGCCGCGGTTGATCTGTGGATGGGTGACCATCTTTACATACCGAGTCCCCCTCAGTGTCTCGGAAAGCACGTTAAGCCGTTGGTCGTGGATGTCATTCGTGGATCTTTGATAGTCGTTATGGATAGTTAGAAGCCCGAAAGTCTAACAACCAGTCTAACCAAGGGCTGGTATCGTATTATCCATAACTGGGTTGTGGAGGTTATTGTCAACTTGGCTAAGCCTGCAGATAGGCAGTCGCTCCATGTAAAATACTGGTATTCAGCTGCATCCGGTTAGACTGGAAGCCGACCCCAACATAATTGGGAAAAGGCTAGGCAGGTGATGACTTTGAAAGGGGCTCGTTAGCATTTTTATTTCGCGTTATAAGTTTAGCTGTGATATATTGCGTGTTCCTGTACTACAGTAGCGAAGGGTCAATTTTTGTAAGAGGTAAGCCGGTGTATATAAGTAAGCCGGAGTATAGAGAGATATATTTGATATGACTATATTATTTGTCTATAGAACACTGACTGTGCCATTTTTCAAAGGGAAGCCGGTAGGACTCGAGTTGTTTGGAACCTTCGCCACTGATGTACAGACGCCAGCACATCAAGCTACTACAATCTGTCAAATTTCTTTAGTAGATTTTCAACTTTATCCCTAATGCATAAGGTTCAAAGTTGATTGGGAAAATTTGACAGTTTCGGGTAGTCTGATGTGCTGGCGTCTGTACTACCTATGTATATCTACTGTCTCACATTGCATGCCAAATTGGCACTCTGTGATACTTATTGGATTGGCTCCGTACTATGGTCCGTTTTGAAATGCTGCAGAGCGAAATAAACAAGTAAGTTGGTGAGCCGTAACAATTAGAAATCATTCGGAAACTCGGAAGGTCAAGCAAATACCTACTATTGTCAGTTTCACAACGGATTAATTATTTTATTTAAAGAAAACAGTTGATTACCTCGTTGCTGTAGATACTGTGATTTCTGAGCGTGAGGGTTCCGATACTCAGGTCGGGGAAACTGTCTTTGGGTTTTTGCATTAGGAATTTACCAGCGGGCGTGATGTTATGCTATTTATAAAACATAGTACATTTTGAAACGTAGTTGAAACCCATAATGAGATGTTAAACATAATACAAAACGACAGCTATTAGCGTTCAGCGAAAACTTACTTTACGTGTATTGACTTTTATGATTTTTTGATTTTATATTGAACACAAAATTTTGTTTTTAATATTTGTATTTCAGTTAACATCGCGTCTTTTGTGGTTTTTGTGTTTGTGGTTTGTTATCCGGAAAAGAATTAGTCTTGATTGTGGAGATATACCTGTGTGTCGAGCTCGTGCTGTATTGCACGAGCATAATCAGCCCACAATGGTCCCACTGCTGGGACACAGGCCTCTCTGTGAGAAGAATAGGCCGTAATCCACCACGCGGGCCCAGTGCGGGTTGGTGAGATGTCACATGCTTCGAATTTTTTGTGCTATACTGATAAAAGTCAAATTCTAAGGGCTGATTTGATTTCACCAATGAAACCTGTACACGATCAGCCAATCAGCACATTTCACCCGCGTTCAAGAGCTGTCAGTGTCATCATTGTTGTGGAATATTGACATTGATAGCTTTTGAACGCGGTTCTTGTGCTGGTCGCGTTCAGTTTCATTGGTGGAATTGGGACCCTTTACAACATTCGGATGGAATGGGCTTTTATGAAAATGGAGAGTTTTCTTTGAAGTAATTTCGTCTTGTGAGAACAATTAATTATAGAACGGCATCGAGGGTCAATAAGGGTATCAAAAGTAAAAGTTGCACCCGCGTACGCTACGCCAAGGCATTCCTTGTGGACAGGATTCAGGAAGTTGACACTGTTTTTATGAAGGAAGTTTTCTCTCTCTCATTTATTTCGATCCCTCTCCTCCAGCCCGCTTCTCGCTTACCTCTCGTTGGTCTAGTGGTCACAAACGCTACTGCTGAGCATGCGGTCCCGGGTTCGATAAAAAGGTTGGGCAAAGAGTTATCGGGTTTTAATATCGGGAATCTCTTAGTAACAGCCCGTAGTCCAAATTTTATATCGGGAATCTCTTAGTAGCAGCCCGTAGTCCAAATTTTATATCGGGAATCTCTTAGTAGCAGCCCGTAGTCCAAATTTTATATCGGGAATCTCTTAGTAGCAGCCCGTAGTCCAAATTTTATATCGGGAATCTCTTAGTAGCAGCCCGTAGTCCAAATTTTATATCGGGAATCTCTTAGTAGCAGCCCGTAGTCCAAATTTTATATCGGGAATCTCTTAGTAGCAGCCCGTAGTCCAAATTTTATATCGGGAATCTCTTAGTAGCAGCCCGTAGTCCAAATTTGTGCCCGGTGAGCATATTGCCACCAAGGCAATAGGCTCACCCCTAATACATGGCGAAACGTGGGTGTACTATAGGTGCGGTGCACGACTGCCCAACCATTCAGGGAATAAAGGCGTGATGTTTGATATTTCGATAAAAAAATAACTTGACCTTGAAAACAACACTACATCGAATCCAATGATTTCAACCATCACGATATAATATGCAGAACAGCCATCGATCGATAGCGTAGGGGCTGTGTCCAATGCGTCGCTGTGTCCAATGCGCATACGACTGCATACGGGCATTCCGATAACAACGCACTGGCACTGTGGCGACTTTGTTATAAAAAAATAGGTACTATGATTAATTCCAGTGATATTTTGTGAGCAGACTTTGGAAAAGAATTCATAGTTTCATAGGTAATTACGAGTTTCTTGTCCGTTCTTAACCATAGCGATCTACGTTTTGGAATGGGCCAAAAGCTTCGACTTTCTATCTGACTAACTCCTTGACAATTCAAAAGTACATGTAAATGGTTTAATTGTAGTAAATGCTCTGGGTTGAGTTGAGATAATATTTGAAGCAGTTTCATCAATATTATTGTGCTTGGATATCAAAATTCCAATGCCAGATTACTAAATAAAGTTCTTTGGTACTTGGTAGATTGGATAAAAATGCAGATGCAGTTTGATAATTTAGTCCAGTGATACAACATACATATATTATACCTAATTAAGGTGTTAACCGACTAAAGGCGAATTTCACCAATGAAACTAAACGCGATCAATACATCTAAACCGCTTTTAGGAACTGTCATTGTCAATATTCCACAACAATGATGACACTGACAGCTCTTGAACGCGGTTTAGCTGTGTTGGATAGGATAAGGATAAGGATACTATGATTGATAAAGGTTCCTTCAAACAGGCGCGACACGCGAAAAAATCGCGCGCGACACAAAAGCACTGCAAGTCGCGCAACGAGCGGTGCCTTTGTGTCGCGCGCGATTCGCGTCGCGCGTCGCGCCTGTTTACAGGAGCCTTAATGAGGAAAGCTACCTACATACATTCTAAAGTAAAAAAGTTACCAATATCACAACGCATAAAGTATGTGTAGATATCGTGGCCCAGTGGTAGGAAATGGCCGCGACTTACGAGTCGTAGGTCGTAGGTTCGAACCCAGACAGGCGCTTTATTCTGTGAAAATTATCACCACAGCTCTCAAAAAGGTTAAGAAAAATATCGTAAGGAAACCGGCATGTCCTAGAACCAAAACTTTGAAGACATGTGATATCTACCAACCCGCACTGGGCCCGCGTGGTGGATAACGGCCCACTCCCTCTCACAGAGGGGAGGCCTGTGTTCCAGCAGTGGGTACATTGTTGGCTGCTTATGGTATGTATAACTTATAATACCATAAATAATTTCCTATCTAGTCCTTTGCCACATACACCTATTTCTCCCATATCACTAATGGAAACTGCCCAAGCATTAAACAATGTGTCTCTAACACTAAATTGTTTGAGATCCCGCATCGAAATTGATCAATTTCGTCGTCAATAGGAAGAAATAGGTGTGGGAAAGTTAACTTCCCATTCCTTTCTGGAAGAGGGACTGCTTTAAATATAAGGAACTACAAGAACTGTCGGTAAAGGATTGTTAAACCAATCTAGCATCGAAACCAAAGTACACCGGCGATAAATATTGCACATCGACCTTTACCTTTTTTTTTGTATTTTATACAAAGAATAAAAATAATTATCAAAATAATCATAATTGTTTTAACAGCTCCTAATAGATACCGGACTGTTTGTGTTTCGTGCGACAGAGATAACGCTCTTCGAAGCAGAAATTAGCCGATTGTCTCTTTCCAAAGGTCGATGTGCAATATCAATATTTATCGCCGGGTACTGTACTCTTTGTAGCTGAACTGATTATATTCTTTTTGATTTTTGTATCTTCTTCAAATCCCCTCTAACTGATGATAATTATGAGACCCGGTAGGTAGCCATCTTGTTTTAATGTTTTGGCCAGAGTCCTCTTACTGCCCTGAAAATCAGCTTCAGACATTATGCTGAGCCGAGGCCTTTTTCGTATTATAATAACTTGTTTTCGTTTTTTTTATAGTTTTAGATGTTTCTTTTTACTGTGATGCCAATTCTTTCTTTCCTGACGATATTGTCAGCCTCTATTTGGCAACACTAATCATGAGTTACCTATCTTTCATATCCTTGTTCGTCATTCTAGCAACGAAGTTGGCTCCTTCCTCCAGTTTTCCGGCCAAACAGCCATTATTATGACTTAAAGCATTGCGCATAGTATGTGCCAAGATTACAGCTGCTCATGTAGTGATATCACCTACTTGAGGACAACAATCCATTTCCCTTATTCTACCGTTGGTACTTATGCCTACGAGGCTTATTTTTCTTCATGACAGGTCCTTGACCTTCATCTAGTATCCTTGCTCATTATCTTCAGTTTACTGCGGTTTCAATTCTGCTTAGATAATAAATGTTTGTCTTTTCCTTTTCTTTGCGAGATTCTTCTCTCACAACTTAATTCATTTAATGGGATGTGACATGCACTTATGTGTTACGTCTACGTGGCCCATTTTTGTTCATCATGTATCCTAAATCTTCATTTAGTATCCTTGCTGAAATGAGCTGATTTTTCACGCAAAAACTACTGCATGGATTAAGATTAAATTTGGCACACATATAGTTTATAACCAGTATTAACACATAGGATACTTTTTAACCCGATATTCTCACGGGATCGAAACTTCTGCGAGTGAAACCAGTCGGCGCTGCTAGTTATTTTAATATAACTGTATTGGTTTACGTGGCACTCGCCAATAAAGCTCCCAGTCGGAATGATTTTTTCCGACATCTTCACCAATCATCATTATATTTCAGCCAATTTACAGCTAAACCTTCCTCTTGAATCATTGCGTCCATTACAGAGAGTCAGACGCGGGGCGGGAGTATTTTGTTTTATAATAATTTTGTAGTAATGAGTAATAGCAAAAGTATTAGTGAATATTATAATAAAAAAAATTGAAGGCATTAACTAGCTACTTTTAATTATTATGATGACATCAATGGAAGTGGTTAACCTAAGTCCATGCCTATTGTAAAAAGGTTTGGTAACAATGACAATAATAATTATTTTTAGGTGATTTTCCTTCTGTAAACAGTGTTGTTTCCCTATCATTATAATTTGCCTCATGTTTCATTGACTGCGGATACCTACAATTTTACCAAAACCACATAAAATCTATGGCAACGGTGATTACTACTATTAACTATAAATAGTAGAGGGCCAGCCATTTTGGCACCATTATTTACCATCAAGTTTCGGGTAAGGTTCTGATTTCAAATATCTTTCTTTTACTGCAGACAAGTCATCTTTCGTAGCCAGTATTCAGAAGGCTGATTCTCGTAATTTAAAACGTTCAAAATCTTAATCTCATCTCGACAAACAAAATAATGTCAAAAACTTGTCAAAATGTAGGGAAATTAGAGGTATTTGACAGATTGAGATTGAGATCAGACTGATCGTTCTTAAAATTACGAGAAAACGGATGAAATCCTTCCACAGAAATGCAATATATATTTATCTACTTAAGGGGCTTATAGGACCTAAATGCAAAAAAACACAAGTTTTAGAAACAATAAAAGTATATGATTGACTATAGTATCAGTAAAATATGTGAAAACATAATACAACTAATTTGATACGATAGAAAAAATCGTGAAGATACCTCTAAAAGATTTCTTTTTACAATAAAAACCATACTAATATACATGCAATCATTCTAATTTTTTGTCAGATTATTCTACAAGCAACATACTAAAAGACTAGTGTTTTAATTTTTTAATCCAAACAATAGATTTTTAGTAATTAAATAATTGCTTCATATTTTGTAATAAATTACCAGCGTTGTGTCATTGCGCTTCTCTTTCTTTTCTATGCAGTCCGACAGTGACCGCGCTTTAGGTCATGTTAGCCCCTTAATTACACGGATAGACAACAACGCACCATCGAAAGGGAGCATTAAAGATGAATTTTTGAAAATTCGTCTTCGAAAGGCGTAAAATAGCAGATGAAAGTTTATAAGGATGTTTGTTATCTTTACCGATGGCAAATACAAACATGGAGACAACGATACGACAATAAATGAAAACACCGAAAATATTAATGCATAATAGAATTTTGGAACTCTCAAATAAATCCTAGCATCGAAATAAAAAAAAACAGTGTGATGGGCCGACTATGAGTTTTGCCAATTTTTGACTGGCTATGGTGGCAACACTCCAACAAAATCCACTAGGGATATATATTTTGATTGAATTTTCGAATGCAGACTCACGCGCTGGATACGCAGTTCAATTGATTGTAGTACTAGTTGCGCCCTGCGGTTTCACCCGCGTAAATGTCGATCCCGTAGAAATATCGGGATAAAAAGTAGCCTATATGTTAATCCAAGATGTCAGCTACCTTCATTCAAAATTTTATCAAAATTGGTCCAGCCGTTTGAGCGTGAAGAAGTAACAAACATATAAAAACACACACAAACTTTCGCTTTTATTAGCAGATTAGTGGGATTGTCGTCTCCACCTTGTATAAAGGCACCAACTAAATACATACACAGTAATAAAATCCACAATCTTTATCATCGAACCAATAGTGCTATCGAATAGTTAAAATAACTCATACCTCAGAGACTGGGCAAAACATTTTGGTCCATGTTTAACAAACAAATCTTCGTCTATTTACTACTTTTCCAATACAGGCGTGAAAAATGCTAAAAGTTTCGTATACAAGTATTTGTTTGGTAAATATAGTGATGATTACATGGTGCTACGAATAGATTAATGAATAGCTAATTGGAGCAGATGGGCGAGAAATATGTGGGTAGGTTAGTATGGCAGAGCATGCACAAGATGTGTAGGTATGGAATTATTTTCATTGCCGTGCAAATGTAACCTTTCGTTGCAAATGTTTTGAGTATTTTGGGATAGTTTGTTGATAAGGACTGTCTGTTTTGAGATACTATTCAAGTTTTGGGTTTTCTTTCAAATATACTGAAATTAATTGAGAAGGACGATGTTTTTTGTAATTTTGACGTTCAAAAAGTGCTGATTCTCAGCTTAAATCAACTTTGGAGAAGACTTTTTTTTATGGTCTTCATCATCCATACCTACATAATATGTATGTATTATGTAGGTATGGACGATGAAGACCACAAAATAATGATAAGGCCAGGAGAATAAAATAATCAGCCTACAAGTACAGTTCCTCCTGTCTTCAATCTATCACGCGGGCCCAGTGCAGGGTGGTAGATGTCACATGTCTTCGAATTTTTCATTCTAGGACATTCTAGGTTTCCTCACGATGGTTTCTGTCACCGTTTTGAGAGCAGTGGTGGCGAAATTATTTACAAAAAATAAAGCGCCTGCTTGGTTTCGAACCCACGCGTAAGTCGAAGCCTTAACCACTGGCCCCACTGAGCCACTACTGCTCTCACAGGTCAGAGGAATGATTATGATAAAATGTAAGCTGCAGGTTCAGTCCAATGACAGTCCAGTGATAGTAATAGGAAAATATAAAGTAAGGAATAGAGGTCATTTAACATAACAAGAGGATGGTAACCATACCTAAAAATTTATATATAAATATATAGATACTTATACATTCAGCTGCAAATAAAATGAACAGTTGCACAAAACAAAAGGCATTATGTAGGGTAGAACTGTCTTTAAGTAGGTAAATGGTAACCTTCATCGACAAAATCGCATTTTTTTACGATACCTTGTTAATTCATTTTTCAGTCGGTACCTATTACTAAACTTTTATTGTTATCATCACACAACACTATACACATTTTTTTGACAAATCATAGATATTTTTAACCAGTAATTTCAAAATATTCATTTGTAACTGCCAACTGTTTTTGTAAAACTTAAGGATACCGATTTAAATAGACAACTGACCAAGTCGATGACATAATAACGTTATTCATTTATTCGTTAAATAATTTGTCACTATTTATTACAATAACTGTTGTTAGCTGGCAATTGTTTCGAGATCGAACAGTAACTGATTCATTGAATACAAAGGGGACATTGTAGGTAATAATCACACAATACACGCTAATAATGATGTAAACAATAATATTCCATAATGCTTTTCATAACTAAGTAACTAAAATCGACCAAAAACATTTTTGTAATAAAACCTACCGTCACAGTCCAAAACGAAGATCCAAAAAAAAACACTCACTTCCAAATCCAATAAAAAAAAAAGTAATAAACACAAAATTCTTGTTGAAATTAAAAACAAAACATAATTCGAAATTCAAATAAACCGAACGGCTACGAGCGTGCACGACTTCAATCTATGGCGATATGAACCATTCTACGTGAGTGTAATTTACGTATTCAGTGGCCATTATAAGTTGATCCCTAGCATACCTGTCTTTAATATCGCAGCTGTTTAAATATAAACTTGTATGTATTGAATCGCGAGTTCTTTTTAACTGGCCAATGAATGTTGAGAAGTAGTTACCGCTGACCTTGTGCCGTAGTTTTGTCTGCTGAAGACGTAACAAAAATCTACTTACCATAGCTATAATTTATTCAGGTAGTGATGAAGAAGAACATATAATTTTATGATTTTAGAAAAGGATGTTGTTTTTTTTTGACGTTTTAAGGCATTCATTTATTTCTTAGGACCATACCCCTTTGCGGTCGGTGGGGAAAATACCAAAACAAAGATAGCAGAATAAGGCTTCATCGGAGATGAAACCGCAACCACCGCAGCCATGCTTCTTTTTGTTTTATTTCCTTATCGTTCTAAGAAAGTGGAACGATGACGAATACCTTTTCGGCTAAAACCAATTAGTGACGAGGTTGCCGGTAACAGATTTTTTTTAATATTCTTGAACCGTTATGCGAGTTTATGAATCATATTTCCGGCTTTCTGGGTATTACCTTTGCTCTAGTTTGTTTTTATTTGGAAGGAGTTGCACCACAATGCTCTGCTGTACTCTGCTTTCCCTCTACCACTAAGACAATGCTCTGCTTTATTTTAAATATTAGATTTTAACGGCTCGATTCCGAAGCTGCCATTGCTGCATAGTTATTTTCTTCTCTTCTTATTTTTTTTCAGAAAATGTTTTAAGGTGCCACTAGTCGATATTTTTTCAATACAAATTTCCGGAGAGTAGTTATTACTCCACTGTTTGACATTGTTCATACAAAGTTAAACATGATATCGTTTTGTCTAATTATTATTAATGTTGTCTGTACGGAAACAGAATAATAAAAAAAAAACCTTTAAAAAGTTATGAGCCAACAAATATTAGTTTTTCTTGGTATTTTCAACGTATCTTTGGGTGTAAATAAGTAATAAAAGAACTGTAACATCTTCAAAACAAAGTTGGTACCGAACTACCAACAAAGCTCAGTTATCGAAGAGTTCAATAAACTTTATGTATTTGTAATTGATTTATACAGTTTGATTTGTTGTAATTTTTGACGTTCAAAAGTGCATTTTATGTGCCTATTTGAAATAAATGCTTTGACTTTGATAGTGGTTTTTTCATAAATCTCGATTTTCCGAAGCACTTTTCAAATTTTTTACGCGCCTTTCAGTTCGGAACGGTGTTTATGTGCGTGAGAACTAGACGTAGTGCGTCTGCACGCACAATGTCTCGTTACAGTTAGTCAAAGTCAAAGCATTTATTTCAAATAGGCACATAAAAGGCACTTTTGAACGTCAAAAATTACAAAAAAATTGAATTGATTCTAATCGCCCATTCCAAAAGGTAGTTTTCGTATGGAGAAGAATGGGCAAGAAACTCCACCGTTACTCTTTTAAAATGTTTTACAATATTTTGCAACATTAATTATATAATAATAATAATATTTGAAGACGATGCACCTAAAATAAAATTACTATACCACAATAGGTAAAATAATTAAAAATGAAACCATGACATATAAATTAATTATCTGATAGATACATGGTGCTCAAATATTTACAAACATGGCAAAAATTAAACGATTTTCATTTAAATAAAAAAAATTACAAGTAATAAGTCAGGGTGTGAGTTAAAGTAGTTAGGTACAGCATGTAAATCAATGTAAATAAACCAGTTTGATTTTGTCTAGACTCTAGATTGTCCTATGGAGCAGGATCAGCATGTTTCCAAGCGTTCTTATCTTGGATAGAATCATCTAATTTATAGTATGCTTGTTTACAAAGTGTACGTTTAATGTGAGTTTTAAATTTTCTTTCAGTGTTAGTGGCGCTATTCTACACTAGCGCCTAACTGCTCATCAATGATACTAGTTCTGTCGGATACGAAGCCAGGTGAGACAACGTGCTTTTTGGCCATGAACACCAGTGAGTTCGAGAATGTGACTAGTTTACTCTTAAGTCATTAAATATTTATCCAAAAAAATATCTTTTTTTTTTGTTAGTACTAGGTGTCTTTAGAACATAATAATGTATGGTGGCATTCCAGTTCATGCCAAAGACTACAACAGTATACTGGCTAGTTCATGCATTCTTTCCTTGATACCATAGTGACCTTATGTCCCAGTAATCAATGAGGTTTCATCAGGACCAGCGACTCAAGGTACACAACCTACTTTCTGATTATTAGTTTCCTCATAAATGTTTATCGCGATTAATCTCGAGGCGTATAGTCAATCGCAAGTTACAAAAGACATTGGCAGTGCCTTTATTTCGTAGATGTAAGGATGGTTTTCGTAGTTTAAGTGTTACTGTACTGAAATGTGGGTGGCTGTACAGAGCGTATGCTTTTACGTGGGTCCAATTGTTGAACCTACGCTTTGTCTAACGATTAATTTGTTGAGGAAGGCTGAACATGATTTGTGTCATTGTGATTGGAGGAAGTAGTTAATGATGCATATTTTTTTGCTTTAGGAAAACAAGGCAAAATGCAGGGAAATTATAGGTATTTTTGACAGATTGAGATTGAGATCAGACTGTGAACGTTTGTTAAAATAAATATAAAAATAATTTGATGTTTTTTTGGGGGTCAACGATCACTGGTAGTTTTGTTACTTGAAGTCTGAGTTGAGAAAATTTGTTTCTTTTATTTTATCGTGTTTAGGTATCGAAACGCATCACGTCTGTGAGGTTTACAAAAAAAAAAAACAGATTTTTAAACTGATATTTCAAGTGACTACACTAACTGCGGTCGATAACCCCACAAAATATCAAATTAATTTATTTTCTGTTTTATCACGTTTAGATGTACCGATACTCATCACGTCTGTGGAGTTTCGCTAATTTAATTTAATCCTGTATATTTCTCAAATCTTTCCCTAAGATTTTTGCAATGGATTTCCATGTACCGATTGTTGTGTTTGGCATCCATAACGAAAATAAAAAGAACCCACTTCGTGGTTTTTGATAAAAATAGATCGCGCGAACATTTTCGATCATCGATCCGACCTCGAACGTATTGTTATGAAATACTGAATAATCTACCTCTTCGAATCATGAAAACTGAGATCGACTTGGAATTTACCGGATAGTATTAACTATTTTGCGGATGAATTTTTCGACGCTATAGTTTTGTGAATAGTTTTAGTTAAGTTAGGATACTTATAATTTTATTAATTAATAGACTAACTAACCATATAAATAAATACAAAACCAAAAGGATACTTAGGCGTCGAAGTACTCATCCGCATCGCTATCATCCGGAAAAGTTACACCCAGAAGACTGGCAGCATTGCCACGTTGAATGGCAATGCTAATTCTTTGGCCAAAGAACGACCCAGCCCTCTGGTCACGTGAAGGGTCGATCAGTTGGCGAGAAAAGGAGACGCGCACTCGGGCCCCAAGACCCGAGCGTTTCGACGACGACCCCAATCGGCTCACAGCGCCACTTGATTAATTAATTAGGTATTATTTTTTATTTGGTAAGTATATTATAGTTTGTTACAGTTTTGATAATGCATTGACGTAGATGATTGTGTGTAGAAACCTACCTAGCCTAATATTAACCATTTACTCTGCTGGGGCCGTATTCTCTATGACACAATGAACAAAACCGCGCGAAATGAACGCGAGGTTGGCGTGATTAGCTAAGAAATAAGGAACGTTGTTTATTGATAATTTATAGAATTAGGGCCCTGCAGTGCGATTCTGTAACCATCTCACAGTGAAAACTTAGGTGAAGTGAGCGTGGAGTGAGCTGTCAATACTGTCAATTCCTAGCAAAAACAAACTCACTTCACGTAAGTTTTCACGGTGAGATTTTTACAGAATCGACCGGCTGATGTTATAAAGGGTGACTATCTATAACACCATCATATTAACCTGCGTGGTAATTGCGTAAGAGTATATAGTAATGGCTGAATGGCTGTCATTTTGATAGTTCAACCACATTCATTGCGTTATTCACATTGTTTAGCAGACAATTCGAACATAATATGAAGCAATGGATTTGCAATATCCTTCAAAGTTATTCAGATTGAGGTTGATAGTATGTTACGCAATGAGGGTGCGGCACTGTGCCCACGTGGTGGATTACGACCCAATCCCAATCTTACAGGGAGGAGGTCCATGCAGTTCCCACTCCTATACTGTCTTCGGTCAGGATACTCCATATAATTAGACATGAAACTTTACTCATGTGATTTCTAATTCCAATCCAGCCTGTCCCTTGCTGTCCTCTCCCAGCGACGCCCTAAGCAGAGTCCGTACCCCACAGGACCTGCCCTTAGCGTGTAGTTTTAAGTTTTTTTAAGCCCTGGCTGGAGGCCTTAATTTAATGAGGCATCCACAGGCAAGCCCGGTTAAGCAGACGACCTCATCCTCATAGATTGAACTGCAAGATGCCATTTATAAAAAATAAAAAACCTATGTGAGTTTGTATCCCTCTCGAAAATGATTATTGTTTAAATGCAAATGTTTAGAGCACCGAAAAAACTTTAACTGTGTTTCAACCGCCTTTGTAATCACTCAGTGATTATAATATAGAGATATGTTACGTCAAGAACAGTATATGCGGTCGTCGTCGCGTGCATGTGTCACTTTCTGCTAAGTAAACCTCAACGCGTGATCGTGCCGCCAGAGGGTGTTTTCCGGTTTTCCCAAGAAAAAGTGACAACGATCGTGTATTTTACGACGATCACTTTTAAATAGTGTTACATGCTCTGTGGGACGCGGGCCACTGCTTTCTTATCTTCACTTAGGGTGATGCTTTTCCACCAGAGATGAGCGACGATGCGTAGCGAGGGATGTTTGTGAAACCAACCAATAACATCGCTTCATTTATAGCTTGAACTAAGTCAGCGTTGGTATTGGTTAGTTTTACACACATCCCTCGCTAGTACGCATTCCTCGCTCATCTCTGGTGGAAAGGCAGCCTTATAATGTGACTATGTTAAGAAGTATGAAACATTTACAGGTTCAAGGATAATGCTATCAAGAACCTACTTAAAGCTAATAACAATGTATGCCTTCAATAAGGAAGGATGTTTCTTCCTTCTTCCTCAAAGGTGATCGTTAGTATGAAATTTCAGCCGTTATCAGTACTTAGCTGCTAATGTGATAAAAATTGCGCGTCTGCCCTTGGTAGCAAATTATGTAGGAAAGGCTCAGCTTATGAATTATCTCCAGTCTGAAATGTGTATTTAATCACACTAGTAAGTAGGTACTACACTACAGTAGCTATTATTTAATAGCAACTACAGTAACCGGCGATAAATATTGCACATCGACCTTTACCTTTTTTGTATTTTATACAAAGAATAAAAATTATTATCAAAAGAAGCAAATCATAATTGTTTTAACAGCTCCTAATAGATACCGGACTGTTTGTATTTCGTGCGACAGAGATAACGCTCTACGAAGCCGAAATTAGCCGATTGTCTCTTTCCAAATGTCGATGTGCAATATTTATCGCCGGGTACTTGCAAATGATGAATAGAGCTGCCCAGAGGTAACGGCCGCCGCTTACCTGTAGGTCCTAGGTTTAAACCCAAACAGGCGCTTTATTTCGTGTAAAATTATTTCATCACCACTGCTCTCAAAAAATTGAAGGAAAACATCGTGAGGAAACTGGCATGTCCTAGAACCAAAAATTCGAACACATGTGACATCTACCAACCCGCACTGGGCCCGCGTGGTGGATTACGGCCCACTCCCTCTCACCGAGAGGAGGCCTGTGTCTCAGCTGTGGGAACATTAAGGTTGATTATGCTTCAAAGTCCTTTCATTGAGCTATCAAAGCCTTGTTGTCCAATACGGGATGAACATTGAAAAGTAATTAGTTACACATGATTTAGTATGCATAGTCTAATGCCAATGTACGTCTTCAAACAATAGCAGAGCTATTTGAATATATTAGCTGAACTACCGATCTCCTTGGTAAGTGACCCTGCCTTATTCCTCGTCTGCTTAAGCAGATAAATTTTAATTATGTAGGATGTGCTACTTGCCTTCCTCCTGCCTCATTAGTATAGTGGTCACAAGCAAGACTACAGAGCGTAGGGTCTTGAGTTCGATTCACAGTTCGGGCGTTTTATTGGGTTTTTCCATTAAGAATATCTTAGTAACACCGACAGTCTCCATTAAGATTGCTGCTATGGCCATAATACGGTCTGGAGGACTATTATAAATGGAGACTAGTCTGATGGTCACATGTAAGACTACTGAGCATGAGATTCTGGGTTCAATTCCCAGGTAAGACAAAGTGTACCTGCGATAGGTACACTTTTTTCTGTAAGGTTAATTTTTTCCAGGAAAAGTGTTTTTGTGAACCTTAAAAATGTTGCTGGACTGGTGCTGTGATCTCGCCCTGGCGGGGATCCCTTGACATTGTTATTGGGCGTGTCCATCAGTAATTTTTCATTAGGTAGTCAACTTGAAATCAAAGATTTTCTCTTTCTGGATAACTCGTGCCACCAGTAGGTAGATATAGCCAGTGTGGGATCATCATTATTACCTTGCGATTATCAAAGTCGTGAGCTTCTGCCTTCATAAATACTTTCGACACGCATACAATGATTGATGAGGAAAATCTATCCGTTTATTTATGTTCTCATATAAGACATAAATACCGGGAAATGCAATTAAGTACAATATAGAAATACACTTTTTCGGATCGTGGGGTCGGAGTGCTCATGGTCTTTTTAAAGAAATTTCTAAACGGCTGGTTGACACTTCCCGTGACCCAAGGGCTGACTTTTATCTTGGCCAGAGGCTAAGCATCGCCATACAACGTGGTAATGCCGCCAGTCTCTTCGGTACATTACCAGTCGACAGCGATGCGGATGAATTTTTTGACGCTTTTTTTTAGTTTCTGTATAGTTTTAGTTAAGTTAGAATTTAATTTTGTTATATTTGCCTCTTTTGATTAAGTACAACATATTACAATGCCACAAATGTAGGTCCTATTATATAAGTCAAGATCAATGACTAGTTCACACATCTTTCGTAGGTACGTACATACAATGTGTAGGTAGGTACGGTCGGCCAAGAAAGTGCCAGTTTTGAAAATTTTTCTTCCAAACGAAAATTTCGCTGATGGTTGACAAACCGTCACGTCAATTTAAACTGTATGTCCTCCAGACTGAATTTCGGCCATGGCAGCCAATCGCAACGGAGACTAGCCTTTTACGAGGGAGATACTGTAGTGCACAAGTGTGTGCAGATACAGATGCACTCAGTCTTCGGTCACTCTCACAGTCCCATGGGACGGCAATCCGACACGAACGGAGAGAGATAAGGCGCAACGTATCTCTGACGTCACTAACGTCATTATCATCACCATTTCAGCCGAAAGATGTCTACCACTACGAAAGTGGCCTCCACCGAAAATTGCCACAAACAAACGGTTCCTCGCCTTCATTACTTTCACTAGCGGGGTAATTGTAGCAATGATTTTCACTTTGACAGTTCTACAACATTCATTGCACTATTTAAGTTGTTGAGCAGACACATTTTTGAACATATGAAGTAATATCCTTCAAAATGATTCAGACCGTGACTGAAATTGTATTATGCTTAGGAAACCCGAAGTCTGACAATCAGTCTTGCCAATGAGTATCGTGCGACCAAGTAACTGGGTTGTGGAGGTCATCTAGGCAGCTGCCCCATGTAAAATACTGGTATTCAGCTGCATTCGGCTAGACTGGAAACCGAACCCCAAGATACCAGTTGGTACTTTGTGTAATTTATTTCATCATCACTGCTCTCAAAGCGGTGGTTTACCGTTTGTCCTACTACCAAAAATAAAAAAAAAATCGGTTGTCTGTAAAGTCGGTTTACTGACGGTAGTTGAACGTGACAACGTCATAAGAAAATACTGATGGAATAGTTGCTTGCACTTCAAGCCGCCATGGAACGCTACAGAGCAAGGCCGCGAGGTAACGCTACATGAGTCATGTTTTTTCGTGAGTGCAGCCAGCTTCATCGATTTATTAGACGTTGTCACGTCAAAATATGTGACATCTACCAACCCGCATTGGGCTCTTGTGGTAGATTACGGGTTATTCCCTCTTCCAGAGACGAGGACTGTGTTCCAAAAGGAACATTACATTCTGATTATGATGATGTCGGTCACGCAAGACGCTGACGATTAAAGGATGGGTATAGTGTAGCACCGACGGTTAGCGAGAGCGAGTCCATATAAATCGGTACGTGACTGATGTCAGCGCAGACCGTCAGTCCAGCACTAGATCCAGCCTAGGGGATAGGGGAGACCACTTTTTAGGCAGACTGTACAACGAATCTGTTCCGAGAGTCGACTCGTTTCGTTGAGATTTTAATTAGAAAATTACTTTGATAGCTGCTCGTATGCCGCGCGTGCGTCACTTGTCACGAGTGCGTCACTTGTCACTTTAACAATGTAAAGTGGACTTTATCGAAATTTACTCCTTTTGTCTGCGTGTTTGAATAGGCAAGCTTGTGGTGATTTTTTAAAGCTCGTGTTTGACCATCTATCTCATCGATATTATCTGCCGATGTATTATGTAAAAATTACCGGCTTATAGTAACAGATGATACGGTCGACGATAATACACACTTACCTTGAAGAACTCGAAGGAAAGTATCGCCCGGAAACACAGAGTACGACAGGAACACTAAAAAGGATATTGTGGCCAGTTGGTGATTAAGGGAGCTGTGCCTCATTAACTAAAAACATAATCAGCCTATAATCCTTCTCTTTTTGAGAGGCCATAATCCACCACGCGGGCCCAGTGGGGGTTGGCAAATGTCACATGTCTTTGAATTTTTTGTTCTAGGACATGCCGGTTTCCTCACGTTGTTTTCCTTTAGCTTTTTGAGAGCATTGGTGCTTTAACTAAGTATCTAATCTAAGCTAGCTTGTTTTTAAAAATAAACTATATTTTTTATCCGAGCAGAACATTCGTGGGGATATTTAAGAATATAAGAACGATGTACGTATACACGGTAGCAATTTCTGGAAGTTTGAAACGCAATATTTTCCCGAACTTTCCCAAAAATGTTTTACTTTCCATAATAAATCATAATGAAACCACAAAGCGTTTCAGTTTAATTTTTATTAGCTGCACGTAAAGTCATTAACGTTCATTAAAACCGCATCAAATTAAATTGCAATCAGAAAGGCTTTAGAGACCATTTACGAATAATTATTACCTTCTAGCAGCTACTTACGTACTTCGTATAGCCTCAGATTTTTTTTTTATTTTTCCCATGTTTTAATAATTAGGAACCCTGATGGGCGTCCCCAGAACATCCTACCAAAGTTTCATCACAATCTGACCAATTGCAATGGTTTCGGAACACATAGAGGACAAACACACATACATTGATTATATTTTTATTTATATAGATAGACTAGCTTCCGCCCGCGGCTTCGCCCGCGAGTGCTAAAGTGCTTTTTGATACTTAGTATGCATTTCACTTTGGACTTAGGAGCAATGAAACTTTAACAGATACTTGATCTGTACCTTACATTTACTTCCTCTAACGTGTTTAGGTCATGTCTGCAAAACAGTATCTGATATTTAATCTTTCGATCACCTACCAAACGTACTACATCACGGAACCATTTTGGAGTTTTTAATATAATATATTGACTGTCAACACGAAATGTAAGGTATATGAAAAGATCTAGGTTCCCAGAACATTGCGCTAATAAAATTATTATTTTGAGTCAGTCTGACAAGTAGAGGTAGTCATTCAGTCTGATATGGTTTCGTTTCATACAGGCTTAGAACTAAACTTTATGGCTGAGGTTGGGTACTTTTCAAACAATCAATTAACTGAAGCACTCACAGTTGTACTAAATCAGAAGATAATGCCATGTGCCACTAATGCGGTGACCACACATCCGCTGTGACGGCTTTCATGTAAATGATGACAGCGGCAAAGATTTAAATCGTGAGATATAAATAAAGATAATAAATAATAAAAGATTATCGTGTCTCTGTTTCGTTTTGACACCTCTGAGACACAATGACGCAGTGACTTCACCGGATTGCCATGGAAACGCTTTTCCCAGTATGGACCACTGGGCACTTTTTCTTGTGACTAAGTACGGTGAGGGCAAATCTGTCCTCTTCGGTTTGACTTAATGTCAAATACTTGTGAAAATGACAGATTTTTATGACGGCTGTTATAATATGACGTAATTGCTTTCCTATGTAACGTCATCAGAATGGTTACGCCCTTTAATTATTATCAATCTTCTGTCTTCTGTTGTGTTTTGTCTTCTGTTTGAATGTTCTACGACAAAAATTTTTCGGGTGAGTTCCTAGCGAAAGTTCTTTAGAATGACGAGTAGAATCACTCCTTGACGGATGCAGGTGACTAAATCGCCAAATGGAAAATTCTTGAGTAAGGGTCTAAACTGACGGACTGCATTTCAGCTGCAACAGCGATGTTGCAGCTGAAATGCAGTCCGTCTGTTTAGACCCTCAGGCATAATCGGATCTAACCCCCGTTGCATCACCAATCTTGTTGTTTTGTAATGGGATAAGTTCTTAAATCTCGCATGCCACTCAACTTTCTTGAGGGTGGTATGAATCCAAAATAGACTTCCTCATAAGTGTCCTCATGTTTATTAATAATGCAGTTGATATGATTACCTACATCCATAGACGAACATCCTATCCTCCTAGATTCGTCATTATCTCCCAACGTTCTATCCTACAATTCCTTACCGTCTAGTCCCTTGACACAACAAGCGTGGGAAACCAGTAGATCTATTCCTGTCTACAGTCACACGTTTACCTATTCCTGTTTACGTATTCCTGTCTGTTTACTACATACCAAATTAGCACAATCCACGTTGTCTTCCTTCCCCATTCCGCATTCTTCTTCCCCATAACTCATCCTCACGAATAATGCGTGATGGGAGCATTGAAAACAAATTGTCGGTACAATATGACGTGTAAATAACATTAGCAATAGAGTGTAAGAGGTTCACAACAGTTGAATCGTCAGTGCAAATGAGGCATATCCTGCTCACAATTGAGGGGGACCAACGCTTGGGACACTAGTGGCAATCTGCACACGTTCAACCGAACACGTAAGTAAAACCTCTTTGGTTTAATACTTTTTTTTTAATCTTTTTCCTAATTCAAATATTTTTGACGGAAATTCCGGCCAGTGCTTTTGAGAAGGCTCGAATCTATTTTGTTTCTTTTTTCTGCGTAGTTTTTGAGTGTCCTTGGAAGTAGGTTACTATTGTGCACCAGTAACCTCTTTAGTAATTTGTATTGTTATGTCCTCTGGGCGTTTGCTTACACGTGAAGGGATGTCGATCTTTTGTGGAAGTTTGCTTTGAGTTTAGAATGTTAGTTGGAGTGGCAGCGTTTAATCGTGCAATTTGGTCTACAACGCGGCTTTTGTTTAGCAGTAGACTGTTCCAGGCTAAAATTCTAAGATTAATGGTATCATGCTTTTAAATTGCCTGTGCACTGCTGGGCATATAGGTCTCTCCCAAGTTCACGCATGGTTCTCCACCTTGAACATCCAGTCTGTTTGGTCTGTTTTGTTTTCATTTAGAATATGTTAAAATGGGTAATTTTGCTTTGGCAATTGAGCATCTTGGACTCTTGGCATTAGTAGCCTCCCCGGAAAAAAAAAGCTTTCTGCATGCTATATTAATTGTTGTCCCGTGGAATGCGGTTAGGATATCAGATCAGTTGAAGAGAACTGGGATCAGTCCTCCTCCTGTCAGGACACAACGATTGGTGATTGTAGTGTGTTGTTATTTGCTTATCCTGATCACCTGCACCCTAATAGCGTAACACTCTTTCAAACACAATCAAAATCATTGTGATGGATATTGCTAATACATTGGCTTCATATGTCCGTAAAATTGATCTGCTGAACAATGTAAATAATGCAAAAAAATGTTCTTGAACTGTTAGTGGGTTACGCAATTACCTCGCTGGTCTGGTAAACGTAGTATCCCATAGACGTAAATTTAGCGTTGTAGGAAGGACCATGTTCGAAAGTGAACATCCAAATATTGGTCCGATGATGATAACTCGTTGCGCATTTCTAGAGCAAATGTTTATAATTTACCTATAATTATGGCATGGTTTTTACTGCTTGAGTCTGGTCTAGATCAAACAGACAATGCTGATCAAACTTTTATTCAAGCATGTACTTCCTATTTGAATGTTAACTCAAACCAGCCTTCCAGCTCTTTTTTTATCATTAGGACGATCAGCTCTGACTGAACTGTCAAGTTTAGCAGTAAACTGATATATGTATATAGTTTCTGTCTTTGATTATTCTTTGGGGTTGCCATGTTTAGCGAAGGAAAGTTTTTCAACGTATATTTTTGATATAATTATCACTTAATCCAAGAGTTGGCTGGAACAACAGAAAGAAATAAATTCACCTGTGATAGATGTGTGTTGCAGTTGTTTTTTAAAGTTTATTGCTTGGTTTATTAGTGCTCAAAAATATATTTTATTAATCCTCTGATATTCTTCAAGGTACAAAAAGAAGAGGCTTAGACAACGATGTTAAGCCGCGTCCTTCTACTAGTGTGCCTGTGCCTTCAAGTCGCGAACTCTCTGCCGCCGGATAAGGTACGTGACATCACATCCTGATTGTCTTTGTTAACTGATATTGACGTGGATTGCAGTACATAGAGAACATAGTACCGTAGTACACACATTACAGCTAACATCGACACTACATGGTGAATTTGTCAGGGTTTAAAACTTGTGATAGTTGGTTCGTTCTTTCTGAGTTCAATAACGAATACTATCGTTCTTTGTTCTGTGTTCATAAAGAGAGAAAGAAAGACCATTTTTTATTGGGACACGTCCAGGAAATATGGGTTGTTCCACTGCGCTCCAAAATAAAATAAGTACAGTCAGCATAAAAGGCAAACCATAACTTGTTTGTTAAATACACAAATATAAATATCGGTGAGGGGCCCGTGGCATAATAATAATAGCCGCAGAGGTCGATCAATCAGGTTAAGCTACGCTTGGTGCGGTTGGTCTGTGGATGGGCGACCATCTTTAATATACCGTGACTACTCCGTGCCTCGGAAAGCACGTTAAGCAGTTGATCCTGGCTGTCCTTCGTGGATCTTTTACAGTCGTTAATCAGAAGCCCGAAAGTCTGACAACCAGTCTTACCAAGTGGTATTGTGTTACCCAGTAACTGGGTTGTGGAGGTCAGATAAACAGTCGCTCCATGTAAAATACCGGTATTCAGCTGCATCCGGTTAGACTGGAAGCCGACCCCAAGGTATTTGGGAAAAGCCTAGGCAGATGAGATGATGAAATATAAATATCGGTAGTATTTTTTACCGTGGATTCAATAAACAAGGACATAATAGTAACAAAAAATTTACCTGTGCGAGGCCAAAAACGCTCCCGTATCAGCATAATGTTGCGATGTTTAAAAAAAAATAATACCGCAGCGCTGGTATTCTGATGGGGCCCGCTGTGATGGGACACACCCACGGACGTACGTATCCTATGTTGATATTGTTGATATTGACCCATAACCATGATTAACAAATCATGGTTATGGGTCAATATCAACAAACTGAATTTTTTTTCAATTTTGGTGGCGAAAGTTTTCGTGAAAAATAAAGAATAGAAAGGTTTTGGTAGCGTGGAAAAGCCACCAAAACCACCAAAATTGAGCCACCAAAATTGAAACCAGATTAAAAAAAAAACTTTAAAAATAGGGGTTTTAAGTTACAATTAAATTAATATCACTGATTTATGCGTAACCCAAATCACTAGCTATAATGTGTGGCTTACTATTAAAACACTTTAAAATTAACAGCAAATCGATCCACCAAAAATTGAACAATTTTTGTTCCCCGTGCCACCCAAGATGTTACTTACGTTTTTGGCGGAAAATCACAACACTAATCACACACCTTTTACGCGCAAGAGATATGAAATATATAGAGATATGAAATAATAAAATGTGATTGATCGCACACGCACGAAGCTTCATTTTATAGTATATTGAATAAGTGCCACCAAAATTTTGATTTTTACTTGGACAAACTTTGATCGAGTATCCTGTGCTTTTAAATTAGATTTTCTAATATGGTTTAATTGTTTTTAGATAATGTGTCTTAAGCATATATACTATCGAATTTATTTATTTTTTATTCTACAGCAAATTGTTGCTTTGGTGAATGCAATTATATCAAAAAATGGAACTGGGACAAGCCACCTAACTTGAATTTGAAGGCGATTTATTTTATCCCTATTTATTTAAATACACAGTTATAAAAAAAAATGTGACCCTAATTGAACCAAGTTACGTAGCTCACTATAAAAAAAAATAAGTGACATCCTATCATTTAACACCTCGATTCTCAACGTGGACGCGTAAAATTTGCTGCGGGGATATTCACCCTTATAAACTATCAGTGTGCCAAATTTCATCTAAATCCGTTCACTGGTTAACTGATATTGATAATGCGTGAAGAGGTAACAAACATACAAGACAACCTTGTGAACATACAAGACAACAGTGATTTGCCCAGGCAAATCACTGTCCATCATGTGAACATCAATCAAACAAACAATCAATCAATCAATCTGTGTTGTCAATCATTGTCTGTCAATTTTTTTGTGTATTTTTGTGTTCGTTTTCATTCACTGTGTCTGTCTGTGTGTGGTGATTATTAGAATGTATGAATGAAATTATTAGAATGTGTGCTGCTAAAAACATCTTGTTTTTTATTGCCCGATGGCGTGATCAATTATTAAAAAAATCCGTAACAAATCTATACGTCGTTTTTGTGAGTGTTTTTAGTATTGTCACGCGTCGGTGATAACGGACAACGGTAGGTAGTTTTTTTTATTCTTACTATGTAGGCAAAACAAACTTAATCAATTCATTTTTTTTTACGTCACTGCTAAGTCATTACAGATTATTCTATTAATAGGCTTCTGTGTTGGTATCTGTGGGTTTAAATTCCACTTTTTTTTTTTTTTAGCTTCCGTTCTACTTTGAATCAAACATTGCAGATGTTTGATTAAAGTAGTTTGTTAAATAATAACAGCTGCATGAATCGATCGAAGGTTAAGCTACGCTTGCCGCGGTCAGTTTGAGGATGACCATACATTACATATCAAATCCCCTGCGTGCCTCATAAATTACATTAAGGCTTGTACACACAGGCGCGACGCGACACGCGACACAAAGGCACCGCAAGTCGCGCAACGAGCGGTGTCTGTGTGTCGCGCGCGATTCGCGTCGCGCGTCGCGCCTGTTTGCAGGAGCCTTTAAGCCGTTGGTCCCGGCAGTCATTCGTAGATTTTTGACAGTCGTTACGGGCTGTCAGAAGCCCAAAAGTCTGAAAAACCAGTTTTCCTAAGGGGTATCGCGTTACCCAGATTGTGGAGGTTAGATAGGCAGATTAAAACAGAAGACGAACTAGCAGGGAATCGAGGAGGGGGAGTGGAGGGGGGGTTCAGGATTTCAGACACAAATGTCTCGCTGACGATGGCGTGTGTGTTGGATCATTTAGCTCCCTTCAAAATGATTGAGCTGAATGGTGCTGATCTATGGGTCATGTTCGTGAACGGGCGCCGTCAGTTGGGGCTGGTCATCACTTAGCTGCCTCGGCTTATTTTTAATTATTTTAATTTTGAATTATTGTTTTCTTATCATTTGCTGTATTCTGGACGCTTTTAACGCGTAAGTAAGTCTTTTTTACATCGTTCTCACATTTAGTTATAAATTCACATTAATGATGTAACTAATATTTTTGTAAAACTATAATTTATAAGAGTTTCCATGGAGACTGAACATGACTGACCGACTCAAAAGTGCCTGTAAATGGTTTAATTGAAATAAATGCTTTGAGTTTGAGTTTGAGACCAGAATAAATCATCTAGAATACTTACTAATATTCGACTGGTAGACTGGAAGACGACCCCAGCATAGTTGGGAAAAGGCTAGGCAGACAGAGAACCGCATAGTCTGTTTATGCCGTCATAGTGTAGGCATTTCACATTGTGTCATTGGTTAGATTCAAAGCAAATATTGACCATATAGTGTTGGAAAATTATGACCAACTAACGTCCGCCTTAATTTTCCTAGAACAGCTTAGTTTTAGCCATCATAAATTTATACGAGGTGACACAGTCGGCTTCTTAGACGTTAGATCTTATTATGAGTTTATTAGAGCAATTTTTATTCAGATCGCAGTTTTGGCCAAATTCTCACCCAGTCACCACATCCTTCTGATAAGTGCCACAGTTTTTATTGTTCGATACTAAAACTACATAAATATCATTATCTTCCCAGTACACAGGGTGGCAGGGGGACATCGACACCCAAACTGTTACCATAAATGCTGATTATAAACCCCCTAGAGACATTTTACGTCGGTTATCAAAAAAAAAAAAAAGTGGCACTCCGGGAGTGCCGACAGTAGTGAAAACAAAACACAAACAGAATACTTTGCTATCACTCACTGACATATCGGATATACATTAAAACCGAGTACATTCCGAGGACAGCCGAACACTTCCGAAGCGGTGTCGGTTACGGCAACAGTGACGCGAGTTCAATAGTTTCTGTCCATCTCAAAAAATGCCTAACGCGCCTAAAGAACCTTCGCGTTCAAATTTCAAATGTTCAAATAATCTAATAAAAAAAAACCAATGAAAAATTTCAACGCAGCTTCAGAATCGAGTACTGAATTCATGGTAACAGGTTGCGCGGATGTCCCTGCCATCAAGGCAAGAAAATGAGACTCTAAAACTTACCTACCAAGTACCAAGAGTGTTTTGCAAAAACATTCTCTAAGTTGGAATATTTGGTTCGTCACAATACTACCAATAACTGCATTGTCGTGTACTTATTTTGTTTAAATAATCAATCGATCAGAATACCAATTCCCGCAATCAAAAACAAAATCTAGTCGTTATCTCATCTCACCGACAATTAATCAATGTAAAAAATGTAGGGAAATTAGAGGTATTTTTCACAGATTAAGGCTGAGATCAGACGGTTCACAGTCTTAAAATTACGGGAATTGCCTCTCAGATCGCTGGATATGTGGAAAGCAGGAGCGTCTTCTAGCTGACAAAATAGAGAAAGGAACGCTATATTGTTCCACAATCAAAGTGAAGGCATTCCACGCATGACGTCATGCAGACAAGAGTAAACATTGACCATCGCTCATTAATTTAGTCTGATTAGCGGCAGTTAGCGCTGCAGCAAATATGTGCATAACTGGCCGCTAAACGTGGAGCGATGAGCTGGCAATACAAACAACATTATTCCTGTATTCAATGAAAGGGGTAGGTAGAGAACGTACTCAACAAAATAATTCCATATTTCTCCTGGTTGTGCTATGTTTTAAGTCGTAAGGAAAGTTTTGAGTATGAATGTGGATGGCATTAAGGGTAGGGAAAACCAAAGGAACGATGGATGGCATGTGTGAAAGATGAGATTGCTAGAAAGGGGGTTACTACCGAGATGACGACTGATAGAGATGTATGGAAGAGAAATATTTATGTTATAATACGTATAATGATGATAATGCTAGATCAGCTATTACAATGCGTGCCACGAAAGATGAGACTTGACACACCACGTGGTTTGACATGCGCAGTACAGTGCGTGCCACGTAAGAAGAGACTTGACACACCACGTGGTCTGACATGCGCAGAACACGATTTTAGGTACCTATCTTTAGCGGTATGAGGTCTGAGTGCGGGACGGGACCGGACGTCATAGGGGCGGCGGAAAGAGGCGGGGGAGGCGGGGTCAAGTCTCATCTTTCGTGGCACGCATTGTATGGAAAAAGCAAAAAGATTATGCAGGAAATGCTGGGCATAATACCGGGCTTGTACTAAGAAGTTCCTAATGGAAAAACCCAGTTGCGAAGACCATAAAATACTTTTTGTTAAAACGTTTCATCCATGTGTAAATTCCTTGTAAGCTCGTCGACGTCCGCGCAATTTCATGAATTAACGTAAAGTAAGCAATAACAAACTCAGACTTTTAAGAAAAACGTTTTAGAATAAATAAACATCCTTTGCGAAAAACTGAGGAGTCACCTTCCAACTTCTGAATACATAATAAATCAACAAACACAGGAATAGTTTGGCGGTTAACCAGACTTAAATAAAAATACGCGTTTACCGGCGACTTCGCCCGCTTAGAGTTCGGAAATTATCCCACGGCTACGTACAGACGCTAGCACATCAAGTTACTACAATCTGTCAAATTTCTTTAATAGATTTTCAACTTTATCGCTACAGCATAAGGTTCAAGATTGATTGGGAAAATTTGACAGTTTCGAAACAATAAAAGTATACGATCGACTCCAGTAAACAAAATCAGAAAAATATAATGTATGATATTCATCAGGATGTATGCTAGGTAGATAGTGTTTTGAAAACATAATACAATTAATTTGATACGATAGAAAAAAATCATGAAGATACCTCTAAAAACTTTCTTTTTACAATAAAAACCATACTAATACACATACAATCATTATGATTTGATTTTTTGTCAGACCATTCTACAAGCAACATACTAAAGAACTAATGTTTTAATTTTTTAGTCCTAACGATAGATTTTTTTGTAAATAGATAATTGTTTCATATTTTGTAATAAATTACCAGCGTTTCTCTTTCTTTTCTATGCATTCCGACAAAGACCGCGCTTTAGGTCATGTAGTCGCCTTAAGGCGTGAAATGGTAACGGACAGACAAACAGATCGACAGACTGAGTTACTTTGGCATTTATAATATTAGCATGAATGGATGGGGAATCCCAGATCTGCCCACACGATGATAAGTGTATACACACATCAAAAGTGTCTAGGGATCAACATATATTTTTGCAATAACTTTTCTCCTGATTGATATTAATTAAAATTTTCTTTAAGGATTCATCAAATAAAGTGTTTTCGTTTGTCACAGTAACGATAAACCAAGTCACCTTTGCATTAATAAAGAAATTTGCCATTTTCCTAATAAAGGGATTTTTGACATTTGAACCACTAACATTAAAGTTCGAAAAAAAGACTGAAATAACAGTTTTCTTTAAAATTTTATTGGGTAACTTAAACAATTAATAATCCGTGTTTCTACCGCGAACACTAACAACACAAGAACATCGGTTTGGCATACTCAAAATGAGTTCATCCAAATCACGCTGTGGAATGGCCGCCCATGTTCGTTGCAACAACAAAAAAAGGTCTTCTTGCGACTGGATACCCTCCATATTCGGCAGAGCTCTTCTCTGTAGCATATCCCATGCATGCTCAATCGGGTTCAAGTCTGGCGACTGAGCAGGCCAGAGCAGGACATTGATGTTAGCTGCGGCGAGAGTCTGTCTTACAACTCTTGCGGTGTGCGGTCGTGCATTATCATGCATTAACTGAAATAAGGGACCGATTTGCACTTGTAGAGGAACGATGACGTCAGATACAATCGTCTCAGCATAAATTTGAGCGTTGAGGTTGCCTCTGATCCAAATCAACTCAGTTCTTCCGCCGATCCAAATACCCGCCCATACCATGATGGTTCCACCACTATAAGGATGGACTTCCTGGCAGGATTTTAATCGCTGTTGGCGTCCAGGGGTTCTCCAGTGTCGTATACGTCTTGTATCCGGTCTCATACCAAAACGAGACTCATCAGAAAAGCACACGAAACGCCATTGTTCTTCTGCCCAATTTCTGTGTTCAAGAGCCCATTGATATCGAATCCTACGATTGTGCATTGCTATAGGTGGTACCCGTAGCGGTCTTCGGGAATGAAGGTTCATTTCATGCAAGCGGTTTCTGACTGTTTGGTCGCTAATTAAGTTCCCTGAAGAGTGATGAAGCCTCACGGCTAACATCATGGCGGTTATTGTTGGAGCTCTTCGAGTTAAGATTTGAATGTATCGGTCTTGTCTCCGTGTGGTGCAGCGATACCGTCCTCCATGGCGCTCAGCCACGGTACCAGTGCTTCGGTAACGTGTCCAAAGTCGACTGATAACACTCTGACTTGTATTCAGAGCTAAAGCCACAGTACGTTGCCGGGAACCAGCTTCTATCATTCCCACGGCTCTGAGCATTTCTTCCCTGCTTAAATGACGTCGCCGCTCCATAATAACGTTGGTTTTAATCAGTAGTAGGGAAACAGTAGCACTAATAATGTCTTCAATGCGTTGTATGTTTTTATAGGGAAAATATTGACAGCTGATTTTCATCTTTTACTCGAATTTGATTAACAGCTCCTGTTTCAAATTATGAAATGCACCAAAAAGGATCCATATAAATTTATAAAATCATAAATTTATTACAAAGCCACATCTCAATCTCAAGAAATCCGCATAAAAATGCTTGATCCCTAGACACTTTTGATGTGTGTAGCTCTGCGTTCCGCAAACTGGGTTTGTTACAATGTAAACAGTCGTTAGGAGTAAGGTTGCATTTGATCGTATGATCGAATCAATCATTACTTCAGCTTATACTAAGCTCTGATCTGAGGAACTAAGGTAAATCCCGCGCGAGATCATTATCATCTGCCTAGCTTTTTCCCAACCGGGTGCAGCTGCATACCAGTATTTTACATGGATCGACTGCGTATCTGACCTTCACAACCCAGTTACTGGGCTATAATACGATACCCTCGGTAAGACTGTTTGCCGGACTTTTGGGTTGTACTGTCTTTAGCCAAAGCCCAATGTTTGGGATCCTTTTTTTTTCATTGCCCCATTTATTTCAATAAGCATTTCACCAATTACTTTTTTAAGTAGGTACAAACTTTTCATAGGTAATGACATAACTCGAAATGGAATTTCAAACTGACCTTTCATTCCTCAGGGTATCCAACCAGTCCACATAATCAAAACCCGCAGCATAGACCTCAACAATGCCCATGGTCTTTCCATGGAAACCCGCCTGGAGAAGACAGTAGAACCTACAGCTTATCGCCTGGATCTGGAACCTTATCTCGAAGATGGACTCTTCAAAGGGCATGTGGCTATCAATGTCACCTGGCTGCAGGATAGCAATGAGGTCTCTGTGCACTCCGCACACGAAATCGAGATCTTGGAATCTGAAGTTAGGGCTCATTTTCCTGGAGACACGTGAGTTTCGGATGTTGTTTTATTTTTGGATATACCTACTACTAGTATGACTTTTATTTTAGTAAAAGTAAAAATAAAACGGACACTATAATTCCGGTTATTGTTAAAAAAATATATTTAGCAGTGCTGATTGGGCATCACCGTATCATCATCGGTTAAATTGTCTTGAAAATTTTAACAATTGCAATTAGCATTATCTACCCCTTAGCTTTAACTACCACAGGTTTATTATTATAATGTTAAATTATAATAACTAAAATACAAATTAAATAGTATGCATTTTTTAGTAAGGAGTCCCGGAGAATCACCATCAATAGACTATCAACGGACCCCAAGAAACCGATAGTGACTCTGTCCCTAGAGAGAACAGTTCCCAAGGGATCCACAGGGGTCTTGAAGTTCAGCTTCAAGGGAATCTTGGAGACTACCACCACTGAAGCATTCTTCAAAACCAGCTACATAACTGAGCAGGAGGTGGAAAGGTAAGTTTCAGAGGATGACGTTGAAGTGAAAACATTGACTTGCGTAATATAACATGGTAAAGTTGAAATGGAACCTCAAGCTCGAAAAACATTGGATGGGATTGATCTTTGAAACACTTGATTTCTTTGATTTGTGACCATTTTGTTTCATCTGTCTCAATATTTTGAAAGCTGCAAAGAATGTATCTGACAGGCTATTTTAGAAACCATGAGCAAGATGATTTTAAGATTTTCAGTATGCAATTTGGACATCGGGTATTGTTTAATAGGTATCTAAAAATAATTTAGATGTAGTAATGAATTCTTGAAATAGAGCTCGAATAGAGTGAGATTCTCTTTTTAAGAAAGTTGCATCATTCTTCTTACTCATTCAGGATAGTAGCAGCCACCCAGCTTCGTCCGAACAACGCTCGTCGCATGTTTCCGTGTTTCGACGAGCCAGGGTACAAGACTCCGTTTGAGCTCAGCGTGGTTCGACCTCGTGACATGATTGCGCTCAGCAATGTGCCTGTAGCTAGGACTGAAAACATGTAAGTTAGTGTGTTAGATGCTTCATTATGTTTTACTTCTGAATCCACCGTGACTTCAGGACTGTTAATTTGGGAAGACCATCGGACATATCATCATCGTCTGCCTAGCCTTCTAAGCTAGGGTCGATTCTAACCTCCATTCTAACCAGATGAAGACCATCGAACTGAATAAAGTGCTCACATTTGATAAATGTCTTGATATAGATATGTTATTTGTATCAGAAAGGCTTTGGCGGAGCATTTAGCTCCGCTAAAGCCTTTTCATAAGTCTTCGAATATTTGGTTCTAGGACATGCCGGTTTCCTCACCGCGATGTTGATATTGTTGTGTGCTTTTTCTATAATTTCATAAAAATCATCTATGAAAAATCTTTTTCAACAGTCCCGATGAACCAGACGCGGTATGCGACCACTTCGAGAGAACCCCTCCGATGTCCACATTCACGCTCGGCTTGGTCATAGCAAACTTGAAGCAGCTGGACAACTCAACGCAAGTAAAGGATGACGCTGGCAATGATATTGGTGAGATATTATTATATGTTGTGTTGTTTGTTTTCGCAAACTTGTTAATTAGTGCGATCTTGCGATCAATCATCATGGTATTATTTTGAAAGCAATCTACGATGATCCCAGCTCATTGTTACACCAGCCTCGGGAACGAAAGCATAGCGACTTCTAATATGGCACGTAACGCCATCTATCGAGTGTGGAGACAAACTTTTGAAACATGAATTTAGAGGGTTTTTTAATATTGAATATTATAGTCTTTACACTCATTAATAGTTTAAAAACTTCAATACGTTTTCTTGCTAATAGATTAACATCATCGTTGTTATTTTCTGTAAAGAAAATAACAACAAAGAAAGTTTTAAGTTTTAAGTTTTTTAACAACAAGTTTTTTTTTTTTTTAAGTTTTAAGTTTTTTAACAACAAGTTTTCAAAGTAAGAGTGAACAGGCTTCTTCTGGGTGAGCTCAATCCATCGTAGACTTTGTCTCTGTCATCTCTGACCTAGACTAGAGTCAAGAGCAAACCCATTTCAAATAAAAAAAAAAAAAAAAAAAAAGACCATCGACGCGTAGATTACAGCAAAATGTGATATAAAAAAACACGATGAAGACAATTTTACGTAAAATCTGAGACGTATGATTTAGGTTTCTGTGCAACACTAACGAAATTAAACTAATAAAAGCGATAGGACATTGATCGTAAAGAACTTCTTTGTAAGGCCCTTAGTACACGTTACGGTTTCGGTAAGGTACGGCGTACCATGCGGCGTAAACCGCGACATAGAAAAACGTGTCCGTCAACTTGCTTCCATAGTGATACATACAACACTGACGACTGTGCGTACACACGGCGAATAAACCGTAGTTTTTCACAACAAGAAAAACGTGTGTGAACCAAGCCTTAGGGGTTGTTACGTACCTAAGGCCTGCTTCGACACAAGTTCCATTATTAGCAATCTAAAAGAAATATCAGCATAGATTTACTGGTTCAATTTCTTACAACTCTATGACCTTCATTTATCTCCTTCCTAGAAATCCGTGTCTGGGGTCGCCCAGAATACCTGGAAGCCCTAGCAGGCATCAATGAGAAGGTGGTGCGAGTGTTCAAGGAATTGGCTGACTTCTGGCGAGTGCCCTTGCCTCTGAAGAGATTGGACATCGTTGCCCTGCCCAATTACCAGGGAGTCAAGCCTGCTGATAACTGGGGGCTTGTCGTGTTCAGGTAAGTCAGTACAGTGTACTCAGCAGTATATATATACAGGACAACTTCTGCTCGCGACTTGAAATTAAAATGAAATTTGTTGGTCCCCCGACCCATTCCGTCGCATCGTCCGCACGCGCTATTACCTCGTTTTCGCTAAGTGCTCTTTCTAACTTTTTTTCTTTTTGTTCGGCTCCTAAGGGTCGTAGCGTGATGTTAAGTAGCCTATAGGCTTCCTCAGAAGATTTGGGTTACTTAACAAAATGCAAAAAAAAAAAATTGAAATCCGACTGGTAAGTTCCAGAGATTTGTTTGTTTTGCTGAACACGCTATTGAAAAAAAAAACAAACAAATTCTTTCGCTCTATTATAAGTATAGATTACGCCTTAAAATATTCAGCAAGATTTCTTTTAGTACACATACATAGATAACCTCACTCTTTCTTCCCATGGGGGTGTAGGCAGAAACTACAGACCGCCACAGACACTGGCTACATCCTTACATAGAGCACAATGCGCAACTCTTTTATAAGTAGATATTGCTTTATTTAATTAGGAGGGCCCGTGGCTAAATAATAACAGCTGCACAGCTCGATAGATCAGGTTAAGCTACGCTTGCCGCGGTTGGTCTGTGGATGGGTGACCATCTTTACATGCTGAGACCCCTCCGTGTCTCGGAAAACACGTTAAGCTGTTGGTCCCAGCTATCATTCGTGGATCTTTGACAGTCCCGTAACTACTGTCTGAAGTAGTCAGAAGCCCAAAAGTCTGACAAACAGGCTTATCAAGGGGTATCGTATTACCCAGTAACTGGGTTGTGGAGATCAGATAGGCAGTCGCTCCATGTAAAATACTGGTATTCAGCTGCATCCGGTTAGACTAGAAGCCAACCGATAAAAGGCTAGGCAGATGTTTGCTTTATTTCATTAAAACAAGACCGAACCAAACTCACATAAATAGTATGATGTACCTTGGTACTGTTAGCATTGTTTAAATAAGTGAGTTTGTAGAAATGGATCTGAATGTTTTCTATCAGTGCGAACAACACAATCAGACTTAGATAATGTTCCCACAGCTGGGACATAAGCCTCCTCTTTCTGTGAGAGGGAACGGGCCATAATCCACCAGGCTCAGTGCGGGTTGGTGGATAAAAAGAAGTGCGATAATTATTGCGAACGCTGCTACTCAGGTGTTTTGAACATCAAATAACAAATGATGAACGTGTAAACTGTACCGCAAAATGCATGTATTTTTATCGCAAAATGCCACATAATTGATTGCCAACAGATGGCAAACCTTCACCTCAATTTTCTTACTAATGCTTATCATACAGCTTACGGGCTCTTTTGAACCCTAAACTACTAATTTTAAGAAATCAATAATAATGCAAAATTTTGTACATCGGCTCCCTACCTAAATGTACCTACATGTGTGTGTGCCTACCCTTGTTCTTTTCTATGACTGTTATATTCAGAGAAAAGATTTCATTAAGTAGGTGAACGAAAAAAGAAAGGGTAGGCAAGATGTTTCTATCCCGCTTGTTTTCAGGGAGAGTGACCTTAGCAGTCGTGGCTATATTCAGCTCGCCCAGGAGTTGTCGTACCAGTGGCTCGGTGCACTGACTACGCCTGCTTGGTGGACCGATGCTCATCTAAATAAGGCTCTCGTTGGGTACATTGCTGCAGCTACTGCATTCAAGGTAACTAAACTTTAATCGAATGTATTTTTCCGTTATAGCTGCTCTAGGGGGGTAAGATTCAGAGACGAAAGTAACGCTTCGATCTATCAAAATCACGCTCAAAATGTACTGATTTTGACAGATTGAAGCATAAGTTAACGCTAAGTTTTGTCTCTGTATCTTATCGTAAGATATTTCAGGTTTATATATGGCGAAGTAGTAGCTAACAATATATGGATAACCCACTAGCTGGCCTTCAAAAATGCAAAGAACCGGGGTCATCCCACCACGGCATATCTCAATCTGTCTGTTTATAGCATGTTTAAACCGAGACTGCAAAAGTATGCTGCATGCCAGTGCACCTTACTATTGAAAAAAAAAACAAATTTTATGAATATTCTCCAAACAGATTAACAACGGCTCTGAAATGGAAGGAAAATGGCCGCTCACAGTCCTGTACTCCTTGTACTACGAGTTCAGCAAGCGCTACCCCCACTCTCGCATCACTGGCATGAAGCAGGAGACGGCTTGCACCAAGATCGAGCTGCTGTTCCGCATGTTCAACTACACACTGGGAGAGGAAACCTTCAAGAAAGGGCTCAGGATTTTCTTGGAGTCACGGTAACTATTATAATCATTCAGCCGAAAGACGGTCGCTGCTGTTCATAGGCCAAGCACCGCCTGAACGACTGGTTCTCCCCTTCTCGCATCCAGCGAGGTACGCCTTTAGGCTTCAGGTAGAGGAGGGACGATCTTCGCAGGGTTTTCGGGTAACATGCTGAATGAGAGTAGCCGAGGATCAAGACAGTTAAATGTCGTGTGGAAAGGCCTATGTTTAGCAGTGGACTACTATAAGCTGATGATGTATAGGTATTTATCATTCACGTCAGCTGCCTTTGTTGCTAACTCGGCCCTACTAAAGTCCTCGTCACGAGAAGCTATACATTTTGTAAACACACATTCAGGGTTTCGCAACCTTTGGATCAAATAAAAAAAAACAGTTTTGTAATTATTTTTATTTTTATAAGGGATTTAATTATGTTAATACACACATCTAATTATTGTCGTCAGACGATTTCTAGTGTACTGAATCTGCATTCTGCAGCATTGATATCGTTAGCGTGAAATTACTTAAAAATGTTTACGATCTAAAACAAAATATTAGACGACACCGCTTTAAGGCTCGTACACACAGGCGCGACGCGACACGCGACACAAAGGCACCGCAAGCCGCGCGACGAGCGGTGCCTTTGTGTCGCGCGCGATTCGCGTCGCGCGTCGCGCCTGTTTGCAGGAGCCGTTATATTGCTAAAATATAACCCGACCAAATGAAATTGCTCGTTAGTTTCGTAGTACACGTATGTTACTTTGAGTTAATTGAATTTGGGATTATTTGTTGTTGATTGAATTGTCGCTACGTAACTTAAGTAGTAGTAGAACTTCTTTATTAACAAAATTTACAGCTTCTCGTGACGGGGACTTTACACGATTTAATTGAAAACCTACTTGTAAAATATTCTTTATATTATCTTATTTTCCTACAGCAAATTCAAAACCTTCTCGGGCAATGACATCTGGAATGCTCTAAACACGGCCGCTCAACAAGACTCTAAGATTCCAGACTGGGTTGACATCAAGACTGTAGCTAAGAGCTGGATTGATAAAGACAGGCTACCTCTTGTTAATGTGTTGAGACACTATGAGAATAATACTGCTGTTGTTACCCAGGTGAGAAGTTCTTTTTTTTGCTTTTGAGACCTTAGAGACCGATTTTATACCTACTTATGTGTTCAGCTAATTCACCTCATAAATAAATTATGGGTTCGAATTCCGAATATTATGTAAAAAACTAGTTTGACAAACCCGATATCCACACCAGAAAAGCCATGTTATATTCGAACATGATATAAATAGGATCATACTGAAACTAGGTGTAAATGCGAACCTCCAGCTAAAACCCTTTAGAGAAGTGACTCCTAAACGCGTTGCCTTGCTTCAGTAGTTCCTCCGTGAGGCGATAGATGGCATTACTTGTATCGTTTGAAGCTGTTTGAGTGAACTTAAAAAATATAAATAAATTTGTTTAAAATTGATTAGAGGATAATATCGGTTTTCTCACGATCTTTTCTTTCAACGTTATAGAGCAATGGTCAAACTCATAGTTTCTAATATTTCACAGAAAGTGTACCTCCGTGAAAGACCCCACGATGTTCCTGAAGCCGATACGATGTCTTGGTGGTTACCCGTGGTGGTCACTCGGGAATGCAACTTGAAAGCGAAGAAGACCGTCCCACCAGCATGGATGAAGGAAAAGTCAGCGTTGGTGATCAGCGATGTGCCTGATAAGGACAAGTTTCTGATTATCAACCCTGAGGAGATTGGTAAGTGGGAGTTAGCATCCTACAGTAAGATATTCGTAGAATAATTATTACCTTATAAGATAAAATAATAGGTAGAGTTGCTATAGGCTCAGCTGAATAAGCTAGCTGCTAGGAATAACTGTATAAGTAGTACCCAAATGTATATACATCAGCCAGTACATCAAGCTACCCGAAACTGTCAAATTTTCCCAATCAACTTTGAACCTTATGGTTTAGCGATAAAGTTGAAAATCTATTAAAGAAATTGTAGCAGCTTGGTGTGCTGGCGTCTGTACCTAGCTGGTAACGTTAATATCCTGTACCCTAACGGCGTAACACACTATCAATTGGAGTCTGAATCATTTTGAAACAAATTGCTAATCCATCGCTTCATAAGTTCGTAAAATTTGTCTGCTCAACACGTAAATAACGCAATGAATATTGTTGAATTGTCAAAATGAAACCGATTCCGATTGATAATGTGTTACGTAGTTGTCCCGGTGGCATTTTTATGTGGTCATGGTATTGTTGTATACGATAAACAAGCCATTTTAGTTTTTTGTATCCTTGTGTACCACAAGTATAATGGGGGCGGACTGTCTGTGTATCACTGTAAAAATAAATTCTGACAACACCACATTAAAGCGATTTCATTAAGACTTCTTTATACAGTAAGAAGAAAGGTTTTTAAAACAGTAAAACACAAAACAGTAACTTTTAATGATTGAACATATTTACTAGGGATGCCGCGATACGCCTTTTTGCCGATACGATACCGATACCGATACTTTTATAAAAATATCGGCGATACCGATACCGATACCGATACGCTTACTGAATTCAAAAAGGAAGGTAGATTAAATAAAACACAATTAATTAATAGTTTTAGTAATCAAAATTAACATTTATAAGATTTTATGGAATTATTAATTGTCGAAATTACAAAGTGATTCCATATAGCACTTTTGTGTTTTGAAGTTGATATGACTAAGTACTATTTATTTTATTTGACTCAAACGACTAGTTATAAAAATGACATATTATTATAATACACAAACAATTACGATATGTAATTCTTAATCTTATTTGACAACACGCACGTTTACATTACATTTTTAAAGCGCGAAATTTGAAAAGTATCGTTGAATCGGCCATTAAAATATCGCCGATACCGATATATCGGCAAACCTGAAGTATCGCCGATATATCGGTATCGGTATCGGTATCGGATGCATCCCTAATATTTACTGAAAAAAAACAACAAAAAAGAAAGGAAAACCACCATTATTGTAATATAAGTATATTTGAATGTCAATGGTTTGAACGATATCAACAAATGAATAAAACAGTTAATTTTGTGACATTTTAGCTACTTAAAACGTTAAAGTTTGCTGTCATGACGGTAACATTTTGCCTCAAGCTTTAACTGTTTTCGGATCAGTAAAAAATACTGTTTTGAACGTTAGGCTCTTATAGAACTGTTTTAAAAAAGCAGTTCAGATCAATTATTTTCCATTATTATTCACTGCTTATTTCTTTCAGTGCACAGTCGTTTTTCCGAGAGATTCCGCTAAAACCCATTTTGACAAAATATTTATCTCATTTCACAGTCCTTCTTCGGGTCGATGATTCTAATATTTAAGTTTGAATGAGCAGTTACGAAACACCATTATTACTGAAAGAAAATATCAAAGGATCTTCTAAATACAATAAACAACCTCCATTTAATTTCGAAACAGAATTATAGACGCACTTCAGTCGATACTGGGAGTCACTTTAATATAATTATTTCTCTCAGGTTCTTTGTTCAAAACGGAATAGAGAAATGGTCATTACTCGTATTAGCATATCTTTATCTTTGTACCTATTGTAATCTTGACTTTTGATGGGATCTCGACTTAATTTCACCTCTGGCTCAATGAAGACGGTTCAATGCGCTTTGAATATTGAAGGCTGTAATGTTTCGGGTGGAAGGCTCTGGCTGGCTCTAACATTTATACTGATTGAGATTTTGACTGCGTCGTTGGTTTAGCAGACGTAAGCACTACTGCTGAGCAATGGTCCTGGGTTTGAATCCCGGGTCGGCCAAAGTGTTATTGGGTTTTTCATCTGATTAGGGCCCAGGCCAGGCACATCATACCAAATAGATGAAGATGAGAAAAGAACCAATCATTCCGACCAGAAGATGAAAATGACAAATAACCAAAATAATTCTTATTTCAAATTGCTTCAGCGCCGTACCCCGTCAACTACGACCAAGACAACTGGAACCTCCTTTCAAACTTCCTTCAAAGTGAGCAGAGGACGATAATACCAGAACTGACCAGGGCGAAGCTACTCCATGATGCATGGAACCTGGCTTATGCTGGAGAGCTGTCCTTCGTAACTGCCTTCAATATGACACTGTTCTTGAAGAATGAGAGGCACCATCTCGTTTGGGATCCCGTGTTTACCATGATCGATCATCTTGGTAGACATATCTGTCAGTGTCTGCATGGGAAGTTCCAGGTAATATTACAATGAACTCTAGTTTTCAATAACACTTTTTTAATGATTGATTTATTCTTTTGTAAAAAATTTTTGGACGCTTTTCTTTTGTTTGTCTAACAGTTTCCATTTGAACATTCTGATACACGATTATTTTTCCTTTAAATTACATTTTTCTTAAACCTAATTCATTCTTAGATCTATGGATCTAGTGAATATTTCTTCCCAATATCTCTAGCAATTATTTCACTTACCTACTTAAATTAATTTCCAGGCCTACGTTAGAGTACTCCTCAGTCCTCTCTATGAGGAGTTAGCTAAAGATGAGAAGGAAGACGAGGAACCTTGGCGCAAGAACCTCAGGTCCTTAACCAAGACGTTCCTCTGCCAAGCCGGTTACAAGCCCTGCATCAGGGATGCACAGGATCAGTTCAGCAAGTGGATGCAAGCTAAGAACCCCGATGAAGGGAATCCGTAAGTACGCCATGTTTTATTTGCAGCTTTAAAATGGTGGAGTTTGACTGTTTATGCTGGTTCTAATACTAATCAGTATTACTCAAAGGCAGCCGGATATTTTGGCGGGCGCACCGGAAAAATCCTCCTACAACTCTTTCTTATGTTTATATTTTCTACTCTTTCTGATTCTAAACAGACATGGCAGCAGCGTCAAGCGCGTCGCATTCCAATACAAAAAGCGCTGCCCAATCCGCCTGCAACATGGGATGGTATGTTGCAGGCGGATTGGGCAGCGCTTTTTTGTATTGGAATGCGACGCGCTTGACGCTGCTGCCATGTCCGTTTAGAATTAGAAAGAGTTTTGATAAGTGGCTAAGGGTATAGTTGTAGGTTGGTAATGTTTCTAGTCCCTTAGAGTATTTTCATTTACGTCACAAAATGCAGTGGCATAAGGTAGTTGAAGTAGAAAAAATTAATAAAAATTGTTCTACTAGAGTCGCGTCGTACTGTCGCGTCATGGTGTCAGCTCCCTCTAAGACCACAGTCTTCTTCTTAGCGTGTCGATAGGAATCTAAATGGACTCGGCCCAGAATTCGGCTACTTGTTTGGCGCCATCGCCGGCGTCCATCAGTTCCTGTAACGTGCAGCTGACAGGACACGCAGGACACGATATTAAGTGTCCCATAGTTTGTGGAACAGCACCACATTTGCACTCCAAGGCGGATTCGTCTATGAATCTCCACCTGAACAGGTGTTCCTTGCTTCGGCCAACCTGGGTCCGGAGTCTGTTTAAAGACTTCCAGGTTACCCAAGGTAATTCATGTCCCGGTGGGAGGACTTCAGCGGGTGGGACGAATGGTTTAGGTAAGGAAGCACTGTCTCGTCACAGCTTCAGTCTCTCTTGTGATGGTTCGCCAGTGACTGGGACGACACACATTAAAAAACTGTTTCGGCTTTTCAGCCGCAGTAATAGTCTCATTTATCCAATTCCCGGAAATAACAAAGTTTTCTTTCGAAATTCAGAACAATACAGAATTAGAAATTCAACACAAAAAATCGTGGAATTCATGGGAAATAATTAATTGGCAAAGTTTGTGCGAGGACCGTGTCAAAATAGGCCCCTGGAGACGCGGCAACTGATTGAGTTGTTAAAAAAAATATACGTTCACATTTATTTTGATATTCTGTGGAGATTTTTATTTTTACTAATTTGGAACAGAAAGAATGGAGAAAGAAAGAAAATGTATTGTGTTTGTTTTGCATGTTATGTCATAAGAACCGTATACACATAATTGGCCTATAATGTTCCCACAGCTGGGACACACGACTCGGTGAGGGAGTGACCCGGTAATCCCCCACGCGGCCCTAGTGCGGGTTGTATACCGTTGCCACTGGGCCATCACTGCTAAACATTGTATTATATCAGAGATCAGTGATAACGTGTATATTGCAACTTGTGATATTGAATAACTAGCTTCTGCCCGCGACTTCGTCCGCATGAAATTCACCCACCCCCCGTTCACCCTCTTAGGAGTAAAATTTCGATAAGAACTTTTATACGAAAAAAAAAACAACCGACTTTCAAAAAAAAAAACACTACAAAGTGAAAAATAACTTTAATTTCGGAAGTCTGTGTCGTTGGTTCTGCATTTTCGTTTTTAGACACCGACTTTCGAAATTAAGTTATGCCCGAATATACTTACATAAAAAAAAGTATAGGTATACAGATTGTGATAACTAAGGATAGCAGGAGGTAGGAGGCAGGCGTGAGTGGTAGCGCCGGGAGGGGTCGCCCTGGGAGAAAATATAGTCACCTTATTAGTGATGTTCTTCAGAAAGGTCAGGTCGCAACCGGCGTGCGTGTGTGACTAGGTGTATAACGTAAACGAAGCAAAAGGAAAAGGCAGGGCCGTCTTTACCCGGGGGTGCAAGGGGTGCGTGGCACCCAGACGCAGGGTCTTAGGGAGCGCAAGCCGGTCGGGTCATCATTGATCACTCATTATAACCGCAACGCTCCAGCGCTGTAACCCATCTCACCGCCACAAAAAAATCCCTTAGAAAAAATTGATGGAAATCATCCTTTAAAAATGGAACACAAAAATTAAGTTTAATTTATTTTTGTTAGCAAAGGGGGTGCACGCTGATTTTGGCACCCCGGCACCTGATATGGTTAAGACGGCCCTGGGAAAAGGAGTAGGTATGTAAGGTTCGTAGCAGATGGCGTTCTGTCTGGAGGTAGATAGTGTCAAAATGTTTTGCCGTACTTGAGAAAACTATTGCCAAAAAATCAAACGCAAATAAACTTGATTTATTTTTTGCATCGAAAATACCTACAGTTCATAAGGCAATCCTTGTTTTAAAATCAGCGTAGGAGGGGATCAATTTAAAATGTTTTGCTGTACTTGAGAAAACTGTTGCCTATAAACGAAACGCAAATAAATTTAATTTATTATTTATATCATAAATACCTACAGTTTATAAGGCAAAATCAGTGTAGGAGGGGAATTTACAAAGCAAAAAATCGAGTAAATCATTTCCGTTAACTGTACTTTTGTGGGTTGCAAATATTTAACTCAATTAACTTTGAACATGAGACCAGCAGAGCATTTGAAGTGAGACCCTTTCGACCCACATCCGCAAAAAGAGATGAAAGCCGAAATAGATTTCTTTTTGAATTCCATGACGCATATGATTTAGTGTATTACGTTTTATAAGCCTCTGGTTTTTTATGTATTCATTGAACTTTTTACTAAGAGAGACAAATTGTGTGCAGTGATCTGAATTCATTGTCACGTTGTGTATGGTTTCGTGTTTTTTAATTAACATGTTTTGTGGATAGCAGTGGTAGTCCAATGGCCCTGACTTACGAGTTTTTAGTCGTGGGTTCGAATCCAGACAGGCGTTTTACTTTGTGTGAATAATTTTATCACTACTGCTCTCAAAACGGTGAAGGAATACATCGTGAGGAAACCGGCATGTTCTAGACAAAGACATGTTACATCTACCAACCCGCATTGGGCGCGTGGTAGATTATATTATCCAACTCCCTCTCACAGAGCGGAGGCCTGTGTGATGTATCCCAGCTGTGGGAACATTAGAGGCTAATAATGTAAATGTGGGTAAAATCCTTGTGTAGGGCACTAAGAGTTTTTTTTTATACCACATGCACAGCCAAGGAAATGTATTCTTAACCACCTCGAAGCGCCATGTGACTTTGCCATGTTATGTTGACATTGTGTAGTTGTGATTTGAAATGATATTTTAAGTTGATATGTTGTCAGTATGCTAAGTAATCCATTTCTCTGGCCGTACAAATAAATCCGAAACCAGAGCATTTTCTGTCAGTAATACGTACTTACCTAATCTCCGAATCGAAGAAGACGAATATCATTTAAAAGTGTAGTGTGTGAAACACACACGGTGTTCAAAGTGGGATGTCAATCACTCAGCTCATAGACATCCATTTTCCGAAATCATTTATCAGACTCTTTTTGTTATTACCTATCCAACTGTATTCCTGCTATCACATTAAACAGTGGACTTAACAAAACATATGAACATCGTCATGTCAAGGAACTATGTGCTCAATGAGACACAAAATGGCGTCTGCCTCCATTGTACTTGTACTGTCATCTGATTGTTCGTTGACTATGTTTTGTGAGCGCTTGACATACGAGTAATAGGTTAGTCGGTTCTGCTTACAAATAATATACCTATGTTAAATTGTTAAGATACACGTTATGTTAAAGTGGTGGTGTGTTCGCGGTAAATAGACCACATTTTGTTATGGAAACCATTTCGTATTGTCTTACGCAACAAGATAAATTGTTTCCGAGATATATATCGTTGATTTTCAGTATGATAGCCTGTTGTAAATAATTTGAGAGCCCATCATTGTTAAATTGATTAAATTAAACAATGGAATGAGGTGACTCAGTGGTAACGGCTCCGGCTTACGAGTCGTAGGTCGTGGGTTCGAACCCAGGCAGGCACTTTACTTTGTGTAAATAATTTCATCACTACTGCTCTCAAAACGGTGAAGGAAAACATCGTGAGATGACCGGCATGTCCTAGACCGTGACGTCATGTGACGTCTACCAACCAGCACTGGGCCTGCGAGGTAGATTACAGCTCACTCCCTCTCGAAGCGAGGAGGCCTGTGTCCCAGCAGGAACATTGTATGCTGTTTATGCTATTCAATGGGAAATTGACGCATTGCGTTTATATTAAAAAATCTCACATGCACAAATACTTACACCCGTTATTTTGTTTTGTGCGTAAATCGAACACATAATTTGTAGCACAGAAGCCAAATACTACGCCTTCGACTCCTCCACGTCAATATTACCGTCTTTGCAAAATATTAACTAAACCTGTTTTCCTTCCAGCTTGTCAAACCAGTGCATCTGTCCCGTCTTCAAATGGGGTACGATGAAGGAATGGGAATTCGGGCTGCAGAGGGTTATAAACTTCCCTCCATCACGGAAGCAGAGTGAGAGGACGTACCTCCTGAAGACCTTGGCTGGATGCCCAGAGTCTGAGGAAAAGATAAACAGGCTCCTGAATATTACGCTGCTGCAGGGTCACGCGAATTTCACGGAGACAGATGCCTTTCTCATATTCAGTATGCTGACTGGGTCCGCGACAGGGTACACTACATTGTTCAACTTCCTCTGCAACAATTGGGATGTGTTGAAAGAAAAGTAAGTGATATAAATCTTCAGTGTTTATTCTTGGAGTTTTTGGATATTACGGGCATAGTTATCACATTCATTATTAACCACACAGATCACACTTCCAGGTCATCTTTTTTCGTTTTTTTTCTCCGTCAGTTTTAATCATGGTTTGGCAGTTTGAGTAATATAAGCGGCCCACGGATATCAAGGGATATGTCATGGATGCGTGGCACATGTCGCCTCCATCCGATCAAACTGACCAAAACTTTGGATATGTATGATGCGGCCTACCGAAATATCGTTTCATTGGTATTGTTCGTCGAATCGTTGAGCTCCTTAAGATCTGAGTTGAGTTGGACAGGTCCACTCAATCTGTCTGGTTCTGAGAAGAAAAGAAAAAAAGAAAGAAAGAAAAGACGTTTTTTCGTTCGTTTGTTCGTTTCGTTCGTTCGTTCGTTTTTCGTACTTTCCTCAAAAGACCATTTCAGACGCCAATCTACATGGTCTTCACACGACGATGACCTCTGAGTTTGTTTCGGCCTTTCTGCTCAAAGTAGTCAGATAGGAAACGCCGTCTTCACCTAGTTTTTAAATTTGATTGACGTGCCAACCTAATTACAGAAATAAAATCGTTTATCATGTAATATTGTTTCTGTTTCGATTTTTGTCGGATAAGTTCAGTCAAAAATTTGATAAAGTAATAAGAAATAACTAACTAACTGGAAACTAACATTGTAAGCCGCAGCCAGTGCAGTTTTGATATTGGCCGTAATCTTTTAGAAACTAACACGTTGGCTCGAAAATAATGAGCATAATGTACAAAAGGTAGACGTTTAAAAGAAAAATCATTGTTAGAGGGTATTTCAAGGCACGAGGCAGTCTACAAGATTGTCAGTTACTTGTCTCATTGAACAGTCCAATGCTGAGTAAGTGACGCAAAGATACATTGACAGGACAACTGCTCAAAAGCACATTGGAACTGGTGCTACAAAAAGGACCATTTGGACTCAGTGTTCATTAAAGACTGTATTTGACTGTTGAAATTGTACTTTTCTTTCCTGAGAAATTGTCGTTATATCAATAAATTCAGCGTAAGCCCATTGCAGTCCGCTGCTAGATATTGGTCTCTCCAATTGGACGTCTTTTAACTCATTATTTAGCCACTCCAGACTGCTAAAAAGGACTATCAGTCCATGGCGACCAAGACATATGACATCGTGGCTATAATTTCCATTGACAGTAAAGTAAACTTCGAGCTATCCTATCCTATCCTTAAATGGCGAACTCTCTTTAAATGGTACACCACAGACTACCATCAGTATTGTCTCTCCTTCTCTCTTAATTTATCCAAACGTTGTCTTTAAAAGATCGCTTTTATCATGGCTTTTAGCGATAAATCCGCCCTTTGTCTGACCCCTTGTAAAATTTTACATTTATATCTGTAATTTCTATGGTATGCATAATAAAGCCACTTATGTTTGGCACTTCTTCTTGGTTCTCCTGCGGATTTCCTCATTTCTGATTCGATCACGCAGGGAAACTCCAAGCATAGCCCTCTCCATTGCCCTTTGGATGACTTTCAGACTTCTAATAGGCCCATTGTGAGCGACCATGTTTCAGTGCCATATTTTATCACTGGCAACACGCACTGGTCAAAGACTTTCGTCTTGAGACACTGCGGTATGTGCGACGAGAATATACTGCGTAGCTTCCCGAACGAGCCGAGGTGGCAGAGGACATTGCTTGCAACAGATGGCTGATGGGGCCGAAAGGTTCTGGAGTGGCGACCGCGTACCGGAAGACGTAACGTTGGAAGGCCTCCCACAAGGTGGACCGACGACCTTGTGAAGGCCGCAGGAACCCGTTGGATGCGAGAAGCACATAACCGGTCGAAGTGGAGGTGCTTGGAGGAGGCCTATGTCCAGCAGTAGACTTCTTTCGGCTGAAATGAGACAAAATAAAGAGTATTGATTCTACCTAACTATCTATCTATCCTGATCGCGTCGCTTCCGCCTATCTCCTATGGCCGCAGCCCCCCTATAATCGCGTTTGCATCACTCAAAGGGTTTAGCAGCGGAGTGCACAGGTAGAGAGAGCTTGCCAGCTTAATGGCGATGCACCACAACCGCCAATTTTCCTCATTTGTGTCTAGCCCTGTCTGGATAATTTAGCTCGGATGCGCGAGCCAAAACAAAGTGAACTTGTGTGGAAGTTTTGCGGGTTTGTTAAGTCAGTTTGGGCTACAAATTGAAGTTTAATGTTAAAATGTATGCCATATCTTCTGTTTGCCTTGATTAACTCTGGATTTTATTCATTTATTTGGATACCTATTATTGTATCAAATCAAGTTTTTGTGACTGAACGGCGCTGTGCTGCTGGGAAGTTTGTTGCGCCACTTCTTCTTCCCAGCTAAAGCACTAGAAAGTGTTGAAAAGCGTGCGTTTGGGGACTGTCTTTTTATGTAATTTTGACATTCGAAAAGTGCTGATTCTCAGCCTGATTTGAATAAATTACTTTTGATTTGATATGATAATAGCTTTTGCCTTTTGTCTTTTAATATTTAACCCATTGGCTCTCATGATAACCTCACGATACCTAGTCAATGACTTCTTCGAATGCATTAAAATAACCTTTACGAGTAGTGATGCTCAAATATAAATCCAACGAACCTTAGGCAATCAGCCCCGCTATCATTTTGTTGACGAGCAAATATTCTTTCCAAGACATCTATCTATTCGTGCCAATACGACAGAAAAAAAATGATATACAGGGTCAAATGAAATTAGCTAGCAAAACGTCGTAGACGTAAAGGGTATCGCAATCTCAACATGATAAAACAAAAAAGAAATGAATTTGATGAACTTAATTTTTGGGATCAATGACCGCTGGTAGTGTAGTTTCATTTCTTTTTGTTTTAACGTGTTTTGATATCGATTGGTATCTATCACGTCTGTGGAGTCTCACTACCTAATTTTATTTGAACCTGTATAAGCGGCAGCAAAAACACGCTATGAAGATAATATAAACCGACCTCATCTAGTTTAAAAATCGGTTGTCTGTAAAGTCGGTTTACGGACGATAGTTTAACGTGACAACGTCATAACAAAACATTAATGAAATTGCCGAACGCGGAGGCCGATTCGGCAGCGTTCGACATCATCTGTCTCTCATCGCTCGTTCCGCGCTCTCGCTTGCACTTCAAGCCGCCATGGCGTACAACGCTACAGCAGAGCAAGGCCGCGAAGTAACGCTACATGAGTCATGTTTTTTTCGTGTGTGCAGCCAGCTTCATCGATTTATTAGACGTTGTCACGTCAAAAAAAACATGATTGACGAGTAAAAGTGTTTGTACAAACCTACATACAAAATCATTTAAAACTATAACATTTCAATATATTCCTCAGGTACTCAAGCAGAACGAACCTCTGGGACAATCTCATCACCTCAGCCACATCTCAATTCAAAACAGAAGAAGGTCTGGAACTTGTAACACAGCTGTACGTCAGTCATCAAGGACAGTTCGGTTCTGCTGAGCACATCATAGAGAAGTCTATGAGGAACATCAGGGTAGAGGCCGAATGGTCTGCACAAAACCTACCAGTGATTGAGGCATGGCTGGACACTTATCTAGCCAGTAGCGATGTTAAAGATGATAAGTTTATCAACATGTGATTTCGTTTTGTTTTATTTAAGTAATATATTATTTTATGAAATAGGTTAATGAGTGATTGGCGTTTTATTTGCTGTTGCTTTTATAAATTTTTTCCGAAGTTACCTGCATCCTAAATGGGCAACACAACATTAATCTCCACCAACCCACACTGGGCTCGCGTGGTGGATTAAAGCCCACTCCCTCTCACAGAAAGAAGAGGCTTGTGCCCCAGCAGTGGGAATATTATTGCTGATTATACATCAGTCTCAATCTGAATCATTTTGTTAGTCCATTGCCTCATATGATCGAAAAATTTGTCTGCTCAGCAACGCAAATAACGCAATGAATGTTGTTGAACTGTCAAAATCAAAACCATTGCTACTGATAGTGTTTTCTGAGTAATTTTTAAGGATATTGCTTATTCATTGCTTCATATTTTCGAAATATGTATTGTCTGCTCAAGAACGTAAATTACGCAATGAATGTTGTTGAACTGTTACAATGAAAACCATTGATAGTGTGTTACACAATTACCCCATTGATGGCAGTCGATCTCAGGAAAAACTGATTAACACTTCTGCTTAGATTGCAGGTCGACTTGAGCTTATTGCTGATAAAAGGCTGCTGATAGGGAAAATATTTAAAATTCTTACAATGCGTGCCACGAAAAATGAGACTTGACACACCACGTGGTCTGACATACGCAGTACACGATTTTAGGCATCTTTAGCGGTATGAGGTCTGAGTGCGGGACGGGACCGGACGTCATAGGGGCGGCGGAAAGAGCGGGGGAGGCGGGGTCAAGTCTCATCTTTCGTGGCACGCATTGTACATAAGACTTTACTAGATCACAGAAAATTCGTCTTTACTCTTATAGGGTTTTATAGAAAGTGCTGCTTCAAATAATTCAACGTACCTAATGAGTTGATGAAAAGGTTCTTTTAAATTTCTGTACAACACACGGCAGTAAGCCGAGTCCGGCAATCCCAAAGGTTCACTCGAAATTAGGGCTCTTTCAAACAGGCGCGACACACGATAAAATCGCGCGCGACACAAAGGCACCGCAAGTCGCGCAACGAGCGGTGCCTTTGTGTCGCGCGCGATTATATCGCGTGTTGCCCCTGTTTGTAGGAGCCTTATTAACGATTCAATGTTGGATTTTGAATTCTAACATTTCATTCACATTACAACGACAAAGAAGTGTCTTGGCTGTATTTTCTTAAGTAAGAATTTTTTTGCGAGAAATGGCTTACGCTACCCCAGTGACCTATACTTACTTGCAAGTACTAGATGGTCACTTCTTAAGAGGAAATGCGGGTGGTCGTTTCTCCATACAAAACGCTCTCGCCTGTTTTCTTTCTGGTTAATGACCATAAAGCAATGGTTTCTTTACAGAATAATAAATATTAACTACTTGTATGTCCATATGTTTTCCTTTTTGATGATACATTGTTTTTATAAGCACTAGAACCCTCAAAAAATGCCGATTTAAACCGCTGTCAACGGAGGCCTAGTGTACAAATTTGACAACTATTAATGAAAAAAGAAAAACATAGAGACACCGTATTATCCTTCTCATTCAGTTTATGAAATATCTTTCAAATTGGTCCAATATTGGAGGAGGAAATAGGCGAGAGCCAAACCTCGAATTACGACTTTTTACTTAAGCGTTTTCGAAAGTCTCTCCGACCGCATTTCCTCCCGGTCCTATATCTATCTATATAACTAACCCCTTCCCGCGACTTCGTTCGCGTAAAATTTCGGTCCCCGACCCACCGCGTCGCATCGCATCGCCCGCCCGAGTATTTTTTTAATTACTTACTTTTCGCTTAGCGTTCTTTCTGACTTTTTGCTCGGTTCCTAGGGGGGCGCCATGTTAAATAGCCTTAGTCTTACTCAGAAATTGGGCAAAATAAAAGGAAAAAAAAAATGCAAAAATAATTTTTCAAATTCGACTGGTAGTTCCAGAGATTAGCGCGTTCAAACAAACAAACTCTTCAGCTTTATTATTGGTAAGTATAGAAGATTAGTATATAGACAGATAAGTATATATATATATTTTTTTAATACTATTAATCCGATTGCGATTTAACTTTCGTAAGATGGTAAAACTATCCTCTACGCAAGCTTAAAAACATTAATATATACGCACACACACATACACACACACACACTGATTATGATGAAGCAGCATTAGCTCTAAAACGAAAGACTTGGGACTAAAAATGTAAGCAGTGGAGGTGTTGATATTAAAATCATCTCTCGTTACCAGCGCCATCTAGTATTGCAACATGGAAACATACACGCATTGATGATAAAAAACACACAGACACACACACATACACATTTCTATGGTATATTTAAGACCTAGTTAACACGAGTGATTCCATATTACTTTTAGTTTGAATTAGAGCAGTATTAATTTAATTATTTCCGTTAAAGTGAACTCCGTGAATATGAGGTCAGAGTTTTCAAAGACATTTAAGAGAGCTTTCGATATAAAACGAATCTGTTAATTGGGATTGCAAAGAGGATTTTTTGGGTTTTATTTTTATCTGTCCTTTTCCAGGTCGCAGGGCACCTATTTGCTTAATTTCAAAACGATCCGTTTAGTAATTTAGGCGTAATTAAAAGAGACAGACATGAGAGTTATTTTCGGATTTGTAATATTAGTATGGATTTGATTTAGTCAATCGAAATGGTTCTTTTTAATATTGTATAAAATAAGCAGCACGCATTGGGCCCTCGTGGTGGATTACGGCCCACTCCCTCTCACCGAGAGGAGGCGTGTGTCCCAGCAGTGGGAACAATACAGGCTGATTATGATGAGGCTAAAGACTGTGGAGGTGTTGATATTAAAATCATCTCTCGCTACTACCAGCGCCATCTAGTATCGCAACATGGAAACATACACGCATTGACGATAAAAAAGAAATCGATCGCTATAATCTTTACAAATCTATAAAATATTATTTATAATATCCTTAAGTGGGTAATTGGATATCATCATATCCACCGCGATGAAGGGTTCGCAGCAAATATCTATGAATATCGAAGTAGGTACCCCATGGTAGGTATCACCTTAAGAAAAAGTAGGTACCTACTTATAATAATGTTTATTTTTGGGGTCACCTTATCTGCTTCGAGATGACGCATCTTTCAACGTACGCACACCATACTTATTAATTACATTAAAAAACCTACATTTTGATTATAAATATTACGGAAATCAATGAACTCTACACCAATGGCCTTTCATAGATAAAGATTTTACTCTCTCCAAACATAATAATCGATTCCTTGTATTGAAAATATCGCGGATTATGAAGATAACCTTTATGACACTAAAGAAGAGATCACACCGTATGATACGCTAAATTAGCTTAGCTCACGAAGCTGCGTCATCTTTTACTAAATTAAGTGACTTTATTGAAATATGTGTGCAAGATAACCCAACTAACATTGTTCAGTTTAGTGGAGATTTTCTTCAGTATCCTTATAATCTTTGTACAGATGCCAGCACATCAAGTTACCCGAAACTGCCAAATTTTCCCAATCAACTTTGAACCTTATGTTTTAGCGAAGTTGAAAATCTATTAAAAAAATTGACAGATTGTAGTACCTTGATGTGCTAGCGTCTGTACATTTCAAGCCAACATAGGTACGGTCGAATTTTAAAGTGCCCTTTATGGCCCATGTCATGTCATTTTGTCTTTAAGGTGTATTGTAGTAATGGAGAGATTTATTTGAAAGAAATAAAGTAAAAAAAAAATACATTATACATCACAGACTACCTACAGACTGTAGGTAGTCTGTGGTGTATAAATGTATTTTTTGTATTCTTTCCTTTATCTCTAAATCTATCCAAAGGTTGTCTTTAAAATATCGCTTTTAGCGATAAGACCGCCCATTGTGTCATACCTTGTAAAATTTCTACACTTATATTTGTAACTAGCTTCTGCCGCGACTTCGTCCGCGTGAAATTTCACCCTCCCCCCATTCACCATCTTAGCGGTGGAATTTCGAAAAACCCTGTCTTAGTGGATACCTACTCTTCACAAAGAACACACCCTCCAAATTTCATTTCTCTAGGACCAGCGGTTTAGGCTGTGCGTTGATATATCAGTCAGTCAGGACTTTGAATTTTATACATATATAGAAATTTATGGTGTTGTGGGGACTGTGTCTCACGTACCCATCCCTTGCATAGTTTTAAGAATGTAATATTTTTATAGAGGAACTTATTGTAATTATTTTTAGAAAGTTTCATTTTGTGTTTTTCCCACGAATCACATCTGCAAGCGATTTAAGTTATAGGTACTATTCTTTCATGATTCTTTACTTTTAGTTAAGGTTCTCCATTGTTCTATTATGTTTAGTTATCTTGTATTGTACCCATTTGCATTTCTCGTGTTTTATTATACTTTGTGTAAAATCGTTTCGCCGCTTCCTTTGTCTAGTGAACGGCAGATGTGGTAGAGTTTTTGGTTCGGAGCGGCAGTCGGTGCTGAACTACGATCGTGCGAGGTCCTCTCTGACCCCCGATCATATTTTACTCGCCGAAGCTCGCCGTAATAGTTTACGGCGAGCTTCGAGCTTCGTGTTTCTAAGAGTTTTATGTCTTCATGTAACATTATTTAATTTTACCTTTTCGTGTCAAGTGTAACTGCTAGCTTTAGTTACTTGATATCGTAATAAATTAATCGCTACCTATTTACAACATACTTCAGTGTATCACTCGCCCAACACGCACCACGAATTCCCACAGTGGTGACCCCGACGTGATCAAAACTATCATATAGCGTGAGTTCGTGACAGTGCGTAAAGAGTTTCGCGAGTGCTAAATCAAAGTACGTGTTAAAATGGCGAGCGATCCAGCGGGAGTCACTAGCGGCGGATGACGCGCATTCCCAGCCATCAGCCTCATCAGCAACCTCGGCACAGCACACTGCACTTTCGGCCGGTCAACAAGAAGAGCTCAATTCCTCTCCTGGTCGACGCAGCAGCCAGCCTCAACCCGGCGCTGTACCACATCCGACGCACTGGAGCATAACGCAGCGCCCGCGCCACCCCGACTCACTGGGGACATCTTCGCAGACAGTTCCGACTCACCGTGAACTATGCGGCAACCGGTTCAGACTCACTGGAACCTAAGTTGGCCTGGCAAGCATATTCCTCGCCGTTCTGGTAGGCGGGTTAACCACATCCGACGCACTGGAGCATCCGCCCGCGCCACCCCGACTCACTGGGGACATCTTCACAGACAGTTCCGACTCACCGTGAACTATGCGGCAACCGGTTCCGACTCACTGGAACCTAAGTTGGCCTGACAAGCATATTCCTCGCCGTTCTGCATGTCGATTCTGTAAAATTCAAGAGACAACTCGCATCTCACTTCGCTAGCCACTCTCACTTCGCATAAGGTTCAAAATGACCTTGATTTTGCATTCTGTAAGCATTACCCAGTCACTTGCGAAGTGAAGTGAGCTCCGAAGCGACCAATATTGTACTAGTGACTGCCACACTCAACAAAATGTTAGTCGAGTTTTATCGATTCTCGTTTTTTGACACAATTGTTGAGTTTTTGGCACAGAATTTCAGCTAATATGATGTTTAAATTAAAATTTATTGTTTCATTTTTTTATTTTGCTTATTTGAGGCAGCTAATATGCAAAAAAACAGAAAACTCTGAATTTATGCCATGAATATAATCTATGCAAAAAAAAAATGTCAACCGGGACAATATTTTGGTAGTGCGTGTGCGCTGCTTTGTTTTGTTTTTGTGTTTGATTTGATCGTTCAGTGCCGAAAACAATAGTGAAATAATCATGAAGTAAGTTTATATTTGTGGTTGTAAAGTTTAAAAATGATATTAATTAAAATAGTATTTATTTTGTTTTATAATCCAACAATAATATTCCAGTCCAAATGAGCCACGTTCCTCTCATCCATCGTCGGCTCAGGTTGAAACTCTGGTTCTGGTAGTGTTTATGGAAAAGAAACTCAGCATGGCGAAGGGTTTCTTGAGAACTCAAAATGCCAGAGAGCGAAGTCGACGCCAGTGGGAGGAACTAGCTGTGCACCTAAATAGTATCAAAAATTTCGAACAGTCGACCAAGGTGAGCGTCACTTTTTTTACTACTTGTCAGAACCACTTAACATTCCTCAAAGCAAACCACTAAAAATGTGCGACGAATCTTGGTCTTAACAGTTTCCCTGTCCCATGAGTCATATATGATTCATGCTGATTGTTTAACTATTGTGTCTACTTTACGGACAGTTAAGTTGTTAAGTGTGTTCCTTGGTTTCATTATCTTATTATTAATTTTACTCAATCAATGACTATTAATAATAAGAAAATGGAGTTTCTTAAATATAGTTTGAAAAATACATTGTGCATAACAGCATTTTTTTATAATTTCTTTAATTATAATGTCTGGTTGTAGTATTGGTCTGACTGGTGGTCTTGGTAGGACCACCAGTCAGACCAATACTAGGAGGTGGTTTCCGGTAAGAAATCTAGAAATGCTAAAATAGGTACTAGCTTTTTTGCATCAATCCTGTCTGGCTGGTATTGTCCAAGAATTGGGAAATCTATCTGTTTAAAATACATATAATAATGTAAAGTGTATTTTTATTTGAATTATTTGGCAAATTTTATTATTACCTGTTTCAGGAAAATGATACTCTATCTCCATCACATGAAGCGCAACCAATACAAGATGCTGATACTGACTATGTATGATATTTAAATTTAATTCATAATTGTATGTGATTAATTAATGATATACTCTTATCTAGCATTTATCCGTTATAGATTCATGTACACAACAAGAGTCAGGCACCTACAGAGGAACCACCAGTTATTGTGATTTATGTAAGTTAATATTATTCTACTAACTACTAGGTACATACCCACTATTATAAATCTGATGTGTCTAGATTCTATTCTATTAGATCTAAATGTAGTACCTATCTATATTAAAATTAATTACTAATATAATTCAAATACTAATTTAGTTTTAGGGTACTATTTTCAGTCTAAATATTTTTGTCTAATTTTATTCCATAAGGAAGATATAGAAAAGAAAGAAAGAAAAGAAAGAAAATACGAGTAACATTAGTGTAGTATATGGAGTAACATTTTATACAATTTACTTTTTAGGGTTCCAAACTGATTGAGGATAGTCAAGAACACAATTACAGACTACCTGATCCTGCAATTTCAAGAACACTGTTTGCTTCCTCATCCAGCGCAACTGTTGGAACAAGCCCAAGCATTTTGCAGGTATGTGTCAGAGTGACTGTGAGCTATAGTTTTGGGAGATAGCAACTTAGCTACTTTAGTTTCTTATTTTTGTTGATTATTATTTAATAACATCTACTTTCACTTTAGCAACTTTCCTTGGAATTATCAATATGTATTTAATAAGTGGGTTTCCATTTTAGGATTGTTTCTGTTGTTTCAGAATATCCAGTAAGAACACACTCCTCCAAATCCTATCGTAGCCTGTCCCCTCCACCGATAACACTTTCACACACACCCACCCCTCCTTCACGCCGCAGTTCCACCCGACTAGTACAGATTTCTGAGGGTGGAAGAACAGCAGCTGGAGATACAATGACTTTATGCACAAATCCCGCAGTCCTTTCTGGAGAGGAGTGCGGAAAGAGAGGATTATAGCTGAAGCTGTAGCTGTAGTGGGGAAAGGGCTGCAAGCATTCGCAGCGGCTAAGAATAGAGATAGAGTGTAGTCATGTAAGTTAATATAATATATAATAAATAAAACTATTTTAAACAGATACTAGAGTGGTTTTATTGAAAGTACATTGGTGATTAGTTTGGATTTGGTTTGACTGAATTGCGAGCAGTTAAGTGACAGTCATTGTAGAAAGCTTCTGGGGAATTATCTTCAGCACCACTAATTGGCGTCATAAGGTAGGCGCGCTGAGCATATCCTGAATCACCTGAAAAAATGAATAAGTATCAAATAATTATATAGGGTCCTTATACTAACATGAAAACATAGCTAGCAGGGCAACAACCTAAGGGATTTTTTTTTTAAATGGGTTTGCTGTTGACTCTAATCTAGGTCAGAGATGACACAGACAAAGTCTATGATGGAGTGAGCTTACCCAGAAGAAGCCTGTTCACTCTTACTTGTATTATATGAAGAATATTGAATATTCCTATGAAGTGTTTACATGAGAAGCAATAAAGTATGTTGGTGTGCTTGTTTACAAATCTATCAGCTATAAACTGTATAAATACTTACAAAAGTAACTTTATACTTAGTAAAATGAAGCACTTACTTTTACACGAGTTGAAAGTCCTTTGCCTCGACGTTTTGTGGGCTTTATCAGAGGCTGTAACTCATATTCCAATTGGTCAATTAGTTCCTTTGACAATCTATATACGCTCACATAGTCGTCATCTCGGGTTAATAAAAATGAACTTCGAATTTGGTTAGATTGTCGACGCTTTTCTAGTTTATCCAAAGCATGAGCCTCTTCTAATCTAATAAAGATTAAAAAAAAAACATTCTTGCTATCGTTATCGCTGTATTCACTACATACAAACGCCCAAAAAGTAGTTTTTAACCACAAATTATGTAGTTATTGTACTAATTTTTAACACTGACATAAAAATATTATTTTAACACTATTTATATAGGATTTGTTGTATTTTCACTCGTAAAATAGATACTTATTATTTGACACTTTGAATCGGGTTCGAATGCGAAGTGAGTTTCGAAGTGATGGCGGAATTACCTGTAAGAATACCAATTCTTACGTCATCTCATACTTTACTTGTCAAAATCTCACGTTCAATTTAGTTCAACTCGCTCACACGCTCGCAAGTGTAGCGCTAGTGTAAATTCGAATTGTCAACCGAGTTTTTAGAATGCCATTCAAGCAACTCACAGCGGATTCAGATGCGAAGTTTGGAATGAGGTCTTACAGAATCGCACTGCTGGTAGGAGAGTTAAATTTCCTTATTACTATCAGGCAGGTGTTTCGTGATCTTTATCACTGGTAGGGGGGTACTGTGGGGACTGTGTCTCACGTACCCATCCCTTGCATAGTTTTAAGAATGTAATATTTTTATAGAGGAACTTATTGTAATTATTTTTAGAAAGTTTCATTTTGTGTTTTTCCCACGAATCACATCTGCAAGCGATTTAAGTTATAGGTACTATTCTTTCATGATTCTTTACTTTTAGTTAAGGTTCTCCATTGTTCTATTATGTTTAGTTATCTTGTATTGTACCCATTTGCATTTCTCGTGTTTTATTATACTTTGTGTAAAATCGTTTCGCCGCTTCCTTTGTCTAGTGAACGGCAGATGTGGTAGAGTTTTTGGTTCGGAGCGGCAGTCGGTGCTGAACTACGATCGTGCGAGGTCCTCTCTGACCCCCGATCATATTTTACTCGCCGAAGCTCGCCGTAATAGTTTACGGCGAGCTTCGAGCTTCGTGTTTCTAAGAGTTTTATGTCTTCATGTAACATTATTTAATTTTACCTTTTCGTGTCAAGTGTAACTGCTAGCTTTAGTTACTTGATATCGTAATAAATTAATCGCTACCTATTTACAACATACTTCAGTGTATCACTCGCCCAACACGCACCACGAATTCCCACAGTGTACATAATAAAGAATATTCTATTCTATTTATTTACATACATTTTTTGAACGTGAGGATTTGGGAAATTCAGCTGTCATTGTCACATAAAGCTGTTTAGCTACTGGGAATCGCCTAACTACGTGGACTTACCTAACTTAGCGTCTCCCGCAGCACAGTGTGTCCCACTCTTGTTATTACACGGTCGGGTGCGCGACTAACCTTTATGGAGCGAGGTTAGGACATTTTAGTTAATGAGGACTTTGAAGGGTGAAATTATGGATTAACATCAGTGCCCCTGCAGTGGGATAATTACAGGCTTGTAGATGAATTAATTGAGTTGGTAAATTAGATGTCAAATCTTATGTCAGCTGTAGTGCTCTTATAGCTTAGCTTAGTAGCTTAATGTTATAAGTTGATCAAATAAGCTATTAGCTGATCTATTCTGTAAAAATCTGTGAGGGAGCTTGAAGTAAATTTCAAAATCTATCTTTCTGTCGGTTTTAAAAGCAAGTCAACTGTGGGTACTTACCACCTTTATAATATACGCGACGCACTATGTAGGTATCATTTTGTTAAAACTCAGATGACTCAGATGTGTCTTCTCGACATCCGTGTGTCACTAACGGGATGCAGCAGAATACCAGCGTCAGATATTGTACCTGGCATATGCTGAGCTGGACTCTCATTTGGCGCAACCATGAGACACACACCACCCAGTAGTGATCGACCGTTATAGATGTTTATTAGGGTATATATGTTCTGTGATGTTTATGAGCTAGGTGTCTATGGGTCAATTTATCTTTTTAATCTTTGTTATTTTTTTTTTCACCTTTTTTGTTGTTGTTAATAACAGCTGTATTGTGTCTTTTGTTGCACTGAATAAACGTTTTATCTATCTATCTAACTAAGTTGTTAATAGTGTCAATTCGAGGTGGAATTACAGCTTACTTCTAAATCACTTTACTTAGATTTTTACAGAATACACCAGCAGACATTTGGCTATGTCGAGACGTATCTTGGGCAACACTGAACTATCAATTGGCTTGTCCTTCATCCAAGACAGCAGCCATAGGACCTAAATGAATGACTAGCTGCACCCCGCTGTTTCACCTGCATGTCTCGATCCCGTGGGAATATCGAGATAAAAAGTATCCTATGTTAGGACATAGGATACTTTTTGTGGATTAGGATCCAGGTCATGGTTTACCCGTGTTCCAAATTTCCTCCAAATCCGTGCTGCCGTTTTAGCGTGAGAGCGTAACAAACACACATGAGGGGTGTAGAATCAAAGACAGCTACTCGTAAGTGCATCTGCATCTGCCATATTGGGCTCGGCGCCATCGCAACGCTGTGATTGGTCAATTCGGATTTAAGCTGTCTTTGATGTTGACAGGACAATTTTAAGTTCCTTTGATCCCAATGCCGAAGTTCAATCTGGATTTTCTACCGCATTCAGCTACATTTGATAACAACTTTTAACTTGGATCCATAGAGAGTTGAAAGACATGTTTTTATATTCATAACTCACATGCAACTAGCTGCATTTGATTCTACACATCTCACATATAAAGAATCAAATCTCTTTATAATATGTATTAGCATAGATTGATTCAGGTTGAATAAGTATAACTACCTATCGCTGAGCGACTATTGAATGATCAGAAAAAGGCAATTCTCGTAGTTCTAAGAACGCTCAGAGTCTGACTTCAGTCTCAATCTGTCAAAAATACCTCTAATTCCCATACATTTTTGACAAGTTTTTGACATTCATTGTCGCTGAAATAAGATTGCGAATAATGAACGTTTTTACTACGGGAATTGTCCTTCTGATATCCCAGATTTGTTGATTGCAGTTTTTCGTTATGAGCAAACAACCTCCTGGTTTGAATCTTCTTGACGAACTCTTCTTTTCTAAGAATCATGCAGTAATTAAAGGTTCTAGTTTTGATATATAGAACTTATTCCATTTTAAAGCCTCATAAGAGAAGAACTTCAGTGCTTATATTCATCAAAAATATCAAACTAAGAAACTATACGCATACACCAAAACTTTAATAGAAAGCTAATATTACGGACGAAACTGAAATCACTATGAAACGATACGACGATCTTTATGTGCTAGTCCTCAGTTTAATCAGACGGAACCTGATCATTCAAGTTTAAACCTATTTGAAACGCATTAAGGTGGAAATTCATTTGAAGGGGTTCCGCTAAGGAGTATCACGCAGATATGTTTCAGCATACAGTTATTAAAGTTTTGGTAGTCATTGCCTTAAGTTGTGCATGTTCGTCGAAATTGGGGGTCCGTTGCAAACACGACCTTATGTTCATTACGAACTAGGATATTGCTAGAGGGGCTCGTGGCTAACTAATAACAGCCACACGGGTCGAACGAAGGAAAAGTTACGCTTGCCGAGGTTCGTATATGGCTGGGTGACCATCCATTACATATCAAGCCCCCTCCGTGCTTCGGAAAGCACTTTAAGACGTCAGACCCAGCTGTCACTTGTAGATCTTTGACGGTCGTTAGTAAATTTAATAATAAATTTAATATATTTAATTTAATTTGATAATGTTGATTTGTGTGTTAAATTGCAAGATTTATGCTTTGTTTTATGTTAATTCAAAATTTATAATTAAATGCAAAAATAAAAAAGTATAATATAAATAAAATGGTGTAAACTTAATTGTTGCACTTATAAATGTATATCGTGTACTTTTAAATGAAATGTAACGTGTAAACAATTGTAGGCTAACCTAATAAATAAATTACTATGGCTTGTAGTTTGAAGTTCTCAAAATGTTTCACAAGCCACTTTGTGTCGGCATCTAGGTATTTTATTGGCGAAAATCTTGTTTTTCTGTTCTGGCACAGTTTAAATGATAATGTGTGAAATGACTACTTACAGAAATGAAATCATTTATTATTTCTGTAAGTAGTTTTGTACAGACGCCAGCATATCAAGCTGAAAGGACCATGTGAAGACCGTGCTGATTGGTGTCTTTGCTGATATGGTATTTTGAGGGGAAATCCACACAGATTAAATAGGCCTGTCCAGTCAGTCAGCTGAAAGAAAATGGAGCTCTAATTTATCTTCTTGGGTGGATTAAAACTGACGTTGATCGACATTACCTGGTCGATAGTAATTGAATCAAAGTCGACGCTGTTGTTTGTTCGTCAAGGAAAGAGATCTCCCTCGTTTACATAATCACATAATCAGCCTTTATTGTTCCCACTGCTGGGACACAGGCCACCTCTCTTTGAGAGGAAAGTGGGCTGAAATCTACCACGCGGGCCCAGTGCGAGTTGGTAGATGTCACATCATGTCTTTAAATATTTGGTTCTGGGACATGTCAGTTTCCTCGATGTTTTCCTTCACCGTTTTTGAGAGACATCTCTCGTTTGATATTATCGATAATTCGTTACTCGACGCATCACTGGGTAAATCGGGTGACAAGAATCGTAGATGTCGATGTCATAACAAAAATTGAGTCTCATTTTTGTTTAACATTGAACAATTTTTTATGAATATATTATTTGAATGAATACATTTCGTTATTACTCTAGTAATGTGGTTTTCCTCATTAAATTTATAGCTAAGTGTCATGTTTGTTTAGTTTCTTGGTATTCTGTGTAATGTAATTATTACTTACGGATTCTCAGAGTTATCACGGTGACATTAAAGGGCGAATCACAGTGTTTTAAGATGACCAACATAATGGTATTTTACAGTGTGGCGATTAGTTTATCACATCAATATTGTAACCACGTATTCTACATTACATATTTTAAACATACATAATTAAAACAATTAAAAACATTCTAGCCGTGACATCTTTTTTAGGGTTCCGTACCAAAATAGTAAAACGGAACCCTTATGGTGATACTCAGTCTGTCTGTCTGTCACAGCTGGATATCTCAAGAACTACTAATGCTATCAACTTGAAATTTGGAAAAATTTTAGAAGACGTTTGCCCAACTATTTTACAAATAAGAAAGAAATAAAAATATATTTGTATATTTTTTGCAATAGGGACTAAAAGGGGGTCTGAAATGGGTGTTATTATTAAAACGTGTAACAAAATTGTATTTTAGGCGTGAGCACATGCTTAGTAATAAGCAGTAAGTGTTCACGCCTAAAATCTACTTAATTCACAAATTTTTGGAAACAAGTTTACAGAGAAACAGAAGTGTAACACCGCATTTAAATATCCGTATATCGCAAATGGCGAAACGAACCAGTAAACGCGGTCTTAAATAGTTATGGTTCCATAAAGCGACCAATTAATGTGTTATTAAGCGTCCAGTTAAAAACAATATCAGAAATTTATCCTATTGAGTTTATGCTGCGTAGTTGTTTGGTTGTCTTTCCGTCACGTCTGTGAATCACGTTAATATTTGTGTCATTCGTTTGCGATAATCACAGCAAGTGACATTAATTACAAAACGTTTGTGATCACTGTGTGTGCAAAATGTCTTATTGTGTATTATTAATTGGTGAGTTTATTACTGTTTCATTATGTATTTTAGTGCTGATTTTTCAATAGTCAGATAACTTTTATCTGAAGAGTAATATGACAGTTTGACATATTTTCTTGTAAAACTGTCAAATCGCAATATTTAGGTATTCCGAAGACAAACGTTTTGTGACTATTGACAAATCAGCCGTTAGAAGTAATATTAGCCTGCATTTCTGGAAATAAGTATAATACTTTGCTTGTGCCTGCAGAATTCAGGAAACAAACGAATGATGAATTTCGAATTATTAGTTGATGTGTTTTGTTTTTTTTTTATACGTAGCTTCTTTGTGTATATTTGAATTAAGAATATAAGATAGATTTCAAGTTTTTTTTTTTTTTATAATTATGGCACTAGCAGGCTTTGTGAAGATTTCAAGTTATGTAACAACAAACTGAATGTTATAATTATTTAACAAAGTTCAAATTCTATTGCAACCAAAAACTTATTAGGACCTTTTTGTTACAAATGGTCATTCAAAAATCAACTTCGAATACATTTCTCTAAAGTAGATAACTGATAAAGTGGCGATGGAATGTAAGTTGTCCGAAATCATGAATCATCTTTTAGAAAACATCTCTTTCTCGCTTATTATTATGAACAATCATAAGTCAATGTTTTGTTTAACTAGAAGACTGTTGACTGAACATTCAGGAATAGCAATGAGCTTCATTATCAAAGCCATTAATTATAATTTATTCGAGGGCACCTCGCACCGAATATTTCATTCGAATCGAAATCAAAAGTTATGAAATTCTGATCATTGCGATCTTTGTAAATTGTTTATTGGAGGGCGCTTGCCTTTGGTAATGACTATAGAAATGAAGTAGCTGGATTTGTGAATGGTGTATCTTCTAATCGTCAGAGAGGTTGTTTTATGTTTATCAATCTAAAACCTGACTTTAAAACGGTTTGAAGCTTGTTTGTTTTTGTTTCTTAGTTGTACAGTATTTTACATTCACAGTGGGTATGTTTGTACACTTGGTAACTACAAGTAAAGCGCGCGTCGCTTCGTGAGATAAAAATACTATAAATAAATAAGAGATTGTTATCTACTTCTTTCCGTGGTTCCATTTTATACAAAGGCCTTCATAATAAATATTATTATAAATTATATTAATTAACTTAAGATTAGTGTCCAAATGGATTGGGCGAGTCACATCAGCCGTATGCACGATGACCGCTGGGCAAAAATCTCCACACGATGGGTGCTTGAAGATGGACGGCGCCGCCGAGGCCGGCCCAGAAAGAGATGGCGAGATGACCTAGACTCGTACCGCGAGGGCTGGTTCGAGGTGGTGCACGAAAAGAGTTTTTGGATGGATCAGGAGGAAGCTAAAAAAAAACAGTGGCACTCCGGGAGTGCCGACGGAAGTGAAAACAAAACACAAACAGAATACTTTGCCATCACTCACTGACATATCACAGCCGAACACATCAGAATATAGCCCGGTGTCGGTAACAGTGTCGCGAGTTCAATGGTTTTTTCCCATCTCAAAAAATTCCCAACGCGCATAAAGAAGTGTTCACTTAAAAAAAAAGATAAGTGCATCGCAGTATTTTATTGTTAGGTAGGGTAGGTACGAGTAGGTATAATCAGCTTATTCCTTTGTCATGATCCCTTTGATTCACGGCATCCGCAGATGGATCGTGGGTGGTTTGATCAGTGCAGAGTGAATCAAACGGTGTGCTGAAACACGGCATTTGTTCAAAGGATTTTTATCCTACAAAGTTGGTATGATGTATATATCGCAGCCAACTGGTTAATTTAGCCGTTTAGTTAACCACCAGCGGCCCCTCCTCGGGCTCCTCTTCGCTTCACCGTGGTTGTCCAAGCCACGGCTGCTGAGCTCCCCGCCTCGACAATGCGGGAACCCACCGGGGGGTCACAGTTCTAACCTAACCTAATCCATTTGGTCGGGGTGACCTGGCTTAGTCAGTGCGACCAATTCGGCTCACGCATGGTTGGTTACAGTTCCAACCTAAACTATTAAACTATAATTGAATATCATTCAGGCCGTTAGTTGAACGGCCGCCGTTTAGTTAAAAGACTAAGCGGTTAACTAAACGGCTAATTAAACCAGTTGGCTTCGACATATATCAAATTACGCCCGTATTCCCCGCAGGCTTAGGCACAGGTGTAACTTAGAACAGCCGCATTTCACCAGATATGATAAGTCCCATGAAATAGGAGCGTGGACAGAATAAGAAATGAGTACATCACCTGAAGGTTGACTGGTAGAAAATGCCTATGGCATTAAGTCCACCTCTGTACGTACATTTATGTGTTTGAAGTATTAAATAAATAAATACATAAGAGGAAGTCTGAAAGTGGCACCGGTAACTGAAAAGTTGTGTGGAAATCGGTTGTCATGGTCCATACCATGACAACCGATTTCCTCATTCCCCCGTATCACATGCTCATGAGGAAAATGTCGTGAGGAAAGTTTTGAGTAAGAATGTTGGTGACAATAAGAGTAGGGGAAGACCAAATAAACGATGGATGGAATGTGTGATTGATGATGTGGTTAGAAAAGGGATAACTGTTGTATGTAATTATCATACATTGAGGGTAGCCTCATAATAATGTAATATACCGCATACCGTCAGTTTAATAAAGTAGTCATTATCTAGCAAGATCGTGTTGCACTTCATGGTGACAGCGGTAAATTCGAATTACGCTTTCGGAAGTAATAATTAGACATTATCAACGTGGTTTACCAAGATGACGACTAATAGAGAAGTATGGAATGAAAATACATGTTGCGCCTTCCCCAGACAAATTGAGATGAGGGCAGGAGATTGATGATGATGAAATAGGGGGAAAAGCCTATTGTCATCGACCGAGCATACATCCAGACTCCGGGCTGCTACTGAAAAAAACCTGAGGGCATTATCCACTTAAAAAAATCTCCGAATAAATTGAAACTTCACTAAAGTTGAAACTATTGGTCACACATCACAATGGTCATAAAGCAAAAATAGACCTTGAATTTTTTTTTTATGACGTGTCAGTGACAATCAACCTTAGGTGGCAAAGAAATAACGGGGTAGACTTCACCCAAACATTTCTTTTTTTTTATACAAAGCTATCCTAAGTCAAGTTTATAATATGTATCTATAAAGATTTATTTACGACGAAATATATACACGTAATTTATAAACTTAAAGTAATAGGTAGACTTAAAATAATAATTATGTCCGCACAAAGAGTCTTTCGTTTGAATTTAATTGTTTTTTTATATATTTTCCAGCTTTATACCTGGTGGGATTCTCATCATGCGACACCACCAAGGGTTCCTGTCCCCCGACGTTGCCAGTGGATGTGTGTGAAGCGGCATGTGGACCCGAGGCTTCTTGCACCAATGAGAAGCAGCTGTGCTGCCCCACTGCGTGTGGTGGGTCCATGTGCGTTGATGCTATGTCGCCGAGGCACTTTGTGGACTTGGGTTAGTAAGATGCATTATTACACAGTCCTAACGTAAAGGTTCTATAGTTTCTGCCAATCCACATAGGAAAAAGGTGTGTCGAGTTTATGTATGTATGTATGTATTTGCTATAGATCTACTTAATATTTAGACTAATGGCGTACGACAATATGCTCACTTTTTTCGTAATCGCAATAACTACGAGGTAAATGTGAGTGGATACGCTTGATATTCGCTTTGTCACAAATGGGATGGGCGAGTCATGACTTCACGAGGCGATGTTCAAACATTTGTCTGTTTCATCGAATATTTTGGGGAGAGCACGGTTGTGTAAGCCTCGTACTTACAAGGTAACGTGAAAGTTTGTGCTCTGAATTTAGGTACATACTTAAATGTTTGAACACTTCGATTTTCATTTCATATTTAATTGTCCGAATTTCGGCCATGGCGACTATTCTGACCAGCCTTCGGCGCGGGAGATATTGTAGTCCACAGTAGTGCGTGCAGATACAGGTGCACTCTCTCTTCCATCACTCTCATAGTCCGATGGGACGGCAATGAGACACGACCGGAGAGAGATCAGACGCAGGGCTAACAGCTTAACATGCTTTTCATGGCAAGGGGGTTTCACACCGCCAAATTCCAAACATCGGGCTGTTACCAAGAAATTTCTAATGGAAAAACCAAACAATACTTTACCTGACCAGGGAATCGAACCGAGAAGCCCACGCTCAGCTGTCGCACTTGCGACCACGAGACGGAAACGGGGCAGGCACAGTACAGTACCCGGCGATAAATATTGCACATCGACCTTTTTACACAAAACCATTTTTCATCATTCATTATTCATTTCATTTTTTTTTCATTCATTCATTTTTTTTTTCATTTTTTTTTAAAGAAAAAAAATAATTATCAAAAGAAGCAAATCATAATTGTTTTAACAGCTCCTAATAGATACCGGACTGTTTGTATTTCGTGCAACAGAGATAACACTCTACGAAGCCGAAATTAGCCGATTGTCTCTTTCCAAAGTTCGATGTGCAATATTTATCGCCGGGTACTGTACTCCATATTTATAATCTAGTTGCATATCCATACCACTAATTTACAATTCTCTCCAACATTCCAGTCAAGCCAGGCCTCTGCCCGGAGTACCCCCGAGGCCCCTGGGTCTGCACCCACATGTGCACCAGTGATTCCGACTGCCCCCGTGCCCTCAAGTGTTGTCCCAACCGATGCGGAGCCCAGGCCTGCCAGAAACCTGACCAGGAACTGCCGGCTGCTGAGAATACTGTTTAAAGAAGTAAAGATGTTTAAATATTTCAGAAGTTTATCTTATTACACCAAGAACCACTTCTTTCTTATGAAAATATTGTTTTAAATTTGCCTTTTTACATTCGTTAGAAATACAGTGTAAACTCTTTATAACGTCATTCTTTATAACAATAAACTCCGTGTAACGTTGAAGTGAGCCCAACTTGGTTGGTTTGCATTAAAACCCACATATTAAAACACTCTTTATAGCAATACGCCATTCTCTATTACGAAGAAATGTGTTAGAAATGTGGTTCATATTTTTAGACAGTAAATATTTATTATCGGTATTATTGTTTATGTTATGTTATCAGGTAACAAAAGACTTTGAAGCTCCGAAACATCCGAGGTCGGTCTACCTTTTGTTATCCTTAATTGCCTTGAACACGTGCAGTATGAGCATTGTTTTCTCTGAACTGATGGTCTTCGACCAAGCATACCGGGTACCTATCGTATTATCGGTCGTAAACCTACTTTAAAACTGTTAACATGGCCAGTAAACGGAAAGCGATTAGTGTTGACGAAAAAGTATGTGTGATACTTGTTAATTTGGTTGTTTTTTTGTTCACTCCATATAACGATAACTCTCTATAACGACAAAAAATGCTCAGTCCCTTGAGTTTCGTTATAAAGAGTTTACACTGTACTAGTATATTCCACCATTGAAATACTAGTGCTGTGATATTCTGGCTACTCATTTGTGATTCGAGTTTGTGGCACGTTACTTTTAACCGGTTTAATGCCGTAACTACAGAAACAATTAAAAAGTCACTGTGTCTCGCGTGGATCCACGTCCTGGAAGGGTTAAGCTACATTGTGAACGATAAGACTTAAAGTTGCGGTGTTTAGGACTACTTAGTAAACCTCGAGTCAAGTTCTTAGCTTCGGTACTGTTTTTAGGTTTTAGCAATATGCTTAAACAAAATTGAGCCAAGTTTTTATTATTAAGCCAAGTTATATCCGGTTAACCAAGATCAAAACAACCTATTTTACATGATTTCTAAATTATAAAACCATGAACTATATTTGAATGTAGCCATAGGTATACCTTGGGATAAGTTCCGGTTAACTGATCATGCAGCTCGTAAACTATGCCTATTCGAATACCGCAAACATACATACATAAAATCACGGGGTAAGCAGAAACTGTTCGCAGAATATTGCAAGCAGGTTCTTAATACGCTTGTCTAGTACAATTTGCGTCAAGTTCTGTTATATCAAGATTATTACTATAATATTCTTGCTAAGCTCTTCACTTTAGCTAACTGAGCTTGTCCTAGTTAACCGCGTGAGCTTAACAGTGTTACTAGATCTTAGTTGAGTCATAATATTTAGATGTTGAAGAGTTACTGAGGATGTAGGTATTGAGGGTTGAATATGCATATTAGCCAATAACGTTCTCACTGTTGAGAAACAGGCGTCCTCTCTTCTAGAGGGATTGGTCAGTAATCTACAACGTGGGCCCAGTGCGGGTTTATAGAAAGAAAGAAGAAAAAAAGTTTATTTGGACATAGTTCGTGAAACACAAAATACAAAATTAACAAAATAAAAATAATGTTTCAACAACAAAAGTGTGTGCCTCACGGCTGCGCCAAAAAGGTTAATTTCAGCATAAATGCCAGACAGATGCTGTCTGGCGCTGGTTTTCTAATAAACATTTTGGGAAAAGTGACGGTATAGATGTCACATGTCTTCGAATGTTTGGTTCTAGTAGGACATGACCGGTTTCCTCACCATGTTTTCTTTCACCGTTTTGAGAGTAGTGGTGATGAAATTATTTACACAACACGCGCTTTAATTTGTGTAAACTGTATCCGCTGCCTGGGTTCAAAACCACGACCACTCGTAAGTCAAGGCCTGGGTTCGAACCCACGACTACTCGTAAGTCGAGGCCTAATAAGTACCTACTTTAATTTTTTACTACCAAATCAAAAAAATACAGAGGAGCAACTTCCATATTTTGCACTCTAATCTCAATGTACCTAGTCTCAATCTGTCAAAAATATCTCTGATTTACCTAAATTTTTGGCATGTTTTTGAAATTCATTGTCGCTGAAATGAGATTACGCTTTGATTTTGAACGATTTAAGCTACAGGAATTGGCCGTCTAGTACCTATTAAGAAACCATAATTAAAAGTACTTTATTCACAGTGAACAATTATCACCATTCAAACAAAAATCAGCAAAAACCCATTAACATTACAATAGGGTGACTTCGGTTTCGTAGCATCCTGCTACGCTTCCGCGTAGCAACAGCCTACGAGGCTACGACCGCGTAGCTAATCTACTCTATAATTCCTTGTACTCCACATTTTCAATTTCACTCTAATGCGTTCTTGTAAAATATGAAAATTGTTTTTCCGACAATACAAATGCGAATGTTTTACTTTGAATTTATGAGTTAGACGGAAGTTTAATATTATAGTCAGATTTAGTATTTTCAAAGTGTAGTGAGTAATCCTAACTTCTTACTAGTCAGTCCTAACTAGTATTATAAATGCGAAAATAAGTTTGTTTGTTTGTTACTCAATCACGCAAAAACGGCTGGACGGATTTCGATGAAAATTGGCATAAAGATAGACAATGACCGGGGTAAGGACATAGGTTATTTTTCATCCTGGATTGCAGACGTCACCGCGGGCACCAGCTAGTGTTTTATTAGGGTTTCATGTGAGCGACACTGCAAAATATTCGTTTCCAGCCTTTATGAGGCAGAATGCTACGAAAATATTATTACACAAGTCTGCGCCACATACTTGAGGGCTTCCTACATGACATTGACGGGTGGGGAAATATATTTTATTTTTTTTGATATGGGAAAGGGTACTACTACCTATATTGCTACCGCAACCACTCATTTTTTGTGACTTTGAATGAAAAAAATACCATTATACCATAACTAGTTGCGCCCTGCGGTTTTACCCGCATAAAATGTTCTAATCCATGTCAATGGTCTACCCCTGTGCCGAATTTCATCCAAATCCGTACTGACGTTTTATCGTGAAAGCGTAACAAACAAACAAACTCACTTTCGCATTTATAATATTAAATTAGGATAACGGTTTGGTTTACATTTAAATAGCTTTTTTCAGCGGCTTCACCTGAATGAAGTTCGCCAACTATCCCACGGAAGAGTACTACTGAGATAAAAAGTATCCTACGTCCTAAACCTGGTCATGGTCTAGTAGAGTGTAAAATTTGTGAGTTTGTATGTAGGGGGTAACTTTCGGAAATTGTTTCACTAATGGGGAACTGTATTGACGAGTGCCCTAAGATATACGTGGATGACGTCGCGGGCTGAAGCTAGCTTATCATATTTGAATTAAACATTTTCGTTTCGATAGCCTAAGCAAAAATATGAATACCAAATTGAAATATAGAAAACAAAAAGGTCGAAATAAATACTCCTTGCAAGAAAAATAAAAGAAGATCGTCCAATGACCCACATTTACATCTGGGCCCTGTAACATCAGCCAGAGAGTTGCCCGTTACAAAATTAATAAGACACCCGACTCTCGAGGTGCTATTGACCTCTGACGTAGTAACACTCATTAGCAGAGTGCTTGAAAGTATTTAATTAAGTCTCGAGTGACATGCAGTTTTATATCGTGGTAGGGAAGAGAAGAGATGTGTTAGGTGAACTGTGTGTAATCTAAAACGAACTGGTACTTGTGGATTTTGTTTAGTCATTATTCTTATGAAAAAGTATTTATTGTGGGACTTATGTACAGACGCCAGCACATCAACCTACCCGAAACTGTCAAATTTTCCCAATCAGCTTTGAACCTTATGCTTTAGCAATAAAGTTGAAAATCTATTAAAGAAATTTGACAGATTGTAGTAGCTTGATGTGCTGGCGTCTGTACATTGGAAAAGTCAAAATTACAACCGTGGAAGACTCAAAATTATGTATCCTTATACATGTCAGGTTTTGTAATTACTTGGCGGTTCAGGAAATACTCAAATTTTGTCTAGTAGAGACCGTTGCTCTGTGAGACAATTACAAACCAATATTATTAATTTAATTTATAAGCAGCATATCAAATAAAATACCTTATACCATAAAAAAGTTTAATAAACCCGGATCAAAGATACCACGTAAAAAAATAAACATATTTTTCGCATAATGTAGGTGGTACACAAAGCAAAATTCGGCGCCAACTGATTGAATTATGTGTGTGGCGTATTCCATTAAGACGCTAACGTGTGCCGAATTCACACCTCCTAGCTTTGAAGTTGAAAAATTATATTTACGCGGAAATAAATTCTATGTAGGTATGTTGTATATTTATTCAGATATGGATGTATATGAAAATCCAGTTAAAATGAGAGCTACAATGTTTCTTCTGCGATAATGTGATTGAAAACCTAAAATGGGTCATTACACTCATCAATATTAACAAATTTTACTATGATACCAAAACTGAAATCATGAATAAAAATCAGCTGTTCCCTACATTTTGTCGAGTAATACTATAATCTGTCTATAATGTTCCCACTGCTGGGACACAGGCCTCCTCTCTGTGAGAGGGAGTGGGCTATAATCCAATACGCGGGCCCAGTGCGGGTTAGTAGATGTCACAAGTCCTCGAATTTTTGGTTCTAGGACATGTCAGTTTCCTCACGATGTTTTCCTTCACCGTATTGAGAGCAGTGGTGATGAAATAATTTACACTAGGGAAAGCGCCTGTCTGGGTTCAAACCTACGAACTACAACTCGTAAATTGCACCCATTACCCATTGGTAATGGGTGCAATTTACGAGTTGTAGTTCGTACATGGTGGCCCATTGGCCACCACTGCTTGCATTATCGAATGCGGCAGGCAAATCTTAAGATTGAGGTATACCGTTTACAATCAATGTTGGAAGTCCTGAGTTTGGATTCCAAAGTTGTTTTTTTTAATGGAAGGTTATGTTTTGCCGACCATATCAGTCTTTTTTACTGCATGAATGTACTCTTGGATCAAAGTTAGGCCTTTTCTCTTTCGATCCCTAAACGAATATTTGTAAGCTGATGGGAGTAATCCATGAGCTACATCATCGTTGTATCACTGTCCAAATCACAGTGATCTTTATTCTCATTCTAATAAGGTTGTTGTTGGGTTGCTGCCACTAACAAGCCTGTCAAAATCATTGTGATGTTTATTCTCGTTACAATAAGATTGCTGTTAGGTTAGCTGCTCTGCGCTGCTCTCAGAGGTAAAATAGGTAACCATGAAAGGACCGTAACTAAGCCCCACTTTCTAAAGTAATTAGTCCAGGGGGCTTACCACCTCTTATAGCAGTATTACTTTTAACCTTTTGACCGCCACAGTCATGCATAGATGTCAAACCAAAATGTGCCCAGCACGCCACGGTTCGACTACATGACAGACTTTGACGCCGCGGGCACGTTTTTGATTTTTTGACGTGTGGCGGTCAAAAGATTAATATGGTACAGAGATGGAACTATAGATAAGCGTTGAGCTCCATAAGTTCCGGGTTGAGCTACCTACACGATTCGTGACAAATGCTTGCACTGACTGCTCCACTGGTTCTTTTTTCAGAAGACAATTTCAGACATTAATCTACATGGTCCTCACATGATCTGACCAAGATTATGTGTGGACTTTAAAAAAACAGCGACCTCCGAGTCTGTTTCGGCCTTTCTTCTCAGAGCAGTCGAATAAAAAACGCCGACCTTATCTAGTTTTAAAAATCTGATTGACGTTTAAAAGCGTTTGTACAAACCTCCTTACAGAAAGGACATCATTTATAGGTGGTTTTTTTAACAATTTTTACAGTATGTCGATATGTATTACATTAAAAATTCAAACAAAATGAAGAAATATAAACTTAGGGCTGATTTTTCCAATGCCAGATAATTTTATCGGATAAATAATTTTGAAATTTTGATAATTATGAATACATGAGTGACAGGTTTTAAGCACGGGTTTTGAAGGACGTATAGCTCTATCTCTTTCCCACACTGAAGTAAGATTTAAATTACATTACTGTAAGAGGTGGAGGCCCCAGGGCACGGATATCGAGAGATATGTCATGGAGGCGTGACACATGTCGCTGCCATCCGATCAAACTGAACAAAAATTTTATTGCGTACAATGCGTGCCACGAAAGAAGAGACTTGACACACCACGTGGTTTGACATGCGCAGAACACGATTTTAGGTATCTTTAGCGGTATGAGGTCTGAGTGCGGGACGGGACCGGACGTCATAGGGGCAGCGGAAAGAGCGGGGGAGGCGGGGTCAAGTCTCATCTTTCGTGGCATGCATTGTACATTCAGTGACTGTATCTATACTTCTTAGTGCCCGCCCCTTTTGAGCATGCGTACAATAGAGAGCACAAACGTGTTACGCCTACTTTCTTGCGTGTCTGGGAAAAAAGCATCATGTGGGCCGTATTCTTTTGTTTTTGTGAGTTTCAGGAGTGGGAAAAAGGTGGCGACATTTGAACTCGAACAAATATAGAGTGAATCTATATATATAGAATGTAGGCTCTATATATATGAGTGTAGGCTCTATATATATAGAATATATCTCGGATATCTATGCCCCAGGGCCATATTAATAAGTTAGTACGCATGCAGATTTAGAAGCCAAAAAAAACCGTATTGCGGTTTCCTTTTCATCCCTACATTCTACCTCTTCTTCATTTATTCACTTCAGTTACAGCAAATAAATTGATGTATCGACTTTTTCCATTAAGGGCACAATATGTTCGGGTTGGCACACCTGCGCTTAATCACTGCGTTCCAGATCCACGTTTTAATTCAGTCCATGACGTTTTTTGGGTGATGTGATTGAGATCTATAAAGTACTTGATCCCGTATTTTTTTCTCTGTTCAAGTTATGTTTTTATTTGATAAATAATTTTTTTATCAAATAAATGTAACGCCTCCTGTGATACAAGTTTATCCTAGTACAGTCATCTAACATAATTATACGTTTGTGAATTATTTCTAAGACTTCATGTAAATATTTTACCAATTTTAATAGTGAATAATATATTTATTTTCTACCTTCCTCATTTATTTATTTATTTAAACTTTTCGCACAAAAAGGTACAAAGGCGGACTTAATGCCTTAGGCATTCTCTACCAGTCAACCAAGGGTGGTGAAGAGATTGGATGGCAGGTGCTTTGCATCGGTCTAGTTGTACACTAGAAAATACATAACAAAAAAAAAATACGATTATGAATACAAAACATCAGCAGCAGCTTTATCGCTTTCTGCGATCTCTTCAAGGCAACCTTCGAATGGACAGTGTTATTGGGTAAGTTTAATACACAAGCGGAACGTTGCTAACGGCAGAGGTAACTGCAGCCGTCGACACTAGTCGACGGCAGCCGTTGACGCGTCGACGGCGGTATAAGCTTTAGCTAACAGCCCAAAGTTTGGATTTGTGTTGGCGAAATGTGGGTGGTCTTGTATGGATGTAATACTAAATACTAAGGTACACCTCTGCCAAACCCTTAGGAGAATTACAGGCGTGACGTTTTGTTATTATTTTTTGACGTCATGACATGCGCTGCCTTTATGATGAGTTATTTTTCTAATATTCCTTTATTTATTTTTTAACAAACTTGTTACATTTTTAAATATTTTCTTATAAAAAACATTAAAAAAAAAAAACATTTAAAAATATACGGTCTTATTCATAATAAGTTATGGAACATCTAAAGGCTTGCTAAAGTCTCGTTGTCAAAAATTGGTATTCATAAACGCATTTTAGCACTAAAACGTTCTTTAAACCTACTATAAAGTTATGAAACCCAGAACCCTACTTTAACAGTATTTTAAGGAAAAAATGGCCGACTTTACATCAGCTGATGACATTTGACGTACAATGTAACATGTGCAAAAAGTCAGTTTCGTAAACAATCGTACTTCGAGGTTCGAGGAGCTGCAGTTGTATTTCATTTATTTTGCACTTCTGTTTAACCAATTTAGTTTATTTATTATTATATACCTACAATGCAAAATAGAAGCGAGGAAAAATATAACGCAACAAGAAATACTGTGGGACGCTGCTGCTTTGGACTGTGGAAATTACGCTTTTAATGTTTTTTACATGGCATACATGCAAACTAGGAAATGTGAAAACAACCATAGTGGCTAGAGCAGTACTTTACAATATTGCAGTTGACCGTGGAGACATGCAGTTAGAAGGTAGCAATATCATGAATATCATACAAAGTCACCCAAAGAAGTTGCAAGGGAAAATGCAAATGCTATTTTACAAACTATCAAGGAAACATTCCGCCGAGGTAGCCCCACCTTACCAGGTTGGAGGTGCACCTTCCCACTTGTGTCCGGAGACGGTTCAGGGATTTCCGTGAGGATCACGAAGTTTACACCCTGCAGGAAGATGCTCCAGTAGGATGCAGCAGTAGGGTGTGGTTGTGAAGCTGTGTCGCAAACCATACTCCACCCCCTATCCTACCCTATGTGTCCCAAAACATGCAGTCAAAGTAACCTCTGCACTGCCACTGACGACGTTGTGGAAGTGGCAAAGTTTTGGGCCAAGATCTAAAATACAGTCGTCCCCGCAACACGAAGAATATAAAGAGGAGACATTTTAGCGAGTAGTTCATTAATAAAAAGCTTATGTACAAATATCTGTTTAATTTATTTATTTTTATAATACTCTAAACTTTAATTCGGCTTCTAGAACTTGTGCTAGCAGAACAACATTTTTTAAATGTTTCTTTTCATTTGCCATATATGCCATCTCTTCTGTAGGCCGTTTCAGTTTCTGCTATTTGTAGTGAAGCACCATCCTTACTAGTTCTACTGTCCTGAAACACAAAATTAATGTTATAATTCTTTCTCTTCATTATCTTCTAAATACTAAAATAATTAAAGAAGTGGTGGCATAAAAATAACTAATATTACTAATACTAGTAATTATTAGTTATTGTTATGGCGGCGGTTTTTTTTTTTTCTTACAAAATAAAGAGTTTTGTACAGGTAAACGAAGTTCTTGACATGCTTACTCAGGAACTTTGTAAGTTTTAGTAAATTGGATGGGCACCTAATTCGTAAATCATGCCAGGCCGCCCCTTCTTCGCGTTGGTTTCGGTCAGTACCAGTGTTTTTATTTTCTATCTTCTTAGTGCGCCCAGAATTTGGCTACTTGTTTGGCGTCCACCTTCATTTTCCATTATGGAGACCCTCTCCCTGACCAATTCTTCCAAAAAGATCTAAGGAAAAGCAATGTTTAAGAAATTATGAATGTTTACAAAACAAAACTTACTTTGAACACTTTTTAGCTGTAACAGTACACACCTCATAGTCCTCCAACCAATATTCACTTCTTTGCCCTTTATTGGAACTAGTCTCCGGTCTTAATTCCATTTCTTATAGATACAAAAAAAATATTCAAAAGTTTTCGCTCGCGCCTGTTGTATCAAATTCATTGACATAAAAAACCATGTTATGACATTAACGCGTCAAAACTGACGAAACTGTAGACAATAAATTAGTTTTCCATACGTCTTATTGTCTATGGTCACAATTATTCAGTGCGTAGACAGATATTCTCGTTTGATGATTCAATATATTGACCAATTTGTTGGACGATTTCATTATAATGGCAACATATTGAAGTTAAAGGACATTTTAGTTATAGAACGTTTATGAAGCGTTTATGAATACAAAATTTTATCGAACGTTTTAAAGGCTTAATGAGCATTTTAACTAAAGTATGTTTTAAACCTTCTATAAGCTTTTTTTATGAATAAGACCGATAAAAAATTGTAGCCCACCGGTATCGGGAACAGGGTCCAAGCTACCGGCGGTCAGGGCTCCAGAGAGAGGAACCTCCTAACAATGCGGGCCGTGTCTTTCTTCTTTCTTCGGCACCAGATGTCAGCACTGTTTATGAATTGAAACTCCAAACTGTTGCTTTACTGAACTCGTTTATTAAAAAATATTATTGACTACTTATACTATTGGCGGTAACGAAACCATAGCTCGCCTTTAAACAGGGCAACGCCATCTAGAGAGCTATGGTGTACTAAACAAAAAAATATTACAGTGTACAATTTCTTTTTGAGGTAAGTTACGATTAGACATCCCGCCCACCAAAGGACTTGTCCTTTTAATACTCTTAAAAAAAGAACTAAACAAAATGAAATTAAAATTTAAAACAAAGTAGAACAAAACATTAACTCAAATGGACCGCCCACCGTTATGACTAGGCGATAAGAAGAAAACAAAATAATAAGAAAAAAATTAACACATTACTTAAGAATTAACTGTCATGCGCAAAATAGATAATTTATTTAATGGACGTTTGATTAGTCCGTTCTTCGTTTTCAGTGTAAGCACTCTCGTGATTCCATCTTGACCCGGGTGCTTCTGGACCACTCTACCTAACAGCCACTTTGTAGGCGGTAGATTGTGATCCTTTATAACAACAATGTCGTCCATCTCAATGTCGGGTTTTTCTTTTGACCACTTGTATCGTTGGTTTAGACCAACCAAATATTCTTCTGACCATTTTTTCCAAAAATCATTTACCATTTTCTGTGTCATCTTCCAACGTTGACCTCCGGTTACATGAATTTCTAATTATTATTAGTTTAGTTTATTCAGTATGTTTTCCATATTTGTGGACATAACTGCACTCCAATTTCGTAACACACTTTCTTTCACAATCTGAAGAATTTTGACAGAAATTCTTAACCCATTGCTTCATATGTATGTTCGACAACGTAAATAACGCAATGACAACATTGTCAATTTATCAAAATGAAAGGCATTGCAATTGTTATTGTATTCGGCTGAGGGTTGGAGGCCGCGGCGGGAGAGGAGTGCCGGTATTACGGTGCGCCGCTCTCCCTACCTTCCGCGGCCTTGACGGGGTCGCCACCGTACGATGGCGGACGCGGTGGGGCTGCAGGGGAAGAGGAGTGTCGGTATGACGTTGGCCGCTCTCCCTATCCTCTGCAGCCGAAAATTGGCAGGCGGCGGGGCCAATGTCCTGACCCGTCGCAGGGGGGACCAAGGGTGCCCAGACACGGGGACGTCTGGCGCCCATGTGCTGGTTTGGTCCCTGGGGTGGTCACGGCGTGCTATGTGCTCTAGTGCGCCGGTGATGGGGAGTACTCCCCAGAGTAGGGTCCGGCAACGGACAGCCGCGGCGGGTTCGCGGATGAGTGCTAACGCGTGCCCGTGTTCCCGCCGTAAGCGGCAGAGGAGGACACCGTGGAGTTTTAGTGGGTTAGAGTCCCACATAACTGCACTATCTCCCCGTGGTAGTGCAGTATGCATGAGCATTTCTCCACGATAAAAAAAAAAAAAAAATTGTTATTGTATTACGCAATTCAGGCTAGCTTTGTTTTAATTTTCTTTCATTATAGCCATGAAATGCTCGCTGTTTGAAACGGGTTTTTCCCTATAGATTTTTATAGTGAAGACGGTAACAGATAGGGAAGATTTTTAAGTACTTCTCTTGGGACACACTAAGGTAAAGTTCTTAAGATATTCTATTTCTTCAGCCCACCTGCGACTGCTCAGTTAGTTCAACATACAATATTTTAAAACGTAAAAGTTTATTGGATTGTCTGTCATGGTTGTAATAAAAGTCAAATGAGAAGGGGTCCATGCTTGGCAGATTGCTGCATGTAATAATAATAATATAATTATCTCCGGGTGTTCTCGTCTAGCTAACGGAGAGTACTTGCATAGACACAACCTTGTAGCCAGGATAATCCATCAGCAAATTGCTCTGAAATCTGAAATATAACCTTGTGGAATCGGAGGTATCGTACAACAGGTAGGTGCTCGACCCAGTTCTCGAAAATGGTAATATCACATTATATTGGGATCGATCCATCGTCACTGACAGGACTATTGTTGCCAATAAGCCTGATATAGGGGTGGTGGGTCGATCAGAGCGGCGCGCAATGATTGTTGACATAGCCATCCCGCATCATAAGAACCTCATGAAAGCCGAGAAAGGTAAACAAATCAAGTACCTTGACTTGGCTCGCGAGCTTGTCGACATGTGGGATGTGGACTCAGCGATCATTGTGCCGATAGTCGTGACAGCCGATGGATTAATAGCCAAGAGCCTCGACCAACACCTGAAGAGGCTCTCGTTGGGCAGCTTGATCAAGGGCTTGATCCAGAAAGCGGTACTTCTCAACACGGCCCGCATTGTTAGGAGGTTCTTCTCTCTGGAGCTTTGACCGCCGGTAGCTTGGACTCTGTTCCTGATACCGGTGGGCTACTATTTTTTATATTTAAATGTTTTTATATTCTAATATTTAAAAATATAACTTTTAAGTAGTTAGTTAAATAAAGGAAATAATATAATAATTTCATTAAGGTTTATATTATAAAGGTTTGGTAGTACATGAGGGATTTACAAAGTATGCATTAATATTATTAATTACTCGGTGTAAATACAACGAATTGTTGGATAAATCGCTGCTCTCCTAGCTAAATTACCGAGTAATCTGTGTTTAGGGATCTGTGTATTTGAAATATTCCTGGGCATTATTTGAAGGATTATTCTTCACCAGAAACCACTTAAACTAAGATATTAACAAAAAAAGTGAGACAAACAAACAACAAACATGAACATAAAACATTTTTTTCTTTCTTTATTTTCTATACATGTTCAAATAGACCAGCTGGACCAAACAAACGACCAGTGGTCCACATTAGCCCTGGATTGTAAGCACTGGAAGTCACGGGGAGAACTTCCTTCCTTTCACAGCAGTGGGATGATACAGTCTCCAGCTCACCCGACGAGAGAATGGGTTCTTGACACCTGTTAGTTTTATACAAACGAATATGCGTTTTGCGAAATTGATTATTGAAGTGAAAACTTCTTTAGCAGCGTTGTAAATTTTTTTGTAATGGGTAAAAAATGTTAAACTCGCGTCAGGACACGTGACCTGATCGAAAATTCGTAAGACGGATGGCCGTAGTCGGTACCGCGCGTGTTTTGTTTATAAGACGATTCACATAATACACACGTAATTGTTCAAGTTTTCACTTCTGTCGGCACTCCCGCAGTGCCACTGTTTTTTTTTATTACTGAATGGGCCCACTCTTGACCTTGATCACGCCTGATTGATGAAAAGCGATGGATGAGGTCTATGATGAAAAGAGCGTGCCCAGAAGATGCCTGAGGCACTGGAACTCCCACGCATCGACGAAACATAGCAAGCTGCTTAACGCTCTACTCCGATGGGAGGGTGGTCGCAAACCAGGCGGGCGTTAGCCCTACCACCGCAAGAGAAGAATTGGCCAGTCAAATAAGATGTTGGGTGTGACTGTCCAGGATGCGCCAAACGCGAGCGTTTAGTTTAGTAACTGGCGGAACAAACTGCGCTACGGATAGCACAATCACGAAGACGTGCCCCACTCTTCTTACTAATCGCTAGTAGTTGTCGCTAGTTAATTCCGCTAGTGTTTTAGTTTTTTTATACACTCTAATTACCCACTAATAAGTAATTACTGTGTATCGGCAAAACTAAAACACTAACGGAATGTTGCACACTTGTACTGTAAGCGATTAGGAAGAAGAGTGGGGCGCGTCTTCGTGGAGTACGCTATATATACACGAGGAGGCTTCTTCACGTATCCCAAAGAAAGAAAGAAAGAAAGAAAGACAGAAAGAAAGAAAGAAAAAGTATTTATTGCGACTCGTACAGGAAGTTCACAAACTAAACTAAACGCACTACTACTAGCTACTAGAATTGTCGCACTGACAGTGTGACAGGTGTCAAGAACGCATTCTATCGACGGCCGGACTGTAATAATAACAGTAAGGCCGCTATCCCACTGGCGTTTTACGAGCGTTGACGTCAACGTCGCGTCTGCGCGGCGTCGACGCTGCGCAGACGCGACGTTGACGTCGCGTCATCGCGTAACAAGCATAAAACGTCCGCTGAACGCGACGTCAACGTCGCGTCTGCTTAACGTTAACATCGCGTTTGTTGGCAATAGTATCATCTGCGCGACGTTAACGTCGCGTTCAGCGGACGTTTTATGCTTGTAAGACCGCCCATTGTGTCACCCTTTGTACAGCTTCTATATTTATGTTTGTAATTTATATGGTGTACATAATAAAGAGTATTTCTATTCTATTCAATTCTATTCTTGTTACGCGATGACGCGACGTCACCGTCGCGTCTGCGCAGCGTCGACGCCGCGCAGACGCGACGTTGACGTCAACGCTCGTAAAACGCCAGTGAGATAGCGGCCTAACAGGAACACATTAAATTAGTTAGGCAAACTCCGCAGACGTGATAGGTAGGTATCGATAGCTAAACTTGATAAAACAAAATAAAAATATTGTTTTTGGGATCGCAGCAGCTGTGACCCGAAGTATACTTGATGTTTGGGTTGAGAAAATCTGTTTTTTTCCCGTCTGCAGAGTTTCCTTTACTAATTGAATTTGATCTTTTATATTCATATTTAGGTACGCATGACTTTTTTCCGGCCTTGAGCCAATCTTATCCACCCTTGACCGACATCAACACACCACAATCACAGATAATAAATATAATACTCTACGTACCACAATACATATTTTCAATCCACGAAAAATGTAACTTATGAAATCTCAAGCCGGTTTCGGTAGACCGAACACGACTTCGAAAGTCGGTGCGAATAAGAAAAAGTGGCGATATATCATGCAATCTCAATTACCTCCAACAGTATCGGTGTTGCCGATAAGAAAAATTAATGTATTGTAAAGACGAATTTATTGTTCGTACATGATAAATATTAAGGTAGTAGATAAAAAGTGATATAGTGGAGGATACCTGTTGAGAAAATTATAGGAGGTAATTTTAAAAATATATTTGAAACTAGCAGCGTCCCGCGGTTTCACCTGCATATTGTAAGTGTCGATCTCGTGGGAATATCGGGATAAAAACTATCCTATGTAAGGACATAAAATTAAAATTTGGCAGAGAGATAGATTGCATCCTGGGAAAGGCCATTAATGATGTAACTAATATTTTTGTAAAAATATAATTTAAAAGAGTGTCCATGGAGTTTCTTGCCCGTTCTTCTCCATAGGTAGGTATCTACGCTTTGGAATGGGCAACTAGCTTCATATTTTCTGACTGACCGACTTTTTGACAATTCAAAAGTGCCTGTAAATGGTTTAATTGAAATAAATGCTTTGAGTTTGAGCCCCGCGATGAAAAAATTGTAAGTCTTATTTACTATAAAAAGTGTCGTTTGTATAATTTCACACTAGTGGGTGAAATTATACAAAACGACACTTACTTCTTTAAAGAAAAATAATAATTTCATAAAAAGAAAAATATGCAAGAGGTATCCTAACTAAAAAAAACCTAAATATACCAATAAGATTTCCATTTTCCTTATTTATTCGAAGACCTCTTCATTCATTAATTCGATTGGTTTTCTATAAAGCAAACTAAATCATCTGAAGTCGAAGTCGTCAGCATTCCAAATCAATTCTTAATTGGTCGTTCGCTGTTCACTGAAGACATAGCGTAGAAAAATCAGTCGGACAAGATTTTATTTACAAATAGTGAAGCCGACAGACTATGTCCTGTCCAAAGGGGATTTGATTTTTGTAAACAAGTTAGTCCAGAATGATTTGTTTACTATATGCTTTAATTTCTTTTCTGTTTAGCAAATATTTTACAGTTTATGTACAGAAAAAAGTTTATATTTGTTTATAAATATTTTGATATGTAAACCAATTGACTGAATTTAATTTACTTTAGTGAATTGAGCTAACCTGTGACACATGAAAATAATAAAATAAATAGTTCGTATCAATATTGCGTTAATAAGCTAAACTAGCAACATAATATTGCATCGCGACAGTAATCCCCAAAGGGTTTGACTGAGGTGTACCATCTAGTACAGACGCCAGCACATCAAGCTCATCTGTCAAATTTCTTTAATAGATTTTCAACTTTATTATAGCGCCAGCACATCAAGCTACCCGAAATTGACAAATTTTCTCAATCAACTTTGAACTTAATGCTTTAGCGATAAAGTTGAAAATCTATTAAAGAGATTTGACAGATTGTAGTTGCTTGATGTGCTGGCGTTTGTACCAATAGTACAGCCACATTTCGCCAGATATGTTTAAGTCCCATGTAATAGGGGGCAAGCCTATTGCCATAACCGGGCACAAATCCCGGGTATCCCGGGAATCTCACCCAAGACCTCATGCTCGCAATAGCGCTTGCGACCAAAGAGGCAGTCTAGTCGAGGTAAGCTAAACTAGTCTTTGACTAACTGAATTTAAAAAGCGATTTTTTTACTCTATGGCCTAAATCCCGTTAATTAATATTAGATCTACGGTTGAAGAGTGAAGGATGTAGGTCATGCTAGATTCCGATTAGTTGGGCAAAAATAATAACCGCAGTCGGATCACTTGTGGGCTGATTGGTTGGGTGGAGGCTGATCTGATTGGGTTATAACGAGCTTTAGAAAGAGAAAGCGGTTGAAGAAATACATGATGGAGGGTAAAAATGTTCAGTTAGGGCGTTTGTGCACTACACGGAATTTTACTGTCCGGCAGTCCGATTTTATTTTTTAAACGGTTTTTTTTAGCTCACCCCGTTTGTTTTATTTTTTTTATTATTTATTCTTGGGTCATATTTAGTAATTCAAATTTCACCCTCTTCCTGTCAACCGATTAATCTGAAATTTGGTATACACTTTGGATTTTGTTGACAATACAATTATGTTTATTCATTATCATTTTTATTATGGGTTGCCATATGGGACCGTAAAAAATCGGACTGCCGGACGGTAAAATTCCTTGTAGTGCACAAACGCCCTTACTCCAGGTAAGCACGGGCGTCTTGTTCCCGCGACGATTTTTATTCGCGCACCGGATTTTCACCGCACTGCTTAGCGCCGAGAGTTGAAAATTCAACAGTGTGTTTTTTTGACGTTTTATAATGCAATCTGTTGGATTCTTAATGCTTGGCACAACACCAAGAGTTCAAAATCCAGTGAGCGATAAAATCCCGCCACTATATTTTTACGTCCGTGCGTACGTGGGTTTAAGCCCTATTTACATGATGCAAGTTTCAGACCATAATATTGAAGCAACAAATGACTTGCATCGTCTGAACACTGTTAAGACGGTGCAACATTTATTGTTGTTACAACTTTTGGTATACTATAGGCAATTAAATCGTAGCGTGGGAATCAGTATTGGTTAATACTAGCTTCCGCCCGCGGCTTCATCCGCATGGTATGTCGATAAAAATGGCTTATGTCCTTCCCCAGAGTTCAACGTATCCTTACACCAAATTTCATCAAAATCGGTTCAGCCGATTCGGAGATTAGCGGAATAAACAGACAGCCATACAAAAAAAGTTTTTTGTTATAGGTGCCGTCTATAATACTTTCATAAAAGGTGTGTACGACATTTATTTCTCAAAAAAGAATACAATTCACTTTTCATGAGAAATACAAGTTAGTCATAACATAATACTTGATACACGAACTTATGAAGAACGGTAGGTACTCGTAAATAAACTAGTAAGTAGTAGATGTGCAAATAGTTTTCTTAGAATGCTGTGGGCAACAAGAAAAAGTTAGTGGACCATTTTTTTTTGCGGATAGTTTGTCATCAAATGACCCCCTCCCTATCTGGGTGGAGCGGAAGGGAGTGTCAGATTCTTACTGACTAAAACCCACCCGTGTTCCTTCGGCAGCGGTAACCCTTTTGGACAATCCCGCTGATCCGGCAGGCTTCGGCTCTAACGGGCCCCTTCATTTGATGCTGACATCTCTTTGAGGTGGAACACGTACGCGCCGTCCGGTACGGGCCTGGTCCTGATCGGACGGCGAGCTACCCATTACTCTCCGTCCGCAGGCCCGCGCCTACGGTGGCCGGGAGTCGTCGCGCGGCTCCCGACGCCCGGAGCGTCTCCCGTGGCGGCTGGGACGTGAGGCTCTGTGTGTGGTATTACATATCGTTTCTTGATAGCAAGTCAATAGCAATTACACTTAGTCCTGTAGTATAAAGCTGTTTCAATTTTATTAATATATTTGTATATATACAGATTAGCTGTGCCCCGCGGTTTCACCCGCATAAATGTCAATCCCGTGAGAATATCGGGAAAAAATGTAGCCTATATGTTAATCCAGGGTGTCAGCTATCTCTATACAAAATTTTATCAAAATTGGCCAAGCCGTTTGAGCGTGAAGAAGTAACAAACACACACACACTCACAAACTTTCGCCTTTATAATATTAGTGTAAGATTATGTTGTGTACAACAAGCATGCGTGCTGATAAATTCCAGACCTAACTTTGCAATGGAACATTTACGTGTTTCAACACACTAAACAAAATGTTAAGCAAAATAAGTACTTAGGTACATTTTCGCGCATTTTATTCTCATTTTAAGAGCTGGATCTACGCCATTGACCTTGGTCATGTGGGCGTTACCAAGACAAAGCCCCCGCGCGCGCCTCCCCCACCCCTAACAATAATTTCGTGCAACGCGAATATAATTTTGTGCTACAATGTTGCACCGCAGCGCCCGGCGCCCGGCCCCCGCCGCCCGCCGCCCGGCCCCCGCCGCCCGCCGCATGCTATCTATCGCTATCGCTTCCAGTATCTGTATCTAATACAGAGGTGTAAAACCTTTTGAATGTCCAATACCGAAAGCAAGGGAAAATATAATTATGTATATTGTATAATTTATAGTTTTTTATTGTATTAACATTAATTTTAGTTTTTCTGTAAATGAATGAGCTTTAGTATTATATATTTTAGTTTATATATTCGTATATTGTATGATAACTACATACATATACATACTGTGGGGCGAGATGGAAAGAGAAGTAGTCACCTCCTTCTGCGAAGCAGTCATGCTAGCGAAGAAGGAGGCAGAACGTGTGAGGGAGCGGCCTCCGGTGTCGTACACTCATTGATAATAGTTTGGCAATAGGTACCTAACCGTACAATGATTGTATTGTAATTAACTGGTGATAAAATTTAATAAAAATATTTTGGAACAAAATATAACATGGTGTAAAAATTATTGGAATCGCATATCCTAAAAATAATGTTGTAGATATCTACATAATTAAATTTTGTAAAAATAAAGTTGACAAAATGTTTAACATCCATGTTCGTTACTTTCATACTTTTTGTTGACATAGTTTTACGTTCATTCATAATACCGAAATATCAACGATAATAGTGCCCTTCAAAACATTTTTGTGTGACAATGGCGGATTGGCGGTGGCTAGCGGCTTCTACAAAGGCAGACAATACGAACAGAAAAATAGAACGTTTCTTCCGTCGAAATAGAGTTCATTATTAGTTGCGAGGTGCTCTTTTCTATGAAAATGTTGAACCGAAATAAGACCTTATTTTTATAAAGTTAACCGTGTAATTCGATTGTGCATCGGATTCTCAGAATAATTTTAGCAATCTGCATACTTACCTAGTTTAGATTTTTTATTATTTTTCAAAGTCCTAATTTGCTTTAAGTTTTTGTTTATATTATAGAGTCTATATATACCGTATACTTACTAATTTTGTGTATACCTACTTTAAAAGTTATTCCAATTCTATAAGTATGGTATCAACTAAATTTTGAAGGACAGTGCAATTTTTTTCATTACCTAACAAGTACATAAAATATTATAAGCTTAGTGTTTTATTCTTTGTAATCTCCTCGTGTAGGTATGCTATTTTCAATAAGAATTAACGACAACTAGTAATTATTATTTACAACGTTATACCTAATTAAACACTAAAATAACCTAATATTTACACACACTATATATAAAACCAAAATAATTCTAATTGGTTGGGCTACCGACAATAATTTTGTTTCTTTCTTTCTTTTTAAAGAAAACGTTGCCCCACACTAGGAATTACTACTGTACCGTGGGTGCGTTTACAAACATTTAAATTCACATACACAAACAGCCAGACCCGGAACAACTACCTGTAGGCAATACAAATATTTGTTCCGTGTGGGAATCGAACCCGCGACACGCAGCGCAGCAGTCAATCGCTCAGCCACTGCGCCAACCGTGTCGTCAAAGTGTGTTTGCGGAGAAAAGTGTCACAGGTCCGTTCAGCACAGCGTCTCGTCCCGCACTGATTTATTGGGCGCCGGAGGGGTGGCTACGCGATTTGCGAGTAGCGATTACGTAAAAAAATTAATATTAAATAATTAAGAAAGTTATTGGCAAAAATAAGCCGAAGGTCCCCTCGGCATTACTTAATATAATATATTGGTGGCAATTAAAAGATCCTGTGATTGATATTTTAGGAGAAAAATGGTAGTAAGTTACAAAAACAGAGGTCACTTTGCGTATTTATTTATGATATTTCAAATATATTTTTATTTTTTTTGAATCGAAGAGGACATGCTTTATATTGTGTAGATTAATATATATTATTTTGAAAAAAATTCTTGTAAGGGTTACGGAAAAAAATGGTTCTAATGTATCCTAAATGAAGCCCAATTCACATATATCCACGCCTTAACAGTACACTAAAAACGCTACAACAATCGCATCACTCAACGTTGAAAAAAAAATATGAGCGTTCGTAACGAAAGTCGCATTGTCAGAAACTCCGTAGCAAGCACAATACGAAACTATTGTCGCGATTATTGTCGGCCAGCAGACTGTTCGTGAATAGCCCGCTTTATAGCTGGGGTTTTTAATGAAAAATAAGATACGTATTTGCTGAAATGCTTCGCTGGTTTCGTTTTTGAAGCAATTTGGTATATTAAAAGGTAGGGCCAACGGATAGTTGGGTTATGAGAGAATGGTAGTAGGAATAGCTGTTTCTTTTAGGTTTTGTTTCCGGGGAATTCGTCGTCACAATATCGAATTGACCGTGGGTATTTCGTTGGTGTGAAGAAAAAAAAAAGAATAACATTTATTTGGCAACTGTTCATGAAACACATAAGCATAAGGATAAAGGCGCCTTCAAACAGGCGCGACACGAAGGCACCGCAGGTCGCGCCACGAGCGGTGCCTTCGTGTCGCGCGCGATTATATCGCTTGTCGCGCCTGTTTGTCGGAGTCTTAATCATAAAAAAAAACTCGTTAGCTCTATTATATCATCATCATCTGCCTAGCCTTTTCCCAGTCTCGTTAGTTTTATTATACAGGGTGTTTGGTAGAAGGACCGACACAATTTTTTGAGGGATTGGGGATGTCATTTGCTAGCACATAATTGTTTTATTTTTTATTTATATTGTGAATTTTTTAATTTAATTTTTTCGTTTCTTAACACATATTTACGGCTTTGGAAGCACCCAAGTAATTTTCTAGAACCAATTGTACATAAATGTAAATTGCAGGTATACTATAAGTTTATTCAATATTTGTACACATACCTACACATATCAAGGCTATAATTTCTTGTTACAAATGAATTAGACATCTGTAGCCGTACTAGGCGAAAACCTGTATTTCGGCTATCAGGAGTCTACCTATAGTTTATATCAGGAGAAATAACATAAACTTGTTTATCATCACGCTTGACTTCGCATTACAGACCCAAGGGAAAAAAATGTGTGTTTAAAAAGCCTTCTGAGTAAACAAAAGGTATACCTAATTTATTAGATTGCTCCCACACGAAAGGATTTCGAGAGACTTTGAAATAAAATAGAAAGATTTTTTCAATACCATGCAAATCGATGTTCATCAATCTGGATTGTTAGATTGATCGAGTTGTTCAAATCGACTCATGTGTTTAAATAATTCGACTGAATCGTCCCCACATTTAGGTATAATGGATTTAAGGTTTTAGTTATTTTGGCATTTATCGCATCAATTTTAATTTAGTATTTGGTTAAACATATAATTATGTTCGGTTAGTAAAGAAGTCATCTAATTTGAAATAGGCGCTCAATATCAATCGATAAATAAGTAACGCATGATGTGCTTACCTGTAAGAAATTGGTACACTTACGTCGTGGGACACTTGATTGGAACAATGTTGATGATATTCTGATGTCGATGTTCCTTTTGCTTTTGCAGGCTTGGTGACTAAGAGCTAGATCGAAAAAAGTATAATATTTTGACTGTGTCGACAAAATGTTTCGTAACAAAAGTATTGTGACGGTAAAAATGTTTCACATTTTACGGTCTAGTTCTTAGTTGCCAAGTGAGCATTGTTTAAAGTACTTAATTACAAAAAATTAAACTCTTGATGCATACTTTTACTTTCGAGAACAACATTTTTATACTTCCAACGAACATCTCTATCAGAAAACACAAAACCATGGCTCGTCACTGTAAAGGAGAAGATTGAGTCGATCTGTTAAGATTGGAAAGACAATCTGAGCCAATCAAAATGGCTCAGATTGTCTTGGTACTTAAACAGATCGACGCAGGGAAAAAAATCTAATTCAACGATATAATATTATATACTTAACTCATTTTGGCCCAAAAAGCGCTTTAGCATTTTCCCCTTTCCAGTGACGATGGCTTTTTATTTATCTTTGCATTTTCTCCGTACATTTCTAAAAAGTCCGTGCCGTTTATTTCCGTCCTCACCGGAGGCTTGACGTTTTTTATTGAGAGCGGAAACGGTTACCAGCGCCTTGCGGACTACTTTAAAAATTTTTCTTCGCTTACTTCTGAACAACACTGTTTATCCCTTTATTAAGTTGTCCAAGTTCTTACCGATAATATTCAATTGGGTAGGATTCGATTATCAGTAGTTGTAATCTATATTTTCAAGTTTTTTCAATGGAGGGGTCAATCGCCTCGAAGGGAGCCAGTATTCGTCAAACTGGTCTAAATTGACGATCATTCAGCACTCTTAAGGGCGGCAAAATGGTAACGTGAACAATGTGAACAATTTCAAAGTATTTTTCTTGTCTTACTTCTGAATGGCGCTGTTTATGCCTTTATTAAGTTGTCTGGGTTTTACTGGTATCGCGTCTGAGGGCTAGAATTCGATTAAGAGTAGTTTAGAAAATGTAATTACAATCTATATTTGCATGTTTAGCTTCAAAATGATGCCTCACTGTAAAAAAAAAGGCTGTATTTTTTTCTTGGTGTATATCCGGATTTCTTTTCTGCGAACCTATTCGGGGAAGACGGAGGACGGACGGGTTATAGAGGGTTTTCATATGGATGCTATATGTTAACAGAGTCTATTATTTGATTTTGACGGTTTCCGATAGGTACGTTGAAGGGTGAAGAAAAAAGCTGCCTTTTATGTTATGTTTGCAAAGGTTCCATCTGATGCTATAGCAGAAATGTATCACCAAAATCATCGCTGTCTTTTTGCACATGATTTACCCTGATACCTATATTATTTATTTATTTATAGGTACTTTATTGTACACCGAAAATACATAACAAAAAAATGCGCTTATGAATACAAAACATACAATGGGCGGCCTTATATTATCCTGAATCATAAACAAATACAGCCTTCCAAGCGGTTTAACTATTCAATAACTAGAGTTTTGAAGGCTTACTTTCAAAACTCTAGTTATTGAATAGTTAAACCGTTTAACGGCGCGTACGGCACTGCTTTTAAACTGGTGCCTACACTAAACAATGTTATGGCTCCGTACAGCTTAATCGATGTAGATGGGTCACCCGGCGCACACTGCTTTTTTGGTGTGTGGGCTAACGAAAGAGCGAGAGGAGTGGATGTTGGAAAGTTAAATTAACTGTTTTCATTCATCATTTCAGCGGAAAGACGTTCACTGCTGGACATAGGACTCCCTCAAGATCGGTACTTAGAACGGTTCTGTGCTTGCCGTATGCATAGGACTCCTGCGGCCTTCGCTTATGAGCGATTTTGCTCGCCGTTAATTGATAGGGTTTTGTGTGCTCTAGTTTTTGTTTTTCCGCATATATGTACTTTTCCAAGTCACAAAATTTAAGACATAGAATAAGTACTTATTCAAGAAAGTCTTTGCCTTTCTAGCTAGTAAAGGAATCGCACTGATGTTCTTTGAACACCATTCAAAACTCGAACTGTCTTGCGGAGTGAATCAGGTGTAACAATTTAATGAACGTGAGTATGATTTTGAAATAGAGTCTATATACAATTATACGGGGTTGTTTTAAATTGGCTAGCTAGGCTCTGTAGATGCGATTGGTATAGATATCTAAACACGATAAAATATATTAAAACAGTTTTTCTCAACTCATAATTCTAGTACAACACTAGCAACGGCCGTTGACTTCCCTAAAAAAACATGAAATCTTTTTATTTTTTGTTTTATCGTGTTTAGTCAGCGATATTCATCGCGTCTGCAAAGTTTAGCTAGCTAATTTAAAATAACTAGAATAGCACTGCTGGACAATACAATAGTTTAGAAACGAATTATCAGTAACAAAAATTATGCCCCCTCACCGCTTCTAACTTGCAGGCACAACAAACGCTCCGCTGGTATGTAGGGCAGGTTCACGTTATTTTGGTTCGTGTACCTACACCCGGCCGCCACCGTGAAGGTAATTGCGCAAATGCGGATCAGGCCTTATGCTACGCTACGCTGCGTTACGCTACGCTGGCTCAGCGGGTGACGATTGGGACTTTACCGCCTTCCCACAACGAAATGGGAAGTAAATAACTTACGATATTGGGGATCTTTCGACATTCTTGGTGTATTTTGAAGAGATATACTGAGTGGTTGTCGGGGTAAATAATAAGATGATGGTGATGTGTTTATTATTTTAACGTATGACACTCGCGGGTTGTAGTTTAAAATCAGCGTCAGGTAGCGTCCTTGTTGTCATCTGACATTATACTGAGCTGAAGCCTTTTTGCCTTTAGAAAGCAAAAAAAAAAATGGAAAAATAGGTACCAAGCGGTGATGTCTAAAGATGTATGGTGGATGGATGGTAGGTGGTAGTGATGGTGGTGCCGCTTTGTCATTACCTATAGTTTTAAGGTATCCAGATTAATATTTTCATAATCACTTAACTAACTCAAACTCAAAGCATTTGCTTCAATAAAACATTTATAGGCACTTTTGAACTGTCCAGAAGTCAGAAAATATGAAGCTAGTTGCCTATGGAGAAGAACGGTCAAGAAACTCCATGTCTCTTTTTTTTTCTATGCAGTCCGAAAGTGACCGCGCCTTAGGTCATGTAAGCCCCTTAATAGATACATTTAATTCTCTTGAATGTACGGTCAACGGGAAAAGATTATGTCAGAAGAAATAATGATGATGTCGGGTTTACAATTATCTGCTGCCGGTCAGTTTCCATTTGCCGCAAACAGACCTACATATATTAGTAATACTAGATATCTTCAATATTAATGACTATGTCTGTAGTCAATTTGCCAAGTAATTAGACGGCTAACCAATTCTAATAAAGACAGTGAATAAATTAGCGGTCGCAGGTTATTATAGTTTCATGGATTCGATTAGTTGATAATAACTTAAACGTATTACTTAAAAAAGCTCGGGGAAAACCGAGCTGAATAGTTATATTATAGTCCGCGCGGAACTAGTTGACCACGCCTTAGGTATGTGAGCGGTGGGACGGAGGGGCGGGGGCGCTTAGTCATTACTCAGTACGTGCGTTGCGAACAATAGGTAACCCCGCCGCCCTTACCCCTGTCACCCAAGGCACGGTCAACTAGTTTCGCGCGGACTATAATAAAATTAGGAAATAGGGTAATTTAGAAGCAGTCACATCACATGTGACTGCTTCTAAATTACCCTATTTCCTAATTTCATCATCATTTGTCACTCACCGAAGTCAATGAAATCTGTACCTAATTGTAATTTCACCAATTCCTATACAGTTATTAAAAACAAAACGCACATTAAGCATAAATCCACCATATTCAATTTCCTTTCATGTCAAAAGGTGTTTAAGGATATAAATATTGTGGCAGGAATGAGGGAAATGGGCCAATTTCCAAGGCTACTAAGTTATATTGTTACGTGTCATATGGTTATTCGTGAGCAGTTATTGGCTCATAATACGAATGAAAAAGGCTCAAGTGAAAAGAGGAAGCGAGAATAGTGCATTACGATACGTGTAACTTAAGAAGCCCAAAAACTATAGAAGAAAATCGTCTTTGAATAAAGCCCAGTGTATACATATACTTATGCTCGTGACTGTACCTACAGACATGCGCTTATCTAAAATACTAGCCAATACATTAGAACGTATCGCACCTTAATTGCGTTGTCTGGACGTGCACTCAGTATTTACGATGCGGCTCGCTTTACCTTAATGACAATTTTAAGCAGCGATGACCATCTTGCACAGTATTTGCTATCGTTTCTTATGTTTACTCATAGTTGACTAACTAATTCTGCAAACATTCCCGATGCACGGCAGAATCGATGCAGCCTCAAAAAAATAATTACGAGTAATAAAATATGTGTCCCTATTTTTATTGACAAATTGACCATCAATCGTATAAATGGCTGGCCAGCGGGATTGTCCGAAAGGGTTACACTTCAGTTTGTAGCATCATTAAGATAATAATCGTTTAAATTCGGTAACATTATTTACTTCGGTACAATTCGATGCTCATTAATCACTCCATATTAAGGTGCCACTAGTCGATATTTTTTCCATACAAATTTCGGGAGAGTATTACTTCACTGTTTGACATTGTGCATCCAAAGTTAAACATGATATCGTTTTGTCTTATTTTTAATGTTGTCTGTACGGAAACAGAATAGTAAAATAAAAAGCATTATTAAAAGTTATGAGCCAACAAAGAATCGTTTCTCTCGCTATTTTTAACGTAACTTTGGGTGTAAATAAGTAATAAAAGAACTGTAAAATCTTTAAAACCAATTCCGTACCGAAAAAGTTCAGTTATCAAAGAGTTCAATAAAATTTATTTGTAATTGATTTATGCAGTGGTTTTTTCAACTCCATTTTCCGAAGCATTTTTCGAATTTTTTTACGCGCCTATCAGTTCGAAAAAATGTTTCTGTGCGTGAGAACTAGACGTTGTTCGTGTAGACTAGCGTCTAATTGCTCATCACTGATACTAGCGCTGTCGAACACGAAGCAGGTGAGACACGTGCTTTTTGGCCATGACCATCAGTGAGTTCTGTTCAGCTCGCGACTAGTTTACTCTAAAGTACCGCAGATTGTAGACAAATGAATTTCCTTTTAAAGCAATAATAGTACATTACGATATTAGTGCGTAAAGATGGTTATAACATGCGAGGCGGGATTTCAGCCCGAGCCGAAGGCGAGGGCGTAATTGAGCCGAGCATGTTATAACCAATACGCACGTATATCGTACGACGTTTTTTAACACATTTGCGAGGAAACAGAAAAAAAAAACATTTCACAATACAAGTACAAACAAAGAAAAGAAAATTTGAGAAAAATAGCGCGAGAATTATTTTCTGCCGTGGTTGCGTGAAAATGTTGGCAAAGACACTAGAGCATGCAGCCAAGTTTTTAAATTACCGAATAAACTGTTTTTTTTTTTAATTTTAAATAAACTCAATCTTTGAATGCACTCAGGGCCGTCTTTACCCGGGGGTGCAAGGGGTGCGCGGCACCCAGGCGCAAGGTCTTAGGGGGCGTAAGCCGATCAGGCCATTACTAATCACTCATTGTAACCACAACGCTCCAGCGCTGTAACCGCACGTCACCGCCTCGAAAAAATCTTTTGGAAAAAATTGGTGAAAATAATCTTAAAAATGGAACACAAAAATTACGTTTGATTTCTTTTTGTTGGCAAGGGGGCGCAAGCTGATTTTCGCACCCCGGCGCCCAATATGATTAAGACGGCCCTGAATTCACCAAAGAGTAATATAAGTAATATGGGTTGGAATGCACACTGTTGCTTTTCCGCCATTTTAACAGCGCGCTAGCGCTGCCTACTGACTGGCGCCGCGCGGCGATTAGTTCGAAATTTGAATAGCAACAGCGCGCTGCTCACTAGCTGGAGTCGTGCGGCGGCGATCAGTTCCAAATTTGAAATGGCAAATAATACTGTTATGGAATTTGTATGGACTATAACTTAACTATTTGCTTTGATAACACACGCGTTTTTTATGACCCTCTTTACATATTTAAAACCGGTGGAATTACATCAGCTTTACGAGCAAGGGTGTTAAAATAGTACATTACGATATTAGTGCGTAAAGATGGTTATAACATGCGAGGCGGAATTTCAGCCCGAGCCGAAGGCGAGGGCGTAATTGAGCCGAGCATGTTATAACCATACGCACGTATATCGTACGACGTTTTTTAACACATCTGCGAGGAAACAGAAAAAAAACATTTTATATTTTGTTCATTTTTAATTATTGAAACAGTTAGTGAAATTACAATTGTTAAAATGATACGTAGTTGTAGTTGGTTTTTTAATTATGTTTTTATTATTATTATTACTATTCATAATGTCATTGTTTTGTGTTAGGGTAAATTTTGGAGACGACGAAACTTCTTGAAAGGCGGCAGAAGAGCATTGTAATTCGTCATTAGTTTATAAATAAAAAAGTATCATCAGTAGAAGAGGGGCGCGGCTCAGGGCAAAACTTCTTCGTTTGTGGCTCCAAATTTATTGTCCGAGTTATTTTGGCACTTTATTTGCTTTGTTTTGGATGGAATCTTTAAATTACCGAATAAACTGTTTTTTTTTAATTTTAAATAAACTCAATCTGTGAATGCACACTGTTGCTTTCCCGCCATTTTAACAGCGCGCTAGCGCTGCCTACTGACTGGCGCCGCGCGGCGATTAGTTCGAAATTTGAATAGCAACAGCGCGCTGCTCACTAGCTGGAGTCACAGCTGGAGTCGTGCGGCGGCGATCAGTTCCAAATTTGAAATGGCAAATAATGCTGTTATGGAATTTGTATGGACTATAACTTAACTATTTGCTTTGGTAACACACGCGTTTTTTATGACCCTCTTTACATATTTAAAACCGGTGGAATTACATCAGCTTTACGAGCAAGGGTGTTAAAAAAGCTTTTTAATTCAGTTCCTAATTATCACCAACAGGACTTATTGGCTGTATACATATTTTAAAACTACTGAACTGATTCTTCAATATTCGAATCTAATACACGAACTGTCCTACCTAAAAAGGTCATTTTGGCAGAATCATAAAAGGAAAACATTAAGAAATACAATGGACAGTTAACTGTTAAGTTAATCGTATAAAATCCCATTGGTGAAGGGTTTTTTAGTTATTTTTTTTTTGTCTGTGCTAAAATATCAATTAATTCAATCCAAATCGCCAATCTCTTTGATTATACCTACGTAGTGCAGCGAAAAAAAGAAAAATACGGACTGTCTTCGCCATATTATAATTCATAATTTTATCCTTTTATGATTCTGCCAAAGTGGCTTATTTAGGCCCCCAGATTCGCATATCGCTTCAGCTTTCATGATTGGAATTTAATTGATCCGTTCCCTTTTCATTAGTGCTCGCGTTTGAGAGCATTTTTCACGGGAATGTGTCGACGCATTGGATAGAGGATATGAGTGGTATGAATTCTATAGAAGATGAAATGCTCGTTGTTTTGTCTGGGTATGGGTGGATATTGCATTTTGTAGGATAGAATAGGAGTGCCCACTAGCAAGATTATTAAACACGATCAAAAATTAAATAATAGACCGTTTTAAACCAAAAACATTGGTTTGAAACTTTTAAAATAAATAAAGTGAGCTTATTTATCATAGGTATAGTTCGTTTCCTGAATTATGTTTCAAATGAAATGAAGTGTTTATATACTTAAGTAAGTAGATCTTTTTAGACAATTGTACACGTTGAAATTGTGTTGTTCAATATTTAAAACTAGATGGCGCTGGCGTTTCTTAGCTGACTGATCCCTGACAAGAAATGTCGAAACAAACTCGAGAGTCAAACATCTTTCCATGACGTTTGTAGTCCGACCAAATTACAAATCTACATGAACTAGCCGCGCCCCGCGGTTTCACCCGCTTAAGTGTCAATCCCGTGGGAATATTAGGATTAAAAGGTATCCTTTGTGTTAATTCCTATTATAATATATTCTGTGTGCCAAATTTCATCCAAATCTGTTCAGTAGTTTTTGCGCGAAAGAGTAACAAACATCCATTCATCCATCCTCACAAACTTTCGCGTTTTTAATATCCTTGCCGACTCGTAGTCACACCAGATTATTACACCGTATTAAGGCTCCTGAAAACAGGCGCGACCCACGACGCGAATCGCGTGCGACACAAAGGCACCGCTCGTTGCGCCACTTGCGGTGCCTTTATGTCGCGAGCGATTTTATCGCGTGTCACGCCTGTTTGAAGGAGCCTTTAGTAGGATGGTAGGTTTAAAGTCATTTATGAATTACAGTCGCTTTTCGTGTCCGTCTGTAGGTATAACCGTTTACTTCTAAACGATGCGCGATAGTTGCATCCTTTAGAAAAACGTGGTCACACAAATGCGACGGATTTTGATGTGGTTTTCACTATCATTTAGAGAATGTATTCCCAAAGGTTCATACGTATAAAACATTATATTTAACTTATATATAATAAAGAAATCTAATGTTTTGTCTAGTTGTAAAAACGGAGCGAAACACAGGCGGGTCCCTAGTAAACTATAAAAGTCGCCAAAGAAAACAACTTTGAACAAAAGAAACTGTCAAGTGCGGTAATTATTTTTAACCACTTTAATATTTCCCTATAACGTTAAACCAAACACGCTAAGATGATAAAGGCTCCTTCAAACAGGCGCGACACGCGATAAAATCACGCGCGACACAAAGGCACCGCAAGTCGCGCAACGAGCGGTGCCTTTGTGTCGCGCGCGATTCGCGTTGCGCGTCGCGCCTGTTTGCAGGAGCCTTAAAACTTTATATACTAAGCATTAACTACCCAATTATAACGTAATGTGTTTTAAATAATCCCCTAACCACCTTAATTACTCATAGTTTGTTTGTTAAACTAGCAACATTTTGTTCGCGTGACCTTGGCTTTTGGTAACATTATAGGGATAATTTTAGGCACACAATAATAAGATTATCGTTGACTGTTTTTAATGTCGTTAGAGGTTAAATTATTCGATTTTGAAGCAGGGATTGAAATGCCGGTATTTTCAGGAACCGGTTTTTTTGTTTATGAACAGATACCGGTATTTGAGGAGAAGCGGTACTTATCATACTACTTTTCATGAGTACCGGTATAAAAATAACGGTAAACGGTATAATATTGGCTTTGATAAACAAAATCAAAATATTTTATTTCAGATAAACCTACATGGGCACTTATGAAACGTCAGAAGCTGGTGCACGGTTCCAATTGTTCGTTTCCTATGGACATGAGCCGGCAAGAAACTCCACGGTTACTATTTTAAAAATAATCGGCTTTTACAATGTTTTCAAATTACAGTAGGTATGGGAGGACAGCGTAGGCCTATCAAAAAGTACCAGGTACTTGATAAAATAAAAAATGGTCTACAGATCTAATGTCTACAAGGCCTACAAAATCCTCACATTTAAAAAATAAGAATCTATCAAAAGAATAAATAAAAAATAAAATATAAAAACCTACTAAAACCAAGTGATATGATTGCCATTACATCCACTAATAAAGGGGTGAAAATTTTGAATTATCTGTATATGATGTTAAGTAATAACCAGTCTATAATGCTCCCACTGCTGGGACACAGGTCTCCTCTCTATGAGATCAGAGTGGGCTGTAATTTACCACGCGGGCCCAGTACGGGTTGGTAAATGTCACATGTCCTCTAATTTTTGGTTTCAGGACGTTGTTTTCCTTCACCGTTTTGAGAGCAATGGTGATTAATTTTTTTACATAAAGTAAAAGTGTTCCCTTCGAACAAACTGCCAGGGTCGCGGGTTGTTCGAACGAGTTACCGTGACCCCTGGCACAGGCAACTGAAGGATGGGTGGGTCAGTAAAATCTGCGGGAGAAGTTATTTGATAATTTCCCACCCAACAAAAAAAAGGGTTCGTACAAAGGCACGACCAACAAGTCGTAAGTCAGGGCCACCACCGGCTTTATATAGGTATAAATACTTATGCCATGTGACTTATTTTACAATTGTTATGTCCGAATGCTATAGCGGTTTGACAATCACGGTACTTTTCAAACTCAAACTCAAAGTATTTATTTCAAGAAACCATTTACAGGCACTTTTGAATTGTCAATAAGTCAGTCAGCCAGAAAATATGAAGCTAGTTGCCCATTCCAAAGCGTAGGTACCTATGGAGAAGAACGGGCAAGAAACTCCATGGACACTCTTTTAAATTATATTTTTACAAAAATATTGGCTACATATCATTAATGTTGAATTTAAATATACATGAGAACGATGTAAAAAAGACGTACGCGTAAAACAATCGGTTTCGGTAAAGTACTGGTATCCATTTACCAAATAAAACTTACCGATATTTACCGTTATAATTCAGGCGTTTTACAGTACCGGTAGCAAGCCCTGTTTCGTTCGCAATCGTTATGTAAATGAGGTTGGAACGTGGTAAACACCACGTAATGTGTATCAAGTGCCGCATAATTGAAGGAAATGTGCCCCGGGTATTAGTTTTAAATGTACTGCAATGATTTTTAACAAAAGAAAAAGTATACATTTTTACATAGTTTCGTAATGTGATAAACATTGTTACAACTCCGGATAATTCTTCATTGTGTCTCGGAGTTGACTGACATCGGCTGCCTTTTCTCACTATGCACGATTTCGCTACTACATTGGAATATAACAGTATTTTATTTATAGTCGTTCGATCTTGCATCTTCCGTTGTTGAATTCCAAGTGCTGGGATTCTTAAAAGTATGAGCATTTTGATATTTTGGTTGGTTTTGGTTTTGGTATGACTGAAAAAATACAGGGTGGCAGGTAGGTACACACGCCAGCACATCACGCTACTACAATCTGTCACATTTCTTTAGCGATGAAGTTGAAAATCTATTTTCAATTTTATCGCTAAAGTGTAAGATTCAAAGTTGATCAGGAAAATTTGACAGTTTCGGGTAGCTTGATGTGCTGGCGTCTATTATACATCGACGGGCAACCTGTTACCATGGATTCAGTACGCCATGATTCTGACCGTGCGTTGAAATTTTAAGTTGGTTATTAAAAAAAAACTTCCATACATTTTTACCGCGTGATATTTGATTGTCAACAATTTCTTTTTTACCCTAAAATCATGTGCTTCATTCATGGTTACATTTTACGCGTCAATGACCTTGCCAGCCTGTATAGTAGCTGTTTACATAATTATGTCCTGTCTCATCATCATAATCATCATCATCAGCCTATAGCAGTCCACTGCTGGACATAGGCCTCCCCTAATGAGCGCCATAGCGCCCTGTCTTCAGCTTGACGCATTCAGCATCTGCCTGCAGTCTTTCGCAGATCGTCATCCCACCTGGCCGGATGGCGTCCTACACTACGTTTGCCGAGTCGCGGTCTCCACTCAAGAACTCGTTTACCCCAGCGGTTGTCGGTTCTTCGCGAGATATGGTCGGCCCACTGCCACTTCAGCTTGCTAATTCTTTGAGCTATGTATATGATAACTTTCGTTCTCTGTCGGATGTATTCGTTACGGATCCTATCCTTCAGAGAGACTCCGAGCATAGCTCTTTCCATAGCTCGCTGAGCGACTTTGAACTGGTGGACCAGCCCTATCGTGAGTGTCCACGTTTCAGCCCCGTAGGTCATGACGGGTAGGACGCACTGATTGAAAACTTTCGTTTTCAAGCACTGCGGTATAGATGATGAGAAGACTCGACGTAGTTTCCCAAACGCTGCCCAGCCTAGCTGGATCCTTCTCTTGGCCTCCCTCTCAAAATTGTTTTTACCTAACTGCAGAATTTGCCCGAGGTAAGTGTATTCGGAAACAATTTCGAGAGGTTGGCCGTGCACGACGACCGGTCCCGGATCAATGAGGCCATTGATCATGACTTTGGACATGTCCTGTCTGATAACTGATAATTATAATTATCAACACGTTACGTTGCAAAATCGGTTTGTTCTGATTCGGATGTGTTCGGCTGTCCTCAGGATGTACTCCGTTTTAATGTATATTCGATATGTCAGTGAGTGATGGCAAAGTACAGTACCCGGCGATAAATATTGCACATCGACCATCGAAGATTGGTGTATTTTATACAAAGAATAAAAATAATTATCAAAAGAAGCGAATCATTATAATTGTTTTAACAGCTCCTAATAGATACCGGACTGTTTGTATTTCGTGCGACAGAGATAACGCTCTACGAAGCCGAAATTAGCCGATTGTCTCTTTCCAAAGGTGTGCAATATTTATCGCCGGGTACTGTATTCTGTTTGTGTTTTGTTTTGACTTCTGTCGGCACTTCCGGAGTGCCACTGTTTTTTTTATCCTTTGCTGCCCCACTGCTGGGCAAAGGCCTCCCCCAAATCCTTCCAGGAAATCTTTTCCCACGCTATGTCGAATCAGCCCACGCGGTACGCGTCCAGATCGTCTCGTCACCTTTTTCTGCGCCAGCCTTGGCGGCGCTGTCCATCTTCAGGTATTCATTAATGATATATACCTAATCTTTATTATTACTTGCCATTTGCTTCACAGCATCTTAAGTTAACTGCAATATCTCCATAATATTATTGTAAGACCTTGTAATCTGCAGACTCTTCAATTGTTTTCAAGGTGTCATTACCATGGCGAAGTGTACCGAGTTCAGCGATTTCGTCACAACTCGGCTGACACCCTCTAATGAATTTTCCCCGTTTTAACAAGCTAATAATTTTCAGAATGAAATTTTCATTTAGTCACGCATAGATTAAGGGCTGCGTTGTTGATTTTGTTGCCCAAACAAAATGAGTGTAATTGCTTTTAATGAAACTTATAATGAGGCGCTTAAAATGTTTGTGGTTTAAAATGATTCATGAAGTGTTTGTTTTAGACTTTTGTATCTAAAACTTTACTTTTAAAAACCTATTTCGAAATTTTGGACTGTATCTACTCTGTAGTCAAATGAATACCTCAAGTAGTATCTATCCATCAACATCTGGGGTCGGCTTCCTGTCTAACCGGATGCAGCTGAATACCAGTATTTTACATGGAGCGACTGCCTATCTGACCTCCACAACCCAGTTACTGGGTAATACGATACCCTTGATAAGACTGGTTGTCAGACTTTCGGACTCCTGACGACCCGTAACAACTGTCAAAGAAGTAGGTAGGTAGTATTTATCCATACTAAGTAATATTATAAATGCGTAAAGAACTCTGTCTGTGTGTCTGTTACTTATTTGAATGAAGATTGTTGAATTGAAGTTGATCGATGAAATTAGGCACACATGTAGACGAATACCTGGATTAGGACATAGGACATTTCTATCCCGGTAGTACGTTACCGCGGGATAATTTTCAACCTCTATACGGGTGAAGTAGCGGGCAAAAACTGAGTTATTCCGGTCTGATCCCGTGAACGCCCCCTCCACCCCCCTCCTCGATCCCCTGCTTGTTCTTCTTCTGTTTTAATCTCTGTCTTATCCACTATAAACTTTCTTATTCCGGTTTGATCCGCTTTTTCTTTTTTTTTTATTCCTGAAGGATCGTCAGCAACAAAAATAAGTACAGGGTTTATTGAAATACAGTTTACTATAATTATTTCTTTTCAACTTCGACTTGTGCACGGGTCAAATACTGCAGGTAGTTTTACTCTGCGTGCTGTGTACTCAACATTCTTATATACCTACCTACTAAAATGTTATATGCGCTTCCAATCCCTGAGACAAACCAGTTCGGTTTAAATCCCTCCACGTGGAAGAGATATTGTGCTGTACCTTTTATATATAGACACCTAGAAAGAGTTATATATGCTTTTATGCGATAGTCTAGACTGAAACGTCGTCACAATAGTGCAGCTGTCACTTCTCTGTCCGAGTGACAATCGTGCCATAGACACGTTTTAACAATAGAACTGTCTTCACAGACCTCTATTAAACAAGTGTATAATACAGGTCAGTGGAGTGTCTTACACATGGTCAGAAAGAGTCAGAAACATTTATTAAATATCAGATACGGCTTCATCGTCCCTAATTTTTGGATACTTTGTGATTCTTCTGCTCTTATATCAATTAATTTAGATTCTATATTCTTCATCGTGTTCACTACATTTTTTATCATGTTTTACACCAAAGACATTAAATTTATATTTAATCTCTTTGTTTTACACAATCCATCCAATTTTTCTTTCATATGCTTTTGTCTGCATTTTTTCTTGAAGCTATAAGAATATTTTAGATCCAAACCAGAGATTAATATCAAAATCAAAGCCATATATCCTTCAGTTTTGTCTCTTCTTCTCCCTTTATTCATCCAAAGGCTGTCTTTATAAGATCGCTTTTAGCGATAAGACCACCTATTGTTAAGAAGATAAATTTTACAAGTGTTGACCTCTTGTGAAATTTTTACCTTTATATCTGTAAATTTTATGGCGTACATAATAAATAGCATTTATCTGAAAATCAAATGTCATTTATTCAAATTAAGCTGAGATTGAGCACTTTTTAAAAGTCAAAATTACACAAGACAGTCAAAGTCAAAGCATTTATTTCAAATAGGCACCATATAAGGCACTTTTGAACGTCAATAATTTCAATAAAATAGAATTGATTCTAGTCGCCCCTTCCAAAAGGTAGTTTTCGTATGGAGAAGAATGGGCAAGAAACTCCACCATTACTCTTTTAAAATGTTTCGCATGCATTCAGACAGTCCCATAAAATGCCGATTAATTAGTATGTCCACAAATTACCACAGAGTATAAAATATCTCTTCGGTAGTAAGCCCTTTTAATTTTCATTCTCATATAAATCAACGTCCAAACTGGGCCCTAAATTAGGAGCAAATTACACAGTCCTGTTGAAAGTTAATTAAAGCAAAAGTATTATAACGCTCACCAAATTGGGAAGCTGGTCTTTTATGAACTAGGTTGAGTCATATCATTTATTTACCGATCTATTCTATACCGATATATTCTATACCGATTTATCGATCCGATCCGATGAATATAAGTTATATCACTCTCATAACTTTGCAAATGTTGAATTGCATTTTGGTAAGAAAGAAAGAAAAAAAATGCGTTAATTGGCACTGCAGAAAAAATACATGTTGGGTAGGTAATAGGTAATACGGGCTGGTGTTCGCAACACCAAAAATACATGATAAAAATATAATAAACAGAAAACAAAGATTATAATGTCAAAAGGGTCTCAACTCAGCATAATGTCAGATGATAACAAAAAGTGACGCTGATTTTCAGCTGCAAGCCACAAGTGCTATACGCTAGAATAACAAACACATAGGGAAGTACATAATTATGTGTCCGTTATAATAAATTAGAGAATTAATTAAATATGATAATATAAAGAAGGGTATTTATCCGTTTTTTTAAGGAGAGTGTAAAGAAATTCCGATTTTTAATAAGATTTGTTATATTATGGTGGTACTGTAAAAACACTACAAAACAAACATAAACTTTCGTAAACATAGGTAAATATATCCCACACGAATTCCACTAATTTGCAAACGACCCCAAATCAATTACTAACAAGAACCCTTCAGCAGCCCACGTCTAAACGGCCAACAATCCCGTCCACCTAACTTAATCAGCATCATTCCACTGACAAACAATTACCGACGCGTGGTTTCTCGACATGGCCAATTTGCCGTGAAGGAGTGAGCGGCTGATTGACTCACATTTGCATGACAAAGGCCTCGACTGACGGTCCTGACGGCCAGTCCGTAGCCGAGTCTGACGTAATGAATTGCGGTGACGAAATGACGTGACGTGCAAAATGGCCACTGGAGTTGAACCTTTTCTCGTCGGCCAGTGACGTGAAATGTTCGCTTTTTGAACGTGTGTTCTTGATTTGTATATTTTTTGTTGTTTATGGTCGGTATTTTTTGTCGATGCTCTTTTTGTGTGTTGGCAATTGTTTTTGTACACGATAGGAGTTTTCACCTGCTTTATTTGGGTATTTAGTCTGAACGGCCCAAAGTGAATGGACCGCGGGCCATTCGACCGTAACCTAAAATCGTTAATGTGGTTTTTGAATAGATATTAATTTATTTCCTTACGATGTTTTCCTTCCCCGTTTTTGAGAGCAGTGGTGATAAAAATAAATTACATAAAGCCTGTACTTGAACCGAAAATTCGAAGACATGAGACATCTACCAATCCGCATTGGGCCCGCGTGGTGGATTACGGCCCACTCCCTTTCACCGAGAGGAGGCCTGTGACCCAGTAGTGGGAACGTTATAGGCTAATATTAAGCTTATTCAATTATTTTATACATTTAAAAGTAGTGGTAAGCTAAAAGTTAAAAAGAAAATAATAATTTTCCCTGTTAGCTAAGTACTATGAAATCTTTAGTATGCTCCTACTAGTTCAGCACAATATAGTGTTACATCTGATTACTGACTCCACTTGGAGACACCTGTCTTATAGCCTAACAATAGCCTCTCCGCCTGAAGCCACACAATACGTTGCACAATGTATAGGTAAGTGTCAAGTACTGTAGAGAATGAATGATAACTACATTATAGAGCGCACGAAAAATATTAACTATGCGACGTCTCATCCGAACTTGCGGATGTTTCGTCGTTTTACGGTTATGCGTTAGTAACAGATTAAATTAGACAGGAAATAAACATAAATAAGAAAAATATTAGAAAAATAATGACTAAATAAGAAAAATAAATGATCCAATTGGAGTAACTTCATGCCTTTCTATTTATCAATAACTTATATTATTTTAGTATTTAACCGATCATACGCCGTCACTTATGAAGTCAACATCTGTCGCGCACCGACGGCGACGTCCCGCTACGGGACATGATTGTCTACGACCTACTCACAAAAAGTGGTTTCCTTTTTAATCATTCATTTAGTCGATTATACTAGGTACCTATCGGACCCTAGAGTTAAACTGCCTTACAAGATATTAGACCTTATTTAATAGTAATAATAGAGGTTTAAGCCGCGTGAATCGGGTGTGACCTATTGGTCACGGCGGGGCTTGACGGTTGGGGCCGGTTGTGGTCAACGCGGCGTTTTACTGAAGGCAGATGGCTGGATGAGAGACGCACAGAACCGGGAAGTATGGCAGAATAAAGGGGAGGCCATGATATGATTGATGATGAAAGCGAATAACCACGATCAGGCAATTTCTCCATGATCTTATATTTCTGAATCTTATGTGTTTGGTTTTAGATACTCCATAGTTTACTCTGTTCACATGGAGGACGTACGATTATTCAATCTAGCCAGGCGCTGTAGTTTGTGTAAATAATTTCATCACCACTGCTCTCAAAACTGTGAAGGAAAACATCGTGAGGAAACCGGCATGTTCAAGAACCAATATTTTGAAAACATGTGACATCTACCAACCCGCACTAGGTCCGCGTGGTGGATTATAGCCCACTCCCTCTCGAAGCGAGGAGAACTGTGTCATATATCCATACTAATATTATAAATTCGAAAGTAACTCTGTCTGTCTATATGTTACCTTTCACGCCTAAACCACTAAACGCATTTCGATAAAATTTGGCAGAGACATATATTGCATCCCGGGGAAGGACATAGGATAGTTTTTATCAACATACCTCGCGGGTGAAGCCGCGCGTGGAAGTATGCTATATAAATTTAAGCGTGCTCTCTAGTTTAGTGTTCATACTCTAACGGCTAACCGATGTAACAATTCTGTTCTGGAGTGGCACAAGCTATTATCCACTCGAGCCTTTCAATCTTACTTCGCAGTACAGTGAGGATTTCGGGATAGTTATGTGGATGACTGTAGGTATCAGTTACAATGTTTCGGATAGTTATCCAGACTGTGTGGGAGGTTTTGGTGTTCGTCGTAAAATGTATTGAGATTTAGTGCCTGTTTTAATGCCACGATGGGCACCACCTGCCTCAATTGTACAAATAGGACAGGATTTGTAGTGAATTATCTACCAATTAATTTAACCTGATATTATTTGAAGGTAGTGAAACAGGTTATCTAAATATATAAAATTCAAAGTCCTGACTGACTGATATATCAACGCACAGCCTAAACCGCTGGTCCTAGAGAAATAAAATTTAGAGGGTGTGTTCTTTGTGAAGAGTAGGTATGCACTAAGTAAGGTTTTTCGAAATCCCATTCCAAAGAGGGTGAATGGGAGGAGGGTGAAATTTCACGCGGATGAAGTCGCGGGCAAAAGCTATATATATAATGAAATTATATGTAAATCGAAGTCACTTTTCGTGTCTGGCTGTGTGGCCGGTTCTTCTTCTAAACTACACAACAGATTTTGACATAACATTCTAATATATAATGAAAAAAATCTAGAAGTTTGGCCAAGTCGTATAAGCCGTGCGAAGCAGGGGCGGGCAATAAAGTAAAGATGAGATTTCATGTAAATTATACGCTAAAAGCTGCAAAGCGATGCTGCAAAAAGAAGATGAATAAGCTAGTAAAAACAAATGAAACACGGTTCTTATTAGCTCAAGACTGAAAGGCTGGAGATTTATGATTTATATATGGCCCAGTAGCGTAAATTGTGCTGGCGTAACAGCGATCTTTTAAAATTATGCCGAGAAACATACCAAAATTAACATCTATCTCATTTTTTAATCAAACTCCGTAGTAAGTTTATTTGTAGCATTTGGTCTCAAAACAAGTCTACTCTTACCTCGCATCAGTAATTGAGCTTTGTGATTTGATGACCAGATGAGATTGAATATTTATTCTGGTAATTTAGTGAGATTATATAAAACACCTCACGTTTCACATTTTTATGATGTATTCCCGTTGTCCCCGTAATCCGTGTCCCCGTTAAAGGGGACAAAGGGAATTTAATAAAAATTAAATAGTTAAAATTACTTCCCTTTGTCCCCGTACGCTGTCCCCGTTAAAGGGGACAAAGGGAATTCAATAAAATAATTAAAATTACTTCCCGTTGTCAACGTTGTTCTAGATCGAGGCGGTTTTCGGAAAGGCTTCAGTACCATATGATAGACCACATCTATGTTCGGCAAATTGTACAGAATACCGCAGAGTACAACCAGTCACTGTACATTTGCGGACTACGAAAAAGCCTTCGACTCCATCAAATACAACGATGTCGAATTAATTTTTATTTGCATCATCCCTAACCTCAATCAATCAACTCAGATTATCGCAGTCCACTGCTGGACATAGGCCATACTCAGGCTGCGCCACAACACCTTGTCATCCGTCCTTCGAATCCAGTCTGTCCCAGCCACCTTTTTGAAGTGGTATATCTATCTAGCTGGGGGGGCACGCTTGCCGATACACAATATTCCCAAACCTAACTTTCATTTAGCTAATTATGAATAATCCCTTAAAATGTATAAAAATACTTCACTCACTTTACCTCCATAAATAATTCATAATTGAGTATTAAAGTAAAATAATTAACAGCATTTAATATTCTGAGCACAGAGCATTTGATGACAAATAGCCGTTCTTAGCCCCTGTCAAATGGGCCACGTTCCACCAAAGTAAATTAGTTATGAGTGATACACCGAGCTTCAAGTTATACAACGTGGTGTTTAAAAGTTAAATTGGCAGTTAAGGCAAGTTAATTAAGGCGAATTAGGGTAATAAATTTAGTAGCGGGCACCGCTACGTATATGTGCTGCTCGTAGCGTTTTCGTAGCACGTTAATAGGCTACGAAATTCGTAGCTCTTGTCGTAGATATTATTGTACCGTGCATTCGTGATTTATTTGCCAAAAATTTAAACAAATATGAATTAATGGAAAAATAATTTTAATTCCTACACAATAAAGTTTAGTTTACGCTACAACTTCAAACATTTTTATAACTTTGTTGATAGTGCTAGTCACTTTGAAATCAACTTAATTGCCATTGAAATAAAGTTGATATTTGTTTAACTTGAAATAGGGTAGAAGTATGGAGTGCTGCGCATTCACTTTAGGTAGTTTTCTGTAAGTGTAGAAGAAGTTTTACTTTGAAGTTATACTTAGTTGTACGGGATTTTACTGCTTCGTTGGTCTAGTGGCCGCAAGCGACCTCATGCTGAGCATGAGGTCCTGAGTTGGACTCCCTGGTCGGGAAAAGTGTTAATGGGTTTCCCCATCAAAATTTTTTCAGTGGCAGCCTGGAGTCTGAATTTGTGCCTGGTTGATGGCAAAAGCCCGGACCCTGATAAATAGGACTTAAACATAATTGGCGAAACGTGGCTATACTTAATAGTAACATTTCGGTGAACTGATGTTCACCTCTGTCTAACCCTTAGGAACACAAGCGTGACTTTTGTTTATGGTATGTTGATACGTTCTATTGCTAATTAGATGTCAAATTAAACCAGTGATGCTATTGTTAATGGTAAATTATGAAATTAGTTTAAAAGAAACCCTTTTACATGTCAAAAAAAAATGTTTTAAAACTGGATAAGTTCGATATTTTCTATCTGATTACTTTGAGAAAAATGCCGGAAACAACTCAGAGGTCACAGTCTCCTCGGAAGTAATGTTTTGGACCTTTCGTAGGTTTTGTAGTTAGCTTTTTGCCGTTACTAGCACCCTAATTGAGCAACAGACTTACAATCACAATTCGAGAAATTTCAAGGATTATTCCTAATCCAATCCATACTTAATATTATAAATTCGAAAGTAACTCTGTCTGTCTGTCTGTATGTTACCTTTTCACGCCTAAACCACTGAACGGATTTCGATAAAATTTGGCAAAGATATAGATTGCATTCCGCGGAAGGCCATAGGATAGTTTTTATGCTGATATTCTTACGGAATCGACACTTATGCGGGAGAAACCGCGGGGTACTGCTAGTCCTTCATAGGTTTGAAAAATTTGTCAGCTCACCAACGTAAATATCGCAATGAATGTGGGTGAACTGTCAAAATGGAACCCATTTTCATATTATGTGTATTAGGTAAATACCCCGCTTGAAAAAAAAGAATAATAACTATTATTGGTAACTATTAAGGAATAGTATCGCCGAGTGGCCAAGGTGGTTGGTGAAAGAGGTGAAAAAAATATCAGCAATAACAGCGGTGCTATTCTGTAAAAATCTCACCGTGAAAACGTAGGTGAAGTGAGCGTGGAGTGAGCTGTCAATAGTGTAATTTCCTAGCAAAAACAAACTCACATCACCTCAGTTTTCACGGCGAGATTTTTACAGAATCGACCAGCAGGTTTCCTTCCCAACAAGGAAAACAACTTAGGTATAACCCATTTTTAATTTCAACATTCTCAAGAAAGGTTCAAAAGAGGTTCAAAGGAAAAAGGTTTCACAACTCATTTGTTCGTGTGTAACCTTTACGGCGCTTGCAGCGATTTTATAAAGCGCTTTCAAAATGAGAGTCAGTTCATTTAACATATTAGGTTAACCGCCGCTTCAGCGGATTAGCTCCTTTGTGTATTGAGTTAAAAATTTGCATTGACGTTGTTTGGTAAGCTGATAATATAATCTACTTTCATCTCATTAATGAAATATCTGAGTATATCACAAAACCAAGGCCTACAGAACTAAATTAAGGCGGAGATTTCTTGAATACGGTCAAATAGTTGGTATTTTTAAAGCAGTGTATCTCTTAAACCGTGAATAATCTTACCCAAAAAAAAAAGATATTTTCAAGTCTTATTTTAATACAGTGATGGAACTCAAATCATAATTAAACATACATTAATGCATCAAAAAAATCTTCAAATACACCTCTTTGTCTTTAAAAGCAGTTTATCCGTTTATTAACAATTTGAATAATAATTAAAAATATACCATTAAATGTCTAATGCCAAAGTGCATTCATTATTTATCATGGATTATTTATTATTAAATAGTTTTTGTATAGATAATTGCTTCATATTTTGCAATAAATTACCAGCGTTCTGTCATCGCGCTTCTGTTTCTTTTCTATGCAGTCCGACAGTGACCGCGCTTTAGGTCATGTAGTCCCCTTAAGTACTGTAAAGGTTGTCTGCAAAACCACCTTACATCATGCAGGCTGGTAGAAAAATTACATTTGTTGCATTCAATCATTTAAAATTGTTTTTAAAAAACAACAGTTATGTGATTGGCACGCACAAGTGATGACGTCCACTTGAAATAAATTGCGAAAATTCAATATTGTTTCTTATTTTCTTATATAGCGCCTACCCCATGTATGTTCCGGTACAGTTCGCACGCCCACGGTAACAATAGGTACTATAGAGGCTAGAAGAGCCCCTTAATGTTATTAAACAGCGATAGGATTTCTTCAGAATATATTCATAAAAATACTTTACATAGGTATTCATATTAAAACTAGCACAGACTTGCTTGAACGTTCGAATGGAACACAAAAAATTAATTTAATTATATTAAACAATTTACAACTATGTATTTACAAAATCATTAAAAAAACCATTAGGTATACTCTAAGTACACCTACAGGCTGGCTGGGACATCGACGCGCAAACTGTAACCGTTAATTCAGAACATGATCCTAGATATCAAATCAATAATCGCTTAATCAGACCGAAGCCACAGAGAATCATCATCATCATCATCTTCCTGCACTTACCCCAGTTACCTACTTGGGGTCGGCGCAACACGTTTTCTCCTTCCATTCTCCCTTGTCAACCGTCACGCTATCATTCACTCCTAAAGGCTCCTAAAAACAGGCGCGACACGTGATATAATCGCGCGCGACACAAAGGCACCGCTCGTTGCGCGACTTGCGGTACCTTTGTGTCGTGTGTCGTGTCGCGCCTGTTTGAAGGAGCTTTAAAGTCACAAAATACAAAGTAGATTTAAAGCCAAAAGGAGATTTGTAAAACTATTCGTTAGCAATAAAACATTTCATCGCGGTAGCATCTAAAGCAATCACTATAAACTGCAAATGTTACACAAGTAAGGAATTGATCTAACAGTTCTCTTCAATCGGTATATCGTTTACGACTTAGAAATAAAACAAGTTTACGAGTTGAGTAAACAAATGAAATGTGTTTTGTTTCTTGTCTTGTTTTGCATGACGCTTTCTATTTCTACGAAGAATAGACTCAGCTCTTTCTATACAAAGTGACATTTCGTTTCTCTATTTTGGATATCGCACCATAGAAATCCTTCTACAATCTGTCATTTTGTCTTTCGTGTCTAACAATCTTTGTCTAGGTCCTTTTTTAACCGACTTCTAAAAAGGAGGAGGTTCTCAATTCGGATGTTTCTATTTTTGTTAATGTATGTTCGAAAAGGCTTTATTCTGACATGGTCCCATTTAAATTTCGTAAAGATCTGATGATGAATTTCGGAGACAGACGACGGAACTCTTCAATAAATGCCAGCAAATCAACCGCGATTGCTGCTATAAGCATATGTATGCATTGTTTACGCAATCACACAACATAACATCACGACTGTACCCTCTAAAGCGTTAGGCAGATGTGTTCAATAGCTTTCTGTCACTGATATTTACATAGCAAGTAGTGATATATGAATACTTACAAAATGAAAAACTGATCTTCCTAACACAATAACAGTATCGAAGTATTTTTAAAGGACCGTAAAGTATTTTACATATCTCTTGCTCTGTAAGTACACCCTTACACCCCTGAATGCCGGGGTGTATGACTATCATTACAGCATAGGTTTTGGAATTTGAAAAAAGAACTGTCATACTCATACTGCACGAAGAATATTTTTAAAATTTTAATTAAATACACATTTTTTTCTTCTTAATAAATGTTCATTGAAACCTGCTGTCTTGTTGTTTACTTACCTCACAATCGATATGTAAAGCAGAGTATTTATCTCGGGCGTAAGCATCAATTGCATACTCGGGTTAATTAGCGCCTTCGCTTCGCTCAGGCGCCAAAAACCTCTATGCAATTGATGTCATACAGCCCTTGTTTAATAATCTACTATAAACAACGAAGCAAAACCCGAAACAAACCTTTGCAAAGCCATTTAACAAATTCCGGTTCATTAAAAAAGTTAAATTTTCCCACGAAATATGAAGATAATGGAGTAATTATTTTCACACAACTCTGAAACAAATGGCAGCATTTAAGGGTAAGTCGAAATAGAGTATAGGCATTATGTTTTTAGGCATAAATGTATTATAGGCACATAAGCTGTCTCACTTAGAGACAGAGCAGAGGTGGTAGGTGGCCCAGTGGTTATGGCCGCGATTTACGAGTTGTTGTTGTTGTTGTCGTTGTCGTGTTGTGCTGTTGTTGTGTTGTTGTTTTGTTGTTGTTTGTTGTTGTCGTAGATTTGTAGATTTGAACTCAGACATGCACTTTTATCAAAATCATAATTAGCCTTTAATGTTCTCACTGCTGGGACACAGGCCTCCTATCGGTGAGAGGGAGTGGGCCGTAATCCACCACGCGGGCCCAGTGTGGATTGGCAGATGTCACATGTGTTCGAATTTTTGGTAATAGGGCAGACGCTTTACTTTTTGTAAATTATTACATCACCAGTGCTCTCAAAACGGAAAACATCGTGAGGAAACCAGAGAGGCATGTATGTATTGTTGGTTGTTTTTTTGTTTGTTGGAATGCAATAAAGTATTGAGTATTCCAAAGTATAATTTTTTTTAAGGAGATATTTTCGAGTTTTACCTTGAGTGTCAGTTAAAATTCTGTTCGGGAATAAGTAACATCCATTGTCCAAAATAATTGAACGTCTTGATGGTTATTACGCCTTTTCATCAAGCATTGAAAAAAATAATGAAGGGAAATCCTCAAATTATTGTGTAAGTGTCAGCCGAAAAGACCGCTCAAGAAGGACTTTACTTATTTCTGTACCTTATCTTTGATAAATTCAATCGAGCTGCCGTGGTAAAGGTAGGTAACCAATGACGTAATATAAATAGACGCGTCATGCATGGACATTCTACGGGCACTCTAAAACAGCGTAAATACTATCGGTAGCTAAATAGCTACTTATACGCAGGAAGAAAGGGAAAGAAAATCAAATGTCATCTACGGAATTTTTGTTGTTAGAGAAAGATAAATATATTTCTTTAATTACGTTGTCATTCTGTGGTGCATGCCGTGCTATACAATGTAGGTTTTATAAATACTGATGAAAAACACCTTATCTTCCCCTAACGGCACGTGACTTACCTCAGGCACCAGTCGCCATTAAGAGGCATCGAAAAAAAAAATATTTTTCTTGATACTTACGCATGAAATGATACTTTTTATCTTTCACAGTTGCAGTATAATTTTTACATTTTCTAAAAACACAGGATTTTTATATTCGAGGAATTTATTCATACAATTAGTCATTTTATTGTCATACAGCCGCGGCACTGGTTGGTACGCGACTAAAAGGTCGTGCGGTAATTACCTTCCATTCATGTTGCCACTACAGAGCGCAGGCAACGTAGGTAACTCAATAAAACTTGTCTCACATAAATATTTGAATTTAAAGCTAGAGAATTCTAAGTAGACCTTTCTAAGCCACACGAGGCACAAGAAATTAAACTAGCTTCTTAAATTTAAATTCCACTTTTCCTAAAACCTCTTAAATTGAGCACACAACTTCATTACGCAGTTCAATCCATACATTTTTATGATAAATGTAAAATTTTTGTTATTTTTTCCTCTAGCAATATTAAATCGCGGGCAGGTGCAAGCCGCCATTAGCCTGAGCGTCAATTAAAGCACCAAATGGTGCTTGAATCCCGACTAGAATCTTATTACAGACCAAGTTGGGGTAATTGGCGATGTGTTTGTTATTCCCAACTTTAAACGTTTTATTCAAGGGAGTGGACGGTACGGTAATAATGGTTCTTTACTGATGAGCGAATTTCGTTAGATTGTATAGAAACTATTAAATTCAACTTTGCAAAATATTGGGCTCAAAGCTTTGAAGTACCTTTGTTGTCCTTTGAGGTGCTTCGGTACAATGCCGGTTTTAGTATGGAAGGTGGCGTCTTTTTATTTTCTCGCGGCCATCAACCAAATCTTGTTTTTCTACTTCAGAATAGTGTAACAGACGAAACTTATTTGACATGCATATCTTTAAACTCAGTCCAAAATGAGATATAGGTAAGAGTTATAAGTTTTTATGTGTGACAACCAGTCTTATCAAGGGGTATCGTACTACCCACTAACTGGGTTGTGGGTTGTAGAGGTCAGGTAGGCCGCTCTATGTAAAATACTGGTTTGCAGCTGCATCTGGTTAGACTGGAAGCCGACCACAGCATAATTGGGAAAAGGCATAGATATCCCAGGAAAAGGCGAGGTAGATGTTGAGTTTTATTCTGATTTCAATATAATTTAGTTTACTCGAAATTATTTACTGAGCTGTGCCGATATTGGCCTGCGATAATTTTCTTATTTTTTTCTACATACCTACTCAGAGCGATTTATTTTATTTACCATCAGTAGTTTTTGAATATGAGAAACAAATATAGCCCCTTTGCGTTGCATTTGAGCGCGATACGAATTCATATTCCTATACATTTCAATCCTCGTTTGTTGAAAATATTCAGTGCCATATTTACGTGTGCTCGCTCATTGAGGCGAATATGTGAATGTGTTATATTTTCGTTTGTGTTCACCTTTTGGAAAACCACTTGCATTCCGACTGAGTAGTTCTGTTTAAGTGTAAATGGAACTGTCGCTTTGAGTAAACTTTCTTTGTTGTGTTTTTCAATTATTACCAACAACAGTTTTCAAAAGAAAATGTTACCATCAAAGCTTAATTCTTCAAATGACGTATAAATAGTGTACTCATATTACCTACTTGCAAAAGAAGGAAAATGAAGAAATTAGTGCTTTTTGGCACATTTGTTTTCTTCCTTTCCAGTTTATTATCTGCTTAGGGTTGTGATAAACTACTGATATCCTGGGTCAGACTTATTATTTCTACTTTCAGATTTTTGACTGAATTGTTGTCTGCACGCGTAACACACTGTCAATCTCAATGTGACTCATTTTGAACGATATTCCTAATCCATTGCTTCATATAGTCGAGAAAGTTGCCCGTTTAACAACGTAAATAACGTAATGAATTGTCAAAATTGCTTCTGATGGAGTGGTACGCAATGACTCCGCTGGACAGACAGTTTTGTTGCAAGTACAGAGATGGTTTAAGTTGCTCATAAATTCACAGAGAGACCTGGATATGCCAAGTATAGTCTCTCACGTCTTGGCAAGTGCAGCTCAACATCTCTTGATCAATCTCCACAGATAATAACCCTCCTCATTAGTACACTTCCACTTATAATTAGTCTCCAAAGAGAACTACTCGTACAGCTCTCATAAAAGCAGTCCTTTTGAAGTCTCCTGCGGGATCTAGCGCGAAGTAGCACGGTAATAGTTTCCATTTGAGCCGGAGATGCGTAACGAGGCTCTTCTCAGCGGCTGAATGAAGGGCCTTCTTTCGTATTCATATGATCCCACGTGCTTCTGCGGAGTGGGAAAGGGGTTTGAGGTCTGAAGGTACAGACTTGCAGCGAGCTCGAAACGGTATGGTGGAATTGTTGTTGTTTATCTATTGTAGCCTTTTTTTTAACGTGGAGAAACGCTCATGCATTCTGCACTACCACGGGGAGATAGTGCAGTTATGTGGGACTTTAACACACTAAAACTCCACGGTGTCCTCCTCTGCCGCTTACGGCGGGAACACGGGCACGCGTTAGCACTCATCTGTGAACCCGCCGCGATCTATTGTAGCCTTGAAGGTGATTTGTGCAATAGGTATATGTTTCAACCTAGTTAATAATATTAAATGTCCCACTGTCGGGCCTAGGCCTCTCTACTCTCTATCAACCACAGATATTGATAGACCTAGATAACGCAAGTATCACTGTCTGTATGAAAACCAAGCGAGCCATTTTCCGACTACCTCTACTATGACGTCACGAGCACTATTTAGTGATGGGAAAATCAAAATGTGAGTGAACTTAGCAGATCATTGTCCAGCAGATCAAAAAGAAAAATGAGTTCTTTTCACATGCAGCTGAGTTCTACAGTTCCTGATGCTTTTTAGAAATAGTTCTGGCGTTTTTACCTTATAAAAGTCAATTGGCATAATGATCTGCCAACTTCCCGCAGCAAAATGATCTGCTTTAGCGCGTTCAAACAAACAAACTTTTCAGCTTTATCATTAAAATACAGATGTATAAGCAAACTCCTCAAGTACCTAAAGACCCATTCACACATAGTTTATCACGATCTAGCCTTTGCATTTTAAAAGGAAATAGCCGATTAGCCGATATCCGCCCGTGGCTTGCGTCCTACCACTCTTAGCTCTGCCCCGCCGACCCCTAGATGAACGCCGTATGAACAAAATGCAATCTCTCCCGCCGCCGCTTCAAAGATAAAAAAGAAGCATCTTGTAACACTCTTACTACCTACAAAATAAGGTTGAGATTGGCTTGTTGAAACGACAGTTAGCTTGGTTTCGTTTGAGATTTTAAAATGTATGTTGTGAATAAAGGTTTTTTAGGTTATCAAATGGACACTAGACCATTGAGCTGGGCTGTTTTGGCGCGGGTTCGTTATTGCAAAATGTTTGTTTTCATCCTCCACAAAGGTTTTTGTTTTCGAATACCAGTTTTTGTTAATCATTCCGAATTCGTTTGCCGCAACTACTACACTATTTTTCACAAAAAAATATTCAAAATGGCAATTAATATGGTTTCATCGTCAGAATGTACAGTAATGTTTGTTAGGCAATATCTATTAGAAGTATTCTTCTATCTCTTGTAACGCTAAGAACTATACAAGAACAGCTCATGTTTTTGTATATAAGGTCCCATTAAAATAGATGGACAAACTTTTAGAAATCATTCAGACCACCAAAATAAGGACGATGGTAAAAAAATATATATAAGAAAAACGCATAGATACTTACAAGAAAAATAATAATCAGCTAACGAAAATACAATGTGCCGGGAATTTATTGTTTTTAGGTCAAAATAAAATTATATAAATAAATAAACAACGCGGTTATTAGCAGAACATTAGATTAAGTGTGTATAAGTATTAGTAGAATTTTAGTTTATTTAAAATTTTGACTGAATTATTTAACAAACTTTCCAACACTCAAAGATCTCGCACCTCACACGGGCTGGTGGCTGATATACCGGACATACATTTAAGTATCGCCTCTCGTCGAAGCTAGTTTAAAAGGCCACCTTTTAATATCCATTCAACTAGTCGCCCATACGTTCCTTACACTCTTTACAAGACCCTACTTACTGAAATAAAAATAAAAAAATCCTTTTTAAATATTCATAATAAACCGATATAGGGAACACGGGAATCCACTCAATATTCGCTGCGTGCATACACGGAGTACTCAGAAGCGATTCGCTTATATCCTGGAATATGTTGACGAGGATGGGACATGGTGTGATAATTATAATCTCAGACCAAATAAAAAACCAAGACAGAGGGCTGTCAACAGTAAAGTGAACCCTGTTTCGTAAACATGTGTGCACATAATGAGGTGTAGTTTGATTGTAAATGGTTGTAAATGTGTGCGTTTTGCATGCTTCACTGTATTGTTCGCAGCGCTGTCTTGCCTTTTTATTTTGTCTGAGATTACAATTATCACACATTACATACATTTTAATTTCGTCAGTTCGACAGTAAATCTGTGAAATTATTGGTTCGTTCCAAATAAAGGAAAAACGGGCGAGGGCCTTTTAACAAGAAAATGTGTTTCCTTACAAAGTAATGGAAATTTAGAAAAGCTTGCTAAGTAACAAATAAAAATTCTTATCCATATTTACATGATCTGTGTCCGGATAAGTACGGACAAGCGCGCATTGACTGTGAGATGCATCGCAGTCTGCATGCTCTGGTTTGTTACAAATTGTTTACTTTGCAGCATCGCATGCTTATTTACTTTTAGCTTTGTTTACAGCTTTCAGCCGCTTTATTTTATTCATTGCAGCGATTTATTTGGCAACCCGCCCCTGCTTCGCACATGTTTTACGACTTAACAAAACAGTAAGATTTCTTTATTAAATGTAAGTTTAATATATTTATCTATAGATGCTAATATTATAAGGAGGTAAATATTGTTTGTTTGTATGTTTGTATGTAGAGAGTAAATTTCGGAGCTACCCGTCGGATTTGAAAAATCTTTTGCATTTGATAGCCCAATTCTTAAGCAAAGTTATAGGCTATTTAACATCATGCTACGACCCTCAGGAACCGGGCAAAAGCTAGTGTACATTAAACATATAAATAAACTCTCGAAAAACCTCATCAAAATCTGTTACGAAGTTTAGAAGAACAAAGCAGTAATACCACGGTAATACGGACCGACACAAAATGCAACTTTAATTTATAGTATACCTTACAGATATGATATGACCCCTTTTGCTGTGGCCCTTTCTAATCCATACAAAGGTTGTCTTTAAAAGATCGCTCTTAGTGATAAGACCGCTCATTGTGTCACCCTTTGTAAAGCTTCTATATTTATGTCTGTAATTTATATGGTATACATAATACAGACTAGGTATTTTATTCTATGATTTCAAAAACTACAATCTTGTGCAAAGCCAGATGTCATGGGTATCCCACCGATACCCAGTGCGAATGCGGTGCTCCTGACCAAACCATGTACCGTATGTTGGAGTGTCCAAAGTGTCCATACACTTCTGTGGAACTTAAACACGCCACTCTTGCTGCACCTACTCAAAAGTCAAACTCGAAGCATTTATTTAAATTAAACCAATGACAGGCACTTTTGAAAAACTCGTTTAAATAGGTAGAAAGTTGAAGCTAGTTGCCAATTTCAAACCATAGATCTCTCTGAAGAAGAACGGGCAAGAAAACACCAAGGACACTCTTAAATCAGCAGTTAAGATAATATGTCCAGTCTTAAGCGACGGCGCGCGTTTACTAAAATGACGCGTAGGCCAGCATCATCCAGCTAAATCATTCTGTGGGGAACCGAATGATCCAACACACGCGCCACCATCAGTGAGACATTTAAGTGCGCATGACTACTGGGCCCAACTCATTTAACAAAATACATGTTTGTTATGTTTATCATCGATTCGAAAAGAAGTAGATGGGTAAACAAGGGCTTTATTACTGTATTAAGTAAACACATAAAAAGCCGGCCATATTGTCTTACTAAATAAAAAAAGCTCTTCAAGTCAAGTAGTGCGTCGACGCCATTTTCTCATTCCAGTTTTTTTCCCTTTTTTCTGCCTTATTTATTATTTCGTTTGGAATTGGATTTCATTTCACACAGATGGAAATTAATTTATTTCATTCAGCTCTGATTTCTTACTTAACGTATCTGAGGTCATTTAAATATTTGGCTATATGGTAAATAAAGCCCATTTATTTTTCCTCGGTTTACTAGTAGTTCCGTTTATTTTTAATATACATACTACTGTTTGTTTTCCCTCTCGAATTTAAATAAAATACCAGTATTTTACATGGAGCAACTGCCTATCTGACAACCTCTGAATATCTCCACAATCCAGTTATACTGAGTAACACGAGACCACTTGTCACGACTGTTAAAGATCTACGAATGGCAGCCGGGACCAACTGCTTAACCTGCTTTTCGAGGCACGGAGGTGTCGCCGTATGTTATGGATGGTCATCCATCCACTGACCAACCTCAGTAAGCGTTGCTTAACCTTGAAGACCAATCCGTGCGGCTGTTGTTCTTTAGCCACGAGCCCCTCGAGTGAGTTACTAATATCCAGACATTTTTAACTTTCACATTTTATATCACCTAGTGGAATGGAATTAGATCAACAAGTTCAGGTAGTCAAACACGCGTCGTTACATACGCTTAAAAAATGACTAGAACACTCAGTCCAACCTGCAAGTCAAGCCACACATCTAAAGCTTAGTAATTAACTAGCAATAGTTCTAACATAGAATAAGAACGTGTAGAAACGAAACCCTTGATCCATAGCATCATCATCATTACAGCCGAAAGACGTCCACTGCTGGACACAGGCCTCCTCCAAGCACCTCCACTTTGACCGTTTCTGTGGTTCTCGCATCCAACGGGTTCCTGCGGCCTTCACAAGGTCGTCGGAACACCTTGTGGGAGGCCTTCCAACGCTACGTCTTCCGGTACGCGGTTGCCACAGCAGAACCTTTCGGCCTCATCGGCCATCTGTCCTGCGAGAAATGTGCCCTGCCCACTGCCACGCTACTGCATTGCCAGTTTGGCAATTCTTCGGGCTATGTCAGTGACCTTGGTTCTCCTGCAGATCTATAGCTTAATTAGCCTAAAATTTTCCCAATGATGGGACACAGGCCTCCCATCTTCGAGAGGGAGTGCACTGTAACCTGCCACGCCTTTATTTTATTAATAGAAAACAAACAGCTCATTTGTCAAAATAAATTTCAGTCGACATCATCCGTCGGTTTCTTACTAAACTTTAACTATATCCGACGAACCTGCATACTTATCTCTTTTGTTGACTGTACATGAGTTTCACTTCTATACGATTTTCTTATTCTATGGTGCTACTCAGTAGATAGAGCGACTTCCACTTAAGGGCCAATCAACAGGTTTATTGGAGGTCGTGACGGCTTCCGACTCAATAAGGACATTACTTGTCGGCAACTGGCAAACACCTGGGGAGATTAGACGGTTATTAGTAGTAGTTACTAGTTGTCTAGTAGCGATGCGGTGTGGGGTTAGCTGTTTTAAGTTTAGGCTCGTTATGGAGCTTTGGAATGTACGAGTAAAAGTTTTGTCGATTTAGAACGAGTAGACGAGGAGATTATTGAATTTGTTGTCATGTAGACTACAAAGTCGGTTTGAGATTTCGTAGAATGTTTCATCATGATCACCTGCCTAGCGTTTTCCCAACTATGTTGAAATCGGCTTGCAGTCTAACCGGATGTAGCTGAATACCATTATTTTACTTGAAGTAACTGCCTATCTGACCTCCACAACCCAGTTACTGGGTAATACGATAACCTTTGGTAAGACTGGTTGTAAGACTTTCGGGCTTCTGACTACCCGTAACGACTGTCAAAGATCCACGAAACATCTACGAATGACAGCCGGGACCAACGGTTTAACGTGCTTTCTGAGATGTGTGTGTGTGTGTTGTTTATAACCATCACCTGCCTACGAAAACGATGTATATACTACATATATACAAGGCGGCAGGGGCATTCATGTACGTATCCTTGTATTCTGACCAAGATTTTGAAATTTTCAATGGATATTTATTTAAACAAAAAAATTTGTGTGCCATACATTTTGACTGTGTAGGTGTTGAACTTTTCTATGAAACAGGCGATTTTTAGGGTTCCGTACCTAAAGGGTAAAAACGGGACCCTATTAATAAGACTCTACTGTCCGTCTGTCTGTCACCAGGCTGTATATCATTAACCGTGATAGCTAGACAGTTGCAATTTTCACAGATGATGTATTTCTGTTGCCGCTATAACAAAAAAGACTAAAAACAGAATAAAATAATTATTTAAGGGGGCTCCCATAAAACAAAAGTGTTTTTGCGGCGTTTTTGCCGTGTGGCACAGAACCCTTCGTGTGCGAGTATGACTCGCATTTGGCCAGTTTTTTTTTTAGTGTCTAGAATCATGTTCCGATCGCGCGTCGATGTCCCTGCCACCTTGCTTCGAATAGTTAAAAAAGATGATAACGAGACTTCTTCAAGACGACGTGTCACACAGAATTGGCAATACTTTTCCACAGTAACTACACTAAAATAATACTAAAACTTCAAGGTCCACAAAAGTAAGTACTTCACGGCTTTTAGTATTACCTAATTGTTAATATAAACGCCTGAGACAACGTTGTAACGGGGAATAAATACAGCGACATTGTTTAGAGACAACGCTGGTTACGTCGCGTGTTGACAGCTCAAAGTGTGGCTCAAAGTAAGTGCTGACACACGCCTCATGCCAGTACGGTTGTACGACAGGTAAATGAGAAAAGTTGAAAGATGGTAACAATATGTTGGGGAAGATAATGTGCGGTAGGAAAGATCGATGGCTGTCTGCAGACAAGAGGATTATTTATTTGTGTTATTACTGCTTTGTTGTTTGCAAACCAGACTTTGGTTAGTGTTTCGAGATAGTCTGCTTTTAAAGATGATAGCTAGGTGAAGATGAATGATACGGACAGTTTACTTTACCCTTAAAACTGTAGTGCGATTCTGTAACCATCTCACCGTGAAAACTTAGGTGAAGTCAGCGTGGAGTGAGCTGTCAATAGAGACAATTCCTAGCGAAAATAAACTCACTTCACCTAAGTTTTCGCGGTGAGATTTTTACAGAATCGATCGGCTGTACGTTCTGAAAGTTGGCAACGTCACCAATAGCTGTCAACTATTTGCAATTCATTATCATTATTTTTGTTTCCGGATGACAGCGATGCGGACGAGTACTTCGACGCCTATGTGTCCTTTGTTTTTGTATGTATTTGTATATTAAGTTAGTCGGTCATATCATATCTATACAAACAATAAAAACAAAAAATATTTTAATAGAACAGAAAGCGATATTTAATCATTTCATTTAATGAGATTGATTAATTCATCAAAACAGTGATATATTTGACACTTATTTACGTTGTTTCGATTTATCAGATTGTACCCTCATATCAGTAATAGTTTTAAAAAAATAAAATGTTTTAGGCATAAAATATAAATAAATAAAACAAAATCGGATAGTTACTTGTTAATTAATGGAAAAATGTCTTTAATTCCTACACAATAAAGTTCAGTTTACGCTACAACGTCAAACATTTTTATAACTTTGTCAATACTGCTAGTCACTCTGAAATCAAATTAATTGTCATTGAAATAAAGTTGATATTTTTTTAACTTGAAATAGAGTAGGGGTGTGCAGCTCTACGCATTTTTACTTAACATATTTTATAACTCAAGAACGGCTGGACCAATTTTTATGATCTTTGATTTTTTTCTTGATTTGATCTTTGATTTGATTCTTTTTTATTTGCCTTCGACCAAAATAGCAGAATAACTATTAAAACATGGGAAAAATCACGAAATTGTATGATGAAGATAATTCATTTTCAACTGAATTTAATTCAGGTAATAAGTTAACGCAATTTTTATTGATTCTGAGGCTGTACGAAGCTCGCCGAGTCAGCTAGTACTAATTAAAAAGTAGTTTCATTCAAAACTACTGCAATCAATTTCAAGTAAATATATATCAAGCTATTTAACGCATAACTAAATACTTCAATCATTGAACAGTTCTCACAACAAAATTTTACGCTTGACAACCCTAGCCTCCTCAAAATTAAAGTCTCGAGTTGAAACCACAAATCGTATTGCGTTTGCGAACCTAAAAGGTACATAAGTATAAAATATTAGGGCTGTAAGACTAACTTGTTGAAATGTTGCTAGGGGTATAATATATTATGTTCAGGGTTATTTGATATTTTGTGGTATTATGGATGTTTTTATGTAAGACTAGCGGGGCCCTGCGGTTTCATCCGCATAAGTGTCGATACCGTGGGAATATCGGCATAAAAAGTAGCCTATATATTAATCCAGGGTGTGAGCTATCTCCATACCAAATTTTATCAAAATTGGTCCAGCCGTTTGAGCATGAAGAAGTAACAATCATATAAACACACACACACACTCACAAACTTTCTCCTTTATAATATATGTGTGATACTGCATAGACATAACTGTATCTTCATAAAAAAGTAACAAGTTTTTTTTAATAAATCAGTAGCTTTTGACCGCTCACTAGCGTGGAGGTCGGAAATTATCCCATGGGAGCTTAATACAGGGATAAAATCAGGTCTACCTGAGTGCTAAATTTCTCCTACGTCAGTTCAGCCGGTTTTGCGTGATTGAGTAACAAACATACAAAGTGGGATTTATTTTATGTCCGCATCACAGCGGGCCCTATCGGAATACCAGCGCTGTAGTGTTGTTTTTTTTTTTTTAAATATCGCAGTATTTTATTGTGCTAGAAGCCTTTTTGGCCTCGCACAGGTCATATTTTTTTTTGTTTTCATTGTTTTGTTACTTTTAATGTTCTGTTTTTATTGGCTTCATGATTTTATTAGTTTCATGTTCTTTTTTTATTGTTGTATTTCTTGTGCGTGTCCCAAATAATATATATTTTCTTTCTTTCTTACAAAGTAAAATATGAAAGAGTTGACCTTTTCATCCGTTTTTGTGATATATGTAGATACCGATACACATCTCGTCTGTGAAGTTTCGCCAATTTACTTCAAAGGCCTTGTGTATCGTCAAACAATAAACTATCATTGGAAAAGGAGGTGATAGTAGGTACTCATGAATAAAACACATAACATTGCGTCTATATTCCCCGAGGCTTTAGGCAGTGATGTATAGACGCCAGCACATCAAACTACCCGAAACTGTCAAATTTTCCCAATCAACTTTGAACCATATGCTTTAGCGATAAAGTTGAAAATCTATTAAAGAAATTTGACAGATTGTATGATGATGATGGTGATTATAGGACTCCCTTTTTCGCACTTAGACTCCCATTCGGTCCGTTGTGCGTGGGGATTCTGGCTAACAGAGCCAACCTAGCTCCGACCAAAAGCAAACAAGATTCCTGGGGGCTTCACAGGCTTCGTGGAGCGACCTTATTATTCCGAGGATTTCTGCACGTTGAGAAACCACGGTCTCGCATTCCAGGATGACGTGGGCGGCTGATTCCTCGGCGCCAAGACAGCCCCTGCCAAGTGGCTAAAAAAAAACCAAATTGTTCCTATTATTATTCTAAGGTTATTTCTACTCAGGCTGAGAAGTTTTTTGGTTAGTCTAGGATGTATCATTGGTAAAGCCAATTTTCACTGTCTACAGTATGTTGCCCGTGACCATCTGTTGTTATGGAGTTCGGTCAATCTTTGGCGAATCCACGCACGAAATTGTGAGAAAGGCAGGGGAGAAGTGGGTACGGGCACGTTCATATCAGAGCCTCTCTCCGCAAGTCCATATCTGCAGCATCATTGCCCAAGGATCCACATGCTATTTGATCCACTTTTGTGTTATACGATTGGACGTTGATAATCTCTCCAGAGCTAGATGGCACTCAAAAATTAGTTTGTTGTTAGTTTGTTTGCTTCCTAAAGCTTTGAGCACAGATAGGCTGTCGGAGAGGAATTTAATGCCGTAGTTCCGGATGCCTAAGCGCTTTACTGCTGTTGACAGATTGTAGTAGCTGGATGTGCTGGCGTTTGTACAGACGCCAGCACATCAAGCTACTACAATCTGTCAAATTTCTTTAATAGATTTCCAACTTTATCGCTAGAGTATAAGGTTCAAATTTGATTGGGAAAATTTTACAGTTTCGGGTAGCTTGATGTGCTGGCGTCTGTACTTACTGAATTCGTGATAGCAGGTTGCGTTTCGATATTCCTGCCGCTCTGTTTACTGATAACAATATTCATAGATTAACAAAATTACTCTTTTCGATGATGTAACCTCCAAAACACGGTATTAAAGACATCACTGTTAGAAAAGGTTGTGATATGACTGATTGACTGTCTCATAAAATCTCCCACATCTATCTTGTTGATGACATACAATCATCATCATTTTCAGCTCATTTCACACAGGTACAACATAATGTTTAGGTAGACAGGTGATATATTGCTTGTCGAATAATGTAATAGGTAATACGGGCTGGTATCCGCAACTCCACGTCATTGCGCGTATTTTGCGTACAAAATAATGTCGAATAATGTATACAGGAAAACATTTTAACCAGTGCGCAAAATGTAATCATAAATTCAGCATTATGATTCTAGATGGTTAGACTGGAAGCCAACCCCAGAATAGTTGGGAAAAGGCTAGGCGGATGATGATGATGACCTACGTGTTATAAATTGCCTAAAAACACCGAGTTAATAAAATCTACAAAACAAACCAGCAAATTCTACTAATTAATTACGTGTATGTATTCCATAAAGGCTCCTTCAAACAGGCGCGACACGCGATAAAATCGCGCGCGACACAAAGGCACCGCAAGTCGCGCAACGAGCGGTGCCTTTGTGTCGCACGTGGTTATATCGCGTGTCGCGCCTGTTTGTAGGAGCCTTAAAGCAAATTTAAATTCTACCAAAAAACTGTAATAAGTCTCAACATTATTGACCAAAAGACTTAAAACATGCAAAGCGACAATTTTAAAACGAAAACTACAAATTAAATTACTGGACAAGTCGAAAATGACTGTAATATTCATCCGCACTAAAAACTGGTTTTCAGCGGTCCGCTTTATTCAAATTTCAGTCGTTGGCGGAATTAATGTAACGGAAAGGCTCTCAACCAGCCATGAAATCGTCGCCAGTTCTTCAGAGTTATTAAGGGCCCTCGCCCACGGCGACTTTTTGTAGCGATGCAGTCGCGCGTTTAGCAAACGCGCGACAGCATCACTTCTAACGCGTGTTAGTCGCATTTGCAACGCGCTACTGCATCGCGATTGTATCGATACAAACGCGCGACCGCGTCGCGACAAAACGTCGAATATGACATTCTATAACAACTTTTGAATTTAAGATCATAAGTTTTGAGTTGTTTGAATGTTGTTACATGATGTCCACAAAGTAGTAATCTCTGGGTATTAAATGGATGCATCCAATATTGACGCTGCTTCCGTTGCCTACGCTTCGGCTGCTTACGTAAAAGCAGTTTGCATCGCGACTGAATCTGGTCCCGTGGGCGCGGGCACACAGCTAGCGACTGCTTCGCGTCTGTATCGATGCTACGCGCGAGAGCATCGCGACTGCATCGCTACAAAAAGTCGCCCGTGGGCGAGGGCCCTAAGATTGTGTCTTCACTCGATTATGGTACCTACTTTAAAGTGGTGACGTTATTTTGTTGAAATGCTTGTCTAAAGTTTATAAAGAATTATTCTTTTTTAGTTTCTAATAGAACGAAACGATAATGGATGTCGTTTGCCTTATTAAATGTGGGGACCCAGATTCTTTGTAGTTTTTTAGATAATGTCTACTTAGGTGCGCTTAGGACGCCAGCACATCGAGCTATACTAGAATCTGTCAAATTTCTTTAATAGATTTTACTTTATCGCTAAAGCATAAGGTTCAAAGTTGATTGGAAAAATTTTACAGTTTCGGGTAGCTTGATGTGCTGGCGTCTGTTCAATGCTTGGCAAAAAAATTGGTTATCCGCACCCTTATTAACATATACATCAGTACATTTCAGTCACAATCTGAATCATTTTGATGGATATTACTAATCCACAGCTCCAATTATTTATTCGAAAAATTTGTCTGGTCAACAACGAAAATAACGCAATGAATGTTGTTGAATTGTCAAAATGGCAGCCATGAGGGTTTTCGTGAAAATTTACGACACCAGTTGGCACCACTGTGACAAGAGGTCTTCCAATATAAAATATATGATGACGTTCATCATTCGATTCATTCATTCGTTCATCATTCAGTCATGACTAAAGAAAATATAGGCTCTTTGACAGATGCCTGGACCTGACGTGCCAGTGCTGCCACCTAGCGAACGTCATTTCAGAAAACCCTCATTACCCCACAGTTGATTATCCAATCGTTTTATGTAGGTACATTTTTATTTGTAAAGAATTTGTCTTCGCATTTTCCGCGGTTACAGAGAGCGAATAGTACTTTGTCTGCGTATTTAGTCACAAGATACTTTTTAAGCGTCCTTCTATAAATCTTCATTAAAATGTGAATAATTTAAAAATTGAAAGCACTACGTTTTGTCTACAACTGGGGGCCTAAAAAGGTCACTTTGGCAGAATAATAAAAGGATAACATTATGAATCATAATGGACAGTTAACTTTTAAGTTAATTGTACCAAATCCCCATTGGTGAAGGATTTTTTGGTAATTTTTTGTCTGCCTTAAAATACCAATCAATCCAATCCAAATCCAATCTCTTTGATTATACCTACGTAGTGCAGCGAAAAAAAAAAAACGCGGACTGTCTTCACCATATTATGATTCATAATGGTATCCTTTTATGATTCTGCCAAAGTGGTATTTTTAGGCCCCCAGGAATCAATAGAACAATAACATGTCTACTACAAGTAATCAGAACAGAATCTATGAGCCGTATATTTACCCTGTCCGGACAGACTGACATATGTCAGGGGCGGGGTACGACAGATTCTTGAACATGTCATAAAACTATACTGTAGGATTTACGACTTGGGATAAGTTGAGGTTGAAGCAATTGCGGGTGAGGGTTTGATATAACACTTATCTATCTGTTTGATTTTGAAGATTTATTACGGTTCCCTGGAAATATTCGTTGGGTGGCTCTTATGTATCAATGTGGTCAGCTATTCAAACATAGGAGAAACTTAAAGACGTGTCATAATTTTTTGAGACTAATCAAATCACAGTGATGTAGCGGTATCTACAACGCCACATACGAACAACGCGTCATACTGACGTCATGCAAAATCCTGCATCTCGCAAGCAGGTTTACCGCGTAACTAGCATAGATACAACGGCCCGACATGAATCATCGGACAGTTGCCCGCGAGACACAACACCCATCTGGTCGGAGGATCCTCCCTTTTCTATGGAGGATGAGTGAACTTTACAAAGTTCACTCAATATTTAAAACTTGTTTTCGTCACAAAATATGTGCCTAATAATGCCTTTGTGTCGCGCGCGATTTTATCACGTGTCGCGCCTGTTTGTAGGAGCCTTTAGTGTGTTCTTCTATGAATCGTGTTGTTTAAGGAGCCTTAAAAGAGAACAACCGATGTAATATTGTGTACTGATTGTTGTCATTGAAATGGTTTGATAACTCTCATTCAAACTAAAATACCTACTCGACATTGATACCTCTGTTATACAAATCCGCGAAAAATTAATTAAAATTAACCAAATAATATGAACGTCAACAAAAGGCCTGACGTCTGTTGAAGTCTAAGACAAAATGCAGCCTGTTTTGTCAGAGCTGCCTGGGCTGACTTTTGTTACGCGTCGAAATATACACGGGTAACATAAACTGGTGGTTAGCCACCAGTTTATGTTAACCTTCACACCTCCGCCGAACTATTAGACATTTTTAGGGTTCCGTAACTCAAAAGGAAAAACGAAACCCTTACAATAAGATCACTTCGTTGTCAGTCTGTTTGTCCGTCTGCCAAGACCCTTTGTCTCGGGAACGCGTAGAGTTATCAAATTGAAATCAATATCAAATACTCACGGCTGCAATCTCTTGAAGCAGTGAAAAAATCAAACTTCTAAGTCAACGCAATCAAAAGATACGGGCGTTTATGTTCCGTTTATGCCACATATTTTGACACTCTCAAGGCAATCAAAATCTATAGGGTAGTTCCCGTTGACCTAGAATCATGGAATTTCGCAAGAACGAATGTCATGTAGCACAAGTAAAGGAAAAAATCCGAAAACCGTAAATGTTTAGTTACATTCCTACAAATTTGTACGGAACCCTCGGTTCGCGTGTTCGACTCGCACTTGACCAGTTTTTGTATTGCCATAATATAACAGCATGTTTGAATTCTTGGAAGTGGTAGACCGGAGTGTTTAGTACATAGTTCACATAAATACTGTGGGTACCTACTATTTGTATGAGCACTCTGAGACTCTGAGGGATCAACAGAAACTGGACATGCCATACAACCGACGCAGACGACTTATTCCACTTATCTCCCTTAAGGGGGACTTTCAGGGGGGATTTGTGGAATAAGCCCCTTCAGTTTGCCCCTGATAAAGGAATTCAAACTTTATTCAAGCATCACATACGGTATATTTTTCTTAGTGCCCATCCCAAGTATATACTTAGTTTTAAGTAATCGTGTCCATGTCATCTTGGGATTATGAGACTTACTGTGTTTGAATATTTTTTTGGAGGTCCATTAATGAGATGAGGTGAAGATTGATAAATTAATGATAATGTAGCCGCGAAGCAGAACCGTTGAAAACCGTTGAAGCAAAACCGCTAGTTGTTTTAGAAAACAGCTCCACTCTGTAAAACAATTACTGAAAAACGTTAAGCTGAATTGTCATTGCGCTACGTTTAAACAAGACGCGCGCCGCGGCCGTTTAGACGTAAAGCAGAATGGCTTAGCTGCAGTCACATACGTTTTATGCGTTTTTCATAAAACTCTAATAACTTTTATTTAATATTATTTTCACTTGAGTTAACGTCATTTTCAAATACTTTAGGTTCTCGTATTTGTTTCAGTTTTGGAAGCCATTATTGTTGTTATGACACACAGAGCCACGAGTGATAAAATTTAGAACTAAAATCTACAATCTGACGATTTATTTCACGTTGTTTAACATAACCTCAAAGTTCAGTTATGAAAAACCGCTGATAGTCATACAGTTGTTTTACATAACGGAGTTAGTTTCCTAAAACTACTAGCGGTTTTCTAAGACATTAAATTCGACAATCCATCTGCTAAAATCTTTCACTAGAATATCTTCTACTTGTTTGTAGGCATACCGTCTTTAATATAATCCTCCCTGATCTTCATCCAAATATTTTTTTTCGTATGGCGTAATGTCAACCTAGGTGGTTGTCGGTTGCATAACCGAGTTATCCTGTGGATGCCTTAATACATGAAGACCTGCAGCCAGGGCATAAAATTTATAAGCTAAGCGACTACACGCTAAGGGAATCCCCTGTGGCTTGCGGTTCTCGGCCTAGGACGTTGCTGGGGATCTCTGGGGTGGTCACGGCGTGCTATGTGTTCTGGTGCGCCAGTGGTGGGGAGTACTCCCCAGAGGAGGGTCCGGTAACTGACAGCCGCAGCGGGTTCACGGACGAGTACTAATGAGTGCCCGTGTTCCCGCCGACACCGTGGAGTTTTAGTGGGTTAGAGTCGCACATAACTGCACTATCTCCCCATGGTAGTGCAGTATGCATGAGCATTTCTCCACGTTAAAAAAAAAAGTTCGCTGCTGGGGAAGGTCAGCAAGGGACAGATTGGATCGGATCATATTTTTTTGGGATGAATTTAACTTGACCCTAAAAGCGTTATCTTGCATTTTATTCAACAACACATTTTATTTAAACGAGCGATATCTAGCCACAAAAAATATAAATTCATGCAGTTTCACTGTGCCAAAAATATGATATATGTTTACGTACTATTTTGTGTTGTTAACGACATTTTAATGCCGGAGAAACTTTTGGAGCCATACGTTGTACTAAATATTACTTTATATGTAAAATATGGAAACGTGTTACGAAATTTCGAATTACGAATTAAGTATAGAACATAAAGGCTTTATAATGGAAAATACAAAATTTATACAATTTTATTTACACTTCATTTACCAATATCGTAAATAATATAATATCCTTCAGCATTTTCATCAGACTGTTGCATCCCTAATTGAATATGTTAGTAACCTGATTACCAGCAGTCTCCCACAAACTTTGATCCACTAGCACAACCTATTCACCACCTTATGGCTTACAAAATAGAGTCTAAGATACCACGCTGTCTGGTTCTACATAAAACGTTTTGCGATTATTAACCAGTGGTGTACAGTAAACGACAGCAAATTCGATCATTTGCGGCCAACTGATACTTAACACGATTTCAGATGATTTTGGTCGAGTATTTATTCAAGTGAGATTTTCAGTTATTAAGTTCTAGCAGCGCCCCGCGATTCCATCCGCATAAGTGTCGATCCCGTGGGAATATCAGGATAAAAACTATCCTATATCCTTTCCCGGGACTCAAACTATCTCTATACCAAATTTCATCTAGATCGGTTTAGCGGTTTAAGCGTGAAGAGGTAACAGACAGACACAATTTCGCATTTATAATATTAATATGGATTGTTTTAATTTTAAAGGAAAAATTTGGGAAGGTTTAGAACGAATACTTTGCTTTCTGACTTTGCTTGACTTGGCAATAGGCTCGCCCCCTATTACTCGCGACAAGCTTTTATATCATAGTAGCAGTGCCCCGCGGTATCACCCGCATAAGTGTCGATTCCATTGGAATATTGGGATTAAAACTATGCTATGCCCTTCCCCGGGATACAATCTATCTCTCTGCCAAATTTTATCGAAATCCGTTTAGTGGTTTAGGCGTGCAAAGGTAACATACAGACAGACAGACAGTTACTTTCGAATTTATAATATTAGTATGGATAAATTGTGTAATGATGTTATAAGTTGATAATAAAAGTTTTAAAGGAAAAGTTTATTTTATTATTTTTGGCGCATTTAAATGAAAGCTTGTTTTTAATTAAAAAAGTTTTTTTACTTTTAATTTTTTTACGTTAACTTAGAAGTTTGATTTTTTTAAAGCTTCAAGGGACTGTAGACCTGAGTATATGGTTTTAATTTAAACTCGATACCTTCATGCGTTCCTGAGATAAAAGGTCTTGACAGACAAACGGACAACAAAGTGATCCTACAAGGATTCCGTTATTTCCTTTTGAGGTACGGAACCCTAGCGAAAATAAACTCATACAAAGACTTACCTGTACAGTACCCGGCGATAAATATTGCACATCGACCTATTTACACAAAACCATTTTATACAAAGAATAAAAATAATTATCAAAAGAAGCAAATCATAATTGTTTTAACAGCTCCTATTAGATACCGGACTGTTTGTATTTCGTGGGACAGATTTAACGCTCTACGAAGCCGAAATTAGCCGATTGTCTCTTTCCGAAGGTCGATGTGCAATATTTATCGCCGGGTACTGTACTTACTTACCCTTGAGTTTTAGGTATGAATGTCGATGGCTATAAGAGTAGGGGAAGACCAAAGAAACGATGGATGGACTGTGTGAATGATGATATGGTTAGAAAGGTGGTGATTACCGAGATGACGACTGATACAGAAGTATGGAAGAAAAATACATGTTGTGCCGACACCAAACAATTTGGGATAAGGTCTGAAGAATGATGGTGATGACAAAGACTTATCTGTGTCAGTATATAGAGCAGGTAAGTCTATAGAGCTATGAGGAACAGGGTGTAAAGTTCTCTCATTCTCCATAGAAAAGGGAGGATCTTCCGACCAGACGAGTGTCGTGTCTGGCGGGCAACTGTCCGATGATTCATATCGGGCCGTTGTATATATGCAAGTTGCGCGGTAAACTCTGCTTGCGAGATGCAGGATTTTGCGTGACGTCAGTATGACGCGTTGTTTGCATGTGGCGTTGTAGATACCGGTATTTGTCATCATCAAACGCTACTGCTGGTAGACATAGCCTAAATATTTTCGCTGGGTTTTTCCACAATTATTTTTAACAAAGAACGCGAATTGTTTTTAACAAAGAACGCGAATTGTTTTTAACAAAGAACGCGAATTGTTTTTAACAAAGAACGCGAATTGTTTTTATCAAAGAACGCGAATTGTTTTTAACAAAGAACGCGAATTGTTTTTAACAAAGAACGCGTTTAGAATAGAAACTTTTTAATATGTACGCCAAAAATATACAGATATAATGATAACGACGAACGATAGCCATACTGCGTTTATTACTTTTTGAAATTGGCTCACGGCCTATTTGGAAAGTTAACGTGTTTTCAAACAAATTAAATCGCGAATGTGGACTCTAATTTTTCATCCCAAAACTCAATGAAATAGAATGCGGGTGGTGTATTTGCCAATTATAAAAAGGGATCGCAGTTGGCAAATATTTGCTGCGTCCGTGTGTTGACTCGTGTCTATCCGCTGTCGAAAGCGGCTCATGATTTAGAGTTCATTTTGTGATTTTTGTATGAACATTGTAATGTTGTGTTGATCAACTGATTTGCTAGGATTTCCAAAGGATACCTGGATAAGTGCAGCTATGAAAGGGTATCTATCACCATACCATAATAAGCCTAAAATGTTCCCACTGCTGGGACACAGGCCGCCTCTCTTCGAAAGCCCAGTGCGGGTTGGTACATGCCACATATGTCTTCAAATGTTTTGTTCTATTGTATAACTTGAAATAACATCCATTTGAAACATTCGTCTGAATAGACTTTAGAACACAATGAACTTTCTTACTACCAAAGGTCAGTCGTTCTTTGTCTTGAAATACACAATCATTGCGTGTTTCAGACGACATAATATAATTTAACTACCCTTTGACTTCCTGTCTTCAATGGCGGATTGTAAATGGAACCGATTACTTTAACGTATTGCTGTCATTTTACGAATAATGCGATGTCAATAAATGGTATTTTGGGATGTTAACAAAATGTTTCTGATTGTACGAGTAATGCTCGATGCTTATTTTGAACCTTCCTTTTGCTATGGTTTTCAAATCAAAAGAGGCTTCTGGCATATTATAAGGTACCTACGGTCCACGACTGCTACTTTTATACGTCATCTAAATTGACACACAATTATTTCTTTTATTAGCTAAGCATAATAATGGATCTGCCGGGTCAGCGGGATTGTCCGAAAGGGTTACCGCTGTCCCGGAACATAAAGGGCTAAGGAAGGAACACGGGTGGGTTTTAGTCAGTAAGAGTCTGACACTCCCTTCCGCTCCACCCAGAGCGGGAGGGGTCATTTGATGATTTCCCATCCTAAAAAAAAAGCATAATAATGGATAATCAGGGTTCAATGTTCCCACTGCTGGTAAAAGGCCTTATCTCTGTGAAAGGGTTTTTTTTTTAATTTTACTTGTGCCCCAATTTTACCAAAGACTTCGAATTGTTTCGCTGATTGCACCTTTTTTGCTCTTAGTACATGACTACTAACTTCACTGTTATTTTCCTGAATGTCCTTTACATTATACCACACATAAAGTTTGGGCCCAGTAATCATCATCATCAGCTTCCTGCTTCCAGCGGATTCCTGCGGCCTTCAAGGTCATCGGACCACTTTGTGGGAGGCCTTCCAACGCTACGTCTTCCGGTACGCGGTCGCCACTCCAGAACCTTTCGGCCCCATCGGCCATCTGTTCTGCGAGCAAAGTGCCCTACCCACTGCCAAAAAGCAAAAGTTGATTTTATTTTTCAATTTTAAAAATATTAACAAATTTTCAGGTTCTAAGTACTAGTCAATTCAAACTTTTAATCGATTTATATCTTTTAAACTGAAAATCAACTTTTAATCGTAAGAATGTAAATTTATCACTTTCGATTAAAAAAAAAAATTATATCTTGCACCAATGTTAGGAAGATATTTTTTTTAAGGCTCGTACACACAGGCGCGACGCGACACGCGACACAAAGGCACCGCAAGTCGCGCAACATGCGGTGCCTTTGTGTCGCACGCGATTCGCGTCGCGCGTCGCGCCTGTTTGCACGAGCCTTTATATGAAACGGTATTTTATGATAGGCCCATCGCAAATCGCATCGCAAAAAAAAAAACATAAAAAGAGCTTGTCGAAAAAAGATATAAATTTTTAAAGAAGTACCCGAAGAATTTCCTCAAAAAATAAATATTCATAATAAACTATCAAAAATCGAGGAACATACACGAGGTATTTTCGGATACCCCTAGGTATGAGGAATCTAAATTTTTTTATTGACGTCACCATATGGGCCACCTTGTATAATTTGACATTAGCGAGCAGGTGGTGTGAAAATAAATAAAAGTATCATCTGGTGCGGTTAATAGGAGGTTTATGTAACCACAGTATTATTAACAGTAGGATGACTCGTTTATCTACCTGTTTCAGCGTCATTAACTGCTTCATGTATGTATATTATGTTATATCCGGTCATTAATCTGGTTTAGCGCAACAGCCTGACATATTGTGTAAGCGGCATAGTTTTCCTGTAGTGATGGCATGGCTTTTACAACATAAATAATATGTAGTATGTGGGATCTCCAGGAAAACTTCAAAATTGTTAAAAACAACAGTTTATTTAAAAAGAAATTGCACCTTACAATCTCAACACATCTTTTCTAAATATGACTGGCCAAAAATATATATTGAAGCTATTATAGTTTCAATAATGTATTTTGTCATTCAAATTAGTTAAATAGCTTTATCTTTTACGAACATACGTACGATTTAGGGAGCTCTAAAATGAATAATATTAATTAAAAAGGGTACACCTAATGAATAGCGTTCACCCGAACAGATTTTATGAGAAGCGCCATATTATTGCTCTGTGTGTACTGATAAAGATATAATTTGACAGTTTATTTTCAACCTTGTAACGGTTACGTCAAAGTAGGAATTTGAATGGGTGGTTATGGTTGAATTTGATTTAAAGTGTTATGACAATTTTATGTAAATGTTTTAGGATTTTTGTGATGTTGCTACTTTTGTTTTGTGGGTTGACGCTATGTTGTAGAGAATTGCTCTACAGAGGAAAATATGCATGCAAATTGGATATTATTGAGGGCCGGATTGTCACTTTGGCGTTAGGAAATACAGTAAGTTTAACATAACAAAACATCTCGCCTGTATAGCCTGAAGGGTTGGACAGAGATGAACTTACAGTACACCCATATTTCCATCCCATGTAAGGCTGCCTTTCCACCAGAGATGATCGAGGATGCGTAACGAGGGATGTGTGTGAAACCAACCAATAACATCGGTTCATTTTCATAGCTTAAACTAAGTTAGCGTTGGAATTGGTTTAGAGCTTTAAGTTTTAGATTAGAGCAGTGGTAATGAAATTATTTACACAAAGTAAAGCGCCTGCCGGAGTTGGAACCTACGACGTACAATTGGGCCAATAATGCTCTCAACTTCTCTCTTTTCCTAAAAGAACATGTACAGTCAGCAACAAAAGTCTATTAACACTTCAGTTTTTTTAATCTCAGTTATTGAGCAAAATATAAACACTTCAGTTTTTGTAAATGTCAGATAACGAGCAAAATATTTGTTCAAAATTGCATTGTACTTCTGCTGCAATTTTGAACAAATATTTTGCTCAATAACTGAGATTAAACAAACTGAAGTGTTCATCAAATTTTGTTGCTGACCGTACCAGGTACGTACTGCAGAAAAAAAACTAGCTCTTATCAATTTAATAACTATACCTACTTACTAACAGGCCTCGAGTTACCTTATAAGGACCCTATAAATAGACATACCTTCTTCCACTTCATGAATTTTTATGCAAAGCATATTGTCAATTTTTAAGAATTTAATGCAAGCTTCCTGTGAAGCGCCGCGCGCCGTGTCAGCATGGTTCCGGGGCGATAGCTTAGCGGAGACAGGATTTTCCAACCCATTTTCGAGTCTGTGTGTCGGAAGTCCGGCTACAATTCAATTTTATCTCTAAAGCCTTATTTACATACATACATACATACATAAACTCACACCTTCTTCCCATAGGGGTAGGCAGAAACTACAGAACGTCACCTGCTACGATCCTTACTTCTTTTGCCTCGTTAACGTTCATCCTGGTCATACACGCGCGCCGGTTGGAAGTAGTATGCGTCTGGGCTTTCTGAAAAACATAACCAATAAGGACATTATAATATTATGTCCTCATTGGGCGTGGTCCCGGCGTGTACAAAGCCCTCACATCTGCTTTGTAAATACTTTGTGTTAGTCGCCTTTCATTCCTCCTGAATTTCACCCTATGGCATGTGTGGTTACTAAAGCTTGAAGCAGCTGTACAGACGCCAGCACATCAAGCTACTACAATCTGTCAAATTTATTTAATAGATTTTCAACTTTATCGCTAAAGCTTATGGTTCAAAGTTGATTGGAAAAATTTAACAGTGTCGGGTAGCTTGATGTGCTGGTACCATATTTTTTTTTTAGGCCACAGACAAACAACTTGCATCGTGTAAATGGGGCTTAAGATTGATTTATGCGTCGGAAATATAATATTAGTTTGTTTTGTTTGATTCTGAGGGACTTCTGGCTAAGTAGTAACAACCGCACGGGTCGATCGATCAGGTTAAGCTACGCTTGCCGCGGTTGGTCCGTGGATGGGTGACTTCTCAATCTTCTTATACCAAGACCCCTCCGTACCTCGGAAAGCACGTTAAGCCGTTTGGTCCCGACTGTCATCGTAGATCTTTGACAGTCGTTACGGGTAGTCAGAAGCCTGAAAGTCTGACAACCAGTCTTACCAAAGGGTATCGTATTATTAGGCAGTCGCTCTATGTAAAATACTGGTATTCAGCTGCATCCGGTTAGACTTGAAGCCGACCCTAACATAGGAAAAGGCTAGGCAAATGATGACATCTAATTACGTAGTGATGTTAGGGCTACTAATACTACGTGGTTAATTATACCAAGTATTAGTAATCCATGCGTTACTAATACTATTACAAATACCACTTAGCACTAACGTAATCTGATTAGAAACAGTTAGCCTATCTATACCTTAACCTAAACACAACACAAATCCGTCTTAAAGCAATCCCTGTAAACACAACTCTACACGTTTCATGCAAAATCCTCAAGTCTGACAAGGATTGATGCTGACTTCGTAAACGGATCCCCAGCAAACAACAGAAAAAAGTTAAACAGCCATGAATAAATGTTTACTTACCAGTCTCCAATGCATATTTTTATAAAGATTTATTGGCCTTATGAAAGCGGTTATAATTTTCCTTGTTGTCAACTCAAACGGTGGATGAAAATGTGAAGGGAAGTTGGGAACAGATTAAAAGTTTGTAATAACGAATAAAAATGGCAGCTTGTAACTGTCTTGATGTAGGGCAAAGGCTTTTTTTTACAGAGGTGAAGCGAGCTTAGATCATCACGCTTTTAGAGATGCGTGCCTATGTAAGCGATTTCAGATTATGAGTCCAGGGGGCCTAAAAAGGCCACAATCATAAAAGGATAACATTATGAATCATAATGGACAGTCAACTGTTAAGTTAATCGTATCAAACCCATTGGAGAAGCATTTTCAGTTATTTTGTTTTGTCTGTGCTAAAATACCAATCCAAATCTAATCCCAATCTCTTTGATAATACCTACGTAGTGCAGCGAAAAAAAAAAATACGGACTGTCTTCGCCATATTATGATTCATAATTTTATCGTTTTATGATTCTGCCAAAGTGTCCTTTTTAGGGCCCCTGGTTTTCAGACAGCCTTGTTGGTTAAATAATAGCGGATTAATAACCACCCAATCGAGAATTCAATTATATTGATAGCTAAAACGTGCTCGTATATAATCGCGTGTCAATTTACCGATTAGCAGTCTGCCACTCCATTCATTCCGTATTAGTCCAAGCTATCTTACAGCCTCTCCCCGGGGATTAGTGAGCGTGAACGTGGGCTCTCTTAGATTTTATTATAAAACAAGAGCGAGTCAGACTCGCGCACCGAGGGTTCCGTACCATCATATGCTTTTATATTTTTATCAGCAAGGCCTATATTCGTCAGAGAACTTTAACACTGAGCACTGCGATGTAGTATATTGCAGTTTTAGGTCAGCGCCATCTCTTGACCAATAGTGGAACTAATGTAACTTTTGTTAATGATTTCTGAAAAAGTGTGCTATTCAGAGACATCGTTTTATTTTCCTGTAATCTTTACATAAGCTTCTATCATGATTTTATAAAATCGGTTCTTGGTATCGATTTTTAACCAACTTTCCGGTGTACAAATGGCATTTTCCACCCACTTCACAGTGAATGACAAATGTTAAGATCTGTTGATACAAAGGAGACGAAAAAAGATGTTCTTTGTCATTAATTGCTTAGCCAATTAAAATCATAAATTGACAACCAATTACTGACCCCCAAGATAGAAGCCCTGCTTAGCATGGGGGTCAACGGTCAAACCAAAAATTGTGATGTACAAACAACTGTGTTTACGTAAAATTACTGTCTTTTTTGCCAATAAAACTTTTTGTAATTTGTCCACACAGTCGTAAATCTTGTCCCAAAATAAAATTATGTGTGGCTGTTTACAGGAAAAAAATTGAACTAGTGCGCAAACTGTAACCAACAAATTTCTAAACCCCTATGCCCTGAAACTTTTTTGTCGATTATTAAAAAAAAGTTTGCTATGCCATACATTTTAAACGCGTAGGTCTTGTATTTTTCCATGAAACAGCAGATTTTTTTTTGATAACCGACGGTGAATTTCTACTCTAGAAGGTTTAGATGTGCTGAATTCTTGGTTACAGTTTGCGCACTGGCTGTTTTTTTCCTGTATATAAAACTCCTGTATATAGTATATATCCCTGCATAAGCAAACACAGGCTTGAGCACCGCCTCCCATATTTACAGAAAGCATAAACCTCACTAACTGCGTCTCGGGGAGCATTTCATGTTCGTGATTATGAAAAAAAGTTTGTCTCTCCGTACGCGCACAAAGGACGTGTTTTACAACTGCGACGTACAGTCAACCTCACATCAGTAATCACTTGCACTACAAAAATCGCCCGTGCTGCTACAACATAAAGACGCTGTCAGTGAAATTTTTCTCACTGTTTTGCGTTTGACTGTACGTAGACGGTTTGGTATTACAATAAATGTCTGGAGTATTTACTGTACTTTGGAAAGGGTTATAAAAAGTATCCTGTCTATTTATGGGTATGTAAGAAAGAGTCTGTAGGTAGATAAATGAGTTTTTATTTAGGCAGTCTTTCGTAATGTTGGCGAGATACGCCAAGATGGTGAAGAAAGAGTTGGTTCAAAATATAATAACTATCCTTTTTATAAAGAGTTTTGTTGAATTTTCCTTAAGCTCGAGTCAAATAGGCTCGCCTTCAATTGAGTGGTACTTAATCATAATTGCTGATACGTAAACGTACTTTACACAGGGTTATTGTATATATTATTATATTGTATATTATATTACATTGTGTATATTATAAAACACTTACCACCTTACAGGACTGGATTACTAACATCATAAACAACAACTTTTGTTTAAGACCGCTCATTGTGTCACCCTTTGTGCAGTTTCTATATTTATGTCTGTAATTTATATGGTGTATATAATAAAGAGTATTCTATTCTATGACTTTGCACAAAACATCCAAAATACCATACCAAAAAAAAACCTTTAAGATTACGTTGTTCTATCTAACCCCCACTCCCCTCCACTGAATGTCTACACGGCAGTTAGTTTACCTAACTAGCGCTTTCGTTGAATTGACATATTTTTAGTTTGTATGAAAGTCTGATGAATTAAAATCTGATTAATTAATAAAAGTTATAGAACAAAAGTTGTTGTTTATGATGTTAGTAATATAGTTCTGAGACTATATTACTAACATCTATATTAATAACAACTATATTACTATCTAATAAAGGTTTCTACAAACAGATGCGAAACGACATGCGACACAAAGGCACCGCAAGTCTGTGTCGCGCGCGATTATATCGCGTGTCGGGCTTGTTTGTAGGAGCCTTAACCCTGTTTATGACACCTCTGCTTATATTATCGGTAAATACAGGCATGATGTTATGTTAATGATATCCATGCTAATATTATAAATTAAATCAAATCATTTATTTGCTTGGGTAAATGTGAAAGCAACTCTGTCTCTCTGTTATCTTTCATGCTTGAACGGCTGTTCGATGATTTTAGGCACATAGGATATGCTATAACCCCCTTGCTAATAAACATATTACCTATATCATATGAATAGTTACACACCGATTTTTCTATTTCAGTGGTCAGTAATTTGACTTTCGAAAGAAGTAGACAAAGCATTGTGTAACTATACAGACGCTATACAACGTTTATTAGTGAGGCGTGTGTTATTGCTAGCCTTAAAATATATCGATATCATCTGACAATATGCTCCGAAAAACCTTATCGCCAAGTTCACACTTCAGATAAAACTTCTACCGATAAAGTTTTGCTAAACCTTCTAAAACTCACGAAGCCTGACTTTTTTGATAAAAATGTGTACGAAATATAATTCGGATACGCCATACGAATATCTTAGCAACTCTTTGTCTAACTTCTGAAGTCCTAACAAGAGTTTCAAAGAGATTTCGTCAATCTTATATAACGTACCTATCACACGGAGTGAAGACCTTTTTGCGTTTGCATCACTAAGTGTATAAAAAACTTTTTGAATCGATTATGGTGTTTACAAAGGAGGTTTCAATTTGTTTTAATTTTGTATGCTTGTTTTTGTGGCTTAATAAGAAAATTATTTCGATTTTGGTAACCAAAAAGTTTGTGGTCTTTTGAATCATTGCGGATTAGTTATGGTTGACGGGATTGGGAGGACATATTGGTTACAGCAAGCACGGCAGGCATATTTAAATTATGTTTCTTTTAATTTGAATATTACAGTTAAACAATATAATTGGATTGAGGTGTTAAAAAAGTTGATTAAAGTCAAAATCCTATTTCGCTTGATGACTTTTTATAGCCGTTGCCGATTCTGTTGTTCACAAATTAAACTAAATTTAAGTTCAGTACATCTTCTTTCTGTTTCACTAAGAAAACGACAAGATACATTTTAGTTTAGTCCTGTCAAATTAATCAGCGCCTGACGTAAATTGACGTAATTTTAGTAGGCAAGTTTTTAATCATGTCTAAACTTGTATGGAGTAGTGTCAGGCGCTGATTAATTTGACAGGACTATTGGGACTAAACTAAAATTTATCTTCTGTACTTTTCATAATAAAATAGAAAGAAAAAGATGCACTGAACATAAATTTAGTTTAGTTAGTGAACAAAGGAATTGGCATCAATAGGTATAATCTATTATAATAATTTGTCTGAAAGCATTCAATACTCTAGATATAAAAAAGTACGTGATTTATTTGTTTATCTTTTAACACAAACGGGTATCCCATTACGCATAAAGTTACCGTTAAAACCCCTGAAATCGTTTATTTACCATCCATTTAATTAGAAAGTAATCAATCAACGTTATTAAAAGTCTCGACAGTGTCTGGTCAACTTTGTCAATGTTCCTTTATAGGCAAGTTTCTTTTATGTCAGTTTTTTCATAAAATAGGGTAGCTTTGAACGTGTGACGAAGTTTGTGTTGTGAGTAACATGTGTGACTGATCGATGGAACTACAAAAAGGTCTTTTGTGCAGGTAGTAACGACGGTCGGTATGTGCGGGCACGGATTTTATGTTGGGATATTTTTAGAGAACTTACATAGATCATTGATTCATTTACTGAGTTCTGAGTCATATCTGTCTGTAGTCTGATTTATTTCGTGTCTGTTTATATATGTGTGTACATAAATAGTAAAATAAAATAAATAAACATATTTCCAGCATATTATGATGATCAATCCATTATTATCCGTCACTGTTTTCTTGATGTCTTGATATTTTAGTCTTTTCACGAGTGCACGATATTTTTACCTGTGATTTTGCATTTCATCGCTAATTGCGATCATCATTTGTCTAGCCTTTTCCCAACTATGTTGGGGTCGGCTTCCAGTCTAACCAGATGCAGCTGAATACCAGTATTTCACATGGAGCGACTGCCTATCTGACCTCCACAACTCATTTACTGGGTAATACGATACCCCTTGGTACGACTGGTTGTCAGACTTTCGGGCTACTGACGACCCGTAACGACTGTCAAATATCCACGAATGACAGCCGGGACCAACGGTTTAACGTGCTGTCCTAGGCACGGAGGGGTTTGATCGCTTATTGCGATGAGAATTAGTAAAGATCACGATCGCTGGTGGGTTGCTAATCGGGTTACTGTCAGATGTAAAATAACAGAAAATACTGTACTCAGGCTCGTCTTGAAATAATTCTTTGTAATTTTTTGACAAAACTAAAATCTGCCCACTTTACAAGCGTTCTAAATTCAAACAAAAAAATACACCAAATCAAACGCTGCAGCTTCCGTCCACACAGCACACCCGTGAATTTCGTGCCAAGTTTTTGTCCAGACCACATGTTTGTTCCGACAAGCCTTTTCCATGGATTTGGACAACGACGCAAAAAACTGGACGTTTTTATCTGAATATGACGGATATCAACTATGATTGTGAAGTAATCAGCGGTGTGAGGTTAAAAATCCTTGATAATAATACAAAGCAATTCAATTAGCTAGTGATACTCCACAGGCGTTATGGGAATCGATCTCTAGACACGATAAAGGCTCCTTCAAACAGGCGCGACACGACACGCGACACAAAGGCACCGCAAGTCGCGCAACGAGCCGTGCCTTTGTGTCGCGCGCGATTATATCGCGTGTCGCGCCTGTTTGTAGGAGCCTTAATACAAACAGCATACTAATTTTCTAAACTCATAGGTACTTAAAAAAGCTGCCCACTACCTGCGGTCGTTTACCCCCATTTTTGTTTTGTATTTCATGTTTAGATATTATATGAAAATGAAATATAGTTTATTATTTTAACAAGTAAACCTTAACATCTAGTGATTAATACATGTTTATCAATTATATATACCCATCAACTCTGCGAAGATTTGCTAGCAAATTGAATTTGACTATTTTTGCCTTTACATTGTTGTCATTGTTCCACTACTGAACCAGTGCGGAAAATCTTTACTTTACTAGAAAAGTATTACTATAATAAGATGGCTGAACGTTCATGAGTACAATGGTACAGTCATGAGTAAGACTAAAGTTGGGTTTAATTTCGAAAGTCGTCAAATAGATGCAACGTAAATACGTGAATAATAAAGGCTCCTACAAACAGGCACGATACGCGATATAATCGCGCGCGACACAAAAGCACCGCTCGTTGCGCGACTTGCGGTGCCTTTGTGTCGCGTGTCGTGTTGCGCCTGTTTGAAGAAGCCTTAAGTCAGTCTCAAAAAGATGTATTCATCGATAAGAATTCTTTTGATCGTCTTAAGTTTATGAAGAATACTGTAGAACAATTTTATTATCAGGGCGAGCGAAGCGAGCCCTGCTATATCCCACAACCTGAGCATTTTGTGGTACACTTTACGGAAAAACTATTACGCCTAGTGATTTGTGCTTTCACATAATAATTTCTATTTATATGTAGATGTGTTATCAGTAAAAAAAATAATAATTTTAATTACGAAAAAAAAATATTAAAAAAAACTGCCTTAAAGATTATTACCACGCAGAAAAACGACGCGAGCCCTCACAAAGCTCTGCTTTTAGCTAGTTTATTAAGTACCCGATGTGTAATATTTTTTGTGGCTATATGTATTTAATTAGGTTAAGTTATTATATTTTTATTTTATTAGTTTGTTAGTTAATTTAGTATATGAAGTTTATTATATTAGTACAGTATTGTTATCATTTTATTCCAGTGTAGGTATATATTTTTATCGTCGTTAATTAAAAAAAAGTAAAAGTTTAGGTTGGTATTCAGATTATCTTCGAATAGAAAGATAAAATTATGGATTTAAGATTGTAGACAATTAAACGAATTCATGTTGATCTACACAAGATCACAAGCCATTCAAGGCACTGAAGACATTTGTGTTTAGCTTCAGCTAAGCACAAATGGCTTGAGTGCTTACAGAAAAACCTTCAAGGTATGAAAACGAATTACATTTGGAACACCTTAGTCAGCTCTAAAACGACCAATGCTGACTAGTCAGTCTTTACAATTCCACTCCAAAAAAATGCCAACACATTTTTATCTACATCCATTTCATTTTCAGTAAAGAAAATATTTTATTACACTCAACCCGTTTTACTTCCGCGTCCTTTGAAACCTCGAAGCCAGTCGGAGTAATATCCCAGAGAGATGATTCATTACACCGACTTTTTCCCGAATAATAAAGTGCTTTGAATAATTATAATCATGTACGTTTTGTGGGAATGGAGCTGTTCTAATTGGGCTCAGTGGTGTTTTTGAGTGCATAGGGCATTCTTTTGAAATGAGTTATTAATTTTAAGCTCATATTCAGCGTATAAGTAAATAATAGTGTGAGTAAATGATTTGTATAACTTTATTATGTATTAAATATTGGAACAGTAAGATAAACTTAAAAACAGGAAACAATTTAATGTTAACATAAGTAATTTAATTGTAATTATTTTGACATGATTTAAAAAGAAATTCTATCTGCATATTTTATCTTTAGTATAATTTTAAGTATCTTTTACCTCTCCCTCGCCGCGTTTAGGTAATCCGAAAAAAAAACAAATTCTTTTCGTCCCAAAACTTTACCCGTATCGCTTTAAAATTTCCTAAAAAAAGAACTAATAAAAACTAAAACTTGTTCTGAACATAAAACTTTGTTTAAAAAGATAAGGTGCCAAGATGAATGCCTGTCTACAAACTCACTCACTCATTTGCACCAGGCGCTTTGTTCTCGAGAAACTAAGGAGCTACTTCAATATTCAACTTTCAAGTTAAAGTTATGCTATAGTATGATACTTACAAGTACATAATAGGTATTGTTCTTTAGTAGACCTACTTACTGTTGAGGGAAACAGGCAGGCAAGGAGAAACCAGGCAACCGACATAGCCCGAAGAATTGCCAAGCTTAAGTGGCAGTGGGCAGGGCACATTGCTAACAGAACAGATGGCCAATGGGGCCGAAAGGTTCTGGAGTGACCACCGCGTACCGGAAGACATAGCGTTGGAAGGTCTCCCATAAGGTGGACCGATGACCTTGTGAAGGCCGCAGGAATCCGCTGGAAGCAGGAAGCACAGAACCGGTCGAAGTGGCGTTGCTCGGGGGAGGACCTGCTGGACGTCTTTCTGCTGAAATGATGATGATGATGATGACCAGGCAAGCATAACTGAAATGGGTGTTATAGACGAACAAGCAGGTGATCGAGGAAGGAGGGGTGGAGGGGGGCTTCAGGGGATCAGACCGGAATAACTCGTAAAAAGTATACCACTTCTTGAATGACAATTAAAAATCCTCTTAAAGGTATACAAAAAAAAAAATACAAACATATTTATTTCAACTTAAACAGTAGTGTAGTGGGCAGTAGTGTTTTTCTATGTGCTTACATATAATATACTGTGATCACACATATTATGTCTGTTAATAGAGCAGCATTCCCCATTAGGTGGGTCGCGACCCGGTACCTGGCCATCAAAATAAAATGGATAATCTTTATAAAAGGAGTCCAGCTCATTCGGGTTAAGAATACAACAATCCATTCCATCACTTTAATAACTGATATCACTCGGAAAGCGGCCTCGCTCAAATGGAATTGGGCTGGACACATCTGCCGCATGTCGGACGATCAATGGGCCAAACTTACGACCCAGTGGGACCCGCTTAATGACAAACAACATTGCGGCAGGCCCAGACCAAGATGGCAGGATGATTTGGACTCCTTTAAATTCTGTATTATTCCCCGCGAAATCTTACCATATGAAAAACACGTCAATATCGTGTCTTTTTAACGGCAAAGAATCGAAATGTCATCCGTACGAACAACATACATATATGTATTTTGACAGTTCAAACCACGCCAACTTCGCGTCCATTTCGCACGGTTTCGATCTTTATGTCATAGAGTACACGTTAATAGTAGATGTCCTGATTACATAAGGAATTGACGTGGTTTCGAGGTTAGGAATCGTTAAGTGTTCCTAGTGAATTAGGGCCGAGGTATGGTAGAAATCGTCACGTAAGGGAAAAGCGTTATGCTCCCTCCATATCACTTTCTCTCTCTGTCTCTTTATATTATATAGCTCCCGACTGGGGTCCCCCTACCACATACTTTTTTTTATTTTGGTGGTAAATTTCGTTTTATCTTACAAAAATAAGTAGTTGCATCTACACCAAGTTATATTAAGCGTAGTCTGTTCGCACCCTAATATTCTGTTACTAATGACTTCTTTCACAGAGTAATTTACTTTAGTTATTAAGTGTGAAAGATTGCTTCCATTCATCTAGTTATTTGAACCCTTCGCTACAATAGAGGTAATCTGACTATTATTAAGCTAAATCCCGATACTCGATACCAATAATAATGATTTTAACTACGATATTAATAATCATTTGGAGCACAGTATTCGGTACAATAGATTTAAGGCGCTGCCCAAACGTAAGATGTTTTTGTCGCACAGTTAGGCGCATTGTTACATAATTATTACTTAGGCCAGAAAATAATTAAGTGTATTGGCAAATGTTCAAAGAAAAGACTTATTCAAAAATAGTTCATAAAAATAAAATAGTATCATGATAAAACAAAGCTCAAAAAATATTATTCGTTACATAATTCTCAAAATTTTGAGCGTAAACTATCATATTTTATGTAAAGGGAATTCAATCAAGTAAAGAAATACATACCTAAAAATTATTCCACTGAGCTATGCATTTATTTTTTTTATTTAAATAAAACTGCAAAATCACTTTTATTTTTTGATTTGGTGGTCATTCAATTAAACTAACATCAAACAATTTGTTGCCGCGATGCGCTATTGTCAATTACTTAAAATTTCACTTCTTATTGCGCCTTAATGAAATTATAGCTGGTAATAAAAAAAACCTAGAACGTACGTGATTAAACAATTTGGCACATTTTGAGACAGCAAATCATCGTTTGATGAATTCATCACGAACTACCAAGTTTTAATTAAGTTCACATTCGACAGTTACTAGTCAAGTCGCCAGGTACTCGTAAAAGGGGAGCCATTCAAATACTGATTCAGAGCTGCCACTGAGAGTTGCAAATAGGTTTTTCCCAACCAATAAAACTCGTCTGACCCGGGTATTGAACCCAAGACTAACAAGACATTGACTCCAAACTCTTGTTCTGAACCATTCTGAACATACTAAAACCTCAAATTCAAGTCCACAGACAATAAACTTTAAGCAATAAAGCGCTTTATGATCTCTTTCTATATTTTAATTACAGAAACACGTGTTTCAGCAGTTTTAAGATTATTTGCACATAAACTGACGGGCTGTTGTAAGTACCATTCCCTAATTAGTATTACGATTTGATTTTAATTAAGGGAGATATTGTAACTACAAATGTACGTATGGTCAGTAAAAAAACTCGATGAAAACTACAGTTTTTTTAATCTCAGTTATTGAGCGAAATATTTGTTCAAAATTGCATTGTACTTCTGCTGTTATACTAATTAGGGAATGATACTTACAACAGCCCGTCAGTTTATGTGCAAATAAGTGTTAATATTTTGCTCATTATCTGATATTAAAAAGAAACTGAAGTGTTAATCGACTTTTGTTGCTGACTGTACGAAGGCAGGCACAGACAGGCTGTTTTGATGGCTGGACCTAATATAAAAAATCATTACATGGTACTACGTCTACTGCCTGAAAACATCTGATCCGTAAAAGTATTTTAGTACTATCCTAAGTGAATTTTAACAATCCCTGTTAGAGTTTTCAAAAGCTGTGTATAGTTACTGCAGCTTTAACTGGCCACGGGTCATTTAATAAACACCTCTTTGTCATAGGAGTAACAGACAGTCCGCTGTGCCTGGCCTGCATGGAGGACCACGAGACAGCTTCACATGATTGTGTTCCCAACTGCCCGCTATCGCCACGTACAGGGCAAAGTACTTCGATAACCCAGGTACCCCTTTATCTCTTATTAATATTATTATCCTCATCGCGACTAAAACTTCTCACAAAACAATATCTGTATCAAATAGCAGATATTGTCAAAAATAATGGAATCAAATAATAAATAATGCAAATTCACACCAAAATAAATAAAGCGAATAAATCTAATATAAAAAAAAACCAGGTACTCTACGTGAGACGGTCAGTAACCTCAAAGCGTTGCTGGCCTTCCTTGAGGAGCTGGGGTGGATCGAATACTCGATTTTCCCACCCGTACGCAAAATACGCCAGTATTTTAAAATTAATGCCCATTGACGTGGAGTTGCGGGCACTAGCCCGTATTACCTATTACCTACCTAGAGTGTTCAATAAATTAAAAGGGTTAGACGCAGAAAGCGGTGCTCTTAGATATGCCACGTACCTTTTGCTAGAAAAATCGTTTCCTTAAAGTCGAGGTAGTGAGACTTGTGTTATAATGTCTTAAACTTTTGTCTTATTTGCTGACTTCAGCACATCGAGCTACTACAATCTGTCAAATTTCTTTAATCGATTTACAACTTTATCGCTAAAATATAAGGTTCAAAGTTGATTGGGAAAATTTTAGTTTCGGGTAGCTTGATGTGCTGGCGTCTGTACTAGAGGATACTAATTTTTCAACTGTCAAAATTAGATTTTGTGTAAGGAAATGAATGTGCTATATATAATACCTTAGCCTAACTACCTACTTTATTTTTCTTCCCATCATCTACCTAGCTTTTTCCCGACTATGTCGATATATGAATATATTGTACCTAGTAATTGGGTTTTGTTGTTCCAAAACCCAATTACTAGGTAATTCGATGCCGCTTGGTATGACTAGTTGTCAAACTTTTGGGCTTCTGTCGACCTTTACCAGGATCGATCGTTTTCTGCCCGTATTTGAAAATTAATCATTTGTATTGCATAACTCGTATATTGTGGCTAAAATATGACTTGTAATATAAATATTAATAGTCACCCATCCACCTATTTATTGCGGTTACAGAAATATCTGTTAGAAATATCTGTTGTTGTATAGAATACTATTTCACGAAGTCCGTTCGGCTTTGATTGTAGTAGTGACGTATCCCCACAAGCGCGCTCCCACAGCGGCTGCCCCTTGCTGCCGTCGCATGAGGCTATTTCCGCGAATGTGTACCGTTTTACTTCACCCATTGTTGAGTCTCTGTTGATCACAATGTGCACGTCCACGCTTGACAACATTCATAGTCAAACGGACTTCGTAACATAGAACATCTGTAACAGCAAACGCAGGCTTAGGTACCTTCCACGTTCTTGCCAAATTAAATCAAGCATATTTTACAAATCGAGTAAATCCATAGACACTGCACCACTCTCGGTAACCTTCCAACCTGACCTTGCGTCGCTTCCTCGTCATGCGATACCCAAGTTTGCTCGATACAGTATCGATTACCATTTAATGAGAAACATGATAAGTTTCGACAATGTCGCCGTTACCTCGGTTTCATGGTTGACAAAATGGATTTTGTTATGATTACCATCGGCGGCGGCGGTCAGATATCTTTACGGATTTTGTTCATGCGTTTAATTCGTGATAGTTTTTATGTGATCAAGGTATTATTTTGCAGCTGAACCAAGGCAAGCTAGTGCAGTTTCTGTGGTTTTAGTCAGGTGTAGTTGTAACTAGAAGAAACTTGTAAAGGCGTATTATACATTGTCTTTCTAGATTTGCTTCTTCCCTTTTAGTTAATACCTGCTAACAGAGTACTAACACAGGACGAATTGGACTCAGGTTTCCTCCCTGTGAGAGGGATCGGACCGTACTCCTCAACCCGCGTTGAGGAGTACGGTCCGATCCCTCTCACAGGGCCCGCACCGGGCCCGCGCCCGGTGCGGGTTGGTAAATGTCACATGTCTTCGAATTTTGGCTCTAGGACATGCCGGTTTCCTCACGATGTGTTTCTTCATCGTTTTAGAGAGCAGTGGAGATGAAACAATTTACAAAGAGTAAAGCGCCTATCTGGTTTCGAACCTACGACCTACAACTCGTAAAACGCGGCTGTTACCACCGGCCCTCCCTTTCGAAGAGAGGAGGCCTGTGTTCCAGCAGTGGGAACACTATAGGCTGATTACATAATCAGTCAATGTACAGACGCCAGCACATCAATTTGTCAAATTTCTTTAATAGATTTTCAACTTTATCGCTAAAGCATAAGGTTCAAAGTTGATTGGGAAAATGTGACAGTTTCGGGTAGCTTGATGTGCTAGCGTCTGTAACACTAGGCCACACCAATAAACCTCTTAATGCTATGCAAATAAGCATGAGACAGAAACTTCACTTCAAAAATGACTGCAAGTGACTGCTATAAATTGATATTCACATAATTAAGATGTAAGTACGATTCCAGGCTCAAATAGCACCCATCAGTTTGAAGCCTACACTAGTTGTCTCATTCCGCCGACGTACTAAACAAAACACTCGCTACTCATTTGATACAATAGTACAGTCACAGTCTACCTAGATAAACGCCTTACAGTCCGTCAATGCAAATGTATTCGCAATTGCAACACGATGCAAATGTCCGACAATGCAAATGTATTCGCAATTGCAACACAATGCAAATGTCCGTCAATGTAAATGTATCTTGCACGGGTTTACAGGATGGAACAGGTCTATATGTGTGTCCTTTAACTGCCATTTATTACAGTTGGACACCTAATTTTAATTTGTCACTTAGTTGAAAAAGTCATTTATGAAACGAAAATTACTTTATAATATATAAATTTTGGGCGAATATAAAAATGCGGATTTAATGCCTTAAGCATTATCTACCAGTCAACCAAGTGTGGTGGAGAGATAACATGTCTCAGGTTTGTAAGTGTTTGTACATTTTTTAAGTCTTATAAAATGTACGGACAATTTTTATATTTTTATTTATTTGTTTCTTTAAATAAGACAGTTTAAAACCACTTACAAGAGTTAAATACACGGTTTGTATATGCGAATAAACGAGAAATTATAAAATAATCAAGTTCCGGTAAAAAGTTAACAACACTCATAAATCCCTCTCACACTACTTCTGACATGCCAACAAATCTTTGTCCAATCGTCCGCAAACAGATCGTTTGGTGTTTTAGGGGTTTATTTAAAAATGATGATCAAAGTTAAGTGACGACTTGTGTGTTTTGCAACTGTTTAAACAGTCGCAAATCACCACTTTACGAAACGTTTATGAATAAAGGGGGTAGAGTCCAAGAGATCATTAAATTACTAGAAGTAGTGGTGAAATCTGTATGACAATAAACTACTGGACGTAGTGGGTACTCTGTGGCACAACCAACGCTATAGTTAACTTACCTCGCTGTAATTTCCGTAGCTCATGAATGAGAGTGTACGGGGAGTCTTTGTGTAGCATTGGGTAGTAAGTTAGGGTAATGTTAGCATCTTGTCCGAGATGAACTAATTTTACTTAGGAGCTCTTTTAGGCACAGAGTAATCAGGTCTAAGTAACTAGATCATTCTTGCGAAGACCACTCTAATCTAATCTCGCAAATTGGCGCTGTATTAGTAGTTTACTATGTTATAGGGTGGGTTTTCTGTAATTGTCTTTGCAATGTTTATTATTATGCTGTATAGATACTATTTGAAATAGTTATTTGTTATACAAGAGTGCAAAGTTGCTTTTTAACCGCGTGCTCAATTTTGATGACTGAGCAAGCGAAGCATTCTAAAATTGAATCACGAGCGTAGCGAGTGATTCAAAAATTAGAATCCTGAGCGTTAGCGAGGGAATCAAAAGAGCACGAGGTGAAAAATCTTTGCACTCGAGTGCAACACGTAACTTTTCATCCCACCTCAGCGAGGAAATGATGAGGCTCTATTTAAAAATGCCACTAATTTAGGATAGGTGTCTATATATAGGTATGTTTTTTCATCTTTATTGTTGCTTTTAGCATTGAATACGTACTCCATAGAGTGCTTGATTTCTTGGTCTCGGATAATTCAATAAAATATGCCAGCAAAACGTTTTCTGATAAAGTTTTGGCTCCTTTAGCTAGTCGCCACGTGTTAAACATTATCGCTGTTTCAAATACTTCTCGCGTGATTGTTGAGGGAGAAAGCTCATTTGCGCATTTTTTACAGTTTCAGTCAATTCTGTTGGCGTCAAATAAACTTCGTCGTCGCTAGATTCACTAATTTTAGATTTTTTACTTGTTTACAAGTTTCTTGTTTTTATTTTTAACCTAAGGTTTTAGCAATATGACGTGAAAAGAAAATTGCGCGCGCAAAGCAAATTAAAAAAAAGTACACCAAGAAGGTTCCGAGTCTGAGTTTTTAAAAAATTTAAAAAAAGTTGTATGATAAATTCGGCACCATGGAGGTAGAAGTAAATAGGTTTAAGGTTTAATGATGTTTTGAATTCACAAACTTAGTGCACACGATGTTCTAAATTCAATTTACTTTATCCTCTAGCGGATAAAAACAGCTTTTGCACTCAGATATCGAAGAGCAAAGATACTCTTTCCGAGATGGGGGGATGAAAAAATCTTTATTTCAAAAACCACACCTTCTTTCTATTATTTCTTTATGATAGAATCGGCTTTACAGACTCAGCATTATATACATATATATTATATTGCGTCGCAATGTCAATACCGCAGAATGATATTCAGCCATCTTATTTACATGACAGACCGAATTCAAAATGTATAAAAATAAATATGTTACCCAGACAGACTCTAATAACTAAATAAAAATAAATGTATCGATATTTCATAAATAGCGAGGTCGTTAAAAAGGTTTCAGGTTGATGTCACCTCGACATTGGTCAAAGGTGCATCGATATATAGTCAATGTTGAAGGTGTCTGCAGACAGCAGTTCCCACTTACCTTCTAATTGGCAGCTCAGGAATAAAATTAAAAGAAAAGCTGACACGGGTTTATGGGTCCCGCAGACTCTAGTAAAACAATTTCTATGAAAACTTCATGGAAATTGTTCTACCAGAATCGCGTCACACCGTCATGACGCACCTTCTTCTTCTTATACTTCTTTTTTATCTTCTTTTACTTCTTTTCTACAAATAAAGCTCCCTACACAGTGTGTGTTCAAAGCTATGTATATTTTCCGCATTTCCACAGACATTAGTCAATCAAATCTATGATTTGATAGATTGATTGCAATTTTGGGTTGCCATACATAAAATGCGTCAATAACTACTAATATTATAAACGCGAAATTGTTATTATTTGTTATCGTTTCACGCATAACTGGTCGTTTTGTTTGGCTACATTTTATCTGAATATTTGTATTAAAAAAGGATGAAAAACAAAATACACGTACGCGGGTAACTGCGAGTCATGCCATACAACGCTATAATGAATTCAGTGTCCGTGGAAATTATAATGGTCGTTTCCTGTATTTTTTAACGAATTTACCAGACGTATTTTTCATAATCAAGCTAGTTAAATTTATGGAAAACATGAAAGGAAAGTGAAATGAATGAGTTCCTCTTAAAAAATGATTGCAGGATGTGAAAGGACGCTATTAGAATTCTGTTTTGGGAAGATATGTAAATAGCACAATATTTTTGCTTTTTCACAGCAGTCATTTTAAAATTCACGTTTTAGGGCAACACAAAATCTACTCTCATATGGTAAAGTTCAAATTATAAAATTAAAAACACTTTTCCAAAGTCGTGTTGTGACGGTCAAAATGTTACACTTTTATATTATTATCTTATTTACCAAGTGTACAGAGTATAACTTCGATAAGGATCTTTGTTCCAAAAGTTATTTTCCGTAACAAAATGATGCGTGTTTTTTTTCTACTAAACCACAGCTCGACCAATGAGTTCTCAATTCATAGGTTTAAGTTGCCGTCAACGAATAAAATGACTAAATAACGCAACTTTATAGTGTTACTAGCTGCGCCCCGCGGTTTCGCCGGCGTAGATGTGGATCCCATGGGAATATCGGGATAAGTCAAAGTCAAATTCAAATCATTTATTTCAAATAGGCACATTAAAGGCACTTTTGAACGTCAAAACTTACAGTAAAATGATTCTAGTCGCCCCTTCCAAAAGGTAGTTTTCGTATGGAGAAGAATGGGCAAGAAACTCCACCGTTACTCTTTTAAAATATTTTACAAGGTTTTGTATACAATAATATAATTATATGTGAAGACGATGCACCTAGAATAAAAGAAGTCTACCCCAAAAATAATAAAAAGAATTAAAATAAAAAGAAAACTAATTAAGATATCAAATAATGGGGGTTGGGGTCAGCTTCCAGTCTAACCGGATGCAGCTAAATACCAGTATTTTATAAGGACCAACTGCCTATCTGACCTCCACAACCCAGTTACTGGGTAATATGATACCCCTTAGTAAGTCTGGTTGTCAGACTTTAGGGCTACTGACTACCCGTAAAGACTGTCAAAGATCCATGAATGACAGCCGGGACCAACGGCTTAACGTGGTGTCCGAGACACGGAGGCAATTCTCTCACACACAATAATGATAAAGTAGTACCATAATAATTGATAAATTAAATGAAAAGTGGTTAGCATAGAAAGTTGTACGCTTTCTGTTAACATCGCCTTTATTATTGTTGAGTTCTTGAAAACTGTTGTATGTTTCCAAAGAAGGCGATCGACACATTAAATGTTTCTACGAAATAACAATATTCAAAGCGGGTGAATAAATTATAAATTTCATAAACTTCAAATGAAAAATGCTATTATGAATTTCTTGAGAAAGCGTAAAGAAAAATAAACACAGAAATAATTAGACGTCACACTTGACTTGTTTTTCAAATCTAGTAATCTGACATCTTTATTTACCTCTTAATGATAGTCTTATTAAGAAAAGCTGATATATCTTTCACAGTTATTTACAGTGTGTTTATCTCACGAAGCGACGCGCGCTTTACTTGTGGTAACCAAGTGTACAAACACGCTGTGAATCTCACTTCATCTAAAATTTTACGGATAAGATTTTGACAGAATAGATTGGCAGTTTTGTCGTCTCTCTCTCACACACACACACACACTGTGTCTCTTTCCAAAACCCGACGTGTCTTATATGTATATAACGTCTGGGTACCGTATAGAATAACAGGCTTTTAACTAAGTTGTAAGTGAGCGAGTGCACGTGCTCCGTCGTGTTAACTTCACGCATGATCACGGAACTTCGTGACAACTCTTGTGCACTAGTTTGTGTATTCCTTAAGGGTTTACACGTTTACGTAAATGGAAAGTTAGTTAGACTTTAGTGATAGAATGAGAGTGTAATTTGTTACAACACAGTGAAACATGTTGTAACAACTTCTAATGGTGCTACTATGTTCCTCATGTCTGCACTTAAGCATATCAGCCCCTTAATTTCTGTTCCATTTCTGGTCGGTTATTGAAAAAAATATTACTTTTCCATACATTTTGAACACATAGGTACGGTCAGCAACAAAAGTCGGTTAACACTTCAGTTTTTTTAATCTCATTTATTGAGCAAAATATTTGTTCAAAATTGCAGCTGAAATCCAATGCAATTTTGAACAAATATTTAGCTCAATAATTGAGAAAAAAAAAACTGAAGTGTTAACTTTTGTTGCTGGCTGTACCTGTTGCACTTTTCTATGAAACTGCAGATTTTTATTTTCGGTAACCAACGAAAAACTTCAACACTAGGGGGTCTAGAATCATATGCTGAATTCAAATTTACAGTTTGCGCGTACCGACGCCCCCGCCACCCTGTAGGTATATATAATTAAACAAAGCCTGATAAGACGAGTTTTAATTCCAACTAAATTTAGTCACTTCCTGTCTGTTAACTTGGTAAGCTAACGTATTCAAATGTTCCGAGAAAGTTTTATTGACTGCGTTTCAAAGTATTTTCAAGTTAGTATAAAAGTTGAAGCTATTATATTGTCGTTAGCATGAAAGGATAAATGTGATGTAGCAACGTTGGTATACCTAACATGTTATTTCAAGGCGAAAGTTGTTCGAGCCATATCCGTATTGATATTGGTCTCTTGCGACCATTCGTAGTTTTATCTTTAATGGGTTTTGGAATTAGAAGTTTTAGTCCAACGGAGAGCTTTAAAATCAAAGGAGGTTGAAAGTCTAAGTCTCGTATTACAGAACCTCACTCAAGCGTTACTTTAAACTAGTTTCAACCAATCAAATGGCTCTAAAGCTAATCTAAGTTTTAAGTAATGCTTGAGTCTTGAGTGAGGACCTATAACATGGGCCTAAGTGTGCATACAGTGACACGCGGCGACGACAGAGGTGACTGCAGCCATCGACGCGTCGGCGGCTGCCGTTGACAATATGCTGCTCGTGTATTTGAGCACCGCACTCAAAGGTTGACTGGTAGAAAATGCCTATGGCATTAAGTCCGCCTCTGTACATTTATGTGCTTGAAGTATTAAATAAATAAATAATAAATACACGAGCGACTCGTTGTTGACTGATGCAGTTGCCTCTGTCGTAGACGCGTAGTTCGTGTGATGACCACTAATACATTGCTTGGGTATTGTGTTTTAAATATTCGGTCAATGTCAATATCGAGCACACTGGTTTTGTTTACAGCAAACAGTTGCTTCTCTTTGTAAGGTAAATCGTTTGCCCTGAATTAGGTATAAGGCCGCCCATTGTATATGTTCGATCTATTTAATCATGAAAGGTTTATTTTCTCTTGACTGTACTTACCTGTCAAAAAGAGTAACCTAGATAAAGTGGATAAGACAGAGATTAAAACAGAAGACGAGTTAGCAGGGGATCGAGGAGGGGGTGGGGGGGCGAGTTGCGGGGGGGTTCAGGGGATCAGACCGGAATAAGTCATTTTTTGGTACCTATGTATTTTTGTGGTGTACAATAATAGTACATTATGATATAAGTGCGGTAAGTTGAAAATTACAGCCGAGGCGATATTGCTTGCCCGAGCCGTAGGCGAGGGCTAAAAGAAAGCAGAGGCTGTAATTATTATCAAAGCGCACGTATGTCATACGACGTTTTATAACATATTTGCGAGGAAATAAATAAAACTCGGACTTTTTTAAACGAATACATCTTTAATTAAAGCAGTTATGAAAATTTGAGCAATTAGTAAAATTGATTACGTTGCCTGTTAAAAAAGTACCGTATTTACATTACATTACCGCACAAGAACGTAATGAGATACATTACGATATTGAAATTGGTGACATAAGAGACCCTTTACGAGCAAATGTGTTATAAAGTATATATAAATAAATAAGAGGATACTGGCGTGATGTCATATAATTACATGCTTATTTATCCTCTTAACATGATCCTACCCTTCTCACATATTGTAAATGTCCCAATTTCCATCATTTATGCAACAAAATACGTCTTTTTAACGCCATTCCACCAAGTATATGCCATATTACGACACGATAGTCGTTTGTACGCTGTTGTGAACTCCCCAGTGGATTTTATGACTTGTGGGGAAGATAAGCGAAGCCTTCCGTACGTCTAACGTGTGTTTGTATAGCGTTCTGTGAGAATGTGCAATCATATAAGTAAATATTGAGATTTATACGGGATATGGTTGCTGCATGTTATGATTATTGACACAAATAGGGAACCAGCAATGCACAACACAGCAATGCACGGCACGAGAACGCACGACATTGGAATGAACGTGTTTTGAATTCCAATGACGTACATTGTCATGTCGCGCATTCTCGGCCCGGACCAAGAGTGTCCGGCTTGATAATGTACAGCACGGGAATTGGAATCAAAACAAACAGTGACGTCACAATAAAAAAGTAAAAAGCCATGTGAAACTAGGGATGAGATTTTGATTGATTAAGGATTGATTTTGATTGATTTTGTTTCATTTGACGTGTGGTTGACGTTCAATCAATTATTATTGAAGTAAATCTGTGAACTATTCGTTAAGAGGAAATACGGGCGGAACGACTTTTGAAAATTAGGTATTTGAAGAAACTATCGCTGTCGCTCTGCGAGCCCCCGCCCTCTAATGCGTGCGATAAGGACAACTGCAGATCCGACTGAATAGCCTAAGTAAAAAGTCACATTTTCGAGGTTTGGCTCTCGCCTATTTTCTTCACCAATATTGAACCAATTTAAAAGATATTTCATAAACTGGATAAGAAGGATATGTACTGTGCCGCTACATTATGGTTAACACCCCGACTCAGAGTACCCCGACTCGGATAGGTTAGGTTAGAAGGCTAAGGCGGGAGCGAAGCGTAGCGGAGCTCCCGCCTTAGCCTTCGTGGTTATTTTTTTTTAAACCACCCAGAAGTAGGAGCCCCGCGAAGCGGGGCTCCGTCGACCTATCTTACACTCTGAGTGCTTACCAAAATTTTATTAAACATGAGCAGCTGATTGCAGCTTATATAATTAATATGCTGTACAAAACTCTTTTTATAAAGACTTCTCTGCTTAAAAACTTATCAATCGCGCAATCAATCGTTTTTCGGAACAGCACTATCTAGCTCAATTACCTAGTATCCAAGTCCCAAAATTTCGAGTCACCTGATTGGCCAACCAATCGGCCAATCACGCGATGTCGCCAATTCATGTGTTGTACACTCTCGGGTCGGACCATCAAGGTACACCCCAGGAATTGGAGACATCGCGATGTCGCCAATTCTTGTGTTGTACATTCCTGTGTTGTACAATCCAGTGTCGTGCATTGCTGGTACGTGCATTACAGTGACGTGCATTATAGGGACTCCACAAATACATACCTGGTTTCTTTGATTATATATTTCGCCTCTTTACTTCAATAATGTGTTATCTTGAATATTGAAATGCTCAGACTTATCACGTTATTGAAGTAAAGAGGCGATTTGTTCATCTGGAAATTATATAACTATACGTAAATAAAGGTCCTAGGAACCCGTTAGATGCAAGAAGCATAAAACCGGTCGAAGTGGAGGTGCTTGGGGGAGGTCTATATCTAGCAGTGGACGTCTTTTGGTTGAAATGATGATGATGGAAAGGTCCTAGCAGTTCCGGTAAAGGTCCGGAGTAGTGGTGGCTCAGTGGTACCGGCCGCGAATTAGAAGTTGTAGGTCGTAGGTTCGAACCCAGACAGTCGCTTTACTCTTTGTAAATTATTTTATCACCACTGCTCTCAAAATGGGTTAGGGAAAACCTGTTGAGGATTCTCGGCATGTCCTAGAACCAAACATTCGAAGACATGTGTCATGTACCAACCCGCACTGGGCTTATGGATAAGATTATCCTTTGGCTTTAGGGCTAATGATCAAATGTCAGTCATTGTCAGTATTGGATAGATACTGAATTGGATTCCTAAGTGAGTTAAGTTTGAAATAAATTAGTTACGAGTGCAGTACAAACTAGTTGATACAATATATAAACAACAATATGTATACAATATTTAAACAAAGTAAATCTGCCCTTATTCTCATTTTATTTTAGTTTTAAAATTTTTTAAACGTTCTTTTAATAAATATTTTATGTTCAGTAAATTAACTAACAAACTATTAAATAAAAACATAATAACCTAACCTAACTAAAACTATGTATTAACTAACTAAAATATAGCATCTAAACATTTCTCTGCATCGCTTTCGACTGGTAATGTACCCAAGAGACTGGCGGCTTCTTTTATTAGACAATTTATAGTGTTGCTTTTTCAATGTTCCTTTTATATAATTAAAGTCAAGTTCAAACTAATACAAATCAATAGTCCCGACGGAAATAACTGAAAATCCACGCCACTAAAAGTACTACCAAACACACGCAGATTTATTGCAAGCCTAAACAAATACGCAGTGTTGACACCGTCTGATTGAAGAACTCGTAAAGTGGACGCTTTTATGGTCACACTGAAATACACACAAACACCCAGATTGGCAAAGAATTGGATATAGTAAGTAAGACACAAGTTAGAGGTTTCATCGGTAAAATGCCTCACACAAAATAAACACGATCGTTTCAAAAATAATGTGACGCTGTTCGATGACTCCTATTAAACCTGCGTGTATTAAACTTTTTCGGTGGCGTCTAACTTCAGCGTAATCGTCATAGAGCATTTTTTCAAAAAAATCAGGGTCCGTATTATGAATTAATTATTATTAATGCCATCATTTTTCTACTGTGAGAGAGAGAGAGGGAGAGACGAGGCTATAAAAGGACGATAGCACCATTTCAGCACTACAGCCCCAGAATAGTTCCATAGTAAACCTTTAGACGTAGTACTATATGCTGTCGAAGACGTTTATGGGAGACACAAGCCTAAGGCTCCGGTTAGACTGGAAGCCGACCCCCGATTAACGAATTATTTCATCACCACAGCTCTCAAAATGGTGAAGGAAAACATCGAGAGAAAACCGGCATGTCCTAGAACCAATCGAAGACATACACATCTACTAACCCGTACTGGGCCCGCGTGGTGATTTACGGTCCACTCCCTCTTACCGAGAGGAGGCCTGTGTCCCAGCAGTGGGATTATGCTATGTGTTTACAAGCGCATGTTTTTTATTTAGTTACTCTCAAACGTTGTAAATCAACTTAATCATGCCTGTTATTTAATACACAATATGCACCAAAAAGAACTTCGTTCAAAGTGCGTAAGTATGTCAATCTGCTGTACAATGGAGTGCCCTGACTGCATGCCTATGTAAGCTTTCAATTGTGTCGTGCTATAGCAGAGGTAATTTTCAGCAACAGTAATTTTATTATCCAGTGTACAAATATTCGTGGAATAGGGGTGTATATTGATTTGGGTTCGGGTTTAAATTGAATAGGGTGTGGATATTTTTGGACATACATTGTATTAAATAGTCTGTGATACTCTAGTTTTAGGCGGCCCCTACAATCCTACAATAAGTTTGCGCAATATGATTGGATCAGCCTGTGCACTCAAACTACCCAACATTTACACGCAATATGCACACGCATATAGTATGCAGACGCATATATCATGCAACAAAATTTAAAGTCGCTCAAACTTCTTCTTCTTGCGCAATCTTCAATTTTGTGAGTAATAAGTAATTAGTACACGACAAGCGAACACGAGTAAAAAGTAAATAGTAATTACTTTTTTAAAAGTAATTACTATTTACTTTTTACTCATGTTCGCTTGTCGTGTCCTTTGTGAGGATTCTGACTGCCCGGAATTAGTAGCTCAGCTTGTGAGACATTTTGTTCCTCCTGTACCCAAATACCAACTCAGACCGCGACAACTCGAATTGTTTGCCATTCCGTCAGCACGCACAGCCGGTCGATTCTGTAAAAATCTCACCGTGAAAACTTAGGTGAATTGATTTTGGTTTCGCTAGGAATTGACACTATTGACAGCTCACTTCACGCTCACTTCACCTAAGTTTTCACCTAAGTTTTCACGGTGAGATTTTTACAGAATAGCACCGCAGTTTCGCATTCTAACTCGCCCGTGGTTCGCGCGCTCACAATGCTGAATTCTCTAATGGCATTTACACAGGAGTGTGATTTGTTTGCTGCGAGATCGAGAAACGTATGTCGCGCAGTTAAGGTTCTGTGAGATGATGGACGACAGATGAGTTTTCTTTTTGTGCCAATATTATTTGATTGTTGTTTTTTAGTTTCACTTGTTTCACATTAAAATTTTACTGTATTATAACTTGAATCTGGGACTGTAATGTTGTGGATATGTTTTTACTAAATAAATAAGGATTAAAACCCTAAACAGTCAAAAATATTGCACAATTTGTGAATATAAACGATCCATCGTTTAGTGCCCACCTTATACAGATTGCTCTAAATATTGATAGACCTTTGAACTTTTTAACAGGTCATCTGTATATTAATTACTTTACCATTTAACTAAGAATGTGGAAAAGAGATTTTTGTAACCTGGGAAAGTACAGCTTGTTTAATATTTTATATCGAAAAACATGTTTTAACTATAAACACAATTTAGTTTATTCTTACTTGTTACACGACATTTTTCACTCAATCTATCCCTTAATCCTCTCACGCAACCATAATACGATAAGTTCCATCAAAACGGTTCAGTGGTTTCTGAGAATAAACGTCCAAAACTCGGTCGTGGCCCAACATGAATAGGTAACTAAATAATAAACCGGGAGTACTTTTGCAAAATTATTATAGTGCACCATTTTACAAAAATTTTGATATTCAATAAAAAAAAATCCTTCTTGCGTAGTTCACAAACAAACGTAAGGAACATCTCGCTACGCCACGCTACGCAGTGTGCTATGGCGTAGCTCGGACTGTGCTACGGCGTAGCCCGGACATTGCTACGGCATAGCCCGCACTGTGCTACGGCGCAGCCCGCACTGTGCTACGACGAAGCACGCACTTTGAACGGGTCATGTTCACATTGCTTACCCAAAAGACGTTTTGTTTCATTTAAGGTAATTTTTGGGTTTCATTTATTTTGTTTCTAGCCGGCTGATTTACACTTCACGTGACCAGAGGGCTGGCCAAAGAATTAGCGTTGCCATTCAACGTGGCAATGTTGCCAGTCTTCTGGGCACATTTCCGGATGACAGCTATGCGGACGAGTACTTCCACGCCTAAATATAATTTTGTTTTGTATTTATTTATATAGTTAGTCTTATAATTTAGTACCTAGTGTAAATAGTTTTTTTATTACTTACTTAGAAACATTTACAAGTATTATACCTTTTGTCTGTAACAGCATTACCTAAGTTCTATGTACTTTAGTATTTAATCCAGTGTACAAGGGGACTATTAGGTCTAAACTTCGGTTTAAACGGCGGTAAAGTTGCCGCGTTGTGGTTACTGTGTAGTGCACGGATTAGTTTTGATTGAATGGGAGCTGTGGTTCAGAGGTTTGTGATCAGATTCCACGGAGTTTAGCTATGGTCAGAGTTTGTGGGATTTGGTGGTTAGGTGACTACGAAAGGTGGTCAAAGAAGATTTAAACGATATTTTGTATGACCTATGTAAATGGCTCTCAATGTTATTAACGCAGAGTTGGATAGTGCACTCAAAATGATATTGTTTTATCAAAGAGCTGATATTTTTACAGAATGCTTTACAGTGACGAAATAAAGCTTCAACGGCCCGCTTGCAGCTCATAATCAGCGATCAGGATTGGGCTGTAATCCACCACACGGGCTCAGTGCGGGTTGGTGAATGTCACATGTTTTCGAATTTTTTGGTTCTTAGGATATGCCGGTGTCCTCACGATGTTTTCCTTCATCATTTTGAGAGCAGTGGCGATGAAATATTTTACACAAAGTAAACTGCCTTTCTGGGTTCGAAACATTGACCTGTAACTTGGTAAGTACACTGCGATTGTAACAAGCGAAAAATGACCCGGCTTCGTCGCTTGACACATGGCCAAACGTCGAGTAACTTTTTTGGAAAGTGTGGGGAATATTGATTGCTTGCTGCCCAATTTGTTATTAATCTTACAAATATTGTTCATATAGTCTCCTTGAGCTATATTCGTAAGGGTGAGTCCACACTATATACATTTTATAAAACATGGTCATGTAACATGTTTTGTAGACAGATGAGCAATGGTAAATAATGAGGACCTGTCAAATAACGAAAGTTTTACAATATATGTTCCTTTATCTTTTTACAATATTTATTTACCTTTCGAATTTCGTTTCCATTTCCATAGTATATTAAGCCATGGGTCCAATTCAACAAAGAAAATAAACCCGGTCCTCACTAACTCTTCACAAAGTCCCTAAATTAAATTACATATTCAATAGGTATCACCTAAAACTAAATTAGTTTGCCCTCCCATATATTACGCAACCACTATCGATGTTTGCCGACTGCTGATTTTTAGACCGCCCGGTTCGACCCGAACAAATTTGTTTACATCGTGCGAATTTTCTGATATAAATACGTGTATACTTTCTAGATATAGATTTACATCTTCTACAGTATGTATTAGGAGGTGTTGTTATAAGAAAATTCTACAATCGTATAGAGTTGGAAGTAAAAGTGATGTGCTGGCGTCTGTACAACAGAAGCACCTCTGCCTAACCTTTCGGGGAATATAAGCGAGATGTTATGTTATGTAGTATTTATCAATGTAGTTTTTTAGGGTTCCGTAGATCAACAGGAAAAACGAAACCCTTATAAGATCACTTCGTTGTCCGTATGTCTGTCCGTCAGTCAAGGCCCTTTTTCTCAGGAACGCGTAGAGTTATCAAGTTGAAATTAATATCAAATACTCAGGGCAGCAATCTTTTGAAGCAGTGAAAACATCAAGCTTCTAAGTCAACGCAGTCAAAAGATAGGCGTTTATGTTCCGAAATCAAAACCTATAAGAGTACTTCACGTTGACATAGAATCATGAAATTCGACAAGAAAATGCATTCGGCAATATCATTTAGCACAAGTAAAGGAAGAAAAAACAAAAACTGTAAATTTAAAGTTACATTACAAAAAAAATAATTACAAAACTATTTACATACTTAAAAATTTGTCCGGAGTCGCACTTGACCGTTTTTTTTTGTTAGCCTATTTTTTGTCCACTGCTGGGTAAAGGCCTCCCCTTGTTTCTTCCAAACCGGGATGTCTTGTGCGATCTCTGGCCATGTTGGCCCTGCAAATGTGACCACACCGTCACACCACCTTCGCTGTGGTCTACCTTTTTATTTTGTTAGTCTGTATTGTGTCCCACAGACTGCTGGGTAAAAGACTCTCCTTTCTTTCAACCAACCTATATATTAACAAAAAAATATAACCAATAACAATAATCCTGCTGTATTTCGACAAGGCTGAACAGTGAAGAAGTGTGGCTTTAGGAAGCTTTGAAAGTTTTGTGTCTTTATTCGAGGTCACGGTCAGTTCTCAGAAGTAGTTGAATGTGGGTTCAACACGAGGCTGACTTCCGATTGGATTTACAGGAAACTTTGCTTGTGTTTAAAGAGTTTGTAACAATAAAATAACAACCAAAGTTTAGGAGGCTTGTTCTTCTTTGTCAAATTTTAAATAAACTGGTTTGTTAATTGTGTATTTTTAAATTACCAAATGTATTTTATGTATTTTTGTCTTGTTTTGATCATAAAAGGATTACCCATACACTTAGTCTTGTAAATCTAGTTTCATTTGGTATATTTTTTTTTAGTTCAGTTCGGCAATCTCTCGGTGTAAAACTCTAGTATCCTAATATTGTTGGCTAGCCAGATAAAGTTGGTATATTTAAATATTTAAACTTATCGCACAAAAAGGTACAAAGGCGGACTTAATGCCTAAAATGAAAATGAGTAAATACCTTGCAAAATGACAACTTAGTATTTTATTCGTTTAACCCCCGTCAACATTTTCAAACAACTGAATTAGTCTCCTTCACCGTTAATGTTTGTATCATTAACCAATGTGCACTGAGCTGAAAACCGACACAAAACACCCCTCTGTCAAAACGCCTTTATTAAGGTCGCGAACACTGACGCTCGAAAATAAAGTGAGGTACTAAATACCTGCTATCATTAAAGGCTTAAAAAGGCGATTAGAACGTTAACTGTGGGTGTATGACGGTAATGATAGGGGTACTTTCCGTGGGTGTCAAGAGGAATTAGGTCAAAAATGGAACGCAGTAGCACCCTATTTCGAAACAAAAAAGTTGAGAGGTGCCGTGGGACACCCGGTTGAACGAAGTTCTTTTTGATGCATATTGTGTATTAAATGACAGCCATGATTAAGTTAATTTACAACGTTTGAGAGTAACTAAATAAAAAAAATGCGGTTGTAAATACAGCATAATTAGCATATAACATTCCCACTGCTGGGACACAGACCTCCTCTCTGTGATAGGTAATGGGCCGTGATCTGCCACGCGGGCCCAGGTGCGGGTTGGTAGATGTCACGTCTTCGAATTTTTGGTTCTATGATATGCCGGTTTCCTCACGATGTTTTCCTTCACCGTTTTTGAGAGCAGTGATGACGAATAAATTAGACAAAGTAAAGCACCTGTCTGGGTTCAAACCCATGAGTTGTAGACTCGTAAGTCAGGGCCGTGACCACTGGGCCTCCACTGCTCTATCATACAGACATACTACAGCAAAAGTGTCGTGCCCGTCAAAATGTTACCGGTAAAACCGGCCACTTTTCGTTATCTCCTTGCTAAACGTTAAATACACGTTTAATAATTTATGGCATTCATTCCCTTACAACGGGCTATGCTTGGAATCTCTCTGAGGGATTGAATCCGGAACGAGGTGATCCGGCAGAGAACCAAAGTTGTCGACATAGCTCATAGAATAAACAAGATGGGCAATGGGCCAGCCATATTAGCCGTAGACCCGATGAGCGTTGGGGTAGACGTGTTCTTGAGTGGAGACCGCGAAACATAAGGAGGAGCGATGATCTTTGCAGGTTGGTTGGTGGCAGCTGGATGAGAGTTGCCAAGAATTGAGCTGAATGGCGTGCAATTTGAGAGGCCTATGTCCAGCAGTGGTTCCGTGGCCTGCGGTAGGGTGATGATGATGATGATGATACCATTACAACAATGCAATTTTTATGATTAGCAATGCTTTTCACGTAAGATACCTATTTGTACAACGAAAATGTAAAGATGCACAGTGCCAGTCACAGGGAAAATTCAATTTCACTAACTTGCGCCAGTTTGCACTTTGTTCTTTGAATACTTGTGAGTCAATAACTTTAACAGATTTTGTGTGCATCGACTGCGATACTTGAAAGTCAAAGTATAATGGAAAGTAAAGTTCAGAGCATTGTTGAAATAGATAAAGATGTACCGTTACTTATAAATGTCAATTTCTTCATCATTTATTTATTAATTTTAATTAAAATGGTTAAAAACTAATAATAATTCACACAAATGCATGTAAAAGAAGAAAATATAAAGATAATTCAGTTAAAAAAATACAACACCTTTTGGACCTCTGGCATTGGCGTGACAGAAGTACTTCTGACATGAAGTACAAATTATGTAGGTAAGTTAATAACATTATCAAAAATAAACATGTCACAGTCTTGTCAGCTTTTCGGTTAACTTTAAGCTTTCCATGTCAGCCCTATTCGCGATATTTATTCATACAGTAATAAAATCACAATACCAAGGCCGTCGAGCCGACAGCACGTAACCTTTGCGAAATGTTACGGGCCCTTAGAAATCCATGATCACGTGTAGCGAACCAGCCTAAAATAAATTTGTTTTTCAGTGATTTTGTGTAGATAAAAGTACGTGCATGATGTTTGATGATTTCAGACTTTAAAGTGCGTATAAAGTCAGAACAAAGTTATGTTTCCCCCACGTCTCCTAGTCTACCCCTCTCATCAAACACGATGAAGACACGATCCCTTTCTGCTAGCAGAAACTTTTCGCCAGGCGTATATGAGGTATTTGATTTTGAATTTTCTGTAGTGAGTGTACTCTAAATAATCAAACCTACCTAGGACGGACTGTCCAATTAGGTATGTCCAACTTCTAGAAAGAGGTCAATCGTCGAATCCCACTCGGCTGGCCAGCTTTCGGGAAGCTACGCAATATCTTTTCGTCCCACATACCGCAGTGTCTCAAGACGAAAGTCTTCGACCAGTGCGTGTTGCCAGTGATGTGATGACCTATGGCACTGAAACGTGGTCGTTCACAATGGGCCTTATTGGAAGGCTAAAAGTCACCCAAAGGGCAACGGAGAGGGCTATGCTTGGAGTTTCCCTGCATGATCGAATTAGAAATGAATCTATTGTTGGCGGACACCGTGTGATCGCGGTGGCAGTTAATCACTTAAGAAACACTTAATCACTTAAGCAAAAGGAAAAAGAAGTCAGAAAGAACGTTGAACGAAAACGAAGCAAAAGCAAGGAATAAGAAATTTCAAGCGGATGAAGTTGCGGGCAGAAGTTATTTGATTATAAAAACAAACCATTGGAAACATCGCATTGATACCTTTTTTTTTTGGTGTGCGGTTGTAATCCTCATGGACTTCCTCCATCGTCGGGTGACAGAGAGGCATGCCCGACTTATACCGGCTAAAACCACCACAGTTTTCCACCTCTGGCCAGGAGTGCGGGATTCGCATAAAACATTCACCGCTCCCCCGACAGGCATCGCATTGATACCTACATTATCTTAGACAACTGTTATCCTTCTGCTATAGCAGTTGCTTCTCCTGTTCAAATAAATAAATAAGTACATATACATAAAAATCTCACCCTGATTTTTAAAAAACAGGTCAATATACCTCTTACAACGAGAACCAAAATTCCAACATCTAGTACGCTAAAATTTATTGCCTTTCCGAATGTAAAACGATATTTAGAAGCAGCTTCAAGTTTCCTGATCCCGGCAGTTTCCTTCCATAAAGATATAACACAAAATCGGTTTGGCTGGAACCCAATGTCGGACGCAAAAGCAGGTAGATAGGCTCCAAATACAAATTGATATGCGGGAAGCAATCTCAATTAGGCAGGCAAATTGAAACATACCCCTAAAACAGGCGTTAGTGTTGCGAAGTTCGCGTACATGTTACGCAACGTTAGGCTGTTTTGTTTTATTTGTTGAACAAAACAAGTAGTGTATTGCGTACAGTTGATGGTGGAATTTTAGCGGAATGCACTTTTTATAGTCTGTATGAAGCTTTTGCAGATAAGCAGTTCCCTGCGATGTGTGCGTGGAATATTGTGTAGGGGCGTTAAAAACATACAACGTTATAATTATTGCGTTTATTTCAAACAAACGTGTTTACATAAACGCGCCTACTCGTATAATATCACTGATTTTTCCAAGGAAAAACTTAATACTAAAAGAAACCTCATTCTAAATTCGCTTGACTGTTAGACTTAGAATGCAACCAGAGTTATTTTACTGCCAGCCTGCACTACTGCGGTCGATTTTTGCATGAGGAGTGTTCATAGAGTTTCTTGCCCGTTCATCTCCACAGAAACCTACTACGCTTTGGAATCGGCAACTAGCTTCATCTTTCCGACTAACTGACCGATTCTTTGACAATTGAAAACTTCCTGTAAATGGCTTAATTAAAATAAATGCTTTGAGTTTGAGTTTTTATACTAAGGCTAATTAAGATAGTTTAAAAAATATCATCCAGACATATACAGAGTTATTGGTAAAACATTAACGACCTCTGAAGTGGTCACTGTACTCGTCATTATGAACAAATTTTAATATGGGACCAAAATAGAAATCGCGAAAAAAAAAATCTGCTGTTGTACGTTCCTACATTTTGAAGAGTTATACGAACATAAATGTAGGGAACAGCTGATTTTTTTTGATGGTTGGGATACTGAATTTGTTTCATAAAGGTATAGTAATTGAGTGGTTTCTGGATCTTTTGTTGGATAATAGTTGTAATAATTACACATATTATTTACCTATATTTATTTATTGTAAACGCATTTAATTTTAATTTTATCCTAGCCAGATTGTATTATTTTATTCGCACCTACGTCACTATAATTATAATATTATTCATTTACACATTATATACTGCATATAACTTTATAAATAATAAAAGAATCAAGTAATCAAAACGCAATACTAACACGCCCACGAACAAGAACGTTTCCCAATGCAAAACTTACTGTAGAATACATAATTAAAGTGTCGGGTATACTTACAAAACTTCACACTGCACTTAACACCTGTCACAACACCAATTTATCTCGTCTTCTCAACGGCCGTGTGTCACAGCAGGGATCCAGCAGAATATCAGCATCAGGTACATTTGCCTGACACATGCTGAGCTGGACTCCCAATTGGTGCGACCTAGAGACGCGCACCGCACTGTATATGTTTCGTTATTAATTTTATTTTAAGTATTCGTCATAGTGTCACTTTTATTTCGATATGTGTTTTTCATTTTGTTTTTGTTTCGGCACCTTGTTTTTATATTATAATCATGTGGGTAATTTGGTTATCATTTATTATTGTACTTTTGTGTGTTCTGCTGTCTGTTTGTGTGCGCCAAATAAATGGTATCTATCTATCTAAATGGCACCGATATTTGTATTGTGTAGGCTGCCTACAATGCCGAGTTAAGCCTATTCTTTGAAAAACTACTCGTAGTGTTTCAGTATCAAAGTCATATTGAAATACTACACTACATACATATATTATAATACTATACTATTGTTATTAATATTATATTTTTATGCGTCATGTTTTCCGCAAATAGACGTATTTTCTTTCTTTTCTTATTTGGTATTGAAAGTTTTGAATGCTTTATAAATATTCAAGGTTTCACAGGTTAATTGAATGTTGGGTGACTGGCAAATATTTATTTCAAGGACAATTTCGAGTCGAACAACAATAAAATTGACTATCGCAGACAAGTAGTAGTCATTGGTTTTATCAAAATATTGCCTTTATTATTCATGATAATGACACCCAGTATATTGGAGTAAATTAAATGAGTGTTGAATTGTGCAGTTATTTATACTTAATCGAACCTCTAATAATTCACATTTTGCGCTCCTTAAAATAATAGTGAACACTCTGTAATGATGTAATGACTGCGCTTCTTTTTTTTGAACCACATATTCCTTCATCGGGGCCTTAAGAATACTAAATAGCCAAATAACTGCGATAACCTTGGATGTAGCGCTCGCAGGCAGGTTCGTCACATTCACAGTTCTAACCTAACCCATGTAGTCGAGGTACCCTAACTTAGTTACCGAGAAAAACCCAGAAAGTTAAAAAAAAGTTCGATTATAATAAAAGGTGTGCATCATTGGAAGCGCAAAATGATTTTGGAGGATCAGTTAAATATTTTCCTTTCTACTATATCATTAAATTTTTTTTTTGTGGTTATTTGCCAAATAATTTCTCCCGCTCTGAGCAGAGCGGCATGTCAGACTTTTACTGACTAAAACCCACCCGTGTTCCTTCAGTTGCCTGTGCCAGGGGCCACGGTAACTCTTTCGAACAACCCGCGACCCTGGCAGGTCGTGTTTCATAAATAAATAACTGTAACAGTGGCGCGAGTTCAATGATTTTTTCCCCATCTCAAAAAATGCCCAACGCGCTTTAATAAATTCATAAATTAATATAGGTCAAAGCATTATATTCTTCCCAATGAATACCTAAAGTTAGATGAGCGAAGCACGGAACCGGGCATAAGGAACAAAAGAAGAAGGATTAGGTTTTAAATTAAATAATCTTTTTTTTTTCTTTTTTTTCTAATGCCAACAGGTACAAAATCATAAATAAATAAATCCTAAAACTTTTAGGATTAGGCTTAAAATTAAATAATCATATTTTTTTAATAATCATGGATTCACTCACTCCTGGGTATACCTAGCGGTGTTTTCTAACGCCAACAGGTACAAAATCATAAATAAATAAATCCTAAAACTTTTAGGATTAGGCTTAAAATTAAATAATCATTTTTTTTTTAATAATCATGGAGTCACTCACTGCTGGTATACCAAGCGGTGTTTTCTAACGCCAACAGGTACAAAATCATAAATAAATAAATCCTAAAACTTTTCTAATCTCAACACAGGCATAAACAACAGTTCTATGACCGCTACACTTCGCCCCTGAGACTGTAGCCACTACAAATTTGACGGGCTTAATTATAATGGCCGCTTAATCTAAAGGGAGACGCAAGTTAATTAGTTGGACTAATGAAGCTAATGCTGTGTTAATATTATTACTGTGGGGGATTGGGTCATACTAATTTGGGAAACTGCAGTGGTATAATTACTGTAAAGCAGCCATACCTAGGTGAGTTTGCGAATCGATTCTTGGCTGTCGAAGTTCGGAGTGTTTTTATATAACACCCCTCTATATCTGTCGGGGCTCAAAAATTAGTTTTCAGAGATTTTGCACTGAAATGAAATTATTTATTCTGTTAATAGGATATCGGAATAATACGTCATATTATAAAAAAGCAGTGGCACTCCGGGAGCGCCAGCAGAAGTGAAAACAAAACACTGACAGAATACTTTGCCATCACTCACTGTCATATCGGATATACATTAAAACCGAGTACATTCCGAGGACAGCCGAACACATCCGAAGCGGGTATGTTTTGAATCGTCTTATAAACAAAACACGCGCGGTTTCGCTTATGGTAACAGTGGCGCGAGTTCAATGGTTTTTTCCCATTTCAAACAATGCCCAACGCGATTTAAGGAAGATTTCACTTCATAAAAAAATAAGCTACATGAGATCGGCGTTTCAGATTACTCTGGGAAGAAAGGCCGAAACAAAGTCACAGTCTCTTTTATAGTCCAGATATATCTTGGCCAGATCATGTGAACACCAAGATGATAAGATTGATGTCTGAAATGGTCTTTGGAAGAAAGTACCACACAGATTTGAGTGGACCGTGTGAGTAATCGTGTAGCTCAACCCAAACTTGAGTAGCTCAACGACTCGACGAACAAAGAAAGACTGGATATTTGGGTCTACTAATGTAATGTAAATGTCATGTGTGTCATATAACTAAAATTAAAATGATATGATAATTATTAATTATATAAATAATTGTAGCTTGTGGTATTGGAAATTAAACAAGACTGGCATCTCAATTGTAATTTTTTTTATCACAATCCAACAATAACAAGCCAATAACAATTCAAGTAATAATAGCCGCACGGGTCGATTGATCAGGTTAAGCTACGATTGTCGCGATTGGTCCGTGGATGGGTGACCATTTACATACCAAGACCTCTCCGTGCCTCGGAAAGCACGTTAAGCCGTTGGTCCCGGCTGTCATTCGCGGATCTTTGACAGTCGTTACGGGTAGTCAGAAGTCCGAAAGTCCAACCAGTCTTACCAAGCCGGGGTATCGTGTTACCTAGTAATTGTGTTGCGGAGGTCAGATAGGCAGTCGCTCCAAGTAAAATACTGGTATTCAGCTGCATCCGGTTAGACTGGAAGCCGACGTTAACATAGTTGGGATAAGGCAGATTGTTTGACTTTCGGAGAAAATCTCTTTTAAATCTTGCGTAACTTTACGGAATTTATGCTCGTGACTGTACCTGCTACGTAATTCCTTCTGCCAGTTCACTTCAGAGATTTTGAAAGAATCCGACCTTCACGTAGTTGGGAAAAGGCTAGGCAGATGCTAACTTATTATCACAATCCAAAGGATGATAAAGGAAATTCTTCAACTATTTGAAAAATTCGTCTACTCGACAACGCAAATAACCTAATGTATGTTGTTGAATTTTCATATTGAAAGGCATTTTCATTGTAAATGTGTTACGCAATTACCCCGCAGTACCTAAGCATTAAGGCAACTACATGAATGACCTAAAGCGCGGTCACTGTCGGACTGCATAGAAAAGAAAGAGAAGCGCGATGACACAACTCTGGTAATTTATTGCAAAATATGAAGCAATTATCTATTTACAAAAACTATTTAATAATAAATAATCCATCGCTGAATGCAATTTGGCGTTAGAAATTTAATGGTATATTCTTAATTATAATTAAAATTGTTAATGAAGGTATAAACTGCTTTTAAAGACAATTAAGAGGTGTATTTGATGATCTTTTTTGATGCATTACTTGATGCGTATATTTAATTATGCTTGGAGTTCCATCACTATATTAAAACAAGACTTGAAAATATCAAATTTTTTTTTTGGTCATAATTATATTTACGGTTTAAGAGATACACTGTTTTAAAACACCAACATTTTGACCGTTTTCAAGAAATTCTCTGCCTTAAGTACGGATTGTGTTATAAACAAGTTACATAAGCAATTCCATTAAAAGATAACATAAAGAAAACAATGCAAAATGTAACAGGTTGCTGAACCACCCCGCTTGCAGATAGTACAGACATAATTCTCTACTACTCTTGACATTTACGACTTGCACAAGATGTTGAACTTCTCGTGAGCGAATATGAATAATGTTCTTTGCGTTTTGTATTTTTTTTTAATCATTTATTGTTTTCGGCTGAAATAATATTTAAAACTCTATTTATTTTTGTATGTCTAACAGACGGACAGATTGTAGTAGCTTATTGTGCTGGCGTCTGTACCTACACATTGTGGAATGCAAATAAAGTATTGGCTTATTATATTCCCAGGCGCTCCAGAATTTTATTCCCGGCGGCTCCAAATTAAAAAAGCAATGGGAACCTTTTTAGTATTATATTATTTTAACTAATAAAATTATGGAGCTCTTGGGAATCAATGTATGGAGTGAAATAGTTTGGAGAATAATAGATTTGGAGTTCCTGGGAATAAGCAAAAGTATTGAGTATGTAAATCTGATTTTTTTTCTAGCCAGGATTTGCACTCGATACATGGATTTTAAACATTGAGTCTGCAAACCACCATTATATGTATATATAATATATATTATACCCAAATGAACCAGTATCAATATTAACTTAAAGAAAATCGTTGAAACGTAAACCGTCGTCAAGTTAAGATATCACTTGAAATACTTTGGCAAAGCTTTGATTGCGTTCAATATTTAGAGTACCCAATGGAGTGTCATTGATATTAATCGGTGAAGTTTATTATTTGGTGACTGGTTTCCTTTGAAATGCCTCGGGCTGGCTTCAGCCGATGAAAACATATTTCTGTAGATTTATCTCAATGACTTTGTCCGCGAGGAACTTAACTGTGCCATAAACAAATCCTATAGCACTCAGTAGGTACTAGTGTAGCTTTTTATTAGTGAAATACTTTTTGTAATCAGAACAGTATTTCTAGACATTATCTCTTACAAACAAAAGAACGAAGTAAATTGCCTGCCAGGGTTCGAACTCACGACCTAAACTCATAAAGGCTCCTTCAAACAGGCGCGACACGCGATAAAATCGCGTGCGATACAAAGGCACCGCAAGTCGCACAACGGGCGGTGCCTTTGTGTCGCGTGCGATTATATCGCATGTCAAGCGCGATTATATCGCGTGTCGCGCGCGATTATATCGCGTGTCGCGTCTGTTTGTAGGAGCCTTAAGTCGGGCCGGCCCAGAGCCGATTGCTTGTTCAATACTCATTATTCAGTACTTTTATTGCATTCCACATGTAGGTATTCTAAGGTGGTAAACTTATAATTTGTTAATTTTATTTACAAAAAATATTATATTTATTTTTTTAATATAATTTTTTTTTTATTCTGTGAGCTATGTCGACAACTTTGGTACTCTGCCAGATCACCTCGTTCCAGAATTGATCCCTCAGAGGGACTCCAACCATAGCTCGATTCATAGCTCGCTGAGCGACTTTGAATTTATGGACTAGCCGTACCGTGGGTGTCCAGTTGTCCACGTTTTTGATCTGTTCAAGAATCTTGCAAGGTGCAAACGGATTTAATAAAAATACTGACTGTCTATGTCTATCAACCTTTGATATAACTTTAGTTTAATCTTTATCTTCTTATACATAAAGCCCTTTTACAGCAACTACAAAAACTAAGTTCAAAGATTTTCTATTAAAAACTTGCACTAAACGAAACTTACAAAAGTGTAAGTATTCGTAAGTTCTAAGTATTTGAACAAAGTTTCTTACAAAGTTGGCTGATTTGTTATCAAATTGAAGACAGGCTTTGATGTGCCAAAGTTAAAGTTTTTCCTAGAATCTTTGCGTTTTATTAGTTTTTGCAAGTATTCCTTTAATATTTTAGGGTTTATTTATCTATCCTATGTGGCAATAGCCCTTTCGTTAAGATACCCGGTATCTCATAAGTTTAATCCCTACTTTGGCAGTACAATACCTATTTTTGGGTTTTTCATTAATGACGATTCAAATTAAATTGCCAATTTTGTTAATACTTGAATGAATTTATAATTCAGTATTAAATCATCTGCACGTTTGGAAATTTTAAATTTTACGGTTAGTCAGAAGCCCAAAAGTCTGACAACCACTCTAACCAAGGGGTATCATAATATTATTCAGTAAATGGGTTGTGGAGGTCACAACACCCGTCTGGTCGGAGGATCCCCTGTACCTGATCCCCATAACTCTATACATGTATTAAATTTTTTAAGAGTGAAAAAGCATTAGTAGAATTAAAATGCATAAATATGACTTCATTCAAGGCTCTATTATGTAAGTAAATAAAGCCACCTGCCACTGTGCGTCTAATAGTCGCGTACAATAAAGTCTTCACGAGCTGCGACTCTCAGGTACAAAGAATTCCCTTTGATGGAAGCTTTATTTCATTACGTGCCAGTTGCAAGTGCAATTTAATGAACGCTTTACAATTGTTTTGTAGGTACTGTAATGATAAATGAGGGAACAGAACTACGGTAGTTTATTGTGCGGTTAATGTTTTAGAGAGGGCATTGAACTCGGAATGTCATAGATGTTACTTAAAAATATTTGGAACAAAATGACACTTAGGCGTCAAAGTACTCTAGTAACTTTATTCCTTTAACTAGTTTGTGGTTCGCTAGCTTCGTCGGCGTGAAATTTCATGTTCCCCGACCCACTCCGTCGCATCGCATCGCCAGCCCGCGCTTTAGGTACTTTGTTTTCGCTTACCGTTTTTCTAACTCTTTTTCTTTTCGCTCGGTTTATTAGGGTCCAATCGAGGATGTTAAATAGCTTTTTATATAGCCTTCCTTATGAATTGGGCAATAAAAAAATATTTTTGCAAATCCGACCGGTAGTTCCAGAGATTAGCACGTTCAAACAAACAAACTCTTCAGCTTTATCTATTAGTATAGATTACTTAGTAAAACCTAGTGTAAATACATCCACTTTCTTACTGCTTCTGAAATTTACGTCCTGCCAAGATGAAAAGTATCCTATGTCCTAACCTTGGTAATGGTATACTCGTTTGACATAATTTCATCAAAACCCATTAAGCATTCAAAGGGTGATGGTCAACAAACAGCCAAACTCACAAACAACCAAACTTTGGCGATTTGATCGATCTTCCAGCAAAAAACTACACTTTATTCAACTCTACACGAAAATAACAGATAGGTTTTTATAAATAATGTATAATACAAGTTACTAAGTGTATTAGAGAGCGATCAAGCCTCGCTTATCAGACGCATAGTGCTGAGCAATCACATTACTGTTGTACCTGCACTCGTTAACCGTAATAGCTACTTCAGCATGAGATTCCTTAATGGAACGAGAATTAGATACTGCTTCGCTATATTGGTAGCAGATATTTTTATAAGAGAATGGCTGTAGGAGGCCTACTTGGCTATTTTGTGGAGAGGAAATATGAAAGTGAGCAATTAGAAGTAGAGTAATTTTCTTTGTAGCACTGTGTGACGTAAACCCGCCTTTCAGTCATACTTTTCTGAGACTTAAACAGTCAACTTTTACACAGAAAAGCGTGCCTTAAGTGCGGGTTAACGTTAAAAGGGCTATAGAATAGTATACGATACGTGTGCCTTAAGGTGGAACTAGTCGCTAGCTCGAACTCACTGGTGGTCATGGCCAAAAAGCGCGCTGTCAAACCTGGCTTCGTGTCCGATAGAGATAGGTTCAGTAAGAAGCAGTTAGACGCTAGTCTACACGCCCAAGTCTAGTTCTCACGCACAGAATCACCATTACGAACTGAAAGGCGCGTAAAATTCGAAAAGGCCTTTGGAAAATCGAGTTTTATGAAAAAACCATTGCATAAATCAATTACAAATTAAATTTATTGAATTCTTCGATAAATGAGCTTTGTCAGTACCGACTTTGTTTAATTACTTATTTACACCCGAAGTAACGTTACAAATAGCAAGAAAAACGAATCTATGTTGGCTCATAACTTTTTAATGTGTTTTTATTTTACTATTCTGTTTCCGTACAGATAAAATTAATAATAAGAAAAAACCAATATGTTTAATTTTGGATGCACAATGTCAAACAATGGAGTAATACTCTCCCGAAATTTGTGTGGATAAAATATCGACTAGTGGCACCTTAAGTAGTCTATTAATGCACTGCGTTTAGTTTAATTTCACACCGTGCAATAATGGACTATTTAAGTCACACGTATCGTAATCTACTAATTTTTAACCGACTTAAAAATAGGAGGTTGTGTATTATGTACTCAACGATAGCTACTTATAAATAATACATAACTTTTTATTATTAGTATGACTATGTATCTACATAGTTATTCTAATTGCTTTGCATATTACCAAGGTTAGTAAAGAAACAGAATATGTACCGTCGAGGAAACTTACATTTGCCCATTTGAAAACAAAATCCCGTGCACATGATGACCACATCTGTTAGCAAGTGTTACTATAGCGAGCGGCTAACTAAGCGCTGCAAACAAGAGTAGCCCTTACGGTGTATAGATGTATTCCTCGATTGTACGTTTGTTTTCGGTAGCATAATGCAAAGAAAAAATATGCGTCACATCCATGCAAAACAACCGTCAGTAGATTCCAATTATATTATTCACAAGATGGAACTTTATACCTACCTAACCTACCCACACACATCCGTATAAACCTTTATTTCAAAATAGAAACATATCGTTTAAGAGATTCTCTTTTCTGTGAAATTTATTTTCAACGCAATCAGAAACCTATTCCCTTTTTTAGCGTTAAAAAAATACCGCTATATATACACCAATTGGGAACAGCGTCCGTAAGTCGAGGCTTCGCGTAAGCCCAGATAAACGGTCCGGTGTAAAAAAAGGATTATCCACGTTACGGCTAACATCGACTTCACAACACCTACCGACGATCAAAAGGGTAAAAGATTTACTATACGAGATATATGTGTTTTTTTATTTAACCTTTATTTTATAGAGTAAGGATAAAATAAAGGAGTTTTTATGAACGTTTTTAGCAAAATGATAAAGAATTTCTTGACTTCCATCCCTTTAATAAAACTATTAAATCTATATATATAAAATTCAAAGTCCTGACTGACTGATATAATATCAACGCACAGTATAGACCGCTGGTCCTAGAGACATGAAATTTGGAGAATTTTTTTTTCTGCAAGCAAGAGTGACGATGATTTAAGATGACTCGATTAACAATACAGTTTCGATAAAAATGTATATCTTCAAACTATTATTAATGAGATTACAGAGAAACCTAAACATTGTAAGTCCGGAACTTCCTACCTCGGACACCTTTCTCTGTTTAAGATTCTGCATTTCATCATCATTCATTTCAGCCGAAAGACGTCCACTGCTGGATATAGACCTCCAAATTTATAATAATAATTATACCTTCTCTTTTTCTTTGTAAAGAGTAGGTATCCACTAAGAAAGGGTATTTCGAAATTCCACCCCTAAGCGGGTGATTGTGGGAGGGTGAAATCTTATCACTTCGTAGAAGAGCGGTTCCGTCACATTTCAGATGCGACGCACGACTTACCTAATTGTTCTCATTATTGTTGTTTATTTGTTACAAAAGTAGTTATTTTTCCAATTTGCAATTGGCTTTTTGTTTTGATTGTTGCTGTTTTGTTGTCATCTGCCAGTGTCGCGGGCGCATCACGGATTAATTTGTAATAATTTAGTTTTTTCACTTGTCTACGCTGTCCCACTCCTGGACCAAGGCCTCCCTCAACTCCTTCCATCATTCCCGAGCCCCGCGCATCCTTCTTTCAGTTTTGACGGAACCTACCCAGCTCGTCCCACCATATCCTTCGTATTGTATTATCTATGTCAAATAATGTGTGTTGTCTTTGGTCCCTGGCCCGCCCTAACATCAAGCTATGGACAAAATTGGCAACTTTTTATGTGCTTGAGTACGAGGCTTTTGACTACGTTGTATGTGTATATTTTATGTCATTTTTTTTTTGGTTGTGCAGAATAAACAATTCTTTTTCTTTCTTTCTTTATAGTATAACGGCAGAAATTCTGTAATTTTTACTCGTATTTAACATTAAAGTGTCAAAAAACGTTCTATATTTGAACAGCCGTTATTGTGTGACTGTCCAAAGCTTTCTTACGAAAAAAAAAGCTTTGCTTAAAATTTATAGCGTTCCATAAAGGATTAAAATAGTAAATATACACGGTGAAATTAAATTAGCCAGCGAAAGTAAATAAAAAAAACCTGGCACTCCGGTAGTGCCGACAGAAGTGAAAACTTGAACAATTACGAGTGTATTTTGTGAATCGTCTTATAAACAAAACGTCAGTTATATATCCGTGGTTCAGCGCCATCTCGTCGTTGTTGGATGAACTACCGTCGTTGTTGGATGAACTACGTAGTTAGTACGCGAGGCCCTCGTAGTTCTTCCCGATGTGCATAGATGGCGCTGTCCTCAACAACGCGCGTCTTTCGTTTTACGTCTTACGAATCTTACGATCAGGGTCACGTGACCTGACGCGAATTTAGAAGTTTTTACCCATTTCAAAAAAAGTACACAGCGCCGCTAAAGAAGTTTTCACTTCAAAAAAAAAATTAAATAAAAATATTGAATACCTATTTAATATTCTTTTGGGGGTCAACGACCGCTGGGAGTGTAGTTATTTAACACACACACACACTCACACCCACACCACACACACCACACACACACACACCACACACACACACACACACCCCCCAACACACACACCAGTCAGACTATTGATAATCTTTTCTTTCTTCTTTCTTTATTTTTCTTTATTAACATGTTGCACTAATTGTATAAGATATAAAAGAGCGGCGCCTCCTGGCACAGGCATCTATATGCTTAAAAGGAGACGCCACCAACTGTATAATTTATAAACATGTAATAATGAAATAAAACCTTTTTGATTTGATTTTTTGATTTTGATTTTTTGACTTAAAGTAAGATTTAAGAAAGTCTGTTTGCTTTTGTTTTATCATGTTAAGATATCGACCTACTTAGCTACCGTGTCTGTTAAGTTTCACTAGCTAATTTAATTTGACTCTGTGGTATTAAAAACTTTTAATCATGCGTTGACTATAATTTATAAGATTCAAAAAACCTACAGTTTTCTGTACTTTTATTTTTTGGCAATAATTAATTTTAATTAATCAAAATAATATTTATATAATATAAGCTACCATATAAAAAAATAATATTATTATGTATTTCTATACTTAGATTACGTACTATACATTCAAGAACCTACAATAAAACCCTCTATGCAAATCACATGGCGAATTCGCCAAATCATTACAACAGCATCCAAGCAGAGTAATATAACAAGATTATTGAATAATGTAACGGAGCATAAAATAGGATAGCCAAGTCGAGCTGAAATTTGGCAATTCTACAACAACATAGAAATCATCTTTGCCTAACATATGTGTGGTCTAAGTTGTGTATAGGATCTGAGGCCATAGCACAAATGCGTAACGTAAACTAGAACGATTTTTGAACCGCAAATACAACTATTGGTAAAAATAATTTGATTAAAGGTTGATTTTTCAATCACCTGATTACTTTCTTCGAGGAATAATTTTGAAATTTTGACAGTTATTTCATACAAAAACTGTCAAACGTCAATTTTATTCGTCGAATCAAAGTTGTCTGGCGATGGAAAAATCAGCCCTTAAGCTTTTGTGACAAGCACAATAAATTAATATCACCCATAGATATGAATAAAATCTTTAAATAAACTAAGTCAATATTATGTGCGAAACAAGTATTTATAAGTTTAATATCGTTACAATTTACGTTACGTTTACTCCGCGAGTTAGTGCTAGCCATAGAAATAGCCCAACTTCATCATTAACATCTACCACAGCTCTGCCTGCAAGAGGATTTTTGGCCGAAAAGTGTCTTATATCGACGTTTCCAAAGACGGTAACGCGACAAAGTTACGTGTATTGTCATAATTTTAAGGTTTTTAATATGTATTAGTTTATATTCTATAAGATTATATTGTGTATTTTATCTATTTATGGGCTTTAGTTGCTTGATAGTAAAATGATTATATATATTTTTTTAATATAGCGAAATCCGTCGTCGCATTTCGAGACATTCTTTAAGTGGAACTGGATTACTTAGAACATGATACGATGAGGATGCGCGGGAGATATTACCTATAGTACACAAATGTGTGCGCAGACACAAGTTTCTCTCACTTACTATGAAATTATTTCATTGTTACTAAGAAATTCCTATAGAACTACTGTACTACGGTAATGTTCCTACCAACTTATTTTATTAACCCCCACTTACATAACAATACATTAACAAACAATAAACTACATTAGAACTGTATTATTAAATTTGTTTAGCGGTTCCACTTGTTGACGTAAACAAAGTTTTAGTTCGAATCCATCTCGTCCTCGTTTGTGTATCGTGGTTTCTGCGGGCTTGGCGGTCGATCCCTTTCTGAACTGTGGACTTTAATAGTTTGAGTCTTGTTTGTTAGTGGGTCAAGGTTTTTATTACATAATCACGCAGATCTATTTTAGACGTATATTTAAGGGTTGAGCAGTGGTGTATTGTCCTCTAGTCACGGTGGTAATAAACATGGGCGTTTTTTGTAATTTTTAGATATCATGTCATATTTTCTTTACTGATTAATTGCTGAAAACAAAGAAAATGACAGGGACGTGTTTACAGCAGACCTTGATTTTATGAAATAAAAAATTTTGCTCTAGAGGCATTATTCAGGAAGAAAAAAGGGGAATACATTTGTACGGAGAATCGCACGCCCTGTTCCCTCTTAAGTACGCCAGTATCCAACAAGAAGCTGTGTTTTATTGAATATTCTTAGGGAAGAAATTCTACCGGATTTACTGAACAACTTTTTTCAACTTTCTCGCTTCGCAAGATTCCTTGCGGTAAGACGTTTATGAAGTAGAATAGAATTGTGATAAAGTCAACTTTGCAAGCTATCTAAACTTAAAGATTAAATTCTTAAAGAGAAAAGATGAAATTCCTTGTATGTTTGTTTGTTACTCTTTCACGCTAAAACGGCTGAACGGATTAGGATGAAATTTGGCACGTGTGTAGACGATGAGCTGGATTAGGATATAGGGTACTTTTTATCCCTATATTCCTATGGGATCGAAGCTTATGCAGGCGAAACCGCGGGGCGCAGCTAGTAAGGAGTATTACGAAAGTTGTCTGTCGTTCGGTAGGTAGGTAAAAAAATTACCACATTTTTTCATGAAGAGTTTGGAATACCTATTTTACAATTTTGTTATTAACTTTCCATTTTTCGGGTGGGATGTCAAAAGGACAGATTTTTTTTTTTGCGAAAAATTGTGTAGAGAGGTATTTGAGAATGTGGAAACCGGCATGCAGGGATTGAAAAGGTTCCTAAAATACCGGTAAAGTACCGGTATTTAGTGGTTCCGGTTGCTAGAACCCGAACCGGAACCGGAACCTAAATTAGAACCTTTATTTTACCGGTTCTTTAGCGGTACGAGTACGAGACCGAACGAGTTCATACGATGCCGCTCAGCGCAGGACAATAGCGGCAAGATAGGAGATTTTGTAAGAGGAGAGAGGGGTACATTGCATTTGTAGATCATTCGCATCATTCGTTGCATGAACAACGCGTGCGCCCTATATTTGTTTCATTGTTTGATTTATATTATACATTCGTGTACTTGTCTGTTGTACAATGACCTCTTAAGAGGTTGTTGGTGTTTTTCCATTAACCCTGTATATTCAATAAATAAAGGAGATGATAATATCTAAGTGAATACAATACGATTAAACTTACCTTTGTCCATTTTATATTAATTTATTAACAGTAACTGTAGATTATATAAACAACTAATAATAATTACTGTCAATATTTGCTGACACTGTACAGTACAGACTTCTACTCACCAATAATTCGAAGGCTAACTGAATGAAAAGATACGCTAGCCACGCGTCATCCCTTCTTTCTTAGAGAACCTTTAAATCGGATGATACGGAACCGGTATATTGGAACCTTTATTTGGAACCGGTACTATGGAACCAGAACCAAACCGGAACCTGAACCGGAACCGTACCGAAAAGAAGAACCTTTTTAAGAACCGAAATGAAGAACCGGAACCCAAATTCGTACCGGTTTTCAATCCCTGCATGTCCATGTCCTAGAACCAAAAATTTGAAGACGGTTTTCGTACAATCAGAAGTCAGCTGACACTTATGTATGTACGTAGTTTGATGTGTAGCCGTGCGTACAATATAAAATATTCCGTTAAATCCAAATCAGCATACCTAATACGGAACTTTACATGGAAGCATACTAGCTTTATGGTATACTATGTGCCTATCTACAAGCCGTTTGCAAGTATTTCTCGGCTAAGTGTTCACAAGTGCCAATAACGATGGAACGTGAATAAAGTACGGTTTTATTAAAGCTTTTTTGTACACCTTATAAAATTTTATACTCAAGGATGCCTGGTCATATATTTTTATATTGACGTTTACATAATTTATGGTTTTAGGGTACAACGATATGCTTTATGTGTGTATATTATTTATTGTATATATAAATGTGACACTACACACTACCTCAGTATTTTCTCTCCTTGTCCCTTAGAATCCAGCCTAAGACCGTCTTCAAAAGATCGGTTTTAGGGATAAGGCAGCTCATTGTGTCACCCTGTGTAAAATTTTATAATTATATGAAATTTATATTAATTAATTTATGTACACCATAATCAGGAGTATTCTAGTTTATTCTAATGTATTCTATCACGGTTTTACAGGCAATACTTACGATGAAGTGTAAAATAGTGATAAACGCTTGATGATTGTAGGCTTTATGTCAATAAAATACGCGTCATAACGAGCTTATAACAGCCAGTTAGATAACTGTTTTAATTATTTCGCACTTTAAATCAAAACTATACAAATGGCTTACTGGTAATTGTTTTCATAGTGTAAAAGAATTTTTTGAATAAAAAAGTAGCAGATAAATGTAAGATATGATGTCGAGATTTAATTATATACTTAACTTTATATACCTATTATTTTTATGTGTTCAAATAGAGACAAAACCCATTAGGGTTTCATACCAATATAATTAAAAATGTTTTAATTTTAATTTTAACAATTTAATGTGTCGTTACATTTAATATGTTTAAATATTTGTATGCCAGTCCATGGCGAAACATGTAAGATGGTAACTTTATTTATAAGACTAAGGTCTATTATTTTCTACATTAAGATGTACCATGTTTTAAAGCAAATAAATATATTCTTTTCTATTCTTGCTGCTATGGTTCTTACGACTTAACAAAACAACGAGATAGATTTAAGCTGCGCCCAGCGGTTTCACCCGCATAAGTCTCGGGATAAAAAGTATCTTATGTGAGTCCTAATCCAAGTTATTGTCGAGTATGATATTTTTTGTGTATATGTATTTGGTAGTTCTGAGAATATGCCTTTTTTATACCCTGGGTGATAAGGGTGGCCACCCTTATCACCCAGGGTAACCTGGTCGATCGACCTGTGCGGCTGTTATTATTTATCCACGGGCCCCTCTAACAGTAACAGTATAGATATTAAGTTTACTTCATTAATAATTGGTGAGTCATCCGTTAATATTACGTAAACAAAGAAAAAACAGTCAGAAAAATATCCTTAAAACCACAAGAAGTCACGAAACCATTCTCCAATACAGAAAGGCATGCACTTCACTTAAAATTAACGTAAAACTCTTTTTCTTTCACCATCACGAATTTTTATTTACATCAAAAGACCTTAACTTTTTCAAATGAAACTCAAGCAAGGCAAGCGAGCTCCGTGACTTTGCATTCTTTGCCGTAATTCGAGCTTCGATGATTATAATCTTGTGTTTACAAAAGAAATCAGTGCAATGTACCCCTCGTACATTGCATTTGTAGATCATTCGCATCATTCGTTGCATGAACAACGCGTGCGCCCTATATTTGTTTCATTGTTTGATTTATATTATACATTCGTGTACTTGTCTGTTGTACAATGACCTCTTAAGAAGTTGTTGGTGTTTTTCCATTAACCCTGTATATTCAATAAATAAAGGAGATGATAATATCTAAGTGAATACAATACGATTAAACTTACCTTTGTCCATTTTATATTAATTTATTAACAGTAACTGTAGATTATATAAACAACTAATAATAATTACTGTCAATATTTGCTGACACTGTACAGTACAGACTTCTACTCACCAATAATTCGAAGGCTAACTGAATGAAAAGATACGCTAGCCACGCGTCATCCCTTCTTTCTTAGAGAACCTTTAAATCGGATGATACGGAACCGGTATATTGGAACCTTTATTTGGAACCGGTACTATGGAACCAGAACCAAACCGGAACCTGAACCGGAACCGTACCGAAAAGAAGAACCTTTTTAAGAACCGAAAACCGGAACCCAAATTCGTACCGGTTTTCAATCCCTGCATGTCCATGTCCTAGAACCAAAAATTTGAAGACGGTTTTCGTACAATCAGAAGTCAGCTGACACTTATGTATGTACGTAGTTTGATGTGTAGCCGTGCGTACAATATAAAATATTCCGTTAAATCCAAATCAGCATACCTAATACGGAACTTTACATGGAAGCATACTAGCTTTATGGTATACTATGTGCCTATCTACAAGCCGTTTGCAAGTATTTCTCGGCTAAGTGTTCACAAGTGCCAATAACGATGGAACGTGAATAAAGTACGGTTTTATTAAAGCTTTTTTGTACACCTTATAAAATTTTATACTCAAGGATGCCTGGTCATATATTTTTATATTGACGTTTACATAATTTATGGTTTTAGGGTACAACGATATGCTTTATGTGTGTATATTATTTATTGTATATATAAATGTGACACTACACACTACCTCAGTATTTTCTCTCCTTGTCCCTTAGAATCCAGCCTAAGACCGTCTTCAAAAGATCGGTTTTAGGGATAAGGCAGCTCATTGTGTCACCCTGTGTAAAATTTTATAATTATATGAAATTTATATTAATTAATTTATGTACACCATAATCAGGAGTATTCTAGTTTATTCTAATGTATTCTATCACGGTTTTACAGGCAATACTTACGATGAAGTGTAAAATAGTGATAAACGCTTGATGATTGTAGGCTTTATGTCAATAAAATACGCGTCATAACGAGCTTATAACAGCCAGTTAGATAACTGTTTTAATTATTTCGCACTTTAAATCAAAACTACACAAATGGCTTACTGGTAATTGTTTTCATAGTGTAAAAGAATTTTTTGAATAAAAAAGTAGCAGATAAATGTAAGATATGATGTCGAGATTTAATTATATACTTAACTTTATATACCTATTATTTTTATGTGTTCAAATAGAGACAAAACCCATTAGGGTTTCATACCAATATAATTAAAAATGTTTTAATTTTAATTTTAACAATTTAATGTGTCGTTACATTTAATATGTTTAAATATTTGTATGCCAGTCCATGGCGAAACATGTAAGATGGTAACTTTATTTATAAGACTAAGGTCTATTATTTTCTACATTAAGATGTACCATGTTTTAAAGCAAATAAATATATTCTTTTCTATTCTTGCTGCTATGGTTCTTACGACTTAACAAAACAACGAGATAGATTTAAGCTGCGCCCAGCGGTTTCACCCGCATAAGTCTCGGGATAAAAAGTATCTTATGTGAGTCCTAATCCAAGTTATTGTCGAGTATGATATTTTTTGTGTATATGTATTTGGTAGTTCTGAGAATATGCCTTTTTTATACCCTGGGTGATAAGGGTGGCCACCCTTATCACCCAGGGTAACCTGGTCGATCGACCTGTGCGGCTGTTATTTTTTATCCACGGGCCCCTCTAACAGTAATAGATATTAAGTTTACTTCATTAATAATTGGTGAGTCATTCGTTAACATTACGTAAACAATGAAAAAACAGCCAGAAAAATATCCTTTAAACCACAAGAAGTCACGAAACTAGTCTGCAATTATAGAAAGGCATGCACTTCACTTAAAATTACATAACTTAAAACTCTTTTCTTTCACCATCACGAATTTTTATTTACATCAAAAGACCTTAACTTTTTCAAATGAAACTCAAGCAAGGCAAGCGCGAGCTCCGTGACTTTGCATTCTTTGCCGTAATTCGAGCTTCGATGATTATAATCTTGTGTTTACAAAAGAAATCCGGCTAACAAGGACAAAATACCGTGATTCGGGTTACAAATTATTTGCATAGATTATGGTTGAAAAATATTATGAAATAATAATGAAGTGGAAAATTTGGGGTCATACTTTTTGATAATGAAGTGGAAAATTTGGTCACACTCTCCGCGCCGAGCAGCCCGCGCTGCTCACCGCACCCGCGTGTCCACTAAGGGCACTCAAATGAAGTTCTAATGTTTGAGTACGACGCGCCGCACCCGCCCCGCGCCGGCGCTGTCAGTCTGGCTTAAACATTTAAAAAAACAATAATTTTCGTCAGTTTCATAAAACAATTTTATTGCCAACGCACAGAACAGCAACGTTGACTAAGAAATGTTCAAATTGACATCGAGAAAACGACTGAGCAAGAAAACCAAGCCTGCAAGTTACTACTTACTTGCACAAGTGCTGTCAAGGAGCCCAGTTTTAAATTGCAGCCACCTTATTTATCTTGCCGGTCTGGAAGTTTTAGTTGTTAACAGCTCAACTTGGGTATCGTACGATACAAGACGCTTACTCATTGTTCACTTCAGGAACTTTTGTAGCATCGTTATTTTGAGTTATATTTTTATGCAGTCCGGGAAATTAATTGTTTATTAAATTGACGGATTCACGTTATTTTGCTGTCCATTTCATACAATCGCTGTCAGAAAATTACAGTTGTGATTTGAATATGGCGGATAATTTAGTTAGTAGGTAGTCAATTTGGTAAACAATTAATTTCCCTGACTTTACTTAAACAGATTTGATTTTTGGTTAAATAAGTTTTGGTTGGATTTGAGTGCATCGCTAAGTTAAACTTTAAGTCAGTGTCACTGTCACATAACTGCTGTCAGTTAATCTGCTGGCTTGGCAGTTGTTTTGTATCACACTAATATTATAAAGGCGAAAGTTTGTGAGTGTGTGTGTGTGTTTATATGTTTGTTACTTCTTCACGCTCAAACGGCTGAATCAATTTTGATACACCCTGGATTAACATATAGGCTACTTTTTTCCCGATATTCCCACGGAATCGACATTTACGCGGATTAAAGGTTTTTTATGTATTTTTTTATTTATTTAATACTTCAAGCACATAAATGTACAGAGGCGGACTTAATGCCATAGGCATAGGTAAATCACTTTTGTACGTAGACTTATTTATATTGTTTTTATGGATCACCTTATTAATATTTTTTAAACTTAACTCGTTACTGGTCATTTGACGTGTCCCTCGACATTTTCATCGTATAATATGCCAAGATTCTAAGCAGGTATGATCGAGGTTATTAGGGCTGGAAAACTACCCCAACGAAGTGAAATCTCTAGGAAAAAGGATGCCTGCAGTTCTTTCACAATCATTTACCTCTGATTTTGCGTCATTGTTGTCAAAAAAGTAGTCTTTTTTTAGTTGGAAATGGTGTCGGTACTTAGTACATAACAGTGTCAAAATATTTTCTCACGTATCCTAAAATAAAACAAGTGCTTATTTTGCAAAAACTTTATTTTGGAAAGACAATTATAAGTGCAAGTTACAAGTGACGCTATTATCTAGTGATTCTGTGCTGTGTACGACTTAAAAAACATTAAAAACCGTACTGATCTTTAGGAACTAATATTTTCTACCCTATACGTACAATTAATAACAGACTTCTTTACATAGTCGCTGAAAATACTGTGTGACTAACTATCAGTGTGTGCGCATCCTTACAGTGACGCTGTGTTTCGACTTATGGTGCTAAAACTCGCCATAACACCGTGATAACTGCCATAAACGTTTTATTGAAAACAGCGCCATCTAGTCATTCCTGCGTGAACTGTTCTGTAGATCGATTGCGGTAACTAGTGAAAAAGCCACTATGGTTAAGTGTGGTGGCTGCGGTAAATTTCTCGCGTCGGCGGATGCGGCTAAATGCGACAACTGTCGATCTTGGTATCATCACCAATGCGTTGGTATACAAGAAATGGGCCTTTTAACTTCCCCCTGGCACTGCCCGGAGTGCAACAAAAACATTGTGCGGGACAACCGGGCCGAAACGCCAGTTAGAGGTCATGCAAAGGCACCACTGGAAGTCAGTATGACCAATCTCATGGACACGGACACGAGTCCTATAAATACCACCGCAGTGATGGACGTCACACATGAGCTCACACATGAGCTCACTCAGGACATCACTACTGAGCTGAGAAAGTTTAAGGAAGAGTTTATAAATACGGTACGGGCTGAATTTCAATTGCTGCGTAATGATCTGGCCGACTTGAGATGCTCATTAAAGTCCACTAATGACCGTGTGAGCAGTTTGGAAGAGAGAGTGACCGTCATGGAGAGCCATAAATCGGTACAACCCCAGGTTTCGCCGGATGTGCATCATTTAATTGCCCAATTGCGGAGTGATATAAATGACCGCGATCAGGAGCTGCTAGCCACTGACATACAAATATCAAACTTGCCAGAGCCGAGTGGTGAAAATCCCATACACACGGCTATGCTAGTGGCGTCAAAGATGGGCGTAAAAATCGAGGCGCGTGATATTGTGAGTGCCGAGCGCGTTGGAGGCAGACGCATAAATGCTACGCAGCCGGCGCCGGTGGAGACTCGTGCTCGCCCTCGATTTCTCGTCGTGCGCCTCGCGCGCCGCGATCTACGCGATGAGATGTTGGAGGCCGCGCGTGTACGTCGTGGTATGACTTCAGCAGATCTCGATATGCCTGGTCTGCCGGCGAGATTCTACGTCAACGAACGTCTTACGAAGCTAAATCGTGAGTTGTTTCGAATGGCGCGAGAGGCCGGGGGACGGCTTGGTTGGCAATTTGTATGGTGCAAACGAGGCCGTATACTTGCCCGATACAAGCCCGGGGACGCCACTTGCCAAATACGCTGCGAGGCTGATGTTCAGCGCATCTTTGTACCCATACCTGTACCGGTTACCGACGGCCAAAATATGTCCTAAATATTTTTGTTTTACTGTTACCATTATTTTTTATTATTTCTGCCTTTTTTGTTTCAATTATTACTGTATGTTTTTAGTTTCTAGCATACCGATGTCAATTTTATTGTATGTTGCACAAGTGTCATGGTCTTATCATTATTATCAGTTGTTTTCGTTCTGCCCGACCCTCTGGGGAAACGGTCGTGATACTATGTTATGTTATTGTAGTTTTACAAAAGTAATATTAAGTTTGTGTTGCTACTACCTGCTTACTTTTATATTGGTAGATGTGTGGCTCGCGGCGCACCTCAGTCAACTGTACGTAAACCAGTTTTATAACACTACACATATATATCTACACCTATTCATTACAAAACTACTTTTTCGCTTTACAAACCGATTACTTACATATCCTCTAATTACAATGTTTCACTTTCATTTTATTACATTCACTATTTACATATTATTTACAATTGGACTACGACTAATGTTTTTAATTGGATTTTTTACATTTGAATGCGCACGTATAATGTTGATATTGCTAAATGACGGAATTATCTTATATCATTCTAATGATGACTAAAGGAGAAAAGTTTCTGAAAGTTGGTTTTCTAAATGCCGGATCGTTGGGAACAGGTCATGATAATCTGATTGGTGCACTCGACAGGCATTGTTTTGACGTTATGGCCATTAACGAGACTTGGTTGCGACCGGGCGAGGGAGGGCGCGCTCCGGTGGTGCCGGGCTACCGTCTGCGTCACACGCCGCGGCCTGTGAGTGTGCGCTCGGGTCGTGGTGGGGGCGTCGGCTTTTATCTGCGGCGGGGTCTTAGCGCGCGAACTTGGACTAGCGCGGTCGATCCCAGGTTCGAATCGGTCGAACAAATGTGGCTAACGCTGTCAATGAACGGCAAAAAAATTGCTATAGGCACAGCGTACAGGCCACCATGGCTTGACCTTGTTCTTTTCCTGGATGCTATAACGGATTCACTTAGCTCACTGGGAAACTGTGACCATTTCATATTGCTGGGTGATTTTAATGTGAATTTGCTGGACACAGGCTGCGTAAAAACAAAAAAAACGAACGAATTTCTGAATAGCCTCAGTCTTACTCAATTAGTTACCTCCCCTACTCACTTCACAGCCTCCAGTGAAACTCTCATCGATCTCCTATGCACCGACTTAAGAGCAAGATACACGTCAGTGGAATCTTTTGGTTCAGCTAACGGTCACTCTATCATAGTAGGGGAATTTCACGTAAAACGTGACAAGTTTAAACCATACATAGTAAAATTTAGGCCACTTAAAAATGTTTGCATGGATAGTTTTAATATGGACTTGTTGCTTTTATGTCTTGAAAGTATTTCCTCGTTTGACAACGTAAATGACATGGTACATGTATTTAACTCCCGCATAGTTTCACTGTTCGATGTTCACGCGCCAATCAAAACATGTACTGTCAAGGAAAAGTCTTATCCGTGGATAACTGATACCATTAAACTCATGATGCGTTTACGAGACGATGCATTAACTTGTTCCAGGAAAACGAAATCGGATTCTAAAAAAGAATACTACAAAGAGCTAAAGTCCCTTGTGTTAAGTTCTCTGTACAACGAAAAAGTTGCTTTTTTCAAGCATAGTATAAATAATAAAGTAAGGAACCCTAAACTATTATGGAAAAACCTCAAATCTACTGTATCACCCTATAAACCCAGACAAGACCTTCCGTCGCATTTTAGAGATCCAAATTTAATTAATAATACTTTTTTGATAGTTCCCGGTAACCCCGTTGCAAGCACGACACTTATGACTTATTTCGAAAACCATAAGCATGGTGAAGCAATTTTCACAATCAATCCTGTGGAACAGAACGACATCTCTCGTATTATATCCAATTTCAAAAGTAACGCCGAAGGCTATGATAATATTACCTTAGATATGTTAAGCATGGTTCTGCCATACGCACTAACTTCGATAACTGACATCATAAATTGCTCAATAGTGACGTCAACGTTCCCTGACAAATGGAAAATTGCTTCAGTTAGGCCCTTACCAAAAAATGACAATCCTACTGAAGTAAAAGACCTTCGCCCTATTAGCATTTTACCATGTCTGTCTAAAGTGCTAGAGAAAGTCGTCAGCCACCAACTAACGCATTTTCTGGAACAAACTAACGTGTTACCGGACTTACAGTCTGGATTCAGAAAACAGCGCAGTACGGCCACTGCCTTACTGGATGTGACTGATAATCTTCTATCAGCCCAAGATAAAGGTATGTGTTCAATTCTGGTATTGCTAGATTTTTCCCGGGCTTTTGACGCAATAAATATTCCGTTATTACTAACGAAGCTCAATTATTACGGATTTGACCCCAGCGCTACGCAATGGTTCCGCAGCTACCTTAGTGATAGAAAACAACTTGTGGATCTGCGTTTGGGTGACGGCACTGCTCTTACATCGACTATTGCTTCCATTGAGAGAGGGGTTCCGCAGGGATCTATATTAGGCCCAATTATTTTTATTTTATACTGTGCAGATATAATTAAATGCCTCCAGAGATGCAAGTATCATATATACGCCGATGACGTCCAACTATATATATCTTTTAGTCCAGAGGAATACGACAGTGCCATTAAAGATCTAAACGAAGACCTTTGTAGAATCGCTGCCTGGTCTGAAGAAAATTGCCTGTCGCTTAATCCAACCAAAACGAAATACATGGTATTTGGCACAAGGCAACAACTAGCGAAATTACCCGCAACATTTCACCTGGAGCTAATGGGCGAACCAATTGACAGAGTCTATGAGGCGCGGAATCTTGGTCTTATTATGGACAAAGACCTTCGTTTCGAAAAACATATAGCCGACTCGGTAAGAAACTGCTTTTACCGCCTGAAAGTTCTGTACAAGATTAGGCCGTACTTGTCCGAAACACTACGGGAGCAGCTAGTTGAATCCCTGGTTTTGTCCAGGCTAAACTACGCTGATACAGTCTACGGCCCGCGCCTACTAGCTCGCACAGATCGGCTCATTCAAAGGGTCCAAAACGCTTGTGCTCGGTTTTGTTATAAAATTCCCCCCAGAAGTCACGTGACTCCATTTTTAAACAAACACTTCACATTGAAAATGAAATCGAGGCGCAAACTACACTTGGCGTGCCTTCTGTTTAGTGTAATTAAATACCAGAAGCCGGACTACCTGTACGACAGGTTGAGTTGGATAGGCAGTACACGTGAATGTGAGAGAAGGCAATGCTCGCAACAACTCTCGACCCAGTCGCATAGAACAGTCGCTTTTAGAGGTAGCTTCCGTTACGCGGCTTCGAAAATATGGAATAACCTACCACCACCGATTAGACAAATTAACACCATAGATACTTTTAGACGACGCTTACGGCAGTACCTCATAGAAGCGCAAAGGAAGCTAGATATGGTCACACTAAATGTCTCAATTATATGATGTATGTACCTACCCACTTGAGTATGTGTTAGTGTTTCGGTCGGTGAATGTTGCACAGAAATGTAAATAACTTGTTATAAATTTATAATACTATACAGTTTCATTGCTGGGAATTGCTCTGGCTCATGCTCGCGCTCGGGTTGGTTGGCTGGCTGGTGTCCTCTGTATCCTCGGCCCGGTGGTTGTGGTTGCGTCATCCGCGGCGCTGCTGCGTCCCATTCGCAGATGCGAGACCTGTAAAATGCAAGACAAACAATTAAAATAAATGTTATACCTATGCATAAGTGGTATTATGCATCGCTGAACCATGTTTCGCTTGTCAACGTACCAAATGTTGCCTGGCCTATTTGCACACGAATGAGACGTACAATGTCGGGATGGCGCCATTTTTTTACCCATCCTTCACCAACAACTGGCACTGGGCGAACCTCTGTGCAGTTTGTGATTTGACATCCATGAGGCTGTGAAAGGGAGACGGAAAATTAAAAGTGGGTAGTTTTCATATCTCACATTATGCCAGATTCATTATTTGCTAATTAAGTACATCAAATATTTCTATTATCGACTAACGCTTACCTTTCATCCTTTTATGTTTCGTTTGTTTGTGCATATTTTTTTAATTTCTTTTCCACTATCGCAAATAGTGTTTTAACTGACTTATTTAAAGACGTTATATCCTTAATATTTGGTTAATCCAAATGCAAACAACAGCTAAGACAAGTTTCAAAGCACACACAAAATGCAAACTGTCCGAAAATAGTCCGCCGCGCTCGGCTGCTTGCAGCGTATTGTGCGATGACATTACAGTGCACGGATTAATAAATTACTATGACAATGTGTTGGAGCACGGAAGTGAGGCATCGTTTTAAATTAAAACAGGTTTCTGTTCTGACTCGTTTCGGAGAATTTCTTTATTTGCATAAGAAGGTCTATCATGCGGTCATGTCACTTATCTATTTATCAGTATTTATTTATTTATTGTTTAGTTTTGCAATGTAACTCAATATCACGCTTTTTATACATACCTATTCGTTACTGTTTTTATGTGACACTAATTTATTTTTATTTATTTACTAAATTATGCATACACATTACACACATCACGATACAGTATAAAACTGATTTACATCCGACACCTCACACATCAGGTCCAGTTGAAAACCAGCGTCAGGCACCAGTTGTCTGGCATTTTTGCTGAACTGGGCCTTTTTGGCGCAGCCGTGAGGCACACTTTCCTGCTAATTTCTTACATCGGACTTTCCACTTTTTATTTTTTATCTTATTTTTTATCTGATGTACAACTAATATCTAACTACCTGATGTATTGTGTGTCTCTTAGTCTGTGCTAAATAAATGTATTTTCTTTCTTTCTTTCTTTCTTTCTAGTTGCAATAAGAGGGGCATTTCTCGCATTTTTAAGAACGTTCAGATTCAAATCAGTCTTTTTTTCTTTTCTTTTTTTTTTCAGGATGGGAAATCATCAAATGACCCCTCCCGCTCTGGGTGGAGCGGAAGGGAGTGTCAGACTCTTACTGACTAAAACCCACCCGTGTTCCTTCCTTAGCTCTTTATGTTCCGGGCCAGCGGTAACCCTTTCGGACAATCCCGCTGACTTCTAATCTCAGTCTCAATCCGTGAAAAAGACGTCTTCACCTAAATATTTGTAAAATTCTGACATTGATTGTCGCTAAAATGAGATATCGACTTGATTTTTTTTGATTTTGAACGTTTTCAATTACGGAAATTGGGGTTGAGGTTGTTGGTGAATTACTGCTTGGGTTACTGTCAGAGGTAAAATAACTGTGAAAGGTTCATGGGTGCTTAGCTCATTTAACGTAGCAAGTATAAAAAAATATAAACATCCGAATAGAGAACCTCCTCCTTTTTTGAAGTCGGCTAAAACTAGGCACTTCAAAGGCTGGAATGGTGCGTAGAATTGTGGTTTTTACGCATACGTTACGGCTGATCGTCCCAACGAAGTGTTTTTGTGAAATAAGAGAATGTATCGCGAATTTATGAGCTCGTAAATAAAGGATTGATCATAAAGTGTAAACCTTTTTATAAGATTGGTGTTGTAAAATGTGTTTTTTCTTGTAAATCACTGATGCGTTACATTTTAATGTTGTTAGAAAATAAGGTTTTTTGTTGCTACGCTCTATTAATAATAATAATAAACCATTTATTTCCAGGTAAGAAAGATCCATAGACACAAGAAGAAAAAGAAGTAAAAGAAAAGAAGAAAAAAGGGGATTAACAGAAGTCTTTTTCTGTTTATCTATTTATCACACTAATATTATAAAGGCGAAAGTTTGTGAGTGTGTGTGTGTATTTTTATGTTTGTTACTTCTTCACGCTCAAACGGCTGGACCAATTTCGATAAAATTTGGTATGGAGGTAGCTGATACCCTGGATTAATATATAGGCTACTTTACATCCCGATATTCCCACGGGATGAAAACATATGTTGGTGAAACCGCGGGGCGAAGCTAGTTTTTAATAAATAAGTCAGTTCTCAGTAGCGGCCCAGAATCAGGATTTGTGCCTGGTTCCTGGAAATAGGCTCGCCCCCTTTTGTATGGTACTTAAACATAAGTGGCAGAATGTGGGTATCATATTAGATACACCTCTGTCTAATCCTACGGGGATTACAAGCGTGGTGTTATGCTTATGCTTTGTATGTAATGCATACTTCTATACTAATATTATATGTATAAATTCGAAAGTAACTCTGTCTATCTGTATGTTACCTTTTCACGCCTAAACCACTGAACGGAATTCGATAAAATTTGGCAGAGAGATAGATTGCATCCCTGGGAAGGATATAGGATAGTTTTTATCCCGATATTGCCACGGGATCGATACTTATACGAGTAAAACCGCGGGGCGCTGCTCGTCTGCTATAAAATCACGAAGCAAATTGTAAATATTAAATTGAATCTTTGTAACATACTTGCACGTATGCTTGCAACTTGCCATCTAATGCAAAAATAGCGATCACAAGAAAAACAAACATGCGTGCAAGCTTCTTGCGAACTTGCAGAACAGTTGCTAAACTAAAACAGTACTGTTACTAAGCAAGTCTATTTGCCAAGTTAGTAATTAAATAGCTACGCGAGATAAATTATTTGGATGACGTCTTTTAAAAAGCTTGCCAACTATCGAGATAAATTATTTGGATGACGTCTTTTAAAAAGCTTGCCAACTATTGCAAAGAATTACAATCACTTGCATGCAAGAAAAACAAACATGCGTGCAAGCTTCTTGCAAAGTTGCCAAACAGTTGCTAAACTAAAACAGTACACTATCGCTAAGCAAGTGTACCTGCTAAGTCAGTAATTAGGTAGCCAAATTCACCCGAAACAAATTACTTGGACGACGTCATGTTTGAAGCTTGCCGACTATTGCAAAGAATTACAGTCACTTGCATGCAAGAAAAACAAACATGCGTGCAAGCTTCTTGCAAAGTTGCCAAACAGTTGCTAAACTAAAACAATACACTATCGCTAAGCAAGTCTACCTGCTAAGTCAGTAATTAGGTAGCCGACTCCACGCGAGGCTAATATCGATTTTTCATTAACTGTAACGGGCGGCGTTCGAAATGAGATAAAATATATTAGGCTCATGTAGGTCGTATCCATGCTAATAAATATTGTGTGGATTTCTTTTTATTATGATTTGAGAATTAATGGCTTTGAGTACAGTAAGTTATGGTATAAATACGTATGCTATTTTCGGTAAAGGCAGAAGCCATTTTTTAAACATTGTCTGCATACTGTCTTTATTTATCCATAGTTATTTTAAGATAGATAGAATACTCTTTATGTCAAATCCTTTATAAAAACCGATGGATATTTTCGAATGAAACTTAATTTATTTATAAAAAAAAATAACTGTTTGTTTTCTATTAATTAAATTAAATTTTATTCGAAAACATCCATCGGTTTCTTACTTAAACTTCAACTATGTCTGACGACCCTGGTTACTTATCACTTTTGTACATTCTAAATTCGAAAGTAACTCTGTCTGTCTGTCTGTAGGTATGTTACCTTTTCACGCCTAAACCACTGAACGGATTTCGATAAAATTTGGCAGAGAGATAGATTGCATCCCGGAGAAGGACATAGGATAGTATTAATCGACATACCTCGCGGGCGAAGACGCGGGTGAAAGCTAGTAATATATAAATTAAATAAACAAAATTAGGAAGCAGTAGTTAAAAGCTATAATGTAAAGACAACAATTTCACGATTAAGTTTACAATTTAGCTGAAAGTAAGGGCGTGTGAGTTTTACTACGGTCATAAACGACGTTCTTCTTGTTAGCTTGGCGATAGCAATCTAAATGGATTCAGCCGAGACGGAACACTGATGCAATTAGTAATTTTTTATTTTTAAAAAACGTTGCCCCACACTAGGAATCTCTCCTGTATTGTGGGTGCGTTTACAAACTTTTAAAGTCACATACACAAACAGCCAGACCCGGAACAACTACTTGTAGGTCATACAAATATTTTTGTTCCGTGCGGGAATCGAACCCGCGACACGCAGCGCAGCAGTCAATCGCTTAACCACTGCGCCAACCGTGCCGTCGATTCTTTATTCCGTCAGTATTTTATTTTCCTTTGTTTCCAACGCTCCAAGTGCTAGCAACAAGTAGCTAAGTAAATTATCTGCCGCCCGTATTAGGTCGTGTACACAACAAGTGGATCACACGTTGTTTACGAAATAAACGTTAGAGCACACTGCTTATTATTCGTCGTCACGTTTTTCAATTGAGCAGGAGACCGAACGTGTATGAGCAGCCTAAGACCGCGCTCACACTTCGCTAGATATTGCATCTACGTAAACATTGGCGTATTGGGTTATTTACGGGTATTCGGAAAGCTCGCGGTTAAATAAACCGAGGATGGAAATATTAAGGTACATTTTACAGTGATAAGATTTTGCAGATAGCATATTTTTAGAGAGTGATGGTGGCCTAGTAGTAATGACGGGTCTTAAGAGTTGTTGGGTAGAGATACATACATAGTAATACATGCACTGCTCTCAAAACAGTGAAGAAAAACATTGTCTGAAAACCGGCATGTCCTAGAATCAAAAACTCGAAGACATGTGACATGTACTAACCCGTAGTAGGCCCGTGGTGGTTTACGGCCCACTCCCTCCCACCGAGAGGCCTGTGTCCCAGCAGTGGGAATATTATAGGCTGATTATGAAAAAAATTTACACACAAACTAAGTTTACATCATACATCACTAAAAACAAAGATGTACTAACAAGTTTTAGTTTATATTAACGAAATCAGATGACATTGTATTTCGAGGATATTATTGTAGCTGTATCTACAACGCCACATGCGAACAACGCGTTATACTGACGTCACGCCAAATCCTGCATCTCGCAAGCAGAGTTTACCGCGCAATTAGCATTGATACAACGGCCCGATATGAATGTTCGGGCAGTTGCCCGCCAGACACAACACCCGTCTGGTCGGAGGATCCTCCCTTTTCTATACATAGAGTATGAGTGATATCTACATCCTGTTCCTCATATCTCTATATTATGAATACAATGTTTCGTCGCGTTTCCATTAACTTATAATACCAATAGAATACACATTCACGTGTGCGAAGTCGCAGCTAGTACTTAACTAATAAACTGGTAGTAGGTACCTCTTGTTCCTAACAAAACAAGTATTTTTTCATTGATTACCTAGGTACTTCAGAGAATTATTTTTTTTTTCCGGTTTTGGGCCCTTAATAAGGAAATAGAACGTTTCATAACTTTTTGTTCCGGTAGCAGCTTCCCGTGGGATGTTTCCAACATCCACGCATCCAGTTTGTACAGCCATTTTTTTTAGGGTTCCGTACCCAAAGGGTAAAAACGGGACCCTATTACTAAGATTCCACTGTCAGTCTGTCTGTCTGTCACCAGGCTGAATCTCATGAACCGTGATAGCTAGACAGTTGAAATTTTCACAGATGATGTATTTCTGTTGCTGCTATAACAAATAAAAATAAAGTAAAAAATTAAAGGGGTATCAAAGAAACGTATAATTAATTGTATCAAGTTTACAATTGAGCTGCAATTATGTTGATTTGCAAGTGTGTTCAATAGCTATTTATTCACCAAGGGGAGTAAGGCACAGATTACTAATCGAGTGTGCATTTGAGGCCCGACGCGAAGCGGAGGGCCGTAAACCACACGAGTTTAGTAATCTGTACTTACCCTCGAGTGATATATACTGCTTTATACTACACTTGTTGTACTACATTAATAAATTGCTATCATTGTCACTGGAATCACTCATTTTAACTTGTGATTTACACCGCCAAACTTTAAACTTTACCAAGAAAATTGTTTCTACAAAATACGTCAACACTCAAAACACTCAAAAACACTCAAAACACCCAAAAACACTCAAAAACACTCAATAACACTCAAAAACACTTAAAACACTCAAAAACACTCAAGAACACTCAAAAACACGCAAAAACACTCAATAACACTCAATAACACGCAAAAACACTCAATGACACTCAATAACACTCAACAACACTCAAAAACACTCAAAACACTCAAAAAAACTCAATAAAACAAAAACACTCAAGAACACTCAATAAAACACAAAAACACTCAAGAACACTTAAAACACGCAAAAACACGCAAAAACACGCAATAACACTCAATAACACTCAAAGACACTCAATAACACTCAAAAACACTCAATACACTCAAAAACACTGTATAATGCTTTCTGTCTCATTTTCTCCCACGTTAAATCTTATAAATGTCTCTTTTTACTGTCGCTTTTTCGTTTCATAAAATTTCAAGCCGCAACAATGCCAAAGAAGTTTTCACTTCAAAAACAAAACGCGTTAGTAATGAACGCATTATTAGCCTGATTTTCAGGGCAGTAATGAAATTCCATACAATATAACTGCCTAGATTTTTGAGAAGGTTTAATGAACAGCTTTCAAGCCTTTTAGTGGGGTAGTATTGGTACACTTACTAAGCAAGTGTAGTATAAAAATTATTTTTCGTATCAAATTCAGATTTGGCCTTTGGTGTCTATTATTGTCCGTCCTCCACAACACAGCTACAATTACCCCTCCACGTGTTTCCCTGAAAGCCCACAAACTCCAAACACAGTTTGTTGTGAGCGAGATAGTTTAGCCGCTTCCGTAGATCCATTACCGTGTGCTGCGGGCTCTAATAGAATAATGCATGGACTAACCGCGCAATCTGAAACAAACAAATTTTGTTGATAGTGCGCTCGTAACTTTGTTAGGGATTTCCTTTCTGGGTTTATCTTGCTGGTAGCGAAACCATACATCCATGGTAACACTTTGACGTTAAACGCGCCTTTATGTCGTGGCAGTAAGTGTGGTTTTCGTATTTCAAACGAATTAACTGAATTGTGGTTGGCAGTACCGTAAAAGCTGGAGTTAGGGTGAATGTGGAATTTGATGGAGGCTGCAAGGTTGATTGAACTAACAGTAACTATGTAGTAAACTCTTATGGCAGTAGAAAGCAACGGAGTTTCTGTAAGGTTTTTAGTTGGTATTAACCGGTAACTTTGTTAGAGTATTTCCTTTCTGGGTACATCTATATAGAGGTATGAGAAACAGCGATTAAAGTTCACTCGTGCTCTATAGAAAAGGGAGGATCCTCCGAACAGACGGGTGTTTTGTTTGGTAGGCAACTGCCCAACGATCTCGGGACGTTGTATCTAAGCTAGTCGCACGGTAAACTCTGCTTGCGCGATGCAGGATTTTGCGTGACGTCAGTGTGATGCGTAGTTCGCATGTGGCAATGTAGATGCCACCGCACATCCATAGACATAAAGAATGGAGTGAGGGTTATGTATTTAGTTGTGCAGTGAATACAAACCGAAAATTACGAGAGAGACAAAGCGAAAGAGCGGCCAGTAGTTGTCTCTTTCTAGAATTCTGATTTTGAATACACTATTGCATTTGGCAAAATACAAATTGAATTTTCTTTTACAGGCTTGCAGAAAAGAGACAGACATTGTCCGCACGGTCGCTTTGACTCTTTCTAGAGAGTGGTCACTTTTGTGATGCTAACGCTCAGTGCATTCTCTCTGTCTATGGGTACATCTAGCAAGATGTGCACGTCACCTGGATAACGTCACATGGATAAGTGGTTCCGGTACCTGCTAGTACCGGAACCACTTATCCATGTGACGTTGAAAGCGCCTTTATTTCGCAGCAGAAAGAGTGGTTTTCGCAGTACAGTCACTAGCACTAATATGTCAACACTTGGCAACTTTCAATTTCGATTTTTTCGTGAAATAACGAAGGCAACCATGAAATACGACACTTTACACAAACCTATGGGTTCGAAAATACTTTGTACGTAATAACATTTTTTTTTTGAAATGTGTTTGTTCTTGACTCTAGTCTAGGTTAGAGATGACAGAGACATAAAATTTCATTCAAAACTAAAGGAGAAAATCGTCTTTGAATAAAGGCTCCTTCAAACAGGCGCGACACGACACGCGACACAAAGGCACCGCAAGTCGCGCAACGAGCGGTGCCTTTGTGTTGCGCGCGAATATATCGCGTGTCGCGCCTGTTTGTAGGAGCCTTAAAGCCAAGTTTATACATACTTATGCTCGTGACTGTACATGTGTTATGACTGACGTGTCATTAGCCTTAAAAGCATGGGTTAGGATGAACGTAGAATTTGATGGAGGATGCATGGTCGACTGCACCTATACCTATGTATAGGTTATTCCTGTATTTATGGTTATACATAATATGCAAGAGAGACTGTCTACTAAAAACTGTGTGCCATAAAACAGAAATACCTAAGTAATCATGACATTATGCTTCAGAATTCGGGGAAAATAAAATTGACTGGTGTAGTTTCATTTTCCCCGAACGTGTAGTTAAAGTAAAACCCCAGAATAAAGGAGTGAGATGGCCAAAATCCTGCCTTTTCATTTCCATATTTGACTCATAAAAACACAAAATAAGTTGAACAAAACAAAAAAGCAGCCAAGTGCGAATCGGCACGCACACGAACGGGTTCCGTACGGGGGGCACGGCAGTCCGTGCAATATTTAAAATTCATTATCATTTCAGCCGAAAGACGTCCACTGCTGGACATAGACCTCCCCCAAGCACCATCACTTCGACCGGTTCTGTGCTTCTCGCATCCAACGGGTTCCTGCGGCCTTCACAAGGTCGTCGGACCGCCTTATGGGAGGCCTTCCAACGCTAAGTCTTCCGGTACGCGGTCGCCACTCCAGAACCTTTCGGCCCCATTGGCCATCTGTTCTGCGAGCAATGTGCCCAACATTTAATATTACCTACTATAAAAAAAAAAACACTTTTCTTGTACCTACCCCGTTTAATTATCAGCTTTATTTTATTTTTATTTGTTGTTAAGTAGCGACTGTAGTAGTACACACTATGAAAAATTTTAAGAGTCTACCTATTACGGTTTAAAAGATACAGCCCTGTGACAGACGAACAAACGCCTTAGTAATAGGGTCGCGTTGGCAATCTTTGAGTACACAACCCTAAAATTAAAAACTAACAGTCAAGTTCTTACCCAACAAACGCCAAATAAGCTCGACTATGTATACGTTAAACCAAATGAAATTATGTAAATACACTCGAATACAATCAGCACAGTTAGCACTTTATCGTAACAAAAGTCTATTTCGGATGCCAATGTATGTACAGAGAAAAAAGTACAGTCAGCTAATGTGATTTACATTTGTGAGTGATTTCTGCCGGTCGATTCTGTAAAAATCTCACCGTGAAAACTTAGGTGAAGTGAGTTTACTTTTGCTAGGAATTGATACTATTGACAGCTCACTCCACGGTCACTTCACCTAAGTGTTTACGGTGAGATTTTTACAGAATAGCACCGCTATACTTGCTTTTTGTTGTTGGTTTTGTGAAACGAATCTGCTGTTGTGTCTATCAACACCCCAGCAGATTCATTTCACACTCGCGGTTTTAGGTACGGTCAGCAACAAAAGTCGATTAACATTTCAGTTTTTTTAAATCACTTATTTAGCAAAATATTTGTTTTAAATTGCAGCAGAAGTACAATGCAATTTTGAACAAATATTTTGCTCAATAGCTGAGATTAAAAAAACTGAAGTGTTAATCGACTTTTGTTGCTGACTGTACCACAAAAGCAGATAAAGAGATCAAGAGAAGTCATAGGGATTACTGTACATTTTAGGCGGTCTTTCAAAATCTGTCTTGTCGACTACAGAGTTAAATGAGAAATGTAAAAAGTTCAAGTAAACAGACAACACACTTATATTCAAAATAGTAAACAATTTTCATTTTGATCTAACCTTGCATGTAGATTTAAATCTTCAAATGGTTTATATTGGGTTAAATGTACAAATTCGTAAACATTGTATCCAAAATGTATCACTGGGTTGAATATTGCATAAAAATGGCTAGAATATTTTTTGGAGAGAAAAAATATTCCATGGAAATAACAAACATAGGGAAAGAGAGCTTTGATTAAAAATCTTATAAAGACGAGACTATGACTGGATGTTTGTATAAGTAAGTAGATTGTTTATTTATTAATAATTTTATTGTATAAGTACAGACGCCAGCACATCAAGCTACCCGAAACTGTCAAATTTTCCCAATCATCTTTGAACCTTATGCTTTAGCGATAAAGTTGAAAATCTATTAAAAAAATTTGACAGATAGTAGTACCTTGATTTGCTGGCGTCTGTACATATAAAAAAGGACAAAAAAATATAAAACTAATGTGTGTGAAATGGGTGAAAAAAAATCCTTTTATAAAACAGACAAAGGCAAAATGTTTCAAGACAAAATCTTAATAAAGACAAGACCATAGATAAGACTATGACAATATTGTTCAGACGCCAGCACATCAAGCTACTACAATCTCTCAAATTTGTTTAATAGATTTTCGACTTTATCGCTAAAGAATAAGGTTCAAAGTTGATTGGGATAATTTGACAGTTTCGGATAGCTTGATGTGCTGGCGTCTGTACTTAAAAAATAAGCTATCTATCTAGCTTATTTTTAGGGTTCCGTACCTATCCAAACGGTGCCAACCCCTGCCCTGCCCTGTTACTAAGCCTTTGCTGTCCGTCCGTCCGTTCATCGGTCCGTCCGTCCGTCTGTCTGTCAGCGTGCTGCATCTCATGAACCATAATAGGTAGACTGTTGGAATTTTCAGAGTATTTATAGGTATTGCAATAGCAGCTCGAACAAAAAAAATTAACAAATTTTGAGAGTTTTTTTGCGTTGTGGTACGGAACCCTTCGTGTGCGAGTCCTACTCGCACTTGGCCGCTTTTATTATAATTATGACGCGTAAAAGTGATACCAATACCCTATTTACAGAATAAACATTTGAATTTCATTTAATTTCACTATGACTAAAACCATTCATAGTATCCTTGCTTGAATCTCAAACGGTGCAATAACTAGGACGCAGCGCCCGGCGTGGATTAATGACCGAACATTCAAGAACGCTCACTCACAACTGGTTACTGAACTAAGTTTACATAAATTAATTAATTCGCTGTTCAAAATCTTAGACGATTTACGAGACAGCTATATGTGGTTGGTTTAGCTGAGAGATGAGGCGGTCTAGGTATCCCGCTGGGCTAGGTAATATATGAGGGTAGTGTGTGAACGTCTAACTTTCTAAAAATACAGGATTTTAGAAGGCACAGTATGGTATTTATGGGAATAGTATTTTTCTTTTTCGATTTGTGGCTTTTCTAGTACTTGCAGGTTCGTTCGAAAGAGTCTTTGATTTTTTAAATAGCTAACCCAACGAATTTCGTACAGCTTTTTTTTTGTGGTTGGGAAATCATTAAGTGACCCCTGAGCTCTGGGTGGAGCGGAAGGGAGTGTCAGACTCTTACTGACTAAAACCCACCCGTGTTCCTTCCTTAGCCCTTTATGTTCCGGGCCAGCGATAACCCTTTCGGACAATCCCGCTGACCAACTTCGTACCGTTTCAGAATCAATAAATGTTGAAATTAATTATGTTCATTCTTTTTTTCATGAAATTTTTACGTGTTTTAAATTCGGGGGAGATACTAATTCAACAAAACAAATATCATAAAAATCGGTCCAGCCGTTCTATTTGAGTTACAAAATGGTGTAACTTACCCGTTACGTTACGTTACGTTTTTTAGCTGACTGCACCATTTTACTTAAATTTGTGATTGCAGTTAGCAATTACTCAAGAAGTTAAGGACAGTCTCCTAAGAACGTTTTCCTGTCGGCAAAACGGATAAGTTACCTGTTCCTTCTGCTTGTCTCAAAAATCCACGCTATGTACTCTATAGGATAGGTACTTACTCTATGCCTGTAACTTCTACGAAACTTTTGACTGCCAAGAGTAAAGAGTAAGTCCTTTCTAGTAAACGGTTACATTTTTTAAAGCTTAATTTGTTTATAACGCATTCAGTTTTTTCAATTCTTCAGGCTTCCGTACTTCAAGTTTATTCAAAAAAGTTGTGCATTTTTCAGGAAAAATGCGGGCTTTTATTATAGTGTTCGTCAAGGCAGTTGAAAATTGTATAGTATACAAGTAAATATACAGATAACCTCAAAAGGCATTCCCTTGACCTTAAACATTAAATGGCACATGCCCCTAAAACGTTTATGAACAGACAGACCGACCACTACACGTTCCGTTCCAAGATAATTTCGAAACAACCATCACACGAAGACTGTTTGGCGGCCTATTTGCACGCATCCATAATGAGGTCGCCACTGTACCTATACTGTGACGTCACAACTGTACGCCTACATTCTGACGTCACATGACATGTCGGAACTGAGACTGAGCGTTAAGGCTGCTCTCTCGAAAAACGCTTGAAAAAAGCATGCAGATGAAGCCAGTTTTTGTCGGCATTTACAGAGAAATTACATCTGAAAAAAATCCTTAGTAATCTTCATGATATAATACGTAATTTGGTTTAGCCATAATTTTTCTACAGGTATCACATAATTTAAAAAAAAATCACCAAATCACCTCCAAATCATTGAGATGAAACCGTTTTATTCCTTCATTTTTTATCAAAAGAGTGTAAAAAAATATATCTACATCTTTGCAATACAAAGGAGAATAATTTGGTTTTGTTACTTTTTTAAAATATGTATTATTTTTATGATAATAAATTAAAAAGGCCTCTGATAAAGGACTGCGTCTACATCACCCCCGCACTCGTCCATAAATTTAGTGCGGGGCGCATCGTGTTGCTAGGTGGACGTATGTCGCGTTGCGAGAACTCCGCACTACGAAATAAAATCGTAAAATATTACTGCAAAAACAAAAAGTGTACCTACCCAAGCGGGGTTTTATGAAACTTATGCGCTGTCCATTACTCTGTGTACATAGGTACTGTTTATAAAATACCTACTTTATTCAAACGAAAGTCGTAAGTACTAGTAGTGAATGATCACAGAAGGTCCACGTCCACGAAATGATTCAGCCAATATTATAAATTTTACTTTTCGGTGCCTAAGTAAAGTCTATTATTCTGATGCGTTGCGATTATTTGTGACATATTGTAACACAAAACTGAAAATGCTCCTAAAGTAGGTATTAATTATGATAATAGGTTACGTACTTGCTAATAATTTGTCAATTTAATGATTACCGGGGTAATTATTTTCAAATAAAAAAATCAAATCATTTATTTGCATAAAACAGGTTCAGTGGATGTTAAAAAAGGTCAAATGGTACACTGTTAATAACCAGGTGTGCAAATATAAAACAAGAATGTTAACTGTTAATTTCACTATTCAATAAAGTACGGACGCCAAGCACATCAACCTACCCGAAACTGTCAAATTTTCGCAATCAACTTTGAACCTTATGCTTTAGTGATAAAGTTGAAAATCTATTAAAGAAATCTGACAGATTGTAGTAACTTGATGTGCTGGCGTCTGTACAATGTCATTGAAAATAAAATTATCGTAAATACAGATCAGTCAACAAAATAAGGAATTAAAAATAATAATGTCATACAATAGTAAAAAGTAGTAGTTCAATAGTACACAGGGTGTCCCAGAACTCAACGTCAAGCCGAAACGGGGTGACAGGATTGATCATAAACATCAAGAGAAAAATCTGAAAAAAAATCTATCCCATGCAGTTTGAAAATTATGGGCATTTTAAGAAAAACCTAGAATTCTGATCAAACTGTAACATTTTTCGGTTATTGTGGTTATTATTTTTTATTTTTGTTCATTTGAACTTTGGAAACGTAATCCTAAATAACATTTCTAGAATCCCAATAAAAAATAATGACACAATTGCCTCAAGTTTCCGAGAATTGAGACTATTCGTTAAACTACGAATTTAAAATTTTCAAGATTCGTCGACTTTGATAGGCCCTCCTTTAAAAAAAATGTACTAGAGTGCCTGGGCAAGTGGCATTAAAAGTTGGCGCATTTAATCAGAATTCTAAAATGGTACAATACTTGTTAGTTCCATACAATAAAAAAGAGTAAAAAAATTAAAACCTCAAGTAACCCGATTTTTGCTATCTCAGTTAAAATGTTTTTGATTCGCACAAGCTCTAGGTAGGTTCGTAATTTTAAGGCAAAATGATGAGAGAGATGGATCGTGGGTATGTTTGCCATGAGTGAGCGAGACAGATAGTGACGCCACTTTTATTAAAGTGAAAAAAGTGAAAAAAAAGTTAGTAAAATAATGAAAAATCTTGATCTAGTTTAATTTAGGATTGTTGGAATAAAAGTCAGATAGAGAAATAACATTTTTATTACAATAAATGTTCAAATTGTTTACCATCAGCCTCAATACAAGCCCTACATCTTCTTAAAAAAGATCTACTTATTAGTCGGGCATATCTTCAAGAGTTGATCTCCTCAGCTGCTTGAGAAATGCGTTCACGCAGGTCGGCTACGTTCTCAATGGGCTTATTTATGGGCTTATATGTGGTACACATAATTATTTAACTTTCACGATGACTTGACCTTCTGTGATTTCGATACTCTGTGACGAGACTAGGCGAGGCAAACCGTGGTGGCGGCGCACACAACCGCACATTTTCTGTTGCATGCGGGTAGCGGAGTGGCGCGGAGAAGGGGTCGTTAGCTCCGCCCAAATGCTCAAGGTTATCGGCATTAATAGAGGCCTTAAGGGGCTTACATGACCTAAAGCGTGGTCACTGTCGGGCTCCATAGAAAAGAAAGAGAAGCACGATGACACAACGCTGGTAATTTATTGCAAAATATGAAGCATATATTTATTTACAAAAAACCTATTGTTTGAATTGAACTTGTATTATGTTTTCAACACACTATCTATCTAGCATATATCCTGAAGAATATCATATATTTTTCTGATTTTGTTTAGTGTAGTCGATCATATACTTTTATTGTTTCTAAAACTTTCGCTTTTTGTGTTTAGGTCCTGTAAGCCCCTTAAGGCTAGTGCTGAATAGAGCGGGCAGCGCCGTAACGCAACGCATTGCAAAAATCTTCCTTCAGCATTATTATTTTCGTAAATTTTTTTAGAACCACTACAGTCGGGCCGCGCCGCACTTTTTTGTATAAAAATGCGTTGCGCTGCGGGCGCGGCGCGTTGTGGCTGTAATGTGCGCTCGGCTTTACAAGAAAATGTGAAGGGAGTAAGAACGTAGTTTTAAATCTAGATATTTCGTTGAGCTTTTAGAATGTGGAGCTGGTGAAATGTAGTTCGCCTCATGGCAAATTGGCTGTGATTTTGCTTTGAGAGTGGACTGAAATATGAAACAGCACTTGAATTAAATAAGTTGGTAGTAAAATATGAACAAAATTGCAAATTGTTGATAGAAAGAAAAAAATCGTGTAATACTCATAACGCTTCACTTAAGTAATACTCATAACGATTCACTTTCATAAGAGTTTTTTTTTAATAATTTAAGTAATTAGCTTTTCCCGCGACTTCGTCTGCGTGAAATTTCCAAAAAAAAAAAATTGAAAACATAATATGGCGCCAAAAATCAGCCATTTTAACTTGTTTTCAATTTTGATATACCCAGTGTCACTCTCACAATTAAGACGAATCTAACGGCACCTCTCAAGCTGAAATCGATCAAGCCGTTTAGGCTACAGAGCGTGCCAAAGAAATATACATACATACATACACTCGAAAACATAACCCTCCTTCTGGCGCAGTCGGGTAAAAAAGGGACCGACTAACGAGATGTCGATAGACAAGTATGGAAGGAAATATATGTTGCGCCGACCCCAAATAAATTGGGAAATGGGCAGGAGATAATAGGTAATACTCTCTGATAATCCGATCTATGTAGATTGTGGGCACATTGTTCGCAGAACAGATGGCCAATAAGACAGGTAGCGTTGGAAGCACAGATATAGATACACCAACAAAAATTAGAAAACACAAAAAACTTTTTTACAGAAAAAAAAAAACAAACGACTTCCAAAAAAAATCACTACAAAGTGAAAAATACTTTTAATTTCGGAAGTCGGTGTCGTTGGTTTTGTATTTTCGTTTTTTGACACCGACTTTCGAAATTAAAGTTATTTTTCATTTTCACTTTGTAGTGATTTTTTTTGGAAGTCGTTTGTTTTTTTTATGTAAAAAAGATTTTTGTGTTTTCTAATTTTTGTTGGTGTATCTATATCTGTGCTGACAATCAGTTTTACTATCGTATTACCCAGTAACTAGGTTGGGGAGGTCAGGTGGGCACTCGCTCAATGTAAAACACTGGTACTAGCTGTATCCGGTTAGACTGGAATCCGACCCTAACATAGTTGGGAAAAGGCTAGGCAGATGATGGTGATCTTTTTCTTGTTTCAAAATTCAACAAAAAGTTCAATTTCTTGCCTCAAAGGATATGAATGAACCGTTATTTCTTCAACAACAATAACAAACTACCCACAATGATACAGGAATAATAAAAGAAATATAACTTATTAAGAACATGAAATAAGAGTACGCTAACATATAAACTCCAATATTAATCCCGATAGCGAACCAGCTGCGGTTATCAAAGGACCCGTATTTAAGTGTCATAATCCGATCCCTGTAGATTGTGGGTCGTATAATATTACAGATGTACCACCACCAGATGTGACAAGGGTTACCTATATTTGAAAAGATGTGGTTAGGGAAATAATTAATTGTTTATCTTAACGCACTACGTTAATTTGCCGTGTTATTATTGCCATTTTACTCAACTGTTTAAGAATGACAGTTGTAAATTGAATGTACGGGGAGTTAAGGTTGGCAGTCAATTTGATCAACAATAATTTATTTATTTAAACTTTTCGCACAAAAAGGTACAAAGGCGGACTTAATACCTTAGGCATTCTCTACCAGTCAACCAAGAGTGGTGAAGAGATTAGATGGCAATTTATTTCCCTGAATTTACATACTGGATTAAACGAATGAATGTTGTAATTACAGAAACAATTAAAATGCCATTGTGTCTCGCGTGGATCCACGTTCGGCATACGAAGAGAAGGTTGACATTGTCTGAGAGTATTAAAAAACATGTTTGTATGAGGCTCAAAGCACGTTTCGTCTTTTTTAATTGCCTACAGATATCAGCTGTTTGTTTTGGATACTAAAGAGAATTTGTTTGATAGCAATAACTAGATAACCAGCCTCTTATCAAAAATCGAGAATAAAAATAAATTATTTTTTTATTTTTTTTATTTAATTGGTAAAAAATATGTGTTGAAACTTAACAATGGACTATTGCAAAAGACTTCAGACACCAATCGATATTTGCGAACACCTTGAAATTGTTACCAACACATCCTACCACCCCGCTAAACATACGAGTAATTAAGCGTCTAGAACGTCCATCCAATTTCTGTTTACTCATCAATTATAATGAAACATGTTCCATGCCCCATCCAGCCACATCTACCTCGCATATACTATTGAATAGGTCGTATTAAGGGGCTTACATGACCTAAACGCGGTCACTGGCGGACTGCATAGAAAAGAAAGAGAAGCGCGATGACACAACGCTGGTAAATTTATTGCAAAATATGAAGCACTTTTTGATTACAAAAAATCTATTGTTTGGACTAAAAAATTAAAACACTAGTATTTTAGTATGTTGCTTTTAGAATAATCTGACAAAAAATCAGAATGATTGTATGTATGATATTATGGATTTTATTGTAAAGTTAAAGTTTTTAGAGGTATCTTCATTATTTTTCTATCGTATCAAATTAAATAGTTGTATTATGTTTTCATATATTTTTCTAATTTTGTTTACTGTAGTCGATCATATACTTTAATTGTTTCTAAAACTTGCGTTTTTTGTGTTTAGTTCCTGTAAGCCCCTTAATTCGCACTGACACAGGTAGATCCTTTCATACTGGCCACAAAGGAAAAGCTGCTTACCTGAGCATATTACACATAACTGGAATTAATCTTCAAGATGTCTGCTAACCCTCGTGGTATGTGAGCGTTATGATGCCGCATATTTTGGTTTGTTTGAAAATGTTGGGGTAATCGTTTTGTATGTTAGTTTGAGGATCTTGACCTTGCTTGACTTTTTTCGAGGAAGTAGCGCTATTACTCTAATATAATTAGTTGTAATGTATATTTTATTTACTTCGTTATTACATTCCCAGAAATAATTTCTAGCAAAACGGAGATAAAAAAAAACTAATCAACTGTAAGAGGATACTGAATTCCACTGAATACTGATTCTAGGTACTTACATAGCATCCATTTATTTATTATAGGTATTTTTTTTTTATAGATTCTACCTAACTTAGGTAGTACTTACTTACCTAGCGCCCATCAAAACAAGCTGTGTTATAACTCCAGACATTTTCCGAGCAACATTTTTTATGCCAATATAAAGCGTAGAGCACTTCGAACCATATGGCATTCGATCTCATATAATCTTCATCTTTAACGACCCAGGAACGAATCCGACCATTTTGGATCTACAGATACGGACGTAGATGAAACTTAAATAGATTTATAGTAGATTCGTAGTAAAGCTAGATCTACTTGATTTAATTTCTAGGTCGAGGGATACCTAGACGAGATATTTTGAAATCGATGAACTGGCTGTTACATAACTTAGTCGGGTTCAAGTGGGTTTGGAGGGTTAAGTTTTCAAGATTGATGTGAACGTAAGTTTTATGTGATAAGTTATTGTTTTTCCCCTTATTTTTGCATCTTTTAAGGTCCAGGGCATTTTCAAATCCAAATGTAATGAAAACCCCGTGGTCTTTCATAAAAACAAAAAAGAAATTCGAAATAATATTAAATCTATGTCGATTTCACATAGATAATGGCAGACCATTGACAACATTTCGAGAGACAATATGAATCTTTTGTTTCAAAAAACTAATACTTAATTAATTAATAAAAATAACAAAATTAAATCCTAACTTAACTAAAACTATGAACAAAATAAAATTTAGCGTCGAAAAATTCATTCGCATCGCTGTCGACTGGTAATGTACCCAAGAGACTGGCGGCATTACCATGTTGTATGGTAATTCTTAGCCTCTGGCCAAGGTAAAAGCCAGCCCTTGGGTCACGGGAAGTGCCAACCATTCGTTTCGAAATTTCCTTAAAAAGAACATGAGCACTCGGACCCCACGGCCCGAGGGTTTCAACCCCAAACGGCTCGAAGATATAATTTCCGATAATATGGTTATGTTTTCGCCGCTTGAGGTTTTCCGCAGCCACAGCAGCAGCACCAGCATAGCATGCCAAGATAGGAAGATGGGATGGCGCAAGAGTATCGACACACGTTGGGTCCCACACTAAAGGCCTACCCATCACCTTCCATGGAAATAAAGACATACCGTCCGGTCTCTTGCATTCATCGCGTGCCGAGCCATTGTGTTCTAATACCGCTGGTACGCCGACGATGAGTAGAGCTCGTCGGATGATGTCATGAATATTTTGTTTCGAAATAGATATAATATGCCAGACCACTGACAGCATTTCCAGAGACAATATTAATCTTTTGTTTCGAAATAGATATAATATACGAGTACCTACACTAGTACTACACTTAGCGTTCCTGCACACGATGCCGTCGCCGCGCCGTCGCCGCGCCGGCGCCGCACCGTTGCACTGTAGATACGAGTCGCGCGAGGCCCGCCGCCGCGCCGCCGCCGCGCCGCCGCCGCGCCGCCACCGCGCGCGTTCCCCTCCCTATCTGTTTGATTCATTCACGGGAAATTACGCGGCGTGCACGTTCGTACGCGGCCGGTAATGGAATGAATGAAACAGTAAAAACGCGCGCGGTGGCGGCGCGGCGGCGGCGCGGCGGCGGCGCGGCGGCGGGCCTCGCGCGACTCGTATCTACAGTGCAACGGTGCGGCGCCGGCGCGGCGACGGCGCGGCGACGGCATCGTGTGCAGGAACGCTTACCTACACGAGTACTACACTTTGCCCGGTTAAGAGTACGTAGTTAGCTAAAAATGGGCATGGTCTGAGTGGCCATAATAATGTAGTACTATATTAAAGACATCTGGCTTTAAGAGGTTAAACACTTTGTAAACATGAAACCATAAAGCTAACAAACAAAGAAAAGCATAGTGCTTATATACCTACCACCAAAAATAGATTGAGTAGAGTAATAATTTTTGGGCGTGATAACGAGTAAGGAGCTTCCTTATATGTATTATAGCACCGGAGAAGAAAGGTTTCATTTTCTTTGGAAAGTTGTAGGTTATGCCTTTAATAGTAGGTAGTTAATGAAAGAGAGGCGTTTTAGTTTGGTTGAAGTTTTAGGTGAGGTAAATAAATCATACCAAGCTTAAGTTTTTATAAGGTAAAAAGAAAACGGGTCGGTAACAAAAAGCTCAAAAACTTCGAAAATATTGGAGCTGGCTTTATGAAATAAAAACTGTATTATAGACATTTTTATAGTGCCTAAGTCGATGTTATAAAAGTTCAAGATCGTGAAGTTTATTTTGAATAAAAGTATGTTAAGTAAAAATGATAATTTTTGTGCTACGGTATTAAATATGCGATTTTTACACATTTTAGTATTTTGTATTGCCATCAAGAGCTTTTAATACAGCTGTCATACGGTTAGGCATGCTTCCCACCAGACTTCTGAGCCGATGCTAAGGAATGTTCTCCCATTCTTTTATCACTGCTTCTTTCAGTTCACGAAGTGTGATTGGAGGGGAATTTCGTTGGCGTATACGTCGTCCCAGTTCGTCCCAGGCATTCTCGATGGAGCAGTGGTGGCCCATTGGTAACGGCCGCGACTTGCGAGTTGTAGGTTATAGGTTCGAACCCGGACAGGCTCTTTACTTTGTTTAAATTATTTCATCACCACTGCTCTCAAAACGGTGAAGGAAAACATCGTGAGAAAACCGGCATGTCCTAGAACCAAAAATTCGAAGACATGATATCTACCAACCAGCATTGGGCCTGCGTGGTAGATTACGGTCCACCCCCTCTGGAAATATGGGACATTCCAACTTTTTCTGTAATGTGGACAACACAACTGCGATGCCTCTCGGATTGCAAATGTGCAAGTGACCATTTACCGTCATGAGGGCGGCCATATTGCTTGTTTGCCAGTCAAAACCATATCCTATATTTTTTGTAGGTTTATAATACGGGTTAACGACGCGCAACTTCAGTTCTAGTACATGATTCTGAACATCACTGCGTTGTGCGTCGATCATTTAGAAAGAAAAGCTGTTCCATACATTTTGTTTGCGTATTATTGCACTTTTCTATGAAACAGCAGATTTTTAATAAAGAGAATAAAGAGTATTCTATTCTATTTTTTTTTTGTTCACCGATGACAAATTTCTACTTCTAGAATAATTTTCTGAATTCTTGGTTATAGCTTACTTGTCAATGATGGGATGCCACCCTGTATAAATATTTTCATCATCATTGAAACCTTTAAATAAAAAACGAGGTGCCACGCAAAATGCTGTTCTTACAGCTCCTTAACCAGCTCGATTAGTCGGGGGAGATTATTTTCGATTAAATATTTTCTGCCATGTTGCAAAGTAAAGTCCTAAAAGCAAATTTTCTGGATCACTGGACAAAATAATACTTAAAGATTGGGACAATCGATATGACTTAAAAGGCGAGATTCGTTTTAAGTCCGGAGTTCAAGTCATTGCATGTTTATTCAATATTAAAAGCCTATACAGAAACTAAAAATAGCATCGAAAAATTCATCCGCATCGCTGTAGACTGGTAAAGTACCCAAGGGACTGGCGGCATTACCACTTTGTATAATAGTTTTAGTTAAGTTAGAATTTAATTTTTTATTCTTTAAAAAGCCTGTATTGGTAGATTGATTAAAATTTAGATTACGCAATCACCAGTCCACTACTTGAGAGGGTATTTTCGGCCAGCAGACCTAGAATGGCGAGATGAGCTGGATTTCTATGGACCAGTTTTTAGAATGTAGGATTAGAATATAATGAATCTCTATTCAAAAGAACCAGTATCTGAGTTAAGAGCCAATGTCTGTGCCTTTTAGTAGGCCAATACAAGCTTATCTACGTACCTATAAAAAAACGTGTGATGTCGGGGGATCCCCGTCAAGAACGAAATTCCTTACGCGATACTCGCTAGCACACACACACACTCGTATACAAGTAGAAAGAGACAGAGAAAATCGCATGGAGCGGGCATAACACACAAGGCATGGGCAGGGGACAACTTGTACAATATTTTGACAAATATATGCATTCTATTCTATAACACTTTTTCCTTACGTGACGATCTCTACCAGTCAACTGCTACCGCAAACCATGCTCCACATCCTATCCTCCCCTATGTGTCCCAAAACATCCAGGCAAAGTGACCTCTGCGCTACCATCGACAACGCCGTGGAAGTGGCAAAGTTTTGAACCAACAAGATCTAAAATACAGTCGTGCCAGCGATGCGAAGAAGAAGAAGGAACTTCATTCCAATAGAAATTAAAAACTGTTCGTTGGTAACCGCATCACTTCAGAACGACTGGACAGATTTGTTTTATTTTATTATAAATAGCCCAAATAAGGTTTGAAAAAATTTTAAAAGTTGCCTGAAAAATCGGATAATTTGGGAAAAATTGGTAGTGCTTTTTTACGAAAAAAAATTTAGAACTCAATAAAACAGAACAACGAATGTCGAGTCAACTAGTAATAAATAAAAAAAAAATGTGAATGTGAAATCTTATCCTATTATAAACAACAAGGACACCTGGTAAGGCGCAGTGAATAGCAGGTGGAGTAAGGCAGTGACGGAGTGGCGTCCAAGGATTGGAAGACGAAACGTTGGTCGTCCGGTGGCGCTGTAAGAACAGCATTTTGCGTGGCACCTCGTTTTTTATTTAAAGGTTTCAATGATGATGATCCCGTCATAGACAAGTAAGCTATAACCAAGAATTCAGAACATTATTCTAGACGTAGAAATATGTCATCGGTGAACAAAAAAAAAATAGAATAGAATACTCTTTATTCTCTTTATTAAAAATCTGCTGTTTCATAGAAAGTGCAATAATACGCAAACAAAATATATGGAACAGCTTTCCTTTCTAAATAATCGACGCACAAAGCAATGGTGTTCAGAATCATGTACTAGAACTGTAGTTCGCCTCGTTAACCCGTATTATAAACCTACAAAAAAAAATATATGGCACACAAGCAATATTCCCGCCCTCATGATGGTAAATGCTCACTTGCACATTTGCAATCCGATAGGCATCGCAGTTGTGTTGTTCACATTACAGACAAAGTTGGAATGTCCCATATTGCCTGTAATTAATTACACCTGCACCCATACAATTCAAACCGAAACAAAGCATCGCTGCATAGCGCAGTGGCAAAAGTAGGTATGGTGGTATTACTCCCCCAGACAATTATGTATGTTACTGTTACATAAATAAAATAAAAAGCTAACATTCGTAAAATAATAATAGGTACAGTAGCGGTCAGAACTGCACTGGCAAGATTACAAAACTATCACATCGTAACTCGTCGCACTTGAGACCTTCTTCTATTTAGACATTTCACACACACATACACAACTGTATATTGCACTCTTTCATCACGTACGAAACAGAAAAAGCGCGGTATATGAGCATCATCATAGGCCTATCGCGGCACGCAGTCTTTTTCTAATTATGGTAATGAGAAAAAGACAGCGAGTATTTTAAACTAATCACATAAAAGTTGAGGGTAGATTTGAAACAAAATTAATATACTGACAAATAACTGACTGATATTAATATACTGTTATAATGGTATGACGTTGTTGGTTAGTGAACTTAGTTATGAGCGTTTGTGTTATTGATATTAGAGGTGTTGAGTTTGAAGATTTTTATTGAAAATGCAAGCAAATATAAATATGGAAACCAGAGCGAACATTATAGCCTTGTATAACAATGGGTTTAATATATCTGAAATATCCAATGAAACCGGATTTTGTGTAAGTTATTTTGTTGTTATTGATTTTACTTGTTCTCATAAGTGACGCTTCAAAATGTGTAATAAGGATTTCTTTTTTTTAGAGAGATACTGTGAGACGTTGGGTGCGGAGATTTGAGGAAGAGGGAATTCTTAAGAGCCGTGTAAGAAGTGGTAGGCCGCCACTTATTGACCAGTCTTAGCGACGCCGACGCTTTATGATTGGTGAATATGAAACGCATGGTTTCATACCTACAAGACGATTTAGCGAAGAATTTGATACGTCATTGCGCACTGTTCGCCATGCACTCCATGCCGAAGGTCTTCATCATAGAACACCAGTGAAAAAACCGTTTTTAACGCAAAGGCATAAGGAGGAACGGTTGCGTTTTGCTCGTGAATATTTAGACTTTGATTGGGAGACCACTGTATTTACTGACGAGAAGACTTTCAAATCGTGCCAAAAAGGAAGACTTCATTAGTGGCGCAGAGACAATACACGTTGGTCTGACAGTAATATTATAAATAATACGGAGTCAGGAAGAATTAGTGTGAATATGTGGGGGTGGATTAGTGCTCAAGGGCCGGGTGAGTTGGCATTTATACCGACGCGGGCCAACAGCTCTAATTACGTCGAGGTTTTGACCGATATGATGCTACCTACTGTTCGAAATGTTTATACAGTGGATGAAATTGGTGAATTTTATTTGGTTCAAGATAATTGTCCGAAACATACTAGTATTGTTCGTGAGTGGTTTACTGAGCATTCGGATGTTAAAGTTATTCCGTGGCCAGCGCGATTCCCTGATTTAAACCCTATAGAAAATGTATGGGGTTTAATGGTGCAAAGTTGGGAAGTGCGAGTCGAAAGATGTCTCGAACAGCTCAAATCTCATTGCATGGAGTTGTGGGATAGTTTAGGTGCACAGATATTTGCAGTAATATTGTGGCCTCCATGCGTCGACGCCTTTTTGACTGCATTGATAATATCACTTTCATTATCGGAGGTCACACTAAATATTAATAAAATGTGGTCGTCCAAATCAAAAGGGACCTTATGGCGGTAACTAGTTTCCGAGATATTAATAAATTCGTAAAATACCTCAAAAAAATCGTTTTTTTATTAACTGTATTTTTAAAAAGATGATTGTATTTACTACATGTGTGTGTGTTCAACTTTTCGAAAAGTCAATTTAAAAAAGTTTTGTATTCATCTAAAGTTTAGTAAAAAAGGAACCTTATCGCGGCAAGACCTAACAAATCGTTTTTCTTGTAATTCAAACCATATATTATATCGACATTTTAATATTGCAAGGTTATAATAACGTATAGCCGCCATTTTTTTTTTTTTTCAGGATGGGAAATCATCAAATGTCTCCTCCCGCTCTGGGTGGAGCGGAAGGGAGTGTCAGACTCTTACTGACTAAAACCCACCCGTGTTCCTTCCTTCGCCCTTTATGTTCCGGGCCAGCGGTAACCCTTTCGGACAATCCCGCTGACCCGGCAGGTTTCAGCCCTTACGGGCCCCTTCGTTTAGTGCTGACATCTCTTTGAGGCGCGCGTGGAACACGTACGCGCCGTCCGGCACGGGCCTGGTCCTGATCGGACGGTGAGCTACCCATTACTCTCCGCCCGCAGGCCCGCGCCTACGGTGGCCGGGAGTCGTCGCGCGGCTCCCGACGCCCGGAGCGTCTCCCGCGGCGGCTGGGACGGGAGGCTCTCTCCCTCAGCCGTCCCGCCGCCTCCTTCGCTAGCATGACTGCTTCGCAGAAGGAGGCGACTGCCCCCCACTCCCTCTCGCCCCGGACCATGGCTTGAACCAGGCCCGGACGCGAGAGGTCGCCGCCGCTGCCGATCGCCTCTACGAGGACACGGCGGTGCTCCGCCCAAGCGAGGCAGACCTCCACCGTGTGCTCCACCGTGTCCTCTGGGCGATCCTGGCAATGGTGACACCCGGGCGTTTCCTCCCGCCTGATTATGTGCAGGAACCTCCCGAAACTTCCGTGTCCGGTGAGGACCTGCGTCAGGCGGTAGGTGAGGGCGCCATGACGCCTCTCTAGCCACTCCTCAAAGAGGGGTCTTACCGCCGCTATCGTGGCGTGCCCTGCGCTGGGTTGTGACAGTCGCTCTTTCCATGCCGCCATGAGATCGCGCCGGAGGTCCGTCCGCTCCGCCGCAATTTGCTGCGGAAGCGGAGTTTCCCCCCGGCGTAGTGCCTCCGCGCGCCACTCATACAGGCGCGCGAGGACTATCGCCTCCAGATCCCATGGCGGCAGTCCGGCAAGGAGGCTTGCCGCCTCGCCCGAGATCGTGCGGTACCCCCGGATCAGCCTAACGGCTACCACCTTCTGGGGCGCGTTCAAATAATGGGCGGCTCGCCGCCGCAGTGAACGCGCCCACACCGGGACCCCGTATAGGGCCATGGACCGCACGACCCCCGCGTAAAGCCTCCGGCAGGAGGCGTTTGGCCCCCTCAGGTTGGGCAGGAGCCGCTTGAAGGCGGCCCCGGCCCGTTCCAGTTTGGGAGCCAAACGTCGGACGGAAATGCTCGACGAAGTTCCACCGGCTGTCGAGGACGAGACCAGGTATTTCATCGTCGTCTCGACGCCGATGTGAACCCCTCCTACCGTTAGTTGGGATCCCGATGGTGGCGTATTCCGGGGCCCATGAAACGACATGGCCTCGGACTTGTGCAATGCCACCTAGAGAGTAGAGACCCAACTGCCGGATCCCCTCCACGACTATCGCAACCCCGCGTGCCATCGCGTCGGCCGCCGCCTGATGCGACCTCCGTTGCGCCAGGACTAGCGTGTCGTCAGCGTAGCGTATAGCCGCCATTAGATAGTGTCGCACGCCGCCGCATGCGGCATTCTTTGTATATGCGTCTTAGGTCTAAGGTCCCACTATTGTAGTCCATATTTTGTTTAGGTAGGTACTTTTAATAGAGGTAAACAATCTTGTTATGTTTTTTATCATAAAATATATTTTTAAAATAGGCTAAGGCTAATAGCAAAAGTAATTCATTATAACATCTGTTATTTCATTTTGTTTTTTTATCTTGTAATGGCTATAAATTATTTCATAAATGTATTTTTCGACAAAAACGTATCAAGATTGTTTACCTTTATTTAAATACTTAAACTAATTAACTATACTAAGAGATAAGTGTCAGCAGACTGCAACGGACCGCCTTAAGGGCCCTTTTTTACGTATATACTTGTTACGAACATTTTGTTAAATAAGTAACATTTTCATACCTTGTGATAATAAAAAAAAAATTGTTAAATAAGTAACATTTTCATACCTTGTGATAATAAAAAAAGAAAATTTAAGTTATCTTGAATGTTGCACTAAAATATTGATTATGCCTGCTAAGAATAAAAAAATTTGTTTAGTGCCTACCATTAGGGCCCTTTTTTAATTTGTTTGAAGAAATTGTTCAGTTCTCTATGTAACTTTACAAGATCATAACTAATAGTTATCATTGATCTCTTAGCTTTATTAGCATCTAAACCAATTATGTATAACCTATTTAGTGATCAAGTGTTGATTTTGTTACTGTCAGATCTCAAAGTTTATAAAAAATAAGAATTCTTGCTAGTAAATAAAAACTATTTTTTTTTTAATTATGTGTTGTTTTTATTTACATCTAAGGCCTTTCGCAAATCTATGTAATTAGTAGCAATATAAAAACAATAAAAGTTTAGTGAGAAACAGGCGGTTTACTTATTTTTAATACTATTATCGATACTTTGCATCTCATTGATAATGCATTATGTTGGCGGGTCTAGTTCCCACAACAAACAAGTTTATGCAAGGATTGTAAGAATTTCCATTAGTAATAATCATGGTCAATCAAAGTATACCATCAGTTACATAACTTCACACTAAAACATAACTTTTTTGTACGGCATACTTAAATTGCGATTTTCTCGAAACTTATAATTTCGATCAGTGAACTTCAAAAATTCGTAAAAAAATAACGGTAGTGGTTAGAAGGTTGGTTCTTGGGTCTATAGTTCGGTACATTTATGTAGTTTTCAGCCCTGTAGATAACTCATTTCCGCCATAAGGTCCCTTTTGATTTGGACGACCACAAATAATAAATGCTATCAGTGGAATTCAGGGGATACACTGGCCATAATAATAATAGTAACAAGTGAATGATTGTAAGATTGAGGTTTAGTTTCAATCTTCTTTTCCTTGAGAAAATGAAAAAATTAAGCTGTAACCTCAATAAACCAAAAACATCCCATTTTAGTATCAACCAAAAATGGTTTATGAACAAATTCGGTATTTTATGTTTCAAAGTTTGGAATAAGAATGTTTATGTTTTAAAGGTTGTTATTAAAATCAATAAATGTTCCTATGAAAAATTGTGCTTTATTTTAATTAAATTACATAGGTATTATACTTTATTTTTACCCTCTATACCCTATTGTCATTATGTTAACGAAACAATAAATAATTGAACTCTGACACAAAAACGAAAAGAACAAAAAGAGTTGAAAGCGCGCACTGAGGTTCGAACCCTCTCCATTTCACGCACACACAATAACATCCACCCACTTGTGCGAACCTGCCATCGCTGCTTTTAATTATCTCTTCGAATTTTAGCATTACTTTTAAATAGGCCCTGTGGTCGATAATATATGGTAGGTATCTTTATTTAGTGTTGTCCACACATGCATCTGACCAACCAACATCGCGCTTTCGTAGTTATACCGTGTGGGCGTTACTGTCTACATTAAAACATTACACACACAGAGATAGACGCAGATCTAGCGTGCAGGCTAAAATGAGCATTCTGGTGGCAGTCCACTTATGGACCGTTACTGTACACAAGTATGTAAAAAGGACGGGAAATAATCAGACGGCATCAAAAAATTCGTCTGCATCGCTGTCAACAGAAAAAGTGCCCAAAAAGCTGGCAGCATTGCACATCACAGCCAAAAATATTAATAGATATTTTGAAGTCGCCCTTGAATGATAGACTAGTACTTACTTGTTTTTTTACGAAATTTATGTGTATTTATATTTAGAATAGAATAGAATTTTATTTTGCAAATATGGGTAATACATAATAGTTCTTAAGATTATTTAGCCCAGCCACATTTTACCAATCGGCATGTAAACATTTAAAATTATTTATACCACTATTATTACACTTATTTAGATCAATTTATAAATTACTATTATACAATTCTTGAATCATCAGCTATATCTACATATATCCTTTTTTTCCTACCTTATTTCAACCTGATATTATTTAGCACAGTTTTTTGAACAGACGCCAACACATCAAGCTACTACAATCTGTCAAATATCTTTAATAGATTTTCAACTTTATCGCGAAAGCATAAGGTTTGTTGATTGGGAAAATCTGACAGTTTCGGGTAGCTTGATGTGCTGGCGTCTGTACATAGATAGGTATTTTCATTTTCTGTATGGTCCGTACTAAGAATGCTTTTTAATTTTACCCAGCTTTATTTTGTAAACCACTTGTAATAAAATTAAAGTTAGGTCTTTCATAAAAAATAAAACTACTAAATCGTTATATTTGCATAGTTTTTGGTACCTACATAATTTACGTACATTGCGGTTTAAAAATAAGTACGTATCATGTCACAAATCTAAAATTCCCACAGCCTACACATAAGAGGGTCGAACGTGTCGACGAACGAACGTGTTGATGTGTCTTTGACGGTGGCGGTGAACAAACGGCCTAGGGGTGCAAGATTTTGGCATTTTTATCTCAACATACAAAATTTTACATTCTCCTGTGATCCTTAAACTGTAAAACTGTGCTCAATCATTATTCACTATCAGGCGCTCTTCTAAAAAATAAACACGCCTTCTGAGACATATGAAAATTCCACAAATTTTCTCCTATATTCAATATCTTTAACATAAAACTCAACTTCGATTTTCGTACCAGACATTCTATTAACTGTATCACGCCAATTTTGGCAGCTCCCAATACATGCGACACAATATTACGGCGGTAACCTTCACCTCTGTACTTGATACTAAGTGCCACCTCACACGAGACGACTTCGGTTGACGATAAGTGTATCGTCTAGTTCAGACGCGCGTCTTCAACGTAATCTGTTTGGAGTTCCGTTGTAGTAAATGTGGTGGAATGAGACAAGTTTTGTGTGTTTTTGTAATTTTTCTGTGATAGATCTTTATTAAAAAATACTTTTTTTTCTAAACGGATTGTCCTGGATTTTTTCCCCAGTCATATAAAAAACACAGGTTAAATTGTCCAATTATTATTGATTTTTATGACGTATGTATGATAATTTATATGGATTTTTTTATTTTTTATATCGTTTTCTATAATTTTCTATTTTCCACGTCACAGGTACTCTATACAGGCTTATTCGTAAAACAGTAAGAATGTTAATGTTTTAAACCAATAACTCTGTATACAATGTGTTTTTTTGATATCCCGTAACTCTAGGGTTATATTCTATAAGTAAAAATAATACAAAAAGTCCTAGAATATGTGGTATAAAATGTATAGATTCGAAGACATCATGTGTGTGTGTGATGTTTCGTATTTATCATGTTTCATTGATAAATACGAGCAATTCATTTTTACTCAAACCGATCGTTCATATATAAAGCTAAGAAAATGCGACGTTGTCATATTTCACGTAAGGATGTTTTACATTAATAATCGTGACTTTGTCGAATTATTTTGTATGAAAAATGAAAATATAAAAAAAATAAAAATTCATATGCCAGTTGATTCTTTGATTATGGTCTCATTCATACCATAGAGTTATGGGATATATAGAAAAACACATCGTATGTATATGTATATTTTCCCTCTGCCTAACCCTTCAGGGATAACAAGCATGATGTTTTTTTTTTGTTAGTCTGTACTGTTCCATTACTGGGCAAAGGCCTCCCCTAAATCCTCCCAAGAACTTTATTCCCGCGCCACCTCGAGCCAGCCCTCGCGGTACCTACACGTCCAGGTCATTTCGCCATCTCTTTCTGGGCCGGCCTTGGCGGCGCCGTCATTCTTCAGGTACCCATCGTGTGGAGATATATGCTCAGGCAGTCATCGTGCATACGGCTGATGTGACCCGGCCAATCCCATTTGAGCGAGATGTTATGTGATTCTAATTTTAAATTACTTTATAGATGTTTTTCACTTCACTATCGAGGTTATTTTTATAACCTCAATTTTCGTCGATGATTGTTCAATTACAATTGTATAATGTTATTCAAACAATAATTGTTGGTGCTTATGGCCTATGTCCAGCAGTGGACGTCTTTCGGCTGAAATGATGATGATGACTAATTGTTGGTAAAGGTTTGAGACATAATGTTGAAAACTTCTAAATACGTATGCGTTACTAAATACCCTTTAGTGATTGTGTAGGAATTTTACCTTGTTTATACTTTCATCCAAAAGTTTTCGAATAAATACATTATTAGATTGCTTTATCACAGCATAATGGTCGTATTTTTTAGGTACACACTCAGCGGCACGGGATTTAATATAGATAAGTTATTAACCAAATAAGTACTGCTACAATGCGAACGAACAAATCACTTCATAAACTGTTACTAACTTAAAATACATAGATTGTGCCAACGCTAAACAATTAAAATACCGATGCATAAAAATATAATTCCTGCATATTGAACAAGCATTTGCATTAAATAAACATGTCCAAACAGATTACAAACAAACTGAACTTACTTTACACTCTCCACTTTGTTTCCTTCAAGGAAAATATTGGAAAAATATTTACCGTGACTTTATCGTGTTAAAATGTTCGCAGATGAATCTTATTTACTCTGAACGCTTGTGTAAACTTATTCGATTCTTGTTACGGTGGCAAAGTCAATTTTAAGACGTTGCCTTTTGGTGATAGGCTGTCTATTGAGTTAAAGCGTCATTCAGCGGTATACAGCGCTATCGTGCTACAGCGCTGTTATTGCATCGTGTACGCCTTGTATAATATCATGCTTGTCGAAATTACTTGATTTGATTTTCGATCTTGTTATTTTTGGATATGAGAAAATCATGGGCAGGATTACTTTTCTAATATTCGGGCCACATGCATTGATCGTAACTTGTTTTCTTGTTCCGAAGAAGCTTATAATTTTTTGCAATGAGTATTGTTTGTTTTTAGCTGTGTTCCTACCACAATAAATTGAGTTTTTTTAAGAACCACATTGTTATGTTTTGAGTGCCCATCAACTGACTACTTATAAATAAATCATAATTGAACAAAGTGTTGTGCTCCTTGATCCTTTTCCAAAAGAGAAATTATACACACAAAATCTTAACAGACGGTTCATTTATTTATATAGGTGTAGTAAGTTAAAACGGTATAACACCAATTACATTATTTATAACATAGAGACAATTATTACGTTGACAATAATTATGTTGTATGTAATTTAAAAAGGGGTAAGGTCTTACAGGGTGAGCTGTAAGACCTTACGGGGTCAGGTCTTACAAGGTGAGCTGTAAGACCTTACGGGGGTAAGGTCTTACAGAATGAGCTGGTCAGGGCCTCTTTTCACCTCTAACGATTTAAAACCCAATAATCCTAAAAGAGTTGGTAGGCTACTTGTAGGGAAACTAGATAAAGTGGATAAGACAGAGATTAAAACAAAAGACGAACTAGCATGGGATCGAGGATTGCACAAATCGAGCGGGCAAGGATTGCAAACTCACAAACAAACAAAACACATATACCATTACTTGATTCGTGGGGCGCAGCTAGTTAGTTGTGAGATCATTGATCAGGAACAGAGGCGGCCCTAACACGGATCCCTGACTTACGCCCGAGCGTGTATAGGTGTTGGTTCATATAGGTTTGTAAGTCTTCATAAAATATCAATGTTCAGAAGCATACAGCTCTAAATAATTGTATATTATGCATCAAACGCTTGAATATAATTTTTATACTTGTTCTACATTTCGATCCGTGACCTCCATTCATTCCTCATTATGGCGTCATGCTATTCGATATACAACGACTTAACATTGAATTGAATGACCTGTGTTCACGCTCCACAAACCATAATACCCAATTAAATCAAGATCAAAAAAAATTTTTGTATTACCTACTGTATACTGTTTTTATCGCGACCACAATAAGGACGCGGACACACGAAGTGGTCTGAACGCAAACTAATTTGGGCGACGCATTTACAGTTGGTCGCTTCCGCTCGGCAAACCTTTTGTTTGGAGCCTACACGAAACTGAATTGTTGCTTCGATGTTGGACATTCTCATTCACTTTCGAACAATTGAGACTCTGAAGCGTGTTGGCTAGTATTCAACGGCGGTTTATTCGACACAGTGGTTTTCAAAATACGAGAATGGAGAATGAAGATAAAATGTGAGTATAATTCTGCAAATTCCGCACGTAATTTGCAGGTTTTGTAGGTATATGTATATCAAACCTGCGTATGGCAAGATGGATTTCTCTTGCGTATTATTTGAGATCTGTTTAACTTGGAATTGTCGTAAGGATGTCAATATGACAACTATTTCTTTGTCAATTGCGACTGAATTCCATAAACATAATCTTCCCACTCCTGGGATGACTCCTGGGAGGCTTCCTCTAGTTGAGAGATAGTAGGCCGTAATCCACCACACGGGCTAGTGCGGGTTGGTAGATGGCCCATGTCTTCGAATTTTTGGTTGTAGAAGATTTCCGTTGAGCCGGTTTCCTCACGATATTTTCCTTCACCGTTTTGAGGGCAATGATGATTAAATAATTGACACAAAGTAAAACGCCTGTCTGGGTTCGAACCTACGACCTCCAACTCATAAGTATCTCCATTACCACTGAGCCACCAGCGCTCCATCTCTCTAATTCTGCAGTACTCGGCTTAATTTGTATCATGTTATACCTACGTGTTCGGCAAGATGTATTTCCCTTGCATATTCATCATCATCATCATCATTTCAGCCGAAAGACGTCCACTGCTGGACATAGGCCTCCCCCATGCACCTCCACTTCAACCGGTTCTGTGCTTCTCACATCCAACGGGTTCCTCCGGTTTCCACAAGGTCATTGGACCGCCTTGTGGGAGGCCTTCCAACGTTACGTCTTCCGGTAAGCGATCGCAACTCCAGAACCTTTCGGCCCCATCGGCCATCTGTTTTGCGAGCAATGTGCCCTGCCCACTGCCACTTAAGTTTGGAAATTCTTCGGGCTATGTCGGTTACCTTGGTTCTGATCGGATCTCCTCGTTTTTTCCCTCATTACCTTGCATATTATTTGAGGTCCATTTATTCTTGAATAACGTCGTAAGAATTAAAAGTAACTACTTTAAGAAGCCATGTGCACGAAGCACATTATTTCTAATGCGTTTCAAACGCCACGTACACTCGTACAGCATAAGCCTGCTGCGTTTCACACGCAAACTTATCGGTCCGAAACAGCACGCGAACTTTCATAATCAATAGCTTTGACTTTTACGTAATTATCATCTGCCTAGCCTTTTCCCAACTAAGTTGAGGTAGACTTACAGTTCAACTAGATGTAACTAAATTCCAGTATTTTACATGGAGCGACTGCCTATCAAACCCTCCCAACCCAGATACTGGGTTATCTAATACGATACCCCTTGGTAGGACTGTTTGTCAGACTTTCGGGCTTCTGACTACTCGTAACAACTATCAAAGATCTACAAATGACTGCCCGGACTAACGTCTTTTCCAAGGTATGGAGAGTTATCGATATGTAACGTTCGTTTACCCATCCACAGACCAACCATGGCAAACGTAGCTTCGATATACCTGTGGGGCTGATATTTTTACCCACGTTTTTGCCCCTTTCGTTGACTTTTACGTAATAAAGTCTTATAACCATCTTTGTAGAAGAAAAGCAATTGAGATCAAATTATGCATTAATTATTTTTCATTAGCAGATGGCACCTGTGATTAAAAATATGCGACTTTGTTCGATCGTCAGGGTGAAATTTTATTAAGATGTAGGAAATTGGGAAATTGGTGTAAGCGTTAATATTATAACATGTCTTGTTAACTTTGATGTGTTTTACTTTGACTTATTAATGTGCTTTATTTATATCATGTAGGCATAAACACGTTTATATGTAGGTAATAAAAGATGGGTATAACTTTTATTATTTACGACAAAAAAGTTTTTGTACTTGTACCTACGCATTTTTGACCTGTAAAGGCTAGCGTCCACTAGGCGGATCGGGTCGGGCCGCATCGCAACGCAAAAATACGCCTGACTATGTTTTGTATGAAATATCGTTCATTAGCGACGGATCGGAGCGCGGCGGGCGGCAACGCATTGGCGGATCGCTTCGCAGGCGTATTTCTGTCGGCGGTGCGCTGCGACCCGCCCCGATCCGTCTAGTCGACGCAGGCAGGCGGATTTGAGCGCACGTGCCGTGCTAATAAAAATAAACGAAAGTGAACGAAGAACTGCTTATTTCTTTAGTGCAAAAGTATAGAGAACTGTATGATCTAGGAGACCCTAGATATTTCTTTTCTGGCATATATCATGCACCCACACCTTGTGTACTCGTCGTCGTTTTTTATTTTTTTGCTCTTCCTCAAGAAGGATTTGAAACCCTAACATCTCTTCGTCTGAGCTGTCCATGGTAGCGCGATGTCAGTCCAAGCACGAAAACACGTCTGTAAGATCAAATCCGCTTAGGCGGTCCGCCGCGCCCCGTACAGATGGACGCAAGAGCATCACAGAACCGCGGCCCGTTCCAATGCGACCCGCCCCGATCCGTCCCTAAAGGACGCCAGCCTTAAGTCTTTATTATAACCAATTTACAGAACTAAGGGCTGATTTTTCAATAGTCCAATAACTTTGAAGAATAATTATGACAGTTTGCCATATTTTCTATACATAAACCGCCAAACCGCAATATTTATTCCTCAGATAAAAGTTATCTGACTATTGAAAAACCAGTGTGACCAAACCAGAAGTGATCTTATAAGGGTACCGTTTTTCCTTTTTAGGTACGGAACTCTAAAAATACCTAGGTACAATGCGTGCCACGAAAGATGTGACTTGACACATCACGTGGTTTGACATGCGCAGTACAATGCGTGCCACGTAAGAAGAGACTTGACACACCACGTGGTCTGACATGCGCAGAACACGATTTTAGGTATCTTTAGCGGTATGAGGTCTGAGTGCGGGACGGGACCGGAGGTCATAGGGGCGGAGGAAAGAGCGGGGGAGGCGGGGTCAAGTCTCTTCTTACGTGGCACGCATTGTACACGATTTTAGGTATCTTTAGCGGTATGAGGTCTGAGTGCGGGACGGGACCGGACGTCATAGGGGCAGCGGAAAGAGCGGGTGAGGCGGGGTCAAGTCTCATCTTTCGTGGCACGCACAACAAGCTACGGTTACCACCCCAATTGCGAAGCATTTTATTTATTGCAGTGAATATACCTTATCACCGTTAATTTCAGGGGTTAACGAGAAGCTTATGTTCAGCAGTTTACATTATTACAATGGTGTTGATATCAGTGTAAATCCACCCTTGATTCCCCTAGCCTAGCGACAGATGTAACTCGATCATTATTATCAAACTCAATGAGTCATATAAAACGGTGTTAAACTAAATAGATTACCCTTTTCATTGTGTGTGTGAACTCAAGTGTGGGGTCCTGTAAAAGGGCATTCAAAATTAGATACCTATTCATTAAGCTATGTGGTTGTCTTAGATTAGGCCAATTATGTAGTATTAAAAAATAAATGTCGTAAGTGCTCATACACACGAGCGACTCACGTCAACGAGTGTCGACAACATGCCGCTCGTGTATTTAAGATCCTATACTACCTCAAATGGCTTAGCATGATCCTCCGTTATGTCGAAAATACCGCAGCAATAATTTTGAAACAAATATAATATGGTAAAGTTGAGGATTAATGTTAAGTTACGCTTCCATAAAATTTTCTTGATAGAAAAAAATTCCAAAGTTACCTCCGAACCGAACAATAAACCGCTGGTTAAAAAAAAATCTTCAAATTAGATCATGAAACTTTGCATACTAACTTAAACTAACTATAAAACAGGTCTTATGTTTTTTTATTTTTTTTTAATTACCATACCCCAAAGGCTGGTTGTCAGACTTTCGGGCTGCTGACTACCCGTGACGACAGTGTGGAGATAGAATACTGTATACATTGTTCACTATAACAATACAACATATTATGATCAGCAATCCATTGGCCAAGCAAGATAATGAAATTTTCCTTAATAACCGCTAATTGAGATAGTCTAGTTGAATGTTCATGATTACTATACTAATGTATTTAACGTTTTCATCTAAATATTTCTTGCTAGTTACTCGTATAAGAGAAAAGTCAACAGCTGGATCCACACTGCAAAGTCCAGTGCGCTCCAATCGGGCGCGGCAGGAGTGCGATCCTAATGCGCGATCGGTGTGGGCAACCGCCCACCGTTACCAAACAACCGCTTGTGTATCGTGCGATCGTGCGAAGCGTGTGTTCAACTGAACTTGAGCTAGCTAAAACGTGGATCGGCACTGGAGCATGTGGCAGGTTCGCGGGTTTCCTAAAAACGGATCGTGCGAAATGCGCGCGCGTGATCGTGCGTTGTGTCTTTTGTTGCACTAAATAAACGTTTTATCTATCTATCTAAATAATCTCCGATTCACGATCTACGATTTTGGAGCGCCGATCAAAATTTGAATCGTCCGGTGTGGACGACTATGTCCGACCTCTCTTTAACACACCAGAGCATGTGCTCTGGTGTACGACTATTGATTAATAGTCGTAAGAAATAGTCGCCATAGCCGAAATCGGCATGGAATGTATTATTTAAGAGAAAATCTAATCTCATCTAAGCTTTAAAAGTAATAAAACTTCTTCACAAAATCACTTTCCCGCCTTCTCCCCACAAACTTCAACAGTGAAACAGTTCGTTCAAGCAACTGCATGAAAAACGAGAAACGCTATACAAAATCGTGATTATTAAGCGAAAGTGCAAACAAAACGTTTAAACATTCCACTAATGACTCCGTGGATGAATGATGCCTGACGAACAAAAGACTATGATGATATACAAAATGGCTAAACGGGTCGTTCTCATTGGTTCGGTAGTTTGCTATTGGGAATGAGAGAGAGAGAAGTCAAAGTCAAAGCATTTATTTCAAATAGGCACATAAAAGGCACTTTTGAACGTCAAAAATTACAAAAAAATAGAATTGATTCGTAGTAGTAGTAGGAGAGTAGAAGAGTCAGGTAGTAGTCGTAGTAGTAGTAGAAGAGTCAGGAAACAATTTTCGGTCATGGGTCATGCTATCAGAAATGTTACAGCAAATGCCATTTGAAGCATCTGTTTGAATTAATGCAGTGCAATGAATGCACTCCATTGCTAGATATAGGCCTCCTCCAAGCACCGCCATTTCAACCGGTTTTGTGCTTCCCGCAAATAGCAGATTCCTGCGGCCTTCAGGAGGTCATCAGACCACCTTGTGGGAGGCCTTCTAACGCTACGTTTTTTGGGCTGAAATGAATGAATGGATGCAGTAATTGCTACTTCAGTCATAAATTGAATATTTTGGTGGGCATGACTGGCCACAGTTTTACGCTTGCCTTGAAGAAACTTAATCACTCGAGACTTGAAGACTCCTAGGATATAAACCAACAAACTGTAAATTTGACTCTCCATAGGTAAATTATTATTGTCGACATCACGGTACCATCGTCGTTGCGCGTGCAAAAGTCGCTATGTGTTATTTAGTTATTTTCGGTTCTTTATACAGTTTTAATCGTTATTTGATAAGTGCAATATTTAAAGATTTACGGAATGTAGCTATGTGATATTCATACATCGAAAGTTCCGTATAAACACGCTAAGTGTTATAATTCATATAGCTCAAATACGTTCACTAAAAACACATAGCCACTTTTGCACGCGCAACGACGATATGCAAAAAAAATATCCTTCATGGTAGACGAGATTGTTTCTGTACTATAATTTTTCAATAGAAATATTACACGTTGCAATAAACATGACTAAACAAGAAGAAGCCGGTTCATAGAAAGTCGACATAACTAGTGAAACGTTTCATCGGTCACCAGTAGAACTGGGCATGTGCCGCGAGTCTGTGACTTACCTAAATAAAACAGGCAATCCCGACTTTGGTCATGACGAAGTATTGAAGACTACGGTTTCGATGTGACATATATTATTATATAATTTTTAACACCCTTGCTCGTAAAGCTGATGTAATTCCACCGGTTTTAAATATGTAAAGAGGGTCATAAAAAACGCGTGTGTTACCAAAGCAAATAGTTAAGTTATAGTCCATACAAATTCCATAACAGCATTATTTGCCATTTCAAATTTGGAACTGATCGCCCGCGCCGCCGCACGACTCCAGCTAGTGAGCAGCGCGCTGTTGCTATTCAAATTTCGAACTAATCGCCGCGCGGCGCCGCGCCAGTCAGTAGGCAGCGCTAGTGCGCTGTTAAAATGGCGGGAAAGCAACAGTGTGCATTCACAGATTGAGTTTATTTAAAATTAAAAAAAAAACAGTTTATTCGGTAATTTAAAGATTCCACCCAAAACAAAGCAAATATAAGTGCCAAAATAACTCAGACAATAAATTTGGAGCCACAAACGAAGAAGTTTTGCTCTGAGCCGCGCCCCTCTTCTACTGATGATACTTTTTTATTTACAAACTAATGACGAATTACAATGCTCTTCTGCCGCCTTTCAAGAAGTTTCGTCGTCTCCAACATTTACCCTAACACAAAACAATGACATTATGAATAGTAATAATAATAATAAAAACATAATTAAAAAACCAACTACAACTACGTATCATTTTAACAATTGCAATTTCACTAACTGTTTCAATAATTAAAAATGAACAAAATATAAAATGTTTTTTTTCTGTTTCCTCGCAAATGTGTTAAAAAACGTCGTACGATATACGTGCGTATGGTTATAACATGCTCGGCTCAATTACGCCCTCGCCTTCGGCTCGGGCTGAAATTCCGCCTCGCATGTTATAACCATCTTTACGCACTAATATCGTAATGTACTATAATGTATGCAAACTATTGTAAAACATTTTAAAAGAGATAACGGTGGAGGGTGGATTTTCTTGCCCATTCTTCTCCATACGAAAACTACCTTTTGGAATGGGCGACTAGAATCAATTCTATTTGTTGTAATTTCTGACGTTCAAAAGTGCCTATTTGAAATAAATGCTTTGACTTTTGACTTTGACCGAACAACCTAAGCTACATCTTAAATGCAGTTAGCTTTTTGTGGATTGTATGTGTGAAACGAGTATTTACAATTCCAAATTCACTCACATTGACGTTAAATATTTATATTATGGCATTCGTGCTAGGTCTACTGACGGGATTGAAAACCAACTTAATAATATTTGAAGAAAAAAACCGGCCAACTGCGAGTCAGACTCGCACACGAAGGGTTCCGTACCACAAGGCATAAAACGTCGAATAAAACGTTTCTTTTGTACCCCTTTAGATTGTAACTTTGTTTTATTTTTATTACTTGTTGCTATAGCGGCAACAGAAATACATCATCTGTGAAAATTTTAACTGTCTAGCTATCACGATTCATGAGATACAGCGTGGTGACAGAAAGACGGACAGTGAAGTGAAGTGTCTTAGTAATAAGGTCCCGTTTTTACCCTTTGGGTACGGAACCCTAAAAAGGCCAAATTAATTGACGTATAGGTATTCAGTTATTAATAAGACATAAAAAAACTACTTCGAATTACAATAAATAACAGTTACTAAGTAGGTTATTTATTTGTGTAAATAAAACCACAGTAGGTATCTTTCCTATCTAAATACAAAATGCGATCCAGCGGCAAGTCATTCACTGTATAAATCGTTCGTAGCCTTTTATCCACTATTGAAAATCATGCTGCAGCAGAATATCAGCGTCAGGTACATTTGCCTGACACATGCTGAGCTGGACTCCCATTTGGTGCAACCTTGAGACGCACACCGCACTGTGTATGTTTCGTTATTAATTTTATTTTAAGTATTCGTCATAGTGTTACTTTTATTTCGATGTGTTTTTCATTTTGTTTTTTTATCGGTACCTTGTTTCTATATTATAATCATGTGGATAATTTGGTTATCATCTAATATTGTACTTTTGTGTGTTGTGCTGTCTTTTTGTGTGCGCCAAATAAATGGTTTATCTATATAAATCTATCTGATGATCGACCAAAATATTCATGCAAAATTACAATGCCACATACCCCGTTCCAAACTGAAGCAGAGCGTTTCATTTCATACCAGCGGCAGCGTTGTGGATTTAATTCATTGCTCGCCGACAACGCGAGCTTTGTTTCCAACAATTGCTCTTGTTGCTCAGCGTGCTCGTTGCTTCAGTTGCTCGTTGCTCAAAGCCACTCGCATTGAATTCTTATTCCACAAATAAGTAATTGCTGAATATTTATCTAACGTCTTGAAGGTAGATTGAACTGTTTTGTAAATATATCTTTATGGCTGTGATTTAGATAATGGTTTGAGTCTTATTTATATTAATAAAACTAGCTTTCCATAAAGGTGGGGTACCTGTTGAAAATGTTAAGTGGTGTTATTATTTTGATGGACGTTGCCGTGGGAAAATGTTGTTGCGTACTTTGTTAGATTAGTAGACCTTCGGTGCTATTGTGTAAAAATCTCACCGTGAAAACTTAGGTGAAGTGTGCGTGGAGTGAGCTCTCAATAGTGTCAATTCCTAACAAAATCAAACTCGCTTCACCTAAGTTTTGCATGGTGAGATTTTTACAGAATCGACCGGCTTGAGGTTACGTATGTTACGGAAAATCGAAGAAAAGCTATCAGCGGTTTTTATTGTTCTATACGACGTAAGGTTCGCGGTTTAGCTCGTTACCTCGATGTCACTTCCATGTAAAACAAATGCTAATAGACACGCATTCACATGCCGAAGTATACCTCACTGCGATAAATTGCGGGCGGAAATTAAATAAAGCAGTCTGTTGTGAGTTTCTAATTAAGTTCTCTTTCAGGAAATTGGAATAGGTATTTACACTCTTTATTAACATGTACAAATTAAAAAAGGTTTTTTTTAGATTACGGTTATATTGCAGCTGCGTATTAATTAAACGGAGTAGCTCGCTCGCTAAAATGGAATTGGGCTGGACACATCTACCGCATGTCAGAAAACCAATGGGCCAAACTTACGACCTAATGGGTCCCTCTTAATGGCAAGCGACATCGCGACAGGCCCAGACGGAGATGGCGGGATAAGCTGGACACCTTCAACAATAACTGGTCCTGAGAAGCTTTAAACAGAGAGAAGTGGAAAGAGGGAAGAGGTGGGTCTATGCCTTTTTTTTTCAGGTTGGGAAATCATCAAATGACCCCTCCCGCTCTGGGTGGAGCGGAAGTAGTGTCAGACTCTTACTGACTAAAACCCACCCGTGTTCCTTCCTTAGCTCTTTATGTTCCGGGCCAGCGGTAACCCTTTCGGACAATCCCGCTGAACCGGCACGCCCGCTGACCCGGCAGGCTATGTCTATGCCTTGAATGGGATATCACAGGCTTTTAATAATAATGAATAATTTTCCGAGTAGCGTCATTTATCTGCATAGTTTTTGTGAGACTGAAATATTTTCTGAAATGTACTGAAATATTTTGTGAGGCAGTATAATAGTAAATTTTCAGTTTTTACACTGTGGCTTAAAGATGTTCACAATATTTGTCTACCAAATATAGCGCAGTGTTAAAAAGTAAACCATTAATGCGGTTGGATGGCCGATGTTAAAACGGTTTTGAATTTTGGGTTCGTTTTTTTTTGCGTCCACTTTTATAGCAGCCAGTTCGACGAAAAATTCATCAATAAAACATAGTGCATTGGCTATTTACCTTCGTATACCTGCGGTGCTATTCTGTAAAAATCTCACCGTGAAAACTTAGGTGAAGTGAGCGTGGAGTGAGCTGTCAATAGTGTCAATTCCTAGCAAAAACAAACTCACTTCACATCCTTTTTCACGGTTTGATTTTTACAGAACCGACCGGCAGGAACTGAAAATGATGGGAGACCTTTCAAATAATTTAGGTATGTACTTACTGAGGTAGTATTTTATTAATTAGTAATGTTGTACTCGTACTTTTTTCAATTCGAATTAGCAACATGTGGATAACGTAGTTAGTTACGCACTGATATATCTAGTTTATAAGCTATTATTAACCATGTCATTATAATCATCTGCCTAACCTTTTCCCAACTATATTGAGGTCGGCTTTCAGTGTAACCGGATGCAGCTGAATACTTTAAAAGTCACTTTCCCGGATTTGAATCCACAACCTCATGCATGGGAGGTTAGGGTTATACTTACAAAAAAAAATATAGTATTTATTTGTGATATATGTACTCGAAACTTGAAGTCTACTACCTAGTAGACCTAGGTACCTACCTACCTACGTCTATTCACCAATGCATAACGTATCGTCAATGCTTCAGTCCCGAGTCACGTCTCTATAAATCTCTTGGGGACTGTACAGCCATGTTCTGTCAAACATCAGACTATGTCGATATGTCTATCGTGTCGACCTGAAAATGTCGAATCGAGAACATTTCCCAAATGACTTATAGAATAGTCCTCTGAGTATTGTCAATGGAGGATCGTAAGCTTGCATTTTGTATACAACGGGTTCGATCTTAGTCTATTTATATCTATATAAATACAATAAAGTGGGGTTAGTTACACCATTTTTATCTCAAGAACGGCAGGAACGATTTTGTGATCTGAGATGTGTTGGATTTTTCTCCGCTCCGAATAGCAGAATCCGAATAAAAGAATTTGAAAAAAAAAAACAAGCAAAAAAAAAATTATGTAGATATATAATTAATTTCAACATTTATTGATCCTTTGGCGGTCTGAAGGTCGCCGGGTCAGCTAGTATGGATTAAAATCAAGTATAAGCAGTGACGTTTGCCTGCTTGAAACATTAGCGTGAGCAATCGCTGGTAAGTGTGTTTTGTTTTTTTATGACCATTTATGGTAGCAATATTTGAGAGGTCTATGTTCAAAGGTGTACACACACATAGGTACAGTCAGTTATAGTATCGTAATCGATTGAATTTTATAAGCATTTTATTTATTTGAGGAAAGTAAATCTTAAATTAACATTGAGCTACGGCCGTAAGGAGCCGAGCAAAAAGAAAAAAGAACACTTAGTGCTTGGCCAAACTGGCAGCGCGGGGCGGGGAGGCGCGCGGAAACGCGCGCGATCTGCCTGTTCGCAGTCGAGCGCGGCTTCATTCTGAGTGATGACGTGTCCAGTATTTGTCAAAATATAATATGGATGAAGATGACTTATTTTTACTAGCACAAGAACTCGAACTAGTTTGAGAAACCTGCTCCCCGCGCGGGCCGCCTGGGCGCTCGCTGCGGATACGGCTGCGGCTTGAATGAACGAGCCATGGCGTGAGTTGCCCGCGCGCTCCCCGCGCCATGCATCTCGCGCCGCTCACCGCGCCCGCGTGCCCACTATGAACACTCAAATAAAGTTCTTATGTTTGAGTACGCTGCGCCGCGCCCGCAACGTTCCCGCGTTTGCAGTCTGGCCAAGTACTAAGCGAAAACGAAGTAATAGCGCGGACGGGCAATGTGATGCGACGCGGTGGCTCGGGAGTCGAAATATCATGCGGATGAAGTCGCGGGCAGAATCTAGTCTCATGTGCAAGTTGCTTAAAGTTAAGAGACGTTTTAACGTTAATAATGTAATAATAATAATTATTTATAACTTTTTATTTTTTTATTATTAACGTTAATAATGTGTGGCTAAACAATTGCTAATCATTAGATACTTAAATTTAAGCAACGTTTATAAATAAGGGGTTAATGTTAAAGCATTTATCACGTCATTCAACCATCAATGAAAGGAGTAAAATTGTACATTGTACGTTTTTCTTTAATAAAAAAAAGTAATTTCCTGAAAGCAAATACCCGGATATTACCTGTTATACTTTCTTCATTTCGAGTCCAGGAAATACGAGTACAAATGCATCGCTGAATAAAAATCTATTGAAAACTGACTGACTATTCTTGTTTCAATTTACTGTTTACTTATTTCTTGCTTCTACCTTTAATTAATTTAATGTAAATGAAGTGTTGTAATTTGATTCTGCCTCTAAAGTTTGAACTTACATTTATACAACTTAACAAATATAGTTTAAATAAAACAAAAAAAAATACGCTTTTAAAACCGCACAAAAAAATATAAAATAATTAAATTTACTTAAATTGAATTCTAAAAGCGTGGACCGCACTTATAATTAATTCACAAAGCGCTGCATGCTTTTAGATTTTAATTTAAGTCGCCTAAAGCAAACTGGTGCAATATGTAGATACAGCATAGGTTCTCAACGTGGGCGATAACGCCCGTGGGCGTTTGAGACTTTCAGGAGCCAGCAGAAGCCCCAGAGAAAATTACACATATATCGTATCCAATATTACACGTTTAAATTTAATCGTGGCAATAGCTGTTTCAGATTCGCGAAAGATGATAAGTAAAAAAATTGGGGACTCTAGATTTTTTTTTCTCATAAATAAGGTTGAGAACTTATGTTAAACAGAATCAAACTGTAACTCTTTCATAAACGGTTGTCTATGCAATTGCAGGTAGGTACTTGTTTTCCTGCAAATAAAATACCTAAGACAGTAACATCAATTTATATAATTTACTAGCTGACCCGGCCACGCGTTGCTGTGGCTAACGTTTTCGTGCAATAAAATAATATTGCGATTATAAATGGAGATGTGAGCTATCCTATCTTTCAAGTTGGATCAAACTGCACACGGTGTACAAATTTGATTAAAATCGGTTAAGTAGTTTAGGAGTTCATCGCGGGCAAACATCGTGACACGTAATTTATATATATTAAGATAACGCAATAGGCTCCCCCCTATTACAAGAGACTTAAACGTAATTAGCGAAATGTGGGTACAGTACAGGTATGTATATGTAGCGGTATCTTAACGCCACATGCGAAATACGCGTCATACTGACGTCACGCAAAATCCTGCATCTCGCAAGCAGAGTTTACCGCGCAACTAGCATATACAACGGCTCGACATGGATCATCGGGAAGTTGCCCGCCAGACACAACACCCGTCTGGTCGGAAGATTCTCCCTTTTCTATGGAGGATGAGTGAACTTTACACCCTGTTCCTCATACCTCTATATATATATCTGCCCAACCCTTCGGGGAAACAAAGCGTTATGATATGTCATTTATAACGTAAGGGATGAAAAGCAATTTGCCTCAACATCGAATATTCTTCTAACAACTCATGTTACGGCTAAGGAAGCAACAAGCGTCATTAGTGTGTTGGGTCTGAGCCAACAATTCGATGCCGGGACACAGCACTTTGTTGAAGTGCGAACCCTAGTGGCGGTCAATTAAAATAGAACATAGTACCGAGGCCGATACTGGCTGTAATCGTCTGGCATACAATTTGTCTTCGCTCTGGTCAGCACAGCCAAGAGACCTGTTTTTACATCGGGGTTTAAAAAGATAAAAATACATAGACTCCGAAATGTGAACATGGCAGTCTCGGAGATCTTTACAATGATTGGATTCGATCCCCTTTGAATGGCAAAGGGTTTCTTACTTTGGCTATTTGACGATTTGTTTTCGGCCAGGATTTCGCTACCTTGGGCTACAAAATAAATTCACAAAATGAAACCTAAACATTGGTGATTAAAATCAAGTAAGTACCTTTTTTTTTGTTAGCTAATACTGTATCCCACTACTGGGCAAAGGCCTCCCCTTTTTCCTTCCAAACCTTGTCTTGTGCGTAAGTATCTTATACCCAGATAAAAACGAATCTTTCAATAACATTAGCTAAAGATAAAATTAGACATAAAATATAAAATGATACCTCTACATTCATCTCACAGAACTCCAGATATACTGAAATGATCGTATTCCATTCGTTCGCCAACATAATCACAGTCATATCTACTCCCTAAGCACGATATCCGTACATTCGGCCGAAGTTACGGAAGTTTCCTACTCCGTATAACCTACGGACAGAAGATTAATTCGGAGCCCGAACTAAGAATGATTGACAACACGATTTGACAGCTGTCATCACTCACTGACAAACTCAAACTCAACATGAGTTTGAGTTTGAGTTTTGAGTTCGAACTAAGAATGATTGACAACACGATTTGACAGCTGTCATCACTCACTGACATATCGGATATACTTTAAAACCGTACTCGGTTCGGCTGTCCTCGGGATGTAGGTACTCATCCCGAGGACAGCCGAACACATCCGAAGCGGTGTCGGTTACTGTAACAGTGGCGCGTGTTCAATAGTTTTTTCCCATCTCAAAAAATGCCCAACGCGCATAAAGAAGTTTTCACTTCAAAAATTAATTTAAGTCACTTATTTTGATGAACTTCATTCGGACGGGCCCGTATCTTCGTTCTTCTTCTTAGCATGTCGATGCTGCGCGAAATTGTATCTTGGTTGATGGATTAGGGAGAGTAGACTCTCAGGGTTAGCCAAGAGAGCGTTAAGCGCGAAGAGAGCGAAGTGAACGGAGACGTTGAGACACCGCAGCCTTCCCAGTCGTTTTACGTCAATTTTTATCCGGTAAGCTAAAAATAAATTTCCTTTTCAACTTCCATAAAGCCAATCTCGAAGGAAAACAAAGCGATTGTCATCACTATCGACAGTCGCTCAAGATAAAGTTATAGATCGCCCACGTAGGATATTTGCAATTTAATGGCTGAATTACCATAATCGATGTCCGGTTGCAAGCGAGAGCGGTTCCGCATGTTTCAATAATAATGCTTTTAGCGTTCCGTGTGGTTTTAGCTATTATGAAAACCGATTACGTTATGTTGACGCGAGCACGCGATTATGAACGTGGTTTACCGGTTTTTAGTTACATTTTGGATTTAATTGATGTTTTAGTGTATAGTGGTTAGTTCTAGTGTAACTTTAATTAATTTTCAGTAGGATATTGTGGTTAGTTTTACTATAGTTAGAGGTCGGGTGTGTAGTATCTAAAACCACGAGTGTGACCACGTAGTGGAACCAAAATTAATAACGTGCGAGTTTATTTAGCGCATGGCGTTCTGTAATTAGTTTATGTTTATTTCCATTGGAAATAGGTGTGAGTTTATGTATTTAATTAAAATAGCCATACATTTTTGTATTCCAGTCATAGCAAAGTACTGTAGAGAGAGCAAAGTATTTTACTTGGTGTTTCTATACAAGTTCCGTGAGTTTGTTATAAATTGATGGCATAAAGGCTCCTGCAAACAGGCGCGACACGCGACGCGAATCGCGCGCGACTCAAAGGCACCGCTCGTCTCGCTACTGCGCTGCGGTGCCTTTGTGTCGCGCGCGATATTATCGCGTGTCGCGCCTGTTTGAAGGAGTCTTAATATGAGACAAGCACTGTTTTATATTTGAAATAGAATTAAGAATTAGGGGTTAAGAATTAGGGGGGGGGAAGACGGTGTATAGCATGCTACAAAATGTAAATCATTTGATTATCCAAATAGTTAGTCATTTAATTTAGGGCCTAGTGTAAATAGTTAGTTATACAATAAATATTTATATACTATTTCAACATTGATAAAGTTAATAAAAAATTTAGTGATGGAAATAAAGTTTATTAAGTATTTTTAATAGATTTATTACGCGATCCATACTAATGTTATAAATTCGAAAGTAACTCTTGTCTGTCTGTCTGTATGTTACCTTTTCACGCCTAAACCATTGAACGGCTTTCGATAAAATTTGGCAGAGAGATAGATTGCATCCTGGGGAAGTACATAAAATAGATTTTATTGACATACCTCGCGTGCGAAGCTGTGGGTGGAAGCTAATATATTATAAGCGTAATCGGCATAGAAGCGTAAATCACCACGTTACCGGATGGCACATGTCTTCAATTTTTTGGTTCTAGGACATGGTGGTTTCCTCATAATGTTTTCCTTCACCGTTTTGTGAGCAGTGTACGTACCTACCTTTAAATTATTCTTTGAGAAGGCCTATAACTAATGTCTTTTAGTAAAACCTATGATAATTATTGCGATGGAGGTAGTTTTTGAGTTCTATTTTTTTCAATTTTTTTAAACCTTCCTAATGTTTTAGTTATCCTTTCCGTAGCATTTCCGTAGTGCATTACCGGATGTCGACCATTAAGAAATCTCAGGGGACTACGACCGAGCTAAATCACTGCTATTAGATAGGTACTAGATATTTAATAGATATCCATTGGAGTGGTATCCAATAATATCCTATAGATAATTACCACTGCGGTTTAGTGGTAAAGGAATTGTAGGAAAAAAGTACTAATTAATAAAAGGTATATCATTCGTTCCATATAAACTATTGGTATTTAGCTGCATCTTGATAGACTGGAAACCGACCCCAACATAGTTGTGGAAGGGCTAGGCAGTTGGCTTGGAAACCATCAAGATCGATGTCAAAATATGGCGAAATACCTTCACTGGGCCTGCGTCCGCGTGGTAGATAACCCACGCCCACTCTCTCTCGAAGAGAGGACACCTGTGTCCCATCAGTGGGAATATTATAGACTGATTACGCAAACATGATTTTGACTTTTGAAATCAAAATATAATCCATAGATAAACCTACTCAAGAGGAGGATAGTGTCATCTATGGTAAGACCATAAATAAACCAAGACTTTTAGAAATAGATTTTTAGACATTCCATGTTTAAAGTGTTTTAGGTTTCAGCATTGCAAACTCTCACATTAGGTACCAATGATTATCGGTTTGAAATTAATGTTTCACTCATACTAACATTATTTTAATTGGCCACATATTCCGAATCTAATTAGTGAGGAAATCATTAATTTGCCTGTGCATAATTTAATTATACTAGATACGGGAAATTGAATCAAAATTAACAATTTATTATCGGCTGTTTGGCTTGGCTATTAGAGATAATGTGGTTATGAGCCTAAATGGTTACGTAACAGGAGTACCGGAACAAGTGTGAGAAAGATACTCATACAAAATGGGGAAAAATTGGACGACAATTTCGCATAATCAGCATCTATTTTTTTTTCTTGGACTGAACATAGTCTGAAGTAGTTTGATTATCTTTGGATATGTCAGCAAGTTAAAGTGGCAGTAGGCTGGAACGGTTTGCTGAAAGACCAATCCATTTCACATGGAAAAATAAAAGCTGCTCCCTACCCCTGGGATCCCTACTCCTAACTTGCTTTTATTTTCTTCTGTGATTATTCTCTCCAAGGCTTATATGCACGAGCATATAAATGTCAGTCTTCTTAAATTCTGCCGAATTTAAGTAGACTAAAATGAACTGCTTATAAGCTCAGTTGTTTACTTTTTATGAGCAGTGAAACTAGAACTGAACAGAAGATAGCTTGGGTTCTAAAATACTCTGCAGTGAAAGTCTATGAGTGTTTATGAACTCCTAACGAGGAAATGAGGTGTTCAATACACACACACCAACACGGTGAACCTCAAAAGCCCCAACTCACCCCATATTTATTCCGCTCACACACAAACACATGCACTCAATAAAGTCCTAATCACCCACATTCTTCTACAGCCCATATAATAATTGATATCGAAATAAAAAGCCTATACGAATAACCTGCATAAATTATAAGGATGGCATCATGCCACTGAAGCGTCCACTTGCAATAACAGAATGGGAACGACGATGCGCTAATTGCAACGACGGTACATGATATCAAGTCAACTTTTTACACCTTCCAACGACCCTATATTAGTGGGAGTAAGGTTTGAAATCACGTGCAGGACCTGCATCATAAACTTTGTTGACTTATATCGGACAAAGTTATTAAAGAATGTTTTGCGATTAGATTGGGCCGTATGTCGCTAAGTTAAGGACTAGTGTTGCGTGGATGGTTGGTATAAAAAAGTGGTAGTTGTATCGAACGAGGCTCGATTACCGTAGGTGTAGCCTAGCTCCCGATATTAGTTGTATAAAAACAGCTGCTAATAGTATAAGGAAGGCAACAATATATTCGAAATATTCGTTTTTTTTTACCAGGGGAATAATGTTAGCGGATGTTGACCGAACAAATACTAATTTTGAGACGTAATAAGCCTATTAGAATTTTGAATTATCATCCTCCTACGAGGTTTTTGACTCCAATCCGGGCATACAAATGTGACCTATTCAATTCATATTATGTACTTTCTGAGTTTATCTTGAACATGACTGACATCGGTGAAAGAAAAACTTCGTCAGGAACCTGGAGTTATAGTTAAGTCTGAAATCGCCTACCCGACATTAGCGCGTTCAAACTAACGAAAAAACTCTTCAGTTTTAATATTAGTATATTATATCTACGAACGAGGTAGTTTAGAAATTAGTCATTGTCATGCATTTATTTAGGGTTGCCCATTTTTCTGGCCTTTTTTGACGATTTATAATTTAATTAGACGAAGTTTTTATCCTATTTTTTCATTCAATTAAATTTCAGTTTCCACCTCACTACATACCTACATCCTTCGAAGTTTTATATCATAACATTGTGTGTGTGTGCTTCCACTCTCATTTTATTTTTATTAGCCATTAATGTCGCACTGCTGGGTAACGGCCTCCCTACACTCCTTCCACCTCTCTCTGTCCAGAGCAGCGAAGGACCAATCTTTATTAAGGAGTCCGGCTCATCCTGCCATCTCCGTCTGGGCCTGTCGCGACAATCGCCCACTGGGTCGTAAGTTTGGCCCATTGCTCATCTGACATGCAGCAGATGTGTCAAGCCCATAGATATACAGTATGTTAACTAACAGAGGGCGTTCCCGTTAACCCGCAATAGTATAGCATCCATACATGCTAAAAAAAATATTACCATTCGAAAATAAAATGTTTTTATTTTTTTTTATTTTAAAATATTCACTAAAAATGGTAAATTGATACGTTAAAGAAACACTCTGTACACGCGTACTTGAAGGACAGCAATGTCGGAATTCATTTATGAATGACGGGCCGCGTGTGCGGCGATTTAATTGATTGGTATACTATTGCGGGTTAACGGGAACGCCGTCTGTTAGTTAACATACTGTATACAATTCTATGGTCCAGCCTAATTCCATTTACAGTACCCGGCGATAAATATTGCACATCGACCTTTGGAAAGAGACAATCGGCTAATTTCGGCTTCGTAGAGCGTTATCTCTGTCGCACGAAATACAAACAGTCCGGTATCTATTAGGAGCTGTTAAAACAATTATGATTTGCTTCTTTTGATAATTATTTTTATTCTTTGTATAAAATGGTTTTGTGTAAAAAGGTCGATGTGCAATATTTATCGCCGGGTACTGTAAGCGTGGCAGCTTTCCGAGTGACATCAGTTATTTTAGTGATGGAACAGATTGTTGCATTCTTAACCCTGTCCACAAGTTTAATACCTAAAATACTCCATTCCATAGCTCTCTGGCAAACTTCGAGCGTTGACCTCTGCTGAATTGTCATAGACCATGTTTGACTTGTTTGATAACCATAGATGAGTATAGGAAGAATACATGAAGTACAGACGCCAGCACATCAAGCTACCCGAAACTGTCAAATTTTCCCAATCAAGTTTAAACCTTATGCTTTAGCAATAAAGTTGAAAATTTATTAAAGAAACTTGACAGATTGTAGTAGGTAGCTTAATGTGCTGGCGTCTGTACATTATTTACTATAGGTATCTTAAAATTTTGTTTGTAACTTGTATTTCATTTAAAGACACAAAGGCACCGCTCGTTGCGAGTCTTGCAGTGCTTTTGTGTCGCGCGCGATTTTATCGCGTGTCGCGCCTGTTTGAAGGAGCCTTAATGAAGCTGTCAGTACATAAACACATGTTAGTTACCGTACTGCCCTCCACCTCCATCATTGCCTACCCCGCCCGACACAATGTTCATTTCGTGAACAATAGGGCGTGTCGTATAATTTACTAAAACCGTCCCTACATCGGCCACAATGGTCGTATCTGGAGTTTGAGACCAAAGGTGTCCTGTTACAGTCACAAATGCTTTGAAAATACATCAGCAGTAACAATGTTGTATTGTATTGGCTGGTTTGATCCTATTTATAGATTTAAGAGGAAATGCGGTTTGTCGTTTCTCCATAGAAACGCTCTCGCCTGTTTTCTTTCTGGTTATTGACCATAAAGCAATGATTTTTTTTTTCAGAATAATAAATATTAACTACTTGTAGGTCCCTATGTTTTCTTTTTTGATGATACATTATTTTTATAAGCACTAGAATCCTCAAAAAATGCCGTTTACTCAAGCTGAAATCGCAAAAAAAAAATCAGTCGTTCCCTACATTTTCGCTCGCATAACTCGTCAAAATGTACTAAACAGCATAATCTTTTTTGCGATTTAATTTTGGTCCCATAGTAAAAGTTGTTCATAATGATGAGTACAATGACCTCTTAAGAGGTTTTGCGCATTTAATGTTACACGTTGTATATCCTTCTTATTCAGTTTACGAAATATATTTTAATTTGATCCAATATTGGAGGATGAAATAGGCGAGAGCCAAACCTCAAATCACTTAGGCTTTTTCCAGAGTCTCTTCGACCGCACTTCCTCTTAACTGTGAACATGTCATTTTCAGCCATGCTTAAGTCTGGCCTATTATCTTGGTAACTAGTTTTTTTTTAACACAAAGAAGTTTGTAGATGGGGCATCGTGTTCGAAATACAATACTGCGCCCCAAAACAAAGATAGCTAACGTGGCTCAAAAGGCTGCTCAAAGGAGGCTAGGAAGGAGATGGCACTAATACAGACAGTCAATGCAGCCAATAAATGAATTTTTTTCATATCCATTAAACAAACTAACATATTTCGCAATTAGCCCACATTTTTCAACAAGATACAGTTATTTACACGGCCGTGTAAAATAAAGTTCTTCTGGCCGGCATTTTTTTTCATAATATTTTTCGACACCCAGTTGGCCGCGTAATAGGGCCTCATTACGTTCTTTTTGCTTTCCTGATGTTTTTCGCAATCGTACGCATCAAAAGAGGGTCTGTGTAGACCCGGCTGATATATGGCTGATATATTGTGTCTGCTGTTTTCATAATAAGGGGTTTATTTAGTAGAAAATTGCCTCGGCGATACTGCTGAAACTGTTCCGTCTTGAGTGGCCAGAATTTTCATTAGTGGTTTTTATCCACACATAGGTACTCGATAGGAAAAACGACATATAATTTGATACGATAGAAAACAATCATGAAGATACCTCTAAAAACCATACTAATATACATATATACAATCATTCTGAGTGTTTGTTTGTCAGATTATTCTACAAGTAACATACTAAAACACTAGTGTTTTAATTTTTTATTCCAAACAGTATACATTTTTTGTAATTAAATAATTGCTTCATATTTTGCAATAAATTACCAGCGTTGTGTCATCGCGCTTCTCTTACTTTTCTATGCAGTCCGACAGTGACCGCGCTTTAGGTCATGTAAGCCCCTTAAGCTAAGGATAGAGCAATTTAAGAGTTATTTTATTACAATATGATTGATTTTTGCATCTGAAGGCCAATTCTCGAAATAACATTTAAGTGCAATCTCATCTCAGCAATAGTCAAAATTTGGTTTTCTCGAATCCCATTAATTTTCGCCTATGCTTTAATTGCCCTTAATTGTTCCAAATAGGTCACGCAATCACGACCTGAAACGAATACGTCAAAATACAAGTCACCCTGTATAAGATCCTAAGCGTTGTCGCCATTTTGAAATAAAAAAACAAAATGGCAGACAGGTAGGACTGAAGTTAGAATGCGAACGTTTTTAAAAACACGGAAATTGTTCCTTTTATTTGTGTACTACTAGCTAACCCGACAGACGTTGTCTTGTCTATATTCAATTCGGACTGAAATAAATAATAACAAAATAATTATTTAAAAAACATATCGTTTATTGTATTGTTAATATTTTTGATGCACAACATTGTTAGGTTTGTTCTGGATTTTTATATAAATAATCTTGATAGTTTACCGACACGGGAACAGGCGACATACCATTGGCTATGTGAAAAACATGGATTTTCAAGATTGATGTTACAAACACTTAGCGACTGCCCTTGCGATTTATTTATCGACATTGCAAATGCAAGCCGCATTGGAAATTGTAACCGTTGAAAGTCGAATGGCATGTCGTTCGGAATCAAAGGAATTCGTGGAATCAAAACGTCTTCGCCTTTGTACTTCCCTTTCAAAATTGTGGCTTCGATGACGTTGTTAATTCATTTCTTCACCGCAAGCCGGGTGCCATTACAAAGACATGGCTGGTTCATGTTCTGCAACATAATGATTATCGATTCTTTTTTTAATTGCAAATTGGTCATTGACAACATCATCTTGGTTAGTAACGGAATCAACCGATTTGTATGTAATCAATCCACCAGCTATCTTATTTTAAATTTGGAAATTCATTTCGTTGACATCAACGTTTTTTGCAACCAATATAAAACGTTTTGTAAATTTTGAGCAATGTTTGGGAAAACCGTTTCGATGAGTTCGGTCGTTGATTCAGTAAAGTGACAAAAAATGGTAGGGAATGTAATGTATCCAGACGATGAGTCAACAGGAATTTTTGGCATTACCAATCGAATTAATTATTTGGAAAATACTTCTCCAGATTGGTCGTTCTGCAATTCGACGATTTATAATATAGGTATATATATATAGAGATAGACAGACAATCGTACAAAATAGAGGATTAATCGAAGTTAGAAATAATACAGAATTTACATACCTTACTGCCGGAAGAAAACAGTGAGCGATCCTAAACCAATAGAAAATACCAAACTGCGTTCAGACTTCACAATCACGCTTTTACAATACAGTTTTAGCGCTTGGGTACGCCCAGCCGAGAGGCTATATAAGAGATTATATACGAAGTATTAAATCCTTTATTTATACCAATTCCTTCAAATCAACTTGCAAAAACACAAGTCTCAATCCCACAGCATATTATGAACATTATCCCGTAACAACAATACACGTTGTTGTCACAGCGCGCGTTGAGCCGCTTTGTTCTAGTGCGTAGTCATAATCTGAGACATAAGCCTATAACTATGGATGTGTTGTGGGTCTAACTCGAATACGGGGAGGAAACATAATTTAATTTAGAAAGAAAACGCATTAAAAAAAGACATTAAATACTCACTTACAAAGTAGCTAAAAGGTGCTAAAAGCCTCGTACTAATTAATAAAAAAATAATCAATTCCATTTTTAAATTTAAGATAAGCGTTTCGCACATAATATTTACTTTAATTTAAGACTGCATTCATATCTATAGGTACATTATGCTTGTAGTAAAAATATAAACCAAAATGCTAGATAATTTTCGATTAAGAAAGCTTCCGGTTTGCGTTTATCTCGCAGCTAAGGTGATCTTACACGCAGCGGTGTGTCTGACGGTTACACCGTTTAGAGCCTGTACTAGATATAAGTAGGTATGACGAAATGTGGTATATGGTCTGGTTTGTCTAAACACGCCTTTAAAGTGTAATTTCTACCTTTGTTGGTATATGATAAACGATTTTAATTCTGTAAGTAGCATTGTACAAACACTTACACGTCAATCATATTTTTTAAATTAGATGAGGTTGGCGTTTCTTATCTGACTACTCTGAGAAGAAAGGCCGAAACAAACTCAGGAAGTCTCATTTTAAAGTCCAGACATAATCTTGCTCAGTACATGTAGATTGATGTCTGAAATGGTCTTTTGTCAGTCAGTGCACGCTTTTGTCAGTAATCGTGCAGCTCAAGCTCAACATATCTATATATCTAGATTATAGTGAAAAATGTTATACCTGTTTTGTGCAGTTTAGACTAAGGAGTTAACACAAAGTATACTATAATAATTTGCAGAACATTTTTATATAGCATCGTCTTAATTTTAGTTCTTATATGAACCCTTTTCAAAAGTTTGTCATTCTGCTGGTAAAAACGAATTTAAAAATTATGCAAGTGGAGCTGTACCTATGTATTCAAAAAGTATAGTCTCTCATGGCAAACCTAGAAAAAAAGTTTCAGTTGAACATTATGTGACTCAGCTACCAACAATCCTAAACCAAGTATCTATGTATAATTAGCCTATAATGTTCCCACTGGGACACAGGCCTCCTCTCAGTGAGAGGGAGGGGGCCGTAGTCCACCACGCGGGCCCACTGCAGATAGGTGAATGTCACATGTCTTCAAATTTTTGGTTCTATGACAAGGCTTTTTACCGCTTTCCTCATGATGTTTTCCTTCACCGTTTTTAGAGCAGCGGTGATGAAATAATTTATACAAAGTAAAGTGCCTGCTTGCACCATAATTGTGTAAAACACTATCAATAGCAATCTGAATCATTTTGAAGGATATTGCTAATCCATTGCTTTGTATGTTCGAAAAATTTGTCAGCTCAACAACGTAAATAACGCAATGAATGTTGTTGAACTGTCAAGATGAAAGCCATCGCTACTGATTGTGCTTTACACAATTACCTTGCTGGGTTTGAACAAAGACTTTATAGTTAACAAAATAACAAGGTGTTTAAATTTAATTAAATATACAGAATATTACTGAAAGAGATATAGCAGTTGACAATACAATACCACAGAACAAATTGAAGCGAGCCAGTCATTTATAATGCCTTCTCCTTCTATGTATTGTTTGAGTTGACAGCTATTACTGGTCAAGTTATGAGCGGAAAGCGGAGCGAACTTCAAAATGAATACGTAAATGTTTTAGTTGATGAGCTGTGCCCATGATGACGTTGGTGAGACGAACGGATGATGGTAAGAAGTCATCACAACTTGTTTTTCTCGAACTTAGGTAACCCTGTATTTCATTCAGCATAATATAAGGATCTGATTTTGAAAAGCCATAAAATGATATCGGATTTTCTCAAAAATCTGTTTTTAATTAAATAATTATCTGCGAATTATCGGATAAGACAAAGGAATGATTAAAATATTCTCTGACAAAAAAAATGCGACACATAATGTAGCTAACGGTAAACAGGGTGGTAGGGAAATCGAAGCGTAAACTGTAATTATCAATTCAGCCCATGATTCTAGACCCCCTAGCGCAGAAATTTTTAGTCGGTTATCAAAAAAATCTACTGTTTCATAGAAAATTGCAATACCTACGAGGTCAAAATGTATGGAACAGCAATTTTTTATTAACGACGAAAATTTTTAATGCAGGGTGTTTAGAATCATGTGCACATGTGTAACAGGTTGCGCGTCGATATCAATGCCACCCTGTATAGCATAAATTTTAGTCGAATAGTCGATGGTATAATAGTGTACAGGTAGATATTAATTATCTAGTCGTTCCTACCTTACACCACACACGTCACCGTCAACACTATTGTGGTCGCGTTATGACGACTATCTCGGCCTGTTTTATATGAGGTTCTAAACAATCTCCACCGCTAACGATGTAGGTTTGTTCTCATTTTCCCCACAAACCTTTAAATAGAACAAAATTTTGCCACAAGGATTTAAAATGTTTTATAGAGATGTGATTTTATTCAAAATCCCGATCTCGTTTTACAAAAGCTTGGAATATCGTTCATTTTTGCAGTGCACAACAATCCTATTTTATTGTTCTACTGGTAAGTGTGAAGTTTAGTAATCACGTGAATGTTTTTCGACTAGTGCACGCTGTTTTATTGATATAGTTTTATGACAGCTGCGCGCACAGATTACTCGAGTCGTTGCCCGGAATGCTATCATTTTATAAATATTAATTGTTGGTATAAAAATTTAGAACTGGGAATTGTCTATATATTTTATTTGTTATTTCTTATTGTGCTATTTATATCTCATCGTATACTGCACCGGTTGACGTCATCACGTCAACGCCAGCTGTCGCTGAAACCAGCGCTAGGACTCTGTCTCGCAGAGTCGTAGCTTTATGCTGAGCGATGGCCGTTTTGCGTGGATGTGACGCATATTTTTCTACAACTTGATCTTTTGTGTTTTACTCTGCGTAATGTTTGCCGCAAATAAACGTATTTTCTTTCTTTCTTCTTTCTTTACATCTACTTGATCTACCTTAGTCGAAATCATACAGCAGAATACTATTTAGTTTGTTGTTATCAAGTAGACAAGTATCAACAGACTATGCTTATCACAATCACACAACCTTCAAATTTCATAATGTCTTCAACTTCAGAAGAATTTCCATCATATTCCTAACCTATTAAGGCTAATACAATTTAACGCCCACAAATCAAACGCTGACTATATTACGTAACTCCCTCAGTTAACCAATAAATGAGCCATAAATCCACCCTAGTTGTCATCAAAATGAATCTGACCTTAAGAACGGGCCTTCGTTTATTTTCGTCTTCAGCATAATGGTATTTGTCACGACACTGTCACCTCTCGAGACAAACTACACCAATTTTATACGTTTTTTACGTTTTCATTTGTTTCCACTGATTACTTACTCGGTTGTTTCGTAATAGGATCAGGGTTACTGATAATCTGATCCACCTTAATTTCTTTGAGAGTTTCCATTGGGACTTTCTGGGTTAGTAATTTGTCACCAGTGTATCTCTTGCAGTGCCTATCCGTTTAATTTCTACTGTTTTCTCTGAATTATTTTTTTCTATTTCGATCGTGTATTAATACATGATTATATTGTAAAGTATCTTATTTTCGAATGACCACCAAAATAAAAATATTTTTTCAGGCTTAATTAAATTAAAAATAAATTCATGGCTCAGTGGAATAATTTTTAGGTATTTCTTTAGTTGATTAAGTTCTTTTTAATACCATTACATAAAATATGATAGTTTACGCGAACTAATCTATATATACTAACCAACTTCGTACATAACATATCCAACAAATAAATGTCTTTGCCCAGGCTCAAAATTTTGAAAATTATGCGACCAAAAAAATTTTGTTTGCTCTGTTTTACAATTGTTTTATCATGATAATATTTTATTTTTATGAAATATTTTGAAATAAGTCGGTTTTTTGAACATTTGACAATACACTCAAATTTTTTTTGGCTTGTACTTCCTATGCCTAACTGTGCGGCAAGAACCTGAGCGGCTTTTACGGTGTCCTGCGTTTGGGCAGCTTAAGATCTTTACCAAAAAGCTTAAAGAAATAAGGGAACCATTTGATTATTTAAATTTCAAATAAAACATTATTACTTACCTTGATAGAATTTTTGATTGAATTTATTATCCATTTTCTGTAAGACCGAGAACTCATTATAGGGAAATGGCGTTTCCACATTCGCGATAATGGTTTTGACGATTTCACAAAAATGTTAACCTGTTATTAAAGGTTATGCTTTTCTTAAATGTTTTAAGTTCATTTTTATTATGCGTCTGTTATTATCATCGCTGAAGATCTTCATTGCTATTCCATTGGGTAGCCATAACCATTTTTCCAATAACATGGAACTGCAGTTGGAAATATTCTAAAATACATGAAAATTGGATTTTCTCGAATTCCATGAGGTTTTGCCTAGGTTTTATGAGGTGCACTGTCATGTCCTGGAAAGAATACGTCAAATTATAAGTCACTGTATAAGCTAAGGACATTTTGTGATGGTTGAAATTTATCAAATATCTACTAAAAGATTCCCCACACGGTCCTTAATTGTACTTTACTTTATCTTGTCGTAAAGTTAATCCCTTATGTACCCTGCAATTGTTAAGCTCGTTATCTTTTAACTTAGTTTACGTTCAGAAAAGGCATCAAAACAGCTTGTAATTTCCTTCGTTAAATTTTTATTGCCTTTCCAAACGGCAAATATCTAATCCCGTTGGGAAAACTCTGCAATTTCGATCACATATTGATGCCCCGAGAACGTTGCACAAGTTTTAAACGCTAAAAGGGGATTTGCGACTGAGCTTTCGACAATAGTGTTTCATGTTATTTTATTCTCATGTTTTAGGAACTTTGAGACTATCTAACATTTTTGAATTGGATTTATTTTTCGAATAGCGGTCGGGTTATGTGATTTTGGAAATTTTGTTTTTGAATTTATTTGTCCAGTTAGTTAGTCATTTAATTTTATTAAGTTCCTAGTCTAAATAGTTAGTTGTGTTATACATATATTGTAAGTATAAAAACATTTAAAATTTATATGAAATATTAAGCATTCTCAAAATACTAACAAAAAAAAAACTGAATCCGAATCGGAGACAAACAAAAGGTTATCTGAGATTTCCGATTCGGATTCAATTTAAGCCAGGATACCTAAATATTTAAACAAACACAGTGAACGATGTTCTGTTTGATTTTAATTCATTTAAAAATACTTAACAATCTTTGGTGATGTCAAGAATTTCTTTCGAGGGATTTCTTAGGGAAAGGAAACGTCCTTTTTTAAATTATTTTTAAAACCATTTAAATTATTTTTAAAACCATTTTAATTATTATTAAACATTTTCCAAGGGCTCGTGGCTAATTAATAGCAGCTGCACGGGTCGGCTACGCTTGCCGCTGTCGGTTCGTGTATGGGTGACCATCCATTACATGTCGAGAACCCTCGGGTAGGACGCAAAACCGTTGGTTTTCTATCATTCGCAGATGTTTCACAGTCGTTACGGGTATTCAGAAGCCCAAAAGTCTGACAACCAGTCATTTTCACCCAGTAACTGGGTTGTAGAGGTCAGATAGGCAGCCGCTCCATGTAAAATACTGGTATTCAGTTGCATCCTGTTAAGACTGGAAGCCGACCCCAACATACTTAGGAAAAAGCTAGATAGACTAGAACCTAACAGGAGGAAAATTCATGTTTATTAAGGCTAATGAAATAAAATAACGCCATGAAATTACTATTTTTATTCATTACAATTTTCATTTTCCGACATAAAATGAACAGACAGTATACAAAGCGTATGTACAATTTTATATAGTAGTTATTGACACTGTTCTAAGGCGAGAACACTAGATTTATATTATTTTACTAAACACATACTGCCGATGATAATTTTTAATACTTTTAGTTAAAATAATATTTACACGTCTTCTCGAAAATACGACGTTAATTATTTTTTTTAAATGAGTATTTCAAACAATAATTATAATAATGATTTTTGTCACTCATAGTAGCTACTACAAATAATAAATAAGTACATCATTTAAAATAATGAGTACATGAAAATCTTTTTAATAATTTATTATTTCCGAATATATGTTGAAAAGTAAAAATTATATTACGACCATGGGCGACAAATTGGATTAAAATAAACCCGTTTAGTTCACGCACTAAAAAATTAAGACTTAGGTAAATATTGAAGTTTCTACAGTAAAATACATTTTCTAAGAAATATTATTATCGGGGCATGACATTACACGTTTACATTTTTATTTTATTTCTATAAATGCATTTGAAAAACGGATTGCTTGTATCATAATTCTATTTTTCATTTTTTAATAATTATATCAACTAATTTTATTTCACTTTTGTCTTTCATTTTATTTTGCAATAACTTATGAAATACTCACAAACGATGTTATAAATTACAGATTATTTAAAGCGACTATACATTCATAATAATAACATGGGCAACTATAAAATTCTGTTATTTGAAAATGCTTCAAGTTTCGCTGGTTACTTAAAAAACTTTTTGATATGTATTTACATACCTAATGAGTATTATAAAAATATCAGTCCAAAAGAATTGAAATACTAACTTATTCGTGGTTAACATTTTTTTAAAGTTTTTTTAACTACCCAAAAATCATCATACTCAAAATCTGAAGCATTTCCGTAAAATTATCTATCAAATAAACTATGCTATATAATCCAGATTACATTGGAAAACTATGACAGTTATTACGGATATTCCAAAAACTAGTTTGTTAATACCTAAAACGGTTTAGGCCCGCATTGTTAGTGATAGTTCTATACAAATATTATTTTAATTGACTATTTCAAACGCTAGAAAACTTTAGCAGGGCTCACGGCTGAAAGCTTTGAAGCGTAATCTCATTTTAGTATGTGACCATGAGTAAGTTAGTCTTGCTCTTCAATTTTATCTGAATTTATGATTAAATTTGAATTTTTACCGTACGATTCGAAGCTAAGATTATTTGATTTTATATAATTAAATTATTTCCATTAAAATCTAACGTTAACCTAAAAGTACCAACTCATTGTCACACACAATACTATCGTGGTTTTATTAAATACTTATTTAATTATTAAACAATTATTATTTATATAAATCTACAAACATTTATTTTACCGCAATGTCTTCGACATCACTTGAAGCAATTTCTATTACTCTAAACTAACATTATAATATTAATTAGAAATATGAAGAGACTTTTAACTAACATTTATATACACGATCTAACAAGTTATTGTCAGTTCTGAACGTTCAAAGAAATAAAAAAAAATACAATATACCTATTACTATTTACATTTTATTAAAGATTTGCTTTTATAAAGCTGAAACCGCTATACATTTAGTACAAGTATTCTACACGATTCCTTGTCTATACATTGAAAGCATTCAACAGAGTCATTAATATTGTATTGTCTTCTTTTTGATCATCCTTTTGAATGAAAATTGTGCGTAAAACATTTGCCATGGGACACTCGGTCGGGTTCTCCTGTTTACGCATTACGGTGACCGATATACATGGACTAGGTGATGTGGAAGTCGCCCCGGAGGAGTCTCGTGAAAGTCTTCTTGAACTGCTGGTTGGCCAGCGCATAGCAGAACGGATTGATAGGACTGTTCGCGTAACACAAGAAGTACGAGAACATGTACAAGTGCTTGTTAATGCACGGCGGGTCCGTACAGAATCCCTCCACCAAAGCCAATATGTGATATGGAGTCCAACAAACAACAAACGCACCCAATATGAAAGATATAGTTCTAAAAGCTTTCCTAGCTCTGTTTTCGGATTTAGATTTCTGCCGACCGATGCTCGGAAACAGGCCGTCCCGCTTTGAACGTTTAACTTTTAATTTTTTTCCTATGTTTTTTACGAACTCTTTCTTGGAGTCGCCGCGGCCTGACCCAGTTAATACTGTACTTGATACATCACTATTCTCAACCGCTGGACTTATTGCGGGATTTAGTTTCAATGGAGACGTTTTCGCCTCAGCCGACTTGGGAGGTTGAGGTTCATTGTTATTGGAAGACGACGATACGAGAGTAATAACAGGCTTGGAGCGCTCCCCTGTAGTTAAACTCACCTCGGTATTCACTTTAATTGGAGGAGGCGGGGAGAAATTCGTTTTTGGTTGTGTAACTTGAGCTTCGGCGGTCGCTCGTATTAAAGCAGCTTGTAATAAAGACTTGTTAGTTTCGTTACCTGAATTTATTGTTGGTGGAGATGAGGGTTCAGTCGCAGTTGCAAAAGTGACGGAAGAGGGCGGACTCTCATATGTAGGTGACGGCACATTGACGGAACTCTCATCCATATACCTCAAGTCTGCTCCATCCATACCTACAAGCATGTCGTATGACGTACCGTCACCTTTAACGAGCCTTACAGTTCTAGTGCGTGATGATTCTGAATGTGATGGCGGACTTTCGGAAACTGGAGGACTACACCTGAATTCAGATGGGGGTGGAATAATTCTTTGAGCAATTGTTGTCGATACCTCTCTTTGTTCGGACGGTGTTGTTATGCCGGACGATAAAGGAGACATAATACTAGCAGTAGACAGTGGCACATTTGGTATAGAAATATTATCGTGACTATGTGATGTGTCTGGGTTATCAGTATCAAGCAAACTCTTTTCTGATATCTGTGATAATGACGTCTTTGGCTTTTCACACTCGTGTTTCAAAACTGGTGACTGTTTCAAATCAGTTTTAATCATCATTCCTCCGTTAAAACGCATGTTATTTAACAGTTGTATAGCACCTGTTTGCATCACTAAATTCGCAACTGACGGTCGTTTCTTAACATTTGTCTGTGTAGTACTTTCTTCATCAGAATCAAACGCAGGACTACTTGACCTTTCCGCTTCTACCTGATCCTCCTTCTTATCTCCATCTGACTCAGCTGTAGTGGAAGTTCCAGTGGCTGTAGCACTACTTTTATGTGCCGAAGATTTTTGACTCGAATTTGAATCACTGGATCCGCCTAGATTTAGCAATGGCGCTGCGAGTGATCCTTTAGAAGTTGAATCTTTTCGCATAGCCTCTGATACTTTAATTTGATCCTCACTGGATATAGTTGCTTTTGATAAGGCTGCCATTCCAGCTGCTCGGCCAGCCATTCCTGTCATCACACCAGCACTTAAAGCCACCATTGACTGCATCTTCCTTTGCTTCGCTTCACTCTTCTTTTGCATATCATACGCTGTCTTGAAAATTCCAGCATAAAGTACAATCAAAACGAACAGCGTCGTCCAATAATAGCCTATGATTAAAGCTGTGTTAAATATTGGGTCCTTCAGAAACTGGACAGCACATTCACCTTCTTGTAAGTCTCTGTACCCAACAAAATGTTCCCATCCGAATATTGTCGTAAAGAATAGTAAAGCTGGTATGATCCATGTTACTGTTACCATCCAAATTACTCTGTTTTTCGTTCGCCAGGCTCTATACCTCGCCGCTATTTTCACGCTGCAGAATCTATCTACAGTAATGAGTAGGACTGTATATTGTGAGACGAGACATACTGTATAGTCGACTGATAGCCAAAGGTCGCATAGTAGGGGCCCTAAATGCCAGTAGCCCTTTAGAACGTAGTCGGTATAGAATGGAAGCGACAGAGTACCTGTAGACAATGGACAATAATTTTCTATTAAACACTCTAATAATTCCAGACACTGAAATATCAAGGGTCAAGCTTCTCAGATTCGGAATACCTTTTAATCAGAATTAATTTATCAAAACCTTATAACAATGTTCCAGTTAAAAGTTTCTTAGAATCAACAGAAAATAATTAATCATATGAATGATTAATTTAATTTGGTTTCAAAACAGGGACAGGTTTTTCCTTAAAATCAGAGTTAAGTTTATTATCATGAGCCATGAGCAGTATATTTGTCGTATTTTGTAACTTTGCTTTTAAAGTTATTTTGTTTTCAGAAATATGGGGTTAATTAAAAGATACTTTCCAACTGGGTGACTCGTATTTTTCTTCAAACATTGTACATATCTATTTATAATTACTCTGTAGAAAACTTAGCAACAATAGAAATACTACGTAATAAAAGCAATACTGCAGTTGAGATGAAGAATTCAAACTACAATTTCAAAACAAAACCTAGACTTTTTAATCACTTTGAATAACTAAAAGCTACTCGCAGTGGAAACCTGATAAATGCACGAAATACTTTGTATATTCCAACTCAGTTTATTGTTGTTTTGTACCAGCGATTTTTTAAAGGAACGCCATTAACCTACGCTTTTGTATAGAGACTTTTTATGCAACCTAGATGCGAGTTACCTAAATTAATGTTAATTATTTCAATACAATACATTTTACGTATATGACATGTGTTGTTTGGCACAAATCACCTCAATAAGTAATATAAATAACCTTCGTAGCTAACGGACTATTCACCAAAAAATAATTTTATTGTTCCTATGAGATTCAAATTGTATTAAAAATAACGATCGATCACCAGTAATGTTTGTCGATAATATGTAACAAAGATTGCACAATTAAGGGCCGATTCTTCAATCTTTAGATAAAAATCATGGTTTGACAGCTTTTGTATAGAAAATATTATGTCAAGCCATAATTTTTCATTCCTCAGATATACGAGTATATCTGACGATTGAAAAATCGGCCGTAAAACTAATATTAATCTTACCAATCAATAGATCAGTAGCAGCAAGTGAGGCGATGAAGTAGTTGCTGGGCTGGCGAATGGTCCTGTCGACCAGGAAGGCGAGGAGCACAAGGACGTTGCCGCTGACAGTCAGCAGGATGACAAGCACGAGACACGTGGCAAAGATGGCCGCCAACCACAGCGGGAACGGCGGCAGGACTGGTTGCTAGACAAAGAATGTTGAGGTTAATAAAGAACAATATTATAGAAGCAATGCTGGTAAGTGACTACAATATCCTAACTTTAATATTATAAATGCGAAAGTAAGTTTGTTACCTTTTCGCGCCTAAACTTCTGGGGACCGAGGAGGTGGTGGACCCCTCCAGGCTCCACCCCTCCTCGATCCCCGGAATAATTCGAACCGATCATCCTGAAATTTTCTATGTACGTTGTCTGGTGTACAGAAACGGACATAGAGTGCCTTTCATCCCGAAAAAAAGTGCTGTTCCCGAGGAAAACAACAATAGCATTATTATGATAATAGATGGCGCCACGTGTCTTTCGAGCGGAATCGACATTTATGTGGGTGAAACCGCGGGGCGCTGCTAGTGGTAAATAAAAATTATTTTCAATTAAATATGTACCTACTTCTTAAGTTTATTTTGGGCGTCGACGAAGGAAATCATCGTGTAGGAACCTGGACTTAACGAATATTAGTCTGAATTCGCCAACCCTTGAGCAAGCATGACGACCAATGCTTATGCTTCTTCTGTATGAGAAGAGACCTTTTTTTTTAACTCGCGCTCTATTACCGTAAGCGATCCCACGCGTGTGTTGTTTATAAGACGATTAAAAAAATACCCGCTTCGGATGTGTTCGGCTGTCCTCGGGATGTATGTACTCGGTTTTAATGTATATCGAATATGACAGTGATATGGCAAAGTATTCTTTTTGTGTTTTGTTTTCACTTCTGTCGGCACTCCCGGTGTGCCACTGTTTTTTTATAATGCAAATTCTCTTCCTTACGGGTTACTATCCGATTATCAAAATGGCAATCAAACTTATACACTGTTAGAATTCAGTGTCTTCAAGTGTAACTAATTTCGTGCAGCAAAGACCTCAATTACCAAAGAGCTGTACTCGTAATAGCCAAAGCGCTACTACATTTTCGCTATTGCAACACCAAAGCGCTTCTACATTTTTACAATTGCGACACATTCTGCTAATAACGGCAGTGCCATTAGCTTCAATGCGTCTAGATTCTACAATAAGGTCAATGAAAGTCCCAGTAAAGGATTCCTTTAAAAAAAAAAATTACCTTAAATAAAGCTCTAAACGTTATTCGTAATGATCTTGTAACTTAACAACCCAACTATCCTTTTCGCAAGATATACCTACATTTAGTTACATTAGAGCTCAGTTCTCGAGCAAAGTGATCGAGTTCTTACTTTCTAAGTTTGTTTTATGAATACTAATTGGTTTCAGTACCTTTTGTGTTAAATTTATTAACAAGTGTCTGTGTAGATATTGAAGTTTTATAAATTAATGAATGAAACTTCACAAAATAAATAAGTGCTTAACTCATTAAGCTCGGCTAATGAGACTCAATTGATTTTCTATTGTATCGAAACACATAGGTTACGTGTGGAGCTTGACCGGTTTTATATAGCCCAATCATCCTATAACTACTGGGACATAGGCCTCCTCTGTGTGAGGATGGGCAGTAATCCACCACGCGGACCCAGTGAGAGTTGGTGGATGTTAATCAAAGTCAAAGTCAGATCATTTATTTCAAATAGGCACATTAAAGGCACTTTTGAACGTCAAAACTTACAGTAAAATTGAATTGATTCTAGTCGCCCCTTCCAAAAGGTAGTGTTCGTATGGAGAAGAATGGGCAAGAAACTCCACCGTTACTATTTTAAAATGTTTTACAAGGTTTTGTATACATAATATAATTATATGTGAAGACGATGCACCTAGAATAAAATTAGTCTACCAAAAAAAAGTAAAAAGAATTTAAAATGAAGCAATTACAGGTAAATCAATTATGTGATAGGTACATGGTGCTCACATATTTACAAATTATTTACGAATATTGTAAAAGTAGATGATTCTTCTAGAATTGTATCAAGTGTGTGAGTTACTGTAGTCACAGATTGTAAAAATCAATGTCATAAAAATGTCTTAGTTGACACATGTCTTCGAATTTTAGGTCCTAAGAGATCTCGGTTTTCTCACGATGTTTTTCTTCACCGTTTTTAGAACAATGGTGTTGAAATAAATTACACAAAGTAAAGCGCCTGGCTGGGTTTGAACCCACGACCAGCAACTCGTAAGTCGGGGCCGTTATCACTGGGCCACCACTGCTCTTAATATATACTCTTGTCAAATATCATACTTTAAGAAGTCCTAAGCCAATAAATCTGATGAATAAAACATTGGGAAGTTATTTATTTAGTCCCTTCTCTTCCACAATTCCTTCCAAAATTAACTTACAGTAAATAGTGTACGTGGCTTTTTTATTCCTTCCTTAGCCCTTTATGTTCCGGGCCAGCGGTAACCCTTTCGAACAATCCCGCTGACCAGTGTATGAGGCTTAGATTCCGTCTTTTATCTATGACTAGCGACCCGCCCCGGCTTCGCACGAAAACATTATTTTTATTATACATATAAACCTTCCTCTTGAATCACTCTATCTATTAAAAAAAACCGCATCAAAATCCGTTGCGTAGTTTCAAAGATTTAAGCATACAAAGGGACATAGGGACAGAGAAAGCGACTTTGTTTTATACTATGTAGTGATATTTATATTGAAATATAGTTTTTCAGAGGTATGAGGAACAGGGTGTTAAGTGCACTCATTCTCCACAGAAAAGGGAGGATCCTCCGACCTGACGGGTGTTGTGTCGGCGGGCTACTACCCGGTGATAGGTGTCAGGATATTGTACAGACGCCAGCACATCAAGCTACTATAATTTCTTTAATAGATTTTCAACTTTATCGCTAAAGCATAAGGTTCAAAGTTGATTGGAAAAATTTGCCAGTTTCGGGTAGCTTGATGTGCTGGCGTCTGTACATATTTCTTTGACATAATCTTTTTATTATTTGACATTATATACAGACAATTTTAATTTATCACCTCTTTACTAGTGGTTGTAGGTAATGGCAATCATATCACTTGGTTTTAGTAGGTTTTTATATTATATTTTTCATTTATCTTTTTGATAGATTCCTATTTTGTAAATGTGAGGACTTTGTAGGCCTTGTAGACTTTAGATCTGTAGACCATTTTTTATTTTCAGGCCTACGCTGTCCTCCCATACCTACTGTGATTTGAAAACATTGTAAAAGCCAATTATTTTTAAAAGAGTAACCGTGGAGTTTCTTGCCGAGTTTTCTCCATAGGAAACGACCAATTCGAACCCAGCTCCTTGGAACCGTGCATCTAGCTCCTGACGTTTCATAAGTGCCCATGTAGGTTTATGTGAAATAAAATATTGTGATTTTGATATGCTAGTTGCACGGTAAAATCTGCTTGTGCGATGCAGGATTTTGCGTAACGTTAGTTTGATGCGTAGTTCACATGTGGCGATGTAGATGACACAGCAAAATAAGCAACGGTTAATCAAAGCCTTTCTAACATCAACAACAAAAGAGACAACCCCAAAATCACCAATCACACACACTTTTAAGTGGAATGTAAGTTAGGTACTTAAAAGTACACACTTAGCTTATATTATGTACAGTACACACTGTTCACACATTTCTACATACGGCCGTGATACAATACCGATGCCGATATCGTACAATCGATTAACTGTCTGCACCGTTAAACATTGAGTCGCACCTTTGTTACCCCTTCTATTTTAAAAGGGGTGAGCAGAAATAGAAGACCTCTTTTTTCAAGGTTTTTTAAGGCTTTTAGATTGTTTTTGCACGCACACAAGCGCTTTGAGTGGCAATACTTTAGATAGGGAAATAATATTGCTTCCGAAAAACAAATTAACTTCCGGCGCTCTGTGGTTGAATGTAATAAGCTGTGTTAAAATTAATTACCGTAAAATTAACACAAAATTAACCAAAAAAAAAATGTTGAATTTAACTAACAAAAATGAGCTTATTCAAATTACAATTCTACGAAAAATAATCCGTACTTTCAAAGAATAAACTAAATTTCCAAACAAAATACTAAACTTCCGAAAAAAATACTAAGTTTATCGGCTCGCGCGAATAATACCGCCTCGAGTATAATGATCAATGCACACGCGTTTCATACAACGTTTTTCAACAAACTTAGATACGAAGAAAAAACAGACTTGTATTGTTAAATATTAACTTGTGTGCAAAATGGCGCGCTGGTTTTGTTTTTCGCAAGTGTAAATAAAATCAATGACAAAACCCCTAAACAGCCTATAAAATATAAATAATGTTTAGACTGATCGTAGTGTTGTCGTATGTCAAATTGTAGTTTCGTTAGTATGTAATTAGAAAGTACTGTTGGCATAGAGAAATATTATATGCATTAGTACAGTGAGAATCCGCAATAATAGAACGCCAGTCAGGGTCTTTTACGTTTGGTTTCGGAAGGGACCACGGACAATTTAAGGTGAATGCGCAGTGGTAGACCGCGAAATTCAAATTTTCTTACGTTTTTTGTAATTTGCAGGTTAGTATCAGGTTGTATCTTGATCAAAATATGATTCGCGACTATAATATAATTTATTTACAGAATTATAGTCTTTAGAATAGAATCTTTGATTTAGATTTGTTCCCTAAGAACTTTTCCATAAGAGATTTGTTCCTAAGGAACAAATCTAACTTAGAAAAATGTATTAATGATTGTAATGGTAATGTAATTCTGTAAATACGTACCTGTTATAGTCGGAAATCATATTTTGATCAAGATACAATTTGACACTGACCTGAAAATTGCAAGAAACTTAAGAAAATTTGAATTTCGTGGTCTACCACTGCGCATTCACCTTAAATTGTCCGTGGTCCCTGCGCATTCACTTTAAGGTAAATAAATATTGGTTCATATTCGGACCAAGGACAATACAGACTATTAAAAAAAAAGTGAAATATGGCCCGCGGATATTTTTTGGCATGAAGTCTCTTTGATGAGATTAAAAAAGCGCGCATCTCCGACTAGTAAATAGTTATCTGTAGCAATAACGCACTAGTGGAATAACATAAAGAAAAAGCACTCTTTTTTAATACACTGCATTATGGACCTAAAAGCGATTCATTATGAGCCACTTTACGAGCAGGTGTGTTGAAAAATATGATACCGAACGCTGCCTATTCATTAACAGTTCAAGTTCTTATCTGAAGAGGCCAATATTAGTGCAATTAAACTTAGTGAATGGGGCAACAAAGATTTGGAACAGCTAATCCTTTTTTATCTAACGAACTTGAGAATATGAAAGACTTATGAAGCTCTTAGTATCAGTTTAGATACTTAGTGAAGTTTGGAAGTTTAAATTAATTAAGATATACATAGATTTGATGAGAAAAAGTTTTAATGAAAGCGCTAAGTTAGAAGAGGCTAATTTAAAACATTACGGATTTTTTGCGTAATGGACATTGAAGTATTGTTAAAAAGCTCGTCTGTAAGCGCTGTTTTTTGTATAAAACATAATACGCTAGCTTTGAATTACTACTGAGGCCCCACATTCAGTCTGCTACAGAAACGGGAACCTCTGAGTGTAGCGTGCGTGAATACAAGCTAATTCATATTAAATCGTCGGCGTCGTTTAATTATACTCCATTATATGCGTTTATTATTGCTCTGTTTAAATCCGTGTGGAACAGTAATCGGTTCAGCCACATTGTCTATTCATTCGACTTCTTTGAACCGTTTATGTTAGAATGAGTAGCAGAAAAAAATAAGCATGACATAAAAGTAGGAAAACTGTGCAAACATTCCCACAGTCTGAACAAATGTTTGTAGGTAAGTCAGTAAACATTTCTTCCCAGTTCTAGTAAATTCGATAACGAAACAACTAACTTTGGTCATTAGTGGTTTGCACTAGTTTTGTATCGCTAAAATACTCCTAAACTTCAATTTCATTGAATGTTGATTTGATATTTGTTCGACTTTTTATCGAATGCCGGATAACGTAGCTAATGAATGAGTCGGTATAATCGATGCAGAGAAGTTGGTCGACTTTATTGACAGCTGTGAATAAAGTGTGGTCATTGACCACATGCAGTTACTATTTTAGTATATTAAAAAAATGGCAGACAGTCTGAGTAGGACTGGCGTGGTACTAACAGAAGTTGATCCAGTATATGATTTTTTTTTTCCAGCCTTGAGCCAAATGACAGGAGTTTCCTGGATTCTTAATGAACAGTGCCTAATTTATGAGCTGCTAACAGAATGTAAAAATCATAATACTATATAAAATAAAATAATAAACTAGACGACGATGATAATCTGTTTCGAAACAGATTCAATCATAAAAACACACAAAATTAAAATAGGAACATTAGAAAATATAAAGATATAATCAAAACAATACAAAAAGAAGAAACTCACCAATCCACCGTTAACAGTAAGAATGTTCTCAAAGGTGTTGTTGAAGTAATAGATGTCAGTGTAGTTAGTGCCATTGGCTACGAGGTACTCGCCGTGGCACTCCTGGTACCCTGCAGCGGTAGTTATGCACGTTCTTTGTCTCATTTTCTGAAGTTTCCTGTTGACAAAGATGGATTTTGTTATGTCAGCTTAATCATAAAGATGTGATCAGTCTACATCAATGAATGAGAAACTAAAGAATTTCTATGAAATCATTCGGATAGACTGGACGCCGCCTTGGGCTTTCATGTAAAATACTGGTATTCAGCTGCATCCGGATAGACTGGACGCTGACCCCAACATAATTGGAAAAAGGCTAGACAGATGGTGATGGACGCCCTAGAGTTCTTAATTGTCATGATTTCCAAATAATATCGATTTTAAATACTAAATATAAAATCTAAAGTATTTGATTCGACTAAAATTATTTTTGCATCTGTGTAGTCATGAAGTTTAAAAGTATTTCATTTGACAGTTACCGCCAAAAGTACTGGTTTCTTTTCTAACTGAACAAAATGGAAAACATGATGTTTGGAGCGTCGTCTAGTTCGTAAGGCAGTTCTCATCGAGCCTCAGAACCGAAAGGTTGTCTACAAGTAATTATTAGTTTGGTAATCATTGTTACTGTTGTATCTACCAAGTTTGTACATGTACAGTGTACACGATTATAAAGTATACCATTAGAAATATTCGTACTGAGCAGCCGTGTTTCATTTCATCTCAGAAGAGGGATAAACCAAAAAGGTACGTAAATCATGAATTGTGAACAATATCAGATACGATTGCTAAACGCTCACTTTGAAAAACTTGTCAAGAGACTTATGAGAACAATTGGGTACCTGAATCCATAATGATAATTGCATTTTTCTATCTATATTGCTATCATTTTTTTTTTGGCTGCATGACGCTGCACATCTGGTCAGGGCCACTCTCTGATGATGTGTTGTGTTGTGTAGGTTGTGTGTAATACTGTGTGTGGGTGCGTGGTTAGGGCTACACTCTGACGGTACCTTAACGCACATTATTGCACATACTGACTGGACGAATCGTGTGTTTGATCGGGGCGACTCCTCGATAACACGGGATGTGTTCTGGTTGCCTAAATGTAACCAATGAGCGTGATTCCGGAGCACTGCTGTGCGTGGCGTATAATGTTTGGCGCGGGTACATGGCCAGGGCCACTCTCTGGCGGTACCATAGTGCGAAATATTGTATACTGCTGCTAGACTTATCGCGTGCTTGGTCAGAGCTACTCTCTGATAGCGCGGGATATGTTCCGGCCAAAATGGTGCCTTGGAATCACTATTTCGGGGTTATTTAAATGAAGCAATATTTTCAATTTCATAATATCTCCATATTTTTTTTGATATCATTATAACTTGTGGCTACGTTCCCATAAACCTCTATAAAGGATGTAAATGAGCTACATTCAAACATATTTATTTTATTTCATGATTATTTACAAGCAACACGTGTTAAGCATAAACAAATTGTTGGTTATGATTATTCCTCCCTTAGTTATTGTCGTGATAATTTGCATAGTTGATAAGCGAACTATAGTTGTTCACTAGGTGAATGTTACTGGGCATACTTTGTGATTTCACTGGATTTTGAGTGGGTATGGTTCCTACTGGTTGTTGAGTGAGTCACTAGTTGTCGGATTATGTTACTGGGCGTACTTTGTGACTTCACTGGATTTTGAGTGGGTATGGTTCCTACTGGTTGTTGAGTGAGTCACTTGTCGTCGGATTGTTACTGGGCGTACTTTGTGACTTCACTGGATTTTGAGTGGGTATGGTTCCTACTAGTTGAGTGAGTCACTAGTCGTCGGATAAATTGTTTAAAAAAAAAAAAAAGCATAGTAACTGGATATTAGGGTATTGCGATAACCTATGTTAATTGATTGAGTTAACGAAGTTGGCCGACACTTTGTTTTTGCTTGGATTTATTTACATGAATGATAATCTCAAATAGATTGAGTTGTGGGCATTATGATACTACGATTGATTTAAAATTGTGACAAATCTGTTATAATATGGTGCTTTAAGGTTTCTTGTATGGCGTAAAGGACTTAATCTCTTTGATGTCATTAGCCAATTTATTACGTTCCGCTTCTTCATACAATATCTTTTATTTCTAATTGAGTATAACAAACCTTGCATTCTGATATAGTTTACTAAAGTTTAATCCATGTGTAAGGATTGTGAACGGATTACGCCCCAAGTGATGTATAATGTTTCAGAAAAGTGTGACGATGTCATCGGATGTCGAGCCTGGTACCCCGCCTGGTACACCTCCGAGGCGTCGGCGTAAATCCAAGATGACGAAGGCTAGGCAGGACAGCCCGTCGTCATCTAGTTCAAGCGAAGAAGCTGTACCAAGAAAAATACGCAAGCGTGCAAACGAACTTTCTACTAGAGATATACTAAGGTTAGTTAAGCATGTTACAAGAGATTCCCCGAAGAACTCCTGGAGTAATAACAGTCTTAGTAATGTAATTCCGGAGTTTGATCCCTCGAATAGGAATCAAACCATCGAAAGCTGGTTGCGAAAAGTTAATGAATGTGCTATTATTTATGGATGGGGTGAGAAACAAATTGTTCACTTCTCTTTGCAAAAGTTAGCCGGCCTAGCAAAGCGATGGTTTGAAGCCTTGCCGACAGTTGTCCATACTTGGGATGAGTGGCAGCTTAAACTCAAGAAGGCTTTCCCAAGTGCAGAAAATTATGGACGTCTGTTAGAAGAGATGTTAAATCGTACTTCCCGTGGTGATGAAAGTCTTCGTGAATATTTTTACGATAAATTAGGATTATTAAACAGGTGTGAAATTAGTGGTAAAAAGGCTGTTGATTGTATTGTATACGGTATAAGCGACCGTTCGATTAGGCATGGAGCGCAGGCTCAGAATAGTTCGGAACCCGAAGATTTACTTAACTTTCTTACATATCAGAAACCTCAACCGCAGCTTAATAGTAAATTCCGTGATCGTACAACGCTAAAACCAAACTCTAGTAATACCAGCGGCAGATCAAATGGTGCTAACTCCAATTCAATCACTTGTTACAATTGTCGTATGAAAGGTCATCCTTATTTTAAATGTACCAAGCCCATTATTTCATGCAAACAATGCAATCGGATAGGGCACAATAATGACGAGTGTAAATTAGAACCCTTTGTTTCCTCGAATTCTAAATCTAACCATGTAGACAGTACGGAAAAAAAGACTTTAAAAATTGATTCTTACAATGAGGGCAATGCCAAATACTTTAAGTCCGTGGTAATAAATGATAAGTCTTTCGAAGCATATATTGACTTTGGTAGTGAGTGCACACTCATGCGCAGGACCGATGCAGAACTACTTAATTTAGTTAAGAGCTTTGATAACGTCCCGATTATTAAGGGTTTTGGACAGTCGACAGTTGTGCCTATGTACAAGACTGTTGTGTTTATTAGGATCGATGAAACTGAATCTGATATTGAAGTATTAGTTGTAGATGACGCTCACATGCAGACAGCACTTATTGTTGGTCAGAATTTTACTGAATTGCCGTTTATCACTATTCTAAAAGATAGCTCTAAACTTATATTTTATAATAGCCCAGACCTAGCTCGTTCCGACCATCAAAAAGGTATTTTAAATCTGTATATTACTGATAAGATAGAAATCTTGAAAACCAGTAGCGTCCATGTTTATTCAAATTGCAACTTCACGGGAGATATATTTATAGAAGGTTACAATGCTGTCGAAACGGGTAAAGAGTTCCGTCTGTTACAGGGTGCTTTTAGTATTTGTAATGGTAAGGGGTCCGTTGTTATATCTAATTTATCACCCTTTGCTATTATCTTACAACCAAACGTTTTAATTGCTAGAGCCATTCCGTTCAATGAGCAGAAAGAATGCCAAATAAATAAAATAGCGAAAGATTCCACTACTATAGCACCTCTCAATAAAGATGATATTAAAACGGGACCAACATTGAACGATGAACAATTGGATAGATTGTACTTAATGTTGCAAAATTACCGCGATTGTTTTGCTACGAACCTTAACGAGATAGGTTGCGCTATTGATGTAGAAATGAAAATCGATTTAACAGATAATAAGCCAATTGTTTACCGTCCGTATAGATTGTCACATTATGAACGCGAACGAGTCCGAGAAACCATTGACGAATTGCTTCAAAACGATATTATTCAGGAATCGAAATCTGACTATGCCAGCCCGATTTTAATGGTCAAAAAGAAAACGGGTGAGCAGCAATTATGCGTGGACTTTCGAGCCCTGAATAATAAAACTATAAAAGATCGTTTTCCACTGCCGATTATAGAAGACCAAATATCAAACCTCAGTGGCAATGTTTTCTTCACGACTCTGGACCTCACTTCAGGGTATTATCAAATACCCATGGCTAAAGAAAGCCAACATCTTACTGGTTTTGTTACACCCGATGGTCATTTCGAGTTTAAAAGAATGCCTTTCGGTCTAGCAAATGCCCCAGCCGTGTTCCAGAGAATGGTTAACAAAGTGCTCGTGAACAGAAGGTTTGAATACGCGTTAGCATACTTAGATGACGTATTAATTACCGCAAAAACAGTAGACGAAATGTTTAATAGACTAGAAGAGGTGTTAATACTTTTTAGACAAAACGGGCTAACCTTAAAGCTGACCAAATGTCGATTTTTTGATAGTACTGTTAGCTACCTGGGGTACGAAATCTCTGCACAAGGCATTCAGCCGAGTGAAGCAAAAATTATAGCAGTTAAGGAATTTCCGAAACCACGAAATGTCCACGAAGTCCGACAGTTTCTTGGGTTGACTGGGTACTTCCGCAAATTTATTAAGGGTTATGGAGAGGTCGCTCGTCCGTTAACATCTTTATTAAAAAAAGACTGTCTATGGAAATGGTCTCATACGGAAGACCAGGCATTTTCAATGTTAAAGGATAGTCTGGGCAGTCGGCCTGTCCTAGCTCTTTATGATCCCACCCTTGAAACCGAACTCCATACAGACGCTAGTGCTCTGGGTGTAGGAGGTATACTTATGCAATGGCAAGAACACGCTAGGGTCTTAAAACCGGTCGCTTATTTTAGTCGACAGACTACACCCGAAGAAAAACACCTGCATTCCTACGAACTAGAAACACTAGCTGTTGTATGTTCCCTAAAAAAATTCCGTGTGTATCTGTTAGGTATTCATTTTAAGGTCTATACTGATTGTGCTGCTCTTCGCACTACATTAACCAAAAGGGATCTCGTCCCGCGGATAGCGAGGTGGTGGCTACAAATAAGCGAGTTCACGTTTGATATTGAATATCGACCTGGTGTTCAGATGTCACACGTCGATGCGTTAAGTAGAAACACCAGGTTATCTGCGGAACCAGATGATAGCCCCTCTGTTGGCGTATATACCATAGGCAAAGAGAACTGGCTTTTATCATTACAATTAGCAGACCCTGAAATATCTCGTATATTTAAGATCCTTAAACCCGAAAATGATCAGGAATGTAGAGAAATTCGCAAAAACTATGTTGTAAAAGACCACACCGTGTATAAAAGGGTAGACGATAGGTTATGTTTGGTTGTACCGCGAAGTGCTCGATGGCAAATATGCCGAGCCAACCACGATGATATCGGCCATCTCGGGTACGCTAAAACCCTAGAGAGAATAAAACATTTATACTGGTTCCCTAAACTAAGAAAATTTGTTAAAAAATACGTTGCGGCGTGCTTAGACTGCGCTTATAATAAAGATAACGCGTCAAAACAAAAGTCGGGTCATCTGTATCCAATAGAAAAAGTACAAATACCATTTCATACGATTCATATGGATCACCTTGGACCTTTTGTTAGGAGTAAAGACGGTAATACTTACATTTTAACGGTAGTAGACGCTTTCACAAAGTATGTCTTCGTAAGAGCGGTTAAAGATGTGAAAACAAAAACTACGGTTAAGGTTTTAGAGAAAATATTTTATGACTTCGGTGTTCCGGCTAGGATTGTGTCTGACCGCGGCACGAGTTTTACGTCAACAGCTTTTCAAACCTTTTGTCATACACATGGTATTAAACACATTTTGAACGCAGTAGCTTGTCCCAGAGCAAATGGCCAGGCAGAGAGGTTTAATCAAACCATCTTAAATTCATTATCATCGCAAAACTTTTCAAGCCATGAACGTGACTGGGACAAGTGTCTGGGGAAAATTCAATGGGGCATTAACAACACTGTTAATGCCTCAACAAAGAAAACTGCGACAGAAGCTATGTTTGGAATAAAATTGCGCGATGTCTTTTCGAATAAACTCAACGCTGAAAATAATTCAAGTAGTAATTTAGAGTTACAACAAATCAGAGAGCAAGTTAGTAATAATATGAAAAAAGACCAAGAAAAACAAAAAAATAGACATGACGCTAGTCGAATCCCTGCAGCTAAGTATGAGATCGGTAATTTAGTTAAAATTTCTCGAAATAATTTTGATAATAATAAGAAAAGTACAAAGCTTCTGTCGAAATTTGTGGGTCCTTACAAAATCACTGAAGTTCTTGGCAATGACCGTTATCGAATATCTGATGTCCCTGGTTTTGTTAAGAAGGGCAAACCTTACAAAACTGTTATTGCTGCTGATAGAATACGACCGTGGATACATATAAAAGCTTTGGAACTACATAACTCCGACGAAAGTAGCTCTGATAATAGTAACTGAACAAGGTTAAATCAAAATACTTTTTTGTAAATCTAGTTTTATTATAAAATATTATCTTAATTATAATAAAATGTTTTGTCATGTTTGGTATATTATAAGGCAGTGTAATGTTTTTGTTGTTGTGATTCAATTCAATTCCTTTATTTCAATCAACAGTTGGATCATAATTTAGTAATGATCTAGTAAAATGTTTTTTTTTTTCGTGTTTGGTATATATTATGGCAATGAAATGTTTTTTTTCTTTTCTTTTTTTTTGTTGTGATAGTATGATCTAGTAAAACGTTTCGTAATTTTTTTTACAGTAATGTCAGGTTTGGATGTTGTGATGATTATAGTATGTCTATGAGGAATTTGTATACACATTATTTTTGTCAAGCCTAGATGTCATGATTTAATTGAGTTGTGTGTGTGCCAGGAGGCAACACAGTGTCGGACGGCCGAATGTCATGATTTCCAAATAATATCGATTTTAAATACTAAATATAAAATCTAAAGTATTTGATTCGACTAAAATTATTTTTGCATCTGTGTAGTCATGAAGTTTAAAAGTATTTCATTTGACAGTTACCGCCAAAAGTACTGGTTTCTTTTCTAACTGAACAAAATGGAAAACATGATGTTTGGAGCGTCGTCTAGTTCGTAAGGCAGTTCTCATCGAGCCTCAGAACCGAAAGGTTGTCTACAAGTAATTATTAGTTTGGTAATCATTGTTACTGTTGTATCTACCAAGTTTGTACATGTACAGTGTACACGATTATAAAGTATACCATTAGAAATATTCGTACTGAGCAGCCGTGTTTCATTTCATAATGAGATAATCTTTTAGCATAGATCATGACAATTTACACGTTTACGTTTTTTTCGTACCGTCTCTGTAAGAGAAGAAGCCTTTACACTGCTGAGACAATAATAGTCTTATTAATATTTTAAATCTAGAATCAATTAATTTAACAAAGTAGATAGAAGATAATATAATGTATTGTGCCTGTTATACGCCAGCACATCAAGCTACACAAACTGTCAAACTTTAATAGATTTTCAAATTTATCGTTAAAGCATTAGGTTCAAAGTTGATTGGAAAAATTTTACAGGTTCGGGTAGCTTGATGTGCTGGCGTCTATACCAATACTTTTTCACCACTTTTTTGATAATAAAATATGTAAGTACACGAAGTTAAAAAAAAGCTTGCATATACGATTATACTACAAACTTAGTCCAGAAATTATTTTGTACAACTTTTTGTCTTTTTTGTACAAAAACTGTTGTTTCCATCAAGTTCAAAATAATTTTCTTAGAATGTCCTTATAAAGTTCTACTTTTCAGATTTTTTTCATATTTTCTAAACTTATGGTTCAAAAGTTAGAAGGGGGGGGACACATTGTTTTTTACTTTTGGAGCGATTATTTTTGAAATTATTGACATTATCAAAAAATGATTTCAGTAAACCCCTATTCATTTTTAAATACCTTTTCAACAATATATCACACGTTAGGGTTGAAAATTAAAAAAAAATCACTTCCGACTTTACATATAGGGGGGCTACCCTAATAAAACATTTTTTTCCAATTTTTATTTTACCACTTTGTCGTGATTGATATACATATTGGTACCAAATTTCAGCTTTCTAGTGCTAACGGTCAACGGAGTTCTGAGAAAACAAATATAAAAAATATGGTTATTCAATCAAATTGATAACCTCCTTCTTTTTTGAAGTCGGTTACAAATAGGATTTTTGGACGAGTACTGTTACAAGCGTTATTACGTATCAATTGTTATGGTCAGGAAATACGTTTTTATTTTATTCGTAATAATATTGTAGTACTCGTACCTATACTTTATTATGTAACATAGGTTAAGTAACATAAATTTGTAAGTTTATATCAAAATGTTACTAAGTCGTTTCCAAGTGCAATATATTTTAAATGCACTGCTAAACATTACAGTCGTTTTAGAATGGCACATGATCGAAATTTAACCTGGGTCCAAGAATATCCCCTTTAGGAATCCCTCAGAAAACATTTTCAAAGGCTTCAAAAATGGGAAGTAATGAAGCACTGCAATCAAGGAAACGCAATCTCGTCGAATGGAGTGATATCGTCGCTCGGGTAGATCGCTTACGCTTTATTAAATTGTAGACTCAGTTTTGGTCCACATTCTGTGACCATAAAGCTGGAAGGACTGTAATATACCTACGAGACAATTGCGATGGACCCCTAGCCGTTTGTGTGAGCTTTACGACACGGTCAGAAAAATGTGGATGACCGTGGACCTCGGAAATAATGATGACTCAATATTATGTACAATGATTTCTCTTTTATTGACTTGCAGCTGGATCTTGACCAAGTCTTTTGATATGCGATAAAATAGCTTCCACACGCGATAGTTAAATAAAATGGACGCTGGGTGCACCTTGTAGGGTCATTTTGTTTACTGGCTAATATTTTTACTACGAGAGGGATATTAACAGCCGCACGGGTCGATCGATCAGGGTAAGCTACGCTTGCCGCGGTTGGTCCGTAGATGGGTGACCATTTTTACATACGAAGACCCCTTCGTGCTACGGAAAGAACGTTAAGCCGTTGGTCCCGGCTGTCATTCGTGGATCATTGACAGTCGTTACGGGTCGCCACTAGCCCGAAAGTCTGACAACCAGTCTTACCAAGAGAGAGATTACACGATAACTGGGTTGTGGATGTCATAAAGACAGTCGCTCCATGTAAAATACTGCTATTCAGCTGCACCCCGTTAGACTACAGCAGCAACACCTTACACCATGGTTGCAATTAGACTGTTGGCTGCTGAGGCAAATGCTGATGATTTTTACCTCGACATGAGTTATTTTCATAATAGTTTCTGCCGATACGACAGCAAAAGAAGCGATGTTTTAATCATAATATCCCTTGCAAACAAATTAACGTAGAAATATTAAGGAACAATAGGGTAAAACCAATAACAAAAGCATTCTCATACTTCGCTTTTCCCTTGCGTTTTAGTTTGAAGAAGCAACGAAAACATTCCGTCCATTTTCACCACAAAGTGTTCTGCAAATATGCATATTTTTGTGCGAATCTTTTAAGTAGTTTCCAGCAAAAGCCCATTTAAGCTCTTTAGAGATTATGTTGTGATTCCGAGAGGGAAAATAAAACAACGATGAAAATGTTTTGGTTTATCTCAGAAGTAAAAACAGTAGAATGAAAAACAAAATCCAAAACGCTTAAAAGGAAAAGGCAGTTAAATATAATTTTGGTCTCTTTCCTCGTTCATGTTTTTATTCTAAAATCGAAAAATAACGACTTTTTTCTTTGTTGATTCACATCGGAATAATTTTGAGGTCCGGGTTCAGAGTCAGCAGCTGCCGACTTTCATAAAGAAAGACTTGTACCCGAGGGTAGGTATTATGTTTCGGCTCTCTTGGAAGGCACGTGCGACTCCAAGATAGACGTTGCTACACAACGTGAAATTACGACAAAGACAAAATTTATGATACAACTAGCCTGTTGTTTGCGGTTTTATTTGCATTTTATAGAGACTTATTTATGAACATGTTCTACTAAAAAGTATCCTATGAGTTGATCTAGGACATGGTCTGTTTGTGTACCTTCATTTATCTAAACTAAATCCGATTGATCATTTATTTATTTATTTGCTAAGATGTAAAAACATGATGGTGTAGCGAACTTGTTCTCAAATGTAAAGAGATAAGATTTACCAATTTTCATTAGGATTTAAGGCATGATCACTTTCGTTCCCAGAAGGGGTGAAAGTTCAAGAAAGTGCAATATAAACCATTATAGTCAAGCTGCCAATGCATGAAAGAGCTGATGAGATGCTGCAAGAGCAATATAAAAACAAAACTTTACAATTTGACCTTTTCTTCATGAATACAATATAGTGTCTTGTTCAGAGATACAGTTTCTTTTGCAGGTCCCACAATACTGTTATATAATTCATAGTAAACTGAATTTAGTGCAGCTTCACACTAGATCGTAAAATCAAGTATTCAGAGACTGTAATAGGACATAGAAGGACCATTTGCCTTTTTTATAGGGTGTAAAGTACGATATTTTTATTTTTACGAGCTGTTTAGATTAAACAAATTTTCAACTATGAATACGTTTTTGGTTGTAATGGCAATCATATCACCTGGTTTTAGTAGGTTTTTATATTTTATTTATCCTTTTGATAGATTCTTATTTTGTAAATGTCAGGACTTTGTAGGCCTTGTAGACTTTAGATCTGTAGACCATTCTTTATTTTATCAAGTACCTAGTACTTGTTGACAGGCCTACGCTGTCCTCCCATACCTACTGTAATTTGAAAACATTGTATAAACCAATTATTTTTAGAAAGAGTAACCGTAGAGTTTCTTGCCGGTTCTTCTTCATACGAAACAACCAGTTGAAACCGTGCACCTAGCTTCTGACGTTTCATAAGTGCCCATGTAGGTTTATGTGAAATAAAATATTTTGATTTTGTTATGTGTGGATTATTCTTGTTTGCTGATTCTTTATTGCCTACTTTGTTTGTAGTTCGTCCTTGCTGTGTTATTTGCATTTTATGAAAATGCTTGTAATGCTAGAAATTTATTGCTGTGCATATTTTTACTATGTTGGAAGCTTTTCTAACTGTAAGGAAGCTCCATTAAAGATCATTATTATTATTACTTAGTGTTCAACAAAGAAAAACTTCTTAATTTATGATTTCATAATCCTTCTTAAGGCAAATTTTGAAGCACATAGAATAAGGTCATTACAAATTGAATTCTGGCCGTTGCGCGTTAGCGTTAAAGCACACAATCGCTATACCAAACCAATTAAGTTTCTGAGCTCAAAATACGAAAGCCCAATTCTTTGATCGATTTTCTAAAAAAAAAAATACGAAGGAACCGTTTATAATTGTATTCGATTCTATTGACGTTCACGTGCAGACGAGCCGCGTGAAGATTTCACGAGCAGGTTTCGTTTAGCTCCGGAAACGTTCGGCCAAACCCGAAACATACACGTGACTGAACTGAACTGTACACATAGCTTTAGTGAAAGACGAATATAGCTACAACTGCTATGAATTCTTCATTATGTTTCCAGTAATATTAGAAATGCGAATGCTTGGATATTGGTTCTCCGATTGTGACGTTTATTTATACGTTGGTTGAATAGATTTGGTGGAAACTAGGCATATGGACATAAGTATGGAATATACATATAGAATAGGCACCCTAATTGCGTAACAATTAATCGGAATCTGAATCATTTTGAAGCAAATTGCTAATCCATTGCTCCATAAGTTCGAAAAATGTGTCTACTCAACACGTAAATAACGCAATGAATGTTATTGTCAAAATGAAACCGATTCCGATTGATAATGTGTTACGCAATTGTCCCGCTGTATTCGTTCCAGTAAATGATTTAGTAAGATTGATTATGGATCATCTGACGAGTCACGAAAAAACTACTCCATGGTCTCAAGACTCAAAACGTGTTTTGGTCGGGATAATGCCGAAAAACAACTGTGGAGAAAAGTTAGCACCATGTATTGTAATCAAAAGACACGAGTGTGTTACAAACTCGCTTCAATTGGATTACGGGAACAGCCGGTCGATTCTGTAAAAATCTCACCGTGAAAACTTAGGTGAAGTGAGTTTGTTTTTGCTAGACATTGACACTATTGACAGCTCACTCCACGCTCACTTCACCTAAGTTTTCACGGTGAGATGGTTACAGAATCGCACTGCTGCAGGGTGATTGCGTAACACACAGTAGCAATGGCTTGCATTTTGACAATTCAACAACATTTATTGCGTTATTTACGTTGTTGAGCAGACAATTTTTTCGAACATAATTATGAAGATATACAGTGTGTTAGGTTAAACGAGGGACATATTTTAAGGGAGTATAGTATAGTATAGTAATTATAGTACTCATGAAAATGAACAACTTTTAATATGGGACTGACTCAAAAATATGAAGAAAAAAAAACAGCTGTTCCCTACATTTTGTCCAGTTATGCGAACAGAAAAGAGAGGCTGGCAGAGGCTGGTTTTATTTTCTCGATTTCAGTGTTGGTCTCTTAGTAAAAGTTGTTCATTTTCATGAGTACTACACTCTCTTAAAGTACGTCCCTCGTCTAACCTAACACACTGTATAATAGATTAGCGATAACCTTCAAAATGATTCAAATTGTGATTGATAGTTCGTTACACAATTGTGTCGTTCATTGTAAAAGTGGTGTAACTTCTTATTTTTAAAAACATATTTTGTTGCCTAATGGTATCACATTTAGTCATATCTTTTAATATAAAAGTGAAGCATCATCTTTGATTGTATTAAATAATAAAAAATAGAAAACATGAATGAATGCTTATATTTTTTTCCTACACTATAGTGTTCGCAAAAAGCTCGTTATTCTAAAATTCATCACAAGTTTCGACTGTTAATTAAATGGATAGCGTGAAATGAATAAGACAAAAAAAACTGGCCAAGTGCGAGTTGGACACGCACACGAAGAGTTCCGTACCACAAGGCAAAAACGCCGAAAAAACGTGTGTCGTATGGGAGCCCACCTTATATATTTATTTTATTCTGTTTTTAGTATTTGTTGTTATAGCGGCAACAGAAATACATCATCTGTGAAAATTTCAACTGTCTAGCTATCACGGTCTGTCACAGCCTGGTGACAGACAGACATACAGACGGACAGTGGAGTCTTAGTAATGGGGTCCCGTTTTTACCCTTTGGGTACGGAACCCTAAAAATAATTCTTACCATTGCGTAATAAAGCTCGTACCGATAGTATAGATCGGCGTGGACCGGTTGACGTCAAGGCTGGTCTCTGTAGAATTCATGCTGATATTGAAGGCTGGTATTATTGTCTGAGTTAAGTGGCCTGGTACTGCTACCGGACCTCAGTGCATCTGCAATAAAACTGTATTTAAAACTTAGGATGATGTGGCTTTATAAATTTTTTATATTTTTTTTTTCTTTATCCCAGAGGGCTGACCTATTTTTGGCCAAAGAATCAGCATTGCCATACAAAGTGGCAATGCTGCCAGCCTTTTGGGCATGTTTCCTGTTGACAGCGATGCGAACGAATTTTTTGATGACCTTTGATTATTTTCCCTAATTTTTAGGTATATACTTGTACATATTATTATTATTACTTGTTTCAATTTTAATAGAGTATGAAAAGACGAAATAGAAATTTTAAGATCGTAAAACTACTATGTTTGCAGATAATTCATATTATATTTTGCTAAAGATAGTCATTGAGGAAGAAATATTAAGATACGTTTAGATTTGTAGTAATTTAAAAAACTACTTTACTTATCTATGATTTTTCAGATTTAGGGATGGGGTGCTCTAAATGAAATTAAAACAATTTTTTTGCATTATAAAAATAAACCTCTATTTACCTACTTATTCACATATCACAATCTTTCCGAACTTTGGCATCTTAAATAATAATAAGTTTATTGATCCAAAGATATACATAGACACAGGTTGTACAGGAGTTACATGCTAAGGGTTAAGCAACTAACAATGGACACAAGGGGTGAAAAATAGTTGTTTATATTAATATAAAAAATTAAATCCTGTCTCCTAAACTAGGAATGGGCCTGTATCTTAAGAGACGGAAAAAAAACAAAAAATAAACAGAAAAATAAAGAAGAGAAATTCATGTATTATAACTTTCTACTTTTTACATCTTATAAACTCATTATCACCAAGTATTTAACTACATCACAGTCATTTGAATCATTTTCGTCCCTCTATGAACAACAACAACAAAATTTCATACATCCTCACCCTCAACTAGAACACCCTTGACACTCAAAATAATGCAAACATCAACATAGAATGCATGTCTCATTGAATAGCTATTATATACCTACCTCCCTCACTGTCGTGCTATTCAAATCTCACCGTTATAGATAAGGAATGTGCCAAACAGGGAACGGGTGTCGTCCGGCCGCCGAGACGGCCCGGAACGGCAGCGTCGTCCATGCGATCACGGCTTTATTTCATCTGTAAAGGAAACGCTTCAGTTTGATCAGTGGGCCGTGGATGTAGGTGGGAATTATTTTTGTTTGGTCTCGTTATGTTCTATTGGAAGTTTATGGGTCAGTGCGTTTTCAGTGGAAAATATTTGTTTGTTAAATATTTTGGTACTTAGATTGTAACGTCGTACGTTACATTTTTCACAAATAAACACATAATAACTAATTTAACAACAAAATCACAGCAACATTCCAATGTTTACATACATTCAACTGTCAATGAGCCGCAGACGTCAAAATATGACAACCACAGATTATTACAAATAGAGCGGTTGTAAATAGTAATGACTAAAGGCACAATATGTTCAGCTATCGGCGCGCGAGTGAGAATTTATCTATGGGCTCGCGCATGTCCGATCTCTATCCAACGCGTCTATCGTTTGACATTAGGAATTTTGGTTTTTCCCGAAGCGGTCACACGTCTCACCAGATTAATTTTTATCAGTGATTTTACACGTGTCTTAACTCGCCATTATCCGGGCCTAAAAACAACTACCTAATCTACATAATTCTCCGCCATCGAGCATTTAAATTCGGTGTCTTTGAAACCCCATACTGGGTAAGTGTTGGATAGCATTTTCATGCGTATATTTTGTGTTCTTTTTCTTACAGATTAACTTGGCATGTATGTATGCTTAATTTTATCTGATTTTAATATACGCTAAATCATGTAATTTATTCAATCTAATGCCTTCAGCTTAATGCATTTTGACTTTTCGTGCTTCACACTCAAAATGTATTGCATCATGCCTTTTTTCACTCTTCCCATTTTGTAAACTCCGTCTGATTGTGACAATCCACCATCACCTTCATTAGCGCACTGTATTGTTACTAGCTCTGCTTAGCTTGGTGTCGCAATCAGCGGAGTTGACCAATGGTCATCTCGTGACACGCTGGACGTCATGTTCCAGGGTCCAAAGTTCCGGTTAGGGAACATCAACAAGCATAACGGCAGCACATCTGGAGCCACGCGGCTGATTCCGTCGTGACTCGTGCGTGCCTGCAACTACCGGCATCGGACGTCCCATTTGTTGGCCATCTTGCCACGTGGGCCGAGCTGTTTAACGGCGGTCGTCGCGAACACCTGACGACCGGCACCCCTACGCATCCAGCGTGGCACCCCGCTGCGGTCATCGCCACGCCGGCTAACAGGGCAGTACAGCGCTACCCACAGGGTGGACTCTGGGAATTGTGAACCGTAGACCTACCCACACCTTTTTTTCTAAATATATATTTTTATGTTGACAAGGTTGCGTGGTCTTATTTTATAACCTGCGCCACGCAAACCCCTTTCGTCACAAGATGTTTCCTGGGAAAGAGGATTGAAGATTTTTATATGGAACCTTTTGAAAAAAAACAAAATGGTGGACAGTAGGTGTTACTGTCAACAATTAATTTTCAAAATGGCTGCCACGCTTTCATTTTATATAAATTGATAGCTGACATCAATGCAAACAGAAAACTTAATAGGACAAAACCCCGTAAAGGCTCGTACACACAGGCGCGACGCGACACGCGAAACAAAGGCACCGCTCGTTGCGCGACTTGCGGTGCCTTTGTGTCGCGTGTAGCGTCGCGCCTGTGTGTACGAGCCTTAAAGCGTCACGTTTCCGAGATATTAACATTTTAAGTAGATCACGTGACATCCATATTTTTTTGAACCTGCGTACATCTAGTTGTATAGATGTTTGAAATAATCACTCTGAATGTTTAAAACAATCAAAATGGTAAAACTGTTAAATAAATGCCACCTTTACCTAGTATAAGGCAAACGTAATCTAGGCCATTTTACGCCACTCAAAGTGAGTTGCCGTGACTACATCACGGCCAATTTTATACAAAATTGCGAGTAGAGCCATATTTCACCGCTAGAAAATGAGAATGTCTGAAATTATTATACTTACTCTTGTTTTTATTTTTACAATCAATTTGAGTGACGCTGTTCCTAGAGCGTATTTGTACTCAAAGACCTGTATAGGTAGGTACAAAAAAAGGTTGCAAAGACCTTCTTCTCAACCGTAAAGGATACATGTTTATATTGAATATCGAAGTGGATCTTCTACTTTGTTTATCCCTCATATGTCTCCAACATACTTAAGTGTAATACATGCGTATATAAACATGTGTAGCGACCACCCAATGGTTCACTGGCTCGCCTACTCAGCTGGAAATGGACTATCTCGAGGACTATCTAACCCGAAGACTATAGTGTAGGTTGTGTTGTTACCTACACTTACGATTTTGGTACACTGGCGTGGGTACATTATGTGTGTGTTGTTATGACGGCCTAGTGTGTATCAAATACACAGTAGGCCACCATGTTTCATGATGTTTCATCATGTTTCATATGTTCATGATATCATGAATGTATGTTGACGATTTGCGTCAGGGCTTTTCCTATTTTTTGGTTAGGTACCTTTGGTCAAATACTGTGGTGCTATTCTGTAAAAAGATCACCGTGATAACGTAGATGAAGTGAGCTTAAAGTGAGCTGTCATTCCACCTGATGCTAGCGGTTGAGACTTCACTTCCCCTGAGTTTTCACGGAAAGATTTTTACAGAAGAGCATTACTGGATGGGTTTATTTATTTCTGTTGTGCAAAACTGATAAAAAATGGGTAATTTACGTACTTACTGAATCATGAACAACTCACAATGGTATTCATATTGTCAGTTGAAAATCATTCAAGTAGTGATTCATTGGAATGAGTGCAGGGTCAAACTAAATTACCTAGAGAAACTGTGCAAATGACCATCACATTACTAAACATATAAATATATAAATATCGATTACTAAACATAATAAAATAAAAATAACAAATGATTGAACGTTTTTTTTTTTGGGCCAACGACCACTGGTAGTTTTGATCGGTTGAAGTTAAAGAAAATGAAAAATTTTCTAACTAGAAAATCTGTTGTTTTCTTTTGTTTTACCGTAATAGGATATCGATACTAATCACGTCTGTGAAGTTTACACAAAAAACAATTTTTATTTAAATTGATATTTCAATTGACTACACCAACTGTCAATGACCCCACAAAAAAATAAAACAATTTCTTTTTTGTTTTATCATGTTTAGATATCCCACGCGAAGTTTCGCTACCTAATTTAATTTGACTCTGTATATCAGTCATCTGAGGTGTATTGCCACTGCTGGGGTGATGAACAAGCTTCAGTATTCCGATACTCTTATTATATCAAATTCAATGAACATGAACCAATTTCTAAAATAATCAACTCACACAAACTGTGAGCAATATTTTCCCTTGTAACAATGTATTGCTGCTGTTTATAAACAAACATGTTTTATTCGGCCAACACTTGCAATACACTCCAGATGGCGATACTGGATTAAGAAAACAAACAACCTAAACGAAAGAAATAACTTTCCCTGCTTCTTAAGCAGCGTTATAAGCCTAATACCCTTATTATTTATACGCTCATCAAACCAAGCCCTTTGTTGCAACACTTTAGCGACCTCATATCGAAACCCATTTACCGCACGAGAAAGGGTAGCTGCTACAAATATAACTGGGAACCGATATCAAACAATGTTATGTTAGGGTTTATTTACGTGTAAGCTGTTACATTTCAGGGTGATCGATTTACGTCACCAAAGCGAAAAAAAAAAACTACCTTTGTGAAACTTCATATTTTATAGGGTGGCAAGTAAACATGAATTCAGCACTTAATTCTAGACCCCCCCCCCCAGCGAACCCAGTTTTTTTTGCCGGTTACAAAAAATAAACGGCTGGTTCATAGAAAATTGCAATACCTACGTCAAAATGCATGGAGCAGCAATTTTTTTCTAATAACCAACGAAAAACTTCAACGTTATGTGGTTCAGAATCATGTAATATATGCATTTGAGATTTATTTGCTAAAAATTTAAACAAATATGAGTATATGGAAACCTTTAAATCCTACACAATAAAGTTCAGTTAACGCTACAACTTCAAACATTTTTATAACTTTTTCAATTCACTCACTAATCACTCTGAAATCAATATAATTACCAATAAAATAAAGTTGTTATTTTGTTTAACTTCAAATAATATTAATTTGAAACATAAGTTTGAATAGAAACCATGGAACAGGTTAGCCTGTATATTTTCACCTGAAATATTCCACCTTATATTATTCACTGTTCCCTACGCAGTAAAAGGTGCTCTCGAGCGAAGCAAGGTGAAATAAAAGGGGTTTGAAGGTCAGTGCCGTTGGTACTGCATTATTACTATAATATGCGCGCCGATGGATTTTGTGAGAATAATTTTAGGTAATTGACCTTTGAGGAGTTTGTGTTAAAAGTCTAGAATATTCAGTGAATATTTGGCTATTAGAAATGCAGGCAAGACAGTTAACTTTTTAGTGGGACAATAAGAGTTGAATAATAAACGTAAGAAATAACTGCAGACACGAGAAGGAAGAAGAGATGTAAGTGAAGGCACGTCAAAATAAATCACAAAGATGCAATTTAACTTTGTTTTGTCTCATAGTTAAAGTATGGAAGCTACAGCCAGCTTTTGACTTTATAACTTTAAGACGAAATGAAAAGAGTATGAAAATAAAACAATAAAGAAAACCAACCTGAATGCACAATTCTATTCTGAATTACTAAGTCTAAAGAAGAGAGAAACGAAAGAAGTTTATTATTTAAGTAGTCTGAGAATCTCACAAAGTACTAAAAGAAAATATAATTCAAAAGCTAACATGACCTGACTCCGCATCACAATGGAAAATCAAACTATTCACAACTATCCACGACGAACAACGTCGTCCAGATAGCCAAGAATAGCCTCATTCACACCGCTATCTGACAGTAACCGACCTCGTTAGCAAATAATTAATCATTAAAAACCCAGGATCCAGTACAAATTTAATGAACCTCCTTGATACCTGAATGAAAAATCTGTGAAATGACAATGATTATGAAATATGAATTATCCCTTTGGGATTCTTTGATAAATTATTGACAATGGAAGAGGCGGAGAGTGGAGCTGTGAATTCCAAGAAACGGAATTTAATATTGAAGTTCCAATTACGGCCTGGCTATTTTTACTAATGATTAATGGTCTGGGGTGGAAGTTTAGAAGAGTTGTGGTTTTTAGTGGATTTGTTTTGTTGTCTGTGTCTTTTTCTAAGTAATGATTTTATTGAAACTTTGATATATTGGATTTTGGGTTAAAAATATGAGTATTATGACGAGACGTATACGATTCTGCTTGGAAAATATCTGTAGTAGCTTCAAAGTAATCTTTAGAGTTGAAATTAATGTTGTTATTAAATAAATTTTATCTGCTCCTGCATCTATTTTCTTATTATTTTACATACTTATCATTTTCTGTTATGATACCACCACACTCAAGATGTGCAATTCCCATTCAACGTATATCTTACGGAGCGTACTGGAATAGAAAAATCAATTGCTTCAAAATTGCATTTCTTAAACCCACGAGATTAAATCTAATACCCAGAATATCCCTGCAATATAAGCCGCAACGTCTGAAACGTGCATCGATTGGGATAACTTATACATTTGCAAGCCTTGTGCATAATATTACTATGTCTGACCCACTTCAGGCTAAATTGTTTTTGGTATGGTCAAATATATTTACATATCCCTTTTTAGCTTTCTTATTTACTTTCCATCTTTTTATCGTACTAGTAATTGATCTATCAGCTGTTTTTGGAGTTGATCTGCCTGTTGTTTTTTGACATACTCGTTCTATGATGGTGACAGTATAATGTCACAACTTTGATCTTGACTTTCCAATGACTTATTGCCCTCTGAAAAGGCTTTATAGGACGAATGACATAAATATTGTACGAACGAAAAATATTATACAAATCTGAACATCTAACATAAAATTCTGAGAACCGCAACTTATTTTTGCTTTCGACTTACTTTCATGAATGAAATAAAATATCTTGAATTAATATATTTTCGAATAAATCCGCAGTTCGTGGTATTCTCAATATTATTATATGTACGTGATGTGATTAATGTAAGATTAATTTCGAAATTATACCGAGTGGATTGTGATGTGGTTTTGATCATCATTCGGAACGTGTTTCAAGGACGGTTTTGGTGTATTATTAATAATATGACACGTGCAATGTGGGTCTCCGGCTTAAATAATATATTATGTAGAATATATTATGTTCATCGTAATATTATTGAGTTTATACGATAAAGGACCAAAGTAAAGTGATGTGATTGTGCTAAATAATAATGTGGATAAGCTTTATATTTAAGAGAGAAGAGATTAGCAGATATCTGGTAAACACTGATATTTATGTTTCCTAGTTTCTTTAGAAACATCTGAAATGAGACAAATTAATTTAAAATTAAAGACTAAATAACTTCTGGTCCATAAACACACACAGGATGAAAACACGACACACACAAACACGCACACGATTAAAATATAATTACAAAAGAGGCCTGCAGAAATAAAGAGTATAAATAAAACAAAATATTATGTAGTTATCTACTTAGTGGGGATTCTTTTTTTAAATCTCGTCGTATAAATTTATGCTAAGATAAGTAAATCCCCGAAGCATAAACTCGAGGAAAAATAAAATATGAAATATTTCTAAAGATTTTTTACTTTTAACAAAATGGCAGGCAGCACTCACGAAAATTACATTCCATTGATTTAAAAAAGAAACACTCTACGGAACTCTGCTGGCAGGTGGAATCCGAAATGTTGACATTAAAATCTTAATTCAAATGAACCTACAAAGTTTCAGAACTAAGCCGACGAATTTGAATTACAAATTCATTTCGTAATTAGGTACTGTTTGTCCGTGTTTTTTGGGTTCTGCAAGATTCGGATGGGTTTTAATTATTTTTGTTACTTTTCTACGAGATCAACTCCGAATGAGCGCAAAAAAAAACCCGTTTCAGACATTTCTATTAAGTTACGTACAGTCAGCAACAAAAGTCGCCTTTAGTTTTCTATCAATAACTGAGATTAAAAAAACTGAAGTGTGCTGACCGTATTTTAATTATTGACCTATTGAAATTTTGTATGAAACTGCACATATGTGTTTATTTATGTATCATCCAAAGTTTGACTGGTAGAAAATGCTTATGACATTAAGTCCTCCCATGTATATTTGTGTCCTTGTTTTTTTACAATATTTTTAGTTTGGTCCCATAGGAAAAACGTGTGTATGTACTTTCCTCCTGTATAGAATACTAAGTGCAAAGACATTAAATTTTTCATAGAGTGTAAAATTAAAGAAATGTATATCTAGAAGTTTTCAAAGCAGCATTTTTAGCTTTTAATAACATGACATTTACAAGTGTGCCGGAACCGAAAATTCAAAACTTCTCACACAGGTGGGCTCTTCAAGTTTAATAACAATACTGCTGATATAATAATCAAACTACTTCGCTTATTCTAATACAAAAGGGGCTGAACTAAAACACTGTAACAAACTACATTGAAACGTGGTTAGCATGCAAATTGGCTCGAGGATTCGAAATTAATAGAAATAGAAAATGGGAGCTGATTATGTCTAGGCACTGTTTAATATTCTACTGCAAATAATGTTATAGGAGCTAACTATAACTACTTTAGGTTGTTTGCACACGAAGTGTCTGCGTCTTGTTTCGCTGACTGGTGTCATGTAGTCACGAAACCGGCGGTACACAACACCCTTCGGCCAGAACTCTTCCTTGAGAAACTTCTTACTTATGCTTAAAACTCATATAATTGGAGGCCTGTTGCATCAAGCGGGCACAAATCCAAGCTCCAGGCTACCATTGAGAAATTCCATAGGGGATAACCCAATAAGACTTTACCCGAGCCATGAATCGATACCAGGGCCTCGTGATCAGCAGTAGCGATTGCGATCACTAGACCAACAGCGCAGTTTGAATCGAATTTGTTATTATTGATTTATGACCAACTAGCGGCGCCCCGCGGTTTCACCTGCATAAGTGTCGATACCGTTCGAAAGACACGTGGCGCCATCTATTATCATAATAACGTTATTGTTGTTTTCCTCGAGAACAGCACTTTTTCCGGGATGAAAGGTACCCTATGTCCGTTCCTGTACACCTGACAACGTATATGCAAAATTTCAGGATGATCGGTTCAGTGGTTTAGGCGTGAAAAGGTAACAAACCGTCGTTGCGCGTGCAAAAGTCGCTGTGTTTTTAGTGAACTTATTTGAGCTATATGAATTATAACATTTAGCGTGTTTATACGGAACTTTCGATGTATGAATATCATATAGCTACATTCCTTAACTCTTTAAATATTGCACTTATCACATTGCTGTTTATACAGTATGTGTGTATTGAAATAACGATTAAAACTGCATAAAGAACCGAAAATAACTAAATAACACATAGCGGCTTTTGCACGCGCAACGACGAAACAAACAAACAAACTTACTTTGACATTTATAATATTAGTTAAGATTCAACTTAATCTCTTGTCTCATAAATAATAAGAAACGATAAAAAATCCTTTTGTTCCTTTACCTAAAAACTGGCCAAGAGCGTGTCGGGCCACGCTCAGTGTAGGGTTCCGTAGTTTCCCGTCCGTCACAACAAGTGTTCCCACTTATGAGTTTGGCTATCCATCCATCGTATACGATTATACTACAAACAGTCCAGAAATCATTTTGTACAACTTTTTGTCTTTTTTGTACAAAAACTTGTTTCCATCAAGTTCAAAATAATTTTCCTAGAAAGTCCATATAAAGTTCTACTTTTCAGATTTTTTTCATATTTTCTAAACTTATGGTTCAAAAGTTAGAGGGGGGGGGACACATTGTTTTTTACTTTTGGAGCGATTATTTCCGTAATTATTGACATTATCAAAAAATGATTGTAGTAAACCCCTATTCATTTTTAAATACCTTTCCAACAATATATCACACGTTAGGGTTGAAATTAAAAAAAAAATCACTTCCCACTTTACATATAGGGGGGCTACCCTAATAAAACATTTTTTTCCAATTTTTATTTTACCACTTTGTCGGCGTGATTGATATACATATTGGTACCAAATTTCAGCTTTCTAGTGCTAACGGTCACAGAGATTAAGCGAGGACGGACAGACGGACAGACAGACATGGCGAAACTATAAGGGTTCCTAGTTGACTACGGAACCCTAAAAAGGATACTTTAAAAAAAGTTCATCATTTTTCCGATCTGTTTGAATAGCAAAATGATTACGAATCGTTAAGACTTTCTTTTGTTTTAGTACACCGTTCAAAAGACTGAAGGATAATGAAGGCTTAGCTGGAGGATTTAATTTACCTATAGGTTCTGGTTGCTATGGTAACGAATTGAGGTGAAAGGTTTTGTATTTTACCATAGGACATAATCCACCAATCCGCAACGGGCCCGCGTGGCTTACGAGAGAGGAGAGGAAATCTGTGCTCCAGCAGTAGGAATGTTATAGGCGATTATAATAAATCAGATTCACTTTCAGAACTTCGCCTTTCTTTTCGAAGTAGGACATCTAATACAGGGCGAGATTATTGCACAATTTCGTAATGAAAACTGCAAAATTTTAGGGTCTATATTTTCACTTTTTAGTGGCTTACAGTGGGCAGGGCACATTGCTCGCAGAACAGTTGGCCGATGGGACTAAAAGGTTCTGGAGTGGTGACCGCGTACCGGAAGACGTAGCGTTGGAAGGCCTCCCACAAGGTGGTCCGACGACCTTGTGAAGGCCGCAGGAACCCGTTGGATGCGAGAAGCACAGAACCGGTCGAAGTGGGGGTGCTTGGGGGAGGCCTATGTCCAGAAGTGGATGTATTTTGGCTCAAATGATGATGATGATGAAGAGAGGCTTATATTTGTCAATTACCGCACCTAATGTTAAGTGTAATTAATTATACCTAACAAATAACAGAGATTTTTTTATAAACCAGATTACGTGACACTGAGCCCGAGTGTGTTACGTGCCATTTTTCAGCAGAGAACTCAACTCAACTCAAAGCATTAATTATTTTAAATAAACCAATTACAGGCACTTTTAATTTGTCAAGGGGTTGGTCAGTCAGAAAGATGAAGCTGCCCATTCCAAAGGGTAATAAGTATCTGTGGAAAAGAACAGTAAAGAAACTCCACGGACACTCTTTTAAAAGAAAATATGTTTACAGAAAGGGTTTGTGACCAAAAAAATTGCTTTAGTGTGCAAGAGCGATGAAGTCTAATACATAAATTAAAAATTCTCATTGGCTCATGCATCCATTTAAATAATAATGCGCGACAGCATACGTGGGCAAAATATGCAGCCTTTGTCATAGGAAAGTTTCATAAATATTCACCACGCGGTATTATGAAACAGATAAAATGAAAACATAAGTATCACGAACATTAACAACAAATCAAATCAAAGTTTCAACGCAAGGGGGTCAGAATCGTGGTCTCAATCCACAGCAATGAGTCACGATGTCCCTTCTACGGACCCTGTACAGTTAAAATTTTCGGGATAACCCTATTTTCCTTCATTTCACAGCAATTAAATACGTAATTCTACGAGTAGGTAGTAAGGAAATCTCCAAACGGCTAGTTGAAACTTTCCGTGACCCAAGGGCTGGCTCTTACCTTGGCCCGAGGCTAAGATTTGCCATACAACGTGGCAATACCGCCAGTCTCTTGGGTTTATTACCAGTCGACAGCGATGCGGATGAATTTTTCAACGCTATATTTTAGTTTGTTAACACTTTTAGTTAAGGAAGGATATTATTTGTTATTTTTATTTATTAATTAAACGAAAATGAAATAAACGAAACCACTTAAGGCTCCTTCAAACAGGCGCGACACGACACGCGACACAAAGGCACCGCAAGTTGCGCAAGGAGCGGTGCCTTTGTGTCGCGCGCGATTATATCGCGTATCGCGCCTGTTTGTAGGAGCCTTAAGTGGTTTCGTTTATTTTATTTTATTTATAAGTAAATGTTGTATTCCCTGGTAGGAGAAGAATTTCCTAGGGTACTAAAAGACTGATGAATTTTTCACAACATCGGACTTTTACTAACACCACAAAAGTTAACACCTAAACGTTACCAATTTACAGCAGCGCAAATAAAAATCGAATGGTGTTCCATCGAAAAACAAGGATAGGTAAGCAAGAGAGAATTCCAATTTATGTTTGGACGTAAAACGCAAACTTGTGGGTGACAGGTGTTGGGTCGAAATGAAACTGTATGGGTCGGGTACAGTCTGTCGTACAGATTTGGAATAAGGGCTCTTGTTATTGTTTGAAGTAAGCACCTATTAGTGTAGATTATACAGGATGGCTGGTACTCATCGACGTGCAAACTGTAGGTAACCATGGATTCAGTACATAATTTTGACTTTTGTTCAGAGTTGATATTTTTCGAGGGTTATTTGAAAAAATATTTAGATTTTTTTTTTGCATTTTTTTTTTTGATATCCGACGAAACATTTTTACGCTAGAGGATCCATTGTTATATGGTTTGCACGTCTATGTACCTGCCACGTTGTTTCAGTAGAGATTACTAGTGAAGAGGACAGTCACAGATTAAAAAAGATTACCAGCTCGTCTATGGCTTGTGTCAAAAAAAACTTAGGTAGAAGATCAACGTAAATCCATTAGTAAGTCATTGCAATTTAACTCATAATACGGTAAGTATGGTAGGTATATAGAATGTTTGCCGGCAGTTTTATCAAACTATACGGGATGCCGAACAAGCCGAACGATACCTTACTGCAATACATCGTGGGCTGCTTGGGGTTTTTTTTTCTGGATGGGAAATCATCAAATGACCCCTCCCGCTCTAGGAGGAGCGGAAGGGAGTGTCAGACTCTTACTGACTAAAACCCACCCGTGTTCTTTCCTTAGCCCTTTATGTTCCGGGCCAGCGGTAACCCTTTCGGACAATCCCGCTGACCCGGCAGGACGTCTATGTCCCTGCCACGATGTTTAAGTAGAGATTATTAGTGAAGAGGACAGTCGCAGATTAAAAAAGGATTACCAGCTCGTCTATGGGTTGTGTCAAAAAAAAACTTAGGTTCTACCTAATTTTTTTTTGACGTAAATCCATTAGTAAATCATTGCAATTTAACTCATAATACGGTAAGTAAGGTAGGTATATAGAATATTTGCTGGCGGTTTTATTAAACTCATGCCAATCATTCTAGGGATAATTAATTACAAACGCTGAACGATACCTCACTGCAATACATCGCGGGCTGCTTGGGGGTTATCTCGACGTCTGGCATGAGCGTTCGTGTGTATTTGCATGCATTGGTTTTACATGGAGGTGATGTCGACGAGAGCAGTGGTGGCCAAGTGGTAACGGCCGCGACTTACGAGTTGTAGGTCGTAGGTTCGAACCCAGACAGGCGCTTTACTTTGTGTAAATTATTTCATCACCACTGCTCACAAAACGGTGAAGGAAAACATCGTGAGGAAACCGGCATGTCCTAGAACCAAAAATTCGAAGACATGTGACATCTACCAACCCGCACTGGGCCCGCGTGGTGGATTACGGCACACTCCCTCTCACTGAGAGGAGGCCTGTGTCCCAGCAGTGGGAACATTATAGGCTGATGATGATGATGATGATGATGTCGACGTAGCGAGCTCAACTGCGACCGCGAAGTATCGCAGTGAGGCATCTTCGGCTTGTAATTAATTACCCTAATTCATACTTTATAACAAAGAGATTTGAAAGAAGAGGTACAGACGCCAGCACATCAAGCTACTACAATCTGTCAAATTTCTCTAATAGATTTTCAACGTTATCGCTAAAGCATAAAGCTCAAAGTTGAATAGGAAATTTGACAGTTTCGGGTAGCTTGATGTGCTGGCGTCTGTACATGATAATGAATTAGTAATGGTTTTACGTCCTTCAAAATTGATCGTGAATGCGCTGCTTTAGAGGAAGTTGCTGGTTACGGTTAAGGCCTGTATTAATGCCGATAACCTTGAGCATTTGGGCGGAGCTAACGACCCCTTCTCCGCGCCACTCCGCTACCCGCATGTAACAGAAAATGTGCGGTTGTGTGCGCCGCCACCACGGTTCGCCTCGCCTAGTCTCGTCACAGAGTATCGAAATCACAGAAGGTCAAGTCATCGTGAAAGTTAAATAATTATGTATACCACATATACAGGATGTCCCAGAACTCAACGTCAAGCCGAAACGGGGTGACAGGATTGATCATAACCATCACGAGAAAAATATAAAAAAAATCTATCCCATGCAGTTTGAAAATTATGGGCATTTTAAGAAAAACCTAGAAATTTGATCAAACTGTACCATTTTTCGGTTATTGTGGTTATTCTTTTTTATTTTTGTTCAATTAAACTTTGGAAACGTAATCCTAAATAACATTTCTAGAATCCCAATAAAAAATAATGACACGATTGCCTCAAGTTTCCGAGAATTGAGACTATTCGTTAAACTACGAATTTAAAATTTTCAAGATACGTCGACTTTGATTGGCCCTCCTTTAAAAAAAAATGTACTAGAGTGCCTTGGCAAGTGGTATTAAAAGTTGGCGCGTTTAATCAGAATTCTAAAATGGTCCAATACTTGTTAGTTCCAAACAATAAAAAAGAGTAAAAAAATTAAAACCTCAAGTAACCCGATTTTTGCTATCTCAGTTAAAATGTTTTTGATTCGCACAAGCTCTAGGTAGGTTCTTAATTTTAAGGCAAAATGATGAGAGAGATGGATAGTGGGTATGTTTGCCATGAGTGAGCGAGACAGATAGTGACGCCACTTTTATTAAAGTGAAAAAAGTGAAAAAAAGTTATTAAAATAATGAAATCTCTTGATCTAGTTTAATTTAGGTTTGTTGGAATAAAAGTCAGATAGAGAAATAACATTTTTATTACAATAAATGTTCAAATTGTTTACCATCAGCCTCAATACAAGCCCTACATCTTCTTAAAAAAGATCTACTTATTAGTCGGGCATATCTTCAAGAGTTGATCTCCTCAGCTGCTTGAGAAATGCGTTCACGCAGGTCGGCTACGTTCTCAATAGGCTTATTTATTGTAATAAAAAACGTTATTTCTCTATCTGACTTTTATTCCAACAAACCTAAATTAAACTAGATCAAGATTTTTCATTATTTTACTAACTTTTTTTCACTTTTTTCACTTTAATAAAAGTGGCGTCACTATCTGTCTCGCTCACTCATGGCAAACATACCCACTATCCATCTCTCTCATCATTTTGCCTTAAAATTAAGAACCTACCTAGAGCTTGTGCAAATCAAAAACATTTTAACTGAGATAGCAAAAATCGGGTTACTTGAGGTTTTAATTTTTTTACTCTTTTTTATTGTATAGAACTAACAAGTATTGTACCATTTTAGAATTCTGATTAAATGCACCAACTTTTAATGCCACTTGCCAAGGCACTCTAGTACATTTTTTTTAAAGGAGGGCCTATCAAAGTCGACGAATCTTGAAAATTTTAAATTCGTAGTTTAACGAATAGTCTCAATTCTCGGAAACTTGAGGCAATTGTGTCATTATTTTTTATTGGGATTCTAGAAATGTTATTTAGGATTACGTTTCCAAAGTTCAAATGAACAAAAATAAAAAAGAATAACCACAATAACCGAAAAATGTTACAGTTTGATCAAAATTCTAGGTTTTTCTTAAAATGCCCATAATTTTCAAACTGCATGGGATAGATTTTTTTTCAGATTTTTCTCGTGATGGTTATGATCAATCCTGTCACCCCGTTTCGGCTTGACGTTAAGTTCTGGGACACCCTGTATTTACAATGGTCCAGTTTTGGTTTTATTTAGGTATTATCTATTGATATGGATGTACTTTTCGGGCTATGGTTACGAATAAAATTGTTAAAAGCTTTCGAGGCCGCGAGTAGAAGCTATACCCTTAATATAAATCAGCCTGGCTTGCCATGTGGTAAACAACTTAATGTATCTTTTTAACTAAAATTAATGGCTAAATGTGCTGCTAAGCGCAAAACTCAAGAATGGCTGGACCAATTCGGTTTTTTTTTAAATATTCGTTGAAGTCTTAGGAAGGTTTCTATGAAGAGAAGAAGGGTAGGTAGGCATGTACGTAGATAGGTAGGTAGGTATGTAGGGTAGGTAGGTAGGTAGGGTAGGTAGGTAGTTAGGGTAAGGCAGATAGGAAGGTAGGGTAGATAGGTAGGCAGGTAAAGTAGGTAGGTAGGTATAGGTAGTATAATTATCACTAGTGTATGTCATATTATTTGTTATATTTTTTATAAACAAATATATTATAACTAAAATTCAGCTGAATAATCTTCAAGTTCTTCGACAGACCTTACAAGATGCTTGTGAGTCACCATGTCATCCAATAGAGACCGTAGTTTTTGAATGCCCAAATCATCTTGTTCCTAAAATGAATGCAGTTATACATATATTTACAAGTAAAACAAAAATATAGGTTCATAATTTGTAAAAAAAAATACATTCACATCCAAATCAACAGAATCACCTTCAACTTCTCTGGTAGAACTAATTGATTCACTATGTATAGGTAATGATTTTTTTATTTGATTTAATTAGTTGAATAATATTATTGACCCACTTTAGCCCACATGGATAGTAATGATAAGTGATAATTATAATAAAAAACATGACTACCAATTTGTTTTTCTAATTTTATGTAGTCTGTGCCACCCGCGGTCTGCGATAGGCTGATTTAATTGATTGATTGATGTCACCCGCGACGATAGAAGTCGAGTAAAAAGTATTCGACTTTCGATCTGCCATAGAGAGATTTGATCCTTATGATTGACCCTATCGATTGATGCCATAAAAGTACAGGGTATTATTTTTTCGGATTTTAGGCGGTTCGATTCCCGAGAGCGGCAAGCGAATTTTCGAACATCTTTGATTGCAGATTTGTTTTTTTTTTAATGAAGGGATTTTCCTTTGAGTAAAATTTGCTATCTCCAGTGTTTAGAGTACTTGCCCTCTAGGTGAGGTTAAAAAAATCCAGCCTGTATATACATATATATTATTGAACTACTACTTTTACTATTATATGACATTATTATTTTTAATTCCTTATTTTGTTGACTGATCTGTATTTACGATAATTTTATTTTCAATGACATTGTACAGACGCCAGCACATCAAGTTACTACAATCTGTCAGATTTCTTTAATAGATTTTCAACTTTATCACTAAAGCATAAGGTTCAAAGTTGATTGCGAAAATTTGACAGTTTCGGGTAGGTTGATGTGCTTGGCGTCCGCACTTTATTGAATAGTTAAATTAACAGTTAACATTCTTGTTTTATATTTGCACACCTTATATGGTTATTAACAGTGTACCATTTGACCTTTTTTAACATCCACTGAACCTGTTTTATGCAAATAAATGATTTGATTTGATTTTTTTATTTGAAAATAATTACGCCGGTAATCAATAAATTGACAAATTATTAGCAAGTACGTAACCTATAATCATAATTAATACCTACTTTAGGAGCATTTTCAGTTTTCACAAATAATCGCAACGCATCAGAATAATAGACTTTACTTAGGCACCGAAAAGTAAAATTTATAATATTGGCTGAATCATTTCGTGGACGTGGACCTTCTGTGATCATTCACTACTAGTACTTACGACTTTCGTTTGAATGAGGTAGGTATTTTATAAACAGTACCTATGTACACAGAGTAATGGACAGCGCATAAGTTTCATAAAACCCCGCTTGGGTAGGTACACTTTTTGTTTTTGCAGTAATATTTTACGATTTTATTTCGTAGTGCGGAGTTCTCGCAACGCGACATACGTCCACCTAGCAACACGATGCGCCCCGCACTAAATTTATGGACGAGTGCGGGGGTGATGTAGACGCAGTCCTTTTATCAGAGGCCTTTTTAATTTATTATCATAAAAATAATACATATTTTAAAAAAGTAACAAAACCAAATTATTCTCCTTTGTATTGCGAAGATGTAGATATATTTTTTTACACTCTTTTGATAAAAAATGAAGGAGTAAAACGGTTTCATCTCAATGATTTGGAGGTGATTTGGTGATTTTTTTTTAAATTAAGTGATACCGGTAGAAAAATTATGGCTAAACCAAATTACGTATTATATCATGAAGATTATTAAGGATTTTTTTCAGATGTAATTTCTCTGTAAATGCCGACAAAAAATGGCTTCATCTGCATGCTTTTTTCAAGCTTTTTTCGAGAGAGCGGCCTTAAGAGAATTATGGAGACACTCTTGAGGAGACTCTCACTTATGGACACTCGATTTCAGCCGCATAACTCTTGATCCCGTGGGAATATCGGGTTAAAAAGTATCCTAATAGCCAAATTTTATCAAAATTCGTCCAGCTGTTTGGGCGTGAAGAAGTAACAAATATGCACACTCGCGAACTTTTGCCTTTGTAATATTAATGTGATACATAGGTATATTTAAAAATAAAAAAAATATCGACTTGTGCGCTTGTTGGCTTATATTACAAGATACAGCCGTACTTTTAGTAATTATCGTCAGGCTGGCTATTTCAGTATTTGGTGTGTACTCCTCTGTTGAGAATGGTGACGGATTGCCCGCATGCGGTTGGCCAAATGAGTAAGTACCTACCGCCGCTCAAAGACGAGTTATGGTTACAAAAAAATTACAATAACTAGTAAGGTATTATATAAGCAATACCCGAGTGAACAGTATAAAAACTAACGTATAGGTAGGTATAGGTTTTTAATAGATTTCCGTTTTTTAGCACAATAATTTTTTGCGTGACTCTCAATCTCCGCTAATGAGCCACATTGATTTTCTATTGTATCGTATTACCTAAGGAGCTTGACGGGTTAAATTGATTGCTCTCTAAATATATCGTCAAGAGACTTTATTCACGCATAGGGACTATGGCGAAAACCGGAATAATGACGATATTCTGGTTTTAAAACGACCCAATTACCGCCTGACCTTCGAAGAACCTTCAAAAATTGAAACCTCGTCATATCGCTGCTCAGCCATCCAACATGACCCTACATACAAAATCTACAGGAAAAGGAGGGGTTGTCTATTTTTAGCCCAGAAACGACATCACTAGGGTTGCATAACCATTTGAGCATAAAATCATATTTTACGCACGTGGCAACACCATCCAATTAATTCGCATTTCGAACTGAATCATTGGTTTTGCTGGCAACTCAATATAGAATTGAGTCTAAATTAATGGGGAAAGATTAATTTCCGATAGTCAATTGTTAATATTTATTGGAGTCAATTGTTTTAATTATTTCGTTGCTTATATTGTTACGTATTTCTGTGCGTAGTAGAGTCTGATATTAATTTCTGATAACGTTATCATTTTTTCTTATCTAGACTTTGCTCGGTAGTGTCTAGACTTCGTAGTTAGATCGTAAAGATTATTGTAATCGATATGTAAATTGAAATTTCTCACGAATTGATATCTTTGTCATTTAAATGTGTTGTGTACCAACTATTTTTTGTCGTCCTATGTAAACGTAATAAGTACGTAGTAGTAACGTAAAACGTAAAAGCTAGGCAGATGATGACTCAGTGTAGGGTGGAACACTGCTACCAATGATGATGATGACTCATTATCAAAAGCACCCATAGGTTTATAAAACCAACCGTTTAAGTAATAGGATCCGCACCAAACACAAACAAACTTTTTTTTTAAGCTTGTCCCACACTAGGATTTTTTTCCTGTATTGTGGGTGCGTTTACAAACATTTAAACTCACATACACAAACAGCCAGACCCGGAACAACTACTTGTAGGTCATACAAATATTTTTTTTGTGCGGGAATCGAACCCGCGATACGCAGCGCAGCAGTCAATCGCTTAACCACTGCGCCAACCGTGCCATCAAACTCAAACTAAACAAAAAACAAATAAAAAAACAAAAGCTGGACAAATCTAAACCGATGTCTTTGAGATTGAATTAGTTGTAAGAAGTCTAGTCCCTCTAGAATGGTCTCGCTAATACAGTCTCATCTATCAAGATTATGTTTCAGTCAGTGAACCGGTTCGCCTGCAGGCCAACTTAGCCGCTAGCTTCAAGTTATCGCTGTTGTCCGTTTGTTTTGACGTGTGACTGGGAAATAGATAAATAATAGGTAAATGCACTTAAGTTTATCTTTTTTTTTCAGGAATTTTAAAATGGGTGCCACGTCATCGTGAGAAAATCGACATGTTGTAGAACCAACAATTCGAGGACATGGGACATCCACCAACTTGCTGGACCCGCGTGGATTACGGATCGCTCACAGAGAGGAGACCTGAGCTCCAGCAGTGGCAACATTTTTGGTTGATCTTTGACAGCTTACGTTGAGTACTACAAAAGTTGTTCATAAAGGCTCATGCAAACAGGCGCGACGCGTGACGCGAAGCGCGTGCGACACAAAAGCACCGCGCGTTGTGCATCAAGCTACTACAATCTGTCAAATTTCATTGGTAGATTTTCAACCTTATCACTAAAGCATAAGGTTCAAAGTTGATTGGGAAAATTTGAGAGTTTCGGGTAGCTTAATGTGCTGACGTCTGTACTAATCCGATATTTTTTTACAATTTTTTGGATAACAAAAACACATGATCCCAGGAAGCGCACTACAGTAAATAGGATTGTTTATAAAAAAAAAAAACACTTAAATACTTAAATAAAAAAATGTAAGCCCATTTTTATTTTCAAGATTACAAAACTTTAAAAAATATCTCCCCTTCTGTGCAGAACATTATTTTTTTTGTCTAAAATAATCTAACACTTATCTTCTTATTCACTTTATTTAACAATATTTAGATAAAAAGTGAATCTTGGCACTGAATCCCAGAACAAACTTATAAAAATTTAAAACTACTGAGGCAACTTTAAAAATATTTTAAATTCAGTTTTCAGAAACCGTTTGAGCTTCAAACAGTAAAACAAGGATTTTGTAAAGATATTTTATTTGAACGCTTTGCTTTTTGAATTCACTTTGAATCTGCTCCTGAAATATTATTTTTATGTTATGTGGTCAGAAACAGACGTTATTTTATGTCTCATGTTAAATTATAACCATCATATTACAAAACGATGTCTAATTTAGTTCTCATTATATTTCTTATGGTTAAGTCGAAATAAAGTAATAATGACTATTTCATGAAATATCAATCAATAGGATTATAAGAACTTAGAGTGTGTTGATTTTTATGATTTAATTCAGTAAAGTGATATTTTTTACATTGGCGAATCATATTTTAATCAACATACAATCTGACACAGTCCTGCAAATAGCAAGAAACCTAAGAAAATTGAATTTCGCTGGCTAACCTTGCGCTTCCCCTTTTAATAAAAAAATTACATCTTAGCACCAGACTTATTTGTCAGTTTTGCCTAAAAAACTACGCTGATTGTTTTTGTCAATTATTAAAATAAATTCATGCCCTTTGTACCTGTTAAAAAGAGTAACCTAGATAAAGTGGATAAGACAGAGATAAAAACAGAAGAAGAACTAACAGGAGATTCAGGGGGGGTGGAGGGGGTTTAGGGCATCAGACTGGGATAAATTGGGTTTTCAATTCAAAAACTGGCTGGTTTTAACCGTATCTACAGTTTCAGAAAACCTTGTTTTGTAATAAGACCGATATGGTTTAACCACTAATTTGTTTTCAGAGTACTTTTAAACAGCCTATTTTAAAAGCTACACTAAAGTATACGTCCGGCTCTCTCTAGGCAATCAATCCTGCTAACGAACTAGATACTATTTTTCCTATGCTTTATGTTTGCATGGTTTAAAATCAAGAAGTATAAAAACAAATTGAACAGAATTGGCTAAACTGGTCTGGATTGATGGATCTGACTTTTTTTTTTCAGGATGGGAATTAAATCATAAAATGACCCCCTCCCGCTCTGGGTGAAGCGGAAGGGAGTGTCAGACTCTTACTGACTAAAACCCACCCGTGTTCCTTTCTTAGCCCTTTATGTTCCGGGCCAGGGGAAACCCTATCGGACAACCCGCTGATCCGGCAGGCTTCGGCTCGACGGGCCCCTTCGGTTGATGCTGACATCTCTTTGAGGCGCGCGTGGAACACGTACGCGCCGTCCGGCACGGGCCTGGTCCTGATCGCACGGTGAGGTACTCATTACTCTCCGCCCGCAGGCCCGCGTCTACGATGGCCGGGAGTCATCGCGCGGCTCCCGACGCCCGGAGCGTTTCCCGCGGCGGCTGGGACTCCCAGGCTTCTGGTTAAACTCAAGTGAATAATAATATAAATGTTTGCATGCCGTATGGCTAAATATGGATGAGCTTTAATATTATCATAACACCTATTATGTATTACCCATATTTCCAAAATAAATGTCTCATCATCATCACCAGCCAGACTGCTGCACATACCTAAGCCTCTCCAATTGCACACCATTTAGCACGATTCTCGGCAACTGTCTCCCAGCTGCTACCAGCCACCCTGAGAAGATCGTTGCTTCACCTAGCTTGAGGGCGTTTCACCTTACTTTAAAAAAACAATCTCTATTCTAAAAAAAGTAAATGATTTAAAACAGATACAACTTTCTAACGTTACAATCCGCCATCCTGATTGGTTATTCAATAGCTAACTAACTAATTACAGTCCCACGGCATTACGGGACAGTCAACTTCAGCTAGTATCCAGGCAGTTACAGGCTTTAATGGAATAAGTTGGTAGTTAGCCTCGCCTTCACGGATTTGTAGATATGTTGCCAGGAGTAATTATATTTTAGGTCCGGTGAGGCAGAGCGTGTAGAAGCGTGTGTCTATATATAGAGTTGACTAGATGAGCAAGCATGGGAATTAGTCATTTTAGTCTGCTATAAAAGTTTTTTTATCACATCAATGCTCAGAGTTTATAGTATACTAGCTTATGCCTGCGACTTGGTCCGTCTGAAATTTCTTGTTCCCCCGACTCACCCCGTCGCATCGCATCGCCTGCCCGCGCTGTTACCTCGTTTTCGCTTAGCGTGCTTCCTGACTTTATTTCTGTTTCCTCGGCTTCTAAGGGTCCTGGTGGTGGTGGTGTTAAACAACCTACCTAAATTGCCTTTCTCAAAAATTAGGCTATCAAATTCAAAAAGATTTTTTCAAATCCGACTGGTAGTTCCAGAGATTAGCGCATTCAAACAAGAAAACAAACTCTTCAGCTTTATTATTCATAGTATAATATTCCTCAGTCGTATTACCCAGTAACTGGGTTGTGGAGGTCAGATAGGCAGTCGCTCCATATAAAATACTGGTATTCAGCTGCATCCGGTTAGACTGGAAGCCGACCCGAACATAGTTGGGAAAAGGCTAGGCAGATGATGATATTCCTCAGTCTGAACATCGACCTTCTCAGCAACACTGCAGCAAAACGCAAAAACAAAAAGTTATTGTCATAATTTTGTCACGTGGTCGTACTACTAAAAATGAATGACAACACGATTCGACAGTTGTCCCCACTCCCGATATATATAAGCCCTTCCGAAAAATTTACTACGACACTTTCATTTGTTTTGACCGATCAACTACTTGCGGACGGACACGTATCTCCGTTGACGAATTTTGGGAGTAGATGTTGTTAAATGATAAATGAATTATTTCCTGTAAGTGGGTTTGCACTAACACTTTTACTCGTCAACGATATTTTAAAAACTAGATGAGGTCGGCGTTTCCTATCTGACTACTCTGAGAAGAAAGTTCGAAACAAACTCAGAGGTCAATCTCTTTTAAACTCTAGACATAATCTTGGTGAGATCATGTGAAGACCACGTAGATCGATGTCTGAGATGGTCTTTTGAGGAAACAACCACACAGATTGCGTAAATTGCGTGTCCAGTTAGTGCACACATTTGTCAGAAATCGTGCAGCTCAACTCAAATCTTAAAGAGCTCAACGATTCGACTTACAATACCAAAGAAAGGACATTTGGGTAGGCCACATAAATTACTCAAACTGCCAGACCATGACAAAAACTAACAGAACAGAGAGTGTTGTTATAATATGCTTAAAATTTTCATTTATTAATTTTGTTACTTCAATTTTTTAATCAATCATTACCAAAGCCAGACTTTACGGGACTCGATTGATTTTCATAAAACTTAATACTTAAGTTAAAAAGATTTTGATTGACCTCAAAGATCATTAATTTTGACGTTTGTTAGTAAGCAAAAGAAGCCAAATAAAAAGCTGTAGTTCTGAATACTAATAATTAGGTATTTCTAGTTAATCAAAGTTTCAGTGCTGAAAACCTACTTGAAACTAGGTGCTACGGTCTAGTTAATGCATAAGCACTGTTAACTTTGAAGTTTATGAAGCTGAGATTCTGATTTATTTAATTCTACAGTAAAAGTTATTTAACTGCAATGCGAGATTGGTTTGAAGCTGAATAATGTAAAGATTGATACCATTCAGGGCTTCTGCGCCTAAAAATACGATGCCCGCTCGGAACATTAGAACATAGGGTATTTGTAAGACATACAAACGTACAATCATTTGTTCTCTATTTCTCTAATAGTTGGTTCGGTTCTGGGTGTCTGCGCATGATTGTGTGTATTGTGTTTGCAAACACATCTTGACACTGCAAATATTTGTTGATGACTACGTGCATTTTTGTGCTAATTCCATTTTAATACTACGATTTTGTAATCCTGATGTTATAATGTATACTTCATTCATGTGTGACATGTGTTTCGCTGAAATAATTGATATTTGTGTTGTCATTCGCTCGCTCTTGCATCCTATGTCGACGGAGCCCCTATTTCTGTGTAAAGGATTTAAAGTAATCTAACCAAATCTAACCTCGGGGTGTCCTTCGCTCGCTCATATACATATAATATTTTTCATTTTGGGTATTAATGTTACTATTTCAGGGAAACAAGATTTAGTGAGCATTTATCCATTTTGGTAGGCAAAAAGAATATAAATACAACACGTACAATTATTCTGATGAGTGTGTAATTATTTTGGAACTTAAAACGTTGTTCTTAAGGCACCTCGGTATAGAGTGGGCTTATTTTATTTGAAGTTAACATATTTTACTTGGTAGGTACTTAGTGTTAGGGTCTAAAAATTTTATTTTGGTGAGCATTGAAATTGTACCCATATTTATTTCATCACCATTGCTCACAAAACGGTGAAGGAAAATATCGTGACGAAACCGGCATGTCTCACCAAAAATTGGAAGACATGTGACATTCCCAACCCGCATGTGATAGGTTAACAAGCAGGCCCGCGAGGTGAATTATGGCCCGCTCCCTCTCCCAGACACAAGCCTCCTCGGCTTGCGTCCCAGTAATGGGAACGTTATAACCTGCTGTTAAAATCATTGGTCTAGCAAAATGTTTTTGGGTTACTGGTTTTGTTCCTTGTTCCTAGTAAGAGGCAATATGGGGGCAATAAGAGGCCCCTAATTTAAATAAAACTGTCAAAATGTGTATTATAACATCCACTGTCTACCCCTTAATTTACGCATATCACCAAACACGCTAATTAGAATATTATGTTTTAATCATACATAACACACAAAATTATTACTATTATATAATAAACATTGTTTATTTATTAAATTAGTTATAATTACTCAATGTGGGAAAAAATAAATGTGTTGTCACATTACAAATCTACGCACGCACACAATCCGACATGTATAAGGGTCTGAAGTAATAGGTACCTACTTCGTCCATTTTGGTTTGTTTTGACTATAAAGCGGAAGTGTGGCTGTAACTTACCTACGTAATTTTAATTATTTTTGAGATAAAAATTACCTACATTAAAATGGATTCTGAACAAACTAATTTCATAATAATAATAATTATTTATTTATTTCAGGCATAATTCTAGTCCATAGATTTGAACTCATACATTAAAATTACTTATAAAATATAATATTAAATTCAAAACAGATAAAAACCCAGAATAAAATGGTGATCAATTAAAAATAATAAGTAATTAAATTTGTCAAAAAAAAATTATAAAAATGTCAGAATCGAATATAATAAATAAATAAAATGTCGAATATAAAATTGTCAAATTGTAAAAATGATATAAATTGCAAACATCACAAAACACAATTAATTATTACAAAAAAAACCTATGACATGGGTTATTTAACAATTTTTTTAATAAAGTGCATTATTACAGTTACACATTGTAGATGTGATAGTAATGTTGTGTCCTATTCTCAAATCAATCAACTTAGGATAAAACGTTCCTTCAATCAAGAAATGTCCGATAAAAGATCACATAGAAAAGCAACCGATGGCATTGAAATATAAGGGTCAGTGTGTACAAAGTTAAGCACACACTAAATCTAGAACATGTCCTACTATTTCATGATCGGACTTCGGACGGCAGTTTTACAAATATTTTAAGAGCTATATCCCTTCGCGGCGCGATTAATATAATATTGGGTTCGAGAGTTTATAGTTTTCGGGTGTTTTGATTTCATTTGGGATTAAACCTTGTTTCGTTTGCGGTTTCTATGTTTATTTAAATAAATTGGAGTGAAAAAGTTTGAAAGCTTTCAATGTTTGTTAATATCAACTTGTAGGTACCCGTGTCTGTCGCAGAACATTAGGATACCTACACTACCCTCTGTAGCCTTAAAATTTATTGAGCTCTATGTAGATTTAAATATTAAAATTTTACCTTTTAGCTTTTTCATCAGATTTTGTTTAAAGAATAATAAAAAAGATTGTTTATAAGTATACAGGATAACTGGGAAATCGACATGAAACTTGTGCGGTTATAAAAAAAAATAATAGCTGAATAAAATTTTGATAATCGACGAATAATTTCTACGCTGGTGGGTATAAAATCATATGCTAATTTATGGTTACAGTTTGCGTGTCGATATTTCTGCCACTCTGTGTACTTTAAAATAAAAAACTTCGCCACAAAACATATTTGTTACAGTTCAACAGAAAATATTGACTCATTACAGACTTGTAACAACGTGTCTACAACAGATACTGCACATCACTACCAGCAGCCGCAGCGGGCCTGCGACTGACATCACGGGGTACTATCTGATGAGAGCGACATATCGTGACGTCACCGACTGGGCACAATCTGATGAGATGTGACGAAACGGATATTGCATCACGATGCGCACCGCTGATGGGCACACGCTTTATTTCCAACGTGAACGCTATTTTATAGATGTGGCGGGAAGATAAATTGAACACTGAGGTGAACGTACATTCCTAAAAATTGAGAATATGTAGGTACTGTAAAGATTGTCTGCAAAAGTCGACCTTATGTAGGGCTGGCTGGCAGTACAATAACTCGAATTTAGAATGAACTTTCAAAATGTTGTATTAGGTTTTTGTTTTAACCAGTGATGGTGTAGACGCGTCCATGTATACACGTTCGCTTGGAATAAATGCAGTAAATATATCGTTGTATAATTTTTGCGCCCGCAAATAATATTCCAAGCAATTCACACATCACAGTACCTACTTGTTTCAATTCTAAATCAGCTTTAGATCTAGGCTTTAATTGTCATCTAAGTAAATTATTGGCTATCAATATTTTCCGACATGAAAATTACTATTATATGTATACCAAAGTAACCTCTGTAGGTCATCATCTGCCCAGCCTTTTCCAAACTATTTTTGCTGTGGGCTTCTAGTCTTATCGGATGCAGCCGGATACCAGTATTTTACGTGGAGCGACTGCCTATATCTGACCTCCACAAATCAGTTACTGGGTAACACTATACCCCTCTTGGTAAGACTGGTGGTCAGACTTTCAGGCTTCTGACGACAAGTAACGACTGTCAAAGGTCCACGAATGCCTGCCGGGACCAACGGCTTAACGTGCTTTCCGAGGCAGGGAGGATATAAAGTAAGTCTCGGTATGTAAAGATGGTCACTCTTCCACGGACCGACAGCTGCAAGCGTAGCTTAACCTGATCGATAGGCCCGTGCGACTATTATTACATAGCCTAGGTACCTTGGAAATATTCTACACGTCTATTATTTATTTTCATGTACAGACGCCAGCACATCAAGCTACTACAATCTGTCAAATTTCTTCAATAGTTTTGCAACTTTATCGCTAAAGCATAAGGTTCAAAGTTGATTGGGAAAATTTGACAGTTTCGGGTAGCTTGATGTGCTGGCGTCTGTACCTTGTTTCAGCTAGGATTACTGTATAACTTCATCTTAGACTTCAATTGAAATACTAAGCTTATTCTAGTAAGAACTGCTTGTCTGCTTGAATCAAAAAGACCTCTATCATATAGAACGTACACTTATCCTAAACTTAAATGTAAATTAGAATTCTATTCCACATTTCAAAAGTTTTACATAAGAGTGAAGTTCCAAAGGAAAGAGCGAGTTCCGTTATTCAAGTTATGAGACCAGCACCTCTCCAGGACTTAAATATTAAGCTCTTTAAACGTAACTTGAGGGCACTAACATCACTAGAGCTTGGCCTTTTCAAAGGTTTCATAGAAATTAGTTCTTTTAAACTTTTGAACAAGTCTCGTAATGAATTCAAAATTCTATTGAAGTTTGAAAGCTATGGAGAGGTGCAAATTTAGTTTAAGTCATGGTCGAATAATTACGATAGAAACATTCAAACTCGACGAGTTAGTTTAGAATGAAGTTTGATATTTGTAAAATGGCACTAATTAAACAGGTAATGCAATGTCACTGCTTTGTTCTATAAAAATAAGTATTGCAACATGCAGGGACATCGATACGCAAACACATGTGACTTGAATGAATTCAGCACATGACAGCGTTGAAAAGCCGGTTATAAAAAAAAAAACTGCTTTTCACAGAAAAGTGCAATACCTACTACGCGGTCAAATTGTACTGAACATCAATTTTTTTTTTATAAAGAATTGACGTTTCTTTTCTACGCAGGGAAGTTCAGAATCATGTACTGAATGCACGGTAACAAATTTTGAGTCGATGTCACTGCCCTCCTATATTTTATAAGGAAGGAAAAAAACGATAATAAACAACTTTGCTTTTTCCTTGAGACGTTGGTATCCAAAGCTCCACCAAAATTGTAATTTCGCGGGATAATTATGATTTTAATTACACAATGTGATATCTACGAAGCGTTTCGTTTCTGAACGGCTAGTGAATTCGAAACGATTTAAAAAGTGTTCGAACTCCCCTAGTCACGTTTTAAAAATCGAACACCAGAAGAACGTGATTTATCGTCTAATATCGCTGAAACTATGGTCAGTACCAATTGTGTATTGGCAACACTGGTGACCAAAGTTGCTGTGTAAATAAAAGCAAGTTTTCATTAATTTTGTAGGGACTTATGATTAGTTTTGCATTTGGTAATTTAATGGAGATTTTAATGAACAATGTACCTAGCACTTCTGCTATAGGTGTAGGGTGACCATTGTAGCTACAGGAAACCGGTCTTAGAACAATATCTTTAAGTTTATGAGATATTTTGATCTGAATTAACAGATTTTGAAAAAAGTACAGAGAGCAAGAAAATGGATAATTTTCAAAAAAACCTTTTTTAATACCATTCGATCTTGTTTCTCATAAGGATCAAAAAGCTTTACCAGCCCAACTGGAATTTCAGTCTAGCAAAGTCAAAAAGCACCAACAACTTTTACCATTTTGTACAAAATGAGACTCCAAGTTAGTTTTTCATGATAGACTGGCCGCTACAATAATAAGTAATCGGAAAAACTTTACCCATAAAAGTCTAAACGTTCTGAATTATTTGAGGTAATTTTTTCCCAGTAGGTATGTCAGATGGAATAAGCAACAAACTATGTATTTAAATTCGGTTCTCAAAACAATTGAAATTAGAACGCGTAATCGTTCAAAGTATTTTTTGTTGTTTGTTAGTTTTCAGCCAGTCTTCATTGTGGGCAGGCATACAAAAGACAACTACCCCCACTGGACCCGCGTGGTAGATTACAGCCCACTCCCCCTCGAACTGTCGATTCCTTTGTCCCAGCACTGGGAACATTATAGGCTGATTATGTATCCAAAAAAAAGTTGAAGTTGACACTCGTTAGTAGTTTTTTCTAATAAGAAATTGAACGAAAAAGAAATTCGACTACAATTCCAGAATTCTCAACACCGCGTGTGTAATATCAAATTCGCGCTAACATTCTCTAATTTACATAAACCAATGTAACAGGTTGCTGGCTCATTGTCTATGAATGCTGAGGTGCATGCATTTCCCTTAGTCATGTTTATTTCATGTTCGGCTGCAACCACCTGTGTTTGTTAATGCCCTTTATTTAAGTGTCTCTAGCTGAACTTAGAACAGTCTCTGAATCAAAAACGAATTATTTTAATTACTATTTTTTCTTCGTGAATTTTACCTTGTTTTTTTAATAGTTATTATTTTGGTATTCGGGGTGGAGACAAATCCAACAAATCAAATATCATAAAAATCGGTCCAGCCGTTCTTGAGTTATAAATGCTGTAACACGAGTTTGTTTTGTTTATAAAAATGTAATTGTGTATATTTATTGTTGGACAACCTAAATTTAAAAAAAATAACTGATTGGACTGACGGTTAAGACAGGTGTAACCTCCAATTGTTGAGCTGGTTTGATTTTTACGTGGAACTTTGTACGCCTTGGTAATTGTGGCGAATCGTTACGTTTTGTGTGTAAGATTTATAATTATCTGTACCTAAACATACCTATGGGAGATAGATAAAATCAAACAGCCAATTTAATTGCATAATTTAATTTTTTTAAGACATTGATTTTACATTCTGTGATTAGGTTAACTCACACACTAAATTATTACCTACTTGTTCAAATTTTAGGAAAAAAATCAACATTTACAATATTTGTGAATATGTGAGCACCATGTATCTATTTATTTATTCTAACTTTTCGCACACAAAAAAGTTAAAAAGGCGGACTTAATGCCTCACATGATTGATTGACCTGTCATTGCCTTATTTTTCATTATTTTTAACTAATGTGGTATAGTAATTTTATTCAAGGTGCATCGATTTCACATACAATTATATTATACCCCCTTACTAATAAAACACACCGATTTCTCTCTTTCAGTCGTCAATAATTTGACTTTCGAAAGAATAAGACAAAGCGTTGTGTACCAGTAGTACGAGTAAGTATGTACATCTATAGTCTATTCCATTTCCATTAGGTTGTCTGCACCGAATGCTATTCATCATGTGAATCCAGACATCTTTCCCATGTCAAACAGAATGCGGGATGTAGGTACCTGGTTAGATATACAGTCGAATAAATTACTTTTGCAAGAATTATTTTTATTAAGCTGCCCCAGCTTACCAAAATGCGCGAAAAGTGGCTAAATTATTTAGTAGGTTTAAAAGTAGGTGAATGAGGAAACTGTCGTGTGGAAAGATTTAAGTATAAATGTCGATGGCTATAAGAGTAGGGGAAGACCAAATAAACGATGGATGGAATGTGTGAATAATATTATGGTTAGAATGGGGGTGACTACCGAGATGACGACTAATAGAGCTATATGGAAGAAAACACATGTTGCTCCGGCCCCAAATAAAATGGTTTAAAGAAAGGAGAATGATGTTGATGATGATGATGAGAAATAGGTGATACAGATCTGGCTTAAGGCTGAAGAGTTACGCAGAACGGTACCTATAGATTTAGAAAAAAACCAAGCCAGCTAGAGCTAGCTTTCGTATAATATTAAATTATTCAAATCAGACTACATACAGATACAATACATTAATGAAATTGCCGAACGTGGAGGACGATTCGGCAGCGTTCGACATCATCTGTCTCTCATCGCTCGTTCCGCGCTCTCGCTTGCACTTCAAGCCGCCATGGTACGCTACAACGCTACAGAGCAAGGCCGCGAGGTAACGCTACATGAGTCATGTTTTTTCGTGTGTGCAGCTAGCTTCATCGATTTATTAGACGTTGTCACGTCAAAAACATTCAAGCCCATATGCTACGGTAGGGTTTACCATAGCATTTCAAGAAGCCTTTAACCAAGCCATAAGATCTTACCGAAGTGTTACCCACCTTTCGATGAAACGCTAACACCCAGCAGCTAATCTATTGTCCCGTGCATAATGACATAAAGCTCGTCTTTGAGAACATAAGCTTATTCAAGTGTTCTCAAACTCATATCCAGATATTGAAGTGAATGTGTTAAGTCTATTGTGTGCCGGTGACTTCAAAGTGAGTTCTTAGTTCTCCGTACAGTTTTATACAGGTGTTAATTAAGAGTTTATATGCATTTCTTCATTATTATGCATTTTGCAGCGCTTTTGTTATCAACTTATTAATACTCAAACAAGATAGTATTTATGTAATATTATATAAGCTAACAAACTAATAATAATAATTAGGTATGCTTTTGCAGCTTGATCTTAATGTTGTTTTTTTTTTTTAAATTGAAGTATTTATTTGAACCGTAGAAAGAGTTAGCGATCGTGATCAATTGAAGGAAGAGAGGGAAGCCTTTGCTCAGAAGTAGGACAGCAGTGAACAAGAGGAAGAGACGTATTCTTGTCGCAGAAGGCGTCTATAGGGATAGAGGCCTTCTGACACAAGAATATGCCCATAGGGATGAGCATCGTGAAACTAGACTAAAAACACCATTAAAAACCGGTCAAGTGTGAGTCGGACTCGTGCACCGAGGGTTCCGTACTTTATAGGTATGTAAATAGTGTATCACGGGTTTTTTGTAATGTCCGTATTATTTCCTTTTTTTTTAATGTAAAAAGTTGTTTTCGGATTTTTTCCTTTACTTGTGCTACATGATCTTGCTTCTTTCAAAATTTCATGATTCTAGCTAGGTCAACGGAAAGTACCCTTGAATTTTGATTCCCCTGAGAGTGTCGAAATATACGTTTTTTTTTTAAGATAACTTAGGTGTTTGATTTTTTCACAGCTTCAAGGGACTGTTAAATTCAAATAAAATTCAAATTTATTTATTCTAGGACAACTCAAAATCCAAAGGTATATGTTAAGCTGAGTATATGGTTTTAATTTCAATTCGATACCTCCATGCGTTCTCGAGATAAAGGGTCTTGACAGACAGATGGACGTACGGACGGAAAACAAAGTGATCCTATAAGGGTTCTGTTTTTTGCCGGGTCAGCGGGATTGTCCGGAAGGTTTACCGCTGGCCCGGAACATAAAGGGCTAAGGAAGGAACACGGGTGGGTTTTAGTCAGTAAGAGTCTGACACTCCCTTCCGCTCCACCCAGAGCGGGAGGGGTCATTTGATGATTTCCCATCCAGAAAAAAAAAGGGTTCTGTTTTTCCTTTTTAGGTACGGAACCCTAAAAATGGTTGCAATGTCCACCATCTGGTAATAATCAGCCTAGCATATCCAGCCTATAATGTTCCCACTGCTGGGACATTGGCCCCTTCTCTTCAAGAGGGAGTGGGAGTGGGTGGGTCTAACACGCGGGCTTGCCTGTTGGTAGATTATAGATGTCACATGTCTTCGAATTTTTAGTTCTAGGATAGGCCGGTTTTCTCACGACGTTCTCTTTCACCGTTTTAAGAGCGGTGGTGATGAAATAATATTCACAAAGTACACAGAAAATCTGGTAATACCTCGTAAAATACGATTACCATAAATTTATTGTCAATTCATAGGAAAGCCAATGTGATCAATACTTTTTTTTTAGACGTTGCCCCACACTAGGAATACTCATCCTCATTCAAGGATTGATATAGAAGAGAGGTATGTAGTACAGACACCAGCATATCCAGCTACCCGAAACTGTAAAATTTTCCCAATCAATTTTGAACCTTATGCTTTAGCGATAAAGTTTAAAATCTATTAAAGAAATTTGACAGATTGTAGTAGCTTAATGTGCTGGCATCTGTACAATATATCGTTTAGATATTCTGTCAAGGTAACCCTAAAAGGATGAATTATTCTCAAGTGGAAGAGGAAAGCTTAGCCGTAAGTCGACTGGAGTCAGCCATGAATATCAAAATGTTATTCAAAGACTTATTCACAAAACATATATTTATTTGATTGCTTCGTCGATTGCGTGAATGCAAGCTGTACTGCTAGGGATCTACTCTCTTGGTACGAAATCCATAATTATTTTTGGCCAAAATTACGGGCGTTTTCTACTCCGTATCACCTTCGGACATAATAATAATAATAATTAATTTAATTTATTCAGACAATCAATGATCCATTTATTGTTAGTATGAACTTAAAAAAACTATGTTAGTACCTAATAACTAAGAGAGTCTTAGTCCTCTGGGTGAGGCTCCACACGAGTGGGCTGTCTAGCTTATTGCTTATTACCCTCAGGATGCTGTTACTGCTCCCACGCAATCTGCTTAGCAGTGAGGCTGTCTTTTTGCGCCAGGTGGCATCAAAGCCGTTTGTGCGCGACTCGGCGAACATTGTTGACGCACTGCATAAGATTAATTTGAGGCCCGAACTAAGAATAAATGACAACACGATTTGACAGCTGTCTTTACTCCCAATGTGTTCTTACCCGTTCAAAAAAGTTAAGTTTCTGACGGTCCCGTAACTTCGTTGACGGACTTATAAAGTAGGGGCCCTGAGCTTGGAGATTTAATGTACCCGTTTGAGGTCAATTTAAAAAAAAAACGTTGCTAACTGGGCCTGCTCTTGACTTCGATCACGCCTGATGGAAAGCTATGGATGAGGCCATACGGGTAAATTGTGGGAGGTAATAGACTCGCCCTTACATGTGAAAACATAACTATTAAAATGGAGATAGAACGAAGGGGTAGGCAAGGGGTGCCATGTTATAGTAGGTACAACCTGGGGCCTAAGTCTCAAAAACTCAAAACGGCGAGACCATTGCCATGTTTCAGACATGGCAATGGTCTCGCCGTTTTGATTTTTTGGCAGATTTTTTATGGCAAACCTGTCAAATACTCGTCATGGAGAGCCATTGAAACGTTTGTAAATGACTTGGCCCCCTGTTTTATAACACCTCTGCCTATATCTACGGACGATACAAGCGTGATTTCATGCTTCGTTCACAATCTAATGTTCCAAAAACAATGTTCTTGAAAGGACTGGTTTTGGCACAGGATTCCTTTGCGGTGGGCTGCTATTAATTAAAATGTACAATAAAAAAAAAACTCATTTGTGCTCAAGGAGAAAGACAAAGGCATGACTCGAAGCAGCCCCTGCGAATGAGTATTTATACTATTTTTTCGTGCGAATAAATGATTTGGTCAAAGTAGGTGCTTGAAATTCAATTGTTTTCGTGATATGAATATTTTAGTTCTGTCTTTTGTTTTGTTAAATTAGATTTGGGTTTTGTATTTATTTGAGGAGGTGAATGATACGCTAAGATGTTAACTGTAATTACGAGTAGGTTGGTTGGTATATATTTCTTCATATAAAATAAATTAACATCATCCTTAAAACTCCTTAAAACTTTAGTTTCATACAAAAAATATAAGGGAGACTTATAATTATTATAATTACGTAACTTAAAACGAAAATATTAAACAAAAAGATTAAATTATGTTAATATTATGTATACTTTAAATCGCAAAAACTACGTAATAAAAAGTTATGAAACTTTAGAATTTGTGAGATTCTGAGTATTGTAGTTTTCAATGAAACTTTCAGATACTTCCACCCAAGAGACTAAAAAACCCATTTCTTAACAGTTTCAGAGCATAACTACGTAAAACATCAACTTAGAACTTTAGCTATGTACATATCCCTAACGACTTTTTCATATAACAAGACTGAAAATATATATGAAGTATATTTTTACAAAAATCATTGTATTTTATGGATTAATAATTAAAAAAACACTCTCCATATTAAAAACCAGACTCATTTATCGAAACCTCAATCAAACAAATCTACTTTCAATATTTAAAAAACGAACTTACCGATAAGAACTAACTCCAAAAACATTCATAATTTAACACTAGCCACTGAATAGAAAAACAAAAACTCTCTATCCATTTGAAAATGGAATGCGAAGTTTGAAAATTATTCACTGTTGAAACTGACGAATAGAAAGTGGGTTAGTTGAGTGAACGACGCGCAGCGATACGCGAGCGGAAAGGCTGACGCGCGCAAGATAACTGGCTACGAAGCGTAGCGGTGCTACGGTGCTACGGTGCTACGACGCAACAGGCAACGTTGATTGTCCGTTTAAACGACACGGTCGAGATTTCAATGGACACTTCGGCTATATAATGCATGATTTATTAATTTATTAAGAGGTATTAGGAAAAATTATATCAAGTTCCAATCAATCAAAACTATAGGTTTCATGCTTCGAAATTATATAGTGGTAAAACAAATCACTTAACGTTTTGATTTCATTAAGGACATGCTTTTTAAATTAAGCTTAAAGTTTCTAAAAACATTATAATTAAATCAAAAATTACGGCAATCCATACTACACATAACCTTGAATGTTTTTTTAAGACAGGTCGTAAAAAAATTATGGACGAATTATTTTACGAGCAATGAACTGATTTTGAAGTATGAAGATCCAATTTCGCTTGCTATCATGATGTTCTTTCGTAATGGCTAATTAGATTTAGGTTACGACATAACTATTTGGACAGAGATACCAAATACAACTACAGGACAAAATCCTTGATTAAAGTTTTTAGAAATGTCGAAATTAAGGAATTATTTATTTTTGTAATAAGCTTATTTTGACAAATCTTAAATAATAATATACAACCTAACTCTAAAATGTATATTATGTACTAGTATATAAAAAAAATAAAAAAGGAAGCGTTCATTGGGCATAAAAAAATTCAACCACATCGCTGTCAATGCGAAAAGTGCCCAAAAGGCTGACAGCGTTGCCATGTTGGTTGGCAATGCTAATTCTTTGGCCATAAAATAGGCCAGCCCTATGGTCATGTGAAGAGTCTAAAGTAATATAAATGTAGGGTTAATTTAAGATGTGAACAAGTCTTAATAGGCTTATACCTAAGCATTTCTAAACTATTATAAAAGCATTTTTTTAATGAGTGATTGAATGAGTGAAAGAAAAAAAAAACGAAACTGCCGATTCGGGAAAAATTAAAACGACGTATTGAGGTATAAAAGGAGTATTATAATAAATAAACTTTTGTTTTGTACGACCCTAAAGTATTCTTTGAGACCCCACACACCATAAAAGTAATAAGTAGGTTTTTTACAGATCCATAAAAGATCCATTCGATATATAGGCCCGAGTTCACCAACATTCAAACCACCAGTTAGGTATTTAAACAGTTGGTTTATGTCAAATTTCCTAAGGAAATTTTAAATAAAGAACTGATTAAAAATTTAATCAGTTGATTTAAATGTTGGTGAACACAAGGCTTAATCTCTTTAAAAGTTTTACACCTTTACATGATATATGTACTGGCAACGTAATATGGAGAGTTTTATGCAGTGCACAATTATTGATTTAATACTTACGGGTTCGTGCGACCGCAGGTCGTTTGATATCGTTTTTTGATGTAACATCTATTTTGTTTCAAAATTTATCTTATATAAATATAATTCATTTTCGGTCATTCAGATGAAAAATATTAAATATCTGGATGAAAAGCTGCTGGTCCTGACGACGGTGAATTTAGTAATAATAATAACTCCACCACAGTATCTCTACGTTGACGTCGCGGTGGGGCCTCTGCGAGTTGGCTTCGGCCCCTCGTACGCCTTCTAAGGGACCGGGAATCCATTGTCCCGAGACACGTAAAGATAAAATATAATAATAGCTTTAATTCTAGAATCTAATAAAACATGAATATAAAAGTGAATTAAACTAAAATATAAAGTATTAGTAAATTTAATATTATTCATTATACAGGCTGGTAGGCGGAGGGTATGCTAACAAGAGGGGTTCGCAGGTAGACCCATTTAGGAAATACATATATAGTTTGAAAACCCTTAAGGTAATTTTTTTATATCATGTTTTTTGTAGTTTTCAAGAACGAACTCCCCTTGTTTGGCTAACCCTTCGCTTAAATATCAAGATCAATAATCTTTATAAAGATCCTCCATTGTCCCAAAAATATTACAAAGGTGAGAAAGTTACTGAGGTTTTTACTCAGTCACGCCTAACGATTGAACAGATTCCTAAGACGTAGATAGATATAGATAATATAATACTTGTAATGCATTTACGCAATTATCAATTACAATTAATTCAATTTTTAAGTGACACTGATAGAATGTGTCTTAAAAACGGTAATAGAATCGCGTGGAATATTCAAATCACTATTTTCTTGCATGATGTATTTCCCCTACGATGCGAGTAAAACCGCGGCCAAGAGCTAGCTTGGAATAATATTACCCAAATAATATTACTAAAATTAAAATTCTGCAGTGCATGTTGCAGTCACAAGTGTTAATTAAATACTGCCGGATGGTGGGCACCACCGCAGGCGACCTTATATCATATTTAATGTAACCGCTATTTTATTATATATTGTGGCATTATATTATAAAATATAATGCTTTTCATGTTTCACCACTACAAAGCTGATTTCACCATACAATAGATAAGTATCATCATGTCATCTGACTAGCCTTTTCCCAACTATGTTGAGGTCGGCTTCCAGTCTAACCGGATGCAACTGAATATCAGTATTTTACATGGAGCGACTGCCTATCTGACCTCCACAATCCAGCTACTGGGTAATACGATACCCCTTGGTAAGACTGGTTGTCAGACTTTCGGGCTTCTGACTACCCATAACGACTGTCAAAGATCCACGAATGACAGCCGGGACCAACGGCTTAACGTGCTTTCCGAGGCACGGAAAGACCTTGATATGTAAAGATGGTCACCCATCCACAGACCAACCGTGGCAAGCGTAGCTTAACCTGATCGATGGACCTGTGCGGCTGTTATTTAGCAAGATTTAAATTATTAAATTATTGTCACGTTCATTAGAACGTGACAATAATTTAATAATTTAAATCTTTCTTCGGAAGGTGCTAAAAGTACAACTAAAGGATTACCTTTAGTTGTACTTTTAGCACCTTCCGAATTAAAAGGTAAGCAAAAAATTTTTAATATTTTATGTAACAGAGCAATGTTAAGGTACTGCCGGTTGATTCTGTAAAAATCTCACCGTCAAAACTTAGGTGAAGTGAGTTTGTTTTTGCTAGGAATTGACACTATTGACAGCTCACTCCACGCTCACTTCACCTAAGTTTTCACGGTGAGATTTTTATAGAATAGCACCGCAGTACTGGATATCCGATTGTCCGAAAGTGTTACCGCTGGCCCGGAACATAAAGGGCTAAGGAAGGAAAACGGGTGGGTTTTTTCCCATCTTGAAAAAAAAGTGTCTGATGTTTTTCTTGATACACATGAACTCGTACAATTCATAATAGGATAGTTGTCAAAATTAAACAAAATATTTATTTCTGTAAGTAGATGTTTTAAGACACTTTTACACACATAAATATTGTTTTGGTCAATATTTTAAGAGCAGGGGTGGCCCAGTGTTATCGGCCGCGACTTACGAGTTGTAGGTCGTAGGTTCGAACCCAGACAGGCGCTTTACTTTGTGTAAATTATTCCATCACCATGGCTCTTAAATCGATGAAGGAAAACATCGTGATGAAACCGACATGTCCTAGAACCAAAAATTCGAAGACATGTGACATCTACCAACCCGCACTGGGCCCCTGTGGTGGATTACGGCCCACTCCCTCTCACAGAGAGGAGGCCTGTGTCCCAGCGGTGGGAACATTGTAGGCTGATTATGATATTAAAACTAGATGGCGCTGATTGCTTCAGAGTAAACATTCACCGAACACGTAAACCATCTTGAAAAACAAAAGTGGAACATAATTTAAAATACTAATAATGGGTTACACCCAATTCTGCATTACAAAAAAAAAAAAACACAAAAACAATGTGACTGCTAAAATAAAAATTCGCCCAAAGCTTGCAGGTCCATGTCAATATTGTCATTCATGTCAATCTTGGTCACTTTAAAATTAAGAAATTCTATTCTATTCTATATTTTCACAACATTTAGACAACTTTTCAACTTTTTTTTTTACTTTCACAAAACAACTAAGTACTTAGAGTCTGTTCCAAAACGAATTAATGATGAACTTGTAAACAAACCCTGTTTAGAATCAACTCTTACATACTCACTCATTAAAGGGAATTAGTAACACAATCATCTGTATTTCAACTTCATATAATCACTACTTGCTCCAACAATTATTGTTTAAATATAAAAATAATATAATATATTTTTATAAACATAATATTTTTATTTTTATAAATATTTTTATTTTTATAACTACTTTAACTACATAAATAGTTTAAAATATATTTTTCTTATCTGGAACAAACTACCCTCAACTATTTTTATGATTGTATATGTTATTGTTCCAAAATAAACGAATATTACATGGAAAATCTCCAAAAGCATATAAAATAGTGACAACTTACCGAACTGAGTTTAATAAAATAAGTGTACCCTAATAATTTGTAGATCGTTGTACCTTAATAAAGAACAGCTTTATCGCGATCTACAATTTACGGGGTAAATAACCGACTGATAAGGCGACAATTTCTGGCTATTTCAGGACGTGTCCGTTTTTATCGGCTACACCAGGTGCGCACAAAACATATTAAGCTATAGGTACATTTCCAGTGTGAGCTAACTTCTTTATGTACGAAAAGCTCAAAGAAAAACAGAATTGGGGCCCTGAATAGATACAGGTGAGCTAAAGCGATTAACAGTTAGAAATAGAAAAAAATGGTAATAGAATTTAAACTAGAGTTTTAAGCTGCATTTAAGTTATTCGGATTTTTGTAAAAGTTGGTGCAGCAGCAGCTAAAAATGCCTGTTAAGTAGGACGCGCTATGATAGCCCGAGAAATTCAAAGGATTTTTCATTCATTTCGTACCTAAAAATTAAAGTGCCGAAAAAAAAGTTTTTTTGCTTATGGGAAATGAACTCTTGAACCTTTTTTACTATTACTGCGAAAATCTACAATTAACCGCTCGGTTGCTATTTGAGATTGAAAATACCAAAAATCATATTTTTATAACAAGTTTATAGTTAAAACATGTACAGGATGTTAAATTCAATTAAAAGTTGGTATTTATTTAATGTTACGCTTAAAACACTTGTTATTCATTTATTTATAATTAATTCAGGAACATTACCCATAATTTTGTTAGTTTTACTTAAACTATGTTAGTATAATTCTCTAAGATATACACATTAACAAAAAAAAAAACACTGGCACTCCGGTAGTGCCGACAGAAGTGAAAACTTGAACAAAGTGACTGGTTTATTCTTCTCGTGAAAGGAATTTATTCAGATTTACAAATAAGCACACAGGATAGACTTCAGCAGTGCTATTCTCTAAAAGACAATTTCATGGCTGTAAGCTGCGACGAGCTCGTCGACGAGACAGCCTTGAGATCGACCGAGCGTACAGCGCTGATTCAAACCGTATTCACTAACGTGGTTGTGCTCGTCGTCGAACCCAAGGCTGTAACCTCCCGTCGCTGTTTCTCAGACGAACGTAGGGCTTGACACAAATTCTATAAATTATAATCGATCAATCTCGACTGAGAGTTTTATAGGTTTAAAATATATATTAAAGGTCTATCTTTAAGTATTATAAGGAATACAGTTAAACTATAACCAATATCATATTTAAAAGAGCTTATTTCATATTTCTTATTACATTTTAAGGCTGAATGACGATTCCTTTGCTCTATTCGTGCAACGCGACGCGACGATGAATTAAAAGTCAACATGACATAACAATAACAACCGATGACGCGACGCTAACAAAATCACTTGAATTTATAGTTTTTAAACTTTTGGGTGCTTGATTCTTGTTCAAGCCTTGATTATTTGTATCAGCGAGTGCTTTTAACATAGGTAGTTCTGTGACTAAGAGGATAAATACAACTACCTAATGAAATGTGAGTATTATGATTTTTTCACTGATAGTATATGGCTATTATTACTATTGTCTCATCCACGAGTATTGTATGATACACGAGATATTAATAAAATTTAAGTAAATTACATGATTAGCTATTGTTTTACTATAATATGTACGTATAACTTTATTGTTGTAACGTAACATTGTGTGTTTTAGCATGCCAAGAAGTGCTATACTTTCATTACATAATATGAAAACTGTATAGGTACTTGGAAATTATAATTTTCATATTTAATTTTGTAGAGTCCTAAGCAACCCCTAAGACGACCTACTGACCAATTACTGCCTGTAGAACAATCTACTAGAGGCATGCTCCAGACCGAACAGTCCACACCTTCAATACCAGTAAGTTAATTCTAATAAAATATAATAATGTAATGTTATATTTGCAGGGCGAACGGACATACAACCAGGCCCATCTTTGTATAGGGACAATGTGCCAATGGAAAACCAGCCTAATACAGAACAAAAGGTGAAGTTTTAAATAAGTCTTACAATAATATGTTTTAACTTTATAATGGATATTTAGATAACTTTTTTTTGTATTACAGTTTGAGGCTAGATCACCACTTGCAGTCTTGCAATGCGTCATCATAGGAGTAATGCCCCAATTGCATCTTCATGTAAGGTTAACTTAATTATAATTTGGTTAATTATTGGTTTAGTGTAAAAAGCACTACATAGTAGTGGTCTCACTTTTGATTCCCGGGTTGGGCCAATTTGTTGGGATTTTCTGTAGGTTTTTTCAACAGCAGCCCTTATTCAATCAAGATCAAGATATAGGCTACATCTAATAGAATCAAGATATAGACTACATCTAATATGTATACTACATTGTAATATCTATTCCTTTAGAGGGAGAGTGATGTGATGTTGATGATACTTACATATTTGTTTTACCTCTGTATAGTAATTTGTTGCATTTTTATGTTCATAGCATCTCGTAGGCATCGAACGGCACACCGCCGTCTGATCCAGCACTCACCACCTTCTCAAAGGCAATCCAAATGGCGAGCCTGACTGAATGTTTTGTCGCCATTAAAGAGAGGTGTTTGGAAAATGAGAGACTTCTTATTGACAACCAGCAGAGGATGTTCGACTTTTAAGGAAATAAGTGAGTCATGGTCAAGGCAGACCCAGGCACTGCAGGATTTATGAGCATCCATCAGTCAAGGAAGTTGAATCTCCGAAACATGGATCTACTACTATGTTTAGATAATTTTAAGTTTATTTAAGATGGATGCTAAGAAGTTTAAGTATAAGAACTGTTTTTATGTAGTAAATGTCAATGTTTGTTAGCGGGCATGCTCTTTATGCCTGCAGGCTTTTATTTAGGTACTTATTTAATTTTGTTTTGCTTGGGTAGTTTTCATTGTATATACTAAATTATTTAATTAAATGTCCTGTTTCTTGTAATGTTAATTACTTTGCATACCTACTATTGTATAGAATCAAGTTTTTCTAACTGAATATCAAAAGTCATTTTGAATAAATGATTTTTGATTTGATTGATTGTTTTTAATAGTAAATAAAAAAGAAAATAATGCAGTTATCTGTTTAATTTCTCATACCCCTGTATACACTCTTACCCATTTAAAAATATAGTACAAATAGGGACTAAGGTATAAATAGGCACATATTATTATAGGCTATTGATATTATACTAATCATATACACCTTAAACACCACACTTTAAATACACACCTTAAATGTTATGACAATTGTTGATTATAATAATATTTTTATTAATAATTTAAATACCTATTTATTGTATCTAATCAATAATGGTGAGTATATTCTATCTAAACACGTTAACCACATCTGTAAAGGAACGCATAAATTGTAGATACAACATGCTCGCCATAATTGATTAACTAAATCTCGCCTACTTATCAGCCTACTCTCTAAGTCATCATGTGTTGGAGCCTGATGTGTCAGGATTCCAAGTAACCTAGATTCTTCATCTAAGTCACATTGGTCTCATCATCATAGGAGCTGGTAGCCCGGCTCTATTACATATGTCGTTTAAAACACAGGAAGCCATCACAATTTCTCCCACTTTTATAGGATCATAGTACAATACCCTATGTACTAATAAACATCTGAACCGTCCTTTCAGGATTCCAATAGTCCTCTACACTGTTTCTTGCACTGCTGTGCAAATTGTTGTAATGGCTCTGGAGTCTCAGTTTCTGAATTACTAAAGGGAGTCATTAAATAAGGCCTTTGAGGATATCCTGAGTCACCTGAAATCAATGAATGAAGCTAGAATTAAGTGCAATCTTGACTTGTGTTTAAGTTATCATTGTATTGTAAATAATAACTTCGTGGATTGCCCTAGAGGCAGAAGACTGAGATATGTATGTGTCTACATTCTTCGCAATGATTTTTTGGTAACTTCCATTAGCCAAAAATGATAGTGTTTTTTTTGGTATTTTAGTTCTAATTATAATTTTAATGTAATTTTGTAGAATTAGCATAGATATAAGCGATTTGGTGTAAACTGTTAGCTTATATTTGATAAATAAATGAATATGAATATGAATAGTGTGCATAATATCTGAAACATCAGGAATTCAATAGGCTTTTGTTGGTGTGTGGTGAGGTATACCAATCATATCTCAAGAAACCTAGATGTAAACAAACCTTTAGCCTCTTGGTTAAACCACTGGAACGAAGTCGCGGACGCATATATGGACTTAAGTCATCTTCCAATATACAGAGTCAGAAAGCCTGTAAATATGGATAAAATCTGTATCACGGAATATTGTTTTAAACTTTCGTATTTGTTTCGCCTGTCGAGCTTTCTTCAAATTATCACTTTTCTTAGCTTCTTCTAATAAATGTAGCTTCAATTGTGTAGTAAAAGAATAGAAATATTTAAAAAATTAAGTACAGTTTATTATTTTTGTCAGTCTACGCCCGAATATTTAGAGCTTTTTGATTTGACAGTTAGAATTAGGAGTGGGCGATACAAATCGTATATAGATACAATATCTATATATCGGTACAATATCCAATACCTATATATCGGACAGTACTGTATCTATATTTCAGGTATCCGCGTACCTAGAACGAGACACTATAACGATATCGTATCACATGATCTATGATATTCGGTTCAAACTGATTCCGGTACAGTAGTAGTTATACGGTTGTAGGTACCGTATCCTTGCGATGCGCGCGGGCGGGAGTGATGTAGCTAGAGATGAACGAGCGAGAAAGCGCGTTAAGCTAACGTCTAATACTAATTTTAAACATTATATACAGGAGCATAGAGTTTAATACCGAATACATTATTTTGTAAACACTTGTAAACAGGTAACCATCAATAAACGTCAAAGGGTTTTAAATCGTACCTATGGCATTCTCAACAAAAAAAGTGAGCCGTCACGGGACGCCTGGCAGATGTGAAACATTGCGCATGGCGACGCGTCGCCACACAGTACACAAGACTGTGACTGTATATATACTTACACCATCATAAAGCGTGGTGACGCGTCGCCACGGCATGCGTCGCCACGCCAGAAATTTGTTTTACGTGCGGCTATAGATGTTTCACATCAAAAATTGTTTTAAAATCACTTTACGTGACCCTTGACCTTGATTGCACTTTGCTGTTTTCGTCAGTCTTCAGTTATTAGCTTCACTCATGACTGATGAATAGATACTTGACCTATTTAAATAATTGATAAAAATATAAATCTAGAAAACCGAAACGGCTGTACTAGTTTCATTTCAGAGTGCCATATTATCAACAATACATTCACTGATTTCGAATATACAGTTACAAATAAAATACAATGATGTAATGAATCGAACAAAACCGAAACCTAAATATCACAGTACCAATTTCGATTCCGAGTTCCACACTGATTCAGCCAAATAGATATTGAAATATATAGATACGATATCCGATATTCTAAACCGATACATAGATACGATTTGATATAGTGTAAAAGCGATATTACCCATGCCTAGTTAGAATCGAGGCTGTGGGCGAGACGTCTGACGTTTTACGTCTTACGAATTTTCGATCAGGGTCACGTGACCTGACGCGAATTTAGAAGTTTTTACCCATTCCAAAAAAGTACATACACAGCGCCGCTAAAGAAGTTTTCACTTCAATAAGGAACAATAATAATAATCAATGAAATACTAGTTATAGGTACCTAAAAATATAAAAATATGATTTTTGGCATTTTCAATCTCAAATAGCAGCCGGGAGGTTAATTGTAGACTTTCGCTATAATAGTAAAAAATGCTCAAGATGTTATTCCCCATAAGAAAATTGTTTTTTTTTTTTGTGGCCGGCACTTTAATTTTTGGGTACTTATAAAATGTTCGACACTTGAATAACCTCCTTTTCTTATGTTTTTTTGTAATTCGTCTTCAAAGGTTCACCTTATTCATAATAGAACCGCATCAAAGCACTAACCAGAGCTCGTTATTGGCTCGCTCCTTAATATTTGAGTAGGTACCGGTCCACCATGAGCGCTCCGTGCTTTGACTGCAAGTTGAATGACGACTGAGCTAGCTTGAATACCAAACGTCTAGAGGATGGATTACTATTAAATGTGAAAGTATAGTGTTTTTGAGTTAAGGGTTAAAAGGAAATTGAATTAAAATGAAGACAAAAATATCAGCCGGTCGATTCTGTAAAAATCTCACCGTAAAACTGAGGTGATGTGAGTTTGTTTTTGCTAGGAAATGACACTATTGACAGCTCACTCCACGCTCACTTCACCTATGTTTTCACGGTGAGATTTTTACAGCATAGCACCGCTGGTATTAATGTGCAGACGCCAGCACATCAAGCTACTACAATCTGTCAAATTTCATCAATAGATTTTCAACTTTATCGCTAAAGCATAAGGTTCAAAGTTGTTTGGGAAAATTAGACAGTTTCGGGTAGCTTGATGTGCTGGCATCTGTACCTACCTGGTAGAATAAACACAGAAATGTTTTTTGAAACTCAATACATTGCCATTGTAGATTAGGTCAATTAGAAACTGTTATTAGTACTATATCTTATGAGTCTAAAAAGTATTGAGTATTGAGTCTATTAGACGAAAAAAAACAACACGAAAAAATATACTGGTAGACTATTAGTGGTTTAGTGTGAAACTTTAAAACTGTACTACTTAAGAGTTGTAGGTCGCAGGATCGAACCCAGACAGGCGATTTACTTTGTGTAAATTATTTCATCAACACTGTTCTTAAAGCGGTGAAGGAATACATCGTAAGAAACTTGCATGTCCAAGAACAAAAAAATCGAGGACATCTACCTATCCCCGCGTGGTGGATTACAGCCGACTCAGTCCCAGCACAATGGGAATTATTATCTAGTTTATCTATACTAATAAGCTGAAAATTTGTTTGTTTGAACGCGCCCATCTGTGGAACTGCAAGTCGGATTTGAAAAATTCTTAATGCATTTGATAGCCCAATTCTTGTGAAAAGCTGCAGGCTATTTATCATCACGCTATAGCCCTTTGGAGCCGAGCAAAAAGAAAACTAGTCAGAAATACCGCTAGGCGAAAACGAAGTAATAGCGCGGGCAGGCGATGCGATGCGACGGGGTGGGTCGGGGACAAGAAATACGTAGACGTAGTCGCGAGCAGAAGCTGGTAGGGTATAAAAAAGAACTTCTGAATACATAACTACGATAATGACACTTGTCTTTTTACTGAAATTAAAGTGAAAACTCCACACATATTCCCTTTGTGAGGCTGCGCATAATATCACTATATATCTGACCCACATTCTCGGGAATATTCTTTAAGTGTCATTGTGTTTTTAGAAGCTGGCAAATTTTATATTAATGCGTTAAAAAGTGTTCTTTTAGTAGGAGTTTATTTGACAATTTAATGGAAATGATTTACTTTGCTCATAAAAATAATAATAGGTATTAAAGTTAGAGGGGAGACCGCGTATCGGCAAGCGTAGTGTGATAGCCCCCAGCTAGATGGACCAACGAACTTCAGAAGGTAGCTGGGACAGACTGGATGCGGAACCCAGAAGACAGGTGTTGTGGCGCAGCATTGAACAGGCAGGCCCAGCAGTGGACTGTGATAAGCCGTGTTGATTGATGTAAACTTCTACTAGGTACAGACGCCAGCACATCAAGGAGCTACTACATCTGTCAAATTTCTTTAATCGATTTTCAACTTTATCCCCAAAGCATAAGGTTCAAAGTTGATTTTGAAAATTTGACTGTTTCGGGTAGCTTGATGTGCTGGTGTTTGTACATTATTCACAGGTTTTTATTATCTAAAAAAATCCAGTACGCAAATGTGTCATGAAAGATAAGCCGATACTTAGAGCCGATTCCACCAAAGAAAGCGATCAGCACTTCTAAACCAAGTGCAAGAACTGTCAGTGTCAATATTCCATAACAAGTTTGTCACAGGCAGCTCTTGAACGCGGTTTACATGTGCTGAAGGCGTTCAGTATCATTGGTGAAATTCGCCCTTAGTCTTTGTCTTTTATTTTAGTCTGACTTTAGTCTATGCAGCGTGTATCCTGCTTTTTGACCCCGATTTCATGTTTTTATAGTCAACTTAACACGTGTCTCAGTGGTAAGTCATGGTGGTTTGGTAGTAACAGTATTTCATACGGCATTTTGTCAATTTCTTACAAACGAATACGTGTTTTGCGAAAGTTATCTTTATTAACTAACTAGCAGTACTCCGCGGTTTCATCCGCATAAGTGTCGATCCCGTGGGAATATCGGGATGAAAACTATCCTATGTGTTAATCCTGGTAAGTGCCAAATTTCATCCAAATCCATTCAGCAGTTCTTGCGTGAAAGAGTAACAAACATCCATCCAACCATCCATCTACCCACCCTCACACTTTCGCGTTTATAATATTAGTAGGATCTGACCATAGAGTGTAAGTATGAAAACGCAACTCCTAGGACAGATATAAAATATATACATTAATATACATAAAACTGATTTAGTCAAATACTGAAAAAATCACTTTTTGAAACCTTTATAACTTCTGTTCCCTACTGCTGAGCAATATGCACCTTTTTATTTATTTTTATAGAAGATCTGTACTATGAAATGACAAGATTTTATTTATGTACTTTCTGGGGTATAGGCCCATACAATTTTTGGCCATCTCCTTTATACAAATCACTACCGTCATCCTTTGAATTGGCTAAAATACGCCAATTTGACATAGAACGTCAAATTGCTAACGATTAATTTCCCTGACTGCACCTTTGTTTCCAAGTTTCCGTATACTTATAAGCCTTATCAGCCTAATAAACTACAGGGTACCTACTGTAATACACTATGGGATACACGCACAGGAGTAGTCATCATACTATCCAACTTATCTCAAGCTTACCCATGGGCCCTCCTACATACAGGAAAAGAAAGTCTTTAGACAAATGATCCCATTCCTCACCATTGTGCAGACACTGAGTAAACTGTAAAAGCTAATAACATGAAAGTGATATCCCAACTGAACGTTTGAACGCGAATCTTGGTGCGGTGTCGACCCTCGTCTTGCGATGGCGATACGAGTAACATCAGATGGACCGCGTCTTGAATATCAACTACGATATGATAGCAAGTAAGTGCGTTCGTGAACGACGAGGAATGCTGGATGGTTTGATAAGTTTGTACTTTTGGCTTGGAGTTTGAGCGTCTTTGCTGGAGGTTTTTGCTTGTAAAATATTCGCTACCTAGTCTGTAGTTACTTCAAATCTCACTCTAGCGAAGAATATTGTTACATTTAAGTTATTTAACTAAAACGTTAAGCCGTTGGTCCCGGCTGTCATTCATGGATTTTTGGCAGTCGTTACGGGTACTCAGAAGCCCGAAAGTCTGACAACCAGTCTTACCAAGGGGTATCGTATTACCCAGTAACTGGGTTGTGGAGGTCAGATAGGCAGTCGCTCCATGTAAAATACTGGTATTTAGCTGCATCCGGTTAGACTGGAAGCCGACCCTAACATAGTTGGGAATAGGCTCGGCAGATAATAATTATACAACTTAAATTAGTGAGATTTTATTTGTGTAAATAGGTTGCTACAATCTTTTTTACACGTCAATCATATTTTAAAAACTAGATGAGATCGGCGTTTCATATCTGACTACTCTGAGAAGAAAGGCCGAAACAAACTCAGAGGTCACAATCTCTTTTAAATTCCAGAACTAATCTTAGTCAGATCATGCAAAGACGATTGATTTATGAAATGGTCTTTTGAGAAAACAACCATACAGGTTTGAGTGGACCTGCTTAGTCAGTGCACATCGTGTAGCTCAGAACTTAGAGATAGTTAAGTGTCATATCAATAATCATAAAAAGGTAGACGGGTTAAATGTGGAAGTTGGAGGGAACACAGATGCAGAGAGTTCCACACTTTATTTTCCTGCACTAAAGTACTTTTCATAAATAAGTAAAATATATGCCATCATTACTGTTTAACTGGTATTTAAAGATTATAGTTAGAACATAAAATAATTGTTGCAAATCATGAACGCCTTTGACGTGTACGTGACATTTATGGACGTAGACAAAAGGTTCAAATTACCTAAATAAATTACTATTGTTATTATTTATTATTAAAGACAAGCGTGTGCTGTGTTTGAAAAGTAATAACTACACATTTTTATATCTGCTGTAAAAGTAAACAGACATACATACATAATATTAATTATCTTATTGTTTTAAAAACGTGCTACTAGATTGCTATATTTTTAAAACAACTTTGATGGTACCTACTTTTCCATCACTCTGCAGTCTGCATCTAATAATATCTGAAAACCAACGTCTTTCCGATTTTCTTATGTTTGATTACTGTGTTTATCTAGTGATGTGACATTTTTGGAAGTTTGGGTGAGTAATAGAAATTTATATTTCTTTAATTTTATTTTTAGGAGTTTTACAATATTTAACTCAATTAACTATTGACATTAAGCACTAAATTAAATGACTAACTAACTATACAAATAAATACTAAAACAAAAGGACACTTAAATTACCAGCGTTGTGTCGTCCCGCTTTTCTTTCTTTTCTATGCAGTCCGACAGTGACCGCGCTTGAGGTCATGTAAGCCCCTTAACTTAGGACCAAATTAATAATCAGAAAAGTAACATAATCGAATAACAATTTCGTTGTAGAAAATAATAAAATGATCCATCGTCGAGGCTGATTGTGCAGTTTGTATACTGTTTACATGTCTCGGTGAAGCGCGACGAGGAAATTAAGTGCTCTCCTGAAAATTGTAAGCATGCTTTGAATTATATCAATTTATACTGAAGCGAGGCAACGAACGGTGAGTTTTAATGGAGACAAGTCGATACGATGGATGTAGGCGCAGCAGTAGCCACTTTTAGGGCTGATTTTTTTTCAATTGTCTGCTAACTTTACGAGAGAGAAAATGTAAACTTTATTTCTTCGATAAAAAAATCTGACGATGAAAAAAATAATTCTAGATACATGTATTACTTATAGCTTAAAATCAAGCCTCTAAACCTCAAAGGGTTAGGCGAGATGTACAGTACCCGGCAATAAATATTGCACATCGACCTTTGGAAAAAGACAATCGGCTAATTTCGACTTCGCAGAGCGTTATCTCTGTCGCACGAAATACAAACAGTCCGGTATCTATTAGGAGCTGTTAAAAACAATTATAATTTACTTCTTTTGATAATTATTTTTATTCTTTTATAAAATACAAAGGTCGATGTGCAATATTTATCGCCGTTTGCTGTACCTTGTCAAGTAATAGGAGGCAAACCTATTAATATCAGCCAGACACTATTACAGACTCCGAGCTGCTGAGAAATTCCTAATAGAAAAACCGACCAATGCTTTGTCCGACCTGGGATACGAACCTAGGACTTCATGCTCAGCAGTAGCGCTTGCGACTACTAGATCAACGAGGCAGACGGGATATTTAGTACTAGCAGCGTCCCGCGGTTTCATCCGCATACGTGTCGATCCCGTGGGAATGTCGGAATAAAGACTATCCTGTATCCGTTCCCGAGACTCAAACTATCTCTATACCAAATTTCATCTAAATCGGTTCAGCGGTTTAAGCGTGAAGATTTAACAGACAGACAGACGCACTTTCGCATAATACTAGTATGGATTCGTATGGATAGCAGCGCCCCGCGGTTTCACCCGCATAAGTGTCGATCCCGTGGGAATATCGGGATAAAAACTATCTTATGTCCTTTCCAAGGACTCAAACTATCTCTATACCAAATTTCATCTAAATCGGTTCAGCGGTTTAAGCGTGAAGATTTAACAGACAGACAGACACATTCGCATTTATACGAGTATATTAGTATGGATAGCCATCCATACGTAACTCTGTCTGTCTGTCTGTATGTTACCTTTTCACGCCTATACCACTGAACGGATTTCGATAAAATTTAGCAGAGAGATAGATTGCATCCCGGGGAAGGACATAGGATAGTTTTTATCCTGATATTCCCACGGGGTCGAAACCTATGCGGGTAAAACCGCGGGGTGCTACTAGTCATTAATAAACTAAGACATTATTTATTGTGACAACTAGATTTGTTACTGGTATATCAAGATCATGTTAACAAATGGATCGTTGTAATACGTGTGTTTAATAATACTTTTCAGTTCAATATTAACATCGATTAGTCCACAATAATAAAGAAATTAATACCATAATCGGAATAATTAAGATAACTCCGGTGTAGATAATAATGATTATTTGATACTTATACAAAATATAGATTGGATTGTCTTTTGGTTTGCTAATTAGTATTAGCAAACCAAAAGACAATCCAATCTATATTTTAATCGTAGTCGATTATATTTTTTTAGAATTGTGTCTTATCGTAGAAACGAAATCTCCTGAGCTCGGGTTTGTAAGATGGTTTCCTGGAAACTGTTTAAGTTAAGGGTTGTATTGTATATCTCTGAGTGAACATAGAATTGAAAATAGGTACCCCGAAAAAAAAATTCACAATTTATCACTAGAAAACTTGTTTTATTTAACCTCATTAATATGACAATAATAAGAAAAAATGCAACATGAAAGCAAATACCTAATTTATGATTCACTGAAAAATGTGAATGTTAAAGGTTGTATATCTCTGAACGGACAGCAAACTGAACCTATCCCTCTAACGACTATTGCTCTATTTAATACGACCTTTAAAGCTGTATATAAATTATTATTTTTATTGGTTGCCATTGTTTTTCGGGTACCAGCTTCCATACATTTTTGCCCATCCTCCTTTTTCCAATCAACATTGAAACTTATGCCTTAGAGATAAAGTTAAAAATCTATTTAATATTTTTGACAGATTGTAGTAGCTTGATGTGCTTGCGTTTGTACCTAATAAATTGTAACTGTTTTACAATTACTTGTGAAAGATGGAAGAAGCATAACCGCGGTACACAATAAGTATTTTGATACTTTTTGTGTACCGCGGTTATGCTTCTTCGATCGTTACAATTGATTAATAAAATTAATCTGCCTTGAATTTGTTCAAGGTAGATTAATTTTATTAATCAATTGTAAAGATAATGATTGTGTGTTCAATAGATATTGTGGGTCATTTATTTAGTTTCAGTTTAGTGGTGTTCGTGTAAATACACAGGTGAGTCTGTTTTTTAACCGACTTAAAAAAACGAGGAGGTTCTCAATTCGGAGGCTTATATATATATTTTTTTATGTATGTTCGGAGTTAGACGGATTCGCAATTTTTTTTGTCCAAAAGAGTTTTATTCCGAAATGGTCTCATTTAATTTTCGTAAAGATCTGATGATAAGTTTCGGAGACAGACAACGGAACTCTTCAATAAACGCCAGCAAATCAACTGCGATTGCTGCTATAGCTTAAGTATGCATTGTTTACGCAATCACACAACATAGCATCACGCCTGTACCCTTTAAAAAGGTAGACAGATGTGTTCAATAGCTTCCTGTCACTGATATTCGCATAGCAAGTAGTCTTATATGAATTTGTTTGGGGTAGGTAGGTACAACTAAAAAGTGAAAAATAACTTTAATTTCGAAAGTCGGTGTCCAAAAACGAAAATACAGAACCAACGACATCGACTTCCGAAATTAAAGTTAATTTTCACTTTGTAGTGTTTTTTTGGAAGTCGGTTGTTTTTTTTTTGTAAAAACAGTTTTTATTTTTCACTTTGTAGTTGTTTTTTTTGGCAGTCGGTTGTTTTCTTTTTTATGTTTTTATTTTTCACTTTATAGTTGTTCTTAATAAATAGGTTAGAGATATAAGTAGATTACCTTATATTTGCTAATCGATCGAATATTATGATTATTATAAAAGGAGTTGTGGATGATGGATGTGTGCGGATAGATCGCGTTTTTAGGAATTTATTTCTAGATAATTTATTTCTCTTTTTTAAGAGGTTTGAACCTCTAATCAATCTAATTGTAGCATATTTAGCCTATAATGTTCCCACTGCTGGGACGCAATGCCTCCTCTCGGTGAGAGGGAGTGGGCCGTAATCCACCACGTGGATCCAGTGCGGGTTGGTTGTCACATGTCTTCGAATTTTTGTATCTAATATATTATATTATTATTATATTTTTGTTTCCTCGCGATGTTTCACTCCAACATCAATAGATGGCATTACTTATCATATATTTACTTAGCAAGTATTTACGTAGAAAGCTGATACACTGGGCAAATCAGCACGAACCAGTGAGCAACTGTCGGAATTTGTCGGCGCTTATCGGCGACGACGATCCCCGCCGATTTGGCAAGAAGTATGAAAACTGCTTACGACCAGCGTTGACAACCAGCGCTTGTCAACGCCGATAGGTAAACGCTGACATATCAGCACCGTTTACTAGCTTTCTATGTGAGAACACTCTGAGACTTTTTCAGAAATGTCTACTAAGGACAAGCAGGAACTCGTTCATTAACCAGTTTGAGTTTTATCACAATTTGATAACAAGATGTTATCGGATTGATAGAACAGCATGCAACAAGAGAATGCGACCCACGAGTTAAACGTGTATTCCCGTTGTCCCCGTAATACACATTCACAGAAAACTATTAACTTTAGAATAACTCATCATCTTGGAGTGTAAAGTTGTGGAAGACTTACATCACTTATTGATGAACTGTGTTCGATGTGAGTCTCATAGACGTGATCTGTTTGGGGTCTTGAGGTTGAACCGACTTGATATGGAGACATTCCATAAAAATCTGTCTCAACCAAATGGTGATGATGCGAAGAGTCTGGTCAGGTTCATGACCCAAATGTAATTCGTAGCAGTATGTATGTAGGGTATGATGGGACTGTCATACGCGTTACGATCATAAAAGTCCCTAACTAAAAATAATTTAATAAATAAAACCTCATAATCTGCTTGGCTTATTCCCTATGTTGGGTCAGCTTCAAGTCTTACCGGATGCAACTGAATACCAGTATTTGACATGGAGCGACTGCCTATCTGACGTCCATAACCTAGTTACTGGCTAACATGATACACCTTGGAAATTGCGGTCAGAGCTCTAGAGAGAGAAACCTCCTAACAATCCGGTAGCTTGGACCCAGGGGGGCTATTTTTTTTTTTTTTTATGTTCCTTGTCATAAAGTACTTATGCAATTTATAAATATTTCAATGAAATAAAGGAGGTAACAGTAAATAACATCGTAAAGGAATCATAACAGAATATCTGTTGCCTGTGTAATTGACCTCATGACCACGAGCGTCAATTAAGTTTGAAACAAGTTAGGAAGTCCCCAACAATCATACGTGAGTAAGGCCATAATACTCCTCAACATTATAATACCTATCAGAATAGCTTCAATAAATTTAAACTAAATTCTTCAAATGATTGGGTAACTCCATCTTTTGCCATGTCAAGTGGATTGTTAAACAATCTTATCAATAGTATATGAAGATAAGTGTTCGTTATCAATGTAGGTATGCGCCTTCTATCCGCATATCGTAATAATCTCTGACAAAAGTACGTAAGAAGTTAGATTGATACACTTTATATCGATTGAAAATATTTATTTTATGTGGCTAAATAATAACAGCCGCACAGGTTGATCGATCTACGCTTGCGTCTCGGAAAACACGTTAACCTGTTGGTGCCGGCTGTCATTCGTGGATCTTTGACAGCAATTACGGGTCGTCAGAAGTTCGAAAGTCTGACAACCAGTCTTACCAAGGGGTTTCGTATTACCCAGTAACTGGGTGGTGGAGGTCATATAGGCAGTTGCTAAATGTAAAATACTGGTATTCAGCTGCATCCGGTTAGACTGGAAGCCAACCCCAACATAGTTGGGAAAAGGCTAGGCAGATGAGATGATGATGAAAGATGGGGTATTAGGATTTCCTATAGCAAATTCTGTTTATGTTTCATTGAATTAACATAAAAATAATCAGCCTTGTGAGCCTTAAGGGGCTTGCATGACCTGACATGCGGTCACTGTCGGACTGCATAGAAAAGAAAGAGAAGCGCAATGACACAACGCTGGTAATTTATTGCAAAATATGAAGCAATTATTTAATTACAAAAAATCTATTGTTTGGACAAAAAAATTAAAACATTAGTGTTTTAGTATGTTGCTTGTAGAATAATCTGACAAAAAATCAGAATGATTATAATATGTATATTATATATGTATTAGTATGGTTTTTATTGTAAAAGGAAGTTTTTAGAGGTGTCCCTTAATCCACTACGCGGGTCCAGTGTGGGTTGAGGATGTCACATGTCTTAACATTTTTGATTCTAGAACATAATGGTTTCATTGAATATATATCTAAACCCCATCTAATCCAAACCAGGCTTCTTCTGGGTAAGCTCACTCCATCGTAGACTTTGTCTCTGTCACCTCTGACCTAGACTAGAGTCAAGAGCAAACTAATTTCAAATTGATAAAAAAATTAAAAAAATCTCATTGACGGCAGAATAACAAGCAATTTGGCAGTAAATAAGTTATATTAGCACTCCGCCTTATATTAATTTAAATTTTGTGCCTGTTTTTCTCGAGACTTAATCAAAGGAACAAAAGTCAAATCTTGTGATACTACAAAGTAATAGGGCTCAAAGAAAAATGTACCATTTTAAGGAATTTGTACCTCAAAAGGAAAAACGGAACTCTTACAAGATCACTTCATTGGCCGTCTGTCGGTCCATCTGTCAAGACCTTTTTTCCCAGGAACGCGTGGCGTTATCAAGTTGAAATTAATATCAAATACTCAGGGTTAATGCTGGAATCCCTTCAAGCAGTAAACAATCAAACTTCTAAGTGAGCGCAATCAAAAGATACGGGGGTTTACATTCCGGAATCAAAACCTATAGGGTACTTCCCGTTGACCTTGAATCATAAAATTTGGCAAGGAGCAATGTCATGTAAGTAAAGGAAAAAACCCGAAAACCGTTTTTTAATTTTTAGTCCGGCTGGGACTTGACCGGTTTTTTTAATTTCGTAAACCTATGTTGCCCGTCTAGGTATTAGCAAAAGAATTTGCTTTCTTCGGCCAATCTGGCAAGAATGAATTCAGATCTTCATGCTAGCGTTTCCTAGACCTACCTCGCTGCGAAATTATGTCCATCCTAGTGAATTATTGGCATTAAGTTATTGGCATCAAATTATTAGCATACTATTATCGTTAAGTACGTAATTAACAATATACGAATGCTTTCAATCAACCTAATTCCAATAGCGATAAACGATATTATATCGCTAATATCAATACTTTTTGCTCAATAAAATTCAGATCCGGGATGTGTAGAATTCATTACTTATTACATTATTTTTTTTTTTGCTTTTAATTATAGTTATGTCAAAATTCCAACTTTTACTGACGTTTTTTTCTAAAACAAGTTTTTAATGTGCATCTTTAAATACCCCCACGACCCCTGTACTGTTGCATGAACCCAGAAGCACAATGGTTTGCGTGCGTATTTTGCGCACTACCGCAAAAAGCAAATTATCACACCAAAAATAAAAGTCGTTTCCCAGCAATTATTTTTGTGCAATGTTACTTAGTTTGATGTGCAGAATGCGTAGTTAATGGCGATGGGATGTGTCTTTTTACATCCTGTATATTCGATATTACTGCCCGGCTGTGCTAGATCATGCCGAGCCGAACATGCGTGTGGCAATCCGATCTAAATAATGTACAGTACCCGGCGATAAATATTGCACATCGACCTTTACCTTTTTTTTCATTTTATACAAAGAATAAAAGTAATTATCAAAAGAAGCAAATCATAATTGTTTTAACAGCTCCTAATAGATACCGGACTGTTTGTATTTCGTGCGACAGAGATAACGCTCTACGAAGCCGAAATTAGCCGATTGTCTCTTTCCAAAGGTCGATGTGCAATATTTATCGCCGGGTACTGTAGTAATTCTTGTCTTTACTTCCAAAGTAACATCTAATTATCTATGTACGAACGTTAGACAAACTTCAAGTCACGTGGTTCAGTTCTAAATTCTGAGAGTACTAACAACTTGGGGAGAGGATGGCAGCATCATCTATGCAAATTCGGAGCGGTGCATTCCTTCCCTAGGGACGTGACTGCGTTACCAAGTCACATACGTTTTGAAATAATAATGCGTTGCTGATTTAGGTAGACGCGATTTCTAGACACTTCTTTTTGCAATATTTTTATGAAGCACTGTACCGGCTTCGCTTGACTGATTAAATAAATACTAGGTATACTGCACCGGTTGACGTCATCACGTCACGCTTGACGTGATGACGTCAACCGGTGCAGTATACCTAGTATTCAAACCAGTGCTGGGGCTCTGTCTCGCATAGGGTCGTAGCATTATGCTGAGCGATGGCCGTTTTGCGTGTATGTGATGCATAGTTATCCCAAACTTGTTCTTTTTTATATTATTTTTCTGCGTCATGTTGTTTGTCTTGTAGCTAAGTAATAACAGCCATACAGGTCGATCGACCAGGTTAAGCAACCCTTGCCGCGGTTGGTCCATGGATGGGTGACCATCTTTACATACCATAACCTCTCCATGCCTCGGAAAGTACGTTCGGCCGTTGGTCCCAGCTTTCATTCGTGCACTTTTGACAGTTGTAACGGGTCGTCAGAAGCCCGACTGTCTGACAACTAGTCTTACTAAGGGGTATCGTAACGTATTACCCAGTAACTGGGTTGTGAAGTTCAGGTAGGCAGTCACTCCATTTAAAATACTGGTACTCAGCTGCATTCGGTTAGATTGAAAGCCGACCCCATCATAGTTGCGAAAAGGCTAGGCAGATGATGGTAAGATAAATAGAGAAACAGTTGCTAATATAATGAACAGACTTCAATAGTCTTTTCAAACTTACTTTTTTGGAATGTATGAAGAAGCCTCCTCGTGTAAATTCATCGCATCCTGGACAGTCACACCCAACACCTTATGTGACTAGCCAATTCTTCCCTTGCGGTAGTCGCCTAGTTTGCGACAACCCTCCCACCGGAGTCCGGCAACAAGTTCTTCCATTGCGGTAGTCGCCTGGTTTGCGACCACCCTCCCACCGGAGTCCGGCGACAAGCAGCCTGCTGTGTTTCGTCGATGCGTGGGAGTTTCTATGCCTTAGGCATCTTGTGGGCACGCTCGTTCCATCATATACCCCATCCATCGCTTTCCATCAGGCGTGATCGAGGTCAAGAGCGAGCCCATTCGACAATAAAAAAAAAAGCTATCCTTTTATTCTTAGGTAAATTAATAATTATTTAATATTTAAACAACTGTCTGCTGCTTGTATCTATAATAAAAATAATTATTAATCGTTCAGAAACAGGTACATCTCTACTTAACCCTTCGATTAATACAAGCGTGATGTCATATGTAGTAGGTACTTATTAGTCGCGAGCTAATTTTTATCGCGCTATAATTATGATATCTAATCTTACCTAAATATTTAAAGTGATAAATAAAACATTTCGATAATACAGTTTTTGTTTGTCATTAACAATTAGTCATGAACAAAAAGCTAATGAAATCGTTTGGGCGCATTATGTCCAATTCGCAAAATGTCCAACTGTCCAATTCTCAACTGGTCCAGTTCGCAATTGGTCCAGTTCGCAATTGGTCTAGTTCGCAATTGGTCCAGTTCGCAATTGGTCCAGTTCGTAATTGGTCCAATTCGCAATTGGTCCAATTCGCAACTATGGGGCGTCCGTCTAGTTCGCATTAGGGGGCGACCTTGATTACGAGAGGCATTTTTTGACACGAACACCACGTGAGATTGGGTGAAATTCGGCTCGAAGTAAAATGCATATAACTTATGATCAAATCTTTTATTAGAAAAAAAATACAATTCTGAGCTTATAAATCATAATATCGCTATTCATTAAGAACAAAAAAAAACACGTAGGTAATGTAGTAATGTCAGTCGTATTTTTTTTAATGGAATCAACAAAATGATGGGTACTTAGGTACTTACCAATGATATTTGTACTTACGTAGTACCTATCTAGAAATAATGATGTATTTTGACATCAACGCTAATATAATATATGTAATGCTGTACCTACCTAAACTGTTTCTTATGGCTTCCTAATTTACCCCGTTATTCATAAGCATTGCTTAAACTTAGTAGTGATAGCGACTGTATTACCATACATTTTCGACATTTAGCCTTGTGTTCACCAACATTTAAATTAACTGATTAAATATTGAATCAGTTCTATGTTTAAAATTTCCTTAGGAAACGTGACGTACACCAACTGTTTAAATACCTAACCGGTGGTTTAAATGTTGGTGAACTTAGGCCTTAGGCTGAGGCTACAGTAGGCAGCGATTTGCGATGCGACTGGAAGAGCGAAACGAGAAAAGCATGGTAATGTAGCCACATTACAAGCGAAAAAAGAAGCAATTTTCTAATAAATTCGCGTCAAAGTCAAAGTCAAAGCATTTTATTTCAAATAGGCACATAAAAGGCACTTTTGAACGTCAGAAATTTCGCCTTCAATTTCGCTCATTGATGTAGCCGATGCCGTGATTTCAGTAATGTTGTTCCTATCGCATAAATAAATCAAAGATCGCTAGTAATATTTGATGTACGGTGTAGCCATATACGTAAGCATTCATTTACTTGTTTTAATCGCTCATGTGTCGCAGGTCGCGTCGCGGCCTAATGTAGCCTCAGCCTTAAACGTCACTTAACTTTAATCATCGTTTAAAAATAAATCGCCTAATTGTTTATTATTAACTAACACTGGTAGATACTCGAGCGTAGGGATTGGTACAAGCAACGGGTAACGGCCTCGACTTACGAGTTGCAGGTCATGGGTTCGAACCCAGGCAGTCGCTTTACTTTGAGTAATTTATTCAACACCACTGCCCTGAAAAAACGGTGAAGGAAAACATCGTGAGGAAACCGGCATGTCCTAGGATCAAAAATTCGAAGACATGTTACATCCACCATCCCCTACTGAGCCTACGTGTTGGATTACGACCCACTCCCTCTCACAGAGAGGAGGCCTGTGTCCCAGCAGTGGTAACGTCAAAGCTGATTATGCTAAAGAGAGGCCTATGAAGTCAGGTTGTACAGACGCCAGCACATCAAGCTACTCGAAACTGTCAAATTTTCTCAATCCAATTTGAACCTTATTCTTCAGCGATAAAGTTGAAAATCTATTAAAGAAATTTGGCAGATTGTAGTGGCTTGATGTGCTGGCGTCTGTACATGATGACGAACGAACACTATATATTTGTCAATATAATAAAAACTGTATACTTTTGTAATCCTTTCATATTTCAAAAGATATAATAGTGTATCGTTTCAAAGCACTAGTTAGGCAACACCAATCTCTGATTTTGAAGCACATCCAGTACTCATTTGGGAAGCTTCGTCGGGTCTTCTCTTCCACATGGCCTAAAGACAGGTCTTCAATCAGTGCGTCCTGCCAGTTATGACTTACAGAGCCGAAGCGTGGACACTCACGGTACGGCTGGTCCATAAATTCAAGGTCGCTCAGCGAGCTATGGAAAGGGCTATGCTTGGAGTCTCTGAGGGATCGAATTCGCAACGAGGTGATCCAGCAGAGAACCAACGTTGTCGACATAGCTCACAGAAAAGAAAGCCATATAAGCCGTAGAACCGATGACCGTTGGGGTAGACGTGTTCTTGAGTGGAGACCGCGAATCTGTAAACGTAAGGTGGGACGCCCTCAGGCTAGTTCGTCACTCCACGTGACGAACTTTGCAAGCAAAAGCAAAAGGATATTTGATGAAACTTTATCTACCATTAGTTTGTACTTGGTCACGTAATAACTATCTAATTTAATTATTTCTTCTTTTCCAGAAATGTATTTGCTGGCACTACTAACAGTCATCGGGTCGGCATTTGCCGTACCCATGGCTGAGCCTTTAACCAAACTTCTGACAGAACCGACTGAGCTAGAACGGACAGCGGCATATGTACTCCCCAGAGATACAATTCCAACATTCTATGACGTCAGACTCACCCTTAACCCAGACAATGAAGAATACTTCACTGGAGCCGTTGACATTAGGATCATGCCCCTAGTCACCACCAATCAAATACTCCTCCATGCTATGGAAATGCAAATAAACGCCGAAGACATAGAAGTCTTCAGCGACCGAGTACCGTCAGCCAACTTGTACGAAAGCCATACATTGGCTCTTGACGATACTCATTTGTTCAGGATTACCTTGAACCAAACGATGACCATACTGCAGCCGCACACTATTCGAATCAAGCATTATGTTGGGCAGTACGCTGAGAATATGTTCGGTATTTACCTGTCAACATACGCGAGTGGTGAAACAACACAGTAAGTATTTTTGTATGGAGTTATTTTAATGTTAAGATTGGTAGCTATGAATATTCTAATAATAAAATTACTAGAAATTTGTTAAGTCAAGTTGTTAAGCATGTATACCTCGTACCTACTTACTCCACTCCTCGTACTTAGTCCAGACTTGCATTCCCTGCTGTAGGTATCGTTTTAGACCAACCGGGTAATTGCGTGACACATTAACAGTAGGGATGGCTTTAATTTTGACAGTTCAACAATATTCATTGCGTTATTTACGTCAACGACGTAGACAAATTTTTTGAACATTTGAAGCAATAGATTAGCAATATTATTCCAAATGATTCAGATAGTGTTACGCAATTAGGGTGCAGGTTTAATATTCAAAAATTTATCTTTAATCTCGGCTGTATATTACGGGAATTTAGACTGCTAATTTGTTATTATATTATTATAATACATTTTCACTATATGCTTACTCATAAGTAACATGTATAATATACGGTACGTCATTTTGAAAAAATAAAAAATCATCATGACTTGATTGTAAGAAGCCTCGATTACCGAACAGAAGAAACGTTTGTAGGAAATACAAATATTGTTGATTTTGATCTTGGGGATTTTGGCTGTATAATATATATAATTATTATATATCCACGTTATAGGTGGGCACGTCAAATTTTAGCGTTCAGAAACGTTGACCAAAAAGTAACTGGAACCTCGAACTCGAGTAACTGGAATTTCGAAAACTTCTACTGCCAACGGTAGTAGAAGTTTTCGAAATTCTCGAAAAGAAGTCAACGCTAGGAAAATATAATAAAAGTTTATGTCAGGCGACCTCTCATACATTATGCATTCACATTTCTGCAGTCTCTGTTTCTGCAAATAATACTGGGCTTAACAGACGTTTCATATTATACTAGAATTAAGTTCACAACAATTTTTGAACACGAACATTGCACATGGGACCTTTTTTCTTCGGCAGTATAATATGTCAATTCTATGAATGTTCTACTTGCATTATATTGGTAGATGTGACTGAAAAAGTGAGTTATTACTAGAGCTACAAAAATTTTAAACTTCTGTAGAACATCCGGTTTCTGATTTTTATCTTCACTAATGGTGATGTCTAAATAATAACAACCGCACAGGTCGATCGATCAGGTTGAGCTACGTTTGCCGTGGTTGTTCTGTGGGTGGGTGAACATCTTTACATACCGAAACCCCTCCGTGCCTCGGAAAGCACATTAAAGGTTTATAGCACACGTATCAAATCGAAAAGGGATCGGCATAGTATCAACTCGAGCCGTGCTTATGTTAAGCATATGATACCTTAAGCCGTTGATCCCGGTTATCATTCGTGGATCTTCGACAGTCGTTACGGGTAATCAGAAGCCCGAAAGTCTGACAACCAGTCTTACCAAGGGGTATCGTATTACACTTCTGGGTAGTGGAGGTCAGATAGGCAGTCGCTCCATGTAAAATTCTGGTATTCAGCTGCATCCGGTTAGACTGGAAGCCGACCGCAACATTGTTAGGAAAATGCTAGGCAGATGATAATGGTGATGGTGGTGGCCCGCGAAATTCAAAATTTATTACGTATTAGCAAAGAAATTTTTATTTTTGCGGGCTTTCAAGAACCTTAAACAATGCTCTACTAGTGTTTGACGAGTTCCCAACTTCCAAGTTCTCAATTCAGATACTAAGTGTAATGCTTGTTTGATATAATATTAATCAAGCAACAAGCTACTATTGACATCTTACCTCAAAGACGAAACGAAAATATTTCTAGAAGCTTCTCACAAATTTATCACTTTTCAGCAAACTCGTAACGTCGCAACTGCAGCCTACCTTCGCTCGCCGCGCGTTCCCCTGCTATGATGAACCCTCACTCAAGGCCATCTTCAGGACTACCATATACTCCCCACCAGCGTACACCGTGGTCGAGAGTAACATGCCTAAAAGGACAGATTTGCTCAAGTAAGATTTTGTCTATAATCCAATATTATGTTTGGAATCGTCATACCCGTCTAGATCAAGCGTTGTGATCAATGCTCATGCCTCCTCTGTATAAGAAGAAGCCTTTGGCTTGCAGAAGGACACTAACAGACTGGTGTTATAATTAAGATTTTATAACAAGCACAAAGAATTTATAGCAATGCTGTCGAGTTCAATATTCTTTTACAGGATGCGACATAATCAGCACAACTGGGTGGCAAAATTAAATACTGCCAAATCGAATGTGCCAATCCGACCAAGTGTGGTAGCACGCCTAATACCTATAATTAATTCAACTATTCAAAAGTATTAGTACGAGTACGTTAAAAAGAAAATAGTTATGCTACTCTATAAAATTCTGCAACACCAAACTGTATCCCCCGATTTTGTTATCATTGGTTTTTTGACTTGCCTCGGAAGCAATTTTAAAGACATATTCACGTCAAAAACAATAAGAGGATTAGTGACGAAGGGCTTAGCCAGAGGTGTACCTAATTGTACACCCAGATTTCACCAGTTATGTTAATTCCACCGTCACCTTCAAGGCACACATCCTGACTCTGAGCTTTACTGTTTCTGTTTCTTGAGGAATTCTTTATGAAATACCCAATAACTCTTTACCCAACCCGGGAATTGAACCGAAAACCCTTCATGTTCAGCAGTAGCACTTGTCGCAACTGGATCAACGAGGCAGACTTCTAACAGTTCTCCTATTTTTATAGACCAGAAGTACCCGGCTACACCAAGCATGAATTTCAAGACACCTTAGTGATGTCCTCATATCTTCTGGCGTATCTGGTATCGAACTTGGCACACATCGACAACCAAATGGAGTCTGATTACAAGGACCTGTATCGCGTACCCTTCAAGGTATACTCCAGACCTGGTACCCAGGACACAGCATGGTTTGCCCTAGAATTTGGACAAAGGAATATGGCAGAGTTGGAGAAATACACTGAGTTTGAATACGAGTTCCCGAAGTTGGATAAGGCTGCTGTTCCTGACTTCGCTGCTGGTGCTATGGAGAACTGGGGCTTGGTTATTTACAGGTATGTGGTTTTTATAATTATAATAATCATTTTATTATCAGGCAACTAAGGCCCATAGATAAAATACACACAATAATCTTATACAATCGTAAACTAATACGTATTAAAAAATATATATATATATAATATATATACGCAAAATACGCGCATTAACGTGGAGTTGCGGACACCATCCCGTATTACCTTATTACCTACATATTTAAAACCTTAAAACTATGACTATACACGTAACGTTGTCGGCGTCGTGTTTCGCTGCGTGGTGTCGCGTAACCGTCCTCGGAAACGTAGATATAAGACACCTTTCGGCCAAAAGTCCTCTTTCAGGCAGGTCTGTATATGTTGGTGTTGGTTGTGTTGGTTATTGGTGGTCGACGTTGGTTATGTCTGTATAAGCCGTGTGCCCGATAGGACTTCCCATCGGCAAAAATGACGAACTTCCAAACAAACTTTCATTCCCAATTTAACCCCTATACGGTATGGATTGTCATAAAATCTTACATAAGGCCCATCTTGGAACTCTTGTGAAAATTTTCATGCTTCTGATCCTAAGAATTTAGACAGTGCGTTGTCTGTCACTGAATTTAGGTAACGTCTACGATTTTTACTATGATAAAATAACACAGTAGTAGTTAGAGGTCGAACCCACATTTCGCCAGACAAGTTTTCAGTCCTAATTAACTGGGTACTTTTTATTTATGGAAGTCTTGATGAAAAATTTCAATATCACTTGGGTCGACCTGGGAATAAACTCTGGCCCCTTGCTTAGCCTTCGGACTTGCGAATACTAGACCAGTGAGTCCACTTTAACTTTTTATCAACTGGATAACAAGCGCCTACTCAATATGCATGCATATATGTTTCTCAGGTGCTAATTTGCCTGGTGCTAATCTGCCTGCAACACGAGATGTGTCGAATTCATTCGACATATTTTGCAAGACTTAATTTTGTTATGAAAAAAAAAAACAAACGTTTTTAACTCGTCAAATGTCGTATGAACCAGGGAATATTCATAAGAAAAATACACTCGAAACGACAATAAATATAACCAGGAAAATTGATAAGCGTTTTCATGCAAACGGCTTTTTTTTTAACTCACAACACTGCCTCGCCTGAAACACAGGACTACCTAGTTCAGGCACGTAAGTCTTAGCAATATAATTTTTATATAAGCAAAACTGTAATAATTTTCATGCCTTATAATTTTTGAATAAATATTTTATTATTATTATTTTTACTGAATTTCAGGTTGTTAGTGGTGTCATCAGAAAAAAGTAAAATCTCTATTCTTTGAGATGACGCCCTTGGCTTTTAAGCCCCGTCTTCTAAATCAATTTAATTCATTTCATATTGCTAATATTTTGTGCAAGTCTTCTTCAGCTTTCAGGACCAGGATATCAAATACTGTTATTGCTTATTTATTGTTTTTATATTTTCATAACGTTATACGAAATTAATCTTAGCACATTTTCCTAACCACCAATTTTGAACTATAATACTACGATATTACAGTTTATATTCGTTTGAGTGATTCATGAGTTCCATAAAAACAGCAATAAAATAAGTGTTAATGTATACTTACGAAGCAGAAGAGAAAATTTTTATTATAAGCCATAAATACTACAATTTATGGCTCCTTATCGTATGTCAATAGTCGTCATAAAATGTGCCTGTTGTTACAAGTCTCGTAGCGTTAAATTGAAAAACGACGTTTATCTGATTGAAAATTCAAGGCCTTGATTTGATGTATATTATTTTTATCACTTTTTATTGAGATAAGTGTATTGATAGAGATAGTTAACTGTATAGCTTGCATGAAAATGTAAAAAAAAAACTGGTAGAAAGATTGGGATGAAACTAGTTCTTCATGTACCCATACCACAATATAATATTACTGATCCTAAATACCTAAGACTGATAAAAGCATGATCGGCCTATAATGTTCCCACTGCTGGGACACAGTGCCCTCCTTGGGCCTCCTCTCTGTGAGTGGTAATGGGCCGTAATCCACCACGCGGGCCCAGTGCGGGTTGGTAGATGTCACATGTCTTGGAATTTTTGCTTCTCACTATGTTTTCCTTCACCGTTTTGGAGAGCGGTGGTGAAGAAATAATTTACACAGAGTAAAGCGCCTAGGTTTCGGCTCGAGTTTACGATATACAACTCTTCAGTCGCGGCTGTTTCCATTAGACTTCCACTTCTCCTATATCTTATATTGACTCTATGATAAGTAACTAAGGACCAGTTTTTGATCCGTAGTCAAACACTGTATAGTACCCGGCGATAAATATTGCACATCGACCTATTCGATCATATCGATTTTATACAAAGAATAAAAATAATTATCAAAAGAAGCAAATCATAATTGTTTTAACAGCTCCTAATAGATACGGACTGTTTGTATTTCGTGCGACAGAGATAACGCTCTACGAAGCCGAAATTAGCCGATTGTCTCTTTCCAAAGGTCGATGTGCAATATTTATCGCCGGGTACTGTATAACAATTTATTAGATTAACAACAGTCAACTGGTCAACTATAGTCCGACTTTTAATTAGCTGCAGTAAAATGACACTTCGTAATATCTCATTTCGGACTGACTTTAGAGATATGCATGTCAGATAAGTTTCGTTTGTTACACTTTTCTGTATTAGAAAAACAAGATTTGCTTGATAGCCGCGAAAAAACAAAAAGACGCCAATTTCAGTCATTTAAGTATCACATAAGCTGTCATTTTACTGCAGCTAATTTAAAGTCTATAATGATTAAATGGCTATTTCGTTTTCAATATCTAACTGTTAGGATGGACGTCCATTGTTGTAACTAAACACTTCTACTAAACAAATTCCCGTCAGTCTCAAACCGTTAACATTTAAAATGATTCTGATACCCCTGTAGTACCCACTAACTTGAAACGGGACAAGTAATAAACGTACAATAATGTTACTTATTCCATAAATACAGAGTAGTGATCAGTTAAGTGTTCCATAAGCCGCTTATAGAACGAATCTGCTAGGCAGATGTGAATTGTATTGAATTATGACGCTGGATTGCTGCCAAGGGAGTTATATTTCAATCTCATGATTGTCATGAGATTGAAATATAAGCTATAAAAGATAGGAATAAGCTAGAGCTGATAGATAGATCGAACATTTAATAATATAGTCCTGCTTTTAAGGAAACTTGGAAAGCCATAAAAAGTTCGCATAAAAAAAAGTTTGTATTGACAATGTCGCATTATCAGCCAAGTATATTAAGTTTGAATTTGGAAACAATGTGAATAAAAACGTAAATATCATTAACATCCCATGATCGTCTTTGAATTCACACACGGGTAGATCAAAAGTGGCTATTTGCCTTTTTTCTTTTATAACATCATCATTAATGCCTAAACCTAATATATTGAGGGTCCATCCATTGTTTCTTTTATCTTCTCCGACTTACCAGTCACCAATGGCAGCTGAGCCATTCGTGGAGCTTGTTTTAAAGCACCCCATTAGGATTGCCATGAATCACATTGTAATAAAGCCTTCTTTTACCTTCCAGAGAAGTGGCTCTCCTGGTCACAGAAGGAGTGACAACAACATCGACCAAGCAGAATGTTGGCAGAATCATCTGCCACGAGAACGTTCACCAGTGGTTCGGCAACGAAGTGGGACCTCTCTCCTGGACTTACACTTGGTTGAACGAGGGTTTCGCTAACTTCTTCGAGAATTTCGCTACTGATTTGGTAATTTGTTATTTTTTTATTAGATTTTTATTTCTTTTCCCAAATGGAGTATGTTTGGAGCCACTGGTTTTAATGTTAACATTTTGTAATTCCTGAACAAGACCTACGCATTTCTTCAGATTGGTCGGATTGAAAACTGTCAAGTAATTTGTAATATTTAGTTTTTTTTTTATTCGTGGCAATAGTGGAATTGCCAAAGAGTTTGCCCAGTAGTTGGACACAAAGTAGTTTATAAAATAATCTCAATATTATAATTAGAGCAAGCTCGAGCATAGTTTTGTTGCCAATCTGCAAACCAAGCTTAGGTTTTAAGACTGATATGGCTATTCCTCGTTATCCTTTCATTAAAAATCTCATGTTCATGTATTCTGACATATTGTTCTAAATTCTAGGTGCTCCCAGAATGGCGTATGATGGACCAGTTCGTGCTGGCTCTTCAGAACGTGTTCCAATCCGATGCAGTCCTTAGTGTGAACGCTATGACCCATGCAGTTTATACGCCTTCCGAGATCCTCGGTACTTTCAACGCGGTGGCTTATCAGAAATGTAAGTCTTACATTTCTGATATCATTCAATTGTTTCACTGGTTCTTCCCCAGAAATCTTTCAGAGTAAACAGAGAGGAAGATCTTTATTTGTAAGGTAAGCTGATCTACTAAACACAAAACAAACAGGATACTGACATTAAGTTGAATATTATGTTCATAATATTTTACATATTTTTATTATCAACACAGTTATTGCACATTTTGTTTCAATACAAACTAAAAAGTGGTTTTCCTCTTTCCTGTTTTTTCTACGTGCGAGATAAATGTGTGTCAAATCTCGAGTGACAAAGAATGTTGTTATGATTCATAATAGAATTGCTTGAGCCACGAAACGGGCGTTTACGACAACGAGTCACGCTCTTGTCCAAGCTTTGAAAATCATTCATTGTCAACACAGCTTTATGTAGACGTGATTAAATCGTTATTAGTCTAGTGGTCAAGTCTGTATTTGGATTCTTATAAAAATGTATCGCATTAAGTCCCAAGTAACATTACATACACAGTACGTTTTAATACTGAAAAAAGGGAGCTAAGCATTACACTGCATTACATTCTATAGACTAAAAACCACCTTTCCGAAGTTTTGGTTGCTGTTCTTTTACAAGGAACTAAATTGAAATCTTACTCAAACGTCTCAGCCACACATCGCTCATTGCGTGGCCCCAACATGATGTATTTTCGCAAAACATTCTCTCTTGTTATCAGAATTGAGAAACTATATGATACAGCTCTTATCACATCTATCACTAAACAGTTATCTCACCGACTGACATGTGAAACGACTTTTGTAACATCCGGTTACTTGGTATAATACTATTTGATCTAGTAACGAGTATTGCTGATATTGTTATTATAGGAGAATGTCAGAGGAACCATGTTAAAGAAGAACTAGAACTCATGACTGTGACGCTATAGAGTTTACTACAGACTAAAGGTCATAGCACACGTATCAAACCGGAAAGGAATCGGCACTGTATCAACTCGAGCCGTTCAGTATTCTTTGTATGAAACTCCCTACTGCAACGCACACTAATCGGAATCGTAACATAATTGCCTCGCCTCGGGACAAGCTGACGAAACGCGGTGCGGTGCGTTACGACTCGTCGTCCCCACGCTTACGGCTCGTCGTCCCCGCGCTTACGTCTCTCCGTACTCGAGCTTACGTCTCTTCGTCCATCCTTGCCCCTCGCACCCCTCCGGCCTGCCTGCTGCACCATCAACCAGCGGTCGGTGAGCCGTAAGCGCGGCGTCGCCTAGCCATAGCCGAGTCGACGTATCGGAGCTTCTGATCTCAGAGTCCACGAAAGCTCGGTTCATGTTCGTCTGGAGTGCAGACTTGTGTGAAATAGTTCGAACAAAATATTTGCCATCAATTTTCTCGCTGATTTCATAGATTCCGGTAGAACCTGACCTGAACCTGATAATTAACAAGAAAAGCACAGACTGTCTTCGCCATATTATGATTCTTAATGTTATCCTTTTATGAACTGCATCATTCATTCATTCATTTAATCTAAAGAATCAAGCAAAAAATTGGGTCAAAGATTAGGATCCTTGTAACAGTAACCTGTTTTTTAATAGTAACTTCGATGTACTCGTAGATAGATAAACAACGCAGTCGACTTGTGTGACATCTCTAATATTAGATACGCTTAAAAGAAAAAATAGAAAATATATGAAAGGAATTCAGACGCCTTTCCGTGAAATGCAAAAGTCACTTGGACGATGTAAATTGTTTTGTTCATAATTTCAAGAATATGACTGGCCTGTTACACCACTTACAGACAACTTCTCGGGAATTTTCTTGTTAATTCTTTATACCAAAGAAAATCTATGCAATTTTAAATCTGGTAAGCAGTAGGTACTTTTCCGGATACTGTGAAACTGTTTGTCCTTATTCAACATTAAAAACTGGTCAAGTGCGAGTTGAACTCGTGTGAAGAGGGTTCCATACCGATGCACATAATGTTGACAGATTTACTATGTTATTTTAAGACCACAGCTTTCTCATAGGTTTTCCTTTAGTCTATAGGTATAGACCAATTTTCTGCATTTTTTTTTAATTTAAGGCTCACTAGTTTTGGAGATAAGGAGGGGGAATGGTCAATTTTCGTCTATTTTCTTAAATAAATTTAATACCATTTACATAAAAAGTATAAAAAAATATATTTGAGATCCTCACAGTATGCCCTTTAATTTGATATATCACACAATTCAGATAGCGATTTTTTTTAATTTTCTATTTGTCCCCGAAAATTACCTTCATATTCAAAATTCATTTAATCAATCCATTAGATTCGGAGTCAATTGGCTGTGACAGACGGACGAACAGACACACGAGTGATCCTATAAGGGTTCCGTTTTTTTCCTTTTGAGGAATGGAACCGTACAAAACATTGAAATAATTACACGGCTGGGACACAGGCCTCCTCTCTGTGAGAGGGACTGGGAGGTGATCCACCACGCGGGCCCAGTGCAGTTTTGTAGATATCACATTTATGTTTTCGAATTAGTGGTTCTAGGACATGCCGGTTTCCTCACGATGTATTCCTTCATCGTTTTGAGAGCAGAGTGGTAAGTAATGAAATAATTTACACAAAGTAATGCACCTGTCAGGTTTCGAATCTACGACCTACAACTCGTAACCCGTTTCTACTGAGCTACCAGTGCTCTCTGGATAATTTATTTACCGACGCCATTTTGGTTCGCAAATCGTTATTGCGTACCTCGCGGCAATCATCTCGTCGAAATAATCTTGTTGGCATGTTGATATTGGATATGTCAACATACCCATGACGTCAGCGAAATGAGATACCATGTAGGTAACTCGATAATATTATAGAAGACTACTTGTTTGATGGCAGTGAGGTAGGTATTCCTTAAGGCGAAAATGTCCAAATTTCCTCACGTTTTTTGCAATTTGCAAGTCAGTATCAGGTTGTACGTTTGAGGGGCTCGTGGCTAAGTAAAAATCATGCCTCGGAAAGCACGTTAAGCTGTTGGTCTCTGCTGTCACTCTTGGATCTTTGACAGTCGTTACGGGTCGTCACAAGCCCGAAAGTGACAACCAGTCTTAGCAAGTGATATCGTGTTACCCAGTTACTGTGTTTTGGAGGTCAGATAGGCAGTCGTTCCATGCAAAATACTGGTATTTAGCTGCATTCGGTTAGACTGGAAGCTGACCACAACATAGTTTGGAAAAGGCTTGGCTGATTTTATCAGGTTGTACGTTGACTTAAATATGATTCGCAGCCGTAACAAATATTTATTTATAGAATTATATTCATAAAAATCATCAATACAATTTTTTATGTTCCTATTAAAGCTCTTACAAATTACTGATTCTAATGATTATAATTCTGTAAAGTCATATTTTTTACATAAAGCAGTGCTGGCCCAGTGGTAACGGCACCGACTTACGAGTTGTGGGTCGTGAGTTCGTACCTAGGCTGGCGCTTTACTTTGTGTAAATTATTTCATCACCACTGCTCTCAAAACGGTGAAGTAAAACATCGTGAGGAAGCATGTCCTAGAACTAAACATTCGAAGACATGTGACATCTACCAACGCGCACTAGGCCCACTTAGTGGACTACAGCCCACTCCTTCTCACAGAGTGGAGGCCTGTGTCCCAGCAGTGGGAACATTATCTATAGGCTGATTATACTTTGTGTGATGCCTTTGGTATTGTAGATGTTCATAGGCGACGGTGACTATCATTTTGGCCCAAAAATTAAAGTGCCGGAATGTTATATTCAATTAAAAGTTAGAATTTTTTTGTAATGTTATGCTTAAAACACTTGTTATAAAATACTAGCTGCGCCCCGCGGTTTCACCCGCGTAAATGTCGATCCCGTGAGAATATCGGGATAAAAAGTAGCATATATGTTAATCCAGGGTGTCAGCTACTTTCATACAAAATTTTTCAAAATTGGTCTAGCCGTTTGAGCGTGAAGAAGTAACAAACATTTATAAACACACACACACACCCAATCAATCAATCATCAATCAATCAATTTTATTTAGCATTCAATCTCTGCATGCTAAATAAAATTTAGTACCAAATAAAACACTATGACCCTTTGCGACCTTGGAATAAGAAGTCAACGTCAATTGATACGCTGTCTTTTTCACTATAATTCATAATTTCGTATATTTTGTCCTGCAGCTGGTTCAGTGATCCGTATGATGCAACACTTCCTCACTCCTGAAGTATTCCGTCAAGGGCTGGTCATCTACATTAGAAACAAGTGAGTTAAATCGTTTACAAATCATATTAAATATTAAGTACTCCGACTTGAAAGTAATAAACTCAAACTTTAATAGAATTCGCCATCAGCTTCTCCAATCGCACGACATTTAAATTAAAAAATATTTTATTTCTATTCTGCCTGCGACTTTGTCCGCGTGCTTGCTTGACCCAACCCGTCACATCGCATCGCATGGTCACGACCCAACCCATCGCATCGCATAGCATGGTCACGACCCAACTCGTCGCATCGCATCGCATGGTCACGACCCAACCCGTCGCATCGCATCGCATAGCCACGCTATTACTTCGTTTTCGCTTAGTGTTCTTTGTGACTTATTTTGTTTTTGCTCGGCTCCTAAGAGCCATAACGTGATGTTAAATAGACTATAGCCTTCCTCAAGAATTGGGTTAAAAATGCAAATGCGAAGTTTTCAAATCGGACTGGTAGTTCCAGAGATTGTCGCGTTCAAACAAACAAACTCTACAGCTTTATTAAAAGTTAAGATTAAGATGTAGATAGATACTCTTGTCTCGGTTACTCTCATCCAGCTACCAGCAACTCTGCAAAGATGACTCGGCAACAGTAGCTTGAGGGCATTCTACCTAATAATGAACAATCAATTCTTCTTCCAGCACCCGTGGCGCAGCATCTCCCCTAGAACTGTATGCTTCCCTCCAGCAGGCTTTGGATGCGTCTCACCACAGCATCCCTTATAGCTTGAATACTGTGATGCAACGCTGGGTCAACCAGGGTGGTTTCCCAGTCCTCACTGTTACTAGGAGCGCCCCAACTAGCCAGTCTATTGTTGTTGAACAGGTAAGGACATAACTGTTTGTTGTCTTCTAAAAAGGAGATTATGTCGTGCCTCAGAAGACATCTATTTGGTTCTATAATCCTGTGTTCAAAACACAGGATTATGGAACCAAATAGATGTCTGAATCCTGTGTTTTGAAGCATTTTGCTATTAAATTACTATAATATAGAAAACCTAACAAAGAGTTTGAGAATGATTGCATATCGTTTTTTCATTTAGCCAATCACAGTAGCTATCATGAGTTGTGCAGTGAAGTTATATCATGTGTGTTGGGTGTGTTTTTGTGATGCCTTTCAGAAACGGATGTTGCTGTATTTTTACGGTGTCGCACCCAAAAGGTCCCAACGGAACCCTATTGATAAGCCTCCAATGTCCGTCCGTGCGTCTGTCTGTCAGCGGACTGTATCTCATGAACCGTGATAGGTAGACAGTTGAAATTTTCGCAGAGTGTTTATTTATATAGTCCGACTCGCAAATGACCGGTTTTTACTTTATACATCTTTTTTCTAAAAACAGTATCCACAATCCTCTAAGATTTCTCAATGCATTTGTTTTCTAAAGATTCAGTGCCCTACGACTTACTACTTTTTCAGACACGCTTTTGCTAAGAAATAAGTTATTCTAGAACAGACACCCAGGTAGTTATGCAGTTCTCGTACTTATTCGTAATAAAGCATAAGTAACTATGTTCTCTGGAGAGCCGAGAGTGGATCTGTGCCGAGCTGATTATGCAGGCTTTGTTTTATCCAGGCTTATTACGAATAACGAGTTAGCTGCCGTTGCAGTAGGTAGTTTTTGTACATTTCAAGATATTTTTTTTAAAGGTCTGATTTATTTTCTGATTTGTTGATGTGCAAGCTTTATGAATTCAATCCTCAAAATATCATATTATTATTTGGTTTCTAATTTTATTTAGCCGTGTTTTGGCCAAAAAATGAGCATTGCTATCCAACATGGCATTGCTATTCAACGTGGCATTGCTATTCAACGTGGCATTGCTGTTCAACGTGGCATTTCTATTCAACGTGGCATTGCTATTCAACGTGGCATTTCTATTCAACGTGGCATTGCTATTCAACGTGGCATTACTGTCAGTCTTCTAGTCACGTTTTCGGATGACAGCGATGCGGACGAGTACTTCAACGCCTAAGTGTCCTTTTGTTTTTGTACGTATTTTTATAGTTCGTCATCTATGATAAGTTGTGTTTTTTCTTTTATCTCATGTGTTTACTCGTTTTCATTTAATATAAGAGAACACTGACAAAGAAGATGTGGAAGAAATATTCTTGCTGAACAATAAACTTAAGTCTTCTCTGAGAAAACTACTTATACGTAGTCGAAAGTTAGCGTAATGCTCCTTTAAAAGTTCATGAGAATTTAAACTAGTTGCAAACGTATTAATAACTTAAGAACAAGGAATATTACTTTATCAAATCACACCTTGGAGACTAGTTGACAGTTGTTGAATAAAGTTATAAAAATGCAATTTCCGCCGCTCCGCATTGCATGCAATTTTTTGCCGTAACTAAAAGATGAGATTTAAGGTTGGGAAGAAAGATGATGAGAAAAAAATAGGTATCTAAAGATGAGATACCTATTTTGTGCCTGTAAGTTACCCCCCCCCCCCGACTTACGGGTTGTAGGTCGTAGGTTCGAACCCAGGTAGACTCTTTACTTTGTGTAAATAATTTCATCACTGCTCTCAAAACGGTGAAGGAAAATATCTTGAGGAAACCGGAATGTAATAGAACCAAAAATTCGAAGACATGTGACATATAGCAATCCGCACCGGGCCCGCGTGGAAGATTACAGACCTCTTTCTTTCGAAGAGAGGAGTCTGTGTTCCAGGAGTAGGAGCATTATAGGCTGATAGTGCAAGCATCTAGGATTTATTCTTTTTGCCTGCAACCAATTTTTAGGCAATGTTTGGTAAGCAAATCGCCCAGAAGTAGGAATCATAAACCTACGCTACAATTGCAAAAATCTTTTCACAAATCCTCAACCTCTATTTTGTCCCCAGGTCCGTTACCTCACAGACAATACCCTGCGCTCCAACGACCGTTGGCACGTTCCCATCAACTGGGTCCTGTCCACCAACCCTGACTTCTCAGACACCAGCCCTCAAGATTGGGTGCCTCCAACCTTCCCCGCCAGGTCTTATGATATTCCTGGATTAGCGGCCGCTGACTGGTACATCATCAATAAACAGCAGACTGGTAAGTAAAATAAATTAGTTAAGGCAAATGCCGATATTATTTTCTAAAAATCTCACCGCGAAACCCGAGATGAAGTGAGCGAGATGTGCTATGCAGCTATGCTGCGAGGATGTGAAAGCCTAAGCTACGGAACTTTGCAGCCGTTTTCACTAATGCTAAGCTGTGTAGCTGGGCGAGTAAGATGCGCCGCCGTGGGGTAGCTGTACGAAGAATTTGCGCAGCTCGAGCTATGCGATGCATCGATAGTAGGGAAGGCACGGGGAGTAGTCTGCTCTGCACGTAGCTACGCCACTCGCGCATCTATAGCTCCCATCCACGACGTTAGATGCATCGACTGATGACCTAGTTACCACCACACTGTTGCGTAACTTGCTAAATTCTTTGCGCAAATGGGAATGGGATGCATCTAACTTCGCTAGAACATCTGTATCTGTAAAAAAATACGAGCGAAAGCTTGCGCCGCGCCAGTCAATACACAGAATGTGCAAACACGTGCGCATCGGAACGCGGCACAAGCGAGATTTCAATATATTTATTTCTTTGTATACTTATTTGTATGTGATAAAGAAGCCGACTTATAAAAAGATAGTCTAACAAACAAATTAAAATGTGTGAAAGTAAGCGCGTAAACACGTTCACTTGGAATAACTTACAAATCTTTATATAACAATCTCAGCCTCTCAGCAATCCGTTTGTTCCTCTCATCATGAGCACAGTCAATTAAATATTCCTCTTGTTTTTCCTGCCACAGGTTACTACAGAGTGAATTACGACACTGGAAACTGGGCTGCCCTAGCGAATGTGCTCAACGATACTCACGAGGTTATCCACGTGCTGAATCGAGCTCAGATCTTGGATGATGCCTTTAACTTGGCCAGGAATGGACGTTTGGTGAGAAGACCAGAGTTTCTATGGAAATGTTCTTTGTCAACTTGACTTTTTTTGTACTAATCCACATCGAACATGATACCTTTTGAGTAGGATTGATATTTAATTAGAAACTTTATGATATGAATTGGTTAAGCTTAGGCCAAGCTAAGCTTGACATGCATGAAGTGTACTAATACACGAAATTTTTCAAATCAAACATCAAATCATTTTTATTAAAGGAATACAGCATGTAGAATTTAAAACAATACAAATGATTAATTAATTAGAAATGATTACAAAACATTAATTCAATATTATCCATACTAATATTATAAATGCGAAAGTGTGTTTGTCTCTTACCTCTTCAAGCTTAAACCGCTGAACCGATTTAGATGAAATTTGGTACAGAGATAGTTTGAGTCCCGGGAAAGGACATAGGATACTTTTTATCCCGATATTCTTACGGGATCGAGACTTACGCGGGTGAAACCGCGGGGCGCTGCTAGTTATTTATTAAAGCAGTGCTCTTAGAATAAGTAGGAGTCTTTAGACCTGGCTCGAAAGAGCTGGAAGTCATAGGGAAAGTCTTGGCCCAGCAGAAGGATAATGCAGACTAACAGTACAGTACAAAAGTATTTTAAAATAAGTAGAAAACTGTGACCCAATTTTAATAAACCACAGCGAATACGAAAAAGTTCATTAAAATATTGCATTCTCCTTTTAAACATTACGCCGAGTGCACACAAAAGGTATTTCAATTCGCCACGATAATTGGAGTGGAATAAAACAGGATTGCGGCTTGCAATATTAACTGCTGGTCTGAACAGAATAGTAAGGAGATTTTGCTTCAGTGCGCTGCAACTTGTGCTATACAAATTGTACAAGCCTGAGCATTGACCAAGTTTTTATGAGAAACTATGCCTTCGCTGTGGGTTTTGTTCTTCTTGTCTCAAAGTTGGTGTAGAGGTTTTTAAATAATTTGTGCGGTTTTCATAATGTGTAAGAAACTAAAAGCATTCTAAATTACGATTCTAATCTAGATTCTCTTTTGTTTTGTTTAATGCCTTCATTAATATGGATCGCTTACATGTAAGTATTTTGAGTTTTGTTTAAAACTCTACTAGCGGGGTAATTACGAAACATACTTACAACGGCAACGCTTTTCATTTTGACAGCGCAAACACATTCGATTTAATGTTCAAACTTGACGACGTTTTCAACAAGCAATAGATTAGCTATTTCTTTCCAAATCCGTCGGTTTGTGTTTGATAGTGTGTTACGCATTTATGTACAACGTTATATATTTCTGTTACCAGAACTATGAGTACGCCTTCAGAGTGTCAAGTTACCTGGAGAAGGAGAAGGACTACATTCCCTGGGGAGCCATCAACCCTGCGTTTACATACCTCGATTCCGTACTCAGTGCTTCTTCTGAATACAACCTATTCCAGGTAAATAGCAGTTACTTGTTCTATCAATCAGATGTACCATGTCACATGTCGGAACAGCAATACGCAGAAACCACCACTCATTGGATCTCAAATAGGAGCAAAAGACTACGCGGCAGGCCCAGAAATAGATGGCGGGATAAGCTGGACTCTTCTTAAGGGACTGGCCCACAAACCCATTAGACAAGGAAAAGTGGAAAGAGGCAAGGAAGGCCTTTTCTCTGCCGTGGGACAACACAGGCTTATAATAATAGTAATATAATAAAAAGATGTACCAAACCCTTACGGACGGTAAATGAGTAACAGGAACACGTAACATGAACAGTTTTAATACAAGATTTTTTTCTTGTTAACTTTACAAACATAAAATCACACTTGTGTTTCCCTGAAGGGTGAGCAGAGATGTCAAGTAGACTGACCATTTCAACAGTTTTGTTGTCCCATGTAATAGTGGAGGAGCTTATTTCCATTAACATAAATCTTGGCTACGAGCTGTTACTAAAAAAACCCTAATGGAAATACTACACTTTGTCCAGTCTACGTATCTTGAATTTTTTACCCATTGTTCAACAGTCTAGCTTGCACTTACTAGACTAATAAGCAGAGATCGGAATTGGGTGTGTGAAAATACCTAAAGTTTGCAGCGAGACATAACATAAAGCTGTTACAACCACTTAAGTTAACCGGTTTTGAATTTTATCGGTTTAGTTTCGGTTTTTTGTTGTACATGTTCTTTACCTATGAAAAATCAAACAATAAACATTAGCAAGCTGCTAATACAGTTTTAAATTAATTTTTGTTTTGAACTTTTCCGGTTCAAATTCGGTTAAGATCCGTGTTACATGTGAACATGTTTAAGTTAAATTATGTAAAATTCTGTGTTTGAACGACAAAGAACAATAATTAGGACTAAAAAACCGAATTTTAACTGGAAAAGTACAAAACAAAAATTAATTTAGAACTGTATTAGCAGCTTGTAAATGTTTACAGTTCGTTATTTCAAAGGTAAGGAACATGTACAACAAAAAAACCGAAACTAAACCGGTAAAATCCAAAACCGATTTATTTTAAGTGGTTGTAACAGCTCCATATTATGTCCCGCTGCAAACTTTAGGTATTTTCACACACCCAATTCCGATCTCTGCTAATAAGTCTTATATAACATGTTGAGGTATGGTAATTCAAGGGTGTGGTACAGACCATTAAACTGAACAACTTTCGTAATAGGACCAACATTGTAATCGCGAAAAATAATCCGCTGTCGCATACAAAACTTTAATACCTACTCGACCCAAATGTATGGGAGGGCTGATAATTTTTTCGGTTTGTACCACACCCATTTTGACCACATCATTCTGATGTAAGTATGCTGTATATTTTGTGTGAAGATGTAATTCTACAGTGACGTTCAATAATAAGCTGAACACACCTTTCGGTAAATCTTAAAACCTTTTTCTCTTTTACAGCAATACGTTCTACACCTTTCTTCGTCTCTGTACGAAGAACTCGGCTTCGATCCAGGCACTGATGAGGAACATGTGACTCCTTACCATAGGAACATCATTCTGGATCTGAATTGCCGTCACGGCAATCCTGATTGCATCGAAAAGGCTCAGGAGAAGCTTGAAAATTTCAGGAATAACCCGTGTAAGTATTTTCAAGAATTATTTCTACTTATGTAAATCCACTGTTTTCGGCAGAAGTTGGTTTTTCATTCTCTGTTAAATTCTATACAAGTTTATACTTACTTATAATATTATAAAGCTGAAGAGTTTGTTTGGTTGAACGCGCTAATCTCTGGAACTACTAGTCGGATTTGAGAAATTCTTTTTGCATTTGATAGCCCAATTCTTGAGGAAGGCTATAGGCTATTTAACATCACGCTATGACCTTTAGGAGCCGAGCAAAAAGAAAAAAGTCAGAAAGAACGCTAAGCAAAAACGAAGTAATAGCGCGGGCAGGCGATGCGATGCGACGGGGTGGGTTGGAGTAACAAGAAACACGCAGACGAAGTCGCGGGCAGAAGCTAGTTATTTAATAATATTAGGCTAGTATTAATTGCGGAACGCACTAACAGTACAAATGACTTTCATTTAGACAGTTCAACAACATTCATTGCGTTATTTACATTGTGAGCATACATATTTTTCGAACATATGAAGCAATATTCTTCGTAATGACTCAGATTAATAATGTGTTACGCAATTAGGGTGCAGCTGTTATAATTGTTACCTGAGTTTGGGGCACTTGAGAAGCTCCACGCGTACCATGACCACTATAGAAACAATTTTTCGTTTGAAAAAATGACGGATTATAGAAAGATTTCTACCGAGTGATGAAAAAATTTAGAAACGAAATGTCTCTTTGCATAGAAATAGATTATGTCTATTCTTCTTAGCGTAGAGATATAAGTGGTCATGCTACGCGCGCTGAAGTAGGTTTTTCACATTTTATTGAAGATAGACATCATAAATCACACGGACTCTTTAAGTGGCTATAAAACCCACATGTCTCTTTCGGTGTTTTGAGGATTATCTTTGAAATTATTCGATCTACAGTCTAAACATCTGCAAATTCCTACATAGCACAGCGCCTGAACCCTGACATCCAAACCCTGGTCTACTGCTCCGGTCTCCGAGGAGGTAGCGTGGAGAACTTCAACTTCCTCTGGGAGATGTACCAGGCCAGCCAAGACTCCAGCGAACAATCCATCCTGCTGAACGCTCTTGGATGTACTTCCAATGAGGAGAGGCGTACTTTGTAAGTTGAGTTTTAGTTCGTTTTAGTTTAGATCAAAATGAAAATCAAAAATGGCGGATGCGAAAGTTTTCGAGATTGCTGAAGTCAATAGTGAGGTCGAAATGAAAATCCAAGATGGCGACTGCGAAAATTTTAAAGATTTTCGTCATGGGTGTCGTTTTCATGGTTTTCGAGATTGCTGAAGTCAATAGTGAGGTGGAAATTTAAATCCAAGATGGCGGCTGCAAAAACTTTCAAATTTTTTGGCTTTACTACCCTAGAAAACCATAAACGACATCCATGATCAAACATGGGTGAATTGTGGGTGTACTATACACCCCTGCCCAACTCTTTGAAAGAATACATACCTACGAGATGTTATGAGGAAATCCCATTTTCTCAACTTTGTCGCGCAATTGTCTCAAAGCGCAAGTATTTTGCGCGCAAGATTCTTTCGCGCAAATGATCATTCGCGCAAAAGTCTATTCGCGCATAAAATCCGTTCGCGGAAATGTCTTTTCGCGCAAGTGTCTTTCGCGAAAATGTCTTTCGCGCAAGTATCTCAGATCCCATACACCATGATTGGATTAACACATGGGCTACCTTTTATTCCGATATTTCCACGGGATCGAGACTTATGCGGGTGAATCCCCAGGGCGCTGCTAGTTTGAAATAAATGCTTTGACTTTGAGACATTCAAACTCAAACTCAAAGCATTTATTTCAATTAAACCATTTTCAGTCACTTTTGAATTGTAAAGGAGTCGGTCAGTCAAAAAAATTTTTTTTTTATTAAATATCTATTGATATAAATTGTAGTTACATACGTTTGGGTACCAATATGACTCTTTAACTAACCTAACCTAACGCATGGCCCGATATCATTTACAGAAAAAAAACTGGAATCGATACGTGACTACAATTTGTCATGTAGGTACTGAAAGATTGCGACCAATACTAGACGCTTATATAAAGATACATCGGAAAATTTACCATCGGTAACATGAAGGTATATTGAGCAATACTCGAGCTTATCTTTAAAGGAAATCTGATAGAAAAGTTAAGATTATAGTGTTTCGTAAAGCGATACAATACAATAGGCAACATAATTAACGCAAGACCTCATACACCCCAATTAGAGTATTGCGTTAAAAGTCATTATTCCTGATATATACCACTTGTTTGGCCACCGCTGGAGGAAAGCGAACAACTTTTAAAAATTATTTCGTAGAATGTTACTGACTTCCAGTTATTTAGTGTACTGATCTAATTAATCGCATTTTTTGTCCACCAGCTACATGAATCAGGTTATAAGCGACGATTCTCCAGTGAGGGAGCAAGACAGACATACTATCTTGGTCTCTGTCACCAATGCAGGCCCCAACAGCACAGAGGCAGCCCTAGATTTCGTCATTGAACACTTTGCTGCAATCCAACCAAGGTAAAAACATGTTTATGTAATTGTCTAAAGTTAAACACTTTGGGAAATAATTAGTTCTGGCTCCTGAAATACAGGTACCCTAACCTAGCTCTGGAGCCAGGGCCAAAATTTTTTTTGTAACCTGTTTTTTATGGCAATAAAGAAAATTATTATTATTATTATAGTTCGAGAAGAACTTCAACAACACACTTTTAGCATTGCAGAAAGTGAAATGTTAGACCATAAAAGACATTCTAGCAAGTGTTTTACAGTATTTTACCTATTTATGTGTATATGTAAAATCTTAATTGAAACGAAATTGTATCATATCGTCTCCAACTCAAATAAAAAAATAATAGGTACAATTCAGTATTGAAGAAACGGTTATAAACAATATTTCGAAAGAAGTGTAGGTCATCACCAGAATCATCAGATTAAACTTATATCCTTTTTACAGAGTGCAAGGTCTGACCGGCACAACCAACATCTTGAATGCTTTCTCCAGGAGACTCACAAGCCAAGCACATTCTGAAAAGGTACGTAAATACAAAGGTATTACTATTATACTAATTAGGATTAGTGGTGTGTTATGAATGTTTTGAGGCAATTTTAAATAATCAAGATCGTATTAACTTAATTACCGTTATTAATTAATGTAAAAATATTGAGTGCCTGAGGATGTACGGCGCTGCCGAGATCGGCACAGGAAGAGCTGGACAGGCGAGACAACCTAAACGCGTACCGCAACGATTGAATCGAGGTGGCTCTAGAAAAGGATGCCTGGAAGGATTTGGGAGAGGCCTTTGGTCAGCAATGGAACTAACTTAAAAAAATTATTAACACATAGGTAAACTGCCAGGCAAAACAATGTTGAAAGTTAAACCTCCACTATCGTCAGCGGCAGCTAACGGGCTAAGAATGAATGTCAATGTGAAAAGACGAATGAGTTGTGTAGAAGATCTGATTATGAAAAACTGGAATGCCGCAAAACAAGAACCGTAAACTGAGATAATGATGATAGAGCTAAATGAATCATCAACACAATGAGCAAGGAGAATAGAAGGATAAAAGATTCGTGTCCAAATAAATAAAATGCGGGCGGGAAATAGGCCAGTCACTTAAGACATCGTAGATAATGCTATTTTTGTATTTAGGGCAGTAGAAATAATTCTATTAGGCCTATGTTTAATATAATTGTTTCTCTATATAAAATCTTATGTAATCCGTCGTCGCTCGAGTATATAGTTTATATGTATTTGAATTTTTCTTTCACTTTTCCACAGATCGATAAATTGTTTGACAGTCACCAAAGCATATTGACGGCTGGTGAGTTGGCTTCAATCAGTGGCATCAGAGAGAACGTCGCAGCCTCCATTACATGGAGTACTCAAAACGCCAAGATTGTGGAGGCTTGGCTTAAAACCAACTTCGGAACAAACGGAGGTCCTGCCCTAGTATCTAGCCTCATTGTTCTAATTTCCGTTGTAGTCACAATATTCAATTATTAATACGTTTATATTTGCCATCATCGTTTTGTTTAGCTTCTATATTTTTGGAGAGTTCTTTGTTGAATCTGACTAGATCAATATTTTTACCAGCTTTATTTTTTCTTTATGTTAAAAAGCCATTTTCTGCTTTTTGTCTGGGGACAATAGCTGCTTGTGAATACATAAGTATTTAGGCTTGAACTTAACGTAACTTTTATTATTGCGTGGACACAAGAACTTCATGTTATATATACGTGTAAAATTCATACTAGTCAATATTTCAGAATAAAATAATTAAGATAAACACAGTTTTTAAAACATTTTGAACGTGGATGTTAATTTATAGGTATATTATAAAATTGGAAATCTTTATAAGACTATATTCAGAGGGGCAATTTTCGTAATTTTAAGAACGTTTTCAGTCTCAATCTGTCACACATTCCTCTAATTTCCCAACATTTTTGACAAGTTTTCGACATTTGTTTGTCAGCGAGATGTGACTGCGACTAAATTTAGAACATTTTATAATTTACGTGAATTGGCGTTCAGATATTGTTCTAGCAAAATCTTAATGATGTTTCCTCGAGCTTAAACGGATGGAACTAAGGTTGTTATTAAAATAAGTGTTTTTAAAACTACTTATATAAGTACTTTAAGATATTTTTACACTAACATAATTATAATATTATTTCTTAAAGTTTTTTTACACTATTGACATCGGTGTTTGTTACAATAAAAATATTTTGGTAAAATTATGTTTTTTTGTTAATCCAACTTTTTTTTTTATCGTGGATACTGCATACTGCACTACCACGCTCATGCATACTGCACTACCACGGGGAGATAGTGCAGTTATGTGGGACTCTAACCCACTAAAACTGCACGGTGTCCTTCTCTGCCGCTTACGGCGCCAACTTCAAGTAATTTCATAGTTACCTGACTTTTAACCGACTTTTAAAAAGAGGAGGTTCTCAATTCGGATGTTTATATACATATATGTATATATTTTTTTATGTATGTTCAGGCGTAACTCCGTATTATATAGACCGATTTGCAAAATTATATTTTTGTCCGAAAGAAGCTTATTCCGGAATGGTCCCATTTAAATTTCGTAAAAATCTGATGATAAGTTTGGAGACAGACAACGGAGCCCTTCAATAAATGCCAAAAAATCAACCGTGATTGCTGCTATCATTATGTATGCATTGTTTAAGCAATCACACAACATAACATCACGCCTGTACTCTCTAAAGGGGTACGCAGATGTGTTCAGTATACCACGGTACACTCTCATTTCTGTCAAGTTGTTATTCGGGTACCTCTAATCATAAAATTCTCTAATTTTTTAACCGATTTTAAGAAAGGAGGAGGTTCGCAATTCGGTGTTTATTAATGGATAAATAAATGGGGTGGTCCCATCCCCTGAAACTACCCAAGCAAAGTTCATAAAATTTATAAAAATTGTATGAACATTTAGGGTAGTTTTTGAATTATGTAGCTACAATAATACGAATTTTTTCCACTTATTTTATGATGTTTTAATAGCTTCCTGACACTGATATTCACATAGCAAGTAGTTTATATTTTATAAATTCAGAAGTCGGTGTCGTTGGTTCCGAATTTTCGTTATTTGACACCAACTTCCAAAATTAAGGTTATTTTTCACTTTGTAGTTTTTTTTTGGAAGTCGAACTCAAACTCAAACTCAAAACATTTATTTCAATTAAACCATTTACAGGCACTTTTGAATTGTCAAAAAGTCGGTCAGTCAGAAAATATGAAGCTAGTTGCCCATTCCAAAGCGTAGGTACCTATGGAGAAGAACGGGCAAGAAACTCCATGGACACTCTTTTAAATTATAGTTGTACAAATATATTAGTTACATCAATAATGTGAATTTATAATTATATGTGAGAACGATGTACAAAAGATGTACGCGTTAAAAGTGTCCAGAGTACAACAAATGGCAAGAAAACAACAATTCAATATTAAAATAATTAAAAATATGCCGAGGCAGCTAAGTGATATGACCAGCCCCAACTGACGGCGCCCGTTCACGAACATGACGCATAGATCGGCACCATTCAGCTCAACCATTTTGAAGGGAGCTAAATGATCCAACACACACGCCACCGTCAGCGAGACATTTGTGTGAGCATGACATACTATCAGCCGCCAGGGCACATTCAAGTCAATGAAAGACACATTACCCGGTAAATGGTACATAGTGTATAGTATATACATAGAACTCACATCTGTGCTATGCAATTATACAATACAAAGGAAATTGAGTTTATACAATGCAAAGATAGTCTTACAATCTTCAGCAGCTCCAACAGAATCTTCAAGTGTTAATCAATTAGTTGTGGTTGTGGAGCAGGACCAGCCTTGAGCCAGGCATTTTTATCAGCGATGTAATCCCCTAACTTATAATATGCCTGACTGCATAGTGTGCGTTTTATACAAGACTTGAATTTCGTCTCATTCATTTCAAGAATGTGGGGAGGTATTTTATTATAACATTTTAAACAGTACCCCATAAAAGATGAGTCTACTTTAGCCAGTCTGAACCTGGTTGAACTAATAGGTCCCTATTTCTAGTACTATAATTATGTCTTTCACCTCTTTTACCAAAAAGATGTAAGTTTTTTCTTACATACATGATATTTTCGTAGATATATTGACAAGGCACCGTCATGATGTTAATTTCCTTAAACAGTTCCCTTAGAGAATCGCGCCTGCGGAGAATATAAATGGCTCTGATAGCTCTTTTCTGCAGAATAAAAATAGAATCGATGTCTGCAGCCCGTCCCCAAAGTAAAATACCGTAAGACATGATACTATGAAAGTAACTAAAGTAGACTAGTCTCGCGGTATCTACATCAGTAAATTGACGGATTTTTCTGACAGCATAAGCTGCTGAACTTAGCCGTCCTGCAAGAGATGTTAAATGAGGACCCCATTGTAGCCTTGAGTCGAGCGTGATCCCTAGGAAAACAGTTTCATCGACGAATTCTAGTTTCTCTTGATTCAATATTATCTCACAATCACTACTCTTGACATTCGGTAAAGAAAATCTTATGCACTTAGTTTTTTTCCCATTTAATACTAAATTATTAGCAGTGAACCAATTTTGGACCTGCAGTAGGGCGTTATTTACGTCGTCAAAATTTGTAGCACGTCTATTTACCTTAAAAATTAAGGAAGTGTCATCAGCAAATAACACCATTTGTGGTTGATTTTTTAATAAATGGAGTAGATCATTAACATACACTAAAAAGAGGAAAGGACCCAATATCGAGCCTTGTGGCACACCCATTTTTACTGTTAAACCATTCGAATTTACACCATTTATTTGGACTTGCTGTTGTCTATCATTTAAATAAGAACTAACTAAACTGAGCGCAAGTTTTCCAAGTCCGTAATGCTCAAGTTTCAAAAGCAAGGTTTCGTGATCGACGCAATCAAATGCCTTGGAGAGGTCACAAAAGATTCCTATGGCGTCTTGGGCCTCTTGGGTCGGTTGTTTGTTTTTTGTTAAAAATAATTTTTAAAGTCTATTATGGTACGGTTATAAACACTCTAACACAATATGCTTAATACTATAGGATCAATCTCTCTTCAGCTCCAGACAAAAGAAGAGGATCGATTACTCATACACACATGCATCATACATCAGACTCTTCTCAAACATAATGCATCACAGGTAAGTCATATCTATTGAAGCACTTGAAAACTCTAAATAGCCCTGACTCATCTTGAAGCTCTGTTATCTAAAACTACATTGCTCAAGTAAGATAATCCAAAATGGATGGTCACTATGATACGACGATTTGCACACTTGAGGTTATGGTTACAATGATGAAAATTTCTTGAGGTAGTCGAAAGTCTGACAACCAGTCTTACCAAGGGGTATTGCGTTACCCAGTAACTGGGACATGGATATTAGATATGCAGTCGCTTCATACTGGTATTCAGTTAATCTGGAAGGCGACCCCAATATAGTTGGAAAAAGCCTGGCGAAATTGATTAAATTCTGTATCAATGAGTACAAACAAAACATATTACACATTGGCACTTAATTATAGCTACACATTGATACAGTATTATGGAACACAAATTGTAGACAATCAAATGAATACTCGTCGGTAAATACATCTTTTTAAGGCTGATTGTACTATAGGACTTTACGACTAGGTGGTAAAAACCTTTATTAGTATTACTACATTATTATCTCCAACTATTCATTATTTAAATAAGATTAACAGCGCTGCATTCAGATTAAGCTACATTCAGATGTACGATAAGTATAGTCAAATCGTTCCAATCGTGAAGTGAAAATTTAATGCAGTAACTAACTATATAAAAATAATCAACTTTCCAGTTTTTAGAAAAGTCAGAAGGCGAAAAATGCTGCTGATAAAAATAGTCGCTCAAATTTCAAATAGGTTACTAATGTTGCAACGCATTGTAGATATTTTATCTTGGGGTTTTTCTATATATTTTTTTCCCATACAACGTAAGAATTAATTTTCCACAATATTAATTTAAGAAAAATCTGGTCAGTTATTAATAAATAGGTCATCGTAGTAATCGCATTTGCGTGAATTCGATGAAAAATTACAATCTAAAGTTTTTAAAAACCCTTCACAATACAAAAAAACGAAATAAAAATGTAAGAGTTAATAAATTAAATATAACATAACAAACAATTCGAAAATAATCATAACAAAACTGGAATGTATTATTTGAATGAGTGTGAGTGTAAGCGTGTGATCATGTGATGGGGTGTTGGAGTGCGATTATGGGAGAGTGTGTGTGTGAGACAGAACATAAGAGTGTTACATGTGTGTAAAAAATATGTTATCACATATTCTGCTTCGTCATATTATAAAATTAGTAGCCAGGATGTTAGGATCTACCACAAGTATATTTAGGTATCTCAAAATGGTGACAGTTTAGGACTAAGCTGCGTTACTAGTTTTTTATTTTGGAAATCTGTCTTCTACGCTTTACTAATAAATAGGCCTGGTTCAGGAGTGTTTAAAAGATAAAATAATAATCATCCAACGATCAAAAACAGGTTAATTCAGTGTGACTATTTTATTCCAAAAAGTTCTGACCTTTCTTGTAAATGTAAGCCTATTTTTCGGTCTAACGTTCATCTGGCAATCTTTCATTCGGTCAAACGATCATTCGGCAAAAGTTCTTCGAACAAGTGAACTACGGGCAAACCTAATGTACTCATAATATCTGCTCGCCTATTCCGTAAAAATCTCACCATGAAACTTAAGTGTAGTGAGCTTAAAATGAGTTGTCATTTAAACTGCCGGTCGATTCTGTAAAAATCTCACCGTAAAAACTTAGGTGAAGTGAGTTTGTTTTTGCTAGGAATTGACACTATTGACAGCTCACTCCACGCTCACTTCACCTAAGTTTTCACGGTGAGATTTTTACAGAATAGCACCGCTGATGCTAGGGATTGACACTTTTGACAGCTCAGTTCAAGATCAGTTCATCTAAGTATTCCCGGTGAAATTCTTATAGAATATATCACCTGGTCCTGCGAGCTTTACTGCCGTCTAGTTGATTCACCGGTAAATATCCCTGGTTATTTTTTCTGGTTATTTCTACATTTATATCTGTAATATTTATGGTGTACATACTTGGTTTAGTTTAGTTGGTTTAGTCCATGTTCAACCCCACAATGTTTACCCGCTACCATGTTCAACCCCTAAATGTTGTCCAAATTCAACCCCTCATTGGTTGAAAATGGACTTTTATTTTTGAGCTGCACGATTTCTGACAAATGTGTGGAACAGATCTACTCAATTTGTCTGGTTCTTTCCTCAAAAGACAATTTCAGACACCAACTTACATGGTCTTCACATTATCTGACTAAGGTTATGTCTGGACTTTAAAAGAGACTATGACCTCTGAGTTTGTTTCGGCCTTTCTTCTCAGAGTAGTCAGATAGGAAACACCGACCTCATGTAGTTTTTAACCGACTTCAAAAAAGGAAGTTCTGAATTTTACCCGTATGTACGTATGTATTTTTGTATGTCTGCGATTTTCTCAAAAACGAATGAAGCAATTTTGACAATTCTTTCATTACTGTGATATACAGTGATCGGACTAGGTAGATTGATTTTTGGTACTTGTATCACAAATGCACACAGAAAGGATAACATGGATAAGCCATTTTTTCGGAAAGTAATTCCGGTATTTCCGGATTCAATTAAATATTGTTAATGTTGGTAGTGATATTATTACTACTCAATTCAAAATTTAAAGGAAGGTATCAAAACTAAATTAATTCATTATTTATCTGTTGAATAATAAAAACAATCGAATTCCGATCGAAGCTTTAATATTTATTTTTTATTTTTAGCGTTTTATGGCTAGATTTTTTATAGATAGATATACATTTCGGCTAACTAATGAAATTCTGACTACCACCAATTCCGGAGGAATGTCCATAGTAATATATACGTTTCGGATCAATGACCCCAGTTCAATCTACCTACTCCGATCACTGGTGATATACATACGTACTTTCAGGAAGTTTTAGTTTATTAGGCAATTATTCTTATTTACGAAGTTATATGCATAAATGTACTGCATCTCCGGCATTTTTATGCGAATTTTGATGATTCTTCTAGTTGGTGTCTTCAATTCTTCAATGCACTAGTATTAATTGAATTTGTGTGGGGTAGGGACAACTAAAAAAAAATTAAAATCTTTTTTACATAAAAATAACCGAGTTCAAAAAAAAACACTACAAAGTGATAAATAACTTTAATTTCGGAAGTCGGTGTCAAAAAACGAAAATGCGGAACTAACGACACCGACTTCCGAAATTCAAGTTACTTATCACTTTGTTAAAAATATGTGACATGTAAAAAGTGAGACACAAAATAAAATCGTTTATCATCTAAGTACTTGGATTGTGCATACCCCCGCGTCACTGTGAGCTGACAGGCCCGCCCCGTAGCTCGTCAGCGTTGTTTTAATCAAACGGCGCGCCTCATAAAGGATTAAACCTTTAACCAACTGTATGGTTCGCTCGTATATCAGGAAAGACACAAGTAAAATATCGGTGATCTTGACCGCGGATTAAAACCCCCTCATCGATCAGCCGTGACTTTAAGCCAGACGTGACCATTCTTTGGATTTTGCCTATTACCTGATTGTGTTTTAGTAACAAATATTCTACCTTTAGGTATTTTTTTTTTAATATTTATGGATCACAACCACGTCATCTATAGATAGTTAAATAAATCTCACAAATAAGTTACTTTGGTCGTTTTATCTAGGTTAGTACAAATTCTCTGAAATTCAATTCGGATTTGACATGGTTTTGTTTTATCCACTCAATTTTCGGGAGCTGTCTATTTTCAGCAATGCAAATAATGTATAATGTAGCACAAACAGTTTTCTGCGCATTGTCAGTTTGTGCTATCTCAATATCTTACGATAAGTATATAAACTTCCAACAAAACTGAAATTCCATTTTCAATTTTATCTCTTGAAACCTAGTTGAGACATTATCGGCATCATCACATATCTCTAGAACTGTTTTCCGTTTAAAATTTTACGTGTCTTTTTACCGTTTCATTTCTTCGTAGACTGTACAGCGACACGACGCATGGGAGTGTGGGGAGTGAAGTGACCGGCCATTAAAACCCCATTAAAAATGGTTCGGACGAGGTTCAAGTGGAAGTGTATCTTCTTTTCATCCATAATCCTTTTTAACGTGTTCACAAAATCATTACCGATAAACACGCAACTATACTCCTTAACTAACACAGACACCAGTTTTAAAAATTCGGAGACTCCCGTTGTGATCGAACCTATAGAAGGGTTCGCCGTAACGGACAGTGAAACAATAGTTGAAAAAAAATATGTGACTGCTGAAAACAAAAATGTGACTTTTGTGGAAGTGCCAGTGAATGCATCTCGTGACTTTATGTTCAGACAAAATGTTAGACCCGGTCAAGAAGTACGGAGTTATGCATTGGAAATAACAGTGCACGAAGATTCATTCGCTGGGCGTGCAGTTCTTGATGTTGTCTTAACCACGGAGTCGAGGGAAGATGAAATAGTCCTACTTTTTGATGGCCTAGATATCTCATCAGTGAAAGCAGGAGTGTTTTCAGCTGCAAACGCCGTTGATGCTCGCTTTAATATCGATGGTCAGCGATTGCTAATCAGACCAGCGTTTGTGGCTTCAACATATATTGTTGTTATAGAGTATACTGGCCATTTCACGAGCAATGGACGTGGGCTTCACTTGGGACAATACGATGAAGAGTAATAACTTATTAATATACTATTTTAGAAAGAAAAGAAAGAAATAAATTTTATTTGCTCGAACATGTGTATACATACAGAATTAAAATATTACATGCATGCAGGATCTTAAAATAATAGTGGCTCACGACATGTCTGCCATTTTTCATAGCGTGCATATATATTATATTTATTTATATATTTGTATATTATATGTATATTTCAATATTTAGTTATTCGATTTTGGGCAGATTTTTTCAATCGTCTGATAACTTTTATATGAAGATGGTAAATGTGTTTCCTTCTATCAGGAATTTCTCGGTACCCATCCCGAGTCTGGTTCCGTGTCCAGTTGATGGCATTAGGCTGGTCCCCTATTTGGTATCAAAACAAAACTGGTGCTATGGGTATACTATACTAATATATACTGAAAAGCACGGAATGTGCGCTTTTTCAATATCAAACATGACGATGTTATCGTGGTCGTCCAAGTCTACATCCATAAAATGTATGGAAATACGTGCAAGTTATAACTTTACTGTGGGTGGAAAAAAAAACGTCTTCATGTATTTCCATAAATTTTACTTCCCTGTGTTATTGTGATGCTGGGGACGTTCACGATAATATTCCTAGGTTAAAAAATTGGAAAACGTACATTCGTTGCGCCGGCAACGACTAGAGATTCTTTTACTAATAACATTCATGTCAGAATTTAGCGCAACTGGTGGCTTGACTATCACAGAAATTATTAGGCTAAACGCGCTCCATGAAATTTAACCGTTGCGGAAAATAATCGCCAGTCTGTGAACAATACCAATATAATAGAGTCCACGCAATGCGGTAAATAATCAATTGTAAAATTATATAATCGTTCGCGATTTTATTTTGCATGAACGTGATTAAAAAAATCGCGTCGCAGTGTGTGCTTAGCCTTAGGATTGTCACGGGCCGTCAGTTCCGATGAGTAAACAGTGACGCTTACTGACACGCTTGGTTTTTGTGAAAAGTGTAGTCAGTGTAGTAAAAGCTAACATCATATTTTATTCTTCATATATTTTTATCTGGCGATTTAAATACCAGCCCTTAGACACCTATTGTTGTAAACTTATTTTTTCAATGGAAATAGATAAAAAAAATATAATTCAACGATTATAATTCACTTTTATGAGACTAGGTGTGCAACCAGTCCGGTACCCTTGAAAATTAGTGAAAAAAATTAGAAATTCTAATAATAATATGGGGTCATTATACAAGATTTGTACATACATTTCGTTTCCAAGAGAACTTAAGAAGCGCAATTCAATTTCAATCAAAATATTTTATTAAAGACTTGCAATATAGTTTCTGGTAAATTCCAATTAAAGGAATGCCCACATATGACGCTGTTGCAACTGTCGAAAAAGAAATCCTATAATTTAGCCATTCACTTTTTGTTTTTGGACTTTAATATTATGTATTTTAACAATATTAATAGTATTAGATAATACTATTTTAACATTAATCGAGTTGTTTCACGGAAATATAGCATTTTAATAACTTTGGCATTTCAAACCACTGACTAACTACGTGGTCACCACCTTGGAGGCAGGTGGAAGGTATTCTACCTGTCTCCTCTTACGCGCATTGGAGGTGAAGTTGTGATCGAAGAGCGGAAGTCACACTCCAACTTGCAGTTAATAATATTGTAATTGCCACACACTTTTTTTTGTTTACAGTTAGGTAAACTATTTAGCACATATAACTAATTAAAACTAGTAGGGACAAAATAAACTAGTGTATAACAGTCGTGATCAGTAGAAGATTCTAGAGTCAAACCGTCTTATAGCAAAACGAGTGAAAACTAGCCAGAACCTTTTAATTAGTTTTTATATTTTAAGCTTAATTCCGTAAAGGTTTAATACACAAAATTGTCAAAAAAACATAGACTCGGCGGCGTTGTGATCAGTTCCAGATTTTTTTTTAAAATGGCTCTTTTTCACCCACAACTTGTTTTGTAATGAGATCGCAAAATTCTAATGAGGTTGAGGTTTTCAAGAAATATGTTCAAATACATTTATTATTAACTTCACCTAAATCCGTTTTGTTTTTATTTTAGCACTTACCTGTCAATGAATCTGCATCCAACGTACGCAAGACGGGTGTTCCCCTGCATGGACGTGCCTACGGAATCGTCAAGAATAAGATTCACATTCAACGACCTGGATTACACACATTTAGTGGCGAATTCTCAGTTAGAAGAAGACAGCGAGTGAGTACCACCTACTTCAAAACTATAATGCATTAGTACTAACCTAAGGATTATTTAGTAAGGTTTCATATGTGGTTTTTTATAATATTATTAATTTATTATATTAGACTTATTCATAATAATATTTGTATGTCACTTGTGGAGGCATTTACATCGCCAATTACGAACTACGCATCACACTGACGTCACGTAAAATCCTACATCGCGCAAGCAGTGTTTACCGCTCAACCAACATATACAACATCCCGACATCGATTGTGGGGCAGTTGCTCACCAGACACAACAACCGTCTGGTCGGAGGATCCTCCCTTGTCTATGGAGGATGAGTGAACTTTACACTATTCCTCATTATTGTGAAGAGAGATATCCACATTGTAATATTTGTGAAGGTGTCACAAATTTTGTTTAAACTATTTTTTTTTATTCCAGGACCGGATTCCGTCCATTGTTCGGGCCGCCACATCTTTGGGGAATGATAGCTCACAACTTTATCAATATCAACATACCAATTGCAAACGTTTTATTATACGCAAGACCAGGTATCTCGAACCAGGATAATATAGCTTCACTAGCTATTAACTCCTTCTATACCAACTTGAATAAATGGACTAACAAGGAATACACTGAAATCATTCTGCATCAAGATGGTAGGATGCATATCATGGCACTTCCAGATGTGTCTACAGATTGGCACTCACTTTCTACAGTTGGCATTTGGTGAGTCTTTAGAGCATTTACATACATATACCATAAATAATAATAATGTGGTTGGCATTACAGTTACAGTATATTAGTTGTCATACGAGTATAAACTCGTCAGGTTCAGTGCCTTCCATTAACGGGACTGTTGAGATTCTGTGTTTTGTCATTGCCGAAAAAAAGATCTTGCAATGAAATTGAATTTTGATTTTATTTTGGATACAATTGCTTACGCGAGCCTGGTTCTCAGTGTCCCGGAGCATGCTCTGACGTACGTGAACACAGAGCCTAAGCCTGATAGACCGTGACCCTGAACTTTGTGGATAAATTGTTACCTTATCATTTCACTTGAGAATTTGGAACTGTAATAGGAATTCATATTCATTTTAGAGTAGACCTTAAAGGTGCGTTCAGACAGTGCGCATGCTTCGCACTATCTCGCCGCAAATATATTTTTTTAATATCCGATGCCTAAGCTTGAAACATGCGTCACAAACGTGGCATACCATTCGAAACTCATGCTTCACACTATCTAGACTTACCATTATAAAAATACTAGCTGTTCCCCGCGACTTATGTATGAGTATGGATGTTCTCAGGGAGCCCTACGTGTTCATGGAAAACGTCAACTCTGTGAAGCAGAGGAGTATAGCACTCCCGAAGATAGCAGAAGCAATGGCTAAGCAATGGTTTGGATTTGTGATCTACCCTCTGAACTGGCGTTACGAATGGGTCGTGTCAGGCCTCGCTTCGTATGCAGGCTGGGAAATGGTGAAATTGGTAGGTTTTGAAAGTCACTAGATTAATAAACGGTACTTAGCAGAGCACGTGCTTGGACTAAGCATTATTCAAGCAAGATGGAGAAAGAAACATATTATTTATATTTAACATCAAAGATGGCGGCTTCAAATATTACTAAAAGACAAAAAAAAAAAATTCGCAGCCACCATCTTTAATTCTCTTGGATAACTTCGTTCATGCCGAAAGTCCCCGAAAATATATATTATATTTGACTTCTCCCAGGTCAACCTAGAAGGTTGTCGGCTGCTTAACTCGGCTTGCCTGTGGGTGCCTTAATAAATTAAGGCCTCCAGGCAGGGCTTAAAAACTTAAAAACTAAGCGACTACACATTAAGACCTCACTGAGGGACGGCAGCACGGTACAGGCTGGATCGAGTTACCTGTCCTCCATTGCTCGGTTCGCCGTCTTATAAAGGGCGAGTTGTGGAAGGGACTCACTAAGTGAGGCGATGATGTCGCTAAACGTTATTTTCCGTTTTACGTTATAATAATTTGCTCACGCCGACATAATTATGATCTACTTTTTACAGTTCCAAGGTGACGGTATGGGAACAGACACCACAATGCTCGACGTCCATACCCTATTCGTGACTGAAGTGATACAAGAGAGCTTACTCCGTGATTCCTATCTAACTTCAGGAGTATTAGAGCCAGATAATGATATGTTCGATGAAAATGATATTAGAAACCATATCGGTGTGAATGGAATTCTGAAGTATAAGGCTCCAGCGTTAATGAGGATGATGAGGATTGTGCTTGGTGATGCAGATACTGACTACATTCAGTTGGCAGCGAGCGCATTTGTGAACAGAGAGTAAGTCTTAAAGTAACGAATTCAGACTTTAAGCGTTTTTTATTGGAAGACTTTAATAAGTTTCTGATAAAATATTCTATAAAAAAAATGTTTTTTGTCTATAAATCATAGACAAAAAAAATATTTTAAGTTTGCTTGAAAGAAATTGATTAAATCGATAAAATGCATCAAAGTCCAACAAGAGTTTAATAGAGTACAAATAATGAAAAAAAAACTATTCAAAATATGTATATCAAGTAATTTTTTTTTGAAATAGGTATTTCTTTCTAAAAGCTATAATTTCAACAAATAATTATTTATCGTCAAATTCTAAAAGAATTCCAAAGCATATATTTTCCAATTTCAAATCATATATTTTTACATCTGTCCACAATAACTGATAACAACTGATAATAGAGTCTAAGTGCCAGATTCATCATAGCCTTATCATCGCCATATCGATCATCGAAAATGTGAATGTTCAATATATGAAAGTTCAAATAATATTTTTACATAATCTTGTATAAACCATCAGAGAGTCTCTCATTCAAGTTACCGTGGCCTACTTAGAAAACCTTAAATAGACTTCGAACCCAAGTAAGCCGCAGCAAGGACAAACTCCACAAGTGGAGGTTCATGGAAGGCTCAGACCTTCGGTGTGTATGCGGTGTCTCTCCACAGACAATGGTTCAACTCCTATTCTGCACCGCATGCCCTGTCACCTGCACACGTGAGGACCTATTGGTTGCGTCAGCGAATGGTATACGCGTTGCTGAATTTTGGACGAAACAAATTTAATCATCTATAGATATTTATTTTTTCGTGCTATTTTTGCCATCGACACGCTAAGAATAAGATAACCTTGTATAAAGCCTGGAATACACATGCTACTAGAAAAGCACGCTTCTTTGCTACTAGGTAGTATGCTTATTTACAGCATGCTTTCCGAGTGTGTACATTTGTTCATGAAAGCGCAGACCTCAGAAGCATACTTATTACCAGCATACTTCTTTCTAGCACGTCTCAGATACACATGCTCATTATTAAGCATTCAAAATGTACGTTTCTTTGCAGAATGAACATATTTTTTTATGATGAAAGAATTAAATTTGTTTTTATATTGTGGTGAGCGTGTATTCCATAAACATTCATAATTTCGGTATAGAAATATGTATAAAATTTATAGTTCTTTCATCGCTCCATCAAGCCATCGTGACTACGCAAACAAATCAAGTAGCATGCTTGCATAGGAGACCTTCAGACTTGTTTTGGAGCCCCGTCACCCGCGCCTTACACCGTGTGCCAATAAGCAGGAAAAAGAGACCGGCTTGCGACTAAGTAGCGTACTAATTCACAAGCATACTCTTTTCGCACACACGTGCTAATTGTATGCTACTAAGTACCATCTGCTCGGAACTAGCATGCTTATGTGCTACTACGTAGCATGTGTATTCCAGGCTTAACTTAAAGTAGAAGTAGGCAAAAGTGAATTTGGGTAAGCCGCACGGCATTACAAAAATCACTCACATCACATTATTTCACATTCACTCACAACACTTTCTTACATTTCTATGGACCATCGCATACAGGCGGGCCGCACCGGTCTTTTTTGTATAAAATGCGTTGCGTTGCGTCCAGATGCGGCTGTAATGTGCGCTTAGCTTAACAGAGATGTTTGCCTTTAACTGGACTCAATTCCGGACGTGACTAATAAATTGCATATAAAAAAAACTTTCAACTTAGGTGTTAGATTTTTCACAGCTTCGAGGGACTGTAGACTTGATTATATGGTTTTAATTTCAACTCGATACCTCCACGCGTTCCCGAGATAAAGAGTCTTGACAGACAGACAGACGGGCGGACGGACGGACAACAAAGTGATCCAATAAGGGTTCCGTTTTTGCTTTTGAGTTACGGATCCCTAAAAACAGTATCCCGGCCGAGCTTCCTCAGTCTATACTAGTACACTGCCGGTCGTAGGCCCCTCCAATCACAACTCTATCTCGATGGTCACTCATTCTTATCCAGCTCCCTCCAGCCACCCTGAAATATCTGCCTTTCCACCTAGCTTGCGGGCTTCTTACCCCGCGTTTGTTGGTTACTTTCTTTACAAACTTTGCACAGCCACTTTCTTGAATAATGTCTTCTTTCCCAGGTCGCTCGAAGGGGTAACCTCGTTAACCTTTCAAGATGCTGTGAACAGCGAATGGCTTGAATCAGACAATAACGACATGGTTGGCAACTTCGGCGAATATTTGGAACCGTGGATTAAACACAATGGATACCCACTGATACGAGTTACACGTGTACGAGGCTCCGGAGTGTTGCTTACTCAGGTAAATAACTATTAATTTGAGAAAAAAATTTGAAGTAGTGCTTGCAATGGACTATTACAGCGAGGCAGGCAAACTTAGCCCCCGTTCATACGGACGATTTTTATCGCACACTGAAATTTCAAATCTCGGCGCAAGCAGTTTGTTGAAAATACAATGAACGATGAAAAATCGGCTTAGGGTAAAGAACAAAGACGAAACTTAAGCTTAGAATTGTCAAAATCAATAGCTTTTGGATTTTTAGCGAGATTTTGATGGATCGAAGCGTTATATGTTTACGCTGATATTTTTCCGTACTTACGTATCCTAATATTCTTTTAGTAATGCAGTGACAGCCTAAACTGATCCATAATTAATCTACTTTTGTTGTACTTTTTTTAGGAACGCTTCGGTTTCTCCAATAAACCATTCAACCCGATGCGAGTGCCAATCACTTACACCACCAGCATTGAACAGAACTTTGATGTGGAAAAAATATATCCGGTCGAAATGTTTGACCAATCACTAAATTTGGTCTTTGGTCTCGGTGACGAAGACTGGGTTATTTTCAATATCCAGGGCCAAGGTAAGCTTAAAAATTCAATATTTCACACAACTGGGGCAGTATTTTTAAGATGCCAGCTGTTTTAGAACCCAATGGTTGTTTGGCACACGACTATGGGAAGAGGCCAGATAGAATGACCATAATGCCTTGGAAGTTGGGTAGGCCTTTGGTGTGGGATGCAACCTGTGTCGACACCCTCGCGCCATCCCATCTTCGTAGCACTGTGGGCTGTGCTGAGGCGGCTGCTGTAGGAGCAGAAAACCTCAAACGGCGCAAATATAACAACGTTTGGGGTTGAAACATTAGGGTCTTGGGGTCCGAGTGCTCATGGAATATTTCGGGACATCGTCAAACGGTTGGTTGACTCTTCACGTGACCAGAGGACTGGCCTATTTTTAACCCAAAGAATCAGCATTGGCATCCAACGTGGTAATGCAGCCAGCCTTTTGGGCACTTATTGGGATAAGTGCCCAAAATTTGTCCGCATCGCTGTCAATGGGATGACCAGCGATTCGGACGAATTTTTTGATGTCCACTGAGCTCCTGCCTTTTTCTTTATTTTATTATTATATTAATTTTATATAGTTTATAATAAATCGTAATTATTGAAAGTAATAAAATATATTTTTATAATATTAAAAAAAAGTACAAAAATATCGTTGTTCAGTTGCGAAAATGGAATGATGCTGTTCATTCTGTCGACTTTGATTTTTTTAATAATTTGTACTAGTAATAATGACTCGACTTATCCTGGCTTCATTTTCCTCTCGCACTGGAACACCGCTAGCTTTCAATACGTCCCGGTCCTTGGTTTTTTTTTTATGAAAAAGTTTGTCATACTTGGACTTTAAGCAAACAGAAGTAAGACGTACTATATCAGTTTATTCATACGAGTAGAATTAAAACCACATTCAATGACAAACAAAAACAAATTAACAATGTCAAGAACTCTTTCCAAAGAAAGTTAAAGTGTCTGTTCTCAAAATACGCAATTATTGACAGTCCTGTAACTGCAATTTTGCATTAGGTACTGTCAAAAACACAGTAATCTTTGTTTAATACAATTATAACAAAGTTGCTGATAGATTGCTGCAATCAGAGGTAAAATAAATGTAAAAGTACTGTAGATAAAGTACTGATGACTATTTTTCTTTTCTGTATTCAGGGTACTATCGCGTCACATACGACTCTGACCTTTGGGAATTAATCATCGAAGCTCTTGAAGACCCAGAGACGAGGGAAGAAATCCATCCACTCAATCGTGCTACTGTGAGTAATTTTTTTTCTAATCTTTGGAAAATATAACCCTAGCTGCAGTTCTTTTTATTTCAATCTATTTTAGGCAAGCATTCTTGCTTTCTTTTATAAGTACAAAACTTTTCAATGATGCTGTTTAAAACAAAGAACTTTTTGATACTAGGTTAATTACTTTTTGTCCATAGCTCATAGACGATGCTCTTAACTTAGCTAGAGCAGGAAGATTAGACTATGATTTCGCATTCAGATTGGTTCTAACCATGGAACATGAAACTGAATACGCGCCGTGGAAAGCTTTTGTAAGAAATATGGACTTTTTGAGAAAACGTTTGGTAGCCTATGTTCATGATGACGAACATTTAGATCAAGACATTTATTTGGTAAGTAATCATAGCAAATACTTGACAAAATATGCATTTATTTACGATGTTGAGGAGACGATAAAAAGTTTAATTTAAAATTTATTTAAAGGCCCATCATCCACACCGCTGCAACAAATTAACGTGTTACAAACTCAATCAAACATAAAATTAGCGTATACGGAATACCACTGAAATACTAGTGATGGTGTGATTCTGATTTGAGTTTGCAAAATATTACTTTTGAGTAGCGTAATGGACGCTGTGCCTAAGTATTATTATTTCTTCTTCAGAGAATGGTCCGAAGAACAATACATGCTTTTGAAGATAACATAGGATTCTATCCAGATGTGGCTAGTGTTGAGCCAACGATGCAATCGTTGACCCGAAGCCTCGTGATGGACCACGCTTGCAGAGCCAACTACCAGCCTTGCATAGCTGCTGCCGTAGACTGGTTCTACGATCCTAACGACAATGAAGTAGTGTGAGTATTTGAAGCACTTTTTTGTTGTACTAAAAAAATATTTTACTATGAAAGTGACATACAGTTAATAAATAAGATATTTGAAAATTAAATTAAATAAAATCTTGACTAATACAAAATAAGTAAGCGTTACTTGTAAGTAGCTTTCACCTGAAGCATGAAGTTGTCTTCACAAATAAAATGTGCCTGTAAATGGGTTAATTTAAATACTTGAAGATATTAAATAATTGAAGAGAAAAACACTACAGAACCGCTTATAAAGAGACAATATGAACAAGCTTTTAAGGATCTGTAACTAAATGAAATTCATAATGCAGAAATAATTAATTCAGAATTTTAACATAAAGCTGGCAATCTGATACGAACATAATATACAGAGTCAAACGCTATCGTCTACAAATCACTTCTTATAATTTCAGTAATCCCAACATCCCGCATGATATCAGACCAGCTGTATACTGTACGATGGTGAGGGAAGGCGACGAAGAAGTCAGAAAAGCATTGACTGATAGGCTAGAGATCGAACCAACCCATTACGAGAGACTAGTTATTCTAGAGTCCTTGGCCTGTTCGCAAGACGAAGACTTTATAAATGAGTGAGTAATGATGTGATGAGTGACGATTGAGAAGTCCTACATAATAATCGTTCCCGTCGCTGTTGATATTTGTCTTCACAAACTAATAGTATAATACGCACCGAAAAATCAGTTTGGCGTTCCACTAGGAACTATATTAGGTACAGATAAATAATAAACTGCTAATTAATAATTCACCAATATTTTAATGGAACTTTTATTTCTTACAGGTTACTCGAAGAAACTATAGCAGATGATAGCCCTTACTATATTGAGGAACGAGTGAAGATTTTTACTGCAGTAGCAGAAAGCAACTACGAGAATGCAAACTTAGCTCGAGCCTTCTTGAGAATGAAAGTTTCAGAAATCAGGGACATGTACGTATCTTTTCGTCTTCATGGGCCCTTCGGTGGCCCAGTGTTTATTTGGAGGTTGATGTATATAATATAGTATTATGGTTACTCATTAAGGGGTATCGTATTACCCAGTGGGTATGGGTTGTGAGGGTCAGATAGGCAGTCGCTTCATGTAAGATACTGGTACTCAACTGCATCAGTTTAGACTGGAAGTCGACCCAAAAAAATTGGAAAAAGTGGAAGATGATGATATATGTAGCTTCTCCAATATACCTTCTTACTATAAAATATATTTTTTCAGGTATGGTGGTCCCGAGAAACTTGAAGAGGTGTTTTTCATCGTGGCTGATAATATGGTTGACATAGGCCTTAGTGAACAAGTGAGTATCGAGATCAGAATGACAAAATTAATAATGATAGAAAATAAGAGATTCCATTACTTGCTTAAATGTCAAGAGGCGAAACATTAAAATAAATTACCTGATACATACTAGGCAGTCCTAATTCGATAATGAATGACTACTTCCTTGAAAGCACAATTTAATATTTTTTGTTTAAAATGTTGTTTGCACTGTTTAATTAGCTTAATTCCTTTTGATAGAAATAGTTTTCCGACTGATAGTACAACGTAAGGACATTGAATTCGAGACTTCAACTGCCGGTGCATTAATTATTGAGCTATTAGCTATTTCTAATCGTAAATGTATATCTTTCCACAGTTCGAAATCTGGGTAGGGGGTCAGAACAACAATTTGGATGATTCCCAAATGGCCGCTGACCGAGCTGTTGCCAAAATATTGGAGAATCTAGACTGGGATGAAAGGGACAAGGAGTATGTATATGAATGGATAGACGAGAATCATGCACCGACTTTAATGCTGTCGGTTATGGCATTCTGTGTGTCATTAATGGTGGCGGTGTTCAATCATTAAAATTAAAAGAACTTGAAGATCGAGGATCTGTTTTTGAAAATATAATTATTGATTCAGTTAAGACTGATTGTGGTTCTAATAAAGAATGATGATGATGATGATGAACGTGTGGCAATCGTCTTAATTAAGTCCAGAAACAGGTTGTTGATCTTCAAAAATATAATGTAAGGTAGTTATTAATTCGTCAATTTATATTATTAAATTTTTAGTGTAATTTATAGACATTATTGTAATCAAATTTATTAAAATGATATATAGGTAGATAGGTGTTAGAATAATAAATAAACTCTACAATACAAGCTAAAATAAGTTAAAACATATATTAATACTAATAAGTTGCAAAATATTTTAATGTTATACTTACATTATGTTTGTAAAAATAGTAAATTTTATTTTAATAATAAATGATAAGGTGATCGGGAAAGGAACTCAATAGTATCATAACTGATATTATTCGCAGTTTCCAAATGGCTTACAGAATACAACAGCTTTATTGATAAAAAAATACGTCTTATTATTATTTAATGCGATTGTATTATTATATTATATAATTATTATGTTTGTATTCAAAAAAGCTTTAAAAAAATCACTCGTCTTGGTATATTTTGTATTAAGATGTGTGGCCAATGTTAATCAAATTAGTTTCTTAGTAATTAAAATGTAAGTTTAGTTATACCAGAATTGCACAAAGTGACTTGGTTTAAGGGTAGATGTAAACAAAATGTAATCGTTTAGAATAGAGTTTCTAATACCTAAACTGTAATTAGAATGTCATAATAAATGATTTTAACATAGACAACAATGGCCCTCTAATTCAAAATTAATATCTAAATAAAATAAGCTGAAACTCATTTTGTTTTGTTTGACATCTTGGTGTATAAAAGCATGACAAGTACAGTCAGTACTCTGCATAACTCTTCCGTTCTTTCTCTTTGTAACGAGTCAGGCAATGCTGATTACTGACCGTACATGAGGATAAATTATAATTTATCGTGTTAAATCCCTGCTAGAGGCAAACACGTTATTTTATTTCTATGCTTTCCCTTCCAAAGTTGGTTCTTGTTTGTCTAATTATATCTATATATTTTAGCTTTTAGGAGGAGACAGTGTAGGTATATTAGATTCGCATTTAATATTTTAATTTTATTTATAAGGGTATAGTTGTAATTTTTTTTTACTGCGTTTTCACTCATATTTTAATCTTATAGTTTGTAAGATAGTACTAATTATATTAAGGTAAACAATCTAAATCTGAGGCAAACGCGTCCTCTTGCCTCAAATTTATTAATAGGTTTAACATATTAAATAAATAAATAAACGTAAATTAAATATACACAACCTAAAAATTATAAATTTAAATCATTTTATTAGCATTAGACAATATGGCATATTTAAACATTAGATTTTATTTTAAAAACCTTATAATGGTATTTTTTGTAATATGTACATATTGCAAAAAATGTAATATATAAATTTAAATAAATTGGTTAAGAACGAAACAATTGTTTATTTTTCGTCTTCCTAAAGCCATTCATCATCATCATCATCGTCATTTCAGCCGAAAGACGTCCATTGCTAGACATAGGCCTCCCCAAAGCACTCCCCCCTCCCACCAACTGAGAATGCAGCTAAACAGCATTGTCATATACACTTTTTCTACGGCGCGGTGTATACGCTAGTGTAAAGAAACCGTGCCGTGTACAAGGCCTCATGTAAGTTTTCGTTAATGGTAGAAACAACAAAAATAAAACAACATACTTAAAGATACAAAACATATTATAATATTATTTATATTAATCAAGTTATTTAAATATTATTATTATATTAGAATAATTTAGAATTTTTAGCCTGAGGCGCGTTAAAATTGTATGACAATAAAGTAATAATATGTACAAATAGCATAATTAATATAAGAGCTTAAATAAATGGATTGAAAATTAAAAATGCTTTTTTCCAGTTTTTTAAAACATTATGACTAGTACTAAACAGTTAAATTGTTATTATTGATTTTATTTTACAAAAAATATTATTTCAGAGTTTTCATGTTTTTGTCTGTATAAAGTGATAGCAGATCTATCACAAAAAAAAACGATGGAATGTGACTTTAAAAAAAAACACATCTTACTTTTCACGATTAATCAAAAGTTATTTATACAGGGTTAATGGGAAAACACCAACAACCTCTTAATGGGTTATTATACTCATCATTATGAATAACTTTTATTATGGGACCAATCCTGAAATCGCGAAAATAATCAGCTGTTCCCTACATTTATGTTCGTATAACTCGTCAAAATGTAGGGAACAGCTGATTTTTTTCGCGATTTTAAGAAGTTGTTGGTGTTTTTCCAATAACCCTGTATACAGGGTAAATTTTTGACATGAGGCAGTAAGGACTGAACCTTGTACAGTACAGTGAACGCTTTTTATTTTTATGGGAATTTTTGATTTAAGAAATGTTTATATTTTATTTATAGATTTAAAAAAAATGCAAAATCAGCAAGAAAATGGGCCATTTTCACTAAAACCTTTTTTTTTATTAGAGTAAAAAACTCTATTGAACCAACTGAGGTTTGAGAACGACAAGTCCGAAATCGCATAAAACTGCGCGGATGCGGGAATGCTCGCGATCTGCCTGTCCGCAGTCGAGCGATGAACAGTCCGAACGAGCTATGGCGTGGGGTGCTCGTGCTCTGCTCTGACACTCAAAGGAAGTTCAAATGTTTAAGTTCGCCGCGCCGCGCTTGCTCCGCACCCACGCCAGTCTGGCCAAGCAATGAAAATGGAAATGAGACTTACTTTTTCATTATTGATAGACCATCTCAAAAATCCATCCTTTCTATCTAGGTAAACATCATTTTAGTTTTTAAGACAAATATAGTTGGATAACATTGAATTTTAGGTTTAGTTAGTTTTTGACTACAACATTCTTGTCGAGATTCTAATAAATAAATTGAGAAAGTAGTTACTAGACATTTTAAAATTATTTTGTAAAAATCAGTTTCTAAGTTCGTTTACAAACTGATTTTTACAAAATAATTTAAGGCGGGGGGGACAGTCTTGGAAAACATAATAAAAAAAAGTATTTTACAATCTTATATAATTAGCCTATTAAATAAATAACTGATAAAAACTTAATTAAACACAAATTAGTATTAACTCATTTTAATAAATTGGCAGACCAAGGGTTTACTTTATTTTTTTTTCCTGTTAAGATTTTAATAATTTATCTCGTGAAAATGTTGATAAAAATTGCAATAAATATAATCATTATTGAATATTTCACAGACGATGCTCCATCCGTGTGCAGCTTTTCGGTGACGCCTTCAATTGCCTGTAAAAAAACAGAACAAATAATTGTCACCTTGAACTACATAATTATTAAGAGAGACTTATCTAAATGGTACTTTTCTATCTAAAGGGATCTTCTAGCACGTGGCCAAAATCGAAACTAAAGCCACCATTTTGTTTTCTTCAATACAAAGGTAACTTAAGTGCAGTGCCCAAGTTGTCACCTTCTTAGGTCATTCACTTCGTAATAACTAACCATTGGCAAAAGTCATGTTAGTAGCAAAGGTTCTCCTTGAAAACTCTTTTATTTTTTTATTGCTGACATCGATCACACCTGATGGAAAGCGATGGATGAGGTCTATGATAGAACGAGCGTGCCCAGAAGATGCCTAAGGCACTGGAACTCCCACGCTTTGGCGATACACAGCAGGCTGCTTACTGCGGACTGCGGGGGGAGGGGGGGCGCTAACCGCAAAAAAATTATTTACGTTATTTTTTTTTAATAAAATTTTATTCCATTGGCATATATATCTTAACGCTATTGATGCAGCAGGCTTAACGTTCTGTCCGGCGGCAGACGGACTCTTAAAACCATCGTTCCTAAAACGGCATCTAGGAGGACATGTTTTAAAACATCCAATTTTTTTTATAGGCTTAAAAGATGATGTTTTACAAGACACATTGTCGTTGACGAAGAGGCTGTAGAAATAATTCATTAACGAAAATTTAGAGTCTGTAGAAATAATTCATTAACGAAAATTTAGAGTCTGTAGAAATAATTAATTGACGAAAATTTAGAGTGTAGAAATAATTCATTGACGAAAATTTAGAGTCTGTAGAAATAATTCATTGACGAAAATTTAGAGTCTGTAGAAATAATTCATTGACGAAAATTTAGAGTTTGTAGAAATAATTCATTGACGAAAATTTAGAGTCTGTAGAAATAATTATACTTTACGTACTTACACTCAAGAGAGATCGTCGTTCACCAACTGTTTACAACGCTATCAGGTTCATGTGGCATGTGGCCAAAATCGGAACTAACGTCGACATCTTTTGTTGTTTTATTACTGTGTCAATTTCACAAATGTTTATCAACAACGCCCCCTGTATATGTCATTCAGGCGCCAAAAGATTCTTGTAGCACTTTAGAAGGAATGTCTAATGCAGTATTCTGCATAAAACCAACATATTTTTCTGGCCTCCCATTTTACATTTTATTTATTTATTTATTTCTTCTTCCATTGTCTCCTGTCAACCGTCACGCTATCATTCACACCTTTTTTGGGATTCCGTACCCAAAGGGTGCCAACGGAACCCCATTACTAAACCTCCGCTGCCCGTCCGCCTGTCTGTCAGCGGACTGTATGTCATTAACCGTAATAGCTAGATAGTTAAATTTTTTTCACAATGTGTGTAGGTATTTCTATTGCCGATATAGCAACAAATACTTACTAAGAATAAAATAAAGTAATAAATTAAAGGGTTTTTTCGGTTTTTTCTTTCCTTTCATCATCCCGCACAAACCCAATCCTTATTTTCTTTGTTTTTCCTGGCCCTCTTCATCCATCAGCATAATAATCACTGCTTTAATCAAAATCCATCACATCATAAAAATAGATTATGAATAATAGATACTAATCTTACCTTCTCAGTAGTAGACATTATAATAGGCATTGGTTTTGGTTCTCCTAGTGGGATCTTGCCGAAAAATCTGTTTTTCGCGCGTCTGGAATAGGGCAATGAATATATTAAAAAGAAGAATGTCATACGTTTTCAAGTTGGCACACAAACATCTACATATTACGATTTCGAATCAAAGAACATTTTGACAACTTTACAATTTTTAAAGGGACGTGGAAAATTTAAATATTTTTTAAATTTTTTCTGTTAGTGCCTCTCTTGAGAGGTATCGTGTTACCCAGTAATCGGTACTAAAATACTACTATTCAGCTGCATACGGTTAGACTGGAAGCTAACTCAAAAATGTTCATTGGGAAAAAGCTAGGCAGATCGTGATGACGAATGCCTACGTACTCGTAGGCATTCGTCGGCTAGAGGTAGGAAAATATGCACTATATGTGTCTCTTACATTTTCTGGTCAGCGATCCACTTGTCGTCCTGTTCGATGGGGTTCAGTTTGCGCGAATACGTGTTACTGAACGTCTCGTTGGCCAACACGAAGAAGTACGACATGCGACAGTCTGGGAACAGGCTGGAAATCAACGTTTACAAAATTTCAACAAAATTTGAGCAGATTCAAACAGAGATTCATTAGGAGTTATTTTAGAAGCTTTAATATATGACGGAGATGGTAAGTGTATGTCGTTATTATCAGCCATATTTTAACTACTGTGGGCGTACTGTGGGTATGTGTTGGTTATTGCGCAATAGAAAAACCGTTTGCAGTTCAAATCAGATTATAATTTCACGAACAATTTAATCACACTAGCAAATTACACACTGTAGGTACACGACACAACCGGATACGGAACGCTGGACAGTTTCTGAGCACATGTTGTCCGTACGATGTCCAATGTCCAAGAGAGCATGGTCCTACCCTGCCCTCTGTATTCCTCATCTCCTGATGAGGATGAGGATAGGAGGTGGGCATGGTTTGCGACGTAGCTCCACTACCACACCATTATACCTGAATACTATTAATTTCTTGAAAACAAGCATGGTTTGATTTTTTTTTTAATGTAACTCACGTATGTTTGCCCCTCCGATCCTCCACATACATCCTCCTGACATGCGCCTGCGCAGCCTCGTCGTGCAGCTCACACGCCAGCTGTATCACGTTACTGCGGAACAGTCGCGTGAGGTACTGACTGTCCTTGCTCTTCGTCAGCTGCGTGTAGATCGGGGATACCTTCTTGATCATGAAGTTCTGGAATTGTTGAAGAATTTATGTTAATTCCAATTCTAATATGTTTTGGAATGAGAATAAAAATTAAATAATTGTGTCTTACCTCCCATTCCCAATACATATGCCTAGTCATATTACAACTAGCTCCTTCAGTGATCAGCATTTCATATCCAGACATGGCCGACTCCCATACTACAGGACTGCGTTCTTTGTCTAGATAGTCTAGTATTTCCATAGCGAGCTGAATATCTAGGTCACGCGCCACGAACAGAGCAAATACATCGTTTACTATCTGGAATACATCAGAGTGTATAATTAGAATTATGCCAAGGTCAATCAAGGTTTAAGACAAAGCTAATCTTGAATTTGGATTTGCAAATATTAAAAGAATCTTCTTGTGGTTATATTATTAAACAGTGGGTTAGTATGTATATACATTTCGACGCCCCCGGGGAATAAACCGGTAATCGCAAAAATCAAATTTTACAGGAAAAATGATTTAGTGTTTTTGGGGTATATCTCTTCAACAAAAGGTAATTATGACAACGTTGTTATATGACCTGTATGAATCTGACCCTGTAAATTTTACAGGGTCAGATTAAATAAGCTAACAAAACTCCGCAGATGTGATGGTTATCAATATCTAAATACGATATAATATAATATATTATGATTTTTCTGGGGGGCTAACGACCTCTCTTCATTTAACTACTTCAAGTATGTGTTCAGAAAATCAGTTTTTTTTTTGTTTTATCGTGTTTAGACAGCGGTATCCACTACGTTTTTGAAGGTTACATTAAAAACAAACCTTTTGAACTGATATTTCAAGCAATTAAACCACCTATGGTCGTTGACTCCAAAAAAATAATATCTTCTTTTTTTAGTTATTTTTTTTTTAGTTTTATTATGTTTAGATATTGATACCTATCACGGGAACAGGTGTTCATCACCATTTTGGAACTTACTTGTGCTCTGTTTAATTCATCGATTGTTGTCATGTTTTCCTTCAAAGTCTTTGCTATGAGTCTCCAAGTAACTGGATCGTAGTTGACTCGATAGTATCCTAAAATATTATAATAATTCTATTAAAAGGATTTTAAAGGGGCTTGTGGTTAAGTAATAACAGCCGTACGGATCGATCGATCAGGTTAAGCTACGCTTGCCGCGGTTGGTCCATTGATGGGTGACCATCTTTACGTACCAAGACCCCTCCGTGCCTCGGAAAGTACGTTAAGCCGTTGGTCCGTCATTCGTAAATATTTGACAGTCATTACGCGTCGTCATTATCTCGAAAGTCTGACAACCAGTCTTACCAAGGGGTTAGACTGGAAGCCGTCCCCAACATATGGGGTCGGATTCCAGTCTAACCGGATGCAGCTGAATACCAGTATTTCACATAGAGCGACTGCCTATCTGAACGGGTAATACGACACCCCTTGGTAAGACTGGTTGTCAGACTTTCCGGCTTCTGACTACCCGTAACGAATGTCAATGATCTACAAACAACAGCTGGGACCAACGGCTTAGTGTGCTTTCCGAGGCACGGAGAGGTCTCGGTATTTAAAAATGGTCACCCATCCAAAGACCAACCGCGGCAAGCGTAGCTTAACCTGATCGATCGACCTGTGCAGCTGTTAGTATTACAAACCACGAAATTACTAACGACTGAAAGAGAAATCGGTGTGTAACTATTCATCTGATATAATACGTTTATTAGTAAGGGGAGTAATGTAATTTTATCTGTGACATTTTTTTTCTTAGCGCGTCGATGACAATCTAAATGGACTTGGCCCAGAATTTGGCTACAAGTCACCAGTTCCTGTAACGTGCAGCTGACAGGACACGTAGGACATAATAATAACTGTCCCATCGTTTGTGGAACTTCACCACATTTACACTCCAAGGTGGAGTCGTCTCTGAATCTGCACCTGAACAGGTTTTCCTTGCCAATAACATAGCTGTGACATAATTCCACCAGATTACATATTATTATTATTCCATTATTATTATATGCGGAATTATGGGCGTCATAAAACTTATGCAATACTTCGTCTACGTACTGCATTGTATTGTGAATAAATCAGCACAGTTTTACGAGTGTGGCTATGACAGAAATAGATTCATTGCTAAGCCAAGGACTTGCCAAGTTCAGCCGTTTTTATTATTAGCAGTAGTCAATACGGCTCAATTAAGGCGAAAGCGCCAGGGTAGCCCGCCAAATTCATTTTTTTTTTAGGTTATTTGCAATTTCCTGGTCAGTATTAAGTTGTACGTTGATTAATATATTATTCGAGGGTATTTACAGAATCATAATCATTAAAGTCATCAACACATCTCTCTAAGACCACGTAACTCCAAAGAATAACTGTTTCATGAAATCACCATTCTTTGGGGTTACGTGGTCTTAGAGAGTTGTCTTGATGACTTTAATGATTATAATTCTGTAAATACATATTTGTTACGACTGCGAATCATATTTTGATCGACGTACAACTTAATACCTACTGACCAGCAAATTGCAAAAAACGTAAGAAAATTTGAATTTCGCGGGCTACCTTAGCGCTTCCCCCTTAACGGTTTGCATTTTGCGGTATGTTAGGGATAGTTTCTTTTGAAGTCTGAAAGAGTTGAGATACTTTTATAGTTTGTGGTGGAGCGAAGCAATATTTTCTTTTGCTCATAAATTTCGGCCACTGTTTGAACACTTGGCAACCACAAGTAAAGCGCGCGTCGCTTCGTGAGAACGAATAATACCTGTGTACTAGCTAACTCTATTACCTGTAAAATAAACTATTTCCAATTTCTATCCATGCTGTGTTTGTCTACTCACCTGAACCTTTCCTATTCAGTATAATCCAGCCATCATTCAGATTCTCTCCGAAGGTGTATTTCTGTTCTCCGATAGTGAACCTCGGTTGGTAGCAGTTGTAACAGTTCTGGTTCTTCTGAACCATGTACGATATGGGGATCAGGTAGTCGGTGTCTAAGCGGTTATTGCTGGTGAAACTGAACTGCCTCTGGAAGAGAATGAGGGAATAATTGGATGATATATTTTACTTCTATAATTATGAATATATAAAGATTCCTCCTTCCAATTAGTCCTTGGTAGCTGTGGACAGAGAGAGGTGGAAAGAGTGTAGCGAGGTCTTTTCACAGCAGTGAAACATTAATGGCAAGAAAAAATATTACTTTGAACAAAAAATGGTTTGCCATTTTATAAAAAAATTAATGAAGAACAAATTAAATGTATGGTGATCCCGTCGGTGATTCTCAGTAGACATGATTTATCTTTTTACTATAAACGGGTTTCTGTGACAAATAAAATTTGTTTTTTTCTTTCTTTACATGGAATAAGAAGGTCATCCCAAATTATTGCTGGAATTGTATTGTGCAAAATTATACTAGTGTATTGATAAAATTAGAAATTGGCACATTCTTGGCAAAAATCTCGTGCTATGTTATTTCAATTTAGTGAAACTGCATTGAATGGTAAATCTTCTGACGGTTACACGATAGCTTTTGAATCTTCTGACTGTTCAATGTCCTCCTACCTGGTATGCACATAATTACTTGTAGGTACCAAAGTATAAAATAAAAATCTTCTCATAGAATCTCAAGTAATTTCTTTATCAGTTACGTAAAAAGATGTATTAAACAAAAAGGAGAAAGTTTTCTTTGGATATTTCGACGTTTCACTATATTGTTTTAATTTGTAGTGGCTTTTCCACCAGATGTTTAAGAAGACGGTTGTCTTTTGTTTCTCAAAAACAGTTTTTCTCTTTAAATTTATGTTTTCAACGAACCTGCTTCAATTGAACAGCATTAGGCACCCGATCTCTCAACACCTGGACGTTGATCACGGGATAACCTCGCCGTCTGAACCAGGAGCCAAGGATCCTTGATGCAGTGGAACCGTTGAAGAACTGGTGGAGGCACTCGATCGTATCCTGATCTAGTGTCGTCGTGAAGTCTTGCAGGGATATGTATTTCCCTCTCCTGTAATTTTAAAAGAAATTTATTGTGTGCGTAGACATATCATCCTAAAATGTACGCACTGTTGGGACACAGGTCTCCTCTATTCGAGAGGGGCCCAGAGCGAGTTGGGAGATGTCACATGTCTTCGAAGTTATAGTTCTAGGACATGCCTGTTTCCTCACGACGTTTTCCCACACCTTTTTGAGAGCCGTGGTGATGAAATTATTTACACAAAGTAAAGAAGAAAGTATTTATTTTATAATGTGCTATTTTTCTCAAATCAACGATGGATCATGAGAATGATTGAAAGATTTGCTTTAGCTATCAAGGTATTGGCCAAGGTTGGCTCCTCTACGTCGTCGTCTAGCGTCTAAATATATTTTTAGCAATTTTTCATGGCGGTGGCGCCAAATTGAAAAAAACTGCAACTGGATATAAAAAAACTGTACAGTTTGTTTTGTACACCTAGTGAAATATTATAGGCAAATCACAGACAGAAAAGAATTTCTTTATCCTAACTTACAGTGCGGCCGACGAGAGAATGCGTTCTTGACACCTGTCAGTTTCATACAAACGAATACATGTTTTGCGAATTTGAACTTTATTAGCTACTAGAATTGTCACACTGACGGTGTCAGGAAAGAATTCTCTCGACGGCCGGTCTGTAGGCATGTGTTTAATAATGCAGTGTTCTTAATATCCTTACTATCTACACAAAGCAGGTTCCTACGCTGTTCAGGCAGAGGCAGCGGTGGTAGCGGAAATTTTCACAGTAATCCTATTTGACATAAACCCAGATGGTACAATTTTATTACTATCACACTGTCCGCTACTGTCTTTGTCTGAACAAAACATTAGCCTAGTGAAGACAACTCACCTCGACTTAATATAATGCACCAACGACATATGAAACTTTTCAGAATCCACCCAGTTCTCCAACATCCACAGTATTGCTCCAGTCTTCATCGTCACCAGTTCCTTATACCTTGGCGGTATCTCTATAGCCAGCGAAGAGTTGAAGGTTTCCAATGCTGGGGTAGTTCGATGCCAGTCTACCGCCATCGCTCTGTGCTTCATACGGAGACCATAACCAGCTATAAGACGTCTTTGCGGTATTTGGACACCGTAATTGTACTGGAAGTGGTAGAAAATTAGTTGGATTAAGGTTGGAACTTATAATTATAGGTCAGTTATAATATTTTTAAAAACCATTGAAAAGTACGGAAACTTATTCGTTCGTTTTACAAATATGGTATTGTTATTCAAACTGGTCCAAGATGGCAAAAGATAGCGACACTAAATAGCATGTCTAAGAACTTTTGCTTGCTAACCTGGTATCAAAAATAGATGATAAATTATCGTATTATTTGTACATAAATACGTCATAATATTATTGCGAGCTATAAGTATTTACCAAGGTCAGAGTTCTAGGCCATACATTTTGACAGAAATATACAATTTCAACTCAACAGTGCTAGTCTTATTTTATAAGATAACTCTAAATATTTTCTGAATCCCTGACTCAGTCATAAAGCGTCGCGGTAGACCACATAGAAAATAGTGGGAAGAGCTGGACAAAACCAACAAGCAGTGGCCATATTTGCTCTGGATTGTAATATACTGGAATTCACGAGGAAAAGGGCCTTAGACTAGCAGTGAGATGAGGCAGACTGACAATAATCAGCAAGTCTCAGTATACATTATATCGATACACTGACGTCTAATCCATCAAATCTTTGCAAAGCAGACACAGTACCTAGTAAGAAAAAATCACCCTGTACCATATTATATGGACCATGGGGCAAGGAGAAAATTTTGCCTGTAATTTAATTGTCTACGTCATCATTACTCACCTGGGTCAATAAGTAATAAGCCAAGTAGGTAGCCATGCCTTCCTTGAACCATTCCTCCTTCCACCTCGTCCTCGCGATTTCCCCAGGGTTGCCAAGCCATATCCTGCTGAGCTGCTGTGCCAGTTCAAAGGTCATGTATTCTATCTGGTTGATGCTCGTGAATTGGTCAATGTTAACCATTCGGTAGGCTCTGTAAATTTTGAAACCAGTGGCTAGAGATGTAGGAATGAAATTGTGAGAAGTCAATACGAATTTAGGTAAATTGCTAGAAAATTGCTAAAATGACAAGAACAAAATTTTAAAAATAAATGTGTGTTTTTGTGTGCTGTAATTGACTTAGAAGACTGTACACTAAGTGCAATCATGAATCAAGTGTTCTGTGATGAACATCCGGAAAGTTAAAGTATTGTAGAAGATTTTAATGATTCATTTCTAAACGTTTTGCAAATATTTTTTAATAGTTCTATAAAAAGATCTGCTGTCTTTGTCTGAGTCAACACGTTTTTTAATAATATGTCATGAAAACCAACACACACAACAACTAAAAAAAGTCTCACCTATATTTAAATTGGCAAACTAGATATAAATATATTTTCTCATTCAATGTCGTATATTCTATCTGTAGTGTTACTTGCCAACCAAAAATCGATTAATACAAACTACATAAAATTACAAAGCGATCCAGAATTACCAATGACGCGAATTCCAATATTCTCATAAATATTAAAGCTACAATAACAGAGAAACAGCACAGACGGTACATTGTTATAACAGCTGATATAATCTGCTCTTATTCATCAGCTGACCTTGGAAAATATACTCAGCTCCTAACTTTAGAATATGGGTCAAGTTTTGCGACTGTTTCTTGTACGCACGAACATTTCCAGTATAAGCTGACATCTTATGTACGGAAAGACTATATATGCGAGGTCAGTTTATACTGGAATTGTGTAAGATAAAATCGCGCGTACAGGAAGCGAGATATTCGTTGAAATGTCAACGTCAAACGATTTTCCCGAATGATATGTTTGTCTAGTAACGTTGGTCTGTTTTGTAAACATTGCGACAATCTCGTGGTCAGTATGCTGGAGTTTACTGATAATATTGTTAGAGGTATCTCCTTTGTTTAGGTTATTAATTTAGGTTAATTTTCAGAACTACAACCACGAAATGAACGGCCAAATCTTATTTTCCAAATATTTCTAAGTAGGAACTCATATATCAAATTTTGTGATCTTTTTTCTTATATTTATTTATTAAAACTTTATGCACAATTAAAAAAACTGTACAAAGGCGGACTTAATAATGCCTTGGGCATTTTCTACCAATCTACCTTAGGGCGATGCAGAAACAATACTCAGTAGATGCAATAGCAAAAAAACAAATAGAAAATATTTATAAATAAAATATATGAATAATTACATATATACATACAAATACATACAAAAAAATATATATAAAACAAAACAAAAGAAAAAGTTTTGGGAGATAAACAAGGAAACCTACAACAACTTAATTCTGAGACGAATCTGCCAACTACCCGTGGTTATATATTCTTCACATAATAATAACATGTTTACAACATGAAATATTTATTACAAATTACATAAAGTTCCAGCCTATAATGTTCCCACTGCTGGGACACAGGCCTCCTTTCTTCGAGAGGGAAGTGCAGGCTGTTATATAACAAGGGACCAGTGCGGATTGGTAGATGTCACATGTCTTCGAATTTTTGGTTCTAGGACATGCCGGTTTCCTTACGATATTTTCCTTCACCGTTTTGAGAGCAGTGGTGATAATTTACACAAAGCCTGTCTGGGTTCGAACCTACAACCCACAGCTCGTAGGTCGCAGCCATTACCACAGCGCCACAACTGCTCATACTGGGCCACCACTGTTCGCTTAGGACATACCGTTCTACACGACTCAAATTAGATGCATTTAGTACAGAATTTCCGGAAAAACTCGTTTTTTCTTAAGATCAGTAACGAAGGCAATGTTATTAGTACATAGTCTACAAAATTAGCTCCATCAAAGATTCTTATCTTCTGAGTCACTTACCCATTGGTCAGGAGATTCCAACTTCCAATTTCATATCCACTAATTATCGCCGGCACTGCTATCAAGTTGATCGGCCCTTGTACTAGCGGCCGGTTATCCTTCGAATATTCATGTATTAGATTAATAATCTTTATTCCAAAGTTATGAATGAATTTGTAGTCATGTAACTCGTCGATAGGTGCCCATAGGATGAGTGTGTCGTTTGTATGTTGGGCTTGCGCACGGTTGCTCGCGTATTTCGAGTAGTGGAATCCAACTTGATGGAGACCGACTTGTGGTGAGGGCATGTAATCTACTACGATATAGTCCCTCTGGATACTAAAAAAAAGAAGACACAATAATTAGTATACAATTAAAATTCAGTTGAATCAGTGGAGCGTTTTTTTCAGTTCTCTCTTGAGCATTGACCATCGGTAGCTTGAACCATAAGAACCATTTTCGAATGTCGACTGTCTACTATTTTTTTTTTGTAGCGTTTTTCTTCTCAGCTCTTTGGGTAATTTTTGCAACATTCACGGGTCAAAGGTCTTTGTGCTGGGGACCTATTTCGTTTTCATTTACATTTATTTGCATGAACGTTCTGCCAATGCGACATGTATTTTTTTGTCCATTAATGAATTAGCGTCATAATATCAACCGAAATACATCTACTGTTGGACTGGCGTTCCTCAAGCAAAATACAATGCGTGAATAGTATTTACCTACGAGTCAAAAGGAACAAACGGCTATGAAAACATTAATATTTTAGTACCTACTCAAGGTATGAACAATGCGGTGATGCAATTTAAATATAATAATGAGTCTATAGATCAGCTTAGAGGTTTTATTGATGTACATACCTACATGTTATTCCTTGCGCATTGATTAGGCCACCTCATCCTCGCCCTTAGAGGTTGCTTACTGCTTAGAATAGTAAGCTGTGTCTAAGGAATTAACCTAACTACAGTAACATCATTTTAAAACATAAGTGGTACACTGAGTTCAAGATACAATTTGAACCACAATTTATTATTTTGCGCTCTATACACAAAAACTAGCTTTGAAAATGTCATAGTATTCATAAATTAAATGCAAGACTGATGTTATGCTTTTTTGTAGTCTGTCTCTAAATAAAAACAATCATTGGCCTTTGCAAAATCATCCTCAATAATAAAATCATGTAAAGAAAAACTTACTTACAATAATGATTAGTTTAAGTATATTCTCTGCCTAAAATGAATCTAACCCTACTTGGTAGACAGTTAGATTATTACCACTACCAAATGAAGACTGCTCATTCATATAAAGTATGATATATTATTTATGTATTCGCACAAAAAGGATACTGGATACTTTGAAATAATGGAGCGTCGCGTGCGTGATCGGTTTTAACGTGGGCATACGCGATTGGATAATAAATTGCTCCATTATCGTCTAAACACTGTCTGGCATTCTTGTTAGAGAACTAGGTGATCTCCTTGTGGGTGCTGCTACCCTGGTACCCGGATTTTTCTTGATTGGATAAAGTTTAAAAAGATAATCTACAGTATTTTGATATTTAAGTACGTATAATCGACCTCTGTGCTCAACCTGTGTTTAGTATTACTCTGGATAAATAAACCTTACCTATTTATCTAATTCAAAGACTACACGGGAGAGCGAAGCCGCATGCAAAAGCTAGTTATCCATATCTTTGAAATCCAAACAGACAATAGGCAAAGAAAAGTTCAGGAAAATGCTTACCGAAATTATTTATTGTAAAGATATTTCAGGCTAGACCTTCGAATTATTGATCGAAGGACTAGACCAACTGAAGAACATACTCATCACTTACAACATAATCCCAGTGCTACAGTGCGTTTCGAGTGCTGGGACATAGGCCTCCTTTCAATGTAGGTACCATTTTGTTGAAACTCAGATGTGTCTTCTCTACAACCGTGTGTCACTAACGGGATGCAGCAGAATACCAGCGTCAGGTATTGTACTTGGCATATGCTGAGCTGGACTTTCATTTGGTGCAACCATGAGACACACACCGCCCAGTAGTGATCGACCGTCATATATGTATATGAGCTAGGTGTCTATGGGTCAATTTATCTTTTTAATCTTTGTTTTTTCTTTCCACCCTTTTTGATGGTTTTTAATACCTATATTTTATCTATCTATCTATCCTTTCTGTGACGGAGTGGGCCATTATCCACCACGCAGGCCCAGTTGGTGGATGTCACATGTCTTCGAATTTTTTGTTCGTAAAAACTTAAAAATTCGAAGACTTGCAACTCATCCCATACTTTAAAAATGCATTTATTTGGATGAAGACTAGGTGGTTCAAAAAAGGCTTAAAGTTAAGAACAATTTTAGACCAACCTAATTTTGAATGTATTGGTACTAAGAGCACTGGAAATCGTGGCAGAATAATAACAGCCGCACGGGTCGATCTTCAAGGTTAAGCAATGCTTGGTGAGGTCCGTCTGTAGATGGGTGACCATCCATAACATACCAATCTGGTCCCAGCTGGTCCCAGCTGTCATTCGTAGATCTTTAACAGTCGGTACGGGTCAGCCCGAAAGTCGGACAATCAGTCTTGCCAAGGGGTATCATGTATGTTCCAGCTGCATTCGGTTAGACTGGAATCCGACCCCAACATCATTGGGGAAAAGGCTAGGCAAATTTGTTGAGGTACTAAGAGCACATTGATATCGATTAAGTTATGAATCTACTCTGGGTAGGTACATCAAAATTGATTTTCTCAATCAAGCGTGTGCGCAACATACGTTACCGGTCACGACGCACGTCTCGACCACAATAATTGACACAATTCTCAGTGACTAGAGTTGGAGCGGTCGCCTTATAGGGTAAAACGTCTCGGCACCCACGGTGTTACTGTGAGCGGGTCATGATTTTATATTGACAATAATAATATGATTTCCTCGCCTTTGTAAGACTGGAACATGGAGGACTCTTATAATAAAACATTTATGTACTACGCAAAATAATAAATAAATTATTTGATTTGTTGCCTACTCTTCGGAATAATGGCAATAAAAAACTATGGAGCGCAAAAATATTGTAGGTATATCTTTAATTTATTTATTCATTGAATTAGTTGTACAGAATTTGAAGGTTCGAATAAGACCTGATTCGGCCTATGTTCCTATACTCCATTGGTTTAGGTATTACTGCCAACTGACCAGTGTTTTAAATGTTTGCTAACATATAAAACACTGGTCAGTTGGCACGTGGTTTTTTTTGTTTATCTTTAGTTAACTACCTAAACCAACGGAGTGTAGTTATGTAAATCTTGAGCCCGATAACAGCATTTCATACGTATCTAATATCGCTAGCAGTTAGACATGTCTTTATAGGTTTATAAAGCTCAATCACCCGGCAAAAAGTGGAAAGTTGAAAATATTTTCTATTTCCGATTAGCCACCACCCAAGTTGGAAGTGAAGAGAAATCATGATAATCTTTTGGAAAACTCGATGACTATTCTTGGAGAAAAAACTGATATTTATGTGGTGAGTAACTGCAATAACCCAACGTTTTTTATTTACGTATAGGGAGAAGAACTGAACATTGATTCACGGGTTCAAGAGGAGACGGCTTAAAATAACCTAAGCTTTTGTGAAAAATGAAGGTACTATGTCAATTTATATTTCCACTAACTGTTTGTTCTATGTGAGAAGTTAGGTTTCTGTAAGAGCGTTTAGACATGGCGCCGCAACGGCAGCGTTTTTCGCCGCCGCGGTATCAAGACTTAACAAAACTCCCTCCGCCGCCGCGTCGCCATGTGTAAAGGGTTCATACAAATCCAAAGGTAACTAACACAGCTGAACCACGGTGGCGGCGGCGGTGCCGCTACAGCTGCGGCATAATGGCCTTAGAGTCAGCGAAATTTTTTCCAAAAGTCTTTCGAACAACATCATACGATATTAACGTCGTAATGAATAACGGTGATACTTCTAAGTACTGTACTGCGAGTATAGCCAATTTGGAGCTTACTACATACAGTCTCTGCTGGTCCGTTATAAAATACCTATAGTACAATATATTATGTTACCTTATCTTAGGTATTAGTTGCAACTCTAACATGCAAAATAATGTAACACCTTTCGGCCTGTTTTATTGTAAGCTTGTTAAATTTTGAAGGTGCAAATAAACATTTTTATAATTATTAAATAGATGGCACACATACGAGACAAACATTAATTTGATTTAATATTAGATTGTAAAACAAGTAGGGGTCTGTATAGCTGACAAACGGGAAGAGAGAAGATGAAAAAATATATAAAATTCAAAGTCCTGACTGACTGATATATCAACGTACAGCCAAACAGCTAGTCCTAGAGACATGAAATTTAGAGGGTGTGTTCTTTGTGAAGAGTAGGTATCCACTAATAAAGGGTTTTTTGAAATTCCACCCCCGAGAGGGTGAAGGGAGAGGGTGAAATTACACGCGGACGAAGTCGCGGGCAGAAGCTAGTATAAAAACATAAAAACGGAAATCCATTCTCGGAATAATTATAGATGTTATTTATCAAACTGTTCGTTTAATTTACTCATCCCAGTACAGAGAGCTCGCAAGAACTCTCACAGTTCACACTACTTTTCTGTTTACCCAAATCAATTACTAACTCCCAAACATCTACATCATTTCGTAAGGTTCAAATATTGATATTGTACGGGTATTGTGGAGTCATCAATGTTTGATACCACACATGTTGCCATTTAGGTACAAACTTGTCCCTTCATTAAAGGTAAAGTATGTATTTATGTTGACCTAATAAATACTGCAGCGGTATAGCACCATCTGGGCTTAAGGTCGAGGGTCGCTCTCCATATGCGGAAGTTATTATTTCGGGTGACCGTACCGACAATTTTCTGCCCCACAAGACACCATTATAGTCCTACGTACGTAGTACCTACGTATAGCAATACGTAGGTTTTCTGGGTGTTTGTAATTGTGGAAAATCACAACATGGTGGAAACAATGAGTGAGCCTTTATGTAAAATAGGTACTAGTCAAGCTTTTTAATATCGTAGAAAATTATTGGCGATAGTGTATCCAGATTTTTCCGCCAAACTACAGTCATCATCAGCCCAGTCTTTTTCACACTATATTGGGGTTGGCTTTCAGTCTAACCGGATGCAGCTGAATATCAGTATTTCACATGGAGCGACTGCTTATCTGACTTCCACAACCCAGTTACTAGGTAATACGATACCCCTTGGTAAGACTAGCTGTTAGATTTTCGGGCTCCTGACGACCCGTCACGACTGTCAAAGATCCACGAATGACAGCCCAGACCAACGGTTTAACGTACTTTCTGAGGCACGGCGGAGTCTTGGTATGTAAAGATAGTCACCCATCCACGGACCATACGCGGCAAGCGTAGCTTAACCTGCTCGATCCACCCGCTCTGCTAAGCCACAAGTATAAGTAAAACGTAAAGTTTGTCTAAAACAAAATATTTTTCCATAATTGTTATTTGAATTTTATTCTCATATTACTGAAATCTCTAGTATCTCCTGTCGTTGTATATTTTTCATTAAAAAAAAATGTCCTTGGAGTTTCTTGCCTGTTCTTATTTATAGGAACCTATTACACTTTGGGATGGGCTACTAGCTAACTAACTAGCTTCATCTTTCTGCCTGATCGACCCTTGACAAGTCAAAACTGCCTGCAATTGGTTTCATATTGAAATAAATGCTTTATGTTTTGAGTATCAGCTTACTTATCTCTCCTCTGTTCTTCAGCGATGACAAGACTTGTGTTCGTGAACTGTAGATCCTTCAGATGCTTCAGGATGTACACTTTGAACTTGAACACTGCTTCAAACCTCGGGTTGTCGAAACACGGGAAGAAATACTTCGCTCTGTTCGGAGATAGTCGAGTCGTGAACAGGTAACTGAAACAGAAAGAGAGTACCTATAGGTTTTTATGATGAATGGTACCAAGAAACTGATGGAAAATAAAGAAAGAACAAAAACTAGGTTTATTTGTCACAGAAACACGTGTAGAGTAGCGAAACTCTGAAGACGTGTTGGGTGTCATGTTTATATATACAGTATGTTAACTAACAGAGGGCGTTCCCGTTAACCCGCAATAGTATAGCATCCATACATGCTAAAAAAATATTACCATTCGAAAATAAAATGTTTTTATTTTTATTTATATTAAAATATTCACTAAAAATCGTAAATTGATACGTTAAAGAAACACTCTGTACACGCGTACTTGAAGGACAGCAATGTCGGAATTTATTTAATTAAATAAATTAGAATTAATTAAATAAATAGAGTATCAATTTACGATTTTTAGTGAATATTTTAATATAAAAAAATATAAAAACATTTTATTTTCGAATGGTAATATTTTTTTAGCATGTATGGATGCTATACTATTGCGGGTTAACGGGAACGCCCTCTGTTACTTAACATACTGTATAGATACCCATCACGACTGCAAAGTTTCTCTAGCTAATTTAATTTGACCCTGTATAAACAGATAAGTAAGAAAATGAGATTTAAAAACAGAAAAAAAAAAATTAACATTATTAATTAACAATATTAATAATTAAAAATTCTTTTTTCTTAAAGTAGGCAAAGCATCAGCTGTGCTTTGTCTCCCCACTTTAGGTGCTTTAAAGTGTACAGTACCCGGCGATAAATATTGCACATCGACCTTTGGAAAGAGACAATCGGCTAATTTCGGCTTCGTAGAGCGTTATCTCTGTCGCACGAAATACAAACAGTCCGGTATCTATTAGGAGCTGTTAAAACAATTATGATTTGCTTCTTTTGATAATTATTTTTATTCTTTGTATAAAATACAAAAAAGGTAAAGGTCGATGTGCAATATTTATCGCCGGGTACTGTAAAGTGTACAGCCTATCTTGCTAAATGATAAATACCTATTTATTTCAATAAGTAGGTTTAAACAAACACTACTACACGTCTATCATGTTTAAAATACTAGATTGTTACCGTTATAATTGCTTATTATAATTTTGATAAAACTTTTACTCTTCAGATCTCATTTTGTCATAGCAGAGCTGTTTAGTGGCTTTATAGTTTAGTTCTTTGCCGCATAAAACTTTAACTAGGCGTTATTAATACTACTTTAACCTTTTATACTATTCATACGAAGGCTAAAATCCAAACAAAGAAAAACGGGTCAAGATTTACCTAGAAACTATGAGTTCAAATATCCTTGGCAAATCCAACGTTATTGGATTTTCCTGTGTACCTACATTATCCACGGAAAAACACAATCCGTTGACCTATTCTTGCTAGCAGGTGGACTCATTTATTTTGTTTATTACCTACGCAAACATTGCCCCTTCACCCATTCCCATTCTTGGGTGTTTCCCAATTATTTATTTATTTTAGGTTCTCCAACAAAAGGTATAAACTAAACATTATATAGTGAATGGACGACAAAGTATTTGGTAGGTGTACTATAGAGAATAATAAAATACCGAAATTAACATTAAAAAACACAAAAATAAAAAAACATTCACAATAAATTTTCATGAAATTTCTTATAGGTATTTATCGAGAGATTGGCTGATATTATGTAATATACTAAGATATGGGTGGTCTACATATAGACTCTATAACTTGTAGTGGGTGGTGTTGTGAAGTCTCACGTACTTCACACATTAAAATAGGAAAATAAGTAATTAGCAACACCCACTACCGCTAGATTAACCTTTATTATCAAACCGTGATTACCAATGACTGTGGATTGGTACGCTGCTTTTATGTATGTATTCTTCAGATTTGTGTTAGAAATAGTCGCTGGATATAGTTGAAGTTTAGTAAGAAACCGATGGATGTTTCCGAATAAAATGTAATTTGATGGATTCATGGGTTTGGTTGACTTTGGTTTGGTGACCGTACCAATCGCGAAATAAATAAAATTCCTGTAGCTAAACGAAGTCCACAAAAATAATTTGTCATCTTTTTTTTTCGGGTGTTTCTGCTGGATGTATTTTTAAGTCTATTTGCAAAATCCAGGTGGATTTTCCCATATTAAGAAGGTGTTGTCTCCTTTTATGTCACAGTTTATCAGCTTAGTAACTACTAACAAACAAAACATGCAAGAAACTAACTAACTCAAGATATGAACCAAGGTCGTGTGACGTCCGGAAGTGTCGCTGTCGGTACGCAGTAGTGTGTGTTGAAAATACGGCAAAAAATAAAAGACTAAGTTATGTATATAATGCTTGAAACACATAAATAAATACAACCTGGCAGTCGATCTTTATTGTATTATGTGCCTACCTAAATATAGGTATTTTAAGATTGGGGAGTTTTATAAAATGGTTACCTATTGTAGTGTCCAACTTCTTGAAACATTGTTGGTTATTATATTTTTTATTAGAAGATGTATAAGTAAGAAGAAAGATCTTCTATCATTCAGAATATATTCCACCCAATGTGAATCACAAAAAGTTAGCAACACAATTTTTACTTACTTTTTGTAATTCACATTGGTTAAAATGCAGTACACATGCAAACGACCTTCAAGATTTTTATGACCTAAACTCAACCATTCTTACTCAGAAAACCTACAAGGGAAACATTATCATACAATTCCTTTTCAACGTTTTGATCTCAAATATTCCTTAACGACCCATTGAACACTCAATCAAACAACTGAAACAACGCACATTATCAACCGTTGATCATAATGTTACTGTTATCGCTGAAATCAAAACATTATAGCATTCTCGCTGCGTTGGCTTTGTGGTTATCTTACAAGCAGACGTTTTAGCGATTGTCAGATGTTTTAACTCTGACAGCAACACAGTGTATGTCCCATTTGGTATGACTAACGAACCGAGACGTTGAGCAGACGATTTATTTGGCTAATTAAGCGACTGAACTCTACACAAATGTTTTCTTTTAAGTGGAACATACGGATTAATTGGTTTATTTGTACCTACTGGTTCATTGGTTTTGTATGATGATGAATTTGTCCACTCGTAAGTGGGAGGCGTCTTTTTTGTCGTTTTGTAAATGACATAATTATTATCTCATAATGTTAATTCTTAAATGTAGAGGTTTTACAAGATGGTAGCGTATCTGTGGACTTCTAATATAAATTTAATTTATTCGGTCTCTTCAATAAATTATTTTGTGCAGCTGGCGTTATAAAAATATCCATAGAGTGATATCTAAAGAATATTTTAGTAAAATAAGATTTATATCTATTTTAATTTTAGTATAAAGATGAAACTTTATTTGCAGATACGCCCATTTTAAAGTTAGAGAAGTACTAAACTAGGTTAAAGAAAAAAATCGCAAAGAATGCTTTCCATTTTAGTTGAAAGTGATAGTTTTATTGCAAACATCTTGAATATCTCCTTAATACCTACGTTAATTAAAACACTCCGATCGCTAATTTTTCTACACCAACATTCATTTCACAAAATAATAGCACGAAAATCCATTCTAAAATTAAAACTATCAAGACTACTAAACGCTATACTAACAGACAATAAAAACACTTAATGTTTATGGTTTTTAGCCTTAATTATTGATACATGATCCAGACTGCACGTGGGATAGAAGGTCGGATGTATATGGTTCTCGGCCTTATAACCATGTTGAGTTTGAATAAAAACTAGTAAATGTTAATAGATACATACTAGGCAAGTATTCACGTAGGTGGTAATAGTATCTAGTCTGATTGCTAGTTATCATACAATTAGGAATTAAAGATATATTTATACCCTGTTCAGTTTGGCTTGAGACAAAACGTAAACAACATTTGACTGCTCTTAATAAAATTATATTCAGTAAAATATATCAAAATATTAATTTCTAACAAAAAAATTTTTTTTCGTTACACAAGAAGTTTATGCATTTTATTTAGAAACCATTACTGCCTTCTGGTCTAATGGTTTCCAGTAGTGCTGCTGACCATGAGGTCCTTAAATCCATCTAAAGATTGTCTGTAAAAGATCGCTTTTAGCGGTAGGTAAGTCCGCCCATTGTGTTATCCTATGTAAAATATCTAAGTACAGATGCCAGCACATCAAGCTACCCGAAACTGTCAAAGTTACCCAATCAACTTTGAACCTTATGCTTTAGCGATATAGTTGAAAATATATTAAAGAAATTTGACAGATTGTAGTAGCTTGATGTGCTGGCGTCTGTACATTTATATTCTGTAATTTTTATGGTGTTTATTATAAAGAGTGTTTATTATTCTGTCTATATATCTATCCTGGGTTCGATTCACGGGTCAGTCAAAGTAGGTATTATTTGGATTTTCCATCTAGAAAATCTTAGTTGCAGCCCCGAGGCTGAATTCATGCCCATTTGATAGCAATAGATTCGCTCCTCTATTACATTACATAACTGGTGAAATGTGGGTGTTCTATAGCTACACCTCTGCCCATGCAACCCTTCGGCGTCAGGGCGTGATGTTATGACGTTACTTTCTCCCAAATTGTTATTTTTGTTTTTCTGTTGTTCGAGTTTTTTATTTTTATGCGTCATGTTTGCCGCAAATAAACGTATTTCCTTCTTTCTTTTCTTTCTTATATTATAATTATTGTTATTAGTTGTTTATTGTATTAACACTTATTTATTTATTAAGAATCTCTAACATACATGACCCTTAAATGAAAGCGTTGTCTATTTTTCCTTATGTTTATGGTTATTTTTCTGCCCAGCTCTTTCAGGATTAACTAAATAATAATCATGTATTATTATTGTGAGCCTCAATGGTCCATTATTATAATGAATAACTATTTCAACCAATAGAGCATTCATGAGTAACACCGTTTATGATAAAAACAAAATATTGCACTGTGATTATATTATTTGTTCAGTCACACGGTTGGCATAAATAGAATATGAATGGAAAGTGTTTTAATACTGGATCTCATAGTGGGATCTATTGGGACTCTAGTTTGTTAGTAATAATGCCCAATTCCTATACAAGATGGCAGACATCGACGTGCAAACAGTAAACATGGTTTCAATCTCCACATGACCAGGCCCATCTTCTCCATTGGGCAGTCTGGGCAAGTGCCCAGGGCCCCGCGATCTTCGGGGGCCCCGGCCTGCTCTCATAAAAAACATTCTTTGCAGCCACCGTTGCATTCTACGCATTATTAGTAGGTACCCGATTCAATAACAAAATAATTTATTTGCAGTGCAATTTACAATAAGTTTCTAGCCTCCCAGTTATGAAAAATATTAGTAAGTTTCTCTTATTGCCTCTTATCTACACAAGGGCCCCGTGACCCTTATGTGCCCAGGGCCTCCAATAGTTTAAAGACGGCCCTGCACATGACTCCAGAAATGTTTCGTTGGATATAAAAAAAAATAATCTGCTGTTTTGTAGAAAAATGACCTACGAGGTCAAATGTATGGAACAGCTAATTTTTTTTATAATTAACCAAAAATTTCAACGCAGTTTGGAATAATTTACTGAATCTATGGTAACAGGCTGCCCGTCGATGTACAAACTAACCTTTATATAATAGGTGAAAGGATATATTTTTCCTAATTAGAAAACATAAAGGCTCCAACAAACAAGCGCAACACGACACGCTACTCAAAGGCACCGCAAGTCGCGCAACGAGCGGTGCCTTTGTGTCGCGCGCGATTATATCGCGTGTCGCGTCTATTGGTAGGAGCCTTAAGGCCCATGGGAATCGGCAATCGGCAGGTTGTTGGGTGAGATCTGCCGAGGATCGAGTTGCATGACTTGCAATTAGAGAGGACCACAGATATAGATTGGCCTAGATAATGCAAGTATCACGATCTGTATGAAAACCAAGCATGCCATTTTTGTCTAGGTACCTGCTATGACGTCACAAGCACTATTTAGTGATAAGAAAATCAAATCTATTCAAAGACGTGTGCGGCACCCGTCTCGCCCCACCCCCACGGCCTAGCGCCAGCGCTCACGCCTACCCAGCCAGCGTAAGTTAGACGTGCGAGCGTGAGTTAGCGTTAGTTAGTAGGACTGAGCGCGAAAGTGGCGGCTTACGATTTTTGTACGTAAGCTTAGCACGCGAACTAGTTGCTCTTGCGGTGTCTATGTGTATCTATATCTCAGAATAGGCTGAGGAGGCAGAAGAGGTTCCGTAGGAAATATTTGGATCACGATCCTATTAACCATTCAAAATCGCAATCGATAAGCTAAAATAAACTCCACTCTTCATTTCAAGCCCTTGATCTCTTTATCAAGGATCAACAAACAAATGGCTAAAGATAAATCGTAATTGTTGCTTTATTGTATTTATTTAAGTCAATTAAAGTATAAAAACAATGCCTAACGATACATTCCGGAAATCGGCGACACCGTTCTGTCGATGACATAATGTGATAATTACCTTTAGTTCAATTTAATTGAATGAAAATGAATGAACTGATTCAACGCATCCAAGGTTGCGCTAAATTAAATTAGCAATGGCTGAAATGACGTCATTAAGAATGCGCTCTTGAAAATATTGGCGAAATACTTGGAAGAATGTGTTGATATTAAAAAAGCTCGCACTCTTTACATGAAACATACAAGTATGTTTCATGTAAACAGTGCAAGCTTTTTTTCTAAATTCTTCACCGATCTCAATTTGCTGTCAGAGATACATGTAGGTAGGTACCCACGGTAAAGAGTCGAGACAAGGTTTAGATAATCCAAGATAAAATGCAGTGCTACCAATCAGCTAGAAGTCTCGCTACATATCAGTTACTCAATAGGAAAACATCGTGAGCAAACCCGTATGTCTTAGAACCAAAAATTCGAAGACAGGTGACATCTACCAATTCGCACTGGGCCCGCGTGGTGGGTGCCGACTCCCTCTCACAAAGAGGAGGGCTGTGACCCAGTAGTAGAAACATTATAGGCTGATCCTATAAGAATTTCCACATAGATATCGACTTCTTTTGCTGATTATAGTGTGGTCACTTTAATAATGTTATATATAGTTTTTCTATGCAATAGTTTGCTCACTGTATCTTCAACAGGTACCTATGCCTTGACTTAATTAAGGAAACAATTTGAAAACTGACGAAGGCTTTTGTAACTCGATCCTTTCCCGATATAGAATAGCGATGCAAAACCATACATTTATTATGAAGGAGTACATTTTTTACGATCACATGAGTCACCTTAGTAATCCAGAGCGACTTTGAAGGTAACTCTACATCCCATTAAAACAAAATAATAGACTTATTACGACGCTAATTTTCAACCATGAAAATGGAAATAAACTAAATTCAAACGCAAAAAATTTATGCATACTAAACTACTAGGTAGTTCAGTCAGTCTGCCAAAAAGATATACCTAAGTCATTAGCATTTTTTGCATAGCAACAGCGCAAAATGTAGCATAATACAATTTGTTTAGCATCCTCGTATTAGCACACTATATGCGATTCTAACAAGCCGTTCTACAGACAATAGATTAAAAGGTTACCACATTATGCAAGGTTATAAATATTGAACACGCTCTTTCTCGTCATACCTAGTACCTATTTTTTTTTAAATAGACAAATTTCCTGCTTATGATTCGGGATCTCTGAATCATAATTTTAAAAATATAATTTATCAAGGTTAGACACGATCACACAGATATTATGTATAATGAAAAACAAGGATTTTTTTTCTTCTTTGTCAATTTCTGAGCCAATATCGACTATTTCATTCATATTCATTGAAGCTGTACAGGTGAATTTTTCAAGTGGGCGTGGACGGCCAAATTCGAAACTATGAGGAATAGCAAAAAGTACTCAAAGGAGTTTCGGGCTCGATTTTGATGAAAACTAAAACTGCATCATTGGATTTTTGAAAAATCAATATTTCTAGCCAGGAATCGAACCCGTTGATTTTGATTAAAAAAACACTATTATTAGACCATTCGAACACACAATATCCACTAGGAATCAATTTGCGAATAATTAAAACAGCCAAATAGACTTCACTCGAAGAAATCCCGCCAAAAACTCCTATTGAGCATCATTTCGAACAGGGTACAGGTAATGTAGGTATGAATATTTTAAAATAAGAGGCATTTTATTAAAATCCAACATTTTCCTTAAGTTTGCCGTATGTCATTACCAGAGGTCGGAATAGGTAGATTGATTTAAGGTCGTTAACGTCAAACATAGAGGATAATATGGATATGCCTCCAAAATACCGGAACTTCATATTTTATTGTGATATTTGTTCCGGAATTTTGAAATTAGCACGAATTTGTGTTTAAGGTGAAAAACGTATTAATAATATCAATCTACGCTGCCAGTGTTAGCTAATGGTGAAAGAAATTAGTATTTTATTTTATACAAAAATACCTTGGAATAGTTACACCGTATTTTGTCCCTTACTGTTGAAATTGAATTCAATCAATCATTCATATAATAACCGATTTTGTTAGCCTATCTGTCAGTATCTGTATGTTTTTTATTTTATTTTAGTCCATAATTCCAATCCCGGAACTTTTTCCGGTACTTCCCGCACATTGTGGATTAAATGGCATGTCCATATTATAATATCTTGACGCAAGTATATAAAATCAATCTACCTACTCCGACCTCTGGTCATTACTCCCCAGAATTGTACCCGTATTAGGGACACTATCGAAGGGTCTAATAATAGTGTTTTTTTAATCAAAATCAACGGGTTCGATTCCTGGCTGGAAACATTGATTTTTCAAAAATCCAAAGATGTAGTTTTAGTGTTGATTAAAATCGAGCCCGAGATTCCTTTGAGTACTTTTCGCTATTCCTCAGCAGGAATTTCTGCTCGGTAAAACTACGCTTTGCCTTATATGACTATGTTTACATTCATCATCGTCATCATCCACAGGCCTACTTCACCAACTGCTGGGCCGCAGGCTTCTCTTTCCTTGTGCCAATCGCCACGCTTTTGTGGTTTTGTCCACTATGGCAATAATGTCGTCAGCCCATCTCGCCGCCGCCGGTCGACCAACCTCTCGCCTTCCAGTCCTTGGACGCCACTCTGTCACATCCTTACTCCTTATGTCATCACTGCGCCTTGCCAGGTGTCCTGTCCAGCTCCATTTGAATTCCATAATACACTTTCCGATATCAAAGACCTTCGTAAGTCTTAGTATTTCAACGTTTGTATATGCTTATATAATATGTCTTATTTCGGCGCGAGATAATGCTACGACAAAAACATGTATAATATTTTGTTTTGTGGTACAAATCGTGTAGGATATAAAAGTAAAACAAAATTATACAACTGGCTGAATAGAGCGAAATTGTTTGACAGCATTGCCAGAATCCAAAGAGTTTGCACAAAATTACGTCCCAACCTCCCACTATGATAAAATAAAGATTAGCTGATGTGGGTTCTTCACAATAGTTTAACGAGCCAGGATTTAAAGTTACGATCTCATGGTCATTAGTCAATGCATTGTTTACAATATATTTACGGTTTAACCCCATAATGGCAATAATTTAAAAACAGCCTGCTTTGCGAAAACTAAAATACATTGCAATCAGGATGCCGCCATATCAGGCGGTATATAAATCCTACGTTTTGGATAATCCGTACGCCCATACTCAATATTATAGGTGCGAAAGTAACTCTGTCTGCTTGTCTGTCTGTTACCTTTACACGCCTAATCTACTGAACCGATCGTCATGAAATTTGACAATTAAGCCGGGGATCTGGAGAAGAGAGAACATAGGCTACTTTTAATCCTAAATATTCTATCCTATATTATATCCGAGATATTTTAATTGAAGAAATACAAAATATACGTAGACGATGTCATCGGCCACAGCCGGCCACAGCTATCTAATAAAAATACCTATGCAACAAAATAAACTCCGATGTGTAGGAGATTAAGCAGTTTTCCCTTATTTGTTACTGAAAAAATGGCTTTTAATGTGTTTCTTATAAAAACACATACCTAACGTATTTTCGTGTTTAGAAAAGTGTGTATTTTTGTCCGTTTTCCTTGTATTTAGTTTTCATTGAATCAATCTTATTTTTCAAATAGGTTAAAGATCTCCTTACCTGTAATTTTTACTCTGTTCATCGTAATATTTCACCAAAAACACTCCAGTACTGTCTTCTTTCACATATCTTCTGAACGAAATTTTAATAAAATAAAACTGTCTGTTAAGCGCATTATACATCTTCAATGGCTCCTTCAAATAAATATTTAATTTACTTGTTAAACCATTGAATTCAAACGGCCTTGCAGTATTAATAATATCCCGGGGTCCATCGAAAACTTTGATTGAACCACTTTCAAATTCCAAATCTTTTGCATCCAAGCTTATCACATTCACATTCGGCGCGTTCGCTATTACAGTTATTGTAAACTCACAGTCATAATAAGAAAGGTCCGCGTGTACATAAGGATAAATATTAAGCTCGTACTGCACTGGATACACTGTGTAATTTAGACATTCTTCGTCCACAATAATATTCCCTCTTGTCAAGGAAAACAAACAGAAAATGAAAAACGCGCGAAAAATTTTTGCACCCGTCATTTTACTTTTTTAGGCAAAGGCATCAAATTCATTCAGCCAACTCTCATGTTAGAATTAAGTTTGTATAATTTTTAATTAGTTATAATTTCATAGTTCGTTTTTCAAATTTCCCGCCAAAGAGAACGTTCCAATACGTCTGAACGCGACGCGCGCGTAAATGCTTGTAATGTTGTTCCTCTCTCTCCATAGATCGAAAGTTGGCGCCAGTCTTGACAACCTAGCAAGACTTGAGCTTCCTCGTCCCCTGAGTTTCTTGTATCACCCACACCTTTGAGGGGACTTTAATATAATGTCACAGACCTTGTTATATTGGACTGCATTATATTTTTGTTTGTGCATACGCCTCACCTTCAAGTGTTAATTCGGTACGATATCTTTGACGATAAGTATTTTGGAGTATGATAATATTGTTTACTTTGCAAAATTGACATTCGCGTAAAAAGCGTCATTTGCATTAGAACTCACTATGAAATACATGTTATTTCTCATAAATTCACCTAGATAGTTATAAGTTAGGTACTAATAATTTTCTTAATAGAATATGTAGATAGTTAGGTATACTTGCGTATTAGGACTCTCTCAACCATAATATGGCAGTGTTAGGTTAAGTACCTATGTACTTAGATTAAGTTTACTAACATAGGGGTTTATTTATAAACGTTGCTAAAGTTAAGAAATTATGTATTAACGACGACGACGAACCATAAGTTTTTACGTTTAAACGTCTTTTAACTTTTAGCAACATTTGTAAATAGAGGGGATGATTGTTAAGAAATATTGTTACTAACATAATATTTAGTCGTTATTTTTTGGGTAAATATAAATAAATAACATACTTTTGATGTAGTTTCAAGTTGCAGCTTCTGACCCACTATTCCTGTTGTGGTTGACAATGATGAAGTCTTGCCTAGATCGATAAAAATATTCTTTATTATGTACAGACCCCAGCACATCAACCTACCCGAAACTGTCAAATTTTCCCAATCAACTTTGAACCTTATGCTTTAGCGATAAAGTTGAAAATCTATTAAAGAAATTTGACAGATTATAGTAGCTTGATGTGCTGGCGTCTGTACATTATAAATATTACAAATATAAATGTAGACATTTTACAAGGGTTGATACAATGGGCGGTTTTATCGCTAAATGCGATCGTTTCAAGACAAACTTTGGATGGATTAGATAAGGCAAAAGGAGAGACAAGGTAGTAGAAGGGACCAGTTCAGTTATGACTTCAATGTGTCAGTTGTAACAATCACAATTCGAATGAAAGAAACTCATAAAATTCGTACCTAATTTTCTATTCAGAATATTTCAAAGATAAGCAATGGATGCTTCATAATTAAATATGTATGAAAAATTATTTGCGTTCGTGTCGGAACGAATGTCTATACGAAAGAATGTCCACACATAAATCAACATCCAATTTACAAAGCGACACATTACAAAATAAATCAAAATCCCGTATCCCGATGTCCACTACCCACGTCCCTATTCATGCAACACCTAACAAAGGTCTAACGGTAACACGAGACAATTGATCTGGAAGACTGGAAGCGACTCGTGGGCGGCGCACTTAACAACTATTCCATACAAGCAGATTACCGGCCCACGGTTACTTCGATGTGTTACGACGAATGCCGTGTATGTTATAAAAAGTCTATTTATTGTTTGGTTGAAGAATTTGTCCTTGACCTTCACAGAACTGTGAAGCTTTTTTTTTGTGTGGGAAATTATTTAATAACTTCTCCCGCATCGTGTCAGACTTTTACTGACTAAAACCCACCCTTGTTCCTTCAGTTGCCTGTGTCAGGGGCCACGGTATCTCTTTTGAACAACCCGCGACCCTGGCAGGCATCGGCCTTAAGCGGACCCCGCCAGTTAAGAATTGTGAGGCTGATGTGAACTTTAGCCTCACAGTTCTCTTTTAAAAAAAACAACTTTTGTAAAAGACAGAACTGTGAGGCTGAGGTGTGTTTTGAAAAAGTTTTTTCTTAAACTGTTTTCTGACTGGTTAGATAAGAAGTGACCTATCTAATTCATAATCTACAAAAGTAGTATTTCATGTATTCTTTGTTCTAGGCTCCTATTTTAATCCTTGACCGTCTATCAACAATCTGAACTTATGTGGCTTCTAATTTTTTATTCTTAAACTGTATATAACTGATCACTCTATCTAATTCATAATCCACATTCTTTAAAACGTTGAATTATTTAGTTTTACTATTAGATAAGTATTATTTATTCAGTAGTACACATCATATTTTTAGAGTTTTACCGTGCACCAAAATCATCGACTACATAATTTAGAGAATTATAACCACTTAAGTAAAGTAGGTACTTAGGTAAAAAGTAACAATAAAAAAAAACAACGGATAAAAGCGAAATATTAGATAATATTAATATTCTCATTATAATATTTCTTAAAGTTGTATTTCATTAATCTTAAGTTAATTAACATCCAGTCGCATAAATCTCAAATCCCTTAGCTCTGAACAACTATTTTGTTCTTACAAATATATTTTTCAATTTATTTCTGCATTCCATATCAAACTCGAAGCTACAGTAAACTAAGCGCGAAGCCGCTGCACCAATCGGCTCGTTATAAGAGATTAATTTGGAAAACTTAAAATAAAGTGCAATTTATTTCAAGACTTTGTTATTAAAATCCTATTAATAATCCCAAATTTATACGCCCACTATTACTATAATTTAGGCACATAAGTTACGTAATGAGGTCACGACTCACGATTTAAAGATTTATTACTTGGCATTCTCTGACCGCTTCTGAATCTATTAAGGATTCTATACAAGCTAATTTTGGTTAAAAGAAATAAACTTTGCAGTTAATGTAGCCCATCAACGAGCATGTTGACGTGTATTCTCACATAAAATACCAAATAGAAGATTTTGGAAGTTTGAGGATTGTATTGGCCTACGTTTGTCAAAAAAAAAACTGAGAAGTTTTTGTTCTTGTGGCAAGTATGAAAGCACAGTTAGCATTTATAATTATAGGTTAAATGAAGGTAAATTACAATTTGTGGCAGAAACGTTGAAACTTTAAAGACATTCAAATATGCCAAAAATTGAGCAAAAACCTTCGTCAATATCATCATGGTCATCACTCGGAACACCAAAAAAAGTTTGCAAATGAGCATGTATGAGTATGCACTACCGCAGATTATAATTTTAATCACCACTCACCATCAAGTATTAAAGAAAAACAACCTGGCCGAAAACAAATGAAAAGCTTTGATAGAAGGTAATACGTAGTTGATTTTTATTTTAATATTATTTTGCAAAGTATGTACAGACGCCAGCACATCAAGCTACCCGAAATTGTAAAATTTTCCCAATCAATTTTGAACTTTATATTATAGCGATAAAGTTGAAAATCTATTAAAGAAATTTGACAGATTGTAGTAACATGATGTGCTGGTGTCTGTACATATAATTCTATAGCTAAGTACACTTATTTCCATAATTAATATATATTTTACTGTAGGTTTTAGTGGAGAAGGATCTCTTTTTGGACTTAAACCTAATTATAGTAAGTACACTTACAGAATACTGAACAATTACTTATTATTCTAAATAGGTATATACTGAAAATAAACTCATTTTACGACAAGTCACATTCATATTCGAAAATTACACAGATGAAAAATTAAATAACTAAAAAGTAAGAATATGAATAATTTATTGGTCCGTTGTCAAAAATAAATTTCAAAAATATATAATAATTATGCTTACTGTAACTAGAATATAAAAAAAATACAGTTATTTGACCAGTGGTCCCCAAACTAGGTAGCGCCTGTATCTTGGGAGCCTGGTTTTCGAAATAACAAGGAGGCTATCATTACTAACTAACCTCATCCGCTGTATACAAAAATAATACTGAATTAAAAATAAAAATATCCATAAAATTAAAACTTAGTAAAGAGCAGGACGGCAAAACCAAGCATAATCATGATAATAGATGGCACGGTTGAAGTTGAATATGAACCTGAAGACTTGATAGACTTCAAGATTTCCGCCTTGTGGCTATTAGCCCAGGACGCGGAGGCTCTGGATTGTACCAGCGTACTCCTGACTGCAGTCTTCACAGCCTCGGTACACTCAGTGCAGGATGACAGGAACGATTCAAACTGAAGAAAAAGTTAGAGCATTCAGTTAAATTATCCTATTTTAAACTTGAATAATCGAGTAAGAGTTAGTGTATGGGAACCTAAGATTAGGTCCAAAACTCAAAGGTACCTTAGTAGGTACCTTTGAGTCTTAACTCCTCTTGTAAAAATCAAGAAACTATATTCTACCCATTTGAAGCGACAAATCATGGCTCTACATGGTAGCAGGGTCATCTATACACAAACTGTAAGCACAATGACACTGAAAATTTAAAATTTTCGTCGATTATAGAAAAAAAAATCTGTTCATCTTAACCGCGTAGGTATTGCACTTTTCTACAAAAGAGAAGTTTTTTTTTATAACCGATCAAAATAATTATCTACGCTAGTGATTCTAGATATTTATGGTAACACTTTGCGCGTCGATGCCCCCTGCCACCCTTTATAATAATTAGAAAAACTTTTGAAAATTGATGACAGCCAACCATAGTACAACCATAGTACATAGTATTTAAAAAAAAAATGAAGCTTTCTTTCATCGTCTCCCACTGTTGTTAGCGACATGTGGCAGGCTGATGCGATTAACTAACCTTATTTTTTTTAATGTAAAATATTAATTTAATTGTGATTATTTTTTATTATTGTTATTTTGAATTGAATTGAATTTGTAGTGTTGTGTATGTAATGTGACTGTATGAGTGTATTATTTCTATTACGAGTAAATGATTTTATTTATTTATGATCTGCCAGGGAAGGCAAAACTGTATGTCGATGGGTGGCAAATCTTATTCTCGATATCACTGTGTACGATACGTAAACACTAAAACATGCTATCTAGCGCATAATATGCAAAGAAATATAATATGAATTCGAATAATATCTAGTGTTGTTTATCCAAACATTGTGTTATTTCAGTTAATTTAGCAAGGTTGAACCAATTATTATCTTGTGCTAAAACAACGAAACGAAGTCTAATTGCAGTCATAAAATTATATATTGTTAGTCATGTTTACTCCAAGAATAATTCCACATTATAATTAATGCACAGTTAATATTTATATCTATGTAGCAACATTTACTGATATTTTACTGATATATATACCGATATATACCGACAGATACGGGCCGGTGTACGCAACTCAATCTCAATACAATTGTTTCCCCGAAGGTTTTGTCAGGAGTGTACCTTTATGTATGGATGTAACCCACATTATGCCAGTTATGTTCTGATCCCATGAAACAAGTCAAAGTATTTATTTGTATGTTTTTTGGTTATACAAGTGTGGTCTTACAGAAATGTTATGTTTCTCAAAAAACAACCCATTAGGGCATATACAATTAAACAAATAAGAAATTTAAAGTCATAAGTTGACAACCGTTTCAATGTTTGGTATACAGCCAATAATTGAAAAAAAAATTGATTAGGATTACAATTAATTACTTAAATACACAAAAAATAAAAAAAACAGATTACAATTAGATAGTCAATTTTTAAATTGTTAAGAATAAATACACACATAATTGTCAATTTAGTTTATTACATTTTGTCAAGAAGGAATTCGTCAATGGTATAGTAGCATTTTTCCATTAAAAAATTATTTAGCTTCCGTTTGAATTGTGTCAAATTTAAATCCTTAAAGTCATTTGGAATTTTGTTGAATATTTTCGTAGCCATGCAGAGAATGCTTTTGTGCATAAGGGCGGTCTTTGAGGCTCTTAGACATAATTCGTGTCGATATTCTGGTCTCATCGACTTAAAGCGTTGATCTGAAACTTTTTTAAATAGTTGACTGTTTTTCTTAACGAATAATGCGGTCACATATATGTACAGACAAGGTAATGTTAATATTTTAAGTGTTTTAAAATGCGGTTTACAGCTTTCCGTTGGTTTAAGGTTGCATATTGACCTAATGCACCTCTTCTGTGCTTTAAAAATGTTAAGCTTTTCGCAGGAATTTGCCCAAAAAATTACTCCGTAACGTAATATAGAGTCTACGTAACCATAATACGCAGCTACAACAGCTGCCTGATTAACAATTTTTCTTTGTTTATAAAGAGCAAAAACGAACCTACTTAATTTTGTTATAAGAATTGCTGCATGGTCTTTCCAAGTCAGTTTAGAGTCAATTGTCAAGCCTAGAAATTTTGTATGTCGTACTTCTTCAATTTTATTATCTTCAAAAGTTATATTAATGTCAGGAGCGGTTATTATTTGTCGAAATTGTATAATTTTAGTTTTATTTAAATTTAATTTTAGATTATTATGTTCAAGCCAATTAATTGATTGTTGTAATACGTCTTTGATGTCACATTCATAAGTTCTATTTTTATTACGTCTTACAATGATCGTGCTGTCATCAGCAAAAAGAACCATAGGAAAAGCGACGTGTTTTGGAAGGTCATTTATGTAGGCTAGACAGGGGCTAAACAGGGGGTAAGCCTATTGCCATCAATACCTATGTCTAGACTCCAGGCTGCAACTGAGAAATCCCAGACATACATATCTATTACTAGCTGACCCGGCAAATTTCGTACCGACCATCGCACCAGCCGCTCTGCCCCCGCTTTTTAAATCTCTGATATCTTCTAAGATATTCATTTTAATCATATGCTGTAAAGGGCGATTTTGATCTCCATGAAATGTACAACGTACTTAATGCCTTTAATAGGATAAGGAATAATATTGTATTGTTTAAAATAGCTTGATAATAATAATTTTTTTGTAATATGTAAAAGATAAAAATGGTTACTGTGGGTTATCCTTAGGAGATAAACATATACCATTGTAGACTTTTTTATCGATATTTTTAAGATATACAATTCCGTAGTAGGTACATTAATTTGATCTATCTCGTAAGGTTTAGCCAGCGTTTGCAATGTAAGCGCACAAAAATATGTTTGTTACGACATCACATTACAAATCTTTGAATTTCTCGGCTTTTCTCTACTATAATATGCAAGTATTATACATATAAAGCTTCCTCTTGAATCACTCTATGTATTGCTGAAAACTGCATTAAAAACCGTTGCGTAGTTTAAAAGATCTAAGTTAACAGGGAGCGGGAGCGACTTTGTTTTATACTATGTAAAGAAGATATAATTATGTACCTGTCATTAAAATAGAGAAGTCACCATGGTAAAGCAGAGTTATGGTAGCTCTGCTATCTCTTATACGAAAAGTGACTTTCTTTATGTTAATAATTGGCATAACAGTCGTTACCTACCATCAATGACTACAACGACTGGATTGAATGCAGAGGAGGCGGACGAAAGCCATGAAACCATTCCTATAGCAGCAGTTGATCTTGTATTTTTAAAGCAGGTAATTATAAAATCGCGATATTACGTCATCGAGAATCTTAGTGTTTCCTCCTTGGCTGACTGCCAAACGCATTGGGATTAATATGAAGACTTTCACTCACAATCCATCCATCGAAACGATACCGTATTTAGGTCAGACCATTCATTTATAATGGGAAACCCATTACAATGAATGTTGTGACTGATATTTAAAGTACGGACTTTCGTTTATATATAAATGTGGGAACGGATGTAAAGCATTTTGTATAGAATACGAAAACCCTAATGCAAATGCATTAAGTGCTGTGGAAAAATTGATTTTGTTGAAAAAGGGTCACGAAAAGGAATGGTAGCATCTGCTTTGACAAAAGTTGTTCTATTAGACTGAAAGTAAAAAATAAATGTCAGAACAATGAACGGTGATCTTTTTGAATCAATCGTCATCCATGGCAGAACGTTTTAAGGGCTCCGTACCCAAAGGGTGTCAAAGGGACCCTATTATTAAGCCTTCGCTGTCCATCCGTCTGACTGCCCGTCCATCTGTCCGTCCATACATCCATCCATCCGTCCATCCATCCACCCGTCTGTCTGTCTCTCAGAGGGCTGTATCTCATGAAGAGTAATAGGTAGATTAGATTAGACAGGTAGTAGGTAAGTCAACATTTTTAACAGTGTGTATTTCTATTGCCGCTATAACAACAAATGATAAAAATAAAATAAAGTTAAGAATTTAAGTGGGTCCTCATACAAGAAATGTGTTTTTTTGCCTTGTGGTACCCCTTCGTATGCGAGTCCGACTCGCTCATGCCTGCTTTTTTTTTGCTTTTAGTCGCAAGTAGGTCCGATTTTTGGCTGTTCCGACTGCTCACCAAAATGTTGAGAGAAGAAGAAGTACCTAGCGTGTTTGTCTAGACGCTACTTCTTGTTCTCTTGTTATGGCACCTACTAGTGGATCCTCATGGTGGAAACTGGAAAAAATTCCAACAGGTTGTTGCAAATTTTCAGCCAGACAACACCGTCAAACCATTCAGGACAATTTAGTGAACATAAACGATCATTAGCGAGTACCAATTGAGTGAAATTGACACATCCCTCTGCCAACATGACGGCGTCAGGTAATGAGTATGTTTAGCCCTCCAATGTAGTGTTTGATAAACAGTCATTTGGGTCACCGGGCCCTCAATTAGGGACGGACAGACTAAAAGGTTACTCTTGTGTTTACATTCCAAAGCGATTCGGTGATTAGGAGTTCGCGGAATATTTTTGCAGGTTACAGGGGACCAAATTTATTGGATAATTAATTATAAGACAGAAAAAGAATAATTATTAAAAAAAGGTCCTATGATGAAGTTATTGAAAATCCTTCTATTTCAGGTGAGTGATATTGCCTGGCTAATTAATTCAGTGGTATTGTTGCTCTGGTGCTACACTTTGCTATGATCATAATATCCAAAGGAGTTAGTAAAATTTTGAAAGATTTCATCAATCTCTAGAAAGTTCTAGTTTCAATTTTCAGATAACGTTAAGTACAGGGGTTTTGTTAAGAGGTAGGTACTTGATTGTATTATTAATAGTAAAAAGGTCATCCCGTATTCCGTAGATTTGAATGGCGTCATTGGAACGAGTAGGCATCTCACTCTAAACGAACTCATAAGTACTACCGTTTTTTTTTGAGAAATAGTGACTGCATTCATTAACTTGAAATATAGTTACCTCAGTGAAGTCACTTTCTGTGTGCAGAACTGATGCGACTGTGCTTAAAATGGTCTCCATTGATGGGTATCTGCGAAATGAATATAGTTTTATGAAAACAAAGAAAAAGAGCAAACGAGCGCTGCCATTTAGTATTATCATAACAAAATAGCTTACTATTTTTAACAACAAACTATAATTTCAACTGTTTCTACAGTGAATCTGGAACATCGATTAGTTTGGTGATTGATGTCTGTCAAAATACACCTTACATAGCAAGCATTGCACCACTTTTAACACCACGAATAACAGCGTGTTTGACTTGACTACACGCGCTCATTTGTTTCTTGGCAAATTCAGATTCAGAACGCCAAATCAAGTGTTTTTTTTTTATCAAAGTGCTGTGTTGATTTGTTCCTCATTAACCTCATAGGATTCGACCCACAGAAAATAGTTCCTTTTCACCCCATAATTATTTTATTGCTAAAATAATACTCACATAGTACTCCATAATGTGTAATTAGATTTCAGGGCATCCATAACGATGTGTAGGTTACCGTAGGTTCTCAGGACACTCGTCAAAGGTACTGTCTGGTCCTGGGTCCTGATCGGAGTGTCGGCCATTGCAACTGATGCTAGATATCTAAAACATAGGTTCGTGAGGAACTGTGATGATCTGCTTTTAACATAAAGTTAGAACGACAAGAAATAAAATACATTTATTTAGCACAGACTAAAAGACACACAAAAAACGATGCAACGTAACGCGACGCATAAGAAATTGCGATATGTTGCTTACAAATGCTTTTGAGCAAAATATTTTTTACCTACGGGAATTTTCATCTGTTTTTTTTTTGAATTGAGGTCTCAATATTAGCTAACTAAGTAGTTAATTTGACCCATTGAATTTTTAAGTTACCAAGACAATTTAAAAGTAAGATGTCTATATTTACCTCTTCAGCATCTGCTCATTCGAAGTGCAACCCAGGGCATCTTCAATGACCCAGACTTCGTTGGCCACGTTGGTGCTCAGCATGCGGTTCCACAAGAAGTCGTAGTCTTCCTCGTTGCCATGGCGAAGTCCAGTGCAGTATACCACAGGACGTAAGCTTGGTGTTACCCTAGTAAAGAAGTCAAAGATATTTAAAAGAAGTCTTTTTGATCGGAAATATCAGAGATGATAATGACGATGAGATGATTATGATTCTAATAACTGCCCCGTTGTTCTCGTGGTTGTAAGCGCGACTGCTGAGTGTGGAGTCAGATTCGATTCCCGAATTGGGCAGTGTTTTTCCATTAGGAATTTCACAATAGCAGCCCGTGGTCGACAATCATAAAAATCTCTCCGACCGAATCGCGGCCACGGTGGCCAATCTCAACGGAGGTAAGCCAATACAGTGCACAAGTGTGTTCGCAAGGTGCACTCTCTGTTGATTTACGCTCATAATCCAATGGGACGACTATCCGACACGACCGGAGAGTCAGGCGCAGGACCAACGGCTTAACGTGCTTTCCGAGGCACGGGGGTATCACACCGCCAACTTCCAAACATCGGACTAAGAAATGCCTAATGGAAAAACTCAATAACACTTTCAGCAGTCGCGCTTTTGACCATAAGACCAGCGGGGCAGGAAAAACTAACGTTAACAATCATGACATAACATGAATCTCTACTTTCATTTTATACTCACTCAGTGCCATTCTGTCTCAAAGCCTTGAATAAGGCAACAGTCTTCTCCACACATCCACTGTGTTCCAATTTGCACGCGAACTCCAAAAGCTGCATGCGGTTCCTCAAATCTTCGAAACTATCTGTGGCCTTTACTTCATAACCCAGGTTTGAAATTCCGTGGTCTAAGTGACGCAGTATGAAGCCCTAAAATTACAATAGTGATATGTTATTATATACAGGCTGTTCCGTTAAGAAGTTTGGATGGATTTAAAATTATTAGAGGAATTATTACAAATATATTATGGTTAAAATACGGCAAGACTAAATGTTAAGTTTTCAATTCATATGTCCTTTCCCAGTATTACTTGGATATCGCTGATAGCGGTGAAGGTAAACATAAGGAGGAAACTTGATGTTATAATTAAAAAAAGCCTGAAATCGCAAATCCGCCTTGCGCAAGCGTGGTAATCAATGCTCATGTAGGAGAAAAGGCCTCTGCTCTGGTTTTATTATAATACTAGCAGCGCTCCGCGGTTTCACCCGCGTTAGTGTCGATCCCGTGGTAATATCGAGATAAAAACTATCCTATGTCCTTTCTCGGGATGAGTCCCGGGACATAGGATAGATTTTAGATAGATTGAGATCTATCTATTACCAAATTTCATCCAAATCGGTTCAGCGGTTTAAGTGTGAAAAGGTAACATACCTACAGCTGTTTGAAAAAAAAAATATTACTACAGACGAACAAACCACACGACCATCCCGGTCGTGTGGTTTCAGAGAGACCACAGAGCAGCACAAGAACAAACTGGCGAAGTGCTAATTTATAACAATAACATGTAAGTTTACGTTAAGAACCTGCGTCGCCTGAAATAAATAAATAAACACTTTATTTTGAAAAGAAAGTTTCTTCTCTCACCTCAACGGAAGGTAAAGCTTCGGTGTCTCCAAGATACAAGTGCCATACTTTACTAAAGCCCCGTAACGCTGCGTACCACACTGAATACTCAGTCTCTCCCTGTAGGGAGTCTAAAGCGCTGTAAAGAGTGGCGAAGGGTACTTCATCCGAATACACGAATGCAAAGAGATCGTTTATAATCTGGAAATAAGAGTATTTTTTAGGTTTCTTCAATTATGAATGTCAATAAAAGTTGTAAACTTAAGTCCTTTTAATAAAAAAAAAAACTATAAATTTTTCGAATTTTGTGTTTGGTATTACTTTACGCCGCATTTATTAATAAGAGGGTAGCTTTTATAAGTTAATGTGAGGTTTGCACAGACCATAATTATGGTCATCGATTGGTCGGCTCATTTGCAAGATTTGACAAAATTCTAGCAAAATGTAGTTAACAAAAAAATGCAATGAAATGTAGAGTAGCATTTCATGAATTTTTTGTGTTACCATTTTTTAAGAAAAAGATTTAAAATTTGCTAACAAAAAAAATTACACTACATTTCATTTAATTTTTTTGTTTACTTTTTCGTTCTTACAACAAAAAAAAACGCATATAAGCTAGCAACTTAAACAATTTTTTTACTGCAATAAAATAAAGTTTCATTTCCAATATACCTACTTAAGTCAAGTGACTGGATCAAATCCAGAAGCCTCTTATAAGGCAGGTAGAAGATCTAACGATTAATAACTCCCTTTATTAATAAACGTGAGGTAAGTAACAACCAGTACAAACTTCAAATCAACCATAATTTTTTGAGGCGTAACTTTGGCATAAAACTACGCATTTAATCATAAAGGGGGCCAGATAATACAGAACAGCGATTTTACCATAACCATGCGATGGATGCAAAGTAATTTGCCTCTGCCCTACATAAATGTATTTACTTTAAACAGCTATTATGTTTTCAATAGTACACGTCTTATACAAATACCTTGGCACGATTCAAAGGATGAATGATTTTACTGTTGTTTCCTTTCAGAGCTGATATAATCGTAGTCCATAAGTTGTCACCATAGTTCACTCTGTATAAGCCTGCAAAAAAAAAAAACATTTTGAATTGTGGAAAAAAAAATGTATTTTTTTTTAATACCTACAAAGTTTAGTTTTTAGTACAAAGTACACCTTAGAAAAATGAATATGCTCCACCTGGATATATCTTTTTCAAGCACGAACAATTATAAACCAAACAACGAGAAACCTCAATTACAAATGGCATATTATAAGGTGAAGTTTGTTTTTGAAAAGACACACAAAGATCAGGAATCTTACCGGTTTCTTGAATGTTAAAAATAGCCCAGCTATGGTCTTGACTAATATTAGCAATTTTGAATTGAAAAACTTTTTCGTCCATGATGAACACTGGCTTGGTATTCTCAAAGTCTGGGGAGGCTTGGGTTGTGTACGTTATCGGTATCTTGTAAGTTTCATTTGATGAGAGAGAGCCATTCACGTAGTAGCGTTTCTGAAATAAAAAAGAAGAACATTGTAATTTGCATATCCGACTTTACCCAGTATTAGTTTACCTGTTTTCTATTATTTTGACGATTTTTTTCAATCAATCAAATTATTTATTTGCAACATTTTTTTCTCAACCTACCTACTATTACCTACACTGAAAAAAATGTTTTGTGACTAGTTCCTAAATATTCAGTAACTTTCCACATAACGCTTTAGTTGCTATAGCGCCCGCTAAACTTTAAGCTTATGCTACTAAACAACGGTTTATCTGAGGCAGCTTAGCGATACATGTATTTAAGCTAAACTAGTTTGGTTAAAGTAAATGAAGAACGTTGGTAATATTTTACTAAACACTTTAGTTGCAATAGCTCTTACTATTGGGTGTTTTAACTCTACAACGTTAAGTACTGTAGCTCTTTACAGGTTATGATAATAAATCTTTACATAAATAAGGAAGAAAATTATTTTTCCCATACCTACATTATGTTGTAAATAAACCATGTTATATTCTATGCATGGAAACAAACTTCATAGTTAATTTCAGGCGGTACCTACTAGTTTATATCATTGCATTGGTACCTACTTACCTACGAAGTTCGCCGGGTCAACTATTAATTATAGAACTTAGGTACACCTACTAAATAGGTTAAGTAAAGTATTAGGCTGGTAATTTAGGATAATTAGCTAAATCGATTATTATGTTTAGGTAGATAATCCTTCAGTGCGAAATACATAAACTTTAGCCATTCTTGCTAAAGCACATTTTACTAAACTACAATGGGATTTGCAACTGTCATGCTTTTGTAATATTTAACTGAAGTTTAGGCGATGGTACCTTAATTTCTTGCACCTAAACTGTTTAGGTAGATGTTTTTTTTCAGTGTACCTGAATTCTTCAACTAACTTCTGACTGTCTGTCTAATAGTTTAACCATGGCAAAAGATGGCACAGTAAAGTTATGAGAAGAGAAGACGAAGAACTAACTGGTAGATGTAGAATATTTCAATATTGACTTCTTCAGGCAGATTCAGAGATCAAGCATATTCAGCGATAAAAAAAGAGAAGGGAGTGAATGATAGAGTGACGGTTGACAAGGGAGAATCGCAGAAGAAAATATGTTGCGCCGACCCAAGTTACATGGGACAAGGGTAGAAAGGTGATGCTGATAATATGAACAGCGGTGCTATTCTGTAAAAATCTCACCGTGAAAACTTAGGTGAAGTGAGCGTGGAGTGAGCTGTCAATAGTGTCAATTCCTAGGAAAAACAAACTCACTTCACCTAAGTTTTCACGGTGAGATTTTTACAGAATCGACCGGCTTTACTTACCTGTGTCAAAGTAATGACATCAGTCTCATAATCAATGTTCACTGTCAGTACAGGATGGCCAGCCTGAGTGATCCATGAGCCCATGACGTCATCGATGGTAGAATTAGGGTAGGATGAGAGGGAGTTGTAAGCGCGAATCCCTTCGTTAAGGCCTTGGTACAGCTTTTCTGGGTAGCCGGAACTGAATGAACTGTGAAAAATAATAACAGTACTCGACCAATAAAACACGTCAATGAAAATTTACCGAGCAATTACGAAATAAACAGTGATTATTGATGTGTATTCAGTATTATAAGGACGAGCTGGTACACATGCGTACCACAAGCTGTACAAATTTGTACCAGCTCGTCCCTGAGAGGTAGTAGAATAGAATAGAATTTTTCTTTATTGGAGTAGTCAAGATTGTTGACAAGATTGTTAGTAAAACTTACGACTATGTTAGTAAGCACAGACACTAAACAAAAACACAAGAAATAACGGTCGGTTAACATTGCGACATCACATGAGAGACTGCACAACAGAGACCCATGTAAATACAGTCAAGGCGACTCGGAACCATGCTTAAGACACTGTTGGAGCCGCCCCACACCCTACGCACCAGGGAAGCACACCTTGCGCAGTAGGATACCTAACAAATATTTTCCTTTTCTCTTTGACATTCTTAACAGTTAATAGAACTACTATAACTACCGGCCTACTAGCCTTTTACATATTATTAAAAAAAACATTCACAGTAAGAAAAGGCTATACGTTTACCTATCTCAACCTTTTAAAATGTTAATTCGAACGATAGCTGTTTTGGCACATACCAAGAGAAACACATTATTTACTTGTGGTTAAAGACCATTACCTACATTAATATCAACTTTATATATATGTATACACATAAATCTTATTTAAAAATAAACATGCAACTTACTTATTCGTCAAATAGAAGTTCAATCCATATTTGAACGCGTCATCTTGAATAAAATGATGCATCATTCTGATCACCGAACCAGCTTTCTGATAAGTGATAGTTCCAAAATGGCCGCTGATTTCGGCGGGAGAATTGACGTTGTTATTCGTGATTGGTGGAGAAGTGGGACTGTTGTCGGCATCGTAGGCACTATATACTGATCCAATAACCAGCTGGTTGGCTGCACCTACTTCTGGATCCACCTGTTGTAAGTATTAGCTGCAGTTAATGATGTTTAATTCAAAAGGCATATGATGGTCATAAAATTTATCTTTTATTTCTTATTTTGGTACCAATATCGACAAAGCGTAGAAAACGATTGATGATTATTTTGGGTCACGATAATTTACAAAATGTGATTCATATGTTTTAATAGACGAATCGACACCAATCATACCACTTAAAGATAACAAAAATGGTAGACAAGAAGATACTTAGAAACGGAAGGACTACTCGACTATTCATAGATTTTAATAATTTTGAAATACTGAAAATGAAACAACGACACTTAATACATACAAAGTCAGTCATGTAATCCTGGAAGTAGTTAGCAAAACCTTCATTCAACCAGGTGTTGCTCCACCAATGACAGGTCACGAGGTTTCCGAACCACATGTGCGTGGTCTCATGGGCCACAATCTGTGCGACCCTGTATTTGAAGTAAGGCGTGGACTCCTCGGGAACGTACAACAATAAAGCCTCCCTGTAAGATTTTTGAATGAAAAATATTCTATTAGAGTATATTAACGAAAATTAAGAATGGATCATTTATTTTCTTGAATCAAAATGAAGAGCAAGAGTATTTCTTGGCAAACTGCTTTTAAAGAAGACAGTAAGAATCGGTTACGCCGATCATATTAAGCGTAAGAGTAATTTCTTTAACTATTGCTTTAAGTTCTGCATGAGACTTGGATATGTATATCTAAATAAATAAAACAAAGTCGGGTTAGTTACACCAACTCAAGAACAGCTGGACCGACTTTTATAACCTTTTTTATTTGAATTTATCTCCGCCCCGAATAGCAGAATAACTATCATGGGAAAAATTCACGAAAAAAAATTATGCAGATATAAAATTTTGTCATACATTTTGTATTGAATATTGGAATAATACCTATTGATTAATGAAATATTGATTCTGAATCGGTACGAGGTTCGCCGGATCAGCTAGTTAGTTTTTTATATTAATTTATATTAATATATACATAATTTATATTAATTTTTTTCTCTAACAAAGTCTTTACAACGTGATGAAATGACAAAGACGGGTTTCTTTTAAGTTCATAATGACTCAGCAATGCTCTAGAAGACTTTTCGTACCTGTATTTAATAAGACCCCAGTTCTCCATAGCTCCGGCTCTGAAATCAGGCAACGCGACATGGTCCAACCTCAAATGGCTATTAGTCGAGTAGTAGTTGATACCAAAGTATGTGCCTAAAGCATCTACAACCTTCTTGCCAAATTGGAAGGCGTATTCACTCTGATTCTTCGCGTCTGGTCGCGTGAAGACCCCAAACTCTTGGGTCTCGTTTTGAATGGAAGCTGCAGCTTCGAACTCCGAGACCAGGAATGCAACTAGGTAGGTTGCCATCCTCGGCGTTTTGAAGAAGACCTCTCTGATATAGCCATTGGCCCTAGAATAATAATGAAAATTAAAAGCCCGTCCTGTTTAAAAACCATTATACTTTTTAAATATATACAATTTATTATCCTGGTTTCTGAAGCTATCTCAAACTTGAAAAGAGATTTTTACTGTTTTTTCTTTAGCATGTAACTGTTTTATGTCCCTAAAGAATAAAATAAAATTAATAAGAAAGGAAACCATGCCCTGATAGCTTGTAACTGTTAGACCAAAGCAAGTAACTTCTACTATAATAACTGATATAATATTAATATCGACTATTATTTTAATAGATACTCGATACTGACCAAAATTTCAAATATCAGCCATGCTACATCCACCTCAGCGCAGAATGCTTTTTGATGCAACAGTCACATGGTCGCGATAATGCGAACTATTACACTTCGCGCGATTTCTCTCGCATACCGCTCGACGTCTCGCTGTGTAACAGACGACAGCGCGAAGTGTTGTTCGCTTTATCGTGACAATGTCGCCGTAGGACAAAGAAGAATAATTGCGTAACACAATATCAATCACAATGATTTTGAATGATATTGCTAATACATTGCTTCATATGTTCGAAAATTTTGCTGCTCAACAACGTAACTAACGCAATGAATGTTGTTGAACTGTCAAAATTAAAGTCATTCTTCTGTTAGAAAGTTAAATATATAATTATATGTTAAGCAATTACCCCGCAGGAGGAAGTAATTAATTTGCCTAGGAACTCACAAAGGTTCTGTCCGTTCGACTTCAGTATTGGATAACGATGGCTGATAGTTTGCAGGACGGTCGATTCCAATTACGAACGTCGCTTTCAGTTCAGGCTCGTCGAAGCAGGGGAACACCTTTCTTGCGTGAGTCGGTTCCATTTGAGTAGCACCCAGCCATCTGGAATACACATCATGATTAGCCATAGTTTTTTTTTATCTACGTTATCCTTGGTGCTTTTAATCTTGCTGAAACTTTTGATTACTCAAAAAAAACATAAAGTTTCGTAGATTTCAGAAGAAAAAAAACGTTTTGCTACGTCTGTTTTTTTCAAAGATTTTTACAGCGAACCACATATCGCAAGTAATTTTATAATACCCATGTACTATCAATGGGTCTTAACATAAATTGGTTAACTCCGAGAGCCTTTAAACGCAAATCCAGACTACGAGGAACAAGACCGTTTACAACGCATGACCCGAGGATCGAACCCAGGAGCCCATGCAGTCGTCCATATACCCATTAGAGCAACGAGGCAGTCATTTTATATAAAGCACACAATGTAAAACTCAAATGCTTCAATATTATGAACTGTAATGCTGAATCCACAACTTTCTAATCTAATACATTCTGCTAAAGTAAATATGTTTACTATAAACCTTTATCTTCAGACGTTTAATACCAGCTTACAATTGTCGTCACTGAAACTGCCTATCCTTACAGAAGATGTGTCATTCTGATAAGAGATCTCAGCATTATCAAATATGTTTGCTTTGGCATAGATGAGGTAATGTTAGATACCTATTGAGTATATTTTTTTCATACTTCTGTTTTTATTGCTTATTAAATAGTGGTAGTACTTTTAATAAAGCTCAACTAAGCCTGAGGCTTTGTTCCGTCTGGTATGATTCATTATGACTTGAATCGTAATGAAGAAAAATTTATGAAATCGAAAGTTATCGTTGTCACTTAATGCCTTTTCATATGCAACCAAAAGAAATTTAACTATTAAATTCAATACTGCACTCTCTTTTCTCTCTCCAATTAGCTTAGGCCCACCGTCCACGACGCTATACAAAAGTAACGTGTCCTGTCGCAAACAATCACCAATGAGTAGTCAGAATGTAACAGCACTAGTATTTCGATGGCGGTCCGTACACGACGCGTTTAACCAACGCGTTACTAACTAGTAAGTGATTGGTTTCGTCGTATAAGCACCGCCAATAAAATGACTGACTACTCATTGCCGATTGTTTGTAACACGTTTTTTAGAGTAGCATCGTTAACGGCGGGCCGTAATCTACATAATATATTATTCGATATTAATCCAACTATTCTACAAAGTCAAATTAATTTACTGTCCTCATGATATGTTCAAGTGTTTTACAATAGAACTACATGCACGAGTCAAGTGTTCCAAATGGGTACTTCTAAGTGGATTCACAAGATTATTTGCTTTGTATTACAAAATTATTAAAGTAAAGAATACTTACTACATTATCAACATAACTTCTAGATAGCCATCAAGACGGTTATTCCCTGAAAAGTATTATACTTTCCAATGTAATAGATTTTTGGCATAGTACTGCGGTTCTTGATGTTTATCATTAAATATGTACTAAAATATTTGCCTCTATCTCTAACAAAAAAAAAACATAACAATCGGATAAAAAAATTTAGGCGATTACATCTAAATTGTTTTATCCGATTGTTAAGTTTTTCACAGTTGTGCAATTTTTGTTGTTGTTTCAACTGTTTCTTCACTGACATTTATATACAAAGGCTCAATCAAGCCAAACAAATGAAAATGGTGTAAGAATAGTACTTACTTTTTGACTCCATTCTGGAAATAATGATTCCTGTAGAATCCATTCAGGTCAGTTCTTATCGGTCCTTTGTACCTGATCTGCAAAACATACTCCGAGCTGGTTTCCAAATTGCTTACTAAGTTGATGTAAGCAAACGTATAGTTTGTGTTAAATACTAGACCATCTGTAGCAGTAAGTGCTATAGTATTCCCTGTATTGTAAACTGCAACTACAATACTATCAGAACTGAAGGTAAGATCTTGCGAGTGAAGTTTGATCTGATTTGTGATAGCAGTAGTCGTGAACTGTATGCTGACAGTCCCATCAAAAGTGAACTGGTTTGCGTCACCAGTGTCAAAGTATGGTGCTATCAATATCTGGTATTCTGATGGTACTATTGGTGTGTTCAGTCGGTAGTTGGTGTCAGTAGCGAAGGCATCGTTTGATAGACTTAAGCATGTTACTGCTAAAACCAGCAGATTTTGAAACATTTCTGCAAAAAAATTATTTGTCATGCTTTAATTTAGGACCAGCAATGGAGGAGTAACATTAGCGTTTCTTCTTTAAGATAGAGGTAAGAACATAATATGTAGACATAACATCACACCAATATATGATATAGTACAACATATGGATGGATACTCCATACGGACGGATAGATTTATAGTACAACACAATTTTCGCAAGTTGTGTAATAAATAACAATATTGGAATACTAATGGGAAAGTCAATGACCGTTTGTCTAATCTAGAGATCAAACCCAGGATTCTACATGCTTGCGGCTACTATACTAATGGGTCAAAAAGTTATAATGCTCAACTCGTCACTTACTTAATACTTGGGTAGAGTTATAGATAAAAAAACAGATGTAGCCCTCTCTCTTAAAAGTGACAGAAGGTTTCTTCTTAAATTAGTGACGAGCAATTGGTTATATGCATAGGTTATATGTGATAGGTAATACGGGCTGGTGTCCGCAACTCCATGTCAATGCGCGTATTTTGCGTACGAGAGCAATTGGTGATAACTAAATGATAATAATACTCCAATTCCCTAAGTAAGTAAGGGCTAGACAGTTTGCGGGTTCTATCTAAGTAAGACACACTAGTTTTAGAAGGATTAACCTAGTTAGGGGCCAGTGTAACTTTTACAAGTAAAAAATGCTATTGACTTAACCTTGCATTCAATGGTCTAAAATCGCAGACACTGAATGAAAACTGGTATTTGTCCTAATGTGGTTGTACAGACGCCAGCACATCAAGCTACCCAAAAATGTCATTGTGTCGTGTTATTAAAAATGTATATTATCAGTCTCCTGGCCTTATCCCAATTGATTTGAGGTCATCTTTTCCATTCATCTCTCTTAACCATCATCTCCGTAGACAACTCCTTTCTACCCATATCTAATCATATAATCTATCGTTTCTTTGGTCTTCTTCTATCCTTGTAATAAATTTTAATAATTAAAACCTTGTTAACTTTTGCCCGCGGCTTCGCCATTGTGGAGATAAAAATATCGTATGTGTTAATCCAAGTTAAGATAAACTATCTGTGTGCCGAATTTCATCCAAATCCGTTCAGCCGTTTTTGCGTTATTGAGTAAAAAACATACAAACTCTCACATTTATAAACTCTACTCTATATAAATTACAGGAAAAAGTTTAAACCAGTGCGTAATCTGTAACCATAAATTCAGTATAATATGAGTATTTTTATGACCAACGAAAAAATTCTTCGCTAAGAGGAATCTATTTTATAAATTTTTTGTCTAGAATCGTATGCAGAATCCATGGATACAGTTTGTTCACAGATTTTTTTTTCCTGTATATGCTACATTATATAGTAGAGTTAATTACAAAATATGTAAAATATATAAATTAAATTAACTAACCTGCCATGTTCACGAGTATGAACTACTGTGCAAACTGTGTAGCAGATATTTGTGAGTCGTTGCTCTGCGGCTGATAAGCGTCATCTTAAGTGTTTGTTATCATTCATGATAGTACACCACTCGTCTTTTGTACTAGCCAAGTTGTATGGGTTTTATTGTTCAAGTATGTGTAAATAATTTAATATTATTATTTATGATAGTTTTCAGAGATAAGTACTCGTTGCAAAGACGCAAGTGCCAAACTCTGTTGATTTCTCTTCTCCTACAAAAAAAAAAATAGCAAGAAATAACACAAATATGTCATTTGTGTTATTTCTTGCTATTTTTTTTTGTAGTTACAGGACTTGTTTTTGTGAAATTAAAAGAAACAACAGTGCGTACTTGATACTTGTAGGTAAATTAATACCGTATCCTAATAAGATTTTGTTCCTTTAAACCTGAAAATCCACGCGAGACAGAATGGCTTTTGAATTGTTTCTGTAATTACAGCATTCAACCGGATAAGGACGAATTATATTCAATGAATGATGGACAATATAGGACGACGAACAAACATTACCTACAATTTTTACCATTACTACATTGAATCGACAGACACATCTTGACGTGAGATTAGAGAGATAACAACACACAAAGCAAGAGATAATAACACATTGATATTATTTAACGGTACATATCTATCTATCGAGTGTAGATATTGAAAACTATCCAAACAAAATAGGTGAAGGCTTATATCTACTTATACCGCAATATTTGAAACAATGCAACCGATTGTATCATCATCATCATTCAGCCGAAAGACGTCCATTGCTAGACATACGCCTCCCCCAAGCACCTCCACCTCCACCTCGACCGGTTCCGTGCTTCTCGCATCCAACGGGTTCCTGCAGCCTTCACAAGGTCGTCGGACCACCTTGTGGGACGCCTTCCAATGCTACGTCTTCCGATAAGCAGTCGCCAGTTCAGAACCTTTCAGCCCCATCGGCCATCTGTTGTACCGATTGTATGCATTCTTTAAATTATTTTCATGCCAATAGTACTTTAAACGAAGTGATTCCCGAAGTGCCAATAATCTCTAATCATAGGGACCTAAGGAATGAAAAATAAGACACGTACAGCGGACAAAAATGTTGATACTATTAAAAAATTCTACTAGGCCTTTTTAACCGACTTCAAAAAAAGAGGAGGTTCTTAATCTGTATTTTTTTTGTTGTTACATGTATGTTACGCGATATCTCCGGCAATTTTAAATCGATTTCAACATTTTTTTTAATGGATAGGGTATGCCACAGGGGTAGTTCCATATAAATTGTATTAACTTTGCTTGGATAGTTTTTGAGCTAGCTTCACTTCAATAATACGTAGTTTTTCCACTTCGTTTATATTGATGATGTTATAATTAACTTCCTGTAACTGATATTTTTTGTGTGGGGTAAGTACAACTTAAAAGTGAAAAATAAAAACTTTTTTACAAAAAAAACAAAAACAACCGACTTTCAAAAACGATACTACAAAGTGATAAATAACTTTAATTTCGGAAGTCGGTGGCAAACAACGAAAATGCGACCCCAACGACACCGACTTCCGAAATTAAAGTTATTTTTTACTTTGTAGTGTCTTTTTTGGAAGTCGGTTGTTTATTTTTTTGTAAAAAAGTATTTTTTTAATAATACCAGCCTATTATTGTCCCACTGCAGGGTACAGGCGTCTCATACAGAGAACGCTGCTCATGATGGCTTAGGAATTTCAATCTTATATTAACTATACGTTCAGGTTTCCTGGCGATGTTTTCCTTTACCGATGTCGGTAACGTCCATGATAAACTCATAAAAAACATAGGTATGAATTGAAAAAGTCTCATTGGTTCTTACCCATATTTGAACCTACAAGTGTTGTGGCCCACAACCTCGTGCATGAAAGGCTAGTCCGTAACCACTGGGCCATCATGAAATCTGGCTTATTGGCAATAATTGGTCCTGCGTCTGATCACCCTCCGGTCGTGTCGGATTGCCTTCCCATCGGATTATGAGGCTGAGGGAAGTGTGCACAAATGTATGCGCAGACACAGGTGCACTCCACCTGAGTCTGCGCGCACACTTGTGCACTATAATATCTCCCGCGCCCAAAGCTAAATACGTTCCGGAGGACTTTATTCATTTTGCAATAATAAATACAAAGGATTTTAATACAAACCAAAAAATAACAACTCAGCAGAAATTTTATTTGATCATTTTTAATTTATTTATTTATAAAGCTACACCAACAGCTTCTATATACAAAATATCAAATAACAGTCGGTAACAGTTATGTGCTTATACAGTTGCCAATTTATTCATTTATACAAAATCAATTACCCATTTACTTATCTCTGGATAGCATTCTTATAAAATACTTAGTTTGTCCCAAAGCGGTGACAGAACTCCCGTGGGAATAATGTCCTTACATTACGCACTGTTACGACTACACGAGCAGGGTAATTGCGTAACACACTGACAGTAGATTGGCTTTCATTCTGACAGTTCAGCAACATTCATTGCGTTATTTACGTTGTTAGGCAGGCAAATTTTCAAACATATGAAGCAATGAATTAGCAATATCCTTCAAAATGATTCAGATTGTGATAGAAAGTGTGCTACGAATACAAATTCACTAATCACATTATTTCAACAGCATAGCGAGTGCTGTCCACAGCAAAAGCATGGTTGTTGGCATGAAAATTGCTGCTGAATTAGGATCTACTGTAGTAGCTACTTCTGTAGTCACTTGTGAAGTCGTCGATTCTGAAGTCGATTCTGAAGTCGATTCTGAAGTCGATTCTGAAGTCGATTCTGAAGTCGATTCTAAAGTCGATTCTGAAGTCGATTCTGTAGTGGATTCTGTTGTAACTTCGTCCTGATCATTAGCGGCATTTATGATTAGTTCAGCATTATCACTACCCCACTGCATAGAAGCCCTGGCCGATTGTATGGCATTGATACCGACCGAGAATTCAGGAATAGTATCCTGGTTAGCGTTGAGCCATGACTCCATCTAGAAATAGAGACGACACTTTGTTAATACTTTCGTAAATAAATCAAAAATGTAGGTACATAGGTACAGTCACGAGCATAAGTATGTATACACTTGGCTTTATTCAAAGACGATTTTCTCCTTTAGTTTTGAATGAAATTTTATGTTATTACGAACAACGTATTTTCGAACCATAGGTTTGTGTAAGTGTCGTATTTTAACGTTGCATTCGTTATTACACGAAAAAATCGCAATTGAAAGTTGCCAGGTGTTGACATATTAGTGCTCGTGACTGTACGCAAAATTACATTATCATTATTTTAAATATAAGTGTTGATTTGTGGAGCATCGAAATTCCACTTTTGTGTTTCTAAATTCAAGAAAAATTGTGCTGGGAATGTCTAACTGCTGATGCAAAGGCAACTTGCGAGTATAAACATAACCACGCTTGCTCAAGGAGGATTGGCGAATTCAGACTTATATGATTACTAACTGCGCCCCGCAGTTTCAACCGTGTAAATGTCGATCCCGTGGGAATATCGGAATAAAGGGTGTCAGCTACTTCCATACAAAATTTTATCAAAATTGGTCCAGTCGTTTGAGCGTGAAGAAGTAACAAACATATAAACAATGTAAAGTAACAAACATATAAACAATAAAAATATAACACACACACACACACACACTCACAAACTTTCGCCTTTATCTTTATAATAATAATATTAGTGTGATAGTAAAGTTTATTTTTTCTCACGGCCTTTTCCTTCACCAATAACAAAATAATGGCATTTATGAGATTTTGAGTTAATCTAATAATAATCTGATTAATTAGGTACCTTTAAGATGATTGTTTCTTATGTACTGTTCATTTTAATTACATTTTTAATTTATAAAATGATCTACTATTAACAAACGGATCACGTACAGGAGGAGAGTTTGTTTTACTAGTTTTCGAGTTCGTTCGTATTCCAAATGTATAATTTGTTTACTTACTTCCGTCAGTAGATCTGCGTCCAAATAACCAGCAATGCCGGAGAGAACGTTGTTGAACCACGCTGGGAGAACGACACTGCAAACGTCAAATAAACCTTTATATATGCAATAGTTAAAACACCAAGTCATACGGACACCATTAAAATTCTATTATAGTGTCTTGCATTCTACTTTAAGAAAGCTATCGATTGCACTGCTATTATATAAAAGTATATTATTATCTGTATCTCTATTCATATCTTTTTAAATCCTCGTTTTTCTTTTAGACCTATCACGTAATTACAACAACTCGGCAACTAGATATCATCATATTCCTAGGTATGCTTAACCAGTATTTTAATATTACTGTTAACCTGTATGATACCACTTCTGAACAAAGGCCTCTCTCCACGACTTCCAGGTCTTTCGATCCAGGGTTAATGTGGAGCACCGGTAATTTGTTTTGTCCAGCTTGTTCCACGATCGGGTTCAGCCATGACGGCTTCTAGCTGTATCAGGGCTCGATACATAGTGGTTACTTTAGCCCACAGCTCATTGGGTATACGGCAGACATGGGCACCCATCAATCCCATTTTAGCAACTTCACTCAATCCAACTTCAGTAATCTGTGTTTTGGAGCGCAGTGTGGTCTTGTTTATTGCATGAATATTTATACAAATAAAAGTGTCTTACGCATTTCTGATGGCATCAATGTTATCCCTGAGGAACGGCAGAGCAAACCGAGCGTTGGAACGGTCTCCCATGTAGAAAAAGGTGAAAGCGTTCACTCGGTCTTGAGCCTTCACGGACTCGCTATTTAAGATGTTCTGCAGGTACCTAAAATCATATCACTACATAGTATAAAACAAAGTCGCTTTCTCTGTCCCTATGTCCCTTTGTCCCTTTGTACGCTTAAATCTTTGAAACTACGCAACGGATTTTGATGCGGTTTTTTTTAATAGATAGAGTGATTCAAGAGGAAGGTTTATATGTATAATAACATCCATTAAATAGTGGAGAAGTACTGTTATTTTTGAGGTTTCTAATGTGATGTCGTAAATAATTACATTTTTTCCGCTTACATTGCAAACGCAGGCTGAACCCTACGAGTTTTATCAAAATAATGTACTAAGTATTGTACACATTGAAAAGGTCTACAGAAAAGTCCGTGATGGTATATGTCTATCTCTTATGGATAACCCACAATAACTTTTATTTGTCATTTACTTTTTACGACAAATAATGGCTCATTTTCGAAGCGATTTTAACCAATACAGCATTAATCCTTAACCAATTAAATACCTTGAATACATTGTTCATTTAATATAGATCTATATGGCCCTTTACACCGTATGATTTAAGTGAATATTTTCGAAGATATTACAGATTTAAAAATTGCGGGACGTAGCGTTTGCGGCGGTACCGGCCGGCCGCCCGGTGCGGCAAGAGCGTGTGTATATTTTATACCCGTGCGAAGCCGGAGCGGGCCGCTATGTTTTTATATACAACGTTCACAGTTTTTCTGTAGTGTATTTAGTATCAGCATTGCACCCGTGCGAAGCCGGGGCGGGTCGCTAGTAAAAGATAATTCATACATTAATTTATAGAAGACATACACTATCGTCAAGCAGACGACGAACCCATCCATCCCTTAGGTACCCCTTAGGGTTTAGAGTTCTTATTAATTAATTAAAAGTTTGTTTAACCGGTAAAGCTCCGCATGTGACCAATGGGCCACGAAACAATAGAAAATCAATTGTGTCTCATTAGCGAAGCTTAACGGGTTAAACTATATAGTTTAACCTACACGGTCAAAATTTATAGTACCTATATAGGTACTATAAATTTTGACCGTGTAGGTATTGCGCTTATAAATAGAACAGCTGTTTCTTTTTTAATAACCGACGAAAAAGCTTTCTAAACTGTGGTCTAGAATCAAGTAAATCCATGGTAAAAGTTTGTCACGTATCCCTTCCACAGTGTATTTAAAGGTTTCTTATTATTTTCGTAAAGCATGTGGGCCTTTTAAAACTAAAGATATTTTTTTTATTCCAAACATTATCATCATCGTCATCATTTACGCTGCTACAAGGATTTTTTGCCGATGAAATGACGTTGACCCGTCACCGTCCCTCTGACGGTGTTGGTAAACATATTATGTGCAAAAAACAAAATGGCGGCATTAGTTCCAATTTTGGCCACGCGTCAAAAAAGCTTGTAGAGCAATTTATGTCAAAATCATAAAGAAGACACTCACAGTTCCTTAGCTGCATCATTGGTGGTGCATCCCAAGGCTCTGAGCATAGCAACCTCATCTGCCTGATTGTTGGAACTCTGACGACGAGCGTTAAGGAAATTCCATTCTGCAAGACCACCGGCACGGAGACCCTCGCAGAACACGTGACGTCTCAAGTTGGGGTTGACGCTGAAAAACGCATAATTAATGATTAGTAAATTCTGTGAAGGACAGAAAATGCCGTCAAATTCGAAAGATACTCATAATAATGTTACAAGATTATGTTGTGTTGTGCTATAAGAGGAAAGACAGAGTGGGTATTTAAAAGAGATGAATAGTGAAAACCACCGTGTTATTATTACTACAGGTTCTATTGTGGGTTTTATAATGGCACCGGTAGAACTATAATATGTAGGGCGTTATAAATACATACAATGGTATCGCACTGTTGATTCAGAAGCAAACACTGGTAGAGAAGACAACAGTAATAGCTCAAAAGTCTTGGCCCAGAGGCCTAGTAATTGCTTATGAACGAGATTTAGTTTTATCGTTTTGCATTGTTTTTTCTATCATAAATTAAAAGACTTCGTCATAAAGAGATGTTAACCTTGTCAATTGTTAAGAAAATTAAAGACTTTTGAAACATACATGCATGAACTGATTAAGAAACACAATGAGATTTTTCTTCAAGATTTATAAAACTTGTACAACAAATTGATGTTCGCTATGGGCCTGGCCAATTTCCTCTTGACTTTATTAAGCCGTTACTCTACATGATTAGACTTTTATCATTAGAGCGATGTACACATTGTAAATAGCGGTCGGTCACGCGATTTTGATGCTCGTATGTACTTTGGTAATGTATGTTATATCGACTTTTTTAACAGAATATCCATTCGCAAAAAACTTAATTGATGCTTCAATTTCCTCTTAATGCAATGAAATCTATATATCTATACTAATGATAAAGCTAATGAGATTGTTTGAACGCGCTAATCTTTGAAACTACCAGTCGGATTTGGACAATTCTTTTTACATTTGATAGCCCAATTCTTGAGGGAGGATAAATTTTACGCGGACGAAGTCGCGCGCAGAAGATAGTGTTATGATTCAATCAATGTTTTATGAGTCCTTCGAACTTTGGGATGTCTCAAAGTTTTTAAGAAAAACAATATTTTGATGGAAATCGAATCCATCATCATTAAGGCAGCCTTGTTACAACCACCCAAAAAAGAATTCTTCGATACTCTGGATGCTTAAAAATTATCCTAAAATAAATCCTTACGTATTGGCGCTATTGGTCATAAAAGCTTGGAACTTTGCTACGGCATTGTTCACGCATCCTGGGTGCCTGATGTTGCAAGCGAAGGAGAGTATGTAGAATCTGTTCATGGTCCTAGTGAGAGGTTCATTGGCAACCACGTCGTAACCAACATCAGCGATCACAGCCTGAATGTACTCGTAGAGTACTGCCTAGAAAATAAATAAAATTGGTGAAACTACAGAATCTGTGGGCGTGAAGCAGCATCTACACTGCCACATTCCAATTAAATAAATGTAGGGAACAGCTGATTTATTTTATTCGCGTTTCAGGTTTGGTCCCATAGTAAAAGTTGTTCATAATGATGAGTACAATGACCTCTTAAGAGGTTGTTAATGTTAAACCAATAACCTTGTAAATACAACGTCCTGACGTCAATCGTCAGGCAGTTGCCCACCAAACACAACACCCGTCTGGTCGGTAGATCCTCCCTTTTCTATAGAGGATGAATGAACTTTACATTCTCTTCCTCATATCTCGATGGTCGTAGCGTTGTTTTTGGAAAAAAAATGGTAACCATGATTCGAATTCTGACTTCTAAAATGACAAGGAGATTATTTCCTAGTGTTCTTGTTTTGGTCACCAATCGCGAACATCTCTGGGTTATTAATTAATGTCTTTCTTCTCGTAGTCAGTTAGGACAAACCGAACTCATCTAGTTTTAAAACATTATTTAATTTTGACGTGTACGAGTGTTTTTGTACCAATTTACAGAAATTAATATCGTTCATAATTTATCAATATGACTCATGAGGCGTTGTGGTGATGATAAAATTATAAATTACTAGAATAGATACTTCAAACTTATACTAAGACTGTTCTGGTCGATACATACCTACTACATGTTCCTGAGTTTCCAAATCAGCATGAAAATAGAACCGGGAATTATTTTCTTGAAACTATACTACGCATAGTCAGGGAAGTTAATTGTTACATAAATGACCGCCGACCATTGATCTATATCAATTTACCATGTTATAGCCATTTCATATAACTGACAAAAAATGGTAGTTTTGATTTGAAAATACAGACAATTTAAGGTGGTAGTCAATTTGCTGAACAATTCATTTCGCTGACTTCACCTAATAATGTAACTAGTACACTTTTATTCCGATCACTATTTGTTTTGTGTGCCGAAGTCACAAACGCTCTATTTTCTTCTGTACTAATAAATAGTCTACTTACATCAAAGGCAGCCAATGTTTCGGGAAGGTGCTGGAATCGGTTTCTTATCCAGTTGAAGCCACTTATGGCTGGATACCAGGAGTAGAAGCTTGTGTCCTTCTTCAAGAATTCAAGCACACGGAATCCGAGTTCATACGACATCTGCCCAGAACGCATGAGCGCGAACACGTCGTCAACGATCTACAATCAAAATAATTGAAATTAAAATATTTACAAAATAAACTCAAAAGTAAAAACCGCTTCAAAACGACCAGACTTTCATAAGTGCTTTTGATTATGTTTTTTGTTTAAGTAGGTACATACTAGCGCTTTTGCTCGTGGGTTCGCCTGCGTGGAGGTTGGAGACTAACCCCGGGCAATAAACATTACCGGGATGGAAAAGTATCCTCTGTTCCAACCCAGGTCATAGTCTATCCGTGTGTCAAATTTCATCTAAATCCGTTCAACCGTGAAGGCGTGAGAAGGTAACATACAGACAGACGGAGTCACTTTCGCATTTATAATAATACTATATTAGATAGTATGGATTATTATTTTTAGGCACAGACTCCCGAAACTGTAACCAACTATAGCGAATCTATAAAAAAATATATAGGTTCATACCTGAGCCCTGTTCAAATGATGTATAGTAGTATGATCTGTATTAAGAGCATTCGCGAGCAGCCGCCAGTTATTTTCATCGTAGTTCACACGGTAGATACCTGGAAATAAACACGAGTTAAATATATCAGATTATAACCCACTTACACTCGTATTTCACGAATGACAAGGCAGAGTTATATGCATACTATTCCCATTTCCGAAAGTTATGTTCTTAACCTCACGTAACACAAGGCGAGTCTATTGCCGCTAACTCTCCGGGTTGCTACTGTGGACTTCCTGATGGAGAAACCAATAGCCCAGGATCCTCAAGTGTCCCCTATTATTATTTTTTGCACAATACTCAAGTTGTTTGCCAGCATCATCATCTGCCTAGCCTTTTCTCAACTATGTTGGGGTCGGCTTCCAGTCTAACCGGATGCAGCTGAATACCAGTATTTTACATGGAGCGACTGCCTATCTGAGCTCCACAACCTAGTGACTGGGTAATACGATACCACTTGGTAAGACTGGTTGTCAGACTTTCGGGCTTCTGACTACCCGTAACGACTGTCAAAGATAAATGACAGCCGGAACCAACGGCTTAACGTGCTTTCCAAGGCACGGAGGGGTCTCCGTATGTAAAAATGGTCACCCATCCACAGACCAACCGCGGCAAGCGTTGCTTAACCTGATCGATCAACCTGTGCGGATTTATTATTTAGCCAGGGGCCCCTCAGTTTTCCAGTCATCGTAATAATAATAGTTATTCTGACCCTTTTTGGTCATGACGGCGAATCTCAGTGGAGACTAGCAATCACCACAGGAAATTTTATTGTGCACAACCACAGGTGCACTCTCTCTTCCGACACTGGCATGGTCCAATGGGACCACAGATATAGACACACCTAGATAACGCAAGATCAACTACTTCGCGTGCCAAAAATCGCACCAGCTTACGTTCAAAAATCGTAATCCGCCACTGTCGCTCTCAGTCCTGTGTACTGCTGGCTGGGTAAACGTGAGCGCTGCCTCTGGCAGGAGGCACTCCCCGGGAGTGGGGCGAGACGGGTGCCGCACGCGGCGGCGTCTTTGAATCGATTTGATGCTCCCATCACTAAATAGTGCTTGTGACATCATAGTAGGCAGCCAAAAAATGGCACGCTTGGCTTTCATACAGATCGTGATACTTGCGTTACCTAGGTCTATCTGGATGTGACGGTAATCTGACACGGCCGGTCTGTATACCACTATACCAATGAGGTAGTTTATTACTATAAAAGTTCTTACCTTTCTGTTGAACGTTGAATATGACCCATCCATTTCCTGCCGCGTTTTCGATGGAGTCAGTCTTCGTGGTCATCACTCTGGAAGGCAGTAGGTTTTGCCAGTTAGGGTTGCTTTGAGTTGTGTAGGTCAGGGGCAGAGGCCAAACTTGTTCAGTCGGCGTGGCGGTTGCGCTGATGAAGAACCGGTTCTGACGGTAAAAAAACAGTGAAGTAAATACGCATTTTCAAGCATTGCTCTTTGTTATGTAGGTACATCATAATAAATAATAATAAAATTTAAAAAACGTTAGTATACGTGTTTTTCTTTATATCCCATAAATCTAGGATTATATTCTGTAAAATAATACAAAAAGTCCTAGAATAATTATGTGATCCAAAAATGCATAGTTTCGAAGATATTTTCGAGTTTCTAAAAAGATATCTAAGTTTAATTGATAAATACAAGTAAGTAATTCATTTTCATTAAAAAAAACCTCCGCACTTAAAACAAAGAAAATGCGACGTTGTCATATTTCACGTCAGGATGTTTTACATTAATAATCGTGACTTTGTCGAATTATTGTGTGAAAAATGAAAAAAAAAAGAATATTGAAAATTAATTCATATAATGCCAGTTGATTCTTTTTTAGGGTTCCGTAGTAAACTAGGAACCCTTATAGTTTCGCCAAGTCTGTCTGTCCGTCTGTCCGTCCTCGCTTAATCTCTGTGACCGTTAGCACTAGAAAGCTGAAATTTGGGACCAATATGTATATCAATCACGCCGACAAAGTGGTAAAATAAAAATTGGAAAAAAATGTTTTATTAGGGTAGCCCCCCTATATGTAAAGTGGGAAGTGATTTTTTTTTTAATTTCAACCCTAACGTGTGATATATTGTTGGAAAGGTATTTAAAAATGAATAGGGGTTTACTAAAATCATTTTTTGATAATGTCAATAATTTCGCAAATAATCGCTCCAAAAGTAAAAAACAATGTGTCCCCCCCCTCTAACTTTTGAACCATAAGTTTAGAAAATATGAAAAAAATCTGAAAAGTAGAACTTTATAAGGACTTTCTAGGAAAATTATTTTGAACTTGATGGAAACAACAGTTTTTGTACAAAAAAGACAAAAAGTTGTACAAAATAATTTCTGGACTAAGTTTGTAGTATAATCGTATATGCAAGCATTTTTTTAACTTCGTTTACATATTTTATTATCCTGAACGTATCCCTTAAGTGTTCGCGCTAAAAACAGTCACGAGTCGGAGCGCCTGCCGCGGAGCGTGCAATGTTGCACGCTCCGTGTTCGCGCACGTACCCATTACCGGGAGCAGTTGCAGGAGCGCGGAGCGCTGCTGGAGCGCGAACATAATGGATATCCACTTTTAAAATCATAAGTGGGAACACTTATTGTGACGGACGGGAAACTACGGAACCCTACACTGAGCGTGGCCCGACACGCTCTTGGCCGGTTTTTAAGGTCTCAGTCATACCCTAGAGTTATAGGATATAAAAAACACCTTATATAAACCTTATTAATTTGGGTCCTTTTAGAAAGAATCCAACAAAATTGTGTTTAAAATATACATATAGTACTGCACTGCTTTAATCATTTCTTTGTTATTCGTCTGTTGCAATTAGTTTTGGCATTGAGTTATTATTTTCTTTTAACTGAACTGAATGTCCATTACTGAGTGAACACCTGGTCGAAATCATTACCTGTTCAAGATCAATGCGACCAGTTTCTGAGTTGACGGTAACTTTGAGGACTGGGTATCCTTCCTCTTCTACCCAGTATTTCATGAAGTTGGAAATATCGAAGGTAGTGGAAGGTACTCCATCTTCCGACACTGCTTTGGCAAAGGCACTGTAGAGGTCTGCTGGGAAAGCATGCTGGTAAGATCTGAAAATAGAAATCATTTTTAAAAACTACAGTTTACCCGAGGATTGCACAATATCAAAGCCCAAAATATATTTAGGTTTGTTTCGAGGAGGCTCATTCTAACGAAAAAGTAACACATTACCATAGGGCTATATGAGACCTGTTCAACAGCTGCTCTGGTCAGGCCCATTTCATAGAAAAGGTGTGACAGAGCCATAGGGCTGATTGAGACCTGTTCAGTAGCTGCTCTGGTGAGGCTCATTCCAAAGAAGAAGTAAGACAGAGCCATAGAACTGATATGAGACCTGTTCAATAGCAGCTCTGGTTCTGAACATTGTGAATGGTATTTACGAGCGAGTGATTAAATGTGATAATGACCATGTCAATTCTAAATTTATTTTGTGCCACTTCTTTCCACTACAAGTGATGAAAAGTGCGCGTCACGGGAACTATATTTTGTAGTGAGAGTGATGATACTCTGATTATATTTGAAAATAGTTTGTATTTATTTTAATAAATTACATATTTTTTTGTCAAAATCATTTTCATCTTATTAAAATCAAGAAAATTAATTACTTTTCCTTCAAGAAGTAATGTAAAGCCTTCTTAAAAGTATTTTCAGTGAGGAAATGCTTCAGCATGAGAAGTAGCGAAGCTCCCTTGGAGTAGCTGATGCCACTGAAGTGTCCAGTGACTTCGGTGGGGCTGTTAACAGAGTGCTGAAGAGCTCTGGTTGTCGTTCCAGAGTCAGCAGATAAGGCACTCTGGAGGTACATAATATTGAACTGATCTTCCAACTCTAATTCTGGGTACACCTGGGAATAAATATATGAAGCGATTAGCATCAGTTAGTAAACTATAAATGAAACGTTTTTTTTTTTACTTCACATCGTGAATGTAGAAGTTGTCCAGTAGAAAGATAAGGTGAAAGATAACTATGCGGGTTTAAATTTTCACGTTATTTTGGCTAGTATGATTCCTGACAAATACTGGCGATTTATTAAAAATCTTTGTGCACTTTTAGGGTGGTCGCATCGCACATCTGACGGAAGATGCGTCGGGCGTAACTTCGGTCGCGTAAAGTGGAGTTGCACTTGTCTGTTCTGGCGTTACGCGACCGACGATACACGACGCATTGACCGTCAGATGTGTGACCACCCTTATGTTCAAAATACTTTCGATGCAATGCAAGTGTCATGGCGATTGGTTGCCTTACATACTATAAAATATACTTACACCATCCATAGCGAAATATTCGAAATAGCTAGCGAAACCCTCGTTGATCCAGACATTGTCCCACCATCTGCAGGTGATCAGGTTACCAAACCACTTGTGAGCGAGCTCGTGAGCAGTTATCGTACCAATGGATAACTTGTCTATAGCATTGGTTTCACCCTCTTGGTATAAGAGGCGGAGTTCCCTAAAATAAAACAATAAATTAATAAAGGGGTAATAAAGAGTAGGTATTCTATTCTAATAAGTTTACTTTAAGATACGAAAAATAACACTTGAATATGAAAAATACATGGAACTGAAGGTTGCATAATTAAAGTTTGGAATAGCGCCATCTATAGGCTGACCGCTTAACTGAGACGTTGCCTGCCGTAGCTGCGCGGTGCGGGAGGGGTTATAGTTGTCACAAGTTGACGACCCACTGAGCTCTCACATCACGTCACCACACCCCCTCCCTCCCGCACCGTGCTGCTACCGTCTTCGTTAAACGGTCGGCCTATTAGTAGTCTGTCACTACGAATATTATGTCTACACAAAACATCACGAAATCTAACAAGACTGAGAAACAGTTCCCTGTCCTTGGCGAAAACAGGCGATGTTATATGTTACTTTATGGTACAAAACAACACTTGAATAGAAAAAAAAACATGGAACTGAAGGTTGCATTATTAAAGTTTGTAATAGCGCCATCTAGTAGTAGTCACTACAAGTATTATGTATTACAGCTACCAATACATACTGAGAAATAATTCACAAATTGTTATTTATCTACAAGACATAAATAAAAATACCTGTAAGTCACTAATCCCCAGTTCTCAGTGGCACCTGAAGCCCAATAAGGTGACGCGATCTGATCGTTCTTCATATTCGTCTCCATCGTATAGTAATCGATACCGAAGTACTCACTAAGCCAGTCTGTTAGACGAGGTCCAACTTCTAAAGCATAGGCTCCTTGACCACGTGCGTTGGATCTGGCCAGAATTCTGTATGGCTTTAGTGCATTTTCGTTATCAGCAATCACTTCGAAGCTTTCGCTGATGTGGAAGGTGACCAAGTAAGCTGACATTCTTGGGGTTACTCGAAAGGTCTCCTTGTAGCGATCGGTACCGGTACTGAAATAATAATTGCCATTATTATTTTTGTAGATATATTTATTTAAATACTAGCTGACCCGACGAACGAAAGACACCTTATTGTTGTTTTCCTCGGGAACAGCACTTTTTTTTAACGATGAAAGGTACCCTATATCCGTTTCTGTACACCTGACATGACAACGTATAATATGCAAAATTTCAGGATGATCGGTTCAGTGGTTTAGGCATGAAAAGGTAACAAACAAACAAACAAACAAACTTACTTTGGCATTTATAATATTAGTTAGGATTACCCTTACTAACAAACGTATTATATCAGATGAATAGTTACACACCGATTTCTCTCTTTCAGTCGTTTTATACTAACTTGACTTTTAAAAGAAGAAGACCAAACGTTGTGTAACTATACAGACGCATACAACGTTTATTAGTAAGGGGGTACCTACCTATTTTAGTTCATAGTGTTTTCTTTCTCCGATTTAGGTACCTATTATTAGCAATATTAGGTCTTGTGTGTCGACGGATATAACCGTAAAGTGTTCTTATCCATTATCTTCTACATGGTCTACCACTTTCATTATCTTTTGAATCTTATTTTTTAATCTAATATTCGGAAAGTTTTGGCTGTGTTCTTTATCATACCTAGAAATTAATCTATTGATTGGTTTATGATAAAGCAATAAGATTATGCGGTAAACAAAACGGCTGTTGTTTTAGTAGGTAGGTAGCTGACGCACATTAAGGTGGGCTGGGCCATATTGCAAAAATTCTCCTACTTCGTTAACCGTAGAACCGATGACCATTGGGGTGACGTGTTCTTGAGTGGAGACCGCGAATCGGCAAACCTAAGGTAGGACGCCCTCCAGGATAGGTGAAGTGACGATATTTGCAGGGTGGCTGGTAGCAGCTGGATTAGAGTTGCCGACAATCGAGATGAATGGTGTGCATTTGGAGAGGCCTATATCCAGCAGTGCACTGCTGTAGGGTGATGATGATGATCGTACCTACTCTACAGGCGAGCTGCACTACACTTCACATTGCGCTGCGGCCCGATGAGACTACGAACTACGCTTAGCTTCATCTTTATTGGAATTAAATACGAGACCGACAGACAGAAATAGTTACTTACACGTTTATAATATTAGTATGAATTAATATCCATCCATCATGTAATAAATAAATGGATAGATATATGTATCTACAGTAAAAATATAACTCACGGAATGCTCTCAGCCAACGGCATGTTAGAGTAAGTTTCAGTAAAGGTCGCTGGTCTGTTGATGATGATTTTGAAGGTAGACTTGAAGCCAGGCTCATCAAAGCAGGGGAATGCCTGCCTTGAGTTAGTGGGCTGCAGATGAGTGGCCACGTACCAGCTGGAAAAATAACAATAATAAAAATAATTTTTCATCTCGATAAAAACTCAAATATGATGACAATTTGGCTTCTTACTATTTTGGATTCATGTGATTCTCAAAAAACGAGTAGAATTTGAGATGTTTTTGGCCCTTTTCGCCACTTTCCCGATAGAAAAGTGTAGTTTTGTAACTATTCTAATATCCATACATTTAGTCTCTTTTCTCCGACGATAAAGTTTAGTTTGAGGATCAAAATAATTACGATACGACACTTTTGTTTAAGTATTGTATTATAGTACCTACAGAACAGTGGTGGCCTAGTTGTAACGACCCCGACTTCCGAGTTGTGGGTCGTGGGTTCGAACCTAGTCAGGCGCTCTAATTTGTGTATATAATTTCATCACCACTGCTCTCAAAACGATAAAGAAAAACATCGTGAGGAAACTGGGATGTCCTAGAACCAAAAATTCGAAGACAGGTAGATCGCACACTCTCTCTCGAAGACAGGATGTCTGTGTTCTAGCAGTGAGACTAGGCATCCTTATTGTAATGCTGTGCGACTAAAAAAAAAATTGTCCTCACCGCAATTGACCACTATCGTCCGTATAGCTTCCTCGGAACACACCTCTGGAAAGAGGCGTCTCATTGATGTTACCGACATAGTTCACAGTCAGTATATACATATCCCCATTGACCAAGGTTGTTCCATCAGGCAAGTTGACTTTCAAGAAGTGATACTCTCTAATGCGTTCGAATGGAGTCGTGGAATGCAGTGGAACATCTTGGCCAGTAGCGGTCATTAAAGTTACCCCTTCAATGCTTCTAACGTTTTCGTGAATGATGAGCGCATTGAGGCCAGCTGTCTTTACCTGTGAAATAAATAATATGCTATTTTTATTTAGATCCTTATAAGTACCTATAATAAACACCAAATTGTAGTAGGTAATGTGGCAGACCCACATTCATCATCTACTGAGCCTTATCCAAACTATGTTGGGGTCGGCATCCAGTCTAACGGGATGCAGATGTGGTAGACCCACATTACCTACTATAATTTGGTATTTATTTGTTTTCAATCCCAAAGCTTGGCATGACTTTATCCAAAGCCTAATCTATTTAGATTAGGATATTTTTTGCAATTACTACAATCACAATCTGATTCATTTTGAAGGACATTTATTGCTAATCCATTGCTTCATATTATGTTCGAAAAAATTGTCTGCTGAACAACGTAATTAATGCAATGAATATCGTTGAACTATCAAAATTAAAGCCATTGCTACGGACAGTGTACAATTACGCAGCTGGTAAGACTAAACAGTCTACAAGTAAGTAAACACTTACCTCAACAATCATTGTGACAATACCATCAAAAGTAGAGATTGGGTTGATATGAGTAGGGTTGTAGTGAGGTGTGATTTCTATTTCATAGTGTAATGGGTCCAGGTCTTCGGGGAGTCGGTAGTCATCAGATGCAGCAGTGTTACGGGATGCAGCAGTATCTGCTTCTTCAACATCCAATGGTAAAGGAATGTCAGCCTTAATGGCAGCGACAAGCGCCAGGAGTAGGAAGCTAATGTAACGCATGGTGCTGAAATATAATGATTGGTTAATCTTAATAACTATTAACCAGCATCTATGAAAACAATTTACGCTACTGTCGAAAAAAAAATATGTAGCTTCAATTTTTTTTGTTTGATATATGACAAGGACAAGCGTAGTTATATGACATCTAACTTAAAATAATTCGATGCAATTAGGCCTTAAGCAAAACTACACAAGACTAAAGAATTTAAATAAAATGTATGGCCTGTGTCACAACCTCCATTTCCAACTTACGTGACACGTAAGATAAAATTTCAACACAATATACATATATTAATATGTTTGGTTACTATGTAATATATATTTTTTGATTCCCTATCAGGGCCCTAATTCAGATTCCTTACTTCGAAACCAAGTTAATTCCTTAGTTAATCACGACATCTGGTATTAGCGTATTCTCTGACACAATGTGGTGGTTTGAATTTGCAAAATACATGTTGTCCGTACGGTTGACATTTCGATTCTTCGTTAACAAGACACGATATTGACGTGGTTTGCACGTGGTAAGATTTCACGGGAAATAATACAGAATTACGGCCCAACACTTCGTACCTACCTTAAGTTTTTAAATGAATGCACATAGTTTGGCGTTAAATAAAAATAAAAAACAATAAAAAATAAATAAACTTCTCGGGAAAACGTACCTTCTTAACAGTTACACCATGCGAAATGAATCAAAAGTCGGTAATTTTTGGTGGTCATAATCAGTTATAATTATACTATTATTTCTATTGTTTTTATCAGGATTATGGTACCAATATCAGTTGCAAGCCTTGATAAACATTTTCGATAAAAACACGTTTTATCTATCGATAAATAATTTGATAAAACTATAGCAAAACAACTAAAAACTAGTCCCTCACGATCTGTGTGAAAACTTTTAAAGGCCTTCATCATCATCATCATCATCATCAGCCTATAGCAGTCCACTGCTGGACATAGGCCTGGGGCCTAAAGGCCTATATTACCTCAAATAGCTTAGCATGATCCGCCGTGATGTCGAAAGTATTGCAGCATTCATTTTAAAATAAATTTATGGTAAAGTTAAGGATTAATGTTAAGTACTATGTTTGGCGAAAACACGATTCCATAAAATTTTCTCGATAGAAAAAATTACCAAGTTACCTCCGAACCGAACAATAAACCGCTAGTATTTAAAAAAATACTCCAAATTAGATCATGACACTTTGCATAACAATTGAACTAAATATAAAGCAGATACTATGTTTTTATTTTATTCAAATTACCATTACTTTCACCGTAATTAAATACCTAAACTATTGGCGCTGCCTGCCACCGAGCACCGCACTCTGTGTCGCTCTCACTCCAGTCCGCAAGCAGCATCGTGCGAGCGAGATAAAGAGTGAATTTTAGCTGAGGTAGTATGGGCTCTTAAAGGCGGGTACTGACCGACAGAAGCACAGCAAGTATGTACACATTATCGACTAACAAAACTATAAGATCAAAACAAGAATCATGCGAGGGCTAAGAGCGAAGTTGTTATGTTATAGCAGATATTTACAAGGAAAACCTTTCAACGTTACTATATCCTAGAACCTATAAATGATCAATTATTAGAGACCTTATCTTTGGCTTTGTGACGAAAGGCATAAAATTCGGGAATTTCGTTTTGTTTTGTTGTATCATATTTTAATCCACGTAAAACGTGTCAAGTAGTATGCTGATTACCATATGATTCGCGCCCGTATCTAATATACCTACAGAATTATAATCATTAGAATCAGTAATACAACTCCTTAGGTTAGAATTGACCTCAAATGTCATGATTTCATGAAATAGTAATTCAATAGGGTAATAGAAACTTAGAACAATGTATTTAATAATAATTTCTTATGATTATAATCCTATAAATAAATATATTATGTTCCGGCCGCGAATCATATTTAAATTAACATACTTATGACCTCATCAGAAACGAGGAGATCCGCAGGAGAACCAAGGTAACAGACATAGCCCGAAGAATTTCCAAACTTAAGTGGCAGTGGGTAGGGCACATTGCTCGCAGAACAGATGGCCGATGGGGCTGAAAGGTTCTGCTGTAGCGACCGCGTACCGGAAGACGTAGCGTTGGAAGGCCTCCCACAAGCTGGTCCGACGACCTTGTGAAGGCCGCAGGAACCCGTTGGATGCGAGAGGCACAGAACCGGTCGAAGTGGAGGTGCTTGGGGGAGGCCTATGTCCAGCAGTGGACGTATTTCGGCTGAAATGATGATGATGACCTACAACGTGATCCTGTCCTGCAAGTTGCAAAAAAATGTAAGAAAATTCAAATTTCGTGTAAAAGAGCTCTGTGTTTCGTGGGGAACCTTGACGCTTTTGCACCAGCACCGTAATTGTGTAACTTAATTGTGTCTTAACCATGTCTTAAACACCGTAATTGTGTCTTAACCATGTAGCGCCGGGGTGCGAAAATCAGCCTGCGCCCCAATTTTTGTATTTTATTTTTTGAAGTGAAAACTTCTTTAGCGGCGCTGTGTACTTTTTTTGGAATGGGTAAAAACTTCTAAATTCGCGTCAGGTCACGTGACCCTGATCGAAAATTCGTAAGACGTAAAACGTCAGACGTAAAACTTAAGACGCGCGTTGTTGAGGACAGCGCCATCTATGCACATCGGGAAGAACTACGAGGGCCTCGCGTACTAACTACGTAGTTCATCCAACAACGACGAGATGGCGCTGAACCACGGATATATAACTGTGTGCTTATTTGTAAATCTGAATAAATTCCTTTCACGAGAAGAATAAACCAGTCACTTTGGTCATCATACCTGATTTGCAAAAAACCCTATAAAATAAGGAACACACCTTAACACGCGTGTTTTGTTTATAAGACGATTCACAAAATACACTCGTAATTGTTCAAGTTTTCACTTCTGTCGGCACTACCGGAGTGCCAGTGTTTTTTTATTTAATAATTACTCTACAATAAAATTAGGTCCATTTTCGAACATCAAATTTAATTGTTCCGGCTTTAAAATCGACAATATTTTTTATGATGTCGTTTGTTTTGTAATCAACTTTCAATTAGATAGGTATACTATAGCCAAATTTGTCAATCTATCTTAACTTGAGTCATAGTTTTCATAGTAAGTAGATTTTTATTCATTTCAATTTCGAGAAGTTTTACGCATGGTACGTGTAGGTTTAAGGATTGGCTTGCGCCCCCTAAGACCCTGCGCCCGGGTGCCACGCACCCCTTGCACCCCCGGGTAAAGATGGCCGTGGTGTAACACACTATCAATATCAATGTATATCACTATCAATATCATTTTGAAAGATATTGCTAATCCATTGCTTAATATATTCGAAAAACGTGTCTGCTCAACAACGTAAATAACGCAATGAGTGTTATAGAACTGTCAAAATTAAACCCATTGCTTTTTTTTTTTTTATTTGAAATGGGTTTGCTCTTGACTCTAGTCTAGGTCAGAGATGACAGAGACAAAGTCTACGATGGAGTGAGCTCACCCAGAAGAAGCCTGTTCACTCTTACTTTGAAGAGATTCGGGTTGTATGCACTCGTAAACACAAACGCAGGTAGAGAGTTCCACTCTTTTGCTGTGCGCATTATAAAGGACATTTGGAAACGCTTAGTTGCTACTGATAAAGATAGTGCCATCCACGAAGACGCGCCCCACTCTTCTTACTAATCGCTAGTTAATTCCGCTAGTTTTTTAGTTTTTTGATACACACTAAATTACCCACTAATAAGTAATTACTGTGTATCGACAAAACTAAAACACTAGCGGAATGTTGCAGACTTGTACCAGAGTACAGTACCCGGCGATAAATGTTGCATATCGATCTTTGGAAAGAGACAATCGGCTAATTTCGGCTTCGTAGAGCGTTATCTCTGTCGCACGAAATACAAACAGTCCGGTATCAATTAGGAGCTGTTAAAACAATTATGATTTGCTTCTTTTGATAATTATTTTTATTCTTTGTATAAAATACAAAAAAGGTAAAGTTCGATGTGCAATATTTATCGCCGGGTACTGTAAATACAAATTTTCTATGCTTGTACTGTAAGCGTTTAGGAAGGAGAGTGGGGCGCGTCTTCGTGGATGGCGCTATAGTGTATTACGCAATTACCCTGTTGGTTAGCCGTCGACGACGGCTTCCTTACGATCCAATAACATTTAAATATAAAATTGTGATAGCCATACCTATCCTGCTGCCAAACAGCTTTGCTGTGTTTCAATTTGAGTGTGGGCAATTCTTGTGATTTTAAGAAGGTTCAGTCCGGTCTCAGTCTCAATCTGTCAAAAATACCTATAACTTCCCTAAATTTTTGACAAATTTTTGACATTGATTATCGCCGTGATGAGATTGCAACTAGATTTTGAATGTTTTTAATAAGGGAATAGACCTCTTGGTGTGATAAAAAAAAACGTTTATTTGCAGACTAATTATTATTATTTGTCCATAATTGTTACTTACAAAGGTCTTAAAACTATGCAATACTAACGTATTGCATCCGTTCATTAAATTCAAATAATAAAATCACTTAGGTCAAAAATCACAGTATCATCTCATCTCATGAAGCTAGATGAATCTGCCTGCAGACTCTGTACAGTACCCGGTGATAAATATTGCACATCGACTTTGAAAAGAAAAAATAAAAAAATAAAAATAATTATCAAAAGAAGCAAATCATAATTGTTTTAACAGCTCCTAATAGATACCGGACTGTTTGTATTTCGTGCGACAGAGATAACGCTCTACGAAGCCGAAATTAGCCGATTGTCTCTTTCCAAAGGTCGATGTGCAATATTTATCGCCGGGTACTGTAATAACAGTTATGACACATTTCAGCTTTGTTCAGGTCTTGGTAACTTATGATGCCTCTGATTACGGTTCATCATCATCATCAGTCTACAGCAGTCCACTGCTGGACATAAGCCTCTCCGTTTGCACGCCATTTATCTCGATTCTCGGCAACTCTCATCCAGCTGCAACCAGCCACCTTGTGAAGATCATCTCTCCACATGGCCTGGTGGCGTCGTACCTTACGTTTGCCGTTTCGCGGTCTCCTCTCCAGAACACGGCCACCCCCACGGTCATCGATTCTACGGGTAATATGGCCGGCCCATTGCCACTTCAGCTTACTTATTTTGTGACTACTACTTTGGTTATAGATCACCTTTTTCCGGATTCTATCCCTCACAGAGACTCCAATCATAGCTCGTTCCATAGTTCGCTGAGCGACCATGAATTTATGGACCAGCCGTACCGTGAGTGTCCACATTTCGGCCCCATAAGTCATAATAAAGAGATGGCGGTTATTCATATGCATTTGTATAAAACCATACTTTCCATATTTTAGGGCAAACAAGATTCAACAAAGCTAACATAGTACATAGCAGTTTTGTTATAGGTTTGGTCCTACAGCACCTAAAAAAGGGCATTAAAAATGATGATTAAAAAGACCTCTTTTCAGGTTAAGGGTTACCTATTTTATGAACAAAAATGTCTGAGGTATATTTGTTTATTACTACCTGACCCGACAGACGCTGTCCTGTTTTAGATTCGAAAGACACGTGATCTATTTTCATAATAACATTATTGTTGTTTTCCTCGGGAACAGCACTTTTTTTCGGGATGAAAGGTACACTATGTCTGTTTCTGTACACCTGACAACGTATATGCAAAATTTTCGGATGATTGGTTCAGTGGTTTAGGCGTGAAAGGTAACAAACAAACAAACTTACTTTCGCATTTATAATATTAGGATAAATGTACAGAGGCGTACTTAATGCCATAGGCATGCCACAGAATAGGAAAGATTTTTGAGATGGGGCAGTAAGAACAACGGTTTTAGGAAACTGTTTTAAAAATTTTGATCACCACTCTCAGATTTTGAAAAAAATGTACAGTCAGCAAGAAAATGGGCCATTTTCACAAAATCTTTTTAAAATGCCAATCAATCTTGTTTCTTATAAGGATAAAAAAACTCTATTGGACCAACTGAGGTTTTAATACTAGAAAAATCAGAAATCGCAAAAAACTGTTCCCATATAAGTCGTCCTAAACTATTGAAAGACAACCTATCGTAATTATGTTCTCATAGTAAAAAAAAAAATCGAAATCCAGAGTTAACATTTGTTTTTGTTTAGTTTTCTCTCCATAGAAAAAAAGTAAGTTGGGATTCCTATTTCCTACGAAATGTATGGGAAAAGTTTTTTTTTTCAATTTCTGGCTTTTCTAGTACTCACACCTCAGTCTGATAGTCTGATAGAGTTTTTTGTTAAGAAATGAGAAAATTTATGGGTTAAAATGGGGAGTACAATTTCTCAAAAAAAAAGGACAGACTTCTAAGACCCTTTTCCTGTAGCTACAATGGTTAATGCATCTGCCTTTATTGCCCCATGTGCCAATTTTAACATAAATCTGTCAGATACATTACAATAGGTAGGTACCTTCTATTTTTTATAGTAGCAGTAAGAAACAAAAGAAACATAAATTATTGTTAACTAAATTTCAGCTACAGTGAGGCAATAATAATATATTACAAAAAAAAACTATGATTACACATCGTATTCTAAGAAACGGAGTATTCTGGGACAGTAATGGAACGGATTATTCTGGGTATCAAACTAACAGACCGGGTTAGGAATACGACCATCCGTTCCATCACAAAGACAACTGATGTCACTTGGAAAGCTGCCACGCTAAAATGGAACTGGGCTGGAGACATCTGCCACATGTTAAACGAACATAATGGGCCAAACTTATGACCCAATGGGTCCCTCTTAATGGCAAGCGACATTGTGGCAGGCCCAGATGGAGAAGTCGGGCTGAGCTGGACTCCTTCAACATGAACTGGTCCTTAGCCGCTTTGAACAGAGAGAAGTGGAAAGAAAGTAGGGAGGCATTTGCCCTGGAGTGGGACATCACAGGCTAATAATAAACATCGTATATATTTTATATCTAAACAAGTAAATAAAATTAGAAAAAGAAAAAAAAGTATATTATTTTTTTCCGCTTTTATTTATTGGACAATAAATAAATAAACTTACGTGGCATGTTGCGTGGGATGCCAGTAGTGTTGTTTTTTAGCCCAAGAAACTCGTACACCAATTGTATACAGTGTGTTAGGTTAAACGAGGGACATATTTTAAGGGAGTATAGTACTCATGAAAATGAACAACTTTTAATATGGGGCTGACTCAAAAATATGAAAAAAAAAACAGCTGTTCCCTACATTTTGTCCAGTTATGCGAACAGAAAATGTATAGAGAGCCTGGTTTTATTTTCTCGATTTCAGTGTTGGTCTCTTAGTAAAAGTTGTTCATTTTCATGAGTACTACACTCTCTTAAAGTACGTCCCTCGTTTAACCTAACACACTGTATAAAGAAATTTTTCAATAAAGCTAATACGGAAAACTAAAAATAAATAATAATTAAACTAAAAATGCAAAAACGAAAATAAGAACTAAATGGAGAAATATACACAAAAACAAAATATCGATTCATAAAATAGAAGAATTTCATTAAAATTAGCATAGGTTTCTTTACGTGGAATACAGAATTAATAACATATAACTCTGCGAACTGAACGATAAGTTTTTGTTCGATAAGAATTCCACGCGGATAAAGTCGCGGGTAACAGCTAGTTAACAATAAATACATTAACAACGTAGCTTAAATCTAAAACATTCAAAGAAACAGTACGATAAGAGCCATAGTAACTATCATGGCAAACGAAGTCACGGCCATGGTCGCGCTTCCCCTAGCTGCTTTAATAAGGACTTCGGAATTTGCCGTGCCCCATGCTATGTTATTCCGAGCGGAGGTGACAGCGCTGAGTACAGAAGCGTATTGAGGTATGCCCGTTTGCGATGAGCGAAGCCAATCCTCGTACTGTAAGAAAGAAAAGGTATTTATTACACAAATTGAATATTAGGTGTTAGGCGTGTGGCAGTGATTCACATGTATTCATGGTTTTAGGCTAAAGATAAAGATAAAGATGCATTTATTTGTATAAACATGTGTGACATGATACATAGATATGCACATATGGATGGAAAACGAGTTTGGAAGATTTCTGGCTCAACATGTTTTGCCATATTCGATAAGCAAAGTGAAGTTAGTGGTATAGTGTAGTTTTTGCTAAGTGATTAGAATTGGAATACTAACATAGGGGTAAGGAATATTGTTAATAACACAACTGAGTCATGTTACTTGATGAATAAATATATTATTATTATTTATTTTTGTTTTTACATATCTCGGGACCATGAAATCCCGGTCGTTTGGAAGGCGTACGAGGCGCTGATGCCAACTCGCAGAGGCCCCTTAGGAAATTTCAATGAAATGCGGCATTATGAATCACAAAAACATAGAGATATAAAAAATAAACAACTTTAGGTATAAAAATAAAGATAAGGAAATAAGACAAGAAGTCATTACATACACAGCTTTTTTTTTTTTCGGGATGGGAAATCATCAAATTACCGCTCCCGCTCTGGGTGGAGCGGAAGGGAGTGTCAGACTCTTACTGACTAAAACCCACCCGTGTTCCTTCCTTAGCCCTTTATGTTCTGGGCCAGCGGTAACCCTTTCGGACAATCCCGCTGATTGCGTAACACACTTTCAATCACAATCTCAATAATTTTGAAGGATATTGCTAATTCATTGCTTCATTATGTTTGAAAATTTGCCTGCTCGACATCGTAAATAACGCAATGGATGTTGTTGAATTATCAAAAACCCATTCCTACTGTTACGCAATTATCCCAAAGCTTTTGTTTTGCTTTAGTAAAGTTTATTTTATAAATTGTAATTTATAAATTTATATTTTATATTTTTATGATTATATTAAGTTTATTTTATAAATAAATTGTTAATACCCCTGTCTTTACAATCTGTTACACCAAATAAGTATTAAAGATCCATAATATTGAGTCATTTATATTCGTAAGCTTGCGGATCTATGATATGATTATAATCATATCCTACTGTAGTATCCTTATCAAAGGTAATCAGGATATTACTAAATTATCATAGATCCGTAAGCTTATCAGTGATGAAATAAATATTTATTTTCGACTTTATAGAATACCAATAGATCGTTATTATCTATAATATACCTACATATAGTGACGAATTCAGTACATTGAATATTTTGACGTTAATAGGAATTTTACCAAAATTTGTCAAAATATGTATTGTAGGCATAAATTTGGCAAATTTTGGTAAAATTACATCATAAACGCTAGTGTTAGTGTTTAAGATGTGTATATTAATTACTAACAAATTGGATTTTATGATCTGGATAAATAAATGAATGATTGATTAAACTATTATACTTACTTCAACCAATCCAGGCTCGTCCAAGTACGAAGCTACGTTAGATAATGCGCTGTGCACTGGTCGGGCAGGGGAATCTTCAACGTACCTGAATTAAAAGTAAAAAAAAAATTTAGAATAAAAATTGGAATTAACACGTAACATAAAACCACACTTGTATTCCCCGAATGGGCTGAGACACCCATTTTCTGTCGGCAGATATAAATATTGGTGTAATTGACTAGCAGTCTATTGTCATCAACGGTGCGTGTCTACTGCATTATGCGATTTTTCCTATTTAGCAGACGTGCTACTGTTAACATCAATGTGTAGTGATTTTGCGTTATTTCTAAGGCCCTTAGCTAATGTAGTTTTAAATGACACAATAAACGTATTTCAGCATCATTTTAGAACATATAAATCCTGACTTCAATACTTACTGTTCTCTGATTTCACCGATGTGAGTTTTAACAAACTCCAAGACGGTTTTAACGTTCTCTTGGTTGCCGAGCAGAGCATAGTTGAAAGAGTTGAGTTTGTCGTGAGACCGCACTTCTTTTGTTAGAGTTAGCTGTAAGTATCTGTAATAAAATATCACACAACAATATTAAGTACATATGTCTAATCAAGTTTACAAATATTGAAAATAAATTAAATTTTAAAGTGAAACATTTTAAGCATAATGAAATGATTTTACAATCACACCTAAACCTGTAATAAAATCACTTAATTATGCTTTAAAAAATGTAATCGGTAACTGTAACAAAACCGAAATAGGATTGGTTCTCTCCTGTTGTCTTTCTTTGGACACTTCTTGTTACAAGCGTACGGTAAATTGCGTGTTATTTCAAACGAAATGTTTATTGCTCAATACATCACATGGATAATACATTTCTAAATTTCAAATGAACGCGCAGTCCACTGTATTGCACCAATTGAGGCATGCAAAATTATCATTCAAATTATACTATTTAGCGCGGTCTATCACGTTTTGGGGTCCACTTAATCACAGTAATTCAATTTACGATATATGTGGCCCATAAATATTACCTGGTCAACAATACAGGATCTTTTGCAGCGCCCATTCCTCGTAACATTTCAAGTTGATCGTTGGCGTAGTTCGACTCCCTGAATCGATTTAGTAAGTAGTCGAAGTCATTCACGTCACCCTGTCTCATAGCTGTTACGTAGACGTTGCGACGCACGCGAGCATTGATTCTGTAATAATAATATGGCCCTCTTGATTGAACAATTTGATAATAAAAGCATTCAAGTACCGATGTCACATAAAATAATTACAAGAAGTATCCCAAAAATAAACCGTCAAGCTCCGCGCGTATACTATGTAATACGACACAATAGAAGATTAATTGTGTCTCATTAGCGGAGCTTGAGAGGTCATAGTTTATCGGGTTATTTTTTTAACACTTCGTATATTATAATGTGACAAAGACCAAAAGAGACCAATTTTAGTCTCATTTGATTCGTAAGGTGACCGTACAAAATTTTACTAAAACACTCACGGCACTTGATTGTCTCTCAAGTTAACGAAGCGTTCCCAGGAATCTTGGTTACACTTCTGATGGCCAAGAGTGCAAGCGAAGTGTAGAATGGCCTGTCTGGCCATGCTAGTGGTAGGGGTCTCATCGGCAGTAGGCTCGAATCCTAGGGTAGTAATGGCGTGCTCCATCAGACCTAAGATGATTTTCTGGAATCAAGGAGTATTTTTTAAAATTTGTATTTTTGAAAAGGGTACAAGAGACGTGTTAAATAAAGGAGGTAATAAAAATAAAATGATTAGAATTTCATGTAATTAATGTGGGTAAGTAAGGGAACCAAAAATTCGTAAACATGTGACATCTACAAACCAGCACTAGGCCCGCGTGGTGGATTACGGCCCACTCCCACTCACCGAGAGGAAGCCAGTGTCCCAGCAGTGGGAAAGTTATACTGGTTATGGGTTATGGAAGTAAGATATGGCCCAGACAAGAACAGTTGCGCTTAATGAATTAACAAAGCCATCGTCTTCAACTAGTATTGTAGATTGCAGACTCTGATTTCTTTCACCACAGCATTGTCTTTAATTAAATAAGTTGTGACGATACCAGAAAAGAGAAGCAAGAAAATTAACTAATCTAAAGTCAAGGTTTGTTGTGTATCAAATTGACACACTCCGTCATTTTGCCGTGTTACAACCTTTTCATGAAACTGTCAAAGAAATATAGTTAGGATTTGAATATACGGACAATTTAAGTTGGTTGTCAACTTCCAAGACTTTACAGCCTTTACATAAGCTGCAAAACGTGGCTATAAAATGTCACTCACATCAAACTCAGTTTGGTGCTCAGGCAAGTGCCTCAGTCTGTTCCTGAACCAGGTGAAGCCACTGATAGCAGGGTCCCAAACGTGGAAGTTGGTCTCTTTGGCCAGGAACCTCAGGATGTCGAATCCGGTGACGAATTCCATTCTTTCAGATCTCATCAGAGCAAACAAATCGTCGACGACCTACAACAATTTGACAACATTTCAAAATTTATAAGCCCCTAACACAAATATACCATTTTAATTTTTTCCATCCTGAGTTCGAATAAAGTTTTTTTTACTGCTTTGATTCGTAGTGTAATTATAAAACCCGTGTCAACAATAATTAGGAATGTCAACATAATATACATGTGTGTATCTATGTAAGTATGTTCTCTTATTATTTATTTTTGATTTTAGTATCTGCCTTCAAAAGTTAGTTGACATTTTTCCACTTCAGCTGTGACACACCACATTAAAATTTAGTTCTAAATGTTTGAACTATAACGTATTTATTGACTAATTCAACCTATGTCTTATCATAAAAAATAATCAAATAATCCCTCAGAACAACCAGATTATTTTTTATTTTAAATCATAATGTAGCACCACAGAAGGGGGCTTGTGGTTTAGTAATAACAGTCGCACGGGTCGATCGGTCAGGTTAAGCTACGCTTGCCGCGGTTGACCCGTGGATGGGTGACCATATCTACATACCAAAACCCCTCCGTGCCTTGGAAAGCACATTAAGCCGTTAGTTCCGGCTGCCATTCTTGGATCTTTGACAGTCGTTACGGGTCGTCAGAAGCCCAAAAGTCTGACAACCAGCCTTACCAAGGGGTTTCGTATTACCCAAGGTCAGATAGGCAGTCGCTCTATGTAAAAAAAAACATAAAATAATATTAGTATTCAGCTGCATCTGGTCAGACTGGAAGCCGACCCCAGCATAGTTGGGAAAAGGCTAGGCAGATGATGATGAATGTAGCATCACAGCTGAAGTAAACAAATGTCAACTAACTTTTGGAGGCCACTGAATGTGTCTTTCTACTCTCACACATGTTCATCTCTAATCTACTTTCCTATCGCAGTATGCTGGAAGAGATTTCTTTAGAAATAAGTATCACCTTTGTACGTATTTTCTGTTCTTTTCGTCTTGTCTGTCTATATAAATGTCTGTTCATAAATGGTTAAAAAATAAAACCTCCGGTAGGCACTTACCTGTGCTCTGTTTAAATAGTGAATTGATTCTGGCTCATTGTGTAGGGCTTCACTAATCAAAGTCCAACTTCTAGGATCGTAATTTACTCTGTAATGTCCTGAAATAAAATGTTCATTTTTAATTAATTAATTACCAATCAGATCCAGGAGAAGATGGTGGGACGAGCTTGACGCCTACAGACTGGATTGGTCCACACTAGCTCAAGACAGAGAAGTTGAAAAGAGAAAGGAAGGCCTCCCTTTCTCCATTCAACTCCTCTGTCTTGAGCATGAAAATTACCGAAGCACATACATTTTCTGGTGTACCTGTATGGTTGTAGTACTTCGCAGGAAGAACTTCTTAAATATAACTCTACTAAGTACATAGTAAGTACTAAGAAATACTTATAAACCACATACCTTGTTGTAGATTGTTGAATATCACCCACTCTTCCCCGGAATTCTTTGTGATTGTCTCAGTTTGCTGAGTCATCATACTAACGGGTTTCAAATTGTTAAAGTTACGGTTACTCTTCGTCGAGAACGTAATGGGAATGGGGTATATTGTTGGACCGGGGTCTCTGTTAGGGCTCAGGAAGAACCGTTCCTAAAAGTTATTGACATTATTAGTCAAACGTTGGTTCAGTTAAATGGCAGCTTATATTATATTACATCTTATGGAGAGGGAGCCCAGAGGGTTTTTGAGCAAAAACCCTCTGGACTCCCTTCCCATGCATATGCATGCATGGCGAAAAGTTGATAGCTGAGTAGGTGCGGCATGATGAGAGAATGACTAGCCTAGAAACTAATCGTTCTCTCATCAGACTAGAACATGAACGGGCGACGTGAACATAACGTAAAATCAAATGAGTTTTAATCGATTATATAACTATGTTTCGTTCCCATCAAAACTCCTTTCCTACATGACGTTCACATTTTTTCTCTGGGCTTACCAGCAGTAACGAGACGTCAAATTTTTGATTGTCATGCATTGTACGCAAACGTCAAAGCTCAGAGCACCATGACAGTTCGTAACGGACGCCGATCGGAACACGCGCGACTTCGCGACCAGCTCGAAAGCATTAAAAATTCTAGCCGACTCCGTGTGATCATCATCTCATCTCATCAACATAACGGAACCTTGGCCCCATCGTCAGCTCATGGACATCCGGAAGTTCAACGAGTGTCAGTTTGCAGTCTGAGGTACGTACTTTGCACATATCCTTACTGTTGGCTGCCTAGATCAAAGTGAACATCTTATTTTTATCGTGTAACTCGTCAGACCTCTCATCCAGGTCTTCCCTGGGTAGCAGAAAGCCATCACAGTATTTCGGCGTGGTGCGAATGCTACATATAAATGTCATATAAATGTATATAGCACACTCCTTTTGGTTCTTTTACGTTCAAACATTGGGTCATACACGCACTATCACTATAAATTATGTCCGGTACACCAATAAGTTCACTATATAATGTTCCCTAGGGCGTCCCACGTTTCCACTCACATCTGCCTTGTCACCTTTTGTTAGTCGCTTTCATTCATCTCCTCAACATGATCAAACCATCTAAGCATACTCTTTTAAATTATTGTCATCAAAAAACGAATGAAAAAAAATGTGGTCATAGCCAAATGTTGTTAAGTACAAACCTGCGCAAGCGTCATTTCTCCAGTAGAATGAGAGATTGTAACATTCAAAATAGGATATCCAGGATCATTGACCCAAACCCTGTAGTACTCCGCAAAGCTGAAATTAGGATAATCAGCCAAGCTGCCGTCTTCTTCAATAGCTTTAGTCATGGCTTGCAATAGGTCGTACTGATCGGTAGGCTCGTAAAGACTGCAAAAAACAGTAATTTAATTTTTTCATAACCGACTAAAAATTTGAGCGCATCCCAGGGGGTTCAGAATCATGAATAGAATCAGTGGTAACAGGTTGCGCGTCGATGTTCTTGGCACCCTGTATACAAACCAAGTCTTCCCACAGAATTTAAATACTATAAAACAAATTCATTTTGAAAGTTACCCAATAAAAATCATACTCACTTGTCCATTAGGAAGTATTTACAAGACTTTTGGAAGGTGTCCAATCCAATAATGTTAGCAGTCATTCTGAGGAATGAAGCGGCTTTCGAGTAGCTGATAGTTCCAAAGTGGCCAGTAACTTGAGCTGGGGTGTTGACTTCGTGGTTCATAGGAACCGTGTTGACACCAGAGTCGAAAGCTAAGGACGTCTGCAGGTAGCGACTGTTGAAATGGTCGGGAAATTCGTACTCAGGGAACATCTAGAAGTCATAAAGGTGAGAATGTAAGTAAAATTCTGCGAAGAAGTTCTTATATAATATTTACGACTTTCGTAATTCAAAAAGGGAGCAGTGGTGGCCCAATGTAACAGCCGAGACTGATGACTGACTAACGTGACTCTCGTTTGTTCGAACCCAGACAGATGTAGGGTGGCTTTGTGTATTTCATCACCACTGCTCCCAAAACAGTGAAGGAAAACATCACAAGGAAACTGGCATGTCCTAGAACCAAAAATTCGAAGACATGTGACATCTACCAACTCGCACCGGGTCCGCATGGTGGATTACGGCTCACTACTTTTCACCAAAAGGGGGCGTGTGTCCCAGCAATATTAGGAACATTATAGGCTAACACTTTAGTTGTACAAAATGAAGTTATTCACCATTTCCTGATGAATATTCTCGATTTACAAATTAGCACTCTAAGCTTAGACTATTTACTTCCCATTGCCAATTAGGTACTCAACAATCTACTATAGCTTTATGTAGTCTAGGTTGATTTTTGTGTGACCATGTACAAAAAAAGGTACTACCTAAATATATTTTGGTTGCAATGGAATTTGAACTTTATCATGTATGACATTGAGTTTGTGGTTTTAAAACACGATCTATGTTTTTACAATTAGGGAGACAACTATAGCTTACCGCATTAGTTGCAATATAACCAAAGTAGCTGGCATAGCCTTCATTGATCCAGGTGTTACTCCACCAGTAGCAGGTTATCAGGTTGCCGAACCACTTGTGAGCAAGCTCGTGAGACACCAGAGTTGCTGCGTAGTGCTCGATTGACATGATCGTTTCGTCTTTATTAATGATCAGGTAGAGCTCCCTGAAAATTAAAACAAACCCAGTAATATACATAGTGCAGAGAGAGAGAGAAAGAGAGAGCAGTGGTAGTACAGTGGTAACGGCCGCGGTTTATAAGTTGTGGGCCGTGGGTTCGAACCCAGCAGACAGGCGCTTTATTTTGTGCAAATAACTTTAACACCACTGTTTTAAAAAACGGTGAAGGAAAACATCGTGAGGAAACTGGAATGTCTTAGAACCAAAAATTCGAAGAATTGTGACATCTACCAATCTGAACTGGTCCCACGTGATGGAGTAAGGCTGTTATTTTCTCGATATTTGTTAGTTTTGCTGACGGTCAGCGGCAAACTTAGCGTGAACGGGTTGTAAGTATAACATACTTATTATTCACTCACCTGTAGCTAACCATGCCCCAATTCTCAGTACCAGCCGAAGCCCAGTCAGGAGACGAAATGTGATCATTCAACAAATTAGGATGCAAAGACGCGTAGGGAATTCCGAAGTAATTGTCGAAGAACTCTGTCATCTTGACTGTGAGTTCCAAAGCGTGGCCGGCGAGGCCAGCCGTATTGGATCTGCCAATAATCCTGATCGGAGGGTTGAAGGTCTTGTCTTGAGCAAGCACTGTGAATGTCTCGCTGACGAGAAACGTTACGAGGTATGATGACATTTTGGGGGTGGCCGCAAAGTCAGTGCGGATGCGATTATTGAGCAATCTGAAAAATAAGGTTACATTAAAAGAAAAATAAAAACAGACAGTTTTATGTCACTTCCAAGACACAATCCGAAAAATAATAATTTGAAAAATGATGGAGTACTTGTTTGAAATTATCTGTTAACTAATTTAACTGGTTCTTATCAGGATGCGGTAAAACAAACCCTTATAATAAAGGTTATGTTACAAAAAGTAAGTCTACAACAGAATACATACAGTGCCTCAAAATCAACGACAGTGTTCGAGAATGTTCCAGTGTACGCAGCTGGCTTGCTTATGTGCAGCTTGAAGACGGCCTTGAAGAGAGGCTCGTCCCAGCAGGGGAACGCTTGTCTGGCATTGTAAGGCTGGAAGTGGGTTGTGGCGTAGATCCTGTAACAATTTAAAAGCATTAGTGTCTAGATTTAATAAAAAACCAAAGTTTTATTTATCTTTTTATGTGCTGGATTTAGGTATATGCACTAGGTATGATGATTAAAAAAAAGAGAGAGAACTGTTTAGAGGTTAAAATATATCTTCTATATAATAAAAATGAATCGCTAAACGTATTGCTAAGCGCAAAACTCGAGAACGGCTGGATCGATTTGGCTGTTTTTTTTTGTTGTATTTTTTTTGTCAGGAGAAGGTTCTTATGAAAGAAAAAATTAAAAAAGTCGGAAAAGTCAGTCTCAAGAGTAGGGTAGAGGTAGGGTAGGGGTAGGGGTTAGGGTAGGGTATGGTAGGGTAGGGTACGGTAGAGTAGTATTTATCACAATGGGACTCCATTGTGATAAATACGCATTTTCCAAATGCAAATAAAGTAATAAGCAATAAGATCGTCATACCCATTGAAAATATTCATCAAACTTTCAATATCAAGATTAATAACACTGATTCAAAAACATCAAGCACGTACCTATCGTTGCCTTCGTCATCGGTGTACCACCCTCGCCAAATTCCTCTCTTCATGGGACCTTCATTCATGGTGCTCGAGTATTCAATACTCAGCGTATAATTAACATTAGCTGTCAATGAGTCTACAAGATTGACTCTCAAGAAATGGTACAAGTCTTCAGTTTCATATGGTTTCTCGTCATTTAAAGAAACCAAAACCCCTGTGGCATCTACCACAGTAACTGATTTTATTTCATCCACATTCGAATGGAGAACTATTTGTTGTACGTTGTTTTCTGTAGCCTGTAAGTAAACAATATCATCAGAATCGAATATAACATATACCATAATCTGTCTATAATGTTCCCACTGCTGGGACACCGACCTCCTCTATTCGAGAGGGAGTGGGCTATAATCTACGACGCGGGCCCAGTGCGGCGGGTTGTTAGATATCACATGTCTTCGAATTTTGGTTCTAGGACATGCCGGTTTCCTCACGATGGTTCCCTTCACCGTTTTGAGAGCAGTGGTAATGAAATAATTTACACAAAGTAAATCGCCCGCCTGGGTTCGAACCCACGACCTACAACTCGTAAGTCGAGGCCATTGCCACTGAGCTACCACTGCTGCTTTGAATATAATATACTTGGCCTAACTTAGATTGAACAGCATCAACTTTTACTAGTAAGCAACATCATTATTCGTTGAATGTTTTGAATTTATACATACTTCTTGCCTATGCACAATTCTTGTTACTATGAGCACAACGGCACATCCTTGATAACACTTGCACTACAAAAATCACCCTTATAGTTATGACATAAAGGTGCTTTCAAGATTAAATAGTCACATTGATGTGCATTATTACAGCCAACCTCATGCGTTTGTAAATTTTATCAGTTATAACGTACCTGAATAATAATGTAGACCCTGCCATCATAACTGAAGGGTCTTTGAGTATTCTCATCGAAGTAGAGATCCAGAGAAATATCATAATCCAAAGGGACCACGTTTTCGGGTAATCTGTAAAGTCGCTCCGCATTCGCATCAGTCGTCACGGGAACATCATCAGTGGCAAAGTCCTGGAATTCCTTGTACCAGGATATAGGGTGGTCGGCTGCAGCGAACGCCAGGAGCGCTAGGCTCAAGGCAGCTAATAATATTCGGGACATTTCTGCAAAGAGAAACAGTGTTACCTAAATCACAGAAGTAAGAATGGATAACATTGGAAATAATTTAATTAATCTACTGCTTCAGTAGGCAAAAACATAAGCATGATCAGCCTATAATGTTCCGATTGAACACAGGCCTCCTCTCTGTGAGAAGGAGTTGGCCGTAATCTACCACGCGGGCCCAGTGCGGGTTGGTAGATGTCACATGTCTTCGAATTTTTGGTTCTAGGATATGCCGGTTTCCTCACGATGTTTTCCGTTTTGAGAGATGAATGTATTTACGCAAGGTCTACGCCTGCCTGGGGTCGAACCTACAACTCGTAAGTCGGATCCGTTACCACTGGGCCACCACAGCTTTTTTAAAGCTCATCTCTCGTAAGCAGCTGATGACACCTCAATAGAAGTAAAAAAAAAGATATATAATAAAACTAAATATATGCAAACTAACCTGATATCAAGAATGTCCTTTATACAATGCCGATTGCGATAAACTGGTTGGTCCACCGAAATCGATGAAGTCAATAAACGAGTTAATGATACCATCAGTCACTGATAACGATACATTATAATCCGCATATCGGTTCCATGTCGCGTTAATTGCAGCTTGATAAGTTGGCTATAAGTTATAGTTATGCTATAACTAAGCCCTACGAAAAATTCTTTTTGATAGGTCATAGTATTAGCAGGACTATTTTGTGCAATTCTTCAACTCAGCCTATTGTAATCCACTGCTAAACATACGCCTCTCCCAGGCTGCGCCACAACACCCTGTCCTCCGTCTTCCGAGTCCAGTCTGTTCCAGCCACCTTCTTAAGCTCGTCGGTCCATCTAACTGGGAGGCGTCCCATACGTTTGCCGGTTCCACGCGTGTCTCCACTCGTGTACTCATCTGCTCCAACGGCCACCGGTTCTGAAATTCATTTGCCCTAAAATAATTATATGAAATAATTAAATTATAAATTTCAGGATGATCGGTTCAGTGGTTTATGCGTGAAAAGATCACACACTAACTTATAGAGATAACTTATAGATAGTTAGGATGTACATAATTATGGTTTTCACTATACTCTAGTTAGAATTTCGTAAATTGCAATATTTTCCCTAGCTAAAATTAAAAAGTGTAAATTATTACGTAATGAAATAATCAGTTCTTTCTAATCTCAATTATTTGTCTATTGACGTTTTTATATCCAAAAAGTTGTTAAAGTTTTATCGCTTACGTGGATATATAACAATCAAATCCATCGTTGGTGTTTTTTATTTTCTGATAAACACTTGGTTTATCATAATCACATTTATATATTTTTTATTAATTACTTTACGTCTCGGGATAGGTGTCCAGGCGCCGCTCGATATTTATCGCTTATCTTAAAGTAATCAGCAATCTTTCAGCAGCAGTCACACATTCTATAAACCTTGTATTTTGCTTTGTTAATACTGGAGTCAACAAATTCAAAAGATCTTTATAACTTTTTTTGACATTCTATACATCAAGAAAAATTTTTCGTCATCTTGGGGAAGTTCTAGAGCCGCAACAAAAAATCGACAATTAATATTTTTTTCGATATATGGATGACGCCAAAAACGTTTTTCTTTTTTAATAAGGTGATAAACATATTAACACTTCAAAATATCTTAATCACTCAAAGACGACATCTTCGGTACTGCAGGATTTTATACCGAAAATATACCGGTAGGTACGCACCTATCGGTATATTCTCGGTAAAAAAACCCGCCAGTACCGAAGATGCTACTCAGCTGAAAGCAGGCGGTATCGTTTCGGTACAAACTTTACAGATCTCGCACCGTTCCCTCACCGACAAGTCAGAGAGCGGCCTGAGACAAGCATTCGTGCCTCGTCTTCTTGTCTGCAGTTTTTTGTTTTTTTGTGTGTGAAATAAAATACATAATATTTCTTGTCAAAGCCTCAATGTAAAGAATTTAAAAAAAAGCATGGTTGTTTCTTGGCAGACTTAGCTCCTTTTTGTCCATCATCATCATCATCATCATCATTGCAGCCGAAAGACGTCCACTGGACATAGGCCTCCCCAAGCACCTTCACTTCGACCGGCTTTGTGCTTCTCGCATCCAACGAGTTTCTGCGGCCATCACAAGGTCGTCTGTCCACATTGTGGGAGGCCTTCCAACGCTACGTCTTCTGGTACGCGGTCGCCACTCCAGAACCTTTCGGTCCCATCAGCTATCTGCTCTGCGAGCAATGTGCCCTGACCACTGCCACTTAAGTTTGGCAATTCTTCGGGCTACAGTACCCGGCGATAAATATTGCACATCGACCTTGGTTGATTGGTGTATTTTATACGAAGAATAAAAATAATTATCAAAAGAATCAAATCATAATTGTTTTAACAGCTCCTAATAGATACCGGACTGTTTGTATTTCGTGCGACAGAGATAACGCTCTACGAAGCCGAAATTAGCCGATTGTCTATTTCCAAAGGTCGATGTGTAATATTTATCGCTGGGTACTGTACCTACGTCGGTTACCTTGGTTCTCCTGCGGATCTCTTCATTTCTGATTCGATCACGCAGGAAAACTCCAAGCATAGCCCTCTCCATTCCTCCAAAGAGCAATGGAGTGGGCTATGCTTGGAGTTTGAAAGTCACCCAAAGGTGACTTTGAGCCTTCTAATAAGGCCCATTGTGAGCATACGGCACGTTTCAGTACCATATGTCATCACTGGCAACACACACTGATCAAAGACTACAAAAAGATAATTTATAATAACACTTTTTTCACCTATAGGTACACTAATAGGTAAGGAGCTAAGTCTGCCAAGAAACTGCTATGCACTTTGGCAGAGGTAGTATGTACGTATTATAAAATTATTACATCTGTAGTTATAGATATAGGCGATGGGACGCAAAAGTGCTTTTTTGTATGACAGTCCTTAGCGAAATATGTAAGATCATAACTTTATTTATAAGACCTTTATTTTTAATTTTTAACAATGTTGTAAAGTAAATAAATATATTCAAGATGGAAGTGGGACTGATTGCGGTGCAGCGGACGTGGGATCGCCATTTTTGGTGGCAATTTAAACGTACAGCTGTTTTATCGTAATATGCCTTGTGATTGGGTCTGCATAATGATATTTTTATTAAAACAAATGAATTCAAACACGTGTAGTCGAAGCTCTAAAACATAAATCTCTTATGTTTTTTGGCACCCATTTGAAGAAAGAAGATTTTTCTACAATAGGTTTTACGTATAATTTTTTAGTTATTTTTATCACTGATCACTAATGTTAATCGAATAAACATCTATTCACTTTTTTGAGGAAAAATAAATAACAAAATAGGTGGCAGCATGGAGTCAGGCGGATCACACATTACAACGCGCCACGCGACAGGGCGCGGGATACGGCGCCAAAATGTGATGAGTTTGTATATAAAAAATTACGGGCCGCGTGTAATCTGCGCCCCGTTGCATGACATGTTGCAGTGTATGATCCGCCTTAGTTGTTAGTAAAAGTGTGTTACTGACTGCTCATCCAGACAGGAACCCTTCAGAAATTCGTTGCGAATTATATTGTTATCAATGCACAATAGTGCGTAGCTTTACATTGTAATTGTGATTCGCCTAGCAACGGTCGGTTCAACATAGTTCCAGAAAAGAAAATGTTTAGAATTCGTAATTATATGTGATCCACTTCTTGTACTAGTCTGTATTGTATGGTAATTAATTATTATTGTAAGTCATAAGAATATTATCTTCAACCAAGCTAGTCAATTATTTATAGATCGTTACCACAATTAAATTAACTATTGTTTTCTATGTATTAGGTTTATTAGGTTTTAGGTTGAGGTTTTGGGTTTAGGTTTACCGTAGCATAAATCACTGAAAATCAATTTATTTTTTATTTCCAAAATAAATATATATAATTTTATTACAATTTTAAACATAATAAATCGTTGAAAACTATTGTATAGATTGTATAATTATATGCCAGCACATCAAACTACCCGAAACTGTCAAATTTTCCCAATCAACCTTGAACCTAATTCTTTAGCGATAAAGTTGAAAATCTATTAAAGAAATTTGACAGATTGTAGTAGCTTCATGTGCTGGCGTCTGTACGTTAAGGCACAATTTTCTTAAATTTAATTAAACTTAAATCATTTAATTTCTAACTAAAATTAAATAAATTAACGGAACATTTGTAGTAGCATCGCTGCTATGAGGAGGACTGAAGAAGCAAGGATGGTGGAGGAAGCGCTTCTGGTTACAACAAAGTTGAAGATTTCAACAGCGGCTTTGTTACCCCAGTTCAAGTTATTCACGGCTGCGTCTACAACTCCCTGACCAGCGGCGAAAGAAGAACTCGGCAACTGCGCTTGGGCGCCATACAGCCACACCCGGAACTGTAAATATAAAAAAGAAATATTGCAAAAGCACAGAAAACTATAAAGCTACTAAAGAATTAACGATATTTTCTTTTGACACATACAAAAAATTTTATTTTTCCTGTGTCTGTGTTCAATGGCGAAACTTTACGAAAGAAAGTAGATCTCATGAACAACACTTACCGTTTCGATGTTCTGGAAATTAGTCAAATGTGGACCGAGGGCGTTGATGCAAAGATTGAGGCGAGCTTCACCACCATATCTGTCAAAAACAATCATATAAATAAATCTCATCATCATACTGTTTAACTCAAGCTAATAAACTTTTCGGGCGAATTTCACGACGCACACGTATGCGACAAGCACTACTAAGCCGCGTTCAAAGCAAGGCTGTCAATGTCAATATTCCAGAACAATAATTTTGACACTGACAGCTCTGGAACGCAGTTTAGAAGTGCTGATCGCGTTCCAAACTGAAAGTGTTGGTGTGATGCATGTGGCAATTACCTCAGAGTCCAAAAAAACATAAAAAGAATGAATGATCACTTTTAAATAACCATAGCAATAAAAAAACTACAATACTTACGTGGATATAAGCGCCTGTAAGTTAGTACTGAGGAAGTTAAGGACGATTGGTAAGTTCCCCCGGTTGCCTTGCAGGGCAAACGAGAATGCATTGGTACGGTCGTGGATACGAATTCTGTCATTGTACATGCTCTGCTGCAGGTAGCTGTAATGAATAAACATTATTAAAAATAATTGCTGTTTTACGTAGCTGGAATTTAGTTAGAATCTCCGTTGATTGTCGCAAAGTTCAAATTCCATTGCAACCAAAAAATTTTGAGGATCTTTTTATTACTGATGGTCTTATATTAAATTATCGTAGACTCATAACGTTAAAGTACTGTTGTAGCGAGTAAGTGTCAAGGAATGTAAATTATCGGAGATTGTAATTTTTTTTCAGATTGATTGAATTCCATTTTGCTCTTTTAAAAATATTATTGAACAATAATATTATTATAATGACACTTTTTGTGAAAATCAAATACATCCAAAATTATTTTTGGAACAAAGTTCTTTAACGCGGGTTACCGTTGGGGTAAACTGGTAGAAATCGTCAGGTAACAAAAAAGCGTTATGCCCCCTCCATGCGACTTTCTCAATAATAATAGAAAGAGAGATAGTTTTCATTGTTTTCGAGGGTACTAAAGCCAATAATGTGGTCAACATGAAAATTCAAGATGGCGGCCGCAAAAATTTGTAGGACTTGCAGTTAAATATTTCCCTTTTGAATTAAAGTTTAAATTCAGACACATCATCAACTAATAATTATGAACCAATAAACTTACTGTTGAAGAGAGGCCTGATCTCTGGTGCAAGCGAGGGCGCGGAGCATGACCACCATATCAGCGGTATTCTCCGAGGCATTGTACCTTGCGAACAAGAATTCGTAGTCTGAAGCGTTGCCTTCACGAAGTCCCACGCAATAAACGTGACGACGGAGGTTAACTGGGACCCTAGAAAAATAATTATGTACATTGATTACATATCATCACGCCTGTAATCTCCAAAGGGTTAGGCACAGGTGTACCTATAGTACTCATACACTCAAATTTAGGCAGTTATATTTTTAAGTCCCATGTAGAATAGGAGGCGGAAAAAGAAAAAAAAAAAAAACTTTTGCCAGCAAATGGACACAAATCCAGACTCCGAGATGCTACTAAGAATAAACTGATAGAAAAACCCAATAACACTTTGCCCTACTTGAGAACCGAACCCGGGACCTCATGGTCAGTCGCACTTGCGACCATCAAACCAACGAGGGACTCATTTCCATTGGACAAGTCTAGTATGGTCATCTCAAAAAATCTAAATCAGAAGTTCTTTATTTGAATAAAGAACTTCTGATTTAGATTTTCTGATTTTTTTTTAGTTTTTTTTTTTTGAAGTGCTGTTCTCGGCCTAGTTTGAACTAGGCCGAGAATCAGCACTTTTCGAACGTCATAATAAAATAATACTATTAAATAAAGTTATTACTCATTACGTTCATATTCGTCGTATCTTAGAAAAGTTATACGTGCTCTTAAAAAACCATATGGAAAAATGAAAATCATCATAAATATATGTATATAGTCGACCGTCAATTGCTTTGCAGCAAGTGCACAAACTAGTCCACGTCAGCTGCGCGGTTCATTTGTTCTCCATTCATGCATTCGTAAAATGTAGGTGCAACTAAATTTTCATACAAAGCGAAGCTAATTAAATGTGTAATAGCTAAACAATGAGCTGCTGTGGAGTGGTGCCTTCTACTGGAAGAACACCATCACTTACACAATAGATGTGTTCTGTCTGTGCGCTCTCCATTTTGCCAAACTATCGTCAATACAACCGGTGTGGTTGAGGTTGCAAGCGACGTTCATGATCTGCATTCTGTTGAGTATTGTGGATGTGGAGTCGGTCGCGCGTTCATTGTAGCCGAGGTTGCTGATGACGTTACGGAGGAGTCCACGCATGTAACTCTGCAAAACGAGAAGCAAATATTGAAATTTGTTTTATTTTATACATGTTCTTGGTGTTTCAATTGGCATTAGTTTTTAGAGGCATGAGAAATAGGGTGGAAAGTTCCTCAGCCTTCATTGAAAAAGGAAGACTCTCTGACCAGACAGATGTGATGTCTGGTAAGTTACTGGTCCGATGGTTGTGGATGGTTGTGTATACCCTGATTTTGCGGTAAATTTTGCCTGCAAGATGCAGGATTTGTATGACGTCAGTCCATAGTAGTTCATATATGGTGGTATCAGCTATCAAGCTATTGTCACAGGTGGTAGTATAAGCAGTTTTAATGTTATGTTATTATATATTTATATATATAAAATAATTTGCGCGATAAGCATATTGATACTGTGATACGTACAGCGAAGGCTTCGTGAGCTCTAGGAATGTGCTCAAGGCGGCGCAGGATCCAGTCGAGCTGGGTGAGAGCGCCGTTCCAAACGTAGTAGTCTGTCTCGCTCCTCAAGAAGTCAAGTACGTCAAATGCGAGGGTCGTGTTGAGGTCTTCGGAACGCACAAAGTACAAGACATCGTTGACGATCTAGCAACAGATGAAGAACATATTTTAGAAGTCATGCAAGGTTAAACAGAACTTGTTTCTTGATAGCGAAATGTGGCCTTATGTATAGTCGAATAAGCATAATATAATCGCGTAAAAATAATCGCAGTACTTCTCGAACTTGACGTTCTGTTGTAGGTACAGTGGAACAAGCTATTTAGTATACAGGTAAATATTTTCAACTTTACAATACAACATAACATAACATCACGCCTTGTTGTAAAATATTAATGTCTAAAATATGTGAATATAAATACCTGAGCTCTGTTCAGCTTGTGAATGTTCTGCCTGTTGTTACTCTTCAGATAAGTTGAAATTAGCCCCCAGTTATTGTTATCGTAATTGACACGGTACAAACCTAGGATAAAAATAATGTTTATGTTAATCGTAAATACAGGGTGGCGGGACATCGACGCACAAACTGTAAGCATGAGGTCAGCACATGATTCTAGACCCCTTCGCGTAAATATATTTCATCGGTTATAAAAATAAAATCTGCTGTTTCATAAAAAAGTACACACCACCTACGCGGCCAAAATATATGGAACAGCTAATTTATTTTTAAAAACCGACGAAAAATTTCAACGCGGGGGTGTCTTTAGAATGGTGTCATGGTCTTTAGATATATTATAAAAATTCAACAAAACTATCACATTGTGCTTGTTTAAATATTTTTTGACTTGATTAAATTCAAATCGTTCAATTTTAAATAGGCACATAAAGGGCATATTTAAACGTCAAAATTTACTAAAGAATAGAATTGATTCTAGGTCTTTCAAAAGGTAGTTTCGTATGGAGAAGAATGGGCAAGAAACTCCACCGATATTCTTCTTTACTCATAATTATTATTACCTATCGTGTTTCAAGATAGTTTCCATTTTGTTAAAATACATTACTTTGCCGTGTCAAATAAATGTTCTTCTTTCTTTCAAGACTTTGCAATAAGTTTTAATGATAAGGTATTTACGCTTCATACGTACCAGACTGAGCAATGTTGAAAAGAACAAAGTTATCTCCTGAAGTGCTGCTTAGGGCGATAGACTGTCCGGTGAGAACATGCCTAGGTCTGGTGCTATTGAAGTCAAGCTGACCCGATTGGGTCCAAGTAAGAGGAATCTGCCACGTCTGGGGGGCCGCATTAGTATTTGTAGAGAGCAGATAACGGCGCTGTAACAAGAATAGATAGATAGATAGAATACTCTTTATTATGTACACCATATAAATAATAATAATAGAATAAATGATCGAAAAAATGTTAAAGTACAGTACCCGGCGATAAATATTGCACATCGACCTATTCGATACTATCGATTTTATACAAAGAATAAAAATAATTATCAAAAGAAGCAAATCATAATTGTTTTAACAGCTCCTAATAGATACCGGACTGTTTATATTCCGTGCGACAGAGATAACGCTCTACAAAGCCGAAATTAGCCGATTGTCTCTTTCCAAAGGCCGATGTGCAATATTTATCGCCGGGTACTGTACTTTATATTTTTAACTTTGTTTTATGTAGAACTAGCAGCGCGCTGCGGTTTCACCCGCATCCGCATAAGTATTTATCCCATGGGTATCGGGATAAAAGTATCCTATAAGTTATTCTGATAAATAACACATAGGATACTTTTTTAATAGACCTATATTACTGTAAAGTGTCAGAGAATACATAACAAACATCCATCCATTCTCACTAACTTTCGCGTTTATATATAATATTAGTAGAAATGAATTAGGCAGTAGGATAACAATAATAACCTATTAAAATATAATATGGAAATTAGACCCCTAGTTTTGTTTTAAGTGATGGGTAAAATACAAATTCACGCCTCAGTGCACTGTCTTGTCAGATCGAAGCGATAGTTTTAAGGTCATAGCACACGTATCAAACCGAAAGAGATCGGCACCGTATCGTATCAACTCGAGCCGTTCAGTATTCTTTGTATGAAACTCCCTACTGCAACGCACACTAATCGGAATCTTAACGTAACCGCCTCACCTCTGGACAAGCTCACGAACCGCGGTGCGGTGCGTTAAGGCTCGTCGTTCCCGCGCTTATGGCTCGTCGTCCCCGCGCTTACGGCTCGTCCTCTCCGCGCTTACGTCTCGTCGTCTCCGCGCTTACGTCTCTCCGTACCCGATCTTACGTCTCTTCGTCCACCCTTGCCCCTCTCACCCCTCCCGGCCTGCCTGCTGCACCAACAACCAGCGGTCGGCGAGCCGTAAGCGCCGTGTCGCCTAGCTGTAGCGGAGTCGACGTATCGGAGCTTCTGATCCGCTTTGGTTACGTGCTTACGTTAGGTTGACGCCTGTTTGACGGCGAGGCGAAAGGCGATACGGTGCCGATCCCTTTCCGATTAGATACGTGTGCTATGTATGACCTTTAGCGTGTCTTAACCAACCACCTGATATCACAAAATAAAAAAAAACATTCAAAAGATTTATAACGGTTTAACAATTTAAAGCTATAAAATGAAAATAAAAAGTTTTTAAAAACAAGTTTTTATTTAAATAAAGACGTAACCTGAAAAGGAAAGAATAACGCGAACTAAAAGAAAAAAAAATAAATTTAAGTGATATTTAGGTACACTAAGAACATTATTTGGGTCAATCAACTTTTATTTGTCCTGTAAGTACTATGTTTTGTCCCTGACCAATAATCGCAGTTCTAAAGAAAATTAAGTGGTTTTTTGGCATATGTCGCATTTATCTTATTATTAAGCAAACATACGAGTAAATTATTTTAAATAAATCACTATTAAACTGGAATTTTAATAGTTGTCAAGGTGACAAAACGTCTGGATGTAGTGTTTTTTTATTTGTCCCCCAGTAGCTAATTACAATGAAACATTACTTTATACAAAAAAATACTATATGGCAATTAATTACGCTTGTACATAATTATTCATTAAAATGTTCACTAAGATGCTAGCATATAGATTTTTGTTTGTTTCATAATTTTACCGAATTTTTTGCATGTTCGTTTTGGTCCCTATTATATTTTATTATTCCGACTTCCACCGGACAACCGTAAAAAAGTGCCGAAACCAAAACATAGATGGAGTGATCAGTGCCTTGACAATAAGTCGGTCGATTTGGTGACAACACTCATCCAACCGCCATTTTGATTTCATCATTGCCGCGGTGTCAGTCGGTCGCGCGCGTTTTGAAAAAGTGCGTGGCTTTTTTGTGTGTCTACCGGACAACCAGCACAAAAGCGTAAGTATTTGATATATCGTAGTAAATAAAAGTGAAATATATTCTATTTTATCTATATTTTTCACTGCGCGTAAGACCTAATTCAAAATATCGTTATTTATTATCAGGAAGCGCAAAGTCTGATAAATGTCACTCGGACAACCAGTCACTTGGACAACCAAAACCGTTGTCCGTGGGACATTTTGGTTGCCCATAGGACAATTAATGATAGAATCAGCATAAAGCAATACTTTTTCTTTCAATAATTAGTCACTGAAGAGCCTCTTACAAAGGCTAGAGCATTTATTATTGCTTAATATAAATTAGATTGAAGAACTTTACGTGTTCCTTTCCCGAGAATCGAACCAGGGAACTCCGGACCCTAAGACAAACGCTCAAATCACTACACCACGGAGGCAGTTAGCTTACTTACTTAACACATTTTTGCTATATCTAATAGTTCTATATATTCTAAATTATTTTTGTTATTATTTTTAGATAATGGGTTTGAAGGAAAAAGAAAAATCAAGACGCTATAGAGAAAGACTTAAAGCAGACCCGGAGAAATTAGCTGAGCGAAATAGAAAAAAAAGGGGAAGCTACCATAAGAATAAAAAACTAATTTCAAGTATGCCGCCCGAAGATAAAGAAAACTGCAGAATTATATGGAAGCTGCGAAAACAATGGACAACCGTATATGTCCACTGGACAACCATTTTGTCCCTGTCTCCTAAAGACACATTATCGTCAATTATACTTTAAAAAAAACAGTGAGGTTTACAAAATTTTCAAATATGAATGTAACAATTAAAAGTGAAACAAAGAGTTTTAAATATCACGTATTAATTATTATTTTACAAGTTAAATGAAAAGTTCGTTACATTTAAAGTTTGTCGTTGTCCAGGAGACAATATAATTGGAAATAACTTATCAATTAAAAGTCACGTCTTTTATTTATGGAAGACAAAATGAAATCCATCCTATATTAAGTGAGGATAAAGTGACGGTTCACAATTTGACTGAATTTCAAATGGTTCAGAAGTCTATTTAGTTAGTTGTCCAAGGGACTATCTTAACTAGAGTCATGTGGATTTCGGAGTCAAATTTACTATTTTATTTAAATAAACCGTTCTGCTCTATGTGAATTCTGAAAATATAAATAATTATCTAAAGAAAAAATGTTAAAATATAAAAAAATTCAAATAAAATTAAAAAAATAAAATTTATCATTGATGTACACTTAAAAGTTGATTGACCCATTTACATTAATGACATTATTTACATCATTTACTTTATTTAAACCACTGATGTTATTTAGTTCCCTTAAATATTACCTACCACCTGTCTGTTTTATATTTTAATTGAATTAATCGTTTTGATTGTTCACGTATCATTTCCTACTCTTCACGTCCTTTCATTTGATACCCATATTAAGAGGGTTGGAAAAAATGAAATCAGCCATCTTGAAGCGGCGGCCATATTGAATTTAGTGTAATGTAACTAACTTTTTCGTTTTCTACTCTTCAAGTCCTTTCATTTGATACCCATATTAAGGGGGTTGAGAAAAAATATGTAATCCGCCATTTTGGAGCGGCGCGGCGGCCATATTGAAATTATTACAATATTGAGTATTGCACATTGTATTGTTACCAGAACTAAAGGTGTATGCAAAATTTCAGCTCAATCGGATACCAACAAATGGTCGAAAATGGTTTGAAAATTTTGACGGACAACTTATTGTAAATACATATGAACAGTGCAAGTTAAATAAAAGCTTGTAATAATAATAAATGAAACTAACCTGAGAGACGATCATAGTACCGGAATCGCTGTCTCTGGTGACGGACACGACAGGGGAGCCCGCGTTCTGGATCCAGCTGTCAAACAGTGCTTCGATATCGACATTTTCGAAATCACGGCTGTATGTGAAATCCTCAGAAACCGCCAGTTTGAAGGCTTCATACATCTTTTTAGGTGTACCGAGGCCATAAGCGCTGGAGAAAATAAGATAAAATAAAATAATCGAACATTGTTATTAGTCGTAAGCACCATTACTCTTTTGGTGCACTAATTTAAAGTAATAGATTTTATTAAAAATAAGGAAAATAAAATTTAAATATAATAGTAGCAAGGCTGTGTACATAACATACTTACATTCGTAGTATTTTATCGCTTCAACTCTTAAAAATCGGTAGCAGTAATACATCATAATTTAATTGATTAGAATATATAAGAATGTAGACGTCACTGGTCAAACAAAACTGACGCACATTTACCTCTTCATGTATACGATACCGCAGGTTTTAAGTGCTTGAACTTACTTGTCTCTCAAGTAATATCTGAGGGCGTTCCTAAAGGTCCTTGGGCCAACGAAGTGCTCCAACATTCTAAGGACGGAAGCTCCCTTGGCATAGCTGGTGGGACTGAAGTGAGCACTGACGGAGGGATTGCTGGCGACTCCGGTCCAGTTCATAGGTTGAGCGCCCGCACCAGCGTCGTGGTTGAGCGCGCTGTGTACGTACTCAACCACAAATTGGTCATCTAATTCTAAGCTGGGATCAGCCTGCAATCAAATAAAGTGTGTTGAAATCAAATCATTAATTCCAATGAGATCATTAATAGGAACTTTCGAAAGCAAAAACAGTTTTTTTTATTAAATTAAATTGCATATCCAAAAGTTAGATGTGACACTGTTATCTATGGATGATAAAAATATATAAGACAATTTTAAAACTTACCCAGTGAGCACCGAAATATTCGAAGAAGCTAGCGAAGGACTCATTAAGCCACAGGTTACTCCACCAGAAGCAAGTGACTAGGTTACCGAACCATTTGTGTCCAAGCTCGTGGGCCATGATAGTTGCAATAAAGATCTTGTTATTCAAATTGGTGTTTTCTGGGTCATACAAGAGGTACGCCTCCCTAAAATTAAACAACGATGAACATTTTGTGATATTTTAGCGAAGATAAACCAATTAAAAAAACCTTTATATCGACGCATCTACTCGTAGAGTGAGCATGCAACATAAAATTATCTTTGTTACGTTGCAATTAAGCCGTTGTATTACTTAACTTAAACATACCTATAGTTAACCATTCCCCAGTTTTCCATAGCACCGGAGGGGAAGTCAGGAAGAGCGATATGATCGTTCTTCATCAAGTTACCCTGCCCCATCTCGTGATACTGGATACCCAGGTAATCGTCTAATTTGTTGGTGATCTGAAGACCAATTTCGGCAGCGTATTGGTGCTGGGAGGTGACGCCTTGACGGGAGATGATCTTGAAGGGTTTGGCGGCGGTGCTGGTTAATTCAGTAGCGACGAAGTCACTCACGTGGAAAGCGACCAGGTAAGCAGATATGATTGGAGTGGGGTAGAAAGTTTCGCGAATACGGTCGCCTAGTCTGTTGAAGTTTATAAAATTAGATTAAAAAATACTACAATTTCATGCAGAAATTTTATTGAAAATATTTATAATACACAAGGAATTTACGTGTGATGTTACTTCATACGAACAAAATAAACCTGGTGGGAATGCCTTCGGTATTAAGTCTGCCTGTGTAATTTTTTTGGTATTTTGTGCATAATAATATTATTAATTATAATTTTATAAATAAATATTATTAATTATAAAATTAATTAATAACATACTTGCATAGTTTATTGTTTTTCATTACATGAATACATTTTTAATTAGCTGCAAATTATTATTAGTAGATAGATGTTCATGTTTTTGATATATGGTTTATCTTTATACCTCTCGTGTATAATAGTCCAAAAAAATTATATATTTTTTTATTACTTTATTATTAACAGTAACCTACTCTATTCAGTTTCATATGGAAATCCTTTCAATTTTCATTCAAGTGTTATAAATTTCTGGGATGTTATTGCATGTCATATTAATCATATACCAAAATAATTAACCCACAAGATTTGAGTGAGACAATTGTAATTTAAAGAAAAGTACAAAGTACAGAACTAGCACACTCACTGTTCAACGCTCCTGATAGCCATGTTGGAATATGACTGGCCCAGGCCCCTATCACGAGTGATAGAGATTGTGAAGCGGGACTTGAATTGGGGCTCATCGAAGCACGGAAAAGCTTTTCTGGCGTGGAACGGCTGGAACTGAGTGGTGGCGTACAGCCTGCAAAAAATATCAAAAGTAAAGTCAATCAATTTGTCAATATGGCATTATTTATGTTATTTATCAATATTATTCGTGGCTGCTTTCTTTTCTATTTCAAAATTCGAAATTCATATGAGTGCTTTGTGCGTTGTCAATAGTCAATAACAAGCACTTTGCCAGCGACTTCAATCACCCATAAATTCTCTACATTCGTGTCAATTTCGATAAATCCGTAAAACTCTATGCAAAATTTTAGCATTCTAGGTTGAAGGGTCCGAGCTGGGCGTTAATGAGGTCAATCAGTGATTTATAAGTGAGTCAGGACTTTACTTAACATAATATGGTTTGATTAATTTAACGGATAACATAATGCAGAACAATTGCTCGATATTATAGAATAAGAAAGAAAACATGCTGCACCAACCCCAAATAAATATCGATAAGGGTAAGAGCATGATGACTTTCTCAGTAATTTTTAAATATTGTGATATCAAATCTCACCTCAGTTGATTGTTAACGTAGTAGTAACCCCTGTAGAAGCCTCGGTCGAGCGGGTTAGTGTTAATCCTTCCGTTGTAATGGACGGTGATGGTGTAGTTGCCCCGACTAATGGGCGCAGCGAAGTTGATATGTATAAGCTCTAAGTACGAGTCGGTGGTGATAGGATCGGAGAATCGAAGCTTCACATGCTGATTGTTGATGTTGTTGATAACACTTACACCTGTGATTGAAACCACATTTTGGTGGAAAACAATCTGCTGGAGGTTATCTTCCTGTACCTGTAGAGGAAACAAAATTGTTAATTAATCACTTCAATCGTTTATATAACGGATATAAAAAGACACTTAACCAAGCCACTTGTACTCCCCGTTGTTGTAATATTTTTTTTGTACTTTACCATACCTTAGAACTTTCTGGTTACGGAGATATAGAAGGTCAAAGTTCCAAAATTTACCAATTTTTTTACGAAAACAAGTTTTTAATGTTTTAACACAACTTTGATTACCGCCACGACCCTTGTACCGTTGCGTCTACCCATAAGCATGATGAAGATAATACTGTCAGAATGTTTGAAGTTTTGTGAAAAGAATGCATGACTTATGAGACTAAAGGGTTAATTAAACTATGTTTAAATAGTGTAATTGGCTTCGGTCGTTCTATAAATCACACTAATATTATAAAGGCGAAAGTTTGTGAGTGTGTGTGTGTTTATATGTTTGTTACTTCTTGACGCACAAACAGCTGGACCAAATTTGATAAAATTTTGTATGAAGGTAGCTGACACCCTGGATTAACATATAGGCTGTTTATCCTGATATTCCCACGGGATCGACACTTATGCGAGTGAAACCGCGGGGCGCAGCTAGTAAATAATAAGCACAATGTTTTGTGTGTGTGTTACATTACGCACTACCACGAATAGCAAATTTTTACACCAAAAATATGTCTTTTCCCAGTAATTATTTTTCTGCAATGTTACTTAGTGCTGATTTTTCCAACGCCAGATAATTTTATCGGAGGAATAATTTTGAATTTTTGACAGTTCTTCCATACAAAACCTGACAGACGTCAACTTTATTCCACGAATAAAAATTATCTGTCGATTGAAAAATTAGCTTTGGATGCGCGGCTATGTGATGGTCTTTTTAAATCCTGTATTCTTGTTTACTCTTGATCTTGGTGACCTCAACAGGTGCAAATCATTGGATGAGGTCTCAGATGGAATAAGCGTATACAACCATAGTTTTTGTGTACCCTAAAACTCACTATACTCATTACTATGTGCATGTGCAAGTATATTGATGTATTTAATCCTTATAACTTTTTTTTTATTCTAAATGGGTTTGCTCTTGACTCTAATCTAGGTCAGAGATGACACAGACAAATTAAAAAAAAAAACTAACAAACTACCTATCATCTATATGAATAAAACAAATTCGGGTTAGTTACACCATTTATAACTCAAGAACGGCTGGATAGATATAACATGGGAAAATTAACGAAAAAAAATAATAATGAAGATTTGATTTTTTTTTTTTTTTTTTTTTTTTTTTTTTTTTTTTTTTTTTTTTTTTTTGAGATTTTCTCTCATACATTTTGCATGGAACGACTTTTTTCTAGAACGGATTGACTAATTAATTCCATTTGTTGATTCTGACGTGGTACGAAATTCGCCGGATTAGTTTACGCTAGTTTTTTTATACGTAGATGTGACGATTAATATTACTGGGACTAAATATCTAGCAAATAAAAATATAATTTTAGGTACAAACAACAACATTTCGTTAATAGTAATCTGCTAGCCTTTTGCCTACTATATCGAGGTCGACTTCCAGTCTACAACCCAGTTACTGGGTAATACGATACCCCTTGCTAAGACGAGTCAGTCGGGCTTCTGACGACCCGGAACGACTGTCAAAGATCCACGAATAACAGCCGGGACCAACGGCGTATCGTGCTTTCCGAGACACGGAGAAGTCTCGATAGCTAAAGATGGTCGCCATCCACAGACCAACCGCGGCAAGCGTAGCTTAACCTGATTGATCGACATGTGCGGCTGTTATTATTTAGCCACGGGCCCTTTTTTATAATTTCGTTACTAGTAATCAATTAAAATATAAAAAGCTAATGTATCACGGATTAAGATATACACGCCATCATAAGTTATAAAAATATTACTTAGTCACAAATAATTTGTTAGTTTCAATATACGATAATATCGATAATTATGAAGGAACTCGTTTATCATCGGCTAACGATAATCAATAGTGTTGTAAAAATTTGATAAAAAAAATTATTGAAATCATTCTTCAAATGGAAATATTACATTTAGTTGCAGTAGATGCTTTAGAAGGACGAAACCGCGACGCTATGTTCTTTTTATGATCTTTATAGAGGTTCGATGCAGAACTTCCTTTTTTCATAATCTATCAATAGAACAAACTACAACACGCTCAATAGTATTCTTCATTCATGAATGACTTTTAACCTATTAAAATATTGTGCAAATTCATCATCATCATTTTAATCGAAAGACGTCCACTGCTGGACATAGCCCTCCCCCAAGCACCTCCACTTCGACCGGTTCTACGCTTCTCGCATTCAACAATAATCCGCATTGTGCAAATTACAACAAAACTAGCTGACCCGACAGACGTCCTGGGGGCCTAAAAACTCCACTTTGGCAGAATCATAAAAGGATAAAATTATGAATCATAATGGACAAGTTAACTTTTAAGTTAATCGTATCAAATCCCATTGGCGAAGGATTTTTCAGTTTTTTTTTTGTCTGTGCTAAAATACCAATCAATCCAATGCAAATTCAATCCCAATCTCTTTGAAAAAAACAAAAACACGGACTGTCTTCGCCATATTATGATTCATAATGTTATCCTTTTATGATTCTGCCAAAGTGACCTTTTTAGACCACTTTGGCAGATTTTTTTAATCATAATAACGTTATTATTGTTTTCCTCGGGAACATCACTTTTTTTTCGGGATGCAAGGTACCCTATGCCCGTTTCTGTACACCTGACAACGTATATGCAAAATTTCAGGATCATGAGTTCAGTGGTTTAGGCCTGAAAAGGTAACAAACACACAAGCAAACTTACTTTAGCATTTATAATATTGGTTAGGATAACTAGGTATATCTACTTTACCAAGTTTTTTTTCATAAAATTGACGTAAAGTCAAGTTTTTTATTCGTAGTACAAATATAACATCATACCTTTATTGCCTACAACTCAAAAACACTTTGCTCAACCTGAGGATCATTCAAAGACCCAGAACACAATACACACTTGAGGTTGCAAATGAAACCGCTAAAGACTAAAAACGGCAATCACTATTATCTCCATTATAGTTACTCCATCGTCGTCATCATCATTATAGCCGAAAAGACTCCTCTCCTCTCCCAAGCGTCATCAATAGTGACGCATGAATAATAAAAACGCTAGCTCTTCTTCTCTCAACGATCAAAGTCCGTTTCGAATACACAGACTGGCGGGGTATCAAAGGGGCGATACTTATAAAGGCTCCTTCAAACAGGTGCGACACGCGATTAAATCGCGCACGATACAAAGGCACCGCAAGTCGCGCAACGAGGTGCCTTTGTGTCGCGCGCGATTATATCGCGTGTCGCACCTGTTTGTAGGAGCCTTAAAAGTCATAATAAAAGCTTTTTAATTCTGAATATGTTTGAGTTTTGGTATTTTTTCCAGTAGTTTACAGAATCTCTCTTACTTCAGTGTGCCTCTTGGAAAAGGCCGGCTCTAACAACTTCTACAGATTTCTATCTCTATATGGATAAAAGCTCACAGCAGGTCCAAATTGGACAATAGTTGCGAGAAATAGGATTCTTATAGGATTAAGTAAACATTGGATTAAGTAGATAGGATTAAGTAAAAATTAATCCAGAATTAGAATTAATTAAAAAGTAATCCAGAATCAGATAGAATTAAGTAAAAATTAATCCAGAACTAGATAGAATTGAGTAAAAATTAATCCAGAATTAGATAGAATTAAGTAAAAATTCATCCAGAATTAGATAGAATTTAGTAGAAATTAATCCGGAAGAGGACCAAACATACTAGCACAAGCATATCATAATCAGCCTATAATGTTCCCACTGCTGGGACATAGACCCCCTCTCGGTGAGAGGGAGTTTGCAGTAGTCCACAATGCGTGCCCAATGTGGGTTGGTAGATGTCACATGTCTTCGATTTTTTTTCTGGTTCTAGAACATGCCGATTTTCTCACGATGCATTCTTTCCCCGTTTTGAAACAGGGGTATTGAAATAATTTACACAAAGTAAAGCGCCGATCAGGGTTCGATCTTACAATCTCGTAAGTCGCGGCCACAGATAGATACACTTAGATAACGCAAGCGCAACGCAACGCAAGTAGAGCGTTATCTCTGTCGCACGAAATACAAACAGTCCGGTATCTATTAGGAGCTGGTAAAACAATTATGATTTGCTTCTTTTGATAATTATTTTTATTCTTTGTATAAAATACAAAAAAAGGTAAAGGTCGATGTGCAATATTTATCGCCGGGTACTGTACTTTGCGTGCCAAAAATCCAGCTTACGTACAAAAATCGTAAGCCGCCACTTTCGCGCTCAGTCCTGTGTACTGCTGGCTGGGTGAGCGTGAGCGCTGGCGCTAGACCCCGGGGGTGGAGAGAGACGGGTGCCGCACGCGGCCGCTTCTTTGAATCGATTGATTTTCTCATCACTAAATAGTGTTTGTGACGTTAGTTGACGTTTAGTTGGTAATCAAAAAATGGCACGCTTGGTTGTCATACAGATCGTGATACTTGCGCTATCTAGTTCTATTCTATATCTGTGATCGCGGCCATTACCACAGGGCCACCACTGCTCCAAGGACACTAGGTAATTCAAAATATACTTACATGAACGTTCATTTGAACAATTCCAGTGAATAGAGCCGCGTTAAGGTACACGTCAAGGGCGACATGTATGTCAGTAGGCTGCACAACGTCACTGAGACGGTATCTTTCCAGGTCTACCTCGGAGTCGGCGTTAAGAAACTCCAAGTTAGAACGGAAGTCCTCCTGTGGAATGGCGGTGACCGACCCCAGGAGAAAACAGAGGACGGTCGGAAGCAACATGTTGGTACCTACGGAAAAAAATAGTCATATACTAGCTGCTCGAAGGTGACGAAATAATTTTTATAGCACTGTGTGACCTAAACCCGCACTTTTCTGTGACTTAAGAGGAAATGCAGCTGGTCTTTTCTCCATAGAAACGCTCACGCCTGTTTTCTTTTTGGTTAATGACCATAAAGCAATGATTTTTTACAGAATAATAAATATTAACTACTTTTATGTCTCTATGTTTTCCTTTTTGATGATACATTATTTCTATAAGCACTAGAACCCTCAAAAAATGCTCAAAATTGCCGCTGTCGACAGAGGCCTAATTAAAATTTTTGACAAATATTAACGAAAAAAGAAAAACTTAGGGACACAATATATATCCTTCTTATTCAGTTTATGAAATATCTTTTAAATTAGTCCAACATTGGAGGAGGAAATAGGCGAGAGCCAAACCTCGTATTATAACTTTTTACTTAGGCTTTTTCAAAAGTCTCTCCTACCACATTCTTAAGTAGTTAACTTAAGTACGGGTTTAGTTCACACGAGCTATAAAATAGTAGACGATACGTGTGACTTCAGTAGTCCATTATTGCACGGCGTTTAACACTACGCCGTGCAATAATGGACTACTTAAGTCACACATGTCATAGGTAATCCATACTAATATCCATACTTAACACTTTGAGGGACACTAAACGCCCCTCGACGTAATAACAATAAAACTTCTATTGTGTCTCTTTCAGTGTCCTTCAATGTGTTAATATTATAAATTCGAAAGTAACTCTGTCTGTCTGTCTGTATGTTACCTTTTCACGCCTAAACCACTGAACGGAGTTCGATCAAATCTGGCAGAGAGATAGATTGCATCCCGGGGAAGGACATAGAATAGTTTTTATCGACATACCTCGCGGGCGGAAGTGTACTATAAAAAAAATACAAATTTTTGACGTTCAAAAGTGCCTTTTATGTGCCTATTTGAAATAAATGCTTTGACTTTGAGTTTGACTTCGATAAAAGAAAGAGTATCGTAAGTGACGCTCTTGTTTGTAATACAACCATATTATTGTTGATTTTAGTGTTATAATCATAATAATATAAAACATAAATGCATCAAAATCCTTCATTATTAAAATTCCAAATTCCGAATTTGGTACTTGAGGAAAAAAAAGACAAAGTGCACGTCAATGCGCAGTAATATATTAGCGTAGGTATCACGCGTAATCATTAAGGCTGGGCTAAGTATTTTATCAATTATTGTATAAAAATCCGACTTACCCATAGCTGCCCCGGACGGTACCAAACGAGCGACTAGAGATGCATAGTTAAAATATCATATATTTATCAATAATTATCTACTTATCTTTATGTACCTACCATTAATACGTTCGATGAACAGAGTTTAATCAAAAGCATGCCAGAAATCCACATTTATCGTGTAATCTAGAGATAAGATACTTTTTTGTTTTACGTGCATAGCTAACGTTATTATTCACTGCTGATTACTTATTTGAGGAATACAGTAGTGTGTTTATGTATATCCGCAAGCATGATTCATATGAGCTTTCTAAAAACCATATGCCACACAGCAATTCAATGTTTCACCACAAATATCTAGTTACTCGTACAATCTGGTTATTACATACATCGTACATCCCATGTCCCCACTCCTGGGACACAGGCCTCCTCTCTGTAGGAGGAATTGGGCCATAATCCACCCCGCGGGCCCAGTGTGGGTTGGCGCATGACACATGTCTTTGAATTTTTGTTTTTAGGACATGCCGGTTTCCTCACGATGTTTTCCTTCACCGTTTTGAGAAAAGTGGTGATGAAATTAAAGACACAAAGTAAAGCGCTTGTCTGGCTTCAAACTCACGACCTACAACTTGTAAGTCGGGACCGATACCACTGCGCCACCACTGCTATTAGCTTATAACTTATCTACCATAAATCTCATCATATTTTCAATCAGACCTCATAACTTCCATATTATCGGCGATATGTTATGCTCTCTCTTGGCAAAAAAAGCTCCAAGATCCTCCTGTACCTCAAACAAATTAATAACCTTTTAACTAAATATAACTTTATATTTCAACTAGCAGCGCCCCGCGGTTTCACCCGCATAAGTTTCGATCCCGTGGGAATATCCGGATAAAAACTATCCTATGTCCTTTCCCGGGACTCAAAATATCTCTATAGCAAATTTCGTTTAAATCGGTTTATCGGTTTAAGTGTGAAGAGGTAACAGACAGACAGACATACAGACTTTCGCATTTTTTATTTTAGTATGGATGTTGTGGTCTCCTATAACTAAAGGAGTACACTTACTTAATAAACCATAATTTATGTATATCTTTGTGTATCATTGTTTATATCTTTTATTGGAGATCCTAAATAAATAAACCTTGCAACACAATTGAAAACCCATGACAACTTCATATGACAAGTTAGCAATTTACTGAATTAATTCAGGAATAAAAAGAAGGAAGAAAGAAAAAATGTTTCAGTATCAGAAGAGCACGTGTATGACGGAGAAGGTATGGATGGTGTGTCTCGTTATTGTCAGCCATATTTTTATTACTGTGGGCGTACTATGTGGGTAGTGTTGGTTATTGCGCAATAGAAAAACGGTTTGCAGTTCAAATCAGATTATAATTTCACGAACAATTTAATCACAAGATACAACCAGATTGTTCGTACGATGTCCAATTTCCAAGAGAGTCGTTCCATCTTGCTGCACGCTCTCTTCTACTCCCCACGAACTCAGGCTAGATTCTGTCGAGCACCACCAGATTGCGCTAGGACTCCCGACGCCCGGAGCGTCTCCCGCGGCGGCTGGGATGAGAGGCTCTCTCCATCAGCCGTCCCGCCGCCTCCTCCGCTAGCATGACTGATTCGCAGAAGGAGGCGACTGCCCCCCACTCCCTCTCGCCCCGGACCATGACTTGAACCAGGCCCGGACGCGAGAGATCGCCGCCGCTGCCGATCGCCTCTACGAGGACACGGCGGTGCTCCGCCCAAGCGGAGGAGACCTCCACCGTATGCTCCACCGTGTCCTCTGGGCGATCCTGGCAATGGTGACACCCGGGCGTTTCCTCCCGCCTGATGATGTGCAGGAACCTCCCGAAACTTCCGTGTCCGGTGAGGACCTGCGTCAGGCGGTAGGTGAGAGCGCCGTGACGACTCTCTAACCACTCCTAAAATAAGGGTCTTATCGCCACTGTCGTGGCGTTCCCTGCGCTGGGTTGCGACAGTCGCTCTTTCCATGACCCCATGAGATCACGCCGGAGGTCTGTCCGCTCCGCCGCGATTTGCTGCGGAAGCAGAGTTTCCCCCCGGCGTAGTGCCTCCGCGCGCCACTCATACAGGCGCACGAGGACTATCGCCTCCAGATCCCATGGCGGCAGTCCGGCAAGGAGGCTTGCCGCCTCGCCCAAGATCGTGCGGTAGCCCCGGATCAGCCTTACGGCTACCACCTTCTGGGGCGCGTTCAAATAATGGGCGGCTCGCCACCGCAGTGAACGCGCCCACACCGGGGCCGCATATAGGGCCATGGACCGCACGACCCCCGCGTAAAGCCTCCGGCAGGAGGCGTTTGGCCCCCTCAGGTTGGGCAGGAGCCGCTTGAAGGCGGCCCCGGCCCGTTCCAGTTTGAGAGCCAAACGTCGGAAATGCTCGACGAAGTTCCACCGGCTGTCGAGGACGAGACCCAGGTATTTCATCGTCGTCTCGACGCCGATGTGAACCCCTCCTACCATTATTTGGGATCCCGATGGTGGCGTGTTCCGGGGCCCATGAAACGACATGGCCTCGGACTTGTGCAATGCCACCTCGAGACCCAACTGCCGGATCCTCTCCACGACTATCGCAACCCCGCGTGTCATCGCGTCGGCCGCCGCCTGATGTGACCTCCCCTGCGCCAGGACTAGCGTGTCGTCAGCTTAGCAAACCACGCTGACGCCATCAGGGAAGACGATAAAGACAACTTAGGGCTGATTTTAATAAAGTCAGATGTCCATTATCCGTGGAATAAATTTGACTACTGGCAATTTTTTCTATGGAAAAACTGTCGAAATTTTAAAATGTATTCGCAGGACCTACCCTAGGTATAAAAATTTCGTCGAATACGCCCGCCCATATATGATTATATACTCAAATAATGTATATCACCTATATATTACCTTTATATTACCTATATGTTACCTATCAATAATAACAATACAAGTCCAAACTGGTAAAGAATAAAATAATCTACATTTCACAATCAGTTTATCATGAAGGTATAATTGCTTAATTATCGACACTACCTACTCCGACACTAGTAATCTTAATCGTCTTCATATTGATACGCTTATCTACAATATTCACTTTGGTGAATTAAGATTAGTGCAAAAGTCCCCACTCAGTTTCGTTATTTGCTCTAGATAGACATTGGTAGGTTTAAGGGTCTTACAGGACCTAAACACAAAAACGCAAGTTTTAGAAACAATAAAAGTATACGATCGTCTACAGTAAACAAAATCAGAAAAATATATTATATTCTTCAGGATATATGCTAGGTGGAAGTGTGTTGAAAACATAATACATATGCGATAGAAAAAAATCATGAAGATGCCTCTAAAAACTTTCTTTTTACAATAAATCACACAATCCATCCCACTTTTTTCAGATTATTCTACAAGCAACATACTAAAATACTAGTGCTTTAATTTTTTAGTCCAACAATAGATTTTTGTAATTAAATAATTGCTTCATATTTTGCAATAAATTACCAGCGTTGTGTCATCGCGCTTCTCTTTCTTTTCTATGCAGTCCGACAGTGACCGCGCTTTAGGTCATGTAAGCCCCTTAAGTGAACCTACCAATATAGTGACGAAAAAAAAACATAAGAAAGAAATAAAAATATATGTAAGTATATTTTTTGCAACAGGGACTGAAAGGGGGTCTGAAAAATTCGAAGTGAAGCCTCACTTCGAATTTTTCAAAATGTTTGAGAATGTGCAAACTGCGCTCTTTCATATGCCTTAGTAGCCACTAAGGCATATGAAAGAGCGCAGTTTGCACATTCTCAAACATTTTTTTCTTTTTTTTTAGGCCGCATAGTTTTCGATTTTTTATGAAAAATGTAAAAAAATACCTTTTCCCTCCCCTTGTCTTTGAAGTTTGTAAAGAAAAAAATCTGAAACTATTCTATGTGATAGAAGTTTATGTAAAGATTACAGGAAAAATAAAACAAAGTCTCTAAATAGCACACTTTTTCAGAAATCATCAAGAAAGTTACATTAGTTCCACTATAGATCAAGAGATGGTGCTGACATAAAACTGCAATATTTTATACCGCAGTGCAGTGTTACAATTCTCTAACGAATGTAGGCCTCCCCGATGAAAATATAAAAACTTTTGATGGTACAGAAGCCTCGGTGCGCGAGTCCGATTCACTCTTGCCCGGTTTTTTTTTGTTAGCTTTTGCTGTCCCACTGCTGGGCAAAGGCCTCCCTCATATCCTTCCAGGAACTCTTTTCTCGCGCCACTTTGAACCAGCCCGCCCTCACGGTACGCGTCCAGGTCATCTCGCCATCTCTTTCTGGGCGGGCCTCGGTGACGCCGTCCATCTTCTTCCATTTATTATGAATTAAATGTAAAGACTTCATTCGTTATCTTGCCAGCGCGTAAGAAAGTGTCACATAAGTATAAATCATATATCACCAAATAATCAAACACCAAACAATCACAAAAAATCGACTCAAATAGCTTTATTAAAACATACTGTCATAGACTAAATACGTGTTGCCTAGTTACCAAGAATATTATGTCTGTCATTAAAATATTTGGTATGCTTTACATGCTTTAATTCATATCTAATATTTGGCGACGATGCCGTTCGATATAAAGAAAGCAAAACGTTCGCGAGCCATCCTACGCGGCTTGTTAACAAAAACTAATAACGTATTTCAAGAAGAACAGGATTTATATACACAAGAAGAAATAGAAACACGATTACTGACACTTCAAAATACTTACCAAGGTCTGCAAAACATACAATTACAGATAGAAGAGGAGACCGAAGACGAATACATCGAAGCTGAAACCCTTTACAGGTACGAAGTGGACGAAATTTATACAAATTTACGTACAAAAATGATACGACTGATGAACACGTCTTTCAAAACTCATGAGCCGTTACCCAGCTTACCATCCACACACAATGCGTGTGAAATCACGAGCGCTCATCGTGAAGTACATCCTAGACTCAATTTCCAACCGTTTCAAGCAAACGAATCGTTTAAAAATTTTATAAAAAGACTCTCTGTTTACATGATGCTCAGCAATATTACGGATCCCACAACGAAGGTCTACATACTTCTGTCCACTTTACCACCTGACATTCATGAAAGAATTTACGACCTGTGTTCACCCGACGACCCAGTTACGAAGACCTATGAAGAATTGGCTGATATCTTGGACAATTTCATCGATCCAAAACCTAGCATATGGGCCTCACAGCACATCTTCATATCAAGACTACAACAAGCCAATGAATCGATTGCTGTTTACGCATCAGAACTTAAAAGACTGTCGTCAAAATGTGAATTTATTTGCTCACATTGTCTTAAACCCACCCTCGATTCATTTTTATCATTACAATTTATTCGAGGATTAAAAGATGGAGAAATTCGCACAAAAATTATTCAAACAAAACAAACGGCATCCTTTTCAGAATTAGTACAAACGGCCACGACTATGGAAATGGGAAAAAATGAAAATTCGACCATATCTACATCCATCCGTCCACCACCATTGGATACGATCAATATAGTTTCAAAAGCCCATAATGAAGTAGAACCCGCATCGAATAAAGCACATTCAATTAAAAGACCGACTTCTATAAGAGAACTTAAAGGTAAATGTTACCGCTGTGGAAAAGACGACCACAAAGCAAATGAATGTGGGGCCATAAAAAGCACGTGCCGGAAGTGTCAAAAGGAAGGACACCTAGCCCGAGTCTGCCTTCAAGGACATAAACGCAATGAAACGAACTTGCTAAATTATTCTACAAGTAGCACCAGTACCGGCAGCATCGCAGAAATTAACCTCGTAAAGAGTGAATTCTCAGACAAATACATTATAACTATCGAAATTGAAGGAAAGAAAACAAACATGGAATTTGACACGGGTGCAACACTCTCTACCATCTCGCTTAAGGATTATAAGAAGCTTAACATAAACAAAAGACTATTTCACACGAGCATCAAACTAAGAACTTATACAGGCGAAGTTTTTGAACCTATCGGTGTTACGTTTGTTCGATGCAAATTTAAAAACCAATTGTTCTATGGAAAACTATATGTAATTAACAAAGATGTGGGACCCATCTTGGGTAGAAGCTGGATGAAGGAGTTTGACATTAAACTAGCCGAAATGAAATCGATTGATACATGTGAGAAAATACTGAAACTTGAACAATTACTTAAAGAGTATGAACCCACCGTTTTCAGTACAAACCTAGGCGAAATTCCAAACGTACGAGGCCACCTGACCCTTAAACATAATGCGCAACCAATCTTTATTAAACCACGGAGAATTCCATATGCCCTACGATCTAAAGTAGATGAAGAAATTGACCGACTTGAAAAACTGGGAATTATTACAAAGATTGATCACTCCGATTGGGGCACTCCCATCGTCCCAATAGTGAAACCAAACGGAAGCATCAGACTGTGCGCAGACTACAAAATCACCTTAAACAAAATGATAGAAGACGAAAAATACCCAATACCAATAATTGAAGACATCCTAGCTGAAATGAGCGGCGGACAATTTTTCTGCACCTTAGACATCACGCAAGCTTACCTGAACATGGTGATGGATGAAGAAAGCTCCCTCCTGCAAACATTAAGTACACATAAAGGTACTTTTAAAGTGAACCGACTGATGTTTGGAGTCAAAGTAGCACCAAGTATCTGTCAAAAATACATGGACCAATTACTTCTGGGCCTTGACGGTATTAAGTGCTTCTTCGATGATATAATAATACAAGGCTCGACAGAAGAACAATTATTATCCAGATTGAAACAAGTTTTGCATAAACTTAAAGACAGCAACCTTCGTGTTAATAAAGAAAAGTGCCAATTCTTCAAAAGAAGTATCAATTACTTGGGACACACAATAGACAAAGATGGTTTACACAAAAATCAGGACAAGATAAAAGCAATTTTAAATGCACAATGCCCAAATAATGTAAATGAACTAAGAACGTTACTAGGCTTAGCAAATTATTACAATAAATTTATACCCAACCTAGCATCCATCACTGCCCCCTTAAATGAACTCTTGAAGAAAGGAACAAAATTTACTTGGTCTACAAAGTGTGAAGAAAGCCTAAAGAACATTAAAAAAGAAATATTAAGCGAAAGAATCCTAATACACTTCGATCAGAATAAACCACTTATATTAGCCACAGACGCCTCACCCACAGGACTTGGTGCAGTTCTAAGTCACAAACTACCAGATGGCTCAGAAAGACCAATAGCATTTGCTTCTAGATCCCTTACCAGCAGCGAAAAGAATTATAGTCAAATTGATAAAGAGGCGACAGCTATTGTCTGGGGTTTAAAGAAATTCTATCATTATTGTTACGGCCGGAAATTCACACTAATCACAGACCATAAACCTCTTACATCAATTTTTCACCCGCACCAAACTTTACCAGCTTTGAGCACTATGAGGCTTTTCCACTACGCTCACTTTCTATCAGGATTTGACTACCTTATCGAATATAGAAATTCCTCAAAGCACTCCAACGCCGACTACCTCTCACGTTTTCCGGTTGAGAAGATTAATGAGAACAAACATGACCAGCATTACATATTTCAGATGAATCAGATAAACACATTTCATATTTCACCGGAAATAATAGCAAAAGAAACAAGAGTAGACCCAGAATTACAAAAATTACTCGAAACACTTCATTCCGGTAATTCACTTAAGGAATCTGGATATAAAGATAATGAACTAACTCTTCAAAATGACTGCATCCTAAAAGGCACGAGAGTTATAATTCCACAAAAACTACGCCAAAGCATCTTAGATGAACTTCACGCGGGACATGTCGGTATCTTAAAAATGAAACTTCTTGCGCGGAGTTTCGTGTACTGGAAGAACATTGATAAGGATATCGACAACAAAGTAAAATGTTGCAGAACCTGTCGTTTAAACCAGAATGATCCACCAAAAGCACCTCTGCATCACTGGGAAGACCCAACTGGCCCTTGGCAAAGAATACACATTGATTTTGCAGGCCCGATATCGGGCTACAACCTTCTTATTATCGTAGACGCATTTTCCAAGTGGGTAGAAATCATCCCTACAAAAACTACGACGAGCGCATTCTGTATTCAGATACTAGACGACTTATTCGATACCTTTGGATTACCTTACACGCTGGTTTCGGACAATGGAAGACAATTTGTCTCTCAAGAATTCCAGACGTTCTTATCTAGCAATGGCATTGTTCACAAAACGATTGCACCCTACCACCCCGCAACTAATGGACAAGCTGAACGATTTGTCCAGACAGTTAAAAGATCACTGCACAAATTGGAGGGGGAGAGTGGTGGGATACTGCACAAGGTCCGTACTGTTAGAAGTCTTCTCCGGGCAACGCCAGTCATCTCAGGCGACTCGCCCTATATGCTCATGTTCGGAAGAGAGGTAAGAACGAGATTGGCAGCCAAGATCAAATCCCCACCAAAGGCACTACATAGGGACAGAAGAGAAGGGGTGAGAGAGTTTGCAGTCGGTGGCAGAGTGCAAGCTCGCAACTACTCTGTATCAGGAAGGAAGTGGGAGTTTGGTACAGTGACCCGTCGACTGGGAAACCTCCACTACGAAATAGAGACCGACAGTGGACGCATATGGATGCGCCACCTCGACCAGCTACTCCCGGCGCCTCTGATTCCTGGGATTCACGGCGGAGGCGTGTCATAGACTAAATACGTGTTGCCTAGTTACCAAGAATATTATGTCTGTCATTAAAATATTTGGTATGCTTTACATGCTTTAATTCATATCTAATACATACAAAAATATTTTATTTAGGTAATTAATAAATATTCTTACAAGAATACACTATACTATTACTGATATTATTAAAAACAGTTTATAAATTAGACCATATTAATGACAAGTGTCACTATTAAGGTGAAGACGCTGAGAGTAGCAATGTTCGCTGAATCAGGTACGGGGGTTGTTGTTGGCTCGGCTGTTGTCGGAGCAGCCGTTGATGTAGTCGATGCTTCTGTAGCAGGTGCTTCTGTAGTAGTTGCTTCTGTAGCCGGTGCTTCTGTAGTAGATGCTTCTGTAGCAGGTGCTTCTGTAGTAGTTGCTTCTGTAGTAGGTGCTTCTGTAGTAGATGCTTCTGTGGCAGGTGCTTCTGTAGTAGTTGCTTCTGTAGTAAGTGCTTCTGTAGTAGGTACTTCTGTAGTAGGTGCTTCTGTAGTAGGGGCAGTGGTCTCTGGTGTTATCGTAGGCTCTGCTGATGGTGTGGTTGTTGCAGTCGCAGGTGCGGGTATAGTAATAGCAGGATTTAATATATCTTGGAATCCCTCATCGAAGTACTTATTGAATTCGTCCACCCTTTCTCTATAGAACCTGAGATTACGACCAGAATTCTCGATACCAGTTTTAGCGGCAGTGACGGCTGAAGCACCGAGGGACGCTTCGTTTTCAGTCAGCCAAACTTCCATCTAAAAATTAAGGAGAGTTAATAAAAAATATCCAGATCCAGAGAAACGAAGGTCTTAAAAAAATGTTGGAGAGATATTTATAGGTCAACCTAAAATCCTAATTGTAAATAGGATATACATATATTTAAGAATCCACATATAGTAGTAAAAAAATTACCGCAGTAATTTCTGCGTCACTCAACAGACGGCTTGTGATCGAGGTCAGCATGGTATTGAGAACGCCGGATCTGTAATTCAAAATAATTGCAATCAATAAGCACAATTGTAATATTAAATAATTATAATGACGATCAAAATATCAATGTCAATGATAGAATATGTTCCAGTTTCGTGAAGCAAGGTTTTTACAAATATTTCTTAATTATATGGTACAATACAGATCTTGTTGATGATTGTGACATCTACCAGACAGAACCACTAGAGTTTAATGAAATAAATAATATTGTATAATAAATTCGGAAATATGGTCATTACGTAAAGAGACTTTTGATCTAGGATAGCTAGCTGCGCTTCAGTGAGATTATAATAACTGGTATAATCAAATATTGGAAGTAGATGGGATTAGGTGAGTGCCGTTTTAGAGGCAAACAATTTTCCAAATCTAACCACTTCCTAGAAGAACCAACGTAAGATTAAGAAGTAGTAACACAGCATTTTACTTACGTTGTAATGACTCTCTGGAGATTACTCTGCAGCCATTGGAAGGCCATCATAGTGTTGTATTCGTTGCTAGTGACAGCTGAACTAATAGCGGTGCTATAGTCTTGAGCTCTTACAATAGTGTTATCGTCAGATCCAGAAACAATACTAGTGAGGAATTTGTTCAAACTAGACTGGTCTTGAGTGCAGCCTGCCGCTGTAATCATCACGACCTGCTCGTTAGCCAAGTTTGTTCCGAGGTATCGGTTCCAGAAGAAGTCGAAATCTTGAGAAGTTCCGTAGCGGAGACCATTGCAATATACCCAAGGACGCATGTTAGGTGGAATACTATTGTAAAAGAAACAGTTTATTAGGTTTCAAGATATAACGCATAGCAAGTACGTTAAATTTTAGGTACGGTCAGCGACAAAAGTCTATTAACAATGCTACTTTTACACTTAATCAAATTTTAAACATTTTTTTTTCAAAGCATTGTATTTCAGCATTTCATAAAATAGCTAGCTAGCTTAGCTAAAAGTTCTTTTAATAATACCTATTTCGCTCAATAATTAAGACGTTAAAAAGTGAATTTTAATTGACTTTAGTCGTGGTCTGTTAGTGTTTTTTCCGTTTCTTTGTGTAGAAAACGTGTTGCACTTACCGTCCACCATTCCTCCAGGTCTGGAAGCTTGTCCTGGCCGCATTGATGCAACCCTGGTGCCCAACGTTGCAGAGGAAAGTCATTACATGCATGCGCAGGAGATCATCCATGAAAGTACCGCCAGTTTCTGGCTCGTTGTAGCCTAGGCGGGCAACAACCGCTGTGCTCAAGTCAAGGATTTCAGTCTAAAAATAGATTTTTAAATACATGTATTCATCAATTCTTGAAATATTTATGATAATCATCAATCATCAATTCTTGAAATGTGATAAATGTGTTACAAACTTTGCTACGTCACCAATAAAATGAGTTTACCCTCAGTCTACTTAGAACTAAACTGTCGTGAGCCAATCTTCTAAGAGCGTAGTTGAATCCAGTTATGGCAGCAAGCCAAGGAGCGTACTGATCTTCGAATTTCAGGAAAGAGAGGATGTGAAAAGCTCGGGTATAAGTCATTCTCTTAGATCTGGCTAGCAGGAATACGTCATCGACGATCTAGAAACAAAACAAAATAATATCTATAAGCGCGTATCAATTTAAAACACATAACAAAAAATTATAGTCGACGTCGCATCGTCAACACATGTCCGTCGGGGCCCTTCGGTCAACCCTAAAGATTAATATCCCATCATATCCTTAATATTATAATAGCCACTCCGGGTTGCAAATGATAATACTCAATCTTTAGAGCCGAAATTTTCAATGCCAAAATATCTTTTTACGAGGAATAATTGGATTTTTTTTCTAATTAACATACCTGCGCGCGATTGTGTTCGTGTATTATCTCCCTTTCACTACCTCTAAGAGCATTAGTTATAAGAGCCCAAGTGATATCATCATAGTTCACCCTGTAGAAACCTTAAAAAAATTACTATTATAAAAACAGAACTTTTATATCATTAAGTTTTCATTTAGTCAAAAATAAGAACGAGTAGGTACTGCTTATATAGGTATAAAAATAAATTACCAGACTGTTGCTTATTGAAAATAACCCATAGCCGCCTTCCAGCCTGTCCCCTGTTGATGGTCACTTGTCCAGTTCTCATGATCTGTGTTGGCTTAAGGTTCTCGAAGTCAGAAGCTTCGGCACTAGTCCAAGTAATGGGAATGTCCCATAAATCAGTTCTCACAGGCTGATCATCAGCATCATCGCGGAAGAAACGGGACTAAAAAGTAAAATTTATTTTATAAGCAGTTTATAAAAAATGAAATTAATACAATGCTAGAAACCCAATAGATCGGAAATCAACACAAACATGAGGAAACCAATTAGGAGACTAATGCCTCAACTTCTGTGATTGGTTGACTGAATTCACTTGACTTCGGTCTAATTTTTACGCATCGTTGATTTTCGTTCCTGAAACCGGCTCTTAAGCTATCAAATCTTGACTGATACGAGATATGTACAGTCGTCAGAACCTCAAGTTACCCGAAACTGTCAAATTTTCCCAATTAACTTGAACCTTATGCTTTAGCGATAAAGTTGAAAGATTTTCAACTTTAACATATTAAAGAAATTTGACAGGTTGTAGTAACTTGATGTGCTGGCGTCTGTACAATTGCCATATGGCCACCAAGGTTGACTGGTAAGTTTGCGTAAGGCAATTCTAAGTCCGCCTATGTCTCGTTCATTGCATTTTAATTAAACTATTACTAAAGACTCTTTTGGGAGTCGGCGAATCTCTTAAAACCTACTTGTTGAACAGTCATCATTCCAGTATCGTGATTCACGTTGACATTCAACAGAGGATGTCCAGGTTTCTCGGACCAGGAACGAAAGTACTGGTCGATGGTGATACCACCATATCCACCCAGAGCGCCGTCTTGTGTGGCAGCAGCGTCCAAAGCACAGAACAAATCTGAAGGCTCAGCGGTAGAAAATTTGCTGGGGAAATAAATAAACGTTTGAAACTAAAGCAAAAGTTTCATTCAGTCTCCTCAGTTCTCAAAGCAATCGATAAAAGTTCGATCAATGAGAATAATTCAGAAAATGTATAATAATTATATATTATTACTGTGTTTCCAAATAGCTCCTAAGGCCCTTCACATAAGTGTCGTTGCCGAGCAAGTGCTGTGTCATTCTTAGGATGCTGGCTCCTTTCCCGTACGTGATTTGAGAAAAGTGAGCACTGACTCCTTGTGGGTCCGCTACGCTGGGGTCAGTGAGTGGATGAGCAGAGGTAGTGGCGTCCGAGAGCAAGGATACTTGCACCTGCTCGGTGATGAAACGAGTAGAGAAGCCCATCTCTGGTGAAACCTGGTGATTAGTAAAATTTTGAGATATTAAAAAAAAGAAAATACATTTATAGAGAAGAAAAATGTTTATCCTATGCATACAAACACCTCTTATTTTATGTAGGTAGAATAGAAAAGAATATATTTTAATGTACACCATAAATAATACAGAACAAAAACAAACACAGCACAAATTATGTTTGAAGTTTTTGTATTACAAAAAAGGACAAGCAAGACTGGGAATCCTTGGAAACAACACATAATTTTTTGCGAAGCAAAAGGAAGGTTTATAATTTTTTATTTAAAAAAAAACTTCCTGGGTCTTTGAACATTTTTTCACAATGAAATACAAATAATGGTTCCGTTTTCCTTCTAAAGTAGGAACCCTAGTATATATCTTACTATATCAGTCAAGTAGTACTGGTAGAATCTGGCGAATCCTTCATTTAGCCAGAGGTTATCCCACCAGGCACAAGTGACGAGGTTTCCGAACCACATGTGAGCAATTTCGTGAGAAATAATATTGGCTATACGTTGTTTGTAGAAATCGTTGGTATTTTCAGGGTCGTAGAGAATGAGAGCCTCCCTGCGGACAATAATAAAATGGAAACGTCATTAAGGGAATTAACATTATTTATTAATCAAGTTTTCTTTGGTTAAAATATAATGATATAGGCAGTTGGTATTAATTTTACCTGTAGGTCAACAGCCCCCAGTTTTCCATAGCACCGGCTGAGAAATCTGGAATAGCAGCTTGCTTCATGTTCATGTTTGGAGCCATTGAGTAGTAAGGGATATTGGTATACCGCTCCATAACATCCAGAAGAGGCACACCAATAGCCAAGGAGTATGCTCCGGAATCACCAATATTCTCCCGAGCGTAAATGTGGAAAGGCCTTGAGTTATTGTTGTATGTAGCTACTTGTATGTAGCCGGACACGATGAAAGCCAGCAAGTACGTAGAAGTAGTAGGTGTTGTATGGAAATCCTCCCTTATTTTTCCGTTTCTGAAATGTATTTCGGTCGTTTCACTTGTGAATTGGAGATGAAAGTTCTCATTTGACAAGGCAATAAAGAAGTAAGTATATTATACTGTTTTGTTTTTATAATGACAACGATTAAGTATACTAGCTAATGCTTACCTGATTTCGGAGCTTTTGATCGGCATGTTTGATATGGTGGGGCTGAAACCTTCAATGTCTCTGGTTATAGATATATCGAAGGTGGTCTTGAACTGAGGTTCGTCGTAGCACGGGAAGGCTTGCCGGGCATAACCAGGCTGGAACTGGGTGGTAGCCATCCACCTAAACAAATGTTTAAGAAGTCTGTTAAAAGGAGAAAACATTTTTTGGAGATAAGCTGATTAAAGCTTCTTTATCCAATGTAATTCGCTCCGCAGCTCTGAAAGAAAGTTTATAAATTTTTGTCAATGATTCACTAACGACAAATTCATTAATTTTTTCCTTTCTATAAATTTATACAAATAATATTATGTATGATCAACTGTCTCTTGAGAGCCGTTTAAATTATTAATGTTAAAGAATCAGCCTACAGCTACCGAAGATTTTACATTTTAAGTAAGTAAGTAGTAATGTTTTAGGCCCACACACACATGTCATGATGTAGACATGAAATAGTTATGAAATATATTTGAACTACACTTACCTTCTTGTACCGGTGCCGTCAACATACCAACTCCTGTAAAAACCTCTCATGTTTGTTTGCAGGTTGCCTTTGAACATAATTCTGACGATGTATTGTTGGAACATGGCCAATTGTGGGGTAGTATTAATACGGAAAGTGCTGTGTTCCCCACATGTGAAGGTCTGACCTGGGGTAGCTATGTTAATATTCATGGCATCGGTAGACGCGACGTGCACAGTGTTTATGTTTAAATCATTGCAGTGAAGTTCAATTTGGTTCAAGCCGGCTACTAGTGGTAAAATCGTGATGGTCACAACACCGTCAAACGTAAATTGATTTTCGCCACTCGCCAGGTATGGTGTCAGGTGAACTTGGTAGTGGATCGGGATTGTGTTAAAAGTTAGTCGGTAACCGCCATTCTTCATCAAGTTCCTGTATTCGATCCATTCTTCGTCCGTCTCATCGATGGGACCAAAAGATAAACCGTCCTGCAATAGGGCTACTCCCAGAAGGAGGTTTAACCAGCGACTCGCCTAGAAAAATGGAAAAAATATTAAGAAGAACTTGGATTAGCTAAAACTACGAATCAAGACATCCGAGAGTACCAGACAAAAATAAAAGATTTGACTTAAGGGGCTTACAGGACCTACACACAAAAAACCCAAGTTTTAGAAACAATAAAAGTATATGATCGACTACAGTCAATAAAATCAGAAATATATATGATATTCTTCAGGATATATGCTAGGTAGATAGTGTGTTGAAAACATAATACAACTAATTTGATACTATAGAATAAAATCATGAATATACCTCTAAAAACTTTCTTTTTACAATAAAAACCATACTAAGGTAAACGCAGGTATTAACGACCCCCCTAAGGCAATTTTAAAATCAACCATATTTTTTTAGTATACTGGTTCCTCTAAAGATTTATATTTTCATTTTATATGCTAGTGTTATGTATAAAAAATGTATTTACTGAATCAAATACATTTAAATAAAGGATTATCTTGTAAAAAATAATTTAAAATGTGACTTAGTCGATTGTTGCAATTACCGACCCATAAAAACGGCTGTGAAGCTATTAACGATTTTTATGCAGCTATTCCCGATCGTGTATGAGAGGAGGCCTTATTCCAGCAATGGAATGTATATAAGCTAGTGATGATGATGATTACCGATCTTAAAAAAATAAAAATGCAAATACTTATTCGTAGGTATTTTTTTATTATCGTTATTTTTAATAAAACAAATTAGTAGGTACTTCTTAGTATGAACCTATGAACTAAATAGGTAATTATAAACTTTTAAATTAATCAACATAATACTTTTAATACACATTATATTAATTTTAATTTAACGATTTCAAACTCTAGGATATTTCCTTATGCTATTGAGATCATAATCATTTTTTGAAAATTATAATATTAGTCATCACAGTCATTTTGGCTCCATACTTCTGGAAAAAAATATAATTGTATGTTTTATGTTGCTTTAGCCAAGAAGTAGCATTTATTAATAGGTACCTACCCTATTATCTCATAAAAGTAGGTGAGAAACTAAATAATCTATATACGATCGGTAATAGCTTCTTATAGTTGCTATTGCCGACCCTTATGGGTCGGTAATAAAGTATGTAAGTATAAACATAAATTGTATTACCGACTCATAAAAAAATGGTTATTTTAATTTAATTGACCTTCGGACTATAAAATAGATTATAATTGATTAATGTCACAAAAAATATGAACAAATGCACACTGTTTTAAACACAAAAACATAATTTATTACTGTAACTATTCAATATCGATCTTCGAAAAATATCATAACTTTGGTTAAATTGACAACGCTAAAAAGTAAAAACTAGACAAAAAAGTTTAGTCGCTAATAGATTTTTATAAAGACTGATAGCTTAGATTGAAACTACTCCATAAAAATACTTGTGTTAGTGTGATATAATAATAATAATAAACTTTATTGCAGACCTCGGTCCATAATGTTAGTAATACATGAAACAGACTTACTTAACTAATATTAGTAACACACACAATCAACAAGTACAATACAAATAACAACAGACAATAAAAATACAAACACAATGTAGAACAACAGAACATAAAAGACAGGTGACAGGTCGACTCAAAGTAGCTACTGTGAGTCGACCCGTGTGTGCAGTCTCATCCATCTGCCAAGCATCGGGCAGTCCCACCGATCACTCAATGCCCTCAACATGCTGTGGGAGCTGACATCTGTTCTGCGTCGGAGAGAAGCGCATCGTTTACGTATGATGGCATAAAAATCATCTACCCGCGCATCGGCAAACATACCCGAAGCGCTACAAAAACGCGGCAGCCCCACAAGCATTCTGAAGGCATTATTATATTGGACACGCAGAGCGCTGTATGCCTTCTGCGTATACTTGACCCACAGGCTGCAGGTGTAAAAAGTCTGACAGTAAGCTCTAAAAAGCGTCATTTTTACTTCACAACTACACCGTGCAAACCTGCGAGCCAGCATATTGCTTCGAACAGACAGCGCCCTGCGCTCCCTCTCTATATCCAAGTCATCACACAAATTCTCGGTGACCCAGTGACCCAGGTATTTAAATTTTGAGACTCGCTTCAAGGGCATGTTTGCTAAAGAGACACACGGCACATATAAGTCTCTACTGGTGCCAACATTAAACACGACTAACTCACTCTTAGCGACGTTATACCTAAGCCCCTGAGCCACCGCATAGTCCTCGCAGACCCTTAACAAACGTCTTAACGCACTGATTGATGGACTCAGCAATACCATATCGTCTGCATAGCTAATGTTGTTCATAGCAACCCCATCAACATGACAGCCGATACCGGTATTGCTGAGCTCAACAATCAGCTGGTTAATATATAGGTTGAAAAGGCGTGGGGACGTTATTCCTCCCTGCCTCACCCCACATTCCAACCTATATTCATCGGAAAGACACCCTGCCCACCTTACATTGTTTACCTGGTTTTCATACCAGTACTCTAGTAGAGAGGTAACCTCAGGTTCTACCTTCTTCTCACTTCTTAACTTATCCCACAGCAGGTCATAAGACACAAGATCAAATGCCCTGGACAAATCTAAGAAGCACGCATAAACCGGCGTTTTCCTATCCGTATAGTACCGGACAGTCCGCTTTAGACACATAATGGCACTTTCTGTCGATAGCCCGGGCCTGAAACCAAACTGCGCATCGTGCAGACTAATCCTAGGGGCCATGTATGTATCCAGCAGACTGTCCAGCACCTTAGCTATGATCGTAGCAAGGGATATTGGTCTGTAATTGGTGGGATCTGCAGCGTCACCAGTTTTATTTTTTATGACAGGTACGACAATGGTTCTCATTAGCCCACTAGGTAGATACGAGTGATTTATACACAGCCTAAAGAACATTGACAAAACTCTCGGCAAGTGTACACCTGCATACCTAAGGTGCTCGACACTGAGGTGATCATGTCCAGGGGACTTACCTCTAACCATATTTTTAATCACTTTCACAACATGTTTAGTAGAGAAATTCACCCCCAGCTTCATGCTCACCTCAGCGTCAAACAACGTCTGTGTCCCATGACCCACTGCTGGACCAGCCAAGGGCTTGACTTTAAATTTGTCTACAAACATATTGGCAATCTGAGTGGGGTTATGTTCACCAGCAACACTTACGGGGAGGCTCGACCTAGGGTTAAGCTTGTTCGTGTTTTTCCAAAAACTTCCAAAATCCTTAGATTTATGATTCTCCGTAATTAAATCCAGTTTTATTTGTTTTTCATTTTTACGACACCACAATAATTTAGACTTGAAAATTCTCCGCGTATTACGCATGTTATCATATTCAATACCTATATACGGCTTACCACACTGTTGCCAACATAGAAAAGCCAGTCGAGCCTCCTCGTAAGCTATTTTTACATGTTTATTCCACCCAGGTACAGGTTTATACGTTCGAGGTTTATTCGCCTCCGCACTACACTCAGCTGACTTTTGGAGAATACATATTATGTTATTATACAAGTCATCCAGAATAATATGGTGGTTAGCAATCTTACAATGAGAGTCTGCACAGCGACTAAACTCATGTGGGAAATCTATTTCTCGCAAACCTGCATTACACATTTCTTCATAAACACTTACCTGACTAGAATCGCGTATCCCCCAAACAATGTTATTACTTTGAGGTATAGGTAATACTATACTAGGTATAATTAATTTCAGATTACATTCCACCTCTATAGGCATGTGATCCGACCAATATATATCATACAATACCTTAACATTAATGAGTGTCTGACGCGCGGCCCTAGTCGTAACACAGTGGTCAAGCCAGCGCGTACACCCGTGCGCGTCGCTCACGAAAGTGAATGAGTCACGCGGCAGGCACTCAATATCAGCACATGACCACTGCTGTTCCTCACAGATCTTAAGTAACTCACTATGGAACAACTCATCAGTATGCGCATTAAAGTCTCCTAACATAAAAACTGTTTCTATATTATTAGTGTCGATTATAGCCGCAATTTCACTTAAACAGTCGGTGAACTCCGTAAGATTTTCGCTGGAGTTTGTAGGCATATACACCGAAAACACTAGCATATCTCTGTCGCACAATCTCACTTTTACTGCCACGATACGAACACTACTGCACTGAATGACACTGACATTTGAGAATAAACTCTTTCGCCACAGAAGTGCCACACCTCCATATGGTCGACCACGAAGTACACCTGCTGCCGTATCCACTGCAGAGTTTCCGATATAATAACATAAAGGAAAAATAAAACGAAAAGTTACGTTGCTGCCATTGCCGACTTATGGGTCGTTGATAGCTGCCACGACTAAAACTGATGAAGCTAACACCATCCTATTTTAATTTAAAGTTTTATCGTTTCAAATTACTTTTTATTAATAAAATGTCGTAAGAAATCAAGAGTTGACACTTAAATGAATACATTTAGTAATATAAGATAAAGTATAGATGTCATTTGTTTGTATAAATGTCTTAGATAGAAAAGTCACGTACTTACTTGAAGGAACAAGGGAACAGTACGACACGTTCTGCGTCCACGCTGCCCCGCAGTAACCGACGTATTTTATCTCTTTTTTGCACAGCTATTCACACTAACGTAATTGTATACGATGCTCAAGGAATAAACGCGTGTGTAACTTTGCCTACCTTTGCTAGAATAGTTCTGGAAACGTAAAGATTTTGAATTACTTTTATAGGTCGGTAATAACTACAGATTTTCGATAGGTCGTTGATAGCTGCGTTTACCTTAATATAATAATTATAAATCTTTATTATTCCTTTTCAAGTATTGCAGTACACGCGTATATAAATTATACATGGTAAAATAACAGATTTGCTACAATTGTAGTGGGTGCAGTTCAGGAGGCCTACCACCAGCTAACGCGACCTATTTTAGGACCTAAACTGAACCGTTCTTCTAATTCGTACCCAGACCAGACACATTTATACTGTTTAAAAATTATGTTGGGTAATTGAACACTTCATCCGGATTGTAAACTGCAGTGCGATGCTGTAACTATCTCACCGTGAAAACTTAGGTGGAGTGAGCTGTCAATAGTGTCAATTCCTAGCAAAAACAAACTCTCTTCACCTAAGTTTTCACGGTGTGATTTTTACAGAATCGATCGGCTGTATTGATGGAAAGGTATGTTTGTGATTCACCAGATAGCTTATCTAAAATGCGCTGATTAAGGTAACCTGGTCGTTGATAGGTGCTAAAATTGATCTTTCATACAACCACGAATCTTCTTTGATATTGAGATTGTGAATATCATCATAAATATTATGTATTAAAATTTCAGTGTCCGCCGCAACCTGACAAAGACTGGTAGGTAGTTCTATATCATGAGTACTATTCACATCTGGACACTTTCCTTTACCAACATCAAGAAGAATTTTGCTAAATTCTGAATCGGTTGAATGTGCTCTCGTCACAAACAGACACTCCAATTTTATTTATTTGTATATAGAAGATGTATAGATTTAATTTCATTAGTTTTAATTTATTTTTTTGGTGGGGCCCAATTTTTTCTCTTTTTCTAAAATATAAGTAGCCTAAGTTACTCCCTATTACATCAGCTATCTGCCAGTGAAAGTCCCGTCAAAATCGGTCCAGCCGTTTCAGAGATTAGCCGGAACAAACAGTCATACAGACAGACAGACAAAAAATGTTATTTTGTTATATGTACCGTGTATACATCCATATGCATTTAGTAAAAAGCGAAAACAGACACTCTAATTTTATTTATTTGTTTAAACTAGTATTTGGGCGTTGCGCGAGCTGCAAGCAGCTCGCGGGGTCGTGTTTTTGAGGAGTATTTCTTACCCTTGTAAAAAGTATTTGGGCGTTGCGCGAGCTGCAAGCAGCTCGCGGGGTCGTGTTTTTGAGGAGTATTTCTTACGATGGGGGGAGGGGTGAAGGGGGGGAGAGGGGGAGTTTTGAAAAATGATTTTGACCAACTCTGGGGCCCTTGATATGAATCTGAAAAAAAAAAATTCCAAATCTCTTAACTTCCGAGATCTACCTAGAGGGGGGGGGGGGGGAAGGGGGCAAGGGGGGCAACTTTGAAAAATGGATTTTACTTTTCCGAGCCTCCTCTATACGAATCCGTAAAACAATAAAACACGGGACTCTTAGTTTCCGAGATACGATAGAGATGGGGGAGAGTGGGGTGGAATGGAAAAGGGGAGGTTTGAATTTTGAAAAATGGTTTTTACTTTTCCGAGCCTCCTCTATACGAATTCGTAAAAAACAAAACCCAGGTTTCTTAATTTCCGAGATACGATGGGGGGAGGGGTGAAGGGGGGGAGAGGGGGAGTTTTGAAAAATGATTTTGACCAACTCTGGGCCCCTTGATATGAATCTGAAAAAAAAATGTTCCAAGTCTCTTAACTTCCGAGATCTACCTAAAGGGGGGGGGGGAGAAGGGGGCAAGGGGGGCAACTTTGAAAAATGGATTTTACTTTTCCGAGCCTCCTCTATACAAATCCGTAAAACAACAAAACACGGGACTCTTAGTTTCCGAGATACGATAGGGAGGGGGGAGAGTGGGGTGGAAAAGGGGAGGTTTGGGATTTTTCCCATACTCGTGAGAGTTACTTCTATACGAATCTGTAAAAATATACCCACCTCCCCCTTCACCATCTGGGAGAACAATTATGTCAGTGAGTGAGTGAGTGAGTGGTAATCGAGCTTTATATAGTATAAAATAATAATAAAAATCGAGCTTTATATAGTATGTATAGATTTCATTTCATTGGTTTTAATTTTTTTTCGTGGGACTCTATTATTTTTTCTAAAATAAAATTAACCTAACGTACTCCGTATTACATCAGCTATCTGACAGTTAACTTTCCGTCAAAATCAGTCCAGCTGTTTCAGAGATTAGCCGGAACAAACAGACAGACAAAAATTTTAAAAATGTTTTTTGGTATATGTACCGTGTATACATCCATAATAATATGCATTTAGGAAAAAGTCGTTATTTTAATATTTCAAACAGACACTACAATTTTATTTATTTTATAGATGAGACATTTTTGCGGAAATTTGTTTATTTATTCAACTATTTTAAAGTAAAAAGTGTACGGGTTACACGTCTGTTCGCTTTCCCGGTCCGGGGGGAAGGCGGAATATACAAAAAATAATTATGATTTTTTGTCAGATTATTCTACAAGCAACATAATAAAACACTAGTGTTTTAATTTTTTAGTCCAAACAATAGATTTTTTGTAATTAAATAATTGCTTCATATTCGGCAAGAAATTATCAGCGTTGTGTCATCGCGCTTCTCTTTCTTTTCTATGCAGTCCGACAGTGCCCGCGCTTTAGGTCATGTAAGCCCCTTAAGTAAGATAAACTAGGAGGACTGGTGAAATGTTTGTGTACTATAAGTAGGTCCTACTTATAGTACACAAACATTTCACCAGTTATGGTTTAAGTACACGTAACAGGGGGCGAGCCTATTGCCATCTACCGGGCACAAATCAAGGACTCCGGGTTGCTGCTGAGAAATTCCTGATGAAAAACCCAATAACAGTTTACCCAACCAGGGAATCAAAACCAGGACCTCATCCTTAGCAGTAGCGTTTAAGACCACTAGACCAACGAAGCCTAACTACTAAATAAAACTTTGTGTATGCCGCGCTATAAGTTCAGCCAATAACGCAAGGGGAAGAGAGGTCTATACACAATGTTTTTTTTTTAATTGTTTTAAGCCAACGATTGCATGGAAATAAAAATATCGCGACGCGATTCAACTCTCGGTGTCCAACAGAGCGCATCCCAGCGCTTCAATAAAACACACTGTTGGATTTTCAACTCTTAGCGCCGAAAATCCAGTGTGCGAAAAATCCCGCCGCTATATTTTTACGTCCTTGCGAACGTCGGAGAAGTTGTGTCGCTTTAAAAAAAAATGGAACCGAAAACCGAAAATTGTTTTTTATCAAAACAATTGCGTAACAATTAAATCTAACTATAGTATTTCCTATGTAAATTTCCTATACCTAACAGAATATTATGTCACTGTATACAGTGACATAATATTCTATATAAATATATCAATACTTAAATATTTATATTATTTATAGGATAATAAAAACGTACCATTGTCGAGCTGGTTCGAAACAGGAATAAACGTCTCTAATGCTTGTTTATTTTTCTCTATATAAACTGGTATATCTTATCCAAAAATCACAATTCACTTAATCATTTGATAATAACACTAGTTTACAAAATTTTACTTTTTATTTATACCCCGAACCGAATGTATGTCAATATGTTTATCTACCTTCCCTAAACCTAAAAGTGTTAGCAGAAATATTTTATCACGTCGGAATTTTTTTCTGCCGTCAATTGTTTTTTTTTAACTACCCGACGTGGTGGTGATATTTTATTGTTTATTCGTTCGCTTCAAACGACAGTTACTTTGCTTTGGATTGATTTAAAATGGCTAGCAGAAAGTGCAAACAAAGTTCTGACCGTTTTTGTTATGTTTGTGGACAGTTTATATTTTCAAAAAAGAGAAGACCTATTGTAGATTCGTTAAAAACTGCATATCTTTATTATTTTGGATTTCCTGTTGCAAATCAAGATAAAAAGTGGGTGCCTCACGTGTTTTGCGAAAGCTGTAGAATCATCTTACTCCAGTGGTCATCAGGAGAAAAAGTTTACCTTCCATTTGGTTCGCCAATGCTATGGAGAAAACTTAGGAAGTATGAGTGACGAACAGGGTGAACGTTTCCACCAAGATTTAAGGACTTTCGAAGAACGACATCAAGGATTTTGGGATGAAAATATGTTAGGGGATTACTGTTGGTCTATCATAAGAGAAACTGATTCAAATAACTATAAAAAGAAAGCAAAAATTTGTCATTTTTAATTTATTTTTGTATTAATTCTAAAATTTTTGTATTTCCCTTCAAGAAAATAAATATTTTTTAAACCAGACGTGACAGAATTTTTTTATTATTTTTTCTGGATAGTTCTACCTGAACACAAAATAAAATAACAACTTTCAGCTGGGGTATGAAAACCGTGTAAACTAGTGTAATTATTTAGGTAGCGAGGGTTATGTATCGAACAAGTTGAAACGGATTCAATGCCTAATAATGTTTTCACGAATTTTATCGGTAAGTTCGATGCATGATAATATAATATCATGTATAGCTTCAGCCCACGATTTCGTCCGCGTGAAATTTCTTGTTCCCCGACCCCACCCCGTCACATCGCATCGCTTGCCCGCGCTGTGACTTCGTTTTCACTGAGCGATCTTTTTGAATTTTTTTCTGTGTTCGGCTCTATGGGTCATAGCGTGATGTTAAATAGCCTAAGACCTTCCTCAAGAATTGGGCTATCAAATTCAAAAAATGTATTACTTGGATGTTACTGCAAGTACAGCTCTGCCTAACTATCTGCCTCTATTCTTCAAGTCCAACATTGGTTTACCGTAAGTAATTTAGTACGTAATGAAAAAAAAATCCAAATGCATTAGATTTAAATTACCGAATGTTAGAAGTAGCGAACGTGAAATCATATTGAACGGCCAAAAACTAGAATTTATGAATCAGACAGTTTTCCTAGAAATCACGCTAGACGAGAAATTACAATGGGGTCCTCATATAACATCTATTGCGGGGCGGCTAAGCTCGGCCGCTTATGCTATTAGACATAAGACAGTTAACAGATGTAGAAACCGCACGTTTGGTCTATTTTAGTTACTTCGACAGAATTATGTCATATGGAATTTTACTATGGGGTCGGGCTGCTGACATTGAATCCATATTTATTTTACAAAAGAGAGCTGTCAGAGCCATTTACAATCTGTGTCGCCGCGAATCCCTTATGCCCGGTTTCTGAGGTACCTTTGTCAGTGGTTTATCTATCCATTAGCGCTATTGGTTCGACAACTTGTGGAAGTGCGTTTCCGAACACCGCAATGTAAGATAAACTCCGTTTAAACTCAAGTTAACTTAACTGACCAATGTTCGTCGTTTATCGGTTCCATAACTATATTTGACGTTTCATTTCATAGAAAACTACATCAAAAACGTGTGTTATGCCCGGTTTCTGAGATACGAATTTTATGTACGAAGGTATGAAATTAAATTTCGTGTGAAAGATAAAATATTAAAATTATTCAGTAAAGAATACAATGAGTGTTAGCATCATGAATACAGATATACCGGGAGATGATGACACATTTTGGTAAGTCATTTCTTACAGTATGGCGCTTTCAGGGGGGTTCATATACGTAATAAGTGAGAGGAAAATGATGTTCTTACCGGTGGTGCGCGGGACGCAATTGCAGAATAATCAATTGAAATTGCTCGAAAATCCGGAGGTGTCAAACAATTTCTTTCACAAAATTTCTTCAATTTATCGGTATTTCAACAAAAAAAACCCGGCGGTCGCTATGTGCCATACTTCTCCGGTGGGTGTTTAGACCCGCCATACTTTTTTGAAAATGTTTTTTTTTTAATTTTCTTTTATTTATTTCTTACAGGCTGATTTTTTTTTTAACAATTGTTTTTTATTAATCTTGTACGAAAATCACCATGCCATACCATTCCGACGGTCCAAAATACCCGCCATACCCCCTCAAACATGTCATTTTTTTAAATTCGAGAAACCATTTCTTTCACCTTAAAATTTGGTCTAGTAGTTGTTTTTATGATTAGAAACGTAATTGTTATAATGCCATACCTGTAGAGTGGGTGATATACGTATACATAATGTTATTAAATAATTGTAAAATTTTATGCAACATTTGAACAATTTCTTACAGTATCTTACGTTATCTTTACAATTCACAATCATCAATGTGAATTGTCCCAATGAATTAAATATTTTACAGTTACTGAAACAAGCAGCGACGAGGAAGATGAAAGCGAAGATGAAGGAGCCGATGACAGTACCGAAGATATCGACACTGATTCGGAAGCTGAAAATACTTAAAAAAAAAGTATCGAAATAAACAGAAATACTATGGATTTTGTATACAATTTCTTTTACAGATACTCTTAAGTGAGAATGCCATTGTCACGATGCTAAAATTAACAGATTTCTGGGAATTTTTTTTAAGTAGGGATAATTATTTGAGAATTGTACAAAATAAGCTTTTAAAGTTTTCATTCCATATTCGCTTACTGTGACAACCTGCTCTTCATTTACGTGTATCTCAGTAAAATTTTTGATATTTTGCGTGAAAATTTTTAAATATATTTTTGAATATAATTATATACTTTACGGAAATTGAAAAAAAAATCGATTTCTTTGCCCGTCACAGTGGCGTTCCCCCTTAGCGATATTAAAAACGATTTTTTTAAACAAATCAATTTAAGATGCCACAGTATGAGCGATTTACTAAAAAAGCATGGCTTTCAAAATATATATATATATATATATAACTTGGACGTACTGTAGCTGAAATACGTCGCTGAAAATCGGTTTTCCGGGTATGGCATCACTTTTGGACTTCATGATGAGTATGGGATAATTTTCCTGAATCATACTTTTTATAAACTTTCCAAAAATTAAAATGCCATACTGTAAGAAATCCTTTCATTTTTTTAATTTTTTTTACACCGCAGCGTGCGTATGACGGTCTTTCGTACCATGGTCACAGTATGGCATATTTTTTTCAACTCATAATAGTATGGGAACAATATGATTTCATTTATTGGTACTGTAAAAAATAATTTCACGGCTTCTATAGGCGTGTTTTAAAAATGGTTAAAAAATACAATTTTTCAAGTATGGCACCACTTTCATACTGCACTAGAAGTATGGCGAATATAATTTTGTCTCACTGTACCATAAACTGACCACGACTTAAGTGCCATACTGAAAGAAATGGTTTCTCGAATTTAAAAAAATGACATGTTTGAGGGGGTATGGCGGGTATTTTGGACCGTCGGAATGGTATGGCATGGTGATTTTCGTACAAGATTAATAAAAAACAATTGTTAAAAAAAAATCAGCCTGTAAGAAATAAATTAAAAAAAATTAAAAAAAAAACATTTTCAAAAAAGTATGGCGGGTCTAAACACCCACCGGAGAAGTATGGCACATAGCGACCGCCGGGTTTTTTTTGTTGAAATACCGATAAATTGAAGAAATTTTGTGAAAGAAATTGTTTGACACCTCCGGATTTTCGAGCAATTTCAATTAATTATTCTGCAATTGCGTCCCGCGCACCACCGGTAAGAACATCATTTTCCTCTCACTTATTACGTATATGAACCCCCCTGAAAGCGCCATACTGTAAGAAAGGACTTACCAAAATGTGTCATCATCTCCCGGTCTAAGAAGTCTCGTCCGTTCTTTTATTGTCGATCATAAATAGTCAAATTCATTAGCTAATTTGATAAGAAGCATCATTATTCTTTCAGTAAAATTTTGATTCCATGCTATTTTGCAAAATAATGAATAAAACACTAACCATTGGAAAGACAAACAGACTTTTAACTTAAAAAGAAACGGCAAAGCAAAAATGCTGCAGTCTCTTCAACGTTGCCAGATCGACCATCGGTATATCGAGATACTGAAGTGTCTGTACGAAAACGCCACTATGTCAGTCCGACTCCAGGATCAGACGTCCAAACCTACCCTTCTGCAGCGAGGTGTGAGACAGGGAGACGTTATCTATCCGAAACTGTTTACCGCTGCACTGGAGGACGTCTTCAAGGTTCTGGACTGGAAAGGGGCTTTTTTTTTTCTTTTTTTTTATCGTGGAGGAATGCTCAAGCATACTGCACTACCACGGGGAGATAGTGCAGTTATGTGGGACTCTAACCCACTAAAACTCCACGGTGTCCTCCTCTGCCGCTTACGGCGGGAACACGGGCACGCGTTAGCACTCATCCGTGAACCCGCCGCGGCTGTCCGTTACCGGACCCTCCTCTGGGGAGTACTCCCCATCACCGGCGCACCAGAACACACAGCACGCCGCGACCACCCCAGGGACCAAACCAGCACATGGGCGCCAGACGACCCCGTGTCTGGGCACCCTTGGTCCCCCTGCGACGGGTCAGAACATTGGCCCCGCCGCCTGCCAATTTTCGGCTGCAGAGGATAGGGATAGCGGCCAACGCAATACCGACACTCCTCTTCCCCTGCAGCCCCACCGCGTCCGCCATCTTACGGTGGCGACCCCGTTAAGGCCGCGGAAGGTAGGGAGAGCGGCGCACCGTAATACCGGCACTCCTCTCCCGCCGCGGCCCTCAACCCTAAGCCGCGACGCCCCCGTTACGACATCGCGGCCCGCCTCAGTTGCGATGCCGCCCAAGCGGCACCGCAACCTACTTTTGGCCGCTACGTCGTCGGCTTGTCAGCAAAAGCCCTGACGAGCGGCCCCTCCTCGGGTTCCTCTTAGCTTCACCGTGGGTGTCCAAGCCACGGCTACTGAGCCCCCCCGCCTCGACAATACGGGAACCCACCGGGGGGGCTGGAAAGGGGCTGGCATTAACATCAATGGCGAGTACATAACTCACCTTCGGTTTGCCGACGATATCGTAGTCATGGTTGAGACTATGGAGGACCTCAATACAATGCTCGATGACCTCAGTAGAGCGAAGGTCATGTCAAATGCCCATGTAACACCCACCCTCACAAAGATCGGAGACGCTACACTTGAAGTCGTGGACGAGTATGTTCACCTAGGACAAACTGTCCAATTAGGTAGGTCTAACTTCAAGAAAGGTCAATCGTTGAATCCGAGTCGGCTGGGCAGCGTTCGGGAAGCTACGCCATATCTTCTCGTCCCACATACCGCAATGTCTCAAGTCTTTGACCAGTGCGTGTTGCCAGTGATAACTTATGGCACTGAAACGTAGTCGCTCACAATGGGCCTTATAAGAAGGCTAAAACTCACCCAAAGGTCAATGGAGAGAGCTATGCTTGGAGTTTCCCCGCGTGATCGAATCAGGAATGAGGAGATCCGCAGGAGAACCAAGGTAACCGACATAGCCAGAAGAATTGCCAAACTTAAATGGCAGTGGGCAGGGCACATTGCTCGCAGAACAGATGGCCGATAGGGCCAAAAGGTTCTGGAGTGGCGACCGCGTACCGGAAGACGTAGCATTGAAAGGCCTCTCACAAGGTGGTCCGACGACCTTGTCAAAGCCGCAGGAACTTGTGAAAGCGCAGTGGTCGATTAACATCGCCGTGGTCGCTGGGCCGTACTTTGTCCCGCCCAGGGATGACTCGGTGGAGGACCTGAGTGGCTCAGTAGCCGCCGCCGGCACTCCGACCCTCGAAAGCGGCAAGAAGGGACAGGGGTGCGTAGCAGCACTGTTCGGAGAGACTGTAGTATTGGGAGTATACTTCTCTCCGAGCCGAACTCTCGCCGAGTTCCACAACTCTCTAACAGAGTTGAGTGTCTTCGTCGCTGGAAACCATTCCTTCCCCGCCAACGCCAAGAATTGAATTTGGCCTGGGGTTCCCGTTACACGGATGTGCGGGGCAGGATGGTGGAAGACTGCATGGGCTCTGGAAACAGGCCTGGTCGTCCTAAATCGGGGTTCTGTTCCCACGTGTGTGCGGATGCGGGGTGAGTCAGTGGTGGACATCTCGTTCGCAAGCCCCGCTCTGTCACAGCGTGTTATTGACTGGCGCATCATGGAGGAGGTGGAGACCTACTCCGTGTTATATATTTTAATAAAACACTTATATTTCGTTTTGGTTTATTTTCCCTTCAATACCTATTCAATATACACATTTTTCCCTGAGCACATATAACTAAATTCTAAAATCTGTATTTTTTAATCTTTGTTTCGAGAGACCACAGACAAAAAGCTCTCTTTATTTTTCTTCTTATAAAACTATAGGTTATGTGAACATTGAACCTCAACACTCCGAAAGAAAGAAAGAAATAAAATTGTGTTTATTTGGCAAAAAAAACCTTAAAAATAAACAAAACAAATTCAAAATGATTAAAAATAATAATGCCAAAAGGGCCTCAGCTCAGCATAATGCCAGATGGCAACACAAAGTGCACCACCTGACGCTGATTTTCAGCTGCTGCCCACGAGTGCCATACGCTCGAAAATATAAACACATTTAAAAATTCTAAAATATTTGCAAAAAATAAACATTACATTAGAAAACATTAGAAATAATTATATAAAGTTAAAATAAAATTAGTAACATTGGTAAAATTGTATAACGTATAAAATTAACAAAATGTATAAAACTGTATAACGTATAAAATTGATAAAATCATAAAATGTATAAAATTGGTAACAATTATGAAAGAAAAACAACACCAACAATAGTAAAAGGAATTGATAAATTAAGACACAATATCAAAAAGTTAAAATTTACGGAATGTATAAAATTTGTAATAAAATTAGTAACACACTTCAAATTGTATAATTTACAAAATGTATAAAATTGATAAGCCAGACAGCAATTCAAAATTGCATTAAATTGAAAATAATGTTATGTAAACGCGATATAGATTATAAATAAAAAATTAAAATATGTTATGTTTATGGCTGACATGTCGGCTCGAACATCCCAAAATTCATTTTGATGATTTAATAAAAATAACTTTAATTTTAATTTAAATGTTGAGCCACTTTTACTAAACTTTATGGGAGGTGGGATGTTGTTCCAACATTTGGTAGCTGCGTAACGAAAACTGCCCCTGAAAGCCGCTGACTTATGCTGAGGAATGGAAAGCTGTTGGGAACATTTTCTTCCCTCACCGATTCTGTGCCTACTAGTGCATGACAGCCTATCGTATAGATAAGAAGGGGATTGAGACTTGATAACTCCAAAAAGTAGGGTCGGCAAGTGCAGTTTATGTCTAGCTTTCATTTTCAGGATATTGTGCTCATTGAAGAAGGGTGTAACATGTCCCCTAAGCGGAACTTTAAAGCAAAAGCGTGCACAGGCATTTTGAAGACTTTGGATAATTTTTTCTGTTTTTGATAGCATTCGTGGACCATACACTGTGTCCGCATAATTCAACTTTTATAAATCAAAGACTCCACAAGCAAGACACGTAACTCTTCGCTTAGATACGGGCGAGCCTTGTATAAAATCTTAAGTCTGTAAAAGCAATTACGGATACACTCTGTCACGTGCTTGTGAAAACGAAGTTCCACGTCCATTATAAGACCCAGATTTCGTGCTTCGGAGACACGCTCGACAGGCTGACCCATAACTGACACACAACCGGCGCTGGGTCTAATTTTACTTAGCTGGTTTACGGTACCAAAAAGCATAAATTTAGTTTTTGCAGGATTCAACCGTTATGTTAGTTAAATGTATTTACGGTCTCAAGCAATCTAGTAGAATGTGGAACTTAAAGGTGAATGATGTTTTGACTGCGAATGGTTTTGTACAAACAAAAACTGAACCATGTGTTTATGTGAAAAATTGTGGCAAAGAACTGACAATAGTATCGCTTTATGTAGATGATTTTTATATTTTTACAAATAGCGCTACTACCAAATCTAATTTGTATAAGCTCTTAGATCGTGAGTGCACTGTCAAGAACTTAGGTCCCCTAAAGAACTGTCTAGGTATGACTGTAACTCGGGATAGATCTAAAGGCACTTTAATGTTAGATCAGTCTGAGTATATCAAAAGGCTGCTAGTACGGTTTGGTATGCAGGAACGTAAGCCTGTCTCTACCCCTATGGTATCTAATAGTAGGTTAGAGAAGGCAGATCCAAAGGACTGTCTAGACAATGAAAAATATAGGTATAGGGAGTTTCTTAGCAGTTTGATGTACTTGTCTGTATGTACGCGCCCAGACATATCGTATTCATGTAGTCAACTGAGCCAATTAAATCACGGTTTTGATAAGACGCACTGGCTTGCTGCAAAACGCATCTTTAGATACCTGGCAGGGACTCTAAACTATGTTCTATGTTTTTATAGATGTCATAGTTTGAATTTAATGACTGCCTTTGCAGATACTGATTGGGCAAATGATAGAGTAGATAGAAAATCGTATTCAGGCTATGTAGTTAGACTAGGGAAAAATGTAATAAACTGGGAATCTCGTAAACAAAAATGCGTGGCTCTCTCAAGTACCGAAGCCAAATACTTAACGATTGGAGATGTTTGTAAAGAACTATGTTTTATTAAAAGTTTTTTGAACGAAGTAATAGATATTAAAATAAAATAAATAAAATAAAAAAGCTTTATTGACACAAAAATATTTTACAAGTTGATTTTGGCAAACAGTAGGTACAATTCTGCATTTGAACACAATTCGAATGACCACTAACACCTAAACTAGGCCGAGCCTGTACCTTAGGCGTTAGATCTTTCCCGGGTAACTATCTACAGACGTGTACATTAGGATCCAATTGTATATTGTAAACAACTTTTGCACATTAAACCAATACAATAAATAATACTAACTAATATATAATAAAATACAGATTAAACTGCGGGTACTCTTCTTACTGCGGGTATAATGTAATAGAAATATTATAGGTAACTAGTTTGTTGACATATTCATTGTACAATTTTTCCAAATACCGTCAACTTAAAAAAACAAATAGTTTGACCACTGAATGTATGAACTTGCGACTTTTTACATTTTTTTGTTTTTGTATTCTGATTATGTTTTTTTTTACTTAAATTGATTTCATTGTTTTAGGGACATTACTGCTTTAATTATTATTTCTATATTGTTTATTATTATTATTTCCTTTATTTATTTAATGGTTCCTATTGCAGGTTAATAAGTAAATTTTCAATTTCCAGATATGTTTTCGACTTTAGCCAGGTTATTAACAGTTTTTTGCAAGAGTGTTTATTTAACTGGTAGAATTTGATAATTTTATTCAATTTGTTGTATAGCATTGGCCCCAAATAACACTGGAATTTGTTAATAAAGGATGTGTTACACGGAATTGTAGAACATACTCTCCCTAAACGTCTATCATTCATTATTTCTTTATTATAATTAAGTTTACTATGTTGGGCCATTATAATTTCTTTAATGAATAATTGCCGAACTGTCAAAACATCACATTCCGAGTACAAGTTAATAGTAGGATATTTATAAGGCTTGAACATCATAACCTTAAGCAACGCTCGCTGTGCTCGCTCCAGTTTCATAATATGCGTTTTACGCGCTCCTCCCCATGACGTAATACAATAAGATATTATTGATTGAGCCAGCGCGAAATAAACGGTTTTAAAATAGATATAAAGTTGTACAATGACAATCAAAGTGCTATAAAACTTTTGAAAATTGTAGAGTTTTGCCACAAACGTACAAAGCATATAGATGTAAGATACCATTTTGTAAAAGATCTGATACAGAAAAAAATTTTAACTGTGAATTACTTGGCGACTGATAAAATGACTGCAGATGTATTGACAAAATCTTTATGCTCTACCAAACACAAAATGTTTACTAACTTCCTGAATTTAAAAGATAAGTTAGATGTTAAATTAAGGAGAATTATATTGTCCTGTGTAATGTGTTCAGAGTTTAGTGACTCTACATTGATTTGTGAGTAGAATTTCAAGGGAAGTTATTACTTTTATTGATAATTTAAATGTAAATTGAATTTAATGTAAAGTAAGACTTAGATTATGAATATGATTGTGAATTTTATTGACGATGTTTGACTGAAACATGTAAAACATAAGGGGAAGTGTCGGATTGTATGTTTTAGCATGTTAGTTTTAGAACGTAACTGTCACTGTCTTTTTTGTCTCGCGACCTTTTTTGGCTCTGTGTGTGAACCCTATTATAAATATATCATAATCTATAATATTATTATTCATTTATTTATTTAGTTTTCTTATTTTATTACATTTTTAAATATTTCTTAAAATATAAAAATAAGTAAAAAAAAACATTTAAAAATATAAAAAAATAGTTTTCCGCCGGTGTCGGGACCAGGGTCCAAGCTACCGGCGGTTAGGGCTCCAGAGACAGGAACCTCCTCACAATGCGAGCCGTATCGAGGAGTACTGCCTTCTGAATCAGGCCCTTGATCCAACCGCCTAACGAGAGCCTCGATAGATGTTGATCGAGGCTTTCGGCTATAAGACCATTGGCCGACACGACAATCGGCACAATGATAGCCGAGCTCACATTCCACATGTCAACAACCTCGTGTGCTAAGTCGAGATATTTAATTTGTTTCTCTTTCTCAGCTTTCACGAGGTTACCGTCATGTGGAATGGTAACATCGACAATCATTGTGCGGCGCGCTAATCGATCTATCACCACTATATCAGGCTTATTGGCAACAATAGTCCTGTCAGTAATGATAGATCGATCCCAGTACAACGTGACATGGTCATTTTCAAGAACTGGGTCGGGCACATACTTGTAATACGGTACCTCAGAATCCACAAGCTTATATTTCAAAGCAAGTTGCTGGTGAACAATCCTGGCCACTTGGTTATGCCTGTGCAAGTACTCGCCGTTAGCCAGACGAGAACAACCAGAGACAATATGTCTGATAGACTCACCCGGACGGTGGCATGCCCGACACACGTCAACCGTCCCGTCCTTCATAATATGTCTCCGGTAGTTATTCGTTAAGATAACTTCGTCCATAATTGCACAGACGAAACCTTCAGTTTCCCCGAAAAGGTCACCAAAACGTAGCCAGGATACGGACGCTAAGAAATCTACACCGGGCTCATGAAGAGCCCGATAGAAGCGTCCGTGAAGCTCCTTGCTTTGCCATATCTTCTTGCGGTCATCAGTAGAAAGTACCACAGGTTTGCGCCAGTTCTCTTTAGCCATGGAGAGCGGGGTGAGCCCCTTGTCCACTGCGACCACATCACGGTGCATACCCACTTCGGCTTTTAAAAAATATTCCCTGAGACTGCATACCTCGCGGTTGTGGAGGGTCTTCGCATTTAAAAAGCCTCGACCCCCACACTTCCGCGGGATATACAGTCTCATCACCGATGATCGTGGGTGATGCATCCGGTTTGCGGTCAGTAGTGTACGGACTCTTCTATCCAGGGCGTCGAGTTCGGTCTGAGTCCATTTGAGTATGCCGAAAGAGTACATCAAAACCGGCATGACCCAACCGTTGAAGGCGCGCACCTTATTTCCGCCCGAAAGAAGACTATTTAATACCTTCTTCAGGCGACAAAAGAAGCGCTCCTTCAATGATTGCTTCATGTCAGCATCATTGATGCCTAACGCTTCCGACATACCCAAATACTTATAGTTTTCGGATGAGGAGAGGGATCTGAGGTTTATGGAATCCGAGAGTTGAATTCCCTCGGATTCCATAATCTCCCCTCGCTTTACATGCATGACTGCACATTTGTCCACACCAAATTCCATCCTGATGGCGCTACTGAAAGTTTCAGTTACCTTCAGTAGCTCCATCAGACGCAATTTGTTGGGGGCAAAGAGTTTCAAATCATCCATGTAAAGGAGGTGAGATATAACCTGACCACCTCTCCTCAACCGATAACCTAGACCTGAATCCTCCAGTAGTGTACTTAGAGGATTCAGGGCTAAGCAGAACCAAAGTGGACTCAAACTGTCGCCCTGAAATATTCCCCGTTTAATCCATACAGGCTCATCATTCCCCTGGATCTGTCGACATCCTGGATAACGAAGGACCGTCTTCCATTGCCCCATACACGACTCAAGGAAGGTGCGTAGAGTTGCATCTATTTTGTACAACTCCAGCACCCTCATGAGCCATGTATGTGGCACCGAGTCGTAGGCCTTCTTGTAATCTATCCAACATGTTGACAGATCCTTGCGGGATCGCTGAACCTGTTGGCTAATGGCCATGTCTATGAGGAGTAGCTCCTTAGTACCGCGGGACCCATTCCTACATCCATTTTGAGAGGCAGACATAATCGAGTTATTCTCAATGTGCGTATTAATTTTCACTCTCAAAATTGATGTAAGAAGTTTATAAACCGTCGATAAACACGTGATCGGTCTATAATTCTTGGGTTCCGCGGGACTACCTGACTTATGGAGCAGGTGGGTAACGCCTGTTGTTAGAAACTGCGGTAGCGACCCAGACTCTAAGGATGACTGGAACTGAGATGCCAAGCAAGTGTGTGAACTGATTAGCCATTTCAACCAGAAGTTGTGCAGTCCGTCCGGTCCTGGCGATTTCCAATTCGGTAAAGGACGGACCGCACTGGTAACGTCTGATGGCATAATTATGACTGCATCCATTACTGGTATAGTCTCACACACTCGCTCGATATCCTGCATCCAGCCAGCCTCAGTGTGACAGACGGGTACCGACCAGATGCTGCGCCAGAATGCACTTGTGGCGGCATCATCCGGGCGGCATACATCTATCACATTTTGTTCAGGTCGCTCCCAAGCTCTATATACCCACCTTTCATCGCTCTGGAACATGCGATTCTGCGTGTATCGATCAACCCGCCGCTTATACCGCCGAATTCGGTTCGCCCATGCACAAACTTTCTGCTTCAGGAAGTCGATGCGCTCTGTGACACGGGACATGTATTCTCGAGGATTGATTCCAGTCCCCGAGAACGCCCGCCTCACAAAGCGCATCACTCGTGGTCGTGTATTGCCCTCCCTGAAGCAGTATAGTTTGCCGATGAGTACCCTGGCCCCATCGATACGACCCTCGATCCTACGTTGCCAGACTGGTACGGTTGGTTTTGGTCGAGTAGCTTCGTCATAAGTTGGGAACTTGACGTTAGCTAAACGACATGCCGCAACAGCTGCGCAATACAGGATCGAGTGTGTATCAACAAGATCCTCGCTGCTCTCAAAGAAATTCTTGAGCTGCGAGTCCAAGGCACACACCAGCGCCCTATTTTTCTTGTGCATAGGTAACCGTGGTAATCGGGGTCTAAGTTCGGTTGGAGTGGATCTATACTCGCGTAATGCATCCTCCAGTGCGCTCCTCAGTCGGACGTTGTACTGGCTACTTACTGTGGCAACCCTATCATCTTCTTCTTCAACATGATTGGACTGCGGCGGGATGGCATCAACAGTTGACGCTTGTGCCGCAGTTTGTGCCGAAGTCGAGACGATGTGATTGCTCAGTACCTCTGAGCGCAGCCTATCAAGTGCGATATCGTCCAACCTGTGATTGCGTTGGATGACCCGCACCTGATCCGACAGTCGTTGGGCCGAAACGTTGACGGTTGGTTCCAGTTCCTGGAACAGAGACAGCATCCTAACGCGGTACGCAGTGAGGTTAATTCCCCCCTCTGTAGACCCGTAATATGCGCGCATGACGTTCTCATTCATAGACTGAGTCCATCTCATGCGCTGCACACAACCACCGGTAGCGGGGACCCGGCTCGGGGTCGGATGGCCCCTAAGCCCCAAGCTCTTCGGTGGCCGGCCTCTCCCCTGCCGACGTACGGGTGTTGGCGACGTCGGCGGGGAAAAATATTCGTCGCTCGAGCTCGACGCAACTGCCACGGCCGGTGTTACAGCACTCTCGATGGGGCTGGGTTCCGGCGGCGGCGGGGCGGAGCTGAGCGACGAGTCCGGAGGTGTTAGTTGTGCACGGCGTGCTGCTGATCTCGTCAACATTCTATATTATTATCTTCATTATCTTCATTTACGAGTATTTTGTTCGGAGGTCAAATTTGACAGGCGTCATTTTTGATTTTTCTGTGTTTGTAAAGCTTTTTCATTGTATTTTTGATTTTGTTTGTAGATTTAATATGTATTTATTCCAAAAGGTTTTATAAGATATCAATAAAAACGGGAAATTAATAAAAACAGGAAAATAAAAGATAAGAATGAAAAATGTATGTTGTTGACGTATCAGTGTATATATATATATATTATTATTATTATTATATTTATAATTTTATCTTTAAGGCGAAAGCGCCAGGGTAGCCCGCGAAATTCAATGTTTTTAGGTTTTTTGCAATTTGCTGGTCAGTATTAAGTTGTACGTTGATTAATATATGATTCGCGGCCGTAACAAACATGTATTTATAGAATTATAATCATTAAAATCATCAACACAACTCTCTAAGACCACGTAAGTCCAAAGAATAACTGTTTCATGAAATCATCATTCTTTGGAGTTACGTGGTCTTAGAGAGTGTTATTAGAGTCGGGTCTTTGGCTTCATGCACTACCTTCGTCGAACATAGGTACTTTGTTCGACGACACTACTTTTCGCCTCGCTGCTTCCCTACGACTAGCCACTCCTTGCTGTTCTCCCCATCGCTGTCACTGTGGCGAAGATGTCAACTGCCTCGGACACCACGGCTTGTCTTGCAGCCGAAGTGCAGATCGCTTAGCGCGACACGCGAACATTAATGACATCATCCGACGAGCTCTTGTCACCATCGGCATTCCAGCTGTATTAGAACCCAATGGCTTGGCACGCAATGATGGCAAGAGACCGGACGGTATGTCTTTATTTCCATGGAAAGTGGGCAGGCCTTTAGTGTGGGACGCAACGTGTGTCGATACTCTTGCGCCATCCCATCTTCCTGGATCGGCGTGCTGTGCTGGCGCTGCCGCTGCGGCTGCGAAAAACCTCAAGCGGCGAAAATATGATAACCTTATTGGAAATTATATTTTCGAGCCGTTTGGGGTTGAAACTCTCGGGCCGTGGGGTCCGAGTGCTCATGGTCTTTATAAAGAAATATCTAAACGGCTGGTTGACACTTCCCGTGACCCAAGGGCTGGCTTTTACCTTGGCCAGAGGCTAAGTATCGCGATACAACGTGGTAATGCCGCCAGTCTCTTGGGTACATTACCAGTCGACAGCGATGCGGATGAATTTTTCGACGCTATTTTTTAATAGTCTGTATAGTTTTAGTTAACTTATAATTTAATTTTGTTATTTATTTAAGTCAAAGAATAATTATTATCCTGTATTGTGCTGATAATTTATGTACGAAATATAAAGCCAAATACCAACCGCAGCTGAGTGTTTTACATCTTTCCACTGAATACTAACACCGCCTGGATAATCCCATGATTATAGATCAACTGTCTCTTGAGAGCCGTTTAATTTATTAATGCACACACATGTCATGATGTGGACATGAAATAGTAATTAAATATATCTGAACTACACTTACCTTCTTGTACCGGTGCTGTCAACATACCAACTCCTGTAAAAACCTCTCATGTTTGTTTGCAGGTTGCCTTTGAACATAATTCTGACGATGTATTGTTGGTTCAGGGCCAATAGTGGGGTAGTATTAATACGGAAAGTGCAGTGTTCCCCGCATGTGAAAGTCTGACCTGGTGTAGCTATATTGGTATTAATGGCAAGGGTAGACGCGACGTGCACAGTGTTTACGTTTAAATCATTGCAGTGAAGTTGAATTTGGTTCAAGCCGGCTACTAGTGCTAAAATCGTGATGGTCACAACACCGTCAAACGTAAATTGATTTTCGCCACTCGCCAGGTATGGTGTAAGAAAGTGCCACATAAGTATACATCACATATCATCAAATAATCAAACACCAAACAATCACAAAAAATCGACTCAAATAAATAGCTTTATTAAAACATATAAAAACATTATATTTAATTAAAAATATTCTTACAAAAATACACTATACTTATTACTCATATTATTAGTCTAGTTTATAAATTAGACCATATTAATGACAAGTGTCACTATTAAGGTGACGACGCTGAGAGCAGCAATGTTCCCTGAATCAGGTACGGGGGTTGTTGTTGGCTCGGCTGTTGTCGGCTGGGCTGTTGTCGGAGCAGCTGTTGATGAAGTAGGTGCTTCTGTAGCAGGTGCTTCTGTAGTAGGTGCTTCTGTAGTGGGTGCTTCTGTAGTAGGTGCTTCTGTAGTAGGTGCTTCTGTAGTAGGGGCAGTGGTCTCTGGTGTTGTCGTAGGCTCTGATGATGGTGTGGTTGTTACAGTCGCAGGTGCGGATGTAGTACTATCAAGATTTAATATATCTTCGTATCCCTCATCGAAGTACTTATTGAACTCGTCCACCCTTTCTCTAAAGAACCTGAGATTAAGACCAGAATTCTCGACACCGGTTTTAGCGGCAGTGACGGCTGAAGCACCGAGGGACGCTTCGTTTTCAGTTAGCCAAACTTCCATCTAAAAATTAAGGAGAGTTAATAAAAAAAAAACAGATCCAGAGAAACGAAGGTCTTAAAAGAATGTTGAGGAGATATTTATAGGTCAACCTAAAATCCTACTTGTAAATAGGATATATATTTAAGAATCCACATATAGTAGCAAAAAAATTACCGCAGTAATTTCTGCGTCACTCAACAGACGGTTTGTGATCGAGGTCAGCATGGTATTGAGAACGCCGGATCTGTAATTCAAAATAATTGCAATCAATAAGCATAATTGTAATATTAAATAATTATAATGACGATCAAAATATCAATGTCAATGATAGAATATGCTCAAGATTCGTGAAGCAAAGTTTATACAAATATTTCTTAATTATATGGTACAATACAGATCCTGTTGATGATTGGTGACATCTACCAGACAAAACCAGTAGAGCTTAATGAAATAAATAATATAATAAATTCGGAAATAGGGTTATTACGTAAAGAGACTTTTGCTCTAGCATAGCTAGCTGCGTTTCAGTGAGATTATAATAACTGGTATAATCAAATGCTGGAAGTAGAAGGGATTAAGTGAGTGCCGTTTTAGAGGCAAACAATTTTCCAAATCTAACCACTTCCTAGAAGAACCAACGTAAGATTAAGAAGTAGTAACACAGCATTTTACTTACGTTGTAATGACTCTCTGGAGATTACTCTGCAGCCATTGGAAGGCCCTCATAGTGTTGTATTCGTTGCTAGTGACAGCTGAACTAATAGCGGTGCTATAGTCTTGAGCTCTAACAATAGTGTTATCGGCAGATCCAGAAACAATACTAGCGAGGAATCTGTTCAAACTAGGTTGGTCTTGAGTGCAACCTGCCGCTGTAATCATCACGACCTGCTCGTTAGCCAAGTTTGTTCCGAGGTATCGGTTCCAGAAGAAGTCGAAATCTTGAGAAGTTCCGTAGCGGAGACCATTGCAATATACCCAAGGACGCATGTTAGGTGGAATGCTATTGAAAAAGAAACAGTTTATTAGGTTTCAAGATCTAACGCATAGCAAGTACGTTATTATTTTTAGGTATTGTCAGCGACAAAAGTCGATTACCACTGCTACTTTTACACTTAATCTAATTTTAAACATTTTTTTCGAAACATTGTATTTCAGCATTTCATAAAATAGCTAAAAGTTCTTTTAATAATACCTATTTCGCTCAATAATTAAGACGTTAAAAAGTGAATTTTAATTGACTTTCGTCGTGGTCTGTAAGTGTTATTTCCGTTTTTTGTGTAGAAAACGTGTTGCACTTACCGTCCACCATTCCTCCAGGTCTGGAAGCTTGTCCTGGCCGCATTGATGCAACCCTGGTGCCCAACGTTGCAGAGGAAAGTCATTACATGCATGCGCAGGAGATCATCCATGAAAGTACCGCCAGTTTCTGGCTCGTTGTAGCCTAGGCGGGCAACAACCGCCGTGCTCAAGTCAAGGATTTCAGTCTAAAAATAGATTTTTAAATACATGTATTCATCAATTCTTGAAATATTTATGACAACATATCACATTTTAAAATCGTATAAGAAGTAATTTTAATTGTAATTTGACAATTCACAAATAAAATGAGTTTACCCTCAGTCTACTTAAAGCTAAACTGTCGTGAGCCAATCTTCTAAGAGCGTAGTTGAATCCAGTTATGGCAGCAAGCCAAGGAGCGTACTGATCTTCGAATTTCAAGAAAGAGAGGATGTTAAAGGCTCGGGTATAAGTCATTTTCTTAGATCTGGCTAGCAGGAATACGTCATCGACGATCTAGAAATAAAACAAAATAATATCTATAAGCCCGTATCAATTTAAAACACATAACAAAAAATTACAGTCGACGTCGTGTCGTCAACACATGTCCGTCGGGGCCCTTCGGTCACCCCTAAAGATTTGTACCCATCATATCCTTAATATTATAATAGCCACTCCGGGCTGCAAATGATAAATTCTGTATCTTTAGAGCCGAAATTTTCAATGCCAAAATATCTTTTTACGAGGACTAATTGCATTTTTTTCTTAATTAACTTACCTGCGCGCGATTGTGTTCGTGTATTATCTCCCTGTCACTACCTCTAAGAGCATGAGTGATAAGAGCCCAAGTGATATCATCATAGTTCACCCTGTAGAAACCTAAAAAAAATTACCAGTTTAAAAACAGAACGTTTATATCATTGAGTAAGTTTTCATTTAGTCAAAAATAAGAATGAATACTGCTTATACGTATATAGGTATAAAAATAAATTACCAGACTGTTGCTTATTGAAAATAACCCATAGCCGCCTTCCAGGCTCTCCCCTGTTGATGGTCACTTGTTCAGTTCTCATGATCTGTGTTGGTTTAAGGTTCTCGAAGTCAGAAACTTCGGCCCTAGTCCAAGTAATGGGAATGTCCCATAAATCAGTTCTCACAAGCTGATCATCAGCATCATCGCGGAAGAAACGGGACTAAAAAGAAAAATTTATTTTGTAAGCAGTTTATAAAAAATGCTAGAAACTCAATAGATCGAAAATCAACACAAAAATGAGGAAACCAATTAGGAGACTAACGCCTCAACTTCTGTGATTGGTTGACTGAATATCCTTGAATTCCTTCTAATTTTGACGCATCGTTGATTTTCGTTCCCGAAACCGGGTCTTTAACTGTCAAATCTTGACTGATATGAAATATGTATAATTGCCATAAATGGCCACCATGGTTGACTGGTAAGTTTGCGTAAGGCAACTAAGTCCGCCTGTGACTCGTTCATTGCATTTTAAATAAACTATTACTAATGGCTCTCTTGGGAGTCGGCGAGTCTCGTAAAACCTACTTGTTGAACAGTCATGATTCCAGTATCGTGATTCACATTGACATTCAACAGAGGATGTCCAGGTTTCTCGGACCAGGAACGAAAGTACTGGTCGATGGTGATACCACCATATTCACCCAGAGCGCCGTCTTGTGTGGCAGCAGTGTCCAAAGCACGGAACAAATCTGAAGGCTCAGCGGTAGAAAATTTGCTGGGGAAATAAAAACAATTAGGTATAAACGTTTGAAACTAAAGCTAGTTTCATTGAAGCAAAAGTCTAAAATGAGAAAGCCTATTTATATGTTTAGAATCTCAAAGCAATAGATAAAAGTTCGATCAATGAAAAAAAAATTCAGAAAATGTATAATAATGATTACTTTGTATCCAAATAGCTCCTAAGGCCCTTCACATAAGTGTTGTTGCCGAGCAAGTGCTGTGTCATTCTTAGGATGCTGGCTCCTTTCCCGTACGTGATTTGTGAAAAGTGAGCACTGACTCCTTGTGGGTCCGCTACGCTGGGGTCAGTGAGTGGATGAGCAGAGGTAGTGGCGTCCGAGAGCAAGGATACTTGCACCTGCTCGGTGATGAAACGAGTAGAGAAGCCCATCTCTGGTGAAACCTGGTGATTAAGTAAAATTTTGGGATATTTAAAAAAAAAAAATACATTTATAGAGAAGAAAAATGTTTAACCTATGCATACAAACACTTCTTATTTTATGCAGGTAGAATAGAAAAGAATATATTTTTATGTGCAGCTTAAATAATACAGAACAAAAACAAACACAGCACAAATTATTAATAGAAAATGTTTGAAGTTTCTGTATTACAAAAAAGGACAAGCAAGACTGGGAATCCTTGGAATCAACACATAATTTTTTGCGAAGCAAAAGGAATGTTTTTAATTTTTTATATTATAAAATCTTTCTAGGTCTTTGAACATTTTTTCCCAATAAAATACAAATAAAGGTTCCGTTTTCCTTCTAAAGTAGGAACCCTAGTATATATCTTACTATATCAGTCAAGTAGTACTGGTAGAATCTGGCGAATCCTTCATTTAGCCAGAGGTTATCCCACCAGGCACAAGTGACGAGGTTTCCGAACCACATGTGAGCAATTTCGTGAGAAATAATATTGGCTATACGTTGTTTGTAGAAATCGTTGGTATTTTCAGGGTCGTAGAGAATGAGAGCCTCCCTGCGGACAATAATAAAATGGAAACGTCATTAAGGGAATTAACATTATTTATTAATCAAGTTTTCTTTGGTTAAAATATAATGATATAGGTAGTTGGTATTAATTTTACCTGTAGGTCAACAGCCCCCAGTTTTCCATAGCACCGGCTGAGAAATCTGGAATAGCAGCTTGCTTCATGTTCATGTTTGGAGCCATTGAGTAGTAAGGGATATTGGTATACCGCTCCATAACATCCAGAAGAGGCACACCAATAGCCAAGGAGTATGCTCCGGAATTACCAATATTCTCCCGAGCGTAAATGTGGAAAGGCCTTGCGTTATTGTTGTTTGTAGCTACTTGTATGTAGCCGGACACGATGAAAGCCAGCAAGTACGTAGAAGTAGTAGGTGTTGTATGGAAATTCTCCTTTATTTTTCCGTTTCTGAAATGATTTTCGGTCGTTTCACTTGTGAATTGGAGATGAAAGTTCTCATTTGCCAAGGCAATAAAGAAATAGGTATATTATACTGTTTTTTTTTATAATGACAACGTTTAAGTATACTAGCTAATGCTTACATGTTTTCGGAGCTTTTGATCGGCATGTTTGATATGGTGGGGCTGAAACCTTCGATGTCTCTGGTTATAGATATATCGAAGGTGGCCTTGAACTGAGGTTCGTCGTAGCACGGGAACGCTTGCCGGGCATGACCGGGCTGGAACTGGGTGGTAGCCATCCACCTAAACAAATGTTTAAGAAGTTTGTTAAAAGGAGAAAACATTTTTTGGAGATAAGCTGATTAAAGCTTCTTTATCCAATACAATTCGCTCCGCAGCTCTGAAAGAAAGTTTATAAATTTTTGTCAATGATTCACTAACCACAAATTCATTAAATTTTCCTTTCTATAAATTCATACAAATAATATTATGTATGATCAACTGTCTCTTGAGAGCCGTTTAATTTATTGATGTTAAAGAATCAGCCTACAGCTACCGAAGATTTAAATTTAAAGTAAGTAGTAATACACTTTTTTCAATTTTCATAAACTTTGTTACCAGAGTAATCTCCTCTAGTTTTCATCTCTACGCAGATGACTTGCAGCTGTATCGACATTTTACTGTAGCTAACGCGAGTTCTGCAATTGCTGCAATGAATGATGACCTGGCTCGCATCAGCGTTTGGGCTAAGTCATTTGATTTGCAAATTAACCCAACTAAATCCCAGGCCATGATCATAGGCAGCAGATTCGTTCGCAATGCGGCTGATGTTACATCTCTGATGCCTTTATATCTCGATAGTGTTCGCATTGACTATACTGAAACCGCTAAAAATCTGGGTGTAGTTATTGACTCCAACCTTTCGTGGCGTGCGCAGGTCAATGAGGTCAGCCGAAAGGTACATTTCTCCTTTCATTCGCTGAAATGCCTTCAAAGTCTGCTGCCCTTGAAGATTAAAATTTCTTTGGCACAAACACTTATTCAGCCGATTATAGATTATGCCGACGCCTGCTACCTGGATGCTACTGAGGAGCTATTAAACAAGCTTGAGCGCTTGCAAAACCTGTGCATTCGCTTTGTTTTCGGTCTTCGTAAGTATGACCATGTTTCTCACCTTCGCAAGGAACTCAAGTGGCTCCCAATCCGTCTTCGCAGGAATACTCGGATTTTATGTCTCCTCTTCAACATCTTACACAACCCGTCTTACCCTTCCTACTTGCGTGAGCGTTTTTCATACGCTCGCCCTAGCGACGCACCATGTAGATCACACCTAAGATCCCTCCTTAAATCTCATCCTCATAAAACAAGCTAAGTACTATTCTTATTCGTTCTCTGTCCATGCTGTAAGATTGTGGAACTCTCTTCCACCTAACATTCGTGATTTACAAACTATTTCTCTATTTAAATGTCGATTGAAAGAGCATTACCTTTCGTCGTATATATATATTTATATATGTTTATATATTTTAGCATTATGTATTTATTTAAGTATATTTATGTTCATTTTTTTTAATTATATTTGTAGGTTTATTTAATATTCTAGTTTTAGACTTCACACATTCATATTTTTCTCTTCTTGTTCTCACACACTATTGTCTACATTTCTTTTTTACTTCTCCTTTCGCAGGTCTGCTGGAAGAAATTTCTTAAGAAATAAGCAGTACCTTTGTACTCAAATTATAATGATGTCATATCCCTATGTATTTTACTGTGTGTACATAAATTATAAAATAAATAAATAATATTTTAGGCCCACACACACACACATGTCATGATGTGGACATGAAATAGTAATGAAATATATTTGAACTACACTTACCTTCTTGTACCGGTGCTGTCAACATACCAACTCCTGTAAAAACCTCTCATGTTTGTTTGCAGGTTGCCTTTGAATATAATTCTGACGATGTATTGTTGGTTCAGGGCCAATTGTGGGGTAGTATTAATACGGAAAGTGCTGTGTTCCCCGCATGTGAAGGTCTGATCTGGTGTAGCTATGTCAGTATTAATGGCAAGGGTAGACGCGACGTGCACAGTGTTTATGTTTAAATCATTGCAGTGAAGTTCAATTTGGTTCAAGCCGGCTACTTGTGGTACAATCGTGATGGTCACATCACCGTCAAACGTAAATTGATTTTCGCCACTCGCCAGGTATGGTGTCAGGTGAACTTGGTAGTTGATCGGGATTGTGTTTCTAGTTAGCCGGTAACCGCCATTCTTCATCAAGTTCCTATATTCGATCCATTCTTCGTCCGTCTCGTCGATGGGACCAAAAGATAAAGCGCCCTGCAATAGGGCTACTCCCAGAAGGAGGTTTAACCAGCGACTCACCTAGAAAAATAGTAAAATATTAAGAAGAACTCCGATTAGCTAAAAATACGAATCAAGACATCCGAGAGTTCCAGACAAAAATAAAAGATTTGACTTAAGGGGCTTACAGGATCTAAACACAAAAAACCCAAGTTTTAGAAACAATAAAAGTATATGATCGACTACAGTAAATAAAATCAGGAAAATATATGATATTCTTCAGGATATATGTTAGGTAGATAGTGTGTTGAAAACATAATACAACTAATTTGATACTATAGAATAAAATCATGAAGATACCTCTAAAAATTTTCTTTTTACAATTAAAACCATACTAATATAATAATAATGAATCTTTATTAATCCTTTTCAAGTATTGCAGTACATGGGTATATAAATGATACATGGTAAAATTACAGATTTACTACAATTGTAGTGGGTGCAGTTCAGGAGGCCTACCACGAGCTAACTCGATCCATTTGAGGACCTAAACTGAACTGTTCTTCTAATCCGTACCATGACCTCAGTTTAAAGATGTAAATTTAGGCCAACGACACCACTCGCAACCTAGTACCATTGCAAAGTTTCGGTGGGTTTAAATTACGGAGTAGTATGATGGGCACGCCAATCTTAAGTTCTAGTTTGTCAGGGGGTAGACCAAACACAATTATACTGTTTAAAAATTCTGTTGGGTAATTGAACACACAACACATCTTCATCCGGATTGCAAACTATATTGATGGAAAGGTATGTTTGTGATTCACCAGATAGCTTATCTAAAATGCGCTGATTAAGGGCAGTAACCTGATCGTTCATAGGTGCTTAAATTGTTCTTTCACACAACCACGAATCTTCTTTGATATTGAGATTGTGAATATCATCATAAATATTATGTATTAAAATTTCAGTGTCCGCCGCAACCTGACAAAGACCGATAGGTAGTTCTATATCATGAGTACTATTCACTTCTGAACACTTTCCTTTACCAACATCAAGAAGAATTTTGCTAAATTCTGAATCGGCTGAATGTTCTGTCATCACAAACAGACACTCCAATTTTATTTATTTGTATATAGAAGATGTATAGATTTAATTTCATAGGTATTAATTTTTTTTCGTGGGGCTCAATTTTTTCTTGTTTTTCTAAAATAAAAGTAGCCTATGTTACTCCTTATTACATCAGCTATCTGCCAGTGAAAGTCCCGTCAAAATCGGTCCAGCCGTTCCAGAGATTAGCCGGAACAAACAGTCAGACAGACAGACAGACAAAAAATGTTATTTTGGTATATACCGTGTATACATCCATATACTTTTAGTAAAAAGCTAAAACAGACACTCTAATTTTATTTGTATGTATAGATTTCTTTCCTTTTCATTTCAATGGTTTTAATTTTTTTTCGTGGGACCCTATTTTTTTCTAATATAATATTATCCTAAGTTACTGCTTATTACATCAGCTATCTGCCAGTGAAAGTCCCGTTAAAATCGGTCCAGCCGTTTCAGAGATTAGCCGGAACAAACAGTCAGGCAGACAGACAAAAATTGTAAAAATTTTTATTTTGGTATATGTACCGTATATACATCCATATGCATTTAGTAAAAAGTTAAAACAGACACTCTAATTTTATTTTTATTTTTTAATGTATAGATTCCATTTCATTTCATTGGTTTTAATTTTTTTGTGGGACCCTATTGTTTTTTCTAAAATAAAATTACCCTAAGTTACTCCGTATTACATCAGCTATCTGACAGTGAATGTCCCGTCAAAATCAGTCCAGCCGTTTCAGAGATTAGCCGGTACAAACAGACAGACAGACAGACAAAAATTGTAAAAATGTTATTTTGGTATATGTACCGTGTGTGTATACTAGAGATGTTACGGATGTCGTTTTATCGGAACCGGAACCGGAATCGGAGGTTTTAAATTTGATTCATCGGAATCGGAACCGGATTCGGAACCGGAATCGGAGCCGGAACCGGGGTGGAAGTAGAAGAAAGATGTGTTAAGGGGCCTTTCCTTAAAACATCTTTCTTCTACTTTCTTCTAACATCCACAAACAAAACAATAAACTGAGACTTCGAGCGCGAGCGTGTATAAAATAAATAAACATTACCCTGGCGACACGTGAAAACTTGTTTGTAGGCGCTCTAGTCACGTGTATCGCTGCGTTTCGAACTCCGGTCTAACTCCGATTCCAAATTATCGGAACCGAAATCGGAATCGGAGGTGTAAAATTAATCGGAAGTTCCGACTTTTCGGAATCGGAACCGAAGCTCCGTAACATCCCTAGTGTATACATCCATATGCATTTAGGAAAAAGCGGTTATTTTAATATTACAAACAGATACTACAATTTTATTTATTTCAATAGATGACATATTTTTGCCGAAAATACTTTATTTATATAACTATTTTAAAGTAAAAAGTGTACGGGTTACACGTCTGTTCGCTTTCCCGGTCCGGGGGAAGGCGGAATATAGGTACATAAAATCATTATGATTTTTTGTCATATTATTTTACAAGCAACATACATACTAGTGTATTAATTTTTTAGTCCAAGCAATAGATTTTTTGTAATTAAATAATTGCATCATATTCTGCAAGAAATTACCAGCGTTGTGTCATCACGGTTCTCTTTCTTTTCTATGCAGTCCGACAGTGACCACGCTTTAGGTCATGTAAGCCCCTTAAGTGAGATAAACTAGGAGGAGGACCTACTTATAGTACACCAATATTTCGCCAGTTATGGTTTAAGTCCATGTAACAGGAGGCGAGCCTATTGCCATCTTCCAGGCACAAATCAAGGACTCCGGGTTGCTGCTGATAAATTCCTGATGGAAAAACCCAATAACAGTTTGCCCAACCAGGAAATCGTACCCAAGATCTCATGGTCAGCAGTCACGCTTGAGACCAGTAAACCAAGGAGGCAGTAGTTCCTTACCTAACTACTAAACAACACACATTGTATATAGCTGCGCCATAAGTTCAGCCAATAACACAAAGGGGAAGAGAGGTCTATACACAATTTCTTCTTTAAAACAATGTTTTAAGCCGACGATTGCATGGAAATAAAAATATCGCGGCGGGATTGTACCCCGCACTGGATTTTTAACTCTCGGTGTTAAGTTGAGCATTGAAAATCCAACAGAGCGCATCCCAGCGCGTCAATAAAACAGACTGTTCGATTTTCAAATCTTAGCGCCGAAAATCCAGTGTGCGAAAAATCCCGCCGCTATATTTTTACGTCCTTGCGAACTTGAACCGAAAACAAGAAATTGAACCGAAACCCGAAAATTGTTTTTTATCAAAAAAAAATTGCGTAACAATTAAATTTAACTATAGTATTTACTATGTAAATTTCCTATTATAGAAAAAATCCTATTATAGAATATTATGTCACTGTCACCAATATTTAAATATTTATTTTATTTAAAGGATAATAGAAAACGTACCATTGTCGAGCTGGTTCGAAACAGGAATAAACGTCGCTAATACTTGTTTATCTTTCTCTATATAAACTGGTATATCTTATCCAAAAATTACAATTCACTTAATCATTTGATAATAATTATTTAGATAGCGAGGGTTATATTTCGAACAAGTTGAAACGGATTCAATGCCTAATAATACGAGTAGTAGTAAAGTTTTTACGAATTTTATCGGTAAGTGCGATACATGATAATATAATATTATACATAGCTTCAGCCCACAATTTTGTCCGCGTGAAATTTCTTGTTCCCCGTCCCCACCCTGTCGCATCACATCGCCTGCCCGCGCTGTGACTTCGTTTTCACTGAGCGATCTTTTTGAGTTTTTTTCTGTGTTCGGCTCTATGGGTCATAGCGTGATGTTAAATAGCCTACGGCCTTCCTCAAGAATTGGGCTATCAAATTCAAAAAATGTATTACTTGGATGTTACTACAAGTACGGCTCTGCCTAACTATCTGCCTCTATTCTTCAAATCCAAGATTGGTTTACGGTAAACAATTTAGTACTTAATGAAAAAAAAAACCCAATTGCATTAGTTTTAAATTACCGAATGTTAAAATTAGCGGACGTGAAATCATATTGAACGGCCAAAAACTAGAACTTATTAATCATACAGTTTTCCTAGCAATCACACTAGACGAGAAATTACAATGGGGCCTCATATAAGATCTATTGCGGGGCGGCTAAGCTTGGCCGCTTATGCTGTTAGAAAGATAAGACAGTTAAAAGATGTAGAAACCGCGCGTTTGGTGTATTTTAATTACTTCCACAGAATTATGTCATATGATATTTTACTATGGGGTCGGGCTGCTGACATTGAATCCATTTTTATTTTACAAAAGAGAGCTGTCAGAGCCATTTACAATCTATGTCGCCGCGAATCTCTTAGGGAACTATTGAAAAAAGCTAATATCATGACAGTACCTATTAAAATATTATGTATGTAAAAAAAATCAACATATTTTTAATCATCATCATCATCATCAGCCTATAATGTTCCCACTGCTGGGACACAGGCCTCCTCTCAGTGAGAGGGAGTGGGCCGTAATCCACCACGCGGGCCCAGTGCGGGTTGGTAGATGTCACATGTCTTCGAATTTTTGGTTCTAGGACATGCCGGTTTCCTAACGATGTTTTCCTTCACCGTTTTGTGAGCAGTGGTGATGAAATAATTTACACTAAGTAAAGCGCCTGTCTGGGTTCGAACCTATGACCTACAATTCGTAAGTCGCGGCCGTTACCACTTGGCCACCGCTGCTATTTTTAATAAAATAAGTGATATACATAATTTTAATACTAGAAATAAATATAAATTAGATCAACCTTTTTCAGATTATCTTAAGTACATACCTTTTTTGCTATGGGGTACTGGTGTTAAATGCTACAACAACATACCTTGTGACATATTGTAATTAAATGAAAGAAAATTTAAAACTCATATTAAAAGTACACTGTGTAAACAAGGATATTACAAATTAGTGGATTATATCCAAGATAAGAATGCTTGGAAACATGCTGGTCCTGCTCTATAGGACAATCTAGAGTCTAGACAAAATCAAACTGGTTCCTAATTTAATTTATATTTTTTAAATTTTATGATATTGATTTTTACAATCTGTGACTACAGAAACTCACACACTTGTTAAAATTCTACGAAAATCATCTACTTTTATAATATTTGTAAATAATTTGCAAATATGTGAGCACCATATTATATCTATCACATACTTGATTTATCTGTCATTGCTTCATTTTTAATTATTTCACCTTTTGTGGTAGACTAATTTTATTAAAGGTGCATCGTCTTCACATATAATTATATTATGTATACAAAACCTTGTAAAACATTTTAAAATAGGGTGGAGTTTCTTGCCAATTCTTCTCCATACGAACACTACCTTTTGGAAGAGGCGACTAGAATCAAGTCAATTTTACTGTAATTTTTGACGTTCAAAAGTGCCTTTATTGTGTCTATTTGAAATAAATGATTTGACTTGACTTTGACTTTAACCCTCCGGGAATTACAGGTTAACTGGATATCAAAGTACATCACAATAAAATTTATAGGAAATTGTCATTCCTTTTTTCTTTCTTAATCGGACATCAGCTACAGCACCTTCGTTCATTGAAATGGAAACAAACACACATTCTTTAATACCGTGCCATACTTATTGATCAGGTAGGTAGATATACAAATTATATATTGAAGATAAGATTTAATACACCTTATTGCACACTACAAAGAGAATCCTCGAACGCAAAAAAAAGAAAAGATTATTAACTTGAGTTGTACAAAAACACTTATCTAAATACTGTGCACTATACGCAGAGCAGCGGTGGCTCAGTGGTATCAGCCGCGACTTACAACTTGTAGGTCGTAGGTTCGAACCTAGACAGGCGCTTTACTTTGTGTAAATTATTTCAACACCACTGCTCTCAATGGTGCAACTAAAAACGAGATTGACTTCATTACGTCGACGACGAAGCAAGTATTCAATGATGTCTCTGTGATCAACTCGGTGAAAACCGGAAGTGGTCACCGCATGGTAAGAGGCACATTGAACTTAAATATCAAGCTGGAAAGATCTCAACTGTCATCAGTTGAGATTGATTTGATTGATTGATTTGGATCGGTGCTGGGCGGAGCGTAGACTTCATAGTCTACGCTCCGCCCAGCACCGATTCAGGTCTAAAACCCCAAGAGCTTTCAGCTTGAACTTCAGAATCGTTTCGAATGCCTAGGGACATCCGTGGACGATTATAACAATGGGTTCGTGGAAACTGTCCATACGGTCGGGTCTAAGATCTTCAAGACCCGTCGTACGAATTCAAAAAAGAAGCTCTCTGATCCTACTTTACGGCTCATGAAGGAGACGCGCGAGATAATCCTGCAGTCTTCAGGTGATGCGCTAAATTACCAGCAACTCAATAAACGGATCTCTAAGTCCTTGAAAAGCGATCTTCGCCGCTTTAGTACAGACCGTATTAAGGACGCGATAGAGCGAAATAAAGGCTCCAAGGTCTTTGCTAGAGATCTGTCTATTAGGCAGAGCCAGCTTACGAAACTGAAGACCGATGATGGCAGGGTCGTATCCGCCAAACCTGAGCTGTTGAGAGAGATCGAGAGGTTTTATGGCAGTTATACACTTCGACAAGTAACCCCGTTATGAATCTGGCAAACGACCCAAGAGCTAGATTGACCCGACACTATACCGAAGACATCCCGGACGTCAGCCTGTATAAAATTAGGATGGCTCTGAAAAAGCTCAAAAACAACAAGGTGCCGGGTGATGACGGAATTACGATCGAGTTCCTGAAGGCCGGCAGAAAATCCGTTCTTAAGGCCGTTCAGAAGCTGTTTGGTTCCGTCATACTCAAGGGTAAAACACCACAGGCATGGAACAGAGGTGTGGTGATACTTTTCTTTAAGAAGGGCGACAATGCCCTTCTTAAGAATTATAGGCCCATCTCTCTTCTGAGCCATGTCTACAAGCTGTTTTCGAGAGTCATCACGAACCGTCTCGCGCGCAGATTTGACGACTTCCAGCCTCCCGAACAAGCTGGATTCCGTAAAGGCTTTAGCACTGTAGACCACATACATACGCTGCGACAGGTTATACAGAAGACCGAAGAGTATAACCTGCCTCTCTGCTTAGCGTTTGTGGACTACGAGAAAGCCTTTGATTCGATCGAGACATGAGCTATGCTGCAGTCTCTTCAACGTTGCCAGATCGACTATCGGTACATCGAGATGCTGAAGTGTCTGTACGAAAACGCCACTATGTCAGTCCGACTCCAGGATCAGACCTCCAAACCTTTCCTTCTGCAGCGAGGTGTGAGACAAGGAGACGTTATCTATCCGAAACTGTTCACTGCTGCACTGGAGGACATCTTCAAGGTTCTGGACTGGAAAGGTGCTGGCATTAAGATCAATGGCGAGTACATAACTCACCTTCGGTTTGCCGACGATATCGTAGTCATGGCTGAGACAATGGAGGACCTCAGTACAATGCTCGATGACCACAGTAGAGCCTCCGAAAGAGTGGGTCTTAAAATGAACATGGACAAAACGAAGATCATGTCAAATGCCCATGTAACACCCACTCTCATGAAGATCGGAGACGCTACACTCGAAGGCGTAGACGAGTATGTTTACCTTAGGACAAACTGTCCAATTAGGTAGGTCTAACTTCGAGAAAGGTCAATCGTCGAATCCGAGTCTGCTGGGCAGCGTTCGGGAAGCTACGCAATATCTTCTCGTCCCACATACCGCAATATCCCAAGTCGAAAGTCTTTGACCAGTGCGCGTTGCCAGTGATGACTTATGGCACTAAAACGTGGTCGCTCACAATGGGCCTTATAAGAAGGCTAAAACTCACCCAAAGGGCAATGGAGAGCGCTATGCTTGGAGTTTCTCTGCGTGACTGAATCAGGAATGAGGAGATCCGCTAGAGAACCAAGGTAACTGACATAGCCAGAAGAATTGCCAAACTTAAATAGTAGTGGGCAGGGCACATTGCTCGCAGAACAGATGGCCGAAAGGTTCTGGAGTGGCGACCGCGTACCGGAAGACGTAGCGTTGGAAGGTTTCCCACAAGGCGATCCGACGACCTTGTGAAGGTCGCAGGAACCCGTAGGATCCGAGAAGCACAGAACCGGTCGAAGTGGAGGTGCTTGGGGGAGGCCTATGTCCAGCAGTAGTCGTCTTTCGGTTGAAATGATGACTGCTTTCAAAACGGTGAAGGAAAACATCGTGATAAAACCGGCATGTCCTAGAACCAAAAATTTGAAGACATGTGACATCTAACAACCCGCACTGGGCCCGCGTGGTGGATCACGGCCCACTCCCTCTCACAGAGAGGAGGTCTGTCTCCCAGTAGTGGGAACATTATAGGCTGATTATGAACACTATGCAGCGTTACAACTAATGGAAAGAGTGATTACGTTGAACTCTGGCACCCAATTAAGATTTAACTTATGTTTAGGGTGCCAGCAATGCATAACCTTCCTTTTGTTTGAAGTAGATTAAAAAATATATCATGATAATCACAATTTTTCTGATACTGAAATGTGTTACAGATAAACCGAAAAAACATATTTTATCGATGTTTAGTCACTGATTTTCTTGGTGACAAATTGACGAAATCTATACTTAAGTATAATAAAGCTGAAGAGTTTGTTTGTTTGAAAACGCTAATCTCTGGAACTACCGGTCGGATTTGAAAAATTATTTTCACATTTGATAGTCCAAAGGCAAGCTTTAACATCACACTAGGAGCCGAGCAAAAAGTAAATAAGTCAGAAAGAACGCTAAGCGAAAACAAAGGCAGACGATGCGATGCGACGGGATGGGTCGGAGGGACAAGAAATTTCACGCGGACGAAGTCGCGGGCAGAAGCTAGTTACATATTTTTTATACACTTGGCTTTACGTCGTACGCAAATTATGCTGTATACATGAAGTTGTCGCTTTGGAGAGATAAGCAAGATCACCCCCAAACAGCATCAGAGCGGGATAAATCGCCAATTCAAGTGCTTACCTAGTCAGCGGGATTGTCCGAAAGGGTTAACGCTGGCCCGGAACATAAAGGGCTAAGAAAGGAACACGGGTGGGTTTTAGTCAGTAAGAATCTGACACTCCCCTTCCGCTCCACCCAGAGCGGGAGGGGTCATTTGACGATATCCCATCCTGAAAAAAAAAAGTGCTTACCTAACGTCGCCTAGCCTCCGGTTTCCACTGCTGAGGTATCCAAATATTATATATGGAGGGCATTGGTATATGCGGGGATTTACTCAGATGGTTTTCCTCTTACGTAGAAAACAGGTCGCAAGCTGTGGTACTGAATAATTATATATCTAGCTGGGTTTTAGTCCATAGCGGAGTTCCCCAAGGTTCGTTGCTCGGTCCGTTATTATTTGTCATCTATATAAACGACATCGACTCCTGTCTGACCTCATCCAAATTATTGTGCTTCGCCGACGATATGAAAATTTATGCTACCATATCATCGACTGCGGACATGACAGCATTTCAAACTGACCTACAGTGTCTTGAAGTATACCTACTGCCAAAAAAGTAAGCTTAATCTCAATCCCAAAAAAAAACTCAGTTGTAACATATTCCCGTAGACGGTCAGTCCTAGCCACAACATATACTGTTGGTGGCCATATATTACCTAAATGTAGTACTATTCATGATCTAGGGATTCACCATGAATCCAAACTTATTTTTGATATGCATGTCCGTCGCTGAAGCCTTAAAATCCCTTTGTTTCATAATGGGATTATCCAAGTATTTTACGCAAGCTAAAACGTAAAAAATTCTACACTGCACTTTTGTTAGAAGCCACTAGAAATACATATCTGAAATATAGAGTCCATGATATCACTATCTTAGGCTCTGTAAAAAATATCATCTCTTACAATCGTAATCGTCGTGAGTATTGAGTAATCGTATTTCTTCGGTATATACAGGCGTGATCTAATGTTATATAAGGGTTGTTACCACTGGAGACTTGCGTTATATTTATATTTAATTAAATCATATATTTTTTTCCTTTATTTCACGGTTCCAAACATGGGCAAACGAAACACGAGCTCAACTGAATGCTTCCTATGTCTCCGTATACCAGAATTCCGTGGGCACTCTTAAGAGCATCAGATTTGCCACCACTGTCGTTGGCGACTTGAACAATTATTTAGTGCTTACTGCTTTCGCTCGCATTTTTCCATGAGCACCAATCTCTAAAGCCCGATGTCATGCCATAAGTTGATCCAGCAATAAAAGTTGCACCGTAGAAACATTGTTTAGACGAAGCAAGTTATTAGGTGCTTCAATTTTATTGTAAACCACAGGCAAGAAACAGCATCGTGTAAATGGGGCTTAGCCTTAGGGATCAAGGGTTTTTTTTATAGAATCCCGGACATAGACAATAAGTGAGTGAAATTTCGTTTCAAAAGTGGTTCGGTTTAAAGTACAAGAGAACTGCACGTGTTGAAAAAAATATTACAATAAGAATTTTAAATACGTATTCGTGATGAATTAAAATATTTTATTTTTCTAAATATAGATTTAGCTTAGATTATTTTTCGTCTGAATTGAAAATAGGCTGTTTTAAATTATTAAAAAATAGTAGATTGTTTGCCAATTATTTTGAAGGCGAGAGTGTTTCTTTGAATCCAGAGAACAGCGAGGAATAAAAGGTTGACGTTTCGATTCGGTCGAAACACTTTGTAGACAACGTCGACTTGTTTACCGTAGTCCATTGCGTCGGTGATGTAGTTAGTAAGCAAAACAAAAATGGTGACAGTGGATCTACCTTTAAGAAAGCCGTGTTGGAAGGAGACTAATTAATGATTGTTCCAGAGCAGAATAGACCTGGTTATAAAAAAAATATTATCTTTAATTAACAAATATTCTTACAAAAATACACTATATTACTCATATCATTAAAAATAGTTTATATAATTAGGCCATATTAATGACGAGTGTCACTATTAAGGTGACGACGCTGAGAGTAGCAATGTTCGTTGAATCCGGTACGGAGGTTGTTGTTGGCTCGGCTGTTGTCGGAGCAGCTGTTGGTGTAGTAGGTGCTTCTGTAGTAGGGGCAGTGGTCTCTGGTGTTGTCGTAGGAGTAGCTGTTGTTGTGGTTGTATCAGACACTGGTGGTGTGATTGTAGGCTCTGCTATTGGTGTGGTTGTTGTAGTCGCAGGTGCGGGTGTAGTAGTAGCAGGATTTAATATATCTTCGAATCCCTCATCGAAATACTTATTGAATTCGTCCACCCTTTCTCTATAGAACCTGAGATTATGACCAGAATTCTCGATACCAGTTTTAGCAGCAGTGACGGCTGAAGCACCGAGGGACACTTCGTTTTCAGTCAGCCAAACTTCCATCTAAAAATTAAGGAGAGTTAATAAAAAAAATCCAGATCCAGAGAAACGAAGGTCTTAAAAAAATATTGAGGAGATATTTTATAGGTCAACCTAAAATCTTAATTATAAATAGGATATATATTTTAGAATCCACATATACATAGTAGCAAAAAAATTACCGCAGTGATTTCTGCGTCACTCAACAGACGGTTTGTGACCGAGGTCAGCATGGTGTTGAGAACGCCGGATCTGTAATTTAAAATAATTGCAATCAATAAGCATAATTGTAATATTAAATTGATTGTCAAATAATTATAAAGACGATCAAAATATCAATGTCGATGATAGAATATGCTCAAGTTTTGTGAAGCAAAGTTTTTACAAATATTTCTTAATGATATTGTGCAATACAGATCTTGTTGATGATTGTGACATCTACCAGACAAAGCCACTAGAGCTTAATGAAATAAATAATATCATAAATTCGGAAATATGATTATTACGTAAAGAGACTTTTGCTCTAGCATAGCTAGCTGCGCTTCAGTGAGATTATAATAACTGGTATAATCAAATATTGGAAGTAGAAGGGATTAAGTGAGTGCCGTTTTAGAGCCAAACAATTTTCCAAATCTAACCACTTCCTAGAAGAACCAACGTAATATTAAGAAGTAGTAACACAGCATTTTACTTACGTTGTAATGACTCTCTGGAGATTACTCTGCAGCCATTGGAAGGCCCTCATAGTGTTGTATTCGTTGCTAGTGACAGCTGAACTAATAGCGGTGCTATAGTCTTGAGCTCTAACAATAGTGTTATCGTCAGATCCAGAAACAATAGGTACTAGCGAGGAATCTGTTCAAACTAGGTTGGTCTTGAGTGCAACCTGCCGCTGTAATCATCACGACCTGCTCGTTAGCCAAGTTTGTTCCGAGGTATCGGTTCCAGAAGAAGTCGAACTCTTGAGAAGTTCCGTAGCGGAGACCATTGCAATATACCCAAGGACGCATGTTAGGTGGAATGCTATTGTAAAAGAAACAGCATATTAGGTTTCAAGATATAACGCATAGCAAGTACGTTATCATTTTTAGGTAGGGTCAGCGACAAAATTTTTTTTTTCGAAACGTTGTATTTCAGCATTTCATAAAATAGCTAAAAGTTCTTTTAATAATACCTATTTCGCTCAATAATTAAGACGTTAAAAAGTGAATTTTAATTGACTTTCGTCGTGATCTGTAAGTGTTTTTTCCATTTCTTTGTGTAACAAATCTGTTGCACTTACCGTCCACCATTCCTCCAGGTCTGGAAGCTTGTTCTGGCCGCATTGATGCAACCCTGGTGCCCAACGTTGCAGAGGAAAGTCATTACATGCATGCGCAGGAGATCATCCATGAAAGTACCGCCAGTTTCTGGCTCGTTGTAGCCTAGGCGGGCAACAACCGCCGTGCTCAAGTCAAGGATTTCAGTCTAAAAATAGATTTTTAAATACAGTATTCATCAATTCTTGAAATATTAATGATAACATGTCACATTTTAAAATCGTATAAGAAGCTCGTACTTTGCTACGTCACAAATAAAATGAGTTTACCCTCAGTCTACTTAGAGACAAACTGTCGTGAGCCAATCTTCTAAGAGCGTAGTTAAATCCAGTTATGGCAGCAAGCCAAGGAGCGTACTGATCTTCGAATTTCAGGAAGGAGAGGATGTTAAAGGCTCGAGTGTAGGTCATACTGTTAGATCTAGCTAGCAGGAATACGTCATCGACGATCTAGAAACAAAACAAAATAATATCTATAGTAAGCCCGTATCAATTTAAAACACATAACAAAATATTATAGTCGACGTCGCAGTCAACACGTGTCCGTCGGGGCCCTTCGGTCAACCCTAAAGATTAATATACCATCATATTCTTAATATTATAATAGCCACTCCGGGCTGCAAATGATAAATTCTCTATGTTTAGAGCCGAAATGTTGAATGCCAAAATATCTTTTTATGAGGAATATTTAGATTTTTTTCTAATTAACATACCTGCGCGCGATTGTGTTCGTGTATTATCTTCCTGTCACTACCCCTAAGAGCCTGAGTGATAAGAGCCCAAGTGATATCATCATAGTTCACCCTGTAGAAACCTAAAAAAATTACTAGTATAAAAACAGAAGTTTTATATCAATGAGTAAGCTTTCATTTAGTCAAAAATAAGAATTAATACCGCTTATATAGGTATAAAAATAAATTACCAGACTGTTGCTTGTTGAAAATAACCCATAGCCGCCTTCCAGCCTGTCCCCTGTAGATGGTCACTTGTTCAGTTCTCATGATCTGTGTTGGCTTAAGGTTCTCGAAGTCAGAAGCTTCGGCCCTAGTCCAAGTAATGGGAATGTCCCATAAATCAGTTCTCACAAACTGATCATCAGCATCATCGCGGAAGAAACGGGACTAAAAAGTAAAATTTAGTATGTAAGCAGTTTATAAAAAATGAAATTAATACAATGCTAGAAACCCAAAAATGAGGAAACTAATTAGGAAACAAACTCCTCATGTGCTGTGACGCATCGTTGATTTTCGTTCCCGAAACCGGGTCTTTAACTGTCAAATCTTGACTAGTGATATATGTACAATTGCCATATGGCCACCAAGGTTGACTGGTAAGTTTGCGTAAGGCAACTAAGTCCGCCTGTGACTCGTTCATTGCATTTTAAATAAACTATTACTAATGGCTCTCTTGGGAGTCGGCGAGTCTCGTAAAACCTACTTGTTGAACAGTCATCATTCCAGTATCGTGATTCACGTTGACATTCAACAGAGGATGTCCAGGTTTCTCGGACCAGGAACGAAAGTACTGGTCGATAGTAATACCACCATATCCACCCAGAGCGCCGTCTTCTGTGGCAGCAGCGTCCAAAGCACGGAACAAATCTGAAGGCTCAGCGGTAGAAAATTTTCTGGGGACATAAAACAATTATAAACGTTTGTAACTAAAGCAAAAGTTCCATTGAAGCAAACATTTAAAGTGAGAAAGCCTGTGGATATGTTTAGAATCTCAAAGCAATTGATAAAAGTTCGTTCAAAGGATAAAAATGACAGCAAATGTATACATATATATTATTACTGTGTTTCCAAATAGCTCCTAAGGCCCTTCACATAAGTGTTGTTGCCGAGCAAGTGCTGTGTCATTCTTAGTATGCTGGATCCTTTCCCGTACGTGATTTGTGAAAAGTGATCAAATACTCCTTGTGGGTCCACCACGCTGGGGTCAGTGAGTGGATGAGCAGAGGTAGTGGCGTCCGAGAGCAAGGCTAGTTGCACCTGCTCGGTGATGAAACGAGTGGGGAAGCCCATCTCTGGTGAAATCTGGTGATCAGATAAGATTTTACGATATAAAAAAAAGAAAATACATTTAAAAAAAAGAAAGAAAAATTTTTATCCTATGCATTCAAGTACCTCTTATTTTATGTAGGTAGAATAGAACATTTTTTTTATTACATCTATTCAAAAAGAGCTGGTTTATTCCTCGTAAACAGGGACTAAAATAGTTTTTTAATCCCTAGGGACTAAAATGAATTTGAATTTATAATGTGGACGCACACGCACGCACAATGGTCCATTTGAAGGACTAAGTGCGAAAACCAAACCCATAACATAGAACATAGATAGAAGGTGGATATTGTTAGTAAAAGTTCTAATCACCAAAGAGATCAATCACGAGCATTATATAAACAAGTAACAGGCTGTATAATAAAGTAAAACGGGCGCTAGCCAAATTAAAAAAAAGTTTGTGATAAAATAAAAAACGCGCGAAAAGCATTCTGTCTTCGTTCGTAATTGTTTACTTAAATTAGGATGTTACTTAGTTTTATAAAAAAATAATATGTCTTTTTTAAGTAGTGATAATGAAATAAATAAACGTACGTATTCTTATTCATAAGTTGCACTTACTTATTTTTTTCATAAAGAGTGATAAAAAGTATGTACACCTCGGGAGCAACACTATTTTAAGCTCGAGTGACGTACTTTCAATCCTGAGCGCAGCGCTACGCTCGGGATTCTACTCTAGAATCCTTCGCTCCGCTCTGGATTCAAAGAAACACTCTCGCCTTCAAAATAGTTGTTTGCTCCCTTGGTAAACAATCTAATATTATTATGCACACCATAAATATTACAGAAAACAAAGCAAAACACAACAAACAAATACGGGTACAGGTACAAATTAGTCATAGAAATTATGTGAAGTTTTCGTATTAAAAAAAGAATAGCTTGACATGGTATTCTTAGAACCAACACATAATTTTTTGCGAAGCAATAATGTTGGTTAAATTTATACATTTTTATAAAACAATAAAAAATCTTCTTCTTTGAACATGTTTTCCCAATGAAATACAAATAAAAGTTCCGTTTTCCTTTTAAGGTCGGAACCCTTGTATATATCTTACTATATCAGTCAAGTAGTACTCGTAGAATCTGGCGAATCCTTCATTTAGCCAGAGGTTATCCCACCAGGCACAAGTGACGAGGTTTCCGAACCACATGTGAGCAATTTCGTGAGAAATTATATTGGCTATACGTTGTTTGTAGAAATTGTTGGTATTTTCAGGGTCGTAGAGAATGAGTGCCTCCCTGCGGACAATAATAAAATGGAAAGGCAGGGGGGAGGGAGGGTCATTAAGGGAATTAACATTATTTATTAATCAAGTTTTCTTTGGTTAAAATATAATGATATAGGTAGTTGGTATTAATTTTACCTGTAAGTTAACAGCCCCCAGTTTTCCATAGCACCGGCTGTGAAATCTGGTACAGCAGCTTTCTTCATGTTCATATTTTCAGCCATTGAGTAGTAAGGGATATTGGTATACCGCTCCATAACATCCAGAAGAGGCACACCAATAGCCAAGGAGTATGCTCCTGAATTACCAATATTCTCCCGAGCGTAAATGTGGAAAGGCCTTAAGTTATTGTTGTTTGTAGCTACTTGTATGTAGCCGGACACGATGAAAGCCAGCAAGTACGTAGAAGTAGTAGGTGTTGTATGGAAATTCTCCCTTATTTTTCCGTTTCTGAAATAATAATAATAATAATTTATTTATTTCAGACCATTGATCCATATAATGTTAGTAAAATCTTAGCCTATTGTTAGTACATACAGAAATAAAAAGCAAAAACGAAAAAATGAAATGAAAAAAATGAAATGATATGAAAAAAAAAAAAAAAAGATGTGAAAAAAAAATGAAATGATGAATGGTGAAATGATTTTCACTTGTAAATTGGAGATGAAAGTTCTCATTTGCCAAGGCAATAAAGAAGTAGGTACATTATACTGTTTTTTTATAATGACAATCATTAAGTGTACTAACTAATAGGTACTTACATGTTTTCGGAGCTTTTGATCGGCATGTTTGATATAGTGGGGCTGAAACCTTCAATGTCTCTTGTTATAGATATATCGAAGGTGGCCTTGAACTGAGGTTCGTCGTAGCACGGGAAGGCTTCCCGAGCATGACCGGGGTGGAACTGGGTGGTGGCCATCCACCTAAACAAATGTTTACATGTTAAATTTCGCTTTACTGTAAGAAGTATGTTAAAAGGAGAAAACATTTTTTTGAAGATAAGCTGATTAAAGCTTCTTTATTTTATCCAATATAATTTGCTCCACTGCGCTGAGTGAAAGTTTATAAATTTTTGTCAATGATTCACTAACGACAAATTCGTTGAATTTTTCCTTTCTATAAATTCATACAAATAATATGTATGATCAGCTGTCTCTTGAGAGACGTTTAATTTATTAATGTTAAAGAATCAGCCTACAGCTTCCGAAAATTTTACATCGACTGAGTTTTTCTCATATTTCTACACCTTAGCATGCATATATAGTAAGTAGCAATGTTTTAGACCCTGTAACACACACACATGACATGATGTGGACATGCAATAGTAATGAAATATTTGAACTACACCTACCTTCTTGTACCGGTGCCGTCAAAATACCAACTCCTGTAAAAACCTCTCATGTTTGTTTGCAGGTTGCCTTTGAACGTAATTCTGACGATGTATTCTTGGTTCACGGCCAATATTGGGCTAGTATTAATACGGAAAGTGTTGTATTCCCCGCATGTGAAGGTCTGACCTGGTGTAGCTATGTTAGTGTTAATGGCAAGGGTAGACGCGACGTGCACACTGTTTATGTTTAAATCATTGCAGTGAAGTTCAATTTGGTTCAAGCCGGCTACTTGTGGTACAACCGTGATGGTCACATCACCGTCAAACGTAAATTGATTTTCGCCACTCGCCAGATATGGTGTCAGGTGAACTTGGTAGTTGATCGGGATTGTGTTTCTAGTTAGCCGGTAACCGCCATTCCTCATCAAGTTCCTGTATTCGATCCATTCTTCGTCCGTCTCGTCGATGGGACCAAAGGATAAAGCGCCCTGCAGTAGGGCTACCCCCAGAAGGAGGTTTAACCAGCGACTCGTCTAGAAAAAAGGTAAAATATATTAGGAAGAACTTGGCTTAGCTAAAACTACGAATAAAGACATCCGGGAGTTCCAGACAAAAATAAAAGATTTGAATTAAGACATAAAGCATAAACTGCAAGTTGTTGTTTCTTCTTTTATGTTTCTCCTATTAAAAATGTATGTTTATCACCGTTTTTTCAGGTGCTGTCCTAATAGAAAGCAATTTCCGCGCGAATGTGCGAATACGCTTCGCGCCGACAGAGGGCGCGCTCGAATTTTCCGAACAAATGAACGTGACGATCGCGTATAAACTAGGATAGCGTCTTTTTATAATTCTTTTATATTCAAATAAGATAAGTAACAATTACACAATCCATACTCCATACTAATATTATAAATGCGAAAGTGTGTCTGTCTGTTACCTCTTCACGCTTAAACCGCTGAACTGATTAAGATGAAATTTGGTATATAGTTTGAGTCCCGGGAAACGACAAAGGATAATTTTTATTCCGACATAGCCACGGGATCGACACTTATGCGGGTGAAACCGCAGGGCGCTGCTAGTAATATTATAAATGCGAAAGATTGTCTGTCGGTCTGTTACTTCTTCACGCTTAAACCGCTGAACCGATTTAGATGAAATTTAGTATAGAAATAATTTTAGTCCCGGGAAATGACATAGGATAGTTTTTATATCGATATTCCCACGGGATCGACATTTATGTAGGTGAAACGGCGGGGCGCTGCTAGTGCTATAATATTTTAGTTCTATAACTAACATACCATGAGGCCTGTAGGCCCGAAGGGTTTGGCAGAGCAATAGGAACTTGTAGTACACCAACATTTCGCCAGTTATGGTTTAAGTCCATGTAACAGGGGGCGAGCCTATTGTCATCTACCGGGCACAAATCAAGGTCTCCGGGTTGCTGCTGAGAAATTCCTGATGAAAAAACCCAATAACAGTTTGCCCAACCAGGAAATCGTACCCAAGATCTCATGGTCAGCAGTCACGCTTGAGACCAGTAAACCAAGGAGGCAGTATAGTTCCTTACCTAACTACTAAACAACACACATTGTGTATAGCCGCGCCATAAGTTCAGCCAATAACAAAGGGGAAAAGAGGTCTATACACAATTTCTTCTTTAAAACAATGTTTTAAGCCGACGATTGCATGGAAATAAAAATATCGCGGCGGGATTGTACCCCGCACTGGATTTTTAACTCTCGGTGTTAAGTTGAGCATTGAAAATCCAACAGAGCGCATCCCAGCGCGTCAATAAAACACACTATTATTATTATTTATTTATTTCGATCAACTTAGGATCATAGTGTACAATTTACAATAAATTAAATTAGAAAATCAAATAAAAAAAAACATAAATTAAAATTATTATAAAATTAAATCAAATCAAAAATAACATCAAATCAAAAATAACATCAAAACAATATCTTAACATTAGAACACAACACTGTTAACACTGTTGGATTTTCAACTCTTAGCGCCGAAGCAGTGCGCGAAAAAATCCCGTCCCGATAATTTACGTGCATGTGAACGTCGGCTAAGTTTTAACGTTTTTAAAAAAAAAATTGAACCTAAAACACTTTTATCAAAACGATTTCTTATCAATTAAATCTAACTATAATATTTCCTATGTAAATTTCCTATTATAGAATATGTCACTGTTAATCATTATTTAAATATTTATTTTGATTTATTTATTTGCATTTAAAAAAAAACATACCATTGTCGAGCTGGTTCGAAACAGGAATAACCGACACTAATACTAATTTATCTTTCTCTCTAAAAACTGGTTTATCTTATCCAAAAATTACAATTCACTTAATCCTTCTAATATTATAAACGCGGAAGTTTGTGAGGATGGATGGATAGATGTTTGTTACACTTTCACGCAAAAACTACTGAACGGATTTTGTCGAAACTTTACAGTAACATCTAGAACATAGTAAAAATATGTAGGTTGGCTGTTTCGTTACTACAAGAACCATTGTCTATAACAGATACGTAATGAACAGTAAATAATTTTTTCACCTTACGCCCATGTGATGGTGGCGAAACGGCCAAGCCACATATTTTGACTAAGGTGTAAAGTTTGTGAAGTTAGGGCTTGTAGAGTTAGGGCGAGTAGAGTTAGAAGCTTGGCTCTACATGAAATCCGATAACTTTTTGACAAAGCGAGCCATATTATCTGGTCTCGTTTTGGCAAGATTTTACATGAAAATGTTTTGGTGGGATTTCACATCTTAATATAAGTTGCTTGTAAAATATTTTTTTTTGGTGTGTTATACATAACACACCAATATACATATATATATATATATATAATATACCATATCTTGTACACAAGATATCCTGAAATATGTAGTTTGTTATTTATAACTAGGAGTCCCTATATAAATTTTTAGATCTCTAGCATCAAAATTTACGGAAGTCTCATACAAACTTCCAATCCCCTAGTTTAAAGGGTTGGAAGGTAAAAGATCCAAGTTTTAGAATTTTTTTGTTGTTTGTGTAGTAATACTAGCCAAATTACATACCAAATTTCAGCTTTCTAGGACTTTGGAAAGTACCCTAAGAGTTTTGATGATCATCAGTCACTCAGTGACGAAATCGGGGTTTTTTTAGATATCAATAAATAGAGTTTAGACTTTATTACTTTTATTACTTTTTTTTTGAGCTATGCAATTGAAACTTTAGATGTTTAATAAGTACACTATTGAAATCATATCTCGATAATTTTGTTTATCTGGTATAATCCAAACCCAAATTATGAGGGTTCAACGACGTAGGTGCCCTTGCGCTTCGCTTGGTTCGACATGGCGGGGGCACTCCCGTGCGCCCAGATACTCTTTATCGCACACTACAAAAAATCGGTTATCTGTAAAGTCGGTTTACTGATGATAGTTGAACGTGACAACGTCATAAGAAAATACTGATGAAATAGTTGCATTGCATTCGCTTGCACTTCAAGCCGCCATGGAACGCTACAGAGCGAGGCCGCGAGGTAACGCTACATGAGTCATGTTTTTTCGTGAGTGCAACCAGCTTCATCGATTTATTAGACGTTATCACGTCAAAAATCCTCGAAAGCATAACCTCCTTCTTTTTGAAGTAGATCAAAAATACATCATCTTAATCATTTTTCTGATACTACGTATAATAACTGTGTCACAGATAAACCGAAAAAAAATATTTGACCGATGTGTAGTCACTGATTTTCACGGGGACGAATTGACGAAATCTATACTAATAATATAGCTAATGAGTTTGTTTGTTTGAGAACGCTAATCTCTGGAACTACCGGTCAGATTTGAAAAAATATTTTCACATTTGACAGTCCAACTCTTAAAGAAGGCTTATAGGCAGAAAAAGTAAAAAAGTCATAAAGTACGCTAAGTGAAAGTGAAGTACATAATACTGGGGGCTGGCGATGCGATGCGACGGGATGGGTGGGGGGAACAAGAAATTTCACGCAGACGAAGTCGCGGGCAAAAGCTAGTTATATTTTTTTTAATACTTGCTTATTATACTGTTCCAGGCCTAGGCCTCCCATAAGGTGGTCCGACGACCTTGTGAAGGCCACAGGAATCCGTTGGATGCGAGAAGCACAGAACCGGTCGAAGTGGAGGTGCTTGGGGGAGGCCTATGTCCAGCAGTGGACGTCTTTCGGCTGGATGATGATGATGATGATGATACTGTCCCAGCTACCTTCTTTAGGTCGTCCGTCCATTTAGCTGGGAGGCATCCCACACTACGCTTTCCGATACGCGGTCTCCACTCCAGGACTCGTCTGCTCCACCAGCCAACGGACCTTCGACAAACGTGGCCAGCCCACGTTAGTGTTTAGGTACGTGAGTGAGTGAGTGTTTACGATAGTGTCTTTCATGCAGCTCGATTTTCGGCAACTCTCATCCAGTTGCTACCAGCCAACCTGTGAATACATCGATGCGAATCGTCGCTCCATCAAGCCTGAGGGCGACCTACTTTACGTTTACCGATTCGCGGTCTCCACTCAAGAATATGTCTATGGCAACGGTCATCGGTTCTACGGCTAAATGGCCGGCCCATTGGCACTTCAGCGTGCTAGACTAAAGTTAGAAAGTGGACGTTCTTAAAATACGGGAATTGCCCCTAAGATTGTGTTAATGGTGATGTAGAAGGTTCTGTAGTTTCTGCCTGTCTTGATGGGAAGAAGGCGTGAGTTTATGTATGTATTATATTTAATGGTCAGATGACCCACACACACACACCACACACACCCCCCCCCCCCACACACACACATGACACACACACACACACAGAGACACACACTGTGTGTTGTGACACATTAACATGCTCCTAACTGTATCTTGGTCATCCGGCACCCAATCTGAACAAAGCAAGCCAAGAGTCGTACGCAGCAGATAATATTATAGTGCACAAGTGTATAAGGTGGCCTGTGTCCCAGGAGTGGGAACCTTATTAGCTGATTATGCTTGTAACCACGAGATCACCGGGGCAGCGCAGCATGATAAGTTTATATTTTTATAAGTTTATAATGTTTTTTTTTTCAACTTTACACGCACTGCAGCAAAATGTTGAAGAAACTTTTCAAGGCCTAACCAATTATAGTATAACCTAATAAAAAGTTGCAGCACTTTGTATACCTACTCATATTTAGTAATCAATTAGCACTGTTAACACAAAAATATAAATGTTAGTTAAATACGTACTTATAAAATAATTAACTTGGATGCTCTTATCTTCCGATTAAAAGCAGAAATCAATATCTTATCACAAGTGAGGTTGAGTAATCAGTAATATAATATAATCATTATAACAGAGTTGTAATCTATAATCCTAAATTCATAAGAAAACATCCTTATCTTTGTTTCCCATTTTCCTGCTACAGGAATTATCGAGATAAATAAATAATACACAAAAAAAAATTAAAAATATATTTTAATAATTTACAACACCTATTTACAATTCAGGTGAAAAATTATATGGCTATAATGAATACCTATCTAAGTTAAACACATATTTATAAAAAAAAATATTTCATCACAAATACGTATTTAACATTCTTATTGTAACATTTGTTTCAACACGTGCAGTTCTCTTGCACTGACTTACGAGTATTGTCTATGTTCGGGATTCTACAAAAAAACCGTTGATCCCTAAGGTTAATCCCCATTTACACGACGCCAGTTTCTTGCCTGTGACATACAATAAAATTGAAGCAACAAATGACTTGCTTCATCTAAACACTGTTTAGACGGTGCAACTTTTATTGCTGCTTTAATTTATGGTATGCCATGGGCAATTAAATCACAACGTGTACGCTTTAGAGATTGGTGCTCATAGAATAATGTGAGTGAAAGCAGCAAGCGCTAACAGGAAGAGAGACGCAAAAGTGGTGACTGCCGAATCGGGTATAGCAGGAGTAGTTGGCTCGGTCAAGCCCGGTGCAGTAACGGTTGGTGGTGCCGTCGCCGTCGTGGGGGTCGCGGTACTGGTCGTGGTAGGCTCCTGGTTCCCGTTTAAGAAATAATTGTTCAAGTCGTCAACGAAAGTAGTGGTAAACCTGATGCTTTCAAGAGTGCTCACAGAATTCTGGTATACGGAGGCATAGGAAGCACCCAATTGAGTTCGTGTTTCGTTTGCCCATATTTGGAACTGTAGAAAAAAGGAAAATATGATTTAATTAAAAATATATAACGCAAGTCTCTAGTGGAAACAAACCTAATATAACATTAGATCACGCCTGTATATCTCGAAGGATTAGGTAGACGTGTACAGAATACCCACATTTTTCAAGTAACGTCTAATTCCCAGGTAACATGGGGCGAGCCCTCATTAACTGGGCACAAATCCAGATTCCTGAGAAATCTTGATGAACAATCTCGAAAATTCTATGCCTGAACTGAGAATCGAACCCAGTCGCTGTGCTTACTACGGACGAAAAAAATATTAAAAAATATTGGTGTATTGGTGGATTGGTCGTAAGTTGGTTGGTGGTATGTTGGTTGGTGGGTTGGTGGTTGGTTGGTTGGTGGGTGGTTGGTTGGTGGGTGGTTGGTTGGTGGGTGGTTGGTTGGTGGGTGGTTGGTTAGTGGGTGGTTGGTTTGTTGGGTAGTATTGATATTGATTGTTTGTAAAGTATCTTACAGTAAGAACTTCAGCTTCGCTCCTCAGCCTAGACGAGACGTAGGACAGTGGTGTCACTGGTGTTCCAAAACTAGAAAACAAATAATCCATTAATAAATCCATATTCATACTTTCATTATAATGAGGTAAAGTTGTTATAAGACAATCTCTGGAAACACTAATCAAACAAAAAAACTCTTACACTTATAGAAAGCCACGCTAATCCTACGTGACAAAAGATATTTTTTGTGCCAGAAAAATACACGGGTACAGAAGACTCAAGTTTGGAATTTTTTTTTTATTAATGTATAGAAAAAGTAAATTTAATTATACCCTATAGCTACTCATAAATTTTACCCAACTGCATATTTTCAATGACACTAGGGACAAAGATTTTTTAATTCAAAAAATTTTCATCGTTTTACTTTTTTAATTATAGAGTGTACTTACGCAAGGGTAACCGCGGCCAGATTCTGCTGAATGTAACTGAAAGCCTTCTGGGTATTTTCCTCATTGCCTGAAACAGCATTGTTAAAGGCAGTGTTGTAGTCTTGACGACGGATTATGTTGTTAGGCTGGACAATCGCCTCCATGAACCTGAAAACGAATAACCGAGTATAGGATACGAACTCAAGCCTATTTTCCTGAAGAGTTAACCACTTACAAGTCCCGCTTCTCGCGTGACGTCAATGTAGAATGTCCCAGAACAGTTTTGTTCGGCGCGCCGCGGTGCGCCTCGCCACTTATACACGCCTTGTACACAAAAAAAATCATTTAAATCTGTCATCAAATGGGGACAAATCCGGTCTGCTACCTCTATAAAAGCCCGGAGTTTAGACTTGTGCACGTTTTTCCCGTCAGGAATTACTCAAAATTAATATTAAATTATAAAATAAAATAAAAAATAATAAATATAATATAATATTAATTATTAAATTAATTTGAATTTCGTCGTCCGACCTGTAAATCGAACCCAGGACCTTATGCTCAGCAAGTACTACCAATAAGGCAACCTTTAATAGTCAAATCATAAAATAGTTGAATAATAAAAAAAGGAAAAAACCTTCCTCTTTTCTTTCAAACTTCAAATGATATTCTTCAGTTGTGTGCGGTTAGGTCAAAGAAGGGTCCGTCCAAAAGCGCGCTGGGTTGACGATATCGTCCAAGTCGCGGGAAATACCTGGATGAGAGACGCACGGAATAGGAAAGCATGGGAGAAGAAAGGGTAGGCATATACTCCGTAGTGGATGATTCCGGGCTGAAATGATGATGATGAGTTTACGGTTCACACTGTACCGTCATGACGATTCTTTATTAATAATTGATTTGTCAATGACGAATATCTGGTCACATTTAAACCGAATCTATATAAATAAAAAACAAATTTTGGATATTTGTCCTCTATGCGTTCCGAAACCATTGTTCAGATTGTGATAACACTTTGGTAGGGTGCTCTGGGGACGCCCGTGAGGATTCCTAATTATTAAAACATGGGAAAAAATAACAAAAAATATCTGAGGCTGTACGAAGTGTGCCGAGTCAGCTAGAAATAAAAAAATACGATTCGTCAAAACGATTCATGATTTTCAGACGGTTCCGTACTTTCTGCACGTATTCATAATGTAAAACGGTTCGTGCGCATAGTGAACTACGAGTATGACAAGAAAATAATGACGATTCGTGGACTTACGTTCTAAGCGAAGCGTCATGATTGGTGCACCCAAGAGTTTGGAGGAGCAGGAACTTTTCTGTGTAGACGTTTTCTTTCAGGAACCTGTCCCATAAGAAATTGAAGTCTTCCGCGTTGCCTCTTCGTAGAGCATTGCAGTATACCCAGTGGCGGTTGTCAACTGCAACCCTGTTTAACGAGATTTATATGATTTAGAAAATTAACTTTTCACTTCTCATGCTCTAAAAGTTCATCTTTGAGTTGTGCGTAGGCGACATAAAGTCGCTTTTTATGTTCTAGTGCATAAAGTAATTATTTTTTCTATGACTAAGATAATCAGACCCAACAGCTACACGCTCAATAAAACATGGCAGATTAAAGTCGTTATTTTATTTCATTTGCTTTAATTTATATCACTTCCGTGTTTTCTATCGTTAATTTAATAACCAGATAAGATAGTTGTCATTTATTATTTAAAAATGCAAAGAAACGTTTTTATGACTTGGCGGTATGAAGTACCAAAGTCTACCCAAGTCGAATGCCACATGTAGAAAATAAAAATTAAAAAAACTCTACTTCAATTGCAACATTATTGAACTGTGAAAATACTGATATATACTTTATGCCTGTTTCATTTTCTCACAATCGAAGTGAAAAGCAGAGTGTATAACACGGGAATAAAGAGCCATTTTACCCCTCGATTTAAATATCCACATGAGTATCGATAATAGTTATATCTAAACAGGAAAAAACAACAAAAAATGGTGATTTTTATACAGATTTCCGGTACCGCTTCTTTAAATGTCACCTTTGTAACTGCGCAAAAGTTTAAGTTATTTGTTTTTTTTTATTTTAAATTTTTGAAAAGAATGAGATTACTTCTACTTACTCTGCTCCACCGTTTCGCAGTTGATCAAACTGTGTGTAGGCAGCAGTGAGGCAGGCTTGTACGCCGAGGTTACACATCACCGGCGCCAGTTGGTAACGCAAGTACTTATTCATGAAATTTCCAACCGGGTCATAAGTCAGCTGACTCATCACGAACGCTGACCATTTAATAATTACATCCTGTTGAAATAGGAACGATTTAAAAAAAACTATTCACCAATAAAAAGTAAAAAAAAAAACTAGAGACGAAAGCTTTCAAAGTTATTTCAGGCCATCGTCAAACTCGTAGTGAAACCAGGACAAAATAATCTTATTTTGTTCAAAATACTAACGTCAAGCGGAGTCAGGTATTGAGTTCCTTGTAGTCTGGCCCTGAGCCAGTTAAAACCGGTCATGGCAGCAACCCACGGAGTATACTCAGTCTCAAACTCAAGGAAAGAAAGAATGTTCATGGCTCGTTCATAGCTCATGATGCCGGAGCGAGCAAATTGGAAAACATCGTTGACAATCTGGAAATAGTTTAATATAAATGAAGTTGTTGGAAAGAAGTTTTTAATACAGTTGCTCAAAAAGTGGCTTATTGCAGGGACGTATAGCGTTCGGGATGTGGGCTATTACATACTCGTGCTTTTTTTTTACCTTTCCCGAACTCGTGCGTTCTCTTTCCCAACTGTCAAAATAATGTCTATTAAAAAGAAAAACCAACCATGAAGTTTTTACTAAAAAAATTCATAGAAGTTTTTATGATTCATGCAAATACGTATATTTCTACAAAGAAGCTACTAATTTGTTTCAATATCAGTTTTAATGATTTGATTGAATGAGTTAGGTTAGGTTTCATCTCATTAAATTTCATTTTCATTTCATAAAAAAATTTTACTGAAGATTTGGCTGTATGGGCCATAGTTCCCTTTGCCTACCAGAATGGGTGAAGAAAAAAATCTCTGCTTATATTCTACGGTTGGCGCCATTGATTGGTTAGTTGAGTTTATTGCGTTTTTATTATTTTATTAAATTGCTTCATTTTTTTGCAACTGTATTAAAAATAGTCGTTCAGTACACGTGCGAAACCGTCATTGCAACTTGTTCCGACTGTCAACCCTCGCCTTCGGCTGCGCCTCGGCTCGGGTAGACATTTGTCGGAACTCTTTGCAATGACAACCTTTCCGCACTTGTAATGAAATATACTATTTTAATACAGTTGCTCAAAAAGTGGCGTATTGCAGGGACGTATAGCGTTCGGGAAGTGGGCTATTACATACTCGTGCTTTTTTTTACCTTTCCCGAACTCGTGCGTAATCTTTCCCAACTGTCAAAATAATGTCTATTAAAAAGAAAAACCAACCATGAAGTTTTTACTAAAAAAAATCATAGAAATTTTTATGATTCATCCAAATACGTATATTTCTAAAAAGAAGCTACTAATTTGTTTCAATATCAGATTTAATGATTTGATTGAATGAGTTAGGTTAGGTTTCATTTAATTTCATATCAATAAAAAAATTCTACTGAAGACTTGGCTGTATGGGCATAGTTCCCATTGCCTACCAGAATGGGTGAAGAAAAAAAAATCGCTGCTTATATTCTACGGTTGGCGCCATTTTTCAGAAAGTTTCTTTATTAAATTGCTTCATTTTTTCGCAACTGTATTAAAAATAGTCGTTCAGTACACGTGCGAAACCGTCATTACAACTTGTTCCGACTGTCAACCCTCGCCTTCGGCTGCGCCTCGGCTCGGGTAGACATTTGTCGGAACTATACTAAATATACTATTTAATGTGATCAAAATCGTTACCACCAATGGCAAAGCAATAACAATTGAAGCTTATTGTGAACACACTTTTAAATACCCTCAAACTGTTGTAGCAAGAGCAAGAGCTATCAAAATGTCTCAACCTTGTTTGAAATTGTTTACCTGGGCTCGGTTGTATTCATGAATTAAGGCCCTGTCATTGCCTCTTAGGGCCCTAATGATTAAGTCCCAGGTGTAGTCATCGTAGTTAACTCTATAGAAACCTGTAACCAATGAAAATAACATCTTCTATACGAGTTATTAAGATAATATGTGTGGATAATAATACCTAATAAGAAAAGCCTGGACCAACTGATTATTTGACGGCTTTCATTGGACTCTCAATTTCTAGTATACAGGGTGATTTTTTTACCGGTTCAAAATTTTTACAGGGTTTGTTCTACCCGTGAATATGAACAACTTTCACGATGGGATCAACTCTGAAATCACGAAAAAAAATTAGCTGTTTTATACAAAAGTTCAATACAGACTTGACCAAAATGTATGAAACAGCTGATTTTACAAACAAAACAAAACCCCTTCCCCCCGCACCTTTTTACAAACAAACCTACAACACTTTTACCATGCATTATTCTTTTTCATTCATTGAACAACCGTACAAACCGCGCGCGCAATTTTTTGGGATCATACTCTTGCTACATACATACTAATACTGAGCCTATAACGTTTTGAGAGCAGTGGTGATGATATAATTTACAAAAATATGTACTTTGTAAATTTAAAAATCGTTGCTTTGGGAAAGTTGTTTGTTATGATGAGTATAATCATGTGTTTAAGTAACGGTAGCAAATTACCAGTCACCCTATATTATCTTCATCGTGATAAAAATTCAACAAAGTATGACTTACCAGTTTGTTGAACGTTGAAGATAGTCCAGTGGTCACCATATGCATTGCGATCAATGACAGTCACCGCCTCAGTGAGGACATGAGACGGCTTCGTATTCGTGAAATCGATGGAAGGTGCAGAAGTAAATGTAATGGGGATGATGTATTTCGTGTTTTGAGAAGAAAAACCGGTATTGATGTTAAAACGACGCTGCAAGAAATAGTTGAGATTAGTGCTGAAAATATTTACGATCGAAAGGAGACTAAAATATAATTAAAAAAAATATATTATATACTTTTCTTGAAGAATTTGTACCTGGTAGATGGTCATTTGTCCAGTGCTGTGGTTTATTTGAACACTAAGCACGGGGTGTCCAGGCTGTTCTGTCCAGCTATTGTAATAGTCCACAAAATTGAAGTTGGCTCCATAAGCATTGAAAGCACCGTTCGATCGACCGGCTAGGTCCAGGGCATTGAACAGGTCAATGGGTTTGGCGGTACTGAAATGCCTGCGAAGTTATTTATAGTTATTGGTTTCAATCTGTTTTTATTTGACTGTACTTTATAAATGCGACCGAGTTGACGACAAAAAAAATAGGTACAACACTTGAGCTTAGCTATAATATTTCAGTTAAACCAGAACCTTACTTGGTTCTTAGATAATTCCTGAGTCCTTCTGTATGAGCAGCGTATCCAAGAAAATGGTCAGTCATTCTGATGAGAGCAGATCCCTTGTTGTAAGTGAGGGTCGAGAACATCGCGCTGACAGAGGCAGGGCTGCCAACACCAGGATTAGTCAGAGGGTGAGGGTTATTGGACGAGTCACTAAGTAGTGCTGTATGCATTTGCTCGGTGATGAAACGAGTAAACTGAAACCCAAAAACACCTACAACATTCAGAACTTTCCTATGTGCCAAATTATTTTACCAAAAATATCGAAACCAGGAAGATTTTTTTATCACCATCCAAATTTTTACAGGGTGTTCTACCCATGAATATGAACAACTTTCACTATGGTACCAACTCTGGAATCACGTAAAAAAAAATCAGCTGTTTCATACATTTGGTCAAGTAGGTACTGAACTTTTGTATTAAGAGCGTTATTACAAAACCGAAGTGCTCAGTTTTAGGTAAATTCGACGGCGCGCGGCAGCAGATGCGCACGTGTGCGTCTAGGGAAGAACGCTATGCACACATACAAACCGCTATGCGTCGGACGCCAGGATCAAACCAACAAGAGCCTTCGTTTTCAAAATAAATTAAATTACTGTTATTATAGTTCATGAAATATTATTTGTACCGATGAGTGTTACCTACAACGGTTTGAGTTACAATAGGGTCATACAAATTTACTTCACTTTTAATTTTTATTTTATACCACTAAAGTGACAAACTAGCATACGGCCCGCTTGATGGTGTGTAGTTACCGCAGCCTAAAGCAGTGTTGCCAGTGACAGATAGTGTAATGTAACATGAGAGAGCTCAAAAAGTAACATTTTCACGAGAAAAGTAACATTACCTTATTTTTTGTGGAAAACGACTAATAATAACATGGCACTTTATTACATAAAAAAAGCTGTCCCCTTAGTAGGCTTCAAAAGAATCGTAATAACAAACTGAACTGAACCAACACGGATGCCACTACTAGGCTGTCGCTCACTCGCCTAAGTAAGCGGGATGGGTCATTTAGAAATTCACGCGAGTGAGTGAATATGCGATACGACAAACGAAGTGAAAAATTTTCGCGCTGTCGTCGCGTCAGAATTTGGTCACAAAATCAAGACAATCAAGTGCGCCAACATGACGAACGAAACCTTTCTTGTATGCGTTCCGTTTCATGTTTATTTTTAGTAACATTTTGAGGCGTGTAACATGGAGGTAACATGAGAGGGTCAAAAGTAACGTAAAATGTTACAAAAGTAACATACTGGCAACGCTGGCCTAAAGACGCTTGCATTGCCAGAAGCTGCATTACTTGCGCGTTGCCAGCCTCTAACATTACTTACAAATACTTTTGTGCTACTTTTATAAATACTTTTTGTACCTACTTTTTTTACGAAGTTTAATATATTATGTAATTTATTTAGCAGGTAGGAAGACATTTTAGTACTTATTTATAGAAATAAATGCAATGTGATGTTGTTTCTACAGTTTGGATAAAAATCGGTTGTCTGTAAAGTCGGTTTACGGACGATAGTTTAACGTGACAACGTCATAACAAAACATTAATGAAATTGCCGAACGCGGAGGCCGATTCGGCAGCGTTCGACATCATCTGTCTCTCATCGCTCGTTCCGCGCTCTCGCTTGCACTTCAAGCCGCCATGGCGTACAACGCTACAGCAGAGCAAGGCCGCGAGGTAACGCTACATGAGTCATGTTTTTTTCGTGTGTGCAGCCAGCTTCATCGATTTATTAGACGTTGTCACGTCAAAAAAGTCAAAAGAAAATAAAAAAGACAAATCAAAAGTCGTTTTATTAAAATTAAAAATTACAACTGTGAACTTGTAACGGTTCATGAGACACTAGCAGACAGACGGACGGTCGGACATCGGAGCCTTAGTAATAGGGTCCCGTTGGCACCCTTAAGGTACGGAACCATAAAAAACCAGTATAATAATTGTAAAATAATTAAAATAATATTCTCCGAAGCGGCATAGACCGTGCTTTCCTCGAATCTATGATTTCAGGAAGCACGCACTCCTCATAAAATTCTTACCGCTGAGCTTCTCTTGCGCGTTTCAAATTATCGGCCAAAACCTTTTTTTTTATTTTGACAGCACCAAAAGTTCTATTTTTTTCTATTTTGCCCATTATTGTGAACTATTGTCTGAAAATAATTAATTAAATTAAAGTTGGAGATAAATAAAAAAGTCAGAAAAATTAAAAACAACAACTATATTTACGTATGTTTTTTTTTCTATAATTATATTCGCGTTGGAACATCATAGGAAAATAATTATATTATATACATTACAATCAGAACATAACTAATTAAAAAAAAAAACTCACTTGTATCAAGAAGTGTTGGTCGCTTTTTATTCGTGGCGAATTGTCGAACGAGATCACGTGACGGCAGCAGCGAGTGAGCGCTACGTCCTCCCTCTGAAAGCGCTCGGCGCGGACTAAAGCTAAGACCGTGCATCCCGAGATTTATATTGATAAAAAAGCATTGCATAAAACAATTGCTTAAAAATATTATTTTACTTCAAAATAGAGTATTTTTTTTTTCAAGCAAGGTGACAAAGTAACCTTAGTTATTAAACACTTTTTTCACTTCTCATGCTCTGAAAGTGCTTCTTTGTGCAGGGTATAGGCTGCACAAAATCGAATTTTGTGCACAAGGGCATTAACGTATCTACTCATAAATGTATTATATTAAGGCAAAGAAAATGAGCCATACTGCCAAATGCAATAAGAAGTTCATAGATAGAATTTGTTATTATATAATATTTACTTTAATTTATTTGCCTTATGTGTTTTTTAAGATATAATAGATATTAAAATTTTAATTCAAGTAACGAACGAAAAAAAAACAAGAGCTGTTTCCCGCCGCTTTTTTTTTTTAAATCTTACGACATTGATATTAGACTGCAGACCTATACAGCCTACCTACTATTAAATTAATTTTGTAATAATAATTTAATAGTAGGCTGTATAGGTCTGCAGACTAATATCAATGTCGTAAGATTAAAAAAAAAAAGCGGCGGGAAACAGCTCTTGTTTTTTTTTCGTGTATTTATTAATTTCTTCAATTTGCTAAAATTGTTAAAAATGTCCAGTGAAGAAGAGGATTTAACAGTCTCTCCTAATACGCTTATGGAAATGAATGCACAGAGAGTTGTGCAACAGATATTACCGCCAAAGTCTCGGGAAAAATATCTCAAAGTTTACAATAATTTTGTAAATTGGAGAAGAAATGTTATGTTATACTAGTGTTTTATTTCTTCGCAATCGAAGTGAAAAGCAGAGTTTATAACTCGTCCACAAAACCATTTTTATCCTCGACATTACTATCAGCCCTCGCCTTCGGCTCGGGCTGCTAAAAGTCTCGGATAAAAATGGTTTGTTTTGTGCACTTGTTGTAAAATCTACTATTGTTTGAATTTCTATTAAATATTCAGAGATAAAAAATATCATTTCGGCTGAAAAAATATCATTAACTCTCTGTTTTACGGAATTATTTTTGGTTTATTACTGTATTAAACATAATAAATTGATGTATGCATACAAAAGTAGAAGATACAGTTGTACCGTGGACATTTTTATAAATTATTAAACTATTATATCTTCGATGTAACAGAGCATCGCGAGATGCCCGAAATTAATTTTTTATGAAACAGCCTTTGCAGGAACAAGTTTTTTACTGATTTATGTAAACAAACTGAAATATTTATTGAATGCGCTCCCAAAAGAAGGAATTAAACTTTCTCGGGCATGTATTTTTTTTACTATTGTGACTTTAGTTAAACCATAATCACAAATCAAAACTCGAGTCAAACGCTCTAAACAAGAAAAACTTGTGATAGCGCTCTTAAACGGCAAATTTTTTTTTCGTGATTTCAGTGTTGGTCCCATAGTGAAAGTTGTATATTCATGGGTTAGAACACCCTATAAAAATTTGGATGGTGATAAAAACATCTTCTTGTATTATAACCTGAAGCAAAGTATTTTATTTTAAATCTTCACGTGTTTTAACAAAAAACTCATGAAAACGTTTAATTTATCACATCACGTACCCCGTCATTCAAGAAGTACTCGTAGTATCTAGCAAAGCCTTCGTTCAGCCAGAGCACATCCCACCAGTCATTGGTGACAAGGTTACCGAACCACATATGTGCAATCTCGTGGGTAAGAATGTAAGCGATGAGCTGTTTGAAATAGACGCTCCCGTGATTTTCATCATACAACAGATAAGCTTCCCTGAAAAAAATATGAAAAAACGCTACTAATTACTATAATTTTTAATCGATTTTGTTAGCCAGAACTAATCTCGTAAGTTATGTTCTATATACAATTGTTTAAATTATAGCACTGTCTCTTTTGTAAGCGTAGGCAACACAACTCACCTATAAGTTAGCAATCCCCAGTTCTCCATAGCGCCGGCTCCAAAATCAGGGATAGCGGCTTGAGTCATCTTAAGGTTGGGGTTTTGTGTATAGAAATCATATTGCATGTGAATGCCCATCCATTTCAAAAGATACTGTCCGCGTGTTTGGGCATAGGCTCCTTGACCAGTGGAGATCGCACCAGGCCTTGCAATAACTTCGTGCTGCACATCACCGGTTGCAGGGTACCGAACAGAGTCATAATCAGCGACGATTAAAGCGAGCAGATAAGTGGACATTACTGGGGTAGTACGGTAAATATCGTCATAGTAACCACTGCAAAACAAAGTAAATAAAAATAGGTTATCACGGGATTTTATTTTTTTTGTAATGTAACTACACGGTTTTTGGATTTTTCCTTTACTCATGCTACATGGCCTTGCTTCTTGCTCAATTTCATGTTTCTAGGTCAACGGAGAGTACCCTATAAATTTTGATTCCCTTGAGTGTGGCGATATCATGGTCGAAATATACGTTTCGCCGTATCTTTTTTTTACGTTAACTTAGAAGTTTGGTTTTTTCACAGTTTCAAGGGACCGTAGACCTGAGTATGTGGTTTTAATTTCAACTCGATACCTCCACGCGTTTCTGAGATAAACGATCTAGACAGACAGACAGATGGACAACAAAGTGATAGTATAAGGGTTCCGTTTTTCCTTTTGAGGTACGGAACCCTAAAAATGGCAAGTGTAGACTTAAAATCAAAAGAAAACCACATTAGTATGTTTACTTACGGGAAGGAGTCTGGGGAGACTACGCTGTTCAGAAGCCTAGTGCAAAACCAACTCTTGTAGCCTGAATCGCGTCTGATGGTCACATCGAAGGTAGCCTTAAAGCTGGGTTCGTCATAACACGGGAATGCATAGCGAGCAGCGGTAGCTTGGAACTGTGTAGTGGCCATCCACCTACAAATCAAATACATAAATGAATTTTTACTATCTTAGAAACATTATATTAATTACTAATTCTAGATGCGTTTTAAAAGAAAATAATCTTTGAAAGTATAGCATTAATACTTTGTTTGATTATCTAACTCTTTACCTTATTGCTGTGTCAGTTCCAAGGTTCCTGTACCAACTATGATAAATACCGTACATATCATCGCGCATATTTGCGTTAAATTCAATGCTTAAAATGTAGTTAACAGGGTTTTGCGCATTGTACTGTAGGACGCCATCAGTGACCGCGACCCTTAAGAATTGGTATTCGGGCTGAAAAGAGTAAGTTATAGGAATGACCGTAGTTCCCAAACTCAGGACTACTTGGGTCACTGCTACATGGTCACTATGGATGACTATCTCGTTAACATTAGCTTGTGTTGCATGAAGATTTATATTGACTGAACCAGAATAACGGAGTGATGAGAGGTCGATGTTCCAAAGCACTCTGTAGTTTGAGGGAGCGGTGGTTTTGGGTAGTCTGTACGGTGAAGCACCGTCTGTGCTCAGCTCGATTTCATCGAAGACATCGACATTCTCAAACACCTCGCCTTCGAAGCGTTCCTCTCTGAAAATGGTATTTCTCGTCACTTGCACTGGTGCAATATTAGATAATGCAGTTGCGCAGACGCAAGCCAAGGATAAAACTACAAGTTTTATCGCCACCATCTGAAAGAGAATTGTAATATTAGTAAGAGTATAATTGCTTGCGTATTTGTATTAGTTTTGTGTTTCTTTTCCTGAATCATTTAAGTACTGTTGTCGTAATTTTACTATAGAATTATATATATCCAAAAAAATTACTTACCTTGGATACCAGCGACCACTGAAGCGGGCACTAAACCCGCAACTGGATTATTGTGATGAAATTATTGAAATATACACATCAATGCGTAATCACCAGCGATATAGTATCAAGAATTAGTACGATAATATGGAGATAATATTCGAGAATTATCGCCATATTTTTTATGTGAGCCGATTAGTGGCAGATTCAATCCGGTGTTTTAACGAAACTATTACACAAAGTTTTTCATGTTATCTCTATCATTACAAGTGTCATATACGTTATACATTCCGAAATGTAATGAACAACTTTTTTGTTGTGGGACTCCTCATTTTGTTGCCCTCATGCCGGTTTCCTCACGATGTTTTCCTTCACCGTTTTGAGAGCAGTGGTGATGAAATAATTAACCACAGTTAACGAGCAAGTATTTCTCTTCCACAGTTTTTAATTAGTCGTCGTCTCAGACGTCACCCCCTTTCTATCCATATCATCGTCCACACAGTCCATCCATCGTTTATTTAGCCTTCTCCCACTCTTATAGCCCTCCATATTCACACTTAAAATTGTCCTCACGACATTATCCTCATTCCTTCGTATCTCATCATAACCGTATCTGTTTAGAACAGTCTAAACATATAGGTAGTTATTATTTTTAGTGTTAAAGTAATTACTAATAATTTTAACTAATAAGCTTGCAACACTTTTTTATAATATGTTTTTTCTGTTATGGCAATACTTTTTTCTTTTTGTTCTGATTGCTACGTGTAACGGTGTGCCTCTGACTGTATTTTTATATTTTATAATTAAACTCCATAAGTTTATATTTCCCACGCATTTTATTTCGTACAGTATCTGTGGGAGTGTTGTCACGTTTTTTGGGTCTCAAAATCAGAAAAATATCACGAGCTATCAACAATGTCGGTCAACGCTGGTCCCGCTCCACAGCAAACTTAGGCTCACTTTTAAATTTTAATATTTGCAAGAGATGCTTTCCTTTCTTTTATTTAGACACGTTTTATCTGTGTGTCGTAACACACAGATAAAACGTGTCTAACGCAACGCATGTTTTAGCGCAACGTTAACTACCATGCTCTTTCGAATCGTAATTCGAAAGAGCATGGTAGTTAACGTTGCGCTGTTGTATGTCTGCTTGCACGCTGCATGCCTGCTTGCATGCTGCGTTGCTTGATAATGAATGTTCGGAAACATAATACTTCGAACAAATGTTATTTCGGCTAAATGTGATTTCGGTAAAAAGTTTTTCGACCAAATGAAACATTAGAGTAACGAAAAAAAATCGAATTGATAAATAATAGGTCAACTGATACAGTGACAAACATGACTTTAATGAAGTAAAAAAATTTTATAAAAAAAATATTTCATCACAAATACGTATTTAACATTCTTATTGTAACATTTCTTTCTACACGTGCAGTTCTCTAGCACTGACTTACAAGTATTGTCTATGTTAGGGATTCTACAAAAAAACCGTTGATCCCTAAGGTTAATCCCCATTTACACGACGCCAGTTTCTTGCCTGTGACATACAATAAAATTGAAGCAACAAATGACTTGCTTCATCTAAACACTGTTTAGACGGTGCAACTTTTATTGCTGCTTTAATTTATGGTATGCCATGGGCAATTAAATCACAACGTGTACGCTTTAGAGATTGGTGCTCATAGAATAATGTGAGTGAAAGCAGCAAGCGCTAACAGGAAGAGAGACGCAAAAGTGGTGACTGCCGAATCGGGTAATGCAGGAGTAGTTGGCTCGGTCAAGCCCGGTGCAGTAACCGTTGGTGGTGCCGTCGACGTCGTGGGGGCCGCGGTGGTCGTGGGGGCCGTGGTGGTCGTGGGGGCCGCGGTGGTCGTAGGGGCCGCGGTGGTCGTGGTAGGCTCCTGGTTCCCGTTCACGAAATAATTGTTCAAGTCGTCAACGAAAGTAGTGGTAAATCTGATGCTTTCAAGAGTGCTCACGGAATTCTGGTATACGGAGGCATAGGAAGCACCCAATTGAGTTTGTGCTTCGTTTGCCCATGTTTGGAACTGTAGGAAAAAGGAAAATATGATTTAATTAAAAATATATAATAACGCAAGTCTCTAGTGGAAACAAACCTAATATAACATTAGATCACGCCTGTATATCCCGAAGGATTAGGTAGACGTGTACAGAATACCCACATTTTCAAGTAACGTCTAATTCCCAGGTAACATGGGGCCAGCCTGTCCTCATTAACTGGGCACAAATCCAGATTCCTGAGAAATCTTGATGAAAAATCTCGAAAACACTTTGTCTGAACTGAGTATCGAACCCAGTCACTGTGCTTCATCATAATCAGCCTATAATGTTCCCACTGCTGGGACACAGGCCTCCTCTCTGTGAGAGGGAGTGGGCCGTAATCCACCACGCGGGCCCAGTGCGGGTTGGTAGATGTCACATGTCTTCGAATTTTTGGTTCTAGGACATGCCGGTTTCCTCACGATGTTTTCCTTCACCGTTTTGAGAGCAGTGGTGATGAAATAATTTACACAAAGTAAAGCACATGTCTGGGTTCGAACCTACGACCTACAACTCGTAAGTCGCGGCCGATACCACTGTGCTTACTACGGACGAAAAAAATATTAAAAAATATTGGTATATTGGTGGGTTGGTTGGGTTGGTCGTAAGTTGGTTGGTGGTAAGTTGGTTGGTGGATTGGTGGTTGGTTGGTTGGTTGGTTGGTGGGTGGTTGGTTGGTGGGTGGTTGGTTTGTTGGGTGGTATTAATATTGATTGTTTGTAAAGTATCTTACAGTAAGAACTTCAGCTTCGCTCCTCAGCCTAGACGAGACGTAGGACAGTGGTGTCACTGGTGTTCCAAAACTAGAAAACAAATAATCCATTAATAAATCCATATTTATACTTTCATTATAATGAGGTAAAGTTGTTATAAGACAATCTCTGGAAACACTAATCAAACAAAAAAACTCTTACACTTATAGAAAGCCACACTAATCCCACGTGACAAAGGATATTTTTTGTGCCAGAAAAATACACGGGTACAGAAGACTCAAGTTTGGATTTTTTTTTTTTATTTATGTATAGAAAAAGTAAATTTAATTATACCCTATAGCTACTCATAAATTTTACCCAACTGCATATTTTCAATGACACTAGGGACAAAGATTTTTTAATTCAAAAATTTTTCATTTCATTTTTTTAATTATAGAGTGTACTTACGCAAGGGTAACAGCGGCCAGATTCTGCTGAATGTAACTGAAAGCCTTCTGGGTATTTTCCTCATTGCCTGAAACAGCAGTGTTAAAGGCAGTGTTGTAGTCTTGACGACGGATTATGTTGTTAGGCTGGACAATCGCCTCCATGAACCTGAAAACGAATAACCGAGTATAGGATACGAACTCACGCCTATTTTCCTAAACGGTTAACCACTCACAAGTCCCGCTTCCCGCGTGACGTCACTGTAGAATGTAAATTATAAAATAAAATAAAAAAAAATAATAATAAATACAATAATTATAATATTAATTATTAAATTAAATTGAATTTCGTCGTCCGACCTGGAAATCGAACCCATGACCTTATGCTCAGCAAGTACTAGACCAATAAGGCAACCTTTATTGTCAAATCATAAAATAGTTGAATAAAAAAAAAGGATAAAAACATTCCTCTTTTCTTTCAAACTTCAAACGATATTCTTCAGTAGTGTACGGTCCTAACCGTACACTACTGAAGAATATCATTTGAAGTTCAAAGAAACCAGGGCTGTCCAAAAGCGCGCTGGGTTGACGATATCGTCCAAGTTGCGGGAAATACCTGGATGAGAGACGCACGGAACATGAAAGCATGGGGGAACAAAGGGGAGGCCTATGTGGGTGATTCCGGGCTGAAATGATGATGATGATGAGTTTACGGTTCACACTGTACCGTCATGACGATTCTTTATTAATTATTGATTTGTCAATGACGAATATCTGGTCACATTTAAACCGAATCTATATAAATAAAAATCAATGTTTGTATGTTTGTCCTCTATGCATTCCGAAACCATTGTTCAGATTGTAATGAATTTTTTGATTTGGTAGGGTGCTCTGGGGACGCCCGTGAGGGTTCCTAATTATTGAAACATGGGAAAAAATAACAGAAAAAAATCTGAGGCCGTACGTAGTTTGCCGGGTCAGCTAGAAATAAATAAATACGATACGTCAAACGATTCATGATTTTCAGACGGTTCCGTACTTTTGCACGTAAAACGGTTCGTGCGCATGACAAGAAAATAATGACGATTCGTGGACTTACGTTCTAAGCGAAGCGTCATGATTGGTGCACCCAAGAGTTTGGAGGAGCAGGATCTTTTCTGTGTAGACGTTTTCTTTCAGGAACCTGTCCCATAAGAAATTGAAGTCTTCCGCGTTGCCTCTTCGTAGAGCATTGCAGTATACCCAGTTGCGGTTGTCAACTGCAACTCTGTTTAACGAGATTTATGTGATTTAGAAAATTATCTTTTCACTTGTCATGCACTAAAAGTTCGTCTTTGAGTTGTGCGTAGGCGACATAAAGTCGCTTTTTATGTTCTAGTGCATAAAGTAATTATTTTTTCTAAGACTAAGATAATCAGACCCAACAGCTACACGCTCAATAAAACGTGGCAGATTAAAGTCGTTATTTTATTTCATTTGCTTTAATTTATATCACTTCCGTGTTTTCTATCGTTAATTTAATAATATAGTTGATATAATAATATAGTTGATAAGATAGTTGTCATTTATTATTTAAAAATGCAAAGAAACGTTTTTATGACTTGGCGGTATGAAGTACCAAAGTCTACCCTAGTCGAATACCACATATAGAAAATAAAAATGAAAAAACTCTACTTCAATTGCAACATTTTTGAACTGTGAAAATACTGATATATGCTTTATGCCTGTTTCATTTTCTCACAATCGAAGTGAAAAGCAGAGTGTATAACACGGGAATAAACGAGCAATTTTACCCCTTGACTTAAATATCCACATGAGTATCGATAATAATTATATCTAAACAGGAAAAAACAACAAAAATGGTGATTTTTATACAGATTTCCGGTACCGCTTCTTTAAATGTCACCTTTGTAACTGCACAAAAGTTTAAGGTATTTGTTTTTTTTTTATTTTAAATTTTTGAAAAGAATTAGATTACTTCTACTTACTCTGCTCCACCGTTTCGCAGTTGATCAAACTGTGTGTAGGCAGCAGTGAGGCAGGCTTGTACGCCGAGGTTACACATCACCGGCGCCAGTTGGTAACGCAAGTACGAATCCATGAAAGTATCAGCCGGGCGAGGACTATAAGTCAGCTGACTCATCACCAACGTTGACCATTTAATAATTACATTCTGTTGAAATAGGAACGATTTAAAAAAACTATTCACCAATAAAAAGTTAAATAAAAACTAGAGACGAAAACTTTCAAAGTTATTTCAGGCCATCGTCAAACTCATAGTTTAACCAGGACAAAATAACGTTGATAAAAATAATCTTATTTTGTTCAAAATACTAACGTTAAGTGGAGTCAGGTATTGAGTTCCTTGTAGTCTGGCCCTGAGCCAGTTAAAACCGGTCATGGCAGCAACCCACGGAGTATACTCAGTCTCAAACTCAAGGAAAGAAAGGATGTTCATGGCTCGTTCATAGCTCATGATGCCGGAGCGAGCAAATTGGAAAACATCGTTGACAATCTGGAAATAATTTAATATAAATGAAGTTGTTGGAAAGAAGTTTGCGGTAGGAGTAAACTGGTAGTAATCGTCACGTAACTAAAAAGCGTTATGCCCCCTTCATGTGACATTTTATTACATAATATCATGACAAAGAAAGATAGTTTTCATGGTTTTCGAGGAAGCTGAAGCCGATAGTGAGGTCAAAATAGATAATCCAAGATGGCGGCAGCGAATTTTTTTTCGTCATTTTGAAATGTTTGCAGCCACCATCTTGGATTTGCATTTTGAACTTCGTACCTGCCGGAGGTTCCCTCGACCGACCCCACACTTTTTTTGTTTGTAAGCCAGTTCACTTTTTCGTTATTTATTGATCCGATCATAATTGCGAGATGCAATAGATTTTTAATATGACCAAAATCGTTACCACCAATGGCAAAGCAATAACAATTGAAGCTTATTGTGAACACACTTTTAAATTCCCTCAAATTGTTGTAAACAGCAACAGCTATCAAAATGTCTCAACCTTGTTTGAAATTGTTTACCTGGGCTCGGTTGTATTCATGAATGTAGGCCCTGTCATTGCCTCTTAAGGCCATAATGATTAAGTCCCAGGTGTAGTCATCGTAGTTAACTCTATAGAAACCTGTAACCAATGAAAATAACATCTCCTATACGAGTTATTAAGATAATATATACCTAATAAGAAAAGCCTTTTTTTTTTCACGTGGAGAAATGCTCATGCATACTACACTACCACGGGGAGATAGTGCAGTTATGTGGGACTCTAACCCACTAAAACTCCACGGTGTCCTCCTCTGCCGCTTACGGCGGGAACACGGACACGCGTTAGCACTCATCCGTGAACCCGCCGCGGCCGTCCGTTAGGTACCGGACCCTCCGCTGGGGAGTACTCCCCATCACCGGCGCACCAGAACACATAGCACGCCGTGACCACCCCAGGGACCAAACCAGCACATGGGCGCCAGACGACCCCGTGTCTGGGCACCCTTGGTCCCCCTGCGACGGGTCAGAACATTGGCCCCGCCGCCTGCCAATTTTCGGCTGCAGAGGATAGGGAGAGCGGCCAACGCAATACCGACACTCCTCTTCCCCTGCAACCTACTTTTGGCCGCTACGTCGTCGGCTTGGAAGCAAAAGCCCTGACGAGCGGCCCCTCCTCGGGTTCCTCTTAGCTTCACCGTGGGGTTCTAAACCACGGCTACTGAGCCCCCCGCCTCGACAATGCGGGAACCCACCGGGGGGTAATAAGAAAAGTCTGGACCAACTGATTCTTTGACGGCTTTCATTGGACTCTCAATTTCTAATATACAGGTTGATTTTTTTTTACCGGTTCCAAATTTTTACAGGGTGTGTTCTACCCGTGAATATGAACAACTTTCACTATGGGACCAACTCTGAAATCACGAAAAAAATATCTGCTGTTTTATACAAAAGTTCAATACCTACTTGACCAAAATGTATGAAACAGCTGATTTTACAAACAAAACAAAACCCCTTCCCCCCGCACCTTTTTACAAACAAAACTACAACACTTTTACCATGCATTATTCTTTTTCATTCATTGAACAACCGTACGAACCGCGCGCGCAGTTCTTGGGGTCATACTCTTGCTACATACATACTAATACTGAGCCTATAATTTTTCCACTGCTGGAACACAAGCGTCCTCTCTGTGAGAGGGGGTGGGACGTAATCTACCACGCGGGCCCAGTGCGAATTGGTAGATGTCACATGTCTCCGAATTTTTGGTTCTAAGACATGCCGGTTTCCTCAAGATGTTTTCCTTCACCGTTTTGAGAGCAGTGGTGATGATATAATTTACAACAAATATACTTTGTAAATTTAAAAAATCGTTTCTTTGGGAAAGTTGTTTGTTATGATGAGTACAACCATGTGTTTAAAACGCTAGCAAATTACCAGTCACCCTATATTATCTTCACCGTGATAAAAATTCAACAAAGTATGACTTACCAGTTTGTTGAACGTTGAAGATAGTCCAGTGGTCACCATATGCGTTGCGATCAATGACAGTCACCGCCTCAGTAAGGACATGAGACGGCTTCGTATTCGTGAAATCGATGGAAGGTGCAGAAGTAAATGTAATGGGGATGACGTATTTCGTGTTTTGAGAAGAAACACCGGTATTGATGTTAAAACGACGCTGCAAGAAATAGTTGAGATTAGTGCTGAAAATATTTACGATCGAAAGGAGACTAAAATATAATTTTAAAAAATATATTATATACTTTTCTTGAAGAATTTGTACCTGGTAGATGGTCATTTGTCCAGTGCTGTGGTTTATTTGAACACTAAGCACGGGGTGTCCAGGCTGTTCTGTCCAGCTATTGTAATAGTCCACAAAATTGAAGTTGGCTCCATAAGCATTGAAAGCACCGTTCGATCGACCGGCTAGGTCCAGGGCATTGAACAGGTCAATGGGTTTGGCGGTACCGAAATGCCTGCGAAGTTATTTATATTTATTGGTTTCAATCTGTTTTTATTTGACTGTACTTTATATGTGCGAGCGAGTTGACGACAAAAAAAGTAGCTTAGCAATAGCATATAATATTTCAGTTAAACCGGAACCTTACTTGTTTCTTAGATAATTCCTGAGTCCTTCTCTATGAACAGCGGATCCAAGAAGATGCTCAGTCATTCTGATGACAGCAGCTCCCTTGTTGTAAGTGAGGGTCGAGAACATCGCGCTGACAGAGGCAGGGCTGCCAACACCAGGATTAGTCAGAGGGTGAGGGTTGTTGGACGAGTCACTAAGTAGTGATGTATGCATTTGCTCGGTGATGAAACGAGTACCAAGACCCATGTGTGTCTCAACCTGAAACCAAAAAACACCTACAACATTCAGAACTTTCCTATATGCCAAATTATTTTATCAAAAATATCGAATACAGGAAGATTTTTTTATCACCATCCAAATTTTTACAGCGTGTTCTACCCTTGAATATGAACAACATTCACTATGGTACCAACTCTGAAATCACGTAAAAAAATCAGCTGTTTCATACATTTGGTCAAGTAGGTACTGAACTTTTGTATTGAACAGCAAATTTTTTTATTTCGTGATTTTAGAGTTGGTCCCATAGTGAAAGTTGTATATTCATGGGTAAGAACACCGTGTAAAAATTTGGATGGTGATAAAAAACTCTTCTTGTACTATAACCTGAAGCAAAGTATTTTATCTTGAATCTTTACGTGTTTTAACAAAAAAATCATGAATACGTTTAATTTATCACATCACGTACCCCGTCAGTCAAGAAGTACTGGTAGTATCTAGCAAAGCCTTCGTTTAGCCAGAGCACGTCCCACCAGTCATTGGTGACAAGGTTACCGAACCACATATGTGCAATCTCGTGGGAAAGAATGTAAGCGATGAGCTGTTTGAAGTAGCTGTTCGTGTGATTTTCATCATACAACAGATAAGCTTCCCTGAAAAAAATATGAAAAAACGCTACTAATTACTATTATTTTTAATCGATTTTGTTAGCCAGAACTAATCTTGTAAGTTATGTTTTATATCCTACAATTGTTTAAATTATAGCACTGTCTCTTTTGTAAGCGTAGGCAAGACAACTCACCTATAAGTTAGCAATCCCCAGTTCTCCATAGCGCCGGCTCCAAAATCAGGGATAGCGGCTTGAGTCATCTTAAGGTTGGAGCTTTGTGTATAGAAATCATATTGTGTGTGATCGTTCATCCAAGCCAAAAGATCCTGTCCGACTCTTTGGGCATAGGCTCCTTGACCAGTGGAGATCGCACCAGGCCTTGCAATAACTTCGTGCTGCACATCACCGGTTGCAGGGTACCGAATAGTGTCATAATCAGCGACGATTAAAGCGAGCAGATAAGTGGACATTACTGGGGTAGTACGGTAAATATCGTCATAGTAACCACTGCAACCAAAGTAAATAAAAATAGTTTATCACGGGATTTTTTTTTTTCGTAGTGTAACTACAATTTCGATTTTTTTTTCCTTTACATGTGCTACATGGCCTTGCTTCTTGCCCAATTTCATGTTTCTAGGTCAAATTTATAGGATAGGTACTCCCCTATAAATTTTGATTCCCTTGTGTGTCGATATCATGGTCGAAATATACGTTTCGCCGTATCTTTTTTTACGTTAACTTAGAAGTTTGGTTTTTTCATAGCTTCAAGGGACCGCAGACCTAAGTATGTGGTTTTAATTTCAACTCGATACCTCCACGCGTTTCTGAGATAAACGATCTAGACAGACAGACACATGGACCACAAAGTGATAGTATAAGGGTTCCGTTTTTCCTTTTGAGGTACGGAAACCTAAAAATGGCAATTAGTGTAGACTTAAAATCAAAAGAAAACCACATTAGTATGTTTACTTACGGGAAGGAGTCTGGGGAGACTACGCTGTTCAGAAGCTTAGTGCAAAACCAACTCTTGTAGCCTGAAGAGCGTCTGATGGTCACATCGAAGGTAGCCTTAAAGCTGGGTTCATCATAACACGGAAATGCATAGCGAGCAGCGGTAGCTTGGAACTGTGTAGTGGCCATCCACCTACAAATCAAATATATAAATGAATTTTACCATCTTAGCAACATTATATTAATTACTAATTCTAGATTCATTTTAAAAGAAAATAATCTTTGAAAGTATAGCATTAATACTTTGTTTGATTGTATCTAACTCTTTACCTTATTGCTGTGTCAGTTCCAAGGTTCCTGTACCAACTATGATAAATACCGTACATATCATCACGCATATTTGCGTTAAATTCAATACTTAAAATGTAGTTAACAGGGTTTTGCGGATTGTACTGCAGGACGCCATCAGTGACCGCGACCCTTAAGAATTGGTATTCGGGCTGAAAAGAGTGAGTTACAGGAATGACCGTAGTTCCCAAACTCAGGACTACTTGGGTCACTGCTACATGGTCACTGTGGATGACTATCTCGTTAACATTAGCTTGTGTTGCATGAAGATTTATATTGACTGAACCAGAATAACGGAGTGCTGAGAGGTCGATGTTCCAAAGCACTCTGTAATTTGAGGGAGCGGTGGTTTTGGGTAGTCTGTACGGTGAAGCAGCGTCTGTGCTCAGCTCGATTTCATCGAAGGCATCGACATTCTCAAACACCTCGCCTTCGAAGCGTTCCTCTCTGAAAATGGTATTTCTCGTCACTTGCACTGGTGCAATATTAGATAATGCAGTTGCGCAGACGCAAGCCAAGGATAAAACTACAAGTTTTATCGCCACCATCTGAAAGAGAATTGTAATGTTAGTAAGAGCATAATTTCTAAGGGTTGGTGTGAGTGATAAAACTTATATCAACGGATTTTTTTCAATTACTATATTCATCATCATTATCATTTCAGCCGAAAGACGTCCACTGCTGGACATAGGCCTCCCCCAAGCACCAGCAATTACTATATTATATTATATTATATTACTATATTATGATTGATTGCTTGACATTAAATAACGGACAGATATTCAAGTTAGTTATATTAGGTAGGTATACACTACCCATGAATTAGCATCAATATTGAAGGACGACAGATTAAAATTACAAAAATTATATATTTTCGATATATATTTTTCCTTGATGATTCCTGTAAGGATTGGTACCCCATCCAATAGCCATGTGCAACACACCGTTGGATAGCTCCATAGATATAAGATAGCTCTTTTTAAACTGAATGGAAGTAACTATGGCGCCTAATTCCTTTTCCGTTCCTAGTTATATAGTACCAAATAATTATATCAGTTTTAGCAATACAAAAATAAGTTTTTTTTTTTATGTTTCTTCATTTCTGACTTTTCCAGTGCTCTAACCTCGGTTGATCCTAAAGTGACGCAGATTCAATTTTCATTTTACCAAAGAGGGCAATCCGCGCAATCTATAATGGCTCCTCCCAAATTCAAAGAAATTGATATACAAACTCTGCCTTCTCTTTATATTTTAGAAAGTATTTTGTATGTTCGCAAAAACTAAGGACTTTTCAATGTAAGAAGCGATTTCTATAATATAAATACACGTAGTAAAATGAAATTGTGATACCTAAATTTAGATGAACTAAAACTAACAAGTCATTTCTTGTAAACAGCATCCGTTTTTATTACAAGTTGCCAAAGCCGGTTACAGAACTTAGCGATGGAAAGTTCAAAACCCTCATCAAACGTGTCCCTATCAAAAAAGCATATTATAAGATTAAAGACTATGTTGAAGACAAGGTAGTTTGGCAATAATTCCTTCTGCACATGTGGCTTCCCTGGCACCTCATTAACGGCATAACTATGTAAATGTGTATTAACTGCTCTCAAATTACGATGTTTATTTTTTATTTATTTTTTACCTACTTCTTTGACATAATCTTTTTATTTACATACTTTTTATATACAAACAATTCTAATTTTTCACATCTTTATTAGTGGTTGTAATGTCAATCATATCACTTGGTTTTAGTAGGTTTTTATATATTATTTATCCTTTTGATAGATTCTTATTTTGTAAATGTGAGGACTTTGTAGGCTTTGTAGACATTAGATCTGTAGACCATTTTTTATTTTATCAAGTACCTGGTACTTGTTGACAGGCCTATGTTGTGTTTACAATGTTTTCAAATTACAATAGATATTATGGGGAGGCCCATATCTACTGTAATTTGAAAACATTGTAAAAGCCAATTATTTTTAAAAAGAGTAACCGTGGAGTTTCTTGCCGAATCTTCTCCATAGGAAACGACCAATTAGAACCGTGCAAGTAGCTTCTGACGTTTCATAAGTGGCCATATAATGTGAAATAAAATATTTTGATTTTGAGTGTCTTTGAATCCTTATAGAAACAGCATCCAATAAAAATAAAATTTAAAAATTAACGTTTTTCTAGCTGACTGTAGGTACTATTTTTCCAAATTATGAATGCACGTAGCAATTAGTCAAGAAGCTAAGAACAGTCTCCTAAGAACAATTTTCTGTAGCTACAACAGTTAAGGTAGCTTCCCTTACTGCCTTGTCTGAACTTCCACCCTTTACTACTCAAATCTAGTAAGGAATCAAGGCAAGCATCATTGGAATTCTTGCACTAAATCTTAATACTTTTCTAATGATATATCATTTGTTCCTATTGAAGCGAGTACCAGCTTTTCGTGGCATCATCCTTCACTCTTTCTAATCTTATTTTTAAAAACTGATAATGTTTATTAATTATCACAAATGCATCGTTATCGAAATACCTTTATCTGAATGACATAAATGGCACGATAATTTTCAAGCCTAGGTTTACCTTAAAGCAAATTGATAAATTCTTACCAGAGATATCAGATACGAGTATCAAGCTTATAATTTTATATATTACGTTTAAAGTGACGAGTACCTAAATATTTTTGTGGATCGTCATCTGCCTAGCCTTTTCCCGACTATGTTGGAGTTGGCTTCCAGTCTAACTGGAAGCAGCTGAATACCAGTAGTTCACATGTAGTGACTGCCCATCTGACCTCCACAACTACCCAGAAACTACTGGGTAATACGAAACCCCTTGGTCAGACTGGTTCTCACTTTCGGGCTTCTGACGACCCGTAACGACTGTCAAAGATCGACATAACAGCCCGGACCAACGGCTTAACGTGCTTTCCGAAGCACGAATTGGTCTTGGTATGTAAAGATGGTCACCCATCTACGGACCAACCGCGGCAAGTGTAGCTTAACCTGGTCGATCGACCTGTGTGGCTGTTATTATTTAGCCACGGGCCCCTTACGGTGAATGGATAGTGGTAGACCGCGAAATTCAAATTTTCTTACGTTTTTTGCAATTTGCAGGTCAGTTTGTGATTGTATCTTAATCAAAATATGATTCGCGACAATAACAGGTACATATTTAGAGAATTATAATCATTAGAATCATTAATATATTATTATCTTTCTAAGTTAGATTTCTACCACCAACCACCAATCTCTTATGGAAAAGTGGTCTCAACTACCCATTCACCTTAAAGCAATTTGATAAATTCTAATCAGAGATACCTAGTTATTGTGTATGAAGCCTATAGCACGGTTTTATGTATTACGTTTAAAGTGACGAGTACCTACATATTTTTGTGGATATATTACCATTAAAAACCGGGTCGTACATTTAAACATATTTTTACTCGCCTTGCTAAATAAGCTTCAGTAAACACCCTATCTTGTGAAAATATGACGTCATTAACTTCATCAATATCATCATCATCAATAAAAAAATGGGTCAGACGTAAAACTGCACTTAAGTAACCCATTTCGAGGATACTTTTATTAATTATTTACTGATATGTCACCAATTCAAATTCGGGGAGAATTAAAAAGTTATTAGCAGTAGATTAATTTATAAAGATCTTAAATAAGGGAGCTGTTTTGTACTTTGGATTGAAGCAACTAATAACATTAAAATTACAAGAAATTTCACTTGCAGTAAGTTGAAAGACACATTATAATCAGACTACCTACTTCGCAGCTTGTTTTTGGTATAAAATAGAGCTTTATGCAATCATAACACTAAACACACCCAGTAGAAGAGAGAGGTAAGTAAAAGATTTGATTAAATGTTCGAATTATTTGAAACTGGTTATTGCATAAAATTATACTGTCACACTAACCTACGATCTAGCTCATCAAGTCACGGGCTTAAACCATAAATTATTATCATCTCGAAGTGTGTTATCTTTGACCTTACCATTATCGTGTCTATTTTCATTCTAGACATTAAATAGAGCAACTAATACAAATACGCAAGCAAATATGGCTGTATTTGCTTGCGTATTTGTATTAGTTTTGTGTTTCTTTTCCTCAATCATGTATGTACTGTTGGCGTCATTTTACTATAGAATTATATATATCCAAAAAAATGACTTACCTTGGATACCAGCGACCACTGAAGCGGGCACTAAACCCGCAACTGGATTATTATAATCAAATTATTGAAATATACACATCAATGCGTAATCACCAGCGATATAGTATCAAGAATTAGTACCATAATATGGAGATAATTTTTCGAGAATTATCGCCATTTTAAATGTGAGTCGATTAGTGCTAGATTCAATCCGGTGTTTTAACGAAACTATTACACAAAGTTTTTCATTTTATTTCTATCATTACAAGTGTCATATAGGTACGTTATACATTCCGAAATGTAATGAACAACTTTTTTGTTGTGGGACTCCTCATTTTGTTGCCCTCATGTGTGGTTAACGAGCAAGTATTTCTCTTCCACAGTTTTTAATTAGTCGTCATTTCAGTAGTTTCTTCCCTTTCTAGCCATTTCATCTTCCACACAGTCCATCCATCGTTTATTTAGCCTTCTCCCACTCTTATAGCCCTCCATATTCACACTTAAAATTGTCCTCACGACATTATCCTCATTCCTTCGTATCTCATGATAACCGTATCTGTGGGAGTGTTGTCACGTTTTTTGGGTCTCAAAATCAGAAAAATATCACGAGCTATCAACAATGTCGGTCATCGCTGGTCCCGCTCCACAGCAAACTTAGGCTCACTTTAAAATTTTAATATTTGCAAGAGATGCTTTCCTTTCTTTTATTTAGACACGTTTTATCTGTGTGTTTCGACTCGAAAGAGAGGGTACAATCTTTGCATAAACAGCCTATAAAATTTCCACTGCTGAGACACAGGCCTCCTGTCTTTGAGAAGTAGTGGGCCCTTTTCTACCATGCGGGCCAAATGCGGGTTGCTAGATGGCACGTTATTTCTTCGAATTTCCTCACGATGTTTTCCTTTACCGTTTTGAGAGCAGTGGTGATGAAATTATTTACACTAAGTAAAGTGCCTGGCTTGGTTCGAACCCACGACCTACAACTCGTAAGTCCGCACTGGGTCACCACTGCACCTTGCTTAATCTTTGTCATCGGATCTCGCACTTCAGCGTTACAGCCAAACAAGAAACTACCAGCGCCATCTTTTATTAAAATAATAAAGTAATCAATCACATTATTTTACCGATATCAATGATATTGTATTAATAGGAAAAAACATCTATGATGACATTCATTTTTTTATTACAATTAATGATTTAATAAAGACTTATCAATCTAGGTAGACTGATAGTCAGCTTTAGTTTATAACACGGACATGATTAGTAAATAAAGTGTGGAAGTTTGTAACAGGTCTACTTGCTCCTATTAAATAAAGGGTAAGCAGACTTGTTCAATAAAAATTTACTTAGGGAAAGATACAAAATACAGCTAGTTATAAAAAACCTACCTAGCACGCACTCTCTGTAGTTTTATAGTTCACACACTTAGAAGGATTGGAATCAGCTCAGCACTGTAGGAACGGGAACAGGCGTCAGGGTAGCAGGTCGTTACCAGAGCAACTTCGAGGTTCAGCTCTGAAGTAGTAGAAGTGGTGGCAGTGCAGATCTTAGAATCCACCAGAACAGCTCTGTAGTAAGGCAGTGAAGAACTCAGGGCCAGACGTAGGATAGCTTTGCGAGACAAATAGGTAGTGAGTTTAGGCACGTAGATAGCTTCCGAAGATCGGAGTAGAAGTCCCAGGTGGGATCTTAAGCTGGATCCCCTGGGTAAATTAAAAATGTGACAGCAAAAACCAAGCAGTTTCCTGATGCTTATCATCTCAGGCCCAAGACTCGAATGCCTCCAGCCGTTCGTGAGCTCGTTTTCAAAGTAGTCTTCCTTTTTGAAATATTAGTTTTCTTCTTTGTGGCCACCATTTCATCTGGCAAGTGTAGTCGGCCAAGACATATCCACGAGTGCATTAAGAATTTTATAAATATAATTTTTAACACCCTTGCTCGTAAAGCTGATGTAATTCCACCGGTTTTAAATATGTAAAGAGGGTCATAAAAAACGCGTGTGTTATACCAAAGCAAATAGTTAAGTTATAGTCCATACAAATTCCATAACAGCATTATTTGCCATTTCAAATTTGGAACTGATCGCCGCCGCACGACTCCAGCTGCTAGTGAGCAGCGCGCTGTTGCTATTCAAATTTCGAACTAATCGCCGCGCGGCGCCAGTCAGTAGGCAGCGCTAGCGCGCTGTTAAAATGGCGGGAAAGCAACAGTGTGCTTTCACAGATTGAGTTTATTTAAAATAAAAAAAAACAGTTTATTCGGTAATTTAAAGATTCCATCCAAAACAAAGCAAATATAAGTGCCAAAATAACTCAGACAATAAATTTGGAGCCACAAACGAAGAAGTTTTGCCCTGAGCCGCGCCCCTCTTCTACTGATGATACTTTTTTATTTACAAACTAATGACGAATTACAATGCTCTTCTGCCGCCTTTCAAGAAGTTTCGTCGTCTCCAACATTTACCCTAACACAAAACAATGACATTATGAATAGTAATAATAATAATAAAAACATAATTAAAAAACCAACTACAACTACGTATCATTTTAACAATTGTAATTTCACTGTTTCAATAATTAAAAATGAACAAAATATAAAATGTTTTTTTCTGTTTCCTCGCAAATGTGTTAAAAAACGTCGTACGATATACGTGCGTATGGTTATAACATGCTCGGCTCAATTACGCCCTCGCCTTCGGCTCGGGCTGAAATTCCGCCTCGCATGTTATAACCATCTTTACGCACTAATATCGTAATGTACTATTACTTAACAGGATCACTGTCCACAAAGTAGATACAATAGTTAAATAATCAACATGAATCATATGTGATTCATGGGACAGGGAATCTGTTAAAATTAAGTTAAGTATTTAGACTAAACAATCGTAATAATCTTTTTAACACCCTTGCTCGTAAAGCTGATGTAATTCCACCGGTTTTAAATATGTAAAGAGGGTCATAAAAAACGCGTGTGTTATCAAAGCAAATAGTTAAGTTATAGTCCATACAAATTTCATAACAGCATTATTTGCCATTTCAAATTTGGAACTGATCGCCGCCGCACGACTCCAGCTAGTGAGCAGCGCGCTGTTGCTATTCACGAACTAATCGCCGCGCGGCGCCAGTCAGTAGGCAGCGCTAGCGCGCTGTTAAAATGGCGGGAAAGCAACAGTGTGCATTCACAGATTGAGTTTATTTAAAATTAAAAAAAAACAGTTTATTCGGTAATTTAAAGATTCCATCCAAAACAAAGCAAATATAAGTGCCAAAATAACTCAGACAATAAATTTGGAGCCACAAACGAAGAAGTTTTGCCCTGAGCCGCGCCCCTCTTCTACTGATGATACTTTTTTATTTACAAACTAATGACGAATTACAATGCTCTTCTGCCGCCTTTCAAGAAGTTTCGTCGTCTCCAACATTTACCCTAACACAAAACAATGACATTATGAATAGTAATAATAATAATAAAAACATAATTAAAAAACCAACTACAACTACGTATCATTTTAACAATTGTAATTTCACTAACTGTTTCAATAATTAAAAATGAACAAAATATAAAATGTTTTTTTTCTGTTTCCTCGCAAATGTGTTAAAAAACGTCGTACGATATACGTGCGTATGGTTATAACATGCTCGGCTCAATTACGCCCTCGCCTTCGGCTCGGGCTGAAATTCCGCCTCGCATGTTATAACCATCTTTACGCACTAATATCGTAATGTACTATTATAATACAATAGCTAAACATATTGATAAAAATAATTTTAAATTGTACCTACATAGACCAAAAAGTAGCCATCCATAGACTGAGCAGAAAGACAAATAGTAAGTGACAGTTTGACAATTTAGTGTCACAACATGAAAATTGAGTAATAGTAGATTATTCACTAAGGGGATAAAGCAGTGTCTTAATGTCGCGGGCGCTATTTTCGTCCAAGACGAAGACACCTTTTTTCATCAAAAACACAACAAATAACAATGGAGTGTCAACCCAAATCCATCATTGTAACGCGCCACAGTAACCGATCAATTTGTTCGTTGACGGCGATCAAAACCAATGAAGTTAAAACTCTTTGGTCGACCTGTACATTAGTAGCAATAAGTTTTTTTTTTGTAATGTTTCCATACGATTTTCTCAGTTGACGTTCCAAATTCAAATCTAATTAATGACCAGCGGGTCATAATGAAATTCAGTACAATATTAATGCCCGGCTAGAGCCGCTAGGGTTTAAATGACTTGCTTTAGGTTAGGTTTCCATGACATATAATTTGACGTTAGCGAGCAGGTGGTGTGTCTCTGGTATTGCAGACGTGTACAAACGGTGATGATCATTACCATCAGACGAATGGTCTCTTTGTTTGCCACCCAATAATGTAAACGATAACAAGAACTAGGTTTACAATGGCGTTATTGTACGTTGCTGTAAAATAAGAAAAATAAAACACCACTTTTATAAACCACATATTTTTATAAACTTTAATTTACGAAAGTTATTATAAGAAATAGAGTTAAATAGTACAAAGTTTAGGTTTTATTTACATACAAATTAACTATCTAAGATGAGTTAATACAATAGTTTTCTTTTAAATATTAATTTCGATTATAAATTATTGTAAAGACTGTCACGAAATTATTGGAAAAAATAGGGGTTTGACAAACTCTGTCAGTTCAGATTTTTTTTACCAGTGCGCAATCTGTATCTATGTATCTATACTAATATTTTAAATTCGAAAGTAACTCTAACACCTTTTTACGCCTGAACCACTGAATGGATTTTGATAAAATTTGGCAGAGAGATAGATTGCATCCCGAAGAAGGACATAGGATAGTTTTTATTGACATACCTCGCGGGTGAAGCCGCAGGCGGAAGTTAGTTAAATATGTGGTTCTAGACACCCAAGCGTTGAAAAACGATGTGTTCTTATATTCATGTGAACTTTTCGCATGTGTATTGTGATAATGGTACGATTAAACTAAAATAATACATGTTTCGTAGGTATCTATTACGAAACCTTATTTCTGATACTCTGGTAGGTATAACAGATATGTTATAAAAGTTCTGCTTTTGTCGGTATGGACATATATTTGAGCATGCAAAGGAGCAGGAACTACATACGAACGGAGCAATTTATAAAGCTTGTAGTATTAACATCGTCTGACGACTATAGGAAAAGAATTTTTGATTAAAGCCTTTGTGAAGTAAAAGATAACCCTTAAAACTCTCGGCAGGTAACGTCAGAAAAATTACTGAACAGAGCCTGATTGACATGACTCGAGGTCCTTTATTGCGTCAAGCTCACCAAAAGATGAGCTCAAGCCATTTAAATCACACGATGTTGCCTTCTATGAAACATGAAAGCAAGAAGAAAGAACACACTTTAGGCCGCCCAAATTATTAAATTATCTGATTGAGATTTGGGCTTCGACTTTTGACTGTTCACCCAGATGATGGGAAGTTTAATAAAATTTGCTTATAGCCGCTAATCACCAGCTGCACGTTATATATAATTGTTGTATTAAGTGTATTTGCAAAATTATAAAGTTATTCAATTAGGCCTTCTGACAATCTAAGATAGCATTCTTTCCTATAGCCTAATCGCGAGGTCATAAGATCTGCAAGACAAAAGTACAATGAACAAAGTTCTAAGGGTATAAGGAACAGATATAAACACACATTTACCATGGAAAAAGGAGGATCCTCCGACTAGACGGGTGTCGTCCCTGGTGGGCAAGTGCTAGACGATTGATCTTCGAACGTTGTATAAATGCGCGCGGTAAACTCCACTTGCGCGATGCAGGATTTTAGGATTTTGCGTAATAGATGCGTCGTTCGCATGTGGAGATGTAGACCACACAGTCTCATTGTACAGACGCCAGCACATCAAGCTACTACAATCTGTCAAATTTCATTAATAGATTTTCAACTTTCGATCGCTAGAGTATACGGTTCAAAGTTAATTGGGAAAAATTGTCAGTTTCGGGTAGCTTGGTGTGCTGGCGTCTGTACTTGTGAATTACAGTCTTTAGATTTAAGAAGATTTGGTTCATATTTTGCATATACTAATCCTATATCCGACTGTCTCTCAGGGCCAAATATACGCAGATCAGAAGGCCAATTCCCGTAATTAAAAACATTTAAAATCTAGTCGAGATCTTATCTCAGACACAATCAATGTCAAAAACTTGTCAAATATTATATTAGCAAATTGTGGTTTATTCCAGAAATCCCCACTGACAAATCCCCACCAGTGAGGATTATTTTTTTTCCCAGAAATCTTCACTAGTTAAATAAACTCAGCCTAGTGGGGATTTTCGTAGGTGTCAGTTGTGCACAAGATCATATTTCCACTGGTTGAGTGTCCACAATACAATGTGAATACAACAATACGACAATAAATGAAAACATTAGGATTATTTTGGAACTATCTGTTGAATCCTAACACCGAAATAACAAAAGTGAATTTTTCAAACAAACTAAATAGTAGTGATGAACCGACTATGGATTTTGCCAATCTTTGACTAGTTATAGTGACTACATTATTCGACATATTTGATTAAATGTTTGTATGCGGACTGGAAACATCTGTCTCTCAGTTTAATTTAGTGTTGTATTGTCGTCTCCACCTCGTATAGATACGAAATTCACGTTCCGTTACAAATACTGCCGGTCGATTCTGTAAAAATCTCACCGTGAAAACTTAAGTGAAGTGAGTTTGTTTTTGCTAGGAATTGACACTATTAACAGCTCACTCCACGCTCACTTCACCTAAGTTTTCACGGTGAGATATTTACAAAATAGCACAGCTGTTTTTTGAAATCCATTTTCCTCTTTAGTACAAATATGTAAAATTATACAAAAAATAACCTTTTGATTTGAACACAATACTATACTTAGGTACATAGATTTGACTATCCTTAACAAAATATACTGAAAGGTTATTTAGAAACGGCACCTTACAACTAGTCAGAGACAGGGCACCCTTTGCGTCTTGTATGCGTTGAAAAGAGACCTTCCTCCGACTTTAGTGCCATTCATAAATAATGATCCTGTAGGAAACTCTAATGCCCGAGTCTTAAATCAAATACCAATCGAAAACTTAGAAGGAAATTCTGGAGGCAACTTTATAACAGCAGTTTTTCAGCCGTTTTTGCCTCGGCGATTTTTTTTTCCACTAGATTTTCCAGGCACAGCTTAGAAACGAGTTACAAATCCAACAGTGTGCTTTGACTCGCTGGGATGCACTCTGTTGTATTTTCAACGCTCGGCGTAACACCAAGAGTTGAAATTCCAGGGCGCGATAAAATCCCGCCACGATATTTTTACGTCCGCGTCCGTGCGAACGTGGGCTAAACGTATGAAAGGTTCTCTTAACCTTAAGAAACTACGCTTCGATATGGGGAAAATGCAAGAAGGTTTTAACCCCTTACCAGCCGCTGTAGATCATTAAGAATCGGGCATATGACTGTACATTACTGCTGTCATAATCTTGACTATTTCAATCTAGATTATTCTTAAGTCTACTTTAACTAGATGTTTGGTCTGCCGCCCTCAACCAGTCGACAATGGTATGATAGTTCCGATCCCTCCATTGCACGTTGGAAGAGATGGTCTCCAACACTTGCTGAACCGGTCGACCCAAGTCACTGCAGGATTCTGTGACGAATCGTTTCAGCTGTGGGGAAGAATGAAATGTTATTTGTGTAACAAATGAGGTTGGGTGGAAATATTAAGACTAAGCCCGCATCACGAAATTGAATGATTGTGGAAAATAATCGCCAATCTGTGAACAATACCAACATAATAGGAGTTCGCGCACTGCGGTAAAAATCGCTTGGACCATTATTTGCGTTTGCGATTTTATTTCGAATGAAAATGCGATCAAAAACATCGCGCTCTTAATCTAAAGGTGCAATTGCTCCATATTTATCGTATACGAGGTTCTCTGGGACGGGGGCCTAGGGGATCGGGGTACTCAGAGAGTAACCCGTAAAGAGAGGGTGATTTTGGCATAACTTACCTCCTCATATTCATGCTCCTGGTTCAACCGTCTGGTCACGAGCTTAATAATCAAATTGATAGTAGACAGTGAGCCAACACTGAAACAAAATTATAAATAAAATAAAAACAGAACATGATTAGTTAAAAATGTAACGTAATTACCCAGTAACTGGGTTGTGAAGGTCAGATAGGCAGTCGCTTTAAAATACTGGTATCAAGCTGCATCCGGTTAGACTTAAAGCCGAGACCGACATAGAAAAAAGGCTTGCAGATTGGCTTTTGGAATTTTGAAACGTCGACTGTTACATCAATATGTAGGAAACATATGTGCAGACGCCAGCACATCAAGCTACTACAATCCATTAAATTTCTTTAATAGATTTTCAACTTTAACGCTAAAGCATAAGGTTCAAAGTTGATTGGGAAAATTTGACAGTTTCGGGTAGCTTGATGTACTGGCGTCTGTACCTAAGGCTACGAGCCCAACGGCCTAGCGGGGCTGGGTCAGGTCAGATGCAGAAAGCAGAGAACCCGGTGTTGTTCCATTGACTATTTTATTCTTAGCTTCTGCCCGCGACTTCGTCCGCGTGAAATTTCTTGTTTCCTAGAACAACCCCGTCGCATCGCATCGCCTGCTTCACCCCGTCGCATCGCATCGCCGACTTAATAGTAGGCGATGCGATGCGACGGGATGGGTCTGGGAAACAATTCCATTTGGGAAGAAATTACTTCGTTTTCACTTAGCGTTCCTTCTGTCGTTTTTTTTTTCTTTTTGCTCGGCTCCTAAAGGTCCTAGCGTGATGTTTAGTAGCATATAGCCTTTCTCAAGAAAAGGCTATCAAACACAAAAAATAAATTTTTAGCCCGGCTTGTAGTTCCAGAGATGCGTTATCATTAGTATAGATACTCGTAACTACTGTCTGTGGTACATACTGTAAGACGTAAGGAGGCCCGTGGAGGAGGAAAGAGGGCCCTGTGGCTAAATCATAACAGCCGCACAGGTCGCTCGATCAGGTTAAGCTACACTTGCCGCGGTTGATCTGTGGATGGGTGACCATCTTTACAAACCAAGTCTAAGTACTCCGTGCCTCGGAAAGCAAGTTTTGACATTGGTACTAAATGTAATTCGTGGAATTTTGACAGTCGTTACGGGTAGTCAGAAGCCCGAGAGTCTGACAATCAGTCATGCCAAGGGGTACTTATTACCCAGTAACTGGGTTGTGGAAGTTAGATAGGCAGTCGCTCCATGTAAAATACTGATATTTTGCTGCATCCGGTTAGACTGGAAGACGACCCCAACGTAGCAATGTAGTTGGGGAAAAAACAGGCAGGTGATGCATAAATAAATGATAATGATGGCTCACAAGGACAATGCATTATGATTAAAATCAAAATTAAATACGTCAACCTATCAGATAGGCGACAGAATTTATGAACTCGTCTGATAATAAAACATAATTATTATTTCTGACACATGATCAAACTACAATGCCGACTGCACATGATCTGACCAAGATTAAGTCTGGACTTTATAAGAAAACCCTTGAGTTTCTTTCGACATTTCTTCTCAGGGGTAGCCAGATAAGAAATGTCGACTCCATATAGCTAATCCATACTAATATTATAAATGCGAAAGTGTGTCTGTCTGTTACCTCTTCACGCTTAAACCGCCAAACTGATTTAGATCAAATTTGTTGTAGAGATAGTTTGAGTCCCGGGAAAGGACATAGGATAGTTTTTATCCCGATATTCCCACGGGAACAAGACTTATGCGGGTATAACCGCAGGTCGCTGCTAGTTTTTTTTTAAATATGATTGTGATATCCTATTTACAGAATAAACAATTTCATTTCATTACTGTTCTACAGATGGAAAAAAGCTTTGAAAGGGATGAAAATTGTGCTAGAAATAGCACGATATTAGCAAAAGGCGAGAAGTGATAAGACTGCTTGTTTTAGTTTGCTAATATTCTTTATGAGAAGTTAACTCCACTGCAGGAGCATGCATTGGTCACCGCTCTTGTTGGTATCCAAGTGACGATTACTGCTGGTGATATCATTAGAATTCTGAATTCATTTGCACTAAAGAGTACCATCTGAGAAGGAAGGTCTTCCAATTTCAAATCTAATACTTACAATGATCGAAGTCTCTGCCAATTGGCCCTGATGTAGTTGAACGCGATTGGCTGACCTATTGCAGTGCCTGCAACTGCAGAGAACACTCGTACGATGTCCTGCTTTCTGATGCCGCTGTCGTTGCGCAGTGACATCTCTAAGTACCTGAGGAGTTTGGAAACAAATGAATTAATGATATAGGTTAAGTTAGGAAACTCTCAAGGATTTCCCAGGAGCAACGCGGAGTCTATAGCTTACGGTACACTTTTGCCAACTACTTCGGAAAATACAGTCGTGTTACGTGTAAGTTACTGTTCAATTTTCAATCAGCTCAGCCAATCGCAGTTAATAAACATACCTATGCAGCAATGAAGGTGATCTGGTACATCCAAGCACAGAAAGCAGTCGATGTCGTTCGGAAGGCGCTGTTGCCACTCTGAACCTCTCCCACGCGAAAGTCCATTCCCTGACGCCGCCAGCTCGCACTCCCACGCAATAGACTATGCCACGGAGGTCTACGTGAATCCTGAAATGAAGGGACTCTTTATATAAACTGCTTTTACTCTGCACTTTAATTGGGTAACGAACTATCAATCACATTCTGAATCATTTTGAAGGTTAGTGCTAATTCATTGCTTCTAAGTTTAAAAAACTCAACAACGTAAAAATAACGCAATTTTACGCAATGAATGTTATTGAACTGTCAAAAAAAAACCATTGCTACCGTGATTGTGCTACGCAATTAGCCCGCTGGTTTTTGCTAGCAAAATGAAGATGGTTCTCTAATGACCACCAGGGAGGGCCATACTGACAATTAACCGTTTCGGGGATGCATAAAAATAGCATCCACTTGGTAACTTTCACTGATTTATCTTTAAATATATGATTAAAAAATAATATAAAAACGAAAGAGACAACAGGGGAAGTTCTAATTGACCCTTATAATAAAACGTAGAGCCATAACCATAATCCGGTTTTATTATTATGGGGGTAGTATTTATAAATTTTCAAGTACAGACGCCAGCACATCAAAGTACCCGAAACTGTCAAATTTTCCCAATCAACTTTAAACCTTATGCTTTATCGATAAAGTTGAAAATCTATTGAGGAAATTTGACAGATTGTAGTAGCTTGATGTGCTGGCGTCTGTACATAAAATTTTCTCGACCAATAAGTTTTGTTGTGCGCGCTTAGCCTTTCTTTTTATTTTCGTAACTAATCTGAGTTCGCGATTTATTTGCCAAAAATGTAAACAAATATGAATCAATGGAAAAATAACTTTAATTCCGTCACAATAAAGTTCAGTTTACGCTACGACTTCAAAATTTGTTATAACTTTTTCGATAGTGCTAGTCACTCTGAAATCAACTGAATTATCATCGAAATAAAGTTAACATATGTTTAACTTGAAATAGGGTGGGGGTGTGCAGCACTGCGCACTTTTACTATATAGGTGTTTTATAACATAAAGCTATGTCAATCACAGCCTTGAAAATCATGCCCTTGATATCATACTTACTCGTTACTTGAATCAGGGTTCGGCGTCAGCATCCAGTTGGTGTACATCCTGACAGCATTCTCCAGACAGTCAGGGTGTTCGAAGTGACAGGCTGAAGCCAGTAGGTCTACTCTGTACTGCGACGTGATGACGCTCTCGTTCGGAGACGCCTTCCACCCGACTTCCTTTACAGCATCGTTTAGAAGCCGGAGGACGTAATGCTGGAAGAAGAAAAAATCTATAAAGCTTTGGGGTTCTTTGTTTGAAACAAGGTCAATCAATTTTTCTTTCATTATTTTTTTTTAATTATATTTTTACTCTGTATCAGCCCGGAGTCTGGATTAATGGCAATGGACTCGCCCCCTATTATCTATACAGAACAGATAAAATATCTGTTCTGTGTATAAGGCAACACATAATAGTGGAAGGACAAAAACACAACAAAATGTGGTTGTACCACAGATATAGATACACCTAGTTAACGCAAAAGCAACTACTTAGCATGCCAAAAATCTCACCAGCTTACGTTCAAAAATCGCAAGCCGCCACTTTCGTGCTCAGTCCTGTATACTGCTGGCTCCGGAGGTGGGGAGAGACGGGTGCCGCACGCGGCGGCGTCTTTAAATCGATTTGATTTTCCAATCACTAAATAGTGCTTGTGACGTCATAATAGGTAGTCAAAAATGGCACACTTGGTTTGCATACAGATCGTGGTACTTGCGTTATCTAGGTCTATGTCTGTGGGTTTATACACTTCTGCGTAACTCGTCGAAGTATAAAACTGGGTAAGTGTGAATACAAACGAGCGGTACGCTACAACATTAGAGGCAACTGCACCCATCGACGTATCGTTCGTGTGTATGAGCAGCACTAAGATGCAATCCTGGATCCGACAATCCTAGATGTCTTACTTACTAACAAATTAATGTAACCTTTTTTTTGAGGATGGGAAATTATCAAATAACCCCTCCCACTCTGGGTGGAGCGGAAGGGAGTGTCAGACTCTTACTGACTAAAACCCACCCGTTTTCCATCCTTAGTCCTTTATGTTCCAGACCAGCGGTAACCCTTTCGGACAATCCCGCTGGCCACCACATGACATAGTTGTGGTGGCACACACAGGACACTGAAGCTCCGTCACCGGCCCTCACACGGATTTTTGTGAAAGAGTTCCTATGAAATTTACACATCGATATTTTTGAGTCCCTGATGGAGCACGGCCGAGACATGTGTGGATGTGCACTTTGGACTTGCAACGTTAATATTTGAACGACCGATTGCAATATTTGACTGACTCATTATATTTTTGTTATAATCAAAATGGGATTAGGTAAAATGTTATCAGCTTATTTCTGATAATACTTATCACTCTGGTCATTCTTTAAGAATTTTCACATTAAATTTTGCGCAACAATTAGTGCCATCTATTGAGCGAAGGCATTGTTACACTGAAAAGGAAAAAGCGAGTACCACGTTACTGGAACTCATGTAATTTAATTCATACGAGTATGCATATATATATTTTATTTTAATATATTTTAAGTACGCATTTGGCAACAAAATTACATTTAACTAAAGAGGTACAGACCGCTACCAATAGCGTTGACTGCTTGAAACTTGAACACTCTATGTTAAGCTAGCAAATACCAGATTGTCAAGTAAGTGCCATAATTTCACCGTGGAGATAGATATAATATACCTACCTACTATACACCAAAAATGTAACATATGTACAGTATTTTCATCTCATGAAGCGAAGCGCGTTTTACTTGTGGTTACACAGTGGGCAAACACGCCGAGACAACCGCGTTGTCGAAAGTGTGTGTGGGGGTGTATGTGTTAATGTGCTGACGCTACTTATCTTCACGCACAAATTTACAGCGTGTTTGTATACTTGGGTGCGACAAGTAAAGCACGCGTCACTTCGTGAGATAAAAAATACTGTAGGTGTCTAAGGTACAGACGCCAGCACATCAAGCTACCCGAAACTATCAAATTTTCCCAATCAACTTTGAAGCTTACCTATGCTTTAGCAATAAAGTTGAAAATCTATTAAAGAAATTTGATTTTAGTAGCTTGATATTCTAGCGTCTGTACACTAAAATGATTAACATCAGGACACAACAAAAATTTTGACCTTACGTTAAAAAGTTTCCAGAAAGAACTTTGTAATTATACAATTAAAAGCAATAATAACAAATAATAACACGCGTTTGATTGCGCAATATTTTTTTTACAATCAAAACAATTACAAAAGTAATATAATCAAAAGTTATCTCGTTAATTAAATTCCTAGACGGTGTATCACAGTTAATGATCACTAAGTCACATGTCTTCAAATTTTTGGTCTGACATGCCGGTTTCCTCACGATGTTTTCCTTCACCGTTTTAAGAGCAGTGATGATGAAATAATTGAACACTAAATGAAGTTGCGATGATTCACGCCTGTAAGGGCGAAGCCATAACACTGCGTTGCGGCGTCGCATCGTAAAAATCTACGACGCATTGTATTGCTGTGCACGTCGCACAGCAATACAATGCGTCGTAGATTTTTAGTAGAGCCGCGACGCGCGACGCGAATCGCGATTTTATCGCGTGTCGCGCCTGTTTGAAGGAGCATTGAATCACTCCATACAAAATATTCAATACCTACTGCTATAATAGCCTACACCACTCAGCGACCTTCGAGTCGCGAACGAAAATGTACTTTTAAAAATGTAAATTGAAAATGTAATTTTTTTCCCTTGTCGAAATTCGCGATTGTTGAATTGTAACGTAGAGAATATTCGGAATCGAACAAAAAGCTTTAATAGATTCTCTTGCGGGAAACAAGGGCAAGGGGAGTTAAATGATGGTATTTAAAATTTCAAAAATCGTGCTACCGGGCTTTTGTCTCGTATCTCATATTTTGTTCAAAGTTTTGAATAAATGTGGTCTCTAGATCTTTAACATAAATATAAAAGAAATATGAGGGTACTTTCAACTGTCCGTAGAAAGATGACGTTTTGTTAAAAGTTTTAAAATGAACAAACATTCTGGATTCATTGAAACCGGGAATATTATTTAATTCAGAAGATAAATTTTTATCTCTTCTCATGTTGGACATTACATTCATCAACTGCACATAATGTACCAGAGCTAGCCATATCATAAGAATTAGAAACTAAGTACGTCAGGTCGACCGAAATGCGTATGCGCGTGTCGCGGCTGCCGGCAAACCACTGAGAAAGGGGCCGCGCGCGGCCCGGCCGCCTGTAGGTACCTAGTTAACGCGCGTAAGTACATGGAGTGATTTATCTGTTAGTAAGTAATCTGTGCCGACACCAATTTGCATAAAGTAGGTATGCAAGTTACAAGTATGTGAATAGCCGGGTACAATGCGTGCCACGAAAGAAGAGACTTGACCCCGCCTCCCCCGCCTCTTTCCGCCGCCCCTAAGACGTCCGGTCCCGTCCCGCACTCAGATCTCATACCGCTAAAGATACCTAAAATCGTGTACTGCGCATGTCAAACCACGTGGTGTGTCAAGTCTCTTCTTACGTGGCACGCATTGAACTCATTACCGAGCTGTATCCGTAACTTGCGTGATACAGGAACGAAGTTCTAGTGTGTACGCGTCTACTGTTTAGGCTCATGACGTCGCCCCAACGCTTTCACCGCGTGTACTCATTTTGCGAGCTGTAACTGTAACAAACTGATACAGTAGCGAGGTTCTAGTATGTACGAGAAGGCCACATCACTGTAACCGTAATGACAAGTCAGATCTGTCCGCAGTTTTGGTTTGTAACTCCACGATGTCGGACGAAGTGACTCTCACTTGTGCAGCATACATATTTACAGATGCTTTACTCGATGATCATAAATGGCCACGAAGATGGTGGGATCATAAAATGTATCGGAAAAGAAGTGATCTACTTTGCATCTTAAAAAATCACGAAATTAGTAGTCATTACAAAAATTTCACGAGAATGAGTGCAACTGATTTTGAATACCTATTCTAATGAATTTAATCGGTCTCAAGATAGAAGGAAAAAAAAACATTTTTCCTCTGACTATTCACTCATGACGAATAAACACTCGTAAATATTTGATGGTTCGCAGCGGCTTGCAACAATCTTTCTTGACGTCCACGTGTGCACTCCGAGCGCCCTTTGATTCGCGGCAAAAACCGACAATCATCGGCTCGCTGGGAGTCGCTCATGTAGCGCTCGTTGCAGGCTCGCGAACCACGTACACACTATGTTTTTGGTAACAGTAACGGTTACAGTTACGTGCAACGTTACGGTTACAGATATGAGCAACTTGTAATCGTCGGCTCACTGCTAGCCGCACGCGTACTGCTCCCAGCAGGTTTGCGAAACACGTACACACTATGTTTTTTGGTAACAGTTCATGCAACGGTTACGCTTACGGCTCGCTTATGAGTACCCGGCTTATTAGGTACTTTAACGACAAACGTGAGGCAGAAAGAACAAAATATCGTAACGAGTTGACTTGGAGACTTATTTTTTTTTTTCAAAATTTTGTAGAATGCACACAGGAAAACAATCGTCGAAACATTTTTCGACGATTGTTTTCCTGTGTGCATTCCGCAAAATTTTCCTTGTATTTGTTATCTTTCTTTAATGATAATAATATCTTGCCCTACATCATAGCATTCTTTACCTACATGTTTTTCTTCAATGACGTCATCATTCTCTTGCTCTTATCGCAATTTATTTTGAGTCGGCGCAATATTTCTTTTTCTTCCATGCTAGTCTATTAGTCGTTAACCCCCTTTCTAACCATATCATTGTTCACACAGGTTTTCTTCAATTATATCATAGCTAATATTTATGTAAGTAGGTACACTCAATCGCAGATCTATGGAAACAATTTGACATTGATCAATCAATCAATCAATAGTCTTTATTTGTAAATATAGGTTCCAACAGTGTGCAAGATGTTACAATTGTTATATTATAGTTTCTCTGTGTTTTGCCATTTGGCGTACAAATATACATTTATGGGAGGTTTTTGCCAATTAGGTATTATACATAATATATTATAGTATAATTGACAGCGCCATAAGGACGATTTTCATAGCGCAACCACTGATGTGGGGTTACTTACATGTTTTGGGTTCATCACTGCAAACTCAGCATGACTTGCACAGTTTCAGAAATATTTGTTATTGCTTACTCATAAATTTCCAAAGTTCCGATTAAAAAAAAACGATTATCGATAATCATCGGAATTTGCTAATTGCACACTAATTCCCACAAAATAATAAAACATGATAACAAAAGTGAAAATGCTTAAACAAGCCGTCAGTGACTAAGGTTTCAAACAACTCGATTCCTACCGGCGGCTTCCCTTTGAAAAATGGCACATGGCACATCTATAGACACATCTACTCCGGCTTACCTCTTACAAAAATTGACCCTTCGCTACTGCAAGCCGTTAATATTCATTTAGTCCTAACTCTTTTATGAACTAGATTTTCTTATAGATGATTTTAAGCATGAGCTAGCAACAGAGCTATTTCTTATCATTATATTGTGTGCCATATCACGTCAGGTATTTCCCTATTCAATAAAGAGATTTACCTAATCGCGATCATTACCTAAACCGGTAAATTAAGGTTGAAACCGGTAAATTCCTCAGATGTTAGGCAACTGGTAACAGAAAGCTAATTCACAAAATTAAATACGTTCAAAATCTAGTCACAATCTCATCTCAGCGACAGTCAATGTCAAAAACTCGTCAAAAATTTAAGGAAAATAGAGGTAGGTATTTTAGACAGACTGAGACAGAACAGACAGTGAATGTTCTTAAAATTTCGAGTATTGCCCTTCTGGTCATAATCAGACTTCGCTAGAGAAGTGAAGGGCAGGAAGGGCTATGAATCTCTCTTGCTGTGAATGTAACATTTACATGTGAAATAGTTTATACCTCGGATAGTCTAAACTAACAATAATTACCTACAACTACTCAACCGATTGCAACTAGTGCCCTTGGATTTGTCTTGACTCAATGGGTTACCTTCATACCCTAGGAAGCAAACCTATTTGTAAAAAAGGGGATATATTAATTAAGATGGCGCCATCTCGTGAATGTTAACAGTAAACAGTTTTATCTACGTAAACTGAATATAAAACTTTAAAGAAATAATAACTAAGATCTTTTAAAGAACAACACCGAATAATGATGCAGTGAGAAAGTGTATTATTGTATTAAAATAATCCATAGCCGTGTTTGCTGGGCCCCTGTGAATTCCAAATGAAATAAGTAAGAACGTTACGTAGTCACAAAAAAAGTTTTGAGCTTTTTGCGTTTTGTTTTGGTATTCGAAAGACCCATGAAAAATGGATCGATTGCTTGAAAGACAATATGGATGGTCAGAAAGGGTTGAATGACTTGCTTGATAAATTCACACGTGTGCAGAAAAATTATGTTTACAAAGTACTTATTGTGTGCCTATCTGTTTATCTTTTAGTACCTGAAACCTAACTATTATTACCATATTTATTATTTACACACATACTTACTACTATAATTATCCGGATATCTTCCATCAGCTTTGTAATTCAAATTCTTTATTCTTCTAACCAAGTTATCCCTATTAATAACTGATAAGAACAAATTTAATCTTTATTGAACACATTATATCTACCCAAGTTTCTAATAACATATAGATATAAATCTAACACTAATTTGATAACGGTATCGTGGGATTAGGTCATCGACGTAAGTAGATAGTTATAGCAGTTGAAGTGCAGTTGCACTAACGTTAGGCTTCCGATCTGGTGAACGGATGAAGATTAGAAGAGACGAAAGAGAAGAGAGAAGACACGGATAAGCTAAGGCGTATACGAACTTCTTCGTTCTGACCTCCGCGGCGCTGACAGTAGTGTGGCAGCCTGTCAAGATATTTGACACATTGTCACATGAAACTAGACTTGTCAAAAGGCTCTCCCACGGCCACGTTGTGTTGTAAAATACAAGGCCACTCAGAAAGTATTGCGAAAAAATTTTTCATGTATAGCTAGCCAGTTTAATCTATTTTGAAAATAGGATTATTTATAAGTAAAAATAGGTACTTACGTTCCAATTTCAAAATTTCCCTCCACATTGTTTGCGAGCTAATTAAAATTATCGTGTCTCATTAAAAAATTAATAAGCGCCGGGAACTACCAACACCGGGTGTGACTTCTTTTTATTTCCGAAAATTAAAAATTCAACTCAAAGGGATACAATTTTCGTCGCCGGAAGATGCGCTGTCAGCGTTCGAGCAGGCTATAAACGAGGTATCTGCGGCGGACTGGATAAAGTGTTTCGAAAACTGGTTCAGACGCATGTAACTTTGTATAGAGGCTAGTGGAAAGTACTTTGAAAAGATTTAATAAAAATATATTTACCTTAGAACATTTTTTTTATTTTCGCAAAACTTTCTGAGTGTCCCACGTATATGGTGAAAATGCAAAACTTTCAGTAAGCCGACCCACCCAGACTACATTCTGGCTCCAAATATCTACAGCAGGAGATCATCTATGAGTAGCTAAAAGTAGGTACTCAACTGTTACTAAGGTGTGGTGTAGCTATTCATGTCATTAAACTACCAATGCATTTATTTTAGTAACAAAAACGTGTAAAGAAACTTAAAGTTGTGTTCTAACAAAACCACTTTAGATTTATGGTAATTACAAACCACATCAATACTTGTAACGCCATCTGTTGACAATTATTATGTTATGTTTTTAAATTTTTGTTGAATTTATCAACTACTAATGCCATCTGTTAGTTTATATACGATATTATAATGCTTTCATTGTAAATGAAGAATATAGGTATTGCATTTCAAGCTATTCAACTACTTTGACTATGTGCACGTCAGGGCGCTTTCGAAGTTGAAATATCAGGAGCTTAAATTATAAAAATTCGTTTTAAGTCATTTTTATGCTACTCACCCCATATTCTAAATAATGTGCTCCTTTCGACAGCATCGTGTCAATATACCCTAAAGCCGACAACCCAGCTTTCCAGGGAACATAGCTTCTCTCATGAGAAAGGTAGCTTGTGACATCTAATGCAGTTCTATAATCCAGCCGACCAGTGAGGGCCAGATTCATAGCATCATCCACCATTTGTGCTCTGTTGATGATGTGGATCTCTTGAAAACGGGACGGGTCCTTGAGGATCTTGATAAGGAGCTTCCAGTTTTGTAAGTCATAGTTGACGCGGTAGAATCCTGGAAAGGATTATTTGAGTGTGTAAGTTTTTGAAGATTATGATGGAAAAGAAAAACAATGGCATGTGGCGAAATGATATTGGAACAGAATCTTATTTTACTGAATGACTGAAGAACCTACGCCACTGTGTAGTTTAGAATACTTTACTGGTTTACTGAAAAACTCTTCATTCGCTGTAGACACTAATTGTAATACATCTTTTTCATTATGGTATTTTCTTGAGGGGTTCTGGCTATCAAGCAGAAAGCACATTTTTATTTTCTACTCTAAGATATGCGTTAATTATACATGACACTTAAACCATAATTGGCGAAATGTTAGTGTACTATGGATACAATTCTGCCTAACCCTGAGGGGAATACAGGCGGATGCTAGGTAATACCTGTCTGTTGCACATTAGCAATGAACCATTCATCAGGATTCATAGTAATATTGTTGACTGTCAAAGACTTTTCCCCTTTCAGCCATAACTTCGGTTGCGTAGTCTCGAAGTCTTTCTCCGAAGCAGTCGTATACGACACCGGGATCCACCATATGGGTGACTTCTGAGTTTCAAACGTATCGTTGATTAAGACGAAGCGTTCCTGTAATATAAAATGTTAAACTTAGTTTCTGTTGGACTTTTAAAACTTCATTAGGTTTAACTTTCATAGAAAATGGGTTTATATAAAAATATCCAAATATAAAGACTATATATAGGCAATTATCTTCACAAGTCTTAAAAAGCTCCAAGTTTAAATCTTGAAAATTAATGGACGGATAAGTTTATACGAAAGAATATTTTAATTATTTTCGTCAATTTAATGTGTAATAATTGTAGCTGATTGATGGACCGAATCTTCGCATTTGCTATCTTCATCGGGAATTACTGGCATGATTGGAAACGGTAATTATTAAATCAAAAGTCATTTTCGACGTGATGTCGAACACGTAAATGTATTTAATAGTAATAGTAAATCTTATTAACAATAGGCATTTAGATATAAAATTAATGACCTAAATAAATAACCTGTTAAATTGATAAATTTTTCGTTTCTTTGAATAATCAAACTCAATCAACTATTATGTAGATATTTTATTTTATGGTGTTTTTTTAATTTTATTTTATACTGTTCTGTTATAAACAGTGTTCTTAAACAGTATGCAATTGAAAGCCATTTACAAGTTTTCACTGATAGACACATAGAACAAAACAGTCATAATGTGAAAGGTGTGATATATAAAATAAAAAGCTTTTCTATAAACGACGTATTTATCTCGTTTATAGAAACACTTCTTATTTTTTTATTTTATAGACATGTGCAGCAGTGGATTTTGTTAGGCTGGATCTATCGGAACTTTTATGGATTACTTAAGACCAATTTTGTCAGTCAGAGAGTGGTTATTTTCTACTAGCCACATTTCTGACGAATCTTTTAATAGCCACGCGAAACTGAAAGTATTGTTTTAAAAACACCATACGTACATTATGTGAAACTATCATCAAGATCAAATTCAAACGTTTATAGATCATAACATAAACGTTGTATATAAGGTGGCAGGGACACGCAAACTGAAACCATGAATTCAGTACATGATTAGATTAGACTAGACTCCCAAGCGTAGAAATTTTACGTCGGTTGTAAAAAAAATCAGCAGTCATAGAAAAGTGCAATACCTACGCGATCAAAATGTATGGCAGAGCCAAGAGAGGGAGTGGGAGGCAGCCGCCTCCTTCTGCGAAGCAGTTATGCTAGCGAAGGTGGTGGCGGGATGGCTGACGGAGAGAGCTTCCCGTCCCAGCCGCCGCAGAAGACGCTTCGGGCGTCGGGAGCCGCGCGACGACTCCCGGCCACCGTAGGCGCGGGCCTGCGGGCGGAGAGTAATGGGTAGCTCACCGTCCGATCAGGACCAGGCCCATGCCGGACGGCGCGTACGTGTTCCACGCGCGCCTCAAAGAGATGTCAGCATCAACCGAAGGGGCCTGTCAGGGCCGAAGCCTGCCGGGTCAGCGGAATTGTCCGAAAGGGTTACCGCTGGCCCGGAACATAAAGGGCTAAGGAAGGAACACGGATGGGTTTTAGTCAGTAAGAGTCTGACAGTCCCTTCCGCTCCACCCAGAGCGGGAGGGGTCATTTGATGATTTCCCATCCTGAAAAAAAGCCAATTTTGTTTAATAATCAGCAATAAACTTTAACGCATGCGTTTCAGAATCGAGTGCTGGTTCCATGGTAACAGATTGTGCGTCGATGTGGCGATGTTCCTGCCAACGTGTATAAGCACATTACATATTTATATAATAAATAGGAATTAAGAAATCAAATCGTGGATTACCGCCTAATGATCCATATAAAAAGATAGTAGTTAATAATTAGTGATTACGTGGGAGATTAGATAATTCAGTCTGTAAAGTATCGGTATTTAGTACTATCGCGGTCGTTAGTGTTTATGATTATCGGTTAATATAAATAATTGTTAGACACGACGCACGAGGACAATATAATCGCTTTAGAATCCAGTGTCGCGTGGCATTCACATCAGCGCAAAAAATATGAAATCAATAGATGTTCATAGTAACGACATCTATCGGACGTTGTGAGAGTAAAGTTGCCTCTTATGATGTTTTAAAATTCGTTGCGTCTATTGGTAGGTAGCGATAGTGTAGCTTCATTTTGGTCTTTATTATTCAGTATTCATTGCGCTAATAGATTCAAAACCTAGACTTTATCAAAGTATGTTTAGTTTATAAAGTAGCTTATAATTATCTATGTCTATTATATGTAATCTATTGTTTTTCAAGAAGACGTGTTCACATTTTCGCGACTTGCAATAGAACAAAAGTCTCATTTGAAATTTTTTACCTAATTCTGAATTTGCTTGAGCTGCAGCCGGCAAGATGAGGACCCCTTTTGCATACTTTTCTACCTATATCTAAACATCTTGCTTCGCCTTGACATGACAGACGACTATTACTCATTATTATATACTTATTACATAAAATCAACAAACCTGATTAAAATACAGAGTCCCATTCTCATAATTCCTCGTCACAGTCAGGACTGGGAACCCAGTCTGCAAGGTCCAAGAATCCATGACCACTGCCACATCAGCATCGAAGTCTCCTTTCCTCCTAGCTGCACTGGTTAGGGCACTCCATAGGTCCCTTTGTTCGGCATTACCGTACATTTTGGAGTTCAGGTAGTCCGTTACTCCATCGTTGAAGACATCGCTTTTTAGAACGTGGTTCAACATGCGCAGGAGGGCTGATCCTGGGTGGAGAAATTGTGTGAAGCGTTAGTAAGTAAGTAAAGTTGGTTTCAAATGTGATCACATGAAATGCCGCAGCGCAAGAATTTTACATAAACTGCTAGGTGTCGCTGTGTGTCCTTTACAGTCTCCCCAGGGATGTGCTTTACAGGCGTCGCACGGGGGGGTTCCGGAATTGGTATTTTAAGAGGAACCGGGACCAGCCCTATGTGCTGATGGTGATCACCGGGGTTGTTTTAGTGAGGTAAAAATCCCACACTCCCCGACCTCCCTCTCCGAAGGTCGGGTGCCTTTTGAAGGTGCCCCCCGAAAACAAAAAAAAAATAAATAAATAAGGTGTCGCTGTGTGTAATATTCTACAGTTACAAATACATTTTATGCTTTACAACAAGCATCAGCTACCTATATTAATGTAACAGCCAATGCAAATCCACTGTGACTTTTATTGTTATAAGCGAGCAAACATCTTGATAATAGGGCGTGTGAACCACAAATTTATTGTTGTTCGACATTTATCTGTGCTAAAACCAACATACACAGAACTTGGATAACTTCCTTTACCTTTTCCATATGAGATCTTGTCAAATATAGCGTCAGCTTCTTCAGAGGCGCTCACTTCTACAGACAGCTGATGTGAGGAGTTGAGAGCATCTAGTTGGAACACGTTGTGGACGATGTCCAGAACACACAGTTCGGTTATATTCCAGGATTTTTCGACCTAGAATTATTAAAATAGAATAGTATTGAATTTATTAATAGCAATTACGGAATTAAAGAAAATAATTTGACATTTACACTTTGCAAATTTATAAATAAATCGCTTAATTATATTCAGATATTTTCTATGAGACCCTACCGACCAATAAAATATGGCGGGCTAACCGTCACGCGTGCTGGTGAGAAATTAAAAAAAAACCGATGCAAATGGCTGTAAGCCTGTATCTTTCAATAATCATACGATACTGTCCTTTTAAAGCGAAACTTATATCCGATACATTACAATTTAGTTTACTTACAGCATTTACAGCAACATACTCCACGTACGTAGCAAAACCCTCATTGAGCCACAGATCCCTCCACCAGATAGGAGTCACAAGGTTGCCGAACCATTGGTGTGCAATCTCATGGGCTACCACAGTTGCCACGTGGACTTTGTCAGTACTTGCTGATACGCCTTCTTCGTACAGCATTGATATTTCCCTGGAACATTTGGTTTAAGATGTCATATTGAATATTGGTTGGCAGTATTAGTTGTCGAACATCCAAAACATCCAAATGTTTGGTGGCTATAAGAGTAGGGGAAGACCAAAGAAACGATGGATGGACTGTGTAAATGATGATATGGTTAGAAAGGGAGTGACTACTTAGATAGACTTATAGAGATGTATGGACGAAAAGATGTGTTGCGCCGACCCCAAATTAATGAGGGTTTTCTGAAATGACGTTCGCCAGGTGGCAGCACTGACACGTCAGGTCCAGACATCTGTCAAAGAGCCTATATTTTCTTTAGTCATGACTGAATGATGAACGAATGAATGAATCGAATGATGAACGTCATCATATATTTTATATAGGAAGACCTCTTGTCACAGTGGTGCGTACTGGTGTCGTAAATTTTCACGAAAACCCTCATTGGGATAAGGGCAGGAGACTGATGATGATTTGGTTAAAGATGTAGGTAAGGAATCTAGTCGATAGATGAATACTGTCAACATACAAATAAAACTGCACTTTTAAGTCTTATTGCCTTGAGTTATGGTCCATTTCAGTTTGTTTTGACTAGACACAACTGTTTGCAGAACAGCTACTCAAAAACTGAAGATATTCCCAGACGCGTTTGTGTGTCCAATTAATGTACCTAAGAACAGTTCAGAACAAAATAGAAAAAACGCCGCTTTAGCCGGGTATAATTTGTATTTATGTAATACGCTTAAAAAAAAATCTACTGTTCCATACACTTTGACCGTTAACGGCACTGATTTTTTTTAATAACCGACGATTTTTATTGTTCTGGGGGTCTAGAATTATTTGGTCAATGTATGGTAACAGTTTGCGCGTCGATGTCCCTTGCACCCTGTATTTTTGCCCCCTAATCTTGTTGTTATTATTAATGACGCCCTATTTCTTATTTATAAAAATACTCACTTTACTTTCAATGCAACATTTGACCAGCATCCAACACGATTTAATAAACATTCATTTTTCGTTATTTTACCACACTGTCCCCAAATTAATCCATTAATTTAACAAGAATAAAAGGAAACAAATTCGTCAACACTTAAAACTTCGGTACCAAAATTTTCGGTCGCCAACACAATAAGTGCGAACGCCCTGCGACCCTCTCCCCAAATCAAAGGGATGATAGATGGTCGGTCCCCAGCCGATAATGAAGTGTTGCGATTCATTCATCCATCAAAAGACTCACCCCTGTACCAGATTTAACGGAGCTGATGTTATTTACCGGTTCGGATTTAGTTTCGTTATTGTTATTGGGGAGCTTGTCTTTTGGGTCTATCGATTTTGTTCTGGCGGGGAAATTACAGCAGACTTTACGTTAGTTTTTTTTTTCTTCTGAGGGTAATATTTGGTTTATTATATTATATACTAGCTGACCTGGTGAACTTCGTACCGCCCCAGAATCAAAAAAGCCGATCCATACAGAATGTATGAGAAAATCTTAAATATATTTTTTCTTTGTCAATTTAGCCAACATGGCTAAATTGACAAAGAAAAAATATATTTCGAGGTGGAGACAAATCCAACAAACCAAAGATCCTCACCCAAGCCAAAGATTCCCAAAGAACCAAAGATTCTTGAGTTATAAATGGTGTAGGTACCTAACTAACTCGACTTTCTTTTATATAAATAGAGTAGTTTCTGCCCGCGACTTCGTCCGCGTGAAATTTCTTGTTAATCCGACCCACCCCGTCGTATCGCATCGCCTGCCCGCGCTATTACTTCGTTTTTGCTTAGCATTCTTTCTGACAATTTTTCTTTTTACTCGGCTCCTAAAGGTCATAGCGTGATGTTAAATAGCCTATAGCCTTCCTCAAGAATTGGGCTATCAAATGCAAAAATAATTTTTCAAATCCGACTGGTAGTTCCAGAGATTAGCGCGTTCAACCAAACAAACAAACAAACTCTTCAGATTTATAATATTAGTATAGATAGATTAAGATAAAAATATCAACCCTTCATTAACTAACACACTATTAAAATGAGGTTATATGTATAATATTTTTATTTTAATAGTGCGTAAGTTTAGTAATTGAATTACGTAATATTCTCATAGTTCTGTTCAGTCTACTGCCAGAGGCATTTATTGTGCGATCATGAGCACACGAAAAACATGAAACATTGCATTGCATTGATGATCTATTGCCAGAGGTCGGCATTTATAAGGTCGGCATTATTAATATTAGTTGAAGTTCCTTAGCAACTTTAAAAATAGGCTTATTACTAATTGCCTATTAAAGTAACATCAAAGCTCTTCACTTATACAAAGTGTACCTAACAGAATTTACAGAATAAACGCGAGTCCTGAAAGTAGTTTGTTCATAATTGACTACTGAAATGATTTCAGTAAATTTTAATATAGATTTTTTTTATTATATATTTTGCCTTACTGTCTGCCGATGGAACCATAGAAAATTAAATCTTGTTTCAAGGCTCAGACTCGGTTTTAAATGCGTAAAGTAATGCTCGGGTCAACAGGAGTTTCTTAAATCTTAATAATAATACATAGTTAGCTATAAAAAAACTAAGTTTTTGTCATTGTATTATGCTTTTAACTGAATATTCTAATTGGGGCGCATGGGGACTTGCGTTAATTATGTTATCATATTGTAGAATCTTACAAGGAGGGGTCCGTGGGTAAATAATAACAGCCGCACAGGTCGATCGATCAGGTTAAACTACGCTTGCCGCGGTTGGTCTGTGGATGGGTGACCATCTTTACATACCGAGGCCCCTCCGTGCCTCGGAAAGCACGTTAAGCCGTTGATTCCGGCTGTCATTCGTGGATCTTTGACAGTCGTTACGGGTAGTCAGAAGCCCGAAAGTCTGACAAACAGTCTTACCAAGGGGCATCGTATTACCCAGTAACTGGGTTGTGGAGGTCAGATAGGCAGTCGCTCCATATAAAATACTGGTATTCAGCTGCATCCAGTTAGACTGGAAGCCGACCCCAACATAGTTGAGAAAAGGCTAGGCAGATGATGATTGTAGAATCTTACAAAAATAAGTCAGATTCTTAAACAATTTTCTTACCTAAAAGTAAGCAATCCCCAATTCTCCATGGCACCATTTTTGAAATCCGGCAACGCGATCATATCAATCTTCGGCAACGGAAACTTTATCTTGTAATACTCCTCCAAATACTTCAGTATCTTCGGACCTATCTCGAGAGCGAATGCAGCTGACTTGACAGCCTCACTTCTTGCCCAGACCGAGAACTTTTCGTTCGTCATGTTCTTGAAGTCTGTTACCGTGAATGCCACTAAGTATGTTGACATCGGTAGGGACTCTGCATAGTGATCCCATGTGTAGTCTGGTAGAGTTTCGCTGTAAAAAATACCTTTTGATTAAAGGAAGAAAAGAAAGAATATATAAGTATATAAGTTAACGAGCGAATCTGTGAGCCAACATGTTACATCTGGCTGCCAGTGCCCTGCGTTCACGTTCAATGTCTACCTGATCCCTGAGGTCCTTGGTGACAAAGTGACCCAAATATTTAATGTATATTTATGTAGTTAATATAGTTATGTATGCTTGCGTTAACATTGGTAATCAGTTTATATAATATGGAAAACTTTAATGAAATTGAAGGCAACCGCATCCCACGAGAGAAATTCTTCGGCCATTTAAATTATACCTATGTATTTACCTACCTGTGTAATGCAAGACAACAAACTTCAAAAAACACATATTTTTCTTCTTTAATCTGTACTTACTGCTTACTCTTTCTAACTATGTTCATGTTAGAAAGAGACGACATGTTGTTTGGTCTTGCGATGCTGATGGTGAACTTCGCCTTCAAAGCTGGTTCGTCCCAGCAGGGGAACGCACGGCGAGCGTCCATAGCCTGGAACTGGGTGACTGCTATCCATCTGCCGATCAACCAATCAGAGAGGTCTTGAGAATGTTCTAGAACATAGCTCGAACATAAGGCGCGCTGTTGAATTTTCCACTTTCGGTGCTGAGCCGAGCGTTAAAAATTCAATAGCAAGCTTTTATTTAGGCATTCATTTAGGAGTTGCTTAGTGTTAGTGAAACGGACATAAAAGTCGAAAATGTAGACAAGGAATAGTTTTGTTGTAAGTAATAATTAGCAGTGTGGTCCAGTGGTATAAGCCCCGATGGACAAGACGTAGGTCGTGGGTTCGAACCCAAGCAGCCGCTTTAAGGCTCCTACAAACAGGCGCGACACGCGATATAGTCGCGCACGACACAAAGGCACCGCTCGTTGTGCGACTTGCGGTGCCTTTGTGTCGCGTGTCGAGTTGCGCCTGTTTGAAGGAGCCTTTACTTTGTGAGTTTATTTCATCACTACTGCTCTCAAAACGGTGATGGAAAACTTCGTAAGGAAACCGAAATCCAAAAACCAAAAATTCGAAGACATGTTACATCCACCAACCCGCACTAGGTCCGCGTAATTGATTATGGCCTCTTACAGAGAGGGGGCCTGTGTCCCAACAGTGGGAACAATAACGGCTTATTATGCTATGCTTAACCTCTCGAATGTCTTATGTTACACAGTGCAACTTAAGAACAATTAACTTCTATTGTGTCTGCTCATTAGTCAATCAAAGGGTTAAGTAATAATCAAACTAATACTCTAATAGCATCTAGTCAACAGACAGTATCTACAAATGGTGTTGCAATCTGAATCATTTTAAAGGATATATTGCTAATCCATTGCTTTATATGTTCGAAAAATTAGTCTGCTCTACAACGTAAATAACGCAATGAATTTTGTTGAACTGTCAAAATGAAAACCATCGCTACTGTTACAGTACCCGGCGATAAATATTGCACATTCGACCTATGGAAAGAGACAATCGGCTCGCCAAATCTTCCAAAAATCCAAACCTCCAATCTCTCCAAAATCGTCCAAAGAATCTTCCAAACTTCTTCTCCTTTCCAGAAGTTTTTTATTTTTGAAGAGAGTTTTTCTATTTTTTTCTTCTTTCCAGAATCTTTCCAAAGGTCGATGTGCAATATGTATCGCCGGGTACTGTACTGTGTTACGCAATTACCCCGCAGGCTGAAAGACACTTTATACCTATGCTTGACAAAAATAATATAGGGTGTCAACATGGCTCGTATATATTTGTAAAATACCCCAGGGATTTGGCACTGATAGCCGAAATACAAGCTCTGCCTAGTTCGGCTACAGATCTAATAATAATGTAATCTATGTCTAAGTTTCTTTAAATAAACATTATTATTATTATTATTTTGTGCCAGATTAAGTCTGATTTAACCTCATCTGAAGTATCGCCTTCATTATTCGTTGTCACGCACGAAATAAAAGTATATTTCCTTTGCCTTGAATCTACTGATCCATAATACCGTTGGGACATTAACTGTCTATTATTACCAGCCACGAGCGGAAGGGAATATCTCATATTCAGGATACATGATATCCGCTTTAGACCTACCCTTGTGAATTCACTTCTACTCTTCTATAGCGTGGAACGTTATAATTTTCCGGGATGACAAGTTACGCTGTCTTTTTAACAATAGATTTTGGTTTCTGTTAAAAATCATTAAAACCGCTCCAGACGGTCCATTCTGTAAAAATCTCACCGTGAAACCTTTTTTTTTTTATTACCGCTGAATGGGCTCTTGACCTCGATCACGCCTGATGGAAAGCGATGGATGAGGTCTATGATGGAACGAGCGACGAGCGTGCCCAGAAGATGCCTAAGGCACTGGAACTCCCATGCATTGATGAAACACAGAAGGCGGATTCCGGTGGGAGGGTGGTCGCAAACCAGGCAGGCATTAGCCCTACCACCGCAAGGGAAGAATTGGCTAGTCAAATAAGGTGTTGGGTATGACTGTCCGGGATGCGCTGAGCGCTCGGTTCAATAGAGTAACTGGCGGAACAAACTTCGCTACACGAGGAGGCTTCTTCATGCATCCCACACATGCATGCACTTAGGTGTAGTGAGCTGTCATTCCACCTGATGCTAAGGATTGACACTATTGACAGCTCAATTCAGGCTCACTTCACCTTAGTTCTCACGGTGAGATTTTTACAGTTAGATCGGCATTAGTCTCCTCATTAAAGAAACGCATTCATTTAAAAACTCTTACTCTTTGATGACAAAGTTAGTTTTTAATATGGTTCTTTTGCTTCTTTATTCTTATACATGTTATAATAGCCGCACAGCCCGATAGATCAGGATAAGTTATAATAAATTATGATTCATTATCCTTTTATGATTCTGCCAAAGTATCTAACCTTTTTAGGCCCCTAGGTGTTGATTCAGCGTAGGCGTTTGATTCAGATTTTGACTGAAAGTTTGTTACCTATTATAATTAGGGTTCTAAACTTATAATTAATATAAGTCTGAAATCGATAATCCGCTTTGAGCAAGCGTGGTGATCAATGCTCGTGCCTTCTCAGTATAAGAAGAAGGCTTTGCCTTGCTGTGGGAAGATTTTATTGAATCTGAGGCGGTACGGAGTTCGCTGGTTCAGCTAGTTTATTCATAAACAAATAAATATGGCCCTCCAAAGTCCATTCCAAACTAATAATTTCGCAATTACCAATGACCACGCCATTCAAAATTCGCTAACAATACGCAAGGAAAGCAATTAGGACCTCCATTGTACCAGAGGAACATATTAAAGTATATTTTTATAGCTGTTAATCCACCATTCGTATTCAATACGGCGCACGTATTCATGTGACCAGCCGAGATGTCTCGGAGAACGTGCCTCCCGCTTAATAGCCGACTGTTTTACATCTTAGGATATTATTTTGTTAAAGCAAGTTTTGTTTTGGCTAAATAATAACAGCCGATCGGGTCGATCGATCAGGTTAAACTACCCTTGCCGCGGCTGTTCCGTGGATGGGTGACCGTCTTTACATATCAGGACCCCTCCGTTCCGGAAAACACGTTAAGCCGTTGGTACCGGCTGTCATTCGTGATCTACAGTCGTTACGGGTCGTCAGAAGCCCGAAAGTGACAACCAGTCTTACCAAGGGGTATCGTATTACCCAGTAACTGGGTTGTGGTGGTCATATAGGTAGTTGGCTCCATGTAAAATACTGGTACTCAGCTGCATCCGGTTAGACTAGAAACTGACCCCAAAATAGTTGATAAAGGGCTAGGCAGAAGAACATTTTGTTAAAAATCATGATATTTAGTACCTACAGGTATTTTCTATAAAAACTTTAATTTGGACTAAGTATCATTGAGGTATTAGGTACAAATGATTTAATACTTTTATCTAAGGATTCTTTTATGTGTATATAAACTAAAAATGCTTATCACTCTTAACAAGTGCACGTCATTATAATAATTATTCTGCAATAATCTCTATAACTAGGCTCTATATACCCACCTAACTAGTTTTCCAAAGTGGTTGTAGGACTGAACTTGACAGTTAGACCTACCGTTTTAATAACTAGTCATATGCCATGACGTAAATAAATTACCATATCCATACCAAGGTGAAGAAAACTGATTGGCAAAACTGGGTTAAGAAGAATAAATCCTAATTATTCCCAACTGCTTTTATTTTTCGATTTTACACCACTAAAATCGAAGTGGTAAAGCAATCTTCAAAACCATAACTTGGGCAACAAGAGAAAAAGTTCTTTGGTATTTAGATACTTGAAATATTGGTTTATTGTAAGATACTTAAGTATTATTTAGATCAGTTTTAGTGTCGATACTTCATGCAATAATTTGAGGTTGAAATCCTCGAATTTAAAGCGTCTAATATACAAATTATACATATATACCTTGGAGTGGAAACCGCGTATCGGTAAGCGTAGTGAGGCACACCTCCCAGTTAGATGGACCGACGCCCTCAAAAAGGTGGTTGAGACAGACTGGATTCGAAAGGCGGAGGACAAGGTGTCTTGGGGTAGCATGGGAGAGGCCCGTAAGCCTCTCAGCCAGCCTCTCGGCCTATCAGTCAGTCCACCGCTGGACGTATCCAGCAGTGGACTGACTGATAGGCTGAGTTAATTGATTGAATATACTGTTGCGCGCCACAATTAATGCCTGGTACATGGTGACATTAGTTACCACTAGCGCCATCTAGTATCTGGTAGCAGAACTAGTAGGGTCAAGGTCCTAGAAATTCCGAGAACTATCGACATCGGGTCAGTCGGGACCGGTATATACTCGAACATTCTAAATGTTTATATAGTAGCTGGCACTATATAAGGCCGGTGTGGGCCGCGAGACACATAGTTTTGAATAAGCGATACAAGCGAGTATATCGAAGCGATATTCAAGTGCGACTAAGAGTGATCAGTAGTGAAATTGTGTTTCATAATTAGTGTTTGAGTTGTAATTAGTGTTGTGACAATTTTTGGTTATTAAATCGGCAGTTTTTAATTGTCACGAACCCCGAGCTCGTAACAATGCCAAAGATAGTGGATTGATTAGATACTATAAATTCGAGGATTTGGCATTGTAAGCTCTCTGTAGAATTGCTCCACATGGAGTAACCATCCATAAAAAAGTTACATACATAACATATAAAAAAGGCACATACATTACATTCGTATCATGATTCAATCAACTGGAAGGGACATAAAAATCATTTAAGGTAACAAGTACCTACACACGTATAAAAATATATCCATCACCGTTGCCAGGCACTTTGCCAATTCAAATAAATACCTTTAGTAACCTTGTGCTCTAATAATCATTATAATTTATATTCCCTGCTCGTTCCATAATATCTCGAAGAATAGGGAAAAACATGGTAGAAATATTCATATTTTTGTATCTATGTAACTGTGTAATGTGATATATTGAATATCTATGTGTGTGCTATTTTATGTAGAATCAGCCAATAATTTTCCCACTGCTGGGACACAGACCTCCTGGCAGAGAGGGAGTGGGTCGTAATGCACTACACGGTTGCATTGCGGGTTGGTAGATGTCGCATGTCTTCGAATTTTTGGTTCTGGGACATGCCAGTTTCCTCACGATGTTTTCCTTCACTGTTTTGAGAGCAGTGGTGATGAAATAATTTTCACAAAGTAAAACGCCTAATATCGGGGTTTGAACCTACGACCTACAACTCATAAGTCGTGACCTTTACCACTGGACTACCACTGCTCTCCATCATTAATATTGCTTCATCATTATCTAGTTAGGTTTCCAAAAGAAAAATAGTGCTGAACAACGCAATTCAAATATGTCAGTACTTACTTTTTAACACCTTTCTCTTCATACGAACTTCTGTAGAATCCATGGAGATTATCGTTCAACAATCCAGTGTATTTGATGGTTAAAATGTACTGCTTCCCTACCAATAACGTGGTCCCTAAAGTTATAATGTGGAAATTTCTCGCCACGTCTTCCAGCTTTCTGACAATGTATATCAAATGATCATCATCTTTCTCATGTATTTTAACATCGTGTATCGTGAGTTCTACACCATGAAAGGTAACATCTTTAGTTTCTTCTCGCACTGCTAGAAATATAGTGACTTCTCCATCAAAAGTGAAATTGCCTTCATAAATGTATGGTGTAATATTGAGGAAGTATCTCTCTGGTTTCAATTGACTTGGCAGCCAGAGATTCGTCACGTTTGGGACTGAAGAGTGAGTCGTAGTTTCTAAAGGTATGACTGATCTACTGCTTTCTGTTGTCAACGGTAACACTAAGAGTTTTGATTGGTCACAGTGGCAGAGTTCATATTTCGTGACGTTCGCTAATTGGTCTATTTTTGGGCAGGCTGCGTAGTTGTAGACTAGGAGGGATGCTGTGACGAGGGCTAGCGCGAAGATCACGAGGATGATGATGGCGAGACACTTAGAGAGGTAGACGCCTCGCTTGGTCTTTGTGGAGTAGTCAGCTTGTGTACCGTCCATTATGTTGAGAGGCTCATGTGCTTGGGTCATAACGTCACCGTTTACTCGACCTGTAATAAATAATAATTCGTTATTTGATGCAACAATACAAAAGGTCATAATGGTTTACGATATTAAATCAAGAGAAGGGGTATGAAATTTAATGACCGGTTTTTATAAACTAGATGATTTTGTTAAGAATGATAATTAACAGACAGTTAATGATCACTAAAAAGGTGCAAAGGCAAATTGACCCCTTTTTCTTTTTATTGCTGAATGGGCCTTTCTTCACCACGATCACGCGGTCACGCCTGATGGAAAGCGATGGATGAGGTCTATGATGGAACGAGCTTGCCCAGAAGATGTCTGTTCACTGTTGCTTTAAAAGCAGATGGCTCACTTCGATGCAATAATACATTGTGAAATTCATCTAACATCAAACTCATGACTTTAGTCTATAATTATCTTTGTTTTTTCTGATGTTTTAATTCAGATACTCATCCACCACGTCAGCTGTAGTAGCATGCAAAACCGAAATAAAAATTGCAAACAAAAAATATTGCAAAACTAAAAATTGGACCATTGATATGAAGCCACAGAGCAGCCGCACGCAACTCCAACGAATGTTTGCGGAGAGCGCGGCTAAAAGCAATTTCGACGAAAACAAACTCATCAAAATGTCGGTTTGTTTGTTTCTGAACTAAACCGCTTGTTACCGAGTGTAGTTGTTTACCTAGGCCTACAGGGAGATGATTAGGGAGAGGTATAAACAACGTTTTTTTAAAGTGAACGGTTGATTTAAAGATGTGAAAATTGTGTCTAGCTTTCACAAAGCTTAGCATGGCTCTGTTATTGAGCATACATACATATATCTTGTAAAGGGTTTTTCAATAGGGACAAGGTATCTTTGACAGCCGATGGCGGTCAGAATAGTTTGTCTATTGGCCCGCATTTTTAACAGATGAGTCACTAAGTGTCCGGCATTTATTAAAATGAGACGCTATACAGTTGAACAGCGCGTTGAAATGATTAAAATGTGTTATCAAAACGGCAAATCCATTCGTAGACTTTCCTTTTGAAATCAGTGGTCCAACGTTTACTAACACTTATAATAGTTTAATTTCCCTGCCTATCATAGTGCATGCATAGCTGCTATCTACAGTAACACGTGTTTGACATTCACGTGGTCTTCTCCTCAGAGATTGAAATTATCTTCACGTTGCCAATTGGCTCGTCGAGCCCACAAAGGTCTGTCCATTGTTGAGCATCGTAACCAATTTGCAACAACACTAGTATAGGTACTGTTGTAGTAGATTATAGCGTAATAATGGAGTGAGTATGAATGATATAACCTATTGACAGCGCGTCTTTATTATAAAACTAGCTGCTAACCGCGGTTTCACTCGCATAAGTCTCGATCAAGTAGGAATATCGGGATAAAATGTTTTTCTTTCTTTCTTTCCCGGGACTCAAACTATCTCTATACGAAATTTCAATTAAATCGGTTCAGCGGTTTAAGCGTAAAACGGTAACAGACAGACAGATACACTTTCGCATTTATAATATTACTAGCTTCCGCCCGCGGCTTCGCCCGAGACGCATGTCGATAAAAACTATCCTATATCCTTCCACGGGATGCAATGTATCTCCCTGCCTACTTTTATCGAAATCCGTAGAGTGGTTTAGGCGTGAAAAGGTAACATACATACAGACAGATAGAGTTACTTTCGAATTTATAATATTAGTATTAGTATGGAAGTATGGATAGGAACTCCTTGCCAGACTCCATGCCACCCTGGGCCTATTTGAGCAGTCATGAGGCAAACAATAGTGTTTTTATAATTAGGCTATTTCTGTATTTTTTGTGCTCTTGTATTGTGTGCCCTGGGTCAAAAATTTTATTTTTTTTTCTTCTTTTCTTTTACAATATCTATAACCTACAAAATTTTATGGGTCGACTCAAAGCACATTGCTGTCAGTATCAGCGCTCACAATCAGATCAGGTAGAATTGGAAAACGACCCGAAAAAAAAAGTCACAATATCTAGGCTGCCCTCAACGCGAAAAGTATAAACAACTCGAAGAAATCTATTGAATTCGCAAGTTTAATAGATTTGTGCTGGAGGCAGTTTGAAGTTGGTAAAAGTCGCAAGTCCACTTGCGTTAACTTTTTAAACGGGACAAGTTGGCGGAAGTCAACTTGCTCAGTTAAATTTACTTACCTACCTACTGATTTAGCGCTTTTGAAAATCAACAAACAAATATAATTATAACAAACAACAATATTAATATAATTTGAATATTGAACAATTTTTTTATCGGCTACTTACAACATGTCCCGGTACTAACGCACACCAACAAATACCAATTACAACTTATGTGTGTGTGTATTGTATGTGTGTGTGTGCGTATTTTGTGTTTTCTTATTATTCAATCATAAATTACAAATAAAATACATTCACTGAATTTTTACTATTATGTATAAAACATTGTTAAATACTGATTGTGGGAGAAAATTGTGGTCTCATTACAAATGCCTACACACAGTCGCACACGTAGTAGGCAGGTAGTTAGGTACTTAGTCCATTTTGGTTTGTTTTAATTCTACAGCCAAAGTGTGACTGTAATTTACTTAGTTTTAATTACTTTTGGGACAAAAATTACCTATATTAAAAATTAGAGAAATCGATTCAGCAAACGATACTGAACAAACTACTTTCGCAATGTGCATTAATTCTGTTACACATTGTATAAGGATTTATTTGGTTAAATAGAAGTAGATTGTATAGTGAGCAAACTTGAATGGATAATTTTAATAGGTCGTCTAAAACCCTGTTGATACTATATTAGCAATGTGGCTTGTTAAGTGATGATGTGGAGATAACAGAAGGTACATTCTGAAAATCTACGAGACAATACAAAATCCCGAATAGACAAATAGTATTTTTGTAATAACCAACGACAAAGGTGGCTGGGACAGACTCGATGCGGAAGGCTTAGGACAGGGTGTTGTGGCATAGCCTGTGAGAGGCCTTTGTCCAACGGTGGACTGCGATGTACGTGAACTAGACTTGAAAAAGAATGTTTGAACTTTATTAAAATTTGAACCACATACCAGTACATACCAGTTTTACTAAGCGGAAAGTTGCTAAGGGCAGAGTCAATGAGGGTTTTCTGAATTGACGTTCGCTAGGTGGCAGCACTGGCACGTCAGGTCCAGGCATCTGTCAAAGAGCCTATATTTTCTTAAAGGCAGGGTTATATTAGAGCCACGCAGCGTGTCGCAACGCGTGGGATTGCAATCGGTTTCATACATTTAGTATGAACGTGATTACATTAACTCGGCGACACGCGGGACTGAGTTAATGTAATCACGTTCATACTAAATGTATGAAACCGATTGCAATCCCACGCGTTGCGACACGCTGCGTGGCTCTAATATAACCCTGCCTTTAGTCATGACGGAATGATGAACGAATGAATGAATCGAATGATGGACGTCATCATATATTTTGTATTGGGAGACCTCTTGTCACAGTGGTGCCAACTGGTGTCGTAAATTTTCACGAAAACCCTCAGCCGTAGACACTAGTGGGCGTCAGCTGTATACTCATCGACGGCTGCAGTTGTCTCTGCCGTTGACGAGTGCCGCTTGTGTAGTGGATTCATTTAATATGTCAAAACTATTCATAGGAGATTGAAAATGGACAACCCGCTTTAAGGATCCTGCAAACAGGCGCGACGCGCGACGCGAATCGCGCGCGACCCAAAGGCACCGCTCGTTGCGCGACTTGCTGTGCCTTTGCGTCGCGCGCGATTTTATTATGTCGGGCCTGTTTGAAGGAGCCTTTATTCGTGGATGTCATAGGGGATATTACACTATCATGTTCATAGGATTACAGAGTGTGTCAGAAATGTTTGGTCATATTTAACCGCGATTACCCATGGAGAAAGTTATTCAGTTTGATGGTCTGTACCAGATCCTTAAATATGACCACAATTTTCTGGTACCTACACGCTGTATAGGATCCATACATTTTTTCCTATATGAAAGTTGAGAAAATACATTATATAATATCGAAACTCATATATTATCTAGACCTATGAAAAGGTTTTAAACAGATTATACAGGGTCCCATTAAAATAGATGCACAAATTTTAACATAGCGCTCAGTTCGTCTAACCAAAGATATCCAAACAAAAAAAAACACTGATTAAAGCGATAAGCGATAGCATTGTATGTTTTGTATTCATAATCGTATTTTTTTTGTTATGTATTTTCTGTTGTACAATAAAATAAATAAATAAAGTGATTTTATTTTGACCTAAAATAATAAACTGCCGGCCATATTAGTGTTATTTTCGTTAGCTGATAATTTTTCTTGTAAGTATCTATGCGTTTTTCTTATACCTATATATTTTTTACCATCAGGACGATGTGATATTTTGGTGGTCTGAATGATTTCTAAAAGTTTGTCCATCTATTTTAATGGGACCATAGAGATTAAATACACTAATAACGGTTGGATCTTCTGTTCTAAATCTGTTTATCGACCAACTCCACTCCTTAACGCATTATAACGTGCCATGAACAGGTGAGGTTACGTTTATAAACACTAATTTATAAGCAGATGACATAAATTTAATATGTCCAACGTCCTTATACTATATGTAATTTAGTATTCAAAGGGCAACAGTTTGTTGGTCAGTATACGAGTACATAGTGATTCATTGAGGTGGGTCAGAATGGGCGAATCTGAAACTATGTATTTGAAGTAGAGAATTTAGGTACTATTATATTATAAATTAAGTTAAAGACTTGTGACAACTTTTTAATTTAATTTAGATCGATCGACCTGTGCGACTGTTATTATTTAATAACAGCCGCACAGGTCGATCGATCAGGTTAAGCTACGCTTATCGCGGTTAGTCCGTGGATGGGTGACCATCTTTACATACGAAGTCTAAGTACTCCGTGCCTCGGAAAGCACGTTTTGACAGTCGTTACGGGTCGTCAGAAGCCCAAAAGTCTGACAACCTGTCTTACCAAGAAGTATCGTGTTATCCAGTACCTGGGTTGTGAAGATCAAATACCGGTACTCAGCTGCATCCGGTTAGACTGAATGCCGACTCCAACATAGTTAGGAAAAGGCTAGACAGATGATTATAAATTAAAGTAGCTTTTCTTGTCTGTCTGTGTTACCACGTTATTCTTCTAAACTACGCAACGGATCACCAACATAATTATATCATACATTAAGAAGATTTTCAAAAAATCTCATTAGTTATAATATTTGTATGTTTATGTATATTATATTGTATGTATATTTGTTGTTGTATTCACAGCAGTGGTCTAAGATCAACATGTTCCACATAGAACTCGCGTAATACAAATAAATATCTTATAAGACCCTGCTTCACTGTAAAGCAAACCCCTAACAATAAAATAAATACGTGGATAAAAGGACCACTTAAAAAGAGCTCTAGCGGCAAGCGATGACATGCCAAGTTTTCCTAGATTATGATAGAGCACGGTCTAGTCAACACGGTACTATATGAAGCGCTCTTCAAAAACTAAATGAACAAGAGACAAAAATAACATACAGACTATTTTCATATCAAGTAGGCACAAAATAATTCTTAGTTAAGTATAATATTTAAGGTGCTTACAGGACCTAAACGCAAAAAATGCAAGTTTTAGAAGCAATAAAAGTATGTGATCGACTACAGTAAACAAAATTTAAAAAATATATGATATTATTCAGGATATATGCTAGGCAGATAGTGTGTTGAAAACATAATGTAAGTAATTTGATACGATAAAAAAAACACGAAAATAACTCTAAAAACTTTCTTTTTACAATAAAAACCATACTAATATACATACAATCATTAGATTGTCAGATTACTCTACAAGCAACATACTAAAGCACGAGTGTTTTATTTTTTTAGTTCAAAAAATAGATTTTTTGTAAATAGATAATTGCTTCATATTTTGCAATAAATTACCAGGGTTGTGTCATCGCGCTTCTCTTTCTTTTGTATGCAGTCCGACAAAGACCGAACTTTAGGTCATGTCACCTTAAATAAAATCCATGCATGTCCATTCTAATATTACAAACTTGAAAAAAAATCTCTATCAGTTTCTATTTCCCGCCTAAACCACATAACCGGTGATCTTGAAATCTGACAAAAAGGTAGCCCAGAACATGTACCAGTGCATAGGCCAGGGGTGGCGAACCTTTATGGATCAACGTGCCATTTTTTGTAAAGAAATGTTTGATGAGGTCATAGATGTGCCATTTTTTTTGTGATTGCAGGGAAAATTATAAAACAATACTATCGATTCCGCGCTTCCCGCCTGCTGCTCCTTACACCGCGCCTACTCACTCCGTAAAGTAGACTCAAACGCGTTCGTTTGTTAAATTTCAGTGTATTACGTAGGTACTTTTTCGATCGAAGGCGTGCGCAAAATAATTTGTCGCGTGCCATCAATGGCACGCGTGCCACTGGTTCGCCATCCCTGGCATAGGCTACTTTTCATGCTATATCAAAAAAATACGAAATACAAAATACCCGTAGACAAAATCACAGGTCACTAGTTGAAAATAAAACTGAAAAGCAATAGACAGTTACCATCGGATACACAAAACTTCGTTTAAACATTACAATACATTACTGAATAATCTTTGTTGAACAAACAAGCAAGATAATACATTATAATTAAAATCTGGGCAGTTTAGAAAACGGATCTCTTTATAATCCTCCTATTTACAACTAAAGCCAGTATAGATAACCGGATTAGGGTATCCCACCCCTCTTTTCTCGTTTAAATTTTGACACTTCATAAATCATTTCAACGGTTACTAAACAATCAAGAGCCGGTCCTTCATTTACCATTCATTTATATGAATAAATATCAAAGATGTTCTCGATGTTCTGTTGATCTCGTATATAAATGATGATGATGATTTGGTTTTTTATTTTTTACTGTGCATAGTTTAGTTTGTGATCTTCCTGTAAGAGTCGCAAATAAAACTTTTTCTTTCTTTCTTTCAAAGTCAAAGCATTTATTTCAAATAGGCACTTAGAAAGACTAGAATCAACTCTATTTCGTTGTAATTTCTGACGTTCAAAAGTGCCTTTTATTTAAGTGCCTATTTGAAATAAATGCTTTGACTTTAAATGTTCTCTCGTATACGAGAGAACCATTTCGTATTTCTAAAACATCTTTCAATAGGATTGACATTAACTTTTCAGTAGCTTGTGTTAATCCAGTACATTTTTGACATTTCCATCACCATTATAATTGATAGAATGTCACTTCTTCTAGACCGAGTCAAAATAAGAATTGATTTTTCAGTAGTTTTCACAATATATGCACTTCAGCGAGAGCGACAGTAATAATATGAACTTGGAGAACGATAAGTCAGTTCTTCTAAGAGATATGTACTAATTTCACGTACACCGACTTGTCACTCCCACTAATTTGGGAACAAAAGCTTTGAGCTTATCGAAAGGATCGTTACAGCTCAACACGGATTAGTATAATTGATATTTTTTTTAAATCGACCAATTTCTCAAAAGGAAAGTCATTTTAAATCGCCGTCAATTCATACTGACATTGTAGAACGCGATGGAGAGTCTTAAGTAATTCTTAAAGATATATTTTTGGTAAAGAGCGATGGAGCGCAGCATCCTGGGTGTAAAAAAGACAGGACAAAATTCGGAACACCATACTTTTTTTTTTTCAGGATGGGAAATCATCAATTGACCCCTCCCGCTCTAGCGTGGAGCGGAAGGGAGTGTCAGACTCTTACTGACTAAAACCCACCCGTGTTCCTTCCTTTGCCCTTTATGTTCCGGGCCAGTGGTAACCCCGTCGGACAATCCGGAACACCATACTGCGTTCCAAACGGGTATAATAGACGTAGACAAAAAGGCTGCCAGGCTCAAGTGGGATTGGGCGGGTCACATCAGCCGCATGCAGGATGACCGCTGGGCAAAAGTTTCCAAACAATTGGTGCCCGAAGATGGACGACGCCGCCAAGGTGAGCCCAGAAAGCGGTGGCGAAATGACCTGGTTGCGTACCGCGAGGGCTGTTTCCAAGTGGCGCGGGAAAGGAGTTCCTGGAAGGACTTGGGGGAGGCCTTTACCCAGCAGTAAGACAATATAGGCTGAACAAAAAAAAATGTTTTGTTTGTCCAACGGTATTTGTCTACTGTGTACCGCACATCAAGTTACTACAATTTGTCAAATATCATTAATAGATTTTCAACTTTATCGCTAAAGCATAAGCTTCAAAGTTGATTGGGAAAATTTGACAGTTTCGGGTAGCTTGATGTGCTGGCGTCTGTACCTACAAAAACAAAAGAGTCTTTTGGCTCTCGAACGACGTTGACAGGGGAGCGCTGTTGGTAAACATTTGTGCTTTTTTTTTTTTTATATTAGTTTTATGGCCTGGTAAACATTTGTGCAATCCTTTTGTGACATAGATAATGAAAAACAAGATGGCGACTTTAGTTCCAATTTTGGCCACGCGGCAAACCTTGTAGCGCTATCGAGGAATTTAACTCTACCGCTTGACAGAGACGACTGTTCTTTCACAAAACAAAAGAATATCAAGTAACTGGCACACTGAAACGCATAGCCATATATCAAAAAAAAACGGCCAAGTGCGAGTCGGACTCGTACACGAAGGGTTCCGTAACACAAGGCACAAAACGCCGAAAATACCCCTTTAAATTTTAACTTGTATACCCCTTTAAATTTTAACTTTATTTTTATTTTTATTATTTGTTGTTATAGCGGCAACAGAAATACATCATCTGTGAAAATTTCAACTGTCAGCTATCACGGTTCATTGTGACAGACAGACAGACAGACGGACAGTAAGAGTCTTAGTAATAGGGTCCCGTTTTTACCCTAAAAAGTATCAACATCAGCATCAATGAGATAAAAAAGAGGGACTCATGCTAATAACACTAAGCGGTCGTAAAATTAAGAAGCGGCTCAATCAGGCGCCCTCATTGCTAGCGACACACAATCAACATTGTTCGGGCTCTGATTGAAATCTGTACATGTAATCAGTATAAACTTGTTGTGGGGCCCAAGAGAATAGAAGGACCAGTTTTAGAAGAGTTTATTTGTTGAAACCTTAAAGGCTCCTTCAAACAGGCACGACGCGCGATAAAATCGCGCGCGACACAAAGGCACCGCAAGTCGGGCAACGAGCGGTGCCTTTGTGTCGCGCGCGATTATATCGCGTGTCGCGCCTGTTTGTAGGAGCCTAAACGGGTTTATGACAATAGGTAAAACAAGAAATTATGGAAACATTGTGAACAGATTAAGAAATGTAGTTTGTCGTCATTCAATTGTTAAATGAAGAAAACCAAACTGAGCATTCCAAAAGCGATAAGCCGGAGTCTAGCAGTAACCCAAGACCTACGAGATCGCAGTATACAGGATGTGGCGTAAATAGTGGTCCGCCGTTATTCGATATTCTTACCAGATAATTTTCAGAGAGTTTTCATGGTCTGAAGCCAACTTCAGACCATGAAAACTCTCCCAAAAAAGTCGCAAGGAGGGATAACGTAAGGCTTTTTCGCTACGTGACGATTTCTACCAGTTTATTCCTAACGCAAACCGCAATAAACAATTTCATTCCAATAATATTACATACAATGTACGTGTCGAATCGATAACCTCCTTTTTTTGAAGTCGGTAAAAAATAGCGTACACTTAAGAACTCTCTAACAAACTATCACATCAAAATCGCTCTCCGCTCTTACATCAACCAATCACCCAAGATAACCCTACCAGCGTCGCATAGATGCAACTTAATACCGCAGTGATGAAACTAACAGATGCCAACGAACGGGTTAAAGGTTAACTGAAAGTTTTAACTCAACGAGTTTTAACTGTAGTAATATTTGAATTAATTAAAGTTAGTTGAATAGCGTTGGGGTCGGGATTTATAACGAGTCGTTTTGATAGGAATGTTTATCTTTGGGAGGCCACGGGATGTGTATTTTAGGTTATTACTGAGAAATCATTTACAAAAGATTATTCTATTATGATTCCAATCCATAAGACTAATTAATTCGCGAAATAACAAAAAAATCCTGGAAGAGATTGATAAACAGAAAGCGATAAGTCGCCCCATTATATGTTTTGTAGACATAAATGTCTTTTTGTTACGTAGTTTCTGGTGAAACATAAAACTCGAATTATTGTAATTGACACCCGTAAGCCTAAGAAAAAAATATTGTCAGAATCACTATATTTAGCAGATTAAGAGGGAACAGGGCGTGCGATTCTCTATACAAATGTATTCCCATTTTTTCTTCCTGAATAATGCCTCTAGAGCAAAATGTAATTTTTTCGTAAAATCAAGGTCTGCTGTAAACACGTCCCTGTCATTTTCTTTTTTTCAGCAACTAATCAGTAAAGAAAATATGACCCTCTAAAAATTGCAAAAAAAGCCCTACTTTTACCACCGTGATGAGAGGACTACCAGACAAATTAGAAAAGTTTTTAACATAAAAAAAAATATAGGAACTTAAACATACTCTTTCTTAAAATGTTAACGTAAAAAATAATTGAATCGGCTCAATTTTCGAGGAGAAAAAAGGGAAATACGAAACGTCGATCTCGTCAAATTTTTTGTGATAATTTCGGTCTGAGCTGCAGCTGTCCCTGTCACACACTACGGGGGCAGACTTTAGGTAAGACGACGGCAATAGTTTCTTTAAATACCTATTTTTCAAATTCCTCGCAGGTCCCGTCCCCTCTTAATTGATGACCTGTAAGTTAATACTAACAAACGAACCAACGATTCCCAACTTCTTGATATCTGTAAACCCACGGGCACCTTTTCCATTTTACACCCTACTTTAAATAATGAGTAGGCTCAAATTGTTCCAGTAACCATGAGCAAATAGCTTAGTAGGCCTTTCGGCCGCTGACTGTCGTCCGATCCGGTCGAAACAGGAATTTAATTATTATTAATATTTTTGGTGTTTCGGACGAATCCTTTTTTTTAGAGGCAAAGTAACGTCAGATACATAATTAAATAATACCTATTTTACTTTTGGGCCATGGATAAATTATTAAACCCAAATATACTGTGTTCTAGTCTATTTTTATACATCCTTCTTCCTATTCTGCTATCCTACTAATATTATAAACGCGAAAGTTTGTGAGGATAGATGGGTGTTCGTTACTCTTTCACGCAAAAACTACTGAACGGATTTGGATGAAATTTGGCACTCAGGCAGTTTATAACCAGGATTAACACATAAGGATACTTTTTATCCCGATGTTTCTACGTCATTGAAACTTATGCGAATGAAACCGCGGGACGCTGCTAGTAATATAAAAAAGGTAGCGAAGTCATTTTTGTCCGTTTGTCTGGATGTATGTTCCGGGTTGGCGTAAAAACGGCCGAACGGATTTCGGATTTGGTATGAAATTTGGCGCACAGATAGTCTATAACCTGGATTAAAACACAGGGTAATTTTAATCGCGGTAGTACGTTCCCGTGGGATATTTTCCACATTTACGCGGGTGAAGCCGCGGTCAAAAACTAGTTATAAATATAACGGAACGGGAAATTATTATGATAAAATTATCCGGGTAATGGGCGAAACCACATTTCCCGACCATTTTCCATCATAATATCAATTTGTCGGTAATCCATCAATTGCGACATACTGATGCTAATGGAAAAGAAAACCTATGTGTGTATAGTATACCGGTACATCCGCCGCCTCAAGCCTCAAGCCGACCCCTACATAGTAGTTGAGAAATGGCTAGTGCCTTTTCTCAACTATGCAGGGGTCGGCTTCCAGTCTAACTGGATGCAGCTGTATACCAGTAATTTACATGGAGTGACTGCCTATCTGACCTCCACAACCTAGTTACTGGGTAATAGTATACCCCTTGGTAAGACTGGTTGCCAGACTTTCGGGCTTCTGACGAATCGTAACAACTGTCAAACATCCACGAATGACAGCCAGAACCGACGGCTTAACGTGTTTTCCGCGGCACCAATCTTTACTTCGATACTCACTTAATAATACCAGTCTATTATTGTCCCACTGCAAGATCAAAACTTCTTCTCACTCTGAAATGACGCGCCCTACCACCGCACTTACCGTAGTGTGCGTACCTATACTTGTAGTGGGGCGCGTCATTTCAGATCGGACACGCTATAACGGTCGGTTTCTTGATGCATGTCAAGAATTTGCATAATAATAGCTAGCTGATTGTACCTCGTTGAGCATATCAAATAGACAATTCTGGTTTAAAGTTCACGTTGCCGCGTTGTCAGATGCCCGAATATCTGACAAACTGGTTAACCTGAAATTACACTCAAGGTGCTTCAGGATTAAGATTAATTAACAAAGTATTTATCAATCTGCAAATGCCTAGCCTTTTTCCAATTATGTTGGCGTCGTCTTCCAGTCTAACTGGATGCAGATAAATACCAGTATTTTACATGGAGCGACTGCCTATCTTACCTCCACAACCCAGTTACTGGCTAACACGATACCTCTTGGCAAAACTGGTGGTCAGACTTTTAGGTTTCTGACTATTCGTAAAAATTGACAAAGATCTACAAATGACAGCTGGAATCAACGGCTTAACGTACTTTCCGAGGCACGGAGGGTCTCGATATGTAATGGATGGTCACCCATCCACAAAACAACTTGGCAAGCGTAACTTAACCTTACTGTGACCTAATAAAGGCTCCTTGCCTACCACTATGTTCCATTCACATTAATCTAGTACTAATCCTGACACACTGCACAAGATGTCTGCGCACACAGCGTTTGACACACGATAAAGGAGTTAGGTATGAAGGCATGTTATGTGCATCACTATTTGCATGCAACAAATAAACGTCTTTCATACGGGGAAGTTTATTCGTTATGTGACTTTGTAGATAGAATATAAAGAGTGTATTTTATATTAAATTAGGCCATTTCTCTGTTTCTGCAAATTCTTAAAGGGGAGCCAACGAGATCGGGTAATCCTCAAACTGTGAACAAAATCTATAAAGTAAGGTATGCATTATAAGGCTCCTGCAAACAGGCGCGACGCGCGACGCGAATCGCGCGCGACACAAAGGCACCGCTCGTTGCGCGACTTGCAGTGCCTTTGTGTCGCGTGTCGTGTCGCGCCTGTTTGAAGGAGCCTTTATAAGTATTCCCGAATATTTAAAAGTATGGGTGAAATTCTAAGCACCGTTTTCCCGAGAAACCCAGAATTCCCGAAAGAAAAATCTTAGAACTCCAGCTTACTGGTATGATTACATAATCAGCATTAATGTTCCCATCTACTGGGATACGGCCCCAAAATCACAATACAAACCATATAAGGTCTCATTTTTTTTTCAAACATTATAAATTAAACAGGCTTCCAAAAACCAGGTTGAGTCATCCACCATACTCTGCTAAAAACATACAGAGTTGGCCCACATACTTATCTCTTTGCTCACAGTACCAAGTAATCCCCACAAGCACGTACGAGCTTCCCCACTGAAAACTTAATGAGCATGTAGCTGCCTGCCTTTGTACAATCTAAAGCTTGAATACAGCCTGAATTTACTGAAGAAAGCGGGGTTTTGTGTCAAAGGACGGACTGGCCTAGAAAGCTTGGCGATGTGTGTTTGTTTGCCCAAATGGATGGTAGCAAGTGAGTGAGGGTTGTGCTTGGTTTTAAGATAGCAGTTTGTGGTATTTAATTTAGTAGGAATAAGAGTGTTTGGGCGGTTTCTAAAAAGGAAGTTAATTAAAGAAAGAACGGAATGACATGCGTCATCTTGCGATAACGCCATGCCTTCTAATAATGTCACCGTGAGCGGTGTCAAAAATGAGTGTGTATGCGTATGTGTCAGTGTGTGTTTTGTTTTAAGTTGCATCATAACTTTAAAACTAACGTGGCATTTTCGAAATTGTGCTTCTGGATGACAGTCGCCACCTAAACAAAGAAAAACATCCGAATTGATAACCTCCTCCTTTTTTGAAGACAGTTAAAAAAAGGGATTAGATTGTTTTTCTTTTTTAATTTAACGTGCCGTGTGAGCTTTAAGAGTCATGTCACGTCGTCATTTGAGTCGAGATGAAATGTTACGAGCCGTGGGCATGTTAGAAAATGGTGCTATTCAACGCGTTGTTGCTGAGGACCTATACCCCAAACAAAACGTGATATCAAGGTTGTGGTCACGTTATCGCAGTACTGGGAGTATGATATCGTGTTACTACGCAGAGACAGGATCGATTTCCCCAAATGACCGCCACAAGACAACCCAATATCACAGCGATGCAATTAGTACAAAGGCTCCAGAAGTACCACCAGCTGCTATTAAGCGAGCAAACCGTGCGAAGGAGGTTGCATAAAGTTGGTCTTCATGCTCGACGACCGCTACGTGTTCCAGCATTGCGACGTGGCAATCGCGGTCGGCGGCTTTCGTGGGCTTGGGAGCATTTACCATGGAGTGACGAACAATAATCTTTGGTGCTGTTCACCGATGAGTCCCGGTTTGGGTTTCATCCGGATTCACGAAGAACACGCGTTTGGAGAACTCCAGGGAGATTTAGCCGTCTACGGCGCCCTCAGGAGTTCCACTCATACCAAAACGAGACAATCATGGTGTGGGCAGGAATTCGTCTTGGCGGACGAACCCAGCTCGTTTGGATCCAAGGCAGCATGACTGCACAAAAACACCACGAGGAGGTAGTAGATCCTGTTATTGTCCCCCATAAAATCCAAATGGGCCAGGATTTTCTACTCATGCACGATAATGCTCGTTCCCATACGGCGCGGCTGGTGTCGGCCGTTCTCGGAGACCACGATATTCAAGTTTTGGATTGGCTTGCACAGTCGACTTAAATCCTATCGAGAATGCCTTATATGGGACATATTACAACGAAAAGCTTTGAGAAAAACTTTCCCACCAAATTTGACGATGGAACTACAACTTTACGAACACTTGCAAAGAACATGGAACCTCATAGCGCAGCAAGACATTGACAATTTAATTTTAAGTTTGAACAATCGATGTCAATGTGTAATTAATATATGAGGTGGCAACACTGATTAATTATTAATTGTAATTAGATTTTATAAGATTTTTTCAATTGAAATAATAGTTTTATAAGAAGAAAGACGTTTTATTATCAAACTAATTTTCTACGGTGATTGAAAAAATAACATTCTTATTTTAAAAAAATCACGAAGTCTTTTTTATTTTTTATTAAAGCCCATAGAATAACCCATCATTCTTCCATTTACTATATCAGAAAATTCTTCATAGATTTTTATCCCTAGATTCTGTTGATGTGGTAAGGGGGCGGCTACTGCACAGTTTCAAATACTGTGTTCTTTTGACACCGTGCGGAAAACAGCTTAATTAAGACAAACAGCTTAAAAAATAAGTGATTAAGTAGAAAAAAGTTCTTGCCTCCATTTAAAAGTAGAGAGCTACTTTCTGAAGGAAAATTTTCTTCGCTAGTTGAGATTTTCTTTTAATTAATTCTTCCGTTTTATGGCACGCGCTGAGAATTACTTCCGTCGCCAGGATATTAAAAAAGACGACGAATACATACCTACATCGACAGTTTTTTAATTAAATTCTCAGATAGGTTTTACTTTCAAACTGATTTAATATCCGGTGGAAATGGAAAGGCAGAAATTTTCTTGTCTCGAAATTATTTTTCTCGGAAATAATTTCTTGGAGAAAGCAGCTGGTACTATGGCAGCCCATAAAGGATTTTGAAATATCAAAATGCAAACAAACTGAGCATATCCTGTTAGATTGCAAAATGCAATAGTTGTGCAAATTAATCACCACCTTTTTTTTTCATTATTAAGGTTTTGACCCCTGAACTAGGACACCCTGTTTGACATGGGTCTAAGTATAAAGTATGGCAATTATTTTGATGATCAAAGGGAAATACAGGAAAGAACCTCTTAACCAAATATTGAAATCATTGGATTCGTGCTACCTCGTCAAAAGACGTATTTCTGTTTCATTTTGTCACCTCTGATACACACAAGGTCGCATGCTGCCATAGAAACGCCATAACGCCATGTGTGAGCTTACTTTTTCTAGTATTGACAGTGTTTGCGCGACGTAAGAGCGGTTCTGCTCTGCATTCGATCCGAATTTGAGAAAAATCGGTCCAAAGTAGCCATATTATTATTTGTATGAAGAGTTGCGCACTATAAATTAGATAAATCCCAAATCGGATTGAACTCGGATCTTGAATTTAGATTCGGATCGGATGCAGGACAGAGGGCCTACTCTCGAACTCGTCTCCATCAACGAAGATACGGGCCCGTCCAAAATTGATTCTATACTCCGGATTAAAACACAACTTTTTCGGACGGCATAAAATGCATCGGAAATAATGATAATGCAAATCGCGTTGTCATTAATTTTTCGTATGGGCCCCAAACTAATTTTATATCCGTAGGTGATAGTCAGTAGTATATATCCGTAACTTCGGCTGAAACTACGGGCTTCGTGATTAGGGAGATTTGCCCTCATCTGAAGGTATACCCTTCAGATGAGGGCAAATCTAACGAAATCTTTGCTCTTAACTACAGAAACATGTAAACTCTTATCCTGTTTATTTATTGTTTTAATGATCTAGGTACTGAATTTCATCTTGACATGGTAAACTTATATTGATTTGATTGAATATGTTAATAATATATATTAATGAGTCTATAATATTATAGCTAAAACAGTTTGTATGCCTTTTTTTTCTGTATGGGAAATCATCAAATGACCCGCTCTGGGTGGAGCGGCAGGGAGTGTCAGACTCTTACTGACTAAAACCCACCCGTGTTCCTTCCTTAGCCCTTTATGTTCCGGGCCAGCGGTAACCCTTTCGGACAATCCCGCCGACCCGACAATCCCGCTGACCCGATGCCTTAGTTAAGGTAGTTAGTATAGGATAATTTTAAACTTAACATCTGTAACTTGTACCTACTTTATGTGTAAATAAAGAACTATTCTACTCTATCACCTCCCCATAGTCCAAGGTTAAAACAATCGTAAAGAGACATGACATTGAGCCACGTGGCAATATCAAAGCTTATCTGTTCAAATATCAGCTCTCAATAACATGTATGGGAAAAGAAAATATTGAAACAGTGCTAACATGTCCTGTATTTGATCATTCAAGTGACACCCTATAAATTGTATGTTAGGACTAGTTCAGATTGGTGTGAAGTTTAGATAAATATTTAACTTTATAATGTACAGACGCCAGCACATCAAACTACTACAATTTGTCAAATTTCTTTAATAGATTTTCATTTTTATCACTAGAGCCTAAGTTTCAAAGTTGATTGGGAATTTGACAGTTTCGAGTAGCTTGATGTGCTGGCATCTGTACCTGTTGTGTCTGCGACTTCACTGTCTTCACTTCATTTCAATAAAAATAACATAATTTTGTGTACTCTGTAGTAGGGACAAAGAATACCTAAGTACTTAATTTATCGGACCGTGGGGCCGAGGTCCCATGGCTTGTTCAATTAAATCTCCAAACGGCTGGTTGACACTTCGCGTGACCCTAGGGCTGGTTTTTACCTCGGCCAGAGGATAAGTTTAATTTAGTAGATTGCAACATAGCAATGCTACCAGTCTCTTGGGTTACCAGTCGACAGCGATGCAGAGGAATATTTCGACGCCATATTTTAGTTTGTTAATAGTTTCAGTTAGAATATTATATTTTAATTTTAATAGTTTGTTAATTTATTGAGCATTAGAAGTTTATCCAGCCAGTGTATATATTTTAGTCCTTATAATATTATATTGTTTTTTTTTTCTAATTCTATCATCACATTATTACTTTGGATTATAATGCAGCAAACATTTGATAATTTGTGCTTAGTAATAGGTTCGTTATAAACGCTACAATGAACGGTTGAATGAGAAATTGTCGTAATTACTACGTTTGCCAGACAGGTTGGTAATTGCATTTTTTTAATGAAGCAGCAGTCTATCTTCTTGATAATTAAGTTAAGTAATAATAGGTACATATTGTTGTGGGCAGGGCACATTGCTCGCAGAACAGATGGCCGATGGGGCCGAAAGGTTCTGGAGTGGCGACCGTTTACCGGAAGACGTAGCGTTGGAAGGCCTCCCACAAGATCGTCCGACGACCTTGTGAAGGCCGCAGGAACCCGTTGGATGCGAGAAGCACAGAACCGGTTGAAGTGGAGGTGCTTGAGGGAGGCCTATGTCCAGCAGTGGACGACTTTCGGCTGAAATAATGATGATGATGATGACATTTTTGTTCGCCGTGCCTGCTTGGATGTGATCACGGGAATGGAAGAAGATCTTGTCAGTATGTCTGGAGTATTATGCGATTAGCGTATGACTGTCGTGTAAAGGCTCCTGCAAACAGGCGCGACGCGCGACGCGAATCTCGCGCGACACAAAGGCACCGCCCGTTGCGCGACTTGCGGTGCCTTTGTGTCGCGTGTCGTGTCGCGCCTGTTTGAAGGAGCCTTAATGCAACATCTCATTTTATAGCTTTCGCAACATTTTATTTTATAGTTTCCGCCCGCGGCTTCGCCCGCGATGTATGTCGATAAAAGCTATCCTATGTCCTTTCCCGGGATGCAATCTATCTCTCTGACAAATTGTATCGAAATCCGTTCGGTGGTATAGGCGTGAAAAAGTAACATACAGACAGACAGAGTTACTTTCAAATTTATAATATTAGTATGGATTCAACAACATGTCTATAACTAATGTAAAGTCCGTGTTAAGTAAAACAAATCTATACTAATCAATAAAAACTTGTCTGCTTGTATTGTCAAAATAAAGGTTTTTACTAAATGCATATAAAAGTATATACGGTAATATAATATATACCTTATAATTATCTATACTTTTATATGCATTTAGTAGTAGTATTATCAACAAAACAATTTTGAAAATTTTTGATGTTATAAGGAGAAGTTATCGTTGATGTTGTGGCTACTTTTAATTCAGAAAAAGAATTAGGGTTCCGCGTAAAAAATTGCAACCCATGAAGTCCAATTTTATTTACGACATGCAATCGAACGAAGTCACAGCTAGTAAATAAATAAACGATTACACGACATGGCCAGAAAAACTGGTGGAAAAAAATTACTAGATGAAACTGATCATCGTCTTTAGCACACGCCTTTACCCCGTTTACCTTCACCTAGACCTAACAGATTATGGCACGCCCTACATTTACTTTATCTAGGTTTTATCGCCTAGACTTTATTAGCACACTATCTAGGAATATCACTCATGGCCTCATTTTTATTGTACCAGCACATCAAGCTACCCGAAACTGTAAAATTTTCCCAATCAACTTTGAGCCATATGATCTAACGATAAAGTTGAAAATCTATTAAAGAAAGACAGATTGTAGTAACTTGATGTGCTGGCGTCGTCTGTACGTTGTTTAAGCTAGGTCGTTATGGCACCCTATGTTATGTGTGTTGTAATTCTAGATAGTTATGACACAGAATGGGCGATAGGATTTTCCTTTACATAATAGTGAGTAATATGATGTGGATTGGTCATTCATGGAGCATTGGACAAAATTACATGTGCGAGTTAAGGCTCCAACAAACAGGCGCGACACGCGATATAATCGCGCGCGACACAAAGGCACCGCTCGTTGCGCGACTTGCGGTGCCTTTGTGTCGCGTGTCGTGTCGCGCCTGTTTGAAGGAGCCTTAATGCGGTACTAATACAATATTTATATTGTTGTATGTCTATTTCTTGTACCTATTTTCCTTTACAAAATAGTGAGTAATATGATGTGGATTTCTCCCTCATGGAGCATTGGACAAAACTACATTTGCGAGTAGTGCGTTACTGATCCAATATTTATACTATTGTATGTCTATTTCTTGTACCTATTATTATTATTTTATTTAAAAAAACATGTATGAATGATTATATTAACTAACGATTGTAATTAATCCATATCTTTCCTCTTGAGGGGCCTGTGGCTAAATAATAACAGCCGCACAGGTCGATCGATCAGGTTAAGCTACGCTTGCGGCGGTTGGTCTGTGGATGGGTGACCATCTTTACATACCGTGACTCCTCCGAGCCTCGGAACGCACGTTACGCTGTTGGTCCCGGCTGTCATTCGTCGATCTTTGACAGTCGTTACGGGTAATCAAATACCCGAATGTTACTTTAAAATATGTGGTCACGTAAGCTTAAGTAAGTAGTACAAGGACCCAGATACTATATTGTATACTACATATATTGTTGTACTATATAGTATAATTATACTTTTTAAACTACGTACTTACATAATTAATTGTAATGTACCTTTCTAGACATCACTTCCACTAAGATACTTAACCCTGAAAATATGAAGAAAGTAACTAACACTGTCAACTGGACCCGCAGGTCCAGTTCGAATGGGTCCAGTTGACCAAAGACTCAGACTCCGACCAAATTGTTCAGAAATTTTCGTTGTTGGACATGTATAAACTAGAGCCTTTATCCAAAAGGGCAGGCGAAACTACAGAATGCCACACGCTACGATCGATCCTTATGTACCCTCTTTGTTTATACACGTGCCGTTTGCGAATACTACACACCAAATCTTTTTGAAGGACATCACAAAAAATAACAGTATTACTGTTACACTCTTGTCACAAAACAAATTCAATTCCCAGCATCTTTTCTAAATAAAACCGGACGTAACATCCGAGCTTATGCAAAAGAGCAATCTTGTCAATTGGTGTCCACAGTCCTGCCAGAGCCAGACAACTCATTGAATCGCAAATGACTAGCGGGGATAGATCGGAGACAACCTGTGGAGTCACCTTTACAGGACATTATGGACTTTGTGATGAAAAATGTATGAACTTGGCACGTTTGAGAGAGGACAGATAAGGATAGAGTGGGGCTTTTGGGTTATTTTGAATGTGAAATGATGTGTAAATTGTAGTATTGTAAACTGTGTAGTGTAAACTTCAAGTTTTCTTATTTAAATTATATTGTGAAATAGCTGGTAGCTAAGTAATAACCGCACGGGACGATCAATCAGGCTAAGCTACGCTTGCCGCAGTTGTTCCGTGGATGGGTGACCATCTTTACATACCAAGACCTCTCCGTGCCTCGGAAAGCACGTTAAACCGTTGGTCCCGGCTGTTATTCCTGGATCTTTGACAGTCGTTACGGGTCATCAAAAGCCCGAAAGTGTGACAACCAGTCTCACCAAGGGGTGTCGTATTACCCAGTAACTGGGTTGTGGAGGTCGGATAGGCAATCGCTCCATGTAAAATATTCAGTTGAATCTGGTTAGACTGGAAGCCGACCCCAGCATAGTTGGGAAAAGGCTAGGCCGATGATGATTTAATTGCGTAACACACATAGGTAAAATGGCAATAAATCTCAATCCCTGTCCTTTTGATACCCATTGCAATGAACGTGAATTAACTGTCAAAATTAAAGGCATTGCGACCGATTGGTGTTTTATGTGTGTTACGCAATTACCCCACTATTGCGAAATGGGAATTATACACACATTATTAAAACCAGATTTCAATGGTAGATCTACATACTGTCAGCGAAATTGTCCGAAAGGGTTACCGCTGCCCCGGAACATAAAGGGCTAAGGAAGGAACACGGGTGAGTTTTAGTCAGTAAGAGTCTGACACTGCCTTCTGCTTCACCCAGAGCGGGTGAAATGACCCCTCATTTGATGATTTCCCAACCTCAAAAATAAAAAAGCTCCCTACATACTTATACACCCAGATACACTAGTACATAAATTTCATTAAGCTTCGACCTTAGCCAATGACTCACTCGCTACATTGGCTTCTTATAATATAAACACACATACACATTACATAAGAATAACATCCGACCAGTAAAAGAAACGTATTCCATTGATTGATTTATTTTAAACATAACTGCGAAACTTCCTTTTCGTCGGCACTAAAAAAGTTTACACAGAGAAACCCATTATTAGAACTGAATAGATGTAAATATTTGACCTTGTGTTTCTGTTGCTAATTTTATCTGTGGATTGATACTGAAAACCACAGACAAAATTATCTAAACATAAGGCCTCTCATGAACGTATGATTTTTGAATTGAAAATTGTAATGAGTATTTCTCATTACGCACAAAATATGAGTCAATTATTAAATTACAAAAAATCTATTATTCGGACTAAAAAATTAAAACACTGGTGCTTTAGTATGTTGCTTGTAAAATAATCTGACAAAAAATCAAAATGATTGTATGTATATTAGTATGGTTTTTATTGTAAAAAGAAAGTTTTATAGGTATCTTCATGATTTTTTTTCTATCGTATCGAATTAGTTGTATTATGTTTTCAACACACTATCTACCTAGCATTTATCCTGAAGAATATCATATATTTTTCTTATTTTGTTTACTATAGTCGATCATATACTTTTATTGTTTCTAAAACTTGCGTTTTTTGCGTTTAGGTCCTGTAATCCCCTTAAATATTACGTTCGTGCAAGGCCCACGGGTAAAAACGTTTCACGTATAAAGGTTATAGCACACATATCAAGTCGAGCCATTCCGTATTCTTTGTATGAAACTCCCTACTGCAACGCACACTTATCGGAATCGTAACGTAATCGTCTCGCCTTGGGACCAGCCAGTCGATTCTGTAAAAATCTCACCGTGACAACTTAGGTGAAGTGAGTTTGTTTTTGCTAGGAATTGACACTATTGACAGCTCACTCCACGCTCACTTCACCCAAATTTTCACGGTGAGATGGTTACAGAATCGCACTGAAGCTCACGAACCGCAGAGCTGCTGATCCGCTTTGGTTACGTGCTTACGTTAGGTTGAATGATTGCTAATTTCAACACCCCGTACATCATACTATTATACCACTCGTAGGTACTATTATGTCATAACGTAATACAAATAACAAACAAATTATATGATCTCAAACAATATGAGGTAATAAGAATACAATTGAATATTAATCATAGTTACATCTACCTTTGATGTTAATAAAACATCCTCATAAAGACTAATATCTTGGCAACAAAATAAACAACCCATTTTTAACCCCAAGCGAGTTACGTACTACGAATTCATCTTGAGAACAAACATTTCTTATGTAAATGAAATAACATCAATCCTATGAAAAACCCGAGTTTCCTGAGTTCCCTCAGGCTTATAAGACCAGACAAGGCAATTGTTTTTTGTCCAGAAAGAATGTTTGTAAATCCCATACGGGAATGTTCTTAAGAACCAAATTCGCAGAAATTGTATGAAAATAATATGGATGTAACTTTTATTGAGTCCCTAGCGTGATTTATTCAAATCAGAACTATTGATTCATAGATATGTTACAAAGAGGAATATTTCACTCTTGATCCCAAGGGTAACGCGGGTAGTGATTGGTATCAAATGTTTGGCTCCATTTGTTATTGAAGAGTTCGGTGGACGAATATGGTAAAATAAAATACTGGAACATGATTGAACGCTGTTGATGCAAAAATATTCAAATTATTTAAGATATTCGAATTAAGGTTGGGATTTTATTTAAAAAATGCTTTGATGCAGTGATCTATTGATATGACTGCTGAAAAATATCATTCAAATAGAGTGAAAAACTTGCGAAGATAAATAATACTCATCCCCAGGTGTTCTGAACTATATTCAAATGTGGAATTCAGTGGAATTTTCATACAAAATGATGACAGATTATTCGAAAGCTTCTCAAATGAGTGGAGAGTACGTCTTTATTTTTTTCAGGCAAGTGCCCTACGCTACACGTGATATAGAATCATAATGTTCTCACCTTGACACGAGATTCATCTTAGAAACCAAGCTTCATCGATATTCCGTTGTTGTTGTTAAATGTTCGGGAGATACAAACAAAATAAGACCTTGTGATCCTCAAAGGACTAGGCGAACGCGTACCAAAGTGGTTTGAATACAGATCAATGATAATAATTTAAGCAAGGTCTTTAGAAATAATGGGTAGGCTTATCCTTGTTTATGTGCCAAAGTGTAGATGGAAAATTTTGTTATATTTTGGGCTCTCTTAGAAAATTAATATTATGGGCCTGAATTATTCAGAGTAGTCTCCAGAATAAATAATTATGATATAATAATTAAAATACATTTTGTTCAAGCTGGGTATTTAAGCATTTTAAGCAAGATAATGTCAGTTTGTAGTCGATCTTATTCAGCTCCCTTGTGTAATTATTTTATTTTACGACAACCCGATGAGATTTATTATTGACAAAAGTTACGAACTTCCATACAAGCTTTCATCCGCTATTAAACCCATTTAGGAGAAAAATTTTCAAAAAAATAATTTAATTAAATAAATACATAAATGTACAAAATTTATTCTTCTAGCCGCAGTGGTTGGGGTGTGCGTCGTCTGTTTTAAGATTATTAGATGCCTGTCACACTGGCAATTTTAGATCGAAAATCATAAAGATAATTTATAATTCCTTGTTGCTTTAAAACCTACCAACTGCCTAACCAAAACAAAAAACAAACACAAGAATGCGTCACACCAGTTTTCTACTCACTCTAATAAGCTGATACGATAAAACATCGCCCATATATTAGGCATCGATAAGATAAACCCTGAATAAAGCTAATACAGTTCGGAGGGGTGCATCCCCTTGCATTCCCATCCCTAATGTTACTCAAACGTGATTGTAACAAAGGGTACATCTCTATGGGTAACAAAGGGCCGTTACACACAGAGGGTTGTATTAAAACGTACGCTTTTTGTGACAGTGTGTATGGCCCGATAATACGGCGGACATATTGGGATATTATAAAATAATTTTCAAGTTTTTAATGGATGATGGATTGAATATTTTTTGAATTGTTATTGAATGGTGTAATGCATAAAGTATGCATGTACTTTTAAACACTAAGAGGGTTGTATATGAATATCAATATTACCAAATAATTCCATAGTCAGCTGGAATTGTATTAAATAAAGTATACCTAACGGTTTTAATGATACGAACTGGTAATAAAAAATACAGCAGGTATAAATAAATTGTGTAGTTTAAAGTTTATTAATAAATAATCTAATATTTCTTATTAAAAAATTGCAACTGTAGGGGCAGGTGGCTATTTCACAACCATTTTACACTAGTTGTAACCCCTTCCCTACTCGACATTTTATAATACACTAGAGAACAGCCAGCTGCTTCGCGGTACCCATTCTGCAAACTAGAATAAACTCCGGTCAATAAAAACGAAAGTACAATGCGTGCCACGAAAGATGAGACTTGACACACCACGTGGTTTGACTTGCGCAGTACACGATTTTAGGTATCTTTAGCGGTATGAGGTCTGAGTGCGGGACGGGACCGGACGTCATAGGGGCGGCGAAAAGAGCGGGGGAGGCGGGGTCAAGTCTCATCTTTTGTGGCGCGCATTGTACGATACGACATAATAAAACTAAACAAGACCTACGCTAAACAAACGTTACATTTTATAACAGCGGTGTTATTCTGTATAAATCTCACCGTGAAAACTTAGGTGAAGTGAGCTTGCAGTGAGCTGTCATTCCGTCTAATACTATTGAGACTATTGACAGCTCACTTTAAGCTCACTTCACCTAAATTTTCACGGTGAGATTTATACAGAACAGCATCACTGCAGGCAAAACTTGAGAATAAGCTTCACCGCAAACTGTCAAACTTTCTTGACGGGCTTTAGCTGTTCTTATAAACTTTGTTATCGTAAGCGCTGTTGCGAATGTCTGAAGAATTGTACAGTGACGTGCCTTTGATTTGTTAAGCTCTCCCCTATGTCAACATCAATAATGAATCAATAATACGATAACCGTAACAAATCAAAACAAGACGTTTGCTAAACAAAACAAACGTTACATTAAATTTTATATCCGCAGGCAAAACTTGGGCATAAGCGTAACCGCAAACTGTCAAACTTTCCTGACAGAGGGACGGAAGCTTAAGCAGTTCTTATAAACTTTGTTATCGTCGGTCGGCGCTGTTTCGAATGCCCGATTGTACGGTGACGTGCCCTTGGTATGTAAGGCTCCCCACGTCGACAACTAAATTGACTTTAGTTGAGAGCAAAGTTGTGTTGCTACAGTCTAAACTAAACTTAATAGTCCTTATGAGACATATTTCACGTGCAACTTCTCTCATAGTAAAATTTGCCATTTTACTAATCTACTTTAACAAGGAAAAGAACTTATGCTTGATTCAACTGTGAGTTATCTATATTTTTTTTTCTGAAAGGGCCTACTCTTTACCTCAATCACGCCTGATGGAAAGCGATGGATCAGGTCAATGACGGAACGACCAGGCCCAAAAGATGCCTGTTCACTCTTGCTTTGAAGACAGACATGGTTATAAGTGAAAGGGAACAGAGAAGCCGGCAGAGAAAGCCGTTGGTCCCGGCTGTCATTCGTGGATCTTTGACAGTCGTTACGGGTAGTCAGAAGCCCAAAAGTCTGACAACCAGTCTTACCAAGGGGTATCGTATTACCCAGTACCGGGTTGTGGAGTTCAGATAGGCAGTCGCTCCATGTAAAATACTGGTATTCAGCTGCATCTGGTTAGACTGGAAGCCGACCCCAACATAGACGGGAAAAGGCTAGGCAGATGATGTTGTCTCCACATTCTATAATAGCTCTATCATTGTATCCTTTAAGAAGAGTATAATATAATAAATGTAGTAGATTATTTAAATGAAATTAATAAACTACTATTCTATCTTCTGTATAATATATAAAATGGTAAACTGACTGACTGTGTGATATATCAACGCACAGCCCAAACCGAAGAGAAGAGAGACTTGAAATTTGGCAGACCTTCAGACCAAATAAAAAACCAAGACAGAGGGCTGTCAACAATAAAGTGAAGCCGGTTTCGTAAACATGTGTGCACATAGTGAGGTGTAGTTTGATTGTAAATGGTTGTAAATGTGTTCGTGTGAGCGTGTATGCACAGAGCGGAAGTGTAGTTTTTGCATGCTTCACTGAATAATTGTCCGCAGCGCTATGTCTTGTTTTTATTTGGTTTGAGCATAGACCTTATACAGTGTAGGTGGATACCTAAAATCCTTCCTTAGTGGATACTAAAGAAGGATTTTTGGAAATTCCACCCCAAAGGGGGTAAAATAGGGGATAAAATTTTGTATGAAAGTCCGTCAGTTTCGAAATTATAATCTTCAAATTTTGTGTTTAGGCTGACGATTATAAATTAATTTATACGAGTCTCAATGTTTTTGATAATTTCACCCCCGAAGGGGTGAATAGGGGGATGAAGTTATGTAAGGAAAATTTAATTCCGTGAATTAGTAAACTTTAAACTTGGCGCGAATACTTATCTAAGTAAATAATAAAGTCAGTAATTTTTTGTCCTTTCTTAATTTAATTATCCTTTAGAGGGGAATTAAGGGGTGTTAAAGTTTGTATGGAAGAATTTTATCGTGTGGTCACCGATTAGCTCGAAACTCGGTAGTTATACTTAGTACAAAAAGCAAAAAGGAAGTAATTCGGGTTTTTCAAAAATCATCTCCTAATGCGGTGGAACAGAGTAATAATGTTTGGATTTTACTACTTGCTCCTATTAACTCGATAATGGGTATAAATAATGTCAAATCATACAACGAAATGTACCAAACGACTGTTTTTAAAAAAAGAACACTATTTATATGAAAAATCTTATTCCACTGATCTAATTAAATTTAATTTTTTAAATGTCGCAACATCATGCTGAGATAGGAGGATAGAGGAGATAGGAAACTTTCGCCTTTATAATATTAGTGTGATTTAACATCACGCTAGGAAGCGAGCAAAAAAAGGAATAAAACACTAACTGAAAAAAAGTACCTGTGCGGGCAAGGGATGCGATGCGACGCTACCCCGTCGCATCGCATCGCCTGCCCGCGCTGATACTTCGTTTTCAGGGGAGCAAGAAATTTCACGCGGAAGAAGTTACGAGCAGAGGCTAAGTTACACAAAGGAATATGCACTTATCTAAATAACCTCCTCCTTTTTTGAAGTCGGTTAAATAAAACTAGTTTAATGTATTCGCCCCCAAAAACTTTAGGGTTACCCTGACCCTTATCAAATATGTAATAGATTAGAAACGGGAACAGATTTTTCAATAAAATTCCATTGTATCTTTTCCTATCACACTAATATTATAAAGGCGAAAGTTTGTGAGTGTGTGTTTGTTACTTCTTCACGCTCAAACTGCTGGATCAATTTTGATAAAATTTTGTATGGAGTTAGCTGACATCCTGGATTAACATGTAGGCTACTTTTTATCCCGATAATCCCACGGGATCGACAGTTACGCGTATGAAACTGCGAGGCGCAGCTAGTTTACTATAAATCAATAACATAAACGATTTATTTATCCTTATGTACAGACAGAGAAAATAATTGTTTATTTGTCGTGTTATAGCGACATCATACAACTTTAAAAAAATAAAGATGCGATTTGAATACTAAATAAACTATTAAAGTATAAATATAATATCCTAACCTAACTAAAACTATTAACAAACTAAAACTAAAATATGGTTTTAAAAAAATTCCTCCGCATCGCTGTCGACTGGTAATGTTCCCAAAAGACTGGCGGTATTGCCACGTTGTATGGCAATGCTTAGCCTCTGGCCAAGGTAAGAGCCAGCCCTTGCGTCAAGGGAAGTATCAACTAGCCGTTTAGAGATTTCATTGAACAAACCAATAGTCATTTAGTCAATTTTATAAACAACCAGCTTCTGCATGCGACTTCGTCCGCGTGAAATATCACCCTCCCCCCATTCACCCTCTTAGGGCTGCAATTTCGAAAAACCCTTTCTTACTGGATACCTACACTTCACAAAGAACATACCCTCCAAATTTCATGTCTCTAGGACCAGCGTTTTAGGCTGTGCGTTAATATGTATATCAGTCAGTCAGGACTTTGAATTTTATATCATTATCATTTCAGCCGAAAGACGTCCACTGCTGGACATAGGGCTCCCCCAAGCACCTCCACTTCGACCGGTTCTGTGCTTCTCGTATCCAACGGGTTCCTGCGGCCTTCACAAGGTCGTCGGACCGCCTCGACGGAGGCCTTCCAACGCTACGTCTTCCGGTACGCGGTCGCCACTCCAGAACCTTTCGGCTCCATCGGCCATCTGTTCTGCGAGCAATGTGCCGTGCCCACTGCCACTTAAATTTGGCAATTCTTCGGGCTATGTCGATTGCCTTGTTTCTCCTGCGGATCTCCTCATTCCTGATTCGATCACGCAGGGAAACCCAAAGGGCAATGGAGAACCATTACCCTTTGGGTAACCTTTAGCCTTCGTCTAAGGCCCATTGAATTTTATATACATATAGATTAATTTCACGTCGGGGTCACCAGTATAGAGGTATGAAGAACAGGGTGTAAAGTTCACTCATACTCTATAGAAAAGGGAGGATCCTCCGACCAGACGGGTGTTGTGTCTGGCGGGCAACTGCCCGATGATTCATGTCGGGCCGTTGTATCTATGCTAGTTGCGCGGTAAACTCTGCTTGCGCGATGCAGGATTTGCGTGACGTCAGTATGACGCGTTGTTTGCATGTGGTGTTGTAGATACCGCTACAACTTGATTGCCCTTTATTTTTTAGAACTACGCACGTAGTTAGTAATCGATGACGATGATACATGCACGTTTACAATGTATATTGCTTCTATTTATCATACAAAGTGCTAAACAAACGCAGGTGCGAGAACTGTGGGAAAATTGCTTTGTATCAAACTAGATGTAGAAAGTTTTATTGCGTTGCCGATGCGACCTAACTACGAGTCAGAAGTTAAAATAAACCGTCAAACTTTTTCGATAATAATAAAACAACGCGAGACATGTCATGCAATGTTGCAGGACTGTTTTAATAGTAACCCACTCCAAAAGGAAGGTATTTAGTGATTAAAGTGAAAGTATTATTCGTTTTTAGGGTTTCGTAACCAAAAGAACCCGACCCTCTAGCCCGGAATACACATGCCTGTAACTTGCACAAAAGCATGCAAGTAACTTGCATGCTATATGAAGGAAAGAAAGAAAAATGCGTTTATTGGCAAAATAAATGTTGTCCGCCCGTCCGTCTATTTGCCACAGCATTGCATCTTTTGAACCGTAACAGGTAGACACTTGAAACTTTCACAGAGTGTGTATTACTATGGCCGCTATAATAATAAAAATAAAATAAGGCTACAAATCAGAGGGGTCCCCATACAAGAAACGTATTAAGGCTCCTACAAACAGGCGCAACACGCGATATAATCGCGCGCGACACAAAGACACGGCTCGTTGCGCGATTTGCGGTGCCTTTGTGTCGCGTGTCGTGTCGCGCCTGTTTGAAGGAGCCTTTATAATTATGTAGTAATAATATTATTGTACGGTGGGACGGAACCCTTCATGAGCGAGTCCGACTCGCACTGCGTTGCTTTTTAACTATTACATTGCATGACGTGTGTTTTAAAGAGGTTGATTTTTAACTATTACATTGTGTTGGCAACTCCAACAAATAATATTTTTTAATTTTTAAGTTTCCGTTTCCTTATGTAAAACGAACTATCATTCACACAGTCTGCAATAAATCCGATTCGTTCACGCACCGATAAAAGCCTGCCTTTTAATTATCTTGTTCTACACCTGCAAAACCTCCAAGAACCAGCCCTGCTACGATACTCCAACATATTTGTGATCCGGCTCGAAGGACCACAAATATGTTGGAGTATCGCATATCAAGTTTTAAACACTTATTTATCTATATAGCCTGTGATGTCCCATTACAGCATACGCATAATTTGCCTATAATGTTCCCACTGCTGGGACTCGAGCCTCCTGTCTTTGAGAGGGAGTGGGCTGTAATCCACCACGCGGGCACAGTACGTACAGACTTTTTTTTTTCAGGATAGAAAACCATCAAGTGAGGGAGTGACAGACTCTTACTGACTAAAACCCATCCGTGTTCCTTCCTTAGCCCTTTATGTTCCGGGCCAGTGGTAACCCTTTCGGACAATCCCGCTGTAAGGCTATAATTATTTATATTGTTTCTAATATTTTCCCTCAAACCAGTTGGTGTTTATAATAAAACATCTTATTTACTGTTTGTATCTACAAGAGTTATTATGAATGCATAAATGCTAGACAAAAGCAGATACGTTTTCCTTATACAAAATTGCGTCTGCCTTAAACGTCAACATATAACACTAGCTGCGCTCCGCGGTTTCACCCGCGTAAATGTCGATCCCATGGGAATATCGGGATAAAAAGTAGCCTATATGTTAATCCAGGGTGTCAGCTACCTCCACACAAAATTTTATCAAAATTGGTCCAGCCGTTTGAGCATGAAGAAGTAACAAACACACACTCACAATCTTTCGCCTTTATAATATTAGTGTGATTGATTACGTAGCTAGAAAAATACAGTGACGAGACGATCGTTAGAGAACATCGTGCATTTGAACGTTTTCTCAAAAAGCTCCTAATAAAATATTTCATTGCGGTTTCTGATAACCTGCATACCTACATCTCATCTGCTTTGCTTCCAGTCTAGCCGGAAGCAGCTGAGAGTACCTGTATTTTACATTGAGCGACTGCATATCTGACCTCCACAATCCAGTGACTGGGTAAAAAGATACCCGTTGGTAAGACTGGTTGTCAGACTTTCGGGCTACTGACCACCCGTAATGACTGTCAACGATCCACAAATAACAGCCGGGACCAACGGCTTAACGTGCTTTCCGAGGCACGGAGGAATCTTGGTTTGTGAAAATGGTCACCCATCCACGGGCCAACCGCGGCAAGCGTAACTTAACCTGATCGATCGATACATGCGGCTGTTATTACTTAGCCACAAGCCGTTCCATAAACCTACATTTATACGAAAATATTCCCAAGGGAATAATGTTTTATATTTTGTCCAGCATTTTAATGGGACAATATTAAAATGCTGGACAAAATATAAAAGGCATTAAGAGCAGACATTAAAAGGGTGTCAGAAACCGCAATGAAATAAACTAGTTACGATAATACTCGCGGTTTTAGTCATATTTGACGAACCCACTTCTTATAGGTCTGCCTACATTATGATCCCCGGCGTATATTATATAATAATATCTAGAACATGATCTATTCCGCATTGTTTATCCAAATGTGATGTGTTTGCGGATGAATGGATTAAAATTATGCGTATAAATATATTCTGGTGTTCTGTGAGAGAAAGTATGCAATAGTCCACTGTTCCATGTTAGTTTTAAATTACATTATTTTATTGTCAACGTAATTATTGTATTTATGTCAATTAATGTAATTGGTGTTGTACCGTTTTAATTAGTCAATTGTGTTTTTTCTTTTTGTTTTAATTTAATTAATTTGTAGTCACAAATTAATTAATTTAAAACAAAAAGAAAAAACCAAATCCGTTTGGTCGTTTTTGAGTGATTGAGTAGCAGAGAGTTTTGTAAACTTGAACATTTCTACTTATTAAGATTGTTGTTATTACTATGATTATCTTAATCTATATTAAGACAATCATGCTATAAATAAAAAGAAGGCGAAATAATCAAAGGGCATCAAAAAATTCGTCCGCATCGCTGTCAACAGGAAACGTGCCCAAAAGGCTGGTAGCATTGCCACGTTGTATGGCAATGCTGATTCTTTGGCCAAAAAATAGGCCAGCCCTCTTTTTATATACTTGTACATATTATTATTCTTTTAAGACTGTTAGCTTTTTAAATTATGTAAATATAATGTGCTTATACGAGGAGTACATTGTTAGTAAATACAGCCGTTTGAAGTCAATACATTTACCGCGGTTTTCTTCTATGTCTAAACACTCATTACTTTGTATGTATGTACAATGAGAAACCACATAAATCAGTGTCAATGTTACAACCGTGAAATGTATACAAAAATATACAATGTCTATGAACATGCAACAGATGAACAAATGTACGAAAGAATGGAAAATTACGATTTTTGAAAAACAAGCTTGTAATTTGCCAGGATATTTGGAACACTTATGATATTAATAATGGTACAAAATAAAACGTTCACTATAAAATATTAAAAAAAAAACGTCAAAGATGACTACAATAAGATATTGGAGATGATATTAAAAAAAAATTCATAATGATCAAGTTTTTTTTTTAAAGATTTTTCAACGAACAAACACACATTCATCCCTTCAAATTATTTTAAACGAACCACAAGCCTTTTAAAATCATCAAAGAAAATCTCACTCACCATCTCCGAATTTTGTTTACAACACATATCAAACGACTATCTTGCAACAGAACAATTGATGAATAAAAAAAGTATCCTTTACCTAGCTGTGACGTATATTCCATTGTGTCGGTTTAATTGGTCGTCAGTCCGTCCATGGCGACGTTTCGAAAGGCGGGAAGGCTGGTTGGGAGTGACACACGCGTGTTGACGCAACGGTGGTCGCACCGAGACTGCGGGTCCGCCCAGCCTCCTTGCGGGATGAGGCTTGGGGCAGATATTTGCCGTTACGTGTAGCGTAACCATTGTGTTGTAGAATTTTGGAAAGGATAGTATTAGGGTTGAGTAATTTGTTGTAGTTCGGTTAGTAAATAAGTTCGGTTGTTTCTTGTTATTTTGGTTATCTCATTTAATTAATTTGTTTTGCGTTATCCGTTACATATGTTGTAGCGTTCGATTTATCTTTTGTTATGTATTTATGTGGTATACAATAAAGTATATAAAATATAAACGTTTACGAAACCTGCTTCACTTTACTGTTGACAGCCTTCTGTCTTGGTTTTTTATTTGGTCTGAGGGTCTATGTGCAAAATTTCAAGTCTCTAGGTCCAGCGGCTTGGGCTGTGCGTTGATATATCACACAATCAGTCAGTTTACCATTTTATATTGTGTATACAGAAGATAGAATAGTAGTTTATTAATTTCCACTTCAAAAGTCTACTGCATTTATTATATACTCTTCTTAAAGGATACAATGATAGAGCTATTATACAATGTGACGACAACATCATCTGCCTACCCTTTTCTCAACTATGTTGGGGTCGGCTTCCAGTCTAACCGGATGCAGCTGAATACCAGTATTTTACTTGGAACGATTGCCTATCTGACCTCCACAACCCAGTTTCTGGATAATACGATACCCCTTGGTAAGACTGGTTGTCAGGCTTTCGGGCTTCTGACTACCCGTAACGACTGTCAAAGATCCACGAATGACAGGCGGGACCAACGGCTAACGTGCTTTCCGAGACACGGAGGGGTTTCGATGTGTAAAGATGGTCACCCATCCACACCAACCCCGGCAAGTGTAGCTTAACCTGATCGATCGACCTGTGCGGCTGTTATTATTTTTCATCAAAAGTCGAAAACTATGCGGCCTAAAAAAAGGAAAAAATTTTGAGAATGTGAAAACTGCGCTCTTTCATATGATATCCCACATGCCCTAGTAGCCCCACTTCGAATTTTTCAGACCCCCTTTCAGTCCCTGTTGCAAAAAATACACATATTTTTTTATTTCTTTCTTATTTGCAAAATAGTTGGGCCAGCGTCATTTAAAACTATTCCAAATTTCAAGTTGATAGCATTAGTAGTTCTTGAGAAATCCAGCTGTGACAGACAGACAGACACACAGTGAGGCTCGCCATAAGGTTTCCGTTTTACCATGTTGGTAAGGAACCCTAAAAATCCAGTAACCCTGTATAACCCTGTCTGTAATTTATATGGTGTACATAATAAAGAGTATTCTATTCTATTCTATAACAAACGACACACAAATCAGAACCGTCCGGAAAATCAAACAACGCATAGAGCTCCTACTCATAATGTAATCAACCGTCAGTTTTGCGTTCCCACAAATTGGTGCTGTTTCCCGCGAGTCCGTCTCTCATTAACATTCGGAGCTTTCGTATTGCTCATTATGGTTCCCTTTGGAGTTGGTGTAAACGGTTTTTGTTAAATCGACCGTTTTGCTCGTAATATTCTGTGTTGAGTTTCATCACTGTCCGTGTCCATTTGTCGGCTTGTCGCAATGGGAAGTTTTACATTTGAATGAATGTATTTGTTTTTTTTTTCAGAGGGCAGTTTTGTATCCCCTTATTTGTTGATGTTTGTTTGTAGTTTTAATTTGATGTTTTAGTAAGGTATAAGTTTTTAGGTCATCGTGGCCTCGTTAATGTGGGCAATGGAAAACTGATTAGGTATAGATACACTTGAGACTCATTTGGAATGACTCATGGATTTTTGTTTAGGCTATGTTTTGTGGTGCTTAGGGGTCACACTATCAGGTCCTACGTCAAAATAAAAGTCACCCTGTATAAAAAAGTTCACATTCGCCTGCCAATCCAACACTCTAATTGCGTAACACACTATCAATAACAATCTACAGTACCCGGCGATAAATATTGCACATCGACCTTTGGAAAGAGACAATCGGCTAATTTCGGCTTCGTAGAGCGTTATCTCAGTCGCACGAAATACAAACAGTCCGGTATCTATTAGGAGCTGTTAAAACAATTATGATTTGCTTTTTTGATAATTATTTTTATTCTATGTATAAAATCGATAGGATCGAATAGGTCGATGAATATTTATCGCCAGGTACTGTAAATCATTTTGAAGATATTACTCATACATTGCTTCATATGTTCGAAAAAAATCCATCTCAACAACGTAAATAACGCAATGAGTGTTGTTGAACTCTCAAAATTAAAGCCATTGCTACTGTTAGTGTGTTAAGGCTCCTAAAAACAGGCGCGACACGCGATATAATCGCGCGCGACACAAAGGCACCGCAAGTTGCGCAACTTGCGGTGCCTTTGTGTCGCGCGCGATTTTATCGCGTGTCGCGTCTGTTTGAAGGAGCCTTTACGCAATTACCCCGGAAGTTCACTACCTAAAGGTATTCTATTCTATAAGCAACACATAACAACGACATTAATTATACCTACATAGTATCTAAACTTATTACTATAGTGTTGGTAATTGTTCAACGCGTGTGAAGACGCTGACAGCCGCGAGCTGCTAGACAGATGCAATTAATTAACACCTATTATAGTAAGATAATTGAATCCTCGGTGGCTAATAATAACACAGGTCAACAAAATTTTTACCCAGAAACCAGACTATACTTTTCCGAAGGATTTTCAAAATTGCTCAAAATTGCTCTATCACGTCAGGGTTTCGAGATATCCTAACCTAAAAGTGCAAAAAATACCGTTTTTCTCATTTTTGAGGTTATGTAGCACGGCCGCTCCTATTTTCTTTCAAAAATCATTAACAGCATCTCAAAGGACTAGTCTTCCTCTTTAAAAGGACGTTGAGTTTACTCAAATGACTTTTTTTTTCTTTGAGTTATCGCATTTTGAAATTTTCGTGTACGTGGATTGTTCTACGTTTGAGAATTCATACACATACAGTCTATTGGAAAATTTCAAAATGCAATTTCTCAGCGAAAAAAAAAATCAAAATCCTTCGGAAAAGTAAAGTCCGGTTTCTGGGAAAGAGTGTTCGTCAAATTTTGTCGACCTGTGTAATACTTACAGTGTCAAAATAGTATTTACAGAACCTTGCCAAGCCACCCTGAGGCTGCCTTTGCCAGGGATGAGATTTTTATGTAATCTTATTGCCGTTCCATCTTTTCTCTCTCTATATAATAGATACCTTTGTATAAATCAACACCTTTTAACTTCCTGAGGTCCTAAATACCTTAGACCAAATAAAAAACCAAGACTTAGGGCTGTCAACAGTAAAGTGAGGCCGGTTTCGTAAACATGTGTGAGGTGTAGTTTGATTGTAAATGTGTGCGTGTGAGCGTGTATGCACAGAGCGGAGGTGTAGTTTTGGCATGCTTCACTGTATTGTTCGCAGCGCTGTCTTTTTTTTTTTTTGAGGATGGGAAATCATCAAATGTCTCCTCCCGCTCTGGGTGGAGCGGAAGGGAGTGTCAGACTCTTACTGACTAAAACCCACCCGTGTTCCTTCCTTCACCCTTTATGTTCCGGGCCAGCGGTAACCCTTTCGGACAATCCCGCTGAGCGCTATGTCTTGGCTTTTTATTTTGGTCTGAGCTAAAAAGCTGAAGCCTATTTATTGGGAAATGTAGTCGTGTAAAAGTTGCGAAACATCAAATGTTCTTGGTAACTAATGTGACTTAGACTTTTGTATCCATATAAAATACTTGCCAGTCTTGCCACAGCACAAAAACATATTGCTGAAACAGTAATGCGGAACTTGTGTTTCCAAATACATACATCAAACTGTCTAGAAATATTTCAGGTTTAGTATCATAACTGTAAAAGTACTGGTCATATAAAAAAGGATTTAAACGTCAATTTGTTCCGGGCACTTTTCTCTTCTGTATCCATACTAATATTATAAATGCGAAAGTGTGTCTGTCTCTTACCTCTTCACGCTTAAACTGCTGAACCGATTTAGATGAAATTTAGTATAAAGATAGTTTGAGTCCCGGGAAAGGACATAGGATAGTTTTATCTAGATATTCCCACGGGTTCGACACTTATGCGGATGAAGCCGCAGGGCGCTGGTAGTAATATTATAAATGCGAAAGCGTGTTTGTCTGTTACCTCTTCACGCTTAAACCGCTGAACCGATTTAGATAAAATTTAGTATAGAGATAGTTTGAGTCCCGGGAAAGGACATAGGATAAATTTTATCCCGATATTCCCTCGGAATCGAATCTTATGCGGGTAAAACCGCGGGGCGCAGCTAGTAGAGTATAAAATACTGCGCATTTTCATATAAGTAGGTACCTATAAGATTTACTAAGTAGTTTTTCTTTTCAATGTATGGTTACTAGCTACTGTTAGCCTGCATCATCCCACTACTAGGCAAAAGCCTCTCCCCATGACTTCCAGCTCTTTCGATCCAGGACTAAAGTGGAGCGCTCGTCCCACCATCTTCTTATTTTCAACAATGAATAAATAACTAAAATATTCCTAGATTGTGTTTGATGTGTGTATTAAATAAGGCTTTACAAATCAAGTTCAGGTACAGTACCCGGCGATAAATATTGCACATCGACCTTTGGAAGAGACAATCGGCTAATTTCGGCTTCGTAGAGCGTTATCTCTGTCGCACGAAATACAAACAGTCCGGTATCTATTAGGAGCTGTTAAAACAATTATGATTTGCTCCTTTTGATAATTATTTTTATTCTTTGTATAAAATACAAAAAAAGGTACTGTAAAGTATTATGACGCTGCTATTTGTCAGCTTTGCTTGAGGTGAACTGATTTGTACTCTAAGGGATTCCTCCATTAATTACGGCGGCAAGAGCTAAAGTGCTTTTTCAAGTCTAAGTGCCTTTTCTTCCAGGAGGCTGCCGGGAATCTGACGGTAAAGTGTGAAAGCTTTCACACGTACCGGGACTATTAACCCGGCTTACACCGACCGACTGTACGCTTCGTCACTGGAGGCCCTAGTGCGAACGCGCGACGAAAATGTAACGTAAATTCCAACGATTTTAGAATCGAAAATACAACTATTCTACTGGCGTTTGTCCATTGCCACCATCAACGGGACGTCAACGAGAACGCGATGACGGTGCCGAAGTAGCGATACATAAATTTACTACCGCACGCCCGTCAATCGAACGCCCGGATCGGGGCCCCCGATTTTCGACTAGTTCGGCGCAACCGCTAGAACTCGGTTCGAGATTGTGACGGGCCGATGATGTGCCGTCAATACAAAACACGTTTGATCTTGTCCACACATTGCCGTCGCGGTCGCACCGGTGGCGTTCGCCCGGCGTTTGTTTTGTCTCTCATACTCTCATAGTCATAACATACTGAAACGCCGAGTTCGGTCGCGGTGGACTACGATCGATCATCACGTTTGGTTCGAATAATCTCGTTTCTCGTTGACGTTCCGTTGACGGTGGCGGTGGACAAACGATATATGATAATATTTGTACTTATAGCACAAACTCAAGTAGGCCTACTTGCATCACAAATGACTGGTCGTCTTACTAATTTTATTGCATTTAGGGCTAAACGTAGGTATTTAAAAAATCTTTGTAATAACTTCTTTGAACGTCACTAAAATTTGTTAATTTTTTTTTTTTCTTAATTCTCTACGAGTGCTTAATTCTTACTTTCTCTTGCATGTCTACTGTTTCTTGTGCTATTCTTATAATGTCAGTGAAAACTTTTAATTGGCCTTCTTTCACTATCTTTCAACTATCTGTATCCTAGCTGTAAGTTTTCTTAAGAAATAAAATAAAAAAATAAAATAAAATAAAATCTCTGTCTCTGTCTGTCTTCAATAGGTTAACAGAAAGAGAACGATATTTTAAAATCATTAGCGCTAAATACGTTTAGTGATTTGAGGTGAATTGGGTTAAGACTCAATTGGGTTAAGACAAAAAAAAATGTATCTATTATCTTATATCTATATGATACATTTTTTTTTTGCGAAATGAGTACTTATTTTCAATTTTTAAATCGTTCGAATTTACGTTACGTTTGCTCCGAGCGTTCGTGCTAGGCCCACAGGATTTCCGTATTCGTCCCAAAGGATACACGAGCTGTTCGCTTTTCCAAGCGCCTAAACAACTGAAACATCGTATTCTGTTACCTTCTCACGAAGGGAAAACAAATTTTGCGTTTGTCTTTTTGACTACCCTTAAAAACCCTATTTAAACACATCCACTGTACAGGATCACGCATTACTGGACAAATTGAGGTTTGAGTAAGAAATCGCAAATAAATACTTTTTCTTTCTTTCTTTCTAAATAGAAAAGTCACATATTATTGCAAAAAACTACACACGGAAAGTCACCACCGGCCATGTAGGTATGTATCGGGCGCATACTACAGCCGAATACAAAGTATAATAATATGGCGGGTTTGAAGTGCGCTACTCACTGCGCCCCTCACCCCCGCTGACACGTGAATTTGTTACGGCTTTACCCGACAATTTAATCGCAGCGCGAGAAAATGCGCGGACTGATAACGAGGTATCGTGAGTTCAACCATCAGAGTTTGCAGTTTGCACACAGGTGTGTGCAAACGCTGGATTAAGGGAAAAGGAGAGACAATGCTGAAGTTAGTCTGTGGTGTACCATTTACATAAACTCACGCCTTTTCTCATGGGGATAGGCAGAAACGCCACCTGCTACAGTCTTTACATACTTGCTCTTTTTACCCGACTGCGGCGAAACCCAAAAGGAGGGTTATGTGTTTGACCTGTATGTACGTATGTGTGTATGTCCGTTTCTTTGTTCCCTCGTAACTCCTAAACGAATAAACGGATTTGGATAAATGATTGCTTTTTTATGTTCATACATTTGGTCTTCCACGTACGGCGGTGGCGAGTAGTACGCAACTGACCTTTCTGAAGGACATCACCTAGAAGGTCAGTACTTATAGTATTGTTTGCACTATTGACTGTAGCCCACTCCTAGCATGGACAGTGTAATCTATACAAACAACATTATAAATACAAGTGTCTCATTGTTTTGTCAAAATGACAGCTTTTTTCTAAATGCATAATAATATGAAAGTTTAAACGGTCCTTAAAACAAAAAACATTTTTTTTTTTTATTTTTGCCTGTCTGGCTGTCTGTTTGTTCCAGCTAATCTCCGAACCGGCTGGACCGATTTTGATAAAACTTGGTTTGGGGATATTTTGAACCCTGAAGAACGACATAGGCGTTATATCGACATTCTACGCGGGCATAGCCGCGGGCGGAAGCTAGTGATAAACATTTACCTAGTTTTTTGTTTTAATCGCTCTCCAAAAGATATTGATTTTCGCATGTTTCAGACAATTTTGTCACCTACTTTACAAGTTATTTGCTAAGCCCAGACTTTGGCTAATTATGTATATTACTGGCACTGTGTGTGTACCTAATGTTAGAACAATATTTGAGGCCACAATTTATTCAGTCAAAATATTAACTAGGATTTTTATCCTAGTTCATATTGAACTGACTTTTAACAGTTCAAACCATTTTTGGTTTGAACTGTTAAAAGTCAGTTTTGTGGATAGGTGACATTATTGGGGGATACAGTTGTGCAAAGTTAAATGTCATGGGAGGGGTATAATGGTCCTAGTTTCATATCGAAATCGTGTTCTTAGCTAGCAAGCAAACTATTATTTCAAGGTTAAATTAAAATTCTTTGATTTGATTACCTACTCTTTAATTTTCTTAAAAATTACACTAATATAACTTAAAATCCGTTTACATCGTTTATTAGAAATAATACAAGAATTGAAAACAACGACATCTATTGGCGAATGGGAGAACAATTTAAACCATTGTTGCAACTTCTTACATAAACGGTTCTATTTCCAACCACAAGATGGCAGTAATTGATCATTTCATTTTCAAGCGGCTCATTGCGATTAGGCATTGTAGGATAGGCAAAGTGATTGGTAATACCTGCATATCATCACACAGTTCATAATTATTATTGTGATACACAAACCTATTTGCTATGAATGTCGATGAACCACTTGTTCCCAAAGAAAGCACTAGGAACTCATGAAAGGCGGGCGTTTTGGATTCTCAATGCTCGACTCAACACCGAGGGTTCAAAATCTAGTGCGCGATAAAATACCGATATTTTAATGTCCTCTCATTCATCTAGGTACAGACGCCAGCACATCAAGCTACCCGAAACCGTCAAATTTTCCCAATCAACCTTGAACCTTATGTTGTAGCGATAAAATTGAACATCTTGTTTAGATTTAGCAATTTGTGCAAAACAACTTCATGTCACTTACTGCAACGAATATTTTATCAGGCGTTTTTTTTGTGACGGTGAATCAGTTTTTAGTCTACCTGCATTTTTTATCTGTCCTTCTTGTTCTTCGGAATACATACCTACATATTTTACAGCTCCAGTTTATAATTTCCATATTTCCTGTCTAATCACACATCTCATTCTCAACACATCTATTAAAGAAATTTGACAGATTGTAGCAGCTTGATGTGCTGGCGTCTGTACTGGCGCAGATTTGAGCGTGCCACACCGCTTTGTCAAAATTTACCTACATCTCATTTTGTATGAACTACTACAGAAGTTCAGACGTGCAGCACCGCACTTTTTGTATTGGAATGCGAAACGTGCGCTTAACTTTACAAGTACTACCATCAAGTAGTACTATCATCCTGTGAAGCTTATTACTACACCAGTACCCTAACTGCGTAACACAGTAACACACAATCTCATCTGAATGATTTTGAAGTAAGCTAATACATTGCTTCTTATATACGTTCGAAAAATTTGTCTGCTTAACAACGTTAATAACGCAATGAATGTTGTTGAACTGTCAAAATGAAATCCATTGCTACTGATAGAGTGTTACGCAATTACAATGCGTGCCACGAAAGAAGAGACTTGACACACCACGTGGTTTGACATGCGCAGTACACGATTTTAGGTATCTTTAGCGGTATGAGGTCTGAGTGCGGGACGGGACCGGACGTCATAGGGGCAGCGGAAAGAGCAGGGGAGGCGGGGTCAAGTCTCATCTTTCGTGGCACGCATTGTACCCCGCTGGACTACATGTTTGTTTTTTTAGTTAACTAACCTCAGCAGGTGAAGATAGAATACTCTTTATTAAGTACAGTATAAAAATGACAGACATAAATATCTGTAATGAAATAGGGATTAACACAATGGGCGCCTGAGCGGTCTTATCGCTAAGAACGATCTTTTAAAAAACAACCTTTGGATTGATTAAGGGAAAAGGAGAGACAATGCTGAAGGTAGTCTGTGGTGTACCATTTACATATATACAATAAATACATACCTACATACCTAAAACACATACTTATCTAATAATAATCATGAAACAAGTGCATAGAAACAAAGAAATGTTGTTTAAGGAGAGAGAGAGAGATAGTGATTTTTGAAGTGAAAACTTCTTTAGCGGCGTTGTACACTTTTTTGTAATGGGTAAAAAATGTAAAACTCGCGTCAGGACACGTGACCTGATCGAAAATTCGTAAGACGGATGGCCGTAGCCGGTACCGCGCGTGTTTTGTTTATAAGACGATTCACAAAATACACACGTAATTGTTCAAGTTTTAACTTCTGTCGGCACTCCCGGAGTGCCACTGTTTTTTTTTACCATAATTCTAAAATGGACAAAGGTTGAGAACGCATTCTGGACACGAGCAAGGCGTTCCATAACCGTACTGCTTAAAAAGATTTACCATAGAACAACCCCAGTTTACTGCAACAGCTGATTACCATATGAAAGGATTCAATCTCCCCCTTTCGATTTCACTGTAATCGTTAAAGTGTCACAGTGAGCCGGTTAAACTAATTATAAAACACAACAGAACTGCCGCTGGCATCGCTGACCCGACCCATATTATGTCCACGACACCACTGTAAGTAGACCTTCCCTACGTCTCCTAGTCTTAAACAAAAAGTGAGTGTGCAGAAAACTTTAGTTTAATAGTAGAGGTCAAGGTATGTTGGTTTTGTTGCGTGACGTCTGTCTTGTCACCGATTTATTCCTGACGCGACTGCAGACTACGGTCCATGTTTTGATTTCGTATTTATTTTTATATGATTGTTACACAATTGATGCGCCAAAACACACAACGGTATAATGGTTGCGGTTGGCAAACTTGAGTTTCGGAGTTTGATAACTAGCACAAGGGAATAAATACTACTCAAACATATACATATAACACATGCATACTAATTCGAAAAATACTAAACAAAATATACACACAAATATAACCTTCACAAAAAATGTAACAAAACACAAAATTAAACTAAGAAGCGAACAAGACTTTTTACAATTAGGTCTACCCAACCCGCACAAACTACGGAAGGAAAACTATCGTGTATGATGGATCTAAAATATTTAATAAGTTACAGGGAGACCTCAAAGAATCTATATCCAAATCCACTTTTAAAAAACTACTTAAACAATTTATAGTAAAATATTCACATTCCTTACAATAGTGTCGAGCCACATCCAGTTACCATTTATCTATGTCACATGGATACTTGTTTGCATGTATCAAACGAACATTTTGTCCATAATGATTTGTTATCTACCCTCAAAACATTTATATAATCGATGTCTAATTTTTGTAATACCCCAACTTTTTGATCTTTTTAAGTGTTTAGTTTTAATATTCTCATGTAAGTGAATATTGTAATTCTTAGGACAATAAAATATGATCTTAAACCATAAATACTCAGCGGGATGGTCCGAAAGGGTTACCGCTGCCCCGAAACATAAAGGACTAAGGAAGGAACACGCGCTGGTGGGTTTTAGTCAGTAAGAGTCTGACACTCCCTTCCGCTCCACCCAGAGCGGGAAGGTACGGGAGGGGTCATTTGATGATTTCCCATCCGCAGAAAAAAAAGGGAATAAATACTCAGGAAAATAGCTCAGGAATTGATGACTAAAACAGATAAGCATTAAAACATCATAGCCACTTCGTAACCTTCGTCGTAGCAAGATTGTAGGCCACGTCGCGAGCAACGACGTAGGCTACGTCATAAGCCATGTCATAACTCATAGGCCAAGTTATAGGCTACGTCGTAGGCCATGTCGTAGGCTACGTCGTAGGCCATGTCGTAGGCTACGTCGTAGGCCATGTCGTAGGCTACGTCGTAGGACATTTCGTAGGCTACGTCGTAGGCCATGTCGTAGGCTACGTCGTAGGCCATGTCGTAGGCTACGTCGTAGGCTGTGTCGTAGGCTACGTCGTAGACCAAGTTGCAGGCTACATCGTAGGCCATGTCGTAGGCTACGTCGTAGACCAAGTTGTAGGCTACGTCGTAGGCCATGTGGTAGGCCAAATTGTAGGTTACGTCTCAAACCTTATCGTACTCCACATTCCATGTAGCAAGGCAAATTCTAGGCTACGCCGTAGGCCACGTCGTAAGCATTTTTGTAGGCTCAACATATTACTGCGTAACAGTGATCCGGTAGAGACAATATTTAAAGACTTATGTACCTGTAACGTCTACGATACCCATTATATGTACACTCTATTTATCACATCACACTTATATTATAAATAAAGGTGAAAGTTTGTGAGTGTGAGTGTGTGTGTGTGTATTTATATGTTTGACTTCCACTTCCTTCCTTCGACCAATTTTGATAAAATTTGGTATGGAGGTAGCTGATACCCTGGATTAACATATAGGCTACTCTTTATCCCGATATTCCCACGGGATCGAAACTTATGCGGGTGAAACCGCGGGGCGCAGCTAGTTTATCTATAAAGATACCTCATTTCAGTGCCTAGTGTTGTCTGACTCGATGATGCGCATGTACCTACCTACTTGATTTATTAACGTAATAATTTGATATTATCTATTATTTCTGCAAATGCAGTAGCGAATGCAACAGACCATTCACCTGTTCTTCACGAACGTGATTAAGTAAGTGTTCGGACTTATCTTAGATAAGATTGTTACTCAACAGTCCTAACGGATACACTTCACTTTATGTAGTGAAGGAATTGTATTGTTATTGTAACTTGTCTAATAGGACATTTCTATTATTATTACATCGACAATGTTTTTAACCGACTTCAAAAAGGAGGAGGTTCTCAATGCGACTGCAATTTTGTTTTTTTTTTTGTATGTTTGTTACGCGATATCTCCGGCAATTATAAATCAATTTCAAAAATTATTTTTAATGGAAAGGTTATGGCTCAGGGGTGGTCACACATACATAAATTTTATTCACTTTGCTTGGGCAGTTTTTTAGTTGGCTTCAATTATACGTATTTTTACACTGAGTTTATATTGATGATGTTATAATGACTTCCTGTCACTGATATTTACATAGCAAGTAGTGTTATACAATTTTTGTGTGGGTTAAGTACAACTTAAAAGTGAAAAATAAAAACTTTTTTCCAAAACTAAAACAACCGTCATTTTTGGAAAAGACGGTGGCAAACAACGAAAATTCGAACTCAACGACACCGACTTCCGAAATTAAAGTTATTTTTTACTTTGTAGTGTCTTTTTTGGAACAGGGTTTTTTTTTTGTAAATAGTTTTTTATTGTTTTTGTGAGTTTAATGGCGTGTGCTAGCTGACAATAAATGGCAAATAATTTAATTTAATGTTTTGTGTGTCGTAATATTAATTACGTTACATACTTTTGTATAGAATTAAGTTCTTTTAATTGAACAGACAGCTGTACCTACTGCTGGGGAGTGGGTTGCGCCACTTCTTCCCAGCTGGAGCTCTAGGAAGGGAATAGAATAGAATACTCTTTATTATGTACACCATATAAATTACAGACATAAATACAGAAACTGTACAAAGGGTGACACAATGGGCGGTCTTATCACTAAGAGCGATATTTTAAAGACAACCTTTGGATGGATGTAAAAAGGAGAAGGACAGACAAATAATGTAGGTAGTCCGTGGTGTACCATTTAATCAATTAATTCATTCATTTTTTTTAATTTTATGTAAGTACTGATTCTCAGCCTAGTTTTAATAAATTATTTTTGCCTCAGTTCCCTTACGATGACGTAACCTCGGGGTGCGGGACGTGTGAGTGGACAACTAGTTAATATCTTCTTCGATCGGCAACGAACCTAACATACATTTAGGATCACGCACAATCACGCAACCAAATATATTATTTACTCAAATACAATCAAAGCCCTCAACGAGTGCTGATAAGCAGATAATTCAGTAGGTACAGACGCCAGCACATCAAGCTACTACAATCTGTCAAATTTCTTTAATAGATTTTTAACATTATCACTAAAGCATAAGATTCAAAGTTGATTGGAAAATTTGACAGTTTCGAGTAGGTTGATGGCTGGCGTCTATACCTATCCATAAACAAAACCAAGATAATATATTTTTTTATACTTGTAACATTCTCGTTGGGTCATTTCAGGGGTATCCCCGCCCTCAAATACTATTTACCTTGACTTTCAGATTGCGGTTCGCGATTACTTACGCTTCATTAGCATATCGATAAACAAGCTTGTTATGTTTTTTGGACGAATATAATAATTTATGGTCATGCAAGCGGCTGGCATGGCCATAAAATATTATATTCGATTATATTTCGTAAAAACTGCGTCTTTTTGTAGGTACGGACGCCAGCACATCAACCTACCACATTGTCAGATTTCTTTAATAGATTTTCAACTTTATCGCTAAAGCTTAAGGTTCAAAGTTGATTGGGAAAATCTGACAGCTAGGTGTAGCTTGATGTGCTGGCGTCTGTACATAAAGTTAAACTTCGCTTAGTGATGTCAGTCCGCGGCGGGGGGGGTCTGTATTTATGCTTTCGCGGTTGCACAACGACATGCTTTGCTCATGCTTTGCTTGGTAGTATAGATGCAGGCCTACCTTACTGCCTCCCTCAGAGGCGGTAAGGTGGCGAGGTCTTGAGGGGGAGCGCTACGGTCGTGTAGATCCTCAAGGCAAGTCTGGGGGATTCACCTTCACGAGGTTGCCACCCTGTTCTTGGTCTAATTCCATAAGAAATAGACGCAACAAAAACCCCCAGGCGCTTTTTCGCATTTTTTTCCCGAAAGCCAAAACCCCAGGCCTAGGGTAACCCATACCCTACTCCCATGATCCCATGCCCAGTCCCTCCTTCCTTTTCCCCTTTCTCCTTTCGGTCCTTGAGGACGGGTAACCTCAACTCCAAAAAAGCCCACACACCCAACCATGTCGCAGAAAGGAAAAAATAATATTCCCCAGGTGGGTCCCGGCAATGCCGGGGAATCCCACACCGACTTGTCGGTCTGCCTCCACCGTAATCTGGGGGGGGCACCAATCTGCCTATTAGCGCCGCGCCTTCTGCGCGGCTGGCTGCTTCGGCACCAACATCTTCGGCTGCGGATCACGCGCCATCCGACACAACCATGGCTGCGACCTCTGCGCCTACTGACACTGAGACGGCTGCGCCTTCTGCGCCAATGACCCTGACTAGTGTTACACCTTCCACGAGGGTCTGGCAACAGAGCATCGTTCGGAACAGTGTGACAAACAACCCTGACAATGACAGCAATAAAGCTCGACTCTCCAGTCTTAGCAGCGAACTCCGCGCGCTGGCACTCCAGCGCGAGAAGATCGAGGCAAGACTAAAAGACTTGAACTCACTCGGGACGGGAAAGGAAGCGGAATCTGATGGTTCTGGTTTCATCTCTGTGGATGAAGTACGCATGCTGAAAACAAAGCGCGGAAAGATCCGGAACAGAGAGAGAGAACTCAACAACCGTTTGCGCAAAATCCGCGAAGGCAATAGCCAGCGCGAAGCACAAACGGTTGGTTGTAAGGGAGTACGCGACCGGCTACAGACACGCGAAGGGGAAATCCAGCGCGAAAAGCAGTTGGACGCGGAAACGAGCGGGCAGGGAACAGTACGCGAAGGGGAAACCCAGCGCGAGAAGTCACTGCCCGCACCAGGACCATCCGGAGGAACCGACCGGAACCGTGACAATATGACCACAGACCAACACCGAACTAGACAGAAGCGAGGCAAGCGGGCTGGGTTCCTGCGCCGGGTGTCCCTGGCACAAAACATTGTGCCAAGCTCCTCAGAACCGCAACCCGGTCCAAGTGGACAGGGTGCGGCGAAGAGGGAGCGCCCGGACGATACGGCTTCACCAAGTACGCTCCAGGGGGACGCCAAGCGTGTTAGAACCCAGGCCGCTCAAGGGGAGCAGAGAACCTACGCGCGGGCCACTAAGGATATCCCTGCGCGACTCGCCGTAGCGATCTGCCTCTCGCCTCCTTCCCGAGATATGACTACTGACGAGGGCGAACACATCAAGCTCAGCCTTGAAGACCTCATCGTAGACACGTGTCGAACTGACCCCTCAAAAGTCCCGGCCTTCCGCGGTTACCCAAGGGTAGCGGATGGCACGGTTCACATATGGTGCGAGGACGACAACGCCCTGACTTGGCTGACCCAGAACGTACCCAAACTAAGACTGCCAAACACTGACGAGACACTGACAGTAATGAAACAGTCTGACGTACCGACTCGGGTTCGAGCGGCGCTCTTTGTACCCAGGTACAATGGGGACATAGCGCTGCTCCAGACGATTCTGACCTGCCAGAACCCCTGGTACGACATCGGTAGATGGTCCATGTACAGGGCGACATCGGTCGGTGGTGATAACTATGGGTCTTATCTAACCCTGGGTATCCCACCGGACGAGGTCGAAAAGATCTTGGGGAGGGAGCGACGAATATCATACCTACTTGGGTCGATATACGTACGTTTCTTCCCCAACATCAATCCCTCCGAGACTAAGACTGACACTGAACAGACGAAACCGACTCCGACTGAACTTGACGTGACGATGACGCAACTGGAGGAGGAGATGGCCAGAACGGCGATGGCTGATGCCGAAGCCGTGAGAATGCCAACCTCACCACCAAGGTGGACGGAGCAGCTGCCCTTATCATCGTCACCGACACTCAGCGAAGACCAGCATGGGCTGGGAGAGGCGGGGGAATCATCCGATGGATCCATCTCCCCATAATTCCACCCCACTGCCGACCCCATCCCGTCCCATAAACATCATCCAGACCAACCTCCAGCATAGCCAGACGGCTACCGCCTGCCTGCGCAGGGCACTGGAGATGGAACCCCGAACCATTGCACTCATCCAAGAGCCGTGGATCCGTAATAACAGAATATGCGGCCTTGGTAACATTGGAGGTAAGCTGATCCTCGACACACAAGGCACAGATAAACCACGAACCTGTGCCTACATACCCAAAGATGTACCCACCACCACACTCACGCAATTATGTTCCAGAGATCTAACAGCCGTCAGGCTCAAAACCGACGGCGAAGCACCCGATATCGTCCTGGCCTCGGTATACATGCCTGGCGAGGATGAAGACTGCCCACCAAAAGGGATGGCCGACCTGATAAGGTATTGTGAAGACACCAACCTGGACCTGGTCATCTGCACGGACTCAAACGCCCACCACCCGCTTTGGGGTTGCAACAAAGCCAACACTAGAGGTGAGGTACTATGCACATATTTGTTCTCAACAAACCTTAACATCGTAAACCGCGGCTCGGAACCCACTTGGGTCACATCGCGCGGACAAACAATTATTGACCTAACGCTGGCTTCGGAAAGCGCGGCAAAACTTATCTCTAACTGGCACGTATCCAACGAGCCTTCTTGCTCTGACCATAGAAGGATTCGCTTCTCACTAATAGCTAACATAAAAAAACCTGAACCTAGACGCAACCCACGCCGTACCAATGTACCCGGCTATAAACGGCTGTTGGCCTCCCTACTAACGCAACACCAAACTCCCCAAATTCTAATAGACCACAAACAACTTGAAAACACAGTAACAAAACTCTCGGAATTTATAATTGAAGCCTACCACGCCTGCTGCAAACTAAAAGACCCAAACACCAGGAGCAAGGGTAACTCCTGGTGGAATGCGGAACTTAGTAAGCTCAGGCAAAACATGCGCAAACAATTCAACAGAGCCAAAAATTCCAGACTACCAGAAGACTGGGAATCATACAAGAAAACACAATACACCTTCAAAAAACAAGTCAGGAATGCCAGCAGGGCAGCCTGGCGGAAATTCTGCGAAGAAATTGAATCGAACAGCGAAGCCGCGCGTGTGAGAAAGATCCTATCTACAGATCAAGATCGCACCCTCGGGTCGTTAAAAACCCCAGACAACACATACACCAAGTCGGACCACGAAACAAGTAAAGTCCTTTTGGAAACCCACTTCCCAGACTGCACTCTCTCCGAGGACAGAACCTGGGCAAGTGAGCCAACGCACACACCAAACGACCAAGACTGGGCCAGAGCCCGCACCATAGTAACCACAGAGAAAATAAAATGGGCAATAAAGACTTTTAAGCCATATAAATCCGCAGGCTTAGACGAAATTTTCCCCGCCTTGCTACAATGGGGAGTAGACGCCCTAACGCCGTGGCTGACCGTCATCTACCAAGCTTGCATAGCACAGAAATACATACCACTTGCATGGCGAGAGGTGAAAGTCATTTTCATCCCTAAACCAGGCAAATCAGATTACACACAACCCAAGGCGTACAGACCAATAAGCCTAACATCTTTCTTGCTGAAAACCCTTGAGAGACTCTGTGATCGACATATTCGGGACGGACCTCTTCGGGAGCGACCACTTCACAAACAGCAACACGCGTATTCCACAGGAAAATCAACAGAATCTGCGCTGCATAGTGTGATCTCCAAGATCGAATGTGCAGTGGACCACAAATGCTCCTCACTAGCTGTCTTCATCGACATAGAAGGCGCTTTTGACAAAACTATCTTCCATAGCATCAACGCAGCCCTCGAGGAACACGGTGTTGACTCGACCCTGCGAGGATGGATCACAAATATGCTCCGATTGAGAGCCGTACAAGTTACGGTAAACGACACCACCAGAGCCATAGTGGCGAAGGGCTGCCCCCAAGGTGGAGTCCTCTCGCCACTACTATGGAACCTTGTAGTAGACAGCCTCATCAAACGTCTAAATAGCAGAGGCTACTACACGGTGGGCTATGCTGATGATCTGACCATAATAATAAACGGCACACACGAAAACACACTATGTAACCTTATGCGCCAAGCTCTAAGAATAGTAGAAGACTGGTGCAAGGAATACAAACTAGCAGTAAACCCCACCAAAACCGAACTCGTCCTCTTCACAAAGAAAAGAAAGCTGACAACATTACAATTGCCAAGCTTCTTTGGGACAACCCTAAGCCTATCGACTGAAACCAAATACCTGGGTATCTTTTTGGACAAACAGCTGAACTGGGCAAAACACACTGATTACATTATCACAAAAGCCAGTATAGCCCTATGGCAATGTAAGAGACTCCTCGGGAGAAATTGGGGCATAAGCCCCAAAATCACCTACTGGCTATACACCACAGTTATCCGACCAATTATCACATACGGTTCTTTAGTTTGGTGGCCCAGGACCAACCTAAGTACAGCCCAAAAGGATCTCGAGAAACTGCAAAGATTTGCCTGCGTAGCAATCACCGGCAGCATGAGGACTTCCCCCACTGCTGCCTTACAGGTGATGCTGGGGCTACCTCCCCTACACCTCGTCGTAAGAGAGGAGGCAGCCATAGCGACTTTCAGACTCGAAGTATCCGGCTCCCTAAGCAATGATTCTAGAATCAAACACACACGCATCAGGGAAGATGCAATCAAAGAACAACCGATGATGACATCACCCATCGACAGAACCCTGAAGACCCACTGCTTCCAGAAACACTACAACATAGAGCTCATAGAGGAGTTGTGTGACTACTCAGGTACAACAGAGCTAAGAATTTACACTGATGGATCAAAGACCGACGAAGGGACGGGCGTCGGGGTGTTCTCCAACGACCTAAACATTAAGATATCCAAACCACTTGGAATGCTCAACTCCGTTTACCAAGCAGAGTGTGTAGGTATTATCCAAGCGGCACACGCTATAGAGGCCAGGGAGGTTACGGATACCAATATCCGAATACTCTCCGACAGTGCCTCAGTTCTTCAATCCCTAAAGAGTAATCAGATCACGTCGAGACTAACACTAGAATGCCACAAGGCCCTAGAACGAATCACGGTACTAAATCGCAACACGGTAACGCTACAATGGATTAGAGGTCACAGTGGATCACTTGGAAACGATGCGGCTGACGAGCTTGCCAGAAGAGGATCCAGCACAAGACCCTACGGACCTGAACCCATTGTGCCCATTCCTTTCAAGCAGCTAAGAAGCTGGTTAAAGGATCACACTCGAATACAAGCGGAAAAATGGTGGACCTCGACACCAGGATGTAGGCAGTCCAAGGAAGCTATGCCATCCCTGGATACAAAGCTGACCAGGCGCCTTCTGCGCCTGGACAGAGACAGCCTGCGCCTGGTGGCGGGGACCATCACTGGACACTGTTCACTAAATAAACACCTTCATACCCTGGGAATCACTGATAGTCCCCTGTGCAGAGCATGCATGGAGGCGGAGGAAACGGTGGCGCATGTGCTTCTTGAGTGCACAGGCGTTACCAAGATTCGCGAGGAGACCCTGGGAACACCAACATCCCTTGCGGATGCCCTGAGGAGACCGGGAAGTCTTATCTGCTTCTGGAGGGAGGTGGGCTGGCTGGAGTAGTCGGCCACCATGGCTCACGCACAATGGTCCACTTCAAGGACTAAGTGCGGAAACCTAAACCCCATGATAGATAGATAGTCAGTCCGCGGCTGGTTGCTTTTCACATACTCCGGATTTTAGATTGCATGTTACCATCATCCATACTACTTCTATAAATTTTAATTACCCATACTTAAGGGTACTACATGACCTAAACGCGGTCACTATCGGAGTTCAATCAGTTTATTCAATTGTTTTTACAATTACTTTTAGTTTGTTTTAATGTTATTCGATTGTGAGATTTGTGTTGAAAATGTGTGTTTGTTAAAGCTTAAAAATGGTAAATTTTCGCAATTACCGTTTAATGAAAAGGTTCAAATTGTAACTAAAGGGAGATGTGTACCTGAGTTATGAGAATTAACCCAGCGAAGAGGTAATGTAACTAAATTTTTTATTTGCACCATTGGAAAATCGTTGTTACAACCTTTTAAACCCCTGGTGAGTTTTATCTTTACTAACTAGTGCAATTGCGAAAAACTTTTTTTTGCGAAAAAAAAGCTGCCTACGCAGGCATAAAACCCTGTGCACGCCACTGGTTAGTGTGTTACGCAATCACCATGCTGCTCTGTAATGGGGTAGCATTCATCGAGGACGTGTGAGGGCTATAAGGATGTTTGTAGGTACAGTTTGCACCTGTTATTATTGTTATAGTTTCCCTCAGCAATTTACATACAGAGTGACGCATTGTTATGTCGTAGAACTTGCGTCGTATACCACATGGAGAAGTACTCAAGATACGCATCTTGACAAAAAATAACATCGTTGCGCGTGCAAAAGCCGCTATGTGTTATTTAGTTATTTTCGGTTCTTTATGCAGTTTTAATCGTTATTTCAAAACACACATACTGTATAAACAGGTATGTGTTAAGTGGAATATTTAAAAAGTTAAGGAATGTAGCTATGTGATATTCATACATCGAAAGTTCCGTATAAACACGCTAAATGTTATCATTTTTATAAGTAGCTCAAATAAGTTCACTAAAAACACATAGCGACTTTTGCATGCGCAACGACGATAATCAAACGATCTGATAATTATGTTACAAAGCAGTGGTGGCCGAGTGGTTATAGCCGCGACTTACGAATTGTACCTAGGTCGTAGGTTCGAACCCAGATAGGTGCTTTACTTTGTATAAATTATTTCATGACCACTCCTCACAAAACGGTGAAGGAGAACGTCATGAGGAAACCGGAATATCCTAGAACCTAAAATTCGAAGACTTGTGACCTCTATCAACCCGCACTGGGCCCGCGTGGTGGATTACGGCCCACTCCCTCTTACAGAGAGGAGGCCTGTGTCCCAGCAGTGAGAACCTTATACGCTGATTATGATAATTATGTGAACACTTCAGCTTAAAAAAACATCATTTAAAGACATACGAACAAAGCAGTATAAAGGCTCCTTCAAACAGGCGCGACACGCGATATAATCGCGCGCGACACAAAGGCACCGCAAGTCACTCAACGAGCGGTGCCTTTATGCGCGCGCATCGCGTCGCGTGTCGCGCCTGTTTGCAGGAGCCACGGTTGTGAGTTGTAATAATAATACAATTTCTTAGCTTATTATCTTCTTCTTCGTCTTCTATTCTATTATCTTCTTCTTCTTGAAATGTTAATGAGAAGTGTGTAAAATAATTTAGGTATATTTAGATCTCAAGTAAAAGTACCGTGTGCTACTTCTGTTGATGACCGGACGAGAAAATATAACATGAACGCCCGATTCTGACAAAGGTTCTGACTTTGGGAGATCAAAATCAGAAACTTTTGTCTCTGACTATGGTCATCCTCTGGAAGTTCACAATGAGATAAGTAATAATTACAAGGCAAAATGCATATGAACCAATTTGAACGTATAGGTACCTACGTGTCTCCGCTTGGGTGCACTTTGTGTTGCTCCGCATCGGTGTCATTGCGGTGAAGTTGTCGATGGTCTCGGGCACCATGGCCTGTCCTGCTGCAGGAGCGCAGGTCGCATAGCACGGCACGCCAGCATCAACGATATTACTCGTCGAGCCCTTATCACCGCCGGCGTACCAGCGGCGTTAGAGCCAAATTGTAATGAAAAGAAACCAGACGGTATGACGTTGTTGCTTTGGAAGGTAGGTAGGCCTCTGGTGTGGGACCCAACGTGTGTCGATACCCTTGCGCCATCTCATGTACCTAGCACAGCGCCGCTGCTGCGGCTGCTGAGACCCTCAAGCAGCGCAAACACTACCTTATGGGTAACCACAGCTTTGTGCCGTTTGGGGTCGAAACGCTTGGGTCATGGGGCCCGACTGCGCGTCTCTTTTTTTAAGGGATATTCTCGTCGGCTGGTCGACACTTCACATGACCAGAGGGCTGGGTCATTCTTTGACCAAAGAATTAGCATTGCCATTCAACGTGGCAATGCTGCTGGTCTTCTGGGCGCGTTTCCGGATGACAGCGATGCGGACGAGTACTTCGACGCATAAGTTTCCTTTGTTTTTGTATTTATTTGTATAGTAAGTTAGTAAGTCATTTAATTTAGTATCTAGTATAAATAATTCGTTATCTATACATACAATAAATGCACTTACTTCAACTTGATCGTAAATTATGTCATTATTTTCAGTCAGACTACAATTTAACGTCCGATCTTTTCTGAGGAAAAACTTAAATTTTCTTGTTCCTAAATTCGATTGTTGCGCCAGCAACAGCTTGAAAACGTAAACGAAAAGCAACGCCACCGGTTGCGCTTTGTTTCACCCTCTGGTAGTCGAAAACAATGTAATAAGTAGATATTAATAATAATAATAAAATTTATTCAAAAATATAAGGACTTTATGTATTAAAATTATACTCAGCATAAATTGCTCTTGAACTTGACCGTATCTCATGTCATTTCTTGCAGCCCAGATTACAATTTAACGATTGTTCTTTTCCGGGGAAAAGCATCACATTTTTTTTGTTAAATTCGTTTGTTTTGCCAGTAACAGCTCGAAATAGGTCATCCACGGATGATAATGAGTATCATGAGATCACCGGACGCACATTCTCCTATTTTATATTAGTTAAATTGACGGCACACGGTTGCCACTTGCTCCGTGGAACTGACAGACGTAGGGATGTGACATGCTCATTGCGATTACGGATATAAAAAATACGATTTTGAAATGTAATCTGTTTATTTTCAAACAAGATATTGAAGTACTTAATTTATAAGCTAACAAATTATTGTTTGTACATGTATAAAAAAGGGGGAAGGAATATTTTGATTAGTCAATTGTGGTGACATGTTATGTTATGTTAATACATGTGGCTAAACTATTTATAATTATAATTATTATTGATTTTGAAATAAAATAGGTGTTTTTGCATATTAAATAGGTATATTTTGCAAATAAAATAAGAAATTTTAAATTTCACTGATTTCTGGCGCTGTTTGCATTTAGTTTATTACAATTAAAATTCTGAAACAAACAAAATAGAATATAATAAAATATACTATTATTTACTGTCGCTGCAGACACTGGTCAAAATAAAAATGAATGTCTCTGTACCATACCCCTTAGGTGTACAATAATATGAAATAGAAATAAATAATATAATAGATATCCGACAAAATCCTGTATTTCCCAGCCCTACAAAGGTAGGTATACAATCAAACGCTGCAGTAGTCGCGACACGACCGAGCGCACCGCTCGTCCGGCCGGCAACGCGCCAAGTTACGTGATGTACCGAACTATATACGAACACACAACAATATAACAAAAAATAACACCCCAAGTGAACTAAAGTGACAAAAATACTAGTTCAGTGATAAACCGTCACCGGTAAGTCCCATCACTAGACTTAAAAATTACATTTATTAAATCGAAATACTTAATTCTGCTAACGATGTTATTTTATCAATAACACTAAACAGACACGATGACCTTTCGAAACTTTAGTGTTGATTTATTTAATAGGGCAACACAATTAATGGAAGCAAAAATAACTTTAACTAAAATCGAGACCTCCTTAATAGTTAGTGTTTAGTGATACCTATGCGTTCGTATCAATGGGTAGGTATTCGATTTTTTGATAACTCAGGAGTACTATTTGGATGGAGTCCAAATGTAAAAATACAATGCCTAACGTCTCGTTGCAAGTCTGCCTGGGAATTGGGTCTGACTGCCTGAGCTGATTCTTCCCTGGGGACGACCGGCCGTGACAACTGTTCGACTGCTGAACTGTCGCCGTCCGCTGATACGATATGAGATGACACTTTGGAAGTTAGATCGCGCTAAAATAGTTTTGTTAGTCACTCGTTTGGTTTGTCGTGTATTTTGTCTAGATTCACGGCATTTATTTTGCAGAAAACTGCAAAAAACTGCAAACCTATAAACAAAGTATCTACATAAGTCAAAAGGTAGCTTGTATGAAACCATCTAAAAACAAACGACAAACGATTCAAATGGAACTTTTGGAACATTTTCGAAATGTTTTCAGTTTATTGCTTTAATAAAGTTTTTAATTGTTTTCAGCCAGCATTGCAAACAGTTTTATTTTTAACAAAAAGTTTAGCCTATTCCATAGTTTGAGTAGGCTTATTTCATTGCCACATTCTCAAAATGGTGAAGATAAACATCGTGAGGAAACCGCCATGTCCTAAAACCAAGACATGTCCTACCAACCCACAATAGACTCGCGTGGTGGAATACGGCCCACTCCCTCTAACAGACAGGAGGCCAGTTACACACCCATTAGATTGTTTGATTGCGATTTATATTTGACGTCATACAAATCCAAACTATATAATATCGCAAACAACTACACAGCTGATTGGTCCAAGATCACGGCAGAAGATCATTCTCAGTAATGTATGACCTGATCGCTGCCAAACTCGAAAGATTAGGTACCTACTAAAACTTACGCTTGAAGTCGCAGCGGTTCGCGTGCAACTGTTTTGGCAAACAGCTGGCCCAATTAGAAGTGTATCTATAACTGAATTACAGAATTAATAACTAGCTTTGGTAATATTGCTAGTGTAAAAGAATTAAGGCTCGTACGCACAGGCGCGACGCGACACAAAGGCACCGCAAGTCGCGCAACGAGCGGTGCCTTTGTGTCGCACGCGATTCGCGTCGCGCGTCGCGCCTGTTTGCACGAGCCTTTACTGTGTATTAATTTCAGTAGTTTCAAATTCTGAACAGTTGAGTGATAAATTTTTTAAGCTAAAAATTGTTGTAAAAGTATCTAGTATTTCTTGGGATTGTTTGTAAACTATCTGTTTAATATTATTTTTTTGTGTAATTGCAAACCTCTTAATGAATTCGTATTCCAAAAATCATGCTTTAATTATTTCTGTATTTCTATACAGCAAAAACATGAAAAGATTAGTAGCGTTGGAAATACCATCACGCATAATCAAATGGACAAGAATGTATATATATGCGAATACAGAAATAATGAACTGACCAATTTATTACTAACTATTGATAAAAAAACCATAATATTTGTTCAAACTTGATAACGCAACAAGTTATCAAATATAAACTTTGAACCTTCAATATTTGAACAAATGTCTGTTGGTGGCAGTTCAACCAATTGGGAACCTACAATAAAAATGCTATTTAGCATGCTATAAAAGTAACAGTCAGACAAAAAGCATGCTTTTTTTAGCAACCCTAGTAATTTTGCATGCTATCTGCTTGCGTGCTACTAGATAGGTACCTACTATATGATACTTCTCGCGTATCAGCACGACCCAACATGCCGTGGTATAAATATTAGTCAGTCAGCTCGGTGTTGGCGAGGCTGTCTTAGATCCAGAACATTATCATGGGGAAAATGTTATTATCACCAAGCTTATCATGCACACGGCGATTAAGAAGGACGGAGGACATTGTTCTCTTGTTCCGAAGTTTTTACGACATCAGTAATAGAAAGATGTTCCTTTTTTCCGGGATCTACAACGAATTAAATAGACTAATGGTAGTTACATTAAATTATACAGACGCCAGCACATCAAGCTACCCGAAACTGTCAATTTTTCCCAATCAACATTGAAACTTATGCTTTAGCCATTAAGTCTTGATGGGTTGGCGTCTGTACAATATGCCGTGTAGACAGGTATGAAGTATGAACTTGTAGCGGTATCTACAACGCCACATGCGAACAACGCGTCATACTGACGTCACGCAAAATCCTGCATCTCGCAAGCACAGTTTACCGCGCACCTAGCATAGATACAACGGCCCGACATGAATCATCTGGCAGTTGCCTGCCAGACACAACACCCGTCTGGTCGGAGGATCCTCCCTTTTCTATAGAGTATGAATGAACTTTACACCCTGTTCCTCATACCTCTATAAACTTGATGTAAAACCACTTCTACGAAAAATATTTTTAATTAAACGATTGGCAAAAAGTTGCAATAGTAGCGAATTTCTGTGTGCGACCTACTAACACGATTACACTACAAAAAAAACCATAGCCGTCTGTAAACTACTGTTTCACTGCAGTTTATAATGCTGATTTTCTTTTAGAACATAAAACCACTTAACACGCTTGTTCAAAGTTGATTTGGGATTACCGACGTTCGCGATATTTTCCTTGACCGTCAGAAACTGGTGTCCAAGATTATAATCGTTTTACCTGTGACCTAAGGTGCCTTGTACTTTATTTGTGCATTTATTTATTTGCTAGCTGCGCCCCGCGTTTTCACCCGCATAAGCTTCGGTCCCGTGGGAATATCGTGATAAAAACTATTCTATGTCCTTTCCCGGGTCTCAAACTATCTCTATACCAAATTTCATCTAAATCGGTTCAGCGGTTTAAGCGTGAAGAGGTAATAGACAGACAGACACACTTTCGCATTTATAATATTAGTATGGATTCTGTATTTATTTCATTACTACTGCTAAACGGAGTAAAAGGCATGTTCTAGAACCAAAATATAAAAGACGTGACATCCACCAACCCGCACCGGGCCCGCGTAGTAGATTACGGTCCACTCCTTCTCAGAGATAGAAATCGTGTGGGAACATAATAGACTGTTTATACTAAGGATATACCTACAAGGTCATAAGGTCCTAAGGTTATACCTACTCATACAGGTTAAACTCCTCTCGAAAGGCAGGAGAAAACCCAAGACATAAAACGCTATGTAACATCTCTTCGGTTATTTGCAACATCAATAGCATGAATTGTAAGCAAAATACAAGTTTCATGCGCCGTCAGTTACAACGAACACAATACAACTGGCACGCCCAATAAAAAAGTTAATTTAAAAAATTGCATTTTGTCTTTATCACGTGACGTCATTTCGCGCAGGAATCAGATTACGTGTAATTCATAATCGTGATTGGGGCTGTCGCAATATATACGTTGATGTTGTCATTTTTGCCAGCGTTGTTTTTTCGATTTCTTTTGATTCTCTCTTTTGTAACACGTGATCCATTAAGGTTATTCGGCCAAACCATCTATAGTCTGACTTTTAATTAGCTGCAGTAAAATGACACTTCTTAATAAGCCTGAGTTTAGAGACATGTACGAGTATGTCAAATAAGTTTTGTTTGTTACACTAATCTGTACTTTCTAGTACAGAATAGTGTAAGATTTGATGGCCGCGAACAAAAAAAGACGCCAATTTGAGTCATTTAAGTAACACATAAGCTGTCTTTTTACTGCAGCTAATTAAAAGTCCGACTATAGTGCTTTTTTCTAACTATACCTACAGGGTGGCAGGCACATCGATCCGCAAACTGTAACCGTTAGTTCACGGTTACCAGTTTGCGGAGCGATGTATGTAATAAGCACATGATTCTAAACCCCCTTGGGTAGTATAATTTGACAACTGTTATTAAAATCAAAAAATCTATTGTTACATAGAAAAGTGATATTATGCCTACGCAGTCAAAATGTATGGAACAGCATATTATTGTTTTTTTTTTTTTTTAATAACCAACGAATTTTAACGCAGGGAGGTTCTGAATGTATGATAACAGGCTGCGTCCCCGCTGTCTTGTATTGGGGATGGTTTTCCATACAAGCATGCATATGAAAATGAGCTTGACACGGAGTGACTGGTATGGTTTCACCACTGACAGCCAAATTGCTGAGTAAAACAAATATCCAAAAATTAAACCGGTTATAAGCCTCTTTCGGCCCTCAAAAACTGAAACAATAACAAGTCGCCGTTCTGTCCTGTGCCCTGAAGCAGCGACAAAATACTTCTAATGAACGTCTTAGGATAATTATATGCCAAAAATGCCTCACTGCGATACCTCGCGGTCGCGTTTTAGCTCGCTACCTCGACGTCATCTCCATGAAATGCATGCTAATATACCTACACGCGCGCACATGCCAGGCATCGAGGTAAAGCTTCATCAAGCAGTCTGCGATATATCGCAGTGAGGTATCCTTCGGCATGTGCGTGCGTGTCTTACATGGAGATGGCGTCGAGGTAGTGAGCTAAATCGCGATCGAAGTGAGGTATCTTCGGCATGTCACCCTTAAAGATGTCCTTTGAACTAAGTACTGAAAAATTCAACATAAGTACAATACCTATATTTTCTTTTTCGCTTAAAAGCTAAAGAGACTAGTAAATTACTTCAATGGATGCCTTTAGCGTGTCATCGACATAGCTACTGACGCGACTTCAATAGTTTGAGTGCCAAACATAAATTTCAATGAGAGACTTGACAAATTGCCTCTAATACATTATTCTTCATGATCATCGATATACCTAGTTGGTCATGTAAACAAAATGATTCAAATTGTTTTCGTAGTCATCATATAAATATACTCGTATCTATGGTAGTCATAAAGGCGACAGTTTGTGTGTGTGTGTTTATATGTTTGTTACTTCTTCACGCTCAAACGGCTGGACTAATTTTGATTAAATTTTGTATGGGGGTAGCTGACACCCTGGATTAACATATAGGCTACTTTTTATCCCGATATTCCCACGGGATCGACATTTACGCGGGTGAAACCGCGGGGCGCAGCTAGTCATACATATTTCATTCTGTGCATCTAAGGGCCTAAACAACGCAACGCTTTCAAAGTGATTCGTATTTCTATAATAACTTTTAACAGGATTGACAAAAGCTTTTCGGTAGCTTATGTAATTTACATACACTTTTGACTTTCCATAACCGCTATAGCTGGTAGAACGTCACTTTGTCCAGATCCTCCAGTTCAGGTCCAGCACCCTAATTGCGTAATATACTATCAACCAGAATCTGAATCATTTTGGGGTTGTATTTCTAATCCATTGCTTCATAGTTTCCGAAAATTTGTCAGCCTGACAACGTAAATAACGCAATGAATGTTGTCAAACTATCAAAATGAAAGCCATTCCTACTATTTGTATGTGCCTTTTTTTTAACGTGGAGAACTGCTCATACATTCTGCACTACCACGGGGAGATAGTGCAGTTATGTGGGACTCTAACCCACTAAAACACCACGGTGTCCTCTTCTGCCGCTTACGGCGGGAACACGGGCACGCGTTAGCACTCATCCGTGAACCCGCCGCGGCGGTCTGTCACCGGACCCTCCTCTGGGCAGTATTCCCCATCACCGGCGCACCAGAACACACAGCACGCCGCGACCACCCCAGGGACCAAACCAGCACATGGGCGCCAGACGACCCCGTGTCTGGGCAGTACTGGGCACCCTTGGTCGGCATAAGCCCTTGGATCGGCAAAAGCCCTGACGAGCGGCCCCTCCTCGGGTTCCTCTTCGCTTCACCGTGGGTGAACAAGCCACGGCTACTGAGCCCCCACGCCTCGACAATGCGGGAACCCACCGGGGGGGATTAGTGTGTGCCTAACCTAACCTTGCCATCTGTGTAGTCTGTATTCCTATTCCTTATTATTAGGTAGATATTTTTATATAGATTTGACTCTGTATAGCTGTCGATAATATCTGTATAAGACAAGTTTAGTAGTCGGCTAACGAAATCAGACGGACCATATACAAAGAATCGCTATGATAATCTAATAAGTATCGTCTATGTATCTTCCATTCGATTCGCTCCATCTTCCGCAGTATTTTTATTTTAAAATAGCATTGCTTTTAGATAGTTCACGTAAAAGTTTTCCATTTTCCAAAAAAATGTGTTTTTAGTTCCCCATTTCCCCAAGCAATTTTTTCAGTCTATCAAGAAACAGTAGTTTTTTGTTCGCTTCGTTTCAACCTTTTACCATTTCACTTGCTAGCTAATTAATTGAGTTATGTCGCCTATTCAGTTAACTAGTGTCAATCACCCTGCGCCCAGGTCATTGCATGCTTGTGCATGCAATGACCTGGGCGCAGGGTGATTGTTAAAAAGTTATGTTAATCAAGCAGGTACCGAGCTTGTGCTCGGTACCTGCTTGATTAACATAACTTTTTCCATAACGCCTTGTAAGAAAATAAAATAATATGAAAAATCTAACGCTTGCGTTTCGTAGTCCGAATAACTTAAACAAACGATAACCTTTAGATAATTCTAGCTTTCTTCTAGCAACACATTTTTCCTGTTTTCTGTTAAAGCTTCGCTACACGCGATTCTTCTAAACAGTGGGTGCGTTTACAGATATAAATCTCTCACGTACAAACAGTATGTGTAGACCAAATAATTATCCCACCTGTGACCTAAATTAACGACCTTATTCACGGTAAGATCTGTTGCTACTGAATTATTATCTCAAACGCGGAACGGAAGAGATTGTAAAATCTATTCATAGTCAACTACAAAACCTGGATACACAGATTACACACATCTATAGTCATAAAAATAAAACCTACATCCGATCCAACGCCACGCAGAGCGTAATCAATCGTAAGTCTACGTAACGTATCGTACAAGACGTAAGTACTATTTCTGTACAAACATTTACCTATAATCACACACGTGAGTACTGTGGAATCCAAACGCATACGATTCCATATCTACGCATACGGCCTGTACACACGGTAACGATCCGTTATTGATTCTAGGACATACCGGTTTCCTTACGATGTTTTCCTTCACCCTCGAAACCCTCGAAATTTAAATTACCTTACGTTTTTAGCAATTTGCTGGTCAGTGTCAGGTTGTATATTGGACAAAATATGATTCGCGAGCGTAACATGTATGTATTTACAGAATTGTAATACTTAAAGTAATTATAATAAGGGTTGTATTGATGATTTTCCTCTAAGTTTTTAAGACGAACAAGACCGGGCAAGAAACGCCAATGGATCATCTAGATGGACAACCAACAAAACAAACTGTAAAAGGGCCAGCTTAGTCATAATTGCAATTTGAGTAGCTGAACAAACTGAAAAGCAAACGGTATTTAGATAAAAAGAGAGCACTCATCTTTAACAATGGACACTTCAAACTTTGAGTGTTTACGTCTAAACAAGTTACCGGTATCTTGATAAACTCGGATACCAATAAAGCTTGGTTTTGATTTCATCGTCATCGCTGCAAACGTATGGATTTGCGTCATATGTATCGATCGCCGCTACAACCAATCTGCCTCCCATCCCCGAACCCTATAAACAAAATACAATGTGGCACGGACATCGGCACCCCAATGAATTCAGCCATGTGCTGAATTTTAGCATAGAAATTTTTCGTCTGTTGTCAAAAACCAGTAGTAGCAATAGCATCCTGAAAGACATGGCTGAGGACCCGAAAGCTCCTGTGCTGAGGCATCTCATGCGGAATCATTGTCCGCATGAAAGTCTCGTAAGTACAGACGCCAGCACATCAAGCTACTACAATCTGTCAAATTTCTTGAATAGATTTTCAACTTGATCGCTAAAGCATAAGGTTCAAAGTTGATTGGGAAAACTTGTCAGTTTCGGGTAGCATGATGTGCTGGCGTCTGTACATGACTCACTAACTTGTTTGATATTCTAAGGTGTTACTAATCTTAGTGTACAAGTTGTAGGCGATAAATATTGCACATCGACCTTTGGAAAGAGACAATCGGCTAATTTCGGCTTCGTAGAGCGTTATCTCTGTCGCACGAAGTACAAACAGTCCGGTATCTATTAGGAGCTGTTAAAACAATATGATTTGCTTCTTTTGATAATTATTTTTATTCTTTGTATAAAATACAAAAACAGGTAAAGGTCGATGTGCAATATTTATCGCCGGGTACTGTACTCCATTGGTCTCGTGGGATTCGATTCCCAGGGTGGGCAAACAAAGTACGGTATTCACCCGTTGAAAATATCCCGCCCAGAGCAGGAGAAGTTATTTGATAATATACCATCCAAAAAAAAAAAACGTTAACCTCTAGGCCTGTCATGATGTCTGTCTTTATTCAGAACTCGCCCTTGACTTTTTGTTAACCTACACAGTAACATAATTTCAGGGCCAAGGTAGAATAAGGGTAGGTTTAAAATGTTAATTAAAAACGTGGCCTTGAAATTAAAATATCTACGTTTAGAAACCATGACTGTTGAGAAGCGAAGCTGAAATAATTCAAGTACTTTAAATGTATTGTAGAATATTTAGACCAAACGTGATTTCAAGTGGTGCTTTGGCATACATTCTATCTAATGCTTGAAGGAGCACGCATGTGTAGTCATCGTATAGAATTGATTAGAACTGCTAACTGAGCAATAAAATCAAATTAATTTATTATATACATTTAAGGTAACATTAAAATAGATGGACAAACTTTTAGAAATCATTCAGACCACCTAAATAAGGACGATGGTAAAAAAATATATAAGAAAAACGCATAGATACTTACAAGAAAAATAATCAGCTAACGACAATACACTAATGTGCCGGCAATTTATTATTTTAGGTCAAAATAAAATCACTTCAATCAGTGTTTTTTTTTTTGCTTGGATATCTTTAGTTAGACGTACTGAGCGCTGTGTTAAAATTTGTCCATCTATTTTAATGGGACCCTGTATTATAACTAATATTATAAATGCGAAAGTGTGTCTGTCTGTCTGTCTGTCTGTCTGTTACCTCTTCACGCTTAAACCGCTGAACCGATTTAGATAAAATTTAGTATAGAGATAGTTTGAGTCTCGGCAAAGGACATATTATCCCGATATTCCCACGGGATCAAAACTTATGCGGGTGAAACCGCGGAGCGCTGCTAGTTATATACATCCTAGCAGTAGGAACATTATAGCCGCAATATGCCTTATCTTATAACTTTAAATAACAATTAAGAAATGATAATAATACAAAGTACACATTAATATCAAATCGTTTAAAGTACAGTAAAATAGGACTCTGCACTTTTTATTTTTATCTTTGTTTTTATCTGATGTACAACTATTATCTAACTATCTGGTGTATTGTGTGTCTTTTAGTCTGTGCTAAATAAATGTACATATTATCTTTCTTTCAAAAAAAATGTCATATTCATGCAATGGACAAAATTGTCAATATTTTCTAAGCCTGAATACGAGGCTTTTGACTACGTTGTGTGTGTGTATTTTATGTCTTTTTTTTGATAATTTTTAATTTTTATTTGCCATGTGCGTTTTTGTTTGTGCAGAATAAACAAATTTTCTTTCTTTCTTTCTTTTTCACTAGAACTATCTACATACCATCAAAATATAGGTACAATATCAGTCTAAGAAGAAAACAAATCAGTAAATGCATTCACACCATAGGTCTTTTTCTTCTTCATCTTCGTATCGATGACTCCCCTTTATTAATTTTATATAAACTTGGACCAGAATTTGGTAACTTCGACAGTTGGCCTCATAAAGGTCATCCCTAAATCATAGTTCTAAATACGTAAGAAGACTTGATTGTGTCTTTTGCCACGGACCGATTGTAGTCACGAGCACTAATATGTCAACACTTTACAACTTTCAATTGCGATTTTTACATGAAATAACGAATGCAACGTTGAAATACGACACTTTAAACAAACCTATGGGTTCTAAAATACGTTGTTCGTAATAACATAAAATTTCATTCAAAACTAAAGGAGAAAATCGTCTTTGAATAAAGCCAAGTGTATACATACTTATGCTCGTGACTGTACCCAAAGTTTTCACCCATTGGTTAAAGCATCATTGGCCTGTAATGTCCCCACTGTTGGGTTTCAGGCCTTAGGCCAGGAGTGAGCCGAAATCTACCACACAAACCCAGTGCGGATTGGTAGATGTCACGTGTCTTCGAAATGTTGGTTTCTAGGACATGCCGGTTTCCTCACGATGTTTTCCTTCACCGTATTGAGAGAAATGGCGATGAAATTATTTACACAAAGTACCATAGACATTGGTTAAAGATTATGATGCATATTAGCATTTGGTACCACCTTAATTTATTTCGGAGAGGGCAGACTGATTGTAACAGACTTGTAAACACAACCACAATGACGTGACATCTCAAATAAAAAAGTAACATCTCTGAGAGTAGTACATTGGACTCGGCGAGCTATACCTAACAATAAAGATGTCGCAAGGCCACCAATGCATTATGTCTGGATGGCGGAGTGTCGGCATCCAAGTGCGTGGGCCGCAGTCTAGTCGGTAACGAGCATCAACCAGATGCACGCTGAAACTCTATACCTACCTACGTGTGATAAAACTCTAAAGACCGCCACAGTGATGACGTATTGCAGGTTTATAGGCTCTCAACTACATACTTATAGTCCATTGGTTCACGCACACATTCACAATGCGTGTTTACCTATACGAAAACGTGCGTTCGCGTATCGTCATATCGTGCAATATCCCACACACTTTGTTAGGTTCCGTGTTAGCATCCCTGTGGGTGAGAGAAAAATCCTTGTAAGATGTCGTGATTAAAATGGGGCTAAAAGCTATGTACAGAGCCAAAGATCTACTTCTAAGATTTTAATCTAAGTACCAACGAACTCTTCTTGATCGAAGACCCGACTACATATTTGTATGTGTTGATCCATTTTTAAATTTTACAACAATTTTAAAGTCAGATAAATTAATTGGTTAGCAAACTGATTACCGACTTAAATTGGCCGTATATTCAAAACATAACTGTCATTAAAATGCCTATAACACGGCAAATTGGCGTAAAATATCAATTTGCTTAAAAAGTTTCAAATTAGATTAATTTTATTGGATTTAGGTTTTTTTTTTATTTCGCTCCTTTTCTCTAAATACATGCCATTGACAGAATGATCGACATCGGCACCATTGCCATAAAGCAAAAATTCATAAAGAAAAAAAATAGAATTAATTTCATTGTCTGTATTTTTTTTCGTGAGGGTTTCTTAGCTGCGACATTCAAAATGTGACAACAAAAGTTAGTGAATAAACTGTGTAATTATTGTACTAAAGAACAAAAATGTATGTGAGAGAAAATACCACTATCTTAAAAAGTGTTTGCCTCAATTCTCCTCGTCTAAAACTATTTAATTGGATCTAGACCATCTGGGAACGCAAAAAATAAATTCAACAAACAACATAATTCTCGACAAGTGGTAGGAGTCAATTGGAGATCAGGACTTCACTGACGAAGACCTCGTTTTGTTATTATTTTCAGTCTACACCATTCGAGTCAATTTGTTTTTTTTTTAAGTCTATTATTTGTTTTACAACGATAGACAAAAAAAATTAAAAAAACTATAACTATCGAAAATGAATACGTTATATTGTAATCAGTTTGGTACATTTCACAATTTATCTACATAATCACACTAACATTATAAAGGACAAAGTTTGTGAGTATGTTTGTGTGTGTGTGTGTGTGTGTGGGGGTGTGTGTGGGTGAGTGTGTGTGTGTGTGTGTTTATATGTTTGTTACTGCTTCACGCTCAAACAGCTGGACCAATTTTGATAAAATTTTGTATGAAGGTAGCTGACACCCTGGATTAACTACTTTACTTTACTTTTTATCCCGATATTCCCACGGGGTCGACATTTACGCGGGTGAAACCGCAGGGCGCAACTAGTGAATCATAATAATTTTACACGGTGGTTTTTAACGGTGTCCACAATCGGTGACATAAAATATCCATCTCACCTTACTTTAAAGAACTATGGCGAAAACTTGTATCAGCCTCATGATGATCCTCATTCCTTATCCTGGTTTATTTGTGGTTGGTGCCACACGTTTTTTTCTTCCATAGTTCTCTATTAATCGTCATCTTGATGTTCACCTCCTTTCTACCCATATCATCTTTCACACAGTCAATCTATCGTTTCTTTGGTCTTCCTCTACTCTTACAGTCATCATGATATGGCAATAGCAGGGGAAGTGCAATGCCGGGTTAAGACTACTTGGTGCCCTAAGCAATCCACGCCTTTGGGCCCCCCTATCCACTAGTCGCCTCGTATTTTTTCTAAATAATCGACGGACGATTTGTAAAGATTGGCGCACGTCTCTAAAGTGACCTCCGGGTCTTGAATACTATTTCGCTGACAAATAGCCTTGCCTTTTTTGCTAGCAAATATTTTTTCGGTGCTGTTTATTGTGCCCCCGAGACGTGATGCACTAAGCAATTGCTTAATTTGCTTATCGATTAATCCGGAACTGGGGAAGTGCAAAAGTCGAAAAGCTCACTTACCATGTAATCGGAATTGAAACAAAATATTTAAGTTACCATCCTTACAAGACAAAACTAACCGGAAGAAACTGATCACAGCAGAAGACCGTGTAGTTGTAACCTTGCTCACAAATAAGATTTCATTTATGTCTCTTTGCATAGCTTCCACAAGAATATTTTTACCAGTTCACACCGGTTGAACTTCAGACGTGAGGCGTCATTACAATTTATAATCATAAAAAATTATGTATCTTTGATGGAAACTGAACAAGTTCTTGATGAGAGTGTAATTAGTGCCTACGACAGTGAAGGAAACCGTCGTTAGGATACATGTCCTGGAACCAAAAACTAAAGACATATTTTTTTATTGCTAAATGGGCCCGCTCTTGACCTCGATCACGCCTGATGGAAAGCGATGGAGTTCTATGATGGAACGAGCGTACCCAGAAGATACCTAAGGCACTGGAACTCCCACGCATCGACGAAAAACAGCAGGCTGCTTGACGCCGGACTCCGGTGGGAGGGTGGTCGCAAACCAGGCGGGCGCTAGCACTACCGTCGCAAGGGAAGAATTAGCAGTCAGATAAGGTGTTAGGTGTGACTGTCCAGGACTCCAGGATGCGCCGAGCGCTCGGTTCAATTGGCGGAACAAACTGCTCTACACGAGGAGGCTTCTTCATGCATCCCAAAATGACATCCACCAACCAGGGCTGGGCCCGTGTGGTGGATTACGGCCTCCCTCTCACAGAGAGGAGGCCTGTGCCTTTTTGTTATGTAAATGGAACGGAAACTGAAAATGAAGATTGAGGTTTGAGATAAGTTTATTCTAAAGAAAGAATAAATATGTATGTAAAGGAAGGTCATACACCAAACTAAACACAGTTACAGTCATAAAAACAAAAGAATAACAAAACACACACGAGAATATTAAACATTAAAAACTGAGATTGAGAAATTAATCAAATTCTGTCGCAAACAAAGCTAAATTTTGCTCTTCTTCTTTATTTATTTTATTTATTTATTTTATAATTTATGTACACACAGTAAAATACAAAGGGACATGACATGATTATAAATTGAGTACAAAGGTACTGCTTATTTCTTAAGAAATTTCTTCCAGCAGACCTGCGAAAGGAGAAGTAAAAAAGAAATGTAGACAATAGTGTGTGAGAACAAGAAGAGAAAAATATGAATGTGTGACGTCTAAAACTAGAATATTAAATAAACCTACACATATAATGCAAAAAAAAAAAAAATAATAATAAACATAAATATACTTAAATAAATACATAATACTAAAATATATAAACATATAAGTATATAAATACTCACAGTATAGAGGAAAGGTAATGCTCTTTCAATCTACGTTTGAATAGAGAAATAGTTTTTAGATCACGAATGTTAGGCGGAAGAGAGTTCCACAATCTTACAGCATGGATAGAGAAGGAATAAGAATAGTAGCTTGTTTTATGAGGATGAGATTTAAGGAGGGATCTTAGGTGTGATCTACATGGTGCGTTGCTGGGGCGAGCGTAAGAAAAACGCTCACGCAAGTAGGAAGGATAAGACGGGTTGTGTAAGATATTAAAGAGGAGACATAAAATCCGAGTATTCCTGCGAAGACGGATTGGGAGCCACTTGAGTTCCTTGCGAAGGTGAGAGACATGGTCATACTTACGAAGACCGAAAACAAAGCGAATGCACAGGTTTTGCAAGCGCTCAAGCTTGTTTAGTAGCTCCTCAGTAGCATCCAGGTAGCAGGCGTCGGCATAATCTATAATCGGCTGAATAATTGTTTGTGCCAATGAAATTTTAATCTTCAAGGGCAGAAGACTTTGAAGGCATTTCAGCGAATGAAAGGAAAAATGTACCTTTCGGCTGACCTCATTGACCTGAGCACGCCACGAAAGGTTGGAGTAAATAACTACACCCAGATTTTTAGCGGTTTCAGTATAGTCAATGCGAACACTATCGAGATATAAAGGCATCAGAGATGTAACATCAGCCGCATTGCGAACGTATCTGCTGCCTATGATCATGGCCTGGGATTTAGTTGGGTTAATTTGCAAACCAAATGACTTAGCCCAATCGCTGATGCGAGCCAGGTCATGATTCATTGCAGCAATTGCAGAACTCGCGTTAGCTACAGTAAAATGTCGATAAAGCTGCAAGTCATCTGCGTAGAGATGAAAACTAGAGGAGATTACTCTGGTAACAAAGTTTATGAAAATTGAAAAAAGGAGAGGAGAGAGAACGCTACCCTGAGGAACACCCTCGGTGAGGCTACACCAATCAGAGAACGACTCCTCCAGGCGAACACACTGAGAGCGTCCCCGAAGATAAGAACTGAACCAAGCTAAAGTGGAAGAAGAGAAATTGATAGATTTGAGGAAACCTAGTAAAATGTCGAAATCTACTGAGTTGAAAGCGCTACTAAAGTCAAGCAGTACAAGGACAGTAAGGGACTTATTCTCCATTGCCCAACGGATGTCGTCAGTCACCTTCAAAAGTGCGGTTACAGTACTGTGACCCGAGCGAAAACCGGATTGAAAAGGGGATATTATCGAGTTTGACGCCAAGAAAAATGATAATTGTCTATGGACTATGTGTTCAAAAACTTTAGAGAGAAACGGGAGAATAGAAATAGGTCTAAAGTGGGATAACAAAGTAGGATTGTTAGTTTTTGGTAACGGTATTATGTGAGCCTGTTTCCAAACTGACGGAAAGGAGCAAGACGAAAATGAGTAATTGAAGATGTGAGTGAGAACAGGAAGTAATGAGGAAAGGATAGGAGTTATCATTCTTGAACACAACTTATCATTACCGACTGCAGAAGAAGTAATCGCAAGTATAGACTTCTTAACGTCATCCTCAGTAACATCGTTAAGCTCAAAGTGAGAATGTTGTGGTAACGGCAAACTAGCAAGACTCTCTAGTGTCGCAGCCTTGACAGACGGATCAAGAGAAAAGGGAAGGAGAGAGAAATGCTTGTTGAGATCATTGAGGTTCACATCCTTACACTGGTTGGCAGGTGACTTGCCTATGCCTACAGATTTGAGAAATTTCCATACATCGGAAGAACTGCGGTTATTGAGTTGTTCGTGGAAATAGCGTCTTTTAGCATCCCGACACAGATGACTGCAGCGATTACGTAATGATTTGTAATAAGAGAGATTCAACTCTGAAGGTCTGCGCTTATATCTGCTCTTAGCCTTATCCCTGCGAGCCATAAGCTCTTTAATTTGTAGCGTTATCCATGGTGCAGGGTTATGTCTAACTTTGACACGTCGGATAGGGGCATGCTGATCATATAAGTCGAGGACGGTTGCGTTAAAACATTTCACCTTATCGTCGATGTCATCGATCTCAACCAGAGGGGTCCAGTCGAGATTGCCAGCATCAAGCCGCAAAGCTTCCAGATCTATGCCCTTGTAGTTACGGAGATATAAAAGCTGGGACTTACGCTTGGGTACACGGATACGATACGAAAGGTAAATGAGATCGTGGTAAGAGAAAGTAGCCGTAAGTTGACCATGGTAAGAAACATTACTAGGAGAGGAGACAATCATAAGATCTAGAAACGAGGGTGAACAGTTAGGAAAATAGTGAGTTGCAGAGAGAGGCAAAACTTGAAGATTGAAAGAAGACAAGAGTGAAAGGAGTTTAAGGGAGCGAGTGTCATTTTTAATCAAGCAGGTATTAAAATCACCCATTAAAATAACGTGCTCATACATGGGGCAAAGATCACTGAGCGTGGAATCGAGAGAATTGAAGTAGTCTATGTGAAGGTTAGGACTGTAGAGCACTGCAAGCAAAACTTTTGTGTGATTAACAGTAATTTCAAGAAACAAGTATTCAGCCGATTCAGAATACCGCGGTGGAGACGAATTGACCACCCTGTAGGGTAGGTCAGCACGCAGGTAAATAGCAACACCTCCTCCGCCTTTGCCGGTCCTATCGTTGCGGATCAAGACGAAGCCGGGGAGTGAGTACTGAGTAGAGAGGAGAGATGGCTTCAAAAAGGATTCCGATATTAAGAGCGCATCCAGATGAGCACTGCTAAAGGATGCCAGAAGGTCAGAATAGTGGCAAGGAACACTCTGAGCATTTATGTGAGCTATATGAAGATTCTTAGGGTCGTTAGAGAAAAGAGAAGAGATTTTATCATGCAAAGTAAGTGGTATGGAAGAGTCACTGTCCGCACTAACAAAACTAGTAGAAGAAGAGCACGAGAAGAAGCTGTCGTTAAGATCAGCTACAACATCCATGAGCATAATATATGTACTTAAATATAATAAGAATATTATAAATATCTAAAATACAAGAGTAATATTATTTTAAAATAACGTAAAAACTAAAAACACAAATAATTAAAGATTTTCCTTTGAGAAAAACCTCCCCCACTCGCTGGTATATTGGCAGGAATTTTACAATATTAAATACCTAGCAAAGATACACAACTATGTTAAAACTAAATAAAGTAGTAGAAATAGAAACAAAATATAAAAAAGAAACATACGATAACATCGAACTGTACTTACACTATTTGCGCTGTAGCATGGTGCGGGTGACAGTTGCCCGTATGACGTTGACATTTGTCAGTACCACGTAGGGATGTGAGGTTATGCAATTCATTTTTATCGCTAACGATACTCGCAGCGTGAATCTAGTTCTCTTTAATATTGTTATGAAAATTAGTGTATTATTCAGTTGTGCAGTGTAACTACGTGTGTGCTACGTGTATAAACTTGTCAATATAAATGTTTTATGGCTACATAATTATCTTTGTACTTATATAAAATAATCAAAATCGGGTTTATGTTTTTTTTTTCGTGACAACATTTTTGCTCTATGGTGCATCGGCGCGGCGGCCATGTTGTTTACCCGTGCGTTGCTGTGAGTGCGAGTACGAGTGCAAGCGCGTTATATTGTGACTTAATGTGACACGTATTACGATTTCATTGTTTGTTTTCATTTTTGTTAAATTGTTATTTGTTATAAGTTTGTTGAGTTTGTTGTTATTACCATGCCTAAGCATACAAAAAAAACTGTTTTGGGTAGTCAGGCCAGGGAGCTTGTTGTTCGCCTCCGAGACTACTTTGAAAGAGAACAACAAAATAATGGACCGTTGTTACCATTGAATCATATTGTAGAACGAGTAGCCGAAGCTCTTGATATTGGCCGCAATACTGTTTCGCGTATAACACGTGAGAAAATTGGCCAAGATGGGATGTTTGAAAATAAATTATCGACACCCAACAAAAAGCGGACCAAGGTGAAGCCAATCACAGATTTGGATGATTTTGCTAAGGTTGCTATTAGAAATCATATTTATGATTATTATAGAAGAATGGAGCTACCCACATTGCTCAAGCTTCTAAAATCATTAAAAGAAGCTGACTTGTTCAAAGGAGGTATTACTTCGCTACGGCAAGTTATAAAAGATATTGGCTTTGTTTACAAAAAAGTTAACAAAAGAAAGATTATTATGGATAGGACTGACATTGCCCTAGCAAGATGTAGATTTTTAAGGAAGGCCAAAAACATAAGTGATTGGAGCAAAGTTGTCTTTTTGGATGAAACGTGGCTAAACGCCAACCACACAGTGGGTAAAAGTTGGACCGACGATACGGCACAATCGTGTACCAAAGTGCCGGAAGGCAAAGGCGAACGCCTTATTATTTGTCACGCAGGTACAGCAAGTGGATTCGTCCCTGATTGTTTGCTGGCTTTTAAGTCAAAAAAAACTACGGAGTATCATGAGGAGATGAATTACGAAAAATTTAAAGATTGGTTCATAGGTCTATTAAACAATTTAAAAGAGCCTATGACCATAATAATGGACAACGCACCCTACCATTCGGTGCAAGTTAATAAACCCCCAAACCAATCCAACCGCAAAAGCGAGTTGGTGAAGTGGCTGAGTGAAAACGGAGTTACAGCAGATATAAAAATGTTAAAGACGGAGCTTATTGCCTTAGTCCGACGCCATAAGCCACCAACTCCTACCTATGCTCTGGACGAGATGGCAAAAGAAAAAGGCCACCAGGTCCTTCGACTACCACCCTACCATTGCCAGTATAACGCTATTGAGCTGATTTGGGCCCAAATAAAAGGTATGCTTTTAATTTCAATTCCCATTTTGAAGCTTTATAAAAAAATCAGCTTTCCGATCGTAGCATGTACCTAGTTTAAAAACATTACCAGATACTAGATTAGGCTGATTGATGATTATTTGAATACTTTTTTTTATAAGTTCGTTTATTTTTAGGTTACGCCGCAAGAAATAATACTTCGCCGCCATTTACGGCAAATAAGATGTTGGCCCTATTACAAGAGGCCATCAACAATGTTCAACCTGAAGACTGGTCGAAGGTCGTGAATAAAACAAAAAGGGACATTATGTCTGATTGGGATCGTGACATACATATTGACAACATAATTGAGTCATCGTTAATAATATCCGTCACAGATTCAGATGATGAATTGAGTGACAATTCAGATGTTCCTGACTCTGATATGAGTTTAGACGAATAACATGTATTTTTTTTTAGCAACCTTTTAAGCAACCTTACCCTATAAATGTTCTGTTGTATAATTAGACCTTTTAAAAATAAAAATTGACCTACGCACAATATACGTTTTTTATTATAAAAAATATCGACTATCCATCGTAGCAGTACATCCCATCACTAAATACGTCTATGGCGTTACGTTATACGCATAACACTTTGCTTAATTTTTCATTCAATTTGATTTTATTTCTTGATTAGAACATTCTGGTTGGGTTTAATTTAATTTACTACAGTTATTAATTATTTAATATATTACGAATGTGGTACAACTGAAATATTAAGTCATAAATTGTAAATCGCGGCAACTTTCAAGAGTGAAACGAAATGTTACTGAAACTGTCACCCGCACCATGCTACAGCGCAAATAGTGTAGAATGGAACGCGACGCAAAGACAGCTGGATGACAGTGACATGACACTGACATCTGACCGTCATCAGTCTACAATACACTCTGTCACATTGTCAAAACAAAGTTCTAAGATCGTAAAAATGTACATACCGGCAATAATAAAAATAAAAAGTAAAATGATAAGCGGTGATACAAATAAAAATTACTAATTTAACTACCGGCCCAATATGATTGTGACTACGCAAAGCGGCCAAGTTGAGAAGTAGTGAACTAAATAGAGAAAAATGGAGTGACAAAAACAATAACAATGAATGTGCTACTTGCGCAGACGCGTCTTCCTTGATCTCTTAGCAGGAGTAGCCGAGGTTGCGGCACTAGGGGATCCACGATCTTCAGATTGCGTAGAATCCTCGGTGTCGACTGAGCAAGACGGGAATTTGGCTATTAGATCGTGAAGTTCGCCAGCCGTTTCGATCTTCCGGCGGGATTTGTCTGGGCAAATAACAACAATCTTGCCTTCCATAGACCAGCAATTTGGCATACCGAAATGCTTACGAGCAGCTGCAGACACACGATGCCGAACTTGTGTCAAGAACTCGGAGATGGTGATCCCGGTACCCTTGAGAGCTTTCTTGCTATCCCATACAAGTTGTCGGTGCTCCATTTTGAAGAATATGGGTCGGGCCTTCTGCTGTGAGAATCCAAGTCTATGACAAACATGAATAATATTCTTGTCATTGCATACCTCCTTCAATTTAATTTGGTTGGATATGATGTTGTGGACCACATCAAGTAACTTTTCATTATCCTTCTCCGGAACACCATGGAACAGCAAGACCTTTCTTCGCATGATGGTTTCATGCCTATCAAACCCAGCAGCTAGCAGCTCAATTTGAGTTTTTAACTTGGAAAGGGCTTGACAGATAAACAGCTTAAACTCTGAGAACTCACGTGCAATTGATATAAGGTCTGGTGAAGCTGAAGTGGTACCAGTGGAAGCCTGCTGCAACTTAACTTCATATTCCTGCATTCGGGAGCCAAACAACTGCTCGAGGTCCTCCAAACTGGCAGCTAGTTTAGTGTCCATGTTGAATGTATTAAGAAAATAAGTGAAAGTGTTACAGTGAAGGAGTGCTACACACTTGATAACAATATATAGCGAATGTGGGGGGGGCTAATATAAAATGAACTGATTTATATCATTAATAATAATATATAAACTATTTTAAAAATTTAATTTATCAAGAGCACACAAAAATGTATGTTACTCCTATGGCCTACCCACAAAGGAAAAAAGTCTTTCATGGACGCAAGTTTATAGCTGCGGGGTAATTGCGTAACACACTAACAGTAGCAATGGCATTTTGACAGTTCAAAAGCATTCATTGCGTTATTTACGTTGTTGAGCAGACATATAATTTCCAACGTAAAAAGCAATGGAATAGCAATCTCCTTTTTTTTTTCAGGATGGGAAATCATCAAATGCCCCTCCCGCTCTGGGTGGAGCAAAAGGGAGTGTCAGACTCTTACTGACTAAAACCCACCCGTGTTCCTTCCTTAGCCCTTTATGTTCCGGGCCAGCGGTAACCCTTTCGGACAATCCCGATGAGTATTTGTGGTGGAATAGCAATATCCTTCAATGTGATTTAGGTTGTGATTGAAAGTGTGTTTTACGAAATTAGGGTGCTAGTCTAGCAACAACCTCATAAATATATCAATAAAATTCAATTGATCCAGTTCAATTCTGTTCAATAAACAATGACCTAGAAGGTTTCCATGTATGTTTGGCTCTAATAGTTCAAAGATTAATGTTACTTAAACGACGGTCGTTTGTACCATTTACCTCGACCTTGAGACAACCTAGAATATTCTATACCTTAATATGTCAGAAAAGGAAGGTGCCTATTTTAATTCATGGTAGTTAGGTACACTAGTATAAAAACAAAGTCGCCGAAATGTCTGTGCGCGCATAACTTCTGAATGGCTGGCTGCACCAAATTGGATTATTAATTTTTTGTTTGTGTTCGGTATTGCCAGGGCAAGGTTTCTATGAAAGAAAATTTTGAAAATTCGAAAAAAAAATTGCTCCCGTGCCAAGTTGGCCGCTAGTTTAATTATAAACCAATAAAAAGTTAGTATGTATTGTTTTACGTCCGGGCTGTTACTGTTACTACCCGGAGTTTGGAAGTTGGCGGTGTGATACCCCCGTGCCTCGGAAAGAAAGAAAGAAAGAAAAAGTATTTATTGCTCGTAGAGGAAGATCACAAACTAAACTAAATACAGTAAAATAAAAATACAAGTTATATAAAAAAAAAGTAAAAGGAAAATGATACAGAAAGTCCTATACAAGGCCAAAAGGCTCCTATCTCAGCATGATGCTGCGACATTTAAAAAATAAATGTCGCAGCGCTAGTATTCTGATAGGGCCCCCTGTGATGTCACGAGCAGTTACAGAAAAAGCATGTTAAGGTAAATGGATAGTGGTAGACCGCGAAATTCAAATTTTCTTACGTTTTTTGCAAATTGCAGGTCAGGGTCAGATTGCAGATGTCTATTGCAGGTACATATTTAGAGAAGTATAATCATTAGAATCAATTATACATCTTTCTAAGTTAGATTTCTACCACTAACACTTTTCCATAAGAGATTGGTGGTTGACACTGACCTGCAAATTGCAAAAAACGTAAAAAAAATTGAATTTCGCGGTCTCAACTACCCATTCACCTTAAGCCGTTGTTCCTGCGCTTGATCTCTCTCCGGTCGGATTGCCGTCTCATCGGACTATGAGAGCTAGGAAAGAGTGAATGCACCAGTGTCTGCGCACACAAGTGTGTGCGGGACCTAGCGGAACATATCATAATGCACAACTGTGCACTACGATATGTCCCGCTAGGATAAGCGGTCATGGCCGAAATTCGGTCTGGAAGTCTATCTTTTTTACGTTATTATTTATTTATTTGTATATAATTTACTGTACAGACGCCAGCACATCAAGCTACCCGAAACTGTAATAATTTCCCAATCAACTTTGAACCTTATGATTTAGCGATAAAGTTGAATATCGATTAAAGAAATTTGACAAATTGTAGTAGGTTGATGTGCTGGCGTCTATATACCAGAAAATAAACATAACTAAGAATAACAGAATAACAACAACATAACAACAACAAACAACAACAACAACATAATAACATAACATATGAATAACATAACTAACATGTTGTTTCTGCATCACCCTAAGGTAAGACTGGTAGAAAATGCCCAAGGCATTAAGTCCGCCTTTGTACAGTTTTTTTTACTTGTGGATAAAGTTTAATAAATAAATAAATAGAGAATCTATTTTGTAAGGAAACCTTTAAATGGTAAATTATCTCGACTTAAGGCTTACTGGCGGGACAAGGTATTAAGACCACCCACATACAGTTAGTTACATCAATAAACTTTAAGTGATTACAAAATTAACTTAATTAGCTAAGCTGGGTTTGCTTACACACAGTCTGACATTCCAATGAATTAAGTAACTATATGAGTTTACAGATTTTTCTTTGAAGGATTCGAATCTACTACCACTGATTCCTTCCAAGTGCTCAATAACAATCAAAAGGGTTAACGGTGTATGAACCAAAACTATATTTAGAACTGTTTAAACGACATGGTTTACAAAAGAGCGACCATGAAACGTCCAACCCCTAATCGAATCGAGCAGTTAGGTACAGACGCCAGCACATCAACCTACCCGAAACTGTCAAACTTTCCCAATCAATTTTGAACCTTATGCTTTAGCGATAAAGTAGAAAATTTATTAAAGAAATTGGACAGATAGCAGTAGGTCGATGAGCTGGCGTCTGTACTAACCATGAATTTTTAAAAAGGAACGATTTCCATCTGACCTTCAAAACCACAAATAGAAGAAGGCGGAGTTTTTTTAAGCATCAGAAGTGGCAATAGCTACATCAAAGTAACGAGTTACCCAGTAACTGGGTTGTTGAGATCAGATAGGCAGACAGACATGGAGCGACCATGTTTACTGGTATTCAGCTGATCCAGCTATACTGGAAGCCGAGCTCAGCATAGTTTTAATAATAAATTTCTTTATTTCATAAAAGTGACAACATGGTTACTATACATTTACAACATACAAAGTAGAATCTCAAACATAGCTCCCAAACTAGGTATATACCTATGAGTTGGGAGTCAGTTTTCCTCCATTATAAAAGCCATTGCACATGTCGTTGATTGTGAAAAAGAACACAAAAAAGGCACATTTTAAAATTTAACAATCAATCAAAACATTTAACAATCATGAACCGTGTGTGATGAGTATTGTGAGTTGGGAAAAGATTCGGCATATTAAATTAAGGTGATGAATATGAGAGGAAACCACTATTATTCACGTAAGTACCCTGGGCAGTGAGACCCTCAGAATCAGATATTCAGAATCAGTCTTAAGATTTAATTTGCTCTAAATGTATGTACAGTATAAGATTAATAACATAAATAAATGAGATCAGCTACATTTTATCTTACGGCGTGCAAATCATTAAGTACATTAATAATTATCCAATTTAAAAAAAATCACATTACAATCTAGCCTATTCGCTAATAAGTAATTTAAATATAACTTATGCTAGGTAACTACATTAATATATCGTCCAAAAACATATTTCTTATTCGGGGAAGACACTTAATTCTTCTTTAGTCAGCACTTACACCGCAGTTTAGTTCACTCACACTGCTGACTTGCTTCAAACTTGTTCATACATCTTTTATCAAATCATTAATAAAAAACTATCAGGGCTGTCAATTTAATTTTTGTAGTTATTTTTTTTAATGATTTTTTCTTTGAGTACTGCGAAGTGATTGAAAAAAACAATAATTGGTCAAAAATTTTGAACCGTAAAAAATTTCACCGATATTCTCAGGGTTAAAAAGTTTGGAAAGGACCTTGCCCACGCCCCTATTCGATATGATCCATAATTCCATGGACACCCTGTATAACAACAATTTTTATGATATTGGCAATGGCGACTGTCTACCAAGTAGCCAACACAATTTTTGTATCGAATACTTGCTGGACGGATTTTGTTACCACGGCATCCATTCTAATAAACTTGGTACAAGAGAAGGTGTTAACAAATCAAATACTCCTTGAATATCACGACGTAAACCAGCAAAGACTCAGGTCATGTATGAATGTATGATTACAGTATCCTGCATCCGTCAAATCAAGATCCTAGCTATATAAGCCGACTATTTAAAGTTGACCCCTCGTGTAAGTGGGGAAGTATGAAGATGTGGGACAGTTAAGGTTGGTCGTGTTACCAGACAGATTAGAGGCAATGTAATGGGCGGGAAGTGATACGTTGCTAGGTCAAGAGGGAGCACTGATGGCCATCATTGTAATAGTTGTTATTACGCAAATTGGACATGTTTTTTACCGACTTCAAAAAAAAAGGAGGTTATCAATTCGACACGTATGTATGTAATATTATTGGAACTGCATTATATTCACATATGACAATCTATTAGGGCTTCCAAACAATTATACAAAATTTTATAGATGTGAGTACGTTTGTCCACGCATTTCTCCGCAACTATTCAGTAATTTTCCATCAATAGCTTGTTGATACGAGCTAACAGGTGTAGTGTCAAAAACCTTGCTCAAATTCTAGTGCAATAATTAAGTAAAAACTGGAATATTACAAACAAATATTCCAGTTTTTACTTAAATCTAAAAATGACGAAATAAAAAGTTATTTAAAAAATAAATCGACTTCGACGAAAATAAATTAACTCAAAATTATGAAATAACTTTAATTTCGGAAATCGGTGGCAAAAAACTAAAATACAAATCCCAAAGATACCGACTTCCGAAATTAAAATGATTTCATAATTTTGAATTAATTTCTTTTTGAAGTCGATTAAATTTTTTTGAATTACTTTTCTATTAGTGGATTGGTAACTATGAGGTACCTACTGCAGAAAATGTTGTTTTTTTCAACGGAAGCTAATACTGCTGAAATGGGAAATGTTCAGAAAAACTGTTACCATTTCAGTATCGTTACATCTATCAATATCTAACTAATAGTAGGTATAAATTTGTAATCGCAACGTGTATTTTTTTTGCGAACTTTTAATAAATTCACTTACCAAAAGCAATGTCATAACAACGTGGTAATGCTGCTAGCTTTTTGGGGACTTTTCCTGTTGACAGCGATGCGGACGAATTTTTTAATGCCCTTCGATTATTTCCACTCCTTTTATACACCGTGTTATTGAATTAAGGCAAAACCTCTTAAGGGGTCATTGTACTGTGAACAACTTTTGTTCCCATATTAAAAGTTGTTCATAATGATTAGTAAAATGACCCCTTAAGAGGCTTTGCGTTAATTCAATAACACCCTGTATTTTTACATATTATTATTATTATTTTAAGAATTAGCTTTTTAAATCATGTTAATTGAAATAAATATAACTTACCATAAACAATAAACAGCCTGTGGCATAAAGACTAACTATTAGAACAGGAACTTTTATCTGAGTAAATCAAAATACCAACGATATGAAAAACCATAGATATATGATTTCTACGTGAAAAACCAAGCTTATTGACAGATATTCCAAAATGTAAAAATGCCGTCAATTAACAAATTTTCCTTCCTACTCTTTTTCGCTATTCAATTGTTTTTTTCCTCCGCAGATAATTATAACCAGTCACGATGGGGTCAATGTTCAGGAGTGAGGAGATGGTGCTCTGCCAGCTGTTCGTACAGCCTGAGGCAGCATACGTCTCCATGTACGAGCTCGGGGAAGCTGGGATAGCACAGTTTAGAGATGTAAGTCTTGATCCATTCATCGTCTGGCTAGCCTGTCCCAACTATGTTGGGGTCGGCTTCCAATCTAACCGAATGCAGCTGTGTACCAGTATTTTACATGGAGCAACTGTAATACTATACCCCTTAGTAAGACTAGTTTTCAGATTTTCGGGCTTCTGATGACCCGTAACCACTGTCAATTATTAATTTTTAACTTTGTTTTGTTTATATTATCTATTTGTTGTTAAAGCGGCCATAGAACTGTGAACACACTGTGAATTTCAAATGTCTACCTATTACGGTTAATGAGATACAGCCCCCTGACAGACAGACGGACGGACATGCAGCGGAGGCTTAATAATAGCGTTGTGTTGGGCTGTAAAAAAAGGGTTTTTTTACTTTCGCCATATTATTATGAATCTGAACACTAGATTAAACCAAATGGGCTGTTAGATAGCTTAGATACTGACGATGGGATACTGCACATCCAAAAGTTATTTAACATAAATCAATCACACATAATCTTAATATTTTGAAGGCAGTGTCAGAGTCTTAATTGGCTAAACACTCGCTGAATAACCGGCGTTTAATTTAAATAAATAAAATACGTACAATTCTTTGCCCGCATTTTCCTGGCACAGTTCCAAGGTCTGATCTGCAATTTGACAACTTTCTTTTTCTAGTGCACACCTGCCTGTCTGATGAAGTTTAATTTTCAATTTAATTGTTAGAACATTAATTGTTGAATTTATAAATGTTTGACTACTTTTTAATCAGATCTTCAAAACTGAAAACTCCACAAAACGACGTAATCATATAAAATTAGGTGTTTACTAAAGAGGATACAAATAAATAAATACACTGGATAAACGTCTTATACTAAGGGCTGATTTTTCAATTGACCGATAATTTTTATTCGTGGAATAAAATTGACGTCTGACAGTTTTTGTATGGAAGAACTGTCAAAAATTCAAAATTATTCCTCCGATAAAGTCATTTGGCGTTGAAAAAATCAGGCCTGAATTAACTAACAAACTAATATGGTGGCTGCTACAGGTGCGGAAAACCTCAAATGGCAAAAATATTCCAACCTTATTCGGAGCTAGGTATAATTTCGAGCTATTTGGGGTTGAAACAACAGCGCTGACTTCCCTTATTACATTTAAAGACGCCAGCACATCAAGATACTACAATCTGTCAAATATCTTTAAAAGATTTTTAACTTTATTGCTAATGCATAAGGTTCAAAGTTAATTGTGAAAATTTGACAGTTTCGGGTAGCTTGATCTGCTGGCGTCTGTACATATTATTATTTTAAGTCTGTTAGTAGTCCAGTCAAATAAGACATTGAAGGTTACAATAATTCCCATAGAGCTAAAAATTGGTATGAATGTTCAGAATACTATTATAAATGAATTGTGAAAAGTCCCCATCAATCCCCCTTGTGCAAATTTTTTTATTGATGGTGAAAGTTTGCAAAAATAGGTTTTTCGCGTTTTTCAGCTAAACAGTGAGTTTTACAGTACAGGAATTATTGTAACCTTACCTCTATTTTGAGGACTAATTTGACTGGACTATAGGTTATATGTATATTGTGTAAATATTATCTTGTTTAATAATTAATTTAAATTCAAAAACTATTTAAATAAAAATAATAAAAACCTAACCTATAAAATAATATCTAATAATTATAATCATATAAAACGTTTCATAATAAATTTCCCCAGAAGCTTTCTTTACTCTTTGACTACCTTTTCATAGTGACTTACAACTACTTGGCTGATCGAAAACTGATATTTTTCGATCAAAATGAAACGCTGAAAGGGTGAATCAGACCCGAATGTTACGGACCCCCCATCATCTGCCTAGCCTTTTCCCAACCATGTTGGGGTTGGCTTCCAGTCTAACCTGATGCAGCTGAATACCAGTATTTTACATGGAGCGACTGCCTATCTGACCTCCAGAACTCAGTTACTGAGTAACACTTTGGTAAGGCTGGTTGTCAGACTTTCAGGCTTCTGACTGCCAAAGATCCATGAATGTCAGCCGGAACCAACGGCTTAACGTACTTTCCGAGGCCAAATTTTACGAACCCATGTTATCGAATTTATCATCACAAAAAAGCTATGTCTTTAAAACTCACAATTAAATCTGAAATCGATTCTCTGCCGGCCACATGGCAATTATCTAACATTTTTTATTATTTCTTTCGCACCCGTCCTTCACCCTATTAACTAAACACTGTTTGTGTGTCTAAAAGTATCTAAAGATGTTTACAGTAACACATAGTATCTGCTGCCGAGTGTACATTAACTGGAACATAAGGAAAACAGTGAAAATGTGTGTTTGTTTATTATCCCAACACAAATGTTAGTGCTTATCAAAAGTAGAAGTCACAGTAGCAAAAGCCTCCTGTATTAGTGAGCCTTGTAAAGGAGCAGTGAAAATCTATATATTTATAATATGTATAAACGCAAGTTTTAGAAACAATAAAAGTATATGATCGATTACAGTAAATAAAATCAGAAAAATATATGATATTCTTCAGGATAAGTGTTGACAACATAATACAACTAATTTGATGTGATAGAAAACTTTCTTTTTACAATAAAGAAGTACTAGTATACATCCATCAATCATTATGCTAGCTTCAACTTTCTGACTAACTGTCAGACTATTTAATTTTGACAATTCAAAAGTGCCTGTACATGGTTTAATTGAAATAAATGCTTTGAGTTTCAGTTTATGATTTTTTGTCAGATTATTCTACAAGCAACATACTAAAGCACTAGTGTTTTAATTTTTTAGTCCAAACAAGAGATTTTTGTAAATAGATAATTGCTTCATATTTTGCAATAAATTACCAGCGTTGTGTCATCGCGCTTCACTTTCTTTTCTATGCACTCCGACTGTGACCGCGCTTTAGGTCATGTAGTCGTCTTAACGTGCTTTTCGAGGCGCGGGGGTATCACCCCGCCAACTTCCGAACTCCGGGCTGTTACTAAGAAATTCCCAATGGAAAAACCCAATAACACTTTGCTCAAGCCGGGAATCGAACCCAAAGGACCCCGCGCTCAGCAGTCGACTTGCGACGACGAGACCAACGGGGCATAATCCCAATCCTGCTGTACTGGTCCTACCCGCCTTGCGGCATACGGACCATGTGTCAGCAGTTCTATGTATTTTCCCCCTCCCAATTTTCCGTACTCCCCATTCTGGGGCCTACTACACCACACAACACTTCTTCGTACCCGAGCAGCCCATTTTATCAACCTACCCTCTTTCCATCAGCCTCCACACCCCTTGCCGAATCCCCAATACCACCTTGGTCATCGGACCCAAGACTCCAGCTCCAACTCCTTCCGTTTGCTGCGCCATTTGTGGGTGAATGACCGCAGCCTCCGGAAGCCCTCCGCGCTGGCCACCAGTTCCCGGTGGTAAACCGGACCAACCTCCTCTCTACACCAGTCCTCCAACATTACCTCCCTCTCGACTGCATAGAGGGTGCAGTCCCACAGGACATGGTCCCGAGTTTCATCCGCCAGTTAAATATACCAGAACCATTTAATAGTACCTATCTATAGCTTTCGCAGTGGGATATTTAGTCTATACCTAAAGCTCCTGATTGGCTGCCCATAGGGACATGTCTGATACACACATACGTTATCCAGTTTAAAACCTAGGGCACACGTGTCACTGCGCTAATATGATTCGATATTACCCTAAAGGGGCTATTATAGTCTCAACTATTATAGTAAAGACCTGAGTTTAGCCTGTCATTAAGCTAATTCTCGTAGGTGTTATTTAAAAGTTACAAATGCATGTAGGCCAACCCTAGTCTGTGTGTGGGTGTATAGGCGACTAAGGGCATAATAATCATTGAATAGTATTTCATTAACGATACTCAATTGGTCCTTGGCCTTTTTCTGAGGGTTGGCCGTTTTGCGTGAATGTGACGCATATTTTCCCACAACTTGTTGTAAGAACACAAACACAAAAAAAAACAAGTGACAACCCAGAGAAAGATCTCTGGGTTGTCATGTTTGCCACGTAAACGTATTTTCTTTCTTTTTTCTTTTCTTTCTTAGGCAGTGGCCAAATGCCTTGCTACGACCTAACTAATCAGCTTGTCATGTTACCAAATACGAATTATTCTAAGGTAATATTAAGCTTGTTCATACGCAATACGAGTAGAAGAAGAATTTTGAGAAGAATATGGATGCATACGGGTGTTATCTTTTTCATACTCGTCGAAATTGGATATGGTTCATGTTAAGTCAGGAAAATTAACTGTCTTCCTACTTAAATTGTCCGTATTTTCAACTCGCTTGTCATTCTTTGATTGTTGTATGAAATAGCTATAACACGGAAAATTGACGTAGTGTGTCAATTTGATAAACAATTAATTGCCTGACTATACCTATGTGCCGCACTAATTAAACATATACTTCTTACAAAAAAAATATGCCAGCACTATCAATAGATCGAGCGGTGTAATTACAAATGTACTACATTACTGACAGTATCACTGCCCTAACGCATTATATCCGACTGCTTTCGAAACAACCCGACCTTCCGTATCGATGGTTGATATAGAATAACTCGTAATAAGCTTGTTTATTACTATATAGATCAGGGACCGGATCACCAATAAATTAAAACAGAAGCTTCGCTGCATATACCTAATACATACAGTAGACAGTAACCAATGTTTCACAGCAACCAAACAACCATGTGACAGTGTCAACTAGAATTTAATTACGTACATAAAACAATATTTTATTTTGTTCATCCGAATTGTGCTTGGAGCGGAGATCGCGCAGCTGAATTTTAGACCTAAGATGTTATCAAACCGGATTGAGAAAGTATATAGTGGATAAAACAGAGATAAAAACAGAAGACGAACAAGCAGGGGATCGAGGAGGGGGGGTGGAGGGGGCGTTCAGTGGATCAGACCGGAATAACTCGAACTTTTCGCCATCGATACGATAAGAAAAAGAACACAACAAACACAAACAAAACAAAAACAAAATTTGAAACAAAATTTGGCAATATAATATGTACATATAGTTGTACAGAATAACAGTACAATGTACGAGTAATTGATCAAACTACGAAATCTGTTAATCTTACATGTATGAATGAACCTTGGTTTCGATTTGAAACGACGAGGGACGACTTCAAACAAACGTTTGAATTGACAGTTCAAGACAGGGCTGTTGACTGTTACCTATCTGCTTGATCCATTCGCAATTGTACACAGAATTTGTCTCAATCAACGTGTGCGCAAGCTTATTATCATTTGCTGTATTTATTTAAAGTCTTACCAAGTAAACACACACAGCATGAACCCAAAGTATTTGTCATTATATAGAATATATCTCGCATGTTTCTAAATTATAGGAAAGCACGGAACTATCAATTAGCGTACTAGTACATCACCATCATCTGCCTAGCCTTTTCTCAACTATGTTTTGGTCGGCTTCCAGTCTAACCAGATGCAGCTAAATACCAGTAGTTTACATGGAGCGACTGCCTATCTGACCTCCACAACCCAGTTACTAGGTAAACGATACCCCTTGGTAAGACTGGTTGTCAGACTTTCGGACTGTCAATTAGCGTACTAGAATTTTATACAAAAAAATAAACTTTACATAGGCAGGAACTTCTGTGTTTACATCTTCATTCTATAATAATTAATTATTGTTAGATACAGTAATTGCTTTCCCGTTGAGAGCAACCGCCCATATCGCCCATTAGCCATTATTATCAATATCTGTATTTACTCTAAACAAATCAAATATGATAACCGGACTCCAAACTTGTATTAAGTAGTTCGTCCTACATAATAAATAAATATCATCAACTATGTTTTCGTGAGATTTCTTTGGAATTTTTTGAAGAAGTCTAATCGTAACTTCGGTTCATAGGTCGATGTCTGATAATTTTTAAGTAACGTTTCGTGATTTATTGTAGAAAAGTATATGCCACAAATATTCTGTATTAATTACTGCCAGAAATTCAACATCCCAGCTCAAGATTGTCATACTTTGTTTATATTTATGATGCAATAATTGATAAGCCCGGAGAGAGGTTTCTTCTTCAATAACTGAAGGGCTAAATCAGAGTAATATGACATCAAGACGCTACACGCCACGTCACGTCTTGGCGTCATACATCATGGCGAAATGTGAGGGTAGTATAGGTACACATCTGCCTAAACCATCGGGGATTACAGGCGTGATATTATGTTATATTGAAACGTCAAGAATAAAGGCAGCACCCCGTCTTTCTGACAACATAATTCACCTCATTATTGAAAAGCCTGTCCAGCATGACTGTTCAATTTTCCAAGACATGCAGGAGTTTCGAGCCATGCACTGCGTTATCTATAGTAACGACCTAAATAGATCGTACAAGAATAGCTGCACCTTCAGCTATGATTGACGTAAATGATTAAGGGATTGTACCTAACAGGTCTACATGCTACTTCCTCCATTAGCTGATAATATCATAGTTCTGGCTTCACTCATTCATTCACATATTCTCTTTCGCTCTGACGTATTGCAAGGGCTATATATAGGAACAAATGATCGGATATATATTATGCAACAGTTGAGTAAGAATGAGTCAATCAACTCAGCCTATTCCAGTCCACTGCTGGAGATAGCCCTCTCCCAGGCTGCGCCACAACACCCTGTCTTCCGCCTTCCGCATCCAGTCCGTCCCAGCCACCTTCTTTAGGTCGTCCGTCCATCTGGCTGGGGGGCGTCCCACACTACGTTTGCCGATACGCGGTCTCCACTCCAGGACTCGTCTGTCCGGCCTTTCGACAAACATGGCCAGCCCACTTCAAAGAAACTCTTAGCATAGCTCACTCCATAGTGCGCTGAGCGACTGAGTATGAATAAGAAATACAATTTCAAAGATCAGGAGTTCAAATTGAAAACTGACGAACTATTGAAATGAACTTAGTCCTATCGCACTTTAAACGTGCAAGTATTTTGAAGATAATGGTTCCGATTCTTTTGTGCAGTGATAAAAATAATACTTTAAACTTTATAAACTTGGATGAGACAGAAAAATCATCCTCAGCGTTTTTCAAACTACTGCAAATCGCTCACTCGCTGCACTTACTCGAGACAAGTCCGCGTTTTTCAACTTTTATGTTAATAAAAGTTGAAAAACGCGGACTTGTCTTAATAGTTAAACATCACGAGAAAACCTTGACTTAATAGTTATTATATATTAAGTCAAGGTTTCCTCGTGATGTTTTCCTTCACCAATCTCAGTGATATCCAAGATAAAATCAGACAGTACATACGAATTGAAAAAGTCATAATAAAATACAATAAATGATGTGGAATTCGATTGAATTAAAACTTCCACACAGTTTAGACAAAATTCCAATTCCTCTTCAAAACCACGCTGAACTTTAATATTGGCAAAGATACAAGAATCCCACCATTAACCAATAACGATCGGTAAGCCATGAGGAATTTGGCAAAATTGCCTCTTTCATTTATTTACATATAACAACTAAAGTCATTCAGGGACACCTCAGGCTACTTTCCCAAATTATTTTCCGTTCCGCTTCCCTGTTTCACCTCGCGGTTTAGACGTCACGAAACTGAATTAATATTCGTTATTTTAGGTCACCGTCTACCTATAGCATAGAGAAGGACAGCAGATACTTCCGTCGCTTCAAACCTGGATGATATTTGGGCCGACATGTCCACCCCCCTGATTTTGCGTGCCACGTCAGCCATTATGCACGAATCGAGGGAGTGTCTATGTTTTTCGTGACCTGTGTCGTGTGACAGATTGTTTAGAAGGCCTAAATAGTTCGTTTCGTTTAATATGCTGAAATGGTTTGATGAGCTCATGTTAAAATTTCAATTGCCTATGGAACAGATTGGCACGAAACAGGAAAAAATTATAAACTTACGAGGAGGAGGAGAACGCAATGGAAACGGCTCTGAATGATGACGATAAACAAAATGAAGGACAGTAATGTGACACAACACCCGACTGGGGGCTTACTTTCCAAACTAATTTTAATTCCAATAAGATGCCAATATGATTCCAATGTTAATTTTACAGTCACGTGATTCGGTACTCTTGAAAACAATATTGTCAACAATTACTCCACGCCAAGCCCGAACCCAATTCCACTTAGTTCTCTCCAAAATGGACACCCAATCTAAAAATCATTTGGCGCTAGCATCGACCTCATGAGTACGAAACGTCACAATTCTAATGTCGATCTATCGGAATTAAATTGAAGAGTAAGCAGCCCTGGTCGGAGGATCCTCCCTTTTCTATAGAGTATGAATGAACTTTACATCCTATTCTTCATACCTCTACTATATTCTTATCTACACTTAACGAAAACTGACGGGCAATTCTTGATTTTGAGAACTTTCACAGTTTGATCTCAGACTCAATCTGTCAAAAATACCTCCAATTTCCCTACATTTTGACATTTGTTTGTCGCTGAGATGAGATTGCATCTAGATTTTGAACGTTTTAAATTACGAGAATTGGCCTTCAGCCGTGCTATTCTGTAGAAATCTCACCGTGAAAACTTAAGTGAAGTGAGCGTGGAGTGAGCTGTCAATAGTGTCAATTCCTAGCAAAACAAACTCACTTCACCTCTGTTTTCACGGTGAGATTTTTACAGAATCGACCGGCAGGAATCGCTAAAAAGCCCGAATCTGTTGTTCGAAACCCTTATGTTGTTCACCTACACCAGTTCACAACCCAGAGTCAGAAGAAGATAAGATCGGAACTTACTGGTCCCCCAGCATTTACTTAAGAATAGCGCCCTAACTATGGCGATTGTTCTTAGCATTACCAGCCTATAATGTTCTCACTGCTGCGACACAGGTCTTCTCTGTTCGAGAGGATGTGGGCTGTAATCTACCACGCGAGCCCAGTGCTGGTTGGTAGATGTCACATGTCTGCGAATGTTTGGTTCTAGGACTTGCCAGTTTCCTCACGATGTTTTCCTTCACCGTTTTGCGAGCAGTGTTGATGAAATTATTTACACAAATTAAAGCGCCACGTAAGTCGGGACTGTTACCGCTGGACCGTCACTGCTCTTATAGTGTGCTTGTAGCGGTATCTACAACGCCATATGAGAACAACGCGTCATACTGACGTCACGCAAAATCCTGCATCCCGCAAGCAGAGTTTACCGCGCAACTAGCATAGATATAACGGCCCGACATGAATCATCGGGCAGTTGCCCGCCAGACACAACACTCGTCTGGTCGGAGGATCATCACTTTTCTATAGAGTATAAGTGAACTTTACACCCTGCTTCTCATACCTCCATATTCTTATATCTACACTGAACGAAAACTGGAATCGCTAAAAAGCCCGAATCTGTTGTTCGAAACAATTACGTTGTTCACCTACACCTTCAACTTCCTTGCTATTGGAAATGGGACTTCTGTCTTTGTAAGCTCGTCAAAAAACTATCGATTTCACCCGGCTCGGCTTGTGTTTAATTCAGTAATTCCTACTGATTTATAAATGGCTTTCGTGAAGGCTGGCTTATTAACGATTGATCGTTTCACGAAGGTGAAGTTCTAGACGGAATTGTAATGAATTTTGATTCGGTTACCTTTGTTATTAAGCGTCTTGCCTTTGAAGTCACTGGGCGAGACTTAGGCATTAAAAAGTCAACGCACAGGGTTTAGGTTCTTAGTAAAAATCCTCGTGAACAGCACACGCTCAAGTAGTAGTCATTTGGTAAGAGGAACATTTACTTTAGAAGGGAAAAGAAACGTTATTTTCTGACCTATTTCTAAGTGTTTTGTGGTTACTTTCTAATCTTACGTAATAGGTTAAATCAATATATGTATAAACCTAATCGTCGGTGACTGATGCCATAACATCACAGTCGACTTTGTGGTTTTTAAGCGGTCCCAACAAGAAGGAACCACCATCCAGAAAGGAAATCTTTAATGTCCACTGCTTGGCAATAATTTGTCATCTCAAATCATCCAATATTTTAAGACAGCTCTGTACACACGGCGACACATCAAGCTATACATTTCCAGTTTGAGCTGACCTCGCAATGCATAGGTTTTTCGTGAAATGAGAGGTCAGCTTATACTGGAAATTATAGCTTCTTATGTAGCCGTAGGTACAAGTGAACAATATTGACAGCGGCAAAACCCCACAACTTACAAGCTACCTCCGACTTACATAACTGTAACGCAATCTGCTATCAAAATAAACACACCCTTTATCGATAAAAATAATGAAAATATGATTGCTACGGGAAGATTCCCGGGTATTTTAATGTTAGTATTAGTTGATAAACGGGCCGATGACCCACGTCTTATACAAGGATTACAGCCCACCTGGAAATCCCTTAACCCACTAAGGGCGAATTTCATCAACGAAACTGAACGCGATCAGCACATTATAAACCGCGTTCAAGAGCTGTCAGTGTCATTATTGCTATAGAATATTGACACTGACAGCTCCTAAACTCGGTTTAGATGTTCCGATTGCGTTCAGTTTCAATTGTGAAATTAGCCCTTGAAGCCAGGTGGACCGCTGCAGGTACAAATTAGTCTAGTTTACTCCGTTCTAGTTTACTCGTTATTAGTCTAGTCTACTCCGATGAGTCACAGTGCGATATCACAGACGATACTTCACCGATACGTCACGTCTTCTTGTGCTCCCTGTGCAAATAACACCTGCACTATAGAAGACCTTTTGCGAAGCCAATGTTAACGCTGCCAAACTGATCGAAGTCCGGTCGAGCTAATCTCTAGAACTATCCAAAGATTAGCGTGTTCAAACAAAAAAAAAACAAACATACTCTTCAGCTTTACGAGTATTATTATAAGAAGTAGTACTATATAGTATAGATATCTATAGATATACATGCAGTCATCGACACGACAATGAAGACCATCTATGGATATCCTGCATAGGTGGTATTTACCTTTAGTTTACCTATAACTCAAGTGTAGCTTGGCGGGTGAAATAAGTTTTCTGGTAAAACCTCCTGTAATGTTTTCCATCTCCGCTAATGTCACTTTTATTTTATGACTGGCCGCCATACTTGTTTATCATCTTGAGGGTCGAATGGCGAATCGTTTAAAACGAGCGCCATCATAGTTTATCCCTTTAAATGAGACGGTATACAGAGTGACGATTAGGTTATCGCATTAAACAGCACAGCTGTTATTACAAGTTGTTATCAGTCTGTAAAAATAAAAAATTTTTTTTTTACTTAAAACTGTTTTTGTTCTGACAAAATAAATAGCTTAAAAATTGTCACGAAATAAACCACTCTTGATAAAAAGACACTAAACACACGCGGAGCGATTGTATCAATAATAATTATTGTCCAAAAACTCATGCAATTTAAAATACAGCACATAAACATTGTAGTGGGAGCCTGAAGATCCATAACACAGGGTTTCCCTAGCACGGACAACAGTCTCTCGTAAAAAAGCTATTGTCTTTTACTTATTCTTTAGTCCTAAGGTGTTATTTATAAGCTAACCTTTGTGGAGGGAGAAATAAAGTTATTATTATTATTAATTCAACAGAAACTTTGTGGTATTTTTACCAAATAATAACAAATTAATACTAAAACAAAAAAAAGGTCCCACAGCTAGAATGTTGAATATGAATGTTATTAATTATTTTTATTGTGGATGTTCAAAATACGTAATGTAGTATACGAGGTTTCAATTAATGTGATAACCTAATAAGCTCGGAGTCTGGATTTGTTCCCGGTTGAAGACAATAGGCGTGCCTCCCACTACATCATCATCATCATCATTTGCCTAGCCTTTTCCGAACTATGTTGGGGTCGGCTTCCAGTCTAACCGTATGCAGCTGAATACCAGTATTTTACATGGAGCGACTGCCTATCTGACCTCCACGACCCAGTTACCGAGTAATACGATACCCCGTGGTAAGACTGGTTGTCAGACTTTCGGGCTTCTGACTACCTGTAACGACTGTCAAAGATCACTCACCACCCACTACATGGGGATTAAATTTAATATAACTGCCGTAACGTGGGTGTACTATAGGTAAACCAACCCTTCATGGCAACAAGGCGTGATGAATTATAATGTCAATTATGTTATAGGTAAACCAACCCTTCATGGCAACAAGGCGTGATGAATTATAATGTCAATTATGTTATGAATAACACATGCTCAGACGATTATCACACTGCATAGGTCAGCCGGTTTTTACATTGTATCAGTTTATACAGGGTGGTCAAAAAGTCGTGGTTCAAACGGAATACGGAGATAAAGTAGGTCATTTCCAACGCTTTTAAAGTGAGAAATACCTAATTTATGATAAATACCTAAATTTTTTGAAAAAAAAAATTGCTCTTAGAAATCTCGATACTCACTGATACTGATCTCTCGATTATCATACTGCACTGCAGTTTGATAAATAATCGCCTAAGATGCCTATCGATACGTGTCTTGCGCAGCTAGTGACTTAATAATTTTGGCAATATCACGGTACCTACTGTAGCGGTATCTACAACGCCACATGCAAACAACGCGTCATACTGACGTCACGCAAATCCTGCATCGCGCAAGCAGAGTTTACCGCGCAACTAGCATAGATACAACGGCCCGACACGAATCAACGGGCAGTTGCCCGCCAGACACAATACCCGTCTGGTCGGAGGATCCTCCCTTTTCTATAGAGTATGAGTGAACTTTACACTCTGTTCCTCGTACCTCTATACTACTACTATGTTAGACATAATTTCAACAGTTCATAAAATTAAATAATCTTTAATGCTCTCTCACTTCATTGAAATGATAAGGATATGCGTTTACATACAAGTTTGTAGTTTATATTAAAAAAATCAACTGATGTATTATGGTGTATTGTCTGTCTCTTAGTCTGTGCTAAATAAATGTATTTTCTTTCTTTCTATGTTGTAGAGTATATTACGAATATACAATAAAATGTACGTTCCAATTAACTTAAAATTCCAATAGACTGCCGCGGCGAGGCGGGCAAAACTAGTGAAAAATCAAAATATTTTATTTCACATAAACCATGTAGGTTTATGTGAAATAAAATATTTTGATTTTTACACTTATAAAACGTCAGAAGCTAGGTGCACGGATCCAATTGATCGTTTACTATGGAGAAAAGCCGCCAAGAAACTCCACTGTGTGAAAGAAACTCCAGTCTATTTATAAAATTTAAGTTTTCGTTAATCCATCCTTAAATCTACTGTAATAAAAAGGAACAGAGATGTAACTTGGGTAAACATTAATTTAATTTTGTTTTTTTTTTATTAAGTACCAACAACCGTAGTATCGCAATGAAAAGGCCACACGTAACATGCGGGTCACCGGTCGAGATAATACTCCATGCGTGGATACTGATAATTTTATAAGAGTAATTACTAATATTGTGTAATAAAACTTACATAATACTTCACGTCATCATACTATAGATTCCTTTATTCACAACTAGGTTCTAAGCAATATGTTACCTAACGATACTTAAAATAACAGATCATAACCTAAACAGAGATCATTAACATATATACCTATGGATTTAAAAACCAAATCACGTAGTTATATGTGGTTATCGAGTTGTACATTCAACAAAAGAGATAAGTATGCAGGATCGTCGGATATAGTTGAAGTTTAGTAAGAAACCGATGGATGTTGTCGACTGAAATTTAATTTGATAAATGAGCTGTTGGTTTTCTATTAATTAAATTAAATTTTATTCGAGAACATCCATCGGTTTCTCTCTTATCTCTTTGACACTTATCTCTTTTGTTGAATGTACATGCACTAATCAGATACACAGAGATACGTGTTGTTTATATACATACATTTACATAATCCATATTATTCAGTATTTAACTCAACTAAAACTCAAAGCATTTATTTCAAATAAACCAATTGCAGACACTTTTGGATTGTCATGGGGTCAGTCAGAAAGATGAAGCTAGTTGCCCATTCCAAAGCGTAGTAAGTACCTATGGAGAAGAACGGGCAAGAAACTCCACGGACACTCTTTTCAATCAAAATAATATTGGCTACACCATTTATGTTGAAATTATGCATGTGAGAACGATGCAGAATATTAAAAGCGTCGTAATGAAAAGAAAAAAAAAATTAAAATAAGCCGAGGCAGCAAAGAGATGACCAGTCCCTACTGACGGCACCCGTTAACGAACATGTCGTCTTCTCTTCTTGCTTCCTCACAAAGCTCCCTAGAATAGCACTGGCTTAGGCCTCATTATCCCATCCGCGTCCAGTGCAATAACGCGTTTAGGGTGATGGCGGGGCTGCTCCGCTACTGCAGCGCTTCTGGCATGTTCGCTGAAGCGCGCACCGACTGTTTTCACGCGACGCAAGCGGTGCGCGTCCCTGGTGCGCAGAGTGCGGAGCAGCGCCAATGTCGTCCTGGCGATGATCGCAGACTGGATTGTCCGTACCGGCAATGCTGTAACAGGCATATTGTTACCTAGTAAGAGTTGGTTTATCTGCTTATTTTGTCATTTTAGTTTTTGTTTTAGTTCTGTTGCTTGAAATAAACTTATTTATTATCATCATTTCTGGCGCCCTTGTTCCATCCAGTGCTAAGTTTGGATCTCCTCTCTTTTGTGTTATGCTGCCCTGGTCTGTGCAATTATCATCCCTAGAAAAGAATTACACAGACCAGAGTAGACCCTAGTCTTACTCACCATCCTTTGTAGATCATCCATCCATCTGGTTCTGCCTGGTGCTTATTCCACTGTTTCTTTGGCATTGACTTTGTCCACTCTATATATGCCCTTCGTTAGAATTTCGAAAAACCTGGCCGTATTCCTTGTTATAAAGAGCAAACATCTTCAGCTTCCTTGCTTCAAGGGTTTAAGCTTGGCATTAATGAGTCATTGAGTCAGGAATTTTCGTTTTTGAAGAACCTATTGGCGTAAAACTGATGACTGTTGGGTTACGACACGTGTTCTTGAGTGGAGACCGCGAATCGGTAAACGTAAGGTAACGTAAGAACGCCCTCAGGCTTGATTGAGCGACGGTCTTCGCAGGGTAACTGGCAGCATCTGGATGAGAGGCCTATGTCCAGCAGTAGACTTCTGTAGGCTGATGATGATGATGGACCTATTGGTTGATTTGGACTTTGGACTGGAGATAACTCATACTTAGATGTCTATCCTTAAGGACATAATCCCATATAAGACCCAGTCTCACAATCCTACATACTCTTGCCCCGTCCAATTGTGTCCACTTATACAAAGAATTATTGTTTTTAATTGAAATGACAATGACTACTTTATTTTACATCGCACACTGTAAAGTGTTATCATGAGACACCTTGGCTGACTATATTAAAGTCATATGATGTACCTACTTTACATATCATCATGATGGCTTTGTAAGTATAATTTATGCAATACCTTAATATGGCAGTAATTTCCTTGAGCGTTAATGTAAAAATCGTTGGAAAATTATTCTAGATTGATGATGTTAACATATTCGTATCTTTCCTATGTCATCTTGAGCAATCGAACCCAGGATGTGTAATCGGGCAAGTGCACCTGTGTTTGCGCACACAATTGTGCACTATAACACTTCCCGCAGCGAAGGCTAGTCTCCGCTGAGCACTTTGCCGCGCCGAAGGCTAGTCTTCACTGAGATTGGCCGCCATGTCTGGATTACGGTCTGGAGGACAATTATATGTCATCTCATTTTCCCGTACTTCGTGTCCTACAGGAATATATCCTGCCATCCATTCAGCAAGGTTGGTAACAATGCTGAATGTCCAAGGTGTACCGGACGTACGTTAGTAGGTGGTATCCTCGATGCACCCTATTTTTCATTCCGATCTAGCCTGCCCCGTACTGCCGTCCCCAGCGACGTCCTAAGCCGAAGTCCGTACCCCACAGAGGATGCCCTTCACGTGTAATCACTAAATTTTTTAAGCCAAGGCTTAAAAAAATTTGACCTTGGCCTTGGCTTGCCTGTACCTCAATAAATGAAGGCCTACGTCTTAATTTATTGAGGTACAGGCAAGCCTAGTTAAGCAGCCGACAACCTTCTAGGTTGAAATGCCAGATGCCATTAATAAAAATATTAAAAAAACAATAAGTAAATACACCCAATTTTATTCCCCATGCAGGCTGTATTTATTACGTGGCGAGCATATTGCATATTGCGGAGCTGTTATTCCATACTGCCTTCTTTGAGCATCTTACAGTTAAAATTCGAGTAAGACGATAACATATACATTGCATGCACTTTCGTTTTCACCAGACGTTCTACTGTATCATCTCACTTTCTTGATTCATCAATTTTGTACATAAAATTTATATAAAACGCGAGATTATAATCATTTACAAATTTTACGCTCCGAAAGAAAGTATATAACTAACATTTTAACAACGTTCGCTTTAATATATTACCTATCGTGGCAAAAAAACAAAATGGCCGTTAATAGTAATGTATTTTATTATGCCAACAACACATGTATTGTTTCCTAAGTGCACCCCCACTTAGGAAACAATACATGTGTTATATTTAAACTTGGAATAACTTTAAACATTACCTTTGTTGGATGTAGCCTTGACGAAGGAATACTGCAAGCTGTTTAAAATAACAAGTAATTACCTACCGTAATGAAGAAAGGTTTGTGTGAACCAATGTATCTGCACCTGGAGACAGTGGTTTCTACGGCAAGAGCCGTAAACTTTGTTCGTAGAAACCACTGTCTCTGTCACTGTCTGTGTGTCTGTCTGTCACTATCTGTGTGTGTGTGTGTACTTCTTAGTACTGTCTATGAACAGAGATCTCTGTCAATAGTGCTTCATAGGGACCGAGATATCTACAAACAATGTTTTCTATCAACAACGTTTTCGGCGAAACGTACTGTTTAGGAATAGAGATTTCTATCAGCTTTGCTTTCTGTATACATAGTCATATCGTACAAGCATGTTTATATCTTAGATTCCACACCGGTGCACTGTAGGTACAGACGCCAGCACATCAAGCTACCCGATACTGTCAAACTTTTCCAATCAACTTTGATCCTAATGCTATAGCGATAAAGTAGAAAATGTATTAAAGAAATTTGACAGATTGTAGAAGCTTGATGTGCTGGCATCTGTACCTCTGCATAATTCTTAGGGAAAAACAGGCGTGATGATAAGTTTTGCAAATCATTGAAGAGATTTTTTCAATTGATCTACAAATGTTACATAACTAACGTCATCATCTACTTAGCCTCTTCCCAACTATGTTAGGGTCGGGTTCCAGTCTAACCGGATGCAGTATTTTACATGGAGCGACTGCCTATCTGACTTGCACAACCCAGTTACGGAGTAATACGATACCCCTTAGTAAGACTGGTTGTCAGACTTTCGGGCTTCTGACGACCCGTAACGACTGTCAAAGATCCACGAATGACAGCCAGTACCAACGGCTTAAAGTACGTACAGACGCCCGCACATCAAGGTACCCGAAACTGTCAAATTTCCCCAATCAACTTTGAACCTTATGCTTTAGCGATAAAGTTGAAAATGTATTAAAGAAATTTGACAGATTGTAGTAGCTTGATGTGCTGGCGTCTGTACATAACTAACGTACGTAGGTACAATGCGTGCCACGAAAGATGAGACTTGACCCCGCCTCCCCCGCTCTTTCCGCCGCCCCTATGACGTCCGGTTTCGTCCCGCACTCAGACCTCATACCGCTAAAGATACCTAAAATCGTGTTCTGCGCATGTCAAACCACGTGGTGTGTCAAGTCTCATCTTTCGTGGCACGCATTGTAGGAGTATATTGAAAAGACATAACTAGTGCCCAGCAAGTTTATTGCGCAATACTCAATGAATGGTCGAGCACAACGACGTCGTGAAATGGGAAGTGGTCCATTGCGTGTTGAATAGCGACACAGTTCACATTGAGACCTGAATGAATTCGTCTGCACCGATGCGTATTCGTGTTAACTCGGAAGATGGCTAGACCTTACTTGATTTCTGTCACAAAGTTTTTATAAAGAAACATGGCCTTCGCAAGACATCAACATAGTTAACCTTAATTTTTTTTTTTTGAGATTTTCATTACATTCTCAGAAAAGTAGATATTAGTAGACAAAAAGCTGCTCAACTTTTGTGTTTTTTTTTTAATAATTTGTTACGTACAGACGCCAGCACATCATCCTACCCGAAACTGACAACTTTTCCCAATCAACTTTGAACCTTGTGCTTTAGCGATAAAGTTGAAAATCTATTAAATAAATTTGACAGATTGTTAGCTTGATGTGCTGGCGTCTGTACATTGAAGAGACTTTTATAGTGCATGCATTCGCCACTAATCAATCAACTCGGACTATCGCAGTCCACTGCTGGACATAGGCCTCTACCAGGCTCTGAAACAACACCCTGTCCTCCGCCTTCCGAACCCAGTCTGTTCCAGCCACCTTCTTTAGGTCGTTAGTCCATCTAGCTGGGGGGAGTCCCACACTACGCTTGCCAATACAACCGTATATTCTCCACTCCAGGACTCGTCTACTCCACAGGCCATCGGTTCTTCGAAAAACATGGCCAGCCCACTGCCACTTCAATTTGCTTACCTACTGCCGCCAGTTTCGCCGCTATTTGCTGCTAATCTGCAGAAACAGTATCAATTTATCTTATCAAAAATGGTCGTTAAAACACCAGAGGGCAAGAGGAAGAAGGTTGCTACCTACATCCAACTCGAAAAGATATATCAATATTTTATTTATAGGTATTATAGCCTCTTCGGCACATGATACTGACATAAAGAAGAGAGCTATAAAACAGGAGGAGCCAACCATAATGTTTACGTCCGCGTTATTCGTCAAGGCGCGGCCACCAATAAAATGCAGATAAATTGTAATTGATCGCCGATATTCGGTTATAGTGCGATGTTCGGGAACCTTGACGTTAGGACGGTTATTGTTAACTCAATAACTGCTTTATAGAGCTATAGTCTTGTTATCTGTGATCCCTTAAAGGTAATAAAAGGCTCCTCAGAAAGGTCTGTTCTGTAAAAATGTCACCGTGAAAAGTAAGGTGAAGTGCGCTTAAAGTGAGCTGCCATTCCATCTGATACTAGGGATTGACATCATAGACAGCTCACTTCAGCTAAGTTTTGACGGTGACATTTTTATGGAAAAGACTCCATACATAATTATGTGCTTCTGAACCCAATCGTCAATTCCCCCATAGAGCTCATAATAAAGCAAAAAGCCTATTAAGGCTTGTTGCACGTCAGCGGGATTGTCCGAAAGGGTTACCGCTGGCCAGGAACAAAAAGGGCTAAGGAAGGAACACGGGTGGGTTTTAGTCAGTAAGAGTCTGACACACCCTTCCGCTCCACCCAGAGCGGGAAGGGGTCATTTGACGATTTCCCATCCTGAAAAAAAAAAAGGCTTGTTGCACACGTACCACAACCACAACACGTGGGCGGGCGCTAATTTGTATGAAAATGAATAGTTAAATTCACACGGATCACATTTTGCCGTCATTATGGACCGCGTGTGTGATACCGACCACATCGCAGCCACGTTGCAACCACAGCGCAACAACCAGCGACACCATGAACTAGCGGCTGGCCACATCGCAAACACAACGTTAACACAACATTTTGTAGTTCCCACAACGTAACCGCAAGAAGCCGCAGCGACACTATTCACTCGTCACCACAGCTTGACCACATTTTTTCACTGCGATGTGGTGTGGTTGTGGTACGTGTGAATGGGCCCTAAGTGAGGGATTCCCTGGGAATACTTTGTAGTGCTGTAAACTGATCTAACTTTAGAAAATCCATTAGATTCTTTATTTTTTAGAAATCAACACAATTTGGTGAAATCGGCGTTGATATTTTGGATTAAAAATCGATAACAATTGGGCTCAAAGGTCAACGGAAAATGCGTGTCTATCAAAGTCTTCATAATGATTTGACTGAAAAAGGCAACACAGGGTGAGGTAGAACTTGAAAGCCTCGTGAAAGACATCTATTAAGAAGTGAGACATGAAGGGTCAAAATTGAAATCATCATCAGATAGTAAACATCTACTGCCTGACCCATGTAAATCAGTGAATGTATGCAATTCCTGTCAATTAAATAAAATCAAGAAAATTTGTCGCTCGAGAAATTTCCTTGATTTTATTTAATTTATATATAAATCGACTGGTCGATATTTCACAGGGCTGGGTTATTCTTTGGCCGAAGAATTAGCATTGCTATTCAACATGGCAATTCTGCCAGTCTGCTGGCCACGGTTCCGGATGAAAGTGATGCAGACGAATACTTCGCCGTCTAAGTGTGCTTTTGTTTTTGTAATTATTTGTATAGTTAGGGCTGATTTTTCCAAATAATAATAATATAATCTGCCTATAATGTTTCCACTGCTGGGACACAGGCCTCCTCTCGGTGAGAGGGAGTGGGCCGTAATCCACGCGGGCCCAGTGCGGTTTGGCAAATGTCATGTCTTCGAATATTTGGTTCTAGGACATGCCGGTTTCCTCACGATGTTTTCCTTCACCGCTTTGAGAGCAGTGGTGGTGAAATAATTTACACAAAGTCAAGCGCCTGTCTGGGTTCGAACCTACGACCTACTACTTGTAAGTCGCGACCGTTTCCACTTGGCCACCACTACTCTTTTTCCAACGCCAGTTATTTTATCGGAGGAATAATTTTGAATTTTTGACAGTTCTTCCATACTGATATAGACTGTCAGACGTCAATTTTATTCCACGAATAAAAATTATCTGTCGATTGAAAAATTTGCCCTTAATAATTTATTTTAATACAGTCAGTACTAAATAAATTATTAATTTATAAATTAAATTAATAATTTATGGCATAATTTATTTTTGCACGCAAAATACGCGCATTGATGTAGAGTTGCGGACACCAACCCGTATTACCTATTAGTACAGTCAGCAACAAAAGTCGATTAACACTTCATTTTTTAAATCTCAGTTATTGAGCAAAATATTTGTTCAAAATTTTAAAACAAATATTTTACTCAATAAATTAAAAGGGTGTCAATTAAATGGTTAGCATAGTATTGTTATTTCTGTGAGCAGAAAAATATAATCGGTGAGCAGAAATAGCTAATTGGTCAGCAACTCATGGTCAGCAAACATTTCAAAATCAATCAGCAATTTATGTCATTCTGGATGGCTGTAATTATTTTTGTACAGCATAAGGTGGTCGATAATAATAACGACAAACGCACATATAAACTTTTATTAGTGGAGAACGTGCTGATATTAGAACAAAAATGAGTGACTACGAAAAGAAAGAACTTCACTCGCTCTTGCATCCAATGTCGACGGAGCCCCGCTTCGCGGGGCTCCTATTTCTGTGAAAAGGGTTTAAAGTAACCTAACAAAACCGAACCTCGGGGTGGGAACATCATATGAACATTATACATTTTGATCAACAGCGCAAATGTTGTTATCGCAAATAAATATTCGATGAAATGAAAACTATGTTACCTTTTCACGCCTAATCCACAAAATCTTGCCGCTCAAGTAGTTATTTTGCGGACTGAATGTTTATTATGCAGACTCATGTTATTGTTGGCTGCCTATGTATGATTTAATTTTTGACCATTATCAAAATTAGTTGCGGAACAAGAATTGCTGCCTGATTTTTTTTATTGCAAACAAAATCTTTGTATGCTGACCAAATTATTTAAATGCTGCTTTTGGGTGGCTCGCCAAATTTTATAATTGCTGACCCATTTAATTACATTTCAAATTAAAATAACTGAAGTGTCAATCGACTTTTGTTGCTGACCGTACCTAGTGTATTTATAATAAATCACGATTAAATTAAAAGGATAGTTCACAAACAGTCAATATTTAACTCTACCAATACATTGACACATCTATGCTATTATTCTAATATTATACAGACGTCAATTTTGTGATTTTGTTTGTAAGAATTTTCGGAACTACTGATCCAATTCCGAAAATTATTTCACTAATACAATACAATATTCAAACTCAAACTCAATGTCTTTTATTGAAGTGAAAACTTCTTTAGGCGCGTTGGGCATTTTTTGAGATGCAAAATAACCATTGAACTCGCGCCACTGTTACCGTAAGCGACACCGCGTGTGTTTTGTTAATAAGACAATTAAAAAAATACCCGCTTTGGATGTGTTCGGCTGTCCTCGGAATGTACTCGGTTTTAATGTATATCCGATATGTCAGTGAGTGATGGCAAAGTATTCTGTTTGTGTTTTGTTTTCACTTCTGTCGGCACTCCCGGAGTGCCACTGTTTTTTTTTTTTAAACCATTTACTGGCACTTTTAAATTGTCGGTCAGTTAATCGATACGTCAATGTCATAGCTACAAGAGAAACTTCACGCGAACGAAGTCGTGGTCAAAAGCTAGTCGCGAATAAAATGATATACTACCGATACAAAGTAACTAGATAGTCGTTAAAACTAATTGAAGAGTGCTGAGTAGGGCAACCCTAAGTGAGCAGGTACAGTCGCCTGCAGATAAAACGGACCCCTCAACGCTCACTGCTTAAAGGCGGGGGGGGTCCGTTTTCTCTGCAGGCGACCGTACTAATAACTTCTAATGTAGTGACCGACCGAAAGTTCGGTTTCGGTTTCGGCCAGTTTCGGCCAAATAATCTAGTTTCGGCCTTAGTTTCGGTTTGGCCAGAAAATGGCCGAAACTTTCGGCCACGCCGAAACTCGAGTGTTCATGAATTATCGTCCATCGTTCGGCGAACTTCGCGGCTAGCTCGTGCTCGCTCATCGCGTTGCCGGCCCAGTTCGCCGCCGTCCATCGTTAATCGCATGGAGTTGAGGTTGTGTTTTGCACATACGAGGGCGGTCCCATAATAAATTAGCCTAACGATGAACTAATGAAGGAAATGAAACGAAACCAATTTTATTTTTCAATATAATCACCATGAATACTACTAACAGTACTAACACACTTCTGACATCTGGGAATCAACATCTCTAAACCTTTATAAAAATAATCATAATTTTTAGCCTCAAAATGACCGAAGACGGCCGCCTGCAATTCTTCATCGCTTGAAAATTTTCTTCCTCTAAGTCTCGCTTTAAATTTGGAAATAAATAATAGTCGGACGGGGCCATGTCTGGACTGTGAGGTGGATGTTCAACTTCTGTGAACCCGCATTGACGGACTGCATCCTTCGAAACACCAGCGGTATGAACAGGGGCGTTGTCATGGAGCAACAGGACAGCTTGCCTCTTCGTTTTTCCTTTATCTTGTCTCGTAATTTATATATTAAAGAAGCATCATACTAGCCGTTCATGACTGTATTACGTTCTTTAAAATCCACCATCAAAATCCCAAAAGATTGTGCACATCAGTTTTTTAGCCGATTGTTGCACCTTTGCCTTTCTAGGGGGCTTTTCACCCTTTTAACGCCATCCCATTGATTCGCCCTTGCTTTGTGGGTCATAATACAAGATCATAGTTTCATCACCAGTCACTAGCCGCTCGATCACAGTATTTAAATTTTCGCCACAAAGATCCAAAAACTCCGAAGCGCAGCGCACCTTTTGCTGTCTCTGTACCGCTGAAAGAAGTTTCGGTACCCATCTTGCACTCACTTTTTTCATGTGAAGATGTTCATGGATCGCACGATGACGTACTTTTAGAGAGCCCAAGCCTAGCTGCAATTTCTCTAATCTTCAAACGGCGGTCACTCAGAACCTCCTCTTCGATAAGAGCAATCGTTTCGGGAGTGAGCACTTCCACAGGTCGACCGTCGTGGCAAATGTCTTCGACGGTTTCTCTTCCGAGGCGAAACTCTTTCACCCGATTTTTCACTGTGCTATAGGAGGGGGCAGATTCCTTATACACGTCATCCAATCGTTTTCTTATTTGGGCAGGGTATAAAACTATAAACCTTCTCTAAACAAAAACTTTATGACACTTCGATACTCAGTTTTCGAAATTTTGAAAAAATACGCGACTCGTTATGCTAATGCCTGCTAAACTAAGACTAAGCATTTCATGTCGATGCGTGTTTCTTAAATATTAAGTGCACGTTAAACGTACTATTTAATGCAACACAACATGTAGCGACATGTCGCGTAGATCTATATCAGGCCAGTTCATTATGGGACCGACCTCGTAAATGATTAGGTAAGTATTCAACTGTCTGTATGTATAATATATGCACATTGTATATTCAAATAAATGTGTAAAAAAACACCAGATTTCTGTATACTATAGAAATTTTAAATATGTATGTTTAAGTAAGTTTCGGTTTCGGTTTCGGCCGAAACTAAGAGCAAGGCCGAAAGTTCGGTTTCGGTTTCGGTTTCGGCTGAAAAACCTGTTTCGGTCGGACACTATTCTAATGATACGAAAACCTTGAAATCTGCATGTTGTGAAGGGCCTTGAAAAGGACAAAGCTTTTACTTTTACTCTGCAATTTTCTTAATTAATGCGTTTATTTTTGCATATTAGAGTGTCTGTGTGTTTTGTAAAAATATAATTTAAAAGAGTGTCCATGGAGTTTCTTGCCCGTTCTTCTCCATCGGTACCTACGCTTTGGAATGGGCAACTAGCTTCATATTTTCTGACAGACCGACTTTTTGACAATTCAAAAGTGCCTGTAAATGGTTTAATTGAAATAAATGCTTTGAGTTTGAGTTCTGTTAAGCTTTTTATATCTTGGCCATTAGCCACATAGAGTTGGTTACACTTAGTTTTTTGTTGGTTTAACTTTATAATATACTAACAGCGCCCCGCGGTTTCACCCGCATAAGTGTCGATCCCGTGGGAACATCGGGATAAAAACTATCCTATGTCCTTCCCCAGACTACAATCTATCTCTCTGCCAAATTTTATCGAAATCCGTTCAGTGGTTTAGGCGTGAAAAAGTAACATACAGACAGATAGACAGAGTTACTTTCGAATTTATAATATTAGTATGGATGATGAATATTCATTTAATATAATTTAATATTCATTATTTTATATCTCATATAAAATAATGAATCACCATAATAATGTTTCCAATGCCCCAGCATTGGAAAGACAGACAGACCAGATAGCAGACCCAGACAGCGGTAGACCAGACCAGAGGAGGAGGAGGAAGGAGGTTTGGAGCAGACCTGAGTCCCAACTCAGGTCTGCTCTCAGTGAGAAAGAGTGGCCCGTAAAGCCATGCGGTCCCAGAGCGGGTTGGCGGATCTCACATGTCTTAGAATTTTTGGTTGTATGTCATGCCAGTTTCCTCACGATATTTTGAGTCCCTTAGCTATTCTATATTCACTCGCCGTCAGAATATTATATTTGTGAACTAGCTTCTGCCCGCGACTTCGTCCGCATGAAATTTCTTGTTACTCCGACCCACCCCGTCGCAACGCATCGCCTGCCCGCGCTATTACTTCGTTTTTGCTTAGCGTTCTTTCTGACTTTTTTTCTTTTTGCTCGGCTCCTAAAGGTCATAGCGTGATGTTAAATAACCTATAGCCTTCCTCAAGAATTGGGCTATCAAATTCAAAAAGAATTTTTAAAATCCGACTGGTAGTTCCAGAGATTAGCGCGTTCAACCAAACAAACAAACAAACAAACAAACAAACTCTTCAGCTTTATAATATTAGTAAGTATAGATTGTCTGGGAGCTGACAAAAAATCTGGAGTAACTGTGTTATTTATTTCCCTAATATAACGATTGCCTTCTATTTATACTTTCTTCTCTTTCTCTCACAGTTAAACCCCCACGTCAACGACTTCCAACGTCGCTACGTCAGCGAGGTTCGGCGCTGCAGTGAAATGGAACGCAAGCTGCGGTGGGTAGCCGGTGAGCTGCCTGAACCACCTCCCCCGCCGAAACCAGACCGCTGCAGTTTGAGCCCCAGGGAGATCAACATATTAGAGGTAGGTACTTCTAATGTCCATATACAGTGCATGAGGATTACCCACACCTGCCAAAAAGAAATTTCTTTATACAGTATCTAATATTTAGCCTAATTTTGTTGGTACTCAGGCTGTCATCCTTCAAAAAAAAAAAAACACACAAGCAAAAAAGCAAAATAAAAGCGCAAGCAAAATATTAACACTATTAATCACAGTTATTGTGCAAAATAATTGTTCGAAATTGCATTATACTTCTGTTGCAATTTTGAACAAATATTTTGCTCAATAACTGTGATTAAAAAAACTGAAGTGCTAATCGACTTTTGTTGCTGACCGTACCTAGCACAACCACCATTGGTCACTGAACGAGCCAAATATCAGATTTCCTTGGGCAGTCGCCTAGTCTCGTTATAGAGAATGGCGAGAAAATTGTTCTACATCATAAATGTATAATCATCGATGTCACAATTTTCGCAGAATAGTATTTCGAAATAGTGTAGGGAACCCTACCCAAACTAAGATCTATAAAGAAACTTTATTCATATTATTTATTTAATGTTACAGTGAATAGTGCTACACTATGCCTTGAGTTTTCACAGTTCATAAATAGCACACCAAGAAAAATAAATCTCTAAAAAATTAATCTGAATTTTAATTCCCGTAGATCAAAGCATTTTTTTTTCTTAGTTCACGTTCAGTAGTGAAGTTTGTAGTAGCATCACAATAAGTACCATCACTAGGTAAATGATGATAGTATTTCACTATTTCCCATAAGAAACATAGGTATGACTCGTGCTAGAACTATTTTATTTTCCTTGGGGAATTCCCCAGAATAACGACGTGTGTCGTGTTAAAATAACTGACACAAACAAATAAGGGACAGTATTATTTTGAAGACATAGTTATGAATAGAAATGGTGACATCCACTTTAACCCACGCTGGACCCGCGTAGGCGATCACGACCCACTCCTTTTCACAGGGAGAAGGCCTTAAGCCGTTTGTCCACCGCCACGTCAACTGGACGTCAACGAGAACGAGATGACAGCGCCGAAGCAGCGATACATATGGCCGCGTGTCTACCGCACGTCCGTCAACAGGACATCATGTTTGGTTCGAACAATCCTCCTTCTCGTTGACAAACGCTGTTAGCTCCAGCACTGGGAAAAAAATAAAAGTGTTTCTATATTAATAACAAAGCTGAAGGGTTTGTTTGTTTGTTTGAACGCGCTCATCTCTGGAACTAAAAGTCGAATTTGGAAAAATCTTTTGCATTTGATAGCCCAATTCTCGAGGAAGACTATAGACTATTTAACATCATGCTAGAACTCTTAGGAGCCGAGCAAAAAGAAAAAAAGTAAGAAAGAACGCTAAGTGAAAACGAAGTAATAGCGCGGGCAGGCGATGCGATGCGACGGAGTGAGGCAGGGATTCCAGGAAATTTCACACGGACGAAGTCGCGGGCAAAACATAGTGTAAAATAAAGTTATTTAGTTACTATTTACCGATATACCGCCTTTTATATGAAGAAGACGACAGACATACGAAGGAGGATTGTTGATAACTTCTCAGAGAAGAATACTAAATAACTGCTGAAAAAAAACATGCCAGTGTCATTAAGAGTAAGATTAATAGTGATGCACGACGCAAGAACAACACTATTAATTCAGACTACGCACACCAGCATCTGTTTAATAATTATTGCCCGACCAGACACCATAATACTACTACTATAAATACAATGTTCAGATGTATATTTGTTACTCAATAGCGCCGTAACGGCTGAACAGATTCTCATGATTCTGATGTACAGAGGTGGGATGTTGAAAGTTTTCGACTTGTGAAACAAAACGGTAAGAAGTTAATGGGTTTGTGGATGGAATCAATGTGGTTGGGCAAGTGACTGCTTTTGTTTATAGGTCAATGGTTCGTTTCCCACAATTATCAAAATGGGAAATACTTACAGACTGCAGGCAAAGGCTTGGGCTTAGACCCCATGCATCTTGGAGTCAAAACGCGTTATGGTTTGTGCCTTTAAAACACAACTAGCAGTGCCCAGTGGTTTCACCCGCATAAGTGTCGATCCCGTGGGAATATCGGTATAACAACTATCCTATGTCCTTTCCCGCGATGCAATCTATCTCTCTGCCAAATTTTATCGAAATCCGTTCAGTGGTTTGGGCGTGAAAAGGTAACATACAGACAGCCAGACAGAGTTACTTTCGAATTTATAATTTTAGTATGGATAAAATTACTTATTATATTTTGCCATTTCTCATAGAACCGTACTAAACGTACACACACCCATAAGAAAAATATTTATCCCATAATTACAAAACAACAAAATATTTAGTCTAACTATAATAAATAACTCTATTAATATTAATCCTCACACATGAAACAATTATTAGCGGCAAGGTTACACCAATTAGTTCCCTCCACCAGCGCATGCGCAGGATATATTTGTAGCGGAGATCACAGGACCGAGTTATTGTAATTTATGAGTTGCCATGACATCATGTTGTACTTGTCTGAGGATGTCGTAATAGGCGGCTAAGAATGGATGGATGAATGGATGGCAGGATCCGACTGTGTGGTAATGACTTTATACTGTGTAGAGGTGTTAAAATGGGTTGTCAGAGCTGTTGTTAGTCACTCGCGCAGAGGATTTGGTTATATCAATAATAATAATTGTCAGAGGTTACTTAACACTGCCATCAATATACGCCTTTATAATGGTGTGATGTATTTCATAGTACTTTAAATTTGATTAAAAAAAGCTATAAAATTGTATATCTGCAGCACCTTAAAATAATCATACATCTATAATTTAATATTATCACTTATATATATAAACATGAACCAAATTTACAAAATAAATATACACTATAAAGTAATAATTTCATAAAAAAAACATAATTATACTTAATGGTTTGCACTACAACTGTGTCTAAAATCAACTCCGATGGCGGGTCTAAGTTGGTTTACAAGCAATAACAATAAGACGTAGTCGACGGACGGCTTCGCCTATTTCTGTCTACAGGGTTTAAAGGAACCTAACAAGAAGAAGGTGACGGGGCCTCGTTCGCTCGCTTTTCTCGCTCCCCTTCGAACCTAACCTGTCCGAGTCGGGGTGCCCCTTGGTCCCGAGCTCGCTTCGCTCGCTCTTGGATCCTAAGTTCTCCTAGTAACAGTAGTAACATTGCCTTTTGTACACACATACGATCAGTGCGCGTACACTTACTTTATTTTTATAGTTTATTAAAGAAACCATTATTTTTATAAGTGGTTTATTCAATTAATTTTAAAGCTAAGCATATTTATACTGAAAACCATTATTTTAGCATTTTTTTTTTTTTTTTTTTTGTTTTTTATTTTACCATGATTTTTATAGTTCATTCAATAATTTTAAAGCTAAACATTTTAAAGTGTGAAACATTATTTTAAAAGTGCTTTTATATATTCCCCTAAAGTTATGTCGCATCGTCTTCAATGGCAAGCGAAAATTCCTGCATCGATCAATGCATTGCACTAACTTAAAGTGGTCATTAATATAAAGATTTTACTATTTCTTACGAGTTCCATGAAATTCATTTGTGCGACCATTACTATTTAATGGCTTCTACAAATGTGCCAACAGTTATCAGCATCATATTCCACGGAACCATTTTGTTTTACAACGTATTCTAAAATCAGATGGAAACATTCATATTCTAACAGTATATTATGGAAACTTTAGAAGTCGAATATGAAATTGTATGCAATTTGGCAGTAGGTTTGCCTTTATGATATTAGTTTGCGATCCTCATTTGTCTAGTTACTAGGCAAAGAAGGTCCCATGAAAACCTCAAGGCATTTGAAGGTTCAGTTGACTACACCGTGTCGTCTTGTCTACGTAAAAAAGTAATTTTATTCTCCAATGATTTTGTCAACAAGAGATAAAAAATCAAGCTATTTTCAACGCTTTCCCGAACAGCATAATAGATTCTTACCAGCCAATTTTTATATTCCAGGAAAGGATCGACTTCATCGAAGGAGAAATTCAGGAGATAACACGCAACGCACGAAACCTGAAGAGCGACTACCTTTCCCTAATAGAGCTGAAGACTCTAATAGAGAAGATGCAGACTTTCTTCCAAGACCACAGCGCGCAGCGAAAGATATCGGCGTCAGTACAAATATACAACAACGATGCGGTATTGGGACATCTTGGGTTCATCGCGGGAGTGGTCACAACAGCCAGAATACCAGCATTCGAGAAGATGCTGTGGAGAATATCCCATGGGAATATATTCTTTAAGCAAGCGCAGATTGATGAGCCTTTGAAGGATCCTATTACGGTAAGGTACCTTTTTTCTTCTTATATAAAACACAAACACACAATCTTTATTATCTTTTAAAATTTAAAGTTTCCTTCTACATAGTTTCAACCACCTATATGTTCCTATGTATTCTATTCAAACATGACAAATAACAGCTGTATTGATTCTTTTTGGATTTGACGTGCTATGAAAAGGTCGGGAGTTCAAATCAAGTTCACGGCAAGCCACCGAACTTCATGGCAAGCCCACGTATTTAGACGTTTATTTAGCGTAGCAGCTATGACATCCGTAACCCTTTCCATATAATAATGATACCTATGGGTACGTAGATAGGTAACATATTTTCTGCTCCGTGGTTACGTCACATTGCGTACAAAAACGTCACAGGTACAAAAATGGCCTGTTGTATATAGACTTTGTTATTTTATAATTCGTGACGTACCTAGCTTGTAATAGTAGCTGATAGTATTTTATTGAGTGAACAATTCATTACGTACATATTCTCTTGGTAAATTCACGCTGCCAAATTAACTGATAAGTACTATTCCACAAAATAAATTGTTGAATTACCTATCCTTAATCTGAACTAACTTGAATTATAAAAACCTATTAATTTAACCTTTTACACCACATTTTAAATCTAAATGTGATCAAAAGTAATGCTCGTTAATGCTTTGTATGATAGAAGACTTTGTCCAGCTGTAGTACAATTCTATTAGCAGTATCATCATCATCATCATCATCATCACCATCATCATCATCATCACCATCATCACCTTCCTGCCCTTGTCCCATGTTACCTGGGGTCGGCACAACACATTTTTTTTCTTTCTTTTCTCAACCGTCACTCTATCATTCGCTCCCTTCTCTTTCATATAAGTAATTCCTCACACAATCCATCTATCTTTTGCTTTGGCCATCCTCTCCGTTTCCATCAATCAACATTTATATTCATGACTCTTTTAGTCACATGCGTTTCCTCCCTCCTCATCACATGCTTATACCAAGCCAAATGATTTTCTTTCCTCTATTCTGTCACTGGCGCCACCTATTAGCAGTATCATCATCATCATCATCATCATTTCCGCCGAAAAACGTCTACTGCAGGACTTAGGCTTCGAGACCAAGCACCGCCACTTCAAGCGGTTCTGCGCTTCTAGCAACCAGCGAATTTCTGCGGCCTTCACCATGTGATCAGCCCGAATTGTGGAAGGCCTTCAGATGCTACATCTTCGAGCACGCGGTCGCCACCCCAAAAGCTATTAGCAGTATATTTATAGCTATATCGAATAAGTTATTTAGTATTATGTAGCAATTTCTGACCTTATAAGGAACACAAAATTACAAACAAAAACCACGATAACAGACGTTACCCTGAAACCAGCTAAACTTAAGTGGGACTGGGCCGGAGAAGTTTGCCGCATGTTAGGCGGCAATTGGTTAGTAGGGATTGGGTCCCACTAAACGCACGACGCCATAGCGGCAAGCCAAGACAAAGATGGCGGGACGAGCTTGACTCCTACCGTAGGGACTAGCCGGCACTCGCAAAAGACAGAATTGTGTGGAAAAGGGAGAGGGAGGTCTTCGCCCTGCAGTGTGAAAATACAGGCTAGTTAGTAGTAGTAGATTAGATTAGCAGCACATAGACTAAATAACATCACAAAATCGAAGGCAAAACTGGCAAAATTTATAGAGACACCGTTAACAAAATATATTGCCTGCCAATATCGTTGGAATAAATAGCTAATTATCTATTTCCGCCTATTACGGCTCGCTGCGATACCTCGGAAACATTATGGCACGAATGGGAAGTAAATCTTGAGTTTTATCTTTTGTTATTGTGTTCTTTAATCTAATAAAGTAATTATGCTGTATTCTGCGTCAGCATGGTACCAACATCTCTATCCCAGCTTTACATTTCATCAAAAAAATAATTCAAATAAAAGTCCATATAAATTACTGACCAAAAAACTCCACATCACGTGGATGTAAACTTAAAACCTGCGGCCATAATGGCGTTGACCTATCTAAATCAAAATTATTCGTTTAATAACATGCATGAAGGCTTCATAAAATATACGCTGGCCTCACGTGAGCTGAACACGCAAGCCACATGTTACAAAGAAAAATTTTCAGTAGTTACCTATACCATACTTTGGGCGATGGAAAGTAATCATTAGGGAAAGCTTAATCACGGTTTTTAAAAAGATATTTGTGAATTTTTAATGCCGCTTACATGTTGTTGGAAAGTTCAACTTTGAAAATGATGATATTCCGCTGGAAGCCGATTAAATCTACTCATGAAATGAAGCGTGTACAAAACTTGTGCGACAAAACTGTTCTGCGACTCACCATACTTCGAAAGCACGTTTGTGCGACACACTGAAGCTCGACATTACTCTAGTGCGACATGAAGAATTAACATTTGTATTCATAATCATATGTAGAATATATCTGATGACCTCGACAGCTCAGTTAGTTACAAAGTCTTGGTAATGTTACCGGATTCGATTCCGGGTTACAAAACTTTTAACGATATAATTCTAAAATCAATGTCAAAATAATCTATACTAATATTTAAAATAATAATAATATATACATTTATATGAAAACTTAACAAAAAAAAAATCTTAGGGCATCAAAAAATTCGTCCGCATCGCTGTCAACAGGAACAGTACCCAAAAGGCTGGCAGCATTGCCACGTTGTATGGCAATACTAATTCTTTGGCTAAGTAATAGGCCAGCCCTATGGTCACGTGAAGAGTCGACTGACCGCTTGGCGATATCTCGAAAAACCAAGTGGGCACTCGGACCGCATGGCCCTAGTGTTTCAACCCCAAACGGTTCAAACATATAACTCCCAATCAGGTTGGAATATTTTCGCCGTTTGAGGTTTTCTGCACCTGTAGCAGCCGCCCCAGCACAGCCCACCTAGCTTCCTGCTAGGAAGATGGGATGGCGCAAGAGTGTCGACACACGTTGCATCCCACACCAAAGGTCTGCCTAACTTCCAGTGCATTATGGTCATTCCATCTGGTCTCTTCCCATCGTCGCGCCCAGGCCGTTGGGTTCTAAAACAGCTGGCACCCCGACGGTGACAAGAGCACGACGGATGATGTCATAAATGCTGGCGTGCCATGCTATCCAGCCTGCGCTCCTACTGCAAAATTGGCCATGGTGCCCGAGGCAGTCGACAGCTTCACCGCACTGACAGTGATGCGGAGCCCCCGCAAGGAGCGCCCAAACGCAGACAGGTAGCAAACCGGAAGGTGGTGTCACACACCATAGTACCTATGTTGGGGTCACCCAACATAGGAGTGCTTGAAGCCAAAGCCCCGACTTCCACTCACCCACAGCCAGCAGGCGGGCACGCTCAGCAGAATTAATTCGTGTACGTATTGATAAGATTATTCCGTACCAAACTGCAGAGCGGCTCATCCCACTGTCTCTGGAAAGATGGGTTTACGGGCTGATCTGGGTTTGGGCAAGCCGCTTTCCAGGCGTTCACCGCGTCGGTCAGCACGGAACTTCAGAGTCAAATAGGCAAGGGGCTAAAATTTTCCCGGTCAACTTTTCAGTGCTGTGGATAGAAGACAAGAATTCCGGTAAGCTAATACTGGTAATTTTGCGGGCACCGAGGCCACCAAAACGAATGGGTAATGTGGCTTGAAGCCACGCTCGGTCGTCTAAGGCCACATTTAGAATGTTAGTGTGCTGCGAATAATCTTGTCCAAGAGGTGTGGCTGCTTCCATAAAGGGGAAGAGCGTAGAAAATACATGAAATTTGGGTCAAAACAACAGTATCTAATCAGGGTGAATACCGAATGTAAAATAATTTTGGAGTCTGTCCGAAATCTCGTTGAAATTTTTAATTTTTTTTTCGATGAAAGAAGTAAAACAATCTTCTAAAATTGGGGAACCTAGGAGGTGCAGTGAACTTTTGTCTAAAATTGTGACCTGTGGGGCTATTGCATTAAATTTATTTAGAGTCATATCAGAAAGGTAAAGTTCACATTTTGAGGGGTTAAGGACCAAGCCAAAAGATTGAAATTCCTGTTTAAAAATCTTTCAAAACAGTGTCTACATCACCTAGCGTTCCATCGTCAATCGTTCAATCGTTCAATCTTTAAATTTTAAAATTCCATCCTTAAATTTTCGTGTGAACATTTCATGATTTTCTTCGTGATGGCATGTTTTTTTTTTTATTTCACCCGCATACGTTTCGATCTCGTGGGAATATCGGGATAAAAACTATCCTATGTCCTTTCATCATCATCATCATCATCAGCCTATAATGTTCCCACTGCTGGGACACAGGCCTCCTCTCAGTGAGAGGGAGTGGGCCGTAATCCACCACGCGGGCCCAGTGCGGGTTGGTAGATGTCACATGTCTTCGAATTTTTGGTTCTAGGACATGCCGGTTTCCTCACGATGTTTTCCTTCACCGTTTTGTGAGCAGTGGTGATGAAATAATTTACACAAAGTAAAGCGCCTGTCTGGGTTCGAACCTACGACCTACAACTCGTAAGTCACGGCCATTACCACTTGGCCACCACTGCTCTCTGGCCACCACTGCTCTCCTATGTCCTTTCGCGGGACTCAAACTATCTCTATACCAAATTTCATCTAAGTCAGCTCAGGGGTTTAAGCGTGAAGAGGTAACAGACAGACAGACACAGTTGCGCATTTATAATATTAAGTATGGACATCCATCCTTTCCAGTGCTTAGCAAACAATGCATTGTCCTTTTTGTTGTGATATTGAAACTTATTCATACCTGAGAATTACAAAAGCGCATTGCGCTTTAGAGAGTTATAGAAGCACAAACCCGTCCGATTCTAATTCCAATTCATTCTTCCTAATTATAACAACTACCAGGCCATAAACCAACAAATCTAGTCGCATCAAGGCTGCAATAAAACACCCCAGCGTTTCATAAGGGAGTCCACAAGTGGCCGGTCGTTAACCCGTGGTTAATATTGATTTTTCTAGACGTTGTTACCCATTACAAAGCTTTTATAAGCGTTCTGGGAAAGCGCTAGAGTATGGAACGCGTCAAAACGTCGTTATGAATAAATCTCTGTCGTTCACGAAATGGGACAATTTGACCTTGTCTTCTGAAAAGTTTGGAAAACTGATTGATTTACAGGTTTTTCGATTTGTTTTGACTTTGATCTGTTCGTTTGGGGTACTTTTCTGGATGTTTAGGTTCACTTGCGTAGAAAATTATCGACCTTTTTAGTAGAAACAGAAGCGACATGTCTGGTGGTGTAGATATCATCATCGCAATAAACAATATTAATTCTAAAAATCTTAAAGAAATTTCTATGATCACTAAAGTGGACAGTATACGGCTTGGTAGATATTTTTTTATTTCTGAATGCAGGCACTTTACTTTGTGTAAATTATTTCATCACCACTGCTCTCAAAACGGTGAAGGAAAACATAGGCTGATTATGACTGCTGAATGTATCTGCTCTTGGCCTTGATCACGCCTGATGGAAAGCGATGGATGAGGTCTATGATGGAAAGAGCGTGCCCAGAAGATGCCTGTTCAATCTGGCTTTGGAGGGTGAGGTGATGGGTTAAAGATGGAAGGGAACAGACGGTGGCAGAGATTCCCACACTTTGGCTATACGCATGATAGGAGAAGCGTTATTACGACTAGTCGCAATATTAACCAAGTGCGGATAGTACCCCGCAGTAGGTAGTCCGGTAGTAAAAGGGCGATGGTGGGATCAGGTCGTGGAACTCCTGCGCACAATCTCCGAAGTACACTACAGATAGATTGATAATAGAAGTTTGTTGCTATTAAAAAAACCGGTCAAGAGCGAATCGGACGCGCGCACCGAGGGTTCCGTATTGTGAAACGTGAAATGTTTTTAAATTTTCATCAGCAAGGCCTATATTTGTCAGAAAATTTTAACACTACGGTGTAGAATATTGTAGTTTTAAATCAGCGCCATGTCTTGACCGATAGTGGAGCTAATGTAATTTTTGTTGATTTGTGAAAAAGTGTGCTCTTTAGAGACATCGTTTTAGATTCCCTGTAATATTTACATAAACTTCTATCACATAGAATAATTTTAGATTTTTCTCTATCCAAACTTCGGAGATAAGAGGGGACGATATTTTTTGTCACCAAAAGTCGAAGACTATGTGGCCTAAAAAAAAGAAAAAATGTTTGAGAATGTGCAAACCGTGCTCTTGCATACCTTGCATACCTTGCCGCATTTCGAATTTTTAAGACCACCTTTCAGAACTTGTTGCAAAAAAAAAATATCTTTCTTATTTGCAAAATAGTTGGGCAAACGTCATCTAAGACGATTCTAAATTTCAAATTGATAGCATTAGTAGTTCTTGAGATATCCGGCTGTGACAGACGGACAGTCAGACAGACAGACTGAGTCTCATCATATTGGTTCCTTTTTAGTTTTTTGGTACGAACCCTAAAAATAGCCGCCCCTTATGCTTGAAACGAAAACAAAGCCTAAATAACTGAGTACACTCCCAAGGGAGCGACATTACAAGTTAATTCCCTAAAAAGGGTGAAAATTATAGTAAGCTCTCACGCAATTTAAAGGGCTAAAGGGCCGGTTTTAGTTGACCAAACATGCCCCACCACCATGGCCGCCCATTCTATTTTTTGTAGTGTTATATTTCGTTTTTTGTAATGTACAGACGCCAGCACATCAACCTACCCGAAACTGTCAAATTTTCCCAATCAACTTTGAACCTTATGATTCAGCGATAAAGTTGAAAATCTATTAAAGAAATTTGACAGATTGTAGTAGCTTGATGTGCTCGCGTCTGTACTTTCTCTTGCACACCAAAGTATATATAAATAAATATTTATATACGTGATACCAAGGTCAACATAACTGTCCCGATTATAATCCCCATACATTGTTCTATAAAGACGTACTTCCGTTCACCCTTGTTTCGACATTTAGGTCAGTTCATAATGGCAAGCCTTATGGCTTTTACGTATTATCGGGCATAGATCTGACTACGTCTTATAACGAAGACTATTTAACACATGATCAGGGGGCCTAAAAAGGCTACTTTAGCAGAATCATAAAAGGATAACATTATTAAACATATTATATAATAAACATAATATAACACCTAAACCACTGAACGGATTTCGATAAAATTTGGCAGAGAGATAGATTGCATCCCGGGGAAGGACATAGGATAGTTTTTATCTCGATATTCTCACGGGATCGACACTTATGCAGGCGAAACCGCGGGGCGCTGCTAGTATGAAATAAAAAAGCACTTACAGCCACTGTGCCTCAGAAATATAAATGGAAAAACCCTAGTCAGTTATCCGTCAGTCAAATGATGATCACGGCAAAACCCTCGTAAATCTTCATATTAATGTTCAGCAGTGAACGCCTGCATATTATTATAAAATGATGATTGATATGTGAATCCATATCAATCATCATTACTTATGATATACAGTTTCATTACAACGCTAAAAAAATAAATATTTTTTTAAACACATGAATTCTACGCCATCAATACTTCCGTTACTAATAAAGAGTTTTCACAAATTTTTAAAATAATTTTTGATACTAAATAATTTTAAAAACGTTCGTTTGTACCGGAAGCTATGATTGTAAACGTAAATAATCTTTCTAAGCTGACAGGAATATTAAAGAAAACATACACTTTTTTTTTCGTACCTACGTCTTTATTTCTGCAGCCAATCTGTCTGATAAAATGCTCAGTCTCGAATGCCAAAAGAAACAATTTTAATAATTCAAGAATGTGTATCTATACATGATAAGTATGTCCGGCACTCCAATTTGCTGCTAGTATTATCTTCATCTACAAGCAACAAGGTCGGTTTTGGTTTGTCTCAGGTGCCATCTTCGTGGGATACGGGACTTGGATCCAATCAACAATATATGACTAAAATACTTTTAATTGTTCATCCATATGGCCGAATAACATATTTACCAGATTGTTATACAGTCAGTTAATCGTTTTAAATGGTACCTGACCCCGGTGATTAACAAGAAGCGAGTAGAACTAGCAACTAAAAATGAGTTGATGAGCAACGATTAGCGAGAACGCGTTGGACAAGCGTAATCGCTAAGATTCTAAGTACGCATACCAGCGAGTAATCTCACTGGTATGCGTACATAGAATCTTTTGTAAGTTTCTTTCGTTAATCGTTGATAGCTAGTCGCTTCCTTGTCGACAGGGGGACAGCTGCCTGAGTTAAGGAAAGTAAAACGTTCCTAAGTAGATATTAATTCATATCAAAATAAAAAAATATAATATTATACGCATAAACTTCTTACCGGTACACTTCCATGGTTCTCTTAAGTATTCTGTATCTGAAAAGCCTTCTCTCTCTTTCTAGGGTCACGAGCTCCAGAAGACAGTGTTCGTAGTGTTCTTCCACGGCGAGCAGATCAAGCTGCGTGTAAAAAAGGTCTGCTTTGGGTTCAAGGCCACGCTGTACCCGTGCCCTCCGACGTACAAGGACCAGCTGGATATGCTAGCTGGAGTCGGCACCAGAATCAAGGATTTGGAAATGGTGTGTATCTTTTGGCAGTTTTTAAGGTTTAAAATGTTAATGAGAGTAATGCAGTTGCTGGTATAATGTTTATCAGAACAGTGGAAGAGAGAGAGTTTGAATAGAATATTTTTATTTGTATAAAAACATACAACAATAATGGTCTTAATATTCAGGTTATGGCCTACATTTCGATATTGTTAACATGTTTCTAGAATGCCAGTAGTTAGTATAATGAGTTTTAATATTAAGATTAATTTAGTTGTTTTAATCTTATATACCGGGTGTTTTTGACAGCCCTCCACAAAAACACAGGAGTGATTCAGCTCCTTATTCTGAATCATATCCCACTGGAAATTTTCTCAGGAAAAAAAAAAAATTATATTATTATTTCTTATTATTATTTTATTATTATTATTTTTTCTGCTGATATTCCTTTATTTCAATGTAAAATTACATTCTCTGTATGCAACACTCCATTTATGTAAATAAAACAGCTGAATTCAAAAAAACAGCAATGGATGTTGCACCGGGGAGCGCGCGGGGGGCGGGGGCAGCCTTGCTCAAGCTCGCTGCGCTGCCGTCCGCTACGTGCGTTTTGCCACGGTAACGATACATTGCGTGCACGGTAATAAAACAAATCTAGTTTTTTGGATTCCCTTAATGTTCCTGAAAGAATTTCATGTACCGGTTATCTTAATATGATGTACTGAAGCCACCCTATCAGTTTGCGGAGGGCTGTCAATAACACCCTGTAGACAAGACAAATCAGAACGATATCTATACAAGTGCAATCAAACCCTGTAACAGGTAGCACTCTAGACTCTTTGTCCAGAATAAGATGCAAACCGATCAGCAGCAGATTTTGTAGAAAGATCGGTGCGAGGCGATTTTAATCACCTTGCTTCATCGGCTTCCAATCTAACCGGATGCAGCTGATTACCGGTATTTAATAATCACCTTGCTTATAAGCCGTATTATAAAAAATCCTAATATGAAATAACTTATTCTCCATCTTATTCTCTGTTTGTTTTTCCAGGTATTGGAACAAACAGAGAACCACCGTCGCCTGGTGCTCACCAACATCGCCCGTGACATCAGCACCTGGATGGTGGCTGTACGTAAGGAGAAGGCCATCTACCACACGCTTAACATGTTCAGTATGGACATCGTGAAGAAGTGCCTCATCGCGGAGTGCTGGGTGCCAAGGAGAGACCTCACTGCGGTGCAAAAGGCGCTGGAGAATGGAGTGGTAAGAACTGATGGTCAATTGTTTATTGTGTTTTGTGTTGAGCTAGTGCATACTATAATTTTTTTGTCTTCTAAATAACCCCGAATTATTTAGCCTGGTGACTTGAATAGCAGCATTATAATAGTATTCTTCTGCCCATTTATTTAAGGCCAGCTTTGTTGGGGTCCTATATTATTAGAAAACACTACTTCAAAAATATGTCATGTCTGCACTGTGATATATTTTATCTTAGGATAAATTAAGTGCGAATTAAGTTAGCTTAATTCGCACATGGCTAGTCGTGGTAGAAACAAAAACTTTAAAGAACGTCTGTTATGGCATAAGAGTGCATGGGATACAAGAGATCAAATGGCTTAAGGATACAACCAAAATATAATATAAACGGTCGTTTCTTTTTTACAGAAAGCAAGTGGCAGTCCGATTCCCTCGATCTTACACTACGTACCAACAAACGAGATCCCTCCGACATTCAACAAAACCAACAAGTTTACCAGGGGTTTCCAGAACCTCATTGATTCCTATGGAATCGCCAGCTACAGAGAAGTCAATCCAGGTAAACACCAAGGAACATTATTAGATTAATACCAAGATTGAACTGTTCTTGAACGCAAACATGCATGAATGGTATACACAAGATTCAGAACCTGAACTTACAACTTCTGTTGCAACAAAAGCAAGATTTAATATTATATTTCAAGGCATGTCAATTTTATTTCGACGATTTATTTTTTTTTTTTTATTTAAGTTAATAGGTACTAAAACATTAATATTAAACTTACACACCTAACTAAAACTATTAACAAATTAAAATATGGCGTCAAATTAAATTAATTAGCAAAACTCCACACACGTGATGGGGTAACAATACAAAAAAAAAACAACACAAACAAAAAAAAACAAAACACAAACAACACAACAACAAAAAACAACAAACAAAAAAAAACAACACAAAAGACAGACAAAAAAAATATGTTGTAATTTGACCCTTTTTATGCCTGTTCCTGGCTGGCAAGACTTGTAACTTATACTATTCTAAAATCATACCTATCAATTTGTTCACCAATTAATTATGGTTTAATCGTTCCAGCACTATACACGATCATAACATTCCCGTTCCTCTTCGCCGTGATGTTCGGGGACGTCGGCCATGGGCTCATCATGACAGCCTTTGCGGCAATCCTAGTAATTTACGAGAAAAAATTCGCTAAAGCTAAGACAGACAACGAAATATGGAACATTTTCTTTGGCGGACGATACATTATACTCCTCATGGGAATATTTTCGATATACACTGGTTTGATATACAATGACATGTTTTCGAAATCTCTGAATATCTTTGGAACTAGTTGGCGAAATGTGTATGAAGATGGTGTTCTACAGAATCATACTATGTTAGAATTGGATCCGAAAACTGCGTATACACAGACGCCTTATCCGTTTGGATTGGACCCTGCTTGGCAAGTGAGGACCTTTATTTCATATACTTAAACATTGCCTTTAACTTACTTATTTATATAAAGGCTTACTCACTAAATTCGTACGCAGCATTAACCCACAAGCTATGTCATAATTATAGACGCATGTATCTTAAATATATTATAGGAAAGTACAGCGCAATTAATTAACGTACTTTTACATTTTACAAAGACGACAAACTTCATGAACTAACCAACCTTATGAAATGTAATGTTATTCAATACGAGAAACTAATACAATTTTGCCTTTTTCAAAACTTGCGATTGCTTCATTTACTTCTAAGTATTCAGCATAATACGAGAATATCCGTAAGGAAATCCGTAAAAACCAAGAAAAAATTTATATCTAATGATATATATAATAATATATTAAATCTAATGAGTTGATGAAGAGGATAGGAGGGTTTTAAATTTCCACCTAAGTAACAATGAATTTTCTTATTTCCAGTTCGCCTCAAACAACATAATATTCCTAAACTCGTTCAAGATGAAATTGTCCATAATATTCGGCGTGATACATATGGCGTTCGGTGTAACTATGAGTGTGGTAAACTTCAAGTAATTACTGTATTCATAGAAACTAGAATGTTTAGTACGTTTCCAATTAAAAGTGATGACGTTATAATAAACGTTGTTTTTGTTCCACAGCTTCTTCAAAAAGCGGGAGATGATATTCCTTCAGTACTTACCGCAGATCTTGTTTCTGTTGCTCCTGTTTTGGTATCTATGTTTGCTGATGTTTTTGAAGTGGATTATGTATTCGGCTATTTCGACAGGTAAACACTGCGATAAATAATCTGTTATAATATTTACTTAATTAGTAGTATATGTAGTGGATTACGGCCCACTCTCCGTCACCGAGAGGTTGCCCGAGTCCCAGCAGTGGGTCATCTGTGAGAACGTGAGAACCTCTGCGTCAGGAAATGGTGTTAGCTTTGCTGGGAACTGGGCCAAACAAAAAAAAAATACTTCTTTCCAAACAATATTTACCATCAACTCACTCAGAAGAAGAAGGATAAAGCTTTGAGGGTACCTACCCAAGTACGCTCAAGGAATATATTGAAAGAATATATTCACGTCTACCGAACGATTGAACACGGTGAGACATTAGTGACATGATGGGATTTAAATTTCGGAAACCATTTAATACAACGAATTATTAAATGTACTTATAATTGTCATACAATTTAAAAAAAAGCCTTTTGGTCTTTTAGCTTCTTCTTCTTAGAGTACAGCTACCTCGACAAACCACTATTATTATCATGTTTGTACAGATGCCAGCTCATCGAGCTACTACATACATTCTGTCAAAATTATTTAATAGATTTTCAGCTTTATCGCAAAAGCATGAGGTTCAAAGTTAATTGGGAAAATTTGACAGTTTCGGGTAGCTTGATGTGCTGGCGTCTGTACCTACCACATTTTATGCAAATAAACGATTTTGATCTGCTAAGAAACTATGAAAGCACACTGATCACTATCCCTCTTTCAGATCCTGCTCTAGGGACATCCTGCGCCCCCTCAGTGCTGATCATCTTCATCAACATGATGCTGATGAAGGGTTCTGAGGACAAGCCTCCCTGCCGTGCAATGATGTACGCTGGTCAGGATCAAGTGCAGAAAACGTTCCTAGCGGTTGGCTTTCTTTGTATACCTATCATGCTGTTCGGGAAGCCATTGTATAAGATGGCGGTGGCTAAGAAGCGGAAGGTAAGATTTTGAAGACGTGCCCACTTAAATTGGGGTAGGTCGGGTTGACTATTATACGATGTCTCAAATGTCTGCGTCGATTTATTAAAATTGAATAGGCAACATGAAAGCCCTGATGGCAGAACAAGAGTGGTGCAAAAATGTGACAAATGGTTTGAAGGGATGGGAGGCTTTGTAGACAATAGGTAGAAAAGCGGATAAAGATGATGTCTGTGTTCTTAGTAATACTCGTTTGAGTGATGAAGTCCCTAATCCCCCCTAACATGATAAGGTAATGAGGGTTTTCGTGAAAATTTACGACACCAGTTGGCACCACTTTGACAAGAGGTCTTCCAATATAAAATATATGATGACGTTCATCATTCGTTCATCAATCCGTCATGACGTAAAGAAAATATAGGCTCTTTGACAGATGCCTGGACCTGACGTGACAGTGCTGCCACCTAGCGAACGTCATTTCAGAATACCCTCATTGGTTTAAAAGTAAAAAACTCCGAATATTGGGTAGACCTTCTTTTACGGCAACCAAACCTATAAGTATCAATTTTTGCACTTTAGAAATTCCATTGTAATTTTGTAACCCTATAGAATCCTCTTTAAGAAAACAGAAAAGAGTAGACAGACTGTAGTGTCCTTGTTTGTCCTTATTTGATTTTGTCTTTATGGCCTGATATCTCCAATATTTTTTTTATATCCAATATTTTTGTTGATCCAGCAATACCAAGAAGGAGTAGAAAGCGGAGACGTGGAAGAGAAGGAAGGCCACGATGGCGGCATGGCCGAAGAGCTAATCACTCAATGCATCCACACCATCGAGTACGTGCTCGGAGCGGTGTCGCACACCGCCTCGTACTTGCGACTGTGGGCGCTGTCGCTCGCTCATGCGCGTGAGTTTACATATCTTTTATCTTGCTCTTTTACAGATAGGCATAAAATATACATATGGAAATGATTATATCTCAAAGTGCAATCATTGCATGAATACAAATTCTTCGTTAAATTAATTTAAACTCTTTCTTCTGTGAAATTTGTCAGGATTCTTTCTTTGATATGGAATATCAGAATCTGAATCTTCGAAAGGATGAATATAGGGGTATTATGTATTATGTGTTTTTGTAGGCAGTTGGGAAAACTTTATTTGAGGACCCACTCCGCAATTATAACATGTTATGTTAATCACTATTATGCGTACAAGAAGTGCACACACACATCTTAATATACTTCGTTTTGAGAGCCACTCTGTAAAACCCTGATCCAAAACAGAATACTATTCCAAAATCTATAACATCGCTTTCTTTTTCTCCATCAGAGCTATCAGCAGTACTCTGGCAGCGCGTCCTCATCATGGGCATGGGACGTCCGGGCGTGAACTCCATCAAGCTGTACATAATCTTCGCCGTGTGGTCGTTCTTCACGCTGGCCATCCTGGTACTCATGGAAGGCCTATCCGCTTTCCTGCATACGCTGCGGTTGCATTGGTATGTTAAGTTTTTTTTTTAAACAATTCTGTATTTAGTAAAAGTCTAACCGTGAAAACTTAGGTAAAGTGAGCTGGAAGTGGGCCGTCAACAGTGTGAATTCCTAACACTAGTTGGAATGAAAGCTCTGACTGCATGTTATACACCCAAAGCCGTAATAATATCACAAAATTACTCGAGTGTTCTGTGAGAATGATGACTGCAACCTACTCAAAACAAAGCTTCAGCAAGCTGCCAAATTTTGTTTCGTTAAAAAAATATCTCATGCACCTGTTGATAAAACGGATAGTAACCGATTGACAGTGTCTTTGGAAATCAGATTTCGATGTAATAATACTTTATTGGCAAGACCTAACTAAGCCTATAGTTTTTTGTTGAAGTAATACATTTCCAGATTGATTTCTTGTGTAGAAAGATACAGAACACCGAGATTAAATCTTTACTTCTTCATTCTAGGGTTGAATTTATGAGCAAGTTCTACGAAGGTCAAGGGTATGCCTTCGCTCCATTCTGCTTCACGGACATCCTGGAGAACGAAGATGATGAGCGCAAGGCTGCAGCGGAAACCAATGGCTGTCCGCCCGAGTGACCATAAGACTAATTAGGATAAGTAGCCAAACATACCACCTGCGAAGGTGTTCGGCTATGCTGGTGATGCTGGAATTATGTGAACTGTCAGTCGCGAAGAACCTATAGTGTGCCTTGAAATATTGTATGGAGAAGTGGAATATGTAAATCGGTTGAAGTAGAGATCTTTTGGCGCCTGAATGATATAAATGATATTGTAATTAAAAATGATAATGAAATTATCACAGAAATTGTATTGAAAACCAAAATGGCTGCATTAGTTCCGATTTCTGCCACGCGCCAAAAGTTCCTTGTAGGTACAGCTATACAAGCTGCTAATATCTTGTTCCAAGCTGAATAAGTGATATTATGTCAGTTTCAACATCAATTTTATGGTGACGCTCTGGGGGCCTAAAGGGCCACTTTGGCAGAATCATAAAAGGATAACATTATGAATCATAATATGGCGAAGACAGTGCGTGTTTTTCTTTTTTTCGCTGCACTACGTAGTTATAATGAAAGAGATTGGGATTGGATTGATTAGTATTTTAGACAGACAGACAAAAAAAAATACTGAAAATCCTTCACCAATGGGATTTGATACGATTAACTTAACAGTTAAATGTCCATTATGATTCATAATGCATAAACGCCTAAACATAATGTTATCCTTTTATGATTCTGCCAAAGTGGCTTTTTTAGGCCCCCTGATTTCTAGATGGCCGGATTTTTTCTGGTGATCCTTTTAAGAAATGCTGGCATAAGGTGTAAGAGCAAATTTGTGCCTTAGTCTATACTAGTGTCTATACACTAGTGAGCCATTTTTGAACTAGTCGAGTGAGAGCTATTTTTAAAACTATGAACCATTAAAAAAAATATAGATCGTTAGGGCGCGTTCCCTCTATGTCGTGACGATTAATTTATCGTTGGACGATTGTCGTCTCTAGCTGTTCCCATTATATCTACTGTTTATCGTCACTGTGTCGTCGAAATATTTTATTGTAGAACGACTGACGTATCTAGCTGTTCCCATTGGATCGTGACGACATTTTTACTGTTCACAGCAGTCGCCTTGTCGTTTGCACAATAGTCATATAGAATAGAATAGTATAGAATACTCTTTATTATGTACACCATATAAATTCGTACGTTCTTTTGAAGATCAGTAGTGGTATGAACGTGTGTACGTATGTGTGATACGTGGCTATGTTAGATAGTCGCTATAACGACACACGATTTGTGACACACACACACATGACACACATGTGACTTGACAATCTGTCGTCACTGCAAAAAAGTCGTGACCGACAGTTAATCGTGTATTCCTATATGCGAACACCTCCATTAAAACACACAAGCAACGACGCTTGAAACGACACGATAATCTGTCGTCACGACGTAGTGGGAATGAGGCCTTACTCGACACAATTAAATGTTTTGTATCTTTCATCGCGACTGGCGTCAACATCTATTTTCAGCCTAAAATTAGTTCTCGGATATCATTTACGTACAAACGAAATTTTTAGAATTACGTAGAGATTAGAATGTTGTAGTGTTCTGAATTTGTTGCTAAACTTTTCAGAAATTGTAAGTAGAGGAGGTGAAATTTTATAAATGAATGACAGAAAGTAATGAGAGCAACCTGTATTTGACGACAATATTCAGAATTTTAATTATTTACACGAAATTAGATCCTTATGTAACACGAAATGAGGGTGATTGCCATACACGACAAGGAATTGAATATCTTCGAATTAGTGTTGTCTTTAAATACAGTAGTGTTATTGTACAAATGAATGGAATCACTGGCATGTCCGAAATTACGTAGTTTCGGAGTCTTTTAGTACAAAATCGGAACAAAAGACATCGATTAGAGTCATGTGACGTACGACATGAACGCAGTTGTGATAGTATTCACATTATTTAATTAATCAAAATACAATGTTCGTTTAATATTTAACTTTAGATTAAGCGAAATGATATATTTTTGTTTGTTTTAAGTGAATTTATTGGACCGTTTTACACGCACTCCCTCTGTACCTAATAAACAAATTACAGTGTGGCCGACGGGAGAATGTGTTCTTGATACGTGTTTTGCACATTTGATTTGTACTAGCTACTATAATTTGTCGCAGTGACAGGTGTCAGGAACACATTCTGTCGACGCCCGGACTGTACCTAATAAACGAATTAAGTCTCAACTATCCTAGTAACAAGCTTTAAAATTGAGATTCAAGAAAAAAAAATGTTTTAATCGGCCGCATACCGGGAATTAAATAAAAATAGCTCCACACCTACAGAAAAAAGTAGTTCAAGGTAAAAGATCATCGTACGTTGAGACACGTTAGTCCAAAATAGATGTCACACTAGACCAGTGCGAGCGCGTGTAAACGACAATTAATTATACCTTTATTTTTAGCCAAAGATACGTTTTCTTTTTAAATTATATCGCATGTTTGTTGAGCAATCGTTTCTCGTGTAAATATTATTATAGTGCCTTCAAAACTAGCGATCTATTAAGTATTCACTCTTTAAATATTATAAGGAATGTTCCATCTTTGTAATTTTTAGTAAAACAATCGCATGTATAGTGATATTTTTAATATTTTTTTAGTAGAGATGTGTAAACTAGTATTAACCGTTCGCGCTAAGTTTACCGCTGACCGTCAACAACACTAACAAATATCGAGAACCTGAAGAATAATAAAGTACTGAACAATCACACATTTGTGCTTGCGATGACGTTGCTTCCGGCACCGAAGGATGACTCAGCGCTGCGGGAGGCGGTTGGGAGCACATTCCACTGGCAAACTTAGCGCGAACGGGATATACCTACAACTTCCCGATTAATCAAATTAATCGATTTCTAGAAACGAATTTGAATCAAGTTTCATCACAGTCAGCTAGTTGGTACATCTCTAAATTAGTCACTTTGTTAATTCAGACTAAAATCTGATCTTATTTTGAATATAATTTTTAAATCATTAACACTAAACAATTTGGCTTTCATTCAAAGTCAAACTGTTTAATGTGACACCAAAATATGTATTTTAATAATCATATTATTATAGTTGAATATTATATTTTTCTTGTTAGTTATTTTTTATTATTTTGTTACTAACTTTAACGGACCAATTTGTGGCCTTAACATATTGTGAGACATATCAAGATATGAGTGAAATCAAACTCTACTGTATCAAACTTCGTATAAGAGCTTTATTAATATCCTTTATCTACACGTAAACCAACGGCACGGTACAGCTACATTATACACTGAAATATTTACGCAGACAGACAAATTTAAAAACTACACAATTTTTAAGCCATTCCTCAATAAACAGATTTTGACCATTCTTGTTATTTTATTACAAAACACGCCCTAGATAAATTCAAAAGCAAAAAGAAAAGCCATGAAAGATAAACTAAATCTACTAAAAATCTCACGAAAATTACAAATCTAATTAGTTAGCCATTAATAAACAAATCGATTAACGAAAGTAACCGCTTAATTACTTAAATATTGCGATGTTACATCATACTACGATAGAAACAATTTAAACCAATAAATTAAAATGGAAATAGTTTATTGTTTAGAATATTGAGAATAATATTACATAGGTAGGTACATGAATATTATGTTTTCGTAGTCGACGAGAATATAAATACATAAATAATCTTTGATTCACTATAAGTCAATAGGTACAGACAGTATCATCCACGAAGGTGCGCCCCAGTCTTTTTTCTATTGCCTACTGTACAAGTGTGCAACACTCCGATAGTGTTTTAGTTTTGTCGATACACACTAATTACTTATTAGTTGTTAATTAGTGTGTATCGAAAAAACTAAAAAACACTAGCTGAATTAACTAGCAATAACCACTAGCGATTAAGAAGAAGAATGAGGCGCGTCTTCGTGGATGGCTCTATCTGTAACATAATTTCAACATCGTGTAGATAATTTATTGATTCTTTTACATTTTTTTAAAACTATCCGTTTATAGTGCATCTTATGTAGAAATATCAAAATCTTTATAATTATGTAAACTTTACTGTGTTGAATTAATATGGCCATATTATTTACGCCAATGACGTCATAAATCTGCGCGCGGTAAACTTTGCTTGCGCGATGCAGGATTTTGCGTGACGTCAGTGTGATGCGTAGTTCGCATGTGGCGATGTAGATGCCGCCACAATGATATAGGTATTTAACTGTGCTTTTTAAAAGCCACATTAATTCATCAAAGCCATGTCCAAACCCGGAGTAAAAAACAAATGGAATGTTCAATTTGTTTTAGTTCCTCAAGCTCCATTTGTATCTTACTCTGAACTTCTATATCACCCCCTTTACCCGACACTACTTAAAAAACAACGCAGACAATATTATTAAATGTCCACACTGATCTAAACCACAAAAGCTTTTAAGTTCCATTCGAGTCAAATCACGACGCGAACACCATTATAATGTACACTTATAAATTTTAGGTCCACTAAATTCAGTCCAAATATTGCTTAGATATCTACGCAAGTGACGTGACGCATCTGAATATTAGGCTGACGCACTTCCGCAGACAATAAATCATACCCGTATTGTAAGTAAATGTAGTTACAACTTACAGCAAAATACGTATCAGTTGAGTCTCAAATAAAATAATAAAAAACGAGGTATATTTTTTTCAATTATATTTGCTCAAGAATATATCGTGAAAATGGTAAACTCGGTGAGGTTATTTCGCGCAGATGAAGAGTTACCAAGATTTTTAGTGAAATTGCACTACACGTTGCTATATTTTCGCATTAAAAATACCCAAGTGTATCAAACAACTAAAAGTGAAACGTGTTTGCCTTGTGCGAATATCTGAAGAATTAAATTAAAGTAGGCACGTTTAGAATTTATCAACTGCTGTATAGGTCTCACTGGTGACAAAAGTCCCAGAGAAAAGCATTCACAATGTCAAACCTAGTAAAACTGATTCTCGTTAAGTTTGAAGACAATTCAAAAATAGAGACCAGCACCTCAATTACATAAAACCTACACTTTAAATCACAATCCGACGGATTTTGAAGGATATTGCCATTAGAAAAATTAGTTTGCTCGACAACGTAAATCACGCAACAAATGTTATTAAATTGTCAAAATGGAAGGCACATTGTTATGCAGTGTCATTGTTACCGCCTTACTAATAAACGTATTAAATCAAATGAATAGTTACACACCGATTTCTCTCTTTCAGTCGTCGTAATTTGACTTTAGAAAGAAGAAGACAAAGCGTTGTGTAACTATACAGACGCTATACAACGTTTATTAGTGAGGGAGTTAGTGTGTTACGCAATTACCTTGAAGGTGTGTGAACAACAAAACGGGAAGTGATCTGCGGATTCCAAAGAAGTCCTTTCAAACTCATCAGCCTACAGCCTGATTTACACGATGCGATTTAATTACATGTGGCATATCGTAGAGCCATTTGTACTAGGCACGGATTCTTTACGGTACAGCGTGTTAACCGCGCCGTAGAAAAATCGTGTCACCTTGTATATGACACGGTTCTATGGTATACGGCGAAGGCGCCGTGCCGCAGTGTCCGTATGCCGTCAACAAACGTCCATAGTGATCCGTACAACATTGATGACCGTGCCTATGCACGGCGATTAAACCGTAGTTTTTCACAGCAAGAAAAGCCTGTGTGTACAAAGGCCCTTTAAGAGTTGAACCGTCTAAACAGTGTTTATACGACTCAGATTATATATCAGTTACTACAATTTTTTATATACGCCACAGGTAAAAAAACTTGCATCGTGAATTGAGGTTTCACAGAAGCAGTCTACGTCACAGTGCAGATGTGTTTAGTTGTTGCGCAGTTTCTGCAGCAGGGCTCTGAGAGCCCAGGCGCGGCGCTAGGAGGATCCGTGTTTGGTCATCCAGGTGTTGTAACGGATCACGTCTTGGTCAGATACTGTCCGTCTGAAACCAAAGGTCATGAATCAAGCATCAAAAGTTTCACTGTAAACCAACACTGAATTATTGCTAACCCCGCATTTACACCCATAAACAGGTTGGCATCAACGCGCAACCTGTAGAAAATTCTGCGTTGAAATTTTCCGTCGGTTATAAAAAAAAAGCTGTTCCATACATTTTGACCGTGTAGTTATTATACTTTTCTATGAAGCAAGCTAAGTGTTTTTTTTTTTTTATAACTGACGAAATATTTTTATGCTAAGAGGTCCAGAATTATATTTGCTGAATTCATGGTTACAGTTTGCACGTCAATTTCTCCGCCACCCTGTATATAAAGTCCCATTAAAATAGATGGAACAAATTTTAGAAATCATTCAGACCACCAAAATAAGCACGATGGTAAAAAAATATATAAGAAAAACGCATAGATACGTTTACAAGAAAAATAATCAGCTAACGAAAATACATTAATGTGCCGGCAATTTATTATTTTAGTTCAAAATAAAATCACTTTAATCAGTGTTTTTTTGGTTGGAATCTTTGGTTAGACGAACTGAGCGCTGTTTTAAAATGTGTCTATCTATTTTAATAGGACTCTGTTTATGTACAAGTTGTGATACTAGTTTTCAACAAGGAATTTCGAATACTTGTCAAAACATGTCGCGTAAGGGCCTTATCACACTGGCGATTTGCAAGGGAGTCCGCCGCGCGCTCGCTTCGAATTCGCAGTGAGCTCGCTGCGCACTCGCCTCGCTTTGAAAATCCAACAGCGCGCTTTTACGAAACAGAAGCGCTTTTTTTGAAACGCTCATCTATGAATCGAGTCCGCCGCACGCTCGCTTCGAATTCGCGGTGAGCTCGTTGCGCACTTGCTTCGCTTTGAACTCGCTTGCAAATCGCCAGTGTGGTAAGACCCTAAAAAACAAGAACCATAGATGAGCGTTTCATAAAAAGCGCTTCTATTTCGTAAAAGCGCGCTGTTGGGTTTCAACCCTCGTCAGCCCCGAAAGATCAGAATCCAACGGGCCTTATTCTTCTCTTTTTTTTAACCCCCGTCAAAAACAGAGGGGTGTCATAAGTTTATCGTGTGTATATGTGTGTCTGTCTGTGCCATCGTAGCTCGCGAACGGCTGAACCGATTTTGATGATTTTTTACTTACCTGGTCTTCTCGATGGCAAGGGTCAAGTCTTCGTTCGAAACAGGTGCTTCCAATTCGGTTCGCTTCAGCTTTCGTATCTCGTCTGGGGTTTTGCCGGCTATTTTGCGACGCATTGTCATCATTGCTGCGTCCCTGAAAAATTTATAAAAGTTTAATAAATAAATAGTGCCCATCATCAACCTTTGGCCACAACTCGCCAGATACGCTTTTCCGCACACTTTTCGGGATGGATTCTAAGGGATCATTGAAACCTGATGCTCCCAAAGGTCTGGACACAAGTGACTTTAGCATCTTACGGTGATTCATATCTGAAATCACCTAACAATCTAATACATTCCATTCCATTCTACTATTTTCATGTAGTGCTTACGACCAATCGAGACTATTACCCCCTTTTTTTTCGGGATGGGAAGTCGTCAAATGACCCCTCCCGCTCTGGGTGGAGCGGAAGGGAGTGTCAGACTCTTACTGACTAAAACCCACCCGTGTTCCTTCCTTAGCCCTTTATGTTCCGGGCCAGCGGTAACCCTTTCGGACAATCCCGCTGACCGGTGCTTACGACCTCCGCTCCAATTTAAGTTAAGTAAGTGTGTCATTTGCATAAAATGTGATATACATAGAAAGTTACAGTTATCTTAGTGCAGGACACACTCCGCCATAATAAAATAGCATGCAAAATAATTATTTAAAATTTAGTTTTCAATTTAGTGCTCATACACACGAGCGACTTGCGTTGATGTCAGAGGAAACTTGCCGCTCGTGTGTGCGAGCACTTACGACGTGAATTTTTTACATCTTATTAAAATTATCACCACAGGTACAGTCAGCAACAAAAGTAAATTAACACTTCAGTTTTTTTAATCTCAATTATTGAGCAAAATATTAACACTTCAGTTTTTTTAATCTCAGTTATTGAGCATAATATTTGTTTAAAATTGCATTGTACTTCTGCTGTAATTTTGAACAAATATATTGCTCAATAATTGAGATTTAAAAAACTGAAGTGTTAATCGACTTTTGATGCTGACCGTACAACAACCAACATATCGTCGTTCGCATCACTAAAAGTCCTATCTTCTTTTTAGCTGATTTGAGTTAGGACAACTACATTTTTCTATTCGTGATTGCGTTTTGTTGCCTTTCAAAATGGTTATATTTTGAAAGATCCAAATAATAAAGAGGTACGACGGTTAGTGAAAAGTGTAAAGAATCACAAATAGAAAAATGTAGTTGTCCTAACTCAAATCAGCTAAAAAATGAGATAGGACTTTTAGTCATGCGAGCGACGATATGTGTACAACATATTAAACAAAACAATAATTCTAATATTGAGGGTATCAGACAAAACATTTTGTGGCATCTAAGCTATCCCTTAAAGAAATATGCATCCAATGAGCTAAGCCAAATAGCGGTATCTTAAAAAAAATCCTTAGAAAAGTGTTCCCTATCTCAGCTTTACCCCAAATCACTGAGAGAATAAAAGCAAAACTTCGTTTTTCTCGAAACTAGCTTTTCCTGAGATACCGCTTTTGCGTTTGGCACGGCAGAATAACTCACCTACAAAGTCTCAGTCTGTCATTCGTGGATCTTTGACAGTCGTTACGGGTCGTCAGAAGCCCGAAAGTCTGACAACCAGTCTTACCAAGGGTTATCGTATTACCCAGTCACTGGGTTGTAGAGGTCAGATAGGCAGTCACTCCATGTAAAGTACTGGTACCTAGTGCATCCGGTTAGACTGGAAGCTGACCCCAACATAGTTGAGAAATGATTAAGCAGATGATGATGAACTCACCTACAAATATTACTGATATCCGAGCCACTGTACCCTGTCAGTTGTGAAGCTATTTCATTTAGTTGGACTGTATCAGCCAGCAACACATCTCGTAGACACAGCTTCAGGAGGCTGATTCTTGTTGGCTCTGAGAAATTAACAGTTCATTTATCGTCGTTGCGCATGCAAAAGTCGCTATGTGTTTTCAGTGAATTTATTTGAGCTATATGAATTATAACATTTAGCGTGTTTATACGGAACTTTCGATGTATGAATATCACATAGCTACATTCCTTAACTCTTTAAATATTGCACTTATCACATAGCTGTATATACAGTATGTGTGTGTTGAAATAACGATTTAAACTGCATAAAGAACCGAAAATAACTAAATAACACATAGCGGCTTTTGCACGCGCAACGACGTTATACAGAATGATTAATTTTTTACCGGTTCCAAATTTTTACAGGGTGTTCTACCCATGTATATGAACAACTTTCACTGTGGGACCAACTGTGGAATCACGAAAAAAAAAATCTGCTGTTCCATACAAAAGTTCAATACCTAACATAACCAAAATGTATGAAAACGGCAAATTTTTTTTCGTGATTTCATAGTTGCACCATTCTTCCGACAGCTATTTGCTGTGGGGGGGCAAGGAAAACTTTCTGGAATTTATGTATTGTTAGAGTCTTCTGACAGCAGAAAGGGCGGGGACATAACGTCGCTGCGATGACGCTGTCAGTGGAGGGGGTGACACACCATGAGCCGTGTGCTCACTCGCCTCTATCACTTCTGCTGCGGAGCTCGGACGGGACGGACGCGTACTAGTGATCGTATTGAATTATTTTCTTGTAACGGTTTTTGTAATTTAAATAGTTGTGTAGGCCGTGTCGTGTTTTAAAAAAAACTAATTAGGCTTCTGATCCCTAAGAAGGCTTCTGATCGCTAAGAGTATGTACTTTGTTATGCATTTACCAAATTACAGTCTGATTCAAATTATACTCTTAGATCATCAAAATCGGAATCATTACCATAGAACCACTACTGCTGTACTGTTCTCAAGATGTTACAGCGAGCGAGTACCACCGTCATAGACTGATTGGCCTGTCCAAAAAAACTACAACAAACAAATAAAACCCAGTTTTACCATCAGGCAAGCCGACGTAGATCCTCTTTTCGAATCGTCTTCTGAAAGCCTCGTCGATGTCCCACGGGTGATTCGTTGCCGCTAGGACCATTATGATTTTATCTCGATGACTGAAACAAAAGATTATCACAATGAAAGAAATACGCAGTTAAAATAAAAATGTAAGAACATTAATCTGAACTGCTTTAATCAGTTCCATATGAGCCTAACGTTCAAAATAGTATTTTTTACTGATCTGAAAACAGCTAAAGCAAAAGCTTCATGACAGTAAACTTTACCGTATTAAGTAGCTAAAAGGTCACAAAATTAAGTGTTTTATTCATTTGGTGATATCGTTCAAACCATTGAAATTTATTTATATTACAGTAATGGTAGATTTCCTTTTTTTGTTTTATTTTATTTATTTATTTTATTTTATTGTATTGGGTGGCTTACAGCTATCAAATACAGAAGTAGAAGTGAGGTAATTTACATCAAGCTATTTACAAGCCTCCACAGTTAACAATAGAGTATTGTTGTACACATTTTCAAATTGACAAACTATTCATTAACTAACACTAAGTATAACATTATTGCTTAATTAATAAAATAAGTACCTGCAGGTAGATGCATGCGCAGCCACCATCAGAGTGTATCAGAAAGAATATTATAATGTTTAGATAAAACAGTACTGATAGACGCTAAGCTGCTTGCAAACAAATTAATTGAAGGATGTATATTCTTAACAATTTGGTTAAAAACTTTGACTGAGCGAATCATATATGAATTGCTGCGATAAACTGTTTTTTTCAGTAAATAGTATGTTCAATCATTAAAAGTTACTGTTTTGTCTTTTACTATTTTACAAACATTTCTTCTTACTGTATAAAATCAGTAAGTCTTAATGAAATCGCTTTAATGTGCTGTAGTAAGAATTTTTTTTCAGTGCATCCTTATGAGGATGCACTGAAAAAAAATTCTTACTACATATTCTGCGTCTAGATATGGGAAACACTATGGTGTTTCCCATATCTAGACGCAGAATATGACGTAGGTAATTGGAGAGCTTTAAGAAATATCTGTATTTCATGCAAACCTAAATCGATTTGATCATCCCTGTGTCATCACTGCAAAAGGGGCCAGACCAACCCACACTTTATAATTGTGATTGTTAGGCAGCAAAATACGCACTTGATGTAAGACCTAAGTATTATTAATGTTTGTAATTAAGAAGTAAGATTGAACCACTTGCATGCGTTTGAAGAACAGACTAATTTTATCAAGATAATTGGGTCGCTAATTTAACTTTGTTTACTTTCCTATGTTCATTTGCTTGCAAAAAGTTACTTCGGGAAAGACAATCTATTTCTGTCACCAAATAGCAATGCTGTCACGTTAAGCCCCCTCGACACTTTCTGTTATACCGGTGTTACAACGGCTGAAAGGCAGTTCTTCATCTGATAAGCCACTAACATTTAGTCCAACCTATAGTAAGACTTACAAAGGAGCACCTAGTCCGTCCATCTGTATGAGTAGTTCTGCCTTGAATCTGCGGGAGGCCTCGTGTTCAGAGTCGGCACCACGGACAGCGCATAGAGAATCAACCTCGTCTAGGAATATCGTGCTTGGGGCGTAGAATGCGGCCTGGAATTTAATTAGAAGCAATAAGGAGTCAGTTTATGGGATGGTTTCTATGAGGCTAAAGAATAGAAAATTCCAGCGTCTGATAGCCTTGCATGTGCTCAACACCATTTGACCGACTAGCATGAAAGTTGGCACAATCTTTTTAAGGCTGTAGGTACACATTTCCTGGTAACGAAAAGTTCCTCTTGTCCACATTTCAAAACACCTTGCTTGACGTCAATCTCGCAACAATTCTTCCTCATAAAGTCAAGGCCCAGGATGCAATCGTCCATTATATCAGCCACGATGTAGGTATATACCCCCTTACTAATAAATGTTGTATAGCGTCTGTATAGTTACACAACGCTTTGTCTTCTTCTTTTGAAACTCAAATTACTGACGTCTGAAAGATAAATCGGTGTGTAACTATTCATCTAATATAATACGTTTATTAGTAAGGGGGTTTCTGTATACGTATTTCTTTATGGAGACGGTTTAAACAGACTGGCAGGATGGCATTGACACGCAACTTGTTACCATGGCTTCAGTATATAATTCTGAACCCTCCTGCGAAAGGTCTAATGTTCATTCGCGATTTATTTGCCAAAAATGTAAACAAATATGAGTTTATGGAAAAATAACTTTAAATCCTACACAATAAAGTTCAGTTTACGCCACAACTTCAAACATTTTTATAACTTTTTCAATAATGCTAGTCACTCTGAAATCAACTTAATTAGGTACCATTAAAATATAAAGTTGATATTTGTTTAACTTGAAATAATATTAATTTGAAACATAAGTTTATTAAACTTCAGAATCATGTGCTGAATTCATGGTTTTTTTTTCAGGATGGGAAATCATCAAATGACCCTCCCGCTCTGGGTGGAGCGGAAGGGAGTGTCAGACTCTTACTGACTAAAACCCACCCGTGTTCCTTCCTTAGCCCTTTATGTTCCGGTTCCAGCGGTAACCCTTTCGGACAATCCGGAGAGTGGTTGTACACCTTGTATACGTATTTATTTATGGAAACGGTTTATACACAGGTTTTTTATTCCAACAAGCAAAAGCTGGTCCAATATATTTTTTAACAAGATGCGACACCGATGGATTCCACGGTTATCTCAGCATGCAGTCTACTTCTACTTACCATATCGAATAACAGTCGCACAAGTTTCTCGGAGTCTCCTCTGTACTTCGAAGTGAGGGTGGCAGACGATACGTTGAAGAAAGTGGTGCGACACTCAGTCGCGACGGCCCGGGCCAGCAACGTCTTGCCGGTGCCTGGGGGACCCGTCAGGAGTACACCCTTCCATGGCCGACGGATGCCCTATGATGTTACACAAAAAAAAATATTATGAATATTTTGAAAACTAGACTCCCTAAAGTTTTTAAGTACATACGCCAGCACATCAAGCTACCGGAAACTGTAAAATTTTAACTAATCAACTTTAAACCCTGTGCTTTAGCAATAAAGTTGAAAATCTATTAAAGAAATTTGACAGATTGTAGTAGCTTGATGTGCTGGCGTCTGTAAGTTATTTTTTTACTATACCTATCTATGTGTACCTATTCCTTTCTTATATGCTACTAGCTTCCACCTGCGGCTTCGCCCGCGAGGTATGTCGATAAAAACTATCCTATGTTCTTCCCCGGGTTGCAATCTATCTCTCTGCCAAATTTTATCGAAATCCGTTCAGTGGTTTAGGTGTGAAAGGGTAACATACAGACAGACAGACAGAGTTACTTTCGAATTTATAATATTAGTAAAGATTTCTACATTGTTTAGTTTGAACACTCTAGTAGTACCTGCAGCAACAATAAATAATGTTATATTCTAAAGTATGCAGTTAAAGTAGGTAGTTAAGCCAGAAAATCGTAACAAAACTATTCCCTTCGTTTCTCGGATAACCCAACAAACAAACTCATTAATCAACATTATTTTAAAGACCTTCAAATCCAAGCCGAATTTCTAGCCGAGATATTCAGCTAGACATAGCGTGCGATGGTCACGTTGGAGTGGTTCAAGGCCTCAATTAGCGTACATTATTGATATTATGCGCGACACTGGACGCGCGAAGTCACGCAATAAGGCTCCTACAAACAGGCGCGACACGCGATATAATCGCGCGCGACACAGACACCGCTCGTTGCGCGACTTGCGGTGCCTTTGTGTCGTGCACGATTTTATCACGTGTCGCGCCTGTTTGAAGAAGCCTAAACCCGGGTACGTCGCGAGCCGCAGCGTTTTAATAGGAATAGCTAATTATGCAACAATTAAAGCTTATGGTTTGTATTTGTAAAAACAGACTAACAAATGTAGAGATTCTACTTAGTATTTTCAAGTTATATTAAAATTACGTATAAACTTGGGTCCCCTTACTAATAAACGTTTCTCTCTTTCAGTCGTCAGTAATTTGACTTTCGAAAGAAGAAGACAAAGCGTTGTGTAACTATACAGACGCTATACAACGTTTATTAGTAAGGGGTAATAGTCTCGATTGTATCTAATTTAAATAAAGAATCACATCTCTGATAAAAAGGAAAAAAAATGTAGGAAAGAGGTCTTAGTTGCAAAGTTTGAATTCAATTTGGGGATGAGAAGTATGAATATCCTGGTATATGAGTCGTTGTTGAGGTCCTGGGTTTGTTTCCCAGTTCTGGCAGTGTTATTGGGTTTTTCCGTCAGGAATTTCTCCGTAACAGGATTTCTGCCCGGTTGTTGCCAATAGGCTCGTCCCTTTTACATGGGACTTAACTGGTTCAATGTTGGTGTACTACAGGTACATCTCTGCCAAGCCTTCGGGGATTGCACGCGTGATGTTATGTGTTATATTAAATACTAACAGCGCCCCGCGGTTTCACCCACATAAGTTTCGATCCCGTGGGAATATTGGGATAAAAACTATCCTATGTCATTTCCCTTTTAGATGAAATTTGGTACAGAGATAGTTTGACTCTCGGCTCAAACCTCAAACTATCTCTATGCCAAATTTCATCTAAATCGGTTCAGAGATTTAAGCGTGAAGAGGTAACAGACAGACAGACACACTTTCGCATTTATAATATTAGTATGGATTAATATACTGAAATAACTGTGATCTGATAAAAGTCCAATCCCAACATCCAATACAATACTTAACTCTATAAATATTTCTAGAAACTACCTCTTAACATTTTACAGCCAACCCTAATTCGATTACCCGACACGAACCTTAAGAACAAACTTTACAAGAACGGGTAAACAAATGAGCATTGACCATTAGCCGCCTCACGCAAATCGTCAATTTAAACTAGGCTACACCAAGATTGGGTAGATGATATAAATCGGTAACAAAAGTCCTCGAAATGTCCTACTTCTCCTCGATGACTGAAAACCGTTTCTTGCTATAAAAGTGCTATTTTTATGAACAACTAGATGACACGGTGAACTTTTTACGATGCTCATGTCGTAAGAAGTTAAAAAACAAAATTTTGTATCGTTCTCAAACGATACAATTATTTGTTTTTTTTTTTCAATTTTTCGGTTGTTCTTTTGGGTTTTACTTAAAATGATTTTTTCATAAACCACCCCAGTTTTAAGGCGAACAAAACAAAAAAAAATTATTCAAATCAGTCGAGCCATTTTAGAGTTTTTGCGAGACTAAAGCATGGCAATTGATTTTTATATGTATTTTTTTTACGATTGCTTCATTATAGTCATTGTTCAAAATTTGTTATTAGTAGCTAAGTTTAGACAACAGATTTACGTCTGTCGTGTTACCTATAAGAGTACTTGACCATTTTTTCCCTGGTTAATAACGTTTATTGAACATAACCAATAAAAGCTCTGCCAAATATTGAATTTTAAACAAATTTTCTTTCTTTCTTTCTTTTTCTAATTTGTAAAATTTCATCTCATTTACAATTCAGACCATTACTCATGAACCCGTATTCACAGATGATATTAAGATGCTACTTACCTTGAAGTAATCAGGCATTACCAGCGGCAGAACCATCGCCTCCTGCAGAACGGACTTCGCATCATCAAGTCCTATGACATCCTTCCAGCGAACATCTGGGTTCCTCTGCAAAATATCTCTTTCCAAAGTCTCCACCAAATGCAGTTCATATCCTGTCGCATCGAACACCTTTTCATCCTTCTCGAATATGGTAACATCAGCCCCTTCGTTGGGCACATCTTTTCTCCTGAGTCTTGGTTTTATAGGAATAAGGGGTCGATTCTTTCCTGTTCTAGAGAGTCTGTCGACTGATCTGGTGACCTGCATTCTCCCACTGCCCAGTGAAGCCTTCCTGCCTATAGCTGGTAGTATGTTATCACGACGCCGTAGCGTGCCTGCCCATTTCTCTGTGGTTGGGTCTGGGTTCTTCTGTTGATCAGGAGGCTTATCAACGATGTGCACTACCTGTGATGGTTTGACAACTGAAACAAAAAGTTTGTTAATAGAAAACATAAGGTTCAAAGTTGATTGGAAAAATTTGACAGTTTCGGGTAGCTTGATGTGCTGGCGTCTGTACATATCTATCGGACGAGTTGGGAATGAGTCGAAATACAGCATGAAACGAAATAATAATACTGATCATATGCACTAGGTGACGTATTAGTGAATGTGACCTATTAGCTAGGGATAGCGACGAAATAGCTAATGTGACGAATGGTCATCAGATCCATACTCGCGGCTTTTGGGTTACTTATTAGTGCATCTTAACATAGGGAATGGCTTTTAGGCTTTCTGAATCCAAATAAAGTAAGGACAAAAGTACAAAATGCACAGTAAGTATTGGAAAAAATCATAACTAAGTATGACAATACAATGTTTTCCCCTCTTTTCAAAGTTTTATATGCTCTTACATAAAACTGTGGGCTAATAATAACACACATAAAATTACAATTGATCGCAATTCCGTTCCTCTTGACAGTTCAGCCACGTTCAAAGTGTTATTTACGTTGTTGAACAGACAATTTTTTATAAGCCTATGAAGCAATAGATTAGGAATTTCCTTCAAAACCCTTGGATTATGATTTAAAGTGCGTTACCAAATAGGGTGCAGATCTATCTCTTTCTACCGAAATCCATACCCATTTATGACCTGAATGCTCACTTTGTGTGGGTGGATGCCGTGTCCCCGTAGCGGTATGGGTGCTCCCGGGATGAACCTTAGCTCTCTCCCTCCTCGTTTCGCTTTGCTCTGTTCTTAGTCCGTCGCGAGGTACAGGGGGATCCGAGTCGTCCTTATTACCCCCGCTCCGATTACTGCTGGATGACATCCGCGCGAACCCGAACGGTTGGAGGCTTTCCACCATCATTCGATCCATCATCCTGGCCATTTGGTGGAAGCCGGATGACGGACTGTGAAAGAAAATAATATGGTACAGGTTACAATATAATACATTAGCTACAGACTACATCAACGGCATACCATGACCATTCAAAATTGGACAAAAGCAATTCAGGCAGGCACCAGGTAAGTAAGACTTTAAAATCCAAGTGGTCTTCAATATAACCACAATGACACCAGCTAAGTGAAAGGAACAGATTGCAAAAACTGACCCTGGCCGCCATCGAGAAGTAGTTTAACCATAGTTAGGTATTTAGTGATATAGGAACTTCATCAGATTCTTGGAAATTGATTAATTTTTCCCAGCAATGTATTGTTTGAGGAAAAAACAGTAGGACACTAGGAATTTGATCAATATTTAGATTCTCTTCGAGCATGATCTTCAAAATTACAGTACCAACATAATCACACTATAAAAACAATTCCTTGAAATGATTTAAACCGACTCGGATAAAAATAAACCTGACAGTGGGAATTGATTAAATGATTGTGACATTGAGCTGATCGTCAATTGACGCTAAGGCCAACACATGTGACCTGTGTGCAGTTGTAAACGCAACATGTTTATATCTCGACCTTGGTTAATGTATTTTAGGGCCTCACACCTCAAAAGAGAAATAAAATATCCTGTAATTTTCTGTATGTCCGTCAAGATAATTTTCATTACATACTATCCAAATATTATAAATGCCAAAAGTAACTCTCAAAAGAAATGTAAACATAATTTTTTTTTAAGTTAATTTAATTAAAGGCCGATTTTTCATCGCCAGATAGCTTTTATTCGAGGAATAAAATTGACCTTTGACAGTTTTTATATGAAATAACTGTCAAAATTTCAAAATTATTCCTCGAATAAAGTTATCAAATGAACGAAAAATCAGTCCTTATAATAAGATATTTTAACTTAAATCTATTAACTTTTCACAGCGTAACGGCAGAACGTATTTAGATGAAATGTCACCCACGAAAAGACTATGGCATGGAATAACTTTTTATCTCTGTACGTTCTCGAGGGTTAATTTACGACCTCCGTGCGGGCGATGCCGCGGGCAAAAGCAGCCTATAATCGTCTCTCTGCAGGTCAATGGCCTGTTTTCATGCTGAAACGTAACAAGCAATAATTACCATGCCTGGTCACTGCGTGTTCACGATTTCAGGACATTTCGTTTTTACGATGTTTTTCTTATCCGTAAGTCATTAGTGCCTAAGTTCACCAAATGACCGCGGTACTAATTCGCTTTTGGAAATATGACAATGATTGTTTTGAATTTCATCGTGGTTGAAGCAATAGCTTCTCAACAGCACGTCCATTGCAATCTATTTAAAACTAGCTAACCGGCGCCTAGCAGCCGGCAAACCTCGTACCGTCTAAGAATCAATAAATACAAAATGTATCATTAAATTAATTAATACCCATGTTAAACTGTCATAATTATTCTTTAAAAAGTTATCAGACTATTGAAAAATCAGCTCTTAGATTAATATTATCTAAGCCGCCATTTCCATCAGCGGGATTATCCGAGCTGGCTCGGAACATAAAGGGCTAAGGAAGGAACACGGGTGGGTTTTAGTCAGTAAGAGTCTGACACTCCCTTCCGCTCCACCCAGAGCGGGAGGGGCCATTTGATGATATCCCATCCTGAAAAAAAAAGCCGCCATTTCCAAGGGTTCTAACGTCAGTTTCATCATCTTAAGGAGGCTGGGTCTATGCTAACCAACCAACGTGCCCAGTTTATTGTCTATGGGTCTACCTAATGCATATCTAAGGCCAATAGAGAATCTTGATTTTCGTCCACATGATGAGTATAATGAATAAAAATTGACAATCAGGCATGTTGCAAGTAGGGTTTGTGTCCCGGGTCCCCTCTTGTCTCGAAGCCCCGGGACATTTTATGAATAAGTTGTTTCGGGTCCCGAAACTTTAGGGTCGAGACTCGATACACTGGCCACCACAGCTTACAGTCCCAAGAATTTTAGTGAAACTGCACTTATTGCTCTTTTGCTGAAGAACTGCTATGTTATAACTGTATTGCAGAGTTTGAAAATATCCCCGATTCGGAAATAATGGAAGCCGAACCTAGCACCAGTAGGTCTACAATACACCACGAAACCGACGATTCGTATCAGTTTAAAATCTCGCAGAAAATGTAACTGAAATTCTTGCAAAAAAAATCAAAAGCAACAGAGTTCAGCTTTTTGAAGCAACCGGAAAACGTACAGAAAGTTTGGAACTACTTTACAAAGCTTTAAACAAAATAAAACTGAAATCTGTTGAAAACGAGAGGCTTTTCTCCTTGTCCGGTGGAATTATATTAAAAAAATCACAAATAAATTGCTTTCTTTACATCTGGACCAAAATTAACTCGATTTTAATATTATTCTGAGAAGTCTCGAAATCCCGGAATATCCCGGGACTTTAATCATGGATTTGTTTCTTGTCCCGAGACTTTGAGACTGTTGAGATTTCCCAACCCCTAGTTGCTTGACACGGTTAGAATTTCGTGCAAAGTATATTTGACAAGCAATTGCTCTTTGAAACTGTCGATATGGGAAAGCTTGTTTCTTCATGCAATCCCCGCCAGAACAGTTCGGAGCCTTTACAAAACAAAGTCGACCTGATTTTATAACAATTTATTAAGGCATGCTGCTTGGGTTAAATAGTTATCGCGTAAGTTACAAATTAACGTTATGTGGCTAATATTTATGGAATAATGTGTTACAAGTAATGTTTGTTATAAATTAACTTTGTTGATTTAAATTGTAGTCCATTTTTAATGGTCTTATTGCGATGAGTATATGAGAGAACGTCTCAAATTTGCCCTAAGATGGCTTGAACTTCGTTGTCAGAAGAATGCTTCTTCGTCATCATCATCATTATCTGGCTAGCCACTATCCTTATTTTTTTACAGTCGGTGAATGAAGAATTAAAAGGTTAATGCTCTTCACGGTATCCTTATTCGCTTGGCCACTTAACCTAACTTTAAACTAAGCCCTAAACGGGCCCTCGGATGCCAGAGGTTGAGACTCTGAATGCACTTGTTTGACAATATTTTTTTAGACACGTGACTAAAGCCCCTTTACACGATGCAATTTTGTTACAATAAATTTGAAGCAATAACTGACTTGCATCGTCTAAGCACTGTTTAGACGGTGCTACTACCATTGTTGCTTCCACTTACTGCATGCCACTGGCATTTAATCGCACAGTATAAATCGGACTTTATTGCTAATTAGTCAAGTGTCAGTCGCTACATATCCTATGACTTGGGGAAGGACCCTGATAGACCCCATTTCTTGTGTAATTAAGATAATACTGCCATGTAGATTGTCGTCGAACCTACTTGAACGTTCTCAAGAACATTCAAGAGATGAAGTCGCATTCTGACGTTAAAAGGGCTCAACTTTCTCGACATACATGAAGCCTAATGGCTCAATCTAGAATGAGCTAACCTAAAAACATGAAACACCCCGTAACAATGTCCAATGAAAGACAATATCACGTACCCAAATGGATCCGTTTCAAAATACTGTCGCAGGCCCCCAACATTTGGAACCAAGAAGTCTCCGAATCCGAAATCCATTTTTCTTCTCAAAGATCTTAGGGCATTTTTTGCTAAGTACATATGTAAGAATATTCAAAGCAACATTGAGGTCACTCTGAGGTCACAAAAACATAATTTTCACGGGTATACTAGTTGAAAAAGTGTGTCATTACATGTGTTGAACCGGCTTGTAGGAAAATCGTGTGCTATTTGACAGGTTTGTTATTGGGCTGTTGTCATGGCAACCGTTTGCGGAAACCATAGTTGACCGCAAGATTCGATGCGTTCAACACACAAACTTGACTTTGCCGCCCTCAAAAATTGTGTTTCAAGGAAATTGACCCTATGTCGTGTAGATAAAGAATTCAAAGGCACACAAATACTTTTTCGAATGACAATTATGTCTTTGTTTGAGGTCCTTGACTGGTCTACTTTTGGTGAACCTCGTTTAATCTTTGTATAATGACCACAAAAGTGGAGGCACGATAATTACCAGAATATAATTGGTGGGTGGTTGCTCGTGGTTATTTTGAACTTTGCGCTTAATGTGTCGAAGGTTAGAAAAAGATTACAAACATCGAGAAACATCGGCAGAGGTCAACCTCATCTGCCGAGTTTTCTCGACGTTTCTACAGTTCTACAGTTGCTTTCATCAAGCCGTACTGTGTCCTGTACAACTGTAGATGGATTCCAGAACCACATTCTACAACCACACATGGGATTTGCTGAGTTTGTTCTTTTTAAAACAACTATGAGCTGCTTATGACTTGGAAAAAACTCAAACTTTAATTTAGTGCACACAGTCGTCTCCTGACACATTCTAGCAAACTTTTCTTTTAGACTCTGATGCACGCAATGAGCGTTTTTTTTTTCTATAACAAGGCCCACAGACAGTACGTATTTCTAGAGAGAGAAATATAGTTTCTTCTTATTGCACGATAAACGAAGACAAAACCACTCCTAACATAAGAATATATCTTAGTTGGATCAGTTAACATGAATACTAGCAAGATGCAGGAGTGCAATAAATAGTTCTCAAATGCAAGCAAAACCATGAACAAAATCTAGTGCACCACCCCACACGAAGTCTATTCAACATTTCGAGGTCTATACTGTAACCTGCCTACAATGTTACAACGATGCAAGGTAACTGACCTTTTTGTTTACCCCCGGGTAAACTTGACAGCTTTGTACTAGATGTGTGCCAAAGTTCATTGACTAGACACCGGGGGGTCAACCGCCGGCCGAAGTCATTAGGGATGCAATCGATGTGAAGACGTATCGGGGCCTTGTGATTGAGGACATCGGATATGTGTAGCATCATGCCTTTATTGCGGGAGGTTTAAGCAGAGGTGTGTATTTATTCCTTTAGGATATGTTCATGTTTATAACAAGACTAGCTTCTGCCCGCGACTTCGTCCGCGTAATGTTTCACCCTCCCCCCATTCACCCTCTTAGCGCCGGTTTTTTGATCCGTTGTTAACTCGACCAATTGTTAAAAAAAATTGTAACTACTTAATGGTCAACTGGGTCAACTAATAGAACTTAATTATTTGACCATTCAAAGACAAACAATTGATCAAAAAAACACATTTTGCCAAAATTTTACCATTAGTTACTATTTTTAACAATTGGTTGGGTTAACTATGGACCAAAAAACCGGCCCTTAGGGGTGGAATTTCGAAAAAGCCTTTCTTAGGATACCTATTACTCTTCACATAGAACACATTCTCTAATTTTCATGTCTCTAGGACCAGCGGTTTAGGTTGTGCGTTGATATAAATTCAGTCAGTCAGGACTTTATATATCGTCGTTGCGCGTGCAAAAGTCGCTATGTGTTATTTAGTTATTTTCGGTTCTTTATGCAGTTTTAATCGTTATTTCAATACACACATACTGTATAAACAGCTATGTGATAAGTGCAATATTTAAAGAGATAAGGAATGTAGCTATGTGATATTCATACATCGAAAGTTCCGTATAAACACGCTAAATGTTATAATTCATATAGCTCAAATAAGTTCACTAAAAACACACAGCGACTTTTGCACGCGCAACGACGATATTAACTTTTAGACCTTTTGTCCGCGCTTTCGCCCCCATGGAGGTCGGAAATTATCCCACGGGAATGTACTACCGGGATAAAAAGTATCGTATGTTAATCCAGGTTATCAACTACCCTTGTGCCAAATCGTATTAGTAGGATATTACTAACAGAGTACCAAAAAAAACACTTTCATTTAACAACTGGTCCGAATTTTTTAATATAATACAAATACAGTTTTTTCTATTTCAAAACTGCTTACAACGATCTCGTTGTAAGCAGTTTTGAAATAAAAAGAACTGATATAAAGACGAGATATGAGGAATTTAAAATTTATATAGAAAACTTTTTTTTTTCATATCTCGTCTTTAAATCAGTGTCCATTCAAAGTATATATTTGGGAACCTAGATATTCTGTAATCCAATCAGAATAAATACACACTACATTAAGAATATGTTTGATTTACAAATTATTTTGGTATTACGTTTGTATGAACTACGCATGCTCCGCCGGCCCCCCTTAATTCAATTTCTATTGAATATCTATTACATAGATATTACCCACAATTATGATCCTACATCGCATACATAGGGTGATTTAACAGCTGGATTAGATTTGCCGAAAATCAAGTTGAATGGCGTGCAATAGGAGAGGCCTATATCCAGCAGTGGACTGCTGTAGGCCTATGATAATGTTGATGAACCTACATCACAACTCAAAGTCTTTAAATCTTCGTAACTGAATACCAAAATAATTCATCAAATGAATAAACAAGCAAATCCTGAATTTGATTATAACAGAGCCGTGTCACTTAACAAGTGTCAAGAGCAATTGGTAGTAATAAACTCAATAATTTAAACATAAAATTGCGCCTACGCAACAATTTACTGACCATCACAAGTTGTAGCATCCTTTCTTACACCGTTGCACCAATATGACGTTTATAGCTCGAAGATACAATCCATATTTGCATGATAACTTTTGAGATGTAGTGTGATCTTTAGGCATGCGTGGGTTTTCCCGAAGAGTGTGCAAAATGACAAATGGTTGGGTCATTAAACTTTAATGTTAAATGAAGTACGTTTTAATTTAGGTTATGGTCGTTTACATTGAAAAAGTTTGCGTGAAAATGATACTAGGTATTTAAGTGGTCTTGGGTCTCTTAATTGAGTATTTTATAACTGGAAGGTTAATTTTCAGTGATACGTTATGTAATTTTCAGTGATACGTTATGACTATGAGGCCCCTGATTGAGTGATAAAGAACCTAATTAATGAAAAAACGCTTCTTTGTCCGACCAAATTAATTAGTCTAATTAATTCAGTTGCGTTATGTAACTTGGAAAACTTCTGTTATTCGCATTCTCACTTACGAAAAAAAGGGGAAGGTTCTCAAGTCATGATCCATGGACCAATTGAAATTTGACCAATTGGTCTATGGGGAAAATTACATGTTTCCATCGTCCAAATACCAACTGAGCTATGGAGAATTGAGAAATGTTCCGCTACCCAGTGTTAATAGTATAGTAAATATATATATTTTTATTTTTGACCACGCATTACTTATAACAGAGTATATCCATTTGATGATTCTTTTTTATTCATCTATGCACGTTTCTTTTCTGTCTATTATACAATGCGAAGACCACAATATGACAATAAATGAAAACACTGGCAGCACTAATGCATAAGGATATTTTGGAATTATCAAAGAAATCAAAAAAATTAAGTGTTTTTTTTTTTCAAACCTAAAAATAGTAGTGATGATGACTATGGGCTCTGCTATAGACAATGTCTATGAGTTCTGCCAATGTTTGAGTAGCTATGGTGACTAAACTATTGCATGTATTTGATTGAATTTTCGTATGCAGTCTGAGAACGGCGTGAGGTAGGTATATGCAGTTTATTTTATGGTAGTACTAGCAGCACGCCGCGGTTTCACCCGCGTAAGTTTTGATCCCGTGAGAATATCGAGATAAAAAGTATCCTATGTGTTAATCCAGGAAATGGTCTATCTATATGCCAATTTTCATCCAAATCTGTTCAACGGTTTACGCGTGATTGAGTAACAAACATCCAAACATCTTCATAAACTTTCGCATTTATAATATTACGTAGGATTATCGTCTCCAGTCTCCACCTTGTCTTTCCCAAAAGTTAAACGACTCCTACGCTTTTGTAAGATATCATTATCAGTAGGAAGAAACCTAATTATTTTATTAACTGATTCCCGTTTTCATCAACCGGACTCATAACAACATTGTCCTTAAATTTATAGAATGAATTTTCGTGTTTTGCAACTAGCAAAGTTAACTACTTACAGAGCAGACAAAGTGCATACAGCAAACAAAAGACAACACCATTCTTCAATTAAAACAAAGTATATACTAACAACTAAACAGGCGATCCCACACATTACAAGACTATTTAATTACTTAACGGTCTCCCTCCCTATTCACGGGCAAAGTTATCGGTCTAGACATCAGCTCTTCCATTAGTCTGCATATGTAACTCTAACTAGGTAGGAATTATGACATTACTCATGCAATTTGACAGGTTTACCAATCCGATTAGAGTGGAGCTCCACCACAAACGAAGCTAGACTATAGGCTAAAGCTACGACATGTTCACGACTGCCAAATCTATTGGAAGTATAGTGTCCATTTCGACTGCTCGGACACAGTGTCGTAGAAGAAAAACGACTATGTCAACATTATGAAGGAATTTGTAAAGTACTAACAATGAAATTCGCAAATTCGTAGATCCAATATTCAGAAAGTTGTAAAGATTTAATCATGGCCACGCAGTTCTCTTAAACGGAGCTATGACCATGGTTAAACCTTTACAACGTTCTGAATATTGGATCTACGAATTTGCGACTTTCACTGTTAGTGTTTTACAAATTCCTTTGTAATGTTGACGTAGTCGTTTTTCTTCTACGACACTGTGTTCGAGCAGTCGAAACGGACACGAAGCATAGCTCCAAAAGATTGGTCTTAGAATTTATTGCTACGAGCATCAAACTTCTATAAATGGTTCTGCTTTTTGCATACCCTTGACAAAATCCTTGTCTCTATTACCTCAAACGGTCGCTGAACCTACGAATCTAAATTTGTTTCCAAAAGAAAGATACAGTTGCTAATAAAAAGTAGAAGAAACCTCGCTCGTAAACGTAGCTTTGGACCAGCCCTAAATGACGAAAGAAGATTCAAGATCTAGCGATATCAAAGAACAGCGTGTATAAAAAGGAATATCTTAGGTCATCAAAATCAAAAGTCATTTATTCAAATGAGGCTGAGAATCAGCACATTTTGAACGTCAAAATTACATAAGATAGTCTCCCTCAAAAAAAAAGGCCCGCGCTTCAACATTTCCTAGTTCTTTCGCTGGGAAGAAGTGATGCAACAAACTCCCCAGCAGCACAGCTATCTGGTCAGTTAGTTATTCAGTTAGTTCAATCACCCTTGTCTAAAGTCCTCAGCCTTTAGTTAAATCCGCTTCGGCATCCTTTTCTGGAAAGGCACCCTAACTTCCTCTTTAATATTACTACCTCGCCACACGTCAACTGAGCCCTCGACCCTCATTTATCATGGAGTACAATCTCGTGTGAATTAATAACAGAACAACTGCCTAAAAACGAGACTCACCTTGAGACCAAAAACATACTTTTTAGTACTTTCTTGGTGTAATAATGGCATAGAAATTAGTTATTGTTGAAGATAATCTGCTGTTTATTTCTTTATTGTAGTACTGAGCGGTCTGAATTTTAATAATTTTACAAGTACTATAACAGTCACGAGCATTTATAAAATAATAATAAATATACTTACGCAAGATTCGAAAGCGATTTCCTCCTAAAGTCAATCTGCGTAGCCTTATCCTAATAATTTTGCTGCGTCAGCTTCCAGTGTAACCGAATGCAGCTGAATACCAGTGTTTTACATGGAGCGACTGCATATCTGATCTCAAAAACCCCTTGGCAAGACTGTTTGTTAGACTTTCCGGCTTCTGACTACCCGTAACCACGGTAACTACTGTCAATGATCTACTAATGACAGCAGGAACCAAAGGCTTAACGTGCTTTCTGAGGCACGGAGAGGCAGATATCTCGGTATGCACGGATTGACCTTGACAACGTTGCTTAACCTTGAAGATCGACCTGTGCGGCTGTTATTATTTAGCCGCTAGCCCTTTCCTCCCTAAAGTATTCATATTAATTTATGCTAATACGAACATAGAAACCATTTAATATTATGAATTAGGTATTTTCTAAAAGTGGCAATCGCTACTTTACAAGAAAATCGCTTTTGAACTTTGCGTAAGTGTAAGGTATTTATGCTCGTAGGTAAAACTGAATAAGTTTATAAGGAAATAACAAAGGTATCATGATCACCTTGGTTAGTTTAATTGTGGCTATTTCTTATGGCTATTTAATTGCGATGTATTATGTTAGGTACATAGAAAATAAAATCTATTCAAAGGTGAATACAAACACGTTTTTGGTTATTAGTTTATTCCTTTCTTGATTTCATGCGTTAATTCCTAGTAAAATTCGAAATTATTTGGTATTACATGGGAAGAGCCTACCAAGACGTACTTACAAATACTATGGGTTCCCTACTTACTTACTTAATACCCATGCAAAACCCTTCAGAAATACAGACAGAAAGACAGTAATTTTATGCTAACAACGTTTTAAAGGCTCTTTAAAAGGCGCGACACGCGATAAAATCGCGCGCGATACAAAGGCACCGCAAGTCGCGAAACGAGCAGTGCCTTTGGGTCGCGCGCGATTCGCGTCGCGCCTGTTTGCAGGAGCCTTAATGCTTTACGCTGAATCATAAAACAAAGTAGTACCTAACTCGAAAGTGTGTCGACTTGTTCATACTTTTTAAATTATATATTTCTTCCATAAAGCCCTCTGTCTCGCACGAACCATAATAATAAGAAACGGGCCAGTAAGGGCAAGATTCACAGATTTCTGACTTCATTAAGTAGGTGTTCCATACGAATATGAACCTTATTCTTATCCTAATAATGTTCAAATTCGTATGCGAAAATTACTTTACTTAGCAAAATAAATGGTCAATGTGCGGTCTGAGAATCTTGCCCTAGGTTTCTTTATCGCGAGCAAGATCAGGCCGCACACAAAGGAGGTCACTGGGTGTACTCGCCTGTAATTATACTTAAAAAAAACTATTACTGAATGTGTGTGGTGTATGGCATAATGACCAGTAATGCTAGGAAGGGGTATTAAGGGGCTACCTCATTTTGAAACGCAAAATAAGTGATGGCTGAAGAGAAAAGAAGAAGAAGGAAGTGAGTGAAGAGTGAAGAGTGGTGAGTGGTGGAGTGGTGTGCGTGCGCTCGGAATAAAACGACGTATGTGCCAAAACGAATTTACTCCTTTTTGAACAAAATAAATGAATTTAATTTGAAACTACTTTGAGTAAACTTTGATATGATAATTCTCTATGTTTTAAAGTAAATTCCATTGAATAGCGTTACGCCGTGATGTCGAAAAAAGTAAAAAAATAGATATTAACTTTGCAATTTTTTTTTTGTATCGAGTAAACTTCATTGAATCGTGTATTCCTTTTACATGATACTAGACCAAAGAGTCAAAAAACATATACCAAAATATGAAATCCCTATTCCACATACTTAACAAGCTACACGAAATAGAATAACCACATTTTTTTCAATATATCACCTTAGTTAGTATTTCTGCCTGCAGGATCCTCCTTCAATCCTTCATATAGATATTTCAGCAGCAGGAAGTCAGCAAGTAGGTGCAAACGTGATATCAATCATTTTATTAACCACCGGTAAACTAAACATTAACAAGTTAATAAAGACGTACATTATTCTCTAATGTATTTTTAACCTAACTTCGCTAGTATAAGAACAGGAATAACTCAGCTGAAATCTCGCATTGTAAATGCAGTTGAAGCCACATGTTAACATAATCTGTGGCTGCCTTGCCTGCCAGTCATATCACACGATTAAGCTCAGTTGAACGGTTTTAACGAGAGTTTAATGCAATTATAGCCAAGGTTTCCCTTGTTACTTAAATCCTTTGTTCAATGCGTGGGAAGATAATGCAACTGACGATACATACAACGCATTAAATTATATTGATCACTGGTATTCCAAGTTTAAAGTAGGTATGGCTATATGAAGTGTTTAGCTAAGTCAATGATGATGAGACTCAGCTTTGTAGGCTCGTGTTTTTAATTATTATTCTAAGGGCGTGTTCAACCAAACTTTTATACCCAGAATAAGTCGTATACTGAGAACAAATTTAGAATTTTTTACAGTTTTACCATACTAGAACTGTCAGACGTCAATTTTATTCTACGAATAAAACATACCTGACTTTGGTAAAATCAGCCCTAAGTATTTGAATCTTACACTCAAAACGAATCGTTTTTCTTACCAAATGGTAGCATTTTTTATTGCCCAACTGGGCTTACAAATACATTCGTAAGGTAATTTTAACTATGATAGCTACTTTCTTAAGGGAGTGTTAACTATTCAAAGCTATGAGGTCTTTTTTTTTCAGGATGAGAAGTCATCAAATGACCCCTCAAATTCTTTTCAAATTTTTCAAATTCTTTTGTTACCTAATAACATAACATAAACAATAATACTGATAATAAATATTTACTGTCTAAAAATATGAACACATTTCTTCGTAATAGAGAATGGCGTATCGCTATAAAGAGTGTTTCAATATGTGGGTTTTAACGCAAACCAACCAAGTTGGGCTTTTTTTTTTTGAGGATGGGAAATCTTCAAATGACTCCTCCCGCTCTGGGTGGAGCGGTAGGGAGTGTCAGACTCTTACTGACTAAAACCCACCCGTGTTCCTTCCTTAACCCTTTATGTTCCGGGGCAGCAGTAACCCTTTCGGACAATCCCGCTGACCAGTCATATGGAACCTTATTGCCCTTAAAATTAGCTTTAAAAAGGCTCGATCGTTTGCGTGTTCAATGGCTGTATCAGCCATACGCTGTATCCGTATAGTATTGCTATAAACAGTCCATTGTTTACAATGTCACACACGCTACAGGGCCAACCATTTTTCATGCCTTTGCCATCATGTGGTTAAATTATACCGTTGTGTAATTGATACTATTTGTTTAGTCAAGTCTATAGGAATTGTGAGTCATTCTGAAAACGTATTAGCACTAGAATATCATAATGGATTATATGTCATGTATGTGATCAAAAGTAGAGAACACCCACGCTTGGTATCTCGGTAATTTCGTCACAATCTTTTGATGTGTCATCATTTTGACGTCACTGTTGGCGTAGTGGCTGAGCCATTGTTTGCCGCCCTAAGTGTCTCGAGTTCAATACCCGCACGGACAAATGTTGTATTCACGATACAAGAGAAATTATAAAACAGCCTAGCCTGGAAATGTATCAAACTTGGGGACCAAATCAAGGTTTCTTACTTACGCAAGGGTGCACCATCGTCGCCTGTATTATATCACTCAAAATAAGCTCAGGTGAGATTCAAGTCAAACGCGAGTTACTATAAATCAAAAGTTAGAAGCTTCTCAAACTACTTACCAACCAAGATCCCAAGTTGAATGGAAAGCAGGATGAGCAGACATAGCCCCCAGTGGTACTCCGAACCCGAATTCAAACTTGACATCATCCGGTCTTCGAGCCCACGAGGCTCTTGCCGTGGGCTCTCGAGGTTCCGAGCCAGCCTTCGTGTCATTCGTCATAGTATTTTGGAAAAACAGCTTGAGGCCGTAGAGGTCCAATAGGACCCGAAATTCGGATGTGTTTTGTTTTCTTTTTTGTAGATCGTAGATGATCGATGGTTCTCCAAATTCGAAAGTATTTTTTTTTTTTTGGTGAAGAAATTAGATGGTGTTTTGTTTTGGTTACGGCTAGTGTTGGAGAAATGGAGTTTATTTAGTTTATGGAAGAATAATCTACATTTTTTATTTTTTTGTAAAATGGCAAGTATAATATTATTGTTTACAAACCGTACGTAAGTCTATGAAAAAGAACACTATTATAATTACAAACTCGACTACAAAAACATTTAACACACAGCTAAATACTTTTCATTCAGCACAAAAACAAATCACTGCGTAAAAAACGCAGCTACGTGAAACCGCTACGTCAATTCGTAGACGTGCTACGCGGCTACGTGACTACGACGGACTAAGACCACTTCGGGAGGTGACCACGACTCGACTGCGGCCGATGACCGGCGATCGAGACCGACGCTCATTTACCATTAAGTTTTCATTAATGCTCCAAATCCTTTGTTGTGATGTATATAGTAATGTGGAATTTTACTCTGACCTAGTCTTATTGGAATATCATTAATTAGATGATTCCTAGAATGTATTTATAAGTTTCGTTGGTTGGTCCTAGTTTCAATGATTGGTAACTGAAATAACATTGGAATATTTTGTAATTGCTGGAAGGGCAGTTTTGTAATTACGGTAACAAAAGTTCGAATTATTCAACCCTTATTAATATGATAACTGGATTTACGTTTATTAAGTTGATATTTTCTGTCGATTATTAAAAAAAAACATAGCTTTCCTATACATTTCGAAGGCGTAGGTAGAAAAGTGCAACTTTTCTATGTAACAGCAGATTTTTTTATAATAACCGACGAAAACTCATCGCTTGGGGATTCAGAATCATACTGAATCATGTACAGACGCCAGCACATCTAGCTACTACAATCTGTCAAATTTCTTTAATAGATTATCAACTTTATTGCTAAAGTATAAAGTTCAAAGTTGATTGGGAAAATTTGACAGTTTCGGGTAACCTGATGTGCTGGCGTCTGTACATGTACTGTACAAGTTGCGCGTCGACATCCCTGCCAGCTTGTATATGTCGCACCCGTCATGCATTTGACTATTCGGAACGCTAGCGCCACCCGGCGGCGCTTGACAGAGTCTAGCCTGAGTCCGTGGGGGTTAGAAAACAGCTCGACAGAACGATGTGGAGCTCACTTTGGACTTTGGACTTGGACATTGGACATCGTACGGACAACATGTGCTCAGAAACTGTCCCGCGTTCCGTATCTGGTTGTGTCGTGTGCCTATAGTGTGTAATTTGCTAGTGTGACTAAATTGTTCGTGAAATTATAATCTTATTTGAACTGCAAACGGTTTTTCCATTGCGCAATAACCAACACATACCCACTGTACGCCCACAATAGTTAAATATGGCTGATAATAACGAGACACACTACCTATACCTTCTCCATCATATATATGTACTGGATATTTTTTTATATTTCGAGGTACTTTTAGTCTACCTGACAGTGTGGTTTGCATTATGCGTGTCAAACTACAGCCACAATTCAAGGAACCCAAATGCGAGGGTTAACGTGACGTCACTCCTGTATGTTCAATGCACGCGCTCAATAAAAAAAAACGCAAAACGAACACTAAACCAAAAACTTTATGAACAAGACAATCGAAACAGTTACATAAATACATCTAAAATACACCTAAACAATTACAAACAAGAAGTAAAAACTAACACAATGATTATAGACGGGACGGACACACGACTTGATAAACTTGAACTAGAAGCGTCATCAGACTTTGGAAGTATTGCACCTTCATACTGTTTCAAATACGGCATATATTTTAGTACCATATTATACATTGGACCTCTTTCGAATGATTTGTTTCTTTCAACCTCCGCGTCGTGGAGTGCTTCGAGCAGTTGCTTGTCGAGTGGGGTTGATTTTGATTCTTCTGAGGGATCTCTTAATTCTCTTCGAACCTATGGAAATAGTTATTTTTTCATGGCTACATTTTAATTATTAATTATAAACAAATGCTGGTCCTAAGGTTGTCTTTAAAAGATCGCTCTTAGCGATAAGACCGCCCATTGTGTCACCCTTTTTACAGTTTCTATATTTATGTCTGTAATTTATATGGTGTATATAATAAAGAGTATAGTCTATTCTATTCTATTCTATTCTGGTCCTGAAAAGTTTTAATAAGAGAGAAGTGGAAAGTGAGTAGGGAAGATTTTGCCCTGCAATGGGACAACATAGGCTTTTAATAATAATAATAATAACCCCCACCGCCGTATCCCTACGTTGTCGTCGTGGTGGGGCTTGTGCGCTCCGAACTTTCGACCTGCCGGTAGAGTTTACCTTGCCAGACCAAAAGAGACACAGAAACCCGCAGGGCAGCATGGCGAATTGTTGGGCAGTAGTGACCCCACGGCCCCTATCTCCCGGAAGTAGTGTTTTATTGGCCGGTTGGCAGAGCTCCCACCTCTTTCTTGCCTTTATTAGCCGGCTTGAGTGGAGATTCTCAAGAGCAAACGTGCTCGGGAAAAGGAAGTATTCCAGTAAGTGCTCGTAGGGATCTTGATCATCTTCTTCCGGGCTCTGGGATTGTTCTCTCCACTCTTCAAGCACCTCAGGACATGTTGCCCCTTTGTCGTTACGTCACTATGTGCTAGCGACAGTTTCCGGGGACCCATTATTGAGTGTGCAAGTCACCCTCTGTCATTTTAATATGTGTATTTTATATCCCATAGACCTAGATATCCAGTTTACTTTAGCTACCCAAACCCATAATCCAATATATTTGTTTGAAAGAAAGAAAATTAATTCATTTAGCACAGACTAAAAAACACACAGCAGTTACATACATTATATAAAAACAAAAAAAAACGATCAAATAAAAAGTGTAAAGTCCGATGTAAGAAATTAGCAGGAAAGTGTGCCTTACGGCTGCGCCAAAACGGCCCAGTTCAGCAAAAATGCCAGACAACTAGTGGCTGACGCTGGTTTTCAACTGGACCTGATCCATATCTTGCAATAGTCGTACACCAACCGGGGGTTGTCCTTGTGTGCACTGGCATAGTGCGTACAGGGATAATCGTCGGTTATTGCCTCTCAATAAAAGCGTTTAACGGACCTCTGCGAGTTGGCTTCGGCGCCTCGTACGCCTTCCAAAGGTCGTCTTCTTCAGGTCGTCGTCTTTTTTTATAATAATAACTACCAAGGAACGATGAATACCTGTCTCATGTCTACTTCAAGATTCTCTTTGCGTGCCATTTTTTCTCAAAATGAATGTGTCCAAGATTATTCGGAACATAAAAAGAGAGAAAAGTTATACCGACTATTTAAAACTATCTAATGTAAGTGTCATACCTTGCCCCCTTTTGGTGCCATATCAGATTCTATACGGTCCAAGGCCTCTTGTAGTTCACGAACTGTTTCAGCTGTGGACAAGACAACGGTTAATCAGTAGATCAATTCAATTTTTAAACCATATCGGAGGCATCTAATACTTAGCAAAAAGTTTTTAAATCGCCAATATTTAACTATAATAACAATAAATTCGCATAATAATATGTAATCTCAATACTTCAAAGTTTCGATAGAATCAAAGGGCTTCTACATGACTTGTGCAGGCATAAATGATCGTCAAAATATATTCCTCTTTATTTGCTTTAAGTAGTGATTAGAGATTGTTTAACCATACATTTTTGACGTTTGAAAGTCACTTAAATCATTCATTCATCAATCACCGTTTATAAATAAACCCTTTAATGTCCAACTTTAATGAAAAAGAAATCCTCAGTTATAATCGTAGTTTCCTCCATCGACATAACTTACGATCTGAAAGATATTCATCAATATTATCCTTCACCGATGCATTCCCAAATTCCAGTGTACTACCGGTAACGAAAGCAACATTATTATCATTCTGACTTAAAACCCCAGACTGGGCTAAAGCGTTGTCAATAAAGGTATGTAGTAATGGTCCTCCGTACAGCATACTTGAGTTTTGATATAATCTTGTCACAACATCTCTTAGAACATCTTGATTGATTAAAACTGCAACACGTTTTATTTCAAGATCAGTAAATATACCATTAGTTTTCAAATCCCCATGTTTATAAATTGTATACACACTATTGACTATCCCTGAAGCATCTGAAGTATTTGTTATATCTATTAAAGTTGATGTAGTACTATCGTCGACTGGCTCTACGAATTCGTATTCTATATAGAAATCCTTTTCTCTCTTTAGTATTTCTTCAATAGGTGTGTTATCTGCAAACATACGATCTCATTTAAGTATTTGCCGTAGTAAGTATTCTATTATTCTTGTAAAAGTCAACTTACGTTCTGTCTTTTCATCTAAATCTGTTAAATCTTCCATGTTGTATGATCTTGGTCTTCCAATCAAACTTACTTTCTTTTTTGTTGCTTTTGTACCTTTTACTGTTGTCATTTCTTGTTCTGTTGGTAGCGCGGTAATCGTTGGTGGTATTGCTTCCAGTGAGGCTGTAGTAGTACTGATTACGCTGATATTTGATTGTGGCACTATATCTTCGATAACTTCTACTACATCTCTTTTTTGCATAGAATTGAAATATGTTGTTTGTGTTGTTAAAGTATTCGCCATCGTTGCTATAGTCAGCTTAGTTAGGTAAATCTCGTCTAGACTACCTATATAGTTTAAAGTCTTATTTTTTTCTATTTCCAAGACCGTATCTAACAGTAGATGGTCTTCTAACGTCATCGTGGGGTCGACGACTGTTATCTCTTTCGGGGTCCATTCTGAAATTATGACGTCTGTGTAATTTTAGACAATTAACTCAAATTCACCGCATGTCGAAATTGGATGCATATTTCTTGGTAAGAGAATTTCATTTCCACGTGGTCATCTTTTATTGAGTCAACACAGATGTGGAAAGTTTTGAGTACAAAACTCCATCCTTGGCTTCTGTTCACTGGGATCAAAGTTCTTTACATTAAACACAAACGGATACTAACGATAATCACACAGCGCCTGCATCACCGTATCTTGCTGTGAGCGCGATGGACAGAACGCAGCCGGGGCCGCTGGGGTCCAGATCGGCCGCGACGGTGGGGGGCCGAGGGGCGCTATGTTGCATACGAGGCGCTCCACACTTCGAAGGCGACCTTGCCATGGTATCTGATAACGTTACGAAAGTAAATTAATCAATCACGGTGCAGCATTCAATATAGTTTCTATGGTAGACTCTGCCGAGGAGAAAAGATTGGGATTATGGTGGTGGTATTGGTCAAACGCGAGTCTTTCAACAATGATAAAACTAAATACTGCCTATAAATAACAGTCTCTACCAAAAGGGAACCCTGGCTTTCATTAGAACAGGAAATGTGTAGCTCAAAATGAACCAAGACATGTTCATGATACAAATTCAAAGTGACAGGCTTACCATGAACCGACTGCGTCCACAGCCAACCATATAACTCTGCGCCCACATTATTTGTGCGAAGTCACCGTAGAAACTGCTATTATGACTTGGTCTGCAAAACAAGAACTGTGGTGGTGCAGCCTGACCAACAAAGGGTACATATAGAAACCTATAAGACGAAATACCTAATGAAAACTGACAAGATTAAATATATCGCTAGTTTTACCGCATGATGCTACCACTACTTTCAGGTTAAAAAAGAAACACGCAGAAGGACGTCCACTGCTGGACAAGAGGCCTTTGTCCAACAGACCGGTCTTGTGCTTCTCGCCTCCAACGGATTCCCGAGACCTACACCAGGTCATTGATCTACCTTTTGGGAGACCTACCAACGCTGCGCCTTCTGGTACACGGTCGCCATTTAACCTTTCGATTTTCAGGTTCTACTATACAAAAAATAACGTCATGCAAGCAGTTAAGTACGAGCAGATGAGTCCTGGAATAGAAAACGCTTATCGGCAAGCGCCAGAATCTCCCAGCTAGATGTACCGACAGCCTTGTAAAGGTGACAGGGACAGACTGGATACGGTAAGCGGAGGGCTGGATGTTGCGGTTGGGCGAGACCTTAGAGACCTTCCATGGGCTGAGTTGAAGCAGATACATAAATAGGAATACTCACGGCACGTAGAAGGTGATATTGCCTTTATACGACATACTCTGCATGTACCAGATGTCGACCATGGACTCAACGAGGAGACCAGGCGCCTCCCCCACCACGGAGGCGACGCACTGGCCCACTGATATTGAATCTGGAGGAGGAGTTCCACTAGTAATAATGAGAAGGCATGAGCATGGATCACCATGGCTACCCAAGGCGTTTTGGCGACTTGAGACTTATATTATTTTTAAGTCCAGGTTTACAGTACTCAGCTGCTAATATGGCAGATAAAGTTTTAAAAAACGTTGGGCTTTGTATATAATCGGCTCTGGCATTGTATTAAAGATGTTATTTTAATACAATGCCAAAGCCGATTTTAAAAAAAACGACGTGCCATTTTTCTCACTCAAACAACGCACAGAAGCATTAAGAGTTCCATAAATAACGAAAGTGAGCACTGAGGAAAGATTTTTGTTTAGCCCCGAAAAAGGCTAAATAAGGGATGAAAGTTTGTATGGAAGTTCGTAATTTTTGCCAATGGCAAATCTCTTCGGGCGCACGGCTTGTATTTCAATAAAGCTTCAATGACAAAGATAATCGACGTCTGTCGTGTCGCCTGCTCAATACGATAACATCATACTATTCATACTACATATTAGAGCTATCACAGTGTTAAAATTTTGCAAAAAATACAATAATTTGTCAACATAAACGTACAAAGATCGCGGCATGCGTCGTGTTCTTCAAGTGTCCGCGGTGGCCGACACTGATCTGCCCAACGCTGGGCCTCACGAGCCAACTCTTCAACCCAACGCTGTCGGAGAAAAGTCTCTTTAAACACATACGTAATTCCTAAAACGACCTAGATTCTAGTTCAGGGGTCGGGACAGCATTGATGAAACGTGTACTGAAGTTTGGAAATAAAATTACTTATACTATTAATTGATGACTTATTATGACCTTAGTACGTAAATTCATAGTAACTTGCTAGCTCCACTATGCTATATTTATTTTATATTATAGGCCTTTCTTTCTACCGGGATGATGCAAAAACGTAGCAGCTTCAGGGCCTTTACATGCCACATAAAAAGAGTCACACAGCCTTATTATGTGGTTTTAGTTATTCCCCCTTCCTCAGTGGAGCTCATTGATAACGAGGCTTAAGGATTTCATGAAAACGAATAGCTTCCAAAACTTTTACTTGCACAAATTACAATTTGCACAATGTATGTAAGGCGTGCCCCACTTGTTCGGGTCACAGTAAGTCTTTTTGGTATGTAAATGCCCTGGGGATCCTAGCCCTCAAGAAGCTTCATGCCTAACACTAGGCACTCAATAGTAACCGAATCATAACACACTTTCAGAATGTTGTCCAGCTCTTTTTTGCGGCTAGACATATTGAAATATTTTATATCCATATTAATATTATAAATTCGAAAGCAACTCTGTCTGTCTGTATGTTACTTTTCACGCCTAAACTACTGAACGGATTTCGATACAATTTGGCAGAGAGATAGATTGCATCCCGGGGAAGGTCATAAGATAGTTTTTATCCCGATATTCCCACGGGATCGACACTTATGCGGGTGAAACCGCGGGGCGCTGCTCTAGTACAAAATATTTTAAAACATTTTAAGGCCAGGTATTCCGAGCGCTGTAGGTATTTAACGCATACCTCAGCCCCCGCAAGGAGTAGCGATACGTAATAAGTTACGATGCGCGGGGACGCGCGCACCGCTCACGAGTTCACGAACTCGAGTAGGTACTAAGTTGCGTCACAGAGTAGAGCAATGCAGTAGATCAACTTGAATTGATTAGTATAAGTTTATTTTGTTTTATTTTTCTAGTAGTAGTTATTTTTAAGGTTATAGATAGATTAGATACGTATTGTATAAACTTGATACTAATTATTAAAAATAATTTGTATACTTTTTTTTTATAAAAAGGATTTAAAATCTGACTGACTAAAATCAAATATTCGTGCTACAGTATAAAAAATCAAGCAGTAGGCACACTTACTTTAGGAGAATTGTGTTACAATTCTTGAATTACAATATCAATGCATATTGTAATTCAAAAAAGCTTAGAGGTATAAATGTTCGTCTCGTGTAACACATAATGTGAAGCGTGACTGTGTGAGTCTCAATAAAATAAAAATAAAGTATTTTTATTTTGACGTGACAACGTCTAATAAATCGATGAAGCTGGTTGCACTCACGAAAAAACATGACTCATGTAGCGTTACCTCGCGGCCTCGCTCTGTAGCGTTCCATGGCGGCTTGAAGTGCAAGCGAATATTAACAAATGCAATGCAATTATTCCATCAGTATTTTCTTATGACGTTGTCACGTTCAACTATCGTCAGCAAACCGACTTTACAGACAACCGATTTTTTTATTAAATTAAAAGTAAACACTTTTATATCTGTAAAATATCCAACTCTGCTGTCAAATAAATCGATATGATGCGTTTTTTCTTGGAGCTGTGTCATCAGGTAATTCATGTCAACAATTCGTCGTCCACTGATGGGTTGATGGTTGGTTGGTCGTGTTCGATTTCGTTTTCAACGCTTAGAGTGTAGTTTTCAATTTCCTCCATTGTTCTAAAAACAGATTATTTTAATATAACCTATTGAATTCCACATAATTATTATGTAAAACAAAAAGTAGCAACTTACTCATTGATATTATTATTAGGTGATACATTATTATGTTCATCTAAAGGCATTTCAGCATGTGTGACATGGGCATTGGCAGCATGAATAGTCGTTCTGTAACAATAAAATATATTTTTTTGTTTCAATATTCATAGTTGTTAGCATGTTTTAGTGTGATTTTAATTGAATCGGTTAAAACAATATAATTGATTATTAATAAGTACAATACAGTTACTTACTCCTCAATCCTAAGATTATTCAAGTAAACCATGCTCTAAAGTCATCAATGGAGACACTTTATGTCCTTCCGCATGCTCTATTGATCTGTAACACAAAAGTTGTTTTTGACTTGTTGGTAATTAATTAACAAGTAAAATTTTAAAAAACTTTATTATTATTAAATCAGTCTGTTTAATAGAGACAACTGCATTGAAATCGATTCATCCGTTTTCCGTTTAGGAGCTACAATGCCAAAGACAAATACACACGCACACTGACATACAGACAGTTATACAGAAACAAAGATACGCAAACAGTAATAATAATTAATAAATAGGTACTTTAATTTTAATAATAAAGTAGGTATGTATGTGACCCCCACATACATACGTACCTACTTAATTCAAGTATATGTATTTAATTTCTTTATGTAATTTTTATGGTGTTACAATAACAAGTGAGATACTATTTAATTCAAATATGTAGTAAAAAATAGAGAATGCCTTTAAAATAAATAATATAAAAAAACTTACTCGATATTCGCCGAATCATTAGTTGATACATGCGCACTGCGCTTGGCCTGCAACTGCATTGCTCTAAAACATTAAAAACCCACGTAAACATTTCAAGCCAAGTTTCTTTTATTATTCCATTTGGAGTGGCATAATTAATAATAAACATGCAATAACAAAAATCTCGAGTGAATTCTACACACTGTTCCTCTTGCAAATAAATACTGAATAAAATTATGCATTGGAGAACTTCTCTATAGCCAAACTAGCCATTGATTTTTTTATGTATTTCAAAAATCTTAGCATTCTCTAGTAGTATTGATATTTTTATACTGTGGCTCACCACATTACAATACAAATAAAACATTTAGGTAGGTACTTACTTCTTCACATATCTTTGGAGTGCATTCTTTCTATTTGTTTCTTTTATTGCTTTACACGACTTTTTTCGCCTGCGTTGTTTATTGCCCATTATAACTAACAAATAAACTCTCAAAAACAGATGATAAGTTTCGCGAAGTTGTCGCGGAAAAAACTGACACAGGTCCGTCGTCCATAAGCGCCAGCACGCGACTGAACGGCCCCGTAGGAGCCGCCGCGGGCGCTTTTAATTCATATTTAAACTTAGTAATTAAGAAAATCATTTTATCAAGTCAAACTCTGCGAATTTGTCTATAACTAATTAGTTTCTTTAATATAGTACAAAAATTAAATGTAAAAAGTCAGTAATATAGTCATAATATTGAAAAAACGTTTTAAAAAGGGGTAACTTTGCGATTTTTTTCTATCGTGTGAAGTTCATCAGGTCTTGCAACTGAATGCGATTTTGTCTAGACAAGATCCTTAACTAATACAGATATATTTTTTTTTAATTTAAAACCCTATATTCTTTGTCTCAGATTGTTTTAAAAAACTTAAATTCGGGGCCACCTAGCCTTAAGAGTAACGGTGGAGTCTCTTGCCCATTTTTCTCCATACGAAACTACCTTTTGGAAGGGGCGACTAGAATCAATTCTATTTTATTGTAAATTTTGACGTTCAAAAATGCCTTGCCTATCATATCACATCACACTATTATTATAAAGGCGAAAGTTTATGAGTGTGTTTGTTACTTCTTTACGCAAAAACTACTGAACGGATTTTTATGAAACTTTACAGTAATATACTCGTAGCTTATACATCAGAATAACACATGATACTTTTATGCCGATATTTCTACGGGATCGACACTTATACGGATGAAGCCGCGGGGCACAGCTAGTTTGAAATAAATGGTTCGACTTTGACTTTACCTACTGCATTCAGTTTCAGTAAATTTCAGTAACGTACCAATTTCAGCATGTCTCCTGCGGTGGGAAAGCCTCTCATTTTGCCAGCAGCCGCTTCGTTCCGCCGCCTGTTGAGTCGCGCTATTACTAGGGACTTCTCTTTTGAAGTGAGGGGTGCGCTTATGTAGCCCACACACTCGTGACTAGGACCTTCCTAGGGAGGTTTTAAAAATACTTGAAAAATAAGTTTATAGGAAATTTAAGTAAGGTATATAAACAATACAATCATCGCTTTTATGAAGACCAATCGGCATCCAGTATAGTTTGGAAGATCTGAACACGAGAATCGGTTGTGTTCAGTAATACATACATATATAAACTCACTTCGCAAACGCCTCCTTGCCAAGGGGGTAGGAAGAAACTGCAGAACGCCACCTGCTACGATCATACCTACTCCTAGGTAGGTAAATAAGGTAGTTTTAAGTAGGTAGGTATTACTATCGCACCTTCTGTATAGGCGTCCGATTTCACAGAGTTAGTAATTACAGTACCCGGCGATAAATATTGCACACATCGACCTTTTTACACAAAACCATTTTATACAAAGAAAAAAATTATTATCAAAAGAAGCAAATTAAAATTGTTTGAACAGCTCCTAATAGATACCGGACTATTTGTATTTCGTACGACAAAGATAACGCTCTACGAAGCCGAAATTAGCCGATTGTCTCTTTCCAAAGGTCGATGTGCAATATTTATCGCCGGGTACTGTATGTAGGTTTGAATTTAAGCTCGTTGAATTGCACTTGGCATTTAGCATTTGGGCTCCTGGGGGGCGGGGGGAGGGGAGAGCTGAGGTCAGGAATAAGAGGGAGTAAAGCGAGGTCATGAAAGAAAGGCAGATCCAGGGCTCACCACATTGCCTCACTATTGCTATTAGAAACCAGACGCAGACCATGCTGTCTTATATACACTTGCACCCTAATTGCGCAAATATAAATCACAATCTGAATCATGTTCATTGCTAATCCATTGCTTCATAGGTTCAAAAAACTCGTCTACTCAACATCGTAAATAACGCATTGAATGTTCTTGAAATATCAGAATGTAAGTCATTCCTACTGTTATAGTGTCAGGTACGCAATTCCCTCGCAGCTCATTGTTACAGCCTGACCGCGGAAGCAATAATATGCAGGAAAGTTATAGAAGAGTACTTACAGGGAACTGGCAGAACGTATGTGCGTTAGTATTTCCACACATTCTGGAGCCGCAGTAGTTGACCGAGCTACTGGCCGCAAGCGCTATTGCACTGGCTAACACGACTGCTATGCATTGCATTTTAGCACTATAAACAATTAATTTTGGGCATTTTATATTGTGCATGTTGTCTGTACAATTTTGACAAGTTATTGAAGTTGTGAAAGATTGGGGTTTGTAATTTCTGGCTGAGGTAGAAGAGTGGATCAAGGAGTTTGTTGAACCAAGGTTGCTCTGACGAAGAGATTCTTCTTTGAGAATATTACAGGGACTGATTTTCTATTTTTTTGTATGTCATGTAGGTACTTACTTGCTTAAATACAAATTCAAATTCATTTATTTGTCCGAACATGGTACATTACCTGGTCTTAAATTAATAAATGATATCACAGCTGCCACGTGGGGCGCGCAAATATCAGGTAGATACACTTAGTGTTATGTACCATATTTTAATTGTGCATTTATTTATGTGTTATATTTAACTTGTCTTGCCTTGCACCAAGTCAGTGATTTATCTATCTACTTGGGTTTCCGGTTTTCATTATGACCGAGCAATTTCTTCGTAAGACAAGGCATGTTCTGAAACCCTGATTTAAATACAATTAGGTGAATCTATATATCTGTGAGGACGTGGGCACGTGTGAAAAAAAATCTTTAATGTAATGTAATATATTATACGAAATGTAATGAATGCTATATTTTTCTCGTTCCTAACAGGACACTAAGTCGACGGGAACCCGGAAGGTTATGTTGGTGTAATGAGTGACCCTAAATGACGGATTTGCAGGTTTAAAATAATACAGAAAAAATCATAATAGGTATCCATTTAATGTTTTAAAACAAATTATACAACCAACATCCAAATATATGATCTGTAATATACAAATTAACACAACTCCACGTATATACATTTTACCTTACATTAATAAATATTAATTAATTGTGATTACAACACTTTTCGTTCGTTGTTTACGTACGTAGTTAGCACATGTACCATAGAAATTATGAATTTAAATATTTTTATTTAGACAACTGGATGACATGCCACCTACCCAAATTCTCGCTGCCTCTTCCCCGCGGTAAAAATATTTGTGAATGACGTCACGACTAATAAAGAAAGAAATGAAGGTAAAAGTTTTTATTCCGCAAAAAAAAACGCACATTACAAAAAAAAAAGAAACAAAATACACACATACAAAGTTGCCAAAAGCCTCGTATTCAACAAATAGAAGTTTAAAAAGTTTGACAATGTTTTTCCAGAACAGGTCATAATTTAATGGTTATAATAATATAAAGATATGAGTAACAGGGCGTAAAGTTCACTCGTCCTGCATAGAATAGGGGAAGATCCTCCGACCAGACCAGACGCGTATCGTGTCCGATGGAATACTGCCGGGCGATCGATGTCGGAACGTTCATTACATGCTAGTCGCGCGGTAAACTCTGCTTGCGCGATGCAGGATTTTGCGTGACGTCAATGTGACGCGTAGTTCGCATGTGGCGATGTAGATTGTCGCCACAGTCACACCAAGACCAAAGCGACCACAACGGTTATTAGATAGTTATATTATTAACTTGGTCGGATCAATACGCACAAGGTTTTTTACTAATAAATACGGATGGAAAGAAACATCGAGAATCAACATCATATCAGTTACCGTAAAACCTTACAACATTGCCCTTTAGGTTCGACTTTGCCCAGTTATGTTTTTTTTGTAAAACTCGATACATAGCAAATTTGTCTATAGTTAGAAGTATTTTTTTATCTACGGCAGAAAATTCATCATTTTTCTGGCAACACTTAGTGGCGTAATGTCACCGGTGTTACTTCAGTTGCCTGTCAGAGCTTGTCGAAGTTGGTAGTGTTTTTCGTGGGCAAAAACCGGTTCAAAAACTTTCCCAGAAAGTGGTAGTTGCAGTTACACCAGGTAAGTAATTTTTTTGACACATTTAATATGTTTGAAATGATTAATATTGGCTTAATACTTCATCCAAAACCTCTCATAGATCGTAAGATATTTCGATGGGCAAAGTTACATGCTTCTTTTTGGTTCATTGCTTACGACATTGCCCACCATATTTTTTCTCGTAGGGTTGTCACCCATAAGTAACTTTTGAATTTAATATGTTGTACCTACTTATGACACGAATTGCAAAATGAATGATGGAGGAATCCTTGCAAATAGCATTTGTGAGCATTTATGTCAGTTAAAATGTCAGTCTAATATATCAGCTACGATGCACCGGATTTTGTAACTTATTTATTATTTCTTTTCATAGTTTCTCAAACATATAATTTTTTTTGCTTATAGGATGAACAATATTAACAAATCGAATGCTTGTACAACAAGCAAAAAAAGAAATAGAAGAAAACTAGGATCCAGAAATTATAAAAACTACTCTGCGGAAATGTTGGACATAGCTGTAGATCTAGTTAAACAAAAAGTTATTTCAAGTAGACAAGCCGAAAAACAATTCGGCATACCACGGAGGACCATATTAAATAAGGCAAAAGAAGTACATATGAAACCAGTAGGCGGACCAAAGAAATTAACAGACACTGAAGAAGAAAAACTTGTAAATGTTCTGGTTGCTGCCGGTGAATATGGTTGTCCAATGACTAAGTTGGACCTGAAAATGCTAGTTTTTAATTATTTAGAAAAAAATTCCCGCAGTGACATTTTTAATGGAAAACTTCCCGGCAAAACATGGGTAGAGCAATTTTTAAATAGGCACTCATCGAAACTGTCAGTTCGAACTACACAAAATATAAAACAGGTCCGAGCTGAAAAAGGTCTACAAGAAATACAAAATTTCTTCGATAATTTGCAAGAAACACTTAAGGATGTGCCACCTCGTAATATCTTGAATTATGACGAGACTAATTTATCCGATAATCCGGGTAATTCTAAATGCATTTTTAGAAGGGGTATAAAATATCCCGAAAGAATTTTAAACAGCTCTAAGAGTAGTGTTTCGATTATGTTCACGGTGTCTGCTGCTGGTGAGTGTCTTCCGACATATGTAGTATATAAAGCTATTAATCTGTATTCTGAATGGGTTAATGGAGGTCCTGATGGCACTCGCTATAATTGCACTAAATCGGGTTGGTTTGACTCTGCTTGCTTTGAGGACTATTTTAAAACAATTATACTTCAGTGGGCGAAGAATTTACCAGGGCCAAAAGTCATAATAGGTGATAATTTGTCTAGTCACCTAAACATAGAAGTTGTGGAGTTATGCCAAAGATACAACATGAGATTTGTGTTTCTTCCACCTAACTCCACACATCTCACCCAGCCTCTAGATGTAGCATATTTTGCCCCTCTGAAAAGAGAGTGGAGGAAGATTCTCTTACATTACAAAAACACAAATCCGGGACAGTCAACTATTAATAAAAAACATTTTCCTAAACTCTTGGCCGAATTATTAAAAAATATTAATCTCAGAGAAAGTAGTAATATAATTAGTGGATTTAGAGCTACGGGAATATGGCCTATTAATGCCCGAAACGTGTTGAAACGACTCCCTGAGTATTTTGACGAAGGAATGTATGAAATAGATTCAGCTTTATTAGACTACCTACAAAAAACAAGGTCACCAAAACCAATGGCTGTGAAAAGGAGTAAAAAGTTACGTACTGAACCGGGGAAATCAGTATGTGCTGCTGATATTTTAGCTAAAACAAATAATAAAAAAAATACTCAAAATAAGAAACCAAAAAGAATTGTAGACCTTGAAAACCAACAAGTTGATTTTAATGATATGGAAACTATGGTTCAAGACAGTGAGATAAATATATTACAGCAGGGGGTAACTATTGACAGGTATATTACGGAATATGATAATATACAAGAAGAAAATGAGATATACATACTTGATGATAAACTAGGCGATTTTGTTAAAAATACACGTAAAGAATATGAAGGTAGAGTTTTCCCATCCAATAACTCGAACAAAATGCTGTCTACTGCAAATGATGAGATATTGCAATCGCCACATATTATATCTCCTGTGCTTAACAATCCTGCCAGACTCAGCACAATTTGTACCACAGTTATAAATAATAATATGACTTCCTCAATACAACATCCTAATCCGCTATCACCGGATTATGTGCATATATTGAGTAGAAATGTAAATAGAGACAATCAAAACTTGCCATTTATAATAAATAATAATAATGATTTGCCATCATGTTTGCAATCAACAAATCAACCAAAAGTAATAATAACTTCTAATGTGAAATTGGACTGTAAGCAAAGAAAAAAAAACAAAAATGTCAAGATACAAATAGGTGATGGGGCTAAAGTTATTAGGGAATCTGCACTGACTATGAAAATATTTAAAAAGGATAACAATGTTGCGAGTGTACAAACTGACGAAAATAATAAATTCATAAATAATAAACAGAAAAAAAAGAATACAAGGAAGCAGAAAACTATGACTAAAGACTCACGTGTAAAGTGTGAAAAAAAGGGTAAAATTACTAAATATAAAACAAAATCAAGGAAAAAATCAGTAGTCGCAGTAAAAAAATATTTCAGTGAATCAAGCTCTGAAATTTCCGACACTCTGATGAGTACAGCTGAAACAGATGATTCAGAATATGAAACATTAAATGACTATATAACGACATGTTTGAGAGATCAGTCAGAAAAAGAAAACTTAGAGCCAGATATTCCAATTGGGATCAGTGACATTGAATATTTCACTGGCAATGTTGATACTTTAAAAGAAGGTTACTGGCTCATAGCTAAATTTGCTACAAAAAAAAGTATCAAGCACTTTGTAGGACGCATTTTATCTGTTACACGTAATATCCCTACAGTAAAATTTGTAAGGAAAGTTAAAAATACTTCAGGTGGCAAAAGATTAACTTTTACTTATCCACCTGTCGAAGATATTTGTGAAATGCATCACGTAGATGACGTTGTTGTCGTCCTACCACAACCAATCATTACAAGAAGGGGCCAAGTTATGTTCGAAGTAGATTTTAGTAGTTACAATATACAATAAGTGACTGCTATCATCGTTAATAATTATCTACATTAATAGTTACTTACACACGTATTATACGCAATATTAGTTGTAAACCATAGTTATTTTTTTGTTGTACTTAGTAGGTACCTACTAAGTACAACAAAAAAATAACTATGGTTAGAAAAAAATAACTATGGGTAGAAAAAAATACTTAGTAGGTACCTACTAAGTACAACAAAAAAATAACTATGGTTTACAACTAATATTGCGTATAATACGTGTGTAAGAAGATTATTTTTACGTTGGTATTTATAAGGCTGTTTGATTAAAGTCGCAAGCAAACCTAGATTCTACACCAAAATGTCTTCTCAATTGACTGTTATTCCTATACAGAGGCTTTTTGTTTTTTTTTATATTATATATTTTTTATTAAGGGGGAAGCGCTAAGGTAGCCCGCGAAATTCAAATTTCCTTACGTTTTTTGCAATTTGCTGGTCAGTATTAAGTTGTACGTCGATCAAAATATGATTCGTGGCCGTAACAAATATGTATAAATTACAGAATTATAATCATTAAAGTCATCAACACAACTCTCTAAGACCACGTAACCCCAAAGAATGACGATATCATGAAACAGTTATTCTTTGGGGTTATGTGGTCTTAGAGAGTTGTGTTGATGACTTTAATGATTATAATTCTGTAAATACATATTTGTTACGGCCGCGAATTATATATTAATCAACGTACAACTTAATACTGACCAGCAAATTGCAAAAAACCAAGAACAAATTGAATTGCGCGGGCTACCCTGGCGCTTTCGCCTTAATTTGATAATATTTACAAGGTAATACTAATGTTTATATGGTAAACATTAAGCCGCGTGCGAATGAATAGTGTTTTCTATAACTGATTTTTTCGAACCAAAGTTTTTTTTTTGTTTTATTTTATGTTGGTACTTCTAGAATAAACGAGTTTGATTATAGTCGTAAGTAAACACCAAACTTTTCTTCTCAATTGTCTTTTATACCTATACATAGGTTTTATGTTCTTATTTTTATATTTTTTTACTTAATTTGTTAATATTCACACAATGAGTCTCGTGCGAATGAAAAGTGATTTTGTATAACTAATTTTAGCGTATAGTATAATATAATATACTATAATAGTAACGAATTTGATCATATATATAATCAAATTCCTTACACATACACACTGCATCTATGTTTAAGTGTTCTTTGATCTCAATTGTTTCTAAAGATAGGTTTAGTTATTGTGTATTAATTTACTTCATGAATATACCGAAGATCTTTATTTTGTATCTATTATAGTTTGTACTTTTTGAATTTTTAATGCCAATAAAAGTTTTCACCTTAATAGGTTTTTCATTGAATAATAAAATGGAGCATTTTTTCAATGGTGACAGCCCTAGTCATTGATAATTTTTTCAAGAAAAATGTTCTAGGTGGCGTTTTGACTTTGCCCGCTCAATTTTGAAGGATAAGGTATACGTTTATTCATCTCATATTTTAATACAATACTGCATTGCCCAGTATTTATATTCTGTTATTTTTTAAATGACGATACGGTTGATAGTATCGGAAATATTCAAAGTTGGCAAAGATGTCAGAAACGTATGATTTTTTGCCCAACACATATAATTGTATTTTTTACTAACACACGTATATTTTCTTGGATATTTCTAGTTATCAATATAGAGACATGGACATAAAGTACTGTGTGGTACAAACACAATATAACATACACTCACACTTTTAAAAATAACTCGACTGATGCAAAAGAAAACTCATTTCTAGGGCAAAGTTGCCAGGTTTTACGGTACATAAGGAATGCTTCGGCATTTTTCATTTTCACTTCGAGACTTTGATAAACATTATCACAAATTATAATACTCAAAGCAATATTCATTTCTCAAAGTCAATTTATTACAATCATCTTAAAAAAAATATAAGAAATCGTCGACTTATTGTGTTTTTTTTAGTTTCATTTCAAATGGCAACCATTTTCTTTAGACTAGATGGGAATTAATAGAAAAAATACTCTCACCATTGCTGTACCATTCATTGTACAGACGCCAGCACATCAAGCTACTACAATCTGTCAAATTTCTTTAATAGATTTTCAACTTTATCGCTAAAGCATAAGGTTCAAAGTTGATTGGGAAAATTTGACAGTTTCGGGTAGCTTGATGTGCTGGTGTCTGTACACAATTACATTTTGATCGTTTTAATCGTGAAAAATAATTGTTGCGCGCTTGCGAGTTATGCGAACATAAATGTATGGATCAGCTGACTTTTTTTTTCACGATTTCAGGGTTGATCCCATAGTAAAAGTTGTTCATAATGATGACTACAACGACCCCCTTTAAGGATAAAAACGATCAAAATGTAAGGGTGTAGATATAGAAATACAATATTGTTATCTGCCACCAGATATAATTAAAAACTGAGCAAGATGGCGTGCTGAGATTGTCTTGTATTGATCGTATATGAATCATATTTATGAACCAGATGTTGCATTTCACGAACGCGAGTCAGTCATTCCAATTTAAATCTTATTACAATGTTAGAAGAATCACATGATGCGCGCTCGTGAATTGATAATCTATGATAATCAGCTGCTATGCTTACGCTATACTAATCAGTTCGGAACATGCTTCGGAATGCATTTTAAAAGCATGCCATTGACAATCTTCCCGAAAACAAACAGCTTACAAAGTGAGTAAATGAGAAGTATGATTTTGGTAAAGAACAACTCGATACTGCCTTTTTCAAGGCAGTACAGTGCTTGAAATCGTTAAAATTCACATAATTCTGTACCACAAAGGCCTTGGGTTCTCAGGCTCTGAGTTTGAGCCGGTGTTTCTTTTCTGAGATGATAAGAAACTTTGTAATATGAATAGAAAACCTCATATTTTTGAAGATGGTTAAAAAGTCTAAATAATTACTTGTAGTTAAGCATCAATAAATAAAATAATTTAGCAATAGTGAATGTTTTCTTAGCCACGTAAACGAATTTTCCCTTCATTTCGCTCAGCACGCCACTAAAACATTTGTGTAGTGTAGAGTATTGCTTACAATATTTAATATGGCCGCACGTTACAACTCTGTACCCTTATTCCGTAACTCACTCACAACCACAATCACCTTTATTTTGAAGGGAATACAAAATCCATTACATCATTAAGTTTGAAAAATTGAACAATATCGGCTTTATCACAAAACGAGGTTTATCTTTAGATCAGGTTTAATTAAACCTTCGAGACATTCTCAAAATAAGAACTTTATTTCAATGAAGGTACAGTTGTTGATATAGAAACAGACCTGAAAGTAACGCCTGAGTTGTTAGTTTTGTATTAAGAACTTTACCTTAGTCGGAATAAAGTTCAAAATACAATACAGGCTCGAAGGTTTAAGACTTTAACCTTGGTCTCATTACATAACTCGTTTTGTAAAGAGAAAGTACGTACGTTATACGTTTATAGGAATCTCTTGGAGCTCGAATGACGTCGACAAGGGGCGCTGTTCGTAAACAGTTGCGCACTTGTTTAGTGAAATATAATGAAAAAAACAAGATGGCGTCGTTAGTTCCGATTTTGGCCACGCGCCAAAAGATCCTTGTCGCGCTATATTGTTCAATTGCATTGTGATTTGCGAATGTTTTATGTAATTAAGCGACTGTACTCTTGTCTAGCGTCATTTGGTCCTCTTCCTTAGGTAGGTAGTACATCGAATCTATGAAGTACTTCGTAATGTCCGATACTAGACTTCTGTCCGATATTTCTTGAGCTACGCCGTATATCGCCATCTGTGGAAATAAAGTATATTTGTATGGAGAGATTAGTCAGATAAATATTATAATGATTGATGAGCTATACAACTGGTAGTGACCAAAAGGGTTTTGGATGCCTCTTTGGGGCCTTCCATATATTTTTATTTTAGAAAAGGGGTCATCAAAGTGTGACATCGTGTGACAAAAGTGTTCCATACGTTTTGAAAGTGTAGATATTATACTTTTGTATGAAACAGGTTTTTTTTTTTAACTTAATGTTGGATGAAATGTGTCAACTCTCGGGACTCATGTAAGTAAGTAATCATTTATTTACTAAAAGACTGAGCCTAGGTATCATCAGTGCTTGTCTCAATCATCTCTTATTGAAACAACACTCTTCGATGGTTCAACAACGGTCTTCTCATATGTAATAGCCATCTGTTACATATGAGAAGACCCCTGTCCTTCAAACTAGGAAAATCCTGTATCTTGAAGGACAGTGTACTTTTAAGGGAAAATGTGTTAAATGTATGTTTACCTTGCCCTCTACCGGCGTGTTGTTGTCCTTAAAACAAGCCTTGGCCGCGTCGCGCATGTCGGTGAGGAACCGATCGGCCACGCCCGCCTGCGTGTGCGCGTGTGTCACGCAAATGTGGATCCTAGGAACATACAGTATATTATCAGCAAATCTGCTTAGGGCGCCCACAGGCAACTTTTGTGTTCGCAACTTGGGTCCGCAGGTTTCGACGCAAGTGTCGCTCGTCTATTGCTTGCAATGCAAGTGCGCGCACCCCGCGTGGAGAATAGGGAATATGCATGATTTTTTTTTTATTTAAGAAATTAATCCTCATTCATGTAATAAACAGTTTAGTAAAACTGTTTTTCGGATAACTATGAAATTTAAAATGATATGAGCCATCGAAGATTTGTTTCTATCTCTTTCTCGCAAAACGAAATTTAACACGGAGTTTATATGGCCGTAGTGACATGTGACGTCACAGTCTATGTCGGATCTCTCTGTCTAATTGGTGTGTAATCAATAGTTTTAAATGCTCATATCGGCCGTGTTTCTTGGGCGATTTTAATTTTAATTTCACTTTTTGTCATCTCTACTACTGTATTTTCATATTTTATTAATAAATGCCATGAAAAAAATTCATGCATATTCCCTATTATGGTCCATTCCCTCACACAGAAAAATGAGGCCTGTGTCCCAGCAGTGGGAAAAACATAGGCTGATTATACTACTCGATTTGTAAGTGGCACTAAAAATTGGTATCCACAGGCACATTTTCTAATCCATTTACATTTTTATCAGATTCTTTTGGAACAGTCCATAGCATGACTATTATAGCTTAGACTTACCCGGACGGGAACTGCAAAGCGTTCAGACTCCACCCCTTCTTGTGTAGGAACTCCGCCATCTTGAATATGTCAAAGTGTGTGGAACCAAACGCGACCACTGACGTCGCCGGCTTACCGAACACGAACAGACCTGGGATCTTGCGCACCCTGGAAATATACAATTCATATGTTAAAAACGTCTCCACACAACGGGAGCCTGAAGCGCCGGCCGGCCCAGAAAGAGATGGCAAGATGGACGCGTACCGCGAGGACTGGTTCGAGGTGGCGCGGGAAAAGACTTTCTGGAAGGATTTGGGGGAGGCCTTTGCCTAGGAGTGGGACAGTGGAGGCTAAAATAAGTTGTTGTCCGCGAATTCGTCTGCGGTTATCATTTTTTTATAATTATCCAAGATGAAAAGTGTCCTTCTCCGGATCCCAGGCTACCGGAACCCTATAAAATTAGGGATCGCTGTATGTTTTTAGCCATATCTACCGAGACAAAAAGAGTTTTTATATGCTTTACGGAAAAAAAACATACTCATTTTCAATATATCTGGCGGTCTTGATAACTTCGTCGGTCATCTGCACGTATCGCTTCTTGCCGACAAACATCATGGTCGCCCAGCAAGCCGCTATTAAACCACCCGCGCGGCTGCCTGTGAATAAGTTAGAAACGAGAGTATTAGACTGTGCACCGCAACAAACTTGAATATTGCTCGACTCATTTTGAAAGACAAAATTTACGCTCGAGAAGAATTTAAGGCGCTGAATTGCTTTTGTAAAATACACTTTATTTATACATTGAGGGCCCGTTTTAATGTCTCGACAGAAATAATCTGCCGAATAATTAAAAAGGGATAACTAAATTATGAAAATCTGCCAGATAATTTAATGAGAACTTATCTGGAGGTTTTGAAAACAGTCATTAGAGCGTGCTAGCCCTTATGGTCTATTGACTTCCTCATTCAACAATAGTTCATGTTCTTACTAAATGTCAACAGTGTTAGTTTACACAATGCACGATTATAACAGAGAGCATCAGATACAAGACACTGTGACATTGACCTAGTGAAACAGTGGCGCTACACTCAAGTTTCTAAATGTGAATCACATAACCAGAATGCACGGAAACGTGGCAAGGAAAAAAATATGAATGCGTAGAAGAGACCGCGCAACGTAACTAATCACTAACTACTGCACACATCATCTTGTATCATTTTTCAATCGTCGCTCGTTCCATCACGTTATTTATCCTCTCTTCTATGCAGTTTAGCTCTCTTTTGTTTTCGGTGCGCGATAACAATAAGCGGGAAGCGTATGGGACGCTGGAGTAGGGCGCGGGCGGTTGTCAATCCGTTAGTCAGTTGACGACAGACTAGCGGAGTTACGAGTGGTTAGGAGTTATATTTTCCCTCTTAATGAAATAAAAAATACTACATAATTGTGTACTTAACGATGCTGTTTCATTTAAGATTTCAAGAAGTATGTAATTGGTAGATCGCCCAGGGTATCGTCAGGGAACAGTAGATCTTGGGTCTAACCAAGTTAGCCACCCCTGCTATAGACATTATATTTAACATTACGCTAGGAACCTTCGGAGCCGAGCAAAAACGAAAAAGTCAGAAAAAACGCCAAGCTTAAACGAAGTAATAGCGCAGGTAGGCGATGCGATGAAACGGGGTGAGTCGGGGAACAAGAAATTACACGCGAACAAAGTCGCGGGCAGAAGCTAGTGTCCTTATAACCCACGTCACTTTCATCACTCAGCCAAAAGGCGAGCACTGCTGGATACAGGCCTCACCCAAGCATCGGCATCAAGTATCTATTCGTTGTTCTCTGGACGCTCTTAACGCGTATCTTTCTTAATTTTTTACATCGTTTTCACATTATATAATTTTAAAATCAAAAGTAATGATGTAACTAATATTTTTGTAAAATATAATTTAAAAAGAGTGTCCATGGAGTTTCTTGCCCATTCTTCTCCATAAGTACCTACGCTTTGGAATGGGCAACTAGCTTCATATTTTTTGACTGACGGACATCTTGACAATTCAAAAGTGCCTGTAAATTATTTAATTGAAATAAGTTTGAGTAAGGTCCATAATATGCGACTATTAAATACATACCATTGACGGTGGGCGATCCGTAAACACCGCCGGGCCATTCTGTCGTGACCGTGTACTGATGATGTCTGTATTCTTGCTTCCTGTACAAGATTACTGACGTGCCTTTAGGTGCGAAGCCGTACTGAAAGAGAAAAGGAAGTTAAAATAAATTTGTGAAAAAATATATGACGGCGCAGCAAGTGGCGCCACCTAGATTTGTTACTCAGTTACTGGAATCACCGAAAAGGTTGAATAAGAGTGACAGGCTGGTGACAGTCACTCTAGCAGAGCTTCGCGTCGATAACTGCGTGGCGGCTGTCTAAACTGCTTTATGTGCGCCGATTATACAGTATGTTAACTAACAGAGGGCGTTCCCGTTAACCCGCAATAGTATAGCATCCGTACATGCTAAAAAAAATATTACCATTCGAAAATAAAATGTTTTTATTTTTTTTTATATTAAAATATTCACTAAAAATCGTAAATTGATACTCTATTTATTTAATTAATTCTAATTTATTTAATTAAATAAATTCCGACATTGCTGTCCTTCAAGTACGCGTGTACAGAGTGTTTCTTTAACGTATCAATTTACGATTTTTAGTGAATATTTTAATATAAAAAAAATAAAAACATTTTATTTTCGAATGGTAATATTTTTTTTAGCATGTATGGATGCTATACTATTGCGGGTTAACGGGAACGCCCTCTGTTAGTTAACATACTGTATAAAAATGTTAAGGAAAAAGTTTACTAGACCGCCAGATACTCGCTAAAGGCCATCGCACATCAAGTGAAAATAAACTTGTTAAAAATAAGATATTTATTTAGGAGTACCGGAGCAACCGCGCTTCGCTGCGCCTCGCCAGATGAGCGTCGGCCCTAACGACTCAATTTTCCTATCCAGCCGGTAACCGATGGATCAAAGATGACAATAGAACAACCCATTCATCTGTAATGAGTATATAGAAATACTTGATCTATTCAGTTCATTTGTTTTTACGAATCTACCGGTCGATTCTGTAAAAATCTCACCGTGAAAACTTAGGTGAAGTGAGTTTGTTTTTGCTAGGAATTGACACTATTGACAGCTCACTCCACGCTCACTTCACCTAAGTTTTCACGGTGAGATTTTTACAGAATAGCACCGCAGTTCGATCAATGTATTGATATCGGCTTACCGATCTGACTAGCAACGATAAAACAACTGTTGTACCTACCTTAACATAATTCACATTGTTTCTATACTACATTTATGTTTATTCCCGTATTTATGATAAACAAGACTTGCGCAACATTGTAGCAACTTCATTTTGTGTCGCTCGCAACATGTTTCACACTCAAATGATTATGAAATTATTTCAGCAATATCTTTCCCGCAACACAAAACATACATGGCATCATCTGCCTAGGCTTTTCCCAACTATGTTGGGGTCGGCTTCTATTCTAACCGGATGCAGCTGAATACCAGTATTTTACATGGAGCGACTGCCTATCTGACCTCCACAACCCAGTTATTGGTTAATACGATACCCCTTGGAAAGACTGGTTGTCAGACTCTCGGGATTTTGACTACCCGTAACGACTGTCAAAAGTCCACGAATGACAGCCGGGACCAACGGCTTAACGTTCTTTTCGAGGCACGGAGGGATCTCGGTATGTAAAGATGGTCACCCATCCACAGACCAACCGCAGCAAGCTTGCTGATCGATCGACCTGTGCGGCTGTTATTACATATTTAGCCACGGACCCCTCCATTAATCTATGTATTTAATTGATTTCTTAAAATCCAATCAGTTCCTTTCAGCAGCTTTATGTACCCATATCTGTATCTTAACACAAAATAAAAATTACATTTTTTGTCGTTATTTTCAACTTAATGATTTGGTTCTGTACTAGATTCTGTTTTTATATTGAAATCCTTAGGAGCTGAACCACATAGATGGTTGAACATCTTTGTCTATTGTTGGTGTAACGTATACACACGCAGTTATGCGATGTACTACACAGTGGTACAAACTACGCTCAAAATTCAGTCAAAGATCCACGAATGAAAGCCGGGACCAACGGCTTAACGTGCTTTCCGAGGCACGGAATACAGGCAAACATGGATGAAACAATATCGCGCTACTTCTTTTTGTCATGATATTACCAGCTTTATGGTAACTACAACTTACTTTATGCGTATCAGCAGACATACTAGCCACTCCGGGCAGTCGGAAGTCAAACACCGGTATATGATGGCCGGCATCAATCATGAAAGCTGCCACGAACCCTCCGAGACACGCGTCCACGTGCAGAGGTATGTCGTACTCTACGGCCACGTTGGAGAGGGCGATTATATCGTCCATTGTGCCGTAGGGGTAGTTCGGAGCTGAGCCTACGATCTGTAAGGAAGGAAGGTCAATAATTGGTTTAATGCAATGACGAGCAAGAGTAAAGAGGATAAAAAATCTTGACGCGCAAAAACATACAACTTATCCTATGTTAGTAGTTGACGAAAACGAACAAAAGACATGACCATGACATGACATGATAGATACGCAGAATCACCGCTGCACCACTCTACGAGAGATGACACAGCAGCGATTGTCGAACAAATCGTCTAGCTTGTCTGAAATCATGGCTGGAATGCTATTGGAACTAGCCCGCACCCTGCCGCCAGGGATGCACACCGCTTGCGCAATATAGTAAAAAAAACAATTCACTCGCACCTCAGCGAATATAGATGCACTACAAAAGTGGGGCAGCGCCAAAAACACTCTGACATGGCTCTCTAGTATGTTTGCAGGCTGCTTCTACTATAGTCCGCACGTACTGAGTAATGACAAAGCGCCCCCGCCCCTCCGTCCCACCGCTCACATACCTAAGGCGCGGCCAACTAGTTCCGCGCAGATTATAGTTTTTGGTTCTAAAAAACTTGTCGGTTCACAATTTGATTGCCTTTTTGAATTTGATTTGAAGCAAACGTTTTCGGAGCTCGATATATTCCCCATTAAATCTTTGGAAGGCACGTTAGTCATTTATTTTTGTGAAGTTATTATACATCATCAACATACATTGTGAAAAAAAAAACGTATTATTGAAGCTAACTTGAAAACCACTCAGAACTTGACCAAACTTATATGGGATCACCACAATAACCCTTTCTAACAAGAATGATAAAAATCGGTTCATAAATGATGAATTTCTGAGGTAACAAACATAAAAAATACAACCGGATTGGGAACCTCCTCTTTTTGAATCCTGTTAAAAAAGTAAATACTTACCAAACAAGTCCTCCTGCCAATCGCCTTCCGAACCTTCTCAACATCGACCGTCATCGTATCTTGATTTACAGGTATTGTCTTAACAGATAGTCCAAGGTATTGAGCTGCCTTGTCAAAAGCCGAGTGAACAGTTGATGGCACTATAATTTGAGGGTTGGATATGCCCTTACTGTAGGCGAGGTCTCTGAAGGCTTTGCAGGCCATTATTATTGATTCTGTGCCTCCTGTTGTTACCTGGAAATGGAGTTTTTGGTATTACATTCAATTAATATATTTGACGGAGAAGGTATGTTTGTGTGTGTATTATCAGCCATATTTTAATTACTGTGGGGGTACTATGGGTAGTGTTGGTTATTGCGCAATAGAAAAAACCGTTTACAGTTCAAATCAGATTATAATTTAACGAACAAATTAATCACACTACTAGCGAATCACACACTGCAGGTACACGACACAGCCAGATACGGAACGCGGGACAGTTTCTGAGCACGTGTTATCCGTACGATGTCCAATGTCCAAGAGACTCGCTCTACCTCGCTGCTCGCTCTCCTCGACTCCTCACGAATTTCAGGCTAGACTCTGTCAAGCACCACCAGATGACGCTGGTGTTCCGAATAATTAAACGAATGATCGGATGCGACATATTGTTAATGTATTTATTCTAGTGACAATATTTTTATTATTTTGTTAAAAGAAATATAACGTAATATCACGCCTGTATGCCCAGGAGGGTTAGGCAGACCTATAATACCTGCACCTCATTTTACTATCCTTTAAATAGTATTAAACAAAGGCGCCAAAATGTCTGTGACTCTGTGTGTGCATAGCTTCCGAATGGCTGCACCAAATTCCGAAGAAGAAAATTGCACCCATGCGAACCTGGGGCGGGCTGCTAGATTTTAATAAATATTAAAATAAAAATTTATAAAACCCCCGAGACAATATAATAATAAAATTAAATGTAATTGGAAAAGGATAAAATAATTTAAAACCCCCAACTTAAAGAATTTATGTAACGAGACTAAATCTGATAAATTCATATGGCAGTCGGGGGACCGTTCTGTGGAACAAGTTCTATTCTAAGAAGTCTAATCAAAATCGGTTCATCCGTTCGGGAGCTACGGTGCCACAGACACACAGACACGCCAAACTTATAACACCCCGTCGTTTTTGCGTCGGGGGTTAAAAAGCTCCAAAACGCACTCATAATCGCGCAGTTTACGCTTTTCGGGACATACATATGTATATCCCGAAAAGCGTAAACTGCGCAATATGATGATATACATATGATACGTCCAACACAATCAGGAAAGCATTATCGCCCTATTTTAGCTAGGGCATGTTTCGGGTGAACTGCTTGTATACTAACGAAGTACATGTCCATCTCGCTCGCCATTCTATCCCCCGTTCTTTTGCAAAACATTGTAAAGATTCTAACGTGATATAAATAGACATTCATAAACGAACTACGTGACAACTAATTTACATTTTTAATTTTTTGAGTCAACAAGTGTTTAGTGGAACAATTATCTTTGTTATCGTCTCGGATAACTATAATTTGTTTACAAGGTCATGAAGGTACGGTATGTTCGAAGCCAGAAAGGCGCTATACTTTGTGTAAATTATTTCATCACCACTGCTCTCAAAACGGTGAAGGAAAACATCGTGAGGAAACTGGCATGTCCTAGAACCAAAAATTCGAAGACATGTGACATCTACCAACCCGCACTGGTACCGCGTGGTGGATTACGGCCCACTTCCTCTCACCGAGAGGAGGCTTGTGTCCCAGCAGTGGGAACATCATAGTTGATATTATTATATGATGAGTCCTTTCGATAGCACTAAAATTTATCATCTATCATAGGAGTAAAACTTCTCCCACCATCTTCGCCTTGGCTTACCGCAATGTCGTCTTGCATTAAATGGGAACCGGTTAGAAATCCATACTAATACACACACATACACATACATACACACGAAAGACGTTCGTTCGTAATATTATAAATTCGAAAATAACTCCGTCTGTATGTTACCTTTTCACGCCTAAACTATTCAACGGATTTCGATAAAATTTGGCAAGGAGACACGATGGCATCTTGGGGAAGGACATAGGCTACTTTTTGTCCCGGTAGCAGGTTCACGTGGGACAATTCCTGACATCCACGCGGGCGAAGCCGCGGGCCAAATCTCAGTGCTCCTCAGTGTACCGAGTATCCTATGATTCGTGTTTTTTTTATGATTATTTACTTGTGCTTACGACCAATAAAATAAAATCGAATATAAAGTCTCACGATAAAAGGTTTGTAAGTTAAAAATAACTTGACACTCATTTCTACTTTCATTTAATTCATGCCTATCAAACGTCAGTCAGTTGCATCTTTATTTACTTACACTGGCAGATAGCTGATGTTATAAGGACTAACTAAGGCTAGTAAAGTTAAGGCTAAGTTATTTTAGAAAAATAATTATCGTTCCCCGCGCAAAAAAAAACCACCCATGAAAATTTACGACATCCTCGCGATCGAAGCCGCGGGCTATTCTTTTTCTAAAGTCACCGATAACAATCCACAAAGAAAAGGTTCAAACTCACCGTCCCACAGCAGTCCTCATCTCCATGGAACAAGTTGACGGCCATCCTCACAACTTCGGCCTCCATTTTATTAATGCCAGGGAACACATCTGCATGCAACGGGTTGGTATAAGCGGTGAGGCTGTATGCGTCACAGGCCACCTTGCTGATCTCCTGGTTAACGTGGTATACTGCGCCTGATACTGATCCTGCCTGCCAGTCGTATGCACCTGGGTAGATTAAATATAAATGGGTTGTTATTTATGTCTTTCTTTCTTTAATTAAAACGGTTTAAAACCAATTACAAAAATTAAAGACAGACAACACATAAAAGAGAAAGTATAAAAAAACATCCAGTTGATGTTGTTGTTGTAATGATTTGATTTGATGTAAAAAAGTTAACTACGCTTTCATAGATCCCTAGCTAGTACTTCTGACATGCCGACAAAATCTTCATCCATTCGTCCGCAAACAGATCGTTTGTTGGATAATTGGGAAATTCTCAGTAATCCTGACTAATATTATAAATGCGAAAGTAAGTTTGTTTGTTACCTTATCACGAAACCACTAAACCGATCATCCTGAAATTTTGCACATACGTTGCATAGGGTACCTTTCATCCCGAAAAAAAGTGCTGTTCCCGAGGAAAACAACAAAAACGTAATTATGATAATAGATGGCGCCAGGTGTCTTTCCAAAAGAAAACAGGACAACGTCTGTCGGGTCAGCTAGTGTAGGTACTTATATTTATAACAAAATTTACCAAATATGGGTGTTAAATCTAGATCTCTTTGGTCAGGAGGCAAAAAACAGCTGTTCCCTTCATATTGTCGTTTTTTGCGAACATAAATTTATGGAGAAGCAATTTTTTTTAACAGGTACTTTATGTTTAACTCACGCGCGCTTTACTTGTGGTTACCAAATGTACAAACACGTTGTGAATGTGTGTGTAAGCGCAGGCGCTCTTGGTACCGTCCGAGACACGGGCGAAGTCGGAAGTATTTGTGTGTTGTACGCTGACGCTACGCTACTCGTCTTCACGCACACATTCACAGCGTGTTTGGACACTTGGTTACCACAAGTAAAGCGCGCGTTGCTTCGTGAGATAAATACTGTAATACTGTACTATATTAAAAGTTGTTCTTACATAATGATGAGTAAAATTACCCTTTTCAGGTTTTCGTTTATTTAAATTCACCTTATATACTTTGGAGAAAACATGTAATCTTGTTAACTTTTTTGCAATCCGTGAAGTAAACACAATGGTTTAAAACAATCATAATTTTGTGTTTATGGCATGTACATAGAGTTCAATTATCAAAAAGTGCTGGATCATCATGTGTAACAAAGCATGTTATGGAATTAATTAAATTGTTATCGTGTGCTTAGTCATTTTCTAAGCAAGAAGGTACTTATCTCGATTGTTTGGTTAATTCATTCAACAATGTATTATTTTGGACCGAAAAGTCGAAAACTATATAATGCGCCTGCCAGACTATGCTCCTTGCGCTGCTCATCGCTATGCTCCTCGCGCTGCCGTGATTTGCCGCGATGTTGCCCTCTCTGCCCACACACTGCTCTACTCGCGCAATTAATCGCGACGCTCCTCACTTGTCATTTGCCTTGGTGAGACAATGGACGTTGAAACGGTGCGGTGGCAGCGTGCGCGCTATGCATTTTTAGTACCTATAGCTAATTATATTGATGTAGTAAAAAGAAATATACATCGTCGTCGTCGTCCTCGCCAACGGAGATGGTGGATTATTAACACCTTTTCATTTGACCATTCCACGCTTGGCGACGACATAATTTCCAATTTTGCATACGCGTGCGTCTTGCGCGAGCGCTCCATGCAGACTGCGACCGCGCGATTATGTGGCCGGCCACTCGCACTCGTATTGCCGGTCCTTTGACTCGCGCGCAAAAACCGACAAAATAGGGAGCAGTGGGTAGGACGAGGAGCATGACGTGTGGCATGACGAGTAATGTTGCCACACTATGTCTCTGCCTCCTTTCCTCGTTACTTCCCATGCCACTCGTCGAGTGTGTGGCAGGCGCATTAGACACAGGCCACCTCTATTTAATGTATTGTATTCCTGTTCATTCAAAAGTTTTCTGGTAGTATTCGCAATAAGATCGTCGTTGTACCCTTAATATTAACCTATCGACCACCCCAGTCGGATTAATACGACAAATTTTTTCGTGCCCATGCCGCCGCAGTCGTAATTATACGACTGAGAACTTATGGTCGTTTTTTATTTCGTGTCACCTATTCGTCCTAGGTATTTATTTGTCAATTTATGAGCTGGGCGCTGGGGGCACGGCATTGATATAAAACCAAGTCAATAGGCATAGTTGCCCTAGCAATTGCTTTAAACCACTTTTGACAATTCCCAGTCAATTAAAAACTGTTACACAGACAAATAAACCTTGTCGTTTTAAGAAGTGCAAGGGACATTCAATCTTAGGGTGTTAATGTAATTACGAGGGCGATTAAACAAATAAAAACAATTTTAGTATACAAAGCATATCCTGTCTATCTAAGATACTTTCAAGCATGTTTCAAGCATGAATATTCCAACAGTAGACACAACTTACCTAAAGCCACATGATCCCTGACTTCTTCAATGACTTGTTTAGGGTCAAGCCCTATCTCAGGCAGCTCCCTTCTCACTGTGACACCTGCTAATCTCTTTGTGACATCCTTCCTGAAGTCACTGTTGATTTCTGCCATCTTCTCTGCAATCTTACGCCTCACTATGGGCACTGAACGGAGCCATCTGTAGAATTCCTTGCGAAGGCGAGTTGTTACAGCTGGTGGTAAAGTAAAAAAAAAAAAAATATTATTTTGTAATTATCCTTGGCCTGATTAAAGTAACTAAAATGATTAATGAATTTCCATGTTCTAGCGGTATCTACGACGCCACATGCGAAGAACGAGTCATACTAAAGTCACGCAAAATCCTGCATCTCGCAAGCAGAGTTTACTGCGCAACTAGCATTATATACAACGCCCCGACATGTCATTGGGCAGTTGCCCGGGCCCAGTGCGGTTGGTGGATGTCACGTCTTCGAATTTTTGGTTCTAGGACATACCGGTTTCCTCGGGATGTTTTCCTTCACCTTTTTGAGAGCAGAGCAGAGGTGATGAAATTAAATACGCAAAGTGCCTGGGTTCGAACTCACGACCAACAACCTAGTAAGTTGGGTTTGATACCACTGGGCCACCACTGCTCTTAAAAAATAAACTGCTGGAAAAAAAATATATAAATAACAATAATTGTATCTACTTACATTCTTTAGAAAACTATGCAATATATTTATTTTACAATCATTATTTTTATTATGTACCTATATTTAATGACTACAGAAAATTTTAAAGAACACTTACTCTCTTGTGCGTTATACAAGCTATGTGCCCACACTATAGCGAGCACCGATGATGCAGTCATGGTGACTATCTGCCATGCCTCCTTCCCCTCGAACAGCCTGTTGATGGCCTTCAGTGGCTGCGGTCGCTCACTCATGGCTAGAATATGAACAGCATTTTAGAATAATCATGCAGTGTACAACAGCTTCTAAGAGAGCCTCCTATCACACTAATATTATAAATGTGAAAGTTTGTGAGTGAGAGTGTGTGTGTGGGTGTGTTTATATTTATGTTTGTTACTCCTTCACGCTCCAACGGCTGGACCGATTTTGATAAAATTTTGTATGGAGATAGCTGACACCCTGGATTAACATATAGGCTACTTTTATTTCGATATTCCCACGGGATCGAAACTTATGCGGGCGAAACCGTGGGGCGCAGCTAGTAACTATTAAGTCTTGAATACTTCCACAGATAGCAGCAACATTTTTTTTTCTTTCTATAGTTATGAGAATAAAGATCACTGTGATTTTGATAGTGATGCAAAATCAGGGGTAAAGTAACTGCGAAAGGACTTTAATGAGACTTGACAGGTTAAATTTTAGTGTGATAAAATAAATTAAAAACTGTAAACGTGTAACCCACATCAATATCCATGAAATAATAAATTATAGACACTTATTATAATGCGTGTGTTGATTTTACAGAAGAGTAAGAAGTACTCATTCATATTTTTTTAATAATAGGTCCATGTAATATTATTATAACTTAAACTGCTAAGTAGTTTCAAGCCATTGCCACATGTATTTGGTTTGTTTATTAATGAGATTACCTAAACCAATTTTATTTTGTTTGATTTCTTTAATAACACTTACTTATTGCATTTTTATATTTATTTAAATATGTGTTTGTGTGTTTTATGTTAAAATTAATAATTACTTAATCAAATTGTCATTGACTTAGGTTAATTAGAAAGATAATTAGAGAGCAAAGTGCACATCAACTTTTGGATTGGAAACTGCCCTAATGTAGGTACCTACTGATAAGAAAAACATTGTCTTTATGTAAATGGAGCCTAAACTACTTATAATTTTAGCACCAACGATGAAGGTACCCAAAGTAGTGATAATTACAGGCTGAATTACAGCGCAAGCAATTAAACAAATGCTAGCAAACACCGGTAATCTCATAATTAATTTTATAGTAATAAATTGTGTTTTAATAAGCGCGTACATTTCATGTAATAACACTATTTTTATTTTGTTACTTACCGAATACAGCTGGGTACTACTGGGTAGAAACTATCACAGTTTTTTCTCAAAATTACAGAGCTTAGATCAATCAATTTTAACCATTCATAATCTTGATAACGACACACTGATAACGATTATTCAAACGAGGATTATTTTGTAAACGAGATAACAATGATGCTTAGCAGCAAAAAAGTGTATGAACAAAGGCACTAATTAAAACAAAGGCCAGTGTAATCAAATAAACACTCATTAAAATGAACGAATATTTTGAAATCGTGTCGAGTCTCGACCATACCACTACACTACAGACTACAGCGCACCTCTAATGGTTTTAGTGTTGTACTGTGTTAACAGAACACTACTACCTAACGGATTCTGTCGGAATCGATTAATTGATTCTCGAAAACGAAATAAAGCTACTAATTGACACTGCACTGACAGATTATGATTTTGTTTTGTATTCAGGATGTCCCTGGAAATATGGATCAAATTGAAGGGCGTGAGCAAGGTCATTTCCAAACTTTTTAACCCTGAGAATGTCGGTGAATTTTATACGGTTCAAAAGTTTAACCAATTTTTGTTTTTTTCGATCACTTCGCATAGTGCTCAAAGTAAAAAAATAAATTGATACCCCGTAAAAAAATTCACCGACATTCTCAGGGTTAAAAACATCGACATTATCTGTGTGGCGAGAGAGAGATAGCTTAACGCCGGATCGAGTGGGAAGAGAATCGCAGTCGATTGCGCATGGCGACGCGTCGCCACACAGTACACATGACTGTGACTGTATATATACACCATCATATAGCGTGGCGACGCGTCGCCACGGCATGCGTCGCCACGCCAGAAATTTGTTTTACGTGCGGCTATAGATGTTTCACATCAAAAGTTTGGAAATGACCTTGCCTACGCCCCTATTTGATTTGATCCATACTTCCAGGGACAACCTCAACGTGGCCGTAAGTAAGGCAGACAACGATGATGGGGGTTGGCGATCTACGCCACAGTGTACAGCGATTTGAAGTGCGGGCAATAACTTCCCAGTCGCCACCTGGTGGCAACTGGGACTTTTATTCCCAATTACCACTCATCACATACACATTGGAGGTGGCAATCCATGTGGGAGTGACTGGGAATATTCGCGAATTTGGGAGTTTTTGATAGGTGGGTCGCGGTCCAGAGTATGGTATAGACGAGTAGTTCCCAAAGTTGTTTGGGAACTACTAGTCTATACCACACTCTTAAAAATATGACCACATCTTTCTGATACATGTCATGTTGTAAAGAAGAATTTTCATTGTTGAAAACTTCAAATGAAATGATTGAAGAAACCAATTGGCATACCCTAAAATCAGTGACAATGAGATTGGGACCAATAGTTTGATTAATTGTTGCGCACGAGTACTTTGACACCTAAGTGCCTTTCTTGTATTTATTTGTATTAGTTATTCATTTAATTAAAAATAGTTAGCTGTGTTATACGGTATTGTATATAATCATTTTAGTGTACTTATCAAACCTTAAGTCGACTAATGAAAAACAATCGACAATTTGCCGACTCAAACTGTGTAATTCACTTCACTAAAACAATAAATTTTGACATTGACAATCAGATGTTAACAGAGTTGTGTTCCAGTTTCTAGATATTGTTTTTGTTTTTGTATACTTGATTTGTCTTCTACAATTGCGAAAAATAAAATAAAAATCTTAAACATTTATTCATTATAATAACACTGAAGACAATACATACGTATTATTTTTGTAAACTGTCTAGTATCACGACATAAAAATCAAAAAATAAAATATTACTGCATGCTTAAAATGTAACAAAGACTATGTCTGAACCGCGATTCGATTAGACCGAGAGAACAGCTGTTGATATTATGAGTCATCAACCTCCAGTTTCCTGTATTCCAAACACAGCCAAAATGTCGAAAGCTAAAAAAGTAATCGAAGAAGCGAAGGAAAACAATAATCCTGAATTAGATTTGGTGGACAAAGGACTCTCTAGCCTCGATGAAATACCTGGATTGTGTAAGTTAATTGCTATAAACCTGTTTACCCTTTTAAGGGCGTAGTGTAAGTGTGTAACCTGTTTACAGGGAACTCGTTTCGACGTATTGCACTCTGCACTTATTATTTATGCACCGCATGTTGTTAAACATCTTATTTTCTCATATTGCTATTTATGAATCGCTCTAGAAATCAAATTATTCGATCATAACGTTGATCAAGGTCGCATGTATATCAGAAATATTAGGTACTTAGGTACAGTTTTGTTTTTACATTTTAAGAACAGTCCATGACAGACCTAAAAATAGAACAGTATTACAATCATGTAATTTAGCGTTTTAGATTACTATTTCACTTTTTCACCCATTATTTAAGATTAGTTACTGGAGGTCATTTTAACTATGACATCATTCCCTATAGAATATTATAAGGTGTTTCCTTCCCTGTGGACTTATAAACTGATAAATGAGTGCTTTGAATTTGTTCAATAATGCTAACAAATGTATGACTATGCTGCCTTGTGAGTTTGTGACAACAGCAACCCTTAGAGAAAACTTTTCTCTGTAAAATACTCTCCTGTATTCATACTCATACCTTTTTCTTTGCATTCCACAATGTTATCAAGATCTATTGTATGTATCAATGTGGGACAGTAAGATAGAAATAAAATTGGCATTCAGAACTTAAATTAGTAAATTATTCAATTTTTCTATCTGTCACTATGTATTAGGGCATTCAGTAATTTTGATGACGTGTTAGATATCTTGTTTGGTATGCGTCCTATGACACATCCTAGTATTTATAAAGCATCAAGCTAAGTTTGTCCGATGAAATCCTGTGGAATTTTGTGTTTTAGCCTGCATAGTGCATATGCCTTTTAATCCATTAGGTAGTTTGCCAGGTTATTTGGGTGGCGATTTATTCTTTCTTTATATTCTAAAATACAAATCAGTAATAAAGACAGACCACAATATTGGCATCATCATCATGAAACAAAACCAATTCTCTGATTATTCTAAAACCAGAGAAAAAAGTAATATTTGGATATAAAGTAAAACTTACTTCTGCTATCAGATATCTATTATTCCCTACATCTATGCTCTCCAGTTGTATCGCTAGGGCTTGTCCGTTAATAGCCTGCGAAAGACCACAATTTTAATAATAAACTTTGTCTCTTTCAGTCACTCTTACCAACATCACCCGTCTCACATTGAGCCACAACAGGATACAAGTAGTTCCTGCTGCGCTGGCAAACCTCGCTAACTTGGAGATCCTGAATCTTGCCAACAACCATGTGACAGAGCTTCCCGTCAGTCTATCCTCTTTGCCAAAGCTCCGTATCCTCAATGTCTCTCTTAATAGACTGTATGGATTGCCAAGAGGTTTTGGATCTTTTCCGGTTTTGGAAATTTTGGACCTGACTTATAACAATCTGAATGAGAAGAATCTGCCTGGGAATTTCTTTATTATGGGTTTGTTTTTCCATTATTGTTAATGTTATTGTATGTGGATAGCAAATTAACATTTAAATACTGCATTACTGTGAACTCCACTATTTATATTCTAATTAAGGTAACTATGCCTAATTGCCTACATTTTAAGTCAAAGTCAAATCAATCAATCAATTTTATTTCACAGCATTAGATAAAAGGCCTATGTTCAGCAGTGGATGTGTTTCGGCTGGAATGTTGATGAAGTGCTCAATGAGCTCTATAACTATATGCAAACCGTAACTATGAATTCAGCACATGAGTCGTAGCTATGTGTCCCCCTAGTGTCGACATTTTTCGTTGGTAGTCAAAAAATCTGCTGTTTCATAAAAAAGTGCCTGAAACCTGCATAGGTATAAAAAAATTAACTGTTCCGTACACTTTGACCACACTGTCAAATTGTATGGAACAGAATTAATAATAACCGACAGACAGGTTTGTATTTGGAATAATAATAATATTAATAAGACAGGGAGGTTTGGAAGGAAAAAGGGGAGGCCTTTGCCCCACAGTGGGATACAGTATAGGCTAATGAAAAAAAAAACTGAAAATTTCAATGCAATGGGATTCTTGAATTTATGGTAACAGGTTGTGCGTCAATGTTCCTGCCAGCCATTATTAAAAAGCTGTACATAATAAAAACGAAATTTAATTGGTACATTTGACCTATTCAACCAACGACAATATAATTTCAGACAGTCTCCGTGCCTTATATCTGGGTGACAATGACTTTGAATACCTGCCTGGTGAAATTGGTAACCTGAAGAACTTACAAATCGTAAGTATTGTTATTGGGTATTTTTTCCTTGTATGTACAGACGCCAGCACATCAAACTACCAGAACCTGTCAAATTTTTCCAATCAACATTGAACTTTATGCATAAGCGATAAAATTGAAAATCTATTAAAGAAATTTACAGATTGTACTAGCTTGATGTGCTGGCGTCTGTACTTACTTTTTTTATTATTACTAGCTGGAATGAGGATAACAAAATAAAACTTCTGTTTCAAATGTTATTTTCTGTAATTTGTTTTGCTGTAAAACAGTTAGGTATCTACAAAACCTACAGACAGTGACTCCTATGTATGCTGTACTCAATGTATAATTAATAAACTGTTAATCAAATGTATAGTTCTTGTCATCCATTAAATGAAATTGTTTATTCTGTAAATAGGATATCAGAATAACTTTTACATATCATATTATTAAAAAAATAAAATAAGTTAGATGGAGTGGACATTTTCTATCTGACCACCCCTAATTTTCTTTTAAAGCTAATCTATCAACATTCATGCTTGCCAATAATCTGTGGGGCTTTATAAAACACTAGCAACGCCCCGCGATTTCACACGCACACGTGTAGATCCCGTGGAAATATTGGGATAAAAACTATCCTTTGTCCTTCCTCTGGATGCAATCTATCTCCCTGCCAAATTTTATCGAAATCCGTTCAGTGGTTTAGGCGTGAAAAGGTAACATACAGACAGAGTTACTTTCGAATTTATAATATTAGTATGGATAAATTACGGTATCATTATTTCCAGCTATCGATGCGCGAGAACGATCTGATCGAGGTGCCTCGTGAACTGGGCCAGTTGTCTCGGCTGAGGGAACTGCATCTGCAAGGGAACAGGCTTGTCGTGCTGCCGCCTGAGATTGGTAAGTTTTGAGTGTATGGAGACGTGTTTAGGAAAAGAAAACGACAATACCTGGTCTAGGTTGTCCTTGGACAAATGGACATGTTTGGCCAGTTTACGCATTTTTGCTTCGTGGACAACGCGCGAATAGTTTAGATACGATAAACTGTATTCCGACGAGATATCATTGCTGTAGACTTTGTTGCTAAAACGAATCCGTACTAATATTTGAACACAAAGTTTGTACGGAACCCTCAATGCGCGAGTCCGACTCGCACTTGACCTATTTTTTATGTATGACTAGCTTCTGCCCGCGGCCTCGCCAGCGTTGATGTCAGAAATTATCCCACGGAAACGTGTTACCGGGACAATAAGTAGCCTATTTCCTTCCCCAGGATGTCATCGATCTCCTTGTCAAATTATATCGAAATCTGTTCAGTGGTTTAGGCGTGAAAAGGTGACAGACAGTTACTTTTGAATCACACTAATATTATAAAGGCGAAAGTTATGAGTATGTTTGTATGTTGATACTTCTTCATGCACAAACGACTGAAGGGATCTGAATGAAATTTGGCAAATGGGTAGACCTTTACCTGGATTAGGTTATGGGATACTTTTTACCCCGATATTCCCACGGGATCGACACTTTGCGGGTGAAACCGCGGGGCGCAGCTAGTTTGATATAAATTTCAAGTTGATAACTCCACGCGTTCATGAGACAAAGGGTCTTGACAGACAGACAACGTAGTGATCTTATAAGGGTTCCGTTTTTTTCTTTTTAAGGTACGGATCCCTAAAAACTAAAGGATATGAGTAACAAGCTAGGACATTCGCTGCGCATAAAATTCGCTGGGGACCAATTTGCGATAGGTAGACGTAGTAATTGACCAACTTAGTTCACCATACTCATTCTACCGGCTTCGTAAAAATCGAACACCTACTGGCCTAGGTCAGATTGAAAACAAAATACGGGAATACCTTATCTAATTCATTAACAAACGTAAAACGTTCCACAGGATCTCTGGACCTGGCAAGTAACAAGTCAGTGCTGCGACTGGAGGGTAACTTCTGGGTGCCGCCCATTGAGGACCAGCTGAAGTTGGGGCCCTCACACGTACTGGACTATCTGCGCTCCGAGACTTATAAAGTGTAAGTATTTACAACAATTAAGAGCGTTTACGGCATTTCATACAAACTTTCAAGCCCTTGTTTTTCGAAATGAATGAACTGATTTTAATGATACTTCATACGCATGATACAAACAAAGGTCTGAAAATAAAAAAAATATTCTTATTTAAAAAAAGATAACTGGAAATCTCTGTTTCTATGGAAAATTTTAAATCGTTCTAATTTGTCTGTAACACTATTTTTCAAGAATGTTCTTTTTAGACCTTTGTATCTTGCTTATGCGTATGAAGTTTCATTAAAATCGGTTCATTCATTTCGAAAAAAAGGGCTTGAAAGTTTGTATTAAATGCCGTACAGCGTAAACGCTCTTAAGGTTTTAATTGTCTTGTATTCCCTGAAGAGGTACAATCGCACATCAAGCTACTACAATCTGTCAAATTTCTGTAATAGATTTTCAACTTTATCGCTAAAGAATAAGGTTCAAAGTTGATGTGCTTGATGTGCTGACGTCTGTACATCGAGAACCTCCTCAAGGTTATGTTTAAGTAGCATGTAATAGAGGCGAAATTATTAACACTAACCTAGGTTCCAATCTAGACTGGACTGTTACTTAATCTGCGTTCGCTTTTTATTTGCCAAAAATGTAAACAAATATGAATGAATGGAAAAATAACTTTAATTCCTACACAATAAAGTTCAGTTTTCGCAACAACTTCAATCGTTTTTATAACTTTTTTAATAGTGTTAAAACAATATTTTTAATCTCATTGACAGTCTGTACAGCCGCCACATGTCAGCGAAGCCGCCGCCGCCGCCGCAGACGCTCGACAAAAGCAAGAAAGCGAGCAGAGCCGCATAACTTCACACTAATTATATTAACATACCATTATTAATAATATATTATTAATGCTTGAAAGAATATTGTGACACTTTAAAGTCATCGAACACAATGATTGCAGTGCGACAATTTTTTTTCGCGTGCGTTTTTAGCACGTATGAAAACTTTTCTGACGAACGTGTTGATCAATGAAATCTCGAACTATCAGCCTGTTTCTCGAACGAAAATTATCGCATTTTTTTGTTAGCCTTTCCTTCCTACTGGGCAAAGAGCTCCCCTTTTTTCTTGCAAACCTCCATATCTTGTGCGGTCTCTGGCCATGTTGGCCCAGCAAACGTTATCAGATCGTCACCGCCTTCGCCGTGGTCTGTCTAGACGGCGATGTCCTCCTTCAGGCGTCCAGTAAGTGACCTCTGCCCATCTCTCCGGGTGCATTCGTGAGACGTGTCCGGCCCACTGCTGGAATTGGCTGTTGATAAACCAATCACAAAATTTTACGCGCGCTTGACAATATTTCAAATTAATTTTGCCATAATTTTCTTTCGAGGAACTGCGGTGCTATTCTGTAAAAATCTCACCGTGAAAACTTAGGTGAAGTGAGCGTGGAGTGAGCTATCAATAGTGACAATTCCTAGCAAAAACAAACGCACTTCACCTAATTGTTCACGGTGAGATTTTTACAGAATCGACAGGCTGGCCTTATGTGTGATTATAACTGCCACCGAATTGTACCTATAACTCAAAATTATTTTACAATGACATCTAGCTGTTTTACACTACAGAATGTTATATAAAACTTAGTAAATAAGTGCACTTAAATACATTTAAAAATAATATTTTTTTACACTAATTATGGTGCTAATTTATTAACGTATTGTATGTTGTGGTTGTATTAATGTATAAGAGATTAAATATTATTTACTAACTAGACTGGTTTTTATTTACTAGTGAACGCAACCTTTTCCTTTTCCATAAAGTACTTGCATCTTCTTCACATGCCTTTTCATCTTTACACTGTGGGCCTCTAATGACCCTTAGTAAACGAATTTATTTATTTTCGGGTTAGCCACACTAACGGCTGATTTTCTAATCATCTAATAACTTTATTCGAGGAATAATTTTGACAGTTATTTCATACAAAAACTGTCAAACGTCAATTTTATTCCTCGAATAAAAGTTATCTGGCGATGGAAAATCAGCAAGTGAAGTCAGGGACTAAAAGCTTTTTGTTTTGATAGAGTTCGTCTCGTTTTTGGCGAGTATTACGTGGTTTTTATTACATATTTTGATGTAAATTGAAGTAGTGTAGCATTACACTGAATTATTTATAAGAATGAATATAAATATCTTGTGTATAAAGAAATTATGACTTGGTTATTGTATTGATAACATGTGGGGCAAAATGACATAGGTACTTAAATTCGGGGTAAAACGACATATCAATAATGGCTCAGACTACGATAATGATCCCAAAAAGCAGTCAGGAAAACGAAGAAGACAGGTACCTACTCATTACGATGAGGCCTCAGATGTAGAAGACTTTCCAGCTGCGTCGAACGGTCCACGATGATGATTGCGCATGCATTTACTGTAACGACTTCTTTTCCCATTTCGAGCCTGGCTACGGTGCGACTTTGTTCTCTTTGGGCTCATAAAAATCATACATCATGTGCTGATGTACCCAAGAAGATTAAAAACTTCGTCCATGAAATATGTACTTCATTATTTTCATGTTTAATATGTAAGTATGTCATTTTGTCCGTTCTACACGGACAAAATGAATTTCCTTAGAGGTTGTGATTAATTTAAATTATGTTTTTTATATAGCTCATATTCAGTTTCAAGTTTACGTTAGTTAAAACTAATTACCCGAATATGAATATTAAGACTAAAAACTGATTGTAACTATGTTAATTAAAAATATTTGACTAAAAAACAAAACCGTATGTCATTTTGGACGTACTTCCCCTACCAGTATTTTACATGGAGCGACTGCCTATCTGACCTAACCCAGTTACCTGGTAATACGATACCCCTTGGTAAGACTGCTTCTCAGACTTTTGCTTCTAACTACCCGCAACGACTGTCAAAGATCCAATAATGACAGCCGTTACCAACAGCTTAACGTTCTTTGCGACGCACGGAGGAGTCTCGGTATATATACGTAAAGATGGTCATCCATTCACGGACCAACCGCGGCAAGCGTAGCTTAACCTGATCAATAGGCCCGTGCGGCTGTTATTACTTAGCCACGAAACCCAAGCAACTTTACCCACTTTTATGCTTCTTTATGACCTATATTTGAGAATTAACAGAACGTAGGATGTAATCTAAGAGCGAGCGAAACGAGCTCGATTCTAGAACCCAGTCTGGGACAAGTTATGTTTTCTTTTGAAAAACCCTAAGATACAGCGCTGGCAGGAACTAAGAGGCACTTATCCAGAGTGGTCAATAAAAATGACGGCCCTGCGTGGAGTGGCAGGGGAGGGGCGCATAGTTTTAAATTAGTCGATTTTCATCGTTTGTGTATAGCATAATAGGAATATAATGTCCCCACTACTGGGACACAGGCCTCCTTTCTGTGAGAGGGTTAAATGTATTGAATTCATACAGAATTATCATAATATGCAATTTATTATTTGTATTAATTATTTTTATGAAACTAAGAAAATACCGACTTTGTGCCAGATACGGATACTTCATAGTTCATATTAATTTACAAATTTAACAAGTTTTCGGGTATTTCATTTAAACACAAAACAACAGCAAATAAATTATGACGCACATAATATCATCGCATCCACGCACAACGGACCGAATGCGAGTCTAAGTGCGGAAAAGGGAGTCCCATCAATATCATCGCATTCAGTTGCTTATAGATTCGGATGGATTTTTCAGACTATAATATACTAGAAAATAATGACATGAAATTACTTTACACAAGAGTTACCCCATGTATGCACGGACGTAAAAATATCGCGACGGAATTTTATCAATTTTCAGCTCTCGGCGTTGAGCCGAACATTGACAATCCAACACAGAGCATCCCAGCATTCCCAGCGCGTCAAAACAACGGATTGGATTTTCAACTCTTGGCGGCTCAGCAGGGCGTTGAAAATCCAGATCGCGAAAAACACGCCAGTGCGCACCTGGGCTTATGGCCGCTATCCCACTGGCGTTTTACGAGCGTTGACGTCAACGTCGCGTCTGCGCGGCGTCGACGCTGCGCAGACGCGACGTTGACGTCGCGTAACAAGCATAAAACGTCCGCTGAACGCGACGTCAACGTCGCGTCTGCTTAACGTTAACGTCGCGTTTGTTGGCAATAGTATCATCTGCGCGACGTTGACGTCGCGTTCAGCGGACGTTTTATGCTTGTTACGCGATGACGCGACGTCAACGCTCGTAAAACGCCAGTGGGATAGCGGCCTTAGTATCCAAGACAAATAATTGTTAATCTAATAGAGAAGACTAATTTAGTATGGAAGAAAAAAAAATAATAAAAAAACATAATACTTAATAAAAAGACATAACAATATACAATGTAGTAATTAATAGTAGTCGGTAAAGACCGATTATTATAAAAAGGTAAGAGGAAAACCTTTTTATAAAAAATAAAGATTTATGTCCAGTTTCAAGATATGGAACACTATCGAATATTTAAATTCCGGCTAAAAGTACTTAACTGCCTTAGAAACTGATCATAATTCATACAAACTAAGAGATCACTTCTCAATAATGAAACACTAGCATTTAATAAAAAAAAAAACCAAATGAGTACAAAGTGATTATTAAGAAAATATTACAATATTAACGCCTACATAAATTGGATGGGATTGTATTTTAGTAAGGGTTCAAGATCATATTTAATAACACAAATTTTATTTTTTGGTACGGTCAGAAAAAAAAAGCGATCGACACTTCAGTTTTTTAACATCGTTTTTGAGTATAATATAAAAGAGGGATCATAGCAGGTGGCGTTCTGTAGTTTCTGCCTACCCTCATGGGTAGGTGTGAGTTTATTTATGAATGTATAAAAAGTACAAAATTTGATAAATTGGCGTAGTCCGGATAAGGTGTCCGGAAAAGGTCAAGTAATTTCGGGTGTAAAAGTTTCAGTGTTAATCTGCTTCTGTTGCTGACCGTACTAAATAAAATGTTAGTAAAGTACACACGGAAAAACTATTAAGTACCCATACAGACCATGGACATTATTTATTGTAATTTTTGTAAGCTGTCCATCTATATAAACAATACTTCAGTACGTATGTATGTATGTATGTCAACAAACTCCTCGTAAACGGTTACACCGATGAATCCCTGGATGATTTAGGTCCACAAATTGGGCCCGGCAGGTGGCGCTGTTCGGGTAGGACGACTGTCAGGTCCGCTAGTCTATAATGAAATTCAGCACGTAGGTAGGGACTTCGTAACTGCTTTACCACTTTTAGCCTGAAATTGTCCGCTGCAGTCTGATTAATATCAACGACAAATTGTTTGCCTGCCCGTTCGTATTTGTTTTTTATTTCATTGCACGAACCTATTTGTCGATTTATGAGCTTGGCGCTGGGAGGATATAAAACTAAGCGGTCCATGGGTTAAAAACAATTGGCCGCATACCTTATCGTTTAATGACGTGTTGGTGACATTTAACCTTACAGCGTTTGTCCACCGCCATCGTCAACGGGACGTCAACGAGAAACGAGATTCGAATGTGACGTCTCGTTGACGGAAGTTCGGTGAACACGCGGCCACAGTAAATGTATGTATCGCTACTTCGGCGACGGCTTCGGTTGACGTGGCGGTGGACAAATGGCCTTAGGATAATAAAGCAAATAACGAAGTCGACTATACTATAATATGAAGTATCAAGCAATGGATTAGCAATATCCTTCAAAACTATTCAGTGGTGCTATTCTGTAAAGATCTCACCGTAAAAACTTAGGTGAAGTGATCGTGGAGTGAGCTGTCAATAGTGCCAATTCCTAGCAAAAACAAACTCACTTCACCTAAGTTCTCACGGTGAGATTTTTACAGAATCGACCGGCAGATTGTGGATAGATAGTGTGATACGTCATACGCAATTAGGGCTTGCACCCTAATTGCGTCTCATCATAATGATGGCAGTGTTCACATAGTGTCAATAGTGAAGTGGACATACAACTAATTAAATGAATATAAGAAAAAACATCTAAGAACGAAAACAGCTTACAGAAGTATTATATCTTTATTAAAAACACTTTATACATAGATTGAGAATGGTATTAGAAAATAAAGAGAAGTTGAAAAATATAATTAAAATGTCAAACATGACACCATTTAATCGAGATTAAGTTTTATCATAAGAAGAGGTAGATCGATTGTACGGTGCAAAAATAAAAATTAGGCATAGGTCAGCGTTCTATTGTCGCGAAATCTCCTAAATATCGGTAACAATAGAAAAAGTAATTGTGTCTCATTAGTGACAGTTGAGCTTATAAATAGCAAGAAATGTCGACAATTCTGCCAGGCAGGGCCGTATACCACAAAGCTTGTGTACCTACTACAAAACTCATGAAAAAGCTTTACTTTGTTACGCAATGTTTTCTACAATTCAACAATTATGTAGAATTGAAGACTTATACCCCTTCCTGATAAACGTTGTATAGCGTCTGTATAGTTACACAACGCTTTGTCTTCTTCTTTCGAAAGTCAAATTACTGACGACTGAAAAGGAGAAATCGGTGTGAAACTATTCATCTGATATAATACGTTTATTAGTAAGGGGGATAAAGTTTTGTTGTACAGTCAGGAGCATAAGTATGTATACACTTGACTTTATTCAAAGAAGATTTTCTCCTTTAATTTTGAATGAAATTTGTTATTACGAACAAAGTATTTTCAAACCCAAGGGTCGTGTAAAGTGTCGCATTTCAACGTTGCATTCGTTATTTCACGAAAAATTGAATTGAATGTATAGGGCAAAGAAGTGAAACAGAAATAAATAAAATGAATATAAAATTATTCATTCTTCTTGGTTGAAGAATTAGTGACTTGTAAAAATGAAACATCCTCACCTACCTACCTCTCCTTGTTAAAACACAATTAGAAAGCATTAAAACTAGTCTCAGTCACATATTTAGACCTCAATCATCGTCATAATCTGTGTCGTCATCATCATCACTAGATATCTCCAAGTTTCTCGTCGAGTTAATCATAGCCATCGGTTTCCGAGTTCGCTCGAGAGAGAACGCGTACGATTCGTAATCCAACACTTCGTCGTCACTCAAATGGGAGTTGCCTTCGACGAAACTTGCGAATCTGGAAAATAACGCATGTTCTATTATAGCCTGACAGGCTGACATCTGTAAGCGCGATTCTCCCGCAGAAGTACTGTTTTCAAACCTACTTTTACTGAAAAATAGTTTAGAAGCGAATACTGATGCGCTTCGGGAATCAACGTCCTTCTTCGGCGGAAGCAGAATGAAGTGGATCATGGAACCATGGAAGTACTTGCTGTTTTTTTATTACAATAGTTACAAAGTTATACATTAACAACTCTATGGCTGTTTTGCTTGTGACGCATTTTTCCCCTAACTTTTTCTTTTTTGTATGTTTGTTCTTTTTCTGCGTCATGTTGACCGCAAATAAACATATTTTCATTTTTTTTTTTTCTTTCTATGCCATTCCAAAAACTTTTCAAAACTTTTGAGTGACAAATGACAATCTGAGACCAGAGTAGGTAACCCGACAAGAGAAAACTTCAAACAAACGCACAATGATAAGTGCACCACTACAATTTAAAGCGCGGTAGTAAAAAATTTAGAAGCATATTGCCTCTGTGAGGAGTTACTCTGTGGGGCGTTGGTCGTGCGTATTCGGAAACACGAAGATTACCGAAGTGAAGTTGTACGTCGATCAAAATATGATTCCCGGCCGTAACAAATATGTATTTACAGAATTATAATCATTAAAGTCATCAACACAACTCTCTAAGACCACGTAAGTCCAAAGAATGATGATTTCATGAAACAGTTATTCTTTGGACTTACGTGGTCTTAGAGAGCTGTGTGAACACAATTGTCTGAGATCAAGTTTTCCTACTGAATGACATATTTCATGAAACGTTGACATTTTAGTATTATATTATACTAAAATGTTATTTTTAGTATTGTATTACTGATTCCAATGATATTATTCTGTAAATACATATTTGTTACGGTCGCGAATCATATTTTAATACTCGTACAACTAAATACTGACCAGCAAATTGCAAAAAACGTAAGAAAATTTGAATTTGGCGGGCTACCTTAGCGCTTCCCTCTCATTTTTTTTCTGGATGGGAAATCATCAAATGACCCCTCCCGCTCTGGATGGAGTGGGTGGCGCTTCCCTCTTAACCTGTATTTTAATTCACGAGAGGGCCGCGCTTACTGTGCTTGGGCTATACACGCTAAAAGCAGATAAGCTTAAGTGGAATTGGGCCGGAAGAGTTTGATAATTGTCGGATCAACGATGAGCTAAAGCATTGTACTGGCGACCTTCCGCCAATTATCGGCAGATTACTAGCAGAGGCCTTTGATGGGTTTTCAGAAAGGGCTCTTTCAGATAAAACTACAACAATAAAATTATGGGGCGTAAAGCAGCATTGCGGTATTCCAATTAAAAGGGGAGATGCAAACTCCATCAGGAAACTATCACAAAACGTTGGAGGTCGAGGGAATCTACTGTACGAGTGAAGCACAGGGCCGGTCGGTCTGTGCCAATGCTTGAGATGAGAGTTGTCTATGTCCCGAAGTCGATGCTCTGTGCTAAATGATGATGATGATGACATGACTATGAATGGTGAAGATGACATGTAAGATAGAAAGAAGAATAGGTCTAACACACAACAAGATCCTCACCTTTTTGAGTCGTTCAACTTGAGCATAATCTTCCACTGCGCACAGTCAGGGCTTGAGCAGTACGTTCTTAGATTTTCCAGCGCCATCTTGGTTTCCCGAGCGCCTTCCTCGTAGTACTCTTCACTGGTTAGTAGTCTTTGTTTCGGTGGGAACTTGCGACGCCTATAAAATAAATGTTGAAAAATGTATTAAGATTGGTACAGTTGGCAGAAAATTTAGGTATACAGGCAACTAGCGACATCTGCGCAGCGAAAAGTTAATTATTTATATTTATTATATTGAAGGGACAGTTTGTGGAATAAGTTGCCAAATTTTAATGCATTCCAACAAAATGTTTAAAAGTGACAACAGCAGGCCAATTTCATTTTCGTAATTAAAAACGTTCAAAATCTAGTTGCAGGCTCATCTCGGCGACGAAAAAATTTCAAAAACTTAAGTGATAATTTTGACAAATTGAGACAGATACTGTGAACGATCTTAAAATTACGAGAATAGCCCTTATGATTTGTTAATAAAATTACAGTTAATTATATTTACATCGAATTTACAACATACTTTATTTCCAAGAGTTTTAATACCTGAATAAGCAGGAACATTTTAAAATGAATAATACCATAGCGCTACAAGGGTGTGGTCAAAATCGGAACTAACGCCGCCATCTTGTTTTTTTTAATATATTTCAAGTGAGATTTCACAAAACAATTGCACAAAATGTTTACCAACAACGGCACTGACGTAGGCCGGTCTATTCTGTAAAAATCTCACCAGGTAAATGTAGGTGAAGTGAACTTGAAGTAGGCTGTGATTCGCCTGATGCTAGGGATTGACACTATTGACAGCTCACTCTAAGCTCACTTCACCTAACTTTTCGGTGAGGTTCTTACAGAATCGATCGACAAATCCTTGTAGTACTAGTCCTCTGTCAATTTTTTATTTTATTTGGAAAATATTTTCAGGCGTAATAAAACAGTTAAACTTACCAATACCCACGCATCCTGTTGATAAGTGATTGTGGGAAGTACTTAGAAACCAGTGACGTCACGATGACGGCAGCAGACGCCTCTTGATACTCGCTACTAAAGAATATCATTAGAACGCCTACTATCTGAAATTATAACATAAATGTTATTGGACGATAAAGGCTGGTAATTAAAAATAAATTAGATTTAAAACTTGCTTTTAGATATCACAATCTGTAAAATCAGAGAAAGCTCAATCCGTTCAGACGTTTTTGCGCTGATTTAGAATATACATTCGACTCAATCAAGCTAGGTCCCTTAGGAGCCAAGCAAAAAGAAAAATCAGAAAGAATGCTAAGCAAAAACGAAGTGATAGCGCGGACAGGCGATGCGATACGACAAGGGTCGGAGTAACAATAAATTACGGACGAGGTCATGGGCAGAAGCTAATTTTATTATATGTATTATACCTACTATAATAAAATTATAGATTACTGAGTAACGTAAAAAAAAAAACAGCCGACAGAAGTGAAAACACAAACAGAATACTTTGCGATCACTCTCTGACATATCGGATATACATTAAAACCGAGTATATCCCGAGGACTGCCGAACACTTCCGAAGCGGGTATTCTTTGAATTGCCTTATAAACAAGGTGTCACTTACGGTAACAGTGGCGCGAGTTCAATGGTTTTTCCTATCTCAAAAAATGCCCAGCGCGCCTAAAGTATTCATTTCAAAAACTTAATAGTAAGGATCGCTTCGCGGCTAATCCTTCCTAATTTTGACAAACCTTTCTCACTTCAATAAGTATTTGTAAAACTTCTCACCAGGAGTAGCAACTGGTGGTAAGTACCCCAACGGAAAGCGGGCGTGTGTTTATGTTATGTATGTTTGTATTCTCACCTGCAAAGTCCACATGACCAAATTCTTGCTCCTCTGATTCTTGGGCGGTCCTATTCTGTAGCAGACGACGAAACTGGCGAAGCTTACTATCATTGTGTACCAGAACATGTATGTTTGGTAAGTCAGCACTAGAGTACGTATGTTCTCCCATATTTGCTGGAATAGGTACACTCCGACAGTCCAGCCGCCGATTAGGATGCCGTATGTTAATGTTTTCTGAACAAAAAAAAAACAATTCATAGGTATTTTTCTACCCTAGACTTGCTTAATTTTAATATTTTGGATAATCACCTAGGCAGTTATTTTAGTAGTATGTCCTGATTAACTGCATATAATGTATACCTTGGCAATCTGCATGCATTTAACACTTTCAAGGACACTACGACTATAGACGTCATAACAATAAAACTTGTATTGTGTCTTGTTTACCGCGGGATTTGTAAACCTAACAAATGTGCCGAGGGGACTAAATAGCAGGCTACAATATTTTTCTCTAGCCCATATTGTCCCACTGCTGAGCAAGGGCCTTCCCAAAGTCCTTCTAGGTCACAATATTACATTTTCTATTTTATTTATTTAATTATTAATAACCAACTTATATTAACAGTTTGCACCACACATACAATTTATTAGTCAATACTTATTAGTAATTAGGTACACATGTCATACAATCATAAAATTAGGTTAAATCATATAAAAACTGGACAAAAGATGAAATTAAATGAAATGTAACAAAATTGGTAAACAATAAATGAAAATTAGATAGTATTCAATATTTTTTAAATGTACTACAGACGCCAGCACATCAAGCTACCCGAAACTGTCAAATTTTCCCAAACAACTTTGAACCTTATGCTTTAACGATAAAGTTGAAAATTTATTAAAGAAATTTGACAGTTTGTAGTAGGTTGATGTGCTGGCGTCTGTACCTACATTTTAAGTAATAATAATAGGTACATTTCACTAAAATGAACCTATTATTGTAGCCTAAGACTATAAAAATAAACAAGTATTTCATATTTACTAACCCTGGGTAGTAGCTTACTGACGTAGAACACGAAAACCATGAAGGAAGCGAACACACCGACGAATATGCCACAGAGGTAAAAGAACAACGGATTGGCACACAGTGCGCGCGAAGAAAATATCAGGAATATGCCCGCGAACATTAATATGACGCGCCATAAGTCCACCCCTGGGAAGTACAAGATGGTTTTAAAGGTTTTATAGTTAGACAATGCAGAAATGGTAATAATTAACATTGGTTAAAGTTATAATGACATTAAGATCAGCCCATAAAAAATACTGCTGAACAAGCAATAATATAAATAATAAAGAAGAGAAAGAAAAAATAATAATTGGGACTCACACATAAATATGGCAAACTAAACTAAACACACTCATAGAAACAGAAAAAATTGTCAACAAAAAGCAAACTAATAAATAATGGCTTGTCTGCATAGTGACAAGATGTTTATTGTTTGCCTGCACACATAACAGTTTTGCTGTGTGTACAAAGTTATACCCTTACCAAACTCTTTATAAGGAAAAATACTGTCTTGATACAATAAAATGTACAAATTCATTCATTCAACATAACATCACGCACCTATGTCCAACCCTTTGTGGAATACAGGGTAATTTATTTATTTACTAATTCAAGTGCATAAATGTACAGAGGCGGACTTAATGCCATAATTATGCATTTTCTACAAGTCAACCATTGGGTGAAGCAGAGAGAATGGTAGGTGCAATCATGAAAATTGAGGAATAAATATTTTAAATATAAAGATATGCATAAATCTTTTAAGACTATAAATATAATATATTATGCCTAATTACATATGCGTTGGGCAAAGTGCAAAATTTTTGTATTTTTAGTTTATATAAATACAAATACTTACTCAGGACCTGTAACTCAATAGTGTGTCTCTCTTTCGTGTTAACTGCCATGCAAGTAGGAGTGAAAAGGCTGATAGACACAGATTTCTGTGGTTTCTTCTGGAATGGGTTGACCACAGAGGACCAGCCATAGCTGTCCTCTGTGTAATCCTTATACACCTCATCAGGACTGTCTCCAAAGTACTGACAGAACTGTTCATTCTTTATTTTTATATTGAACTGAAATATCAATGTAGATATTAGTGTCTAAGAGTCTAAGGGTAATTATATGCCAAAGACGCCAGAGAGGTAGAAAAACAACAGATTATTTATATTATATTAGCTAAACTGTGATTATGAGGTATCACAGTGAGGCATATTTGGCATGTAATTACCATAAGGGATTTTTATTATATTATTGAAAGTAAATAAATTAGACCCTCAGGACATAAACATTTAATGATGAAAGAATAGCAACAACTTTTCATAAAAATATTTTAATTTTCTGAGAGGGTTAATTTTTTGCCATTTGGCTACAGAATAATTTTATTAAAAACCTCACAATCAATACATCTAAGTAGCAAAGTAAACAAGTAACTCTGTTACCCTTGTGTGTGCTATGAGCGTAGATCCAGGCGAGACACAATGGCTTTTTAATTGTTTCTGTAAATACTCCATTCAACCAGTTACACAAACATAACATCGACATTAATTCAATAGGTACTTACTTTCACTGTTTGCCACAAAGCAAACAAGTTCTTGGAAGTTCCAGTGTAGCAGTAAATGTCTGTACTTTTTGTAGTGGAGGGCAGATCTCTCTCTATTGTTGTGGGGCCCCCTAGCCAGTGGACTAAAAAAAATGCCAGATGCATCAACTTTTTTTAAGATTCTTTTCAATTTAGTTTGTTGGCTTTGAAATTGTAGTTTTAGTGTGCATTGACATTCTAATGAATTATGTGAATTCTAAAACCTTGAAGGTCTTTTCACAGCTCACCTTGAGGTTATGGTTATATAAAGTTGAATGATTGAAATTCTGTACTAACTCAAGTTAACGTGACCCCATTTTGGACCAAACAAATATGCAGATAAGAGTTATACTATACGTTAACAAAGACGTGTAAGACTTCATGTATTCATTAGTATACACAATTATAAACAGAACAAACAAACATTTCTTCATGTTACACAATGAGTATAATTGTCGACTTAAATAGTTAAGGAAATAAGTTTTTCTTACCATCATACGGTAATGCCTGTGAACGAGTAATTAACACAACAATAAACAATAATAACAACAAGAAGCGTCCGCAGGCGCCCATGTTTGTCTCAAGTTTTACATGAGAATCTCTTAGAACCATCAACTCATGATTATAGCGCTAGATTTCTGGTCCAGAACTTAGCATTGTTTTATTTTTAGCACAAGAAATTCCGCGTTTATCGACGAAAAATCGCGAGTTTTGTGAGATAATCTAATAATAGTAATAGTACACCACAAGTTACAACGGTTTACACTGACGTTTATTTGACAATGTGTGACATCACATCATTGACATTGACTTTGACATGACAATGACAGACTTTTTGGCCTAGGGGAGGCGTCGTTCCCTGTCTCGTCGTTGACACTTTACTTTAGTGAGGTGGCAGCAGCTTAGTTGTACTGTTGAAGTTATTTTATTTATCGATTTCACAATTTAATTGTTGTTTTTTTAATTATCTACCCAGTTTATCACGTCCATGGAAAATTAAAACAGACAGACAGCGCTACACATAAATCAATCCTACTTTCCTACTAATATTATAAAATGTACGAGTCTACGTATGTGGATTTGTATAAATTTGGCACACGGGTAGCACAGAACATTAATATGACGGGTAGACACCGTACGACCGCGTACACGGCCGGTTTTCTACGTAGTAGAGCCCGTTATGGTAATTGCATGCCGAAAATTCTCGTAAACGCGGTCGCTATCTCGATGTAGATACTCGCTATCACAGACTACAATATAATATAGGGCAGCTCGCTATTTAGCAGTAGTACCCGAAAGCTGTTCCTCAGTGCCTGTTTGTGCTGTACTCTACCTACTCCAGAAGGACAATTTGAATCGATCCGACTAATCACGAGCCAGATCACATCGATGCTTGCAATCGAACACGATGTAAGAACAAAAAATATTTTATTTTCACGGAGACATCGAGGTAAACCCCAAGCAGCCCGCGATGTATCGCAGTAAGGTATCCTTGGACATGTGCGTGCGTGTCTATTATCATGCATTTGTTAGATATGGAGGTGACATCGAGGTAGCGAGGTAAACTGTGATCGCAAGGTTTCGCATTGAGACATCTTCTGCATGTACTTACCATTACGACTACACACATATTAGCGAGTGCTCCTCCTTCTCCTGGGTAGGTCTAAAGACCGTTGATTAATATGTACAGGATCAAGGAAAATAAATAAAACATGCAATAACTCTCATCATGTTTTTATTTGGTAAAGCATATACATTAATGGAGTGGTCATGTATTATCATAGTAACACATTAAGGCACTTGCACGATCTTATAACCTTGTACTTTAAAAAACTTGTACATATAAAAATAACCTGAACATTTTCTGCAAAGTGAAAAGTACAGGAATGTTTGCATAAATACTGTTCAGAAAACAATTAATAAAAATAATCGTAATGCTATTCAAATAATACAAAAGCTACCATTCACCAGTCTTGGGACAGGAATGTTCAAATAAATAATAATAATTTTCTCCATTTTAAAATACTGACCTATTTTTTATTAACTGAATTGCGAATCACAGTTTACTCACAAAATATAATTATATAAATTAATATTTCGTGTTTAAATTATATTATAAACTGATTTCGATGTGAGTCCATTACAATAGTTTTATAGTGTTATCAAATACATTTTATGCTACAGAATAACTAGAGAAATTATTTTTGTCTATATTAAATCAAAAATATATTATGTCACTTTTTCTTATTCACTTATATCGGTTGTATAGATCCTAGTTTTGTTTGATTATAATGTTTTATGAATGGAAAAGAACTGATCGATTAAAATTAAATGTTAACTACAAAGTCGATTAAATCGACTAAGGGAATAGTCGATTGAATAGACTAACTACTTACAATCGAGTAACCATGGAAGAAAAAGGACTATTTCAAGATGAATATTATAATAACATTGGCATAAACCAGCACTGCTGTCATCGGGAACCACTATGCAGCTTATCAACGAAAGGGTGCACATAGTTTCTTACATCTCAATAGGTATAATTTAATGTTCATAGCTGCATGCATAGTCACAAGATTTTCTAGTTTTGTCTTATGAATATGAAACAGCAAAGTCAGATACAATGTAAACCACTTTTAAGACATATTTTTAAGGCACAGAATTATAACTTATCACGTTTTTAATTTCATAATAATATATATTTTTTAATTCATTTATTTCATTCAACATTGTAAGTAGTAAAACTTGTGTTAGTAAGTCTGACTTTGCTATAAAGGTATGGTCAATTATCTTAGTGACCTTCAATTATATTGCACTAATATACATCTAGGAACCTGGGAAGGCACGTTGAAAGCACTAAGTTATTCCTCTATCCAATAATCTATCTAACGTGTGTAATTTTTAATTTCAAATTCCTATGTTTGTGGTATACTTTGCGATTTTACGACGACGTATCTAAATTTTCTATGTCCTCGTTGGAATGTGATATCTGAAATGAGAAAAAAAAATCATCAGTCAAACAAAGCAATAAATAAAAAGAAGAGCCAAGGATCTCAAAAAATCCGTAGATAATTCAAAATTGAGGAATTATATATGAAATTATAATATTTGCTGCATTGGGTCTTGATATTACCCATTTAACTTTGAACAACACTCTTGGGATCGTTAAAGGCATTGTGCTTCTTATGAGCAGATCGAATGTAACAATTCACTAAATATTTAGCTTGACAACCCTTTCAAGTTTGAAAAGTCCTAACAAACAAAAGGCGGACATTTGCAAAAAAAAGTATGGACGTTCAACGTTTTTAAAATTTTATGTGTCTATGATTGCGTCATTCTATTTAGTTATAGTGATGTTCCTGTGCGAGTACTAATAAATATTTTTATTTCCTTTTTTAAGGTTTAAAATGGTAGTATTGATAACATACGTGTCTAACGCTTGCGTACGTCGTGCGGGACGTACGTGGGACCTCCATGTCGCGCCCACTCGCGTTCGAACTCATGCTCCAGTATCTCCGCGCCACGCTTGCGAGTGAGGCCTGTCTCTTCTAGGCTTAGCTCGCACATTTGCATGTCGTCCACTCCTGAGAATTACAGAAAATTTTATTTGATAAGAATCCAAATCAAAGGTTATGTCTTGCTGTTAAAAATGAAGTGAGTAGCACATTTTTATTTAATGTGTTTAGTCAAGTGATTCATTTGGCTTGATGTGGGAGAAGCGGTGATGGACGCCTAGGATCTACATACCAGCTCGGCTTGACGTGGAGATGGAGTAAGGATTTGACCGAATGGTGGCCAAGGATCGGCTTAAGAAACCAGGAACGTCTAAAAGTGCGTCGCGCAAAGTTGAAGTGAAGCACTTAGATGAGGGACGCACACATTGTTATTTTGTTTGTGTTTTTTTTTATGCGTCATGTAGGCCACAAAGAAACGTATATTCTTTCTTTTCTTCTTTTTTCTTCACACGGAATTATAATGTATGGCAGGAAGAAAAAAGCGGGGCCTATACCCTGCAGGGGTTGATTCCGAGCTTTAAAGGTGATGACATACCATGATATGGCTAGAAAAGGGGTGGCTCCCGAGATGACGACTAATAGAGAAGTATGGAAGAAAAAGACAGGTCGTGGCGACTCGAATAAATTGGGATCAGTGGTGCTATTCTGTAAAAATCTCACCGTGAAAACTTAGGTGAAGTGAGCGTGGAGTGAGCTGTCAATAGTGTCAATTCCTAGCAAAAACAAACTCACGTCACCTAAGTTTTCACGGTGAGATGGTTACAGAATCGCACTGCAGGGCAGGAGTATGACTGTATGAGTTACCAGATTGCAGCAGCACGGGCGTCTTGTCGGGATGCAGCTCCATCTGCCGCGCGACGTACTGTCCGTCGAAGTGCGCGTACCACCAGCCGCGCCGCTCGGGCTCGCCGCCCGGCGCGGCGCGCACGAAGGGGATGCGGAAGTAGCGGTGCCGCGCGCCCAGGATCTCGCCCTTCTGGGGGAGGCGCGGGGTCTTGGCTGCGGGGGCAAATACTAATTATGACGGGTGTAAAAAAACTCTTAAAGTAGCTGAGACTCAATTTCACACCAAAAATAAGTAATTTCCCAGCAATAATTTTTTCTCAATGCGACTCTGACTCGGTTTGATGTACAGAATGCGTAGGTGACGGCTATGTGTAATAAGTATGTTTACACCCGTTATAGTAACTTGTAACGACATCTCTATCCCACTACATCGCGAATTGCATATTGCAAATAATGACTAAAGCAAAAACAAAAAATAATTTGGACGATCACAACGTATTTATGGAGTTATCGCCCCGCAATAACGACATAAACATTTGCTTCTTTTTGAGGCGGAGAAATACTGATACAATATAGTACATATAAAACATACCAGCATCCATGATGGACTGTGGCGCCCTCTCCTGGTCAGCCATGGTAGTCTTGCGCGCGTTCTTTGCCTTCCACGCGTGGTACACCTTCAGGCGACGGTGGAACTCGTGGCGGCAAGCCTGACATTTAGGAATAGTATGATATATGACGCGTTGAGGACTTGGTTACTCTAATAAGTCTATTATGTTATTCGACTAAAATTAATAGTTGAATATAAGAGTAATGATCATGTGAAATATTTAGTTTGTTAATTGACTCGCTCTGAACGATCCCTCTTATACAAATTCTATATTTAAATTGGCATAATCCGAGGATCTCATATCCATACTAATATTATAAATTCGAAAGTAATTCTGTCTGTCTGTATGTTACCTTTTCACGTCTAAACCACTAAACGGATTTCGATAAAATTTGGCAGAGAGATAGATTGCATCCCGGGGAAGGACATAGGATAGTTTTTATCGACATACCTTGCGGGCGAAGCCGCGGGTGAAAGCTAGTCTTATATATAAGCATATCCGTGTGCTTGTTACTGGATATGAAAAATAAGTTGTGGAATAACTATTAAAATGGAACTATAGGTAAGTTTACATAGAGTTCTACTGCTACATTATCGCTGCTGTAATCTGAAGGTAGTCAACCAGGCGAGTAGAGCTGTATACCGCACAATAATCTTAAGAAATTAGTCACTTACCTCCAAAAGTTCAATATCACAAGAAGTATTGATAGTATCACGCAGCTCAGAGTACTTCCACTTAGACAGGTCGTACTTTTGCTTGCCCTGCATAGCTTGCTGCATCCTTACCCGTTCAGACCTGTCGTCCACGTAACAAAACGTCAATGGATGGCGAAAATTGAAAAATTTCATGTTATATTGTTAAACTACATGCTACCTACTTAGTTTTATCATGCTACGTGCGGTGTGTTAATTATTATAGTGGTACATAAATTACTTGTGTTAATTATAGTACAGTTGATATTGTGCATGCAATTATTATTATTAATTTATTTTTATATAGCGAAATGGGTCTGCTCTTAACGATCTCGCCTGGTGGAAAGCGATGGTCTATGATGGAACGAACAAGTCCAGAAGACTATTTGACTCTTTCAAAATCATGTGTTTCTAAGGAGACTTTTGAGATGAAGAATGCTTACGATTGGGGCTTACAGTGCGTGCCACGTAAGAAGAGACTTGACCCCGCCTCCCCCGCCTCTTTCCGCCGCCCCTATGACGTCCGGTCCCGTCCCGCACTCAGACCTCATACCGCTAAAGATACATAAAATCGTGTTCTGCGCATGTCAGACCACGTGGTGTGTCAACTCTCTTCTTACGTGGCACGCACTGTACAAGCTGTGTTCTGGCGATGTATTCTGTAAAAATCTCAACGTGAAAACTAAGGTGAAGTGAGCTGTCGTTCCACCTTGATGCTAGGGATTGACCTCACTGACAGTTCATTCACCAAGTTTAACGCTGAGATTTTTACAGTATAGAACGGCTGGTCTTATTCGTTATTCCAGTGTCGTCAAATGCCACAGTTTGATCAAATAGCACATCACCAGAAGGCCAATTTCCGTAATTAAAAACGTTAAAAATCTATAAGGCCGACCGCTTAACTGAGACGTTGCCTAAGGTAGCAGCGCGGTGCGGGAGGGGTGATAGTTGTCACAAGTTCACGAATCACTGAGCTCTCGCATCACGTCACCACACCCCTCCCCCACCGCTCTGGTACCTCAAGCAACGTCTGAGTTAAGCGGTCGGTCTATAGTCGCAATGTTATCTTAGCGACAATCAATGTCAATAACTTGTCAAAAATGTAGGGAAATGAGAGGTATTTTTGACAGATTAAAACTGAGATCAGAGAATGAAATTCTTAAAATTACGAGAAATTGTCCCTCTGGGGTTAGCAATACTCACTTTACCCGTACGATTGTAAAAGAGTCAACACTAAATTGTTAAAAATACTATAATAATAGGTACAAATCAAGCTTTATTCCATAACCGCTTAAAGTGTTTTTAAATACTGACATGTATAAATGTCTGTCGATTTTTTTGCATAAATAATCCAACACGCGTGCATCGTCGTTACCGCATTTTATGACATTTATTCCCCATAATTCACAGAAAAAACCTTAGTTCATGAAACACAGCTCAAGTAACACACTAAATAGTACATTAAATAGTAGTTGAATTAATATAACAAATCACTAAGATACAGTTAACAACACTAAGACTGCGTGCAGAAAGTTCAAGTAAAGCAGATAGCTGATGTTAGTAGTTAGTTCGTTATCAGTGGAAGTGGTCCTCTTTCAATTTAGGTGTTTATGAGTACTAGCAGTCTATTGGGTTGCGGCCATAGCTATTACAAGTAGCTAATTCTTACAGCCGTCTAAAAACAGGATATTCTATATCACGGCCAATAAGCCGACGTTCGCACGTAAAGTAAGTGTGCAGCGCTGCACACCCCTACCCTATTTCAAGTTAAACAAATATCAACTTTAATTCAATGATAATTAAGTTGATTTCAGAGTGACTAGCACTATTGACTAAGTTATAAAAATGTTTGAAGTTGTATCGTAAACTGAATTTCCATTAATTCATATTTGTTCACATTTTTGGCAAAGAAATCGCGAATGCACGGTACGTAAAAATATTGCGGCGGGATCTTGTCGCGCATTCGATTTTCAACGCAGTGTTTAAGACCGAGAGTTGAAATTCCAACAGTGTGGTTGTTTGCCGCGCTGGGATGTGCTCTGTTGAATTCTCAATGCTCGGCTCAACACCGAGAGTCGAAAATCCAGTGCGTGATAAAATCCCGTCATGATATTTTCACATCCGTGCGGACGTCGGTTAAGAGATCGTCAGGTTTTCATGTTTTTCCCCTTCAAACTGACTGACTGTCTCGTTGGTTTAGTTGTTAAAAGTGTCACTGCTAAGCTTGACGTCCTGTGTTTAATCTCCCGAACACACAAAGTGCTAGTTTTCCGTTGGGAATATCTCAGTTGGATTTCGGAGTCTGGATTTATGCCCAGTTGATAGCAAAAGCCCCCCCCCCACACCCTCTTACATTTTTTTTTGGTTAACGATGGAATTCCTCATGGACTTCCTCCATCGTGGAGGTGACAGAGGGGCATCCCGAACTCTTACCGGCTAAAACCACCGCGGTGTTCCACCTCTGCCTATGGCCGGGGGTGCAGGATTCGAGTAAGCATTCACGGCTCCCCCGACAGGACCCCCTTTTTACATGAGACTAAAAGTTAACTGGCGAAATTTGTGTATACTTGCTTACATCTCTGCCTGTTACTTCGGGAAATACAGGCGTGATATTCCCTTCCCTTACATTTACATTCACTTTGGAAAAACAATGGTCGTCGGAATCGGCATTCCTATAGAGAAATCCATTCTTCCATACTACATGTAATACTATCCATACTAATGTTATATATTCGAACTGTTACCTCTTCAGCTTAAACCGCTGAACCGATTTAGATGAAATTTGGTATAGAGATAGTTTCGAGTCCCGGGAAAGGACATAGGATAGTTTTTATCCCGATATTCCCACGGGATCGAAACTTATGCGGGTGAAACCGCGGGGCGCAGCTAGTAGGAAATAAATTTCAAAGAGATCAGTACGTCTACACTAACCGACTCACTAATAAACGTTGTATAGCGTCTGTACAGTTACACAACGCTTTGTCTTCTTCTTTCGAAAGTCAAATTACTGACGACTGAAAGAGAGAAATCGGTGTGTAACTATTCATCTGATTTAATACGTTTATTAGTAAGGGGGTAACAATGACACTGGATAACAATGTCGTGACTTCCATTTTGACAATTTAAAGAAATTTATTACAGTGGAGTGCGATTTAATACCATTCAAATACACATAATTGAAAGAGGGCCAAATTCGGAGCGTGCGAAAGAGAAATTCGTTAGTTCTGTCTCACTCAGTACCTGTTTAATTTATTCTCTCCATTCATTGACTCCATGGTAGGGAAACTGTGCGAACATATCACAATATTACTTATACGCTAGTTGAAGTCGGACATCCGGGAATGGTAACGGGTTTTAGTAGTATTTATATCGAACAAAATTTTTTATTTTTATAAAATAAGTGTTTTGTCGCTACAAATTATTGAGAATGTCCAATTTACTATCTCAATAACCCTCCTTGGCGCAGTCGGGTAAAGATATCGTTATTGATAAGAGATATCATAATTTAGTTTAGTATCTTGTTCATTTTTACAACAATTTTGTAGTGGTAGAAAAAAAAGAACCACTTTAATGTGTTAGCGTCAAGAGAATTACTTCAGTGTTAATTTTTTAAATGTCGTAGCATCATGCTGAGATAGGAGCCTTTTGGCCTCGTATAGGACTTTCTGTTTCATTTTCCTTTTGTTACTTTTTTTTTTATATATAACTTGAATTTTTATTTTGCTATATTTAATTTAGTTTGTGATCTTCCTGTATGAGTAGCAATAAATACTTTTTCTTTCTATTTACTAAAACTTTGCAATTAATACTACTAAAACATGTTATCCATTCAAATCGTAGTGTAAAGCTATATACAAGAAGAAACTTCGCAGACCGGTGCTCTCGATATCGTATTTTACAGTGAGAATACTGTTTATAATTAAAATTTATAGGTAAGTAATAACATTTTTAAAGTACACGTTCAAATTGCCTGAAGGAACATAATATATTCAAAAATTTAGAAAAAATATATAACAAGCAAATAATTATTATGTTTACTTTGGGCTGATTTTTCCAACGCCTATTATGTTTACTTTGGGCTGATTTTTCCAACGCCAGATAATTTTATCGGAGGAATAATTTTGAATTTTTGACAGTTTTTCCATAGAAAATCTGTCAGACGTCAATTCTATTCCACGAATAAAAATATCTGTCTATTAAAAAAACAGCTCTTAATTACTTGACTGTCTGACCTTTTTAATATTTGGTCAGTTGCCAGCCTTTGATTCACTATAGATAAATACAATGAAAGTATATCTACAATGAGCCAACAACAAACTAATTATAGAAATCATATTATAAGGGCTGTTTTTCAGAACCAAACCCAAACATTGCATAGATCAAATCTTATGCTGGCACTTCACTTGGAATATGTATTTGTCTAAATAATCGAGTTACTTGGGCAATGCAAAAATAAAGCCTACAAAGACTAAAATAAAGTTCATTTTGTTTTAACGAAAATACCGCAAATGTTTGCACGAATACGCCAAGTGAAGTGCCAACATTACAGACTATTATGAAATCTGTTAAGATTTGAATCAAGATCAATCTTCGAGTACAGTCCTTTCGAAGAAAGACTTTGACAGTGACGCATAATACTAGTTGAATAACTGTAACATTCAATGTGTCTAAGTAGCAATGCTGTCTTATAGTAAAACGTTATGAGGACATACCTGCGTAACTGAGGCGGAGAACCTTCCACGTGTCCATTTGTCTCCTTAGCCAGTCGCACTGCCATTTCATGGTCTCGTCGCTCTTGTTCTAACCTATTAATAATGTGAGAAATATCTTTGTTATTTTCTTTCTAGTAATAAATAAAAATCTGCTTTTTTATATTTATGAAGTTATAAATAAACAATAAACATCATTAGGAATATTGCCAATGTTCATTCATTCTATTTAATTAATAGGAAGTGTTTGTAGGGAGAGTAATCATTGCGCTAGACAGGATTGGTAATATCAATAGCTGGACTTTATTGTAGAAAATAATTGAATAGGTATCTTTGTATTTTCTTTTTTGTGAATCCAAACAGGAGTGAGGAAGGAAGCTTTAGTTTACTTTTTGATTTTAGAATAATTGGAGAACTAGTTTTAGTTTTTTTTTTGTACGCACTGAAATGTGACTTGGGTATGTAGCCGAAGCCCGTCTACATATTATGCCGTAGCTACAGCGGCACCACCGCCGCCGCTGTATTATAGTTCGCGCGGAATAGTCGGCCGCGCCTTACGTATGTGAGGTGGGGCGGAGGGGCGCGGGGGCGGAGAGTTGGGGGCGCATTACTCCCCCGCCGCCTCACCCCTGTCCCCCCTCAGCGACCGCCTAGTTCCGCGCGGACTATAGTTACCCTTGGATTAGATAGGTTTTATCAAAACTCGCCGCCGCGGCCGCGTCGCCATGTGTAAGGGTTCAAACAAATCCACAAGGTAACTAATACAGCTGCACCGCGGCGGCAGCGGTGCCGCTGTAGCTGCGGCATGGTGTGTAAACGACCTTACTATATATTTTATTCGCCCTACCATTTCACATGCTATAACAGTCTATAGGCTGATGGACAGACCATAAATTGAACATAAAATAATAATAATGAAGGTATACCTTTCTCGATTCTCCTGGTCAGCTTTAGCGGCTTCTTCCATTTGTTTCTGCATCTTGAGTGCGGCGACACGATCCTGTTCCTCTAACCGTAGTCTTTCTACCTCTTCGACTTTGCGACGGGACTCCATTTCCGCTTTACTGTAAGAATTATAAACATTACTTATATAAGGGTTCTGTAGGTCTAGGTTGAATGCGCGCGCGCGGAGCAAATGTACCCAATGCAAATGCGAACAATAAAAAAATACTACTTTTACACACGAATTATGCTTGTTGCAAAAATTTAAACCAAAATGCTATAGAATGGTTGTATTTTCGATTAAAAAATTGTTAGAATTTACGTTACGTTTACGGCCTCGGGTCAATAATTACGACTATTTTAATATATAGACATCTCTACATAACCCATTAGCTAGCACATAACATGTAATAAACAAAATGTCCCAATTGTTGTATGGTAAACTAGCATTTTATTACAAAAACGAAAAAAAAAAAAACAATCCGAACTTTTTCGCAAATCATTAATAACTTTTTTTGTTAGAATCAATATTTGTTACGATAAATAGGTCAGCAACATCGACTGTTCTATTTCGACATGCTATCAACTGGCCCTGTGGCGCAATGGATAACGCGTCTGACTACGGATCAGAAGATTCCAGGTTCGAATCCTGGCAGGGTCGCGAATATCTTTTTGTTCTTTTCCTAGCATTTTAAGATTAGAAATGATTTTCTAGAAACAATTTTTTTTTTTTAATAATTTATTATGAAAATAATAAAATTTTTGTTCGTGTGTAAAGTAGCAACCCTCACAGAAACAAATCCCGTGGGAATATCGAGATAAAAACTATCTTATGTTCTTTCCCGACTCGAACTATCTCTACACCAAATTTCATCTAAATCGGGTCAGCGGTAACAGACAGACACACTTTCGCATTTATAAATATTAGTATGATAAAACGTAATATTATTTATTTTACTTCGGCCAGTGTTATCTATGGGTTGTACTCACAGTCTACGATGCTCCTCCTCTTGCTTAATCCTATCCTGTTCACGTTTCTTAGCCTCTTCAGCAGCCCTCATTTCAGCTTCCATCTTACGCAGCCTTTCTTGTTCATCTCTGAAAGTAATTATTATGTTTGATACGAGACCAAGTAGTATTCAAGTTCACATACTTGCTGTAATTATGAATATGAATTAGAATCGTACGATATTCTTCTGGCAGTACATTTAATTCTGCAGTTAGTTATTTAATTAAGGGCTAATTTTTCAGTCAACATGTAATTTTTATTCGTAGAATAAAATTTGACGTCTGACATATTTTGTATGGAAGAACTGTCAAAAATTCAAAATAAATCCTCCGTTAAAATTATTTGGCATTGGAAAAATCAGCCCTTAGTCATTCTAGTGTAAATAGTCAGTTGTAATAATATAGTTTCATCATTATTACCTATCTAGCCATTTCTCAAATATTTTGGAGTCTGTGTGTAATAATCGAGTTTATCACTCTATAAAATGCGAAGGAGATATTTAATTCTTACAATTATAACAAAAACATAATCTATGCAAATTCCCAATCCTTTCGAGATTTTAATTTCAATTAACTTTTAATAAAAAAGTTTTATTTTTAAGTTGTAAGACGTTAATAACTTAGGGCTTCGTGACAGTTTATTTATTTTTACTTTAACAGAATACCACCACCAATTACATTTGTTAAAGAAAATTAAACAAAATTCATAGATTCATCTCACAGAACACCAGTCTCCTAGTGATGTGATCGTCTTCCGTTAGTCCGCGAACTTTTTTTTTAATGGCATTTCTGAGTTCAACTTATGAGGTTGTCTGGTTTTATATATTAACTCACCTATTCTTCTGGTCAACCATTAGTTTTTGTAGTGCAGACATTTGTATTTCGACGTCTTTGGTCAACTTTGTGTAGAGTTGGTCGATTTCCGCGCGTGTGATTTTTTGATTGGACTGTAAATTAAATTTATAAATTAAATAAAATAAGCGGTAGAAAGGAACTATTGCCGATTGACACATTACTATGCGAGTTTTTTATCAACATTTTATTTGAATTACTGTTGGAAGTTGTAAATACTAAACGGACGAAATTGAAATATTAACTAAGCGTTTGATCATGTTTTATTTCGAAGACTACAACTTAGTTTGCATAGTAAGGGATTAAACATACTCCGATACGATGTCATCTCCAAAGTTAAAATCACAAAAGTTTTGAGGTGTATGTATTTAAAATGACCTCGTCGAGTGATAAAACTAAAAGGCCCGACTTTGCTGAGATACTAATATTTTTGCGACATGAGCTAATTTCATATAGGGTGTAAGGTGTAAAATCATCATGGACATCCTATTGCTCGCCGCCCGCGAGTCGCGCAGGGCACCTTATACGGCCACTCGGGCGCCTCCTGCGGCCACTCGGGCGCCTCCTGCGGCCACTCGGGCGCCTCCTGCGGCCACTCGGGCGCCTCCTGCGGCCACTCGGGCGCCTCCTGCGGCCACTCGGGCGCCTCCTGCGGCCACTCGGGCGCCTCCTGCGGCCACTCGGGCGCCTCCTGCGGCCACTCGGGCGCCTCCTGCGGCCACTCGGGCGCCTCCTGCGGCCACTCGGGCGCCTCCTGCGGCCACTCGGGCGCCTCCTGCGGCCACTCGGGCGCCTCCTGCGGCCACTCGGGCGCGCAGGCGCTAACGTTGCCTGTCCCTCGCACGCTCCGCCTCCGCGTCGATGACCCTTACACCATATACAGTACGCGTCGATACGTAAGAAACAGTAAAAAAATCTCACCTTTATAGTAGCACAAGCATTCCTAATAGAATTCCTCAAGTTCTCGATATTCCTCTGGGCACTATCCTTCTCTTTCTTCAACTGTGACGTCACGGACTCCATATCCTTCAGGTTGTGTTGCAACGCGTTGATCTTGGCGATGCCTTGGTACCGAGGGCGGTGTTTCCGACGGACTAAGTGACCGCGGATGGTCTTTTGTAAGAGGATTAGGCATTCTCGGCGGTAAACTATCTTGTTCTTTACTGTTGAGAGAAGATTCGTTTGGATTAGTTAAGTAAGAACAACATTGTTTGGGAATGAAAACGTGTGGGATTGAGGAATGACTTACAAATCATAATATAACTTGCTCAGATCGTGTGTTTACCACACATAATTCACGCGTATACTCGATGCAAGAAAGAGCCCTGAGTATCTGGACACGGACGTAATACGTCGTTGTACGTAGACGCAATTTCTTACGTCGCTTACACGCGTGTCTGTGCGGACGTTACCGTACGCGCGTAAGACGCCTAATTCTGGACAGGTTTAATTTACAGGGTTTTCTTGCTATTAAATACCCATATCGTCTTTGAAGTTTGATTATTCATTAAAAAGGCCCTGTGGTCGAACTAATATTAATTTATAAGTAAGTAAACTAGGTCAGCGGGATTGTCCGAAAGGGCCGCTGGCCCAGAACATAAAGGGCTAAGGAAGGAACACGAGTGGGTTTTAGTCAGTAAGAGTCTGACACTCCTTTCCGCTCCACCCAGAGCGGGAGAGGTCATTTGATGATTTCCCATCCAAAAAAAAAAGTAAGTAAACTACTCACATTTAATGATGGATAGGACAGCGAAGATGGACTTCCTCCAGCGGGACTTGACGAGCCAGGACAGCACGGCATCCACGATGGACTTCAAGTTATCCGGATCCGACTTCATCATAGTGTCGAACTCAGAGTACTTGCCCGGGCGGAAGAACACACGGGTGACACCGAACTTGTAGTCCTTGTCTGAGAGACCTAGACTGTGGACTATGGCCTGGAAAATACAATATGAGAAGTTAGTATTAAGGCAACGCCGAACGCCCAGTGGCGCCCCCATCGTTTGTTTGGTTATTTCTTTTATTTTAGAATGAACATGCAGAAAATAAGCACGTAAGTCGTGCTCCACAAGATTATATCAATTGTAAAATTCATTAACCGTTACCCTTTCCTCGTACTTTCCTATTTTGTGCCAATTATTCCTAAAGACTAGAATCCAGTCGTCCACTCACCTCACAGAACAACTTCGCCGACAGTTTGTGCAGCTTCTGCGGCAGATATTTCTTGTACATCTCGTGTAGATCATTGAAGGGCGCTCGTGAAGGGTAGCCATGCTCCATGAGCTCTAGCACGGCGATAGTACCCGAACACTCCAGCTGAGTCAGTACTAGAGAACCTTCGACCTCGCGACCCATCATGCGGGAGTTAGGCTTTATGCAGCGGACGAAGTTTGTGCCCTGAGAAGTAAATAATTGAGATCAGAAATTGCTATATCCTATTTTTTTCTGTTTTCTTTGAGGGTTTTAAAGCTTCGACAGAATTGCCGGATAAATCGTGATATACGGGCACATTTATCTAAAACTAGCTTCTGCCCGAGACTTCGTCCGAGTGAAATTTCACCCTCCCCCCATTCACCCCCTTAAGGGTAGAATTTCGAAAAACCCTTTCTTAGTGGATACCTACTCTTCACAAAGAACATACCGTCCAAATTTCATGTCTCTACGACCAGCTGTTTAGGCTGTGTGTGTTATAATATTATATCAGTCAGTCAGGACTTTGAATTTATGCTGAAAAAAAAAAAGTGTGCTGCGTAATCGGCTTAACTTAACTGCGCTCGTGACAAACTGACGCAAGATGGCAGTCAGTTTGTCACGAGCGCAGTTTTAGGACAAAATTAGGTGTGTACTAGGCCTGAGATTCTTCAGGAAATTACGATTTATCTTGACATCCTGAGGAATCGCAGGCCTGCTGTGTAAACTTTGCACTATTTACGCGGATATGAGTAAATGATCTTAAATAGTTAAAAATGCTTTAATAACTCACATTCTCCTTCAATTTGTCCATCAACTGCGACAGTTGCGCTTGGAACTTTGCGCCCACGGAGATAAAGTTGAGTTTCCCTTTAGCGTTGTTGTTGTCGGTGTTCTGGAACAGCTGCTGCACTAGCTTACTGTTCGACTCCTGGACGAGGAATTCTAGGGACGCGTGGAGGGCGTCGTTGTTCTTCTCTATGAATTGGTTCTGTGGAGGTTAAGGGTTTGGTTTAGTTTTGAGATGATGTAAGTCTAAGCAGTAATGTAATGTGTGTTGGTAATCTGTTTAAATTTTAGCTTATTTTTTCTTTAATTTGCATAGTTGGTGATATCGAAATTTTATACTTTTGTATATGATTATATTTTATCTATGATATCTTTACTATCTTTGCAAATAAATTATATGAATTTGATATTTGGAAGAGGGTTTATTGATTGTCAAATTTGATTACATTTTCTGTAACGGTACTCATAAATAATCTTATAATGTTTGAAGTTGTTTCAGGCATTTAGGAATGTTTTGTTTGTTAAGCATAATGATAAATGTATTACCTACTTATTTGAAAAAAAAAACACTGGCACTCCGGTAGTGCCGACAGAAGTGAAAACTTGAACAATTACGAGTGTATTTTGTGAATCGTCTTATAAACAAAACACGCGTGTTAAGGTGTGTTCCTTATTTTATAGGGTTTTTTGCAAATCAGGTATGATGACCAAAGTGACTGGTTTATTCTTCTCGTGAAAGGAATTTATTCAGATTTACAAATAAGCACACAGGATAGACTTCAGTTCGTGGTGTTGGTCTCGCATGGAGCTCGTCGTCAGTTATATATCCGTGGTTCAGCGCCATCTCGTCGTTGTTGGATGAACTACGTAGTTAGTACGCGAGGCCCTCGTAGTTCTTCCCGATGTGCATAGATGGCGCTGTCCTCAACAACGCGCGTCTTACGTTTTACGTCTTACGTCTTACGAATTTTCGATCAGGGTCACGTGACCTGACGCGAATTTAGAAGTTTTTACCCATTCCAAAAAAAGTACACAGCGCCGCTAAAGAAGTTTTCACTTCAAAAAAAAATGTGATCTTGACTTTTGCGGGGCAATTGCGTAAGACATTTACAATACATTGTATTTTAATAATTCAACAACATTAATTGCGTGTATTAGGTACGTTTTTGAGCAAATTAATTTTTCAAACGAGCAATCTCCTTCAAAATCCGTCGGATTATGATTAAAAGATTCTTATGAAATTGGGATTTTGACGTTAACAAATAATCAGAAACATCTAGCTGCACGATTGACAAGTTAATGTTAAAATATTTACCGTATTATAGCAGACGGCGCCAGCAAAGTGCCGCAACAAGAAGCCTTCGTCGTCGCGCAGCGTGCGGTGTGCCTTCAGCCGCGACGCGCGCGGGACTTGTAACCTGCAAGTACACAGCTCGCTCCATAATTACTTGTTTTTAAACCGACCTTTTCCCGTTGTAAATTCATTTCTTTTCCATGTTATACATACAATCCACTATCACTTTTATTTTGCTCCATTGCGACCTATCGTCACGATCAATTCGTGTCATATGTATTTCAGCGTAACTTACTTCTAAAGCTTATTCTTCTTTTATAGTAGTTAGTTATTAAGTTTTAATTTAAGAAGTAAGCATCATAGTATACTATTATTTTATTTATTTATGTATTACGCTTCTGTTTTTACAAATTCAAAATTTTATATTTATATTGATATTTTAAGTAAAATTTGTAACTTTGTAGGAGATAATTTCAAAAACATTTTTTCTTACTTTTATTGAGGAAGATTATAAGCTACTTTAGATCACGCTACAACTCTTAGAAGGCGAGCAAAACGAAAAATAAACGAAAACGAAGTAATAACGCGAGCAGACGCTGGGATGCAACGCTGTGGGTCACAGGCCAAATAGGTACTTCACACGCACAGAAGATACCTATCTTCTTTAACTATTCATCATCATCATCTAACTAACCTTTTCCCAACTATGTTGAGGTAAGCTTCCAGTCTAACCGGATTCAGTTGAATATTTTACATGGGGCAACTGCCCATCCGACCTCCACAACCCAGTTACTGGGTAATACGATACCCCTTGGTAAGACTGGTTGTCAGACTTTCGGGCTACTGACGACCCGTAACGACTGTCAAAAATCCACGAATGACAGCCGAGACCAAACGTGCTTTCCGAGGCATGGAATTGTCACGGTATGTAAAGATGGTCACCCATCCACAGACTAACCGCGGCAAGCATAGCTTAACCTAATCGATCGACCTGTGCGGCTGTTATTATTTAGCCACGGGCCTCTCTTTAACTACAATATTATGGTTAAAAATGAATTACTACCGGTAGTAATTAATATTTAACCATTATAGTTTTATTTTGCACACCATAAAAATTTTGGAGCGCTTGAAATAAACCCACCATCATTAGTGCCCTTGTTTTACGTTACCTGTTGTTATTCACAGCCAGTTGTTTGTGCACGGAATGTGTAAAGTGACCGAACTCGGGTTTTGGAAGCTTAGATTCTTCGTCCAGCAAATGGAAGATACCGTGGTTCTTGCTCTCAATTAAATCTGAAGAAATAAAGCACAACAAATAAGTATTTTATCTGGAGTTTGAATATAATTATCATTTTCATCAACTCGTGTAGTGCAGTCTGAAGGTATTTTTTTTAAGTGAGCCTACACCCCTATGTATTTTACTGTGTGTACAATGCGTGCCACGAAAGATGAGACTTGACACACCACGTGGTTTGACTTGCGCAGTACACGATTTTAGGTATCTTTAGCGGTATGAGGTCTGAGTGCGGGACGGGACCGGACGTCATAGGGGCGGCGGAAAGAGCGGGGGAGGCGGGGTCAAGTCTCTTCTTTCGTGGCACGCGTTGTATATAAATTATAAAATAAATAACTACACTGTCCCACTGCAGAGCAAAGGCCTCCCCCGAACCTTCTGCCGGCCTTGCGCACGCGCCGGCACCGCGCGGCCCAATTTTTAAATATATTTCGGAAATCTAAACCGGTAAAAATGCCTTACCAATACAATCCTGGTTATCCACAAATCTGATCTCGGGTACGTTGAGTCCTTCACGTTTGTACAGCTCCTGTTCGTTCTTCAGAATACGCTCGTTGAAGAACTGCTGCAGTTTCTCATTGCAGTAGTTGATGCAGAACTGCTCAAAGCTGTTCATTTGGAAGTATTCTGCGGATGAAGGTAAAGATTTATGATTTTTATTTTATTATTGTTTTAGAACGTTGACTTATCGGAAGACTGCGAAAAAAATTGTTGTTGCATCGTCGTGATGATTTCTTTGACATTTTATTACTCTGTTAGAGCCCGAAAATAGTCTGATATTTCTAAAACCAGCAGAATATTAACTTTTTTGCAATAATAAAAGTATCTAAAACAAACGAAATGTATTTATAAAGTAGGTAAATAAATAATATCCTCCCGAACGAATTTCGGTCACGGCAGCCCATATCAACGCAACCTGCGTTGAAATTGTCCACCGTGACCGAAGCAGGTGATATTATAGTAAACAAATGTGTGCGCAAATTCAGGTGCACTCTCTATTCCGCTTTCTAATATCTTGTTCAAAAAGAAAGAAAAAAGAAGAAATAAAATACATTTATTTAGCACAGACTCAAGCATGTATCTGTGCTCGTGTTCGTACATCAGATAAAAAACAAAAATAAAGATAAAAATAAAAAGTGTGGAATAGAATAGAATACTCTTTATTATGTACACCATATAAATTACAGACATAAATATAGAAACTGTACAAAGGGTGACACAATGGGCGGTCTTATCGCTAAGAGCGATCTTTTAAAGACAACCTTAGGATGGATTTAAAAGTGTAACGTCCGATGTAAGAAATTCAGGATGCAGTAATATCTCTTTGCTAAAATGGCGAAGGGTCCTTTGATAATTCAACAAGTCTGGAGGCAGCCTGAACATAAACGAAAGTTTTTTCACAGATTTCTTTAGTAAACTTACCAAACCCAGCGATATCGAGCACTCCGATGTAGTAGGCGGACGCTTGGAAGGGAATGCTGGTGTTGATGCGATGCACGATGTAGTCGAACAGACGACTGTACACGGCTTTAGCGAGCGCGTCGCGTGCGTTGGTGGCTTCGTACGTCTTTAGAGGAACCCTGGGTAGGAAATAACGGTTTTATTACACTTTCTCTAGTTTTTTAGAAGCATTTTTCGTTTCGAAGCATGATAGGTCTTTTCGCATTTGTGTGACAAAAAATGTTTTAATCGGAGACTGTGTCGATAGGCACCATAGAAATCGAGGTCCACGCCCAGCAGGCCGGCCGGCGTGGCCACAGTATACTCACATGATAGCGGTCCCCTTGATGCCTCCCCGCGAGCTCTGCATGAGGCGCGACACGAGCGCCATGCGCAGCTCCCCGGGCTCCACGCCCAGCAGGCCGGCGGCGTGGCCACAGTATACTCACATGATAGCGGTCCCCTTGATGCCTCCCCGCGAGCTCTGCATGAGGCGCGACACGAGCGCCATGCGCAGCTCCCCGGGGTCCACGCCCAGCAGGCCGGCGGCGTGGCCACAGTATACTCACATGATAGCGGTCCCCTTGATGCCTCCCCGCGAGCTCTGCATGAGGCGCGACACGAGCGCCATGCGCAGCTCCCCGGGCTCCACGCCCAGCAGGCCGGCGGCGTGGCCACAGTATACTCACATGATAGCGGTCCCCTTGATGCCTCCCCGCGAGCTCTGCATGAGGCGCGACACGAGCGCCATGCGCAGCTCCCCGGGCTCCACGCCCAGCAGGCCGGCGGCGTGGCCACAGTATACTCACATGATAGCGGTCCCCTTGATGCCTCCCCGCGAGCTCTGCATGAGGCGCGACACGAGCGCCATGCGCAGCTCCCCGGGCTCCACGCCCAGCAGGCCGGCGGCGTGGCCACAGTATACTCACATGATAGCGGTCCCCTTGATGCCTCCCCGCGAGCTCTGCATGAGGCGCGACACGAGCGCCATGCGCAGCTCCCCGGGCTCCACGCCCAGCAGGCCGGCGGCGTGGCCACAGTATACTCACATGATAGCGGTCCCCTTGATGCCTCCCCGCGAGCTCTGCATGAGGCGCGACACGAGCGCCATGCGCAGCTCCCCGGGCTCCACGCCCAGCAGGCCGGCGGCGTGGCCACAGTATACTCATATGATAGCGGTCCCCTTGATGCCTCCCCGCGAGCTCTGCATGAGGCGCGACACGAGCGCCATGCGCAGCTCCCCGGGGTCCACGCCCAGCAGGCCGGCGGCGTGGCCACAGTATACTCACATGATAGCGGTCCCCTTGATGCCTCCCCGCGAGCTCTGCATGAGGCGCGACACGAGCGCCATGCGCAGCTCCCCGGGCTCCACGCCCAGCAGGCCGGCGGCGTGGCCACAGTATACTCACATGATAGCGGTCCCCTTGATGCCTCCCCGCGAGCTCTGCATGAGGCGCGACACGAGCGCCATGCGCAGCTCCCCGGGGTCCACGCCCAGCAGGCCGGCGGCGTGGCCACAGTATACTCACATGATAGCGGTCCCCTTGATGCCTCCCCGCGAGCTCTGCATGAGGCGCGACACGAGCGCCATGCGCAGCTCCCCGGGCTCCACGCCCAGCAGGCCGGCGGCGTGGCCACAGTATACTCACATGATAGCGGTCCCCTTGATGCCTCCCCGCGAGCTCTGCATGAGGCGCGACACGAGCGCCATGCGCAGCTCCCCGGGCTCCACGCCCAGCAGGCCGGCGGCGTGGCCACAGTATACTCACATGATAGCGGTCCCCTTGATGCCTCCCCGCGAGCTCTGCATGAGGCGCGACACGAGCGCCATGCGCAGCTCCCCGGGGTCCACGCCCAGCAGGCCGGCGGCGTGGCCACAGTATACTCACATGATAGCGGTCCCCTTGATGCCTCCCCGCGAGCTCTGCATGAGGCGCGACACGAGCGCCATGCGCAGCTCCCCGGGGTCCACGCCCAGCAGGCCGGCGGCGTGGCCACAGTATACTCACATGATAGCGGTCCCCTTGATGCCTCCCCGCGAGCTCTGCATGAGGCGCGACACGAGCGCCATGCGCAGCTCCCCGGGGTCCACGCCCAGCAGGCCGGCGGCGTGGCCACAGTATACTCACATGATAGCGGTCCCCTTGATGCCTCCCCGCGAGCTCTGCATGAGGCGCGACACGAGCGCCATGCGCAGCTCCCCGGGCTCCACGCCCAGCAGGCCGGCGGCGTGGCCACAGTATACTCACATGATAGCGGTCCCCTTGATGCCTCCCCGCGAGCTCTGCATGAGGCGCGACACGAGCGCCATGCGCAGCTCCCCGGGCTCCACGCCCAGCAGGCCGGCGGCGTGGCCACAGTATACTCACATGATAGCGGTCCCCTTGATGCCTCCCCGCGAGCTCTGCATGAGGCGCGACACGAGCGCCATGCGCAGCTCCCCGGGCTCCACGCCCAGCAGGCCGGCGGCGTGGCCACAGTATACTCACATGATAGCGGTCCCCTTGATGCCTCCCCGCGAGCTCTGCATGAGGCGCGACACGAGCGCCATGCGCAGCTCCCCGGGCTCCACGCCCAGCAGGCCGGCGGCGTGGCCACAGTATACTCACATGATAGCGGTCCCCTTGATGCCTCCCCGCGAGCTCTGCATGAGGCGCGACACGAGCGCCATGCGCAGCTCCCCGGGGTCCACGCCCAGCAGGCCGGCGGCGTGGCCACAGTATACTCACATGATAGCGGTCCCCTTGATGCCTCCCCGCGAGCTCTGCATGAGGCGCGACACGAGCGCCATGCGCAGCTCCCCGGGGTCCACGCCCAGCAGGCCGGCGGCGTGGCCACAGTATACTCACATGATAGCGGTCCCCTTGATGCCTCCCCGCGAGCTCTGCATGAGGCGCGACACGAGCGCCATGCGCAGCTCCCCGGGGTCCACGCCCAGCAGGCCGGCGGCGTGGCCACAGTATACTCACATGATAGCGGTCCCCTTGATGCCTCCCCGCGAGCTCTGCATGAGGCGCGACACGAGCGCCATGCGCAGCTCCCCGGGGTCCACGCCCAGCAGGCCGGCGGCGTGGCCACAGTATACTCACATGATAGCGGTCCCCTTGATGCCTCCCCGCGAGCTCTGCATGAGGCGCGACACGAGCGCCATGCGCAGCTCCCCGGGGTCCACGCCCAGCAGGCCGGCGGCGTGGCCACAGTATACTCACATGATAGCGGTCCCCTTGATGCCTCCCCGCGAGCTCTGCATGAGGCGCGACACGAGCGCCATGCGCAGCTCCCCGGGCTCCACGCCCAGCAGGCCGGCGGCGTGGCCACAGTATACTCACATGATAGCGGTCCCCTTGATGCCTCCCCGCGAGCTCTGCATGAGGCGCGACACGAGCGCCATGCGCAGCTCCCCGGGGTCCACGCCCAGCAGGCCGGCGGCGTGGCCACAGTATACTCACATGATAGCGGTCCCCTTGATGCCTCCCCGCGAGCTCTGCATGAGGCGCGACACGAGCGCCATGCGCAGCTCCCCGGGCTCCACGCCCAGCAGGCCGGCGGCGTGGCCACAGTATACTCACATGATAGCGGTCCCCTTGATGCCTCCCCGCGAGCTCTGCATGAGGCGCGACACGAGCGCCATGCGCAGCTCCCCGGGGTCCACGCCCAGCAGGCCGGCGGCGTGGCCACAGTATACTCACATGATAGCGGTCCCCTTGATGCCTCCCCGCGAGCTCTGCATGAGGCGCGACACGAGCGCCATGCGCAGCTCCCCGGGGTCCACGCCCAGCAGGCCGGCGGCGGTGGCCAGCGCTTGCTCGGACGCGGGCGCCACGCGACACCCGCCGCGCGCGCCGCTGTCTTCTTCAAACTGCACGTTACCGAGGTGCAGGACGGCTCCTACTACGGAGTACACTGCTTTTTTCTCTTCTTCTGTGAGGCCAACGCGGGATAGAGCCTGGGGAGAAGTTATATATATTTTTGGGGAGCTAACTAACAAGCAACAACCTGCAAACAGGCGACAAAAGACGAAGAAAACTTTGTAACTTATCACTGAAAAGTGCTTTACCTGATTAAGCCTTCCGAAGTCCTCCACATCATCAAGGATAGGGTCTCGCAGACCACCTTTAGCTTGCTGCTGCTTACTCTTGCAGTTGGCGGCGATTTTCTTCTCAGAATTGACAGTTGTGAAGTATTGGGTGCAGCCGTTCTTTAGATACTGTTGACAAAAGTATTGACTATTTTGGTGAATTGAAAAATTATTTTTGTATTTGATAGATCAATTCTTGAGGAAGGCTATTTAACATCACGCTATGTCCCTATGTCTCTTAGGTGCCGAGCAAATAGAAAAAAAAAATCAGAAAGAACGCTTAGCGACAACGAAGTGATAGCGCGGGTAAGTGATGCGATGCTATGCAACAGGGTGGGTCGGGGACACAAGAAATTTCACGCGAACGAACTCGCGGGCATAAACTAGTAATGATTATAGTTGTATTGTCAAAATGCATTGCAATTGTAAGTGCGATGCAATTAGGCTGCAGTTGTAACAATTTCAGACATCTGCAACACCGAGGGGTTTGCCGATGCATTGCCTAATACAACATTCAAAAGATTCATTTCCCTGTAAGATGTGTGTGCTTGGGGGAGATCTATGTCCAGCAGTGGACGTCTTTCGGCTGAAATGATGATTTCCCTGTAAGATTTATATGTATCATGTAGGTACTGTAGAGACTGTGTAGCTCTACCTGTAGCAGTAAATACAGGCTGGTTATAATTGCCCGTGTGTTCCATTCGAACGTTCACACAAGTGTCAAGTATTTTTATGAAGTAGTATTGTTTTAGAAAAGTGCTAGAAATAACGTGACCAAGTCGTGAATATATTTTTATTCAAGTCGATGCTTCTTTCAATTATATCGTGAAGCTCCCATCGGCACCCCCCCTACAGTACCTACCTACAGAATCCCCGGCACCCATGCCTTTTCAGCCGAACACAGCATTTTGTATCATATTTTTTGCTGCTCGTTAATCAGTTATTACCATTGACACAATTCGTTAAATAATCTGCAAGGTGAGTGCAAAATGACTTTGAAGGATTTTAACACGGTCTGTTGCACCTTGCACTCATAATAAAATAATTATTATTTCAATAACCATTTTGGATACAGTAGATTACCACCACTAATTGAAATAAAAACAATAATTACGTATTTGTAAATTCTTGTATTAGACGGTTACTCATAATGAATACTTGAGCTTGAACTTGAGTTTTTCCTGAAGTGTTCAATAAGTTTATTGAACACTTCAGAAAAAACTCAAGTTACAAGAATCGTTTCTTTTATATATTTTTTCTTGATATATCAACTGTCTATGTACCAGATATAGAACGCTATTTCATGACTGTACATTAATACTGTTAAGAGGACGTGCGGTCGGAGAGACTTGAAAAAGCCTAAGTAAATAGTCACAATTCGAGGTTTGGCTCTCACCTATTTCCTCCTCCAATAATGGACCAATTTAAAAGATATTTCATAAACTGAATAAGAAGGATATATACTGTGTCCCTATGTTTTCTTTTTTATTAATATTTGTCAAATCTGTACACTAGGCCTCTGTTGACAGCGGTTTAAACCGGCAATTTTGAGCATTTTTTGAGGGTTCTAGTGCTTATAAAAATAATGTATCATAAAAAAGGAACACATATAAGGAGCATTCAAGTAGTTAATATTTATTATTCTGTAAACAATCACTGCTTTATGCTCATTAACCAGAAAGAAAACAGGCGAGAGCATTTCTAGGGAGAAAAAACCACCCGCATTTCCTCTTAAGTGTTTGTGCACCATAATACTGTGTCAATGTATAGTTATCAATAATATGTAACAATATGCTTTGTGGCTACACATTGATACCATAATATGGAACGAAAATTGTGGACAATTAATTAAATGAATTCTTATTTATGTATACATCTTTTAAGAGCGCGTATACAGAAAGTGGGCAACGTCGCAAACAGCTGTCAAATATTTCCCTGTTTTGATTAATTTGTCAATATTACTCTATGAAAATAAGAAATATGGCTAACTAATGAACTAGAATATTAACTTCTCGCACGTCGCCGATACACCATTGGATAATAAGAACAATAAAATTCTATTGTGTCCTGCTAATTAGACGCGCGATGGGTTAATAACGAATTGCAATTAAAACACTGAATTTGATGTTGTAACCGTTTTAGGTGTAAAAAAGGCATTTGTAAAGTTTCCAAATACTTTTTTTACATCTAAAACTAAATATTCGGTGTTACGATATTAATTATTGCATTTCATAATCAATATTCTAGTTCATTAGTTAGCCATATTTCTTATTTTCATACAGTAATATTGACAAATTAATCTAAACAGCGAAATATTTGACAGCTATTAGCGACGTTGCCCACTTTCTGTATATACGCTCTTAAGGCCGACTGTAATACTAATACTTGGTCTGTATTATATGGCACCCAATAAAAAATCATCCAAAACTTACCAAATAATCATCAGGCTTGGTGATCTTCAACGCCGTCCTCAACTCCTGTGGCGCGCCGGCACACAGCAGATAGAACACATGGTAGTTCCTCTCCTCCGCACTCTGGGTGCATATCCTGGACTTCTCCAGCAGGTAGTGAGAGATATGACCCCCCACAACCTGGTACTTATTGTTGAAGTGCACTTCCATGAACTTGCCGAATCGAGAACTGTTGTTATTGCGAGTTGTTTTCGCGTTACCGAATGCTTCGAGGATTGGGTTGGCTGTGGAAGAAGAGTTGTCATTAAATAGAAGACTAGTTAAGGTTATTAATTATTATTACTAGTTTTTGCCCGCGGCTTCACCCGCATCGAAGTAGGAAATTATCCAACGGGATTGTACTACCGGGATAAAAAGTATCCTACCTTTTGGATGAAATTCGACACACGGATAGACCATGCCGTGTGTCAATTTTCATCAGAAAAGTAACAGACAGACTGAGCTACTTTCGCATTTATAATATTAGTATGGATATCCATTAATGGCAGACAATTGTATAAGTTTTACCGAGGGGTTGATTTTTGTCTCTTTCCAAAGGTCGATGTGCAATATTTATCGCCCGGTACTGTACAGGATTTTCCTAGTTTGAAGGACACCCCTCTTACTCATTTGTAATAGTCATCACTCATCCCTTAATGAAACAACACTGATGTTACCTACGCTAAGTTTTTTAGTAAAAAAAACTTAGCCTTTTCAAGCCTAAATCGCTGAACGGATTTCGATAAAATTTGGCAGAGACATAGATTGAATCCCGGGGAAGGACATAGGATAGTTTTTATCGACATACCTCGCAGACGAAGCCGCGAGCGGAAGCTAGTGTTTAATAAACTGCAGTTATGCCATTAAAAACAATAAAAAACTGTAATATGATATGAACGCTACTCTATGATTAGTTGAACATGATATTAACATTGCAACCGTTACACAAGGCCGATGAAGGCCGAATCTTCTTTTGTTTACGTAAACAACTTTCCCCAGAATCGCATGAATATTTATCGAAAAGAAGACTAACTGCTCATTAAAAACAACCTATTTTTTTGCTGTCGGGGGGAAACCTTCAAAAGGCAACCGACCTCCGGGGAGCGAGGTCGGGGAGTGTGAGATTTTTACATCACTAAAACCGCCCCGGTGATCACCATCAGCACATAGGGGTGGTCCCGGTTCCTCTTAAAAGACCAATTCCGGAACCCCCCCGAGCAACGCCTGTAAGGCACATCACTGGGGCTTAACCTAACAATGTATTGTTTTAAAGCATCTGTCCTAGATGGACGATTAAGAAGGTGGCTCGGACAGATTGGCTATAGAAGGCGGAGGACAGGGTGTTGTGGCGCAGCTTGGGATTGGGAGAGGCCTATGTCCAGCAGTGGACTGCGATTGGATGAGTTGATTGTAGCATTTGTCCAAACAAAGTCCTGCTTTTAACAGTTGGTACTGATTTTCAGAGATAAATCATGCATCATAATCTTTCGGCCCTTGTCCCATGTTACTTGGGGTCAGCAACACGTATTCTTCATCCACTTTCCTTTGACAACCGTCTCGGTATCATTCACTCCCTTTGACAACCGTCTCGGTATCATTCACTCCCCCTGACAACCGTCTCGGTATCATTCACTCCCTTTGACAACCGTCTCGGTATCATTCACTCTCTTTGACAATCATCTCGATATCATTCACTCCTTTGTCAACCGTCTCGGTATCATTCACTCCCTTTGACAACCATTTCGGTATCATTCACTCCCTTTGACTACCATTTCGGTATCATTCACTCCCTTTGACAACCGTCTCGGTATCATTCACTCCGTTTTCCTTCGTATCATTCCTCACACAATCCATCTATTCTTTGGCCTTCCTCCCCTCTCCAACCACATTATTGATTATTAAATACATTTATATTCATCAATCCTTTAGTCACATGCATTTCATTCCCCCTAATCACATGCCCATACCTTGGTATTGACCGAACGATACCAAACGATTTTCAATCATGCCAGTGATAATATTTATTTGTCAAGATTGAATATGAAATATTATCATAACATCAAAGCCTATTATCAAATAGCTAAGATTAATAACAAGGAAAATAACTTCAAAAATTATACAACATTTTCGGAGAACATCACAAACCAACGAATTAGAAAACTAATATATGCATAATAATAAAACTAATCAATTTTGCTATATAAATTGATTATGTATATGTATGTTAATGATACCTAGCGAAATGTGGAGAGTTTCGGTAGGTATTATAGTAAAATACGAATGTTGCAGAATCGAAGAATTACATTGTGATGTTTATTTATACCTAAACTTGAAACGTTTTAACATTAACACACCAGCTGGTTGTCGAGACGAGTTTTAGGAACAAGTATGTAATGTATTCAGAGATGTGTAGGCGATTAGTTTGCAAGCTGCAATGATTTCTGCACATTAATGCTTTGTTCAACAGACAACATAGCGCGTGGACGTAGGTCGTAGGTAGTTATGACCGCTATGCGTACGCCTCTGTCGCTTTTTTATGATGTTTTTAGAGCAGTGTATGACTTCTGTTTTGGTGAGTAATTTCAATGTCGTACTTAGCTAGAACTCAATAACAAAAAAGATATAGGATCTTTATCTAGCAGGCTACTTACTACCTGAAGGACGTGCGGTCGTAGGATCGGCCGTACTTAGTGATGGGGCCCGCTAGGCATGTCGGGCAGATACAATCGGGGGTGTAGCGAATGTAACATGTACAGTACCCAGCGATAAATATTGCACATCGACCTATTCGATCCTGTCGATTTTATACAAAGAACAAAAATAATTATCAAAAGAAGCAAATCATAATTGTTTTAACAGCTCCTAATAGATACCGGACTGTTTGTATTTCGTACGACAGACATAACGCTCTACGAAGCCGAAATTAGCCGATTGTCTCTTTCCAAAGGTCGATGTGCAATATTTATCGCCGGGTACTGTATATCAAGGGCCGCCGACAGTTCTAGAAGGAACAGGGGGTTTAAGTCGGTAGGAGTCCGACATAACCCTCCATTCTCCCCAAACAGAGAGTATTCATGAGGATTTCCCCACACAAAAAGGACTAAAACCTGGACTAAAATTAACCAACAGTAGCAGCAGCAGTTGCAGCTCGCGTCAGCAACAAAATAATCTTCAGCGTGAGACCATTTTGAAATGATCAGGTGCTTCTGGTAATCTCTTGACCGTGGTTATTCTGTTATGGAATATTGAGTATTAGAAACTTCTTGATAAACTTACCGTCCAAAATCTTCTGCTCAACGGGACCAGCTGCCTTCGCCCATAAGTCACACAGGTACTTGAGTATGTACTTGGTGGACTCTGTCTTGCCGGCTCCTGATTCTCCGGAGACTATGATGGATTGAGACTGCTTGAGGGACTTCATGTCACGGAAAGCTTTGTCGGCTGTAAAGTGATAACGAATGCATTAGTAACAAATATCTATACTTAATATTATAAATTCGAAAGTAACTCTGTCTGTCTTTCTGTCTGTTTGTATGTTACGTTTTTACGCCTAAATCACTGAACGGATTTCGATAAAATTTGGCAGCTAGATTGCATCCCGGGGAAGGACATAGGATAGTTTTAATCCTATTTTTCCCATGGGATCGATACTTATGCGGGTGAAACCGCGCGGCGCAGCTAGTATAAAAGAACTAGCTACAACCCGCGGCTTCGCCCGTGTGGATGTCAGGACTTCTCCAACGGGAACGTGCTGCCGTAATAAAAAAATTCCTGCCCCAAGATGTCAACTATCTCCTTAGCAAATTTTATCGAAATCCGTTCAGTGTTTTAGACGTGAAAAGGTAACATACAGACAGAGTTACTTTCGAATTCATAATATTAGTATGGGCTCTAGCGACCTGCCCCGACTTCCCACGGTTTTTACGACTTTATAAAAACATCGAGAATTATTTATTATAATAAGTTTAATATTAATGTATTATACAATCCTTCCGGAATAAATTATCTAAACAAATTATTAGTTAGTTACATAATTTTATAATATTGCGAGCGATGTATATTTTGTATTATGAACAGTGGGTTCGAGATGGGCCCCAATAGGTATATGTACTTTGCTTTGGCCTGTCTAAATAACATACTTTTAGAAAATAGAGTTTAACGTAAGTATATACAAAAGCGTTATGTTTAGGGCCATTGAACTAATTGTAGAAGATTGAATTTAGTAGACAACATTTTCGTCTTTTAAAGTGTTGCACGGATTGCACCTGATGAGGATATCAAATCTGCGACTTGTCAACTCCAATGACGTAATTGAAGAATGTTATTAGTCGGTTAATCCCTCAAAGGAAATACAGCATTGTTTGTTTATTTACCGACTACGTGTAGAATTGTCATTGAAGGAAAACAAGTGACTAAATGATTCTTGTGAACAACAAATTACTGGCGTCTTTGGCCCGTACCGTAGTGCCGTATCCTTATAATTGATTCTAGTCGCCCATTCCAAAAGGTAGTTTTCGTATGGAGAAGAATGGGCAAGAAACTCCACCGTTACTCTTTTAAAATGTTTTACAATATTTTGCATACATTCATTACCTATATAATAATAATATGTGAAGACGATGCACCTAAAATAAAATTACCATACCACAATATAGGTAAAATAATAAAAAATGAAACATACCTTTTCTGGTTTTCAGTTATTTGAATTACACCTTGTATAGACGTCAAAAATAGAAATCGACTAACAATTACCTCTGCGCTGCCACCAATAAATAACGCCGTTGAAGAGGCAAAGTTTTGGGCTAACAATTTTTTTTATAACTGTCGTGTTAGCGACACGAAGAAGGTGAATTAGTCTCTTACCTATAGCAAAAACATGTGGCGGCAGTTCTCCCAAGGACTTCCCCTGGTACTTCTTTATGGTGTTAGAAGAGTACATGTCCTTGATGTCTTCATAAGGATTGACGGCTAACAGGATATTTGCTACGTATGTCTGTAAAAATATTAGTTAACGTTATTATTTGTTTACTTTAGAATTTATTAGTCATTTTTATGATGTCACCGGTTTAGATGTCTGTGGTTATTATGTGAGTATCGTATCGTGTGTTTACTACAATGGGTTTGATTTGTCACGTGTTTACTAAAAAGAAAATAGAATCAATAACAGCCAATACTATTTGTCTTCGTTTCTTATTATACCTTTCTGCGATGTACGTCATTTAGAAACAACAAAGGCTGAGACGTTTTATTTCAATGGTCCTTCGGTACATTCAGTGTACGTACAGTACCCGGCGATAAATATTGCACATCGATCTTTGGAAAGAGACAATCGGCTAATTTCGGCTTCGTAGAGCTTTATCTCTGTCGCACGAAATACAAACAGTCCGGTATCTATTAGGAGCTGTTAAAACAATTATGATTTGCTTCTTTTGATAATTATTTTTATTCTTTGTATAAAATCGATAGGATCGAATAGGTCGATGTGCAATATTTATCGCCGGGTACTGTACTGGTTACTGTTTAGCCTTTATCATCCCACTGCTCGGAAAAGGCCCCATGTTTTCCAGCTAAGTATAGGTATCATGCAATCAAATCAATCAATCTGCCTCGCCTTTTCCTGGCTATGTTGGGGTCCGCTTCCAGTCTAATCGGATGCATCTGAATACCAATATTTTACATGAAGAGACTGCCTATCTGACTTTTACAGCCCAGTTACTGGCTAACACGATACCCCTTGGTAAAACTTTATCAGACTTTTGGGCTTCTGACTACCCTTTTTTTTTTTTTTTTTTTTTTTTTTGAATATGGCATCTCGTAGTTGACCTTGAGAGGTCGTGACTACTTAACCGGACAATTTCTGACTACCCGTAACGACTGTCAAAGATATACAAATGACAGCCGGGACCAACAGCTTAACGTGCTCTCCGAGGCGTCTCGATATGGATTGTCACCCATCTACGAGACGACCACGACAAGCGTAGCTTAACATTATATCGACCCGTTCGGCTGTTATTATTTAGCCACGAGCCCCACAGCTAAGGGGGCGTCCATAAATTACGTGAGATGTTTAAGGGGGGAGGGGGTCGAGTCAAATCTCATCTAATCTTAAGTTGGAGAGGGGGGGTCTCGACAAAAATCACGCAATTTTTTTTCTGATTGAAACAAAAACAATTAATTATACTATTTTGGTCCATTTAATCCAGATTATACATGCTTAAGATTTAATCTTAAGCGTATATCGTAATACGATTAAGCTCATTCAATAATTCGTTCCAAAGAAAATAATTTCATTCATACTTCGACGTTATACATCTACTGACTGTCAAACCGCCGTGTTTTTATTTACACATATTTGTGTACCTAAATAAAAGCACGAAGCAATTTTTTTTTCTTTATATAATAACAATCCAACGCGTTTACGTAAGAAACCCACATTTTGAAAAATCTCATGTGAGATTGGGGGATGGGGGAGGGGGTTGAATAAAATCTCACGACATCTCACCACGGGGGGAGGGAGGGACAGAAAATTAAAAAAAACACCTCACGTAATTTATGGACGTCCCCTAAGTACCTATACCATGCATTTTCAAATAAAACAAAATAATCAGTAAGTAATACTGAATAATCTACGTCGTAGTAAATACGGGCGATAGTAAAAGTCATTGGACAAGGAAAATAAACGGAATCAATACTCGTACATAATTTTCTACGGTAGACATAAGCACCTACGTATAAAATATTGTCAAGGTGAAAACTTCAGGCATTTGAAATGAGTCATAGAAGGTAAATCAGTTATTACTTACGTAAATCTTATTTTTCCTGTATCGTGTAAGGATGTTATTTAGAAGCGTTGATTCGTTGAGGAACATCAGCTCACCTGAAAGTATTAGGTTTAGTTAGAAAAGGATTTTAGAGCAAATGAAAAAAAATCGGTTGTCTGTAAAGTCGGTTTACTGACGATAGTTGAACGTGACAACGTCATAAGAAAATACGGATGGAATAGTTGCATTGCATTTGTTAATGTTCGCTTGCACTTCAAGTCGCCATGGAACGCTACAGAGCGAGGCCGCGAGGTAACGCTACATGAGTCATGTTTTTTCGTGAGTGCAGCCAGCTTCATCGATTTATTAGACGTTGTCACGTCAAAAAAAAAGCAAGAGTGAACAGACATCTTCTTCATTATACATCTCATCCATCGCTTTCTATCAGGCGTGATCGAGATCAAGAGAAAGCATATTCAGCAATAAAAAAAAACCGAAGGGTAGTAAAGGTATAAAAATTACCCAGCCTAATTTTAAGGCTCCTTGGATGATTTATCAGATTTGTATCTCAAAAAAATTAAGTTTTTATTTAAATTAAACCAATCACAGGCACTTCAAAATTGACAAGGGCTCAATCAGTCAGAATGATGAAGCTAGTATAAAAGAAAGACAAGTTATAAAGGACCAAAGATAGATTAGTTCGGCATTGGAGCTTCACCTCAATAAGGTTTGTTGGTAGTTAATCTACTTAAAAATAGACCACGACCTCGTGACCCGAACAGTCAATGGTTGGATGTCATGACAAATAATATAAGCGCCAATGAATAATTAACCATTAAAGCCGCAAAAGAAATTAAAGCAGTATTGCAGTAAGGCGAAATCGAGCATACATTAATAAAGTCATAATACGGAAATAAGGACGAAATATATTTTACAGATTCCTACTTAAATAAAATATAAAATGCCGACGACCTCGTGACCCTATGAGGCAATGGCCCGATGTCGTGACACATGATATTGGACCCAATCAATTGAAAACCATTGAGGAGGTTAAGTACGAAAGAAAAAATAAAGGCGGCATTACAGAAAGACGCGCCCAGGAAAAAGCCTGAATTAATAAAGGCTGTATAATAGATGCGGAAATAAGGACCAAATATTTACAGATTCGACTTATGTTTCGGCGGTCGGGATTTTAGTTAAAAAAAATATTTATTTATTACAATATTAATTTAATTATAAAAATACAGGATATTAAACCGGTGGCTGATACAAGACTGAATACAATGCAAAGGAAAATAATTCTATTGAATTTCCGGTAAATGCATAGTTGCAATACGACGCATGCTGATGGTGGCTGCATGCTCAGCGTAAACGCGTGTTACGATGAGTTAACTCCTCCCTCCATAAGATAGAAGCAACTCTTGCTTCTGGCGGCGTCCGCGCTGCCCTTGGTGTCTTCCGGGATGTTCTTAGTTTTCCATTGATACAGCTTCCAGGATGCTGCTGCGATCAGTAGGATATATAGGATGATTGTGGTCCAGCTAGGTGTAGCTGCTATGATTGTCCAATTGTCCTCTTCTGGAGTGGATATGTCGCCTGCCTTATTGATCAGTTCATGGATGCTGTCTAGTGAGACGTCTTCTAATTGGAGTTCGTATTGTATTGATTGTACTGGGACTTGATGCTGCTCCGGTAACGGTATGACCTCGTTGATGACGACCGTGTCAGTGTGAGATCGCAGTGTCCTGTTCATGATGTTCATCTGGCAGTCTTCTGTTAGTGTAACGAGATGAATTCCAGATAGCTTCTTGTAGTCTGTCTTGGTGTTGCATTGTGTTTTGGTGACTTCGTCTTCTCTGAGTACTAGTAGCCAGTTGTTATCTCCGATCTTCTGAACTTTTCCTCTTCTTAAGTTCATCTTAGCGTGAGTGCAGTTAGCTGGGCGATGCTGAATGAGTGATAGTATGCAGTCATCTGTGTCTTCGATTCTTCTGGTGTCGAGGAGCTTGCAGAGCTGGGTGTTGTCGGTCAGTGGCTGACAGTCTTCTTCCAAGTAAGCGTACTCATCGTTACCAAGTGCTAGGTATTTGGATTTAGGGATGATAGTAAGGTTATTTTTATTTGGGACTGAATAAAGGTGGATAAGGTCATATGTTTCTGGGGTAATTGAGGGGATTTCGAGAATAAAATTAACCGAGTGTTCTGTACTGTAAGCTTTAACTTTAATTGACTTCTCTATCCTGTATATGTTACTAACACTAATACTAGCTACTGGCTTAAACAAAAGCGTATTTTCTAAGTTTCTCAGCTCTTTTATTAGATTCTGAGGGCTTATAATACTCGGATGCATGGTGCCCATCTGAGCAAAAGTCATAGCATCTTCTAATAACATTAATCTATCTAAAATTATCTGTAAGCTAAAATCTATCTGTACGTAAATATCTAAGAAATGTAACTGGTTAGATAAGTCGTTGGAATTATTAGTAATATTTTGCAATAAACTAGCTAGATGTTTCTGATTATTATTTAATTTTGTTAATTGTTTACTGAACTCATCTATTGTATTATGAGCTAATATTAAAGATTTTCTTTGTGAATCCTGAACGTTTTTAACTCCGTTTTTAATATTTAAGATTTCCTCTTCGAATTTAGTTGCATCTGCATGGTCTAGGTTACCAGTGATAGACTTAACGACAGTACCTAATCCATCTATAAGACCGCGTCGCTTTCTAACTTGCGGCTTTAAAAACATAATCTTCTTACTTATAATACTAAGGCTATATTCTATTTGATTCCTATATGTTTTATGTAACTCTCCAGATGCTGTATTCTCAGCGTTTTTCGTGCTTGCAAATAGAGACATTAATAGGATAGATGTAAAGTGCAGATCGGTAATGTTGTAAACGCAAGCAAGGCTAAAGTAGTTGTCTTGTTTAAAGAGTTGACCTTGTTTATAGTCCAGTCAAATAAGACTTTGAAGGTTACAATAATTCCCATAGAGCTAAAAATTGGTATGAATGTTCAGAATACTATTATAAATGAATTGTGAAAAGTCCCCATCAATCCCCCTTGTGCAAAAATTTTTATTGATGGTGTAAGTTTTCAAAAATAGGTTTTTCGCGTTTTTCAGCTAAACGGTGAGTTTTACAGCAAAAATAGTTCAGACAAAAATTGTAGATCATCCGATTCTCTACAAAAAATGTATCCACACTTTTTTCATAATTATTGCCATTTCCGTGATATAGCGGTTGAAAGAATTGAAAAAAATATTTTATTCGTAATATTCATATATCACTTACTCGTGCTCTAGTACGAGGACTTATTTTTGATGAACCAGCTACTTCTTCTTGGCGCCGTCTTTTCACGGTATCAATGCTACTTTTTCGAGTATAATTTTTTCTACACTGCACATGATTTTTTACAGATGTCTGGTATTTTGTATGTATAAGACAGGGACTCATAATTATGTTTACTCTTATAACGGTTCCAAAATGTATATAAAAGTACATTAACGTGCATATTACGAATAAAATATTTTTTTCAATTCTTTCAACCGCTATATCACGGAATAGAATAGAATAGCATATTTATTTGCCAGAAACATGGTGTTTACATAGGTGTTCATAATACATTGCATAGTGCTACATGTCTCACCGTTTTAACGGTATGCAAAAACAAATTAAAATTTACAAAATTAAAGGCAGGCACAAAATACCAATTTAAGTGCATTTGCATTACATTCATTTTAAAATGTCGGAAATGGCAATAATTATGAAAAAAAGTGTGGATACATTTTTTGTAGAGAATCGGATGATCTACAATTTTTGTCTGAACAATTTTTGCTGTAAAACTCACCGTTTAGCTGAAAAACGCGAGTAACCTATTTTTGCAAACTTTCACCATCAATAAAAAATTTTGCACAAGGGGGATTGATGGGGACTTTTCACAATTCATTTATAATAGTATTCTGAACATTCATACCAATTTTTAGCTCTATGGGAATTATTGTAACCTTACCTCTATTTTAAGGACTAATTTGACTGGACTATTAAGGAGGAGGATCCCATTGTCGTTGTCTACATGGGTAATGGTTACGGTTGCTGTTGTGTTGAGCACGACGGCTCCTGCGATGAAGGTCCTGCAACAAGATGAGGCCTCCGTAGTAGCTTGAAGTGAACCCTAATGGACTTAGAATTTGGATGATTACCTATTATTTCGGCCACGTTATTTGGGTGAAGGTGTATAATCTTGTATGGTCCTTTGAAGACTGGCTTGGTTTTGTCGCTGCGTGCTGACTTTGCTACCTGTTTATAGACAGTTTCACCTACCTTGAATTTAATTTCTTCTGCTTCTTGGTTACGTTTCGCAATCACCTGCTCCTTGTTTTTGGACATGTGTGCAGCGATGCACTCTTGAACGGCTTCTGCATTGGCGCGATGCTTAATAACATAGTCCTGGTAAAATTCTTTTGGGTAGTATAACTCTAATGGGTTTCTGGATGCTGTGTGTCCGAATAATAGCTCATGGGGTGTATAATCTGTTGCCGAATGGATAGCGTTGTTGTATGCTATTATAGAGTACTTCATGATTAGCTGTATAGGGTCATCTTTGTTGGTCATTCTTTGTATCCTAATCATTTCAGCAAGGGTAGAGTGCAAACGTTCAATAGGGGAGTTAGAATTAGGATTATAGGGCGTCGTAAAGTGTATATGGATGTTATGTAGTGCGCATATTTCTTTGATAACGTCGTTGTCGAATTTGGTATCTGAGTCTGTGGTTATTTTATCCGGTAACCCTAACACTGAGAAAACGTTTAGCAGTGCTTCAGCTATATGGACACTGCTGCATGCTGTTAGTTGGACCGCCTGGGCGTATTTAGAGAAGTTATCAATGACTGTAAGGAACGTTGCGCCTCCGGTTGAATATAGGTCCATAAATATGTGTTCCATCGGTTTGCGAGGTGTATTGGTTACAGCTAAAGGTGGTTTGAGAGGGTTGCGTTCGTATTTAGATTTTAAACAAATGTCGCATTGATTAACGAAGCTTTGAATGGTGAGGAGCATGTTTGGCCAGTGATAATTTCTGTGCAACTGTTTGTACGTCTCCTGAATACCACGGTGAACAGTCTTACCTTCGTGATATTTCTTAATCAATTCTTGTTGTTCGGGTTTGTTTTCTACTAGGGTTACGCGTGTTGTGCATTTAAGTAGCTTAGGACCTCTTTCGTTAAATATTGTTGTGTAAACTCTAGAAAAGGCATGGTATAGTTCTTCATTATAAAAGTAACAATGAAATACACGGTCAGCGATGGTATGTTCTTTAAGGAATCTAATTATCTCAGACTCTGTGTTATTTACTGGGATAAAAACATCTTTTATAACTACTTTTGAATTAGTCGATCTGTTATCTACTCTATATGTAGACCCGGGCGTTGACCTAACATGGAACTGTTTCAACTGCCTATCAATAGCGTCTGCAATTATGGGTATGCCTCTAGTTTCGTTGTCAGGCTGTGTATGTCTCGTTGACACTAATTCAGGTGCAGCTGACACAGCTGACACTATACTCATACTATCTGTACCTATATGAGATTCGGGGATGCTTGGATTTTGTAATTGTATAATATTTTCATCGGGTGCTACTGGGTTTATTTGATTTTCGGCTTCCCTACGTGCGTTTTCAAATATTCTATTGATTATCTCATCATCCTCATTATCATCTAAATTAACAGCTAGAGAGTCTACACTGCCATGGAAGATTTTAACACGTGAAAGAGCGTCTGCATTAGTATTTTGACGACCCTTCTTGTATACAACCTTATAATCATATTCCGAGAGTTTTAAACGCCATCTGGTCAATTTAGAGTTAGGATCTTTTAATGACATTAGCCAGGTGAGAGGCCTATGGTCCGTGTAGATGATAAACTTTCTACCGTAAAGATAGGGTCTGAAGTATTTAATTGCCCACACTATGGCAAGTAACTCCTTTTCTATTGTAGAGTAACGAGATTCGGTATCTGATAGAGTTCGGGATGCAAATGCTACTGGTTTGTCGGATCCTACTATTCCTTGGGATAGTACCGCACCTAATGCTACATCTGAAGCATCGGTAGTGAGGATGAAGGGCTCATCAAAATTCGGGTACTGTAGTATTGGGGCGTTCGTTATAATTTGTTTACACTTATTGAAAGCTTCTAAGAAATCCGGGGAGTGTATGACTTTACTGTTTTTCTTAAGGCAAAGGGTCATTGGCTTTGTAAGTCTGGCGAAATCTTTTATGAATTTTCTGTAATATCCAACTAAACCTAGGAAGGCTTTTATTTCCTTTTGAGACTTAGGTAGGGGGAAGTTAAGTACGGCTTTTATCTTGTCTTTGTTTGGTTTTAAACCTTCGTCAGTTAGTTCGTGTCCTAGGAAGTTAACCTGTTTTTGTAGGAACTGTGATTTGTCTAACTGGATCTTTAGATTATGTGTTTTGAATCGATCGAATACTTGTTTTAATTTTTCCATGTGTTGCTGCAATGATGTAGATATTATTATTACGTCATCTAAGTAGGTGTATACATTATCTATGCCTCTTAATATATGATCCATTAGTCTTTGAAAGGTACTTGGTGCATTTTTAAGCCCAAAAGGCATTCTAAGAAACTCGTAATGTCCTCGTTCAGTGGTAAATGCGGTTTTTTCAATATCATTAGGGTGCATCTCAACTTGGTGGTAACCGCTAGCAAGGTCTAGGGTTGTGAAGTATTGCGCTCGTCCTAATCTATCTAGTATGTCGTGTATGTTTGGTAAGGGGTATTTATCTTCAACGATACGATCGTTCAGTCGTCTGTAATCGATTACAAGTCTCCATTTCGCTTTGCCTGCGGAATCGGGTTTTTTAGGTACGATATGCACGGGGCATGACCAAGGAGATATGCTCTCTCGCACGATACCTTGCTGAAGGAGTTTATCTACTTGTTTACGAATTTCTTCGCGTTGTTGAGGAGCTTGTCTGTAACTACGTACGAAAACTGGTGTATTATCGCTTAATCTGAGCTCATGTTTAACAGCGTGTGTAAAAGTGAGTGGTATATCTTCTGCATAGAACAAGTCTCTATACTGATAACATAACCGGGTTATTTCGCGCCTTTCTTCCTCGTTCAAATGATCTGTACGGATTTTCTGAAGGTTTTCTTTTAATATTTGATCGATGTTAGTTTTAGCCTGAATGGTATTAATATCGTGATTATTACTTTTGTTGACGTTGGAAAATTCCTCTAATTCAATTAGCGGGTTAGACGGGATACACTGCTTTTGATCGCTATGGTTAATTACCGATGTTTGGAATGAACCGTTTGTGACGTTAACTATAGCTGCTGGGGACGTTAAACCATCTGACCAGATGAAATCGTCGTGAAGGTATTGTCCATCTAAGTAGTTGGTTCTTACTTTGACTATCTTTTCGCATCTAGGTTCGATAGTTATCTTTTGGGGTGGGGAGCTAAAGTGTATTGGTATTTCCGCTGTAGATGTACGTAAAACATTATTATTTAAATCAATGTTACTCTTTAGTTTTTGCAGAAGGTCAATTCCGATAAGACCTTTATATTTAGGGTCGAAGTCAAATATTAAAAACTTATGTGTTATATCGCTATTAAACGCGGGAGGTAAGGGAAGGTAAACTACCTTATCGTGAACTGATGAACTGTGTGCCGTATTAATTTGAAAGGGTTCTGTTTCTACGCAGTACTCGAATATAGTGCCTGCAACTACGTCAGTTGCTATAGTTGAATGACTGGCCCCTGTATCTAATAGAAACTTACCGTCGAACTCTGGTAGTATTATGTACGGTAAATACTTTTTGGTCTGGAAATTTATTGAAACTAGGTCTGGTTGTCTCGGTTGGTGTCCAAGGTAAAATCCTGGTCACCGCCTACCTGTTGTTCGTCCATGGTTGCATTCGGCTCGACCGATATGCCGTTATCGTCTATGACGCTGTTATAGAGCCCCATATCACTAGGTCCTGGTTGATCTTGAGCGGCCATCTGAATCGGTATGTAGAACAACTGCTGAGCAAACTGTGGGTTTTCTGGCTTACCTGCCGTACGCATTGTGACGTCCGATGATACTGGTGTGGGAACCGGTGGTTTTGGAATGTTAGGTTGATTCCTAAAGTTATTTGAACTATTTGGTCTAAAGTTACCTGATGCTGGTTTGTTCTTCCAAGGCAATACGGATTGTATCCATTGTTGACGCTGTTCGGGGGTCATATTATTTTGTTGAGGTACAAAGTTTTGTGGAGGAATAATAAAGCCAGGTACAAATGGGTTTACTGTATTACGGATGGGATTATTATTGCCTGGTGGTTTAGATAACTCCTTTGGCTTTGCTTGTGACGTTGAAGGATTATTATTAATGTAATTAGCTCTATTATATGAAAGCCTAGCTTCTTCTTGTCTAGCCGCGATGATAGCTGCTTCGAAGTTGTCTGGTTTGGCGATTCGAACGCCCAACGAGACGTGGAAGTCTAACTGATTTATATACTGCTCAATAACCATCTTTTCGTAATACGATTTATTACCATGCTCTCCTACGGAATACAGAGTATCCAACAGCTCACGGAGGCGTTTGCCGAAGCTTTCAGCGTCTTCTGCCTTAGATTTTCGCACTCGCGTTAGCTCTTGCATTACTTGTATTTCGTTTCGTGGTTCGCCAAGGCGCCTAGTTAACGCGTTCTTAATTGATAGCCAGGAGTCCAAATAGTCTTCGTACGCTATTGCGTCTACGGCTGGACCACTGAGCCTACTTTTAATTAAACAGATGAATGCTGGATGCGAGCGATCTGCCTCAGAGGTTAACTGTAATAGGTTTTCTACTTCTCTAATGTAATAATTAAGTAATTTAGGATTGCCATCATATCTTGGCATTAAATCCGCGATTAGTTTGTATGGTTTATAATTGGCATCATAATCCCTGAGCGACATTGTTTTTCTGAAACTTGCCTGTCTAGTGGCGCTTAACGTAAAACAATAGAGGTGTCAAATTAAACACTTGGAATTTACTCGTGGGATACTTAACGCTACTTATTATAATTTTGTGGTTGCCTACTGCGATTTTAGCTTATAGACAGACACACACATAGATTAATAAAAATACACAAATTAGAATAAGGCAGGAAATAGAGCAAGGACACTTGGTAAATAAGAGCACTTACCAAAGCTGCCACTGCATCTCCTGTCGAGTCGAGTCTCAGTCAACACAGCTATCTCCAATTCTCCGGAGATTTATCCCGATGACCGTAGAGGTGTCCGACCGCGCGATAGGTTCTTTGTAGGTCACGAAAGAACGATTTGAAAACCGTCGCTCATAAGATGAAGAGTTTGATTCGATCTTAGAACGTCGCGATCCTACCGGCTGCGCCACTTATGTTTCGGCGGTCGGGATTTTAGTTAAAAAAAATATTTATTTATTACAATATTAATTTAATTATAAAAATACAGGATATTAAACCGGTGGCTGATACAAGACTGAATACAATGCAAAGGAAAATAATTCTATTGAATTTCCGGTAAATGCATAGTTGCAATACGACGCATGCTGATGGTGGCTGCATGCTCAGCGTAAACGCGTGTTACGATGAGTTAACTTTCGTTCTGACTCTTTAAAAAGCAAATCTATTCATACCTTCTCGATTTAATCTCGTCAAGGTAAGTTACGTGGCATTAGTTAGCAAGGAACAAGATTATTATAAGAGCATGAGAAAAATATATTCTAAACTAGTTTAAAACAGGTTCGATTCTAATCCAGGAGCGCTATTACAGGGATCGATTTCTATGCCTCATCGAAGTTAATCGCTTCAACTCGTAAGATGATTACGTCAATTAATTCTTGTCGGTAAAAAAGGTAAGATGCGACGGTGGATGACGGATGTTGTATGCATTTAGATATATCCATCATGCTTTGTATGGGGTCTAGGTTGTTTGTTGGAAGGACAGTTCAATATATTACAAGAGGTTATATTTCATTTTGTTTAGTTCTTGGAATTGGCACAGGCCTCTCTTAAAATTGCTTACAACAACCGGTTTTTAAGCACCTTCTGGATCTAGGCAACCTTTGCTGTTTTAGTCAGGTCTAACAATTGCCCTATAATGAATATGAACAGTATGTCTGCGATAATGTTTTGTTTATTGTAATAAAATGTTTTTCTCGCCTTTGCTATTTTCGTTTTACAAAGGTATACCTACTTTCAATTAAGTGGGTATGTAAACCACCCCATGAAAGAATCTTTCTCATTGTTTCAAATTCAAAACCATTTTTATTTACCCGTCAGAGCAGTATAATATAATAGTAATTTACTTGTGCCCCTTAAGTGAATAAGTAGCTTCATTGCATTTTTGTATTAATTTAATGGCTAAGAGACGGTCATTGCAGTGATCACCATCCTCTCTTGATGCCTACCTAACGTTGTCATTTTGTTCTTCATACACAAGTGCATTATGTTGTTCTTTTTAGAGTTCCGTACCAAAATGGTAAAAAGGAACCCTTATGGTGAGACTCAGTCTGTCTGTCCGTCTGTCACAGCTGGATATCTCAAGAACTACTAATGCTTGAAATTTAGAAATAGTCTTAGATGACGTTTGCCCAATTATTTTGTATATGTTTTTTGCAACAGGGACTGAAAGGTGGTCTTAAAAATTCGTAGTGGGGCTAATAGGGCATGTGGGGTATCATATGAAAGAGCGCTGTTTATTGTTATTTTCAAACATTTTTTCTTTATTTTTAGGCCGCATAGTTTTAGAAGTTTGCATAGAGAAAAATCTGAAATTATTCTATGTGATAGAAGTTTATGTAAAGATTACAGGAAAAATAAAACGATGTCTCTATATAGCACACTTTTTTCAGAAATCAACAAAATACATTAGCTCCACTATCGGTCAAGCAATGGCGCTGACCTAAAGGTAAAATATTCTCCTGCCGGGTCAGCGGGATTGTCCGAAAGAGTTACCACTGGCCCGGAACATAAAGGGTTAAGGAAGGAACACGGGTGGCTTTTAGTCAGTAAGAGTTTAAAATAACCAACGAAGAATGTCAACACAGGGGCATCTAAAATCATGTACAGACGCCAGCACATCAAGCTACTACAATCTGTCAAATTTCTTTAAAAGATTTTCAACTTTATTGCTAAAGCATAAGGTTCAAAGTTGATTCGAAAATTTGACAGTTTCGGGTAGCTTGATGTTCTGGCGTCTGAACTAAATCCATAGTAACAGGTTGCGTGTCGAAGGCCCTGCCACTCTGTATTATACAATTGTTCTTAGTCCTTAATTAGTTTTATCGGACAAAAAAATCAAGGGATTATAAATACAATAGCACACAGAACAGCCAGCTCGTTATCGCATTTTAGTTTCAGCTATCTTTCGCAGCATGAGTCAACTAATTTGTGTCACTGTTCAGCGATTTTACTACGTCATTCGTTATTAACTCATTATCATCGTAGCCTTAGTCATAGGTTTTAGTCTGTCTATACCTACATAATTTAGCTGCCAGTAGTACCAAACTCGATCTCTTTCAAGCATATTATACTCCTCCTTTATTTATCTGTATATCTCAACTTTTGTCATCTCCTTCAGTTAGTCTATCCACCTCTTCTTAGTCTTTAGTACCTTGTAAGTTTTTCATGAAGTAACTAAACTTTATTTCTCATCTTTGTTAATTTTGACAACACTGCAACAATCGTCCTTTACGTCACTTACGGTTCTAAGCGTATCAAAGGACATACGGACCAAAAAAATACCAAGCAATACTCACAGTTATCATCAACATCCTTCCCAGGATCTCCAGCGGGGAATATGTCTTCGAAGTTGCAGACTCTCTTGGGGTACTTGTTGTCCACAGGGAAGACGTCTGCTTCCTCCCCCATGAGGTCGTGTAGTCGGGCGAGAATGAACCCCTCATTGGGGTCCCGCACCCAGACCAGTTGCTTATCCATCGTCATTGTTTACTGGAAAGGAGAAAGGAAGATGTTAAAATTGTAATTAGTAAAACGGGATCCTATTACTAAGACTTCACTGTCCGTCTGTCACCAGGCTGTATCTCATGATAGTTAGACAGTTGAAAATTTTGCACAGACGATGTATTTCTGTTGCCGTTATTAAGAACTTATTTAACAACAAATATAAAAATATAGGTCACCATAATTGCAACATAGGATAATATTATGTTTTTTTGTGCCTTTTCCCACATACAAGGCAGAAATGGACGCTTACTTTTTTACCTTTTTCCTCCTACCTATTATTATAGCTTTTAATTATAATTTGCTATCAGCGGCGAGTGGCATGCAATATGCTAGTGACGATAGTCACTGTTTTACCCAATAGGCACTAGGTAAGGTAGAAAATAATAGGAAAATAGTGGCCACTTTTATCCGTTTTAGTGATTATAATAAAACTAAACAATGTAAAACTACCGTTTATAATAATATTAACGTATAATCTTGTGGAGCACAACTTAACGTGCTTATTATCTGAATTTTCATTCTAAAATAAAAGAAAGATCCAAACAAATGATGTGGGCGCCATTAGGCAGTCGGCGTAGCCTTAAGGAAAATAAAAAAAAATCCTTGAACGTACCAAAATCATAAGGTGCTACTGTAATGAAACATAATCTAATCGTCTAGTATGACTCATTCTCAAAACACAAGAAATATTTATCTTAATCTTTTATTTCATGATGGCTACACGTCTATCAAGTATCCTCGTTCCGCGTATATCATACAAGGAAACCTTTATAAAATATTAATTAACCAGACATAAAGATTGAAAGAGCAACTGCAGCTTGTGCATTCATAACACGAGCACACTCCCATAACGCGCTAAATATAACAGGCAGTAGGAAGCATTTAGACAGACATGATAACATTAATTACTAACATTAACTAAACATGATGCTGTACATCATAATTGCTTTAATTCCCATATATAACGCATATATAACGCAGTGAACTAAGAATATCATTAACTCACTTTCGGACCAGTAACGCGTATATACTGTAACACTTTCATATACACAGCATTACGTAATTGGCTTTATAGTAAAAAAAAAAAAAAATAACAATGGTTGCGCAGCTGTTCCGGTGGATGACGCCCGGAAGCAATTTTTTTTTCCATCTACAACAATATTTAAATAGAGTAGTGAAACGACCGAGAACGACCTAACTCGCTCGGCTTAAATTAAAGAGGTTTTACGAAACCTGAAGGTTTTGTGACGGTGATGAAGCACATAGCCACTGTCCATTCCAAGGTTACCTGGAAGAGATTGCAAAAAATGATAAGGCCGCCCGTCGTATATTTTGTAGTTTGATTTATTTTATGTTATGTATTTTTGTGGTATACAATAAAGTATATACAGGGTCCCATTAAAATAGATGGACAAATTTTAACACAGCGCTCAGTACGTCTAACTAAAGATATCCAAACAAATAAAAAAAACACTGATTAAAGTGATTTTATTTTGACCTAAAATAATAAATTGCCGGCACATTAGTGTATTTTCGTTAGCTGATTATTTTTCTTGTAAGCATCTATGCGTTTTTCTGATAGGTATATGTTTTTACCATGTTTTGGTGGTCTGAATGTTTTCTAAAAGTTTCTGCATCTATTTTAATGGGACCTTATATAAATAAATAGAATCAGGAAAACCAAATCAAAGAACGCCAGCACAATAAGATCAAAAAAGATCCCTGTGCCGATAAGCTATATGTGATGAATGCAATCATTCATCACAATATACAAGGGCCTGAAGTTACGATTCATTACAGAATTCACAAATTAAGACTAAAAGACACAGAATAAGGACGTAAGTTGATGTGCAAAGTAATAGAATAGAATTTTCTTTATTAAAGTGACCAAGACTCAAAACTCAAAGACTCAAACTCAAACAAGATTGTTAGTAAAACTTACGACTATATTAGTTAGTAAGCACAGACACTAAAAGAACAAGAAAGTATTAAAGAGACATACTTTAATACTTTCTTGTTCTTTTAGTGTTATCTTAATAAGAAAAAAAGTCCAGAAGTTATGATGACACTGATCTGGCATGAAATAGGCTTTACAAGCAACGGTGAAAGGATTATACGAATCGGTCGAGTAACTTTGAGATTAGTTCAACGGAACCAAATTATACAAGACTTTTATTATTTTGTTTACTTTAAAATTTCCAATTACTTCTGAGGAAATGTCAACATTCACTTTCACGTTGAAGCTATTCTTGTGATGATTGAGGGAATCAAAATAAAAGTATACTTTGATCCGATCAATTTCACCTAAATAGTAATACCACTGATGCTTGTGGATGATTAAGGCACTGATAACAAATCCATACCAAAAGTGATTGCTTTTTGACGGTCAAAGATACCAGAAGCAACGAACTGTGAAATGATATTCTTGATATTTCATGCTTTTATTCATCACAATCTTTCGGAACACACAGATTTAAAACGAATTTGTATTGCTGTGACGCTGCGACGTACATAGTAAGCTGGAAGAGTTAAACATTTTCAACCTTATGTGGTTCACATAGAGGGGAATTTAATAGGTCAGTAACAGTTAAATTGATACACGGGGAAAGTTAGAAAAAATTAATCCAGCTTATCAGAAATGATGAAATAGATAAACGTTTGGTGGTGGCGTCGCTTACCGTGACGTTTTGTGTCAAAACCGAAGGGTAAATAACCAAACAGTTTGTGTTGCAAGAATATAAGAACTCTTTTTAGTTACAAAGCGGTCGTTTAACGGAAGATTGCACTTAAAAAAGTGCATGTTGCGTTTAATGACGAAGGGGACTTGGTGAGCTAATGGCTGTAAGGTATTTATGTCTTAATAGCAGACATACTTGGACCAAATTGAATCTTTTTTTCTAGATAGTTGATAGATGGAAGAATACATATTAGCTTGTAGAAACGTTGTATGGTCATTATTTTTAGCAACAAAGAAACAGAAGAAGTAGCCTTGTAAACCTCATATCTCAGAATGACAAAAGATGAAAAATCAATCCTCATTGCAGATAGTTTCTAAATTGTAGTGCAAATAATGATTTAGATGACAGTCAATAAATCAACTCTTGAAGTGAACAGTTTTACGCAAGTCGTATAGTTAAGAGAGAAATGAGGAACTCTGGTAAACAATGGGCTATGATGATGAATATACTACATATTTTTTCATAGAACTTGTACACGATTGTACGATTATACTTTATGTCACGCATGCCACTGAGAGTAATCGATAGACATAATTTATCACATTCAGCCCACATATGATTTATTTTTGGAAGAATAAGAGATAAAGGTAACAGCTGAAATAGAGCAGCCGAGAATCGAGTTAAATGCAAATGCATATATGCCTCCCCTGAATGAGAAGAGGCCTTGGTCCTGCTGTGGGAAAAGTGGCACTCCGGGAGTGCCGACAGAAGTGAAAACACAAACATAATACTTTGTCATCACTCAGTGACATAATATCGGATATACATTAAAACCGAGTACATCCCGAGGACAGTCGAACACATCCGAAGCGGGTATTTTTTTAATCGTCTTATAAACAAAATGCGCGCGGTGTCGCTTACGGTAACAATGGCGCGAGTTCAATGGTTTTTTCCCATCTCAAAAATGCCCAACGCGACTAAAGAAGTTTTTTTTCACTTCAAAAAATAAGAGGCCTATGCAGGCCTACGCAGTGAGTGAAGTGGGTGAAGATTGTATATGCCCAGTGGTGGAATTCCGTGGAATGCTATCGATGCTGACGATGATGAAGAGACAAAGAAAAGTGGAGATCCAATAAGCAATATTTCAGTTTATTTTTCCATAACAGTGCTTAGTGAGTGAGTGCTTCTTAGTAATAAATGAAACCAGTGGCAGGTATTGATAGCAGTACCTAATCTTCTTTGTGGAAGATATGTATTATGAAACAGCTGATAGAACCGAGACAAAAACCTGGTTTTACTTGAAATAACAAGTAAATAAAAGTTAAGAGAAACATGAATTCAACAACATTGGGTGTTATGAGAACTCAACTAAAGAAACAACAGCAATCTGAAATTCCGCGACGGATTTAAAATCAACAGGAATATTTTGTAACTCAAACCGGGAAGTCTGTGAAGTGTTGACTCGAAGGTTTCTTACGTAAACAAAATATAAGCCGTTAGTAGACAAATCAAGACATGAAAATAGGTAAGTAGGTACTTCGTAGAAAAGTGAAAATGGATCTTCACTTGGTCATCAAATTTCCCTTCGTAAAACCGCGGCCGTTCCGACTGAGGCACCGAAAATTATTCAAAACCATTAGAAGAAAAGCGCAAAACGTATGAATAAGCACAATGCGATAGCGTAAATAAACGGATGCAAATTATGCAGTCCAACGAGATAAAACGAACAAGAAAAGCGTACGAAAGCGTGATTTGGACTGTCACGGGAAAGAATCGAGGTCAAACCACGGTCTGGTACGAGAGATTTGAACGACACGACGCGACGGCCTAAAAGAACTTTTGGAACCTCTAACGACTTAACTACCTACACAATGAGTAATACTAACAAATCTTTGACGCGTATTGTCGATTAAATTATTATTCTAATTGACGTCTTAGCATTAAACCTTTAAGAAGTATTGATTATAGAGTATCGTGATAAAGCCAGAGATTGGGCTAAACAATGATAACATTATAAAGGTTGTTGAGGATAAAGCTTATCAACCTACTAACCTCAGTTTACATGAATGAAGAATTCTGTAGAGGAAAACACTCACTAAACCACACGAACAAAAAATAATAAATGATTCGAACACTGAAATAAAAGAGCAACTTCGTACACTTAAAAAGCAAAACTACCATCCAATCAAAATATTCTTTGACTTTGCAAAAGGTTTCCTTAATCTTATCGATTCGATATCTAACAATGTCTGTTGGTGGATACGTAGTAACTCGTAAGCGACGGCAATCAAGGCAATGATCATTGTATTATAATATTTACAATAGTCGGCAAGATGTTATATAACTGTAGAATTGTATTGTTCACTTCATGCCCTTCACAGCAAGTTGAAAGATTTCCATTTTTGTTTGTACTTCTATCGGTCTTGAAAGGTGGATGCATGTTTCCAAGGTCCCCTTATTAATATTGTCTGTAGTAAGTCATAGACATACATCTGTTTTAACACTTGTAATTAATGAACAGTCGTTTAGGTCGACCATGTTCAATAAGTTTGATTTCTTCACCGATGTCTGTTTATTTTCGACGTCACAAGTCAATTAATAATTTTTCATGGTTTTTATTCAGTTAGTTCATCTTCGTTAGTTCAATTTGTCACACATTAAAGCTTTTCAAGCTTGTCCAGAAATTCTCATCAACACATTTCATTTGAGGTTACGGTTCGATGACAAGTATGGTTTTTCCATTAAATTTTTACTTGCATTCAGCTCACACATTTCAATGCGACAATACAGTTATACATTGTGTACACCATTGTCAATTGGGTATTGTACAAACAATAATGTCCAAAATCTCCCGTCGGCGTCGTTCTGTAGTACAAGACGTAAAATGATGTGAATCGTACATTGTTCTCCCAACAATGACCCGAATGCATTCTTTAGCGCAACTGCGTTGCATGTTCACATGAACTGATAATTATCTCGCTTTAGCCTTGATACTTTAAACCTATAAGAATTGAAGCTAACTGAACTCGTAATAATTCTTTATTGTTATCTCACAGTTATTATGCGTTGGAAATCTTAGAATACTTAGATGGAATACAGATCAGAAGGCCGTGAATCTAAATTATAATACACTGGGTTACCTTTTTAATTACATTTTTAGTTTTTGGCATTATGACTCTCCAATTGGTACTTTCCTCTCCCAAAAGTACACTAAATACCAGTCTACTATTGATAAATATTTCACTTCAAATAATTTTATATTTGAACGGAGTTTATGTGATGGATGATTTACCGTTCACTATATTTAATTAATTCTTTATATTTAACATAAAAGTAGACAGAAACGAACTCACCCAAACTTAGTACAAACAAACAAAGCATATCTAAGCGACGAGATTTGCTAAAACGCTTATCATATCCATATCTTCTGCCTCGGGTCGAACACCTTATTAGGCTGTGTTGTCGATAATTGTAGTAAAACCAACGCTACCATCAATCATGTCAATGACCTTTCACATTTTTGGAACATTTGCGTTACAATAGTTCTTCAAACCAACCTACGAAGATCTTCTAGTAACCCTTGCCATTATAATCGCTACCTTATGGGGTACTGTTACAGCTCAAAACACCTTGAACTTTCAAGTTCATGGGTGTGATATTTCTGGTCGTACTGACCTCGCAACCTCAGACTGTGCCATTTTCAGAAAATTGATCCGGTAGACCGCACCTTACTACTTTCCTATGTCAACTGCTATTAATGATGTCCAACAGACAGCTATTCTGGGATATAACTGGAACAAAGTACTAAAAGTTATGGTTGGGGTGAGTTGAACGCCTTTTTTTGTAAAGCTATAAATACGTATGCAGAAAACAGCTATACACGTAGGGTTTGAGCAACTTTGAATCATTATGTCGCACCACATGTTTAAAATACTACTTATTGGTCATCATCCGTATGTTTTTTTTTACCTTGTAGTTCCATGAATACTTTACTTAGGAACACTAAACACATTATATAAAGCTCGTATTTAAAATATAAAATTCAAGTTCGCAAACCTGACTTGAGAACAAACTCACTCAATGGGCAAATGAAGAAGACTGTTTTGAGAACTCCATGAGAAATGAAGTTCCCGAGAGTGAAGAACACTGTTTTGAGAACTCCATGTGAAGTGAAGCAATTCCAATACTGTGTGTTCAAAGCAGTTGAATGTTTCGCACGCCAGGTTTCGTAACTAAAATCTTGGTCGAAACAAAGCCAGCACGTCGATAATGCGGTGTACAAACACAAATAAGCAAACAGACATATTGTACGTAGCAGCGGAATTTTGTAATCAATTCGGACGGTTTACTAGAATTCTAGAGAAGACTTTTTCAAAACAGTCGATATATAGTAGGTATTGATATCGTTCGTTAAAGACGTTAAGAACAATGTAATAGAAGTTAATACAGTGTAAAGTAAAAGATGTCATGATTTGGATATAAGATTTTAGTTAAGATGAGGTTTTAGATTCGTTAAAAAGGCATTTAGAATCCATTTACTTTTCCTAGAGATATCTCGAATTCCATGTCTAGAAAATACTTACATAGTTTTGTAAATAAATTCTCTATAATTCTTAATAAATTTAATTTATTGCAGTCTGACAGCAAACATGTCACAGCCTTAATGCAAATAAATGACTGTAGTAATAATTTTCAAAACAACTGTTATTGCATTCGCATTGTTTTTAAGTAAAGTCAACACCTACGAAGAACACCTTACAAACAAAAAACTATCATATATGAAGAAAAACAGCATGAACATAAAGAGTCTAATGAAGGAAGAGACAGCTAAAACAAAGGGACTCATGGATTAAATGATACTATCAAACCTTCTGGAGATATTTATGATGTCAATTAGGTTAAATATACAGTATCTAATAAAGAAAAAAAGAGCTAAAAAATAAAGGAACTCATGGATTAAATGAAACTATCAAAGCTTCTGAAAATGTTAGTACTGAAACGAACTCGAAAGATACGAAACTCGTATGTAACAATGCTTTCATGACAAAATTTTAGATATGTTTATGCCAGACTGGATCAATGGCTTAGAGAGACTTTGAGGAGCATCGATTTTTTTAAATTTATTAATGTTTTAATAGCAGTCCAACATGGCCGGTTGAACGAGTTATTAGATTGACTGATATATGCATTATTCACTATTTGTAGCATGTAGCTATATATTTTGTCAAGAGTAACATTAATAAGATTAAGGCATTGTATTTCACTATCGTGCACTGTCAGAATTGAGTCTTCTGCTTCTCCTTAATTCATACTATTTATATGGAAATTGTCACGACTGGCTGCTACCGTGACTCATAGCGGTACAGAGCTAAATTGCTATTAGCCGACCTCCGGGGTCGGGTTGCGATTTGCCCGCTACTTATCTCGTGACGAAAATTGATCTGAATTACTTTTAGCAAATTGATGCGTTCAATGATTTGTTTTGCTTTTACCTACGTTATTTAGAACCACAGAAAATTGTCGGATCTGGATCATGCATGGAAATGTATCATTCGAGCTTTCGAATCTTTTCTACTTTCGTTTTGCAAATCATACAATTCTAAGGATATAGAGAAATTTATAAAAGAGATTGAACTTCCAGTGTGCTCAGACTCGACTGCATTGCATGCATTCAAGTCGGTCAGAGTTTTGAATGACTCATTGGCATCCTATGTTGGGATTTAACTGCATGAATATAGATGTCTACCAGTGTGTGTTATTAAAATTAAGGCAAACCATTAAATACAAATGAAAAATGTACAAACCAGACTACAATTTAGTCTTATCGCTACCAAGGATAAGAAACAATGAGATAATATGAGTTTCCATAAATCAGTTTAGACCAACACAAGACCAACATATTTCAAATTATATAGACAAGTGGAAGAGTAACTTATATAATAAACAAGATAAAATAACGTACGAGGAAATGTAAGAAAACTTTCGACACTTTAAGAGAATGCGGTGGAACAGTGAAAATCATGTTCGCTAAGATAAAATCGGGCACGCGTGGTTGAAACTTGGAACGATGAGCGCGCCGATAGTGAATAGTTCGTAAAATTGTATTTTGTAGATGTCAGTATTCATTATTGAACACCTGACTTAAAATGTGCCAAGCAAACCGGATTTCGATCAATACCCACAGTAGAACCAGATGCTTAGTGCAGATATAATCACGATATAGGTAGAAGCAGAAATAATGCACTCGGCAATTATTAATAATTTTGCATTGAATACAAAAGAAACGGTCTTGACAGGAAAACTTGGTTACATAAGAAAACATGGTTTGATAAAATATGTGACGTAATGCGACGTCACTAAGCAAAGTTTCGTCTGCAAAGATAGAGGTTTCTAGCTTTAAACAACTGCTGACGATTAGCAAAATGCGTTATGCAAAACAATAAAATTAACACACAGTCTACAGTGACTTATGGAACTACACCGGCCTGCAAAATTAAGTATCACACTTTTAAAATTGGAATAAATTTTTAAGTACACAAGATATACTTTTGAAATAAAAAGGACTCGAAAAAGAGTTTAATTTTGTATATAAAAACTTCATAGTCCATATACCTTCTACCTTCTTTAGTCTTCATATACCTTCTTTTAAGAAATAGCTGAAAAGAGCTTTAAAAACAAAATACCTAATCCTTTTGGAATTACAAATTTACCATTCATTTTTTGTTTCTGTTTTTGTTTTAAATTTTTTTTCGCACATGGTGGCCATAGAAAGTGGCACTCTGACTGGGGAAATATATGCCCAAGAGATTCTCAACGAGTATGCAGGGCCGTATTTAGCGAATATGTGTGACGTAACGATGCTGATGCATGATAATGCCCGGCCACACACGGCTCAGGTCGTGCAAGAGTATATTCAGGAAGTTAGTATCAGCGTGATGACTTGGCCATAAAGAAGTCCTGATCTCAACCCGATTGAGCGCGCCTGGGATGAGCTAGGGAGGCTAGTTAGAAGCCGCAGACCACCACCTACCACCTGCAGGGCACTAAAACAGGCCCTGATTGAAGAATGGGAGAATATTCCCCAACATCGGCTCCGAAACCTCGTGTTCAGTATGCCAAACCGGCTCGAAGCTGTAGTCAAATCCCGAGGAGGCAATACCAGTTATTAAAAATTAAATAACATGTAAAACATACTTAAATGTTAATTGAGTTTTTGACACTAAGCTATAAATGGCTAATTTTATTGTTTTATCTTTTTTTTAATTAAGTTAAAAATGTTACTAATGTATAGTTTACTAGTTTCAAAGAAAGCTGATAAAATTTGCTATAAATCGTTTTTTTTATTTTAAATCTCGAACTTCTCTTTTATACATAGTTTAGAAAAAAAATGAAATTTTAAAAGTGTAGTACTTACTTAGGTTTGCAGGCCAGTGTAGTTCAATTCAATTCAATTTATTCACTAACAATTTTTACATTGTGTTTGAATGTCTAGTATAACTAAATATATAAAACATCATGCATGCAATTCATAATTAAATCATTAAAATTATCCAAATTACATGCAAGTGAAAATAATAATAAAAATAACATAAAATATAAAAAAAAATTAATGTCACAAAATAATAATAAAGATAATATAAAATATAAAAAATTAATGTCATAAGTCAATACAAAAAAATTCAATTAATTCAATTTAAACAAAGTTATAAATTACTTAAGTTACAACAGTTACAGTACATCCCACTTTTGAATTTATTTATAATTCATCAATCGAATATAGACACTTATTTAACAAGAACCGTTTAAGCCTATTCTGAAACTCTCTTGTATATACTAGACTTTTTATTTCTGTCGGCAGTTTATTGAATATTTTTATTGACTTATGGTAGGCGCTATGCTTTACAACGTTCAGGTGAGGCACTTGCTTCATCTGGAGATCTTTTCTTCTTGTACTCTCCCTTTTTTGCCTTTCATCTACAGTCTCATATTCATAGATGTATTTTGACAAGTGACTGAGTAGCACTAAAATGTACAAGCTTGGGACTGTCAATATATTTAAGTCCTTAAAATGTGGCTTGCATGATTCTTGCTGTTGAATTCCAGCTATGGTTCTGATTGCTCTTTTCTGAATTACAAAAGCTTTTTGAGTATTGTAATCATAACTACCCCCCCAGAAAAGTATGCTGTATCTCAGTTTAGACTCGACTAATGCGTAATAAACCATTTTTAAATGTTTTGTGGTAACCTCGTTTCTTAGACTTCTTAGTACGTAACAGGCAGAGCTGATTGCTTTCTCAAGGTATGTCAGCTCTTGTTTCCACTTTAACTGGCTATCTATATGAACTCCCAGAAACTTAACCACTGGGACCACGTTCACTGTTTCTCCATTTATGACGCAGTTAATGCTTTCTTTAGTTTTGGAAGTAGTATGAAAAAGCATTACATTTGTTTTACTGGCATTAACTTTAAGACCGTTAACAGCAAACCAGCTGTGGAAGATATCTAAGGTTTGATTAACTATAGAATTAAGAGCATGTATATTGTCAGCCGAAACAACTGCATTAGTATCGTCGGCAAACACCACAAGCTGGATGGATCCCGCACCATTTTCACTCATGTGTTGAATAAGGTCATTAACAAAAGCGATGAACAATATCGGACCCAGTATAGAGCCTTGTGGTACGCCAGTGTGCACAGGAGACAATTGGGACCTATATGTTTCCTCACTTGCACAATTTTTACCTGAGGAATTTGTCTGTGACACCACTGCTTTGATCTCCACGAACATCTTCCTATTTTTTAAATATGACGTGAGAAGTGCCAATACTTTACCCCTGACACCGTAGTGCTCAAGTTTTTCTAACAGTAATTTATGGTCTACCGTGTCAAATGCTGAACTTAAGTCTAAGAAAAGCCCAGCTACTCTCTGTTTGTCATCCAATCTGCTAACTACGTCCTTAATTAGAGTCGATATTGCGTCTTGTGTCCCAACGTATTTCTGATAACCAAATTGTCTTCTACTTATGACTCCATTTAGGTTGAAATGTCTGAGTAATCTAGTTTTAATTAGCTTTTCAAGAATTTTCGAGTGAATAGGTAGTAATGAAATTGGTCTGTACATCTTTGGGTCAGTTTTAGATCCTTTTTTGTATACAGGTGTTATTTTGGCTATCTTCAGTTGATCTGGAAAAATTCCCTCATCAAAACACTTATTATAAAAAATGCATAACGGTTCCGCTAGTACGTCTATATTGTCCTTTATTACTGATATATTTATGTCATCGTAGCCACAAGATTTTTTGTCGTCCATTTCTTTCACCATTTTGAATATCTCAAGGGGAGTGACAGGGTCTAGGACAAGGTCATTGGTTACTCTTTTTGCACTTTTACGTAGAATATCCATGGCAGCCTCTGTGCATGCAATAGTTGATGTATTAAGTTCGAACTCTTGGGCAAAGATATTCACAATATCTGATGGTTCTGACATAATTTTATTATTTGACTTTAAAATTAGTTTTGTATTGTTAATGGCACTCTTATTTCTATGCTTGTTTATAACTTTCCAAACGTCTTTCGAGATGTTCGTTGATTTTGCTAATTTAGATTGTACTGTTAGCTTTTTGGCCATATTTATTACTTTCCTGTACAGAGCGATGTATTTTTGCCTATAGTCCATCACAGTAACATTTTGTCTATTCCCTTTGCCAGCACAGAGAAATCGTTTCATTTTGCTAGAAACCTTTACACCCTTAGTGATCCAGCGCAGCTGCGTATTACGCGTTAAGTGTACCTGCAGTTTCCTTTTCCTAAAACAGCGTGTGAACATATCTTCGAATCGTTTTAAAAATGAGTTTATTCCGAGATCACTCCAGTCTTGATTTAATAGCAAATTTCTAAAGTTTCTTCTCGTATTTGCATTAAAAATCCGTTTGGTAATTTGAACACTACTGTTTTTCCTATTCCTACATAGTTCGTTACTTCTGAATACTGTACTGCAGAGTAATCCTGCATGTCCATCTGCCAAGCCATTGTGGTCAACATCGCAACTTATGACGCAATGGTCTGATAAATTGGAGAAGACATTGTCTATACAAGATCGTGAGTCATTTCGAATAAATGTAGTCGAACTAATTAGAGGTCTAAAGTTGTAACATGTCAATAAATTTAATAAGTCATTTCGTTTTTTATTGTCAGTTGATAAGTCAATATTAAAATCACCGCAAATAACACAGTTCTTGTTAAAAAAATGTTCTAATAGTTTTTCAAGCCTCACCATAAATGTTTCTAAGTTTTTATCATAAGGCGTGCGATAACAGCAACACACAGATAGGCCTGTCGAAACATCTTTGACACCGCATATTTCAAAACTGTCCATTTTATATAATTTTTTGGCAATCCATTTCTGCTAGAATAATAGTCCCTCCTCTCAATTTATTTATTCTGGTATTATATGATGCAACATTGTACTTTGAGAGATTTAACAAGGAGACTAGTTCTTCGTTAAGAAAATGCTCGCTGATACACAAGTAATTCGAAGGGCTGCCCAAGCTATCTAGATATATTTCTAACACATCTTTCTTATTATTTAAGCCACACATATTTTGATGAAAAATGTATAAACAATTACACAATGAACTATCTAAAGATTCGTCGACAGTTGACACATGTTTATCAACGAAAAAATGTATCTCTGTCCAAATCTATCTTTTTTTTAAAGTAGTAAGGAATAGTACCAGGTTGTAATTGGCCGATTTTACTGCTTTCGTGCTTATTAACGATGCTTAAACTGTCACAGTTATTTTTGTATTCAGAGATTGCTAATACCTGTATGTAGCTATTCAAGTTCTGAAAGATATTTACCATAGCCCTATTGTTGACTTTACCTGTATATTTAGAAAACATTTTATGATTATATTCCAGATGTTTGTTGGTATCAAACAAATATGCATATTCAAAAGCCTGATTACTTTGGTACACAAGTCGATTGAACGCTTCTATTCTAGTATTAAATAAGTTAACATTCCATTTTAATTTAAAAGTAGGAGAACATAGAATAACATTGGTGTGCATTACATTTTCGATTTTAGATTTTATGTGATTAACCAATTTTTCATAATTATTGGACTCTAAGAAGTCTTTTTCACCTAGGAGGATTATACAATAGTCATTAAGGGTGTAATCTACTAATTTCTTGTCCAATGTTGCAAGAAGCTCCACTGTACCCGCATTGGGTATACAGTAGTGACAAATTTGGGCGTTCAGTAAAGTGTTTTCGGCAATACTTAATATATTATTTACATTATTATCACTAATTATACATACTTTATTGAAACATGTGTTTTCCAAAATTGGCAGCACATTGTAGACAATATTAGGTTCCTTATCAGGTAAGTTTGAAACTTCAGACGGTGGTTTACTCGTATTTATTCTAATTTGTTGAGCAACACTCTGTTGTGTATTTTTTGGTTTATTTATCTGTATGTCAGTAATGTCAGTTTGTGTTTGTTTTGTTTTACAGTTTGTTAGAGGTTTTCGCTTTGGAGTACTTTGGTTTGTTTTAATTGGGCTGATTGTTGTTACTTTTTTGTATAATTGGTTTTTCTTAACCAAGTCTTCATTTGTGGACCTAAGTTTACTATTTTCTAGATTCAATATGTCTATCTCCTTGTGAGCACTATCTAATTGTGATACGAGTTTTTGGATTTCTTCCTTTAGTGCTCGTACTTGATCATAGTCTTCGTCTACTGATATGTCAGGCATGCTACTAGCAGTGCACTCGATTATCTGCGATGTTGAATCATTGTCATCTGGAGCATGGTCCGAATTGGTTCGAACGCGCGTACGACGAAACGTAATATTTTCTAGGAAGTTCATGATAGAAATCTCGAATTGAACTTAATTTAATTTTCAAGAAAGAAAAAAAGCTTTTTGTCGTTACACGTATTGTCTAGGTTTGAACTCGCAAACTCTTCACTGCACTTCAGTTTCAAACAGGCAACTTTGAAAACGCAATTTAAACGCAAACTATTGCGAATGTTATAACTACTATTACGAAATATTTAATTTCCATCACGCAAGCCTCGAGCGTCGAACATTACTTGACGTAACTTAAAGTTTAAAAAAGTATCGTGCAAACATTAGTCATAGAGTTCCCTCAATGCCAAGGTTGGATCGAACCCCGCCGTTTTTGGTAACGTCTAAAGAAACTGGTTCCAAACAAAGTCGGTCACAGTTGGACCTACTATACAGTACCGACAGCAAGCGGTAAATGTAACGTTCGGAGAATCTTACATTTATTGCAATCGCCGCTGAGTGGTCACTTAAAACGGTTAAGTTTAATATCGGAGATTGAAAATGCAGTTTGTACGGTGCCTTCGATGGCAGATCCAAATTCCATACAAATGGTAATCCAGACACTGATGTCAATTGAAATGCAAATTGCTGGGACCGTGTGGAGAATACTAATAACTGATATTCTGAATATCAGCATCGGACTATCGGCGAAAGTCAAACTACACGAGCAAAACGTAATTTGCCTAGATGAATAAAGGAAAGTAGGTTCTTTAAATCACATTATGCTGCGTAAAAGCTGATCGATCTTATTCATACACTAGCCTAGCAGTAGCAGCGCCCCGCGGTTTCACCCGTATAAGTGTCGATCCCGTAGGAATATAGGATAAAAACTATCCTATGTCCTTCCCCGGGATGCGATCTATCTCTCTGCCAAATTTTATCGAAATCCATTCAGTGGTTTAGGCGTGAAAGGTAACATACAGACAGACAGAGTTACTTTCGAATTTATAATATTAGTATGGATGCTACAATTTTCCCCTCATTATGTAGAAATTCCTCAAGTTTCAACGTCATCCTGTTATGACGAGAATTTAAATATGAATGAATTACTTGGTCATACATAGCTAGTTGGTAAGGGAGTTTTGAACGACACAACAAATGAGCTTGTAGCGTGCATAATAGTGGGGCAGGTTGCGAATAAAAATGAAATGCATAATTACGACAGTGCCGGACGTATTCGAGATACGTAGACTGATACATAGGTAAATAAACCAGTCCACAGGCGGCACGGAACGGATTTAGTATTTCCGCTTGCAATTTTTAACGCTTTTCATTCCAGTTGCGAAGTAGTAATTTATGTAATTGTCCTGAGGCTTAAGGTGCGATTTAAAACAGGATTGATGATGTTGAATACATTCATTAAACGTTAGAAGGAGCAAGATGAGTGAACTTGAAAAGTGAGGGGCGTCGTTAATAACTAATCGTTCTGTGATTCCCGAGCCTGACTAACAATAAGCCATATCATCCGCTTTTCGTTTACCTCTTTACATTTCAACAATGCCCTCAGGCCTGCAATGTCATCTTACTCAGGTCAGCAATTTGCTTTACAAGCCTCATAATTTAAGCATTAACCTGTCGTTCTTTCATTACTGAGACCGTTCCGGTTAATCAACACTGATTGATAATGATAATTATAATGAACAAAATCGTAGAAAAACACATCCGTGTAATGACAAAATCTTTGGGCAAGGTTTTCAGTTTTTTCTTAAGAATTTGCTTAAATTCAATTTAAGCAAAATCTTTTTTGTAAATGGTTCATGATTGTTATAGTTCCAGTCGGTTGCCATGCCGTATTCATGATGCAGGCAGTGTTCATATATTTCTAGGGTTTATACCGAGTGTTATTTTAAGCACTTGCGATCTCTAGACTAGAAAAAATCCTGTTACGAAATAATGATATTGTAATGATACAGATTGCTCCAATTAAAATAATAGCAACGGTAACGGTATTCTACGTGGTTTCGAAGTGCTGATGACTGATGATGAAACAAACGATCTGGTTTGCTACTGCTGTTATAATTTGGAGGTTCTCTTGTCTAACATGATTCATAATCGAGAAATATGTTTATGCTCTTAGAATTGAAGGTTACTTAAAGACATTCATCAATATAATTAAGTTACAGACACTTTTAAAGGAAAACACTTCTATGACACAAACAAAAATGACAGACATACACATATTCGGTTCCAAGAAAGCCGCCACTGACCCCCATGAGGATTAACAGTTACAGACGATCACAGTGGCCAGTATTAAATTGCAATATTGACTTTTAAGTTGATTTTGGAGTGAAAGAAAAAATTTGAATGTGTCTTGTCATTACACGTTCTACTGCAAAAACTATGATCTGAGGAAGATGAATTGCACTGTTAAAGCAATAGGTTAAGAACATAAATACAAGAAAATACTAACAAACATTTTCATAATAATCCAGTATTGCATACATCAGATACAGATCAACATTGTCATTAGCACATGCTATTAAACCAACCGTTTAACAACCAACGTATCAAAGGCAATTGCCAATTACGAATGTCACCACCAATGAGGTCAAGCTGTATCAATACAGAACAGGTTAACGAATAAATCAGCTTGGGGCGAGCACAGGGCCATATCAATTGATACCCGACTCCCCTAGCTAAAATGACGTGGTCGGATGACGGAAAACTGAATGGCGCAGTTAATAAATAAACTGGGGGAAGTTTCTGGATAATACATGATACTGAAGTGGGAAACACGTTTGACCTGGTTTTTAATTAATAGCTATAGTAGGATAAAAAATAATGTTATTGGATTTGCTAAAGAAACCATTCAAAACAAATGCTGTTACATCTGTTAGAGAAGGAAATGAAAATTCCAAAATTAATGTTCATGACAGTGTTAACCTTGTTAGCTTTTTAGAAACGCGTTAAAGTAAAGAAACGAAAAAGTTAACAAATAACAGTTACTGTAATCATGGACACCTACTAAAAATAGGAAGTAACGGTACAGAGACGGAACAACAGATATAAAAACCAGAAGACATTATGTAACGGAAACATGATACAACATTACATTCAAAACATGATATAATTTAATAAATAACCAAAAACAAAGTAAACTAGGTGAGTGGAGTGACTCGTACGTGAAGTCCTATTATCCGCTTTACAATAACTGCATGTACGTGTGTATTGGAAGTAGTACAAACACTGCAATTCTTAGTGACGTAACGTAAATTAATTACTCGAATCACGCCAAATCTCAGCTGTTCTGCACGCCACGGTGATTTTAAAAATAGGAAACTGTAACACTGCTCTACAAGAAATTTTTTGCCGTTAAGATTTATGAAATACCATTTAACAAAAACATACGCTCGAGATAAATTGGGACGATTTTGCACGTTGTAATGGACCATTTTCTAGAGGTGGCAACTACTAAAACAGACGGAACAACTATTAGTGCAATCGCACGCACATGCAGGATCAGAGTAAGAGCTTCCTCGATATAAAAGTAATGTTGAGTGCAGCTTAGCTATACAGAGTTGCTATAATTGCGATCGTAATAAAACGGATATCATCCCGTTAGTGCCAGATAATCTGGTCGACCGGCCGGGGCCCGATACGGTAACGGTAAAAGAGCCTTCGGACAAGAAGGCAAGCAGAATCGCTGTAGCGTAACGTACAGAAGCCTTGCAAGAACGATCGATATCGTATAACGTGGGAATGCTAAACCGTTTGGAGATGTTGCAATAACCAGGCAAAATACGAAAACTGATAATTCTGCAGCTATTTTGTTTAAAAATTAACACTTTCTAAACAGTAAGGTCGTTACTATTGAAGATTTGTACGCTGATGTTGCTAAATCATCGTTCTGAAGTGGCGATAGCCTCGACGGAGAGCTTTACAAGTGTTTCCGAGGCTTTCACTACTGATAAGTATTATAAAATTATATTTTTACAGTGTGTATGAAATGGAAAGCAATGAGTAAACAGTTTTTTAATAGGCTACTTATTTAACTTGACTTTCGAAGTATTGTACAGCTTTGCATCCGAATTACTAACGACACATATTGTGATAGTGACGTGAATAGGAATGGCTGTACATATTTCTACAGTGAGCTGGACAATACCTTTTATTTATCTAAACATAGAAAGCTCTTTGTTTCGATTTCGGATATGTACAGAGAGCTTTATAAAGTATGCCTGTAGCCTCATTTAAGGCCATTGACGACGGCTAAGCCAAACCCACTCGACATTGAATTTTGGGATGCAAATGGGCTTTAACACTAGCCTAATACTTTCTTCTGTTTTTATATTATGCTTATTAGCTATTGTTGGTGCAAAACAATGCCCACGTGCGTGATTATCCCTCTCTGTTACTCTTGGGGACAATTTGGTGTTGTCCTATTCGGATATCCGTATTTCCGCTACTATCAGCGCGTGACCAGACCTTCCGCTGTGGGGTGCTGACACGACCGTGACGGACAGTCGCAGTCGTGCTAATGACTGTGACGTCTACATTCATAGAATTAACGATGTTAAAAATGTTGTAAACATGTAAAAATTGCCACAATTCCGTCATTACTTTAATGATGATGCACTAGGCATCAGGTTTTAAAGTTCCAAGTATTCACTTATTGCTACATTTGGCAGTATTTTATCTAATGTTCATCAATTAAGGCCTTGTAGACTTTAGATTTGTTGACCATTTTCTATTTTGTTAATTAAGTAAGTACCTGGTTCTTGTTAAAAGCCCTACACTGTCCTCATAGGTATGGACCTACTCGTAGTTTGATAACATTGTAAAAGGCAATTATACTCAAAAGAGTAACCGCGGAGTTTCTTGTCGGCTTTTCGCCATAGGAAACGACCAATTGGATCCGTGCACCTAGCTTCTGACGTTTCATAAGTGCCCTCGTAGATTCATATGAAATAAAATATTTTGATTATGATTTTTAATAGGTACAAGAGTGACATCCTTGTTAATCATAATTCCACATTTGGTTAAAAACCACTTCATTCTATTTGCCAACATCATCTGAGCATCCGCAGATAAATATAAAAATTAATTTAAATATCGGATGTAGGTACGTACCGTAGATTGTAGAAACTGTTTGAATACTATCTACAGCCACTATTATTATGGTATAAACATCTCGTTATAATTCTGATGAATCACACTCACGATTGGTTTGTCAATTTAGAAACTCTAGCTAAACTATTAACATGATTGATTAATGTAGCTTTCTCCTCTATTGTATAATAACTATTGCTTAGCAGGTTCGAACAAACATATTAATGTTGCAATGGACTAAACGAGCGACTTGGAAACAAATGCAGTCTTGCAAAAACGAGCACTCGTTCAAAGATAGATAGATTATCTTCAAAGATACTGCTATTATCATCCACCACTTGCTTTGCATTACGCCGTATCAAAGGATCCGACGTTTCCATTTCCAATAAATAACAGTAATAACAATTAAGTTATTAAAATCATCGATTACTGCGACATTTAGGTAAATTCGCGGTTGCACGAGACAAGAATACATTTGCTACACCAATCAAGGAGCTATTACTGTAGTCATAAGACTGCTTACTGCATGTTTTTGGTTCATGTAATTGCAGTGTTTCCTTGAGACTTACAATATTAGTATTGTTCTATACAGCCAGCGGATATAACGACACGATTACGTAAACCGTTCTCAATTCTCAATAGGTGCTCCAAAACATAGTTTTATCATTTGTAGGGCGGTGTTGGGAGTTCGTGCTAAGCCTTGGCAACGGCTGTGGTTGCAAAAGTTAGATCAATATAAGATGACGTCATCAAATAACAAGAACAGGGGCGCGATTTCCCCTCGACATTTGCTGGCTGAAAGGTGAAACGGTAACTTTACTACCTACTTTTATATAATATTCATCTACGTTTATTGGTTTATTTTTATCGTAACTTGCGGAATCAGTCGGAGATCAGATTCTATAAGATTTCTAATTTAGACATTGCATTGTAAAATAAATGGGGCTTTTTGTCATCGTTAAAGACATTATATTATTTTTTTTGGTGACGATTACATTTTCTATGAATCACAAGCACAAACAAGGTCGTAGATTTTCGCGTTTCCAATTAATTTAGATAATCATGTTTAATCAATAGGTATCTTCCGATCAGTGGCGTGCCTAGGGGTCAAAATTAGGGCAAGCCCACAGATTTTCAACGTATAAAAAAAACGCCCAACTGAGGGATTTGCTGATTTTCAGTTATTAATGTTTGTGTTCGAGTTCATTGACTGGTATTTTTTTAATATATTTATTTATTGATAGGTTTAAGTAAGTTTGTTGTTGTGAATTATGTTTTTATTAGGGCAAGCCGGGCTTTTCGGCTTCTATGAAGGTACCGCCACTGCTTCCGATTCAACATTTCGTTGAGCTAGCTAAATAATCGAGCTATACAGTTTATATATTGCTTTTTCTTCGTCATCCTCCTGCTCATTCCCACTTTAAATCGTAGCATATCAACTTCCAGGCATCTATACATAAGTCATTTCAGTCACATATGATATGAGCTATTCACTCTTCACGTCCTATTATATATATCTCCCATCACACAATGCAGCCATCATTATGTTCTTCCCCTTACGAATTTTAAGACCTCAGTAACAAAGCGTTATTGGTTTCTCTATCTGGAATTTCTCAGTAGCAACCCGGATTCTGGGTGTGTGGTTGTGCACGGTTGATGGAAATAGGCTCGCCCGCTATTAGGTAAAGACACCAGCACATCAGTACCCGAAACTGTCAAATTATCCCAATCAACTTTGAACCTTATACTTTAGCCATAAAGTTGAAAATCTATCAAAGATATTTGACAGATTGTAGTAGCTTGATGTGATGGCGTCTGTACATGGGACTTTAACATAGCTGGAGTAATGTGGGTGTACTGGTACGCCTCTACCCAACCTTCGAGGAAACAAGGTGTGACGTTATGTTAGTACCTACTTCTCAGTTTCTCATCACGCTACATCTATTTCACTGCTGTCCGGTGTTCGTTAAGTAGTGATTGTTTTGAAGTAGCCTATTTTAACAAGAGCTAACCCTACTGCCACCTTTGTAAATATTATTTCAATCTGCAATTTCATCAATGTCTTTCATTTTAGAGGTCGACGTATAAAATTGCACGGTTTTAACTAGAGTGATCAAAATAATCTTAAGTAATAATGAGTAAAATTAGCCTCTCTGTGTCTCAGTCCTCTATTATATTTCCAAGGATTATCACGAGCACCGACTGCATTGTCCAATTGCCTTGGGAATCTGAGCAATTATGTCACTTACTCGTGTGAATGTCATACGACGATTAAATTAATTCTTTTATCTTTATCATCATGTCAGTTCCTTGTATCGTGTTAAATACCTGTGAAATTCATGTTAAAGGAAACTGATAACCTACCATTCGATTCTGGTTAATCAGGTGTCATTACTGAGCTTAACTGAAGCTAAAAATATGTAGAATTAATTCTGTTTATATTGTGTGGTGTAACGTGCATGGCTTCCGCTGGAATACCGCCATTCCACTCTGAATAATTTATGATGGTCACAGTTCATTCGCTCCATTTCTAAAGTTGGGCTAATTTGATGTCCACTTCTTATTTCCATTTTATTGTCTTGATTTAGCCTTATGGTTTTTTCTTACGATTGTCTATCTCCAGTCAGACTAGACATTACAGTGCTATCATCAACAACACTTTCAAGTTATTTAAGAAGTAGGTGATTCTACAAGTTCTGATATAAAACAACTACTGATTATTATAATCAAGGTTTTAAGGGATATTAAACCTTATTCCAATAGTTAATACTGGTGCCAAGTTAGATGATAAAAATGGTATTACAAGGTGTCGGAATTCGGAAGTCGTGAATATTAGCCCACTCGTAAAACAGTATACCATACCCAAAACACGAAAAATTTTGGTCATTCAGCTGTCATAATAAGCAAAGCAATCATCTGAATGGTCTGAAGATGCTTCTGAAGGAGAAGAAAGAAAAGAAATAATTAAGAATGAACCTCTTAGTAACAAATCAGCCAAGCACTTGAGTCCACTGCAGTAGTGCTAAATACTTGTGTTATCTAATCTGAGATTACGTTAGCTAAGTACGAACAACCACACCTTGTTTTAACAAATGAAAGGCGAATTAAAAAAATACAAAATATTTATTACATTTTAATAATTATAAATTAATTACATTAAAAATATTAAATTTGACGTCTGCCACCGAAAGAGATGCCCGATTGCTGGCCCTTGTTGGTGCCGTATTGGAGAGAGATGACGTTCTGTCCAGCCTTCAACTGCTCATCACTGAACTCACGGACGTTCCGGTCGGACTCCTTAGGTCCAATGGAAGGCTTACCGAAGTTCCCGGCTTTGCGTCCCAAAGACTGCAGGCACACGACAACGGAGTACAGGTTCTGCTTCTCCCACAAATCGATGGTCTGGAAAGTTTCCTGTGGTGGCACTCCCAGCTTCTTCACGGCATCCAAGAACGCGTTGATGTTCTCCATGCACTTAAACGCCATAGAAGACTGGTTGACCTTCTTCACCGAGCCCTCTTGCAGAGAGTTAACGAGTTTGCATAGCAGAGTACCGTCTTTTAGGACTTCGTACAAATTATCGGCTGTTCCAACGGTGTTAGCTGGTTCACCGGTCAGCAGCTTGATCCATTCGAGGGTCTCGTGAGCGATGTCATCGTTGTATTTGCTGTGGATCCTGGCCTGAGCCTCAGCGTTGATGCCAGCTTTACCCGCACGATATTCGCCCATGTTGGATGTTCACTTGTGTACTGACACGTAGTCACTAAATTCCTTATGATAAGCGTCCTTACAATATCAGGTTGACGATAAGTTTGATTGCGATTATCGCTGTTCTACAAACGTATATTGGAGTTTATCACACCGGCGCTATTATCTTGCGACATAAATGATTTATAATTATGTTGGCATTTTATACCTGCAGGTATTACACGTATGTTTTGGAATGTTACTAATGTCAGTGCTTAATGCAGTATACTAGGTATGATAAGGACTTTGTCTCTTGAAAATTACTGGGAAATAAATTTAACCTTTAAAGCGAAGTTCCGACATTCGAGTTTGTGGCTTGTGTAGCTACTGCGTACTCTTGCACACTTCCTTCTAAATATGTTTGGTAGCCTAACAAAAAGGAAAGTAAAGAAGGAAAAAAACACCTACCTCCTTACGTATCAAGGCTGCATTTGCTCTGTATTTTGTAGTACCAATTAGGTGACTTTAACTAATTTCGAAGAAGACTATTTTAATCAACGATATTGGATGGAAGCCTTTGGAATATTACTCATTGGTCATACTTATCGTGTTGATAAATCGTACGTTGGTGTTTGTGGTTAGATAACAGAAGATATTCTTGTGTTAGAGAATACATTTATAAAACTATTCAGAAAAAAATGGATTATGGTCGTATCAGCTATGTTTACTGCTGAAATGGTCACAAGCGCAGATCGCCATAGCTAATGAGATCTGAATCTGATTTGGCTCACTCTAGGTGACTAGTATAACGCTGCACATCCGAAATCGAGTTAATTTGTCAAGCAGAGCTCTGAAATCGTCCAATACAGTTTCCCCAATTTTGGTACAAAATTGCAAAACTCGCCTTGTTTGAGGCCCAAATGTGCCAACTTTTTATTGTGTTTTAGTGTCGGCCACAAAACAATGGCAGCGCGGGTGATTGTTACGAACAAAGACTTGCTATCAGCTCAAAATGATAAAATCATTGATATAATCTGACAAACATAACACTGATAAAGATGTGGCTTCCTTCTGCTGCCGAATTAATGAAGCTAATTTGGAATAATTGAATTGGCTCGTAAGAAACCCGAATGTCTGACAACCACTCTTACCAAGGGATATTACGCAGTAACTGGGCTTTGGAGGTCAGATAGGCAGTCGCTCCATGTAAAATACTTGTTAAAATTCAGCTGCATCCGGTTAGATTGGAAGCCAACCCAAACATAGTTGGAAAAAGAGGCTAGGCAAATGATGATAACAATATTGTTTTTTGAGTATGATTATCATGATTAATTTTGACATTCAAAAGTGACTTTTATGTGTTAATTTTAAATAAATGATTTGACTATGGCATTAATTATTGATAAATAAATATTGTTGAAATTATTACTTACATCTAGTATTTATAATTGAACTTATAATGTTTATCAAGAGAAAGTAGTAGCTGTATTTTAATATCATGTAAGCAGCTAATTTTACTGGTTCAACAACTTCAGCCTGTGGCTTCGCCCACGTGGAAGACGGAACTTATCCCACAAGAACATGCTACCGGAACAAAAAGTATCCTATGTCCTTCCCCAGGATACCATCTATCTCCTTGCAAAATTTTATTGAAATCTGTTGAGTGGTTTAGGCCTGAAAAGGTAACATACAGACAGAGTTACTTTCGAATTTATCTTGTTAGTGTGACTATTAGATGTAATTTTAAGAGTTACAGAATCTGTAACTGTAGGCTTTAATAAAAGAGTTTACCAAATAAATAAAAATAAAGAGATTATTCAAACAATAATAATAATCTGGATTATAGACAGACAATTCATTTCTTTTGTGTTTCAGTAAAGCACAATGACCTTTTAAACTTTTAACGCTATTTTTATTTATCAAGGATTGAATGTGGTTTGAAATAAAGACATTTGAGGTTTGAGATATGCCTGATTGCTTGTGACAAATCCGGATGAACACTTATTCATCCTGGATATAACACCAAGTATCAGGCTGGCTTAGTTTTATTGACTGTTAGCTGTGCACACAACCTTGCTCACATGCATAATGGACTTCATGTGTTTTATTTTTTGGTGTGGAACCTTAATACTTTTTCTAAAATAAAAGTAGCCCATGTTACTCCTTATAACATCAGCTATTTGCCAGTGAAAGTCCTGTCAAATCAATCTAGCCATTTCGGATATTAGACAAAACAAACAGACAGACAAAAATTTTTAAAAACCCATTGGCACTTACCAATGGGTTAGCACTTACACTGAAGCTGACCTATATAGTTTTATAAAATGTACCCTTGCAAGGGGTCCATCATACAAAGGAGGTACAAGCAAGGATGACTATGTTTGCTCAGGGCATAAATTAAAAAAAAATAATTAAGATATCTACTATAAATATATTTGCAACTGATACAGTCACAAACTAAGAGCAATGATACATTCTTTTAGCAACCTCAGCATGAATAACATGCATAGTAAAAATATGCCAATGACAATAATAACATGATTTTTATTTGTAATAAAATCCACATCTGTCACTGAAGTTTTAAAAACCTTATATTAATAAAAAAAAATTGTCATAAATTTCAACATATTCAAAAATGAATACTTAGAACATTATGTAGTTTATTTAAAATTATGTTATTTGACTGGGTGTTGGAGTAATGAATAAAAGAAAAGAAAGAAAGAAAGAAAAAGTATTAAAATGACTAAATTATAGGGTTTCTAATGTCAGGGACACAGGAATATAGTAACACCGCTTCTAAACTAAACTTCATGCCACTTATTTTCACCACCATAGAATCTGTAATATTTTTTATCTAATGTAAATATTGTATGGATATGACGCTAATTGCGTAGGTGAACAATCAATGAGCTGGCCAAAGTCAGCCGTAAGCAAAATTAAAAACAAAAAACTATCACAAACACAATATTATTTTTCCACCCACCTGCATTCCAACTAGATTCTCTCAAGATTCCTGACTAAACAGCACAAAAATTACTATCGAGCTATAAATTCGTGATAAGATTGTGGCGAAATCAAACAATACATCGGCCAGGTAAAACATACGTACTTTTCAAAAACTAAAACTGAAGTAAACTAAACTTACCGAAACTTTGCGAAGAAATAAATACAACACTTTACACAGTACTGTGACAATTAATAAATAATATCCATTGTATATTCCACAAGGCACTTCACATTCACAAGTCGAACTTATTTTATTAGAACCGGCCGCGTCACGAGAATTTGTTAACAGCGCGAGACTGCGAAACAAAAAGTTAGCTATGCTGCCTTTTCCGTTCGGAAACAGCTCTCCGGCGTTCCCCTCCACGTGACAAATGACGTTTGCGGTAAACGCTGATTGGTTGACTCATCTTTGGTAGTGATGGGACGCGCAGTCATGAGTCAGTGGTGAAGAATATCGATTGTAAGTACTCGTTCAAATAAACTATGTAAATATCTTTTAGTTTCGTATAAAGTAGACCGCAAATTAATTAATGTCACATAACACACAATGCGAACTTCCCTAGCAAACCTTCCGAACCTTAGACCAATGGTGCGTTCCGAGTTGCGCTGTAATCGATTTGAGCGTGCTTATTCCCGTTGCGAATTAGCTTGAGCGCTATAACGATGTCCCGAGAATCGTCACAGACGACGTCATCATATGCGCCATCTTGCGATAACGCCGACCATGCCATAAATTAATATCACCGTGAGCGCTGTAAAAATGACAGTAATGCTGTTTTGTTTTGAGTTGCATCATATCTTTAAACTAACGTGGCATTTTCGAAATTGTGCTTCTGGCTGACAATCGCCGCCTAATCAAAGAAAAAAAAAGAAATTTGGTGTATACACAAAGAAATACTGTAATCCAACAGTAAGTATTCAAGCAAAATAGTTTTGACATTAAGCGAGCACTGTAAGTGTGTTCATAAGCGTTTCGAATTGTTGACAGCTCTCAACTGTCATAATCCGAAGAATCCGGTCTGTATAAGTCCGAAGAATGATAATTTCATGAAACAGTTATTCTTTGGACTTACGTGGTCTTAGAGAGTTGTGTTGATGACTTTAATGATTATAATTCTGTAAATACATGTTAGTTACGGCCGCGATTCATATATTAATTAACGTACAACTTAATACTGACCAGCAAATTGCAAAAAACCTAAAAAAAAACAAATTTCGCGGGCTACCCTGGCGCTTTCGCCTTAAGTAGTTTTAATTATGTCCATAGCTTAATTGAAGTGCCAGCTACAGAGCCGTCATCTACCCCGGTCGCGATGGGGAGTGGAACCGGCGAGAGATGTCGTGCGGTGTCCCACAGGGATCGGTTCTGGGGCCGCTCTTGTGGGACATCGGTTACGACTGGGTGCTGCGGGCCGACCTCCCTGATGGCGTCAGCGTGGTTTGCTACGCTGACGACACGCTAGTCCTGGCGCAGGGGAGGTCGCATCAGGCGGCGGCCGACGCAATGACACGCGGGGTTGCGATAGTCGTGGAGAGGATCCGGCAGTTGGGTCTCGAGGTGGCATTGCACAAATCCGAGGCCATGTCGTTTCATGGGCCCCGGAACATGCCATCATCGGGATCCCAACTAACGGTAGGAGGGGTTCACATCGGCGTCGAGACGACGATGAAATACCTGGGTCTCGTCCTCGACAGCCGGTGAAACTTCGTCGAGCATTTCCGACGTTTGGCTCCCAAACTGGAACGGGCCGGGGCCGCCTTCAAGCGGCTCCTGCCCAACCTGAGGGGGCCAAACGCCTCCTGCCGGTGGCTTTACGCGGGGGTCGTGCGGTCCATGGCCCTATACGGGGCCCCGGTGTGGGCGCGTTCACTGCGGCGGCGAGCCGCCCATTATTTGAACGCGCCCCAGAAGGTGGTAGCCACAAGGCTGATCCGGGGCTACCGCACGATCTCGGGCGAGGCGGCAAGTCTCCTTGCCGGACTGCCGCCATGGGATCTGGAGGCGATAGTCCTCGCGCGCCTGTATGAGTGGCGCGCGGAGGCACTACGCCGGGGGGAAACTCCGCTTCCGCAGCAAATTGCGGCGGAGCGGACGGACCTCCGGCGCGATCTCATGGCGGCATGGAAAGAGCGACTATCGCAACCCAGCGCAGGGCACGCCACGATAGCGGCGGTAAGACCCCTCTTTGAGGAGTGGTTAGAGAGGCGTCACGGCGCCCTCACCTACCGCCTGACGCAGGTCCTCACCGGACACGGAAGTTTCGGGAGGTTCCTGCACATAATCAGGCGGGAGGAAACGCCCGGTTGTCACCATTGCCAGGATCGCCCAGAGGACACGGTGGAGCACACGGTGGAGGTCTGCCCCGCTTGGGCGGAGCAACGCCGTGTCCTCGTTGAGGCGATCGGCAGCGGCAGCGACCTCTCGCGTCCGGGCCTGGTTCAAGCCATGGTCCGGGGCGAGAGGGAGTGGGGGGCAGTCGCCTCCTTCTGCGAAGCAGTCATGCTAGCAAAGGAGGCGGCGGGACGGCTGAGGGAGAGAGCCACCCGTCCCAGCCGCCGCGGGAGACGCTCCGGGCGTCGGGAGCCGCGCGACGACTCCCGGCCACCGTAGGCGCGGGCCTGCGGGCGGAGAGTAATGGGTAGCTCACCGTCCGATCAGGACCAGGCCCGTGCCGGACGGCGCGTACGTGTTCCACGCGCGCCTCAAAGAGATGTCAGCATTAAAGAAGGGGCCCGTAAGGGCCGAAGCCTGCCGGGTCAGCGGGATTGTCCGAAAGGGTTACCGCTGGCCCGGAACATAAAGGGCTAAGGAAGGAACACGGGTGGGTTTTAGTCAGTAAGAGTCTGACACTCCCTTCCGCTCCACCCAGAGCGGGAGGAGTCATTTGATGATTTCCCATCCTCAAAAAAAAAAAAAAAAAAGTGCCAGCTACAACATCATTTTTAATGGTACCTATTCAAATATGTAGTTTTTTTTTTTGTTTGGAATTAAATGTCAAATTTTGGGTAAATATCGAAAAACCCTTAAAATTCAAATATCTCGAAAACTATTGAATTTCGGCCATACATATGGGGGGTTCAATTTGTTGCATTTTGGCCCCCTTATCAGCCCCTGACGGATATACGTCGAATTACCAGTAACCCTGTATACTTGACGCAACTATAAGGGTTCCGTACTGTTGTGAACTGTTGTTCACTCAAGGTATTATTTTCATAGTTATAGATCTTAAAATAAAACTGCAGCAGCGACATAGCTGAGAAAAATACTTTTCTACTATCGATATCGATGATGAAACCTATCGTAACTATTGGTTGACATTTTCAAATCAAAGTTATGATGGTTCATGGTTCGTTCAAAAACGACCCACATAGTCAATAAAAAATCTTTTTAGTTCACTGTCGTTCTACTAGGGAGAGATACTAGTACCTATGTATAGGATTTTGGTGGCCGTTTGGCTCATTTTATTTTGGCGGGAAGGGAAAAGGTTATTTAGATTTAATTTAGATACAATTTCCGATTCTTAAACTTTATTTTGTGAGTATTTTATAATTTATATTATAATGATTGGTGAAAAATGAAATACAACTTAAGTCAGATATATTGTGGCTTTGTAATAGCATGATTCAGATAGGGTATGTCTATTTTTGTTTGTACACTTACGCTTAGTATTACTTTAGGAGGCCGCTTATCCCTTTTATTAGGCTCATCAAAACAATAAGTTCTCATAATATGAACAATATACTCCTCAAGTACAAGAACAATTTCGTATGGGGTGCCACAAGGGTCTGACCTAGGTCCATTACTTTTTATCTGTTACATAAACGATTTTCCCAAAGTAACCAGTCATCAAATGTGCTTATTTGCAGACGACAGCACTATTGTTTTCAACCAAGGTAATTTTAAAGAAATTTAATTAGATATAAACACAAAATTGGTGTCAATTATATAATGGTTAAATGCTAACAATCTTAAAATGAATTTAACAAAAACCAAAATAATGGACTTTAAACTTCGACAAAAAAAAACAAACACAATACCAAATTAGGTACAAAGGAGACGCAGTACCTACTTGAAACAAACACTAAAAAGTTTTTAGGATTGCACTTTGACAATGATATACCATGGAAAACTCAAATTGATAATGTTTGTTTGAAACTTTACCGATTCTCTTATGCCCTTTATATGCTAGGTAAAATTGAAAACCATACAGCCCTCTCAGCATACCACGGTTATGTAGCTTCCACATTGAGGTATGGACTTATATTCTGGGGTAATGCTTCAAATATATCCTCCGTAACGTGCTTTTGGCACAAAAAAGATGCGTCCGAGCCATCTGCAAATTAAGAACAACAAATACATATAAGCCATACTTTAGGGATTCAAATATTCTGACAGTACCTTCACTGTATATCTATGAAGTTCTGATGTTTGTAAAAACCAACAAATACTTGTTTACTTAGTCATGTAGAAAGTCAACGTCGCTCAGATAAGTTGAAAACAATAATCACCAGAACTGCTTTTGCTTATGAAAGTGTCTATGCAATGGCACCAAAATTGTATAACAAACTACCTGGTCATATTAGAAATTGTAAGAATAATAATGAATTCAAAAGCATGCTCTTTAAGCTACTAAATGACAAGGTATATTATTCAGTCAAGGAGTATATGGATGACTTGAAGGATTTTTTTAATAATTTATATATAATCTGTGTTTTTGAAATCTATTGACATTGTGTATTTTCATGACATTTTCCTTATATCATTATTACAATTTTATAACTTGATCTGCCTAATAATATGTTTCTTGACATTGTTAATTAGTTTATATAACTACTGCATTAATTTACATTTTTTTTTTTTTTATAAATGAATTTACTCTACTATAACTTTAACTCGGATTTTGCATGCCTATCGGCGGAATATGGTTTGTGCACTTGATATTGAAAAACACATGTAATCACCTATGTTCACAAATTAAAAAAAAAATCTTGTCGTCATCGTTTTCTTCCACCTGCAGTGCCGTGAAAACTTAGGTGAAGTGAGCGCGGAGTGCGCTGTCAATTCCTAGCAAAAACAAACTCACATCACCTAAGTTTTCACGGTGAGATTTTTACAGAATCGACTGGCTGTATGTTATACCTAGTAAATAACAAATAGGTTACCTACAACCTATTTGTTGTGCAAACCTGCGGGGTAAGATGTTACACCCAACCGCCAACGCACTACGTTCTCTGTCCAAATCTGCATCCTCGGTGACCACATTCCCAGGTAGGTACTTCACCTGAACAACTTACACGCTGCAATGGTGTTCCGCTTGTAGTCACTGGAGCAACGTTACCTAAAGCCCCGTATTCATTCCAATTAATATTTGTTTATAAACATGGTTGCATAAACATGTTGCTTAGTTGAGTCAACATGTTGCGGTCAACTTTTGTGTTGCGTAGTTGATCACGCCATGATGAAGAGTTGCCGCTCGGCGAGCGAAAACAAAAACGTCAGTTTAGCAACAAATGTTGACGTGTGTGGACGTAGATGCTAGATCGTATAGCCTATAAGTGTATAGTCTGCTAGATACCGTAATGTTACAGCAAGTCTTGTTTGGGGGTCACTTTTTGACATTCATATAAAGTTAATATATGATCCATCTGCCATTATAAGATCACTCTCATTAAATCTTCTCTTTGCAACAGATACTTTTTTTTTTAGAAAAATGCATTATTTAATCAACAAGAAAACAGCACTAGGTACTTCCTCGGGCAACATTTTGACGCAGACTGGCATGTGGACGGGTACTATGGCTGTAAGCATTATTGCCAGCAACTCTGATGTTGAGAAACTTTGGCGTTGAGCAACAGTTGCGCAATAAATGTTTTTAGGGTTCCGTACCAAAATAGTGAAATGGAACCCTTATGGTGAGATTCAGTCTGTGTGTCTGTCTATCACAGCTGCATATCTCAAGAACTACTAATGCTATCAACTTGAAAGGAATAGTTTTAGATGACGTTTGCCAACTATTTTGCAAATAAGAAGAAAATAAAAATATAATTATGTATACTGTTTGCAACAGGGACTGAAAGGGGGTCGGAAAGATTGAAAGTGAGGCTACTAGGGCATGTGGGGTATCATATGAAAGAGCGCAGTTTGCACATTCTCAAACCTTTTTTTTTTTAGGCCGCATAGTTTTCGACTTTTGATAAAAAAAATAAAAAATACCGTCCCCCCCTTATCTCCGAAGTTTGCAAAAAGAAAAATCTGAAATTATTCTATGTGATAGAAGTTTATGTAAAGTTTACAGTAAAAAATAAAACGAAGTCTCTAGATAGCACACTTTTTCAGAAATCATCTCAAAAGTTACATTAGTTCCACTATCGGTCAAGAGATGGCGCTGACCTAAAACTGCAATATTCTACACAAAAAAAAAAATAAAAACACGATGGTACGGAAACCTTGATGCGCGAGTCCGACTCGCTCTTGCCCGGTTTTTTGCTATGGAAAAACTCCATTGCGATTTCATGATGTTGTATAAGCCCATGCGTCGCCACATAGGATTCACATACAATAAGCAATTCCGAAGTGCACTGATTGATGGGCTTAGCAACACCATAGCGTCTGCATAGCTAAATAAAAGCGCGTTGTTGGATTTTCGACTTTCTGTGACTGTTGGTGTCACCATGTGCTAAGCTTTGGTTTGCTAGAACGGCCGTCATGAAAATCTGTGAACGTTCACCGCTTTCTTAGGAAACCAAAGGATTTATGAAAACAGGAATTAGTAGGTACACACATGTGTGCGTAAACATAGGCGCACTGCACTCCCTCTTCCACTAATCAATAGGTGGTAACAACCTGTACAATAATGGCCACTGCAGACGCTGCAAATACCTGTTGCTTCAGTGAAAACTGGAAAAAGCAAGAACAATACCTACGCTCCCCTATAAAATCTGTAAAAATCGAGTTACATATCCTAATTACTATTTTTAGTTTGTTGATATTTTGACGGGAGATTTACTAATCATGCGATATGATCAGACTTTTAGAAACCGGGGGTGTAAACTCGTGCAAAACTGTTTATCCACGGTATTTTTCGTTTGATCTTGCTATAGGCACCTACTTGTTTTAAACACTAAGGTTCGACAGTGTTTTGTAACATTGCTACCGTAGGTGTTGACTGAAAGGTGAGTTAAGTTTGACCTAGTAAAACTTAATTTGGAGTAGGTACCTACTCGTACGGGAGCGTAACGATAGCTTGTAGATATGCGCCCTGCACGTCGAAGCGCCTTTGGAGGTTAGGTATTCGCAACACCGGAGGCATTGCGTCGCGATGTAAACAAAGCCGAAGCAGCGCGGGCGCCGGGGTCGTGCGAGCGTGCGCATGCGCGGGCGGGAGCGCGCGGGCGGCGCTTGCGCAGGGCGGGCGGCGGCCGGGCGTCAGTCCGCGCGCGTCCTCGCCATGGCTCGGTGGCTAAAGGCTCTGGCGGCCGTGCTACTGCTCGCCGCCGCCGCGACCGCGCGTAAATCCCCCGCCCCGAGCAAACATGTCGAGCCCCAGATCGAAGAGGTCACCGCTAAACAGTTGGAGAGAGTGCTGGAAGACAAGGATTTCGTCGCGGTGTACTGGTGTAAGTGGCACTCGCCCGCCGCCTACCGACCGGCGCGCGTCTCCGTTTAATTTTGCGAGCTTTCGAAAGCTGGCGGCCGTCCAGGACGGGGGCGGCCCTAGCCGTGTCGAAACGTCTGCGACGGCGCCCGTCCAAATGGGTTATCGTCGAGTTAATGATCTTCGGACGGACCGAGGGGAAGACCGCTTCGGCGGACCCGAGCTTTCGGCTGTGCGCATGATATTTTCGAAGCGAGCGGCTCGGTTAGCGATTCGCGAGTTATGCAACCGAGCCGCGGAGACAATAAAACTTGACCCGGCCGCCGACCGCTGCGGCTGTCGGCGCGGCCTAAAATGGTACCGAGTCTCGTTTTCCACCGTTCCACCGATGCTGGCTCCGCCAAGGTCGCAAGGCGCCTACGCTCTTAGCTCGGCTAAAACTGTGTGCCGCCGCATTTGCCGCTGAAATAGACTTCCATTACGTGGTATCGGCATTCCGACTATTTTCTTTTGTCGCCAACTGTCGATGTGATCTGTTTGTTGCTACGTCACATTCCTCTCAATGATCATTTCGTAAAAGTGCAAGCTGTGCGTGTGTGCATATGAGTGTGTGAGTTGGAAGCAAATGTAGCTACAAGCTAATTCGTCAGATATTCATTAATTATCTTGACATATGTGGTCGTTGCCATGCCTACAATGCATCTCTCACTCATCCGAAGGATGCAGTGGCTGGTCTAGACACAAAAAGTGTCATAAATCACTGTCGAAGCCGGCACCGATGCAAGATTGTCTCTTGGCTGAGAGACTAAATTGTTCCGAGCTAAATGTAGGTGTACTCAGAAAGTCGTTTTCTTGGTTTTATTAGGTTTTTGTTTAAGAGGTTCTCCTGTAAGACAGAAGCTTAAATTGAAGTACCCGATGGTTACATCAATTTAAGCTTCTGTCTTACAGGAGAGATGCTGCAGATATTGATAGGTGCAAACAAAAACATAAACAAAACATACCTACCTCATCCAATAAGTAGAAACTTAATTAATAGACTTTGGAAATATAGCAAGTATCTACCCAAGTACCTATGATTTATGAGTATCAAAGGCGTTAATAATAATATAATTACTGAATAATGGTCAAGATAGTGACTAACTATACTTAATCTAACAAACCGGTACAAAAAATTTATTGAGAACACAATAATTTCAAACAATTTACAAATATTGATCATCATCATGCATGATAGCAGGACAGCTACACAGTCTGGCTAAAGCGTCCCAAACAACAATTACCAAAATAATTTGAACATAGATAAAATGAAATAGATGCGATGCGGCCCCTTGATAGTGCGAAGCCGTCATCGAAAAGTTTTTGTGTTACAAAAATAGGCCTTGGTCAGCTAGTAAGTGTTACAGAAAAGACATAATTACGAAAATGTGCTGGTACAACTGTTTCAATTGGAATACTTCCAAAATCAAGAATGCTAGCATTAATTCCTGGATTAATGAAAATTGCTTTAATTCGTATATAAGAACACATAAATTTTAACAAATTATCGAGTGGTGATGTATTGGTGGCCATCTTGGCTCTGTTTTGATTTGTTGAATGAAAATGCAATGCTGTAAAAGCTTAATAAAAAACGGTTGACCATTCCATTTTATTTATTTATATTCATATAATTCTTACAGTTTTTAACCGCTGTTGTTATGCTGCAAACCTAATTTCTATAAAAATCCGTATCACTATGTTGATTCTTAAAATCTTGTTTTTAAAATCCAGCCCGTGGCATCTGTTGTTTCTGTCTTTTCCCGAACATGCTAGATGTTATAGAACAAAGTAATTTAAATGCTTGTAAAAACGTGCAAATATTGTTATTTTGATGCCAGCAGCAGAAATGTCATTGCCTTGGGGTACTCCATGTATGGCTTAGACTTTTCAAAGGCTTTTTATACACTCAATCACCAATTATATTTTATCTTTACAGGCTATCTATAAATATGAGCGTTTAACAATGATCTAGAACATTCGTTCGGTGAGTTATTTTAAATAATATATTTAAATGTCACCTAATTCATGGAATTCAATGCCCTATTATGTTGTTGTTACATAAATTACTCATCATCTTCAGGCTACACCAAAGAGATTAATGTTGATCGTTCTGGTTCATTGACGTACTTCCTCATTCCAAATTCCGAACCTATCAAATATTGTCTTGTTACTGCCAATATCAAATTTTAACGTCATTCTGGCATTGGAGGGTTGCCGTCATTGTTTTTAGAATGTACAGTATCCCTGACGACTTGACAACGTCTATACCTATCCCTTTCGTTGCGTCAAGCTTAATAATAAATCTGTGACGATAGAAAGATTTCATTTCGTCTTATTTTTTGTGTCCCATCGGTGGTCAAAACTCTATCCTTTCGCCTATCTAAGCTTCTTTATTTTATGCAATTTTTGGCGTTGTGTGAAACTAAAATACCTCCCGAACGTCTTGTTAATCATTTATACACTTTGGATTATCCATTCCTACTTTATGTGGAAATCGGTTGTCATGATATGGGCATGTTAAGCGAAGAAACGAGAAAAATATTGTAAAGAAAGTTTTGTGATGAATGTGGATGGCTATGAGAGTAAGGGAAGAGCAACGAAACGATTTTGTGAAAGCTGATATGGCTAAAAAGGGGGTGACCACTAAGATGACGACTAGTAGTAAACGTATGGAAGGAAAATACATGTTGCGCCGACCCTAAGTAAATTGGGATAAGGGCAAGAGAACGATGATAGATCAAATCCTTTTCCTATGTCGCTAATTTTTTTTTGGCCTATTTTAGTTATGTAATTACTTTCAATCTGCCTTCTTCAATTCTCCACTTCAACCATTCCTTAAGAAATTGGAAGTATTCTTGAAATCAAACACTCGCAATACCTATCGTGGTTTTTACAGCACCTGCATGATATACACTGAAATAATTATTCGAGAATACTGTATGCCGATATACACGTGAAAATATGTAGCTTAGGAATCTAATTATATCTTACTTTTAAATTGAGATGAAATTGCCAGCTGACAGGTGAAATAATAGCGATAATCATAACGAGGTCAATATGGCAAGGTTATGGAATTATGCATTAGGACCATTCATGTGGCTATAGCCAATAGTTGAATCAAAACGCTCATTAAAGCAAAATGAACGAAGCTTAAAGAAATTTGATTAAAATCTGATGAAAAAAAAAACTAAAATGCTATAATGAGAATTACCTACTTACATGTTAAAACAACAATTGTCTGGTTCACAATAACTGTGATACTTCGTGTTATTATCTTTAAATATTACTGATGCTTTTAAATAATTTTCAGGAGGTTTTTTTTTTAATTCTTCAACTAGACACGTGACATTATTGTCATTGTCACTTAGCCTTATGCAATCGTACACGCTCTGTACAGAAATATTACCCTGAACGAAACAGACATACTGCCAATTAACGTAGTCTCGTCATTGAGAATTTCTTACGCATTTGTTTCTCTTCACCATATGAATCAGAAGACACAGAAATAACTGAAGTTATACGAACGGGGTCGGCGTTCACGTCATTCTGATATAAATGTTCACAAATAAAAACTTATAAAAAGCTATATTTAAGTTAGACTCGTTTAGCTACAGGCAAGAATGAAACTAAAAGGCGTAATTGTTCATATTGTAAATTACGAGTATATGACGAGGCCACGTAGTTATGATAGATACAGCAGAAACTAAGCTAATGTACTAACCATATGTTACTGCAATGGGCAGAATAGCCTAACATAATCAGCCTTTATTGCTCCCACTGCTGGGACACAAGCCTCCTCTCTGTGAGAGGGAGTGAGCCGTAATCCATGGGAGCCCAGTGCGGGTTATAGATATCACATGTCTTCTAATATTTGGTTCTACGACGTGCTGGTTTCCTCACGATGTTTTCCGTTACCATCTTGAGAGAAGCGGTGATGAAGTAATTTTTACAAAGTAATCCGCCTGTCTGGGTTCGAACCTGCGACCTACAACTTATAAGTCGCGGCCGTTACCACTGGACCAGTACTGCTCTCTTTGCAATGGTTAGGTACTGTTTCCTAATATTAGTCTAAAATAAGTATTCTTGTTTTTAAACATTTAACAATATATGAAATATATTTGTTATGTTAGAAATTAACTTCATGGAATTGGAATTATTGAGGCATTGAAGATAAATATGTAAACTGTATGAATTGCAAATGAAGTATATTGTTTACATCAAGGTAATGTTTGCATACATACAAATATTTATCAGATCTATGAGTATTTTTTTGAGTGACTGCAGTCTAGGCTAGTGCAAAGATGATTGGAGAGCAAATAAGGTCAAATCAATCATCCATGTAAGTTTTGTCATAAACACATTTTTATCTTTTATAGAGTATATTTTAATGCATATAGTCAAAACTTGAGTAGAATCCGAGAAAACTTTTACTTATGAAACAATAATAATCTGAAACTGTGCTTCCCTACAACCTTACTTACTCAGTCAAAAGACTGAGTAAGTAAGTAGATACTAGATAGTAAGTAAATACGCAGTAGCATCAAAACCTTTTCACAGAGTAGTAGGCACCTAAGTAGTACAACTGGATACATCTTAAGCGAAATAAAAATAAATATTTCGTACAATGACAAATTATGTATAGTGGAAGACGTTCGGGGATATAAACGAAAAGCTGGAGATTGAACTAAATAATCCAGAAACTAAAATAGACGATGTGTTACGTATACATGAAACAATTGAATGGAATCTTGACGAATTCACGTTTAATATTCAGAATGAAGGAAGATAATATAAAGAATAACAAAAGCTTGTAAAAAAAATCATTTTTGGCTTGAAATTCGCTGTGGGCACCGAATTAAATATTTTTTTAATTCTGTAGATATCAGGAAACGATAGATTTTATGATAACTTAAGTAGGTATATCAAGCGTACTTATAAAATAAGATTGTTATTTGAACGTTTACTACTCGACAAAGCCCTTTTTATCAATTGAAAACCATAAATGGAAGAAAAAGACGTAGTTATTTCACATACTGCAATCCATTTTGGATAATGGCCTGACAGACGTGGTACTGCCCGAACAGCGCCACCTGTCGGGTCTAATTGTGAATCTAAACCTTCAAAATAGGTCCAGCTGTTTAAGAGGAGTTCAGTGGCTGGCATACACACGTACAGAAGAATTATTTATAAGATAATAGTAAATATGTATGTAAGTACTAAATCCTGAAAATCGTTTACATGACCCAGTTGCACTGGCCCGGATGTCTGTTTTTACCAGATCATGAAGTTAATTTCATGAATGTAATTCATACAGTAACTACTCGTATAATTAAAGTAATTCGCCCAAATCAAAGCTCCTTCCTAGATTATCTCTGACTACATTTGTGTACCTTTGGGCTAATTCCAAAACATGTTACATGCGTGGATTTCGGTAAGGCTTTTGATACGCTAGAGCATTTTCTCAGTATATTATTCGAAACTTCTAGAAAATGATCGCGAGTAATTCTCAAGTTTCTATGCTTTTATTCTAAATTTTATCACCAACTAAATATACTCCGTGTTCTTCATCACGTGTGAAGGCGTTGTAATTGTTTTGCATGTCCTGCATACTCATGCGGCGTTGCAACAGAGCTTTGGCCGCGGTATTATTAGGTACACTAGTGTTATTGTACATACACCTATAATGACTCAATATTTTATTATTGATAATGTTGTGTTAGGTCACGGATGAACAGCTGTGTTTATTACAAATTGGAGCTTTAAATTTTCTTACAGTAACTGTACTGGACTTTGTGATAACTGCTTCCCTTGGGCACTAATATGTGATCTCGTTTGATTCCTCTGCAGTCCATTCACCGGTTGTCTCGATGACAACACATTCGATAATTACGTTAGAACCTAGCCAACAACTCGGCGTCGTCCCACCAACAAGTAATTTTCCGCACCCATATTTTTTGTTTTTAGTGGACTTGTTGTAGGCATTAGTGCGATGCTATGTCGGTAATACATTGTTATCTCGTTGATGTTTTTGTCAAATGCTGATTTTCATGTGAATCGTTACTGAAACATTGCGTATTTGTCTGGATATATTATAATGGGAAATGGTTAACCGTAGGGACTTTCAATATTTCTAATACTTTTTATTTTTGGGTTCCTAGCTGTGCAAAGATGTTGTGTAGCGTTGCGTTGTGTGCTATAAGTAGTTTGTTTTTATTCTACATAAAAATACTTCTCATTACTGTACGAGATTGGAACAGTGCCTAATACATGGCAATGACCTCGCCCCTTAAAATTACAAGACCTAACGCAAACGAAAGCATCACGTCATTTCAAAGCTGATGGATGTTTGGCGATTGGCGAGTTTTATAGAATGTGCTTTAATAACCTTGTGATTCTTGTGAATGTTAAAATTGTGGATGTCTGGAAAATGTAAGCAATTCATAACTTTGATGATTGCAATATATAAGGTAAACGCAGGTATTAACGACCCCCCTAAGGCAATTTTAAAATCAACCATATTTTTTTAGTATACTGGTTCCTCTAAAGATTTATATTTTCATTTTATATGCTAGTGTTATGTATAAAAAATGTATTTACTGAATCAAATACATATAAATAAAGGATTATCTTGTAAAAAATAATTTAAAATGTGACTTAGTCGATTGTTGCAATTACCGACCCATAAAAACGGCTGTGAAGCTATTAACGATTTTTATGCAGCTATTCCCGATCGTGTATGAGAGGAGGCCTTATTCCAGCAATAGAATGTATATAAGCTAGTGATGATGATGATTACCGATCTTAAAAAAAATAAAACAAAATAAAAATGCAAATACTTATTCGAATTATTTTATTATCGTTATTTTTAATAAAACAAATTAGTAGGTACTTCTTAGTATGAACCTATGAACTAAATAATTATAAACTTTTAAATTAATCAACATAATACTTTTAATACACATATATATTTTAATTTAAGGATTTCAAACTCTAGGATATTTCCTTATGCTATTGAGATCATAATCATTTTTTGAAAATTATAATATTAGTGATCACAGTCATTGGTTCACCTCTTTTTAGAAATAAGTTGCAACTAATTAGTTACATATGTATATGAACGAAACATTAAAGTCACTTAAAAAATACATTCATCATTTATTTATATTCAGCATTTTTATATATATTTATATATATATATTTATATATATATTATTTATATATATTCAGCATTTATTAATAGGTAGGTACCTATTATCGCATAAAAGTAGGTGAGAAACTAAATAATCTATATACGATCGGTAATAGCTTCTTATAGTTGCTATTGCCGACCCTCATGGGTCGGTAAGAAAGTATGTAAGTATAAACATAAATTGTATTACCGACTCATAAAAAAATGGTTATTTTAATTTAATTGACCTTCGGACTATAAAATAGATTATCATTGATTAATGTCACAAAACATATGAACAAATGCACACTGTTTTAAACACAAAAACAATAATTTATTACTGTAACTATTCAATATCGATCTTCGAAAAATATCATAACTTTGGTTAAATTGACAACGCTAAAAAGTAAAAACTAGACAAAAAAGTTTAGTCGCTAATAGATTTTTATAAAGACTGATAGCTTAGATTGAAACTACTCCATAAAAATACTTGTGTTAGTGTGATATAATAACATAAAAGAAAAATAAAACGAAAAGTTACGTTGCTGCCATTGCCGACTTATGGATCGTTGATAGCTGCCACGACTAAAACTGATGAAGCTAACACCATCCCATTTTAATTTAAAGTTTTATCGTTTCAAATTACTTTTTATTAATAAAATGTCGTAAGAAATCAAGAGTTGACACTTAAATGAATACATTTAGTAATATAAGATAAAGTATAGACGTCATTTGTTTGTATAAATGTCTTAGATAGAAAAGTCACGTACTTACTTGAAGGAACAAGGGAACAGTACGACAAGTTCTGCGTCCACGCTGCCCCGTAGTAACTGACGTATTTTATCTCTTTTTTGCACAGCTACTCACATTAACGTAAAAGTATACGATGCTCAAGGAATAAACGCGTGTGTAACTTGCCTACCTATAGCTAGAATAGTTCTGGAAACGTAAAGATTTCGAATTACTTTTATAGGTCGGTAATAACTACAGATTTTCGATAGGTCGTTGATAGCTGCGTTTACCTTATGCGAAGCTTTACCATTCGAGCTGAGTGTCTAAGACAGAGAGTTCTCAACAGCTTTTGAATACTGCGAATCATTAATGAATAATGAAGCAACTGTTATAGTAAATTGTAATGGATATATACAATGTTTGAATGCTTACACAACAGACGGAAGAGCCAAAGCACAGAGCTTAGTACATTAACTTTTGACAACCAGATCTTGGCAGTGTACTGTTATACTAGCCAGATGCTCAGTTGCAATTATTAAGACAAAAATAAACCACGTTTTTATATTAAATAAAAACAAACTCGTCTTTATGTGGTTCCATATTTCTACCTACTATCATACGTTTGGTTAAATATTTTCAGCAGTAGATGAATAATTTGCTCATATGTACGATGTTATAGTAAGACGTGTTCATGCTCTTGAGGTAACATAAAACTGGCACAAGCTATTAAATTAAAAGCAACATTGGTCACGAATTGAACGTTATGTGGGCTCGAGTGTACACTAGTACATCGTAAATATAAACTAGGAGCTGTCGCGGCTTCTTCATTCGCTATATTTATGAGTTTATTTTCTTGTACTTACTAAGGTTAATGATGTTTATTGCGTAATACACGTAAAAATCAACAACGGTCGCAAACGGTTGTAAAACAATTTAGATACCTGTCAAACATAGAGCTTGAATGTAGTCCAAATGGGTTTCAATAACGTTAGAGAATAATTATGACGTGAATACTGAATGTATTTCTGAATTCTGCATTGTTATTGACAATATAGCTGAGGAGGAGGAATTCTTAAATATAAATTTTTGTGTTTTACTCTTACCTATTTATCCGATTAAATTTCAACACTTCATATATTGTAAATGATATCAAATCTGTTTTAAACTGAACGTATAACTTATAAGCTTCAGATATTTTTGGAACAATCATAAATATACGTAGGTAACAGCTGTTTCTTTCCATTTGTCTAGTTCGGGGCATGTCACTCATCTATCGGCTACACAAGCTATATCACCAAGCTCGACATAACTGATTTCGGGAGCCAAATTCAAGACGCGATTAGTAACATCAGTCATCACTTTATTATTCTCATCTCAGTCTAAGAATAAAACGCGTTATTTTTGTAAAATAATATGTATTTTGCTTTTACGATAAATTTTATCTGCCACGTGGTACCTATTTGGGATATTCTGATTCCGCGATTGAGACATAAAACTGTATGGTAACTGGAATGATATTAACAATCACATACCTATTTTTAAGCAAGCAAGTAGTATTTTTTATGCTCTATTATCTAGTATAATCGTAGTGATGGCAGATAATTATACGAGATTTTGTATTTTTGCTACAAATACACGCTAAAGAGGCAGACTGTGTGCGACACGTACCTCTGTCTGTATGAACGGTATCAGCAAATCATAATTGCGTAACACACTATCAGTAGCAATGTGTTTAATTTTGACAGTTCAACAACATTCATTGCGTTATTTACGATGTTTAGGAGACACATTTTTCGAACATATGAAGCAATGGATTAGTAATATCCTTCAAAATGATTCAAATTGTGTTTGATAGTGTGACACACAATTAGGGTGTTGCCGGTCGATTCTGTAAAAATCTCACCGTGAAAACTTAGGTGAAGTGAGTTTGTTTTTGCTAGGAATTGACACTATTGACAGCTGCTCACTTCACGCTCACTTCACCTAAGTTTTCACGGTGAGATTTTTACAGAATAGCACCGCAGGTCTCTCGGAGAAAACAGGCGTGCTGTTATGTTTATTGCAGGCAAACCTTTCACTGTACATATCAAAATCACCAATATTATGTTATCTCTAAATATTGTGGGTACAATAATTCCACGTTCGATAAAAATTGAGTACCTACTTAGTAGAATTTTGCACAAGTTGCATATAGCGACTGTAAATTCGTTATGCTCTTGAAAACTGTTTCCATTTCATGGCAACCTTGGCATCGGTGGAACGTGGTGAATTATGTCTGTATGTACATTATAACTAATCTTTAGTGCTTTCCACTTATAAAATTAAGACATAAAAACATTTTAGACTTATAACTGGCGACAAAAAAAAAACTGAAAAGACTCCTCATTCATCTTCTAAGATTAACTCCCACGAGAGAGAATATTTCGGTACCCTACATAAAACATTTTCATAAACAGATGCAAGAAGCTGTGTAACGTGTGACAAGGTACTAGAAGAACTGGAAAAGATAGATGATGACACGGACACATTTGGAGTGGACTTCGTTAAGATCAACGACAAGCGGCTGGCCAAGCAGTATGGCATCACGAAATTCCCCGCCCTCACGTACTTCCGTGAGAAGGAACCGATCATTTACGAAGGTCAGACCGTCACTAAATGACTAATCTTTTTAATTTTGAACTGTCTTAAGCTTTCAACCTCTGAAGCTTTGGAGAATACCACAGAAAGAAGAGGCTTTTTCTTTTTTTTTTGGGTTTTTAAGATAATTGAAGGATTGTAGAAGATTAATAAGAAACAACATACAACTGGATGATTGGGCTATCTACTTGGAAATTATACATCTCCCTAGCATAGATGTATAATAACTCAATCTGCTCAGTCAAAGGATCACCTAAGGATTAAACAGATTTAATCATTGGAATCATAATCATGCCATGCAGACAAATAGAGCTTTTTAAATAATACTGGTAGCAAATCTGAAAACTTATTTATGTTCCATGATCGAAGATGATGAAACTAATTGGGTGGTCCAAATGAATGAAGAAACCAAGATCCTAAAATTAAAATTGAATCCGGAGAATTAGCCCATTAGTTTTCACAATAAATACCGTTCTGCTGTATATATACGAGATACATTTTACAGCTTGACCCAAAATCGCAAAATGCTAACCAGATTTTATTCAACATAAAACTGATGCTTCTAAAATTAATTGTGAATCAGGTCCTGTGAGCATATCATTATTGTTTGTTATTCAATAGCCAGGACATGACATATTATAGAATAAAACATAATTGTAAAGTCAAATGAGCTTTTAAAGCTGTCTGCGAACATTAGCTGAAGTTTTATAGTACAACTAATTATAAACGGTGATTCAAAACAACTTCCCTTGATTGTTAAATTTATAACTGGGCTCTTATACCGGATTTCGGCTATTTATAAAAGGCGTGAATTAATCTCTCTGAATTCTTCAATTTGTTTTGCAACGACCTCACTTTTATCTACCCATGCTTTTCAGAATGTTCTATGCAACGGTTTGTCAACTGTTTCTATGCTCATTTATTTTTAAAACAGTTTAATGAAGTGGAAAAATAGAAAGGGAGGCCTTTGTGCTGCAGTAGGATAACTTAGGTTAAAAATAATAGGAATAAGCACATGGTTGTGCACACAAGATTTGCTATTTATCTAAACTATTCTATTTATTTATTTATCGAAACAACATTTGACTGATTGATACCGTCACACCTTGATAATTCTAGGAGATCTCATGGACGAAGAGAGCGTCCTGGATTTCTTGACGAGTTTAGAAGCAATGGACCTTCCTGACCGGATAGAAGAAGTCAATCAAAAGATCCTAGCGAAGATCATCCAGGACACAGACTATGTAGCCGTTCTCTTCTGTAAGTATTGGAGTGTTACTTTCTGTGTTCGTTGTATCGTATCTTAGCAATTGTGGTAAATTCGAGCCATTTTTCAACTAACCATCGTAATCAAAATTGTACTGTAAATTCTTTCGACGTAGCCCTGTCGAGTAGTTAATCTTCCTCTCAGTCGTGTACATCATAATTGTTAGTGGAGGTTAGAACATGCGTCTGTATATTGTGCAGTGTGTTTTGATTGTGTTTTTGACGTAGGTCCTGATCACAAAAGTTGCGGCCCGTCAAACAGTAAGTAAGATTCTCAGCTGGCGGCATGCCTCCTTCTAATGTCAGCTTGGCTGTAACTCTTCGCGCTTAGTAGACTAGTATTTGTGTTTGTCATATACGTGTTTCTCGCTTTTATTGGAACCGGCAACGATATTTATATTATAACATTTATTAATTGGTGTAGTTCATAAAGGCCCGTTGCGTAAATCAACAATCGATGATAAATACGGCTAATTAAAATTTTGGCTCGGACACAACTTATTGAGACGATGTGACTCACATATAGCAAATTATATATTCAACCGTCATAATCTAACGAGTATTCTTTTATCAGTTAACAGTTACAGACACTCACATTCAAACAAACTCTTACTATATACTCTTCGATTATTGAATTCTGCACAATAATTTACCGCCTATCTGGAATCTAACTGTTCCTTTATTGCCGTTGTTCATATATCTGGTCTAAGGGAAAGCTAGAATCAAAAACGCGTTTGCATTATCGGGCCGTGAGGCGAGCTATTTCGGCTGTGCTATTTGCGTCTCGCCAGCAAGCTCGGATTGACGGACCGACATGTCACGACTACAGCGTCAGATGAACATTCTCCCCCCTTAACGACAGTAAAAACTATTACAAACAAAAATCTGCGTACATCATTAAAAAATAGATACTGCCAAGTTGTAATGGAGTACGTTGGAAAATATATCCAAAAACAAGATCATACGATGACCTTGACCCAAATATGTGATGAAGAGTGCCGTATTCACGTCAGGCCGTCAAATAACGTTGTTTACAATGCCTTCCTATTTATAAACGTTTGAAATGAAGCAAAGGTTCACATCATCAACAGTGTGCTTATAATATCTAAATAAATAAGAATGGCAAGATTTTGTATAGACCCTGAGGACACATTGAATTACTTTAATTGTGATTTCCACACAATGATTTCTGCAAACTCCCTTAGATATGCACACTCGTGATAACCCCGCTTACAATAATAGTAATAGAGATATAGGATTTTTTGGCAAAGCGGTACCTACCACCACCACACATAAACCTAATAGGATTTTGCACGACACAAGCTTTAATCGCACACTAAATTTTAACACACAGCCAAACTCATAGGCATTAATTAGGCACTTAACTGCACCGCTTCACGTCCGAGGCATGAACTAGGCACAGAGAGATTTGGGCGAATCATAAAATAAAATAGACTGTAACGTGTTGCAGACAAGCCGGAATGTAAGAAATGTGCGAAGGCTCTGCAAGAGCTGGAGAACATTGACGACGAGGCTGACCAACTCGGGATCGGTTTCGTGAAGATTCACGACGAGGATCTGGCCGAGGAGTATAATCTTGGAGATTTGCCAAGACTGGTATACTACAGGCATCAGATACCTATTATCTATGAAGGTTTGTGACTCATATTTTACGTTTACTGACGCTGGTATCGCGGAAACGAACCGTGTTAATGACGACGGTTACTGGTTTACGTCAAGTCTCAGAACTTTCTTTTGTATATAATTGGAATTGTAATGGAGATTTAGGCTAACGTTGGATAGTAAACTGTAAGAAGTACGTACTAGTAAATTGCAGATAATGACTTCAAGACTTGATTAGCAAGCCTGTTCTTGAATATTTTGGTATACATTCAAATTCAGAAATACTTTTGCTTACGATTTCTCAGTTTTATTTATTTTCAAATCCGAAATTAGTTACGATATCTTAGGAGATAACTTCAGACATCTTTCAATTTGTATTTCAGGTGAGCTGAGCAGAGAAGAGGATGTGTTGGAGTGGTTGATCGCTAATAAATCTACCGGTGATGAAGAGGATATAATTGAGGATGTTACAGCAAAGACTTTGAACACCTTAATCGGGAATGTTGACAACCTTGTCGTACTGTTCTGTGAGTATATGGAGTTCACTAATAAGATAATCGATTACATATTTTGCTAATATTTTTATATCTTTAACCACTTGGATACTCGATGTCAAATAGCATCTGGTTTCATAAAGTTTCCCTAAGAAACCTCAGCGAGGGCTGCCTCCCTAGAAATCATTCTTACAATATTCTGCAACATTTTTAACTCACCATTTCCAGACGACCACGGCGACGATGAATCAATGACGGTCTTAGCAGAACTAGAGAAGATAGACGATGACTGCGACCGCCACGGCATACAGTTCGTCAAGATCGACGACGTCAAGGCGGCAAAGGAGTTCGGTATCGACGACGTTCCATCCATCGTCTACTTCGAGAAACAGATCCCTAACGTTTATGACGGTAAGGATGTTTGAATATGACTGTTAAATTTTGCAAGGTTTTGTTTCTTAAGGGCAAAAATGACCTTTGATTTCTTTTGCCAGGTGACCTTGAGAATGAAGAAGAAATCCTAGAGTGGCTTGTCGACCAACTAGAGAAGGATGAAATCGAAGATGTTACCGATGAAATGTTAGATCGTCTCATCAAAGATGGCAAGACTATCGCCGTGTTATTTTGTAAGTACATTTCTTGGCAAAAATCCGACCATAAACTTCTCTTGAGATTTGTTACTGAAGGCCGTTTTAATGTTCTCTTACAGATGATAATAACGACCGTAAATCACAGAAGGTACTTAACGAACTGGAGAATATTGATGATGAGTGTGACACACTTGGTATTGCGTTTGTGAAGATTGATAACGATGAGGAGGCTCAAGAATACGGTATTGAAAAAGTCCCTACGCTGCTTTACTTCGAGAAGGGAATACCAACTTACTATGAAGGCAACTTAGAAGAAGAAGAGAAAGTTCTAGACTGGCTCCGACATCAGACTGAGAGCGACGAGATCGAGGATATCACCGACGAAATGCTCGACCTCATCATCGACAAAATGCAGTACGTCGCCGTCCTGTTCTGTAAGTACTTTTTTAACTTTTATACGCACGGCCTTAACATTGGCTGTGTCGCTTGAAACAATGCCAGCTTTTTAAAATGCCACACGTCTAAAAATAGAGAATTTCATAATTTAGTACAGAACACTATCAAGAACTGACATATAAATGAAATACAGTTCTTCGAATTTATTACAGACGACAAGGACCAAAAGAAGAGTCAGAAGATTTTGGCTGAGCTGGAGAACATTGATGATGAATGTGACCAGAACGACATTGCCTTCGTCAAGATTGATGATGATAAGGAAGCTAAAGAGTACGGTATTGAGAATATTCCTACGATGGTGTTCTTTGAGAGGGGAATTCCTCACGTTTATGAAGGTGACTTGATGAAGGAAGAGGAACTGTTAGGATGGTTGCTCCACCAGAAGCGTCACAGCGAGATCCCTGAAGTCACCGACGAGATGATGGACAAACTTATTATCAGCACCCCTTACTTGGCCGTGATCTTCTGTAAGTATAAATTATATGTTTAATTGAATTTATGTTTAAGACTGAAGTAATCATTATTTAGGATGGTAATGTATGCTGCACACGTAAGTTCTGACGCAATGCTATAAAGCAACTGGGAGTGGGTGCACCACGATAATTTAAACGAGCTTTGGAAAACAAAATAACCTATTTCATGACTTTATTTATTGAATGTTACAAATCTTTCTAAGTTTCAAAGGCTTACATTGAGTCCTAATTTAAGCAGACTGTATTAGGAATCGGGTGTAACCTTAATATTATACCTTAATATTGAAATTTATAATATTTAATTTAAACTTTTAAACGGAACAGTACTGGGTTTATCTCCAACTCCCCACGACCATAGCTCTTTCTGCTGAAATTTTAGCTGGCTGGCAATAATAAGATATAACTACAGTCACCTACCTAATTTATAAGTAATAAGGTACGTTCTTAAGGTTCCGTTGGGACCACATTTTATTGCGTATCGGCCACAGAGTGTGGTTATGTTGAGCAGATTTATTTTTATAAATATACGGTGTTTGAGATAGTTTTTTTGTTTCCTTATATTTCGATACCAAACCACCTGGCATCTGGGCTTATGTTATTTCGCCGCTAGAGGGAACAAATCTTAAATGTAACAGTGGCATTAACAATAGTGGTTAACATGGCCTTTTTCAAATACAACATAAGGAGCTACGACTTCTGTTTGCCTGATCCTGAGTCAGTGAAGACGACTGTATTAGGAATCGCGTGTAACAGTTTTAAGAACTATCTAATAGGCAAAGTATCTCACAATCCAAAACAATTCTTTCAGATGACAAAGAAGACAAACAAGACATTAGAATCTTAAACGAACTAGAAAACATTGATGACGAACTAGAAAAGGAAGGCATCGTCATCGTACGAATGGACAATGAGAACGAAGCCAAGGAGTATGGTATCGACCATCTACCAACACTCGTGTACTTTGAAGAGAACATCCCGGCGATATACGAAGGAGATCTGATGAATGAGGATGAAGTACTGGAGTGGCTGATTGAGCAGAAGAACAGTGCGACTATTGAAGAGGTTACTGATGAGATCTTGACTGATCTTATTGAGGAGCATGAATATGTGGTGGTGTATTTCAGTAAGTATTTCTTTTACTAGTATTAATATTCTTTATGTACTAGATGGATTTCCAAAACTCGACAACAACGAAAATTTTAAATGATTGTTTTTCGTTTAGCAGTATTTCCAATTGCTCGTATTTCATATCCAATAGATATGTTTTTAAAGTTAAAAGAAATAAAATCTGTTAAAACGATAAATTAACAAATGCAAAGAGTATTTGTAAATTAATTAATTTATCTCAAAATTAATTTCTTCAATTATTCTTACAGCCACCACCACTTTATTATTTTTAGCTGGGAAATAATAATGAAGCAATAAATACTATTGATTCTTTTCAGGTGGCAATTGCGAAGATGGCGAGGAATGCGACAACATCTTGGATGAGCTCGAAAACATTGACGACGAGCTTGACGAGACTGGCATCATTTTCGTCACTACCGAAGACACCTTGCTTGCTAAGAAATACGGCATCAAGACCTTCCCCACGCTGGTGTTCTTTAGGAACAGGGACCCGCTTATTTATAAGGGTGAGTTGACAAAGTTTAATCATTTATTTTATTTAGAAAAATACAGGCTCTTAAGAAGAAAAATAATCAAAAATATAAAGTAAAGAGATTCCACGCATGAAAAGAGAATTGAAAAAATGACTTTAATGTTGCTTTTCATACTAGAATGGGTAGATGTTTTCGTATATTTGAAAACAATGATAAATCGCCATATTTAGCAGAGGACGCTGTTTAGATGATGCCGAAATATACCAGTGATACCCAAAAGTATATACTCGCATATTTGCTGTGCCAATGTAGCTAGTATTTGCTAGTTACCTCAGTAGACTATAGAAGACAACATGTTACAAAAACGTATCATGTCTTCATTTATAGGAGACATCGAAGATGAAGATGAAGTCCTAGCCTGGCTGACTGATGAGGACACCCTGGAGATCCCCGGCAAGATCGAGGAGGTCAACTCTAGGATGCTGGAGAAGATCTTAGAGGAAAACGACCACGTTGTTGTGTTCTTCTGTGAGTATATTCTTTTTTATGCCGTTTTACGTATTGACTAACGACTGGTGATGGATATTGTAAATGGATCGATTCCATTTTCAATGGATATTAGCAACGCTTTCGATATTGTCGATTTCGATGCCCTGAATCTTTGCTTCAAATGCATACATTACACATACATACACACACACATTATGTGGAATTTTAATTTTCATATTTCTAATAGCCGATAAGGCCATGGAAAACGTTATTACAATTACTAATATATGTTTTGTTAGTGAAGATTAATTTTGTTGGTGTTCCACATGGAGGTATAATTATTATCTCCCTATTTGTAGCCAATATCGTCCTTATTGAATGTAAAACAGATATACATTTACAATACTAATATTTCCACAAAACGATTGATTTATAAAATCTTCCAACCTTATTTTACAGACAAAGAAGGTGACAAGAAGTCCCAGAAAATCTTGAGCGAGCTTGAAAACATTGATGACGAATGTGAAGAGAAAGACATTGATTTCGTCAAGACATCTGATGACGGCATTGACAAGGAGTATGACCTGTCAGACTTACCAGCTCTAGCTTTCTACAGACATAAGTTCAGGACTATTTACGAAGGTGATCTGACGCACGAAGAAGCTATTCTCAAATGGGTACTGGAACTCCATGACTCCCGGCCTGATGTCATTGAAAATGTAGACAGGAAGACCTTGAAAGATCTCATTAATGACGTGGAGCATCTAGCCGTATTTTTCTGTAAGTGTGAATTTTAATTTATATAAAAATGTCAGGGAAACCATTCGGCTATTAAAATATTAAACATAATAAATCATTTTAAAATATTTTGTGGTCTGGCAGTTGCCCAAGTAAATATTAAAGTCTTCTATTCGTGTAATGGTTTACAGAATCGTATGCAAGCCACAAATTAGTATCGATTTCTCCAGAATTACTAGTTAACTACTCTTCGTTGTTCTTGTGATCTTAGGATGTGATCAATGTAGAGTTAGGGATCAGCAATTAGTTTTTTTGGGATGCATTAAGAAGCCTCCTCGTGAGCGCAGTTTATTCCACCAGTTACTCAACTGAACGCTCGCGCTCGGCGCACATCCAACACTTTATCTGACTGCCAATTCTTCCCTTGCGCGGTAGCGCTAACGCCCGCCTGGTTAGCGCCACCCCCCCCCCCCTCCCAACGGTATCCGGCGTCAAGCAGCCTGCTGTGTATCGCTGACGCGTGTGAGTTCCAGTGCCTTAAGGCATCTTCTGGTTATGCTCGTTCCATCATAGACCTCATCCATCGCTTTCCATCAAACGTGATCGAGGTCAAGACAGGGCCCATTCGCAATAAAAAAATAAAAAATTGCGGGTCCGTTTTTTTTAATAATTTGACTGTCGCGGTCCGTTTCGTAGATGATTAGTTAGCACTTTACTTTGAACTATCTATTTGAAGTCTAGGGTAAAGTTGGTGCAAGCTAAAACTAAAAATATTATAATATTTTTAAATCAAGTTTTAGTTTTATATACGGTTAACTTTTAAGGTCCGCACAAAATAGGTGGTTCGGATGAGGACCGCGGTCCGCCATTTGATGATTTCTGATGTAGACGATCATCCTCTCGAAGTCAGTCCTCTTTTATACATAACGCAGTCTTGGAGATAGATAAATAGAACAATCTTTATTGTAAACCTTATAGATTACAATGAGAAACTCTAAAAGATAAATATATCAATGATGGAAATTGTAACAAGCATCTCAATGAGCCAAATGGACTGTCACATCTTTGGATTGTTTACTAATCCTAGCAATTTTCATCTTCTTCTTACAGATAGCGAAGATTGTGACACATGTGAAGATATCCTTGAAGAACTAGAGACGATTGATGACGACACAGACAAGCACGGCATTCAGTTCGTTAAGTCCAAGGACTCCAAACTCGCATCAGATATCGGTATATTCAGCTTCCCAGCTCTGGTTTACTACGAAACAGGTGTTCCTATCATGTATGATGGTAAGTGATATGATCCTTTGTTTGTAAATGTTTCTTAATTATCTGTGTACATATATCCTTAATATGACTTTATATAATTATTAGCGTTGGCGACTATATTTTGGTGGTGATGACAATGTGTATAAAGTATGAAATCTAACATCTTTTATCCTGTTTATAGGTGATTTAAAGAACGAAAATAAGGTTCTGCAGTGGCTTGTAGATCAAAAAAGTAAGAATCCACATCCATATAATAAACGTTTCTAACGTTATATCTTTTTTAAGGTCGAGGGATTTTGTTTAATGTTAAAATATTTGTCTAAAATATTATGAATTCAAAAATATTACATGCATGACATCATTCTTGATATATCTCTATATTTATGAAACAAGTGTTACTACTTTACGCCTAAAATGCTGGATGTTTGAGCTATGTCATTTTGCATGACAGTTACTAATGCCTGCAGGTGAAGATAGCCACCGACATAAAAAAGCTAATATTAAATCGAAGGCCAATGCAGATGGTGATAAAAAATTATCGGGGTTCACGAAAGTTGATAATGTTGATGCATTAAAGAGAAATGCCCCGAAAAATGTGAAATCTGCGCAATGGAAAACTACGGGATCGCTGAAAGCAGTAAATGTTGATAAGAAAAGCCGTCAACGAGGCAAAGTGAGTTCCAAGGAGGAGGATGATGATGATGGTGACGTTGACGATGATGATGATGATGACGACAATGATGATGATGACGACAATGATGTTGATGACGATGACGATGACGACGACGACGACGGTGATGATGATGACGACGATGAAAATGAAGACAACGCAAAATTAGCGGCTATTAAAAGCATACTAAAATCTAGAAACCCAAGTGGCGCCGCCACTTGGAAAAAAGTCGGTAAACTCAAAATTCGTATTCCTGGTAAACGTTCGGCTGAGGTTGATGGTGAAGATGACAATGACAATGACGATGACGATGATGACAATGACGATGACGATGATGACAATGACGACGACGACGATGATGACGACGATGATGATGATGACGACGATGATGATGACGACGACGACGACGATGATGATGACGACGACGACGACGATGACGACGACGATGATGATGATGACGACGACGACGATGATGATGATGACGACGACGACGATGATGATGATGACGATGATGACGATGAAGAAGAAGAAGAAAGATCTGGGGCTCGTTCAAAAATAGGTAAAGTCACTCGTCGCATGCAAGTTGATGACGACGATGATGACGACGACGACGATGATGATGATGATGATGAGGATGATGATGATAGCGATGAAGATAGTATATTCAGTAGGATAAGACGAATGTTCTCAGGTAATTGAGTAGCGTAGGCCCCGCGACCCCTCGCATCACATCTGCATGGTCGCGTGTCGACTGGCCCGCATGGGAACCACTCTCTAGCTATCGCCTGCAGTCATTCGCGACCGCTTAATGACCAATAAATGTTTTCAACTCTTATACTTACTAACATTATCATTAGAAATAGCGCTTAACTGTTGGCGCAACGATTACAAACGTGCACAGTATTAACGCAGTTAACCGTTACTTGTTATTACCGTATATACGGGTTGTAAACGAGATTTTTACTGACTGCAGGCGATCGCTGTTTCTACATTGGATTGGGGGCGAAACCGGCCGTCCCAAAACTGACTTACGAACCATACCAGTGCTGTCCCACTAAAGTTCAGAGTCCGACAAAAGTAGCGAAGGCCACGCCGACCAAGGTGCCGAAGAAACTCGACAAGCAGCCGAAGTCCCCGCAGAAACCCGAGAAGCCGGTCAAGGGCAAAAACAAGGCCCTCGCCAAACCAGACAAACCGTCCAAAGGGAAAAAAGGTTTAATGGAATCTGACAATAATATTTGGTGGTGGTAAACTTTAATGTTAGAAGTATCTTGCTCTGATATCCTCGGATATGAGTGCAAGTAGCGGCGTGCACGCTAGGCATCAAGTGGACACGAGCGTTATCGTTACTGGCCCTCAGATTCTGACTCCACCCAGCTAATAGATCACTATGTCTAACTTTGCATCTATTTGTAATGGCTATTAACATTGCTAGCTTTTCAATAACCTCGTGTCCCTTGATTCCTGCAAGCACTTAACAGGGTTGAATGTTGTAACACGTTGCACATTGGACTGTAATCGCACGTCGTGTCGTACTGCACCCTGCCAACTGCCGACCGGTGCGAATACAGCCCACACTGATACATCCACAAAATGTGCTTTACTGTAAATTCAAGATCATGAGCGGAGTAAATATTGGGATGTCTAGAGACATTATAAGCAGGTGTACAAATCGTTATTTTCATTGTAAATTGATTCCAATATTTAGAAATTAAATGTAAATCGAGACGTAATAATAACAACGCAAGGCATTTCTCATTGTATTTTGCCGTGACATCTTGAAAGACTTATAATTGTTGTAAGGATTTCATGTTCATTTAGTTTTCTAGTCTTCATGGAATCTCATTATTTTGTAATGCTACATTTGATAAAATATTACTTTTTACTACTTATAGACATTAAAACTATAGTTCTTAATATTTTGTATCAACATTAAACTATTGAATTACTTGATTATTAATTTTCAAAAGCGCAGTGCCGGATATCAGTGCAATAAATCTAATCATTTATCATTTGTTCAGTAACCGATAGGGTCGGGCCGCATTGGACGACGTCTGTCACTATATAATCGATCACTGCATTGTTATGTAGTTAGGAGACTGTTTGATAACTATAAGTAATTGTTTCCATTGAAGACTAATATTGTGATAGAGTCGTCTAAAGTCTCCGGTCGAACAGTGCTGGCGTTGTGTGACAAATATGTCGATATGTAAGTTGTATTGTTTGGCCGAAAATTCGTATGAATGTTTAATTTATTTATTTATTACGTTGAATTGTTGAGTCGGCGCTGAAACAACTTTTTTGTTAAATAAATACATTTTTCTATTAAACCAAAACCTGTCATTACTCATTTCACACACGAATGATGTCAGCATGGTATTGCCGTAGTTGTATCCGCGCATGCCAATTATTGGAATTTACTGGTGAGTTTCCCAAATTATAAAATGGATGTGGTTTCTTTAAATAATTTGATTAGTTCATAGGGTTTCCAGCGTGAAGTATAATATGAAACTATTTTAGGGGACCTATTGGACGAATCTGAGGTGTTGGACTGGATGGTCAAGCAGAAGGAAGATGAGAGTATAGAGGAAATCGATAGAGAACAATTATTCAAATATATCGAAAGTAAAGAATTTCTGGCCGTTGTTTTCTGTAAGTATATTGTCTATAAATCTGACTTTCTTAACTTTCTACCAAGTTCTGGAGAGACTGAACCAAATTGTACATTTTAGATAAAGAAGAAGACCCAGACAGTCCAAAAGTACTTAGACATGTGGAGTTAATCGATGATGAAGCAGCTGAATACGGAATCAAAATAGTCAAATGTTACGATCGGTTAATGGCAAAGAAATATGGCTTCCGTAACCCACCGGGCATTACATACTTTAGGAAAACTAAAGCTATTAACTATGACGGAGACATTGATGATGAAGAGGAAATATTAGATTGGTTGACGAATCCTGAGAATATGGAACTGACCGATCATATTGAGAAAGTCAATAGTAAAATGTTCCAAAAGATAAGGCAGACTTCGGATTACGTCGCAGTATTCTTTTGTGAGTGTTCTTTTTAATTCCATTTATTAATAGAAAAGTTTTAAAAGATCATGATAAAAATATTAGTCTAGAATATTCTTATAAGAAAGCTGATACTCACATATCCAATTGTATTGCACATAACACATGTTTTAGACAGTAATGACTGCAAACAGTGTCCTAAAGTGCTAGCGGAGATTGAGCACATTGATGACGACGCTGATGACTCCGGTATCAACTTCGTGAAGATTGATGATAGGCAGATGGCTAAAGAATTCGGAGTGTTCGCTCTGCCTGCTGTGTTGTTCTTCAAGATGGGTTCCAAAGATCCTGTTATTTATGCTGGTGAAGTTGATTTTATGGCTTTTTACAAGGGCTATGCCAGTCTTTTTTTAACCTTCAACAAATATGATTTCTTCTTGAAAAGTTTTCATTCGACACTGACATGGTCCTCTTGCCGATATTGAGGTGTTCTTAGCAGTTGAGCATGATGATGACTTTGAACATATTTATGTTGTAGGAGATCTATATGACGAACAACAACTCCTAAGTTGGTTGTTAACTCAGAAAAATCCAGCTGGCGACGTCATAGAGGCCCTGGAAGGTCAAGAGCTTTTAGACTTGATAGAAGAGTCCGGATCACTTGCCGTTTACTTCTGTAAGTTGCATGCTAGTGAGCGAATGATACACTTCTATACTGTACAAACATCACACAACTAATTTTAAAGTCTGCTAAGTGTTCACACTCTAATTAATTGTTTAATATTTAAGAACACAAAAGATGAAGAAAACTACAGAAAATATTGAAGATTGTACATATAATTAATGTATCTTTTATTAATGACGCTTGCTTTTTATTAGGGAACAAAACGTTATGTGAAATGTGCACTTCGAAATTGATGAAAAAATCAACGAAAAAGAAAGTTGTTGAACTCGAGGAGGATGAGGGACTGGATCCAGATGGTACTCCTATCCCCTTAGAGCCATGTCCATTGGAAATATGTTCCCTTGCAATCGTCAACTTTTCTAATGACCCTATGTCTGCGTAGCCATTACTTTTGTTGCATGTAGCATGACCGCACTAAGAGTAGATACCTATTTTAAGGTCTGGTTATGATTAGTTAGTATATTCCCCGAGTTCTTACCCACTTGTGTCGAATCTGTGAAGTGTTCAGCCCACGTTCGCATCTGAATTGTGATTTGCCAAACGCATAAAGAATGATATTTTGGTTTTGAATTTCGTAGCAGCCAGCACAATTTAAATTACCCATAGTGCACAGAATAGTACTGAATGACCGACCAGTTTGTCCGACTATTGAGGTTTGCTCACAAAATGTTATTACACTTTAATTGGCAATAGATCGGGATGTTACAGATAGTCTGGACTGCGAGCAATGCGCCGGGATATTGGAAGAACTGGAAAATATCGATGATGACTGCGATAGACACGAAATCAAATTCGTTAAGACTCAAGATTATGCAATCGCTGAATCTTATGGAGTAACAGATTTCCCAGTGATGGTGTACTTTGAAAATAATGTACCGAATGTGTATGAGGGATCTCTGGTTGAAGAAGAGGAAGTATTGCAGTGGTTGATTACTCAAAAAACTGAAGATCGAATCGAACTTATTACTAGAGTGATGTTGGAAAAAATGGTAGAAGAAACACAGTATTTGGCTGTATACTTCTGTAAGTATAAAATATTCGACTAATCTCCTATGGATGTGTCATGTTTGGTGTCTAGAAACTAATACAGTATGTTAACTAACAGAGGGCGTTCCCGGTAACCCGCAATAGTATAGCATCCATACATGCTAAAAAAATATTACCATTCGAAAATAAAATGTTTTTATATTTTTTTATATTAAAATATTCACTAAAAATCGTAAATTGATACTCTATTTATTTAATTAATTCTAATTTATTTAATTAAATAAATTCAGACATTGCTGTCCTTCAAGTACGCGTGTACAGAGTGTTTCTTTAACGTATCAATTTACGATTTTTAACGGGAACGCCCTCTGTTATTTAACATACTGTATAAACCGTTTTCTTTCTTTCTTTTAGACAAACTTAACTGCCATATTTGCGACCATATTCTTGACGGGCTAGAGGGCATTGACGACGAATGCGACGTCTACGGTATTCACATGGTAAAGATTCAAGACCCACAACTCGCCAAGAGATATTCAATCAAAACTTTCCCAGCTATGGTTTATTTCAGGTAAGAAATACATATTTTACCATTTTTACCATAGTTACGACTAGAATCTTGAATAAAAAACATCTTTGTTAGCATAAGGCAGACTTCATTGAAAAAAATATTGAATTTGTCTAATAAAAAGTTATTGTTTTTAGGAACGGTAATCCTCTTCTATTCGAAGGTGACTTACAAAACGAAGAATCTATACTAGAGTGGCTTATTGATGATGAAAACAGAGAATTGGCTGATGAAATTGAGTCTGTCAACGAGAGAATGTTGGAGAGATTGCTGTACGAATCACATCTGTTGGTTGTCTTTTTCTGTAAGTATGACTTTTATGACCAGGAATTTATTATAATAAAGAAAATAAGGAGATATTTAAGTACCCATTTTCGTTATAGATGACGATGAAGACTGTGTAGAGTGTGAAGAAATCCTTGAATCTTTAGAACAAATTGACGGAGAAGTCGATCAATTCGGTATTGATTTTGTCAAGATCGCCAGCCCCGAAGCAGCTGCTACTTACAACATTGTGAATATACCTTCTCTGGTTTACTTCCGTAAGCAAATACCGATGTTGTATGATGGAGACCTCCATCAAGTGGACAGGATTTTACAATGGTTGACATCTCAGGACGTCTTTGAAATCAAAAACGAAATTGAGGAGGTGAACCGTAAGATGTTGGACAAATTGCTGGAGGAGAACGAATTCTTGGCTGTTTACTTCTGTAAGTAGGAAAAAGTTATAGAAGCAGAATCAATAATTTAATTTGTAAGCGATCTAACTGTTTTTGGTGTTTGTAGACGAGAAATCAACAGAAAGTCGTGCGGTATTAGACAAATTGGAGAACATTGACAGTGAAACTGATAATCTGGACATTACGTTCGTGAAAATGCAAGACCCAAGATACGCTCGCAAGTGGGGAGTCACCAAGCTACCGGCTATTGTGTACTTCAGGAAGAGATTCCCTAGTATATACAGAGGTAAGACAACAAGGGAAATAGACTTTCTAAAGTATCTCGAAAAGATTAACAATCAAAATCGAGTCATTTAGACTGAGAATTAGCACTTTTTGAACGTCAAACTTACATAAGACAGGTGGCCTACCATGATGTAATTAAAAACGATTCAAAAGTAAACATTTCAGTTTAGGTTCCTAAACTGCATCGCATCAAAGTCGTACCATGACGTCCAATACGCTCAGCGGCATTTGGATCGTCAAAAGTGAATAAAAGATCGCAATTTGTGGATGAACCGCGTTTGAAACGTTTTTGGTGAAAAAGAGACACCTGTCCCCCAATAATTTCTTTATCATCTTGTATGTCAACTTCAGCGGAGTGTTGTTTTTATTATGTCTTATATTTAAGACTTTCGAAATCTGTTATTTTATTCAAGGTAGTTAGTTAGATTTACCTATACTTATAGAGACTAAATTTACAGGAGACCTCATGTCTGAAGACGAAGTACTGGAGTGGCTCCGAAAGAACAGATTCCGACAACCAGAGTTGAACATCTTCATGTACGCACTGATAGCACTGTCGATAGCGTTCGTGATGTACACGGCCTTCCTCATGCAGTGCTTCAAGCCGGCCCCTCCCGCGCCCGCGCTACATCCGAAGCAAGCGTGAGCTTTACAAGAATCTAGTCTTCTTTAGATTGTGACTTATCGGCCTTACGGCTCAGATTACACCCGACTTTGACATACATGATCAGTTAGTCCTTGACGATCCACCGATGCAAACTTTCTTGAAACCTGGACTAAGGATCAACTTTACGTTTACGTTCTTGGGATCAAACTTTTATAAAGATTTTTAGTGGACGACACTGGATTGAAACAGACGAGTTTTTATAACTGATCGGTTTGATGGTGATCTTCATTTCTTGTTTAATGGATTTTGAAGTACGATTGTTTCGTTAAGACTGTATTCTCGGTAGAAATCTGTATGAAAATATAGTGTGAGATGTACCGTTTTCCATTATCCAATCCGTGTCCAATACAATGATTTTTCACCGATAATGTCTTCTTGTTACTTAATATCTATAGCCTTTTAGGTTTCGTTGAGCCTTTGTTAAGTTTGAGTTTGAGTTTTCTGAGCTCTCGAACAATGTTACTTATCAATAGATATCATTTTTACTTTAATTGAATTTGGGACATGTGTCTTTTAATATCGTTGTTAAAAATATTCCGGTAAGTAGTTAAATCTTGCCGCGTGTTTATAATAGCTGTCTCGTAAATTGTATGTTACAATGAGTTTTATAGTTGTTTTGTCGGTGATTTTGTTTTAGAGCTCATTGTTTTCGAGTGACTGTCCAATGGGCGGGAGCTGGACTGACGCCCGCATGGTACTACGATACTTCATTCTGTTTATTTCTTTCATAATTGAATTTTATATTTTATTGTTGTGCGAAAATAGTTTGATCGATGTTAGATACTCGTATTATTATTATAAAAACGTTGATGATTGTGTAGTCAACTTTCACACTGATTTGAAAATATGTTTTCTACCAGTTCATGCTTTATCATCTCTCTTTCTTCTTCTATCTTCTCCCATATTGCTCATAATCAAAGACACTACTGCTCTTCATATTCTAGCTTTGCATCATCTACCAAAACTATTTCATTTCCATCAAAATCTTTACTTTCAAGTACTGCATCATCATCAATGTGTAATTTCTAAGTAACGTAGTAACATGCCCGATATACTCTGTATCATTCCCGCTCGTATTGTATATTATTGTGTATAATTATAATGATACCTTCATCATGAAACGTAAGGGAGGCATGTTGGCTATGAACGCACAAATATGACGACAAACACACATACAGATGACCTTTGATAAGGAAGATCAAATGTGGACAAGCCTAGCAGGAAGTTGAGGAAATAAATAGGTGTGAGGTGGATAAAGTAGTGCAGCTGCATCATTCATCATTATAGTAACCGACCGCGGAGCCCTTAGCCCTAGCGCTCTGCTACCGCCACCGCGATAGTGGCGCCCCTGTTGAGAGCTCAGAGAACTACTGGGGCATCATACCCTGGATATTCTAAAATAGTAAGTATGCGTATTGCACGCAGAGACGATCAGAGAATGAAGCTGAAAAGTGGTTGGTTGACTGGTCCGATCTGGGGCAGTTACATCGATCAAATGGGGGATTTTCAAGTAACTGTTGAAACATCTGTGGGACACATTCTTTGCGTCTGTATTTTTAGATGCGATTAATTTGTGCGTAGCTGCACGTCCACGTCGTGTCATTTTTGTGCGTTTATAGCCGAGTAAAAAAAATATGCTCAAAAGAGTCGTGCGCTAAGACATGCGCATTCGTTAATGTTAACGTTGTATATAAAATGTAAATATATAAAATAAATAAAAATAGTAAAATGATATTGTTTTTATTCATTCACTAGCTGACCCGCGACCTTCGTAGGTACCAACTCAGATTTTTTTGTTATTCCTTCCCGTTTTAATAATTAGGAACCCTCACGGGCGTCCCCAGAACACCCTACCAAAGTTTCATCACAATCTGACCAATGGTTTCAGAACGCATAGAAGAAAAACGTACAAACATTGATTTATAATATATGTATAGATTTGTGAACCCGGTTGTTTGTTCCAAATGATTCCTTATGAATGAGTGTAGTGTGTGCAAGCCTTGATCTGACATTCCTATATAGAAACAGGTCGTATGTCAACAAATACGATAACGAATTGATCCATTAAACTACTATTAACAAAAAAAGTAAAACGCCCTTTTACAACATATAAAAACTTTTATTCATCTACCCACTTATTTATAACAAACTTATAACTAATTCATATAATAACATCAATCAGTCTATTATAAAGGCATTATACTATTATAGGCTGACTTTTTCGTTGGTTGCACTCGACACTCCCATGGTCGTAGCGGATGAAGGGGGACGCGAGTAAAAGCAAATGACCCGCACCCGACCGCACAATGTATTGCGTTGACAAAGATGAGTCTGCAGACTATGAAATACTAGCTGAGTTATTAGTATTTCTTATCTAGCTATAAGCTTATTAGCTTATCAACAGTTGTCTCCCCCCGTAACCTGCGCGAACCATAGCCGTTGTACCGTCACCAACGAAAAAGCCGGCCTATAAATATTAACTGATGTTTACTTCGTGAGCATATTGGAAATATTTGCTTATTTAAATTAAAACCATAAAAATCATACAAAAACCTTGGATTTTTATTGTTTTTGAAAGGAGAAAGATCACCAGGTATAGATAATTATGTTTTCACACCACCTGCTCGCTAACATCAAATTATATGCCATTCAAACCTAACCTAAAGCAAGTCATTTAAGCCATAGGCTCTAGCCGGGCATTAATATTGTACTGGATTTGTCATTAATGTGATTTGAATTTGGAACGTCAACTGAGAAAAACGTGTGGAAACAATAACAAAAAAAATAAAACTTTTATCTATTAATGTACAGGTCGTCCAAAGAGTTCTTACTTCATAGGTTTTAGTCGCCGTCGCCGAACAAAATGACCAGGTTGCTGTGGCGCGTATACCCCTGTCCTGTCCCGTAGTCGGGTAAATAGTGTATGACACTGCACATAACTAGGTATTCACCGGTTATATAGCAGTTTCTTAAACTACAATTCGATAATAGAATCAGTTTATATTACCACGCAGTAGGTGCGAAAAGTAGAGTATTCTCCTCGGGGATAATGGTGTCTTCGTCTTGGGCGCACTTGAATCAATTAGAATACTTCGTTGCGTTCAGGATTCAAAATAGCGCGCACGAAATTAAGACACTGTTTTATCTCCTTAGTGAATAATTTACTATTAAAATGTTCGATTATTTTTCTCGACTGATGACATGCTACAGATCGCAATTTTGTAGATATATCAAATTATCTATACAGGGGAACAATATCAGGAACTATAATAATAAAGTAAAAAAAGAAAGATAAAGAAATTAAGGAGCCCAGAACAATAGAAATCTTATTTAAAAGTGATTTATAAAACCGAAATTCCTATAGCTAATTAACGAATTTTATGCTCTTATCGTCCGGTAAGGTCCTTAAATTAGATGCAGGCTTTCCAGAAGACTATTAACAATTTCTTTTTCTTATCGTATCGAGATACCACAAGGTTCAAACATCTTTGGCCCAATACTTAGCTGCGAGTACTCCGCTCACTGACGACTGATATGATGATTTTGTTGATATATGTGGTTAAGAGGCTGGTCTGGACCACATGCAACTTTAGGACATGCCCTTTACAGCCGTGGTTATAATTCGAGGATCTGGGTAGTTCTATTGTTACAGGCCTCACTAAAGAGAGAGTATTGCTGCATATGCACTTGCTATGCTGAGCAAATGTTGCATTTAGTATGACTAAACTAAAAGGTCTAAACGCGTACATCCGTGACGTGTTTTGACGAGGCCGCGGACTTTAGTCCAGATTTACAGACGTATCTGTAAACAACCTCATATAAAATGTACGAGCCAATTCTTTTTTGGGCCCAGTGCCTGGCTAAATCCTGACACGGCACGGACGTGTGCAGTGGGCTTAGCACGTACACGTCGAGTAAACATAACGTAAATTGGCATGATTTTAAAAATGTAAAAATACTCATTTCGCGCATAATATTTAATTAGTTTGACATATTCATATCTATGGGTGATACTACTTGTGCTTGTCGCAAAAAAAAAAATAAACCAAAATGCTATATTATCTATAGTTATAGTTTAGATCAAAAAATCGTTTGAATTTACGTTACGCTTACGTCGTGCTAAGGCCTCTGTTAGACCAATCGTAACAGTGTAATAGAAGAATACGCCTACGTGATGACTAGCCGGGCCTCTTCGTGGTACTTCAAGTACTTGACCTTCTCCGTTTCAAAGAGAGTCCTCAGCCGCTGCGTGAACTCTGCGTGTACAGCGTCTATTTCTTCGTTGGTTGGCTCCAAGTTTCTTTTTACTTCCATTGGGGCACCAACTGGAAATAAATAGCGACAAAAATTATTTGAGGTTTTTGATGACATTCTTATTTTCTGATCAAAACTAAATTAAATACTTATCTCAATAATTGATATCACATAGCCTTATCTAATCACTATCGTTGTATAGTATTGTATTGTGTTGTGTTGTATTGTGTTGTAGTCTTGGAACAAATACGTTTGATTTAAAGTTTTGAACTAACCGACTTTGCACGGTTAATCTACTAGAAAATAAAATTGTTGACTGGATTACTTAACAGCGGTGCTATTCTGTAAAAATCTCACCGTGAAAACTTAGGTGAAGTGAGCGCGGAGTGAGCTGTCAATAGTGTCAATTCTTAGCAAAAACAAACTCACTTCACCTAAGTTATCACGGTGAGATTTTTTCAGAATCGACCGGCAGATCTTGAAGTTACCTTCCAGTTAACTACTGACGAACATAAGAAGTAATAAAAATGACTATAAGGCCCGAATAGCTGGTTATCCAAAACTAAGAAGCAAGGAAGGTAACTAAAAACGTTCAAAATCTCATGTCAGCGATAATCGATGACGAAAACTTGTCAGCAATGTAGGGAAATTAGGGGTATTTTTAACCGACTTCAAAAAAAAAGGAGAATGTTCTCAGTTCGTTGGAATCTTTTAATTACCGAATGAGACCGAGATTTGAATGCGAACGTTCATAAAAATAGCGGAATTGCGCCCTTAGGTATCTATCACCATAATTGGGAGTTACGTATATAATAAAATATCTTCTTAATGATTGAACTCACCAACAGCAGTAACAGGGGCCCTCATGGGTAGCACCCCATAAGAGTACTGGAACATCCCCCTTCCCATGGGGAACATAGGGGAGATCCCGGTGTACTTGCGCACCAGCTCCTGAAAACGGCGCAGCAAACTGTTCTCGGGGTTGTTCGGGGGACGAAACAGGTCCGTTTCGCCGAATGAGAATACTGGCACTAAGGATGCCCTGGAAACAAAAGAATTACGAAATGTAGCATTCCAGTGGAATTGTATATGTAATTGAATAGTAGGTACCAGGATGTTTTTTTTGGCGGGGGAGCTGTTGGTAAACATTTTAGAAATTATAATGAAAAAAACTTTTTTACAAAAATAAAAAAAAAACAACCGACTTCCAAAAAAAACACTACAAAGTGAAAAATAACTTTAATTTTTCGAAAGTCGGTGTCGCAAAGATAAACATTTTTTTAAATTATCCTTTTTGTCTCATAAAGGCTCCTTCAAACAGGCGCGACACGCGATAAAATCGCGCGCGACACAAAGGCACCGCAAGACGCGCAACGAGCGGTGCCTTTGTGTCGCACGCGATTCGCGTCGATCGAGCGTCATCATCAGTGAGAAGCCATGTTGCGCCATTATGGCGCATTGAGCACAGGTACATAAATGGCATGTACCTGGTGTGTCAGGTGAGTGCAACAAATACATGAATAAAAAAAATATATATACTGTATTAAGTACCTACCTACATTTGTTACTTACTAACATATAGTGTGTAGGTATTACTATCATAATATGGATCAAGGTCTGAAGTAAAGTATTGTTATTTCTTATTTAAACAATCAACAAGGACATCAAATGCACGTAGGTAACTGTCATAAAAACCCTAAGATAAGTACGTAAGCTACTGTTAAAAAAGTTGAAAAGATCTTACCCAGACTTCATAGCAACGCGAATGAATCCTTTCCTCCTACTGAGAATCACTTTATATTCCTTCGGATGAGCATCCAACGCCTCAGCGGCACCTCCAATGATCATACACGCACAGTTTCCTTCATATTTTTTGTTGTCTAGCAAATGTAGAAGACTCTCCTCTGAAGAGGAACAGATTCCGAGGGCTAGAGCCAAGTCTCTGAAGAATGGAACCAAGAAATGTCCTCCAAGAGTTATTAAATGGCAACTCATCCCAGGAAACAGTTTGTGGAAGTCTGTAGCATTGGTGCAAAAACTTCCAAAGGCTCCTAGGGATATGACACCGTGTGGGAAGCACGCGAACATGTAGTTTTTCGATGGATCCAAGTTGACAGTCTTTACTAGTTTTATCGGGAAATAGTCGCAGAGGTAACGCCACCATGTCCAATTTCTCACCCATTCGGACCTGAAATTAATTAAGCTTGCTGTTAGAAACTGATGAAGGGCTTGTCGCTAAATAATAACAACTGCACGGGTCGATCGATTAGGTTAACCTACGCTAGCCGCGGTCGGTCCGTGGATGGGTGATGATTTTTACATACCGAGACCGCTCTGTGCCTCGGAAAGCGCGTTAAGCATCGGTCCCGACTGTCGTTCGTGGATCATTGTCAGTCGTTACGGGTCGTCAGAAGCCCGAAAATCTGACAACCAGTCATACCAAGGGAGATCGCGTTACCCAGGGCCAGTAACTGGGTTGTGGATTGTGGCGGTCAGTGGTTCCACGTAAAATACTGGTATTCAGCTGCATCCGGTTAGGCTGGAAGCCGTAAAAGGCTAGGTAGATGATGGTGTACAAAACTGATGACATTGTTTTCTTATATATAGATAGATAGATAAAACGTTTATATAGTGCAACAAAAGAAATGTTTTTCTTTTGGTACTTCTACAATAACTGAGCATTTGTGTATCGACCAAAACATCAAATCGACTAAAATGTTAATAGAATGCATAGGTACTCTTTATTGTTTAGATAATTACGATAATTTCTTATATGCTGAAACGCCAATGGCACAAATGCCGAAGCCACAATTGTTAATGATTTGTGACAGTAGGTCCCTACATCAGAAGCCTTTCTGAAGATACAAAGGATTGAAAAAAAATCTAACTATGACAAAAATCTGTAAAAATTATAATAGGTGATACCTTACCTAAGTAAGAGGCTTTTGACTACGTTATGTGTGTGTATTTTATGTTCTTTTTTAATATTTTATTTTTATTTGTAATGTGCGTTTAATTGTTTGTGCAGAATAAACTAATTTTCTTTCTTTTCTTTTTCTTTCTTTAAGTACCTATTATAATTATTACAGATTTTTGTAAATACTTACGTTCGCCCACCACGGCTGCAAATCTCAATGTCATTTATAAACCAGACTCCATACAGAATCCCCATCCACCAAAACCTGGAGTACACCAGCTGAATGAACAGGTATATGGAGACAGCTTCACCGAAGAGTATGAGGTAGATCCAAACGAAGGCGGCCAGGGTCTGCAGCCGACGAGACATGGGAATGTCCATGGGAGCCCATTGTATACCCAGCAGCGCTGATATTTGGCTGAAACAGGGAAAAAATCTTTTACATATTTTTGTAGTTGAGATAAAATACCCAAGTAAGTACCTACCTATGTATTTTGTGACAAATAATTTTGAATTGCATTTGTTTGGGTACTACGGCAACTGGATTCTTTAAGAGATTATGCAGAATGCTACCATAAAGCATTTTTCCGCCAAGCGTGATTATCGTAGCAGGATCTTCTATAACTACACGGGAAAGGCTTCCACTGAGCTGTTAAGATTACCTTAGACAAATGATTTCAATGTCTGATTACCTACCTCAATTCAGGTGAAATTAGACAATAATTTCGCAATCTGGAATGATCCGATATCGGCTTCAAAGTCACAGTAGGCATAGTGTTTGTTGGCACTTTCCTCACGTTATTGCTTTAGTTTTCTCATGAAAAATAACTGTGATGTTCCATATTTTACTGAAAATTTTCTGTGTTTACATTGTTGCTAACGAAATAATGTCTAATCTGCGTAATCTAGATGGTCTATATTCAACTCTTAGTACATACCTATCTATATTTTCAGAAAGTCAGTGATAAAGGTTTTACTAGGTATAGCTAATAAATACCCAAGTAACATTTAAGCGGAAAAATATTATATTTACCAGCGCATTACCAGCTATAAGCTTAATAAATGATGTACAAGAGTGTAAAAATATGTATAGGACTGTACTTTAGTATAACTGTACAACTGTATACAGTATAGCTGATTAACGGATGTATAGAGCCTAAATTTTTACCTTTAGCTTTTAAATAGCATTGGAAAATGCTAAAATACAGACCGCGGCGTAAAAAACTGCGTTCAGCAACTTTATAAGACAATAACTGTATACTGCTCTCAAATTATACTTTTATATAACCTACTTCTGCACGAGAGCATTAAATATTGTTATAGCCTGAATATTGGTGTAAAATTACTCTATTGTTCAGCCTTCAAGTTAAGCTTGATAATAGCTGTACAACGGAAATCTAGGATACTCTTAGCAAGCAGTTCCCTTTATAATAGTTTAATTTAATTCTGTCTCATGTAGAAGAGTTTAGATTTACTCCTTTTTAAAGCCTTATGCGATTGGCGTACATTTTTCCCTTTTTACAGTTTTTCGTGTTTTAGAAGATTAAAGTTATTATTATAGTGTTGGCATACACAATTATCCAGCTTATCGATTATTTTGAAACTAATATAACCTAAAATCAGTCTATATATTATCCGATTCCTTGCTCACCGCCTTACGGGCCTTGGATCATAATGAGGTTTTCTATATTTTCAATTGAACCCTAATTAACTGTATTAATGAATATGAATAAGAATTTAAGGCAGCTTCTACAGTACTTAAATACTAATGTACAGACAATGTTACTCTTTAGGCTGAGATACGTTCTTAAATAACGACTCTGTTATGCAAAAAGCTGTATTAAGGGGTACTAGAAGAGCAAGAGCTGTATAAACTAAGGACGCCATTTTATAATAATTTATAAATTGCATTGCAATTTTACGAGATATTTTTTTGTTTGTTTTTGAAATTTCAGTACAAAATTACAAAAGATTTTAACTGTATAGTACACACAATTACGTTTACTATCAATAGAACAGTCCGGGTTACGCTTAAAACTGTTTTCAGATTTGATCACATATTTGTTGTTACAGAAAAAATGTATGTATATTCCTTATTTCGAAGGGGCGTGAGTTTGAGCTTAAAACTAGTATACATAATCACATAAAAATATCAGTCGCAAGCATAACAACAACGATAAACAGGAGGAGTAGTACCACTTGGTTATTAAATATTTTTTCGCTTATCTTCAGATATGCACATAATAAATAAAATGGAGAATGAATTCAACCACGAACACAATTGTGATATATTTATTCTTTTATTAAGATTTTCACAAGCCTGAGTCTGTATAAAAGAATAAAAAAGAAAATTAGAGAATGGAAGCTGTATAAAAGTATCTAAATAGTATCTTAGCCAGCCAAATAGTACAGCTATTATGCAGGTGTTATACAGCTAAATCTACACTTAAAGCTGTATAATTTTGGGGCCCATTTCAGAGTTACAAGGGCTGTATAGCTTGCTATACAGTCTTTATACAGCACGTTTAACAGCCTGCAGTAAACAAATAGTCCATAATACAGCTTTTATACAGTTTAAAATGTTACTTGGGTATTGATTTGAATGATGTATTGACTAGATTATTTTCTTATTGCTGTCGCTATGCAAGATATGGCTTACGCAAGTTGCCATACTGACGATATTTAGAAATAGCTATACTTACGAGTAGCTTAGGTAAAGTTAGTACCTATGTAGGTACAGTCAACAAAAGAGATAAGTATGCAGGATCGTTGGATATAGTTGAAGTTTAGTAAGAAACCGATGGATGTTTTCGAATAAAATTTAATTTTATTAATAGAAAACAAACAGCTCATTTATCAAATTAAATTTCAGTCGACAACATCCATCGGTTTCTTAGTAAACTTCAACTATATCCGACGATCCTGTATACTTATCTCTTTTGTTGGCTGTACATCAGTCAGGTTTGATCACTAGGAAACTAACTGCTACAATATTAAATATGTAGTAACTTTATTGAATCTATAAATAATAAAGCTAAAGAGTTTCCGAGTTTGTTTGTATGAACGTGCTAACCTCTAGACTAGAGCTACAAGAATTTTTTAATAGAATTTTTGGTTTTCCATTTCATAGCCCAATTCTTGAGGAAGGCTATAGATAGGCCATTTTTGACATCACGCTAGGACCATTAGGAGCCGAGCAAAAAGAAAAGAAGCCAGAAAGAAGGTTTGGCGAAAAGGAAGTAATATGTAACGCTAGATGTCGGTAGCCAGCCGTTAAGCCGGCTGTCAAGCCCGCCACGCCCAGCCATGCCAAAGCCATGCCATGCCGTGTCGTCTGGGTGCAGCCAAAGCCACAGCCACAGCCTCAGCCAAAGCCAAGCCAAGCCAAGCCAAGCCATCACAACCAAGTACGACACAGCAGCCACAGCAAAGAGGAAGTCAATTGACTAGCACGTCACTTCCCCACTACGTGAGCCTTGCCCCGCCAAATTCCGAGCCGGGGGAGGTGAAGTAGCCGCCAGCCAGCCAGTATTATAAAAGCGCTAAGCGATGGTTTTGTGTACTTCACTCCATGCTAATAATGGTAAGGGGAAACTCTGCCCGAATAAACAAGTAAATCAATTACTGTGTGCATCATTTTACCACTGCCGTTATATTCAGAAGTGGTATCGAAAAAAAAAACCTACGATGAAACGACGCTCTGCTACTTATAAACGTCACGGTCGCCTAGTCGGGAGGACGAAAATTCTGCGTCGGTAAACCAGATGTCTGAAGATTCAAACGATGAAGGTCGATCCACACCAACTGCAAGGAAAATATTGAAGACTCTCCTAGCACAAGAAGTTGAAAAAGCATTCAACGATCTGGAACACGAAGCGCCTACCCTCATTCGTCTGAAAGACCACCGTGCCGCATCGTTAATTCCAGAATTTGACCCTGAAAACGAAGAATGCACAGTTCGAGTTGAACCCAGACAAGCCAGATACGGATGCGCGATCATAGTGAATGTTGTTTTGGGCATAGGCTGTATGCAGGAATACCTTTGCCCAGTGACGCGCCAGTTGCGCCCTACCGCCATGTTAGAAAAAAAAAGTGTTCCCGTAATTAGAAAACGCGATAGGACGCGTGTACAAACGTAACAGCACACAATACGACAGCTGATTTGTGTTTTGCTGAAAATTCTCTGCAAGGAGGTCGTATTGTGGCCGTCATCAAGGCGCACAAACGAAGCAGTATCAACGTGGCTATCGTAAATAGTACGAAGGACGTAGCGTGGAGCTACCAGTGACGTGGAGTGACTTCAAGAATCGAGCCAAGCAGCCCGCAGCCGTCGGTGAAGCCCTTCGTGTGCTGCAAGTGAGGGCATCCAGGACATGTCGGCTTTGAGAAGAGTTTGTTGTGATTTTCATCAGAACCTGTAATAATTTTGGTCAGAATTGGCCGAGTGAAACATGCACTGCTGTTGATTTTTTTTGGTTACAGGTTAACACACAAGGACTTGTGCAAGCAAGATGACAGTGGGGGACAGCACTGCACTCTTTGGATCTCCTGTACGAATAATCGCTGATCAAGGACGGTGCTTTTCGAGCGAGGAGTTTCACGACTCCTGCCAAGGAAACAGTGGATTGCAACCACTACAGCCAGCCACAGATCTATTGTCTACCGAATTTGGTGAGTCGTTTTCATTTTGTTTTGACTTGAGTACTGAGTGCTTCCCTGGTAAACAACAGCAATAAGGTTACACAATAAGGGTGTTAGGTATAGCCCAATCTAGTTTACAATGCAATTTTTAAATACGTTCACGATAGGTTATGAATGATGCCAGTAGGTCATGTACCAGTCGAAATAGATGGTAATCACAGTGGTGATGAGCTATGAGCAAGCCTAAGTAGTGGGAACCACGCGAGTAGGGGTTCTCTATCGGCCGTAGTAAAAAGTGTGTAGTCACAGGGTGATACACATGGGTCCATGCGCTGGATGTGTGAGAGCAATGCGATTGCTGTTCGGCTAGAGAGCCGTAGCGTTAGAGTGGTTTACTCTTCTGTGGGTTTCCAGGTGTCTAAGACTCTTAGTGAAAAAGATTATTGTTGTAATGTGGATCACGATGGTACATGGCTCTGGTTGATGTTTTTTTGTTATGATTGATTAAAGTTTGATTACATGGCACTGGTTGAATCAAGTACGCTCATGAGGGTAAGGCATATGCCATGGCACAGGCAAAGGGATCAGAGTATTAATGACGAATTTAAGGAAAGCCAAGTAAAAGTCTAGTTGTGATAGTAGTTAATCTTAGTTCGACTGGTCGGGGACCGTACCAGTAGTTATTACATAGTCGTAGCCCGGTAGAAATCGGTGTCTCTTGAGACAACTCAAGTAGTCCGTGGGTGCGCGATGCGTGTTTAACTCTGGCGGAGGTCGGGTTCTTGTAGAGACCATAGAGTCCGTGGGACTCGGAATTCAGGAGGAATTCAAAGAAACAAACATGAGGTTTGTTGCAGGGGCTTAATGAAAAGCCACAGGCCACGAATAAGACTCCTGCTGTGTTTTGTGATGCTCTAAGGATGTTTTATTAGCTGCTCTATCATGTTTAGTTGATTATTTAGTTTGTGATCTTGAGCCGACTTGTAATCGTAGATTTGTTGCTTCCATTGCGGGAGCAATTGTTACAGGATGGCCGACTGTAACGCTAGATGTCGGTAGCCAGCCGTTAAGCCGGCTGTCAAGCCCGCCACGCCCAGCCATGCCAAAGCCATGCCATGCCGTGTCGTCTGGGTGCAGCCAAAGCCACAGCCACAGCCTCAGCCAAAGCCAAGCCAAGCCAAGCCAAGCCATCACAACCAAGTACGACACAGCAGCCACAGCAAAGAGGAAGTCAATTGACTAGCACGTCACTTCCCCACTACGTGAGCCTTGCCCCGCCAAATTCCGAGCCGGGGGAGGTGAAGTAGCCGCCAGCCAGCCAGTATTATAAAAGCGCTAAGCGATGGTTTTGTGTACTTCACTCCATGCTAATAATGGTAAGGGGAAACTCTGCCCGAATAAACAAGTAAATCAATTACTGTGTGCATCATTTTACCACTGCCGTTATAAATATCACGGGCAGGCGATGCGATGCGAAGGGGCGTACGTTCGGGTGAACAAGAAATTTCACGCGGACAAAGTCATAATTGCGTTTTAGGAATCAGTTTTATTGCAATAAAATTGCTCCCGATTCGCTTGCGATTTGACCCTCGTTGTAAATACTTGTAGTAGGTAAGGCCACAGAGTAGGTAAGATACAAATATACAATATGGCCGATGAACCATGGCCGGACTGAAATTGGACTTTCGTATGACAAAGCGCTACTTGCACCATGACTATCGCGAAAAGCAATGAGTTATATTGGCTATCATGAAGCAAGGAATGTTTCTATTGAATTGATGACTCGAGAACTATACCTGTAATAGGTAGATAGACGAGGATTATGATTATTTTAATTCCTTGTTATTGTAATTGACCGACAAAGTCCAAACACAACGTAAAGTACAAGGTGAACATAATAAGAAAACATAGCAAAATGACCATTATTGCCTTTAGCATTCTAAGTTTCTGACGACTTACTTACTCCAAGAATTACAATGCGTTCAGGCTCAGAATGTACCTTGGTTTCAAATAGTCCCTTTCCCATAATGTCCATTTCCCAGAATGTCCCTTTCCTGAAACGTCCATTGCCCAAAATGTCCCCTTCCCAAAATGATCCTTTCCCAAAAATCCCCTTCCCGAAATGACCCTTTCTCAAAAATTAAATGTCCCTTTCCCGAAATGACCCTTTCTCAAAATGTCCCTTTCCCGAAATGACCCTTTCCCGAAATTACCCTTTCTCACAATGTCCCTTTCCCGAAATTACCCTTTCTCAAAATGTCCCTTTCCCGAAATGACCCTTTCCCGAAATGACCCTTTCCCGAAATGACCCTTTCCCGAAATGACCCTTTCCCAAAATGTCCCTTTCCCGAAATTACCCTTTCTCACAATGTCCCTTTCCCGAAATTACCCTTTCTCAAAATGTCCCTTTCCTGCGACAGCTACGTGTTTAAACTAGACTCTGTACACAACCGTCCATTTTTATTATGATGCAGTTTTGTCCTTATGATCTACGGAATCATACAGGGTGCCATGCCAGGGACATCGACGCACAAACTGTTATCATGCATGGATTCAGTACATGGTTGCATACATTTTGACAGCATAGTTATTGCACTTTTGTAGGGAACCGCAGATTTTTGAAGTGAAAACTTCTTTAGAAAATACTATTGAACTCGCGCCACTAATACCGTAACCGGTTTCAATATATACCCGATATGTCAGTGAGTGATGGCAAAGTATTCTGTTTCTGTTTTGTTTTCACTTCTGTCGGCACTCCTGGATTGCCACTTTTTTTAATGACTGACTAAATATCTCAGCGCATCGCAAGTAACAGCTAGGTTGCGCGTCGATATCCCTGCCACCCTGTATAGCATTTGATATTTGGATAATTTACATAGACTGCATTCGCGTCTTATTTGCCAAAAATGTAAACAAATATAAGTTTATGGAAAAGTAACTTTAATTCCTACATAATAAAGTGCAGTAAACCGCACTGAATGAATGAAATGCATAAAATGAAATGAATAAAGTGCAGTAAACTGCACTGAATGAATGAAATGCATAAAATGAAATGAATAAAGTGCAGTAAACTGCACTTTATTCATTTCACTTTACGATGTACTTATTGTACTTTGACCTACTACGGAGTCATATACTTTATTTAGCGTAAACGCTACAACTTCAAACATTTTCCAATAGTGCTAGGCACTAGGCACTCTGAAATCAACTTAATCACCATTACAATAAAGTTGATATTTGTATAACTTGAAATAACACCAATTTATAACAAATTAGACTTTAGTACAACATATTGAACTCTGTAGGGACAACGGTTCATTTTTATGATCTCTTTGTTAGTCATAAAATGAAATGCAAAAAAGATAACACAATGATGTACTTATTGTACTTTTGACTACTGCGGAGTCATACACTGTAGTAAATAATCACGCTAAAAATAATAAGAGGGATATTACGTGGATGAATGGACAGAATAAGAAATGAGTAGGTACATAAGAAGGAGACTGAAAGTGGCACCAGTAACTGAAAAGTTGTGTGAAAATCGGTTGTCATGGTATGGGCATGTGGTACGGAGGAATGCGGAAAATGACGTGAGAAAAGTTTTAAGTATGAATTTCGATGGCTATAAGAGTAGGGGAAGACCAAAGAAACGATGGATGGGCTGTGTGAATGATGATATGGTGAGAAAGGGGAGACTAACAGAGAAGTGAAAAGACATGCAGCACCGATAAAGGGCAGGAGAAAGACGATGCTTATATGTCAGATGCGTCAGGATGAGGAGGCACAAAACTGGTGATACATACGGTTTTATGTGGAGTTTTAGGTGATACATACGGTTTTATGGAGTCAACATTTACTATCTGACTAGTGACTGCCCCTGAGAAGAAATGGCGAAACAAACTCAGGAGTTAAAGTCTCTTTCATAATCTTAGTCAGAGCATGTGAGGACTATGTAGATTCATGTTTGAAATGGTCTTTTGAGGAAAGAACCAAACAATTTTTTAAGTGGACCTGTCTAGTCAGTGAAAGTTTTTTGTCAGTTAACGTGATAACTCAACGCAGGACTTTTAGGGAGCTCAACTCACTACAAGAATTGTGGTATCACTGTACCAACGTACCTATCAGTAGAACGAACAGTAGAGTTACCAAAATAGTAGGTAGTCACCTACGGCACGGTACCAATAGAGTTGAATGTGATGTGGTATAGGTACTTAATTACTCTCCGATAATGTCCAAGTCCAAGGCTAACGAAGCAAGCTGTTATCATATAGCTAGCTTAGGTACCCTAACGCGAGGCCTCTTATCTACTAAACACTGCAAGTAATGGTCATAGGAATTAAAAGTATATATTGCTACACATGGAACCACTGCTTCGGTTCCAATAAATGCACGACGACATCGCGACAGGCCAACGCGAAGGTGGCGAAACGAGCTAGATTCCTAGCGAAAGGACTGGCCGGTACTATCAAAAGGCAGAGGGATGCTTTTGCAGTAGGTTAGATTAGATAGAAATTAAGCCTATGATCGCGAGTTTTTCTACATGCAGGACTCCCGCGTAGTTCGCAGGTACCAATTTAGTTTTAAAGAATTAATTTTTGATTGTAGGATGGACGGCATTCTGAGAGCAGAGCTAGGCTAGGCTTAGAAAGGGAGTAAAAAAGAAAAACGGATCTTGGAGTTTTTGTCGGTAAAAGTCCTCCTTCTCAGGAGGAAAGGGATCCAAGACGGAATTTCCCTTCAAAGTTAATGTTAATGCGATTAGGTGCCTGATAGTCGACCCAATAAAACTACTTATCAGTCATGAACCTTGCATTATATCCACGCGTAAGAAAGTAGGTACCTACGAAGTAAAGGTATGTACCTCCGATATGCTATCAGGTGTGTTATCGGGGCCAAGTTACGAAATGAGGTAAACGTATGCCTATAATCTATGAAGAATGTTTCTAAATCTATGCAGGTTGATTGAATTATTGACTTTAAAGCTTAACTTTCAGTGTGTCCTAAAGATTATTAGGATGGGCCATAACTTTCTTTGGGGCTTTTTGGGTCTAAAAAAACTATCGTGTCGTGCTGTCAACAAGATTTTTTTGATCAACAAAATATTTAATCTAATCATCTATGTATATTATATATATATTTAAACACCAATGTGTTGAACGAATATAATTCCCACATAATTAAAAAAGTAGAGATGTCTATACGAGTGCGACTAGACAATGACTATCATTCTATTGACCAAGGTAGACTAAAAACCATTGCTGTCTGCGTGTCAGCGTGCACTGCTTGCTGGCTTTGCTACAAAAGGCTTATTTATAGGTAGATAGATAATTGGCTGTTCAGGGATAGTTTCTTAAAGTGAAAAAAAAAAAAACTCAAAAACACCAAATCTAAATGTGTTAAATAACGTAGGTGCGGTATCTACATATTATCTAGGTGATGTTATAACTCGTTTGTCTGTGTTTTGGGGGCGATCAATCCATACTATTATTAAAATTCGAAAGTATTTCTTTTTGTATGCCTAAACGACTGAACGGATTTCGAGAAAATTTAGCAAGGAGATAGATGGCATCCTGGGAAAGACATACTACTTTTTGTCCCGGTAGGATGTTCACGTGGGACAATTTCCGACAACCACGCGGGCACAGGCGGGTGAAGGGCAGTAGCTAGTACAGTACCCGGTGATAAATATTGCACATCGACCTTTGGAAAGAGACAGTCGGCTAATTTCGGCTTCGTAGAGCGTTATCTCTGTCGCACGAAATACAAACAGTCCGGTATCTATTAGGAGCTGTTAAAACAATTATGATTTGCTTCTTTTGATAATTATTTTTATTCTTTGTATAAAATGGTTTTGTTTAAAAAGGTCGATGTGCAATATTTATCGCCGGGTACTGTAAGTCCATAACCAACAGTGATAGGTTGAGTAAATAACATTCTATGTCCTACAGTAAAGTCGTCTAATTGCATACAAACAAGATTAGGTAATATACTCTGTCCAGCTAGTGTCGTACAAATTAGACGAGAACAAATTGAACATGATTAAAATTAATAGAAATAACGATCTGACCAGCAAGTTCACACTATGTGCTACGGTGCATCTGGGTTGTTATTTTGTAGTCTGTGTCTGTGTTTTGTAGTTTGTGTGTGGGTTGTTGTTTTGTGTGTTTTGTGTTTGTGTGTGTGTTGTAGTTTTGGGCTTTACATTACATATCTGCTGAGTCTGGAATACTTATCTATAAATACATGATAAGTCCAAAAAGTCCATAAGTTTGATTTTACACTATCAGCATTTGAAATTTCAAAGAAATGCTACAAATCAGAATAGTTACGTTTGTTGACCAAACTGTTACATATACATACATCAGCAGGAGACTTACAAAAAATAGACCAAACGAAAAAAAATTGAGCATGAGTGATGTAAAAACAGAAAATTACCAATTTTGGACTTATCATGTACCTCCTTATACAAGGTGGACGACAATTCTTCAGTAAATGAAACTGCTTATCGAAATGAAACAGTTATAACTAAGTACCCACCTACAATTTTCTATTGTTGTGAATCGTCACAAAACTCACAAAGACCATTAAAAGATTGAAACTATCAAACGAGAGTAATTCTTAAATCCTTGACTTGTTTTCAAATTGTATGGTGTATGGGGGCCTTTTATAGCTACACATTCGATCGTTACATTAGAAACACATGTTTCCAGTTGTAGGTATGTTTTTATACGACTGTAGGATATTTCTAGGATTTTATTGGGGGAAAATTTCTTCACCCTGCTGGTTTGAGATTTAAATACACTTCATAAATTAGTTTGTTGAACTGGTTTGTGTCTTTTTTATAATAATAGCAAGTTAAGTTTACAATGTTATTCTTAGGTATATTATGATAGTTAATGTTTAGGTATAATACACTATCTATATACATACAATCACGTTTATCTAACAGCTAATAACTGGAAGCAAACTTATTTCCGCTGTTTACATACTTGACAATGACCATAAAGATAAATAACCTTCACAGAAAATATAAAAAAAAATGTAGATAGTCAATAAAGTCACAATAAATAAATGCACTATCTTACCTGAAGATTTTAGTCACTATATTCATGACATAAGCAATATGTTCCCGCATTTTTATTTAAGTTTGCGTTATCAATGACCGACTCGTTGACACAGGCACTCGTCACGACATCAACTTATGACTGAATTTGAAATTATAAGACGAATAGAATCTAATTCTCAATGTCAGCTTCTGTTGACCAACTTTGTTTTAGTATCCGTCGACTGGAATACTTAGTTCATTTTCTCGCAACCGTTAACCGTGGTCTTATGAAATGTTGTTGGGGCTACCTCGAAAATCTAAAATCCTCGAAAGCCTACTAAGCGAGCGAAAGTGATGCAATTTCTTTTGAAACGCAAAGGAAAAGTGATGGCTATAGTGTGCGTGCGCTAGGAATAAAACGACGAATAAAAAAATAGATATAACTTTGCAATTTTTTTGTCCCGAGAAAAATTCATTAAATCGTATAGGCATTTCTTTTACATAATACTAGACCAGAGTCAAAAAACATATACCAAATTCCACATACATAACAAGTTACACGAAATAGAAACACCACAATTTTTTCAACATATCAACTTTCCTCATAACTGGGCGTAAAACAGAGATAAAATGCCATTGACCACATACCTACTTCTATGAATCATACGAGTTTGGTTTAAAAATAATATTTATTTGGGAAAATTGTTTGTTTTGTGGGTAGGTTGGTAAGATACACATGGAGTTTTTAATGTAAACACCTAAGTATTTTTTTTTTTCAATTGAGCCTATGTCGACTATTCTGCCAGCGTCACGTTTGGACGGCCGTCGACTTTGCACATTGTGGTAGATCTACAAATGTTAGTCGCTGATAAGACGAGGACATTAATTATAATATTATAATAGACTTCTCGTGGGATTTCTATGGATTAGATTTTCTATTGACTTTCAAACTTAAGGTAAGTACTTACCTAGGTACCTACTAAAAACAAAAAACCGAGACAAATTGGATGCAGAAGGTGGACAAATGAAGTGGTTTGTATCGAAACATTGGAAACCCCTGTTGAACAAATTGGACACAGGCCTTTCCACAAGCCACTTGCTGTGGACTGTGATCGGCTGGGTCAGTGGGTCGTCTTAGGGGCGGATTTAAAAACCGATTAAGTGCGAGTCGGATTCGCGCATCGAGGGTTCCGTACTTTGTAGCTAAGTGAATAGTTTATCACGGTTTTTTTTTAATTGTAGGTAAGTAGGTTACACAAATTTACGGTTTTCGGATTTTTTCCTTTACTTGTGTTACATGACATAGCTTCTTGTCAAATTTCATGATTCTAGGTCAACGGGAAGTTCCCTATAGGTTTTGATTCCGGAACATAAACGCCCGTATCTTTTGATTTCGTTGACTTAGAAGTTTGATTTGTTACTGCTTCAAGGGATTGCAGCCCTGAGTATTTGATATTAATTTCAACTTGATAACTCCACGCGTTCCTTAGAAAAAGGGTCTTGACCGACGGACAACGAAGTGATCTTATAAGCTATAAGGGTTCAGTTTTCCGTTTGAGGTATGGAACCCTATAAACAAGTTAAGTAGGTACAGTCAGAGACAATGGCGAAGGCGAATGGGGAAGTGTGTGTGTGTTATGTGCTGACGCTACTCGTTTTCACGCACACATTTAGTGTTTGTACACTGGTTACCACAAGTAAAGCGCACGTCGCTTCGTGAGATTAAAATACTGTAGCATCCTAAGCACTAACCCTTCAGACTATAGTGACAAAGCACACTGCACCTGAATAATTTCGAAGTGGGTGGTAACCTCCCGTATTATTATTATACTCTTTGGTGGTAACAAATGACAGGGGCTGACAAAAGAAAGCCAAAAGGGAAGACAAGAAAACAGAAAATTAATTTGGTAAATTTAATAATCAACGTTTATTACGAATAATAAAAGAAAGAATAGTTAACAAAAATAAAATAATTCTACCTGTCTGTCTATGCAGGTCTTCCGGACTCCTAAATCGAGTCACCGTGCGATTCCATATTAAGGCGCATACAGACATTGCGAGGCATGCGCAGCGCACGGCGCTCATCGCATGATTCGCAATGTGTGGACATTCATTCATATTCGTGGTGAGGCACGTGCGTAAAACAAAATAATGACGAGTCTAAGAAAAAGTTTGACTGCAGGATCGAAGCCGACGTACTGGCCATCATTTAGGTGTCGTCATTCTTTCGAATTTGAATTCACGACCGTTTAAAAAGTTATAGACTTCTATACAAAATGTGTAGGGTGGCTCGATTTAGTAGTTCGGGAGTAGGTAGGACATTCACAATTCAATAAGTTATGTGTAAGACATAACGAATGTCTTACCGAACACATTGTGCAAAAACTCAAATGAAATCAGGGTCACTGGGAAAATAATATAATGAGAAATTCCAACACTGGGAACTATACCCAGATACAAGAAATCTACCAACTAACTAAGTAAAGGTGTTATAAGTCGATATTTCTAAAGATATCCAAAACATTTTCAGAGGAAGAATCTTTCTGCAACATTTTATTTTTTTGTAAAAAAATATGAAATTCCTCTTACAAGTCTTACATTAGGCTCTGTCTCATAGCTTATATCGTCGAGAATAGTGTGCATGCACACGAGCAGGCACGCGTCAACAGCAGAGGCAGCTGTAGCCGTAGACGCGGCGGCAGCTGCCGTAGACGCGGCGGCCGCTGCTGTAGACGCAGCGGTACCTGCCGCCGACATCGCGCCGCTCGTGTATTTGAGCACAGTACTCACGCCCTTCGAAGAGTATCGACGGCTGCAGAGCCTCTGCCGTTGACGCGTGCCTCTCATGTGTATGCACACTTAGCCGTTTCACAAACTGTAGGTGTAATTTTGATCCTCAAAAAACTTAATTCGCTAGCAAATACCCCAAAAAAATAGGCATGAGGGCAGGAGGATGCTGAATTCGCTAGTACATATTATTATGTGTGATGGGTACGTGTTAAATTATGCATCACTATCAATAATATTCCTAAAGTGTTTGATCCTCTGCTCAGTTTCTTTAATGGAGTCTTTCATGTCCTTGTGCATTTCACTATACGCCTTTATAGATTGGTTTGTTTCAGTAAAGATGTTCTGTAAGATTCGTAGGTGGAGAATTCTGAAAAGAAGAAAACATTTGGTTTAATAACAGTGTTTAATAAAATCATCGATTTCATCTACCTACTATGTCTCAACTCCAACTACATATTTTTATTTGAAGTAGGTAATTCGGGCAGAGTTATAGATTGGCAAAAAGTAAGATAGTTTTGTTTAATTTAATGTTTTTTGTTTCGTATGTTAATTACTTACTATTGTATATAATCAGATTCTTGTAACTGTACAGACATCAGCTGTGCTGCGTAGGAGTTTGTTGCGCCACTTCTTCCCAGTTAAAGCACTAGGAAGTGGTGAAGGGCGGGCGTTTTGGGGGACTGCCTTATGTAGTTTTGACGTTCAAAAACTGCTGATTCTCAGCCTAGTTTGAATCCTTTTAATTTTATATTGATAGTTAAATTTTTATAGTAAAAGTTACTTTTTTCATTTTTATAATCTTAAAGCGCCTGTTATAATAGATGGGGCAACAAGTGACTAAAAAAACTAGTCAACCGAAATTAAAAATAGATTGAGGAAATACTTCATTAATTAAATCATTTTGTAGAAGAATGAAGAATTTTATTAAAGGGATTTTTTATTGGGAACATTTCCATTAGCTAACCCTATTTTGAGAGCATAGGTCATGTTACAACATCAACAAAAGATAATATTCATTACACCATAATCTTGTAATGAGTTGCAATTAAGAACACAACAGTCATTAGCTGTTGTCTTAATGATCTGTATGAAGCTAAATAGTTGACACATACATAGTATTGTTATTAAATCCCTTAATGATCATGTAATACTTAAAACATGTGGTTACACATGTGGTAAAATAATATGTAAGTAAATAACAACTTATACTTAACTAATTAGTTTAATAGAAATAACAAAATGATATCCTAACTTAACTAAAAGTAAGAGGCTAAGCATTTCCGTAAAATTGTGACCTTATTAATTTAATTTATAATTATTATTTGTAATAATAACGAACTATATAAATACTTATTTATGACATGTACTCACTATGAGTGAAATGTACATTTATGTTGTACAATGCCTGAAATAAAATGATTTATTTATTATTAAGTATTATTATTGCCATACTACGTGGTAATGACGCCAGTCTCTTGGGTACATTACCAGTTGAAAGCGATGACGGAAACCAAACCTAACATAGAACATGACCTATGTTTATTTACAGACTTTTTGTGCACTTTCAATTTTATGGCAATAGGCTCATATAGGACTTAAACATATCTGGCGATGGCGGTGATCGCCAGATATGGCGGACCCCCGGTGGATTTATAGGTACACCTATGCCTTACCCTTCAAGGAAAACAGACATGAAGTAATTATTATTTAGTTAGACACACTAGCAGCTAATGCGTGTGTATCGTATAGCTTAGAGATATTTGGTCTGTCCAGTTGATTCTTGAAGCAGTTCAGTGTGGGAGCCGTCACAATATATTTCAGTTTTTTTTTTAAATGTCTAATTTTATCAAATAGGGTTCATTCACCACACATTGCAAGGCAGTGTGTTGTAATTATCCTAAAGGCGGATGCTGTTGCCTAAAGTAATATTAACCCTTCGTATGCCGGAACGGAGGGGCTTGTGGCAAAGTAATAACAGCCACATGGGTCGACCAATCAGTTTAAGCAACGCTTGTCGCTGTTGGTCTGTGGATGGGTGACCAATTGACCATCTTTAAGTAAGACCTCGGCTATTATTCTTGGATTTTGACAATCGCTGTGGGTCGTCAGAAGCCCGAAAGTCTGACAACCAGTATTACCAAGGCGTATTGTTTACCCTGTAACTGGATTGTGGATGTCAGATAGGCAGTCGCTCCATGTAAAATAGTGGTATTCAATTGCATCCGGTTAGACTGGAAGCGAACCCCAACATAGTTGGGAAAAGGCAGGCAAATGATGATGCCAGAATGTGGATCCATCCAAGACAGAATGGCTTTTCTTTTATTTCTGTAATTACAGCAATCAACTGGTTAATGCAATCCTCAGTCACTGTTTATGATTCCTTGGGGAAAGAAGACTGAAAGGCTAGGATTAAATACTCACTTTGATTTGTAATCCAGGATTTTCGTCTTCAAAGTCAACAATTCACTTGAATCATGGCTGAACTTTGTCACATCCCGAAGCCTATGGTTGAGCCACTCCATCATCAGTTCCACCTTCTCACTCTCTTGTTCTTCAAGAGTGGTCAGTTTGTTATCAATACTGGCCTGAAAGAAAGTTTTTTTTTTAAGGAATTATTAAAAAACCTATCACATAGCCATAGAGTTGCTACCTGGGATAAACAACAAAAAAAATAAAAGAATGATTTAAAACCTGAAGTTTCTTCTTCTCATCATTTTGAGGTTTCTTACTGCTTGTTGACTGTTTTAGTTGCTCTAGTTCTGATGTAAATGCTGGCAGCTTGGTTTGTATTTTTTGCAGTATTGCCTGATTAAATTCTGTTTGCTCATCAAATGTTAGCTCAGCTGCAGATTGGTGCATGAATCCTGGAACAAATTTAAATGGTGTATACAAGCAATCAATATGTTTATGTTTAACCAGTTGAATGCCGTAATTACAGAAACAATTAAAAACCATTGTGTCTCGCGCAGATCTATGTTCCCGGCATACAAAGGGTTAATGATCTTTGTTAACTTGCTAATATTTATATCACAGTATGACCTAGTATTCAGACACTGTTTTATTTAGACTTTCTTTTATGACAATACTGCAATCAATCTAAAGCTTGTCATGTTAGGTTCATGGTCATCTGCATCTGCTAAGGCAAATTGTGTCCATAATCTATCATAGGATGGTTCTGGGTGGGAATATAATCTATCTAGCTTGTATTGTCTCATCACTTCAGGGCAAAGGCCTCCCACTTCCTTTTCCACACAATTCAGTCTTTTGCTAGTGCCGGGACTAGGCATCTTCGTCTCGGCATGCTGCGTCGTGAGTTTAGTCGGACCCAATCGGTGTTTCTCTTAGCCCATTTTTCATACACAATATTTAAAAAGAATCGCTCAGCAATTCATACATACATGACGTGTTAGATAAAGGTAAGATTTTAAATTCTTACCTAGCACAGTAGCAGTGCTCTCATCCCCTGTACTCAGCCTGTGCAGACTCGAATAATACGAGACGTCGCAGTCAGCGATAATCCTGTTCACTTTGCCCTTCAGTTTATCAGACAGTTTGTTATTTTCACCACAAACTTCCCTGATAATCTCAAGTAACATGTTCTCTTGAGTCATCTTTATGTCCATGCATACGTTGTCCGTGCTCGTGACTGAATCCATTGTAGATATTCTAATTATAATAACGTAAATTCAGAAAATTGTTTTGTTATAAGTAACAAACCAATTAAATTCTTTCTGATAAAAACAAATCTGTAACCACGACAACCGTTGTTCGGTTGTTGTTCAAAGATGACAGAGACAGACACAGACAGACACATACAGACGAAGTCCTAAAAAATTTCAGTTATAATATGTTTTTCGCTGCAGAAACAATTTTTTTTTAATTTAAAATAATAAATAATTTTCCAATACACAAGAGTTTTTTAATAAGTTCTTTTATGGTAATGTTTGTTATATTTGAAAAAGAAAAGAAATTACATTCATTTCTCGGGAACCAGCAATGCACAACACAGCAATGCACGGCACGAGAACGCACGACATTGGAATGAACGTGTTTTGAATTCCAATGACGTACATTGTCATGTCGCGCATTCTCGGCCCGGACCAAGAGTGTCCGGCTTGATAATGTACAGCACGGGAATTGGAATCAAAACAAACAGTGACGTCACAATAAAAAAGTAAAAAGCCATGTGAAACTAGGGATGCGATTTTGATTGATTAAGGATTGATTTTGATTGATTTTGTTTCATTTGACGTGTGGTTGACGTTCAATCAATTATTATTGAAGTAAATCTGTGAACTATTCGTTAAGAGGAAATACGGGCGGAACGACTTTTGAAAATTAGGTATTTGAAGAAACTATCGTTGTCGCTCTGCGAGCCCCCGCCCTCTAATGCGTGCGATAAGGACAACTGCAGATCCGACTGAATAGCCTAAGTAAAAAGTCACATTTTCGAGGTTTGGCTCTCGCCTATTTTCTTCACCAATATTGAACCAATTTAAAAGATATTTCATAAACTGGATAAGAAGGATATGTACTGTGCCGCTACATTATGGTTAACACCCCGACTCAGAGTACCCCGACTCGGATAGGTTAGGTTAGAAGGCATAAGGCGGGAGCGAAGCGTAGCGGAGCTCCCGCCTTAGCCTTCGTGGTTATTTTTTTTTAAACCACCCAGAAGTAGGAGCCCCGCGAAGCGGGGCTCCGTCGACCTATCTTACACTCTGAGTGCTTACCAAAATTTTATTAAACATGAGCAGCTGATTGCAGCTTATATAATTAATATGCTGTACAAAACTCTTTTTATAAAGACTTCTCTGCTTAAAAACTTATCAATCGCGCAATCAATCGTTTTTCGGAACAGCACTATCTAGCTCAATTACCTAGTATCCAAGTCCCAAAATTTCGAGTCACCTGATTGGCCAACCAATCGGCCAATCACGCGATGTCGCCAATTCATGTGTTGTACACTCTCGGGTCGGACCATCAAGGTACACCCCAGGAATTGGAGACATCGCGATGTCGCCAATTCTTGTGTTGTACATTCCTGTGTTGTACAATCCAGTGTCGTGCATTGCTGGTACGTGCATTACAGTGACGTGCATTATAGGGACTCCATTTCTCCAACACATTACTTTTTTTGCAAAAGTCTACATCGGTTAATTTCTGAACGGGCTTTATCCTTCTAAATAAAATAGTCGAGTCTTAATGTCAAATTAAATGTTTGTCTCTTTCATCTCATGTATTTGCGCGCAGCACTAGCGCCATCAAATAGTGTTGTGTTGTTTGAGTTATCATTTTTACTGGTATTCTAATCTAAATGACTTTTGTTTGAAGAAACACTTCACCTTGCTTACTGTTGTTCCCGTAGTTTTGTATTTTATTTAATTTGGATGGAAACTACTAATTAATTATTATTAATGAGTGAGTTTATCTATTTCGATCGATAAAGCCACTAATTGTTGAAAATGTCGTCAGCAACCGCGGAATCATACAAGAAATCCTCTGACTTAGATACTGGTTCCAACAATGCTCACAACAATCAATTGGAATCTCAAAAGCCGGGGGACAATGCAGAAAGAAATAAATCGAATAAAACCTCTAACGAATCTCAAGGAAATTGCTACTGGTGAGTAACCTTCTTTGTTTTACTTTTTTTTTTCGAATTCCGAAAGAGTTCCATGAATAACCTTTCTATCATTTTTAGCGGGAAAGATCGAAATCTGAACATAGCGGAGTTGCTGTGTGCTTCTTGCAATCGATGGTTTCACGAATCGTGCATTGGTTACCAACTAGGGAAGTTGGTACCATTCATGACAAACTATTTGTTTATTTGCAAGAACTGCTCTCCAACTGGTCTTGAAACATTCAAGAAGAACCAGGCTCGTGAGTATCTGACTACTATGACGTTTAAAACGTTTAATTTATGTATAATTATTTTTTTCTAAGTCACCTATGCATACCCCTATGCATTTCTTGATGTGCATATACATTCAATGAAACTGATTTGACCTTCACTATGAACTGCTTAATGCTTATGATAGTGAAGTGCGGTATTACCTCTGTATACTATAGTATAAATATTATAATTACCAATTAAATTGGTAATTATTTAATGAAGTTAGGTTTTTGCTAAGAATACACAATTTTATTTCATTTAATATTGCAAATCTTTATTTGATTCATGAAGATGTTCTGTGTACACAGTACAAACAAAAGTTTAATTAACATTCCTACACAGATTTTTAATGCTTTTCAAAAGTTCATAATCTGCATACTTATCCTAAAAACTGATGGTGATTCCCATTTCAACCGGTCAGTCAATCTTCTTGTTCACAGCTTTCCCTCAGATGTGTCTAACAGCTATCGCGAACTTAAAGCAGGAGACTGTAAAGGAAGGCAGTAACAGACTTCTGTTTAGCAAGGACCGGGAGATCATACCATACATAGACCAGTACTGGGAAGCCATGACTACTATGCCAAGAAGGTAACATATATCATAAACAGTGTTCTACATGTTCTGGGGTACCTAGTTGGCCAAATCTGTTTGTTAAAGCACTATGCACTCAGTTCTGGGTGTCTGATCCAGTTCCTTCCAGGGTTCCAGACTGACATTATTTTATAACCAAATCAATATTAATATCAATCCAATATTTTTATTTAGAAAGAATGTTTTAGTTAGAAGATTGAATTTGTAAAAACTAAAAATTAAAAAAAAAAACTTGCTTTGGCCCTCAACTTCATAGCTTGTTGTTCCCCCACCTAACACTAGTACATTGTTTTTGCTTAGCATCCTTTCTGTTTTTTTGCTCGGCTCGTCAGGATCCTAGCCTGATGTTATATAGCCTAAAGTCTTTCTCAGGAATTGGGCTTTATAAATGCAAACATAATTTTTCAAATCCGACTCATAGTTCTAGAGATTACCCCCTACATACAAACTTATATACAATGCGCGCCACGAAAGATGAGACTTGACCCCGCCTCCCCCGCTCTTTCCGCCGCCCCTATGACGTCCGGTCCCGTCCCGCACTCAGACCTCATACCGCTAAAGATACCTAAAATCGTGTTCTGCGCAAGTCAAACCACGTGGTGTGTCAAGTCTCATCTTTCGTGGCATGCATTGTACGGACGCCAGCACATCAACCTACCACAATCTGTCAGATTTCTTTAATAGATTTTCAACTTTATCGCTAAAGCATAAGGTTCAAAGTTGATTGGGAAAATCTGACAGATTGTGGTAGGTTGATGTGCTGGCGTCTGTACATACTATACTAATTATATTATAAAGAGGTAAAGTAAGTTGAAACTACTTTTACCACAAATAGATTTTACCTATGCAAGTACAAAGACTTAATATAATAATGTTAATTCTCTAAAAGTTAGTTCTAGCCCTAACAAGACCTAAACTAAAAAATATCTAAAACAAGTGGTATGTTGAATATTATTAAAGAGGTCAAATTGCCCTCGAAAAGTAAGAGGAAAAAGTTTTAACCAACTCAAGTTAATGATACTGGCAGCTCACAACTTTTCAAAAATGAAAAAGAAAAATAAAATATGTACTATGACATCATATGACATTGTCAATTTCAAGAATGTGGTATGGAAGAAGGTGACTTGAATCACATATTCTTTAAATGTCCTAAATTTAACCATGATCCATTGTATGCATCTCTAATGAAGTACAAATTTCAACTTCCTATACATATAGACGATATTTTATATAATATAAATCCATCTTCAATTGATATTATATCATCTTTCATATCACTAAATAATATCAAACTTTAGCAACTTATAAACCATTTTGTATATATTCACATTTGACACTCTCCTTTATGTAGTACTCTCATTAATTTTATCATTATATTAATATTTGTTACATTATATTCAAATTGATATCTGTAATTAGTGTAAGATAATTTCCCTTTCTTTCAGTTCTATCAAATTCAAAATTTCGGCCTCTTTGTAGTAATATATCTTCTGACGTGACGCTGGCAAAAATGTTCTTATAACGTTTGCCATAAAAAAAAAAAAAAAAAAAAAAAATTTCAAGAATTTGCAAGAAAAGTAAAGGAAATGTGTTTTATTCTGAATAATAATTAAATATTAAGGTATAGAATGTAATGGTTATTTATTATTCTTTGTAATGCATATTTTATTTAACATTGTTAGTTTTTAGGGTTTCGTACCCAAAGGGTAAAAACGGGACCCAATTACTAATACTTGACTGTCCGTCTGTCTGTCTGTCTGTCACCAAGCTGTATCTCATGAACTGTGATAGCTAGACAGTTGAAATTTTCACAGATGATGTATTTCTGTTGCCGCTATAACAGCAAATACCAAAAACAGAATAAAATAAATATTTAAGGGGGGTTCCCATACAACAAACGTCTTTTTTCGGCGTTCTTGCCTTGTGGTATGGAACTCTTCGTGTCCGAGTCCGACTCATACTTGGACAGTTTTTTTTTAAGACCTCTGTTCTCCCCACTTATATTTATGGGCTAGACCCGAGAACTCTAGAAGTAGCCTTAAACCCTCTAGAATCTAGAAGACCCATAACAATATTTAAATTCTCAGTTATCCTTTAGTAAGATAAAGTTAATTTCTCAGAGTAACCCAATCCTGGTACGCGACAGTGCAACGGGCCCTCATTAAGGACATCCAAGTACTATTCACCTATGAAGAAGACGCTAACCAAGGACCAATGTTTGGGTTATATAACATGGAGTTGACGGCTATCAAGCCCAACTATGAAGCTATGATCAAGCAGGGGCAGCTCAAGGTTACAGATATGGGCATAGCTACTGGTAAGTACTATTTATGCTAATATTTTTACCAATATGTGGGCTATTCTCATTTAGTTTGTGCTAATATGATATATTAGTGTGCAGAAATAAGTAGGTACTGAATCATATTAAGTACAACTAAACTAAGTCATATTAAGGCTAAGTACGCAACACACGCGTAGCACAATAGCTATGCACCACAGTACTTATTTCTGCATACTTACTAATTTGAAAACAATATGAATTATGTTAGTGTGCAGAAATAAGTAAGTACTAAATCATATTACGACTTAGTACTAATAATAGTACTTAGGTACTTATTTCGGCACACTAATTTGAAAATATGATTTTTCACAAATTCGTGCAAAACTATTATTGTGATGTAGATTTGTACGAGTTTGTGTTCGATTTTTCGCCCGCAGTCGATAATAATTTATCCATTAAATATAATCAAAATCTTTGCATTCTATCTGGAGAACAACTGTTACGATAAAAAAAAAACTAAGTAATAAATAACATTTATTAGCTAAAGACATTTTTTCGCCAAACAAACTAGTATAAGCAGAAAAGGTGCAAAAATGAACTGCAACTGGTTGAAGCATCAACAATACCTATTGTGAATGAAATAAAAATATTTTTATTATTGTGTCTGACATACTCAGATAGTAAAAACAATACCTACTGTAAAATAATTATTATGCAAAGCGGTTGTCACGGCCGATTATGTTATTAAAAATAAGTTTAAAGAGGAAGCAAGCTCCTATACAAGTGGATATTATGGAGATTCAACTGTATTATAACAACCCAATGATAATTCCCTAAGACGACGACCCTCTTTAGCCAATCAAATATTAAAGACATAATAAATTAATGGTTGTGATTTTAATAAATTATCAATTTAACCAAGGAATGAATCTAGCACAATATTTACAGTCTCAGGAAAGAAGGTTATGACAAGCGCGACCTACTAATCTGACCTCAATAAAATAACGTCAAGTTGGAAAGTTTTGAGTGGCATAAACACCATAATTGACCGAATGACATGTCACTTTGGAAACGATCCAAAACACTGAAAAGAGTACACACGTATCTCGCGCGTTGCATACATAGAATTGTTAGTAGAGTCAACCACAAAGACATGTTATTGAATAATGACATTGTTCTTTATGCATTGGTGTATGTAAACAGAACTTCGCGACGCACACAGCGGCCGCATTAAAACACTATATTCTACGTTAGTGTGGCCGTATATTCGCCGATAAGTACACATAGGACCGTCGCGTAAGCCGCGCGATTTCTCCTCTATTGATTTTAGATTTAAATAGTTCACTTCATAATCACCTTGAACTTTATGGCTGGTGAGTTAAGTCCGATTATTTTTTCTTTCTTCTCAAATTCACGGTTACACCTTGGAATGTTGTGCATACATAATTAGTTTACACGGCTATCTGTTATCAGAATCGTAATTTGCCTTGAACAAATGTTTACTTATATGTAGGTAGGTATGTATTGGCGTCGCGTTTTTATCTCGTTAAAGTAACGTACGTATAAGGCTAAAACTATTTTTATTCCTGGTATGATGTTGGTGGGTTGTTTATGTTCGGCGTTCCACATTGTTGTGTTGTTTGTCACGTCGGACCCCGATGTAATCGCGCGTAGGTTCGTCTCGATATTATACGTGTTCTTTATCTTATCAACACTTGCACTAAATATATTTGTTAGTTAGTCCAGTTATCGGTGCTGACGACATGGACAGTAAGTTGAGATTTCAATTGATTTTAGTTATATATTATAACGGCGCTTTGGTATGGTGTTAACATCCTCTTGCATAAATAATTGTTTCCTGCAGTTATACGATTGGTATGTATGTCTGGCGTGGTATAATAGGTGCCTCTTTATTCGTCTGTTCAATTAGGTTTGTTCGTCGTCTTTGCAATAAAACTGCAGTCGTTTTAGCTGTTGTATATCGAATAATCGCTCGTTGTAAGAGTTTATGACCACCATAAACGTATTTTCCTGGTTTTAAACCCAGTTTAATAAGGAAATTAAAAGCGTGGCCACGCCACAACCGTTATCTTTAGCGTTACACTCTAAATATTTGGTGTCCATTGCGGAAAATGTATGTCGAAATTTTCTCATTTTAACGAGCAATGTGTCGTGTATTTCAAGTCTAGTTAACCTTGCTTGCTAGAATTCAATGACGTCGTAAGATTTTAATGGCTGCAATGAAACTACAGTAGGTTTTTTTTCGAAAAAGATAGAAATAGCGCAATCGATTTATTTTTTGTAGCAGCCGCTCTATCTATGCAGCTTCCTTAGTAGGTACTTTTTATCGTAATGTTATTGTTGGGAATAAAACTCCAGTAAATTATCAATAGTACCATCAAGCCTTTCAAGGGACTCTAAATACTTAATTACGTTGAAGCTTTTCCTAGAAAGCGTTACCGTGGCTACACGCATGTGTCCTTGTCCAACCCATCTACGAACATCAAAGGAATAAAACCGAGTTACCTAATAGGTACCTACAACATAATATCCTGAATTTCGGGAACATTAGCACTTTTTCGAAGATATTTTCCTGGCATATGGACACTGGAAACGGAAACACGGAAACAGCTTTACGGAAACAGCTGACCTAATTCTGCGTAGACGTGAGTTGAAGGGAAAAGGTCTAACCTTACAAGATGATAGAAGGTTATACGACCAACTCAGCACAGAGGTCCAGAAAAGATGCCGCAGAGACTATGACCAACACATCAACAACGTCTGTGCTGATCTTGAACAGAATTCGGCAAAACATGAGAGCAGAGATCTTTTCCGCAGGGTCAAAGAGCTGACTAAATCTCGTAATACGAGAACCTGCACGATCGCAGATGAAGCAGGTAACGTACTCACTGAAAAAGATCAGGTTCTGGAACGCTGGAAACAATACTGCACGACACTCTATGACACCGGTCAACCTATCACTGGGGGCGCTCAAACATACACTTTATCATCTCAAGAACCTGAAATTCTGCATTCAGAAGTCGAACATGCTATTGGATGTCTAAAGGATGGAAAATCTCCTGGTAAAGATGGAATTCCCGCTGAATTACTTAAAAACCTAGATTCCAAAGGTGTGAAGCAGATTCTAAACATTTGCAATTCCATCTGGAAGACCAGGAGATGGCCTGAAGAGTGGACAGAGTCCGTGTTTGTTCCACTTCATAAAAAAGGTTCTACCAAAGACTGCAGTAACTACAGGACCTTGGCACTTATTCCACATATTAGCAAGATACTCCTGTACATCATAAACAACAGGCTGAAACACTTTCTCGATCCACAAATTCCGGAAGAACAAGCAGGTTTTGTTAAAGGCAAAGGCACGCGGGAACAAATACTGAACGTTCGCCAAATTATAGAAAAGAGCCGGGAATTTAACAGCCCTGTGTTGTTGTGTTTCATTGATTACACCAAAGCCTTTGATTGTGTGCAGTGGGATAAGCTCTGGGAAGTTTTAAAAGACATGGGTACGCCTCAACATCTTATTGATTTAGTCCGATGCCTCTACATCAACAACCGCTCTTTCGTCAAAATAGACACCGACTGTTCAAATGTGTTCTCCATCAAGAAAGGTGTTAGACAGGGTTGCATCCTCTCACCTCTGCTTTTTAATGTGTATGGAGAGTATATTATTCGGAAAACTCTCGAGGGCTGGGAAAAGGGGTTTGCTATTGGTGGAAAGCGCGTCTCCAATCTGCGTTACGCTGACGACACTGTTCTCCTTGCTACAACATTTGACGATATGAAGGAGATACTGCATAGACTGGAGGTGGAAAGTAACAAATTAGGGCTTGCTATAAATAGGCAGAAAACCAAGCTTATGGTAATAGATCGTGCGGGAAAGCTATCGGGCGCCTATAACATCCAAGGCATCGATACTGTGGACAGTTTTACTTATCTGGGCTCTAATATCAATAATGAAGGCAGCTGCGTCCCAGAAATAAAACGACGGATAGCCATGGCTAAAGATGTCATGACACGCCTCCAGAACATCTGGAAAAATCGTTCAATAAGCTTTAAAACTAAAGCCCGTTTGGTCAGAGCATTAGTTTTCCCGATTTTCCTCTATGGAGTTGAGACGTGGACAATTCGAGCAAGAGAAAGACAGAGGATAGATGCATTCGAAATGTGGTGTTGGAGGCGGATGCTCCGAATACCATGGACAGCCAAACGCACAAATGTGTCTATCCTCTCCCAACTCGATGTCAAGACTCGATTGTCTACAATATGCTTACAGCGTATTCTGACCTATTTCGGCCACATAATGCGAAGGGGGGATAGCAGCCTTGAAAAGCTGGTTATTGTTGGCAATACCGAGGGAAAGAGAGCACGAGGCCGGTCGCCAACACGATGGTCCGACCAAGTGAAAGAAGCTACGTCCTCAAGCAATTTTCAGCAGGTGGTGATGGCAACTTTGGACCGGAGTAGATGGAGGCAGATTATCCGCTTAAAAGGGTCCAGTGACCACGATCCTCAGTAATGAGGGACCGATTGAAGAAGAAGAAGAAGAAGGACACTGGAAAATGCACTTTACGACTTGAGGAAATAACTGCAAGTGTGGGCACTCTCGGGCATATCAGCAAATGGAAGAGCCACATTTTGTGGCCATTTTGAAGGCACGTGATAGCTGTATGTGTGTGTATATACCTACACAGATAGATTATATTAGAAGACATTTTGCAGCGAAGTGGAATGACGTCACGAACTCACGATGTTTACCCTATGACTGCACCACATTTACACGTCACTTTCCTTTGGCCATTCTGTTCTAGTTTACATTTGCGTCAAAATGGAGAACCGAATTTTAATCACACGCCTTACTCATTAGTGATAAAAAAGCTAGTCTACAGTGAAAATAATCCACTAAATATCTGAAACGATAGAATAATATCAAAAACAAAAAACATCGAAAATAAGTAGGTATAGTCCTTCCGCTATTTTTAATTTTTGAAGTGAAAACTTCTTTAGCGGCGTTGTACACTTTTTTGTAATGGGTAAAAAATGTTAAACTCGCGTCAGGACACGTGACCTGATCGAAAATTCGTAAGACGGATGGCCGTAGCCGGTACCGCGCGTGTTTTGTTTATAAGATGATTTACAAAATACACACGTAAATGATCAAGTTTTCACTTCTCTCGGCACTCCCGGAGTGCCACTGTTTTTTTATTGCCCTTTTATTTAAAAAACGTCATTAGCAACCCTATCCCATTAAGTTTAGGTACACTTGACAGAACACACTTCCTTTACGCGATACCATAACATTAGCCTGCCATGTGTCTCGTTATTTAGCAGCTTCCTATAATTTTGTTTGTCTGGATCATAAAAGCCTTATAAATAGGCCTGTGTGTGTAAAAGCACTGCCAAGAAATTAAAAACTTTTTCTTCATAAGCTCATATAAGATTAATTTTTATTTTATTATTTTCGGCCAGTTTTCGTTGTAACAGTCAGTTTTTCCATCATAAAAACATAATATGGATTCTCATTTTCTACAAAATGTACGGGAGAAGTTTTTTGCGATTTCTAAACATCAAAAAAGTTTTTCTGAAAATTGCCTATTTTCTTGCTGACTACATTTATTTCTAAACTGCGAATGCAGATCAAAATTTCTCAAAAAGTTAACTCTAGTCTCCTAAGACCGTTTTCCTGTAGCTACGGCGGGTGATGCCCTTACTGCCCTCAAAAATCATCCACCCTGTATTATGACGCCATCTTATTGTGTTGTTTCCAGTCAGAAATATCTTTTAGGAATTGCATACGTATGAATAGCATACAACAGGCTGTACAAATATGTATCTGTCGATTCGAACTGAACAAATATTTTATAGGCTACAGATAGTTGTTGTTGTAGTTGATAGGCTTACCTAGTTTTAGGTGTGTGTGCGTACGAGTCATACGAGTCTGTCGGAAACCAAACAAACGATATACCTACAGGAGAAATTATACAGGGTGGCAGAGACATCGAAGCGCAACCTCTGTAACCATGCATACATATATCATTTTCGAGTTTAGTCCTAATTAGCTGTAAGTAGCTTGTATTTAAAACAGCGATAGTTATAAATCAAAAGTATTTTTATCACAAAGTAAAAAGCTATTAAAGATAGTTATTGTAAAATGGAAACAGCTTTCATCTAGGTACCATGGAAGCCATTTTATTCTAAACTGCGTTCCCGATTTAGTTTCCAAAAACGTAAACAAATAAAACCTTAACTACCCACAAAAGTTTAGTTTATGCTATAACTTCAAACATTTTTATGACTTACAATATCCATACTAATATTATAAATTCGAAAGTAACTCTGTCTGTCCGTATGTTACTTTTTCACACCTAAACCACTGAACGGATTTCGATAAATTTTGGCAGAGGGATAGATTGCATCCCGGGGAAGGACATAGAATAGATTTTAGCGACATATCTCGCGGGCGAAGCCGCAGGTGGAAGCTAGTATTATATAATTCTGAAATCAACTTAATTTACAGTAGCATTAAGGCCTATTCAAACCTGAGCGATATTCGCTGCCGCTGTGGGTAGAGGTACATACCGCGCGGGTTTCGCTCTGGTATTTAGTATCAAGTACCGCGGCTAGAGCGACCTGAGCGATATTCGCTGCCGCTGTGGGTAGAGGTACATACTGCGCGGGTTTCGCTCAGGTATTTAGTATCAAGTACCGCGGCGAAACTCGACTACCGCGCGTTATTCTACCCACAAGGATAGCGAAATCCGCTTAGGTCTGAACAGTAATATTACCGCATACCCACTGGGTTTTCTCTGCCGCAGACGGTAGCGAATACCGCTTAGGTCTGAATAGGCCTTTAAGTTGATATTCGATAATAACATCAGTTGAAAAAAAAATTGGAATAGACTTCACTTTGTTTCATTCAATGAAAGACAAGAGAGGACGAGGCCTTTACTTAGCAGTAGGTGGAACTATGCAGCCTAAGATGATGATAATGATGATTCCATGACAAAAAACTCAATTTCTTTCAGTACCTTTAGCGGGCAACGTAAAGGGCAGGCAGGGAAAGCGTCGCCCTGCAGTCGGTGGGGCCGCTGACACCGGGGCCCCCGTCGGCAAGAAGGGCCGCACCGCTGACCTGGGCGCCTTGAAGCTACCGTCACATGGGTACCCCACGGAACATCCGTTCAATAAGGATGGGTACCGGTACATACTGGCAGAGCCTGACCCGCATGCGCCTTTCCGACAGGTGAGGACAATAAACAAAGAATTTTTATAACATCCATAATTTCTTTTTAAGTAGTTCATGCATTTCTGGACATATTTTCACTACTAACCTTCGTCCACTGTGAACTGAGGGGCAATTCTCGTAACTTTAAGAACATTCAGTCAGTCTCAATCTGTCAAAAAACCTCTAATTTCCACAAAAAATTGACAAGATTTTGACATTTGTTGAGATGATAATGTGACTAGATTTTGAACGTTTTTAATTACAGGAATTGGCCTTCAGGTTTCAAGCTGTTTAAATCTTGAAACTCCCGTGATATCGTAAAGACGCCAGCACATCAAGCTACTACAATCTGTCAGATTTCTTTAATAGATTTTCAACTTTATCGCTAAAGCATAAGGTTCAAAGTTGATTGGGACAGTTTCGGGTAGCTTGATGTGTTGGCGTCTGTACATTCTACCAAATTTACTTAAAAATATGCAAATTGGGACTCCCAGCAACATTGGACATTATAATAAGCTCATGGCCACAATACGGCAACTTGATTTAGTTTTAGGGACAACCAATTTGATTATAGTATCTAAAATGTTTATCTTCTACCACTGCTATAAAATCTTACATTTCATCTAGGAGTTTGATGAAAGTAACGAATGGAGTGGAAAGCCGATTCCCGGCTGGTTATACCGGTCCTTATGTCCCGGCGTAGTGTTACTAGCACTGCACGATAGGGCACCGCAGCTCAAGATATCTGAAGACAGGCTAGCGGTGACCGGGGATAAGGGATACTGCATGGTGCGGGCGACGCATGGTAAGAAGTATCTATCACATAATTGATATACCTGTAATTGCTTCATTTTTAATTCTTTTTTTTTGGGGTGACTTCTTTTATTCTAGGTGCATCGTCTTCACATATAATTATATTATATATACAAAACCTTGTAAAACATTTTAAAAGAGTAACGGTGGAGTTTCTTGCCCATTCTTCTCCATACGAAAACCCCTACCTCCTACCTTCCCCTACCATTCTTCTCCTACCTTTTGGAAGGGGCGACTAGAATCAATTCAATTTTACTGTAAGTTTTGACGTTCAAAAGTGCCTTTAATGTGCCTATTTGAAAGAAATGATTAGATTTTGACTTTGAAGATATTCTCATCTGTTTGTTGAAGTAGCAAGCCGATCCCGGCTGGTTATATCAGTACTTATGTCCCGCACCCTAATTGCGTACCACACTATCAATCAAATCAAAATCGGAATCATTTTGAAGGATATTGATAATCCAATTTATTGCTTCATATGTTCGAAGAATTTGTCTGCTCAACAGCGTAAATAACGCAATGAATGTTGTTGAACTGTCAAAATGAAGGCCATTGCTATCAGTGGCGTGCATTGCTTTTTAGAATAGGTAGGCACTAGGCCGCCTGGTCTAGTCAGACATATACGGTCACTAATCAGAAACAACAAAATTATCTGTTTTGAATGTTCAAATTATGTTCTTACCTTTTATGGTTCTATGTGCCTTCTATGAACTTTAAAGGGCAAAAAATCTTGTCGGTCTTGAAAATGAAACAATTTATCTTGTCAACATACGAAAACCTAGGTACGGAAAGGATTCGTCCGCAGTTTGTCTATACAAAGCGATTTATCGCCACAATCTAAGCACTTTAGTTTATCCATTGCTCACACAGCATCTCAAACTTGAACACAATAAACACAGCAATTTCTTTTTTTCAACACTTTGTAATCAAAACAAACCAACATCTACTTACAATAAAAATGGCGCGCGCTCGCCGGTTATAACACAAACATTAACAAATGTATGATCAGTATGGAATGAAATATCTCCTTCCGCGCGTCGCACGCCACGCGCACTCTATTATCCATCCCTTTCTTTCTTCGCGCGGCCAAAATACGACAACATTCTTAATAAGTTGGTTAGTAGAGTAGGCCTGCCTACCTAAGGGTGATAAATTGCGAAGGTCGAACGTCATAGTATTATGCGTAGGACATACATGATATTTAATTTCGTCGTATTAATTTGAACGAATACTAGACCAATGAATGACCTTGTTCAAATATTACGGTACGGGAGCCGAGTAGGCCGTCGGGCGACTGCCTACTGCCGCGCACCGCGCGTACGTTTGTATGAAGATTGTTTGTTTCTGATAGGTACCTACCTATGATAGTTTAGTGAGTTTCTAAATTGCGGGGAACACACACTATTAATGTACCTAATTGACAGGCTTATGGTGATTTTTCGAGGTAGGCACTGCTTAAATGCCTTTATGCAATGCACGCCACTGATTGCTATTGATAGTGTGTCACGTAATTACCCCGCTTGTATAGAGTTACTAGCACTGCAGGACAGCGCACTGCATCTCAGGTGATAAGGGATACTGCATGGTGCGGCCAACGCCATGGTAAGCATAAATATTGGTCTTTGTGTCCCTAAAATGATGTTGATTGATTATAGATAGACTTTATAGTTTTGACCGCAGCGATAAAAAATTGGCCAAGTGCGAGTCGGACTCGCACACGAAGGGTTCCGTACCACAAGGCAAAAACGCCGATAAAACACCCCCCTTAAATATTTATTTTATTCTGTTTTTAGTATTTGTTGTTATAGCGGCATCAGAAATACATCATCTGTGAAGATTTCAACTGTCTAGCTATCACGGTTCATGAGATACAGCCTGGTGACAAACGGACAGTGGAGTTTTAGTAATAGGGTCCCGTTTTTGCCCTTGGGTACAGAACCCAAAAAAATGGATAACGAGAGTAATCGGAAACACGAACGCAGCAAGTTAATATACCGCGTGTAAAAACGAAGCGACTCAAGTGCTTTCCGATTATTCTGCTAAAGTATTCCTGTTGACAACATACATACTCGCTTGTGTGAGCACCAGTCCGTAATTATCACAAATTCAGTATGATAGTACGTTATAATTAGCATGTCGATGAATGAGCTAGTTGTGTATCCGTTTGCCCACTGACATGTACTATTAATTTTATTTAAACAATGAGCTGTCTATATGACTTGTATTCAATTAAAAAAAATTGCGTTTAAATAAATTTTTATTTCGTCTTTAATACTCGATATTACGGGTACGATTTTAAGGAAAAAATAAATTCCTTGATTTAACGTAATGTAGACGCATTTCATCTCATTATTTCAACAGGAAATTATTTAGTTTAGTTCTCGGGTAGTAACCGGATTCTAATTTGAATCTAGAATTTTAGATTGAAACGGCCTTGGCCGTTCAATTTGAATAGGATTCAGGCGCCTGTTGTCCGAATGTGAAGGCTACCAACATGGTCAGTTTTGTCATCAGATTCGTCAGGTAAAATATCTGTACCGTGTCGTAGACAGGGAATATAATTAGGTATGTAAAACAAATCGTTGCAACTTAATGTTGTTAGAGTTTGATCGTTTTAATACGTCATTGATTTTATGTCTGTCTGTACCTACTCGCATTTGGTTAAACCGATTTGGCGCAGATTCGTTCGTTTCTATTAAAATCTCTATGTAGCCTTAAGAAGTTACAATAGTGATATAAGAATAAAAATACGCATTCTGTACATTCACGCAATGGCTAAGTAAACATTGAGAAAAAATTATAGCCGGGAAACGACTTTTATTTTTGGTGTGAAAAATCGCTGTTTACGGCAGTGCGCAATGTAATGCACACAAAACACGTGATTATGGTGAATGCAGGAATTAAAAAAGTAAAAAAAAAAAAAAATAGAACTTTGACATTCAATATCTCCGTAACCAGAAGGATTTGTTTTATACCAGGGCCGGAGCCGTATTCTCTATATATGACCAATGAACGAAACCGCGCGAAATGAACGCGAGATTGGCGGGAATAGCTAAGGAATTGACGTAGTTTCGAAGTAAGGAATCGTTTACTGGTCATAGTGAATAAGGGCCCTGGGAAAGGTATAAAGCAAATTCTCCAGTACAAAATAATGATCACAATGACGGGGAGTATAACCGACTATTTTACACCCGCTATGTCTGTTCAGGCGTGTCCCGCGGCAGCTGGTACTGGGAGGTGTGCGTGGAGGAGCTGCCCGAGGGCGCGGCGGCGCGGCTGGGCTGGGGCCGGCGCTACGCCAACCTGCAGGCGCCGCTCGGGTACGACAAGTTTGGCTACTGCTGGAGGAGCCGCAAGGGGACCAGGTAAGGTTCAATTATACCATACATAATAAAACAAACACTTTATTTTTGGTTTTACTCGAAAATCATCACTCACTAAACCAAACGTCGCCGCTATTCTGTCACTTCCTCATCCGCATGCGTTTGGTTCGCCATGGCATGCAGGCCACGAAGCGTTGAGGAGAGCTTACCCACGAACATTTATAGTTTGACACAAGCCGTGTGCCCGAGGGGATTTTCGATTTTTTTTTTTATTTTTTTTTTTTGTTAGTTAGTTAGTTATTAGCCAGGTTACAACTAACTTTTACTGAAAGAGAAGCATAAGCGTCCATTTCTACCTTTCTAACTTTCTATCTTTCTCGCTAAATAAGAAACCCTTCTACAAAATTTCAGGCTTCTAGACCCAGTGGTTTTGTGAATTTAAGATTTTTATTAGGATAATGGAAGTTGCTTTCAATACCTTTTAACCTTTTCACCGCCATGGACTTCAAGAGAAGTACCGAATATGTAATGAATACCGGTATGTGTTTGTTTCTTTGATACTTATAATTTATACTGGTTTTTCTTACTAGGGATACTGTGACATAAAACAAATATAGCAATATTTAATCAGTTTTTATTTATATTCGTAAAATTATAAATAAAACTTAACGCGTATAAATCTCATTCATCGATATGACGATACCCTCATCACTACTGTTTACCGTATATTTCGTTATAAATTTATAGCTTGGCGCCTGACGAGGCATCGCGTTCTGTGTACGTTGGCGTTGAAAACGTTAATGTTAAATCATCGGATAAAAACAGTAATAGCCCTGCAATTTAATAAAATAACAGCCAGCCAAAGCCGCACTTCTCATAACACTTCTACGACGAAAACCGCTCTTACTACTAAGAAATAAAGGGCCTTTCCAAGTCAAATTGTAATCATGGACTAGCAGATTTTTTTTAATCCTTGTAGTTATTATTATATTTTTGTACTTCTTTATGTGAATTGTTTGCCATCTCTCCTCTATCATTTCGTTTTTTTTTTTTTGTTGCATTGCCACTATAAAAAAACTTATTATTCTTGTAAATGCATCTCTCTCTAAAATGTAAATACAAAACGTTCCAGGTTCCACGAGTCTAAAGGCAAACACTACAGTCCGGGTTACGGCGAGGGCGACACGCTAGGATTCCTCGTCGTGTTGCCAGAGAGTGGCTCCACCAAGTATACTCCTAATACTTACAAAGATAGGGTAAGTGAAAAACTAACACTAAAATAAAAAGAATATCGAAAATCAGATCTGCATGTTTGAGATTAGCATTTGCAAGGCAAACATTTGGAAAGGCTTATGCCTAGCTGTGGAAGTATGCACTGCGAAAGACTGTGTTGTTTGATAAATAAAATTGGGAAAACAATTTGTTTTGATTATATTTTTGGGGGACAAGTGGGAGCAATCAATTTTGCGTGCCTAGATAATCAGTTACTCTATCATTTTACCAGACTTTACTACATATCAATGATATCTTTTTCTACTTCCAGCCGTTGGTAAAATTCAAGAGCCACCTCTACTATGAAGACAAGGACAACATACAAGAATCTCTAAATAATCTCAAGCCGTTACCGGGCAGTAAGATATACTACTTCAAAAACGGCGAGTGTCAGGGCGAGGCGTTCGGGGATATCTATGAAGGGTGCTATTACCCTACCGTGTCACTGCATAAAAATGTCACTGTCAGTGTAAACTTTGGACCAAACTTCAAGTATGCGCCGTCAATTAGCGAGTATAAGTATAGGCCGGTGAGTGTACTTTAAATATATATTTAGGTTTTTTTGCCTGTGCTTGACTTCTAGAGGAGACTTGTCTACTTTCCTTTTCAAGCAAAATAGAATAGAATACTCTTTATTATGTACACCATATAAATTACAGACATAAATATAGGTACTGACCAACCAACCCAGGAGAAAAATAAAACCCTGAAAAAATAACCCAGGCGATAGAACCACACGCGCAGCTGACGCACTTGGGAACACTCGAGGTCGAACCCTACTTCGTGCAGTGTTGTTGGGTCTGTATTACCCCGCGTCACTTTTTGTTCAGTGCACCGGGAACGCGGGGCCGCGCCAGCAAAGGCCCCTTCCGGTTCTTCGAACAAAAAGTGCCATTAACGAGGTGATCGCGTATTTGCGCGTCGATCGCTTTTTATCCGGACGCGACCTTTGTGCCCGATTAATGGCAATAGGAGCATAGGCGTGTTATATAGTGATGTTTGATATAATTATCTTATAATATTCCAGATGTCCGAGAAAGCAGAAGAAGCAATCTGCGAGCAGACCATGGCAGATCTACTCTACCTGACTGAAAACGAAGGCAAGCTACGATTGGACAACTTTAATCTCTGATACAACTAACACCGTTATGCGGTGTGAAATGAGTGAATGGATAGAGTTCAGTGATCAAAGTGAACTATTTGAAACATACTGTACAACAGTGCAAGAAACTATAGCAAAGGAAAAAACAATTAGTAAAATAACAGAGTATTATAAGGGTACCTTTGCATTTGGCGTTTATTGAAGTCACGTAGACGCTGCGCAAACATTTGTAACGCGTTAGTGCACGGTATTACATAGTATGTAACAAAAACCCGGTCCGACCCAATGAAGGCGTATTTCTGTTTTGAAATAAGTACATACAAAAAAAAGTGTGCTTATTACCACACGATAGAAGTGAAAACTTAGCCGAGTATACGGGATTGGACTGGAGCCGATTCAGCGTCACTCGGGCGTGACATTTCAGAATCTGAACAGTGAACGAAACTAAATCGTCACGCCCACTTTGCAGTCTTTCTGAACCTCCGAAAGAGCGCAAAGTGCGCCTAAATAAATTTTCAGTCAAAAAATATGTGTATGCAATGCATTACCAAATAATATCCCTTAGGATCGGACAGGGTTCTTGTAAGCAAAATGCGAAGAGGCAAAACCATGTCAGCTTTTCGACAATATTAAATTAAGCCTTCTACAGTGTAATGTAAATTCTTTCGAAGATAGAATATTGAATCAAGAAACGTAATTATTGAACAAAAATGATGATCAATCATAGCTTCCATGAATCAATTCATAAAATATTATAGTACATATTTTAATCTGATTATACTAATATTTTGTAAAATAGTGAACTATGGAGCTCACACACCAAGAGTGGACAGTATTGTTTTGTTTGACTGCCTGTATGTGTCCTGTATAAATGTTTTTTTGTTGAAATTGAAATCATATTGTGTGGTAGATATTAATTGGTTGAGAACACTGAACGAGACGCAATAGAAGTTTTATTGTTATTAGGCGTATGAGTGTGTAGTGTCCCTCAAGTATTCTCAAAGTGTTAACACTTCTTATACTCTGTCGCTCCGCTCTTTTGTGTGTAGGACTCCCTAAACTGTGTACAAAAGCATTCTATTAATCTATGAAAGTGCATGCTGTACAGTTTTCAAATAATATCATTATTGTTGATTGAAATTGTGTGTAGTATTGAAATAAATATTGAATATTTATCTATGTATTATATTGAATACTGTATTATTAAGTATTACAAGAATAATCTTGTTTATGACATATTGATCTGCTGAAAATAAAAGTCCAATTAGAATGTCATGAGATGGTGTAATAATAAAGCTTTTATAGTCTAACATTTTTTTTAATTATGAATCTCAATACTCATAATAATTAATTATGAGTGTGTGGAATGTTTATACAGGGTGGCAGAGTCATCAACGCGCAACCTGTTGCCATGGATTCAGTATATTCTGAAACCCCCCCCAAGTTGAAATTTTTTGTAGCATATAAAAATAATTGCTGTTCCATCACTGACCTGTATTAAACAAGTCATATATCAGAGGTCAGTGTGTTCCATACATTTTGACCGCTTAGAGCATGTAAAGGGCGAAATCGCCGCGATTCCCTCGTGCGTATTACGCGCGACCATTGCGTACAGAAGGGGCGTACCGACGCGCGAGCATTTAGGTTCGAATTTCATTTGTCAGTAGAAAACTTGAAGTTGAACACTCTGAGAGTTCGCGTGTCAACAGCTTCCAGTATCTCGATTCGCGCGCGACACGCGCGAGTCGAGTCTGGCGAACTGCACGCGATGTACGCGCGGATTTTAAAACCGCGCGATGCTTGTGGATGTATTGGCGCCTAGTATCTCGTTAACGCGCGAATGAATTCGCGCGAAACGTTTCGCGGCGAATTCGCCCCTTCTGGACAAGGTTTTAGGTATTGCACTTTTCTACAAAACAGCTGATGATATGACCATCAAGCCAGTCCACGTTCCTGGCGCATATGAGGGGTTAATTTCTTAGTGATGAGCTGGTACAAATTTGTACTGCTCATTTTATTAGAATTTAAACCTGAAGAAAATGCTTTCTTCGTAATAAGTAAAAAGATTGAGTCTGCTTAGAACTAGTTTCTTTGTATGAAGGCTTATATATGTTATATAGTACATATGATAATATGTATTTATGTCCGGAATTCGGTCATTGTCCACTCCATTATCACTGACAGGCAGGACTACTGTTGCCAATATGCCTGATATAGTGGTGATGGATCGATTAGAGCAGCGCGCAATAATTGTTGACATAACAATCCGCATGAAGAGAACCGAGAAAGCAGAGAAAGATAAATCAAGTATCTTAACTTGGCTCGCGAAGTTGTTGAATTGTGGGATGTAGACTCAGCAATCATTGTACTGCCAGCCGTGACAGCCAAGGGATTAATAGCCAAGAGCCTTGCCCAACACTTGAGGAGGCTCTCATTGGGCAACTGGATCAAGTGCTTGATTCAGAAAGCAGTACTTCTGGACACGGCTCATATTGTCAGAAGGTTCCTCTGTCTGGAGCCCTGATTGCGGGTAACTTGGATCATGTTCCCGTTACTGATGGACTACTATTTTTAAATGTTTTTATATTCTAATATTTAAAAATATAATATATTTATGTATCTATTGAAATAAAGGATAAAAATATTAAAAATAATAACATTTTATTAAAAATTGAAATAATTAGCTAATATAAAATACTAATATTCAGGACTACTTTCCAAATCCACCTTTACAAGAGGGGCTGCTTTCAACAACTTTGTCACTGGTCTCCCACTGTTGGGGAGATTTAGCTACAATGGACAATGCATGGACACCACTTTGAAGTTCATCCTTTAGAATATCATTTACTAAACGGTGCCTCTGAAATTAAAAAAAAAATAAATGAGATATAATATTTTGTAGCAGGCTGGCTCCAACATTTTGTAATTATTAATTAGAGTGTGTAATAGGAGTGTATAATATACAAGGACCAGACTATACAGTTGAATAGCACAATCATTAACACAATAACATTTGTATGGTGTCTTGGGTAGATCTATGTTAATGAAAGAAATAATTAAAAAAAAAATACTGTTTTTAATGTGTCATAATTATGTCACTATTATGGTTCTCAAGTTCCGATGGTTTTGGTTTAGATTTTTTTTTTTTAATTGAAGTGTGCTATCCTTTAACTTACTGATAGACCACTTACCTTGATTAATGTCAATCCATGAAATTTGTCAGATACGACCACTACTTTGAAGTGCGTCTCTGCTCCTTTCGGCACATTATGCATGTAGGATTCATTGATCACTTCTAAATGTTTAGCACCCAAAGATGATAGCAATTTGCTTCTTATTGTACTCTCTACCACTCCTGCTACTGAGGCCATCGTTCTGTGGATGTGAAAGACACCTAAAAGCATTTTTTATCTTGCATTTTCTTTCATAACAAAAACTAGAACTTTCTAATTTGTTTCATATTTTGTTTTACATCTTCCTACTTACCCGGTCTCAAAATGACACTCATAGATTTAATTAGGTATGTTCTTCTAACGTGCACGTAATTGTATCGCGATGAATTAGCAATTGGAATTGCTACGTTTGTGATATGTTTTTCGTAAAATTTTGCTTTGAACAGCTGATTTAACAGAAATAAACGTCACTCTGACAATGGCAATTCGTAGTGTCGAATTTGACATTGACGGTCACGTAAACGTTCTAAAACTTAAATCTTTTTTGTGTTGAAATGCTATTTTATGTAGGTCACAGACAGGTCCGGAACGGAATATATGTACATATTTAGACATGACAATGATCTACAGAAAAACGGTTCAGGCAGGGGTTCCTAGAGTGATAGGTACTCCAACAAATGCTTGAGTACCTACTGTAATTAGAAATTGTGCTATGTTTTATGGCTGAAATAAAAAACCCTGTTTATTTAATTTAAGTAGGAGGTAATAAACTGTTAAGGCGAAAGCGCCAGGGTAGCCCGCGAAATTCAATTTTTTTTAGATTTTTTGGAATTTGCTGGTCAGTATTAAGTTGTACGTTGATTAATATATGAATCGCGGCCGTAAAAAATATGTGTTTACAGAATTATAATCATTAAAGTCATCAACACGACTCTCTAAGACCACGTAAGTCTCAAGAATAACTGTTTCATGAAATCATCATTCTTTGGACTTACGTGGTCTTAGAGAGTTGTGTTGATGACTTTAATGATTATAATTCTGTAAACACATATTTCTTACGGCCGCGATTCATATATTAATCAACGTACAACTTAATGCTGACCAGCAAATTGCAAAAAACGTAAGAAAATTTGAATTTCGCGGGCTACCTTAGCGCTTCCCCCTTAACTGGGATAAATTACATCATCATGTTTGGCTGATAGCCTGGTTTTATACAAGGCGTTTCGTATTACGCAATTAAATATTTTGCTATGTAAAATCTGATGGTATGACGATGTCAATGTCGACATGACAACCAGGGACTGGAAACGTTACTCAAAATAACGTTACGCGTAGGTCCAATACCGATAACTTGTACCGTTCTACCAGGATCGTAACAAAATTAATTCCTTGGCTATAACGATACTGACAAACGGAACGAAATCTTAAACTGTTCACTAACAATATGATCAATATATCGTTATTAGTGTAACGATATAATAACGTTATTCATTTCGATACTCATCTTTGCCATGCTTCATGAGTCATGCATGACATAAAAGATGACGAAAAAGTATGAAGAATAACGTTACAAATGAATCTGTAACGTTTCACCTGTAACGTTATTACAATCGGATAAAGTTAATGTTACTGATACCTATAACGTTACTTATAATCTTGTTCTACGGAAATTAATTTCGTTTTTAAGTTTCTGATGACAACCAAATAAACTGAGGAGCGCATTTTTTTTTTGTTTTGAACTCAACTAATCTTAACACATTGAAGGACACTGAACGAGACACAATAGAAGTTTTATTGTTATTACGTCGAGGGGCGTTAAGTGTCCGCCAAAGTGTTAAAAGATTTTCATCGATGCTTGCTTTGATGGTGGATCGCATCATGTCGCTTAAGATAGAGAAATCAGCGATGCAGCAAATTGTGTAATTTATAGTATTTAAAACTTCACGGTTTGTAAAGCCTAATTAGGTAGAACTCACAGAAACGATAGCTATAGAACACAAAACGCCTAGGCGGATATTGAGTGCCTGATGATGAACGCAAATATTATTAACTAGCTTCTGCCCGCGACGTCCACGTGAAATTTCTCGTTCCCCACTCGGTCTCATTGCATCACCTCTCGCGACTCCGCGCTATCACTTCGGTTTCACTTAGCGTAATTTCTGACTTTTTCATTTTGCTCTGCTCCTAACGGTCTTAGCGTGATGTTGTATAGCCTACACCTTCCTTAAGAATTCGCCTCTCAACTGCAAACATAATTTTTCAATTCCGACTTGTAGTTTCAGAGATTAGCGCGCGAAACAAACAACCCCACTCTTCACTTTATTATTAGGTACCTACTTAATCAAAATTAGGATAAACAAAACCCATGAACTGTCGAAAAATGTAATCACGGAAGCCACAGTCCACAGCTGTCGTAAAACTTGAATGTTATTTGTTTATCAACCAAAATTGCGTCCGAATTCAAACAAAACTAAACAGATAAAGTGTGAATGGAGAATCAAATAAAAGTTTATACGTATTACCAACAAAACTAAAAGCTACAAATCATCCCAGCACCATCGAAATAATAACTTGTTCTAGATTTTTTATTGAATTTGATGGATTGATTTTTCATCGGATATTCGAAGTGAGTTTGTTTTCGCACTCCCCCATTCCTATTCGGGTGATACATCGCGGCATCGTACGATCAAAATAATAATATCCGTTTTTCTTTTTCACTTTACACCCCATTTTTGTTGGGTCACAGATTTTGTTATGAATGTTATGCTATTGTTTGAAATATTGATTTCCAATTGTTATTTATTACTGTTTTCGCAGACAATGGCGTGATTTCTTTGTTTGATTCAATAGACCGAGAGGTTTATGGTAGGCACTTTTTGTTTAGTTTTGCTGCTTGATATTCAAATCATTGTTCAATCCCTCTAGTCATGGGAGTCACAATACGATCTAACGGAATAAATTATATTAGCCAGGAGGAAAGGCATTGGGGAGTAACGTTTTGCCCACTTACAAGCATTATCGTAGCGGTGCGGCGTAGAATAGTGGTGTAGCGGAACGGCGTAGCCTAGCGGTGTAGCGTAGGTACCCAAGTAACATTTTAAACTGTATAAAAGCTGTATTATGGACTATTTGTTTACTGTAGGCTGTTAAACGTGCTGTATAAAGACTGTATAGCAAGCTATACAGCCCTTGTAACTCTGAAATGGGCCCCAAAATTATACAGCTTTAAGTGTAGATTTAGCTGTATAACAGCTGCATAATAGCTGTACTATTTGGCTGGCTAAGATACTATTTAGATACTTTTATACAGCTTCCATTGTCTAATTTTCTTTTTTATTCTTTTATACAGACTCAGGCTTGTGAAAATCTTAATAAAAGAATAAATATATTATAATTGTGTTCGTGGTTGAATTCATTCTCCATTTTATTTACTATGTGGCATATCTGAAGATAAGTGAAAAAATATTTAATAACCAAGTGGTAAGTACTCTTTCCTTTTTATCGTTGTTGTTATGCTTGCGACTGATATTTTTATGTGAGTATATATACTAGTTTTAAGCTCAAAACTCACGCCCCTTCGAAATAAGGAATATACATACATTTTTTCTGTAACAACAAATATGTGATCAAATCTGAAAACAGTTTTAAGAGTAACCCGGACTGTTCTATTGATAGTAAACGTAATTGTGTGTACTATACAGTTAAAATCTTTTGTAATTTTGTACTGAAATTTCAAAAACAAACAAAACAATATCTCGTAAAATTGCAATGCAATTTATAAATTATTATAAAATGGCGTCCTTAGTTTATACAGCTCTTGCTCTTCTAGTACCCCTTTTAACAAATTGGCAACTGATCAAAATTATGACTCCATGTTGTTATTAGTTGTATCCAATAAATAGACTGATTTTAGGTTATATTAGTTTCAAAATAATCGATAAGCTGGATTATTGTGTATGCCAACACTATAATAATAACTTTAATCTTCTAAAACACGAAAAACTGTAAAAAGGGAAAAATGTACGCCAATCGCATAAGGCTTTAAAAAGGAGTAAATCTAAACTCTTCTACATGAGACAGAATTGAATTAAACTATTATAAAGGTAACTGCTTGCTAAGAGTATCCTAGATTTCCGTTGTACAGCTATTATCAAGCTTAACTTGAAGGCTGAACAATAGAGTAATTTTACACCAATATTCAGGCTATAACAATATTTAATGCTCTTGTGCAGAAGTAGGTTATATAAAAGTATAATTTGAGAGCAGTATACAGTTATTGTCTTATAAAGTTGCTGAACGCAGTTTTTTACGCCGCGGTCTGTATTTTAGCATTTTCCAATGCTATTTAAAAGCTAAAGGTAAAAATTTAGGCTCTATACAGCCGTTAATCAGCTATACTGTATACAGTTGTACAGTTATACTAAAGTACAGTCCTATACATATTTTTACACTCTTGTACATCATTTATTAAGCTTATAGCTGGTAATGCGCTGGTAAATATAATATTTTTCCGCTTAAATGTTACTTGGGTAGGCGTTCAAGTAGGATAGATAGTGGCGTAGCGGTGCACCACGTAGCGTAAGTGGCGTAGCGGTGTTTCGGAATGTCGTGCGGAATGTAAAGTCGAACTGTATTGATTGAAACCATAGATATAACCGATTAAATACCAGACTATTTGCTGAACTTACTTTTCCCTCACTTTGTTTACTTCGACTATACTTAAGTGGTTTTGTACTTTTAAGAAACTGCACATTGCTTTATTTTAGGAGATGAACCAGACATTTATAGTTAAATAGCCAATACCTTAGCTAGATAACTTAATATCTTGTAATTAAAGTGGAAATAGTAGAAGTTTTATTGAAGTAGAAACCTCGCACCTCGAAATAGAACACTGCAGTTGCATACCTAAAGATTTATCAGCACATCATTTCGACGGCTCCTAAGAATACTGAGTCAACTATACTTCTAATAACTTTACAGGAAGGCGATAAGAAGATCGAATGCTTAATATTTAAATTGTTAATACAACCAAGAAAAAATGACTAACCATAGTGAATTAAATATAATAAAGCCTTTCATATGTACAAGATAAATTTCATATTATTTTATTAATTTATGAGATAATGTAGAAAGACTAGTACCTATACGGCGATTATTTGTTTATTAAAAATGGATCAAGTACCACTTATATTTTTATACGTCGCATTATCGAATCTACGTTATGGAGAAAAATTACTTTATAAGTGTGGCTAAAAATATTTTTATTTACTTATTGGATTTTTTATATACAATACTGTCTGTCATGGTTTCATTTTTTGTTAAAATATAATAAGTTGACTCACTATACATGGACATAATTTTAAAAGTGAACCATAGTTAAATTGAGTCAAGTGTGGCACATAATAGTTAAAACAATCAAAAACGCCTTTAATGTTTAATATTTTAATCAAAGAAATCTCAAAATGGTATCAGTAACATTAACACAACTTTAGGATATCTATAAAATTAACAAAAAATAACAAACATTAACAATACTACCAATAAAAACAAACGCTTAAGTTGGTCTACAAATAGTCTTAGGTAATAAAATACAAAATATTGATTGTATCAATTGCACATTTCTGTAAAATAAGAGAATTATTTATTAATTGTTTAAAATCACTATAATTTAGGAACATTGATACAAAACAAACAAACAAAAGTAATCGTTTTTATTTTTTTTAAAGAAAATCACAATTCTTAATATCCTAATAGGTACTTATTATAGTATTTATTGCTGAGAATAAAATCAGTCTCAAAAATTAACTTATGAGGTAAGTACTTAATAATTACTTACGAAAACAATCAATCTAGATAAAGAAAAAAGACAAAAATTATATTATTAATTATTCCGAATCGCTCTCATTTCTATTGCTGTCAATCTTAATTAAACTAGAAAAAAACAAGTCCTTAGGTATCATGAATTTGTTGCACATGTCCATTAAATCTTTGTGTTTATTCCTATTGGGATTGGCATCTATAATAGGGACAGTTTGATTACGTACTGCTTTAGGTTTATTAACACAGTCAATACAGTTATAAGAATATACCATGTAAACTAGTTTAAAAAATAATTTGTAAAGATTTTCTGGCTCAATTTTTATTTCAGTGACTTTATTCCATTGCATCTTAGATCCATCACAGACAAAACTCCAGTTGTTGACCTTTGTAAGCATTGTTTTGAAGTCCATCACAATATCTTGAGACACCTAGGTGACCTTATAAGGCTTATCGTCGGTTTTAGCAAATTGAAACGCCATGTACCATTGGGCAGGCGTATATATTATATATTTTGTCTTTCGTCTGTCTTTCTGTTAGTGCATGCATACTGTCTCCCTCGTTTTGGGTGTGACCAACAATTTGAAAACGATGACTAATTTTTATTTTGTATTTACAACTTGCCATCATATACATTAAAAAACGATTCTGTTCCGATTCTGACCACCGCAGTTATCAGACCAGAATCGGTAATCTTTTATACCTGCCATAACTGTTTGTTCAATAAATTTAAAAACACAGCCAGCAATTTTATTTGCTCCTCTTTTAGCAGTTTGTTGATGCCAGGCAAAGCAATAACCCTGACGATGTCCTAAATCAAATACAGTGAAATTATAATAAAATAAAATTAAAATAAAAGTTGCTAACGTTCGTTCCCATGGGGTACATTCAGGGATGTTAGGGAGCTCCGTAACCGTAACCGAAACTATCGGATATCCGATATAAAAAATTATCCGTAACCGTAACCGAATCCGAAATAAAAGTTTCGGATAATATCGGATAGAGGCGGAGCCTAATTGAGACACAAGATAAAGATAGCTATGATTGTTATGTTAAACTTAAATCATAGTAAATATATAATTATGTGCAATGTGCATTCTAAATTTAAATCTAATTTTAATATTTTCTTTGAATACGAAATTACTAAATAAGTATAAGTAATAATTTTATTATAACATTTTCATTTTAGGTAGATTAGATAACACTCAACATTTATTTATACTTATTTTTAATTTAAATAGCTGTAATAACTCACAGACTGATTGTAATTCCTACCAAATAGTTACATTTAGATAAAACTATTTTATTAACTATTTGTATTGTACTTTTGAAATTCCTAAAAAAATTAATAACCGTAACCGAAATTATCCGAAACTAACGGATAATCCGAAATAATTTCATATCCGTATCCGTATCCGTATCCGGTATAATAATCATTCTTATATCCGTAATTAATCCGTATCCGAAATTTCATATCCATAACATCCCTAGGTACATTAAGCACTTTTGGAGATCGTAAGCGGCTGTTAGTATTTCTGGATCTGTTGCGCTAATTCTTTGTCTTCTGCTTTCAACTGTCTTGTTAAATCTTTTTGTTTCAAGTGCTCTGCCTGTTTTTCTGCTTCGTTCTGTGTGTTGTTTATTTTTTTTTTAAATGTGACATTCTTCCAATTATGACTATAAATTTAAATAAAAATAATACAAGAAAATCAACTATTTCTTGATAACAAAAAGCACACAATAACGTCCGCACACCGCGCTGTTTCGCCGTATACTGAGCCAATTTGAACTTGCGCGCATTCGCGTCCCGCGTATATTGGTAGCAAACACTTGACTCAGTATACTGAGTGATAAATAAATAAATTACTATACTTGATCCAGTTTACGCTATTTTTTTTCAGTTATTTATAAAGATATGATTTTTTTTCTTTTACAGGTAAATAGGAAATGATTTAATTATTGTTAATACACAAAAAAGTGCAATTCTCAAAATTTGTTAGTTGACTCAGTATACTTAGGAGCCGTCGATTTAAAGAACCTCCTTTTCGATGTCGATTAAAAACAGCACCTAGATAAGCAACGAGCTATGAAAATTCAACGAAATAAAATTCTTTAAAACGCGATTCGTACCTTACAACAATTATAACACTGGTTAATATTGCTCACGAAGGCCATGGTTCGTGCTATTGCGCTTTTAACGCTACAGCTTATCGACTTCAGATCTCTACGGTACTGCAGCAACAGTAATGTTTATAGGTTGGCAACACTGGCTCGAAATGTTACAATATCAAACTATTATTACGAAGCTGTTTAGACCCGAATTGTTAATGCGATTACGTGAAAATTTTGCTACGTGGTAATGTTTGTTACTTTCCTTAATTCTGAGGTCTTATTTGTAATTTGGTTAGTAGAATTTTAGTGTTTCGCTTTTATGCTTGATTCATACGCCTCGCCGACATTTATTAATTTGTAAACTGAGACTGTAGTCCTGACAGAACAGAGGAAAAGCTTGTGGCTTACTAATAACGGCCGCACGGATCGATCAAAGGTTAAGCTATGGTTGTCGAGGTCAGTCCGTGGATGGGTGACTATCTATTAGGTACATACCGAGAGTTTTGTGCCTCGCAAAGTACGTTAGCTGTTAGTCCCGGCTGTCTTTCATAGACCTTTGAGAGTTGTTACGGGTAGTCAGAAGCCAACCCGCACCCTAATTGCGTATCACACTGTCAATCAAAATCTGAATCATTTTGAAGCAAATTGCTAATCCATTGCTTCATAAGTTCGAAAAATTTGTCTACTCAACACGTAAATAACGCAATGAATGTTGTTGAACTGTCAAAACGAAAACGATTCCAATTGATATTGTGTTACGCAATTGCCCCGCTGGTTTACCAATGGGCGTTTGGTTAGGCTAGGCAGATGATGATTGTACTAACAGAATGATGGTCGATTTTCATAACTGCACAATTTTCCCTTACTTTGAAGAAGTTTACAAAAAGCACAATAAAATTATTGAATCTAATCAGTCAGTAGTCAGTGACCCAGGGTAATTAACGCAATGAAACATTCTGTTCTTGCGTTAAGCGTCTTCCTCTTCAAGGTGTGATTGTGGTTGAAAGTAAATGATAACTTCTTGTTGAAAATATTAGAGATCTGATTTATTGCAATTTGAGTTAGTGTTCGGTACAGTAGAAAGTTTTTGATAATGAAGCTATACAGAGCAAGGTCGATTTTAATGTGTTAGTTTTTTGAAGAAAACCAGCGGTTTTAACGTGCCGCGAAGGAGTAGTCGGAAGTCTTCGTAAACTGCTCCTATTGGTGCTTCTTTGACGACTTCCTTGAGGACCTCTCATTGGCCGTCCGAAGATGACGTGCTGATTTTGGTTTTCGGTGCGAAGTAGGTACCCCAAAGAAAAGTGCGCCTAAAGCTTGTGTCATAGCAACACGCAGTTTGACAACAACATGCGTGAACACATTCATTGAACATTCATTGCGTTATTTACGTTGTTGTGTGACAATTTTTTCTATCATAAGAAGCAATGAATTAGGAATACCCTTCAAAATGATTCAGATTGTGATTGAAACTGTTATACAATTTGGGTGTTGTTATACCAACTATTTCTTAATATGTTTAGTTCAACGTTCTACACTCCCCGAATAAAACCACGGATAAGTGTCTCATCCAAGTAAATAACTAAGTGTGTCTGTTCACACCATGTATGGCCCCACTTTCGCAGATTAGTAGAACCAACCCCTTTATCCCTAAAGGCGCGATTCCACCAAAATTATGTTCAGCACATTTGTCCAACAACATTTTGTGCAGAACTCCAACAGTATCTCGTACTGAGTTGCAGATCCATTAGGGCTCATACCGCCGTCGACACACGTCGACGGCGATCGTTGACTTTTGTCGACGGCTGCAGTTACCTCACTACCCTTGACGCGCGCCGCTCGTGTGCACTTATAGTCTCCGATTCCACCGGTAAACCCGTGCGTTAAATTTGTTAGCGTTAAGTGCAGCATATATATTTTAAATGTTTACTTGAGTGGGTCCACTGAAAGCTGCATTTGTGCCAGTGTCGCACAGTTCTGCATACTAGTAGACTCGCACCTTTACAATAACTCCCCTACCTCTTCGGAATCCCTCAACTTTTTGCTTCCCGTTTTTCTTGAGGTTCCCCTTTACGGCACTTACTCTCCGAATACCATTGACGCTATTAACACTTCCCCTTTAATAAAAAAACGGGCCTGCAGCTGAATAAAATGGTTCTATCCAAAGCGTTTAGCTAACTTAAGTATTGAGAGGTCGTGGTTAGCATCTTTAGATTATACTCTTTGGGAGTTTGGGTTGACAAAATTTCTTTGGCGAGGGGATGCCTAGACAGATTTTAAATCGAGATTCTTAGTATTTAAAAGTAGGTAGGTATTTGAAAGTAAAGTAGGTACCTAGTAGGTATATAGGTACAGAAAGCATTGATCTGGAATGAAGGAAAGGGTTATTGGCTAAAGCTTATCAATAAGCTACCTAATTGTACTTAACTAGGCACGCACCTTTTCCAGTTTCTTCTAGTTTTTGAAAAATGTAATTTATTCGGATTGTCCCATTTTTCACATTAATTATAGGTAATAATAATTAATTAAATTTTTTACTGTTATTTCCAGACCACAATAATAATTAAATTTTAACCCTGCTTTCATTTTGCAACATCCGCTTACCAAAAATACATGTCATAAAGTTTATTTTAAGCTACGTGGGTAATTTATTCTGTGATCCAATCAGAATTTTATATCGCCCACTAACGTACCGCGGGCAATGTGTGGCCATCGAATATGTATGCATTGTGGCACCATGACACGTCAGGTAACTGACAATTAATATTAACAGTATTGTGCCGTAGATACAATGTTTATGTCCGGAGTTACATTTGCGCATTGTTCGTATTGGGACGGTTGCGGGTTTATTTAAAAACGTTCCTCATGTTTATTTATGTCCATGCTGAGTGCACATTATGTTGATATCATTCAGTTAAAACAAAAATAACTATTTTGTGGGTAGGTATGTATTTAAATTTTTACAGTGGTTCATAATGAATATGAATATGAGTATTTGGCGTTTTCTAAAATCACGCTCCTAAAAATATTCACAATATGGTAAAAATGTTCAGATTGTAAGTATACCTACGCTTTTACGAACGTTATATTCTTTCTTTCAATTCAAATCAATCCTCATCTATTTCAGTTCATCTCCTTCCTGCCCCTTTTTTTTTTTGTGTATGGTAAATCATCAAATGACCCCCTCCCGCTCTGGGTGGAGCGGAAGGGAGTGTAAGACTCTTACTGACTAAAACCCACCCGTATTCCTTCCTTAGCCCTTTATGTTCAGCGGTAACCCTTTCGGACAATCCCGCTGACCCGGCAGGCTTCGGCCCCAACGAGCCCCTTCGCTGATGCTGACATCTCTTTGAGGGCGGCGCGCATGGAACACCTACGCGCCGTTCGGCACGGGCCTGGTCCTGATCTGACGGTGTGCTACCCATTACTCTCCGTCCGCAGGACCGCGCCTACGGTGGCCGGGAGTCGTCACGCGGCTCCCGTCGCCCGGAGCGTCTCCCGCGACGGTTGGCGCGGCGCTTTCCCTCAGCCATCCCACCACCTATTTCACTAGCATGACTGATTCGCAGAAGGAAGTGACTGCCTCCCACTCCCTCTCGGTCCGGACCATGGCTTGAACCAGGGCCGGATGCGAGAGGTCGCCGCCGCTGCCGATCGCTTCTACGAGGACACGGCGGTGCTCCGCCCAAGCGGGGCAGACCTCTACCGTATGCTCTATCGTGTCCTCTGGGCGATCCTCGCAGTGGTGACACCCGGGCGTTTCCTCCCGCCTGATGATGTGAAGGAACTTCCCGAAACATCCGTGTTCGGTGAAGACCTGCGTCAGGCAGTAGGTGACGGTGCCGTGACGCTATCATTCACTTCATTTTCTTTCCTCACACAGTCCAACCATCTTTGACATATATTTCCACAAAATGCACTGTGACAACTTCCTTTCACAGGCAAGCTAACTAGCACTTTCGACGTCATATAACGCTGAGCTGCAGGTTACAGAGTACAGAAACTACTGTCAAACAAACTCGTGTAACAGTCATGTCGAACGTCGAACGGTCGCGACGTTTGACGCCGATCTCTTTCCCACACGCCCGTCTTGCAGGGTTGCCAGCCAGAATAATAATATTAATGAGTTCGAATAAACTTCACTGCCTTCCGGAAGTTTATTTAAATATTCTTGTTCCAGATCACGTATGGTAATCAGGTTTTAAATAGCTCTATTACAGGAAATTTTGTTGAATAAGTTCTGTTTGTTATTTCCGTCCAGGATTGAGAACAAAGGAAACTTATGAAAAAAACATTCCAGTCATTGACACTGAGATACTTCACGTTCCTAGCTTTATTGCTACATAATCCATATAAGAATTACATTGTTCGAACCTATCTGGCTAAAGGTTCACATGATAACGTTTTGTTAAATATTACCAACATGTATAGTCACCAGCATTATCTATCACTATGGATATCTGGGAAATAATATGTGATTTAATTATTCATCCATTATTAAGCATATGATGACAAACATTAGTGAGCATTGTGGAAGGCATATACATTATACAGTGATATCGAAAGAGCACCAATATTATCTGACGAGATAAGCGACGCCAAAATACAGGATGCTGCATCGGGTTCAAAAATATGTGTCAATGAAGTTTTGCGTCATAAATATCTGCCTACTCACTTAAGTGCAAAAGAATGTGATACTTCGTTGTGATCGAAAATATGTGACATTACTTTGGCAGTATAAAAACCAAACAGAACCTACATAAAACAAATACGTAGGTAATAATCAAGTTGTTTTTTTTAATATATTGTATTCTTAAGTGCAGCAACACTAACCACTATTCCATATTCCTAGTGTAGGCGACGTCGCAGCCTGGAATGACACCCGGATATTGGAAGCACAACACACAACTCTTTGCTCGCCAGTCGGTTGACACGCTTTCACACTGACGGGTCGAGATACTATCTTCTTGTCTTGGGCGAGTAGTGGACTTGCTTTTATGTATTATGCTGTACTTAGTGATGTTCAGAATGTCTTTGATGCCACTTGATTAATTTTTGTCTTTGTTTTTTCAGCCAATCTTTTCTGTACAAAATTCAACGTAACTTAGGTGAAGTGAGGTTGAAGTGAGCTGTCAATACCTACCTAGGGTTTTTTTTACAGAATTAGATTTTTATTTATTCTGTAAAAATGTCACCCTGATGACTTAGGTGAAGTGAGCTGTCAACAGTCAATCCCGATCATCAGTGGAATGACAGATCACTTGAAGCTCACTTCACCTAAGTTTTTGCGGTAAGATTTTTACAGAATAGACCGACTGTTCATCTTAGGATGTGCATTAGCAGAGCTTTTACCATCGAACTTACTGACTGAATCTTTTCCCTAATGATGCTCGTGTTGAAACGAGAGAAATGTAAGGAAAGTGTGTGTTCGTTATCGCTTATTATGCAGTTATATTTACTCATCTTATTTTGTCACCTTCGATTTGAGATTCTGACATACATAAGACAGTTTTTATAAGGTTGTTTATTTTTATTGAGTCAGAAACTCACTGGAGTTTTTGGAATGGGATTGTATTGAAGGCTAAAATAGTGAGGGTTTTCTGAAATGACGTTCGCTAGGTGGCAGCACTGACACGTCAGGTCCAGGCATCTGTCAAAGAGCCTATATTTTCTTTAGTCATGACTGAATGATGAACGAATGAATGAATCGAATGATGAACGTCATCATATATTTTATATTGGAAGACCTCTTGTCACAGTGGTGCCAACTGGTGTCGTAAATTTTCACGAAAACCCTCATTGAGAAACCATTGCAATGCCTTTCATTTTGACTGTCTAAGAACATTCAATGCGTAACTTACGTTATCGAGCAGACGAAATTTTCAAACATAATGAATTGCTTCATAATGTTTGGATTAGGGGTTTCTTTCACAATCCGAAGGATTTTGAAGTGTTTACACAATGGGGGTTTTCGTGAAAATTCACGACACCAGTTGGCACCATCATTCATTCATTCGTTCATCATTCATCATGACTAAAGAAAATAAAAGAGCCTATCTCTTTGACAGATGCCTGGACCTGACGTGTCGGTGCTGCCACCTAGCGAGCGTCATTTCAGAAAACCCTCATTGGGGTACTAATCATCAAAAGGAACTTTCTCCAAAAGAAACAAAACAATTTCTAGCCAATCCTTTGCTTGTTCGAATTGCAACTGTGAAAATTTGAACAAACAGCGTTTAGTTTGTGTGCAAATAACGGGTAACATCTCAAACAATTAAAGTTTAGTATCTGCTTTCGTAGCTTCGAAGTTGAACGAGCGTTGCATGCTCTTTGCTCATTAGGAGCAGACGAATATTATCTTTATTACTGACTATATAATACGGTGGAATTTAGTGTGGTTCAGATTTGGGTTATCGTGCTGGAATTTTGGGTTGAATATGGAAGCATTGTCTGGTAAATATTGACGTAACCGGCGACGATTAAAATTTGAACATGGGAATTTGAATTACCTACTTGTATGTGGAAAGTACAGTCCATTCGCAGTTTTATTTTAGGTACAGACGCCAGCACATCAAGCTACTACAATCTGTCAAATTTCTTTAATAGATTTTCAACTTTATCACTAAAGAATAAGGTTCAAAGTTGATTGGGAGAATTTGACAGTTTCGGGTAGCTTGATGTGCTGGCGTCTGTACCTGTGTTAATGCATCACTATCAAAATCTCAGTGATCTTTATTATATGTAGTTATAATAGGGATGCTATTACGTTAGAGCTAAAATAACTGTGAAAGGAAAGTATGAGCCAAAATCGGAACTGACGCCGCCATCTTGTTTTTTTTTGCATACATTTCAAGTGACATTTCTCAAAACAATTGCACAAATGTTTAACAACAGCGTCTCCCTATCAACGCCATTCGAATGCCAACGATCCCTATATCCTTTATCCATAGGTACTAATATTATAAATTCGAAAGTGTATCTGTCTGTTACCTGTTACCTCTTCACGCTTAAACCGCTGAACCGATTTAGATGTATAGAGATAGTTTGAGTCCCGGGAAAGGACATTAGATAGTTTTTATCCCGATATTCCCACGGATAACTTGTATGGTACTACTGTTTGTTTTCCCTTAAAAAATAAAATTAAATAGTAATGGATGAGACTCATCATTGTACAGTCTACAGATATTAAAGAAATGGTACGCAGCGGAGGAACAAAATGCAGATGGGTAAATCAATAATTCTCTCTACCAGTAACATAATTATTGGACACTGCAGGCTGATGAGGCCGTCTTTTAAAAATCTTTTTTCTACTTGTTTACACCAGACAAACCCCAATTAAACTCGGCTTATGTGTGATCCACGAACGTGACTAAGAGGCAGCAAAATAATATAATTTTAATTAGCATTTAAATCTCGTTAACAACAGGTACAAAGGGTGAACAGAATTCAGGATTTGTCAAACCTCCGGCACTCTTGGGTATTATGGCACCTACGTCATAATCCTTGTTTATACGGGACCCCGACGCGTATTTAGAAAATGTCGTTATAACTGTATGTCTGGATAGGTAAGTGGAGCTGAAATGAGCTAGAGTTGCTGACGGTGAAAATGTACTGGAAAAATTCACGTGTTCTTGTTTGAAGATAGGATTTCGTGGACGTCTTTATAACTTAGGTTCAGTTATAAAGACGTCCACGAAATCCTATCTCCTATAACCTGTCGTTTACTGAACGTTAGACGAATATTTTGCATTCGGTTTGGTAATCGCAATATTTAGTTTTTTACATTCTAATCCATAGGACGTTGAAGTCTGCCTATTTAACTCAAGCAACATTTTATTTTTGGAGCATAACCCGCATATGATACAAACGTAGGTCTTTCACCGTTCAGTAAAGTGTTTGGAGTACACTTTCAACATACGCGTCCCGTACAAAACTCCACTTTTGAAAAGATTACAGTAATTACATTTCGTTGTAAATTTTCCGCATGGTATGACGTAAACACAGCATTGTAGCTTTTATTGAAGATTTATATCGCTAAGTCTTTTCGGGTCAACTGCGGGGTCTCGTGTCTAATTGCGAAATGGATTTAGGGGCGTAAAGTTTTGAGTTCATTGTGATAGCTGACCGATTAACAATGATCGGTGTTATTGTTTGGCCATCCTGAGCGGTTCCGTATATTTTTTGTTGAATGGTAATCTTAATCTTATAATCTTAATCCGTGATTTATTTAATTCATAAGAGTTGAATCGCTTCACCTTTCGATCTTAAGTGCAATGCTTAGGCTGGACTACCGAAGACCGTAATGAAGTATGAAAAGAACTTCAGTAAAATTAATTTCGTTTTTCATTTTATGAAGAAGCTGTTTGTACTTACAGGCTGGCAAGGACATCGACGCACAAACTGTAACTACGAATTCAGCTCATGATTCTAGACCCTTAGCGTGGAAATTTATTCGTAGGTTATCAAAAAAAATCAGCTGTTACATAGAAAATTGCAATACCTATAATGCGGTCAAAAGGTATGGAACAGCAATTTTTTTAATAACCGTCGAAAAATTTCTGAATCAAAAAATAAAAAAGTAGGTAATACTTATACTTACATTTAAAACAAGAACTTCCATTTTTAAAACTACAATACATGTTTGATAAAAAAGCAAAAGCATGTCCATAAACAAGCAACCAACTAAAAATGGAATAAAACCATTGACAAAAGCTCCTCTTCATGAATGATCAGACCTGTTAGTTGTAACCGCAGCCGTTCGTTAGTGTACCATCCGTAATGCATTAATTGGCTTAACAGACTATCGATCGGGATACAAGACGGCTTTGAATCGTTCTCCTAACTGTTCGTTATGTGCTTTGTGGCATGGACGAAAAAATGGACTGACTTTTAGACGTGTATGATTGTAGTTTAGATAAATATGATTTTTGAGAAACGTAACATTTCTGTAAGACCACACATGTATAACCAAAAAACATATAAATAAATACTTTGACTTTGACTTTGACTATGGCGGCGGGGTAATTGCGTAACACGCTAACAGTAGGAATGGAATGGCTCTCAATCTCTCATTTTGACAGTTCAACAACATTCATTGCGTTATTTAAGTTGTTGAGCAGACAGTTTTTTCGAGCGTAAGAAGCGATGGATTATAAAACGATTCCGATTGTGATTGATAGTGTGTTACGCAGTTAGAGTGCGGACTCTGTTTTACACAAAACTTTGCTAGTTAAGCGCTTTAAAATGAATAGACACGGTGCGGCGCGGCTGTCTGTTTTTTCTATTATATGGAATGGAATTGTTTATTGTTAATAACAATTAATACCTAATTAATTAACAAAAATAACAAAATTATAATCTGACTTAACAAAAACTATTCACAAATTGTTTATTCTGTAAATAAGATATCGGAATCACTATTACACGTCATATTAAAAACAAAATAAACTACAGTACCCGGCGATAAACATTGCACATCGACCTTTACCTTTTTTGTATTTTATACAAAGAATAAAAATAATTATCAAAAGAAGCAAATCATAATTCTTTTAACAGCTCCTAATAGATACCGGACTGTTTGTATTACATGCGACAGAGATAACGCTCTACGAAGCCGAAATTAGCCGATTGTCTCTTTCCAAAGGTCGATGTGCAATATTTATCGCCGGGTATTGTAGATGGAGTCGGCAATTCCTAACTTACTTTAGAAACAGTGGTCAAAGTCTCTTTGTGCATGCATGATTGTGAATGCCCTTGCGTTGAAAATTAAAAGGGTATTAAAAAAAAATGCTGTTCCATACATTTTGAACGCGTAGGTGCACTTTTCTGTGCAACAGCTGAATTATGTTTTGATAACCGACGAAAAATGTCTACGCTAGGGGTCATGGATAATGTGTTGAATTATGGTTACTGTTTGCGCGTCGATGTCCATGCCACCCGGTATAGTAAAACCACAGACCAAATAAAAAAGTCAAGACATAGCGCTGCGAACAATACAGTGAAGCATGCAAAAACTACACCTCCGCTCTGTGCATACACGCTCACACGCACACTTTTACAACGATTTACAATCAAACTACACTTCACTATGTGCACACATGTTTACGAAACCGGCTTCACTTTACTGTTGACAGCCCTCTGTCTTGGTTTTTTATTTGGTCTGGGAGTAAAATACATTATGATACGAAGTTAGGCAGTAGATTAGTAGTCAGTGCCAGTCGGAATCAAATCTTATTTGTGCCTTTGCAAAATACCAAACGTCAGTGAAAAATCGTGTTATTTTTTTGAATATCTGTTTCATGCTATAAAATAACAGCAGTATTCGGCTATCCGGACGTTTTTTTACAGTAGGTATCTATGACTTTTAGCGATTTAACGACTTCAAAGAACCACTATTTGGGTTGTACAAATGTAGATTAAGGTGTGCTGCATACATTAAGAAGCACTCTTAAATTAAAACAAAAACCCATCACGGATCCTCCTCAAAGAGAGCGAGCCTCCATTACAGATTTGTGTCCGAGCTGCTAATTTAAAACAAGGAAGCGCCATTAAAAGCATACCTTTCCATATCGTGTAAACCACTTGCAAATTTATTCAGGACACTCATTCCCCACTCATCAAATAATATGATGGTAACGTTTTCATTTGTACATTCATATTTCATTACAATCCTTACCTCATTGTGTTAGAGTTGAAAATTATTTGTGTGTATACGTGGAATATTTCAATTCAAGTATTATTCTAGCAATTTGCATTGCAGTGGCCGTTATTGTGAATCTGTTATACTGAGTAGGTGCCCTGTCCCGTGGACTTAGAATAAACAAGTATTTTACATTACCCCACGCAGATGCATTTACGAAGCTAAATAAACATTTCTTCTGGGCTTAGCAGGGTTATTTATAAAGGAGGGACTCACGTTACATTATTACTTAGCTTGGAGCTAAATAATTTATTGCGGACACTTAAATTGTTTTTGTGAAATTAATTTCGCTGATGGAGTGGCTCGTTGGAGTTTAGGCGGCGTCGGTGATTCTTGATAAAGGTGTTTCGGAGTTACGCTTTCAGATAAGAATGATGTTGCTCGTTTTTAAACTAGGTTCTTCAGAATTCTTGAGTCTGAAAGTTCTCGTGAGATTTTCCACATCGGAAGGGTATAAAACAGCGTGATGTTGAAAATTGGTGCAGATGCGGAAATTGCGGGAAATATTTGATAGTTTGTATAAGTTGTAGTTTATCTCTAGTTTGCAGTGAAAAATACTTAGAAACTTATTGGAAAAGATACATCACGTGGCTCAGTATTATGTAATTTTATTTCTACGAATAAAAATGAGCACGAACGTGTGTCGTATTAAATATAACTATCATATAGCATTTTTTATTTACATTTTTGACAGCAAGCACAATTACCATAACCCATAAACTCGTACGAGTTTACGTTACGTCGTTTAGGCGCTCGTGCTAGGTCCACCGTAGAGTGAGTAAAATGTCGTAGTCAATATTCTTACTTATGAGACTGTAGGGTGTAGAATGCAGATACAAGAATGCGTCCATCTTGACATAATCCCATCATCACCTGGACAGATGACAAACGAAATAAAACGAAACAAATAAACAACAAACGATAACAAATAAAATATGACAACAATCCAATTACGATAAAAATATTCATAATACTTACCTGCAACATTTTGTATAGAAGTATCGTGTTCGCTCACACAGTCACACCTTTGCAAAGTACGTACGCTCACGTTCACAGTTTAAAGTATCAAATAAAGCACACAGCTAACTCCAGTTAGTTCTAATTGAAAGAAGCACTCGTGCTAGTGCAAATATTTAGCAAATTCCGAAGTACTTTAGTTATGGTGGTCATAGACGGGCAACTAAATTGTTGGAGAATGATCGCCCTATTATTGGACACCGCATCCTTTCATCTTTCTCTGTTCTTCTTCTTCGTGTCAAATTCAAATCTTATTGGCTCAAAACTTCTCTATTTCCACGGCGTCGTTGGTGGCAGCGCAGAGGTCACTTTGACTGCATATTTTGGGCCCAGAGGGCAGGAAAGAAGGATCTTTCTCTATTAGAAAGCAGCGACCCAATGTATATATTGATGTGGCGACATGTCAAAACATCGTGATTTCTGTCTTAATCTAGTTAAAATAATGATATATTAAAGACATAACCGGCATATACCATTCGGAAAATCCTCTAAGTGATGGTGGAAACCGCATCAAAAACAAATCTGTAGTTTAGAAGAACTAAGCGGTCACACTCACACAGGTAGACACGAAAAGCGTTTACGAAAATACTGGTAGATATTAACAGCATTGTTTGCTTTGCTATGAAAGACACTTAGTAGATGGCTTGAAGTGGAAAGAGGCGCGGAGAAAGTGCTTAGGTATTGAAGTACATGGCTAAGGTATTTGCCTCGAGTTGATTTAGCACGGGAGCATCTTTTACACATCAATACAAAGCGAATTAACAGAGCAACACTCACTAGAGCCGGAGGGGAGAACACGAAGGCCCCTTGTTTGCTTGGCTAACCACCACCTCCTAACACCGTATTATTTAAACCTTACTTCAATGTGGAAAAGAGATGGATCTATACAGATCGTACAACCCGTGCGAGTTAACTAGGCACCTGACACTGTGCGTCACTCGACTCGTACGATACAGTATAAGGCCGCATTTCAGTGAGGTGTTTAGTTAATTCGCACGGGTTGTATAGCTTCATTTCTTTCCCACACTAAGTCTGCTCCTTCGCTGCTCCACTCAGTTTGCCGATTGTTGCCAGACTGTGTTGCTGTGACTGTTGTACACAGACGTGTAAGACCTTATCTGAAGTGCCTTCAAATTTCAGTGCTATCGCGAACTAACGTAAAAAGTGTCGTTATAGTTCCGCGATGTTGTATGGAATGTGTGAGATATTGTTATGTATTTGTCTTGTATATAAGGTACAAAAGTACTGCTAAGATGTGGGCCAGGGTCGCCCAGGGTTCAATGTATAGTAGGTATTCGGTTAACTATACGATTTATTTTACTCTGTATTGATTTAAGTAAGTGTTAAATGAATATTGTATTTGAACTTCCTGATCTCAGCACTTGGGTTTCTGTTGTACAGGGTGGCACATCGACGCCCAACCTAATCCATGGATTTAGTACACTATTCTAAAGTCCATGTGTTGAAATTTTACGTGAAATTTTTAGAAGGTTTCTAAAATCTTGTGCTGAATTCATGAGTACAGTTTGCACCTCGGTGTCCCTGCCAGCCTGTATAGTAGCTACTAGCAACCCAATACAATACAGTAATTCAAAATTACTATCTCTAAGGCCAAAGAAATATTAGCTGCACACAGAAATTGAACCCGCGTCCCAAGCGCCAAAGCGTCTCGCGCAGCTCCTGTCCTAATGAGGGTTTTCTGAAATGACGTTCGCTAGGTGGCAGCACTGACATGTCAGGTCCAGGCATCTGTCAAAGAGCCTATATTTTCTTCAGTCATGACTGAATGATGAACCAATGAATCGAATGATGAACGTTATCATATATTTTATATTCATTGTCGAAATGGAAGACCTCTTGTCAAAGTGGTGGCAACTGGTGTCGTAAATTTTCACGAAAACCCCCATTCACCTGTGTCAGAGAAGTAAGTGAGACCAAGATTCCCTTAATGAATTCATCGTATTTTTTTCCGCAGTTTCATCTCTATTTCTCCAGTTACAAATTCAGCACCCTTATCCAATTTGTAACTAGAAACCCTCGCTTCCCACCTACAGTAATGATTATTTTCCAACGTTCTCGTCTTACCATTCCTAAGATAATTTTATCAAAATATTCAGACGTAGAGCTTTGTAGAGCAAAATTACTGGAACAAAGAGAACTAATGATTGTTAATAATTTGCAACTACTCCGATGCTTTTAATTTACGTGAGTAATGAATAACATGATGAATATTCTTTTTGTTTCAATGAATTGTATTATTTGACCGTGTCATAATGAGTTCCATTGTAAGCAAAGTTAATATACCTGTGTTTTTATTTGTTCCTTCTTCTTTGTGAAGCGAGCTTTGTGACGTGACAAGGTAGATTTAATTAAATCCATGCTACTGTTATTAATGCAAGCAAACAGACAGAAAGACATACGTCTTTCTGTCTGGGGAGATTTTACGCGGAGGATTTCAAATGTTTACAGGCCCAAATAACCTCGCCTTAAGAATGGTAACGGTAAACTAATGCAATAAACATTGAAACCATCTGTATCAAAAGCAAACTAGAGTTCGTGTAGCGAAACTATTTATGAATTTCTTATACGAGGTTGCCAAGTATATCCAACGCCAAAACCACCACACTCCTTGGCTCAGAACAAAAACTAACACGACGCACTATACACAAACACTGTAACCTATTTTCTTTTATGCCCCAGACATGCATGCAACCAACCAAACATCTTGAAAAACAAAACATAAGGCTCATGTACACAAAACGAATCACATCTACAAACTCCAAATTCTCAGGAGGGGAAGTGAAATGAATAAAGGCTAGTCGGACACCTCTTGGCACCGAAAAAGACGTGGCGCGGGTGACTCCCTCTCGCGGGAACGCCGGCAATTTCACGGTGTTCTGCCACCGCGTTTTACAACGTGGGACGTGTATTTTTTACTGGATGCCTTGAGTTTAATAGGCAGGTCTTGGGAGGAAGCTCTATAAATGTCCAGTTGTGAACTGATTTGTTTTAGATTTAAAAGAGCTGGGTAAATGATTGCTATGGTCTTTTTGAATGTTTGCATTATGAATTGTGTTAAAAAGGACCGGGGTGAGCTGATTCAATTGACTCGTTGTTTAAACTTTGACTTCATTTTAAAGATGTGTTAGAGAAAAGCACGTCCCGAAGACAGGATCAAGAGTCAACACGAAACGATTTAAAGGACCACCCTAAAAAGTCACACTTACGTTCAACAAACAAATTCTAATGCATTTCTTATTTCCTGTCCAAACACTTCCATACCACAACCTCTCCAAACACAGCCACCATTTTTATTTGTATTCGTTCCCCTTCACTTGTTTTTGTGGAGTAATCCGTCTTCATTACCCGTTCTATTCTGTCAGCTCGAGAGTTGAGCGTCGTTCAAGACTTGGTAAGCCCTCCAGCGCTCAATTGCCGACTAATTGAATCGTTGTCGAAAGGACTGATTCGTATTGTTGTGTTCTCGCATTGTGGTTCTTGATATTTTAAGATAATAAAATTTTGAGTGTGTCGTGCTCTGGTTTCGAGGATGTATGGTATAAAGGAATTATGAGTTAATGAGTGTCTTCAATATAGATAGTAATGATGGCTTTGAACAGATTCGTGAATATCCATCAAAGAAAAAAATTTCCAGAGAGGACAGGAATAATCACCACTTAAGATTCATCAAACTGAATTTTAGGTCCTCAGTTCCTCACAGCCTCTTCCATCTTCGTTTTATTTTTTGAAAGGGCCTGGAAACCAAACGTATAAGTACCACAACAATTAGAAACGCAAATTAGAACTGGCGCACAAAATCACGATAAAAAACTTTTTGAAATTGATTCCAATTTTTCGATATTCCTTTGTGGCTCGTCCATTCATCGTAGAGGCTCAATGTCGATCATCGGCAGGCTTTTTATCGCCCTTATCTGTTTCAAACTGCCAATACGGGCTGTTTGTGAAGTTAGATAATGCCTCGATGCCTCCACCATATGATCTTTTGAATTTTTCATTTGTGCGGTAAATTCTCTCGCTTTTTGAAGTAGGTAATGATTTTGTTATTTCGCGTCATTACGTATGTGTCAAAAGAGATTGTTGCCTTTGTAAACTTTTTATTTGTTTTTAATTTTTTCTGCAAGTAGTCAGTTTAATTTTTTTCTGCAGTTGCTTGTATATGGTTACGGCCAGTAGGTACGTTTTGTGTTGTATTTTCAATAAATTCTTCTTTAATGAAAACTTTTTTCTTGATCACAGTCACTCTAACTTATCATTATTTGTCTATTCAAACTTTAATGAGGGTTTTCTGAAATGACGTTCGCTAGGTGGCAGCACTGGCACGTCAGGTCCAGGCATCTGTCAAAGAGCCTATATTTTCTTTAGTCATGACGGAATGATGAACGAATGAATGAATCGAATGATGAACGTCATCATATCGACGGGAGCAAAGTAAAAAAAGACAACTGCAATTTTGAGATTTTTGGTTTTTTGTAAAAACTAACTTAAAATATCATGTTCTACAACATAGCAAAAACAAAAATACAAATATCACCTTATTTTTGGTACTTTTGTCACGTAAAAGAAGACAACTACGCCTGTTTTGTGAAATTGCACGATGTAGATGCGGATAACTACCGCCTGGCCGTTTATACGCGGGACGCGCGGGGGACCAGCGGTCAGTCATATTGTGTCATCAGTCAGATAACATGTTCTACGTCGGCCGGCACGAATTTGTTTTTTTTGGTTTGTTAAGTGATAAGTGTGTGTAAAAGTGTTATCATATTAGTAAACAGTTTGGGTTCAACACAATAGACATGGAAAGACGTAAATTATTGGTGAATTTGGGCAAAACGAGACGACAATGCGATATTATGAACCGAGAAGATCTATTTGAATTCCCACGTAGAAACGACCAAGTGGTAGTTAACACAGTTGTCATATTTTTAAGTGCAATGTAGATGCAGACAACTACAATATCTCGTAATTTAAACATAATTAGAAGAAATGAAATATACATGTGGATATATTATTAAATAATGAAGCAATGATGAAAATTTCAATAAATTTGGTTTAAAATTGACAAAATGGGAGCATTTTTTCCTATTATGCGCTCTCCTGAAAAGTAGCTGTTTTGTAGATGTCTCTTTTTACTTTGCGCCCGTCGATATATTTTATATTGGAAGACCTCTTGTCACAGTGGTGCCAACTGGTGTCGTAAATTTTCACGAAAACCCTCATTGTAACTTCCATTATGCGCTTTTATACTTTCTAACGTGACGATATTATTGTGGACGTCCACGTCCACGTCACGGCATTACGATAACACAGGGAAGTACCTAAAATGAATGGAAATATATGAAGACGCTTTTTTCCGTCCACGATAATATTATAACGTACACGTATTTCCGTACATTTTATGGATGTGAACGTGGACGTCCACGATAGTATCGTAAAGTTAGAAATTATAGTGCATATGTATATACAAGTATTAACTTCAATTTTAAAAAACCTTGTCACTATTATTTTCATAACAATGGCTAATTCTCCAATACAGTGCATGTTTATTCACCCACTGAATATTTTATAACTGTCATTTACGCAAATGAAAGAACACAACGCGAGTGTTTGACTGGTGATTTTAAAATGGCCACCTTATCAATATGTATGATACTTTTGTTAAGCGCAGTTACATAGAGAGGTATGGAACTCTCGATTTGCACATTTGCTTTTTGACTGAACCGGGAATTCGGAAATTAAGGTTTTCTGTTATACCTATATAGTTTCTTTTGATTTTTATTAATGCAGAGTGAAGTGCTACTAAAATAAATAGCTCTCGTGACTGAAAAGGGGGCGTGGCTAAATAATAACAGCCGCACAGGTCGATCGATCAGGTTAAGCTACGCTTGCCGCGGTTGGTCTGTGGATAGGTGACCATCATTAATTTACAAAGCACGTTAAGCCGTTGGTCCGGGCTGTCATTCGTGGATCTTTGACAGTCGTTGCGGGTAGTCTGAAGCCCGAAAGTCTGACAACCAGTCTTACTAAGGGGTATCGTATTACCCAGTAACTGGGTTGTGGAGGTCAGATAGGCAGTCGCTCCATGTAAAATACTGGTATTCAGCTGCATCCGGTTAGACTGGAAGCCGACCCCAACATAGTTGGGAAAAGGCTAGGCAGATGACTGAAAAGCCACAAAGTCAATGGTGTAGTTAAATTAATGATTGGTCGCTTAAATTGTAGAAAATCAAGCCTTTGTCCGTCACTGTAATGAGCAAGTTAATTAATTAGTATAATTACTTCACATGTTCCTTTCCTACCTACGAATTGTTTTAAAAATTACTGAATATATTCCCCTATTGAAAAAGAAAACAAAAGAACTGTTTCCAGCCAGACACCCATCAATAAAAAAATAAAAATCATACAAAAAGGTTTTAGCTAATTCGATAGCCAAACGCGTTTGTGTGCTTCATTGATTTAGAAACAAAATGGCGCTGTTTGAAGTACAAACGATCCTTGTTCGACATTTTTCCGTGCATTAATGAATCCTCACATATGTCGTTTGGAAATCGGTTCGTTAGTATGTATGGATGGGAAAAAAGATGATTATGAAGTGGGGAATATTTTTAATTCGATGTTGTTGGTTAATTGGGCTACTGGTAGCAAGTTTGATTATATATTTTTTTAATTATTCCACCGTCACGTAACGACCGTCCATCAAATTTCCAGACTCTTAGATGCAGTGTAGATGATTTTCTGTTGTTAAGTCATGTTTGTTGTTTCATAACACCATCTTTTGTGTCATTTTGCTTTACAATTATTCACAGCCTATCTTTATAAATATTAAACCTGATAATTGTTTCGACATGGGTACGTAGGTACATACGTAGATAAGTTTTTGTCATGCTCACCTGAAACGAAAAGAAATCACATTAAAAAAGATAGGGACAGGTTAAAACAGTGAGATATTTGTTATGTATGTAAGATGGGTGACGTTTATTCAGGTTTGCATAAAAAATAATTATGAATTAATTACATATGATTATAGGCAGGTCAACATCACAAGACGGACCGTTTTACCAAAAGTAGATAAATATTTTCCTTGTAACACACCTTCGCGCCCTGTCATGCTATCCCTACCGACCGGTGGTCAAACATTCGCAATCAGTGAAAACTGGTGTGTTTGCCGTGTGCGCGAATAAATTGGAAGGCGCACAGTTCAAGCCGACTCACGAATACGATCGCCGGGAGAAAAGGGTTAATTGTACCTACAGCGTTCATGTTGAACCGAAATGAGTGCGTTTACTTTACTGATCTTATTATTATTCGGAGAACAAAAACTGGGTGAGAGTTGTTATTTTTATTTAAATTTTTTAATGAAATAATGTTAACTAGAAATTATAGGTATTTTGAAATTAGTATTGCCAGACGCGGATCTAAGTTTTCGCTCAAAGGGGGGCAAATGTTTCCCTCTGGGGCGAATTTCTCAAGCTGTAAAAAATAAACCGAGGTTGGCAACAACTTATCTATATTTTATTATTATTTTTTATACGAAATAAAAATACAAGTTATTAAATTTGAATGTCTAACTTAGACTGACTGACTTACCTCCTTACTAACAAACGTTGTATAGCGTCTGTATACTTACACAACGCTTTGTCTTCTTCTTTCGAATGTCAAGTTACTGACGACTGAAAAAGAGAAATCACTATATTCATCTGATATAATACGTTTATTAGTAAAGGTTAGAGTTTTAGACTCCGTTTGGTCGAACTGCACCCGTTTCCCCACCCCCCTGTATTAAACTCATGCCTGAGTATTACAAAAGTCATCAAGTTAACATTTTAGATTTCAACGAAAGCGATAGTGATTCGAGCCATAAAAAAAAATCAAATCAAATCATAAAATAAACAGGGGAAAAAAATTCAACATTTTCCTTAACCGAAAATACAAGAAACAAATGTCAAAAAGTACGAAATCGAATGACAGAGGCAGTTTTGCAAGTTTGCTTTAAAAAAGAACAAATTAGAGTTCAGAAACGATTTTACGTGAAAAGAGGATTACGTCAGTGGGGAGGCTGCAATCGGCTGCATTTCGACACTCCGAGATCGACGATACTACACTGTGAAACGTAAACAGAGTCACAGCTTGATATTTCCGTGAGCCGATGAATGGATGGACGATTTGTTTGCTGTTATTTCAGGTTAGGTATAGCTTTGAGGTAAACCGGTCGAAGTGAGAATCCTTGAGGGAGGCCTATGGGATGTATTTCACTATGACAATGATGATGATAGTTTTGAGGTTAGGTGAGCAGTGGTGGCTCAGTGGTAACAGCCACGACTTACGAGTCGCTCGGTCGGTCGCTTTACTTTGTGTAAATTATTTCATCACCACTGTTCTCAAAACGGTAAAGGAAAACATTGTGAGGAAACTAGCATGTCCTAGAAACAAAAATTCGTAGACGTGTGAATCTACTAACCCACACCAGGCCCGCGTTTTGGATTATGGCCCACTCGTTCACACAGAAAGGAGGCCTGTGTCCCAGCAGATTATGGTATATGCTATTATATCATAACTGCAGGTATAATGCTTACAGGAAGGGTTCAAAAGAAGCTAGCCGGACGATAACAAACAATGTAAGAGCTCAGTATCTCACAATAACAGACGATTTCATAAGACAGCATCCCTCTCCCCAGTCCCCTACCTACCTCAAGCCAGTCACACCAGTTTATCAAAACAAATAAATTCGACAGACCACCTAATTTAACACGCTTCCCTTAAACCCGAACCTACTCAATAATTTCGAGGACACGGCAAAACACGCTCGCTTTCCAGCTAGCATCGTGTTTTGACACCCTTGATACGAAACCGATGGCGAACTAAAACCCCAGAGAGTTAAGTTATGGAGGGAGGCAGGATTCAATAAAGAATTGAAATGTATTTTCTGTTAGAATTGTTTCTTGCGTGCTGGGAATACAACCCTAGCGTGATTACTGCGTGGAATGAACGATTGTTTTCTTAATATCGTACCAATATTGTACGATATTGGTTCGGTATTGGGTATGGAATGGAATAAATAATTTAATGCGGTGTGTCATATTAATTTGAGTTCGGGCTCCGCGGCGAGTCAAGTGTACGGTTGTCGAATTGATTGATTGATTGCGAATAATATAGGAGTTTTGAATGTTAATCATATATTCAGGCCCAAATCTTGGGGTTTCAGATTGGAGAACAGATTAATGCTCGGTTCCTATAAACAAAAACGAATCGTTTTGCTTACCAATGGAAGCATTTTTTAATGCCAAACTGGGCATATAAATATATTCGTAAGTTAACTTTACCTGTGATAACTACTTCCACATGGGAGGGTCTACTATGCAAAGCTAATGAGGTCTTCGCTTCATTATTGGTAAAGATACAAGAGTCTTATTTTTAACCAATAAGGGGAGCCTCTATGTCCGAGAGAATCGCGGCGAAAGTCTCGCCGTGTGGAGACACGTTCTAAACGTTCTAAGAGAGTGAATAGAAATACGTGGCTTGATGATAATATCGCCGCGATTCTCTCGCTCGTGAAGGCGGCCCCTAGTGGTCCGTAAATTATACGAATCGGCTAATAATCAAGTATGAAAACTGTCTTCAGAAGTGAGCAATAAATATGAAGATGTATGGAAGAAAAAGACGCATAGGGCAGAAGGGTTTGGCCAAAAACAAAGCTTGGTAAAGGAAACGCACGCTCACGGTTTTTATAAAAGTACCCACTATTTTGTTCAAATTACTAAAGATAGAAAAGAATCGGTCGCTACACCTGTCTAAAATTAATACAACGCACACCTTTACATTCATATTGGATTCCAAACAGACTAGTCAGATAACCCAATCCATTGTGTTTGCAAAAATAAACTCCATTTCAAAAACAATATACGATCATTTAGATAAACCAGCGCCGTATAATGGTGTGGTCACATTGTTTCAAAAGCCGCAGATTATGTTAGACAGAAATGCCTTAGTCTGCCCCGAGACCCTGTGGTTTGCCCAAGATTTACAAATTGATGTATTTCTGGCCCAAGGCTAGATGGTTTCGCTACAAGGGCTCCCCAAGTAATGTATGAAAATTAATCATTAGGGATTATTCTGAATATCTTAAATCTATTCTCAAGAGGGTTTAAGAGATAATTGAGCGTCAATCATAACGGTAGAGGGATTATTCTAAAATTTCGCTTTTGATAAACGAATTAAAAATGCACCCTCATTTTGGTTTTAGAAAATAAAATAATTAAATATCTAACTTTTTGTATTTTGTTTTTTACGTCCAAAGTTTGTTCAATCCCCGCATCGGGAAAAGCAACATTTTGTTATATATAATATTAAGCAAGCAAACCTTTTTGTATTTTGTATAGAAGCAATTTGACATTTTATCAAGTTTCATGTAATTATGTAAACTGTGAGGGCTTGGCTAAAGTTAATTTAATCAATCAACCCAGCATATCGCAGTTCACTGCTAAACTGCGCTACAACACCCTGTCCTCCGCCTTCCGCATCCAGTCTGCCCCAGTCCCCTTTTTTAGGTGGTTGGTCCATCTAGCTGGGGGCGTCCCACACTTCGCTTGTCGAAAGATATGCGGTCTCCACTCCAGGGTCTTAATTCACTATGACCACTCAATGATTCCTTACTTCGAAACCACGTCAATTCCTTTGCTAATCACGCCAACTTCGCGTTCATTTCGTGCGGTTTCGTTCATTGTGTTATGGAGAATACGTTACCAGGACTCGTCTGCTCTAACGGGCATCGGACCTTCGACAAACATGGGCAGCCCACTGCTTTAGTTCCAGCTAATTTGATATTTGCTAACAAAAGCATCCTCTCGAAAGTTTGTATTCAACTATAAAGCGGTAACAAATCGCTAATCAGCAATACATTTCCTTATTCACACTTTAAACAATGCACTGCGATTCGCGCAAGCTTCATTAGGCTGAATACACAGCATGCTAATGCCAATACACAGTTTATGACTACCGTACTATGAATCCTTAATGTAATCCAATTCTTTACGGTTGCCCGGCGGTTTGCCCAGTTACCACCCCACCACTTTAATTAGTTCGTACTTTAATTCTACATGTAATATTCGCTCTGGCAACATTTTTATTGGTTTCCCTCATTTTTCTTTACGTTTCTGTATTTATAATTTAGAAGTAGGAAGTTGGAAACGAAGTTTTTAAATTCTTTGTTTAATTTTCTTTTAGATAAATAAGTGAAGTGCTTCTGAATTCTAACAGACATTTTTGACTTCCGAGTTTTGAAGGTAAATAGCAGGCCTTTTATGATGTGAAGAGGAATTAAAAAGGAGAAAGATACATAATTTTACGAAGTATCTGCATGTTGTGTTTTAGTTAATTAAAGGTTGTTTTTTTAACACGCTTTTATTACCTTCACTCTTGTAACTAATAAACTAACTAACAATGTAACAAAATCTTTGAAGTCAATTTTAACCTACTTCTAATTGTCGTATCAAAATGAAAAGTTGTAAGTATATGTAGTTTGGAAGACAAAACTATAATTTGGTATCTTCGAGCTGATCTGATGATGGAGCCAGGAGGTGGATAGTGGAACTCTTCAGTTGCTACTAGTAAAACCCTCAAGTTTGGGCTCATATAATTTGTTTTGACGAGTTCGATAGATTGCACTTGATGTCGAGGGTCTGATGATGGAGCTAGGAAGTGGATAGTGGCACTCTTCAGTGGCTACTAGTAAACCCCTCAAGTTTGGGTCCATATGATTTGTTTTGACGAGTCCAATAGATTGCACTTGGTGTCGAGGGTCTGATGATGGAGCCAGGAAGTGGATAGTGGAACTCTTCAGTGGCTACTAGTAAACCCCTCGAATTTGAGCTTAGATGATTTGTTTTAACGAGTCCAATAGATGGCACTTCGTGTCGAGGGTCTGATGATGGAGCTAGGAAGTGGATAGAGGCACTCTTCAGTGACTACTAGTAAACACCTAGAGTTGGCTAGTAGCCCTTAATCGTCATAATTTCGTGGACTTTATACTTATTAACTTAATGAAGAATATGCTAGACGCAAAAGTTAAAAATAGGTTAAATTAGAATAACTCGCAATAAGTGGTCCACATTAGCCCGGAATCGAAGGAGGTAGAAGTCATGGCCTTTCCCCAGCAGTGGGATGATATAGGCAGACAGTAAGTACAGACGCCAGCATATCAACCTACTACAATCTGTCAAATTTCTTTAATAGATTTTCTTCTTTATCGCTAAAAGATAAGGTTCAAAGTTGATTGGGAAAATTTGACAGTTTCGGGTAGCTTGATGTGCTGCCGTCTGTACATAATTATGTAAGTAAGTAATGTACTTTTCTCCCTAGTTTTCATTGTAGGTAAGCAAAGCAAATAGTACTTAAAACATTATTCCAATTAAATGTTCAATATAAGCTTTTAAATACTTACTTAAATCTTCACTCCAATGATCTCGAAAGCGTATCTGTGACAGAGTATTTTCTTGATTTCCAATCTCATTTGATGTGCTCACAGGCGACTACGAACTACTAACGACTTCGAAACTTACATACGTGAATGAAGGTCAAAAGGTCATTGGCTATTCGTCGGGTCCGTGGTAATTTGTGTTAGGTAGAATATTTTTTTTTATAGATGTGTTTCTCATAACTAGTGTTTGTTTCGATTATACAGGATGTTTGGAAGCTGAGTGCAAAGCTTTAAGGGAGTGATAGTTGATACCATTTACAGTATTTTGAGCTATACATGTCTCAGACGAAGTGTCTTTTTTTAACTGCATACTTTTGGTAAACCAACCAACCAACTACCACCAACCAACCAACCAACAACCAACCAACCAACCAACTCAACCAACCAACAAACCAACCAACCAACAACCAACCAACACCAACCAACCAACCAACCAACCACCAACCAACCAACCACCTCCATACCAACTTTAACTTAAAAAAATAAAAAGAAACATACTTCGTCTAAGACATTTATGGCTCAAAATGGTCAAAACGGTGTCAACTATCACCCCCTTAAGGCTTTGTATCCAGCTTCCAAACACCCTATATTTTCCTGAAATTCGGTTCTATTTCAGTTTCAAGAGCAACTTTGTTATGTCTGCTCCAAAAATTAGCATTTTTAGTGTAGGTCTAGAAAAAAATATGTTATTGACTCTGCGTCCGAAACTATTTGGCAAACCTCATTTTGAATACTCTGCCAATTTTTCAGTACCCATATTTCCTTGCATAATGACTACAGTTAGTTTTTGTTCTAGCTCCAGATAACGCACTAAAATAATGGATTATACAAAAGTATATTGGGATGTTTATCGGTTCGTATCTTGAAAAACTTTAAAATAAATCATCACTTTACCCCATTTCATAAAGTACTACCACAGTATAAAGTGGATATTATTACCGTGGTACTACTCAACACCTATTTATCACAAACATCTCATCAAAACATGTGCAACTGCACCGCTCAGTTCAAACGTGTAGCCGCATTAATGTGTGCACATCCTTACGAACAAAGGAAACTCAACCTAAAGACATACATAGTTCATACAACGCGGGGGATAAAATGGACCAATTGTTTTACCTCCACCGCTCTTTTGTGGCACAAACATAGTGTGGGCAGTTGCGTGGCTTAATTAATTTATAAAGGCTACTCTTTGAAACCGGCTGTGTATACGGAAGCGAATTTGGCGCAAATATTAGTGGAAATGGTTTAGCAGGAAATAGAGATACAAATTGGGTTAATTCTGATGGAAGAGGTGTATTTCTTTTTTAGTTTTTGATGATTTTGTAAAGAAAATAATTATGTTAAAACGGCATTTTTATTATTAAGACAAATAAAAGGTTATCTGCTAATTGTAAAATCGGCCCCAAGTAGACAAATAATGTTATATTTATTTTGTTGTAGTCAGCACCCAAGCAAAATCTTCACCAGTACTTTCATCCTTCATAGTTTTTAATCGCAATCGACCACAGTAATTCTAGTAACGGCATTGCAATCCACTTCCTCAATGTAATCTCACTCTCCTGTCTAATAAACATCGAAACACAACGTGGGCCTGTCTAGTCTTTAACATTTCCACTATGGATTCCTCTCTTCCTGTCATAAACCCTCGGTCGCCAGTGCCCGGACACTTGTAACTTCTGCTGGACACTTTAAGGAGGATATTTACGTTTTGTTGGCACGCAATCTGTTCGGCGACATTCCATACTTTGTGGCCATACGTGGATTTTGTTTCTTTGTTGATGGTATTGTGGAAAAATTTGTTGATGTCATCAAAATCAAAATATTTTATGCCTACTTGGGCGCTTATAAAAATTTTCAGAAGCTAGGTGCACGGTTCCAATTGGTCGTTTCCTATGAAGAAGAGTCGGCAAGAAACGCCACGTTAACTTTTTTAAATTAATTGGCTTCAACAATGATTTCATATTACACTTTTAGTATATGGGAGGACAGTGTAGGCCTGTCAACAAGTACCAGGTACTTAACTGAATAGAAAATGGTCTAGCAATCGAAGCATCTTTGAGTCTACAAAGCTTACAACGTTCCCACATTAAAAAGACAGAAACTAATCTGTAAAAAATTATAGAATAAAAAAAACAACAGTAATAAAGTAAGTAATAGTAATTTAAAAAACTTATTTTGAGGGGTCCGTGGCTAAATAATAACAGCCGCACAGGTCGATCGATCAGGTTAAGCTACGCTTGCCGTGGTTGGTCTGTGGATGGGTGGCCATCTTTACATACCGAGACCCCTCCGTGCCTCGGAAAGCACGTTAAGCCGTTGGTCCCGGCTGTCATTATATCTTTGACAGTCGTTACGGGTAGTCAGAAGTCCGAAAGTCTGACAACTAGTCTTACCAAGGGGTATCGTATTACCCAGTAGGTATTTAACTGGGTTGTGGAGGTCAAATTTCAGCTGCATCCGGTTAGACTGGAAGCCAACCCCAACGTAGTTGGGAAAAGGCTAGGCAGATGATGACCAGATCGGGGTAATTGCAGACATTAGGCTAGAACTCAATCTCTGAGTGAGATATTCGATGACGGGGTACTTCAACCCACGTCATCGAATATCTCACTCACAGGAAACCCTTGGAACATCTCGGTACAGTACCGGGATGTTCCAAGGGTTTCCTGGTTAGAACTATATGTATATATATGTAAAAATCTCGCCACTATTAGATCATTCTTAAAATCTGTCCATCTCAGAAATCAAACTCATAATATCAAGGCAAAGTCGCCTGTACTGCTAGGAAATAACAGATTATAATACAGATCAGTGAGTTTGGTATGCTTGTACAAAAGCCCCCATATTTTACTGGTATCTTTAAGCACTGTCCTCACATCACCTCATTAACATCTTAAACCAATTCTTATAAATATGGGATCATTAAACGGAATTCAATTATGCAATAAAATATGTTTTATTACCCTTCCATCATTTATAACGAGTTTCACACGAGATTTAACACATGAATGTTGCCACAATTCTGACTTAATTTACCCTAAAATAGAGGGAAATTTTGGAGGGAATCCGCGACGAATATCCATACTAATATTATAATTGCGAAAGTGTGTCTGTCTGTTACCTCTTCACGCTTCAACCGCTGAACCGATTTAGATGATTTTTGGTATAGGGATAGTTTGAGTCCCGGGAAAGGACATAGGATAGTTTTTGTCCCGATATTACCGCGGTGAAACCGCGGGGCGCTGCTGCAAGTATCACATATTTTGTTCAATATTTTTACGAGTATTTTGTACCAACTGATCTATAGTTAACGAAAATACGGTTCTTCGGTTCTGGTTTCCTTGTTTCCTTCCTTGTAGCAGAGTTAATGGTCTGTAATCGAGATTGACAACACTTAAGGGGACTACAGGAACTAAACGCAAAAAACGCAATATGCTAAACAAAAGCAGAAAAATATATGATATTCTTCAGGATATATGCTAGTTATATAGTGTGTTGAAAACATAATATGTACAACTAATTTTATATGATAGAAAAAATCATGAAGATAAGTACCTCTAAAAACTTTATTTTTACAATAAAAACCATAGGTACTAATATACATACAATCATTGTGATTTTTTGTCAGATTATTCTACAAGCAACATACTAAAGCACTAGTGTTTTAATTTTTTAGTCCAAACAATAGATTTTTTGTAAATAGACAATTGCTTTATATTTTGCAATTTTCTTTAATAGATTTTCAACTTTATCGCTAAAGTATAAGGTTCAAAGTTGATTGGGAAAATTTTACAGTTTCGGGTAGCTTGATGTGCTGGCGTCTGTACTTACCGCAGTTGCAGGTCCGCAGACAGTAAATACTTTTCATCTAGTTAGTCTATTTACTAACTTATCACTATCATTACATAATTATTATAAAACAGTCTCCCCGCCGTGACTGTTTGCTTGTCTGAATGCGATAAACTCAATAACTACCGAACGGATTTTCATACGGTTTTCACTAATCGACGGACTGGTTCAAGAGGAAGACATAATTAGAGTTTTGTGTAAATTGGCTGAAATATGACGATGATTGTTGAAGACGTCGAAAACCTGTATATCCGACATCCGCGTGGGTGTCCGAAATTTTCCGACACCCGCGCGAGCGAAGCCGCGGTCAAAATCTCATAACATTATAAAAACTCATATCCATGTAAAACCCCGCACACAATTCTCATAAAAAATCCAATACAATCATACAAACGCTGCATTACAGATACACATACAGAGTCTATTTTCATGTAGTTGCTCGCATGCTAATGTATATTCAATTTATGGGTCCTATTAAAGACATTGCATTGGCAAGCGGAATGGTTCTCAGTCTAAGCACGTTGCTAGCTCGTGTAAGTCCGACTACGGAATATTAACAATCCCGCGGCATGTTGGGGGTTGAGAAAACTGCCTTTTAGCAGACACTGAAAAATAAAATCATGCTGCTACGCTCGTGCGAATGAAATAAAGTTTTTGGAGATAGTTTTGCATGGTAACTAGGAGGATAGTGTAGGGGTTTTACGAAAGGAAAATTCTGTGAGAGGTGTGTTTATTAATTAATTATTATTTTTTTATCCATTTTAATTTTAACTTTTTTATTCTTACATGATGTAAAACAAAAAACAACGTTTCTTGTTTGTCTGTTCGTGTGTTTACTCGAGGACAACTAATTCGATAAATGTGACTTTGGTTTTGTAGAAATTTTGTTTAATCTTAGGTTTTAGTACCTACATAATTGATACATTTGGTGACAAGCCACGGCAAGCTAGCTGGTTTTGGTGATATAAGGCACAGACAGCTAGCTAGTTTTGGTGACATAAGGCACGGGCAACTAACTAGTTTTAGTGACATAAGGCACGGGCAGCTAGCTAGTTTTGGTGACATAAGGCACGGGCAGCTAGCTAGTTTTGGTGACATAAGGCACGGACAGCTAGGTAGTTTTGGTGACATAAGGCACGGACAGCTAGGTAGTTTTGGTGACATAATGCTAGGCCAGCTAGCTAGTTTTAGTGACATAAGGCACGGGCAGCTAGCTAGTTTTGGTGACATAAGGCACGGACAGCTAGGTAGTTTTGGTGACATAAGGCACGGGCAGCTAGCTAGTATTGGTGACATAAGGCACGGGCAGCTAGCTAGTTTTGGTGACATAAGGCACGGGCAGCTAGGTAGTTTTGGTGACATAAGGCACGGACAGCTAGGTAGTTTTGGTGACATAAGGCTAGGCCAGCTAGCTAGTTTTAGTGACATAAGGCACGGGCAGCTAGCTAGTTTTGGTGACATAAGGTACGGGCAGCTAGCTAGTTTTGGTGACATAAGGCACGGACAGCTAGGTAGTTTTGGTGACATAAGGCTAGGCCAGCTAGCTAGTTTTAGTGACATAAGGCACGGGCTGCTAGCTAGTTTTGGTGACATAAGGCACGGCCATCTGGCTAGTTTATGTGACACAAGGCACGGGCAGCTAGCTAGTTGTGGTGATATAAGGCCAGCTAACTAGTTTTGGCCAAGGGGCTAATATACATTCATACTCGTACTTCTACTAATTTAATAAATGCGAAAGTAACTCTGTCTATCCGTCGGTTACCTTTTAACGCCTTAACGGCAGAACGGATTTCGATGTATGGTAGACCATGTCCTAGGTTAGTATAAAGGATACTTTTTTATCCCGGGAGTACGTTTATGTGGGATAATTTCCAACATCCACGCGGACGAAGCAGTGAGCAAATGCTAATAAAGAATTCATAAGTATAGTCATTCCAGCCCTGGTTGCTCCGTGTAATGATTTTATAACTGTAATCGCATAAACAAGAAACGCAGTGCTGTAATATTGTACCTACTAAGTAAAGTGCAAGTGTAAGATATTTAGCAAGTGCCAAGTTTCGTCCGGCGTGCGAAGAGGTAATTATTCTTGGAACTTTAACTTCGTTTAAATACTTTGGAAAGAAAGGATTGCTAGACGTTAATAGACATTATGTATCTTGCTGGAAAAGGCAACGTTCAGTAAAAGTGCATTCGGTTTTCTGTTCTTGAATGGAAAATGCTTTATTTTCTTTCTTAACAAAATTTTGTTCGAGTCAAATTATTACACAATATCAATAAATTAACTATAATAGTGATGATTTTTGAGGGGCTTGTGGCTAAGTAATAACAGCCGCACGGGTCAATCGATCAGGTTAAGCTACGCTTGCCGCGGTTGGTCCGTGGATGGGTGACCATCTTTACATACCAAGATCCCTCCGTGCCTCGGAAGGCACGTTAAGTCGTTGGTGCCGGCTGTCATTCGTGGATCTTTGACAGTCGTTACGGGTCGTCAGAAGTTGTCAGACTTTCGGGCTTCTTCTTCCAAGAGGTTTCGTATTACCCAGTAACCGGGTTGTGGAGGTCAGATAGGGAGTCGCTCCATGTAAAATACTGGTATTCAGCTGCACCCGGTTAGACTAGAAACCGACCCCAACATAGTTGGGAAAAGGCTAAACTGCAGTGCGATTCTGTAACCATCTCACCGTGAAAACTTAGGTGAAGTGAGCGTGGAGTGAGCTGTCAATAGTGTCAATTCCTAGCAAAACAAACTCACATCACCTAAGTTTTCACGGTGAGATTTTTACAGAATCGACCGGCAGATGATGGAAACTCCGAATATAAACTTTCTTTTGTTTTGTAGCTCACTTACTTTTAACTAACTTCAAAAACCGCCACCCAGTCTTTCCTGTATTTTATTTGATCTACGGAACAAAAAAATATAATAAAGCAAAGTTGTTTGGGGTCATCTATATTGGTGAAGGATATTCGGAAGTTACACCAAAACATCCACTTAATATACTCGATTTTACCTTACAAGTAAGTATATTATCAAATGAGGCGAAACAGCCTAATGAGCTGCGTTACTTAATGGATAGCAAGTCGAGGCACCTACTTACCTACTTGATCGTCGGTCAAAGTTTGGATGGGTGATTAAGGATTCTTGTTAGTTTGTCCGTTATCATAACTTGACTCTCAAGGATGTTAGCATGGCTTGATTCGATCATAAGTTACATTATTTATGTGTCAAGTTGTAATGGAACACTTTCTGAGAAAACCTTGGAATTTGATTCCCTACTTTTTTTAGGGGTCAACCATGTGATCGATGGGGTCAACAGTTTTTTATTTTTTGTTTTATTAGCCTGTACATTTTTTTTCTTTTTTGGTAATAAACTTTTTTGAATTTTGTTTTGGCGACCACGTACCGGAAGGTGTAGCGTTGGAAGGCCTCACACAAGGTGGACCGATGACCCGGTGAAAGCTGCAAGAATTCGCTGAATGCGAGAAGCACGAAACCGGTTGAAGTGGCGATGCTTGGGGAGGCTTATGTCCAGCAGGACGTCTTTCGGCTGAAATGATCATGACGTCACCCCAAGTGACAAACAAAAACAAAATACTATAAGGAAGCTTAAAGCTGTGTTTGTAAAGTGCATTGACCTGGTGGTCAATGTCACTATAGAAATATAGCTTTAAATTTTCATATTATTTTCTTAATGGCAACATTAAGAGCAAACAATGACATTTACTGCTTAAAATAAACAATAAGACCAAGTTAATGTGACATTTAGATCCCCAAATATTTAACAAGCGTAAACATCTCCATTGGATAAACGAAATAAGCGAAAAATAAACAAAATATCGCTATTACTTCCAGCTTAATTGCTTACTTAATTTTCTGCGTCTATATCTTCAATATTGCCATCTCCTTCCAACATTTAAGGGAAGAAAGAGATAGAACACTGTAACTCAACCCTTATATCGAGCCCCTTAGACTAAGTCGACGTAACAAAGATATTATAAGTATATCCGTGGGGCTCAGTAATTAAAGTTAACGAACTTGGTATGCAAATGAGCCCTCTTTATCGTTTTTGGGTTAAAACATCTATTACACGACTTTATAAGGAGTCCCCATGGTGTAGGGTGTGCAGAATACAGGGCTACTTCATTTTGTGGAGTAACCATACGATATAATGGTGTCTTTATTAATAAGGGGTAGGTTGGGGTACGAACGAAGTGCATGTAATATAGCCGTTGATGAATATACTTGTATTCAGCTGCATCCGATTATACTGGAAGCCGACCCCAACATAGTTGGGAAAATGCTAGGTAGATAATGATTAGTTAGTATGGATTTTTAAACCCGTTACAATCAACTTTTGAAAGTTTGCAGTCAGCTATTCACATTCATGTAGACGCACTCTAATACATGTCTAATTCATACACTCACCTTGTAAGCAGTATTTTCGTCTAAAACGTCTGAGTAAACATCTACGAGCGTTAGAAAAACAAAGTAAAAAGGTTTCTTCGGGCTTCTTAGTTGAGAGCAACCTGTGTGTATGTACTATTGCATATTCTGAAAGGGGTAACGCTCACACCGCTTCAAGTAAAAGGCTTTTGTTTCTGCATGAATATAATCGGAATGGTTATTGTGCTTCGTTGAGTATTTACCGGTTTTGTTGGGTAGAATGCGTCGAATAAAGCGATTGATAATATACATTACGTACTTTTTCCCACATTGGGTGGCCGCCTCACGAAACAGGTTCTCCGTCTAATTAAACAAAAGCTGCGTATAGTTACTGCAGCTTTAACTGGCCACGGGTCATCCAATAAACACCTCTTTGTCATAGGAGTAACAGACAGTTCGCTGTGCAGGGCCTGCATGGAGGACGAGACAGCGGCAGATGTGCTTCTAAACTGCCCGGTGGTCGCCACGTACAGGGCAAAGTACGTCGGTAACCCAGGTACCCTACGTGAGACGGTCAGTAACATCAAGGCGTTCCTGGCCTTCCTTGAGGAGCTGGGGTGGATCGAATGATCGATTTTCCCACCCGTACGCAAAATACGCGCATTGACGTGGAGTTGCGGACACCAGCCCGTATTACCTATTACCTATTCATTACGTATCAGCTGTTACTATATTTTGTTTTGTATTTCGTCATCTTTTAATATAAATATCTAGGGTGAAAGGTAGCCTCTGTCCTTCTCCTGCACCCTAAAGGCTCCTGCAAACAGGCGCGACGCGCGACGCGAATCGCGCGCGACACAAAGGCACCGCTCCTTGCGCGACATGCGGTGCCTTTGTGTCGCGTGTCGCATCGCGTCTGTGTGTACGAGCCTTAATTGCGTAACACAATATTAATCACAATTTGCATAATTTTGAAGGATATTGTTATCCATTGCTTCATACGTTCGATGTTGTCTGCTCAACAACGTAAATAACGCAATGAATGTTGTTGAACTGTCATAATGAAATCCATTGCTTCTATTAGTGTGTTACACAATTACTTCGCAGGTTATCTATCTGTAAAATATAATTTCGATTGGTTTAGTGGTTTAGGCATGAAAGGTAATAGACAGACAAACAGACAGAGTTATTTTTGCATTCATAATCTTCGTATGGATTTACGAAGAAACGAGACAATTTTATTTTGCTTAGTTTTGCAACGCACCGACAACTCTTTTCAAACTCAAACTCAAACTCAAAGCATTTATTTCAATTAAACCTTGTACAGGCACTTTTGAATTGTCAAAATTAAAATAGTCCGTCAGTTAGTCAGAAAGTTGAAGCTAGTTGCCCATTCCAAAACGTAGATCTCTATGGAGAAGAACGGGCAAGAAAATCCATGGACACTCTTAAATCAAGATATTACAAATCGTGGGTACATTATTATTTGTAGTTGTGATTGTACAGACGCCAGCACATCAAGCTACCCGAAACTGTCAAATTGTTCCAATCAACTTTGAAACTTATGCTTTAGCGATAAAGTTAAAAATCTATTAAAGTTTGACAGATTGTAGTAGCTTGATGTGCTGCCGTTTGTACATAGGCGCGTGTAGTCATCACATCATGTAGACCCCGTCACACGACAGGATGCTTATAAAACATTTATAAAAACTTAAAATCAGTACAGTGGGATACAATGACAGGTGGCTCAGTGGTAACGGCCGTGACTTATGAGTTTTTGGTCGTAGGTTCGCACCCAGACGGACGCTTTATTCTGTGTAAATTAGTAACACCACTGCTCTCGAAACGGTGAAGGAAAACATCGTGAGGAAACCGGCATGTCCTAGAGACAAAGATCCAAGAAGAAGACATCTACCATCCCGCACTGGGTCCGCGTTGTCGATTACGGCCCATTCCCTCTTACAGAGAGGAGGCCTGTATCCTAGCACTGGAAACAATATAGGCTGATTATGCTATATCAATGTAAACAAAAATAGAATCATTCTAAGTATTAGAAACATATTTTCTTGGTATAAAATAACAAGCTATTGTTAACCTATATTTGCCTTTGAAACCACTTTAATTGTCCATCAGACATTCATTATAATTATTATAAACTCACCGGTAATTAATGGTTTCGAGAAACCTGAAGGCTTTTCTAATTATATACTCGATGCTCGTACTTCCCTGAATTACTAATGAGTTCGATATCCTTTATAATCAGATTTGTTGTTTAATCATTGTACGTATTTCGTTGAGTTCGCAATTTACGTGTAACACATGAACAAAGTGTTTATATCATTATATCAGATTCTAAGAAAATGGAACTCGTGTAAAGTACAATCAACACTATTCTAAGTTTTAAAGTAATCACGTAAAAAAATAAGTTAGATTAAAATTTCACAATAGTCTTATAAGCTAGGTTGTAACTAATTATTTAGAGAACCTGATTCTTTTCAATAAAGGATTAAAAAAAATGTTTGTACAAAGGATAAAAAAACACGTGTTCATATTTAATTGGCTGATCTGATTTCTATTTCCAAAAACATTATAAGTAATTTTATTCCAACAATTTTTTACAGGAATCGAAGGAAATATCTTGAATCCTTTAGAACTGCACACAATGGTGGCTATATAAGTGGGTAGCACTTTATATTACATTTTTTGCCAAAGCTAATGGTTATGTTGCAGCAAAATGAAACACGCTCTTGTGTGAGTTTAAGTTTATCATTATTTAATAAAAATAATTAAACATCTTATACTAAATTAACTAACAAACTATTAATATTAATAAAATATGGCGTCGATAAATTCCTCCGCATCGCTGTCGACTGGTAATGTAACCAAGAGATTGGTGGCATTGCCACGTTGTATGGCAATGCTTAGCCTCTGGCCATGGTAAAGCCAGCCCTGGGTCCCAGGACGTATCAATCAGCCGTTTGGAGATTTCGTTGAACAAACCATGAGCATTCGGACCCCACGGCCCCGAGGGCTTGAACCCCAAACGGCTCGAAAATATAATTATCGATAAATCAACATTATCCAACACTTGAAATATAAAGTCAAGAAAAAACAACTTTCTTCAAAACTTGACGCCTCAGAATGGGCCTGTCATCGCATTACAGTCATGTCCAAGGTTCAAATTAATGGCTACCATTTGGGGACACCCCCATGTCACTTTTTCCACTCCTAGGGACTGTCCTTTGGGATTTCTTATGAAAAAAATGTGCGATATCCATATACTAATAATAAAGCTAAAGTGTTTGTTTGTTTGAGCGCACTAATATCAGGAACTACCAGTCGGATTTGAAAAATTCTTTTTGCATTTGGTGGCTTAATTCTTGAGAAAGGCTATCATCACCCTTAGTTTCTTAGGAGACGAGCAAAAAGAAAAAAGTGAGAAAGAACGCTAAAAGAAAATGAAGTAATAGCGCGGCAGGCGATGCGATGCGACGCGGTGGGTCGGTGGAACAAGAAATTTCACGCAGGCGAAGTCGCGGGCAGAAGCTACTTCCTTATATTCCGGATTAGTATGGCTGACAGTAAAAGGTTTTTGTTTGTCTGTCACTCACTTTTTGATGGCGAGAATGTATGGTCGAGTGTTTCCTGCAAGCTATGTCCCGTAGAGGCTAGGCAGATATATTAGATGAGGGTGGCGTACTGTCCGCGTACCGGCCCATAGTGCTGCTAGACGAGGTGGGTAAGCTGTTCGAGCGGATAATCGCTGCCCGCCTCGTCGGCCACTTGTGCGGAGAGGGGCCGGATCTGGACGGCAGCCAGTTCGGCTTTCGGCACGGGCGCTCTACCATTCACGCTGTGTCGCGAGTGAGAGTCCTGGCGGAGGAAGCAGTGGCCCGGGGCGGGGTGATGTTGGCGGTGTCCTTGGACATCTCCAACGCCTTCAACACCCTGCCCTGGAGTTGTATTCGGGAGGCACTGCGGTACCATCGGGTGCCTCCCTACCTCCGCCACGTCGTTGGGGCTTATCTGTCGGAGAGGTGTGTCACCTACGTGGGACGTGATGGCGGACACCAGCACCGCATGTCGTGCGGTGTTCCACAGGGCTCGGTCTTGGGCCCGCTCCTGTGGAACATCGGGTACGACTGGGTGTTGAGGGGCGAGCTCCAACCGGGCGTGGACCTTACGTGTTATGCTGACGACACGCTGGTCACTGCCCGGGGGAGCTCGCACAGGGAGGCAGCGTTGCTGGCGACGGCTGCGGTGTCACAGGTGGTGAGCCGCATACGTCGCCTGGGCCTGGAGGTGGCCCTCAACAAGTCGGAGGCCATGGTGTTTCATGGCCCCCGGCGGGCGCCGCCGCCCGGATCACACATGGTGGTCGGGGGGGCTCGGATCGCTGTCGAGTCCACCATGAAGTACCTGGGATTGGTGCTCGACAGCCGGTGGGATTTCGGCCCCCACTTCCGGCGGCTGGCGCCCAAGCTGTTGGGCGCTGCTGGGGCGCTGTCAACGTTGCTTCCCAATCTGGGGGGCCCGAGCGCCGCCTGTAGGCGGCTCTACGTGGGGATCGTGCGATCCATGGCCCTGTATGGGGCCCCGATCTGGGCGACTGACCTGACGGCCGGTAGCATCGCAGTCCTGCGAAAGCCGCAGAGAGCTATGGCCGTCAGAGTCGTCCGGGGGTATCGCACGATCTCCTACGAGGCGGCTTGTGTACTGGCCGGATCCCCGCCCTGGGACCTGGAGGCGAAAGTACTCGCGTCACTGTACCGGTGGCGCGAGGAAGCGCGGGCGCGGGGCGAGGGGCTGACGCAGCGCCATATGGAGCTGCGTCGGTCTCAGCTTCGCGAGGTCCTGGTGGCGGAATGGCGGGACAGGCTTTCGCGCCCTACCGCCGGCCTCGGTACCATCGAGGCGGTCCGGCCAGTGCTCGAGCGCTGGCTCGGGAGGAGGCACGGCTCCCTGTCGTTTCGGGTGACGCAGGTGCTCTCGGGGCACGGTTGCTTCGGGAAGTACCTGTGTCGCATAAACAGGGAGCCGGACGCCCGGTGTCACCACTGCGTCGACTGCCGGGAGGACACGGCGTGGCATACGCTGGCAGAGTGTGCCGCTTGGGAGGAGCCGCGCCGTGCCCTCATCTCAGAAGTAGGCAGTGACCTCTCGCTGCCGGCCGTGGTCGAGTCCATGGTCGACAGCGAGGAGTCCTGGGACGCGGTGGTTTCCTTCTGTGAAACAGTCGTCTCGCAGAAGGAGGCTGCGGAAAGGGAGAGGGAGATCTCGTCCACTCACCCTGCCCGCAGCAGGCGCACCGGGCGTCGGCGGAGGGCGGACAACGCCCTCTTCCGGCCCCCCTAAACGGGTCCAGGGGCGACGGACTCGGGGACGTCCGTCGCCCCCCACACATCAGGACCCGAGGTGGCGGCGCGATGTGTTCCACGCGCGCCCCTCTTAGACGTCGCGGGGGGAGTCAAACACCTCACTCCCCCCCCCGACCAGACGGGGCCCGCTGCGGCGGGCCGGCACCAGCCGGGGGTTGCGGAAGGATCGTACGTTCCCGCGACCCCCGGCGTAGGTGTGAGATGGAACACCCGGGGTGGTTTTTAGTCAGTAAGAGTCTGACAGACCCCGCCGCCCGCCCCAGGGCGGCGGACATCCATGAGGATTTTCCACCCCGGTTCAAAAAAAAAAAAAAAAAAAAAAAGGGTGGCGTACTGTAATAGTTGTCGCCATGTTTTTTTTTTTTTTTTGTTATTGAATATAAGATGGGTGTATTTTTGTTCTATAATTTGTTTTGTGAGTTTGTGGGTTGTTGTTGGGGATTTAGAAATAGAATTACGGTAAACGTGATATTGAGTAAGTTATAGGTGTTGGTATAAATATCAGACTTACTTACTAACCAATGGGTCCCTCTTAACTCAAACTCAAAGCATTTATTTCAATTAAACCTTCAGGCACTTTTGAATTGTCAAAATTTAAATTTAAATAGTCTGTCAGTTAGTCAGAAAGTTGAAGCTAGTTGCCCATTCCAAAATGTAGATCTCTATGGAGAAGAACGGGCAAGAAACTACATGGACACTCTTTTAAATCTTATTATATTACAAAATCCTGGGTACATTATTATTTTTGCTTCTATATGTGAGAAAAATGTAAAAAGAAAGACACAAATGAAGAAACATTTCAAAATATAAGATTAAAAATAAGCCTTGGCAGTTAAGAGATGACCAGTCTCAACCGACGGGCATCGATGCACGAACATGACGCGTGGATCAGCACCATCTAGCTCAACCATGCAACCATAATGGCAAGCGACATCGCGCCATGCCCAGACGGAGATCGCGGGATTAGCTGGACTCCTTCAACGAGAACTGGAGCAGCTGCTAAGGACCAGCACTCTAATTGCGTAACACACTATTAATCACAATACGAATCATTTTGAAGGATATTGCTAATCCATTGCAGCATATGTTCGAAACATTTGTCTGCTCAACAACATAAATAACGCAATGAATGTTGTTGAACTGTCAGAATGAAAGCTGTTTCTACTGTTAATGTGTTACGCAATTACCCCCCCCCCCCCCTAGTAGGTAAGTAGAAAGAGAGTAGGGAGGCCTTTGCCCTGTGCAGTAAGACAACACAGACTTTAAATAATAATAATAAATATCAGATAGGACAGTACAGTACAATGCGTGCCACGTAAGAAGAGACTTGACTCCGCCTCCCCCGCCTCTTTCCACCGCCCCTATGACGTCCGGTCCCGTCCCGCACTCAGACTTCATACCGCTAAAGATACCTAAAATCGTGTACTGCGCATGTCAAACCACGTGGTGTGTCAAGTCTCTTCTTTCGTGGCACGCATTGTACCCGGCGAAAACATGCACATCGACCTTTGGAAAGAGACAATCGGCTAATTTCGGCTTCGTAGAGCGTTATCTCTGTCGCACGAAACACAAACAGTCCGGTATCTATTAGGAGCTGTTAAAACAATTATAATTTGCTTCTTTTGATAATTATTTTTATTCTTTGTATAAAATACACCAATTTGAATTAGTCGATGTGCAATATTTATCGCCGGGTACTGTATTTGTCCCTCTGCAAAATCTTCTGCTCATAGAAGGAAATAACTTCGCGCTGTTTAAGATCTCAAAGTTATTTTTTTCATGTTCCGTTTCTTCGTAATATTTCAAAAAAAGCTTAGAAAATCACACCAGTCATGGCAGCTTCGCAATCCTCTGTCCACTAAGATCTAAAGGTTTTTTTTTTAAAGACGCTTACAATTTCTTTGTGAATGTAAGTGTATTTAATATATCTTTTCGTAAAAAAAGCTTTTTTCGTAGAAAATACTTCAAAACAGCACAATATTGGAGTCGCGTCAAGGCGTCAAGCGGCTTGTAATATCCGGTCCAAACCAGATCGTTGGCTAAACAAAACGCCGGGGGCCATGTTGGAAATATATACACTTGCAAATTCACTCTTGTTCTAAGTTAGTGCTCTTTCTAACGTAGAAGAAGAGAGAGAGATAGACTGTTGTTACGCGCAGAATGTTAGAAATTAAATAAGTAATTTTAGAAGTTCATATGAAATTGTATGTTAGTTGTTGTTTACAATGAGTGTTACTTTATATTTATGAATCATACAAATCTTCGATGTTTCTTTCCTATCAATTTCTCTCTTGGTGTAACTGCAATAGAACAGCCTGATCTCATACTTACAGAGAAAATAAAATGAGCATTGAACAATACGTGGTGACAGATTCAATTCAAAGTAGATTTTTTCACGTTGAAACTTAACTTTAGTGAAATGCCAGCCACCACTGCTCTTAGATGCCAACGGGTAGCAAATCATTTACATAGATGTAAATAATTTCATCAGACTGCTCTCAAAACGGCGAAGTAAAACATCTCACGATGTTTTATTGTTCGCAGTTTTAAGGAACGAATGGCGGTCTTAGAACCAACAACTTGAAGACATGTGACATCTACCGACCCGCACTGGGTCCGCGTGGTCCCACTCCCTCTAGGAGAAAGGACATCTGGGTCCCAGCAGTGGGTACATTATAGGCTGATTACGCATGCTAAGATTTAAATTATCTAGAAACGATTTTGTAATGTTAGGTAATGATTGTTGAGTCAGTAAAAAGTTATTTTAAGTTAATTGAAATTAAGTGAAATTTGACAGATTTTAGTAGCTTGATGTGCTTGGCGTCTGTTCATAAAAAAAAAATTGCATGGCTCCGAAAATTTTTAATAAGCTACCAAATGACATAAATGAAAGATTTAAACTTGACTCAATTTAAACGCAACCTAAATAATTTTTTAATAGAAAAATGCTACTATACCATTGACGAATTTCTTGCTGACAAAATTTCTTGCGGCCGATCCTGTATTTATTATTTATAATGTAATATTCCTATCTAAAGACTTTTAGAATTGTATCCTATAAAATGTTTTATTTCATTTCTAATAAATATTGTTCAATTGATAGTGTATTTTTGAGTTTCTATTAAATATCTGTAAGACCGTTATATCAACAAAAATCGCACCACTAAATACTTTGACTTTGAATAAATATTTTTCAACAGAATAAAGATAAATTCCACATTATTCACTAAAATAATTCTATCAATTCCTTTGTAGAATAAAATTTTATTGCAGCGCGTACTAATCTGAAATACTATTTCACGTACCCACCTGAATTGAATAGAGCGCGATACAAAAAATCTACACTACCTAGTACTTTATTTTAGCGACTAGGTTTTAAATTCTCATATCTAAAGGAAAATGTGAAAGATAAGTTTGTTGTAATTTATGTGAACTACCCTCGCTTTGTTCTTGCACTTTATAAGTAGAAATAGAATTTAGTTCACTATTTTGCTGGATACTTATAGAACTATCGTACTTTTGACTTCTTTCAAGATTGCTCAGTTGCTACGGCGTAGCACTGCTACGTCAACTACACTGTCGTAGTACAGACCAAATCATAAAATACGGGTTCAACAGTACGTATGTGCTCGTACATGAATAGTACAACTCAAACTGTGTGTAGTTTCTTCTGTTCCAATTTTGAAACTTTTTCGTTTTCTACGTTTGCACATTTGCTACGACGTAGCCATGTCATGTTCATGTCTACGTCAGCTACGGCGTAGCATGTGTGTAGCTCTACAAGGTTTAACCTCAATATCACAGCGAATAGTGTAAGAACTCACGGCCCTCTCTTACTTAGGTACCATTCTTTTACATAATCTTACTATATTTTGATATTATATACAGACAATTCTATTTTTAACTTATTATTAATGGTTGTAATGGCAATTATATCACTTAGTTTTAATAGGTTTTGTATTTTATTTATCCTTTTGATCGATTTAAAAAAATTTTTTTGTTAATGTGAGGACTTTGTAGGCTTGTAGACTTTAGATATGTAAACCATTTCTAATTTTACTAAGTACCTGTTACTTGTTGCCAAGCCTACGCTGTCCTCCCATATCTACTGTAATTTGAAAATATTGTAAAGGCCAATTATTTTTGAAAGAGAAACCGTGGAGTTTCTTGCCGGCTCTTTTCTATAGGAAAGGACCCATTAGAACCGTGCACATAGCTTCTGACGTTTCATAAGTGCTCATGTGTAATAAAATATTCTGATTTTTATGTTACATTAGCTTCTGCCCGCGACTTTTTTGTGTTAATAAAAAACCAAACAAAAATAAAAAATATCCCATGTACTCGGCGAAATTGTAGTAGTTTCCCTTTGGTAAAATCATTTTTGGATTCGGATCAGTAGTTCCGAAAATAACCCCTTACATACAAACTCACAATTTTTACCTCTTTATAATATTATATGTAGATACAAGATGGGTTCTTAAAAAACACAATTACCAATAGCCCTTTTGATTTAGGTGCCAGTTCAGAAAATACAATAATAAAATTCGTGTCCCTTAATTACGTGAAGTATATTAGCGGCACCCCTGCGCCCTTCGGGCCCGGAATGTCGAAGGATTAATGGGGCCCGGGCGATATGTCCGTTCTCATTTTTAGCTAAACCTTCCAGTACTTCAGTTTTGAGCGTTCATAGGTAATGTTATCTGTTACACTCTGTGGTATTGGAAGGGATGTTTTGAAGGAAATATTTGGGTTCAAATGGCGGAAAAGAAAGCCTTCCGTGGTTAGGGGCGAGAGTTTTGTTCACCGATCCTTACATTGTGTGGAATATTGTTTTAAGGAAATACGCTAATATACTAATAATACAGAATAATAAAGAAGCGAAATAAGATAAATATTTTTTTAATGGATGAAAACGCTGAAGAGTTTGTTCGTATGTTTGAACGCGCTATTCTCCGTAACAACGAGTCGGATTAGAAAAATTCTTATTACATTTGATAGCCCAATTCTGGATTCCTATGGCTAGAGAAAAACGAAATCACAAAGAACACTAATCGAAAACGAAGTAATAGCGCGGGAGGCGATGCGATGCGAGGTGGGTCGGGGGACAACGGCACGGCGAAGTCACGGGCAAAAGCTATAACAATATAAATGGGACCAGTATCATATCTCATTATTAAAGCTACATGCAATGGATAAGCGCCATACATATTTATCTGAAGCTATCCTTGGAGTGTTTTCGACCCTTGCTCATTGAACATGTAGATACGAGTTCCATATTTAAAAAAAAAATTGCTGAATTGGCCCGGTCTTGACCTCGATCACGCCTGAAGAAAAGCGATGGATGAGGTCTATGATGGAACAAGCGTACCCAGAAGATGTCTAAGGCATTGGAACTCCCACGCATCGATAAAACACAGCAGGCTGCTTGACGCCGGACTCCGATGGGGTGGGGTGGGGTTTTAATATCCATCTTATTTTGCTTCTCCAGCTCAATTCTAATTCCTCTCCATAAATAATAGAAAAAAGGAGATATTATGTCCGTTATTTGAAAATGTATCGGATCCAATGTCTCCAGTTTGCCCCTACCACGCACAACTACTACACATGCAGTTCAGTAAAAGCAGTTTACAATACGAAGTTGCGTACACTCTCGCAATTCATAAATCAGAACGTACTATACAATAAATTATAAACCTTATCTCATAAAACACAGCGAGCACATACAACTATACCACCCTACAACTTACCCACACTATCTTACTGTTTTTTATATTTCCATATTCTCACTTCAAATTTCATAACCCAAATATTTCACCTAATAGACTTTCATATAAGTATTTCTTTCAACCCTATCCCCTCGTATTAACTATTCTATTTCTTTAGTTAATATTCAGCGAACGTTCAGACCGGCAACCTTACAGGCTAACTTCTTAGCCCCCACATTCTATGAACGCAGAATTATCATATTTTAGATATTTGAACGCAGCCAATTTTGTGGTTTAAAAGAATCGTGCTCCTCACGAAACTTGCGATATTGTTTCTACTTAATTTTATGTAGATTTTGGGTTATTTTTAGTTGGTCTTCAGTTTCAACATATAAGTTTTTAGCTGAATTAATTTGGTGCTGTTATAATAATTAATTAATATTAGGGTAATATTTGTCCTTTAATAAAAATAACAAAATTGAATCCTAACTTAACTAAAACTATACAGAAACTAAAAAATTGCGTTGAAAAATTCATCCGCATCGCTGTCGACTGGTAATGTACCCAAGAGACTGGCGGCATTACCACGTTGTATGGCGATGCTTAGCCCCTGGCCAAGGTACAAGCCAGCCCTTGGGTCACGGGAAGTGTCAACCAGCCGTTTCGAAATTTCTAAATAATAATACATGTTTAATGTTGTTTTGTTATTCCCAGTTTTTCGAATTCACACGAGTTTTCATGCTGTGGTAAAAGGAAAGGCAAGTCAGCAATTTTGACAGTGCATGCAGTGGTACTAATGTCCAGGTTGCGCCAAACGTGGAAATGTAGTGCTACTCGTTCAACAATTGTCGTCAAATTGTGTTTAAAGCTAGTTAAAGTTATTCAATTATTTTTTCTTGGTTGTCATTTCAGAGGTGATTGTTCGAACGACAGACAACTTTTATCCGTGGAACAAAAGTCTGACAGCGGTAAAATAAATATTTACATCGTTCTCTTTGGCAACCATAAATTCAAATTGCGAACCATCTGGGTAATACTGTTAATTACTATGGACCTTTAGACCCCATTATAATTTGGTCCTTCGAGCCAGTGTTTATTATTTTTGGCAACCGATGTTCTACTCGTATGTTCCTACCACTGTTTCCGAATACAGTGTAATTTATATTAAAATAATTATAAAATTCATAAAATTCAATGTCATAATAGAATAACAAAGAAAGAGGTTTTTTTTTCTTAGGAAAGTGAATACATCACTCTACAAAATGCTATTTATGATAAACATAATTTGTCAGAACCTTTTTCACACATTTGTATACAAGTCATATCTTATGAATGTCCGACGCTACCCTGTCCCGACTATGCGAGAGGGTTATTTTTCTACCCTCGAGCTAGGGGTGTGAAGTGGAGAAGGGAAAAATGGACACTCACCGGTTTTTTTGGGACGCGTATATTTGTATTACGCTGGAGCGTTGTCCATTTATTAAGTCCAGTTCAGATTTTATATTACTACGGAGAAATGTCGACTTGGGGATTTTCTAAGACTCTTGTTTATGTTCACGAATTACACAGAACGAGTCATCAAAGTTTGTTAAAATAAAGGAAAAACACTGTCGTATTGAGATGAAAAATACAAAATATTTTTTACCGAATGTAAACACTTTATTGATAAGTAAAATTGTTAGACATTTATTGAAAATTCCCTCCGATCAATGAATAATAATCATACCTTCAGGTCGCATAATTTATTCAGAAATTATTGACGATGTCGTTAAAAACTCCTTATCACTTGCCTCATTCTAATGCCTCATTCTAATTTCAAGGTCAAGTTTGCGATTAGGAAATGATGACAAAAATTTGTAGGTACGTGTTTGTTTTATTTATGTCAAGCTAGCGTTATCCGATGTTTTTTTTTTATTTTTTACTTACTTAATACGGGCCAAACAAAAAACTAACTTACTTTATTTGCCATCGCCACGCTAGGAAGAAGATTCTATACTTGAGTTTGACATTTAATACGTAACTGTCCACAATATTAATAATTTATGTTATTTTTGCTAACACCAATGTTGTTCAACTGCAAAAAAGTATCATAATCGAAAGTAAATACAGAAACACATGCGATCTCAGGTAACATACAAACAATTGAGTATAGTTTGCACATACGCGTCCGAGTCCATTAATCTAAGGTCACAGCGGACCTTAATGCAAACGATGGGCGACGTGGCACCATGCTAATTCACTACCTTTTCGATTTATATTACCTTATATGATACATTATGTGTAGTGAGAACGGTACGGCTTGGACAGGGAGGGATCTTTTTGGTAAAACAATTTTTATGTATCCCTAAATGTATGAGCGTCTAAAAATGACTCTCTTACAGGTTTATGAAGAGGTTTTGGCACTAAGTGCTCATACAGACGAGCGATACGCGTCGACGGTAGCGGCAACTGTAGCAGTTGACAAGTGTTGACGGCTGCCGTCGACAACGTGCCCCTTGAGCATCGTACTCATACACGAGCGACACGTTTTGTATAAAAAAAACCGGTCAACTGCGACTACAAATTTGTAGTTATGTAAATGGTTTTAAAATATATTTTTTTGTAACGTAATTCGGATTTTTTCCTTTATTTGTGCTTCTTGCCAAATTTCATTATTTTAGGTCAACGGGAACTGCCCTATTAGTCCAGTCAAATTAGACTTTGAAGGTTACAATAATTCCCATAGAGCTAAAAATTGGTATGAATGTTCAGAATAGTATTATAAATGAATTGTGAAAAGTCCCCATGAATCCCCCTTGTGCAAAATTTTTTATTGATGGTGAAAGTTTGCAAAAATAGGTTTTTCGCGTTTTTCAGCTAAACGGTGAGTTTTACAGCAAAAATAGTTCAGAAAAAAATTGTAGATCATCCGATTCTCTACAAAAAATGTATCCACACTTTTTTTCATAATTATTGCCATTTCCGTGATATAGCGGTTGAAAGAATTGAAAAAATATTTTATTCGTAATATGCACGTTAATGTACTTTTATATACATTTTTGAACCGTTATACGAGTAAACATATGAGTCCCTGTCTTTTTTTTTTGTTGTTTAGCCTGCGTCCCACTCATGGGCAAAGGCCTCCATCCACTCCTTCCATCATTCGCGAGCCCGCGCGTCCTCCTTCCAGTTTTGATGGAACCTATCCAGCTCGTCCCGCCATCTCCTACGTGGTCTGCCGCGACCCCGCCTCACTGTCTTATACATACAAAATACCAGACATCTGTAAAAATTCATGTGCACGGTATCAATGCTACTTTTTCGAGTATAATTTTTTCGACACTGCACATGAATTTTTACAGATTTCTGGTATTTTGTATGTATAAGACAGTGAGGCGGGGATAGAAGGAGGACGCGCGGGCTCGCGAAAGATGGAAGGAGTGGAGGGAGGCCTTTGCCCATGAGTGGGACAGCGCAGGCTAAACAAAAAAAAAAAAAAAGACAGGGACTCATATGTTAACTCTTATAACGGTTCAAAAATGTATATAAAAGTACATACATATTACGTGCATATTACGAATAAAATATTTTTTTCAATTCTTTCAACCGCTATATCACGGAAATGGCAATAGGTAATTATGAAAAAAAGTGTGGATACATTTTTTGTAGAAAATCGGATGATTTACAATTTTTGTCTGAACTATTTTTGCTGTAAAACTCACCGTTTAGCTGAAAAACGCGAAAAACCAATTTTTGCAAACTTTCATCATCAATAAAAAAATTTGCACAAGGGGGATTGATGGGGACTTTTCACAATTCATTTATAATAGTATTCTGAACATTCATACCAATTTTTAGCTCTATGGGAATTATTGTAACCTTACCTCTATTTTAAGGACTAATTTGACTGGGCTATATAGGTTTTGATTTCGGAACATATTCGCCGGTAACTTTTGATTGCGTTCATTTAGAAGTTTGATTTTTTTACTCCTTTAAAGGATTGCAGCCCTCATTTTTGATATTAATTTTAACTTGATTTTGTATGCGTTCCTGAGAAAAAGGATCTTGACTGACGGATAGACAGACGGACAACGAAGTGATCTTATAAGGGTTTCTTTTTCTTTTTGAGGTACGGAACTCAAAAAAGATACGAGTAAAAGTCCACTGTTGTTTGATGTGATTTTAAGCTGTTAATTATGATAACGTTTTAAAGTTTTTGATAAGACAGCTGGATATTCATCATCATCAGCGCAATTAGTACCCGAGTACAAACCTTAGGACCTAGGCAAGTGGCATCGCATTTGCATTTGCTTTTATGGATGGGCAAATTTAGCCAGTTGGCGGCTACGTAATTATATACGATAACCATGACGTCTGTAGAGTTTTGCTAGCTTTTATTTTATGTGACCCTGCATTGTTATCAGAAACAGGAGAATGCTATGCACTTTGAAAATGTTCATTCTTCAGTTTCACATTTAAGTTCTAATCTCCACCATATTGCCACATAACATTACACTGAGATTCCAACTTGCTTCATTCTTAAGCCATATTCTGACGTCACAGTGCTCAACTCCGCGTTAAGTTTGAGAGCGTAGCACTGCAATATCCGGACGGAACATATGTAGTGACGTCATACGAGGAACGAACGCCTTCTAGAAGAGCGGCCATATTGGTTCAGATCCGGTTATTGCAATGCTTGTATGAAAAAGGTTTGGTGATATGGGGGTCGGAGAAATGTGATATTCTTTTCTTTATAGGCGTAACATTACACGGGGAAGACAACTAACAAAAGATATTTACAAGGCAGATGTGAGTGGAAACGCTGGGAGGGACGCCAGGTTAGAAGGACATATATTATGACCTTATTGGTGGAGTTCTTCAGAAAGATCAGTGCGTGTATGACCTGATGTTTGAACGTAAACAAGGCAAAAGGAGTATATGTAAGGATCAACAATAAACAACAATATAACAATATTTATTTGTTTAAGACTTAAAACTATTTACAATGATTGTACCTTAAATTAGACTTTGTAACTTAATGCCAAGATATACAAGACATGTGCAACTGGGCCTTTTTTTTTCAGGTTGGGAAATCATCAAATGACCCCTCCCGCTCTGAGTGGAGCGGAAGGCAGTGTCAGACTATTACTGACTAAAAACCACTCGTGTTCCTTCCTTAGCACTTTATGTTTGGACCAGCGGTAACCCTTTCGAACAATCCCGCTGACCCAGGCCGGCTTCGGCTCTAACGGGCCCCTTCACTCGATGCTGACATCTCTATGAGGCGCGCGTGGAACACGTACGCGCCGACCGGCAAGGGCTGGTCCTGATCGGACGGTGAGCTACCCATTACTCTCCGCCCGCAGGCCTGCGCCTACGGTGGCCAGGAGACGTCGCGCAGCTACCGACGCCCGGAGCGTCTCCCGCGGCGGCTGGGACGGGAGGCTCTCTCCCTCAGCCGTCCCGCCGTGCAACTGGGCTTAAACTAGGAGGACTCTTGTGTTATCCGCATCAGTTACTTCCACCACCACCGTGATCGAGCTGTCATTACAAGAACGAACGAAGCAAAGGCGTAGCAAGGGCGTTCTGTAGTTTCTGCTTATCCCATTGGATGAAGGCGTACGTTTATGTTTGTGTTTATAGTACACATAGGTATGATACTTAGTGTACTTTTTTTGTAGGCTGGTTTGTGTCTGACGGTTGAGAGACCAGGGGGCCTAAAAAGGTACTTTGGCAGAATCATAATAGGATAAATAACATTATGAATCATAATATGCACTACCGGATTGGCGATATCCTTCGATTGACATTGTGAGTGATAGTGGGTGAGAACAATGAGGATGTAGAACATACTGTAGGTATAGGTCCATAGTGACTTAAAAAACTCATTGTTAACCGAGACACGCAAGTTTGCATGTAAGGTTTTGTCTGAAAACCTAATGCAGCACACACAAAAAAAATGGTAAACTATTAATAGGCGTTCGTATTCCGTTGTAAGACACGTGTCGGATATTACACAGTCTTACATCGTCCACAAACTGGGCACGTGCCGCGCAGTCTGAATACTTTGCTGTGACGGAAAATGTCTTTAGCGGCAGCAATATATTTAGCTTGTGTCACGCCTCGCTGCAGTTGGAAATTGTTTTCCGAAAGTTTTCGTTTCTTGAAGAAAAGATTTTGTTTTTATTGTCGATTTTTTTCTGTAATATTCTTCTTAGCGTGTCGTTGGCAATTTAAATAGAGTTGACCCAGAGTGTGGCTACGTTCTGTAATATTGACGTCTTGTGTCATCCGAATGGTTCTTTAGGGTATGGGAAATAAATGATACGTAAATATTCATTTTAAGATAATATTTACTTATTACGAGTATATAGGCTAACAGACTCAAAATAATAATATGTATATGTATATAAAGGGTAGGAATGATAGGGCATCAAAAAATTCGTCCGCATCGCTGACAGCGGGAAAACTGCCCAGAAGCCTGGCAGCATTGCCACGTTCTATGGCGATGTTGATTCCTTGGCCAAAAAATAGTCCAGCACTCTGGTTACGTGAAGAGTCGACCAAACGACCATTTAATAAGATTGGAATCTAACAGATTAATTTGGGAACAGACCTATAGATTTCTTGATGACTATTTTTTGTAAACATTATTTTACGTTACATAATTACAAACTTAGTCCATTTTTATTGTGCTACATGTAGATACCTAACCTCTCGCGACCCCGTGACGCAAGCTAACGCTGTTCCACTTAAATGTAGCGCATACGCAATGAGCCGGAGTATGGGCGCGTGCTAAATTGTCTGTCAGTCTGGCGCGACAAATGGAATTTGTGGGAAAATGTGCTACTACATAACTTTATAGTGACTGCGAAGGGTGGCGCTCACTCAGTTCATATTTTTTTAAGACGTCGGTAGTTTAAGTAGCTTTTTTGTGTAGACTAGAATTTGGTAAAGACACAATATCTTTTGGATTGACCGAATACATGGGGGTTTATTTATAAACGTTGCTTTGTCATCATCAGAGGGACCCGTGGCTAAATAATAACAGCTGCAGAGGTCGATTGATCAGGTTAAGCTACGCTTGTCGCGGTTGGTCTGTGAATAGGTGACCATCTTCACATACCGAGACCCCTTCGTGCCTCAGAAAGCACGTTAAGCCGTTGGTCCTGGCTGTCATTCGTGGATCTTTGACAGTCGTTATGGTAGTCAGAAGCCCGAAAGACTGACAACCAGTCTTACCAAGGAGTATCGTATTACCCAGTAACTGGGCTGTGGAGGTCAGATAGGCAGTCGCTCCATGTATAATACTGGTATTCAGTTGCATCCAGTTAGACTGTGTGCTGACCCCAACATAGTTGGGAAAAGGCAGGCAAATGGTGATGCTTCGTCATCATCATTTCAGCCCCGAATCACCCAGTACTGGGTATCCGTCTTATCTTTTTTCTGCCATACTACCTGGTTCCGTTGATAAGTAAAGATTCATAATCAGCCTATAATTTTTCCACAGCTGGGCATACACACGTGGGCCCAATGTTGGTTGGTAAATGTCACATATCTTCGATTTTTTGGTTCTAGGACATGCCGGTCCCCTTCGATGTTTTCCTTCACCGTTTTATGAGCAGTGGTGATGAAATAAGCCATAGCTCAAAAATTCATTTTACACTTTCGTTCAGACACGGCGGGAGGGAGGTGTCTATATTAATTGTCAACATCCGTGGGTGTAGCTTTTATGAGATGCGTGGGTGAGCAGCGAAATTCACTAGATTAAGTAAAGAGCTCATTTGTAGGATAAAGTGCTCTTGATTCAACACTAGTAATGTCGCCTTGGTTGTATTTAAGTCGACTCAAACTAAGTACCTACACTTAAATACTCTCCTATTTGCCATTATTTGAGACAAATCATTGAGATTTCTTAATTATATTTAAGTTTAATATGTATTTTGTACAGACGCCTACTCGAAACTGTCAAATTATCCCAATCAACTTTGAACCTTATGCTTTAGCGATAAAGTTGAAAATCTATTATAGTAATTTGACAGATTGTAGTAGCTTGATGTGCTGGCGTCTGTACACATACGCAGGTTACGGCAGACCACGTAGGAGATGGCAGGACGATCTGGATAGGTTCTGTCAAAACTGGAAGGAGGACGCGCGGGCTCGCGAAAGATGGAAGGAGCGGGGAGGCCTTTGCCCAGAATTGGGACAGCGTAGGCTAGTAAAAAAAAATGGAAACACACTCGCAAATCTTTCAGAATAAATTCTCGGAAAAATCCGCATCAAAATCTATTGGTAAGCTTAGAAGATTAATCACACTGACAGACACGAAAAGCGGCTTTATTTATATTATGAACGGATATCTCATGCGATACGATACACGACAATATCACGGACACCCTTTAACCTCCTTTCACGATTTACTCATAACTTAGACCATTTAAGCAGTCAACATAAGACAATAGCCTTAAACTGTCAGGTAATGAAGCCTGCAATAAAGCTGTATCTACACTACAGAATCCACTTCCCCACAGGTAAATAAACCGATTAAGGGTAATTTGTAACACCGTCTACTGTGCCCGGGCGAGCGCATATAAATCATTGTTTGTGCCTATTATAACAACATTATTTCGTATTAGTGCACAATCTACGTGTTTATTGTACATCCAGTGTGGCGGGACTTTTATTTTTCTATTTGCACAAGTAATTTATTAGGTGGTGAAGCCCTGGGGTGTTTGTTGTATATTTATATTCTGTTACGAAGGTTTGTTGGGTGAAATAATCTATTTTTCGTACCACTTGCTCAAAAAAGTGACATTCTATGCCACAAAAAGCGAACATAACAATAGTCATTTTTAATCTGTTAAAAACAGGGAAAGAAAATTGTACTGAATTTCATTCATCCTCTAGGGGGAGAATGTGATTTAAATTTGGAATACTTACCGAAATTTATACTGAACTACATCTGTGTTTACACCATTGAGTTTGTACCTATATAAAGCATTATACATCTTTTTGAAAAAGGAATACGCATTGATTATGCAGTTATGATTATTAAATAAAATTACGAAAACCGACGAGGCCGTATGAGCTTGATGCCTTTGCTTTTCCGACAAAAAAATATTAGTCTAGGAATTTGCCGCGTTTTTGTTTTCTTCAAATACATAAACGTTAAGTTTATTTTACTTTTAATTGACATTATTTTTAATAAATGCTTATCTCATATTATTATTGTGTTAATTTTTTCGCAAATGGTACGAAAAGTAGAGTATTTTCCTCGGTGATAAAGCTGTCTTAGTCTTGGGTGAACTTAAATCCCTCGCTACACTCAGGACTCGTCTTAAATCCCTCGCTTCGCTCGTGATTTAAGTTTTTAACACCCTCGCTACGCTCGGGAGTAAACCTCGAGTCCTTCGTTACGCTCGCGATTTAAATCGCCACCCGCGACAGAAGACACTGCTTTATCCCCTTGGTTAATAATCTACTATTATTTTTTGAATTTTTTGTGTTGTAAAAGGATTATGGGTGTAACATTTTAATAAGAAAGTAACACGTTTTAAATGCTCGTGTTTTATAATATTAAACGTAACAACAACTGGGTATACCTTTATTTCCTCTATTGTTTAATAGTACATTCTAAAACGCTTGAAATACATACACCATCTTTACATATAGGATTGAAGTACAGACGCCAGCACATCAAGTTACTACAATCTGTCAAATTTCTTTATTAGATTTTCAACTTTATCACTAAAGCATAAGGTTCAAAGTTGATTGGGAAAATTTGACAGTTTCGGGTAGCTTGATGTGCTGGCGTCTGTACAATCGTTAGAATGCTTTGAAAGCTAAACTCCCCAGACGCGATGGATATCGATATCTAAACAAGATAAAAAAAAAGATTTGACGTTATTTTAGGGAGGTCAATGACCTCTGTTAGTGTTGTTACTTGAAGTATGAGGAAAAACTGTTTTCGTATGGCTTTATTGTGTTTAGATAACAATACTATCACATCTATAAAGTTTATACAAAAAAATGTAAGCTGATATTATATGTGACTACAATAGCTGCGGTCGATGACCCCACAAAAAATCTTAATTTTTTTTTTAAATACCATGTTTAGTTATCGATACCCATCGCGTCTGACAAAGACAAAGACATTTAAGGCTCCTTCAAACAGCCGCGACACGCGATAAAATCGTGTGCGACACAAAGGCACCACAAGTCGCGCAACGAACGATGCCTTTGTGTCGCGCGCGATTTAATCGCGTGTCGCGCCTGTTTGTAGGAGCCTTTATTCGTCGGATATGGTAGGTCGTTGGTTGGTATGAATGGATAAGTCCAAGTCATCCGCCGCTAATAGCGGCACACGAATATTTACAATGTGAACCTAATGTTCACGTGGGTAGGTATAAAACCTAACTTGCATACTACATATTAGAGTTTAAGTCTAATAAACAATACAAAACACTTATACTATGGACATTTTATACTCTAATAATAATATACAATATCAAATAAAAACACAACAATAACAACATTTCTATTATTCAACTAAATAAACCTACCTTATTATTTGATCGAAGCTTATTATTAAAAAAAAATATATTTCTTACCTATTTACCCTTATAATCAAAAAATTCTTTTAAAGTGTAAAATTATTTTGGAGAAGCCAATTTTTCAGATTTTTTTTGTAGAAATTAAATGGTAGCTCTCTTATTACTTTTGGAATACGGTTAAATATTTTAATGCACATATCTGCGGAGTTTAGCTAGACAATTTGAAATAACCCTGTATAATCTTATAATGACAATATTAGCCCAGCTTTGTTATTTCTCGATACAGTAAAAGCCTGCCATGTTATATGCTTGCCTTGCCTTACACACGGGAAATAAAACCACCCCTAATACCTTATTAAAAATGTTCCCTTCACACCCAGGACTTTAATTAAAGGTTTAAATAAAAGCTTAAAACAGTTTCATTAAGTCGTTCGAAAGACAAATTCAAAGGGCGAAGCGCAGTATAATTAATTAGAAATTATATAAAACGTCTTATTGTTCGTTAAGTAAATTTTAAAGAGGGGAATCCCCGTGAGAATTGGCCAGGCCTGATTTAACGGGGTTCGATTTATGTTTCGAGGGCACGCTAGAGGCTCCTATAGGGGAACGGTACAGGGCACAAGGGGGAGAGAATTGGCGGTCTTATTTTTGTCAGGCCTGGGGGGCCTAAAAAGGCCACTTTGCCAGAATCATAAAAGGATAACATTATGAATTATAATATGGTGAAGACAGTCCGTATTTTTCTTTTTTTCGCTGCACTACGTAGGTATAATCAAAGAGATTAGGATTGGATTTGGATTGGATTGATTGGTTTTATAGCACAGACAAAAAAAAATAACTGAAAAATCTTTCACCAATGGGATTTGATACGATTAACGTAACAGTTAACTGTCCATTACGATTCATAATGTTATCCTTTTATGATTCTGCCAAAGTGGCCTTTTTAGGCCCCCTGGTTTGTTGTATACTTATGCAATAAAGTCCTCCAGACCGTATTTCGTAAAAAATTTCCAATCAACTGTGATCCTTATGCTTTAGCGATAAAGTTGAAAATCTATTAAAGAAATTTGACAGATTGTACGAGTAGCTTGATGTGCTGGCGTTTGTACATAGTGGAATATGGACGGGTATTTCGACGCCTAACGGTGTTTTTGTTTTTATTTGTATAGTTAGTTAGTAATTTAGTTTAGTACCTAGTGTAAATAGTTAGTTATCTATACATACAATAATGTTACCCCTTAAAAAAAGGGAATTTAAAATTGTGGAAAATCGGTCCGTTCGCTTATAGCTTGCGCCGGAGTGAGCGACTTAATTGAATTTAGCGATATACGCCCCGTTCCGGATTAGGAAAATGCTCGAAAACAACAGGACGTGTTTTTAATATAACTTATAAACACAGGCAGTTGAAATCAACAAGCTGTAACAAACAAGTGATTTGGAAGAAAAAAGTAAATAAGTTACTGTTATTCGGAAAACTTTTGTTTAAATATTGAAAATTCGTATCTTCAATTGTATTTCTTTGAAAATTCCTCATCTGCCTAGAATTTTCCCAGCTATGTTGAGGTCGTCTTATAGTCTAACCGGATAGAGCTGAATATAAGTATTTTACATGAAGCGACTGCCTAGCTGACTGCCACAACCCAGTTACTGGGTAATACGATACCCCTTGGTTAGACGGGTTGTCAGACTTTCGAGATTCTGACGATCCGTAACGACTGTAAAAGATCCACGAATGACAGCCGGGACAAACAGCTTAACGTGCTTTCTGAGGCACTGAGTAAATAGAACGGAATTATATATTAGTTTGACTTATAAGTTTTTAATGTTTATTCGAGTCTTTTCTAAAGAGCTAATAAAATTATTATATATAGGTACCATATATCAACTAAAATTACTGAAATTATTACTAAAAGAACTAAAATGAATAAATAATACTGTAGCGGTATCGACAACGCCACATGCGAACAACGTGTCATACTGACGTCACGCAAAATCCTGCATCTCGCAAGCAGAGTTTACAGCGCAACTAGCATAGATCAACGGCCCAACATGAATAATCGGGCAGTTGCCTGCCAGACACTACACCCGTCTGGTCGTAGGATCCTCCGTTTTCTAAAGAGTATGAGTGAGCTTTACAACTTGTTCCTCATACCTCTATAATACTAACTCATTCAAAAACGAACTGGGAAACGGCAGCTGGTTGTTGATGTGGAGCTGTGTCACAAACTATGCTCCTCTTCCTACCCTGCCTTTGCAGTCAAAGAGACCTCTGCGCTCCCACCGATAACGCCGTGGTAGTGGCGAAGTTTTGGGCCAACAGAATTTTAATAACTGTCATGCTAGCAAGACGAAGAATCGAATAGGAAAACCCTATAACACTTTGCCTTACCGGGGGATCAAACCTAGGACTACTACCAGTAGATCTACGAGGAAGTTCAGCAGGTACATCCTCCCAGCAAATTAATTCCCGTATTATATCATGTTCAATATTATTTTCTCGTTATCTACAAAGAAGGCAATGCTTCATAAATGTTGTTAATTTGATAGAAGTTGTAGATATTGCGAAAGGAGGACTCTTTTATTTTGTAGTCTTTTTGTAGATGAATAACCAGCCAGCAGTATTATTGGCAGCACCTCGAAAGTCAAAGGGAACGGAGTGGAGTCACTTCCTACACTTTCCGAGTTCTGCTATAGTTAGAATTGTATGACCCGACGTAGTTAACAAGAATAGCTTTAGTAACTCATTCAGAGAAAATGCTGAAAGTATATCAGTCTAATAACGCTCTCTTTATCTACGTAATATTAAATTCAAAATCCAATTGCCAGTTACGTTTTAGTACCGTGAGGGGACGAGCCTGTTGCTATTAACTGGCATCTAATCCAGACTAAGGGCTGCTAAGAAATTCCTAACAGAAAAACATAATAAACTTTGCCACTGGGGACCGAACCCAAGACCCCACGCGATCACAACAGCAGAAGTACTTCAGCAATGTCCCAGCAAATTAATTCCCGTTCAATATCATTTTCTCGTAACAAACAAATAAGGCAACAAGCAAAGTTTCAATGTGTAAGTCGTGCCAGACTTAGATGGCTTCGATGTCTAAGACTTTGTTCAACATACATATTATACACCACAAAGTTTGTAAGCGGAGTTTGATTATAGCATAAGTACGCCAATGTTTCAGCTTCAGCGTTTTCTGTTACGGGTGGAAGGTACGAGTATGTAAATACATACTTACAGGTTTACACAATATGTTTTATAAGTCGCTAAAGGTGAGCTACTAATATTGTAGGGACGGGACGGTTACAGTGCGTCACCGACTGTCGGCATGTTGCGTTGGATCTAAGGATACTCTTTGACTGCCCGTTGGTTTTTAGCGTTTAGTGTTCTCCTGACCCACAAACAGTACGAACTGGTACAAACTTTTACACAATGGACGCACACTTAAGAGTAGTTCACCGGTCCGACCTGAACGCGCCCATTATTTTCAAAGCGTGTCGGTCAACCGATGTACGCATGATGACGCGCTTGTCCGCTTGTCCTCGTACGCAGTGCGTTAATGAATTTCCATATAATTGCGAACGCGGCCGACATAATTATGCACCGACGATCAGTGAAACAGTCCACCCGGCATTACATGTTGTATTCCCTAGTTTTCTGTTTCTCATGCATCGATGTAAGTAAACGATATGAGAATTTTCTCGTAAGCTTGCTATATAATTCGCTATATTGCAAAAAAAATAAGTGGAGTTTCTTGCCGGTTGTGGAGTTTCTTGCCGGCTATTCTCCATAGGAAACGACCAATTGGAACCGTGCACCTAGCTTCTGACGTTTCATAAACGCCCTTGTAGGTTTATGTGAAATAAAATATTTTGATTTTGAACCGGTCAGCAAGTAAGTAGGGGTGATTAATAAATTCCAAGGGTGTGGCAAGCCTTTTCTTCATTCGTGGATGCTCTTTTGATTTAGGTTAAACAATATTCAGCGATTTACTTCTCACACCAGATTCACCTATGCCTAACCCGTCTGAAAAAATTGGCGTGATGTTATGAAACTTCTCAGTGTTAGGGTGAGTACCATTTGGAAAACATTTCATCAAAATTGTGTCATCATCTGCCAAGCCTTTTCCCAACTATGTTGGGGTCGGCTTCTAGTCTAACCGGATCTAGCTGAATAGCAGTATTTTACATGGAACCACTGCCTATCTGACCTCCACAACCCAGTAACTGATAACACTTGTATTAGGTATAAAAGCTTGGTGGAATTTGGCCTAAGTAGATATTCGGACACGTTGCGCTAGCACCTGGAGAGCAACGATCGTAACTCTCTGGACGCTTGAGTGAGGACATCGCCGTCGAGGTAGACCACGGCGAAGGTGATGTGACGATCTGATATGGTTTGCAGGGTCATTGGGATTTTCGAGCTAATATGTCACCAGAGGTAAGAGGAACATCGTGTAAAGTTCACTAATACTCTATAGAAAAGGGAGGATCCTCCGACCAGACGGGTGTTGTGTCTGGCGGGCAATTGCCCGATGTCGGGCCATTGTATCTATGCTAGTTGCGCGGTAAACTCTGCTTGCGAGATGCAGGATTTTGCGTGACGTCAGTATGACACGTTGTTCGCATGTGGCGTTGTAGATACCGCTAGATGTCTTTTTTATAAGCACGTGCAACGTGCACTGTGACAGTAAAAACTTGTACTCTTTCTATTTGGCAAGTTATTCTATCACGAAAATAGCTATTGTGGCAAACCTCGTCCCAGCATGAAGTTGTTATCAACTTTATTAATATAAACCTGCAACTAACCTCTATAAACCAACAATATTTGTAAACTTAACCCCATAAAACCCATCATACAGTAACTAGTATCAATAGAGATCACCATATAATCTTATAGCGATAACATTGTATCAAGCTACTATAAGGGTTAACTGTACGGCAGTTAAACTACAGTTAAGCCCTGTTAACTGTTCAACCGATAGTTATAGCGGGTCAACATCGTTAAGTATTTACGAGACTCGTCCAATCACAGGATGACATTTTACTCGTATTGTGGACATTGTATTGTTTTTGGCTTTATGAGGGTAAAGTAATTGTTTACTGGTAGTTGGGGGTAGTTATGTGATATTTGATGACCGGGTGAGAGATTATTGACTTTAGGTTTCTGCTTAGTGATACGTAGGTACCCTGTTAGGGTGATAAGAGGATATCGTCCTTCCATCCTCCGGTTCCCCAGGAATTCGAGGCATGAAGGACCGAGCTGCGTCAGATCCCAGTGGTTGACTGGTGGGAGCGACTTGCGCCTTGACTTGGATGCACAGTCAGGTAATCAATTATCAAATTGAAACACTATACGTCAATTTTTGTGTGCATAGGTGATTCTCTATCGACGCGGCGACGGCTGTTTTATAGCCATTTTTTACTGGAATTTGAATACTTATACAATTTTTTTAATATTTAACTAAATATTAAAAAAAATTATCGTTTATCGAATTGACTACCTACCCAACTGGGTTGGTAGTCAATTCGATAAACGATAAATTTCCACGACTTTATTGACCTTTGGGTATTCCAGCCAGGATTTTGTGTTATCTTAAGTTACATTACGTGGAAACTGGTCCACGGTTTGGTTGTCTATTATCACTACGATAGCTTAAAGGTCGCCTAGGAATATGACCTTTGTGTCATTGAGTTGCTCCGACCAGTTGAGTTGATCAAATCTGACAGGGCTTATATATTAGATTTATTATTAAATAATAGGGTTCTGAACCTTATTTTGTGTAACCCGGCTTCGTAGTTTACAGATAATTTCTTGGAAACAAGCTGATGATGGTTCCTATTTGAACTTTACTACTCACCACCGTGCTAAAGTAAATTTATAAGGTATAATCTGCAAGGAAGGATTAATTAAACAAGTACCTTCTTACACAATAAAAAGTTTATTGGAATTATACAAAATGAAAGTACACATACAAACAATGTGGCAAGCCACCAAATTAATGTACCCTTCCAGAGTCTATGGCATACACCCACACAACTAGTCTCCGTTCCTAGTGGTGTCAGTGAATGCCAGCCATGAGACTAAATAGCAGTTTCTCAGAGTCGCTATAGCGAGTCCGTGGGATGATCGAATTAACAACTTCTAGCTCAATCGAACAGGTATTGGCCTTTTCCGGACTGTGCTCATAGAGGGAAAATAAACGCTATATGAAGCTAACCCGAGACACAAGATCCTTACAACAACTGGTCTTAAAACAACCTAGTTCCTACAAAAGGCCTAACTCTCTCATAGATTAAACCATAATGACACACTGATAACACTCTCTATAAAACCTTCAGTATAATCCCTTCAGTTGACGGTTCAGGGTCCTTGGCGTCGTTCACAGGAGAAACCTGTGAACACGCGCGAACGCGGCCTACGGACAAGATGGTGACGCTATCGTTACCTGGAGTGGCGAACTTCCCTCATCGCCTGGATTCGGTTAGGTAAAGCCTTCCTAATGTCGGAGGACCACACCGCAAGGGAGAACCATAAATCCGCCTGCGCTTCAATCACCACACGGCGCAACACCAAGGCATCGAATCAATCGCACCAAACTTATCAGGCTAGCATAAACAGCCAGACCTGTATCAACGTCCTCGTGTCAGAACACACATGCTTGATCTAAGCTACAGGCTATCCAGCAAGAACAAAGAAAATGGTTTAGTACTCACGGAATTCTGCCAAAACTGCTCCTACTTATCAAAACCCATCGGGTTATTTGGGCACATCCCAATCCTCCTAGGATTAAGTCCCTCAAAATCGCCCTTTAGGCTCGAGTCCTTGTTCGTAAAAAACGGACACCGTCTCCGCCTATTCCTCCAGACCAATCTGACAGTTTCTCGAATCATCTTCCACAGACTATATAGATTTCTTCTCGATTTGTAGCTTCACTTTATCAAACATTATGTTTGACATAAAATGTGGTAAATTATGTAAGTTTGTTTATTTATTTGGTTATCCAGTAAACTTGCAATTAATTAACTACTTAAACAAAAAGGCATCAACGCCATCTGTGTCACGCAGAACAGCGATGACCACCCTGGCGTAGTCCGCCGTTAATTACAACAGGTGTCGCTACTAGACACAATCAATATTTAATTTTGCAACGTCACAATGCCCCTCTTCCCACAAAAAGGTTTTTGTGTACGCAAAAACCAACACCGCCCTCGGTGTTATAACACTGGAGTGGGTTTACTAATTCTCATAGAAACTGTAGTGGAAGAGTTCTGATCAATTTATAATTTGATGGTTGTGAAACGTCATAAATTTTTTTTTAAAAGATGAAATAAAAATAATTTCCTTATTTTTCCTACTGTAAGTAAATAACCAACCTTATAAAATCCAAACTGCCAGGAAACCTATTCTTCTTACAAATCTTCCTACAATCCGGGCATAACCCCCCCATTCTTTCATACATCCCTGAATTTCTATCTCTTTCAATCATGTAGCAACCTGCATTCAAATCGCAGGTAGCCACCTCTTGCATACTCCCGAATTCCGTCTGTAAACCAGTGGAACTCTGAATTGTTTAATATAAATCTAAACGATCTTCCTGGTGAATATGTTCAGCGAGCTGATACATATATTGGGCAAACAATGTGCATAAAACTCACCAGGCAAGACGTATACAGCGTTCCCAGAAATAATATTCTGTAAACATAATGGTGGTTTGGCTTATTTTAAGAGTCACCGGCCGCTCGTAACTAGATAAGCACTAGTGCTATCTAAAGTCTCACCGAAGCAACAATGCTATATTGGCAAAACAAAAATTAGTGAAGGCTTATTTTTGAAGTCACGATCCGCTTCATATGAAAAAAAACAACGTTCCCAGAAATAAATATTCTGTAAACATAATGGTGGTTTGGCTTATTTTAAGAGTCACCGGCCGCTCGTAACTAGATAAGCACTAGTGCTATCTAAAGTCTCACCGAAGCAACAATGCTATATTGGCAAAACAAAAATTTAGTGAAGGCTTATTTTTGAAGTCACGATCCGCTTCATATGAAAAAAAAACAACGTTCCCAGAAATAAATATTCTGTAAACATAACGGTGGTTTGGCTTATTTTAAGAGTCACCGGCCGCTCGTAACTAGATAAGCACTAGTGCTATCTAAAGTCTCACCGAAGCAACAATGCTATATTGGCAAAACAAAAATTAGTGAAGGCTTATTTTTGAAGTCACGACCCGCTTCATATGAAAAAAACAACGTTCCCAGAAATAAATATTCTGTAAACATAATGGTGGTTTGGCTTATTTTAAGAGTCACCGGCCGCTCGTAACTAGATAAGCACTAGTGCTATCTAAAGTCTCACCGAAGCAACAATGCTATATTGGCAAAACAAAAATTAGTGAAGGCTTATTTTTGAAGTCACGACCCGCTTCATATGAAAAAAAAAACAACCAAGCGAGCTTGGCTATAAAAGTTATGGACCGAGCCATTAAAAAAAATAACACAAGGCATGCAAGACAGCAAAATTTACTGTATACTATCTTGAACGATACCCAAGACTTACGTTCATAATATAATAATCAAGACAATTTACTTATAGATAAAGTATAGCATGCATATAAGCCTTGTCAATATCCGACTCCTCATCTACAAACTCGGAGGGACCAAAGCCTAAACAGAGTGATTTGAGTTGTTTTCGAAGTTTTAAAACTGTATCTGCCGGTGTCTCTGCACGAACAGCAACCTCATATGTCAATTCGTCACGTAGAAGGGAATGTATGTATACTGTCTCTAAATCCATAGTGAAAAAACAACTCAACCAAAACCAATGACAAACCAAACGCAAATCGTGTATAACGCGTTTCGGAACGCACCCTGATATATCAAAACGTCAAACGTCAAATGTATGAAAACGAATGCTGAACGATACAAACAAACAATGCTGTTTTGTGGAATGCCGTGGTTTTTTTTTAAATCTGGGATTAAATAATCAGTGTTAAAACGTTAAACAACGAAATGACCGACCAGTTGTCATAAAGATTCCAAGTGTCCCGTTTCAATGAAAGTTGACTATCATTGTTCATTAATTTCTACAAATTGTAGTTCCCTGTATTGCAAAATCCAATCAATACGAGTGAAACTTGCTTCTAGTGTTATTATCTTACCACTGTTGTCCTCTAATACCAATATGAGACTGCTAAAACACCTCTGAGAATTACCTCATAGAAGTTGTTTACAATTTTCAAGATTACCCCCATTTGTTTATAACTTTTACAGAAATTAATGTTGGGTTTTGTTTTATAATACAATGTTTCACTATAAAAATTAATGCAATACAGTTTATCAGGACATCAACTGAAACAACCACATGAACATAATAACACAAAACTGTTGTTTCTTATTGTACTAATTATCTTCCAGTTGTAATAATTATTACTTGTATTTGTTAAACAAACTGTACCATAAATGCAAACCAGAATGCTACATAAACTTCAGAAATATAGGTAATATTAAGTCACCAACCTCTAAACAAACGTTTGGTACATATATAGTGCCAAATTAATTATCACAATGCAACTTGTCTTACTTGTGAGTTGGGCATACATACAAATAAATCACCTTTATCCACACTCTGTACCTTACCGGTCCAACAAAAGAAATGGTTTAATTGTGGTGCAACGGCCACTATATATTTGAAACTTAAAACTAGCCTTAAACTACTACAAGAATCCGCCAACTGAAAGGACTGAGGGAATTGAGAGAGAGAGAGAGAGATATTGTTATTAATTCGTTCACCCTATATAATTAAATAATTATATACCGTTGGGCGCCAACTGTAACCCGGCTTCGTAGTTTACAGATAATTTCTTGGAAACAAGCTGATGATGGTTCCTATTTGAACTTTACTACTCACCACCGTGCTAAAGTAAATTTATAAGGTATAATCTGCAAGGAAGGATTAATTAAACAAGTACCTTCTTACACAATAAAAAGTTTATTGGAATTATACAAAATGAAAGTACACATACAAACAATGTGGCAAGCCACCAAATTAATGTACCCTTCCAGAGTCTATGGCATACACCCACACAACTAGTCTCCGTTCCTAGTGGTGTCAGTGAATGCCAGCCATGAGACTAAATAGCAGTTTCTCAGAGTCGCTATAGCGAGTCCGTGGGATGATCGAATTAACAACTTCTAGCTCAATCGAACAGGTATTGGCCTTTTCCGGACTGTGCTCATAGAGGGAAAATAAACGCTATATGAAGCTAACCCGAGACACAAGATCCTTACAACAACTGGTCTTAAAACAACCTAGTTCCTACAAAAGGCCTAACTCTCTCATAGATTAAACCATAATGACACACTGATAACACTCTCTATAAAACCTTCAGTATAATCCCTTCAGTTGACGGTTCAGGGTCCTTGGCGTCGTTCACAGGAGAAACCTGTGAACACGCGCGAACGCGGCCTACGGACAAGATGGTGACGCTATCGTTACCTGGAGTGGCGAACTTCCCTCATCGCCTGGATTCGGTTAGGTAAAGCCTTCCTAATGTCGGAGGACCACACCGCAAGGGAGAACCATAAATCCGCCTGCGCTTCAATCACCACACGGCGCAACACCAAGGCATCGAATCAATCGCACCAAACTTATCAGGCTAGCATAAACAGCCAGACCTGTAACAACGTCCTCGTGTCAGAACACACATGCTTGATCTAAGCTACAGGCTATCCAGCAAGAACAAAGAAAATGGTTTAGTACTCACGGAATTCTGCCAAAACTGCTCCTACTTATCAAAACCCATCGGGTTATTTGGGCACATCCCAATCCTCCTAGGATTAAGTCCCTCAAAATCGCCCTTTAGGCTCGAGTCCTTGTTCGTAAAAAACGGACACCGTCTCCGCCTATTCCTCCAGACCAATCTGACAGTTTCTCGAATCATCTTCCACAGACTATATAGATTTCTTCTCGATTTGTAGCTTCACTTTATCAAACATTATGTTTGACATAAAATGTGGTAAATTATGTAAGTTTGTTTATTTATTTGGTTATCCAGTAAACTTGCAATTAATTAACTACTTAAACAAAAAGGCATCAACGCCATCTGTGTCACGCAGAACAGCGATGACCACCCTGGCGTAGTCCGCCGTTAATTACAACAGGTGTCGCTACTAGACACAATCAATATTTAATTTTGCAACGTCACATTTGAAACAAAGTGGTTTTACACTGAATTGACTAGGTATCTATTTAACTCGCCAAACAGATTACCCAAAAGACTGAACAGGATTGAACGGGTGACCCGTAAACCTCTAGTTGACTTTCAGTTCGTAGATTATGGATCAGAATCACAACATATTAATAATCATTTTATAAAGTAAATAGCTGAACTTCGTACCGTCATCTATCGAAATCAGACAATCTGTTCTCAAGGTATCATCAAAAATATAGTTGGGAAAAGGCTAGGCAGATGATGATAGGGCTTAGAATGTATTGATATTGCAAATCTTACCCAAACTAAACAGTTCTATGAGAATAGGATATTGACCATAAGATAACTAATCTTAGAATAACTATAACAGTATCGTTATTTTAAAGGGATCCTAATAAACCTTAAACTTTAGTTAACGAGATTTTAGCGGTACTTATGTTAGGGGCTCATAATATCATAAGTTTATAAAATATTATGGTTGTTATATACGACGTTTAACTCAAAGGGGATTAACCTAATTTCAATCTAAAGTAAGGGGGTTATGTAAGAGCCTAAAGGGTATTTTAGACTGAATCTTAATCTTCGCTTCTGCCTAACCGATTGGGGAATACAGATGTTAGTTAAGCCTGATTTACACGGTGAAATTTAATTGCTTGTGGCATACCATATATAAGCTGAAGCAACAATAAAAGTCGCACCGATTAAACAGTCATTTGTTGATTCATTTGTATTGTATGCCACAGACAAGGACCTCACATGATCAGCCTATACTGTTCCCACTGTAGGGTCACAGGCCTCCGATCTTTGAGAGGGAGTGGGCAAAAAACTTGCTTCGCGTTCTTCTGATTCTTCTCTAATATTGGTGTTAGCAAGATGTTAGTGAGACCACAGCCTTAGGTGCAAGAACATAGCCAGTGTTATCGTTCTGTCTATCACCGATCCGTCTGCCAAATGTGCTGAACACGGCAATCCCGTTTGACGACTATTACCAGGGTCATTTGGGCCCAATATTGGCAGAGAACGCCATGTTTGCCGGTGTAACTATTGTTATTGGTGTAAGGCTCTCGCTCGCACTTCTCAGATTTAAGGTATTAGATTTGGCTTTCCTACTTGTTCATCATCGAGTCTTCGACATACAATTTAGACAGCGTAGTATCGTATCTCAGTCTCATTTATTTTGGATCAGTTCTTATGCATGTCTTTTTGTTTTCTTCATCAACCATCATCGGCATTATCTCAGTATTTATCCCTGTTCCTCTGTCACCCTCCATCGTTTGTATCATCTTCCTCTACTCTTGCACCTAGTCATCAATTGAGGGCTTGTTGAACATCGGGATTGTCCTGGTCAGCGGGATTGTCCGAAAGGGTTACCGCTGGCCCGGAACATAAAAGGCTAAGGAAGGAACACGGGTGGGTTTTAGTCAGTAAGAGTCTGACACTCCCTACCCCTCCACCCAGAGCGAGAGGGGTCATTTGATGATTAAATATCATAAAAAAAAGGGCTTGTACACAAAACTGCGAATCGGAGCGATGCGAATTTGCAACGCAGAAAACTGCAACACGAATTGCTGCGATGCGACGTCGCATCGCAGTTTAGAATGTAGAATGCGCCATTGGATGCACACATATATAATCTATAGGTTATTCGCATTTTCCCTAGCATAGCCTAGGCTTGCACCAATCCAACTACTTATACAAATTCCTAGTCATAACACTCCGTGTACAGTGTATTACGCCTATCATGGACTACCCACATTGTACGCAAAGTGATTTTTGTGGCGACACGCCACCGCACGCGACTGCATATTGCAGAACATGACACGTCAGCCCGCAATAGGCGGCCGCGGTTTGATCGCTTGCCAAATTGAATTACCAATATTAGGTTAGGTTTTTTTTAAAGAAGAGCCACTTTTTATGTGCGTATGTGAAGCAGATATTACAGGGTGACAGGGATAGCGATGCGCAAACTAAATCCATGAATTCAGCACATGATGAATCTAGATCCTCTAGCGTAGAAATTTCTTGTCGATTATCAGAAACAAATCTGTCGTTTCAAGTAAAAGTGCAATACCTACGTGGACAATATGTATGGAACAGCTAATTAAAAAAAAACTGGTCAAGTGCGAGTCGGACTCACACACGAAGGGTTCCGTACCACAAGGCATAAAATGCCGAAAAAATCTTTTCTTTAAACCCCTTTAAATTTTAACTTTATTTTATTTTTATTATTTGTTTTCATAGCGGCAACAGAAATACATCATCTGTGACAATTTCAACTGTCTAGCTGTCACGGTTCATGAGATACAGCCTGGTGACAGACAAACAGACAGACAGACAGTGGAGTCTTAGTAATAGGATCCCATTTTTACCCTTTGGGTACGGAGCCCTAAAAAACAGCGCAGAAGGGTTCAGGACTCTGAACCCTTCTGCGCTGTTTTTTAGGGCTTTTTCTCCCGTGGATTCAGTACCTAGATGACTATCCACGGGAGAAAAAGTAAAGAAAGAAGAAGAAGAGAGAGGTGGAGTGAAGTTGTGCGTCGTTGTCGTCAACCTGTATGGATGATCAACTCCACTTCCAGTACTTATCATAAGTTTACTTGAATTTTTTCGGAAAGAAAAGTCGTTTCGGTGATTCACTTTCACCTAAGTGAATTAAAACTTTATGAGAAAGTCTATCTAAAGCTCAGACGTAGAAGCTCATCTGAAGTAGAAAAATGCGAATCATAAATCATGGCGAAAACTTCTACAGTTAAAAGTTAGCTTGACAATTAATAAATCCTTGTTAGTGATGAAATTACATAAAAACATTACCCTCATTTTCCTCCAAAGTCAGATAAAAATTAGTTTAGTTATTAAGAGAGAGACATTTTCAACTTTATGTCTTAAGCATAAGGTTCAAAGTTGATTGGGCAAATTTGAAAGTTTCGGGTGGCTTGATGTACATAAAATACACACATACAAAGTAGCCAAAACCTTTCAACCTTTTATTGCTTGAGTACTAGGCAATATTCAAGCAGTAAAAGTTTGAAAGGTTGAGGTTTTAAATGTATCGGTGATCGTAGTTTGTTGCCATTAGCAGATATAAATACACTGCTGTCAGTTCAGTTTCTAATGTCAGGGTCAACTAATATCAGTTCTTGCACTGAAAAAATAAGCAGTAAATAAAAATGAAAAAACATTAATCTGAACTTCTTTAATCAGTTCCATATGAGCCTAACGTTCAAAACAGTATTTTTTAGTGATCCGAAAACAGTTAAAGCTTGAGGCAAAATGTTACCGGCATGACAGTAAACTTTAACGTTTTACGTAGTTAAAAGGCCACGAAATTAACTGTTTTATTCATTTGGTGATATCATTCAAACCATTGAAATTTACTTACATTACAGTAACGGTGGTTTTCCTTTTTTTTTGTTGTTTTTTTCAGTAAATAGTATGTTCAATCGTTAAAAGTTAGTTGTTTGTCTATTACTGTTTTTAAAAAATTTCTTATTACTGTATAAAGTCAGTAAAACTTAATGAAATCGCTTTAATGTGCTGCAGTAAGGAATCCTTTTTTCAGAGTGCGTCACGCATTGTACCTATACGTAACCAATTATTTCTGCCGATCGACTGTCTTAGAAGAAGGGTAATGTTTTTACATAGAATAGTTAGCAGTCAAAAGAAGTTAGAAAAAGCACTTAGTAAGCAGTTGATAAACCGACATAAAGTTCATACAACTGCAAAGACCCACTCCCATAAAATCTCCACATCGAAGCACAACTCCTGTAATTCCTTTGGTAATGTAATAAAAAGGTAATCACAATCGTTTATGGAGTGTGGAGGTAGCTGAGTCGATGATCAGACATCGGCTCGTAAACGGGACATAAAAACTGTTCGTTGGATTGTGAAACCATACAACGAGGTGTGCAAATGTAGGAAGACAGGTAGTTTGGATGCGGTACTATCTGAACTATAATCACACTAATATTAAAAGGCGAAAGTTTGTGACTGAGTGTATGTGTGTAGGACACGCCACGATAGTGACGATAAGACCTCTCTTTGAGGAGTGGCTAGAGAGGCGTCACGGTGCCCTCACCTCACCTCAGGCAGTAGCCTGACGCAAGTCCTCACCGGACACGGATGTTTCGGGAGGTTCAGAGGGAGGAAACGCCTGGCATTGTTCCAGCAGACATGTTGCTGTAACAGCGTCGGAGTGAGGGTATTGATTTTATTGTTGTGATTATTTATAAATTTTTATTTCTATAATTCATTTTATTGCTTTGATTATTTATTTTAATTTGATTCATCTAATTTGACTTATTCTGTTTCCTTTTAATTTGATTTCTATTGATTTTATTTAATTTGAATTTTAGCTGATACTTATACATGTAATTTATTTAAAGTGTTTACATAATTTTAAAAGCTAACAGTTTTAAAATAATAATATTTACAAGTATATAAAAAGGAGGGGAAATAATCAAAGGGCATCAAAAAATTCGTCAGCATCGCTGTCAACAGGATAACAATATGAGTGCTATTTACCTGTAGTAAATGAATTTAGTTTTTTATTTATAACTATCAGGAATTTCTTAGTAGCAGCAAGCAGTACGAGGTCTGGGGTTGGGCCCTGTTGGTAGCAATAGGCTTGCCCACTGGTGACAAGATACGTAACTGGCAATATGTACCCACATATTTGCCAGTTACGTATACCAGTATACCCATACTGTAGGTCCACCTCTGCCTGCTAGTGAGGTTGGCAGGTGTGCTGTTATGTTATCATGCTCTCTATCAACCCCTTCAAGAAATACAAAGCTGATAATATAATGATGATATTATGTTAATATTAATGTAAATACAAACTTAACAAAAACATTTCGTACTTCCTCAACCCGATGCTATCTACTCAGGTACGTTTTACGATTGCCAGCACGACACGTGTTCTTTAAGAGTACGTTACGGGGACGTAAACAGATCGTTCCGTGGTCGTTACGTCGCGTCGACGACGTCTCACATACGTCCTTGCGATTGTAAAACGTTATAGTCGCGATATTTACTGTGCTATTGTTAAACGATAAAAGATTTCGTATCTTTGGTTGCTCGTATTAGTGATAGGGTTTATGGTATTGTCATGTTAGGGTTATCTGTAGTTTTGACTAGACTATTGCTAAGATTAGTTAGGAATACGGGCTTGCTTATCGAGTATCTGTGCTACTATTGGGATTAGTTAGTGCTCGCTTTAAATTCTGATCTTCGTTCTCGTTCGTTCGTTCTTCTGTTGTCGTTTTGCTTTCTGATTCTGAATATACAGGGTGTAAAAATCCATCAAACTAAATAACGTTGTACTAAAATAATTTCGAAGGACTTTCAATATCTCCTTAACCAGGAGGTTACCAGATATGCTCTGTCCAGAACAAAAAAAAAAAATATCGCAACGTAAGTCTAAAGCACCGTTCTTTCTCGTCACTTTATAAACAATTTTCGGCTTCGTCCATACTGATGCCTAGTCCGAACTCGCCCGCTTTTTTATATACCTAGTAGCTGTAAGAGGGTCGACGGGAAGAACAAGTGACTTTCGGCTTCGTTAAATGTCTTTTTAAACCCGTATGATATGCATTTTATGAAAAGCCACTGAAAAAAGTTTAGTTTAGCTTTTACAATAAAAATGATGACTCAAAAGTACGTAAAATAAAAATTATTTTTTTAAATTATTGTTTTTATTCTAACTTTTTGTTCATGTTTATTACCTATCTTAATTACTTTAGTATGTTTTAGTTTAGCTTAATATACTTTTTATTTAAGGCAGCAAGATATATTATAATCAATGCTATGTGCGCCGTAATTGTCATGTACAGATGCCAAGCACATCAAGCTACTACAATCTGTCAAATTTCTTTAATAGTTTTTTAACTTTATCGCCAAAGCAAAGAGGTTCAAAGATTGATTGGGAAAATTTGACAGTTTCGGGTAGCTTGGTGTGCTGGCGTCTGTACGTTAGTCCTTTAGTTATTAAGATTATTCTAGCATAAGTTTAATGTACGTGATGTGGCTGCTTTATTAAATAAATAAAAAAAATGTAATCTACTACTTAATACATTTTAAGTGCTCTTGAAACAATTTGTTTATTCTTTCCAGCCACTTCTAATCCTCCCAGTCATCCAATTACAACACAATTAAGGCCCAAGTCTTCATAATGAACTGCGGAACCCGCTGTGACGTCGCTGACGTCAGGCAGGTGTAAAGTGTCGACTTGTTCGTTTGTAGTGTTGAGAGAAAAGTCGTGCTTGAGTCGAGGACCCTCACACATATGGCGTTTATGACCGTCGTATGTACGGGCGGGAGTTTATAATGCAGTTTTGGGCGTAAGTGTAGATTTTTAGTGCGGAAGACGGGATGATCTTGTAGCTAATAGGAGATTTTGACTAATGGAAACATTGACATTAATGTCTTGTGTACTTATGGGCGCGAGCTTATAACGCAATTTTGGGGGTAAATGCAGATTCTGGTGCAGAAGAAGGGATGACGTAAGAGCAAATGGGAGGATTTGAGAGATGATAAAATGACGTAAATGTCAATGAATCCGAGGATATAAAAAAGTTTAATTAAGCCCCCGATAGAAACAAAAACTTCAAAAGAGTAAAAAATTAATATGGACTGGCCCTTTGGGTAAGTAATTCTAGGTAATATTTTTATTGATTTTTAAAAAATGTTTTTTTTCTTTATGTCAAACTGTAACAATTTTATACCATGTTTATGGTAAATAAAGACTTTCAAGCATCGTCGCGTCGGGGGACGGGTATAGTATTGGTGATTGACTTGTCTCATCTTCAAACTGCTGAAAAGATTTTCTTGAATCATAAACTAGGAACACTCTCAATCAAGTCACCTTTCAAACAAAACAAAATCGGTTCACCGCTCTTTTTCCGCCGGAGGTTAAAAATGATACAAGGTAAGAAAGAAAGTGGACCCTTACAAAATATAAGGTACTATGTCAGGCAGAAATCTAAAAGATTAAATAAGTCGAATTGCTTAAAATATATACATACACTTTTGGAACATCAGACCTCAACTTGAAAGAAGAGCGTGCAATTTGAAATTAGGTAACCTCTATCTAGTATATATATAGTGTGTGTGTGTGTGTGTAGTGTAGTGTGTGTGTGTAGTATGTATTGTGTTTTTTTATTTTTTTATTATATACTAGCTTTTGCCCGCGACTTCGACCGCGTAAAATTTTTTGTTCTCCCGTCGCAACACATCACTTCACCGCGCTATCATTTCATTTCGATCATTTAATCTGACTTGGTTTCCGTACGTCCTTTTCGGGTAACCACTGAAAATCAGCGCTGTGCTGGTACAGCACAGCATCAAGCTGAGTGGAAGCCTTCTTGTCACAGTCATGACGTGCAGCTGTCGACTATTTCTGTTTTGTGCTCGTGATTATAGATTTATTTTGTTTTTATTTTTCCTTATTATTAGGATTAATTATCTTTTTGTATGCACGTGTTTCCGTGACAAATAAACCTATTTTTATTTCTTTCTTTTGTTGCTTTTATGTTACAATACTGCATTACATAAGTGCATTTTCCTCTTGTGTTGTAATAGGAAAAAACAGATTACTATTCTGCCAGCAAACTTCTGTAACACTCCTTTCATATGTTCACAGATAGCAACTAGATTCCATTGCAAGTTTCTTTGCATTATCTGTTGTAGATAAAGAGTTCTCATTCCAACGGTACGCCCGTGAGAATAGCAATTGCAACTTTGTTTACAGAAGCTAAGGTTAAGCGGAGTTTGATAAAGCATTGTCTATTACAACTTTGGTAGCTACTAACATATAACATAACTTTACGCTTTGTTTACCGGAAGGGTTGGGCAGAGGTGTACGGTCACCAAAGAAGATAACTACTACCACCAACCGTGACAAAAGGTTACAATAGTAGATTGTTTGCCAAGGGAGCAAACAACTATTTTGAAGGCGAGAGTGTTTTTTAAATCTAGAGCGGAGCCCTTTAAAAATGTATGTGAGCTTACGTATTCTTTTGGATAGAGATTGAATATGGTTTTCGAAAGTTAAATTAGCATCAATTTTGATTCCAAGATATTTAAAACATTTAGTGGGACTAATATTAGGACAGTTACAGTTTGGATCTGGAGGAAAATTACATTTAAGTGCAGAGATTATTATAATTGGTAAGTAGATAAGAACTGTGAACTGTAAAATAACTACAACATTTTCATGTCTTACAGTTCACAGTTCCGCCGAAAAAAGGTACCATCCTCAAAAAACTCTACAGGCATAACAATGTCTGTTTTATCCACTCACATCAAGTATGTTATTTCTTCACCACACGACTAACGACTTACAAACTACCATACTTCATGCGCTCCACTTGTCCAAAGTTTTTTCTATTAAAACAAGTTTGAACTGGCCAGGTATTGTACAAGTTAAATTCGCATCTCGCCACTATCCGTCTCGAGGGAAATACGCGAAGTTAATGCAATTTAAACATTTATTTATATTCATATGTGGGTAGTAAGAATTATTTGTGGCAATTTATCTGAGTACGGAATTGTTGTTTGCTGTATTATAATTGATTGGCTGTCGGTATCACAGGGATTTATTATCGTGAAATTCTTCGTGTGATTTGTTAGTTGTTTCATGTTTGTAATATTTTTTTACTGTTATTGAGGTGGATATGGAGTAGACTATTTATATTTATTTATTTTATCCAATTCTAAAACTAAATCCAAACTTAACTAAAACTATACAGAAACTAAAAAATAGCGTCAAAAAACTCATCCTAAACTCATTCTCAACTCATCATATGGAGTTAAGACTGCAAACTCTATTTGAAAATGAGATTGGAATAATATTCTCAACTTAGAGGTCAGTATTCTCAATAAGACCGACCCTCTTTGGCTTCGCACAGGTCTTCTTTTTGTTGTTTTCAATATTTTGTCAGTGTTAATCTTAGATAAATTTAAAAGTTTAAAATGTTCTTTATTTTTTGTTTTCATCATATTGTTAGACTTAATGTTCTTTTATATTGATTGTATTTCCCGTGCGAGTCCCAAATAAAATATTTTTCTTTCAATTTCGTGGAAACATGTTATGGAGATAAGTCTAAAAAGACAAGATAATATCTCATAAAACATATCAAAATTCATACATTCTCAATATTAAAGTGAATTGACACATCCTGATTTCCAAATACGTAACACCAATTATATTCAAAAGAGCCATACATATTCACGTCAAAGTAGAATTCTTTCCTTCATTCATAAAATCAAATATTGAAGAGGGTAAACAAAGAAGTATGGTGGTTGCATCTCATGTTCTTACATTTTGGGAGGTAAGTAGTCATGACAAGGGCGAAATGTGCGAATGTCATAAACTTATGGAAGGTACAGATATTGAATAAAATATTATTTTACATGAGTCTTGAGTTTGTACGTTGATTTTTCTTGATCAGCATCTTGTCAGCTCTTTGTAGTTTTGTTGGGAGTTGACAAAGTAGGAAAGGTAGACACAAGATGTCGACCTTGCTTGAAGCAAAAATGATATATCTACGATAAATCTCGCAAATGTGAAAACTGCTGAATATGGGTTTCCTATTAATACTCTATAATGGTTGTCTAGGAAACAATGCTATGAGAATCAAATGGATTGGGCGGCATGTAACTATTAGGTCCGATGAAATTGCCGTTTTACATAGAAAAAATCGTAATTAAAAAAATTATTCTTCATTTTATTGATGTATTGGTCATTAATGAAGGTGCACTTTTGCCATTTTAGTGGAAGTTCGTTGATGGCTCTGCTATAAAATTTCTTGGAAGGGGATCGATGAACTCTTTAGAGGCGTTTTTCACCACCTCGTTGGATTTGAAATTTTTCCCTTGTTAAAAGTTATCCAAATTCCAAATAAAAATGGAAATTAGTTAGAACAAGGTTTTGTGAATATGGTGGGTGACGGAGAGTTTCCAGTGGTAACTTCTATATTTTTGAGACGGTCCGTTGTGTGGTGCTTCGACGTGATTTTGTTGTTGTTTTTCAGTGAGTTCATACGGTACCCACTTTCTGAGCTCTTTTATCTCTCCAATTTGATGTAAATTAATCAGTAGGTATCGTATGATTTGAGATGAATCTGCTTCCACTATGGCTTTTAATTAATCGTTATCGAATTTCGTCTCCGGGCTGGCACGAGGCTCATTGTTGATATCAAAATTTCCAGAACAGAAGCGAGCAAACAAAAAACCATGTACATACACGTCGTTAATATTACGTGCTGTCTGTGCTGCGTTAGTGCCACGATGGAACTAGTATTCAAAAATAGCGCGCCATTTCGATTTTTCCATGGTTACAGAAACAGCGATATTAAACAAAAATCGAACGGCGTGACAACAAATAAAACAAAATGTCATGCTAAATTATAAAATTAATTTGAATTTAGAAGTATAAATAGAATTAAAGATATCGAATAAATGGAATAAATAGAATTAGAGATATCTTCACAATAGCCAGTATCAAATATAGGTAAATTCATAAGTAATACAATATTTTCTCAATTGAAAAGTCGAATGTAGTGAAACGATCTGTAATTAATACCATGTTATAATTACGCATGTTATGGCGAATAAATTATTAATTAATTCTGAGATAAATATTGCAGTTCAGAAGATGCCGTGACCCACCACACTAAGGAGTTTTAATCCCTGCATGTGACATACGACCTATTTAATATATCTTCTCTTTACCCCATAAAAGAAAATAACCGACAAAATTCCTCATACATAACATATGCTTGTCAAGGGACTACTCTTGCCTGATGAATCTCTGCATAATGCAAACACCACCTGGGTTTCCTCAAGGTTGTATCATCGGACCACTTTTATGGTGGAGTTTGGTATGCAGGGTGGTGTCATGTTTACTAACACCTTTTTATTGATTGTTTTGTGTGTGCTACTAACAACCCTATTAACGCTTTCTTAGTAAACATGTATGACGTATGTCTGGAATAAAGATAAATTTTTATTATAAAACTATTATTTCTAATGGATACGCTTGTACGGGATCATCAGATATAAAACTGCTGTGATGTGGATGTCTAGCAAAGAGTTGTGGCTTTTGTTTTATTGTTAAATGCATTTTATAAATTTTAATTTTTACTATGGGGTGACCCTGAGGTTAGGTAGTAACCTTTGTGTATTGCAACAGCAATTACTTTTTACCAAACAAATGCTGACTTTTTAAAACTCATATATATGCTTCAAGTGATCTAAAAAAAATAATGTTTTAAGTAAGTCATCATCACTCTCTTGCTCTTATCCCCATTTATTTGGGGTCGGCGCGACATGTCTTAAGTTATTACCTTAACATTAAAATGCAACGAAGTGCGATAGCATAGAGACGTTAAAATCCGAGCCAATGATCAAAGAATTAAATTCTCAATCAACATACATACCTATATGGAAGCTTATAATTAGCAAATTTTCCTGCCTACGAATGATTTTCAATTGTGTTATTAGTTTATTAGTCTGTAAGCTTTCTGTAAAAGAATTATATATATGCTACAAAACCAAGCCACTATCCTAAATTTACCAAAAATACAACTCCTATTTCTTCAAAGAACATCGATACTAATAAAATCACTATTCGCATCGTATCGCCCACCAATACATCGGTGGCGACAGCTAGACTTTCAGTTAGCACTAGATGGAATTCTAAAACAGCTTTCAGGAAGCCTTAAAGAGAACAAGGACATGAATACTGAAGCCCGGCTTACGATCGACTTCCATTCGGACACGTATTGTTCGAATGTCATTATTAGTTTGCAGGAATTGAATTGTTTTGTACGTGTGTTTCAATGGTTAGTTTGTTTTTGGTGGGAGTGAAGTTTGGGCTTATTGAAAGAGCTGTTTCTTGGTTTTGCATACATACATTAAGCTCACGCCTTCTACCCAAAGGGTTTAGCAGGAACTGCAGAACGCCACCTGCTACAATTCTTAAATACTTACTCCTTTTTCTTGGTGTTTATACATATAAAAATAAATAAAATTGAAACGGCTGTTTTAAATGACAAAATAACAGCTTTTTACTAAATGCATATGAATGTATACACGGTACATAAAATATTATAACAAAAAAAAAATAGTATTATTTTTTGTCTGTCAGTCTGCTTGCTTCGACTAATCGTTGAAGCGGCTGGACTGATTTGGACGGGATATTCAGGGGCAGATAGCTGATGTTACAAGGAGTAACTTAAGGTATTTATTTTAGAAAAATAATGAGGGATCCACACAAAAAAATAAAACTTAAAATAGATAAAGATTCCTCCTTTTCAATGGCGGTACCTAGACCTCTAAGCGACACATTATTGATACCTGACATCCACGCGAACGAAGTCACGGGCATGGTTAGTGCTGAATAAATCTAATAGTAAAATTATGAAACTTTATTTTGTGTTTCTAAAAAATAAACATCAACTCAGTCATGAACAATAACCATTTCAGAAGCGATACCGAATTCCTTCGTTATAAAAGACCGTAGCCATTTTGTATATAATTAATCGGATTAGTTCCGAAAGAATCATTGACAAAGAGAAATAGGGAAAGCCCAAAAACCTTTGACTTCAAATAAACTGGTAAGTGGGTAAGCAGTAGGTACCTACCAAATACAATTACGCAAATCTGTAGCACAACCTAATTACACCACTTGATATAAAATCATAAACTCACTGAAGCAAAGGAAATAAGTTCCAAATCTAATGAGTCCCCATTACCTCGTGTTTGATCCCCGAATAGCAAGTAAAACGAATTAAGTACTTCTTTGTATATATACATAATTATAAATCAAAGTCGCTATTCGTGTGTGTCTGTGTAACCGCGTTGATTTTCTAAACTACGCAATGGATTTTTATGCGGTCTCATCGTCATTTAGAGAATTTATTGCGGGCTTTATAGGGGCCCGTGGCTAAATAATTACAGCCGCACAGGTCGATCGATCAGGTTAAGCTACGCTTGCCGCGGTTGGTCTATGGATGGGTGACCATCTTTACATACCGAGACACCTCCGTGCCTCGGAAAGCATGTCAAACCGTTGGTCCCGGCTGTCATTTGTGGATCTTTGACAGTCGTTACGGGTAGTCAAAGCCCGAAAGTCTGACAACCAGTCTTACCAAGGGGTATTGTATTAACCCCATAACTGGGTAATGGAGGTCAAATAGGCACTCACTCCATGTCAAATACTGGTATTCATCTACATCCAGTTAGACTGGAAGCCAACTCTAAAATAGTAAGGAAAGAAGGAAGGAAGGTTTATGTGTATTACATTCATATTAAACTTTTACTAATTTTGACGAGTTATACGAACGTAAATGTTGGAAACAGCTGATTATTTTCGCGATTTCAGGTTAGGTCTCATATTAAAAGTTGTTCATAATGACGAGTACAATGACCTCTTAAGAGGTTGTTAATGTTTTACCAATAACCCTGTATAATAAAAAAATCTCGATGTTTTGTCAAGTCGTAAAAACCGGGCGAAGCAGGAGCGGGTTGCTAGTTCAAAATAAACCATTTAATAATTTCGAATATTATCGTATAAACATAGGTAAGTCTTTCATGTTCACTAAAAGAGTAATTTGTTAAAAGCCAAGGGTTTTATCGAAACGATCAATATGTTACAGGTACAGGAAAAGTTGCTGAAATGCTCGGCGTATTTTAATATAGAGGGACGGCTGTTTACAGGGGAAATTGAAAAAAAAAAACCCTTCATGAATCATGATGCGATGGTTTTATGTACGATGATATGATAGCATCGGCTGGAAGGGTTAGAATCGTTTTAATAATCGAATTATGGAAAAAGCTTTCATTATTTTAATGTCATTCTTTATCCGAGGCTTTGCGGTGCTTTGTTTATGTGAACGCTGCGAAAATATTGTAGGACAATGCAAATATTATTTGGAATATGAGAATTCTCTTTGTCGGTTAGATTAGAGATTTGAAAAAAGGATCAAATCCTTTTTTCGAATCTCTAATCTTCTTTATAATCTATCTTTTTGATTATAAGTACGGAACCCTGAAAATGGAACAGAATTTGTGTATATGTGAAATATGATCTGCCAAGTAAGTTAATGGGAACTCAATCTTAAGTGGTGAAACAGGGTCTAAGACTTCTTTGAGATGTGGATTGTTAAATATTATCCAAGAGGGTGGAACGAAATATTGATGGCGTTCGATTTGTATTCAAAAACAAACAAAAAACCACATACACAAAAAACTAGAATCGAAAAATATTCTAAACACAAAATAAATGCACGCTTGCATGAAGGCGAGAGCACACAAGCGTGCTCACTTAAGCAACTAGTTTCTTAAAGGGCTCAGTTGCCCTGGACGCCAGTCGCTCGAGCAACAGAATTAGAAGCATCTCGACCAGTCTCCACGTCCGCATCGCTCAAGTGGCGGACGTGTGCGCCAGCATTTACGTTATTAAAATTATGTATGTTGTTGTTAGTACTCTGTACTGGTCTCGAGTTTATTGCATGGAGAAAGTTCCGTTTATTAAAGTTGATATCAGCTGGTTGCAGCTGCAAGTAAAATTGTGTTTTAGATAAGAAGAAAATACTTAGAAAACAAGCCACTATCTTACTTGGATCTTGGTTAGAATGGATTTGATTTTATGCTTACCGTGACATTGTATATCTTGCTTACCTTGACAGTGAAACCTGTAACAAAAATATTTTTTATTGATTTACAGAAAACAAGGTGATAGATTTTCATTACTATCATGCTGAGCTGGACCTATTTGGTGCAACATTGAGACGTACACTGCACTTTGTACGTAATTTGATTAAATTTTATTTCTTTAATTATGGTTTTCATTTATTTTTCTTTTTTATATATTGGCACCTTGTTTTTATATGTATATATTCATGTAATTTGTTATAATTGAATTGTGTTTTTGTGTGTCTACGTCTTTTGTGTGCACTAAATTGTTTTATCTATTTAATCTATTATACTTTATCGAAAAAACTTAACTTTGCTTTTCAAAACTTTTGTTTGAGTATACCACGGCATGGTACTGGGGCCGAATTATGAAGTGTTAAATTCATAATTGTTCCGTTGCAAAAAAGAGATGGCATTATCCATACTGTAAAGCTCCATCTCTCTCTCACACTGGAACCATGATGGTTCTAAAACGTCATAATACGCCCGCTTGTGCCGTATTATGTTGGTTTAGTGCCATCATGCTTGTAGTAGTTGTAGTGTAAGAGAGAGACGAAGGTATGCACCATCCCTTTTTCGGACTGGAACCATGATGGCATTAATACTTCGTATTAGGCTCCTGGGCAGTTTTAAAACCAATCTTCCACTGTTTCCCCCCATAATTTATCCACCACAACATAAACGCCAGTGGCTTACGATATCACAGTACGAAATATCGTTTCTTTAAGAGAGAACAATAAATATTAAGCTTACCTCTGACGGTTTATCGCGCATAAGGCGGGAACCGTGAAAAACGGATAAATGTGGAATCCTCGCAAATCCCGTTGCCTGGAAAGTTTTGGAACGATACTTGTGTGTACCGGGCTTATGTTGTGTGGCTGAAGTCTTGATCTGTACTCAGGGCTGGCGACATTAAAATATTTCATATTAATTAATATTTTTGACTGCTTTCTGGTGGTCGCAAGCGCTACAGCTCAGCATGAGGACCTGAGTTTTATTCCCGGGTCCGGCAAACTTTTATTGGGTTTTCCCCATTTGGAATTTCTCTAGTCAACTACCTTCATATTATCTGATTGAACGACTTCTTGACAATTCAAAAGTGCCTGTAAATGGTTTAATTGAAATAAATGCTTTGAGTTTTGAGTTCAGTAGCAGCCCGGGGTCTAGATTTGGGGGTATTCCTCGAAACGCACCTACTTTGAAACGCACCAAATGAAACGTCTATCGATATAATTTATTACGAATCCTTCATGCTCTTCTCTATGTTTCATGGTTGATGCATTTGGAGGAATAAATAAAAAAAAATTTTTTTTCGTGGAATGCTTTTGGTGCGTTTCGAGGAATAACCCCTAGATTTGTGCCCGGTTGATGGTAAAATGATCGCAACCTATTGCATGGGATTTAAACATCACTGGTGAAATTTGGGTGTACAATGCGTGCCACGAAAGATGAGACTTGACCCCGCCTCCCCCGCTCTTTCCGCTGCCCCTATGACGTCCGGTCCCGTCCCGCACTCAGACCTCATACCGCTGAAGATACCTAAAATCGTGTTCTGCGCAAGTCAAACCATGTGGTGTGTCAAGTCTCATCTTTCGTGGCACGCATTGTACTATAGGTACACCTCTTTTGGGGAATACAGGCTTTATGCTAAGTTAATAATCTTTAAAGCATTGAATCGAAGATTGAAAGAAAGCATACAGCTTCCTATGGCTTTAGATGACATTAAATTCTGATGCAGCATGCATTACGGCTTATAGAACTATGATTACTCATTTGGTCCATTTGACATCCATTCATCCATTCCATTTCATCCTTTCAGTTCATTGTTTTTTGTTTTTGTTTTTTTTTTTGGCTCATTTGGTTTGGTTACCTAAGAAGTAGGCCCATACAAACACTTCGAGCAACAAGACTCATAGTGTTAGTAACAATATTATACTTACAAACTATGTTAGTAATAAAACACATTTTCTTGCTATTGTCACTACATTAAGCATACAACAATGGTTGATGTAGTGACTATTGACAGCTCACTCCACGCTCACTTCACCTAAGTTTTCACGGTGAGATTTTTCCAGAATAGCACCGCTGGAATCCGGTCGTGATGTTATGTATATTGTACCGAATACAAAAAAATATTGTTTTCGCATTTTATTGTCACTGGCAGCCCTGGCTATAGACTCGTGTGCTCACTAGCGGATGCCGCGTTTATGTGCGTTGATAACACGCAGTAACGCAAATGATGCCGCGATTAGTGCTCCAGTTAGTAATGCCACAGATACTGATCAATATATCTGTACTTTGAAACTAACTTCACAGAGCAGTAGAGGTAGAACTAAGTACACTTGTACTGAAGAAGAGAATAGGCAAGCATGCGGCACTTTTGGTTCCATCTAGTGAGATAGTGGTTAAACGCGAGAAAAATATAAAAAAAAATATATTAAAAAACCCGCCAATTGCGTGTCGGACCACGCACAATGAAGAGTTTCGTAGTTGGAATGAATTTATCCCAAGAATAAACTTAACTTTGTAGTTGAAAAACATGTACCTACTCCCATACGTTCCAACTGAAAATGTAAATTTGTACGCACAATACTGAGAGATTCACTATGTTGATTTAAGACCACAGACTTCATATAAGTTTTCCTGTAATCTATAGGTATAGAAATATTTTCTGCATTAAAAAAAAATTAGGCTCTTTAGTTGCGGAGGTAAGAGGGGGGAATGGTCAATTTTCGTCTATTATCTTAAATAACTTTAAAACAATTTCCTTTATGATTAAAAAAATATATATTTGAGATCCTCACAGTAAGCCCTTTCATTTGATATGCCACATGGTACAGATGGTGACACTTAAAAAAAAAATATCTATTTGCTTCCTAAAAATGACCCCCTAATCAAAATTAATTTATTTACGTTACACGTTTATCTTTGGGTTACAGAGATTCATATGTGTACCAAATTTCAACTTAATCGGTCAATTAGATTTGGAACAATTTGGCTGTGAAAAGCGGACGGACAGACACACGACTGATCCTTTTTTCCTTTTGAGGTGCGGAACCCTAAAAAGGTCCGAACCATGTGAATAAATTCCTGATTTACAAAAATACTTAAATTCCTAATTCAAATTCCTACCTACGATCTCGCCTTTGTGAGAGGAACAAGAAAGGGATCTTATTGGTTTTTGAGCACGCAGGGCGTAAAGTTGATAGCTAAATAGGTTTGGCATGATGTGAAAATACTGAAAATGTATTTGAAAATTTTCAGATTGGAGTCCCATGGTCAGGAGTCGACTTTCAGAATTCGAAAATGGACAAAAAAAAACGCGATCTTCAGAGCCGTTGATTTTCTTATGATCGTGGTGGCGATGGCGGGAACATCGATGCGCAAACTAAAACCATCAATTCAGCACTTGTTTCTAGATAGGTTAGAAATTTTTCGTCGCTTATTTTTTTAATAACTGGCGAATAATTTCTACCCAGGTTCTGAATCACGTACTGAATCCATGGTAATAGGCGATGTACCTGCCACCCTGTATATATATTTCATTGAACACTACAAATATACATAACAATAAAAACTAAAACCCGACTACTGAAAAGGTATACAAGAAAAGTGGTTGTTACCATAGCTTTGTATGTTAGTACAGCGGCATACGACCATGGGAAGGTACTTTAATGTTTCATCCGTTTCAGTAGTCTGGTTTTAATTCCTAAACTTATTTTTATTTAATTATCTTAGTACTTGTTTCAGATTTATTTATATTTTTGAAATATGCTAATTAACCCCTTTCATTTGATATCCTCGTTGGATATCAAATGAAAGGGGCACCATGCCAAAATATTTATTTTAAATTAATTACTTTACATTATGTCCTCTAAAGGGCGCCATATTGAATTTAGTGTGACGTCACATAGCCGATAACCAGCGGACAATTAAGACGCTTTCAACGATACCTCATTTGTCTCATTATGACAAGTAGTTTAGAAGTAATGAGGGAACAGATGAACATACATACAGACATACCGGTCAAAATCATAACCCTCCTTTTGGCTTCGCCGTAGTCAGTTAAAATAAATCGAACACACAAAAGGCGGCCTATTCGTTTTCTGCGATCGAGAGATCCCAGAAAGCGAAAAGTAACATCATTTATAATTTTACTTTTATAACACCGTGTTGTTACACGTAAAACAATCAGATTGAAATAGAATTAATTTGCGAAATCATAATTTTAATTAAATTCTTAAGAGAATTAATGTTGTTGTCAGTTGTTCATTGTGTTATCTTGTAATAAATGTTCTAAGAGAAAGTTATTTTTCATCAAATATGTAGGAAACCTACAGTTAGTTCAAAAACTTAGCAAAATTATGTATTATAGAAACGACGATGTTTCTCCATGTTACAATAGAAATACGAAATACCCCTAAAAGAAATAAAAGTATCAGTTTTGCTACGGCGTAGCTGGAAGGACGGTGTCACTGGTACGCGGCTACGCTTGCTACGACGTAGCAAAAGCTCTTTGTTCTGTAGTGGACGTGTATTCTGTCTGTTCTAAAATAATTTGAATATTAACGGCCATTTTCAGTTATGTTATAATTAGAAAAGGATGCTTTATGAGTGGTTGTACTTACTAATGAGCATGTCAGAACTTTGTTCTGGAAAATAATATGAAAATTCTGTTTTCCGAACAGGATTTGTAATACTTAGTTAAAAGGGTTTTCGTTAACGAGTAACAGTGTGATATATTTACAGCTTCATAGTTCCACTTGAGCTATATAACTGTTTTTTCAGTCTGTTTTTATGTAATTGGGTGACAAACAAGCAGACGGCACGCCTGATGCCGCACGGGTGCGGTTCTCTGGCGATTTTGTCTCGTGCACTGGATTTACGACGCACTGCTTAGCGCCAAGAGAAACGTGACATGAGGTCACGTTTGATGTGTGATTTTTTTTTAAAACACCTATGTACATAAATATCACTTATCATGTAATTACACCAGCATTCTGCAATCAGGAACAAAGTATTATTTCTATTTGCTACGTCTTGACACTGAAATTGTCTTATTCGTCTTATGGTTCTCTGCAGTCAGACGCAACGTGACGGTGCGACGCAATTTTGGTAGAAAAATTTCCATGAGTTGTCACAGAAATAGTTCCACTAGAGTCACGTGGCGCTGTCACATTGCACTTGTCTTTGGAACCCTTTACAAAACTGAAAGCGCATAGCCTTCAGTTTCACATTAAAGTAGTAAAAAATTCAGTCGAAACAAGTATCAACCTACATATCTCTAAAATCTAATGATCTTCACTGTCTTGATTTTATAGCCGTTTTTTTCTGGCTATCTTTCTAAAGTTCGACACAGCGAGGCCGTTATTAGGATTAATGGCTCTGACTGTGCTATCTTCGGCACATTCATTGTTCACTAACAAATCGCTGTTAGCACCTATGGAGCTATTATCGACCTTAAGCGAACAATGCCGGAGAGATGGAGTTCTTTTTGTGTATGTGAGTGGTTCATGATACTGCGAATTATATGAGAAAGTACATTCAATAATCGTAGGTACTCTCAAGAATTACTTTTGTAATATGTTCGCGAAAGCATATCTTACATGATTCAAACATCCAAATTAGGAACAAGTAAATGTGGACCAAACACTTTTGATTTAGGTATGTGACCGTGACTCGCAATAAGGTGCCACTTGACAGCAGTCTACAACTAAGCTTCACATTTAAAGCACACGTGTGTAGCTTAGTTGTGGGCTGCTAGCGTGCATCAAAATGTAAGCGGAATCACCCACTGCGACCCACGGCCACGCTACGCACCTATGCGAGGCTAGCACACGAACAAACGGCGCGGCGTCGCAAAACTCTCCGTGCACATACTATGTAGCAGACGACAGTCGACTTTACGCTCAGCTATGGCGTCAAAAAAGTTATCAAAGGGTTAGTTTAAAGGTTAAAGACATAATTTTGTAATTGTAATTGGAAACAACGCTTTTTTTGGTTTGCTCCATTTGTGTAAGGGGACGTAAAACAACCCAACTTTACAGCAGCAATGGCTTTCATTCTGAAAGTTCAAAAACATTAATTGCGTTATTTACGTTGCTGAGCAGACAAATTCAAACATATAATAAATAATAATAATAATAAATAAATCATTTAATTAGGACCAAACATTTTCTACATTTTATGCACCCGCCAAACTGCTTAACAGTTTGTCGGCGGGATTAGCGCTCGTCTTTATACATTTTTGGTTCAAATTGTAATAGCACATAATAATTAATAGTAGGTAGTAGATTACTTACATTATAACAAAATTAGTGGGTATTTTCGCATCTTGCGACCACTTCTTTGAGGATATCAGTCTTTAGCTTATATTTTAGTGTTCGTTTACTAATTTTATCATTATCTTTTCTCAGCCAATCGAAACTATTAAAAAGTGTAGGGGTCAAGTACTTATTGGTTCTTTTGCCATAGTATTTTTTTGCTGGTGGTCGCACAAGTTTACGCTCTCTGACGCTTCTAGTGTTATACTTATTCCGCACATGTATTTTGAATTGGTCGTTATAGAACTGTTCTAGAACCAGCAGGTACTTGACCTTCTCATGTACAGGAAGCACCTTACACATAATAAAAAGCTTTTCATAGTCTTCTTTACAAGCAAGTCCTGTTTGTGGGTTGACAAGGTATTTCATGAAACGAATTTGCAACGATTTATTTTTATTATTATGAAGCATTGTATTAGGAATAACCTTCAAAATGATTCAGATTGCGATTGATAGTGTGTTATGCACAATTAGGTGCTGAATTAATATAAATGTTACTGAATCCACTCCATGTTGGTTTTGCAATCCATGCAAAATTCAGCTAACCAGAAATATTTGGATATTTCGGAGCATCTGGAAAACAAGACACATCCAGAATCTGGCTAGTTAGCGACTGGACCTTCAGAACAAACTAAAACAGACTACGAAGCAGTTGTAGCAACAGTTCTAATTAACCCTGATTAAGCTAAATATTGTGGTGTTGGTAGTGGATTCGGAAAACTAGTTCAAACTAATTAAATAGGAATCTCTGCACTTTGCAACTTTTGATCTGCAGAGAATCCTAGCTGTTGCAATGTTGTTTTTATTTGTAATTTATGCTCTTTGTTGGTTTTCAGCACCATTTATTATACACTAGCTCCGCCCCGCGGTTTTAATCGCATTCTTAAAAAAGAAACACTCAAATAATCATAACTTATAAGGTGATCAAGTTAGGGCTACGCCACAGATATATTTTTTACTGTAAATAACCCCAACTATCGTCCTGTTTCGTTTGATCCACGATTTTTTACCCACCATGTATACATGTGGAAGTATGGTTGGATGACGTCTTCTTACAGCCAAGTAAGTAAACCAATGATAAAGACTATGTTTTATTAACCGACTTCAAAAAAAGGAGGAGGGTCTCAGTTCGTCGGAATCTTTTTTTTTTTCATTTTATGAATCATCGTAATGATATTTTATTACCAACCACCACCCACCTATTATTGCATCTACTACTGGTAAATAGTTACCCTGAATACAAAATTAAGTCAACTATCTTGTATTGGATCATGCTATACCAAAAAATAAACCTAATCGTATATTAATTTCCATTCAATCTATTTGTGTACAGACGCCAGCACATCAAGCTACTACAATCTGTCAAATTTCTATAATCGATTTTCAACTTTATCGCTAAAGTATTATGGTTCAAAGTTGATTGGGAAAATTTGACAGTTTCGGGTATCTTGATGTGCTGGCGTCTGTACATATCTTCTAAAACTATCGAGGTACCTGTATTAATTTCGTACTAGATGTGGCCCGCGACTTCGTTTGCGATCCAGGATGTAAAGAATCCTATATGTCCTTCTCCAGGTCATGGTCTACCCAATTTCGTCCAAATCCGTTCAACCGTTTTAGCGTGAAAGCGTTCCTATGTAGTTAAGACTAGTTAGGATGTCTTTATGAGTCCTACATAAAAATGATATCGGATATTATTTTCCACAATAAAGCGCTACATCGCTATAACGCAAATGTACTTGTCTGCTAATATCAAGCGGTTCTACAGGGTGACTTCGAAATAAAGCCGGGATTAGCCAAGTTTAGAATGGCATTGCCATGTTCGGATCCAGTCGGATCCCGGGCTCGTGGCTCGTGGCTGGTGGCTCGGGGGCTAAGTAAGTTATTTAACACGATTCTGTTGAACTGATTGGACGGATTATCGAGGTCGATTGTTTCGACCGTTCGCTTGCTAGTTTTGGTCAGTGGCGGTAATGGAGTTTGGTGAATCTTTTATTAATGCTCTTTAATGGATTGGACGGGTGTGTAGTGAAGTCAGACTCACATGGTTGTGATGTATAACTTAGTGTAATTTTGGGTTATTAGTCGATTCACACGAATTTAGTCGCCCGAAATGAGCGAATCGTCACTATTAAATAATATTAGTTTTTCTATAGGCGACTCGCACGAAGTTGATTTATTTGTGGGTGTGTCGGTTACTCCAATTTCTGATATTGTCGACTCGGCCACAAATAAATTAACTTCATGCGAGTCGCCTATAGAAAAATAATATTATTTTTAAAAGTGACGATTCGCCCATTTCGGGCGAGTAAATTCGTGCGAATCGACTAATAAGCCGTAATTTTTGCGCTCTTAGTAAAAATCTAAAACAAACATAGGAGTTGAAAAATGTTTAAATAAGTTTACATCCAATTACCTATTTACCTCTCCACCTGCTTAACGTGCCAATACAAAAAAAATGTATTAATCAAAATAACTAAGTTCCTACCACATACTTCATTCCAAGTGCCGCCACCAAAAAGGCTTAGAACTCCATTATTTTATCATTACAGAAACACTTTAACGTATACATTAAAGAGGAAGATATAATAGGTAAACCACCCTTCTAAAACCCTCCTGTAATATCCGAGTGTATCATTGCACATGATAAAGACAAACGATTTCCTTTCAACTTCGCTGTCACTGGCGCCGCTTTAGAAAGGTATCATCTCTTCATCTACCTAGACTTTTCCTAACTATGTTGGGGTCGGCTTCCAGTCTAACCGGATGCAGCTGAATACCAATATTTTACATGAAGCGACTGCCTATCTGACCTCCACAACCCAGTTACTGGGTTATACGATACCCCTTGGTAAGACTTGTTGTCGGACTCTCGAGGTTCTGACGACCCGCAACGACTGACTGATCCACGATTGACTACCGGAACCAAAAAGGCACAGAGGATCTTGATATGTTTAGATGGTCACCCATCCATGGACCAACCGCAACAAGAGTAACTTAACCTGATCGATCGACCCGCGCGGCTGTTATTATTTAACCAAAAGCCCCTCGCGAATCCCACTTTAAAAATGTAAAGGACTTTTAATCAATCGTTACTTGATTAAGAAGCAATTCTTTACTTTCTCCATGAATTAATCATAACGAACGTGGCTGAATTTCCTTTAAAAAATTAATTAGTTCCTCCCCAAGTTATAATGAGAATACATTCCCTTTATAATGTTGTCTGTTTATTTAATAAATAAGGCTTTGTTGGTATGCGAGCGAGGGTAAGGAAGACAGAAGTTTAATTCGATGAAATAGAGATGTCGCTGGCAAAAGTAATAACCACTCACCGAAACAACAATGGCGATCATCAATGCGGTGCTGACCATGCTGATATAGAATTAAAATTCATGTGTTTTTGTAACTTTTATGGAAAACTATGGCGGCAATCCTGACTTTTTTAATGTTTCTATAGGACAATTTGGTTATGTCATCTTTGTATTTTTATTTTGTTGTTTTAGTGAGGCTCTTTTGTTTTGCGAATGAAATTCTTAACAAAAGCTGTTCTGCACTTTTGTTTCCCATCTATCCTGTGAGGAAAGGAAGGTATAAAATCCAGTAATAATAATAATAGGCTAGTAAGAAAATTCCTCCAGTGTGAGTCCGATAACTTGCACCATTACTCCCACTCAAATATAGTTTCGGCTAACATACAGCCTACTGCGGATAACCACGCAGTATCTACTATTACTCCAAGAGTTAATCCCACTGATGAACACTTGGCTTAGGCCCGTGCCATCAGCTATCCGGCTAGGCCGAGGAAAACAAAAATCTCTAAATAATAATAATAATAAGTACAAACAAGAAGTAATAAGTACAATTCAATGAATTTAAAAACACTTTAGCAATGAGCTTTAGCACTTTAGCTCTATTGAGTACTGTGTCGATGGCTGCGAGTTATTAATCCGCAGAGCGCAGTGCAATTACCAAAATTGCTCAACTTTGGCAATACATATTTTAGCAATAGAATGATTAACATCAAACTTATCTCATTACTTTAAAATATTGTTATTATTTCATTTTATTATACCAAACAACAACAAACAACGACAAACAACAACAACAATCTCAACAACAACATAACAATTAACTAGCATGCTTAAAACGGTTGTAACAATATAAGATTGCAGGCCATTTTCAAGTTTTCGCTGATAAACACTTAAATAGAAAACCAAAAAGGTTGGTACAAAGCATAACACAAATTAAAAAAAAAAACAATATACCACGTAGATTAGTCGAGTTATTCCGGTCTAATCGATCAAAGGCAAACAATTAGGTTTCCGTAGTAGGTAAAGCTTTTTAGACAGGCGGACTTAATGCCAGAGGCATTTTTTTACCAGTCCGTTTTTTTTTTAATTTACGAAGCGCATGACCCCAATCACCTCAATAGAGTATGGAGTACCTAACAAGAATAATACACCGAAAGCTGTAATTTAATTTAGTTACTAATCCCTTTGTACAAACAAAACTAATCCACTTTGGTAAAAGTAAAAAAAATCATGTATTGTATAATTTTTTTTCATCCATTTATCAACCGTGCGGACCACGCGCGTGGTCGTATTGGGGCGATTCGGGTTAAGCACATGAAAATAAAAAAAAAGTTTCTTCAAAGAAACGTTTTTAACAAACAACTTTCTCACGAAAATTGTTTCCGTGGATAAGTACCACAGAACTGCTCAAGAGTTAGCTAGTGAAGTACTGTTTTATAATAAGAATATGTATGTTTAGGTTAAGGTATTTCTGTATGGGCCTGCGTCGCGGTCGCCTGAAATAAATAAATAAATAAACATGTAATAATGAACCTTCTCAACTTATTTTCAAGATGGTATGTGTATGTTAACAAAAGAGTTAATTCTGTTCCTTATTCCTTCGCAGTAAATAATTTAGTCACGGGGACACCATAATTTTGTGGAAGCGATTAAGTCGTCACGTCCTGACGCACCATGAGCGCCATACATTTATTATAACATATCTTTGTATTTCGGTCCGTTGGGTTTAATGAGTTTTTTAAGTGGAATTAGACGTTGGGGAATTTTTTGGAGTTTTCTCGTTTTTGAGTCAATGTTTGGTTGGTTTTGATTGTATTTAAAGTTTATAAACAATGAGATGAGCTGAGTATCTGTTTAGTAGAAATACTTCATACTTAGTCTTCTTGACATGGTTTTCAGTGAATGAGAGACATGAGTTTTTCTAGTGGTGGTCCAATGGTAGCGGCCTTGATTTACGAGTACGTCGTGAGTGCGAACCGAGTGAGGCGCTTTACTTTGTGTAATTTAGTTGATTACCACTGCCTTAAGCACAGCAAAGAACCGGTCAAACTGGAGGTGCTTGGGGGAGGCTTATGTCCAGCAGTGGACGTCTTTCGGCTGAAATGATGATGATGATGATGACTGCCATAAAAACGATGAAGGAAAATATGGTGAGGAAAACGTGGTGGTAGTCTTCGGAGCTTAAATTCGAAATAATGTGAAGTCTATGAACACGCACGGGGATTAAGTACAGCACACTGCCTTTCAACAGAGAAGAGGCTTGTGTCCCAATAGTGGGAATGAAATGGAGTGGCTTATTTTGCTTATGCTTCTTAATATACAGGAATACGTGTTATAATTTGATTGATATTTTATTGCAGACTAAAAAAATTAATTATAACTTTGAGCCGTTTAGGGTCGAAACGCTCGGGTCATGGGGCCCGAGTGCGCGTCTCCTTTTTAAGGAAATTTCTCGCCGACTGGTAGACGCTTCACATGATCAGAGGGCTGGGTCGTTCTTTGGCCAAAGAATTAGCATTGCCATTCAACGTGGCAATGCTGCCAGTCTTCTGGGCACGTTTCCGGATGACAGCGATGCGGACAAGTACTTCGACGCCTGATTTGTCCTTTATTTTTGTTTTTATTTGTATAGGAAGTTAGTTAGCCATTTAATTTAGTATCTAGTGTAAATAGTTTGTAATAAAATAAGTTAATTGTATATTTTAACAAAATAAATTCAATCTATTATTGAAAAAAAAAACAATAAAAAATATATATAGGTATAACTAACTTAAGCGTATAACTATAACTTACAGCGTTATACAAACTTAGGAGTTTGTATAACGCTATAAGTTATAATTATAAGTAGAGGAAGTAGGGTTCCTTAACACATTGAAGGACACTGAACGAGACATAATAGAAGTTTTATTGTTATTACGTCCACAGAGTACCTACTTTTTATTATGATTACGTCGAGGGGCGTTAAGTGTCCCGCAAAGTGTTAATGATCTCCATGGCGTGCTGTCACTTATGTGGCAGCCTGTCGAGAGGTCTGACAGGTTGTCATGGGTGACACGAGCTTGCCAAGAGCACGAGCACACATTGTCACGTTGTGTTGTTAAAATTTATGGCAAAAATGTGAAGTTAAGCCCTCAAGGGACGTCTTTCAATAACCTGTCCAACCCCGACCAAAAACTTTAATTAATATTATTAATTTTTCAGTTTATCCGGTTTCTTCAGCCAGCCATTCTATAAAGACAATTACGGAATCTGACACGGAGAAAACTATGCTTTCAAGGGAAACCCACGCCACAGATATTCAGTGAAAAAAAAAAACAATCACACACCAGAACTGCATCACAAATCACACAGTCCCTCACTCCTGAGTAACGGCTGTAGCCGGTCAGTGCACTTATTGGCCGGCCGGAATTACAGCCGTATCGCACATTAGTCAGGTCCGGACAAAGGACGGATTGGCCGACGCTTGTAATTTGTCTGCGACGGTGGGCAGCCTGGTAAATAACTACATGTGGCAGTCACGTTGCGGTTTAGCCGGGGTGTTTGGGTAATTAGTGGGTTCAGGTAAAATTTTAGTTATGCCTGAAGATGCTGAGTGCATCAAAATACCGTAAGTACTGAACGAGAACACATAAAAACACTAAGTCCCGCTTGCAAAACTAATAAATAAACATGTTTAGCGCTAAAAATATATTATTTAAAACGTCGTTCTGTCTCTGTCATTGATTCAAACAATTGATAGTGTACAGATACATGGCGCTAAATGTAATGATTTGTGGTGAAAGCGGGACTAAATATTTTTATTGCCTGGAATTTTGATGAAATTATGAATCAAAAGCAACTCCTTTTAGTTAACTAATGCAACGCAATCCAGTAGTAGCAATAAACCTGTCAAATTTCACAAAACCATAAAGTCAACTCTCGAAGCATTTAATTTCACAACCAAAGACACCGCCTGAGTATCAAGCTGTTAATTTGGTACAGATAATTAATGTTGAATACAGTCATAAAACAGGTTCCTCATGAGACTAAGTGTGCATACACACGAGCGGCACTTCCGTCGATAACATGCCACTTGTGTTTGTCGATGGAAGCCGCCGACGCTTCGACGAGTGTCGACGGCTGCAGTTGCTTCTGCCGTTGGCACGTGTCGCTCTTGAGTATGCACACTAAACTGGCCCAGAATACGTCCCTTTGTTTTTTAAAACTTTATTAACATTATTATATAAAATAGAATTTTAAGTTCATTATAGCAATCAAACCCAGTAAACGTATTACATTATCCCACGTTACATTATCTTCCTTAAAACATTGCGATCAAACTCTACAAAGTCTACAACGCTTGTGTATCAAGCTGTCAATTTGCTTCATACCATTAATGTTTCATATACACATAAAGCGGGTTTCCCAAGGGAGAGAAACTTGGCTCGTTTCGCCGCCGTGTGACGTTGTTTCTTATCTAAGTAAGCCATTATGTGTGAGTATGATAATTATTATGAAAACGTTGGTTGCCACTTTGTGGGTAAAAGTAAGGTATTTCCGTTTTGGTTTGCGTGGGATGAATTCAATGAATAGATTTATGTTGTCGTTGGCTATGTTTTTACCACGGAGGGCCTAGCAAGAACGCACGGACTAACGTAACGTAGATTTTAAAAGTAGCTCGATGTGCTGGCGTCTGTACAATGGACCTAACAAGTAGCTTTGAAGTCCGCCATTGCGTCAACCATTGTTTTTTAGATTTCTCATATCAAACACGGAATTTATTTATTAAGGGTCTTATAGGACCTAAACGCAAGTTTTAGAAACAAAAAAATGAAAATGATCGACTACAGATAAAATCAGAAAAATATATGATTCAGGATATATGTTAGGTAGATAGTGCGTTGAAAACATAATACAACTAATTTGATACGGTAGAAAAAAATTATGAAGATACCTCTAAAAACTTTCTTTTTACAATAAAAACCATACAATCATTCTGATTTTTTATCAGATTATTCTACAAGCAACATACTAAAACATTAATGTTTTAATTTTTTACTCCAAACAATAAATTTTTTGTAATTAAATAATTGCTTCATATTTTGCAATAAATTACCAGCGTTGTGTCATCGCGCTTCTCTTTCTTTTCTATGCAGTCCGACAGTGACCGCGCTTTAGGTCATGTAAGCCCCTTAACGCTGTACTGTGATTTATTGTTACCCCCTTATCTACTAATAAACGTTGTACAGCGTCTGTATTACACAACGCATTGTCTTCTTCTTTCGAAACTCAAATTACTGACGACTGAAAGAGAGAAATCGGTGTGTAACTAGTCATCTGATATAATACGTTTATTAGTAAGGGGGTTAGAATCTAACACAGAACGCAAGGTTTACACAAATTATCCCTAAATCCAATATGAAGTATGGAGTATTATTTCCCCAGTTTAAATTGATATTGTGTTACAATGCTTATGAATACAAATCTCAATATAATTAGCAGCTTTGGAGCTTTGTTCTATTTATTAAACACAATATAGGTACACATTACACACACACACACACATTATTACTTTTATTTTATTTTATATATTGTGGAATGCAATAAATGATTGAGTATTGAGTATATTAGTACACTAGGTAGATATTCTTTATACATTATTCGGTAAATGGTCAGGAATTCGTAGAAATTGCTTGAAAGGAATGTTCGGTTGTGGGTTGTGTTAAAATAGTGACTACATTGTTACTAACTTGGTTTTGGATTGAAGTAAGGCAGCAGGCAGGCAGCGAAATATGTGCCTTCTAGTCTGTGCTAATTAAAGTATCATTTTCTTACTTAAAAAAAAAATAAGTTACTTTACAAATTTTGGGAAAACTACTCAAAAAACAAGCACAGTCGTACGAATAATCGGCGCGATTCAAAAATCCCATTGATCTATATATGTAAATATTTATTTCAATGCAGTCTCAACCACGAGAAAAAGTTTAATAAACTTCGTGTCAACTTTAAATGCTTTTATTTATGTAATTACACAGCTTAAACTTCCTGACTACGTTTTTTTAGTTTTTCGTATTGCCAATTGCCAATAGACCACACGATCAATCATGATCATCAGCCTGCAGTAGTCCACTGCTGTGCATTCTCCAAGTGCACACCACTGAACACGATATTCGGCTAGTCTCATCCAAATGAATCAGCCACCCTGCGAAGATCGTCACTCTACCTGAGGGAGTCCTACCTCCGTGCCGGACAGCGCGTACGTGTTCCACACGCGCCTCAAAGAGATGTCAGCATCAATTGAAGGGGCCCGCCAGGGCCGAAGCCTGCCGGGTCAGCGGGATTGTCCGAAAGGGTTACCGCTGGCCCGGAACATAAAGGGCTAAGGAAGGAACACTGGTGGGTTTTAGTCAGTAAGAGTCTGACACTCCCTTCCGCTCCACCAAGAGCGGGAGGGGTCATTTGATGATTTCCCATCCTGAAAAAAAAGGGAGTCCTACCTTACATTTGCCAATTCGCGGTCTCCACTCAAGAACACGTCTACGCCAACGGTCATTGGTTCTACGGCTAATATGGCCCGCCCATTTCCACTTTAGCTTGCTTATTCTGACATTACTGAGCTATATTGATAACTTTGGTTCTCTGCCGGATCACCTCATTCCGGATTCTATCCATATTAATTTCCGGTCGTTAGTGTCATCGTCTGTGATGATGACACTCACTTGATTACCCAAGTAGATACCATAATTAATTAGGTATCGTCCTAACAAGGAAATACACAGATTCCTGTCACTGATAGTTAGTATTGTGTGAATCAATCAGAGTGACAAAAGCATTCAGGATGACTATAATATCCATGCTTTGTGTCACCACACTACAAGTCATGTCGAACTGAATATGGCACGAATATTGTTGAATCCGGATAGGCACTTTGCTTTGTGTAAATAATTTCGCCACCACTGTTCTCAAAACGGTGAAGGAAAACATCGTGAGGAAACCGGAATGTCCTAGAACCAAAAATGAAAGACATGTGACATCCACCAATTCGCACTGGGCCCGCGTGGTGGATTACGGCCCACTGCTGGGACACAGGAGGAACACTATAGGAGGAGGGATACTTTTACTTTTCTATTCCTTCACCGTTTTGAAAGCAGTGGTGATGAAATTATTTACACAAAATAAAGCGTCTGCACGGGTTCGAACCTACGACCTACAACTCGTAAATCGGGGCCGTTACTACTGAGACACCACTGCTCTATAAGTAATGTATAACGTTACGAAAAATATGACGTAGATTTGTCGACCAATCATGCTTATTGGGACCCACCTTGAAACTTTTATTCACCAAGTCAACAATAACATCATATTATTATCATCATTTTAGTGGAAAGACGTCCACTGCTGGACATAGGCCCCTCCTCCTCCCTCCTCCAATAACATATTATTAGACAATACTTTATTAAGGAAACTAGCAACTATCTTGTAGATAACAGTTACTATTGTGTGAATCAATCACATTGACATAATTGATGTGAAGCTACAGGTTAACAATATCCGCTCTTTGTGTGACGTCACTGCACGTCGCTCTTGTCCATTCTCTGTCAATTGAATGTGGTACTAATATTGTGTGTGTTGCAGAATTAGGTTAAAGTCAGATACTTTACTCTTAAATAGTGTTGCCCAAATGCAAGACCAAGACAAGACCTTAGCCAGTCTTGGTCTTGGTCTTGCGTCAATACACCTGGTCTTGGTCTTGGTCTTGGTATTGCGCTCTCAGTCTTGGTCTTGGTCTTGGTCTTGCAGCAAGAGTCTCGCAAGTCTTGCGAGACTCTACTACTTAGACTAGACTACATTCAAATACCTATTAGCCTATTGCTGGGTGGCAGGGACATCGACGCGCTTACCATGGATTCAGTACATGATTCTGGACCCCCATGCGTTGAAATTTTTCGTCGGCTTTTTTTTAATTTTTACGTTTTTTTCTGCAATTTTTTTTACTGTGAACTGTATAAAATCATTATTTCTATCTGACTTAATGAGATTTTCAATTAAAAAATAATAAATTCACTTGTTTCACTTAAAACAGCAATGTAAATAAAACTCGAAAGGGCTACCTGATCAGCTGTATTGCTAAAGTTCATTTACGAGGTCAACACTATCTTCGTAGTTCGTACCTACGCTATTCGCTTTCAAATGCCGCGACAAAGGGACCGCAGCGCCAAGCGGTCTCCTCGTATTATTAATGCACTTGAAAATAAACTTTAAATTAATACAATAAAGTGCATAAATGCTTGAACCTGACATAAAATGCGGAAGATTGCGGAAATCCCCGCGCGGCGGCGGCGTCTTTGTCCGTAAATTATCAAATAAGTAGGTACGTAATACACTGACCGACCAACAGTTTATTCGCGGAACGTCATATTTTGCCAATCAACCATGAACCTTAATGCTTTAGCGATAAAGTTGAAAATCTGTTAAAGAAATATGGCAGATTGTAGTAGTTTGATGTGCTGGCGTCTATACCATAACATCGGCTGGCTTAAAAACTGCTACTAGTACTAGACCTACTCGACTCGCTGTTAGTTTTAAATTTTGCTGAATAGAAGAATAATATAAACTTTGAAACATAAATACCTACATAACTTTTATCAACCTACTAACGTTAGATCTGCACATTAGACTTATACAAGTATAATATAATACTCTAAGTAGATATACCTACAAGGTATGAAATGAACTTTGCTAGATAGTTATGCTAGGTACATTTTTATCACATATGGGAACAAATTTGTAAGTAACACGCTACCTACCTAGTTAATAAATAGTCGAAACATATAATAATCAATACCTTTTAGTGTTATGACGATACGGTTTTGATACTGGGGAACGTCTATCAAAATCGGGATTGAAACCAAATACCTACTATAACGCCCAAATCTCAGTTTGACTTAACTGCGAGACGCAAGAGTCTTGCAGGCTTAGTCTTGTTCTTGCTCAAGTCTTGCAGGGTTCAGTCTTGGTCTTGGTCTTGCTACAATAAGTCGGTCTTGGTCTTGGTCTTGGTCTTGCATAAATGCAAGAACAAGACCAAGACTGCAAGACCAAGACCGATTTTGGGCAACACTACTCTTAAATAAAATACAAAATTATCTTTTTGACCGTCATACCTTTGATTTGGTACCAAGTAATTATGCTGAAAATACAAAATTTATCGTGTCCAAAATACGCAACAATCAGAATTTATTACCTTCCTTTACATTCAATTTCACCTAATCACCAAAACAAATCATTGTGGATAATAACCGCTTCTCACGTACTCTAAACAGGACATTCTATTAACACAAATCGGTTTATTATAAAAAGTTCGTTTGTGAACTCGCTTTCTCTTTGATTAATTTATTTGTAACATGTTGCATTATTCATTTGGACATGTTCATCAGAATATAAATTGTTTTGTCCAAACAGTGTTGAGATGGGAGGGTGGCCGTCCTTTGATTGCGTAGCTATACGAGGAGACAAAGGAGATTGAATTTATCATAGTCACTTTATCACAAAATTGGATTAAATAATTTTCTCATAAATTTTAGAAGCCATAGCATAATGTGCCCACGGCTGGGAACATTATGCCTCCTTTCTTCGAAAGGGAGTAAGCTAGATACTACCTACTACGTGAGCCCAGTGCAGGTTGGTAGATGTCACATAGCTTTGAACATTTAGTTCTGGGATATGCCGGCTTTCCGCCATCTTTTCCTTCACCAGTTTTGAGAGCAGTCGCAATGAAATTATTTACACAAAATAAAGCGCCTATCTGGGTTCGAATCACGGCCACGACCTACTACTCGTTAGTTGGGGACATTGCCACTCGGCTAAAACTCCTCAAATGCTCAAATTTTAGAAGCCACTTCTAAATTTAAAGAGCTAATCCATTTAAAAAAAAGATTACAAGTTTCAGGAGATTACCAAAAAAAATATAGTCCTAAGTTGGGCCAATGTTTACATTGACTCTAAACTAGGAAAGCCTGTATCTGGGTAGCGATACGGAAGGCTTACCATTGAACATATGTTATTTTTGCGACACCATTGATCCCGAGATTTTCGTAAAAATATCTTGGATTTTACAATCTGATATCGTTAGAATGCTGTTAGCAAGCTTGGTGCTTCTTTCTGCTCTCTAGATATGCGAAAATACAGTTCGGTTTTGGGAGACCCCTTTACAGACTCCCCAGGGATGTGCCCTAACAGGCGTTGCACAGAGGTGGTCTCGGATCGATCTTTTGAGAGGTAACTGTGCCCCCTTCCATGTGTAGATGGTGACCACCGGAGTGGACTTAGGGAAGTCAAATAAAAAAATATATGTGAAAATGGTACCCCTTTCCCTTCACCCTGGTGAACTTGCAGAGAGTTCTCGAATTACAGGCTAACATTACGACAAAGTGGGTATTATAGCTTTTGGTTAAGTACAGAGTATCGCTTGATATATTTTTGCTCACAGTGCAGTGGACTGGAAACTTTAATTTAAAATTGTGTTGATAATATGTTATCCACGTTCTGAGTTATTTATTGTACATGTGCTAATCATGAGTTTGTAAAACAAAAGTAAATGAATATTCTAACATAATTGTACTAACTGGCTTTTGAAAATTAGTTACGCTTTTCAATATTTCTGCTTATGCATTCGGACATGTTTTATTCAAAATAGAAACTCAACTTAACACATTGAAGGACACTGTACGAGACACAATAGAAGTTTTATTGTTATTACGTCGAGGGGCGTTCAGTGTCCTTCAATGGGTTAATTTGGAGAGCATTTTTAAGCATAGATTTTTTTACTGAATTGTTGATGCATTAGGTAAAGTAGTTAAATTAAGCAAAATCTTATGAAAATCATTAAAAAGTCTTTTGATTAATAGGTATTGTACTTATCTAGGGAACAGCACATCAAGCTACCCGAAACTATCATATTTTCCCAATCAACTTTGAACCTTATACTTGAGCGATAAAGTTTAAAATCTATTAAAGAATTTTGACAGATTGTAGTAGCTTGATATGGTGGCGTCTGTACCTACTCTATCCAAAAAGGAAAACACTTTGACATATAGGCTGGCAGATAAAACGATATCCCTTGGTAAGACTGGTAGACTTGGTAGTCAGAAGACTTCCGGGCTTCTGACTACCTGTAACGACTGTCAAAGATCCACGAATGACGCCGAATGAAGCCGAATGAAGGAAGAACAGCTTAAAGTGCTTTCCGAGGCAAGGAGGGGTCTCGGTATGTAAAGATGGTCACCCATCCACAGACCAACCCGGCAAGCGTAGCTTAACCCGATCGATCGACCTGTGCGGCTGGGGGTCTAGAGTCACGTACTCGATTAATAATTACAGTGTGCGCGTCAATTTTCCTGCCATCCTGTATAACAAGAATACACGAATAATGTAAATTCATCTTTTGTATTTTTATGTAAATTACATAACAAACAAATGTGTTTATTCCCCTTTCATGGCTAAGTTTCAACATTCACTTTACGCTACGTCGCTTTTAAGATAATGTCATAATAACAGACATCCACTTCCGTGTTTCTTACGCTTATCCCTTTTACGAGCTAATTGTTCAAACTTCATGACGACCCTTCTAACGTGAAGTATAAAAGAATAATGTAAAAGACTCGAGTTTTATTTTAAGCATGTCCTAAGGTTATAATGGATTGCTATTCAACCCTCAATTGTTTTGTTGGTGAACAAAATAGGTGGGCGCAGAAGATTTAGTCCGTACCATCCTTGGTAGATAGACTTGATGGTAATTTTTGTAAAAATCTCACCGTGAAAACTTAGATGAAGTGAGCTGTCATTCCATTTGATGCTATTGACAGCTCCCTTCACCTTAGTTTTCACAGATGTTTTTTACAGAATAGATCGATTGGACTCATCTCGATCGTATCGACTCGATAGATTCTGAACATAGCTCCCACGGCTTATTATAATTTCTGAATCGTACATTTTTGTTTTTATATTTTTTTATTACGGACGCTTTTAACGTCTCATGTATAATTTTGACATGATTGAGGTAACCTATATTTTATAACAATATTTTGATTGACAAGAGTGTCTGTGGAATTTCTTGCACATTCTTCTCCAAAGGTATCAATACCTATCAAGCTTTGGAATGAGCAACTAGCTTCATCTTTCTGGCTGACCGACCCCTTTACCATCAAAACTGCATGTAATTGGTTTATTTGGAATAAATGCCTTAAGTTTGAATTAACTAGCTGTGTCACAGTTTTCAAGAAAATTGATTTACAGTAATTACAGTGAATCGAAAATAGTCTCGAATAATTTTGGCGATTTCATAGCTTAGCACCATAATCAAAGAACTTACGAGTTAGCTTACCAAAGCTGAACGCGATTTGATCTAGTCATTTCAAACAACAATATTGATCATTGAGTCATTTCTGACTAAGAATAAGCTCAGGTGTGCACGAGCGATTTTCCCGTGGTGATTTTTTATTTATTTTCAATGCACTGTCTTTTTGACGCGCGGGTTGCATTATGTTGGTTTCTCAATGCTTGGCTCAACACCAACTGCACGATTAATCTCGCCGCGATATTTTGACGACCGTGCGCACGTGGGCTTACTCATAGTCCTACTAAACTTGTCAATAGAAACAAAACCTCATTTTATATTTTCATGTAATTTGGGTCTTCTGTGTCTATTTTATTCTGTGACCTACACCAGCGTCGTCATTATTTTTGAAACATAATTACTTCCAAAATTTGGGTAAGAAAAACATGAAATGTATCACTCTCCCGCCCTGGTAACAATGAAAGTAATTAATTTAATCTTCTCACAGGATGTTACGAAAAAATACTTGTGTTATTTTATTTCTAAAATGTGGAATGTATTATGAAGAATATGAAGTAATTCATGATTGTGTTTGGTACTATTCTTGGTAATGGACCATCATCTACCTAGGTTTTTCTTAGATAAGTGTTTCATAACTTCTTGAGACTGTACAGGTGAAGCTAAGAAAACAATTGCTAAGCAAATTGAATACCGACTTGAGTTGTCTTTATGTTCAAATGACGACTGCCATTCTTCGCACGTCGCGTCGCGCCTTTTAGCGTGAGGCTTAAGGCTCCTTCAAACTGGTGCGAGACGCGATAAAATGTAATGTACAGTCAGCAAAGTTTATTGTGGAGTCTTTATACACATTATAAAAAACCACTTGTTTTATGTTAGTGCTTTGAAACTGTCAAGAATCGCCTCATTATCATTTTAGCCAAAAAACCTCCACTGCTGGATATACGCCTCCCCCAAGCACTTTGACCGGTTTTGTGCTTCCCGCATCCAACGGGTGCCTGCGGCCTTCACGAGGTCGTTGGTCCACCTTGTGGGAGGCAGAAACGCCTAAATGAAAACTGTTCTACGATTTTCTGCACATAAATAGTGCACTGAAAGAAGTAAGCAAAAAAAATGAAGAAACATTTATTTGAACTGCCTTAAACAGTTCCATATGAGCCTAACGTTCAAAACAGTATTTTTTACTGATTCGAAAACAGTTAAAGCTTGAGGCAAAATGTAACCGTCGTGACTTTAACGTTTTAAGTAGCTAAAAGGTCACAAAATTAACTGTTTTATTAATTTGGTGATATCGTTCAAACAATTGAAATTTACTTACATTACAGTAATGGAGGTTTCCTTTTTTGTAGTTTTTTTCAGTATATAGTATGTTCAATCGTTAAAAGTTACTGTTTTGTCTTTTACTGTTTTACAAACATTTCTTCTTACTGTTTAAAGTCAGCAAGTCTTAATGAAATTGCTTTAGTGTGCTGTAGTAAGAAATTATTTTTTTTCAGTGTGGTAACTCTACTCACAATCTATGCATATCCCTATGGTATGCCAACGTCCTATCGTCCATACATATTCTTATTTACGTTTCTGCTTTAGTGCGGTCTTACAGTGGAATAAGACCCGATATAGAGCCCAGAAATAAAATATCTGTTCGGTCTTGCTTGCTTTTCTGCTAAGCCTCGAACTGGTCGAACAGCATTTTGAGTAACAATAGTTTATAGAGCGCTGATGAACTCAACTTGTGAGAGAACTATGCCGTATGGTTTGATGCAAAAACATGGTATTTAGTTCTAAAGAAACCTATAATATGCGGTGCGTCACAGTCTTTTGTTTTCATATTATGTCCTTTTTCGTCCATTTTATCTGACCTGCTGCTGCGGTCTTGATTTTATCTGGCATGCATGAATAGAAATGAAAGTTTAACACGCGGCATGGATTTAGCATGTCATATTTTATTATTACGGTAAAATGTAACGTTGATCGTCGACAACTCGTTGAAGCGAGTATAATTTTTACGAATCAAATCAATCACGAATCAAATCTTTAGGTTAGATATGCAAAGATTTGATTTGCCCTTACCGTACTACGGCGCGCGAGAAAGTGTCCATGTTGAGAATAGTGAGCTCACACAATTATAATGGCGTTTCCATGACATTTAAGTCAAGTCTCTGCGACATTATCTGCGTCTGTCGTCTCAAAATGAAACAGTATTACGAACATTTTTTGGCACGGCAGGAAGAATCAACGCTTTAAATTTTTGTAGATATGTACTCATTGCAAAAAAAATGCTCTTTGCTAGGTCTGTTACTAGGCCGGTTTATAGCTTGTCTTATTAATACTCCAAGAGGCGAATAGAAATGGTTCTGTGAAGTTATTGCTTTCATATTTTCTTAGGATATGGTAATGTGTATGGATAAGTGACAATTTCATTTTGAATAACATATTGGAGTCCTTTCAGTATTATTGTTGGTTTTTAGCTCTAGGTACTTAGAGTTCATTGATAATGGTATTTAACTGCCACACTCAAAGACGTCAGTTAAAATTAATCAATAATTAACTTTTATTAACTAGCATATCTTGGCACAAATGTCAACAACATTCAAATGTTGTCCATCTAACATATTTTTGTCTGACGGCATTCCAATATTAATCTTGTCAATTAAAGTTAAATAATGATTAGTTTGTTGTAAGTGTAATGTTGTAAGTAATGACTCTGAGTACCGGGGTTAGTGTCTGAGTTTAAAAGAAATTGCTAAAACATCTTAAAGTAAGCCCGTCATCTATGGGGGAATGGGGTTAACTCAACCCCAATGTTTATGTATCAATACCCCATGACTTATGGGGCAATAATACATACACATTCGCGTTTCCTATTGGCGTTTCCACATGGGTCGAAACGATGGGGAGTTTTAACAGAAGAAGGTAAGACGCCTATTAACATGAAATGAGTGAATCTAAGAAGTGAGTTTCCTTATTTTAGTAAAATGAAGTATTTTGATTGACCTACAGTTGGCATGGAAGGTAAGACTAAAAAGAACTCTGACTTTTATAAATCTTCCTGTTGCACTATTGAAGTGAACCATTCCGAAAATTTACAAACATAACTTTTGTTGCAACTAAGATTGAAGCTTGCTACCGACGAATACTGGTTTTTTCATGACATTTACCGTAAGTCTTGCGTGACTCTGTAAAAGTACTTTATGACGTTCAACTACATATGTAGTTAAGTTCTGAATTCACAACAAAGCGCGTAAAGCGGGTTAAAAAACTGCAGAACGCCCTGAATCTAGATGAACATCATCATTTAGCTGAAAGGCTTCCATTCATCTCCTCAACAAATAAGTACATTGAAATTATTTAATGTTTCTACTAAGCAGTGACCCGTGGTTTCACTCGCATAAGTGCCGATCTCGTGGGAATATTGGGATAAAAAGTATTATACTCGTATGTGTTAATCTATCTGTGTGCCTTTAATCCAAATCCGTTCAGTAGTTTTCGCGTGAAAGAGTAACAAACAACCATCAATTCATCCTCCTCATCCTCACAAAATTTCGCGTTTATAATATTAGTAGGAAGCGGGATAGAATTTCAGCACGCACATCGCGATTCCTAATTCGGAAACGAAGGAATTTTAATTCACTTCAAGCCCGACAATCGTCACTCCGTCGCCGTCAGTCTGACAGAGAATGGCGCTCTTTAATTCATTCGACTAAAAAGGTGCGTGCTGCAAATGTATATATAAAATAAATAACACGCTTTTGGCTCATGTAAAATAGTACGTTTGACGGGAATTCTGTGTTAATGTAAACGAAGCCGGGGGACTTAGGTACTTTTGTCCTTTTTTTGCTTTTAAAGATAGGTACTTTCTGGTGAGAACAGTTCTCAGGTGGATGGAGAAGATTTTTATTTGATATTGATTCAATGTTTTAAAAGAGTTTTGGAAGGAATGTTAGATTCCTGATTTTTAAAAGGGACTGATCATTTTATTATCAATAAGAGCTGCTAAAATATCATTTATGTGAGCTAAACCCGCACTGAAGTAACGATTTTCTCTGACTTAAGTAGTCCATTTTTGCACAGAAAAGCATGATTTAAGTGCGGGCTTAGGTCACACGATCTGTAAAATAATAAATGATACGTATGGCTGAAGGGGTTTACAGGACCGAAACGCAAAAAACACAAGTTTTAGAAACAATAAAAGTATATGATCAACTACAGTAAACAAAATCAAAAATATATGTAATATTCGTCAGGATATATGCTAGGTAGATACTGTGTTAAAAAGATAATACAATTTATTTGATACGATAGAAAAAAATCATGAAGATGCCTCTAAAAACTTTCTTTTTACAATAAAAACCTTACTAATATACATACAATCATTCTGATCGTTTGTCAGATTATTCTACAAGCAACATACTAAAACACTACTGTTTTAATTTTTTAAGTACAAGTATAACATTATTTGTAATTCAATAATAGCTTCATATTATGCAATGAATTACCAGCGTTGTGTAATATCGCTTCTCTTTCTTTTCTATGCAGTCCGACAGTGACCGCGTTTTAGGTCATGTAAGCCCTTTAATTGTCTATAATATTAATACACGGCATTTAGCACACACAAAAGTAGAGAATTTCTTTATGTTATAGGTATCACTAAATAGAGTCAATTACATTTTCATCCCCCCATCTCGGAAAGGGTATTTTTGCTCTTCGATATCTGAGTGCAAAAGCTGTTTTTATCCGCTAGAGGATAAAGTAAATTGAATTTAGAACATCGTGTGCACTAAGTTTGTGAATTCAATACATCATTAAACCTATTTACTTCTAACTCCATGGTGCCGAATTTATCATACAACTTTTTTTTATTTTTTAAAAACTCAGACTCGGCACCTTCTTGGTGTACTTTTTTTTAATTTGTTAAAACGTCATATTGTTAAAACCTTAGGTTAAAAATAAAAACAAGAAACTTGTAAACAAGTAAAAAATCTAAAATGAGTGTATCTAGCGACGACGACGAAGTTTATTTGACGCCAACAGAATTGACTGAAACTGTAAAAAATGCGCAAATGAGCTTTCTCCCTCAACACACGCGAGAAAGTATTTGAAACAGTACGATATGTTTAACACGTGGCGACTAGCTAAAGGAGCCAAAACTTTATCAGAAAACGTTTTGCTGGCATATTTTATTGAATTATCCGAGACCAAGAAATCAAGCACTCTATGGAGTACGTATTCAATGCTAAAAGCAACAATAAAGATGAAAAAAAACACCTATCCTAAATTAGTGGCATTTTTAAAAAGAGCCTCATCATTTCCTCGCTGAGGTGGGATGAAAAGTTACGTGTTGCACTCGAGTGCAAAGATTTTTCACCTCGTGCTCTTTTGATTCCATCGCTAACGCTCAGGATTCTAATTTTTGAATCACTCGCTGCGCTCGTGATTCAATTTTAGAATCCTTCGCTTGCTCGGTCATCAAAATTGAGCACGCGGTTAAAAAGCAGCTTTGCACTCTTGTATAACAAATAACTATTTCATCAGTAACTATTTGAGAACCTAATACAAGATCTCAAAGTCCTAGTAAATTATTAATTGTGAAAATAAAGGAACACTACAATAAAAAATGCCCCCGAGTTAACCTAAACAATCGCAACAGAATTTCAATTACAATATTTAACATTTTCGACATAAAAGCAATAATTTTAGAACGGCAATGTTATTTGTGGAATACCAAACGTTTGTCCTGATTGATACATTAATTAAAATTCATTACACGAACGGGATCGTTTACGTACATACTGACCAACCACGTATTGTGGTAATCCTTCCAATTTCACATTAGTCCCCTATTATGTGGTGAACCGACGATATTGTATACAAAGGTTTATTTAGATACGTTACTATTGGTGTTATTTAATAATAATATCAGACTCTGTTATTTTTCCATTGTACAGAAGGCACGAGCACACACACACACAAACAACACACAACACACTACAACACACAACACACAACACACACACGCACTTGTTCGTTCTATAATTAAAAAAAAAATATAACTTAGCATCGAAATCGACATGAACTTAAAGGGCTGTACCTACCTAACTTGTATTGGTGATTTCAATATTATAAATCCATAGAGAGGCCCGTGACTAAATAATAACAGCCGCACAGGTCGATAGATCAGGTTAAGCTATGCTTGCCGCGGTTGGTCTGTGGATGGTTGACCATCTTTACATACCGTGACCCCTCCGTGCCTCGGAAAGCACGTTAAGCCGTTGGTCCCGGCTGTCATTCGTAGATACTTGACAGTCGTTACGGGTAGTCAGAAGCCCGAAAGTCTGATAACCAGCCTTACCAAGGGGTATCGTATTACCCAATAACTGGGTTGTGGAGGTCAGATAGGCAGTCGCTCCATGTAAAATACTGGTATTCAGCTGCATCTGGTTAGACAGGAAGCCGACCCCAACATTGTTGGGAAAAGGATAAATGCAGATGACGAATTCCAAATTCATACTTGTTACGGTCGCGAATCATATTTTTGAACCTGACACTGACCTGTATAATTCCAAAAAACGTAAGAAAATTTGAATTTCGCGGGCTACCCGGGCGCCCGATATTGTATTAATTGTTTGTTTGTATTGTGATCGAAATAAGTTCAAAATACAATAACGGGCCAACGACGGTTTGGGCTGCGATTTCAGACTAGTGTAAAAGTTTTACTGTAGACCCTTTGCACTTTGAGGCACATTATAGGAAATAATAGAGAGCAAAAATAGTAGATTGTTTGCCAAGGGAGCAAACAAGTATTTTGAAGGCGAGAGTGTTTCTTTGAATCCCGAGCGCAGCGTAGGGTTCGAGCGCAGCGAGGGATTCAAAGTACGTCACTCGAGCGCTCCCGAGGTGGACACTACTTTTTATCACCCTCTACGAAAATATAAGTACGGAAATACATATAATAAAGATGTTTTTAAATTTCCGTCCACGATAATGTTATAACGTGCACGTACTTCCATACATTTTTTGGACGTGGAACGATGAACGTCACGTTAGAAATAATAAAAGCGCACACTGACTTATTTCAAAAACATTCCCATTCATTCTTTCAACTCAAGTCAAAACAATTGCCCATTAGAACAAAACAATATGGCGCAGAACCAAAGTATTCCTATGTTGCCGGTAAGAAAAATTAAATGATTCTTTAAACAAAAGCCGGGCTGAACGTCTGGGAGCGTAATTAAATGGCAGTCCTGTGGGAAATCGACGGCGGCTGGCGGTCACCCACCGACGTCGCAATGCCTGCATCCTACCCCCACCTTATTCGTTGAATTGTCATGAGATTGTATGACTGCTCGTTTTCTTGTGTGTGGTGGAATATCTTCTTGCGTAAGTATTTTTGTTTATTAGTTTCTAAGAGAGAGCAGTGGTGGCCAAGTGGTAACGGCCGTGACTTACGAGTTGTAGGTCGTAGGTTCGAACCCAGACAGGCGCTTCACTTTGTGTAAATTATTTCATCACCACTGCTCACAAAACGGTGAAGGAAAACATCGTGAGGAAACCGGCATGTCCTAGAACCAAAAATTCGAAGACATGTGACATCTACCAACCCGCACTGGGCCCGCGTGGTGGATTACGGCCCACTCCCTCTCACTGAGAGGAGGCCTGTGTCCCAGCAGTGGGAACATTATAGGCTGATGATGATGATGATGATGATGAGTTTCTAAGAGTTAGTTTATTTTACTTACTTATTTACTCACTTGTAGGGTGGGTTTAATAATAAAACGTACAAAATCTCCATCGAATTTCAAGGTTCCTTAGAGTTAGTTGTTCATATTTGCCGTAATCACTCCAAGAGATGATGATGTTGGCATGTCCTAGAACCAAAAATTCGAAGGCATTTGACATCTACTAACCCGCACTGGGCCCGCGTGGTAGATTACAGCCCACTTCCTCTCACTGAGAGGAAGCTTATGTCCCAGCAGAGGCTGATTATGTACTGTAAGAAATGCCTGATATAGCATGGCTTCAGATGTGGGTAGATCCCATATGTTAGGAAAACCTGGTTATACAGCGACGATGGTTGTAGCTAGAAGTCACCACAGTCACAAGCTCAAGTTATCCATTTTTTTATACGACAATAGTTTAAATTGCGTATATCTAATCCGTCCTAGTCTGCATACGAAAATTCAATCAAATATATCCTAATAGTTTAGTCACTGTAGCTAGTCAAAGAATGACAAAAACCGTAGTCGGTCCATCACGACTATTTGGTTTGTTTGGAAAAATCCCTTTTTTAATTTTGATGTTAGGATTTATTTGATAGTTCGAAAATACTCATAAACATTAGTATTTCCAGTGTTTTCATTCATTGTCGTATTGTTGACTCCACATTGCATACTGAAGACGCCTACCATTGCGTTCTTAGACTGTAACTGGCTTACAAAACGAGTTTTAACTTTCGTCCCAGCCTAAATCTTCGAGCCAGTTATTGTATTTTGAACTTTGTTCCGACTATGCACTGAAATGGAATGATATGCAATAAATAATTCCGTATTGAGTACGGTAAAGTTCTTAATGCTAAAACTGACTTTAGAACCGAATCTGTCGATTTTCAATTTTATTCAATGTAACGTAAAGACGTTACATTGAATAAAATTGAAAATACAATAAGTGGTTCGAAGATTTAGGCTGGGACGAAAGTTAAAACTCGTTTTGTTCGTCGTGTTGTTGTCGTTTTGTTGTGGAATTAGAACTCACTTTGTAATAAGACGGTAAAATTCCGACATAATCTTGGACATTTTTACAGATGTTCACTGTCCAGGGTCTGTTGGCATAAGGAACGAATCTGCAAGGTAGAAGTTCATTACATCTTGTATTGTCCAATTTTCCGCTCATTTATTAGGAAAATTGATTTCGCTTAGGAAAAGGATGTGAACGATATGATATTAATTGTTCTGTAGAATGTCGACTTAATTATTGTAATTATTTCCTTCCTTGTTATTCGTACTACACGACGAGGATATTTCTATTATTGTGTCAAGGTTATGTCTCTCCATTTATGATTTTCTTTCTCATTATAACATATCAATAACATAATAAACTAGCGTCACAGCGCACGCCCGCGGAATGGTCACTTAAAGGCTCCTTCATACAGGCGTGACACGCCATAAAATCTCGCGCGACACAAAGGCACCGCAAGTCGTGCAACGACGCGGTGGCTTTGTGTCGCGTGCGATTCGCGTCGCGCGTCGCGTCTGTTCGCAGGAGCCTTAAATTGCTTGCTGGCCCACTGGCTCTACTGTTGTACAGTGAATTCTTGTTTAATTTACCTACTCAAATACTTCCTTTAACGAGGTATGTCAGTGTATCTATTAGATTATTTATATTTTAACTCAACTGCGCCGAAGCTCAAAAGGAGGGTAATGTTTTCGAATAGGTACCTATACAAAGCTAATGCTTGTATCTGACTCATTTTTAGAAGATAACTGACTTTCTTTAATTAGCAGGCGTGATCTGAAATATATGAAAGGCTTATTACAGTACAAATAGGAAGTGGAACTTCATTTTGATGGCTTAATGTGATTTGTTGCATTAAAACGTTTTTTCCTGAAGAAATTGCCGGCAAAATCCATTGTAAGTCAACGCACCCTCATTCTGAAAGCCGAAAAGCTACCGAACAGTCATATACCCCAAAGACTTGTGATGTGATCGAACTGATAAATCTGTGTCAGACAGTTTCCTTAAATAATGTCACTGACCCCTTTTAAGGGCATCACATTTTACAACAACGTACGCAATCGACTAAAATTATACCAAGTGTGTTACAGAAACCAACTATAAACATTAAATATTAAAATTATCAGTCATAAATTCATAAGGTTTAAAAAAAAAGGAGCAAAATTTCTGTTCCCCTTTTGATTAACCCAGAAATTGTTTTATCAAATCTATTTTTGAGACGCCACAAGCCTTAATACTGGAAAACGCTAAACCAATCGAACTGTTTTTATGTCACCCCACTGAAAACCATTTTCATTACGGGATCTTGAAACTCACGCTCATTTGCCCAAGACGTGAGTGTTAATAAATAATTCCTCGTGACACATCAAAATAGGGGTCAGTTCAACCCCCTCTACTGTCCAGAAGCTACATTTTACCACACTCCATAACCTGCTCTATATACCGCGAAGATTTGTGATGTGATCAAGCTATAAATCAGTGTCGGCCAGTGTCCCCAAGGAATGCTCATAAAGGCGTCATCTGTCACCTCCACTGAGATATTAACGTTGACGATGTAGTGCGGGGGACACTTGTTTATTGTCTTGGCTGGATACGTTTTTGGGGTAAGCTGGATTTCAAGTCATTTATAAATTTGTCAGCAAATTATTTTCATTTTTGTTAGTTCAGATATTTAAAGATCAGTAATTTTCTCTAAAAAACACTATACCGTACGTACTTTGATTTCGTTTATTACAGAAAAAAAAAACATGACTCTTTTATTGAATGAATGCTTATTTATTTATTGTTTATTTTGTATAAATAAATCATTCATAATATCATAGTATTAATAACATTTGGTTACACCATATTATTTCAATTCAGTGCAAAGTGATGTGAACAGAAATACATAGACTAAATACCTACGTACTACAATAAAACAGAAGTAGATTCGAAAACAAACTTAAATCAAGTCAATTGCCATTACATCACAAGCACAATACACAGCAGGCTGAGCGTAATCGTGGCCCATACACTGCAGGCCAAATTAATAGCCCGTTTGAATTATATGAAGCGCGATAATCAACACAGTGAGACGCGTAATAGCTTATTATTACCTTTCCGTTGAGCAAAGGGCTGTTAGTAATAATGAAGGCGTATAAATTCGATGTTGGGTAGTCAGTTACGAGTACTTGATGTTTTTGTGGATGGTTTCATACAAAGCCTTAGTGTTAATTGTTCATCTATAGCTACATTTATGTCGTCATCGTTGAGGCTCGTTTGAAAAGTGGTGAGGTTTCACGCCGCCATCAAACTACAGTTTTGGCACGCAGCATCGGTCACGATCTTAAGATTTTCGACGCTCAACATGCGATAATCTTTATTGGCGCCCAACGTGGGCTACGATTACATTTTTTATTCCGGTTTGCTACAATGACAATAACAAACGATTGTAAGAATCTTATGATATGCAGATACAAAACGTGATACGGCGACTGCTTATCTCTTTAGATAAGCAGTCGCCGTATGCGTTGCAGTTATGGTAACCCCATTGGATTACCATAACTGCAATCTCAACTTTCTGGGCTGTACCTAAGTAAAATAAGAAAGAGAAGAAAAGTAAACATTTGTAAAATATCTATAAAGGACTGTTTCACACGACGATTTTAGAAACTAGAAATGTGATGTGAATGTGAAAACCAACTGGTACATGGTGCTTGAAGGAACTTGACATCTTGTTCAACATTCTGACCCCTTTGAAACGTTTAAACCGCTGCAATCATTCAAGCGTCCTTCTTCTCAATTTGTGCAAGAACTAAGACGTTTGAATTGTTCAAGTTTGTAGAATCTATATTAAGCTGTTTGAGCCTCTGACGGCGTGTCTGAATGGTTTCAGTTCTGACTGTGGACTGGAAATATTAAATATGATATTTATTTGATAACATTGGAGTGGTTTGTGGACATTTACTAGTAAAATAAATGACACTTTACTTATAATATATTACGATAGGTCAATAAAAATGCATTTTAATTGACCTCGTTGTGAGTACCATTATGAAGAAGGCTGAAGGGTAAGTCAGACTTCAACATATAAGGTTTAAAAGAAACAGAGTCGTATTTAACAATTAAAACTATGTACAGTATCCGGCGATAAATATTGCACATCGACCTTTTTACACAAAACCATTTTATACAAAGAATAAAAATAATTATCAAAAGAAGCAAATCATAATTGTTTTAACAGCTCCTAATAGATACCGGACTGTTTGTATTTCGTGCGACAGAGATAACGCTCTACGAAGCCGAAATTAGCCGATTGTCTCTTTCCAAAGGTCGATGTGCAATATTTATCGCCGGGTACTGTAGTGCAGCCTTTTGAATAAAACACTCGCTTATCACATAATAAAATTAACTACAAAGTAAACAACAAAGCGATCGGCTTGCAGACGAGAATTCGGAACAGTTTGTTAGCAGCCTTCTATTAGCACAACTAAGAGGCTCGATGCCACTCCAGTCGGCGATAAAGCCTTTATTTATTCTCTAGAAACATTAAGCGAGTTAAAATATTCCCCTTTAAATCTTTAGTTAGTGAGTTTATGAGATTCAATTTATGCGAAAGTGTGTCGTATATTTTGTTTCGATTACTGGTAGCAGAATTGATAGTTGATGATTGTTGAAATGGGAGCCTTTGAGATTAAATTTGTGATATTCATTTAAAGGTTTCTCGAGTCTTGATTTATCGAACAAATTATTTTATATTTGGTATTGCCAGTCAGCGTTGGTAGATAAAGATAAATAGCCATGTAGGGTGGACAGCTGGATGCCCTATAGAAGATTGCGGGGAAGACCTGGATGAGACTCGTACAGACCAGGGAAGCATGGCACACAAGGAAGGAGGCTAAAATTTAGCAGTGGGTGGTACAAGGCAGCCGAGCACAAAACAATTTTATACAAAGAAAAAAAAAATTATCAAAAGAAGCAAATCATAATTGATTTAACAGCTCCTAATAGATAGCGGACTGTTTGTATTTCGTGCGATAGAGATAACGCTCTACGAAACCGAAATTAGCCGATTGTCTCTTTCTAAAGGTCAATGTGCAATATTTATCGCCGGGTACTGTATGTAGGTACCGCCAATTCGTTAACTTTATAATCGGGTATACTACATTAAATATACTGTGAAAAAGGGCCAGCTGGCATAAATGTGGCAAGATCGCCCATTTCTAAAAGTTGATGGACCAGACTAAAGATTAGACTTTGAGACGATTATCGAGTCGTAAATGATAGGTCAAAGGTCCTAACCTTTGGAGATCGATGCTTCATGACTGTGTACTAAGTGTGTACAGTCAACAAAAGAGATAAGTATGCAGGATCGTCGGATATAGTTGAAGTTTATTAGGAAACCGCTGGATGTTTTCGAATAAAATTTAATTTTATTAACAGAAAACAAACAGCTCATTTATCAAATTAAATTTCAGTCGACAACATCCGTCGGTTTCTACTAGGATACTTTTTAACCAGTGTGCAAACTATAACCACATAATAAGTCGGTTATAAAAAATAAAAAAAACTAGCACTCCGGGAGTGCCGACAGAAGTGAAAACAAAACAAATACTTTGCTATCACTGACATATCGGATATACATTAAAACCGAGTACATTCTGAGGACAGTCGAACACATCCGAAGCGGGTATTTTCTAAATCGTCTTATAAACAAAACGCGCGCGGTGTCGCTTATGGTAACAGTGGCGCGCGGTGTCGCTTATGGTAACAGTGGCGCGCGGTGTCGCTTATGGTAACAGTGGCGCGAGTTCAATGGTTTATTACCATCTCAAAAAATGCCTATGCGCCTAAAGAAGTTTTCATTTCTTTTGTTGTTTCATAGAAAACTTTCAATACCTACGCGGTCAAAATGTATGGAACAACAATTTTTTTTATAACGGTCGAAAAAATTCAGCATATTTATTATTCTAGACACCCTAGGGTGTCTAGAATAATAATTATGCTGAATTCATGGTTCCAGTTTAAATATGTATCCTGTATAAGTAGACCTCTCCCCAATTCTTCAAGGAAACAAAAAATTGTGTTATGTTACAATCATAATCCTTGTCTGGGATCATTATTAGAAAAGCCCACGTGTTTTTCGGATGCGTGATTAACCTTATCAGTACCTATCCGTCGGCGAGATAACAGCAGTTATTACAGACACAGCACGTTTGAACCACGTGGGTAGCTGAACAACTATTAGAATCTTACTAAAGTATTACTGAAATAGTTATTGAAGAAATTTAAACACATTATGTTGGTGCAGCGGTGGCCTAGTTTGCTAAATATTAGTAATCTATGCGGTCGCCCAGTGGAAACATCCGCGACTGACACGTTGCAAGTCGTAGGTTTGAACCCTGACAAGCGCTTTACTTTGTGTAAATTATTTCAACACCACTGCTCTTAAAATAGTGAATGAAAAAATCGTGAGGACACCGGCATGTTCTAGAACATGAACAAACATCGAAGACATTTAAATTCAAATAGTTTTATTTTCTCTTCACAAAACAATGGTAGGTATCATAAAAATTAGACAAGCTTAGAAACTAGTTTGTGAGAGACTGATGTCTGCACTAGGAATACCTATATAGCAGATCACCAGGGTCCCACTAAACGGTATGAGAACATAAATTACTTATTTAGTAAATGTGAAGGGATACAGGGCATAACATAAACTCAATAAATAAACACAAAGATTAAGAACAATAAAACAAAAAGAGAAGTACGTCGAAAAAAGGTGATCTAATATGTGTAGGGAAAGTACGGGGTTGGACTATTTTGGATGAGTTAGTAAATCCTCAGTTGCTTTATAATCTAAACTAAGGAGCCAATCAACCAGAGCACATGTTACCCACTCCCTCTCACCGAGATGAGGCCGGTGTCCCAGCAGTGGGAACATTATACGCTAATTACTCTAAACACATTAGAAATATAAACAAAACAAAACTAAATAAAATATGAGTAAGAAACTAAAGCAATAACAGTATGAAAACATTTGCAAAACGCGAAAACCTAATTAAGAACTTGTTTTAAACTTAACGTTTCATGTTTTAATTGCTGGCAGCAATAGTGTCTTCCTTCAAACAGGACGTTTATTAGTGCTAGTTATAATGATGCGAATAAAAGTTAAACGGGAAAAGTGATCATTAGCTTTAGTGCGTCAGGCGTTTCTTGGAACATCGAAGCCCGTGCCTGCTTTTCTGATATAATATGTTACATTATAAACCTACATTATATCGTCGCTTGCATGACTAAAAGTCTTATCTCATTTTTCATATTCATATTCATATATTTATTTGCATTCCATAATGTTGTAGAGGTGTTACAATGGCTTAAAGCTAAGGTACAATTATGGACCCTGTAGGGCACAGCAAAAGGTATAAAATTTAATCTTATAATAACAGCATCTTATCATAATTTTTAGCTGATTTGAGTTGGGACAGCTACATTATTCTATTCGTGATTCTTCAAATTTAGTTGCCTTTCAAAGTGGTTATATTTTGAGATCCAAATAACAGAGATACGACGGTTAGTGATAAATGTAAAGAATCACTAATGGAGGAGTGTGGTTGTCCTGTCTCAGATCAGCTTAAAAATGAGATAGGACTTTTAGTCATTCGAGCGACGATATAGGCACTCGACTGCTCCGTTGGTCTCGTGGTCGCAAGCGGTACCGCTGAGCGTGGGGTCCTTTTTTTTTTTTCAGAATGGGAAGTCATCAAATGACCCCTCCCGTTCTGGGTGGAGCGGAAGGGAGTGTCAGACTCTTACTGACTAAAACCCACCCGTGTTCCTTCCTTAGCCCTTTATGTTCCGGGGCAGCGGTAACCCTTTCGGACAATCCCGCTGACCTGGTCCTAGCTGGCTGGTCCTGGGTTCTATTCCCAGGTCGGATAAAGTGTTATTAGGTTGTTCCATTAGGAACTTCTTAGCAACAGCCCGGAGTTTGGAAGTTGGCGGTGTGATACCCCGTGCCTCTGGAAGTATGTCCTGCGCCTGATCTCTCTCTGGTCGTGGCGGATTGCGTCCGTCCCATCGGACTATGAGAGTGAGGGAAGAAGGAGTGCACCTGTGTCTGCGCGCACACGCCTGCACTATAATTTCTCCCGCGCCGAAGGCTAGTCTCGGTTGAGATTGGCCGCCATGGCCGAGATAAATTTCGCCCATTACCTGACCAACGTCAGAAACGTCAGAAGGTTAGGTGTACATTGCCAATTACTCGTTTCCTATGGAGAAAAGCCGGTAAGAAACTCCACTGTCACAATGTCACTTTTTTCGGTGAACCTGAACGCGTGGTCGCGCCGACAAAGGGCCGCTATCTTGAATTTTTATTTTCACCCCAATTTTGTTATCAGCGACCTCGAAACCATGAAAATCATACCAAGTAGAAAAAAAAATATATTAAGAAAAAAATCTTATGAAATAAGCAGGTAGGTATCTACTTAAATGATACCTACAATATATTATCGTATCTCTATGTATTTTACTATGCATACATAAATATATTTTTAAACTACGACGCTTCGCTATTCTCTCTATTAACGCCTAATTGAACTGTTTACTTCCAGCCTGTCTGTACCTTGAACATAACCAGCGAATTGTGGGTATACTACAAAATAAAACCATTTTTTTCCCTTGGTGGATAATCCTCATGGATGTCCGCCGCCCTGGCCCGAACCCTTTGAAAGAATACAGGCGTGATGTTATGAAGAAATCTCATTTATGCAACTTTTTCGCGCAACTGTCCTTTCGCGCAAATGGATTCGAGGAAGTGTCCTTCGCGCAAATGTCAAGTCGCCCAAAAGTCCATTTGCGGAAATGTCTTTTCGCGCAAGTGTCTCTTCGCGCAAAAGTCCATTCGCGGAAATGTCTTTTCGCGCAAGTGGGTTCGCGCAAGTGTCTTTCGCAGAAATGTTGGTTCGCAGAAAATGTTCGCGCAAGTGTGCTACCACCCACCTCATAATATCAGAAAAATATCCAACACAATATATGAAAATGGCTATGCAAATGATAAATTATGCAGGAAAATATAACAAAACAATGACATCGAAACACATTAACAAGACGAACGAAATGAACGAGTGAATGAATGGGGCCGCATGTCGTCCTTTGTGTGCACGGTGGACGCCAATCATAGCCACTATGACGGACATTCGATTAGCTTTGAACTGAGAATAATAATGCTTTGCTTCTGATATGGAAGCTTTGTTTGTATTGGACTTGGTAAAACCGATGGAAGATAATTATGATGCTAATTTGAAAAGCTCATCATGTTTTTCTATCATAAACAGCATTATCAGCATGTAAATGTCTTCCACTAGATAATTATGACGACTGGTACGCCGCGTCCTAACCAAAAACGATCGCCGTGCTCTTTTCTATGAATACTAGCTTTCTGCCCGTGACTTCATACGCGAATGAAGTCACGGGCAGAAAGCTTTATAATTTGGCAATTATTTTAGTATATTGTGGTGTCTTAACACCACAATATACTAAAATAATTGCCAAATTTTTATAAAACTTTTCTTACTTCGCCTACAAGATGTTTACATGGGCAACTAAATTGCGCAATTCTTGGGAATTGTGGTTAACTATGATGTCTGCACAACATCGTGCAATTTCAGGATTGTATGAAGATGCAAAGAATTGCGCAATTTTAGTTGCCCATGTAAGCACACCATTACTGTTTACTACTTTTGTAGTTTTTGTCTTAGCCAAACTATGAAGAGAGGTAGTCAAGACTGGTTACGCGGGAGCAAACAACGTACAGTTGTCCGTGTGAGAAGCAGCTCGTCTTGAGGTGGACACCCGCAGGCTTCAGTAGTAATTTCCCATTGCTTGCGATGTTTTTCGTTTTTATTGCTCTTGGTTAGGACGCCGGGGTAGGCGTAGGCCTTCGGGTGTGTTTTATGAGTAGTTTTTGTCGTAAAAAATCAGATCTATATGATATTAATCTAATCAAAAGCTTGCGAGTTACGACAGACGATACCTACATTGTTTGTGACATGGCCTACTACATCAGCCTTCGTGTTTTCTGATTCCAGTCTTTTACAATCGGTATAGCTTCGGATTCCCAAGAAAGTGGTGAACAGTCACACAATAACGGTTGTCTAAATACAGAGCGCTTTTGATACCTTAATGTCAAATACATTGTCGTTATAATATGACAGACAGGCAGTGCTCCATGTAAATTACTGGTATTCAGCTGCATCCAATGAAAGAAATAAGCAGAAAATGAAAAATGATCTGAACTTTTTTAAACAGTTCCATATGAGCCTAACGTTCAAACAGTATTTTTTACTGTTCCGAAAACAGTTAAAGCTTGAGGCAAAATGTTACCGTCATGACATTAAACTTTAACGTTTGTTTTAAGTAGCTAAAAGGTCACAAAATTAACTGTTTTATTCATTTGGTGATATCGTTCAAACTACTAAAATTTACTATGTTACAGTAATGGTGGTTTTCCTTGTTTTAACCGAGTTCTAAAAAGGAGGAGGTTCACAATTCGGATGTTCCTATTTTTTTATGTATGTTTGGAGATAAATCCTCTTCTCCTAATCATAATGGTCAGTTAACTGTTAAGTTGATCGTGTCAAATCCCATCAAATCCCATTGGTGAAGGATTTTTCAGTTATTTTTTTTCTCTGTGCTAAAATACCAATTAATCCAATCCCAATCTCTTTGATTATACCTTAGTAGTGTAGCGAAAAAAAGAAGGAAAAACACGGACTGTCTTCGCCATATTATGATTCATAATGTTATCCTTTTATGATTCTGCAAAAAAGTGGCCTTTTTAGGCCCCTTGTAGTGACGAGAAGTCACGTGATCGTATACATACGTTCTTAGCGGCCACAATATAATTGTATTGTTTCCTTAATACTAATTAGAAGTGCTTGAAAATGTTAAAACATAAAGAATAAAATAAAACAAAAGCATTTTCTTGAAACCGCTCCTGAAATGCGAAGGTAATCCGGTTGATAAAAATTAAACATTACCGAGTATAAATTATTTAATTTTATACAAAGGCTTAACTCGCACGAGAGCTTTTTAAATTTAATTAAAAGTATATAATTCAGAAGTGTGTTGTAATTAAAATTGTATTGCACATGTGCTGTTCACTTTTGCCTTGTGTGTTATGGAATTTTATGAGTTGTAAAGTTTTGCACTACTTTTTGAAGTAAAACAATAACTTATTCATAACACAGGTTTATATTTATTTGGTTAAATGAAAGTGGTAAATTCGAACGACACACAATAAAAGTGGCTTGAAATCTTATTTATCTATGTGCGTACGTATATAATATGAGATTGTTTGTGTAGTCATAGTTTTTATAGTGTCAAAGACTTCTTTTACAATAAATGTTAAACATGCTTGTAAAAAATTTAAAACATGTACAGACGCCAGCACATCAAGCTACCCGAAACTGTCAAATTTTCCCAATCAACCTTGAACCTTATGCTGTAGCGATAAATTTTAAAATCTATTAAAGAAATTTGAGAGATTTTAGTAGCTTGATCTGCTGGCGTCTGTACCTATGCTTTTGTTATTTTGTATTTTACCATGTTTTTAAGTAAACAAATATTCTTCTTATTTGTCGTATTGTTTGGAGCATTATAGTTTTTTTTCTAAAAAAATAAAAAAATGTTAGCAGTAATTTAGGTAGACCAGGAATTAAGCTGCGTATAATGCAGATTATACATACAGGGTAGCAGGGACATAGACGTATAACTTGCTACCACGGATTCAGTGAACCCTGCGTCGAAAATTTAGTCGGTTTAAAATATAGTTTAAAAACTAAAACACGGCTACTGGTTTTAAACTTTTTAAAAAATTTAATTGTTTTGGGGCTTATTTCAGTAATATTAATACATATTTTTAAAATGTGCTAATTAAGCCCTTTCATTTGATACCCAAGGCACTATCCCAAAACATGTATTTTTAAATTCATTAATTTATGTCCTTTAGAGGGCGCTATATTGAATTTAGTGTAACGTCACATAGCCTATAACCAGCGGACGGTCAAGACGCTTCTAACGATACCTCATTTGTCAAATTATTATAAGTACTTTTAAAGTTATGAGGGAACAGATGAACATACATACATACATACACACCGGTCAAAATCATAACCTTCCTTTTTGCTTCGCCGTAGCCGGGTAAAAATGCATTTTAATTTATTTTTGGATTGTAGTTTGTTAAGTACTATTTGTTGTACTCTGGACGCTTTTAACACTTACGTTTTTCTTAATTTTTTTACATCGTTCTCACATTATATAATTTTAAAATCAAAAGTAATGATGTAACTAATATTTTTGCAAAATATCATTTAAAAAGAGTGTCCATGGAGTTTCTTGCCCGTTCTTCTGCATAGGTACCTACGCTTTGGAATTGGCAACTAGCTTCATATTTTCTGACTGACCGACTTCTTGACAATTCAAAAGTGCCTGTAAATGGTTTAATTGAAATAAATGCTTTGAGTTTCAGTTTGAGTTTGAGTTTTTTGCCGCGTAGGTGCACTTTTCTACGGAACAGCTGTTTTTTTTTTGATAACCGTCTAAAATGTCTACGCTAGGGGGTCTAAAATCATGTGCTGAATTCTGGTAACAGTTTGCGTGTTGTAGATTAAACAGATATGAACATTTTTATGTGGTAACATAGAATGACTATCACCTGAATTTTAATAAGGTGGTCTTTGTCACCGTTGTGTGAAACTTAATCCATCAACATTATGTATTGTTTCAACTCACTCATTGCTGACTGAGGTATAAGCTTTGCATTACGAATAACAAATGATGTTATCCATGGTAGAGTAATTAGATAAAACCGTACCTTATGAAGTACACTTTATTGTACACCAGAAAATACATTATTTTGAATTAGTGAATACAAACTATTTACACTAGATACTAAATTAAATGACTAACTTACTTACTATACAAATAAATACAAAAATAAAGGACAAATCAGGCGTCGAATTAGTCGTCCGCATCGCTGTCATCCAGAAACGTGCCCAGACGACTGGCAGCATTGCCACGTTGAATGGCAATACTAATTCTTTGGCCAAAGAAAAACCCAGCCCTCTGGTCACGTGAAGCGTCGACCACGGGGCGCTGCTAGTAAATAAATAAATGTAACCCAGAAAAGATTTCTATCACAAAAATATTCTAAACCAATCTCACAATTCCATTCAACATTATAACAACGTAACATACTTCACGCATTTATTCGTCCGACCATCTCGCCGTCCGAGCATCAAGACGCCGCGTGTGCTTCGTACCGAAATAGCGCCGACGCGGCAACATCCGACTCGCGCACAAGGCGTAAAAACAACAATATGAATTATTTTCATCTCTAGTTATGTCCATGAGAATAAATTCTCGGGACAATCGTAGCAGATAAAGGAAAGTGCGTCCTCCCCGCTCTGTTTCAACACAGTCGAGCAGAAAAATCCGGAGTTCCGTTCGAATAGGGTGGATACAATTTTAAAATCCGAGAATATTTGTAGGTGACCCATTTCTTGTTGAAGCAAAAACTTTTGCGCTGGAAAAGTATGTTAAAAGTGGACACATAAATTGATTCTGGAAGCAACGTCGGGCAGTATCTATAAAACGTAAAAGGTATTGGCTAATCCAACATGAAACTCGAAAAAATGCGATGATATACAAAACTTACCGAAGTGAATGACCCAGGTACTATCAGGTAAATCTAAGAGTTGTGGCTTACGATTGAAAGAAAGAGATGTTTTTTAAAGGAAATAATTTTTAATCCATCTGGTGTTTACCAGAAGGATTAAAAATTTGTGTTTTTGAATCGTCTTTCTTTTAATGCAAAATCCGAAAAAGTTCAACAGCCTTGCGACTCCCGTCACAGCAGATTTATTGCAGACCAACTGAATTTGTAGGCCCCATCGAAATGATAAAGCGTTTCCCCACCGTTTGGGGCTAAACAAAAGTTAAAGTAACTTCGGACCCTTGCGCTGCCAATACCGAATAGTTTTTGTGAGAGCTCTAAATATAAGGGCGGAATGTAAATTACTGGTTTGAAATCGCGGTCTTTTTGATGCGTGGGATAAGGTAGCAACTTTATACTACTGTTCAAACAGATTAAAAGCGTGGGTTTTGGTTACAGTTCTATTTCTGTTCTAGCAGAGTACCATGTCAAACACAATCTGGTAGGTGAAGATCTGCTTTCCTAGCTAGGTTATAGAATAACCTGTGTATAATGTTACTATACGGTTTTAGTGTGTATAGTTTTATTTGGAAGAACACTAGATTAATTTTATTGTAACAGCCGCATGGGTCGATCGACCAGGTTAAACTACGCTTGCCGCGGTTGGTCTGTGGATGGGTGACCATCTTAACATCCAAGACATTCGTTACGGGTCGTCAGAAGCCCGAAAGTCTGACAACCAGTCTTACCAAGGGGTATCGTATTACCCAGTAACTGGGTTGTGGAGGTCAGATAGGCAGTCACTCCATGTGAAATACTGGTACTCAGCTGCGTCCGGTTAGAGTGGAAGCCGACCCTAACATAGTTGGGAAAAAACTAGGCGGATGATGAGTATGATGACTAGATTAATTGTCGCCTCAGTAATTTTATCAACCGATGCTGTTACGAGCCTACCTACTATGCACCTAATAATCGTATTAAAACTAGTCTCCACGACACAGGGAATCCTGTAGTCCGACTTTTAATTAGCTGCAGTAAAATGGCACTTCTTAATCTCATTTCGGACTGAGTTTAGAGATACGCATGTCAAATAAGTTTCGTTTGTTACACTATTCTGTAGGTACTAGAAAAACAAGATTTGATTTGGTTGACGCGAAAAAACAAAAAGACGCCAATTTCTGTTATTTAAGTAACACATAAGCTGTAATTTTATAAATACTATTTCTTTCTTTCATTTTACTGCAGCTAATTAAAAGTCCGACTATAGTGTAGAGGCTAGAGCTATTTAAATATAGTAGTGTTTTTATGAACAATAAAGTTTTTATTACATCGGATGTAAAAAGAAACTTATCGAAGCCGAGAGTCACTTTAGTCCCCATCTTTAAAAAAAATCATTTTACCAAACATTTTTTTGTACTGGACCATACCTGTAAACCTTCTGGTTACGTAGACATTGTAGGTCAAAATTCTATCTTTTACTGATGTAATATATATGATAGCGCTGGCAAATAAAAACAGTACCATGGACTAAAACAAACGTCACAACGGCTGATGACGCAAGATAATTTAAAAGTCTACGAAGGAAACTGGAACATTGTTAAACTAAATTTACAATTTAAAGTATTTAAAAAGTGTTATCAATTACAAATCAAATATTGTGCGCAATTACATTATTAAATAATATGTACAATCTAAATAGTATTTTAAAACAGGTGTCAACGGAAGTCGTTGCTGTCTGACGTTGACAGTTGTTTAAACGTATAAATAGGCTCGCTCTAGTCGTAGAGAGCACAGTATTAAATTGTATTTTGAACTGTGAACATCTCGTTGTAAAATATTAAATAGAGTGAATCATTACTGGTTGTGAGTGATTAAAAGTGTTTACAAGATGTCTGATCGTTATAATTTGAGATCCCCGAGTCCTCTCGCTCTTACATCAGAAGAAAGGGATGATCCCGCACCTGAACTGGACCCATCAACGTACTCGCCTACCCTGCCGACCTCCCGACCAGGAATTTTGGAAGAGCTAAATTTACTTCACTGCCAGATTAAGTTGCTGGAAAGGATGGTTTTCCGGAACCAAAACACAAGTACCCACAAGTTAAGGTAAATTTATTTACCAAATTATGATCCCGACGAGCATAAAATAACAATTGAGGGATAGTGTAAACAAGTTACCTCTTTAATCACCATGCGAGGTTATTCAGTTTGTTGCTATGATGAAGGGATTAGCATGCTTGCAAGGACGCGCCAAGCAATAGACAAACACTAATGCTCATTCTCTTGCACATTGGGATTCACTTCAAAGGGAACTCATAGCTAAATTTAGCGGCAAAACAAGGAACAGACTTTATGAAATCTGCAAGAAACCAGGCATCTGACCGCTGCTGGCATAAAAAGAAAAATGAATCACAATCCGAGAAGATTTCTGTTCCTGCTACTGACTCAATAGCTGCACCACCACCGTCACGCCGAGAAGTCGATACAATCCAGAAGGAAAAGGCGCCTAACGAAGTTCAACTACAAATAGGTGATATCATTCTTTCTTATTTAATTGATAGTTGTGCCGAATGTTTGCTTATTAAGAAAAAAGTTTCTGGGTCAATTAAGGGTAAACGCCAAATAGAACTTCTGCAATTACGAGTGTTTGGGGGCAGTAGCATACCTTCGAGTGAATCGATAAACACTATAGCCACATTTAATGGTGTAACATTCGAAGTAAAACTTCATGTTGTTAATGATTTAAATTATGATGTCATTTTAGGACTAGACTCTATCAAAATACCGGGGATTAAAATTTCAATTACAAATGAAGAAACTTCAATAGAAAGAGTAAGTTACATTTTTAATTACGAAATATCGTTTTTGGCTAATATTGATACTGATTTGAACGGTACGTCTCGGTTAATAAGTAGGTATCCTAGAAAAACACAGATTTATTTAATGAAAAAAGTGAGCACGGGCCAATTAACTATCAGATTAAAAGATCCTAATCGTATAGTCCAAAGAAGGCCCTACCGACTAGCACAGGTAGACAGAGAAAAAAAAAATGGTTATGACCGACTTTGTGTTGATTTCCGCGAACTAAATTCAAATACTGTTCATGATCACAATCCTCTGCCACTGATACAAGATCATATTGATAAACTTGGTAAAGCTCGATTCTTTTCAAGCCTTGATATGGAATCAAGGTTCCACCAAATTTTTCACCAATTTCAGAAGAATCAATCGAAAAAACTGCTTTCGTTACGCCGGACGGCCAGAATGAGTACTTATCAATTCCATTTGCTCTAAGTAATGCACCAACAGTATATCAGCGCGCCAATAATGCAACTTTAGGCGACTATCGCGACAATATTGCACTAGTATATATGGATGATGTTTTAATTCCCTCATCTAGTGAGCGAGAAGGTTTAGAAAGGCTGGCACTTGAATTAAAAAGACTATCTGACGCAGGATTTACGATAAAACACTCAAAATGTAAATTCCTCAAGACGTTCATAGAATATCTCGGTAACATAAAAAAATGGTGAAGTGAAGCCAAATCCAACAACATTGACAGCACTTAAATTTTCAGAACCACCTAAAACACTCGACATTTTCTGTATGGGCGCAAATTTACAGTTGCAACTGACTGCAATGCCCTTAAAGTTTCAAAACATAAAAAAAAGAACTTACACCTCGGGTTCATAGGCTATGGGCATACTTACAAAATTTTGACTTCAATGTTATTTACCGTAAGGGGGAAACAAATATCCCACGTATATTTTTTGAGTAGAAATCCACAAATCAATATTTTAACAAAAGATCCAGCGTGGATTGTAGTTGAGCAATAAAGGGACAAAGAACTCAAGTCTTCGCGATGCCATAAAGATAACTATGACAGAAAATTTAGTATTCGATCCAATCTCTTTGTGATAACCATACAAAACCAAAAAGGACTAACTCTTACAGTAGTCCCTGAATCACTTGTTCGTTCATTAATGAATAGATACCACGAATATCTTTTGCATACGGGGTGGGAACGTACTCTGGATAAAATTCGGGAACAGTTTTGATTTAAACACGTGACAAATGGAGTACGGCAGTTTTGCAATAACTGTTTACAATGCAAAATTGGCAAAGATCCTTCCGACAAAAAAAAAAAAAAAAACAAATGGAACTGCACCCCATCGATAAAATAAACATACCTTTCCATATGATACATATACACCTTATGATAATCTTACTGGCACAAACAAAAAAGCATACGTTCTGGTAGCTATTGACGCATTTATTAAATTTATACTTCTGTATCTCCTAATATTTCCGGCACCCCATGCAGAATTATTTCTGACAGGGAATCTGCTATTATGGGCACAGATATTCAAGATATTTTTTTTTAATCTTTTTGTATTGAACATCATGCTATTGCCCGCAGTACACCTAGAGCTAACAGTCAAGCTGAAAGACAAATGCGCACTCTTAAAGATCACCTTACAGCCATATCGCTAACGCAATAGAGAGTTTGGGTTAATAAAATAAGTGAATTGCATTCAATCAATCCATCAATAGTCTTTATTTGTAAACATAGGTTCCAACAGTGTGTAAGATGTTACAATTGTTATATTATTTAGCATTGGATTGTACGAAATCTAAAGCTACGGGATATTCCCCTTTAGAAATCCTGCTAGGTAAAAGATGCTCCCCCCCTGCAATCGAACAGATATCCCTATCTACCGAAGATATAAACAAAAATGAAATCCGTTTAAACGCTGAGCACAGAATGGCCGAAACAGCAAAAAAAAAAAAATTGATTTCGATTTTAAGAGCGCCAAAATTAAACCCTTTCTAGAAGGAGACTGTTCTTTGTAAAGACACTCAGCGATCGGGTAACTAACTAGGACCAGAATATCTGGGACCCTATCAAATAATAAAAGTCCTAGACAATCATAGATACGAAGTAAGGCACGTAAGGCCTAAGGCATTAAGTCCGCCTTTGTACCTTTTTGTGCGAGAAGTTTAAATAAATAAATAATAAATAAGTAAGAAACATTCGGTCTCAGCGAAATAAAAATACTGTAGTCACACATGAACACATGAGATTAGTGCCTAATCCTAATTTAACTGAATGAATAGACCGTGATAGCGAGAATAAGGTGAGAAACTGTTTAAAAAAATTGTTTATGGTTGAAAAGTTGAGTTACGGGATAAAATTATGTGAAAAGTATCATTGTGGGTTGGTTTTCAAGTCAGTCAAGCCAAGTCAAAGACGGGTCTCTGAATCTTTCTGATCAAGCCACGATCTGCGACCTCTGAGTTTGATTTTGAGTTGCAAAATGGTTTCAGTTGATTGGTTAAATAAATTTCAGTCAAGCCAAGTCAAAGACGGGCCTCTGAATCTTTATGATCAAGCCACGATCTGCGACCTCTGAGTTTGATTTTGAGTTGTAAAATGGTTTTATTCAAAGGCCTTGGTCATGGCTATGGTTTCAGTTGATTGATTAAATAAATTTCAGTCAAGCCAAGTCAAAGACGGGCCTCTGAATCTTTATGATCAAGCCACGATCTGCGACCTCTGAGTTTGACAGTTTCACCAGAACAAGCAATGTTGCCTCTGAGTCTGGTCTAAAAGTGTGTGCAAGATTTTTAAAAAAACGTTTTCTGTGTTTTTCAGAGATATTCGCTGGCCCTAGCAAGGTCCGCTCGTCAGTATGGCCGTGATAGCGCTGGCAAATAAAAACAGTACCATGGACTAAAACAAACGTCACAACGGCTGATGACGCAAGATAATTTAAAAGTCTACGAAGGAAACTGGAACATTGTTAAACTAAATTTACAATTTAAAGTATTTAAAAAGTGTTATCAATTACAAATCAAATATTGTGCGCAATTACATTATTAAATAATATGTACAATCTAAATAGTATTTTAAAACAGGTGTCAACGGAAGTCGTTGCTGTCTGACGTTGACAGTTGTTTAAACGTATAAATAGGCTCGCTCTAGTCGTAGAGAGCACAGTATTAAATTGTATTTTGAACTGTGAACATCTCGTTGTAAAATATTAAATAGAGTGAATCATTACTGGTTGTGAGTGATTAAAAGTGTTTACAAGATGTCTGATCGTTATAATTTGAGATCCCCGAGTCCTCTCGCTCTTACATATATTATATGTTGGACATAATTAATCATAAATTTGATATAATGTTGCACATAAATAATTTATAATTGATGAATTAGATATAATTTCTGGATTTCATTTCATTTTATTTTAATTTTTCATTTTTAATTTGTATGACATAATTATTTTTAATTCCTTATTTTGTTGACTGATCTGTAAGTTAAAATTCTTGTTTTATATTTGCACACCTTATATGGTTATTAACAGTGTACCATTTGACCGTTTATAACATCCACTGAACCTGTTTTATGCAAATAAATGATTTGATTTTGATTTTGACTTTTTTTACGAAAACAAGTTTTTAATGTTATACAACACAACTTTAAATACCCCTACGACCCCTGTACCGTTGCAGGCACTCATAAGCACAACGTTTTGCGTGTGTTACATTGCACACTACCGCAAGCAGAAAAATTTTCACACCAAAAACAAAGGTGGTTTCCCAACAATATTTGTATGCAGTGTTACGTATGTACAGAATACAGCCTGTACTACAACCACGCTAACTGCTAACAAACACAGAGGAATGTAGCCATATACGAGTGTATATGGCTACATTCCTCTGTGTTTGTTTATTATGGTAGACAGAAAGCAATGTGTCAATAACTCGTAAATTTAGACTTACTAGTTAGTCGTACTTGGCAACGCTAGTGAGAACTGTTGGTCGAGCTACCCGAAACTCTCAAAGGACATTGTAAAAAATGGCCTATGAATCAACACGCATGAAACATTTACTATAATTACTAGTTCTTTTAATAATATACATTACAAATATTTCAATAGAACGGACACTTCTTAATTTCGAAAACATTTTAAAAAGTATTCACTTGATCACTTCCGTCATAATCATCGGTGTTATTATTTTTTGGTTCAATTTGAGGTTTTTAATAGGCAAAGGTATTATAGTTCATACAGCCAAGTCTTTGTAACAACACTCTTAATAAGAGTTTGACACAGACAAGCGTTAGTATTCTCAACGCTTGATATACGATAATGGTTTTTAGTTACAAACGTCCGCTATGATGTCGCGGAATCATAATACGGCTTATAAAAAAACTCGATTGAGCGCTGTTTGAAACAAGCAATAATGACACTGACAATTGATGAATTGACAGATGACATTTGACATTTGGTAGTAATGTCACTTGGCGCGCGCATTCTGTTATTGCTACATACTGAATGATTTTATTGACGTAATTATAACCTCAAAATCCGAAAGTGTTTTGATTTTTTCCGAATTCTCAGAAGTGTCCGTTGTTTTAATTTAAGTTCAATCGAATATATAAATTATCTAAAACCCAAAAAGTAAATACACCTCCCTATTGGATCTTAGGCCAACTATGTATGGACGACGAGCAATGTCCTTTTCCCAATCAATCTTATGCTTTGGCGATAAAGTTGAAAATCTATTAAATAAATTTGACAGATTGTAGTAGCTTGATGTGCTCGCGTCTGTACTATCCCATAGAATTCTGAATTGAAAAGTTTTATATTAGATGCAACTCAAAGGATCCTGGTCTTCTTCGAGTCACTGGCACGGCAGATATTCAAATTTCGTTGGTCCAAAACTTCGCCACTTTTTATCGGTTACCGATGGCAGCGCAGAGGTCACTTTCGCTGCATGTTTTGGGGCACAGAGGGCAGAAGAGGAGGTGGAGCATAGTTTGTGAATCAGTTCCACATCACACTGCTGCCGTTCTGTCGAAGTAGGTCGAGGTATCAGATGCAACTCCTGATGCAGATTGCAGATTTTGGGGATACTTTGAGTTGCATTTGATACCAATTTTTTCACATCAGTATTCTGAAAAACAATAATTGAAATAATATAATAATAATTTCAATTGCTCATGTTTACTATACAGCATGTATCAAGGGTATGGTCAATTTTAAAGGTGTGGTGTGGTACAGACCATCAATTTAAACAACTTATTACTGATATTTTGTCGCGATCACGATATGGAGAAAGTTGTAAAGTTGTCATTTTATACACACTTCTCCGCAGGAGAATCAAGGTAACTGGCATAGCCCGAAGAATTGCCAAACTTAAGTGGCAGGGGGCAGGGCACATTGCTCGCGGAACAGGTGGCCAGTGGGGCCGAAAGGTTCTGGAGTGGCAACCGCGTACCGGAAGACGGAGCGTTGGAAGGCCTCTCACAAGGTGGTCCGACGACCTTGTGAAGGCCGAAGGAACCCGTTGGATGCGAGTAGCACAGAACTGATCGAAGTGGAGGTGCTTGGGGGAGGCCTATGTCCAGCAGTGGACGTCTTTCAGCTGAAATGATGATGATGATGATGTACACTTCTACCGAACTCTTTGGGAAATACAGGATGATAAGTTACGTGTTCAAATGCTCATAATCATATCGATATACTCAAAAATAAGCCAACCCAATCATCACAAAGAAGCACGTATAACAAAAAAAAACTGTACCTATTACCAACTTTCCCAACATGTTATTGCTAAAACTTTTGCTTACTTTGCCAAAAAGTAGTGGTTTCCTCACAAATGCTCCGATATTCACGTGATAAAGCGTGTCTTACTGTAATAGAAAGTGCCTGCCTAACATTATGTATGTCAGACGTACTGTGACTACGTGAGCGCTTTAAGTAAACGATCTGAGTTCTTAAAAAATATGCTCTGCCTCCGATCGAGGTAATAACTGGAATTTTGTATTGAGGAATTCAAGACTTGAATTATAGTAATAAATAAATCAACATAACGTGAAGCTTTGGACCTGTTTCTTTGGTAGATACCTTATCACACTAATATTATAAAGGCGAAAGTTTGTGTCTATGTGTGTGTGTTTATATGTTTGTTATTTCTTCACGTTCAAACGGCTACACCAATTTTGATAAAAGTTTGTATGGAGGTAGCTGACACCCTGGATTAACATATAGGCTAACATATTTTATCCCGATATTCCCACGGGATCGATATTTACGCATGTATCTATACCATGTATCTATCAGATAATTAATTTAGTCATGGTTTCATTTTTAATTCTTTTACCTATAGTGGTATAGTAATTTTATTTTACGTGCATCGTCTTCACATATTATGATTATATAAAATGTATGCAAAATATTGAAAGAATCTTAAAAGAGTAACGGTAGAGTTTCTTGCCCGTTGTTCTCCATACTGTTATAATCCTTATTACAAGGTAATAAAGTCGACATCTGCACTTTACAGTCAGAGTCTCATTTTTCATTCTAAAGCACATGCTGAATTGCAATTACCGCACAGTAGCGGAATATTAATATCGAATTAGTTAGTTAGATTCTGGACGCCGTCGCGTAAACCCAAATTCGGTGACTTATCCCGAGAAATACAACAGAGATAAAGACAGTCATAGTTTTGGTTGGTGTATTGTTGTGTGTTTAAAGTAAAACAATAATCAAAGGTGTAATTGTGGATTTTAGTAAATAAAAGTGGTTCGGTAGAAAATAGTTTTTTTTTTTTTTTTAAAAAGACTAACGGGGACGGCTTTCTAACAAATTGGTGTCAGAAGTGGGATACCAGAGACGAAGTCTTACGACGTTGAGTCAAACAGACACTGGTATCCCGAATCCCGAGCCTCCCGTTCATTGGCCGACAGTAAGACTTGGCCTAAGGCTAAGCCTGCGTCACTACCTAGGACGGCGGTCAGTCTCCGCTCTTCAGCGTGAGCCCGCTCCAGCCACAGCATATTGGACGACGGTCAGTCTCCGCTCTTCAGCGTGAGCCCGCTCCAGCTACAACACATTGGACGACGGTCAGTCTTCGCTCTTCAGCGTAAGCCCGCTCCAGCCACATCATCACCAGCACCATCATCAGCTCCAGGGTCTAACTCACCACATCCAACTGTCCAAGAAATTCCACAGCGAACCGTGTGAAAATTCCAGTTCCAATGCGTCATTGCAACATAATGCAAACGCCAAGCTTCGTGTTACTGTGAGTGTTTCTTGTGTCAATAAGTTCAAAGTGAATCGCGCTTTCGAATCGTATTTCTAAGTTATTGCTATATTTTTATAACTACTTATATCTAAACTGTTTCACGTATTCTTCTGTTCGTAAATTATAAGTAGTCCAGCATATCATAATATCTATGTCCGTTAAATCAGAAACTGAGAAAATGTCCGATAAAATTACCTTATCCGTCTTAACTAAATTTGTAAAATCATATAATGGGGACAGGGAAACACTACCTGCATTTCTCACAAACTGTGAGAATGCAATGTCCCTAGCCACACATGATCAACAGAATGTGCTCTGTAAGTACATCATCTCTCAGATGGAAGGTAAAGCACAAGTAGCATGTAGTCTAAAATCTTTTGAAAAATGGTCAGAACTTAAAACCTTCCTCAAGTCCACCTTTGGAGAAAAAAAACATGCAACACATCTCTTATCGGACTTACAACATTGCAAACAACTGCCAAATGAAGACGTTACGCAATATTCTCTACGAATCGAGTCAATACTGACCCGAATTCAGTCAGACATTCATCACAGCTGTAAAGATGAAAAAGAATTACCTGGCCGTATAGCAGCCATGGAAGACCTGGCCCTTAACACGTTCATGCTAGGCCTAAACTCTTCTATTTCCAACATTGTTCGGTGCAAAAATCCTTCAACTCTCAACGAAGCTATTCAATACGCTATAGATGAAGAAAAGTTATTTAACCTATCAAAACCTAAATCAAACAAACAATGTTCGACATGTAATAAAGTAGGCCATAGTTCATCAGAATGTTTTAGAAACAAAAAGCCTAATTATAATTCCCAAAAACCATATCATAAGGTCTTCATTTCACAATGGGATTCTAGTAAAAATAACACTTCTAATAATAATTCTAATCCCAACATCAATGCTAATTCTAATGCTAACTCCAATGCCAATTCTAATGCGCAAACTTGCAGATATTGCAAAAATTTCGGCCACACTATAGAACAATGTCGTAAAAGGCAATTTAATATGCAACGTCGCGAAAATACGGGCTATGCGCAACGCCCTCATAATTCACCTGATGGCTCTATGAATGCATTTACGCATAAATGCGAATGTGAGGCCAATGGTCATAATGACCATGCTGAACCTCACGACAATTTAAACTAAATCGGATTTTGATGCCGTGTCCGTCAAAATCTATACAAAATTATAATGGCACGACTCTTACTAATCCTACATCTCAGTCAAAGATGCTGAGTCCTACTAATTCTACATCTCAGTCAAAGATGCTGAGTCCTACTAATTCTACATCTCAGTCAAAGATGCTGAGTCCTACTAATCCTACATCTCAGTCAAAGATGCTGAGTCTTACTAATTCTACATCTCAGTCAAAGATGCTGAGTCCTACTAATTCTACATCTCAGTCAAAGATGCTGAGTCCTACTAATTCTACATCTCAGTCAAAGATGCTGAGTCCTTCTAATTCTACATCTCAGTCAAAGATGCTGAGTCCTACTAATTCCACATCTCAGTCAAAGATGCTGAGTCCTACTAATTCTACATCTCAGTCAAAGATGCTGAGTCCTACTAATTCTACATCTCAGTCAAATATGCTGAGTCCTACTAATTCTACATCTCAGACAACGATGCTGAGTCCTACTAGTTCTACATCTCAGTCGAGCCAGCTGAGTCCTGCTATTTCCATAAATCTTACTAAACCTTATACTAGATCCATATCTCAAGCCAACGAGCTGAGTCCTGCTATTCCTAATGATAAAATAAAATGTTCTCATACTAATCCTAAACATAACTTACTTACATCTAACTTAAATATTAATTCTATATCTAAACCTATATACGCAATTAACGATTTTTGTAAAAAGGTAGCCTTACCTCACACTTACTTATCTACTAATCATGCCTTAAAACAATTATGTTTCCTTATCGATACAGGGTCAACTATCAGTATTATCAAAGGCTCCTGTTTATCAGAAACTCCAAATCTATTCACCGAAACTGTAAAATTAAAGGGCATTAATAGCTCAGAAAACCCTGTGGAAACTCTAGGTACTTTTCTAATGGAGTTTAAACTGTCAGATAATACTTATAAATACAAATTTCATGTCACAAAAGATGATATTAATCTTGATAATTACGACGGCATTATCGGTAGCGATTTCTGCGACCACTTTAAATCAAATATCGATTACCTTTCTAAGTCAATGTCTATATTGAATCATTCTATTCCTATCATTTACACTCAACCGTCGTATAATATTCCGGCACGTTCCGAAGCGGTTATCGAATGCACTGTATCTAATTACTCTCCTGAGCTTTATCATAACAACGAAGCTCTCGTATTAGATCATACCCTAAGTGAAGGTGTCTATGTTGCAAATTGCATAGTCTCAATTAAATCAAATAATAAAACAAACATTACTATTCTAAATACTACAGAGACTGATATTAAAGTAAAAGATTATCACGTGAACGTGACACCGTTTGAAAGTAATTGTTCAGATTCCATATCTAGTTACAATATTAATTCTATTTCCACATCTGATCGCATAGATAAAGTTTTAAGTCTTATTCGCTGCTCCCATTTAAATGATGAAGAGAAAAAATCCCTCTTAGAATGTTGCTCAATATACGCGCAATATACGGATATCTTCCATATCGAAGGTGAGCCCTTAACCTTCACGAATGCTATAGAACATTCTATTAATACCGGTGATGCACCGCCTATTAATGTCAAATCATATCGTTTCCCCGAATGCCACAAGGAGGAAGTCGACTCCCAAGTTCGTAAAATGCTAGATCAGGATATTATTCGACCTTCTATTTCGCCTTGGAGCGCTCCAGTTTGGGTAGTACCGAAAAAGATGGACGCTTCCGGCAAACAAAAATGGAGAATAGTCATTGACTACCGCCGCCTCAATGACGTCACTGTTTCCGAAATTTATCCGCTGCCTCTTATCACTGATATCTTGGACCAATTAGGTCATTCTAAATATTTTAGTACGCTGGACCTTACCAGTGGCTTTCATCAATTGAAAACAAGTCCCAAGGACGCACCTAAAACTGGTTTCACAGTTAGCACAAACTCAAGCATGTCTGGACATTATGAGTTTACCAGAATGCCTTTTGGGCTGAAAAATGCCCCCGCCACATTTCAGCGTCTTATGAATACTGTGTTATCAGGCCTACAAGGTCTCCATTGCTATGTCTACTTAGACGATTGTATCGTGTATAGTCAAAACTTACAAGATCACATGCATAAATTACAGCTAGTATTCAACAAATTTCGTGAATATAATCTAAAACTCCAACCGGACAAGTGTGAGTTTCTTAGACATGAAGTGACTTACCTTGGCCATATTATCACCGAAAAAGGTGTATCTCCAAATCCTGAAAAGGTTAACGCCGTATCGCAGTTTCCAATTCCTAAAAATCCCAAAGATATTAAGTCATTTCTAGGCCTAATAGGTTATTATCGCCGATTCATTGAAAACTTTTCTAAGTTAACTAAACCACTTACCTCTTTATTAAAAAAAGATGCTGTCTTCCACTGGAGTACAGAACAGCAACATGCATTCAATTTTCTGAAAGAAAAATTAATTACTGCCCCTCTTCTACAATACCCTGATTTTTCACAGCCTTTTAACGTTACTACCGACGCTAGTAATTACGCCGTTGGCGCAATATTATCTCAGGGTCCCGTCGGCAAAGATAAACCGATCGCATACGCATCGCGTACTCTAAATAAACCTGAAGGTAACTATTCGACTACAGAAAAGGAACTTTTAGCTATCTTATTTGCCGTTAAAACTTTTCGACCATATTTATATGGACATAAATTTAAAATAATTACAGATCACAGACCCCTTGTATGGTTATTTAATGTTAAAGATCCCGGTAGTAGACTCATTCGCTGGCGCCTCAAACTTGAGGAATATGACTACGAAATTATCTATAAACAAGGTTGTCTCAATTCTAACGCCGATGCGCTATCTCGTTGCCCTATTAATTCTATTGATGTTAATAAATTAAATAACTTTACTTATGAACAATATTTTAAAAATCAATTTACTAATCAACTTCCTGCTTCAAATACTATTATAGAAGAATGTACTCAGGGTCTACACTTATCAAAGTTAAATACTATAGCTTGCCCTGTCTCTTTAGACTTTGATTATTCTATGCCCTATTGTGAAGAAATACTATCACAGCTCGATAATTCTGATGACTTACTAAATTCCGAACGCGAGCCTCTTACGATACATCTCGTCAATGATAAAAATAAATCTTACTATTTTCTATTTACAAAAGTTCATCATTATGAACAAACTAATTTCAGAGATGTCTACAATTTATTAATCAAACTCAGAAATCTACTAATCGATTGCCCAAATATAACTGACCTCGCGTTACCAGATTTTAGTGATCCATTCTCTAAACTAGCTTATACTAAAGTCTATAATATGATATCGTATATTTTTCACGATACAAACATTAAAATTCATATATATAAAAATCAATTAGTTTATCCTACTCCTATAGAAATTCCTAAAATATTAAAGGAAAATCATGACTCTGTTATCGCAGGTCACCCAGGATCACAACGAATGTATTCGCGGATTAAAGCTGCCTACTATTGGAAAGGCATGCGCTCTGACATTGAACAGTACGTTAAAAAATGTAAGCTTTGTCAGATCAATAAACCCTTAAGGAAATCAAATAAAGCTCCTATGGAGATAACCTCCACATCGACTAGACCATTTGAACGACTAGCCCTCGACGTCGTAGGTCCCTTACCCGAAGCGGGTTTCCAAAATTTTAAATTCATCTTGACGCTGCAAGATGATCTAACCAAATTCACCAGCGCCTATCCGATGATTACAGCTACTAGTGAAGAAATAGCTCGAAACCTCGTACATTTTATGTCTCTTTTCGGTTTTCCTAAAACCATTTTAACGGATCTAGGCACTTGTTTTACGTCAGAGTTATTCAAACAATTAACAGATATATTGAAGATCAAAGCCCTTTTCACTACTCCGTATCACCCACAAACTAATGGAGCTCTTGAACGCTCACATGCTACTTTAAAAGAATATCTTAAATCATTTGTTAATGAGAACCAAAATGACTGGCATTGTTATCTATTCACTGCAATATTAGCATATAATACTACCCCTCACTGTACAACTAATTTCACTCCCCATGAGTTATTATATGGTTATAAACCATGTATTCCTAATTCCTTATATGAAACATCCGGTAATACCACATACAATGAATATATTAGAGCTTTACAATATAGGATGCGATTTAGTCGCGAAAAAGCTATCCAAAATATCCTAAATAGCAAAGAGAAATCTAAACAATACTATGATGCAAACTCCCGTGAAACCACATACAAATCGGGAGATATGGTGTACCTAAAACACCATCATAGACTTCGCAAAGCGTTATCGCCTATATGGAAAGGCCCATATAAAATTATAAAACTACATAATAAACACAATGTGACCCTTCAAGTAGGTCGTAAAAATATAAAATACCATACCAATGAAATAAAACCTTCAACATCTTAACATTATATTATGTTTCTTTTCAGAACGCTATGCTGTCATGGTATTTTAAGCCACAGCCTCACCGATTCGAGCATCATTCCCATCTACCATAGCCCCGGAATTTATTTTGAACCTATTAATAATATTAATTTTTACAGTGATCATTGGAAAGTTATCACTCACGTCGATTTAATCTCTTTAGAACCCTATCTTAACAAAATCGAAACTCTATTACATGAAACTCTGAATCTCTGTAACAAAATTCAATCACAGGATTCACAAAGTTTTAACATGTGCAAGGATATTTCTAATCCTATTGAAGTTTTAATTCAATCTAATTATATTAAACTACAATCGTTATCACATATCATCTCTAATAAATCAACAAGTAAAGTAAAACGCTCTTTAGAATTTGGAGGTGAAATCTTAAAGTTTTTTTTTGGCACATTAGATGCAGACGACGCTAGAAAATATGATGCTGCAATTGAATCGTGTAAAAAGAGTGACACAGAACTATATCACCTAATGAGAGATAACATTCACATAATTAAATCTACCATAAATAACTTTAACACTACTATTTACAAACTTAATCAAAACGAAATTAAATTGAATACTCAAATTAATCAGATGAACGAAATATTTTCTCAAATCACGAAAACTGACAACTTACTGTTATATACCTCAAGGTTAAATAATCTCCTCAACATAATAGAAGGTTCTTTACTTACTATTTCTAATTTACTGGATACTACGGTAAATTCTATTTTATTTTCCAAGGTTAATATATTACATCCTAGTGTTATAAGCCCCTCTAATCTTTATCTTGAATTATCTAAACATAGTAGTCAAGTAAGCAAAAGGTTAGATTTCCCAGTCCCTTTAAGTATTCAGAATATTCACTCTATAATAGATGTTTCCGAATTTAGCTCTTATTATTATAATAATAAGATTATTTTTATATTACAAATCCCTTTAATAACACCTGATAAGTTCATGACCTATAAAAACATACCTCTACCTACTCCGCATGATGACTCACATAGTACATTCGCATTGATTCAACCTTCTAACTCTTACATAGCTTTAAGTGACGATAGGATGCATTATGCTATGCTGAACACACTTGATGAATGTAAGATAATAAATAATAACTTTTCTATCTGTGAATTAACCACTATATATTCATGTGTAAGTAATCCAAATTGTGAATCTAGAATATTAACTGAAGTAACACTGTCGTTACCCACAGAATGCAACGCCAAACTTTTGTATGGTCAAATTGATATTTGGCAAAAGTTAAATAACAATAAATGGATTTATGTTCAATCAAATACAAGTAAATTGACAATTAAATGCGAAGATAACATTAACGACTATTCAATTATAGGTACAGGAATTGTAAAATTAACAGTAAATTGTATTGGTTACTCTAAGACTATTCAGTTAATGACAACTAGTTCTTATTCTTTTATTACTAAGTCTCCTTTAGATATTAAGTTTGATATAACAGCTGATGACTGTTGTAAGAAGGACATATTTAATAAAAGCCTGCCGCATTTGTCGCCAATCTCTTTAAGCAAAATTAACTTAGATTCTCTTAAATACGCAAATCATCAAATGGATAATTTGGAACAAGAATTAAATAGTTTAGAAAAGGAATCTCATTTTATTAAATATGGTCCATATTACTCTACTTTTACTTATATTCTAATTGTGTGTTTATTTTTATATGTAACTTATAAGATCTTTAGATATTTTAAAAACAAAAATGCTACTAATTCTGGATGCTGCGTGCATCAGAAATCTTCTAAGCGCAAATCCAAAATCTCTAATTCTATCGAGATGAATGAAATGTCATCAACATCTGATGAAGACAATAAGTCAATACAATCATTACCAATTCGAAGCACTAACTACAAATCTACTGCTAGCACCCATAAGGCCAAATTCCCATCAAACAGGAATTTAAACTTTTAAAATACTATGAATATTATGATTATGATGTTGTTTTTCATTATAAACCACTATGTTTTGCTATGTTTAATTTTAAATTTTTCGTATACTTATATCTAGTGTAACTTGTGTAAATGACTATCTTAATCTCACTGCATCTCATCTCCAATCTTTTCTATTTTACTTCGCTCATCTTTTAAGATAAAGCTCCGTCAAAAAGGGGGAGCTGTTATAATCCTTATTACAAGGTAATAAAGTCGACATCTGCACTTTACAGTCAGAGTCTCATTTTTCATTCTAAAGCACATGCTGAATTGCAATTACCGCACAGTAGCGGAATATTAATATCGAATTAGTTAGTTAGATTCTGGACGCCGTCGCGTAAACCCAAATTCGGTGACTTATCCCGAGAAATACAACAGAGATAAAGACAGTCATAGTTTTGGTTGGTGTATTGTTGTGTGTTTAAAGTAAAACAATAATCAAAGGTGTAATTGTGGATTTTAGTAAATAAAAGTGGTTCGGTAGAAAATAGTTTTTTTTTTTTTTTTAAAAAGACTGACGGGGACGGCTTTCTAACAATACGAAAACTACCTTTTGGAATGGGCGACTAGAATCAATTCTATTTGTTGTAATTTTTGACGTTCAAAAGTGCCTTTTATGTTCCTATTTGAAATAAATGCTTTGACTTTGACTTTACGTGGGTGAAACCACGGGGCGCACGCAGCTAGTTGTTCAATAAAGAAAAGGAAAAGGCTAGGAAAAAAGAGGAGAAGAGGGCTAAAAGAGGGAAAGTCTAGGGAGATTGATTGAGTGGCAATGGCTTAGTCCCTATTGGAGGTCCAACATAGCTGGTCCCACTCTGCCTGTATTGCCTATCCGTTTGAGGACTATTGGCATGATCTTATGTTGTAACATGCTGTAGGTTCCCATCATCATCTGCCTAGCCTTTTCCTTGAGATCGGCTTCCAGTCTAACCGGACGCAGCCGAATACCAGTATTTTACATGGAGCGACCGCCTATCTGACCTCCACAACCCAGTTACTGGGTAATACGATATCTCTTGGTAAGACTGGTTGTCAGATTTTCGGGCTTCTGACGACCCGTAACGACTGCCAAAGATCCACGAATGACAGCCAAAACCAACGGCTTAACATGCTTTCCGAGGCACGGAGGGGTCTTGGTACGTAAAGATGGTCACCCATCCACAGACCAACCGACCCGCAAGGCTGTTATAACTTAACCACAAGGCCCCTGGCTTCGGGTTGTAGGTTCCAATTATAATAATCAAAGTTATGGAGTTTCTCGCCCATTCCTTCCATATTTTTTAAGCCAGAGATCACACAGCAAACAGAATCACCATTCTTCTCAGTTCTTTCCAAGAACTGCTTACACTAATTACACTTCCGAACTAACCTGATTCCCCTACAGAAGATTTTAAACTAGTTCTTCAACATTTTCAATTTAGCAAGAAAATAAGCTGTAAGTTTTTAAATGAAGACTGTTCGCTGACTCGGCTAATTCCGTTAATGGGAACCCCGCGTTACTTTCGGGAGTTATCGGGTTTTCGTTCGTGTAGCAAGGATATTCGGGGCTCGTTGGTTTTCGTGCATGGCTTGTTTTTGATTATCTTACGAGATATACTCTGCTGGTCTGTAGGTAATCACCTGTGTGGGTTTTTTGAAGGGATGAGCGTTAGTGCTTTCAGTCAGTTTCTTTGGTGATGCAATAATAGTCCTCTTGACCATATTTGGGCGATGGCGGCCAATCTCAACAGTGACTAGCCTTCAGCGCGGGAGATTTTATACTTTATTACTCTCATAGTGCGATGGGACGGTACGTAATCCAACACGACCAGAAAGAGATCAGGCGCAGGACCAACGGCTCACGGGCACGTCGTGTCGGACCACGCACAATGAAGTTTTCCGTAGTTGGGATGAATTTATCCCAAAAACAAACTCAACATTGCAGTTAAAAAACATGTTCGGGTACATTGATAGACGTCACGGTCATTGCTCCAACTGCAAATGATAGTTTGTGATCGCAAAAAAAAATAATTACGTGATAAAACTACAAATTAACGATTTTCGGACTTTTCCTTTACTTGTGCTGTGAGGACCTTACTTCTGGTGAAAATGATTATAGGTCAATGGGAAGTACCATATGGGTTTTGATTTATTTGCGAGTATCAAAATATATCGCATACATTGCCATATTTATTTATTGCGTTGACTTAGAAGCTTGATGTTTTTTAGAACTCCAACGGACCGTATTTGAGATTTATTTCAACTTGATACGCGTTCCTGAGAAAAAGAGTCTTGACAGACAGACAGATAGTCGGACAAGGAAGTGATCCTATAAAATTCTGTCTTTTCTTTTTGAGATACAGAACCCGTAGAAGAGAGAAAAAGTCCTTTGTTGCCCTAATTACTACCAATTTTACCACCTGTTGTAATACCGTTAAGTTTGATTACTCTTGATGGCAATAAAGATATTTAATAAGATACCAAAGGTATTTAGAGAACTGCCTATGAATATATTTAAAAAAAGACCCCGAACATGGCTTATTGAAAATTGCTTCTATACTATTAATGAATTTTTGAATTATAATATAAATAGGAATATTGCACAAATATGAATAGTGTAATTTAATTAATTTTGAAATTCCTGTAATTTAATTAATTTTAACGTTTCTGTAATTCAAATAATTTTGACATTTCTGTAATTTAATCAATTTTGACATTCCTGTAATTTTATTAATTTTGACTTGCCTGTATTCCTAATTTGACATTTGTAATTTCTTATCTTGTTGACTTTTTCTAAAATAATTTTAATCAATATAACTATAAATAACTATGAATCATGATTCATGGCACATCCAAAATTTGCATGCTGAATTTAGTAGGCGGAATATGAAGTACTATGAATTGTATTATGACATCTGTAAGCACCATATTTCATGCAAATAAACGATTATTATTATTATCTTGTTACTACTCCAGTATTGAGTTGTTAGAAGGGAAAAATTAAAAAGCCCGTGTTACTACTGCTGTAAATATACATATCTTATTAGTGAGTGAAGAAGTCAAGGGTCAATGACCTCAGTGTTCCTAAAGAAACCATCCCAATAAGGCAACGGACACATGGAGCCAGCCATATGAAGCCACAGTTTTGTACAGAAATTGTACGAAACAAAGAAACTAATCATGACACGTCCACTTTGAACTAAACCTCGTATTTATGTGAGTCGGTAGAGCATAAAGTGTGGACAGCAAAGAGTATGAATGAGACAACCACCAATTGCTCATCGGTAAAGAGGTAGCAGCTGCGGAGCTGTGGTGGCTCAGTAGTAATAGCGGACTTACGAGTTGTAGGCCGTGGGATCGAACCGTCAGGCGCGCTTTACTTTGTATAAATAATTTCATCACCACTGCTGTCAAAACGGTAAAGGGAAACATCGTGAAACCGGCATGTCTTAGAAACAAAATTCGAAGACATATGACACCTGCCAACCTGCACTGGGCTAGCGTGGTAGATTATGGTGGGAACATTATTAGATTATGCTAAAGACGCAGGTACCTGGCACATATTATTATATATTACGTATTTTTTTATTTACGTATTTTTCGTCAATGTACCACGTTAATTTGAGAGCTAGTTTTGACAGAGTATTGAAGTAATATCGAAGCCGCAGAACCGTAAATTCATTCACGTCTGAAGCACATTCATCACCAGCCTTTACCTCCCCCTTTAAAATAGGAAACTAGTAGGTGTCCTATGTAAGACATTTTTGTAAATAAACTAAGAAACTCTAGGTAAAGTGGAGTGGAGTTCTAGGTTTTCATTATCATCTTCGTCCAACTTAGTTGCTGGAAAAAATCTACTTTTGCTTATTGGGGAGCGTCATCTATTACTATCATTATCATCATCATTTCAGCCGAAAAACGTCCACTGCTGGACATAGGCCTCCCTCAAGCACCTCCACTTCGACCGTTTTTGTGCTTCTATTACTATAGAGTCCAGGTATTTTTATCACAGCTGAGCTGTATACCTTGTTTCATGTGTACGCTAAGGTAGATTGTGCTCAAGTTAAGCCCGTTTGCAACAGTCTCGCTGGAAAGTTCTAGTATATTGATGCAGCTAACTTCTTGGAAACGGAGACAAACAAACAAATTAGTACATTTTTAGCTTACCATATTTCTTTGAATGTTAAAATTTTTTTTTTTTTTTGTGGTTTTCCAACTTTAGATAAATGCAATTGACATTCTGGAAGAAATAAAGCTGTTTATACTTCAGAATGAGGGTTTTCGTGAAAATTTACGACGCCAGTTGGCACCACTGTGACAAGAGGTCTTCCAATATAAAATATATGATGACGTTCATCATTCGATTCATTCATTCGCTCATCATTCAGTCATGACTAAAGAAAATATAGGCTCTTTGACAGATGCCTGGACCTGACGTGTCAGTGCTGCCACCTAGCGAACGTCATTTCAGAAAACCCTCATTGACATCGTTTTCCATCCGCTCTATGCAAACCATAATACAATATATTTTGCAGAAACTTCGTGTTATTCATACATTATCATTCTCCTAATTGTCCTAATTTATTTGGGGACGGCGCAACATTTCTTTTCTTCCATACTTCTCTATTAGACGTCATCTCGGTATATACCCCCTTTCTAACCATAATATTATTCACAGAGTCCATCCATCATTTCTTTGGTCTTCCCCTACTCTTATAGCCCATCGACATTCACACTCAAAACTTTCTTCACGACATTTTCCTTAGTCTTCCGTATCACATACCCATACCATGACAACCGATTTTTCAGTTACCGGTGCCACTTTCAGACTTCCTCTTATGAAAGAAGAGGAAACTTCGTGTTATTTTGGTTATCAAAAACAGCAACAACCAAAAAACAAAGAAACAATAAATCCGATATCGATAAACCGCCATCAAAACTCAAGTGTTATTGACCCCACAACAAAACAAGCGAATAACGAAAGTCTATCCAATCCACAAATCGTTTCGAAATAAAAATGGACCATGATACGAGGTAATTAAATAAAGTATTCCCTGCGGCGATTTGGTCGGTGGCTCACATTCAAGCAATTTCTTTCCAATCGCCAGAGCTGGGTCGTCAGCCACATAGATTAAAGTTAAAACTACCCTTGGGGGATTGGTGGGTAGTTTCATGCTTTTATTGTTCAGGTTTCGTTGGCAGGACTTCCTGTTGTTAAAGTTTGAGGTAAGTGAACTTTTGTAGGCTTTTAAGTTACTTAAGTGGTTTTAATACTGTGTGGTGGGCCAAAAGTAATGTCATAATGTGAATTGGCTGCCATTTAAACGGAAAGTTTTTTAAAGGTGTAAAATTTATGACATTAATTTGAAAAAATGGTCAAATGAACACCTCCGAGTTGATGCACATTTGTGATTGTTTTACTGCATTATGAATTGTTGCTCACAAAACATCCTCCAAATTGGTGATTTCTTCATCAAGGTTGGCTTTTAAGACTTACAAGATTTGTTGTGGTAAACGCCAGATTTCAAAAAGCCTCAAAGATCAATCTCCCGTTTTAGATTTGAGCTGGTGATGGCTTTGATTTGGACTTCTTCTCTGGCGCCGTCAGATCTGGCAATCTGGCCGACCAGCTCAAATACAAAACGGGAGATCACACGGCACTGATATTGGTGTGTCGAAATCTCAATCGTTGCATGAGCTGTGCGACTGTGTGTATCCAATTCCAATTCCAATTTTATAGTAATGGGTCCATCGGTTTATCGATGACTCTGCCAATGTCAAGGTTGAAGTAAACAAAGTGTATTCACTGAGATTGACCGGTTATTGTCTAATCAAGTGGTTATACTGCCTTAAGTACGGTTTAAGATTGTGTGTATCTCTCCATTGCATTGTCAATTAATTCTCTATCTGTCTACAACATATGTATCAAATCACAATGACATTATGTTGTATGTATTTATAGTATTTTTAAGTCATATTAATATGGTATTGTATGTGTTTTATATGGGCCTTGACGCCTGAAATAAATGGATAAATAAAAAAATAAATAAAAAAATTATAACGTCATTAGCAAAAGTTTCACACATAAGCACATTCACATTATGACATTAATTTTGCCCCACTTTGTATAACGAGACATAAAGCAAAATATACTTTTCATTTGATGATATTTAATGTTTATTGAGCAAATATCATGAAGACGCGAAATAACATTACTGTGTGAAACTTTTTATTTCTTTCCAGGAAACACTCAGTTTGCTTATACATTTCTGAAGAACTGACAAGGAAAAAGAAACCTCTCACAACTTAGATAGAAAAAAAATAAAGTTCTATACAATACGAGGAAATAACACTGAACGTATAGTAGGTAAAACAAAGCTGTAAATAAAGGTAAAAAAATGATACATTATTAGACAAAATCTTCCATACGGAGGTGGCGCAATGTCTAGGTTTTTTGCCCAAAAAACGAAGGCCTGATCCTTAGGGATTTTCCTTATAAAAACCGAAGAAAGATAACACGACAAAACTGATCGCAGAAGGAATTGCAATGATAAATAATTCAGGAGCGGAAATATAGGATGCTTACCCCTTTAGTCTGTTCTATTTTATATTATTATATTACCCGTATTTGATATGAAAGGCGCTTTATTATCCACGATAATTGCACGTCACGACATTTGTAAACAAAAAGGTGACACTGAGTTTGTTTCGGCGTTTCTTTTCATGGTGGCATGGTAGGATAGAAAGCACTGACCACATCTCTAGTTTTTTTTAATATTTTTATGACGTGAGCATGTCGTGACGTGTCTTTGTTAAAACCATGAAACACCAACGCACATTACACGAAGAATAAACATAATTTTATCATTAACATTCCTTGACATTGAGGGTCCTTCCCAAGGAATAATTTTCCCCGTGGTCATACTTTATTGATATTGCAACTTTTTAGCACGATTGTCAAAGAATACGAACGATACGATACGACGACGAAGATGATACGATTTTTTTGTGTTTATTTAATCAAAAGTGAACGTTCACGTTTGCAAACCAACACGATGAAAATATTGTTTCATAACCGCTGCTGAAGTGCTGTGGTGGCCTAGTAGTAACGACCGCAATTTACGAGTTGTAGGTCGTCTGTTCGCACCCTGGTAGGCGCTTTACTTTGTGTAAATTATTTCATCACCACTGCCCTCAAAACGTTAAAAGAAAACATCGTGAGGAAACCGGCATGTCCTAGAATCACACAATCGAAGGCATGTGACATCTACCAATCGGCACTGGGCCCGCGTGGTGGATTACGGCCCACTCCCTCTCACCGAGAGAAGGCCTGTGTCTCAACAGTGGAAACATTAAAAGCTGATTAAGCTTATGTTATGATTAATCTATTTATCTACCCTCTGATACTTAGATAAGTACCGTCTGAGCTTGTCATCTTGTCTGTTGATCTTATCGGAAAAAGCAGGTGCACTTTGATTTCATTTCCCAGAATTCCTATTCTAATTTCACACCTTTCGTGAAACCATGACATGTCGTGTCGTCAACGTGTCGTGCCATACAAAATTAGAAATACGCCTAAAGACGTATGATATTGGCATCATATTTTTGTTAGACTACTGTGAGGAGAATACATTATGGTCTGGTAAGCCGTAACTCAGAACGATGGTCCATTCATTCGTGTAAATTGTTTTGATAGGCTCGAACATTATATCTAGTTTGTTTTTCCACACTTTATGATAGTTGGGGCATTGTTACGCTGATTTAAGGCTGGTTTTATTTATTAAAGCGAGCGAAAGGGGTTTTTATGGTCGCCTTTGATTTATATTCGCGTTAATGTTTTAGTTACGTGGTGAGTTAACGATTCCTAGAATTTTGTGAAGACTAATTCATTTTAGGCGTTGGTGGACTACACCGTATATTATGAAATGACGTCATAATACGTCCCACTACTGGGCAAAGGCCCCCAAATCCTCCCAGGAACTTTTTTCCCGCGTCACCTCGAACCAGCCCTCGCGGTACGCGTCCAGGTCATCTCGCTATCTCTTTCTGGTACCCATTTTGCGGTCCTAAAAATAAAATTGAACACTTTAATATAATGAATCTCTTTTTGTAAACATTCATCATTCAAATTTTGGGGTTCAACAATTTGGATGTAGCGGTTGGTCATAGTTCTAACCTAACCTAACAGATTTGGTCGAGATGCCCTAGATTAGTTATGTGCATCATGAGAAGCACAAAACAGTTTTTAGAGGTTCACTCATTTATAAAAAGAACCATCATATGATGGCGTTAATTATGTGCCATCATTAAAAGCGCAAAAAGTTTATTCTTCATTTTTAATTGTTTCATCATTTGTGTCTTTTTTTTACATTGTTCTCACATGTAGAAGCAACAAGAATAATGTACCCAGGATTTTGTAATGTCTTGATTTAAAAGAGTGTCTATGGAGTTTTTTGCCCGTTTTTCTCCATAGAGATTCTACGTTTTGGAATGGGCAACTATCTTCAACTTTATGACTAACTGACAGACATTTAATTTTGACAATTCAAAAGTGCCTGTACATGGTTTAATTGAAATAAATGCTTTGAGTTTGAGTTTCTGGAGGATCAGTTAAATATTTCCCTTTTGAATTTACCATTTGCTTTTAAAATCCTGAGGTAAGTAATTAAAACTGAAAATTACACACACAAAGAAAAGATTGCCCACAATTCCTGTCTCTCATTGATAACGTGACTAGTAAGTACCCCAAGTACAGTTCGGAATGCCTCCCTGCCCTGACACCTGTCAGTGCTATAATTTTAGTAACTAATAAAGACCAAATTCGCAAAACACTTATTCGTTTATATGAAACTGAGCGGTGTCAAGAACGCATTTTCTCGTCGGCCGCACTGTAATGTCAATTTTCTCTTTCATAATTTTCAAGGATTTGAAGGGTTCACGCACACAGGTAAAGGTATAAAAACCAGATTACCAGCATTAAAGGTAACAAAGTGTAACAAAAACATTTTACAAAATTAACGCCACCATAAAATTCATATAGGTAGACACAAAATTATTCAGTTTTTGATGGACATTTTCCCCCCGTTTACGTATATTTAAAAAAGGCAAAAAAAAAATCCTGGAATGTTCCCGGATACCTGTAGGCTACATAATACTTATATTTTTTAAAGCCCCTGTGATGCTGATGCGAGAATTTTACGTTAACTGCCGCTTTAAAGCGCTCTGAGTTAATCACGGCTGCTTTTTAACACTTTAACAGCCGATCCCGTACTGAGTACGTACGTACCAGCCAGCCTCAGGGCGCTGATCACGTACTCAGTACGTGTCTGACTTTCCTAGTGTTTCTATTAAAACGACGTCCGTGGTCCGTGTTTAGCGTGTATTGGTAAAATAGTGTGATGCTTCAGCGACACAGCCATGTATGATTTACCAAGAAGGGGTGCTTGGTGTGAGCGGGACAAGCGATCGAGTGGCGCCGCGCCCGCCAGTGCTCCCACGCCGCTATCGCGAGAGCACGTCCACGAGTTTTGGCGCGAAATGACGAGTTCACGACGAAGTTATCGGCTCGATTCGAATGAAATTCTTGACGCCTTGGTCAACGCCTATTTGATTTATAATAAATCAAGGTGTCAACGCCGTCGCCCACGATTCTCGCAGTTCCTGATGGAGTGTGGTGACCAGCTGCTGCAAACTGCACCAGAGGCTGAACCAGGACCCTCACGTGGCGCACACCATGTAGGCAGCAGTACCAGACTAGTCAGTAGTAGACGAGGAAGGCACTTTCTCGAAAGGATACCGAGCACCGACAAAAAGGAGAAAGTGGCAAGAGTGTGCAAAGTTTGTGCAGACATTTCAAAAAAAAACACTGGCCAACGAGTACCCAAAGAAACTGTATATTACTGCCCAGACTGCAACGTGGCTTTGTGCTACCATCCTTGCTTCAAAATATTTCATACACGCCAGGATTATACAATATAAACACCAATTACAGTCAAACAAGATCTTGTTCAACTTTTTTTTTTTTCAAAAAACCCCCTTTTTGTAACACATTTTTAAATAAAAAAAAACTAATTTACATATGTTTTTTATTTATATCCTAAAAACAAACAAGTCAATAGTATAAATAAAAAAAAAAATATAGATTTATCATTGATAGTTCTCATTTTATACATGTTGCAATATCGGCGAAAATCGCCGGCGAACCAGGGAAGGCGCGTTTTAAAACCTTCGGCTGTCAAAGTGCTTCCTCATACCTGTAACCTTTTTTATTTCGACTGTTATCGCGTTAGGGGTTAATTTTTGAGTAAAGTGTTCTTTTGTTGAGAAACTTTAGAAATAAAAAAAATATTTTACTGTCCAGGTAATATGGTAAGCAGGTTAACGGAAAATAAAGAAAAAAGAAAAATATTTATTCTGCGCAAACAAAACGCACATTAATATACACACACAACGTAGCCAAAAGCCTGTTACTCAAGCATAAAAAAGTTGATAATTTTGTCCATTGCTTGATGTCAGGGCACTGACCTCTATCATACAGCGTATTTGTGTCATACAGGTCAGTGTGTCAGGGCCACGGACCAAAGACAACACACATGAATTGACATTGACAATACAACTTAATCCGTGATACGCCCGCAACACTGGCAGATGACAACAAAACAATAACAATCAAAACCTAACACTAAGTGCAACGTTCGACGGCTCATCTAGCTGTCACTACATGACGCTGGCAGAATAGTCGACATCGGCTCAGTTGCCAAAAAGAAAAAACAAAAAAAAACAATCAAAACAAAAACAAATTATGCCAAACAGCAAGAGATGAAATGAGTAGCTTTAAAGATTACCAACAGCTACAATTTTTGCCAGTGAGCCCCAAACTAGACAGTTAGTCTGTATCTTGGGGTAAAGTCTAGTATTATTAATTATTATCATTATAAGCCTGTGTTATGAGTGGAGAGCACTGGTAGCCCAGTGGTAATGGCTGCAACTTACGAGTTGGAGGTCGTAGGTTCGAACTCAGACAGGCGTTTTACTTTGTGCAAATAATTTTATCGCCACTGCTCTCAAAACGGTGAAGGAAAACATCGCGAGGAAACCGGCATGTCCTAGAACAAAAAATTCGAAGACATGTGACATCGCGTGCTGGATTACGGCCCACTCCTTCTCACAGAGAGGAGGCCTGTGTCCCAGCAGTGGGAACGTTATAAACTGATTATGCTAAGCCTGTGTTATCCCACGGCAGGGCAAAGGCCTCCCTTCTCTCTTTCCACTTTCCCGGTCTACTTGACTGTGGGCCAATCCTTTAAGAAGGAGTCCACCTCATCCCGCCATGTTTTTCTGGGCAGTAAAATATGCCAGATATGTAAATAACTCCAGTTATTTATCAGGCATTTTTTACCGTGTGTTTTTCAACAAAATACTAGCAATATTTAACAATCGCCCTGTAGTCCAAAATATTCGTTTTCTGAAAAGACACGCGTATTGTGAAAGCAAAGTTTACTCACTGCACTGTGTGTAGGAAATTCCAGATCAGAAAGTGTTGTGTATTCAAGATCATCTTAGATTAATGGGAAATATTATGGCAGTGAAAAAGTAACTACATTGCTGCAGCAGCCAGGGTTTAAACCCTCCATTGACGACACTCCAACGCATGTTTACACGAAACTGTATAAAATAAAAACCTTTTTCAGCATTCAAGTCCGTCATTCGAATGTAAAAACTTCTGCAGTCGTGCAAATTTAATTCTTGAATATTCACAAACCGTATTTAACTTAATTTGGCGTTCGTTTAAACTCATTTCTGTTTCGCTTAATTATGTGTAGTTTAACATTCGTGTACAAACATGTCAATTAAATGTTTAAAACTTCATAGCCTGGAATTATGTTTAATAAGTTTTAGTATTTCCTGTTTTGGTTCGAATACATTTGGGTAATAAAAAGTGGTTCGACGACCTTGTGAAGGTCGCAGAAACCCGTTGGATGCGAGAAGCACAGAACCGGTCGAAGTGGAGGTGCTTGAGGGAGGCCTATGTCCAGCAGTGGACGTATTCCGGCTGAAATGATGATGATGATGATGAATAAAAAGTCTGGTATTTAAAATATTTGCGTTGTACAAACATACAAACAAATAGCTTTAAACATTTGCAATCTGTGATTATGGTAAAGAGTGAAGAGATTTGAGCAGAGAACTGGAACGTGGAGTTGAATGAAATCAGACTGAAAAAAAAAAGAAGAGACGAAAAAGAGCAGTGGTGGCTCAGTGGTTTCGGCCCCGACTGATGAGCGATAGGTCGTGGGTTCAAACCCTGATAGGTGCATTACTTTGTGTAATTTATTTCATCACCACTGCTCTCAAAACGGTGAAGGAAAACATCATAGGGAAACCGGCATGTCCTAGAACCGAAAAAAGACGTGACAGCCACCACCCGCACTGGGCCTGCACTCCCTCTCACACAGAGGAGGCCTGCGTCCCAGCAGTGGGAAAATAATAGGGTAATTATGCTAGCCTAATAAAAGCCGTAAAAAGGTTGTAGAGAAGTTTGGAATAGTAAAAAATCAGACTGAAAAAAAAAACCACGTAAAATATATTTTTTCTAAGTGACTGTAGGCAGCAACGGAAAATTATAATATTCCCAAAACCCACGAAAAAGGCCAATTTCAGTCGGCTACCTACCCACACGCCGCGCAAAGTCTTAGCCGAGCATTACAGAGCTTAAACAAAATATTTCATTTCAAAATTAGAACTCAGAAGCAGGCCGTTATTCTATTATTAGGTGCGAAAATTACATCTACCAAGAATGCTACAATGCCTCTGTACTAAGAGAGAATTCCGTGAAATATTAAAACCTAATTTGTGTTTGCACACACGCAAAACTCTGACGTAGATTATACAGGCTGTTGGTTTTCGCCTGTGTGGGTGTGTATCTATGTTGTCAGGTTTACACAACCGTACTTAGTTACATCTCAGTATGTTTGTGTGAGATGTTAAAATTATCTGTCCTTCTAAAACGTGAATCTAAAAAATAGGGTCACTTATAAAAAATCTAGTCATACATTTATGACGTACCTTGTTATACGGCTTCCTTCTCCATTGAACATCAGGACTTCTTCAACACAGTCCTGCAGAAGAGCTCCAAGACATGTGCTAAAAGGAAAATAGTACATTATGATATAAGTGCGGTAAGTTGAAAATTACAGCTGAGGCGATATTGCTTGCCCGAGCCGTAGGCGAGGGCTAATAATTATCAAAGCGCACGTATGTCATACGACGTTTTATAACATATTTGCGAGGAAATAAATAAAACTCGGACTTTGTTAAACGAATAAATCTTTAATTAAAACAGTTATGAAAATTTGAGCAATTACTAAAAATTTTATTTATTATATTTTATCTCCCAAAGTTAATTTTATTCACAAAATGTTGACTACTTTTCTGAAATAAAAACTCTTTGCTAAAGATTTAAGAAAGTGCCGTTCGTTTTGACGGAGCATCTTGATAAACCGTGCGATTTACATTACATTACCGCACAAGTACGTAATGAGATACATTACGATATTGAAATTGGTGAAATAAGAGACCCTTTACGAGCAAAATATGTGTTATAAACAATATTTACAATGTTTTTTTTCACTTAGTGTATGTCTACATCGCCACATGTGAATTATACGCCACGCACTGACGTCATGCAAAATTCACGTCCTTCTCCCTTTTCTATGCAGGACGACTGGACTTTACACCAAGTTCCTCATGCCTCTAAAAGTATATTTATAACATAGAATACTATGTCCTACTGGGCTCAACTCATAGAATACATGATCTTCTAATCTTCTGGGCACGCTCTTTCCATCATAGACCTCAACCATCGCTTTCCATCAGGCGTGATGGAGGTTAAGATCGGGCCCATTAAACAATAAAAAAAAACAGATTCTATCGACACGAAAAGATGAAGTAGACATAGAACATTAAAATTTCATCAGAGAGACCAAATGGTTTATCTCTCCTGTCGGTCGATTCTGTAAAAATCTCACCGTGAAAACTTAGGTGATGTGAGTTTGTTTTTGCTAGGAAATGACACTATTGACAGCTCACTCCACGCTCACTTCACCTAAGTTTTCACGGTGAGATGGTTACAGAATCGCACTGCAGGTTCGGATGCCATGTTCCACATCGGTTTCAAACGGAAACAAATGCTATCTACTCCATAATCATCATCATCAGCAGTGGTGACCCAGTCGTACCGGCCGCGACTTACGAGTTGTAGGTCGTAGGTTCGAATCCAGACAGGCACTTTACTTTGTGTAAATTATTTCATCAAATTATTCAATAATTTTTATTTTTTTAACTAGCAGCGCCGCGGTTTCACCCGCGTAAGTTTCGATGCCGTGGGAATATCGGGGTAAAAATGTCCTAGAACCAAAAATTTGAAGACATGTAGACTTACTTGTTTTTGGCACACAGCTTTTGTCTATCTTGGCAAAAATGGCCTAGAAACATAAATTTGAAGACATGTAGATTTACTTGTTTTTGGCACATTGCTTTTTGTTTATTTTGGCTCCGAAAACATAATAAACAGATAGAGACCCTTAAGGAATGTAGTACCTACACAAGCAATTAGCGATCACAAGATCTATCAACTCGTACTGAGCCCGCGTGGTGGATTACGGCCCACAGAGAGAAAGCCAGTGTCCCAGCAGTGAGAACATGCATCGTCATCATAAAAAAGCAAGTCTTCTCTGTGAAGACTAGAACAAAATTGCATATTATAATGACTATACACACGGTTACACTTTTACTACAACAAATATGATTGTACCTACTTTAGTGTGTGTGTGTCTGTGAACAAAGTAACACACCCTATGCTTATGCGTGTGGGGGGGTGTGTGTTTGTGTGCAACTTTAATTTAGACACGGCGCTAAGTCAGCAGTGCCACAGCATTTGCTGGCAAGTTTTGGTAGTTTCAGAGTCAACTCATTTTACATACCTATGTAAAAAGTTAGTTAATACCTTCACCTTTACTGCGATCCTTTTAATAAGAGTTATTGCGGGTACATGTTTGTTTGAAATTCTTTTGTCATTAAGAGAGTTGTATCTAGTATATTTTTTATTGTAATCATTAACACAGTTGTTGTAATCAGACTTTTCAGATGAAGACATTTTAGACCAGCACCCGAATAATTCCTCAACACACGTTCAATTACCATCCGAAGGATTTTGAAGGAAACTGCTAATCCATCTACAAAAATCATTGACTGATATATCAACGCATAGCCTAAACGGCTGGTCCTAGAAACAAAAAAATTGGAGGGTGTGTTCTTTGTGAAGAGTAGGTATCCACTAATAAAGGGTTTTTCGAAATTCTACCCCTAAGAGGATGAATGGGAAGAGGATGTAATTTCACGCGGACGAAGCCGCGGGCAGAAGCTAGCTGCTTCATATGTTTGAAAAATGTTTCCGCTAGATACTGTAAATGACCAATGTATGTTGTTGAATTGTCGAACTGAAAGGAATTGACATTATAAATAAGTTACGCAATTATCTACACCGCTAGTGGTATGTACAGACGCCAGCAAATCAAGTTACTACAATCTGTCTCTTTAATAGATTTTCAACTTTATCGCTACAGCATAAGATTCAAGATTGATCGGGAAAATTTGACAGTTTCGGGTAGCTTGATGTGCTGGCGTCTGTACATTAATATAAACTACACAGTTATTTGGATAGTGAATCAGTCTTAAACGTGTCTTTTCTAAGATTGAAATCTATATATTCAAATAGTTGCAAAGGTATGTCAGCAAATATTGATCGGGGCCTATAAATGAAAAATGTTTTTATGCGGGCCGACGCGACGCTCGAATAACACAGATGTGTTAGAAATTTACAGTTACATAGTAAGTATGGACGCTCTTCTAAAATACTAACTTCTGCCCGTGACTTTGTCCGCGTGAACTTTCTTGTCTTATCATAAAACATATCCTATGAAACTTGAAAATACTTTCGCTTCCCATTAGTGAAAGAATTTTCGGAATCGGATCAGTACTTCCGAAGATTAGCCCTACATATAGTACTCATTTATACCTCTTTATAATATTAGTAATCCTAGATTATTTTATTAGACGGTCGCGACTTCAGAGCTGTAGGTCGTAGGTTCAAACAGGCACTTTATTTTATGTAAATTATTTCTTTACTACTGCTCTCAAAACGGTAAACATCGTGAGGAATCCGTTATATCTTAGAGCCAAAATTCAGAGACATGTGACTTCTACAAGTTCTAATAGTTATAATACTTACACATGTTATTTACCTATATTTATTTATTGTAAACGCATTTAATTTTACCCTAGCCAAATTGTTTTATTTTATTCGCAACTACGTCACTATAATTATAATATTATTCATTTACACATTATATACTGCATATAACTTTATAAATAATATAAGAATCAAGTAATCAAAACACAATACTAACACGCATACGAACAAGAACATTTCCCAATGCAAAACTTATTGTAGAACACATAATTAAAGTGTCGGGTATACTTACAAAACTTCACTCTGCACTTAACACCTGTCACAACACCAATTTATCTCGGCTTCTCAACGTCCGTGTGTCACAGCAGGGATCTAGCAGAATATCAGCGTCAGGTATATTTGCCTGATATGCTGAGCTGGACTCCCATTTGGTGCAACTTTGAGACACCGCACTGTGTATGTTTCGTTATTAATTTTATTTTAAGTATTCGTCATAGTGTCACTTTTATTTCGATATGTATTTAAATTTTGTGTACACCTTGGTGGCACCTTGTTTTATAATCATGTGGGTAATTTGGTTATCATCTAATATTGTACTTTTGAGTGTTGTGCTGTCTTCTTGTGTGCGCCAAATAAATGGTTTATCTATTTAACTATCTACCAACCCTACAGGGTCCGATGGTGGATTCCGGCCCACTTCCTCTCAGAGAGAGGAGGCCTGTGTCCCAATAGTGGGCACATTATAGGCTGATAATGCTATGTTATTAGACTGGTTGTTTGATCACCATCATCTAATACCATGCAAAATTAAAACAACAAAATCCAAAAATAAATCACATAGCTACAAATATTTTATGACAATTCCGTTCAAAATTGAAATTCAAACAAATAAAGGCAGGTTCTAAAATTACTGATACCGGACAGCTGGAAAACGCGTCAGATTTTATCGATACAATCGTAAACAACGCAATGTCATTCCATGTCGACTTTTATCGATACTAATATCGACACACCGATAAATGCCAAATGTACCCCGCATTGTTTGACATGTGAAATTGAAAAAATGTATTGAATTTAAGAGTGATTTCAGCTTGCATGGCAGTTCATTTAATTCGTTAAACGCTGGTTAATAAGCCTTTATCTATATTTATAGTAATAATAAAGCTGAAGAGTTTATTTGTTTGTTTGAACGCGCTAATCTATGGTACTACCAGTCGGTTAGAAAAAAATATTTTTGCATTTGGTAGCCGAATTCTTGAGGAAGCCTATAGGCTATTTTGCATTACGCTGCGACCCTTAGAAGCTGAGAAAAAAGAAAAAAAAAGGCAGAAAAAAAGCTAAATGAAAACAAAGTGATAGCGCGGACGGGCGATGCGATGCGACCATTTCTATGGATGCGACGGTGTGAGTCGGAGGTACAAGAAATTTCACGTTACTGATAAATTAATACATTGTAAAATAAATTAAGCAAAAACATAACTATTGCACTTATTTATTTATTTTACCGTTTATGTACAGACGTCAGCACATCAAGCTACTACAATCTGTCAAATTTCTTTAATAGATTTTCAACTTTATCGTTCAAAGCATAAAGTTCAAAGTTGATTGGGAAAATTTGACAGTTTCGGGTAGCTTGATGTGCTGGCCTTTGTACACACATATATAAACAGACAAGAAAAAAACAGAACAGAAATACTTCGGTTTCTTCGTCAATCAGCGCGTCCTTTGACGCATAGGCCTCCCAGGCTCCTCCATTTGTTTCAGTCTCGTGTGTCTCCAGCTTACAAGGCACCAGCTGTCTCAACTATGTCATCGCCCTAGCGTTAACGTTGTCTTTATTTGCTTCTTTTCGATCCATCTCTGGTTTCAGCTTTAAACCACTTTTAGTTCCTGTCACGGAGCATATGACAAGCCCAACTTCAATACAGTATTTTTGTATGGAATGTAGCATCCTTTAGTTTTCCTTAGATCTTTAGCTCTCTTTTGACTTTTCGCTTGAAGTTCACCAGCGCGCAATGGGCCTGCGTGGTGAATTATATATCCCACTCCCTCGCACTGAGTGGAGGCCTGTGTCCCAGCAGTGGGAATATGATGATTACTGATTACGCTTGAAGTTCAGTATGCTGCGTAAAACGTTAAACGTTTAATGCTGTACAGAATATCACTCAATAGCTAGTCTTTTTTTTTTTCAGGATGCGAAATCATCAAATGACCCATCCCGCTCTGGGTGGAGCGGAAGGAAGTGTCAGACTCTTACTGACTCACCCATGTTCCTTCCTTATCCCTTTATGTTCCGGGCCAGCGGTAACCCTTTCGGACAATCCCGCTGCCCGGCAAGCTTCGGCCCTGACGGGCCCCTTCGGTTGATGCTGACATATTCTCTTTGGGGCGCGCGTGGAACACGTACGCGCTGTACGGCACGGGCCTGGTCCTAATCGGACGGTGAGCTTCAATAACTAGTCTAGCTATCTATTACGATTTTTACAATTCAATCATCATCTGCCTAGCCTTTTCCCAACTATTTTGGGGTCGGCTTCCAGTCTAACCGGATGCAGCTGAATACCAGTATTTTACAAGATAATAATGATACGTCATGAAAACTGTCATTTAGTGCTAATTCTATTCATTGAGTCTAATAAGCCAGTCATTTAATGTGCTTGGTTAAGTAATAATGAAAACTTAACTATCCGTTTTATTTATGTATTCAGTGTGGTGATTAGGTTATCATATTAATTGAAACCACATATTCTACATTACGTATTTTAAACATACACAATTAAAATAGTAATCAATTTAATCAACTAACACTAGGGCTTTGTTGTCCGAGCGCTCTTTGAATATTTCAAGACATCGCTTAGCGGTTGGTTGACTCTTCACGTGACCAGAGGGCTGGCCTATTTTTAGTCCAAAGAATCAGTATTGCCATCCAACGTGGTAATGCTCTGCCGGGTCAGCGGGATTGTCCGAAAGGGTTACCGCTGGCCCGGAACATAAAGGGCTAAGGAAGGAACACGGGTGGGTTTTAGTCAGTAAGAGTCTGACACTCCCTTCCGCTCCACCCAGAGCGGGAGGGGTCATATGATGATTTCCCCTCCAGAAAAAAAAAAAAAAAACGTGGTAATGCTGCCAGCCTTTTGGCCACTTTTCCCACTGACAGCGATGCGGACGAATTGTTTGATGTTGATCAATGAGTTCTTTCCTTTTTTTCCCTTTATATACTTGAATATAATTTATTTATTTTAGTGTTAGATTGTATATTGTATTTAAGATTTCATTATAAGCATGTAAGTTATAAATATCGATTACATATCACAGGAAACGACAGCGCGGCAGACCCAGAAAAAGATGGCGGCGTGAGCTGGACCCCAATTGCAGCAGAGCGTGAAAAGTGGAAAGAGGGAAGGGAGGCCTTTGCCCTCTCGAGGGACAACACAGGCTTAAAATAAAAATATGTAAAAATTACAATCAATACTCGATAATAAAATACGTAAATGGTGCTTATATGAATTTGTGGCATGTGATAACCTAATCGCCACTGTGTTTATACGGCTGCCCCATTTCAAAACCTAGTAAGGACTTAAAATGACATTTAACAGGAGAGCGCATAAATGTAATATTGGTCAGCCTATGGAATGTATTTTTTGAATTAGTTAAAGTGACTTACTAGTTTTAAAATGTCACTAGGGAGTGAAAGGTGCACTTACTAGGTATCGATGCTTAAATATATCTCCTTTTATGTAAGTTTAAAACGCTGGTGTTTTTGTATTTGGTAGAGACCTTCTAGGTTAGCAAGATTATGCAATAAAACGATTTTTGTAAAAAGTGTCCCTTACTAGGTTTTGAAATGGGACAGCCGTATAGAGCTGAATCAGCCGCGTCAGTGTTATTAGCACCACGTCAGGGTTGCAGACGTGAGCAACAATTTCGGAACTGAAGACGTCAGCAGATACTAATTAAGAACTTGATGAGAAGAACTTTTAGAATGTTTATCAATACAATATATTTGAGCTAAAGATATTACTAACTTAGCTCATGTAATTTTGGACTACTCCGCCCATTAGCATCATTAGAGTTAATTCATACTAGCGCAGAGTCGAAAGGAATCGAAACGTTAATCTGACTCTTAACCTAGCATAGTTAATTAACGTTGAGTAACGTTTCTGAATAAAGGGCAATATACTTATGTTAGTTGTTCCCTACTTACTAAGTATCGAAAGAAGGTTATTGATCTCACGTACTCCAGACGGTTTCAAAAGACATTAGACGACAGCAATAAAATAAAATGACAGACTTCATAACTACATCTCGTCGAACATAAGCTTGAAAAACTGCACGAAAAAGTGCAAAACATTTTAAAATTCGCGTCGAACTACTCGATTGTGAACGTGAATATTCAAAGAGGAAATGACAAAACAGAGAGAGAAAAAAAAACCATTTTCTAGAGCGCGTTCCCAGTGAAAGATGTTTCGATAAATAACCATGTTTCTTTCGAAATATAGGGACTTCTTATGAATTTCAAATTCCATATTTGAATACATAATTCCGTTGAGTTAGAAAAGTTATTTTTCTTTAAATCTGTGTTGCTATTCTGTGGAACATTTAAGATAATATGTAATTTGCTATTCAAAAAGAACTTAGTTGGCAGACGAGTTGGTACTAGGTGCTTCAAAATTTTTTGATTTACAAGCAAATGTATGGATTTATTTGCAGGTACATGTTTTATTTATTACTATTCATTAGCTTATAAAAGTCCTGCGGGGTAATTGCGTAACACACTATCAGTAGTGTAGCGGTATCTACAACGCCACAAGCAAACAATGCGTCATACTGACGTCACGCAAAATCCTGCATCGCGCAAGCAGAGTTTACCGCGCAACTAGCATAGATACAACGGCCCGACATGAATCATCGGGCAGTTGCCCGCCAGACACAACACCCGTCTGGTCGGAGGATCCTCCCTTTTCTATAGTGTATGAGTGAAATTTACACTCTGTTTCTCATACAATCTATAGTAGCAATGGCTTTAATTTTGACAGTCCAACAACATTCATTGCGTTATTTACGTTATTGAGCAAACAAATTTTTCAAAGATATGAATCAATGGATTAGCAATATCCTTCAAAATTATTCAGATTGAGATTGATAGTGTGGTACGCAATTAGGGTGCAGAAGTAGGTATTAAACTTTGGTGGATTTGATTCTATATGACATTGAAGTAGAAATGCAACTGATTTACGATTATGTTTGTTCAGTACAAAATCTGGGACTTGAGTTTTTGTGTGTACTTATAGTAAACTTATAAAATTATTTTGCTGTTGTTTTGTTGTTAACTATACCTACTGTCACCTGACATTTTTTAACAATATAGTTTTATTATATCGATATGAATAACTCTGTATGTACAGACGCCAGCACATCAAGTTACTACAATTTGCCAAATTTATTTATTAGATTTTCAACTTTATCGCTTAAGCATAAGACTCAAAGTTGATTGGGAAAATTTTACAGTTTCGGGTAGCTTGATGTGCTGGCGTCTGTACGTATCTTAGCAAAAATTTTAGTGTTACTCATTATTCCCTAGAGTATACTTACTCGAAGTATGCAAACATCCCAAATGAGTAAAAGTCAAAAAATCTATCAATGATTTTATACCGGGTCAAATTAAATTAGCTAGCGGAACTTCGCAGACGTGATGGTAAAATGAATCTTCACATGATAAAATGAAAATAAATATTTTCGCAAGTTTATTTGATTTATAATTTACGACCGGCGACATCGAGGCAGACCCAGGAGAAAACGGCAGGACGAGCTTGACGCTACAGACAGGATTAGTCCACACTAGCTCGAGACAGAGAGGAGTAGAGAGGAAAAACGGTTTTCTTTGCCCTACATAGGGCAACATAGGCTAAAAATAAATCTATACTAATATTATAAAGCTGAAGAGTTTGTTTGGTTGAACGCGCTAATCTCTGGAACTACCTGTCGGATTTGAAAAATGCTTTTTGCATTTGATAGCCCAATTCTTGAGGAAGGCTATAGGCTATTTAACATTACGCTATGACCTTTAGGAGCCGAGCAAAAAGAAAAAAAGTCAGGAAGAACGCTAAGCAAAAACGAAGTAATAGCGCGGGCAGGCGATGCGATGCGACGGGGTGGGTCGGAGTAACAAGAAGTTTCACACGGACGAAGTCGCGGGCAGAAGCTAGTAAATAATAATTTAATTTGTCCTGTATTAAAAACCATCACTGAATGAACAAAGAGTGATAACAAAGTCCATAACATTGTACATTCTCCTCCTCTATCGGGACAAAAATATCCACCCACTCTGGCGACCTACATACAGTACAAACGCAGCTTTAACACAGCTCTTCACAATATTCGTATAATTGTATTTAATTTCAACAGCAGCTGCACTTGATGATAAATTACAGTTCATATTATTCAAACTGTTGGTACAAGTACTTATAGTAATGAATACGTTATTAGGTGTTTAATTTTGCGTTTAGTGAATGAATTGTGTTAATTGGCACAGACTTTTTCAGTCATAATATCCTACTTGCAAAACAAATGACTAAATGTGTCAAGCGCAATTTTTTTTTGTTAACCTGTTTTGTGTCCCACTGCTGGGAAAACGCCTTTCCTTTTTCCTTCCAAACCTCCCTATCTTGTGCGATGTCTGGCCATGTTGACTCTGCAAACCTTATCAGATCGTCACACCACTTTCGCCCTGGTTTACCTCGACGGTGATGTCCTCACCCAGGGGCCCAATTCTGTAATGTTGCCACTGTTGCAAATTTGGCATTCTGCAAAAACTTCAATGGCGTTTCAGTGGTGTCTCAGTAGTGTGTCGATTGTATGTCGATAGTGTGGCAGTACAATAGTTTTCAGTGTTGCTAACAAAAATCACCAAACCTACCACTTTTTGAAATCCTATTTTTATCAATTAAAACTTTATAATAAGGGTTTTTTTAATAATCTAAAAACGTTTTATTATCGAAAACATCAAATTTCACTAAAAAGATGCGTATATTGTTAAAAAAATAAGATTTTTATCACGATAATTATGTTTCACAGCTTCATTCGAAGCGATTTATTGTTTACGTATTGTAGCAGCGCCTCCATGTACCAGCCTTGCACGGATTTTTAGAGGTAAGTAAAAGACTTTTTTTTTTTTTTTTTTTTTCATTGGCAACACTGTAGGTATTCGTTTACCCCTCTATTTTGCTCCCACTACACTATTTCTCTATAACGGTCCACAGCCATTTTAATATCATTCCGCGTTTCCGTGCTCAAGCCTTCGCACGTCTCCGCTTCTACAAATAGATCCAGCTCCTCAAAAATGGGCAAGAAAAGGAAGACTGAAAAAACGGAAGAAGAAATACTGCGAAAAATACAAAAATTGCAAAATAAATTGCAGGCAGCCACTAATCGCCGTATTAATTCTTCATCCGAAGAAGACTTACACAGTAAGTTACAGAATTATTATGCAACTATTATCAGTGATGCGAGGTTACCAAATTTGGGTCTCCTCTGTCATTATATTATAAAGTGATGCGTACTGCCATACTGGGGCTGATACTGTCACATAATACTTACTTACCTAAGTGATGCGAGGCTACCAAGCTTGGGTTTCCTCTGTCACGTTAAAACGTGATAAATATTACATTTATTACCGAACGTATTCTAAAAGGAATCGTTTTTCGCAGATTTTTCACAACATCAACTAGAGGTGGATTGCGATATGTCGCAAAATGAGGAAGCTTGCTTGTTTCAAGCTTCACCGCCACGTGGCTCACCATGCTCTTCACAACGTGCCTCGCCACATGCCTCGCCACATGCATCGCCACGTGCTAGTTCTCCGTGCCTTGCTTCGCCACCACGAGCTCCACCAACGCTACACACTGCGCCTTTGTCGCCTACACCCGGCACCTCAGCAGAAGCACAGCCAGAAATGGAAGAAAAAGACTTGGATGAAGACATCCTGCTGCTACTCGGCGATGCTCCAAAGACGGACATAAGCATGGGTCCGTCTGTTCATAAGGACATTGCCAATCGTTGGCAAGACATCCTTACTAAGGGCTTAGTTAAGGATGTAAAAGAAAAACTTTTAAAAAGTTATTCCGTCCCTAACAATTGTGACCTACTGCTAGCGCCAGCTCTCAACCCGGAAGTAAAGGCAGCTCTGCAGGATACTCTAGTAAAAAGAGATTCGGCCCTCATGTACAAGCAAAATCAGCTTGGTATAGCATTGTCAGCCTTAGCGTCCGCTACTGACATGATTATTTCAAATGAAACGTCCAAACAAAAACTTTTAAAACCAATCAGTGACGCTTGTCGTATATTATGCGACAGTCATTTTTGGGAGACAAAAACAAGACGTAACTTTGTAATTTCATCTATTAACATAAATTTAAAAGACGCTTTACTTGAAACAAAAAGGGGTAGTTTCTTATTTGGGGAAAATGTTACCGACAAGGTTAAAGCCGCCAAGACAATACAGCAATCAGGAGATGCCTTGAAACACGCTTTAAGACCAAAATATAACAAGCCCAAAGGTATCCCAAAAGGTCCAAATAAGGGTCATTTAAACTACAACCCTCAGCACCGCAAGACGGACAACAAGGCGAACAATACGAGGCGAGCTGCTCGCCCTGCGTTTCGGCCGCCGCCACCGCCGCAAACCAGCGGCAGTTCGCGCCGCTACACGTCCCCGACGAGGCCGCATCGGAAGTAACTGATCAGGTACTAACCGCTGGCAGGCTCCAGCATTTTTTCAAAAAGTGGTCAATTATTACTACTGACAAAACAATTCTTTCCTGGATCAAAGGGTACCAAATACCTTTTAAATGTTCACCATATCGTACTGATTCTCCTAATGTTTTCCCTAAGAATATTCAAGAAGCCCAAGATTTCGATAAATCAATCAAAAACCTACTAGATAATAATGCAATATCTCATTGTCATTCTGTTAAAGGAGAATTTATATCGAGTGTGTTTTTAGTGCCAAAACCAAACGGCGACAAGAGATTCATATTGAACCTTAAATGTTTAAACAAATTCGTAGAAACCAAACATTTCAAGATGGAGGATTATCGTACAGCCTCAAAGCTTATAACAAATAACTGTCATATGGCGTCAATAGATCTCAAAGACGCTTACTTCTTAATTTCTGTACATAAATCTCACCGAAAATACCTCCGTTTCAAATACAAAAATACCCTGTATGAATTTAACTGTCTACCGTTTGGTTTATGCACTGCTCCATATGTCTTTACAAAATTATTAAAACCAGTTATGGAATATCTAAGAACCCATGGTATGATATCAGTTATATATATAGATGATATTTTTTGCATTGGAACAACTTTTCTTGAATGTCAAAATAACGTTGACTTAACAATAACATTACTTAAAAACTTAGGTTTCATAATAAATACAGAAAAAAGCTGCTTAAAACCGCAAACACTATGCAAATTTTTAGGTTTCGAATTCGACTCGAAAAATATGTTATTAAAATTACCTGATGCAAAAAGGTCAAAAATAAAAGAATATATTTCTAGCTTCTTGAAAAAGCGTAAATGTAAACTTCGTGAATTCGCTCGGTTCATAGGTTTATTAATTTCAGCTTGTCCTGCAATTCAATATGCATGGCTTTACACTAAACTTTTTGAACAATTTAAATATTCCTGTTTACTTACCAACCCTAGCTACGAACAGTTAGTTCGGCTCCCCAACAGCTTACAAAGTGACATGTTGTGGTGGTTAGATCATATTGATCATGGTTCATTTTCTTTAACTTGTGATCGATATGTTTTAGAAATCTTTTCCGACGCGTCATGTACGGGCTGGGGAGCTTATTGTAGCACAGACGAATGTTTTGGCTATTGGAAGGATAGTGAAAGAACCGTACATATCAACGAACTAGAGTTAAAAGCAGCTTTTCTCGCACTAAAATGTTTTGCCCACGAATTGCACGATTCAAAAATACTATTACGAATTGATAATGTAACTGCCATATCTTGTATAAATCGCATGGGCAGCATACAGTTTGAACACTTGCATAATATCACCAAAGAAATATGGCAGTGGTGCGAAAGGCGTAGAATAACTATTTTTGCATCTTACATAAACACAAAAGATAACTATGAAGCAGATCAATTATCGCGCATGAAATTTCAGGACACTGAATGGGAACTCAATGAGGATGCATTCAATCAAATAACACATTATTTTGGATACCCTGAAATAGACCTTTTCGCGAGTAGGTGTAATGCTAAGTGTCCCAAGTACATAACATGGAAAAACGACCCTGACGCTTATGCAATCGATGCTTTCACCATTCCATGGAAAAATAAATTATTCTACGCATTTCCACCATTTTCTCTTATCACAAAAACAATGCAAAAAATAATTAATGACAAAGCAAATGGTATAGTAGTTGTACCATATTGGCCAACACAACCCTGGTTCCCTGTTTTCCAAAAAATAATTTGTTGCAAACCAATCTATTTTGAACCAAACGTAAATTTGTTAACTTCTCCTTTCAGAAAGCCTCACAATCTGCACCGCACCCTGAAATTGGTTGCCGCGAAGCTTTCAGGCAAACATTATTGAAAAGACATTTATCTAATAAGTCCATTGAAATTATGTTATCATCATTATCCGATTCCACGTACAAACAATATGATGTTTGTATAAAATCTTGGTTAAATTATTGTAATAAACATGGTTATGATTATTCCTCGGTTTCAGTTCCAATAGTCATTCATTTTCTTACCACAATTTTTGAAAAAGGGGCAAAATATGGTACTATCAATTCATATAAATCCGCATTAACCCTGTTGTTAAGTAATGTGGCAAACGATGATAGAATTAAGCGATTTATGAAAGGAGTTTACAGATTAAGGCCTAGTAATCCAAAATATAATTTGACGTGGGATCCAACCACTGTTCTAAATTATTTAGCACAAAAATGGCCTAATACAGACCTTGATTTGGAAACTCTTTCCAAAAAGACTATAACTCTTTTGGCTTTAGTGACTGCGCATCGCGTTCAAACATTTTCATTAATACAATTAGGCAACATTCAAGTAAATTCTACCAACATAACTATAACAATACCTGAATTGATAAAAACTTCTAAACCTACTTCTTCACAACCAGTTTTAAGATTACCTTTTTTCGACGTTCGTCCTCAGATCTGCCCCGCTAAATGCTTAAAGGTTTATATAAATAAGACTCAACCGCTTCGCAAAAATGATTATTTATTTGTAAGCTACAAAAAACCACACTCAAAAGTTTCATCACAAACACTTAGTCACTGGATAAAAGATACACTTTACAGTAGCGGTATAGATACGTCCATATTTAGTGCACACAGCACTCGTCATGCAGCCACATCCTCTGCCAATAGACTTGGAGTCAATATTGACCTAATAAGAAAAACTGCCGGATGGAGTGAATCATCTTCTGTCTTCGCAAAACATTATAATAGGCCGGTTGTAACTGATCCTCATATCTTTGCCACTACAGTACTCTCTGGTGGTCATGATCTGTAACAATTAAAAGTAATATTAGATTAAGAATATAAATCAATGTAAAATGATGTCAAGTCAATGATAACCAGTTATAATAAAAAGCACTTGTGATTACTCACCTGTTTGGTTTAATTTCACATTTTATTCTCTGAACATCTACAATACGTAAACAATAAATCGCTTCGAATGAAGCTGTGAAACATAATTAAAAATCAAACGAACTTACCAAGTGAAGTTCGATGATAATTATGTGAACAGCTTCATTCGAAGCGATTTATACCCTCCCTAGAAAAGTTACCTACCCTACCCTAGATAAATAAAAATGTGAAATTTTATTAGCTTTCAACAAAATGATATTAAAATGGCTGTGGACCGTTATAGAGAAATAGTGTAGTGGGAGCAAAATAGAGGGGTAAACGAATACCTACAGTGTTGCCAATGAAAAAAAAAAAAAAAAAAAAAAGTCTTTTACTTACCTCTAAAAATCCGTGCAAGGCTGGTACATGGAGGCGCTGCTACAATACGTAAACAATAAATCGCTTCGAATGAAGCTGTTCACATAATTATCATCGAACTTCACTTGGTAAGTTCGTTTGATTTTTAATTTTTAGTCTATGCCTTTCTGAAAAAAAAAAACAGCATGTGTGCAATTCACACGTGGTAGAAGTGAAACCTTCAAAAACACTGTACAATGCTTCCTATCTCATTTTCTCCCGCGTTAAATCTTATGAGTTTTACATGTCTCTTTTTATTGTCGCTTTTTCGTTTCATAAACTTTCAAATCACAACGATGCTAAAGAACATCCATCCATCCATTCATCCAACCAACTTCACACTTGCGTATGACAGTCGACAGTGGGTACTTACCACCTTTATAATTACGCGCCGCACTATGTAGGTACCATTTTGTTGAAACTCAGATGTGTCTTCTCGACATCCGTGTGTCACTAACGGGATGCAGCAGAACCACGTCAGGTATTGTACCTGGCATATGCTGAGCTGGACTCCCATTTGGTGCAACCATGAGACACACCGCCAAGTAGTGATCAACCGTTATAGACCGTATAGTCTGTCTATCTGTCCGTCCGTCCGTCTGTCTGTCCGTCCGCCCGCCCGTCCGTCTGTCCACCCGTCCTTCCGTCTGTCCGCGGTCCGTCCGTCTGTACGTCCGTCCGCCCGTCCGTCTGTCCGTCCGTCCGCCCGCCTGTCCGCGGTCCGTCTGTCCGTCCGCCCGACGGCCATCCTTCCGGCCGTCCGTCCGTCCATCCGTCCGTCCGCCCGTCCGTCCATCCGTCCGGCCGCCTGTCCGTCCGTCCGTCCATCCGTCCATCCATCCATCCATCCATCCATCAATCCATCCATGTCATTTGTAATAATAAAAAACAAAAACACTGTATAATGCTTCCTATCTCATTTGCGGCGCTGCCGCAAAAGCAAACGTCGGCGGTCGGCACTATAAGCCAATGCCAAAATACGCCACCGCAAAGTATATAGAGAAGGCCTCATTGTGGCGAAATACGTCCACTTTATTAATTGACTACGTAAGACGCACACACACACACACAATTATTTTTAATTAAAAAAATAAACAAATTGAAACAAGACAATAGCGAAAAGAGGTGTCGTTGTTCAATGGCTTCATAATGGCGATTCGATGGCCAAAACACTATTCAAACACGATAGACACAGCTGTCAAATACACTTAAAAATATTACAGACTACCGTAACTTTGGTCATCACGAAGCCATTGACACATTATAGTGGACCAGACTACCAATTATTACAATAGTCTTACTATGGCGTTTCAATGGCACTACAGTGGCAAGTCAATGACCATCAATATTTTGTAGAATACCGAATGTCAATGACTATTCTATTGAGACACCACTGACACACTACCGACACACTATTGAGAAGTTGGTTATTTTACAGAATTGGGCCCCAGGTGCATTCGCGCGACTGGGTCTCCCACTTTAGCTTGGATGTGTTTTCTCCAATATCCGCTATTTGACTTATGGAGCGCAGGATGGTGTTTCTAGCTCAGTCTGTACGCTTGACTCCTATTATGCTGCGCTAGATTGTCCGATAAAACTACATTAAGCCTCTGTCATCGTCAAACGATTCAAAGCAACAGAATCGTTTTGTTGCTTTCAATCGTTTTGAATGCCTCCTAGAAGTAATTTTCTTTCCAACATTATTTTAGAAGATCTCTGCACCGTTTTTTACATGCATTAATAGTGCGTTCCTGTTGATTATAATTATCTATGTTCAGCAACCTCAGCAGGTATTGAGGGTCCATAATAATTTTGATACTTCGTTATCAAGAAATACAGAGAAAATCTCAAAGTAAATGATGTTTCATATGGTGCAAGATTTAGCCGTGTCAAGATTAACAAACCGAAACCATCCGTCTGTCACATGCAATTTTCACTTAATGTCCATCAATCTGTCTTTGGAGCAACTGCTTATCTGACCTCCAAAACCCAACCCAGTTACTGGGTAACACGATACCGCTTGGTAAAACTGGTTGTCAGACTTTTGGGCTTCTGACTATCCGTAACGACTGTCAAAGATCTATCAATGACAGCCGGGACCAACGGCTTAACGTGCTTTCCGAGGCACGGAGGGGTCTCGATAGGATGGTCACCCATCCATGAAACGGTAAGCATAGGTAAACCATCGATCGACCCGTGCGGCTGTTATAATTTAGCCACGAGCCCCTCAAATTTGTATTTGACATAATTATTTAATTCTTCTCTTCTTGAACAATGAAATAAAAACCACCATGACAGAATGACACTCCATCTTTTTTTAAATGTCTGTTGTTTGTCTGCCAAAATTTACATAGATTAGTTATGGTATCGCTAACCCTAGGTAAACCAGTAGCTGACACGACTAGGTTATCGGTGTAACCATCCACGTGCAGCGTTGATTGGTCGTTAGAGACGCGGGAGCCATTTGGAGATATTCGCGTTGCTGTAAGGATTTTATACTTATATACTTATATACGGATATTCTGTAATCCAATCGGAATAAATCACACGAAAATTTGACAGTTTCGGGTAGCTTGATGTGCTGGCGTCTGTACATAGGTACAAAAGACAAGATAGCTCGAATTTCTACTAAGGGCTGATTTTTCCAATGCCAGATAATTTTACCGGGGGAATAATTTTGAATTTTCAGACAGTTCTTCCTTACAAAATCTGTCAGACGTCAATTTTATTCCACGAATAAAAATTATCTGTCGATTGAAAAATCAGCTTTTAGTAAACAAAATAAATTCATATTTAAAAGCACTGATAAACGTAGTCAGCAGCTGCATGACATGATTGCGCATGTGCTTTGGGGGACCCACAGCATGGCGCTGTGTCCAGTTTATCACGGACACCATGAAAATCTATCATTTTCATGGACATTACGGCCGCATGTGGCGGTCACCGCACTTCTAGGCAACAGTACCTTTAGTGTGTATCCAATACACCGACATCAACGAAAACCCGCTCCACCGGGACAGTTCAATTTAGCGTATGTGATAGACAATAGTCGCTACCTGTTCCATCATAGTGTTGGTCAGTGTTGTTATGGAGCAATTTACCTGTGTCTATTTGTGTACAACTGTCCAGAATGCGATAACATTGTTGGAACACACTATAACCTATAAATGTGTTTTGTTGTGGTTGAATAGATTGTTGATAGTTCTGTGCCTATAAAAGCTCAATTCAGCATTTTTGAACGAAGTTCTTTTACGGAGCTTGCGGTAGGAGTAAAATGGGAGAAATCGTCACGTAACGAAATAGCTTTATGCGACTCCATGCGACTTTTCATTTATATAATAGAAAGAGACAGAGAGAGAGAGATAGTTTACACGATTTTCGAAGGTGATGAAGCCCATAGTGAGGTCAAAATTAAAACCCAAGATGGCGGCAGCAATTTTTTTTTTAATTTTTCGTCTTGGATTTCGTTTTCGTGGTTTCCGAGAGTGCTGAGGCCGATAGTGAGGTCAAAATGAAAATCCAAGATGGAGGTTGCAAAAATGTACAAATCTATGTCATTTTCAAATTTTCGCAGCCGTCATCTTGGATTTTTATTTTGAACTTCGTTCCTGCCGGGGTCCTCCGACCCCACACGTTTTTTTTTACTTAGGGGCACGCAGAAACTATGATCGCGATTATTGCATCCTCTTTTTGCTTTGTCCACGATCACAAATCTGGTACCTTATTATTACGTTTTAATGCCAATGATGATTCCAGTGCAAGAGAGAGATGCAGCTGTACATGACTGAGAGCACCATCCTTTTTAGGGACTGGAATCATCATGGCAATAATACTTCATAATATGGCCCCAGTACTTATTTGCTTACCGGTTGCGAGGTTCAATAACTAAGGAACCAAAGAGATTATGATATTTTAGAGAAGCTATCAGAGGAAATGTCATAGAAAAACTGTGATCCTATGCCTCAGTGACGCCATAGCATATGACATTGTAGCGTAATATATCAAAATTACATAATAGCCAAAGACACGACACTGTTTTTTTATGAGTACCTTTGTTTACCAATCGTCAGAGTTTGACATAATGATCTAAGGGGTGATTTTTCAATTGACAGATAAATTTTATTTGTAGAATAATATTGACGTCTGACAGATTTTGTATGGAAAAACAGTAAAAAATTTATTCAAAACTATTCCTCGGATAAAATTATCTGGCGTTGAAAAAATCAGCCCTAAGAAAATTATTTAACTCAGGTCTAATTTTTCAGATATCTCTTAACTGAAGAATACTCTTCATATTGCCGTTTGACAGCTTAAGTATAGAAAATATGTCAAACTGTCATCTTTATTCTTAAAAAAAATAAAAAAATCTTGATAAAAGTTATCTGACTATTGAAAAATCAGCCTTGACGTAAATAAACCGCAATTAAGTGCAGTCATTGTCTCACTACGAGGTTTGCAATACCACAGTGTATAATTTCGGCGCGTTTTGCCATGCATACAATGCGACCTGTCATGTGGGGTGTGGGGCGTATGGGTGCTTACAAAAAGAAGCGAGTTTTCAGTCCCAACTCCCAGTACAGGTCTTTGCAGGTTGATCTTCGGAAGGAAACGTTTACATGTTTTACCTGTTTCTTTATGTGTGAGCGCATAAGATAATTAATTAAAGTTAATGTGAGACTATTTCACCTGCACCGATCGGTACCGACCCGCACAGACTCGCCTGCATCGAAAACCTGTTTTTTTATCTAAGCATCCTATGACACGAGGCACAGAACTAAACTGAGCGAGGTGATACCTAGTAGATTTTGATGTTGTTCGCTTCTTCCCGTCTATCGTAATAATAATATATTTTTCGAACATATGAACCAATGGATTAGGAATATCCAACAGAATCATTCAGATTGAGATTGATAGTGTGTTTCTCAATTAGGATGCAGTACCGCTTCCACGTTACATTAACCCTGTTGTGTACTTCTTTAGACGTATCGTTTGTAGGAGATATGACCTGTCCAAGAAAAGTATATTCATCCACAAACTCGATTAGATCGTTGTTGACCCGTACCGATCCGGTTGGTTTCGAACGATTCGTCATCAATTTAGTTTTTGTCAGATTCATCTGCAGGCCTACCATTTGGCTTTGCTCTTCAAGTTGTCTGAGTATAGTTTGCAGTTGATCCGGGTTATCAGAAATTGTTTTAAGAGAGTATTTAGTTCTTCAAGTCTTTTATTTTAATTTTGTAATGGAGAATAGTTCTCCAAGTATTTACGTTTTAATTTTCGCGGTGATGTTTTTGTAGATGTTCCGTTTATCGTAAGTATAAATTGAAATGTATTTGTGTGGACCTTGCTTTTACAAACGGCATAACCATTAAGGTGTTTTTTAATTTCAACACCGCTGCTCTCAAAACGGTGAAGGAAAACACCGTGAGGAACCCGGCATGCCATAGAACAAAAACATTCGAAGACATGTGAAATCCACCAACCCGCATTAGGCCCGAGTGGGAGATTATAGCCCACTCCCTTTCGAAGAGAGGAGGCTTGTTTCCCAGCAGTGGGAATATTATAAGCTGATTATGTATGATTTCTGCTTGTTAACCCTATATTAGCAAATCAGCTATCAGCTCCCGGGTCAGGCTCTCTTGCGACATAAGCCTCCACTATTTACCGGGTCAGCGGGATTGTCCGAAAGGGTTACCTCTGGCCCGCAACATAAAGGGCTAAGGAAGGAACACGGGTGGGTTTTAGTCAGTAAGAGTCTGACACTCCCTTCCGCTCCACCCAGAGCGGGGGGGGGGGGGTGTCATTTGATGATTTCAGGCACTTTTGAATTGTCAAGAAGTCGGTCAGTCAGAAAATATGAAGCTAGTTGCCCGTACAATGAAATTCATTATAATATTTTTGTTCGTTACAGAAACAACTCAACAGTGCTGAGAAAATTCTAATAATATTAGTTGTACCTTCAATAAAAGCGATCATTTTCGGAATAGAGAGATACCACCTGCGGGACGAAGACGTACAGTCAGCCTCAAAAAGATACAATCTTTCCTTCGGTTATTATAAACTATTATTGTAAAGAGAATGATTTGATTTTTTGTATGTTTGTTTGTTACACTTTCACGCTAAAACTGCTGAATGGGTTTGGATGAAATTTGGCTCAAGGGTAGACTATGACCTGGATTAGGACATAAAACACTTTCTATCCCGATATACCCACGGAATCTAGATGTATGCGGGCGAAACCACGGGGCGCTGCTAGTTTGTTTTACAGTTAGCCTCATGAAGAAATAAAGTAGGATAAATCGTTTATTCTGCACAAACAAGACGCACATTCCAAAAAAGAAAAGATATACAGGATGTCCGGTGATTAATGGATAACATCTTAAGGGGTTATTGTACTTATTATTAGGAACAATTTTACCACGTGACCAAACATGAAATCGCGAAATAAAATCAGCAGTTCCCTACATTTATGTTCACACTCGTCAAAATGTAGGAAACTGCTGATTCTTTTTTCGCGATTTCACGTTTGGTCCCATAGTAATAGTTGTTCATAATGATAAGTACAATGACCCCTGAAGAGGTTATATATTAATTTTTGGACACCCTGTATATTGACAAGAATTCATTTAATAGTCTACAATCTTTGTTTCATAATATTTCATCTATATGTGTAGCCACAAATACATTGGGTACTCAATTGTAGCTAGACATTGATACTGTATTATGAATCAGAATAAATGTAGATAGTTAAATATTTTTTTATCGATATACAACGTGTATCAGAAATATGTGGTCATGACCATCAAACTGCACAAGTTTCTCCACGGGAACAACATCGTAATCGCGAAAAAATTATCAACTGCTGTTAATGCTTTTTTATGATGCTTTTTTTCAGATACACGCTGTATAAATATATATTTTTGAGACTGACTGTACCTATATCAGATAACTGAAGACTGACGTCAATGACCGGGATATGTTCCACCTCTATTTTATTATGATTGTACCGAGACCGAGGGTTTTTTCTTACACGATTTATTCGTTTATTTTCTTGACTTTTTATTTATTTATGTAATTATGTTGTTGTAAACACTAACTGAGGGGCTTGTGGGTAAGTAATAACAGCCGCATGGGTCGATCGATCAGGTTAAGCTTCATTTGCCGCGGTTGGTCCGTGGATGGGTGACCTTCTGTACATACCAAGACCCCTCCGTGCCTCGAAAAGCACGTTAAGCCGTTGATCCCAGCTGCCATTTGTGGATCTTTGACAGTTGTTAGAGGTCGTCAGAAGCCCGGAAGTCTGATAACCAGTCTTATCAACGATTATCATATTACTTAGTAACTGGGTTGTGGAGGTCATTGGTAGTCGCTCCGTGTAAAATACTGTTATTCAGTTGCATCCGGTTAGACTGACTGAAAAAAACAATTTTCACACACATAATATAAAATAAACCTTTTCCCTCGGGGTAGGCAGAAACTATAAAACGTCACCTGCTACGATCTTAACATCCTCCTTTTGCTTTGTTAACGTTAAAAAAAATTGGACAGATCCATAGATATCCGTGATCATATCGCACCCCGTGTACAGTACCCGGCGATAATCGACCTTTGGAAAGAGATAATCGGCTAATTTCGGCTTCGTAGAGCGTTATCTCTGTCGCACGAAATACAAACAGTCCGGTATCTATTAGGAGCTGTTAAAACAATTATGATTTGCTTCTTTTGATAATTATTTTTATTCTTTGTATAAAATCGATAGGATCGAATAGGTCGATGTGCAGTATTTATCGCCGGGTACTGTAAATACCTTTTTTAGTCACTTTTCATTCATCTTATCAACATAACCAAACCGTCTAAGTATATCTAGTATTTTCAATTATCTTCCCCAGTCTCCTTCAGTCTATAATTCATCATTCTTGCCAAGCACGTGTGCCTCAAACACATGCTTCGCAAGGCAACCAGAACCAGAAACCAACACAATAACTTACAAAAATTGACTTGCGAAGATAATCTATTAGGCAAGAAGTAAATTTGTTACTATGACTTTTGATTCAATTCCAATTTAAGGCTATCACCGGTATCATTTTGTGCCCATTGCCGTGGAGACCATGGGTGCTTGGGGCACTGAGGCCAGGAAGCTCATTAGTGAGATAGGGCACAAGCTCCGTGACAAAACGGGTGACACCCGCTCCGGCTCGTTCTTGGTGCAAAGGTTAGCCATTGCCATACAACGTGGCAATGCAGCAAGCGTTTTGGACACCCTTGCGCCGGGAACTGTTCGGGGAGGGTTATTTGACTAGGTTGACTTCTAACTGTTATTATTATTATTATATTAATTTATGACATTATTAAATTTATTTGCTTTGTTTAATAAAATATGGTTTCCAGCATTTAAGGCTAATACTGATCTATCCTAACTAATATTATAAATGCGAAAGCAAGTTGTGTTTATTATTTTCACGCCTAAACCACTGACTGATCAACTTGAAATTTTGCATAAATACATTCTCATGTGTATAGAAACGGACGTAGGGTATCTTTCATCCCGAAAAAAATTGCTGTTCCCGAGGAAAATAACAATAACGTTATTATGATAATAGATGGCGCCACGTGTCTTTCGAATCAAAAACAAGACGTCTGTCGGGTCAGCTACTTCTGTATAAATTAAAATGAATGATTTTCATTGGTAAGCAACTTGACTAGACGGATATGGTTTTTTTTTAATATTGGAATATTTTCCCAGAAAATGTTTAAATTTTGTAGTAGTTAAAATATGGTTCTCATATATGGCGATGTTTACCTACAAATCAATAGGAAACGTGACACTTTATGGTACCATATTACTTGACATTTTTTGTTTGTATAAGTGTCCCGTACCCATTTTATTAGATAATTATATGTATATGACTTTTACAGCGCGCGGAAACTTTGAAAAAAAAAAACAAAATGGCGGCGAATTGTTATGCCAGCTTTCATAGACAAATGTTCGAACTCCTTTCAAAGTCCTATTTCAGAATGCATTCTCCATTTATGAATAAACTTACGTATGTAGATATTTGACGTTCCACGAAAACGACATGTTTTGCTTTTCACAGGTCGTATAAGTTGTCAATTCGTGACCATGTGCTTGAAAATGTTCTGAACGTGAGGAAAATAAACCGACAATGTTGGAAGAGTTTTATTTTCTAGATGATGGAGCAGACGGAGATGTGACATTGTAACTATTTTAATGTAGTTGAGTTCTGTTAACTTTATGATTTTTCTTGAAATAAATCTACGTAGGTGCTTACTGAAAGAAAGAAAGAAAAATGCGTTTATTGGCATTACAGCGAAATAAATACATCTTAAAACTAGAAAACAAAGATTATAATGTCAAAAGGGCCTCAGCTCAGCATAATGTCAGATGACAAGACAAGGTCAATGTCAGATGACATGACAAGACAAGTGCAAAGAAAAATTTACCTTAAGATGCTAAGCAGAGAAAAAACGCAATACTTTTGTACTCTTCTACCCTTAAACAAGGTGTAAAAAGACACATCACATAGCCACAGAGCATGTAACACTTTACATAGCCGTGAACTACGCTTTATGTAGGTACAGACGCCAGCACATCAAGCTACTCGAAACTGTCAAATTTTCCCAATCAACTTTGAACCTTATGCTTAAGCGATAAAGTTGGAAATCTATCAAAGAAATTTGACAGATTGTAGTAGCTTGATATACTGGCGTCTGTACATCAAACCAACATTGCACAAAATTATTACCGACTTTATAAACTATACGATTTTTCAAGTATCGCCAATTCAACCTGTTCTATAATTCTCGCATCCAGCGGATTCCTGCGGTCTTCAAACGGACGTCGGTCCACATTGCAGGAGGCCTTCCAGCGCTACGTCTTCCGGTACGTGGTCACTACTCCAGAACCTTGCGGCCCAATCGGCCATCTTTTCTGCGTGCAACGAAAATGTATAAATAATTAATACATATATGTTTATTACTTGTCTTACCTACACCACTGCTTAGCATAACATAGTATAATCAGCTCATAATATTCCCACTGCTGGGACACAGGCCTCCTCTCGTTGAGAAGGAGTGGGCCGTAATCCACCACGCAGACGTAATGCGGTTTGATAGATGTTACAATCATGTCTTCGAATTTTTGGTTCTTGGACATGTCGGTTTCCACTCTTTCGCCACTGTTTAATCCCTAAAATTAACACAATATTAGTACCCAACACACCTGATTCACATACTCTAGAAGCAGTTCAGTTGCTCGAAAAGTTTTAAGTTCACAATCTGCTCACACTTAGGTATGTTCAGAAGTTCAGAGACACAATACGGCTCCAATACGGCACATGCATAATTAGAACTGTTTAACGCAACCGTATGCAGTTCGCAATTAGCAAGACTGTCTTCAAGAAAACTTATTTAAGTTGTTAATTTTGTTTGTATTTTGAGTTCTTGTTGTGAGTTCGCCTGCTTTTTATTATAGGTCATGTCAAAGGATTTTGAGTTCGTAATTTAAAACGTGTTTGTGAAGTGAACTGGAACTAATCTTTTTGAAGAGACTAGAAATTTGGCTTACTTGTAAGTATTCATGTAAAGCAGGTACTGCCATCTAACTTAACGTCACCTCTAATTCCCCGAAAAGTTAGGCAGACGCCCACCAATATTTAATTGCAAGGCCTAAGTCATCAACCGGTCACAAATCCAGACTAAAAACTGATACTGAGAAATTTCTAATGCAAATACCCAATAACCTTATCCTACTTGGGAATCGAACTTAGGACCTCATGCTGCAGCAGCGCTTGCGACCTCTAGACCAACAAGTCAGTAGTAGTATTACTTACAGTAGCCGGCGATAAATATTGCACATCGACCTTTGGAAAGAGACAAACGGCTAATTTCGGCTTCGTAGAGCGTTAACTCTGTCGCACGAAATACAAACAGTCCGGTATCTATTAGGAGCTGTTAAAACAATTATGATTTGCTTCTTTTGATAATTATTTTTATTCTTTCTTTGTATAAAATCGATAGGATCGAATAGGTCGATGTGCAATATTTATCGCCGGATACTGTACAGGTAAAATGATAATGCGAATAAAAGCCGCTTCTTGCTTAAGGTTTAGAAGAAGTGCATTTAATAATACAAGGGTTTATGGAGGACACCAAAGGAAAAGCCATTCTAAGGATTTTAATACTAAATTTATTATCCTTTTATATAGTTATGTATTGGATGTGTGTTTAGTTATTGGGATACATGAAGAAGCCTCCTCGTGTAGCGCAGTTTGTTCCGCCAGTTACTCAACTGAACCGAGCGCTCGGCGCATCCTGGACAGTCACACTCAACACCTTATTTGGCTGGCCAATTCATCTCTTGCGGTGGTAGGGCTAACGCCCGCCTGGTTTTCGACCACCCTCCCACCGGAGTGCGCTGTCAAGCAGCCTGCTGTGTTCCGTCGATGCGTGGGAGTTCCAGTGCCTTAGGCTTCTTCTGGGCACGCTCGTTCCATCACACCTCATCCATCGCTTTCCATCAGGCGTGATCGAAGTCAAGAGAGGGCCCATTCAGCAATAAAAAGAAAAGAAAAAAGTTGAAGGCTGATTAAACATAACTTGGCTCTAAGCGTGGTAATAAATCATAAGTCATTTGTTCAACATAGATACAATAATAATAGTATATAAAGATAATAAACAGCTCGTTATATTATGCCAGAGGGCGTAAAAATGTTTCTAATTAAGTAATCGAGCCAGCCAAGTCTCAATAATAAAATAAAATAAGCCTGGATAATGAAAAAACAATTTAAAAAAATCACTGCACATTTCATAATACAAATACGTCGGAAATCCTCAGCTCCGATTTAAAAATAAACATAGTAAAGACAGCTGTAAGATAAAACTCTGTTAGAGACAGCACAGTTCAATCAGGATTCGGAACGTTTTGTGTCACGACACTGCAAAGCACTAAAAATCTCTCATCGGTCCGTCTTTGGCGTCGTTTTGTACCGAGAGAGATGGTAACGTTTAGATGGAGCGAATTTACAGGAGCAATTTTGTGTTGAACCGGGAAGGTTTCAACAAAAGAATAACATTTTGGTATTGGTATCACCACACCACAACTCATCACCACTGCATTCAAAAGGGGAAGGAAACCGGCATGTCCTAGAATAAAAAATTCGAAGGTGACCAGCCACAAACTCCTACTGGGAATGGTATGGGCATGGTGGATTTATAGCACACTCCCTCTCACAGAGAGGAGATCTGTGACCCCGCAGCGGGAACATTCTCTGGAATCTTCTTTGGAATACACTTCCTCTTGATATCACGACGGCCACCAGTCGGAATAGAATAGAATAGAATACTCTTCTCCCCTTCCCTTCTTTTCTTCTTCTCTTCTTCTTCTTCTCTCTTTTTCTTTCCTCTTCTCTTCTTTCTAGTCGGTATGCATTTAAGCGGAAATTGCAGTTATTTTCCAAAAAATAGCGTAGAGTCATCTCAACACCTCTCTCCCTTGAAAATGTATAATATGTATATATAAGTATATATTATAGTAAACAGTATGTATGTGTAAATAACCTATTTATGTATTTGTGTAGGTACCTAGCTTTAATAGTTTTTTTCTCATTGTTCCTCTCAACTAAAGCACCTGCCATCCAATCTCTTCACCACCCTTGGTAGACTGGTAGAGAATGCCTAAGGCATTAAGTCCGCCTTTGTAACTTTTTGTGAGAAAAGTTTAAATAAATAAATAACATTATAGGCTGATTTTTTATGCTTATGCTTATGGGCTATATATAATTGACAATGTAGCTTTTGTCACTCTTTGGACCGCAACAGCAAGCAGATCAAGTTCTTATGTTTATCAAGTTTGACTGGTCTTTTATCTGCCAATTTTTCTATGTTTGTATCCCTAGAAGTGTTCGCTTGAAGCGGTAGGAAGGCTAGATATTTTTTATTAGGGTTTATTAGGGTTCATCATCTGCCTAGCCTTTTCCCAACTATGTTGAGGTCGGCTTCCAGTCTAACCGGATGCAGTTGAATGCCAGTATTTTATATGGAGCGACTGCCTATCTGACCTCCACAACTCAGCTACTGGGAATACGATACCTCTTGGTAAGACTGATTGTCAGATTTTCGGGCTTCTGACTGGGTAGTCTGTCTGGGTGGGAGTCGTTACGGGTGTAACGGCTGTCAAAGATCCACGAATGACAGCCGGGACCAACAGCTTAACGTGTTTTCCGAAGCACGGAGGGGCCTTGGTATCTAAAGATGGACACCCATCCACGGCCTAACTGCGGTAAGCGAAGCTTAACCTGATCGATCGACCCGTGCGGCTGTTATTACTTAGCCAGAAGCCTCTCCAGGCAAGATATTAAAGTTCTAGATTTTTTATAGCAGAATAGTCATTTATCACACCTATACTTCTGTCCTGCTATATAAACAGACATAAAACCTCGAAAATACAGAAACGTATTAAACACGGTACTGAACTAAACCCACCCAATGTTTGACAACATTACATAGGTATAAAAACTTTAAATACAGAAGTCCAGTTACAGTCGTACCTTTTGTTAGCTCTTTTACAACTACAAGCTCACAATGTTCAGGACTGTAGGTACCATCATAATCAGCCATAACTCTCCTGTAGTTTATCACGGTACTGGATTTTCAGTGCATTTTAACACCGGTACTTTTGTTCAGGCAGCCGGAGTTGAAAAGTTTACAATGTCAGGAGTTTTGCAGGATTTTGTGCCAAAAGCGAGGAAAGTTTTTCTTTAGTACAGATTCGGGGTGAGGAAATAAAGAATAGAATAGAATAGGCAGAAAGAAAAAAAGAAAGACAGAAAGATTTGGGGGCTAGAATTGAAAGTGTGTGAAAAGGAACACGAAGCAACGAAAATGAGTATGATAAAAAAATAAAAATATTCCTCACTATAAGAGTATTTGAACCCAAAGAAGCGTGTAAAGTCTGTTGAACATGCGTTCAAAACACGGACTTTAAAATAAACGAATTCCGACTCGTTATAAGTTGCAACTAAACATATTCATTTAACGTTAAAGTTTTTGTAACCGACATGTAGCGATAACTATATACTTATTACATTCGGGGGTTAACAATTTAATTAGCCGTAACTGGACATATAACTATATCACGCTTTAAAACAGAACTACTTCGGTTGACCATAACTTGACATCTCAAATTGTCAATTTAAAATTAATGCATACATTTTATGTGTAAAAGTTGAGATATCAAATAACGAATATTATTTTGGTTACTAAGTATAGGTTGATATAACACTATATTTAGTAACACTATATTTAGTTCGTTCACAAAAGGTGTGAATCGTTAATTTGACATGAGGTTTTGTCAAGTTAGACATTTTAAAATGCGAGATGTTAACTTTTTTCATATAAATTCCTAATGCGTAGGAGAAGTATTAAGCCAATAAAAAGAACATAGAAGTCGTCATGTCAATGTGTTCACGCCAGCCACGGAAATAAACATTTGGAAAAAAAAGCTCCTTTTTTGTACATATTATATGAAACTTGCATATGTAACTTGAAAAGTCTTAAAACCGGGTTAAAAGTTAAAAACATGGCTCCAACTGCCAACTCCCAAACAAATACCCTAATTTATAAGCACGACGACAACATCAACATAAGTTTACACTACGAATCTCTTACAAACATTTCTTGGAACATCTCCAATACACTGACACTTAAAAAAAAGTCCAAAAATCACCGACACGTAATCCAGCATATGATGGGAATAAGAAATGAGCCAAATCTCAGAACCAAACCAGCTAGAGAAGAGAATCCTGGTGCTGCAACGTCATATTTGGAACACTGCCGGAACAATTTTAATGCTAAATCTTCGCATGCACTTGGTGTTATATTAGCGTTTAGCGATATCGCGAGCACAATTGGATAAATTCCAACTGTGGTGTTCAATGCGATAAACAGAAATAAAGAACGGTTTCATACTTAATGAACAGTTGGCTGATATTGTTCGTTGAATTAGATTTTCCTGCCAAGTCTTAGATGTTAGGAGGCTTTGGTACACTTGGTCCCACGTCTGGCACGACTTCGATTTAAACTCGCAAAGCTTCAAAGGGTTTGAAGAAGTATTGTTAGGGCCATTTTGTTACTCATATAAGCCTTTGACCGATGTTTATGCTGGTAATACTGCAGATGCGCTATATAAAATATATCACTAAGTTTTTTTGCCACTAACATAATTCATAAGTATCTATTAACCCATTTAAGGATCTTGTTGTACCTACGACAAAAATGTAATTATTATATCTTCCATCACATTATGCTTCAACAGTAACGAACATGACAAGGTTAAAGCTTAGGCAGTAATAGAAAATTCTAGAAAATCATGGTGTGATAAAATTACTCGTTAAAAGAAAGTTTGATCTGAAAATACCTTTTCATCTCTACGTGATTTTCACATTTATCGCAAATATTATATTGGTCTCGAAGGGGCGGTCCCTCAGGATCCATAATATTGTGGGTTCAGAACTCATAACGTCAGTAAAACGCAAAAAGTTGTATAAACTACCAAATAATTTGTTCAACTTTGAGTTTACGGGTTTTAATCTGTAGTTTTAGTACACTATGTGTTTATTCTACTAATATTTTTTATGTAATTTTTTCTACGTGTGGTGTATTTGAATTCTCGAGCTTTAGTCCTTTCGTAAATTTATTTATCCAGGGATGTTTTCAATTTAGTTCTTTTGGTTAACTTTAGTATAATAACTTTAGTATATAAATAGAAGATCAGTGGTGGCCCAGTGGTTACGGCCGCGACCTATGAGTTGTAGGTCGTAGGTTCGAACCAGTCCGTCGCTTTACTTTGTGTAAATTATTTAATCTCCACTGCTCTCAAAATGGTGAAGGAAAACAACTTGAGGAAACCGGAATGTTCTAGAACTAAAAATTCGAAGACATGTGACATCTACCAACGCGCACTGGGCCCGCGTGGTGGATCCTCTCTGTGAGAGGGAGTGGGCCGTACACTCCCTCTCACAGAGGGGAGGCCTGTGTCCCAGCTGTGGGAAAATTATAAGCTGATTATGAGGATTACAGACGGCATTCTTATGTACTAAGATATTTTGGGAAAATATTGCAAAATAATAGTAATTAAAATGTCAAAACTTACATAATTAGTCATTGTAAAGTTGACAAATTAAAATAAAATAATTAAGGACATAAAGAATAAGTTTGATGACCAGCCTGTCTAATCTGAAATTTTACCGTGAAAACTTAGGTAAAGTTGCTCGAAGTGAGCTGTCATTGCTAGGGATTGTATTGTGTGCGGGTGCGCAAATGATACAACGTTACAGTACCCGGCGATAAATATTGCACATCGACCTTTGGAAAGAGACAATCGGCTAATTTCGGCTTCGTAGAGCGTTATCTCTGTCGCACGAAATACAAACAGTCCGGTATCTATTAGGAGCTGTTAAAACAATTATGATTTGCTTCTTTTGATAATTATTTTTATTCTTTGTATAAAATCGATAGGATCGAATAGGTCGATGTGCAATATTTATCGCCGGGTACTGTACAATTATTACATTTATTCCAAGCGAGCATGTTTACAAGAACGCGCCTATTTTATCACTGTTTTTCGAAACAAAAAACCTACTAGAAATAATTTAAAAGCTCATTCAAAATTCACTTGAATGTTCGAATGCAACCAGAGTTATTTTTCAGCCAACCTACACAACATAAGGTCGACTTTAGCAGACAAAACAAATAACAGATTGATACTATTGACAGCTCACTACAGAATAGATCAAGTGTTATAGGTTCAGACGCCAGCACATCAAGCTACTACAATCTGTCAAATTTATTTGATACATTTTCAACTTTATTGTTAAAACATAAGGTTCATAGTTGATTGGGAAATTTTTTCAATAAAAAAAAAAAATTAGAAAATTTCAGTCGCAATATTTTTTGGCATTGGAAGAGTGCATCTTCTAATACCAGATAGGATTTGGAGAAAGGGTACAACGAAAAGACATTCACGTACAGTTTGTCACTACTCTAACGAGTCTCAACTCCTTAATAACATTAGTCTTGTCTCGACTTGACACTATCTTTAAGTCATTGCCTTTGTTCGTAACAACAACATGAGCATCGTAAATGTTTAAGTATATTTGAGACCATTTTCATTTATAAATGGACTAAAAGTTTTTTGACTCGGCTAAGTCAAGGACGTTAGGTCGGTTCAAGGTCAACAAGTACCTATGAGTACAGAAATTAAAATTGAAGGTGGTTTTACAATAAAACATCTCTTTCTTTTTTCCCTCTGAAATGTCATGATAACAGCAGTTCACCGGATTGCGTTAAAGTATATTAGTAAGTACAGTCAGAAAAATAATTTTTTAGCAAATTGACAATCTACGTCAATTTGCCGTGTTATAGCTATATGATAAAATCGTTATAGAATGGCGGTTGTGACATGAATATACGGACAATTTAAGTTACTAGTCAGTTTGCATAACAATTAATTTTCCTTTATATTGTACTACAGTGAGAACGTTTTGGTCATCATTAAAATTACATTTTACAAACGCATGAGACCTTATCGGATACCCGTTTTTCAACTCTTGAAAACCAATATAAAAAAAGTTTTATCTCAACTAAGTTAGAGACGACTTTTTGTCCAACTGGAAACAATCATAACAACATCAATTTGTTTCATAGAGCAAATACCATCTCAGCAGCTCACTTACGTAGCAAAACCATATCATACAATATCATTAAGATATACCGCCCATTGTGTCACCCTTTGTACAGTTTCTATATTTATGTCTGTAATTTATATGGTTTACATAATAAAGAGTACTTCTGTTTTTCTATGTATCTATAAAGAAAGAGAAGAATAAAGACATGAATCAAACTGGTAACAGAAAAGCAGAATATTCGCAGATCTTCAACAATTAGGTACTCTTGCACATTTGTTTTACAATTGCTCTTGTCTAAATTGTTAGTAGCACTGCAGATACCTGGTGTAAACAGCAACCTACCTATATTACCTACCTATATTTTGATTGAAAAAACACTTTTTAGTTTACAAAAAATGCATTGATTTGTGAAAAAAAAAAACAAAACCTACAATTATTTTGGCGCCGACTGAAAATTACTTAGGTAGGTATACTTACATTAGTATAAGAACTTAGTTATGTATTATGGTTAAATAAAAAAGGTTTAAGATATTTTGCTTTTCAGTTTTTTCGGCCGTTTAATTTTTTTGTTAAAAAGTTTATATTTTATAATTTTTTGGGGCTATAATTTACTAATTATTTAATTGTAATGCACAAATCAGCATTAAAATCAGTGAGTGAACAATAAATCACCCTTATTTTTCTACCCTTAGGGTAGGATTTTTTTTTCCAAATTTATATGAGACCAATTTCGAGGTATAATCCTATCCAATCAAAAATTAATTATCAAAATCGGACTACTCTGTAAAAAGTTATACGTGGTCATACATTACTATCAGTGAGTGAACAATCAATCATCCCCTGTTTTCCTACCCTTAGGGTTGGATTTTTATCCACATTAATATGGGACCAACTTCGGGATACCCTTTCCGTTAAAAGAAGAATTATCAAAATCGGACTACTCTGTAAAAAGTTAGCGTGGTCATACTTAAAAATATATATAATATATATATTTTTTTTTATTTTTTATTTATATTTTATAAGTATGTCGCATCCGGTCATGCATTTGACTATTCGGAACGCTAGCGCCACCCGGCGGCGCTTGACAGAGTCTAGCCAGAGTCCGTGGGGGTTAGAAAACAGCTCGACAGAACGATGTGGAGCTCACTTTGGACTTTGGACTTGGACATTGGACATCGTACGGACAACATGTGCTTAGAAACTGTCCAGCGTTCCGTATCTGGTTGTGTCGTGTACCTACAGTGTGTAATTTGCTAGTGTGACTAAATTGTTCGTGAAATTATAATCTTATTTGAACTGCAAACGGTTTTTCTATTGCGCAATAACCAACACATATCCACTGTACGCCCACAATAGTTGAATATGGCTGATAATAATGAGACACACTATACCTTCTCCGTCAAGTATATATATTTTTATTTTTTTCTGTTTTTTCGTCGGTTAAAAAAATTACAATTATTGATGGTATCGGGTCATTAAACAACACCAAATTGAGAAACGTCGCAAATAGTCAAAAGCACTCTTTTCCTGAAAATAATATTACATGCTAGCTGTTCGTGCCCGACGTCGCCCGGCTGAAGTTTATGTATCTATCGTATCTCCAGTGGTTTAGGCTGTGCGTTGTCTGTCAGTAATCGACTTTACCAGTGGATTTTTCAAAAAGATTCTTTCCTACAAACCTTGTTCTTACAATTACCAGTGTATATTAATAAAGGTGAATGAATGAACGTGCGAAAATGTATGTAAATGCAGGGAAATTAATTAGCTTTACGAGTATTATGAAACAAATAACTATTTACACGACGTACCTAAAAAGTTAAACAACTTCTTGCCGACTGCTCGACATTCCACGTGAGCAGCTAGAGGGCTGTCTCGTTCTTTGGTCAAAGAATTAGCATTGCCGTTGAATGTGGCAATGTTGCAAGTCTTTTGGGCACGTTTCCGGATGACAGCGATGCGGACAAGCATTCGACTCTTCTTCGGCGCCTAAGTATCCTTTTATTCATTTATTTATTTATTTGTACAGTTAGTTAGTTTGTCATTTAATTTAGTTCCTAATGTAAATTATTGTTAGTTGTGTTATTAATTGCAAATATGCGTTTTAATGTATATGATATAATAAATATCACTATTACTACATAATTACCTATCACTATTTTATAAAATCTATATACATAAATAAAAAAACAAACAATACAATATGTCCCGGAATTAACGCACACCACCAAACACCTCAATTAGAATATTGCGTTATAATCATAAGGTACACACACCGATTTTTTACTATAATATAAAAACATTCTTAATTTATTAAATTGATTGTACTGGTTGTGGGAAAAAATTGTGGTCACATTATAAAACTTCGCACGCACACGTATGTATAAAGGTCTAGCGTGTCGTGTAATAGGTATTCGTCCATTTTGTTTTGTTTTGACTTAGCGGAAGTGTGGCTGTAATTTACGTAGTTTTAATTATTTTTGGAATAAAAAAATACCTATACAAAAATGACAGAAATCGATTCAGTAAACGATTCTAAGGAAACAGTTAAACGTTGTATACGTGCGTAAGTACAGCTACGTTCTATTGAACCATAATCATCATCCAGTAATTTGGAAATCTAAACAATTCCAAACAACAGACGGGAAGTGAAGTGAGCAATCTATTCTGTATCGGCCGTAAGTCCGTCTGTAAGTCTAAACTGAACGTATTGTACAGTCAAGGAATGGACCGGCCACGACGTCAAGTTTCGAATTTGCATTCCAAATTCACCAATTGACTGAGTGCGGCGCGGCGCCACGACCGCCGAGTCACACCGTACCGTAATCGAATTAATGCTCGCAGCTGTTTGATCGGGACCTGATGTTATGAGAAATCGTAATGGCATAGGTAAGGATATGAGGTTACCAATATAAATATTAATTTTTGAAGCGTAGAATAAAGGTGTCGAATGAAATGATTTTGTAATTCGTAACAATGGTTTCGAAAATGTAAAAAGGTTTGGCGTTCAAAAAGTAAGAAGTCTTGTAAATAAGTATTAGCTAGAAACAAAATTATTATTATTAAATAATATAAATCCTGAAGGGAAGACTACAAATATGGAGAATAATGGAAGACGAGAACAATTACATAAATACCTTATTGAAATGGACCTACCCAACCGACTAGTTAAAAAAAATATGATTGACATGTACAAACCTACTTACAGAAATAAAATTATTTATCAAAAATAGCTGATAGTAAACCCAATCACAGACGTAGCTATAAAGGCTCCTACAAACAGGCGCGACACGCGATATAATCGCGCGCGACACAACGGTTGCGCGACTTGCGGTGCGTTTGTGTCGAGCGCGATTTCATCGCGTGTCGCGCCTGTTTGAAGGAGCCTTAATATATCTTACTAATATTATAAATGTGAAAGTTTGTGAAGATGTTTCGATGTTTGTTACTCAATCACGCGTATACCGTTGAACAGATTTGGATGAAAATTGGCACATAGATAGACCATTTCCTGGATTGCTAATCCAGGAAATGGTCTGTCTGTGTGCCAATTTGTGAAACCGCGGGGAGCTGCCAGTGATTTATAATAATACTAGCAGCGGCCCACGGTTTCACCCGCGTAGGTTTGGATCCCTTGGGGATATCGTGATAAAACGTATGTAATGTATACTGTAATTTATATTATAGCTAGGCCGACCATCTAAGACATGAAGGCAAAATATATAATTATATCATCGTATCCGTGTGTGGTAGCTTGCTATAATAAATATTATAGCACAGCACATTAATATAATTATATTATATAGCTATGTCTGTGATGGGCTTTACAGGTTTCAAACTCAAACTCAAAGCATTTATTTCAATTAAACCTTGTACAGGCACTTTTGAATTGTCAAAATTTAAATAGTCTGTCAGTTAGTCAGAAAGTTGAAGCTAGTTGCCCATTCCAAAACGTAGATCTCTATGGAGAAGAACGAAAAACAACGATTTTTATTTGCAATGTGCGTTTTTGTTTGTGCAGAATAAACAAATTTTCTTTCTTTTTTCTTTTCTTTCTAAAAAAAAAACAAAAGAAAAATCAACCTAAAAGCAATATTACACCCAAAATATTAATATTCAATATTCCCCAACAGCGTCACGGTGTAACAGCCACCCACAGTAACAAGACTGACTATAAATTTCTATTCCTTACAATAGTTACAGAGATTGCACCTGGGATCTGTCTTAGTGGTCTTAGTCTAAACTTGGACTAAAGATAAATCCCTCCGAAGTTTACCGCCGCGAGCAAGAAACGACAAATTGAGTTATCAACTTGAGGGAATACCTTCATATCATTTTTCTGCTGTCGCGAAATAAAAAAGGTACGTGAGCTTGTCAAGATTTTTGTGAGACCAAAGATGGGAATCTTTTAAGGTAAAAAGTCTCTGGTAAAAAGTTTTTTTTTTGTTGAAAAGTTTTTTGGACTTGATTTTAGAATGAAGATAACAGTAGCCAGGCCTGAATATGGCACGTATGGGTTTAAAGAGACTTTTACACAGTATGGGTGAAAGAGCCGCCGCTTGACGTTCACTGACGGAACAAAACTTTTCTCCATCTAAACCATAGGTTTTCAACCTTATTTTTCCACCCACTTTGAGAATTTTTTTTTCTAGAGCCTCCCTATTTTTTATTTAACATCTGTTGCGATTCTGAAGCAGCTGTTGCCAGGATTAATTTAATCATGTAATCCTAACTAATATTATAAATGCGAAAGTAAGTTTGTTTGTTACCTTTTCGCGCCTAAACCACTGAACCGATCATCCTAAAATTTTGCATGTACGTTGTTAGGTGTACAGAAGCGGACATAGGGTACCTTTCATCCCAAAAAAGTGCTGTTCCCGAGGAAAACAACAATAACGGTATTATGATAATGGCACCACGTGTCTTTCGAACGGGATCGACACTTATTCGGGTAAAACCGCGGGGCGCTGCTAGTAAAATAGGAATATACAGGATTAGTCTTCAAAGACCAGCCAAATTTAAGGGTGTGGTACTGTAGAGACTGTCTGTGTAGCCCTACCTTTAGCAGTACAGGCTGGTTATAATTGCCGGTGTGTTCCATTCGAACGTTCAAGCAAGTGTCAAATATTTTAATAAGATAGTTTTGTTTAGGTAGGCAGTTCTAGAAATAACATGATAATGTAAATTCATGAATATATTTTATACATGTCAAAGTTTTTTCAATCATATTGTGAAGCTCCCATCGGCACCCACCATCAAAATAAACAACTTTCTCCATAGGGCCAACATCGTAATTGCGAATAAAAATTCAGCCGTCCCTTGAGTAGGTATAGGTCGAGTAGGTATTGAAGTTTTCTATGGGACAGTTGATACATTTTTTACCTAAGCCCGCAGACACGTGTCGATAAGGAGAGTAAAGGCTCCTTTAAACAGGCGTGACACGCGATAAAATCGAGCGCGACGCAAAGGCACTGCAAGTCGCGCAACGAGCGGTGCCTTAGTGTCGCGCGCGATTATATCGCGTGTGTGACCTTAACGCCTCTCCTTATAGACAATGTTAATTTTTCGATACTGCCTTCACATAATCAATCAAATCTAGTGGGAAAAGTAACAGCAAATAGCAGTAAAATGTGCCTTTCCACCAAACAGTATTTACTTAATAATTTAATCTAGAGAAAAGTTTTGATTTTTTGTATGTTTGCTACGCTTTCACGCTAAAACGGCCGAACTGATTTTGGTACAATTAGACACATGGGTAGACCATGACCTGGACTACGACATAATATACTTTTGATCCCGATATTCCGGTGGAATCGAGAATTAAGCGGGTGAGACCGCAGAGCGCTGCTAGTCATCAATGATTTTGCGAAAAGTTTAGTTTTCACGTCCGTTTCCTTCACAATACAGTGGTATCTTAAACTTAGAAAATTGTTTATTATGAATTCATACATTTAGAATACAATTTTCGTACCCAAACCAAGAAACCACAACTAATTAATTCCAGTACCTACCTAATTTATATGAAAATAGGACTCTTGTATTCCACACACGTCCTACAAAACCACCAGAGGTAAAACGAATTCATCAATTTAGAACAAACACAAAATTTCCACGTATTAACAATACAAAAAGATATTAAATTAAAAACGTTAATTAATCAAAAACATCGTAAACAATCGTTTAAATGTGGCGTCTCGACGTTTCCTATTAGACTTGCGTACCAAATTAAAAAATAAAGTAACCCTTCTTTCATCGTAATTTAAATACCCCAAAGTTTGAGTTCACAATGTAAAGTTGATAGAAACGCTTTATGACAGACCTCTTCGAATATTAGAAGGAATTTCGTTAATTTATTTCAATTTTCGCTTTTCATATCGTACTTATTATTGTTGCCAATTATCTGTACAAACAAAGGGCGTTTTCATTATGAGCGATATTTACTTAGTTAATTTCTTGCAATATTTCGGAATTCAAAGCCATTGGAATTTCAGATGAGCCAACGGAGGTAGGGTTATTTCTTGGGATTCGTTAAATTGGTTAGGAACGGACGGTCCTGAGAGACAACAGACGCTTGTCTGTCTATAATAACTGGGAGGTAGATCGTTCTGCTCAGAGGGATTGTTGTTTTAGAGGTCTTCTCTCCTATGTACATTCTATACTTTCGTCGGGAGATGGCCTGGAACACAGGTTTAATTAAATAACAAGATTAGGCAACGCACTACGTTACCACAGTATAAAGACATACAGTATTGTGTCTGGGCCGTAACCTTGAATTAAATGCCTACAGCCGCGCGGTACGTAAACATGCGATAGGGCTGCCCGCCTCCAGCATTTTAATTACATTTGCCTACTTTGTGTTTCCATTTAGTTTTGTTATTGTATTTTACTGTGTGTACATAAATAATAAAATAATTCGTCATTTCGAATTAACCATTTATTTAACATTAATCTGATTACAGTTTATTTCTATGAAAACTTGTTCATGTGTATTTTTAAACAAATTATGTTAAATTATTATTATTATTATAGTTAAATCAAACGTTCAAGAACTACAAATAAAATTCAAAATTTGTATATTAATGTTTTTTTAATCTTTCCTATCATCGTCCTATCCTTAACAGAATAACACAGATTGGAAGAAGTTAAATAGCAAACATGTATAATATAAAAATTATAATTAAAATAATCTGTTCATTGAAGTAATAAACATATTTAAATTAATGAGTGCAAATAAAAGCAAATTTATCAATTAAATTGTAGATTTCATTTCACTCCTTCCTCCTTTCTTTCCTCCTTCTTTCCTCCTTCTCCTTCATTCATACAAAATATTAATAATTCAATAAAAATAATTAAATTTTATTCATAAAAGTATGCAATCATTTCATTAATGTTTTGTTATGATGTTGTCACGTTAAACTATCGTCCGTAAATCGACTTTACAGACAACCAATTTTTTTCTAGTATTATTCATACACACAGTACAATAAACAACTATTATTAATAATAAAAACCACGTCTTTACTTGGAATTATACAAACTAACAAAACACACATGCCACGAGGTTTTAACACCAGCGTACCTACCGTTTAATGATTCATGAACCGCCTATAACTACCTACCTCACTCGTGTTTATCACTTTCTTTTACTCTATTCACTTCATTTATTAATCCAGACATCTTTTTTTCGGGAGATAAAATCAAATACACATTATGTACCTACCTACAAGTAAGTAAAATTATTTTATAGTCTTACCTTTCAGAGTTTCCAGGTAATCTAAAAAAAGTTATCTCTGGATGCGTTATTGACGAATTCATGCAACCAAAAACAGCACAATATAGCCTACTCGTCATATTAAATATGTACTTGAACTTATTTTTAGTGAAAAAATCGCGCGGTTATTGTTAAAAAAAACAACACACCGTCCGTTCGTCACTGCAGCACAGTCGCGACTGTCATCATGCTGAGCGCATGCCGTGGTCGAGGCGCGTAGGTATAGCTCGCGTTTCGTCCGTTTGTATGAAGACGACGTACTGTATGTCTTTATTTATACTGTGACGTTACTTTCAGTTCTATTTTTGACTGTAATCTCATATTTCTCATACCATAGTCTACCTCCAGAATATTATAATCCTATTATAGGCCTAGATTAATATATACTACTGAACCATATGCACACTTTTTTGTAAACTTATTATTTCAATATTTTTTTTAATTTAATATTGTTATCGACATGTTTGTTGGAGTTGTAAGGAGGGTTCGTGTTTTTTTGGTACTTGTCATATTTCGTCAATTATTAAAAATAATGCGTTTTAAATATTATGAACGCGTTTATAGGAAATAGTAGATTATTTTGTATAACCTACGGAAAATTTCTACTCTAGGGTATCTAGAATCATGGAAAAGTTCTACTCTAGGGTATCTAGAATCATGTGCTGCTTTCTTGGTTACAGTTTGCGCGTTAATGTCCCTGCCACGCTGTTTATGTATAAACTGTATTCAAATGTTATTTATCTATAAATATTATGCTTCTGGTGAAAGAAAAATGTGTATGTAAAGTCTATTCAAACTTATGTTTAAAATTAATATTATTGTATTTCAAGTTATACAAATATCAACTTTATTGTAATAGTAATTGAGTCGATTTCAGAGTATTATATACTATGGAAAAAGTTATAAAATTGTTTGAAGTTGTAGCGTAAACTGAACTTTATTGTGTACGATATAAAGTCATCTTTCCATAAACTCATATTTGCTTACGTTTTTGGAAAATAAATCGCGAATGCAGATTATGTATGATCCTGGTATCAAAACTCCGTTCTATCAGAAAGCCTAATGGTCATACCCCAAAAGCAATAAAGGCTTGTTTTGGCATTCTTTCTTCCCATAATATGTTAGATATTTCCAAGTAGTTAATTTCTCAAAATAAACAGGTAACCTTCCCAAAAAACAAGGGCTCTAGGCTACGTAAATAAAGGGTCATAAATACTTTACCTCCATCGAGGAGGGGTCACGTACAAGTAAAAAAATCTTCCGCCAACCGAAGGGTTCCAAATTCGAACGTAATTCAATAAAGGAAGCCTGGCCACACTCCCTTCGGGCCCGATCGACCGACAGTCATACCCAACAAATTGATGAGATTTACAGCCGAGATTCCCCGAAGTTAGCCGAAGGGAAATTAAGTTCGGGAAACTTTTCAAGTTGTTCAACAAACGTACTGACCTTATCGCTTGAGTTTAAGCTTGGTACCTTTTTTGTGATGGTTCTAGTCAGGAATGTTTCGAACTTTGATAAGAGGTAAGGCCGAGTTTATAGATAAGCTGGTTTAAGAAGAAATAGGAGTGGCATTAGCCATTTTTACACAAATGTGACTGGATAGTTATTTTTTCAATCTGTGGCCGTTACTATTTTTGGACCATCCGTGAGGCACACTTTCCTACTGATTTCATACATCGCTTATATATTTTTATTGAAGTACTACGCTACGCTGTCCTAGTCCTAGGCAAAGGCCTCCCTGCCCTCCTTCCATGTTTCACGAGCCCGCGCCTCCTCCTGCCAGTTTTGACGGAACCAATCCAGCTCGTCACGTCATCTCCTACGTGGCCTGCCGCGACCCCGCCTCACTGTCCCAGGGCACTAACTCTGTGCTATTTTTTGGCCTATAATTTGTCCGTATCATCATCATCATCATCATCAGCCTATAATGTTCCCACTGCTGGGACACAGGTCTCCTCTCAGTGGGAGGGAGATTATAAGTAGGTACGTTAAAATTATTATAAAAGGTAATTTTACATTGTTTAGTTTTATTATAATCACTACAACGGAAAATAGTGGCCACTATTTTCCGTTTTAGTGTATAATCTTGTGGAGCACAACTTAACGTGCTTATTTTCTGCATTTGCATTCTAAAATAAAAGAAATAACCAAACAAGCGATGAGGGCGCCACTGCACGGTCGGCATTTGGTGAAAAAGTCATAGATCAGTTACTTTCGCATTTATAATCTCTAAACCTAAAACAAATTTAGGTTAGTTACACCATTTGTAACTCACTAGCTGCGCCCCGCGGTTTGACCCGCGTAAATGTCGATCCCGCGGAAATATCGGGATAAAAACTATCCTATGTCTTTTCCCGGGACTCAAACTATCAAACTATCTCTATACCAAATTTCATCAAAATCTGTTCAGCGGTTTAAGCGTGACGAGGTAACAGACAGACACACACTCTCACAAACCTTTGCCTTTATAATATTAGTGTGAAGAACGGCTGGACTGATTTTTATGATCTTTGATTTGTTGGATTTGTCTCTGCCCTGAATAGCAGAATAACTGCTATTAAAACATGGAAAAAATACAAGAAAAAAAATGAAGATAATGCATTTTTTCATACATTCGTTCTTATGATTCTGAAGAGCTGTGAAGTTCGTCGGGTCAGGTAGTATAAAAATATAATTTTAGAAATTATGTAGTAGGTAATACAGTATAATTATTATTATTTAGTATTGTGTATGGAAATATGGATAGTATAGACTGATGGAGTTAGGCCTCATTCAATTATAACTGATAAGCCCGTGACTTTGTCCGCGTGAAATTTCTTGTTCCCCCGACCTACCCCGTCGCATCGCATCGCCTGCCCACGCTTTTACTTCATTATCGCTTAGCGGTCTTTCTGCCTTTTTTTGCTCGCCTCCTAAGGGTCTTAGCGTGATGTTAAGTAGCCTATTAGTCTTCCTCAAGAATTAGGCTATTAAATGCAAACAGATTTTTTCTTAATCCGACTGTTTGTTCCAGAGATTGGCGCGTTCAAACAAACAAACTCTTTAGCTTTATCATTACAGTACCCCGGCGATAAATATTGCACATCGACCTTTGGAAATTGGTGTATTTTATACAAAGAATAAAAATAAATTATCAAAAGAAGCAAATCATAATTGTTTTAACAGCTCCTAATAGATACCGGACTGTTTGTATTTCGTGCGACAGAGATAACGCTCTACGAAGCCGAAATTAGCCGATTGTCTCTTTCCAAAGGTCGATGTGCAATATTTATCGCCGGGTACTGTAGTATTTAGAAGATGACAGAGAATTCCTATACCTACCAAAGAACACAATAGTCGACAAATGGAATTCATTTTTTCTTGCGCGCACAGGATATTCCTTTGTGTCGATAAATAAGTGGGAGAGGAACAGGTTCTCAATTCGGATGTATGTATTATTTTTTTTTATGTACGTTCGGGCATAACTCCCTCATATATAGACGGATTTGCAAAATTCTTTTTTTGTTCGAAAGAGATTTATTTTGAAATGGTCGCATTTAAATTTTGTAAAGATCTGATGATGAGTTTCGGAGACAGACCACGGAACTCTTCAATAAATGCCAGCAAATCAACCGCGATTGCTGCTGTAGTTTTGGTATGCATTGTTTACGCAATCACACAACGTAACATCACGCCTGTACCCTTTAAAGGGGGCTGATGTGTTCAATAGCTTCCTGTCACTGATATTCACATAGCAAGCAGCGTTATATGAATTTGTTTGGGGTAGGTGGGTATAACTAAAAAGTGAAAAATAAAAACTTTTTTACAAAAAAAAAAAACAACCGACGTCCAAAAAAAAAAATACTCCACAAAGTCGGTGTCGTTGGTTCCGCATTTTCGTTTTTTTGCCACCGACATCCGAAATGAAAGTTATTTTTCACTTTGTGGTGTTTTTTTTGGAAGTCGGTTGTTTTTTTTTTGTAATAAAATTTTTATTTTTATTTAAAAAAAATTCTCCAGTATGAAACAACCGATTTATTTTATAACCAACGAAAATTTCTACGTTGGGGTTCTAGAATCATGTGCTAAATACATGGTTTCAGTTACCAGCCAGGGTTCAGTTTTCAGTTAAAGCCAGCCAGACAATGGACAGCTGCAAAACATTGATTACTGATTTTTGTACGTATCGTAATCAGTAATTCACTGTAGATAACTACATATTATCTACATAATTATTTATCTTGTGTGCTTTCTGTCTACCACTTGTTTTAATGATTCCTGCATCAGACAAATCAATTTCGTAACAATATTTTTAATTTACTTTTTAGTTTAAAAGAGTGTCCATGGAGTTTCTCGATCCGGGAATCGAACCCAGGACCCCACGCTCAGTAGTCGCGCTTGTGACCACGAGACTAACGGGGCATCCAATAAATAATAGGTGACTACACTACTAATCTACCTGCCTAATTGAAAAATAAAAAATAAATCAAAAGTCATTTATTCAAACTAGGCTGAGAATCAGCACTTTTCGATCGTCAAAGTTACAAAAGACGGTTCGCCAAAGCGCCCGCCCTTCACCACTTCCTAATGATTTCGCTGGGGAGAAGAAGTGGCGCAACAAACTCCCCAGCAGCACAGCTGTCTGTTCAGTTAGAAAATAAAGTTTTATTCCCTACATCACCGAATTAAAGACGATACTCATCAGCGTTATAGTTGTCAACTGCTGCTATCGCAAAATCTTTTATTATTTTCTTATTATCATTCTATCCATACGATAAGCACTGGTTTTCATTATTCAAATTCTCCAATAGTTATTTAGATAATATTGATTTCAATGATATTCATTTTAAATGAATAATGTAATGCCTATTTTGAGCCGTTCCCGCCACAATCCGCTCGACCTTTAAGGGCGTATATTCAAGAATGATTTAGAAGCCGTGTGAGAAAACATTCGACAGACACCTTCTTTTTTGGTGACGCATGAAAAAGCCTCCTCGTGTAGCGTACTTTGCTTCGCCAGTTACTCAACTGAACCGACCGCTCGGAGCGGAAGAGTCAGACTCTTACTGACTAAAATCCACCCGTGTTCCTTCCTTAGCCCTTTATGTTCCGGGCCAGCGGTAACCCTTTCGGACAATCCCGCTGACCCGGCAGGCTTCGGCCCTGTCTAAGTTTTAAATTTTATATATACCAGTCCATGCCGTAATAAAAAAAAACACTCACAAAACACTCATATTGTTATGCTGATAGGTCTAGCAACCAAGGTCAGTCCGGCTGGAAAGTAGCCTTGACTTTCATATCAGATTATAATTTATTGTGATAAGTTCTTACAACGTTTATTATGCGCAGAGCCAAAGTGTGGAACTCTCTGCCGGCATCTGTGTTCCCTCCCACATTTAACCAGTCTGCTTTCAAAGCAAGAGTGAACAGGCATCTTCTGGGCATACTCGTTCCATCATAGACCTCATCCATCGCTTTCCATCAGGCGTGATCGAGGTCTAGAGCAGGAACATTTAGTAATAAAAAAAAACATAGAGACTAAATGTATCGACACAACATTAAGTACGACCAAAATCCACCGTTCCAACGACCAAAATTTATCGCTGAAGAAGATTGACTTATGCGTCACTTTAATTGGTTGCATTTAGGGTTTGAAAATAGTCAACTTTAATTTCGTCTTTTTAAGTAAATTACACTAGTATTATAAAGGCGAAAGTTTGTGAGTGTGTTTGTATGCTTGTTCCTTCTTCACGCAAAAACTACTGAACGGATTTGGGTGAAATTTGGCACATGAGTAGACTATGGCCTGGAAAAGAACATTGGCTACTTTTCATCCTGGATTGCAGACGAAATCGCGGGCAACAGCTAGTTGATAATAAATCTATAACGTAAATACGTTGACATATCTACCTACAGATCTACAAGCTTAAAGACCTGAGGGTGTACAGCGGGGTAATTGCGTAACACACTAACCATAGAAATGACTTTCATTTTAAAAGTTCAACTGCTTTCATTTACGTTGTTGATCAGAAGAAATTTTCGAACATCCTTCAAAATTATTCAGGTTTTTGAAAGTATGTTACGTAATAAGGGTGCAGGATCGTCATCATCATCAATAACAAATAGCAGTCCATTGCTGGACGTAGCTGGACGTAGCTCTCCACAATTGCACGCCACTGAGCGCCATCCTGGGCCATTCTCATCCGTGTATTCCCAGCCACCCTGCGTATGCCGATTGAATGTGCAAATCATTGACGCTGTAAAACCTGCATTGTTCTACATACAATAATAATAAAAACAGCTATCTGTTTGTCTCATCGTTTCATGAATAAAGTAATACAGACGGTCCTCAAAACAATGTAGTCGTAAATCTGTGTTTTAAACAAAACTCGGTACAATGACAGACAATGTTCAGAAAACTAAAAGTAGCTTCATAATTTAGAGTAGTCTGTTTTATATTATAATAATGTGCATTTAAAGTTTCTAGTATTCCAGAATAAATTTTAATACCTACATAAATAATTCTTCTCCAGATTGTTGCTTCTGGTTTTCATCAAACGCGAACAGAAAAACTGGTTTTGCCACACACACACACACATCATCCAATAACTCGCTCTTGGTTTTAAAAAATATTTTGAATTTAAATTCTTATTTACTTGTTTTCTCTTTTTAAACGGTGAAGGAAAACTTCGTGAGGAAACGGCAAGTCCTAGAACCAAAAATTCGAAGACATGTGACATCTACCAACCCGCATTGGGTCCGCGTGGTGGATTATGGCCAATCTTTCTCACAGAGGAGGCAGCTGTGTCCCAGTAGGAACATTACAGGCTGATTATGTGCTATATATTTACTGCAGTTGGATTCCTGCTGATCTCGTTCGGGCGAGATCATACAGTTACGCTTCAAGAGCCACTTGTGCTTCAAAACAGTCGGTCCAACTTATTCTATGAATACCAAAGATAGTCGTTAGAGGCTGCGTGAAGATCGGCATTTACCTCTATTCATTCATAGAGTCTTTCGTCTGCTTAAAAAACTTTTCGATTGAGGCCTGAGCATGTTCTAAAGTAGGTAGTCTGGGAGTAGAGCCCAGTGTCGCTCCTTGAAGAAAAAGCAAGGCATTTATTTCAATGAAGAATCCTTCTCCGACCTTAGGAACCTGACTAAAAGTACCTAAATATCAGCTAAGTATCATCTTGACGTTAATAATTCCGGACGTGTCACGCGCCTATAGACACGCCCGTGGCACTAGCGATCTTGCATTGACATCGCGTATTTGTATCAACTAAAATATACTTTTTTATGTAAGTAAATTAGGGAAAAAGGGAAAGAGCGTCCACAGGCTGTGTACGTGAAACACGTGTATAAAAAAACTTTCTTGTCAAAATGATAAATAAATGTATAGGAATAAAATATGTACATTTATTTAGTTTTTTGCCAAGAAAGTTTTTTTCTTTCAAACTGGTCCTTGGGTACTTCTATCTTGCAAAAGACATAATTATTGGGTTACAAAAAACTTGGAAATAACGGGAAAGGTCCAAACCCAGTACTCCTTTGATAGTTAAGAGATTTTGTAAAGTCAGCCTTAACTTTCCCAATGTTAAGCAAAAGCCCAAAAGGTCCAAATCCTTCCAGGGATCCTTTTCTAGAGTCACTTCGATCTAACCCTTGCGATATGACGTCTAGGTCGCCTCGCTACTTCTACCTGAATTGGCCTAGGCGGCACCCCCAGATGGAAGCCAGCAGGCGACGGGTGCGGGGGCACCCTCGCCTGTATTACACAGGCTTCCACCAGTGCCGGACGGGAATGGCCAGGTGTTCCCGGCCATTCCCGTAGCCCCCAGCCGGGGTGACATGCGGGGCCCGCCAGTTAGGCGGGCATGCGCCGGGGGGTTGTGGACGCAAAGGCTGAGCCGGATTCCCATGACCCCCCCATCAAGGCGACGAGGGATCACAGTTGAGTTTTATTGGGTACAGAGAGGTTCTTTATATTCTGAGAGGCATGTCAGTGGTTAAACGAAAGACCCGAGGTTTGATTTGCGGGGTTAAAGATGTGCTTGCGACTTTCATGGAGGAGTAATCATTATTTATATATCTTGAGTTTGCATCGCCTCCAAGAGCATGACAAACCCTTGCGTCGGTCGGTAAGTGTGCATACGCACGAGTGACGCGTCAACGCTGCAAAGTACGGTGCTCACATACACGAGCTTCGCATTGTCGACGACAGCCGCCAACCCGTCGACGGCTGCCGGCGACACGCGTTGACGTATGTTTGTTACTTCTTCATGCCCACAAGGCTAGACCAATTTTGATAAAATTTTGTATGGAGGTAGCTGACACCCTGGATTAACATATAGGCTACTTTTTATCCCAATATTCTCTCGGGATCGACATTTACGCGGGTGAAACCGTGTTACGCAGCTAGTATTACATAAAATAACTAGCGACCCGCCCCGGCTTCGCACGGGTGCAATGCTGATACTAAATACACTACTATTGCTATTTATAGGCACGCTCTTGCCGCACCGGGCGGCCGGCCGGTACCGCCGCAAACGCTACGTCCCGCAATTTTTAAATCTGTAATATCTTCGAAAATATTCACTTAAATCATACGGTGTAAAGGGCCATATAGATCTATATTAAATGAACAATGTATTCAATGTATTTAATTGGTTAAGGATTAATGCTGTATTGGTTAAAATCGCTTCGAAAATTAGCCATTATTTGTCGTAAAAAGTAAATGACAAAAAAAAGTTATTGTGGGTTATCCATAAGAGATAGACATATACCATCACGGACTTTTCTGTAGACCTTTTCAATGTGTACAATACTTAGTACATTATTTTGACAAAACTCGTAGGGTTCAGCCTGCGTTTGCAATGTAAGCGGAAAAAATGTAATTATTTACGACATCACATTAGAAACCTCAAAAATAACAGTACTTCTCTACTATTTAATGGATGTTATTATACATATAAACCTTCCTCTTGAATCACTCTATCTATTAAAAAAAACCGCATCAAAATCCGTTGCGTAGTTTCAAAGATTTAAGCATACAAAGGGACATAGGGACAGAGAAAGCGACTTTGTTTTATACTATGTAGTGATATGTATTCTGTGAAATTATTGGTATTGTTACGAGCTTGGGGTTCGTGACAATAAAACTGCCGATGTAATAACCAAAAAAATGACACTTTACTCACCAACACTAATTACAGCTCAAACACACTAATTAAGAATCACAATGTCACTTACTGATCACTTCTAGTCGCACTCGAATATCGCTTTCGATGTTATCGCATGTATAGCTTACTCAAAACTATATGTCTCGCGGCTCGCGCCCGCCTTATATAGTCCCACAGAGCTACTTTAGAAACATCTAGTATGTTCGAGTACATAGCAGTCCCGACTGACTCGACGTCGATAGTTCTCGGAATTACTAGTACATGAAGGGTCAATGTCCTAGCTAGTACCAAGGTACTAGTTCTGCTACCCGATACTAGATGGCGCCAGTGTTAACTAATGTCACTATTTGTGGCGCGCAACACTGCCCCCTCCTAAGACATGCTCGTCCCGAGCATTATCGGCCCCATAATAACGCGCCAGTCGATCCACATGGACGATCTTAGGAGTACCTCTTGCACCTTTCTGTATCCGGTAGGTTACGTCATTGATCTTCGTCACAACCCGGTACGGTCCGTCCCATTTAGCTTGAAGCTTAGGAGATTTCCCTTTGCTGCGGACTGGATTGTGCAACCACACGAGTGAACCTTCGTCGAACTCTTTATTGTTCATTTTGCGATCATAACGGGTTTTCATCTTTTCAGACATTTGCTGGCCCGATTGTCTGACGTGCTCATAAATGTCATTCATTTTGTTCCGCAAATCATTCGCATAATCAGTTACACTGCGTGGGGCATCAGGTGGTATTCCGGTGATCAGGTCTGCAGGTAGCCGTAGTTCTCTTCCGAAGTTTGCGAAAGCTGGCGTCACCGATGTGCTCTCGTGAACAGCGCTTCGATATGACAACAAAAACGGTTGTATGTGCTTGTCCCAATCTCGTTGCCGATTTTCCACAACTTTCGCTAGGTACCTCTCCAGTGTCTGATTAAATCGTTCCACCATTCCATCCGATTGTGGGTGGTAAGAAGTCGTTCTTGTTTTATGAGTACCCATAACTCGACAAGTTTCCTGGAATATTTGGGACTCAAAATTCCTTCCTTGATCACTGTGAATCTCCAAAGGTACTCCAAAACGACAGAAGACTTCATGAACTAATTTATCCGCAACTGTTGAAGCTTCTTGATTTGGAATGGCGAAGACTTCCGGCCACTTCGTGAAGTAATCCATCACAACCATGAAATACTTGTTGCCACTTTCACTCTCCGGAAACGGCCCCGCAACGTCAAGGGCTATCCTCTCCCATGGTGCACCAACATTGTACAATTTCAATGCACCCCTACTACGAGTCTGAGGTCCCTTTACAGCTGCACAACTTGTACATTTGCGACACCAATCCTCGACATCGTCCCGACAGTGGACCCAGTAAAACCGTTCCCGTATCTTCAGTAGAGTCCGTTTTACTCCCAGATGACCTCCTGAACAACCATTATGGTACAGCTGTAGAACATCCGGTACTCGAGCTTTAGGGACAACCATTTGCAAATGACAGCTGTCTCCCCGAGCATTTTCCCATTTACGGCACAGGACTCCATCCTGAACCACCAAGCTGTCCCATTGGGCCCAATAGCTTTTTGTGACCGAACTCATCGCTGAGACGTCACTCCACCTGGGCTTAGGAGCTCTGGCCTTCATCCACTCCAGAATCGGCTTGATGTCCGAATCTTCCTGCTGTGCACGTTGTAGGCTTTCCTTCCACTCGTTGTTGAGGTCTGTCTTGAGCATCCTCACAGGTACCACTTCCTTACTCTCTTGTCTAGTACAATGCTTGCAGTCTTCAGGACAAGGTCTTCTTGACAATGCATCTGCGTTGCCATGAGATTTTCCGCTGCGATGTTCGACCACGAAGTCGTATTCCTGCAGTAGTTCAATCCATCTCGCAACTTGACCTTCTGGATTTTTGAACTGCAATAGCCATTTCAGTGCAGCATGGTCAGTACGTAGGTGGAATTTCCGACCCAGAAGATATTTGCTAAAATACTGCAATGACTTTACCACCGCAAGCAGTTCCCGTCTCGTAACACAATAGTTCCTTTCCGGCTTTGACAACGACTTGCTGAAGTACGCTATCACAACCTCTTGATCACCATTCCGTTGGGACAAGAAAGAAAGAAAGAAAAGAAAGAAAGAAAATTGCGTTTATTTGGCAAAAAAACCCTTAAAAATAAACAGAACAAATTCAAAATAATTAAAAATAATAATGCCAAAAGGGCCTCAGCTCAGCATAATGCCAGATGGCAACACAAAGTGCACCACCTGACGCTGATTTTCAGCTGCTGCCCACGAGTGCCATACGCTCGAAAATATAAACACATTTAAAAATTCTAAAATACATATTTGCAAAAAATAAACATTACATTAGAAAACATTAGAAATTATAAAGATAAAATAAAATAAGTAACATTGGTAAAATTGTATAACGTATAAAATTAACAAAATGTATAAAACTGTATAACGTATAAAATTGATAAAATGTATAAAATTGGTAACAATAATAAAAGTAAAACAACACCAACAATAGTAAAAGGAATTGATAAATTAAGACACAATAGGTATCAAAAAGTTAAAATTTACAGAAAGTATAAAATTAGTAATAAAATAAAATTAAAAAAATAAAATTAGTAACACACTTCAGATTGTATAATTTACAAAATGTATAAAATTGATAAGCCAGACAGCAATTCAAAATTGCATTAAATTGAAAAAAAAATTAAAATATGTTATGTTTCAAATGGCTGACATGTCGGCTCGAACATCCCGAAATTCATATTGATGATTTAATAAAAACAACTTTAATTTTAATTTAAAAGTTGAGCCACTTTTACTAGACTTTATGGGAGGTGGGATGTTGTTCCAACATTTGGTAGCTGCGTAACGAAAACTGCCCCTGAAAGCCGCTGACTTATGCTGAGGAATGGAAAGCTGTTGGGAACATTTTCTTCCCTCACCGATTCTGTGCCTACTAGTCCATGACAGCTTATCGTATAGATAAGAAGGGGATTGAGACTTGATAACTCCAAAAAGTAGGGTCGCCAAGTGCAGTTTACGTCTAGCTTTCATTTTCAGGATGTTGTGCTCATTGAAGAAAGGTGTAACATGTCCCCTAAACGGAACTTTAAAGCAAAAGCGTGCACAAGCATTTTGAAGTCTTTGGATCATTTTTTCTGTTTTTGATAGCAGTCGTGGACCATACACTGTGTCCGCATAATTCAACTTTGATAAAACCAAAGACTCCACAAGCAAGACACGCAACTCTTCGCTTAGATACGGACGAGCCTTGTATAAAATTTTAAGTCTGTAAAAGCAATTACGGATACACTCTGTCACGTGCTTGTGAAAACGAAGTTCCACGTCCATTATAAGACCCAGATTTCGTGCTTCGTAGACACGCTCGACAGGCTGACCCATAACTGATACACAACCGGCGCTGGGTCTAATTTTACTTAGCTGGTTTACGGTACCAAAAAGCATAAATTTAGTCTTTGCAGGATTCAACACAAGCGAATTAGCATTAGACCACTGTACTATATTCTCAAGGTCGGCGTTAAGATCCATTAATGCTTGCTCGTAGTCTTCCGGCTTAAAAGAAATATAAACTTGTGTGTCATCGGCATAAATATGGTATTTACATTTATTAATAATTTTAATTAAATCTGCACAGTATAATATAAACAATACTGGCCCAAGAATCGAGCCCTGTGGAACCCCCCTTCCTACTGAGCACAGCTCAGAAACAACCGTTGATCCGTCCGCCCGGCGTATTTCAACGAATTGCGTACGATCGCTAAGATAGCTATCAAACCATTTCACAGTGTCGTCGTCAAATCCATAGTAAACCATCTTTGACAATAATAAAGGAACGTTAATACAATCAAAAGCCCGTGAAAAATCAAGCAATACCAAGAGTGTGCACATCCCATTATCTTGAGCTGACAATATATTATCTGTCACATCCAACAAAGCCGTGGCCGTGCTGCGGCCCTTCCGAAACCCTGACTGAACATCTGGAAGAATTTTATTAGTCTCTAAGAAAACAACCAGTTGCGCGCATACTACTTTCTCTAAAACTTTAGAAAGTACTGGCAGAATGCTAATAGGCCTAAGATCCTTTATGTCTGTTGCATTAAGGGTCTTCGGTAATGGGAGCACTTTGGCAATTTTCCATAAGTAAGGGAAAGACAACACACCGCCAAGTCCTATGTCACTTGCGTCTGTGTCAACTATAAATTCCTTGCCCGCATCAGGGTACCCCAAAATAGGTGTTTTGCACAGACGGTCCTTTAGCTCCTGGAATGCGATGTCGCAACTATTATCCTAGCTGAAATGTCGCTTCTCCTCGGTTAGCTTATGCAGGGGTTTGGCTATATCTGCAAAGTTCTTGACAAATCGCCGATAATAGGAGCACAAACCCAAAAACGCTCTGACCTGCGTCTTGTGTTTTGGAACTGGCCAGTCCTTGACAGCGGCGATTTTCTCTGGGTCCGTGCGGATACCTTCTTCAGACACTACATATCCCAAAAAGTTAACTTGTCGTTTGAATAGTGAACACTTCTTCGGACTTAACTTGAGGTTGGCACTCTGGATCTTCATGAGCACGCGTTCCAGGTTTTGAAGATGTTCTTCAAACGTGCGGCCTACGATGATGATGTCATCCAAGTAGACCAGGCAGGCATCGCCAATTAGCCCGGTAAGTACAAGTTCCATCAACCTTTCAAACGTTGCCGGAGCATTGCACAATCCAAACGGCATAACTTTAAATTGCCACAGACCCTTTCCTGTCGAGAATGCAGTTTTTTCCTTGTCCTTGGGATCAATTTCAACTTGCCAGTAGCCACTTTTCAGGTCCAGCGTGCTAAACCACTTTACGCCAGTAAGCATGTCCAGCGTGTCATCGATTCTCGGCAAAGGATAGCTGTCCTTCTTCGTAACGTCGTTCAGACGACGATAGTCAACACAAAACCGCATGCTGCCATCCTTCTTTCTCACCAGCACTACAGGTGAACACCATGGACTAGATGAAGGTTCAATAACACCATCCTTCACCGTTCCCCCAATCATGGTTTCCACTTCCTTTTCACGTGCTACCGGCAATCTCCTTGGCCGCTGACGGATAGGCAATTCATCTCCTGTGTTGATTTTGTGTTGAACTAAACCAGTCCTCCCGATGTCAGCATCGTTTGACGAGAAAACATCGGCGTACCTGAGTAACATCTTCTTCGCTTTGACCATTTCATTTTGGGACAGAGCGTTGTGGCAGTCTTCTAAAAGGGTGGTCACTCTCGTTTGTGCATCCTTGCTGAGGGTCCCAGTCGAAAGATATTGGCATCGACGCAACCAATCCACTTCCTCGCAAGTACCAAGTAGTGTGCCTTTTTCTATAATCTGGTCCTGATCACAAAGATTCAGCACACGTACCCCTGAAATGTCGGTGGTTCTGACCAAAGTTCGTGCCACTTTCCATGGTAGGTCATTGTCTACCCTTTCCACGAGTACACAACGAGGAGTTCGCCCAGGATTCCGAGGAAGACTAACCGGCACAATCGTTTCCGATCTCGGCGGAAGAACAATCTTCCTAAGGCTGTACACATTTCCTGGTAACGCCCCTCCACGAAAACTTCCTCTTGTCCACATTTAAAAACACCTTGCTTGACGTCAATCTCGCAACAATTCTTCCTCATAAAGTCAAGGCCCAGGATGCAATCGTCCATTATATCAGCCACGATGACATTATGCAGGTAGATTCTGTTGCCTAGTTTCAACTCCATCTTCTTCTCTCCATGGACGGGTATGCGCTGACCGGTGGCTGTCACCAAATTAATGTGTTCTCGGTTGTGTGCGGAGTCCCCAAGGAACCGACTTATAAGTTGGGAACTGACGACCGTACGAGAGGCTCCAGTATCTATGGTCAGCTTACACGGCGTTCCGTTGACCTCGCCCTTGATGATTAGGCTATTCCCATCATGGGTTTGTGTGATCGAAATCCTTGGGGCTCCTTGAACATCAGCCAGCACCCGCCCCGCAGTCCTGGCTATTACTCGTTTCCCTGCTGCTGGTGTTGGGCGGTGCTGTTAGCCGCACTTCCCTCTGGAGATCGGCCGTCTTCTCTTTCTGCAGTTCGCTTAGGGCAACTGGATCGAAGGTGGCCCCTTTCCCCACAGCCGTAGCACCTAGGGCTGTATCCTTTACTGCGCTCGCGAACTGTAGCCGCTGCAACCTCCCTGACGCGATGGGAACGATGATCTTGCCGCACAGCTTCCACCTCCAGTGCATGGGCCAAGGCGTCCTTCAGCGTCCCGTGGTGACCGAGCCTCACAGCAACTCTAACTTCAAGGTCGCGGATGCCGTCGATGAATGCCTGCACCAGGTTCCCATCAATAAGCGCAGGTACGGACTGGTAAGCTTTGCGAACCAGCTTCTCCACTTCAAGGGCCCACTGCTGCAGGTTTTCGTTGCTGCGTTGCACGCGATCCTTGAGCTGCGCTCGAAACACGTGTTCCAGGTGAGCGTCGCCATACCGAGCCTCCAATGCCTCAAGGAGCTGCTCGTAAGTCACTTCCTTACCGAGAGCTTCCAGAACAGTTAAGGCCTGGTCGCGCAAGCCCAGGGTGAGGGCAGTCATGGCCTGACTTTTATTCCACCCGTTCGCCTTCATGACAGCCTCGAACTGGATTTTGTAGGCCGACCAGGAAGAAGTTCCGTCAAACGGTGGCACTTTGAATCCACGTAGCGAAGGTATTGTAGCTACGAGAGCTGCGATTCCATCACCCAGTTTCAGGTAATCCAGCGTTTTCTTTACGTCAGCCATCACGGTTTGCTTCACGTCAGCCATCACGTTGTCTACCTGGTTTTTCACTTGGTCGATTCGGGTTTCGGCTTCCGAGAGACGGTTGTCATGTTGAGCAACCTTATCCTTCACCTCCTTCATGTCTTTCCCGAAGGTAGCGTGAAGGTCCTTTATAAGGAGCATCTGCTCTTCCTGGCGGCGCGCCTGCTCCTCCTGTCGGCGGGCCTGCTCCTCCTTGTCTCGCTGGAGCTGTTCCTCCAACCGACGAGCCTGTTCTTCCTGTCGGCGAGCCTGCTCCTCCTTGTCCCGCTGGAGCTGTTCCTCCAACCGACGAGCCTGTTCCTCCTGTCGGCGGGCCTGCTCCTGCAGCATCATCATCAGAGCAGCAAAATCTGGTGCTGATGATGCTGGAGCAGCTGTGGACGGACCGGCCTCCGTGGTCGGTAGCTGGCCTTCCGACCTCTGTGGTGTTGCTCCACCGAATCGCCTCTGGTCCGTCTCTTGCTGGCGTTGACTCCGGGTACGGATACCCTCCATGTCGTCTTTGGGTAAAATCGGCATTTTAAACCTCGCTTCTGACACCAATTGTTACGAGCTTGGGGTTCGTTACAATAAAAACTGCCGATGTAATAACCAAAAAAATGACACTTTACTCACCAACACTAATTACAGCTCAAACACACTAATTAAGAATCACAATGTCACTTACTGATCACTTCTAGTCGCACTCGAATATCGCTTTCGATGTTATCGCATGTATAGCTTACTCAAAACTATATGTCTCGCGGCTCGCGCCCGCCTTATATAGTCCCACAGAGCTACTTTAGAAACATCTAGTATGTTCGAGTACATAGCAGTCCCGACTGACTCGACGTCGATAGTTCTCGGAATTACTAGTACATGAAGGGTCAATGTCCTAGCTAGTACCAAGGTACTAGTTCTGCTACCCGATACTAGATGGCGCCAGTGTTAACTAATGTCACTATTTGTGGCGCGCAACAGTATTACATCACAATTTCCAATAAATTTTGATAATACAAAGCTGATAGCATTTATGAATACTATGATGAAATTGGTAGAGTATATTTATAACTAGTACATATTATAAATAATTATCTCAAGGACTGTTATTTAGTTGTAGACAGGATAGGTATAGACGGTTGTATAAAAACACAATAATTTTTTTTTTTTTTGTGATAATAGATAGCGAGGCAGTCGACGATCTATTTAGTGTTCTCCTTTTATTACTTTGATAATGGTTGATAGCGGGGCTAAAGCTTCCTAAAAGAACGGTGGCTGTCACTCAGTCACCACGGTGTCAAACGCTCTCTAGGAAAACACACCAACTTACTTTCATAAATAACGTTTCAGTGACTACATTCGTCAGTAAATTGCAGGCGCTATGTCGCGGCCATCTCTCTTCTAGGAATCCATAGACTTACGCAAGATGGACCGGACATTTGATAAGCTTTTTAGTAACAAATTTACCGGTCTATATTTCCAATGATATTGCTTCCTCGTCAATGCAAGTGACAAGGATGCAAGCGAGGTAGACAATTTTCCTTGAAGTTTAGCTAGGGGAAACTAACAGAAACTTCTAGGCAAATTGTCTACCTTTTCACTTTTATCCTAAAAACTTTTCTTAAAGTTCTTATTTGTAGTTGCTTTGGTGTACAACAAAGAGTAATTTATATATACATAATTTTTCTCGCTCAAGAAACGTACAAAATATTTTAGGTCCCGTGTATAAAAGAGATAAGTATTATTAATTGTTAATTGCTGACTGTTCACAATTACATATATACGAGTATATATCCTGTCCTGGACGTCTTTTTACAAATTAAATTTATCTAAAACAGCGCTGTATGAGTATATTCTGAAATTAAACAAAAAAATGAAAGACAAGGTTATCTTAAAATTCTTTTGCATGAAATTTTTTTGGACGCTCGTTTGTAGCTTATACCAACTATTTCCTAAATATTGGTGCCTTAATGCAAAAATGCGTCATAGCTCCTAAGCTATGACGCAGTTTTTGCCCAATCAAGCGTGTGATATAAAGATAATATTTCAGCAGTAAACATTATTGGCCTTTGATATTTCAGTCTGGTCAGACCGTGATAAACGATGACGACAGAATCGAATACAGACATACCAATAGAGCCGTGTTGCTGGGTGGTTTGATGCGGCTTTAAATACCCTGGAACAAATAAAGTTATTTTCTTTCTTAAAAAAAAAATGAAAAATAATGAAAAATATTTTATTTGGGACATGCACAGGAAATTTAACAAAATAGTGAAAAAAACAAAAAAAAAGAAGTTCTGTGAAAGGCGAAAAAGGCCTATCTCAGTACGATGCTGCGATATTTGAAAAACAAAAACCGCAATGCTGGTTTACTGATAGGGCCCGAATATTCTGATAATCTGGATGGACGAATTTGGGGGCAGCCTCTTGTACTTAACTCATCACGATTCAAATAACTTAATTTCCTCATTCTCAGCTCTAAGCTTCCGGATTACAGTAGTTGCAGGGGTGTTGCAGGGGTGAGTAATTCTCATCAAATTAGCCGACTGACGTTCACCGCTGGAGACAAGCAACTGATCTAGCAATGCCAGCATTCAGTGAATTGGGAGGTTAATAATGGTGGTCCTTGGTTATATTCCTATTAGTCATATAGTTTTAGTCTACTTACTTACATTAATAATTAATGTAAGTAAGTAGACTAAATTGTATCCTAGTTCTTAGGAATATAACTCTATTTATACTATATTTTATTGAGTCTAAATAAACATTATTATTACGTTATTATTATTCCAGTTTTAACAAAAGCCGAATGGGAGTATTTTCTGTGAATCGAAGGCTTCCACGAAACATTCAAAGTTGGTTTTCATATAATAACCAGAACCTGTTACAACGAAGACCTTACATAATCAGCCTATGATGTTCCCACTGCTGGGACACAGGCCTCCTCTCTGTGAGAGAGAGTGGGCCGTTATCCACCATGCGGGCCCAGTACGGGTTGGTAGATGTCACATGTCTTCGAATTGTTGGTTCTAGGACATGCCGGTTTCCTCACGATGATTTTGTAACGATGGCATCTTCATTGTTATTACTATATAGTTCTTAGATTTAGTCTGCTGTATTCTAGGGCAACCTGTCTAACAAGAACTTTCAATATAGTTCTTAGATATAGCCTGCTGTAGTCTAGGGCGACCTGCTAAGCAAAAACTTTCACCCAGCAACCACTACACCTTCTCACACCCCAGTCCCCATTGAAGTGACCTTGATTTTTTGCCATTCAAAAGGGGATTGAATATTTTTAAATGGAGCCTTGCATACCTACCTTTTCGCCATTTTGTTTTTTCTTTCAAAATGGTGGCCGTGCATGACACCTCTATAAATCGATAGCTGCTATCAATGCAAACAGAAAACATAATAGGACCAAACCGTATTATATTATGTTTTTCTGTTTGTATTGATGGCAGTTTCAAAGCCCGTTCGATTTTGAGTTTGAACTAGAGTGAAATTACTGTTGTTCTCCTTCAACGTCAGCATACAATTACTTGCGAGAAGGAATTCATTCTGGCCGGTATCGACGTTGTCCCGGCACGGAGATATCTCATTTATTTCGCTTATCATTGCCCCGGGAACGAGTATCGTCAACGCGATGGCCATTTCTTTGGATGGGGCTACGAGAGAGACGGAATTTATGCTTTTGTTATTGTGAGAATTATTGGGCTCTCCGTTTTTGATTTGGTTCTGAAGTAGGGAAGTCCAAGGTTGCCTTTAAGTGTGTAGTCGGTTGTTGAAAGAAATGGAATACTTTGACTGAGATCTAGTTAAATTCATTGGGTTTTCGTGTATTTTTTGTAAACACCCAGAATTTGAAGACAAGTTTTTTAAATTGAAAATAGCTCACCATGAGGTATGTGTTTTCTCTTTGCTTGATTTGGGGATAAAAAAGAAATTCATAAAAAAATATTGAATGGCAATATAAAAAATATTTATTGGCCAAGACCCAAATCCTTTTCCGTTATATTTCGCATAGACCAAAGAGTACCTAGTCTAAATTATTTAGTAGATCACTTCCTGTTATGGAAATAGTTGTCATATATTTGGGTAAATAATGGTCCTTCCAGTTCCAAACGAGAACATAAATAAAATGAAATAGGAACCTATAAAGTGGTTGTGTTAGTCTTAAATATTATTTAGAGGTTTTATTTTGTTTCAGATATGGTTTTTGAGGAAACAAAGATGCGATAGGCTCAATCGAGACTCTAGTTGGGATAATAAGCTGGTGCTACATTGCGAGTCGTGGTCATTTATTTTTGTTTAATGGGCTCAGTACCCGGCGATAAATATTGCACATCGACCTTTGGAAAGAGACAATCGGCTAATTTCGGTTCGTAGAGCGTTATCTCTGTCGCACGAAATACAAACAGTCCGGTATCTATTAGGAGCTGTTAAAACAATTATGATTTGCTTCTTTTGATAATTATTTTTATTCTTCGTATGATGTGCAATATTTATCGCCGGGTAATGTACTTATATGAATATCCTTATTCTTAAATTCCTCAGATAGTTTTACAAAACCTAAGTTGCGCTAACGACATTACCATATCATATAGCTTCTGATCACAATGCAACGATATTTGACATCCAAAAGAGCCATTTATTGAGAGAGATACAGTTATTTATTTTAGTATCAATTTCAAAACCCCTATTTCGTGGCCTCAGTCTCCCGCTACCCTCTGTGGCTCGTTGGCGGGCTGCAATGAAAAATAAAAGGTGCACAACACAAAATGAACAGCCATGTTGACACTGTCATTTGTTTCGCTGAGATTCAACTCCCTAGATAACTGAGAATGTTCATTTATGCCAACGTCATAAATGAGCTGCTCGGGTTTATATCAGTGGTTCTGGTGGTGTGTACCTAGATAATATCTGCAGATTTATTGATTGACAGAAATAATCATTAAGGATAGTAAAGTCTGGGAAATTAATTGTTAAGCAATTTGACCAACAACTTAAATTGCCCGTATATTCAAATCATAACTGTCATTCGTGATAGTTGTATGCAATTTTTTTATTTTATACTTTAAGCACACGAATGTATAAGGGCGGACTTGACGTAAGGTGAAAAAAATAGTTAAAAATAGATTTAATAGATTTAATATACCTATTGATAGTAGTAGATAGTATAGTAGGTAGTATAGTGTAGTAGTAGTAGATAGTATAGTGATTTTGCAATAGTTTGTCGGATATTATCGTCGGCCGCAAACACACTCCACTTTTTAACTCTGTGGAAAATTCGGTGGCCATCCTAAGCACGTGATGTGCATTGTACAGACGCCAGCACATCAAGCTACTACAATCTGTCAAATTTCTTTAATAGATTTGAAACTTTATCGCTCAATCATAAGGTTCAAAGTTGATTGGTAAAATTTAATTTATTTCAATATGTGTATCTGTATGCATTTATTTCAAACCTATATCCATGTTTGAAGAATGAGGAAAATGTCTTGAGGAAAGTTTTAGTTTTAGTATTAATGTCGTTCGCTGTAAGAGTAGGGGGAGACCAAAGAAACTATGGAGGTGCATGATTATATGGTTAGAAAGGTGGTCACTACCGAAATGATGACTAATTGTCTAATTATATTGACTAATTGTCGTTGTTTGTTTGTGTATTGGTTACGTCTGGCGCAGATGGAATAAATATTATTTTTTTATTTTATTACTTACTATTATTTTACAAATTATTTATTTGTTTCCGTAACTGCCCGTGACATCACAGCGGGCCCTATCAGAATACCAGCGCTGCAACATTTATTTATGTCGTAGCATCATGCTGAGATAGGAGCCTTTTGGCCTCGTATAGGACTTTCTGTTTCATTTTCCTTTTGTTTCTTTTTTTTTAATATAACTTGCATTTTCCTGTACGAGTGCAATATATACTTTTTCTTTCTTTTATTTCTTTCTAATAAAATTCTAATAGAAGTGTGGAAGAAAAAAACATGTTGCGGTGACCCGAAATAAATTGGTATAAGTACAGTAGAATCTTGATGATAAATTAACGTTGTCCTGTAATGTTTTTTTTATACACCGTCTACGTTTCTCATTCAACCCTCCTGTCACAGGTCCGAGGGCCAAATTTATTTTCTTTATTTGAAATGGGTTTTTTCTTGCCTCTAGTCTAGGTCAGAGATGACAAAGACAAAGTCGACGATGGAGTGAGCTTACCCAGAATAAGTCTGTTCACTCTCACTTCGCTGGACCTTTTTGAGTGCTCTTCTATCTTTATGTATTTTACTCATTTTTAGGGTTCCGTACCAAAATGGTAAAACGGAATCCTCATGGTGAGACAGTCTGTCTGTCTGTCACAGCTGGATATCTCAAAAACTACTAATGCTATCAACTTGAAATTTAGAATAGTTTTAGATGACGTTTGCTAAACTATTTTTCAAATAAGAAAGACATAAAAATATATGTATATTTTTGCATCAGGGACGGAAAAAAGGTCTGAAAAATTCCAAGTAGGGCTACTAGGGCATATGGGGTATCATTTTTTCTTTTTTTTTAGGCAGCATAGTTTTTGATTTTTGGTGAAAAATATAAAAAAACAAATACCGTTCCCGGCCCTTATCTCCGATGTTTGCAAAAAGAAAAATCTGAAATAATTATATGTGATAGAAGCTTATGTAAAGATTACAGGAAAAATAGTCTAGTCGAAGTCTCTAAATAGCACACTTTTTCAGAAATCATCAACAAAAATTATATTAGGTCTACTATCGGTCAAGAGATGGCGCTGACATAAAACTGCAATATTGTACACCGCTGTGCACAGAGTTAAAATTCTCTAACAAATATAGGCCTCGCTGATGAAAAATTAAAAATATGATGGTACGGAACCCTCGGCCTCGGTGCGCCAGTCTGATTCGCTCTTGACCGGTTTTTTTTGTTTTGTGTGTACATAAAGAAATAAACGATGAGGGTCTTTGGATCTCAAGCGGAATGCAGTGCCTATTCTATGCTTAAGGAATTCCCACAGCTGAAAATGACCACTATGTACAGACGCCAGCACATCAAGTTACTACAATCTGTCAAATTTCTTTAATAGATTTTCAACTTTATCGCTTACGCATAAGGTTCAAAGTTGATTGGAAAAATTTGACAGTTTCGGGTAGCTTGATGTGCTGGCGTCTGTACATGCACACGCATGCCGTCTGCCCAATTTCTGTAAAGATATCTTCGAAGACACTTTTACATGTACATTTAAACTAGATGGCGCTGTCGACACCTGTCTGAAAAGCTCTAAGAAGAAACACCATAACAAACTTGATATCTAGGTACCTATGTTGAACGTACGGTACGTAAAATACGAGACATAGTTATGTTATCTCGTATTTTATGACATCAACATCAAAGCGCAGGGCGACTCCCTATTCCGTATTAAAACGCCTGTTATACCATGTGGACAGGAAAAACCATGAGAAATTCTCACATGTGGGACTCCTAACAAGCAACAGAAATAAACATTTTACGATTGGTTTAGTGCGTAAGAGTGCGTTGTGTCAATTCTATAAAACGTTTGTTGTGCACCAGAAATTGGGCCGTATTTATGTAATACGTTTTTGTTTTGTAGGGAATAGTGAATAAAAACTTGTTTTTATGTACCTACATTTTATTTATTTTTCTTTGTTTTTTCTTCGGTTAAGCGTTTTATTTCTGGGTTCTGCTTTCTGTAGTAAAATATTTGATGATTGTAACTTTGTTTTGGGAGAATGAACACACAGGGCACATACTTACGACTACATTTTTACGGATGTCTGTTTGATATCATTACAAAAAGGTTTTTCCTTCGAGATTTTGACATTTATATTATAGAGAAATTAAAAAAAGAAAATAAGACTAAAAAAGTATCTTTACATATCAATACAAAAGTGTTTTGCGTATTTAATTTTGCTCAGTTGCTATTAGCGACTTATTGGCGTAGGATGTGGTGTTGATCTTGATAAATGCCAGAACGCTGTTGGTGTCGAATTATTTTGAGTAAGTTCAAACTGAAATGAGCACTAACAAGGCTTTTAAAGTAAATTATTGATGAATATATATGTATAAAATTGCAATATGTATCAAATTAGCATACATCTGGTCCTGTTTTCGACAAAAACAATATTTTGAAACGGTAACCTATTGTGTGTCAATTTAAAATAACCACAATAACTCCTTAATAACAAATTACGTATCGTCTTTACGATGGGAAATAACATTGGCAAATTCCGTAATGTAATGTTACGGATCAGTATTTTTAATAAAACAAATTACCTATCATATTATTGTTATATTTATTTACGTAAATTGCAAGGTTTTTCCACTCACATAAATTAATATTGACGTCGTTACTAAATTACACAAAAAAGCTTCTGGTGTATCAATTACCTCATTACCTCCGACTCGTTGAAAATATATTCAACAAAAACAGAAAACCATTTCTTCTGTAAAATTTGAGTTTTACGATAACTGACTTATTGCTCGGGGGCGTCGGCGTCTGTATATGTGTAAAACAATATTAAGATAAAAAAGGAATCTTATTTGGTTATCTGTAATAACTAAATTATATATTCAGATGAAAAAGCTCCTATAATTTGCACAAAATAGATTACAACACCTTCATTTTGCCTAGACGCAATAAGTCTTCACTAACAAAAATATTACACCTTTGACTTTGAAACTATAATAAATCATTCTACGAAATTGAATATACCGCATGATTTATTTATGGTAGTAAATTATAATTATCGTTTTATGTTGCTCGTCATATTATAAAGTATGTAATGTTGTAAAACATCAGAATACTGTGGTGCATTTTAGGTATAACAAAAATGTAAAATAGAGATGTTAAGTATCCTTATTGTACAGACGCCAGCACATCAAGCTACTAATTTTATTATATTACGTACCTAAGTCTGCCAAGCTGCAGCTTTGGTAAGTACATATATAATGACACTTTAGCGTACCCAACGCTAGTGTAGCGTGCATTTCTTAGAATAAAAAAAAAACTGATTACAAGTTTTTTAGGGTTCCGTACCTACCCATAGGGTAAAACGGAACCCTATTACTAAGACTACGCTGTCCGTCTATCACCAGGCTGTATCTCATGAACCATGATAGTTAGACAGTTGAAATTTTCACAGATGATGTATTTCTATAAGAACAATTACTAAAAACAGAATAAAATAAATATTTAAGGGGCGCTCCCATACAACAAACGTGTTTTTTTCGGCGTTCTTGCCTTGTGGTACGGAACCCTTCGTGTGCGAGTCCGACTCGCACTTGGCGAGTTTTTTTAAATATTATTCGCACTGAGTCTTGTATATGTAAGAGGTACTTAGAGGACTTTTGACTTCGTATGCAAGCTGTTAAAATTGAATTACCTGCCTACAATGAAGTAAATTAATCCATACTAATATTATAAATTCGAAAGTAACTCTGTCTGTCTGTCTGACGGTTGACAGGGGAGAATGGGAGAAGAAAACGTTTTGAGCCTACCCCAAGTACAGTACCCGGCGATAAATATTGCACATCGACCTTTGGAAAGAGACAATCGGCTAATTTCGGCTTCGTAGAGCGTTATCTCTGTCGCACAAAATACAAACAGTCCAGTATCTATTAGGAGCTGTTAAAACAATTTTATTATGATTTGCTTCTTTTGATAATTATTTTTATTCTTTGTATAAAATGAAAAAAAGGTAAAGGTCGATGTGCAATATTTATCGCCGGGTACATGAGATGACGAAGACGATGAACGTACTCTACGCGGTCGTGCTAGGCCCACCAGACCTAGCCCTAATTTGAGTAGTAGGTAGGTTGTTTTGTTGTTGTTAGTCGATAGTGGTGGCTCACCGTTATCGGCCACGACTTACGAGTGTCGTGAGTTCGAACCTAGGCAGACACTTTACTTTGTGTATTTAATTTCATCACCACTGCTCTCAAAACGGTGAAGGAAAACATCGTGAGGAAACCGTCATGCCCTAGAAACAAAAAATCGAGGACATGTGACATCCACCAACCCGTACTGGGACCGCGTGGTGGAATATGGCCCACTCCCTCTCACAGAGAGGAGGCGATGGGTTTGATATAGGCTGATTATGTTGTTTTATGTAAGTCGTTTTGCGAATAAAATACTCTGCGTATTTTCCAAGTGACAGATGTTTAAATATTACATTTTATACCACAAAAACATAACCCACTTAGCAACACAACCCTCAATAATACTTCTAAATAATATCTCCATCCCTTTGAACTCCGAACAGAATTAGCATTGGGAGCATTTCGGCCTATTTTACATGTTAGTACAATAAAATTCGCTCAGTATGTTATAGGCCTAATAAAGTGAGTACGTGATAGTGATCTCTAATATTTTATATACATTACGCGGATTGTTTCATAAATTCGCATGGTTAAGCAATAGAGACGTGCAATGTATGCTGAACGAGGAGGGTTCTGTCGTTTCTAACGAAGACAGTGGTTTTTAAAAGGGTTTGGGAGTTTTTTAAAGATGTTTTAGAATGGGATATGGTTAATACATTGATTGTTTTACTAGGTGTGCCCTATTTTAGTTATTTATGGTATTGAATGGCAAACATACGCAATCGCTAAAGATTAGGTTCAAGGTTGAATGGGAAAATTTGACAGTTTCGGGTAGCTTGATGTGCTTGGCGTCTGTACAACTACAAACAATAAGCGGTCAGAGCGTTATTTCCAATTGCGACATTCCCTGTAAAATCCTATTAAATCACAAGACGTGGTAGTTTATTATGTGCCGGTAACAACACGGCACAATCTTCGAAGAAAATAATACCGCTTTATAATGCTATTAAGAACAGGTGTTGCCGAGACAGGGGCTAATTTATTAAAGAAATTAATTCGTTGTTTCACGATTGATGGTATTATTAAACGATAACATCTTTCTTCTTGAGCATGAGACTTGATATCCACTCTTCAACAATGGATTCTGCAGAAAATTGCTGTTACATACATTTTGACCGCGTAGGTATTGCACTGACATATGAAACAGCTGTTGTTTTTCTATAACCGACGAATTATTTCTACGTCTTAACTCATGTGCTGAATTCAAGGTTACAGTTTGCGCGTCGACGTCCCCTCCACCATCCTGTATAGTGTAGCACCCTGTATGTGTAGTGTGAATTTGATAACGTATTAAGCGCTGTACTACGACACTATTAATATTTAAAAAAAATGAAAAAATCAACTGTCTTGTTTTTTCTACCCCTACTGTAAACTGTACTGGCATAGACCCAGACTTCAGGAGCGCGCAAGGGCGGAGATTAATGGGTAGTTCACCGTCCGATCAGGACCAGGCCCGTGCCGAACGGCACGTACGTGTTCCACGCGCGCCGCAAAGAGATGTCAGCAGCAATTGAAGGGGCTCCTTAGGGCCGAAGCCTGCCTGGTCAACGGCATTGTCCGAAAGGGTTAGCGCTGGCCCAGAACATAAAGGGCTAAGGAAGGAATACGGGTGGGTTTTAGTCAATAAGAGTCTGACACGCCCTTCCGCTCCATCCAGAGCGGGAGGGGTCATTTGATGATTTCCCATCCTGCAAAAAAAAAGGAGCGCGCAAGACCCACCACGACGTAAAGCACGGTTACGTGGTAGGGTACTTTATTATTATTAAAACCCTGTGATGTTCCACTGCAGGGCAAATTTTTGTTGTAGGAGTCGAGCTTATCCCTTCATCATAATGAGTTTCAACGAATGAATTTAAGATTTTTATCAATTATATAAATAGTGACATAACTATTATAAAAAGAAACAAGTGTGTACATTTGACCATATTTATGTCATAATCTAAGAAGTATTTTATCAACCAAATAGACTATCAAATTGGTTGTCAGACTATAATACTATAGGTAATCGGATTTAATAATTGATTTGTATTTGCCGAGAATCAAGACAAGAAAAATCACTTGTAACGGGTTTTTGTAAGATAATATGTGCCTACACATTTTACAAGTCAGTAATAAAATTGTAATTATATATTTTGCTGAAGCAGTTTTGTACGAAACTGAAATTTAATTCGTGGAAGCAGAAGTTTCGCTGAAGCAAAATACGAGATTGTGCAAACAGAGCCCCGATTTAGAATCTTTCGAGTTCGATTTACATTTGTATTTATAATTTAGCTACGAAAATAAAATAACCCCCCTTTCCCCCTAACCCCCCCTTTGGGGGAACAAGGCGTGATGTTACATTATTTAAAATAAAAAAGAAGCAAGTGATTGGCATAAAAGTATATTATGAATATAAATCGATATGGATTTGGTTCATTCAAAGAGTTTTGAATTGCACCGCAGAATGAATAGCAATGGCCTCCTGAATGTTTATAACTCGAAATGGGACGACCAATCTATTTCGCTTGGCAATTATTGATTACGAGTTATGTTCGTCCTTTGTAGTTATTGGATCGAATAGCATTGGCATTGTCTATCAGTAGATGACCCACGGCATAATGCAAATTGGTTGGTATAATGATGCTAACGAAATGATATTTGGTTTTCAAGTCTCTGTCCGCTTAAAGCTCCATCTACGAACTATTTCTGTGTTGAATAATGAAAAGAAAAGACAATGAACGGTTAAAATATGAAACAATAATGAATCATTGATTTGCCAATATAAAATTGAATCTATATACATAAAATTCAAGGTCCTGACTGACTGACATTTCAACACACAGCCTAAACCGCTGGTCCTAGAGACATGTGATTTGGAGGGTGAGTTCTTTGTGAAGAGTAGGTATCCACTAAGAAAGGGTTTTTCTAAAATTCCACTCCTAAGAGGGTGAATGGGGGAGGGTGATATTTCACGCGGACAAAGTCGCGGACCGAAACTAGTATATTATATGTCTTTTTTTTGTCTTATATGTTTTTTTGTGTTAGTCTGTAAGCTATTAATCTATGGGCCAAAGTAGCCTGAAAAAAAAGGTTTTCAGGACTCGTTTCTGTGAATGGGAGTGGGCGATAATCCACCACGCGGGCCTAGTGCAGGTTGGTGGATGTCACATGTCTTTGAAGTTTTGGTTCTATGACATGCCGGTTTACTACTTTACTCACAATGTTTTCCTTCACCGTTTTGAGAGCAGTGGTGATGAAATTATGTTGATAATACAATAAGGTACAATGTAATATGTATCAATATACATACACTACCAATTGTGCTTTTGTTTTCTTTACTCCAATAAATATGGCTACATCGCATTGATATGTTATTTTTATCTGATTAAAAGTACAGTTCGTTCATTAAAATCATAGCCTTTTTATTTATATAAAAATAGGTAATCGGCCCAGACATGTAGGGAAATACTAGATCTAATAAAAGTTAGAAGAATACTGCAAGTGAAATTACCGGCACGTGAGGTTTGAGAGATTATGAAAATTGCGGTCGGGAAGGAAGGTGTAAAAGCCAAGGAATTTGTTGATCACAAGCCGGAAGGAAGGTAAGAGCAACGAAGGAAGGCAATCTTACCATCACTAAGTTGGAGGGATCCAGAAACCAGAATATTTGGATGTATCAAACGAGAGTCGTATTTAGAGGCCAGCCGGTCGATTCTGTAAAAATCTCACCGTGACAACTTAGGTGAAGTGAGTTTGTTTTTGCTAGGAATTGATACTATTGACAGCTCACTCCACGCTCACTTCACCTAAGTTTTCACGGTGAGATTTATACAGAATAGCAACGCACGATTTATATTGAAAAAATTCTAAGTCATTTAAAGTTACGAAACTAGCTGTGTAATGTACCTTGTTTTTTCCACTTGAAGAGACATCCATTAGTTTAACAGCGGTCCCTAGATTTTTTTTGTGTACAAGGCGTGTATAAGAGACGAGACGCCCCGCGGGCGCCGAAAAAAAGGTTCTGGGACATTCTACATTGACGTCACGCTGGGAGCGGGACTTGTGAGTGGTTAGTTTATATTGATAATGTTTTAATAACTTCCTGTCACTGATATTTACATAGCAAGTAGTGTTAATTGAATTCGTGTGGGCTACGTACAACTAAAAAGTGAAAAAAAATTACAAAAAAAAACAGAAAAAAGGACTTCCAGAGTTTTTTTTTTGCTTTATGACCAATGTGTCAGTGAGTGTAACTTTAGTGAAGTTTCAATTTACTGGGAGTTTGTGTCTTTAGTGGTCAAGTAATCATGAGGTCGAGAATACTTATAACGGTTATCATATCCGCTTATTGTCTTATCATCAACTCATGTTAGTCATACGAATAAACGTAGCACTTCAGTACATAATCATTTTTTTTTAAATCTACATACGATAGTACCAACTATCGCAAACAATGATAATGAAATAACATTAGTTTTGTTGTCTACGTACAGGCGCCAGCACATCACGCTATCTCAAACTGTCAAATTTTCTCAATCAGCCTTGAACCTAATGCTAATAGAGCTAAAGTTGAAAATCCATTAAAGAAATTTGACAGATTGTAGTAGCTTGATGTGCTGGGGTCTGTACTAATATCAATAAAACTTAATTAATGCATGGTAATAATGATTGTTTTTTCATGTGCATGTTTCGGGGTTGCCCCTTTTTTTCCCGATTAGGTGCTCAAATTGTATTTTTTTTTATAAAATCGTAAACGGATCGTAAGGAGTCAATGTCCTTTTTGTCGCACATAGTTGTGCCTTCTTCATTAAATTATAATCGAGTGTGAGGGCTTCGATTATTTTTTATTTTACTGCTTAGTAAATCTCGATACCATTCTGTGAAGTTCCGCCAATTTATTTTAAAATGCGCTGCATATTTACTGTTTTGTAACTCCCTCAATTTCATCTCGATCTTTCTTTTAATAGATGGAGAATCTGTATCATGTAACATACTTTGAACAGAATTAATAATAATACAAACTGATGAAAGAATGTTTCAGTTTTAAATGAAGTTTTCTACCTACCCAAAGACAAGTCACCCAAACAAAAGCCAACAAAACCACAAAGGTTTTAATAAAACATCGTATTTCAAACTAAACAAGAAGAAATCACCACGCGTCGCGTTGCCGTCTCGATTTGTAGCCGCCACGGTAACAAATGTACTGAAATTGGCTCAATAAACTAAGTCTTTGGTCTCTGAATGGCTATTAGCCGTTGACCGCGGCTACCGACCCGGGCTATTTGCTACATTAATTATTTAAATGTACACCCGTGCCAATCCCGAGGGCTTACTGTTGTTAATAATTTTGCGCTGTTGATACGTTTCTTGAGGGATCGTGGAACTTTGGTTGCTGATGAAATGAAACTGTGGTCAGGAATGATTAAGTGTTTAGATGCAATGGTCAACGCGTTTATGGACATAGTAAAACAGTGCTAAATAAATATAAATGCCAGCCACAGCACTCAAGATAGAGTTGTTGACTGACCGTGACCTTCCAGTATTTTGCTCACATAATTTTCTAGTTACAGAATCTGTTGTTGCATGGTGTCCGGCCATATATAGTCGAGACTATAAAAAGAGAACAAAATACATTCGGATTTCCCTAGAAAGTCAGCCCCACTTTTTTTTTTTTTTTGAGGATGGGAAATCATCAAATGACCCCTCCCGCTCTGGGTAGAGCGGAAGGGAGTGTCAGACTCTTACTGACTAAAACCCACCCGTGTTCCTTCCTTAGCCCTTTATGTTCCGAGCCAGCGGTAACCCTTTCGGAAAATCCCGCTGACCCGGCAGGCTTCGGCCCTGACGGGCCCCTCCGTATGATGCTGACATCTCTTTGAGGCGCGCGTGGAACACGTACGCGCCGTCCGGCACGGGCCTGGTCCTGATCGGACGGTGAGCTACCCATTACTCTCCGCCCGCAGGCCCGCGCCTACGGTGGCCGGGAGTCGTCGCGCGGCTCCCGACGCCCGGAGCGTCTCCCGCGGCGGCTGGGACGGGAGGCTCTCTCCCTCAGCCGTCCCGCCGCCTCCTTCGCTAGCATGACTGCTTCGCAGAAGGAGGCGACTGCCCCCCACTCCCTCTCGCCCCGGACCATGGCTTGAACCAGGCCCGGACGCGAGAGGTCGCTGCCGCTGCCGATCGCCTCAACGAGGACACGGCGTTGCTCCGCCCACGCGGGGCAGACCTCCACCGTGTGCTCCACCGTGTCCTCTGGGCGATCCTGGCAAGTCAGCCCCGCTCATGGCTTTGCTAACCGGCTAACAAATTCACCACAATAAGATTTATAATCTTAGTCATACCTTCATAACCTCTTCCACACTTTCTCTCACAGAGAGTAGGCTTGTGTTCCAGCAGTGGGTACATTATAGTCTGAATACGCATGCCTTCATGCGAGTAAATGAATATTATTTATTTATTTATTTAATACTTCAAGCACATAAATGTACAGAGGCGGACTTAATGCCATAGGGATATTCTGTCATATTTTCTAATAAACTGACCATATAATCAAAATACCTACACCGAAAATACTTCCAGATGACTCACTTAAGGAAAAATCGAAGGGAAAAAAGCTTTGTCTATACATACGTATAACAAAACAGGACTCAATTACGGGAGAACACTCACAAGGCTTGGTACAGGATTGCGGTTGGACAAAGTTAGTAATTAGAGGAAATCAAATGACGACCCTGGCTATGTATTCACGGCCTAAAATAACATTACAAGGAAAACATTGGGTTTGCGTCCTTCTAATATAGCTGTGTGTACTTACAAGTAGATACTGGGATTGTGGTGTAGTCGTATCGTTTGGAATGGGCTGTTTCACGTTGTTTCTGGAAAAAGTTAGTTTATTTTGGTCTATTTGCTTTTCTAATACCTGATAAAATCATAATATCTTGTTAACTTTAGTTAGTGAAATTCCTATCTCGAATTCAGTACTTTCAACTATTAGATATATAATGTGGAGATGACAATACCACTATAAATTAAACTTCGTAAGTATCTAATGACGTTCCCAGTCTGCATACAAAATTCAATCAAATATCCAATAGTTTAGTCACTGGACATTATTTTAAATTTTTTACATTTTCTATATGATCAGGCCACACAGGTGAAAGACATCTGCAGATAAACACAACATGTTGCCAGCTCGCTAGTTCAATAACCTTCGCCAAATTTGTTCTTAAATTTCCCGATGCGACATAAAAGTTATGCATGAGGAAGTTATTACTTACTAGAAATGATAAATTTTTTACAAACTTGAAAAAAATGGTGTGCCCGGCACACTGACCTATACCATTTTTCAGGTTTCGGCCACATGTTTGTTGCGTAAATGACACCGCGCGTTGCCGCAATATTTTAATGATGCTCTTTTTTGTTTATACTTTTATGTTATTTAATATTATGTTAGAAAAAATCACTTTTTTTTATTTCAACGTTAGGATTTCTTCCATAGTTCCTAAATACTCCTATGGATTAGTATCGTTAGCGTTTTCATTTATTGTTGTATTGTCATCACGACATCCGTACTAATATTATAAATTCGAAAGTAACTCTGTCTGTATGTTACCTTTTCACGCCTAAACCACTGATCGGATTTGGATAAAATTTGGCAGAGAGATAGATTACATCCCGGGGAAGGGACATAGGATAGTTTTTATCGACATACTTCGCGGGCGAAGCCGCGGGCGGAAGCTAGTTGTAAATACAACTATACATGGCATTGCAGGGACACGACCTTCAGCAATAAAGTACGCGACCAAGAAGCGGTGTGCAGCAGTGCATTGTTAAAGTCTGATAATTGATAACTCTCGAAGTCCCGATTCTAGCTACCTATTCTACCTTTAGCCAAAATTCGAAGACATATGACACCCACCAACCCGCACCGGGCCTGCGTGAACAGAAAGGAGGCCTGTGTCCCAGCAGTGGGAACATTATAGGCTGACAAGACAATTAAAGACTTATAAGATAATGTACTAGCTTCTGCCCGCGACTTCGTCCGCGTGAAATTTCACCCTCCCCCCATTCACCATTCAGGGGTGGAATTTTGAAAAACATTTTGTAAGTGGATACCTACTTTTCACAAAGAACACACTCTCCTTCATGTCTCTAGGACCAGCGGTTTAGGCTGTGCGTTGATATATCAGTCAGTCAGGACTTTGAATTTTATGTATATAGATTCAATTTTAGATTGGCAAATCAATGTTTCATCACTGTTTCTTTAATATTTTAAGCGTTCATTGTCTTTTCTTTTCATTATTCAACACAGAAATAGTCTGTAGATTGAGCTTTAAGCGGACAGTAGGTAATCAAGCGTTGATGTCTCATTTCCCAGAACTTGAAAACCAAATATCATTTCGTTAGCATCATTGTACATAGAGAGTATAGATATTCAATTTCAGTGGCTTTTATTTAAAATTTTGAGCAGCGGTGGCCCAGTGGCAACGGCCCAGACTCACGAGGTGTAGATCGTGAGTTCGAACCCTGTCAGACGCTTTACTTTGTGTAAATAACTTATCACCACTGCTCTCAAAACGGAGAAGGAAAACATCGCGAGGAAACCGACATGTAGAATCAAAAATTCGAAGATGTTATGTTCTTGGAATAAAAGATATTGTTGATTGAGTAGACTTGGTTTATTGAGAAGAGATGGATTACAGAGACAGACACGGTATCACAGACGGGATCAGATGAAGCAGTGTAAGTGACAGGAATCAACCGGAACCATAGCTTATGTCTAGTGGTGTCCATACTAATTACCAACTAAATAGTGATGTTACAACAGAAGACATGTGCCATATACTAACCCGCACTGGGCCCGCGTGGTAGATTGTTAAAAAAAATATATTATAAATAATTTTATTTTAAATAAATTTGAATAAATTTTTATATAATTTTTTTATATATTTTTTTTAATTTATACCACAACCTCTCGAAGAGAGGAGGTCTGTGTCCCAGCGCTGAGAACATTATAGGCTGTATAGAGGTATGAGGAACAGAGTGTAAAGTTCACTCATAGTCTATAGAAAAGGGAGGATCCTCCGACCAGACGGGTGTTGTGTCTGGCGGGCAACTGCCCGATGATTCATGTCGGGCCGTTGTATCTATGCTAGTTGCGCGGTAAACTCTGCTTGCGCGATGCAGGATTTTGCGTGACGTCAGTATGACGCGTTGTTTTTGCATGTGGCGTTGTAGATACCGCTACAGCTGAATATGCTATGATACTTATTTAAAAACTTGTGCCAACCCCCGTAGCCCCTAAAGCATCATGGGACTAGCAGTAATTTGGCATCGCTATCATCCGGGATCATAGTCGGCGTCGAACAATACAGTGACAGGGGTAATAACAAGCCTGATTCCGGTACTTATCTTCGAATGCGACATAGTTCCGATCCCTATTGTTGTGCACTTGAATTATTTCAGCTGTACCAATCTATAGTGCTGCGACAAAAAGCTATCGATAAAACATTTACAAAAAAAAAAAACAACAGACTTGAAAAAAAACAACGAAGTGAAAATTAATTTGAGTTTCGAAATTTTTTATGTGTTTCACTTTTGATTGTGGCCGAATGCATAACCTCCTCCTGTTTAGAATTATGTTAGAAATAATTGAAAATGTTATTTTTGTATGATTTTTCATGGTTGCTGATAGTTTGCTTAACATTTCTTTACTTTTATGTTCACACTGGATTCTATTTAATTTGTTATTAGAAACCGATCTGATGATAGTTGCAATGCCGATGGGATGATAAACTGACTGACCTTAAGTTATTATTAGCACACACGTCCTCTTAAAAAAAAATCGGTACATCCCTATTTCGTGAAACAAACTTTCGCATTAAGGCAGTATTGGATTGCCACGGAGTCATTCATTCAAAGAATACGAATAAATTTAGATTCAGAAAGCGAGATTCTTCTTTCAGGGCCTGTTCACCAGTAGCTAGGGCCTTGTTCCGAATACCGATGGGCTACTATTTTTTATTACTAAATGTTTTTGTATTTTATGTAGGTGTTCAAATAATTAAAAATGTTATTTGTATTATAATTTAAATACTAAAGGAGATAACAATAAAATATCAGCTACAACAAAATAATTATATAATCGACAGCGTAACATCACTAACAATGAAAAGGACCATCGAAGTTCTCCAGTCGATACTCACAGACAATGATAAGAGAAAATAATGGCGATAGCAATGATTGTTCTATTGCGTTAGAACGAGACAAATGTTTTAAAGACTTTGAAGTAAGTACTTTGGTAGACGGTTGATGCGCTGAACTATTTAGCAATTATACCGGCTGACTTTTTTACCAGGTTTTTTTAACAGGATCTAAAAGGTGAACGGACTATAAGTGTATGGCATAGAGATCCCTTTTTTTCGCAAACCTAAAATTAAATTAACCTACCAAAAAAAATAACATTACTTATTTGAAGTAAACATTTCATACTAAAACATAAATAAATAAATAAAATCAAATATATAGATAGATAGATAGATAAACCATTTATTTGGCACACACAAAATACAACACACAAAAGTACAATATCAGATGATAATCAATTACCCACATGAATCCATACTAATATTATAAATTCGAAAGTAACTCTGTCTGTCTGTATGTTACCTTTTCACGCCTAAACCACTGAACGGATTTGAATAAATGGCAGAGAGATAGATTGCATCCCGGGGAAGGACATAGGATAATTTATATCGACATACATCGGGCGAAGCCGCGGTCAGAAGCTAGTATAATATAAAAACAAGATGCCGATATAAAAACAAAAGGAAAACATACTTAACGAAATACAAGTGACACTATGACGAATACTTAATAAAATATATCGACAAATAATATTAAAAATCAACTTATAGGCGGGCTCTACGCGCGGTAATTGTCAATGAATTCGAAGCGACATTCAATCCTTTGATTGAAGCCATCAGCCGGCTTCAATAAAGGAATGAATTTAAAAAAATAAGATTTATTTTTATTTTTTGTGAAAAAAAAAAGAGATTTCTGGTCCCTATGATGCTTCTACTCCTTTTTTTTTTGATGATGGGAAATCGTCAAATGACCCCTCCCGCTCTGGGGGCTTACTCTCCAAACTAATTTTAATTCCAATGAGAGGCCAATATGATTCCAATTTTAATTTTACAGTCACGTGATTACTCTCTCTTGAAAACAATATTGTCAACAATTACCCCACGCCAAGCCCGAACCCAATTCCACTTAGTTCTCCAAAATGGACACCCAATCTAAAAATCATTTGGCGCTAGCATCGAACTCAAGAGTACGAAACGTCACAATTCCAATGTCGATCTATCGGAATTAAATTGAAGAGTAAGCACCCTGGGTGGAGCGGAAGGGAGTGTCAGACCCTTACTGACTAAAACCCACCCGTGTTCCTTCCTTAGCCCTTTATGTTCCGGGCCAGCGGTAACCCTTTCGGACAGCTTCTACATCTTTTATACCCTATTTTTGTCTAGACGGCAGTGGCGAAATTTCCATGCAAGTCGATTCCTACCGGCTTCCTTTTGAAAACTGGCACAGTTAGTATTCTATAGACAAATAATAATAATTAAATATTATTCCGGCTTACCTCTTACAAAAATTGACCCTTCGCTAATGCTAGACGGTAAAACAAGTCAGCCGGTACATGAACAGCCTCTTTGTTGATTAAGTGCTATCGAGACTGGGAACAAGAGGTGCATTTCCTCTGATGAAGCGCAGGGTGACAAAATTGCGAAAAGGCTCCTTCAAATAGGCGCGACACGCGATAAAATCGCGCGCGACACAAAGGCACCGCAAGTCGCGCAACGAGCGGTGCCTTTGTGTCGCGCCTGTTTGTAGGAGCCTTAACACACTAAGGGCCTGTGCACACCACGTTTTTTAAACGCGCCGTTGACGTGCGTTTGTAGCGATACAGATGCGATACGCACGCGAGTCAGATACTAGCAGGCACTGCTCTGTAGGATAAAAGCGCGCCGTTGACGCACGTTTCAAAAACGCGCGTCAACGGCGCGTTTAAAAAACGTGGTGTGCACAGGCCCTAACAGGGGCAATGGTTTTCAATTTGACAGTTCAAAAACATTATTTGCGTTATTTACGTTGTTGATATTATGCTTCTGTCAATAAGCGGTAAAGGTACAATAACCTTATCGGTAATTATATTTTCGAGCCGTTTGGGGTTGAAACCCTCGGGCCCTCGCTCATGGTTTGTTCAACGAAATCTCTCGGCTGGTTGACACTTCCCGTGACCCAGAGGGTTGGCTTTTACCTTGGCCAGAGTACAATTATTACGCTTTGACAGCGATGCGGAGGACTTTTTCGGCTCCATAAATAAGTTTGTTTATAGTTTTAGTTAGGTTTGGTTATTATATTTGAATACTTTGTTGGTTAATTTGGTATAAGAAGTTTATCCAGTGTGTACTGTCACATAGGTCTTAAAACAGAAATGAATTAGACATTGATATTATGTATAATGTCGTGCAATCTTAGGCTTGTAAAATAATACGAGCTACTAAAGTAAAGACAAATAGATAACTCTTAATGACATAAAAGAGAAGTGGTGGCGCAGTGGTAATGGCGCCGCGACTTAGGAATTGTAATGTCGTAGGTTCAAACGCGCGTTCAGGCGCTTTACTTTGTGTAAATTATTTCGTCACCACTGCTCTCAAAATCTGTGGGGAAAACACCGTGAGGAAACTGGCATGTTCAAGAAAAGGGGACATGTGACGTCTACCAACCCGCACTGGGCCCGCGAGATGGATTGCGGCCCACTGCCTCTCACCGAGAGGAGGCTTGTGTCCCAGCAGTGGGTGTTCCCACTGCTGGAACACAGGCCTCCTAATGTAATAATAATGTTTTATACTGCCGGCCTATAATTTTTTTTTGTGTTATAATGTTTGTTTGTGTTTTGTTGTTGTTTGTGTTTGTTTTTTGTTTAATGTTGTTGTTTGTGTTGTGTTTGTTTTTTGTTTTGTGTTTTCTGGTGTACAATAAAGTACATATATATAAATAAATAAATAAATGTTTTATATGCTGATTTAAAGAGAAACACAAACTATAACTAGCCATACCAACACTCAATATCAACATGTAGTTTTAGCTATCAAGAGGATAGAGAGCCGGTCGAACAGTTGAGCAAATGTATGTAATCAAACTTGAGAGCACTTTACTGGAGAGTCGACTGACAGGGGATTACAGAATCAACTGCAAAGGTCCTCACACGACCGCGCAAAGTAAAAGTAACATAAATAATGACGTTTTTTTTAATCGAAAATACAACTATCCTATTTTATTTTGGTTTAATTTTTTGTAACAAGCACAATTAACATCACCCATTAGTTGTGAGTAAAGTCTTAAAACTTAATAAATATTGTGTAGCACACAATATTTTTAAATTTTTAAAATCGGTTGTAATTACATAAATCGCCGACGTCACCCAAAAAGCAGCAAAGACACGTTTTCCGCACGTCGAATGAGTCATGGGCCAAAATCTACCACCATGTGGGGCCCAGAAAACATCCGGCGACATCGAGGCAGACCCAGAAGAAGATGACGGGACGAGCTTGATGTCTACAGACAGGATTGGTCCACACTACCTGAGACTAGTGGAAATGAGACACGGAGGCCATTGCTCTACAGTGGGACAACATAGGCTAAAAATTAATAATAATAATAATAATCCGTGTGTTCGTGCTAAGCCCACTAGTACCGGGGAATCAATAGCTACCGTTTAGAAAAGTTAATAACATTTTAAATATCTTCATTTCATCATCTGCCCAGCCTTTTCCCAACTATGTTGAGGTCGGCTTCCAGTCTAACCGGATGAAGCTTCTCTGTATCAATTTTTAACTACTTTATTCTATCGAAGCCTCATGTTTACTCGCCAAACTTTAACAGTACAAACTTTGCGAAAATATTATGAAAATTTTAACACTCCCTTAACATAATCTAACAGAGTCTTGAACTAAGTTACGAAACTAGCTAATCAATACGATAATTTCTGATAAACTTAGTTTAAAACCTCTTCTGGTGAGTTTAAACTACAAAATTGCCCGCGAGCGAGTTTCTCTAGTGTTAGAGGATTTTCTTGAAACCAGCTTTATTCTACTATAAGCTATTTTTAGTTTAAAATACTCAGATTCTATATAAAAATAACTTTAATCACGTGGTTTTCATGGAACGAAGTTCGGTAGGAGTAAACTGGTATAAATCGTCACGTTACGAGATGTGTTATGCGAATTAAATTAAAATAGGATTAGTTCAAACAAACAAAAATCTCTTCAGACTTATTATTAGTATAGATAATAAAAAGATACATGTGGCCCACGAAAGGAACTTCATTCCTGATGTCCCCGACGGCCGTTACCAATAGGCCACCACGGCTCAGGATAATAAATTTTAATACTAGAAATAAAGATAAATTAGATCAACCTTTTTTCAGATTATCTAAAGTACAACATACATCTTTTATGGGGTACTGTGTTAAATGCTACAACAAAATACCTTGTGACATAATGCAATTAAATGAAAGAAAATTTAAAACACATATTAAAAGTACACTATGTAAACAAGGATATTACAAATTAGAGGATTATATCCAAGATAAGAATGCTTGGAAACATGCTGGTCCTGCTCCATAGGACAATCTAGAGTCTAGACAAAATCAAACTGGTTGCTAATTTAATTTATACTTTTTTTAAATTTATGACATTGATGTTTACAATCTGTGACTACAGTAACTCACACACTTGTTAAAATTCTAGGAAAATCATCTACTTTTATAATATTTGTAAATAATTTGTAAGTATGTGAGCACCATTTATCTATCACATAATTGTTTTTACCTGTAATTGCTTAATTTTTGCCGGGCCGCCGTGTTGAAGTCCATCTGAACCTACGGAATCCCACTATGGGGCTCTGCCAGTAAGAGCAACGTCATGTACAGACGCCAGCACATCAAGTTACTACAATCTGTCAAATTTCTTTAATAGATTTTCAACTTTATCGCTACAGTATAAGGTTCAAAGTTGATTGGGAAAATTTGACAGTTTCGGGTAGCTTGATGTGCTGGCGTCTGTACATCCAACGTGTCCAAAACAAAATTCTGGGTACCATGACAAGTGCCCCGTTGTTCTCCAGAAATGACGAGATCCATGAATATCTTGGCGTTCCCATTATTCAGACTGTTGGGAAATTCAAAAGGAAATATGCTGATTGGCTCTTGGTTCATCGAAATACCCTGGCCAATGATCTCTTAAACCCTTCCTTAACGGTGAAAATGCTGAAAAGGAAGGATGTGATCTAAGAAGGCAGTCGAGACACTGGTCTCTTTGCCTAAACGCCATATTCATTCTACTTATCTGCTTTTATAGTCTTGCGAATGAATGCCGATCATAAAAAAAAAATACTCGAGGCTCACAATGATAAAACATCGCCTGTTAAATTTTGACCTGGAACACCCAAAGTCTTTATTATACACAGATCAGAGAAAGTTCATAACATTTTAATTAAACGACAAAGTATTGTTAATTTCATAGACGACGTGGGAGGTACAAGGACGCGAACATGGCTCGCCGGAAGCTACGAAAGAGCTGCGGCCAAGATTTATGCGTTTGTTCCCTCCCAGCGTGGGGGAATGTGGGGATAAGTTATGAACTTGTAGCGTTCTTTTTATCATGTTATTTGACCACAAATCTCATGTCTCAGAAATGCGAATATTTTTATTAAAAACATTAAGATGTTGCTGAGATGGCTGAACATCGTTTTGTTATTAGTAGTTACAGATAACCGATGGGGCTAAAAGGTTCTGGAGTGGCGCTCGCGTACCGGGAGACGTAGCATTGAAAAGCCTCCCACAAGAGATTTTGTACGGCTTCACATTACACAATCAATGTATAAACAAAATGTTGGAAAACGTTTTAAAGGAGAAACTATGGAGTTTTTCCCTTCCAAAGAAGGGACATTTGGATTCAATTAAAAAAAAAAAAAAAATTGACGTATAAGGGTGAATTTTAATGGCCTACATGAAAGAAATGAAATTAGAAGATAAAGGAGATCACCCTTCGGCGACTTGGGATAAAAAATAAAATTTCAGCGGCCAAGAATGAATTAGGTACAATTTAATTGAATGGTCGCAGTAGTAGAAACAATTATTTGTATGGCGACAACGCTGTAATGAATTTGACAACAAAGATATACAACGACCTTATTTTTTGTTTTCGAGTTTGATGTCTTAGTAAAAAATAATGAGTTATATGAAAATAAGTAATTATAACAGAGGGCCGCCAAAAAAAAAAAAATTTTGTTGCGCAGGATTTTGAGGACATCTAAATCATAATATTTTCACCGCTATTAACTTAAGCCACTAGCAACCCAGAGTTGGTTCCATTAATTAATACCTTCGTACTACACACGTTGTTTCCCTCCCACAAGTAAACAGTTGACGGTGACTGTGCATACATACAGTTACCGTCAACTGAGATTGCATAGTCTCAGGTTGACACACAACAAAATAATACACGTTACTTCGTGAGTTCCAGGAATCCGACCACACTACCATAAAGCCCTTATTGCTGAAACATCTAATTTAGTTCTGAGTTACTTTAACCGTAGAGTTGTTGATATTGTATATTTAAAATGCCAATGCATTCCAGGACATTTTTCGACAAATCCTTTTTTGTTCAGGCCGCTCGTTTATGGAATGCATTGCCAGTTCAAATAAAACGCGCGCAATCGTTAGCTGTATTTACGCATACCTAAACCCTACTAATTCCTACAAAATTTTAATAACATAGGTCGACTATTTTTTCGAGTTGCAAGCTACGAGTATCAAAACGTTCTGAAACTTTTTAAGAGTTTTTCAACTTATGCCAGGAGCGGGCCTACAAACTAGACACAAATTCAGCTAATTTATTACTAAATATTAGTCCTACCCGCGGTTGCATATAAGACGTGAAGTGTCATACCTTCAGCGGGATTGTCCGAAAGGGTTACCGCTGGCCCTGAACATAAAGGGCTAAGGAAGGAACACGGGTAGGTTTTAGTCAGTAAGAGTCTGACACTCCCTTCCGCTCCACCCAGAGCGGGAGGGGTCATTTGATGATTTCCCATCCTGAAAAAAAAAACAGCATGTGTGCAATTCACACGTGGTAGAAGTGAAACCTTCAAAAACACTGTATAATGCTTCCTATCTCATTTTATCCCATGTTAAATCTTATGAATTTACATGTCTCTAAAAAGAGACATGTAAAAACTGTCGCTTTTTCGTGTCTTAAACTTTCAAATCACAACGATGCTAAAGAATATCCTGATGATTCTGATTCTGATTCCATCCATCCATCCCATTTGTACTAATAATAAAAAACAAAAACACTGTATAATGCTTCCTATCTCATTTTCTCCCACGTTAAATCTTATATGTCTCTTTTTACCGTCGCTTTTTCGTTTCATAAACTTTCAAATCACAACGATGCTAAAGAAGTTTTCACTTCAAAAAGTCTCATACACCTAAAAAAACAATTGCGTCAAGCTTTCTTTGGAAGATGACGATTATACTGGCTTGGCGGATATCATTACTGTTACTAATTAGAGATTACGATCTTATCAATTAGGGTTTCACAATAATTATGTATTAGCAGGTTTGCATGTCAAGCTAATTCAACTGATGGCCAAGATATGTATGTTAAGCTGATTAACATACATACAATGGCAATCGATCTCAATGCCTTTAATTTTGACAGTTCAGCCCAATTAGTTGCATTATTACTATTGCTGAGCAGACGAATTTTTCAAACCCATGAAGCAATGGATTAGGAATTTCCTTCAAAAACCTCGGATTATCTAAGAAAATGTGTTACGTAATTAGGGTGTTCGCTAGTCTTTAGGTACGCCGCAAGATCGGATAGACCTGTTATGAAGCAGTGATCGGAGAGACGGCATGGCGCCCTTATTTTCGGCTAACACAGGTGCTCTTCAGACAGACATAGGTTCTTCGGAAAGTACCAAGTACACCGTATAGACAGGAAACCGATACCAATTTGCAAAATAATGGAGGAATTTTGAAAATTCATTCCCTAAAGGGAAAAATATGGGATGAAAGTGGTATGGAAGTTCGTCATTTTTTGCCGATGGGAAATACCATCGGCCAAACGGCTTGTACCTATACAGGGTAGCAGTGCCATCGACGCACAACCTGTTACAGATGTTCTATGTCACGAAGTCTGTTTGGCTATAATATTTGGCGTCAAGCGTGCACATGCACATTGTGATCAACAGAGACTCAACAATGGGTGAAGTAAAACGGTACACATTCGCGGAAATAGCCTCATGCGACGGCAGCAAGGGGCAGGCACTGTGGGAGCGCGCTTGTCGGGATACGTCACTACTACAATCTAAGCCGAACGGAAAAAAATCTGCTGTTTCCTACAAAAGTGTAATACCTACGCGGTTACAGCTGATTTAATTTTTCCTATCCGACAAAAAATCCATCGTGTATATTTCCTGTTATCGGTACAAAAAATTGCACAACTTTTGTGTGTCATGAAATTATTCATCCATCAAGCACATGACATTTTGATTAGTTTCCAATGAAAATTATAATCCATTATAATTAAAACTGCCGTAATCTAAAAGGCCTAAATATAAATTCAATTTCATAAAGATTAAATTCGATATACTTATTGATGGTTTGACAGGCCGTTATCTGCCCGCGACAAAACTATGTTAATTATTTTATACTCTCTTTCCTCTTCTCTCTGTTCAAAGCTGCTAAGGACCAGTTCATGTTGAAGGAGTCTAACCCATCCCGACATCTCTATCTGGACCTGTCACAATGTCGCTTGCTATTAAGAGGGACCCATTGGGTCGTAAGTTTGGCCCATTGTTCGTCTGACATGCGGCAGATGTGTCCAGCCCAATTCCATTTTAGCGTGGAAGCTCTCCAAGTGACATCAGTTATCTTTGTGATGGAACGGATGGTCGTATTTCTAACCCGGTCTGTTAGTTTGATACCCAGAATACTCCGTTCCAAAGCCCTCTAGCAACAAAACTATAAAAGCATTTAAATACAGGTGTGAATATTTTCTTTTAGTATATTTTCATTTAACGCTTATCTTTAGGCAAACTAGTGAATTTAAATTTAATCTATACTGGTTATCTTATCTACTCTTGCAAATCAAGTAGCAAGTATTATTACTTGCTACTTGATTTGCAAGAGTAGATAAGATAACCTTGCTTAGGTACTTATGTACCTAAGTAAGTAAGTAGCAAGTAGTATTTGCGAGATTTGTATTAAAAGAGAGTGAAAGGAATCTCCTGTTTTCTGATCCTTCGAAATTCCTTTATTCTTCGGTCTGACCGGACGTGCTTGAATGAATGAGGATGGCTAATAAAAGTAAGGAGTAAGATCAACGAAACGATGGATGGACTGTATGAAATGTGATATGAGCAGAAAGGGTGAGTACCAAAGATGACTACTAATAGAGAAGTATGGAAGAAGCAGACGTGTTGCGCCGACCCTAAGGAAATTGGGCTATAGGCAAGAGAATTATGATGAGGATGATGGTGCTTGAGTGCTTATACAAGTTGGAGACGACGATATAACAATAATTTAAGCTTCATATGTCTAATGATGTTCCTAGTCTACATACAAAAATGCAATCAAATATAACCAAAATGGTGCTTGAGTACTTATACAAGGTGGAGGCGATGATATAACAATAATTTAAAATTCATATATCTGATGACGTTCCCAGTCTGCATACAATCATATGTATCCAATAATTTTGTCATTGTAGCTAGTCAAAGATCGGCAAATCCCATAGTTCATCTATTTAGTTTGTTTGAAAATAATATTTTTAATTTCGAAACCTAAGATTTATTTGATAGTTTCAAAATACTCCTATGTATTAGTATGGACAGTGTTTTCATTTATTGTTGTTTTATTGTCTCTACATTGTATTAGGTACACTAGGTAACGACTACCGACCAAAATGGCCAAAGACGAGGACACAATTATTTTGTCAGAAAATAAGATTATCTTCTCGAAAAGGGCTAAAAAACCTTTTTAACTAAGCGCTTTCACAAACTAGTAGCGACGATTTTTAGAGAGGATTACCGTTTGACCCTTGTACGGTCCGAATGGCGGCCACGTGACGCCTAATATTAATCCACGTGGTAGTGGGCGTGACACTAAATCCCAATCAAAACAATGGATGAAGCCAGTGGGCAGGTGTGCGTGGCGTTGAGTCGATGACTTCGTGGGGATTACTAAACAGCTTTTTAGGATTTTTAGGAGTCTCGTAACAGTTTATTTCTTTTACATTATTTCATAAAACATAAGCTTTTGCCCGCGGCGCCGCCCACGTGGTAGTCGGAATTATTCCACGGGAACATATTACCGGGATTAAAAGTATCCTATGTCCTAAACCAGGTCATGGTTTACCTGCTAAATTTCATCGAAATCTGTTCCACGCAACGTAAAAGACATACCGACAGGTGAATTTAAAACATTATTACGGATACTTCCAGAAAATTCTCGGAATTTGTATGTATTAATTTTTTTTTTCCTTTCGGATTTTTAAGCACAGTTGAGTTAACGTAATTGCATGAATAACTACAAACTTAATCCCTCGTCAACGGTTAACACTAGTATCCATTGTCGGCGGGACTGACAGCAATACAATATGTATGTGTTAACTAAAGATTTCCCGCTGTTAACTAATGTGTTATATAGGTTCACAAATTCTACTAATAAAAACAAAACAAAATAATCAAACAATGTATCCAGTAAAAATCAATAGAAAAAGGCGAAATCAAAAGTCCTCGACAAAAATAAATCTATTGAGACATCTTAATCATTTTGGAACTAAATAACAAAACAAAAACATTTTATGAAAGGCGAGAGCGAGAAGCTTGCAATTTTTACGATTATCCCAGACAAGAGGAGCCTGTTAAGCACAAGGAGCTACAACGTCAACCCTCAAACGTAGAAAACATTGAAAAAAATGAAGAAAGCAAAAGTGCTCCTCGTTATGTAAATTAAAGCATCTTTTATCTATAGCCCATTTGTAGAGAATCATTTGTAATTTGCAAACAGGATATTTTCCAATTTGTCCAGAGATCCTCCACTACTGCTGTTTTTTCCATACTAATGGCTGGATATATTTTTGCATTACGGTCCTCTGTTGTTTCTAAGGTCGCCTGAGAAATGGCAGGCAATTTTGTAAGTTTAAAACAAAAACGGCGCGACGGGATGATAGGGCGGAATGCTTGTAAGCTTTGCTTATAATTTTCTTTTATTGCTGTTCGCAGCTGGTGGTATGGGTTTTATGAATGCATCGTCTTGACTTTTTCATTTGCAACGAACGGTGAAATTACAGGCGCGCGAGGCTTTTGGAGTTTTTGTCTAGGTGACAATAAGTCCCCTGTGAGGTCGTGACAAAAAAATACGTATAATAAGTAATACGTGTTATCACTTTTTACTTCTGAGCCTTTTAATTACATTTTTGGAAGAAGTTCTTTAACGCAGCTTGCGGTACGAGTAAACTAGTAGAAATTCACGTAACGAAAAAGGAATGCCCTCTCCATCCAAATTTCTGTCTCCCTCTGTCTTTTTTCATGTATATAACAGATATAACAGAAAGAGAGCGATAGTTTCCATGGTTTTCGAGGGTGCTCAAGCCAATAGTGAGGTCAAAATGAAAGCCCAAGAGCGGCTGCGAAAATTTTCAACTTTTTCATCATGCGTGTCGTTTTCAGGGTTTTCGATGGAGCTAAAATCAATGGTGAGGTCCAAATGAAAATCCAATCTCAAGTTCTCGAGATGAAAATCCAACTGGCCACAACTTTAAGAGTTTCTAAAGACTTTTATTAGATGGCTCTGTATTAAAAACGAGTATTAAATTTATACTTTCTTTTTCGCTCTGTCTGTTTCTATTATATACGAGTGTGTGTGCGTGCGAGTATCGCGTAAGGAACTTCGTTACTGACGGAGATCCCCCGACCGCGCTTTTTCCGTTTTTAACGTTCCATGCAATTATTAACAAGAACTTCTTCCTTATTATGCGGTGCGCTTCTACTCTCGGTAGAATGCGAGCTAGCTCCCACAGCATTCTGAGTGTGTTGTGGGACAGCCCCATGCTGGCTCACTGGATTCGGCTGCACACGTAGGTGTCAGTCGCTTCAATTTTGTGTTTTTACTAACATTAGGTTAAGATTTTATACTAACAACATATTATATTATTTTGTTACTATTGTTGTTATGGATTTTTAATCTGAAATAAATATATATTATTATTATTATCAGCATTCGGTTCATCGTGTTGTATGTTTGAATCAAAGTTGCGCCACTGTCGATATAAGGTACCTACCTACTTTATTTCTTAAGTAAAGCCTGACTGTAGACGAAACCATATTTTGATTATGGGTCTTTTAACTTTTTGAGATTCAAACCCAGTTTGTAGTATTAAACTAACCACTTGATTGTTTAGCCGAAGTTTTCTTAAAGTTTGGGTTTAAACAAAATATTGGTTCATCTTAACAATTTTAGCTCTTGTGAAATTGATTACTAACTTGAGCTAAGTCAACAAGATGGTAAAGATAATTGAAAGCCAACTTAATTAAGTAGAAAGTTTGTGGTAGATTTTGTAAACACTAAGAAATTCTTGGAAATATGAATGACTTGTTTTTGCCCTCGCGAAGCTTGGATCCCACGGGAACGTAACTAAGTACTACTGAGATAAAAGTATCCCATGTCCTAAACCAAATATTGGACTACCTTTCATCGAAATCTATTGAGCCATTATGGCATCAAAAGGTACCAAACAGAGTTATTTTCACATTTATAATATTAGTAGGTATGGATATTTAAGAAAAATTAATTCGGGTGGTCTTTTCTCCATAGAAACGTTCTCGCTTTTTCTTTCTGGTTAATGATCATAAAGTAATGATTTTTTACAGAATAATAAATATTAACTACTTGTATGTCCCTATGTATTCCTTTTTGATGATACATTATTTTTATAAGCACTAGAACCCTCAAAATTGCCGATTTAAACCGCTGTCAACAGAGGCCTAGTATACAAATTTGGCAACTATTAATGAAAAAAGAAAAACATAGGGATACAGATATATCCTTCTTATTCAGTTTATGAATTATTTTTTTTAATTGGTCCAATATTGGAGGATGAAATAGGCGGGAGCCAAACCTCGAAATATGACTTTTTACTTAGGCTTTATCAAAAGTCTCTCCGACCGCGTTTTCTCTTAAGTTAAAGCAAAAATATATCATTCCCAAAGTGAAACCTCAAAAATGACAGATGATTTATTTTGATTAATCCTTAGAAAATAACTAGATTTTTGGGCTTTTCATTAGAGATCTGGAATTCTGGACATATAGGTATAAAGAATGGTCTCAAGTTATCCACTAGGTACTGACTGAACGCAGCTAGCAAAATCTAGTCGCTTTCGTATTTCCACGACGATTTTTAACGGAATTGACTGTCTTGCTGGTTTTGGCTTTGCGGTAGCTTATATCAGTTCTATACATGCTTGACTTTTCCGTCATCGTTATCGCTGATAAAACGTTACTTTGTCTAGACCCTCTGACTGGCTCATTTCAAAGTCTCAAGTTTCATGTACAGACGCTAGTACCTACATCAAGCTACTACAATCTGTCAAATTTCTTTAATAGATTTTCAGCTTTATCGCTAAAGCATAAGGTTCAAAGTTCATTGGGAAAATTTGAAATTTTCGGGTAGCTTGATGTGCTGGCGTCTGTACCTACGTAATACCATTCAAAACTTATCATAATAATTTTACAAAGTACTGATTTATTATTTATTTATTTCATAATAATGACTCCTTTAAAATTGCTCTTCAGTGCCACTCATATTGACAAATGACACCATATTACGTATAACGTCAATCATGTCTCCCTTCGTATAGAACGGTGCGAGAAAAATACACGCCACAGTATAACATAACGACAATGTCAATTATTGTTCCACCGCCAATTTTATCTAAAAGGGTTCTATCATATTTCTCGTGTAGAATTTTATTTCCAGTTATTGACGTGGCGATTGCTTTTGTTTTTGTAATGGGGTTTGATGTCTCAGGTATTGTTATTTCTTTGGATTTGTCTGCATTTCTTTTTTGAAAGATTGGGTCTTTATTAGCTACTACTTGGCTGAGCTCGCGGCTTCGCTCACATGATTTTGTATTAGTTTGACTTTTCAAATCAATGTAAACTCGAAACTATAATTTATACATTCAGGAAGAACATAACCGTCAGAAAATTTCATATTCATGATCACTTTCGGGTCCAGGAGATCAAAGTGTTTGAATTAAAATTGAAGATTACAGTGGTTCTATTCTGGAAAATTTTCACCGTGGAAACTTGGGTACAACATTTCAAAGAACAACTATGTTTTCGATCGATCTTTATTTACTTGTATTATTTATACATAATAAAAATGTAACACAAGGTTGCTTTTCCTGACTGACTGTGTGTCTGCTTAGTTCTTTTAAGCTACACAATAGATTTTGATTCAGTTTTCACCATCATTTAGACAATTTATTTCAGACCAGCAGTGGGGGCCCAGTGGTAACGGCTGCGACTTACGAGTTGTAGGTCGTAAGGTTTATACCCAGACAGGTGCTTTACTTTGTGTAAATTATTGAATCACCACTGCTCTCAAAACGGTGGAGAAAATGTCATATCCTAGAGACAAAAATTCGAACCGATCATCAATCAATCATAAATATTCTAGCTAGTTGAATAATAATTATTATAATTAATATCATAATTGACCATAAGAGAGAGATTGAAACAGAAGACGAACAAGGGAATCGAGGAAGGGTGGTTGGTGGGTGGTGGGGTGGAGGTGGGTTCAGAGGATCAGACCGGAATAACTCACCGAAGACGATTGATGTCGACTAATGGCAATTAACTAATGACATATTATATTTATTGTTGGTGTTAATTTCTCAAGAAATGAACTATGTATCCGCCCGAGATTTGCGAGTCTAAAGATATGATTATAATGATTATAATATCCATTCATTGAATGCATTAGGTATTAGAATAGAATAGAATAGAAAAAAAAAAATAAAAAAAAAATGCATGCAATGCATTATTATTTTTTATCAGCAATAATTTACCTTTTACCCGATATTTTGCAAAAAATTATATATAAGAGTAATGTTTTCGTTTTTTTTTAATATTTATACATAATAACTTACAGGTTGAAGATAAGAGGTTTCCATCGAACTCTCTAAATAACAATAGAAATATACTTGGTGTTTATTATAAATAAAATAAAACACATCACTACAATTACTGTCAAAACTCATCATTATAAAATCCGGTGCTATAAAAAGGTCAGATAGGCAGTCGCTCCATGTAAAATACTGGTATTTAGCTGCATCCGGTTAGACATTCGGTTGGTTTTTTTGGTTAATTTGAAATTCATCATCTTCATCATCATTTCAGCCGAAAGACGTCCACTGCTGGACATAGGCCTCCCCCAAGCACCTCCACTTTGACCGGTTCTGTGCTTTTCGTATCCAACGGGTTCTTGTGGCCTTCACAAGGTCGTCGGACCACCTTGTGGGAGGCCTTCCAACGCTACGTCTTCCGGTACGCGGTCGCCACTCTAGAACCTTTCGGCCCCATCGGCCATCTGTTCTGTGGTTTTCTGTTTGCCAATTTGTAATTGCGGGGACACATCGGGTTCAAGTACGTTCGTGCCAACTTAGGTAACCCGCTACGCAATTGAAGGTCAATCCCGGCTAGCTTAAACATGGTCACTGAGATATTTATCACGCGATCACCTGTGAGGTGATCATTAGTCATCATCATCAATTCAGCCGAAAGATGGCCACTGCTGGACATAAGCCTCCTCCAAGCACCGCCATTTCGACCGATTTTGTGCTTCTCGCATCCAGCGGATTTCTGCGCTCTTCACCTGGTCATCGGATCATTAGTTAAAAGGAAAATTTTTGCTTGGATATTAATAGAACATTTTTGACTTTTGTGAGCTAGAACAGGTACTTATTTGCTATTTATTCGATAGTTCATACATTATTGTATAGCCTCTATAAAAATCGCACTCTCAGACTTACTTATTTTTTTTTAATAAGTACAAGTTTTCCGTAAGGCTGTGTCAGAAAGTGTAACATATACTATATTAAATGTTAATTCGTGGATTTATCAGACTTTATATGAAAAAAAAAAATGTTTTCAATATAAAAAAGGTGAAATGCTAGCCTGTATTTTTCTTCAAAAATTCTTTTTTAGTAAACGAATGTAAAACAAAATTTCGATTTATTTATAAAATAGCCTCCCAGACCTTATTAGTATTAAGGGGTGATAAAATCAGATTAGTATTCTAGGGTGAAATTACGTTTTAAATCCTTGCTCACTCTTAATAAAAGACTCTGAAGTCTCATTAAAAGTCTTACATCTCCACATTTACCCACACAACCATAAAACGGAGTCCACACAATAAGATTCAATTAAAATTATTAAATAAGCGAACAGTATCAGGGCTACTGATTTCTCTACACAATTATTTCTTTTATTATCGATTTTATCGCCATTTAGTCCGATATGAATCTTGTGATAAAACTCACGATTTTGTACCTACACATTTCAGTCGGTGTTCGTGATACGTGGCGACATAATCGCTAAATAACTCCCATAGTGTGGTGCGAACGGTAGTGCTGTGCCTATGACTTTTGTAAAAATAAATAATTAATGAGTTCAATTCAAGATGGCTGGTAGTGACTACACTATAAATAAGGCAAGTGTGACACTTTTGTCATGGTCATAGTGTGGCTTTTTAATTTTTTTGTCTTCGGTTTTTCATTTTGAGAAGTGAAGTAAATAGGTATAGTCGTAATTTTTTTTTTTGTGAGAACAATATTTAAGGTATATATATTATACCTTGTTTATATATATATTTATACTTAAAACAATTTTCACAATATATAAAAACAATATATCAAACTGTCATACTTATTTATTCGTCAGATATATGTTATCTAACTATTGAAAAATCAGCCCTTACTGTACTTACTTTCTGAAATTTTCATCCAAAATTAATAATACCCAAATCAACAATACACACAGCAAAACTAACAAAAATACCACGCATCAGCTGTTCGTAGTTTCGGCTAAATTGTAAATGCCATCTGACACCGGTGGGTCACTGCGGTATTCTGGCAAAGGTTCAATGACCTGTCCCCGGTTTTGCACGAACGCAAAAACAAAAAACTTGTTAGTAATTTTCCTTTTTTATACCTGATATTTCAAAATATTTTTTTTACATTAAAAAAGATGATGTAATAAATTAGTTTTCACATCACTTTTATTTTTGTTAATACTTCTGACCAACATCCAAACACAACATACTCGTACTTACCCAAGAGGGTAAGTATGTTGTGTTAAGAGAAATCAGTGTGTGACTATTCATCTGATATAATACGTTTATTAATAAGGATTAATAAACGTATTATATCAGATGAATAGTTACACACTGATTTCTCTCTTTCAGTCGTCAGTAATTTGACTTTCGAAAGAAGAAGACAAAGCGTTGTCAATATACAGACACTATACGTTTATTAGTAAGAGGGTTAGTGTCAAATATTCGACAACAGCAATGACATTTACAGCTCTTCAATGAGTTTTTGATGTGCTGATCGCTTTCAGTTTCATTGGTGATTGAATAAACATTAATTTAGCAAAAACGCCCTTGGAAAAGAAAATGAAGAAAAATAAAAATAATCGTTTGTTTCTATACCTATAACCTGGGGGCCTAAAAAGGCCACTTAGGCGAATCATAAAAGGATAAAATTATGAATCATAATGGACAGTTAACTGTTAAGTTAATCGTATCAAATCCCATTGGTAAAGGATTTTACAGTTATTTTTTTTGACGTGACAACTTCTAATAAATCGATGAAGCTGGTTGCACTCACGAAAAAACATGACTCATGTAGCGTTACCTCGCGGCCTCGCTCTGTAGCGTTCCATGGCGGCTTGAAGTGCAAGCGAATATTAACAAATGCAATGCAACTATTCCATCAGTATTTTCTTATCACGTTGTCACGTTCAACTATCGTCAGTAAACCGACTTTACAGACAACCGATTTTTTGTCTGTGGTAAAATACCAATCAATCCTATCCAAATCCAATCCCAATCTCTTTGATTATACCTACGTATTGCAGCGAAAAAAAAGAAAAACCGTCTTCGCCATATTATGGTTCATAATGTTATCCTTTTTTGATTCTGCCAGTGGCCTTTTTAGGCCTCCTGCACACTAGCAGATGACAAAACGTGATGGGTTCTATTGGCATCGACAAGATTTTGGAATATCTTACAAAATAAAAGATTAGATAAAACATACTTGTGTGGTTGAAAAGATCGTACGATAACCTATATTGACTTACTAGGATAATCGATGTTTTAACATTTATCATAGTAAAGTGATTTACAAACGTGACTTTATCTTATGAAATTTATCAGTAATTCGGTTGCAAATGTGCTTGATAACGATGTGAATATTCATGAACGAATATACACTTTCTAATTTAATTTTTTTTATATATTTTTTTTATAATATGTACTTTCTAGTAGGGTAAAATGTTTAGTTGAGATGGATTAACCATCTTTCATGGGAATTTAGCTATAATAATTTTTAATTAAAAATTCTTAACCTATATCATGGTAGGTAATCCTAACTCTGGCAGTTACCCTAGTTTCAGAATCTTAAATTACACGAAATCGATGATTTACGTGAACTCTTATGTAAAGCGATTACGTTTTACGAATAGCTACATAAAATCTATTGTTTATTTTTGCATTCCACCGTAAATTTTACTACAAATTGTATGAAAGTTATCTTGAATTAATACATTTTCCTTTCCCAGAATAGGTATTATGCACATTTTATTCTATCAAACTGCAATTTCGTTTCATCATTTTAGCAGTGAGTATTTAAAATAGGTATCAACGGAAAAATTCAACCAATACAAAAATACAAGTTAACAGAAAGCTTGTAAAAATAGTGGTACTAGGTGATGTTCTTCAGAAACGTCAGTTGCATAGTACCCATAGATATCGTGATAGTACCTAATCGCAATCAGCGTGCGTGTATGACCAGCGCGGCTGTCCCATTTCAAAACCTAGTAAGGGACACTTTTTTACAAAAATCGTTTTATTGCATAATCTTGCTAACCTAGAAGGTCTCTAGCAAATACAAAAACACCAGCGTTTTAAACTTACAAAGAAGGAGATATATTTAAACATCGATACCTAGTAAGTGCACCTTTCACTCCCTAGTGATCATTTAAAACCTAGTAAGTCACTTTAACCAATTTAAAAAAATACATTCCATAGGCTGACCAATATTACGTTTATGCGCTCTCCTGTAAAATTTCATTTTAAGTCCTTACTAGGTTTTGAAATGGGGCAGCCAAGCGGGGTAATATCGTAACTTAACGTAGCAATGGCTTTTCTTTTGGTAGTTAAACAACATTCATTGCGTTATTTACGTTGCTAAGTAGAAAATTTTTCGAAAATTTGAAACAATGGATGGAGCAATATTCTTCAAAATGATTCAGATAATGCTTGAAAGTATGTTACGTAATGAGGGTGCAGGTATAGTGGTGGTGGTGGTGGTGGTGGTGGTGTAGTGGTGTGGTGGGTAGGATATTTGAACATAAACGAAGCAAAAGGGTATGTAAGGAAGGAATTCTACAGTTTCTGCCTATCCCCTAGGGAAGAAGGCGGGAGTTTATAGATGTATGATGATGTAAAAATCGGCCTAAGTTTGCTCAACTTTTTCATTCCGAGACTGTATACAATTGTCACTGTAAAAGATACATGGAGTCTATTCAGATTTATAACGTATTTAAAATTTCAAATTAAACAAATATCAGCTTTGTTTTAATGATAATTAAGTAGATTTCAGAGTGACCATCACTATTGAAAAAGTTATAAACATTTTTGAAGTTGTAGCGTAAACTGAACTTTATTGTATAGGAATTAAAGTTATTTTTCCATAAACTTATACATATTTGTTTACATTTTTGACAAATATATCGCGAATGTAGATTAGATACTTGCCAGGTTTCAAATCGTCCACACATTATTCCAGCTTAAGAAACGAGTTTTCTTTTTTTACATTAATTTTATCAATACTACGCTCATATTAAATGTAGGTAATAACCGTTTACAATTTTCTAATATAAAATGTCATAAAAGAAACGATCTACTCGAACGCACTTTAACAAAAGATACATAACGAAGCGACACTCTCGTGTGTCAGACTTAATCATATTATGATATCGATATAGAGCACAATAATGATGATCGATTGAAAAATAATCACATTCAAATAAAATCACGTTTCCACTTACTTACAGATAATTTTGTATGTTAAGTGATAATACAGTTGTTCGGTAGATAAGTTTAGTATCTATGTAAAAAGTCCAACGGATATTTACATAGATTCTTCAAATAACAGCCGGAGATCAAGTCGAAGATCTTTGACAGTCAAAATCAAGTGTTCGAAGAGTCTTCGTGGATGGCCCTATCTATACCAAGTAACTGGGTGAAGCTGACTTCACCCAGTTACTTGGTATAGACCAACTGTCTATCTGAATAGACAGTTGGTCTATGTAAAATACATACTATTATTCAGCTGCATCTGGTTAGATTGGAAGCTGACCTCAACTTACTTGGGAAAAAGCTAGGATGTTAACGTACCCCACGTTAATAGACAAACATTTTGTCGAAAATCTCTCATTGATCTGTGAGATTGTTTATTCTTGCTGAATAGTATATTTCCCCCCGCTTAAACTGATAATAAGCGGTGAAATGAAAAACGCCTACCCGGATTTTTAGAGACGTTTATGACAGTGAAAGTAATAATAGGTATCTATTGTGGCTAATAGTAGCACCTATGTCAAGTACTCTGTGTTTTAAAATATCGCCAATATGAAATTTAGTAAATTTTAAGGCCACATTTTCAAAATGCAGACAGCATTTTCGTATTAAATTTGTGAACCTTTAGTGAAAATATTCAACGTAATTAAAAATTCTGTTCAGCGATTTCATCAGTGGCAACAAACAGTCGACTTTTTGATAAAATGGTACATCGATTTATAATTATTGTAGTTTGTCTTACTGCCTAATTGCTGCCAGCTGGTACCTGGATTATACAACTGAAATGAACAATATAATGACAGTTTCCTGGATATACAACAAGCACAATTTCAATTCGAAACTATTACACATTGAACATTATGTGACACTTACAACAGTGACTGTACAAACTGCGCGACATCAAATTCATAACTACCAAAGTTCTCGTGCCCAAACTAAGCAATGATGCTACAACATTCAGTAGTTACACTAACTAACATGGCCATCCCTAGACATGCAATCGAAAATGTTGACAACTCCGTTGATTGTATGGTGTTAGTAGTATTTTTTAACACAATGATAGCTAGATAGATAGATAAAACGTTTATTCAGTGCAACAAAAGACACAATACAGGTATTAAAAACATCAAAAAAGGTGAAACAAAAATAACAAAGATTAAAAAGATAAATTGACCCATAGACACCTAGCTCATATACATCTACTAGCTGACCCGGCCACGCGTTGCTGTGGTAGATAAATAATTTGCAATAAAATAATATTGCGATTATAAATGGAGATGTGAGCTGTCCTATCTTTCAAGTTGGATCAAACTGCACACGGTGTACTAATTTGATTAAAATCGGTTAAGTAGTTTAGGAGTCAAACAAACATCGTGACACGAAATTTATATATATTAAGATAACGGTCGATCACAATAATTCTGTCCGTTGGGTATCGAAAGTGTTGGCAACTCAGTTAATTGTTTGAAGTAAGCAATTTTTTTTACCTAATGATAATAATGATGGATTAGATATCCCTAATAACATTAAACCTGCCTTTAAAATGCGGAAATAAAGTGCGTAAAAATGTTAAAATAACTTGATTGATCAATTTTTTACATTTTAATAAGAATATTATGCATGGCTTTATGTGATATATTTACAGCGTATTGAAGATTCCATATTATTACTATGATTGTAAATATTGTTGGAGTGCCTTGCTTAAGTGGGAAGCGCTAAGGTAGTCCGCGAAATTCAAATTTTCTTACGTTTTTGCAATTTGCTGGTCAGTATTAAGTTGTACGTCGATCAAAATATGATTCGCGGCCGTAACAAATATGTATTTACAGAATCATAATTTTCTGAATTTTCATTCTAAAATAAAAGAAATAACCAAACAAACGATGAAGGCGCCACTAGGCGGTCGGCGCAGCCTTAATAAAAAAATAGAACAGGCTGATAGTGGGAGATGTGTGTTTTTTAACGCACCAAAGAAATCCCAGAAGAAACGAGTATTGATGTCCCACTGCTGGGCACAGGCCACGCTACTCTCTTTCAACTTCTCTATTTAACCTTTTGACCGCCCCACGTCAAAAAATCAAAAACGTGCCCTCGGCGTCAAAGTCTGTCATGTTATCATGTATGGCTGTTTGATGGGACCAATCTGGAAGTATATCCTTTTAAATAAAAAAATAATTTTCCAAATTGGTTTATAAATGACGGTAATTTGTACTGAGATACAAACATAAAAAAAAAATACAACCGAATTGAGAACGTCCTCCTTTTTTTGAAGTCGGTTAAAAATAATAAGGGCAGTTGCATAGCCGTTTCTAGTGCGTTCATGGAACTTTCTGAACTCCGTCCGGTTGGTGTCAACGCTTCACATCGTTGATAGTGGAAAGGTTTTTGCTGTAGACTATTTGGATTTAATTTTAATTCATTGAAAATACTAGTACCTATATGATCATGCAGTCGTGTGACAGTATTTTTATCTCACAAAGCGACGCGCGCTTTACTTGTAGTAACTGTGTGCACTTGGAAAACACAAGTAAAGCGCGCGTCTTCGTGAGATAAATATACTAATCCACAATGTCATTCTGCTGTGGGTGCTGAAACTAAAATAAATTCTACTAATATTATCAGTTGCTTTATGGAGAGTTATGAAAAAAGTATTGAAATACACGGGGAAAAGGCATATGTTTATGTACCTATGTATGATATATTAACTCATTATGAGAAATAAACGTCTTTAACCAGAACTCACGATGTACCCCATGAACTACAGAACGCCAACTGCTACGATCCTCACATAGTCCTTTCCGTCGTTCACGTGTAGGTAACATAATTGTAATACAAAAACAATAATTGAGTGTCATTATTGTGCAACAATGTAGGAACACGACAACGATGTTAATTAAAGGGTTTGCGCGCCATCTCGATAAGCCCAATGGGCAAAGGAATCGGATACATATAAAACCAAGCCATCTCAGAAATCTGATACTCCTTTCTGTATCTCCGTTACAAAGTGATAATCCGACCATAACAAGAAACGAGCGACTACTCCAAGCATTCTCTGTTCCATGCAATAAACATAAAGTATGTGAGTAAGAAGTTAGCCGTTAGTTCCGGGAATAATACGACTCCTGCATAATATTATTTGAATAGCGGAAAAGCGTATCGAATGAAAACTCGGGCGACTCCATTCAAGCTCTCGTCACAATTCAACGAATTAACATTTTAACGAGAACGATTATTCCCTTGTTTGAAGGGATTAAGCTTAGCAATGCTTCCCGATTTTCGCGTCCACACAAAGTTTGTCTAATTACTTTATTGGTGATTACAAAACTAAGACACCAGTTTTGGAATACATTAACCGAGAGTTTACAAGAAAAGCTGTTCAGCAGGCATTATTGGATTACTGATTGAACAGGTTGAAAGTTGCTCGGCGGATAAATGGGAACCTATTGACGTCTAATCGAATTTGTTTCAAAGTTGTTTCTTGTTCATTAATTTTCGGTTACGGTTTCTTTAAGCTTTTGAAGTCAGTTATTGTGATAATTAATAAATATCTGCCAGATTGATCTTAAAAAGAATACCAATTTAAGGTATCTTATTGATCCAGATAGCTAATGGATTATAGTTACCTATACAAATGAAACAAAAAAAACAAATCAATCAATATTAAGAAATCTAAGTAGTTGGTGACATATGTAATTGATGGAGTATGTGGATACTCTGTCAATGACATATTTCACATGGACATCGACGCGCAACCTCTTACTATGAATTCAGTGAATTATTCAGAAGCTCTCTGTGCTGAAATTGTTCAAAGGTTATTGGAAAAAAAAGGAATTCCATACATTTTGACTGCGTAGGTTGTGTTATATTATTTTTTTAAATTTATATAGTATTATGTTCTTTTTCGAAAATTTTCTTTTGTTATACACCTTAATTTATTAACGTTGATTGGTTTTGTTACAGTCAGAACCAAATGGGACGCCAGCAAATAAAGCAGTAGATGATGGCACTCCAGATCGAGCGTCTTGGGGACGTCCCTTAGAGTTCATATTAGCTTGTCTCGGATACGCCGTAGGTCTGGGAAATGTCTGGAGGTTCCCTTATCTCTGCTACAGGAATGGCGGTGGTAAGTAAAAATGCATTGCAGTTTAAAATTGAGAATTTATAACCAGTTTGTCAATCATCTTTAGCGACTAGCATGTTACGTTTTTATAACCAGTTTGTCAATCATCTTTAGCGACTAGCATGTTACGTAAATTATTCTGTAACCTGAATTAAGATTAGGAGTTTCGTGCCCGTTCTTCTCCATAGGTACCTACCTACTACGTTTTAGAATGGGCAACTAGCTTCATCTTTTTGATTACCCCTTGACAATTCAAAAGTGCCTGTTATTAGTTTATTTTAAATAAATGCTTGGTTGAATCAATAGTGAAAATGTTTTTGTGGGTGAAATGAAGTTTATGGCAGCACATGTAAATTCTTTAACGTTGGCTGTTTAGTGAGTCATGAGAAAGATTACGAGAAAGGGTAGCGATACTACCAAATACAACAAAAATCTTTAGGCACAATAAGTCAATTTTACGATGTACACGATTAACGATAAATTACAAATTACCAAACAATAAATAAACAATAAATTCCCATATCACGGCATCGTCTCAACGATGGAAGAAAGAATGATAAAAGCGAAGAGCAAAACAAAAAACCATATCGCTGTGAATCAATATGAATTATTTATTGAATCCTTATCGGCCAATAAGGACCTCCCGTCAGGCTAGGAGTCTGCCCCGGGATTTTCAACGAAAATATTTTGTTTTTAGCGGGTAAATATTTTATCTATGGAACATGTATTATTTTTAGTTTTAATTAACCAGGGTGTAGGTAATCTAAATCAACCACATGGTCGAGTGTCAGCTTTATATAGCATGTATCAGAAAGGTGTGGTGGTGGTGGTAGTGTGGTACAGCCTATCAAATTGAACAACTTTGTCCATGGAAACAACATCGTAATCGCGAAAAAATAATCAGCCCTCCCATACATTTGAGTCGAGTAGATATAGACGTTTTGTATTTATTTAGAATAAGCACACCAACAGCGCTGTTACTTACAATTCAAATTATCTAAAATTGGTATAGACACGGGACGTTATGGGACAGTTGACAATATTTTCGCGATTACGATGTTGGTCCTGTGGAGAAAGTTGGCTAGTTTGATGGTCTGTACCACACTATTAAATTTGACCACATCTTTCTGATACATCATGCTGTATAAAATCATGTTCTTAGTGCTCTAATGGATGCAATTTATAACTCACGCGATTTATAATAATTTTATGATGCTATAAAACCTCTGTTTTGAATTTCATAGACAAAAATATTTCTAAAATAAATATGCCATTGCGTTTATCATACTCGAATCTTTTACAATAAACACTATGTAAGGTGGAAATGAAATAAATGAAAACCAGAAAAAGGGTCATTGCACTTATCATTATGAACAATTTTTTCTATGGGGCCAACCTAGAAATAGCGAAAAAAAAATCAGCTGTTCTCTACATTTTGTCGGGATATGAAAACATAAATGTTTGGAGCAACTGATTTTGTATCGCGATTTCGATGTTGGTTCCATAGTAAAAGTTGTTTATAGTGATGAATACAATGACCGCTTTTTAGAAGGCCAATTTCCGTAATTAGAAACGTTAAATTTCAAATTCCGTGTCGTCAAAAATCTGTCAAAAATATAGGTAGTATTTTTTTTTTTAGAGAAACCGATTAGGCGTGCGGACCTTTCTTATAAACACAGGAACTGCTTCTCAGCGGGGTAATTGCGTAACAAACTATCTGGGGGCCTAAAAAGGCCACTTTGACAGAATCTTAAAAGGATAAAATTCTGAATTATAATATGGCGAAGACAGTCCGTGTTTTTCTTTTTTTCGCTGCCCTACGTAGGTATAATCAAAGAGATTGGGATTGGATTTGAATTGGATTGATTGGTATTTTAGCACAGACAAAAAAAAAATAACTGAAAAATTCTTCACCAATGGGATTTGATACGATAAACTTAACAGCTAACTGTCCATTATGATTCATAATGTTATCCTTTTATGATTCTGCCAAAGTGACCTTTTTAGGTCCTTTGTAGATTCAATTGCTTTTATATTGACAGTTCAACAACATTCATTGCGTTATTACGTTGTTGAGCAGTAATTTTTTTCGAACATATGAAGGAAAAAAATTGTGATCTCAATCTGAATTATTTGAAGACTAATCCATTGGGATTAGCCTTCAAAAGTATTCAGATTAAGATCGACAGTGTGTTACGCAATTAGGGAGCACGTTTTCAGTTATTTAAATTACACCTCACAAACAGTTTCTTAATAATTTAAATCTTATTCTTTTTGTTCTAGGTGCATTCCTCATACCATTCTTCATCATGTTAATCTTCATTGGACTTCCACTCTTCTACCTCGAACTTTACATAGGCCAGTACACTGGCATCGGCCCTTTACAGGCGTTTAGTGCTATATCTCCCTTCTTCAGTGGCCTGGGGTACTGTACCCTCGTGGTTATCTCGATTGTATCTATTTACTACATGATTATCGTCGCTTGGACCATCTTCTATACCATTGTCTCCATCGCTGGACACCTGGACTGGGGGTCATGCACCAATTCCTACAATACTGATGGTAAGTATACAACAGTCATTTGTGTCTGAGAAATTAATAAGCAAGATGGTTATCAACTTAAATTGGCCGTATAGCTAAAACTGTTATTATCTGACAGTTGTATGAAATGGTTTAAACATTGTCAAATTGATGTAGTTTGCCAATTTCATGAACAATTAATTTCCCTGACTGTAGCATATCGTACATAAATACGAATGCTAATTTAATTTTATTGCTATCATGTTTTTTCTTGTCTCAGAATAATGCTTTTTTTTAAATGTGTGATTAAGTCAATCAGATTACAGTAACATTTTTTGATCAGCTTGTTACAGTGGTGAATATGACGCAGAGTGTAGGCTTGGAAATACGGGAGCAGCAACAGATGAAACGTACTTTCTACGGAAATGCATGAGTATCGGGGAGATCTGCACTAGTGTTGGCTTCCAGCCATACGATGGGTCTTACTGCTTGGATGGAGAGGAAAAGATCCCCTGGTACAGAAATGTTACAAGGATTTTAGCAGCTGAACAATATTACAAGTGAGTTGGTTCGTTGTTATTATTTACAAAGAAAGAAGGAAGAAAGAGAGGAAAGAAGGAATGAAAATGATTGGTTATTCCTTCTCGTTTTTTTTTTATATCGGCGTACACCCCTCTTTTTACCCCATTACGGCGTAGCAAAAAGGAGGGTTATGATTTTGACCGGTATGTATATGTATGTTCATCTATTCCCTCATAACTTCTTAACTACTTGTCATAATTTGACAAATGAGGTGTCGTTGGAAGCGTCTTGATCGTCCGCTGGTTATAGTCTATGTGATATCACATTTAATTGAATATCGCGAACTCTAGCCGACATAAAGTCATGGCCAAAAAAAAATGTTTTTTTAATAAACTTTTATGAACAGTGATGGCCCAGTAAACGACTTCGACTTACGTGTCAGTAGACCGTAGATTCGAACCCCTATAGGCGCTTTACTTTGTGTAAATTATTTCATCACCACTGTTCTCAAAACGGTGAAGGAAAACATCATGAGGAAATCGGCAAGTCCTAGAACCAAAAATTGAAGACATGTGTCATCTACCGAACCGCACTGGACCCGCGTGGTGGATTAGGGCATTTTGCCTCTCACAGAGAGGAGTGCTACCATTAATTACAGATAAATATAAAATATCGATTCTTTATATCAAAGTACGAATGCACTCACTTTGGAATTTGATTTGGTATGATATCTAAATGTTTATCAAAAGGAATTACGTGAGTTTACAATTCTTGTAACGCTGTATTAAAAACTTTTGATAAAAGTGTGGAATGATTATAATTGATTTTGGACATAATTCACATTATCATAAAATTACTCACGTCTGTTTTAGTTTAGGTTTTGAATATGTACAGACGCCAGCACATCAATCTACCCGAAACTGTCAAATTTTCCCTATCAACTTTGAACCTTATGCTTTAGCGATAAAGTTGAAAATCTATTAAAGAAATTTGACAGATTATAGTACCTAGATGTGGTGGCGTCTGTACATAAAATGGCAATAGAGGGGCTTGTGGCTAAGTAATAACAGTCGCTCGGGTCGATTGATCAGGTTAAGCTACGCTTGCCGGGGTTGGTCCGTGGATGGGTGACCATCTTCATATATCAAAACCCCTCCGTACCTCGGAAAGCACGTAGCCGTTGGTCCCGGTTGTCATTCGTGGATCTTTTACAGTCGTTACGGGTCGTCAGATGCCCGAAAGTCTGACAACCAGTCTTACCAAAGGGTAGCGTATTACCCAGTAGGTAAGTGGGTTGTGGAGATCAGATAGGCAGTCGCTCATGTAAAATACTGGTATTTAGCTGCATCCACTTAGACTCAAAGCCGACCCCAACATAGTTGGGAAAAGACTAAGCAGATGATGATGAGGGCTTATTTCCAGGACGATGTTAAAGTATTTTCTGGTTTTTCATAATTTCATGAAAACGAAGAATAATACCTACCAATTGCAATAACCCGCTATTTTGAACATAAATTTATTCGTGTCTAAGATATCACGTAATCAAAATAAATGGAACTAGATACAATCACTGATGCTGATGTGATACATTAATAGTCCTCCAGGCCGAATATCGGCGCTCGGGAGATATTATATTGCACAATCACTCATAGTCCGATGAGACCGCCACGACCGGAAAGAGACCAGGCGCAGGACCAACGGGGTATCACACCGCCAACTTCCTAATGGGAAAACCCAACAGCACATTGTCCGATCTGCGAATCGAACCAGGACCCCACGCTCGGCAGTCGCGTTTGCGATCACGAGACCAAATAGGGCAGCTGATGTAGAAAGCTACGGTCATTGCAATTGTCCCAGATAAATTGAAGAGTTCACCAAAATTATACACTCATTCATATTCTCAACACTCAAAAACTTATCCAAGCTACTTGATATTGAAGTGTTCCTTAAATGATTATCGACTTATCAAGTATTCTGACCTTTCCATTATCAGCCAACAGCCACTGTTCACTGTAGATAGTTATAAATAAGTTTTATCTGATTAAAACAATAAATGCGCGTGGATTTGTGACGAATCGAGATTTCTGATGAAGTTACTTATGTGTGTATAATAATTACTGTGAATGGACTAATAATTAAGATGCAAAAGTTTTGAATATTCGTTTTAAAAAAAACCAAGATATAACCATCGTAATTTGAAAGAAAACATGTTTATTTAGCACAAAGCCACAAGTGCACACAACAAACAATAAAAAGTGTAAAAGAAACTAAAAAAACTAAGTGAAAAAAAAAAAAACAAAAAAAAAGAGTGTGTGCATCTCACGGCTGCGCCAAATAGGACCAGTTCAGCAAACTGCCGAGCAGCTAGTGCCCGACGCTGGTTTTCAACTGGCCCTGAGATGGTGATGTCACGAACGTGAAACAGTTTTGTACTCTGTGTTTAAGTATATGAGTAAGTGCTTATGTAAGGAAATATGTGTATAGTAATTAATAATACATTTCAGAATACTTAAACGGAACAAAACAAACAAAAAACTAAGGCATCCAAATAAATGAAACGGGCGCATTTAATCATAAACCCGTTTCGCTCTTTTTTATTAATTTAATTTCTGTGTTATATCTTAGTAAAATATTAATGTATGTAGCGTTGGAAGGCCTCACGCAAGGTGGACCGATGACCTAGTGAAGGTATCAGGAATCCGCTGGATGCAAGAAGCACAGAACCAGTCGAAGTGGCGATGCTTGGGGAGGCCTATCTCCAGCGGTAAACGTTGTTCGGCTGGAATGATGATGATGATACACATAGAAGTTCCGGAATAAATCAATTGTGTATTTCGGATCACATTTTTTTTTTATCTTTTATCAATAAGCTAGGTTTCAACGTTTGCGATTCTTGGGTACATTTTAAAGCGCATAGCCAAAGTGTGGAATTCCTTGCATAGTTTTCAACAAATTCTTCTTTCGCTTTTCTTTTTCGAGAGCAATAATCCTATATACCTACATAACTGGCCAAATTCGCTGCATTTTGCAAAATTGTAAGAGCTGACTGCTATCTAATGGATTACGCTTAACTTACGATTATCTTTTCCATCATGCCGATATTAAAATACCAGAGATAAACAGAGCTGTTACGTAGACGATTATTGAAAAACGATGATGAATGAGTCAGTCAATTCTAACTAATATTATAAATGCGAAAGTAAGTTTGTTTGTTTGTTACCTTTTCACGCCTAATCAACTGAACATCCTGAAATTTTGCATATACGTTGTCAGGTTTATAGAAACGGACATAACCTTTCATCCCGAAAAAAAGTGCTGTTCCCGAGGAAAACAACAATAACGTTATTATGATAATAGATGGCGCCACGTGTCTTTCGAATCAAAAACAAGACAACGGGTCAGCTAGTAATCAATAAAGCCGTGTTCACAACAAACTAGGGAATGCAATCCGGACTATCCGTAATCCGAAAAATCCGGATATCCGCACATTTTTAATAGACTTCCAAATCCGGATTTGAAAATAGAATCTGGATTTTTTGAATAATAAGAAATTGTAACAAAACAATCGAAACGAGCGAGTTCGTTCGCGCGTCCCGTTTCGCGAGTGTCGAGTCTATCGGCTCTGGGGGGAGCGAGCGGGTGTGTTATGCCAAATCGAATGCCAAATCGAATGCCAAATCGAATATCAATTGATCGACCACTATAAATCGAAAGTCAAAATACTCGACCGTTCATAATATCGAATGGTTAATAAATTGAACATTCAATATATCGGTTAATCAATAAATACATCGAGTGTTCAAAATATTGAATGTTTGTTTCATCGAGCGTTCTACGCATCGCATAAATTCATTCAATCGAAATATCAATAAATCAGATTTTAATCTTTAATTATTATCTTTTATAGGTACATTTTAAAATTTAGTGTTAATTGCAATTTCACGGAGAAACTCCAATACCTAAATCCATGTTGTTTTTATTATTAAATATTTTTCAATCGCATTATCATTCATCCCTTTTGCCTCTTTTTTGTGGAGTAGGTCTTCCCAATCCCGCGTTTGCCTTTTCAATTGTCATATTTGTTATAGCTTGCTTCTTAATAAAAAATTCTATGGTAGCATAAATACCCCGTTTGTGCTTATCAAGCAACGTGTTCCATCTTCTGTGCCGTCCTTCAATGTTATATTGAGTTCTAGGAAAACCTAGTGTATTATTTTGAAACGCCAGACCACAGTGAGTTTCTATATTCAAATTTTTTATTGTGGCTCCAATTTAATGTTTTAGTTAGAACTTTTCTGCTATCATTTAAGGTTAGATTAAAGCTATGCGCAGAACTGAGTAAAGGCTGTCTTTGTACAGATTATCGCTATGTAAAACAATTTGTGTGCAATGTCACATAAGTTAAACATAATCAATTCATGTTACAGTTTTCTTATCTCATGAAGCGAAGCACACTTTATATTGTTACAAAGTGCATAAGCGCGCTGTGAATGTGTGCATAAAGACGAGTAACGTCCGCATATAACACACACATAAACAGACACACACACAAACGAACACAATATGTCCGAGTTCCATTGTCTCGGACGGTACCGAGAGCTCCTGCGCTTACACACACACTCACAGCGTGTTTATATACAAGATAACCACAAATAAAGTGCGCGTCGCTTCGTGATGATATGGATATTATCATGGATAGATTATAAACTATCGAAAACTAATACGTTATATTACAGTTTACAATCTCGCGAATCCATACTAATACTGTAAACTAGTTTCCGCCCGTGGCTTCGCCCGCGAGGTATGTCGATAAAAACTATCTCATGTCTTTCCCCGGGATACAAACTATCTCTCTGCCAAATTTTATCTAAATCCGTTCAGTGGTTTAGTCGTGAAAAGGTAACATACAGACAGACAGAGTTACTTTCGAATTTATAATATTAGTATGGATGCAAAAGTGTGTCTGTCTGTCTGTCTGTTACCTCTTCACGCTTAAACCGCTGAACCGATTTACATGAAATTTGATATAGAGGTAGTTTGAGTCCCGAAAAAGGACATAGGATAGTTTTCATCCCAATATTCCCACGGGATAGAAACTTATGCGGGTGAAACCGCGGGACGCTGCTAGTAGATTATAAACTAATGGTGTCCACCCATAAACATACGGTGACATACACGTGCTAAAATATTAATCGGAGTAGGTAATGTTTTCGATATCGCCACACAGTTTATGTTAATCCGACTACTTGATAAAGCAAACATTCATAAAGTACAATATTGATAGACTTGGACATTGACGTCGATAATGACAAAAGTAGGTGGGCGTGGAAAATGACAGATGTTAGTTTATTTTGTCAATGAAGTTTTGACCACGTTCTAGTTTCATGAATGTGATATCATTTGATTAATTGAATCTGTTGTAGATAAAGTTGATTGTTAGGTTTTTCATTATGGTCCGGTATTAAATGTGTTTCATTTAGGTATGAGTGTTTTTATCATTAGCATTAGATATTTTTTTTATATTTTCACGTGGGTGTAGAAAACAAATTAAAGCTAGAAACAATCTGACAATAACTGGGACTGATAAATAAAACGCGTGTGATCGGGGGATCCCCGTCAGAAACGAAGTTCCTTGCGCGATACACGCAAGCACACACGCTCTATATAATAGAAAGAGACACAGAGAGAAAGAAAGTGTGAATCTAATACACGTTTATAATACAGAGCCATCTAGTATACATTTTTAGAAACTCTCTTAAAGTTGTTGCCATCTTCGAATTTCATTTTGACCTCGCTATCGGTTTAAGAACCAGAACCAGAAGAAAATGATGAAAACCCACCCCATGATGAAATATTTGGAAGTTTTCGCAGCCGCCATCTTGGGTTTTCATTTTGACCTCACTATCGTCTTTCGCATCCCCGAAAAACAAGAAAACTATCTCTCTTTCTAGAGAGAAAGACGCATGGAGTAACGCTTTTTCGTTACGTGACGATTTCTACTAATTTACTTTTACCGCAAACCGCGTTAAAGAACTTTTGTTCCCAAAAATCAACTGTACCCTGTTTTAACGAGCTGTGAGAACATAGGAGCATGCATGGATTTTTATTTGCGATTTCAAGGTTGATCCCATAGGTAGTAAAAGCTGTTCATTATGATGAGTAAAATTACCCTTATGGAGGAACTCACGCCCGATTGAAGTTCGGCTGTACGCTATAACGTAACGTAATTTCGGCATAATGTGTCGTCAGTAATTCAAAAAGCATTGCAGGTGTAATCATGCCGAATTTCGGTCGCATACTTTCAGCATAGTGTGTTTAGACACTTAGTTGTCACGGTGAGATTTTAACAGAATACACCTTCTGATCACTCAAGGCGGCCTTGAGTGATCAGAAGGTGTATTCTGTCTACATTAGTTATTACTGATAGCTTGTACGTGTAGATGTAATCAAGATGTAATGTTAATGTCTAAGTAATATTATCAACTAGCAGCGCGCCGCGGTTATATATTAGATATCCGCGATATTAGATATCTAGCTAAGGCCTTCTATACATAATGCGATCCCATCATCCGATCCAATCTAGAGCATTATGACAAGTACGCTCAGGGAAATAATTATTTATCAAAGCACACTAAGTACATACGACTGTCAAAGAATGATAGTTGTAATTGGAATATACATACGAACAATTTAAGGTGGTAGGTAACCAATTTGATAAACAATTAATTTCCCTGACTTTACATGCTGTGCGAACCCAAAGCGTATGGTGTCGTGGATATTTAATCGGTTCATCATCTATGAGCTATACTAAATAGGCACAGAAACCTTATTTTCAGGAGTACAATTTTTGATGTGAAACATCTATAGCCGCACGTAAAACAAATTTCTGGCGTGGCGACGCATGCCGTGGCGACGCGTCGCTACGCTATATGATGGTGTATATATACAGTCACAGTCTTGTGTACTGTGTGGCGACGCGTCGCCATGCGCAATCGACTGCGATTCTCTTCCCACTCGACATCATTTTCTGGAAAAAATTGTAATATTTTATTTTATCATTATGCCATATTTAGTTTATATCGCAATCTATTCTTTTCAATCATATTACTTTTACAAAATAATGTCGATGTTTCACATCTCCCAGGCGTCCCGTGACGGCTCACTTTTTTATTTTTAAAACGAATTTGCATCAGAGAGCACAATACATTTTCATATTTTTTGTCTATTATAGATTCTCTAGCCTAGTTGATCTTCTTTCAGTGAACGTGTGTTGGGCAGGGGCGATGCCACTTGGGAGAACTGGGGCACAATTCAGTGGCATTTGGTAGGGTGCTTGGCGTTAGCATGGGTCATTACCTTCTTCTGTGTCATCAAGGTAATCGAAAGTACAGACGCCAGCACATCAACATACTACAATACGTCTTTCGTTAATAGATTTTCAACTTTATCGCTAACGCATAAGGTTCAAAGCTGATTAGGAAAATTTGTCAGTTTCGGGTAGCTTGATGTGCTTGACGTCTGTACCTACTAATTGTATTCTTTTTCCAAAATCATGTCTTTTTTATATATTATTTTCTGCCTCCTCTTTTTATTTGAAAGATCTTATTACTACTATACCTACGCATATATTTTTTTAAATTTTTATATTACTCTTTTTTATTGATATTGATCTAATTGTTATGTTTGTTTTAAATAGCGACTTTGGCCGCATAATCCATACTAATATTATAAATTCGAAAGTAACTCTGTCTGTCTGTCTGTATGTTACCTTTTCACGCCAAACCTAAACCCCTGAACGGATTTCGATAAAATTAGGCAGAGAGATAGATTGCATCCCGGGGAAGGACATAGGATAGTTTTTATCTCGATATTCCCACGGGATCAACACTTATGTGAGTGAAACCGCGGGGCGCTGCTAGTTTAAAATAAATAAATATAAGTCCTAAACTGAAACCTTTTTTGCAGGGTGTCCAATCAGCGGGAAAAGTGGTCTACTTCACTGCTTTATTCCCTTACGTCATGTTGACGGCTCTGCTCGTCCGAGGAGTGACCCTAGAAGGAGCTAGTGATGGGATTTTATTCTACTTGTCACCAGACTGGGAAACTTTGACTAAAGCCAGCGTTTGGGGTGATGCAGCTTCACAGGTACCTACTCGGATTATTAGTGTTTTAAAGGATGTGATTTTTTTGTTCTTACAGTCATCAGAATTGACATAACATTAGTAGAGTATTTTTTTTTAAATAAAATATCACGACTGTACGTATTTTTATGCAATATTGTCTATATAATAGGTAATGTATAAAATTCCTTCCCCATAATATTTTATTAAAGTCATTTGTTATTTTTGTATTGTCTTAATAACTTCGGTATTAATACTAAGCGAATATTATAATAGGGATTTACTGTTCCAATTATTTGCCCATGATATGGCACAGTGATATCATTTAAAACAGCTTTCACTAAAATATTTTTAAAAGTAAACCCAAACAAAACCGTTTAAAAACCTTTTAGCTAATCTATAGACTTAAAACATAAAAAAGGCCGCACATAATTGACTTACCGCTAGTATTTTGAGCAAAAATGTTAAGGGGGAAGCGCTAAGGTAGCCCGCGAAATTCAAATTTTCTGACGTTTTTTGCAATTTGCTGGTCAGTATTAAGTTGTACATTGATTAATATATGAATCGCGGCCGTAACTAACATGTATTTACAGAATTATAATCATTAAAGTCATCAACACAACTCTCTAAGACCACGTAAGTCCGAAGAATGATAATTTCATGAAACAGTTATTCTTTGGACTTACGTGGTCTTAGAGAGTTGTGTTGATGACTTTAATGATTATAATTCTGTAAATACATGTTAGTTACGGCCGCGATTCATATATTAATCAACGTACAACTTAATACTGACCAGCAAATTGCAAAAAACGTAAGAAAATTTGAATTTCGCGGACTACCCTGGCGCTTTCGCCTTAACTAAAAAACTTAAGAATTTTAACTGAATATACATGGTTCAAAGAAACAAAAGCGATTTGTACTGCTATAAAATTTTCAAGACTTCGGGAACAAACATCAATCCATCGAAGAAATCGGTTTATCGGAAACATTTTTGTCAGTAATGGTGACCATTATTTCTTGAATAAATAAATGCGGCGCCTAATTATCTGGAAAAGTTAGGTGAACGGCAATTTATATATTTTTCCATGCCACAGACTTTCAAATTTCTTAATTAAAAACTTTTAGACCGCTCCGAGTTGGTGAGCTTTTAATTATTTTTATATCGTAGGTACTGCTTTACGGAATTTTGCTAGTTTGTAAACTTATAATAGGCATCAAAGGAAAATTGAAATAAGTAAAATTTACAATATTATTATCTTTATGCCTTTCATTCCTGAACAGTGTAAAATAAACTTTTCAGATACTCACGGTTGGTTGGTACACATGTGTAGAATAAAGGTCATAATAGCACACGTATCAAACCGGAAAGGGATCGGCACCATATTAACTCGATCCGTTCAGTATTCTTTGTATGAAACTCCCTACTGCAACGCACACTTATCGGAATCGTAACATAATCGCCTCGCCTCAGGACAATCTTACGAACCGCGGTGCGGTCTGTTACGGCTCGTCGTACCCGCGCTTACAGCTCGTCGTCCCCGCGCTTACGTCTCTCCGTACCCGAGCTTACGCCTCTCCGTCCACCCTTGCCCCTCTCACCCCTCCGGCCTGCCTGCTGCACAATCAACCAGCGTCGGTGAATCGTAAGCGCGGTGTCGCCTAGCCGTAGCCGAGTTGACGTATCGGAACTTCTGATCCGCTTTGGTTACGTGCTTACGTTAGGTTGACGCCTGTTTGACGGCGAGGCGAAAGGCGATACGGTGCCGATCCCTTTCCGATTTGTTACGTGTGCAAAATCAGCCTATGTTCTCATTTCTGGGATAAAGGCGTCCTCTTGCTGTGAGAGGGAGTGGGCCATAATCCAAAACGCGGGCCCAGTGCAGGTTGGAGGATGTCACATGTCTTCGAATTTTTGGTTCTAAGACAGAAGTTCAGTGGTAATGACATAATTTACACAAAGTAATGTGCCGGTTGGGTTCGACCCACGAGTTTTTGCTCGACGCGGCCGTTACCACTGGGCATCACTGCTCACACATGTGTAAAACAATTTAACTCCAATAATTGTCATAATTAATCGGTGTAAAAAGACACTTACTGAAGCTGAGAGTCACTTGTACTCCCCGTCATTGTAATCCTTTTTTTGTACTGGACCATACCTGGGAACCTTCTGGTTACGGAGATATTGAAGGTCAAATTTCCCAGCTTTACTGACTTATTTTTTACGAAAACAAGTTTTTAAATATTATAACGCATTTTAAATACCCCCACGCCCCCTGTACCGCTGCATGCACCCATAAGCACAATGTTTTGCGTGTGTTGCGACCGCATACAGCAAATTTTCACACCAAAAATAAAAGTCGGTTCCCAGCAATTATTTTTGTGCAATTTTACTTAGATTATGGTGCGTAGTTACACCCTGTATACTGGTATTTCAAGAGAGGCAAATGGTATAACGTAGTATTGCCTTCTCGCATCAATAATGTGAAAATGACTAGTTTGACAGCTTTCATATAAAAATGTGTCAAGTTATAATAAATAATTCTCGATGACTCACATTATTTTTATAACGACGCAATGTGTGTTTTTTATTTGATATTATCGTGGTCGGCATCACGATAATATTATGGTCATGATAGAAATTATAAAAGCGCACACTGCTTCCAAAATAAAGTAGGTACCTGATACGGATTTGCAGGAAAAGTAAAAAGTATTATAAAAGCGGACACGGTACCTAGTGTTGAAATTAAAACAAGTAATTTCAATTCAGCACTCTCGGGAAACATAAAAGTTAACAAACAAAAAGAAATCACCTGCGTTTGTTTTGACATTTTGTTTGAAAATACCGTGGCCATTGTTTTGTGTTTCTGGGTTGTTTAGGGCTGATTTTCAATCGACAGATAATTTTTTATTCGTGGAATAAAATTGGCGTCTGACAGATTTTGTACGGAAGAACTGTCCAAAATTCAAAATTGTTCCTCGGATAAAATTAACTGGCATGGGAAAAAACAGTCTTTAGTTAATAATAATAATGGAAACACTTAACGTGTTTCAATAAGGAAAATGATAAATAAACTAGAGATAAAACAAAGTATCATTGAATTAATTATCATTTTGTTTAATTATCATTTTGTTTCAAAACACTAGTAGGTAGTTAATTGTATTTTCTTTAAATATGATGCACAAATATCGCTATGAACTGTATCGAAAATAAGCACCTTTTTTTGAAGCACTTTTATGTAAAACACTTTTTATTTAGAAAGTATTTATTTTTTAATGATCGCAACTTTGTTAAATCTGTAGGCGTGGTTAATATTTCTCTAATAACATACAAATAATCAATTTATTTAATCGTTGGGTATTCTGCTTACTTTAAAACTACCGACCCGCAATGCATGCAATATACTGATGTGGTGCCATGTCAAAACATCGAGATTATCACAAAACACCCGGAATAAATTCCTTGAATGATGAAAATCTACTTTGTAGATAAAAATCTATGTCTGGTTGAACTAAGTGGTCATACCGACAGACACGAGATTCGGCTTTGTTTAATACTATGTAAAGATTAGCCAGTACACAGTTACAGATGTTCTATGTCATGAAGTCCGTTTGGCTATGAATGTTGTCAAGCGTGCACATGCACATTGTGATCAACAGAGACTCAACAATGGGTGAAGTAAAACGGTACACATTCGCGGAAATAGCCTCATGCGACGGCAGCAAGGGGCAGCCGCTGTGGGAGCGCGCTTGTCGGGATACGTCACTACTACAATCAAAACCGAACGGACTTCGTGAAATAGAATATCTGTACAAGAGTAACATCGTGTTGAAACACATCTCTTTCTTTCACCAGATCTTCTACTCGTTCGGTGTGGCCTGCGGGTCGCTTGTGACCTTGGCTTCGTATAACAACTTCTCAAACAACTGTCACTTCGACGCTGTGTTCGTCAGTTTCACCAACTTCCTCACTTCCATATACGCTGGTTTTGCCATATTCTCCGTGCTGGGATTCCAGGCTCAAAAAATGGGTGTAGGTATTGATGGTACGTACTTTTATATCTGTGTTTTCGGCTGATGTAGTTTAAGTGAAGAGGTAGACATGTTACCCATACACATCAATAACGTAATATTGTATTGTGACGCCGGCGCGTGACACTGAGTTCATGTTTGTTAATTAGCCAAGTCTTCACGTGCCACTTACGGAGCGTGTATAACCGCCCTACCTCTTATTACTTATAATATCATTGAGTTTTGGTATCTACTGTCAATCCGTTATAAAAGATTGTCGATCGAAATGAGATAAAACAGCTTCAAGCTGTTTTAGTAATTTAGTTACTTCGATATCTTGGGCGCACTTCCACATGTACCGTATCCTTCCCTTGTGACGATATCATTATGTCTGTATCTTGGGTAGTAAGCTCTGCAATCAAACTTGCTGTCTGGCTTATCGTATGACGTTCTTATCTTGTACAGATTATGTCGACATACAAGAACATAAATGGCAAACCCCCAGTGGATAGATTTAGCTTCATCTTCTATCATGTCGCAAGCCTAACTTAGATTTTTCTAGACTAAAATTACACTGTGTTCAAGCAGCTAACTCAACCATTTCAGCAATACATTCTCTATGTACTAAAAGCCAAAATCCATCAATCGTATCGAATCGAATCGATCAATCGTTAAACACAAACGTTCGTGCGTCAAAAATAATAAAAGTATATTTTCCTCCGCGATTACCTCAAGTTGATTAATCCGGGCCCTGCAAAGCCGCGGGGCAGCAAACATACACGGTCTGAGTGCAAACAATACGCGGTACACTGAAGCCCACTTACAAATTCAATTGTACTGTGCAATGCTATTAGATTAATTTACTGTATTGTTGTTTTGTATGTCAAAAAATGAAATAGGATGTGGCAGCTAAAATTAGAAACCTTTGTAAAATAATGTGAAGCTATCTAGATTTGATGAAATCAAAAATATTATAATTCAATTGTTTCATGTTGTTCTGTGTTTAATTCCACTATGAGGGTTTCATATTTTGACTAAATTCCAATACCAACTCTAGGACAAAAGCTACTGATTTTATTTGAAAAAAAAACGTCACAATAACAAAAAGTGTGTTTGTATCAAATACCATAAAGCAAATACTATAAACAATTGTTTCGTTTTTTCATGGTATTACACAAAATTTATCGAAATCCTCATTCATTTCATATTGAAAACACTAAAATACACGAACTATTATTGAAAAAATATTAAATATACACATACAAAGTAGACAAAAGCCTCGTACTCAATCATAAAAAGTTTTCAATTTTGTTCATTGCTTGATTTTAGGGCTAGGGTACCAAAGACAACACACATTAATTGACATTGACAATACAAGTCAATCCGTGATGCAACAAAACAACAACAATCAGGAGTTTTTGGCGGGATTTCTTCGAGTGAAGTCTATTTGGCTGTTTTAATTATTCGCAAATTGATTCCTAGTGGATATTGTGATGTAAAATTGGTGTAGTTTTGTATCTCAAGTGTCTGCGCAACTGGACAATATGTGTAATCATTGAAACAGACGCGATCCCGGTAAAATGGAGCTGAGAATTTTATTGTAGTTTTGGCTACCTCAGCGAAGTTTACCGGGAAACTTGATTCGATACATTTGCTGCCAAATACTCCTAATACATTAGAATGTGTACACCCATATTCTAATGTCATGTTAGACTCAAGAAAAATGCTAACTGATGACTAGGCGGCATGGTCTCAGACCTTAGCCTTAAAAAAAAAAACAACAACAATCAAAACGAAATGACAATTGCAGAGTGGATTTATAACTAATATACAACTACTACCTACAATTATAATGCTGCTATTGTTGCATATAGAATTTATCTAGTTAAAACAATTGCAGAAAAGCAAAGGTAAAATAAAGATAAAGAAAAGAACTTAGATATTAAATTGTTTCCTCATGAAAAACATGACACAGCAGCATTTACGTATGATTCAACAACTATTGTCAACAATGAGTTTACGATACATTTATTGGAAATTACAAATACAAATAATACGATAAACAGTTTTATTTATGAAATGGCTGTAAATATTAATACGGGTAGCAATCAATAACTAAGGAAGCGAATTGGTTTACAGTTACACTTAATATTGATAAATGGATTTCCTGAGAGTGTCCGCCTAGGGAATTTACCTGGGTTAGTCATGAAATCCGAGAATACTTTCTTGTAAGAATTTTGGGGAAGGGTGTAATGAAAGTTTGTTTCCAAGAATTACTAAAAACGACACGGAAGAAATTGAAAACAACTTTTCTGTTATGATTTGTCATTTTGATAACTTTTTGGTTTAATGGCTTTTCTTTATCAATTCTTAGAATGTTTGAAAGAAAAAGAAAGAAAATACGTTTATTTGCAGCAAATATGACGCATAAAAATAAAAAAAACCAAACAATAAAAACAAAATTACAATCAAAACAAAACTAAAAACAAAACAAAACAAAAACTAAACAAAACAAAACTATTCATCAGTAGCATAAGCATAATCAGACTATAACGTTCTCACTGCTGAGACAGGCCTCCTCTCTGTGAGAGGGAGTGGGCCATATTCAACCACGAGGGCCCAGTGCGGGTTGTTAGATCTCACATGTCTTTGATTTTTGGTTCTAGGATATGTGGGCTTCCTCACGATGTTTTCCTTCACCGTTTTTGAGGCCAGCGATGATGAAATAAATTAGACAAAGTAAAGCGCCTGCCTGGGTTCGAACATACGACGTACAGACACCAGCATATCAAGCTACTACAATCTGTCAAATGTCTTTAATAGATTTTCAACTTTATCGCTAAAGCATAAGGTTCAAAGTTGATTAGGAAAATTTGACAGTTTCGGGTAGCTTGATGTGCTGGTGACTGTACAACTCGGTAAGGCGGGTTCGTTACCACTGGGCCACCATTGCTTCCTCAACTGATGAAGGAAAACATCTCAAAACCATTCTGCTTATTAGAATCACAGCACGTCCAGTTCATTTGTCCATAGGTAACATCATAATACAACATGCACTTTCAAATTTTACTAAAAGCATCCGCGTTTCCATTGAAACTAGAAAAAATCTCTGAACAAGAAAAAAAAAAACTTTTAATCAAACTCTAGCGCAGTATACCTCGGTTGTGTATTGTATTAAGTCCTCTCAATCCGCCGTGAACTCTCTATCCCATGTTGATTTCGCCGTTACGAATGCAAGCGGTGTTTGTATTCGGTTTCAAGATAATGGATTGATTAAACTCTAAATATTTCATTCCCCGTACTGTGGTAAGCTAACGTTTTTGGTTACCTACGTATTCGTTCTTTGTCCGGCTCGGGCGGTATGCTTTGTATTGGAAATTTAAAACAATGGGTTCTTTTTTACTGAGATAGAATACGCCTTTGAATTATTTTATGAACTGCCAGTCGATTCTGTTAGAATCTCACCGTGAGAAGTTAGGTGAAATGAGCTTAAAGTGAACTGTCAATAGTGTCAATCCCTAGCATCATGTGGAATGATGAAATGTATGCAAAATATTGAAAGAATTTTAAAAGAGTAACGGTGGAGTTTCTTGCTCGTTCTTCTCCAAACGAAATCTACTTTTTGGAATGGGCGACTAGAATCAATTCTATTTGTTGTAATTTTTGACGTTCAAAAGTGCCTTTTATGTGCCTATTTGAAATAAATGCTTTGACTTTGACTTTGAATGACAGCTCACTTTAAGCTCACTTCACCTAAGTTATCACGGTGATCTTTTTACAGATTATCACCGCAACTCACTTTAAGCTCACTCACTTCACCTATGTTATCACGGTGATCTTTTTACAGATTATCACCGCAACTCACTTTAAGCTCACTCACTTCACCTAAGTTATCATGGTGAGACTTTTACAGAATAGCGCTATTGATATGTTTTGCCGGTTAAAAGCAATATTCTTGGTGACGAGCTTTTATGGTCCTTTTTATGAAGAGGTTAATTATGTCTTTTAAAAAACAAATATAAAATATAAACATCCAATGATCTAGGTATATGATCAGACATTGTGTGTACGAGTATAAAAATAATATTCTTCTTGACTCTATGTAGTTTTGTGGCAGTTTTTCAATCTGTGTGGATCTTTCCTCAAAAGACCATTCCAGACATCAATCTAAATGGTCTTCACATGACCAAGATTATGTCTGGACTTTAAAAGAGACACCTCTGAGTTTGTTTCGGCCTTTCTTCTCAGAGTAGTCTGATAAGAAACACCGACCCCATCTAGTCTAGATTTTAAAATATGATTGACGTGTTTGTGCAAACCAACTCACAGAAATAAAATCATTTATCATTTTAACTTATGGCTTTATTGTGTGCCATGTTTAAACCCTTCAAATTTGGCCAGTCAAAAAACCCAGTCATTTTATTTCAAAACACACGAGGTTTAAGCCATGAACAATACTGATATTCATCCTTGTGCAAACGCGAAACGTTATTATTGCAAATCGCTCTTATATCTATTAACAATTACTTTTGTCTATAGATAAAAGCTATATTGCTTTGTATGACAGCATAACATCGATAGCTTCTTATCTGGTGATAATACATTATTATAATGTTGACAATGCTCTATAGTGTTATATTGGACGCTGTTTCATGGTCATGTTCTGTTATTTATTTTGGATCTTCACGTGTTTCGTACATGTTTGATGGGGTTTCACAGTAATTTTTTTATCATATATCATATATTGCATGCCTGTATTTATCAAAGGCTTGTGCAAAGCTATACCTATATGACACCCACCCATATTCCACCCTATCCTACCATCAGACCCTATCATCAGATGCTATCATCAACAATTAATATGCCTGGTGATTATAACTTTACTTTATCTGGAGAATGTACCTATCTCTTCTTCCGAAAATATTGTCATTAGTCATAATAATTATCCATTGTCTGAAATATTTTTCTTTTGATGACGCATTGAATTCAAATAACGCTTTATTTTTGCAATTTTCCAAACTTTTAACGAGTATGTCTATCAATCAGCCGGTCGATTCTGTAAAAATCTCACCGTGAAAACTTAGGTGAAGTGAGTTTGTTTTTGCTAGGAATTGTCACTATTGACAGCTCACTCCACGCTCACTTCACCTAAGTTTTCACGGTGAGATTTTTACAGAATAGCACCGCTGCATCTTCTATAGGTACCTACTAATAAAAAAGCTGAAGAGTTTGTTTGTCTGTTTGTTTGAATGCGCTAATCTCGGGAACTACCCGTCAGATTTGATAAATTATTTTTGCAATTGACATTCTTGAGGAAGGCTTGGCTATTTAACATCACGCTAGGATACTTAGGAGCCGAGCAAAAAAAAAAGTAAGAAAGAACGCTGTGTGAAAACGAAAGTGATAGCATGGGCAGGCGATGCGATGCTACAAAGAAGTCGCGGGCAGAAGGAAGTGTTTGAATATTTGTATAGTTTCGAGTAGGTATGTTTTCAAAGCATTCTATTAAAGCCTTGGCCCCATTTTTATGTGGCACAAATATCATATGAATATTTTATCATATCAACTTTGACAAATATTTTATCGTAATAATACGTACTTACCAAACGCTTTCACTGTCCACAAAGCAGACGCAATAGTGAAATAATTAACTTGAACCATTTGTAGTTCATGGGACGGAATGGGTAGATAAACAGATTCTATTGGTTTTCTGAAACGTCTCCGAAGGCAATCTTATTCTTAACAAAGCCGCGATAGTTTGCATAGCAATTATTACGTCACCTATTCATAGAAGTTTACATGAAGATTAACATATAACACATATATACAAATACATAGATACACATATATACACATACATACACACACATATATATAGATATTATTATTATTATTTTATTATAATTTATTTTAAGGTTTAAAAAAACTGCAATCCATAAGATTTACAAACAACTTTACTTCACGCCTTTTTCCCGTGAGTAGATAAAGGCAGAAATTCCACAGATCGCCACCACATCGCTACTATTTCAAATACTGCTTTTGCTTCCTTGACGTTTATACACTGCGAGTATTACGCACCTGACTTTTTTGAAAAACATAGACATCTTTAGATTGCCGTGTGTTTCCAGTTACGCACTCATCATCATCATAAGTACCAAAAGACGTCCACTGCAGGACATAGGGCTCTCATAGATGTTGCTACATCGACCAGTTCTAAGCTTCTTGCATTCAGCGATCTTCACCAGGTCATCGTCAGATCATCATCATTTCCGACGAAAGACGTCCACTGCTGGACATAAACCTCCCGCAACCAACGAGTTCCTGCAGCCTTCACTGGGTCGTCAGTCCACCTTGTGGGAGGCCTTCTAACGCTACGTCTCCCGGTACGCGGTCGCCACTGCAGAACTTTTCGGCCCCATCGGCCATCTGTTTTGCGAGCAATGAGCGCTGCCACTTAAGTTATACATCATCAGATATTCACAAATAATTTCTTTTGCAGATGTAGCGGAATCAGGACCAGGTTTGGCCTTCGTGGCGTACCCTGAAGCGCTACTGCAAATGCCAGTCGCAAGGTTCTGGTCTATTCTGTTCTTCTTTATGCTCTTCACCTTGGGGTTGGGCAGTCAGTTTGCTGGCGTTGAAGCCATAAACACAGCCATTGTTGACAAGTGGCCACATCTTAGAAAGAATTATTGGATGGTGAGTGAAATTATTTTTTATTTAAACGACAATTTCATAACTATAAGATCCTATTTCAAACGTACGAGTATTTTTCATCTGCTGACTTAATTCTTGCTATGTTATGCAATTATGTTTCAATGATTTTTTTAAATGGCTGGACAAGTAATATTTCCATGATGCAAGTATCTTGCTTGCGGCTCTGGCATACAATAAAACTGAAGCAACAAATGATTTGCATCGTCTTAACGCTGTTCAGACGTTGCAACTTTTATTGTTGCTTCAACTTATGGTATGTCACAGGTAATTAAATTGCACCGTGTAAATCGGGCAATGCAATTTCATAATCATAATGTAATCAGTTACTTTCTTTTTTTACTTTTTCTTTTTCTCTTAACATTTTGACTTGTATTAATCTTGCTTATTTTCTTAATTTTAGATATTTTTGTAACTCGATATTCAATTATTTAAATAAATATTTTTTTATTCTAAATCGAGTTCTTTTTGTTTCAGGTTACAGCGTGCACATGCTTCACGTGTTTTATTCTGGGGCTCCCGATGTGTTTCAGCGGCGGAGTATTCTTGTTTCAACTCCTAGATTGGAACACGGCCTCTTGGGCAATTCTGCTGATTGGTATGGCTGAGGTGAGTTTAAACTTTATCTGAAGGCATTAGAGTCTATTTTTGAATTTGGGTAGGTCTTAAGTTATAAAGTGCAAAATATATTGATTAATTATTAAAGCTTGGATCAATAATCCTCATGTAGAAAAAAATATGATTGGATTTAAATTTATTTAAGTGGATTATTCGCTGCTAGATTATTATCACAAAAAATAAAAAAATACAATTGAAGATGCATGCGCTTAAGGAAACGGAAAGACTGAAAATACGAACGAATACCGTTAAAATTTCTCTTTTTTCCTGACTTACTCAGTATTCTGTTCTACACTAACATTTTTTCTTTCTTTCTTCAGAAAACTTTGTATCATCATAATTGCTACATGTTCAGTTGTATTTCTTTGTTATTCATTTCTTTCCTCTTTCGTTTGTCATTTTTGCTGGTATATCCCGATTTTGCATTACTTTCCAAATCATAGTGAACTTTATTCTCATTCAAATAAGGTTTCTATTGGGTTACTGCCATTGACAAGTCTATCAAAATCATTGTGATCTTTATTCTCGTTAGTATAAGGTTGCTGGTTGTTATTTTACCTCTGAAGGTAAAATAACTGTGAATGAACTGTACAATGATATTTTGGCATTTGAATGACATTGACAGGCGTAGTTCGTAAACATTTGTAAAATTGTTTCGTGAATTTGTATTGAAAAAAAAAGGTGGCAGCATTATTTCCGATTTTGACCACGCGCCAAAAGATTGTAGTATATACGTACTATAAACAAATTTATGTTCTATTCCATTACTAACAATTTATTTTTCACCAGTGTACCGCAGTTTCTTGGAGCTATGGAATCAAGCGTGCTATGAGCGATCTCGCGACTATGGGCATGAAGCACAACAGAGTGCTGCGATTCTATTGGATGTCTGTTTGGACCATCATTGTCCCTATTGGTAGTTTTGTAAGTATTTAGTGCATTACGACCAATCATCAGTCTCATTGCGAGTTTGTTTCTATCAATTACATTATGTTTGTGTCTAGCCAAGGCGTTACGTGCTATGCGGTAACTGGGTTGTGAAGGTCAGATAGACAGTCGGTATATGTAAAATACTGGTATTCAATTGAGGACCTTGCAGCAAAAGGGAGGCAGATCCAAATTTTTAACGACATCGTAACCGTAAAAAAATCGTCGTCAAAAATTTATTTATTTCTTAAATACTTTAGCAAAATATGTAGGTAAATATGTTTATATTATATTATACCATATTTATTATAACTCTTAGACATTAGAGTAACCAATCATTTTCCAATCATTTTAAAAAACTTTTTTCTTGATATCTGACATTTCTTATACTTGGACTTGCCTCCCTTTTGCTGCAAGGTCCTCAATTGTATCTGATAAGACTGGAAGCCGATCTCAACAGAGCTGTGAAAAGACTGCAGAAGATGTTTATATTTATGTTATATAATATTATGTATAATCAATTACGATTCCACATACCCCAAATTTTATACAATATTACCTTTGCATTAACCATTAATAGTCCATCCGAGTACCTAATCGAATGCGGTCGTATGCCACATAGAGTTTTTGAAGGAGACTTACTTGTACTATGTAAAATACTGGTATTCAGCTGCATCCAGTTAGTCTGAAAAAAGACCCCAACATTGTTGAGAAAAGACTAGGCGGATGATGTTTACCGTCACACAGGAATGAGTGACATGACGCTCCAGAAAGCTCTTCTATTCCAAAAATCCATATGCGCCATATGCATACTGCATATCATAACACAATCAGTATATTCTGCGTTCGCGATTTATTTGCCAAAAATGTAAACAAATATGAATTAATTGAAAAATAACTTTAATTCCTACACAATAAAGTTCATTTACGCTATAACTTCAGACATTTTTATAACTTTTTCAATAGTTCTAGTCACTCTTAAATCAACTTAATTATCGTTGAAATAAAGTCGATATTTGTTTAACTTGAAATAGGGTGGGGGTGTGCAGCTCTGCGCACTTTTACTATATATTGTTCCCACTGCTGGGACACACGCCTTCTCCCTATGAGAGGGGGAGGGCCGTAATCCACCGCGCGGGCCCAGTGTGGGTTGGTAAATGTGATTTTATGTTCTAGCTAGGCATATGGAGTACTCAATTAAGTCATTATGTCAACTTGGTAATGAGGAATCCATTTGCCATGTACTTGTTCAAGTTAATCGATTAATAACACCATGGCAACAATTATTATCCCTAATTGATGTAATTGATTAATAGCTTACGTGCGTGAGAATTATCTTATACTAATCCAAGTACGTAATTTATCTTGTGTAACATTGATGCTTGCCTGTGTATCGAGTTTATAAATTGTCACGTTGTTTCTTTTAACTTAAATGTTGGCAAGTAGATAATGCCTCATGACGATTACTAAAATGTTGGTTGGTAGATAATGCCTCATAGCGTTTACTGCAATGTTGACTGGTAGATAATGCCCAATCGTGTTCACTGCAGTGTTGACTGGTAGATAATGCCATATGGCGATTACTGCAATGTTGGCTAGTACCTACCAGAATTGTAAATTGTAAAATCATGTAAACATAAATGATTTTACAAAAATCAATCGGTCAATCGACGACAACAAGTTTGCACCTTCAGTTATTATTTTTTGTGTAGGCACCGTCCATTTAGTCATAAAAAATAAAATAATTAATACTTGGTCAGCTAGTGGTGTATATAATAAAGAGTATTCTATTCTATTCTATTCTATGGAAAAAGAATAAATAATATGCTGCCGACGCTAAATAAATATGGATTGGGAATTGAGAAGAATCTAATTAATCAATGTTTTGTGCAGGGTATCCTGATCTTCATTTTGTCTGGTTGGGAAACACCGAGATATCAAGACTACGTGTTTCCCCTATTCGCCGACCTATTGGGCTGGGCTGTGGGCCTTGCAACACTGGTCTTTTTCCCAGCGGGCGTAGCATGGGCATTTTACCATGGATATGTAAGTATCGTTTTCGTGATTTGGTAAGGTATTATTTTTTGGTATAGTCGACCTCGTAATTACGTTAACTTTTACTGAACAGTTTTCACCACAATTCCCAGAAAAACAAAACTTCACTGAGGTTGTAACTATCTGTCACTTAGACAAATATACCATGTTGTTTGATGACGGGCAAGTGATTTGATGATTCAACTATAGGTTGGTAAAGTCATTACGAGGTCGACTATACCTAAGATCACCTTACGAAAACGTTAAGGCGAAAACTGGGACTCTGTCACAATATTTTTGTAACTTGTCATTGTTGTAATAATGTCACATTTTGGACTCTTCGAATAATATGAAAATGTTCTAAGTATGTATAGTTAAAAGTGAAATAAGTCGATTGGCCCTACTAAAACCGGTTTGTATTGTCGTGACAATAAAAGCACTTAAGTTTGTTTAACCAATTATTAATAACCGAATAAACTATTTAATAGTTAAAATTATTAATTTAAATATTTGTTTTACAGCGTGGAAAAGAACTATTCACACCAACGGAAGCTTGGAAACCAGCAAAAAGATCTTTAATAAACCCGCGCTCAGACTCAATAGTCACTACTGACGAAACCCCGCACCAGGGTCCCTACGATAACATGGGCTATATAATGTGATCATAGTCGTGATAAAAAAACTCTATTACGAGAATATAGTCAAGTGATTTTGGTTGTAGGCAACCAAACTCAAAACACTACCATTAGGTTCGAAACACACCGCGGAAGCGATGCAAAAAATATAATTTAACGCAAGGTTCTGATTTATTAAATTGAGAATTGTAGTAAAAAAATACAGATACGCAAATAGACACCTTATTATAAAATAGCACTACCCAGCACGCGTAGCATGACCACCATAGAAATGGGTTTTGTCGACGGATTAATAGACAAAATGACAGACAAAATAGACAAAATGACAAATAGAATAGACAAAATGACAGATTTCTTTAGAAGTCTGTACACAATCTGTTATTTGGTTTAGTCTTCAGTTGACAAAACCTGTTTCTATGGTGGTCATGCTACGCCTGCAGGTTGCAAACCTCAAATCCATGGAGATAAACTTTGTCGTTGATTTAGGAGTTGCAACCTGCTGAGTGATTGCGTAACATGCATGAAATGGCACTTGATCGTAGTTCCTCTCATTTTGATAGTTCTATCATGTTCATTGCGTTATGTTAGTATTTACGTTGCTGAGCAGACGAACTTTTCTAACCTATGAAGCAATGTATTAGTAGTTTCCTTCAATACCTTCGGATTGCGATTGAAAGTGTGTTATACAATTAAAGGCGCACAGTTAGTTCGTATCGAAAAAAAAAAATGCTTTTTGGTCCATTCATGTTGGACATTCTCCTTTCAAATAGTACATAAAGAAGTCAAAGAGAAGAGCGTATATTTGGAGTTCTCTTCAAAGCTAATCATATTTTTTAAATCTTTTTCTTTATTTAATATAAAAACTGAGTGTAAATTGTGTATAATCTATCTAAGGCTTCTTATGCTAATCCATGTAACTGGAGAAACCTCGACCCCTGTCATACAGGATGTCGTAGATCAGACCGCATCGATGTAACGTGTACTGAAGTTTGAAAATACTATTACTATTAACTTTGAAGATATCGGCAAAGCTGTGATCTCTTACATTCCCACAGTCCATACAACATATAAGAAAGTTTATGAAATAAGCTTCATTCATGTATTGGCTAATGTTTAGCTAAGGCGGTGTTTATGATACACTTCTGTGTATTTTGAACAAAATAGTTATATTGTACTCGACGACGCGATGCTGCCACAAATAGTGATAAATCTAGCCTTTATTGCCCGCAGAACAATACCTACCTCCATATTAATAAGTTCGAAGTAATGTAATTTATTTATCCACCTACTAGAACACCATACAGCAATTACACCAACGGAGCAAAAAATTACTTAATGTGCTGCTTTCTATCCATCCTGTGCGCGGTGGACATCGAACGGGCGGCAATGGAACACGCACGCTCACACAGCATTAAGAAATTTCCCCATAGTTCCATAACTCCATCCATATTGCGCACATTCTTTGCAAAGTTCAAGTAATGCCAAAGATATCCTCGAAAAATGTATGGTTAAACCGAAAGTGACAGCCAGCCCCGGATCTAAGGAGGGGCAAACCGGGGCACTTGCCCCGGGCGGCAGCTTCATGGGGGCGCCAAATCCTTGAGACAAGAATTCGAAATATCGAACAAATGAAGCCTCTTTTCCTACAATCTCATAGGTTTTTAACAAGTAATCGAATCTTAATAATATAATATGTTTGAAAAACAAACTTTTCTATTTCCATACGCCCCGTTAGTTTTTGAACACATACTAAGTGCATTTATGAACGCATCTTAACAGATCAAGTAAATTTTTGAACGCGTGCGTAGTGTCCGTGATCTTTCTGCCAAGGGGAATCCCCGTCACATATCTATACGAGCCGAGCCGAATAAATTCAAACAGTTGAACGTCAAGTTTGTGGTTGATTGCGTTTGCGAGTAATCAGCGTTAATAAAATAAGTAATTTATTAGTGAAATCAACGCAATCAATCGTTTAGTATGTTTATTATCGTAGTGGAAATCACTATCAAGGTTTTGCCCCGGTTCGAAAAAATCGTAGATCCGGGGCTGGTGACAACTTTACTCCAGCTTAATAATAAGGGGGTAAAAGTTCTGCAATAAATATTGATTCTCTGAGCACTACATTATATGTGAAACAAGGATTTTTAGCCCGCTAGCACCACAAAACATTAAATATATTTAGCGCTTGTGACGGTAAAAAACGATTGACAGAATCAGAACGATGTTTAAATTCATTTAACGCTAAACAACTTATATTTAGTGGTTTGTCGTGCAAGCAGGCCTAAGAGAAGTTAGTTACTATAGCAATATCTTCTAAAATCTTTAGTTTTTAATTGAATTAATCTGCATGTAAGAATCTTAGTGTTGGTGACTAGGACGATTTTGGTGCGTTGCACACAGAAACTAGATGTTCAAAATAGAACTAACAATTTCGAAATCGTCTTGGCCCTGAAAACATGACATATAAAACGAAAAATAGGACCAGCAATTTTATTATGAAATCGTCTTGGCCTTGCAAATATGTCATTTAAAACGAAAAATAGAACCAACAATTATGAAATCGTCTTGGCCTTGCAAACATGACATATAAAACGAAAAATAGAACCAACAATTATGAAAAAATAGACCTTGCCCTGCTTTCTGTGTGACACGCGCTTTAAGATAAAGTATTTTAGAGAAAATGTTAGTAGATTTTAATTTAGGAAACGTATGTTAAACTTATCCGATTAAAATATATAATATTTATTGAGCTATACACTGTATTGTCTGCTGTTAATAAAATTCAATTTTCGTGTGTGCAACTAATTTATTTTTTATTAATAATATTGATTTGAGATAAGTTTAATCGAGACCGTTATATTTATGATTATGTACATTATATATTTATTACAGTTTTATAACCTTTCCTGTGCAGCAACTGATCTGTAAATCAAGGTGCGTAGAGATATTACGAGGGATGTGCTTCGAATGGTAAACCACGCATGTGACGCATACCTCAGATTCATTAAAATTTCGATTGGAAAAGGCCATCGAACAAGTGAATAAAAACGTCCATAATTAATAAATAAATAATAATAATCATTTTATTATCAGGCAACTAAGGCCCATAGATAAAATACACAAAATAACCTTATACAATAATAAACTAACACATATTAAAAACCAAAAAAAAACAAAGAATCACAAAAATATGCATTTGCGGCACATACCTCGCACTGTCTGGACGCACCGTAAGGTAAACCAGCCACCAGGCGCATGCCATTTAAGTTATTTTGACAACAAACATATTTATAAAATTCTGACTTGTAAACCATTTCAAGGCAATTATACAATGCAAGAAATAAAGTGTACGATTCTCATAAAAGAGACTATGTTGTATTCAGACCGGAATAAATCAATGAAATTAGCTAACGAACTCCGCAGACGAGATGCGTTAACCATATCTAATAATGATAAGAATAATAAAATAAAAAGTTTTCTCAGATCAAACAAGTAACAAAACTGTCAGTGTTCGTTGATTTTTTTTTATATACTTACTGTTTTTTAAACATGACAACGTCTTCAGTGTTTTGCTAACTAATTTTATTTGACACTTATAGTACGATGCAGACTGACAGTTAAGTTATCCACTCAATAGTTAAAGATTATTTGAGTTAATATATCCAGCGAATTGGTTTCGCTGCGTTCCAATGCGCACTGGTGTGCATTGGGACGTAAGAGTAGGAATATCGTGATTTGAAATATAATGTCAATTTAACACATTGAAGGACACTGTACGAGACACAATAGAAGTTTTATTGTTATTACGTCGAGGGGCGTTCAGTGTCCTTCAATGGGTTAAGTTAATTAATTTCAGTGACTTTACACTACATGATGATTTTTTTCATATTTCGTGAAACATGAAGTATCCTTATTCTTGAACAAAATACGATTTAGGTATATAAATAATTAGGTACATATCTGCGTAGTATAATTTACTGATGAACTGTTAAAAGTCAGAATAAAAGTAACAAAAATAACCAAATCTTTTAATAACTCCTAGCGTTTCCAGCTTCATACATCAGTGTAATTTCAGAAAATCCATTTTCATATGAAAACGCTTTAAGCTTGTTTGTTACCCCCCCCCCAAATATCTAATTTTAAAAACTCTGAAAGTAAACTTACCTATATAATTATTTTCGCTTAGCTTTTAGTGTGCAAAAAAGTCATGCCTCTCATTTATTTCTCTCAACCTCTCTATTAGTATAAAATTCGCGTTGACATAAATACAAATATCCACTTTACACATAACCACAATTCTACAATTATTTCAAACAGACAAAATATTCATATCAAGACTGATGAATATTTTTGTCGAAGTGTTTTTGTTTAGTTTGGAGCCCAGTGTATTTGATTGGCCATCAAATCCACTGGATTCCGAACTCTAAACAAAAGCAATAATTATAGTTTTAAAAACAAAACAATAAGTCTTAAGGGGTGCTACACATTCGATTCGGTAGTATTTGTTGAATGAGATAATGGGCTTTATTCAGCTCGTGCCGATCGGGAAATTGCGTTCGGCATCCTATTCTTTTTCCCGAACAAATATTTACTTATAATTTGATTAACGACCCGCTCCTGCTTTGCACGGTTGAACGACTTATTAAAACATTGATTTCTTTATTTTAGGTTAATAATAATGTACCTATTTTACCTATACACATAAACTTCCCGAATAAATTCTCTAAATAATTTTGAAAGCTGCATCAAAGTCCATTGCGTAGTTTAGAAGAACACGACAAGCGACTTTCCTGCTAATGTCTCACAATGCATATTACACTTTTTATTTCTTTCCTCTAGTAAAATATGTGGTGTTGTGTGCCTTCTGCTGCCGTGCGTTAGTATCTCAAAAACTTGAAAATCGCTCGACCGATTGTGATGAAACTTTGGTAAGTTGTTATGTGTGCACCGGTGAAGGTTCCTAACAAGATAAATGAAAAAGGTATTGCAACGCATTAGTTAGTTTATAATAATTATGTAAAGATTTAGGTGCCCGGCTGTGACAATTAATGCCGACCCGAACAAGTGTGTCTCACCCCTTAGTCGCACGTGGAACAGTGAACTTATCCAAGCTATCGGTAGACTACATGAAAAATCACTCACTCAAATGGCGCGGGAGACAAAGTTTTACAGAAAATAAAGATGCGTCAACGGCACTTCACTGAAATAGTGATAGACGAGCTTGTGGTATCCGAGACGGCCTTTTAGTATCCAGAATATATATTTCTGAGGTATCTTATTGAAGTTAATAAATTAGGTTTGTAAAGGAATTTAATTTTAGTTATTAATTTTATTCAAAAAATAAAAGCGTGTTAAATAATATAAACAGAAATTATAACATCATAAATAAACTTACCCGAAAGCCCGAAAGTCTGACAACGAGTCTTACCAAGGGGTATTACCCAGTAATTGGGTTGTGGAGGTCAGATAGGTAGTCGCTGCATGTAAAATACTGGTTTTCAGCTACATCCGGTTAGACTGAAAGCCGACCCTAACATAAATAGTTGGGAAAAGACTAGGCAGATGATGATGAAATAAACTTGTTCACTTTTGTTCTATAAAGGAATCAATATGTTATTTTTTTACATAAATAATATTAAACTCCGAAAAAAATATCGAATACACGAAATTGACGTAACAAAATAAGTACTTTATCTGCTACGCCGCGCGTTGTAGCAGCCCTACGAGCGTCTGCTACGCCGTAGCTGTCATCAGCTACGCCGTAGCACCGACTTGATATTTTTTAAACCGTGTAAAAATACCTAACGACTTATAAACCACGGGCCAAATAAAGCCGTACTCTCCAATAAGTCTGTCTGAAGAAACGTAGTGCTGAACTTGCAACGTTAAAACCTGCTTTACGGGTGCAATAAGTGCACTCGAACTATTGCCCTTGTAACTGTGCCAAGCGGCGTAAAAAATGCTGTTCGGAACCTTAGCTTACGTTACGAAATAGTTTATGCATACTGTTTATTGTTTAGTAGGGTGTAACCTTCCGTGGTCCACTGGGAAGTCCCTGAATCGTTAAAGAAAGAAAGAAAGAAAAAGAAAGAAAGATAAAGTATTCATTGCGACTCGTACAGGAAGATCACAAACTAAACTAAATACAGCAAAATAAAAAACCAAGTTATATAAAAAAAAAGTAACAAAAGGAAAATGAAACAGAAAGTCCTATACGAGGCCAAAAGGCTCCTATCTCAGCATGATGCTACGACATTTAAAAAATAAATGTTGCAGCGCTGATATTCTGATAGGGCCCGCTGTGATGTCACGGGCAGTTACAGGAATAAATAAATAATAAGTAAATAATAAAATAAAAATTTTTCAATCTGCGCCAGACGTAACCTCATTACTTGTCTATGCCTTGAGTGTCAGTCAGAGGCACTCTTGACTCTAGTGTGTCTGTGACATTGCCGTGACAAGTAAATGGTCGCAGGCGCCGATCTTCCGGCGAGATTAAATGTAACTCCAACCTGGCCTCCAAATAGGGCTACCTCGACAGAACGGCAGTACGGTGTGGTTGTTGAGTTATGTGGCAAACCATGCTCCAACTGCTATCCTGTCTTTTGTGTCCCAAAATATTCAGTTAAAGTGACCTCTGCGCTGCCACCGACGACGCCGTGAAAGTTGCAAAAAATAAAATACATTCGTGCCAGCGACACGAAGAAGGAGAGACAGTAAACGCCCATAGGCATAACAACAATAAAACTTCTATTAAATTATGTCTCGTACATAATAGAAGTTTTATTGTTGTTATGTCTCTCTCCTTCGACCTATCAAAATAAAATAATGCAGTAGGTTGGTACTTATTGGATCGAAGTTCTTTAACGCGGCTAGCAGTAGGAGTAAACTGGTAGAAATCGTCACGTAACGAAATAGCGTTCTGGCCCCTCTGATAGTTTTCATTGCTTTCAATAAGGGTACTGAATCCAATAGTGAGGTCAAATGAAAATCAAAAATGGCAACAACTTTTTGAGCGCTTCTAAAAACTTATACTAGATGGCTTTACATTTATCACGCGTATACAATTCACACTTTCTCTCTCTCTATATCTCTTTCTATTATATACGAGTGTGTGTGCGTGCAAGTTCGCGTAAGGAACTTCGTTAATAACGGGGGTCCTCCGACCGCACACGCTTTTTTTAAATTAAATTACATACTATGTTTTTGCGCAAAATTCTAAGTAAGTATGTATGTAAAATTGCTAGCTAAACAGATACAAACTGTCTCCAGACAATTCTGTAATAAAACCACTTAAATGGCGACCCTCTCCAAATTCAAGACAAACTTAATTTCCAGCAGCACTTAATCCAGAAAAGACCATGTACTCAAGTTAATTCCCATAGACGTCCATCAGATACTGGGAAAAAACATCTAGAAATTAATTAAATTTGAAAACACTTCGCACTGAAGCGCAATGTTAATCCAAACTCATCCGGGAGACACAATCTCAGATAAAGTTCCATTCTGAATCAACCATCTAATCCCTCTTAGATTGAACAAAATTAATGTGGATTTAAAACATAACAGACGTTCCTAAAGTACCCTCTGAATTTTATCGAAATTTTATTATCTGACGCTTTATTCCGGGGTGGCTTTAATAACTCGATATGACTTGATGACGACGCGAACGGAACCCATCTTCTTGAAATATCGTTTTGATTGCTTTCAACTTTTTAATTAAGAACCTGTCGTGATAAACTGAAAGAAGTGTTTGAGTTATTTTACGCTTCGTTGCAAAAAACTAATTTAGATAGCTGCTGATCGGGGTGGTACAACTGATTAGGGTTGCGAGAGGTAAACACAAATTAGAGTTATCTTGGGACCGATTTCTTAATCTCTGTTTGGACATTTTTCTTTGCAATTGGGAAGATTTTTGGGGGCGATTACGGGGACAGAATTATTCAAAGGACTAGACCACCTGTAATTTATTACCATGTGAAAATGGTATGAGCACAGATGCTTGGTAGATTCAAAATCCATTGGAGATAGACATTAGGTTTTGGCGAGTATCAGCAATGAAAAAAAAAATACCAGTCATCAGTTTGAATCATTGGTCGCTTATCATTAACAACTTACTGAATACTACCTTTACCAAGAACATAGGCGTGACTTCTGAATTTATTTTACTGACGTGAAATACAATAAATAATTTGTTCCGTTTTTGTTAACAGTTTAATAAAAAAGTTGATAAAGTCCGGCCCTCGGGCGTTGTCGAAAATATTTTGAAATACGGCGAATGCTAACAAGTGCGAATTTTTAAGCGGTTTGATTTAAAAAGTAAATTGTTTGTTTTATATCTTCTCGTTTTTTTTTTTGGTGAGTTGTTCCTAAATAAATGATAATACAAAACAATAGAGCAGTGATAAAAAAAATATTCGTCACATTTTGGTATCTGACTTTGTAATGAATGACATACAGATTGAATTCCAACTACTCCCGATATGTAATTCAATTTCAAGTTCAACCACCATATTTGGTTTTGTGATGAAATTAAAAAAAAAACAATATTTTTTAGCATTCAGACAGCCTACGTGACAAGTGTTATGGCCGCCTATGAACACGTAATTTAAAAAAAAAACAGTGTTTTTTAGCACTCGGATAATCTACTTAACAAGTGTCATGGCCGCCTACGAACACCTGCTACACCAGAGAGGCAATTTCACAATTTCTATAATTTTAAGAACGTTCGCATTCTAATCTCAGTCTGTCAAAAACGCCTCTAATTTCCCTACATTTTTGACAGGTATTTGACATTGATTGACGCTGTGATGAGATTGCGACTAGATTAAATACGTTTTTAATTACGAAAATTGGTCTTCTGCCACATCAAAGCGCGGTTGTTACTCCAGACAGAAAGCTGAGGGGCAATTCTCGTAATTTTTTAAGAACGTTCACAGTCTGGGGGCCTAAAAAAGCCACTTTGGCAGAACCATAAAAGGATAACATTATGAATCGTCGTCGGACAGTTAACTGTTAAGTTAATCGAATCAAATCCCATTAATGAAGGATTTTTCAGTTATTTTTTTGTCTGTGCTAAAATACTAATCAATCCAATCCAAATCCAATCCCTATCTCTTTGATTATACCTACATAGTGTAGAAAAAAAAAAAGAAAAACACGGACTGTCCTCGCCATATTTTGATTCATAACGTTATCCTTTTACGATTCTGCCAATGTGGCCTTTTTAGGCCCCCTGATCTCAGTCTCAATCTGTCAAAAATACCTGTTATTTCCCCACATTTTGACAAGTTTTTGACATTTGATTAATTATCGCCGAGATGAGACTAGATTTTGAACGTTTTTAATTAAGAGATTTGGCCTTCTCATGTCTTGTGTGTCTCTAATTACATCGACACCTCATCTATACTATAGTATTATAAAGCTGAAGAGTTTGTTTGTTTGTTTGGTTGAACGCGCTAATCTCTGGACCTACCAGTCGGATTTTTTTTTTTTTTTTTTTTGTTTTTGTACTAGTATCTGCAATCAGCCTTTCGGCTATAAACAAATGTGTTGTTTGTTAATGGCGTGGCTATGCAGAGCTCCAGTGAGCCCCGCACATATGGTGCTTAATTACTTATTCAGCTCGAGGATGTGGTGCCTTTTGAGGCGCTTGGTGATATTTTCATGAAGAAGGTCTACGGCCAACTGATTTGGATGGTTTATGAGTCTATCCTTGTATGCATTTTCTACCATCAGTATATTCTGCTTTACTGTGTTTACTTTTAATAGCTCGTGGATTTCTGCATTGGTGATGAACCATGGGGCATTGGAAATTGACTTCAGAATTGAATTTTGTAGTCGTTGCACTATGTTGATGTTTGAATCTGAGGCACTACCCCATAGCTGCATCCTATAGGTCCATATTGGCTCTATCACGGCTTTGTAAACCAGTAACTTGTTCTCGAGTGAGACTTTAGACTTTCTTCCCAGCAACCAGTACAAATTCCTAAAAGTGATATTAGCTTGGTCTCTTTTGGCTTTGATGTGGGTTTTCCAAGTTAGTCGCCTGTCCAAGTGCACACCCAGGTACTTGACAACGTCTTTGTGTGGCAAGTCATTGCTTCCCAGCTTGACCGCAGGGCAATCACCTTTTCTAAGTGTGAATGTCACTTGTGTTGATTTTCACCAGTCGGATTTGAAAATTTCTTTTTTGCATTTGATAGCCCAATTCTTGAGGAAGGCTATAGGCTATTTAACATCACGCTATGACCTTTAGGAGCCGAGCAAAAAGAAAAAAAGTCAGAAAGAACGCTAAGCAAAAACGAAGTAATAGCGCGGTCAGGCGATGCGATGCGACGGGGTGGGTCGGAGTAACAAGAAATTTCACGCGGACGAAGTCGCGGGCAGAAGCTAGTTTTTTAATATAAATACAAAACTTTCGCAGACACAGGCAGTTCATAATACTGCAATATTCTATTTAACTTCTGTGTGTTTATCTAAAGTTTGCCCACTGTTACCTTCGCTATAATGCCCGAAGGTTTCAGCTTCGTTTGCCCAAAACTTTTGCCATTGGATATGCAAGATTACCAGTTGCAGGATTAAGTGAGCTAGATACGTGCAGTTTATAAGTGTTTGCATATTGTAGTGAACGTCTCTTGCTTAGGGATAATGAAGTTATGAAGGAAGCAATATTCTAAAATAGAAAAGTTTAAGACAGTTGCTATAATATCAATAATTAGCCATTGGGTATTTATTTATTAAAATCTTCTGCACAAGTCAAAACAATCGTACAACACCGGACTTAAGGCGGAAACACACCTGTAACACGCCACGTTACGCGACATCAATGAAGCTTACTCATTGGCCACATTTTTCATCTCGTTGAGCTATTTTCGTCATTTGGCCAATAAGTAAGCGTGGGATGGCGTCGGGTGTTACAAGTGTGCTGCGGCTTTAAATGCTTCATTGTCATGCAATCGTTGTCATTGCAAATTTTCTGTTCAAATTCTGTTGTTGTGTGAATAAGTAGAAATTGCATTGTATTTTATGCTTATTAAAACCTCACAGATTTTTTACTATTAGGTAATATTTTTATAATAAATTCACTCTTTTATATTACTATAAGAAACTCCATCTCAGTTGTTTTCTGGTTGGCTTGCTGATCAAGCAGGTGGGTTACAATGAAGCTCCAATATAAGAAGAAAAGAAAGAGATAGAGAAAAAAAGTATTTATTGTATTTTTTTTTATAAAGAGAAGAGAAAAAAAAGAGAAAAGAAAGAGATAGAGAAAAAAAGTATTTATTGTATTTTTTTTTATAAAGAGTATTCTATTCTATTCTATTCTATTTATTGGGACTCGTACCTACAGGAAGAACACAGACTATATTAAACAAAAACATATAAAAAAAATACAATAGCAATTATAAGAAAGAAAAATCTTTTATTTGGAACACTCACAGGAACTACAAACATTAAAAAAAACCGGTCATATGCGAGTCGGTATCGCGCACAGAGGGTTCCGTACAAATTTGTAGGTATGTAACAAATTTACGGTTTTCAGATTTTTTCCTTTACTTGTGCTACATGACAAAGTTTCTTGCCAAATTTTATGATTCTAGGTCAACGGGAAGTACCCTATAAATTTTGATTCCCTTGAGTGTCGAAATATACTTTTTTGCGGCATAAACGGCCGTATCCTTTTACTTATGTTAACTTAGAAGTTCGATTTTTTCACAGCTTCAAGGGACTGAAAACTTGAGTACCTATATGGTTTAATTTCAACTCAATACCTTTACGCGTTCTCGAGATAAAGGGTCTTGAAAGGGGTATACCCCGTATTAAAGTATTTAAAACTAACAAAATATATTAATAAACAACAAACAACAACATTATCAACTATTTATTATTCATTTTACAGTCACCACCAATTACCACGAACTTTAAACTCACAGCTTTAAACATGACAAACACAGCCAAAAACCCAAAAAATAAAACTACAAAAATCACAAAATTTGCTTTCCGCACAAAGTAAGAATAATGAAACAAAAAAACGGAACAATTTCTAGTGGAACTTGTATAACAAGTTAACGGGACCGTCTGCAAACAGCACCTGGCTGCCGACGGAAACTTCCACCGAAGCTTGGGAATACTAGTGGTAGACCAGGGTTTTGCTTGGATCTGTAGGTATTTTTTAAACAAGGTCTTAATATGAATTCTGGCTATTACGGGTTGTTTATTCATGAGTAGACTTTTATCTAAAGAATAGATATTGCGGTTTGACATATTTTGCATGCAAAAGCTGCCAAACTGTCATATTATATCTTCAGATAAAAAAATATCAGAAGATTGAAAAATCTGCTATTAAGGCTGTTTTTTTCTGAAGAATAAAATCTGAACTTTAAATAAAAGAAAGAAAATCTATTTATTGCGACTTGGACTCGTGTCAAATTTTTACATAATTTTCTGTAAAGAAATGTCTTTATTATTTTATTCCTTAAATAAATGCTATCTGACGGTGTACAGCATACTATATATATATAAAATGTTCTTATGTAACTTTTTAGACCTTTGTATCCTGCTTATGCGTATGCAGTTTCATTAAAATCGGTTCATTCATTTCGAAAAATAAGGGCTTGAAAGTTTGTATGAAATGCCGTACGGCGTAAACGCTATTAACAAAGTTAGCTAACATGGATTAATGTATCTAAAAGAATGATCGTCTTACCTAAAACAAACAAAACTGTAATTTAAAACTACTTTAAATTTTAAACAAAATAAATCTCCAACACAGGCAAACATTATTACTAGATAGAATGAATTATAGGCAAAATGGGGTGGCAAAAATGTAAAGGTTGCACTGTAGTTACAGATATTAAGGACGATTTGTTAAGAACAAAGTTTAAGTCGAATTTCTTTGCTGTCGGACGAAAATGTTTCTATTTAACTTTTGTGTTGCAAATATATTAAAGAAGTTTGTTTTGCACTTTTAAAAGGTAAATTTGTACTCGTGACGTTTTTGTTCGTTCTTTTTTATTGTAGAAGACTTTAGATAGTGGGAAGGTTAAGTATTTGTTTGGGGATTTGGATGAGAAGTTGCTGTTTTTATTACAAGTTAGAGTTACTGTTACTGTTTTTTTTCTTTTCTTTTTTTTCTTTATTAAAACGAACCAGGTTCTTAATAATTAATTACAATCAAGCCTAAAAGTTTAATAAGCAATTAAAATCTAACAAAATTTTTTACTTGATAAATATTTTAAACTTAGAATAGATTTTGATTGTAGTTTACAGATTCCGTTTCACTTTCTTAGTCTGACATGATGATAATAATACATTTTATAAGCATTTTGTTCATGTTTTATATGTGTGTCATTGTCACTACTGGAGTTTCTTGTCCGTTCTTCTCCATAGGTACCTACGCTTTGGAATGGGCAACTAGCTTCATATTTTCTGAGTGACCGACTTCTTGGCAGTTCAAAAGTGCCTGTAAATGGTTTAATTGAAATAAATGCTTTGAGTTTGAGACTATTATTTCTACACTTTTTTACACTTGTTCAAAGGTTTGGTTCGTTTTAGTCTTCGCACTGTATTTGGTTGTTTTATTTATTGACAAAATTTACAATTAGGTCGTTGACTGGTGTATAGTTGTCGCCACCAAACTAGCCCGCAACAAACTGGGTTTTAGGAATTAGAACTTGTGTTTTACTTACTGCTGCGGCTGCTGCTGCGTTTGTAATGTATCAGGGATTTAGCGGATAATATTTATTTATTTTAAAACACATACAACTATCATCACAGGCTTACCTAATACGATAGTGTAGTTATACTTGCTAACATTGGACTACAATTATATATTATTATTAAGGGGCTTACAGGACCCAAAACAAAAAATTCTTTAGAAACAATAAAAGTACACACAATATAGGCTACAGTACAAAACAAAAAAGTCATGTAAGACAATAAGATAAATGGTTTTGCCGCCATTCGTAGGAATAGATGTGCATCTCTGATTCCTCAGTGTATTCGCAGATCAGTGGGATTCCCCAATGTTGCGGAGGTAGATGCAGCTCCGCGCTGAACTTTAATTGTATATCTGTGTATGTGATCTACTAACACTAGAAGTTAGTAAAATTGTTATTTGCCGTATGCACTGAAATAAAAGTATACTTATTTAAAATAAAACAGTGTCACTCCGGGAGAGCTGACAGAAGTGAAAACAAAACACAAAAAGAATACTTTGTCATCACTCACTGACATATCGGATATACATTAAAATCGAGTACAGTCACGAGCATAAGTATGTATACACTTGATTTTATTCAAAGGCAATTTGCTCCTTTATTTTTTTATGAAATTTTGTTATTATGAACATAGTATTTTCCAACCCATAAGTTTATGTAAAGTGTCGTAATTTAACGTTGCATTCGTTGTTTCACGAAAAAATCGCAATTGAAAGTTGCCAATTGTCGACATATTAGTGCTCGTGACTGTACATCCCGAGGACAGCTGAATACATCCGAAGCGGGTATTTTTTTAATCGTCTTATAAACAAAACACGCGCGGTGTCGCTTACGGTAACAGTGGCGCGAATCCAATGGATTTTTCCCATCTCAAAAAATTCCCAACTTGCCTAAAGATGATTTCACCTCAAAAAAAATGACAACAACAAAAACTTGTTTTGAATTGACTTGAAAACACCTCTTATCTCAGCAATAGGCATTTTTTTTATAAAGAAGCGTACATTTTTCACAGAAATACTTTAGAACGTACTTGCAAAAGAATATTTGCAAAAAAAAAATGCCACAAAAAGTTCCAGCCAATTACGCCAAATCATTAAAGAAAGTAATGCCATAAAATAAAACCCGGTAACTATCATCGCCGCTTATCGGATTTATACAAACACTCATAAAAACGCAAGTACTGTCGTAAAAACTACCAAGTGAAATACTTTCACTGATGGTTACATTGTGAAGTTTCATCGTTGCTATAAATCATTCCTTTATTGAGAACGTTTTACAACGCCTTTTTTTTCGCATTCTGCGTTCATAATGAGGTGATAAAATATGGTTATGTTTATTGGTTGACTTTGATTTGACGACACGGTTGGCGCAGTGCCTGAGCGATCGACTGCTACGCTGCGTGTCGCGGGTTCGATTCCCGCACGGAACAAATATTTGTATTGCCTACAGGTAGTTGTTCCGGGTGTGGCTGTTTGTGTATGTGAATTTAAATGGTTGTAAACGCACCCACGATACAGGAGTAATTCCTAGTGTGGGGCAAAGTTTGTATAAAAAAAACGCTTTTGCGCGCCCTTTGTTCACACATTTTTTTTTTTCGGTGAAAAACTACTGTTTATTCTCCGTGTGTACGGTTGTCAGTGTATGGATCACTATGGAAGCTTGTTAACAGACACACTTTTGTACGGCGCAGTTAATACGCCGTAGCGTAAAGTAACCATGCCATGTACAGACGCCAGCACATCAACCTTCTACAATCTGTCAAATTTCTTCAATAGATTTTCAGCTTTATTGCTAAAGTATTAGGTTCAAAGTTGATTGGGATTTGACAGTTTCGGGTAGCTTGATGTGCTGGCGTCTGTACAGTCGTCAAAGGAGATAAGTATGCAGGGTCGTCGGATAGGTATAGTTGAAGTTTAGTAAGAAACCGATGGATGTTTACGAATAAATTTTATGAATATAAAACAAACTTGGGGCTTGTGGATAAGTAATAACAGCCGCACGTGTCAATCGATCAGGTTAAGCTACGCTTACCGCAGTTGATCCGTGGATGGGTGACCATCTTTACATACCAAGACCCCTCCGCGTCTTGGAAAGCACGTTAAGCCGTTGGTCCCGGCTGTCATTCGTGGATCTTTGACAGTCGTTACGTCAAAAGCCCGAAAGTCTGACAATCAGTTTTACCAAGGGGTATCGTATTACCCAGTGACTGGGTTGTGGAGATCAGATAGGCAGTCGTTCCATGTAAAATACTGGTATTCAGGTGCATCCGGTAAACTGGAAGCCGACCCCAACATAGATGCGAAAAGGCTAGGCAGATGATGATGATGATGAACAGAAAACAAACAGCTCTTTAACAAATTAAATTTCAGTCGACAACATCTATAGGTTTCTTACAAAACTTCAACTATATCCAAAGATCCTGAAAGAAAGAAAAGACAGAGAGAAAAATTGTTTATTCTGCACAAACAAAAACGCACATAGCAAATAAAAATTTAAAAAGACATAAAATACGAGTACGTATAAATACACACACAATGTAGTCAAAAGCCTCGTACTCAAGCTTAGAAAATGTTGATAATTTTGTCCATTGCTTGATGTCAGGGCCAGGCACCAAAGACAACACACATTATTATGCATACTTATCTCTTTTGTTGACCTACAAAGGGCCTTATACTTTGATTTGACCTTAACTGTCGCTAAGAGGTAATAGTATGCGATGGATTGAACTAGAGGTATAAAACCACTTGGAAAACTTGAGTACCTAATAACTACAGTAAAGTTGTTTAGGATGTTGATTTTTAAAGGTCGTTTAATACTTCTTGACAAATGTAGGGCAGTGACGTTGTATCGGCGATAGCATCTTCAGCCTATAATTTCCCCACGGGGAATCGGCCGTACCTAATTCACCACACTGCACACTGGCCCAGTGCGGGTTGGTAGATGTCACATGTCTTCGAATTTTTGGTTCTAGGACACGCCGGTTTCCTCACGATGTTTTTCTTCGCCGTTTTGAGAGCAGTGGTGATGAAGTAATTTACACAAAGTAAAGCGCCTGACTAGGTTTGAACCCACGACAAACAACTCTTAAGGCTGCAGTCTTGCAAAATTCACTCGCGGCGAATTATTTGCGCAACTTTGTATTTTTTTTTTTAACAAAGCAATGAAATAACATGAAATTTTATTATTGCACATAAATAACCACAATATAAGTAATGGCTAGTTATTTTTTTTAAGTTCATTTAGATGGGATAAGTTAGGTAAATCAAGCGTTAAATACAGCTCTTTCGCGCCCAACATCATTTCGAGTTCTGTTTGGGCGCTTAGTTTAGGGCAATGAAGAATTAATTTGGAAATCTGTTCAGCACATATTTATCTCAACATTCTCGTCTTCAAAATGTGCTGATTAGTTTTTTCTAATTATATTCCATTTTCTTAATTTAGACGCCACAATTTCATCAAAATTCTCTGTTTTTATCTCTTAATAAACGGTTTTTTTCATAATAACTATGCATCGTATGTATGTATTAATTAGATTATTTTAATGCCAAGAGTTCAATAAGCAAATACAAAAAAAAAATAGCACCTAAATCCAATGACGTATTATATATAGACACGTTATCAACCAACATCTCGGCGCTTAAAAACGGCGAAAATACTAGATAACTACTTATACGCGTAAAGAAAGGGAAAGAAAATATATCACCGTACGGCGGGATGTCTGTTGCTAGAGGGAGATAAATAAACATCTTCAGTTACGTCACAGGATAAGTAATAGTCAAATTACATGCTCATTGGTCGAGCGCATGAGTGACGTAGCTATCAGAGTCACTTCATGCGCCGGCCGCCATTAGACGCAGCGTCGTACAAAATAAAATAAAATAATCTAGTTTTGTAAACTTACGCGTGAAATGACACATTTTTGTCTTTAACTTTTGGGGTATAATTTTTACATCCTCTGAAAACACACGACGGCATATTTTCTTTATGTTTTGCACAGGTTTTCACATACGATATAAATTAAAAACAAACATACGTCGCGTCGCGTCGCGCGACAGGTTGGTGCGTGACTGAGCGCAAATGTGGCAATTGGCTTCATTTCATGTTGCCATTTTAGAGTGCGGACAACGTATCTATAGTTTTATACATCATTGCCTAAATCACCTTACCCTAACAATAGTAATATTTTCAAAAGACCTACAAAAAAGGGGTTTATAAACAAGAATTGAGAGAGAAATTTCTTAGTGGCCACTGCACGGTCGGAGCGTTCAGACGTGTGGTCCACGACGAATTTTACCTGTTCCCTCTCGCTCTAACTTTGCTCCTGCTCTAACATAGGATGCGCATTGTTGTGTATCTAAAGTTGCTCTACTTTATTATTTTTTGTATATAATTTTTCGAGTTTTTTGTAAATATTTGTATATCAGTAATAGTTTTGTAAATATTTGTGTATCAGTAATAGTTTTGTAAATATTTGACTTCAAAATGGATCGTAAACGTAAAAAAAAATATGCCTGTACAAGAAAAAGAAAATTGGCCTCAAACGTAGAATTGATGAAGAGAAATAGAATCCAAAGGTAAGTAGAACTGTTTACAGTATTCATGTTTAGGGCCTAACTACAAGGTCAAATTAAATTAGCTAGCGAGACTCCACAAACGTGATGGATATTGATATCTCAACACGATGAAACAGATTTTATCAACTCACACTTCAAGTAACAATACTACCAGCGGTCATTGGCCCCCAAAAAATCATCAAACCTTTATTTTTTGTATTTCGTCGTGTTTAGATAATATCGTATACAGGGTCAAATTAAATTAGATAGCGAAACTCCGCAAAAGTGTTGGGTATCGATATCTAAACGTGTGTGGGGGGCGTGAGCGTATGTGGGGAGGGCGTGATTATGTGTTGATAGATGTATCTGTATGAGGTATGGGGAGTGAGTGTGTGGGGATGTGTGTATGGGGGGTGAGTGTGTGAGGGGAATGTATGGGGTGGGTTGTGTTTTTGGTGTTTATGTATGTATTAGATCGCTAGTCTACTATACTTTAGGGCTATTTAGACCAAAGTCGGATATCTTTTAGTACGATGATTTTTTACTAATAGGTAGGTACTTCTGAAAACTCTGTTAATAAATTTGTGACTTTTTATTTTCACAGGTCCACTGCTGGCTCTCGGCAACCTTTTTCAGATGTTACCAACTTGTCAGAAGCTCGAAATAAATAAAGTATATCGAAAAAATAAAGTATATTATTTGAGCGTTATGCGGCATTTAAGAGAGCAAATTCGAAGAAAAAGGCCAGATTTGTGGAAAGAAAATTGTTGGATTTTGCACCACAATAATGCGCCTTCGCACAAGGCCATCTTTGTAAACAAATTTTTGACCAAAAGCTCAACAAATACATGATTCGTGATTATCGAGCAACCACCTTATTCACCAGATATGGCACCAGCCGACTTCTTTCTTTTTCCTAACCTCAAATTACCACTTCGTGGCACCGTTTTCATTCGGTAAGACAAAGGAATATTCGCGGCGAGAACTAAACTCAATTCCGGAAAAAGCGTTTAAAAATGTGTTACCGAGTGCATACAACCTGAATCTCTTCAAAGAGAGAGTGAATAGGCTTCTTCTGGGTAAGCTCACTCCATCGTCGACTTTGTCTCTGTCACCTCTGAGCTAGACTAGAGTCAAAAGCAAACCAATTCCAAATTAAAAAAAAATGTTTTGATGATTGGATTATTCGTTGGCGTAAGTGTATCGCTTCTGAAGGAGCATACTTTGAAGGCGATAAAATATAAGTCTGCGATGAGCATGTGTTGGTGTCTGTGTTGTGTTGTGTCTGATATGATGTGTAGTGTCTGTGTGAGCGATTTCATGGCGTTCTTTGGGACTAGCGCATTTTTTTTTCTTCCGTTGAGGGAATTTTTCAATTTTGAATACAACCATCTCTCGACGGTTATATTGGGGTAGATTTCTGATAATTCTCGTGGTCTTGTGGGTGTTGTCATTTCACAAAGTCTGCGGTAAAAGACGTGGTTCTTATTTCTTTTTACTTTTTTCTCAATAGGTTGAATTATATTTATGGCGGGTCTTTTACGACGGGAATCAATTAGCTCAGGGAGCAGACAATGCAAATAAAATTTTGTCAATGGGCCTACCATTTTGTAGTGCCAGAACGTAGGGTCTCTTTTTATATTATTCGACTTTCATTGAGTAGTCCACTCCAGCCCATACGGCATATAAGCACATATCCATCTCCGTAATGTTTAATTGGCTCTGAGTATGGAAATAATAGACGTGGTTTTTGTCAATCGCAAACGTATTTCTCCTAATGTTACATTTCCATTTTTTTTCTTTTATCGTTTCTTCAGATTGCATATTTTTTGCAGAAAATGGGCATTTTACTTCTACCAATCCTGTTTTTCCATCTTTGTGTTTATAAATACCATCGGGACTGGCTCCTAAATATTGGACTGTTTGTTTAATATAAAGAATGCAGCTGGCAATTGTGACGTTTTCTTGCAGAGATAATGCTTTTTGTCCATTATCTCTACCATAATATGTGATCGAAACTTTGTTCTATCGTCTGTTTCTGTAGTTCATCTCTTTTTTGGTCAGAAGGTTCCGTTTATTTAAGGAGTTATTTTTTTGTCATCTGAAAATCTTCATCGGTCGTAACTTGTTTTTTGGTATTACTATCTAGCATGAACGAATTTATATAAAAACCGGAGGCGCGAAGGAAGAGCAACCCGCGCCAAGGTACCATTCAAATATAAATAAATATTGATTATTACTTAGTAGAGCAACTTTCCGACCGTGTCAAATATCGCTAGGTAGGATGAATGCGGGGACTGCAGGGAGCCCGGGTGCAGACGCACGGCGCGTGGACTCGCCGCACGCGATTCTTAAATTGTGCAATAGAAGACTAGGCCCTTAAGTCGCGGCTGTCACTACTGGGCCACCACTCTTTTTTTTTTCAGGATGGGAAGTCATCAAATGACCCCTCCCGCTCTGGGTGGAGCGGAAGGGAGTGCCAGACTCTTACTGACTAAAACCCACCCGTGTTCCTTCCTTAGCCCTTTATGTTCCGGGCCAGCGGTAACCCCTTCGGACAATCCCGCTGACCCGGACAATCCCGCTGACCCGAGGGCCACCACTCTTTACCTACTAATACAAAATTTCAAAACACTTATTTCAAAAAATCTATTAAATTACGACCATCAATAAATAAACTCGTCTACGGAGATAAGTACTCTGCAAATATTAGGGGAAAAAGTAAAGCATTCGGTTTCCTAGCACGTCGAGACTCAGACTACAAACCCTCAGGGGCCTATAAATCGTTCAGCACCTTGTTTTATTTAATTACAACAGCCGCAGATAAGCAAAATACTATTTATTCTAACCGTTTTAAGAGTTGACAGTAGAAATTAAGGACTTTTGCCGGTTTGTTTCTCTTAATCGTGGTTACCTTTTTTAATAAAGTACTCAGAAGCGGAAAAATTACAGTGCGGCCGACGAGATAATGATTTCTTGATACTGTCAGTTTCATACAAATGAATACGTGTTTTGCGAATTTGATCTTTATTAGATACTAGAATTATCGCACTGACGCTGCTGGAATGCATTTTCTCGACGGCCGGACTGTAACAGTCAATTTATTTATTATATAGGGTGTTTGGAAGCTGGATACAAAGCCTTAAAGGTGTGATAGTTTAGAGCATTTGGAGCCATACATGTCTCAGACGAAGTATGTTTTTTATTTTTTCCTAATTAAAGTTGGTATGTTATTTTTGACTAAATGTTAGTAGTTAAAAATGGCTCAAATCGCTGTAAATTGTGTCAACTATCACTCCCAGCTTTGCACTCAGCTTCCAAACACCCTGTATATTTCCATATACCTAACAGCCACATTGACATACATTAAAACTATTATCTAAAGTTCAACCCATAACTTCCATATGCATCCACATGAGTCTATCTCAAATTTAAACAAATTCTTCATTTTTTTTCATTTAGCTTATTTAAAAAAAGGCTTACATCCTTACTTATAGATAAATGTTACTATTCAATACAAGATTTTTTGAATGATAAGAGTTTATAATGTTATTTTGATTTATTCTATTTTATTTGAATGCTAGGAATTTATTATGTTTTCTATTTTATTTGAATGATGGGGAGTCTAGGACGTTTTATTGATTTAATATGTTTTGTTTTGAATCTATTAATGTAATTGTTTTTTTTAATGCAATCAATTTTATTCAATCTATTTATTTTTTAATTGAGAAGTGATTATTGTTTATTATATGTATGTTCACGTGAGCGATATGTGCCTGTACTTTTTTTTTTTTTAATCATTATTTAATTTTATTTCTTTGTTTATAATTGATTAGGTATATAATAATGATTTCTTCGCTTTTTGCATGCCGTAAGGTAGAGTGTGTTGAAACTTTTTTTTAAAATGCTAACATCTTATTTTGTACACATATTCTTTGCAAAATAAATAATTTCATTTCATTTCATTTCATTTCATTTCATTTCATTTCATTTCATTTCATTTCATTTCATTTCATTTCATTTCATTTCATTTCATTTCATTTCATTTCATTTCTAAGACAGTTACTAGAGTTGCATAGATGGAACGGATGGGACGGGTTGGATGGTTGGTTGATTGGTTGGGTGGTTGTTGGGTTGGTTTGGTGGTTGGTTGGTTGGTTGGTTGGTTGTTGGATGGATAGATATGCCATTTATTCAGTGCTCACAAAATACAAAGCACAATAATTAAATGATAATAAATTACATGAATATATAAAAAGGTGCCACTATAGACAAAATTAAAACATACTTAAAGAAATTAGGTGACTCTATGATAATCTTTAAATCAAAAAACATAACATACAAATAACGTAGTATACATAGTAACATACTAGTTACAGAAGAAGGAGATGATTCGACTGGTTTTTTGTCGCGTCATTCTGCTAACCATTTTAGTAAATAAGTCGAGTAAGTTTCTATAATTGCATGAAATCAATCTACAATCAGTGTAACCGGATACAGCTGAATACCTGTATTTTACATGGAGCGACTGCTTGTGTGACCTCCACAATCTAGTTACCGGGTAACACGATATCCCTTGGTAAGATTGGTTGTCAGACTTTCGGGCTTCTGGCGACCCGTAACGACTGTAAAAGATCCACGAATGACAGCCGGGACCAACGGCTTAACGTGCTTTCCGAGGCACGGAGGGGATGCAGCTAAAGTTAGCTTTAGCTCTATAAAACCACAGACTAGAACATTCTGAATAGAAACATGTTCATTTACCTTCGTATTAAATCAACACTGCTGCACTGTGTATTCTTACATAAACGTATGAGCATCACGCAAATACTCTTCGTTCCTCTGGTAAACTAACAGACGGTTCTATTAATTAATATAAGTAAACATGGTTGCCGAGGGATTGACCGCAACGGTGCGTGTTGCATTACTAATAATCCTGTTAAGTTCTGTAACTAAGCTCCGTGAAGTGTTATGTTGAGAGGATTGGATTCGCATTTACTTTATTCAATTATATTGATTGAAAAGAATATTCTTGTAACTCAAAAATCCATTGATAAAATGTTGCTTACACTCTTCCCCTATGGTAATATGTAGTTCTCCAGATCGTATTTCGGTCATGGCGACCAATCTCAACGGAGACTAGCCTTCGACGTAGGAGATATTATAGTATGTACATATATAAGGCCGCTTTCACATTAGGACGGAGCGCGACAGTAGCGCGGCAGAAGCAGATTTACATTATAAGAACTGCCGCGCGATAGCAGCGCGGCTGCCATGCCGCAGTTTGGATCAGTGCAGTGTGGTGCAGTTCATTTTAAAAATGGATTATCACACGCGCGCGTGTCGCGTTTCTGCGACGGTCGCACGTCTGTCGCATGACTGTTGCACTGCTAAAGTCGCCTAAATGTCTAAGCGGACTAAGTGTGTACGTAGACACAGGGTGCGTCTCTCTTCCTTCATTCTCAGACCGCTTTCACACTTAGGCGACTTTAGCAGCGCGACAGTCTCGCAGCAGACGCGCGACCGTCGCCCAGCCAGAATTTTATATTACAAACAGAAGCGGGGTAGCCGCGCGCAGCCGGCGTGGCCTCTGCGTGCGGTCAGTCAGTGATGATGATGAGTCACTGTTGCAAGCGCACGTGATTATAGACTAAACAATGCGAGTATGACACCGAACGATTAGGTCTAAACTGCGGCGCGGCATCAGCAGCCGCGCGGCTGTTCTCATAATGTGAAGGCATCTGCTTCTGCCGCGCTACTATCGCGCTGCTGCCGTCCTAATGTGAAAGCGGCCTCATAGTCCGATGGAACGGCATGGAATCCGACACGGCCGGAGAGAGATCAGGCGCAGGACCAACGGATTAACGTGTTTTCCGAGACACGGGGGTATCAGACCGCCAACTTCTAAGCTCCGGGCTGTTTCTAAGGAATCCCTAATATGGGAAAATCCTGTAACACTTTTTTCGACCTGGGGATTGAACCCAAGACCTCACGTTCCGCAGTCGCGCTTGTGACCACGATACCAACGGGGCAGTTCCCTACGACCTGTACAACGAATGATAAAAAATTGTTGGAATTGCCATGTTGACTAAGCCTCTCGATGTAGCGACGCTTGTGGGAAGCCTATGTCCACCAGTGGACATCTTTCGACTGAAATAATGATGATACTGATGAACGGTTACGATTGTCATGCAATTTTCTAAACGTGCTCACCACTTCTCGGAAGGGATTTGTCGTGCAAAGAATGGTCACCCATCTAAGGATTGGCCGCGGCAAAGGCGGTATACCACACAGTTCGATATATCCGCGCTGTTTTTAGCCACAACATCTTCTGACGTAATATTCATAATTAATTACTAATTAAATCCTAAATCAATCTAAAGCTTATGATGAGTCTATGAAATAAAAATGAAAAGTCAAACGGAATGAATGGCTGGCACCGAATGCATCAAGTTAAATTAGTTTAGAAGGCTGACTGTATCTGGTAGCTCTTGGCTACTGTTCGAAGGCACAGCTGTGTAAGAAGAATGGATGTGACGCGGATTTAGTAAAAGAGAAACAATAATCACTACTTTATTGAAAATTATATCACTACTAGCAGCGCGATCCCGTAGGAATATCGGGATAAAACAATAGGTAGGAATATTGGTAATAAACTATATGTGTGCCAAATTTCATCTGAATCCGTATAGCAGTTTTTGCGTGAAAGAGTACCTAACAAACATCCAACCATCCTCACAAACTTTCGCGTTTATAGTATTATAAGTAGGATATTATTATCGGTGGACCGGAATGCATCATACGCACGCGCGGCTGCCAGTTGTGCCGAACAAATGAGCGCGACAGTCGTTTAAATTAGGGCAGCAGTTAAGAATCGATAAGAGTGAGTAATTATTTGTCATGCTAAATCTAATGATATGACCTTTGCCTGATAACCCAATGCAGGTGCAGGAGTTACACAAAAATGATTACCTAATATTTAGAAAAATATAACGTTAGAGAGCAGTGTTGGCCCAGTGTGTCGGCCCTGGCTTACGAGATGTAGGTCGTGAGTTCGAACCCAGGCTGGCACATTACTTTGTGAATTTATTTTCATCACTGCTATCAAACGGTAAAGTAAAACATCGTGACGAAACTGGCATTATCCTAGAACCAAAAAGGAGACGTGACATCCACCAACCCGCACTGGGCCTGCGTGTTGGATTATGACCCACTCCCTCTCACCTCCTCTCTGTGAGAGGGAGTGGGTCATAATCAACCAAATCAATCAAATCAATATTTACTTTAGCTTTTTCTATAGTTAATCTCAGTAGTTCCTTCCCGTTGGCACTTATTCTCTTTGCCTCCATTTTTTCCATAATGTTTTCTGCCTTTAAATGTCAAAAACTAACAAGATTGGCTAACCAATTATTGATGTAAAGTCAGGGAAAATTATTCAACTTCGGCTTGTGTCCCAGCAGTGGGAAACATTATAGGCTGCTCGTGTAAAGTTGGGGTAGAAAAGGATGCCTAGACCTTCTCACTTGCGAGTCGGTTGACCAAAAACTGAACCGACAAGGATGAAAAAATTTTAAACATAAATAACGATATGCCACGTCCATTTCATCGACCTCTGTATATCCGCCTCCAATAGATTCCTTTGGGATCTGTCGGCTTAAAGTTTAATTAAAGATGCAACCTCCCAGAAAGAAGTGGTTTAATTCAGTAATAGTTTCTACGAGTGGAATATACCTGTAATACTAAACTGGACATGATAATATTAGTCATTTAATTTAGTATTTAGTGTAAATAGTTTGTAATAAAATAAGTTAATTACATATTTTAATAAAATAAAATTTCTCAGTGACATGATAATAATATAGTTTTTAAGAAAATTCAAAACTTAGTCCATCGTGTAGACCTGGAAGGTTTGAAAGAGCCTGTACCCTTTTAACCTTCCGCCTAAGCCCCAGGTTACCGTATAGACTACCATGAATTTTCATAATAAAAACGATGAAATTGTGAGGAAACAGGAAAATCAAAATCCAAATCAAGATACCAAGATACAAATACAAGATACAAGCAGGAACCAAACGTGGTGATCATATTCCTTGTCCCACCGCTCTGCCTTAGAGAAAGGCACAAATAGCCAGTACCTACGCAAAAGAGATTATCATTGTTTGGTCCTTTTCTGAGAGAGAGCTTTGCTCTGCAATAGAAACATCAATGGCTCTGGGTATTACGGTAATCATCCTAACTAATAATTATAATTGTGAAATTGAAAATTTGAATTGAATTTTTGTGAAATTTTGCATATACGTTGTCAGGTGTACAGAAACGGACATAGGATACCTTTGATCCCGAAAAATAGTGCCGTTCCCGAGGAAAACAACAATAAAGTTATTATGATAATAGATGGCGCCACGTGCCTTTCGAACGGGGTCGACACACATGCGGGTAAAACCGCGGGGAGCTGCTAGTACTTTTATAAATGATGGCGGGGATATCGATGTGCAAACTGTAGGCATGGATTCCGTACATGATTCTGAACTCCCCTTGAAATTATTTGTTGGTTATTAATAACAAAAATTGTTGTTCTATTCATTTAGACCGCGTAGATATTGCACTTTTGTATAAAACAGCAGAGTTTTATTGAAAAACGACTAAAAATATCTAGTCTAGGGGACTAAAGTTTACTTTATGATTACAGTTTGTGCGTCGATGTACCTGCCATCCTGTATTTAGGTTCAGACTGTAACATATTGCGACTATAATCTCATACAGTAAGTGCCTTAAGCCTCTATTATATGCTCAAATTAACTACAGCAGTGCTTGTCAGTCAATCTGCGAGACTGCCGCGTCATCCCCTCACTAGGTCACGTGATTAATGGTCCGCCATCTTGGATTCTTGAGCCGTCGACTGCGTTATCATTTCCTCTCCGTGTTTGTGTGTGAGTTATAAATATAGTGGTACATATACGTGTATATTTTTAGGCAACCAAAAGAGAAGTTGGTTCATTCATAATTTGAAACAATTTAATATGGAAATGACTACCATTGTCATAAAACAATGAGGGTTTTCTGAAATGACGTTCGCTAGGTGGCAGCACTGACACGTCAGGTCCAGGCATCTGTCAAAGAACTTATATTTTTTTTAGTCATGACAGAATGATGAACGAATGAATGAATCGAATGATGAACGTTATCATAATTATATTTTATATTCATTGTCGAAATGGAAGACCTCTTGTCAAAGTGGTGCAAAATAGCGTCGTAAATTTTCACGAAAACCCCCATTGAAATCGTTGTTACAATCTGTTCGTTTGACGTTTTGTGAAACTACAAGGTTCCGGGTACACTGATTAATTATAACAGTCACAAAGATGGTACTTACTACCCAGGACGTCAGCTTTGTAGAAACTTCAACGAGCTTCTTGGCAGTTTAGTCCACTTTCTGGTCAATTCATCATATAAACACCGCCAACTAATCGTGCTGGCATTTATTAGCCCTAGCGATGACCGCCGACTAGACTCCCGACATCAAGTACTCGCTCTTTGAAAAGTGTGGCTTATCCTTCCTGCACACTATTTGTGTAACACACTGTCTATCATATTCTGAATCACTTTAAAGGAAATTGCTAATTCATAGCTTCATATGTTTGAAAAATTTGCCTGCTCCACAACGTAACGCAATGAAGGTTTTTGAACTGTAAAATGAAAGCAATTGCTATTGTTAGTGTTACACAATTACCACGCTGATGTATGCGATCAATAGGAATGTATGACTCGTCTAATCTCATTTTTCTTTTTTAATTCATAGTTGAAAACCTATAGGTAATGTGAATGTCTGTCTCGGCACGATTTGATGGTATTGCATTATAAAAATGCACTGATCTCGTGCCTTTCACGACCTTCGGGTACATTGAAAATGAATTTAATGAATTTCAAAATTATTTTTATAAACAAATTCACAAAAATTTGCGAAATGACAACACCCACATGACCACGACCATCATCCGAAATTTACCAAAAAGTAACCGTCGAGAGATGGTTGTGTTCACTCTCACTCACTATTCTCTCACTCACCACAGCTTCGGCTTGCTGGCCGGTGAACTGCGGCGGCTCGCTCGCAGCCTCCTGCTCCTCAGTCCGCGGGCCGCCTCGCCCCTACGTGCCTAGCGCCTTCCGCGCGTTGCCCAAAATACGGCTACACAAAGGGCACCTTAGCACCTAGACCGTAAGAGACAGAGAGGTCCTGTTTTTTTTAAATGTAGCCTAACTCAATACCCCGAGGGCTTTTTTATTTTTTTGATATCGCGTTTAGTTTTTGAGATATAGACGATTTTGTATTCTATTTATTTCTATTTATATTTTTCACAAAATATAATTATGAACTAAATGCGATTTTTTTTACCATTTTTGCATTTTTTGAGACCTCAACCATTCACGTAACCCTAAAACTCACGAAGCTCTAGGCAGATCTCATTATTTCGTAAAATGAGGGCCTATATCCTGAGCTAGTGAAAAAGCATTTTCAATGCTAAAAAAAACATCCAATATGAGTAAAATTTTTTATGACTACGACATTTTCTAATGTAAATGAGCCATCAAAGTCATTTTCTCCCGAGAGTTATATCCCACGCTATAAAATAAAGCGCGTTTCTCACAGAAAAGTTGAATAAAAGTTAATAAACGAATGTAATATAAGCTCGAGTCGAGTGTGAGATGTCGCCGTCAGTCGGCATTAACCCCGGGGCGCTGATAAACGAGTGTGCGAGTTACGACTATATTGTGCCACTTAATTATACAGAGTTACATGTGTGCTATGCTTAATATTCGTATTTGTACTACTTATACATTTTTTTAGGAGTGTGTAACTTATGAACATTGTTAGCTTATCTCATGAGATTATAAACTATCGAAGAATTTGTGAACTGCAACAAACCATTTACAATTTAACGCATTATTTTTCGATATATTATAAATTGGTCCATGGTAAACCGACAAATTGTGAACTGGTATCAAACTTGCATGCGACGGATCGCACCTCGCGCTAATACTAAATAGACAAGTAGAAAGATGAGACTTGACCCCGCCTCCCCCGCTCTTTCCGCCGCCCCTATGACGTCCGGTCCCGTCCCGCACTCAGACCTCATACCGCTAAAGATACCTAAAATCGTGTACAATGCGTGCCACGTAAGAAGAGACTTGACACACCACGTGGTCTGACATGCGCAGAACACGACTTTAGGTATCTTTAGCGGTATGAGGTCTGAGTGCGGGACGGGACCGGACGTCATAGGGGCGGCGGAAAGAGCGGGGGAAGCGGAGTCAAGTCTCTTCTTACGTGGCACGCATTGTACTGCGCAAGTCAAACCACGTGGTGTGTCAAGTCTCATCTTTCGTGGCACGCATTGTAACTGCGACCAACTTGTCAGTAGAGCTCGTTGGCCGCTGCCGCGGTACCGCTCGCCCCGCTCACTCGACCCGGGCGCGGTTGGTCACAGTTCAAAACTTACCTTTCCCATCTCGGGGTGCCCTGGCTTAGTTACTGCGAGTTTCATTTTCAACTGCCACGCACCGAGCACACCTTTCAAAGAAAACTAATATTTAAAATTAAAATAACTAATTGACAACAGCTGATTATCCTTGTAACAAACCTAATGAGGAAAAAACCATAATGCTCTTTTCAAAAATCTCCCGACATCCTGACGCGGTTTTGTATTATTTCCAACTGACACAGGTTTTGAGGTTATATTGTTTTGTGAATAGTTGACAGTAATCTAATAAAAATATTTAAATACGCAGGAGACAGCTTGTTTATGAAAACAAATGTGTATGTGAAAGGTTTTTTGTGTAATGTTTCGAAAAAACACGCGCAGATGACACGGCTTAAGACACATTACATTACGTGCGTAATATACACACATATGTACATCACGTTACATTTTGAAGTGAAAACTTCTTTAGGTGTGTTGGGCATTTTTTGTGATGGGAAAAAACCATTGAACTCGGGCCACTGTTACCGTAAGTGACACCGCGCGTGTTTTGTTTATATGACGTTTCAAAAAATACCCGCTTCGGATGTGTTCGGCTGTCCTCGGGATGTACTCGGTTTTAATGTATATCCGATATGTCAGTAAGTGATGGCAAAGTATTTTGTTTGTGTTTTGTTTTCATTTCTGTCGGCACTCCCGGAGTGCCACTGTTTTTTTTTTTAAATTTTATTACCTGTACGAATCATTTAATCTGACTTGGTTTCCGTACTTCCTTTTCGGGTACCCACTGAAAATCAGCGCTGTGCTGTGGGTATAGCACAGCATCATGCTGAGTGGAAGCCTTCTTGTCATAGTTATGAAGTGCAGCTGTCGACTGTTTCTGTTTTGTACTCGTGATTATAGACCTATTTTTTTTTCATTTTTCTTTATTATTAGAGTTAATTATCTTCTTGTATGCACGTGTTTTTGTGACAAATAAACCTATTTTTCTTTCTTTCATAAGTTTTCATTGTGAGATTTTCCCGTCAATAGACCTCTATACGAGTAAGTACCTAGTACATTAACCATTCTTCCCCACACTCACATATTAAACCAGTGACGACTCTGATTTATAACATCCGTGTTAAAGGATTTAATCAAAAAAGAACCAGCATCTGTCAGAGCTATTAAAACGGTGAAAGCTTTAATATCAAAGCACATTACGCTGAGGTTATTGCAATAAGTCTCGTGACATACGGGAGAATTGGAAACCGATCACGATTAGGTAGATTTTGTGTTTTTTCTTAGTTTATGTAATAGGCTCGCGTTTTTTCAATATTGACAAACTGGTCTTCATACATAGTCAGCGACTGTTACACGCAATCTATTTACCTGAGAGCTTGACATGTAACTAAGTGCTTCTCGGTTTCCATAAGCTGCCAGCGGAACCATAGTCTAATATTAGGGTTCCACTGACAAGTTTTGCAGCATGCAATGTTCGTCGTTCGTCTGCTCGTCAATTTCAAGCACTGATTTAAAAAGCGATACTTCATCATCATCTGCCTAGCCTGTTCCCAAGTATGTTGGGGTCGGCTTCCAGTCTAACCAGATGCAGCTGAATACTAGTATTTTACATGGAGCGACTGCCTATCTGATCTGACCTGAACCCAATTACTGGATGATAAAATACTTTTGGCAAGACTAGTTGGCAGACTTTTTGGTTTCTGACGACCCGTGATAACTGTCAATGATCCACGAATGGCAGCTGGGACCAACGGCTTAAAGTGCTTTCCGAGGCACGGATGGGTCTCGGTATGTAAAGATTCCTTAACATACCTTTAATTCAATGATCACGTCACATTGCTATTAGCAATAAGACTAAAGTTACTTTGTTAAAATTTTGGTGTACAATGAAGTATATACAATATTCTATGTATCTCTAACATGATAATCATATCATTGTCATTGCATACTTAACTGTGTTAGTGTTCTTTTGTATGTAGGTATATATCTAAAAGGTACTGTAGCAGCGAAAACAAACACTGTCTTATAAAAATACAGCAAAATCTCATAGTTTGGAATTCACTTTATTTATTGAAAACCCTTGGGAGGTCGGAAGCACGTAGAGGGCACGTGCACACTGTCGTGCGCCACAATAGTGTTGGGGGAAACGATTTTGTTTCTCCCGAGATATGGCAATAGCAGGCCAGGACACAGGTGCCTTCTGCTGAAGGCTTCAGTGCCTTTTTTATGTGCTAAGGTTACCTTGAGGTTTTTCTTCGTGGGAGTCCTAAATAGTCAGACTTCCTTGGATGGAATTTAGGTTCCATATATTATGCAATTTCTTTTTGTTATAAAACCATTCCATCCTAGACGGCGGTTCCATCGGCGATGCCTGATAAGTCTGCGAGGTTGAAACGTGACTGGGAGGACAGATGGGCCAGGATTGTTACACAGTGGGTGCCTAAAGGCAGGCGTGGTCATCGAGGCAATCCAATAGGAAACGCTTGCGTGACAATTTAGACTAGTTCCTGTCCGATTGGCCATAGAAGACACTGAATAAGTATGGGGCACACCTTAACCCAGCAATGGGATAGCAAAAATTTATTTAGAAAATAAACATTCATGTATTATTACTTTGCTTTTGTATTTTTTTGGGATTTAAACATATCTGGCGTAATGTGGGTAAGTGTATGTGGTTGTGGGATAGTACATTTCTACCTAACCCTTTGGAATTATAGGCATGATGTTATGTGTGTGCTATATATTACTTTACTTTAAAAAGCGATAAAATATTTACCATTCACTGCAGTAAAAATTCAATCGAACAAAGCCGCAAGAGACCATGCTATCCGATCCCAATAACAATGTGTATTCAATATCACGCACGGCTATCAAACGTTACGTGAAAACTGACCGATTAAACAATGCTTAAACCCAAATGATAGCCTGCCGATCAATTTTCGCCTTTATCGCCCAAACAATAAAGCGCTATATAAAAATAAGGGCTGGTTATAAGTGCTGGATAGAAATTATTGCCAAAAATATTGCGTGCGGCCAAAAATATTGCGTGCGGCCAAAATTATTGCGCTGTCATGGTTATATAGGAGAGAATTTATGTTTAACGTTTAGATTTTAAATGATGGGGTCCTAGCTTAATAAAAACTGTGAATCTGAAAGGTTAAGCGGCGTTTGCTGTGGTTAGACTGGCGATGGGTTACCATTTTTTATAGAAGCCTTTCGGGCCATAGAGACCAAATTATACGAACAGTTCCAGTCCAGATAGACATATGGATCCATAATTATTAAAGGTGTTTCAGATTTATGAAATGAGCCAGTAATTAATTAGGTTGTAAATGTGAGATTCTTATGGCATTGTATCCATTTTGAATACCAAAATATTCACCCTCTTTCTTGTTAGACAATGAAGTTGTCAAGGTTGAAGCATAAAATTAAATTAAACTATTGACAAGGACTTTTGAATCGTCAAGGAGTTGGTCAGTAATTATTCAGAAAGTTGAACCTAGTTGTTAGAAAAAACCAATCAAATGATGATAATAAAACATAGGTGAACAGGCTTCTTCTGGGTGAGCTCACTCCATCGTAGACTTTGTCTCTGTCATCTCTGACCTAGACTAGAGTCAAGAGCAAACCCATTCCAAATAATAAAAAAAATAAAAATAGGTATTTTTCCAACCTATTTCCACGGCTGGGACTCTGGCCCCCTCTCTGTGAGATGGGCGGGCCGTTATTAACCACGAGGGCCCTGTGTGGGTTGGTGTTTTTGAAATTTCTGGTCCTAGAACATTCCGTTTTACTCATTCTTGATGTAATAATATCCATTATTAAATCTATTTGAATAAAACGTACTAATACGAGTATTATAAATGTGAAAGTTTGTGAAGATGTTTGTCTCGCGTAAGACTTGGATGAAAATTGGCACATAGATAGACCATTTCCTGGATTAACACTTAAGATACTTTTTATCCCGATATCGAGATCGAAACTTACGCATGTGAAACCGCGGGGCGCTGCTAGTTACTACATTATTATGTTCTTTCAACCCCTTTGAGTAAATGAATAAAGGAATCGTTGTTTGCACAGTTAAAGGAGGATTAAAGTAAATGTTTATACGATAGGATAGTCGGCCTCGTAATTGTTTGACCACTTTTGGCAACATAACAAATATTCGCGCCTGTATTCCTTGAAAGGTTAGACACCTCTTAATAATCCACTAACATTTCGCTAGTTGTGTTTAAGTCCCACGCAACAGGGGGCGATCCAATTGCCATCTATCGAGCACAAATCGAATTTGAAAGAGAAATTTCAAATCAGGTCGAAGGACCTTAGCAGTAGCGCTTGCGATATCTAGACCAACGAAGGAGTCATTTTTGACAACATCATCATCTGCCTAGCCTTTTCCCAACTATGTTGCGGTCGGCTTCCAGTCTAACTGGATGCAGCTGACTACTAGTATTTTACACGGAGCGTCTGCATATCTGACCTCCACAATCCAGTTACTGGGTAATACGATACCCCTTGGTAAGACTGATTGTCAGAGTTTCAGGCTTCTGACAACTCGTAACGACTGTCAAAGATCCACGAATCACAACGGGACCAACGGCTTAACGTGCCTTCTGAGTCACGGAGGAGTCTCGGTATGTGAAGATGGTCACCCATCCACGGATTAATCGCGGCAAGCGTAACTTAACCTGATCGATCGACCCATGCGGCTGTTATTACTTAGCCACAAGCCCCTCATTTGTTTTTTGACAACAATATTCTATAAATAGAAACTTCACTAGGGTTGAAACTACCTACCCTTTCTGACGTTCAAAAGTGCCTTCTATGTGCCTATTTGATATATGACAAATGCTTTGACTTTGACTTAATTGTCACAAAGACAAATCATCATTATCATCACCCACTGCTGGGCATAGGCCTCTCTTTTCTTGTGCCAATCCGCACGTCCCTGTGCCAGCCTGGTCCAGTTTTGGACCGTGATGGCAACAATGTCGTCTACCCATCTCGCCGCCGGACGACCAACATCTGTCTTCCAGCCCTTGGATGCAATTCTGACACAGCCTTACTCCACCTGTCATCACTGTGCTTTGCCAGGTGTCATGTCCAACTCCATTTGAGTTCCGATATCGAAGACATTCGTACGCCTTCGTACCTCGGCTTTTGGAACTCGGTCTATTAACCTGATGCCAAGCATGGAAAGCTCCATGGCTCTCTGTGCACATAGACAAATAGATCTTGCCTTTTTATGACATACAATTGTCTTTCAACCTTAGGGTGATAAACCAATTACAAGGTTGACTATTCCAACATATGTGACTTAATAAACTAGAGGTTTTTCACCGAGAAAATGAACTCTCTTTATGGCCGTAGTATATTATTTTTGATAGTTTCTTTAACATCTCTTGTTGTCTGCGTTCTGTTTTAGTGTTATACTTCATAAAGATGATAGTTACTTTACATTGTGATTCTTTGTTGTATCTTTTGATTACGGTTTAGCGTTTTCGTTTATAATTCTTATTGTAATTAACTCAACCTATCGCAGTCTGCTGCTGGATATAGGTGTCTCCCATGCTGCGTCACAACAACCTGTCCTTCGCCTTCTGGATCCATTTTATCCCAGCCACAGTCCATCTAGCTGAGGGGCGTCCCACACTACGCTTGCCGATACCCGATGTCCAATCCAGGATTTGTATGCTTCACCGGCCATCGGTCATTCGGCAAACTTACTGATGATGATTTCTGTCACAGAGAAAATACAATAAAAAAGTAGCATTCTGATTATGAACTAAAATGAAAATAATAAAGATATACGTCGCAGTTCAGTTTTTTTAAAGATGTAAGATTAATATTTCGTTTTAGAAGCTTCGAGGAGAAAACCTAAGTGTTGTCTAACTAATTCACCTTTAAGCCATTTGATTGTTTATCCCAAGGCAAGTCTATTAAAATAAATATAAATAAGCTTTTGTCTTAGGTATATGTAATTATTAATTTGACGGCTTTTGCTTTATTAAACTGTAGCTTCTGTCCGCGATTTCCTCCGCGGGAAATTTCTTGTATCCCCGACCCACCCTATCGCATCGCATCGCCCTCCCGCGCTATTACATTTTTTCTTTTTGCTCAGCTCCTAAGGCTCCTAGCGTAATAGTAAATACTAAATAGCCTTCCTCGAGATTTAGAGAGCTTAACTATATATATTCAGTTAACCGTCTTTTTTACAGACTTAAAATGTTTTTTTACCATTCATTTCTATCACGTTTTGACTGTCAATTTGGAACACAAAGATACGATCTTATAACAAAGCGTAGCGTTGTCATTGTAGATTACATAATTATTAATACGTAGGTACTACGTACATAATTGTTATTTCACTCGGGAAATTCGTTTGCGCTGAATCATCTCAATCAATCAAGCTATGTAGCGAGGGGAGAATGGGGTGTCCGTAAAATCAGGTTTCTTAGGAATTTTCCTGGTATTTGTTTTTTTTTCCTTTTAGTCTTTCAGGAGTCCAGCTCAGATTGGTCCTTGATAGCTTTGGAAAGAGAGAGATGGAAAGAGAGTAAGGAGGCCTTTGCCCAGAATTATGATAATCATTTTGGGCAGTAATGGCTCATAAAAATTAAAAACATCTTTTAGGGTCAGTATTATTTTAAAGGAAGAAATTGGGACATTCACAGGAAATACAAACAGTGAAAAACGAGCATTTAAACACATAACAAAAACATTTTCATTTTAACGTAACTTAGTTATAGGTAAACAAGTCATAATATTCATCATCATCATCATTTCAGCCGACAGACGTCCACTGCTGGACATAGGCTTCCCCCAAGCACCTCCACTTCGACTGGTTCTGTGCTTCTCGCGTCCAGCGGATTCCTGCGGTCATAATATTAAGAATAATAAATTAACGCAAGACAAATATAATTATCATTCTCGTGCTAAAATAATATAATAATTATAATTATATTAAAAATTATAATTATATTAATAATTATTACGAATTATAATTCTAATATTATCTTCAGTGATCGGTGATTATTGCAGGTTAAGGCGCTACTTTGAAAGTAAATCATAGCGACTGATCTACTACGCGAGCGAAAGTGATGCAATTACTTTTGAAACGCAAAAGTAGAGAGATGCTTATAAAGTGCGTGCGCTCGGAATAAAACGACGTATTGCTAAAACGAATTTACTCCTTTTTCAAAAAAATAAATTAATTAAATTTAAAACTACTTTGAGTAAACTTTGATATGATAATTATCTGTGTTTTAAAGTCAATTCCATTGAATTGCTTAAGCGTTACGCCGTGGTGTCGAAAAAAGTAAAAAAAATAGATATAACTTTCCAATGTTTTTGTATCGAGAAAAATTCATTGAATCGTGTATTTTTTACATGATACATATTAGACCAAATAGTCAAAAAACATATACCAAAATGTTAAAATCCCTATTCCAGATACTTAACACGAAATAGAAAAAAAACACATTATTTTCAATATATTATCACCTTAAATCATATCAAGTCCATGCTTAGTTTGACGCCTATTCAATAAACAAACATTAAACAACATCCACAAATATTTAATAAAACATTTAAGTACACAATAAAATTCATTATTACATTATACAAGCGGTAATAAAATCACCGATCGCAATAATATAATTTAAAATGAAACCATATCGCATTATCCAGTGATGGTACAAACAATGGTATATTGATATAGAATACAAATAGCGATGATTGGAACAAGCCACGAACAATTGTTCACGCGGATATAAAGCGTATGCCACGACAAATATAGGGAGGTAGTGTTTATTTTTGCTATTGATAATTATTATTAGATGAAAGTGACATGACAACAAAATCAAAATATTTCATTTCTCAGAAATCTACATGGGCACTTATGAAACGGCAGAAGCTAGTAGTGCTAGGTTCCAAATTGGTCGTTTCCTATGGAGAAGAGCTGGACAGAAACTCCAAAGGGATCTCCAGTTCCGTGAACTGGAGATATCCCGGTATCCCAGTGCTTCACAACCGGCCAATCAACTCTTCCCAATAATTATGGTATTCAGAATAGAATATTAATTTATTTGCTCAGAATGTAGGTATTTGCAATAAAGTGGTTATAATAATATTAAAAAATCCTTGTACATTCTACTATTTTGGCATGCAAACATTGATGCAGTTCATCAACAAACATAATAACATTTATACACAACTAAAATTTATCAGCTAGAAAATCCAATACGAAATAGTAACATTTATTTATTAGAAGTACAGTTAGTTTCTTTTTGAAAGTTGTTACCGGTTCCTCTTTTATGGAATTAGGAATGTTGTTTAAAAATAGCCGGTGTCATACCAAAAACACTTTTTCTCAATAAAGCAGTCCTATATCCACCTGCGCGTAACAAGTTTTTCAAAAGGCTGTTAGAATACTCACATTTTTCCGGATCTCTCGCAGTATAGCGTCCGTATAAGGCATATTTTAAATTCCTCTAAAATGCGATCTATGTTGTCATTGTTTCACGATTTTTACTATAAAATTACTCAACTAAACTTTTCTCCACCTTTTCTATCCAATTCGTCCGTTCATCTTCTTCCTAGCTTTTACCCAACTATGTTGGGATAGGCTGCCAGTCTAACCTGATGCAGCTGAATATTAGTATTTTACATGAGCGACTGCCTATCTGACCTCCACAACCCAGTGACTGAGTTATACTGTAGCGGTATCTACAACACCACATGCAAACAACGCGTCATACTGACGTCACGCAAATCCTGCATCGCGCAAGCAGAGTTTACCGCGCAACTAGCATAGATACAACGCCCCGACATGAATCAATGGGCAGTTGCCCGCCAGACACAACACCCGTCTGGTCGGAGGATCCTCCCTTTTCTATAGAGTATGAGTGAACTTTACACCCTGTTCCTCACACCTCTATACTGGTGACCCCGACGTGATCGTCAGCGCAGCCTTCGTGCAAATACTTCAGCATGACGTCATCATCATCACTCCCGCAAGCGTTAGCGGCGAGTCACCCAGCCAGCCAGCTCCCACGGCTTCGACGGGTATCCTGACCAACCAGCATGCAGCGACCGCGCATACCTGGTCATCACCCTCAGCCTCATCAGCAGCAACCTTGGCACAGCACACTGCACTTTCGGCCGGTCAACAAGAAGAGCTCAATTTCTCTCCTGGTCGACGCAGCAGCCAGCCTCAACTCGGCGCTGTACCACATCCGACGCACTGGAGCATAACGCAGCGCCACCCCGACTCACTGGGGACATCTTCGCAGACAGTTCCGACTCACCGTGAACTATGCGGCAACCGGTTCCGACTCACTGGAACCTCAGCTGGCCTGGCAAGCATCGCAAGATACAAGACTCAGCCCACTATCGACCTCCGGTCTCCGGGGGGGAGTGATGTAGCGGTATCTACAACGCCACATGCAAACAACGCGTCATACTGACGTCACGCAAATCCTGCATCGCGCAAGCAGAGTTTACCGCGCAACTAGCATAGATACAACGCCCCGACATGAATCAATGGGCAGTTGCCCGCCAGACACAACACCCGTCTGGTCGGAGGATCCTCCCTTTTCTATAGAGTATGAGTGAACTTTACACCCTGTTCCTCACACCTCTATAATACGATACCCCTTGGTAAGACTGGTTGTCAGACTTTCGGGCATCTGACGACCCGTAACGACTTTCATTCGTGCTTTCTAAGACACGGAGGGCTCTTGATAAGTAAAGATGGTCACCCATCCACAGACCAACCGCAGAAAGTGTAACTTTACCTGATCGATCTGGCTGTTATTAGTTAGCCACAACACAAGCTCCTCTCAAACCATATCGCCGTTATAAACTTTAATAATTTTAAACAATCACTTTTTTAATTACATAATTGCATCGAGGTGCCTGTGTGTCCCGGTCATGCGATGCATGTAACTTCTGAACGACAAAGATTTGTGATTACAGTGTACACTAGCTTTTAGTTATCGTTGCGTGTTTGAACGTTCCACTTCATGTGCTTGCGTTTGAAGAAAAAAGGCAAGAAAAAGTTGGAACGATGTAGGTCGGTTGTAAAAAAAGTGGGCATTAGATCAATAGAGCTAGCCAGTGTTTGTTTATTTAGTTCTTTCAAAGTGTGTTACATAGTAATTATTGCAAGACGGGAAAACAAATATTAAAAGTTAACTAAACTAAAATCAATTAACGTTAAAAAACCTTAAAGTAAACGTTGCCATCAGCGTGAGATCAAAGTAAGCAAAATAAAATCAACAGTGTGAGATCAATTAAATAACAAAATAATAAATAATAATATCGAAACTAACAAAATATAAATCAACAAAAATCTAATCTAATCTAATTACCTACATTGCAACAACAATCTTTTGCCGCACGTATGACGTTGAAACGAGGCGCAGTTTTGTAAAATGTTACTCGAAATGTATTAAAAAAAAACAATATGGCGGCGTTAGTTCCGATTTTGGCCACACGTCACAAAAACCTTCTAGCGCTATTTTTCATAATGCAGATAAATGTAGCGTTACATGCATATTCAGAAAAATAACAATATTTATCTTTTCTATTAGTAAAAGTATTTTGTTACTAACCCAACTTACCTGTCAAAATGCCGAAAAACTCCAAATTCTGATCAAACTTGATCCAGTTTTTTTTTCCCGTGACTTTATCATGTCCATTCACAATTTTCACTCGATTTTTTGTGACACTTGTTTAAGTAATATAATTAATCCATACTAATCCTAATATATAATAAAATAATATTATAAATTCGAAAGTAACACTGTCTGTCTGTATGTTACCTTTTGACGCTTAAACCGCTGAACCGATTCAGATGAAATTTGGTATAGAGATAGTTTGAGTCCCGGGAAAGGACACAGGATAGTTTATCCCGATATTCCCACGGGATCAATTCCAATATGTGAATTAAAGCGCTGCTAGTTATTTATATTATGGTAAGTGTAATCAGCCTATAATGTTTCCACTTCTGGGACACAGGACTCCTCTCAGTGAGGGGAAGTGAGCCGTAATCCACCACGCGTGCCCAATGTGGGTTGGTAGATGTGACATATCATCGAATTTTTGGTTCTAGGACATGCCGGTTTCCTCACGACGTTTTCCTTCCCCATCTTGAGAGCAATGGCGATGAAATGAATTACGCAAAGTAGAAGGCCTGGCTGGGTTTGAACCCACGACCTAATCCGAAGTGCTGTTAGTAACAATATTCCTTACCCCTATTTTAGTATTCCTATTCTAATCACTAAGCCTAAAACCATGAGTACAATGCGTGCCACGAAAGATGAGACTTGACACACCACGTGGTTTGACTGGCGCAGTACACGATTTTAGGTATTATCTTTAGCGGTATGAGGTCTGAGTGCGGGACGGGACCGGACGTCATAGGGGCGGCGGAAAGAGCGGGGGAGGCGGGGTCAAGTCTCATCTTTCAGGGCGCGCATCGTACATGTGAATCACTGCCACATGCCTAACACTGAGGAGGAGAGCTTCGACTGATTCACATATAAACAATCGAGGCTGCTCGCCACAGAGTGCAGAATAAGGTTGGTGCTGGCCCGCACGCGGCGCACCAGCGAAGCGTATCGTTTTCTCATCGTTGTATAAAAGCAGTCGACTCGAGCTAAAATGTCCCAAATGTTCCAGAAACCTTATCCACACTATCCAAGTCGCGTGCCGACCTTGCCTTCTATTCACAATTCCCTTCGATGCCTACCAATATCTCTGTGTATTATAACCAAGTCACGACATCACAACCTTTTGTGCCTAACGTGCCTAATATCATGAAGTTTAAACAAAATTAAGTGACGTATGAATAGCTTTGAGAACTTGGAATATTTTGCGAGTCACGTCTCTTTGTGTGTCAGTCATGTGTGTGTAGTTTGACAACGTTTGGGAGCTCGCTTGATTGAGTTGCAGCTTTTGTCTAATGGAATATCATTATCAAGTCTAGATTTTGAAATTGGTCTTGATATAATATCTCCTTTAAAGTATATGTGCTTGAGCGCGTGTCTCCTTTTAAAGGATATTGCTCGCTAACTAGTAGACATTTTACGTGACTAGAGAGCTGGCTCGTTCTTTCACCAAAGAACTATCATTGCCATTCAACGTGGCAATGCTGCCAGTCTTCTAGGCATGTTTCCGCGTGACAGCGATTTGGACGAGTACTTCGACGCCTAAGACAAGCGTCCTTTTGTTTGTGTTTACTTCTATAGTTAGTCACTTAATTTGGAACCTAATGTACATATTTACCCCCTTACTAATAAACTTGTTATATCAGATGAATAGTTACATACCGATTTCTCTCTTTCAGTCATCAGTAATTTGACTTTCGAAATAAGAAGACAAAGCGTTGTGTAACTACACAGACACTAGTAAGGGGGTTAGTAGTTTACGTTAATTCAATAGGTAATGTTTTTCGTAGGTATGCTTCAAGTATCTCAGTATTCTTCATAATCGGTTTTCGCTATCACATTTTATTTGCATCCTCCTTCCATATTTAGTCTCTATTTGCAGTTATCTCAGCTTAATAACAAATAATCATTATAAAATAATGATAATTATTTATTTTTATTATTATTTATAATAATAAAAATAAATAATTATCATTATTTTTTTCTATAATGTAAAATCCATCCATCGTTTATTTGGTCCTTCTCTACTCTTATAGCCATCTACTTTAATTACCAACTTTTCCTATTGAACTTTGATATTGACCCTTGAATTTTTCTTCTACAACATATTCATTCACATCACAATTCTACGAAACTGTTTAATTGTAGAAAAAATTGCGTAACACAGAACATACAAAAATATGTATCAGTTTCAATGAATAAGAATTATTGTGTTACGTTAAATTGTAGAACTTTCACTACAATTTACATACACGTATGTGTAAATTTTTCCATTGCAACTGGCTTAGAGTTTTGCGGTGCGCTTTTGTAAGATTTACAAATTTGTAAATTGTAACTTGTAATTGTTAACGGCCGCGACTTACTAGTTGTAGGTCATAGGTTCGAAGCCTGACAGGCGCTTTACTTCGTGTAAATAATTTCATCACCACCGCTCTCAAAAGGGTGAAGGAAAACATCCTGAGGAAACCGGCATGTCCTAGAACCAAAACTTCGAAGACATGTGACATCTACTAACCCGCCCTGGGCCCGCGTATTAGATTACGGCCCACTCCCTCTATCAGCAGGAGGAGGCCTGTGTCCCAGAAGTAGAAATATAGGCTAATTATGAAGGTATCTGAAAGCTTTTTTACACCCTTCAGGGATACAGGCCTCGTCTCGGTAAGAGGAAGCTCTCACTGAGAGGAGGCCTGTGTCCCAGCAGTGGGAATATTATGGGCTAATTGTGTTTGTGCTTGTGCTAAATTGTAATTGTAAAGTTTTGTGGTTTAGGGCCGAGGTGCTCGTACAAGTCACTTGTAAATACAAACATAGTAGGTGCCTACCTATGTATGAGCGAAGCAATGCTACAACAGGTATTCAATTAGTAAATTGGCACTGGATTCCAGGAAATTGATAACACGTTTGGCACATTTCCAGAGAGCAATCTTTTTATTTAGACGTGTAAAAGAACATTGATTAAATTGCACTACGGAGTCTGACGCCATTTTGTTTTCTGCCTGTTTGCCTATCATTATATTCGCTAAAGATCACTTATTAATGGTGTAAGTGATGGGGCTCGTGGCTAAGTAATAACAGTCTTACGGTCGATCGATCAGGTTAAGCTACGCTTGCCGCGGTTGGTCCGTGAATGGGTGACTATCTTTACATACCAAGACCCCTCCGTGTCTCGGAAAGCATGTTAAGCCGTTGGTCCCAGCTGTCATTCGTGGATCTTTGACAGTCGTTACGGGTCGTCAGAAGCCCGAATATCTGACAACCAGTCTTACCAAGGAGTATCGGGGGGGTAGGGGGGGGGGGGGGGTAGGGGTACCCAGTAACTGGCTTTTGCAGGCCAGATAGGCAGTCGCTCCATATAAAATACTGGTATTCAGCTTAATCCGGTTAGGCTGGAAGCCGACCCCAACATATTTGGGAAAAGGCTTGAGCAGATGATGACTTACTAACAGTATAAAAGCGTACCAGCGATGATGATGATGGAAAAGACAAAAATGTATTGGATCGGCCTAAGCTACTGAAAAGCTTATGTCAATGCTGTTGAAAGTTGTTGTAGAAATACGAAACGCTTTCAAAAGCGAACTTGACTTGTCTAGGTCAGATTGACTTATTTGGCCATCATGATTTAAAAATTGTTAAAATTCCCAACACACAATGAGCAAACGTGGTGATAGTCTTATAGAGGTATGTGGAACAGGGTGTAAAGTTCACTCAAACTCTATAGAAAAGGGAGGATCCTCCGACCAGACGGGTGTTGTGTCTGGCGGGCAACTGCACCGATGATTCATGTCGGGCCGTTGTAGGTATCTATGCTAGTTGCGCGGTAAACTGCTTGCGAGATGCAGGATTTTGCGTGACGTCAGCATGACGCGTTGTTCTCATGTGGCGTTGTAGATACCGCAACAGTCTTGTGTGTACTTAGTCTCAGAAGAAATATTTGCTTTGCAATAAGACTGGATCGTATTCATTATATGACAGCGACAGTTGAGCTGAAAAAAAAAATAAAAAAGTAAAACTTTTACAATTATTATTAACACCATACTAATAACGTTCACGCACTATTTTCTAAGTTCGGGCAAACCGACAGTTTCTTGCAGGAGAAGTGGAGGTTTCCATTGCCCTTACAAGACTGACTCGTTTTTCAGTCACTTCCCTTCACACGACACTGCCTACGTGTCGATGTACGTGTGACCTCTAGCGAGAGCGTCATGGCGATTACCCTCACCTTAGTAAGTACTACAATTATATCGATTGAGAGACTATTACCGCTCAACTTTTATAATCTACTACATATACTTAAAATAACACCAAACAGCGTGTCTGAAGTAAGTAATTTTCTTATAACTATTGTGTTCCTGTAGTTACGTGCTCACGCAAGGCGGAGTTAATTAAAGGAAACAGCTCACAGCGTACACGGTAGACGTACGTCAGCGATCCATCACTGGACATGCACTGTGAGCTCTTCTTCATTGGACGTGGAAGAATTGTAGCTCAATATAGTAAGGCGTAATAAAGCCTTTGGGCGCATTATGTCCAATTCGCAAAATATCCAACTGTCCAATTCTCAATTGGTCCACTTTGCAATTGGTTCAGTTGGCAATTGGTCTAGTCTAGAGCTCTAAGTTTGTTGCTATGAATGTTGGCTGATTGTCTTAAAAATTATGCTTACTAGATCATGACGTTTTATTTTTCTGTGATTGACATAAACCTGGGAGAAACTGTGTTAGCCCAGTGGTATCGGCCCCGACTTACGAATCGTCGTGAGTTCGAAACCAGACAGGCACTTTACTTTGTGTATTTAATTTCATTATCTTTTTTTCAAAACGATTAAGGAAAACATCGTGAGGAAACCGGCAAGACGCCGAGAACAAAAAAATTCAAAGACATGTGATATTCACCAACCCACATTGGGCCCGAGTGGTGGATTACGGCCCACTCCCTCACAATGAAAGGAGGACTGTGTCCCAGCTGTAGAAAAATTATAGGCTAATTATTATAAAATATGATGACATAAACCTCTCAACGAAGTCACATCATATAGATTCCGCTTTTATTAAGCGACTTCAAAAAGAGGAGAAGGTTGTCAGTTTGTTAGAATTTTCGTAGGAATCTATTACCAAATTTGGTACGAAACCCTAAAAGCGGGAAAAAACACAACAAAATATCGTTCTGCGGCAATCTACTCAGGTAATACCAACCATAACCAACGTAACTTTCTCGATCAATGTGCTGTTACTTAAAGGTGTGAATTCACGTTAACTGAAGACCCTACCCAAGCTATTGCAAACAATAATATTACTTTTGATTTTATTCCGATATATCACTTAGCAACACACACTAATCTACCCACAACAAAAATACTAAAACATATTTTCACTCTCACAAACTGTATATGGGTTTTAACCTAAACATTATTAACCCCGTTGCCTCGGGCGCCTTTCTATCATCGGGCATTAAGAGATAAGCTCCGCCACGCATTGTGTTCAACGTGATAATCGTTTGTGACAACCCTAAAGCGTTCGATCGCTCGTATGTACCTGGTACACGCTCGTTTCGTATCGCTGAAAGTATATTATAATTTGTATGGGTAGATAGAAGGTACTCAATTTTGAAATAGTAATTCGTAGCTCTTACGATTAGATTCGGGTTTGTAGTGTATTAAAATCAGCCTATAATGTTCCCACCGCTGGGACACAGGTCTCCTCTCTAAGAGAGAGATTGGCCATAATTAACCACGCGGGCCCGGTGCGGGTTGGTAGATTTCACTCATGTCTTCGAATTTTTATTTTTGGGACATGCCGGTTTCCTCACGATGTTTTCCTTCACCGTTTTTGATATAGTGGTGATAGAATTAAATATACACAAAGTAAAGTGCATGCCTGGGTTCCAACTCACAACCTAAAGGCTCCTACAAACAGGCGCGACACGCGATATAATCGCGCGCGACACAAAGGGACCGCTCGTTGCGCGACTTGCGGTGTCTTTGTGTCGCGCGCGATTTTATCGCGTGTCGCGTCTGTTTGTAGGAGCCTTAAAGTCAGGCTGATACCACTTAGCCACCAATGCTTTCGACACCACTGCTTTCGGTTTGCAGTTTATTTCACCAGATTTTCATACATAGGCATAATTTATAATTACCAACATTTACGAGGGTATTCTTTAATATTTATGACGGTATTCGAAGTGGTCTTCCTCTTTAATATTTGACAAGACCTATTATTGTTATAGGTCGAGACTGAGACTAAGTATAATTTTATGGTTGAGCTTCGTCATTGCATTTTCAGCAAGAAAATTACTGGGTCATAGATTACAAAAAAAAAACAACCTATCGCATACCACTGCTGGAAAAAGGTTTCCCTTCCAGGCTACCTCCAGTGGTTCATTTAGATGCAGCACATCTCACAAAACAAGTGTGTCGATTGTTTTTGGAAAAATGCTATACAATTTTTCCCGAGTTATTCCGGTCTGATCCCCTGAAGACCCTCTCCCCTCCCTCCGCAATCTCCTGCTTGTTCGTCCAATGACGATAGCCCTACTAAAGCAAGCAATCACTTATGTGTGTTATCATCATCTTTATTTCAGCCGAAAGACGTCCACTGCTGGATATAGGCCTCCCCAAAGTACCTCTACTTCGACTAGTTCTGTGCTTCTCGCATCCAACGGGTTCCTGCGGCCTTCACAAGGGCGTCGGACCACCTTGTGGGAGGCCTTCCAACGCTACGTCTTCCGGTACGCGGTCGCCACTCCAGAACCTTGCGGCCCCATCGACCATGTGTTCTGCGAGCAATGTTGCCACTTAAGTTTGGCAATTCTTCGGGCTATGTCGGTTACCTTAGTTCTCCTTCTTATCTAGTGTTAGATAAATTCCCTGTAACGGTCGGCCGTACTGTCATCAACACCCGAACGTGCGTCATTTTATATTTCGAATTTCAAATCTTTTTGGTGATGCCAGTACAATCAAACTGTTTTGCACTAAGCTGTAAAATATATTAAATATTATAAACCCGGTAAAACGCCGCGTTGACCAATAGGTCACAACCGGCCCCAACCTTTAAGCCCAGCGTGACCAATTCACGCGGCTTAAACCTCTACTATCACTGTTAAATAAGGTCTAATATCCTGTGAAGCAGTTTTACTCTATGGTCCGGAAGATAGTATAATCGACTAAATCATCATCATCATCATCAGCCTATAATGTTCCCACTGCTGGGACACAGGCCTCCTCTCAATGAGAGGGAGTGGGCCGTAATCCACCACGCGGGCCCAGTGCGGGTTGGTAGATGTCACATGTCTTCGAATTTTTGGTTCTAGGACATGCCGGTTTCCTCACGATGTTTTCCTTCACCGTATTGTGAGCAGTGGTGATGAAATAATTTACACAAAGTAAAGCGCCTGTCTGGGTTCGAACCTACGACCTACAACTCGTAAGTCGCGGCCGTTACCACTTGGCCACTACTGCTGCAATCGACTAAATGAATGATTTAAAATAAAAACCTTTTTTGCGAGGAAGTCGTAGACATGTCGCGCAGCTGGACATCGGTACGTCATAAGTGACGGCGGATGATCGGTTTGTTGCGAGTAAAATATATAACCCAATAAATCCAACAATATTGCATTAATGATTGAAACCTAATAAAGCGTTTCTTGTTTCTACAATGACTTCAAACAGGATTGATAGAAGCTTTTCAATAAATTTTTGACTTTCATCTTTCCATTTTCGCTATCGCTAATAGAATCAAAGTTTATCTAAGCTTTCAAGTCCCTTTTGACGTCTAGAATTGCCTTAACCGTATCGAAATTGATCTTTTACAAAACCAATAAATAACATGAAACTGTGTTTGAAACTTATAAATTAAGGCCACGCTCAACCGCTGCGTTGAACCCATAATATTTCATACGTCTAATGGTGCAGTCGCAACGTATTGTGCTAGTCAGACGGCTGATCGATGTTCCTTTGTCGTAAATTATAAATTGCAATGCATGTCGTAAATTATAAATTTATAAGCGTTATGTGTCATCGGATGGTGTTATATTGTATAAATGCTTCTGGGTATTAAAAACAAAGCAAGAAAATACGTCATTGTTTCTTAGTGTTTCAACCCTACAAAATAGATTCGTCGGGATGGAATGAGCCACCAACCTGAGAAATGTCTCACCAAGCTAAAAAACCTAAACAATAAGTATTTGAGAGCTGTGGTGGCCCAGTGGTAACGGACCCGACTTACGAGTTTGTAGGTCGTGGGTACCCACACAGGCGCTTTACTTTGTGTAATTTATTTCATCACCAGTACTCTCAAAACGGTGAAGGAAAACATCGTGAGGAAACCGGCATGTCCTAGAACCAGAAATTCGAAGATTTATGTGACATCTACCAACCCGCACTGGGCCCGCGAGGTAGATTTCCATTTCCATTTGGAGGCCCATTCCCTTTCACAGAGAGGAGGCCTGTGTCCCAGTACTGGGAACATTATAGGCTGACTATGTAGATACAAGTATCAGACAGAGAAGACAACAGTCAACAACAACAGACAAAGAAAGAGAGAAACATATTTCGCAGAGACTAAAAGGCGCAGAACATATAGGAAAAAAATAAAAAAAAAGTCCATAAAAAACAGGAATGTAGGTAACGCATGGGACTAAAAGAGTGATGGATATAAATTTCGATGAATGGAGAGGGAGAGGAAAGGGCAAAGAAAAGATGGATGAATTGTGGGAGGGATGATTACAATAAAAATTCAAATTCAAATTGTTTGATTTGAATAAAAAGGGAGTGAATAAAAAGATAAAGATAAACCGCGTGGCGGTTGGCGGGGAGAGTCTAAGAACAAAACGAGTTGCGTCGACCCCAAGTAAAATGAGACATGGGCAGGAAAAGAAGAAGAAGATGATGATGATGATGTATGTGTGATAGTATTTGGCTTTTTTTAAACCATCAAATGCCATAGTTCTCTAAAAGGCGATTACCACAAAGCATTCATGCCAATAATTATCACACCATCATACTGTGGTAGGAGCATTTGGGCGTCGTACTTCTGTTTTTTTTTTACTTTCTTTTTATACATGGTGTTTGGATGCTGAGTGCAACGCTTTAAGGGAGTGATAGTTGACACCATTTACAGCATATTGAGTCAGACATGTCTGAGGCGAAGTATATTTTTTTTTTCCAGTTAAAGTTGCTATTGGGTGACTAAAAATTTGCAGTTAAAAAAAAACATACTTCGTTTAAGACATGTATGGCTCAAAATGCTCTAAATGGTGTCAAATATCACCCCCTTAAGGCTTTGCATCCAGCAACCAAACACCTTATATAATTTTGTTTTTTTTTTATATTTACTTATGTTATGTTTAGTTTGTGATCTTCCTGTGCGAGTCACAATAAATAATTTTTCTTTATTTCTCTTTCAATATAATTATATTGAATTTCCAAGGACTGGGTGACTATAATAAAATTATTGTAGTCTAGACCTGGACTAATTTTAACTAATCCGGTTTCGAAAATTAAAATTATTTTAAAAGAATCACTTACAACATCATGATTTCAGCCGAAAGACGTCCACAGCTGGACATAGGCCTCCCCCAAGCACCTCCACTTCGAACGGTTCTGGCTTCTCGCATCCAACGGGTTCCTGCGGCCTTCATAAAGTCGTCGGACCATCTTGAAGAATCACTCGGTTTCACTTTATTTAAAAAGTGGTGAAATTACATTTAAATCTACATAATGTCATCTCCGTCTCCGACACACATCTTTTTATTTTCATTTAAAAGTAGCTCATACTCGTATACATATTTCAAAATTGTATTTTGTGCGCGTCTGATGCTGGTGAAATTATAATTAAATTAAAAATGTTAATGCAATTAAGAGAGCAGTGTTGCCAGATGTATGTTAATGTTTAATTTTTTTTTGGTGCTTCACAGTTGGCGCGTAGAAAGTTGTAATGTCGCTGTGTGAATACAGGAATTTAAAATGTAAAATGAAAACTGTTACAATTATTTCAGCACGGACGGATGGTTTGAGTCAATGCAGACACTCTGTACTAATTGTCAAGTTAAATAAAGAAACGTATGCTTTTTCCACTTTATAGTAAATCTGTAGCTTGGTAGGTAAACAGGTTCACCACGTTATCTAAAATTGTAAACTTACAGTAGGTATATAATTATGTCAACGACAACTGGTTTTATTAGCCATTCAGTTAACAGCCTCATTTTTACTACACGGCGCCGTTCAACTAGCGGCCTGAATTATATTCTCATTATAGGTTATGTTGGAACTGCGACCAACTGCGCGGGAGCCGAGCAAGCGAAGCGAGCGGAGCCGCGGCTTCGGCCGCCGAGCGCTATTTCCAAAGGCTAGGCTGTTAACTTAACGGCTAATTAATTTTGAAAGTTAAAGTTATTATGTGGGGACTGTGTCTTACGTACCCATCCCTTGCATAGTTTTAAGAATGTAATATTTTTATAGAGGTACTTATTGTAATAATTTTTAGAATATTTCATTTTGTGTTTTTCCCACGAATCACATCTGCAAGCGATTTAAGTTATAGGTACTATTGTCTTTCATGATTCTTTACTTTTAGTTAAGGTTCTTCATTGTTCTATTATTTTTAGTTGTCTTGTATTGTACCCATTTGCATTTCTCGTGTTTTATTATACTTTGTGTAAAATCGTTTCGCCGCTTCCTTTGTCTAGTGAACGGCAGATGTGGTAAAGTTTTTGGTTCGGAGCTTCAGTCTGTGCTGAACTACGATCGTGCGAGGTCCTCTCTGACCCCCGATCATATTTTACTCGCCGAAGCTCGCCGTAATAGTTTACGGCGAGCTTCGTGTTTCTATTAGTTTTACTCTTCATGTAACATTATTTAATTTTACCTTTTCGTGTCAAGTGTAACTACTAGCTTTAGTTACTTGATATCGTAATAAATTAATCGCTACCTATTTACAACTTACTTCTGTATATTACTCGCCCACGCGGTCACGAATAACCCCCACAGTGGTGACCCCGACGTGATCAAAGCTATCATATAGCGTGAGTTCGTGACAGTGCGTAAAGAGTTTCGCGAGTGCTAATTCAAAGTAAGTGTTAAAATGGCGAGCGATCCAGCCAGCCAGCTCCCACGGCTTCAACGGGTATCCTGACCACCAGCATGCAGCGACCGCGCATACCTGGTCATCACCCTCAGCCTCATCAGCAACCTCGGCACAGCACACTGCACTTTCGGCCGGTCAACAAGTAGAGCTCAATTTTCCTCTCCTGGTCGACGTAGCAGCCAGCCTCAACCCGGCGCTGTACCACATCCGACGCACTGGAGCATAACACAGCGCCCGTGCCACCCCGACTCACTGGGGACATCTTCGCAGATAGTTCCGACTCACCGTGAACTATGCGGCACCGACGCACCGGAGCATAACGCAGCGCCCGCGCCACCCCGACTCACTGGGGACATTTTCGCAGACAGTTCCGACTCACCGTGAACTATGCGGCACCGACGCACTGGAGCATAACGCAGCGCCCGCGCCACCCCGACTCACTGGGGACATCTTCGCAGACAGTTCCGACTTACCGTGAACTATACGGCAACCGGTTCCGACTCGCTGGAACCTAAGTTGGCCTGGCAAGCATATTCCTCGCCGTTCTGGTAGTCGAGTTAAATTTCCTGATTACTATCAGCCAGGTGTTTCGTGATCTTTATCACTGGTAGGGGGGTACTGTGGGGACTGTGTCTTACGTACCCATCCCTTGCATAGTTTTAAGAATGTAATATTTTTATAGAGGTACTTATTGTAATAATTTTTAGAATATTTCATTTTGTGTTTTTCCCACGAATCACATCTGCAAGCGATTTAAGTTATAGGTACTATTGTCTTTCATGATTCTTTACTTTTAGTTAAGGTTCTTCATTGTTCTATTATTTTTAGTTGTCTTGTATTGTACCCATTTGCATTTCTCGTGTTTTATTATACTTTGTGTAAAATCGTTTCGCCGCTTCCTTTGTCTAGTGAACGGCAGATGTGGTAAAGTTTTTGGTTCGGAGCTTCAGTCTGTGCTGAACTACGATCGTGCGAGGTCCTCTCTGACCCCCGATCATATTTTACTCGCCGAAGCTCGCCGTAATAGTTTACGGCGAGCTTCGTGTTTCTATTAGTTTTACTCTTCATGTAACATTATTTAATTTTACCTTTTCGTGTCAAGTGTAACTACTAGCTTTAGTTACTTGATATCGTAATAAATTAATCGTTACTTATTTACAACATACTTCAGTGTATCACTCGCCCACGCGGTCACGAATAACCCCCACAATTATATCATTCGAAATCAAAGACATAATCAAAACGACGATGATTTTTACGTCTACCTTTAAATAATTCTTATCACAAATCTGACAACAAAGAGAATAAAAAAATCGTGCCAATTCACATCATAACCTGATGAGATAGATGGCAATATTTTTCCCTTTCTAAATAATATATTACAAGAGATAGCCGGAGAAGCAGCCAGCTTGTTTTAAGGTTCTCTCCACATAAATCCTCCGTTACCAGTTTAACTGTCCGAACAAATTGCTGTGTCTACAATTTTCTGAATACAGTTTTTCAGTGTCCGATTTCTTGAGGATTAATATTCGTTTTTCGTTTGTGTTGTGAGTTTTGTGCTGGCTTTATATTTTGTAGTGTCTCGGGCCGAGATCTATAAACGTTACTTAGCACGTACAGACGACAGCACATCAGGCTACCTGAAACTGTCAAATTTTTTCCAATCATCTTTGAGGCTTATACTTTAGCGATAAAGTTAAAAATCTAATAAAGAAATTTGACAGATTGTAGTAGCTTGATGTGCTGGTTATTCCTGACAACGTGCACAACTGTCAAACTACAATTGCAAGATAGAGACAGGAACATGTCTAAGTCAAAACGTCTACGTACCTATAGTTTAAAAATCTCGGCCTCAGGCTTTGTGCTAATTATCAGCATTTTTTAAATTCATATCCCAGCTGATTAGTATTAATTACGTTGTGAGAATGGTGCAAGTTCCCACTGAGATCCATACAATCCTTTGCGATCGAACTTCATTCAAGATATATTGAGTATTTACAAGTTTTTACGATGAAAATGAGAAGTATAAACGACTACTTACTAAAACATGCTTTTTTACTTGGTCTACCTTTATCACTAAAGACCTTTTACTTTGTACATAGACATGCTATTAACAAAATCGATACAAACTATTTCTGCCCGACGTAAAATACTCTAATTTCACAAGACTTTGTCATCAAGAAATTACACAAACGATAATCGTCGTGACTGTACAATAATGATAGTGAAATCGAACATTCGTGTTAAGCAGTACGTAGGTACATTGAGGTACAGCGCTTTTCGCTTGCCGACACTGTAATTATTTTAAATCAATAACAATTTTGTGTCCGTCACGCAATCGTTGCGTGATGTGGATCTGAGAACGTCGATGTGCTTCGAAGATTTAGCTGACTATTGTAGGTTACTGAGAAATATACGTTGTTAATAGCGTTTATTTATAACCGTTGTTGCCAACGTTACTTAAAGGCACACGAACGAAGCCCAAATTTCCAAATTGTAAGATAATTAACTAGCTTAATTGAAATGGCTATATTTTAAAGTACAGGGTTATTGGTAAAATATTAACAACATCTTAAGAGGTCATTGTACTCATCATTATGAACAACTTTTACTATTGGACCAAAATAGAAATCGCGAAAAAAAATCAACTGTTCCCTACATTTTGACGAGTTATACGAACATACATGTAGGGAACAGTTGATTTTTTTTTCGCGATTTCAGGTTTGGTCCCGTAGTAAAAGTTGTTCATAATGATGAGTATAATGACCTCATAAGAGGTTGTTAATGTTTTACCAATAACTCTGTATAGTTTGGTGTAGTAGGTATGCAAGGTCCACTAATATTTATATAGGAAGCCGTCTCCAACATAGCTGGGAAAGAGCTAGGCAGATTACTGATTGATTTGTTTAAATACAGGTTTTTATAACACCAGATTCAAAGCAAAGCAACTACAAATGATACATTATATTTGGTTCAAAACAACACTTTTACGTGACAAAAATAAACGTTTTAAAATTAGATGAGGTTGTTAATTCCTGTCCGACTACTATGAGACACAAGACCAAAACAAACTCAGAGGAATCAATCTATTTTCATCATTTCAGCCGAAATATGTCTACTGCGGGACATAGGTGTACCCCAAGCATCGCCACTTCAATCTATTTCATGCTTCGCGCATCCACCAGATTCCTGCAATCTTCACCAGGTCATCGGTCCATCATGTGTGACGCCTTCCAACGCTACGTCTTCCGGTACGCAATCGCCACTCCAGAACCTTTCGGCCCCATCGGCCATCCGCTCTGCGAGCAATGTGCCTTGCCCACTGCCACTTAACAATTCTTCGGGCTATGTCGGTTATCTTGGTTCAATCCCTTTTAAAATCCAGAAATAATCTTGGTCAGGCCAGAGGAGGACCATCCAGATTAGTTTCTGAAATTATCATTCATGATTTACAGTACATCAAATGGGACAAACTACCCCAAAGCTCTTAATTAAATCATTCTATCTATGCCTAACTCCTAACACACAAGATTCAAAATAACTTTAACATCAAAGTGAGTTGTGTCTTCACAACAAAACGGTGTACAAAGTTAGTTGCAAAACTTCCAGATAGTCACGCGCAGTAGCTCGGTGTATTGAGTAAAGACGTTGGTACAATAATTAGGATATGTTAGGTTGTGTAATATGTTTCTAAATCCGGATGTTCTAGTGCATTTGATCTAAACTGTCGATAGTTATGCTAACTTCATCTTTCTGACTGACCGATCCCTTGACAATTCAAAAATGCCTGTAACTTTGTCTATAGCGCCGACACTGTGAAATTCCGAAATTTTATTTGTCTAACAGCACGCGTACCATAACACTATAGAAACGGGTTTTATCGACGGAAGAATAGACAAAGAAATCTGTCTACTTCATATCTGTCATATTCTCAGAATTACTTTAGTTATTGTTTTGAGAGGGAAAAATTCACGAAAAAATGTATAATGAAGATAATTCATTTTCTCATACATATTGTACGCTATTCATTTCAGCCTCCAACTTTCGTACCTTGCTCTGTGTTGCAACCATGCTTCTTTTACTCGTGGCTATCCACGGCTAATCCGGCTCGAAGGACCAAACATTTTTTTCTTCCAAGAAGTTTGCTGGGTCAGTATAAAAACTGCCCCATTTACGTATCTAAGAAAAACAGTTGTTAGCTAATCTACACAAATTATCTAGCACACAGAATATAACAAAAATAAAATGTAATATAAATAAAGAGTTCCAAACTACGAAGCATTCATGACAGATTGGCCACAAAATTAATAGTCGTTGCCTTTCTGTTTCTCCAAAAAACTCGACCCAAATGTATGGATGGCTGATTATTTTTACGCGATAACGATGTTGGTACCATGGAAAAAGTTGTTCAGTTTGATGGTCTGTACTACACCCTAAAATATGACCACACTTTTCTGATACATGCTGTATAGCGGTAACCACAGAATATAGTGGGACAATATTGACTTAAAAAAAAACTCTGTAATTACACTAGTTTCTTTGTTTGGTAGTAGTTAGTTTTTACAAGGAGTTCGACGACTACGCTGATAATGTAGTGGTACATACTTACATAAATAAGTACACATAATAAATGGGTGCAGAAGGTCCGCTCCACGCAACGAGCGAAAACGCACGCACACGATAAAGACAGACAGACTTCACGTACAGCGAGTACGATCGTACTCGCAACTGGCATTCGAACGAGATTGACGTACAGACGCCAGCACATCAAGCTACCCGAAACTGTCAAATTTTCCCAATCAACTTTGAGCCTTGTGCTTTAGCGATAAAGTTGAAAATCTATTAAAGAAATTTGACAGATTGTAGTAGCATGATGAGCTGGCGTCTGTACGTTTAGTTGTAATAATAGTCCTCCAGACCGTATTTCAGTCATGGCGGCCAATCTCAATGGAGACTAGCCTTCAGCGCGGGAGATATTATAGTGCACAAGTGTGTGCGCATACACAGGTGCACTGTCTCTTCTCTCACACTCATAGTCCAATGGGACGGCAATCCGACACGACCGGAGAGAGATCAGGCGCAGGACCAACGGCTTAACGTGCTTTTCGAGGCACGGGAGTATCCTACCACCAACTTCCAAACTCCGGGCTGTTACTAAGAACAAGTTGAACTAGTTCTACAAGATCTTTTGGTGCGTGGCGAAAATCGGAACTAATGCCGCCATCTTGTTTTATAAATCTTTTATGAAGCAATTTTACAAAATATATTTAAATACCTAAAGCCCTCCTGTCAATGTTATTTAAGCGCCAAAATATCTTTGTAGCACTGGTACGCATTTATGTATGTGTGCGCCTGTTTTCACTCGTATCGAGCCGACCCTCTGTACATATCTGTTTTGTGTGTAGTTCCGAAATTGAACCCGGTCTCATTGATAAGGCAGTACATGCATACACAGTCTATCGATTTTCAATTACCTTCTAATTATGAAGCCTCTTTATCGTGTCATTTGTATTTCCTTATTGCCTAGTAGGTAATTTATGAAAGTCCAATTTCGGAGGTAATTTTCTGATAAAGGCTTTCGAGTATTAACAAGCTTAGTAGGTAGTTAATTCTGTTTACATTTTTATGAGTTCGTTGCTTGTTACGCTTACTACAATGAACGGTATGGTGGACAGAAAAAACTATCACTAACATTAAATGGAATTTCAGTAAAAATTCATCATTTGCCCAGCCTTTTCCCAACTATGTTGGGGTCGGCTTCCAGTCTCACCGGAGGCAGCTTAATACCAGTGTTTTACATAGAGCGACTGCCTCTAATCTGACCTCCACAACCCAGTTACTGGGTAAGGGTTACTGGTTGTCAGACTTTCGGGTTTCAGACGACCCGCAACGACTGTAAAAGATCCACGAATGACAGCCGGGAACAACAGCTTAACGTGCTTTCCGAGGCTCGGAGGGGTCTTGGTATGTATAGATGGTCACCCATCAATGGACCAATCACGACAAGCGTAACTTAACCTGGTCGATCGACCCGTGCGGTCGTTATTACTTAATCACAAGCCTTTCCATCCTAATTTAAATATTAAGTATTGTGTAGTTATGTGAAAAAAACTAAAGAAATCCGAGCAAGATCACAACCACACAACAACAACAACACAACACAACAACAACAACACACACACAACAACAACAACAAGACAACAACAACAACACATAACACTCGCCACACAACAACACACAACACACGCTCACACGCACACGCACACGCGCGCGCACTCGCTTGGACAACATTCGCTCATGAAATTGTACAATGTCTTTTGCCATTTTGCCATATCGGTACCATGTACCTATTATACAAAACAGGAGTAAATCCAAAAGTTAATAAACAAAGAGTGTTTTAATAAGCCCATTAGCTATTTCTGTATCATAGTTAGAGGTACGCCGTGTGGCAATTATGAACATATTTACGACGTAATAACAGCCCGTGTGAAGGAATAATTAAAACCAGTCGCACTAGTGCTAGTTTACAATTGAATTCAATAGGCGAGGAGAAAGTGGTTATAGTTATTAGTAGTTTATCATCACCTGAAAATAATATACTAGCGAAAGGCGTCACATTGAGATGGTTTTTCAAATACAGGGTGTCCCAGAAGTCGACGTCAAGCTGGAATCGGGTAATAAGTCAAGTTATAATAATTATCAGTAAAAAAAAAATCTGAGTTATGTATTTTAACAATTATTGGCGGTTAAAAAAGAAATCAAGGAACTCTGCACCCTGTGACAGTCTTTTCACTCCTGTTGCTACAAATTAAAAAAAAAAAAAAATGTTACGGTATCCTGAATGATGTTTCTGTAAACTCTAGCCTAAAATGTAAACACAACTGCTCCAGTTTGGAAGAAATGTCACTTTTAGCCCAACCAAATATTCAAAATTAATACTTCGCCTAATTTTGACTGACTGTACTGAAAAAAAAATGTGCTAAGCGAGTTTGGCAAATAAGAAGTTTTTTTTTGTTATTATTATTTTTTGATAACTATTATCACTAGGCCTATTACCCGATTCCAGCTTGACGGCGACTTCTGGGACAGCCTGTATATACATAATGGCTTTCACTTGTACTTCTTTTGAGTCACCCCGGCCTGCCTCTAACTGCGATACAAAAATAGCTAACAGAATTATTAAATATTCTTTTTTTATTGACTTTTGGATTAAACCTGCTTTATATAATACATGTACTTAGCAAGTTTAGCGGTAGTCTGGGGACTGATAGAAAATGCTGCACGTCAGTGGTATCGAGAAGACTATAAGATGGCCTCGCAATTAATTTGAACTGCGTACAATGCGTGCCACGAAAGATGAGACTTGACACACGACGTGGTTTGACATGCGCAGTACACGATTTTAGGTGTCTTTAGCGGTATGAGGTCTGAGTGCGGGACGGGACCGGACGTCATAGGGGCGGCGGAAAGAGCGCGGGAGGCGGGGGTCAAGTCTCATTTTTCGTGGCGCGCATTGTACTACGCTAGACCAGCACCCTAATTGCGTAACACACTATGAATCTCAATCTGAGTCGTTTTGTAGGATATTGCTAATCCATTGCTTCATATGTTGGAAAACAGTGTCTGCTTAACAACGTAAATACCGCAATGAATGTTGTTGAACTGTCAAAATGAAACCCAGTGCTACTGATAGTGTGTATCGCAATTACCTCGCAAATTATGGTCGAAGTATTACCACCGACATTTAGAGAAAGAAAGAAAAATTATGTTATTCTGCACAAAAAAGACGCACGTTACAAAAAAAAAAAAACAACTACTGCACTTTGCGCTCAGAAAACGTAAATTTTGGAATAATGTGATCATGTAAATGCCATGAGAGAACAATCTCTTGAATAGTGATGAATAAGAAGAAAATTGGTACAAGCATATCAAAGCGGTTTCCTAAAAAATAATAAATGTACTTCTTCAAATTTACCTTCAAACAAATATTTACGAAAAATAATAATTGTTTTCACATATTCCCGAAAATGCTTCATAATGCTAACGTTTTCAAAATACAAGCACAACGATACGGATTCGATTTTCATCCTTATTTACTACCTCAAAGGTTGAAAATCCTTTTGAAAGTTTCATTAACATTTTACCTTGTAGTGTATTTCTTTCATCACACAATCAATCATGCTTGATAAGATCTCCACGATAATGTTCAAATAATTGTGAACTTTAGTACTTATAAAGAAGGTATAAAATGGATGGGATTTCATATAAAATATTGTGAGCTTTTCCAGGTATTTTCCTATGTTCTGTATTTTGCTAAAAAAACACATAAGTAGGTACATAATTTATTTTTATTATTTATTTTATATATATTGGCATGCCTTGCATAATTTTATTATCATCGTCCTTAGACATTAAAATGTCAGGTAATTATCAACACGATATTTTGAAATACACTTTCTCTTACAATAATATTCGTAAAGTCGTTTCGACCAGACTCCTACTTTTCGGGGTACATCTGTTCCTGTAACAGATCGGCTCGAGCTCCTGGGCATGGAGTTGACATCTAGTCTCAACTTCGGCGCCACCATCGAGTACAAAGCCCAAACTGCGGCCAAGAAGCTGGGCATCCTTAATAGGGTGAAGCGATACTTTACGCCTGGACAGCTTTTAACTCTTTACAAAGCACAAGTCCGATCCTGCTTGGAGTATTGCAGCCACCTTTGGGATGGCTCAGCGAAATACCAACTTGCCGCGCTTGACTCGGTGGAACGCAGAGCTAAGAGGCTCATTGGCGACGAAAAACTGGTGGATGCCAAGCTTCACAGCTTGGCTCATCGCCGCAAGGTTGCCTGCTTGTCGGTCTTCTACAGATTGTACTTCGGTGAGTGTGCCCAAGAACTCCACGACCTCATTCCACCGGCCCCCTTCTACCTTCGGACATCCAGACGCACTGCAAGTTACCATCCCTACCTAGTTGCTATTCCACCAATTCGCACTAAGCGTTTTCAAATGTCCTTTATAATGCGCACAGCAAAAGAGTGGAACTCTCTACCTGCGTTTGTGTTTCCGAGTGCATACAACCCGAATCTCTTCAAAGTAAGAGTGAACAGGCTTCTTCTGGGTGAGCTCACTCCATCGTAGACTTTGTCTCTGTCATCTCTGACCTAGACTAGAGTCAAGAGCAAACCCATTTCAAATAAAAAAAAAAAAAAAAGTCGCTTCTTGAGAGAAGCGACTTTATGAGTTATTCATGTTTACCTCAATACTGAGGTGTTGTGGTTACCTAAGAACATTTACATTCAAATTGTTTTGGCTTCAATATTTGTTTTTTTTGGTCTCATATTATTATACATAGGTCCTTTTACATACGCTGAAAGAAATAAGCAGTAAATAAAAAAAATAAAAAACATTGATCTGCACTGCCTTAAACAGTTCCATATGAGTCTAATGTTCAAAACACTATTTTTTACTGATCCGAAAACAGTTAAAGCTTGAGGCAAAATGTTACCGTCAGGACAGTAAACTTTATCGTTTTATGTAGCTAAAAGGTCACAAAATGAACTGTTTTATTTATTTGGTGATATCGCTCAAACCATTGAAATTTACTTACATTACAGTAATGGTGGTTTTCCTTTTTTGTTGTTTTTTTCAGTAAATAGTATGTTCAATCATTAAAAGTTACTGTTTTGTCTTTTACTATTTTACAAACAAATTCTTTGTACTGTATAAAGTCAGTAAGACTTAATGAAATCGCTTTCAATCGGTGTAGTAAGAAATTATTTTTTCAGTGTAGGTTTATTAAGGGGCTTACATGACCTAAAGCGCGGTCACTGTCGGACTGCATAGAAAAGAAAGAGAAGCGCGATGACACAACGCTGGTAATTTATTGCAAAATATGAAGCAATTATTTAATTACAAAAAATCTATTGTTTGAATTAAAAAACTAAAACACTAGTATTTTAGTATGTTGCTTGTAGAATAATCTGACAAAATAACAGAATGATTGTATGTATATTAGTATGGTTTTTATTTTAAAAATAAAGTTTTTAGAGGTATATTCATGATTTTTTTATCGTACTAAATTAGTTGTGTTATGGTTTCAACACACTATCTATCTAGCATATATCCTGAAGAATATCATATATTTTTCTGATTTTGTTTACTGTAATCGATCATATACTTTTATTGTTTCTAAAACTTGCGTTTTTTGCGTTTAGGTCCTGTAAGCCTCTTAAAGAGGTCTAGCTCAATTACCTACTACAGTTATCGTAACATGTAAAACCACTAAGGTTTCGAGAAAAAATACATCTTTCGAAGTTGGTCTTCTTCATTACTCGTATTGGCAGCACCGTAGTTGAAAGATTTTATTTAGTTTATGAATAACTAACTTCTTGATTGACTTCCCGTGACTCAAGAGCTGACTTTTACCTTGGTCATAGGCTAAGCATTACCATACAACGTGATAATGCCGCCAGTCTCTTGAATACATTACCAGTCGACAGCGATGTGGATGAATTTTTCGACACAATATTTTTGTTGGTTAATAGTTTTAGTCAGGTTAGGATATTATATTTTATTTAGTACAGCTCGTTTACCCATCACAAAGTAAATTCTTATCTAACAGTTAATGTGCTATCAGAATTAACAAATGAAACAGTCTAACTCTAAAGTAACTTGTGCAAAGCTCGCGTGACCGCCCACGGTTCTCTTAGAGATTCCAATCACAAAATGAGATGTAACTTATTCACTAGTTTTAATAAAAAGCAGAAATACTGCCTGAAGAATTCTAGATCGCTTAATCAAATCGTGAGTCGTAACCGACTCGTGGGCACACGCGATGGAGATAAGATGTTTTGGAACTAATATCGAAATTGTGTAAGTTATAAAGTATGGCAGGTAAAAAAGGAACATACTGTAAGGGAGTGAAGGTTGATCCGTGGTCATGATAAATTAACAACTTTTGACGGCGCACTATTTAATATGCGCGTGATTGACGACGGATAGGGGTGGGGTACCGGGCACGTTTGCTAGCGGCGTTGCTCGCCCTGTCATACCACTCGGCTCACAGACGCGCGCCACTTCGGGCATTTAATTGATTGATTTTCTATAGGTATCCATATTGTAAATTTATTACGGTATTACACCTATTTAAATACAGTCCGCTTCTTTTATTCGTTACTAGCTGTGCCCCGCGGTTTTACCCGCTTAAATGTCGATCCCGTGGGAATATTGGGATAAAAAGTAGCTTTTATGTTAATCCAGGGTGTCAGCTACCTCCATAGAAAATTTTATCAAAATTGGTCCAGCTGTTTGAGCGTGAAGAAGTAACAAACATATAAACATACACACACACTCACAAACTTTCGCCTGTATAATTATTAGTGTGATTAAGTTTTATTAAGTCCGATTGAGCCCATTCGCTTTTATTAAGAGACTAACTCTGAAATATGAAAAACAAATCCGCTCTTCCATACATATTGTTCACGTTTGTATTAACTAGTCCTAGTAAAAGCTGTATTGTATTACCCAGTAACAATAAATAATACATTTGTAAAGTTCATTGTCGTCCAATATAAAGCTTATTTTTGCTTGTGTGTTACGGTAAAAAATAGGTAATGTGGTCCATTTTTACACACCTGGTTTTCTCTTAGCGAAATGATAAACAACACAAGAATATTATATCTTTACTTCCAGCTGAAACCTTCCAAAATATTTCATACTAGACTTATTTCACGACTAACTCCGTAAACCTAGCTTCTCTTATCACTCTTATCAATAATTTTCACGCCCCATCGGGTTACCTTTCCTTTTCATTTGACGCTGTACCTTTGTAGAAACGTAAAGATAAGTTAATCAAGTATTAAAACGAAACAGGTCGAAACGGATCGAAATAGATCGAAACGAGGCGAAACAGGTCCAATTTGTTTCGATAAATTCTGAAAGTCTCTGAGGCAATAACAAACAATATCGTTTCCAATACGCCGCTTGCGATAGCTTCGCGTGAGCTTATGTGTTGTAGGGTGGCATTGCGATGTATAAGAAGAAATAGGATTTGTTTTGAATATTATTTTATAGTAAAGAAGTCTAGTAAATGGGTTAACATAAGCCGCCTTATTACAAGACTAGGTTTAAATAGTATTTAGAGGTATTTTTGAATTTCGTTCATTCAGATTATAGTAGGTACTTGTCATTCTTGGTGGGTCACGTTGTCAGGTGTACAGATGGCCGATGGGGCCGAAAGGTTCTGGAGTGGCGACCGCATAACGGAAAACGTAGCGTTGGAAGGCCTCGCACAAGGTGGTCCGACGACCTTGTGAAGGCCGGAGGAACGCGTTAAATGTGAGAAGCACAGAATCGGTCAAAGTGGATGTGCTTGGGGGAGGCCTATGTCCAGCAGTGGACGTCTTTCGGCTGAAATGGTGAAATTATAGTAAAGTTTCTAATACAGAACTAACAACTACAGTTCGTTTAGTTTTTGTTACCTCTGACAGCAACAACCTTACGGTAAGGAGAACAAAGATCATAACAATTATGACAAACTTGACAGTGATACAATTGAAAAAGGGCAAAAAAAAAACAATTATTTCATAGTAAACTTTTCAAATGTGTTTTTTTTTTATGCTAAAAGACTAAAAGCATTTTATAAATAACTAGTTGACCCCCGCGGTTTCACCCGCGTTAATTTGAGGAAAAAATATACTAAAATATATTCCATTATTTTAGAACAAAGATTTTCATTGTAATCAAGTGATGTCAAGGGCAATTTTGTTCAAAATTAAATACTTGTATTTATTTGGATAAGGATTTTTTAAAATGTAATTCTTAAAACTGATGTACAATCAAACAAAAGCATTAAAAAAGTTACAACACAATATTTCTGATTGACATCTACTAGATGCGAATCCAGCATCCATAATTTAAGTAAAACAATTAAGTATTTAAAAAACAAAAATTAAACAATACTTACAAAATGTGAACTTTTCCATAGATAAGGAGAAAGTTTTGGGAAAGAACAATATAATAAAGCCAGAAATAAATAAAAAAAAAATTATAAATGATAAATGATAAATGATTTTATTTCTGTAAGTAGGTTTGCACAAACACTTTTACACGTCAATCATAATTTTTTTAAACTAGATGAGGTCGGCGTTTCCTATCTGACTACTCTGAGAAGAAAGGCCGAAACAAACTCAGAGGTCATAGTCTCTTTTAAAGTCCAGACATAATCTTGGTCAAGTTATATGAAGACCATGTAGGTCGATGTCTGAGATGGTCTTTTGAGGAAAGAACCACACAGATTGAGAGGACCTATACAATTATGACTCTAAGTTTAGTCCTAACTGAGGCTACAGAACCAGCAAAGACATCTATTTCACCATGAATGGAGTTGGCAAGAGAAAGAATGCGTCAAATGGGTGAAAAATGACCGATGTTAGTCCAACTATGAAGCAGGACGAAAGTCCTTCGATTTAGTAAGCGGCTATTACTACGTGGGATAGTACTAAATATCACTCTTTCTAACAGCTCAGGAGAATCTATTATACTATGTATTAGTTTAAATAAAAACATGAAATCTAAAGATTTCCTACGTGCGCTTAAAGATTTCATTTTATAATGATTCAGCCTAAAGTTATACAAATTCAGACTACGACATCTGTTATCCGAGTAACACAAGTGATATTAAAACCTTTTTTGAATGCGCTCTATTCGATCAAAGTGCACCTGATAAAACGGGTTCAATACCGTCCTACAATACTCCAAAATACTTCGAATAAAGGCTCCTTCAAACAGGCGCGACACGCGATAAAATCGCGCGCGACATAAATGCACCGCAAGTCGCGCAACGAGCGGTTCTTTTGTGTCGCGCGTGATTATATCGCGTATCGCACATGTTTGTAAGAGCCTTAATGCTGTTGTAAAAGGAAATAGTAAAAATTGGTTCTTTAAAAATTTTCATTTCTCTGACGATGAAACCTGACAATTTAGATGCCCGACTAATCATTTGGTTGTAATGACTCCTAAAACTTAAACTACTGTCTACTAAAACACCAAGGTCGCTTATGGTATCAACTTCTTTACTTTCTTTCACTTATGGTATTAATATCATGTTTATAAAAACACCTTCGCAAATAATGCATTATTTTAGAAAAAAATTGAATACCATAAAAAAGGTGAATCGAATAGTGAGTCAACCTTAAATGATAGATAATATGTTTTTGCGGATTTTTTTTAAATTTGAATAAGGAACAATTTCGATTTTTGCGTAACTTTAACCGTTTGCGTAGCGTATGCAACGGAAGCTCTCAAAAGGAATAACTTTTCCCGTTTTTGCAATATTTTTCATTGATTCTCCGCTCCTATTGGTCGTAGCCTAATGTTATCTAGTCTATAGCCTTCCTCGATAAATGGACTATCCAACACAAAAATATTTATTTAATTCGAACTCTTAGTTCCTGAGATTAGCGCGTTCAACCAAACAAACAAACTCTTCAGCTTTATAATATTAGTTTAGATTTACACGTTGGTATTTTATTAAACGTAATTTATGTATTTTAGTATAAAAATAAGTAGTGATAAATATTTTCTTCTTTTTTGAATGGAAGTCTTTTGAAAACGAGGAAAAATAAGATAAAAATACATATTTTATTATTATAAAACCTAGTTATCATACTAACTTCCTTATAAAAATATTTATTTACCTCCGCTGCCAGAGCGCCACCGCTCCACTACCTCGGTACACAGGAATATGTTTTCCAATTCAATACGTTTATTCAATGTTCTCAATGTACTCTGTATACGTAATATTTTGTGGTTTAGCCCAGAACAAAGGGGATCCCTTCAATCCATTGCTGTATACCGGTATGCTCCTAACGTTACCATTAAAATAAGAAGATATCCGTTTACCAAAATTAATTTTGTAAGGAAATCCTGCTCGGCATTGTGTGAGATTATTTCTATTTTGAAACATGAGGCTGTGCTATGTTTTATTGCAGACATATTGGGTGTATGAGGGATGAGTAGGTTATTACATGTTATGTTTTCGTTGTGTAAAACACGTTTGATGTTATCTTCAATAGAACAGTTTTTGGAATTTGTGTTGAAGATTAAGCAGTATTTTTTATATGGATTATTAAAGAACAAATGCTGAAAATGTTTATAAATATCTCCTAGATATAACGGTAATTTTATTATACAATTTTAAATTAAATATGAGGTAGGATACGCGGAACGTTAACCACTCGAGGCGATATTGGCCCATTGAAATAGAAAATCAATTGTGCGTCATTAGCGGTGATTAAGCGGTTAATCCAAAATACAAAAGCTTCAAAGTAGAAGCAGTGAATTTAAAACACGTATAAATATTAGATATCAAGGGCAAAATGACAGGGCGTGAAAATTTATTACTTTAACCGAAAGATTAAATATGATAGTGAAACGGTTGAATAATTTTGAAACAAGAAATTGGATCGGATAATATAGCAATATTTATCCTAGTAGATTTTTGCTACGCAGCGTAGACATTTGCTACGCATCGTAGAGGTTGCTACGAAATATCAGCATTGCGACTACGAGCAAACGTTTTTGCTTTTTACGAATAGGTGCGGAAATGCTTATCTACTTCCATAATAAAAGTACGTAGTTCAGACAAAACTTGTTCTGCAAAGTCTTCGTTGTAAAACTTGCTACGAAACTTCGCACCATAGGACTGAGTTATAAAGGCGTTTATTTGTAAATTAGTTGGAGTAACTAATTAGCATACTCTTCATTAGTAAGTGGTAGCATCTTGGGACGTGGGCGTATTACCCAAGCGGAGCTAAATATTGCTGGAGTTTTCCAACTCTAATAAAGTCTCATAAAAAAAATACTGAATATCATATCATATTTCGAACGAAGTTCTTTAACGCAGCTTGCGCTAGGAGTAAACTGGTAGAAATTGTCACGTAACGAAAAAGTGTTATGCTGCCTTTTTGTTTTTTTAAGGTCCCCGAAATTATCAAATAACTTCTCCCGCTCTGGGCGGAGCGGGAGGTCGTGTCAGACTTTTACTGACTAAAACCCACCCGCGTTCCTTCAGTTGCCTGTGCCAGGGACCACGGTATCTCTTTCGAACAACCCGCGACCCTGGCAGGCATCGGCCCTAGCGGACCCCGCTTGCTGACATCTCTTTGAGGCTCTCGTGGAACACAACGCGCTTCGGCCCGGGCCTCGTCCTTACCGGACGGCGAGCTGCCCATTGCTCGCCGTCCGGAAGCCCGCGCCTATGGTATGTTAAGCTTCGATAGTTTTCATGATTTTCGATGATGCTAAAACCGATAGGTCAACATTTAAATCCAAGATGGCAGTTGAGAAAGGGGATCGAGCTTTTTTTATGGAAACTGGCCTTGATTATTTTTCAAAATGGCGTCGCACGATAATACCTATATATAGATAGAGGAACAAAAAATGTCATAATAACAAGACAATAAAATATTTTGTTTGGGACTGAAACTGGCTAAGTGCGAGTCGGACTCGGGTCCCGTACCACAAGGCATAAAACGCCGATTAAAACGTTTCTTTTATACCCCTTTAAATTTCAACTTTATTTTATTTTTATATTTTTCGTTTCGTCATGTTAGGCTGTCGTTCGTTTCTAAAATAAATCATTGTTCGTTCGTAGATAGTTGAAATAATCATATTGAATTTAATTGTTTTTTATTCCGACAGTACGTTTCCGTGGGATATTTTCCGACCTCCACGCGAGCGAAGCCGCGGGCAAAAGCCAGTATATTAATAAAACAAGATCCGAAATAATCTACGTATTTGATCACACTGGGATTTCACAAGAAACCTAGAAGCGAATACAGTTCAAACTGCACCTTTATCCAATTGCAATTGCCAACCCGAAAACCACGATTCCACAAACGTGTTTTAAAACGTTAAAACAAAACGTAAACCCGAGCGTTATCTAAAGTATGTAGATTTATTTCACAAAGTTTCGTCGGTGACGGAACGCGAGATAAGGAGAAACGACAAATCGCGGAGTTTGTAATGCATTTAAATTATAGTTTTGTTTGAGAAAATCTTGATGTATTTGTTCTTCTACAATTAAGATCTATTGGTGTGACTTGAATGTGTAAGAAGCTTCAGATTTGTTAGTTTTCTTTGTGTAATCGAACGTTTGCACAAGGCGCAGCTTTTGAATAGTCTGCTACCTACATAAGTCGGCTTAAATCAGTCTGTTTAAAACACAGATATAGATAGACCTAGATAACGCAAAAAATACGATCTGTATGAAAACCAAGCGTGCCATTTTTTGACTACTACGACGTCACCAGCACTATTTAGTGATGGGAAAATCAAATCGATTCAAAGACGCCGTTGCGTGCGGCACCCGTCTCGCCCACCCCCGGGGCCTAGCGCCAGAGTTCAAGCTCACCCAGCCAGCAGTACTGAGCGCGAAAGTCGGGGCCCACGATTTTTGTGCGTAAGCTGGGCATGTGAAGTAGTTGCTCTTGTGTTATCCAGGTGTATCTATATCTGTGATTTCAAAAGTATTCAAGAGAGAAAACTTGAAATTATTTAAGACAGGTTGGAATTCATCATTCACTGCGTGATTCCATCTACTGCTGGACATAAACCTCTATGCTTTCGCCGATCCCCACGTTACAGCAGTGCGATTCTGTAACCATCTCACAGTGAAAACTTAGGTGAAGTGAGCGTGGAGTGAGCTGTCAATAGTGTCAATTCCTAGCAAAAACAAACTCACATCACCTAAGTTTTCACGGTGAGATTTTTACAGAATCGACCGGCTGTGCCAGCTTCATCCAGGTTTTTCCCGCGATGGCAACAATGTCGTCTGCCCATCTCACCGCCGGACGATAAGGAGAAATAATTTTAAGAAGTATTCATTATCTGCCCATCCTTTTCCCAACTATGTTGGGATCGGCTTCCAGTCTACTCGGATGCAGCTACCAGTATCTTACATGGAGCGACTGCCTATCTGACCTCCACAACCCAGTTACTGGGTAATACGATACACCTTTTTAAAAGATAAATTATTTTATTTTTGTAAGAGCGACTGCCTATCTGACCTCCACAACTCAGTTACTGGATAATACGACACACCTCGGTAAAAGATAAATTATTTTATTTTTGTTAGTAGGTTTGCACAAACGCTTTTACACATCAATCTTTTTTTTTTTAAACTAGATGAGGTCGGCGTCCTATCTGACTACTCTGAGAAGAAAGGGCAGGTTATATGAAGACCATTTAGATCGATGTCTGAGATGGTCTTTTGAGTAAAGAACCACACAGATTGTGAGAACCTGTCCAGTCAGTCCACGCATTTGTCAGAAATCGTACAGCTCAACTCAAAACTTAAGGAGCTCAACAATTCGACGAACAATACCAAAGGAAGGTAAGACTGGTTATCAGATTTTCGGGATACTGACGACCCGTAATGACTGTCAAAGATCCATGAATGACTGCCGGGACCAAAGACTTAACATGCTTCCCGAGGCACGGAGGGGTCTTGGTATGTGAAGATGGTCACCCATCCACAGACCAACCGCGGCAAGCGTAGCATATTCTGATCGACTGACCCGTGCGGCTGTTATTACTTAGCCCCTGACACTTTTAAGAAGTATTATATTATATACTAAAATAAAAAATTGGGTTCTACGATACTGAACCCAAAATGAACAAGCTTTGAATTACATTCCCAGTTGTTTTCAGTACGTAAGACGGTATATAGAGCATTAATAAAACGTGCTTCAAGCGCTTAAAAAGCGAAAGTTCTGATGAACTTTCGCTTAAACTCCGAACTTTCCAATGCTTGAAGCGTTATCAATGTATCTTATACCGCTTGTGCTTTAAGGCGAAAGCGGTAGCCCGCGAAATTCATTTTTTTTTAGGTTTTTTGCAATTTGCTGGTCAGTATTAAGTTGTACGTTGATTAATATATGATTCGCGGCCGTAACAAATATGTATTTACAGAATTATAATCATTAAATTCATCAACTCAACTCTTTAGGACCATGTAACCCCAAAGAATGACTATTTCATGAAATTGTTATAATCCTTTGAATAAAAGAGCCATTTTCAATAGGGTTCCTCCTATGGGTGAAACGAATCTATAAAAAAAAAACTCAATTAATTGTTTTTTTCGCAAGCTCCAATGTTTTCAGGTTTCACACTTGATTGACGGGATACTTTTTAGAAATATTCTGATGTTTTTTTTTCGTTTCTACTGCATTAAATCAATTTTTTAAGAGTACAAAAATAATTTACACTAAATAAATGAATAAAACAACAATAATTAAAAATATATTAATAATATATTATAATAGTAATTAATTATATAATAATTTATTAATTATATAATAATATATAATAGTAATTAAGTAATAGTATTACATTACAATGGTATATAAATTAAGAAGGTTCTGTGTACTAGCAGGAGTATAACAATAGAAACAGTTGCTTAAAGGAGAAAAAAATAATGTTTCGATCGTAAAGCTCTCTCTGATGCTTTGCAATATGAGTCGTACAATAGACTCACAGTCATATAACTGTTATCTACGCATTCAGTAAATCAAACTAAGTAACATTGAGCAAAAATTATTGCTGGGAAACACCTTTTTATTTTTGCTGTGAAAAATCGCTGTTTACGACAGCGCGCACTCTCGCGCTAAACAATTTGTTTTTGGGTGCATACAATAGACCAGGAGTTGTGCTGATTTTTAAAGTTCAGTTTTAACATTAAAAACTAGTTTTCATATGAAAACGTTTAATAAAAAAAGTTGAAACTTTGACTTTTAATATCTCAATAACCAGAAGAGAAGGATCCCGGGCATGGTCCAGTACAAAAAAATTGGGATTACGGGGAATATAAGTGATTCAGCTTCATTACGGCTCCGGCAAACAGGCGCGACGCGCGACGCGAATCGGGCGCGACACAAAGGCACCGCTCGTCGCGCGACTTGCGGTGCCTTTTTGTCGCGTGTCGCGTCGCGCCTGTGTGTACGAGCCTTTAAGCGTCTCTTTAGACCAGTTATGTAATACAACACCTGCATTTGAGCTCCGCTGTTCAAATGAAAATCATTTCGATATCGTTGCCATATAGGTTCTTCAGGCTATTTACTGATGTTATAAGTAGTGGATGATAGATGTGAATTCAGGACGTAGGCCACGAAGGCTTTATTTCCATTTTTGAGAGAAATTATGTCAATAAAATGTAGGTAGGTTTACTTCTATGTTGCTTAAACGTAAGTAGTTTTAGTCATCAACATTTCCCTTCTTTCTCATTCTACCACCTTCATCTGAATTCAAATCCATGTGTTCATAAACAAGGTCTTACAGTCTACATTGTTCAGCACTAACGGAGTTTATTACTCCATCGCTTGTTGACTCTTCACTTACGGCTATCACGTACACCTAATCCGTCATCGGTCGGAATATGTACGTACGTACTCCACGCTCTTTTAAGAATAATTGGCTTTTACAATGTTTTCAAATTACAGTGTTAATAGGTATGGGAGGACAGTGTAGGCCTATCAACAAGTACCAAGTAGGTACTTAATAAAATAGAAAATGGTCTACAAATTTACAGTATACAAGGCCTACAACATTCTAACATCCACAAAATATAAAAGAATCTATGAAAAAGATATTCAACCGACATGGTCTGATGATATCGGATAGGTGTACACGCTCACTTTTTTCTACATTCGCTTGGTTCGAACAGCCGAGTTCGGCCGACGACGTACGAGATACCGGATTAGGCTCACGTTAGCATAATGTGTTTCTCACATACTCAGATTAATCTTTGTTTGTCTTGTTCCTACTATATTGGCTTTATAATATTGATGTTGTCAGTTATGTTAATTCGAGGCTTAGCTTTGTAGTTGTTATGGATTTGTATACCTGACACGTGGTTAGAGATGGATAGGTTTGTTTTCGCGTAGGTTTACAAAGGATGAAGGTTGAATTTCATAGCTGCGTAAGATGTGCATGGAGAGGTTTATCACAGTAGCTGTGCGGTTCATTTGCTAGCCAGGCATGTATCCATACCGATCGTCGAGGATAGCAGTAAATGGTTTTGCCTACATTTTTATACAAAACGAAGGAATTTAAATGTGTGTAGCTTAGCATGGAGTTTCTTGCCCGTTCTTCTCCATAGAGATCTACGTTTTGGAATGGGCAACTAGCTTCAACTTTCTGACTAACTGACGGACTATTTTAATTTTGACAATTCAAAAGTGCCTGTACAAGGTTTAATTGAAATAAATGCTTTGAGTTTGAGTTTGAGTTTGAGCCATAGACAGTTATGGAACAGAGCCCTTACATAAACAGTCTATAATGTTCCCACTGCTAAGACACGGGTCTCCTCACATCGAGAGGGAGCAGACTGTAATCTACCACGCGGGTCCAGTGCGAGTTGGTAGATGTCACATATCTTCGAATGTTTCGTTCTAGGACATGCCGGTTTCCTCACGATGTTTTCCTTCACCGTTTTGAGAGCAGTGGTGATGAAATTATTTATACAAAGTAAAACGCCTGATAGGGTTCGAACCCACGACCTACGACTCGTAAATCGGAGCCGTTACCACTGAGTCACCATTAGTCTCAACAGTGTCCTTATGTTGAGTTAATTGATGGCAAGATTATCTTTTGTGATGAAAAAAACATAGTGGTTATATTGTATTACGTTTTGGAGTCATTTTCGCAAGACTTGTAATCAGATCAGATTGAATGCAAAATTATATAATTTAAATACACGATTCTAAGAAGCCAGTTTGCGCAGCAATTGATACCGGCTAAAAGGCGATTATGATTATTATTTGGTTAGACACAATAGCAGCTAATTAGCTGATGGGATTGTATCAAATAGCTTGGAGATATTTAATCTGTTATTATAAATAAATCATTACGCACAAAAAAAAATCAAATCAGTTCTGTTGATTCTTGAAGCAGTTCAGTGATGATAACACTAATGCTAATGAGAAGTCAGAAAAAACTTTCACATTTTGGTTAACTTTGGAATATTACATGAGTCATCATCATCATCTGCCCAGCCTTTTCCCAACTATGTAGGGGTCGTCTTCCAGTATAACCGGATGCAGCTGGATACCAGTAGTTTACATGGAGCGACTGCCTATCTGACCTCCACAACCCAGTTACTGAGTAATACGATACTCCTTAGTAAGACTGTTTGTCAGACTTTCGGGCTGACTACTACTACGGAATATTGCATGAGTATCAACAGTATATATTAAGCATAATTAGGTAACTATGTCTGTCAATCAAATTAAAATCAGACTGAATCCTTGTGTATGATACATTTATAAAAAACCATCAATTTTTTAGATACGCTAAAACAAAATACACAATCTACGTATACATACACTCGCGGACTCCTAAATGGAGCCACCATACTTTTCCTTATGAGGATTAAAGGCCTAAAATATTAAAATAATGATGAATCAAACAGTTTGTATAGTAATAAGTATGCAGTTCTGAAGCCGACATACTGGCCATCATTTCAATTCCGAATTTGAAATCACGGTCATTCCACAACAGTCCGGTATCTATTAGGAGCTGTCAAAACAATTATGATTTGCTTCTTTTGATAATTATTTTTATTCTTTGTATAAAATACAAAAAGGTAAAGGTCGATGTGCAATATTTATCGCCGGGTACTGTAACGACCTATAATGTTCCCACTGCTGGGACACGAGCGTCCTCTCGGTGAGAGGGATTTAGGAGTTCGGGAGTGTAGATATGTTTTACCATAATACTGATCCATTTCAAACCATCTCCTTTCAAATTGAGTATACAATATCCATACATACTGATAATGATAAATATGTATTACATCATATTATTATCTTGTACCATACTGGTGTGTATTACCTTGAGCCCAAGGCATTTCATTAGCCTGAGTAAACACGAGTAACCCTTTTGAAATTATAATATCGAGGCAATTTCCTATTAAAGGTATAAATTAAGCAATTTGCGCACTTGTCCTTTTCCAGGTTTTTATTTGATTATGATCAAACAGGTTGTCCTGTAAAAACTATAAACGATACTGAGATAATAATAATATATTAATTTGTTTCTCATTATTTATTTTGACAACATTTTGTCAACAATTTCTAACCACACTTTAAAATAATCTGAAAACTTAATTACAAAAAGTGTTTACTACATTTCTTCAGTCATATATATGATAAAATACCTAAAAGTTGAAAAGAATTGTCGCTATAACTATTTAAAAAAGGCTTCGTAGCTTTTTGACAATCAAAGCATACTGGCCTATCAGAATTCTTGACTGATAAACAATAAAAATTAAATGAAAAAAAAAAAATTAAAGTGTCTTCAATGTTTAAAATAAGAATTATGTTTGATATTGTGTTGTTTTTTATTCTGTTTTTTAAAGTTTAGTAGATTAGTTTAGTGGTAAAATATGGCTGAACCTATATACATATATCACCATAACGATACTGTACACATATTTGCAAAATAAAATATCTTTATCTTTTACGGTAAGTATTGATCAGTTGAGATAATAATAAATTTATTAAAATTACCTTTTTGATTATGCTTTAGAATAACCCGTGTGGCTAATCAAACACAAAATACAACTTAACAAAGGTATAATTTCACCAAACTCCCGTCTTATTACAAAATGAGTTCTAACTTTGGTCCAAGCCCAAACCTTCGACTCCTTATTGTATTATAAACTTTATTCAGAGCACGGTAAAGTTCTTAATGCAAATTGACAACTTGAACTCGTAACTCGTATTTGACGTTAGTTTTTGTAATTAGAACTTTACTTTGTCGGAGTAGACTTCAAAATTCAAAAATGACTCGATGGTTTAAAAAACCATGGGCCATGGTTGGTTCTTAAGATAAACCATGTTTTGTAATAATACACATAATATAATTATGGTACTTATGCATATCTACACCTAATTACAGTAACACATCAAAAGGTCGTCTGCACCACATTTTAGAATTAATTCTGTAAAAGCATCAGGAGATACGTAGGTACGTATTTATCCGAGGAATTGCCACTCAGTATAATTAGTTCGGGGCACCGTTCTACGGTGGGTTGTTGAGCAATTTATACTGTATTCATTGAATTTATTATCCACTTGTGCGCTTAATAATTTAAAGACGAAATTATCAAATGACTCTCGAAACGTTTGTTTAAATGATCTTGCGTATTCTGTTTGCGATTTGGCGTCGAATTTCGGAATAAATTATGGTATCAAGAGAAATTAATGAACTCTTTGAAAATGTCTGTAAAGTGCGTTGTATCTTTTTGTTCACGTGTCGCTGGCAATTTACCCTATCGTTCCATAAATTCAAGTTAAGAAGTAATTTTGACGTTCGAAAAGTGCTGATTCTCAGCCTAATTTGAATAAATGACTTTTGATTTTGATTTAGAGGTTGCAAAGTTTCGTGTCTCGTATCTGCATGACTGCTGACAAATGAACCCTGGTGGTCTTTCGACGCACAGAAGTGACATGCAGGTTCAGTGGAACGCACTGGTATCTGTGTGTACCTACAGTTAGCATAATCGCCTATAGCCTATCGCTATCGCCTTTAGTGCTGAGACACAGATCTTCCTGTGAGATGCAGTGGGTCGTATTCCACCACGCGGGCTCGGTGCGATTTGATAGATGTCACATGTCTTCGAATTTTTTGGTTCTAGATTCGTTTCCTCACGATGTTTTCGATGTTTCTTCACGATGATGAAATAATTTACACAAAGTAAAGCTTGTCTGGGTTCAAACCCACGACCTACGTAGTCGTACAACTCATTAGTCGCGGCCGTTACCACTGCAGGCTCCAGTTAGTACCTACAGTTAGTGAAACCACAATAGAGCAACAATTTCCGTATTTTAGCACGTTCGCATTCTATTCTACTTTACTAAATTATTCAAGTTTCTGACTTGATTGTCAGAGGTAAGATTGCAACTTAAATTTCAACTTTTTTATGGACGAGAAATTCAGTACGAAATCAATCAACGATAGTGCGGTTTTCTATTTCTAATAATATTTTTCGTCAAATTCATCAAAAACCCTTGAAAAAACGTTACAACTTTATCATCTTTCGCCAAGAAAAGGATTTTGTTACTACTTAACGCTCCCAATTCTCGAATCCATTGATATTTGAGATCTGTCGTAGAATAATGTAACTCTACGCTCAAGGGTTGTTCACGGGCTGCAAACCCTTGCGCTATTTCAGTATTGAGAGAGCGGAGTGTTTGTCTAACCTTTGATTCTGTCTTTCGTGGTATTTCAAGCGCTCATTAAATTCTGATTTTAAATTGAGAATTTATGAAGAGCGCAAATTAATTTTGTGGTCCTAAGGGTCTCCAAGGACCAGATTCGTGGTACATTTTAAATGTGGGACTATTAAACATACAGGTACATACTCCTTTTCAATAAAATTAAATTATTTCAGTCTTATTCTGCGAGACCATATTTAGCTAACTTGGCAACAAGTGGGTTAAAACTGAATTAACCATAAATATATCAATACTCCCCTCTCACGGAATGGAGACCTGTGTCCCAACAGTGGGCACATTATAGGCTGATTATGAGATCAAAAACAAATATGTAGATCAATAAGAAGTCCTTAAGTGTTGCAACCGTAATAAATACAGACATAAAACCCGTTCACAAGTTAGTTTTTGGTTCCATTTAAAAACTAAACTCTACAATTTTATCTTACAGCCCATCCGTTACAACTTGACTGTAAAATATAAATTGACCGCAATTTTTTATTGATAAACTCACAGAGCACGGATCGTCCGAAAGCGTCTGGAAACGGCAACACAAATAAATATTTAAAAAAAGAACATGGCGCAGAAAGTGTGTTGAACGCAAAACTGCTGTCACTGACAATTTAATAATGTTTACCATAATTTAAAATGCAATAATTTTATATACCATACTTGTATTTGCAATAATTTCATTAGAAATAACGCTTCAGTTGCCATAATCGTGAAATTACATAAAATCATTTTCACTAATTTCATAGGTCATAATCGATCAAGTGTCATAATAATTTTAATCCAGAAATTTATTTGCTATATTTTTCATTTTCAATAATGTCGTTTTCCATAACATTTAACCTCCATAATATCCATTAACCCTTATTAGCATAACAATGCTAGTTCAGTACAAGCGATTTTTTTATTCACAAGGAAACCTAAGATTGCTTTACAAAAGAGGAAATCGCTCAACGGCCGATGCCGCGGCACGCTCGCTTCGCTCACTCGCCTTCGCGCGTTGTGTGGTCACAATTCTAACCTAACCTTACCTAGACGTTTCAATTTTGACGAACTTTTTATTGGGTTGCGTATCTAAAGTTATTCTATTTTCGATATAACTACGGTTGATTCACATATGTTCACAATACATATTGGTCGACTGAACTATTATTTTACTTACTTTTGATTAAACTAAAATTAATCTAATGATTTTTTTTTAAGATATTGGATATTTCAACTGTGTATGAAAACCTAATGAACGACTCGCCTACAGATTATTAATACTGCGCGCTCGTTTTATTTCTAACGACGTCAGGTCAACGGACGACTATTTCTGTCTGCAGGGTTTAAAGGAACCTAACCAAACCGAACCTCGGGGTGCCCCTGACGTCGACCGTCAATTAACCTTAGGTTTATTAATTGCAGCTGAATTAACCGTAGGTGAATTCTGCTTTAAGTATTTTGTTCATTAGTTATTACAACAATCTGTGAAACGATCTTTAGATATTTTAAACAGTAGGTCTTTTGACCGTAGCTATCTCGAAATTTATAGTTAGACTATCTTTAGATAATACGTAACCTTTTTTGTCTAAAGCTCGTTTGCTGTAATAAATTATTTGATTATAGACCAAATGCCTTAATGACATTATTTTTATACAAAACAATAAACGTTTCTAAATTATATTAAATGTTGCTTCTGTCGTCAATTATCGATTATGTAATGTGTTACTTATACATAGAAACTAATAATTATAACACATGTTGTTATGGAATCTTATTTTATGGCAAATAAAAGTCATGACTAATAAGTTGATAAATATAAACGATAATAGTGCAAATAAATATTATGAGGGGGGGGGGGGGGCGACGATTATGGAAAACAATAATAGTAGGTACAAATTATTTTATGGAAAACAAGACAATACCGTTAACAGTATCGTCTCTAACAACGTCATTCGAATAATGTCCGTGCTCTGTGGTTAATATTTTATCCTCCCTTAGTTTTAGTGTTTTGTTTTGTTCGTTATATTAATTGTTTACAAGATACTGCGGGTAAAGTATCGCTGGAAGTTAAACAGTTACCTACTATGTTTGTTCCATCAGAAGTTTGGCCAAGACAAACAGTCTGCCACGAAACATTTACCGTTAACGGCCAGAAATGTTATACTTCTGAAAGTTATTACGTTGTAAGTATAGGGATTTCTAGGTTAGAGCTAGGTTCTTGTACAAATAACAACCTCGTGGAACCTTCGATTTGCGAGGTTGTTATGAACTTCCACGTTGAATACGGTAAAGAAAATCTTACTGTCACAATATCACACTAATATTATAAAGGCGAAAGTTTGTGTGTGTTTGTTACTACTTCACGCACAAACCGTTGGACCAATTTTGATAAAATTTGTATGGAGGTAGCTGACACCCTGGAATAACACATAGGCTACTTGTTATTCCGATATTCCCACGGAATCGACACTTATGCGGGTGAAACCGCGGGGCACTGCTATCACACTAATAATATAAAAGCGAAAGTTTGTGAGTGTTTGTATCTTTGTTACTTCTTCGCGCGCAAGGGGCAGAACGGATTTGGATACAATTTTGTACACAGATAGTTTATAACCAGGATTAACACATACAATACTTTTTATCCCGATATTCCCACGGAATCGACATTTATGCGGGTGAAACCGCGGGGCACTGCTATCACACTAATAATACAAAAGCGAAAGTTTGTGAGTGTTTGTATCTTTGTTACTTCTTCGCGCGCAAGGGGCAGAACGGATTTGGATAAAATTTACCACAGAGGTAGTTTATAACCTGGATAAACACATACAATACTTTTTATCCCGATATTCCCATGGAAACGACATTTATGCGGGTGAAACCGCGGGGCACTGCTATCACACTAATATTATAAAAGCGAAAGTGTGCGAGTGTGTTTGTTACTTCTTCGCGCGCAAAGGGCAAAACGGATTTGGATAAAATTTACTACACAGGTAGTTTATAACCAGGATTAACACATACGATACTTTTTATCCCGATATTCCCACGGAATCGACACTTATCCGGGTGAAACCGCGGGGCACTGGTATCACACTAATATTATAAAAGCGAAAGTTTGTGAGTGTTTGTATCTTTGTTACTTCTTCGCGCGCAAAGGGCAGAACGGATTTGGATAAAATTTACCACACAGGTAGTTTATAACCAGGGTTGACACATACGATACTTTTTATCCCGATATACCCACGGGATCGAAACCGCGGGGCAATGGCTAGTCGGTTACATCATGACCGAATTATCTTTCATCTAATCAAGACGATCTCCGAAGATAACTGATAAACACTTGAACGTGGTCGTAGTATTTATTTACTTATTCTCCTACTGGAACGCCATACAGAAATTACATCAACGATGCTAAAAGTTACTTCATGTGCTGCTTCCATCTATAATTTACTACCGAAAATAAACTGAGTATCATGAAATTGTACTTTTTGTGAAATGTAAATTAACTATCACAATTTAGCAGCCTATTTGCCTAACACACTATGAATCACAATGTGAATCATTTTGAAGGATATTACTAATCCATTGCTTCATGACGTTCGCAGAAATTTGTCAGATCAACAACGTAAATAACGCAATAACCAATCAATGTTGTTGAACTGTCAAATGGTTTTCACATTGCTACTGTTAGTGTGTTATGCAATTACCCCGCAGGTATACCAATTCATTGTTTTTATTGTGCGCTGAAATACTACCATAACATTAAGGGCCTGTGCACATCACGGTTTTTAAACGCGCCGTCGACGCGCGTTTGTAGCGATACAGAAGCGAAACGCACGCGAGTCGGACGCAGCCTGTAAACCTTCTGTAGGATAAAAGCGCGCCGTCGACACACGTTTCTATAACGCGCGTCAACGGCGCGTTTAAAAAACGTGGTGTGCACAGGCCCTTAACTAGACGTATCTACTCTTTAACACTAATAATTATTAAACACTCATAATTAAATCAAATACTCTAAACCTATATCAATCTTATGAGAAACAATTATTTATAAATAATGTTTCACAGTAATATTGTTAAAGGCCGAGTTATCCCTAAAATGTCAGTCATATGTCTGAAAATAGGCAAGGGTTGTGTAAGTATGTTTCATAACTTAGTATGCCCCGACTGATGCAGACGGCTCAGGCGCAAAACGTCTCTTTCGCAAAATGTCTACTAGTAGTAAAATGTCTCTTTCTCATAATGTCGCATTGACATAATGTCGCTTTCTCATAATGTCGCTTTCTCATAATGTCGCTTTCTCATAATGTCTCTTTCTCATAATGTCGCTTTCTCATAATGTCGCTTTCTCATAATGTCGCTTTCTCATAATGTCGCTTTCGCAGAATGACTCCTTCTCAAAAAGTCGCTTTCTCACAATGCCTCTTTCGCAGAATATCTCTTTCGCAAAATGTCGCATTAGTAACGTCCCGTTGGTCTCGTGGTCGCAAGCGCGACTGCTGAGCGTGGGGTCCTGGGTTGGATTCCCGGGTCGGGCAAAGTGTTAATGAGTTTTTCCATTAGGATTTTCTTAGTAACAGCCCGGAGTCTGGAAGTTGGCGGTGTGATACCGTGCCTCGGAAAGCACGTTGAGCTGTTGGTTCTTCGCCTGATCTCTCTCCGGTCGTGTCGGATTGCCGTCCCATCGGACTATGAGAGAGAGGGAAGAAAGAGTGCACTTGTGCCTGCACACACATTTGTGCACTACAATATCTCCCGCGCCGAAGGCTAGTTCTGTTGAGATTGGCCGCCATGGCCGAAATACGGTCTGGAGGACTTTTTTATAATTTAGTATGTAAGTACTTGACTAATAATATAAATGCTAAAGAAACCTGTCCGTCTGTTACCTTTTCAATCCTTAAAAGATGAAAGAATTTGAATGAATTTGGCACATGTGTAGGACACTTTTTATCCCGGCGGTACGTTCCCGAGCACCACGCGACGAAGCCGCGGAAAAAAGCTAATGTTTTATAACTTAGTATGTATGTACCTACAGTCAAAGAGTGAAAAGATTAAGCATCTTCACTTCAACAATGCATGAAATACGTCATTTTTCCAACGGTAAGAATGATTGTGCACCAAAATTAAAACAGCTCATCTGGAAAAAAACTTTGACAACTCACTATACGGAGAAGAAATTTTTGAAAGTTGTCCAATGTATTTAATCCGGGGGTGTATGGATAACGCTTGTCTCCGACCTCAGCTTTGATGGCATTGCTAAGAAGGCATGCTATGTTTGCCTTCATGCCACAATTTATGCGTGTACCAAATGTTAAGGCTCCTACAAACAGGCGCGACACGACACGCGACACAAAGGTACCGCAAGTCGCGCAACGAGCGGTGCCTTTGTGTAGCGCGCGATTATATCGCGTGTCGCGCCTGTTTGTAGAAGCCTTTACGGAGAACGGCTAAGGTCTAAAAGATCTCGTACTTGCTTAATCACCCTAAGGTTGAGTGTCACTTGCACGTCATAGAACGACAAGGGCTATTTGTCTATGTGACAGTTAGATATTTCTTACCTTAATGACATTTGTAACAAACATACAGTGCCATCTAGTATCACTTAACCAAAGTACTATGATGAGCAGATCAATACCTAACATGACAGACAGCAAGGCTGACAGACAAGTGACGCCATCTACAATTAACGAGTGAAACATTCTGAACCAGCGCCATTTCGGGAGTTATCTGCACTACATCTACATAGTACTACACGACGATGTTATGCACACATATGAACCGAAACCGCTTTATAAGCAGAGCTGTCTTCGAACAAATTGTCATTCACTAGCTAGCGGTTCTGAGCGCGGCAGCCACGCAGCCAGCTCTGATCCTCAGTAAACCTAGTTCCTGCTTCGACAGCCTAGCAGTCTTCAGGAACTAGACAGCTAGGGGAGGTCTGAATGGAGATAGCCACGCAGTCCCTTTCATCCCTCCACTTAGGGTTGCCACCTGATATAAATTATTGTAACTGTAGTAAATAAGCAAGTTGCCAATAAAAATATCATGAAGTCAATGGGGCTTTCATTTCACTAATAGCAACCCTACATTGGCGCCCAACGAAAAATACAAGGATACCCACATAATTGGCGGCCAACCCTACATTGGCGCCCAACGAAAAATACAAGGATACCTACATAATTGGCGGTCAATCCTACATTGGCGCCCAACGAAAAATACAAGGATACCCACATAATTGGCGGCCAACCCTACATTGGCGCCCAACGAAAAATACAAGGATACCCACATAGTTGGCGGCCAACCCTACATTGGCGCCCAACGAAAAATACAAGGATACCCACATAATTGGCGGCCAACCCTACATTGGCGCCCAACGAAAAATACAAGGATACCCACATAATTGGCGGTCAATCGTACTTTGGCACTCAACGGAAAATATAAGGATACCCACATAATTGGTGGCCAATCCTACATTGGCTCCCAACGAAATAATCTACAGATACCCACATAACTGGAGCGGCTTTAGTACAGGGGGAGGGCGAAAACGAACACCCAGTTGAATATGTAAGCAGACTTCTTACACCAGCAGAATGCAATTATACTGTAACTGAAAAGGAAGCCTTAGCAATTGTTTGGGCTGTCTCGATATTTCGTGGCTACATTGAAGTTCACAGGAAAATTTGCTCCCCGCAGAGATGTACCATATATTGTAATAAAGAAACATGGAGCATCAACATATGAGGTAGCAAACCTAAAGTTACCAGAACAATCTATGGGAAAATATCATACTTCAGCAATATGTAAATTTGAACAAAGAGATGAAAAAGTGCCCAAACCTTTAAATCCCATAAGAAAAAGAGGAAGACCAAGGAAAATGGATACTGATCCTGGTACTCTGTCGGGACGACTATAGAGCACCAGAGGGGGAGAATGTAACAAACATACAGTGCCATCTAGTATCACTTAACCAAAGTACTATGATGAGCAGATCAATACCTAACATGACAGACAGCAAGGCTGACAGACAAGTGACGCCATCTACAATTAACGAGTGAAACATTCTGAACCAGCGCCATTTCGGGAGTTATCTGCACTACATCTACATAGTACTACACGACGATGTTATGCACACATATGAACCGAAACCGCTTTATAAGCAGAGCTGTCTTCGAACAAATTGTCATTCACTAGCTAGCGGTTCTGAGCGCGGCAGCCACGGAGCCAGCTCTGATCCTCAGTAAACCTAGTTCCTGCTTCGACAGCCTAGCAGTCTTCAGGAACTAGACAGCTAGGGGAGGTCTGAATGGAGATAGCCACGCAGTCCCTTTCATCCCTCCACTTAGGGTTGCCACCTGATATAAATTATTGTAACTGTAGTAAATAAGCAAGTTGCCAATAAAAATATCATGAAGTCAATGGGGCTTTCATTTCACTAATAGCAACCCTACACATTTAAATTTACTGGGATTTTTGTCAAAAGTGGTAAAGTAATCACAAGGCCGATCATATAAACCGAACAATCATTGTCCTACTTAGTAGTTATGCTTGCGTCCATCAGAAAAAAATGTCTTGTTCTCAACTATTTCTTTTGGATAAAGGCAGATTTGACAATTAAAGCATCCAAAAATTATTAAGGCGCTGCTCTAGAGTAGCCTTACGCATGTGTACTATTGTGTACTTAACGACGCATTGTGTGATCAAGTAGGAATGCGTGTCTAGCACGAAAATAAACTGCGCAACTAAAGGCTCCTGCAAACAGGCGCGACGCTTGACGCGAATCGCGCGCGATGCGATATAAAGGCACCGCTCGTTGCGCGACTTGCGGTGCCTTTGTGTCGCGCGCGATTATATCGCGTGTCGCGCCTGTTTGTAGAAGCCTTTACGGAGAACGGCTAAGGTCTAAAAGATCTCGTACTTGCTTAATCACCCTAAGGTTGAGTGTCACTTATTTTATTTTATTTTATTTTATTTTTATTTTATTTTAAAAAAATAAAATATAATAAAAAATAAAATATAATAAAAATAAATAAAATAAAATAAAATAAATAAATAAAATAAACTGCGCAACTAAAGGCTCCTGCAAACAGGCGCGACGCTTGACGCGAATCGCGCGCGATGCGATATAAAGGCACCGCTCGTTGCGCGACTTGCGGTGCCTTTGTGTCGCGCGCGATTATATCGCGTGTCGCGCCTGTTTGTAGAAGCCTTTACGGAGAACGGCTAAGGTCTAAAAGATCTCGTACTTGCTTAATCACCCTAAGGTTGAGTGTCACTTGCACGTCATAGAACGACAAGGGCTATTTGTCTATGTGACAGTTAGATATTTCTTACCTTAATGAAATTTAAATTTACTGGGATTTTGTGTCAAAAGTGGTAAAGTAATCACAAGGCCGATCATATAAACCGAACAATCATTGTCCTACTTAGTAGTTATGCTTGCGTCCATCAGAAAAAAATGTCTTGTTCTCAACTATTTCTTTTGGATAAAGGCAGATTTGACATTTAAAGCATCCAAAAATTATTAAGGCGCTGCTCTAGAGTAGCCTTACGCATGTGTACTATTGTGTACTTAACGACGCATTGTGTGATCAAGTAGGAATGCGTGTCTAGCACGAAAATAAACTGCGCAACTAAAGGCTCCTGCAACCAGGCGCGACGCTTGACGCGAATCGCGCGCGATGCGATATAAAGGCACCGCTCGTTGCGCGACTTGCGGTGCCTTTGTGTCGCGAGCGATTTTATCGCGTGTCGCGCCTGTTTGAAGGAGCCTTAACGTGGGAACTTCTTCGTGTAAATCCTACATAGAAGTATACGGTAAAATTTTCTCTGAGTTTCTTCAACAACTTACTATATCAAAGAACCCTAAATTGATGTCACAAGCACTATCTTTTACAAAAACTACTCAGAGTTTTTGCAATCCCCTAACTAGAATAAAAAACTGCTACGAACAGCATGAAATATATATTTCTTTAAAAGAAACAATACAGAAGCTATATAAAACATTTTCTTTTTACCTTTTAACACTTAAAACGTAGCATAGAAAATGTAGGTGACATTTTCGTGAAAAGAATTCTAGAAATGGGTGAAACTTCATTAATTTCAGTGTTACACCTTCCAACAAAGCATTTTTGTTAGGACAGGTTACACCTTTATGCTAAACTTAATTAAAGAGATGGAATTCCTTTGAGCTTTTTTAAAAAATAACAATGCATTTTCGAGTGCTATGTTAATAGTTGTTGACAACCTGATATTTTATGTTTCAAACTCTGAACAATGATTATCTGAAGATGGTCACACATATCTCTGGAAACACTTGTGATACGAAAATCGCCCTTTTTGTTACGGTATAAAGACACTGTCTGACGGCTGTTATTAATGATGTACGGTATTCTGTAACGCGAGGGCTAGTTCGAGAGACGGAGCAGAAAAAGATTTACTGGAAAGACTTTTGGTAGGGCTATTTATTATACCAGACAAAATTCATGGGCTCGTAGTTATAAATAAACCAGAGGAAATGAGTGTTACTTTTTTATTTTTATTTAATTTGAGACCAAAACAAAACAAAAAGTTTATTAACGAAACAAAAAGATTATACATTCTTATACTTTTGAAGCAGTGGTGGCCCCAGTGGTAACGGCACTGACTTACGAGTTGTAGGTCGTCGGTTCAAACCCAAGCAGTCACTTTACTTTAAGGAAATAATTTCATCACCACTGCTCTCAAAACGGTGAAGGAAAACATCGTGAAGAAACCGGCATGTCGGAGAACCAAAATTTCAAGGACTTGTACATCTATTAACCCGCACTGGGCTCACGTGGCAGATTACAGCCAAGGCCCTCTCGAAGAGAGGAGACCTGTGTCCAACCACTAGGAACACTATAGGCTGTATATGCATTCTTCTGAAATAAAAGAAATCACTTCCAAAATCACTTAATAATCGTGAACTCTCATCCTAATTGCGTTACTGCGACCCAACCACCTACTCACAAACTCTCTTAAAAGATTAATCACGTAAACTCCAAAGCGTAGATATCTGTAACACAATATCAAAGTTCTTCAAGACACAAGGCAACTTCGCCTTAACTCTGGTTAACTTTCGGTGCAATCCTGCCGGCAACCTGAAAGTGTCACAAGTGATGTAGGTTGGTTCACATCACGACTTTTGAGACGGTTAGATAAGGCGTTACTGAAAATCTAGGCTATATAGGTATGTCTGCAGGCATTACCAGAGAAACGGTGCTAATAAATAGGTCTTTGATTTTAACTAGCTAGGCGCTCCTCAGCGTCTACTATCCCGTAGTTATGGACGAAGTTACTGGCTTTTCGTACTCTTACTAAGATTTTGTGGCTAAGTAATAACAGCCGCACGGGTCGATCGATCAGGTTAAGCTACGCTTGCCGCGGTTGGTCGGTGGATGGGTGACCATCTTTACATACAAAGACCCCTGCGTTCTTTGAAAAGTACGTTAAGCCGCTGGTCCCGGCTCTCATTCGTGGATCTTTGACATTTGTTACGGGTTGTCAGAAGCCCGAAAGTCTGTCAACCAGTCTTACCAAGGAGTTTCGTATTACTCAGTAACTGGAACTGGTTGAGGAGGTCAGAGAGGCAGTCGCTCCATGTAAAATACTGGTACTCAGCTTCATCCGGTTAGACTGGAAGCCAACCCCAACATAGTTGGGAAAAGGCCAGGCAGATTATGACTAAGATTATTTTGGAGCGCGAACTAAGAATTAATGACTTCACCATTTGACAGCTGTCCCTAGCGATCACTTGTTTTGACGAATCAACAACTTTCGGACGGGCCCGTATCTTCGTTGAAGGACTTAGAGAGTCGAACCCCAGCTTCGCACGGATATTACGACTTGACAAAACAATTAGACTTGTTTATTATATTCATTATCATCATCATTTCAGCCGAAAGACGTCCACTGCTGGACATAGGCCTCCCCCAAGCACCTCCACTTCGACCGGTTCTGTGCTTCTCGCATCTAACGGGTTCCTGCGGCCTTCACAAGGTCGTTGGACCACCTTAAAGAATCACTCGGTTTCACTTTATTTAAAAAGTGGTGAAATTACATTTAAATCTACATAATGTCATCACCGACACACATCTTTTTATTTTCATTCCAACGCTACGTCTATCTATCTAAACTAACTCAAAAATACCCCAGCAAAGTTAATAAAATTTTCAAAATCGGTCCAGTATTGACGAAAATATCGATGAAAATGCAAAAAAAATATATACAGACGAATATAATAACCTCCTCCTGTTTTGAAGTCCGTTAAAAATATAACCCTTTATTACCTAACACTGGTACCTAACACAGGCTTGATGGCATGCCAATCATAGAGCTGGATGCTGTGCTCTCAATATATCCATGTCGAAAGAAGGCTACTCCGCGTCGTCGTGAACGATGCAGCCTGTCGACCATCAGGATACAAGCATCTATTCTCTAAAATGGTATTGGGGATAAAAATAATTCATTGCGGGGTTTGCTTTAAGTTTTATTTTTAGTTGTAGGTAGTCTAAACAAAAATTTTATACAGGTTAAATTGTTTGTGAAAAGTAATCTCTAGAAGCACTGATACAATTACAAAAAATCTTACACTAGTAGAAAACTACGCTATTGCCGAGTGTCTCCCTCATCAAATCAAATCATCATCAAATAACAAAAAAAAGGGGAGGAGGAGTAGGGGGAGTGGAGGTTTTCCTTTTTCGGCATATCAGCAGAAAAAGAAAAAAAAAGGCCGCCACTAGCACCGCCACTTCGATCAGTTCTGTGTTTCTTGTATCCAGCGGATTCCTGCGGCCTTCACAAGGTCATCGGTCCACCTTGTGGGCGGCCTCCCAACGCAACGTCTTCCTACCGGAAGACTACGCGGTCACCACTCCAGAACTTTTCGGCCTCACCGGCCATCTGTTCTCCGAGCAATGTGCCCTGCCCATGATAATTATATTTATCATAAAAGAAAACTTCACGCGGTCAAAGTCGCATGTAAAAGCTATTTGTTTATGTTAAGTCTAACCAGAGAAGCGTAGCAGCATTGACAAAGAGTACAGTACCTTAAGACTACGCCGACCGCCTAGTGGCGCCCTGATCGTTTGTTTGGTTATTTCTTTTATTTTAGAATGAGAATGCAGAAAATAAGCACGTTCAGTTGTGCTTTACAAGATGTGCGTTAACGGAAAATAGTGGCCACTATTATTCGTTTTAGTGATTATAATAAAACTACAGAATGTAAAACTACCGCTTATAATAATATTAACGTATAATTTTGTGGAGCACAATTTAACGTGTATATTTTCTGCATTTTCATTCTAAAATAAAATAAATAACCAAACAAACGATGAGGGCGCCCTCTTAATAAATGTACAGCCGGTCGATTCTGTAAAAATCTCACCGTGAAAACTTAGGTGATGTGAGTTTGTTTTTACTAGGAATTGACACACATTGACAGCTCACTCCACGCTCACTTCACCTAAGTTTTCACGGTGAGATGATTACAGAATCGCACTGCAGATGTTAAAAAAAAACAATCTAAGTATTTTGGTTGCGACCGGTTGGTTACAGAGGAATGCTACAGATCTTTCACAGTTATTTTTACCTCTGACAGCAGCAACCCAACAGCAACCTTATTACAATGAAAATAAAGATCATTGTGAATTTGACAGTGATGCAAAATCAGAGGTAAAATAACTATGAATGGACTGTATCATAATGATTGTCGTGGAGATTGTTGTAATTATTTTCAGTGACATAAGCCGTAAACCGTAAATGTGAAGTTAATTGATACCTTGCGTCAATTTTCCGTGTTATAGCCATTTCATACATCTGTCGAAGAATGACAGTTGTGATTTGAATATACGGACAATTTAAGTTGATAATCAATTTGCTTAGCATTTAATTTGCCTGACTGACAAGTGAGTATTTAAAATCAAAACTGAATAATTTTAATTTACTTATATCTTGCAATTTTTTTTTCTAAAGTATGTATAACAAACCCGATCAAATTCGCACCTAAAACAAGGTCTCAAAAACCAGGTGTCAAAAGCTACAAAGCGTAAAAATGAACCCTAGCCGAAGTGCAATCGACGCCGTATCTGTTACTGACCGGCTTTTAAAAATGTTTAATGCCCAATGTTCGACTTCGTGCCAGCTATGCCAACGCGAATTTGGCACATGGTGAATTAGAAATAGAGTCACTTTTTGCTTCTGCATGGCAGGTGAATTGGAAAGGTCGTGAGCATGCTCAAAATGTATGATGGCGTGGCGTTGAAGCGTCCCAAATATCAGGATACCTGAGTCACACTACGACTCACTAATGTTTTTGAAACGAAATTAGACACAAATATATGCTAACAAATTGTCAAGACCGCGTAAATTGCTGATTGGTTGAATGAATTTTATCAACGGTTTGACGAGGTTTTCATTGAACAGAGAAGTAAGGGTATATTTTGTTACTAATAGAATTACTTAAATTAATGTTAAAGATTTATCAGACCTTTGATGAGATAAACTGTTTGAAAGATCATAATATTATTATAATAGTAAAAAAGAAGTGAAAACATTACAGGAGATTCGAACGTGTAAAGCTATTACTCTTACTTACGGCTGCAGTGACTGCTGTCATGAAAATGATGGCAGTGGTAAAGATTTAAATCGTTAGTTTCGCCACACCGAATCAAAAGATAGTCGCATTTCTGATTCGTGTTTATGCCTCTGATATATAATGACGCAGTGACTTTACTTGATTGTCTTGATTGTAATAGTGTAAGTGCTTACTCTTTCCAGTATCCAGGACACTTTCTTCTGACTAAGTACGATGAGGGCAAATCTAGCGATCTATATCTTTGCGCAGCGGGGTTTGACATAATATCAAACATTGGTGAAAATGACAGATTTTTACGACGGTCGATATAATATGACGGAACCGCTTTCTAGAGAACCAAAGCATAAGCCCGTTCGTTCACAACGCTACTCAGAAGTAACAAGCTGGTTACTTTCGAATAGCGTCATGGAGGACGTACCTGAGTATGAATACAGAAAGAAGACGCAATTGTGCAGATCAGTACCTAACCATAAAATTATGAGATTTTGATGTTATTAGAAACTACGTATAAAGCTTTTTACATAACGCTAACTGCCAAAAAGGCTGGAGAACAAATTATAGGTATGCTGCGTACACATCAGCATCTAATTGCATAACACTTTCTATCACAATCCATTTCTTCATAACTATCTTTTAAAAGTTTGTCTGTTTGACAACGTAAATAACGCAATGACTATTTTTGAATTGTCGAAATTGAAAAAATTGCGTTAGGAAAAATCCTAATGCAATTTTTGCGGAGTAATTGTGTCATACACTCACAAGAGTGTGTGACACAATTACTTCGCAGGACGCTATTAGACTACCATTAGAGCATAGTTTGCGAATCTGCCTATGCCTGCCTCCTATCCTGCGCTCTGTGTCCTAAATCTTGCAGTCAAAGTGACCTGTTCGCTGGTACCGACGACGCCTTGGAAGTGGTGAAGTTCTAGGCTAACAAGATCTGAGAAATTCGTGCCAGCGACACGAGAAAAAGGAGACTACCATTACAACACTTCATTATCATCATCATCTGCCTAGCCTTTTCCCAACTATGTTAGGGTCAGCTTCCAGTCTAACCGGTATTTTACATGGAGCGACTGCCCATCTGACCACCACCATCCACGATAAACTATTCAATTATAAACAGCAGCAACAACTAGAAATTAAATTACAAAGAAAAACTTAAAATAAATAAATAATCATCATAAAAGAAGTTCGCGATCCAAATAGAGTTTTCATTAACAAGTTTGCGATCAACGCTGAAACTAATTTTCTCGGCACTTTGTCGTATCTTCGGTTTCTCCTGTGCTTTGTAGATCTAACGTTAATAAACGTTCGAGCGCCAATAGCTTGGTTCGTTCTATTTACGATTGACGGCAGCCGACTGCAAGACTGCTGTTTCAAAATACGCTGCTCCTTCACTTACCTGTTTCTATGAACTACAGCTACTTCCAATCACGATGTTTCTTTGTTTTTTGTAATGAGAAACTGTTTTGATGAGACTGCTTGCTCTCTCGGCTGGAGTGAGTGGTAATTTTATATTTTTAAAATCTTGCGTAACCTTTTGTAACATTTTGACCGAAAGGAACTTCTTTAAAACCGGGTTTCGCACGAACACATCTTGACTGTTTTTACGGCTTAGTAGTCGATTCGCACGAATTTACTCGCCCAAAACGGGCGGATCGTCACTTTTTAAAGTACTATAAATAAAAAGGACACAGTACACAGAAAAGGTAATAGGTAATACGGGCTGGTGTCCGCAACTCCACGTCAATGCGCGTATTTTGCGTATAAGATAAGAGATGAGTTAAATATTATAAAACTTGTACTTTTTCTTAACTTCATTGCATAAAATTCAAAATGTGCCAGTTGCCTAATATTTCTGGAGCTGTCGATAATTAAATTAATTATGTGCGAGTCGCCTATAAAAAAAAAATATAATATTTAAAAGTGAGTATTCGCCCGTTTAGGGCGAGTAAATTCGTGCGAGTCGACTAACAAGCCGTTTTTACCATTGGTACGGATTCCTAAAAAGTAAAGTAATTAAACTTACATAATATCATTTTACTACACTAGTTAACGTAACCTAAACTGAAACAGTCTCACAAAACGTGTAATATCATTGCCGTAATTGTAATCTCTTATTTAGTTATATAAAAGTTTTAGCCGACAACCGTAACGAGATTATTCTTTCGTAATTACACCAAGGGTTGAATTACAAAATTTTATTAGGATCAACATTTAAGGGCAAAGCTTTTTACAACCTACATTTTACACTTAGAATTTTATTTATCAACAAAATTTTTAACACACCTGCATTTAAATGGAGTATGAATGTGTCTGGTAATTTAGTGGCGAGATATTTTCTGCAGTGACGACATTTAAATTCTAATTTTATGATTATTTCCTTCACATTTTGTTTTGAAAATGGACCGCTTATCGGCAAGCGTAGTGTAGGACGCCTTCCAGCTAAATGGACAGACGACCTAAAAAAGTTAGCTGGGACAGACTGGATGCGGAAGGCGGAAGACAGGGTATTATACAGTGGCGCAGCATGAGAGAGGCTTTTGTCCAGCAGTGGACTGCGATAGGCGATTAGTTGATTGATTTTTTGATTTCAGGTAAATTGTTAAAACCTGAAATAAATTGGTATTTTTATCGATTGACCATCTCTTCCGTACGGCCATCTTCCCCGGACTTATCTATCCTTCCAACCACATCAACAAAAATATTTCCCTAATAATTCAGTTTGCTAACTCAAATAAATAAAGCAACAAATGTAATCTCCAAAACCAATTTTTTTATCGAAAAACAGGTTTGTATTTTATCATCATCATATTCAGCCTATATTGTTCCCACTGCTGGGACACAAGCCTCTCTTCGAGAGGGAGTGGGCTACAATCTACCACGCGGGCCCAGTGCGGGTTGGTAGATGTCACATGTCTTCGAATTTTTGGTTCTAAGACATGCCGGTTTCCTCACGATGTTTTCCTTCACCGTTTTGAGAGCAGTGGTGATGAAATAATTTATACAAAGCAAAGCGCCTGTCTAGGTTCGAACCTACGACCTATATGTAAGTCGCGGCCGTTACCACTGTGCCACCGCTGCTCACAATTCAAATTGAATTTCATAATTCACCCCAATACACACCTACCTATGACCTATCAGAATAATCAGGAACTTTTCTCCTGCCAACAAATGAAGCACCCACGTCAAACTTTGGCAATTTAATTCAATATCCAATAATTTATTCATCGTAGCATGGAGATTATTAAAAATCCCTTGACCCGTACAAGAGAACTTTAAATTTATTATGACTCGAAGTTGATCGGGGTGCTTCTACCTACGTTAACTGTGTCTGAAACTTTTTTGGAAAAAACTTTCTTCCATTTAACTTTTAAGTTGACATTAGGGCAGGTTGGTAGCTTGCTGGTAGGGTTTCGGAAAATATTAGAAATGGAGAAGTTACAAGGTGCCTTTTTAGGGTTCCATAGTCAAGTAGCCAGTAGAACCCTTATAATTTAGTTTGGCCGTCTGATCGACTGTCCGTCTGTCCACCCTACCCATTACAGAGCCAATTTATCTATTCATACTACATTCATAAAAAATTTAAAGAAGGTATATTCTGTGTACCTACCGTTAAACAATGGTGTAGTGAAATTACATATTAATTAGGGGTGGCAGTCCCTATTCCGGAAGCCGAGTAATGAAAAAATAATCAATGCATTTGATAGTCTTCCAGACCTTATTTCGGTCATGGCGTCCAATCTTAACCAAGACTAGCCTTCAGCGACATCAAGCAATGGACAAAATTGTCAACATTTTCTAAGCTTGAGTACCTACGAGGCTTTTGACTTCGTTGTGTGTGGGAGAGCGATCAGGCGCAGGACCAACGGATTAACGTGGTTTCCGAGGCACGGGGGTATCACACCGCCAACTTCCAAACTCCGAGCTGTTACTAAGAAACCCCTAATGGAAAATCCCAAAAACACTTTGCTCAAACTGGGAATCGAACCTAGAACCCACGCTCAGTAGTTGTGCTTGCGACCACGAAACCAACGGGGCAGTTAAATGCATATGGGCGTGTGGGGTATTATTGTATCCCATTATTATTGGCTTGGGATTGAGCTGCTTCCAATTTCTGCATTTTGAGTGTTTTTGTTTTTTTTTTTATAATACACACATTGACATTATAGTTTAAAAAAAAAAAAAAAAAACAATGATATTTGCTTACTTTGTAAAGTATTACATTATTTTAATTATTGTGAATGTGAAGACGATGTGGGTCATTTATTTTATTCATTTTATATATGTATATTTTTTATTATTCTCTCCATGGTCTGGCAGTTTGAGTAATTTATGTGGCCTACCCAAATGTCCTTTCTTTGGTATTGTTCGTCGAATCGTTGAGCTCCTTAAGTCTTGAGTTGAGCTGCACGATTTCTGACAAATGCGTGCACTGACTGGACAGGTCCTCTCAATCTGTGCGGTTCTTTCCTCAAAAGACTATCTCAGACATCGACCTACATGGTCTTCATATAACCTGACCAAGATTATGTCTGGACTTTAAAAGAGACTATGACCTCTGAGTTTGTTTCGGCCTTTCTTCTCAGAGTAGTCAGATAGGAAACGCCGACCTCATCTAGTTTAAAAAATATATGATTGACGTGTAAAAGTGTTTGTGCAAACCTACTTACAAAAATAAAATCATTTATCATTTATTAACAAGTTTATGATGTTTTAAATGAGTTTGCTATTTAAGTCAATAGTTTTTGAGGTATGGGATATTTTCGGTTACAACCTAGCCTTTATTAGAAATAACTTTGTTTTTCTTAGTCCTTTAGAGAAATACTATGAAATACAAACTTATTTTTGATGTCAATCAAATCCATAATAACCAACCAACCTACCTACCATCCTAATTACAGTACCCTTCACAGTGTGTGGTCCGACACGCACATAGCTTGTTATTATAAATTCTGACGCAACGTGACTATAACCACAGAATAAAGAAATACAGTATTGTTACTCGGCCGTAACCTTGATGTAAATGCCTACAGCCGCGCGGTACGTAAACATGCGATAGGGCTGACCGCCTCCAGTATTTTAATTACATTTGCCTACTTTGTGTTTCCATTTAGTTTTGTTATTGTATTTTACTGTGTGTACATAAATAATTTTATATAAACAAATAAAATACTTTGTGAATTGAATAGGAAGTGTTTAATAAAAATGCGTGTTGTTTTGATCGCCGCCGCACGACTCCAGCTAGTGAGCAGCAGCGCGCTGTTGCTATTCAAATGTCGAACTAATCGCCGCGCGGCGCCAGTCAGTAGGCAGCGCTAGCGCGCTGTTAAAATGGCGGGAAAGCAAGTGTGCATTCACAGATTTATTTTATTTAAAATTAAAAAAACAGTTTATTCGGTAATTTAAAAACTTGGCTGCATGCTCTAGTGTCTTTGCCAACATTTTCACGCAGCCACGGCAGAAAATAATCCTCGCGCCATTTTTCTCAAATTTTCTTTTCTTTGTACTTGTATTGTGAAATGTTTTTTTTTCTGTTTCCTCGCAAATGTGTTAAAAAACGTCGTACGATATACGTGCGTATTGGTTATAACATCTTAACGCACTAATATCGTAATGTACTATTACAGAATTATAATCATTAAAGTCATCAACACAACTCTCTAAGACCATGTAAGTCCAAAGAATGATGATGAAATCATCATCATGAAACAGTTATTCTTATTACAGTAACAGTTATTCAATAAAAATAATTAATTTTATTCATAAAAGTATGCAATCATTTCATTAATGTTTTGTTATGATGTTGTCACGTTAAACTATCGTCCGTAAATCGACTTTACAGACAACCAATTTTTTTGTAGTATTATTCATACACACAGTACAATAAACAACTATTATTAATAATAAAAACCACGTCTTTACTTTGAATTATACAAACTAACAAAACACACATGCGCCGAGGTTTTAACACAAGCGTACCTACCGTTTAATGATTCATGAACCGCCTATAACTACCTACCTCAATCGTGTTTATCACTTTCCTTTACTCTATTCACTTCATTTATTAATCCAGACATCTTTTTTTCGGGAGATAAAATGAAATACTTATCCATTAAAAATACACACATTATGTACCTACCTACAAGTAAGTAAAATTATTTTATAGTCTTACCTTTCAGAGTTTCCAGGTAATCTAAAAAAAGTTATCTCTGGATGCGTTATTGACGAATTCATGCAACCAAAAACAGCACAATATAGCCTACTCGTCATATTAAATATGTACTTGAACTTATTTTTAGTGCAAAAATCGCGCGGTTATTGTTAAAAAAATCAACACACCGTCCGTTCGTCACTGCAGCACAGTCGCGACTGTCTGCATGCTGAGCTCATGCCGTGGTCGAGGCGCGTAGGTATAGCTCGCGTTTCGTCCGTTTGTATGAAGACCTCGTACTGTATGTCTTTATACTGTGCTATAACTAAGTGTTAATTGTTTTGTGTTGTTTTACCTTCTGTACGGGTTGTAGTAGTTAACTCCGTACACCGATTTGTCATGAAGGTTGGTAAGTTAAGTTAGTATAGAGAAACACGCTCCACTGAGATGCACTAAGTAGTTAAGTTTATTTAAGTTAAAAGTAACAGTACTAGAGTGAAAGGCGATTATTTCTCTCAGTTGTTGATAGCTACCCAGTTATAAGTTCACTATATTTTTATTCGCTAGTCATGTCATTTTATTATGCCAAATTATGACGCGCATCGTTGGTCTAAAGTAGGTTACAGAATAAGCAGAAAAATGTACGTCGAGTAAACCGTACACCTTCAATAAAGTATTTTTTTGTTATTTTGCTTAACAACTATAATTTAAGGCTCAGACGTTTTCGATATAATTTCAATAAACTGCGCATAATTAGACGTTGTTAAGTCAGTAAGAGTCTGACACTCCCTTCCGCTCCACTCAGAGCGGGAGGGGTCATTTGATAATTTCCCATCCTGAAAAAAAAAAGTGGACATTGTTGCAACTGGCATCCGTAATGCGGTCTGGCATCCGTAATGCGGGCTTTACACAGGTGACTATAGCCGTACTAATTCAGCTAGACCGCGGGTGACTAAAATCGAAAGTTCCAACGTAGTTATTGACTTTTGCCGTGCAGTGACAGGTCGCATGTGGCAGGTGACTAAAATCGACAGTGAAAATGCTCAGTCACACTTTCTTATATCTAAGGTCGCAGGCGATTGCCCGCCACATGAAGGTCGATATTTTAATGCAAAATTAACTAGTCTCCTGCGATTTTTATCGACCTGGGTAAATGGGATGGCGATTCGGCTTGTGAGGCAATTTGGTAAGCGACAAGCCGCACTGCAAAAATCGACCCAGTAGTGTAAATCCCCCATAAATCTAGCGACACTCAGTTTAGTAATTTATCTTTGTTCTGTACCATAAATTTGATCTGTCTTATCAAAATCAATTGAAAAGTTGTGTGGAAATCGGTTGTCATGGTATGGGCATTTGATATGGAGGAATCGGGAAACTGAGGAGGAGGAGGAACACGACTTTTTCCTCATTCTCTTTGGTCTTATTAATTGGTCTCATTCTCTTTGGGCTGTTAGAGTGCGGGCAGACCAAAGAAACGATAGATGAACTGTGTGATATAATATGATGAGTGATATAATGATATGGTTTGAAAGGGGGTGAATAATGAGATGACGACTATAGGCCGACCGCTTAACTGAGACGTTGCTTATGGTAGCAGCGCGATACGGGACATGTGTGGTGAAGTGATGTGAGAGCTCAGTGATTCGTCAACTTTTGACAGCTAACACCCCTCCCGCACCACGCAACGTCTCAGTTAAGCGGTCGGCCTATAAAAGAGCAGGATGGAAGAAAAAGATATGTCATGTAGCGAGCGCACAGTAAAAATAAATTATGATGATCTTATCAAAATTAGCATAGTAAAATAAATAATATTTCTATAGAAAGTTTCTGTTCCCAAACAAAAACATTTCATTCCGCTGATCGCTAGAAGGTCTTACCATGGCGTGTTTAATAGGAATTCAATAAAGATTCTTCGGTATCGTTCCATTTTCCTTAATCGGCACATTTCGCCCACCTCAATGAATCGGTTCGACCGTCATCCGATTTGATCCTAGTTGGCTTGGTCTAAAATAGATCGCAGTTTATGTTCAATTATTGAATTCTTTTGCAATTGGATTGGTCATTATGTGGAAGGTTGAATAACTGTATGGGGAAAATAGCTATAAACAGCCGAAAGTGTGGTGTGGTGTGGAGTGTGCCTGTGATGTGAAGTGGAGGCGGTCTGTAGTTGCTTCAACTACCTTGGTCCTTTATACAGTAGAAATACCAGTTGTATGACAATTAAAATAATAAATTACCACCTGCCCTGGGAATTAATAAGTTTAAATGTAAAATGTTTGCTTGACTTTTAGACATGGTGTTTTTATTCGGTCAATGAATTTTTAAATCATACTTTTTGATATTGTAATTAGGATCTTTATAACGACATTAAAACTTTGACATTATTATGAGTTTTTGGACATGTAATTTTTACTTTGACATTATGATTTATATTTTGACATTATGATTTATTCTTTGACATTATGATTTATTTATTGACATTATGATTTATATTTTCGACATTATGATTTATATTTTTGGTTTAACTATTAATATTTTGACATTATAAATAATAAATTTATGATGAATCTTAACCAGTCTATTAATTTGACATTAAAATTATAAATTAAAACTTAATACAAAACATAACTTCATATAATATTCTTATAATGTACATACCTAGTTCTGATCTGCATGTACCTAGTTTGATAATTAATATTTCTACACCGGCAATGGTAGTATTATGTGAAACAATGTTTAATGTAAGATCTCAGTCTATATAAATAAAAAAATTCAAAGTCCTGACTGATTGATATATCAAAACACAGCCTAAACCGCTGGTCCTAGAGACATGAAATCTGTAGTGTGTGTTCTTTGTGAAGAGTAGATATCCACTAAGAAAGGGTTTTTCTAAATTCCACCCCTAAGAGGGTGAATGGGAGGAGGGTGAAATTTCACGCGGACGAAGTCACGGGCAGAAGCTAGTGTACTATATACTGAGAAATAAATAAATACTAAATTCTTTGCCTACAGATAATAATGTAGTTTTTTGTCTGCCCTTTTTTGTCTGATTTTATCACATCCACATACATGAACTCACGCCTTCTTTCCTTTTTACGTCGTTCACGTTACGGCCATACACGTACGCCGGTAGCGAGTACCACGCCCCTGACCTTTGTGAAAAACATTACCAATAAAATCACTACATGTCCTGATAGGGCGTGCCCTACCGGAGTTTCCACTTACATCTGCCTTGCAAATTCAACCACACCACCACCGCCATAACTTTGGTAAATAGATAAAATATGACAGGTGGAATGTACACTGGAACATTGTAAATAATTCCGAGCAAAATCAGTGTTTCAGATATACATATCCCAAAGCAGCATATCCAATGGTACTCGTGATTGGAATAATTTGGTTATACTGCCATGAATCGATTTCAAACGTCATTCGATTCGGATCTCGCGGGCCAGATCTGAAATAGATTGATGTTCAATTATGGGACTTTTTATCGTTTGACTGATATTTTTTGGACGGCATTTGTAGGCTAATGTATTTTATTTAAGCGGCTCTCGTGGGTGACGTAATAGGTGACATGAAAGATGACTATTATATATTTTTTACAGACTTAAAAAAGGAGTAGATTCTGAGTTTGGATGGTTTTTTTTATTACTTTTCAATTTGTGTTTCTAGCTAGGAGAGCAGTGGTCACCCACACGACTGTAGATATAGATAGTGCTTATCTTCTAAAACTGTATTATTAACATGTACTATAATCCTTAGTTTACCTAAATAAATATCATAGTAATCATAATATATTGAATTATACCCACAAATATTATCAATTCTCCTCAGAATATTATATTCATTGATGATGAGATTGTTGGCTGAAGTCGTTGATAGACCCGCCATTAGGTCAGCGGGATTGTCCGAAAGAGTTACCGCTGGCCTGGAACATAAAGTGCTAAGGAAGTAACACGGGTGGGTTTTAGTCAATAAGAGTCTGACACTCCCTTCCGCTCCACCCAGAGCGGGAGGGGTCATTTGATTATTTCCCATCCTGAAAAAAAAAGACCCGCCATTGAAGCAGCACTTTCAGAATTTAAACGAGGTAAACGACACGTATCTATGACGTTATCTCCGAACGTTACGTACTGTCACGAGCACTAATATGTCAACACTTGACAACTTTCAATTGCGATTTTTTCGTGAAATAACGAATACGACGTTGAAATACGACACTTTACACAAACCTATGGATTCGAAAATACGTTGTTCGTAATATCATAAAATTTCATTCAAAACTAAAGGAGACAAACGTCTTTGTTTAAAGCCAAGTATAAACACACTTATGCTTGTGACTGTACAAACAAGTAAATAAATAATTATGTAGTTGGACTATTGGCACGAGAAGTATAAGACTAGGCCTTTTATTTAGGAAATTTAATGCATACTCGTAATATTATTTTTAGATGTTAATACTTGTACTACTACGTTACGTACGTTACTACGTTTTTACGTTATTCATAGTTTTAAATTGTAAATTAAGTTAATTTTAAGACCTGTAATGATAGTGGTAGGGAGATTTTAATAAATAAATAATAATAATATAATATTATTATATTTTGTAGTCGTAAACTACCTACTAGTTTGAGTAGTTTCGGAGATTAAAATAATCTGGTATTCAGCTGCTTCCGGTTAGATTGGAAGCTTACCCCAACATGTAGTTGGGAAAAGGCTAGGCAGATGATGATGATGAATAGTTTTGATGATTAGGTACCTACAGACGCCAGCACATCAAGCTACCCGAAACTGTCAAATTTTCCCAATCAACTTTGAACCTTATGCTTTAGCGATAAAGTTGAAAATCTATTAAAGAAATTTGACAGATTGTAGTAGCTTGATGTGCTGGCGTCTGTACCTCCTACATTCAAATTGTACCTCTTTATAATATTAGTGTAGATTTTTGTTGCATAAAGGCTATTTTTAATCAAAATGAAACAGAAAAGTAAACTATGTTATTTTTCAAAGAAACCAATTAAAGTGCATCCCTAATAGGTACAAACAAAAAGAAAATCATCATCATCATCAGCCTATAATGTTCCCACTGCTGGGACACAGGCCTCCTCTCAGTGAGAGGAGAAAAAGAAAATAATTTATATAATATCTTAATTTGAATTTCCTCCACTAAACACTAAGTACAGCTTAGTAACTTACGTAGAATGTGACGGCAAGTGGGATCCCCCGCCATTTTCAATTAATTAAGGAAATGTATATTTTCTTTACCAGTAGTTGTACATTACGGAGTTTTACCGTACTTTTCTTTGAGGTTAAAGAATTAATGTGCGCATCGCTTTTAATCGTTTTTTTTTCAACCGCCTCTAGACTGTCAGTGGAAATGATAAAAGTAGAAAACGCGTACAAGGAGTGTAATTAAATGCAATGCTCTTCTTGCTCGTTTCTTGGGGTAAGTTGAGCTCGAGGGAGTAATAGAATGTTTGATGGGTTCCGTACTCGAATGGTGGAAAGGAGACACTTTTACTAAGTCTGCCATATGCGGCAGTCTAAATGCTATTCACGGAACAATTTTTTGAACATGTTAAATGTATGTGACGTGGCAGTACCTACTGTATTACTACAGTACTATATTTTCTGCGTTTATTCTAAGCAAACGCCCCGTATCACCCATTCTTCCAAACAAAAACCTAATCTTTTTTTTTGGCATTTATTTTTAGCTTGAGTTTTCGAATGGAACCAGTGTTATTTTATTGCCAGCCTGCATTAATGAGCATAAATACATAATCATATATCTATCCATCTATTTTATCTAAACAGTGTCTGAACTAACAAAATAATTTATCGACCGAACTACAATGTAACTTCATAAAGTCAACACCAACCTACTACAATTTATTTTGCTTCTAAAATTAGAATTAATATTACAACCCAAAAATTTTCTTTGTCCCGATAATGACTCATTCAAAAGGTGACTGTAGTAAGAAAACATGGAATTACGAAAATTAATTACATAGTAGAACTTGATACGTACCCATTCGGCGGGCAAGTTTAAACGAACCTGTGCTGCGTTTAATGACAGTATTTTTAGTATATCCAATCACGCGATGTTTGGTAACTCTCAATTTCAGGAAGTAATCGGGTGTAAGTAAATACTACCTAATATGTAAATTTATTTTCGGAAAAACACGGTTGAGAAAATTAATTTTTCAAGTAAAAAATTAACATTACAAAAAAAGTTTGTTGTTGGTGCGTGTTCTAATGAAAATCATTGTATCATAGATTGTTGGTGTGTTGAGTGTTTTTTTTTTAAATTTGTGTGTTAAAATATGGATATTTTTTTGAAATAAATGTTTAATTATTATTATTGTAGACACCAGAGGGGCAATTGTCGTAATTTTAAGAACGTTCACAGTCATCTCAGTCTTGATCTCTCAAAAATACCTACCTCTTTCATTTTTGGCAAGTTTTTGACATTAGTTGTCACTGAGATTAGATTGGGGTATTTTTGACAGATTGAGACATTTCAGACTGTGAACGTGCTTAAAATTGAGAAATTTCTCCTCAGATACCTATTTCTTCAATAGCATTATTGTACCAGTATTGGACCGTTACCTGATTTTTATTGTAATATTATTATATGACTTTAAGTATCTCTATAATTTTCATGGAGCTTATTGTGCCAAGAATATTTTCGTATTGACATCAATTCGTTTTTATTTAAGGTCAAACCTTCTGCAACTTTAAAATATTAAAAACTTACTACTTTATTAAAAGTATTTCGATATTCAAAGGTTGATTTACAAAAGTTATATATTGAAGATACAAAGTTTTTAGAACTAAAATCGAATTCATGTATGAAACTTGATATTACTTATTTAAGTTTCAGGTATTATGTTACATTCACTTTCGTCTGACTTTGGTTTAGTTAAAACGTTAGTTACCATAAGTCACCTGTCCCACAGCCGCGCCGGCGATTAATGAGAAGCGAGTAGATCAAGCAACTAAAAACGCGCAAGCAAGAAGCAGCGAGTGCGCGACGGCGAAGAGCGATTAAGGCTCCTACAAACAGGCGCGACGCGCGACCCGAATCGCGCGTGACACAAAGGCACCGCTCGTTGCGCGACTTGCGGTGCCTTTGTGTCTCGCACGATTTTATCACGTGTCGCGCCTGTTTGAAGAAGCCTTTACTCGCTGGTATACGTACCTAAGCACCTAGTGTGAATCTCTCAGCGATTATTCTGCCCGCCAAGCGAACGCTGAGCGAGTACTCTCTTTGATAGCTCTTGTCACTGCGACAAATGAGTACTCGCCGGTGTTGTAAACAGTTAGCGATCAACTATTAATAGGTATATATACAATCTCTGTTACTCACACAGGTATTACAACCTATTGTACCTACAGCCGGCGATAAATATTGCACATCGACCTTTTTACACAAAACCATTTTATACAAAGAATAAAAATAATTATCAAAAGAAGCAAATCATAATTGTTTTAACAGCTCCTAATAGATACCGGACTGTTTGTATTTCGTGCGACTGAGATAACGCTCTACGAAGCCGAAATTAGCCGATTGTCTCTTTCCAAAGGTCGATGTGCAATATTTATCGCCGGGTACTGTACGTTTCTTGAGCGAGAAAATCGTTGATAGCTAGTCACTTCCTTGCCGGCGCGCGGTGGGGCAGGTGTCTTAGATGCTTTGGTAAGTTCCGATTGACGTGTCGAAATTGACAGGATTAATTTAATACGTTCAGAATCGAGTCACAATCTCCTCGAGCGACACAATCAATGTCAAATTCTATAATATGTATTATTTTTGCGTGTGATAACACGCAAAAACAATACATATTATAGAATCCTATTTGGAATTCGTGTAAAATTTTTAAGTAGTTCAAGAGTCAATTCATATAAAATATGTCAAAAAAAATAATGTCAAAAAAAAATAGTAAGTCTAATGTCAAAATCAGTGTCAAAAATATTAGGAGTTCATCAAGATCATGTAGTTCCACGCTTGGCAAGACCAACGTAGAAACGGAAGAATTGTCAGAATGTAGAAATATTTCGATGGCGCGCGATGTCAAGAGTGAAGAAAAGAAATTAGAAAAGTCACTTTGCATAGAAAGTGATTTATGTCGATTCTTCTTGGAGTAAAGATAAAAATGGTCACGCTACACACGCTGGGTTCAATTTGTAGGTCGATTTTTTGAAGTGAAAACTTCTTGAGGCGCATTTGGCATTTTTTGAGATAGGAAAACCATTGAACTCGCGACACTGTTACCGTAACCGGCACCGCGCTACATTCGGATGTGTTCGGCTGTCCTCGGGATGTACTCGGTTTTAATGTATATCCGATATGGCAGTGAGTGATGGCAAAGTATTCTGTTTGTGGTTTGTTTATAAGACGATTAAAAAATACACACGTAATTTTTCAAGTTTTCGCTTCTGTCGGCACTTCCGGAGTGCCACTGTTTTTTTTTTTAATATGAGGGTTGTGAAACATAATAATAATAATGTAACGTAAGTACGGAGGTGTTGTTACTACACCAAGAATATCCAACATTTGCTTAATATAAAATTCTAGTGTTTTACCGCTATTTTCTTGAAAGCGTGTGTAATGTTCTGAGAGCAACGATAAGCGACGTCACCTATTTGTTTGCAGTAGATACATTGCACAGACACCGCAAGATATTCTATAAGACTGTAAAGGCAATTTTAGACAGGGTCAGTGCACAAGTCAGTTATCGGCGCCAGTGCCTGCGCCTAGACTGGCTTCCAGTGTTTACATGGTGTCAGTAGTCGCGGCTAGTTTTCACGGTGAGCACACGTTTGTGAAGTCAGTGAAGAAAAATGAATTCGCGAAACGGACGAAAAAAACATTTTCTCTTACTAGCCAGATGCAACGTCACCCCACAAAGCGGCGCCAGTAACTGACCAGGCTGTTTACACGGGGTTTTCGTCACTGGCGCGGGTGGGCGCGGGTTGCGGGGGGCGCCGACTGGCTTCTAAATATTCGTGTGCGAATTTACAAGCCAGCGCTGACTTCCCGCCACTGGATTGACTTGAAATCAATTTACACGGGTTTTTTTCGGGTCAGCGCTGGCTTGTCTCGATTTCGGCGCCAGTCACTGGATCTGTCTAAATCTGCCTTAAGGGATCTGGTACACTCTTGCGCAAGACAATTTTGCAAAACACACTTGCGCAATTAAACTGGCGTGAAAAAACACTTTTGCGAAAGTATCTACGTAACACACTTTTGAAATAATCAATGCTTGTTTTAATTATTAAGGACAGAACTGGCACAAATGGTTTAATAAAGAACTGTTTATTATGAAGAAGTGGTTATTAATAATGAAGGAGCGTAAAGTTCTCACTCATCATTTATTTATTTGTCGTGGATGGATGGCGCCACAGTACAGCGGACAGCGCCATCTAACAACTTGATTGGTAAACGAATAATCAGGTAATCGAAAACGCAAGCGAACCCTACCGCCTGGACACAATCGTCGGTGGAAGGGATGCAGCGAGGACTGGTGGAGAGACCGACTGTTGCGTCAGTCTACAGATGACCGTCGAGCTCGAACAGTCTTGGCAAACGCTCAGTACCAACAGACGTGTGTGATTCGTTTGTTAATCGCTAGTTAATTACCTACCTTTAAATTCAAATTATCTTTTCGCTCAAGTACCCACAGCAGTGCCAACACCTATCTAAACTATGTCAGAACGTGAAGAAGACCCGATGCTTCGCATCTCGGCCACCCATGATGAGACATATTATTTATTATTTAACTAGCTGACCCGACCACGCGTTGCGGTGGCTAACGTTTTTGTGCAATAAAATAATATTGCGATTATAAATGGAGATGTGAGCTACCTATCCTATCTTTCAAGTTGGATCAAATTGCACACGGTGTAGAAATTTGATTAAAATCGGTTAAGTAGTTTAGGAGTCCATCGCGGACAAACATCGTGACACGTAATTTATATATAAATTAAGATTAATAACTAATTATTACCTAGCAGTCAAGGATTATCAAGTAATAATTACCAAAGTCTCACTGATTCGTCTCGTTTTCAGTACAATACACTTCGAATATGCTGGTTTTCTAACACTACTATTTAAAATTTCTGCTTTTTATCTACCTATCTCAAAATAGTACAACACAAAGTCGCTTTTAGTTTATTTCCGAGTGAACGCTTATTTCTTAATTACACAATGAATCTTGATGCAGTTTTTATTAACAATTAGAGAATTTGTTCCGGAAGGTTCATATTTTTAATACATTAACATTTAACTTAGAAACAGCACAGAAATCTCGTTGTTTTGACATTTTCCCTCATCGGTATACATTGCACCCTTGCGAAGCAGAGGTGGGTCGAATATCTTCTATATTTTAACGGTATAATAGCACCTCTCACCTCTCCTGTAACAAATTTTTAACATATGCAATTATCCGAACTTCAACCCGTCCGTACCTACATTAACTGCTCCCCTGCCACTCACCATTAAGTGAAATTTTAAGTTAACCTTTATAAGTTAAATAAGCAAACATTGTAACGTTAACTAAAGTGGAGTCATTTTAATAGGTAACATTTGACAATTCATCAAATATTCAACAACGTAACCTTGTAACGGCGGGCATAAAATAACATATTTTTTCGTTTTGTTAGAACTGCACAATTGCTTACCTTTTTTCAATTACGATTACATATTTATTGTAATAATGACCGATACGAGTAATTTTACGATTTGCTTTCATTAATAAACCATTCTAAACATAATAAACAATTTCTGATCTAAAGAACTGAACGTCGTTACAAGGTTACGTCAGTTAACCATTTTTCTTTTTAAACACTAGGGATGTTACTCTAAAAATCGAAAGCTGATAAGTAGAATCGAATGCAATGATGACTTGTGAAGAAATATCACCATAAATTAATAACCACGTTGTGATTATAATAAAAAATTTATTTATTATTCTTTTAACTAACTAGGTATAAAAATACAAAAAATAATGAAATAGAAAAACTGCCTCCTCGCATTCGCCTCTAAAACTACAAGTGATTACCATGAGGAAATAAACTTTGAGGTTTTTAAAGAGTGGTTTGAGAAGCTGCTAGTCAGCTTAGAAAACCCATCGAAAATTATAATGGACAATGCACCGTATCATTCTGTACAAGTTGATAAACCACCAACTCAAGCAAATAAAAAGCAAGAAATTGTCTCGTGGCTGGTAAGAAATGGTGTGGATGCAAGTCCAACTTTATTAAAAGTTGAGTTGTTAAATCTAGTAAAAGCAACTAAGCCGTCCAAGCTCCGCTATGTAATCGATGAACTAGCCCTAGAGCATGGACACGAAGTTATTCGATTGCCTCCCTACCATTGCCAGTATAACGCCATCGAGCTTATTTGGGCACAAATAAAGGGTTATGCAGCGCGGAACAATACTGAACCACCCTTCAGTACTGCTAAAATGATGTCTCTGCTACAAACTGCGTGTGCAGAAGTCACTACAGAAGACTGGAAAAAAGTCGTAGAGAAAACAAAGAAAATAATTTTACAAGATTTTGAACGAGATGTGAGAATAGACAATATTATTGAAAATGAATTAATAATATCTCTGAGTGCTGACAGCAGTGATGAAGATGACAATACTTTTAACAGTTCTGATAGTTCAACTGAATAAATGCAATTTTTTTGGTCTTATTTTGCTCCTTAAATTTACGAAAAAAATAATAATAATGGGACAGGGATTCGCCTGATGATTTTTAAAATTCGCCTATGTTTCAAGTCCGTATCGATTCATTCACTTTAATCGATGTTTATAAGCAGGTCACCTCACTATGAGGACAAAACTGACAGACGTCAAATGTTACCTATTAAAATGACTCCACTGTAGTTACTCAACTACTAAACAATGCAATTTACCTATCCTGGGGAAATGCATAACGAAACACCGTCGGACCATCGACCAGTCCACCAGGAACGGCCGTTAATGCAGCAAAATTAAATGTCTACACCTTAAAACTCATAGAAATAGAGTCTATTTTTCGATGGCTTTAAATGACGTGAGAGTACATGTAGAATTGGTAGAAATGTCACGTAAAGTGTCCGACTAATGGATATCGATTTTAATGTAGCGCTTGTAAACATGATTCGTGTTATGGAAGTTGAAAGTTGGAAAACAAATAGAATTGTCTGTCTAGAAGTCCAACGATGGAAATCTAAACTGGTATCAAACTGTACGAGTCATGTATCGTAACAGCAGCCCCTATTCGTTACTGTTTTATGTGACACTTATTTATTTTTATTTATTTATTTAATTCTGCATACACATTACACACATCACGATGCAGTATAAAACTGATTTACATCCGTCACCTCACACATCAGGTCCAGTTAAAAACCAGAGTCAGGCACCAGTTGTCTGGCATTTTTGCTGAACTGGGCCTTTTTGGCGCAGCCGTGAGGCACACTTTCCTGCTAATTTCTTACATCGGACTTTGCACTTTTTATTTTTATCTTAGTTTTTATCTGATGTTCGACTATTATCTAACTATCTGGTGTATTGTGTGTCTCTTAGTCTGTGCTAAATAAATGTATTTTCTTTCTTTTACCCTTGCACAAATAAAAGTGAAATTAAATTATATTTATTTATGTAAGTTGATCTTTTAAGACACTTTACATGTCAATATATTGTTGGACAATATTTTAAAACTAGATGGCGCCGGCGTTTCCTATCTGACTGATCCTTGAGAAGAAATGCTGAAACAAACTCAGAGGTCATGGTCTCTTTTAAAGTCCAGAAATTATTTTATTAGGGTTTTATGTAAGTTTAACAAAGCAGGCGGAAGGGCCTATTGAAAAAAAACCGGTCAAGAGCGAGTCGGACTCGCGCACCGAGGGTTCCGTATCGTCATGTTTTTAATTTTTTATATTCGTCACAGAATTTTAACACTGTGCACTGCGGTGCAGAATATTGCAGTTTTATGTCAGCGCCACCTCTTGACCGATAGTTAAACTAATGTAATTTTGTTGATGATTTCTGAAAAAGTGTGCTATTTAGAGACTACCTTTTATTTTTCCTGTAATCTTTACATAAACTTCTATCACATAGAATAATTTTAGATTTTTATCTTTACAAACTTCGGAGATAGGGGGGAAACGGTATTTTTTTTACATTTTTCATCAAAGTCAAAAACTATGTGGCCTAAGAAAAAATAAAAAATGTTTGAGAATGTGCAAATTACGATCTTTTATATGATACCCCACATGCCCGCCCTAGTAGCCCCACTTCAAATTTTTCAGAGCCCCTTTCAGTCCCTGTTGCCAAAAAATATACATATATTTTTATATCTTTCTTATTTGCAAAATAGTTGGGCAAACGTCATCTAAAACTATTCCAAATTTCAAGTTGATAGCTAGATAGATTTTTTTTTATTTTTGTTTTTTATTTTTTTTTTATGACTTTGACTTTATGTAATGGATTGACTATTGATTATTTCTTTTATTTAATTAACTTTATTGTTCTGAATTTATTATGACAATTTTATTGTATTGTTAATATAATTTGCATGCTAACATAGCTGAATATGGTGAAACTGTACCTGTGCAACATCTTTTGTAAACCCATATTATGCAAATAAAATTATTGATTGATTGATTGATAGCATTGAGATATCCAGCTGTGACAGACAGACAGACAGAATGAGCCTCACCATTGTTATGTTGGATGTGGGGGTTCGTAGGTGGTACGGAATAAGACGACTGGACTTTTGTATAGTTTGTATTCAGCAGCCATGCATGTCAGACGACGGGGGAGACGAAGGGAAAAACAAGTGACAACCGGAACGGGACCACAGATACAATAATATAATTATAATGCCAGGTACATACGTAACATCTCCCTTATTAAGAAAAGAAGAAAAGACTCGGCGTGAAGTGGAACATGGTACGTACGTTAGTATACACTTTTTTTTTTTTTTTTTTTTTTTTTACATTTTGCAAAATTGTTACATTGTAATAAAATATAAAATAATGGAACGTAACATATCTGTGACTGACAGGTCTGACAGTGACATCTGTCCAGTTGACTTAATTGAGTTTTGACAGAAACTATAAAAAGAAATGAGTTTAGACATGGCTTGAAAAACAATAAACTTAGTTAGTTAAAATGGTTAAAACTAAGTACAATAATTATGAGCTTAATCTAGACTTAAAACTAACAAAATCTTCGGGGCTTTATGATAGCACTGCCGAATGAAGAATAAGTATTTGTTCCGTGTTTATTATGACGACTATTTGGTGTATTTAATATGTTTGTTTTTGTTTCAGGTTTATGGACGGGACTGGCTGGACAAGGAGATTGATGGTTCGATGGAGACGACGACGGTAAATTGGAAGGGAGCAGAGGATCAGTATCTAGTGGAACTGATGGGAATTGCAGTGGACTTTTACTAGAAGCAGATAAAGTAGGAGAAAGTTTTGGTTTTAGGATATGTTGGCGATTACGACGAAAGGTTCCTTCTGGGGAGGCAATAGTATATGATCTGGGTTGTGGACCTATGTCTGATACAGTACCAGGTGTCCAAATACTATCTGGCTGTTTTTTGAAGTAAATTTTATCACCAACATTTAATGAAGACAGTGGTTTTGTATGTTGATTATAATAAATCTGTGATTTGTTACCTTTCATTTGAGTTTTACTTGTTAAAGACCTGTAGTTAGGTATTTTAGGTTTCAGACTTTGTTCTATGACTGGAAGTTTAGTTCGAAGTGACCTGGACATTAGTAATTGGGCCGGGGAATACATGTTTTCTTTAGGAGTATTCCTATACTGTAATAATGCTAAATGAGGGTCTGAATTATCAGTAAGACATTTTTTTAATATATTCTTAACTGTGCCTATGGTTCTTTCTACAAGACCATTAGACCGTGGATGATAGGGACTTGATGTAATATGTTGTATTTGCCAATCTAAAGCAAAATTATTGAACTCTTTTGAGTTAAATGGAGGACCATTGTCTGAAATTAGAATACTGGGAATTCCGTGCCTGGAGAAAATAGACTTAAGGTGACTAATGACTATTTTACTAGTGGAACCACCTACTAGTTTTACAAGTTCAACATATTGCGAAAAATAATCTATGACTATGACATACTTGTCTGAATTGAGATCAAATAAATCAACACCAACTTTATTCCAGGGGATTGGTTTAACTTCATGAGGCTGTAGTGGCTCTTTGGAATTGTTGCGTCTGTTAGTAATACAGATATGACAATAATTATTAACATACTTTTCTATCTCAGTGTACATATTGGGCCAATATACTAGGTTCCTTGCCAATCTTTGGCAACTATGGATACCCTGGTGACCTTCATGGATTTGCTTCAATATGTCATTCCTCATTGCTACAGGTATAATAATACTGTTGTTTTTGAAGACAATGCCATTTATAATATGTATGTCTGTTTTTAGAGGAAAATATGGCTTTAGAATGTCTGGAAGTATTTTCTTATGTTCAGGCCAACCTGTTATGCAATATTTACTTAAGAGTGACAATTCTTTATCTTGGGAAGTCTGTTCTTGAATAGATTTAAGTTTATTTGGACTAACTGACAGTGATCTAATGACTAAATTGACATGTAAATCTAGGTCAGAATCAAGATCACGTAAAGACTGTTCTGGTAAAGCTGCTCTAGACAAAGTATCAGCGACATAAAGATATTTACCTGGTTTGTAAGTTACATTCAGGTCATATGGTTGTAGTCTAAGCATTATTCTTTGAAGACGGGGTGGAATGTTATAAATTGGTTTATTATAAAGTGACACTATTGGTTTGTGATCAGTTTCAACTAAAATATGACGACCATAGATATATTGGTGAAACTTTGTACAACCAAATAAGATAGCTAAAAGCTCTTTCTCAATCTGAGAGTATGACTGTTGACATGAGCTTAATGAAGCAGAAGCATATGCAATAGGGTGTTTATCATGGCAAATTACTGCACCCATGGCATCTTTAGACGAATCTACAGACAGTGTAATAGGTTTATTTTGATCATAATATGTCAAGACAGGGGCTTTCGTTATACATTCCTTTAATACATTAAATTCAACATTATGTCTATCTTGCCAAGACCATTCATTATCTTTAGACAGAAGTGTTCTCAAATTAGAAGTTTTTTCTGACAAATTCTCTATGTATGAGCCTAAGTATGTAACCATACCCAAAAATCTTTGTAATTCTGTGACATTTTTAGGAATTGGCATACTGCAAATGGCTTTCACTTTGTTCTCATCAACTTTCACACCATCTTTAGAAAAGATGTGTCCTAAGTACTTGACTTGACTTTTACATATATTGGACTTTTCTTTATTAAATTTAATTCCTAGTTCCCTTGCTCTTTCTAAGACTTGTTTTATCCTTAAATCATGTTCTTCTTTTGTTTGCCCATAAATTAAGAAATCATCCATCATGATTTTGACTCCTGAGATATCAGAGAATTTTTTTGTCATAATGGAATGGAATAGTTCTGGGGCTGCATTTATCCCGAATGGAAGTCTTAGGAATCTAAATCTACCTTGAGGTGTGATGAATGTACATAGCTTTGAAGAAGCTTCATCTAACTTGAGCATGTAAAAACCTTTGTTTGCATCAAGGGTTGTGAAATACTGTGAACCAGAGAGGCTGGATTTAATTTCATCAATAGTTGGAAATTGATAATGAGGACGCATAATAGCTTTATTAAGTTTTCTTGGATCAATGCAAAGGCGTAGTTTACCATTTTTCTTTGATGCAATTACAACTGAACTTACCCATTCAGTAGGTTCCTCGACTTTAACTATTATTTGATCTTTTTCTAACATGGCTAATTCTTCTTTTAATTGTTCTAAAAGACTGAATGGAATTCTACGGCAGGCATCGACAGAAGGTACGGCATCAGGCTTCATTGACAAATGACATTCGTAATCTTTAAGACAACCGATTCCTGAGAAGAGATCTTTATATTCAACAAGCTGTGATACATTGACTGACTCATGAAATTGGACATTATGGACTCTTTTAACTAATTTTAAAATATCACAACTGTTACGACCAATAATATTTCTACAGGTTATATCTATTATGTGGAAATTGATATTGTATGCTTTGTTGTTATGGATGACAGACAGAATGCATTGACCTACAGTAGGTAATACTTCACCGCTAAAGGTTGAAAGTTTGTGAGTACTTTTCATTATATTACTCAGTGGCAAATTAAGTTTTTTGTAAGAGTTGAATGATAAAATGTTAGTGTCAGCAGCTGTATCAAGTAAAAAGTCTACATTCTTACTATTTATGGATAAGGTTGTATGATAAGGGTTTTTTTGGCTGACAGAAATTTCATTAGTGTAAAGACTATTTAAAAAATAAGTATCAGATGAATTACCCATACTTTCTTCTTCTATAAACCTTACTTGCTTGTTGCGACAACACTTGGAAAAGTGATTGGGCTTGTGACAGTTGTTGCAGATGACTCCTATGGCTGGACATTTTATTCGGTGAACTTGACCACATCTAGAACAGATCTTGGAAGACTGTTTGATTTGAGGTTCTTGACTGGACGATTCTTTACTTGACTGATGACTTTGACTTCTTTGAGACTGACGACTTTGATTTCCTTGAGACTGATGACTTTGGTTACTTTGAGACTGACGACTTTGACTTCTTTGACGGCTATGACTTGTTCGGCGACTGTGATGCGATTGACGACTGGCGACAACACTTACTTCGTGGCTTGATAAGGCTTTAGCCTCTAACCTAGTGTTTCTCAGTGTTTTAGCGAGACTGACTGCGGCATCGAATGAAGACGGTTTCTCAATCAGGATACGTTCTCTTATGTATGAGTAAGATGAATTCAGATTCCATGAGAATATATCTTTAACTATATCATCGGCGAGGTCTTCAAAATTGCATTGGATACTTATGTTTTTGAGATCAGTGGCATATGTCTCAATCTCTTCCTCTGGACCTTGCTTTCTGTTAAACAGCTTATGCCTTTCGATAGAGATATTTACACGCGGCGTAAAATAGTCTTCGAATTTAGCGAGCAGATCCTTGTAAGTGATCTTCTCTATTTCCGTATTGAACGAGTAAAATATCTGAAGAGCGTCCGGGCCTATTGTTTGCAATAAAATGGCTACCTTTCTTTTGTCGGATTCATTTTCTAAACTATTAGCGATCATGTATATCCCAAGGCTAGATTTAAAGTTTCGCCAAGCCAATGGCATGTTTGAGGCGTTGATGTTGAGATTGAAGTTGCTCGGCGGCAGGGGATTTGCGTTTTTTTCGGCCATTTTAAGACGGGACCACGGAGCACGTTTTGCACGAGAATTGTGACTTACTTTTGTAGGCTGCTGCAAACGGCTACTTGTGACTTCTGACCACCTCGACCACCTTCTGACACCATGTTATGTTGGATGTGGGGGTTCGTAGGTGGTACGGAATAAGACGACTGGACTTTTGTATAGTTTGTATTCAGCAGCCATGGATGTCAGACGACGGGGGAGACGAAGGGAAAAACAAGTGACAACCGGAACGGGACCACAGATACAATAATATAATTATAATGCCAGGTACATACGTAACAACCATAAGGGTTCCGTTTACCATTTTAGTATGGAACCCTAAAAAGGTGTAATTCGACAAACAACAATCAGCTTTCATAGCCAGCTGTACTCATTCACACAACATTCATACCAATAACATTAGTTACGTGGTAGTTAAACTATTCAATAAACCACCATCTTTGGCTACCCGTGACTCATCATTATTAGCTAACAATCAAGACGTGTGGACCCATTCAGCAGCACACACAGTAACCATGCTTGTGCTGCGGAAATAAGGCACGGTATACATTAAGTCAAAGTGAAAAGATAAGCCAGTCAGTATAATAATATAAGGTGTAAATGAAATTACGTAAAATCTTAAGAGCGTTTACGCCGTTCGGCATTTCATACAAACTTTCAAGTCCTTATTTTTCGAAATGAATGAACCGATTTTAATGAAACTTCATACGCATAAGCAGGATCCAGTTATACCAACATACCTGTATGTTTGGAGAAGCAGTATTTTTTCGCGATTTCAAGTTTGGTCCTATAATAAGGGATTTTGTTCTAAGTGCCCATTTGTCATAAAAAACAATACTTACGGATCTAAGGACCAATTACTTAGTATTTTTTTCTCAAAATAATAAAATTGTTGGTTAATAATAAACCTATATCCAACAATTTTTTCGAAGAAATCTGGAACTAAGAGTATTTATAAATATCTAGGCTTTTCCATGTAACAATAAAGAAAATAATACAAAAACCCGTACCGAGTAGGGTAACCGGTAAATATGTTACGTCCAGAGGAGCTACATTAGATTATCTTTTATTGACACCTGAGGCAGCTAATGATGTGTCAAGAGCCGCTATTATCCTCAGCATCTTTGTAGGGTTACTTATCCAAAGGATGCCTACGTAAACCTATTATTAACGAGGCTATTCCGCTCGGCTGAAGTTAGTCGTATTTAAACTCTTGAAGTGGGTACGTATGGGATAAAAATGATAGATGATAATGTTCAATAGTTTGGCCATGAGTAAGTCCACATACCTACATAAAAACACGTATAAAATTTAGAACGGAAGGTGAAAGTCTATACAAGATGTAGAAGCTAGTAGAATGGCTAAATGATACTGCTGCTTATAAAGTCAAATTAAATATATTATCCGAACCAAATATTTGGTAATATACTCGTAAAAGAGAGGCCGTGTGCTCCCTGCACACGGCCTGCGGCCGCATGCGCATGCGGAGAGCGTACACTTTAAAGTATGATATCGACTTTTTTTCCGAAAAAACTCGATTAATTTTTTTCAAATATTCGTTCGTTCGTTTTCAAATGTCCTTTATAATGCGCACACATTCGTGGATCTTTGACAGTCGTTACGGGTAGTCAGAAGCCCGAAAGTCTGACAACCAGTCTTACGAAGGGGTATCGTATTACCCAGTAACTGGTTTGTGGAGGTCAGATAGGCAGTCACTCCATGTAAAATACTGGTATTCAGCTGCATCCGGTTAGACTGGAAGCCGACCCCAACATGGTTGGGAAAAGGCTAGGCAGATGATGATTATCTTAAATAGTTTCCTAGTCCCAGTTTTGTTGATAACTCCTCTGAAACAAAGCCGCAGAAAAACTATTTGTGAAATAGGCATTTGAAACAACAATTCCCCTATTTTAATCACACGGTATTTCGATAAATCGGGCCAATTAAACTTAGGATATTCTACTAATGTTCAGTTACACGTGTTTCAAGGTTAGAACAAGAGAGTTTGGGGCTATGTGGGAGCTATTAAGTCCATCCGCTTAAAGGGTAAGCACAAAGTTAGGCCCCAATTTTTTTTTATCTTTTCTATAATTATAATCATTAGAAAGTATTTATTGCGACTCGTACAGGAAGATCACAAACTAAACTAAACACAGCAAAATAAAAATCCAAGTTATATAAAAAATCGGTTGTCTGTAAAGTCGGTTTACGGACGATAGTTTAACGTGACAACGTCATAACAAAACATTAATGAAATTGCCGAACGCGGAGGCCGATTCGGCAGCGTGCGCGGCAGCAACGCTACAGAGCAAGGCCGCGAGGTAACGCTACATGAGTCATGTTTTTTCGTGTGTGCAGCCAGCTTCATCGATTTATTATACGTTGTCACGTCAAAAAAAGTAAGAAAAGGAACATGAAATAGAAAGTCCCATACGAGGACAAAAGGCCTATCTCTGCTTGATGCTACGACATTTAAAAAATAAATGTTGCGGCGCTGGTATTCTGATAGGGCTCGCTGTGATGTCACGGGCAGTTACAGAAATAAATAAATAATAGCAAATAATAAAATAAATATTTTTTCAATCTGCGCCAGACGTAACCTCATTACTTAAATATCAATACAACCCTCAAGTTCATGTAACTCTATTGAATTACTATTTCATGAAATATCAGTCAACAGGGCTTAACTTAGGCTTGTATTCATGATATTAATGATTATAATTCTATAAATACTCGTACATACTTGTTCCGGTCCCGAATCATATTTTGTTCAAAATACAACCTGAAGCTGACCTGCCAATTGCTAAACACGGACTAAGCTGGCGTTTCCCCTTTTAATAGTGGCGCCCGCTGTAGTTTCTAAAGGGCGCGCTTTTCGGAAAATACAGCGAGATGCGTGAAAGGAACTGCCTCCAGAACACATGATATGCGTTGCGCGTTGAACCTTATACTTTAGAGATAAAGTTCAAAATCTATTAATAAATTTGACAGATTGTAGTAGCTTGATGTGCTGGCTGTACATTTCCTGTATAAGCAAACATTGTACGGAAATCCATTGCGAGGTCAGTTTAAACTGGAAATGGACCTAAAGCTTGATGTGTCGGTATGTGTACCTAGCACCAGTATTTGAGCGGATAGTACAAACTCGGAACTAACATCAATGTCGTCAACACATTTTCAGTCCCCCTTAGTTTCCTTTGTTCTCATTACCATAGCAACAGTATATATAATTACGTCTCCAAAAAGCTGTATTTGCATAAAAGTGATCGTGAACAAATGTTGCGTGTTCATCAAACTGTAACACAAGAGACTCTTCTATTTTCTGGTAGCCTGGTACATGGCTAAGTAATCTTCTCATAAAAGTGATTATGAACAAATGTTGCGAGTTCAACCAGACAGTGACGCAAGAAACTCTTTTGTTTTCTGGTAGCCTGGTAGTTGGCATTTGCATAAAAGTGATCGAGAACAAAATGTTGCGTGTTCAATCAGACAAACTTTTTCTGTTGTCTGTTCTGGTAGCCTTGAAGGCCAATAATTCCTGTAATTAAAAACGCAATCTAGTCGCAATATCATCTTAGCGACAATTAATATCAAAAACTTACCAAAAATGTAGGAAAACTAGAAGGTTTTTTTTAAGTGAAAACTTCTTTAGGCGAGTTAGGCATTTTTTGGAAAAACCATTGAACTCGCGACAACAGTGTCGCGAGTTCAGTAACAGTACTGTAACCGACACCGCACGTGTTTTGTTCATAAGACGATTCAAAAAAATACACACGTAATTGTTCAAGTTTTCACTTCTGTCGGCACTCCTGGAGTGCCACTGTTTTTTTTTGACAGATCAGACTGTGAACGTTCTTAAAATTACGAGAATTGCTCCTCAGGTACTTGGAAAAGTTAAATTTGCATAAAAGTGATCATGAACAAATGTTGCGTGTTCAATTAGACAGTGACACAATAAACTGTTCTGTTTCCTGGTTGCCTGACTTGTTGGCATCTGTTTTCATTAAGCGTTTTGACTAAATAATTAATTATCCTACTGTCTGTCAGTAATCGTTGCGCAATTTGCATAAGCTTAACTTTGGAACAGCTTTCAAGATTCGTTTTTGTTTACAACATTCTTGTATTCACGAGAAGATGCGAGGATATTTTAAATAAAATATAATTTGTAATAGATAATATGGGCTGGTGTCCGCAACTCCATGTTAAAGAATGTATTTTGGGTACGAAAAAATAGAATTTAATAATTAAAACGAGTAGTGAAATAGTTTATCAAATAAACCTAACACGATACAGGCTATGTAAATTGGATTGAAAGTTAGTAGGACCAAAAAAAAATGCACACTTATGTACTCTTTAAAGAATTAGTCGTAAAATTTTAACATGCCCAAATCAGGGCTTTTTTATTTCTAATTTCCAACATATGTATGTATTGTTGTTTGTTGTTGTATTATTTTGTTGTTTGTCTTTGTTTTCTGTTTTTATAGTTTTATGGTATATTTATTTTGCTGTAATGCCAAAAAACGCATTTTTCTTTCTTTCTTTACATTGGGTATCGTCATTATAAAGGACGATAGCCATTTTGGTACCCTCTCCTAATAGCCATGTGTAATATAATATGTATTTTTGGATAGCCCTTTTTAAACTGAATAGAAGTTACTATGGCGCCTAATTTAAAACCCTTTTTTGTTCAGAGTTATACAGTACCAAACATGTCAGAAAAAACAGAGACAAACAGAGCAGTGGTGGCCAAGTGGTAACGGCCGCGACTTACGAGTTGTAGGTCGTAGGTTCGAACCCAGACAGGCGCTTTACTTTGTGTAAATTATTTCATCACCACTGCTCACAAAACGGTGAAGGAAAACATCGTGAGGAAACCGGCATGTCCTAGAACCAAAAATTCGAAGACATGTGACATCTACCAACCCGCACTGGGCCCGCGTGGTGGATTACAGCCCACTCCCTCTCACTGAGAGGAGGCCTGTGTCCCAGCAGTGGGAACATTATAGGCTGATGATGATGATGATGAAACATGTCAAGTTTTACCAATACACACATTACTAGGTACCTATGAACAAAGTTTTTTTGCGATTTTATGACTTTCCTAGTACTCTAACCTCAGTTTGCCCAAAAGAGTCTTTGAATCCTTATACGAAACTGCATCGATTGGCATCATAAAAAATGTAATAATTAACGTTTTTCTAGCCGACTGTAACATTTTTCTAAAATCTTCTAATGCAGTTAGCAGTTACTCAAAAATTACGGACAGGACAGTATCCTAAAAGTCATAGCACACATATCAACTTGGAAAGGGATCGTCACCGTATCGCCTTTTGGCTCGCCATCAAACAGGCGTCAACCTAAAGTCCGTATCGCCTTTCGCCTCGCTATCAAACAGGCGTCAACCTAACGTAAGCACGTAACCAAAGCGGATCAACAACTCCGATACGTCGTCTCGGCTTCGGCTAGACGACGCCGCGCTTACGGCTCGCCGACCGCTGGTTAATGATGCTGCAGGCAGGCCGCGGGAGGGGTGAGAGGGGCAAGGGTGGACGAAGAGACGAAGGCCATAAGCGCGAAAACTGCAAGTTGACCACGCACCGTACCACGGTTTGTGAGCTTGACCCGAGGCGAGGCGATTACGTTACGATTCCGATTTCCGATTAGTGTGCGTTGCAGTAGGGAGTTTCATACAAAGAATACTGAATGGCTCGAGTTGATGCGGTGACGATCCCTTTCCGAATTGATGTGTTCGCTATGACCTTAAGAACGTTTTTCTGTCGCTACAACGTTTAAGGTAGCCTTACTGCCTTGTCTCAACTTCCACCCTATATCAGGCTGCTATTCCACCAGACATTTGCTATGTAGCTATGCTGCGAGGACGTGAAACCTAAACTACAAAACTATGCGACCGTTTCCACTAATGCTAAGCTGTGTAGCAGAGCCAGTAAGATGTGCTATGAAGATGCGCCGCCGTGGGGTAGCTGTGCGAAGAAGTTGCGCAGCTCGAGCTATGCAATGCATCGGTAGTAGGGAAGGCACGGGGAGTACAGTACCCGGCGATAAATATTGCACATCGACCTTTGGAAAGAGACAATCGGCTAATTTCGGCTTGTGGGCTGGCAATGCGATGGGGTGGGTCGGGGGACCATAAATTTCACGTAGATGAAGTTGCGTGCCATGCAGAAGCTAGTACTAGGTATAAAAGGAAAAGCTTCTTTCCGGGCATGGAGGGGTCTTCTTTCCAAAGGTCGATGTGCAATATTTATCGCTGGGTACTGTACTCTGTTCTGCACAATAGGCACACCACTTGCAAATCCATAGCTCCCATCCATGGCATGCATCCTTTCGTATAAAAACATAGTTGAACCCGTTTTCCAATGAATATGATTTGGTGGATATCAATCGCATCCATAGCAACGTAGCATAGCACATCTCTGATGGAAAAGTAGCCTTACTCCGATCAGACAGGGAATCAAAACAAAGGCCCTTGGAAATCTTACACTAAATCATAATAATTTCTAATAGCATGTATTCCTATTGGAGCAGATAACAGCTTCCATACATTTCGTGGCATTATCCTTTATGTCTTTAATTTTTATAGTGTACAGTCACAAGCATAAGTATGTATACATTTGGCTTTATTCAAAGACGAATTTCTCCTTTAGTTTTGAACGAAATTTTATGTTATTACGAAAAACGTATTTTCGAACCCATACGTCTGTGTAAAGTGTCGTATTTCAACGTTACATTCGTTATTACACGAAAAAATTGCAATTGAAAGTTGTCAAGTGTGGAGATATTAGTGCTCGTGACTGTACATAATAAAGAGTAAGTTCTATCTATCTACATATTCAGACAACAAACATCATCTGTGCCTACCAGTATTTTCAGTAACAAACAGGCACCAATGAACCAGTAAAACAACCTTGACAATTCTCCATTTCGAGTTGACGTGAATCCCCCTTAGGCCTGTCAACCTAATGCTAATATTTATGTACAGACGTGCACGTCATTCTCACACGAAGCTTACACTCATATTGCGAGTTTATCTCGTACACTGTGACGTAAGAAGCAATTTATTTTTCTTAAAGACTCCGCGGTCTCATGAAGATTGATTGCCTGAGCAATGACACAGCGCCATCCGATTGACATAGCAATTTACTTCGCGTTTTTAATTTATCCAATCGCTGTCTCGAATTGTCTTTAAATTGATTCAGTTCGGATGGTTCTATTGAGGAGTGCTTGAATTGATGTTGTGATATTTAGATCGGGAAGGAAGACAAACGTTATGCTGTCTGTTATTTTCTGTCGTAATTGGTTCAGAGGCTGTGGAAAGTCTGTGAAATAATACTGTCATCATCATCTGCCTAGCCTTTACCCAACTATGTTGGGGTCGGCTTCTAGTCTAACCAGATGCCTCTGAATACCAGTATTTTACATGGAGGGACTGCCTGTCTGACCTCCACAACCCAGATACTCGTTAGACAGTCGTTACAGGTAGTCAAAGGCCCAAAAGTCTGACAACCAGTCTTACCAAGTGGTATCGTGTTACCCAGTATCTGGGTTGTGGAGGTCAGATAGGCAGTTGCTCCATGTGAAATATGGTATTCAGCTGCATCCAGTTAGACTGGAAGCCGACCCCAACATAGTTGGGAAAAGGCTAGATAGATTGATTTTGATGCGTTTTTCCAATACCTTGTAGCGTTAAAACTCATTGCTCAAAACTCGAATCTCGTCCCAAAACAATTTTAAAGCGCTCTCTTCAGATTAATGCGAGAGTTATCAATCGCGCGATATGAGTCGAGCAGATGACGCCTTTACAAATGGATAGAATACCGTGACGGACGGCATTAGGGGCCGTACATAAATTACGTCACACGATAAGGGGGAGGGGGTTAGCATAGTGTGACATCGTGTGACGAGTCATAAGCTTTGTGACGTCCCAAGTATAACCAAAAGAAGCAAGCAAAATGAGTAGGTATGTAATGATCGTAGCAGCAGGTGGGTTTCTGTAGTATCTGCCCACCCCTATGGAAAAGTCGTGAGTTTATGAATGTATGTGCCTTTCAATAATATTTGTTATGGTTTTATTTGAAATCGCAAAATATATGACACACCAGAGAAGGAGAGGGTCACACTAATAGGAACATTTGTGACAACAATTGGGGGGCTACAAAAATCATGAAATTAGTGTGACGTAATTTATGGATAGCTCCTTACGTTTAAACGTGGGAGCGTTTAAACGTAAGGAGCTATCCATAGAATGATGATTTCATGAAACAGTTATTCTTAAGACTTACGTGGTCTTAGAGAGTTGTGTTGATGACTTTAATGATTATAATTCTGTAAACACATATTTCTTACGGCCGCGATTCATATATTAATCAACGTACAACTTAATACTGACCAGCAAATTCCAAAAAACCTAAAAAAAATTGAATTTCGCGGGCTACCCTGGCCATAAACGTATTCTACAAAGGATTAGAATCAAACAGCGTCGTATTTCAACGTCGTTTGGAGCTTTAACTCTAATGGACAAACTCTGGGAACGTCCTCAACTTGAGGAAGCTATAATTAAAGTCGAAACATTGCTTTCCTATAAGGCCATAAACAGGGCGAATAATAAGCGAAGTTATTAAAATTGATTATTTATTTATTTTATTTTAAAGAAGGCTTACAGACTAACAAACCAATGAAATAAATAATTGTAATATTAAAATGCTAATAACAAGCCTCCACATATATTTAAAGAAATAGTCGATAAAAAGTAAGTACATAAAAGTTAATATAATTAGTAAGAGAATAGTAGGTAAGTTAACTATCCTTGAATAAAGACTGTGCCAAAAGCAGTCTTAAGGTCGCCACACTGGTGCAGAACAAGTCGACATTAAGGTCCCTAGGAAGCCTATTGAAACTAAGTGCACTTCTTATTGAGAAAACATTCCGCCTATAATAATTGGTCGTTGCAAAAGGTACATTTAATATTGGCCGTTGACGTAATTATGATTGTTTTCCCTGAAAGGTTAGGCAGAGGTGTTATTATGTCTATAGCACACCCACATTTCAACAATTCTACAACGTATCCTCTCTCCCCCTCTCTTACGCGTTCGCCCGCATGGAGGTTGGAAAACGATAAAAATATCGTACAAATTATTCCAAGGGGATGTACTAGCCGGATAAAAAGTATTCTGTGTTCTAATCCAGGCCGTGGTCTATCCGTGTGCTTCCATTTAATCAATACGCACCCAAAGTCACAAAAAATAGTCTTTCAGATTTATAACAATACCTACATATATTAGGAAGTAGGATAGAATTTCCTGTATTTATAATATAAGAACCACGAAATCAGCAATAAAGTTCAATTAACTTCTCAATATCACGAAAACAGCACATGTTTCACTCCGAGTGAAATATATCGAATGAAAGGCAAAAATTAACAAAAAAAAAGTGAAGCGTCTGATATCGATAAAATGTTGAAGCTTCAAGCATTTTTCACTGGGAGTGAAGCAATGGCCGTTTTGCATGGATGTGACGCATGTTTTCCCCAAACATGTTTTTTTTTTTGTTTGTTTTGTTTTGTTTTTAAGCGTCATTATTACCGCAAATGAAATTCTCTTTTTAAACGTCTATATACAAAATGAATCAACAGTGAAAAATGAATTTATTAGTGAACCGATCTAACGATGTTGGATTTGACATGTCGGCGGCATCTTTCACTCACCTACCGAATGATCGAAAAATGAAATGAAACGAAATACAACGTTTATTCCACGAACATGAATGAAACAAAAAATAACAATTCCGTGTGAAGCATCTGATATCAGCTTTAATAATGTGTTGGTTCGCGAATTTAATAGCTTCACTGTCACTTTAGCCGAAAGAAACAAGAGACAGGCAATTTATTATGACTCCCAGAAGTCAAGGGTGATAAAGGATTTTCTAATATTGTTATTCCAAATTTAAATATTTAATAGGAGTCGAAGAATTATTTCAATTGAAGGTTTGGCACCTTCGAGTAACTTTTTCAAAAAAATATTGGTATTGTTTTGAAAAAGTTACTCCCAGTTTCTGAATTAACAATTTGAAGATGAGAACTCTACTTTAGCACCGCTTAAGGTGATTCCTCCAATATAAGGTACCCGCAAAATTAAACATTTCTTAGGTTTTTTGCAAAGAAATCATGAATTTCGCGTGCTGTCACCAAGAACTTTCAAGGCACCCGTTAAAAAAAAAACCTAAAAATAGAGAGAGAGAGTTTGACAATTGTCAATTTCAAATATTTTAAATAATATACAGCGGTGCTATTCTGTAAAAATCTCACCTTGAAAACTTAGGTGAAGTGAGTGTGGAGTGAGCTGTCAATAGTATCAATTCCTAGCAAAAACAAACTCACTTCACCTAAGTTTTCACGGTGAGATTTTTACAGAATCGACCGGCTGTTTGTGCGTCAATGTCCCCCTACCACCCTGTATAGACGTATATAGACAGATAGATATAAAACTTCATTCGCAAACACACTTACTTAATTACAGAACTTGAAATAAAAGCCCTTAAACCGAGCACAAATATGGTGTAACTACCCCAAAACTGTACCTAATCATTATTTAAAAGCTCACAGTTTAACTCGGTACTTTTATGTAATCATCTGGTTAGCAACAGAAAACCTGACCTTGGAATATGAACCCTATGACTGCGGTTACAAAGTAGAATGTGCAATGCAAGAGTCGTACATGCTTAACACATTACAAAATAACAGTGCTCATCTGCGCAAGTTTACCAAGCGTTTTCATTTGAAAACCGCAGGAGAGTCGCTGAAATGCCGGATTCGTTTTACTAGATTTGGCGTTCTTCCAACTTTCGAGCAGTAAATAAATTATGACGCGAAATGTACGTAGGTAACTGCAGCGATGCTTAGATAAGGTTTTATGTGGCCATGGCTTTTTAGACCGATTTTAGCTTACATTTTGGTCGGCTTGTTAATCATTATTTTTTAATACTACAAGACAGCTGAAAAAATTTAAATATGTTCTTTTTTTTAGGAATGGCAACTCGCAAAGTCGCATGTCAACCTAGGAGGATATCGTCTGCGTAACCGGTTTTGCCTGTCAATATCTTAAATCAATAAATTAAAACCTCCAGCCAAGGCTGTAAGTAGGTTCTCGCGCAAATCTATTTATCTATCTCTAAGGCTAAGTCGCATTTGCTACGTTTGAACTTAAAATGCCGGCAGATTTTCTCGATTTATGACGACCGACACGTGTGAATCAAATATAATCGAGTAAATGTACAAGTAACTGACGATTGCCATCGTGTTTTTGCAAGCAAATCTATAACAAACTGATGGATCTTATTGATCATCAAAACACGGTATATCAAGTGAGATGCTAAGATGAAGATGGACAATTTTGTTCGACTACAAATCTATGCAATAACGCACACGTAGGACATAGTGTTGCCCAAAATCGGTCTTGGTCTTGCAGTCTTGGTCTTGTTCTTGCATTTTTGCAAGACCAAGACCAAGACCAAGACCGACTTATTGTAGCAAGACCAAGACCAAGACTGAACCTTGCAAGACTTGAGCAAGAACAAGACTAAGCCTGCAAGACTCTTGCGTCTCGCAGTTAAGTCAAACTGAGATTTGGGCGTTATAATAGGTATTTGGTTTCAATCCCGATTTTGATAGACGTTCCCCAGTATCAAAACCGTATCGTCATAACGCTAAAAGGTACCTACTTATTGTATTGATTATTATATGTTTCGACTATTTATTAAGTAGGTAGGTAGCGTGTTACTTACAAATTTGTTCCCATATGTTTTAAAAAAAATGTACCTAGCATAACTATCTAGCAAAGTTCATTTCATACCTTGTAGGTATATCTACTTAGAGTATTATACTTGTATAAGTCTAATGTGCAGATCTAACGTTAGTAGGTTGGTAAAAATTATGTAGGTATTTATGTTTCAAAGTTTATATTATTCTTCTATTCAGCAAAATTTAAAACTAACAGCGAGTCGAGTAGGTCTAGTACTAGTAGCAGTTTTTAAGCCAGCCGATGTTATGGTACAGACGCCAGCACATCAAACTACTACAATCCGCCATATTTCTTTAACAGATTTTCAACTTTGTCGCTAAATCATTAAGGTTCATGGTTGATTGGCAAAATACGACGTTCCGCGAATAAACTGTTGGTCGGTCAGTGTATTACGTACCTATTTATTTGATAATTTACCGACAAAGACGCCGCCGCCGCGCGGGGATTCCCGCAATCTTCCGCATTTTTTGTCAGGTTCAAGCATTTATGCACTTTATTGTAATAATTTTAAAGTTTATTTTCAAGTGCATTAATAATACGAGGAGACCGCTCGGCGCTGCGGTCCCTTTGTCGCGGCATTTGAAAGCGAATAGCGTAGGTACGAACTACGAAGATAGTGTTGACCTCGCAAATGAACTTTAGCAATACAGCTGATCAGGCAGCCCTTTCGAGTTTTATTTACATTGCTGTTTTAAGTGAAACAAGCGAATTTACTATTTTTTAATTAAAAATCTCATTGGGTCAGATAGAAATAATGATTTTATACAGTTTACAGTAAAAAAAAATTCAGAAAAAAAACGTAAAATTAAGAAAAAGCCGACGAAAAATTTCAACGCATGGGGGTCCAGAATCATGTACTGAATCCATGGTAAGCGGTTGCGCGTCAATGTCCCTGCCACCCAGCAATAGGCTAATAGGTATTTGAATGTAGTCTAGTCTAAGTAGTAGAGTCTCGCAAGACTTGCGAGACTCTTGCTGCAAGACCAAGACCAAGATTAAGACTGAGAGCGCAATACCAAGACCAAGACCAAGACCAGGTGTATTAACGCAAGACCAAGACCAAGACCGGCTAAGGTCTTGTCTTGGTCTTGCATTTGGGCAACACTAGTAGGACATGACGTAGACCCAGGATTTCCATACCTTCTATAGACGCGGACAAATTGTCCGTCGTCTGCTCAGCACTTAACGTTCGTCAAAAATCGAGAAAACGCGTAGACACCTTTAAATGGGTATACATTTACTACATAGTCAACCGTTCCATTACTCGTTGAGTGCTCGTTCTGCGGTTTGTTTTCCTGCGAGCTGCCTAAATATCTATTATTACAACCTAAAATAAATTAACAAGCTGCCCTAAAGTTTACTTTAATCAAAAGATATCCTAATATTTAGTACCCCTTTGAAAAGTATTAATTAACATAATGTCTTTGTTTCTTAGATGCGTTATCTAATATTAAATAAGTATACCCTATCAGTGTTTGGGTGCTTAATTAAATAAAAGGCAATTGATTCTGATATGAATCAACATTCTGATAAGAAACATGGAAAACTTGGCATTAATAAAAGGAGATACAATTAAGTCAAAGTCAAATCATTTATTTCAATAAGCACATAAAAGGCAATTTCGAACCTCAAAATTTTGTTAGAAAATGGAATGGGCAAGAAACTTCATAATTACAATATTTTGACAAGGGACCAAAAGTCTCTGTTCTTATCGTGTACTTTAGGCCCGTGAGAAATGAACGTATTTTCTTCCTTCTCTAAAAATGAGAGCATAACATAAATTAAAATATAGATACTTAAGACTGATAAAAGCAATCAAAACATAGCTAATTAAATTCCACAAACGATCCATTTCCCAAACAAAAGTTAAAATTCGGTAAAATTAAAATTGTATAATCTTAATTTTTTCAGCAGTAGCTGCTGTCAGCGGATCGGAGCCAAACAAAAACGGGAAATAACACTGTCTATGGCTGTCTCAACACTATTCATTCGACAACAAAAGAATTCGACGTAATTTGGTGGTTATCCAAGCGGTGTCACGGGTTTAACTGACAACTGCGGATAGTGATGTTACATATCGATGACAATGCGAATCGAGTCGGCGTAAATTCGGACAATTGTAAAATGGTGATTTTTTGTTTGTAGATTTATGTCGTCATGCTTGGAAATGTCTGGCTGTTTATTGCGTAAAAAATGTATTAGGTACCAGATTTTAGTGTACAGCATGACCGATGTGCTAGAATTGTTGTGTTGTTGGTGGCTGAGGTCGGGGACGTTGCTGGGGTTTAGAACAGTGATGACTGGCAAAGTAATTATACCTACATAACGGAGAAGGTATAGTGTGTCTCGTTATTATCAGCCATATTTAACTATTGTGGGCGTACGTGGGTATGTGTTGGTTATGGCGCAATAGAAAAACCGTTTACAGTTCAATTCAGATTATAATTTCACGAATAATTTAATCATTCTAGCAAATTACACACTGTTGGTACACGACACAACCAGATACGGAACGCGGGACAGTTTCTGAGCACATGTTGTCCGTACGGTCTCCAATGTCCAAGAAGCCAGTCCAAGAGACCTCCACATCGTTCTGTCGAGCTGTTTTTCTTACCCCCACGAACTCAGGCTAGAGTCTGTCAAGCGCCACCAGATGGCGCTAGCGTTCCGAATAATCAAATAAATGACCGGATGCGACATTATAACATACTAGCTGACCCGGCGAACTTTGTACCACCCCGCCACCCGCTCTTTTAAATCTCTGATATCTTCTCAGGTATTCATTTTAATGATAAGCTGTAAAGGGCTTTGATCTACATGAAATGCACAATGTATTTAATTGGATTAGGAATAATACTATACTGTTTAAAATAGCTTGGTAAAAATGGTGGGGTTATCATTAGGAGATAAACATATACCATTGCGGACTTTTTATATCGATCTTTTTAAGATATACAATTCCGTAGTTCATTAATTGGATCTATCTCGTAAGGTTTAGCCAGCGTTTGCAATGTAAGCGCACAAAAATATGTTTGTTACGACATCACATTACAAATATTTGAATTTCTCGACTTTTCTCTATTATAATATGTATTATACATTTAAACCTTCCTCTTGAATCACTCTATCTATTGCTGAAAACTACATTAAAATCTATTACGTAGTTAAAACGATCTAAGCTTACAAGAAGCCGGAGTGACTTTGTTTTATACTATGGAAATATGGCTTGTGGTGTAGACACAGATACACGAGTAGGTACCTGCTGAAAGTTCGCAACAAGTAATGTGGAAGAATGTTAACCATTCTAACCAAAAGTGGGACTGTAAGGGTATCTACAGTATACAGGGTGAAATTGAATTATCTAGCGAAACTCTGTAGACGTGATCGGATCGATATCTAATGACGATAAAACAAAAAACCTAAACTCTTCCTTTTAAATAATTACAGCTGAGTCGGGGTCAACGGCCACTGGTAGTGTCATCATAATCAGCCTATAATGTTCCCACTGCTGGGACACAGGCCTCCTCTCGGTGAGAGGGAGTGGGCCGTAATCCACCACGCGGGCCCGGTGCGGGTTGGCAGATGTCACATGTCTTCGAATTTTTGGTTCTAGGACATGCCGGTTTCCTCTCGATGTTTTCCTTCACCGTTTTGAGAGCAGTGGTGATGAAATAATTTACACAAAGTAAAGCACCTGTCTGGGTTCGAACCTACGACCTACAACTCGTAAGTCGCGGCCGTTACCACTTGGCCACCACTGCTCTCGGATCGATATGTAATGACGATAAAGCAAAAAAACCTAAACTCTTCCTTTTAAATAACTACAGCTGAGTCGAGGTCAACGGCCACTGGTAGTGTAGTTAGTTGAAAATGTGAGTTTCGTTTCTCTTTGCGTCATTGGATAACGATATTTATCACATCTGCGGCGTTTTGCCAGCTAATTTTATATGACCCTGTATAGAAAAATATTGATTATGCCTGCTATCAAAATAATTAACATTTCTATGTGATTTTTAGTACTAACCAAACGAGCCTTATTATTATTATGTATCCTAATACTCTTACGCCGCCGATACACCTATTTGTTGCTATTGAGAGGTAAAAGCACAAATATAAAATGCAAAATACGGTTCTCCACATCGTGAGATTATTATCGGATCGAAGAAACAAGTAGGTACTTCCGAGTATCGATTACATTTAGATAAAGTACATCACTAGTTCGAAATGCTTGCTGCGAGTATTATTTGTTAAGGCGACTACATGTAGTCCGCACTACATGTAATAAATTACCGCGCTTTAGGTCATGACCTAAAGCGCGGTAATTTATTGCAAAATATGAAGCAATTATCTATTTACAAAAAAATCTATTGTTTGGACAAAAAAAATTAAAACACTAGTATTTTAGTATGTTGCTTGTAGAATAATCTGACAAAAAATCAGAATGATTGCATGTATAGTAGTATGGTTTTTATTGTTAAAAGAAATTTTTTAGAGGTATCTTCATTTTTTTTTATCGTATCAAATTCGTTGTATTATGTTTTCAACACTCTATCTACGTAGCATATATCCTGAAGAATAGCATATATTTTTCTGATTTTCTTTACTGTAGTCGATCATATACTTTTATTGTTTCTAAAACTTGCGTTTTTTGTGTTTAGGTCCTGTAAGCCCCTTAAGTAAAGCCATTGAAAACGAGAGGGCTGGCTTTATTATAGCTTTTACGATGTCAAGAGGAATTTATCGGACTGTGATGTAATTTGCCATAGAATATAATGCTGCCCTGGCGAATCTTTTCATTGATGTGGGCTTATAATACCAAAAGGAGCTCAGTGTAAATTTCATTGGAAAGTCAGCGCTGATTTGAAAGGAAACCAATTTTGTGATGAATGTGAATAATGATTATGAGAAATTTTTATGTTAAATTTTCGTATGAGAATATACTTCATTTTATATTTATTTTGTTGAAGAGCTTGTTTTTTTTCAGACGATTTGTAGAAAATACCTTTTGTTTTCAACATGCAAGTAGGTAGGTAACTAAATCTGAAACAAAATTCCAAATTAAATGGTACAAGTCCCACGAATTCACGAAGAAATGTAGGCGATCAGGAACAGTTTTTCATGCTAGCAAAGTAACAAATTTCAGCAATGAAAATAAACTCAGATCGTATGTGAAAACAGTAAATATTTCTTACTCCGATTTTTAATTTGAGAGCTGAATAAAGAGATAACAAAATTACAGCTAATAGCTGTAATTTTGGTATCTCCTATAGGCACCCTATAATATTATATTGACAAAAAAGGTCAAAGCAGCTGTCATTTTAATCTAATAAATTAAAAATCAGAGTTCAGATACATCGTGTTTCAATATTTTCCTCCCAGGAAATTTCAAATCTAGTTTTGAAACGCCGGGGTTTCAAAACTGGGTTTTCGAATAAGCTAACGAAAAAAACAGAAAGTACCAAAGAAAAGCTTTGTATTCAGCCTGTAAAAACTTCAGACATCTACGAGTATGGGTAAATATTTTCCGGTTATTTTCGGTGATAACTAGCATCAGCTAGTTATCACCGAAAATAACCGGAAAATATAATTAAAAAAATCATTTTTTTTCGAGAATTTTTAAATAACCACGTTTTCCGTGAGTTTTATAGCATTTTTAATAGTCTAGATTTTTCTGCCAAAATTGCATTTACAAACGAAAAATTAAGTACAGTAACAGACAAAGGTCAAGAATAAGTAACAAAAATCGCAAAAACTGGATAGGAAGAAGTTAGAACAAAAATAAAGGAAAACATTTAGTTGATACAATTACAGCGTCTTTTCCTTATCAACGTAGGCCAGAATGTGTAGATTATTCCACAAGGGAAAATTAAATTATTTGCTCCGACGTCGACTATTTTATACAGTGTTTACCCATCGTGTGGGTTGAAAATTAGTAATCAGTGGATAATGGTGTTGGTTGTAAATTCAGAGATATTAAAGGCTAAGCAAATTCACAAGCATACCTAAATTGTCAAATAACGACTGTCATTCTTTGACAACTGTCATCCATTGATATTTGTATGAAATGGCTATAACAATTGAATTGAGGAATCAAGTTAGGGGATCAATTTGATTAGTACAATAAGTGTTAAGTTAATATACTGTGTTATAACACAAATAAATAAAAAATCGTAATTCTTTGTTGCATATGTTATAATAAAGGCTCCTTCAAACAGGCGCGAGACGACATGCGACACAACGGCACCGCAAGTCGCACAACAAGCGGTGCCTTTGTGTCGCGCGCGATTATATCGCTTGTTGCGCCTGTTTGAAGGAGCCTTAATTGCTATAACGTACCTATTTCTATATTTCAATCTTTTAACATAAAACAGTTTTAGTGTTACGTCATGAAAAAGTTTATCCACTTCAATAAGATTGGAAGACATGAAATTGCAAACGGTAGTGGGTAGGTATAATAATGCCGTGCTCAAAAGCGTTATCTCAAAAAACATCGTAACATTGATTTTTATGGCATCGGATAGCTTAAAGAAATACGTTAATACGCATCCAATGCAAGCTAAGCCAAATAGCGGTAGGTATCTTATTACATATGAAAAAGCCCTTAAAAAGAATTTTCTATCACAGTTTTTCCTCAAATAACTAAAAGACTATGAAATTTAAATTTTCTCGAAACTAGCTTTTCCTGAGATGCCGCTTTTGCGTTCAGCACGGCAGAATACATTAATATCATTATATATCTTAGATATAATAAATAAATCTTCATGTTTTAGCGAGTTATAAAAACTGTATGAAGCAAGTCAAATCAATCAGTCAAGTCATTTATTCAAACAAGGCTGAGAATCAGCACTTCTTGAAAGTCAACATAAAACCGTCTTTTAAAATGGTTGCTCTTTACCAATTCCTAGTGCTTCAGCTGGGTAGAAGTAGTGGCTCAGCAACACAACTGTCTTATAACCGACTTCGAAAAAGGAGGAGGTTCTCAATTCGGATGTTTATACGTACATATTTTTTTTATGTATGTTCGGGCATAACTCCCTCATGTATATGTATAGACGAAATGCAAACATTTTTTGTTCGAATGAAAATTCCGAAATGGTCCCATTTAAATTTCGTAAAGATCTGATGATGAGTTTCGGAGACAGAAAACGCAACTCTTCAATAAATGCCAGCAAATCAACCGCGATTGCTGCTATAGCATATGTGTATGCATTGTTTATGCAATCACACAACATAACCTGTACCCTTTAAATGGGTAGGCAGATGTGTTCAATAGCTTCCTGTCACTGATATTCACATAGCAAGTAGTTTTATATGAATTTGTTTAGGATAGGTAGGTACAACTAAAAAGTGAAAAATAAAAAGTATTTTACAAAAAAAAAAAGACTTTCAAAACAAACACTACAAAGTGAAAAATAACTTAAATTTCGAAAGTCGGTGTCAATAACGAAAATACAGAACCAACGACACCGACTTCCAATATTAAAGTTATTTTTCACATTCTAGTGTTTTTTTTTGGAAGTCGGTTTTTTTTGTTGTTAGAAGTGTTTAGTTAGAAGAACTTGATTTTATACAATTGTAAGTAATATTAACATTACGAAACACAAGACATTAAATTAAATTATTTGCCATAATATGTCAGCTAGAACACGCCAATATACCAACAAAACATTGAGACTATACTCAAGCTGTAAATACTAAAAACGTAAACAGAACTCAATATCTAAATAACATCCTCCACACATAAAGTGTGTGCCCGCTTTAATAAGCAATGCTGCATTATCTTCATATAGCTTTAACTTGAACTGTTAAATTTTAAAAACCATGGTCAGTAAGACACCGCATGTCACCGCAGCAGGCAGAAGCAGGGGTGGGTCGCTAGGAGAATTTATAAAACACATTTTTAATTTTTTGTTTCTCCATAAAGTTGTGACCGTGCGCTTAGTTGGTTTTAAGTTAACGCTCTCAAAGCTGTGGCGAAATGATGAGTTTCCCAGATAAGGACGGTTGTAGCTCGTTTTATCCTTGTGTTCCTATTTTAAATGCTTTCCGGGTTTTTTATTTCTGTGGTAAACTGAAGGAGAAAAAATATTGAGAGAAACACCCGACAAAGTTACACCGAAAGAGAAAGAAATGAAAAGTTTTGGTGAATGAGGAATTTGGTCATTAGTCAGGTATCAGTAGTACGGCATAAACTAAGAGACCATTATGAGATCGGGAAAAAACTTACTCTTTAAGAATGTTTCCATACTTTGTTATTCTCGTCAAAGTAAATGTTTTTTTACTTAAGGCCAGGATATTCGAGCATAGTAGGCATTTAGCGTTACCTCGCTCCTCGCGTGGCAAATCCCGCGAACGCGCAGTTCGAATAAACTCGCTGACCCCTGTCAAGGTAACATAACAACATCTAATAGTATTGTGAATCGGCCCTATTCTTGAAATATAGGGCTGCTCGCCTACAGTTTTTTTAATTTCATCATCCAACTTTAGTTCCTTTCTTGTTTTGTGATTGTAAATATTATATTTTTAACCGACTTCTAAAAAGGAGGAGGTTCTCAATTCGGATATTTCTATTTTTTTTATGTATGTTCGGGCATAACTTCATCGTAAATAGACGGACATGCAATTTTTTTTTTTTTGTAAAGATCTGATGATGAGTTTCGGAGAAACGACGGAACTCTTCAATAAATGCCAGCAAATCAACCGCGATTGTTGCCATAGCATATGTAATCGCAATCACACAACATAACATAACATAACGCCTGTACCCTTCAAAGGGTAAGGCAGATGTGTTCAATAGCTTTGTCACTGATATTCACATAGCAAGTAGTGATATATGAATTTGTTTATATTTGGTTATTTAGGTATTTAGTGATTTGTTGTGGAAACGGGCCTTAAAAATACATTTGTATTAATAGTACTCCATAAATAATTTTCACGAATAAATAATTTAAATTTACTCCCAGTGACTATTATGACAATATTACAAAGAATACCAGCAGCATTGTCCGAACGCAACATTTTCTTTGAAAATAATGGAGTCTGAGATTTCTTTGAAAATACTTATAATACAGTACAATGGAAATAATGAGAAAGGGAACCGGTATATACTGCAGTTAGTATTGCATCGACGTCGCAACATTAACATTTTTCATTATTCATAAGATATTTATTTTGTGAAACTGTTGGGGCATTTATTTTTGAATCATTAAACAGTGTTAAAGAGTCATTAAGAAATAAAAAACAAAAAAAAAGATGAAATGGGCGAAATCTTTCGAAGGTGAAGGGAATTATGGAACTCACTGCACATTTAGTTAGTAGAGGTAATTTTGAACGAGGGATATTATGCTAATGTAACTGTTGCTGTGGTGCAACTAAGCTTTAAAAGTCAACACTTGAAGATCGATATTGGGTTTTATTGAATATAAATGATAAGCTACTAAACTATAAGAGCAGTTCTGCATCAGATCTAAATACGAATGAAAGATCCGACTTCAATCCGAATTGGGAATGTTCTAAATTCGGATGGATAGAGTTCGGATCTAGTGCGCAACCCCTCATACAAATAGGACTATGGTCACTTAACTTAATATCAACAACTCGAATCTTAAGTTCGACAAGCAATATTCTGTTCAGCTTTGCATCATAAAGAATGGGCAACCTTTACAGCAGATTTCATTAATAAAGGCAGACCCACAATTTTAGAAATAAGTCGCTCCTCTATTCCGAACGAGTTGCTTATCTTGAGATATTTTTTTAAACTAATAAATGAACACACACCTCTTATAAAAATGAATCTATACAAAACTTCACCACCAACAAACCTCAAAAAAAAAGAAAATATTCCTTACTCACGACGATAAAAAAGCAAAAGTATACAACATTTGACACAGCACAAAATAAAAAATTAAAAAAAGAAGGTTGTTCGAATAGTGAACACCGTTTCATTACTGCACGTCTCGGAATTGAAAATAGTCGCCGTTGATTTTTTCCTTCCAAGTCTACCATTGTTTACCTTTGCTTTTGATATGTACTTGCTGCAAATTTGTTTTCGTTCGGAAATGTTAGAAGTGAAACGTTGGAGGAACTGGATAAAAAAGTGATTAAAATAAAAGTTATTGAAGGCAGTTTGGGTTTAATTGACGTATGTACGTGGTATAAGTTTTCTAATACTTAAATTGCCATTAAACTCTATTTTCCACTTATAACGTGATAAAAGACGTTTTAGTACTGGTAAATTCAAGACTTCTTGCTTTTTCATTTGCCTAGCCTTTTTGCAACTATGTTGGGGTCGGCTTCCAGTCTAACCGGATGCAGCTGAATACCAGTATTTTACATGGAGCAACTACCTATCTGAGTTCCACAACCCAGTTCCTGGGTAATACGATACTCCTTGGTAAGGCCGGTTGTCATAATTTCGGGCTTCTGCCGACCCGTAACGACTCAAAGATTCGCGAACGACAGCAGTAATTTCAAGACAAGGAAATGTATATATTTCTTTATTTTATTGTCTTTACCAGTAGATAGCGTTAGGTATTTAAGTTCAAGGAGCGATATGTTAAGCAATTTTCAATCAAATTCCTTTCTCTTAGAGCGGACGCATGTCTCCTTTTCGAACTGTCATTTTCATTCAAAAGGTTAGAAATGATGGAGGCAGAAAGTAATAAGGTGCAAGTAAAAATTAACTTTAAGGTTCTTAACATATGCATTTATTGACTGTGCTCATCATGTTTGTAATGTTTCGTAGTTTACCCACCTGGTCGAGGCGCTGGTGACACTCGTATTAAGAGCGTTTACGCCGTACGGCATTTCATACAAACTTTCAAGCCCTTGTTTTTCGAAATTAATGAACCGATTTTAATGAAACTTCATACGCATAAGAAGGATACAAAGGTCTAAAAGTTATTTAAGAACATTTTCGAAAAATAGTGTTACAGCCCACTTAGACCGATTTTAAATTTTCCATAGAAACAGAGATTTCCAGTTATCTTTTTTAAAATAAGACATTTCAAAAATATTCTTAAGTAACTTTTTAGACCTTTGTATCCTGCTTATGCGTATGAAGTTTCATTAAATTTGGTTTTTTCAATTCCAAAAAATAAGACTAGGGCTTGAAAGTTTGTATGAAATGCCGTACGTCGTAAACGCTCTTAATAGCCCAGAATTAACTGCGTCACTGTTTAGCGCTTGCAGAACAGCTATGATGTCTGAGAGAATGCGGTTAACCATATCACGTAGTAATAAATATGACACGCAATTGGATACATTGGCTTTTTTATTTAGAAATATAATAGAAACATTACGTAAAGGATTAACATCGTTTTATCATAAGAATGTCCATCTGCCAATTTCCATGCAGGCAATAAAATCACAATGTTGACTCAAATGTTTCATCCATTGATTTACAATAACGGCCAGCAATATATCAAGGAATATTAGGGAAAATCTGTTATTTTATGGGTTTATTCATCATAAAATATGACGAATGGTTTAATTAGAAATAATGGTAAAAAATCTGGTTTAATTAATAGCAATCAATGCTGTCCCCGTATCCCGACCTACATTAATGTGCCTCAAATGTTTGCAGTTGTAATATGCAGAGGAGCAATTCTTGTAATTTTAAGTAGGTACGTTCACAGTCTGATCTCAGTCTTAAGAGCGTTTACAACGTACGGCATTTCATACAAACTTTTAAGCCATTGTTTTTCAAAATGAATGTATCGATTTTAATGAAACTTCATACGCATAAGCATGTTACAAATGTCTAAAAAGTTACTTAAGAACGGGGACCAGGGGATAAATCAGGAAAATGTTATACATGTTTAGTGAGATTAACACAACATGGATCCTCTTGAATGTAATAAGTCTTAAATTAAACAAAAGGGCGGTAATTTTTTTTAAGAGTAAACTGAGTCGAGTCTGAGGAGAGTCGCTAGGCCAAAAAGCACGCTGTCTCACCTGGCTTCGTGTCTGACAGAGCTAGTATCAGTGATGAGCAGTTAGACGCTAGTCTACACGAACAACGTCTAGTTCTCGCGCACAGAAACACCGTTCCGAACTGATAGGCGCGTAAAATAATTCGAAAAGTACTTCGGAAAATAGAGTTTATGAAAAAAACACTGTATAAATCAATTACAAATAAAGTTTATTGAACTCTTCCATAACTGAGTTTTGTCGGTACGGACTTGATTTTGAAGATTTTTCACTGCTTTTATTACTTATTTACACACAAAGTTACGTTAAAAATAGCAAGAAAAACGAATCTTTTTTGGCTCATAACTTTTTAATGGCTTTTTATTTTACTATTCTATTTCCATACAGACAATGTTGGTGATTTAATTGTAAATTATTATGAAATTTGCGACCTACAAACAATTTTATTAGTATTTCCTGAGAGCGCGTGATAAACTTCTATCTCAGTTTAAAGACGTAACTCACTTTATCATAAAACGGGGCGGCACATTCAAGATAAATTCGTAGATATCTATAATTTATTATATAACTGTACATTTATACACCGCGTCTTCTAAACTTTGTAATCGAATTTGATGCGGTTTTCATAATAATTTATTTATTTCGAAAGGTTCATATGTTAATACATATGAACCTTTCGAAATAAATAAATTATATTTATATAATACAGTAAAGAAATCTCAATGTTTTATCAAGTCATAGAAAACCGTATGAAGCAAGTATGGGTCACTAGACTATTAAGAAACAGAAAATAAGAACGAAAACTACTTACCCCCTTACAAATAAACGTTGTATAGCGTCTGTATAGTTACACGACGACACTTCGACTTCTTCTTTTGAATGTCAAATTACTGACGACTGAAAGAGAGAAATCGGTGTGTAACTATTCATCTGATATAATACGTTTATTATTGAGGGGGTTAGTGTAAATCGAAATCAAATGTCATTTCAGCACTTTTTTTAAGTCAAAATTACCCCTAAAACGCCCGCCCTTCACCACTTCCTAGTACTTTACCTGGAAAGAAGAAGTGGCGCAACAAACTCCCCAGCAGCGCAGCTGTCTGTTCAGTTAGAAGAACTTTATTCTATACAATACTAAGTAATTAATATTACGAAACAAAAAACCTTAAATTTTATTTTTTCCCATATGTCAGCTAGCACACGCCAGCACACCTACCAATAAAAGCATTGAAAACTATGCTCAAGCAGAAACAAATACACCAAACCAAACAAACAAATTCAACAACCGTGAAACCGAAATTGCATCAGCAAATCAAACTGGTCCAATATCCTTTATTAATTCCCGAGCGTGCCAAGAACGTGTTACATATTGCTAAGACAACTTACTACAATCGCGGAACTATAAGGAAATCTTTGGGTTCCAGCCAAATGAATTAACGGTTGATAAGCCAAGGTTACTTTAGCATTGTTTTCAGGCGCCTGGTTGCTACTATTAAATTTTGCTAAACGGGCTCGAGTGCCTTGATTGTGAGTGTATGCCTTGTACTATTAAAGTGTTTTATTAAATCTTCTGATGCTATTATTATAATATAAGTGAAGCGTCTATAGTATTTGCTGTTTAACGTTGCTGTAAATTAATTGGATTTTTAGTTATTTGTTTATGAACTTTATAAAGTAGACATAGATTGTTGATGTCATAATTAGGTTGTATTAAATTTAATTACGTAGATAATTTTTGATTTACGATAAAGTCTTTCATTGAAGTGGCTAACACAATTATAATTATGTACCTATATGTTTGAAAGATCTCATAGACTTAAATCAGCAAATAAGTTAAGGATGTATATTTTATAAACAAATCATAATCCGAAGCACATCAATTCTCTGAATCAAAGCTAAACAAAGCCGCGATCACAGTTAGTACAACTAACGACATTTTTAATCCTCCAGTTTGTTAGAAAGCACATCGTTAAACCACATTTATATCCAGTTGAAGTATTACCACAGATTAGTGCCTACAGAAGGTCGGCTTCATACAACCAGCGAAAAAAAGCGTACGCACATATAGACGCGTACGTACGTGCGTACGTGCGGAAATTATAGGTAAAAGCATTAATGTACCCCGCGATGTTCAAATTTTCTTAGGTTTTTTTTTGCAATTTGCGGGTCAGTATCAGGTTGTATGTTGATCTAAATTTATAATTCGCGGCCGTATCAAATATTTATTTATAGAATTAATTTATAGAAATATTAAAAATCATAAATACAACTCTCTAAGTTCATATTACCCTATTGAATGAGTGTTTCATGAAGTCATGACATTTGAGGACAATTCTAACATTGCTGATTCTTATAATTATTAATCACGTAAAGCTATATTGCTTACGGTAGCGAATCATATTTTAATCAACATAGAACCTGACACTGACCGGCAAATTGCAAAAAACGTAAGAAAAATTGAATGTCGTGGGCTACTTTAGCAGTTCCCCGTAAACAAATCCCAGTCGATAGTGCGCTTGCACTCGCGGTACGTGAAGCGTGCCTATGTGTGCGTGCGTTTTCGGTCGTTGTATGGAGTTGGCCTTCTGTATTATTCTACGGTATGAGCGTCCGCTATCTGCAGGAGCAAGGAATCAGTTCAAGTGGACTTCTTATAAGCGCTCTTTAACCCAACTTTTTATGGAGGAAAAGAGTCTAAAAATTATGATGTAATGAAAGCTAGTTTCAACCATTATTATTTTTATAGGACATTTTTGATGATAGTGTTGCAGGTGGAGGGGCCCGTGGATAAAATATAATAACAGCCGCACAAGTCGATCGATCAGGTTAAGCTACGCTTGCCACGGTTGGTCTGTGGATGGGTGACTATCTTTACATACCATGACCGCTCCGTGCTTCGGAAAGCACGTTAAACCGTTGGTCCCGGCTGTCATTCGTGGATCTTTGACTGTCGTTACGGGTAGTCAGAGGCCCGAAACTCTGACAACCAGTCTTACCAAGTGGTATTATATTACCCAGTAACTGAGTTGTGGAGGTCAGATAGGCAGTCGCTCCATGTAAAATACTGGTATTCAGCTGCATCCGGTTAGACTGAAAGCCAACCCCAACATAGTTGGGAAAAGGCTGGCAGATGATGATGAGTGTTGCCGGTGAACGTAGAAAAAATAGCCTTCAAAATTATTATTATGGAGGATTTGAAATACCATCGCAGGTAGGTCTTATACGACACAATCACAGAGTTCGGGAATTCAACATAAGCCTTTTCATGCAATGCTTTAGCCTCATAGAGTATAATTTCTCCAATGTGACCTATTACCATCTTTACCTGTCCAATTTCTCACTCTAATTTTAAAACTTGGTCTACGCCGTCCATCCACCTGAGCTTGGGCCGGACGGCCTGGACTTCTCCGACCATCAAGTTTACTCTCAAGTAAACTTTAGGGTGCTTTGGTCTTGTATTCAACAAATATGAATCCTTCATCATCATCATTATCGTTGGTAGCCTTATTACACCTATGCTGATAGCCCTCCTTTTCGCGCCATGCTTCCCTTCCCTGGTCAGTGCGAGTCTCATCCAGGTCTTCCCTGCGATTTTCTGTAGGTCGTGCATAGGATTTGTGTGTACATACTTAACACAAACACAAAATAAGAACTAGTTGGGGGGGAAATATACGTCACATCCACGTAAAACGCCCATCCGTCAGCATAATGCTGCGACCCTTTGCGAGACAGCGCCAGCGCTAATTTTTAGCGACAGCCGGCAGGTATTTTTCTACTAGTGTGCTTAGATATATCTTGAGGATCACTTAGGTACCTCTCTGATTACGTCTTTTCATTCATAGATATTTTTTCTACCTAGGATTTTTTTTACACGTTATGCCAGCAAACCCTAACTGCGTACCACACTATCAATCTCAGTCTGTATCATTTTGAAGGGTGTTGCTAATCCAATGATTCTTAATCATCATCATCATCATTTCAGCCGAAAGACGTCCACTGCTGGACATTGGCCTCCCTCAAGCACTTCCACTTCGATCGGTTTTGTGCTTCTCGCATCCAAAGAGTTCATGCGGCCTTCACAAGGTCATCGGTGGGGATTCTTAGCCCCCCTTGCCTCACCGTGGCCTTGGCCGCTACCGTAGGCGGGCCGCCGGGCACTAGGGGCTAAGTATTATTTGTGCTTGTCATTCTTGAGGTTAGGGTTTGCCATAATCGCCACGCTTGGCCATGCGGGTTGGCGTTCGCAGTATGATAGTAAAATGTATAGAGAACGCTGCTGCCCATTCTGCGGTACATCCCTTAGTCGCCGTTTACGACACCCACGGGAAGTAGGGTGGTGCTATTCTTTAAGTCCGGCACCACACATATTATGGTACACACACACAGACTACGCTTCACACACAAAGACAATGCTACACACACAGACTATGCTTCATAAATGTTCGAAAAATTTGTCTGCTCAACAACGTAAATAACAATGAATGTTGTTGAACTGTCAAAATAAATATTCCATTGCTGTTGATAGTGTGTTACGTAATCACCCCGCTGGCAATGAGTCTACCAGCGCTCCTTCTACTGTTTCTCGGCAATCATTGTCAGGGCTCTGCTTCTCTTGCATTACTTATACCCCAATAAAAAAAAAACAGCATGTGTGCAATTCACACGTGGTAGAAGTGAAACCTTCAAAAACACTGTATAATGCTTCCTATCTCATTTTCTCCCACGTTAAATCTTATGAATTTACATGTCATGTCTCTTTTTACTGTCGCTTTTTCGTTTCATAAACTTTCAAATCACAACGACGCTAAAGAACATACATGCATCCATCCACATCCACACATCCATTAAATGTGATGTCATTTGTACTAATAAAAAACAAAAACACTGTATAATGCTTCCTATCTCATTTTCTCCCACATTAAATCTTATAATATGTCTCTTTTTACTGTTGCTTTTTCGTTTCATAAAATTTCAAATCACAACGATGCTAAAGAAGTTTTCACTTCAAAAAACAAATTAACAAAAAGTAGAAATTAAAAAACAAAATCCCTTCACCTATTTCAATTTAAGTGAAACGACAGCAATTAGAGACAATATCTTTTCATTCGACTAGAATGTAAAGAAAAACATTTACAAAATAGCAAACAACAAGCAATTGATAATAGAAACGCGATGTTTATGGCAAAAAAACCGAAGAATACCGTTCGCAGAGATGTTATTCATAATCTTCAGTAAATATTCAAAGATGGTACAAAAATCATGGTTCAGTAGGTCACAATGGGCGTTGGAAGTCCTTTGTGAGCGATGTCAAGTTACCCTATAGCTTTTATTTTATTTCAACTCTTACTTTGAGTTTTATACGAATGAGTGGTATTATTGCGACTTCTTTCCGTTCTATAATGAGTTACTTTGTTTGCCCGTGGACATTTTTCTTCGTAGTAGTTGTGAGTGTTTTGTTTTAAAAGGAGGTCATTTAATTATTTATTTAAACGTGTGCACTAAGTGTGCACCTTGTTCCAATGTTCCATCCGCTGGGACACAAGCCTCCTCTTTATGAGAGGGAATATGGGCCATAATCTACCACACTAGCCTAGTACGTGTTGGTGGATGTCACATCGACAGTTTTTAATAAAAGGGTTCCAACTAACATTTTTATAAGAATTGATGTTTTAATGTAAAAATGTTATGGTTAGATGAAACTTTTTTACGTTAAACATCAATTTTTTTTCCCAAACAGTCGACATATCATCCAATTTTTGGTTTTAGGACATGCCGGTTTTATCACGATGTTTTCCTTCACCGTTTTGAGAGCAGTGGTGATGAAATAATTTACACAAAGTAAAGATCTTATCTGGGTTCGAACCTACGACCTAGAACTCGCCAGGCGTGGTACTGGGCCAGTGCTGCTACCATTACTAATGTTGAATAATAACCTAATAATCTTAATATATACAAATTACGTGTCAGGATTTTTGTCCGCGATGGACTCCTAAACTACTTAACCGATTTTAATCAAATTTGTACACCGTGTGCAGTTTGATCCAACTTGAAAGATAGGATAGCTCACATCTCCATTTATAATCGCAATATTATTTTATTGCACAAAAACGTTAGCCACAGCAACGCGTTGCCGGGTCAGTTAGTAACACGATAAAGCTGCTTTTATGACGTAAAACCACAGAACAACAAAAGTTCTATTCCAAATATAAATAATCCTCCTGCCAGTAACAAAACACGTTTCAAAACGACTCAATAATATTCTGTCAGAAACGTCAGTATCTTGAAAACAAATTCATGTATACATAGCTCTCTTTATATTATGATTTAATGTGGAACATAAAACTATTCCCTTGGGTCATGGGTAGTGTCACAATATTTATAGCTTGTCTCAAATGTAAGCTGGACGTTTTTAATATCAGTTCGTATTGCATGCCTTATAAAATTATTATTGTAGCCGTAAATTGTAAAGTGACACTTTATTATATCGTCCTTTGTAATGTTCCGTAGAACTAGTGAGGGTATTTATTTTAATTTCTATTTTATATGAGCCCCTAGTAAAGTTATTTTTGATGTTATTTAATTGCCATTTAATTGTATAAGCCTTTAATGAAGTTTTCTTATATGTAAGTAGGAAAGAGAAATAATTAATTGTTTCAAAATCTTACCTACAATCTGCTGCCATTTAAATGAGAAGTAAGTGAGAGAAGGAAGTGAGTGAGACAAGTGATCTAAGACATAATTGTGATTTTTAGTCACGGCGTTTTTTATTTCATATGCAACCGCAACTATCGCTGTTTTTTCAAGTCAAAAAACGCGCTGTCGAAGCTACTGTCGATGCTCGTTACAAAAAACGCGCGTACAAAAATCGCTCTGTGCATAGGCCCCTTAGAAGCTATATAAAGCAAAACGTGAGTCAGTAAATAACCGTAAGTTGAGAAAAAATTACGCAACATTTAATTTTACTAGCAACATGTTTCCCACAAAAACATGTACTTAAACAATGTTGCACAACCCTGTTCCCAAAAAATACGCGGCTTTACCGTCACATTCAGCGATGAAAACGAGAGAGTACGTAGTAGATCACAAATCAAGGTTTTATCGCGAGAGGCCGGTGCAGGGAACTATGTATCATAAGAGTATCATCGAACCGGTGCCAGATGTGATTTACTGCGGTTAAAGGTAATAATAATATGTGCTGGAAGTGGCTTGGATGCGTTTGAATAAATGTAGGTTTGTGAGTGTTCGAAGGTACCGTGAATGAGTTAGCTTGCCGCAAAGATGAATGACAGTGAAGAATGATCAAGCTCCATGGCATACTTACTGTTGGAGAGTATAGTAGCCTGAATGAAGGCACAGTATGTTGCCAGCAACATTGCAAAACTTATGTTCTCAGCAACACGTTTCCCACAAAAACATGTTCTTAAACAATGTTGTACAACTTTGTTTCCCAACAAATACACGGCTCTACCGTCACATTCAGCGATGAATAAAGAGTGTACATACTAAATCACAAATCAAGGTTTTATCGGGAGAGGCCGCTGCAGGGAACTATGTTTCCTAAGAGTATCATCGATCCCGTGGCAGATGCGATTTACTGCGTTTAACGGTAATATTATTATGCTGGAAGTGGCTTGGATGCTTTCTTCCAGTATGTGTGTTTATGAATATGAAGATAGGAATCAATAGAACATAATAAAATATATAGAAATGTAGATAGAAGGGTAAGGACTGAGAAGATCAAGCTCACTGGTGTTGAGAGTCCTGTGATCAACATAAGATCGCTGTAGGTTGTTGATGAAAACGATTGAACAACCTTTACGATAAAGAGTTACTTTCGGAACCAGTTATTTACGAGTAAGTTGGATATTACTAAGATGTTTGTTGTTACAAAATATTTTCAGGTACATATTATATACTTTTATATTTTGCTTACAAATCTCAGCCTTTGTCTTTAAGGCCGACCAAATATCGCAAGAAAATAAAAGTTAGGTAATTTATTTGTATTTGTTGTAAACACTAGCTTAAGGAAATATCCCACGAAAACGTACCACCAGGATTAAAAAGTACTTACTTTTTAAAATAATTCAAACTTATAAACAGATCAGAAGCGAAGCATTCTCAATCATCGTGCATTAGAACTAATTGTCGCATGACTCATCCAGCACCTATATATCCAAACATATCTCTTTACCATCTATATTGCTGTCATTTAAGGCTAGAATAAAATTTAACTATGGAGCACATATTGGTCGTATAAACAGTGGAAACGATTTTAGTTTCATGCCTTATATTAAAGACAAGACTGATCTCACTATCTGCCTAGCCTTTTCCCAACTATGTTGGGGTTGGCTTCAAGTCTAGCCGGATGCAGCTGAGTACCATTATTTTACATGGAGCTACTGCCTATCTGACGTCCACAACCCAGTTACTGGGTAATACGAAACCCCTTGGTAAGACTGGCTGTCAGACTTTCGGGCTTCTGACGACTCGTGACGACTGTCAAAGAAAAAATTTTAGGAAAATCATCTAATTTTACAATATTTGTAAATATGTGAGCACATCTATTACATAATTGATTTACCTGTCATTGCTTTATTTTTCATTCTTTTTACCTTTTGTGGTAGACTAATTGTATTCTAGGTGCATTGTCTTCAAATATAATTTATCATAATATTGAACGTATACAAGTTCTTGTAAAACATTTTAAAACAGTAACGGTGGAGATCCTTGTCCATTATTTTTCATACGAAACTACCTTTTGGAAAGGACGACTAGAATCAATTTTATTTTATGTAAATTTTGACGTTCAAAAGTCTCTTTTAAGTGCCTATTTGATTTAAATGATTTGACTTTGAATTTGCTCCTCGCATAATATAATCAACAATACAATGTGAGCCTCCTCGAATACCATGGCTCATTAATGTGAGTTTGAGTAGATCTTTGATTGTAACAGCGTTCAAGTTAAGATCTGGTCACGTTCCACTTAACAAGTTCGCACACATGATGAGGAAATCAGATTCTCCAAATTGTGACGTGTGCGGTGTAATTGAAGACGTTCATTAGGTACCTGTTGGTGGAATGTGTACATTACGAGACGTATCGGGAGTTCTTTATTGGAAATTTCTACTTGAGCAGAACTAATGTGGCTATGTTCCACGAGATGTTGTCCTCCTCTCTGTCTGAAGCCGTTTAAGCGCTGTTTATGTTATTTAGTCGTAAGTTATAACTTTGTAAGTAGATGTAATTTAATTTAAGTTAGGGTACGATGGAACTGACATGTACTTTATGTATAAAAATTCCTTAAATAGACAGAAAAAAATTAAATACAGTGGGAGCAGTGGTGGCCGAGTGAAAACGACTGTGACTTACGAGTTACAGGTCGTAAATTCGAATCCAGGCAAGCACTATACTTTGTGTAAATTATTTCATCACCACTGTCTGAAACTTGCATGTCCTGGAACAAAAAAATCGAAGATATGTGATATCCACCAAACCGCACTGGGACAGAGTGGTGGATTACAGCCCACTCCCTCTCACACAGAGAAGACCTGTTCCCAGCAGTGGGAACATTATAGGCTGATTATGATTATAATACAATATACATGTATAGAAAAATAATAATAATAATATGCAAATATCGTATATGCATATATCGTATATGGGGTCTGTGGGGTACACTATGGGTGGTCGCGTCCAGGTCTCGGCATAGACTGGCACTCCTGTGCGGTGTCACTTCGTGCTTTTTAGTTCTTTCTGTGGCTTTGTTTTTGTATATACTAACAATAGTTTTATAAGGTTTTTGTGTTACTAACAGTATATGGACTACGTCTGAATTAAATGTCCTATTATTATTATATTAAAATACCTATTAACTCACTGTATCCATATAACAATACGCTTCCAAATTTGATTTCACAATGAAGGTTTTAGGCGCTATGAAAATTACTCGTGCCTAAACAGGATTAAGTGAAGTAGACTTCAGAGTAAAATAACATGGAATTAGAGCATTTAGAAATGTAATACGACGCTGAAAGAAGCCGAGAGTCGCTTGTACTCCCTGTCATTGCGATATTTTTTTTTGTATTGGGCAATACATACTCAGTGTAACCGTGTGAAAAATGTGGGTTGATTCTATGAAATGGAGGTACTACAGTCATTATCATAAGTCTTCTGCCATGTCCCGATTTTTTTTAAAATTTGGAATGGGTTTACTCTTGACTCTAGTCTAGGTCAGAGATGACAGAGACAAAGTCTACGATGAAGTGAGCTTACCCAGAAGAAGCCTGTTCACTCTTACTTTAAAGAGATTCGGGTTGTATGCACTCGGAAACACAAACGTAGGTAGAGAGTTCCACTCTTTTGCTGTGCGCATTATAAAGGACATTTGAAAACGCTTAGTGCGAATTGGTGGAATAGGAACTAGGCAGGGATGGTAACTTGCAGTGCGTCTGGATGTCCGAAGGTAGTCTTATTTATTTGGGGTAAGCGCAACGTGTCTCTTTCTTCCATACTTCTCTATTCAACGTCATTTCGGTAGTCACTAAGCATATCATCATTCACAGAATCCATTCATCGTTTCTTTGGTCTTCTCCTACTCTTATAGCCCTCGACATTCATACTCAAAACTTTCTTCACATTTTCCTTATTCCTCCGTATCACATGCCCATATCATGACAACAAATTTCCATACAACTTTTCAGTTACCAGTGCCACTTTCAGACTTCCTTTTATGTACTCATTCCTTATTTTATCCATTCGCGTAACAACACAACAGTACACACAAATATTAAATTCCCAGAATAATAAATATTGACATTTTTAATCACGATTTATGCATTATTGGATGTGTTAAGTAAATAAATAAAATAACCACGAAAACGTGATCAATTCATAACAACCAACGCGTGTGGTTACAAAATTCATGAAATAACAAATCAGCTGTGATTTCGTTGAATGCCTGTTATGACAAAATTATAGTTATCGATTATCGGTTATGAATATGATAACTATTTATATATTTTTTTCCTCTCTCCTATTTAGCTGTGCCCAGTCCGTCAATATTGGTCCATATTGATCTTGTTATAACCCTCTATGTAATAGTATAATAGAATAATAGGTTTTAGCTCTTACCAAACTATTATAAAAACCAACACAAATCCCGCACAGTTTTAACACACGTAATTCGCATCCCCCAATACGTATTTATTCAATATATAACGTCATAGGATAAATCTATGTGACGTCACAATATTCAATAAGCCCATCCCTGAACAAACGTTCGTTGAACTTTGTTTAACTTTCAGAACAGGTTAAGCCTACGCCGATAGGTAAAGTTTACTATTAAAACATACTTTAACATTAAACTGAAAGCCTGTGGGAGGAGTCGACTATACAGTTTCTATTCCTGTACGCTTACGAGGGCGAGGGAAGTCTTTATGGTTTAATCACAATTTTCGGCCATTTCCTAGGTATCTCGTAACAAGAGATTAAAATATTATTTTTATTGCAGTATCTTGAGCCTTTGTGAATCATTATGCGTTACCGTAAAACGGGATGAATAGGGATACAGGGGTGAATCGGGACGTAACTTTAAAATGGATTTTAACGTTGATGTATTATATTTTGATGCCAAAACAGACACTTAATCGTTAATTATAATATAAGAAACACATTAGACTCATTTTTAGCAAAAAAAAACTATATTATTTCAATGTTAAAATCCATTTTAAAGTTTCATTCCGATTCACCCCTGCATACTCTATTCACCCCGTTTTACCGTACTCAAAATGTTAATAGAAATGACAAATCTACCAACTCAATCAGGCATAAAGGAAGCCTCTAATTATGAAGACCGTAGGAATTTCAACGACATAACTATAACGACAATATGTACCTATATAAAGTGAGACCGTAATCTTTTCGTCATGTCATAACAAGCTTACAATCTATTGTATATCATAGCTTGTAAAGTACAGCTCAGCTAATCACTCTCACATTAACAAAACACAACGTATAACAAAGTAACTTACAATGTAAAAGGGAACAGGGTGACAAGGATGGAGATAATTCGATTAGTTGCAAGTGTTGTGATGTGGGGGGTAAATCTACTGGAAAATCAACATCTTGTGGCCCACGCATATGTTGTTTTCACATCATCCCAAGTTTGTATTAACTTGATATGCGTGTTATGTAATACCTAAGTAATATAATTTATGTTTATTATTGTTTTTGTATTAATCTTTAGATTTTCGACGGTAAATTGAGGTAGTCCAAAACCCGAAAGTCTGACAATCAGTCGTGGCAAGAGGTATTTGCGTTACCCAGTTACTGGGTTATGGGGGCTAGTTAAGCAGTCACGGCATGTACTCAGCTGCATCTGGTAAGACTGGAAGTCAACCCCAATATGGTTGGGAAAGGGCTAGACAAATGATGTTTAGTTTTCTACTTTGCGTTCACAGTGAAGTGATTTTATTTCAATTATAATTTAACCAGTTTCAAACTTTTAAGCAAAAACCCGTTATTTGTTTGCCATCATTTCAAATTATAGTCACCCCAATACATTAAAAAGCGTGTGAAAATGAAACCCGGTTTCATCAATTTATAAGTTCAAAATAAAGTGGTGTAATAGCCGCACTGAAAGTGATAAACTTGATCCACAAACTTCGTACAACGTCGTTTGTTAAACGATTGGTCGTATTATTTGGACGCCTAGACATTAAAACAGATTGGTACAGCCGATCGATTCTGTAAAAATCTCACCGTGAAAACTTAGGTGAAGTGAGTTCGTTTTTTCTGGGAATTGACACTATTGACAGCTCACTGCACGGTCACTTCACCTAAGTGTTCACGGTGAGATTTTTACAGAATTGCACCGCAGTAGGCCGGCTCCGTACAACGAGTGAAAATACACGCACACATAGACACGCTTCACCTACAGCAAGTGCAAGTGCACTCACGACTGTCATTTGTTTATTAGCACCTTCCCGGCGCGGGCCGATAGCAGCCAAATTACAATAGAAAATCAATTTAGTCTCATTAGCGGTGATTAAGCAATTAAAAGTTAAAACATTGAGATCTCCTTAAGTACCTATAGTATTTTTATCTCACGATGCAACGCGCTTTACTTTTGCTAAATAACTGTACAAACACGCTGTGAATGTGTGCGTGAAGTCGGTGTCAGTGTCAGCATGTAACACACACTTCCAACATCGCCCGTATCTCGGACGGTACTTAGAGCTCAGTTGTTGGTAAACATTTGTGAGATTGTCACCGTCATTGCATATTGTCAAAACAAGATGGCGGCGTTAGTTCTGATTTTGGCTGCGCGCCAAAATAACCAACCGATCAATTTTAAAAATCTTGCCGTGAAAAGTAAGGTGAAGCGAGCTTAGAGTCAATCCCTAGCATTTAGCGTTGTACGCGTGCGTGCTCGTTCTATGGAGCTTACCTTCTGTACCCGACTATTTTGTGGCAGTAGGCATTCTAGTTTCTGTGACTAAACGTGAGTGGTCATTAACAAGTTAGGGTTACCACCAACTACATTGTAACATTTTATGTGTTGAAACTGGTGAACGTGCACGGAAAATCCTGAAAGTGATTTCTTGAAGACCGTGAATTTAAATGGGATTGAAAATTTTATTTCCTTAGTTTGAGTTTGCAGTTTCTTTACATTGTAGGAAATGAAATTCGGTTTCATGAATCAATCAGTATTAAACTTTAAGTAAGTAAAGGTCTTATAATGTATTTAATAGAAAATTATTATGGGCTTCGAATTATGAGCGATTCTACAGAAAGAAGTGACTGTTCGGATCTGCATTAACTAAGCAAAGGTACTCTGCTTTGTAAATGCAAACGGTCCTAATTTCAAGTTGGACAACTTCTTACAAGGAAAAAAATTCAACTCCGATACGGCAGTCCAAACCGCCTTCAAAGAGTTCATTGATTCTCGCCCCCATGGTTTTTTTAGTAAAGGGATCAATGAACTACCTATGAGATGGCAAAAGTGCATAGATAACAACGGTGCATACTTTGATTAATTAAATATATTTGACAAAAAAAAATATGTAAGGACCTAATATAAGTGATTATTAAATTATGAAATTGACAGTCATTTGATACAATTTATCAATAAGTAGTATCAAATTGAAATCAACTGGAACAAATTCTGACTTGATGGCAGGAAGCTCCAGTTGTAACTTTTTTTGTCGTTTATCATTAGTTTTGAAATCCAAATCCTCTTTTTAAAATTAGAATTTCAATAATAGAACCTCTTTACTGTAATATCGTGAGGTTTCACCGCATGGCACATATCGCTCACGGCTTACATCCGTGAGATATATTTTCGCGTTTGGAGTTCCGTCTCAGATCTGTGGAGCCACGTGTGGCTCCGGACGTGAGTGGCAGATGTGTTCACAGTCTGCCAAGCCCGTCTTCCTAAGTCTAAGATTTTATTTTGATTTTGTAACAACGATACAGGAACGTGGTTGGATTTTATTTTAAGAGATTTTAAGTTGAAGTTTCAATGATTTTTGAAGAAGAGCGAAGGACGGCTTTTTTTCTTCAGTTTTCTAATGTTTTTTGGGTTAGGCTGTATTATTAAAAGGTAACATGTACATAATAGGTCTTGTACAGGCGCCAGTATATCAAGCTACTACTATGTTTTTCTTTAACAGATTTGCAACATTAGGTTCAAAGTTGATTGGGAAAATTTTACAGTCTCAGTTAGCTTAATGTGTTGGCGTCTGTACATTCAACATTGAGTAGAAAATTTTCAACGAATTAATCCATACTATCCATACTAATATTGTAAATGCGAAAGTGTGTCTATCTGTCTGTTGCCTCTTCACGCTTAAACCGATTTAAATGAAATTTGGTAGGTATAGAGATATTTTGAGTCCCGGGAAGGGACATAGGATACATTTTATCCCGATATTCCCTTGGGATAGAAATTTATGCGGGTGAAACCGCGGGGCGCTGCTAGTTAAAATATAACGGTACTAGCTTCTGCTCGCGGCTTCGCCCGCGTGCATGTCGCAAATTATCCCACGGTAACGTGTTGCCGAGACAAAAGTAGCCTATCTCCTTTCTAGGGATGCCATCTATATCCTTGCCAATTGTTATCGAAATCCGTTCAGTAGTTTAGGCGTGAAAAGGTAACACACAGACAGAGTTACTTTCGAATTTATAATATAAGTAGATGAAGTGCGCAGTGCTGCACATCCCCACCCTATTTCAATTTAAACAAATTTCAACTTTATTTCAATGACAATTAAGTTGATTTCAGAGTGACTAGCACTATTGAAAAAGCTATAAAAATGTTTGAATTTGTAGCGTAAACTGAACTCTATTATGTAGGAATAAAAGTTATTTTTCCAATAATTCATATTTGTTTACATTTTCGGCAAATAGATCGCGAACGCAGATTAATCTAGTGGCTACCAATCCTTTAAAAGATTGTCAAGACAGTGACCAGAACTAAATTAGGAACACGAAAATGCCTTCTCCAACGTTACATGGCGACAAAGCTGGCAATGTAATCTGAATACATAGCACTTAGTGTTGACCGGGGGTAAGGGTAAAACCCTGAATATTGTATAGCGGATTACGTCCTTCAAGGGTAAAAAGTTAGCGTAATTTGTACCCGTGTTTTTCTTACTCCTCTCACTAATATTGCAAATAGAACACTTAGTTTGGGTTCGGAAAAGACTAGAAACATTATCCTTCGCTGTGATTTTCGGACTGTCTCTAAGTGATCATAAGGATTACGTCATTCGAGACTGATTTTGTTAGGCATAAAGTGTGTAATTGTGTGCCTTTCATTATGACATTGAAGGAGACATGGATGCCGATCTCGGCTAGGGTGACTATTTATGTTTTGACGATCAGTGCGTTACACAGTGGGTTTTTGTTTTGTTTTGGCAGAAGTGGGAAATCCTCATGGACGCCCAGACTGTCTCACTGGTGAGGCAGTCTGGGCAGAGCCGGACTCTTACCGGCTAAAACCACACTCCTGCCTTTCTAAGTGTCCCCCTGACACAGTCTGAGACCTTTTTAAAATTTTTATTTTTATTTGTAATTTCGTTTGAATTTTGATTTTACTGAACTTTAATAAAGTTGTAGGTGGTTTAGTTTTAAATCCATGTTTTATTTATTTATCTAGAATTTATGTTTTTTTTTTGTCACTCTGGGTTAACCATTGAACAGTGTGGTAAAACAAGGATCAGTATAAAGATTCCCAAATTGGCTGGAATTCAGCATAGCAACAGATCAGCGGGGTAATTGCGTAACTCGCTAACGGTAACAATCGCTTTCATTTTTACGTTCAACAACATTTATTGCGTTATTTACGTTGTTGAGCAGACAAACTTATGAAGATATTCGAACTTATGAAGCAATGGAATAACAGTATCTGTGAAAATTATTGAGATTAAAATTATTGTGTTACGCAACTAGGGAGTAGTTCTTTGAGCCATCAATTTCAATCTCAAAGGCGTGTTCCGTATTTTTCCCCTAAAACTTTATTACAAACTACGCCCTACTTCCCTAAATAGTTCAAACACTTTACCCCAAACTATGAGCGACGAACCTACCCAAAACTTACTGTTACAGCACCGCGCCGCTACCACGCTAATTCTATCATACAAAATTAATTTCTATTACGCTTCCATACATTTATATTATAATCAGAACGTTAATATTAGCACTTTCCTGCAATTATAGAGCTTGTTAACACAATCCCTTATTTCCCGAATCTGATGTAGCATCCATTTAAACGTTATGCGCACACGGGTTAACTGATGATAACGTCAGCACAAAAGGGTTATTTGTACGGGGTTGATCAATAGTCTTTAATGTTATAACAATGAGTTTGGTAGAATAGGACATCTCATCGTTGAGAGGTACTTTGGACGATTTATAGTCAAGTGCTGTAAACCGATAATTGATTGTATGGGTTACCGCGTTTAGTTACATGATAAGCCCACAGCGATTTTTACCCATTGCGGTGCCATCGGTTTTCAGTCCTATTAGGCCGCGATTGTTTGTACTATTTTAACATAGCCTGCATAGGCGCACATCTTTACTTAAGATAATAAGGGCGATGTATCGTCATGTGCTTTTATCCGATGAATTGTTTGTATTGGTCTCTTTCTCTGTGTTTAGTTACATGAGTGCCTCATAGGCACGATCGGTTTTCTGTCCTATAAGGCGGGTTAGTTTCTCGTCTTTTTGAACATTGCCTACGGACTCGGTTAAAATATATTTTACGCCTGATGGAAAGCGATGGAAGAGGTCTATGATGGAACGAGCGTGCCCAGAAGATGCCTGAGGCACTGGAACTACCACGCATCGACGATACACAGCGGGCTGCTTGACGCCGAACTCCGGTGGGAGGGTGGTTGCAAACCAGGCGGGCATTAGCCCTACCACCGCAAGGGAAGAATTAGCCAGTCAAATAGTGTTGGGTGTGACTGTCCAGGATGCGCCAAACGCTCGGTTCAGTTGAGTAACTGGCTGAACAAACTGTGCTACACGAGGAGCCTTCTTCATGCATCCATAATAGTAGATTGTTGCATCGAGCGCAAAGTGAGTTATTAATGCACGAGAGTCATGTAAATTAACATGAGTGCATTAATTACTCACTTTAGCAAATTGCGTAATCTTATGTACTTTTCTTTCAACTAGCAATCTACCTACCGTGATAAAATATACCCACTCAAAATAAAAACTCATCAAAGTTTTCATAAGCTTTTAAATATTTATCCCGCGATTTTTGCGGCAAAAGGTTATTAACAATTTCATTTGCAGCTGTTTTTATACTTTCAGGAGTTGAATTCATATCGCTATCGCTGTCTATTTCCATTTTTAAATATTTTTTTTTGCTAAATATGAAGTATCAAAGTTTTACAATGGTACAAAATGCGCGCCTTTTTTTCTCACCCAGTCGGTTTTATTCAGTCGATTTTTATTTTCAGCCAGTATCTTTTTGATCTAATGCATACATTTTATATTAAATTTAATGGGAGACATTAAACCTCTGTGGTAAATTTACATCTAAATAAAAAATAAAAAACAGTGCATTAATGAAAAACTGTGCAACCATGAGATTTCATACAACATTTCTACACTGTTTTGGCTCTAAGCAAAAAATACGTCCTTTGTGATCGTTTTTGTAGTGATTAATGATAACATTACTACGTAGTTGAAAGAAAAAATATTTTATTTCACATAAACCGACATGGGCACTTATGAGAAGAGCAGTCAAGTGCTACTATCGGTTCTTTGGGTCGAGTTTGTTTGAACTTTTATAACTTCGCCTTATATTACACATACATACGAGTACGTACTTGAGAAGTATCTACTTTGGACGATGTATAGTCAAGTGCTATTACTGCATACACAATAATTTTTTTTAAACCTAGCATCTAGATTGGTTGGCTCTTTAATTAACACGGACTAAAATGATGCCAAACTTAGACCTCGAAAAATGTGTGGTTAAACTGAAGTGAAAAAAATTAGTGTAAATTAACTACAGATTTATTAATAAGAAGGTAAAATTTTTTCGAAACGGTTCGAACCCAGACAGGCGCTTTAAGGCTCCTACAAACAGGCACGACACGCGATATAATCGCGCGCGACACAAAGGCACCGCTCGTTGCGCGACTTGCGGTGCCATTGTGTCACGTGTCGTGTCGCGTCTGTTTGAAGGAGCCTTTACTGTGTAGACATTATTTCATCACCGCTGCTCTCAAAACGGTAAAGGAAAACATCGTGAGGAATCCGGCCAATCCTAAAACAAAAAATTCGAAGATAGGTGACATCAACCAATCCGCACTGGGCCCGCGTGGTAGATTACAGCCCATTCCCTCTCGAAGTGTATAATAACTGTTTCAGTGTTTCATGAAATCATCATTCTTTGGACTTACGTGGTCTTAGAGAGTTGTGTTGATGACTTTAATGATTATAATTCTGTAAATACATATTTGTTACGGCCGCGATTCATATATTAATCAACGTACAACTTAATGCTGACCAGCAAATTGCAAAAAACGTAAGAAAATTTGAATTTCGCGGGCTACCTTAGCGCTTCCCCCTTAAGTCCGCCACTGTACATTTATGTGCTTGAAGTATTAAATAAATAAATAAAATACATAATCACTCGCCGTCACATAATCGTAACATACTATTATTTCTTAATTCCGGCAGCGTGCACATGGTAGGCACACAGGACGCATCTCAAAGCGGTGGATAAGCAAGGATAAGCTAAATTAATGCAATGCTTAGACGATTACGAGTGTACCTACTGACTGATGGAAGCAGAGGATTTGGCGCGTAGTACAGCCAACTGCACCGTAATGGTAACATTTTGATATTGACAATGGTTTATGTCGTAGCAGTGAGGACGATTTTCGTAGTGCAAGTGTTAAGTATTTGTGCGATTGACTGTTGGATAATGTGAACGAGTTTTTAGTTTAGTTGCAACAGTTTTTTTAGCATGGAGATTGTTTTTTTTTTTTGTCGTGACGTAAAATCTCTAAGGCCTACGCTACACTTGACGGAAATTCCGATGAAGAATCGATCGGTGCGCGGAGGATGGAACAGACGCAGAGGGCGAGCGGTCAACGAAGAAGCGAACGATCTTCCGAGTAGTGTGCCTGTTACCAGTCATTTATATGCAATAACATGTATTGGCGTTCCGACGCGGAAGATCCGCGACGGAATTTCCTTCAAGTGTGGCGTAGGCTTAAGGAAATACATAGTTGTTGGAGACATCTCATATTATGTTCACGGCATTGCCGCGTCTATAAAGGGTGTTTATTGATGTGTATGAAGTATTAAGACGTAGTAAACATGGCCAGTGTTTGTTTACAGTCTGATCACAGTTATTTTGCATCACTGTCCATATCACTGTGATCTTTATTCTCATTCTCATAAGGTCGCTGTTGGGATGCCACCACTGACAAGTCTGTCAAAATCGTTTTGATCTTTATTCTCGTTACAATACGGTTGCTGTTAGCCTGCTGATATCAGAGGTAAAATATCTGTGAACGGACGGTAGTCTTAGCCAGAAATCTGTCTTCGGATTTTATTCACATCAACTGACTTCAATGAAAAAAGAATGCAATCGACGAGTTTTTTTGATTTGGATTCGCTTTTATGGGGTTGTTATTGCTGTATTTCTCACAGGATAATACAAATTTTCTCCACAATTTGCCTTCTAGAAGGTATGTAATTCAAAGCACAGGAATTGAAAATTAAAACTGTTTCACAGATCATTTGGGAGTATTCTTCCCAGAGGCGGTTTTTACTATTCTTAAGTTTATTTTAGGCTTTTCTTAACCCACCACCTGCCTAGTCTTTTCCCAACTATATTGTGGTTGGCTTCTAGTCTAACCAGATACAGCTGAATACCAGTATTTTACATGGAGCGACTGCCTATCTGACCTTCATAACCCAGTTACTGGGTAACACCATACCCCTTGGTAAGACTAGTTGTCAGACTTTCGGGCTTCTGACCACCCGTAACGACTGCCAATGATCTATGTACAAATGACAGTCGGGTTTAAAGGTTTAACGTGTTTTCCGAGGCACGAAGGGATCTCAATATCTAATGGATGTTCACCCATCCACGGACTGGCTTCTGCGAGCGTAGCTTAAGAGGGGACGGGGCCTTTTTTTTTTTTTTTTTTTTTCAGGATGGGAAATCATCAAATGACTCCATTACATATCAAGACCCCTCCCTGCCTCGGAAAGCATGTTAATCCGTTGTTGGTCCCGGCTGTCATTCACAGATCTTTGACAGTCGTTACGGATAGTCAGAAGCCCAAAAGTCATTTTTTTTTTGAGGATGGGAAATCATCAAATGACTCCTCCCGCTCTGGGTGGAGCGGAAAGGAGTGTCAGACTCTTACTGACTAAAACCCATCCGTGTTCCTTCCTTCGCCCTTTATGTTCCGGGCCAGCGGTAACCCTTTCGGACAATCCCGCTGGCCCGGCAGGCTTCGGCCCTATCGGGCCCCTTCATTTCATGCTGACATCTCTTTGAGGCGCGCGTGGAACACGTACGCGCCGTCCGGCACGGGCCTGGTCTTGATCGGACGGTGAGCTACCCATTACTCTCCGCCCGCAGGCCCGCGCCTACGGTGGCCGGGAGTCGTCGCGCGGCTCCCGACGCCCGGAGCGTCTCCCGCGGCGGCTGGGACGGGAGGCTCTCTCCCTCAGCCGTCCCGCCGCCTCCTTCGCTAGCATGACTGCTTCGCAAAAGGAGGCGACTGCCCCCCACTCCCTCTCGCCCCGGACCATGGCTTGAACCAGGGCCGGACGCGAGAGGTCGCCGCCGCTGCCGATCGCCTCTACGAGGACACGGCGGTGCTCCGCCCAAGCGGGGCAGACCTCCACCGTGTGCTCCACCGTGTCCTCTGGGCGATCCTGGCAATGGTGACACCCGGGCGTTTCCTCCCGCCTGATTATGTGCAGGAACCTCCCGAAACTTCCGTGTCCGGTGAGGACCTGCGTCAGGCGGTAGGTGAGGGCGCCGTGACGCCTCTCTAGCCACTCCTCAAAGAGGGGTCTTATCGCCGCTATCGTGGCGTGCCCTGCGCTGGGTTGCGACAGTCGCTCTTTCCATGCCGCCATGAGATCGCGCCGGAGGTCCGTCCGCTCCGCCGCAATTTGTTGCGGAAGCGGAGTTTCCCCCCGACGTAGTGCCTCCGCGCGCCACTCATACAGGCGCGCGAGGACTATCGCCTCCAGATCCCATGGCGGCAGTCCGGCAAGGAGGCTTGCCGCCTCGCCCGAGATCGTGCGGTACCCCCGGATCAGCCTAACGGCTACCACCTTCTGGGGCGCGTTCAAATAATGGGCGGCTCGCCGCCGCAGTGAACGCGCCCACACCGGGGCCCCGTATAGGGCCATGGACCGCACGACCCCCGCATAAAGCCTCCGGCAGGAGGCGTTTGGCCCCCTCAGGTTGGGCAGGAGCCGCTTGAAGGCGGCCCCGGCCCGTTCCAGTTTGGGAGCCAAACGTCGGAAGTGCTCGACGAAGTTCCACCGGCTGTCGAGGACGAGACCCAGGTATTTCATCGTCGTCTCGACGCCGATGTGAACCCCTCCTACCGTTAGTTGGGATCCCGATGGTGGCGTGTTCCGGGGCCCATGAAACGACATGGCCTCGGACTTGTGCAATGCCACCTCGAGACCCAACTGCCGGATCCTCTCCACGACTATCGCAACCCCGCGTGTCATCGCGTCGGCCGCCGCCTGATGCGACCTCCCCTGCGCCAGGACTAGCGTGTCTGTACTTAAGAGGCGACGGGGCCTCCGAGGAATTTGAAAAATAGGTATTTGAAGAAACTTTTGCCGTCGCCTTACCCCAAGCCTGCCCCCGTAGTGTGTGATAGGGACAGCTGCAGCTCGGACTGAAGTTATCACAAAAATGTTGACGAGATTTACGTTTCGTATTCTCCTTTGTTCTCCTCGAAAACTGAGCCGATTCAATTATTTTTTACAATAACATTTTAAGAAAGAGTATGTTTAGGTTGCTAATATTTTTTTTTAGGTAAAAACTTTTCTAATTTGTCTGGTAGTCCTCTAATCACGTCGGTAAAAATAGGGCAATTTTTAGTAATTTTTAGAGGGTCATATTTTCGTTACTAATTAGTTACTGAAAAAACAAAATGACAGGGATGTATTTACAGCAGACCTTGATTTTATGAAAAAAATTGCTCTAGAGGCATTATTCAGGAAGCAAAAAGGGGAATACATTTGTATAGAAAATTGGACGCCCTGTTCCCTCTTAACTTTCGTTCGATCCCTGCGGCTGTTAATATTTGGCCACGAGCCTTTATGAGGCTTTTATACACTGTTACTTACTATCCCTACTTGTAATCTCGTAACAATAATAGGCATTTAAATCCAGATAATTGCCTCGTGTCCGACATACGGTCCGACAAATGTAGGACACGAGACATCGGCTGTGTAATGCGGCGTTAAGAACGATCGACTGCACTGGATGGTCCCGATTCCTGACATTTTAGAAGATTATTCTGTGGTTTAGACCTAATTTAGCCTAAAGTTAACGATTGAACTTGAGGAATAAAAGGTAAGACAGATGGAAAGCTTTTATCCACGTGTTTTATCATCTGCCTTTTCCCAACTATGTTGTAGTCGGCTTCCAGTCTAACCGGATGCAGCTGACTACCAGTATTTTACATGAAGCGACTGCCTATCTGACCTCCACAACTCAGTTACTAATACGATACCCAAAACAAAAGGAAAAAAGGAAGTAGGTACTGATAAAACAAAAATACAATGTATTTTGAAACAGCAAGAGCTTGTAAATAAATACTAGAACATGTCATTGTAACAATTCAAATACATTAAATAAACATTATCATTAATCTCAGTATTATTACAAAATAAATGCTAGTTAACTCTGACGTAGGCCTGTTGTCATTTAGCTAATTAATTACGGAATTAACTATGCAGGATGCATAATCCACGTATCTGCTGTGTTTATTTGATAAACAGACTGTTGCAGTGTGTTTAACAATTGCAGTCCGGATAAGATTGGCATTAATTATTAGAGGTTTCAATTAATTTGTTAATAATAATCACGAGAGAATTAGAGCCTAAGTTTTCACTTCAAAAAAACACAAATGAAGAAACAATTCAAAATATAAGATTAAAAATAAACCTTGAGCTTAGAGATGATTCTAGGTAGCCTAGGTAGGTATATCTATTCAACAAATGTAACGGAGTATAACACACGTAACGTGAACGTATGCTTCGATTCAGACATGCGTTGCACGTTATTCAAGTCTCATGGCTTGTCTCATACTCGTACGTTGACTGACTAACGTCCACGGATTATGTCAATTGCTCGGATAGTAGGCAGTTTGATTGTCCTCTTTGTATAATTGAAACTCTATCTGTACTGTCTTATTTTCAATAACTTTGAAAGAATATTAAGGCAGCGCTAAGGTAGCCCGCGAATTCCAAATTTTCTTACGTTGTTTGCAATTTGCTAGTCAGTATTAAGTTGTACGTCGATTAAAATGCCGCCCATTGTATGTTTTGTATTCATAATCGTATTTTTTTGTTATGTATTTTCTAGTGTACAATAAAGTATATACGTATATAAATAAATAAAATATTATTCGCGGACGTAACAAATAAGTATTTACAGAATTATATTAGGTTACCTACATAATTATGTTTATATTATTATTGTAAATATCTTTGATTTTTGGCAACGACAGCGAAGTCTCTGTCAGAGATAAACAAACAGTTTTAGTTACATATCATGTATATTTCTGCTTGAAATCTCAAAGCATCGACTCTTATCCAAACCACATGAGTAGACAAACGGAACCCAAACTATTCCCCTATAAATTGAAACCAACCAAAATATTTCACCAGGATCCGGACCGGACATGCGCCGTGGACGAACGCCCTTCACGGTACGTTAACTGGATAGATGTCTGGTGTCCATCATTGTCTGAACCTTCCACAGCTGTTTGTCAGCAACTGGCGTCACTTTGACCGCCCATAATACTTTGATTAAATCAATCTCTGTTGAAAAACCTACCGTAACTTTGGCTAGTAAGGTGGTAATTGAATTGGCAGGGAAAACAATACATTTTGCTAACTTAATCCATGTATTGTCCGCGGTGAATCTACTAATAATGTTAGTGATGAGTGCACTAGGTTTACTTTAGCAAGTCTGTGGTAGTGAATCTCTGTTTTGTTTGAAAAATTGGTCCCGATAAGTTTTTGTTCCTTTTCATTGTAGGTAAGTGCGGTTCCAGAGTTCATTCTTTTTACCTTATATCTGCTGAGCCATACAATATGGAGACGAAAAAAACACTAACAATACTAATGCAAATCATGCAACTATCACATAAATCCTAACTTCGAAATAAAATAATCATAATTCAATTTTTTTTTTTTTATCATTATTTTTTTTTGTTATGTATTTTCTGGTGTACAATAAAGTATATATAAATAAATAAATAATAAATAAAAAAAGTGTCATTGTCGGTATTTAAAAAAAAAAAATTGGTGTCCCATACATTTTGACCGCATAATTTTTCGATGAAACAGCAGACTTTTTTTTGATAACAGACTAAAAACTCTGCGTTACGTAATCACGACACAATACAATTTTTTTGTCGATGCAATGGGCATTGTTCATATTTTTTTAAATGTAGTAATTGAAAAACCATTTCGAGGAATAGCGTTACTGATCATTACGGACTAATTAATTTTGAATTATGTTATTGATATTTTTGATAAAATATGATTGACCTTCTTTGCCCTTCAAATGACGTCGGCTTTGGCCGTACAGTTTTGTATCGTTACCTCAGAAATAAAAAGTAAGAGGCAAGTATTGTCTACAATCTGTCAAATGTCAAATTATTATAAATATAAATGTCAAAAATATAAACATTCTTGTTTATATCTCATTGCATTACATGATTATTTCAACACTCGACAATATTTAATATATTGGAAGAGTTATGGAATACAGGAATTGCTTTGTTCCAACTTGCAGCAATAATAGTAATAATGTCGCCGCGTGCGTTATTATTCTATTTCTAAGTCGCCGCGTCGATTTTTCTAGTGACGATAGAGAGTAGTATATTTCCTTGAAGGTCACTTAAACATAAAAAACCATTTGTAAATAAATATCTTAAGCTAGGATTCGATTATTTAAGACGTCTATTCGGCCTATTGACACTTTGACAGATGTGACATTGTTGACGTTGTGTTGACAGATTAAAATTTTTAATTATGTACTAGTAAGGCAACGGCACTTAATCTTTATGCCACTGGATGACGTCACCTACCTTAAAAACTTAAAACAATTAAATAATTTTTATTAAAATAACTATTGAGCCAATCATCAAAATATTCAAATTAGTTTCTCAAAATGCTCTAAATTTACAAAAAATAAAATAAAATATAATGGTTAGAAATTTTGGACAATCCCCATTCGACGATTCTAGACGCAATCGCGTCTAGAATCATTGTGCTGAATTCATTGTTGCAGTTTGCGTGTCGATGTCCATGCTACCCTGTAATAATGTGACAACTATCACCCCTCCCGCACCGCGCAGCTACTTCAGATAACGTCTCAGTTAAGCCACAGTTAAGCGGTCGGCCTATAACAATCGCATACAATATAGCAATTCTCAAACTATTGTCTCACTATGATTGATAACCACCTGCCGGTAACATGTATACGTACATGTTAACAATATTGATTATTTGTCACATTGTTATCAATACATAAGGTGTTGTAATTCAATTTGATTAAACACTGCTATCAATCTAAGTGTTGTCAACTATGTTGTGTTTACTTTAATTAACAGGTAACCAATTATATTTTGGTTCAGTTGTTGATTCAATGAGTTTTGAGTTCGATGCCAATTAATATTGCTTAACAAATAGTAACGAGCAAGTTATATACAACTAGTTAGTATACAGTTTATTTGCGAGAAGTTTGTCATGATTCGAAAATAGCAATTTTTGAGTATGATGATTGTGGAATCTGAATAGCACGATTGGTAAAATAAATTTAAATCGAAGGACCGTATTAGTACTGTACTGAATTATCCTTGACAGCACCAGGTTACAGCTTCAGGAAAGTTTCGGAAAATATTCAGTTTTGAGTTTATAACACGTAAAGTGACCACATTCAATGGCGATCCCGAGCGAACAGTGCGAGGATTCAGCCTTGATGCACGGCGCGGGAGTGCGCGGGGCAGGGCTCACATCTCCCTACCTGGCCATCCACAGATTTCTAAAATGCGGGTAGGAAAACAAAACAGCGGGCAAGCCAATTTAAAACTATAGTTTGTTGAAATGATGATAATGATGATGATAGCGTCTAGTTTATCTACCATGACATGTTTAAGGAATACTATTCAAACATAGCCATTGAAGTATCTACATACGCAACTGAAAGCATTGCAATTGACAATCTGTATATGCTAGGTACACTTGCAGAGACTTATATCGCTGGTGACTCTGTAGCGATCTCAAAATCTCATCTACACAGACTTTGACAGCCGATTTGTGGCAAGCGATGTCAAAATCTGCGTCTCCGGAATTCAAAGTCACTGCGTGTTTAATACCTAGCACTGTAGGCATTATCAAGTTTGTATTTTATCATGAAAAAAATCCTTTGAAAAATACAAAAAAAATAATACACTGTAACGTTTCACTTCAATTTTATCGATATAAATCAAGATAAACCCTCCACTGATTCCGTTAAATCGTGAAAATTTTGCAAAAGCTAAACTTTGTGAAGTGTGTACGTGATGGGAAAATCGAATGGACGAAGGGTTAACGACTATTGTTTTTTACAAATGCCAGCGGTATATCACTGAGCCAAACTATTCGGTTGGTCCCTCCCGTTTTTTACCTCAAATGCGGAATTTTGGGGGAAAAATCGAATGACCAGTTTGTAATTGAGCCTTTTTTTTTGTTGAATCCTCGAATTGTTATTCAATGATTGGTTTATTGGTATCAGAATCAGAATTTTATTTGCTCTAAATGTAGGTACAGTATAAGATTATTAACATAAATAAATGAAATTAGCTACATTTTCCCTTACAGCGTGCAAATCATCACATTAATTATCCAATTAAAAAAAAAAGTGGCACTCCGGAAGTGCCGACAGAAGCGAAAACTTGAACAATTACGTGTGTATTTTTTTAATCGTCTTATAAACAAAACACGGGCGGTGTCGGTTACGGTAACAGTGTCGCGAGTTCTATGGTTTTTTCCCAGATGAGAAAAAACCATTGAACTCGCGACACTGTTACCTCTTACTTCACTGTTACTTATTTAGCCGCGTTGGGCATTTTCTGAGATCAAAAAATGCCCAACGCGGCTAAAGAAGTTGTCACATCAAAAATAAGATTTAAATGAAAACACGTTAACAATACAATAGAATTTATTAATAATGAGAGAAAAAAAAAACAGATAGGAAATTATAAGAAATATTAACGATTTATTTCATGGCATTTAGCTAATAGATTTGCAATAATTATGTACTAGGTAGGCAAATAATAGTCATTTTCTATAGTCACTTCATTTATTATTATTTATATTGGGGACGCGCCGGTAAGAGCACATTTATAACGCTAGAAAGGGCGCAACGGGCACTGATCAAAGTCGCACTAAAAAACCTTTCAGATTCCCTACAGACCTCGTCTACCATGAATTTCAAGTCCTCAGGGTAAGATAAATATTTATACTACAAGCAACGCTTAAATATCATGCAACAATAAAAAGTCGGCCTGATTACAGGGACATACTCGTATTGAACAAGCGTGTCTTCAGAGTACCCATACCAAATGCCAATTCCGAACTAGCTAGACGCTGTACCCATTTTCCCCATCCCAACACTTCCAATAAAGTTAGCCAAATCTGCGACCTCAAAGATTAACCTCCACCTGTAAAAAAATCCTAACTTCAGCTCTTTTAAAATTATCATATGACGCCACCGAAGCTTTGATATAGCACCTTAACACACATACAAACACCCCCTCGAACACATACACACACACGTATACAAACATGCACACACACACACCATAGTACAGACAGCGTCAGTATGTGCTAAGTTCTAAAATGTTATACCTTACAAATAATCTAAAGAATACTTCAAAAAGAACCCACATTGTTTCGACTCAGATTCGAACCATCGCATCACCGAACGTCGTCATACTCATACCGGCAGTTTGACGAACTAGCCAGCGAGCCCATATGAATTGCGTTGAAATTGTTATCTACTATGGTCTGAGTCATTTTATCTTTAGGTGGGGATGTCTAATCGATAGATGTTATAATTTGAGGGTATCCATTAATTTTACTTACTTACGTTGTTTTTATAAAATTAATCCATACCCTCAAGTTATAACTACAACGTTTGATGTATACGTTCACTTAAAACGGCGAAGAGTAAACGACTACGATTTATCCATTAATTTTTAAAATGATTTATGATTTTATGAGAACTAAAATTGTAGTTGTTCTGTGTGAACAAAATGTGAGCATAAAAGGAATTGCGAGACAGCTTGGGATAGCAGTAAGTTCATTATAATATTAATTGTGTTCTCCGATTTTTTTCTTGTTGAGCTATTTGCGGTATCTTGTGTGTGGTATTTAATAACTTATTTAAAACCATGTTTTTATAAACAGAGACAAACGGTGCGCTTATGGGTGCGCAGATTTCAAGAAACCGGCGATGTTAAGACAATGTCCATGGGTCGGAGAACTACTGGGATCTATGCGGACCAATCTGAACATAATCGGGATATTGTTAAGGTTCACACTACACCGCCGTTTACATCCACTCGTTACAGTTCGCAACGGCATGGAATATCTCTGTCCACGGTTCGAAGACATTTACACGCAGCGAACATTCACAGTTATCGACCTGCAAAATATGTCTAACAGAAGAACATCGAAGAGAACCAGAAAAAGCAGTTATATTAATTAAGTATGACAACAAAATAAACAACGAAGACATTTAACTCATTTGATTCCACTATTTTACTTTGTATAGCAAAATATTCTAAGTAGATATCATGAGCTAATAAGAGATGTTAATTGATTATCTATTGATAACATGTTTATTCACTTATTATGCTCATGATTGTAATCCTGCCAAACTAACTTCTAGTTCCTAGACAAGTTGCAAATGCTTCAAAACTTGTCTCTTTCGATGTCACTTGTCAGACTGTCAAATGTCAAATTTGTATACTGAGACGGCATGACAGGTCACGTGACATTTCGTTAGGTTATGTCAATCTAAACTATTTCTACCGCTTACTATTTTATCGTTTACGTTAATAGGATGCTACTTGTCTAGGAACCCAATTGTGTCAGTTGGTAAAATAGTATATTATGATAACTGTAAATAAAATTATCAAATCAAAATAAATCTTTGTTGTAAAATAAGATCATAGTTTTGTTAAATAATAGCAATAATAAATATTATTATATGATTATTAAGGTATTTTATTTTTCTTTATTTTAAAATTCTTTATAAATAATTACTAAAACAAAATAGAAAAATATATTAAAATAATAATTATAATGAACAAAAAGCACATTTCGTGCCTATGATTTGAACTCTCACTCATAGGCACGGCAAGCGGTCTTGAAACCTCTAGTCTATTTAGACGATGAATGAAACGTTCGTAAATGTTAACCCTATTTATTGCTTGTCGTTTTCGCAATAATAAAAGTATTAACGTTTTATTGAAAAAAACAATAATAAAAACAGAATTTTAAAAAATAAATATTATCTTAAACTTATTTATTCACTAAAACAATAAATTAATTAAAATAAAATGTTTTTGCAAAATACAAAAACCAACTTGGGCCTATCACGGATTTGAACGCACATGTCTTTTGGAGGGGTAATCACTTAATGAAGCTGTGTGTACAAGCCTTAGGTTAAATCTATACTACTTTATTTTGTGATCAGAATCGCACGAATGTTTCATTTTATTTTAACTCTTAACTTTTTTGTAACTATCTAACATCCTCAAACTGTAATGTAATCATTAACATTGTAAAATTGCAGCGATGCTTTGTTTATGGCTCACCGAATCCGTCACAATGTATTTTTACTTTTTGATGAATAAAATGTATTATTATTATTATTTAAAACAGTCTTTTACTGAGTAAAAAATATAATCCTATCGTACTATTAATGGTATCGTTGAGTAAATATTCTATGTTCCGTTGTTGTTTTTTTTTTGGGTAACGCTCTTAAGATTTTATGTACAGTTTTTTAGCTGTTAAGTCATGAAAAAGCCAGGGGTATTGATGCCATTTTTAATTTCCCTTTTGACTGTTATTTGTAACAAACTCTTTCAAATTAAAGTAAATACAGGTGTATTCGTTTTTTATTCTTCCCTGAAAACTACACACAAAAACTGTACTTATTAAAAACATACAAATCTTACCAAAATAAATAGCCCACTAAAACAACCAATCACATTCACCCATCGCTTATTTGTTAGAAAACAACGTCGCAGCAATTCAATTAACGTTTAATAAAAGCGCAATCGTGAACCCCTTACAGTGTAAACTGCGGGCCCTATTGTTGCCACCCGGGAACTTCTACTTAATTAACTTCGCCTGTCTTTCCAATCTTGACCCGGTAGTTACTTACGTGGGGTTCCTTCCAGTTCGATACAAAGAAACAACGAATAACTTCACTAAGGTATTTATTCTTTGAGGTTTTCTTCGAGGAGTACTTATATATTTTGTTCTATAAGTGCTGATGTTGTTGTAGGATGTTCATTTTGGGGCGATATTGGAGTGAAAACCTACTTAATGCGCACCCTAGGCCACTAATAACTACTTTATCTACACCCATGACATAAATCCTCTATAAAAGTTTCTGAAACAGTTAGCTTATTGCTAACATTAAAACAACCAGTGTCATAATAGTAACCATAATATCATCCAAACGAGTGTTATAATCTTATCCTAAATTTCATTATACAACTCCTTTTAAAAAAAAGAATATTGTCATGCACGCGCGTTTCACTACCACAGCGCCATAATATAAAAAACCGGCCAAATGTAAGTCGGACTCGCTCACGAAGGGTTCCCTACCACAAGGCATAAAACGCCGAAAAACACGTTTCTTTTATACCCCTTTAAATTTTAACTTTATCTTATTTTTATTAGGTAGGTATTTGTTGTTATAGCGGCAACAGAAATACATCATCTGTGAAAATTTCAATTGTCTAGCTGTCACGGTTCGTGAGATACAGCCTGGTGACAGACAGACGGACAGTGGAGTCTTAGTAATAGGGTTCCGTTTTTACCCTTTGGGTACGGAACCCTAAAAAGAAGTTAAATATAGGTTATTCGAATTCACGTCATATCCCGCCGGTCGCCATTTTTATTCGATATTAGTATTGCAAAAAACTCTTTTAGAACCTTTTATAGAGGCCTAGCTTTCGCCAGCGGCTTCGCCGGCGAAGTATATCGACAAAAACTATCCTATGTCCTTTCCCGTTATGCAATCTATCTCTCTGCCAAATTTCCATCCATAGACCAACCGCGGCAAAAGCAGCTTAACCCGATCGATCGACCTGTGCGGCTGTTATTATTTAGTCACGGGCCCGTCCAAATAGTGCGTATAAATGCGAGAGAAAAATTGCGGGGCTATATTTTTAAGTGACGTAACAACAACGTCTATGTAGATATCAATAATGTCAAGAAACTTTTTTTTTTGTCACCAAGTTTGAAGTTGAAGTTACACCAATCTTCTAGACACGAATGACATTTCAAAGTAATGCAATATATTTTCTGTCTAGCTAATTCCTTAGTCGTCTCACTTGAGTCGATATCCGTGGTCCCGAAGTTTTGAAAACAGTTTAATGTTTATAAATAAAAACTGGCATTTAAAATGGCATGAAAACCATTTCAATTAAGCTTTTGGTAGGCTAACAAACCTAAGTGCTTGGCCAGACTGGCAGCGCGGCCGCGGAAAGGGCGCGATGTGGGCGCGGGGCGGACGCGACACGGCGAACTCAAACATATGAATATCCTTTGTGTCTCCATAGTGGGCACGCGGGCGCGGTGAGCGGCGCGGGCTGCTCAGCGCGGGGAGCGCGCGGGCGAATTACGCCATAGCTCGTTCATATAAGTGGCCGCAGTGGGTGCGCGGCGTGGGCGCGGGTGGCTTTTTTTTTTCAGGATGGGAAATCATCAAATGACCCCTCCCGCTCTGGGTGGAGCGGAAGGGAGTGTCAGACTCTTACTGACTAAAACCCACCCGTGTTCCTTCCTTAGCCCTTTATGTTCCTGCCCGCCTGTCCCTATGTGGCCTGCGCGGGGGTTTTACTAGCCGCCCGCGCCCGCGACAAAAACTAGTTCTCAAACTAGTTCGAGCTTTTTCCAGTAAAAATAAGTCTTCTTCATCCATATTATATTTTGACAAACACTGGAAACGACAACACGTAGAACGCTGCTGCACTCCAGTGCGGACAGGCAGCACGCGCGCGTTTCCGCACCCGCACCCGCGCCCCAGTCTAGCTAAACACTAAAGGTCGTCATTCGAATGAACTTTGCAGGTTGTTTTGATTAAACGCCTTCATCATTTTCCTGTCCTTTTCTCAATTTATCTACGGTCGGCGTAACATGTCTTTTCTCCCAATACTTCTCTATAAGTCGTCATCTTGTTAGTCACCCCTGTCTAACCATATCATCATTCACACATTCCATCCATCGTTTCTTTGGTCTTCCCCTATTCTTATGGCCATCGACTTCCTACTAAAAACTTTCTTCATGACATTTTTCTCATTCTTTATTCATGATTATGCCTTATGGCACAAATTATTATGACCTCGAACAAATAGGAAACCGTTTGAACGTTCAACTCATAACATAGTTTGATTCAGTCTTTAACGCCCTTTAAATGTCAATCGGTGAACAAATACGGTAGTATAGACATTACTACATGAATGTACTTTATCAAATATGTCGGCATGTCATCAAGCATACTATTGATTAAGAATGGCTTTCGTGACAAAATAATATTTAAGGCATCTTTTTGTAGGTGGATCTTTGTGGTTTCAAGGTGGAATACTCTAATGTTGTGAGAAAGATTAATAAAATTATTATTGTCATTTTGATATTTTTACTTTAGTAATTGAACATGAAAGATAGTAGTGAGAGAGCAGTGAAGGCCCAATGTTAACGGCCCCGACTTACAAGTTATAGGTCGCGGGTTCAAACCCAGCCAGGCTCATCACCACTGCTCTCAAAAACGGTGAAGGAAAACATCGAGAGGAAACCGGCTTAGCCTAGAACCAAAAATTCAAAGACATGTGACATCTACCAACCCGCACTGAGCCCGCGTGGTTGGTTTTGGTTGGTGGTTTTCTTCACCGTTTCGAGAGCGGTTCTGATGAAATAGTTTACACAAACTAAACTGCCTGCTTGGGATCGAACCACGAACCACTCGGGAATCGCTGCCGTTGCACCTTTTTTTTTAACGTGGAGAAATGCTCTTGCATACTGCACTACCACGGGGAGATAGTGCAGTTATGTGGGACTCTAACCCACTAAAACTCCACGGTGTCCTCCTCTGCCGCTTACGGCGGGAACACGGGCACGCGTTAGCACTCATCCGTGAACCCGCCGCGGCTGTCCGTTACCGGACCCTCCTCTGGGGAGTACTCCCTATCACCGGCGCACCAGAACACATAGCACGCAGTGACCACCCCAGGGACCAAACCAGCACATGGGCGCCAGACGACCCCGTGTCTGGGTACCCTTGGTCCCCCTGCGACGGGTCAGGTCATTGGCCCCGCCGCCTGCCAATTTTCGGCTGCAGAGGATAGGGAGAGCGGCCAACGTAATACCAACACTCCTCCTCCCCTGCAGTCCCACCGCGTCCGCCATCATACGGTGGCGACCCCGTCAAGGCCGCGGAAGGTAGGGAGAGCGGCGCACCGCAATACTCCTCTCGCGCCGCGGTGCCTCCCATACGACATCGCGGCTCGCCTCAGTTGCGATGTCGCCCAAGCGGCACCGCAACCTACTTTTGGCCGCTACATCGTTGGCTTATCAGCAAAAGCCCTGACGAGCGGCCCCTCCTCGGGTTCCTCTTCGCTTCACCGTGGGTGTCCAAGCCACGGCTACTGAGCCCCCCCGCCTCGACAATGAGGGAACCCACCGGGGGGGGGGGGGGGCGGCCGTTTTACCTGGGCCAACACTGCTCAAGCAATAACTAGCTAATTAATAAACACCCCACATATTCCGATCGTAACAAAAACGCAAACACCCACCCAATAAGCTAATAAAAAAGAGACAACAAAACTAATTAATAACTCAGTCTAAATCCGTACCGCAAACTTGGGGAGAATGACGTAAAAAAACCTTCGATGTTCGGGGGAAGTTTAGCCGGGGTGTCAGTACAAAAACAATAAAACAACAATATGGGTCAAACTCATATAACTCTCTGAGCTAACTTCATTAATTAAGACTTCAGTCCTGAAGCTTTCGCGACGCACAGACTTTAGACGGCAGACTATAATGGATTTGTTGGTACCGAAGTAGCCTTCACGGTGGTAATATTTAAGCAAATGGATGGAATACTATACATACACATTCTATTATACTTTCTTTATGTGAACTTAATCCATACTAATATTCTAAATGCGAAAGTGTGTCTCTCTGTCTGTTACCTCTTTACGCTTAAACCACTGAACCGATTTTGATGAAATTTGATATAGAGATAGTTTGAGTCCCAGGAAATAGGATAGTTACAGGACAAAGGATAGTTATAGGACATAGGATAGTTTTTATTCCGACATTCCCACGGGATCGACACTTATGAGGGTGTAACCGCGGGGCACAGCTAGTATTAAGTAATTTCTATTTTGGGATCCTAGACATACTGGAATGAGATATTTATTTATGTAAGTAGATCTTTTAAGACACTTTCATAGGTTAATATAAGTTGACCAATATTTTAAAAACTAGATGGCGCCAGCATTTACTAGCTAACAGATTCCTGAGAAAAAAATGCCGAATCAAATTCAGAGGTCATGACTTCCGAGTTAGTCTGTCTTCTCCAAACATTATAATGTTAGGATTTTATGTGAGTTTAACAATGCAGAGCCATGTCAGGAAGGGCGTTTTGAAGAAAGAGCCATTGCAGCTTTGAGTTGACTTTTCCCAACAGACGGAAATAGCGGAATAATTATTTAAAAAAGTGTGCATCACTAAAAGCCCAAATTTTAGAGGTTCATTAATTTAAATAAAAGAGTACATCATTAGAAGTTCAATAGGTTTTTAGAGGATCTGATAAATATTTTCCCTTTGAGAGTGATAAATAGTAGTCAAACACGCTATTTAGGTATAAAAGCTTATCAATGGACAGTTCTTATAGGGATGATAGAATATAGGTACTCGGGAGCGAATGGCAAGTCTTGAGTCCATAAAAAGTAGGATACAACTATGATCAGTAGTTAACGGGTAGGAATGAAGGTTTTCGTGAAAATTTACGACACCAGTTGGCACCACTGTGACAAGAGTTCTTCCAATATAAAATATATGATGACGTTCATCATTCGATTCATTCATTCGTTCATCATTCAGTCATGACTTAAGGAAAATATAGGCTCTTTGACAGATGCCTGGACCTGACGTATCAGTGCTGCCACCTAGCGAACGTCATTTCAGAAAACCCTCATTGGCGACCGATTAAAAGCGGCCATCTGCATCAGCAGTGCGATTCTGTAACCATCTCACCGTGAAAACTTAGGTGAAGTGAGCGTGGAGTGAGCTGTCAATAGTGTCAATTACTAACAAAAATAAACTCACATCACCTAAGTTTTCACGGTGAGATTTTTACAGAATCGACCGGCAGGTCTTATGTACTAAGCCTGCCTAACCAAAGCACTTATTGAGGGAAAGAACGTTTTGATATTTATGTCAATCAAAACCTACTACTTTTTTAAGAATATTTTCAGGGTTTCATGTGCAGTGGCTAGTTGGACAGGATATTTAGGTAGGCGAAGAGATGGCCGATGGAGTAAAGCTGTGACCGAATGGTGGCCAAGGTTGGGCCAAAGAAACCAGGGCTGTCCAAAAGCGCGCTGGGTTGACGATATCGTCAAAGTCGAGGGCAACAACCTGGGTGAGAGACACACTGAACCGGGTAGTGTGGCAGAACAAAACCCTAGGCCCGTATCCAGTAGTGGGTAATTCCGGGCTGAAATGATGTTGACGATGATGGCTAGCCAGAGGTAGATTTGTCAATCGTAATGTTTCTCATCTTTTCTCGCACAGCAAACTTCTGATAAAGTAGGTACATATAGCTGACTTTCCCAAACTTGCAACAACTTTTAAACAACGCTGAGTGTGCCGAGTAGTCAATTCATAACACAAATAACACCACTCTCACATGTATAATACAATAAGCTTAAAAAGTTATTACGCACGTACGATCAAAATGACTTTTATCGGAGTAGCGGAAAGATGAATATTTTAGCCTGTGTTCCAAATTATCTTGTTGGTCTGTACGTAGGGTGTCACAATGGGCGGTCTTATCGCTAAAAACGATTTTAAATGTCTTTTGGATGGCTTTGGTAAATCTGTTTGATAGCACAAGCAATTAGTTGGCACAGTCCGCAGTTGTATAATCCCTATTTTTAAGTAACCTCACAGCTGAACACTGTCTCTTAAGATACAGGTCATCCTAGTTTAAGAGGCAGGACTCACAAAATCTGTATACAGACTTCTGCAGCGTAGTTAGTATCTTGTTACTCAGTGTATACTAATGTTATGTTTCTTTGTGCCAATAAACTAATATTATTATTTGAGAGAGAAGAAGAGACACACCGCGTATTACTATAGGTACTTTTACTGTTATTCCACAAAAATCAGCATTCGATTTAATGTGTCTTGTAGACTGGCATTAATTCTCACCGTTTACAATGGACAGGAGATGACAGAAGATAGGTACAAATGAGCGAATGACTATACTAACTATGTAAGCCTTGAGTCCATCAAAAGTAGGACACCGACTATGATCGGCAGCTAACGGACAGGAATCGGTGACAGATCAAAACCGCTCCTCAGCGACAGGTTTCACTAAGCCTTGCTAGCGGAAACCTACTACTTTTGTAAGAATATTTTCAGGTTTTCAGGTGCAGTGGCTAAGATTTATTACGTAATCTCTTTTCTTTTCTTTCACAATAATCTTTTGCTATATTAGATAAATCTCACTTCGCCTTAATAATAATAGTACAATCACTTTATGAAAAGGTTGATCACTTTTGGACTAGTCACATTAAACCATGGAATTAGTTATGTACTAGTCTTGTTTCTTGGCGCATCATATTTTTGACGTCGTCATTTGAATTATTCAAATATGTAGGTCGACCGCACCTAAAGTGTGCTTTTACTGCTCTACAGAAAACATGTTCTTGAAAAAATTAGATATCAATTAATTTTAATGGGAATGACGTTTTATAAAAACAAAGCGTATAACAATTTTTGGTTCTAGGACATGCCGGTTTCTTCACGACGTTTTCATTTATCGTTTTCAGAGCATTTCACCATAGCATTTTTGGCACAAAAAATAAAATTACAACTGTTTACCAACAGCGCCTCCATGTCAACGTCATTCGAGTGCCTGCCTGGTAGATTATAGCCCACTCCCTCTCGGTTACAAGAGGCCTGTATCCCAGCAGAACATTATAGGCTAATTATATTATACTCATCAATAATGGGTCATCCGTTGAACAATAAAAATTATATATTATATCTATGGTTACTGGTATTATAACGCGTTCCTTTCAAATACGTTTAAACAAGTACTGCCACTTTTTCTGTAATTTCGAAGTCGGACATTTTAATGTTTCCATTTAAATCCAAATCAGTTCAATCAATCAGAATTGATTGTGTGAAACGATGGAAGTAAAGTCATTCAAGTGATTACCTTGAACATTTCAATTTGAATTTTTATTTATAGAATCAACTTAAATGGATTTTAGTACCTACCTATCGCTTTTTTCACGTCCGCACACTGCCAGTATTTTTATAGAAATGATTGACGTGTACTGCAGTATAAGGCTCTCTGTGTGAGAGGGAGTGGTCCTTAATCCAACACGTGGGCCTAGTGCGGGTTGGTAGACGTCATATGTCTTTGTTTTTTTGGTTCTGGGACATGCCGGTTTCCTCACGATCTTTTCTATACCATTGTGAGGGCAGGCGTGATGAAGTAATTTACACATAATATAATCTCTTTCTAGATCCGAACCTACGACATATCAATCGTAATTTACAAAAAATTCAATAGTTACAAAAATACCTAGATTTCACAAGAAAGGCCATAAAACAAACCTTAACGAGAAATACGTAACAACGTTCTGTTGAATATTAGGTAATCAATTAACATAATTTTATTAGCCGTATTTACTGCTTTCGACGCAAATAATAGGCTTTATTAAAACTAACTTTGTTTTATTATAGCCATTAAATGTCGGACTATCACGCGATATTAAAACGGGTTACTGAATTAGGTGAAAGTCCGTGAGCAGTTTTTGGAAATTCTCCAGGAATTGTAAGACTACCACCTAGAGTATAATTTTATTATGTCAAGAAGTAAGATACATTCTTAAATGTCTGACGTTTGGAATTAAAATTATTATTTAGTAGGTAAAACGATCACAGTGAGGACGTTTCTTTGAAAATATTAATATTAATTATATGAATGTTTGATTTTTGGAAGGTATCTTTAATAAACAAAATTATATTGATACATTATTGGTATCCATATGGTACAGTATTGGTTTACATAATAATAATTTAAGCCTCGACCAACAACCTCGATCAAGGACTTGATCCAGAAAGCGGTACTTCTGGACATGGTCCGCAATGTTAGGAGGTTCCTCTCTCTGGAGCCCTGACCGCCGGTACCTTGGACCCTGTTCCCGATACCGGTGGGCTACTATTTTTAAATGTTTTAATATTTTTTTATATTCTACTATTTGAAAATATAATTTATTTTTATGTAGTTAAATAAAGGAAATAATAATTTAATTTCGAGCAACAAGACTCATGGTGTTAGTGTCAATATATGTACTTACAATATATGTTAGTAAATATGTAAGTATTAAGATTATACACACAGTATTGGTATCCACATTGACTTATTATATTTTATTGTAACTCTAGCAATGATGCTGCAGACTATTCTGCAACATTAGTTACGAGGGTAGCCCTACACATTTGCTCCTCCATACTGCGACAACCAGTTTATATATTAAAAAAAAAACAGCGTAGGTATTAAAAAACCTTTATAATCAGCCAGTAATATTCCCACTGCCGGCACACAGGCCTCCTTTCTGTGAAAGGGACTGGGCCATAATCCTCCACGCGGGCCCAGTGCGGGTTGGTGGATGTCACACGTCTTTGATTTTTTAGTTCTAGAACATACCGGTTTTCTCACGATGTTTTCCTTCACCGTTTTGAGAGCAGTAGTGATGAAATTATTTACACAAAATAAAGTGCCTGCCTGAGTAAACCGACTCTGTATAAACAGTATTAATTAAAAAAAAAAAACTTAAAGAGAACTGTGAATCGGCGCTATCCGATGTATAATCAAATGATGGAGTGTAAGTTGTTGAATGTTTTATTAGCGCACTACTGACAAAGCAAGAAAGGGGAAAGAAATTAAAATAACTTAATTTCATTGAAAAGTATAGATAAATGGGTACTTCGGTCTGATGTTCACTTTCTATGAAAAATGCTCATACTTTAGCGGTTTTTGTAGGTCCTGTGAAAAACAAAAACCGCAAAATCATAACTACCAAAACCAAACCAAAATTATACGAGTACAACATGGGTATAAATATGGTCATACATTTATTTTTTAGGAAAATTTTATTTATATTGTTAAAAGGTACCTAAGCGTCACTTGCAATTTTTTATGACGAATAGTAATCCCGTTTTGTAAATTAATACGAGTATTATAAATAAAGAGAAAAAAGATTAAAAATTTTTGCATGTTTATTTAATAGATGTTCACGCTGAATTAGGATTACGCTGGATTAGGACATTTACTTTTAATCCCACGCGATCGTGATTTATGTGGGTGAAACCGCAGCGCGCAGGTACGCTGAAAAAAATAATTTCTTACTACAGCACTTTAAAGCGATTTCATTAAGACTCGCTGACTTTATACAGCAAAAAAGAAATATTATGTCAAACAGTAAAAGATAAAACAGTAACTTTGAATGATTGAACATACTAATTACTTAAAAAAAGGAAAAACATCATTACTGTAACGAAAGTAAATTTCTATGGTTTGAACGATATCACCAAATAAACAAAACAGTTAATTTTGTGACCTTTTAACTACATAAAACGTTAAAGTTTACTGTCAGACGGTAACATTTTGCCTCAAGCTTTAACTATTTTCGGATCAGTAAAAAATACTGTTTTGAACGTTAGGTTAGGTTTACTGAACTGTTTAAAGCAGTTCAGATCAAATTTTTTTCATTTTCATTTACAGCTTATATCTTTCAGTGTAGTATTTAATAAAATTACAACTCAAACTTTCTGTTTCACTTACCTTGATCAACTTTATGACTCCCACTACGGACTTGAAAACATATTCAGACGTTAATATGTTTAATCCATTAAGAAAAAGTTGCAGCTGCATCTGGTTAGACTGAAAGGCGATCCCAACATAGTTGGGAAAAGGCTAGGCAGATGATAATGAGGAACAAGATAAAGAATTCAATTAAGTACACGTAGGAAAGAAAGACTAAATATCTAACCTGTATTGTTCCACTGCACGGCAAAAGGCCTCCCTCAAAATGGAAGAATCTTTACAAAACAAATTATAGTCATTGGTGCCGATTCTGTTGTTCACAAACTAAACTAAATTTATGTTCAGTGCGTCTTTTTCTTTCTATTTCATTAAGAAAAGGACAGAAGATAAACTTTAGTTAATCCTGTCATATTAATTAGCGCCTGACGTAAATTGACGTAATTTAATCAGGCAAGTTTTTAATCATGTCTAAACTTGTATGGATTGGTGTCAGGCGCTGATTGATTTGACAGGACTAAACTTAAAATTGTCTTCTGTTCTTTTCTTAATGAAATAGAAAGAAAAAGATGCACAGAACTTAAATTTAGTTTAGTTTTTGAATAAGGGAATCGGCACCATTACCTTCTTTATAATACTTGACAACAGACTACATACTTGTAAATATAATACATAACATTTTCTGTGCGTACAACCATTCGTTCAAGGCATTTAATCCTACGTCTTACTTCAATTCAGAAAACGGGATTTATAAGGAGCGAAGCAGATGTTTTGTATACTTAGTTAAACTCACTTTTACACAAATATAATACGCCATTTTCATCTTTGACTCTTGTAAGTTAAGGCATGAATTCCCATGACAGAACGGACAATTAAAGGCTGAGTTTCCGTTGTCCTTGGTACTTGTAAGATTATTAATGCGCTTAGTGTGTATATCTATTAAATTGTAACATTTATTCGTTGTTTGTGTTTTAGTCAGAATCTTTAATCAGAAACCCTATGGTAACTTACATGTTTATAAAATACTGAAAGTTTTCATTGAAGTCACTAGGTTCAGTAAAATGAGTAAAAAAAACTGCCACTTGATACAAGCATCGATGAACACAACTCTTTTAATGATAGTAGATTAAATGATTGTGAAAATCCATGCTTTTTTCTGTCAAAAAAACCATGTTTTGGTAGACTTCGTGGTGTTTGGTTGGTGGGTTTTTGGTGGTGTTATAGCAGTTCTTTTGTGACTAGCAGACACTTTACTAAGAGATTAGCACTAAAAATAAAACCATATTTTCATAAATTCCCAATAGATTAGGAATTTAGGCCAAGGTTTCTTGAGACAGGTTTGAGTTACAAAGAGCGTCAATATTTCACTCTATATCCTTAGGGAGTTTCTGCCACGTTCGCATAAAAAGCAGATCGAATGTGCTAGATAAGACATCTTGATAGTATTCCTAAGGTGACCTAGAAAGAAAAAAGCTCTCAAGTACAATATTTTACTTAAAAAATTGTACTAGGTATTAAACAAACTAAAGGTCTAACTAAAGGTAAACTAAATCTGTATATACAAATAATAAAGCTGAAGAATTTGTTTGTTTAAATGCGCTAATCTCTGAAACTACCAGACCGATTTGAAAAAATATTTTTGCATTTGATAGCCCAATTCTTGAGGAAGGCTAAAGGCTATTTAACATGACGCTACGGTCATTAGGAGCCGTGTAAAAAGAAAAAGAGCCAGGAAGAACGCTAAGCAAAAACGAAGTAGAATAGAATAGAATAGCTCTTTATCATGTACACCATATAAATTACAGACATAAATATAGAAACTGTACAAAGGGTGACGCAATGGCGGTCTTATCGCTAAGAGCGATCGAAGCGAGAGAAGTAATAGCGCGGGCAGGCGATGCGATGCGACGGGGTGGGTCAGGGAACAAGATTTTTTTTATAAGTACCGTATTTTATTTATTTGCAAAAATAAATAAAATATTATTACTATTATTAATATTTTTTACGACGACACATTATTTACAAAGCACATTATTTTAAAAGCCCTTCAGCCGACAAATTCCAATTGAAGAGCACTCTTGTCTCATTAGGTAGGTATTCTCCTCGGTTACGTAAAGCCAAAATAAATAAATAAATATTATTATTGAATAAATCATAAAGTGGGCTAACGAACAGTCGTTAATAATTTCGGGAAACGTCAATACGTTGAACATATCAATGAAGGTAATTGTACGCACGCTTGGAAAAATACAAGCGACGCGTTTAGCTGACGGATCGGCCATTTTTCTGAAATATACTGGGCTGGCGATGATGCAGGTGCGCTACAAATTGACCTAAATATTGTAGTTTAGATAATTTGCTTACACTTTTCTTTAACCATATTTTTTGACTTCCACATAGGTATTTATTTTTCGGAATAATTATGAAAAATAAAAATTTGAATGTTACTTTCTAATGATTTTATTGGAGTATTCAAATCGAGGCAAGGCTTTTGACTTTAACCAGTTGAATGCCGTAATTACAGAAACAATTAAATTGTGTCTCGCGTAGATCCACCGTGTTACGAAAGACACATACGGAGGGTTAAAGAGTAAAAACGGCGTAAAAAAATAAAGATAATAATTAAATTTGATTTTATGCTCGGTATTTCTGCTTCGTTTCTAGAAATTTTGTCATTATCATAATTTATTCCCTTGTAAGTAGTTACTTTTGTATGTTTACTTAGACGTAGTATTAGATATTAATGTTTTAATGTGAAGTTTCTCAAAGTTGTTAATTCATTATTTTTATACCAGTTCTATTTATAAATTTAATGCCCAAATTTAATTGAAATAGTGATGGCCTGAAACACAGGTTTGAATAAATGTGGGTCGCTACCTAACACTCTAATTCCGAACCTTACAATAAAAATATTTTAGTTATAGTTTATTTTTAGGTACTATAATTGTATGGGAACTTTGCCACTCTTAGGTAAATTTACACCTTTTTTAAACGTTTTTATTAAACAAATTATATTATTATTATTTGCAAAAGAGTTGAAAAAAGGTGTGGATGTGGTAGTGTGTGGCCACAAAACAAAAACATAACTGTGAACAAACTAAATAAATTAATGTAAACAAAGAAACCTTTCGTTTAAATCCTCCCAATTACGGCTCAGCGAAACATAAATCCCCGTACATTTCCAAACAAAATATACGAATCCCGTATCCGAAATACAAATTGCAATAAACTAATTTGTTACATTCGTGCAAATGAAAACCTTTCATAAATCAGCCTGAGGATTGACGCGGTAACATTTGCGTTTTATCACCATCTTTTCTGGGGGTACATTTTAATTAGAGAGTACATACTGCGAACACGGGTCTTAGGGAAATGGGAGTTTTATAAATTATAATATTATTTTGTAGTTGATCATATTTGATTGATGTTATGTTCATTAATTTTACAATTTTCTGGTGCCAATGCCATACGGTGCCGAAACGAGTACACTGACAGTCAGGCTGTTCCAAAAATTCAAGGTCGCTCAGGCGCTAGGGAGCAATTGCCATTGATGCATGCCATGTTTTTTCTTCATTTAGTCTAAGTATAGCCAATCCGCGGCCATAATTGCCCAGGTGGCTGGGCCCACATAGGCAATTATGGCCCACTCCCTCTCACAGAGAGGAGGCCTGTGTCCCAGCAGTGGGAATATAGATTGATTGTACTATAGGCAGGTTAATTAATTGTTAAGAAAATTGATCGTCAATTTGCCGTGTTATAAGCATTTCACATAACACTGTCAAAGGATGACAGTTGTGATTTGAACAAACGGTTAAAAATTTGAAAGTCTATTTGGTTAATAAAATTAATTTACTTGCCTTTCCTTTTTTCCTCGTCTTTCTTTTTCCTTGCCTCTATATCGACGGCTCCTAAGAATACTGAGTCAACTATACTTCTAATAACTTTACAGGACGGCGATAAGAAGATCGAATGCTTAATATTTAAATTGTTAATACAACCAAGAAAAAATAACTAATCATAGTGAATTAAATATAATAAAACCTTTCATCTGTACAAGATAAATTTCATATTATTTTATTAATTTATCAGATAATGTAGAAAGACTACCCAAGTAACATCTTAGGTTCTAGAAAGGTTTTGAAAAGGTTTTGAAAGGTTCTAGAACCTTTTCAAAACCTTTCTAAAACCTAAAATGACCTAAAATGTTACTTGGGTAGTATACGGCGATTATTTGTTTATTAAAAATGGATCAAGTACCACTTATATTTTTATACGTCGCATTATTGAATCTACGTTATGGGGAAAAATTACTTTATAAGTGTGGCTAAAAATATTTTTATTTACTTATTGGATTTTTTATATACTATACTGTCTGTCATAGATTCATTTTTTGTTAAAATATAATAAGTTGACTCACTATACATGGACATAATTTTAAAAGTGAACCATAGTTAAATTGAGTCAAGTGTGGTACATAATAGTTAAAACAATCAAAAACGCCTTTAATGTTTAATATTTTAATCAAAGAGATCTCAAAATGGTATCGGTAACATTAACACAACTTTAGGATATCTATAAAATTAACAAAAAATAACAATACTACCAATAAAAACAAACGCTTAAGTTGGTCTAGTCTTAGGTAATAAAATACAAAATATTGATTGTATCAATTGCACATTTCTGTAAAATAGGAGAATTATTTATTAATTATTTGAAATCACTATAATTTAGGAACAATACAAAACAAACAAAGTAATCGTTCTTATTTTTTTTTAAAGAAAATCACAATTCTTAATATCCTTTATACTTAGTATTTATTGCTGAGAATAAAATCAGTCTCAAAAATTAACTTATGAGGTAAGTACTTAATAATTACGAAAACAATCAATCTAAACAAAGAAAAAAGACAAATTATTAATTATTCTGAATCGCTCTCATTTCTATTGCTGTCAATCTTAATTAAACTAGAAAAAAAACAAGTCCTTAGGTATCACGAATTTATTGCACATGTCCATTAAATCTTTGTGTTTATTTCTATTGGGATTGGCATCTATAACAGGGACAGTTTGATTACGTGTTGCTTTAGGTTTATTAGCACAGTCAATACAGTTATGAGAATATAGGTACCATGTACCTAGTTTAAAAACAATAATTTGTAAAGATTTTCTGGCTCAATTTTTATTTCAGTGACTTTATTCCATTGCATCTTAGATCCATCACAGGCAAAACTCCAGTTGTTGACCTTTGTAAGCATTGTTTTGAAGTCCATCACAATATCTTGAGACACCTAGGTGACCTTATAAGGTTTATCGTCGGTTTTAGCAAATTGAAACGCCATGTACCATTGGGCAGGCGTAGGTATATAGTATTTTGTCTTTCGTCTGTCTTTCTATTAGTGCATGCATACTGTCTCCCTCGTTTTGGGTGTAACCAACAATTAGAAAACGATGATTAAGTTTTATTTTGTGTTTATAATTTGCCTTCATATACATTAAAAAACGATTCTGTTCCGATTCTGACCACCACAGTTATCAGACCAGAATCGGTAATCTTTTATACCTGCCATAACTGTTTGTTCAATAAATTTAAAAACACAGCTAGCAATTTTATTTGCTCATCTTTTAGCAGTTTTTTGATGCCAGGCAAAGCAATAACCCTGACGATGTCCTAAATCATACAGTGAAATTATAATAAAATAAAATTAAAATTAAACGTACTAACGTTCCCATGGGGTACATTTAAGCACTTTTGGAGATCTTAAGTGGCTGTTAGTAATTTATTCTGGATTCTATTGCGCTAATTCTTTGTCTTCTGCTTTCAACTGTCTTGCTAAATCTTTTTGTTTCAAGTGCTCTGCCTGTTTTTCTGCTTCTTGTTCTGTTTGTTCTGTATGTTGTTTATTATTTTCAAATATGTGACATTCTTCCAATTATGACTCTAAATTTAAATGAAAATAACACAAGAAAAGCAACTATTTCTTGATAACAAAAAGCACACAATAACGTCCGCACACCGCGCTGTTTCGCCGTATACTGAGCCAATTTGAATTTGCGCGCATTCGCGTCCCGCGTATATTGGTAGCAAACACTTGACTCAGTATACTGAGTGATAAATAAATAAATTACTATACTTGATCCAGTTTACGCTATTTTTTTTTAGTTGTTTATAAAGATATGATTTTTTTTCTTTTACAGGTAAATAGGAAATGATTTAATTATTGTTAATACACAAAAAAGTGCAATTCTCAAAATTTGTTAGTTGACTCAGTATACTTAGGAGCCGTCGATATTATTCCCGTCAATTATGCCGGTAATAATTATCTAATTAAATTACATATTATAATTCCTCTCTTTTTCTTAGTGTTTCATTTTAAACTATGTATGTATGAACCATGGGGTCCGCTAGGACCGATGCCTGCCAGGGTCGCAGGTTGTTCGAAAGAATTACCGTGGCCCCTGGCACAGGCAACTGATAGTACACGGGTGAGTTTTAGTCAGTAATAGTCTGACATCAAATAACTTCTTCAACTCCACCCAGAGCGGGAGAAGTTATTTGATGATTTCCGACCCAAAAAAGGGGGTTCGAAATTGATTGTTAAACTTGAATCAAACTATTGCGTATTCGTAGGCTTCGACTATTCACTGTTTTAGCTTTATTTATGCGTTACTGCTGCGCGTGACTTTGAATGGCGCAACACCAATGCATCGGATGGTGTATCGGAATACCAATGCACTCTGTATTTTGTGTCGAAGCTTGCTGTTGAAGTGTCCCTTTGTAAATTAGTAGTTTACATATTTGCATCATAAACGTTTGTTTCCATATATGCTAATTTATATAGGTTTGATTTTTATATCACCTACATAAGGTACCACTATCACCCCTAATGGTAAAAAATTACGCGTCTCACGATGATACGCTCTTGTTCAGAAATAACATAATTCTTCTTATGACTTTCTTTATGTGAACATTGAAACTTCCCTTTTTGTAACATTCTAGGTGTTGAAACTGTTTTATTTGTCAAGTATTTGTATTATATTCTTTGATTCTAATATTACAAACAAGATTCTTCTAAGAATTTCTAAGCTATGAGTAAAGAGTGAAGAAAATAACAATACTAACCTAAGTAATTTCAACTCACGGCGTAATACTTTTTGAATTACAACCCAGCATTAAATTCCACATTTTGTAAGTTATCCCCACTTCCATTATCGGACGAGAGACAGCTCACGTTCGAAAACAATGAAAAATTTCCACTGCGGTTCTTTGAAATCTAACAAAGGGGCAATCCGAAGTCAATGGTCATATTTGACCCAAAGCCACCAAGTTTCCTGGTCCTATGACAACGGGTTAAGGACTTGGGAACTATAACTGCACCCTTATTGCGTAACACGCTACCAATCTCAATGTGAATAATTTTGACGGATATTGCTAATCCATTGCTTTATATGTATGTTTAAAAATGTGGCTACAATGCGTGCCACGAAAGATGAGACTTGACCCCGCCTCCTCCGCTCTTTCCGCCGCTCCTATGACGTCCGGTCCCGTCCCGCACTCAGACCTCATACCGCTAAAGATACCTAAAATCGTGTACTGCGCATGTCAAAACACGTGGTGTGTCAAGTCTCATCTTTCGTGGCACGCATTATACTTAACAACGTAAATAACGCAATGAATGTTGTTGAGCTGTCAAAACTAAAGCCATTGCTACTGTTAATGGGTTAAGCAATTACCCCGAAGGTTTGTATTTTAATGAAAATCGACAGGTGACAATGTTTCTTTCATATTTTTCTGCTTTTTTAAACCACACCTGTCGGAAAAATGTGGCAATTTTGTCTCTTTTTGATGGGTAACTTTTATTTTCTAGGACCCATTGCTTCCATTGACTTGTAGAAGAAAAGAACCCGTCAGCAACTAGCCATGACACAGCGAGAATTAAGCAATCAATTAAAAATAAACTGCGCCTCGATGGTCTAGAGGTCGCACGCGCGTGCTGAGCGTGACACCAGGTGCGACCCACAAGTAGGACCTAGCGTTATTGGGTTCCATTAGGAATTTTTTAGTGGCAGCTTGGAGATAGAATTTGTGTCCGATTTATAAAAAATGGTTCACCTTAGCCACCAGCAAAATTTAGGTTTTAAGTAGTAACTTTGGCTTTAACTAATGGCTTTGTTCTGAAATAGAAAATCTTTTTGTAACTTCACTTATGACGTATGTGAAAGTATTAGGCAGGGGTATATACAGGATAAAAATTTTCAACCAGTGCGCAAACTATAACCAAGAATTCAGTGCATGATCCTGAACCTTCTGCGTTGAAACGTACTGACGGTTATTAAAAAAATTTGCTCTGCCATACATTTTGTCCGCGTAGGTATTGCACTTTTCTACGAAACAACTGATTTCTTTATTGTTTACTGACGAAAATGTCTACGCCAGGGGGTTTAGAATCACGAGCTGAATTCATGGCCACAGTTTACGCACTGGTTAAAAATTTATCCTGTGTACACACTTCTCTGCCTAATACTTTCACATACATAAGTGAAGTTACAAAAAGATTTTCTATTTCAGAACAAAGCCATTTGTCTTCCTCAACAAATCGTAAGTCCCAATTGTCACAAAGAGCTGTACCGTGTGTAAGATCGGATGCATACTGGTCACGTCGCAAGACTTCTACGCGACGCCGACGCAGTGACGGCGACGTCTGTTTTAAAACAAAGTGAAAATCTGCACTCGTGTGTACAAATAGTTCAAAGGTATTGTGATGTTTTGAAGAGGACAGTAAAACCTTTGTCCGTTTGGACAAATCGGAATCACTTAAAATAAAATCGTGTGATTTGTTTCATAATACTTGAACGCTCTGTGCTTTCTTCCGAAAAATTGTGGCTTTTAGAACTGTCCATCACTACAGACAATCCGACAATGTTCTTTTGTAATCGACTTCATAAAAAGGATGGGATTCTCAATACGGTTGTATTTTTTTATGTTCGTTACCTCAGAGCTCCGTCATTTATGAAACGATTTGATTATTTTTTTAAATCGGTTATAATCGCTTATACCGGTCTCATATAAAAGTTCTGGCGAGTGGTTCTAGAGCTAGCTTCAATAATACGTATTTTTCCGCTTTGTGTATGTTGATAATGTTATAATAATAACTTCCTGTCACTCTTATTTACTTAGCAAGTACTTCTGTGGGGTAATTACCCCAACAAAAAAGTGAAAAATAAATACTTTATTACAAAAAAAAAAACTCCCGAATTCCAAAAAAAACAATCATCATCATCCGCCTAGCCTTTTCCCAACTATGATGGGGTCGGCTTTCAGTCTAACCGGATGCAGCTTAATACTAGTACCTCCACAATCCAGTTACTGGTTAATAAGATACCCCTTGGTAAGACTGCTTGTCAGCTTTTCGGGCTTCTGACGACCCGTAACGACCAAACGACGTCAAAGGTCCACGAATGACAGCCGGGACCAACGGCTTAACGTGCTTTTCGAGGCACGGGTCTCGGTATGTAAAGATGGTCAACCATCCACAGACCAACCGCGGCAAGCGTAGCTTAACCTGATCGACCTGTGCGGCTGTTATTAAAAAAAACACAATACAAAGTGAAAAATAACTAAAATTTCGGAAGTCAGTGGCAAAAAAATGCCGAGTTCCGAAATTATAGTAATTTTTCACTTTGTAGTGTTTTAGGAAGTCGGTTGTTTTTTTTTGTAATCACCGACTGGCTTAGAAAATTAAACCTGGTGATGTCACTATTGCATTAGCCAGATAACAACGTAATAATAAAACTTCACGTATCACAGGCTAAATACAAATACCATTTTTCCCAAGTTTTACTAGAAACCAGTATCCTAAAAGAACTTACGTAACGTATGATTTTTACAACAATGGAGTCATAATTTTGTCAGCTGAAACGTCTTCCTCAAATCCCCGTACAGATAAAAGTTTTATCCTCCAGAACAAAATCTCGTCTCAAATAAGTCGTCTTCCTGAAATCCGTAGTTTCGTTTGTCACAAAGCTGCACTGTGATCTCATCGAAGATCGCATGTACACCAGTCACGTCTCGTAGCACCCAAGCTACGATGCTACGAGGCTACGATGCTACGACGCTACGAATGTCTACGATGCCAAATTTTTAGCTGTGGCCGATAACGTTTTACGTAGACGCTTTTATTATGGAAACCACCTTGGGTATTGATGTTGGGGGTGTCTCTGTAACATTTAAATAAGTTTATATAAAACAGTGTTTAGTTCGATTTTACAAAAGCCTACAAAATATTATTTCACAAAAAGATAAGTTTATATAAAACTGTGTTTAGTTCGATTTTACAAAAGCCTACAAAATATTATTTCACAGAAAGATAAAGCATGAAGATTGATTTTAAGTAGCTTGCATAATGTATATATTTTTTGATGACAAATAATTTTGACAAAAATCAATCTTATTAGAACAAAATCTATAAAACCGGGTGCATACTAGAAACGAAACTATTTTGCTTTTAATAAACATAAAAAAGTAATAAAAAAAAATTAAACCGACTTAAAAAAGAAATTAACTCAAAATTATGAAATAACTTTAATTTCGGAAGTCGGTGTCTTGAGATCTGTATTTTAGTTGTAGTTTTTTGCCACCGAACTTTTAATCGTTGTAAATATTGCACTAGAATTTTACCAAGGTTTTGAGATGCCAGGCCGTCACACTTACACGTGTGAGTCCATACCTTGAAAATAACTAACTTGCACTATTCCCTAAGTATAAGTAAATGTAAGCTAATAAAAAAAATGGTCACGATCCGATTAATAGTTGCGGAGAAATGCGTGGACAAACATACATATATTACATACATATATAAAACTTTGTATATTTGTTTGGAAGACCTAATAGATTGTCATATGTATGCAGTTCCAATAATATTACATACATACGTGTCGAATTGATAACCTCCTTTTTTTGAAGTCGGTAAAAACAGTTTACTCTTGTAACAAAAAACGGTTCTCAGAAATTTTTAACAACTTTTTACATTGAGAGATGTTGGTTTCAAATTGATGTATTCATGTATGGAAGCCTCAATAGACAGTCTTGTCTTACTCTGCAGACAGCGTAACTATTACAGGTCACGTCTCAATACTTCCACTGCAACGTTGAATTTGGTGATAACTTTGTACGTACTTGTAAATGTTTTTATTATAGGAAGCACCTTTTCTATTGCTAGTACTTGAGACGTACTAAAATGTACGTGTTATGTTCTGTTGAGGAGTTGTGAAGTTTTGTTGTACTGTAATTTTCATCTTGGTCTGCGGTAGTCTGGTAGTGCGGTAACCGATCCTATTTGTTTTTTTTTAAATGATGATAAAGTTCTCAGGACAGTTCTCTGTTATATTCATTGATTATTATTTCAAGCAGGTATTTGTCGACCTTGTAACTGAATTATCTAACTTTAAGGTTGAATGTCACTTTTACAAGATTAAACGGCAAGGTGTATTTGTCTTTCAGCCAGTTAGAGAGTTTCAACTTTAATGAAATTTCAATTTAGTGGGAATCGTTGTCAAAAGTGATAAATGCAATGAGCATATGGGTATAATATTTACTTTACCCCTTAAGTATAGTAATACTTAGTTGGCTATACAAGAAAATCCTTGTATAATAATATTATAAACGCAACAGTTGAGGATGGATGAAAGGATGTATGGATGTTTGTTACTCTTTCCCGCAAAAACTACGGAACGTATGATAATGAAACTTTACAGTAATATAGCTTATCCATCAGAATAACACATAGGATACTTTTTATCCCGATATTTTTACGGGGTCTGAACTTATGCGGGTGAAACCGCGGGGCACTGTTAGTGAAAAAATAAACAAAACAGAAGTCTCCTAAGTTCATCATCTGCCTAGCCTTTTCCCAACTATGTTGGGGTCGGCTTCCAGTCTAACCGGATGCAGCTGAATTCCAGTATTTTACATGGAGCTACTTCCTATTTGATCTTCACAACCCAGTTGTGAAGATCAGATAGGAAGAATATGTCATATAAATACAAAAAGAAACAAAGCATAATCAGTATATACTGGACCCTCCCTTTCTCTCCTTTATGGTGAGAGCGAGAGGGCCGTAATCGACCACGCGGGCCAGTGCGGGTTGATAGATGTCACATGTCTTAAATTTTTTGTTCTAGGACATTCCGGTTTCCTCACGATGTTTTCCTTCACCGTTGAAGAAAAAGCTTGGCACATCTGCCTAGCCTTTTCCCAACTATGTTGGGGTCGGCTTCCAGTCTAACTGAATGCAGCTGAATACCAGTATTTTACATGGAGCGACTGCTTATCTGACCTCCACAACCCAATTACTGGGTAATACGATACCCCGTGGTAAGACTGGTTATCAGACTTCCGGGCTTCTGAATGTCCCGAAAATGTTCTTAAGTAACTTTTTAGACCTTTGTATCCTGCTTATGCATATATGAAGTTTCATTAAAATCGGTTCATTCATTTCGAAAATCCGGGGCTTGAAAGTTTGTATGAAATGCCGTACGGCGTAAACGCTCTTAACTGTGTTTATGTAAAATTACTGTCAGTCATCACCTTTTCTTTTTGCCAATAAAACTTGTTGTAATTTGTAGTAATGAATTTAACAGTTCTCATTTCTGAAATAATGCAACTATTTAAATGACAAAGTTATAGCTACACTACACTGCAAGACTAACCACATTTGTTGTTTATCAAAAACTATAACTCTAAGTCCCCTCACCTTCAGAAAGATTTTGCACAGAAGCGCATGAAAATGGTTCACCGCACTTTGTATTGCGGTAATCCTTGTGTTGAGCGCACGTACAGTCAAACGAAGAGAGTGGTATATACAAACACACTTCATTTATACACACATGTTATGACATTTATACTTCATTTATATCTGTAATTTATACGAGAATGAATGCGGAAGTAATAGAGGGAACGGAACAGATGAAATAGAATACGATGGTGAATCTTTTGTAATTTAAAATACAAAAAGAAAATGTTCGTCTAATCGTCTAAATGGTTTTTATTCGTACTCGAATCCCAGACACTTCATTAAGGTATACATGATAAATATCTATCTATAACCATAGTTTAACCACGGTCAAAGATTCCATCGCTTATTTTTGGAAAAAACAGAAATTGAAAAAATTTAAGACATTGATCTAATCGGAGTGACAGAATCAGTGCGTCAACCTAATATGATTTAGGTTGGAATATAAATGGATTTCCATTGGTTAGTCACGTCACAATGTCACAGTCAAAGTAAGTCATTTATTCCAATTAAGCACATGAAAGGCACTTTTGAACGTCAAAACTTACAAGAAAATAGACTTAATTCTAGTTGCCCAGTAGAATGATAGATGACCAATGAAAACTTTGTCAGTGATCGTACCACTTCTAACTTTACTTTTAAATAAAGTTGTGTGTGTGTGTGACGAGTCTATGACGATATATTGTATACCTGTTATTTTTAAGTTTGTATAAGGTTAATAAGTTACTAGCTTCTGCCCGCGAATTCATGCGCGTGAAATTTTTTGTTCCCCCGACCCACCCCGTCGGGCTAATGAGTTTTTTTCTTTTTGCTCGGCTCCTAAGAATTCTAGCGTGATGTTAAATGGCTTATAAAATTGGCCACTCAAATGCAAAAACCGGACCGGTACTTCCAAAGATTAGCGCGTCCAAGCAAACAAACAAATTTTTCATCTTTATTATTAGTGTAGATTTTTTTTAACACGGTTAAACCAATTATAGTAAATAATTAGTTAATAATAAAATTAAACAAAAATACACAGTGAATACTGGCAGTGTACCGGAAAAATGAATATTTTGGCCAGTATCTTAACTCTTTTGTTGACAGTACTGTGTTAGGTATGACGTGACGTCACAGACGACCGTTCACCCTGAGTGGTTTGAAAAGGATTACATACAGTAACTGGTCAAAAGAGTCTGCTGGAATATTATTTCAATGTCAATACAGGAAGTAGGTGTTGGGTGCATAGAATTTGGTGAATGCAAAGAATTTTTGTTAGTTTTTGTGAATTAGTTTTGGTGTTGGCATGGCGAGATGTCCCAGATGGCCGATGGAGCCGAAAGGTTCTGGAGTGGCGACCGCGTATCGGAAGACGTAGCGTTAAAAGTTCTCCCACAAGGTGGTCCGACGACCTTGTGAAGGCCGCAGGAACCCGTTGGATGCGAGAAGCACAGATCCGGTCGAAGTGGAGGTGCTTGGGGGTGGCCTATGTCCAGCCATCGAGGTTAACTCCCAGGCAGTAGCGGGCTGCCTGGGAGTTAACCTCGATGGCTGGCATGTGCGTGCGTATCTTTTAGGATGAATTTGTTTTACATGGAGGTGACATCGAGGTAGCTAGCTAAACCGCGACCGTGAGGTATCGCAGTGAGTTTTCTTCGCCATGTAATTACCCTAAGGCTGGATTCAGTGTTGCGCTGACATCTATTGCGTACCGTCGGTCACGCGTACCAATACGCTGACGATAAACGGACGCGTATAGTGTAGCGCCGATGGTCCGCGAGCGCGACTCCATGTAAATCGTTACGCGACTAGGGTTACCATATGACAGGCGTTTGCCGCATTTGACAGGCATTTTAAGGTTTAGACAGGCGTGCGGCCGGCATTGGTCTGAGACAGGCATTTTTAAATTTCGCGCCCGCGCGCGCATCGCGGTTGCATAAATGCAAGCGCGATGCGCGCGGGCGGGCGCGAAATTTGAATGACACCGGCGGGCGGCGGCGGTGAGCAGCCCGGCGCGAGATGCGCTCGCGGGTAGCGCATGCGTAGTAGTATAAGCGGCGCGAGAATGAGAGGGAGGATAAGCTACGGTGCGTGGGCGGGAGCGGGACGAGCGTCGGTGTTTTCTATCACTTCTCCAATGACAGCGTTTTAACTATGATTTGTTTACTTCATGAACCAAAAACAATATTTAGTCTGCATGATTAGTTCAATCATTTCGCTTCTAAGCTAAGGAGTGTTAGATTGTTGTGATTTTCAAGTTGTTTTATTGTTTTACAATGGATAATAAAAAGAGAAAGCTTTGTAAGTTTTCGGAGATTATAGCAAGTAAATTTCCTTGTCTCGTGGAAGGCCGCAATGAGTCGGAAGCTAAGTGTAAGGTATGCGACTGTTATTTTAGTTTTGGTTCTAGAGGCATCAAGGATGTGCAAAGACACATGGAATCTGAAAAACATAAGAAAATGTCTAAAGCAGTGTCTTCCAATAGTAAGATGAATACATTTTTCAAACCAACCCTAAATATTATTTCGGAAAGAAAAGCCGCTGCAGAAGCTACGTTGGCTTACCATACTGTAAGACATCACCAGTCGTATAAGTCTATGGATTGCACAGGAGGATTATTGAGGAAATTATTTTCTGACTCAGAGGTGGGAAAGACGATAACCTGCGCCCGGACAAAAACCGAAGCCATTGTTAACAATGTTATTTCTCCCCATGTAATGGAAGGTCTTGTGGAAACATTAAAATCTGATTCAGTATTATATTTTGGTCTATCAACTGATGCCAGCAATCACGGAGCTCAAAAAATGTTTCCAATATTAATACAATATTTTGATTATCGCGATGGCGGAATAAATACTAAAATTTTAGAACTCGATGTATTGCCAAACGAAACTGCCGAAACAATCACGCAATATATTGTCAACACCTTGAAAAAACACGGGATAGAACAAAAATTAGTTTCTTTTACTGCTGATAATGCCAACGTCAATTTTGGTGGCATTAATAGACCAACAGGCGGACAAAACGTTTTTGTATTTTTGAAACAAGAACTCCAAAAGCAAATTGTAGGCGTTGGATGTCCTGCCCATATACTGCATAATTGTATTAGACACGGTGCAGATAAATTGGAAATAGACATCGAGTCCATGGTGATGAAAATTTATAATTATTTCTCAGTCTACACAGTTCGCACAGAGAAGTTAAAATCATTTTGTGAAGCTGTTGAAATACAATATCAGCAACTGCTATGCCACAGCAAAACACGATGGCTCAGTTTATTTCCAGCAATAGAAAGGATCCTGAAATTATTTACAGTATTAGAAGAGTATTTTTTATCTGTCGAAGGAACTCCAACAGTGATCAAACGATTTTTTGAGAACCCATTCTCAGAGATTTATTTATGGCATATTCACTCATTAATGCCTCTGTTTCAATCCAAAATTCAAGCTATTGAGAAAGAAGGTGTTACTATTGTAGAAATTAACTGTATATTAAACGCAACTTTAAATGCACTCAAATCTCGTAAAGATGAAAATTTTAAATCATTGACAGTTATTCGACTACTGAACACTTTGGAAAACAACGGAATAAGTACTGATAATTTTAAAACGGAGATTCTGGGCCTGTATGTGGATTTAACAGCTTATTTGGAAAAATGGATGAAAAATATCGAAGAATTCTCTTCCTTCCGGTGGATGATTTTACAAAAAGAAATGAAAAGTTTCTCAAGTTCTGATTTAGCTTCATCTGTAGAATTTCTATCTAAGCTGAATATCAGTGTTGACGACGTGAAACTGTTTGACGAATACGAAGTTCTAAAAGAATATTGTAGAAATTCAGATAACATTTTTTTTTCTGAAAGCTTAACTACACAGTGGTGCAATTTTCTCAAAAGTAGGGAAGTGAATGGTGACATTACAGAATTCATGAAAATCTGCCAGTTTGTGTTCTCTATTTTGGCACACAATGCGAACGTAGAACGTACGTTTTCTCTCGTCAACGCCCAGTGGAGTAAAGAAAGAAATCGGCTGACAATTGAATCAGTAAAAGCAATATTGATTACTCAGGAAAATTACAAAACTGTATCTTGTGAAGATTTTTACGTTTATGTTTTAGAAAAGAAAGAACTATTAAAAAAAATAATGTCCTCTGACAAATATCAGTAATAAATATTTCTTCATTATTAGTGTTGGCTTTTACTTATTACCTACAGCGTTTTGCTTTAGACAGGCATTTTTCTGAAAATTCAGGCATTTTAGGTACCATAGACAGGCATCCCTCTATTTACATATGGTAACCCTATACGCGACCGATGTCAGCGCTGACCATCGCACTAAATCCAGTCTTAGCGTCATACCCTTCAAATGTTTACGAACGTAATGAATGTAAAAAAAAAGTTGCGTCATTCAGACCGAGACGTAAGAGTGATCAATAACTCACACAGGTAGTCGTACAGACGTCAGCATATCAAGCTACTACAATCTGTCAAATTCCTTAAATAGATTTTCAACTTTATTGTTAAAGCATAAGGTTCAAAGTTGATAGGGAGAATTTTACAGTTTCGGGTACCTTTATGTGCTGACGTCTGTACATGAGTTGGGTCACCACTAGTACCTGACGAGGACGGCGACAGCCACTTTCCAATTTTTTTTTGTACCTTTTATTGGCGGTAGCACTACACTATTGGCTGTCACAAGTGATCAGTATGTGTACCGCCCAAAATCATTCCGTAATTTTGTCTTTTGTGACATAGTCTTAATATTTTGGTTAACGTTTGATCCAACATGTCTTTTGAGTTAGTCGTTGTCCGGAATGTTACCATTTTATAAATATTATGTTTATAATATAAACATTTAGAACTCCGTGTTGTGTATTTATTTTATTTCTTATTGTGTTACTTACTACATATATCTCATCGTATATTGAACCGGTTGACGTAATCACATCAACACCGGCTGTCGCTGAAAACCAGCGCTGAAGCTGTCTCCCATTGGGACGTAGCATTATGCTGAGCGATGGCCGTTTTGCGTGGATGTGACGCATATTTTTCCCCAACTTGTTATTTTTTGAGTTTGTGTTCTAATTCTGCGTCATGTTTATCGCAAATATACGTGTTTTCTTTATTTATTTTTCTGTAAATTTATTAAAATAGCTTCGTCTTCGATATCTAGAACATGCCCTGGGGTATGGGTAGTATCAACTAACACGTTTTCAATTTCACCGACGTTTGTATTTATTCCAACACACGTTTTGATCAACATTTTCTGTAGGTCATAGGTTCTCAACGTGGGTGATAACGCCCCCTCGTGGGCGTTTGAGACTTTCAGGGGGTAGTAGAAGTCTTAGAGAAAATTATATATCCTAACTGTATAATATTACACATTTAAATATAATCGTGGCTAAAGCTATTTCAGATTTGTGTCAGATGTGTCACTGTAGAAAAAAAGTATTCTCAATGTGCCCGCGGTGGGCAAAATAAAGTTAAGAACCTATGCTTCAGGTAATGTTAAACCAGACTTTACGCACATAGCTATTACTATGTATAATATGAATAAGTTTCTCATGGCTAAATAATAATAGCCACATGTGTCGATCGATTAGGTTAAACTACGCTTGTCCGTGGATGGGTGATCTTTACAAACCAAAATCCTCAGAAAGCATATTAAGCTGTTGGTCCTGACTGACATTCGTAGATCTTTGACAGTCCTTACGGGTAGTTCGAAGCACGTAAGTCTGACAACCAGTGTTATCAAGGGGTATCGTATTACCCAGTAACTGGGTTGTGGAGGTCAGATAGCCATGTAAAATACTGGTATTCAGGTGCATACGGTTAGACTGGAAGCCGACCCCAATATAGTTGGGAAAAGACTAAACAGATTGATTTATGAATCAGTTGCTTCATGTAGGTACAAATTACAATTCGCCATAGTCGAGAGAGGAAGAGCTGACTTCTCTTTGCTTGGAAAGACTACCAAATGCACAGTAAGCTATTGCTTCCCCAATGACATTAATTTATAGGTTACATAGGTATGCATGAGATTTTATTTATCACAGAATAGTAAATACCACGAGCTTTATATAGAATGATAACATCTTATAGAGACATCAAAGAGCAACTGTTACCATGAATTCAGCACATCATTCTGAACCCCTGCGTTGAAAATTGTCATCGGTTATTCAAAATATTTTCGCGTCAATTTCCCTGTAAACCAAAAAACAATTCTGTTATTCAAAAACCAATCCTGTTTATAGATGACTGCATAAAATTCACATAGGTAATTATTTTCAGAATCAAGAAAATTGCCATACGTTACGTTCTTTTTCGAACAAAATATTACTTCCCAGAATCAAAGCCTGATAATGTACACAAGTATTTTATGCTACCCTGGTAAGTCCCTGTAACTTATGAGTTGTCTTCCTTGCGGCACACCTGGGCTTCAAACGGTGTACCTACCTCTAAAGTGTATCTTTTTTTGCTTGTCACATTTGGTAAACAAATAAAGCAAACGGAGATTTTGATTTTGACGAAATAAATGTGTTTAAATGAATAATTTGAAGTTTGCATGGTGTAATTTATATAGTTTTTGTTTCATAAAAGCTGTGAACGAATGGTGGCCATGGTTAGGACAAAGTAACCAGGGCCATCCAAAAGCGCGTTGGGTTAATGACATCGACAAAGTTGTGGGAAACACCTGGATGACAGATGCACGAAACCGGAAAGTATGGCACTAAAAGAGGAGGTCTATACCTACTATGTGTTATTAATGTTAAAATTTGTCATTTTTATACCATGTTTGTTTACCAAAAAGACGTATAAAGAATAACACACTGTACATGAAAGGACGGTGGGTATATGAATAATATAATCAACTTTCCACGGGACCGTGTTAATGTGGGATTATTACTTAGCAACATGACTTATGTATGTAACTTCGTGAATTTCTGGGAAATTTTTAGGTTGGGGTCAGGTCACTTAGAAAGGACAGTCTTTTTACGGCTTGCAACACACGAACATCGTTTTAAGCGGTTCACAAGAGTCACCTTTATATCTCCATTCAAGTGAGCTTAAAGTGAGATGTCAATATTGACAATCCCTAGCATCAGGTGGAATGACAACTCACTTTAAGCTCACTTCACCTAAGTTATCACGGTGATCTTTTTACAGAAGAGCACCGCTGCGCGCTGTTATCGTCTATTCGGGGTGAGAAACTCTCTTCGTGTAAATGAAACAAAAGTTTGTGAGTTCGGGTTAAAACTAAAAAAAAAATCGGTTGTCTGTAACGACTTTACAATACGTTTACGGACGATAGTTTAACGTGACAACGTCATAACAAAACATTAATGAAATTGCCGAACGCGGAGGCCGATTCGGCAGCGTTCGACATCATCTGTCTCTCATCGCTCGTTTCGCGCTCTCGCTTGCACTTCAAGCCGCCATGGCGTACAACGCTACAGCAGAGCAAGGCCGCGAGGTAACGCTACATGAGTCATGTTTTTTTCGTGTGTGCAGCCAGCTTCATCGATTTATTAGACGTTGTCACGTCAATATTGTTTGTCTCATGCTCGTCATTGTGTAAAAAACTGGTACCTACCTTTCTGTTTTCCAATCAAGACGGTCAGTAAGGCAAAATAACATACAGTAGGTTAATTGATAATTATGATAGCAATGCCTTTCATTTCGACACTGCAACAACATTGATATGCAAATTTTTTATACATATGAACCAATGGATTAGCTATTTCCTACAAAATCTCGTGAAATTGTTGTAATACAAAGTGTGTTGTGTTTTTGACACAATTCGTGTGCAGGTTAATAACCTTACTGAACCCTTAAAATACTCTATTTAAGTCATCATAGATCCATAATAGTCTCAGAAAAAGTGCAGAGAACTAGAGAGCTTGATATTCAAACTTACTCAGTTGAACATAAAGTAAATGGATGATTGTGGTACCTAGGTACTCAAGTAGGTACGCAAGTCAAAGGAGCAGACAGTGTAACTAGTTCTACATCACTGAGAATATTCTATCAAAGTTAGTCTCAAAACTTGTTCGGTTTTAGGATAATTTTAAGACAAGACTAAGATGTGATGGCTTGTGTCGAAAGGTTTTATACGAGTAGTCATTGAGTCTCTGACGGAGGCATCAGAACTCCTGAATAAAAGGTATTTATACATACTGTTCACAGACACAGTCTGCTAAAACAGCCATTTCTTGGGGTTCGGTGACATATTGGCAAAATATTTTTTTGATTATATGCCAAGCTTTTTTTTTGCTACGCTTGCCCCGGTTGATCCATGGATGGGTGACCATCTTGACATATCAAGACCTCTCCGTGCCGCGGAAAGCCCGTTAAGCCGTTGGTCTCGGCTGTCATTTGTGGATTTTTGACAGTCGTTACGGGTAGTCAGAAGCCCGAAAGTCTGACAACCAGTCTTACCAAGGGGTATCGTATTACCCAGTAATTGGGTTGTGGAGATCAGATAGGCAGTCGTTTCATGTAAAATACAGGCATTCAGCTGCATCCGGTTAGACTGGAAGCCGACCCCAACATAGTTGGGAAAAGGCTAGGCAGATGTGCCAAGCTTTTTCTTCAAGTGAAGGTGAAGGAAAACATCGTGAGGAAACCGAAATGTCCTAGAACAAAAAATTCGAAGACATGTGACATCTATCAACCCGCACTGACCCGCGTGGTGGATTACGACCATCTCGCTCTCACCATGAAGGAGAGAGGGGGAGGGTCCAGTATAGACTGATTATATGTGGTCGTCCAAATCAAAAGGGACCTTATGGCGGTAACTAGTTTCCGAGATATTAATAAATTCGTAAAATACCTCAAAAAAATCGTTTTTTTATTAACTGTATTTTTAAAAAGATGATTGTATTTACTACATGTGTGTGTGTTCAACTTTTCGAAAAGTCAATTTAAAAAAGTTTTGTATTCATCTAAAGTTTAGTAAAAAAGGAACCTTATCGCGGCAAGACCTAACAAATCGTTTTTCTTGTAATTCAAACCATATATTATATCGACATTTTAATATTGCAAGGTATATATAATAACGTATATAGCCGCCATTTTTTTTTTTTTTTCTGGATGGGAAATCATCAAATGACTCCTCCCGCTCTGGGTGGAGCGGAAGGGAGTGTCAGACTCTTACTGACTAAAACCCACCAGTGTTCCTTCCTTCGCCCTTTATGTTCCGGGCCAGCGGTAACCCTTTCGGACAATCCCGCTGACCCGGCAGGCTTCGGCCCTTACGGGCCCCTTCGTTTAGTGCTGACATCTCTTTGAGGCGCGCGTGGAACACGTACGCCCCGTCCGGCACGGGCCTGGTCCTGATCGGACGGTGAACTACCCATTACTCTCCGCCCGCAGGCCCGCGCCTACGGTGGCCGGGAGTCGTCGCGCGGCTCCCGACGCCCGGAGCGTCTCCCGCGGCGGCTGGGACGGGAGGCTCTCTCCCTCAGCCGTCCCGCCGCCTCCTTCGCTAGCATGACTGCTTCGCAGAAGGAGGCGACTGCCCCCCACTCCCTCTCGCCCCGACCATGGCTTGAACCAGGCCCGGACGCGAGAGGTCGCCGCCGCTGCCGATCGCCTCTACGAGGACACGGCGGTGCTCCGCCCAAGCGAGGCAGACCTCCACCGTGTGCTCCACCGTGTCCTCTGGGCGATCCTGGCAATGGTGACACCCGGGCGTTTCCTCCCGCCTGATTATGTGCAGGAACCTCCCGAAACTTCCGTGTCCGGTGAGGACCTGCGTCAGGCGGTAGGTGAGGGCGCCATGACGCCTCTCTAGCCACTCCTCAAAGAGGGGTCTTACCGCCGCTATCGTGGCGTGCCCTGCGCTGGGTTGTGACAGTCGCTCTTTCCATGCCGCCATGAGATCGCGCCGGAGGTCCGTCCGCTCCGCCGCAATTTGCTGCGGAAGCGGAGTTTCCCCCCGGCGTAGTGCCTCCGCGCGCCACTCATACAGGCGCGCGAGGACTATCGCCTCCAGATCCCATGGCGGCAGTCCGGCAAGGAGGCTTGCCGCCTCGCCCGAGATCGTGCGGTACCCCCGGATCAGCCTAACGGCTACCACCTTCTGGGGCGCGTTCAAATAATGGGCGGCTCGCCGCCGCAGTGAACGCGCCCACACCGGGACCCCGTATAGGGCCATGGACCGCACGACCCCCGCGTAAAGCCTCCGGCAGGAGGCGTTTGGCCCCCTCAGGTTGGGCAGGAGCCGCTTGAAGGCGGCCCCGGCCCGTTCCAGTTTGGGAGCCAAACGTCGGAAATGCTCGACGAAGTTCCACCGGCTGTCGAGGACGAGACCAGGTATTTCATCGTCGTCTCGACGCCGATGTGAACCCCTCCTACCGTTAGTTGGGATCCCGATGGTGGCGTATTCCGGGGCCCATGAAACGACATGGCCTCGGACTTGTGCAATGCCACCTAGAGACCCAACTGCCGGATCCCCTCCACGACTATCGCAACCCCGCGTGCCATCGCGTCGGCCGCCGCCTGATGCGACCTCCGCTGCGCCAGGACTAGCGTGTCGTCAGCGTAGCGTATAGCCGCCATTAGATAGTGTCGCACGCCGCCGCATGCGGCATTCTTTGTATATGCGTCTTAGGTCTAAGGTCCCACTATTGTAGTCCATATTTTGTTTAGGTACTTTTAATAGAGGTAAACAATCTTGTTATGTTTTTTATCATAAAATATATTTTTAAAATAGGCTAAGGCTAATAGCAAAAGTAGGTAATTCATTATAACATCTGTTATTTCATTTTGTTTTTTTATCTTGTAATGGCTATAAATTATTTCATAAATGTATTTTTCGACAAAAACGTATCAAGATTGTTTACCTTTATTTAAATACTTAAACTAATTAACTATACTAAGAGATAAGTATCAGCAGACTGCAACGGACCGCCTTAAGGGCCCTTTTTTACGTATATACTTGTTACGAACATTTTGTTAAATAAGTAACATTTTCATACCTTGTGATAATAAAAAAAAAATTGTTAAATAAGTAACATTTTCATACCTTGTGATAATAAAAAAAGAAAATTTAAGTTATCTTGAATGTTGCACTAAAATATTGATTATGCATGCTAAAAATAAAAAAATTTGTTTAGTGCCTACCATTAGGGCCCTTTTTTAATTTGTTTGAAGAAATTGATCAGTTCTCTATGTAACTTTACAAGATCATAACTAATAGTTATCATTGATCTCTTAGCTTTATTAGCATCTAAACCAATTATGTATAACCTATTTAGTGATTAAGTGTTGATTTTGTTACTGTCAGATCTCAAAGTTTATAAAAAATAAGAATTCTTGCTAGTAAATAAAAACTATTTTTTTTAAATTATGTGTTGTTTTTATTTACATCTAAGGCCTTTCGCAAATCTATGTAATTAGTAGCAATATAAAAACAATAAAAGTTTAGTGAGAAACAGGCGTTTTACTTATTTTTAATACTATTATCGATACTTTGCATCTCATTGATAATGCATTATGTTGGCGGGTCTAGTTCCCACAACAAACAAGTTTATGCAAGGATTGTAAGAATTTCCATTAGTAATAATCATAGTCAATCAAAGTATACCATCAGTTACATAACTTCACACTAAAACATAACTTTTTTGTACGGCATACTTAAATTGCGATTTTCTCGAAACTTATAATTTCGATCAGTGAACTTCAAAAATTCGTAAAAAAATAACGGTAGTGGTTAGAAGGTTGGTTCTTGGGTCTATAGTTCGGTACATTTATGTAGTTTTCAGCCCTGTAGATAACTCATTTCCGCCATAAGGTCCCTTTTGATTTGGACGACCACATATTATGCTTTGTTTCTTTTCGTATTTATATGACATTAGCTCTTGCCAGCAGGTCGGAAATTATTCAAGTAACAACGTACTACCTACCGGGATAAAAGTATCCTATGTCCTAACTTAGATCATGATTTACCTGTGTGCCAGACTTCATCGAAATTCGTTCAGCCGTGAAAAGGCAACAGGCTGACAGAGTTAGTTTGTCATCCTTACATAGTATAAAACAAAGTCGCCAAAATGTCTATATGCGCATAGCTTACGAATGACTGCACCAAATTGGATAATATTTTTTTTTTTTGTGTTCGGTGTTGCCAAAGTAAGGTTTGTATGAAAGAAAATTTCGGGAATGAAAAAAAATGCACCCGTGCGAAGCTGGGGCGGGCCGCTAGTTCATAATATAAGTAAAGAAAGAAAGCATAGCACACAAAAAAAAAAATATATAGAAAAGTGTGGATGACTTAAGATTGTTCATTTGAATTAAATCAAACTTACGATCAGATTTAAAATTGGTTCCTACCAGTTCAAATCGAAACTTTCAACATTCAAAAGTGTCTAATCTATACTTGGCCCAGTTCGAAATTCTACGCGCTCTTCCGTCAAAACCGCGGAGTGAAAACTTAAAACAATGAATCTTTGTCGAGACCTTGATCAAAAGTACGACTACTAGACAGTAGCAATTTCAAATGGTTTGTTATGGGCGCGAACTTCAGCTCATTGTTAACATCTAGAATTGAGAGTTTATTTTAGGAAAAGAAATGTATGAAGAAATTCGTATCGCGAGACAAAATAACGGCTGTCCGAATTCTCACTGCAACGTGATGACCAACCACAATCTGTCAGCAGTGCACCGGAGGAGTGTGCTAGGGCTCTGTCTTGCATAGGGACTTAGCATTATGCTGAGCGATGGCCGTTTTGCGTGGATATGACGCATATTTTCCCCAAGTTGTTATTTTTTTATGTTTGTGTTTACCATAAATAAACATAGTTCTTTCTTTCTTCGACAAAGAAGAATAAGAATGAAAATGATGTGACATTTACGAACTTGTTAATGGAACAAAGTCGGGTTAGTTACACCATTTATAACTCAAGAACGGCTGGACCGATTTTTATGATCTTTTATTTCTTGGATTTGTCTCCGCCCCGAATAGCAGAATAAAAATAAAACATGGGAAAAAAACAAAAAAAAAAACGGTGGCACTCGAGGAGTGCAGACAGAAGTGAAAACTTGAAAAAGCATAGTAATTTTATAAATATGTTTGAAGGTCATTCTTCTCAAAGAAAATGTACCGCGCGTTGATGCCTTTGTAATGGCCAAAACTTAAAACAGAGGTGTGGTTACGGTAACAGTGTCGTGAGTTCAATGGTTTTTTCCCATCTCAAAAAATGCCCAACGCGCATAAACAAGTTTTCACTTTTCTTCAAAATCTGTGGCAGTTGAAGTTCGCTGGGTCAACAAGTAATCAATAAGTACTCATACTGGATACGAGCGACACGCGTGAACGGTAGAGACAACTGCACCTGTTCGGCTGTCCCATTTCAAAACCTAGTAACGGACACTTTTTACAGAAATCGTTTTATTGCATAATCTTGCTAACCTAGAAGGTCTCTACCAAATACAAAAACACCAGCGTTTTAAACTTACATAAAAGAAGATATATTTAAGCATCGACACCTATTAAGTGCACCTTTCACTCCCTAGTGACCCATTTAAAACCTAGTAAGTCACTTTAACCAATTCAAAAAATACATTCCAATAGGCTGACCAATATTACGTTTATGCGCTCTCCTGTAAAATTTCATTTTAAGTCCTTACTAGGTTTTGAAATGGGGCAGCCGCGTTGACACCCGTCAACACTAGTCGACGGCTGCAGTTGCTTTCGCTGTTGATGCGTGCCGCTCGTGTGTCCGCTCACTATGCAGGACGGCGCAGCAAGTGGCGCCACCTAGTTGTTACGACGTTACTGCAATCACCGAAGAGGTCGTATAAGAGTGACATTGGCTGATGACAGTCACTGTAGCAGAGCGTTGCATCGATGGTTGCGTGGCGGCTGTCTTCCGATGACAGGGAAGCCGTTATCGTATCACGTCCCTGGCGAATAGCTATAATTTTTTGAAGTCAATATTAATAATACGTCATTAGTGACAATTTTAGGATCAGTTTTATGGCAATACATTCGCGTTTATTTCATGATGACTGGTTTGTAACACGTAATTCTTAGTGTCAAATAAATAAAATAAAAAATAAAATTTACGTAAACAGCAGACAAAAAGCTCTCGTTTACAAAACTAAACTAGCTAGATTCGGTAAAAATACAGATATTTCTTTTATAAGTATAGAATTTGATTAATATTACAGAAAAGAATCCCAAAAGGCCCCTCTACCATTTGTAGATAGCCAACTACTGATTTACCTACTCGTTGGTACACCTGCACTCTCGTTCTTGTATTACCAGATCATTCATCTATGTTAAGGCAAACACTGACTAATGCACTTCCCTTGTCGCGGTCCCACCGCTCAATCTCCTCTTCAATTTGTCCAATTTGGAAGTCGCTACACGCATGCTTGGTGGTCTGTCATACTGCCGTAAAAGGTTTTGTTGAAATATTGATAATGAAGTAATTTCGTACGTACATTCAACATTTAAATTCGGAATAATTTAAACGTTGAAAATTTTAAATGTTGTAATAAAAGTTCGAAATTGTTGCCAGTAATTTTATTGTTGGTTGTTATTGTTTTTATAATAATATTGGTTGCGTTTTTTTGAAAAGCTTTTTAAAAGCTTGAAGTTTTTCTATCAGAAATAATGTCATTTCACTTTCGACTTCAAGGATAGTAAAATTAGAAATGGTATTAGGTAAGTATCTACTAGTAGTTTCTATTTTTAAACCACTGGATAGAAACTGAGATGAAAAAAGTTCAATGCAGTCGTCATCAGACCGGAATACCTGCTCTCATGGCTTATGATTCAAAATATTCTTATCGCGTACTTAGGTTTATAATTATTCAAATGATCGTTATTGCTCATAGTTTGTCATCCGAATGTCATTCAAATGAGGGTTTTCTGAAATGACGTTCGCTAGGTGGCAGCACTGGCACGTCAGGTCCAGGCATCTGTCAAAGAGCCTATATTTTCTTTAGTCATGACGGAATGATGAACGAATGAATGAATCGAATGATGAACGTCATCATATATTTTGTATTGGGAGACCTCTTGTCACAGTGGTGCCAACTGGTGTCGTAAATTTTCACGAAAACCCTCATTGGTATCAGCTTGAAAATTCGCAAATAACCCACAGGTTAATAACAAAAAATAATAAAAAAAGGCGTAATATTAATTGGAGTGGATACGCGAGGGAATCGAGAGAATTGTTGCGAGTTACATTATTTTATTAAAACACGTACATTTTTAATTATTTCAGTGGCAACACTGACGAGTGGGCTGAGATATAGGAGCCGTGGAGTGTATGTTATGCTTTTAATTAAATATTCCTGTTTTCATTGTTCCTTTTAGCGGTACAAAGGGAAAAGGTAAGAGGAATGATTAGAAACCTCCAATTTAATTATGCATTCTCAAAATAAAGTCCATTATTTACTTCAGAAAATAAAAAGTTAATCAGTGGCTGTTTATTATTCACCAGCCCGCACTGGGTTTGTGTGGTGGATTATGGCCCACTCCCGAGAGGGAGCTGCGATACAGGTCCGCTCTCTATGAGAATAGAGAGCGGACCTGTATCGCAGCAGAAGGATAATTCTAGACTGATTATGCTATTCATTGTATTCTGAAAAAATCAACACATTCTTAACAATTAATGGTATAATATATAATCGTTACGTAGGTATTGCTTATTGACAAAATATCAGAGCGAAAAAGTGCCCAATTTTTTGCCACACGTTGTCATTGTGACTTTTCTTACAGACGGTTGGAGAGACGAATCTGTAGTAATACAAAGTAACCATAAGACGACCATAAGTATTCTTAAACTCAAAGCATTTATTTCAGTAAAATAATTTTCAAGTACTTTTGAATTATAGACAAAGAGTCGGTCAGTTACTCGGAAACTTGAAGCCATTCCAAAACATGGATCTCTATGGAGAAGAACCTGCAAGAAATTCTAAGGACACTCTTACAAATCAAGATCAAAATCCTGGGTACGTCATTCTTGTTATACCTAAAACATCAATGAAACTCAGAGAGCAGTTTTATAAGAAAACTAACACAACATAAGTGACACTGAAACAAATAAAATCTATATGTGAGAACAGTATCTAAGTAAAAGAATAAAATTAAGAAATGATAAAATTAAAAACAAGCCCTGGCTGTTAAGAGATCACTGGTCTCCGAACGACGGCGTCCATTCACGAACATGACGGATCAGATCGGAACCGAATGATATAAAGTATCCATCCAAAATAATTGGGTGGATGTATATTTAATTATGGGCTCTGTGCGTACAATACCTAGTCCCTACTTTCTTTAATTAAATTCATCATCACAGTTAACTTATATGGTTTCACTCCATCTAATAAATCTCTTGTTAAACCTGCCACAAATAATTTAATATGATTTATAGTTAAGACAATTACATAAAGCACAGGTTACTTACGAGATGATTTATTCATAGCGGGCAGGCTTAGGACGTCAAACTGACTGCATGGAACATAAATAAAGAGGATAATACCTTTTTTGATGCACATGATAAGGTTGCTAGTCAAATCTACGTCACAGAACATCCATACTAATATTATAAATTCGAAAGTAACTCTGTCTGTCTGTCTGTCTGTTACCTTTTCACGCCTAAGCCACTGAACGAATTTCAATAAAATTTGGCAGAGAGATAGATTGCATTCCGGGGAAGAACATAGGATAGTTTTTATCCCGATATTCCCACGGGATCGACATTTATGCAGGTGAAACCGCGGGGCGCAGCTAGTATCATATAATAAGAAGTGTAAGTATCGATCTACTTGATGAAGTAAATGTTTTGTTTAGCAGACACTGTCCCCACTGAGCTGGGAAAAGGCTTCACCCAAATTTTTCCAGGAATCCTTTGACTGGCCCACCTCGTAAAAAAAGTATCATATTTTATACAATAAAAAAGGTTTTACACCATTTTTTTTTTTGTTATTGTAACATTGTTTTGTGTGTGATGCAACTGTTATGCCCACCTTCTACTGCGAGCGGAGCGGGCTCCGTACGGACTCCGTTTAACTCGCAACGGCTATTTTCATAGAAGTGCTTCCACTGTGAATGAGCGGACTGAGCGGATCAAAAGAGTACAGCTCATTTCCCGCCTTACTCGCTCCGCAAAGCCCACTGGCAGTGGAAGGCAAAGTCTGAAACTATTTCTTAGTGGAAGTGTTCAACTATTTTTACTCCGGTCCGCTCCGATCATCAGCTCAGTTTCTGCTCATTACCCTTTTTTTAGTGGAAGGCGGGCATAAAGGCAACTCTCATATTTAAACGTTATTACTCAATCATCGGTCTGATCTAATTCTAAGACAACATTGGCTTAAAAACCCAATTGCAAGCAAAATAATTAATTACACTCGTATGATAGTGCTATCTGCACAAAACTTTCAGAAGTAAAGACTTAAAAATATGTATTTCAACTTTCAAGTCCTTTTCAGAGGTATTATTAATTATATTAATTTCCTACAATCCATCTCCCTGCCTATAATCGCTGTCAAATTATTACACCGTTGAATTGATTAAACAGTTTCCAATATGGGAGCGATGCATCGAATTGACACCCACCAGCGCGCCATGTTTCAATTTTAAATATTATAAATATTAATCACTCAGAATGATCGGATATTACTTTTAACAATCAATGCTATCTTTGGCATTGTTTTAAATGGATAAAAATTTTGGTGGACAGCAACAATTTTATGGAGCTGGATTTCTGAAATCAATAAAGATTGGTCCTTGGCAGCTCTAGAAAGAAAGGGGTAAAAGGAGAGTAGAGGGGGACCATTGCCCAGCAGTGGGACATCATTGGCTAGTAAAAAATAAAAAAACAGTGGCACTCCGGGAGTGCCGACAGAAGTGAAAACTTGAACAATTACGTATGTATTTTGTGAATCGTCTTGTAAATAAAACACGCGCGGTACCGGCTACGGCCATCCGTCGTACGAATTTTAGATCAGGTCACGTGTCCTGACACGAGTTTAACATTTTTTACCCATTACAAAAAAAGTGTACAACGCCGCTAAAGAAGTTTTCACTTCCAAAACCTTACGAAAAACGTCTGTAAACGAATCAGATATTTTGAATAGCGTGAGTTTAAGTCCAATTTATTAATAGTGTAACTTTATTCTGTGTAGGTATAGAACTCGAGATTTATAAAAGTTATTTAGCACGTGCTTTGACTTACTAGACAATATGTTCTCGTCTCAATCTTGCACTTGTATTTTGACATTTTAAAATCAAAAGTAATTTATTTAAATTACGCTGAGAATCAGCACTTTTTGAACATCGAAATTACATAATGACAATCCCCCAAATCGCCCGCCCCTCACTACTTCTTAGTGCTTTAACTGGGAATAAAAAAATGGCACAGCAATCCCCAACAGACCATATATCTGATAAGTTAGTAGAATTTGATTCAAATACAAATAGTAGGTATATATTTGTGCGACAATAACAGGAATAATGCTTAGCCAAAGTACGTACCTACTTACGTCTCTGCCTCTGATACTAAAAAACAGTCTTTACACATAATGGATTTGGAAACAAAACACAACACAGGAGCTCAAAAGGCGGATGGACAGTGTACTGAGCCTTTGTTCCTCCAGACAGCCTTTACATTTACATAATACGGTTACTCACTTTCAAATGTCAAAGAAGTCCATCCCTTTAAAACACCACATCCCCCATCTTACAAGTATAGGTTTCAAAAGCAAATGGATGACATAAGCGTCCCGTCCGAAGTGTTAAATTAAATTTACGATATGACAGGGAACCGGCTGTCTATTCCCGGCCAGAGAGCTATGGGAATACGCCAAAGTGCAAACATTTTCGTTCGAGACGCCACCAAGTATATATAGTAATGCCAGACGAATGATCTCAAAGAAAATGTGCTGAGTAGTTTTGCGAAGCTGACCTTGGATAGACAGGAAAGATACTGCCTTGGTTTGAAGATACTGGGAAGAGTTGCTTACATGTAGGTAGTTATTATGACGCATCGCATGGCTTATGGCTTTTGGTTTGTATAAAAGTAAGTGAACAGCGTCATTTTACTTTTCAGCGAAAACAAAATCCTTTTACATTATCTATCGCATTTACCTCATCATTATCAAACAGCCCGAAAGCATTTTACCGTCTGGACAAAAACAGGGTATAAAAGGTGAACAGAGTAGAAGCCTACGGCACAGGATTCTGTTTCTTTTTTATAAAAAAAACGGAATAATTCGACAAATTAATAATATAAGTAAAAATGCAACTTAAAAGCAGCCTATTCTACACGCGGAAATTATCAATGAATTCGTAGCGGCATTCAACAATAGAGGTTTTTCAAAAAAAGTCATCCGGTATAATGTGTTAACAAAACATAAAATTGCCACAATAGCAACGCTTGGAAAACATTTATTTATTTATTTTATTTTAAAACACATACAACTATCATTACAGGCTTACCTAATACGATAGTGTAGTTATACTTGCTAACATTGGACTACAATTATAATTATATTATTATTAAGGGGCTTACAGGACCCAAAACAAAAAACGCAAGTCTTTAGAAACAATAAAAGCACATACAATATAGACTACAGTAAACAAAAACAGAAAATATATGATATTCTTCAGGATATAGGCTAGGTAAATAACGTGTTGAAACATAATACACCTAATATGATACGATAAAAAAAAACATGAAGATCCCACTAAAAACTTTCTTTTTACAATAAAAGCCATACTAATATACATACAACATACATATACATATACAACATATGGCTAATTATGGTTTCCGGCAAATATAATGACGAGAACCTTATTGGTGTAATAAATGATTACATCTAATTCAGTGACTAACTTTTTTTATCGTAATATCCGCGTATTTAAGAGCGTTTACGCCTTACGGCATTTCATACAAACTTTCAAGCCCTTATTTTTCGAAATGAATGAATCGATTTTAATGAAACTTCATACGCATAAGCAGGATACAAAGGTCTAAAAAGTTAGTTGAGAACATTTTAGAAAAATAGTGTTACAGCCAAATTAGACCGATTTTAAAGGGCATTGTCCATTTTCTATAGGACTTTGGCCACTCGTAAACAAACAGTTCAGCTAATAGTATGTGATTTATTTAATAGCTCATATCAGTAAGAATGAGTCTATAAACCTAGTTTTGTATCAAGATGTAGATTTAGATACTTTTTTAACATTTAATTGATCCGTATCCGATTCCGTAGGTGTGCCAGGTTCAACGTAAATACAAGGTTCGGGGTCCATAGAAGTGCGAGGGTCGTCAAGAAGGGAAGAATTGGAATCCATTTTAACAAAAAAACCAAAGTAGTCGTTAAAAAACTCACAAAAACAACACTCACGAAGTCACGATGCAAAGAAACAAAGCGAATGTTAACTGTCATTTTGACAAATTGACACAATATTTTTAAGCACCGTGTTGCCATAAAAAAAAGCAATTCTATATCGATCCATTTGAAATCGATCAAAATGTTATAAGTTCTCCAGAAATAATGTATAAAACGTCAGTTTATAATTTTTTATGTCCTAAATCGTTTATTAGCATTTTTACTTATGTAATTTAACGAAAACTATGTTAAATACAGTGGAGACATTGCATTGTATTTTAAATCGATTTTAATTTGTTGTTTTAACGAATTTTGGTTTGGCAACACCGAAACCAAATCCAAAGTCGGAACCGTGCGTTTCACGAAAGAATTCCCTTCGCCGTAATGTTGGCACCATTGCTTTTCATTGAAGGTAAAACAATTCTTCAATGAAAAGCAATGGTTCCAACATTACGGCGAAGGTAATTCTTTCGTGAAACGATTTTAGATCAAATCAGATACTAAAATAAAAAGTTTTTTTACCGTGCTAATTGATACAAAGTTATTTCATCAGATAATTACTAAAATATAATTTAAAATAATGGTAATTTACTTTTTTGCATAGCATCGTGTTTAAAAATGGCCAAGTTTAGACAATGCCTTTTCCATAGAAACAGAGATTTCCAGTTATCTTTTTTTTAAATAAGACGTAAACGCTCTTCATTTTTATCGACAAACAACGTAAAACGGCGCTGTTTTAAGGATGTAGGTATGTTGAGCACCTTACAAAATGCGTATGAAATTATGAATTTCGCGGTTTATATTAAAGGAATCAACTGTAAATTGAAACTTACTGTCCATCTTAAAAACATAATTTCTTAACCACCAGTTACTAAAACACTTAAAACTAGTCCACAATTACAGCGTATAATTAAACCAGAAACCAGTCAAGTGCGAGTCGGAGTCGTAAATGAAAATTTCCGTACCACGGTATTATAAAGATTTCAGTATATTACAACATTATCACCTTTCTTGTATGGGGATATCCTCTTTAATTTTTACTTTATTTTATTTTTATTTGATTGAATATTGTCCTGTTTTTTTTTTGGTTTGAACGGCCATAGTAGTACAATGCGTGCCACGAAAGATGAGACTTGACACACCGTGGTTTGACTTGCGCAGAACACGATTTTAAGTATCTTTAGCGGTATGAGGTCTGAGTGCGGGACGGGACCGGACGTCATAGGGGCAGCGGAAAGAGCGGGGGAGGCGGGGTCAAGTCTCATCTTTCGTGGCACGCATTGTACACTCTGTAAAAATATCAAGTGTCTACCTATTGCGGTTCAAAAGATTCAACCCTGTGACATACGGACGGACAGCGGAGCCTTAGTATTTATTTATTTAACCATTTATGTACACACATATAAACAAACAGACAAAAGGAATGAACAGAAAAATTGGTACAAAGGTGAAGCTTATTTCTAAAGAAATCTCTCCAGTATACCTGCGATAGGACAGAGGATAAAAGGAGACGTAGACAGCGTGTGTTAGAGTAGAAGAGAAAATAAAATACATATAATAAAAACAACAATTCACTTATATAAACATATAATATATATACTTAAATTCAAACATATTTGTAAAATAAATACATATCACCAAATCTCATCTGACGTGTAGTAATAGGGTCCCGCTGACATCCTTTGGTACGGAACCCAAAAAAGTAGGTCCTTCAACAAAGTAAACTGTGGTTGAAAATGTAAGTGATATTAAAATACTGACTTGAAGGTTTTTAATGAAACGGAAACTCAAATAAAACCCGTAAGCTAAATTAATGACTGGGAGAGTGAAACTTTAATATTTGTGCAATCACTCTCTGAATTTCTTGACATCAAAATCTGAAAATTATTTTTAACATTATTAAATTTTGTTATTATATTTAATTATTTAACTTTTGTTATAAAACTAACTACTTTATATTTTATAATGGAAAGTAATTATTTCGACAGCCTATTTTTACCATTGATGTTATGAATTACATGGATTCTCTTAATCTTTTTGTGAACCTAAGTAATAAGCAAAACAACAGCCCTGCATTTTCTAACAAACGTCCATCCCTTTAAAAAGCCAAACACATAATGAGAGAACACAAGGAAAGACCCAGACATTGTCTTAGCATTAAAATGCACGGAGCGAGATGAATACATCGCGTATTACCTACGACCGTGGCTAAGATTAATCTCTACTTACTCAGCAAAGAACATGATACTTTTATTGTTCTCTTGGAAAACAACGCCATTGTTTTAGACCCCCCCCCCCTCCCTTTAACAAATGCATTCGCAAACAAGAACAAATCCACGCACGCGACCTTAAGGGGGATACACACTGGTGTCGCATAAAACGTTTGTGTTAAGTCATACATTAGCAGGGCTCAGAGAATGTGTTGCATTATACATTTTTGTTTGATGCTCTTACGTACGGTTGGATAAAAGTGCAAAGGTTTCGGTAGTCTGTCTTGTCATGGTGACTATACAGTATGTATTCAGATCCACGCAAAAATATAATGCAATAAAGAGTTTACAATAGGTAGAATACATTTTTATTTCTACATGTCCTGTCTGATGCACGTTACACGAATAAGAAGGTCTCCACCAGGGACGCTAGTGATGGCGCAAAAAACGTAGCCGAATTCTGGGTCGAGTCCATTTAGATTGCTATCGACGCACTAAGAAGAAGATAACATCTTAAGGGGCTTACATGACCTAAAGCGCGGTCACTGTCGGACTGCATAGGAAAGAAAGAGAAGCGCGATGACACAACACTGGTAATTTATTGCAAAATATGAAGCACTTATTTAATTACAAAAAATCTATTGTTTGGACTGAAAAATTAAAACACTAATGTTTTAGTATGTTGCTTGTAGAATAATCTGACAAAAAATCAGAATGATTGTATGTATACTAGTATGGTTTTTATTGTAAAAAGAAAGTTTTTAAAGATATCTTCATGGTTTTTTTCTATCGTATCAAATTAGTTGTATTATGTTTTCAACACACTATTTATCTAGCATAATATATCCTGAAGAATATCATATATTTTTCTGATTTTGTTAACTGTAGTCGATCATATACTTTTATTTTTGCTTAACTTGCGTTTTTTTTGTGTTTATGTCCTATAAGCCCCTTAAAGAAATAAAATTGTATTATAACTAGCTTCAACTTTCTGACTCTGACCGACTAGTTAATTTTGACAATTTAAAAGTGCCTGTACATGGTTTAATTGAAATAAATGCGTTGCTTTGTTTATGGCGGTTAAGGTGGGAAATTATAGTAATAAGACCAAAGCAGTTTTTATTTACCATTTAAAAATACTTAATATTGTTTGAAGTTAAAACTTATTTAGGCGCGTTGGGCATTTTTTGAGATGGTAAGAAACCATTGAACTCGCGCCACAGCTAACGCGCGTGTTTTGTTTATAAGACGATTAAAAAAATACCCGCTTCGGCTGTCCTCGGGATGTACTCGGTTTTAATGTATATCCGATATGTCAGTGAGTGATGGCAAAGTATTCTGTTTGTGTATTGTTTTCACTTCTGTCGGCACTCCCGGAGTGCCAGTTTTTTGTTTATGGTTCTGTATTGGTATACCTCACTCTGCATAGCTTTTTTTTGTTGTGATTTATATTTTATTAAAGTAATTTCCAGAGCAATTAATTTTTCCTTCAATTATCGTCGTTCTCTTACTATTCATCATCAGATTGCTAGTAGAACCACATAATAATATGTATATTCCGTTTCCCAACTCGCAAAAATAATTGCAGCCCCGTATAAAATTGGCTTCCTTAAAAAAGAACATCTCTGCCAACGGTACATATACTTGGTACCATCGTTCTTTTATTTTTTCAGAATGCACGTGCATAATTTGTCTAAATGAGCTCGCCGGAGGTGGCTCAGCGCTTTTATCCCGCTCCAGTGATATTAAAAGTTGGTCAAATGTGCATCTCTATTGTACCTTTGGTTCTCATTGTTTCTATTCTATCCTAAGCGGAATCTAGTGTTTCTATGCAGCCAGTAATTTATTGTGGGCGGAACGGCTTGATTGTTCGTGGCTAATTTGTTTGGAACGTGGTTTCGTATAGATTTATTTAAATTGTGATAATGGCTAAAAATTTTTTGCGCGACTGCATTCAGAACGATGGGTGATAATTTCTTTCTGCGCTCAAAAGGGAAACAATTCAACTAAAAATACAGTAAGTTTTAAGCTAGATATTTATTATAGGCATAGACAAATAATGAGGTTACGTCTGGCACGGATTGAAAAAATATTTATTTTTATTTTATTATTTACTACTATTTTACGTAATATTTATTTATTTGTGTAACTTCCCGTGACATCACAGCGGGCGGCGACACCCGCGTTAATTTGAGGAAAACTCCCTACTAAAATATATTCCATTACTTTAAGAGTATTATCTACTTAAGATTATTACTTAGTACATAACATACAAGCTATTTTAGGTACAGACGCCAGCACATCAAGCTACTACAATCTGTCAAATTTATTTAATAGATTTTCAACTTTATCGCTAAAGCATAAGGTTCAAAGTTGATTGGGAAAATTTGGCAGTTTTGGGTAGCTTTATATGCTGGCGTCTGTAAATCACGCTATGATCAGTAAGAGTGGAGTAGAGCTACCCGCGGCCGTGTGGATTTATTTTAAAACTATGATATCTCCTAAGATATTCAGTGATCAAATGATGTTAAGTGCAAATTTTGTTCAAATCAAATACTTGTGATGAATAATGTATTTATTTGGATAAGGATTAATATCATGTTTATAAAAACAGCTTCGCAAATAATGCATTATTTTAGAACAAATTTGATTACCATAAAAAAGGTTATAGTGAGTCAACCTTAAAAGATAGACATATACTGTTGGGGATTTTTTTTAGAACTTTTCAGGGGAAACCATTCCGTTATACAAGATATTTGCGTAACTTTAACCGTTTACACAGGGCACGCAACGAAAGCTCTCAAAAGGAATATTTTTTCCCATTTTCGCAACATTTTTCATTGATGCTCCGCTCCTATTGGTTGCAGCGTGATATTAGGTAGCCTGTAGCCTTTCTCGATAAATGGACTATCCAACACAAAAAGAATTTTTCAATTCAAATCAGTAGTTCCTGAGATTAACGCGGTCAACCAAACAAACAAACTCTTTAGCTTTATAATATTAGTATAGATATTAAAGAAGTATAGATAAATCAAGTATAAAAAATTAGTCGTAACATTATTACGACTGATTTTTTCCAATAGATACAGTTCAAAGCGCAAGTATCTACTTACTTATGATAAGTGCCAAATATGTTAATAATGTTAATAATGTTTTATTTATTTTTAATTACAAACTATTCGATGGACCTGCGGGTCAATCGAATAGTTTGTAATTAAAAATAAATATTAATAGTTAAAAATTCGTTTTTATTACAATTATTATTTTGCTACTGAACCCTGAACTTCTAACTAGCCTACGTCTAAAGCCTGATAAATGAGAGCAGTCGTTAGACCAGACATCTGAGTGCCTACAGAAGTCAACGACTCACCTCACCTAATGTGCCTATGTCTAATTACCTAGACGTTTTATATCTAGTCTAGGATAGAACTGAGATTAGGCAGTATTTAGTCTAGTAAATTATACTAGATAATATTTTTTCTTTATAAAAACCCTTATATTAATATTCCTGATTTAACAACAGTTAAATTACACCTTTAGTTAGCCAATTTATATCCCTGCGAGCGAAAGGTTGGATGTGGTACACCCAGACCAAGATGAATCGATCGATATTTTAGTGGCTTTTGGCATCACACATCCTGATGTGGGGAGCATCGGTTCAATTTCGCCAGAAGTAACATTGGAGGGCACATTGGGTCGTGGAACTGTAGCAGAGCCAGGAGCAGTGGCTGCAAGGCTACCATCTCCACACACGACAACGTTATCTATAGTGTCAAGGATCCCATAATCATATAAGAGGAAATGCCAAGCCCTGGCTTGTTACACCCACCTTACGCTCTGTGTTACATATATACTTTAACCAACCGCTCGCCGGGATATAGAACATAATCATTACAAATAAACAAATTATGTAACTTTCACATCATTGTACAGACGCCAGCACATCGAGCTACTACAATCTGTCAAATTTCTTTAATAGATTTTCAACTTTATCGCTAAAGTATACTCTTCAAAGTTGATTGGGAAAATTTGACAGTTTCGGGTAGCTTGATGTGCTGGCGTCTGTACCTTAGGGGACCGGACTGCTTCACCTTAACACAGGTTTCCATAACCTAGCTAGGAGAACAGTGCTTATCCACACGCTTGTAGAAATAGTACTTATTTTGTAAAACTGTATTTTTAACGTGTTCTACAATCCTTTGTTTTGAGTAAATAAATAAAAAAAAAATTTAAATAAAAAAAAATCTTGAGCAACGGTGGCCCAGTGATAACGGCCCCGACTTACGTTTTGTAGGTCATAGGCTCGAACCCAGGCAGGCGCTTTACTTTACGTAAATCATTTCATCACTACTGCTCTCAAAACGGTGAAGGAAAACATAGCAAGGAAACCGCGCGGCATTTCTTAGAACCAAAAATTCGAAGGCATGTGACATCTACCAACCCGCGCTAGGTAAGTACAGTTGATTACGGCCCACCCCCTCTTAAAAAGAGAGGAGGTCTGTGTCCCAGCAGTGGGAATTATAGGCTGATTATGAAAAGTTAAACAAATTCTTAATTGATGTTTCAAGACACTTTTCATTGTTGTAGCCCTGGCCTTTGTACTAAGTGCCAATATTTTTAAGACATCGGCAATGTTAATTATCGTTAAAATTGGCAGACTTACTAATAATCTTCGACCGACATAACGAAGTAATGATGTAACTAATATTTTTGTAAAATATAATTTAAAAAGAGTGTCCATGGAGTTTCTTGCCCGTTCTTCTCCATAGGTACCTACGCTTTGGAATGGGCAACTAGCTTCATATTTTCTGACTGACCGACTTCTTGACAATTTAAAAATGCCTGTACAAATGGTTTAATTGAAATAAATGCTTTGGTTTGAGTTTGAGAAGGTCTCAATAAAAATACCTTCTAAAGGTCCTTCTAGCTATAATTTCAATAGCACATGTACAGACCCCAGCACATCAAGCTACTCTAAACTGTCAAATTTTCCCAATCAACTTTGAGCCTAATGCTTTAGCGATAAAGTTGAAAATCTATTAAATAAATTTGACAGATTGTAGTAGGTTGATGTGCTGGTGTCTGTACAGTGTACACTTCCAAAATTGCTAACTCAACCACTTCAAAATTTAATACTAATTATAACAATTTCAACATATACATACCATCACAAACTTCGAGCGTCTTACCGCGGTCATCTCGAGTGTTGTCAAGGGGGCTATAATTCAGTTACGGTCAACGAGGGAGCAATGTACCTACGAGCAATGTACGGGACCTCTGAGTGCGAAGAAGTTTACATGGAGCAATTAAAAGTATTATAAAAGGTCTGCGAGTTATTAGATGTCGTGTTTTACTGCGTACATAACCTCTGTTGAGGTTGTTTTTATTGTGGGATGACTCTTAAGGGATAGGAGGACATTTGGGGCTGTTAGAATAAATGTCGGTTGTAAATAAGTTTGTCTTGTTGTGTCGAGAATATCACGCCGTACCGGGCGACCGCGGGGAGCAGCGGTCGCGGAGGGGGGGCTCGACGTGCGGGCGCGCACCGGCCGGCACACCACTGCGTCATCGTCCACCCTACCGAGCACCGTCAAATCGGTATTTTCGTTGGTCGAAAGCGCGGCTGCAGAACGTACGGTCATAGGTTGATTTTGAGACTGGCAAAATGTTATAATTTTTATTTTTTTATTATGAAGTAATTAGGTTATAGGTGCAACCAGTGTTAAGTTTTAGCTGACTATTTTACAATATAAACCGTTTGGTCACCTAGCCTTCTCCTAAAAATTTGGGGTCCACTTCGCGTTTAACCAGATGGGCAATTCTCGTAATTTTAAGAATGTTCACAAACTGAACTCGGTCTCAATCTGTCAAAAATTCCTATAATTTGCTTAGATTTTGACAAGTTTTTGACATTTGTTAGTCGCCGAGATGAGACTGCGACTAGATTTTATACGTTTTAAATTACGAGAATTATTATTGGCCTTCAGCTGCATTATATTTTGTATCGGCACCTATGTACTGACCTACTTTCACTTGTCTTCTATTTCTAACACACTTAACCTATTTTACAATTTAACACTGAAATATATTATATTAAATACATGTACCTATATAATAAAAAAAATAAAAGAAAAAGGCAGGAACTCATTGGGCATCAAAAAATTCTTCCGCATCGCTGTCAATGAGATAAGTGCCCAAAAGGCTGGCAGCATTACCACGTTAGATGGCAATGCTTATTCTTTGGGCCAAAAATAGGCCAGCCCTCTGGTCACGCGTAGAGCCAACCAACCACTTGGCGATGTCCCGAAATATACGATGAGCACTCGGACCCCAAGCCCCTAGTGCTTCAACCCCAAACGGCTCAAATATATATGTAGCTCCCAATAAGGTTGTTATATTTGGGCCGTTTGAGGTTTTCTGCTCCGCCCCAGTACAGCCCACCGTGCTAGAAAGATGGGATGGCGTAAGGGTATCGACACAGGTTGCATCCCACACCAAAGGCCTACCCAACTTCCAAGGCATTGTGGTCATTCCATCTCGCCTCTTTCCATCGCCATTGGGTTCTAAAACAGCTGACACCCCGGCGGTGACAAGAGCCCGATGGATAATGTCGTTAATGCTAGCGTACCGTGCTATCCGGCCAGCGCTCTTGCTGCAGGATAAGCCATGGGAAAACCTCCACATCGCTGTCAATGCGGTGAGGCAGCCGACTGCTTCACCGCATTGACAGCGATGTGGAGCTCCGCAAGGAGCACCCAGACGCAAACATGTAGCGAGCCGGAATGTTGTGTCACTGATAAATCAATAGCCCCTTCCAGACTATGACTTAGTGTCTCCATAATGTATTGAAAAACTTTTATCGTGACGCTATCGATATTGTTCTCAGAAGTTTTATAGGAACGAAGTACGGAAGGTTATACTTAAGAAAGATTGTCTTTTGCTGGGTTCTTATGTCTTACTGGTGATAAGTTGTTTACACGCACACTAATTTCTTTGCCAGTAATGTAAAAACTAAAAATGTTTCCAAAAAATATCACACTAATCACACTAATAATTACTACTAGTGTAAGTTTTTCATTCTATACTAGCTGTTGCCCGTGATTTCGTCTGCAATTCAGGTTGAAAAGTAGATTTTGTTCTTTTCCAGCTTAAGGTCTATACATGTGCTAAAATTCATCCAAATCCGTTTAACCGTTTTAGCGTGAAAGCATAACAAACAAACATACAAAAAATCTAATATTTTCTCTTCATAATATTAGTTTAGATAGGGAAGTCATAAGTAAGTAATAAGATTTATTGTTTTCATGTAAGTGACGATTGTTTTAATGAGAAATAAAGTTCTTTAAACCGAAGTCAAAGCATCAAGGTAAACTTTTCTATAGAAAATATTCTAAAATTACTATCCAAAAATAAACCGTTTTTTCCGCGAAAAGATAAATATTGAAATCTACAATCAAAGTAAACAGCCATTACCAAAGGCGATTATCAATAAATGTATTCATAACGATTTCTAGTGACTTTATAATTTATGAACTACGTAAGTGGGCACTTATCACTCATAGGCGTTAATAATAAAATGATGTTTCGAGAATGTTTTGAAAGCCGAAATAGATGAAGAAATCATGTATTACGACTTAATTTTCGTCTTTTTTCGTCGTTTTCGTCGTATGTGATGTAGTCTTAAGGTTAATTGTGCCTATGCATTGTGCTGACATAGGAGCTTCTTTGGACAGGCGGCCATTTTTACCCGACTGCGCCAGAAGGAGGGTTATGTTTTTCGAGAGTATGTATGTATGTATGTATGTATGTATGTATAATTGTTTGGCACGCTCTGCAGCCTGAACGGCTCGATGGATTTTAGCTTGAGAGGTGTCGTTAGATTCGTATTTACTATGAGAGTGACACTGGGTATATCAAAATTGAAAAAATATAAAATGGCCGATTTTTGGCGCCAAATTATGTCTTCAAATTTTTTATTTTTTCTCAAAACCTATCGATTGGGGTATCAAAATAAAGGGTTTTAAAAAGCGATTACAAAAATATATACAACTTATATGGTTAAAAGTAATAAAATTCAAAGTGACAAATCATAAAAAAAACACGTACCAAGAACTAAATCGTCTGCGATATTACAATATTTACTACAATCACATTATTTTGTAAACTAAAAAGTTGGAAATAAAAAAAAGTAATTTAAAAAATTAAAAAACCCGACTGCGTAAAAAACTTAAGTTAATAAAAAAACAGAAAAGCTAAAAACAAGCCCATTTTAAATTAAATTAAAGTTGGAAGCAGGCGGGACCCATACCATTTTTATTATATTTTCAAATTCAAATGGGTCCCGCCTGCTTCCAACTTTAATTTAATTTAAAATGGGCTTGTTTTTAGCTTTTCTGTTTTTTTATTAACTTAAGTTTTTTACGCAGTCGGGTTTTTTAATTTTTTAAATTACTTTTTTTTATTTGGTTTGTTTTTAATGTAACTTTGTTGGCCTTAAATGCATTGTTTTTTACTATTTATATTTCATGTGTGTCCCAAATAAAATATTTTTATTTTCATTCGTTTCTATAGTTGTTTTTATTTTTACGTATAGCTTTTGCCGCGGCTTAACCCGCGTGAAAGTCGGCTTCATCCCACGGGAACGCACTCCCGGGATAAAAGTATCCTATGTCCTATGTTATGGTATACCTGTGTGTCAAATTTCATTGAAATCCGTTTAGCCGTTAAGGCGTTAAAAGGTCGGACGAACAGAGAGATATTTTCGCATTTATAATTAAATTTCGTTTAATGAATGTTTCGTTTTCACAAAATAATATAAATTATAAGTAGGTACAGACGCCAGCACATCCAGCTACCCGAAACAGTCAAATTTTCCCAATCAACTTTGAACCTTATGCTCTAGCGATAAAGTTGAAAATCTATTACAGAAATTTGACAGATTGTAGTAACTTGATGTGTTGGCGTCTGTACCTAGTATCATCATCATCATCTGCCTATAGCCTTTTTTCAACTACGTTGGGGTCGGCTTCCATTCTAACTGCATGCAGCTGAATACCAGTATTTTACATGGAGCGACTGCCTATCCGACCTCCACAACCCAGTTACTGGGTAATACGACACCCCTTGGTAAGACTGGTTGTCAGACTTTCGGGCTTCTGCTTCTGCAAATGTGAATATGTGTTCTGTGTGGGTATAATTTTTTTATGAGAATAGTTAATCTAATGATTAATATTATCGACTTAAATTCAGTAGGTTTGGTTTGAGAAGTAATTTTTTTTTATAGTTAAGCCTTTTTATAATAAAATAAATTTTATGTTTAAAAAAAAATTGATAGGTACATATTTTGGAATTCATGGTCTCTTTTTAAAGTCCACATGTGATCCTGCAAAAAGATAAGGGTTTTTTTCGGAAACAGGTTTTCACAGGCCGACAAAATTTGACGAACACTCTTTCCCAGAAACCAGACTATACTTTTCCGAAGGACTTTGACGCGCTGAATTCGAATCTGGTCAGAAAGAAATTGCATTTTGAAATTTTTCAATAGACTCTATGTGTAAGAATTCTCAAACTTAGAACAATCCACGTACACGAAAATTTCAAAATGCGATATCTCAGCAAAAAAAAAGATATTTGAGTAAACTCAATGTCATTTTAAAGAAGAAGACCTTTCAGATGCTATTAATAATGTTTGAAAGAAAATAGGATCGGCCGTGCTACATAACCTCAAAAATGAGAAAAAACGGTATTTTTTGCAATTTTAGGTTAGGATATCTCGAAACCCTGACGTGATAGAGCAATTTTCCAGATTCGAATTCAGCGCGTCAAAATCCTTTGGAAAAGTATAGTCTGGTTTCTGGGTAAAAATTTTGTCGGCCTGTGATTATTTTCTTAATTTCTATTAATTTAACGAATTTTCTCTACAGACTGCCTCGTTGGTCTCGTGGTCGTAAGCGTGACTGCTGAACGTGGGGTCCTGGGTTCGGTTCCCGGATCGGACAAAGTGTTATTGGGTTTTTTCCATTGGGAATTTCTGAGTAACAGCCCGGAGCTTGGAAGTTGGCGGTGTGATAGTCCCGTGCCTCGGAAAGCACGTTAAGCCGTTGGTTCTGCGCCTGATCGATTGATTTGATCTGCTTGCCGTCCCATCGGACAATGAGAGTGAGGGAAGAGAGAGTGCACCTGTGTCTGCGCACACATTTGTGCACTATATTTATTATATTTATATAATATATCCCGCGCCGATGGCTAGTCTTCGTTTGAAATTGGTCGCCATGGCGAAAACTCGGTCTGGAGGGCTTTATAATCATAATGACAGTAATCGGAAAGCACAGATTCTAACAGAAACAATTAGAATAATAATTCAATTCTCATGCAAACGCCTGATCAACAGATCATACACAAAGAAATTATAATTGGAAAATATTCCAATATTGAGTTAAATGTGTGTGGAACGTTGTGTTTCACGCTTTTGATTTCGGAATATTGGAAAATGTAATTTAGAAAGGAATTATGATTATGTATGAATTAAATTCTCCACAACCGTTCTCATTCACCGTTTTAAGAGCAGTGTTGCTGATATAAATTCAACAAAGTAAAGTGCCTAGCGGGTTTGGAAACCACGATCTACAACTCGTAAGTCGGGGTGGTTACCACTGGGCCACCACCTATCAACCCGCAATGAGTCCGCGTGGTAGATTATGGCCCACTCCCTCTCACAGAGAGGAGGCCTGTGTCCCAGCAGTGGGAACATTTTATTCTGATTATAATGATGATTATTCTCATCTTTCAGACAGTCCATCTATCATTTCTTCGGTCTCCCCCTACTAAAACAGACACAAAACTCTCAAAAACGTAAAATTTAAAACAGCTCAAAGACACAATTCAAAAGAATATTTCTACGTAATCCGTACAAATGGAGCGCCGAACAAAAGCGAGCTCAGCAAATCGCTCGACAAAGGTGCAGACTTAATTTTTTAAATCAACGGGTGGAGGAAGCACGTATTGCCACCGCACTGCACTTTTTTAGTCTGTGACTCAAGTAAAATTATATTGCCAAGACTTTTGCGCTGCGACTGTTTATTTGAAGCAGATGGTGCGAGGTATGTCTTGGAATTACTGGTCTGTTCTTGATTGTTTTAGAGTGGATTCTGGTTTAGAGAATTTTGTTTGGTGCAGTGTTTTGTGTCAAGAAGTTATGTTTTGGCGTAGTGTACAAAATACGCGTATAGTGTGAATTTTTTTGCATCATTTGGATATGCATCCAAATGCAGTGTAGACCCATATCTACACTTGCTGATCAGAGTCCCTAAAAAGGGAGCTCGTTATACTTAATTAATGAATTTGATATTCCAATCTCATTTTTATTCATTGTGTGCGCGTAGCCTGCCTAAAAATGCACGGAAACTGACTGTGAAATTCCTTTTTAGCCATAAAAGATCAATCGTATAGCTACTGAGGGAAAAACTTTATAAACACAGACCTAGTTCTTAAAAAACTGCTTTGGGAAATCGCGCGCGACACAAAGGCACCGCAAGTCGCGCAGCGAGCGGAGCCTTTGAGTCGCGCGCGATATTATCGCGTGTCGCGCCTGTTTGTAGGAGCCATTATGAGTCAAACGCAATTCAAAGCATTTATTTCAATTAAATCATGAAAACCAATAATAAGTAGTAACTGTCGATTGTAAATTTAATTAATATTAAAATTATGTAATTTTATTTATTTAATTAATTTAAATTTCTTTTTTTTTTATTTTGATGGGTTATAGCATCCATCTGGGTGCTAACCCTAACAATATTTACACTGAGTGGAAAACTTTCCTCACAGTTGCTACTCAACACAGCCGCTCCAATCATGAGTCGATAAGGTGTTAGATTGGCAAAGACTCCGTTGTATTCTGCCTCCTCAATCGTCCATCTTTGTTTATAATAGACCCCCTTTGATCGGTCAATCACTTATCGTTGTTTCTTGTCCCAATCTTGGGAACATTTTCCATTAATTACTCGTTCATCTTAATGTAAGATGTGGTTATATTGTTAGCTCCTCGTCTGTCTATTGTAGCGATGTTATTAAAATGTCTTATTGATAACTCTGAATTATTCCACGTTGATGTAATCATTGTGGAATTGTGTGCAGAACTTATCTGTGAAAGTATTTATCATTTTAGCGGCGATCGATTTTATTTAGCTTTAATTTTTGACCGTTCAACCAAGGAATCCAAATCAAATTACCTACGAATGTGAAACATATTCTACTCTATAAACTCTCCCTCTGCCACGACTTCATCCTTTTAATATTGACTTGACTCAATAAAAAACATACAAGCCCTAATGTCACAAAAAGGGTATTCATTGAGCTACGAACAATCGCCGCTCCGTGCTAGATGTGGTAACAATGTTTCCAAAAAGAAGAACTGGGTTGTTTCGTTTTTGCCATCATTTGCAGATTCCATACAAAAAAATACACAAAAGGGGATATGCCCCAGAACCCTTTCATTCCCTGAGATAATAGCCTTTTTATTTTTTGAATCAGAAACAGTTACAGTTCGCTGGATTTTTGGTTCCAGCTGCCTTTATTCTACTTTGTTTAAGAATTTGTGCGAGATGCACCGGGAAATATTTTTGAAATTATATTTTGTTTTTTTATAGGGTTCCGTACCTCAAAAGGAAAAACGGAACCCCTAAAGGATTACTTTGATGTCCGTCTGTCTGTATGTCTGTCAAGACCCTTTATCTCGGGAACGCGTAGAGGTGTCGAGTTGAAATTAAAACCATATACTCAGGTCTACAGTCCCTTAAAGCTGTGAAAAAATCAAACTTCTAAGTTAACGTAAAAAAAGATACTTACGGCCGTTTATTCCGCAAAAAACTTATATTTCGATACTCTCAAGGAAATAAAAATTTATAGGGTACTTTCTGTTGACCTAGAACTATGAAATTTAGCAAGAAGCAATGACATGTGGTACTTACAAAGGAAAAAATCCGAAAACCAAAAATTTGTACGGAACCCTCGGTGCGCGAGTTCGACTCGCACTTGACCGATTTTTTACTATTTTGAAACTTACAATTTTTTTTCCAAATTGATAAACTTTTATTTAGCTTTTACCTGCGGCTTCGCCCGCGTTGACTTCGGAAAGGATCCCACAGAACGTACTACGTGTGTGCATAAACTACATATATGTGTGCCGAATTTCATCTACAGCCGTATTTTATATTTTATTTTATTTCATATACAGTAACAAACATACAAATATTCACATTATAATATTAAGTAGAATAGTAAAATAAATATCATTCATGAAATTAATTTATCAATCGCAATGCAAAATAAGTATTATGGGATAAGTTCGGCGCTTGGATAAGACCGTATATACAAATAAAATTGCGCAAAACACAATGTTGTCAGCAATAAAAAATATTGCCTAATTACCGGGAATTAATTAACTTACCCTAACATAGTCCCTTGCGAAACTGCATGTGTAAATTCTAAACAGAATTTAATAAGTAGCGACTGCCAAAATGGCTAATCTGAATGCAATTCTGTAATAATTGCCCATTACGTAATCCCACATGCAATAGCAAATACAAAAGTCAACATTGAAATCGTGAATAAGTGAAAAGCTTTTTAGGTCTACATAAAAAGATTTTCCAAAAATAAAAAAAACAATAGTATAGATCGACTACTGAAAGAGGACCAATTTTTATTCCGAGAAAAGAAATTCAATTGAAATAATTATTTAATTCCATTCACAGATTGATTGTAAGGCCCTTTACACACGATTGCGAGGATCGCCCAGAGGACACGGTAGAGCATATGGTGGAGGTCTGCCCCGCTTGGGCGGAGCACCGCCGTATCCTCGTAGAGACCGACCTAGAGAGAGACCGTCGAAAAAATCTACATCTTTTTAGTAAGATAAGTGACAGACATAATTTCAACACTAGCAATAGGGAAAAATTAGATCAACCGCGTTTTAGATTAAAGTAAAAACTTCTTTTATGGGTTACTGTGTAAAATGTTACAATAAAATATCACTCGATGTTCTTCAACTAAATAAGAAGAAATTTAAAACATGCATTAAACGCACACTATGTAGAAAAGCATATTACAAATTGGATGATTATATCTATATCTATATATATAAAAATGAATCCCTATTTCCCTTGGTCACGGCATCACGCCTGAACGGCTGGACCGATTTCGCTAATTCTTTTTTTGTTCTGTTCGTTATTATCAGGAGAAGGTTCTTATGAAAGAAAAAAATAAGGAAATTGTGCGGAAAATTAGAAAATTTAAAATTACTTAACCACCATATAAAATTATTTAATGTAACCTTAAGACATTTGACAAAAACATTTGAAAAAAAAAATGACGTTTAAAACGGATTCTTCTGTCAATCTTATTTTATTGATAAACAATACATTTAAAATAATTAAATTAAAGGATCTAAGAAACGTGATTTTCTTAGTTCACATGACGGTTACTTTAGAGCCATCAGGCCTAATATTAAAAGTTCAATTTAATATGGAATTTTGGTAAGTTTGGATAGACTAACATACTCGTTACTAACATAACAAGTGGTATATACCTACTTGGTTATAAAGAAGAATACAATAGTTTTATTTTAATTTACAGATGAATTTTCGTTTATAAAAATGCCAGCAGCTAGACGTACAAACTTAAGTCGCAGAACTCGCAATGCTGCGAGTCAAAGATATACAAGAGCAAGTCAAAATGACGAGCAACGCGAAGCGCGGAATGAAGTAGAAAGGAATCGATGGAATCGAAATCAACTACATAGAAATGTTGCGTTTAACCCCTATCGAGCTGCATTCAATTATAACGTGGAAATAGATTACAGTTCACAGCAAATCGTTACTATTGGAACAATGAACGTTGTGTGTCAATATTGCAAGGCATTTAAATTTAAAAATGAAGCTCCTGGTTTGTGTTGCGCGAGCGGTCAAGTCAAATTGACGCCATTGGAACCGCCACCAGAGCCACTACATTCACTGGTTTCCGGAAATGGGCCAGATTCTAAACATTTTTTGACTCATATCCAGCAATATAACAATTGTTTTCAAATGACGTCATTTGGTGCAACAAAAGTTATTCAAGAAAACTTTATGCCAACTTTTAAGATTCAGGGTCAAATATATCACCTAACAGGTTCCTTATTGCCAACGCCGAATAATGACTACAAATTTTTGCAGATTTATTTTATGGGCGATTCAGCAAGCCAAGTCAATCAGCGTTGTGCACACAACAATTCGGTGAAAAGATCAATTGTGGAACAACTCCAAACGTTTTTTCATCGACATAACGAATTGGTTGCATTATTTACGACCGCTTTGGACCGCATGCCGTCTGATAATCACAAAATTGTCATCAAAGCTGATAAGACGCCTGCAGGACAACACGCGAGACGTTTTAATGCGCCAACAATTGACGAAGTCGCTATTGTTGTCGTGGGTGAAAATTTAGAAAACCGAGATATTGTTTTACATCGGCGTAGCAATCAACTGCAGCGTGTGTCCGAAACACATCGATCATATGATGCGTTACAATATCCTATCTTATTTTGGCAAGGTGAAGATGGATATCACTTTTCAATGAAGATGATAAATCCAGTTACAGCTTCCGAAACTAACAAAAAAGTTAGTTCAAATAATTATTATTCATACACACTGATGGTTCGGGAAAATGAGGACAATCATATATTAAAATGTCGGCGTCTCTTCCACCAATATGCTGTGGATATGTACGTGAAAGTTGAAACTGAGCGATTGACATTTATCAGGTTGAACCTAACTTAATAAAATCAAAAATCTGCTCATTTATGGCGTCTAAGGCGGAACAAAGTTCGCCGGGTCAGCTAGTCGTAGATAAAAATGCTTGGCTTAATGCTGGTCCTGCTCCACAGGCACTTGGGCTCACTAGTTAAAATTTCAATAATTGGAAGAGGTGCTTTCCTTTTTTTTAGTGTTTCTGACATTACGAACATAATTTATTTTTATTTTATTCAATCAAGTTTTAATTGTTGAATACTTCATTATTAAATATCTCTTCCTGGTTGGTAGTAAAACTCTATTAATCTCTTAATTAAATTACAAACTATGGTTTTCTATAATTTAGCAGCATTTTTTTTTTTATTTTGTAAATTTAAGAACCATGTTTCCGTCTATTATATATATTTTTTTGATGTTGACTTGAAAGAGCATAATGGCAGTTGAGAACGTGTCATGCTCACTTAAATGTCTCATCGATGGTGGCGGGTGTGTTGGATCATTCGGTTCCTTACAAAATGGTTGAGTTGGATGGTGCTGATCCACTCGTCATGTTCGTGAACAGGCGCTGTCGGTTGAGACTGGTCATCTCTTAACTGCCAAGGCTTATTTTTAATTTTATATTTTGAATTGTTTCTTCATTTGTGTCTTTTTTTTTACATTGTTCTCACATACCTATAGAAGCAAGAATAATAATGTACCCAGGATTTTGTAATATCTTGATTTAAAAGAGTATCCATGGAGTTTCTTGCCCATTCTTCTCCATAGAGATCTACGTTTTGGAATGGGCAACTAGCTTCAACTTTCTGACTAACTGACAGACTATTTAACTTTGACAATTCAAAAGTGCCTACACAAGGATTAATAGAAATAAATGCTTTTTGTTTGAGTTTTTGTTGGGGTCGGCTTCCACTCTAACCGGATGCAGCTGAATACCAGTATTTTACATGAAGCGACTGCCTATCTGACCTCCACAACTCAGTTACTGGGTAATACGATAACCCTTGGTAAGACTGGTTGTCAGGCTATCGGGTTTCTGACTACCCGTAACGACTGTCAAAGATCCACGAATGACAGCCGGGACCAACCGCTTAACATGCTTTTGGAGGCACGAAAGGGTGTCAGGATGTAAAGATGGTCACCCATCCACAGACTAACCGCGGCAAGCGTAGCTTAACCTGATCGTTCGACTTGTGCAGTTGCTATATTTTAGCCACGGGCCCCTCTATAAACTACCACATCTATGCAACATTATATCTGTGCATATGACAGAATGAGTAAATTAGTTTGTCAGGCGCAGTGGCCCGACAATCCTTTGTGTCATCAACAAAACAAAGTTATTCATATAAAAGTTGGTACACGCTATCTCGAGGCTGTTTTAAAACTTACTGTTCTACATTCATTTGACCTATTTTGTTATGTTACCGCTGGATGAAAAGGATTTTCTGAAGAATTCTGTAAAATGAAAAATATCTCCTTTATACCGTACATATTGTTTTTGACAGGGTATCTAGCAGTTCTAGCATTTACTATTCTTTAGATTTTTGTTTGAAAGGACTCATAGAACAGCAGTGCGATTCTGTAACCATCTCACCGTGAAAACTTAAGTGAAGTGAGCGTGGAGTGAGCTGTCAATAGTGTCAATGTCTAGCAAAAACAAACTCACTTCACCTAAGTTTTCACGGTGAGATTTTTACAGAATCGACCGGCTGTAGTGTTATCCTGCAGCCTAATTGCGTAATACACTCATCATCTGTCTAGCCTTTTCCCCACTATGTCGAGGTTGTCTTCCAGTCTAGCAGGATGCAGCTGAATACCAGTATTTTACATAGAGCGATTGTCTATTTAACCTCCACAACCCAGTTTCTGGGTAATACGATACCTCTTAGCAAGACTGCTTGTCAGACTTTCGGACTTCTGAAGACCCGTAACGACTGTCAAATCCAGGAATGACAGCCGGGACCAACGGCTTAACGTGCTTTCCGAGACACGGAGGGGTCTTGGTATGTTAAGATCGTCACTCATCCACGGATCTTAACCTGATAGATCGAACCGTGCGGTTTTTATTACTTAGCGACAAGACAATAGAAGTGACAAGGTTCTTTATTTGTGAGAAAAAAACGCCAATTTCATAGGTGGGGACCCAATATTTGACACAGTCACATTTTCCTCTCGTATCGAGGAAAAGAAACAAAAAAGGCAGAGTGAGAAAGAAGGAAAGAGAGAAACAGTGTTAAGAGTTCAGACTATGAATAGGTGGACCTCTGATATACCCTTCGAGAAAATCAAGCGTGATGTTTATGTTACTAATGATAGCTAAAAGAAATCATGATAGACCCTAAGCCCGACATGTTCCTGATCATAGACCCTTCACTCTTCATAATTTGTACCTAGCTATGGTACACCTAATACTAGGTATATGAGAACGTCCATGTATGATATTCAGATTTTTCCAATTTAATTCATAAATTATACCTGCAAACGAATGCTGATTGAAAACCATTCATTTCGGATTAATCATGAACAGCGCCATTTTAAATTCATCGTTCAAACTTAACGGCCGATGCATATTACAAATACGGTTTTAATTATTAACTCCTGATTAATTTTTGCGGGTACAAAATATTTTTGTAATTATATAGCTTTGATTTTAATTATTATTTTATAGCAGCTATACCTACATAGGTAGGTACCTGCGAGCGGAGTATAAGCCTGTACAGTCAGGGGAATTAATTGTTATGCAAATGAGATATTATATAAACTTCTAATTCTAAATAAACTACAAATTATTAAAATAATACTATTAATAATCCATACTAATATTATAAATTCGAAAGTAACTCAGTCTGTTTGTCTGGTTACCTTTTCACGCCTAAACCACTGAACGGATTTCGATAAAATTTGGCAGAGAGATAAATAGCATCCCGGGGAAGGACATGGATAGTTTTTTTATTGACATACCTCGCGGGCGAAGCCGCGGGCGGAAGATTTTATCCAAAATGTCCGTATATTTGAATATATGGACAGTTTAAGGTGGTAGTCAATTTGATCAACAATTTTTTCCCAGTCTTTGTATCCTCCACTCCCGACTCTGGTAGCAGCAGGAACACAGTAGGATATAAGTCCGTATGAATCCGACATAACTTGGTTCTTCCCAGATAATTTTTCTACACGAAAAAAATAAACCATCATATCGACGGCTTCCAGGCTAACCAGTATATTACATGGAGCGACTGCCTATCTGACCTCCACAACACAGTTACTGGGTAATACAATAGTTTTACCAAGGTAAGGCTGGTTGTCAGACTTCCGGGCTTCTGACTACCCGTAACAACTGTCAAAGATCCACGAATGACAGCTGGGACCAACGGCTTAACGTGTTTTTCGAGGCACGGAGGGGTCTCGGTAAAAACGGTTACCTATCCACGGACCAACCGCGGCAAGTGTAGCTTAACCTGATCAATCGACCCGTGCGTCTGTTATTATTATAGCCATGAGCCCCCTCCTGGTAGCTAGCTGTTTATTTACCTAAATTAAAAAGTTAATCACTGTTCTGAGGCCCGAGATCCACGACGCTTTTCGAAAGTAACTAGTCAGAAATTCAAGAATGATGGGCCTAAATGTTATTCGATACCGTTTCATATTTTTGGTGCAGTTTATTTTACAATGTTCTTGTTGTTGTCAACGGCTGTCCATAAAGATATAGTTACTGATGGGTTGTTTTAACGGATCTGGAATATCGTTCGATCATGTCAGCTCGCTCATTGAAAAAATACACGTTCCTCTATCTAAAATAGTATATGTTTTTGTTTGCGAGAGTGGCGAATATGACCTCCCATTGTTACTGCTGATTGCAGGAAAGGCAGTAGCATCCACTTCAGCTATAATTTGAGTTCACTGCAATCACCAATGCGGTGCACAAATATTGATGATTAGTACAACAAAAATGTCTTACAAATGTGCGTTTTGGGAATTTTTGAGGAAATCAATGTAGATGGAGTTAAAATTTAAGAAAATATTTCTTAGATTTTTTCTTAAATTTCTTAAATGTAGGCTCTCGGGGATTTTTATCAGACGGTTTCTAGTAGCATAAATGCATCCATGGACTTTTTGTTTCCTTTTTCTTTTTGTTACTTTTTAGGGTAATAACGGGATCCTATTACTAAGACTCCACTGTCCGGCTGTCCGTCTGTCACCAGGCTGTAACTCATGAACCGTGATAGCTAGACAGTTGATATTTTCACAGATGATGTATTTCTGTAGCCGCTTTAAAAACAAATACTAAAAACAGAAAATAAATAAATATTAAAGGGGGCTCCCATACAACAAACGTGTTTTGTTTGCCTTGTGGTACGGAACCCTTCGTGTGTGAGTCCGGCTCGCACTTGGCTAGTTTTTTTTTTATAATTTGGTTTTTTATTTTCGACTGTATTTAGTTTAGTTTGTGATCTTCCTGTATAAATACTTTTTCTTTCTTTCTTTCTTTACCCACCTAACATTTCATCTTATTATCCGCTTAGTACACCTAGAACACGCCTTTTCTATTCCCCCATAATTCCCTATTGTCCACTACAAGCTATGCAGAAACGAAATAAACAACAATTTTAAATATAAACCGGACTAACTCATAAATTTTCCTTTTAAAGAACAAGAAACAAGTTTGCACTGAAACTAGAAGTAATTTCCTGATCAAATTGTTCTAACCCAGGTAGTGTGAAGTTGTGAGGTGTTTCCACACTGATCTCAGAATTAAAGGAAACATACAATGTTAATAAAGTTTCCCGTTAGGAGTGGGTATTAGATCAGCAAACTTGTTTTTGTACCTACTGGAGAATCTAGACACTATAGTTGAGCTAACTACTGTCATAAACACAATTATGACAGTAATTAGCTCAACTATAGTGTTAAGAAATAAATATCTACATAATTATTTCATAATTATGTAGAATATTTATTTCTTAAAACTTCTTTTTCTTGTACAGAAGCACAAGTCAAAAAAAAATGCTGTACAATGGCGGGTTTATTGCGTGAAGCATTTTATACCAGTCAACCTTGAGTTGATATATTATAAACTAGCTTCTGCCCGCGACTTCGTTCGCGTAGATGTCGTAAGTACTACAATACAGGCTAGAAAGGACATTGAAGAACAACCTGTTACCATGGATTCAGTGAATTATTCTGGACCCCTAGCGTAGAAATTTTACGTTAGTTATCAAAAAAAATTACTGTTACATACAAAATTGCAATACCTACGTGGTCAAAATGTAGGTATGGGACATCAATTTTTTTTGGGGTATGGAGTCCAGAAACTTTTACTGAATCAATGGCTGTGCGTCGATATGGCCCTGCCACCCTGAATTATTTTTTTATACTTAGCTGGTTTATGATTTATATACCGACCTATAAATATAATGCTATACAGTCAGACCCGTTGAGACTGGCCAGTATAGAGAAATCTGAAACTATTAAAGGCAGTCTGAGGAAGGAAAATAATGATTGATGTGTTTTTAATTACCTGCTTCAGTTAGATAGATAAAAGATAGATAAGATATTAACTAGTATCACTATATTTTATACGTGTTAACACTACAAATCAGGGACGGCCATTTTGCTACATAAAACCTCCCGCAGATAGGCGCGATGCAACTGTGCGACGTGATTCTGGTAGAACAATTTCCATGAAGCTCTCATAGAAATTGTCCTACACGAGTCGCATCGGGCATGTCTGCGGGAGCCTTAAACGACTGCAATGCATTGAGGATTTCTGGCCTGTTAACAAATTAAGTCATACGTTACGAGATTATGTTGTTCGGTGTTTTTATTTGGGTTTGCACTGCGGGAATATAAAATGCAGTTTTGTTACAAACATTGTTGGAAATGGGTACAATACAAGGTAAATTGACCTCTGTGAATTCGGCGCAACGAGCGATCAATAGGACGTACATTCAATGTGTGTTTACGCGTCCAGCAGAGCACATTGACAGGTTAACTATGATGATGTTAGTGAAATGGTGATAAGCTCACTCTGACTAAGAAAAATTATCATTATGAGGCTTATATTTTAAGCCAATACCACAAAAATGGACGATGATATTATGCACCAAAGGAATTGCAAAAATTGCTCTCTATGCAAGTGATATAAGATTAGATGTAGCGATTGCCATTGTGTTTAGTTTTAATGTATGACAAGAAATTAACCTGTCATTAGGTACTCAACATTTTCACTATCGCTCTCCATGGTAAGTGGATTAGTGGTCGCTAAAACCATTAGATAAAGAAAACAAATACATTTATTTACCACAGTCAAAAAGACACACAGCAAAATAAAAAGTGCAGTTTCAGGTCAGCGTCATCTCTTGACCGATAGTGGAACTAATGTAACTTGTTGATGATTTCTGAAAAAGTGTGCTATTTAGAGACTTTGTTTTTTTTTTACTGTAATATATACATAGATCTATCACATAGAATAATTTCAGATTTCTCTCTTTGCAAATTTCGGAGATAAGGGGGTAAGGTAATTTTTTTTTTACATTTTTCATCATAAGACGAAAACGGCCTAAAAAATAAAGAAAAAGTATTTGAGAATGTGCAAACAGCGCTTTTTCATTTAATATTCCACGTGCCCTAGTTGCCCCACTTCAAATTTTTCAGCCCCGTTGCAAAACAAAAATAAAAATTATTTCTTTAATTAAGAGTATTCTATTCTATTCTTTCTTATTTGCAAAATAGTTGAGCAAATATATCGACGCTTGAAAGGCAATCCTTACTAACCGACATAAATCCGTAAAATGAGTTATATATACCATTCGAACCGGCAGATTTTTCTGCGTCGTTTGGTCTAGGTCTCATAGTTCTACGACGAGTTTTATTGTCGCTTAGATATTCCGTGATTTCGGTCAAATCTACATTTTGTGCTTACTAAACGACCAAAAAATAGTGATTTTATGAATATCTAGCAGTTATGACGTTCTAACAATTAGGAATATGAACTTAGTCGGTTTTTCATGTATTGACTTTTTCATTTATTTGTATTTACGTATTTTTACTTGTTAAGAATTTTTCCTTTGAAATTAATTAGTACATTTTACCTACACAAACCAATTGTAATTTATGTGGTTATATATTTTAACTTGATAATATATTTTGTGACGGTGTCATTTGTATAAGTTAACCTGAAATAAAGTGGAAGAATATTAGAGGTTAGATATTTTTACTTGTATATCATAATATTTATTTTTTATACTTAGATATTTTTATTTGAAAACACTTAATATTAATGATGTCGGTTAGATAGTCTTACTTGATTTGTTAAATGGCTAAGTATGGCGCGTAGATAAATTTACTCGTACGCAAAATTATATTTTCTCGTCGCTAAAGAACCGCACGAGTTTAAAAAACGTTGTGTAGTTATGCACGACGCGCGTCGTGACACGTCTATACGGGTTCTCATTCAGGCACCCGCCGTCGCTTAGGGAGGATGTACTTCACATTTTGGCGTGCATTCTATGAAGACATGGTAAGTATTCAATCAATTTCGAATTATTTTTAAACCCTATTATGTTTTAGATGGAACAAAACACTCATTTTAAATCAATTTTATTTTTCTTTGCAGTTAGAAATGAGTTGCGAGCGGAAACGACGTAGTTCATCCATAGTCGAGATGGCGTTGGTGAATGCCGGCATTGCAAGAAATGTTCGGCAATGTCGAAGACGATTGGGTTACCTACGATCTAAACACAGTAAGTACCTACTTTATTATAATTTGTTTGAGTACCCACAAGATAAATAAACAGTACTTATTTATCTTGAAGGTTCACTTAGCAAAAATAGACGGTATAAATCTGATATCATCGAAGTTTTTTTTTTTTTGCAGTCTGCGGCTTCGTCAATTAATAGCAACACAAAGCAGTTTAACAAAACATTAGAGTCAGCTTCTATTAGCATTGACACTTCGAAAGATTTGGCTTTTCCGGTTCTTGCCGATTGTTTATGCACCACAACAGATCACACTGAAACGACTGCATCGATTACTGCTCCACGTATATCGGTTGATCACGCATTTAATATCACTTTAACTGCTGAACCAGACATTGAAGAACCGACTTTGAATGATCACCAGGTTGAGGAAAACACACAATATACATGATTTACGTCCGATCATGATGTACCGTCTACATCGGCAGGACCAAGTAAAGAATCTACCGTATCAAATCTAATTAAAAGTAAAGTTCGGGATTATTATTATTTTCGTATTGAAGACACTTAAGGCACTTGTCTTTTTTAGATACATGGAATCCAATATTAAAATTTAATATTGGATTCCATATTACATTTTAATATTGGATTCCATGTATCTAAAAAAGACAAATGCCTTACCTAAGTGTCTTTAATACGAAAATAATAATAATCCCGAAACTTTACTTTTAATTAGGAAAAAAAAGAAAGTTATGCCCGTTTTAAAGTTCACAAAAATATTCATAAGGATGATCCTTCAACTCTTTGTGCTAGTTTTGATCTCGAAAAAGTACTTAACACATCCTATGCACAATCTATGCTTTTGTACTACAGTAGAAAACTAGCTGTGTACAATTTGTGTGTTTATGAAAATGGAACTCGTAAAGTATTCTGTTACTACTGGGATGAGAGCAATGGTAAACGTGGCGCTAACGAGATTGCATCTATTTTGCACAAATATATTCAATCGGTAGATGCCAGAGGAAACGTCACTCGATTACTTCTGTATTGTGACTGTTGTCCGGGCCAAAACCGCAACCGTACTGTGTTGGCAATGTTGCATTCATCATTACAGGAGTGTACAGATATCGACACTATTCAAATAAACTTTCTCTTGACTGGACACACTTACATGCCCGTAGATACAGTGCATGCTATTATTGAAAATAGATTGAAGAATACAACTGTTTACACACCATCACAATGGTTTACAGTTTTTGCAACTGCCAGACAAGAACCAGCGCCTTTCGAGGTAGAAAGACTGAGTTATGAAGATTTTTACAGATGGGATAGTATTAGTGACAAATATTATAAAGGTAACTTAAATGGAAAGATAAGCAAGATCCGTATTATGACTTTCAGAAAAGACAAGCAAAGCGTTAAATATAAAACATCTATGAATCCTACTGCGGCATCCTTTGATGTTGAAATTCAGTCTAAAACCAAGGTATCTCTTTTACCTTGTTATCGATCGCAGCTTCCCATATCAAAAGCTAAATATGACGATTTAGTCAAACTTTGCGTGGAAAAAGTTATTCCTAACTGCTTCAAACATGAATTTATCAACATTCCACGCGCAACAAATGTCAAAGATTGTCTACCCGAATCAGACATTGAAGATTGTGATATTAACATTTTGATTGGGTAACTAACAAGTTCTCACGTTGCAATTCATACTAAAGATTTATTTTGTAAGGGTACATTATTAGATTAAGGATTTTATTTTTATATTGCTATATTATTTAAAAATATCTTGATTGTTTCTAAAGACTGATTATGTTGTGAGAATAATAGTGTTGTTATTATAATTATTACAGCAATATTAATAATTGTGTCAAAAATGTTTACACTTTGCATAGTATCTTGCTGTTATTTTGTAAGAATGTTATTTGGTTTGTTTACTATGTTTAATATTTTATTAATAATTCATTTACTAACAATTGTGAGTTATAATTTTTTTAGAAACTGAGTGATGAAGATATTAGGTAATTTATAATTGCGACAGCAATAATAATTGTTCAATAAAAAAATATTGATCTCAGACTGAATGTTATAACATAATTAGTTTCCTGGTCGGCACTACGTAGCGTATTTGTTTAATTTTCAATAAAGACTTTTATTCAATAATAATTGATTTCATTTATTTTTGTGCATGATAATAATTACCTATACAGTTCTTGGTTAAATGTCGGTTATGAAGGGAGGTTTGGGGTAATTTTGATAACTAAGATACAATTTCCACAATTACAAAAATCATTAAATAATGCTTAGGTAAATTTACTTGATTTATTTTAAACTGTCAGATCTTTTTAGATCAATCTTTATGTTTCAAAATTCTAAACTAAGTAAGTTTACCTATTTTTACATGTTACTGCACACACTACAGTGATGATTTAGATAATTTTACCTGTTTATCAAATCAGTTAAATTTTATCTAACCGACACAAACCCGTGTTTTTAAAAGTGTCAGGTGTCTTATTTTGACAATTTGGATAGCTATAAAAAAAATATTTCTACGAGTGTTAACATCTTTTTAATCGAACAATTAGGAAAATTTTTATGATTTTTTTTTTAAATATTTGAACTTTACATCACTCTCCTGTAAAATTTACTCAATGTCGCTTAGTGAGGATTGCCTTTCAAGCGTCGATATTATCTAAAACTATTCCAAATTTCAAGTCGATAGCATTAGTAGTTCTTGAGATATCCAGCTGTGACAGACAGACAGACTGAGTGCAAGTAGATTTTCGGTAGTTAATGCACTGAATAAAATAAATTCCTATTACACCACATTAAAGCGATGTCATTAACAATTTATAATATATTAAGACTTTATACAGAAAGAAGAAATGTTTGTAAAACAGTAAAAGACAAAACAGTAACTTTTAAAGACTGAACATACTATTCACTGAAAAAAACAACAAAATAAAAAGAAAAACCACCATTACTGTAATATAAGTAAATTTCAATGGTTTGAACGATATCACCAAATGAATAAAACGGTTAAGTTTGTGACCTTTTAGCTCCTGCCAAATGGATAACATCATTGCTATAACATTCTTAGGATTTCGTCGTTTAAAAGTCCAATTAAAGTTTTCTTCACTGAAGGGATGTTCAAATAAAAGTTGTATTTTTCTTCAGGGTAACGAGCATTGGAATCTTCAAGCTGAAACAAAAGGTTAAATATTAGGGTTTGCGCACAGAGTAGTTGTCTTTTACATTCCTACCAGCACACCCACACATCATGATAACTAATCCATACTAATTGTATAAATGTGAAGTCTGTCCGTCTCAATTTTCAAATTAGTCTTGCTCTTTGATATCGTTATGGGTAAGCGCAGAAAGCGCCTGCAGATTAATTTCGTTTTCTGCAAAATAATCATCGATGAATTTGATGTGAAAACAACATTATTAACCTCTTTGTTAAAAGGAAAGTTTAGGTAGGTACTTACTGATAAAAATCGCACGTAGTTCGGGCTACCCCCAAGACTGGAGAAGGTCGCACGTACACTTCTCCCATTACAAACAGGAGTATAACCACTACGACGGCTACTGAGATTCACTCACAGCACGATTCACTCATTCACTGAGTTCATAGGGTAATTGGCGCGTTAGTAACGGTCAGTGAGTCGTTTTAACTTTTGCTTTAGGTTGGAACCGTGCATAAACTTGAAATTAACTAAATAATTTACTCCGCGTGACAAAAGCGTGCTATGCTTATGCTCACGAACTAACAAAATGAACAAGTCTCGAGCTGAAACACTGTGACAACTCGGACTGACAACAAAAGGCGTGTTTACATTGATCAACTGACCTTATACAATCAGAGAAGAATACATTCGTATTTAAAAAGCGCCAATATTCAATTGAATAAAAGGTTTATTGTTTTATATATTTTGGGTTATTAGATATTCTGTGGTTATACAAGCAATATTTTTATTAAATAAAAACAACAAAAACACTTATTATCCAACTTGATTGAATCTGTGATGTGCCATGTTATAGGTACAATATTTTAGTCATGTTATCTTAATTCCTTTTAAGAAGTGAATGATAGAGAAGACTCGATCATTTTAACTTTATTGTGACAACAAACAGTGATTTATCAATTTTTTAAAGTTTTTGATTGCTTCATTCATTTTTTTTCTATCAAGCAAAATGTCTTGCTTGATTGGCCCGATTTTTTCAGTGTAATAAAAATCTTTCACTGTGAATACTTTACGAAACAAAAATGGCAATGGAGGTTACAAATATAGTCCCTCAAACCATATTTCGGCCACAGCGGCCAATCCTAACGGAGAATAGCCTTCGGTTCACAATAGTGCACAAGTGTGTGCACTCTCTCTTTCTTGACACTCATAGTCCGATAACAGAAGAAAATACTGATGTAACGAGTGTAAAAAGACATTTAACGAAGCCGGAACTCACCTCTAATCCCATCATTGTGATAGATTTTTGTACTTGATCATAACGGGAACCATCTAGTTACGTAGATATTGAAGGTTCCTACTGTTTTATTTTTTTTACGTAAACAATTTTTTTAACTTAACTTTAGACACTCCCACAAGCCACATTCACCCATAAGCACAATGTTTTGTTGATTTTTTTGCGCATTATACACCAAAAATAAAAGTTGCTTCCCAGCAATTATTTTTGGACGAACTTACATAGTTGGATGTACAGATTGCGTAGATGACGGCTTCGTGATGCGTCTTCTTACATCCTGTATTATAACACGCGACACAATTTTGTACCTTAAGGGGGAAGCGCTAAGGTAGCCCGCGAAATTCAAATTTTCTTACGTTTTTTGCAATTTGCTGGTCAGTATTAAGTTGTACGTTGATTAATATATGAATCGCGGCCGTAACAAATATGTATTTACAGAATTATAATCATTAAAGTCATCAACACAACTCTCTTAGACCACGTAAGTCCAAATAATGATGATTTCAAGAAACAGTTATTCTTTGGACTTACGTGGTCTTAGAGAGTTGTGTTGATGATTTTAATGATTATAATTCTGTAAATACATATTTGTTACGGCCGCGATTCATATATTAATCAACGTACAACTTAATACTGACCAGCAAATTACAAAAAACCTAAAAAAAAATTAATTTCGCGGGCTACCCTGGCGCTTTCGCCTTAAATATCATTCACAACGCAATGAAGGATAGTTATCAAACACCCACATACCTTCAAAAAATATTCACAACCATACACCCAATAAACAAGTAAAAAATATCAATCTCCAAATCGAAACTGAAACTAGAAATCCATTTCAGAAACAGAAAAAGCCTTCCATTTTTATCCAAATGACATTTCGGCATTTTGACCGCTCGCAGGCCGGCCGAAAAAGCCGAAAACCTCTCACTATGAACGCGAAAAAAAATGCCATAGGTAAATCGACCCAAACGAGATTACAAAGGTTCCCGTCCTCGTCTCGCAAAAATTTGATTTGTAAATAAAGCCCCTTAGAAAGGACAAGTACTCGTCGTATATTTAATTTAGAAATCAGTTGATTCAATTGTGAGACTCCACCGTTTGAGGCCCTGACGACTGTTATAAAGTTCGAGCTTAAACGATTATTCTGTTTTGTGTCTGTATAAATTAAGGATCAGTGACGATTACACGGTTTATTCGTGAGAGCTTTATCGATCGCTATGCCTCATCATCTGCATAGCCTTTTCTCAACTATGTTGGGGTCGGCTTCCAGTCTAACCGGATGCAGCTGAATACCAGTATTTTATGTAGAGCGACTGCCTATCTGACCTCCACAACCCAGTTATTGGGTAATACGATACCCCTTGGTAAGACTGGTTGTCAGACTTTCGGGCTTCTGACTACCCGTAACGACTGTCAAAGATCCACGAACGACAGCCGAGACCAACGGCTTAACGTGCTTTCCGAGGCACGGAGGGGTCACGGTGTGTAAACACGGTCACCCATCCACAGACCAACCGCGGCAAGCGTAGCTTAACCTGATCGATCGACCTGTGCAGCTGTTATTATTTAGCCACGAATCCCTCCATCGATGGCTATGCCTGTCTGATATAATTATGACAGCATCATACTGACCATAATTAGTATATTTTGATAATCCTGCAGTATCCCTAATCTTCTTAGCTTAGGACGAAATTCATGTTGCAATGAAATGAAACAAAATTGTTTATTCTGTAAATGGGATATTGGAATCACATCTACACGTCATATTTAAAAAAAAAATAAACTAGTTGGATTTAACATTTCCTATCTGACTACTTTGAGAAGAAATGACGAAACAAACTCAAGGGTCAAAGTCTCTTTTAAAGTCCAGACATAATCTTGGCAATACATAGATAAGTGCCTGAAATGGTCTTTTGAGGAAAGAATCACACAGATTAGAGTGGACCAGTCACTGCAAGGATTTGTAAGTATCTAATCGTGTAACTCAACCATACAATTAACAGTCGTATTTTCAATAGTATGCAATTTAGAAGCTATTCAATTTAGAAGGTATTCTTGTTCAAAATGGTTTTCCGTATACCTAGTTCTAGCATTAGCTATCTATCTAGCATATCTTATACATTAAAATCATTCTACTACGTTATAGATACCTACACCTTACATAACAAATGTTTAGGTAGGTACAGACGCCAGCACATCAAGGTACTACAATCTGTCAAATATCTTTAATAGATTTTCAACTTTATCACTAGAGCATAAGTTTCAAAGGTGATATGGAAAATTTGACAGTTTCGGGTAGCTTGATGTGCTGGCGTCTGTGCTACGCAGATGACATAATTATTGTGAGTACATATTTAATAGAGTCTAAGCGTGACTTTGATAAGTAAATGTGGCGGTATTTAGACACCAATAAAAAAAATTCTTTTAAACAAATACCAACTTTATACTAGTGTGCAATAAGTGTATTTCAGAATGACTAGTGACATTGAAGAAGTCATTATAAATATTGAAGTTGTAGCACAAACTGAACTTTACTTGTGGATTTAAAAGTTGTTTTTCCAAAAACACATATTTGTTTACATGTTTGGAAATCGAAATGCGAACGCAGAGTACGTATTTGTGTTGGCTTACCACGGCTCATACGGCTGTGGCATACTTTTCTGTGAATATTGTACCTATGTAGCTTAGTATCTGAGACATATTTACTATTAAGCATACTTAAAGGGTAATATCGTCCAGACAGACAAGTCAGTACCTACATAGAAACAATTTTATTGTATTTCCTCAAAAGAATTGCTTGCGAACAACACGATTTCTTTTGATTAGTGCTCCGTAATTGCTTTCAACTGTCGCAGAGTATGAAGAACGTTTGGCAAAGTGCAGCTTGTTTGGCTTTGAATAAAAAAACGATTTGAAACATGGCATATTCCTGAAATATTTGTAATTTTACTACCATAACTGAATTAAGCTTATTAAATTTTTATGTTTTTTATTTTATAATAATTTAACTAAAATGGAAATTCTCTGAAATAAATAAATAATAATAATAGCCCCAACGCCGTATCTATATGTTGACGAACGCGGTGAGACTTACGCTCTGAATTCTATGCCTGTGCTGGTAGAGTTTACCTTGACGAAACAAGTCTATGGTGAGGAGCCAGACCAAGAGAGATACACAAACCCGCAGGGCAGCATGTGGCGAGCTGTTGGGCAGTAGCGACCCCACGGACCCTATCTCCCGGGAGTAGTTTTGTTCCACTTCTCTGGCTTGCCGTAATTGGCCGGCTGGAGTGAGCACTGACGAGGAACAGAGCTCCCAGCTCTTTCTTACCCTTATTTGTAAAAGAAAACGTGCTCGGGGGAAGGAAGTATTCCAGTAAGTGCTCGTAGGGATTTTCATCATCTTTTGGGCTCTGGGATTGTTCTGAAAGCCGTGAAATACCTTTGCACTCTTCAACCAACTCAGGACATCTTGCTCCCTTGTCGCTACGTCACTATGTGCTAGCGACAGTTTCCGGATGCCCGTTATAGAGTGTGGAAGTCACCCGCTGCCATTTTATCCGTGTATATATAAAAAAATATCAGGCAGTGGGAGGGGGGTTCTTGATAACCAGTCCACTTTAGCCATCCAAACCAATAGTCCCACTTTTTATTTTTCCATATCCAGCAATAGTTCTACACCAACCAGGGGTTATCCTTGGGTACACTTGCTTATTGCATACAGGGATAATCTTCGGTTGGTGCCGCATTTCATTAAAATTTCCTAAGGGGCTTCTGCTAGTTCGGCCCCTCATACGCCTTCCAAAGGTCCGGGACCCCATGGTCCCGAGATATATAAAAGACTTGGATTATTAATTATCTACATGAATATTAAATAATAGGAATTTGTTTTATAAATGTGAATTTTCGACCCTTCACAATTTTTCATTAATTTAATAAACAAATTTGATGTTGCCACAGCTTTTCCGGATGGATGGCCGTATATAAATTATACACAAAATATTAAACTAAAAGCAATTTTAGACACGCTGACTTTATCCTCACGGATCTTATCTTAAGAACGGCCTACGTTACTACAATATTACTGCAATTTATCTTCCCTATAACTTGCAAATCACGTTTGAAGTACAGAGATAATATTTGATGTACCCCCTCTCCCTCTAACACTCAAAATTCAATACGCGTGAAAAAGACAACTATACAACAGTTACGAAATTGCGGCATAACTAACTCGAAGTCGTGAAACAATTCTACACCCAAACATTAACATCGAATTATATACGTTCGCTGAAACTATTCGTGTTAACGTTAAGTATATCGTAAAGGGATGTACTAGGACATCATGTCTCTATGAGTGGTATGGGACAACTCGTTGGTTACTGAATACGATAGTCCGGTGACTATTTCCCGTAACAAACTGTTAGTAGTAGTGGTCTACTTTGTAACGAAGCTTGGCTACAGTCACGCACACATTCAAATTCTCTCACACATTGATGGATGCGTAATCGTCGTGAACGCAGTGACTACACTGATAATATCCATGTGTGTGTGTGTAGCGCTGTACGTATTGTATAGAGATGCTGTCGTAGTGTGTGTAATTTCTGTCTTCAAAGTCCACACAGCGAATTTCGTTTCTGTTAGAAATGATGAGACCAACCGTGAAAATGGTTTAACTGCTCTGCGGCAATAAAATGCAGTCATCAAGTTCTTGCGCAAGATGCGCCCTGAGAATTGGACTATTATTGAATTAGATGTTTTACGTTATTATGTTAATGCTTATCGTAAAGTATCAGATCCTAAAGTAGAGCATTTTATTATTATGATTATTGAAATTCTGTCTTTCGTATTTTCTAATATTACATTATATGCAATATTTCTTAATGGAAAGCAATTTAAACCAAACGTTCTTCAGATAAATTTCACAGAAACATTTCATTTAAAATATATTTAAAGTGGTCCAACAAATCATTCGGTAGACGATTATATTAATCTAGTCTTTATTTAAAACCATTTAATCAAGCGATTCAACACGCTCATTTAATCCCAATCTAAACGAAATCAAATTTAGGTAGTGTAACTAACGATATTTTTAATGGACCAATTAGCACCGCCAAAGTAAATAACTTGAGTGAACGAGCCGAACTACTAAAATGCTCGAAAAAGAACAGAGTTTCAGTTTAAAAGTCATTCAATTAAGTGCCTGGTAATTAACTATTAGAATGTTCCAGCAATAACAAATGACAATCAAAAGGAATGAGTGAATGAAAAACTCTTAGCGCTATTGCACTTAGGGGTTTTTGATAAATTAACTGTCAATTTGGGTAAAGAATAAAAAGTGTTTTAATGGTGACTGTAATTTGAATTCACTTTGCATTTTTGTTAATTTGAAAAGCTCTAGCTAGCTACGTTTTTATAATAATGAGTTTTTTATTCAATTAAGTACATAAGTATTAATTTTGAGAAGGCAATTATTTTAATTACCCATCTACAAAGAGGGACTTGATTTATGCGCCTACATGATATCTTTGTGGGATTCTTTATGCATATTGGTAACCTCTTGACATGAAACATGATAGGTGATAGGTAGGTGACATCCTCCCTAGCCTTTACCCTACTGTGTTGGAGTCTGCTTCCAGTCAAACCGGATGCAGCTAAATACTAGGATTTTACAAGGAGACACTGCCGATTTGACCTCCATGACCCAGTTACTGGGTAACGTGATATCTCTTAGCAAGACTGGTTGTCAGACTTTCGAGCTTCTGACAACCATGGATAGTCGAATGTCAAAGATCTACGATTGACAGCCGGGACCAACTGCTTAACGTGTTTTCCGAGGCATGGAGGGGTCTTGGTATGTAAGAGCTGGTCACCCATCCACGGACGACCTCGGTAAGCATTGATTAATTTTGAATTGTGCGGTCGTTAGCCACGAGCCCCTAGCATGCTTGAATGTTGTATAATTTTCATTATGTATTTTTAACACATATTAATTTTCCTTCTAACAGCACTGGTCGTGTGATTAATAGTGAACGAAGCAGTATACTTGCTATAAGATGGAGAGTAATACATCAATGTAAGGATAGCAAGTAATGGAAGTGGTGCATTCGACAAGCGTCGACTAGGGACGGGCCGTCGTTGACTATTGTGTGCTGCGCTTCGCAAAGATTCTACGCTTTAAAAAGCTAGTATTGCTTTGTCTGTAACTTTTTTGGAGTAACTCGATGCTAATACTTGGGTGAGGATGGCACAGGACCGTGGGGATTAGCACAAGTAAAGAAAGGTCTATGTCCAGTACTTAATGGGTAAAGTCGGGCTGTGAGTGGAAGATGATGATGATTTCGATGATCGTATTAAAAGTTTTAACATAGCGAATGACGAACGAACGAATTTAAGCTGTATTGTACAGACGCCAGCACATCAAGCTACCCGAATCTGTCAAATTTTCCCAATCATCTTTGAACCTTATCCTTTAGAGACAAAGTTGAAAATCTATTAAAGAAATTTGACAGATTGTAGTAGCTTGATTTGCTGGCATCTGAACACCCTCGCACAATGATAATGATAATTTTATTTATTCGTTTCTAGCAGAATAAAAACAATATACTCGTACATATAATAATTATGTCATATCTGGTCGTATCCCTGTGTATTTTACTATGTGAACCATAAATAACAAAATAAATAAATCATAGATTGTTTTCTAGTCCTTATAAGAATGGAAGGATGATTCCAGATCTTGAAATGTTTAGCTGGTAGCCAACTTTACTTTGATGAAGCATGAAGAAGAATATTGGGTAAACTATATAAAAAAAAATAATTTAAGATTCATCACCAGTGGGATAATAAATGGTTTGACAATATATCAATATTGTCAAACCATTTATTATCCCACTGGCGTATCAACGCTACAAGTATTTTTCGAGATAGGTACTCAGTTTAATTTTGAACACAAAATACCATCTTAATTTTTTTTAAACACGTGACGTTTCGACCATGACCGCTGTTAATTTTTATTTTGAAATCATTATTTAAAACGATTAAAGTAATGCGTATAATGAGGCAGAAAATAAACAACTGCTAATGAGCGAACTGCTTAATCACTATCATTTTAGTCGGTCACTCCGAAGAGTTACGTAAGTGATAAAAATAACTAAATCTTCTTCATTCCGTGTTTATTTCCATTCGAAAAAAAAAAACCCAATTGGCAAATTATAATTAATTCGCCTTAGTGGAATTACTGATACTGGTACGACTGTTTTGAGCCTTGTGATTACCGTTACTTCGCAGTTTAAAATATACACACCTATGACAGACAGACTAACAGAAAGACAGAAAGATGTCCGCCATCTGTCTGTATATATGTTGGCTTGTCTGTCTACGGGCTTTATTGTCAAAGTCCCGTCCTGTTGAACGACGATAAAGGCTCCTTCAAACAGGTGCGACACGACACGTGACACAAAGACACCGCAAGTCGCGCAACGAGCGGCGCTTTTGTGTCGCGCGTGATTATATCGCGTGTCGCGCCTGTTTGTAGGAGCCTTAATGTTTACAATGTTTGCGGTTGTCTGAGAAGACAAAGTAATGAGATTTTTTTTTTATTTGAAATGGGTTTGCTCTTGACTCTAGTCTAGGTCAGAGATGACAGAGACAAAGTCTACGATGAAGTGAGCTCACCCAGAAGAAGCCTGTTCACTCTTACTTTGAAGAGATTCGGGTTGTATGCACTCGGAAACACAAACGCAGGTAGAGAGTTCCACTCTTTTGCTGTGCGCATTATAAAGGACATTTGAAAACGCTTAGTGCGAATTGGTGGAATAGCAACTAGGCAGGGATGGTAACTTGCAGTGCGTCTGGATGTCCGAAGGTAGAAGGGGGCCGGTGGAATGAGGTCGTGGAGTTCTTGGGCACACTCACCGAAGTACAATCTGTAGAAGACCGACAAGCAGGCAACCTTGCGGCGATGAGCCAAGCTGTGAAGCTTGGCATCCACCAGTTTTACGTCGCCAATGAGCCTCTTAGCTCTGCAATTAACTTAATTTGGCATGAATGGCTTATTTGCTATACTAATTGTATCATTTTAAATGAATATTTTTTTACCCTTTACCGCAGGTACGGTAAAGCATGCTGAAATGCTGCTGATGATGAATTCCTTCTTTTCCTTTTAGGTTTAATTTCACTATGACTCTGAATAAAGTTTTATAAATTAAACGTTTTAATATTTAACCAAATTGGTTTAATAAACAGTAAAATATTTATTTCAAATCCATAACATGATAATGTTTACATAATCTATGCTAACATTTATAATAATAATAATATGTACATTTATGTATATGAAAAAATAAGCAAAATAATCATAGGGCAACAAAAAATTCGTACGCATCGCTGTCAACCGGAACAGTTTTTTGTTCATAAATCCAGGTTTACTGAGCAGTGAGATGTACAAACAGCAATGCAAATAATGATTGATTACATTGAATATGGACACAATTTAATTTATGAGTCCATATAATTATGTAGATTTTTAATAAAAATATGCCGTCCATCGGTAGGTGCCTATTTAAAAGCAAAGGCAATTTAACAGAAGACTAGTGACAAATCCTACGGATATTTTGCAGTGCAGCAGTAATTTTTGCCACTAAAGAGTGAAGAAAGTAAAGAAAGTACTATTAAAGAATAGTTTTATGAAATTGACTCATCAACACGAGTTTAGCGGTAGATTTTAGGAGATCTTGAAGGGGAGAATTTGAAAATTGAGAATTTGACTCTTTTCAAAATCACCCTACATAATGTCATGTTACAAAGTGTCTGCCCATAACCAGGTTATTTCTTAGATAACCTAATCCTGCTCGTAAATAGCAATTGAGTTCACGACCCGAGGTACATAAATTATCAGAAGAACATTACCACTGCACCAATCGTATGCGCGGACCGATCTATGTCCTTCGTGTCTCAGGCAACCGGATAAAACTGGATATTTCTACTGGCGATAACGCGGTGTTTGGGTTACATTCTGATTGCATCTAAGAAGGTAGTTCTAGAGTCTGTACGACGATCAGTCAATGTGAGATATCCATTGCTGCATTTGTCACTAGTTTCATTGATGGTTTCTATGCAGAAGGTGAAATGGATGCAAATCTTAGTAATTTGGTCTTCGATGACCGATAAAAGTTTAAGTCAAGAGTGAAGTGCATTGCCAGTGACACATGCTGCGGGTTTGATATGAATTAATTAGCTAAATCGTTTAACTTTTTGCCTCTAACATTGTATCGCGCTTGTTCTTTCCCGGTCTCAATGGAAAAGACCGAGGAATATTGCTCAATATTATTTTGTTGTTATCTGTTTCATAGACGTATTGGAAGCAGGTCTGTCATCAATAATTATGTCGACACAGTTTCAGCCAGACGGAAAATTTTGTAGCGCACGAAATTAATTTACAATCTGCCATTCGGTGATCCCACAATGTGGAGACCATTTGCGATAGTACCTAACTCGTAGACATAAATAATACTTAATGCGATTTGACCTTTTATTTCTTTAAAGGCAAATGTTTTAGTTCTTCAAACTTCTAGAGCTTATAATTACGCGTCGGAAAAATTATAGAATGTCATTTTCAAAATGACACAGCGACGCAGCACTGCGCACTTTTACTATAGGTACGCACTGTATTTTCAAAGCACTGAGCAGTTAAAAATCCAACAATGTGTTTTTTTGACGCGCTGGGATGCGCTCTACTGAATTCTCAATGCTCAGCTCAACAGTGAAAGTTGAAATCCAGTGCGTGATAAAATCCCGCCGCGATATTTTGATGTATTCCCGTTGTTCCCGTAATCCGTGTCCCCGTTACGGGGACAACGGGACGTCATAAAATTCCTTACCGTTGTCCCCGTTATGACGTATGGGGCAACGGGGACAACGGACAATTAACATTTCACGTTCCTTATATTCCCGTTGTCCCCGTAATCTGTCCAACTTGGGTTTAAGGTACAGACGCCAGGACATCAAGCTACTACAATCTGTCAAACTTCTTTAATATATTTTCAGTTTTATTGCTAAAGCATAAGGTTCCAAGTTGATTGGGAAAATTTTACAGTTTCGTGTAGCTTGATGTGCTGACTTCTGTACGGTTGCATGGTTGTAGTTGTAAGTTAGAATCAAACTTGGACAATTTTGGTGGTTTGGACAATGTGAGACAAAAAATATTATGCGATGATTTTGGTATTGCCGATGACCACTGACCATCAACTGAGTCATCAGCTTTTTTATCAACGAATTACACAAATAACAGAATTCTAGTCTGGTTTCAATTTCATATGAAAAATTCTAGTACATTCTTTGATACTGAAACTGAATAACTCCCAGTGACCCTTGACTAATAGCTCAAGTGTCACTCGGAGTTATTCTGTCACCTTGTCACCTTTTACCACCATTGTGTAGTAGATTTTAGAGTATTCTCTAAAATATACTACACAAAGGTGATATCTTCAAAACATAGACGTTACCTTTCAGAAGACCACAAGGGACATTAGCGAGTACTCTCTCAAGTTACTAGGCGATATGAAATTGATATCTATGCTTACGTGTATTGACACTTGAATTGTTTTATTGTTGAGTTGAATATTGAAGTGAAGCATGATGTCTTTGCTTCAAAAGTTTTCAAATATAGAAAAAATTCTTAGCTTTAAGAGAAAAGTCTTTGCAAGGACATATGTACATTGATCTTTTAAGTGATGTCTTCCAAAAAAGTCAGGTGCGAAGTAAGTTTTGATGTGGAAACGTGGGAGTAGCAAATAGTAGTAGGATTAATATATAGTAGGATTAATATAATAGTAGTAGGATTAGGTATGTAAGGATCGTACAGTACCCGGCGATAAATATTGCACATCGGCCTTTTTGCACAAAACCATTTTATAAAAAGAATAAAAATAATTATCAAAAGAAGCAAATCATAATTGTTTTAACAGCTCCTAATAGATACCGGACTGTTTGTATTTCGTGCGACAGAGATAACGCTCTACGAAGCCGAAATTAGCCGATTGTCTCTTTCCAAAGGTCGATGTGCAATATTTATCGTCGGGTATTGTAGAACCTACTTGGCACGTGAACTGCCCTGGTCTTGTGGTCGCAAGCGCGACTGCTGAGCGTGGGGTCCTGGGTTTGATTCCCAGGACAGGCCAAGTGTTATTGAGTGTTTCCATTAGGAATTTCTTAGAAACAGCCCGGAGCTTGGAAGTTGGCGATGTGATACCCCCGTGCCTCGGAAAGCACGTTAAGCCGTTGGACCGGCGCCTGATCTCTCTCCGGTCGTGTCGGATTGCCGTCCCATCGGACTATGAGAGTGAGGGAAGTGGGAGTGCACCTTTGTCTGCGCGTACACTTGTGCACTATAACATCTCCCGCACCGAAGGCTAGTCGCCGTTGAGATTGGCCGCCGTGGCCGAAATACGGTGCCTAAAATGAGGATTTTTTTTTTTTTATTACGTGGCGTTCTTTTGTTTCTAATTATAAACCCCATAGGAACAAGGCCTGTGTTGATACATAACTAGGTATTTAGTCTTTCTGTTGTACTGCACTAAGGCTACAGCTGCGGCCACAGATATAGATACACCTAGATAACACAAGAACAACTACTTCGGGTGCCAAAAATCGCACCAGCTTACGTAAAAAAATCGTAAGCCGCCACTTTCGCGCTCAGTCCTGTATACTGCTGGCTGAGTGAGCGTGAGCACTGGCGCTAGGCTGACGCGAGACGCGTCTTTGAATCGATTTTATTTTCCCATCACTAAATAGTGCTTGTGACGTCATAGTAGATAGTCAGTAAATTGCATACTTATTTTTCATGCAGATCGTGACTTGCGTTATGTAGTTCTATCTATGTCTGTGGCTGGGGCTGTTTCCGGATAATAATATTAATGGTTTTGCAGCCATTGTTAGGAATAAATCTGCATCCCTGATGAGACGTGTTTGCGGCGACACGATCCTTACGTACCTTTTTCTTCGTTTACGGTATACATCAGGGTCATACACGCCTGTTGCGAGTACTACGCAGTTCTACTTTAAATTATTAACTATCACGAATTTACGACACATTGAGTTGGTTACAGTAATCTATCAGCTTCAAGTTATCTGCCTCAATGCCTCATGCATTATAGCTGTTGATCTTTCAACTCAACACGTTATATTTACATGACATAGATTAATATCGTCTAAAAAAGTTGTGTAATTAAAAGTAAACAATAACCTCATCCAGCGGGGCAAATGCGTAGCACATTATCAATCGGAATCGGTTTCATTTTGACAGTTCTTCAACATTCATTGCGTTATTTACGTGTTGAGCAGACAAATTTTTCGAACTTATGAAGCAATGGATTAGCGATTTACTTCAAAATGATTCAGATTCCGATTGATAGTATGTTACGTAATAAGGGTGCTGGTTGGATGAAGATTATTGGTGAAAATCTTGTCTTACACCTTAAACGAGAAATATTCTAGGTCCCGGTATAGTCACCGGCACGTAACTTGGCAAGGTTTTGGCGGAGTGGGAGTAAGTTAGCGCGTGTACACTTAGTGCAACAAGAAAATGGTCACTTTTATTGTTTGTCATTACACTATGGTTATTGCCATAGATTATTTTTAAGCATGTCTGTTTAGAAGAAAGTTAAAGAAAGGAAAAACGCATCTAACGACTCTTGCCAAGTTATGTGCCGGCGATTGTATAAGTAAGTAAGTACCTACAAAAATAATACCTTTCGGCCAAAATTAAGCCATGGTTTAAACGTTCAATCACATTAAAAAAATAAGTGCTATTTTTTCAAATCTCAATTCGCTCTGAGGGAAATCCCGTAATTTTAAGAACGTTCAAAGTCTGATTGTCAGTCTCAATCTGTTAAAAATTTTACGGAGAAAAGGGAATTTAATAAAATAATTAAAATTACTTCCCGTTGTCCCCGTACGCTGTCCCCGTTAAAGGGGACAAAGGGAATTTATTAAAATAATTAAAATTACTTCCCGTTGTCCCCGTACGCTGTCCCCGTTAATTTATTGTAATATATACTTTTCAAATTATCAAAACTTACTTACTTTTAAATATTACAAGAAAATGATCCAAAAAAATTAATATAATAAAATCAAAGATCTAGAGAATCTCTTTAATTCCGTCATCTAAAAGGTGACAAATCGTCGCTGAAGAACTATAATGATGGAGGCTCCATTTAGGCTGTGCAGCATCTGGTCTAACTGAAATCATCATCATCTTGCCGCGCTAAATTACACACGTTTAAAAAAGAAATAAAAATTCAAAGTGGACCACGATACGAGAAATCTTAACTGTGTCCGTTGCCCATATGTAATAAGGGGGACAACGGCAAGGAAATTTTATGACGTTCTGTTGTCCCCGTGACGGGTACACAGATTACGGGGACAACGGGAATACAAGGAACGTGAAATCTTAATTGTCCGTTGTCCCCGTTGCCCCATACGTCATAACAGGGACAACGGTAAGAAATTTTATGACGTCCCATTGTCCCCGTAACGGGGACACGGATTACGGGGACAACGAGAATACATCACATTTTTGACATTGATTGTCGCTTCGATGTGATTGCGACTAGATTTTAAACGTTTTTAATTACGGAAATTGACCTTCTGATTGTAAGACTAACAATGCAAAGAAAAACAATAGACAATCAATCCAGATACACCTAAATAGACAGTACCTAATCCAAAATAATAATAATCAATTTAAATATTTATAAATATTATTAAATGTTTTATAAACATAACAGCACAAATGTCTGCCGTGGTTCCCCTTATCACTGAAACGCGACCCAGTGACTTCGCACGCGTGGCTCAAACCGGTTTCAAACCAATTGTAGGTGACCTATCACCTAATTATCGTAGTCAGTCTGGAGATGACTGATTTTAGTGATCAATGTAAGGTGATTCTACAGTACTGTACTATAGTACTAAGTCTAAGTAGCATATAAAATGCCTACAAAAGATTATCTTTTTTATACGCATAATATTTTTTTTTAGTGGAAAAAGTGGGAGTTCTTTCGATTGTGCGATTAATAGAAATTAAACGCAACATTTTCTGGCGCTTGTCACTTATTCACTTCACTAAAGAAAAATTCTATTCAAATCACATGAGATTTTTTTCCTAAGGCCTAAATTAGGTTATCAAAATATACGTCTGAGATACATTATATTAAAGCTTCGGTGCATCACATATAGAATGCCTACCAAAGATAATCTCTTTTTGATACGTATAATTGTTTTTTAATGTGGAAAAAGTGGGAGTTCTTTCGATTGTGCGATTTATAGAATTTGAACGCAACATTCTCTGGCGCTTGTCACTTATTCACTTTAGTAAAAAAAAATCTATTCTATTCAATCACATGAGATTTTTTTTCCTAAGGCCTAAATTAGGTTATCAAAATATACGTCTGAGATACTTTATATTAAAGCTTCGGTGCATCATTCCACTGCTGGACAAAGGCCTCTCCCGATGACTTCCAGTTCCTTTGATCCAGGGTTAAGGCAACCACTGGTCGTTCCAGCTCCTTTAATCCAGGGTTAGCATCATTTGAAGGGGCTCGTCAGGGCCGAAGCCTGCCGGGTCAGCGGGATTGTCCGAAAGGGTTACCGCTGGCCCGGAACATAAAGGGCTAAGGAAGGAACACGGGTGGTTTTAGTCAGTATGAGTCTGACACTCCCTTCCGCTCCACCCAGAGCGGGAAAAAGGGGACCACTGGTCGTTTGTTTTCTCTAAGTCGTCGCGCCATCCTCTACGGCAGGGTTCCTCAAACTTATGGCCCCACGTGACCCCCGTTAAATTTCCCAAACGACAGAACAAAATGTAGCTGTAGGCAAAGGTAATACAGTGACCAAAAATTACGTTATCAATACTAATGTGATGGGCAGGCTTGTTTCTTGATGCGAATTGAGTCATTTTAGGAGCACTTTTGGTCAATGTCCATCTTAATTCTGATTCAACATAAAGTCGATTTCTATCTTTGGTAAATTGACCACTTTGCATGAGAGTTCGGGATATTCGTCGTGTCTAGCGGCCCAAAAATCAATTGAAGATCTTCTTTTTAAAGCAGCTTGAAGATTTCATCTGCGAACATTTGTAGTAATTACTCCTGTTTCTTTAAACTCAAACCACGATTTATGGCCTCAGCTGTGACCATAAATGGGTTTCGAATCTAGTCTTCAGCATTATCAATATCTGGAAAATACGTTTACAGTTCACCAGAGAGCTGAGAAAGATGAAGAACAATTTCAGTCATCCAGCTGCCATTACGTAAATCTTGTCGACCCCTTCAGAGTACGTGACCAGTTGATTCTTTGATATAGTCTCATTCATACCCTAGAGTCATGGGATATAAAAAAAACACCTAGTATAATGCGACCAAGTTGTGTCACCACACTGTGTGTGTGTTGTGTGTTGTGTGTATTTAACATTTAAATAAAAAAATCCGATGAATAGTACACTCTCACTAATACACACCAATTTCTCTCTTTCAGTCGTCAGTAGTTTGATTTTCGAAAGAAGAAGACAAAGCTTTGTGTAACTATACAGACGTTATACAACGTTTATTAGTAAGAGAGTAAATTTTCTTCTCACATTTTGGCTAATTATGTTTATGTCCCATGTAATCGAAGGCGAGGCTAATTATTGCCTTTCTATTCTATATCGTTCTTTTGAAGTCTTCATCTAGCATTATAATATAGGCTACATTAACGACCTACTATGGAGATAATGAAAGTCGGTATGGCGATTATAAAAATGTTAAGGTTGAAATTAAAAACATAAAACTCGCAAAGAAGCAAAGCCTCTAAATCAACTTTGTTTTATGATACGTTTAATGGCGTGAGATTATGAGATTAGTACAGTCATTTAAATAAAATGAAAATAATTTATATTACATCCATACTAATATTATAAATTCGAAAGTAACTCTGTCTGTCTGTATGTTACCTTTTGACGCCTAAACCACTGAACGGATTTCCATAAACTTTGGCAAAGAGATAATTGCATGGATAGTTTTTTATCGATATACCTTGCGAGCGAAGCCGCGGGCGGAAGCTAGTCTTCTATATAAATTATAACAAAGTCGGGTTAGTTACACGGGCAAAATTCACGAAAAAAATATGAAGATAATTAATTCATTTTCTTATAGGTACAATTTGTAAGGAACGGCTTTTATGATGATATCTCGAGAATCGATTGACTGATTTCGATAATGATTCTGAGGCGGTACGGAGTTTGCCAGGTCAATTAGATTGAAATAAGCGTCAACTGTCTACAGATCTGCACATGTTTTAAGCATAGACAAGACATTGTACTTTGTTTTACTTCTTACACAACAAGGTTTTTCTTTACACCCAGGCTACATCACCGAGCTAGTTATTGAATTAAGAATAGAAAACTGGATAATACACCTAATTATCATAGTCAGACTGGATAATAAAATTTAATTCTAACTTAACTAAAACTATACAGAAACTAAAAATGAATTCATCCGCATCGCTGTCGACTGGCAATTTACCCAAGAGACTGGAGGCATTACCACGTTGTATGCCGATACCTAGCCTCTAGCCAAGGTAAAAGCCAGCCCTTGGGTCACGGGATGTGTTAACCAGCCGTTTAGAAATTTCTTTAAAAAGGCCATGAGCACTCGGACCCCACGGCCCGAGAGTTTCAACGCCAAATGGCTCGAAAACTTAATTTCCGATAAGGTTACTATATTTTCGCCGCTTGAGGTTTTCGGCAGCCGTAGCAGCAGCGATAGCACAGCATGCCAAGCCAGAAAGATGGGATGGCGCAAGAGTATCGACACACGTTGCGTCCCACACTAAAGGCCTACCCACCTTCCATGATTTAATTAATGTTATTAATTAAATCACTTCATCTGCTTAACTTTTTCCCAACTATGTTGGGGTCGGATTCCAGTCTAACCGGATACAGCTGAATACCAGTATTTCACATGGAGCGACTGCCTATCTGACCTCCACAACCCAATGATTGGGTAATACGATACCCCTTGGTAAGACTGGTTGTTAGACTTTCGGGCTTCTGACGACCCGTAATGACTGTCAAAGATTCACGAATGACAGCCGGGACCAACGCATGCTTTCCAGGGCACGGAGGGGTCTTAGTATGTATAGATGGTCACCCATCTACGGACCAACCGCGGCAAGCATAGCTTAACTCTATTACTATTATTCATCTATCTGTCTAAACAAAAATCAATTGCTGAATATATGTACGCGTATCACTTCAGAACAGTTGCATCTATTTGACTAATTGGTTAATTGTTTTTTTGTTGTGTGTATGAAAAAAAAAATGTTTGAAAAGTTGTCGGAAAAATTGGAAAATTCAGGAAAACTGAAAGTGTATTTTGTATGAATTATTGAAATTTGGACGGACAACGTCTGTTGGGTCAGCTAGTTAAATATAAATAGGAAATTCTTAATACCTTCTTGGAATCGAGTGCTGAAAATAATAGTCTTAAACTATTTCTGTCCCGTGATCTTTTCTACAGACATTTTACTTTTTTTGTCGTTACGTTTGAATTGCACCGCTTAATCTTTTGTTCAAGATTATTGTAAAGTTTTTTTGTCAACCTTGCGGCGGTTAGCATAACAAAAGACTGTTTTCTGGTTTTACTGAATTAAGGTCTTTTTTTTCAAACTCATTGGAGGATGAAAAAAGTAGAATTTTCCAGCTGTTTTGGGGTGCAGCAGATGTTGGATAAAATGTTAATATTAAGAGGAAATGCTTTCGCCTGTTTTCTTTCTGGTTAATGACCATAAAGTAATGATTTTTTACATAATAATAAGCACTAGCTAGAACCCTCAAAAAATGCCGATTTAAACCGCTGTCAACTGAGACCTAGTGTACAAATTTGACAACTATGTATTAATGAAAAAAGAGAAACATAGGAATACAGTATATATCCTTCTTATTCAGCTTATGAAATATCTTTTAAATTGGTCCAATATTAGAGGAGAAAATAGGCGATAGCCAAACCTCGAATTATGAATTTTTACTAAGGTTGTTCGTACTGTCAAACTCAAACTCAATGTGTGAGCTTGAGTTGAGCTATTTGTACTGTACTTTGGCAACTCGTTTTTTTCTTTCATTCTCCCCTGTCAAGCGTCGAGTTATCATTCACTTCATTCACTTTAGGATAATGTGACCGAGAACTACAAAAATAGAAACAAAAAGTACTCAATATAAAAATGTATTTTTACAAACGCAACAAATAAAAACCGCACAGAAAACTTAATGTAAGCTAGGAGATAAAAAACTTTCAAATTGATGGTAAAATTGTGCATAATAATAAAATGCTGGAATGAACTGAATCCATTATTTTTATTATGATTTATCGTACCTTTATGTCAAGTTTAGTGCTGAACCACATTGGAATTTATGACATTTCATTCATAACTTTGTGAAAGTCTTTTCGTAATTTTTTTTATTTTATACCCTTCAACTTTTTTTTGTAACCTTCTGGTAATTGAGGGGCCCGTGGCTAAATAATAACAGCCGCACAGGTCGATCGATCAGGTTAAGCTACGCTTGCCGCGGTTGGTTTGTGGATGGGTGACTATCTTTACATACCGTCATCCCTCCGTGCCTCGGAAAGCACGTTAAGCCGTTGGTCCCGGCTATCATTCGTGGAGCTTTAACAGTCGTTACGGGTAGTCAGAAGCCCGAATGTCTGACAACCAGACTTATCAAGGGGTATCGTATTACCTAGTAACTGGGTTGTGGAGGTCAGATAGGCAGTTGCTCCATGTAAAATACTGGTATTGAGCTGCGTCCGGTTAGATTGGAAGCCGAACCCAACGTAGTTGGGAAAAGGCAGGCAGATGAAGGTAACCTGCTGGTAGTTCAAGTTGGGGAAATTGATTGCTAAGCAAAATTACTACCAATTTAAAGTCTCCGTTAATTCAAATCACCAGTGTCATACTTTGACAGTTGTATGAAAGTTCTGTGACACGGCAAAGTGACGTTCGGTGTCAATTTGTTTAATAATTAATTTTCCTGAAGGTACCTGTCTATTAATGTAAGGATTGTTGTAGCAGGTGACGTTCTGTAGTTTATGCATTCCCCAAGGAAGAAGGTTTAAGTTTATGTATGTATGCATTTGTCAAATTTTTCCGATCAACTTTGAACATTATGCTTTAGCGATAAAGTTGAAAAACTATTGAAGAAATTTGACAGATTGTAGTAGTGTGATGTGCTGGCGTCTGTACCTACTTACATTGTATATTTACATTTTTTGTTAAGAGTTTGGGTTACCAAAAGATGACGAAGTAGTCCTTTAATTAGTTGAATGTCCACCAACCAACGCCATTACTAGAAAAAGGTTACCAGTTCAATCATCGAGGAAGCTAGTCATCAAGATTGCTAATGCAAACGTGGTGCATATGTCGCAGGCAATTTGTATAATTCAAACTCTTGACACATATACGCAATGCCATTATAAGTAACACGAGTCTAGCAGTGGACAGAGAGTCCACTGATGATAAACAATATGAGACTAACAATCTTAAAACATTTTCCTAAGATTATAATGCGGTCTTTAACCGTTATCGGCTTTACTGTGGTCTAAGTTCTTAGGATGCTTGTGGGAGTTATTTTTAGCTTTTCCTGTCGCAATCCTGAGCCAACATCCTTTCTCCAATTCTTCCATTGTGATCTTCCTTACCAAAAACCAAAGAAAAATTCGAAGACATTTGTGACATTCACAAACTCACACTGGATCCACGTGGTGAATTACTAACTCCTTCTCACATAGAGCAGGCCTGTGTCCTGGCAGTGTGAACATTATACGCTGAATAAGTATGCTGTATGTATAGGTACTAAAAAGTAAATCGCTTTAACACTATGATCAGTCAACCTAGTTGAACAATTCTATTTTCGAACCAACTCAATCTAAATTCATTCACTTTTTTGGTCCTCTAAATTGAAGTCTACGTGAAACGGGGAAAAAAAACGTCATATTTATAGAAACGTAGTTATATTTATAAATAAATACATATAGTTAGGCACTGTTTATTTACATACAAAGACTATATATAACGGGGTTCCAGACAGTTTGTTATCAGTGTGTGTTTGAGCTTGAGTTGAGTAACTCGTTAGCTTCTGTGATAACAGTCAAAATGATAGAGACTATTATTCCGGCGTTTGCTGAGTTAAGCGAGTTTGGGAGTGTTGGGGTGAGTTCTTCTTGTATTTAATTTTTATGTGTTTATTATTTAATTTGTTAGTTTACAAGGAATTTACCACCTAGCTAGATACTATATCTATCGATACCACCCTTTCAGTAACATTTTACCCACAATTAAAAGTCAAATCATTTATTTTAAATGGGCACATAAAGGCACTTTTGAACGTCAAAATTTACTAAACAATAGAATTGATTCTAGTTGCCCCTCCAAAAGGAAGTTTCGTATGAAAAAGAATGGGCAACAAACTCCACCGTTACTCTTTTAAAATATTTTTATACATTAATTACATCATTATTTCTCATTTGGTTTCGTTAGATTCTGCTGATCTATTCTGTAAAAATCTCGCCGCGAAAACTTATGTAAAGTGAGCTGTCAATAATGTCAATCCTTAACATTAGGTAGAAGAACGGAGGCCTACTACGAGCTCTTAACGCGATCCATTTTAGGCCCTGAACTGAACTTTCTTCTAATTCGTACCATGACGTCAGTTTAACGATTCAATTTAGGTTTCATTTTTTGGGGTTTTAGGGATCTGACAGCGATTGTCCCAAATTGAGTCGCAAGTTTTGGTTTCATTCATTCAATTTTGTACTTGTTTGGTACCCTGACGTTCATAGAGCAACTCAACTGCAACGTTTAACTGTCAATATAACCGATTCAATAAAAGTTACTATTTCTCTAACATAAACTGAAACGTTTGGTGAATTATTGATGAAAATAAAGTGTTTTAGTGCTATTTTAGTAGAATTTTACAAAACCAATGTAAGTAACTTTAATCTTTCTTTTAAAGTCTAAAATGCATGCATGCTTTAACATGCCTTTTTAACCACATTTGTTTTTCTTGGTACGTTTGAAACATAAACATAATTTGTTTTATTACGTCGAAATAAAAAAAAATTCGTATGACAAATATTCCTATATAAATTGAGCAAAATATTTGTTCAAAATTGCATCGTACTTCTGCTGCAATTTTGAACAAAATATTTTGCTCAATAACTGAGATTTAAAAAAACTGAAGTGTTAATCGACTTTTGTTGCTAACCGTACTAAATTAAAAGACTTATGAATAAATACAAAAGGATATTAAGGCGTCGAAGTACTCGATCTCATCGCCGTCATCCGGAAACGTGCCCATTAAAACGTGTCCACTAGTTTTGATTATAAGTGTATCAGTGATTGCAGTAGGTACGGTAGAACTAGAGCTAGTAATTAGTTACGAAACCCACGAATATGAAGGATTAAAGTGCCCCAGGATTCAACTTTCACAAAATCGTTAAGCTTCACAAAACAAAGCTTTAATTACATCAAACTAAAGTTCTGTATCAATTAAATAAAATTAAATAATATAAAAATAACTACAAAAGTAGTGAAAAGTTATTCAAACTCAACAATCTCAGTAATGGGGATAACCGTACAGGGACCCACAAAAACTCAAGACCAAAATTTTTAAATTACTTCATTTGTAACAAGAAGTCGCTAACCAAAATAAATCGTCCCACAGGCTGGTGGAGAAGTAGTCTTCGCAACAGACGACTTCTTCGCAACATGCGAGAACATGATAGCCGACTCCGAGCCGATATTCATCGAGGATAAGTACACTGAGTACGGCAAGTGGATGGATGGGTGGGAGACCCGCAGGAAACGGATCGCCGGTCATGACTGGTGTATCTTGAAATTGGCGACCAAGTGTGTTGTTCGTGGTACGTATCCATCATTTTAATATAATCACACTAATCATTAAAGGCGAAAGTTTGTGAGTGTGTGTATGTGTGTGTTTATATGTTTGTTACTTCTTCACGCTCAAATGGCAAAACCAATTTTGATAAAATTTTGTATGGAAGTAGCTGACACCCTGGATTAACATATAGGCTTTTTATCCCGATATTCCCACGGAATCGATATTTACGCGGGTGAAATCGCTGGACGCAGCTTGTAATATTATAAATGCAAAAGTAAGTTTCTTTGTTCGTTACGTTTATACGCAAAAATAGCTGAACTGATTTCAATGAAATTTGGCACACAGATAGACCATGACCTGAATTAGGATATATGATACTTTTTATCTCAGGAGTACGTTTCTGTGAGATGATTTCCGACCACCACATGAGTTAAGCCTCAGGCAAAAGCTAGTTAAAATATAAAAGCAAAAGAACGTAAGTCTGTCTGTTGCCTTAACGGCTGAACAGCTTTTCATGAAATTGCGCACAAAAGTAAACTATGACGTGGTTAAGGACATAAAAAATACTTAATACCTTTTATCCCGGTAGTAATAAAAGAGTCTAGTGTAATTAATTTTTTTACCGACGAAAAACGGAGGAGGTTCTTGGCCAAAGAATCAGTATCGCCATACAACGTGGCATGGCAATGCTGCCAGTCTTTTGGGCAACTGTTGACAGCGATGCGGAAGATTTTTTTGATACGTCTTGATTCTTTTCTTTCTCTTTTATTTACCTACATGTACACAGACATATTATTAAGTCTGTTAGCTTATATATTATGTAAATATTATAGTATTTGATTAAAAATCTGTTAGATGGAATCATATAAATATTAAAGTTTGTAAGACGTTTGTAAATTTAATCGGCTGAAAGCATTTGAATTGATTTCGGCACGTGGATTGATCGTGATGTCTTTGATTAAATAATGATACATAAAATTCGCATATCGCTAGTAAAATCCCGTATGATTCAGTTACTTCAAAAAGTCAAAGTAAATAAAATATCTAAATCGAGTAAATGGAGGTCAATGAATAAAGTATAAATTAAATATATAAGTAATAGTGTTTGTTTCAAGATAACAATATTACCTCTGATTCTGCATCACTGTCAAAATCACAATGATCTTTATTTTCATTGTAATAAGGTTTCTATTCAGTCAGACGTAAAATAAATGTAAAGGGACTGATATAAACACTGACATATAAAAAATAATTTGATTGATAAGGATGCTTATTAACTACGAAGCTTATTAGCAATTAGGAAATTTAATTTGTGTCCATTTTTAGAGTCTAAAGTCTTTTCACTCTACAGATTACATAAGAAAGTGAAATAGAAGAACGGAGACAACGAGAATGAAAGAGACAGACAATCTGTTCCATCACCAATAGACTGCGTTAGGCTAAATTCGGTTTCATATTTATTTGATATTTATTTTGTTTCAGGTTTATTGGTCGACACAGCATTTTTCACGGGAAACTATGCGCCAAAGTATTCGATACAAGCAGCCTGTTTGACGCCTGAAGGTGAGTGTTTTAAAATAGGTAATACAATAACATCATGCCTATTTCCCTTGAAGGGTTAGACAGGGGTGTATTTACCTATAGGTACACCGATGTTTCGACATTTATGTTTAGGTAAGTCCCATGTAATAGAGGTGAGCCGACAACCACCAACCAAGCACAAATCTAGAATCTGGGTTACTACTGAGAAATTCGTCAAAAAAAACCCATTAACTTTTATAAAAACTTCCACATGCTTCATTGGCCACAAGTATACATTCAAGTACAGTGAACAAAAGATTTAGGTATACCAGCAAAAAAAAAGTAGCTTACTTTCATAACACTGCTAACATTAATTGTGACTACTTTCCTAGAACCCGCACTGGGCCAGCGTGGTAGATTTCAGCCAACTCTCTCTCTCTCTCTGGCCTGTGTCCCAGCCGTAGAAACATTATATTCTGATTATGCTAATTACCTTCATACATCTATACTTATAATAAATCTGTAGAAGTGAAAATTCTGTACATTGAAAATATCAAAAAAATAAATGGCAGGGGGTGTTACTATACCGACACCGAACCCAAAAATGTGATTAAAAAAATTTTTGTCTGTCTGTCTGTCTGTCTGTCTGTTTGTTCAGGCATCACGCAAAAACTACCGGTTAGATTACGATGAAACTTGGTATAATTATTCTTTAATATCCTGGGCACCACACTGGGTACTTTTTATCCCGGAAAAGTATATACAAAAAAAAAATAATAATTTTGCGGTCTGGAACTACTGGTTCGAATTGAAAAATTCTTAAAAAAATTGTGTTGGATAGTCCATTTAACGGGCTTTTTAGAAGGCTATAGGCTATATAACATCACGCTACGACCAAAAGGAGCGGAGCGTCAATGAAAAATGTTGCAAAAACGGGAAAAAATATTCCTTTTGAGAGCTTCCGTTGCGTACGCTGCGTAAACGGTTAAAGTTACATAAAAATCATGTAGGACGCAATTGTTCCTCTATAAAAGTCCTATAAAAAAGTCCGCAACAGTATATATCTATCTGTTAAGGTTGATTAACCATTACCTTTTTTAGGGTAATCAAATTTGTTCTAAAATAATGCATTACTTGCGAAGGTGTTTTTATAAACATGATATTGATCTTTATCCAAATAAATACGTTATTCATCACAAGTATTTAATTTTGAACAAAATTACCCTTGACAGCATTTGATTTCAATGAATATCTTAGAAGATATCATAGTTTTAAAATAACTCCGCAAGGCGGCCGGCAGCTCTGCGAGGTACCATACCGCACCGCGCGGCTCAGCCGGGCCGGGCGGTCGGCTTACTGGCTACGTACGAAACCGTTGTGCTCAGCGAACTGCTTTTTTTAATTAAATGTTTTAGTAATATCTCATCCATCATCTATACTAATATTATAAAGAGGTAAAGTTTGTATGTAGGGGTTTTCGAAATACCACCCCTAAGACGGTGAAATGGAGGGACTTTGTTTGTATAAAAAATCTTATTCCTCGAGTTAATAAACTTGAAACTTGGCACGAATATTTATCTAAGTAAATTATAAAGTATGGCATTTTTTTAAACTACCCATTAGAGGGGGATTGGGGGGTGTCAAAATTTGTATGGAAGAATTTTAACGAGCTGTCCGATTAATTCGAAACTTAGTATTTATACTTAAGACATAAGCAAAGCATAACGTGTATCATGGTTTTTGGAAAATGTATCCCTAACGGGGTATGGAAAAGGGGTAGTTAATTTTACAAGGAGGATTTTACTGCGTAGCATGATTAACTCGAAAATTGTTATAAATAATCTATCAGTTATTTTTTCGTATTCCATCTCTCTGGGGGTGAAAAGCAGGGATCCAGTTTATTATGAAAAATCAATATTTATTTGTTATTTTTTCTTTTTCGTTATTATTGTTCCACTGCTGGGCAAAGGCCTCCCCATATTCTTTCTTCATTTGTTTTGTAAACCTAAAAATTGGCCCGAATACTTATTTATCTAGAAATAAATGAAAAAGATCATAATTATACATAATTTTCGAAATTTTTTGGGGAAATTACGAATTTCACGCGGACGAAGTCGCGGGCAGAAGCTAGTATAAAATAAGTCTGTAATGTTCCAACCGCTGGAATTCAGGCCAGTGAGAGGGAGTGGACCGTTATCCAACCCAGGATCCTCTATCCTGGGTTGGATAACGGCCCACTCCCTGGTGGTGGGGCTGGGTGGTGGTGGTGGTGGATGTCACATGTCATGTCTTTAAAATTTCGGTTCCAAGATTTGCCCATTTGTTATTATGAACGACACATTTTTTAAAACTCTCAGACGAGTGATGTCAAAAACCTGACTACCCAGCAATCACACAACACGAATTAAAAGTACCTACATGCTAGCCTATATACTCATCTCTTTTGTCGATAGTACCTACATACCTAGTACTGGCAAAGCACTTAGTTTCAGCCCAATGAGGCGTGTCCTGGCAATTTGCCAATGTTATTTACCGGACACTCGTTATTTTTGCCAAAGAAAGGTCTTGGAAAACTGAGGCTCTTTATCCCTGGGACCTAATCAATCATAGTAAACTAGGGATACAATTTCTAGTTTATGAAATGTTCCCAAAAGCTTTGAGAATTATTGCGTTCCTAAATGAAGACATATTTGGCGGGGGCCTTCACTCAAACTGGTTTTTTTTGCAAAAACTCAAACTCAAAACTCAAACTCAAAGCACTTAGTTCAATTAAACCATTTACAGGTACTTTTGGAATGTTAAGAAGTCGGTCAGTCAGAAAATATGAGGCTAGTTGCCCATTCCAAAGCGTAGGTACCTATGCAGAAGAACGGGCAAGAAACTCCAAAAGAAGAAATAGAAAAAACAAACCAAACTAACTAAAAATTAAATGAATATAAGTTAATATCATACCTAAAAACTAAAAGTAAGAAAATCGTGTATAAAGCAAGATATGGAAGGCGTTTTTATTTTTTCATTAATTCTAAATGAAGACGTCATTTAAAAACGCAATATTTCTTAAATAGAGAATTTGAAAGACACACAATCAATGGAGACCAAAAACAGTTTCGAGCAAAAATATTGCTGATTTTAAAAACCAAGTAATAAACTCAGATTTTTAATTTGCTAGACTAAAATGACAGTTGCGATTGACGTTTTTCGTCAACATGATATTAATGTTATGGTCGCAGCTGTGATTTCGGTCTAGCAAATTAAAATGAGTTTAGATGAATCATGCCAAAAATTACGACCTCTTACAATTGCGAGTTTTGTCCAATTCTTTTTACGAATCAGTCATAAAATTTATGGCCCGTTTCATCACCCCCCGATTTTCAATCAACTTGTTTGGCATTATTTCTATAAAACTTGAATACATCGGGTAACAGGCCTATCTAGAACCGTCGTACGCTTATTGATGAAAATTGGCGAGAAATTCTATCGTCACAGTCCCTTAGTACGCTTATTGGTAAAAATTGCCAAAAATTCTATCGTCACAGTCCCTTAGTACGCTTATTGGTGAAAATTGCCAAAAATTCTATCGTCACAGTCCCTTAGTACGCTTCTTGGTAAAAATTGCCAAAAATTCTATCGTCACAGTCCCTTAGTACGCTTATAGGTAAAAAATGGCGAGAAATTCTATCGTCACCATACTGGCTTACACTTTTACTGGAACGCAGTGTCTACTATCCTTAGAGACGAAAAGTTTTTGCAGTTTCCTGCTCATTTGCGTACCTACTATATCTAATGTTTATGCGTTTGTTAGGACACCCGCGGGGCTGTTATGATACCCGCGGGGCTGTATGAGTAGCCTTGCCAAGAACTATGCCGTAAAATGTCGCGTTTATTAGACTATGGATACTTGTTATTAAGGCGGTTATTATAATGGGAAAACCTATTCAATTTGTTAATATTTTATACTACATGGTGTACCGGTCTGGTTGCAAGTGTTACTGCTGAGTACGACATTCTGGGTTCGATTCCCAGGCAAAATGTTCTTGGGTTTTCCATCAGGAATATCTCAGTAGCAACCCGGAGTCTGTATTCATGCCAGGTTGATAGCGGTAGGTCCTATTACATGGGACTTATACATATCTGGAGAAATGAAAATGTACTAGAGATACACCCCTGCCAAACCCTTTGGAGAAGTATGGGCGTGATGATATTTAACCGGCTTTAAGGAAAAAAAAATGTGGGCAAAAAAGAAGAAAACCGTCCCAATATAAAACACACGTAGTACTAGTACCTACAAAGAATAGCTATTTATTCACCAAGGGGAGTAAGGCACAGATTACTAATCGAGTGTGCATTTGAGGCCCGACGCGAAGCGGAGGGCCGTAAACCACACGAGTTTAGTAATCTGTACTTACCCTCGAGTGATATATACTGCTTTATACTACACTTGTTGTACTACATTAATAAATTGCTATCGTTGTCACTGGAATCACTCATTTTAACTTGTGATTTACACCGCCAAACTTTAAACTTTACCAAGAAAATTGTTTCTACAAAATACGTCAACACTCAAAAACACTCTATACACTCAAAACACTCAAAAACACTCAATAACACTCAAAAACACTTAAAACACTCAAAAACACTCAAGAACACTCAAAAACACGCAAAAACACTCAGTAACACTCAATAACTCGCAAAAACACTCAATGACACTCAATAACACTCAACAACACTCAAAAACACTCAAAACACTCAAAAAAACTCAATAAAACACAAAAACACTCAAGAACACTCAAAAACACTCAATAACACTCAAAAACACTCAATAACACTCATCAACACTCAAAAACACTCAAAACACTCAATAACACGCAAAAACACTCAATAACACTCAATAACACTCAACAACACTCAAAAACACTCAAAACATTCAAAAACACTCAATAAAACACAAAAACACTCAAGAACACTCAAAACACTCAAAAACACTCAATAACACTCAAAAACACTCAAAACACTCAACAACACTCAAAAACACTCAAAACATTCAAAAACACTCAATAAAACACAAAAACACTCAAGAACACTCAAAACACTCAAAAACACTCAATAACACTCAAAAACACTCAAAACACTCAAAAACACTCAAAACACTCAAAAACACTCAAAACACTCAATAACACTCAATAACACTCAATAACACTCAAAAACACTCAAGAACACTCAAAAACACGCAAAAACACTCAATAACACTCAACAACACTCAAAAACACGCAAAAACACTCAATAACACTCAACAATACTCAAAAACACTCAAAACACTCAAAAACACTCAATAAAACACAAAAACACTCAAGAACACTTAAAACACGCAAAAACACGCAATAACACTCAATAACACTCAAAGACACTCAATAACACTCAAAAACACTCAATAACACTCAATACACTCAAAAACACTGTATAATGCTTTCTGTCTCATTTTCTCCCACGTTAAATCTTATAAATGTCTCTTTTTACTGTCGCTTTTTCGTTTCATAAAATTTCAAGCCGCAACAATGCCAAAGAAGTTTTCACTTCAAAAACAAAACGCGTTAGTAATGAACGCATTATTAGCCTGATTTTCAGGGCAGTAATGAAATTCCATACAATATAACTGCCTAGATTTTTGAGAAGGTTTAATGAACAGCTTTCAAGCCTTTTAGTGGGGTAGTATTGGTACACTTACTAAGCAAGTGTAGTATAAAATGTTTTTATTGTTACAGAAGAAGAGTCAATTCCAACAAGACTTTCCAAAATGGGCACGGCATGCAACAAATTCGATTTGAAACATATCGAGCGACTTAAGTCTGACAAATGGGATGAGTTAGTGCCTGTTACAGCCCTACGGCCCGGCTATGAAGAAACCAGACTCAATTTCCAGAAGGTAATTTCGCCGTCCCCGGAGAACAAAATGATAACTGCCATTATCCTAGTTTTAGTGTTATGTCATTTTTGGAATCTGTGGGTGTTAATACATCTGCTCAATTTTTTTCGCAGTTTTTAATCAGTTATTTACGAAACAAAAAAATATTACAATAGTATTCAAAGATTTAAAACAGGTCATAAATTACGAGAATAAAGTGTTAATATAATAATATCAAAATGTATTCCCACTTGTTAGTATGACAAACAGTCATAGAATTATATTCTCGTGAAAAAATATTCGACTAAATAATGATAAATGCAGTTATCATTTTATTCATATTAAAATTAATAAAACTAATGTTGATTACCATTTACCATGTCATAGTTTTATTAGGAAACCAAATTCAAAGTCCTTACCAGATTTTTTTTTCACAATATTTACGAGAATAAAACGATATTAAAGTATTATCAGTATCACTTTTACCCTAAAAACCCGTAGAATAAAATGATACGTGACGAGTGCAATATTTGATCCTGGTCAGGCTGTACGGAGAATAAAATGATAATCGACATTATACAACTTGGACGATGATTAATTTTGACTAACTTCTTACTTTTTTAATGATATCTCTATTTTGATACTTAGGCGTATTTGATTATAACATTTAGAACAAACAAAAAATAACCTTTTTTAAAAGTTGACAATCATCTGTCTACGTCCAGTATTTAAGAAGCAATCAACGAAAACGTGTTTTTTATTTTTCCTGAAAAGTTGCATTTTTGTAGTTATCATTTTATTCTCCGGGGACGGCGATTTGGTCATGATGATATTTGTCCTATCTTTAGGAGTACAGTCACGAGCACTAATACGTCAACACTTAGCAACTTTCAATTGCGATTTTTTCGTAACATATGAATGCAACGTTGAAATATGACACTTTACTCGTGTAAAGTGTCGTATTTCAACGTTGCATTCGTTATTTTATGTTATTACGAAAAAAGTTTCGAACCCAAAGGTTCTTTACCTTTGGGTTTGAAACTTTGTTCGTAATAACACAAAATTTCATTCAAAACTAAAGAAAACAAAAAGAAAATCGTCTTTGAATAAAGCCAAGTGTATATACTTATGCTCGTGACTGTACCTAGTTGTTTCATCAGGAGTACCTAATGTACCTAGCTGTTTTCTTACTGCTCCGTGTTTTGTGACATTAGACAAGTGCAGATGCCATGAGCCATTGTCTTGCATTCACAATTCTCTAAACTAGTTCAAGTTATTACTACGAATACATAAAAAATATTTCGTTATTCTAGTGAGCTGTGTACTGCGCGAAATGTTCAACATTCATTTTTTAGTTTTGGGAATGGCTATCCTCCAATAATAAAAAGATGTACACAATTTGTCTAGATGCCACAAATGGCACGGCAAATTATGATTGACTCCTTTAGACCAAATACCAATTTATATAAATCCCCAATAAATATTGCATTGCTTTCAAATTGCAACTTTCCCGAAATCGCACTTCGTCTAAATTGGGTTTCTCAAAATAAGACGGATGGAACTTGTGTCTGTAGTGCAAAAACTTTAAAATAAATCCGATTGGACATTGAAAACTCATCACACAGTTGCAAGAAACGGAAAAGATTGTATTGATATAAATTATAAAAGAAAATGCATGTCAATTTCATTTCAAAAGTATTAAAACATGAAATAACAACTCGCGTCTCTATAAAGCAGAACTATTAAACTTTAATAACATAAGTATGACCACCACGATTATGAAAATTTCCTTGAACTGTGTTAATGAGCATAAAATCCTACAAAAACTTGGTGTAACTCCACTAAAATAAAATTCAAAAACCCAGAAACAACGCCATATTTTCAAATAGAAAGTTTAAAACAAATTCGCGACATTGTCGGCTCTAGGTCTAATTTATGGCACACTAGAGTGAAATTTATAAATCCAGGAATAAACTCGTAGAAATTAAAACACGGAACTACATTCAATATATTTTTATTTCAGGTCCTCAGTGACGACGCCTTTACTCATATCCGGGTGAACATATTCCCTGATGGAGGCATTGCACGCCTAAGGGTATTCGGCGAGGCAAGACCAGAGCTACCTCCGAGAAATCAAATTATAGACCTAGTGTCTTTGCTGAATGGTGCCGCTTGCCAAGGTAAGGATAATATTATTGGCAGACCTGTGTGCTAGACGTTGAATCTTGATAGTGCGGAGATATTAAATTAATTTGGTTATCTTGATCGCTTAGGTATGAGCATACCTCAGCGTTCAAAATAACCAAATTAAATTATGAAGCCATAATGAACAAAGAACAGTAGAATTTGGTTGATACAACTGTTACAAATGATTCGATAGTAACTTGTAGCGCAATAACAGCTGCACGCGTCGATCTATCAGGTTAAGCTTCGTTTGCCGCGGTTGGTCCGTGGATGGGTGACCACCTTACATACCAAGACTCCTCCGTGCCTCGGAAAGCACGTTAAGCCGTTGGTCCCGGCTGTCATTTCTGGATCTTTGACAGTCGTTACGGGTTTTCAGAAACACAAAAGTCTGACAACCAGTTTAGGGGTATGTATTACCCAGCAACTGGGTTGTGGAGGTCAGATAGGCAGTCGCTCCATGTAAAATACAGCACTCAGCTGCATTCAGTTAGACTGAAAGCTGACCGCAACATAGTTGAAAAAAGGCTACGCAGAGACTTCGTATACATTTCACATAGAAAAATTGAAAAGGTCTCATAAATTAACCATCAAATTATGCTTGTTCATAGGTTTTTCAAATGCCCATTACGGACACCCCAAGAACGTAATTAAGCCTTCAAAGGGTGAATGTATGTCGGACGGCTGGGAAACAGCCAGGAGAATGGACAGGCCTGACGTTATTGAAGCCAACGATGATGGAACAATGAAATGCACAGGTAAATACAAAAACATTTATTATTTAGTGTTCAAACAACTTCACACAGAATTTCAGCTAACAGTTAGCAAATACATTTTGTGTCAATTTGTGAATTCCAGAAAACAGTCATGTGAATTGCTTATACAGTGTGTATCAAAAAGGTGTGGTCAAATTTAAGAGTGTATTAGACCATCAAACTGAACCACTTTATCTATGGGACTAACATCGTATTTGAGAAAAAATAATCCGTCGTCTCATACATTTGCATCGAGTAGGTATTGAAGTTTTGTATGGGACAGTTGATCATTTTTTCGCGATTACAAAATTGGTCCCATAGAGAAAGTTGTTCGGTTTGATGATTGGTAGTACACACGGCGACACATTAAGCTATACATTTCCAGTTTTGTATGGGGTTTTCGTACAAACGGAAGTTAGCTTATACCAGTTATGTATAGCTTGATGTGTGCCGTGCCGTGCGTAACATCAAACCTGACAACTTTCTTTTTGAACTCAACTTTCTAATACATGCTGTATAATGTATAATTCAAAGCAAACTATAAATTGTTGATAAAATTTTAGCTTTGGGTTGGGCTCCGCTCGCCCCTTGGATCTTGCCCCTAATTGCCTCAGTGTACCTACTCGCCCCTTTGAATATTAGATACCCCAAATCGCCCCCGATTGTTAGTAAACTAAAAGTACAGTCAGCACTCGTAAGTTTTGAAATTATTGAAACAAATATTTTTAACCGCCTTCAAAAAAGGAGGAGGTTCTCAATTCGGATGTCTATATTTTTTTATGTATGTTCGGATATAACTTCCTCGTATATAGACGGATTTGCAATTTTTTTTTTGTTCGAAAGTGGTTTATTCTGAAATGGTCCTATTTAAATTTCGTAAAGATCTGATGATGAGCTTCGGAGACAGATAACGGAACTCTTCAATAAATGCCAGCAAATCAACCGCGATTGCTGCTATAGCATATGTATGCATTTTTTACGCAATTACACAACATAGCATCACGCCTGTACCCTTTAAAGGGGTAGGCAGATGTGTTCAATAGCTTTCTGTCACTGATATTCACATAGCAAGTAGTGTTATATGAATTTGTTTGGGGTAGATAGATACAACTAAAAACTGAAAAATAAAAACTAAAAAAAAAACAATCGACTTCCAAAAAAACACTACAAAGTGAAAAATAACTTTAATTTCGAAAGTCGGTGTCACAAACGAAAATACAGAACCAACGACACCGACTTCCGAAATTAAAGTTATTTTTCACTTTGTAGTGTTTTTGTTTGGAAGTCGGTTGTTTTATTTTTGTAAAAAAGTTTTTATTTGTTAAAACTTCAATAGGAATCTTCATCATCTTGGAATTTAATGGTGAAGATTGAAATAATACTGCACATGGAGTTAAAAAAGTGTAATTTAGAATCAAATCACGTAAGTACATAATCATTTCAATGTTTAACAATTAAATTTTGTTACACTTTTTGGTTTATAGATAATTAAATAAAAATCACAGATTAAAGTTAAGGAATCAACACTTACATGACTAAAAAAAACGTACAATATAATCACAGATTTTCTAAATAATGTTTACGGTTTTGTACAAAACTTTTGTAGATTATATATAATAATTTAAAAATAACAATAAAATCACAATTTAAAAAATTACTAAAAAAAATATCTTTTATTGTTTATACAAAATATGAGTTTTTTTTTATAGACAATGTACTTAAGTTAATTACAACTTAGGTATTTTTTTCCATTTTAACATTTTAAGAACAAATTGAGGAAATACCGTAAATAGTTCATCCTTAACTTTGAAACAGCTCTGCATGTCAGTTTGTAAAATTCACAAAATAATTGCAACAAATATAAAAAGCATCAATTGTAAACAAAATGGCGTCGACATAAGCGTAGTGACGCTTATGTCGACACCCATTCTATCTATCTTTTCAAAGGTGGTGGTCCACCCAGAGCGGGAGGAGTCATTTGATGATTTCCCATCCACAAAAAAGAAAAAAAAAAAAAAAAAGGCTTTAGCTTAATACCTAATTTACAAATTTAATTTAACTAAAAAATGGAAATTCGGTTGTAACAAAAACTTACCTTAACTTCCAATCAGGAATTTCACTCACAATAATTCACATATGTACTTAGTTACACTTGGAGATAAGTACTAAACTAAGGTTTAGCAAATATCGTAAAACGCATCCCTTCCACATTATAATACGAACTTAGAAAGAGAAAACATTATACGACTCTCTCAACGGGTAACATATTTTAACAAACCTTTTGTTTATTGCACCCATAAAAAAGGTTTCTTTTGTTATAATTTAGGTAAGCCAGGTAACAAAAACTATCACAAGTGTCACGAGTTGGTGAGATTACAGGTAGAGTTAAAAGTAATCAAACATGGCGTTATTCATAATGTGTTTATTTTTCTGTCTAACTGTACCTTTTTTGGTTAAATTACAAAGGAAATGCCGTAAGGGGCGAATCGATACACCAAAATAATTATTTAAATGTCAATTTTCCACTCGCCCCTTCGTAAGGGGCGAATCGATACATCAAAATAATAAAAAACGGGGTGAGTGGAACATTTTAAATGTAAGGGGCAAGATCCAAGGGGCGAGCGGAGCCCAACCCCCTAGATCCAATATTTACTAGCACTTATACCATATTATTATTCATTCCAAAATCATTGAATTCGTATTTTATTTCATAAAGGTCAAGAATGGGCCGTCTTCAAATTGGGCTTCCCAGGGAAAATTAAGCAAATTTGTGTGGACACCAACCACTTTAAAGGCAATTATCCTGACTCCATTAAGATTGAGGGGGCATACTTGGGGCAGGATTGGTACCCGGAGACAGATGGCAAGTGGAGTAATATTCTGAAGCCTAGCAAAGTAAGAAAATTTTTTGATTATGATTATTTTAGTCTTAGCATTTGTTGGTCTTCCCCAATAATGTACTATAAAACCTCTTTGGTCTTCCCATATTTTTTTTTGTTATCGGTATATTTTTTTTTTTTTGTGAATATACTTATACATCTTTCAAATTCAAAATTATATATATATATAATTATATATATTAGTTCTTTTTTCAAATTCAAAATAACATTACAATTCTAACCCTTCAATCTCTGCGGCACCATTTCCCAGACATTACTCTTCATTAGCAAGGGTAAATAAAACGGGTACCGTCGTCCCTGAGTTACAAAATCCAATTTATTAAAGCCTCCATTTTCAATTACAGCTATCAGCCCATAAGGAGCACTGGTTCGACTGTGATTCGGGTGTCATCACACACATTAGAGTAACGATGGCACCAGACGGCGGTTTCAGCAGAATTAGGGCGTTAGGATACGTCGACTCTCAAATCGTTTGAGTCTTTAAATCAAGGTTCTATGAAGCAACTCTGCAGTCGCTTTACAATTAATTTTACTTTTACGCATCACGCGCTTTTTCCACACACTTCAAGCGTATGAGCTTATAATATTGTATCTAAAAAAATACTACTGACACACCCACTGGCTCGTGCAAAAGTATACACGCGTATACGTTCGATCGGTTTTTTAAGGGTCGAAACGTCACGCAATCGTAAACGCGTAGGTATGCAAAACCGAGCTTGAAATGCTTAAGTCTGTAACCGCCCTTAAAATAGGAAATGTATTCGGCGGTACTGTTAGCGACTGTACAATGATGCGGAAGCCAAAAGAGCAGTTGTAAGGACCATTGTACAGTTGTGCATAACGGTGGTTGGTGCATACGTATAGAATAGATGCTGGTTTAGATGCAGCCGCGTTGCGCCACGTAATATCAGTGAAGTTCAGTGGAGCAGCAAATTGTTATAATAGTCTCATATTTTATTCTGCGCAGCTATCTTTAGTAATTTAAGCTTCTTAAAAATAGATTTTTGTTACATTTTTATTTCCTTTTGCAATCTGCAGAGTTGTTGAGTGGTGATAATGTATTGCCGTCCTGTATTATCTAGTTGCCTAAAGTTTTGCCTAATAGAATTAGTGAGCTTAAAATTATAATGTTTAATTTGTTAGACGGAATGAGGAATTAATATTTTGCGATGTACAGCAAATTGTCATTCTGTTAAAAACTGATTTTTGTGAAGAATCTTTTACATCGGAGGGGCAATCTCGGTAATTTTAAGAACATTCTCATTTTGATCTGACACAATCTGTCAAAAATTATAAATGCATGTTTAATATTTGATTGTCATTGAGATGAAATTGCGACTAGATTTTAAACATTTTTACTGGCCAGTTTATTGTTTAAATTTGTAATTATTATTTATAAAAAAAAATTAAATAAAATATTTCTTCGATGTAGTACCAAAAGGTAATTGTACCAAAGATTTCAGATTCACCTAAATAAAAAGTTTCTTTGTATTACTTAAAATAACTTTAGTTTCTAAGTGACAGAAATAACTTAGTTGTTGATTACTTTGAAGAGCTACACGTGCGACGATAAGTTAAAGAAAGTACAAAATTATTGAACAAAGGTTTTCGTCGCATGAATATTCTATTGAAATAAGGAAATTATTCTAGGTAACTTTGTATCTTTCAAATAATCAATTTCTAATGTTTTCAAGTATTACTAATAAAATAATGATGACTATAAAACTGTGTTTTTGTATCACTTTCCGTCCTCAAACCATCAACCATCCATTCCACCCATTTCATATTTTTTTTTTTCATTTATATTTTTTTTTTCATTTAATTTTTTTTCCCATCCATTTTCATTTTTTCCATTCTCAACTGTGGCTAATGAGACACAATTGAATTTTTATTGTTATAAATCAAATTTTGATTTTTCAACAATCCAAGTTCAAAGAAAAATAACAAGAGGTAAGTAATCATTTATTTATCAAAAACCTTAGCCTAGGTAACATCAGTGTTGTTTCAATAAGGTAAGAGTATGGGCTATTACAGATGAGTAAGATCCCTGTCCTTCAAACTAAATCCTGTATATTGAAGGACAGTGTACTTTAGTGGGGTTGACACAATTTTACAAAATATTTACAATTGCGTAATGATTCTGTTATTAATATAGATATTTATTGAATAGGCTTATAAGTTAAAGTCAAACCCTAAAGTCGCATAAATACTGTTTCTCGGATTCAACGTTTTATCTGTGGCACTGTAAGATGTTTTTTTAAATATTTCATAGAGAGTCATGCCGATCACCTTAGCAACATTCAATAGCTAAAAAAGAAAAGATAAAAGAAAAAGAGAGAAAGATATTCAAAGATATTTTTTTTTTTTTTATAGCTGCACCCGTGGTTTCACCCGCGTAAATATCGATCCCGTGGGAATATCGGGATAAAAAGTATCCTATATGTTAATCCAGGGTGTCAGCTACCTCCATACAAAATTTTATCAAAATTGATCCAGCTGTTTGAGCGTGAAGAAGTAACAAACATATAAACACACACACTCACAAGCTTTCGCCTTTATAATATTAGTGAGATGCAATTGCTGTTTATTTATAAACAGCGTGTATCAGTAATGTATACGAAACTTCAATACAAGATATTGAAGTTGCAAATATATGGGACGGCTGATTACTTTTTCACGTTTACGATGTAGGTACCATAGAGAAAGTTGTTCAGTTGGTGGTCTGTACTACACCCTTAAATTTATGACCACATCTTTCTGATAAATTATTATTAATAGAAAAATATTGTTAAGAAAAAAAAAAAACTATCTTTACATTGAAATAAAAGCTTGACAACATAAACACTGCATCTCCCAACACACTAAACAGTACATCCATAAAAACGACAAAAAAAAATCTCTCGAGTATTAAATGGACACCTAAATCGCAATACTACTCGCTGAACAATTTCATGGAGATCGAATGTATGTAAGTCGAGCCCTAACTTTATATTGCCACTATAAAATGGCAATATATTTGAGAGGCGTTTAAAATAACAAAATATCCCAGACAATCCCTGGTGGGCTTTTAAGCAGAGTTGTGCAATCTCCTCTACAATATCCGGCTTGAAACTTTGAGGCACACGTGAATCGGTAAGTCGGCAACTTGTGGTAAGGTTCTGCTTACGGGGCTAGGGAACGGTTATGCTGTGAGTGAAACTTCACAGCAAGCCGTGGGGCCCTACGGGAAAGAGGTGCAGTTTCCAGTTCTTAGGGGTTAAAAAGTACACTGCCTTTCTCTATATACTCGTATAATGCTAAATAGGCCTTGTTGACGATCTCGAAGAGATGAACAAACATCGAGATTTAGTCGTGGGTATAATAAGCGTGTCACCAACCACAGATCCGAATAATTTTGGAAGTAGAAAGAATAAAGAAAAATTGTTTATTCTGCACAAAAGAAACGTACATTGCAAACAAAAATTTAAAAAGACATAAAATATACACACACAATGTAGTCAAAAGCCTCGTACTCAAGCTTAAAAAATGTTGACAATTTTGTCCATTGCTTGATGTCAGGGCCAGGAACCAAAGACAACACACAATATTAATTGACATTGACAATACAAATCAATCCGTGATGCGCCCGCGACATTGACAATATGACAGCAAAATACATACCTACAATATGAATAAGCTTTCGATGTACAGAAGTTTTATTTGATTTAGTGGTCACAAATTTGAGAATTTCTTCTCGTTTTTCGATTTTATCGTTAACTAGGTAAGTAACGATAAAATCGAAAAACGAGAAGAAATTCTACAAATATCGAAAATTAAATGGAAAAGTAAAATGTGTTATAAAAAAATAGAAAAAAGAAAAGAATTCGTCAAAAATGTTATAGAAAAGTAAAAGTAAGATCACAAAAGCACGTCGAGAAAGTACATCACACCATACAATATATTAAGAATATCATAATGAAAAATTTCTTGTAAAAAATCTCATATTCTGTGAAGTCTACAGCCGTCAAGTCTTTGTGACACCTTACTTGGAAAGCGAATACCATTTAGGGTGAGAGTACCGATTGTCAGCTGTTTAAATTTGACAATCGTCTAATTTTATAATATTTGAAAATATAGCATATCCAGCTACCCGAAACTGTTAAATTATTATCCCAATCAACTTTGAAAAGTTTGAAAATCTATTTTTGACAGATTGTAGTAGCTTGATGTGCTGGCGTCTGTATCTAATAAATTTAACTATCATTTCTTTGTTTTAAATTGTTTATACCTATTATGATATGGTAATTTTGTCCTAGCTGCATCGTCTTTACATAATTATAATTATATAATTAATTTATACAAAATATCAAAATTCTATCCAAGATAAAAATAGCTGTAATTATTGTAGTCCATAGTAATCATTGATTAGGTACTTCCATGGTCTTGAATTACCTACCATTATTTTAACGAGACCTATTTTATTAGAAAACCTACAATTTCGTGACTTTTATTACAGGCAAATGCCAATTACACTCGAAACCCGATCCGATCAACAAAGCTAATTAACATTCATTATCTAGAAAGTAAGACCGCCGACAACTGGGGACTTTACCCCAATATTTTAAATAATACAGCTCATATATCAATAGGGTCAGTGAAATGTGTAAAATTGTAATTTTCTGATGCAAAGACGTACCCCCGACCTGTGTTTTAGAGTACCGTAACTCACAACTAGATAAAAGAAAACCATTTCAGTTTGCGTTTTTATTTCTTAAAGCTCTTTTACCTTCATTATACAGGCTAGCTGGGAAATCAACGCTTACCCTGATACCATTAAACTATCCGAAACTGTCAAGTTTTCCCAATCAACTTTGAACCTTTTACTTTAGCGATAAAGTTGAAAATCTATTAAAGTTTGACAGATTGTAGAAGCTTGGCGTCTGTACATGTATACAGACAGCACATCAAGCTACTACATTCCGTCCAATTTATTTGGGTTCGGCCCAACATGTCTTTTTTATTCATACTTCTCTATTAAGGCTTCTCCAAACAAGCGCGACGCGCGATTTTATCACGTGTCGCGCCTGTTTGAAAGAGCTTTTAGTCGTGATCTTCGTAGTCACCCCTTTTCTAGCCATAGGTACTTCATACAGTCCATCCATCATTTCTTTGATCTTCATCTACTCTAATAGCCATCGACATTCATACAGGTAACATATAGGTACCTACTATACAATATACATACATAAATATACCATCATCTACAAAAATATCAAGAAATAATAAAAATATTCTCAAAAGACTCACACTTGGCCGGTAAATAATAAAAAACCCTCTTAGCAGCGTCACGTATTTTTATTTCTATATCGAAGTTCGCGAGCTGTGAACTCGAGTGGAAGTAACACTTGATAATGAAAAGCTACGAGAGAGTGTTCGAGTGATATTACTTTTTTTACTTGATACCGAATGAGAAATGTGCTATCGATTACGTCGTGGAGTTTTCAGAATGTCAGTTAGAGGCCTGTGTTATGTAGTGATTTTCAAAACTTGGTCTGTCAGATCAGAACCTGATCCCACCATCGCCCTCTTGGCATTTTATTTTATTTTATACGATTCTAACATTTTTATAAATGTTTAACAATAATTTTTTAATGAGTTTTTGAATATTTAAATTTAATGAATCACACTTTCATTCTGGGTTTTTATCTGTTTAGCAATTTAAATGTATATCACTGTAAAACTATGAACTTTATCTATGTCTGAAATAAATAAAATATTATTATTATTTACTGCCGGACTACCAGACAAACTACAGTGTCTGAACTTAGTTCATATCTCGACTAGAAAAAAAAAAAAAATACGTTTATTTGCGGTAAACATGACGCATAAAAAGAACACAAACACAAAAAAAATAACAAGTTGAGGGAAAACATGCGTCACATCTACACAAAACGGCCAGTCGTACCTACTCAGCGCTTCTCTTCCATAATTATTATGCGCAAAGCCAATGTGTGTAACTCTCTGCCAGCATCTGTGTTACCTTCAAATTTCTGTCTGCCTTCAAAGCCAGAGTGAGTGTAGCAACTTCTGGGCACGCTCGTTCCATCATAGACCTCATCCATCGCTTTCCATCAGGCGTGATCGAGGTCAAGAGAGTCCATTCCGCAATTTTTTTTAAATAGATTATCTTGTGACCTCTGAGTTTATTTCGGTCTTTTTTTCCACAGTAGTCAGATAGGAAACACTGAACTCGCCTAGTTTTAAAACCTTTCTTTATTTTTATCTTGTAAAAGTGAAATAAATATCACCATCATCACCATGGAGCTTAGATTTTTTTAGTATTTTTTTTTCCTCTGGTTTACCGGTCAGTTATTGAAGAAATCTTAAATGTATATGTACCGCACGCATAATGCTTTATGCGTGGTAAAGTTTTACCAACCATCATCATCTGCCTAGCTTCTTCCGAATTATGTTGGGGTCAGCTTCCAGTCTAACCGAATGCAGCTGAAAACCAGTATTTTATATGGAGCGACTGCTTATCTGACCTCCACAACCCAGTGTCTGGGTAAGGGCTCCTTCAAACAGGCGCGACACGCGCGCGCCACACGACACATGCACGCGATTATATCGTGTGTCGCGCCTGTTTGTAGGAGCCTTAATTCGACACTCCTTGGTAAGACTCGTTGTCAGACTTTATCAATGATCTACGATTGACAGCCGGGACCAACGACTTAACGTGCTTTCCGAGGCACGGAAGGGTCTCGGTACGTAAAGATGGTCACCTATCGAAGGACCAACCTTGGCAAGCGTAGCTTAACCTGATCGATTGACCTGTGCAAATTTGATCACAAGACCCTCAGCATACGATTCACATGCACATCAAGATGTCACCAATAGGTATGCAAAGCACGCACGACAGAATATGCTCTCGATAACCCTCAGTCAGATAAGTCGACACGTGTACATTGATACGAAGTTTTAGAGCGATGCTCAACTGCTAATAACCGGAATTTTGTAGCGGGAGTGATAAGGTAGACGGTCGAATTACCTCGAACTATGGACGGTATGATTACAAATATATTATGTATCTATCCATCATAGGATGTTTGAGTTACTAACCAATAAGTAACTAAGTAATAAGAAACAACTGAGCTTAAGGGGCCTTTTTTTGAGGATGGGAAATCATCAATTGACCCCTCCCGCTCTGGGTGGAGCGGGAGTGTCAGACTCTTACTGACTAAAACCCACCCGTGTTCCTTCCTTAGCCCTTTATGTTCCGGGCCAGCGGTAACCCTTTCGGACAATCCCGATGACATGACCCGGCAGGCTTCGGCCCTGACGGGCCCCTTCGGTTGATGCACGCGCGTCTCAAAGAGATGTCACAAAAAACGCAAGTTTAGAAACAATAAAAGTATATGATCGACTACAGTAAACAAAATTAGAAAAATATGTCATATTCTTCAGGATATATGCTAGGTAGATAGTGTGTTGAAAACATAATACAACTAATTTGATACGATAGAAAAAAAACATGAAGATACCTCTAAAAACTTTCTTTTTACAATAAAAACCATACTAATATACATACAATCATTCAGATTTTTTGTCAGATTATCCTACAAGCTTCATACTAAAACACTAATGTTTTAATTATTTAGTCCAAACAGTAGATTTTTTGTAATTAAATAATTATTTCATATTATGCAATAAATTACCAGCGTTGTGCCATCACACTTCTCTTTCTTTTCTATGCAGTCCGACAGTGACCGCGCTTTAGGTCATGTTAAGCCCTTAAAGGTCGAGCTTGTCGTTGTTAGCCACCAGAAGCGTGAGGAGAACTGACCACACCTAATCACCGTTCGCGATTTATTTGCCAGACATGTAAACAAATATGAGTATTTGGAAAAATAACTTTAATACCCATACAATAAAGTTTAGTTTGCGCTACTACTTCAAATATTTTTATAGCTTTTTAAATAGTGCTAGTTACTCTGAAAGCTAGGTACAGACGTCAGCGTATCAAGCTACCCGAAACTGTCAAATTTTCCCAATCAACTTTGAACCTTATCCTTAGCGATATTGTTGAAAATCTATTAAAGAAATTTGACAGATTGTAGTAGCTTGTTGTGCTGGCGTCTGTACCTAAACTCGAGGTATTTTTGACAGATTGGGACTGAGGTTAGAATGCAAAAGTTCTTAAAATTGCGGAATTTGCCCTCTGGTTGCTATAACATAACCAACTTATACTGTTTTCACTGCTGTGACACAGGCCTCCTGTCTGTGAGAGTGAGTGGGCCGTAATCCACCAAACAGGCCCAGTGCGGGTTGGTAGATGTCACATGTCTTCGAATTTTTGGATCTAGGACATGCCGATTTCCTTACAATGTTTTCCTTCACCGTTTAGAGAGCAGTGATGAAATGATTTACAAAAAGTAAAGCGCCTGTCTGGGTTCGAACTTACGACCTATAAAGGCTCGTACACACAGGCGCAACGCGACACGCGACACAAAGGCACCGCAAGTCGCGCAACGAGCGGTGCCTTTGTGTCCCGCGCGATTCGCGTCGCGCGTCGCGCCTGTTTGCAGGAGCCTTAACTCGTCAGCCGCGGCTGCTACCACTGGGTCACCACTGCTCTCCACTGGTTGCTATACCACGCAATAAATTCAACATAGGCTATATAAATCAAGGTTGCCGACCTTTCAGCAAGGAACAAAGACCACAAAAATAAACAGCCAAATTATATTCAGAACATCTTCACTTACATACCTACCTACAGGTGTAATAATATTAAATATACTATAATTGCCACTTGCGATCCCGTGTCACACCCGTGTCAAACTCCCGCCATTTGCACTGGAATATTCCCTATAAATTGGCTTTCATAATGCCTTGACGACGGTTTATCAATAAAACCTTTCGGCTGTATGGAGGTATGAAACGTTTAAATTGGTTTTTTTGATTCCACATTGCTCTGTTTGTGTAGTCTTTTTGTTATTGAAAGAGTATTTTCTTGATGAATTAGGTAATCATGTTTTTTTTTTTCGTATATTTAGTAATTAAGACATCACTCATTTACAATCACAGACATTTTAACCCAAGTAACTGGAAAAAAATTACAGAGAAGCAAGTTACCGACCATTTCTTTTTCATTAGACCTACTTAGCTTCTAGAAACATTATGTATCTTGTTTTGAGGTAAGCTAATTACCTCGTAGTAAGATATACCCAACATGTTTATGATATACGCCAACCCGTCTTGGGCAGGAGAGGTTATCAATGGTCGTGCGTTCTAGATGCTGGCAGGGACATCGATTCAGCACATGATTCTAGACCGGAACGGACTGGGTGGAGCGGAAGGGAGTGTCACACTCTTACTGACTAAAACCCACCCGTGTTTCTTCCTTAGCCCTTTATGTTCCGGGCCAGCGGTAGTCCTTTCGGACAATCCCGCTGCTCCGACAGGATTCTAGACCCCTAAGCGTAGACGTTTTTCGTCGGTTATCAAAGTAAAAATCTGCTGTTTTAGAGAAAAGTGCAATACCTACGCGATGTTCAGAATCATGTACTAAATGATAACAGGCTGTGCGTTGATAGCCCTGCTAGGTATGACAAAAGGTATAAAGGATCCTGCAAATAGGCGCGACGCGCGACGCGAATCGCGCGAGTCAAGATAACGAGGTCAGACAGTCAACAGTTGAGATAACGCTACTACCCGATAACAACGGGATAAGCGGAGTCGATTATAAATAAAGTAATAAATATAAATAGGATATTAATATTGAGTCAAGATAACGAGACCAGACAGTGGAGATACCACCACCGCCCTAATAAACAACATCAATAAACGGAAGCGATTAGATAAGTGAATTGTGGTGACAACCATTCTGTCCCCACCACTGTGTTAGCTGATAAGACTTAGTATATAAACTAACCCAACTATAATTTAAGCACATTATTGTATTGACTCTACAACATACCACTGTACTACTAACACGTTTTGAGAATAAAATTATTTTTATCTCTATCACAAGTCTCAGTCTTTTAACTGGCGCCCAACGTTACGGGCATTTCTTGAAGAAATTATCAATCAAGGCGACGTGCTGAATTGCTGTATCTCCGCTACCAGACACCGAACCAAGAAGATTACTCTATCAAACCTGCCCAGAACCTACAAATAAAGAAAAAGATTCAAGACTTCTCCTGCAAGGTGACGCTGACTCAGAGAAAAACTCTTCTCCGTACACATCAAGGTGACGCTGGCCAAGAAGAACTTCTCTTCGTACATCGCAGTATAGAAGCTCATCGGAGTAAATCGACGGACTTCAAAGACCCGACTCTACGAAGCCTCTACTACATCCAGATGAAGACAGTGATAGCCCTCATCATTCTCACAACACAACTGTAAGTACACGTGATTATTTCCCGGTTAAAACTACCTCAAACTGGCATTTACTCCTTCAGGTAGAAAATTAGTAAACAACCCAAAGTTAATTATGACGTCATCCGTAGATTCCAACCCTCAAATTAGACCAGAAAGTAATATTCCTATTCCCCAGTTCCCTGGAGAAGGTGGAGAAAGATACCTACACGGTTTTATCACCGCAGTAGAACGTTTTATTCAAATAACCTCTGGCACAGATGCACAAAAAGTCAATATAATCTTGTCAAAGATAACAGGCAATGCGGCTACTCTCATATATAGCTACCCCCATAACTTCACTTGGTTAGAAATTAAAGAAATCCTAAAACAACAGTATGGATCATGGAATAGAACGATAGGAGATGTGTTTCAGGAAATTAATAACTTAAGACCAAGCTCACCAAGCTTAACTAACGTTATATACGAGTTACAAATGTTAATAGCTGAAGGATGTACAATTAACCAACATGTACACACCGGTTTAAAGGAAATAGCTAACCAAAAGTTAATATCACTCCTACCACCTGAATATAAACCAGCCTGTGAAAAACTAGACTTCCTAGAAACTTGCCTTAGAGCTAGAACTCTTGACAAAGAAGGATATGTAATTAACATCAGAAATACGGGAAACAAACCGAATGGTCATACTCAACCTTTCGTTAAAAATAATATGAGCTCAACCCCCCAACAACACAACGCCCTTGTGTATAATTCAAACCTTGGTAATAGACCTGTTCAGCAAAGACACGCATATCCAATCTCACCTTTCTCGGCTAGGATTCGGATGCAACAAGCAGGACAAGCTAAACAACCTTGGTATGGCAACCATAATAATAATCAAACTCACGTTTACCCTACGCGTAATTTTAATAATAATGCTAATAATTTTAATCAAAGACCTCCATGGCAACCAACTCGACCAAACTGGCAACCAAAACCACAAAATCCCGAACTACAGGATAAAGACGCGACTATGCGAACTGTAACAGAACGACCTCAATTAAAAAGAAACCGAGTATTTAACATCGACGAACCTGAATGTAATAGTGATGACTATACCGATACCCCTTTTGAAGAATACATGCAGCAATGCGCCAACGAATATTTTACTAACATCAACCCTAGATATGAAAATAATGATCAAATTTGTGAACCAACACACGAATATGACCCAAACTCGGAGGATTTTCAGACGGATTTACCCCAGAATACCCCAACATAAAATCTACACCTAATCATACCCAACTACCATACATTAAAATACCTAATACAGACGAAAAAATACTAATAGACACCGGATCAACACGCTCATTTATTAAACCCAATATAGCTAAAGAATTAATATCGGATGGATACGCGATTTATATTGACGAAACATTTTCAGTCCAAACTCCGCACGGACTCTCAAAACATAATGGTAAAATAATAACCTACCCCATGGTAAATATCTTCGGACAACACAGTAATCCAATAGAATTTTATATGTTCGACTTCTCTAATAACTATGAATACCTAATAGGATGGGACACATTAATTAAACAAAACCTATTAATAATTCCTAGCGAGAACAAAATAAAAACACCAGACGATATAACTATACTATTACATTATCAAGAAAACAAGTCGATTACGTTAGGACATATTCTAACAGAGAAGGGACTCAGTCCATGTCCAGAAAAAACCAAAGCAATAACCAGATTTCCACCACCTAAAACAACCAAAGAAATCAAGTCATTCTTAGGACTAGTATCCTATTATAGGAAATTCATACCAAACCTATCCAAAATAGTAAAACCTATAACTGAGTGTACAAAGAAAGGAAAAGAGATAAAACATGATGAACCATTTTTAGAAGCTTTCCAAAGAGCAAAAGACTTAATCATTAACCCACCAGTCCTAGCATATCCAGATTTTAATAAAATATTCACAGTAACGACTGATGCAAGTGATATAGCATTAGGAGCTGTTATTTCACAAGAAAATCATCCTATAGCATACACATCTCGAACACTAACGGAAACGGAACAAAAATATAACGCGACTGAAAAGGAACTACTAGGTATACTTTATGCCCTAACACAATTTAGACCATACATCTATGGGCGACACTTTAAACTTGAAACAGACCACCAACCACTAATATGGATAACCAAACTTAAAGAACCAAACGCTAAGCTTACCAGATGGAAGTTAAAACTGCAAGAATACGACTATGAAATATCACATAAAAAGGGAAGTACTAACCACGTAGCAGACGCTCTGTCTAGAATCGTACTAATGCATAACTCAGACCAAGCAACGGTACATAGCAACTTCGATGACTCAGATGAAGGATTTATAATAAAATCAGAACATCCCCCTAGGCGTATGAATAGAATATTTGTAACGTCAGAACCATATCAAGTGAAAGTAATACAAAAAGACAACCACACCTACGATTATAATCTAAAAATAAACAATCCCCAAGACTTTATAAAATTCTGTAAAGAATATCTCGGATCAAAAAGATATGCTATAGTAGGAAATAGTAATAAACTCATAGAACAACTGTCTGAAATATACAGGAAACATTTCAATAATAAAGAACTCACAATCATTTGGTTTACACAACCACGTGTAGAAATCACAGACAAAGAAGAAATCCTAAAAATAATTAGATCAACGCATGAATTTATGGATAGACATATAGGAAACCCAGCTTTAATAAAGGAAATCTCTAAAAAATACTATATCGAGAACATCAAAAAACATACGCAAAACTATCTGAATCAGTGCGAAACATGTGCTAAAGTAAAATACGATCGACAACCATTTAAACCGCCCTTTGAAAAAACCAAAACACCAACAAAACCAATGGAAAAATGGCAAATAGATACGTTCCACTTTAAAAAGAAAACCTATTTAACCGGAATAGACACATTTTCTAAGTGGACTTTCGCCACAGAACTAGTTGAAAACAACTCCCTACAAGTAATAGAAACGCTATTACGACTCTTCGCTCTAATAGGAACCCCCGACCTAATCTCAACAGATAACGAGACTATACTAATATCGGAAATAGTAAAAGAATTTCTAGCAGGATTAAAAATCAAACATCATGTGACAACACCCCTGCACCACACGTCTCATGGAGACATAGAACGGTTTCACTCCACCCTAATAGAGAGATTAAGAGTACAACAGGAACTAAAGAAAGAAGATGTTAACTTAGCAGTACTAGCATATAATTCCACTATACATAGTGCCACTAACAAAACACCTAACGAATTACACTTTTTACGAAAAATTAACGTAGTACGAGACATAAACAAACTACAATCCCTAATAGTCCCAAGCGTTGCTATACAAAGCAAACTATTAATATTCCAATTCGCTATACCCATGGTCTCTAAAGAACAATATAATCTAGAAACAGTAATTAGCGTAATCACCCCATCTAACCAATATTGTCAAATGCCTAGTATTAAGAACGGCCAGTATTTAACGGGAACCAATCATGTGTATAAAGTAGACAAATGTAATAACAATATATGTACAGCTTCACCAACAAAGAAATGTGTAGAAGAAAGCATTCTGAAACAACGCAACAACTGTCCAGCACGATACTCATACAAAATTCAGAATGACTTATATTTCCAGTTCAGATTAAAGGAACAAACAATCTATGATAGATGTGCCGACAGAAGCGTGACCATCGTAGACTCATATATAGAAGATAACACCAAATGCGGAAGCACTCAAGATCCTGTGGATATTCAGACCTTTACTGAAATCACAGAACCAGCAAACGAGTTACCAGAAAATATGGACAACATAGAAGAGCAGATCGCAGCAATCAATAGACCCGACTTAACCTCTGATAAGATCAAAGACATAGGGATCCTGACCTACATAACGATAGTAACCATAATCTTGTTAACTATCGTCTTTTTAACTCGTCGAATCATAAAAACCCGACAGAGTACAAAAAGACTAGGAGGGGAGAGTCAAGATAACGAGGTCAGACAGTCAACAGTTGAGATAACGCTACTACCCGATAACAACGGGATAAGCGGAGTCGATTATAAATAAAGTAATAAATATAAATAGGATATTAATATTGAGTCAAGATAACGAGACCAGACAGTGGAGATACCACCACCGCCCTAATAAACAACATCAATAAACGGAAGCGATTAGATAAGTGAATTGTGGTGACAACCATTCTGTCCCCACCACTGTGTTAGCTGATAAGACTTAGTATATAAACTAACCCAACTATAATTTAAGCACATTATTGTATTGACTCTACAACATACCACTGTACTACTAACACGTTTTGAGAATAAAATTATTTTTATCTCTATCACAAGTCTCAGTCTTTTAACTCGCGCGAGACAGAGGCACAGCTCGTTGCGCGACTTGCGGTGCCTTTGTGTCGCGCGTGATTTTATCGCGTGTCGCGCCTGTTTTAAGGAGCCTTAATTCTATCTATATCTGTGGGTATAAATATATCTGCAGTGGTACAATAATAGGCTGGTATTATTAAGTATACAGGATGATTTTTTTACCATACCATAAACATTTTGGTCAAGTAGGTAGGTATTGAACTTTTGTATGAAATAGCAGATTTTTTTTTCGTGATTTCAGAGTTTGTCTCATAGTGAAAGTTGTTCATAGTCATGGGTAGAACAATCTGTAAAAATTTGGAACCAGTAAAAAAAATCACCTGTATGTAGGTAGATACATCATCATCTGCCTAGCCTTTTCCCAACTATGTTGGGGTCGGCTTCCAGTCTAAACGGATGAAGCTGAATACTAGTATTTTACATGGAGCGACTGCTTATCGGACCTCCACAACCCAGTTACTGGTTAATACGGGTTAGGCCGAACCTCAAAAGGAAAAACGGAACCCTAATAAGATCACTTCGTTGTCCGTCTGTTTGTCCGTATGTCAAGACCCGTTTTTCTCAGGAACTCGTGGAACTCCACGAGTTGATAACTATCAAGTCGGAATTAATATTAAATACTCAGGGCTGCAATCCCTTGAAGCTGTGAAAAAATAAAACTTCTAAGTGCCTGTAAATGGTTTTATTGAAATAAATGCTTTGAGTTTGAGTTTGAGTTTATGCCGCATATTTTGATCCTCGCAAGGAAATCATAACCTATAGGGTAATTCCCGATGACGTAGAATCATGAAATTTGGCAAGAAGCAATGTCATGTAGCACAAGTAAGGAAAAAATTCGAAAACCGTAAATTTGTAGGTACGTGCGCATGTCCGACTCGCACTTTACCTAATTTTTGCTTACATCATCATTCTACGAAAACTTCCTCAATGTCCAAAGGTAATGGTCGCAGGGAAAAATACCGTAAGTAAACAGAATCAGTATGTTTGTTAGCCATGTGTCTAACATTTTTACACTTCCTGAATTACAAACAAAGAGAAATAAACAACAACGTACATACGTATTTGCCAATAAGATCCAGTTACAAGCCTGACTAAGCATTACGTTTCACTCTGTTCCACGAATGGATATCGCCAAAGAAAATATTTATCGCTTTAAGCTTTTGAGCTCAACTTGTTTTTCCTCCACCGCTGTAACGTATTTTTCCTTTTAGAACTTCGGAATATTTTTCCATGTCCGTCCCGAAGGTACGGGCATTCGTAAACATGGATCGCTGATAGCGGAGTTTATTCTGTTAGAGAATTCTTTCGACAACGGCGTTTATTTAAAATGCATTCTTTTGTATTTTGTTTAATCGGATATACCGCATTAATTCACTTTGTTAATTTTCCGTTTTTAAAGTTATAAGTATGTTTGATGAAGTTGCAGAGGTTGTTTGTCTTTTAAAGATAAATGTACAGACGCCAGCACATCAAGCTACCTGAAACTGTCAACATTTTTCAATCAACTTTGAACCTTATAGTTTAGCAATAAAGTTGAAAATCCATTAAAGAAATTTGACAGATTATAGTAGCTTGATATGCTGGCATCTGTACTACTGATTCTGTTGCTGTCGACTGTTAATCGAACATGGTCTACCTAATGATGTTAGGCTAACAAAATTTAAAAAAAATTAGCTTTGTTTATGTTTATGTTTCAGAAGACTCTCACATACATGCTTCTTTGTTGCAAATGTTGAATTGAGCATGTTGTTTCGTTAATAGTAAAAAAAATTGTACGTTTGAGCAATGCCTACTTTACATCAGCAATCAACGACAGAGCGATCAAGAGTTAAGCTAACCACACATTACAACGCATTTTCATACAATAAATTATGGTGCGGCTCGCCTGTATCGGGCGTTCATAGAAAATGTACGATAGTGATGAAAGAGGATTTTTGCAATGCGTAAAGCTGCGGCACGACCCGCCCCAATCTGCGTGCTAACCTCTAAAGGTAGTTGAAGAAACCGTGTGGTTTTAGTCAGTAACTCCTCATACACACGAGCAGCACGCACCAACGGCAGAGGCAAGAGCCGCCGTCGAGAACCTGTCGCTCATGTATTTGAGTATGGTGCTGAAATACACGAGCGGCACATTTTTGACGGCTGCAATTGCTTCTGGTGTTGACGCGCGGCGCTCGTCTGTTTGAACACTAACATAGTCTAACCGACCTGCCTGCCTCAGGGCGGAGGCTAACCATAAGGAGTTTCATACACACAAAAAATCGAGATGAAGAGTTTTGTGTGTCTTAAGCGACGTTGCAGTGCGTCGGGAATGTTTGCTGAAGCACGTACGGATGGCTTTCACGTCATCATGCGTAAGAAAGCGGCTTGCAACGTTTGCGTAGCACTCGAAACGGCATCCTGAAAATGATTGTTAGCAGAGTGGACTGCCCCATCCAAACGCACTGGGTAGAATTAGGTATAGGTTTATGTTAAATAGAATTATGTACAATAACATAGCATGTATGCACAGTTTGTTACTAACCACTAACTACGTATGGACTGCTTAGGTCTGAAATAAAGATATTTTATTTTTATTTATTTTAAGGCATTTGTATCATATTATCTTGTTATTAATTCCGCTATCCGTCAAGCTTACATAATCATCTAACCGTACCATACAGATATATGTATAATTTTGGGTCTATATGTTATAGACTATACTCTCACTGCTTATTATAAGCTTCGGACAATACACAAGTCGACTATTGTTAGTCTTGCCATTCAAATCGGTATAACTGGCGATGCGAATGAGTGATTTTATGTGTATGTGGAATATGACCCTACCGTACGGTCGTAAGTCGAATGTTTAGTTGATGAGAGAAAAATATTTTATGTATGGTGAGTTAGGGTTTTCTGTAGCAATTTTTATTAGAAAGTAGTCGTTTTCAGGCCCGTTGCTTGAGCATGAAAACGAAATTCAGTAAATTACATTTTTGATAACAAAAGAAGTCTATTTGTTCATTTTATTACAATAGATCGAATATCACTTAGTAACTGAAAAACGCCAGCTGAAAGAGACGAAAATACTGGTTACTGATTTTCTTAGTTTTTTTTGTGATTTCAGTAAAGTAGACGTAAAACGTAATGTAAATGTAAGTAAGTAAAGTTTTATGACCCGTAAAAATTACAATACTAATATTGATGAGCCTTTCTGCCTGTAAAATTTCCCTGACACTATTTCTCTCCGTCAAATTCCCCTGGCACTATAATGCTCCCTGTCAAATTCCGCTGGCGCTATAGTTCTCCCTGTAAAATTCCACTGGCACTATACTTTCCCTGTCGAATTACGCTGGCACTATAATTCTCCCTGTCAAACTCCGCTGGCACTTTAATTCTCCCTGTCAAATTCGACTGGTACTAAACTTCTCTCTGTTGAATTACGCTGGCACTATAATTTTCCCTGTCAATTTCCGCTGACACTATAACCCCACTGTTGAATTCCTGTGACACTATACCAGTCTTAATTCCTCCTATTTCACATTGAGATTTAGTGTCTTTTTTTCTTCTTTCGGGTCTATCATCGTCAATATCATAAGAACTTTTCTTCTACCAAAATAGTTACCGAAATAAGGTGCCAAACCTTACCTAAATACGTGTACCTGTACATCAATGGGGTCCCAGGAAAATTTCAGTTCATATCTAGCTTAGAATTACAACGTTTCTCATAAAGATAAATATCAGCCGTGTTTACACGGTAACTGTCTTAAATATTATCTTCTTAAGTGTTTTATTAGGGGCTCAAGCTATTATGAGATGTATCGGATTAAGGATTAATTTAAGTACTGTTTTTGGAAAGTTCGGTTGTTTATAATTTTGAAGTGGAAAATGAGTGAACTTTGAGGTTTATTGCGAATTGTTCTAAGCTTTTTCAGTAAACAATTGCAGCTATTTGAGTTTATCTTTGAAGAGAACCAAAATCGGATCATCTACTGTCTACAGGTATCAATGAGCAATATCATTACGATTTCAGAAGTAGGAATCGACTGTTTTTCTATTACCAAAAACACTTAGCCGCCAGTTACGACACTTAAGGGAATTGTCCGTTCTCGATTAAGGGCCACAATTCAACGATCTTTATCATTGACGAATTCCCAATTGTTGCTTACTAATTACTTGGCGCTGTTGATGCGGCTGCGGAAAACCTCAAGCGGCAAAAATATAACCTTATCGGAAATTATATTTTCGAGCAATTTGGGGTTGAAACCCTCGGGCCGTCGGGTCAGAGTGCTCATGGTCTTTTTAAAGAAATTTCGAAACGGCTGGTTGACACTTCCCGTTACCCAAGGGCTGGCTTTTGCCTTGGCCAGAGGCTAAGCATTGCCATACAATGTGGTAATGCCGCCAGTTTCTTGGGTAGGTACATTACCAGTCGACAGCGACGCAGATGACTTTGTCGACGGTATTTTTAAGTTTCTTTATAGTTATAGTTAAGTTAGGATTTAATTTTGTTATTTTTATTAATAAATTAAGTAATAGTAATAATTTTGTATACTTACACATTGAGAATATTATAACTTTAAATTATAAATGCGAAATTAATTGAAGAACTCACTAACAAACTCACAGTCTTGCAACAAATTCTCACACCAACTGCAATCCTATAAATCCTCAGAAAACTTGCTAATCACTATACAAACGTTCTGCAGCGAAGTTCGGTGTGACGCATCGAGCCCGAGCGCCCTGGCACAGTGCCCAATGGAACGCCGGTTACCCAAACATCAGCTCTAAGATCGCCTCTACGTATCACTGCCTCGGTTTTATGTCTTCCTAGTACTTTGTTTGGTATTGCCTTGATTGCGAAGCTGTGATAGCCTAGATTGGCTTTGGCAGTGGGGTCTCCCATAACCGTTTGCATTCGTAAGTCTTGTCGTATGTGTTAAGCCGTGCCAGTAACCAACTTCATATCATGGATAGGTATGTCCTGAGATTGGTGTGTTTGATTATAGGGAAAACGTGACTTTACCAGCTAGTTAGACGTTCGGAGTTAGTTTTTACGAAGAAGAGTAGGTAAACTTATGCAATGTCACCAAAAACTTAATACGTTTTAGCACCATGATTTCTGTTTTCACCTAATTTTCACACCATAATTTGGTGTTAATCCAAAACTGTATCCACCCCGTACTCAAAAACAACATGTTTACCACATTCCAAGTTTTTTTCTCCCGTAAGCACCCCATCACGAAATAAGTACGCAAACGAGAGGTCGGGAATTATCCCCTGCCACTAATTGAGCTTCCCCTCTGGTCTCACTTCCCTGAAAATGGTCCCTTGTCTTCTCGATCCTCATACATTTTTCCTACGAAACGACCCGGGCAATTTAATCCCTGCATTTACGAAGTTGCTAGGCGAATTACCGAATAAATGCGACCCTCGGCGTCTTAAGACAGGTACTACTTATCTTGTAAAAGGTATTATGTATTCCGGAATTAAAATTCGGTGAGGTAGGTATTTGGGATGTAACTGTTGTGGTGGGTGACTAATCTGTGTTTGTATAATAAAAATCCAACGAAATCTCTGTCTTTTTGGTAAATGTTAGATTGTAAGCAAGCAAAACGGGATGTTTTGCTATGAGGTCGAGACATAGCTGGAAAACAAAGCGATACCAACATCGCAAGAACAAATGAAAGTGGGCTAAGCCACGGGTATTTCTGATAGTTCATCATGTTCATGTTAATGAAGCGTAGGTACAGAAGTTAAAGAAATAAAAAAAAAATACACACTTATCACGCACGATGTACTCGTATTTATTAGTAGCAATATAATTATTTTATAATTTTTGGTGCGTGATAAAAGTGTGTGTTTTTACTCTAGTATATTCTTCTTTTAGTAAAAAGTCCAAAGTAACCAAGCTTGACTTGAGCGGTTTCCTAGAAGACACTGAAGTATTCCGCTGTCCACTTTCTAGCTCCATCATGAGACCCTCGTTCCCCAAGCCCAATCTATGGGACTCGTCAAAACAAATCTTATGAGCCCAAACTCGAGGGGATTAAAAGCAGCCACTGAAGAATTCCACTATCCACCTTTTGGCTCCATCATCATACCCTTGTTGTCCAAACACAATCTATTGGACTCATCAAAACGATTCATATAAACAGCTCATTTCAAGCTCACTTCATCTAAGTTTTAGATTAGTCCGGCTGATATGAAACGCATCACTTGAGTGAATATTTATTTTGTTTCATTCCACGATCATATCACATCGACAAAATTACATAGAAATGAACGTTTATTTGCTCATCACATTTTAACTCTGAATAATTCAGAGCGCGACTAAAGGATGCCGAATTTCAAAATTATTGGATTGGTTTACTAAATAATATATTTTTTTTTATTTTTGTTTTATTTTGTGTTCAGACGTTTCACTTCGAGTAAAATAATAGAACATAATAGAATACTCTTTACTACGTACACCATAAATACTACAAATATAAATGTAGAAATTTTACAAAGGACACATTGGGCGGTCTTAACGCTAAAAGTGATATTTTAAAGACAACCTTTGGATGAATTTAGAGAAAAAGGAGAGACAAATTAAGTACAGGTATTCTGTGGTGTACCATTTACATAGGTATCTACAATAAATATATAAATAAAATATATATTATCTTTATAAATAAATATAATATACTTACAATAATAAGGATAAAACAAGTGCAAAGAACATAATAAATTACGTTTAAGGAGAGAGATAGTGTTTAATACCTTACTTTTAGAAATGGACAAAGATTGGTCTGTTACCGTTCTGCTTGAACAGTAAACGATGCCGAATCAAAGACATAAATGAACAAAAAGTAAAGAAGAAGCGTCTGATATCAACGTCATCATCAGAAGGTCCCAGTGTCCCACCTGTTTGCCATCCAAACCAGCAGGTCTTTATTCACCAACGTGAGCCGACTACTAAATAGACACACATACTTCAAGCATAAGTAAAGTGATTCGTCCGTAATTGGATAGACCGACACAGACACCAAACTTTGGACAGCTCGTTCCGTGTTGGGCTAATTCTGTGCGCACTAAACTCACCCTTTGGTTTGGGAACTTTCCTAATCGATAAGAACTTGATACGTAAAGACTGGAACATTATTTTGGACATAAATCTATACATAAAATGTTACCACATAGGTACGTCCCTATTGTACTTACGTATGTGATTATCGATTTAATAAATTTGTCAAGATGTCAAAAACCTTAGTTTCTGGTAAAAAATAGCAATCAAATTGTCACGGAATAAAACGGTAAAAATTATAAGATTACTGACCTTTATTAAGACACGCAAGACAATGGTAATCGTATCAAAAATTCTTACGCACTTTATCCCCTCACCTGCTGCGCAAGTTTATTAAGTTTGGTAACAATATAAAAAGTAATTGTCTTATTAGTGACAGTTGAGCCACATGAGTAGACAAACACTCATGTGGTTGAGCTCCTAAAATAATATTATAATAACACATCAGCTTTTGACAGGTCTAAGTAGCTTTTGACTGGTGTGCTTCTGTCTGTGTATATACTGAACAGTTTGCTTGAGGCACAGTATACAGCATGTATCGTAATGGTGTGGTACAGACCACAGAACCACTTTCTCCATGGGTCCACATCGTTATCGCGAAAATATAAACAGCCATCCCATACATTTGGATCGAGTAGGTGTTGGTTTTGTATAAGACAGTTGATAAATTTTCTGTGAATACGATGTTAGTACCATGGAGAAAGTGTTCAGTTTGTTGGTCGCACCACACCGTTAAATAGGGCTACACCTTTCTGATACGTACTGTAGAACAATCAGTTGACAAAACGGGCCTGAAACCAGATTAAGCGTCATGCAATTGGAGGTGCTTCTCCAACTGTAGGTCAAGCAAATTGTCCAAAACAACCGAGTGCATTGTCATCTGGTAAATAACTATATCTAACACACAAGTTATTAAGGTTTTTAACCCGAGTTCAGAAGGTCGAGATCCAAAGACGTACGAAGGCTTTCGTTATCGGAAAAGGAGTTATGGAACTCAAATGAGGTCGGGGAGGCTACCTGGCAAGGCGCGGTGATGACAGGTGGAGTAAGGCAATGATCGAGGGGCGTCGGAGACGAGGCTGCCTTAAGAGCGTGGGGATTGACACAAGAAAACAGAGACCTTTGCTTAGCATTGGGTGAAGTCAGGCTGTGGTTGATAATGACGATGAACACACAAGTTAAAAAATAATGCAAAAATGCAAGGTTATACGTTATTTTATACGTGTCCATATCCATGCAGAGTTTATTTATTTATTACACGTAGGAAAACAAACAGAAGTATAGCATAAGCATAAATAGTGTTGTCTTAAAATTAAATTTAACAACCACAGATTTACCGACATAGATAGCAGAGTAAACAAACTGGCATTAGGCTGGCGATGTTTGTTGAAGGACCGATGGCCGGTGGAGCAGACGAGTCCTGAAGCGGAGACCTCGTATCGGCAAGCGGAGTTTGGGACGCCCCCCAGCTAGATGAACCGACGATTTATATAAGGTGGCTGAAACTAGACTGGATGCGGAAGGCGGAGGTCAGGATGCACAGCACTGGACTGCGATAGGCCAGAACGATTATTCAACACCAAAAGTCTTTAAGAAGTCGGAATTTAGGATAATTCTTAAGTAGAGAACAGCTTCAACGTACGGCTCTGACAACTTAGCACTCTTACAGATCAGATCGAGCAAATCAATAAGACCTCCCAGTACCTACATAACACACAATCAACAAGCATAATGTTGCATCTATATTTAAATCAAGAGTTTGTGATAATTTTCAATTTATGGAACAGCAATCTAAATGTCTTAACCAAGTTCGAATTCCATTGCAACCAAAATCTTGTTATAACCTTTTTATTACAAATGGTCATTCAAAAATCAATTTAGAATAGGTACATTTCACTATGGTAGATAACTGATTACACACTGTCCTCTAAGGTTAACCGTTTTTTGACAGCTGCCTTCCTTTCTTTGCTGTTTTCTTTGCTTATTCCAGATTACGTAAAAGTTCACTTTATAATGCGTATTAAATAATTATATAAACTGCTTTATCTTATTGAATTATCTTGTTTATGACACTTTACAGACATTATAATACCGCCAGTGTATAGAAAGAAAGAAAGAAAAGAAAGAACAAGTATCAGTTTTGACAAAAAATATATAATTGTCATGCGTATTAAATTACATTCTATCGTACTAAGTGATGGGATCTAATGTATTCGCTTGAAATTAATAAATCAAAAATAATCATTTTATATTATAGGTAAATCAGTAGGTATAGAAAAATCTTGAATCCACTTAAATATCAATAAACTGTATAAATTATTTGCCAAGATACGGATTTGCCACCATAAACAAGATGTTAATGTTTCATTTCAATTTTAAAAACTTTCATAAAATGTTATGAATAAACAACGTTGTGTTTAATATATTATTATATAGTGAAACCTTATATTTATGTGTATACACTAAAACGCAATTGATACGGCATTCTTTATTTTTACGTTGATTTCCGCTATAAGACCTGCAAAATTTAAATTAATGTAAACAAAGCGGCTTATTTACATTGTTTTGTATTTATTAATAAAAACAGGCATAGAATCCGCACCATTTTTTATTCGACAGCAAAAAAATCGATAATATAATTTATACTGTATACAGATTAATGTAAAATTATCGAAATGTGTGTTATAATAACATTGCTGCAATCACTATGTTCCATCTGTCAAAAAACGGTTAACCTACTGGACAGAGTGTATGTAAGTGGCGATGGAATGTAAATTATCTGAGATTATGAACACTTTGACACTTGCAGGAACAAAATAACCCTCAAAAACAGGTAAAATCCAACTGATAATTATTTTCACGAAGTATTTAAGCCAACCTCAGCCAGCATTACTAACGGCTAATCCACTAAGTCCCACTATCAGACAGCAAAGTACTTTAGATAATTCAAACAAGAAACATTGGAACAACATTGTTTGCCCTGTTTTAATGGCCAAATATTGGTGTTAAGCGCACTCCGAACGTGACTACGGGCGAAACTCAGCGATACAATTGGGTTATCATAATGTCGGATTATGGTCGTCCCTCAACTCCAGGATAAATTATTTGGGTGCAACACGACAGCATTCACCTTATTGGTTCGTCTTAAAAGATGGCGCTTCGGTCGTTGACTTGTTAAAGACGGGTTGAAATAGTTTTGGCTAGCCAGAGGTTAAGTGAAATTTGCATGAAATTTGTGGATCTGACTTAATTCGTTTACTTTATCGGATGTCTAGAATAGGCAAAAGATATATGGAAGAAAATACACGACACAAAAGCCAGATTGTGCCACAAATCACTAAATGCGTTTAGCGTAAACAGTAGTTACATTACGATACGTGTGATTTAAGTAGGCTATTATTGCACAGCGTGAAATTAGCGGGTAAGTAATATATGATATAATTACAAAACCTCTAATATTTACAAGATATAACAACTGAACCTATAATTTCATTTGATATAAGGATCAGTTAATATAATAAACGATTGATAGGTATAATTTTAAAGTAACTAATTTCTATAAGCATAACAGACAATTAATATAAAATCGTTTGATATACCACTCAAATGACATAAAACCTATTTAGTCTAATATGGTAATAACGCCTAGTTAAAAACACAAAGAAAATTGATTTTAGTTTTTATCAATTATTATATTCCTAGGTAAAGGTATTTGTATTCTCATAAGCTCGCTCTTTCATTCTATGTCGATGACGCCCCGCTTCGCGGGGCTCATATTTCTACGTAACGGGTTTAAAGTAACCTAACCAAACCGAACCTCGGGGTGCCCTTCGCTCGTGGTGGTGGTGGTGGTGGGTGGTTATAAAAAAATAACCTAACATATCCGAGTCGGATTGCTTTGAATCATGGTGTTAACCATAATGACATCATGCACCATGTATGCAAGAAAGCATTCCGCATGCAATCAAGCATGCAGCATACATGCAGCAGGCATGGTTTCTGTTAGGGCTCCGGTGCTGCGGGGCTCCGGCGGTCCCACGCGAGCTTATCGTCGCAGATGGTTTTAACGCGCACCACCGCAGCTTCGGCGTCGAGGGTTATACCCACCTGCTCCTCAGCTCGCAGCCCGCCTCGCCCCTCCGCGCCTACGCGGGCTTAAAATTACACGCTAGGGGTAGGGCAGACAAGACTACGTGGAGTCGGTTTTGCAGCGATTTGTTTCTGTCACTAACTTTTGTAGCACAACATATTGACTTTTTAAGACAATATTTTAAACCACGAAGCTACGAAGGCCGTCTAACCTAACCTATCCGAGTCGGAATTAAATATTTTAAGCGATATACCTAATGATTCTCGATTAAATAAACGTTATATCCAATAACGTTATACGAAATAAGTTTTAGAGTATAAAATGTTATATGTAAAGAATATAAACAGTTGGTATATCTCACATTTATTATATCTTGTGAACGTTATTGAAATGAAAATATACCAAATAACTTTATATGATATGGGACGCACCCGAAATTAGCTAAACGCCGTGCATTAAATACTACTTAACACACATGTGTCGTATACTATTTTATCTATACCCATGAAATCCTCTATAAAAGTTTGTGAAACAATTTGCTTATTGCCAACATTAAAACAACCAGTGTCATAGTAACCATAATATCATCCAAACGATTATTATAACGTTGTACTAAATTTCATTATGCAACACCTTTTCAAAAAAAGAACATTCTCATGTACGCGCGTTTCACTACCACAGCGCCATAGTTTAAAAAAATAGTTTCTAAGTTATTCGAATTCACATCGTATCCCGCCGGCCGCCATTTTTGTTCGATATTAGTATTGCAAAAAACTAGTTCAGAACCTTTTATAGAGGATTCATATCATGGGTGTAGATAAAGTCTTGTATGCAACTGTACATAATTAGGTATTAAAACACTCATGTGATATGTCAATAACTCCCATTCGTGTTTTAATACCCTTATTATACAACAGTTGCATAAATAACTATTATAGCACATGTGACCTAAACGCGCACTTACGAGTAAGTCACGCTTTTCTGTGTATAATGGACTACTTAAGTCACAGATAAGCGTGACTTAAGTGCAGGTTTAGGTCACATAGTGCTATAAACATATTTAAACCATCCTCTTTTCTCAGTCTTCTTCAAACGATTGTATGATGGCTGATGAAAGATAGAAACAATATTATTAATTGTGTATTAGGTAAAAGCTATGTAATGTCGCGAAAAAACAAGAAAACAAAAGCAATTTAAAATCACAGGAACGCCGTAACTTGATTATAATAATATGTCTGACTAGATAAAGGAGATAGTATAAAAAGAAGGACGACATTGCAAAGAATCTGTTATTATAATAGACAAGAATTATACTGGATGCCGAATCGCTGACGAATCAAGAGCTCTATAAGATTTGACAACAATGACGGAAAACACGACAAAAGACTCAACATGACAGATTTGCAATTGATTTTCCTAACAATAAAGGCTTTTCCCCACAGGCGCGGTATAATCGGTCGATAATATCGGATGCGTTATTGCGATAATGCGTCTCGATTCATTGCCATACAGCTGCGTTTTTATCGTCCGATATTTCTAACGTGTGCGTGTAACCTACACTACAGGCCCGGGGTCCGCAGGACGCCCGGGGGACGTTATTAACGCAGGTGTGTTAGTTGCAATTTTTACGCGTCCTGTTGAAAAAATTCTGAGAATTCATATCGGAATATCGGAGGATTACTCCTATTTCTATTGCGTCATTATTATTGCAGCAGTGTGTAACTTCGTGGTCGTCCTAATACAAAATGTACTGAAAACAGATATCGCAATAACGCATCCGATATTATCGACCGATAATAACGCGCCTGTGGGGAAGAGCCTTAATATGGTATTTTTTATAACGTAGGGAGAAGATGAAAATAATGAAACGTCCCTACAAGCCAACGTAAAAATTCATTCTTTTGAGTCGACTGTCCCAACGAATTAAGATTGATCACCGTGCTAGCTACACTTTCTCTCCAGACGTGAATTTATTCTATTTTTAAGTGGAAGGCCGTTCTGAGTGTCGCTGTCATTTCCAAATTTTTTAATGAGATTTTATAACCGAGGAAGATTTGGCCGTATCTTTGTTTTTAATCGCTGAAAAGGGTTAGTGTCAAAAAGATTATTATGATAAAGATCACCCGGAATTTGTTTTTGGTTGAAAATTGGCTGAAAGTTTGGCTTGATGATGAATGATTTTTCTTATTACAATGATAAATCATTTACAAAAGGGCCATTTAGCTAAACTTTCTCTAATTTAGAATACCAATCAGGATTAAAATATCAATCCATTATGAGCTCAACTATCACTAATGAAACACAATTACTTTTTCGATTGTTACCAAACTTAATAAGCTTGCTTCAAAGACGAGAAATTAAGCAGAAACAAAAAAAAAATATGATTTTTTTCCAAAACAACCCTCTGAGATTGTTATGATTTTTATGGACTACCATACCTACAAAAAACACTTTAAAACATATCACGACAATATTAAAACCACCATTTTTGCATAAGTGAAAAAGAGGTACACCGAAAAAAACCCAGTACGTGATTTTAGCGTGTCATCAACTACAGCTAAACGTGAATTACGAATGGAATCAGAAAAACTCGTAACGTTAACCCTGTGTATGCTGCGCTGTCGCTAATTGCGTCCGCACCCATTCGTTTTGTATTTCGCTGTGTTGAATTTAAATAAAATTCGTTTTTTCGTGACCTGTGGAGGGTTATGTATGTGTTTATGTGAGTGTGAAAGAGCGTTATATTTTTTATGCTAAGCATAGTAGATGGTGAATATTGGTGATGAAACCTCGCTAAATTGGTCGTGGTTGAATAGTCACAAGGCATTACCTAAAATAAGTAAATACCGAAATAAGTAAAACCATAAAAATAACACATACCTACATACATACTGGTCAAAATCATAACCCTCGTGTTCGCTTCGCCGTAATCCGGTAAAAATAATAAACTCATGAACCTTACATAATTTAAGTCCTTTCAAGAAACGTTTTATCAAGACACGCTTCATTTAACTATACCAGTAAACTTAATTAATAATGATTTCGTCTAGAACAATTTTCAAAGTCAAACACAGATGAAAGTTTAGGCTAAAGTCTACTCTTTAGTCATAACTGCGAAGACTTACACAAGCTCTCATTAGTAAACACACATAAGTATGAAGGAAATTGGCTGAATCTACTTGTGCAAAATAACATGATGGTTGCCTAATTATTCTATCGATTAACACTACAGTACACGCGCCCCTATTTTTTACTCGAGTACACGCGTGGCCTACTATGGTAGGCCATTTTAAAATATCAATAACATGTAAATTCCTAATTATCTGAATAAAACAACAAATGAAATTGATAGGTGTTTATTTTACTTAGTTTTAGAACCTTACTTTTTAGATAAATTATTAAGAAAGTATTAATAATCAACAATTTAGTAAATATCGTCCCCGTATTTGGAAAACTAAATAACTTCGTTTTTGGCGATTTTGTCTTTTCCCTATTTTTAAATAATCCAAAACATGACGCATGTTTGAGTCTTACAGGAATTTACTTATCTTATTCCGTTCCAAAAATATAGCCATTTTTGTCGTTCAGATGGAATAATGCATATCTTCAAACTAATTCTAATTTTTTGAAGGAAAAATAAACAACTCAATAAATAAATCAATAACTGTGGTCAATGATTAGTTAAATTTTTAATAAATTAAATAAAATAAGTTGTTGATTTTTTCTTCAATTTACAAATTCTATCATAAAACTATCAAAGGTCTAGGAAAACTAAATAACTCTACTTAATTAATTTTGCTACTCAGAATTCTGTCAAAACGTACATTACTTTATAAACACTTGATGTTATCTATTTCTTCTACAACTAGATAATTATTAATTACAAGATGATAGGCAAATAAAATCAAATAGATTAAGTTATTTATAATTGCCACGCGAAATATTCTAGTGTCTATTCAATGAATCGGAACAAGGAAGTGCGCGGGGGGAAGCGCGGGGGTCAGCGCGTGTGACTGATGCATCGCTCGCGTCACAAGCATTTTAGTGTAATGCGTAACCTTCAATTGCATTGACGTCAGTGACCAGAATGAGAGTTTTACACTATAATGAATTCGCGGGGTAGATTTATGGTGAAAATGTGCCAAGAAGAAGATAATTCATCTGAGGTACATACCTCAGTAGCTACATAGCTACTTTACATACATTCGGTAATGTAAACCGAATGCATTTGGTTTTTTTTTTTTATTAAGTACTAAATTATTTACCGTAAACCAATCTTGGACCTGAAGAATAGAGTTATTCACGACGTCAAGATTTTGTGACCGTCGGTCTATTTTAAAGATCAATGATGTGTCATCTGCAAATAACACCATCTTCGGTTGATTTTGAAGTAATTGGGGTAAATCATTAATGTAAGCTAAAAAGAGGAATGGACCCAATATCGAACCCTGAGGAACGCCCATTGTCATTTCAGACCCCAATGAGTTTACGCCGTTTACTTAAACTTTAACCTTTCTATCTTTCAGGTATGATCTTAGCAAATCAAGTGCTGTTTTTCTAATTCCACAGTGCTCCAGTTTCATCAGAAGTGTCTCATGGTTTACACAATCGAACGCCTTAGAGAGGTCGCAAAAGATTCCAATGGCATCTTGTGCTTCTTCCCAGGCGTTAAAAATGTTCTTTATAAAGGTAACACCGGCGTTAGTAGTGCAACGCCCTTTAGTGAAACCATACTTGTGTTCATGAAAGATGGAACTGGATGGACTTTACTGAGAACTGGCAGAATTGACACAGGTCTATAATTGTTGGGTTCTTTACTATCACCGGATTTGAACAAAGCTACTACTTTACTATGTTTCATAAGATCCGGAAAGACTCCTTGGTCAACACTGGTGTTAAATATGAAAGCTAAATAGGGCGCAATGGTTTCGATGAAAGATCTACTTTTACAGACATTCCCCAGAGATCTTCTGTTGATTTAATGTTAAGATCTTTAAAAACTTTTATGACAGCCTGGGGGTTTGTATGCTGAAACCTAAACTCCAAAGGGCATGCCTTTACATTCTTTTTAAGTAAGGCAGCAGAGAGCGTGGGGGATGAAATTAAAGCTTCAGTAGTTTTAAGGGGAATATTAGCAAAAAAGTTTTCAAATTCCTGAGCTATTTCTACATCTGAGTTGATGGGACCATGTGCAGTCTCTAAATTAAATTCAGTATTACGCTGTTTTTTCCTACCTGTTTCATTATTTATTATTTGCCAGGTAGTTTTTATTTTATCATCAGCTGATTTTATTTTATTGCTAATATAAAGTGCCTTAGCTATTTGGCACACACTTTTAAAAGTTTTTGAATATTTTGCAACATACTGATGAAAGTTTGTATTATTCATATGTTGCTTTAAGCCATAGAGTTCAAAAAGATTTTCCCAGCTTTTACGAATACCTGGAGTTGCCCAGTCACTAAATAAAAACTTTGTGTAAATACTTTTAGTTTTCAGTGGAAAAGTTTCATTAAACTGCGCATTTAGTATTGAAAAGAACTCGGCGTAGAACTCATTTGGGTCACCTATATTATTAAAATTCTTATCACATAATTTACTGGCCAAAGAATTATTTAATTTCTCTACCTTTTTACATGTTACTGTCCTAAACCTTATTTGAGTTTTTTGTAAAGGCATGTAGGAGCCAAATGTTATTGTTTGTCCACTGTGATCACATGGCAACTTATTTACAATTCCTTTGTGTAAGTAATCACAATTACAAAAAACATTATCAATACAAGTGGCAGAAGAAGCTGTCACTCGGGTTGGTTCAATAAAAACATTTGACAAATCAAATGACCTAAAAAGACTTAACAATCTGACAGTATTCGAGTCATTTTCCAATAAATTAATATTAAAATCTCCACATACGATTATCGACTTACTACTTGTACTAAGTTTCTTTAACACATCTTCCATTACAGAATCAAACACAGTTAGATTCTGGTAACTTGGAGGTCTGTATACGCATACTATAACATGCTTATCAAGCTCAACACAGGACAATTCAATGGTGTGTTCAACAGGCAGCCCAATTATGTCTTTTCGTTCTTTAGATTTAATAGAATGTTTAAGTAGTATTAATGACCCGCCATGTATCATACGTTTCCGGCTGAAATGGCTAACTACACAATAATTTTCATAATTAATTGACATTACTTGATGATCTTTCAACCAATGCTCTGTTAAACAAATGACATCAAACTTGGTGTTTTCCAAAAACAATTCTAATTCCAGTAATTTGGAAGCGCAACCTTGGATATTTTGATTAAATAATTTTAAATTATGTTGCACTCCCTTTGATTTTTTAGTATTATTAATTATATTGCCAGAAGATACCTTTTTATTATTCTGTAATAATAATTGTTTATTTAAAGGGGTAACTTCTGTTGTCTCCCCGACTAGTTTAAAAAGTTATCCGGAGTGACCTTCACAACTACAACTGGAGAGTTTAGATTGCCCGAATAAGTTCCAGCAGAAGGAGAATACCCTATCTGACTGGTAGTGGTCTCCAAAGATGATGGTATTATAGGTGGATCCTCCTTCGTACATGACGATTCATAATTAATCACTATGTTGTTAGTAGGTATAACTAGGCAACACAGACTCGTCATTAAAACTAGAATTCGTTATATTAGCTATAACCTCGTTAATATTATATGCTATCAACATAGCAATCAGATGTCTACAATCTACATATCAAAGTAATAAACGTTCAACTTTTACATTTAAACATATTTCAAGTTTGATAAATTCAATAACTGCATTTATTTCACCTTCATTTACTCTACCAGATGGATCTAGGTTGTAGGAAAACTAAATAAATAGCCGAAATAAATAACTAATTGCAGTTACGTTACAAAAAGTAGTTGTGGCAAAATTAAACAACTTGGTTTTATATATTTTATTTAGTTATTGTTGAAGATAGAGTCCAGTTTGTTTAAGCATAATGTTAAAGATAATCAGGTCCACAAAATATAAAATTACCGACAGTAAAATTGTCTCAATTTTTTTAACAAATGAACATTAAGTGAAAAAAAAACACTAAATCGCGTTTATCTCAAAACTAGAAAATCGGAGTTATTTAGTTTTCCAACTACGGGGACGATATATAAGAAAAAATAACAAAAATGGCACTTCTGAGATCAACGTAATTTTTTTTTAACTTAAAACTAAACTTTATCGTGTGTATGCACACTAAAGGTCATGGCACACATATATCAAATCTGAAAGACAGTCTGGAAAATTAATTGTTAAGCATGTCAATTGATTAACAATTTAATTTTCCTAACACTACGTCAACTTATTTATTTAATACTTCAAGGACATAAATGTACAGAGGCGGATTTAATGCCATAGGCATTTTCTACCAGTCAACCTTTGGGTGATGCAGAAACACAAACACAAACAGCAGCAAACAAACAGCAATCATGAAAATTGAGGAATAAATTTACCCCCCTATAAGCATTTATACAACTGTCAAAGAATGAAACAGTTGTGATTTTTAAGGACGGACAATTTAAGTCGGTAGTCAATTTGCTTAACAAATAACATCCCTGGCCTGACATAGCAACACTTTAAATCAAATCCGTGCCTCAATTAGTACCTACTGCCGACATACAGTTTCCAGAAAAAAGCAGAACAAGGAAAATATAACGAAACAGAGTAATTACATCACTTTCAAACAAAATTATATTTGAGTGGAAGTGGCGTGAATTTATGTTTTTTTTTCTTAGGCAAGTACCTTCTGTTTAAATTGACCTTTGGGGCACTTTAGGCGCAAGAATGTTCAAGTAAATAAAGGAGGAGCATTTTAAATAATGGTTGTGTAGGCTTTAAAGACAACGCTTAACTATGTTTATAAGTTTAGTGCAAAGTATAAACAAAGTTGTCTGCCTTTATGTAAGGACGTAAATTGCATGAGAGACATCGTATCGTCGTTTCTGATATCTAATAGTAAATCTATAGTTATATGGATTAGGAGGGGGGGGGGGGGGGTTAGGGTTTTTTAGAGATTGAGAACGGCTTATCATGTTTTATTTTTGCTTTCTTACTTTACAGCATAAAGTAGGGTCTTATATTTATTTCGTGGACAACCAGCATCAGAGTTTTGGAGTTATTCGAGCGAAAATGAACAAACTACCAGAGGTAGGTTAGTGTTGAGGATACTCCCTTGACAGGATCTACTGAATACATGAATATTAAAAGTGAGAAAGGATTGAATTTAGATTCTTAGGTACTTATACAGTTGGAGATTTATGACGTAGGAGTTTTCTAAAGCTCTGAATGAAAATTATTTATTTATAGGCCGCGTGAAAGGTTTTTTCTTTAATTTTTATTTTTTCTCTACCAGAAGGCCAATTCCAGTAATTAAAAATATTCAAAATCTAGTGGCAATCTCATCTTAGCGACAATCAATGCCAAAAACATGTCAAAAATGGCGAAAATTAAAGGTATTTTTGACAGATTAAGACCGAGTCAGACTGTGAATGTTCTTAAAATTTCCCCTCTGTTTGTTCACTGATTGATTAATGTAAAGTCAGAGAAATTAATAGTTATGCAAATTGACTACCAACTTAAATTCGGACAATCGAGTCATGGATTACAAGTGCCTTGGCAGTTTTAAGAAATGGCTATAACACAGCAAATTGAGGTATGGTGTCAATTTGCTTAACATTTAATTTCCCAGACAACTACACTGCTGTATTCTCTTGCATGAACATGGACCTCGGAGGTCCATGTTCATGCAAGAGAATACAGCAGTGAAGTGAGCACTTTTCACATGGAGGTCCGACCTCCATGTGAAAAGTGCTCACTTCATTGTTAATGTTATTCTTCGTCGATTTTGCTGAATATCATTGAAAAAGTAGCAAAAGAATAAAAGAGTTTATAGGCCGACCACTTATCTGAGACGTTGCCTGAGGTAGCTGCGCGGTGCGGGAGGGGTGATAGTTGTCACAAGTTGACGAATCACTGAGCTATCGCATCACGTCACCACACCCCTCCCGCACCGCGCTGCTACCTCAGGCAACGTCTCAGTTAAGCGGTCGGCCTATAGTTGATCTTGGCGTATGCCCAATAAGACTTCACTGCTATTTATTCGCATGAGGAGCTCGTGGTTAAGTAATAACAACTGCACGGGTCAATCGATCAGGTTAAGCTACGGTTGCCGCGGTCGGTCCGTAGAGGGGTAACCATCTTTAAATACCATGACCCCTCCGTGCCTCGGCAAGCACATTAAGACGTTGGCCCCGGCTGTTATTCATAGATCTTTGACAGTCGAAACGGATCGTCAGCGTCAACCAGTCTTACGAAGTGGAATCGTGTTTCCCAGTAGGTAACTGGGTTGTGGAGATCAGATAGCCAGTCGCTCCATGTAAAATACTCGTATTCAGCTGCATCTGGTTAGACTGGAAGCCGACCCCAATATAATATGAAAAAGTTTAGGCAGATTTATTACTGTTTATTCGCTTATGATATCCACACAATATGTTTATCCATCTTTACAAAAACCTTACTCAAAACATAAGTACCTTATACAAAGTTACATACCTATCTGAATATTGAAGAGGATCATAATATAAAGCTGTATGGGGAAGTCAATACGAGCCTCGGGCAGGACCGCCGGGAGGCTGTCAACGCGGTTTCCTGTGCTACACGCCTATATATCAGAAAAATAAACGGATAAAAATGAGTAACAAACACTGTTATGTGATGATTCATTATTGCATCGGAACTTTATTTGGACAGAAAGGAAAATGGAGCGTTTTCATTGGCGTAATCTGTATTAAGTCATTAAGGGGCTTACAAGACCTAAACGCAAGTTTTCGAAACAATAAAAGTATATGATAGACTACAGTAAAAAAATTCAGAAAAATATATGATATTCTTCAGGATATATGCTAGATAGATAGTGTGGTGAAAACATAATACAACTAATTTGATACGATAGAAAAAAATCATGAAAATACCTCTAAAAATTTTCTTTTTACAATAAAATCCATACTAAAATACATACAATCATTCTGATTTTTTGTCAGATTATTCTACAAGCAACATACTAAAATACTAGTGTTTTAATTTTTTTGTCCAAACAATAGATTCTTTGTAAATCGCATATTCATTATTTTCGAACAAAATACGTGCGTATGTGTGCGTAAACGCTGTGTAGCGACACTGCCGGCCGAGGCCTGATGCTATACGGACGTGTCGCTCTTTTCGCCGCAATATTTCCGCCAAGATTGTTATGTTTTTGTAAAGTTTTATTTGTAAATTCATTGTTTATTATTATTTGCATAATCTTCATTGCGTAAATATTTTTATTTCGTGTAAATAATACATTGAAGTTAAAATAGCGTAACCATTTCGACGGGAGCAAAGTAAAAAAAGACAACTGCAATTTTCAGATTTTTGGTTTTTTGTAAAAACTAACTTAAAATATCATGTTCTACAACATAGCAAAAACAAAAATACAAATATCACCTTATTTTTGGTACTTTTGTCACGTAAAAGAAGACAACTACGCCTGTTTTGTGAAATTGCACGATGTAGATGCGGATAACTACCGCCTGGCCGTTTATACGCGGGACGCGCGGGAGACCAGTGGTCAGTCATATTGTGTCATCAGTCAGATGACATGTTCTACGTCGGCCGGCACGAATTTTGTTTTTTTTGGTTTGTTAAGTGATAAGTGTGTGTAAAAGTGTTATCATATTAGTAAACAGTTTGGGTTCAACACAATAGACATGGAAAGACGTAAATTATTGGTGAATTTGGGCAAAACGAGACGACAATGCGATATTATGAACCGAGAAGATCTATTTGAATTCCCACGTAGAAACGACCAAGTGGTAGTTAACACAGTTGTCATATTTTTAAGCGCAAAGTAGATGCAGACAACTACAATATCTCGTAATTTAAACATAATTAGAAGAAATGAAATAAACATGTGGATATATTATTAAATAATGAAGCAATGATGAAAATTTCAATAAATTTGGTTTAAAATTGACAAAATGGGAGCATTTTTTCCTATTATGCGCTCTCCTGAAAAGTAGCTGTTTTGTAGATGTCTCTTTTTACTTTGCGCCCGTCGATTTGTTATCAATTATCATTTATTGTAAATATGAAGTGAAAAATTCCGTTCGGACTACAAAACGTTCATATAAAACGCTGAACATATTATATATATATATACGAAATTAAAAAATAAGAGCATTTTATTATTATTGAATATTTATTTTTTTAACAATAAAACTATGAATTTAGAAACGTCTAAGATAGTGCAGTCATGACGCATAAGCTCAATTTTTTCGACTACATTTGCAACTGTTACGTTAGCGTATGAGGCCGATGTGTAGATTTGTATTCAAGAGTCCCCGGGTTCGATTCCCAGGGATTCTCTAACCGAAGTTTTCTTTTTAAATGTATTTTGAATTTATATATATTATGTATTTATTATTTTTTTATAAATAATAATTAAAACGTCTACAATGTAATTATCTTTCACAGGAGAAAGACAGTCGTAAATATCAACACGGAAGTTATTTCTAATGCGAAACTACAATTAAAAAAAACTAAAAGCACCTAATGTTTTTATTAACAGACCGCGACTTATTGATATTGGGCATAACGAAATAACAAATTCATCTAAAAATTGCGATGAAAATTATCACAAGCAAGATTTTGGTTTTTATTATTATTGATTTCGTTTATAATAAATTGATTCATAATATTATGTATGAATGTTAGGTACCTATCTTTGAGGCTGTTTACACATTATGCCGCAGCTGCAGCGGCACCGCCACTGCCGCGGCGCCGCTGCATCAGTCAGTCACCCTTGGATTTGTATGAACACACGGCGCCGCGGCGGCGCCGACGAGTTTTGATAAAACCGTAGCAATACTCGCCGCCGAATCATGCTGCCGCCGTGGCCGCGGCGCCGCCGTGTGCAAGGGTTCATGCAAATCCAAGGGCAACCAATACAGCGGCACCGCGGCGGCGGCGGCGCCGCTGTATTATATAATTTTTTTTTTATAATGTACCTACAGTCGCGCGGTACGTAAACACGCGATAACCCCTCCCGCCTACAGTATTTTAATTTCATCAACCTACTTGAGTTTCTTTCTAGTTTTGTGACTATAGGTAAATATTTTTTTTTAACCGACTTCTAAAAATGAGGAGGTTGTAAATTCGGATGTTTCTATTTTTTTTTTATGTATGTTCAGACATAACTCCGTCATAAAAATATGTACCTAGATGGATTTGCAAAATTCTTTTTTGTTCAAAAGAGGTTTATTCCGAAATGGTCCCATTTAAATTTCGTAAAGATCTGATGATGAGTTTCGGAGACAGACAACGGAACTCTTCAATAAATGCCAGTTTACGCAATCACACAACATAACATCACGCCTATACCCTTTAAAGGGGTAGGCAGATGTGTTCAATAGCTTCCTGTCACTGATATTAACATAGCAATTAGTGTTATATGAATTTGGGCGGGGTAGGTAGGTACAACTAAAAAAAAGTGAAAAATAAAAACTTTTTTACAAAAAAAAAACAACCGACTTCCAAAAAAAAACACTACAAAGTGAAAAATAACTTCAATTTCGGAAGTCGGTGTCAAAAAACGAAAATTCAGATCCAACGACACAGACTTCCAAAATTAAAGTTAATTACTTTGTGTTGTTTTTTTTTGAAGTCCGTAGTTTTTATTTTGTAAAAAAGACTTTTTATTTATAAAATAGAAACACGTTGTGAATGGAATAGAAAGAGTTCAATAAAAATACATGGTCTTTTTGATCAATAGATTTAATAAAAAAACTTATTGACGAATTCAAACAACCAAAAACAGCACAATATAGTCTCTTTGCCATATTAAGTAAGTACTTGTACTTATTTCAATGAATATTTGTCACAAATTGCACGCTTACTGCTTACGAAACCGTCACACCGTCCGGCGTCCACTCGTCACTGCGGAGCATTCGAGACTGTTTGTTAACCGAGTGTAAACCGAAATCGAGGCGCGTAGGTATGATTCGCGTTCCGACCGTTTTTATGAAGATAGAATACTGTATAGATAAAAATACCGTGGCGGGCGGTGCGCGACGGCGCTGCCGCAGACACGGCATAATGTGTAAAAGGCCTTACTTACTTGACAAAGGAGAATAGGTAGACCGTACCCAGACACAAAGTTAATTGCAGCATTATGAACTATGTTGATCTTTATTGCCCTCATGGAGTAGTTTGCTTAATTAATCCTAAGACAGCATGTCTGAATTCACTTGGAGAAAAAAGTTATGTGAGGAAATTGAATTGATTTATTAAAAGCAATATTTAACCTATCCTTTCAAAACTTATTGACCTGCTAATGATGGACACTTTTTGAAATTAATGATCCTCTAAAAACTTTTTGCGCTTCTAATGATGCACTTTTTTAAATTATTGAGCCTCCTTTTAACTTAATTTAAAATAATTAAAAACGTAATTTAAAATCTTCTATTTTTTTCATTTTATTATCGCTGAATGGGCGGCCCGCTTTTGACCTCGATCACGCCTGATGGAAAGCGATAGATGATAAGTGATGATATGTGATGGTATTTTTTTTATAGATTGGAAACAGTGGTACCACAGGAAGATCACGATTGTGAAGTTATTGATAAAAGTACATATTCATCTAAACGTGTACTAGAAGAAATCTTTAGTATACAGGTAATATTCATAATATCAGCCGCACTTTGCAGCCGTTGCAGGGCAACATCACCTTGCCACAAACACGTTGAATTTTAAAAAAGAATTGGTTTTAAAATTGAATAATGGATTAATGGGATTTTAGGTGGATAGTGCTCCTGTAAGTCAATATGATATCCAGACTGAAAACCAAGAAACAGAAGGGTTAAATTATAATATAGAAGTAAGTTTTTCCTCAAACATATCGTTACTTACGATTAAATCTGGAGGAAAATGATATTCCAAATGATTTTATGTTAAGTTCTCTGTGGCAGAGAATCTGTATTATGATTCAAGGTATTGCCGGCCATGCTCGAAGTTTACTTCATGACGTAGACAGCAACGTGGTGGAACGCTATCTCAGCATCATTGCGAAATACGTAGGAGGGAAGAGAGTTAACTTTTCCTCGAAAAATTCATATCAGACGCGATGCATTGCTTCAACAGTGTCGTTCAATGAAGAAAATGCAATGTCAAAGCTATATAAGAAAATGGCCAATAAAAGCCCAAGAGGTAAACAGAAGACGTGGAAAGAAAGAATACATAAACAAAAAATCCTCAGTAAAAGGTACACAAAAAAGAGAGACGGCTAATTTTCAGTAAAAAAAACAAAGTGATAAGGACTATGGCCAGTCATGTGAAAAGCCTGATATGCCGGTAGAAGTACTGGATAAAATGAAAAAAGATATCATGAAAAAATTAAAAAAGACTGATGAGGAGCGAGCAACGATTGAAAGAAAAACTATTTTACAAAGTGCTAATGAAGAATGGCTTGAGATGAGAAGATCTTTATTGACTGCATCCAATTTCGGTAGGGTTATAAAAAGGCGTACTAATACACCATGTGCTAATTTAGTAAAAGATCATATACTTTATCTAAAAAAAATTGATCACGTCCAATCCATAAGCCATGGCCAAAATGAAAAAACCGCCCTCGCACATTTGGCTGTACAAGAACACATAATCATTGGACCCCATGTGGTTTATTTATAGACCAAGAACTATGTTTCTTGGGTGCATCGCCTGATAGATTAACTATAGAAGATACTGTGGTTGAAGTGAAGTGTCCTTTGACAGCCAATAAAATGGGCCTTGCAGCAGCAATTGAAAAGAAAAAGGTAAACTTCTGGCAAAAAACAAAAACAGGCGAACTAGTCATCAACAAAAAACATGCTTGGTATTATCAAATACAAGGACAGCTACACGTGACCCAAAGAAAATATTGCCTATCCGCCGTATGGGAGAACGAAAAAGAAAAACTCAAGACGGAAATAATTCAACGAGATGATACATTTTGGAAAAGGATATGAAAGAAAAATTGTCTAAATTTTATTAGGCAAATATTGTTTAAAACCTTCCACTATAATTTTCTTTCACTCTCCATTCCTGTAGACGGACCGGAATAGTTTTTTAAATGAAAATGAAGATAAAAACGAAAATAAAGAGAAAAGCGATGGCAAAAATGAAGATAACGACAAAGAAGAACGTAAAAATTATGAAGAAAATTATTCACAACAAATGTTTGGCATTTGTTGTTACGTCTACACGTTTCTTAGATTTTAGTAAATTTTAGGAACAAAAATAATTTTATAACATGATCATGATGCATGGTGTTAATATAAACGTGTAATCGTAAACCTGAAAAAAAAAAGCATTTAAAACTAAATGTGGTAGGTATAATGTTAACCAGAAAAATAGCTTAAAAGTACATGTGGTATAATGTAAATGTAAAAAAAACTCGTAAGTAACTACCACTTCCATATTTTTTAAATAAAAATGTTTTAAATTTGATTGAATCAGTTTTATTTCAAAATCATCCACATCCTTAATTTTTTCAAGTCACACTCAAAACAAATTAAATATTAAAAAAAAAAAAAAAAAACAGCCGACTTCCAAAAAAAAAACACTACAAAGCTACAACCAACGATACCGACTTCCGAAATTAAAGGTTTTTTGGAAGTCGGTTGTTTTTTTTTTTGTAAAAACAGTTTTTATTTTTCACTTTTCAGTTGTCCCTACCTACCCCACACAAATTCATATAACACTACTTGCTATGTGAATATCAGCGACAGGAAGCTATTAAACACATCTGCCTACCACTTTTAAGGGTACAGGCGTGATGTTATGTTGTGTGATTGCGTAAATAATGCATACAAATGCGATAGCAGCGATCGCGGTTGATTTGCTGGCATTTATTGAAGAGTTCCGTTGTCTGTCTCCAAAACTCATCATCAGATCTTTACGAAATTTAAATGTGACCCTTTCGAAACAAACCTCTTTCGAACAAAAAAAGAATTTTGCAAATCCGTCTATTTATGATGGAGGTCGTCTATATAGGACCCGAACATAAATAAAAAAAAATAATAATAAACAAATCCGAATTGAGAACCTCCTCCTTTTTAGAAATCGGTTAATAATTTTGTTGTCATAACTACTTGTTTCCGCGTCATCTATTGGAATACTCGGGCGTAACCGTAAACCGTATGCTGTATGTCATAATTGTGATGGGCGTCGTCGTTAGATGGCGTACGCGTCGATTGTGTATATGTGTGCTTGCGTTTCTCAAGGACACTTAGCTCTACTAGTCCTCTTAATCAGTGCGTCATGCCTGTTATGACTTTCGGAGCCGAAACGTGGACACTTACGGTACTGCTTGTCCATAAATTCAATGTCGCTCAGCTAGCTATGGGATGAGCTATATTTGGAGTCTCTCTGAAGGATAGAATCCGGAAAAAGGTGATCCGGCAGGGAACGAAAGTTGTCGACATAGCTCACAGAATAAGCAAACTGCCGGTCGATTCTGTAAAAATCTCACCGTGAAAACTTAGGTGAAGTGAGTTAGTTTTTGCTAGGAATTGACACTATTGACAGCTCACTCCACGCTCACTTCACCTAAGTTTTCACGGTGAGATGGTTACAGAATCGCACTGCTGAAGTGGCATTGGGCCGGCGATAGTAGCCGTAGAACCGATGACCGTTGGGGTAGACGTATTCTTGAGTGGAGAATATGAATCGACAAACGCAAGGTAGTCTCTCAGGCTAGGTGGAGCGACGTTCTTTGCAGGATGGCGTGCAGAGGCCTATATCCTGGTCAGCGGGATTGTCCGAACGGGTTACCGCTGGCCCGGAACATAAAGGGCTAAGGAAGAAACACGGGTGGGTTTTAGTCAGTAAGAGTCTGACACTCCCTTCCGCTTCACCCAGAGTGGGAGGGTTTTTTTTTTCAGGATGGGAAATCATCAAATGAGGGGTCATTACACTGGAAGCCGACAACATAGTTGGGAAAAGATTACGCAGATGAATCAACAACGATACAGAGTTAAACAAACATTTCTTAAAGGTACATACATAGAAGTTACAACAGAAATACACATTCAATAAGTTAGTTACTCTTTGTATGTGTATTTCTACTAATATATAAGTCAATGTTATTTCTGTTGTAAGTTAGTACTAACGGTAACGGACGTCGATATTAAACGGTTAACCGGTTAACTAAAACCGTACTGTTTGCAGTGACCGCACGAACTTCGTTTGCGCTAACTCCGCTTAGATCTTAAACGTATATTTATTCTGTAGAACTGATCTGGTTTGCCAATAGGACAGCTTCGGGTTAGAGGACCTATTGACCGTTTGTCAATTGTTTTTTGTTGGCTATGTGAATGTCATTTGCAGGAATTGTATTTTGTAGGTTTTGTGGGAAACAAACGGACAGCCCACTTGATGGTAGTGATCAACGGTGCTTGACGCCTCGCTAAATTCTTTACAAATAATGATTCAAACAAAAACTATAAACGCCTTTATTATTGGAACCCCAAGGCTTCCTTTGTGACCTCGAACCATTTATAAATGGAGCGATGACATTAAACAACATTTGTATAACAAAATAATAAATAAACAATATACTAAACATAACTGTAAGTTCGTGAACGCAGTTGTTCACGCAACAATGTTGCTGACCTTTGATTCTTATCGATCGATCACGTTGTGAGTACTTATATAAGGTTGGTTTTAGTAAATAGGGCGCTGAGAGCCTGAAAGAATAATTAAGTAATAGCATTATCAGTCTATAATTAGTTACTTACACAGCCTACAAATGCGGTTTGGTGGATGTGACATGTCTTCAAATTCAGCACATGATTCTAGACACCCAGCGGCAGCGTAGAAATTTGTCAGCAATCCAAAAAAAATCACGTGTTTCATAGAAAGGTGAAAAACCTACGCGTTCAAAATGTATGGAACAACAATTTTTTTTTTTGGATAGCCGGTGAAAAATTTCAATTCAGGGGAGTAATGTACTGAATTCACGGTAGCAGGGTTGCGCGTCGTTGTCCCTGCCACGCTGTATCTTATACATTGCATAATCAGTCTTCAATTTACCCACTCTGCTGCGGCTTAGGCCTCCTCACATTGAAAGCGAATCGGTTTTTATCAACCAAGCGGCTCATTTCGGGTTAGTACATTTTTAAATATTTTTTTTAAGGGAAATCTTCGTTAAGCGCGTTGGGCATTTGAGATGCGAAAAAGCCATTGAACTCGCGACACTATTACTTTAACCAATACCGCGCGTGTTTTGTTTAAAAGACGATTAGAAAAATACCTGCTTTGGATGTGTTCGGCTGTCCTCGGGATGTACTCGGTTTTAATGTATATCCGACATGTCAATAAGTAATGGTAAAGTATTCTATTTATGTTTTGTTTTCACTTCTGTCGGCACTCCCGGAGTGCCACTGTTTTTAGGGTTCCGTACCAAAATATCACACACCTCTGTTTTAAGTTTTGGCCATTATAAAGACATCAACGAGCGGTACATTTTCTTTGGGAAGCTTCAAACATATTTATAAAATTACTAGGTATGCTTTTTCAAGTTTTCACTCCTGGAGTGCCGCTGTTTTTTTTTTATTGCTGAATGGGCCCGCTCATGACTTCTTCTTTCTTTTTTCAAAAAACGTTGCCCCACATTAGGAATTACTCCTCCTCCTCCTCCTTTTTCTCCTGTACTTCGATTACGCCTGATGGAAAGCGATGGATGAGGTCTATGATGGAACGAGCGTGCCCAGAAGATGCCTTTTTTTTTTCATACTACATTTTGAAATTCCGACAACCAGTCTTACTAAGAGATATCGTGTTCCCCAGTAACTGGGTTGTGGAGGTCAGATAGGCATTGGCAACATATTGGTATTCAACTGCATCCGGATAGAATGGAGGCTGACTCCAACATTGCGAAAAGGCAAAGCGGATTGATTATTCGTAAATATTTAACAGTATGTATTATACCTATAAATAATCATGTATACTGAAAACGGGACATCAAACAAATCATATATCCCGATTGAGAGCTTATAAAACTTTATATGAGGCTAAATATGAATAAAGCAATCACAATTTCAAGTTGTGATGGGATTAATAATAAACTGTTTATTTTGAGTACGCTACAAATAATTAATTATTATTTCTAATTAGCTTTTATCGTTCATTAATACACAATATTGTGATTGACGAGGTTTAATATCCGGAAATTGACGATCTAAAAGTGAATACAGCGGAAAATTATTTCAGCTGCTTTATGATATTGGTGGTAGTGATGTGATGTTGTTCTTTGTATAAATAATAATCACATGATTTAAAATTGAAAGCATCGTACATCACGTCATGATCACTTGTTTTAAATGTAATTTTGTTCGGTTAATTTCTTTCAATGATTTATTTGCTTATTACATTAATCTACTTATCTCTACTTAGGTATCTACATAATTATTTTTAGAAAGTCGGCAGTCGGCTTATCGTGGCAACACCAAATAAACTACAGTTAATCCTAAACTCTATCGAATGTTGTCTTGTTTATCCTACTAATATTATAAATGTTAAAGTTTGTACGTTTGGATGTTCGTATGTTTGTCACTCAATCACGCCAAAACGGCTGAACGCATTGGGATAAAATTTGGAACGTAAAAGTTTGTAAAGTTAAAGCTGCAGGCAAAAAGCTAATGTTTCTGTATACCTACTTTAAAATAAATTGCTGTCTGTCATTAGCTTTCACAGAATTGACGTCGTTTTTATTTAAATTCTAGCTGACCGATGAAATTCATATCGCCTCAGTCATTATCAATAAGAATCTATGTATGAGAAAAAGAGTTATCCTCACTTTTTTTTGGGGAATTTTTCCCATGTTTTAATAGTTATTCTGTTATTCGGGGCGGAGACAAATCCAACAAATCCAATATCATAAAAATCGGTCCAGCCGTTCTTAAGTTATAAATGGTGTAACTAACCCGACTTTGTTTTATTTACGAGTATATACCCCCTTACTAATAAACGTTGTGTAGCGTCTGTATAGTTACACAACGCTTTGTCTTCTTCATTCGAAAGACAAATTACTGACGACTGAAAGAGAGAAATCGTGTGCCACTATTCATGTGACATAATACGTTTATTAGTAGGGGAGATAAAAGATAAATTATAGCAAAATATAAATTAAAAAGTTACCACACATTACCCTTCTAACATTACAAGGTCCATTTCAAAACAGCTTTAAAAAACAAAGCAAAACAACAGGAACGACTTCTGGAAGTTAATTAAGAAGTCGTCAGCTGTTGAAAGATGTGTGGACTTAAAAGTGCTTACAGCATTATACAGGACTTGAGAATACATAGATCATACGTGGCAGGTTCTTTGTGATGAGGGCCGAGCAGTAAGTCATGTTGGGGCCGTCCTTGAAAATGGTGAAAATAAACAGAAATATATTTTGTTACAAGATACATTTTTTCCTCTGCTATACAGTGTCTTGGCAGACCTAAATTTGTTTTTGTATATGTAAACATAATTACTAGCTAAAAGCAGAGCTTTGTGAGGGCTCGCGTCGTTTTTCTGCGTGGTAATAATCTTTAAGGTAGTTTTTTTTTAATATTTTTTTTTCGTAATTTAAATTATTATTTTTTTACTGATAACACATCTACATATAAATAGAAATTATTATGTTAAAGCACAAATCAATAGGCGTAATAGTTTTTCCGTAAAGTGTACCACAAAATGCTCAGGTTGTGGGATATAGCAGGGCTTTTTCACCTATAGGTATGCTAAAGTTTTCATGCGTGCCATGCATGCTTCATGTGGGAAGCCATGAGCATGGGCTACCTTATTTGTATTTATTTTAAGACCAACGATACCCGAAGCTTCGCCCACATAACTATGGTACTAGGTAGTATATTTTGTAACACCCTCTACATTAACAGTTGATTTTTGAACTAGAACTTAAAAGCTGTAAGTCATGATCTCCCTTGGGTCGGGACAACCGTAACTGTCATTTTTTTCACTTTTATAAGAACTTCATCACCCAATTGAAGAGTGAATTAAGATCTACTTACCAAAGGCGGTTCTGGGTAATGGGAGCGGAAATTGAAACGTAACTTCCGATTAAATTATCGTTTCCGCTCTTCATGAACCATTTTTTCCAAGTGTATTTATCGTGAATTTGGCTGTGTCTTTAGTGTAATATAAAGGTTTTATATCAGTTATTATAAGTTTATTACGTGAACTTATATGTCAAAAAACACTTACCAAGGTATCCTGCTTTGTCACTTGCCTCTCTAACTGGCTATGATACAGAATACAGGGTCTTTAACTAGGTAGCGAAACTTCTCAGACCCGTGGGGCAATCGCGTAACACATTACCAATCTTTGACGACATGGTTGGCGCAGTGGCTGAGCGATCGACTGCTGCGCTGCGTGTCGCGGGTTCGATTCCCGCACGGAACAAATATTTGTATTGCCTACAGGTAGTTGTTCCGGGTCTAGCTGTTTGTGTATGTGAATTTAAATGTTTGTAAACACACCCACAATACAGGAGTAATTTCTAGTGTGGGGCAAAGTTTAAAAAAAAAAATCGGAATCGGTTTCATTTTGACAGTTCAACAACATTCATTGCGTTATTTACGTATTGAGAAGATTTTTTTTTCGAACTTATGAAGCAATGGATTAACAAATTGCTTTAAAATGATTCAGATTCCGATTTGTAGTGTGTTACGCAATTAGTGTCGGAAATGAGACATAGCCGTCTGAAGAATACTGGTAGTCCATTTGGTTTAAACTGCCAACATTTTCGGTTTTTATATTTGTAAAAAGCGTTTACAAGAAGACTCTTTTGATAACTTTGATCGATGTTAAACTTGGCACGGAAACCTGTCGAACTGTTGAGAATAGCTGATAGGTAATATCTTATGACGATAAAACAAAATAAAACTAAAGTCTTACTTTCAAGTCAAGCTAACTCAGTGGTCAACAGACGCTAGTAGCACAGTTACATGAAGTTATGACTAAAGAAAATCTTTTTGAAGTGAAAACTGCTTTAGGCGCGTTGAGCATTTTTTGAGATGGGATAAAACCATTGAACTCGCGCCACTGTTACCGTAAGCGACAACGCGCGTGTTTTGTTTATAAGATGATTCCAAAAATACTCGCTTCGGATGTGTTCGGCTGTCCTCGGGATGTACCTACTCGGTTTTAATGTATATCCGATATGTCATTGAGTCATGGTAAAGTATTATTTTTGTGTTTTGTTTTCACTTCTGTCGGCGCTCCCTGAGTGCCACTGTTTTTTTTTTGGTTTATCGCTATAGATACCCATCACGGTTTTGCTAGCTAATTAAATTTGACCCTGTATTTTCACCACGCCAAGACGATGAGATTATACCGGATCTTCAAATTTTGCACCATGGTATGTTCCTCAACTTTTTTCGTTACAAAAATGTTTTACTGCAAACATCTGTCGACTGTCACAGAACTTAATATACATAGGTTGCAAGATGTTCCCGTTTTATCAAGAGACCGAGTATCGACTTTTGTACTTAGCATAAATTTGCATGACAAGATATACATACTCACCACTTGTTTATGCTAAATATGATACCCTTTAATATTATGCGGTATATCGTTAACTTGATCAAGTTTTCTGCGAGACTGATCTTGGTATTTGAGGGTGAAAAATCACGCGAGGGAAATACACAAGAAACGTCGTGATGTTGCGGAGAGTAATGGGTAGCTCACCGTCCGATCAGGACCAGGCCCGTGCCGGACGGCGCGTACGTGTTCCACGCGCGCCTCAAAGAGATGTCAGCATCAATCGAAGGGGCCCGTCATGGCCGAAGCCTGCCGGGTCAGCGGGATTGTCCGAAAGGGTTACCGCTGGCCCGGAACATAAAGGGCTAAGGAAGGAACACGGGTGAGTTTTAGTCAGTAAGAGTCTGACACTACCTTCCGCTCCACCCAGAGCGGGAGGGGTCATTTGATGATTTACCGTCCTGAAAAAAAAAATAAAAAAAAGCAATCAAGCAGACATCAGGGAGCAGGGAGCAGTGGTGGACCAGCGGTAATAACCGCGACTTACGAGTTGTAGGTCGTAGGTTCGAACCCAGTCAGGCGCTTTACTTTGTGTAAATTATTTCATGACCATTACTTTCAAAACGGTGAAGGAAAACATTGTGAAGAAGCCGATGTCTAAGAACCAAAAATTCGAAGACGTGACATCTACCAAACCGCATTGGGCACGCGTGGTAGATTACAGCCCCCTCCCTCTCGGAGGAGCCCTGTGTCCCAGCGGTGGGAACATTATAGACTGATTATGCCAAGCAGACCTCAATGAAAGAAAACAGTGTGAGAAAACCTACTTAAAAATGTTTGAAGTTTTATCGTAAACTGAACTTTAATATGTAGGAATTAGAGTTATTTTTCCATAAACTCATATTTGTTTACATTTCTGGCAAATAAGTCGCGAATGCAGACTAGGTAGGTTATCAACGCCCATTGCCTATGGAGATATTCTGCAATACCTACCAAAAGCATCACAGGTGTATTATCACCCTGGAGCTGAAATGCCCCATGTGCTCAGTTAGGTTCATATTGTGATAAGATAGCTTACATGATAAGCGTTCACTTAACTCAAAAATATCACGTAAATCGTTAAATGGAAAACTAGTTCGTGCTTAAAAAACTTCAGCTGTGAGTCATCGAAAAGCAAATAATATTATGATAAACAACTTAAGAATTTGCCTAATAATATGAATTTAAGACATCTTTAATGTGAGCAAATCCTTGTCAGTAGGTAATTCTATTGCTCTTACATCTAAGCTCTATATTTGAATGATTGCTAAAAATACTCTTTAAATCCTCGCCGTATCCAAAAAGATGACGACAATGGCAGCATTGCCGTAATTCTAAGGATGGAGTTAATCCGCTCGGATTTACTGACGTCACGTACTTCACATCATCCCGACAGGGTACTATAAACTGTATTACTGTAGGGAGATAGGTAGTACCTACCTCCCTCTCTCTTTTTCTCTCTATACACGTGATCCTCTGAGCGACTGAGAACGGGAGATTATCCGGAAAGTTTTTCCACCATACAATAGAATAAAATACTTTTTATTATGTACGCCATACGAATTACAGGAATAAATATAGAAAATTTACAGAGTATGACACAATGGGCGGTTTTATTCTCTTATTATAATATGGATAGATTTATAAGGAGAAGAAGAAAAAGAGGCATCGTAGATACGTTGCCATTTCGCAGATAAAGATGAATGGGCACCCATACACTTCAAATTGTAATTAACACAGCAACGTCGGTTGACGTAAAAAAAAAAACAGATTGCAGTAAAGGCTCCTACAAACAGGCGCGACACGCGATTTAATCGCGCACGACACAAAGGCACCGCACGTTACTCGACTTGCGGGGCCTTTGTGTCGCGCGTGATTTTATCGCGTGTCGCGCCTGTTTGAAGGAGCCTTATATCGGTGTTCCCAGGTATTGCAAGTGTTCTAAGGTGATAGTGACCACTTACAATCGAACACGTGCCTGTTTGCCACGAGTAACTAATCTTTTTGTGGGAAACTGGCAATACAGGGCAGTATTTTAGTGGCAACACTATGCTGTCACGACAAATTACAGTCGGAGATTCGAGAGAATGCGTTCTTAACACCTGTCAGTTTCATACAAACGGTTATAAGTGTATTGCGAATTTGATCTTTATTAGCTACAAGAATTATCGCAGTGACCGAACTAGCTGTTGCAAGACATCAGACTTTTCGCTACGTGTTTTCGAAGAAAACCGATATCGACTACGTGACTTGGCTAGTAGGTGAGCATATTTTCTCCTAATTGTATGTTCTGAGGGGCTTGTGGTTAAGCAATAACAGCCGTACGGGTCGATCGATCTGGTTAAGCAACGCTTGCCGCGGTTAGTCTGTAGATGGGTGGCCATCTTCACATACCAATGCAAAAAAAAATGCTTTCCGAGACACGGAGGGGTCCGTGTTAAGCCGTTGGTCCCGGCTGTCATTCGTGGATTTTCGACAGTCGTTTTAGGTAGTCAGAAGCCGGAAAGTCAGACAACCAGTCTTACCAAGGGGTATCGTATTACCCAGTAATTGGGCTGTGGAGGTCAGATAGGCAGTCGCTCCATATAAAATACTGGTATTCAGCTGCGTCCGGTTAGACTGGAAGCCGCGTAAGCCGACCCTAACATAGTTGGGAAAAGGCTAGGCAGATGAGATGTATGTTCTGAGTAACCCATCTATACATTATTATAAATTAAAATCGCTTTTCGTGTATGCTGTGTGCCGGCGTTGTTCTTCTAAACTACGCAACGGATTTTGATGGGGTTTTCACCATCATCTATAGAATATATGTGTCGGTTTGTATGTATAATATGTACCTACATACGTCGTGTCAAAGCCTCTGTTTTGTGTTGTATGTACAGACGCCAGCACATCAAGCTTATACAATCTGTCAAATTTCTTTAATAAATTTTCAACTTTATCGCGAAAGCATAAGGTTTAAAGTTGATTGGAAAAATTTTACAGTTTCGGGTAGCTTGATGTGCTGGCGTCTGTACTTGTGAAAACTTACTCTCAATGTAGGAATCTCGATGTTTTGCCAAATCATAAAAACCGTGTGAAGTAGGGGTGGGTCGCTTATGATAGTATAAATGGTGGTGGAAGTTGATTAAAACCAACGTGTTGAGTACAATTCTTTATTAAAACTTAATTGAAACATCCAGTCGATACAAATATGGGAACATTCATAATGATTTCAAAACGAAATATTTTGTATTATGCTACGAAAATGTCGCTACAAATTACAGTTGAGTGCAATTTTAAATGGCCTTATTTATTTTTCGAGTTTTTCAAATTACTGATGAATTCATTTACGATTTAAATCGGAAAATACTTGATTTAAATATGATATCACAACTCTGCCCACAACTGTAATATTCACGTAATAATTTAAATTTTCAAACACCGATTAAATTGGTCTCCGCAGTAAAATAAATGGAAATAAGCAATTCAATATTTACTTATGTCTAGTTGTTCCTCATTTACAATTTCAAAATTAAATTACACTTGTAATTATTTACAGCGCTTTTAACGTTAAAATTATGGCTAGAATTATTTTAATAATTATTTAATGTAAGTTTTAATGTTTTGATTTTATAAACGATGTTCGATTTCACAATTATTTGAATTTTGGGTTACACTGCACCTCTCTACTGACAATGTTTTAATTGAAAGAATGAAATCCAAAAAGTCTTATACTAGTAGACTTTTATAAATTGATCGAATATCAGAGAGAATTTAATTAAACAGAAAATCGCTCAAACGAACTTCAAATTCAATCAATTCTTTTTCATGAAAGTCATTCAAAGAATTTATAAAAAGGATAGACGGATGCAGTGTCACATAATACGTTAAAAACCCAGTTTGAGTTTAAGCGTAGGCGATAAAATCGCATATTCTTGCATAAAAGTACACACAATGGTGTGTACTTTATTTTTATTGTAAAATTAACAATTGAAGAAAAACAAAACAATGTAAACAACAAATAAACTCGGAATTGTATTTGCTTTGACAAAGAAAAGTTAAATTATCCAGGGACAAACTTTCGAGGCAATATTAATTAAATTAGTCCAATACTTACTTCAAACTAACTTTCAATTATACTTCTAGGATCTCGTTACTAATTTATACCGTTTAATAGGTCCATTGTAGCGTTTTAATAACCTTTATAAAAATTCTACTTACGTAATTTATTTACAGTAAAAATACACCGATTTTACATTCAAAGCAAGCATACTTAAATGACATAGTTTGTTACAAAAGAAGTCACTTAATTAATGCTAATTTATTCTATAAAAAGTTGTTTTCTGAATCATGAAACATTCTAATGTTTTTTCATTTAGAGATGAATTTTTTTGACCGAAATAACATTGTTATCTTAACTTACAGTCTCAACTTTATACATCGTTATTTTTTTTCTTCAATTTACTTTATCATAATCCTTTATGACTAGAATGTCTAAAGCATCATTTTTACAATTATTTTTATTAATAATTAAACTTTTTCTAACCTATTCACTTCACGTTTCATCAAGCGTTATCACAAATGCCGTCTGAGCTACTATATCTCATTACACCTTGCTCATTATAATCCTACTAAACCTACTTATGTTATAATTTTGAAGCACATTAATATTTACATGTCAAACGGTAAATCTCAGAATCTTCATAAAATTATAATACCTATGTATTTGAGTAAATTAATTGAATGATTTTTATTATCCTATGTAAACATAATTATTAACACTATAGCGAACCAAATATCATGCATTTTTCCAATGAGTTTTAACCGCTGAAAGAGAAGTCGTATGACTATTTTGAATTTCGAGAGTATTTACACAGGTAGGTAAATCAACGTATAACAGAAAATCCATTAAAAGAAACAAAAAAATACCTCAATTCCATGAAATATAAAAATGTAATAATAAAATTATTAAACAAAAACAGCATCAATAATAACCAACCTATATTATTATTATTACGTCAGAAGCCATTGAGCGAAACGGAAACGCTCGCGGCTAACACGCTGCGATTGCTGTCACGTGATTTAAGCACGTGCCTGAGCGGAAATTCATGTAATTTTAACTCTCTTTGCAGATTTATCGCTATGATGTACAGGAAAAAGGCTTGATGAAAATATTTCTTGAATCAATAAAGGAAGGATTTGGAAATATAAAAATATTTGTATCTAACAAAAAATATGACTCAATAAAAAATATCAAAGCGGAGTAAGCGATGTTCTACACAATGTTCCTTACAAAAAATATACATATTTAACATGAATAAAAAAGGCTTTAGATATAAATAAATGCATTGAAAAATACAATTTACCCAATAACCACGACACAAGCGATTAGAATCAGCAAAGTATTGACGAGCGGTAAAGTAAGCGGAGCGGAGTCGCCGGCCGCTGCGAGAGCGCTTGCGGCTGCTTCCACGCACTGCCGGTAAGCGACGTGCTCTAAGCACGTGATGGCGCAGAAGTGTTGGTGAGCACACGCGCCGTCACACGACTCTGAGCTTTCGTGACGAACGCGGTATGCCCGTAAGTACCTGGTGGAAAGAGAAATAATGTTAGTTTCAGTAACAATACACACGAGCGATACGCGTCACCAGCAGATGCAACTGCAGCCGTCGACTACGCTCGTGTATTTGAGTACGGTGCTCAAATACATGAGCGGCATGTTGTCGACGGCTCCCATCGACGCTTGTCGACGAATGCAGTTGCCTCTGTCGTCGACTCGTATCGCACTTAGATATAGAAATCTGGCCCTAATTAGAATGTTCGATGTCTGGCTGAATCAAGAGATTAGTGGGGTTACTGATAAAAATAACACTATTCTTTGGAGGCGAGTATGGTGTTTAGACATAGGTACGGTCAGCGACAAAAGTCGATTAACACTTCAGTTTTTTTAATCTCAATTATATTTGGTTCAATAACTGAACATAAAAAAACTTAAGTGTTAATCGACTTTTGTTGCCGACTGTACGAAGAACGTTAAGAAATTATGTTAAGAAATTAAGTTTTTTTCTTGTAGATTGAATTGTCCAGGCACTTTTTGAATTATAAAGTACCAGCTGTTTTATTATTGTTCTGTGTGTTTCTATTAGTACCTACCTTCTAGTGTTTCTACTACTAAGATTTTCCTACTTATTTGCTACTAGGAATCCTGAAACAAATTACTATTTCTTCTAGGGGAATCATAAAACGATCGAATAAAAAAAAAACTTAGCGAACGAGCTTACAAAAAGTGGGTTGTGATTAATCCATTTCAGATATTAAAATTCTAGCCTTGCGACTAAATTACTAAGTGAGCGATTTGAAATACAGAGAGAGCAACTTCAATATTAAGATAGATTCGATTTTTCCAATTGAGGTTTTATATAACGAACTACTAAAAAGTTCACTTTAAGGGATGATTCTCATTAGAGCGGGCCGTGCCCGGGGCGGGCCGTGTACGTGGCCCGGACGGGGCACGGATTTGAAACGTTACATACATTTTGTATGAAGCAATTCCGGCCCGGCCCGGACGGGACACGGAACATGCACTGTGTAATATAAATTGCTTCATACAAAATGTATGTAACGTTTCAAATCCGTGCCCCGTCCGGGCCACGTCCACGGCCCGCCCCGGGCACGGCCCGCTCTAATGAGAATCATCCCTAAGCAAAGGGCACCACGAGGTTAGGTTTGGTTAGGTTACTTTAAACCCTTTACGCCGACATAGGATGCAAGAGCGAAAATACCGTCATGATGGCTTTGTGACTGGTTTAGAAAATGTATTATAAAATGATATTTAAGATAAAATCACAGTATAAATAAATCATTTGCCAAATATTGAAAAAAATGCAGGACGTAACGTTGACACTCAAACAAATATTAGGTCACTCAAATATTATGAAGCTTATCATTTTGTATTTTAAGTAACTCAAATTAAATTTTTGTAAGTTGCTGTTCTGTTGATTTCTCGTCACTCGCAGTCAGTCGCTCACTTAGTAATACTATAACGTAAATTAATTATTTTTGTCAGTTAAAACTTTAATTTAGAGTCACTCGTTTAAATACTACTCTTCTTTCTTCCAAAACACTTACTTGTGAAATATATTAGTCTCGTGGGGGGTGCCTATTTGCAGCTTATCGGCCAGATTGTGCAGGGAACTGGCAGAGACCTCGTGAAGCCCATAGTACTGGGTCAGGTTGTACTCCGCTGTCCATTCTGCCAGGTTACGGTTGGCAGCCGCCAGGTCGAAGAAGTACTGGGTGTAGTCTAACACCTAGAAACAAAAAGTTTAATGAAAAAAACTTACTTCCTTACTTTAACTTCATAGGATCAATTTACGAGTGCCAATGAAAGATCCAATAAACACAATCAAAATGACGAAATCAACCTTTTACAGGAGCCTGTAGTTATAAATGTAGGGAAAGAATAATAGAAGTGAAACATAAGAACTTGTAAACATTTCAAAGTTATATCTTCAGCGAGATGAGGATTTAACATATATATATTTGGAGGGGGGCTTTGCCCAGCAGTGGGATAGCATAGGCTAAAAAAAACAGTGACACTCCGGGAGTGCCGACAGAAGTGAAAATAAAACACAAACAGAATACTTTGCCATCACTCACTGACATATCGGAAATAGGTACATTAAAACCGAGTACATTCCAAGGACAGCCGAACACATCCGAAGCGGGTATTTTTTTAATCGTCTTATAAACAAAACACGCGCGGTTTCGCTTACGGTAACAATGGCGCGGAGTTAATGGTTTTTTCCCATCTCAAAAAATGCCCAACATGCTCATAGAAGCATTCACTTTAAAAAAAAATCCTCAACGATAAAAACATGATTTTGCGGGAATGATGATAATCTTAAACACAATGTTTGTTGCAATAAATCTGCAGTTTCTAGACCAAAATGAAAGAAGAACAAAAGAGGTAGTATAACTTACTTTCCCTGTATTGGTATCAAACTTGTAAAGCCTGAGACCAGGGTTGGAAGAATCAGACGGGTCACGGTGAGGGCTCACTGATGGAGCCATAAATGTCCAGGAGACTGGTCGATCTAAACAAAAAGATAAAACATTCGTTAAATTAGCTCTTCAGTAGTTATTTTTAAGCACTAATCGGACAGATTTGGTCATCGAGATTTTGATAGTAAACTATCGTAAATTGAACAAACGGCTTAGTTAATAATAGAAATGTGTCCATATCCTGTTGTACTTTCAGTAGTTCAATGGTACCATGAAAAATACAGAAAATAAATAAACATACCAATCCTAGAAATAGTTTAAAAAGCGTTTATATTAATTGATTTTAATTGTCACTGACATTAAACATTATACTAGCTGTGGAATAAAATGGAAACTGCTTAACAATAAACCATTTTTACTCTACTCCAAGTCCACTAATTTCGTTGCAAAATTTTAGTGACAACTACCAGACACCGTTTCAAAATTTATTGGTTCCCAAAAATTTCATTTCCTACCCGAAATAGATAAATACAGAAGGTCGGCTCCATCCAACGAGAGAAAACAGGACAACACAACAACAACAAATGTCAATAGCTCAATACTCAATACTTTTATTGCATTCCACATGTAGGTATTCTTAGGTGGTAAACTTATAGTTAGATCATATGGACCCTGTCGGGCACAGCAAAATAAGTGAGGTAGGAGAGAGGAAGCATTTGTTAATTTTATAACATAACATGATAACAAACTACTATATTATAATAATGATGTAGGTATTTTTAGAGATAAACTAATAGCTTCTATATAAAATATAAACAGAATAAATACAAATATTAAGAGATGCAAATAATCCATACTAATATTATAAATGCGAAAGTGTGTCTGTCTGTTGGCGCTGCTAGTAATAAATAAAAAAAAAAATAAAAAAAAAAAGTAGCGAGTTCTTCTTAAGTTATGACTTAGCTGGGTCCACACCGGACAATCCTAATTTAGATCGGCGCTCCACGATCCACGATTATCGAACGCCGATCGTGGATTGGAGATTCTTTCACACGATCCGTTTTAGGAAACCCGCGGTCCTGCTGTGCGCTCCAGTGCCGATCTACGTTGTAGCTAGATTAAGTTCAGTTTGAACACACGCTCGATATTGGTGACTTTTCGCATTATCCATATTGTCCAATCGCCTGAACCCAACCGTCCAAACGGAGTACGCTAAATTGAGTAGAATTGTCAAAAAACGGACTGCGCTCGCATAGGCCGTCCACGGAGCGCGCGCTTCATCGTGGACGTGTGCTCGGTTCAACACACTAGATCCGGTGTGGACCCAGCTATTCATGAGTGAGCTTAAACTCGCTGTACGTGAAGCGTGTCTTTGTGTAATGCGTTTGCGTTCGTCATTCGGAGCCGACCTTCTGTACCCATCTATTTAGTGTCCTCTAGCCGATAAACCGGTTTTACGGTAATTATTCGAACGCCAGCTTCGGGCAAATAAAACATCATGGCTGCTTTTTGCTGAACGCATTGAGTGCTCACTGCTGACATTATTTAGTTGCTGCTGTCCATTTCAATAGTTTGTATTGGATTTCTATCGAGTTTTTGGTGGTGGATTTAATGCTGCGTTAATGTTCCAAGTTAAGGTCTGAACATTTTCTATCAATATACCTGTTTGCCTTCTCAGGAGCAGTTTGTTTATTGAGCAATTATATCGGGAATTTTAATTTCAATGGTAACTGATGGATTGTTTAAGTTAAAAATTCTGTGAACTTTACTATATTTACATAGTTCACCATCCTTTTCATGTATTATTTACGTATCTACATAAATAATACATGAAAAGAATGGTAAAATGCTCAACTGCTTACACAATAAAAAATCAAATTGAGGCGACCCGACAAGAGATAAAGCAATACTATCTCATACAATGTTACATGGCTAATTGGCTACTCAGGACTCACTCCAAACAGTCACAAAATATAAAGAAACAATAAAAAAAAAACAAAATAATTGATCACGAAAGAATAAATGCAGCGACATAACATTATTGGCTTCCTTTTGTTCGCAAGTGTATCGCATGCAAATAATCAGGGCACCCTCCCTGATACAAGTAATGACTGTACGTTGCTGAAAGCAAATGAAACGATAAATAAATATACTCAGCTCACAACATTCGGACTTCATACGTGATGTTAACAAGTAATTATTTTGTACTTCGTATTCGATAGTTACATTTTGCGACTGTTATTTGAAGATATCTGAGTACAGTAAAGCATTAATGAAGCCGCTTATCTGCTGGAATCAAAAAAATATCATAAATATCTATCATTCTGTTCATCAATAAAACTTAATTTAGTAGCAATAAGTTCTTCAGAAAATGCGTTGTATGACACTACAGGATTATTTTTAACTAGTAGCGCCCCACGGTTTCACCCGCATAAGTGTCGATCCCGTGGGAATATTGGGATAAAAAGCATTCTATGAGTTAATCCTGGTTGTTAACTATCGGTGTGCCAAATTTCATTAAAATCCGTTCAGCCATTTGTGCGTGAAGAAGTAACAAACATACAAAAACACTCACAAACTTTCGCCTTTATAATATTAGTGCGATTTTTTAAAGCCAATCACACTAATATTATAAAGGTAAAAGTTTGAACTCCGGAGTTTACACGATAAAATAAAAAATATAAAGATTTGATATTGTTTTTTGGGAGGTCAACAACCTCTGTTATTGTTATTTGAAATAAGAGTTAAAAAAATCAGTTTTCTTAAGTTTTGTCGTGTTTATATATCGAATGCACATCGCGTCTGCGGAGTTAAGCTATCCAATTTAAAATAACCCTTTTTAATGAATCAGGAAGCAGAGGGATACTAGAAGCAAATATTGTGGAGAAGCATACATTGTGTCCACAATCCTACAAGCAACCCACGTATACAAATTACGCACGTGTTTCACTTACGCGTCACGTGGAAACAAACATACGATTACATACGCGTGTAAAAGCACGTGTCACTGCGCTACACGCGTCAAACACGCCAGCTGGCCAAACTCATTCTTGCAAAAATGTAATAACATACCAAAATAACGCAACCAAGAAAATGCCTCGCGTTTTAAAAGTAAATGGTAGGTGTCAGAAAAATTGGATTACTGGGACACTCATAGAGATGAGAACCGCTTTCCCGAACATACGTCGTTGACGCAGTCTGTTTTCTTTTAATTTCCAATTTTAGCAAGAATGGAGTTTTATATTGCGATGAAACTTGACTGGGAATAAATCGTGGTAGGTAAATTTGAAAATGCAGCGATATGGTTTGTGCTTGGTAGTATTTGCCTTTATATTTTTACCATTTTCCACATCAACCGGCTAGGTTTGAATTTTCATAAGGCGGGAATGAATTTTCATAAGTTACGGGAAATTCGAAGACCAGAACATTTATTGAAGTCATGCGTGTGCAGTTTGTGGATGGTATTCCAATATTCAGATGTTAATATGCTATATCGAGAATTAGAAAGATAAAAAATAAAAGAAAGATAAAACTCGCTGTACGGCCAATACCTACTGGGCTCAAATAATAAAGCCGCGTGTCCACCGCACGCCGTCACCGGGACGTCACGCTTGTTTCGAATAGTCTCGTTTCTCGTTGACGTCCCGTTGACGGTGGCGGTTGGACAGACGGTGTAACGAGTGTAAAAAATATCCTTTATAGCACTGTGTGACCAAAACCTATACTTAAGTCATGCTCTTCTGTGACTTAATTATTCCATTGTCACACACTTAGGCGTGACTTAAATGCGGGTTTAGGTCACACGAGCTATAAATAATTATATGTATATGCGATACGTGTGACTTATGCTGGATTACTTAAGTCACACTTATCGTAATATACTATGAGTATATGGCAGCCGAGAGTCACTTGTTCTTTCCGTTATTATGATATTTTTTCTGCAGTGGATCATGGCTGGTAACTTTCTAGTTACGGAGATATTGAAGGTCAAAGTCCAAAAATTTGAAATGTTTTTTTTACAAAATCTAGTTTAAAATGTTAAAACTTAAGTTTAAATACTCCCACGATCCTTGTGTCGTTGCATTCACATCTAAAAACAGCGAAACGTAACGGACGAACACGCGCGAACGTAATTGCTGAAAAATATACTTTTATTTTAATAAAATTTATTTATTTATTTTATTTAAATAATAAAAGTTTTTTTTCAGCAATTATTTTTGCATGAAGTTACTTAGCTCGATGTTCATAATACGTAGATGACGGCTTCGTGAAGGGTCTTATTACCCCCTGTTTAAAAGCAAAGTACCATAGACACGAAAAAAAGAAGAACGACCGCGTATTGTACTTCTACGGCATAGATACTTCGATATATCGCACCAAGTTCTTTGGATAAAAAATACACATAACCTCGTTTGCTCTTGTGATCAAAATGTTACTTAAATTTAAAAATTATACAACTAATTTACTCACCATTATCATAAATAACCCGGAACGTGTCAGCATGTAGGTGTCCAAAGAATTGTCCTGCAATAATCTTGGCGTGTCGCCTCACCATGCGCAGGTACTTCGCGTTGGCGTCTGCAGACATGTCGTAGGGATGTCGTGAGTCCGACCCTGGAGCTGCGTGGCCTACGATGTAGACCTGTTAAATAAAAATAGTAGTTTAGAAAAATGCTTGATATCACAGCATCTTTGTTAATGTTGCATTAACAGCCTATAAAGTTTTCACTACTTGGTCACATGCCGTCTCTCTGCGACAGGGAGTGGGCTATAATCCACCACGCTGGCCCTGTGCGGTTTGGTTATTAACGATCGACGATCCCTGAAATTATGATGTATGAGTTTGTATATTGTATTACTCTTCGGCATTACACAACTTCTTATCGCCTAAAGGAGTAGTACAGTAACAGTTGGCATCACCTAGTCTCCTTATTGTAAGTATAAACGCTTCCAAAGACCAAGATTTCCTGTACACCAAAAATATATACTTACACATTTTCATAAAATCGAAATGGAAATCTTTATAAGTCTTGTTGAGACATTGAGTGTTACTGGTGCACGAAGCTTCGATTGCATAAAGTTGTGTGACGTAAATTTTTCTATTAGAGCCGAATTTATATGCGAGCATAAAATTTTATCTCTACTGACACTTTGAAAAGCTTGTGCACCTTCCAAGAGACGGAATTGCAAAACTGAGGACGGGAATCTTTATAAAGATTTTGTGTACTTTGCAGGATATTTTAGTGGAAAAATATTTGGTCAGAAAACCGTTGATTAAAATGGAAAGTAGATTATATTTAAAATCGTAATTTCGCTCCGGAGATTTTAATTTGTGACGGCAAAGCGATGAATGATATTTTAGTGGTTATTAAAACGTTAGTGGATATAAAACACACTTGGTATGGAAGTGAGTCTTTAGCCATTAACCCTGGAGCTGTCCAAAGATCGTTTATAGCTAGCAATAAAGAAGGCGATTAAGACTAAGCTGTTATAATTAAATGTTTGATGTTTTCCATTTTGTTCCCCAAATTAATCCATAATAAATAGCACAGCGTGTCAGCAATTACTTTTTATGAAATACTTTGCTGTATAAGAATTTATTTTACGGATTTTGGGATCATTTGGTTTTAGCCCGCAATTCCAGCTATGTATTTACTAAAGCTGCTCTGGGGTGTTCTATCGTATTGGAGGATTTTCTGTGAAAACAATTCCACGTAATATTTGTACATCAATAGAACAAATAGACCGAGCAGAATTGGATAGGACACAGCTTCAAACGGGATGCTTCAATAAAGAAAGCACTGGAGTGATGTTGGCAGGATCGAGTTGTTTTTATACAAGAGAATAAAATGGAGGTTGCAGCGCGCTGGTCTCGTATTTTTCTTGTTAGCATCATAGCAAGTTCTCGCTCTTGATTTCATAAAAAAATCTTTGTTTTGTAATCTGTGTGACTTTAAAGTTATGATTATTATATCATTGATAGTATCGTAGTCATGGCTGAGTCTATGAAGGACCTCTGTACAATGCTCGATGACCTCAGTAGAGCCTCCGAAAGAGTGGGTCTTAAAATGAACATGGGCAAAACGAAGATCATGTCAAATACCCATGTAACACCCACTCTCATAAAGATCGGAGACGCTACACTCGAAGTCGTGGACAACTATGTACATATGTTTACCTAGAACAAACTGTCCAGTTAGGTAGGTCTAACTTCGAGAAAGAGGTCAATCGTCGAATCCGACTCGGCTGGGCAGCGGTCGGGAAGCTACGTAATATCTTCTCGTTCCACATACCGCGGTGTCTCCAGACGAAAGTCTTTGACCAGTGCGTGTTCCCAGTGATGACTGAAACGTGGTTGCTCACAATGGGCCTAATAAGAAGGCTAAAACTCACCCAAAGGGCAATGGAGAGGGCTATGCTTGGAGTTTTCTTGCGTGATCGAATCAGGAATGAAGATATCCGCAGGAGAACAAAGGTAAGCGACATAGCCCGAAGAATTGCCAAACTTAAGTGGCAGTGGGCAGGGCACATTGTTCGCGGAACAGATGGCCGATGGGGCCGAAAGGTTCTGGAGTGGCGACCGCGTACCGGAAGACGTAGCATTGGAAGGCCTCAGACAAGGTGGCCCGACGACCTTGCGAAGGTCGCAGGAACCCGTTGGATGCGAGAAGCATAGAACCGTTCAAAGTGGAGGTGCTTAGGGGAGGTCTATGACCAGCAGTGGACGTCTTTCGGCTAAAATGATGATGATGATGAGTATCTTCAACTTTTCAATGTTTTGTTTGTTCAGTAAAGCTGGCTGGCATTACAGGCCACACTTTCCTTAATAGAAGATAATTTATCATACCAAACGGCCAAAGAATTATGACAAGAGTATCGACTAAACTATCCTACTTATCTAACCATAAAAACAAAATTCAAACTGGGTCGAGAATCAGCACTTTTTGAAACGCAAAATTAAGACATTAATGCGGTCCCCCAAAACGCTCACCCTCACCACTTCCTAGTGCTTTAGCAGGAAGAAGTGGCACAACAAACTTCGCAGCAGCTGTCTGTTCAGTTAGAAGAACTTGATCCTACACAATATATGCAATGTGTAGCGGTATCTACAACGCCACAAGCAAACAACGCGTCATACTGACGTCACGCAAAATCCTACATCGCGCAAGCAGAGTTTACCACGCAACTAGCATAGATACAACGGCCCGACATGAATCATCGGGCAGTTGCCCGCCAGACACAACACCCGTCTGGTCGGAGGATCCTCCCTTTTCTATGGAGGTTGAGTAAACTTTACACCCTGTTCCTCATACCTCTGTAACCGTAATCAACATTAAGAAACACAAAAATTAATTACATTGCATTATTTTCTGTACTTCAGTCAATGTTATAGTTGTCTGTCGTAATAAAAATGTCCCCATGCACTGTTCATTTCCTTAGTCAGCAGCTTAAAAAATTATTTTCCTAACTAAATGGTAATCCATTCAAATCCCAGCATCACTCTATTCACCTTTAACTACGCCATACAGCCCCCGTTTACTCAACCCTTAAATTAAGCCCAACTATTGACTACGCCTTTCAAGGGAGGCTCTCTACCAAAAAGGGTAGTGTTGAAGCATACCGAACAAAGGCGCTATACATTTTCATATATAAAATTGACTTTAAATCCCCAGCTCACGATGTATTGACAGTATGCGTGGAATAAATTGAATTTTCCGACACGGTCTGATTTCTGACATATCAGAAGTCAGAACACCCGTATCTTTGATTCTGAAATGTATTTGGGAAAGCCTTTTACTCTTTTATGACGTCATTACAATGGATGGTGATAAGGTTGTGCTGGTATTGGCGTTTTATTGATAATATTATTGAAAGGGATGAGTGGTTTGGCGTGGTATAAAATTAAAGTACGTGATTGAGAGTTGTATTTGATAGCAGAGTAGGCAATGCCTAATATTATCGTTAAAAAAGAAATTGTTTCGCTTTTTGATAGCTTTTTTATCACCTAATTCTACACCTTCATTTTTGTCTTGTATTAAAAAAAAAAAGGCTGATATCATTTTTTTTTTCAAAATCAAAATATTTATTTTCACTTTATCCTATATGGGTACTTATGAAACGTCAGAAGGTAGGTGCACGATTCCAACTGATTGTTCCTCATTCAGAAGAGCCGTCAAGAAACTTCTCGGTTATTTAAAAAAAAAATTGGCATTTACTATGTTTTCAAACTACAGTGTTAACAGGTATGGGAGGACAGTGTAGGCCTGTCAATAAGCACCAGGTAATTAACAACATAGAAAATGGTCTACAAATCTACAGTTTGCAGGGCCTACAACGATCACGACACATTCACAAAATTTTCAAAAAATATAAAAGAATCTATTTAAAATATAAATAAAATAATTACACTTAACATTAACTGCAATTAATTTTAATTAGTATCTTGTCTACAAAATCCAGTAATAGAGAATTATCCAGTATTTCAATCCAGCGGCAGCGTTTGAATCCAGTAGCACTGAATCGAAATTAGCGGCTGCTTTATTCTGATCCAGCGCTAGATACTGGATTGAAAAGTTTGTACATCCCATAACGATCCAGTATCGCTGGATTCCAGCGCTGAATTGCAGGATCAATTTAAATCAGCCTTTACATCTATTCAAACAAATTTCCGTTTATCTAAAGTCTTCTTTGTTCCTGTTGTTACTTCGCTGTTTTTCTTTTTGTAACTATATTATTTCCAAAATAAGAAATTCGTCAACCATTTTATTCGTCGCAATCATACTTCACGTTTTCGATTAACCTCAAGCATTTCTCACCATCAAAATTATTCCGTCACCTTTCGTAGTCAGAATATATTAGCGGAGTTGTATGATTTATACAAAAAGCGAACATTCCTGACTATAATCACGCGACAAAGATTGATGCTTGCCTGCAGAAATGTATTTATGATTCAAAATAATACGAGAGTGGTTCCTTATTTCTATTGTGTTTTTTGCCACATCGTGTGATGTTTTTTTTGCATAGAAGGTCACAGTGTAATATGTAATAGTAGGGTAATGATGCTGTCATAGAGTTTGAGAGCTTCCATTAAAGCCTACGTATAACGGAACGTGGTTCCCCGCGAGACACAGTGGCATTTTAATTGTTTCTGTAATTACGGCATTCAACAAGTTAAACATGGAAAGTTGTTACATACCTAGAAACTATATTTTGTGTTTGAAGTGAGAAAGTAATCAGCCGAATCAATTACTCGTAAATATATGATATTGTTTTTGTAAAGGATCGAACTCACCGCGAGCATTCGCTTCACGAATATGATTTAAAAACATTCGTTGCGCGAGCTTTTGTAATGCAAGAAACTTTATTCGTAAAACGAACAGTTTGGTGAGAACGTGATTCCACGAAAACGAAAATCAAATCTTTAGAAGTTGCTCGCGAGTGAATGTTTCTTTCAGGAATGAATGTGAGTAACATAAGTTTTTCGGCTGAAATGATGATGAACATAAGTTGATGAATAGAATGTTTAATAGGTACGCACGACGACATATCAAGCTATACATTTCCAGTAAGTATAAGCTGACTTCACATTGTACGAAAAGTCTATACAATTCGAAGTAAGGTAAAACAGAAAAGTATAGTAATTAATAAGTTGTTTTGTGTACTGGAATCTACATATTATATGGGGTAGCCGCCACATCAAAAAATAAGAACCAATACGAAATTATCGCTATTTATTTCAAGAAGACGTGCTCAATTTTACTTGACTGTGACACTGTTGTTTTATGAAAACAGTCGCCACTTATTCAATTTTGAATGCTATTCTAAATTCGCTTGAGTGATCGAATGCAACCAGAGTCACCTTTCTACCAGCCTGCATGATGTAAGGTTTCTTTTTGCAGAGAACCTTTACAGTACCGTCTTTAATAGGCTGTTGTTCTTCTTCTCCTCTTCGTTTAATGTAGGCTGTTGTTAAACTTAATTTAAACAAGAAATCAGAAGTTCAACAGTTCTATATGCATATATAAACTCACGCCATAACAGAACGTTATCTTCTACGATCCATACTTAATCTTTTTGCCTCGTTTACGTTCATACATCTGGCCATACACGCACACCGGTTGCGAGTATTACGCACCTGACCTGTAACATTTCTAGTTCTAGATATGCCTTTTTTATATTAAGAGCAACATATTCAACGTATTTTTTATATTCCATAAGTCTAGGGTAATATTCTACAGTAAAAGTTATACAAAAAGTCCTAGAATATGTGGCCAAAAAATGCATAATTTCGAAGATATATCTAAGTTTCATTGATAAATACAAGTAATTCAAACCAATCATTCATATTTGAAGCTAATAAAACGTTGTCATATTTCACATAAGGGTGTTTTACATTAATATAATCGTGACTTTGTCGAATTATTTTGTATGAAAAATGAAAACAAAAAAAATTATAACTGAAAAATAATTCATATGCCAGTTGATTCTTTGATATGATCTCATTCATACCCTAGAGTTATGGGATATTAAAAAAAAATACCCCGCTCAACTGATGAAAAAACAAAATTTCATTTACAACAATAGAAATTCAACTGTTTCCCATTAGCCACAGTTTAGCTAAACAGTCCAAATATATCTTCTTTTAGGCAAAGAGTTCGCTTGAATAAAACCTCATTAAAACATAGCTCACATACCCATACACACACAACACATTACCATAAACTACATCGTACCCAGTTTATGAATCAACAACCAAATCATAGAAAATTATGTTCGCAGTTGATTCACTGTTAGCCACCACACAATGGTACACTGTTGCTATTTACGACAGTGAATTATAACCGGCCAACAATGATTCATAATTGTGGACGAGGAATTCATATCAGTTGTTTTGAATGTACTGTGGTAGGTTTCATTATTGAGTTATACTGCGTGGAGTATTTTGAAAGGTTTTTGGCAAAGTATGTAAAGTATAGTACAGTTCCTTCATAGTTATTTCACGTCTGACAGCGGCAAGCCAATAGCAATCTTACTGTAACAGAATAAAGATTACTGTGTTTTTTACAGACTTGTCAGTGGCACCCTTGGGTGCTAATAACAACAAAGATCACTATGATTTTCACAGTGATGCGAATTCAGAGGTTACTTATTAAATCTGTCAAAAACAATTGGAAGGAAATCGCGGAAAATCCGTTTAGAGTTTTATATAAAAAATACTTTTTCTCTTTTTCTAATTAACAGAACTTTGAATATATGTGTTGAGAAGGACTTTTCATCATCATAATACATATCCCAGAAACCGGCATGTCCTAGAACCAAAAATTCGAAGACATGTGACATCTACCAACCCGCACTGGGCCCGCGTGTTGGATTACGCCCCACTCCTTCTCTCAGAGAGAAGACCTGTGTCCCGTGGCTGTCTGGGAACATTATAAACTGATTATGCTATGTAAATAAAAACCAAACATAATCAAAACCCTTCCCCTTAATTTGAACCAACAAACAGTCCTTAAAAAAGCCAAACAGCAATTTAAGGCGAAGCGATTAGATTAACGATTTTCTAATCTGTAATTTATTACGGAGCGGCGCGGCGGCCGGCCGTACCGGACCGAGCCGGATTTCCTACAGTTCCGGTACTGTAGTACCACTATGTAGTTCCTCCACTCCTTGTTAAAACCGTGTTTTGAAACGGAGCCGGGTGAAGTGCGCATATTTATGAAGGAAGTTTACAAAGTACTGTTTCTAATTTGTATGCGTCAAATCGGACTTTTTAATGTCAAGGGTTGGATAAGAATGGCGTTTTAAATCGCTAGGATAAGTGGTTCTACCATAATCATAAAGTTAACGGATTGGCAGTGATCGTAAAAAATCATTATCATAATTTTAGCTGAAATACGAATATTTCCACTTTCCCAACCGGTCCTGCGGTGCCATTCTGTAAAAATCTCACCGTGAAAACTTAGGTGAAAAAAAAATCTTTTGAAAAATTAATCTTTTTTTCGGCTGACTACAGATTGAAATACCAGTTCCCGTATGGACTTGATTCTGTTTTAAGGGTTTCATACCTCAAAAGGAAAAACAGATCCCTTATAGGATCACTTTGTAGTCCGCCCGTCCGTCCGTCTATCTGTCAAGACCCTTTATCTCGGGAACACGTAGAGGTATCGAGTTGAAATTAAAACCATGTACTCAGGTCTACAGTCCCTTGAAGCTGTGAAAAAACCAGGCCGTTTATGCTACAAAAAACGTATATTTCGACACTCTCAAGGGAATAAAAATTTATAGGGTACTTCCCGTTGATCTAGAATCATGAAATTTGGCAAGAAGCAAGATCATGTAGCACAAGTAAAGGAAAAAATCCGAAAACCATAAATTTGTAGGTACATGAAAAAAATCCCGTGATAAACTATTTACATACCTACAAAGTACGGAACCCTCGGTGCGCGATTCCGACTGGCACTTGACCGGTTTTTTTTATTGTGATAATGCCCATTGTGCTATCCACTAATTTATTTATATTCGCTCTATCATAATAACCATGCAAATAAAACCATGAAAATATCGTTCTTGTTAAACAAAACAAAAGTAAACATGTATCAAACACAAATACTCGTATGTGTTATTTACAGTATCCATTGATATTTTAAAACAAAAATAAAATCATGACTGTTTACAAAGCAATGAATAAACATAACCCACTGTGCAAAATTTACATACATACTACTTAGCAAATATTTCGACGTTCGACGTAAATCGGCATGTTTTACAATAGCACTGTGTTCAACACTAGAATTCTTCGGACAAAATTTCAGTTATTTTTTCTTTATTTTAGGAACACACTTTGTAGTATATTTTGAACGCAAGCTTATTTATTAAGTCTTCCAACAAATAACATTGCTATTGAAACTCCCTAAACTAGCTATGTGGAGTTATGATTTCAGTTTTTGTCGTGTATGTTGTTTTAAGGCTCCTACAAACAAACGCGACACGCGATATAATGGCGCGCGACACAAAGGCACCGCTCGTTGCGCGACTTGTGGTGCCTTTGTGTCGCGCGCGATTATATCGCGTGTCGCGCCTGTTTGGAGGAGCCTTTATTCTATTTTTCACGTACCCTACTTATGTACATATAATATATGTACATACATACCTACTGAATTCAGCGGTCATCATTTAATTTGACATGTGACATCTACCAACCCGCACTGGCCCACGTGGTGGATTACGGCCCACTCACTGAGCGGAGTTCTGGGTCCCAGCTGTGGGAACATTATAAGCTGATTATAATATCGATGTTTTGAAGTTTCATTTCCTCAGTAGTATGCAAAACATCTTAAAATAATGTGAGTCAGAGACAGTTTTGTAATTTATTTATGGTAATCAATGGAAAGTTAGTCAGCTCACTTAGTCTTAGCCACTTAGCTAGTCAGCTTACTTCGGTTTGAAATCAAAACCGGTAATAACTCAACAACTTTTAGAGTTGTTGAGTTGTTACAGATGTTCTATGTCGAAGTCCGTTTGGCTATAAATGTTGTCAAGCGTGCACATGCACATTGTGATCAACAGAAACTCAACAATGGGTGAAGTAAAACGGTACACATTCGCGGAAATAGCCTCATGCGACGGCAGCAAGGGGTAGCCGCTGTGGGAGCGCGCTTGTCGGGATACGTCACTACTACAATCAAAGCCGAACGGACTTCGTGAAATAGAATATCTGTACCGGTTACCATCTTAATAATAATAATAATAAACTTTATTTTTCTCACCACAATATACATGTTATTTTACATCGGTCAGATTCGACAATGACATATAATTCGGTTGAGTATATATTGCGGGAGACTGGTGCCTAAGTTAGGCTCGTGGCCTGTGTTTCAGGACACCAGGATCCCACCCCTTTTACATTTACATTTTACAAATTATGTACTATGCGCGCTGACAGAATGTAGTAAGGTATGACATTTTATATTAGTTTTTATTTTAATTAATATCTAGATTAAGTATGCAAGACAAGTGTTAGTAGATGTGTAGTATGTGTGATTGAATGGTGTGTGGGTGTGTAAGTGTATTGGTGTGTTAAGAGTGCATGATTCTGTGTTTAGGTCTTTGTAAGGATATTTTCAGTATCATTATAATTTAATTTTAGTAGCCAGTCAGTTAGCCTCTTTTTGCATTTATGTTTTGTGAGACTATAAATATGTAGCACCTTATTAGTTTTATTATATAAGTAGCCACCTAGATAGCAGAAGAAACGCTTTGCAAAAATAGTTTTATGACGTAGATGATGGCGCTCCACTGGGTCATATCGTCTTTTCCCCCTGGACAGCGTTGGATTGTAAACCAATAGTGTATGTTGTTTCAACAGAACGTGCAATATAAATAGTTGGCGCACTGTCAGGACTTCATTTTCTTTGTATAGCTGTTCAGTGGGATAGCGATACGGGCGAAAAGACGACACTTTTAGTATAGCTCTTTGGGTTCTTTCTATTTCTATTAGGGTAGTTTTTGGGGCTCCACCCCAAGAGGTGATGCAATAGCATATTATAGACTGAGCGAGGGTGTAGTACACTAATTTCATAATACTCTTATCAACTACATGTCTCAGCGTTTTGAACACATATATTAGTTTCCGTAGTCTGTTATTAAGGGTGGTAATGTGGTCTTGAAACCTTAGGTTTTTGTCGATTGTTATTCCCAGGTATTTTACATTCTCAGCCTTGGTGAGTGGTTCGCAGTTACAACTATCAGTGTGTGGGCTTGTGCAAGAGTGAGCTACAATAGTATTATGTAATGTTTGGGAGGAACCATTATTTTTTATGGAGAATGCTATGTAATTGGTTTTGGTTGTATTAAGGGTCAACAGATTGTCGCGTAACCAGTTCGATACCGTATTAAACCCCATTTGTGCACACTCATAGACATCTTCCCACGAGTTCGCACTGAACAAGAGAGCAGTATCATCAGCAAAGCTAATGATTTTGCCATTCGGGATAGTGAGTGTACCCAGATCATTGATATAAATGAGGAATAGTGAAGGTCCGAGCACACTACCCTGGGGCGTGCCGTAGTTAATTGTTTGTTCCTCACTGATGAATTCATCTATCTTTACTCTCTGGGTACGCTCACTCAGGTAGTCTTTAAAGAGGTCCAGTGGGATCCCTCTGATTCCCAAACTTTCCATCTTATGTACAAGAATTGGGACAGAAACCGTGTCGAAGGCCTTAGCAAGATCCAGAAATATGGCCATAACTTTATCTCCACTATCCATGTTTGTGACCACATAGTCTGTCAACTCATGGACCGCATCAGAGGTGGATTTGCCTGAGCGAAACCCAAATTGCGTTGGTGCGATTAGGTTGTTTTTTTCCAAATAGTTCACAAGTCTGCTGTTCATTACCCGTTCCAGTATTTTGGAAAAAGCAGTTAGCACAGATATGGGTCTGTAGTTATCAACACGGCTCCTGTCCCCACTCTTGTAGATCGGATGAATTATGGCTTTTTTGAATACGTTAGGAAATTTACCTGTGGAAAGAGCAAGGTTACATATGTACGTTAACGGAGGCACAATCACGGCCGTGTGTTTTTTCAAGAGGTCACCGGGTATCCCATCCCATCCCGCGGCACAGTTATTGCGGAGTGACATTAATGTTCCGGCTACCTCTCTCTCATCTGTTGGGAGCATTACCATGGATTGCGTTCCGTTAGTTTGGTTTCCCTTTGTAGCTCTTGTTTGTGTACCCTTTATGTTTTTTGCTAGTTTTTCACCTATTTTGGCAAAAAAGTCATTGACATGGTTTACAGAGTGTTGTGGTGTACTTGATGAGGCTAATAATTGTGATGATGTGTTGGCTTTCCTTGTTGACCTGCTTGAGATATTATTTATAGCCGACCATAACTGTTTAGTGTTTTTTCCAGCTTTTTTGATCTCATTTTTTTCAAATTCTATTTTTAATTTCCTTAATAATTTATTACAATAATTTCTGTACCTAGTAAAAGTAATTTTCAAAATCTCATTATTAGGCGCCTGTTTAAATTTTCTATGCAATGTGTCTCGATGCCGCATACATCGAAGTAAACCAGGAGTAATCCATGGCTTTAATATTTGTTTACGGTTCGGAGTCTTACCAGATTTGGAGTTAGAATCTATCACGTGTTTTATTAATCTAGTTATTGTTTCCCCTGCCACATGAGGATCTTGGGTCTTGTATACTTCACTAAAATCTAGTTGTTGTAGGTCTGCATCTATTTTAACATAATCAAAACGAATACAGTTTTTTGTTTTTATTTTAGGCATTTGTTTGGACAAGAACAACATTACTGTCTCATGATCAGTCAAAGCAGAGTGTGCGACTGAAGTAGAAGCAGGTAGTCGGGTTTTCAATAAAACGTGGTCAAGACAAGCCTGTTGTCGCGTAGGTATTGTATGAGCAGGTAAAAGGCCATGGGTAGCCAGTAAGTTTAGGTAGGTATGTTTAGCGGAATCCTTGCAGTGTTCATGTATATTTATATTTATGTCTCCCGTAATAATTATAGTGTTGTAACTTGATAGACTACTTAGGGTATTATTTAGGGAGTTTAGAAAATTATCTAAGTCTTTGTAACCTGGCGGGCGGTATATCGCTAAGAGAATAGTATTTCTATCGATTTTTACTTGGAGACAGTTAGCATCCAAGAATGATGGCTCCTCTGCAACTATTTGTAGTTTTTTATGCACATACAGGACTACACCTTCATTTTGTGTATGATTATTGTTGGTAAGGTAATAGTTATAGTTCGTCAACTCTGGAATATTATGGGTGTTAGGGAGCCAACACTCGGTTAGTACGATTATGTCCCAGTCAAGTTTTGTCCGAGCAAGTGTAGTCATAAAACCCGCTATGTTTTTGTTTATACTTCTAATGTTCTGTGTAATGATTTTAAGTGTTTGATTAGGTATAAAATTAGGTGGGGTACAGTTTTCCAAGTCGCAAGTCGAAGCATCCGACACCGAGACAGCATCTAGGTTGTTTAGGTTGTTTTGTGTGTTATCGAATGTTAGTACTAAAAATTTCCATTTTGACATTTATGTTTTGAGCTCTGCTCAGTGGCGTAAAGATAAAGTTTAATACCCCGCCTGCATCCAACCCATCTCCACGGCAACCCGCAAGGAATGGGCAACGCGAGTGTGTAAACAGGTCGCTTCCCTTGCCGTTTCTCTCATTTCGACAGCAAAAATTTTGGGAAATATTTCCGGCAACGCGAATGGCAATGGCAATGGCCGAACGCAAACGAGGTACAATATACTGGTACAGAGCAGGTGCGATATAACATATACTAGGCATATTTATACGGTATGTCGGCTGATTAAGTTTGTGATCGTTATGGATGTGAAGTGAAAGTAACGTGATTGTATATATGATGTGTATATTGTATTGTGTAGAATGTATAGTTAATGTTAGTAACAAGCTTGTTTGTTTTGAACAGTGTATGAATAATTGATATATTTTAGTGTTAGTTTTAATTATTAATGGAATAGTATAAGTTTGGACTACGATTAACAAAACTGTGATGACAAAGATAGCATGTAGTTGAAGGTACCGTGCTGGTCATTTTTTCTTACGGAGTTTCGCGAGGTCTTCTTCGGTTTTGATGAGGCGGCTTGACATTCCGTCTTTTTCACGAATATACACCTTGCCGTTTGCAACCCAACATTGATGGTAGCCGAATTCCCTCGTAAGTTCTCGGGCGAAATAATGCAGGCGTCTGGTCATAGCCGTGAGCACTTCATTTACATATAAGGGTTGCCTAGGTCCGTTTTCCACTAAATGGGATGTGTTCAGGCGATTTTCCTTGTTGTGCTTATTAAAGTCCTTGGTCGACTTTAGAAACTGTTCTTTAATGGTTGTCGACGTGAATTCTACCAAGACTGGACCCACCGCGTCAGACTTGCTCTTGTAACGGAAGATGTTTTTTATATCTGTTGCACTCACGGGTTGACTGATGATCTGACCCAATTTTTGTACTGCACCCGTAAGGGAGTCGCGAGTTTCAAGGGATGACGACGGTAGATTTTTAATTTCAAGCGAAGCTGCTTTTTGTTGCTTTTCTAAGAAGTCTACCCTGGTTTCAAGCGCTTTTATAACCTTTTGGTTACTGTTACATTCCGCCCGTAAATTGTTAATTTCCACAAGTGCATCATCATATTTTTCTGATAAGAAATCTATTGTCTCTTTGATATTTTCATTCTGAGTTCTTATTTCAGAGTTTTGCAAGCTGATCGCAGTATTTTGGGACCGTATATCCTCAAGAGCCAATTGTAACAGATTCATTTTCCCATTTTGTTCATTCTGTTTAGCAACTAATTCAGAAAACATTTCCTTCATATCTTCCATCATTTTCTCCATTTTTAACATGTCATCTACACTGCGTTTCCTTTTCCTTTGGGTTATATTTATACTGGTATCGGTGCTAGTATTAGTAGTCGCTGTAAGGTTTGGTTCAGATGCTGAGTGGGGTGAGGCGTGAGGAGACGTGCGACTAATATCGGAGAGCATATTGGGAATCTTGATGCGCAGAAATGACTGCTGTGTTTGTATACAATGTACAAACACGTCTCCGTTCCACAACGCTACGAATATTTTATATTTTCGGGTACCTATTACTCGAGTGCGCCCGCTCGTTGTATCCGTGACCTTGCCAAGCGTCGTCGCACCGCTCCGCGCTCGCACCCACGATGACTCACACGCTGCTGGTGTTAGTTTAAATATTTTTGCCGTTGAGTTGAAGAAAAACTATGATATCTTCTGTGTGATTTGATGGATTGAAGAACTTTTTCATACACCACAATACACCTTCAACTGTCTACACATGGATATATTAAAACACTTAGATATTGTACTTTTAACACCTGTTATGATTTTTATAATTTGCTCAACTGAGTAGATACGTGTTGTCGTATTCCGCGCGCGAGTGGTATATGTAAATAAAAAAAAAGTTTCTACATCAAGCAAAAAAAAAATTGATCTCATCATCCGCCTAGCCTTTTCCCAACTATGTTAGGGTCGGCTTCCAGTCTAACCGGATGCAGCTGAATACTAGTATTTTACATGGAGCGACTGCCTATCTGACCTCAAACCGAACCCAGTTACTGGGCAAAAATAGACCTATCTTGCAAAAAGTTGATGTAGTATTAATACAACCCATCCTACCTCATCAGGTTAATACAAGCCAAAAGGGGGAGGATGCGTTACCTATTTTGTTTGACCAGTCACGGGGACAGAGGGAGCACATTATGACGCGCACGTATGTCTTTATAGGTGCGCGTTAAACATTATTATAGTTCATCCGACTAATATTTAAACGCGAAAGTTTTTATAAAAGAAAAAAGAGAATGGATGAATGGATGTTTGTTACTCTTTCACGCAAAAAATACTGAACGGATTTGAATGATATTTGGCACACGGATAGTTCATAACCAGGATTAACACTTATAAGGCAAACATTTGTGAGTCTGTGTGTGTGTGTGTTTATATGTTTGTAACTTCTTCACGCTCATACGGCTGGACTAATTTTGATCAAATTTTGTATGGAGGTAGCTGACACCCTGGATTAACATTAGGCTACTTTTTATCCAGATATTCCTACGGGATAGAACGTGTGAAACTGCGGGGCGCTGCTAGTCTTATCTATGTTAGTAATAAAGCTGAAGAGTTTGTTTGTTTGAATGCGCTAATCTCTGGAACTAACAGTCGGATTTGAATGCTATTTAACATCACGCTAGGACTCTTAGGAGCCGAACAAAAAAATAAAAAAGAACGCTAAACGAAAACGAAGAAATAGTGCGGGCAGGCGATGCGATGCGACGGGGTAGGGCGGGGGAACAAGAAATTTACTCGGAGAAAGTTGCGGGCGCTAGTTAAAAAATATGCCAATGACTCACCATCTCCTTATTAGTAGTGGCTTTATCCAGTACAGCATCAAGCCACTCCCACTGCTTCCTGGCCTGCACGCTGTTCAAATCCCGGACGCTGAACAGGTTCGTATTGAGAGCCACTATTCGAAGTTTACTTTGTTTTTGTTCTATCGTGTAGTAGCCACCTGTTTTTGAAGAAAATTTTAGAATTAATAATTAAAAAAATCTTTATTGATAGGTACAAAAACCTTTGACATTGCATATACATAAGGTTATACGGATTAGGTAAACCCTGACTCCTAAACTAGGTGATCCTGTGACTTAGGAGTCAGAATTAAGCTTAAATTAATTTTAAGTTATTTTCTACACAATGTATTTTGTTATGAAATAAATGACTATGACTTATGACTAAGTTTTCATTGGTTGCTTAAGAAAAACGGAATAGGGGCTTAGATAGGCACGGAGTTGATGAAAAAGATAATGAGAATGCTGAATTGAATGAAGTAAACTAAAATCCTGGTAGCCTTTTAAATTGGAGCAATTTACATTGTAGTAATTTGGACTACTTTTAACAAACCCATTCCAAAGGTTTTAGGACTAATCATCTAACTAGATGACTGAGTTATTTCGCGGGATTACAAAAAGCTCTCTCAATGTACTTAGGTACATCAAAAACGCTGTAATAAATTTACCATTTTTATTTCATCGTTTCGTCTCTTTTTTCAAGACAAGATCAACCACCTTCTTTTTTTTACCCGTAAATTCATACCAGCTTCCTATCAAGCCCCATTGGATATAGATCAAGCTCCAATTCGAGCATCAACCAAGCATAATGCACAAAGCGAACTACAAAAACGCCCAATACGCAGTTTCGTTCAGCGAACTCCGTGTTTCTTATTTCCCGTCGACTCCTGGGAACTTTAAACTTTTATAAAGCGGACTCAGGCAATAAGCTAGAACTGATGGCAGAAAAGTTAGGCGTTCCAGTCTTAAGACATCAAAACAATCACCATATTTAAAAGTCTGCAGTGCTTGCGAAGCCGTTGCATCGAGAATAAGGCGTTATGTTCTAAGGAGTTGCCTGGTTGATAGCAGAGCGTATTATCATATTCAGGATTGTGGTTTTTTAAAGCTACATTTTAACGTTTAAAGTATTTAAAACAACATTTTGTCTCTATCATCTTCAAACGATTGATAGAAACAGAACGATGTTTTACATTGGTTTGTGGTGGGCCTTTAATAATTTTCGTAATTGCGAATATACATTCAGCCGTCCCATACGTTTAGGTCGAGAAGGTATTGAAGTTTTCTATGGGACAGTTGATATTCTGTTTGCGATTACGATCTTGGTCCAATGGAGAAAGTTATTCAGTTTGGTGGTCTGTACCCCACCCATAAATTTGGCTGGTCCTTGAAAATAAATCCTGTATAGTTTCATGTATCTAGAGTGCTATTTAGCCTCAGTTGAGTAAGAACTTTGTTCCTATTGTTTGATTCAGATGGACTTCTACTATTATCTATTTGGTATTCAAAATAGATGAGAAACAGTGGAAAAACGGGACCAGGGTTAATCAATTAAAAGCAAAAATATGGCGAGTAATGTCATCATTATTTCAGCCGAAAGACGTCCACTGCTAGACATAGGCCTCCCTCAAGCACCTCCACTTCGACCGGTTCTGTGCTTCTAGCATCCAACGGGTTCCTGACGCCTTCACAAGGTCATCGGACCACCTTGTGAGAGGCCTTCCAACGCTACGTCTTCCGGTACGCGGTCGCCACTCCAGAACCTTTCGGCCCCATTGGCCATCTGTTCTGCGAGGAATTTGCCCTGCCCACTACCACTTAAGTTTGGCGATTCTTCGGGCTATGTCGGTTACCTTGGTTCTCCTGCGGATCTCCTCATTTCTGATTCGATCACGCAGGAAAACTCCAAGCGTAGCCCTCTCCATTGCCCTTTGGGTGACTTTTAGCCTTCTAATAAGGCCCATTGTTTCAGAACGGTGCCCAGCCGAGTCGGATTCGACGATTGACCTCTTTCTCGAAGTTGGACCTACCTAACTGGACAGTTTGGCCTAGGTAAACATACTCGTCCACGACTTCGAGTGTAGCATCTCCGATCTTTATGAGAGTAATGTACGTCATCTCAATAACAACAACAAATTATAAACATTTAGCTTTTATCACCGTATTTGGAAGTCTGTAGTGCTTCCAAAGCCGTTTCATCTAGAAAAGGCATTATGTTCTTGCGAAGCTGCCTGGCTGATTGCAGAGCGTATTATTTTGAAGGATTATAACAGGATCATATCTTGGGGGCTTAATTAAAATCTAGTTTGCTGGGAGCGCTGGTTTATAATGTTGTTTTCTAGATGCAGCGATACTGTTATTTGTTTAGAGTTCGAAATAGGTAGACACCTATCACGCAACTACACACACGCAACTACAGCTATAAGAGCCAAAGCACACACGATACTTTTAGCATCAGTGATCTGCAATTTTGCGATTGTATCGATGCATTTAGCTTCTAAAAAGTGGCTAAATCACGGATCGCCGATGTTAAAGTAGCGTGTGTGCTTTGACCTTAATAGTTGAGATATAGTACGTGGACTAATGAAAAAAAATAATTAAATCATGATTTTTTAATATCAGTAAGGTTATAGATACAGTCAGGTATCTATCGTGGTATAGTAACTTTATTCAAGGTACATCATCTGCCTAGCCTGTTACCAACTATGTTGGGGTCGGCTTCCAGTCTAACCGGATGCAGCTGAATACCAGGATTTTACATGGAGCGACTGCCTATCTGACCACCACAACCCAGTTATTGGATAATACGATACCCCTTGGTAAGACTGGTTGTCACACTTTCGGGCTTTTGACTACCCGTAACGACTGTCAAAGATCCACGAATGACAGCCGGGACCAACGGTTTAACGTGCTTTCCGAGGCACGTCTTCACATACAACTATAAATTAATGTATACAAAAATGATTATTTTAAAACATTTTAAAAGAATAAACAGTGTAAAAGTGGACTTCCTTGCATTATTCTTTTCCACACGAAGCTACTTTTGGAAGGGGCAACTAGAATCAATTCTATTTTCTTGTAAATTTTGGCATTTAAAAGAGCCTGGCCTGAGGGTGTACGTAATAAAGAGTATTCTATTCTATTCTATAATTGGGCTTACACTATGTCGCATTAATTAATATCAGGAAGCCAAAGGTAGAAATGAAATGCAACAGAAGAAGCCCCCAAACTCCTAATAACGTTTTATTTGCTGTATAAAAGCCGCTGGGAAAACATAAATGCATGATTTTATGGAAGGTAGGGAAAATTGGTGTGCAATTTCTTAGAAGCAACTTTAAGCTGTATATTGTTTCAAAATAGTCTTGGCTTGTTTTACTTATTTGATTACTTTTACTTTATGTAAAATAAAGTAAAAGTAAGCAAATAAGTAAAACATCTTACATTAATTAATGGACATTATAAAAAAGACACTACGGCAGCGAGGCAGCCCCAACACAATTATATGTTACTAACTGTGCCCCGCGGTTTCACCCGCATGAGTCTCGACCCCGAGGGAATCACGTTTTAGCGTGAAAGGAAAACAAACATACAAAAAATCAAATAATTTCTCTAAATAGTATTAGTTTAGATAACTAACTGGGGTTACCTCTAACTCCCTAAAGCAGTTTAATGTATAAGAAACAATAAAAACATGCGTTAATTTTTTTTTTAGACGGTACATAATAAATTAAAATACATACCATACTTAAAAGTCTGTAACGCTTCCAGTGGAAGCCAGTGCATCCACAAGTTGGTGAGGCTCTCGGACGGCGCCGGGTCTAAGTGTCCCAGTACTGGGAAAACAAAGTGAGAACTAAACGTTCTACTCAGAAGATCCGTCATGTTCCTGATAGCTTGGATCTTGTCATCTTCGTTGCCTGTGTACCGGGCTGCTATGATGTCGCTGGAAGACAATGTGATGTTAGAGACTAAGAATTAGGAGAATGAAAAGTAAGAATTACTACTCGTTTTGTTACAAAACCCGAGTAGCTCTTTTGTAACTGAAAAAGGCCGTGTTCACTTAGCAGTAAACGTGATTTGTCATAATCATTAAAGTTTGTTTAAGGGTCGGTTGTTTCAAACAGTTTGTTAACGTAACATGCGTACGTCAAATAATAACGAGTACGTTGTAATTGTAATTTGAAACAACGCTTTTTTGGCTTGACGATAGTTAGGGGCATTTTTGACGTACGTAAGCGTCAGTAAGTTCATGAATGTAGTTAAAAACTGTAAAATCAAGCTTCAGAATATTGTATTGTCGTTTGGTACCGTTAAAGGTTTCTCCCCGAAAACAAAAAAAAAAAACGGTAAATCGATAGCCACCAAAAGTAAAAAACCCACAAAAACACTCAATCATCAAATGAAATGAAATGTTTGTGTTTTTAAACATAGCAACACAGATTGCTTCTCAAACTCAAAGCATTTATTTCAATTAAACCATTTACAGGCACTTTTGAATTGTCAAGAAGTCGGTCAGTCAGAAAATATGAAGCTATAGATTAATGATTGTTAGACTTGTTAAAGCAACCAGTAGCAGTAACATTCGTAGACTTCGTTTCAATGCAGGCAATTGGAATACCTATAGATGCATCACTATAAAACTCACCCAGTCCAAAGCACGAACTCGACGTTTTCTGAATGCCTTGTGCGCATATACCGCGCGGCTGACTCGATCAGCTCCAGTGAACTGTCGCAGGAGTAATCTCCAAAGCGGCCCAGCGCACGATGGTGGCCCGAACTTCCTCGTTCGTCTGCTCGGCGACAATCTACAATAGAAAGTGGTTAAGCTTTCTTTTCTCTTACTGTAGGTTTATCGGGGTATTTAATCGAATCTCAAATAATTCTCCGTTATAATTCTGTAAATACATATTTGTTACGGCCGCGAATCATATATTAATCAACGTATAACTTAATACTGACCAGCAAATTGCAAAAAACGTAAGAAAGTTTGAATTTCGCGGGCTACCCTGGCGCTTTCGCCTTAATATCTCAGGAACGTGATACTTTACGGGCTTTAGTCTTAATAATGTTTTCTGTTTGTATTGATATCAGCTATCTCTTTATCTATGTTACATGCGTGGCCGCCATTTAATAAAAAAAAACAAAATGGCTGACAGGGTAGGGATGCAACGGATCTTCAAACCCCTTTCATAGAGTAATTGGCATCGGTAGTACAGTACCCGGCGATAAATATTGCACATCGACCTTTGGAAATTGGTGTATTTTATACAAAGAATAAAAATAATTATCAAAAGAAGCAAATCATAATTGTTTTAACAGCTCCTAATAGTTACCGGACTGTTTGTATTTCGTGCGACAGAGATAACGCTCTACGAAGCCGAAATTAGCCGATTGTCTCTTTCCGAAGGTCGATGTGCAATATTTATCGCCGGGTACTGTAAGGTAGTCTGCTACCCTAGCTTACCGCACACACCCCTGATCTGTGGACCTAGCACGAACGCGTGACGTAACGTAAACTATTTTTGAATCGGAAATACAACTATCACATAACATTCTGGTCGAATTTTTTGGAATACGTAGGTATCACTCATAGATATCAATTATGTCTTAAAATTAAGTTAGTAGGTATCTACTATTTGGGAAACGCGTATTTTCAATTTTAAAACACATAACATACACATACAACGTCATCGATATGGCACACATTATTTTAAAAGTTCCGATACATTAATATCAATCCACTACCTACTCATCGTCGAACAAAAATTTCGATCAGTCAAAACCGGTCACAATTCTCCTATTTATAGGTACTGCGATTGGGAGCGCTAATTAAACCGATGTTTTGCATGCAAATGACTGCTGCCATACTGAAACAAGCAAACCAAAATTGGGCATCTGTATTGAAATCAATCCGACAAAATATGTACAGGCACATCAAGCTACCCGAAACTGTCAAATTTTTCCAAACAACTTTGAACCTTACGCTTTAGCGATAAAGTTGAAAATCTATTAAAGAAATTTGACATATTGTAGTAGCTTGATGTGCTGGCGTCTGTACAGAGTATCGAAATTTGAGGCACCCAGAGCAATTTGCCCCGCTACGGATGTCGGTGAGCAAGCATTTTGGATCCTGCTTCACCGTCAATGTTTGTTGCGATGCCAAAAATTACCTACGCATTGACGATGTAATATCAACATCTGCCTAGTAATTTCCAAACTATCTTGTAGTCAGCTTCCAGTTTAACCAGATGCTGTTGAATACTAGTACATGATGCGACTGCCTATCTGACATGCACAATCCAGTTACTGGGTAATAGTACGATACTTCAAAAGACTGGTTATCAGACTTTCAAGCTTCTGAGGAACCGTAATTTCTGTCAAAGATCCACGAATGCTAGCCGGGATCAACTGCTTAACGTGCTTTCCGAGGCACGGAGGGGTCTTGGTATGTAACGATAACCATCCATCCACGGACCAACTGGGGCAAGCGTGGCTTAACCTAATCGATCCACCAGTGTGGCTGTTATTACTTATTCACAAGCCCCTGTGACAAGACGATATAATATATTATACAAGTAGTAACAACAGCGTTTAATAAATATGACAAAGTCTAAGCGTGATCAAAATTTTAGTAAATTGATGTATGTTGTAATGCATTGGCGTTAACTGACTTCTATAAGTGCGACGGATATACAGTATTACGTAAGTTTATCTTTTCTGAGCCTTACCTGTAATTTTTAATTAAGAAAAGTCTAAAAGTGAGCAACATTGACGTTAATTGACTGTAAGTGCGTATGTTACACAGTATTACGTCAATTTAACTTTTCTAAGTCTTACTTGTAACTTGTAACTAAGACAAAGTCTAAAATTGATCAACATTTTCGTTAATTGATTGGTTGATTGACTTTTATAAGCGCGATGGTTACACAGTATTACGTAAGTTTACAGTTAACTAAGCCTTACCTTACTTTTAACTAAACTTGAGTGGCTTCCTTAACAGTAAAAGTTAGCTGAGGTCACGTGGTTCCTACACAAGTTAATGACTTGAGTAACTTAGAAATAGTTAACATTTTATACCTACGTCTTCTAGTGTCGCCCTGTGATGTGTAGAGGGGGTCATAGTGGAAATCCGTTATGTGCCAGAAGTAGCCTGGAACAAAGAAACATATTGTATTAGTTATATATATTCATATAATAATTTATAAAGCAAACAGTCTTAAAATAATAATAATAAAATTTACATATTTATATTTACTCTCTCCTCCTTTTATATTTTTTTTATAAAACGGAGGGGAAAAATTCATCCGCATCGCTGTCAACAGGAAAAGTGGCCAATATGCTTCCCACGCATGTTGTATAATATATGGCAATGCTGATTCTTTGGCCAAAAATAGGTGAGCTCTCTGGTCACGTGAAGAGTCGACCAATGGCTTGGGGAAATGTCTTGATTTGTATTAGTAGATATAAATATTATAATCATGATTGTGTAAAACATTACAAAGTAGGTCTACTTTTCTACAAGTCAGTTTAAAGAAAATAATTGTATGAGGTTAAAGCTGTTATTTTTATATTTTTCAATCATAATTTCTGCTAATATTACGGCACCGACGGTACGTTACGGAATATTGAAAAAGCTTATTCAAGCTTCAGTTTCCTAGAAAAATGATTCCGTTATAAACGACCGTCCTGAATATCTGTAATTTTCCACAGTATTTGACATTAAGGTCTCAAAAAGCGTTCTATATTAGGACGGACGTTGTTGTATTCACCGCTGTCTTAGGTAACCTAAGTTTTAGGCCCACTGTCCATGACGCTAAAACTGACGTATTATAAAGTAGGTGTGTTGGCATACACAGCATTAACCCAAAGTCTTTGTCACTATCATTTAGCGTACTAAACCATTTTCCAAATAAAAATATTAACATGAAATAATAATAAACCAATTTTAAAAGCAAAAAAATCGTGAGCTGGCCTAAGTGTATGGCATTTTCAAAACAGTTATCTGCTTTGAAAATGCCATACACTTAGGCCAGCTCACGATTTAAAAAAAAAAAAAAAAAAACATAACCCGGCTAACTTACTTACTATACCATACAAATATATCTAGAGTAGGAATTGAGACATTGTTGGTAATCATTTTATTAATCTTAATGTCACAAGTAACTACTCAACTCAGTAGACACTATACTATAGATACGTACCTACGTCAGAAATAACTAAGAGCATTGAAACAGTTTCTTCGAAAACATAAAGTGGTCGTATTCATCGGTTCATTCCATATTCACTTTGCCTTATACTGAGACTAAAAGATCTTTGACGAATGTTCCAAGAAACGGTAACGGGACTCAGGATGTATAAACATGTATAATCTAGGAAAACACAAGAGACTTGTTTCTTGATTCCAGTAAGTGTTTATTTATTCATAGTAGGTGGTTTTAAGGCTCCTACAAACAGGCGCGACACGCGATAAAATCGCGTGGGACACCAAGTCGCGCAACGAGCGGTGCCTTTGAGTCGCACGCGATCCGCGTCGCGCGTCGCGCCTGTTTGCAGGAGCCTTTAGCTCAAAGGTACAACATTCTCTACTTAACTGTATGTCGGAAATACGTTAGTCAAACATTTGACTATTCGGGACGCCAGTATCTCCAGTCGACGCTCGACAGAGTCTAAACAGAGTCGTTCGAGCAGAATTCAATGGAATTGTCGATGGTGGTCAAGTAGTGAACAAGTTTAGAAACTGTCGCGCGTTCCGTATCGTTGTGTCGTGTACCTCCAGTGTGTGATTCGCTAGTGTGACTAATTTGTTCGTAAAATTAGAATTTGATTTTAACTGCAAATAGTTTTTCTATAGCGTAATAACCAACACTAGTACGCACACTAGTACGTACAGTAATTAAAATATGGCTGTGGCTGATGATAACGAGACAGACCTTCTCCGTCTTGTTGATATTTTGCTCTCCTTCTATTTTACGGTTTTTTTCCGACAATGATTATTTCTTCTCTAACAATTAGTTTTTGAAGTGAAAACTTCTTTAGCGTCGTTGTGATTTCAAAGTTTATGAAACGAAAAAGCGACAGTAAAAAGAGACGTGTAAATTCATAAGATTTAGCGTGGGAGAAAATGAGATAGGAAGCATTTTTTTTACAGTGTTTTTTTTATACAGTGTTTTTGAAGGTTTCACTTCTACCACGTGTGAATTGCACACATGTTTTTTTTTTAGAACCGAGATCGATCGAAATAAGAACCGCTGTTTCATAAAATAGGACAACACCTACGCGGTCAAAACGTATGCGACTGCTAATTATTTTTTAATAACCGACGAGCGACGTTCAGACGACGACGACGACGACGTTCGTTCGTTCTTCCTGTACGAATCGCAATAAATAGTTTTTCTTTCTTTCTCTTCAAAATCATGGTAAGAATCCATGCTCACAGTTTGCGCCTCGATGCCCCTGCTACCTCATATAGGTAAATGACAGTTGTTAAGGCTCAAATGAAGCTGTGATAATATTGCATATCCTTTTCATTCCGCCACAGGACCAAATAATATAATAATAATAGACCAATTTTCAAATGACATTAGAATGGAATTTGGTATCGATAAGTGTAAGATCAACTCAGTCAGGGCAGGCCAAACTTACGAACATTCATACACCATACAGACAGGTGAAATCATAGACTCTTTAAATGAAAACGAAACATATAAATATTTAGGATACATTCAAGCTCAGCAAATTAAACATAAAGAAATCAAAAATAAACTTACTCACCAATTTAAACATAGACTTAAATCCATTTTTAATACTCAATTGCATTCCAGACATACAGTTAAAGCTATTAATACCTTTGCGATTCCCATTCTTACATATTCCTTTGGTATATTAAGCTGGACCAAAACAGAACTAAAAAACCTACAACGCGTTATTAACACCACTTTGACTAAAAACAGGAAACACCATCCTCGATCTTGCGTACAGCGACTAACACTGCCTAGGAAAGAGGGAGGACGAGGCATAATAGATATTACGAACCTACACAATAAACAAATAAGTACCCTAAGAACATATTTTAACACAAAAAGTACCACCTCTACTCTACACAAAGCAATTGTTTATAATGACAAAAAACTAACACCGTTAAATATGTTTGACAAAACTACACAAAGTAACGAGAAACAGACTGACCGACAGACTAAAATATCGGAGTGGACCCAAAAGTCACTCCATGGACGACATCGCCATGACCTGTGCCAACCCAACGTCGATAAATTAGCGTCGAACGAATGGCTCAGGCGTGGAGATCTTTTCCCTGAGACTGAAGGGTTCATGACAGCAATCCAAGACCAAGTAATCGAGACTCGCAACTACCAAAAGCATATTATGCGAATCCCCATTCCAACAGATATTTGCAGGCGATGTCATAGTTCTTCTGAAACCATCCAACATATTACTGGAGCATGTAGAGCAATTGTTCAGACTGACTATAAGCACAGGCACGATCAAATAGCCAATATAATCCACCAAAAACTTGCTATAAAATATAAATTAATAATTACACCCCCAGTACCTTACTACAAATATAATCCTGAAATAGTTCTTGAAAATACAACACACAAGCTATATTTTGATCGAGCCATCCTCACAGACAGAACAACTCATTACAATAGGCCAGACATAACTTTACTAGACAAAATTAATAAAACTGCGCAAATTATTGACATAGCAGTACCAAACACACACAACCTACAAAACACTATTGCAGAAAAGCTGTCAAAATATACAGACTTAAAAATAGAAATAAGCCGAATGTGGCGATTAGGCAGCGTTGCCATAATCCCAGTAGTAGTCTCAACCACGGGTGTTATTCCCAAACAACTGCACCAATCTTTAAAAACGTTAGACTTATCTCCTTCCACCTACCAAACTTTACAGAAAGCTGCTATTCTCAACACTTGCAGAATTGTCCGAAAATTCCTTCAGAATGACAATGATGCCCAAATATCACACCTACAAACATCACTAACAACACAAAGCCCAAACATATCATCACATCATAATATTTGATCATCTATCGCTTAGGTTAGCACTTGGCTTAGGCCCGTGTTAACCTATAAAACCGGCACATCAATGCTGAGATACAAAAAAGTATACCAACAAATAATAATAATAATTTTATTTCCAAAAACTTAGTACTACTTTACAATGGCAATGTGGCAACAATTTCAATTAAAGTAAAGAGATTAGCGTCTGTAGCCGAACTAGGCATAGCCTGTATTTCGGCTATCAGCACCGTTCCCCACGAGTATTATAAAACAAGAATAGGTGCCAAGCAAATGAGGCGTATATAATAAATCAGTACTACAGAATTACAGAAAATAGTATAAAAGAAAACTAGATAAGTAATTTTCAAATAGGTAAGTACATAATTTAAGTGCAATTAACTAAATGGATTTGGTGTATGTATTTGTGTACGTGTGTGTGTGTGTTGGGGTGTGTGTATGTGTTCGTGTATGTGTTCGTGTGTGTGTGTGTGTGTATTCATGTGCGTGTGTGCTCGTGTTTTTGTGTGTTCGTATTGGGTGGGTGTGAGTATGGATGAGTGTATATATGTGTGTAGGTGAGCTAAGTAGTGAGTGTATCTTTGATTTCTGTGCTCTTAGCCTTATTCTTAGAGTGGTAAGCATATTAGTTGTTCCGTCTCCTCGTAGCTTAATTTCTGCAGGTATTGGGATACTTTTAGTTTGCATTGTTTACTAGTCAAGGTGTATATATTTACTGATTTGTTAAGCTTATTATAAAGGTAAGGCCCCAGAAAACTTGCAAATCTTTTACCAAAGGTTGTTTTAAATGTGGTTAAATTGTCACATACATGATGTTTGCGACGTCTCTGTAGTAACACTGGGTTGAAGGGCTGTTTTTTATGTTCTTGCAAGATGATTTTTTGTATATATAACTGTCTTACTGTCAGAACCTCGCACATCTGGAACAGTGTATAAGTAGGAAAGCGCATCGGTTTAAACGTACTAACCTTCAGTACAGCTCTCTGGGCGACCTCAACTGCCTTTATGGTGGTTTTGCAGATACCTCCCCAGGATGAAAGGCAGTAGGTAAGAAGCGACTGACACAGGGCCTGATATATACGCTTCAGCAGTGCAGGGTCCGCGACATGACGTAGGTTTTTAAATATATAAATTAATTTTCGTACTCTATTACAAAGAATTTTGACATGTTCTTTGAAGTTGAGGTTATTGTCCAAAGTAATACCAAGGTATTTTAGAGTATTAACGCGTTCCAGAGGTGAACATGCGCAACTATCCGCAGAAATGCACTCATGTGAAACAATTCGCAGGTCGCCGTGAATATTCACCGCCTGTCTAATACTGAAACAAATATATTTAGTTTTTACTACGTTTAGAGTAAGTATGTTTTTCTGCAGCCATCTCCTAGTCATATCAAAGCCATTTTGTGCGATAGTGAAGACCTCTTCCCAACTATCACCCGCAAAAACAAGCGCAGTGTCATCTGCGAAAGAGATAATTTCACCTTTGGCAAGATTAAGACGAGTAAGCTCATTTATGTACACGAGGAAAAGGGTGGGCCCTAGTATACTTCCCTGAGGCACGCCGTGTGTGACTGGAAGGTGTGTACTTTTGTGTTTATCCACTCGGACACACTGAGTTCGCCCAGAGAGATAGCTTTTGAAAAGTTCAAGCTGGGTGCCCCTGATACCCAGTGCCTCCAATTTGTCGATTAAGAGAGAGACAGAAATCGTATCAAATGCCTTTGCCAGGTCAAGAAAAATAGAAAGACACTTTTTCCCTTTGTCCAATTTACAACTAATAAATTCAATAAGTTTATTCACTGCCTGTTCTGTGGATTTTCCATGCCGAAATCCGTATTGGTTAACTGAAAGGAGATTATTTTTTTCGAGATATTTTACAAGACGAATATTTATAATTTTTTCCAGAATTTTGGAAATTGCGGGCAGTATAGATATCGGTCTATAGTTACTTATACGACTTCTGTCTCCATTCTTATAGATTGGGCACATTTCTGATCGTTTTAGGGAATAGGGAAACACTCCAGTTCTTAAACAATCGTTGAAAATTTTTTCCAGGGGATGTACGAGAATATTTTTATGTTGTTTTAGGAATCTACTGCTAATATTATCACATCCTGGTGCGCTATCTGTTTTTAGATCCATAATAAGTTGTCCAATCTCGTATGAGTCTGTCTCAATCAATACGAAAGAATTGGGGACATTTAGTACTTTGTCTTGGGTGTTACTCAGTAATGGTACTCGTAGATTCCGGGAATTAATATTTTGTTGACTGATTTTATCCGCCAGCGAGCTACCCACATTTATAAAATAGCTATTTGCTTCGTGAAGTGATTGGTCTGGAGAAGTTGATAGAGTTAGAAGATCTTTATGGTGTTTTTTTGTTTTTGTTGTGTGTGTGATGTTTTTGATGACTTTCCATAATTTTTTATTGTCGTTCTGTGCTTCCAGGATTTTGTTTTTTTCGTATGCTCTTTTTAACCTACGTAATAGAGAGTTACAGAAATTTCTGTATCGTTTGTAGGTAATTTTCAAGACTTCGTTATCCGGATCATTACTTGCCTTTTTGTGTAGTTGGTCTCTGTTTCGCATGCAACGTAGTAGTCCTGGAGTTATCCAGGGCTTAATGATTTTTTGGCGTCTGGAAAGTGTTACGATTTTTGTATTCTTTTCTATTACTGTTTGTAAGCATTGTGTTAGGTAATTAAGACTAGTGTTAGGATTTTCTGTTTGATAAATGGGATCAAAATTTATATGTAAAATGTCTAGTGCTAATGTTTTATCGTTAATGATGGCCTTTGTTGTAGTTGCATGTTGCCGTGGTTTTTTTAAATTTAAACAAAATAAAACGGGATGGTGATCTGTTAATGTTGCATTAGGGACTATGGTGTTGGAGGAGTGTTTAGTTTTTATAAGGACATGGTCTATGCATGTTTGGCGGGCGCTGCGTGTAACTAAAGTGTGCGCTGGTAGTAGGCCGTGCGAAGCAGCTAAGGTTAGATAGCGTTCGCCTTCAGATTTAATTTTATTAGAGTTTATTGCTAGATTCATGTCGCCTATAACAACGGTGTGCTCGAAAGAAGACACTGATTGTAACGTATTATCCAACGACAAGAGGAACGGCTCCAGTTTAGTGTAGGAAGGCGATCTGTAAAGGGCAATTATGGCAATGTGTTTTCCAACGGTGGCTAGTAGGCAATTGCTTTCATGGAAACTAGGTTCTGTTATAGTTAGGTTAATGTTTTCTTTGTAGTAGATAATTACTCCGTCATTTTGTATGGGATTTGTATTTGTTGCTACATGAGAGTAGCCAGAAAGGTGAGGGATTACCGTTGCACTTTTAAGCCAACACTCTGTTAAAATTAGTATATCGCATGTAAGTTTAAGTCTTTGTAATAGAACCTCTAAGCCAGGCAGATTACGGTTTATGCTTCGTATATTTTGTGTCAATATAATTAGGTTGTCCGTACTAGAAGTAATAATATTTTGACAATCCTCTAGGTCCGCGGATTGTGAGTGAGATACGGATAACTGGTCAATATTATGCGATAAATTAGTTACGTGATCGAATGATAAAAATGAGGGTAGGTATAGACACAATTTGTGGTCAAGGTGGGTAAATTGATTATGGAAAGAGTTTGTATGTAAATAGTTGAATAGTGTTTATGAGTATGTTTTAGGTGTATAGTGTTTGAGATTGTAATTTGATGAGTAAGTGAGTTGAGTAAACGAAGTATGTTTGAAAAATAGGTTGTGTGTATTTCTGAAATAGTGTTTAGTTGGGCTATGGTTATGATAACGGAGTGTTTTGATTGATTTTCGGTTTCCCTGAATTTATGTGAGAGGTTAGTGTAGACGTTGAGTTGTACTTTGTAAGTGTAGAAATTATCCATATATTTAAACTTAACATTAGCATGCAATCTTAAAGTTAGTATAATAATGAGACAAAAGTATACTCGAGCAAAAATTAGTCACAACGGTTTAACATTATTGCGTAATTTTTCTAAATCAGCATCGTTGTTTATCCGGATATGTGAGGAGTCTTCGTTGTTTTTTAGGTAAACAATACCATTTGCTGTCCAGCAGAAGCTGTACCCATGACTTTTCCGGAATTGGCGGGCCAAGTAATACAGTCGCTGGGTTTTATGAGTGAGGGCCTCTGATATGTATAACGGTTTTTGATTATAACTTGGGTTTAAATGGGTCGTGTTTAATTTGTTGCCTTTTTGTTTAATTTTGTTGAAAGTTTTTACAGATTTTAGGACCTTTTCTTTCAAAAGCACAGTGGTGAAATCGACTACGATGGGGTCTGAAGAATCTTTTGATTTTAGCCTGTATATATCTTTTATGTTACTGGTGTTAATATCTACATTTAATATTTCTCCCAATTTAGAAATCTCACTCACTAGACTATCCTTGGTTTCTCCATTTTGTTTTGGTATGTTTCGAATTTCTATCCCAACCCCTCGACTCTTCCGTTCTAATGTTTCCAGTCTGTCCTCCAGTTCTTTAATAATTAATTTGTCTGACTGTCGTTCTTTCTCAAGATACGCTATTTTCGATAAAAACTCATCATATTTATTTGACATTAGGTCTATACTTGCTTGCAAGTCTTGAAAACGTTTTTCTTGTTCGATGGAGAACGAAGCGAACATTTTTTTAATTATTTCTAAAAGATCGGATTGGTCCCCGTCATACTTCCGCTTTTTTCTTTCCGTTATGTTTGCCGCCAGGGCATGAAGATCGGGTTCTGACTCACAGTGTAGTAGGGATGACGCACTTTGTTCCTTTGTCGACGCAAACACTATTTCACTACGAGTGTTTTCCGTAGGCGTTAACGGGACGGGCGAGACTGGTGGAGCGCGGTCTAGCGGCATGCTTCCTCTTGTAAAGTACTAGGCAACAAGCTGAGGCAGGAGTATAACCTATACTGTATTGAGCTAGTACTGATGATCGATGTTCAGGGTATATATTACAATTACCCTAAAGTACTAGGCGCCCAAGCAATGCAGATGGTAATGGTACTTCCCGGTACAGCACGCTGAACGCACTCCGCTGTCACACATGCAGTAGTTGTGAACAGTGCGCATGCGCCGATGCGATGTCCTGTGATAGCGAGTACTAGGAGCGCAGACAGTAAGCGGAGTGATCGGAACGTTGCACGTCGAAGCGTCTCGTGCGAACGACAAAGATAGTACTATACCTCTGGGTTGCGCTGCAGATGGGTGGGGCTTCTCTGCTCACGCGGCCGCACAATGTACTTGTTCGATGTAGTTGAAATCACTGACTCCTTGGAGATATGCACTCCTATTTTCTTGGTAGATATTTAATTTTGAATTTAAATGATAATTATTAGAATAAAATTGCTGTGGTCTATGGCACGTCTGCTCATGTTCGAGGTCCAGGGGGAAGGGGATAAATATGACCTACTAGCAGCGCCTCGCGGTTCCACCCGCATAAGTGTCGATCCCGTGGGAATATCGAGATAAAAACTATCCTATGTCCTGTTCCGGGACTCAAACTATCTCTATAACAAATTTAATCTAAATCGGTTCAGCGGTTTAAGCGTGAAGAGGTGACAGACAGATACCTACACTTTCGCAATGGATTATTGCTCGATCTTAACTTAGACATGGTTTTAGACACAATATTTTCCACACTTAGTTAGCAGTTTAAAAACCTAAACTACTTCGGAATTTTTCGGCTCCTTTGCCTATTTTCCCAAAAACTATTTTGACACGCTATGTAACTTCAATTAGATCGAAAAATATATCGCCAGCAAAAAAAGTACTCAAGTTTTTTCTCGTCTCCGGAGATTACCTAAAGAAAATCATGTTGTAGTAATTCGTTGGAATTTATTTGCAGGCCCGCATCGGGGTAGACGAGGCAAAAACATCTGATTAATGACGCCCCGAGTCAACTGATGAACACGTTGCGTACTCAAACATGGAGTAAGTAGTCTGTGTTACTGGATGTGAATTGAATCTTTGTTGTCTATGAATAATATAATATTATACAGAGAATTTCATCGGTTATTAAAAAAAAAACTTTTCCATGCATTTTGATCGCGTAACTTGCAGTTTTCTATGAAATAGTAAACTTTTTTTCGATCGTTTACTATTATGGTAATGTTTTTGAATTAATATTATCAATGTATTGAAAATATGGAAACGCTAAAAATAACCTTTGCTTGGAAAAATAATACACGATTTAAACGAAAAATAAAGCTTTACCTACCCAAGGCTTTAAGACACACAAACCCTATTTACATAGGAACCTATCCTAAGACCCGCAACTTAAAGCAATATTGTTACATATCCCTTGGGATATGTAAGTAACAATATAATCTTGATTACATAAGACCATTTCAAAGCAGCTATAAAGTGTTTCCCAGCTGAGCAGCTCAGAAATGTACACCTTCCTAATGTAACAAAGTTATAAGTGCCAGTCATCGCGGCCAATAGCCGGCACTTCCGAAGTTCATTATAAACTCTTGCTTGTCCAAGTCATGCTTCAGGTACACGGGTATTGGTGGAACAAGTAACAATAGCAGTAGGTATGCATAGTTAGGTTTTATGGCTGTAAAGGGTCCCCGACATGATCAATTGCAACCGACAATGTTCGCGTAATAGATACACATTGGTGTGCAAAATGATCGTCCATAAAATGCGATTTAATTAATGCGATTTTTTTTTATTTTGCGTTAAGTCCGCCTCTGTACATTTATGTGCTTGAAGTATTAAATAAAATAAATACAATAAAATTTAAGCGATTGATTGATACTACGAGATTGAAAACATAATTAGCCTAGAATATTCCCACTGCTGGGACACAGGCCTCCTCTCTTCAAAAGGGAGTGGGCTGTAATCTACCACGCGGGCCCAGTGCGAGTTGGTACTTATAATTATGTCTTTTTCGTTTTGTTCTCCTTCACCGTTTTGACATTGACCGCAAGTAACAAAAATTTTGACAGATGGCAATTGACGCTCCCTGTATTGATGTTATTTGATGACAGTAAATAAGAATTGTTATTTTAAAATCGACACCGCGCCAACTTAAATGACGGACGTAAAAATTGTGTCATCTCAGTTTATAGGTACCATTCTTTATTCGAAAAACGTCTTTTTTCTGAGTCGAAATCGCAATAATTAGTGCAAGAAATGCCTTATCTTATTTGTGTTTGTAATCATTTAATTTATGAGTGACGCGACTTTTCTTAGTACTGCACAGCTCAGAAATCGAATGAGGCGTGCGCGAATGTTACCTTCAATTGGAGCTTCATTCGTTCATCATTTGAAATCTTCATTCACGTAAACATTGAAAAATGCAATTGATGGGACCCTGAGCGATTGGCTATACTTTCAATGGGGAATAGTTTACCGAAAGCTTGTTCAACAGAGGGCGCTTTAAGGCTGCACCTTGTCAGAAGGCTTTTTTTTCTCTTTATTTGTTTTGGGGTTTTTGTCTAAACAGATATGTCAACCCCATCGTGCCTTTTACCACTGTAACATTAACACTTATAATAATAACACTTATAATAATTTTAACACATAAGCTTATACTAAACAGTTCAACAATCTATGAAACAGATTGTGATAAAAGATAGAAGTCACCGATGAAGGACTGTTATTAAATGACATAACTTTTTGGCACCTGTCAGAAGGCTTGTATTTTTGATTAAATTCTATGAAAAGCTCTGTTTTCCCGTACCGTAATATGGTCTCATAATAACTCTCCTTTAAAATGTTTTTTGCAAATCCTCGAAAAAGCACTAGATTTAAAATTCTATGTCCTCAATGCTTTCTCCCACTTTCTTCTCAGTGAAAATATCTCTTGAAAGATGTACACCTATTTCTTTACACCCAAAGGCCACACAGCGAGGTACTTTATACATATTTCGAGGAAACCTAGAACACATTATTGAATGTGTTATCGGTTTCCTCGAATTATGTATGTATCAAATAGATGTTACACTAGAACTGTCAATCTCTATACAGGGTTACTTGTAATTCGACGTATATTCATCAGGAGCTAATAGGGGGACCAAAATGCAACAAATTGAACCCCCCATATGTATGACCGAAATTCAATAGTTAAGGCCAGGATCTTCGAGCGTAGTAGGCATTTAGCGTTACCTCCGTCCTCGCGTGGCAAATGCCGCGAAAGCGCAGTTCGAATGAACTCGCTGACCCCTGTCACGGTTAATTTTATAAGTAATAGTATTGTGAATCGGCCCTATTCTTGAAATATAGGGCTGCTCGTCTACAGTATTTTAATTTCATCATCCTACTTTAGTATCTTTCTAGTTTTGTGATTGTAAATATTATATTTTTAACCGACTTCAAAAAAGGCGGAGGTCTCAATTCGGATATTTCTATTTTTTTTTATGTATGTTAGGGCATAACTCCATCGTAAATAGACAGATTTGTAATTCTTTTTTGAAGTGAAAACTTCTTTAGCATCGTTGTGATTTGAAAATTTTATGAAACGAAAAAGCAACAGTAAAAAGAGACATGAGATTTAACGTGGGAGAAAATGAGATAGGAAGCATTATACAGTGTTTTTGTTTTTTATTATTACAAATGACATCACATTTAATCCTATGCTACTAATTTGTGGTGATGATGATGATGAGGATGATGGTGATGGTGATGGCGATGGTGATGGCGATGATGATGATGGCGATGGTGATGGTGATGGCGATGGCGGTGGCGATGGTGATGGCGATGGTGATGATGGCGATGATGATGATGATGGTGATGGCGATGGTGATGGCGATGGTGATGGCGATGATGGTGGTGATGCGATGGTGATGGCGATGGTGATGGCGATGTTGATGATGGTGATGGCGATGGTGATGGCGATAGCGATGGTGATGGTGATGGTGATAGTGATGGTGATGGTGAAGGATGGATGGATGGATGGATGTTCTTTAGCATCGTTGTGATTTGAAAGTTTATGAAACGAAAAAGCGACAGTAAAAAGAGACATGTAAATTCATAAGATTTAACGTGGGAGAAAATGAGATAGGAAGCATTATACAGTGTTTTTGAAGGTTTCCCTTCTACCACGTGTGAATTCCTATCTCATTTTCTCCCACGTTAAATCTTATGAATTTACATGTCTCTTTTTACTGTCGCTTTATCGTTTCATAAACTTTCAAATCACAACGATGCTAAAGAACATCCATCCATCCATCCATCCATCCATCCATCACCATCACCATCGCCATCACCATCGCCATCGCTATCGCCATCACCATCTCTATCGCCATCACCATCATCATCATCATCGCCATCGCAATTGCCATCACCTTCGCCATCACCATCACCATCGCCATCACCATCGCCATCGACCATCTCCATCATCATCGCCATCGCCATCACCATCACCATCGCCATAACCATCGCCATCACCATCATCGCCATCACCATCGCTATCACCATCACCATCACCATCGCCATCGACATCACCATCGCCACCACCATCGCCATCACCATCACCATCGCCATCACCATCGCCATCATCATCATCATCACAAATTAGTAGCATATCACACGTGGTAGAAGTGAAACCTTCAAAAACACTGTATAATGCTTCCTATCTCATTTTCTCCCACGTTAAATCTTATGAATTTACATGTCTCTTTTTACTGTAGCTTTTTCGTTTCATAAAATTTTCAAATCACAATAATGCTAAAGAAGTTTTAACTTCAAAAAAATATAATATTTTACCTATACAATCACAAAACTAGAAACACAAACCCAAAATACTAATTTTGCAATTGAATATAAACCTTATTCCGTTGTAGTAAAGTTGAAAATCTATTACAGATATTACGATAATTGTAAATTTATGGTACCGACCTGCTACTGCTAGTACTGTGACGAAAGCAAGAGAACCTATACAACTACAATATTATTCTGTCGCGTCGTCTTTGTGGGTAGTTATAAATACGTAGAAAAATAATAATCAAACTTACCTTATTTTTTTTAAGCTTTGCAGTTCAATGCTGAACATTTTTTTTTCTTTCTTCTGTTTTTATTCCCCATTATTTAATCTTAATTATCACTATATATTACAGTAAAAGTTCTTTATTCGCGGGGTTTGTGTTCCATAAATATGCCGCGAATACAGAAACCGTGAATACGGAATGGTAATTTATATGGGATTATAGGGGATACGTTCCTAGGTGACAAAAAAAAACAACAAATATATAAAAAAAATATTTAATTGAAGTTTTTGAAAATTTTAATTAATTATCTTAAGGCTTAGGCAATGGTTTGAAGAATTTTGTAATTTTTTCTTGCTTAGCAGTTTTCAAAAGCTCTTTCAATTCAGACTGATACACAGCAGCCGCATTAGCAACTTGCCTCTTAAAAATAAGACTTCGTTCCATAGATGGATCAATGTTCATACCTAGGAAGAGTGCAGTAGAGACGTGTTACTCGATCACAATAAAATTTTTGTAACGAATGTGAAAGACGAAACAATAAAACACGCAAAGCGGCTTTTACTATAGACGGAACAACAACATTTAAAAATATACTTTATTTATTGAGTTATAAGGTTGCTTTCATTCTGTTTGTTTACATTCTCAAAAACACTGCTCGCGGCGAAGGCGGCTTGTGTCAAAGTCCTCGGCGATATCATTTAACAACATACTTTTGGTAAAGTTGTAATAAGATCTATTTTACTTTTTTATTAGTCCATTTGACAAGGATATTGTGTTGGATACTTATTGGAATAATTTTATTATTATGTATGTACTTATTAGATCCGCGAATAAAGAAATTTTTAGTCGCGAATATAGGAATTGGGTAGCATTTTTTTAATCCGCGAATAGTGAAAACGCGAATAAAGGAAGCGCGAATAAGGAGCTTTTACTGTACAACTATATTATAACAAACTAATATTTAGTTTAATTATTAATACTAGAACCCAAACAATATTTACAGACTGATTTTTGAAACTTATACACAAACACGGAAATTAACAATAATATTTATAACGTATATTTCGATCGATTAGCGGGAACGCGGCGAGCCAGCAAAAGCGACACAGGTCCTACCTCGGTAACGCCCGGCGGGCTACTGAAGTGAAGCGCGCAGGCCGCCTTTTTAGATTATATTTTGTTAAGACAATAAAAATCAGTTTTGAAAAAAATTAACCGTAGAATGTTCTACTATACATCATTGCCTATTTTTTGATATATTTTTTGCGAGTAAAAGTTAAGTCTACTTTAAATACGACTTGAAAAACGATTAAAAACTTCGCTGTTTTCGATTTGTTTGCGATTTTTTATGATCGAGTGAAGTTGTAAATATCGTGTTTTGAACCATAGAATAATCAAGAATGTTAGTTAAACTATGCCATATATTTTTTTCAGATTAAAACAAAGAATATTTGATTGTTTAATGTTGAATCAAAAATAGGTCGATTCCGAGAGTCCTGGCCTTAAGAAATATTTGAATTTTCAGGGGTTTTTCGATATAAGTCCAAATAAAAAAAACTACATATTGAATGAGTACCTACTATTAAAAAATGATATTGTAGCTGGCACTTCAATTACGCTATGAATATAATTAAAAGTAACTGCTTAATTAAAAAAAAATAATAAAATGATGAGCGATTTAAGAATAATAATATCTTACTAACATTTTCATTTTACGATTCAAAAATGTTTCGCAACAAATTACAAACAAAACTATGTATTTAAATTCAGCCATACATATGGGGGGAAGCCCCCATATGTTTAACCGAATTTAAATAGTTTTCGAGATATTTTAAACGTTTTTATTACGGAGACATTAAAGGTCAAAATTCCAACTTTTACTGACGTTTTTTTACACAAATAAGTTTTTAATGCTAGAACACAAATTTTAATACTCCCACGACCCCTGTACAATATCCATAAGCACAATGTTTTGCGTGCATTACATTGCGCACTATCACAAACAGAAAATTTTCCCACCAAAAATAAAAGTGGTTTCCCAGCATTATTTTTGTGCAATGTTGCATTATTTGATGTACAGAATGCGTAGTTGATGGCTATGTGATGTGTCTTTTTACACCTTGTATATAGAGATTGTCAGTTCTAGTGTAACATCTGGATAGAATTAATCGACAGTAATCTGCCCCATCTTCGCTATGAACAAATTACCTACATAAACACCTAACTTGAGTTTTATGGCCATTGCCGACAGCTGACAGCTATACGAAAAAGTTTTAGAAGAAGTTGCCATCTTTGCCACGGTTGGCAAATACGTTGGTGCCACAGATTCTTATTCAGTATAATCATGGAAAAAAAGAAAAAACTAAAAAAAAAACATTTTAATATTAAAAATGCGAAAGTGTATCTGTCTGTTACCTCTTCACGCTTTAACCGCTGAACCGATTTAGATGAAATGTGGTATGGAGATAGTTTGAGTCCCGGGAAAGGACATAGGATACTTTTTATCGTGATATTCCCACGATATCGATACTTGGGCGGGTGAAACCGCGGGGCGCTGCTAGTATATTACTTATATTTTTTTCGGTTTTTCCATAATCTTCATCCTTGATGTACGAGCAACATCTAACTGGTCTATTAGATACCCATAATTATCTGCCTAGCCCTTTCCCAACTATGTTGGGGTTTGTTTCCTGTCCAACCAGATCCAGCTGAACACTAGTATTTTATATGGAACGACTGGTCGGCGGAGTAATTCGTAACATATTTCCACCATGTTTCCGTTTATTATGATTTTCTTGATGTTGACTTGAAAGAGCATGGCAGTTGAGAACATGTCATGCTCACTTAAATGTCTCATTGATGTTGGCGCGTGTGTTGGATCATTCGGTTCCCTACAAAATGGTTGAGCTAGATGGTGCTGATCCACGCGTCATGTTCGTGAACGGGCGTCGCCGGTTGAGACTGGTCATCTCTTAACTGCCAAGGCTTATTTTTAATCTTATATTTTGAAATGTTTCTTAATTTGTGTTTTTTTTTTTTAATTGTTCACACATATAGAGAAGCAACAATAATAATGTACCCAGGATTTGTAATATCTTGATTTAAAAGAGTGTCCATGGAGTTTCTTGCCCGTTCTTCTCCATATAGATCTACGTTTTGGAATGGGCAACTAGCTTCGACTTTCTGACTAACTGACGGACTATTTAAATTTCGACAATTCAAAAGTGCCTGTACAAGGTTTAATTGAAATAAATACTTTGAGTTTGAGTTTTAAAGTCATACTATTAGTAGCGATGGCTTTCATTTTGAAAGTTCAACAACATTCATTGCGTTATTTACGTTATTGAGCAGACTATTTTTTCTTACACATGAGGCAATGGATTAGCAATGTCCTTCAAAGTGATTCAGATTGATAGTGTGTTACCCAATTAGGATCCTGGTGTATAAGATACACACTAAGATTCAAATCACACCGAGATGGCAGCGAAGCGGCGAGCAGTTTCAGTGTCATATAATTTTAAACTTTATCTTCATTACTGTAATACATAGTACCGCTTGAGAAACTTGAAAGGTCGCTAGGCCGCCCACGGCGCCGCGAGCACTCCGACAACTCAAGTTTCTCAAGCGATACTAAGTATTATAGTAATGAAGATAAAATTTAAAATTATATGACACTGAAACAGCTCGCCGCTTCGCTGCCATCTCGGTGTGATTTGAGCCTTAAGGAAAAAAGGCGGTCTACTATTTTCGCTCTAATAAAGAACAGTCCAAAACTAAAACTAGATTTTTCTGAGCGACATTTTTCAAGAACAAGTTTGAAGTAAGAGGGTAGATTAAAATAATCTATTTACTAACTTACTCCAACTTTCCGTCTTTGATCATTTTCAATGCATCTTGATAAACTTATCCGAGTCAAAGTGGGCATGAACTTTGTGTCACAGACAATTTGCTCCCCGGTATTTAGACGGAGGTTATCAGGACCATTTTTCTTATAGAATAGTTTATTGGTAGAAGAATTATGTGAGTTGAATTTTATCTGTTTTTGATGTAGGACATAAAGGTCTTAACCTCTTGACTTTTTGAGTGACGGTTATGAGACTTTTAACTCATTTAGACATGACATTTAATGACATAGGCATGTAAAGTCTATTCAAATTTATGTTTCAAATTGATGTTATTTCAAGTTAAATAAATATCAACTTTATTTTAATGATAATTAAGTCGATTTCAGAGTGACTAGCACTATTGAAAAAGTTATAAAAATGTTTGGAGTTTTAGCGTAAACTATATAGGTACACTTTATTATGTAGGAATTAAAGTTATTTTTCCATAAACTCATATTTGTTGACGTTTTTGGCAAATAAGTCGCAAATGCAGATTATACAGGCTGCTGTCCCTACCAGCCTGTTTAATCTGCATTCGCGACTGATTTGAACTGCAAACGGTTTTTCTATTGCGCAATAACCAACACTACCCACAGTACCCACAGTAGTATAAAGAGTATTCTATTCTATTCTATTCTATTCTATTCTATTCTATTCTATTCTATTCTATTCTATTCTATTCTATTCTATTCTATTCTATTCTATTCTATTCTATTCTATTCTATTCTATTCTATTCTATTCTATTCTATTCTATTCTATTCTATTCTACGCCCACAGTAGTCAAAATATGGCTGATAATAACGAGACACACATACTTTCTCCGTCAAGCATAAAAGCAAAATCCTACTAAAATACTTCATACACGGTCGACTAAAAAAAACCACCACTGCACAGATCGCAATATTTTTCTTTAGATCCACGTACCATCCCCATGAGAGGCGAGTTGGCAAATCTCGCTGAATTCAACTTGCGAAATAAATTAGACAAACGATTTGTATTTCTAGCGAATTAAATTGTCTTCATTTATTAAGCACCCCCAGAGGCAGTGGGTGTCGTTAATTTGTTATATTTTAATGTATTCTGTTTCAAGTTTTCTTTTCTATTTTAATGTTGAAATGTAGAGGTGATTTATCATTTGTTTAAGCTTGTGAAAGCAGATGCTTTGTGTGAAATGAGTTTGTGAGCACCATGTACTTTTAAATTGATGATACGTTATTATATTCTTAATTGTTTTCATAGCTTTGCATAACAAAGTGAAGCAATGTTTATAAGCATTTTTACACAGCATTTTTAAATACAGCTATTTCTATTACGGGAGCATAGTTTCATTTTCTAAATCATTTTGTTCAGCAAGAAAGAAGACCTTTCACGTTCCCAAATAAAACCTACGTAGATGGAAGAAACGCTTCGTATCAAGGCCGATTACAAAAGGATCAATAATATTTGGGAGGAAGCGAGACTGACTTACAACAGACATTTCTTACATGATTTCAGCAGAAAGACGTACACTGCTGGACATACCCCCCCCAAGCATATCGAAGCCGCCGAAGTTACGGCCGTTTCCCACTCTGTATCACTTAAGTACATATTATTAGTTCGGGGCTCGAACTATAATTGAATAAAGGCTCCTTCAAACAGGCGCGACACGCGATAAAATCGCGTGTGACACAAAGGCACCGCAAGTCGCGCAACGAGTGTGCCTTTGTGTCGCGCGCGATTCGCGTCGCGCGTCGCGCCTGTTTGCAGGAGCCTAAACAACATGATTTGACAGTTGTCCCTCCTCTCGATAAGTACTTGCCCGTCCCAAATATTGAATTTTACACTTGTTTTGACGTGTAAACTATTTTCGGACAGGTCCGTAACTTCGTTCAGACGGACTTAGAGAGTAGACAGCGGATTCCTGCGGCCTTCACAAAGTCAACGGCAAAATTGTAGATAGGTAATTGAAGCATTATGTAAACCGAGCTTTAGATATAAATGGAACATCATTATTGTTTCATAATTACTGGATAAATTTTCGTACACTTCGGGACAAATAAAGATCATCAGACTTACTATTTTTAAAAGAAGAACGTTAAATTACCAAATTAAGATTTCTCCTTATTCGGCATTATGAAAACCAATTAGAGTGGTGAATATTTTCTTTTTTTTTTTGCTTTAATTAAACTTATTATTGATAAAACTTCGATGGTAGTAATTTTACTGTCGTATACAGAGTGGTGATTAGGTTATCACATTAAATGGTATATCAACAATTCTGTACAAACTTTATGGTATTGTTACCAAATAATCACAAATTAAGTTTAATGTTGTGAAATACTAAAACGAAAAAAAAGGTCTAGAATGATAACTGTGATTGATTATTTTATTTGTCATCATCATCATCATCATCAGCCTATAATGTTCCCACTGCTGGGACACAGGCCTCCTCTCAGTGAGAGGGAGTGGGCCGTAATGCACCACGCGCGCCCAGTGCGGGTTGGTAGATGTCACATGTCTTCGAATTTTTGGTTCTAGGACATGCCGGTTTCCTCACGATGTTTTCCTTCACCGTTTTGTGAGCAGTGGTGATGAAATAATTTACACAAAGTAAAGCGCCTGTCTGGGTTCGAACCTACGACCTACAACTCGTAAGTCGCGGCCGTTACCACTTGGCCACCACTGCTCTCTTGTGAATGTTAAAAATACGTTATAAAAAATACGTAGTTTCAATAATTGTGATAACCTTATCGCCATACTTTCTACACGAACGTATACCATACCTATATAACAAAAATGATACATGTTAAGACGTTATCATGACCTTTGAAACTGACATTTTACGACTAAACGAAGCGCCCTTTACGTATATCCTAATGTTTGCATAATAATGACATACGACAATAGTATTGGATAGATTCCAAGTAGTCCAAAACCATATCTACACTAAAAATTGGACTCTAAATAATGTTTTCCTGACATACTGTTGCGGTTAGTGGGATTCAGATCACAAAATAATAGGTATTTATATTTTTGGGATACCAAAGTAACCTTAAAATAGATCATAAATTTCAAGAGAAATATCGTATCTTTATACTTTATGTAATAGTTAGGCTACAGAAATCGTTATACTGTAAATAATTCAGGATCATTATTAATGTTTGGGGCCTAGGAAATCCCTTTGGATGAAAATTTATCTGGAAAAGGTGCCCTACAAGAAATAGCTGTGATATTACCTATATCGTGCCTATTATATTTTTAATTCATACTAGCTTCTGCCCGCAACTTTGTCCACGTGAAATTTCTTGCTACCTCGACCCACCCGTCGCATCGCATCGCCTGCCCGCGCTATTACTTCGTTTTTGCTTAGCGTTCATTCTGCCTTTTTTTCGTTCTGCTCGGCTCCTAAGGTTCATAGCGTGATGTTAAATAGCCTTCCTCAAGAATTGAGCTATCAAATTCAAAAAGAAATTAAAAAAAAAAAACAACCGACTTCCAAAAAAAACACTACGAAGTGAAAAATAACTTTAATTTTGAAAGTCGGTGTCGTTGGTTCTGTATTTTCGTTTTTTGACACCGACTTTCGAATTTTGCAAATCCGTCTATACGAATATGTATATGAGGGAGTTATGCCCGAACATACATAAAAAAAATATATCTATAAACATCCGAATTGATAACCACCTACTTTTTGAAGTTGGTTAAAAAAAAATTGTTTCGCGTTTTGTTTGAACGCGTTAATCTCTGGAACACCACAGTAAAAGTATGCAATTATATTTTCGTCTTCAAAGAAAAGCATAAAATCTAACGCTATCAAAATGTCTTCGTGATGACATGCTGGAAATGTTTCAGGGCCGTACCTGCCTATTGTATTTATAAACTCCATTATATATAAAAAATAAATAGAAAACTTTCTTATAGGAAAAGTAGATATCATAAAAGCATGCTCGCCCTCAATTATATGGGACTTTAGGGGCCGGCGAAGCATGCGTAGTTCATACAAACGTAATACCAAAATAATTTGTAAATCAAACATATTCTTAAGGTAGTGTGTATTTATTCCGATTGGATTACAGAATATCTAGCTTCCCAAATATATATTTTGAAAGGACGCTGATATAAAGACGAGATATTAGGAATTTAAAATTTCTATAGAAAACTTATTTTTCTCATAACTCGTCTTTTTTTCTCATTTTTTTTTAAATATTTATTTCTGTTAACTTGGCCTATCCCGATTCCGGCTTGATGTCGACTTACGGGACACCATGTATAAACCACCCTGTATACCCACGTACATAATTATATACACGTATTTATAACAAAAAAAAGCGATACTACATGATTGGTTTAATTCAAAGCACACAAACTTTCGCCAACCCTATCCGAATAAGTACGTGAGGTGAATTTAGTTTTTTTTTTGTCCATTTCGTAACAAAAACCTTCGCAATCCAAGAGGAACGTACTGAATATCCTTTTTGAATAAAACTGTGCTTTTTAAGTTTTCCTTTATATTATTTTCTTTGAATAGAGTTTCCCGCTTAATGTTATAGCGATAATGTTATTTTTCCTATTGTTAACATTTACTGTTCTTGGGAAAAGGTGTTAACATAAAATATAAAACATACCGACCTACCAGTACGGCATAGGTACTCATTATTAATTTATTTATTTTAACATAAAACGGCCAAGGTTAATTACATTAGGTAATTAAAGACACAAAAACATTAGTTAAATACAATAAGGAAAAGTAACAACCAAATACTCCTGTAGGTTTAGCGGGATTGTCCGAAAGGGTTACCGCTGACCCGGAGCATAAAGGGCTAACTAAGGAAGGAACACGGGTGGGTTTTAGTCAGTAAGAGTCTGACACTCCCTTCCGCTTCACCCAGAGCGGGAATCGTCAAATGACACCTGTCATTTGATGATTTCGCATCCTAAAAAAAAATACTCCTGTAGGTATCTATTTAATGGTGCCCAAGATACAGGCTGTGCTGTGTTAGTTTGAAACCAATGATACCTCCATATTGTAATTTTGAATGTTGAAATAAACGATTTTTACTTTTTTTTTCTCGACACTCATACGCTTATCTCACAATACTCCAGACATATTGACAAGATCATCTTCCATTCATCCGTTAACATAATAATTTAAGGTGCAAGAAGTACGATATAGTTTTATCTGTTACGAAAATATCCCAAAATGTTAACTGCTACGGTACAAAAAACATAATTGTCAATGTTTTGACTTAAAAAAGTCATAAACGATAAATAAAACCAATCCTTTGAACTGATTTTGATCCGGGATATTAATCCCGAATCAAAATCAATTCTTCGTACAAAAATAATACAGCCTATCAAATGTTTTACCTATTACAATCATAAAATAATCACTAAACGAATTTCTTCATCCTCAAGCGTGCGAAACGTATCGGGAGAGGAAATAATCAACGAAAAACCCATTCGTCATTGGGAATAAAGATTTAATACAATGCCGCAAGCGTGAGTTGCGTGATCAACCTGTTTCGTACTCACGCGGCTATGTATACTTACCTACAATATAATAACCCCATTTGATTGATGAATACGAGTAAGTACGAAGTTTTACGAGGAACGACGAAGCTTAGTGTTGTTACTCGGGGTATTGTACGTGAGAATTATGTGCGGCGGGTTTTACGAGTGACTTTGAATTGGTATTATTTATAGTACGGAAAATGTATTGTGATGTTTGTATGAGAAGGCTGTTATGATAACTGATGGCGCGTCGTTGACAGCGGGTGTCAAGTAAGGTTGACGTATAGATGTCGTAATTGTTCGTGTTGACAGTCTGGAACTACAAAGGTACCTAATTAAAAATGTTTTAATCATGGGGGTCAATAATTTTGGTCCGCACTGTAATATACTTTAGAGGTATGGGGAACAGGGTGTAAATTTCACTCATCCTCCGTAGAAAAGGGAGGATCCACCTGATCAGACGGAACTCGTGTCTGGTAAACAACTGCTTGAAAATTGTTTTTTTTTTTGGAAATGGCATCTCGCAGCTTTACCTAAGAGGTTGTCGTCTGCTTACCGGGACTTGCCTCTGGGTGCCTCAATAAATTAAGGCCTCCAGCCTGGACTCGCCCGACGGTTGATAGCAGGGCGTTGTATATACTCTAGTTGCGCGGTAAACTCTGCTTGCGCGATGCAGGACTTTGCGTGACGTCAGTCAGTATGATGCGTAGTTCGCATAATATTATTGTGGCGGTATCTACAAAGATACTGCCACAATAATATTAGTCAATTGTTCGTGTAGTTTTTATGTGTCAAGATTCAAATCTGAAGTTTCTCATTCATATCACACTAGCTGCGCCCCGCGGTTTCACCCGCGTAAATGTCGATCCCGTGGGAATATCGAGATAAAAAGTAGCCTATATGTTAATCCAGGCTGTCAGCTACCTCCATACAAAATTTTGTCAAAATTGGTAAAGCCGTTTGAGCGTGAAGAAGTAACAAACATATAAACACACACAAACACACACACACTCACAAACTTTCGCCTTTATAATATTAGTGTGATGAAACCTTTACTTAGCTTTGGTTTCTGAAGAAGATTGTGAAAGATCACACAACGGCAGACCAAATACATCGCGTCTTTTGACACCTTAATGTCAAATAATGGTGATAATGAATTTTCATGACGACGGCTATTATAATATGACGGAACACCCCTTCCAGAAAACTGTAGCTTTAATGGGTTTGATATTGATATGATTGATTACTCTCTGATCAAACAAAATCTTACGCTTGTAAATTATTTACGAAAATCGAAATAAGAACCGTCTCATGGAGCCATATATATAGACGAATTTTTATTTATTAGCCAAATTAAATGATAAAATCGACTGAAATAATGTACGATTCTATCAATAGGTACACATAAATAATTTAATCACTTCTCTTCTTTTTTTTAATGAATTTCCATTAGCCTACGCAAAAATGTTCAAAATAAGATAAGAAGGCGCGTTTGCTCTCGAGTTTTTCAAAAACTCTTGAACTCTTGACCTCTGTCAATGACACTAATTAAATATACATTTGGATTTACTTTTGAACATTTCTTCAGCAAAAAATATTACAAATTAATGCTAGATCCCGACGTAAATTGAACACAGCGTAACAGGCTTTCACAAAGCCTGTTTAATGTAGATAATATAAAATGTATACTTATGTACCTACTATTTTTCAAATAAAGAAAGAAAGAAAATACGTTTAAAAATAAAAATAAAATGTTGATGTATCACCGAGAGTTTATTTGATGTACCTACTTGTTCAGATTTATAGTTTTTTACAAATGTAGATGAGATTAATACAGATGAAGTGATAGTTTAAGTTTTTTTCATATCTATGTGTATTATTGACGGAGCAGGTATAGCACAAGGAAAAGTGGAAGGATATGGGGGACGCCTTTGCCCAGAAGTGGGACAATATAGGTTAACAGAAAAAAAAACAGTGGCACTCCGGGAGTGCCGCCAGAAGTGACAACAAAACACAAACACAATACTTTGCCATCACCCACTGACATATCGGATATACATTAAAACCGAGTACATCCGAGGACAGCCGAACACATCCGAAGCGGGTATTTTTTTAATAGTCTTATAAAAAAAACATGCGCGGTGTCGCTTACGATAACAGTGGGGCGAGTTCAAAGGATTTATCCCACCTCAAAAAATGCCCAATACGCCTAAAGAAGTCGTCACTTCAAAAAATGTGCATTTAGGCCAGCTCGAATAACCGAGGCCTCCCCTAACATCCAAAATCCTTCCATACATTTTCATCACTCTGGCTCAAAAGACCACAGATTAGTATTCCAGCCCCATCACTCACACGGCCGGAATAAAAATAGGAGCGCACCTAATACATTTCCTCCTTAATACAATGTCAGCCTGTCACTGTTATGAGGGACACGGTCTACGTGATTTTGCGACGTCTGGTAATTAGCTGATAAGGCCTCCAGTGTGAAATATTTGGGAGGCGTAAGACGACTTAATTTTTTCATTGTTATGGTTTTTTTTTTGTTATAGAGCAAACATGAAGTGAAGGTATTTAGCAACGTGCAGGTAGAGTGAATGGATATAGTATGATATTATTAATAAGAAATATTTAATTGATCCCCTAAAAACTTATTGACCTTCTAATAACGTAAGCTATTTTTTTAAATAAATCAGCCTCTTTTTTTACCATCTGGCTTATTCTCACAGTTGGTAGATGACATATCCCAAACGTGTTAGATTAGGTTAGAGCCGCCCGACGCGCGAGCCGGGTTGGTCGCAGTTTCTTGAGTATTTTATTTATTTTATTTGGGAAACAAACAGATGCAATAACAAACATGTATACAAATAGTTCAATATAATCCAGAAACAGTTTCCACAGATTACTATACAAGTAAATTATATGTACCTTAGTGTAAAAACAACCAGAAGTTCACACCGTTAAAGTTTACAGAACTTACAATTTAATATTATATACCTAACATATAACATTATTATTATTTAAATTTCGATGCCAAAATGTTTCTTATACAAAATTTGAATTTGGGTAGAGAAAGAAGAAAAATATCTAAATCTTGATTTATATTTAGTATGCCAAACTATAAATTATTTGAGGTTCACAAAAGAGGCGCCATTCATTATATTAGAGTATTCATTAATAGTATTATTAATGAATACTCTATAATTAATAACAACCCTGCACTCCTGAAATTTTTGTCTATGGCGGATCACACACGCTACGCGACGGAGTGCGGAAAACGGAGCCAAATGCCCGGATAGAAACGCGTTTTTATTGAATTTGTATGTAAAAATCACGTGTGTGCGCGTCATTTGCGCCCCGTCGCGTGGCGCGTTGTAGTCTGTGATCCGCCTTAGGAAATAATAAATGTGGCACAACTTGAATGTCACGATGTATCTTCTAAAGTTACAGCAGCTTCTGAGGGTCTAGACAAAGTGATATTCGATCTTAGGCTTAGTATGCACTGTGATTAAACGCAAGCGGTTTGTAAACGGTTCGAAATTATGTTTTTAAAAACAGTCACTGATGAAAACCGCTACTCCGTGCACTGGTAGAAAAAGTAATATGTGACATTTTTCGGCGGTTTCTAAGTGAAGAGACATAGATTTCCTTCCAATTACCTACTAATTTTCATAAGACGACATTAACACCGAATCTGCACCGTTTTATACACTTAAAATGGCGCAGTGAGGGGAAAGTCACGATTTCTACCTCTTCTGATTTGATTAGAACCACAGTTTAACCAACCAGCAATTAACTTTTCACGAAATAAAAACGTTAATTTAAAAGTACAGTCGACGATAGTATCTTTAACGTAGCTATTATTAATTTTTCATGACTAAAGCACCCATACTAGAATGTAGTTTTTGGAAATAAACGTCGTTTTTACATTAACTTAATGTTTCAGCATGCTAAAATTTAAATAATACTTCTTCAATTTTTAAACCGGTTTGGATATAAAGCAAAACGTAACAGGTTAAATTTATTTTATTACTCTATATTGCTACTAAGTAAATATAATTATGATAAAGGTTTTAAAAAGATTATGATAAAGCCATTTAAAGAAAACGTAATATTATATTACTACTCGTTCGCTGCCACTTCGCGTTGTAATCCCGCAAACACCACAACAAAAACAAACAGCAATCCATCTAGCTTACAAAAATTCACCAGAAAACATCCTCACGTCGTTTCACAAGTTTATACCCACATACATACACACACATACACCTAGTAGTGTGTTGTTTGAAGATTAACCCGACATCGGCAAAGTCGGATCATCAATCAAGCCTTACCCTCAACAAAGAGAAGCGGGCAGCCTGTGATTAGCGCTTCTAAATTATCTACCATCACCGTGTGTGGAGCACTCGTGGAGAAAATGCTTTCAAACTAATTGTTCAAAGAAACCGATGTTTTTGTAAATTTATCGAGCGTCACGGTAACGTTAGTAGAATTGATAGGTTAAAAAAGTTTAAAACAGACTTTAAAACCACATTGAGCATCATGTTTAGTAAAGATATATATAAAAAAGAATAATTATAATGAATTGGCTAAAACACTGGCGTGAAATTAAAACTTAGACCCAATACCAATTTTTCGTACCACTTGCTCAAAAAAGTGACATTCTATGCCACAAAAAGCGAACACAATAACATACAAATAACAATAGTCATTTTTAATCTGTTAAAAACAGGGAAAGAAAATTGTACTGAATTTCATTCATCCTCTAGGGGGAGAATGTGATTTAAATTTGGAATACTTACCGAAATTTATACTGAACTACATCTGTGTTTACACCATTGAGTTTGTATATAAAGCATTATACATCTTTTTGAAAAAGGAATACGCATTTATTATGCAGTTATGATTATTAAATAAAATTACGATAACCGACGAGGCCGTATGAGCTTGATGCCTTTGCTTTTCCGACAAAAAAATATTAGTCTAGGAATTTGCCGCGTTTTTGTTTTCTTCAAATACATAAACGTTAAGTTTATTTTAATAAATTCTTAAAGTTAATGTTCTAAAAATACGTTACGATGTTAAATCTAAGCGACAGTGACAGTGAATTGTCGGATTCCATCAGTGCAAATGCTGCGGCAATTATAAATAATTTGCTTCCAACAAAATCCAAGGAAAATTATTTAAAAACTTATGAAGAATTTTCAACGTGGAGAAGTGCGAAAGGCCTATCAATTTCAGAATCAGTACTTCTTGTCTTTTACTTTTAATTGTCGTTATTTTTAATGAATGCTTATCTCATATTATTATTGTGTTAATTTTTTCGCAAATGGTACGAAAAGTAGAGTATTTTCCTCGGTGATAAAGCTGTCTTAGTCTTGGGTGAACTTAAATCCCTCGCTACACTCAGGACTCGTCTTAAATCCCTCGCTTCGCTCGTGATTTAAGTTTTCAACACCCTCGCTACGCTCGGGAGTAAACCTCGAGTCCTTCGTTACGCTCGCGATTTAAATCGTCACCCGCGACAGAAGACACTGCTTTATCCCCTTGGTTAATAATCTACTATTATACGAGACTGTTTTAGACCTGTAGGTATAAATAATGTACAGAGGTTTTGAAGATTCTGCAAGATGGTAAAATTGATACAATGAGTCCCTACAGTGAAAGGAAACTTACATAATAAGAAGGACCGTTTAAATAAATTCAAAATCTCCTAACAAATAAAAGGAAAACAGAAAAATACTCATTAAAATAAAATCATTTTCTCGCACTCATTTTCCTATTCAACAATTTAATAATAATATCCTTTAGAACCACTGCTCTCGATTGTGCCGCCCTACTTTTGCGAACCGCCTGAGCATATTAAATTATCGTAATGATGAATTTACAAAAGGGGAATAACTCAGTGGTATAACGAGAATTAAACCACCACCGGCTATATTTTATAACATTATTAAACTGACATTCATAGATCTTATCTCTCTCTATGTACGTTGTAAATTATGACCGAACGAGATATGCAAAAACGGAGCGGAATGGAATACTAACAAAAGATATTTTGAGGTAGGTTCTTTGTTGAGGTATTTCTGAATGTAGGGTAATGGGGCAGCGCGATTGAATTAGCATTATTTCCGTTAAAAACGAAACAAAAGAATTGAATAAATTCACAAGCAATTTCCGTAATTAAAACTTGCAAGGTCTAGTTGCCTGATGGCAACTAGACCTTGCAAGTTGTGATCAGCTCAGTGGCAATCAACGTCAAAATCTCATATATATTTTTGAAGTGAAAACTTCTTTAGCGGCGTTGTATACTTTTTTTGTAATGGGTAAAAAATGTTAAACTCGCGTCAGGACACGTGACCTGATCGAAAATTCGTAAGACGGATGGCCGTAGCCGGTACCGCGCGTGTTTTGTTTATAAGACGATTCACAAAATACACACGTAATTTGTTCAAGTTTTCACTTCTGTCGGCACTCCCGGAGTGCCACTGTTTTTTTGCAGATTGAGACTGAGATGAGCTTTCGACTAGATTTTGAACGAAAGTTCTTCGAAATACAAGAAGTGTCCTGCAGTTTATTAAATAAAGGATTAGTTACGGGTTGCCATTTGCGATCACAATTTCACAAACATTTGAATGTGCTAACGTGCAGAGAGTATCATCAATCTAGCTTCACCTGAACTGTATTTGCATCAATCCAGTGCGTTCTACTGGACTGATCATTGTATAGGTAGGTACTTTCCACTTCTATGCCATAGCGCTTCATCGTTGTACAGGTACACACTTCTCTCGTTTTGGGATAAATTTTGGGTTACGCAGTTGTAGAGGTAGGGAATAGGTACCTATCTCTTTCCTGAAAAAGCCTGTTTCTTCCTGATGCTAGCTTAAAATTTCTGATAACATTGAATAATTGCACGCCTTAGGTATTAAGTCCGCTTTTGTACGGTATTTTTTTTTATTTATACATTAAAGTTTTAATAAATAATGTGTTTTTTTTTGACCTCAACATAGTTGGGAAAGAGCTAGTCTCATGACCAAATATATGATGATGGGTACATGTCGTAATACTGTGTCATCAAATTTAAATGCATGCCTACTAACCAGCTCCACTGCTACCACTGCTCTCAAAATGGTAAAGGAAAACGTCGCGAGGAAACCGGCATGTCACAGAACCAAAACATCGAAGATATGTGATCAACCGCACTGGGCCCGCGGGGTAGATTACGGCCCACTCCCTCTCCTCGAGAGGAGGCCTGTGTCCCAGCAGTGCAATGGGAGCATTATAGACTGATTTTGCTACTAACCAGTGTTTACATGTTAGCAAATAAATAACTAATATTGTGCTTTTTCAAAAAATTTATTACACAGATCTACGACAAAACAGCCTTTTTTTTTGTTCCCTGGGTGGAAAGCCTTCATCAACCTATCACAAAATTCTCATGACTGCACAGAGTGTCAAAAATTACGCTTCAAAATCCCAACGATCAAAGCACCTGATTTCGTGTACAAATCAGATTGGAAACAAACCCAGTGACGCGTAAAGTTTAACATTTATTCAGAAACAATCAGGCGTGCAAAGCGAACAACCTTTCAACTGAATAGCAATGCTAATCTTTTGTACTACGAACTAATTTTCTGGTCACGCAAACCATCGATCACGTATTTAAATTCATTTCTTTGCAGACGTTTTACACACTGAAGAAATAGTAAGTACATTGTACGGGTCAGTTTGATTCGATAAGGTTGGAATAAAAGTAATCGTTTCCTGCGAAACAATTCTAAGCCAATTTTAAGTGTGAATCGATTACGAGATCTGATGTAAGAATCGTTCGGCAGCGGCGGCGACCTCTCCCGTCCGGCCCTGGTTCAAGCCATGCTCCGGAGCGAGAGGGAGTGGGAGGCAGTCACCTTCTTCTGCGAAGCAGTCATGCTAGCAAAGGAGGTGACGGGATGGCTGAGGGAAAGAGCCTCGCGTCCCAGCCGCCGCGGGAGACGCTCCGGGCATCGGGAGCCGCGTGATGACTCTCGGCCACCGTGGGCGCGGGCCTGCGGACGGAGAGTAATGGGTAGCTCACCGTCCGATCAGGACCAGGCTCGTGCCGGATGGCGCGTACGTGTTCCACGCGCGCTTCAAAGAGATGTCAGCATCAGCGAAGTGGCCCGTTATGGCCGAAGCCTGCCGGGTCAGCGGGATTGTCCAAAAGGGTTACCGCTGGCCCGGAAAATGAAGGGCTAAGGAAGGAATACGGGTGGGTTTTAGTCAGTAAGAATCCGACACCCCTCCAATACTCAAAAAAAAATGTCGTTTAAGAATTAGTTGCTATATTAACGATTTAATCATAATTCTGCTCTTCTTTCTATTTTTAGTCTTGAGACTCACAATCATGATATATGTCTGTGCAATCTTCCGCAAGTTTTAGCGATTTTCTATATATACCGGCTGACTTTTTAGCCGTCTGGACAAAAACAGAGTATAAAAGATGAACGGAGTAGAAGCCTATGGCAAAGAAAGCTCTTTTTTTTTCATTCAAAAACCTAAAATGAAATTAACCCATCAATAAATTAACCTGTCCAAAACGACTACTTATTTGAAGTAAACTTTTCACTTTCACACTAAAACAAAAAAAAATCAACAAATAAATCGACACATAATAAAAAAATTCAACATAGAGGCACCCTACTCTACGCGCTGAAATTATCAATGAATTCGTAGTGACATTCAATCCTTTGATTGAAAACCTAAGGACTGAATGTAAAAAAGTGATTGTTTATTACATAATTTGTAAAAAAAAAATTCTATGGCATAGGCTTCTAGTTCGTGCATCTTTTATACCCTATTTTTGTGTTTTGTAGCATAATATTATGATGCACTAGGAAATAAAAAAAAAAAAAACAAAATAATTAAGCCCTGACATTAGACGAAATTTCAATATTATACCAGAAATATTTAAATATGTAAACATATTTAAGGCCTGAAACAATACGACAGTAAGGTACTATCGTATTGTCAAATGAAAACGATGGCTCAGCAAATACATCAACCAAAGGTCACAAACCGCTATGTCCGCAAAAAACGGCAATATACTGCCGCAACACTATATATACACAAACCTATGTATATTACTAACATGCTGTAACAATGTTACGCAGTGTTTCAGGCCCAAACAAAGGCATTCGATCCATTACCGGGACACTAAAAGCCTATTCGTGATAGGCAGGAACATCGTTAACATAAAAGATTAATGTTTTTTAAATGAATGCCTGAAACCTGAACGTGGTTATGCGTAGACAATTATGGAAATTGGCAACTCAGTCCAAAGCAGACGGAAGAAATCTCTGAAGTTCGTTTAAAGTTTCAGCTGAGAATTTTGCCTGAAGATGTCTCTGAAATATTGTGGAAGTGAAAATTTCACTTCAAAATCGGAGATGCGAAAGTGTTTTATTTAACAACGGCTTGTAAGAGATATTGGGAGTCGGCGTAAGTCACTGAATTTGAAAGTTGAGTGTAGGTCGGAAATGCGAGATTGATATTATTAGCTTTTGCCGCGGTTTAGCACGCGTGGAGGTCGGAAATTATCCTACGGGATCGTACTACCGGGATAAAAAGTATCTTTTGTCCGAACCCTCGTCATGGTTTACCTCTGTGCCGAATTTCATTGAATTCCGTTCTGCCGTTGAGGCGTGAAAAGGTGGCAGGCAAGGTTACCTTCGCATTATAATAGGTACTAAGTATAGTATGATAGTTATGAGCTCCATTGTCACTAATGAGACACAATTACTTTTATAATGTTCCCGAACTTAATATATCTACCTAATAGATGAGGGGATATGACAGGTAGATTGAAATGGACAAGCGATTCAATAACAACACTGAATCATTCAAATGACTTAGAAACAGAAATAAAAGTAGATTATTTCTACAAGCCAAAAACGGCCACAACCTCTAAACAGTTAAGTCTAATTTACAACAAACAACAACCTCTCATTCAAACTTCTCAGAACAACTTAACAGGAGCGTCAGCCAAAATATTTCAAAACATACTTCGTACGCACATAAAGTAGGCGCATGTCACACTGCGAGCTATAACTTAACTAAAGGCCAGCGGTGCTATTCTGTAAAAATCTCACCGTGCAAAGTTAGGTGAAGTGAGCGTGGAGTGAGCTGTCAATAGTGTCAATTCCTAGCAAAGACAAACTCACTTCACCTAAGTTTTCACTGTGAGATTTTTACAGAATCGACCGGCAGTTGTTTCAAACGATTGGTTAACATAACATACGTACGTCAAATATTAACGAGTAAGTAATCGTAATTATTTTACTTAAGTCAATGTCAATATAATTTTGTAATTGTTATTTGAAACAGCGCTTTTTTTGTTTAACGATACTTAGCGCCATTTTTAACGTATTCGTGTGCGTCAAATGGACGTGAAACAAACCGCCCTTAGCTTAGCTTACGAAGCTGTGGCTCTGTGCTCTCAATATTCTTGTAAACACACCACTAACTAAATAAAAACAAGCGGCTAACAGAACTGGGAGAGCCAGCTAGTCCAGTCTATTCCAGCTTAGCTAAATGAACAACAATTTGCCTTTATACATCGATTTACTCTCGCATCGCTTCGCCAATATTTATTTATGCCCTTAGTTTTAGGTGTGATATTAGAAGGCTAATTTCCCGTAATTAAAAACGTTCAAAATTTATTCGCAATCTCATCTTAGCGACAATCAATGGCAAGAAATTGTCAAAAACTTATGTTCTTAAAATCACGAGAATTGCTCCTCAAATATATCAGCTCACATAACTAAGAGTAGTACCTACGCATGAAGATTTTGTACTACAGTATAGGCAAGTTGGGTCAGCTATGCTTGCGGTATGACCTACGCTTCAAACATACTACTAAAAATTCAGAGGCGGAACCCATGGCTTTGCATTTTAAGGGTCGGCTGGAAACCGCAACCATGGGTAAAGGGGATACAACAAAATCCCATGCCTTCCCTAACTGACGCCCCGTGAAATTACGCCAAACACCTAAATATTGGATATAATATGTGGTGTGCCGAAATGGATGGGCCTATACTTACATAGATACATCATGGTAGATAGATAATGTCGATTATGGTTAAGATAATGTTATGAAAATGAGGGATCAATAAGGCCTGAAAGAAATAAAACCCTTTCGTGATTGTTGAATTATTTCTACAAGTTCTGTCCGTTTTATACGTATGTACGTTCACTATGGCGCTGACGGTTGCAAAGACAAGACTGCTTTAGACTATGGCGGTCTTATAATTATTTAAACTTAATTTTCAAATACGTAGGTCGGTATGTACAGACGCCAGCACATCAAGCTACTACAATCTGTCAAATTTCTTCAATAGATTTGCAACTTTATCGCTAAAGCATAAGATTCAAAGTTGATTAGGAAAATTTGACAGTTTCGGGTAGGTTGATTTTGATGTGCTGGCGTCTGTACATATATGCGAAGACTTCCTACTCATTTACTCAGGTAGTAAAAAAATATAAGGATCGTGGCGTTCTGTAGTTTCTGCTATGGGAAGAAGGCATGAGCATAACGAGTGTAAAAAGACACTTAACTAAGCCGAGAGTCACTACGCTCCGTAGTTTTAATCATTTTTGTGTACTGGAACATAAGAAAGAAAGAAAGAAAGAAAACACGTTTATTTGCGGCAAACATGACGCATAAAAATAAAAAAACCAACAAAAACATAGAACTGGGAACCTTCTGATTACAGTGATATTGAAGGTCAAAATTACAACTTTAAGTAACGTTTTTTTACGAAAACAACTTTAAATACCCCCACGACCCTTGTAGCGTTGCATGCTCGGTGCATGCAACGCTACAAGGGTCGTGGGGGTATAAGTATATATATCCCATAAGCACAATGTTCTGCGTGCGTTACAGTGCAAAAAGCAAATTTTCACACCAAAAATAAAAGTCGTTTCCCAGCAATTGTTATTGTGCAATGTTACTTAGTTTGATGTACGGAATGCGTAGTTGTCGGCGTTGTGATGTGTCTTGTTACACCCTGTATGAACTTATGCATGTATGTTTTATAGAACCACCTGGCCTGTGATCGCCATGACAGCCGACAAAGACAAGACTGTCTTAGACTATGGAGGTCCAAAATAAACATGAGTCGCAAACAAGCACTGACAGGTAGCGACTAACCTCCTTCTATAAATAGGTAGTAATCACGTACCTAAAGCTAAAAAACCGTACTATAATGAAATTCCTATACAAATTAATCAAAACATGTCAAAAGGAATCCCTTTCAAAAACATTTCTGAAGCGCTAGCTAATAAGCAATCGATACGCAGTATGATTTTTAATCAAAGGTTATGGAGAAAAAATGTTTTCCACATTTTATATCGTACACGTATTTGTTACGCATTTACCAGAGAGACCGAAAGTAATCTCGTATTACGACAAATGACGAACATACGAGTTACCCTTAACAAACATTTACGACTCACCCTTAGTAAAATGACGACTCAATATACTTCGCACAGACGATTTTTTACTCTCATCATCTGACTAGCGTTTTGTCCAACTATTTTGGGGTTGGCTTCGAGTCTAACTACACGGAGCGACTGCCTATCTGACCTCCACAATCTAGTTACTAGGTAATACGTTACTTTCGGGCTTCTGACGACCCATAATGACCGTCAAATTTCGATGCCATGACTAATAGTTTAACGTGCTTTCTTACTTTATTACTTAGCGACGAGCTCCCTTTTCCTCTATTGTGACACAAATTCTAGCTTGAACTTAATTTAGCCCAACTGTCTCGCCTAACAGCCTATAAAGGTAAAGACGTTTTTCAGGACAATAATGCTTAAGACTTGATAGGGTTACCAGATTCCTTTTTGTTTTTGAATAGCCTGCCTTAACACTATCCAATCTTTTGTAAGACAAATAAAATAAATGCTAGGATAAAGTTACAGGGGAACTGTTAATAGTTTAGACAGAATATAATAACAGGGTGCATGGTAACATCGACGCACAAACTGTAACCTGAATTCATAGCATATCATTCTAAACACCCTAGCGTAGAAATTATTCTTCAGTTATCATATCAAAATAAAAATCTGCTGTTTCAATAGGTATAGAAAAGTGCACCTACGAGGTCAAAAGGTAAAAAAAATTTTTTTTAATGACCGGCGGTATATTTCTTTGTTATCTAGGGTATTTAAAATCATGTTACAGGGTGAGTGTCGATGTCCCCTGCAACTCTGTGTGGTTTGTTTTACATTTCAATGGATTTCGAGTCGACTGACAGACTTTTAATATGTATTTATGAAAGAAATCTGTCTATATTTTAAAGGACTTATTTTATTTGTTAACAAGTCAGTACAAAATTTTAATCCTCGTAACGTCGTTAGTTCGCTCTCAATCATCCGTCATTAACACACCCCCATCTCTCATTCACTCATATTGCATTCCATCTTTACATACCAAGACGTGAGACCCCTCCATGTCTCGGAAAGCACGCTAAGCCGTTGGTCCCGGCTGTCATTCGTAGATCTTTGACAGTCGTTACGGGTCGTCAGAAGCCCGAAAGTCTGACGACCAGTCTTACCAAGCGGTATCGTATTACCCAGTGGGTTGTGGAGTTCAGATAGGCAGTCGCTCCCTGTAAAATACTGATATTCAGCTACATCCGGTTAGACTAGAAGCCGACCCCAACATAATTACGAAAATGCCAGGCAGATGATGATGTATGTAAGAGTATCTGTGGTTGGAGCAAGTTATAGCTATATATTATACTAGATTCCGCCCGCGACCACGCCCGCGAGGTATGTCGATAAAAACTACCCTATTTATTTATTTTTTTTTTATTTTCTTTTTTTTTTTATTTTTTATTTTTTTTTTTTTTATTTTTTTTTTTACCTTATGTAAATCCGGGATGCAATCTATCTCTCTGTCAAATTTTATCGAAATCCGTTCTGTGGTTTAGGCGTGAAAGGTAACACTAATATACTAATATGATAAATTCGCAAGTAACTCTGTCTGTCTAGACAGAGTTACTTGCGAATTTATAATATTAGTATGGATTTTACTACGCATGTGGGGGACAACCCTAATTGCATGAATATGTCTGTAGGTACCCCATAACTCAGTGGCCTCGCATTTTATCGCCTCATACGAGTTCATTTCTTTTAAAGGTTCGCCGTGTAAATGGCAATCCTTATATCTACGACATATTCTGAAATGCTAGTGCCATGTATGTAAACAGGCTTTATGTTAGGGACAGATGAAAAGCTATATTTTTTCCTTAATAAGTATTTTATAAGGTACATTTTATCGCTTTTGGAACATTGTTTATGTGAGATAGAACTGAAATGCATAAATTCTGGTTAAAGTGATTTTTTTGTCTTGTATCACTTGGCAAAAAGATAGTTTACTTAGGTTGTGTAAGACGTATAGGTACCTCAGAATCGTCACTGTGCCAGCATGACATCAAAATTCTCTGTGTGAGAAGGGAAAATGGTAATTAAGGAAAAAAAGGTACAAGGAATGAGCTAGGAATACTACAACTATTTCAGTCCTACGTTCACTTTACGTGGCAGAGTGAAAATAGGAATTAACATTGTGAATGTAGATTCTTTTCTAAAGTTACTTATAAAGAGATAAGATTTGGACTGTTTATTCATAAACGTTGCTAAAAGTTAAGTGGCGATTACTGACGGTTTAACCATACATTTTGACGTTTAAAGATCTCTTATCTTTAAACAACTTTTATAGATAAGCCCCTTGCTGTCTTTGTATGTTCGTTTGTTACAGTTTCACTCTAAAACGGCCGAATGGATTTAGATGAAATTTTGGACATAAGTAGACCGTGACCTGGCAAAGGACATAGGCTACTTTTCATCCTCGATCGCAGACGAAGTCGCGGGCAACATGTAGTAAAGAAAAGCAAGAACCCAACTTAAATAAACAAATGACCAAAACTAAGACGCTTGTTCGGAGGATAAGTAATCACAACATGACGTAATTAATTTCAGGAGGAAAATCCCTTATCCACGGGAAGCGAAAAGGTCACTTCTATTGGAAATCACAAAGCTGTAACAAAATATTCGCATAAATCGCAAACAAAACAAGTAACAATAACTCCGAAATGAAGTTTACTACCGTTGTTATTACAAGATATTGGCACAAGAGTAGATACAGTAACGGAGACCAAGGTTCGTACTTTCATACAAACGTGATGTGAAAGATTCGAAAAGACAGCTGGCTCGGAAGTTTGTAGCGCCTCTTCTTCCCGTCTAACGGCTACTGCAAACAGGCGCGACGCGCGACGCGAATCGCGCGCGACACAAAGGCACCGCTTGTCGCGCGACTTGCGGTGCCTTTGTGTCGCGTGTAGCGTCGCGCCTGTGTGTACGAGCCTTAAAGCACTAGGAAGTGGTGAAGGGCGGGCGTTTTGTGGGACTGTTTTATGTAATTTTGACGTTCAGAGAGTGCTGATTCTCAGCCTAATTTGTACAAATTAATTTTTGATTTTGATTTCACTACTTCATGAAAATGGTTACGTCCTACGTGTGTGTGAAGCTTTACCAAAACTTTTACGTACTAAGCAATCTTATTAAGGATAGGATTGATCTTGTCGTAAACTTTAACGCTTAGCTGTCAAAGTAACTAAAGTTTTGACACGGTATTCAATATTGGCTCAGAATGTCCTATCATGTTCAATCCGTAGAGGCTTTTCTGATCTTATTTAGATTGTAGGGTACGCGAATAAAGGTAAAATTATTTTATATTACATTAGTTTATGATTTATTTATTTTATTTAACCATTTATGTACACACGACCTCGTATTTTATAAGATTTTCGTACAATGAGAAGTCAGCTTATATAAATGCGTATTATAAACAGACAAGAAGAAAAGAACAGAAAAATAGGAAAAAAAGTGATGCTTATTTCTAAAAAAATCTCTTCTAACATACCTGCGATAGGAAAGTTTGACTTTTATCACTTTTCTCGTAAACGTCGTGCACTTACTATATGTTATAAACTCACTATGCACAGTCACCAAAAGAGATAAGTAACCAGGGTTGTCGGGTATAGTTGAAGTTTAGTACGAGTAAGAGCTCAATGAATATTTTCGAATGAAATTTAATTTAATAAATCAACTGTTTGTTTTCTATTAATAAAATTAAATTTTATTCGAAAACATCCATCGGTTTCTTACAAAACTTCAACTATACCCGACGACCCTCGTTACATATCTCCTTTGGTGACCATACGTACCCAGTTTTGCAGGATACTTTCCACAGAGATACTGTATAAAGCTTACCGCGTGATCTCTGCTGGATATCTACTCCATGTCGGCGTTACAAAAATAACTAAACAACAACCATTGTTTATTTTCTCGGAGCGAAGTTATCATAATATTGCTGAAACGATCAAAACAAAAGCCGAGCACTTATTGTTATAGTCTACCATAAACTAAGGCGTGTGTAAAGGTACGTTTATAAGAGTTCTTAATATTAAGGCGTTTACTGTTTACCCTAAAAGTGTTCCTGGGAAATTGCAATGGTTTTATATAGCTGAAGGGGGAGTGCGATTATGGGTTGTAAAGTATTTCAAATTGCTTTTCATTTCGCTGAGAGTACCTTTGAGTTGCAATAAATCTGTACCCTCGTGATGCTATTAAACTTCCTTCGCCCGGTGTTCTGTAGTATTTGCCAAACCCTATGGAAAAGGTTTTATGTGAGTATGTACAGACGCCAGCACATCAAGCTACTACAATCTGTCAAATTTCTTTATTAGATTTTCAACTTTATCCCTAAAGCTTAAGGTTCAAAGTTGATTGGAAAAATTTTACAGTTTCGGGTAGATTGATGTGCTGGCGTCTGTAAGTTTACCATAAAAGTAGTGACCGACCTAAAAATATTTGACTGGTCTTCCTATGATTATGGCAAAAATAACATTATTTATGTCTGTAATTTATATGGTATACATAATAAAGAGTATTCTATTCTATTCTATTATTTTCTTCATCGTGTCGCTGGCACGACAGATATTATTTGTTGGGCCAAAATACGCCACTTCGACGGCGTTTGGCTGCATGTTTTGGGGCACAAAGGGCAGGTTAGGAAGCGGAGCATAGTTTGTGACACAGTTCCACATCCACACCCTGGTGCCGTTTCAAGGTAGCTCCACTTTAAGAGGTTCGACTTGCACCTTATAGTAAGACTATGACTATCATCAACATCATTATTACCAACCGATGTACAGACACCAGCGCATCAAGCTACAACAATCTGTTAAATTTCTTTAATAGATTTTGAATTTTATCGCTAAAGCTTAAGTTTCAAAGTTGATTGGGAAAATTTGTCAGTTTCGGGCAGCTTGATACGCTGGCGTCTGTATGTCCACTGCTAGACATTGGCGCCGATTCCCTTGTTCACAAACTAAACCAAATTTAAGTTCAGTGCATCTTTTTCTTTCTATTTCATTTTGAAAAGGATGGAAGATAAAAATTTGTTTAGTCCTGTCAAATTAAGATACTCCATAGACGAGTGTAGACGTGATTAAAAAATTGGCTACTAAAAATACAATTTACGTCAGGTGCTGACTAATTTTGCAGGACTAAACTAATATTTATCTTCTGTCCTTTTCATAATGAAATAGAATGAAAAAGATGCACCGAGCTTAAATTTAGTTTAGTTTGTGACCAAGGGAATCGGCGCCATTGGCCACCCCCAAGACAGGGTTTGATAACAACTTGCTTGGCAGGCGGGTTGCCCCAAGCAGTAATGCTATAGAGAATGCTGCTATCCATACCATAGTCGCCTCTAACGATTCCCACGAGAAGAAAATAGGGTAGTGCCATTCTTGATTAGTCAAGAATGGCACTACCCTATTTTCTTCTCGCCTGTTTGTAGGAGCCTTTAGAGGCTCCTACAAACAGGCGCGACACGCGATATAATCGCGCACGACACAAAGGCAGCGCTCGTTGCGCGACTTGCGGTGCTTTTGTGTCGCGCGCGATTATATCGCGTGTCGCGCCTGTTTGTAGCCATAACACTGAACTATGACACAGAGAGCTCTGAATTTGTTTCGGTTTTTCTTCTCTAAGTAGTCGGATAGGCAACAGCGACCTTATGTAGTATTAAAATAATTTATTTTGAACGAGTAAAAGTACGGCCTGGCGGTACGGAAGTAGCTCATTTAACATTTAACACTGTAATCAAATGTTGACCTATATACATAAAGTAAGCAACAACGCAAGATAATTATCGAATAGTTTATCGCATGATTGGCCAATTAAAAAACCATACAAATAAAATGGAAAAATTAAAGGTAAATAATGTCTGACAGTGGATTGACCTACATAGCCTGTGAATTGAGTGCCTATTGAGTGGATAGGGGCAACGTTCTTCAATGATAACATCATTAAATTGCATGAGGTTGTTGATCAGATCTTTTTATTGGAAATGTACGGTATTTATTTCTGTAACTGCCCGTGACATCACAGCGGGCCCTATCAGAATACCAGCGCTGCAACATTTATTTTTTAAATGTCATGCTGAGATAGGAGCCTTTTGGCCTCGTATAGGACTTTCTGTTTCATTTTCCTTTTGTTACTTTTTTTTTATATATCTTGGATTTTTATTTTGCTGTATTTAGTTTAGTTTGTGATCTTCCTGTACGAGTCGCAATAAATACTTTTTCTTTCTTTCTAATAAAGCTGAAGAGTTTGTTTGTTTGAACGCGCTAACCTCTGGTACTACCAGTCGAATTTAGAAAATTCTTCATATATTTGATCGCCCAATTCTTGAGGAACATCACGCTGTAACCCTTAGAAGCCGAGCAAAAACAAAAAAGTCGAAAGGAACGCTGAGCAAAAAATAAGTAGGCGATGCGATGCGATGGGGTGGGTCGGGCGAATATAAAATTTAACGCAGAAAAAGTCACGGGCAGAAGCTAGTAATAAAATAAAGTTTTTTTGAGGAACAAGCACTTTATTTGCCACAGTAAATATCTTACTAAACGATGATCATTCAAAATCGAAATCTAAAAGATATTTATGATGTTTTACTAAATTCACGAAGTAAATATACGAGACTAAAACAAACATATCAAACAAAACTGAAAATAAATTGAACCTGAAACATGATTTTCAAAAGTTATACTGACTATTATAATAATTTCCCAATAAAAACATTCACAGAGCCGTGATGCCAAACATTTTTGCACAAAAAAAAAATCAGAAAAACAATTCGTTACGAGAATACAATTTATACAACCAAATTCTACAATTGAATTCCTAGAATTCATATCTCCCTAACAGTTGTAAATGATATGCATAACTAAGCTAGCGGATATCCGCATTCATGCATAAATAATATGAGGGTTTCGTGCATAAGTCCTGGCTTGGAGCGTAGAATCAATAAGTCATTTGGTTACCTGTGCGTCAGTTTGGTTGTGTGAGAGAATGTGGCGGAAATAGTGTAGAAGACTATGGAAAATTAAAAGATACTTGAAATTGTAGGTTATTTTTTTCTCTGTCATAAAGCGGATGGCGTTAGAGGAGAGGAGTTCTTGAGTGGAGACCACGAATCAGCAAGCGTAGCGTGAGATGCTTGAAAGAATGACGACATAAAAAGGAAGCTGGGACAGATGGTTTCGGACGGTGGACAAGTGGCTGAACGCGGATTTGATTGATCGCACCTTATAAGACTTTAATAAGCTTTTATTCAAAAACAAAAACAACTACAAAAAGTAATGACATGAAAAAAGATTGAAACTTCAAGAAAATATTTTTTGAATTTTCGTGGTAAAGTATACTATACTAAATTAAAGCTATCAAATATTTCATTTCTAATAGCTTAACAAGCTTCAACAATAACGAGCGAACATATCGACTAGTCACCGACCGCAATATCATTAGCACTTTACAATACAAGGCTGTAATTACTTAGTAAATCCAATAAGCAGTTCTAGGCAATTAATTGTAGGCCAATCAACACGCAAACTGAAAATTATCAGCTTTGTGTTCGTAGCGATAAAATGGGATATGAAACCGTTATGATACGTTCCATTGTAAGTTGTATGAAGTAGCGTGTTGAAAACTGGTTGCTTTTTTGGGGTGTTGTTTCTTTTTTTGCTTTTGTACTTTACTAAGCTTAACTGGGCTGGTCATGCGGCACGTCAGATGAGAAATGGGCTAAAGAACTACCGACTGGGTACCATTAAACGCACGGCGACATCGCGGCAGGCCAAGGCGAAGATGGTGGGACGACCTTACTCGAACCGAAAGGACTGGCAAAAGACAGAATTGTGTGGAAAGGGGAGAGGGAGGCCTTTACCCTGCTTTGGGACAATACAGGCTAGTTAGATTTGATCGGATTTGATTAGGTAGATACTTTATGGGGAACGTTCATAAAAGAGTTCTAGTTCATAAAAGTGGTGCCAGTCACTGAGACTTTGCATGAAAACTGGTTGTCATGGTAATAGCATGTGATGCGGACGAACGAGGGACATATCGTAAAAAACACTTTGATTATGAATTTCGATGACTATAATTAGTAGGGGATCACCAAGGACACGATACTGGGATTGTGTGAACGATGATATTATATTAAGAGAGTAAAAACGGAGAAGATAGCTACTAGAAATAATTGAAAATACAAGATATACCTAAATTGCGCTTGAGAATGAAGAGTATTCTTTATAAGATTTGTAATGAAATATTCAAAGCTTGAATTTCTTCATGGCAAAAATGTCGTGGCACAATGTAATAAAACTGTGACAACGATGACGTAAACAATAACGTCGTTGATAATATATTTTTACAAGTGAAGACCTCTAAACTGTGGCAAAATCAATATTTGATTTATAAGAATAGAAATGAATTTGTGTCTCATTAACCACAGTTGAGTTACTACCGCAGAACATTCTATGCAATAGGATTCCAGCCCAAAATGGACTAAACCTACTACAGAACAAAAGATTTCACTATCAGACGTTTCGTAAAACAATTTCACACAACAGCTCAAAGTGGATAGCGCATGTAAGGTTTGTATCCAGTCCGTTCGAAGCACAAAGCCGTCCGTAAGCGCCTTCCTTGCGTGTCATGACGATGTGTAAAGCACATTAGAGATCACGCACATTGCTATATATGTATTGGTTTTGATAGAACAGTATGTGAGCAACCGCTCACAATTTCACAAGGTATTATAGTATATATTAGGTAGGTATTAATAATATTGTATCTCGGTTCACTCGTGCAAAGCGATGGCGAAGTAGATCGGATAGTTAAGCTCAGAATTAACACTGGATGGATAAAATAGCGGTAGGTCACGGGAACAACTTGGGGCTCCCGCATTTATCCTCAGACTTAATCTACTTACTTACATAACAATGGTGAGACCTGCTGCCTTGTATGTATCAGAATCTTGCGCCATAATAGGAATGAATGAAAGGTAATTGCATGCAGCTGAAATGATAATGCTAAAAGGGATACGTAGTGTTACGCGAATGGAAAGAATAAGAAATCAGTTGGCCAGCGGAAAGGTCATGTCAAAGTCAAAGTCAAAACATTTATTTCAAATAGGCACATAAAAGGCACTTTTGAACGTCAAAAATTACAACAAATATAATTGATTCTAGTCGCCCATTCCAAAAGGTAGTTTTCGTATGGAGAAGAATGGGCAAGAAACTCCTCCGTTACTCTTTTAAAATTCTTTCAATATTTTGCATACATTTTATATAATCATAATAATTATGTGAAGACGATGCACCTAAAATAAAATTACTATAACACAATAGGTAAAAGAATTAAAAATGAAACCATGACATAAATTAATTATCTGATACAATGGTATGGGCATGTGATGCGGAAGAATTAACAAAATGTCGTTGGTAAGTTTTGAGTTTAAATGTGGAAGGCTATAAGAGTTGGGGCTGGCCAAAAAAACGATGGATGGACTTTATGATAGATGATATAACTTGAAAGATGGTGACTAACGGGATGACACCTAATAAAGAAGTACCTATGTAAGATAAAGACTAGATGCGGATAACAGAGAACCGGGTGTTATAGTGCATATTGGGAGACTCCTATGTCCAGTGCACTGTGATAGACCGAGTACCCTGACGCAAAGGTAGACCTTTGCGTCAGGTAGACCGTATACAAAGCTATAATTTGAGGTTAAAAGAATGAGGGGTTTCAGAACCAGAAGTGATTTCCAACAACAATACGTCAACCTAAGAAAGAATGTTGATATATTTCAGACTGTGTCTGTAATTTCAATGGCGTATCTAATCATTCTAGCTGGTGTTAATGAGTATAGTTATCACTACCTACCTATATATTTTCGTTCGTAGAAAAACCCAGATTATGATGTAATAATGCCATGATGATTCCAGTGCGAGAGAGAGATAGAGCAATACATTACCAATAGCACCATCCCTTTTTCAGAGTGGAATAATGATGGCAATATTTACTAATATTATAAATTCGAAAGTAGGAACTCTGTCTGTCTGTATGTTACCTTTTCACGCCTAAACTACTAAACGGATTTCGATAAAATTTGGCAGAGAGATAGATTGCATCCCAGGTAAGGACATAGGATAGTTTTTATGGACATACCTTGCGGGCGAAGCCGCGGTCGGAAGCTATTACTTCATAATATGGCCCTGTTACCTTTAGCCAATAGTAACCTTACTAAATAACCATTAAAAACATTATTAGGCTTCGCTGTAATTAGATAAAAAAAACTGACAGGTACCTAGGTTTCTTTAAGTAGGTAGAATTAATTTTCAAGCAAATGTTCAACCGAAAACTATCCGCAGCACAACAAATCAAAATGATTTAAACACTTCTAGTGCTGCTTTAAGTGAATTTGTAATGGGATATTTGAATAGGATTAACAATTCTGTTAACAAATCCTGTACGGACTAGATTCCTGTTTGGTTGCATTTGATTTACATAGAAACCTCTGATTGCACTGTTGCACTTGTTGGAACACGGGGCAGTCTGGATGTTAAGGGAAGGAACTAAACGCAAAAAACGCAAGTTTTAGAAACAATAAAAGTATATGATCGACTACAGTAAACAAAATCAGAAAAATATATGATATTCTTCAGGATATATGCTAGATTGTTGAAAATATAATACAACTAATTTGATACGATAGAAAAAAAACATGAAGATACCTCTAAAAACTTTCTTTCTACAATAAAAACCATACTAATATACATAGGTACAATCATGCTGATTTTTGTCAGATCATTCTACAAGCAACATACTAAAACACTAGTGTTTTAATTTTTTATTCCAAACAATATTTTTTTTTATAATTAAATAATTGCTTCATATTTTGCAATAAATTGCCAGCGTTGTGTCATCGCGCTTCTCTTTCTTTTCTATACAGTCCGATAGTGACAGCGCTTTAGGTTGTTGTAAGCCTCTTAAATTGAATTAATGCAAAATACTGACAGTAGGTACGTACTTATTACTTCTTGTTCAAAAATTATATGTAGAGATACTTGATCTCTTTTTACCGACTTCAAAAAAAGGAGGTTATCAATTCGACACGTATGTATGTAATATTATTGGAACTGCATTATATTCACATATGACAATGTATTAGGGCTTCCAAACAAATATACAAAATTTTATAGATATGAGATATGTATGTTTGTTTGTCCACGCATTTCTCCGCAACTGTTAATCAGATCGTGACCATTTTTACTATTGGCTTACATTTACTTCAACTTAGGGAACAGTGCAAGTTTCATCAAAATCGATTCAGTAATTTTCAAGATATCGACTAATACGTGTAAGGCCTGGCTTATTGATATGAGATAAGGGTGTAATGTCAAAAGGAAAACATTTAAAAAACTTGGTCAAATTCTAGTGCAATATTTACAACAAAACTATTACCTACATAATAAAGAAACATTCCAGTTTTTACTTAAAACTTAAAATTACGAAATAAAAAACAAATAAAAAAAACATAGATTTCAAAAAGAAATTAACTCAAAATTATTAAATAACTTTAAATTTCGGAAGTCGGTGGCAAAAAACTAAAACCAAAATACAGATCCCAAGACACCGAATTCCGAAATTAAAATTATTTCATAATATTAAGTTATTTTTTTTTTTCAGTATTTGGCTGAGCAAGCAGCCATTTGCAGAAGTAATGTTATGTAAACTAAAGATTTATATCAATCTTAAGAAAATACTAGATACCGAAGCAGACACTTTACATAATGTGCCTAAATTATCTCATCACCACTGCGCTCCAAATGGTGAAGGAAAACATCGTGAGGAAACCGGCATGTCCTAGAACCAATAATTCGAAGACATGTGACATCTGCCAATCCGCACTGGGCCCGCGTGGCGGATTATGGCCCACTCCCTTTTCACATAGAGTAGGCCTGTGTCCTAGCAGTGGGAACATTAAAGGCTGATAATAGGACACACTTGTCTTTTAGTCCCCATAACCAGCAGCCATAGACAATAATATCACTTCAATTATTATAAGTCACAAAATCTCTACCAGTTACTGACAAAGCGCCATAATTAGGTATGTGACAGATGACATGATGACGCCCTTTGTACACTGACGGTTTCTTTACGGTGTGGCGTATAAACTGCTCCGTAGAAAAAACGTGTCTGTCAACAAGCTTCCATAGTAATTCATACAACACTGACGACCGTGCCTACACACGGCGTATAAACCGCGCTGTATAAAAAATGTGTCCGTTATCAAGGTTTCATGGTGATCCGTTTTTTTTTATACAACACTCACGGCTGTGACCGTGTATGTTTCGTAGTTTTTCACGGCAAGAAAAACGTGTTTGGACAAAGGTTTTATTGTTTTTGTTTTTTACGGGTTTCGCTGGCAGAGTTTTCGCGAAACCTTATTTTCACCCTTTTGTAACAAACCAATACCTATTGTACAATGCCTCCATTTTCAATTAAAAGCCTGTAATGTAAAACAATTGAAACGGAAATACGAAAATTAAATTCACAATCTTTAAAGGCTGTGTAATTGGTTTCCATCATTGAATCACGCTCAGACAATTGTAGCTTCAAATTTAATTTTGAACCAGTTAACCCAACTTATCATACATCAGGTATCAATTCTGTTAACCAACTTTAATTTATACGGGACTAAACGGAAATTGACAAACCCTTCTGCTCGCAACCCTACTAAAAAGTCATACACATGAACCGCACGCGTCGACGGAAGCAGTAGCCTCTGTCGTCAACGTGTTTTGCTCGTGCGGTGCGTATGTACACTAATGTCACAACCTATAATTCAATTGTTAACTAGGCACCTACCCCACCTTCGGCGATTAACGAAAAACGAGTAGAGCTAGCAACTATAAACGAGTTAGCGAGGAACTAGCAGCGAGTGTGCGACGGCGACGTGCGATTACTCGCTAGAATGCGTATGTGCCAAGCGTGAGTCTCTCAGTGAGTATTCTGCCTGAGTGTCGCTGAGCGAGTTCTCTCTTTAATAGCTCTTGTCGCTGCAACAAACGAGTACTCGCCAGCAGTGTACAAAAGTCAGCGATTAACTATTATATCTCTATATAATATATGTATCTCTTTTACTTATACGAGATCTAGAATCTTTTGAACATTTCTTGAGAGACAGGACAGATGCCGTAGGCATCTGTCACCGCCGACGAATAAGTGACTAGCTATCGACTATTTTCTCGCTCAAGAAACGTACGAGTTGAGATGACGGCTTATAGAGATCTAAGAAGGTATGCTGTGACCACACCAAATAAATGGGGTTAAGGACAAGAAACAAAAAAAAAGTTGATAATCTGAACGGAAAATTATAAGTAACTTATTTTTTTTAAATGTTATTATCGAATCTACTGACAGAAAAGTGTAAGGCGTTGCCATAATTATAAAGGGTGTCTAGGCCGAAGCTTCAAAAACTAATGAAACTGTTACCCCTTTCTACAATGACAGCCGATAAATGCAGTTGTTTCCTTCAATACCCTATCAAGTTGAAGTCTCAATCAAAGTCGCTACTCCTATCACACACAATGAAAGTCAATCATGAATTCATGACTGGTTACTCGCCAGCTAGCAATCAGGAAGATTTCTTACTTTCTGATAGCAATCAATCAGTTGGAATTGATGTTCTTTTGTTTTGCCAGTCAATCGAAGACTTTGATGGGAGTGGGAAAGATGATTGTGATTAATTGGAAGTAAAGTGGTAGGTTGGTAGGTACTATGTGTGAGCGATGATACAGCACTTTGAAATGTTCGTGATTATCAGATAATATTCAAAACATATTGCCCAGAGATGTTACCAATAAAAAGGTTAAACATGTTTTGCTAATAAATAAAATAATGTTTATTTATCCAAAGTAATACTTATACACAGGTTGATCACAGTGGTGGTTAGTCGCAGATGGATTATCGTATCCGCTGTTTTACATAACCGGTAGCCGTTTTACAAAACAGCTCCATTATGTAAAACAGCTGAACGAAGTGGACGTTTAACTATTTTCCAGATTATTTTAATTAAAATTTTAACAAAACATAGATATTATGACATAGTCCAAACAAAATAAAGGCCAGTAATAAATCCAACAAAAGTAAATAAACAAGTGGAATATCTAGAATTCGTAATGAATTTTGAATCCAGCTATGCCCCAGTGATTCACTCTTCACGAGGATCACCTTAGCATCCCCGTCCACCAATAGCAGTCCAGCAGAATTTATACTGTTCTGATTTAGCTACGAGTAAGTCCCGAGTAAGAAAAATAACCCAGCGTCTTTGGGAGTAAGTTGTTCTGAAATCTAAATAAACGTTTTATCTATCTCTCTATATATCTTGAACGAAACGAACATAGGAACGTCCCCGTTACTAGCGATAGCAAGGTGTTTTGCTCGAAGTTTCATCTTGGTTTTTATGTTGCGCGACTTAGAGCTTTTCACTAAATCTTGTTTTAGAATTGCAGAGTCCAGTTCAAACTCAAACTCAAAACCCAAACACATTTATTTCAATCAAACCATTTACATGCACTTTCGAATAGTCAAGAAATCGGTCAGTCAAAAAATATGAAGCTAGTTGCCCATTTCAAGGGTTGGTACCTATGGAGAAGAACGGGCAAGAAAGTCCATGGACACTCTTTTAAATTATATTTTTACAAAAATATTTGTTATACAAGATAGGCTATTCATATCTTCCTTCATCTCCTGGGATCTAAAGATGTCTCATTTACTCATTTCAAGATCAATATTCATAGCGAGACTAAATACCTACCATAATTAATAAATCCTCTCCGGTTTTCCCAAGGGACATTCTTTAGTTCAAAATTATTCTTGTGCGTGTATCGTTGCAAATCCTCCAACACAGTAATATAATCTTTGTCTTTCTTCGCCTGTAATTCTAAGTTGTCCTATTGTGGAACTTGTCATTTTGTTTAGTCAAAAGCGCCACAGATGTTGCTTTGTTGCTATTTGTTAGTTGAATCACTTTAAGGTTGGCAGTGATGATTGTTAATTCAGTTTGATGGAACACCCATCAAACTGAATCAGCTCTTTCATTTCCTCCCTAAATCGGCAAAATTCCGAGGGTGTCTTTTTTCCTCAGCCTCTTATAGCGTTGGGAAATGTAGTTTGGAGGGGTAAGATCAGTGCCCATTTCACAAATGTTTCCACCAGAAATAGATTTGTTCATCTTGATACTACATACATAGTTCCAAGTTACCAGGATATGCTGGGTGTCGTCAAAGATTGTTAAGCTAATTAGCTAAAGATGCGCCGGGGCAGATAGAAGGGTAAGCGACCTATTTTGTTCAATGGCAACGAAGTGGGCTTAAGATTTAAGATAGCCCAAGGGCAAGGCGTCAGGTCATCTGACGAATAGCGCCGGTGAAATATGGTGCCGCGTGTGTGACAGTGATGTCCTTGTAGTGATGTGTGCGTTTGCGTGTTCGCTGATTTGTTGAGAGCCGATTTCAGAAACTAGGACATTTTTGTTAAATAATGCAATCCAGCAGAACATTGTTCAACTGTTTTACGGGAACTGTTTGTTTAACGGAGCTGTTTTGTAAAACAGTTAGCGGTTACAACACACACTGACAACCCATCTGCGATAGATATACTAAAATACTACTAAGATACTTATTGTTTGTACAAAAGTTAAAAGGCTACAAAAATGTATATAGGTAAACGAAATTATAAGCCCTATCTTTAACTAGGAGATCTGTATCTTAAGAGACAGTTCGGGCAGATTTTAAGTTTGTACTTACGGATAATTTATCATTTCATTTATATTTAGGTACTAAATTAAATTTAATTTTTTTACTAAGCAATAGAATACGATGCCCGAAGACTGCAAAGATCTACGCAAAGCCTACAATACCCGTAATACGATAGGCCTCCTTGTTCCAAACTTAGTTACACGCAGCGCTCCACTTCGAGGTTACTAACTTCAAATTAGATTTACCAAGACTTACGAGAAGTAAATAAATTAAACCAGATTTAATTAGAAAGATAAGTACCTATTATTACGTACACATAATCAGCCTTTAATGTTCCCACTGCTGGGACACAGGCCTTTCAAGAGGGAGTGGACTAATAATCTACCACGCAGGCTCAGTGCGGGTTGGTAGATGACACATGTCTTCGAATTTTTGGTTCTTGGACATGCCGTTTACTCACGATTTTCGTTCACCGTTTCGAAAGTGGTGTGGTAATGAAATGATTTACACAAAGTAACGCGCCCAAGTTCGAACCCACGACCTACACTCGTAAGTGCTCCACCAGTGCTCTCATTATTTGAAGTAACGTTTATAAATAAACCTCTTGATAAATAACACGTGTTATATTAAGGACTTAGCATTTAATCAATGAAATTGTCCAGTAAAATGAATATTCTTTAATTGATAAATATTTTTCTAAATTTTAATTCATCAATAAAAAATCCTCCATTTTAAAATAAATGAGTAAGGGATTTATGTATTATTAAGGTTAATGTCCCAATAGCATGTAACAACTAAAACTCACCTGTTTTGGCGTGCGTGCAGGTGAGGGAAATGACACAAATGAGTGTCAACACTAAATTAGAGGTCTTCATATTGAACACTTTACACTTAAGTCACTCGCATTTTCACAATACACCACTATATTTATCTGAAAAGAAAAAAAATCATCATTAATTAATTTGTAAAGCAAATTTTAGTTTCTTATAATAATTGAGTGAGAAATAGTGGATATAGTGACATTATTTTTATTGTTAAGTTTTTTTTTATCCAATTTACTATCAATTTAAATAAATAAATTATAACAATTTAAAATCACAACTTTTATTCTCAAACAGTTGTTGATGATGAAATAGTTCTAACACAGCAAATTGACGGAGTATGTAAATTTTATAAACAATTAATTTACCGAGTTGTACCTATCTTTTCAAATTATAAAGGGAATGGGCTTTTTTTATTAGATTTATGCTTCAAGAACGACGGCTGAGCAGCGCCGAATAAATTCAATCAAGTTTGCACGAAAACAACTTTTGGTCAAAACAATAGAAGTAGCACATACCCATGTGCTACTGGTTGGCCTCGCACAGGTCTTAATTTTCTTTTTCTTTTGTTGTTTTAATTTGCTTTTTCTTTTATTCTGTTAGTTTTAAGCTTAGATAAACTTATAGGTTTTATTGTTTTCATGATTTTGTTACATTTAAGACTGATTTTTTCAACGCCAGATAATTTTATCGGAGGAATAATTTTGAATTTTTGACAACTCTATCATACAATTCTTTCAGACGTCAATTTTATTCCACGAATAAAAATTATCTGTGATTGAAAAATCAGCCCTAAGTGTTCTTTTTTGTTTGATGTTCGTATTTCCTGGGCGTGTCCCAAATAAAATATTTTTCGTTCAAATAAACAAGGCAAAATACCATATTGTGAACTATTAATATCTGTACTTGAACTATCATTTACACCAAACCTCCAACAGAGAACAGCAATAAGAAAAATTCTATTGACTGCAAATCAGACGTGACACACTTGATATAAGACTGAAAGATAAAATGTCTCCATGTCACTTCATGTCGAAATTTATTTAATACTTTCACTCGATAAAGCCTACCACAGAATGTAGAACAGCATTCCATCTCGTCAATATAAGTCAGAACGATGACCTAAAACACAGAGACGGAGCTTTCGCCTTGTATTCATGACTCCGATTCTTGCTTTGAGACAAAAGACTTGGTTTTGATTATTTTCGGTTCTAGTTTTGTGTATTTACCACTACTTTGATACTTTAGCATACTTTTTTATAAGTTCATGATTATTTTTTCGGGGTCATCGATTATTTGTAGTCACTAGAAATATCAGTTTCAAAAATTGTATTTTTTTTGTGTTAATTTCACTGACGTGATAGATATCGATTTCATAAAACGATAAAACATTAAAAAAACAGTTCTTCTCAGCTCATTCTTTAAGTAACAACACTAATAACGGAAGTTGATCTCCCAAAAAAACATTAAATTTTTATAATAAAATATTTAGTTATCGATAGCGATTGCGTCTGTGGAGTTCAGCTAGCCAATTTAAAATAACCCTGTTGAATTATAGATACATATTATAGAAAAACCTTCACGAAACTAACAATAGGTATGTTCGGGTCATGTGCCCCGTTACTTACCATCATAGGTAACTGCCTAATCTTTTTATATAAATATGAACTATTACCAACGAGAGAAGAGAAGAAACCTGACTAACGGTAAGGTGTAATATTACGTCTATAAACGTATGATGACACTTCGAGTAAGAATTCATGACCCCAACATGGTTGGAAAACGGGTAATGATGATGAAACGCCGGGGCAATGTGATACTAGCATACGTAATATATAAGTTTACGACGGAAAAGAGTGCCCCATTTTATTGTCCACCATGTACTGACAAGCCATTTTCTTCACAATAAACCACAAAATTCTAACTCCAGTCTTGCTTTATCGTCACAAAAATCCACACACGAAAATAAAGCCTTTGTGAAACACGTATATAAACAGGGAGAAACAAGTACGAACGACCAGTTATTACGTATTGCTCACGCATTCGCGACCACAGCGAAGCTTTGTCAGACACGACCTCTTTTTTATCTTCCCCTTTCTGTATCGAACGGCTTTTGTTTGTCATGGCGAGCCGCGGCAGCGATTTAGCAATTTTCCGGTGCCAAATAGACGTGTTATTAGTGCTCCGACCCTACTTTTATTTTTTACTAATGTCATATTATTACGACGAAGGTAAAGGCGTTTTGTACAAATTGAATTTTGTAAATGTGAAGAAAAGATTTTTATTTTTTGTTTGCGGAAATTTGGTATTTGTGAGTGCAAAAGTTTTGTGATTTTTATTTGGTATGTTGTGGTTGGTATCAGTATACCACCCACAACATACCAAATATAAATCAAAAGATAAGGAATATTTCCCCCTTAGACAACAGTTTGTGTAAGGGGGAAATATCCCTTATCTTGTAAGGAATACTTTGGTGACTCATCGGAAAATCAATCTGATAGTTTTTTTGAAGTTTCTTTCGAAATGGTGAACTTTTAAATCCTAAAGGATCAAACCTACGTCTGTGAGTAGTTAGGGAAACTTTTCTAAAAAATCTTTAGTAGATCAGTACTGACAACCTTACTTTCGTGGAATTTTCACGCTTCGCACGAAGTTCTCACGTCACAGAATGGAGTACCTAACTCATGTTTTAAACCTCAGTTCATCAGTTTATTAATCTAACTATAGAAATGTTGATAATCACAGATAATTTACATTCCATCGCCACTTAATCAGTTATCTACTTTAGTAAAATGTATTCTAAGTTGATTTTTAAGTGACCATTTGTTACAAGAAGGTCCTAATAAGTTCTGATTGCAATGGAATTTGAACTTTATTAAGTATCACACTCAATTTGTTGTTTCATAACTTGAAAATTATTTTAAAATTCTTAATTCAAATATAGACCGGTTCACATAGAAACTTGTGAACTAAAATAGTCAGTAGCCTCATTAGTCAAATAAAAATGTCACAAAGGACGGCCATCTTGTCACACAATTGAATTCAACAACGAACTTTTAAAATATAGCCTTGCTTTTGTATTTTCTATAGAGTGAGCGGTTATTTAATTCATTTTCATTGTACATAGATACCTATTATAAGTTGAGAGAATAAATTATTACCGAGGTCATGAAAGCCACTGAACTTTATTTTATTTTAAAAGGTCCAGACCGGTCCGGTTCCTGCTTTGCACGGTATTTACGACTTGACAAAACATCAAATATATTTTATATGATTGTGTACCCTTGTCATATTACATAAATTTTAGATAGATTTTTTTTCTCTTTATAATAGCATTAAAAGTTGGAGATCGGCCGGATGTCGGATAACGGCATTTTAGTTATGCCACGGCAGAGCACATCAAGCTACTACAATCTGTCAAATTTCTTTAATAGATTTTCAACTTTATGTCTAAAGCATAAGGTTCAAAGTTGATTGTGAAAATAAATGTGTGCTTTATTATTTCGTAACGGCAACATTTATAACAAAGTAAATAAATAGTACGAGTGTGTATGGCCGAACTAAGACCAGAGTCGCAATTCTCTATTACACAATGAACAAAACCGCGGGAAATCAACGCGAGGATTGGCGGCATTAGCTAAGGAATTGACGTGGTTTCAAAATAAGGAATCGTTAAGTGCTTATATTGAATCAGGGCCCAGGTTCTCCCGCGCGCATATTACCCACATCGATTTTTTTTCGGGCACCGGATTTTCAACGCTATGCTTAGTGCCGAGAGTAGAAAATCCAGTACGCGGTAAAATCCTGCCGCGATATTTATACGTTCGTGCGATCGTGGGGTAATACTCGTCTGAAAGCAGTTGCATGTTCCTCGTTTGCGTTCATTATTGTTGTTTTATTTCTACATACTTTTAATGTTATGGTGTAAATAAGTAATTTTCTATAATGGGTAGATATAGACCCGAGGAGGAGCCCGTGGCTAAATAATAACAGTCGCACAGGTCGATCGATCAGGTTAAGCTACGCTTGCCGCGGTCAGTCTGTGGATGGGTGACCCCTCCGTGCCTCGGAAAGCACGTTAAGCCGTTGGTCTCGACTGTCATTCGTGGATCTTTGACAGTCGTTACGGGTAGTCAGAAGCCCGAAAGTCTGACTACCAGTCATATTTTTTTTTTAGTCTGTGTTTATTTTGATGTAATGCAAATAACCGCATTATTCTTTCTTTCAGTCTTAGCAAGGGCTATCGTATTACCCAGTAACTGGGTTGTGGAGGTCAGATAGGCAGTCGCTTTGCAAATTGATAAATAACTTTAATTTCGGAAGTCGGTGTCGTTAGTTCCGCATTTTCGTTGTTTTCTTTTTTTGTAAAAAGTTTTTATTTTTAATATACTTTTTAGTTTTACCTACCCCACACATATTCAATTAGTTAACACTAGTGCATTGAAGAATTGAAGACCCCCCCCCAAGAAGAATCATCAAAATCCGCATAGAAAGGGCGATAAAACCAGTACATTTATGCATGTAACTTCGTACATAAGAATAATTACCTAATGTATTCTAAACTCAAACCTTCCTGAAAGTATGTAGATCAAATTAATGAAAAAATATAAAAATTGGTTCATTAGTTTTGAGAAAATTGCGGACATACAAACATACATACATACAATATACGGATCGAATACAGAAGCACCTTTTTTGAAGTCTGTTAAAAAAGAACTAATTCTATCACATCATTACTTAATATCAATATTATCATTCCTAAAACTTTAACAAAAGAGCCAGAAAAGCATAATATTCCTTCATTAAAAATCCGAAATGGAAATGACATGCCCCAAAAATATTCCATTTCACGGTGCGTCATTATTAATAAAGGTGCATAATGCGACAACCAGAGAATAACGTAACGCAACGGAAATGAAACCGGTAATGATGACAGATACGCGGCAATGAATTGACAGAAACGTGGCAAGGAATTGACATAAACATGGCAATGAATTGACACTCCTGGCAGATGGTAACGACGTGGTTTTGATAAAATACTATGGGTTTCATTTTATGAGTAAAAAAAATATGCTTTTCATTTTGTGAAATTTTCCACAACGTGTCAGTGTGTACATTGCAGAGTTATGAATGGAAATATAATGTTACTAGCTGCGCCCCGCGATTTCACCCGCATAAGTATCGTTCCCGTAGGAATATCGGGGTAAAAAGTAGCCTATATGTTAATCCAGGGTGTCAGCTACCTCCATACAAAATTTCATCAAAATTAGTCCAGCCGTATGAGCGTGAAGAAGTAACAAACATATAAACACATTCACACACTTTCGCCTTTATAATATTAGTGAGATTTAGCGTCCAATACTTTGTGTTAGTCTGCCTGCTGTTGTCTCGATTTCTTATAACATTAATTATACGACTTATTGGTGTCAGTTGGATATTATATTTAGTGACAGGGGCGACACTGTCTGTCGGAATGTGTTCGGTAGTAAAACGCCGTCTTTGTTGAATTTTTTGGTTCATTATTAAACGTTTGTTCATCAAGTAATGACGAGTGAACTAATTAATTACACCTACGAAAACAATATATCAATTGGTTTCATATAAAATGCTTTAAGCACTTTAAAGCGATGATCGTTAAAGGCGTGTTTTTAGTGGAGACAACGAATCGGCAAACGTATCGTACGATGCCCTCAACCTAGGTGGAGGGACGGTCTTCCCAGGGTGGCACTTAGCATCTGGATGAGAGTTGCCGAGAATCAAGCTGAATGGTGTTCAAGTACCTAAAGAGGCTTATGTCGAGCAGTGGACTTCTGTAGGTATGTGATGACGATGAAGCACTTTATTTGTAAGGTAACATAGTTGTTACGGCATTTAAATAATTTCAGAAAGATTTTTGTTCAGAATGTTTCTCAATTTAACGCAACTATATGAGTCGATCTGTTCTGTAAACATCTCACCGTGAAAACTTAGGTGAAGTGAGCTTGAAATGAGCTGTCAATTATGTCAATCCCTCGCATCACGTGGAATGACAGCTCACTCCATTATATTTCATGTTTATACCGTCTTTTTGTAATGTATATTTATTTTTATTTCTTATTTTGATTGTTGTTTTTTTTTTATTTACATCTAATCGTATGCTACACTGGTTGACGTCATCACGTCCACGCCGGCTGTTGCTGAAAACCAGCGCTGGGGCTCTGTCTCGTATAGGGTATTAGCATTATGCTGAGCGATGACCGCTTAGCGTGGATGTGACGCATGTTTTTTTGTGTTGTGTTATTTTTATGCGTCATGTTTGCCGCAAATAAACATATTTATTTATAGTAATACACAGTATGTATTTGTATATAACCTATTTATGTATTTGTGTACCTAGTTTTAATAGATTTTTTTTATCATTGTTCCTCTCAATTTGATTGAGAGGAACAATGAAAAAAAAATCTGCCTGCCATCCAATCTCTTCACCACCCTTGGTTGACTGGTAGAGAATGCCTAAGGCATTAAGTCCGCCTTTGTACCTTTTTGTGCGAAAAGTTTAAATAAATAAATATTTTCTTTCTTTCTTTCTCATCTAAGTTTTCACGATGAGATTTTTACATAACAGCATTGTTGATGAATTCCGACAATACGTACTTAATTCAAATAAAAATATTAACCCTGAAATAAAAAGCAGCTTACAATTTGATAGACATTCCACTTAAAAATAAACCGACAACATTTAAAATCTGCATTTTAACTTGAATTTACGGACTCGCCGTCACCGTTGAGATTACGTCAAAATTTCAACGGAGAAATATATTTGGAATTGTCGGTGGCGATACGGTACTTCGGACCGCTACGGTGCCACCCTGACATTTAGTTTAGGCTTCGAATAAAACTACAAAAAACATGTGTAGGGTTAAACCGTTGACGGGGACCGTGTGTGGGTGAAGAATGGGGTGCCGTGATTGTGAATTGTTGGCTTTCTTTTATTGTGTTTAAGTTTCGGTTATGTAGGGAATTTTCGTTAGAAGGAAAACGGAGACAGTTTAACTCAATGGAACTCCTATCTGTCTGCCTGTCACTGGCGCTTTTATAGTGAACAAGCTCTTGTTTGTGTCAGGATTTATATACATTTGTAGTTTGTTTTGTAGGTCATATTAAATGTTTTGGCTTTTTTCAACAACAGTAAATCCATTTCACTAACCAATATATTAGTAAGTAGGAGCGATTTAATTCTCAAATGTGCGTTTTTATAATTTCTGGCATGACGATATTATCGTTGACGTCTACTGCACATTATAACGCCACAATTCCAAATAGGTCAAAATTCATATTACACAACAACATTCAGCAAAACAACACATTCACCAAAAAACATTACAATGCAAGTCAAAAAAAAATTTAACGTTGCCTATTTTAAAGCGTAGGTGAAAAAGAAAAACAGCGCTGCAAACCAAAACGGTTGGCGCTTAAAGCGACTAGAAAACGGCGAACTATCTCTGCATTACGGTTGGAAACTCGCCATAACCGTCGGCCGCAGGTTTACCGTACGGTCCTAGTGTTATTGTAGTATTATTACTTTTCACGCTGGCATTTAAGGGTTACGAAGTGGCGAAGAATATTTTTATATTATGTGTCTTTTGTGAGGGAGTGTGGCTTGTAGCTGCATTTTCACATGTGTTGGGATTTGAACCTGAGTTACTATGAAGAATGTGTGTTTTGTTTTTTAAAGATGGCGAGTTGTGTTGATCTTTGTACTTTTACCCTGTTCAAAACAACCTTGTATATCGATTGATTTCAATCATGCTGGTCACGTCATTTTGTTGTTAATGGTTCCTTTTGAACGAACACATTGTGCTTTTATGTTAACTAGTTTAATTAAAAAGTAATTTTAAAATTTTCAATAGCATTTTTATTTCGTAACGCGATTTTTACTGTGATTATTACAATACCGTTTCTCGAATTTTCTTTTCATTTTGACGTAGGTTTACACTAAACTTCTTAAGGGGCTTACATGACCTAAAACGCGGTCACTGTTGGACTGCATAGAAAAGAAAGAGAAGCGCGATGACACAACTCTAGTAATTTATTGCAAAATATGAAGCAATTATTTTATTACAAAAATCTATTGTTTGGACTAAAAAATTAAAACACTAGTGTTTAAGTGTGTTGCTTGTAGAATAATCTGACAAAAAATCAGAACGATTGTATGTATATTAGTATGGTTTTTATTGTAAAAAGAAAGTTTTTAGAGGTATCTTCATGACTTTTTTTCTATCGTATCAAATTAGTTGTAGGTACCTATTACGTTTTCAACACACTATCTACCTAGCATATATCCTGAAGAATATCATATATTTTTCTGATTGTGTTTACTGTAGTTGGTCATATACTTTTATTGTGTCTAAAACTTGCGTTTTTTGCGTCTAGGTTCTGTAAGCCCCTTAAAGGTATACTCGAGGCTTGGCCGAAGACTAACCAAGCATAAGTATAATCAGCATTAATAATTTGCACTGTTGATAAACTGGGCTCTTCTCTGTGAGAACGAGAGTGGGCCCAGTGCGGGTTGGTGGGGTGTCTTCTATACTCCATTTACAATAAGATTAGACATTTAAACAAAACTTTTTACAGTCCGTTCAACCGATTTTTACTTCTATTCCGTAGGCATAAGGACGGCATTAAAAGCAAAAACGTGATTATAATACCAACTGTTTATTGCAGCTGCCATTTGTCATGCCACCAACGCAATAGAAGTCAAAATCGGTTGAACGGACTGTAAAAAAAATTTATTTCAATGTCTAATCTTATTGCGAATGGGGTATAATTAGGACTAACCCAAAGTCAGATAATAACAGCGACAAAAAACTTTCCACTTCGTAACGCGCCCCAAGAATATTTTCCTTTCATACATTAACTATCGCACGGAGACTCATTCCCAGGTACTTGATGCTCCAAGTGTTATTATACTTTTATTGCCACCGCATCAGCATTTAAGGGTTATGTTAAGGCGAAAGCGCCAGGGTAGCCCGCGAAATTCAAATTTTCTTACGTTTTTTGCAATTTGCTGGTCAGTATTAAGTTGTACGTTGATTAATATATGAATCGCGGCCGTAACTAACATGTATTTACAGAATTATAAACATTAAAGTCATCAACACAACTCTCTAAGACCACGTAAGTCCAAAGAATAACTGTTTCATGAAATTATCATTCTTCGGACTTACGTGGTCTTAGAGAGTTGTGTTGATGACTTTAATGATTATAATTCTGTAAATACATGTTATTTACGGCCGCGATTCATATATTAATCAACGTACAACTTAATACTGACCAGCAAATTGCAAAAAACGTCAGAAAATTTGAATTTCGCGGACTACCTTAGCGCTTCCCCCTTAAGGAAAAGAATTTTATTTTATGTTACGTGACACGTGCTGTCTTGGGACCACGTGACGTGCGTGTAATGTGATTTTGATTGCAGTCATATACAGGGTGACAGGAATACTCGACGTATTCCTTGAAAGGGTTATACTAGAGGTAATTAGCAACACCTATCATCATCTGACTAGCCTTTTCCCAACTATGTTAGGTTCGGCTTCCAGTCTAACCAGATGCAGCAATACCAGTATTTTACATGGAGCGACTGCCTATCTGACCTCCACAACCCAGTTACTGGGTTATACGATAACCGTTGGTAAGAATGGTTGTCAGACTTTCGGGCTTCTAACTACCTAGAACGACTGTCAAAGATCCACGAATGGCATTCGGGACCAACGGCTTAACGTGCTTTCGGAGGCACGGAGGGGTCACGGTATGTAAAGATGGTCACCCATCCACAGATGGTCACCCATCCACAGACCAACCACGGCAAGCGTAGCTTGACCTGATCATGAACCAACAATATACGAAACAAATGAACTACGAAATGCACCTACCAGCTAATAATAGTCCACGTAATGACGTGTAAGAATCGACTCATTCCGCTCGCAAGCACTGTTGAGCAAAATTACATTTCTATTCATTAAAAGGCTTCCTCTATGAAACGTGTTTCCCGTCGTAAATTAAATTTCCCAGATTCTACGCCATAAGTGTAAAATGCACCGGTTTAAATTTTACAGACGTTTGTGTGTGGCGGCTAGGATGGCGGGCTGTGGAGTTCATTTATTTTAAAGACAGAATATTATTATGATTGAAGTTACGAAAAGATTTAAACGTAAAAGGTCGTAACTGGGTTGCGGAGGTCAGATAGGCAGTCGCTTCATGTAAAATACTGATATTCAGCAGCATCCGGTTAGACTGGAAGCCGACCCCAACATAGTTGGGAAAAGGCTAGGCAGATGATGAGATGCATTTTTTAAGGTTTTCCGACCCGTAACGACTGTCAAAGATCCACGAATGACAGCCGGGACCAACGGCTTAATGTGCTTTCCGAGGCACGGAGGGGTCTCGGTATGTGAAGGTGGTCACCCATCCACACACCAACCGCGGCAAGCGTAGCTTAACCTGATCGATCGACCTGTGCGGCTGTTATTATTTAGCCACGGCCCCTCTAACAAAAATAAAATATAAATAATATTAGGTATTACATCCGCTTATAAGTACTTACATAATCGTCGTTACGTCTCAGCAATCGCTAGTTCTAAAGCCTAAGCTGTGTTATTATAAAACCGTCTAATTGGACGCAGTATCGCGTTGCATGTGAGAACAACATATTTTATAACAAGTGGACGTTTTATCATCACTTCAGAGTCGCCACATACCTCCTTTGAAATGCGGAAAACGTTAATTCGGTGCTAAGCAATTTAGATACGCTGGTAATGGGCATTATTCCACGTATAAAAGTGGTATGGAGGAATGGTGAAATGAAACCAAATTTTAAAGCTGCTTTACTTGACTACGAGCAATGGTCATACTAGGATGCATCAAACAGATGGGCCAGGATCGTCACACATTGGGTGCCTGAAGACGGGCGTCGTCTCCGAGACAGGCCTAAAAAATGCTAGCGTGTCGATTTGGACTCGTTCTTGACCAATTGGCCCGAGAAAGCACAACATAAGGAAAATTGGAAAGTATGTAGGAGACCTTTGCCCACCCGTGCCGGATGGCGCGTACGTGTTCCACGCGCGCCTCAAAGAGATGTCAGCATCAACTGAAGGGGCCCGTCAGGGCCGAAGCCTGCCGGGTCAGCGGGATTGTCCGAAAGGCCACCGCTGGCCCGGAACATAAAGGGCTAAGGAAGGAACACGGGTGGGTTTTAGTCAGTAAGAGTCTGAGTCCCTTCCGCTCAACCCAGAGCGGGAGGGGTCATTTGATGATTTCCCATACAGAATAAAAGCTGTAGGTAGGTGCTAATGTCGTCTATAAAAGTGCGAGTTGTTTATAAGGAGACAAGGCAATGTGAAATAATTGGTCTATGATAATGGAGCAATAACGATATGGTTTTGTTGTGTAAGAATAAGAATACACCATGCATCAAATTCTGAACCAATAATTTTGATGAAAAAAAAAAAACAGTGGCACTCCGGGAGTGCCGACACAAGTGAAAACACAAACAGAATTCTTTGCCATCACTCACTGACATATCGGATATACATTAAAACCGAGTACATCCCGAGGACAGCCGAACACATCCGAAGCGGGTATTTTTTTAATTGTCTTATAAACAAAACACGCGCGTTGTCGCTTACAGTAACAGTGGCGCGAGTTCAAAAGAAGTTTTCATTTCAAAAATTCTGTTCTATCTAAAAGTATATTTTCACCACATCTCATTGCCACTTTTGCCCAGTCTACTTTTGATGACCATAGTGTTTGTTTTAATTAGACTTTGTAAAATACTTATCGCATCTCTGATCATCGTATACCTATGCCTTAAATATTATATTATCAAACACTAATAAAATTGGGTTTTTCTACCTGGGTTTTTCTGGCTTAATTATTGTCCTTATTAATGTTGTTTGTTACAAAAGTAGTTATTTTTCCACTCTGTAATTGGCATTTTTGTTTGATTGTTGTTGTTTACATTCACGTTTTTTTGTCATATTTAAACAATGTCGCGGGCGCATCACGGATTGATATGTATTGTCAATGTCAAATAATAATGTGTGTTGTCTTTGGTGCCTGGCCCTGACATCAAGCAATGGACAAAGTTGTCAACATTTTTTAAGCTTGAATACGAGGCTTTTGACTACGTGGTGTGTGTGTATTTTGTCTTTTTTTTATTTTAATTTTTAGTTGCAATATGCGTTTTTGTTTGTGCAGAATAAACAAATTTTCTTTGAAATGACTTAGTAGCAGCCCGGAGTCTGAATTTGTGCTCGGTTGATGACAATAGGCCTGCCGTATCACATGGGACTGAAACATAACTGTCGAAATGCTGGTATACCATAGGTACCTACACCTCTGCTCAACCCTTCGAGGAAACAAGGCGTGATGTTGTTATTATCAAACATCAAATTTCAAATTATTTTATTAGTCACAATTTGTACAGGAATAGAGTAGACTGTGACCCCCAAACTAGGCATTTGCCTGTATCTTGGGAGTCAGTGTTGCGACATTTTCAAATTTAAGTGGTACATAGTGCATAGTGATTATTGCAAGACAGGAAAAGAGAAACTAAAATATAACAAATTTGAGGCATTTAGATAATGTTACGATTGTTTTATGGAGAACTAGCAGCGCGACGCGGTTTTACCCGCAGAAGTGTCGATTCTGTGGGATTATAGGAATAAAAAGTATTCTATGTGTTAATGCTGGTTATAAACTATTTGTGTGCCAAATTTCATCCAAATCCGTTCAGTAGTTTTTGTGTGAAGAAGTAACAAACATACAAAAACATTCAACGCCTTTATAATACTAGTAGCGCTCCGCGGTTTCATCCGCGTAAGTTTCGATTCCATGGGAATATCGAGATAAAAAGCATTCTATGTGTTAATCCAGGAAACGGTCTATCTTTGTACCAATTTTTATCCAAATCGGTTTAACGGTTTACGCGTGATTAAGTAACAAACATCCAAATATCTTCACAACTTTCACATTTATAATATTAGTAGGATAAGTGTGAAGTGTAATATAACACGAAAAACATTAGGTACTAAACAACCTCACAAAAATTATGTTATTCAAAACATAGAGCTGTCAATGCGCTTTTTAAACATTTTATAGTACAAAACGCTTTTACCAACCCCAGTTTATGACAGCCTCAAAATGTTCTAAGTATCCACAAAAGAGGTATACCTACCATCCCGTTACTTAACTTTATTCTAATTAAAAAAGAAAAAAAAAACCGCAACACTTTTACCTCGTAAAAGAAACACTGGGACACATTTCATAAAAAAGGCAGAAAAAAAGAAACAGATTTCCTCTCAAACGTACCGCGGACGACGGAGAATTCAATTTCCTGTGAAAAATTCCAGAACGGACGGAAAATAAATCGAGTAAACCATGTATTGACCGAGCGTTTTACATAAGATTAGTGTTCGGGAAGCAAAGCGAGTTTATAAAGCTTGGGATGGGATGATTATTGTTGGTAAAACAGGTATCAACCAGTTTTAAAAACTGTATCTATAAGTCACAGTAAGATGACTGAAGCCGTGATATTGTTATATCCCTAGGGACATATGCAGCTCATCATCTACCTAGCCTTTTCCCAACTATGTTGGGATCGGCTTCCAATGGAACCGGATGCAGCTGAGTACCGCTATAATACATAGAGGGACTGCCTATCTGGTCATATACTAAACGAAGCGAACTTTATCACGGTTTTAACCATCTTACTGCGACGTACACATTTTAGAGATGATTTTTTAATAGGTAGTCATCTTTATCTGAAGGATAGATTGAAATAAGTAATTATTTTCTGTACAAAAGCTGTCAAATGGCATTATTTACTCTTCAGTTAAGATATATCAGACTATTGGAAAATCAGCCCTAAGTAGCAAAAAACAAATTCGCTTTTCGTGGCTGTCTCCGCGACCGCTTTGATCTTCTAAACTTCAAAATGGATTCTGATACGGTTTTCACCATTATTTAGAGCTTTTATTCCGGAAGGGTTGTTTATTATATACAGATACTTAACAAAAACACAGCACAGAAATCTAGATGTTTTGTCAAACCTTTAAAACCGTACGAAGCAGGGGCGGATTGCTAGTAAACAACTAAAGTATGACATACTGTTTTTCAAAGCCATGCTAATAGCAAAATCGGCAGGACGTCTCATTTCAAATTCACACGATGAAATAGTCGTACGCTACTTTACAATTAATGATTATTTTGACATAATCACAATGCTTGCAGACTAAATGACGATTTTACCAATAAAAATCCAAAAAAACAATTGCCTACCTACCCTTATACAGTATAGAGGTGTGATGTATAGTTAAGCCCTCTTAAAAGCTTTTCAAGTAACAACATTAACCGATAATCGACACCGCTGAAAAAAGCAACGAGTCTGACGCAATACCTGCTCGCATAAGCGTCAGTTCGAATTAAGGCAGTAGACACACTGATCACAGAGTTAATCTGTCCTGATAATGTAACCCGCGTGAATGCGTGCGAAGGCGTTAAGGCGATTACCTACGCGTTGCCAATGAGGCGTGAACACACCAGTTTTACATACGACAATGTAATTTCGAAAATCTGTTAGATATACCCTCCTTTAATGGTGTCAGTAGTCTGTGTGGTGCCGGACTTAAAGAATTACACCACCCCGTACTTCCCGTGGGTGTCGTAAAAGGCGACTAAGGGTCGTACCGGAGGATGGGCAGCAGCGTTCTCTATGCATTCCACCACCATACCATACTGCGATCGCCAACCCGCCTGCCAAGCGTGGCGATTATGGCAATCCCCCACCCCCAAGAATGACAAGAACAAAAAACACTTGGCTCCTAGTACCCGGCGGCCCGCTTACCCTTGCAGGAACCCGTTGGATGCGAGAAGCACAGAACCGGTCGTAGTGGAGGTGCTTCGGGGAGGCCTATGTCCAGCAGTGGACATCTTTCAGCTGAAATGTTGATGATGATGAATGGTGTCAGTATCAGCGATTCGAGAATAACACGTGTCGTGAGCCTGAACCTCACGAATTCAGCTCCAGTTGAAAACAAGCAATAGCTGTCTGACTGTTTTGCTGAATTGCACCGATGACCTCGTGAAGACCGCAGGAATCCGCTGGATACGAGAAGCAGAACCGGTCGGAGTGGCGATTCTTGGGTTGGCCTATGTCTAGCAGAATCTTTCTGGTGAAACGATGCCATGTGATGCCCATTTGGCGTAGCCACATATTCCTGCATGTTCTTTTTAGAGGATTGTTTTTTTGCAGAATATACGTATTGTGTTCCTTTCAATCTGAGCTAAATAAATGTATTTTCTTTCTTTTCTAGATTGCCTAGTCGAGAAGTTTTTGAATGGTTAATAGCAAAAATGATTGGTATAAAGATACATTGGATGTACGAGAGCGTTCCACATGTAATTTGTAAAGGTGAATCGTATCGGGGGCCCTTTGATGCGTCTGTAAGCATATTCTACAGTGAACTGCCAATAACAATTAGGGCAACAATAGAGGCCTCACTTTAGTAAGATTAATATAGATAAGAATCCGTTTTTATGGCAAGACTGGGGAAATCCCTATTCAATTTTTATCACCCTGTTATGTTTTATCAAAACTTAATTCGTAAATCTTATTCCTATAATTATGAAAGAAAGAACAATTTAAAAGTCTCAATCAAGGCCTATCCGTTAAGAATTTGGACAATAACTCAATTATAATTTGGTTTGTAATCAGCTTTTATCGAAGTTAGTTGTTTGCGAGTAAAGCGATGCCATATATCTTGAAACTTGCGGAATAATCAGATTACACGCTAATTGATTAATTAGTTCTAAAAGCTTTAAAAGACAGCCATTTGTATGTCTGGAGTTGAAAATAAATATGTAGATTAAGATGAATGATAGTTTAGATTAAGATGAAGAATTAAGAATGTCTTGTTTCCGGATGACACCGATGCGGACGAGTACCTCGACGCCTAAGTGTCCTTTGTTTTTGTATTTATTTGTATAGTAAGTTAGTTAGTCATTTAATTTAGTATTCAGTGTAAATACTTAGTTATCTATACATACAAAAATATTAAAGAATGCATTTATTTTCAATGCCGCAATCTCTTGCTGCACATAACCTTTTTGTGATAGACAGAAGGAATCAGTAGGTATGATTGTGATTTTTCGGTGATTTAATTCCATTAGGACCCGTTTTAGAGTCCCGTAACCTAGGAGTGCCAACGTGACCCTATTACTAATCCTCCGCTGTCCGTCCGTCCGCCCGTCCGACTGTCTGCTCATGAACCGTACCTAAAGGTAGACAGTTGAAATTTTCACAGAGTGTGTATTTCTATTGCCGCTATAACAAAAAATAATAAATATAAAATAAAGTTAAAAATTAATTGGTGGGTTCGGGTGTGTCTTTTTCGGCGTTTTTTGTGCCTTGTGGTACGGAACCATTCTTATCCAACTCGCACTTAATAGGTTACCTATTGCGGTTCGTGAGATACAGCCCGCTGACAGTCGGACGGACAGACGGATGGACGGACAGCGAAGGCTTACTAATAGGGTTCCGTTTGTACCCTTTGATTACGGAACCCTAAAAGAGGCATTGAAACTTTAAAAATAACCTACAGTATACACTCAAATTACCAGGGCGTAATAATTCACAAGAAGTAATAGAAAATGCATCATAAACACCAATCTATCAAAAAGTTCATGATTGAAATTCAAGCAATTTCATTATGGAACTTTTCACTACATAATGCCATGGTGTGGTGCCCTGATAAACGCGAGTGCAGTACTGGTACATTAAAATTTTATGATCCATGTGGAAATAAAGGGGGCTATTTATTGTCACGGCCTGTGTTTGAATGGAATAATGGATTTTATTTTTTTTGAGCCGTTGGTCCCGGCTGTCATTCGTAGATCCATTCCGATTTGAAAGCCCTTACGGGTTGTCAGAAGCCCGAAAGGCTTACAACCAGTCTTGACAAGGGGTATTGTGTTACCCAGTAACTAGGACCCCAGATAACAACTAATAGAAAAGTATGGAAGAAAAATACATGGTTCGTCGACCCTGAATAAAATGGGATCAGGTCAGGAGAATAATGATAATGAGCTGTAACCTAAAAATACAAGTCAATAAATAAATAAATAATATAAAATAGTTAAATTACATTTTGATTCCTCGAAAACGACGGATACCATACGAACATTTTCTAACATGCAGAAAATAGTAACGAAGTCAAAACTGTACATAGATACCTACTTAATATTTTTATTGCTTCCACACGTGAACTTAGGTTGTAAGAAAGAAAGAAAGAAAATACGTTTATTTGCGGTAAACATGACACAAAAAAGAACAAAACAAAAAAAGAAAAACAAGAAAAGGTTGACATGCGTCACATCCACGCAAAACGGCTATCGCTCAGCATTATGCTGTGACCCTATGCAAGACAGAGCCCTAGCGCTGGTTTTCAGCGACAGCCGGCGCCGTCGTGATGACGTCGCACGGTGCAGCAAACAATTATAATTTATCAAAAAGTATTATGACAAATATATATTGTAGGTTAAAGAATATGATTATTGTGGACCCTGTCGGGCACAGCAAAATTCTGGAGTGGCGACCGCGTATATTGGAAGACGTAGCGTTGGAAAGCCTCCCACAAGGTGGACCGACGACCTTGTGAAGGCCGCAGGAATCTGTTGGATGCGAGAAGCACAGAACCGGTCGAAGTGGAGGTGCTTGAGGGAGAACTATGTCCAGCAGTGGACGTCTTTTGCTGAAATGATGATGATGATGATGACTGGAGTTGAGTGCATGACTTGTCGAGTGCATTTTTAACATAGAGCACGGTAAGTTTAACCTATTTTTATGGCGCAATGCCATTGAATATTGTTGAAAGAAAGTAATTGATACGAGGTGTGGGGATGAGTCTGTTTGTCAGATGCATGTTCCAATTTGGCGCAAAAACGGCTGTACAAATTTGGACGAAATTCAGCACACCGATAGCATAGTTTATAAACGGGATTAATATATGGGGTTCTTTGGATCCGGGTAGTATGTTCCCATGGGATATTTACCGACAGCCACGCGAGTAGAGCCGCGGGGAAAAGCTAGACAGTCATACTATGCGCGAAATAAGCCAGAATAATTTTTGCCCGCCCATTACATTGCCCGGTATTTTGTATAGACTATATTCATTGTATACCTAAATAAATAACTAAACTTTACGGTAAGATGCCTTCGTAACGTAATTAAGATAGTTCATATGCCAACAGTTTGAGCCTTGTTGTGTGTAGGACTAAAACTAAGTACTTAGGTAGTTTATAAGTATCCCGGTTTAGTTATGTACGTTTATTCGTACCTATAGTTAGTTAGTTAGTCACTTAATTTAGTCATCATCTGCCTAGCCTTTTCACAACTTTGTTGGTGTCAGCTTCCAGTCTAACCGGATGCAGCTGAATACCAGTATTTTATATGGAGCGACTGCCTATCTGAACTCCACAACCCAGTTACTGGGTAATACGAAACGCCTTGGTAAGACTGGTTGTCAGATTTGCGGGCGTCTGACGAACCGTAACGACTGTCAAAGATCCACGAATGGCAGCCGGGACCAACCGCTTAACGTGCATTCCGATGTACGGAGGGGTCTCTGTATGTAAAGATGGTCACCCATCCACAGACCAACCGCGGCAAGCATAGCTTAACCTGATCGATCGACCTGTGCGGCTGTTATTATGTAGACACGGGCCCCTCCTACAGTTGACATTAATGTCATGTCATTAATGTAAATAAAAAGTGTTTGTTTTGATGACTGTCTCAAAGGCGTTTAATAAGCAAACAGAGTAAAAAAAATTGTGAATTTTAAGTTTGTTTTTGCATCGTACTGTACTTCCTACAAATAGAAAAACGCGAAAATGATCTTTATTCCATCTAACAACAAGCTTACAACATCGTTGGTTAAACATAAATGTTATACCTAAATAAAAACAAACATAAAACAAACAAACATATCCCTCATACAGACGCAGATGGGCAAAAAGTCAAAGTAAACAAGAGCTGCCTTGTAAAATACCCTTACAGAAAAATTGTTTTCCTAAAAGCTATTCTTAAAAAAAAAAAAACATTTTAATAGAAACGACTTTAGATCCGTTAAAACCGTTCCATAATTTCATCTGTCACGGCACTTCCCGTCATTTCTTCAACTTCCAACATTTCTGTTCTTAAACTTTTTCAGGATAAAAAGTCGGTATATCTCTGAAAAGTTTTTATACGTCCTACGCGATTCAATAATAAAGTTTCGATCGATTTACATCAATCAAAGAGTGGATTGTGGTCGGTTCCAGTAACAGTAACTTTGGGTATGTTGGCGTATGTATTCTATTTAGAACAATCATTTACTTTTGGGGCTAGCTGTATAGTGGTGCCCATTTTGTTGTTCACAAACAAAACTACATTTAAGTTCTGTCAGTGCAACTTTTTCTTTCTATTTCATTACGAAACGGACAGAAGATAAATTTTAGTTTAGTTCTGTCAAACTAATCAGTGTCTGACGTAAATTGACGTGATTTTAGTAGGCAAGTTTTTAATCACGTCTAAACTTATATGGAGTAGTCGCCTGTTTGAAGGAGCCTTTATGTGTACTGTTTAGATTTACGAGTCTGTCTGTCTGTCTGTGTCTGTCTGTCTGTGTTCGCGAGTCTGTTTTTGTGTCTCATTATAACGTACGTTATAATGAGACACAAAATTATAAAACCGAATCTCCTTCTACCTGTATCTCATCGAGGAGAAGTTTCTCCCATGTTATAGGTAAGTAGGTACTTTATAATGTTTTACCCATTATTCGAGATAAAAGCCTGAAAACTCCAATAAACATTAATAGGCTGTCTCGTGTCATTGAGGATTATTTTTGACGCGACATTGGAGTAACGAGGTCTGCCCTTTGAAGGTGTAAAGAGTTGGATAAGGTACCTGCTTTTGCATTTAATTTTTTTAACAATAAAATCGTTTTAAGGTTAAGGCTCCTACAAAAAACAGGCGCGACACGCGATAAACTCGCGCGCAACACAAAGGCATCGCAAGTCGCGCAATTTTTGTCACGCGCGATTATATTGCGTGTCGCGCATGTTTGTAAAAGCCTTTACGGGTGAATTGTTGTTATAAGGACGGGTAAAGGCAGCTTGTTCAATTATATACAACATGTTCCGTTATTAACGCACACCACCAAACACCCCAATTAGAATATTATGTTATAATTATTATACATATACCAACTGCATTAATTCTACTATTATGTGTAAAATATTGTTTATTTATTAAATTAGTTATAATGATGGTGGGAGAAAATTGTGGTCACATTACAAATTTACGCACGCTGTGTGCGTGCGTGGTCGCACGTATAAGGATCTAGCTAGTGGGTACTCCGTCCATTTTGGTTTGTTTTGACTGTATAGCGGAAGTGTGAAATGTGACGACGTTTACGTAGTTTTAATAACTTTTGGGATTAAAAATTACCTACGTAAAAAAATGACAGAAATAGATTCAGTAATCAATTCTGAACAAACTACTTTCATAAGTTACGCATTGTTATGTAACAGGATGCAGCCAAAAGAGATAAGACCTTAGCCACCATTTTGTTATTTTTTTAAGTTGCGGTGCACAATCTTACTGACATAATCGGGTAGAGGACACATAAACAAACAAAAAAAGTTTCAGAAACACGTAATGGTGCCCTAAACTGTCACGTTGCCCAATTTCACCGGGATCCTAACCGTGCCAGCTTACATTTTTTTTTTTTTATTTGAAATGGGTTTGCTCTTGACTCTAGTCTAGGTCAGAGATGACAGAGACAAAGTCTATGATGGAGTGATAGATATATTTTTTTATTTATTTACTGATGGTCTCACTCTCAAGTTGGTGAATAAACAAGGATCTAAAGATTACTTTAGGGCGATAAGTACCTTAGTTTATTCTTAGCTTGTCAAACGACGAAATAAGATAATAGAGTGAAATAAATTAGCGAAATTCTTGAAACTTTTCTCTATCATCATCTGCCTTTTTCCAACTATATTGGAGTCAGCTTCCAGTCTAACCGGATGCAGCTGAATACCAGTATTTTACATAAAGCGACTGTCTATCTGACCTCCACAACCCAACTACTGGGTAATACGATACCCCTTGGTAAGACCCTTGGTCTTGAAACTTTTCCCTAATAGAAGTGAAATTCACGTTGACTGAAATTATTTTGAAAAAGTTGATGTAAGTATAACATAACATCACACCTGTTTTGCGCGGAGGGTTAGGCAGCGATGTACCGTGTGTATGTAGTACTATACACACGGTACACCCCTGCCCCTCTGCCCCTCTCCGTCGTCGTGCTCTCTCTGCTGCTGCTCTGTCTCTGTAATGTGGGTGTTTGCCGTTACCGCGGAGGTTTATCCACAGGTGTACCTTGTGTATAATACCCCCAATTTTTGCCACTTATATGTATTTAAGTCCCATATGTGTGTTTGGCAAATAACAGTAATAAAACTACTAACAAAGCATAAATCAGTTCCGTATCATTTCATACTTATAAAAATGAGAGGCTAGCGAAACAGTTGTACAAGAAGATACTCGCTAGCTGGCAGCCTGCCACACTATAGTGCGACTTTATCAATTTTTAACCCGCAGTATTCATGCCAAAAGGGCAGTTTCAAGCATAAGCTTAAAACTATCAAGTTTCGAAATGGTCAGCAAAGTTAAATAAGAGCCAAATACTCTGAAAACAAAATACTGTTGTGCCTGCTTGATAAAATTAAGTTTAGTGCGGAATCACAGCTGCGCTTGGCAACCACTTCTGTAGTTTTGCCTTATGCACAGATATGAGGGCAATTCTTCTCATCCGTAGCAAAAAGAGGGCCTAGACAAGTGACAATCGCTTTCAAAACTTTTCGTATTACTAAATTTTCAACATTAATAACAAAAATACAATTTTATTGTTACTTTTGACGTTGAAAAGTGTCGTCTTTGTGCCTATCCATACTAATATTATAAATTAGAAATAATTATAACTCTGTCCTGTCTGTTTGTTACCTTTTCACGCCTAAACTACTGAACGGATTTCGATAAAATTTGGGAGAGAGATAGATTGCATCCCGGGAAAGGACATAGGTTAGTTTTTATCGACATACCTCGAGGGCGAAGCCGCGGGCGGAAGCTAGTTTGAAATAAATGCTTTGACTTTGACTTCATTTTGTATTTATTGATTCTGAGGCAGTATGATAATAAAAAAATATTTATTTAGGTAACCTGCGACAGGAGAGAATAGAAGATTACGTCGAACATCTACCGACCTCGGTTTTCCTCCTTTTACCATGAGTTTAGAACGCGAGATAAACTCCCACAAGTAATGTGAAACCTACATTTTCTACCATAATAAACCGCACCATAACATTTTTACACCTCCTAAAAAAATACGCACACACAAAAAAGCATTAATTAAAAAGCTTTCTACCATTCTTAACATCGCTTTACCCTTCCAGTATTCCCCACTTCATTGTAATTTATGTACCGGCGCAAAGTTAACTTCGCAAGAAAAAGTGTTACAACACAAAAAACTCGGCAATAGAAGAAAATTCTTATTTTTTCGAGGAAAAGCACTTCAGATTTATCTACAGTTTTTGCGATCCTTAACTTTCCTTTTAATATATTATTTTGTCTTTCAAAGAATAAATAATTTTTCATAACAGCTAAATCGGAACCCATCAATTGATGTTTGACGGAGATTACGTAAAAAACCGAAGTGCAAAGTTTAAATGTTTAGAAAGAAAGAAACGAAAGAATGAAAATACGTTTATTTGCGGCAAACATGACGCATAAAAATAAAAAAACACCAACAACACAAAAACAAAAATAACAATTTGGGAGAAAGTAGGTATGCGTCACATCTACGCAAAACAAGTATTTTAAAAAGCGTGATGCATGCCTACAAAATATACTCTAAAATAACTCAAGTTTACGATTCAAACTCAAACTCAAAACTTTTATTTCAAATAAACCAATTGCAGACACTTTTGAATTGATAAGGTTTTCAAAATCTCTTTGCTAAATAATTGTTTTTATTCATAATTTAACTACTCTTACTCTCTTAGGGCCGGTTGTTTCAAACAGTTGGTTAAGGTAACGTACGTACGTCAAATACTAAATTAACAAGTATGTAAACGTAATTATTTGACGTAATTCACGACCATAATTCTGTAATTATTGTAATTTGAAACAACGCATTTTGTGGTTTGACAATAGTTAGCGCCATTTTTGACGTATACGCGTGTGTCAAGTGGATATGAAACAACCCAACCTTATTTGACTTCTCTCCAGTGTGAATGGCAAAAAGCTAGTAAAAAAATGGAGATGATCTTTTTAAAATGATGACGATAACCGCGTTACATCATAATGCCTAATCCTTTACATCGTTAAACATTACAAAGATCATTTTGCTGGTGACTTACGAGTTGTAGGTCGTAGGTTCGAACCGAGACAGGCGCTTTATTTTATGTAAATAAATTCATCACCACCGCTCTCAAAATGTTGAAGGAAAAGCCTGTGTCCACGCCGTGAGAACATTATAGGCTGAATGTGCTTCATTAAACATTATAGCTTAAAAGTACTTTCACATGTGTTAAAAATAAAAGGGGTAAAGGGGTCGCATTCATATGTAAATTAGGTATGAGCGAATTAATTTTTAAAAACAAACAAATACCGATTTTAAACCCTTTTATAAAAAAATCGATAAAACACTTTCGCCTAACAATGAGATATCGATAATTGGCGGCCTACTCTCTATGTCCCTCAACGAAGGTATGGGCCCGTCCAAAAGTAATTGGTCTGTCAAAACAAGTGTCTAATTAAATTTTCGATGGTCGGGCAAAACACATCGGGAGTAGGGACAACTGTCAAATCGTGTTGTCATTTATCGATATTCGCACCCAGTTATCGATATCGCATGAATGACAACACGATTTGACAGTTAACTATTGATGCGGTATCAATAACTGGGTGTCTATTCTCATGTCTGAGAACGAAGATACGAGACCGTCCGAAAGTAATTGATCCGTCGAAACAATTAGTGTCAAATTAAATCGGACAAAACACATCGGGAGTAGGGACAACTGTCAAATCGTCTTGTTGTTGTTGTACTCTAAGTCGGACAACGAAGATACGGGACCGTTCGAAAGTAATTGATTCATCAAAACAAGTGACAAATTAAATTTACGGTCGGGCAAAAACAATTCGGGCTTAGGGACAACTGTCAAATCGTATTGTCATTCATTCTTAGTTCGGGCCCCGAAGTAAACTTATGTCCGTAAGTGATATCATCTGCCTAGCTTTTTCCCAACTATGTGGAGGTCAGCATCCAGTCTAACCGGATGCAGCTGAATACCAGTATTTTACATGGAGCGACTGCCTATCTGGCCTCCACAACCCAGTTACTGGGGGAATACGATACCCTTGGTAAGATTGGTTGTCCGAATTTCGGGCTTCAGACGACCCGTAACGGCTCTCAAAGATCCACGAATAACAGCCTGGACCAACGGCTTAACGTGTTTTCCGAGTTACGGAGGGGTCTCAGTATATGAAGATGGTCACCCATCCACAGACCAACCGCGGCAAGCATAGCTTAACCTGATCAATCGACCCGTGCGGCTTACTTACTTAGTGACAAGCTTATTACACACACATAAAAACACTTTTTTTTTGTTCGAGCCGGAAATGTTTTGTTTCCATAAAAGTAACTTGTCTCCGAAGCAGTATTTTCTAAATGATTGGAAGGATGTAGTTTTATCCTTTTGTGTTAGGAAATTGTTAACTGAATGAGGACTTGTTATTGAGTTAAGGTAATGATTGGATATAGGTAACTTCTTATCTATCTTTTTTATTTACTTGCGTTAGCAAAATCTGTAGTTTTGCGAAAGGAATGTGAAAGTTTCGGTCACCCAAAGCTGCTGTTTGAGATTCAATTGAAATTTATTTGAAAACTGTTTTGGCTTTATCAAGGTATAATAAAAAACTTTTAAATAATTATTATCTACCTAAATGGATGTTACTAATGACAGAAATATATTTACTTAAACAGGTACTCGTTTCGTAGAATGAGCTAGCTTCTCATGTTAACAGCAACAAAATTGGTAACTATACCCTCTAGAAATTAACGGGCCGATAATTGATGAAAACGATACCCTAACGAGACAAATATATAATTTTCCCTATTGAAAATTTAATTATAAAAGCAGGAAAAACAAATACCTACCCACCAAAATTATATCTAATCAACGTACATAGAAGAATAATTACATAAACTTCCATAGCGACGCAACTTGATAATTGATAGTTGTATTTTCGTGCGTGTGCCTGAAGAAATATTCCCTTTTCTTTTCTTTATGATTTACAACGAGCTACTATTTGGCATAATCGGCGCAAAATTATTATACTAAGCGTTCGCTAAGTTACTTTTGATTATTGTTTTTGTTTGTTTCGACAAAGTTTTATTCCCTTGCGGATAAAGGGCGTCAGAGATTTGGGTAGGTTTGATTCGGGGTCAAATTAGGCTTTTGCATTTATTATTAGACAAGTGATACGCTTTTGCTTCGCATGGATGCAATGTACTTATGTGGAGATATGTCAAACTCAAAACATCGATATTTCCGTGCTATATCAAGTTTAAAAAAAAAAATAAAAAACGCGCCTGCCTTCTCAAAAAGTGAATAAGTGTATGGCAAGTAATTTAATGTTCTGTGTCTTGTAATGTTAAATACTTTACATAACCTAGTATTGTATACAATCAAGTATTTTCTAACTGAACAGACAGCTGTGGTGATGGGCAGTTTGTTGCGCCATTTCTTCTTGCCAGCGAAAGCACTAGGACGTGGTGAAGGGCGGGCGTTTTGGAGGACTGTCTTTTGTAATTTTGACGTTCGAAAAGTACTGATTCTTAGCCTAATTTGAATGAATGACTTTTTGATTTCGATTTTACATAGTTTCCGTAAATCATTGATTGCTGAAACTTAAAGTATTCTCTGTGCTATTACAACGAGCTACTTACTACCTGGCATAATAGGTGCTAAATTGTTATACTAAGCGTCTGCTAAGTTTCTTTGATTCTTTTGTTTGTTCTTTACCCTTAAGTTTCATTCTCTTGCGAGTAAAGGCCGTAAGGGAATACAAATTTACATATAAATTTTAAAGAAATCTATGAGGCCTATATCCAGGAATGGGTGTCTTAAAAAAATCTCTATGTTATGTGAATCCCTAAAAACAGCGCAAAGCAGGGGCGGGTCGCTAGTTAGCTGTATAATAAAATTAAAAAGAAACTGTCTTTTGCTAACAAAGAATATTTAAGCACTATTCTTTCAGTTATTTTCTTTGAAAACGACAATTATTATCACTTTTCACTTTGTTTAGCAGTAGACATTTACCGTTTAATATTTACAGACAATTTTAGCGTCACCCAGAATTAATAGGGACAACGAGTAAAACTAATTGGCGACGATTAATTATTTTCTATTATTTGTGTAGTTTATTTGAGGTTGAACTTATGGAACACAGCGTGCTCCACTGATGATAATATAACATACTAGCTACCAACCCCTGCTTTCCTACCATTGCAGGGTTCTTAAGACTAGACAAAACACCGTTTATTTGTAATGTAAATTTTATAAATATGTTAATTAACACATAATTCTCTAAATTATCGTAAAAACCGCATCAATATCGGTTGCGCAGTTTAGAAGAACACTCACACGAAAAGCGACTTTAATTTATAATATGAATAGAAGGTTAGATCGCCTGTAATCAAATACGTGATTCATGTTTCGCAAGTAATTAATAATCGTCATTCTACCTACCAAAATATCCTAATAAAATATCTTACAAACAAAAACAAAAAATATTTTCAAACAACTAAAGTTACAAGCAATCCATTTTTAATCCGTCACTTATAAACTCATGGCCTAACTTTAGACAGCTCTAACTAAACCTAAAAACTTTCACGCCACTTCAGCCAAAACAGTTTATACGATACAGAAAAAGCTGAAATTGTAACACTATTCCTTGTAAAATAAAAGTTTTGCTACGAAAAAAGCGAAACGGGTTTCCAATAAAACGACATGGAATGCTCTGTGTTAGTATAAACGTCTTTTGTCGGGTAGTCTGAATAACGCTATTCCCTTTGTTCCCTACTTTGTAATGCCGTCAAGGAAATTCTTGTTCTAATGGCACCTTTTTTTACCTAGCAACGACTTATGAGCCTGGTGATAATGACATCTCTAACACTGAATGAATCCATACTTATAATATTACAAATGCGAAAGTGAGTCTGTTTGTCTGTTACCTATTCATGCTTAAACTGCTGAACTGATTTAGATCAAATTTGGTATAGAGATAGTTTGAGTCACGGGAAAGGACATAGGATAGTTTTTATCCCAGAAATAATCTTTTAAGGGGGTGAAAAGAGGGGTAGAAGTTTGTGTGGGGAATCAATAACCGCTGAACCTATTTATGGCTGGATTAGGACATAGGATACTTTTTATCTCTATATTCCTACGAGTTCGAGACTTATGCAAGTGAAACCGCGTGGCGCTGCTAGTGTATCAATAAAACTTATTGATTGTGAACAATACTACGTACTATATTACCTACTACTACACTGACATTTCTAACTTATGGCCGATTCCTATAACATACGGACAGTTAAAGGTTAAAATTAAGACTCTTTTATCTTTACCAATAATGAAGCAAAGACCTCAGAGCTTTGCATAGTAGATCCTAGTAGACCCATAACTATGGAAGCAGCTATCACAGGTACAAATTAGCTTACGGATCTATTTATATTCCCAGTTTGGCAACAAGAAAATGCTACTATTGGTAAGCAAAACCATCGTTTTTGTTTATAGGAACCGAGCATTAGTGAATATGACAATCCGTTCGATGATGACTTCGACAATAATGCTCATCACTTAGATTTAGTCATTAGTTTAGTGGTGCTAGTGGCTAAGTAAAAACAGCCGCACGAGTCTATCGATCAGGTTAAGCTAAGCTTGCCACGGTTAGTCCATGGATGGGTGACCATCTTCAAATACCAAGACCCTTCCATGCCTCGGAAAGCACGTTAAGCCGTTGGTCCCGGCTGTCATTCGCGGATCTTCTACAGTCGTTATGGGTCGTCAGAAGCCCGAAAGTGTGACAGTTATAAATTATGTGTCGCATCAAAGATTATCGGATGAATGATAACTTAACTCTAGTTTGTGTCTAAATAATAACAGCTGCACGGGTAGATCTTCCAGGTTAAGCAACGCTTGCCGAGGTCAGTCCGTGGATGGGTGACCATCGTTACATACCGAGACCCTTCTGTGCCTAGGAAAGCACTTTAAGTCGTCGGTTCCGGCTGTCAATCGTAAACATTTGACAGTCGTTACGAGTAGTTAGAAGCCCGAAAGTCTGATAACCAGTATTAGGTACCAAGGGTTATCGTGTTACCCAGTAACTGGGTTGTGGAGGTCAGATAGGCAGTCGCTCCATGTAAAATACTGGTATTCCGCTGGATCCGGTTAGACTGGAAGCCGACTCCACATTGTTGGGCTAGGCAGATGATGACTTAGATTTAGTCATAATTAATTACACATAAACGCACTATGAAACCTAAGTAATAATGACTAAATCTCCAAACTTAGTCAGTACGATACTAACGTGAGGTTGTAAATTATGACATAAATTATCTCTGCTTTTGTGATTGTGAACTTTATCTCATGAACTGTCTCTTTCCCCCAGAAACTTAGCGGCTCCGACACATAACTTAGTGATTATGTCAATTATCTCCCAAGCTTGAATGTGTAGCTTAATAATATCTTACTTTCTAAGTAAATAACACAATGTCTCTCGATGTTTTTGTTTGCCTCACAAGCTTAGCACTTCAGACACCATAAATTGTCATAATCACTGAGTTATGTTAGTGATTATGACAATATCTCACGAACATAGTGACTATTTCCTTCTTGTTGTCCTTTATTGGCCAACCACCAATTATTTACACTGTAAACATTTAAAGTAACTGTCTACCATATTAATCTAGGGCTAGTGTACCAATTTCTTACAGGTTAGCACCGCATGCCCCATAAACATAATAGGTTTGAAACAAGCACTGTACTATAAAATTAAAATTAATATAAAAAATAAAAGTAAAATTCAACAGAACAAAACAAACAGAGACACAACAAAATGTAAAAAAATAAAATTAAACATTGACACAACTATCAAACTCAAAGCATTTATTTCAAATAAACCAATTACAGGCACTTTTGAATTGTCAAAGGGTCGGTCAGTCAGAAAGATGAAACTAGTTGCCTATTCCAAAGCGTAGGTACCTATGGAAGAAGAGAAAATAGAAAAAAAAAGAGAAAGAAAACAAAGAAAAAAGAGTATTCTATTCTATGGAAAAGAACGGGCAAGAAACTCCATGGACACTCTTTAAATCATAATAATACGTTACAAAGTCTTGGTTACATCATTCATGTTAAAAATTATGCATGTGAGAACGAAGCAGAACGTTAAAAGCGTCCGTAATGAAAAAATGAAAAAAAACAATTCAAATATTAAATTAAAATAAGCCATGGCAGCAATGAGATGACAAATCCCTACTGAGGGCGCCCGTTCACGAACATGACCATGTACCTATATAACTTTGACAATATACCACTAGATTTCTGAATAACTGAAGACGAATTCCAGTAATTAAAAATGTTCAAAATTTTGTCGCAATCTCATCGACACTCAATGTCAAAACTGTAGGGAAATTTATGATACTTTTGAAAGATTGAGACTGAAATCAGACTGCACGTTCTTAAAATTACGAAAATTGCCTCTCTGATTCTGTTCAATGTTCCTAACTTCGTATTCCAGTGGACAAACCCGTATTGTACTTATCTTACACACGTGCAGTTGTAAATAGTTCAGTAGAATGTATTGTTATGCTCCAGGAATACGGTCGTGTGATTTATTTTCTAAGTTTTTGTGCAGCGGCACTTTAGTTTTTGGGCTAAGTTTGAAACACCCGTGGTATTTATAGGAAGGTTGAATTTGGTATTCGGAATGGGTTGGGAAAAGATCTTTCAAATATCCTAGTGTGGTGTCTAGGGAATTAGTAAAAATCCAGTGCCTATGTAATATATTACTAGCTTTTTTTAATATTGTAGGTACTGTGTTTTTCTGAACCGAATTAAGTTTTTATTATTTTTTTATAAATTTATAAGGTCTAGCAACTGATCTGTCTGTTTGCAGTTTGCCTAAAAACAAAGGCTTAGTGGAAGTGACTAAATGCTTATGAGTATCCTCATACACAAGTGTATTGACTATCTGTTTGAACACATGACTGTAACAGTTAGTTAAGCTACTCTAAAACTCCTTCGAGCCTGTTTTTCGCTAACCAACGTCTACCGATCAAAAGTGTTAGGTGCGAACTGATCATTATCTATCTACGACACAACCCCTTTTATTTACTTATAAACGTTATGTTAAAAGACGTTTAAACGTCAACACAAACACTTTTACACGTCAATCATATTTTAAAAACTAGATGAGGTTGTTCCTATCTGACTACTCTGAGAAGGCCGAAACATACTCAGAGGTCACTATCAGAGGTCCGTACGGTTAAACAATTGCTAATCATTACTCAATTTTTAGCAACTTTTTAAATTAAAGTTGCAGTTTTGCTTACTTCAGCAAATTCATGTTAATGGTATCTGAACCATCACGTTAAACTTTTCGAGGCATATGTCGGGGATGCCACCCAAACTCTGGCACTCACTGCATGAGGAATCTAGCCAATAAAAACTAGTGCATTCGACAAACATGGCCCACTCGAGTGTGAAACCTTAGATAGAAACACGCTTGTACGATACATCCACATTGACTACATCCACATTAAATACCACATTTAATAGCCCCCTAACACGTATGGCAAGGCAATATAATGAAAGGTCCAAACAGACAGATTACCCTGTTGATATTTTCTCCATGAGTTTCGTTTCATACAGACGTGCCGTATTTAAACAATGCTATGAATGCATGTCTAAGTAGCTCAAATTGGTTTGTTTTGTTGTGTTCTTGATAAATTTAGTGTTATACTAGACACACTTTTTATTATTGTTTTCTTTTGGCTCTGAATGATATTATTACCGTGTCTCTGATATTCTTATTTCAATGTTATGCACTCCTGTTATTTGCATGATTACTGAAATGCCAATATTAGATGTTGTTTGGATTTGAATTGTAAGTGATTGTGCTGTTGGTTTGCTTATTATAAATAAATAAATAAATACGATTACATACAGAAAGCAAAGCTAATTGAAATCTCTATTCCTAGACAACACGTTTCGCCATACACATTTTGTAAACTGATTAATCATCTGCCTAGCTTTTTCCCATGATGCGATTGACTTCCAGTCTAACAGGATATAGCTGAATATCAGTATTTTACATGGAGCGACTGCTTATCTGACCTCCACAACCCAGTTACTGGGTAACACGATAACCCGTGGTACCTAATACTGGTAATCAGACTTCCGGGCTTCTAACTACTCGTAACGACTGTCAAAGGTTTGCGAATGACAGCCGGGACCGACGATTTAAAGTGCTTTCCTAGGCATAGAAGGGTCTCGGTGTGTAAAGGTCACCCATCCACGGACCGACCCCGGCAAGCGTTGCTTAACCTGGAAGACCTACTCGTGCGGCTGTTATTATTTAGCCACAAACTAGAGTTAAGTTATCATTCATCCGATAATCTTTAATGCGACACATAATTTATAGAATTGGTCTTGAAACGCTGACATTATTGTAATTTTGAATTACGAAATAAACGGATTATGATAATAAATCATCTTACAGAAACAAATCATTTTATAAGCTCCATACTCGTGAATATTTAATTTACACGTAATAGCAAAAGCTTGTTACAAAAATAAGGGACATATTTTCCCCTGATATAGCTTTATAGATTTACCTTCCAAACATTGATCATTCTTATGATTATTAATAATCATCATGATCATTTCAGCCGAAAGACGTCCACTGCTGGACATAAGCCTCCCCCAAGCACCTCCACTTCGACCGGTTCTGTGCTTCCCGCATCCATTGTTCACAGAAGTTATGTATAACGTATTCAGCAAAGTGCTAAAATTGCGATAAATCTTTTCACATATACCCGGGTCTTACAAATTATTTTTTCCAGCGTTTCTTAATAGTTACGTAATAACGTTCTTTCAAAACAATCTTTTACAACGATCATTAACAATTTCTACAAATATATTATTTGTGTAAAAATATATATTGTATTGCTAAAGCATTCTGGAAGCCGACCGCAATGACACCAAGAAATTGTCTTTCAATTCACTAGTACAAGAAACCACTATTTTCTTCAATCAAAACCAATTTCCTGAACTTATACCATGAATAATAAACGCCAGAATTATTACTAGTTCAATCTCAACTAAATCTTGGTACTAACTTCCTCCCCTGGAGTCTCAATTCCCTGTAGAAAATAAAATTAAACTACTATTAACTCGTAGCGACGGCGTAGCTCCTCGTAGCACCGCGTAGCGAAGCGTTACGAGATATTCTTCAAACACACATTTACGTTTGCGGGTACGGCGGACTTAATTTAATTTGCGAAATGAATTTCGAGATATTATTTCAGAATTAACATTTATGTATGAGATTTCTCGCGTGGGTGTGATGAAATTTTATCGTTGTGTTACTTACGGATGAATATAGTACGAATATTCTGATTATGAGACCTATTTGGAATTCATATTTTGATATCTTGAACTTTTGAATTCGTTAACGATATTTTTGTGGTGAATTAATGAAGGCTTATTGTAACATTTTCTAATAAAACAGTTAATCTAAAAATCTTGAAGAGATATTTTAATCCAAAAAAAGTAATAAAAACAAAATTTCTCACCTTATTACGTCCTAAAATCTTCCAAAGCAAACACCATTTATGTCATCATACTGTCAAACACAAAACATTAACCACTTGCTCACCACTACACCAAACGTACGACCGTAGATATTTTTCAGCCGACTAAACACGTCCGCACAATATAACGGTCGGCGGCAAACTGCGCTTCTACTTCGGTTGGCATTCCAAGTTTGAAAACCGCCGCTCGGATAGCTTCGGGTAAACTCGGCTCGCAGTGCAACATGATTATTCAGTATTTTCTGTAGCATCTCCCAGAATCGGATATTTGTTATCTATGCACTAGAGTTATGCAGGAGACGGATGGTTCCAATATCATAAAACGTGTGTTTCTGAAACTTCCTTATAGGTTATTGAGATTGTGTTTACGATACCTCTATTTAAAATTTTATGTGACGTAACTGTTTTTGGTAGTTAAATCTGAGTTTCTTGTTTATGCGTATTTATTCAGAAAATAATTATATCGTAATAAAATAGAATGTAGAATACTCAGGTTAGACAGGACACAGAATCCATGATTTCTGTAAAGATCCGCAGGAATTAAAATTAACTATTATAGTTAAATGTAAGAATATATTTTTATAATAATTTTTTTTTTTGATATTGACACCAAATATATTAATATGATAACAACCATATTGCGTGTTTTGTAGGCTATAATGAAAAATAATACAACATGGGAGCATCTGCAGCTGAACTTGGTAAAAACCCGTACCTCGGCATACAGCGCCATACCTCTCTGATAATAGACTTGATAATTTTTAGCCAACATTTACAATTTCGTTAAATCTAACAGAATATTTATTAATATACAGTATTTTTTAAATTAACTTAAAGAAACAGATTACGCTTAAATCAGTTGTAGAGTTTGGAAGGGAGTGAGTAAGTAAATATTGCGTTAGTATAAGTCACTAGTGTTACAATTTTTTCCCTCGCTGATCAGTAAATCGGCTGTAAAATATCATGCTAGCTGTCAGTTGTGATTGAATGACTGAAATTCCAACAAATCAAATTACCTGAGAACAGATTTCATAGATCGAATTGAATAGCCGTTCAGAAACTGGGACTATTCCGGTTTCAATTAAAACGAATTTAAGGCGCAGATTGGGTCGGCCGCGCCCGTGCAAAAATCTTCCTTCACTTTCATACATGTTTTATATAAAATTAGTTTAGTTATTATTATTGTTATTATTATGTGTGATCACTTTGATTCTGAGATTGCTGGTAAACCTGTAATTGGCGACTGTGTAAGACCGAGACTTTTATAATATATATTACTTAAAAAAAAAATTAAATTAATACCTAATTAATTTAATTTTTTTTTTATTATTTTCTCGCCGGCTGGTCTAAACTTCACGTGACCAGAGGGCTGAATCGTTCTTTGGCCAAAGAATTAGCATTGCCATTCAACGTGGCAATGTTAATTCTTTTAGGCACTGGGCACGTTTTCGGATGACTGTTAAGCAGACGAGTACTTCGACGCCTAAGTGTCCTTTGTTTTTGTATTTATTTGTATAGTAAGTTAGTTAGTCATTTAATTTAGTATCTAGTGTAGATATAATACTTTGTATTTACTTTTGATTAATCTTAAATGTGAATACTAAAGATAATATATACATAGAATTATACATAGCTGTTGATGTACCTTAATACTCGTAAATAAATAAATTTACTATGGATGCAGCTCCCCACTGTATTTTAATTGTTTATCTGTGTCTGTAACCTACTAAAACTAGAAGGTAAGTAAAACTGTTACTAACCCTATGGAGTCCTGTCTAAAATAAATTTTTTCTATTTATTTATTTATTCATTCATAACAATTTTTACATTGTGTCGAATATTAAAAATGATTTTATAACTTAAAAATACAACAAAATAAAACAACAATAAAATACATGCCACTTAATTACTATGAGGAAGAGTAATAATAAATAAATGTCATATAAATATAGCAAATGTCAGATGTCCAATGTCAATTACTGCATTTTCATACAAAAAAGTGCGGTGCGGCCCGCTTGTAGTATACGTTATAATAGAATAAAATATCTATAGGTAAACAGATTTTTTTTTCTATTTTTTTTTCCTAAAATTAATATAGTCGAACACGGTACCTGCCACATGTCAGTGAAAATCTTCAATAAACTTCCCGTTGATATAAAATTATCACTTTACAAAAGGGACTTCAAGGCTAAATTGAAGCGTCACCTAGGGGAAGGCTGCCATTATTCTATTAATGATATTTAAATTGTAAACATACATATTATACTAGAAAATATTTATCATGATTGTTAATTTTGTTAGGCGCTATTAGTCTAAAAATCTTCTATTGTTCTTTTACATTCATGACATATATGTCATGAATGTAAAAGAACAATAGAAGATTTTTAGACTCTTTTTAGACTCTAAGATTTTTAGACTAATAATAGGTGGGCACCACCACATAAGCATACCATGAGACTAAGCTGAATCGTCTTATATGCCTGTAAGTACACCGCACACTGGCATATATACCTACCCTTCGAACTGCGACACAGCAACGCTGTTTTATAGCAGAAATAGATAGATATGGTAAGTAGTACTTCTCTGAAGGAGCACTACTTTGAGCATCCATGCATATTAAGAACTTATTTCCAAAACAACTACCATGTAGGGTATCTTTTAGTTTCTCGTCTTCCCTAATCTCGAAATAGTATGAAACAAAGTTGTTTGTCTGTGTATTTTGAGCTTAGTACTTCTACACTACGTCACGGAATTTGATAGAGTTTCCTATTAGTCTGTGTATTTTGAGCTTAGTAATTCCACATCACGTCACGGAATTTGATGTAGTTTTCATCAATATTATTTTAGAGGATTTCTGGAGTTACGTTTATAATTACAATACCTACGTTCATTTTAGACATGTCATTTTTTTATGGTGGCAGGGACGTCGACGCCCAGACTGTAACTAAGAATTCCGAACAAGATTCTACTGCCCTTAGAAATTTTTCGTCAGTTATCTGAAAAAAATCTGCTGTTTCATATAAAAGTGCCGCGAATCGGTAAACATACACATGCATACTTTCTCCCAAATTGTACTTTTGTTTTTCTGTTGTTTGTGTTTTTTATTTTTTGCGTCATGTTTGCCGCAAATAAACTTATTTTCTTTCTTTCTTAAACGTAAGGTGGGACGCCCTCAGGCTAGGTGGAGCGACTATCTTCGCAGGGTGGCTGGTAGCAGCAGGAGGAAAGTTACCGAAAATCGAATTAAATGGCGTGCAATAGGAGAGCCCTAAGTCCAGCAGTGGACTGCTATAGGCGAATGATGATGATGATATGAAAGTGCAAAACCTACGCGGTTTAAATGATATGGAACTGCATTTTTTTTGTTTTTGGTGTCGGTCGATAAATTTCAGTGCAGGTTTAGAATCATGTACAGACGCCAGCACATCAAGCTACCCGAAACTGTAAAATTTTCCCAATCAAATTTGAACCTTATGCTTTTGCGATAAAGTTGAAAATCTATTGAAGAAATTTGACAGATTGTAGTAGCTTGATGTGCTGGCGTCTGTACTAAATCCATGGTGACAGGTTGTGCCCCGACGTCCCTGCTACCCTATATAATATTCACAAAACAATTTCTGATCAACAACATAATTTTCTTGTTTGTGTCAAGGTGCTGACAAGTGATCAGAAAAATGTGTTATTTATGAGTACAGCTTATCATGATTGTGAAAGGAAAAACACGAATTAAACAGTAAGTAATCAAATAATAAGAATCCCGACTTCGGCAGATTCCTGTTCTTTTATATTTTTAAATTTAAAGTAATCTCGTGGTAAAGATTTGCTGGAAGGATTTAGGGGAGGCCTTTATTCAGCAGTGAGGCAGAACAAAACAATAAAAAAAAATATCATTTGAAATGAATAAAATATGATATAATAATACAACAACAGTTTTTGAACACAACAAAGTTTTTTCATAGTTTCTAGTTGGGTAACTAGTGGAGGCTGTACTGTTTTCATTCTGAACACCCCTCAAAAGTGATACACTAACAAATTGGTGGCCACACATAGGTCATCCAAGGTCACAAAACACAAAATACCCACAAACTTTCAACGTGAAAACAAAGCTATTTTTCATATCGTTCAATAAAACAAACAAAAGGAGTTAGCCAGTTAGCCTTGCCTAGCGGCCGACGTCGCGGACAAAAGCTAGTTTTTGATAAATGTTACGTCCGGAGTTCAATCTTTCATGTTCGAGTGAGTTCGATCAAAGGTTCCCAGGTGAATGATGCTTTTATGAAAAAGACAGTTCTTTTGAATTTTTTGTTCCGCGCTCGCGTTTCGGAGCTCAGTTACCGTTTTTGTGCCAAATGTAGTACGTACTCGCGTTTTGGGTGTGACTGTAAGTTCCGTTTTGTCACTATATTTCACTAATGATTAAAAGTTCTTTTGTTTGTTGTCAGTTTCGGAAACGAGATGAGAATCTGTGAATGCTGGTGTTACTTGGGGCCGACGCGATTACATGTGATTCTTTGTTGTAAGCTATTTACTTGAATAGGTAATTGAGTTTTTATCTGTTTTTCTGTTACTACAGCTCACTACACTGAAATGCCTGAAAAAACTTGCTTACATTGCTTGAAAAACAAACTTGTACGATGATTGATTGCAACAATTTGTTGTTGTGAATTTTGTAGTAAACGCCAGTTTAATTACAGTGTAGGTACATTTTTTTTACTGAAGTCTACGGCAGTCGTCGTGTTCATTTTGTTCTGCGAACCCAAACGCGTGGTCGTGATGAAAGCATGCCTTTCGGTTTTCGATCAGATGAATACCTAATAAATAATGTATTTCTGTAAGTAGGTTCGTACAAACAATTTTGACACGTCAATCATATTTTAAAAACTAGATTAGGTCCGCGGTTCCTACCTGACTACTCTGAGAAGAAAGGCAACAAACAAACTCAAAAATCACAGTCTCTTTTAAAGTCCACACATAATCTTAGTCAGATCACGTTAAGACCATGTACAGACGCGAGCACATCAAGCTACTACAATCTGCCAAATTTCTTTAATAGATTTTTAATTTTATCGCTGAAGCATAAGGTTCAAAGTTGATTGGGAAAATTTGACAGTTTTGGGTAGCTTGATGTGCTGGCGTCTGTACATTGATGTCTGAAATTATTTTTTGAGGAAAGCATCACACAGATTGACTAGATCGTGCCGCTCAAATCAAAACTTAATCAGTTCCATGACATATGAACGCGACGCGACGATTGCTTTTTCGTGCGAACAATATTTTTGTATAGGACGCGGGGTCTGTGTAAGGCAAAAGCTACCATTGACAGTTGACATGTTACGTAATACATGTAGGTACTTAGCTCTTAATTTCAAAAGGTCCTGCTATCCCGGCTATAAGGTTACGCTAAAATTATACCATCAACCTCAAAACCACAAAAGGCAATTAGGGTCAATGAATGACAAGGCAACAATAAATTAGGTATCCATCATGGCAAATCATATGTAATGATTACGTAATTGAGATTAACTATCATAACTGAACCTTCATAGATCAGCCGGTCGATTCTGTAAAAATCTCACCGTGAAAACATAGGTGAAGTGAGTTTGTTTTTGCTAGGAATTGACACTATTGACAGCTCACTCCACGCTCACTTCACCTAAGTTTTCACGGTGAGATGGTTACAGAATCGCACTGCCGGTAAGATCCTGTGGGGTGATTGCGTAACACACTAACAGTAGGAATAGCTTTCATTTTGACAGTTGATCAATATTCATTGCGTTATTTACGTTGATGAGCAGACAATTTTTTCAAAGATATGAAGCAATGGATAGCAATATCCTTCAAAATGGCTACTCAGACGATTCTGAAAGATAGAAAAGGAGTATCGTGTATTGTTAGGAGATATTATAAGTCATTATCGCAGGCTTTTTTTTTTCTTTTTTTTTTTTTTTGTTGAAGTTATCAATGTTGTGAAAAATTATAAATCTTACATTATGGTAAAAAAAACCTATAAGTGCGAGTCAGACTCGCGCTCCGAGGGTTCCATACTTTGTAGGTATGTAAATAGTTTATCACGGGATTTTTTTTTATGTACCTTTTACGATTTTCGGATTTTTTCTTTTACTTGTGCTATAACATGATCTTGCTTCTTGCCAAATTTCATGAATGTAGGTCAACGGGAAGTACCCTACAAATTTTGATTCTCTTGAGAGTATCAAAATATACGTTTTTGCGGATAAATAGCCGTATTTTTTTTAACGTTAAAATAGGTGTTTGTTTTTTTACAGCTTCAAAGGACTGTAGACCTGGTCAGCGGAATTGTCCACAAGGGTTACCGCTGGCTCAAAACATAAAGGGCTAAGGAAGGAACACGGGTGGGTTTTAGTCAGTAAGAGTCTGACACTCCCTTCCGCTCCACCAAGAGCGGGAGGGGTCATTTGAGGATATTCCCATGCTCAAAAAAAAAGGGACTGTAGACCTGAGTATATGGTTTTAATTTCAACTCGATACCTCTACGCGTTCCCGAGATAAAGGGTCTTGATAAACAGACGGACGGACGTACAACAAAGTTTTTTCTCTTTGAGGTACGGAACCCTAAAATTGTTGCAGCAGGCATCTCGACGCTAAAAAATCTGCTCTTCCATTCATTTTGACCGCGTGTGTTGTACTTTTCTATGAAACAAGTTTTTTTTTTTATTGAAAACCTACGAAATATTTCTACGTTCGGGGGTCGTCATGTACTGAACACATGGTTACAGTTTGCATATCATAGCTTTATATTTACCTAGTTTATCACGGATAATCCTTAACACATTGCTTAGCCAGTCATCAAACATAGCACCCCAAAGCAGCTGCCTTACTAACAACAACAACAACCAACAACAACATATCAACTACATATAACAACCACAACAACTACAACAACTTCCAACGGCCGGGTTGGTCACCGATGTGCACTGGTTAGCTTTTAGCTAATATTTCGCTGATACCCGTTGTAATTTTATTTTTTTGTTGTTACTTTTTGTCTAAGTACCTACTTGAGTGGTTATAATCTCTAAATTATGTAGTCGATGATTTTGGTGCACGGTAAAACTCTAATGAGTTTATGTTGGCACCAACTTAAATGTATAAAATGTATGTGTACTACTGAATAAATAATAAATAAATAACTACACACAACTTTTTATCTCAGTTTTCAGAATATAACAATAATGAGATAGTAACAAATCAAGTTTCTTGACTTGGCTCGCGAGGTTGTCGACATGTGGGATATGTACTCAGCGATGATTGTGTCGATAGTCGTGACAGCCAATGGGTTAACAGCCAAGAGCCTCGACCAACACCTAAGGAACCTCTCGTAGGGCAGCTGAATCAAGGACTTGATTTAGAAAGTAGTAATTCTGAACACGGCCCGTAATGTTAGGAGGTTCCTCTCTCTGGAGCCCTGACCACTGGCAGCTTGAACACTGTTAAAAATCCTGTAAAAAATCTAAATATTAGTAGCCCACCGGGATCGGGACCGGTGGGCTACTATTATTTAAATTTTTAAAAGTTTTTATATTTTTTATATCTTAATATTTAAAAATATAATTTATGTGTAAATAATGAAATAAAGGAAATGAGTTAGTAATAATAATTATAAGCCTGTCATCTATCATCGCTCTGTGGTCCCAATCATTTGCGCGTAACATGCAATCGCAATATTATCACTGTCAGTTATGATTGATGCTTGTTTGTAGCTTTAGTATCTTTTCTCCTACGTTTAACCAACGGTTTGTGATCAAGCCTATAATTTTCGACGTATAAAACTTTCATACGATATAAAACATAGTATCTATAATCACCCTTAATTTTCCCACTGCTGGGAGACAGGCATCCTCTCTGTGAGAGTAAGCGGGCCGTAATATACCACGCGGGCCCAGTGCAGGTTGGTAGATGTCACGTCTTCAAATTTTTGGTTCTAGGACATGCTGGTTTCCTCACGATGTTTTCCTTCACCGCTTTTGAGAGCAGTGATGATGAAATTAAATACACAAAATAAAGTGCTTGCCTGGGTTAGACCTCACGACCTACTCGTAAATCGGCGCCGATACAACTAGGCCACCACTGCTTCATTATGTAAAACTGCTCATGCAAAACATAAGCCAGTAAACTTTTACATAATATAAAGTAAACCGCTTCAACAAATAATTAAACTCCCAATCAACTAATGTACCGCAACCATTAAAACAACGAAACGAAACAACGGATAAGACTGGATGCTAAATAGCACCTCTCTATTCTATAAGCTAGCCCTCGATGCAGCATGAGATATAGGGCTGTCCGCAAATAGTTATTTATCCACCGACGTACCAATGAAACAGCTTCAAGTTAATGCGCTAAACACTAGTTACGGCACCTGTCCCACCGCCAACGATTAGCGACAAGCGCGCAGAGCTAGCAACTAGAAACGAGTTGGCAACCGGGGAGTGTGTAGTTCGGATAGTTTTGTCGCTGGGCTGTGCGCGAGTGCGACGAAATATGTAATGGAATTACTGCCCAGTCACTTGCTGGTATGCGTTTGTACCAAGCGAGAGTTTCTGAGCGAATATTCTGCCGGCCAAACGAGTGTCGCTGAGCGAGTATTTTGTTTGACAGCTCTTGTCGCTGCGAAAAGCTAATGGAGAGAGAGCGAGAGTTCTCGCTGGCTGCTTTTTATTTATTTTTGTTTATTATATTTATATTTTTATGATTGTGTTTAGTTTACTCTGTGATCTTCATGTACGAGTCAAAATAAATATTTTTATTTTTTTATTATTTTATTTATACAATTTTAAGAAAGCTTACAGACTAATACACGTAAATGGTAACTAAATAGTAAACAACTGACAATTACTAATTACAAGGTTCCAAGTTTCTTCCAACCTTTTACATCTTTTGTACAAACGCCAGCACATTAAGCTACTATAATCTGTCAAATTTCTTTACTAGATTTTCAACTTTACCGCTAAAGTATAAGGTTGAAAGTTGATTGGGAAAATTTGATAGTTTCGGGTAGCTTGATGTGCTGGCGTCTGTACATTTCTTGAGCGAGAACATAGTCGATAGTTAGTCGCCCTCTCGTCCGTCAGCAGTGGGACAAGTGCCTTACGGCTACAGTTATTCCGACTGCACGAAGAATGCGCTTGCAGTTGGCCGCAGGTCGTTATACCATACGTCAAAGTCTCTCTGTGTAAAAATACGGGTGGAGCTATTTTTGTGTACACTCGGTGAAGGAGTATGGTGGCAGGCGAATGATAAACATAGTGTGCACTTGTTTATCTTTTATTTTCTTTACTAGCTCTGCCCACGGCTTCACTCACGTGACTACCTATGTATTCTATTGGCATTGCAAGTCAATGGAAACGTGAAGTCACAGCATATTGATAATATCCTCTAAAATATTAACTCAGTGGATGCTGTTAATTTAAACTGAAACTTGTTGGTACATCTTTGGTTTGAGTTTATGAACGAAAGAAAATACTTGTATATCATGAACTTATCTGGGTCCCGGGAGTTATTTTTTTTTTTAAATACAAGAAACTTTTACTGTACGGTCACACAACAAAGCTACGGTGTCCTATAAGAGCGGTGTCCGCTCACATAGCGTCCGAAATTTACCGGTGAATGACGTCACAGAAAGTTGGTTTGTGAAAGTAAATTGGTGTGTTTTTCTAGAGAGCGTTTTTGATAACGTAAAGTCAAACCCCCCTCCCAAACATAAGAGAAGAGACGCGCAAGTGTTTATACTGAGAAAAGTGAACTTGTCCATTATTATATAGCGTTTCCATGACAATCAAGCCAAGTCACATAACTGCGTCATTGTGTGTCAGAGGTGTCAAAACGAAACAGAAACGCGACTATTTTTTGACGCGGTAGGGCGAATCTAGTGATTTAAATCTGCCGCTGTCATCATTTTCAAAGCGGCCATTATGTGCGGTCACTGCTTTTTTTAAGAAACCGAAGCTGTCCAAATAAAAATTGTTTTTAGACACCTTAATGTCAAATACTGATAAAAATTACAGACAGCTCGTGGCTAAATAATAACAGCCGCACGGTTCAATCAAAGGTTAAGCTACGCTTGCCGGGGTCGGTTCGTGGATGGGTGAACATCCATGACATATCGAGACTTCTCCGTGCTTCGGAAAGCACACTAAGCCGTTGGTCCCGGCTGTCATTTGTAGATCTTTGACGGTCATTACGGGTAGTCAGAAACCCGAAAGTCTGATACTCAGTCTTACCAAAGGGTATCGTTTTACCCAGTAACTGGGTTGTAGGGATCAGATAGGCAGTAGCACCATGTAAAATACTGGTATTCAACTGCATCCGGTTAGACTGGAAGCCGACCCCAACATAGTTGGGAAAAGGCTAGGCGAACTGATAAAAATGACAGATTTTCAAGACTGTCTTGCACACTTATTTCTTTTGCTGACAGTACATGTTGAGTAATGTGACATTTTGACCATTTTCGAGCGCAGTATTAAAGTGAATCACTTTAATGATGTTTTTATATCGCAGAACGTTTTTATGAAGTTGTAGCGAACGGGACTATGATTGTGTCAGTGATATCAAGTGAGTGCTAGAGCGCCCGATGAAAATATTTTGTCTTTACTGTCCTATGGATTCTGAATGATACACATTGATTTACTGGTTGAATGCCGTAAGTACAAAAACATTTGAAAAGGCATAGAGTCTCGCGTGGATCCGCGTTCATATTCGTATGAACGTGGATCCGCGTTCATATTCGTTTAAACGTGGATCCACGCGACATGCGGCGCAAGAGATCATTAACCCTTCGAGATTAATGATCTTGACCTGTTACTGTCAAGTGAAGTGTTTTATCACTATTTGTGATGCTGTCTCGCAAAATTTAAAAACTTTTGAAGTTGATAACCCACTATAGTAATCTTACCCTTACCATTTTATTGGAGGTCGACGCAATATCTCTCGTTCCATACTTCTCTATCGTCATCTCATCCCCGTTCTAGCCATATCCATCTTTCACGCAGTCCATCGATCGTTTATTTGGTCTTCCCCAACTCATATAGCCAAAACTTTCCTCACGATATTTTGACATGAAGTTGGTAATAAACCAACTGGATGGTGGTGGTTGGTTGGTGATTTTGGTTGGTGGTTGGAGGTTGGTTGGTGGTTGGTGGTTGGTTGGTGGATATTGTTGAAATAATAATCGTAATCCTACTTGGGATTACGATTCTACGGACTAAAACTCATAATTCGCGGCTATTATCACTGTTCTACCAGCTCGCGTTTGCTATTGTTGAAATACTAAAATGCAAAAGATATCGTATTGGTGCTCGTGGATTACAGCGTTATTCATCAATGAAATCCCTACGGTACCAATTTATTAGGAATCTTGTTCCAAAACTATTAAATCAAATTGCTGATCCACCCTAACAAAATGTGTTCAGAATAAAACCAACATTTTTCTCCAAGCTCTAATTCAGAGAACAAATTTGAAATATAGCCAGTTACGTCACTGATACGGAGTCTCATACGCGATGCTATATCTTAGATATAAGACTGTATCTCGAGTAACCTCCTATTACTGGAATTGAATCACTTAAAGCCTCCCCGGAGCTCGCTTATTTGAATTTTATACCAAGGTTACCTAATTTTGTAAAGGCAAGTTTAATTTTAGAAGGATTTTTCTTCGTCAAATTGGGATTGCTTTTTCTTGGAACTAGAATCGGGGAATTGGCTGGAGATGTGAGTGAAGGCATGTTACATTAGCACATAGAAATTTCTTGTTTCATATATACATTATTTCCGAAAAGCTTTTTTCGTTGTCCATTATTATATTTTTTCCTCTTTATTTATTTGGGGACGGAGGGTTATGTAAGCTCTAAGTATACGTTAAAAAACAATTATCTAAACAAATATTATACATAGAAAAGATTTGATTTTTTGTATGTATGTTTGTTACGCTTTAGTTTAAAATATTTTGTACTAGATCTGCAGAAAAGTAAACTAGTAAAAAAAGTCGAGAGGTATCGAGGGAGACTAAAACGAAGTTCCTTTCCCTGTATGTATTAAGTAAAAACCTGTGAAATAAATTAACAATATTAGCAAAAGTGTCGTGACCGTCAAAATCTCAGTCAAAATGTAATATTTTTACGGTCTAGCGATCATTCGCCAAGCGTGCAGAGTATAACGAGCGATAAGCAACATATTTCCAAAAGATAATAACAAAAAAGTTTGATATATTTACTTATGAAACTCCTTAACTGATTTACTAAGTACTGGCAGGGTGGCAGCTATCGTACCAAAAATAAAAATAAAACAATATGTGATAAAAAACACGACTGTCACAAATAACGTATTGTGTACTTTTTTATTAACAATTTTCGAAAATCGGTAATAATTTCTCGTAAAATGAGCGAAAAACCCATTTCGGAGAAAGAACTTTTGGTTGCAATTAAAGACCTTCTAAAGAAAAGTGGATATTTAAACAAAATCAATGCAGAGGTATGTTGTAATTACTCAATATCTATGTCCAGGGTTGACTATGGTTGCCACAGAGCACTATTACTCCTAGCGGAGCAAGAAAATGCCTCGGCAGCCACTGCAATGGCAATATCGTGTTGTATGATGGTGCCTGGGTCAGTGGGTCGTCTCTGTTGAATTAACATTGGGCTGGTAGCCTGCCCGATATCAGGATCAAATAACAGCTTCAACGGTTTCTTTCTTCAACTTTTGGTGACGGTTTTGATGACGTCGTATGTCCACCTAGTTGCCGGTTTATTAAAATCATCGTACAGTACCCGGCGATAAATATTGCACATCGACCTTTACCTTTTTTTGTATTTTATACAAAGAATAAAAATAATTATCAAAAGAAGCAAATCATAATTGTTTTAACAGCTCCTAATAGATACCGGACTGTTTGTATTTCGTGCGACAGAGATAACGCTCTACAAAGCCGAAATTAGCCGATTGTCTCTTTCCAAAGGTCGATGTGCAATATTTATCGCCGGGTACTGTAATCAGCCTATAAGTATAATGTTGGGAACTGCTGGGACACAGGCCTCCTCACTGAGAGAGGGAGTGGGCCGTAATCCACCACGCGGCGGGCCCAGTGCGGGTTGGTAGATGTCACATGTCTTCGAATTTTTGGTTCTAGAACATGCCGGTTTCCTCACGATGTTTTCCTTCATCGTTTTGAGAGCAGTGGTGATGAAATAATTTACACAAAGTAAAGCGCCTGTCTGGGTTCGAACCTACGACCTACAATTCGTAAGTCGCGGTCGATACCACTGGGCCACCACTGCCCTTAATTATTTTTGTATTAAAATAAATATATTAAAATCAATTTAAGTCAGGATTTAATTGATTTTTTTTTTACATTTCAATCTGTGTCTGACAATATGACTACCATTTATATTGTGTTTACAAAAGTGTACAAGACATAACTAAAAATATTGACTACATTTTTTTGTCATAAAACCTTCTACATTTCCTCTTATCGCAAACAAATAAAACAAGCCCAAAAAATCCGTTACAAAAAATGCTCCGCTTTCCGATCGCACAACTATTTGTTCCAGCAATCGTGGTCGCTATATAATGTGGTTTGCATAATAATACGCGCCATTTAAGTGCTTGGCTGAATTAAAACCCAATGTTTAAATACAAATTAAGAGCTGATCATTTTTATTTAATTTGTGCGCTGATCCGGAACCCGTTACGTGTGTTTCGGGATTTTTTCGGGATCTGTTCTCGGCATTTTGTAATTTAATTGTTTATTTAAATAGCGGTACATTAAATTAACATGGATCAGTGGTCTCATAGGCTTGTTTCCCAGCAGTGGGAACGTGATAGGCTGATTATGTTGTGTGTTCACAATTCAGATTATAAGTGTCTTTATTTTAAGCCTGCCGGGTCAGCGGGATTGTCCGAAAGGGTTACCGCTGGCCCGGAACATAAAGGGCTAAGGAAGGAACACGGGTGGGTTTTAGTCAGTAAGAGTCTGACACTCCCTTCCGCTCCACCCAGAGCGGGAGGGGTCATTTGATGATTTCCAATCCTGAAAAAAAAAATTGTGTCTTTATTTACCTCATTACCTGCTATTTGATTGAACCATGATATTTATTGAGAGCAGTGGTGGCCCAGTGGTCACGGCCGCGACTTACAAGTTGTAGGTCGTAGGTTCGAACCCAGACAGGCGCTTTACTTTGTGTAAATTATTTCATCACCACTGCTCTCAAAACGGTGAAGGAAAACATCGTGAGGAAACCGGCATTTCCTAGAACCTAAAATTCGAAGACATGTGACATCCACCAACCCGCACTGGGCCCGCGTGGTGGATTACGGCCCACTCCCTCTCACTGAGGAGGCCTGTGTCCCAGCAGTGGGAACGTTATAGGCTGATTATGATGATGATGATGATGATGATATTTATTCATCAAACAATTTATTAGTCCTGAAACAAGGTTGAGTTCTTCAAAAATGCCTAGGTATTTTTAACAACAACATACATCATTACGCTTATAATCTCCAAACGGCTAAGCAGAGGTGTGTTGGTATAGTTACACCCACATTTCAGCAGTTATGTCTAAGAAGCATACAGCTTAATACAATTTATTTTACACGTCAAACAGTTCCCTATTCTCACGTGGATATAAAGTCCATTCTACCTTTACCCTCAGGTTCGAGCCAAAGTGACAGGGCTTCTCCAAGATCGTCAAACTACAGGAGTTGCACCAACACCACCCACTCCAACGGATGAAGTTCTTCTAGTCAACGACCTGGTGAGAGAATACCTGGAGTGGAACGGGTACCTGTATACAGCTTCTGTCATGATGTCTGAAGCTGCTATGCCGAAGGATAAGAGGACCAGGTAAGATAATTTATGAGTGATCGTCCTGGTCTAATACTAATTTGTTTAATTGGCGTGCGTCAATCATACCAGAGATGTTTGTAGGAAAAAGACTACTGTTTTTAGTTTCTACGTCATTCCGGTGTTCACGTCTTGCCTAGCCGTAACATATTTCACATAATCTGCGTTATATTCATTGATCTGAGATCTTTATAATACGTTTTGGACTCTTGTGCCTAAGGCCGGTCATACACAGACAGCTTTAAGCAGCCCGTGTCGACTGCTTCAAGCTGTGACTGCATAGCAAACCACAGTCTTCTACGTACACACATACATGGAACTGGCAACCGCTCGAGCAGTCGCGACTGCTTCGGTCGGTCGGCAGCGCGGTGAAACTTCATCATGCGGTCAAGCAGTCGCCAGGCATACACTGACTGCGCGAGTTGTCAACTGCTCTCGCGCAGTTATCTCCTCCCACGCTCTTTATTCCACGACGCGTTTGTTAAGGCTGGCAATAAAAACCGCAGAGCAGTTAATACCGATCGCTACAGCAACAAGCAAGTAGATATTAATGTCAGCTTCAAGCGGTTGAATTTGACTGCACGAGCAGTCCGTGTATGTTGATCACTAGCTTACTACTGGAGCAGTCAATGTATGGCCAGCCTAAGTCTTACGACAGTCTAGTGGTTAAGGTGCTGGTCCATCTCCAGCAAGCCAGCATGATTATACAGGCTGGCAGAGACGCGCAATCTGCTACCATAGAATCGATACATGATTCTGAACCCTCCGTTTCGACCTCCGTCCCCCGTCCGTAATTTTTCGTCAGTTATTTAAAAAAAAATAGCTACAAAAATACAAAAGTTTATTGCAGAAACTTGTACAACTTTTACAGTAAATCTTATATAGGGACCTCCTTTTAAGTAAAAGATATACCTGTGCTCGGAGGACCCGCTCTTCAATGACAAATTTTAAAATGGTAAAAGTGGTGTACCAAAATATAGTAGAATTTAAAGAAGAAAATATGTATAAGTAAAATCTAAAATTAAATTAAAACCTACGAAAAATTTCTACGCTAGGGATGGCGTTCTAGAATCGTGTGCTTAATTCATACAGTTTGCGCATCGTTGTCCCTGTCATTCTGTATTATCAAGAACTATGTGACTTCAGTCAACCTGCCTTAAAGATCAAAAACTGTGAATTTGAATGAACTTGCCGAGCATGGTGATAATTACACTGACACAGATAATTGAATTGAACAAAGAAACCAACTCTCTCGTTCGAGAGGATCTGGAAGATAAAGCTGCTTTTCTCTTCTCAGGGCAGATCTGTGTACCGAAGTAGGGGTGAGAGACGATGAGAAGTCTTCAGCGTTACCACTGCTCTCGAACATAGTTGCTGCGTATACTGAGAGGATTAAAAGGAAAATCAGCAAGAGCAAGCGAGAGGTGTGTTGATATGCCGAATAAATGTTTTTGTCTGTAGGTTATTTTTCATTTTTATAAGCAGTCTTAGAGCTCATAGATAGACCTCATTATCATTCTCCTGGGACTAGGGCTGAATGATAAAGAGTCTTAGAGCTGGGGAAGTGTTTCAAGCTGAATGCTTTTTGCACTTCTTTGTGACGAATTAATCAATCACATTTAATTGTAAAATACTGGTATTTAGCTGCATCCGGTTAGACTGGAAGCCGACCCCAACATAGTTGGGAAAAAGGCTAGACAGATGACGATAATGATGATTTATTTGTTATGCCTTTCAATAATAAATAGTTGCTTTTGAATATACTCCTGTCTCAATTTACAGTTTTCGTCAGGATACTGCGTTGTTTGTTACATATAATAAATCCATGGCTGTTGTATACGTCTATCAGATGTATTTTCGGTTGTTATCGATCCTTCAGAATAATTTCGCTTTTGTATTTCACTGCTAACGATTTACCACAATATGTAGGACGCACCTATGTAGAAGGCTCCAAAATAGATAATCATGTTCAAGTAGTGTCCATGTCGCAGATGAATAGTCAAATCTGCTGTCGAAACCGCTGGCTGTTTTACAAAAGAGCTCCTTTATGTAAAACATCTGAAGGACTTTTAGCGGTTTGAGGTTGGTCACAGTTCAAACCTAACCTAAACCAATGGACAGGGAGCCCTAGCTAAGTTATTGCGACCAATCCGGAATTAGAAGCTACAACAAACTTTTACTGCAATTAAGCCATTCTGCATTACGTCTAAATGTCGGTAGCAGTTTTGTTAAATGTAGCACAATGGCAATCCAGCTGAACATTTTTCTGTTGTTTTATTTAATGGAGTTGTTTTGAAAAACAGCGAATTCGACAATCCATCTGCGACATTTTGTATTAAATACTTAACCCAAACAGAAAATATCACCAAAACTCACAAACCATATAATGTTTTCTTAACAAACCAAGACTTCATATCCAACAAACATTGTTTTAACTAACTCAGCATCACAACATCAAGGAGGAAGGTAGTTTGAATCTGAAGTTAGGCATCAGCTGTTACAAGCTTGCACAGCCTAATTTATTATGCTGGGAGGCTAGGTACAAGAAATCTTGGAGACTCTTTATTACGTGCGAAGTTGTAAACACAATGAAATATATAGTAAGTTTGGTGAGGCATTGTTTTATTAACACTGGAGTTTCTGTTAGTGACTGGTATACTGGTTTTTAGACTGTGGTTTGTCTTTACGATGTAAAAAATCTGTGGTGGTGTGTGGTTTCGTAAGAACAACAATGCTATAAAATGCCGTGTTGACCCGGAGTTTAAGGTTCCCGACTGCTCGCTGCTCAAGCACAAAGGATGTAGGTTGGCACCAGTCAAGTGACTAATTAACAAACTATTAAGATGACTGTTATAAGTTTATCTTGAACAACATGCTCTAACAACGTAGCAAAACATTGCGAGGAAAATTTAACTCAATTATAAAAAATATAAGATGGAAATCACCAACACTTATTGAGCAATTATCGTGGCTTGTGTTTGAGAAGAAGCTTTTGCTCTGCAGTGCTGAAATAATAGCCTGGCATGAAAATATAGATTATCTATAAATAAATACGGCCGAGTTTCGCTTGCAAGTTCCTTTAAGGCTCCTGCAAACAAGCACGACGCGCGACGCGAATCGCGCGCGCCACAACGGCTCCGCTCGTTGCGCGACTTGCGGTGCCTTTGTGTCGCGTGCGATTTTATCGCGTGTCGCACCTGTTTGAAGGAGCTTTTAGTTAAAATCCGAAGACAAGCTTGTTTCTAATAAAATGTTTGTTTTACTCATCAACTTGACTGATCCGTGGGTGTCCAATAAATCTTTCCAGTCTATGTGACTCATGTGGGTGGAAGCATGGAGTGAATTAATTTTAGTTAGTTGTCTGTAGTTTATTTTGATTTGGAATTTAAATTAGGATCTACAATCTTAGGACTACTGAAGCTTCTTGTTTTTATATGTAGATTGTAGGTGTACCTACTTACATTGTCCTGTCTGAGGTTACAGGTAAAAGGTCAAGGCATTTACAGTTCAGTCAAATAATTAAGGTAAAAGCCAGTCTAAATAAATTGCTGTAAATTGGTACCTGGAAAGAGACTTTTCCATATTTTGATATCATAAACTTCTCTATTATCTCTTGTGGGCGTTTTATTATTTAAAAGGTTCCCATAATTGAGTCTGTGGGGTAATTAATTGCATAGCACTGTAAGACCGAGACTATTTTAATCTGTAGTACTTCAGATAAATTATACATAGAAGCTGTTGGTGAATAAAAACACACATCAAATGGCATTCGATAGCAACGCGTTTCATTTCGACAGTTTGGCCACATTCATTGCGTTATTTACGTTGTTGAGCTGACGAATTTTTCAAACCTATAAAGCAATTGATTAGCAACTTACTTCAAAACCCTCGGATTCGATTGAAAGTGTGTTACGGAACTAGGGTGATGCTTAAAATCCACTTACACTCCGCAATTACTAAATATTTGTCGCCCAGTCAATTAGTTAAGCACCCAGACTAGTATAATTATCTCGCGTGTGATTGGACATCCACCACAATTGCTGTAATTACTATTCTAGTGCTCTGTGGTTATGGTCTAAGCTGAGGTAATCTGATAAAGGAGCATATACACATGGCGCACGGCCCGGGCACAATTAACCGGATTGGCTTTGTTTCGGACGCACGTTGGACAGGTTGCCTGAAAGCGGGTATCGTAATCTAACTTCGTTAAAGTTGACAGGCGCTCATTGATAGTGTTAAAGCTTGGTGCAGATGGGGACAGGCTTTCACGTACTTTTTTCAGTTGATATAAAACAGATGGAATATTTTGATATCCTATAAAATGGTTAAACTGGATGGTGCCGATCCGTGCGTCATGTTTGTGAACGGGCGCCGTCGGTTGAGACTGGTCATCTCTTGACTTCCAGGGCTTATTTTTAATCTTACATTTTGAATTGTTTCTTCTTTATTTTTTTTTCTTTTTTCTTACATATACGTAGAAGCAACAAGAATAATGTACCCAGGATTTTGTAATATCTTGATTTAAAAGAGTGTCCTTGGAGTTTCCTGCCCGTTCTTCTCCATTGAGTTTTGGAAGGGGCAACTAGCCTCAACTTTCTAACTGACCAACACTTTGACAATACGAAAGTGTCTGTAAATGGTTTAATTGAAATAAATGCTTTGAGTTTGAGTTTTGTAACTACGTCGCATAGCGCACGTTATGGACTCAAAGTGCGGTGTAAAATTCGATTAGTCATAACTCCCAAAAGTGTCATATTTTACACGGTATCTGCTCTTAATCCGTAGTGCTGAAGAGTCGCAAATGTTCTGTGAGGAACCCAGCAGAGAATAAGAATTCCTAAATGTTGGCACAGAAGAAAAGTTACAAATGAAATGCTCTAAGAAGACTTATCGTTTTGTCTGCTGCCTTCAGCAGAATCTTTCTGCGTTTTATTAAGAGGAACTTGTAAGATAGGGTTTCAGAATTAGCAGCATATTTATGATCAATTACCACTTTATTTGCCAAGTATCTGAAGAGTAATAAAGAAAGAAAAGTGTTTATGGAAACTCGCACAGGAAGAACAAAGTGGCAATTCCGTTTATCCACCCCAAAAAATCCACCGTAAAGTGGATACAAGGAAATGCATGAATGAAAATCCACGCTAAGCCTATAAATTCCATTTGTCCAACTAGGTGTAGGGTGGATTCTTGGACACGTGTGGAAGGAAGAACAACTTTTTTTTTGTGTGGGAAATTATCAAATAACTGCCCCGCTCTGGGCGGAGCGGGAGGGCATATCAGACGCTTACTGACTAAAACCCACCCGTGTTCCTTCAGTTGTCTGTGCCAGGGGCCACGGTAACTCTTTCGAACAACCCGCGACGCTGGTAGGAAGGAAGGACATCTCAGAGTGTGTGTATAAACGGAATAACCGGGACACATACTAAATCGTGTCTCGTAAATTTGACGTTCCCTTGATAATTAAAGCCACATCACCTGCCCCACGTACCTTCCAATGATATGCACATGTTGATAGGTAATCAAGTTCGATTAAACCACCCCAGTACCATCCTCAGGCAGCTACACCTACATATATATCACCGTGCGGCCATCAATTGCCAACATCGATCCCAAATCATCACGCATGCTAACTCATGTGACTACCACATTCTCCCATGTCTGTACCCACAGCCGGTGGTAACCCCCAATGAATCTGGCTTGTGAAGCTATGCGTAAAATCCCCATAACTGGGGGACGCCGCTTGTATGCACTGTGCCGAATGGTACGGGAAATGTATCGGACCGCGTCCGATATTTTCCGATATTGACAGTGTGTACGATGCTTAAAGTTGTAGAAGTTTGTTATGTAGATTTGGTATTAGGTTTAATTTGGTATGCAATTGTCAAGAATACTTAACAATTCTTATTGGTATGGTGGTGATAAACAACTGCAACGTGGTGGCGTTGCAGTTTTTTATCTAAGACACAAACAACAACATTAACATTTACAACTAACTATTGTTTTTTTTTTTTTCTATTTTATTTGTGAGAGGTTTGTAATAAATAAAAGGCAAAAACTCATCTATACAACTTTCAACTTATTTTTTAAACTATTTCATTTATTTATTTATTATTAATGCACAATGTATACAAATTATTTATATTTTATTTGTGAGAGGCTTGTAGCCAAGTTATAACAGCCGCACAGGTCGATCGATCAGGTTAAGCTACGCTTGCCGCGGTCTATTTGTGGGTGGGTGACCATCTTTACATACCTCCATGCCTCGGAAAGCACGTTAAACCGTTGGTCCCGGCTGTCGTTCGTGAATCTTTGGCAGTCGTTACAGGTCGTCAGATACCCGAAAGTCTGACAACCAGTCTTACCAAGGGGTATCGTATTACCCAGTAACTCAGGAGGGAGGGAGGGTGGAGGTCAGATAGGCAATCGCTCCATGTAAAATACTGGTATTCAGTTGCATCCGGTTAGACTGGGAGCCGACCCCAACATGGTTGGGAAAAGGCTAGGCAGTAGGCAGATGATGAGATCGGACCTGTAACTTATATCCATTTTATTTTCTATCATGGCTTAGGAGCCATGATAGAAAATAAGTTAAGATTGCTACTAGGGTAGCAATCTTAACTACAACAACACGAAAACAACAACTAACAACCTCTTGCTTTAGGTTTTAGCAAATTAGTTTTTTTTTATTAGTCGAAAGAAATATTATTTCGTGCCCGGCAAAAAAACAACCTCATAACAACATTCAAGCAACTTTAACCCTTATAGTTTCCTCTTCAAATGTTTCGCTTCTATCCCACAAAACATTCAATACCTTGTTAACTTATTGCTTTCCCAACGTACCATCTGCAGCACCTTACCCACCCATAAATTAAATTCAATTAAAGTCCGCCCATTCGCAACCGCCCCAAAGTAATTGATTGATAAGCTTCAATAAAATTAATGGTACGTACGTATGTACCCTGGGTGGGTTTCGGGGTCAACAACACTTTAAGTACAAATCTATACATCGTTCGCAAAACCTAATAGACTTAATTTATCTTCGCAACTGTTCAAAGTTTACCATGTGAACGTAATCAGGCTGAAGTGGGTTACGTGTTTTTGGAATATAATGGTAGTTGGCACAGGATGATGATAGATTCTGAAGGAATGTTGACAGGTCTTTGCAGAAATTGAATATAAAATCAAATAGTTTCAGATAGTAATTTGTTTTTTCTGAAAAATGATTTAACATAAATATTAGTATAAGTAACCTACCTGTCCTGTGTGTATGTGCGTGTGTGTGTGTGTGGTGTGTGTGTGTGTGTTTGTTTGTGTGTGTGTGTACCTATCTGTATGTCTGTGTAGTGGTGTGTACCTTTATTTTTGCACTCTTTACCAAGTAACTTTCTGTCTGGTGCAGTCGTGGCCCAGTGGTAACGGCCCCCCCGACTTTGGTCGTGAGTTCGAACCCAGGCAATTGCTTTACTTTGTGCAAATAATTTCATCACCACTGCTCTCAAAACGGTGAAGGAAAACATCGTGAGGAAACCGGCATGTCCTAGAACCAAAAATTCGAAGACATATGACATCTACCATCCCGCACTGGGCCCGAATGGTAGATTACAGCCGACTCCCTCTCGAATAGAGGAGGTCTCTGTCCCAGGAGTGGGAATATTATAGGCGATTATGCTTATGTTTCACCAATCTGTACCGGGCATAACAGAGCAATAAACATCCCTAGGGGTTAATTTCTTCAAACAACATTTCTCTGCCCTTAATATCCTCAAACATTATACCTCCCTTCAATCATTACTTTATCGTACTGTATATAGAATTAACGATACCGATTGTAACGGTAATAATTAATGATCAGTCCCTTTATGCTTCGTAATAGCGTGAGGTTAATGGCACCGAGTTGAGTAGTCGAGTGGTTGATGGAGTCGAGTCGTCGAGTGATTACGGCTTCGGTGATTGAGGTCCGTGATTGGGCACCAATTACCTGGACCGCCCTTAGATATGGCTGGTGAGGTGTTGTCTGGCTGAAAGGTAGTACCTGTGTGTAGTTAGCAGGCATTATCTTTCGATGTTTGATTCAGTAGAATGAATTTATGGCGTCTCTTTATTAAAGAGCTGTGACTACCTCAATATAGGCAATAATTTTACATAATATCTCAATATAAAGTCCTCCAGACCGTATTTCGGCCATGGCAGCTGATCTCAACGGAGACTCTAGCCTTCGGCGCGGGAGATAATATAGTGCACAAGCCTTTCATCATCATCATCATCATCATCAGCCTATAATGTTCCCACTGCTGGGACACAGGCCTCCTCTCAGTGAGAGGGAGTGGGCCGTAATCCACCACGCGGGCCCAGTGCGGGTTGGTAGATGTCACATGTCTTCGAATTTTTGGTTCTAGGACATGCCGGTTTCCTCACGATGTTTTCCTTCACCGTTTTGTGAGCAGTGGTGATGAAATAATTTACACAAAGTAAAGCGCCTGTCTGGGTTCGAACCTACGACCTACAACTCGTAAGTCGCGGCCGTTACCACTTGGCCACCACTGCTCACAAGCCGCTCACAAGCCTTTGCGCAGACAAATGTGCACTCTTTCTGCCCTCGCTTTCATAGTCTGATGAGGCGGCACGCAATCCAACACGACCAGAACGAGATCAGGCCCAGAACAAAACAGCTTGGTTTCCAAGGCAAGGGGGTATCACACCGCCAACTTCCAAACCTTCCTTCCTTATTTCTTTTTTTTTTCTTTTGTTAAGATGCCTACGCTATCCTACAGCTATCTAGATAGAAATTAAACGCAAAAAGCTGGATACACTTAGTAGAACAAAAATAAGTCTATGAATAATTGATATTGAATTTAGTCTAGAATACAACTATTTCGTACGTTCATGCCTTCCGTGCGATTTTATCTATGCTTAAATAAAATGTTACTTTACTTGAGCAAAATTGCTTTAAAAGCAACCGACAAAAAATCGTTTCCAAGTTTTTTTTCATAATAAAATAATAAGAGCTTCAAAAATCCGTAAATACACAAAAAAACCCACGATCCCCAGTATTGTCATGCGTTCCTATTACCTCGATTGTTTCCCAAATACCTTCAACATTGTAACATCATACAAAGGAACTATATAAAACGAATCTGCGCATATCAGCCCTTTTCCCGGACGACTCAACCCCACTTTATACGTCGTACGGTTTTAATGTTGGTTGGATTAAACGGTATAGGAACATGTACCATCTCTACGGGAAAATTGAATAGAGGACCCACCCACGAATCGGAGGTAAAGATATTCAGAAATCGCTCTCACTCGAACCCATGTGAGAGTGGTGATATACGGCTAGAAAAGTTCAGTTAACTTTTGTAAAATTATTATATACAATATTTAATATTTATACTAGTTACTAAATTAAATGACTAACTAAATATACAAATAAATACCAAAAAACCTTATGGTTTTTTAGTCATTTAGGTGTCGAAGTACTCCTCCGCATCCCTGTCATCCGGAAACGTGCCTAGAAGACCGGTAACATTTTGTAAAATTGTTTTTGATATGCAACCGTTTATTTCATCCCAGAGGTAGGAGGGGGGGGGAGAGGAGGAGGGTGAATGCTGTTCAATTATAATTAAATCGGACATGTCGACTAGAGCAACAATTTTACAAATAAAATCACTCTCGGTAAGTATTATGAGTTTCCCATATTTTTATAGAGTAACCGTAGAGTTTCTTGCCGGCTCTTCTCCATAGAAAATGGCCAATTGGAACCATATGTCTAACATGACGCAAAAAAATAAAAAAAATACAAACGTAAAAAACAAAACAATTTGAGAGAAAGTATGCATCACATCTACGCAAAACGGCCATCACTCAGCATAATGCTATGACCTTATACGAGACAGAGCCCCAGCGCTGGTTTTCAGCAACAGCCGGCGTTGACGTGATGACGTCAGCCAGTACAGCATACGATTAGATATAAATAAAAACAACAATCAAAATAAGACGTTTCATAAGTGCCCATATAGGTTTATGTAAAATATTTTTTTTTGTTTTTTTATTATCATACCTAAATTCACTTTATTTTATCTGCAAGACTGTGACTTTCCTATGTGTTTTTAAAACACCCTTTAAACCCTCTTCACTAATTTTAGACCTAATCCCTATTTTACATGCGTTATAGCTTTGATTACACGACACGTATTTCTCGTCCCAGGTCGAGTTGAAAACCAGCATCAGGCACTAGTTGTCTGGCATTCCTGCTGAGCTGGCGCAGCCGCCAGGCACACTTTCCTGCAAATTTCTCACATCGCACTTTACACATTTTATTTATTTTTTATTGAATCTGCTGTATATTACACTATGTGCCTTTTAGTTTAGTCTTTGCTAAATAAATGTATTTTCTTTCTTTTTACGTCCAAAAATCTGTCCCAAACCGCACACCATCCTTCGCACCACTGAATCCCACCCATTCAAGCACGATGAACATCCCATTGTGATATTCTCACATCTATTACCTGTTGTAATCAGTTAAAGCACAATGGATCCCTGACTCAATGGGTGAGATGTCTTGAGATAAATCCACTACGATTACTACCCCTGTCTCATTGTAGGTGGACGATCGAGTGGCTATTTCAAAAATGGCTTCTTAGCTGATTCGGCTTTCGGCTTTCGGCGTCGTCTCGGCGGAAATTGGCCGAGGCGTTCGGCCTCGTTGCTATAATGATCGGGTATTGGAGCTGATGCAACTAATCAATGCTGTTGCCGTTGGTTTGGTATTGATTTTGGGTGGGGGTGCAGGAATTTGATCGTTGTAGTTTGAAGACTTATTGAAACAAATACCTAAATAACATTCATGTTTGTATAAAGACAGAAAAAGTAACTATGAGAGATCGTGAGATACTTTAATACCTATAATTGTGGGGGATTTGAGCTTTTCTTAATTTTGTGTTTATAAACTTATAATTTTAACTACTTAGCTGTTGCCCGCGACCTCGTCTGCGATCCGGGATGAAAAGTAGCCTATGTCCATCGCCAGGTCATGATCAACTTACTTTCGCGTTTATAACATTAGTTAGGATTAGGGTTATCTAGTTATCATTTATAAGAAAGCATTTGGAACGTTTTCAGCGCAATCTGTGTTTTTTTTCCCTTTATAATTATTTCTCACTAAATTCTGTCAAACAAGCTCTGTGAAGTTCCCAATCATAATGACATTGATTGGTGAACTTGACAGAACCGCTAGTAATATATAAGTCAATTGACAGAACTTAGTTGGACTTAAAAATAAAAATACCGAACATGCAAAAACTGATCCCTAGCAAAATACCTCCATATCAAAAATCTTTCTCAAATCACAATTTTTCATTAGTTATCACAGTAAAAGCAACGTGTTACAGCTGCACACTGTGTTACTGTAACAAGCTAGTCACAAGTTCGTTTTACATCGTCTCTCGCCCTAGTTAATGACCGTGTCGAGTGGCTGAGAGTAACATGATGCCTGCCACTTCAAGTTTTTGTTCGCTTAAACTGGTGTTGAAAAGATTTACGGAAAATAAAATTTGTTTGTGTGATAAATAGTTGCGCTTCAATTTTTGATTATTTGGTCATGGGAGAAAAACATCAAAAGTAAGTTTTGTTACAGAGTTCCTTCTAAAAGAGATCATATTTTAATTTCTAATTCCATTAGGTACACCTGAGGGGCAATACTCGTAATTTTTAGAACGTGAGATCAGACAGTGAACGTTCTGAAAATTACGAAAATCGCCCCTCTGATCTCAGTTTCAATCTGTCAAAAATACTTACCTCTAATTTCCCTTAATTTCGACAAGTTTTTGACATTTGTTTGTCGCCGAGATGAAACTGCGACTAGATTTTGAACGTTTTAAATTACGAGAATTGGCTTTCAGATATCATTGCTGTATTTGGCTTTTTTTTTGAAGATGGGAAATCATCAAACGACCCCTCCCGCTCTGGGTGGAGCGGAAGGGAGTGTCAGACTCTTACTGACTAAAACCCACCCGTGTTCCTTCCTTAGCCCTTTATGTTCCGAGCCAGCGGTAACCCTTTCGGACAATCCCGCTGACCCGGCAGGCTTCGGCCCTGACGGGCCCCTCCGAATGATGTTGACATCTCTTTGAGGCGCGCGTGTAACACGTACGCGCCGTCCGGCACGGGCCTGGTCCTGATCGGACGGTGAGCTACCCATTACTCACCGCCGCAGGCCCAAAGAGCCAAAGAGCTAAAGAGGATTTTTATCATTCTGACAGTATGACCGGTGTATTGTTAAAACGCGCTCTTGGTCAAGCACTGTTGCTTCTTCTTTATCTCCACTGAATACAGAACTAAAGAAAAACTGACTTAATTTTTTTAATGAATTTGTATGCCATACAATTTACGAAATTAGCAAATTAGGCTTAATTTAAGCTTCTCTTGACTATAAAGGATGCCTAATTAAAAGTAATTTGGACGGCTTCCTCCTCATAACATTAATGAGGCACAGCCGAAAATAGAATGAAATTGATCAATTAATTTAGAGAGAACGTACATAAGCTCGCGCCTTCTTCACATGGGGGTAAGCAGAAACTACAGAACGCCACCTGCTACGACCCTTTTTTTTTGAGAAGGAATATATCAAATAACTTCTCCCGCTCTTGGCGGAGCGGGAGGACGTGTCAGACTTTTACTGACTAAAACCCACCCGTGTTCCTTCAGTTGCCTGTGCCAGGGGCCACGGTAACTCTTTCGAACAACCCGCGACCCTGGCAGATCTGCTACGATACTCCGTTTGCTTCGTTTATATTTATGCATCTGGTCATACACACACCTGATCTTTCTAAAGAAGAGACCAATGGGTTAAAAATCATCATCTGCCTTTTCCCAACTATGTTGCGGCCGACTTCCAGTCAAACCGAATGCTGCTGAATACCAGTATTTTACATAGTGCGACTGCCTATCTGACCTCCTCAACCCAGTTATTGGGCAATACGAAATGCCTTGATACGACTGGTTGTCAGTTTTGCGGGCGTCTGACGAACCGTAACGACTGTCAAAGATCCACGAAAGGCAGCCGGGACCAACGGGTTAACGTGCTTTCCGAGGCACGAAAGGGTCTTGGTATGTAAAGATGGTCACCCATCCACGGACCAACAGCGCAGAACAATGGGTTAAAAATATGTCTTTGAAACTCATGCATAGAAAATCTTATTTTGGGGCAAAGTTTTTAAACGTTTCACACCCTTCTTACAAAAATGTTTGTGACAGAAAGTTTTTAACAATCATTCTAATGGTGTGAAACTTCCTGGCCGCGCCACAGTGGAAATTTAAAGAAACACGTTTCTAGATAAATTGTACTCTTTATGTACTTTAGGGTACATGTACTGAAAAAATTTTTACCTCAACGAATTATGAAATATAATGAAGTTTTGGTAGCGCGGCTGGGAAGTATACTTCCTGGCCGCGCCACCACGGTTTTCGTAAACTATTAGGCGTACCTGGACAATTGGACATAGTGTATACTAAAGAATTGTACCAAAATTATTCTTTTCCGTACACTATAAAGAGATTCGAAAATGTTATTACTTTAGAAATTATAGCCTTGTGTTGGTGGCGCGGCCAGGAAGTAGACTTCCCAGCCGCGCCACCAAGTTTTATTAAGCGTACCCGGACATGGTGTACGCTAAAGAATTGTACCAAAATTGTTCTTTGCCGTACGCTACTAAGAGATTCGAAAATGTTATTACTTTAGAAATTATAGTCTTGTGTTGGTGGCGCGGCCAGGAAGTATACTTCCCAGCCGCGCCACCAAGTTTTATTAGGCGTACCCGGACATGGTGTACGCTAAAGAATTGTACCAAAATTGTTCTTTGCCGTACGCTACTAAGCGATTCGAAAATGTTATTACTTTACAAATTATAGTCTTGCGTTGGTGCCGCGGCCAGGAAGTATACTTCCCAGACGCGCCACCAAGTTTTATTCTACGTAACCTGACATAGTATACACTATACACTAAAGAATGCACCAGCTACATACATCGCCACGCCAGGAACTTTACGTCGATATCGAAATTCAATTGAAAATGGGACGTTTCACGCCTCGCATATGTATTTATGCTACAAGTATTTTGACATAGTTGCATACTTTTGTGGGCGTGGCGATGTATGGCGCATTTTATTTGTTGCATTTTTAAGCTTGGATTTTTTCGGACATTTTCTTGTCGGGAGTTCCTGTAGGCTAGTTACGTACTTGGGTATTGTACAGACCCCAGCACATCAAGCTACTACAATCTGTCAAATTTCTTTCATATATTTTCAACTCTATCGCAAAAGCATAAGGTTCAAAGTACGGGCTGGTGTCAGCAACTCCACGTCAATGCGCGTATTTTGCGAACGATCAGATAAAATAACCATTATAAGATCATTTCGTTGTCCATATGTCTGTCCGTCAGTCAAGACAGTTTTTCTCAGGAACGCGTGGAGTTATCAAATGAATATGAAATTAATAGCTGTAATCCCTTGAAGCAGTGAAAATCAAACTTCTAAGTCAATGCAATCAAAAGATACATACGTTTATGTTCTTGGTGACCTAGAATCATGAAATTTGGCAAGAAGCAATGTCATGTAGCACATGTAAAGGAAAATATCCGAAAACCGTAAATTTGTAGTTTCATTACAAAAAAAATAATTTCAAAACTAATTACATAACAACCTACAAATTTGTACGGAGCCCTCGGTGGGCGAGTCCAACTCGCATTAGACCGGTTTATTTTTTTTTCTTAGCCTGCTCTGTCTCACTCCTCGGCAGGCCTCCATTCCGTCCATCCTTCACGAGCCCGCGCGTCATCCTTCCACTTTGAACGGAACCTATCCAGTTCGTCCCGTTATCTGATACGTGGCCTGCCGCGACCCACTTCTGATCTTTTTGTGCCCACAGTGCAGAGATGTCCTAATTTAGAAAACATTTTCCATCGACTCCCAGTTTCCAAAACCTTGAACAGCAAATGTAATCCTCATAATAATATTGATTAAAATAATTAATAAAAATGTATTTGGATATGTGTCCGAGAAAGAGCACTATCATTGAAAAAAGACAATTTCTCCCACTTTAGCACCACCACCACCACAACCACCACCACCACCACCACCACCACCACCACCACCACCACCACCATCACCACCACCACCATCACCACCACCACCTCCACCACCACCACCACCACCACCACACCACAACACCACCACCAACACCACCACCACAGCACCACACCACCACCACCACCACACCACACCACCACCACTCACACCACATCACCACCACCACACCACACCACCACCACTCACACCACATCACCACCACCACCACCAAAGCGTCCGTTCCCCGGACGCTTATCGAAAAACCAAGCATATTGTGATTCCTCTCACACACGTTCGGAGGCTCCCTACTTCAGTTCTATCCCTCTTTAAGTGACCCGTGTTAAGTGTCACTCTCAAAATGACATCACATTGTATATAAATATTTAAAATGCCACTTTGTAACACGAATTGGGTATTGGGTCAACCTCCAGGTCATACACCTTTTATCCGACAGGCATTTTTTGTATACTTTTATGTGGGTAAAAATATTAAAGTTAATAGTTTCAATAGTGCGTTCCCTGTGCGCGGGCATGTTCGACGCTCGTGCGTAGCGCGTAGCATGAGCGTAGCAACGGCGTAATTGGGTATAATCATGATGGCTGGTGTTTATAACCAATGTAAAACAAACATTTTACTATTATGTTTTTCAACGTAATCAGTAAAGATTCTACCCAGAATTGTGGATAAAATTTTCGTTTGGCAAAAGAAGGGTTTTTCAAAGGCAGGCGTTTTTCCTGCCCCTTTTGTCCTTCGTTATACTAGTTTAAATTTTTCGAATTTTTTAATGTATTTTAGACCATACAAATATCAGTAGATACTTCAATAACAACCCTTTTCTAATCGAAATTTCCCTACACCTGCAGTGCGATTCTGTAACCATCTCACGGTGAAAACTTAGGTGAAGTGAGCGTGGAGTGAGCTGTCAATAGGTACTGTCAATTCCTAGCAAAAACAAACTCACTTCACCTAAGTTTTCACGGTGAGTTTTTTACAGAATCGACCGGCTGCACCCTAATTGCGTATCACACTATCAATCGGAATCTGAATCATTTTGAAGTAATTTTCTAATCCATGTTCGATAAATGTGTCTGCTCAACACGTAAATAACGCAATGAATATTGTTGAACTGTCAAAATCAAACCGATTCCGATTGATAATATGTTACGTAATTACCCCGCTGGTCAAGTAAACAGCAATGTAGTACATATAGCTTATAAGAGTAATTAATAGTATTTCCGTCGAACTCGACCGCCACGTGTGTGGGGTCACCAATGTTCTTATTTATCGGATCCTATTCCCGCCCATTAGCTGGACAGCTAGCTTATTAAGTCTGCTCACGACAGTGATAAATGGATTGTATTTAAATCTTGGGTTGTGGTTATTAGTTTGGAGAATGTAGAGGTTTTTGGGTGATATTTTATCCGAACTAATATTCAAGGTTCCTTCAAACAGGCGCGACACGCGATAAAATCGTACGCGACACAAAGGCACCGCTCGTTGAGCGACTTGCGGTGCCTTTGTGTCGCGCGCGATTATATCGCGTGTCGCGCCTGTTTGTAAGAGCCTTAAAACAGAGGCAACATTTTACGGCTTTTTAATATTAATTCGGACAAATATAACAATACTTTCACTGAAAGAAAGCAACACTACTTCTACCAAAGGATATTCATAGGTGTTTAGTTATAGTTGACACGTGGACGAAAGTCGTGGGCAGAAACTAGTCAAACTCAAAGTCAAATCATTAGTTCAAATAAGCACATTAAAAGCACTTTTGAACATCAAAACTTATAGTAAAATTGAATTGATTCTAGTCGCCCCTTCCAAAAGGTAGTGTTCGTATGAAAAATAATGGGCAAGAAACTCCACCGTTATTCTTTTAAAATGTTTTACAAGGTTTTGTATACATAATATAATTATATGTGAAGACGATGCACCTATAATAAAATTAGTCTACCACAAAAGGTAAAAAGAATTAAAAATGAAGCAATGACAGGTAAATCAATTATGTGATAGATACATGGTGCTCACATATTTACAAATATTGTAAAAGTAGATCATTTTCCTAGAATTTTAAGGTGTATAGATGGCTCACTGACCTTGTGCATGTGGGCGGAGCTAAACGCCCTACTCCCGAATACGTAAAAATGTGTGCGGTGGCGCGCTACACTAAAACTATGATCAAAGAATATGAAGAGGCGCAGACATGCCGCACGTAGGTCGCCATTTTTTCCTACGATTCCAGAAGGGAATGGCGGATGCAAGGCTGATATATTTTGTACCCGCGACTTCGTCCGTGTGGAATTTAACAAAAAAGTTATTGTTGAGTTTACGATAACTTATTAAGGCGCTGTACTTAGTCAAAATAGGCTTCGCAAAACAATATTTTAACCAAATGTACTTATACATTTTAGAACAGCAAAAAAAATATGTTAATCTTGATCATATTTATGAGTGGACCATTGTGTTCAAAACACGTTTTCGGTAAATTTTCTCGATAGAAAAAAATCATAAAATAATCATTAAAATTGAAATCGTTGCAATTGTAACTGTGTTATTTATAAACAAATCTTGATAAAATTAATAACAGTGATGTAATGTATAATAATAAAGGGAACTGTTGTTTTTATTTATCGATTGAAATAAGATATTTGTAAGGATTAATTGTATTTAATGATAAATAACTCTAACGAGTCGAACGAAACGTCGCGCCATCGCGGCGTCTTTTTAGCTTCAGAATCAGAATCAGAATCATGTACTGAAACCACGGTAACAGGTTTTGAGTCAATATCACTCCTACCCAGGGGCGGATCTACTTAAAGGCTTTTTGGGCTGCAGCCCAGGGCCCCGTGGATACAGAGGGCCCCCAACCGAACTGAAAACAAAAGACGATATTGTCAATAATAATAATTATGTAGTAAAAAAATCCGATCATAATAAAATGGCAATTGGTTGAGTAATTAGGTAGGGCCCGTAAGCAGTAGTTTAGTTTAGTTTAGTTTAGTTTAGTTTAGTTTATTTATTAATAATTATAAAAATTACATGTCAAGTTTTGAATAATCGTACATTAAAGAAAAATAATAATAATAATTAAATTACCCAGGTCATAATAATAATTCGGAATACAACAATAAATAATTCTGATAAAAAAACCAAGTCAGTAATAATGAATGTCATGAAGTAAGTATCTAAAACCATTCCTTTAGGTCATATAATGCCTGGTCGGTTAGCCAGTCTTTCAGTTTAGCTTTGAAAGCATTTTCAGATGTCACACTTAGAATTTTTTCTGGTAGTCGGTTATATACCGCTGGACCCATAACATGAATTAGCTTTCCAGACTTAGTTAGGGAGTGTGGGCATCCAGCTAATTTGTCTCGACCACGAGTACAGTAGTTATGCCTATCGCCACGTTTACTGTAGTCACTCAAATGTTGCCTTACATATACTGCCGCCTGCAATATCACCATGGCGGGAACAGTCAATATTTTTAAAGTTTTGAACAGTGGTCTGGCGGTATCATCCCACCGTGAACGCGTAATTGCCCTCACAGCACGCTTCTGCATCCTAAACGCTCGCTCCCAATCGGCAGCTCGGCCCCAGAACTCAACACCATACTGAAGAACCGAGTGTACCAACGCAAAATAACACCCTCTCAACATTTTACGTGGGAGCGTTTGCGCTAGTCGTTCCAGCGCGAAGCATGCTCGTCCGAGTTTGCCGCACATCTTATCAATATGCGGCCCCCACGTGAGAGAACTGTCCAGCTCGAAACCGAGAAATGTGGTGACCTGAACTTGTTCGACCTGACTGTCCCCTACCCGAAGTGCCAGTGGTGTACACATTCGACCGGAAAGATTAACGTGCATGTAATGGGTTTTGGTCGTGTTCAGTATTAAGCCATTTATTTGAAACCAGTTGTTGATTTTACTCACTACCAAGTTGAGCTTTTCTTGCAATCTTTCCATCGACGGCGCGCACACCACCGCAACCACATCGTCTGCGTACATGAATACGTTAGCCTCACCTATAGCATCAGGCAGGTCATTGAGCAGCAGACTGAACATGATGTTAGAGAGGGAGGAGCCCTGTGGTACACCCGTACTGATGTTAAGAGGGGCCGACCTAATCCTTCCGCCGTCACCTACCACTACCTGCGATCTGCCTTTTAAAAAATCGAGCAGCAACTCCAACGCTTTTCCCTCTACCCCAAGATGCTTTATCTTTAGTGCCAGGACTCCGTGGTCCGCGACGTCAAAGGCTTTTGAGAGGTCGCAGAAGAGAACTGCTACCTGCTGTTTTTCCTCCCGAGCCTTCATTACTTCGCGGACGATCATCCGTGCAAGGGCTTCTCTTTCATTTCTACGCGGAGCGACAGTGACTCAGTGACCCATCGAGTATAAGTAACTAAACAGCAGTGACTACACATGGATCGTACTTGCAAAATCGCGTACCACGGCTTACAAGTACGACTTCTTTAAGAAATCACGTCCTAAAACTAGATCTCGGGATACTTTCAAGTATTTTCTACCTGCATAGGAAATTGAACCTTAACTGTATACAAATAAGGAGCAAAATCGCTTTTACAAATAAATACGTACTTATAGAGTATAGACGATTAAAGTTTCTACTACCTACTATTCCAACCAAGAGCCCTGTTGGAAGAAAAAAAACTTGCATAGGAAATTGAACGCTGAATTCTTACTTATGGAGCACAATCGCGTTTAGGCATGGGTCGTACTTGCAAAATCGAGTACCAGAGCTACAAAGTACGTCCACCTTAAATAAACATAGCTCGAGATACTTTCAAGTATTTTCTATCTGCATCGAAAATTGATCCATGACTTCATACAAATAAGAAATACAATCGCGTATTCAAAAGCCCTGTTGGAAGTAAAAATACTTGCATAGGAAATTGACCCGTTACCTTCTATGAATAAGGAGCATAATCGCGTTTACAATTAATATTTTCACAAACCATTAAAGTAAAAATACTTTCATACGAAATTGTTCCGTAGACTCTAATTGATAAGGAGCATGATCGCATTTGCGAAAACAGACGCGGTTGGGTACCTATGTAGTTGAGCGAGTAGACGTATAAAATATGTACCTACTTTGAAGTCTTGCAATTAGTTCGGGTCGGTACCTAGTGTACGTACTTTGGTATCTGTTTGTTGATGAAAGCTGTTTATTTATATTTTATTTTATGATTAGTTTTTTCTAAGTTATGTTGTTGGTGTAAATGTTTGTACTGTTTCGGTTCTACTCATAAGTTGTATAAATAAGCAATCAGTGTATAAAAAATGGTCAACAAGAAAATAAACGGCAGGCAATAAAGAGATCTTATTCGACGAAACAAATTTTAAAGTAAGTACCTACCTACTTTTTGTACACACCATAATTATTTTGTTTGTATGTATAGATTATCTATAGACGCGTAATTTCGACATGCATTATAACAGCTCGATTGGTCTAGTGGTCTCGTGCGTCACTTTAGTTTTCTGCACTAACGCCCGGGTTCAAATCCAACCTTTTCCATAATTATACTTTTTGTTGATTTTCTTATTTGATATAAATGTTTTTTTTATTATTTTACTTTTTGCCGATTTTCTTGTTTGAAAATTTTCAGACTACATTATTATTGCTTACACTCTTTTGTAATACACTGTAGGTATATTATTTTTCTTCCGAATCAAGCTTGGTGGACGTTTTTATTATATTACTCTAGATTCTGAAGAAAAATAACTATAGGAATAAAAATGATTGTTTTTATTAAAATAACAATTACTTATTGAATTATTTTAAAAATAAGAAAATAAAAATATGCACATTATAATTAAAAAATAACAAAACAAAAGATAAGCACATTATAATTAAAAAATAACAAAACAAAAGATAAGCACATTATAATAATTAAAAAATAACAAAACAAAAGATATGCGTCCACTGAGATTCGAACCTGGTGATTACGCAGTGAGAATCCGGACAGTAGAGCGCGAAGGCAATCGTACATTTTATTCGAGTTGCGAAATTACGCTTCTAAATAATTATAATGGAAGTCGCTCATCGACGAAATTCGCGCGGTGCACCCCGCCGTAGGCGGGGACTATTCGTATCCCACTTCATCTGCTTCACCCCCTCAAATACATAAAAGTCGTCTATTCACCGCCACGTAAAGAAATACCTATGCTAATTTTAATGAAATTCTTCTAATATTTCTCCATTTAGTTCTTTTTGATCGTTTTTGCATTTTTAGTTTAATTATTATTTATTTTTAGTTTTTCGTATTAGCCTTTTTATATACAATATTTGGTGAACGATTTCCTTGGGCCAAAACAAAAACACTATATTATTTTATTATTTATTCAATCAATTTCATTGGAGATTAAGGAATCTTCACGTATAGGATCCACTTATAAAAAAAAAAACTATACTCCGTTTCTTTATTATGATTTATTTACATTTGGTTAAGTACCTAAATAAACGTAGTATACAACCTCCCTATTTGAATCGGATATTATTCAATATTTCATTTCATAGGTTTTAATTTTTTTTCGTGGGAACCTAGTTTCTTTTTTTTTTCTAAAATAAAAGTGCCTAGCCTAAGTTACTCCTTATTCACCTATCTGCTAGTGAAAGTCCCAGTCACAGAAATAAATCCGCACAAGAATATGAGAAGGAAGTGATCAATAAACTCAGTAATGCAAATACTCATAGATTGACAACTAAGAACGCTCATTTTTTATAAATTAAGGTGTTTGAAAACATTTTTTTTAAATTGTGGGTAAGTAGTTATTTAACTTATTTTCTAAACAGTCAAAATAAAATGGCCTGAAGCGGTTGTTTTAATATTACAAACAGACACTCCAATTTTATTTATTTGTATAGATACTTAGATAGATACTTATTAGTCCACTCAACGAATAACCCAAAAAGAGGTGTAGAGTGCGTGAGCTGGGCCCTGAGCGATTTCTTCAGAAAGTTGCTCAGAGTGCTTAGGGAGTAAACATACTAAAAGTCCCCGCGTCTAGGAGGTGAGCCGGAGTGGGGGGTATAAAAATTCCCACTTTTGAGTTTTTCGCTAATATCTATAAAACGGTGCGTCGTCGTAGAGAAAACGTATTTTTCTTGACTTGCTTTGCTTTGCCATTTTTATTTATTTACAAATTTGAAATTATCTTATATTTACAAAATAAACAATATAAACAAAAACTGTATTTAGAAATGGCACCACTAATAAGCGTCCACGCGGACAATATAAATGGGCCCTCTGCAGCGAGCTAATCTATAAACGCATACTGATACAATTCGTTCATAAATATTTGCACTAACACAGCTAAACGCGTGTAGTCGATCGATAGCCGGGCGGAGCAGCGAGCGACACAGCCACCCCGTCTCAGTGCTAACGCACGACTGCCGCCCGCGCCCGCGCAGAGCACCTCTGAACCTATATCTCAAAATGGGGCATTGTCTTTGCAACTGTTGATTGATTTAAAAACGCTATTTCAAATATGTAGTACTTCTAACCATCAATTTTTCAGTGTAAAAATATTTCCAAACATCAAAGCCGTTTAGAAGTTATAAGGAAATATTAGCCAAAATAGCGTTTTGGTAAATATTTTTTTAAGGCAAAAGTATTAGCCTTATGAAAAAACCCTGTTTCAAAAATGCTGTACATGAATCTATAGCAAACATATATTTTTTACAGACCTTCTAACCAAACCGTTAATGAGTTATAAGCTTCATAAAGTGACCGAGTTACGGTACTAAACGAGAGTAAGGCCCTTAACAAGTGTGTGAGTTACTGTAGTCACAGCAGTGCGATTCTGTAACCATCTCACCGTGAAAACTTAGGTGAAGTGAGCGTGGAGTGAGCTATCAATAGTTTCAATTCCTAGCAAAAACAAACTCACATCACCTTAGTTTTCACGGTGAGATTTTTACAGAATCGACCGGCAGATTGTAAAAATCAATGCCATACAAATTTAAAAATTATAAGCCGTAGGTACACGATATTAGCACAAGTATCATGAATTATTGCCGCTTTGCAATCATGCATACACTCACGACTTTTTCCCAAGGGGTTTGGCAGACACTACAAAACGTCACCTGCTGCGGGCCTTACATGCCCTCGTCCTGCTTCATGCTCCTTTTGCTTTGTTGACGTTGCGTTCATCTTCATCTTAGTTGATCTCACGTCATAAGATTTCCCACACCGGTGTTAAAAAAAAAAAATAAGCAAAGCGTCGGACATTCTGCCTAATAAACCATAATGATGAGGATTCAGAAAACTCAAAACTCTGACACTCTCTCTCCGTTAAATATATACCCTATTTAACAGAAAAGAAAAATTGATTATTCTGCACCAAATAAACGCACATAAAAACCTGGCCGATGGCTGTTGCCTGGCCATTACTTGATGTCAGAACCAGGGACCAAAGACAAGAGTATTTTTTTTTCTAGCCTACGCTGTTCCACTCCTGGGCAAAGGCATCCCTCCACTCCTTCTACCTTTCGCGTTCTGCATCTTTCGCGTTCTGCGCGTCCTCCTTACATTGCGTGAATATTATGAGACTGGCAAATTACAAAAAAAAAAAACAATCAAATGATATAGTTATAAGAAATTAGGTACTACCTAAATTCTTAAATTGTGGCGAACGAAAATAAAGTAGGTACTGAGGTACTGTCGCCATAGCTATAAGAATCCTTAGATAGATAGATAGATAGATAAAACGTTTATTTAGTGCAACAAAAGACACAATACAGGTATTAAAAACATTAAAAAAGGCGAGAAAAAAAAATATAAATAACAAAGATTAAAAAGATAAAATTAACCATAGACACCTAGCTCATAAACATCAATACTGGGCAGTGTGTCTTATGATTGCACCAAATGGGAGTCCAGCTCAGCATATGCCAGGTACAATACCTGACGCTGGTATTCTGCTGCATCCCGTTAGTGACCCACGGATGTCGAGAAGACACATCTGAGTTTCAACGAAATGGTACCTACATAGTGCGGCGCGTATATTATAAAGGTGGTAAGTACCCACAGTTACTTACTTTTAAAAACCGACAGAAAAAAAGATTTTTAAATTTTAAACTTAATAAATATTTGTGTAGTGTCTACTGGATTTTTTTTTTTTTTTTTTTTTTCAGGATGGGAAATCATCAAATGACTCCTCCCGCTCTGGGTGGAGCGGAAGGGAGTGTCAGACTCTTACTGACTAAAACCCACCCGTGTTCCTTCCTTCGCCCTTTATGTTCCGGGCCAGCGGTAACCCTTTCGGACAATCCCGCTGACCCGGCAGGCTTCGGCCCTTACGGGCCCCTTCTTTTAATGCTGACATCTCTTTGAGGCGCGCGTGGAACACGTACGCGCCGTCCGGCACGGGCCTGGTCCTGATCGGACGGTGAGCTACCCATTACTCTCCGCCCGCAGGCCCGCGCCTACGGTGGCCGGGAGTCGTCGCGCGGCTCCCGACGCCCGGAGCGTCTCCCGCGGCGGCTGGGACGGGAGGCTCTCTCCCTCAGCCGTCCCGCCGCCTCCTTCGCTAGCATGACTGCTTCGCAGAAGGAGGCGACTGCCCCCCACTCCCTCTCGCCCCGGACCATGGCTTGAACCAGGCCCGGACGCGAGAGGTCGCCGCCGCTGCCGATCGCCTCTACGAGGACACGGCGGTGCTCCGCCCAAGCGGGGCAGACCTCCACCGTGTGCTCCACCGTGTCCTCTGGGCGATCCTGGCAATGGTGACACCCGGGCGTTTCCTCCCGCCTGATTAAGTGCAGGAACCTCCCGAAACTTCCGTGTCCGGTGAGGACCTGCGTCAGGCGGTAGGTGAGGGCGCCATGACGCCTCTCTAGCCACTCCTCAAAGAGGGGTCTTACCGCCGCTATCGTGGCGTGCCCTGCGCTGGGTTGCGACAGTCGCTCTTTCCATGCCGCCATGAGATCGCGCCGGAGGTCCGTCCGCTCCGCCGCAATTTGCTGCGGAAGCGGAGTTTCCCCCCGGCGTAGTGCCTCCGCGCGCCACTCATACAGGCGCGCGAGGACTATCGCCTCCAGATCCCATGGCGGCAGTCCGGCAAGGAGGCTTGCCGCCTCGCCCGAGATCGTGCGGTACCCCCGGATCAGCCGGATCACTAGTAAGTGTGTAAATATATGTACGAGTTTACATGTTGGTGTATAATAATGTTATGTTATGGTTTTATAATAATTATGTACAGTGAGTATAGCGTAATTGCTTATATATTTTCTATTGTAATACCTATGTTATTTACGTTTCGTTTTACACAGTTGTCTCAATCTTTGTCTACAGGATAACGTGTAGACAAACATGTCGTGTGGAGCAGAGCCCCAGCCATCTGCTATATTATGGACGTGTTTGTGACGGTCAACCCCAGTTTTTTCTGAGAGTCAATCAGATACTGCCGTAATCGACTTCTAAAGGTACCAAGTATTTTTAGATTCCTTATCGGCGGGGGAATGTTGTTCCTTCACGTTATCATTTTGCTAAGTCTCAATATTGTGGAAAAACAAATTCTAATTATGTTATTATTAAAATGGAAGTTTATTTAATTCATCAAAGAAACGACAAAGCAGTGGTTTCCCAAGTTTTACGGGCGAGTTGTTCGAACGGAAAATCGGAAACACGAATTGGAGGTCAACAGAGTTCAAGTTTCAAAATAATCTGGTTATTTGCATTATGTAAAGAGACCAGTTTAAAATGAGATTTGGTGATATAAAAATCTAGAAGTCTGTTTAAACAAAAGGTTTTTTTTTTTTATTAAAAGTGTTCTTGATATTTCTGACAGGTTATTGTTAGGTCCGAAAATAACATAAATTAGGTACTGGTACTCAACTGCATCTGGTTAGACTGGAAGCCGACCTCAACGTAGTTGGGAAAAGGCTAGGCAGATGTTGACGATGATATTGCAGGTCCGAAAATACGCCAGCGTAGGTACTGCCAAAAACGTGATGGTTTTTTTACAAGTTTAATATAACAGTAGTAAACTTGGTTATAATGCACACATTATTCTGATTACTGGATTGGAGACAATCATACCCCAGCGTTCGAAATCCAGGCAGTACACCAAACCCAAACATTAGCCTTTTGACCGCCACACGTCAATAAATCAAAAACGTGCCCTCGGCGTCAAAGTCTGTCATGTCGTCGAACCGTAGCGTGCTGTGCTGGGTACATTTTGGTTTGTCATCTATACATGACTGTGGCGGTCAAAAGGTTAACCTCACCTAATCCAGAACTCGTCATTTGAAAACGATAGCTACCGAACACAGCCCATCCAATTGAACACAGCCCCGCACCGGAACCCAATCACAACAACGCAAACAAGCAAAACATAAACCAATAAACACACACTCAACGAAATGAACAAGCAAAATACTTCAATCAATACGTATAGTTAGCATTCTGATGGTCAATTAAGTAATACGCAACGGTTCGTACATGTGGATAATTAATTACGAGGCCCGGACACTGGGACGAAACACGCAGTTCGGACCGGACGGTAACCGCAAATTACCTAATTTATCGGCCCAGTTACTCGACGTTTACCGTTTTGTGAAACTCTCGAGGATTCTCCCGAAAATATTTCGGGAATTCGCTTGTTTCGTGTCGAAGTTCGGGATCGTCTATTTTTGTTGACGTCCTGCCGTTTGGGAGACAGGATGAGATGTTTGTGGCTTTTTGGGATACTTGAATCACACGGGTTGCCTTTACGTAGGTAAATGAAATGAAAAACTGTAGTTCATCAATGGGCCTCTATATTTGAACTAAGAATTTGAGATAATTTTTAAGTTATGGAACAAAAAACCGTATGTATGCATAAAAACAAACTGCAAATCATTGCAACCAAAAACTTAGTTGGACCTTTTTGTTACAAATGGTCACTCAAAAATCAACTTAGAATACATTATACTACTGTAGATAACTTAGTAAGTGGTGATAGAATGCAAATTATCTGAGATTATGAAAACTGCTATAGGAGTAACGATTCTTACGAGTTAGCAACGTCACAAATAGCTGATATCGTAACAACGAATATTTACATAAATGTGTAAACATTTTTTTTTTCAATATTTAGTATAGTGCTATAGAGCAATAATTCATAATTTCATATAGAAATATTGATTAATTAATCAGATATGCGAAATATTTAACAGTCATTTACAACGTTGTCAACTTTCAGAATGCACCTTGAGTTGAGCTCCTTAAGTTTTGAGTTGAGCTGCACGATTACCTACTGACAAATGCGTGCACTGATTGGACAGCTCCACTCAATCTGTGTGGTTATTTCCTCAAAAGACCATTTCAGTCATCAATCTACAGGGACTTCACATGATTTGTCTGGACTAAAAGAGACTGTGACCTGTGTTTTCTTCTGAGAGTAGTCAGATAGGAATCGCCAACCTCATCTACTCATCTTTTTAAAATATTATGACGTGTAAAAGTATTTATCACCCTCTTAATCGAAGCATGCTTGTAATCTTGATTACAGGCTTTATTTTCCCACACGGTTAAAGCTGTTTTCGCATGGCATACGAAAAAGAAGCAATCTATTTCTCAAGCCTTGTGATAACTATAAAAAGAGGTTGTTTTTCTACGGAAACATACACATAATTTTCAGAGCAACAAATATCTATAGTACTTACATTATTCCTTCCAAAAAAATTAGCCTTGAATGAAATCCGATACAAACAAATATAAAAGAAAATGAATTACCTTATAGTAGAGACAAACAAACTAATGGCTTTTACGGGTAATCGAATACGTTATTTTCGTATTAAGATGTAGACGAAATATTTGTTTTATTAGGTAAACCTACCTACGTAAAATATTTTTGTTTGAGAAGGATACAGTGACTAAGTACAATCTCCTCTCTCCTTTGCGAAGTCGGGTGATCAAATATCATAACAGGCACTTCAGAAAATTGGCTCCAACATAGTATCATATGACGTGGCAAAATCTAGCCATTGGTTTCCAGAGCAGCCTGAACTCGCCAAAAACAGGCTTTTTTTTTATAAAGAACCTGCCATCACCCGACGTTCTGTTCCGTTTCGAAAAAACATGCTAATGAGACATAATATTAACTTAGTATTTGAATGACGGTAGATGTAGAGTAAAATCAGGTTGACCCGAAACATTCAATAAGAAAGGTCATCAGTGCAAGAAAGAAAGAAAGAAAGAAAAATAATTTATTTAGGTCACACACACAAGAAATATAAACAGTAACAAAAGAGCATTTAAAACTAACAAAATGAACATTAAAAACAATAAAAAAATTAAACACGAAAAAAAGACGTCATGTGCGAGGACAAAAGGTTATTATCTCAGCATAATGCTGCGCTATTAAAAAAATAAATATCGCAGCGCTGGTATTCTGATAGGGCCCGCTGTCATGCTACGGACACACCTACGGACATGAAATTCCACTAGGGGGTTAAAAAATAAGAAAATAAAGCAATAAAAAACAAAAATAAATATAACCATAATTATTATGTATGCCATGCCACGGGTCGATGTTTTTGTTGAGTCCATTTTCACTAACTTCTTCGTCTCAATTTCCAATTGACAGCATTCAAGCCTTACTTATCTTCAATCCATACTGTACTAAAAAAAAAAACCCACTTTATGTGTGCTCAAACAGTGTTAAAGTCTTAAGGCAATCCCAGTCCAGTCTTCTAAACCTAACAAGTTGAGTCTTATCTTAATTTGTGTGGGGCCTTAGCTTCAGCATGTCGATTCTGTAAAAATCTCACCGTGAATACTTGCGTGGAGTGAGCTGTCAGTGTCATCCTACTGATGCTAGGGATTAACCAAGCAAACATTTACAATCATGATCGATTTTAATAATATTTTTTAATGCTAATCCTATTGATATTTTTATATAATTCAAAGCTAGTATTTAAGTGGTCAAAACATTAATATTTTGTGGGGTTTTACTTACAATAAAATTGCAAAACAGAAGCGCAGTCAGAATCTCAACCTTGTTTTTTTTTTCTTTTTTCCCTAGACTAGTAAGTCCTTATATAGCCAGACAGCGCCAGCGCCTAACGCGCTTGCGCGGCGTGAAATATGGCTCATTCCGAATTAAGTCATCATCGCACACAGCGCTCACATAAATAATTTGCGAAAACGTATTCTCTATGACACAATGACCGAAACCGGTTTGAACTGTCAAAATACCACGCTTGACAACCGTACGGCGTGGTAAGATTATGCGGGGAATAATAGATAAATACCATACAGCAGAATAATTGGGGTCAAGGTGTAAGCACGCTGTAGTCGATTACAGTGCAATTCGGAATGTACCATATATCACTCCACTCGAATCTCGTAACCATGGCAACACCACCTCGGCGTCAACAACACCTCCACCAGCCGCGTTTTGATTGACGAATACCTCGTCTTTTTCTACTTTAGAGTTACACATTTTGAAAATCGCTCAACGAAAACTTTGCTTAATCTGCCCCTTGGCAGACTCTAAGGCAGGGTCGCCATGGTGTATTATATTAATTATTAATATTATTACCATAATTTCCTAATGTTCTTATACATGACGCCTTACAAGTTAAATATGTAAAAACAAATCTCTAATGTGATGAGTGACTAACGCGCAAGCGCGGCGTGACCTTATCACTTCACCTTCACTCCACCCGATTCACGACATTAAATGTCGTGAATCGGGTGAAGGGAAGGTGAAGTGATCACGCAATCTGCAATGTGATAACGACAGTGATTAACGCGCAAGCGCGGCGTGATCTTATCACTTCACCTTCACTTCACCCGATTTACGACAATTAGTGTCGTGAATCGGGTGAAGTGATCACGCCACACAAACTACGTGGGATTACATTCTATGGTCCGTCAACTAGGCATCCGTTAGCACTCGATGACTTGACACACTCGGTTATCTCTTCTAATTCAATAGTTTTGGGTTAATAACAACGCTGAACATCGTCGCAGTCTTTACTAGACTCGATCTGCAATTGCTCATTGACGCACATTCGTGTAATTTACATGCGGGGCCGCAGTCTGTGCGACATGCACTAAGTAAAACCCCACAAAATATTAATGTTTTGACCACTAAAATACTAGCTTTGAATTATATAAAAATATCAATAGGATTCGGCTAAAAAAATATTATTAAAATCTCTTTTATGATTGTAAATGTATGCTTGGTCAATCCCTAGTATCTGGTAAGATGACACTGACAGTTCACTCCACGCTCACTTCACCTAAGTTTTCACGGTGAGATGGTTACAGAATCGCACTGCAGTATTTCTCAATGAATGGGACGAGAAATTCCCCCTTACCCTAATGAATAGCCAGTCCTAAGTTCGCCGAGATATTTTTAGTGCTCAGAAAGGTCGAGATCCTGCGTAATGACACAGATAAGAAAATTATTCGAAGGTCCTATTCAAGCCTGCAGTTGTATATTTACAGCTTTATGTCCTAGTTTAAAAGGTTAAGGAATACTGACTGCGAATGTGTGTACCATGCAGGCTAGATTGAATGCACAACTATATATGTAACTGCCACATGATGTAACATGTTTTGAGTATTTTGTATATGGCCTACGCAAATTTCCTGCAGATCTAGTAGCGTCGTGTGACGAGTTCTTGAGCTCCCTAAAATAGGGTTGAGCTACACGGTGAGTGATGCATGCATGCCGTCTGTTGAGCCACGTCAACTCAAAGCAGCAATGACTTTCAGGGCAGGGCTTTTGAAGAAAGCCCTTCCTTGCATTGTAAGACTCACATAAAATCCCAATAATATATGTATTTTTTGGACTACAAAATAGAACATGCCCTCTGAGTTTGTTTCGGCATTTCTTGTCAGGGATCAGTCAGCTAGGAATTGCCGGTGACATCTAGTTTTTAAAGTATTGTCGTGTAGCAGTGTCTTAAGGCTGATGTTTCAATCAACTGATAACTTTATTCGAGGAATAATTTTGAAATTTTGACAGTTATTTCATACAAAAACTGTCAAACGTCAATTTTATTCCTCCAATAAAAGTTATCTGGCGATGGAAAAATCAGCCCTTAAAATATTATCTACTTACATAAATAAACATTTCATTTAATTTCGTTAGGGCTATATTAGTTAGCCTCGTGATATAATTAATATTCTAAAAAAATATCTGAATCATGGATCGGCGCCTATGCAAGATCAAGTCCTATGTAACCCTATGTAAACTGGAGTATTTGCTGAGTTCCAGTTTAGATTAATGAAACGTAACTTTAGCACGTGTCTAGTATTTTATTTTACGTAGCTTTCTGCAGTAACTATTTGAGTGGAAAGGTGAAATTAGGGTTTTTGGGCATTAGGAGAAGCCTTTCAGCAGTGGACTACGATTGGCTAAATTCATCGAGGTATTAGATATTTTTATCACACACTATTTTACAAAATTTTGTTGCGTTTCCTATATCAGTAAGTACTCTTCAATTCTATTTTCATTTACGAAGAAATTATTTCAATAGTTTCTTAGTGTATTTAGTACTAAAAGTTTATCTAGCGTATAATTATATATTTATCTTTCTAAATAAATCTATGTTTACGCAGACACCAATTCAGTTTCGCAAAAATACTACACTATTTCCAAAAAGTAATAATATCTTCACCATACAAATAAACTATTAGCTACCAACCATAATAAATCAATCCGAGACAGCATCAGAGCAAGAAGTAATGGATCACGTCGACCACATTTGACAAATTATTGAGGACTGCTCGTGTTACGAATATAAGGAAAACTGCGATAATAACTAGAAAAACTAATAGGAAAATGTTTGTGATGTATTATGTAGGGTAGTATGTTCTTGACCCCATAACTTGCAATGTCATCTTGATAATTTGGTAATTTTGTCCCATTTTAGTGCTGCCATTGTGCCATTGGCTTTGTTGAAAAAGTACCATATTATAACATTTTATTGCAGTAGCATAATCAGCTTCTAATGTTTCCACTGTTAGGACACTAGCCTCCTCTCAGTGAGAGGGAGTGGGCCGTAATCCACCACTCGGGCCCAGTGCGAGTTGGTAGATGTCACATGTCTTCGAATTTTTGATTCTAAGACATGCCAGTTTCCTCGCGATGTTTTCCTTGACCATTTTGAGAGCACCGAAGTTGAAATAGTATAAACAAAGTAAATCGCCTACCTGGGTTTGAACCCGCGAACTACAACTCCTAAGTCCGCGACTTAGGAGTTGTAGTTGTAGTTGTTGTGTAGTGCCGTTACCACTGGGCCGCCACTGAGAGCACTGGTAATACTCTGAAAAATACACAAACAGTATAATTTTCTGCTTCCAACTAAGTTTTGCAACTCTCACAGATTGATGAACATGATGACCCTTCTATTTTTCTTTAGTGGATCTAGGTGGAAAACCACTTCTAAATCAAGGTAGTTTCTACTTAGTTGCTAAACTTAGTTGTACTACTTCTTGTACGTTCTACGGGAAGTGAGATGGTAGCTCTCAACCTGTGTTTACTTTTTACCACGGATAGTTGAGTTGGTTTGATGCTTTCTGTTGATTTGTTGTTGGATTCGGATACTTATTTTGATTCCAGGTTAGGGTACTATGTACTGAGTTTTATATTAAATAAAATCAGTCATAATTTAGGATTACCTATAGGCTCGCCTTCTCTTAGATGGAACTTAATCAATATAATCTAACTTGTTTTTTTATTTTTTTATTGTTGAATGGGCCTGTTTTTGACCTCGATCACGCCTGATGGAAAGCGATGGATGAGGTCTATGATGGAATGAGCGTGCCCAGAAGATGGCTAAGGCACTGGAACTCCCACACATCGACGAAACACAGCAGGGTGCTTGAGGCCGGACCCCGGTGGGAGGGTGATCGAAAACCAGGCGGGCTTTAGCCCTACCACCCGCAAGGGAAGAATTGGCCAGTCAAATAAGGTGTTGGGTGTGACTGTCCAGGATGCGCAGAGCGCTCGGTTCAGTTGAGTACCTAACTGGCAGAACAAACTGCGCTACACGAGGAGGACTAACTGTTTTCAAATGAAATTTAATTTGATAGATCAAATTTAAATCACATCAATCGGTTTCTTACTAAACTTCAACTATACCCGACGACCCTGGTTACTTATCTGCTTTGGTTACCGTACTATAAGCACACCTGTGATTACACCGTTAAGCAACATAGGCGTGATGCTATGTATGTTAGTGTTAATGTTGCTAATCTTGTGACAATCTATAAATTATGAATGCTTTTAAGTAACCTCCACGTGTTGTAATACTTCAAACTAAGTACATACTCAAATTAATATATAATCTGCGATTTTCCATGCAAGCTAAATAAAGTCAAAGTCAAATAATTTATTTCAACTAGGCCATTAATAGGCACTTTTGAATGTCACAATTTACAAGAAAATATAATTTATTCTAGGTGCCTCTACCAAAAGGTAGTTTCGTATGCAGAAGAACGAGCAAGAAACGACATGTAAGTAATAACTCATTTAAAATATTTTACAATATTTGTAACCCCCGACGGAAAAAGATGGGTGTTCTTAGTTACTTCACTTTTTCTTTTTCTTTCCACAGGTCTGATCGAGATGAAAGGACATGGACAAAATGTGCCCCAAAGTGTACACGAATAAATGTATTGTAAATAATTTAAATAAAAAAAATCAAGAATTTTGAATAACTATTTATGGCTTAAAGCAGCAGATAATAATAAATCATAATTAAAAGTTTTTTTCTGTTTTATTTGACGTAAAGTACCCTTAGTGTTGCCATACAAAATCAACAAAATCAAAACAGGGAAAAACATTAACTATTACGCATGGCGGACCTAAAATGAAAAATATTTAAAACCCAAACTGTAATCAACTATATTATTTTTTATGTTTTTCTATCTATAAATAGTACCATCTATTATTGAATTAACACTACGAAAATCTAAATGCAATTATTATGGATAGGATTATTTCGCTTTTGTGCTGGCAGCACTCAAGTTACCCGGTCAAATGTCAAAACACGTTCTTACCCTCTTCGAGTCTTCGATGTACGTTGCGCGCGCGCAAATTCTCGGCATTTGTTTTCTTTTGGTTTTGTGTGTTTACTTGACAAGTGTACGTTTATATTTTATAGTGTCGATGTCGTAATCCCACGCGAGTGCTCCACTAATTGTTTTTGTAAGTCCAGAGCTAGAGTTTTCGGAAGAACTTGTAATGCACATAGGAGGTAATCACCCTGTTCTATTAAGAGGTCGCATTAAATCGAGACATACATCTCGACGTGAGTATTACACTAATATTTTATATGATGAGCATCCCTCAAGTCAAGACCAACCTAGAAACGCTTTATTAGGTTACTGGTGTAATTGTGTAGCTGGAAACCGGATTGTTGGATGTTGTGCACATATCATGACAATTCTTTGGTACTTGGGGTGGGCGAGATACCAAGAAGATATTGTTCCACCAGCAGCATTTTTAGATAATGTATTGACGACGTTAAATGATTAAAATACATAATGTAGGTACCTACGTTGTTTTACTTCTAATCAATGTTACAAACAATAGATTTTCAGATGAAAAAATACTGTTCTCTCAGTTTTTTGTAACTAATACGCTATGCATATTAAACTCCTAGGACAGATATAAAATATATACATAAAACTGATTTAGTCATAATTATACTGAAAAAATCACTTTTTGAAACCTTAATAACTTCTGTTCCCTACTGCTGAGCAATATGCACCTTTTTATTTATTTTTATAGAAGATCTGTACTATGAAATGACAACATTTTATTTATGTACTTTCTGGGGCATAGGCCCATACAATTTTTGGCCAACTCCTTTGGTGTTCAGTTACTTCAATGATATTAGAGCATAGTAACCTTGAAATTATGCTGCATCACCTGGAGTTTGCGGGATACCTAACTCTTTCACCAACTAACAGCAGACGTATCGTGCTTAAGTTCATCGGAATGTATCTAAGAATAGGAAAGAGAAACGAGAATAAATTAGCTACTAATTTCACTGCGGAAAAAATACGTACAGCTGCGCAGATTCCGTCGAGCCACGTGTCGATTGTAGCGTGTTTACTAGTAATATACTTATAACGATTAAAAAGCAGGAAATAAAAGTTAAATTTAAAAACCCCGACACAAAACCCGCTAATAAGTAAAAAAAAAATTATATAATAAGTTTAATGTAAGTTGTAGGTAATATATTGATCCATGCATCATCGCATAGGAGGACGGCTAATGAAAACGCCAAACAGACGAGGCTCATACCCAGCAATAATTTATAAATGTATGCTATTGTACAAAGAAAAGCTGCTGTTAACTTCCTATTTTCATAAGCCGTCCCGCCAGGTCATAAGAGAAGCAATTACATGTAAGATTACACTGATTGGGTGCAGAACTGGCGCGAACAATGTTGCTCACATATTTACAAATATTGCAAGCGTAGACGATTATCCCTAACATTTAAACAAATAATGAATCACTGTGACTTAAGGTACTCATAGAAATACAAATGGATACACGATCCTATAGGCATATCCTACATATGAGTAAAAGTTCTAAGTAGGTACCTCCATAAAATAGGTCGCGTATTCTTGGTAGGTCTCAAAGTTCGCAAAACTTTGATTCCGCATCGCGGTTGCAGATTCACAGACAGACCTAGCTACTCGTATGTAACTGGTGCAGTAGTAGATATTATTCTAAATCTAGGAATGAATGGCTTAGATGTTGAAAACGTAAAAGTATAATATTATAATAAACTATATAAATCAAAGTCGCTTTTCTCGACTGTCTGTGTGACCACGTTGTTCTTCTAAACTACGCAACATTTTGATGCAGCTTTTACCTAGAGAATTTATTCCAGAAAGTTTATGTGAATAATACATTAATATTAAATCTACTTAAGATCACAATGTTTTCTTAAGTCGTAAAAACGATCGCTGTTAAACTTATAGAAGTCTATATAGTATCTATTTGAGTTTCAGGTGTCTTGACGTCTGTAAATAGCTGTATAAATCAATATATATTTACATCACATATATCGCATATTATTAAGTCTCAAAAAAGACCACTGCGTACCTAACTAACGGGCTTCATAGTGCCTCCTTAGATATTATATTTTTATAATCTCGGCATTACCAATCCGTTTTCCAATCGCAGTTTATAGACTTTTAGTAGGTACTTGATAAAATTGGCCGAAGCCATAACTCGGAAACCCATGCATACTAACATTGCAATACTTCGATGTCGATAACGTTCAATAGATAACCCAGAAAATACTCTTTTGCGCTTGCAATTTCACCACCGCACCACTTATAGGTACTTAGAAAACAGTATTTATGCTTGCTACCACAAATAAGTAGGTACCTACGTTGATAGTATTTCCCAACGCACATGGAACTGTACTCCTACTAAAACTGATTTTTAAAGTAAAGTAACTGAATAAATAACCATTTCTCAAGCGCTTTCGGGGTTACATGTATCCAAAATAAAATGGATACTGCAGATGTGTTCTTGTAGTATCACAATTATTACTACTGTACAGGCCTCTCTACACTGTGGCATCGGGGCCGGCTGAGGAAAAGGTGGCGAGATGACATAAACGCGTACCGCAAGGGTTGGGTCGAGGTGCCTCAAGCAGGCTAACCTAAAAAATAAAACAGGTCCACCTCTAACCTAATCCAACCATTTGGGAGATGGCGGTTCTCTCATACTATTATAACTTATAATAAACCTAGAATCAACACTACGTGTGCTATTAAATAAACCAGTCAACTGAAGTCACAGAATCCGTAACTAGACGTCAGATAATAGCTTATGAATCCTATGAATTTCAATATCTTTGAGAACTAGACGCGACTTGTGTAAGTATTCAGAGAAACATGTTTCAATAGTTCACAAGGACTGATTGCGATCTTTTGTAAGGCGTACGCATTGAATTTATGTACAAATTATCAAATTAAATTTCAAATTTATTGATAATCATATTGTACAAGAATACGAGTAGGTTGAACGGTGACACAGTATTTTCAGAGTGAGTTACATAGTGATAATTGCATGACAGGAAAACATGAACTAAAATCAATTAAAATAAAACACTTTATGTACAAGACTTACATTGCCATCAGCGTGAGATCAAAGAAAGAAAAATAAAATCAACAGTGTGAGATCAATTAAATATCAACATAATCAGTAATAATATCGAAACAAAATATAAATCAAAATCTAATCGCAAATTATTATCATGAAATCAATTTCACAAATTAAAGTGTGAGTGTGTTTTGATTTGTTTGTGTGTTGTGAACGTGAGCTTAGAAGTACACTTAGTCTGTATAATGTTGCTTATCTGCCTATAAATAATATTTGTAAGAGAGAGAGAGTGGAGAGTGTAAAAAGCCATTTCTTTATTACATTTTGGCACAGGGATAATTTCAGGTCTTTTATGTTGCAGCACTTTATGGCTTTGTTGTAAATTCGTGGAAATAAGTAGTCCGGGGAATGTCTAGTCATAAGGGATTTTACTTGGGGAATGAGAATCCTGATTATGTGCTATGACATTATTTCATGGTAACCGGTTCTGAATTTTAATTTTCTATGCATGTGAAATGTTGCGTTAAGTATAAAGAGCTGCTAAATACGGAGGACCGGGAAGTCACTGTAGTTTGTTGGTTGGGTACAAGAAAGGTTTCTTGAACATTACTTTAATGACGGCTCATTGTGCTCGTTCGACTCCGATAAAATGCAGTTTTATCAGCACCACTCCAGACAGAGATTCCATATTGAAGAACAAACAGGCAAAGACCAAAGTAAGCAGTGTTGAGTATGGGGATGGGTATACAGTCACGAATTTTTTTCATTATACATATGAATAAGTTTTCTATCTCGGTCGGAGAGTGCGTGTATATTATCTTGTTTAAAAGATAAGTTCTTATCTAAAGTAATTCTTATCTCATGGAGTGAATACGGTCGATTACGGTACATTGATGCAAGTATAAAATTTTGGAATTAGGTCTTTGTTTTTTCACGTTTAAGGTTAGCAGGTTTATATCGAGAGTCTTAGCAGTAGCTGAGACTCTCTCTGCCGAGGAAATGCTATGATTCAGTAAACGATTCTAAACAAACTACTTTCACAATGTGCATTAATTCAATTACACATTGTAGATATAGGTGACAGTATTTACTCTAGTGAGACAATATCGACCAATTATTTCTACTACCTACGTTTTGTGCTGATAAAAGCTTTGACATTCAATTCTCTTGTGTAAACTATGACTCGTTAGTAAATAAAAGACACATACATACTAGCGGAGAAGCTTCTATAAATATACTTGAAACTGTGTGCATTAGCTTTTTTTAACAAGAATAAAGATTATATTTTGTGCAAACCAATGCTACAGTACCTATCCTTAGTAAAATCGGCCTATAATTTTCCCACTGCTGGGACACAGGCCTCCTCTCTGTGAGAAAAGGTGGGCCTTAATCCACTAAGCGAGCACAGTGTAGATTTGAATTAGGAAGTTTTGGTTCTAGAACATGCCGGTTTCGCTTTGAGCTAGAGCAGTGGTGGGCCAGTGGTAACGGCCGCGACCTCCATTTTATAGGTTACCGTAGGCACGCGCTTTACATTGTGTAAATTATTTCATCATCACTGTTCTCAAAGGAAAACATCGTAGAAACCGGCGTGTCCTAGAATCAATAATTCGAAGACATGTGTCATCCTATCCGCATTTGAGCTGCGTGGTGGATTACGGCCTACTCGCCACCCACAGTGGAACATTATAAGCTGATTATGCGAAGCTAAATAATCAGCTAACCTTATCTTTCTTATAAACATACCTACTTTATTAACCAGCGATTTCATTCCGAGCACTACTCAATTAAGAAAACATAAATTTAAACTCAGACAAATTTCAACATGAAAAAAATTCCGTGACTCCTTCAATTCGTACGAAGGGAGTGAATTAGAAGTATCCCGCCCGCTCGACAATTGGACGCAAAGTAAAAATATATTATTCAGGAAGGACTACAATTGTACGGATGAAACTTTGTATAAAATATACTAGAGATGCATGTGTATAAAGATTTGTATGTATAGCGTAATTAAATTGAGCTCAAACGAGGAGTTTTGTTTCTTTGTGATCCTGGTAGCTGGTGTGAAATTTATAGACGGCTTTTTCGGCGTGTTGATTTGAAAATAAGTGAAAATGTGTTATCAACTTAGTCTTACCTTGAAAGTTTCTGTACTCGTGTATTTTTCCCCTTTCATTTATAACTTTTTCTCTGTCAGTGTCTGACAGTGACCTCAGGCATTGTCGAAAGTTCATGGCAAAAAGAGCCGAAGTAACGCAATATTTTAAACCATTCCGTTAACGAAGCCACAAACTTCAATATAACGAACCAACATTTCCCGAAAAACCTTTTATTAACGCCTTAGTAAACAAACAAGAGAACCAAACAAAGAAAGTCACATCAGAATTAATTGTAAAACACTTTAAAGGAAATTAACTAGTGACGGAAAAAAGTTCTTTCAGCTTTGGTTTCTGAGCAATTTGATCGTGGCCTTGACAACCCAGTATATATAAAGGGAATTCCTATCTGGTATATTAGATTTTACTGCTGTATCTACCTGTCGTGCTTATTTAATTAAGAAATGTTTTCGTTGGGAAAACGGAGGACAATGTTGATCTCTTGTATTGTAGGTATTTGTGTATATTATTGCCACATTGCCAGTCTAATCTTGCTTTTTGTTTGCTGCGAATGTTTTTTTTCTCTGTTTAGTTTGGTTAGCGGAGAATGAAAGAATAATATGGCTGGATACGCTGCCCAAATGTCCGATAAGCTTGATGAAATAAATTGGGATTAAAGTGCATAAGTACTTATATATATGGAGATTCTCTGAAATAAATAAATAATAATAATAATGACAGCCAATGGGTTAATAGCCAAGAGCCTCGACCAACACCTGAGGGGGTCTCGATGGGCAGCTGGATCATCGAAAGCGGTACTTCTGGACACGGCTCGCATAGTTAGGAGGTTCCTTTCTCTGGAGCCTTGACCGCTAGTAACTAGGACCCTAATCCCGATACCAGAACGCTACTATCTTTTATATTCTAATATTTAAAAATATAATCTGTATCTACATGTATAATGAAATAATGGAAATAATGACAGTGAATAGGTGCTCGATTATGTTTTCATCAGTTACCTAACTTTCAACAATCTGCTCGGTCATTAATTCTAATTTGAAGGTAGATTATTATGACGGGATTTTGCTCATGTGATTAATTTATTGTTGTCCATGTTAACCACAATATAATCTCTAAATTATTTTTAGTCAATAAACTAATACCTAGATCTTTCAGACAGGGACTCGTGGCTAAATGATAACTACCGCACAGGTCGATTGTTGGTTAAGCTATGCTTGCCGCGGTTGGTCGTGGATGGGTGACCATCATGCAAACCCTTTCGTGCCTCGGAAAGTACGTTAAACCGTTGGTTTCGGCTGTTATCAGTCCTAAAGGGACAACCAATCTTACCAAGAGGTATAGTTTTAACCAGTAACTACCCAATAACTTTACCCAGTAACTAGTAAAAGAGGTGAAAGACAATAATTATAGTACTAGAAATAGGGACCTATTAGTTCAACCAGGTTTCAGACTGGCTAAGGAAGACTTATCTTTCATGGGGTACCTACTGTTTAAAATGTTATAATAAAATACCTCCCCTCACTCTTCAACTGAATGAGACTATTCAAGTCTTGTATAAAACGCACACTATGCAGGCAGGCATATTATAAGTAAGGGGATTACATCGCTGGGGAAAATGCTGGTTCTCCTCCACAACCACAACTAATTGATTAACACTTGAAAATAGGTACTGTTGGAGCTGCTGAAGATTGTGAGACTATCTTTGCATTGTATAAACTAAATTTCCTTTGCATTGTATAATTGCATAGCACAGATATGAGTTTTATATAGGTACTAAAGAGCTACCTTTGACCGGGTAATATGTTTTTCATTAACTTGAATGTGCCCTGGCAGCTGATAGTATGCTCTCTCAAATGTCTCGCTGACGCGGACGGTGGCGTATGTGTTGGATCATTTAGCTCCCTTCAAAATAGTTGAGCTGAATGGTGCTGATCCATGCGTTATGTTCGTGAACGGGCGCCGTCAGTTGGGACTGGTCATCACTTAGCTGCCTCGGCTTATTTTTAATTATTTTATTTTTGGATGGTTGCTTTGTTACTATTTGCTGTACCTACTCTGGACGCTTTTAACTTGTAAGACTTTTTTTTTACATCGTTCTCACATTAGGTATGTATAGCTAATTATAAATTGAACATTAATGATTTATCTAATATTTTTGTAAAAATATAATCTAAATGAATATCCATGGAGTTTCTTGCCCGTTCTTCTCCATAGGTACTTAGCTATTACGCTTTGGAATGGGCAACTAGCTTCATATTTTCTGACTGCCCAACGTCTTGACAATTCAAGTCCCTGTAAATGGTTTTATTGAAATAAATGCTTAGTTGAGCAGCCTTTGAGCAGCTCAACTTAAATGGGACTGGGCAGGACATGTCTGCCGCATGCCGGACAAACTGTGGGCCCAAATAGCGCAGAATTGGGGCCCTGAGACAGTGAGGCGGGGTCGCGGCAGACCACGTAGGAGATGGCGGGACGAGCTGGATAGGTTCCATCAAAACTGGAAGAAGGACGCGCGGGCTCGCGAAAAATGGAAGGAGTGAAGGGAGGCCTTTGCCCAGGAGAGGGAAAGCACAGGCTAAACAAAAAAAAAAAAATGCTTAGAGTTTGAAAACTGGATTTTGGAGATCAGATAAGCAGTTGCTTCATGTAAAATATAGCTGCATCTTCTTAGACTGGAAGCCGACCCCAAACATAGTTGGGAAAAGGCTAGGCAGATGATGTAAATACAGGGTGCGCCTGTATTTTTTAATGCCTATCTAGGTTTGTCACCTTTATTAAGATCGCGTATCTGAAATTAAGGTTTCAAGACGGTAGCCTACTTACAAAGTTATAGAACCAGTAAAACTAATTAAACGAACTAAGACCGCTTACTAAAAGATAAGCAACCGAGACAATTATTATTTTTAGAAGGTTATTCGTTAACATCACGCTACGGCCCTTAGAAGCAGTACAAAAGTCAGAAAGAACGTTAAGTTAAAACGAAATAATAGCGCTGGCGGGCAATGCAATGCGACACGGTGGATCAGCTCTCATCATCCGAAGACGCGACAAGGAACTGAGTTAAAAAAAAACACCCCGACTTGCCTGCACTTGCATAATAAATAATAACACGAAAGCAACCCTATTTTCGCCCCAAACGTCTGAAATTGACATCATAGTACCCCTATCCAAAAATATACACAGGATGAACTTTTGACATGCATACGTGAGCCTGGCACGTCCGAATGTTGTCGAACGGAGGCCCGATCACGAACATGCGAAGTAAACGTCATTTCGATGAATGCGAACGATTTTTTTGAAAACTTGTTTAGGCGCAATTTGCGCTCTTTTTGAACAGTGAACGAAACTGGACCGTCACGCTCGGGTCAAGATGACGAATCGGGTATATTCGCCTCCATTTGGTCGGTGATACTGAATCGCGTATATTCGGCGCTGAATCCACACTTAATATTATAAATTCGAAAGTAACCCTGTCAGTCTGTCGGTCTGTCTGTATGTTACCTTTTCACGCCTATACCACTGAACGGATTTCGATAAAATTTAGCAGAGAGATAGATTGCATCTCGGGGATGGACATAGGATAGTTTTTATCCCGATATTCTCACGGGATCAACACTTATGCGGGTGAAACCGCGGGGCGCTGCTAGTCTCCAATAAATATGAAAAACTGGCCAAATGCGAGTCGGACTCGCACACGAAGGGTTCCGTAACACAAGGCAAAAACGCCAAAAAAAACACGTTTGTTGTATGGGAGCCCCCGTTAAATATTTATTCTGTTTTAGTATTTGTTGTTATAGCGGCAACAGAAATGCATTATCTGTGAAAATTTCAACTGTCTAGCTATCTCCGTTCATGAGATACAGCCTGGTGACAGACAGACGGACAGTGGAGTCTTAGTACTAGGGTTCCTTTTTTACCCTTTGGGTACGGAACCCTAACAAAGTCTTAAAACTAAATGCCTTTTCGTAAATAGCAGTAAAAAGTGGTCTTAAAACTAAATACCTAACCACTTATGAATTTAACCTTATACCTATGTAGTTACACACACACAAACAGACAGTTTATTTATTTTTATTCGAATCTGATATTATTATAATTTTATTTTTTTATCAAATTTAGTTACTTATTATTTTTAATTGATCACAATGTTATTCTGGGTTTTTATCTGTTTTGAATTTAATATTATATTTTATAAGTAATTTTAATGTATGAGTTTGAATCTATGGACTAGAATTATGTCTGAAATAAATAAATAATTATTATTATTAAAGGAACAGATAAAATACGTACAAAGGTGATACTTGTGTTAAGAGCGAAACGAGTATACAATTTTAAAAATTGTTCGTGTTTCCGTAACGTTTACTCGGCGCGTTCGTGCTAGGCTCATAGTTTCATGTGTACAACTCGTAACGTCTCTGGGCAGCTCGGAATATAAAATGAGATGGCCAGTGCTCCGTCATACATGCCTAGCCTTCGGCTTTTTAGATAGTACCTATTTGTTTTAATTTTGTAAAAGTTGTTATGTGAATGTGACGAAATTTATTAGGTTTACTTAATTTAGTTAGACTTACGAGTAGCATAAATAGTATAGATCAATCTGCCTAAGCCTATCCTTTTCTCAACTATGCCGGGGTCGACTTCCAGTTTAACAGGATGCAGCAGATTACCAGCAGTGCTATTCTGTGAGAATCTCACAGTGAAACTTAGGTGGAGTGAGCGTGGACTGAGCCGTGAATAATGTCAGTTCCTAGCATCATAGAATAGAATAGAATACTCTTTATTATGTACACCATATAACTTACAGACATAAATATAGAAACTGTACAAAGAGTGACACAATGGGCGGTCTTATCGCTAAGAGCGATCTTTTAAAGACAACTTTTGGATGGATTTGAAAAGGGGAAGGACAGACAAATACTGTAGGTAGTCCGTGGTGTACCATTTACATAATACAATAAATACACACATAAAGTAAAAGCAGTCAGCATCATTGCATGTGGAATAACAGCTCACTTTAAGCTCACTGAGTGAGTGCTCACTAAAGTGAGGTCAAGATGTTTTCACAGAATCGACAGACTGTATTTGAACTCCCATTGGTGAAGGACTTTTCAGTTATTTTTTTTATCTGTGCTAAAATACCAATCAATCCAATCCAAATCCAATGTCAATGTCTTTGATTATACGTAGGTACACTACCGCTCAAAAGTATTTGGCCACCTAGTAAAATACATTTTGTAAAAGTCTAATTGAGTGAAACTACTTCAAAACTATTTTAACATGTTTATTAGCCATTTTTAGACATAGCTCTTGCTATGTCTAAAAATGACTACTAAACAGTAATCATGGCTAGTAAAAGTTTCACTCAATTAGACTTTTACAAAATGTATTTTACTAGGTGGCCAAATACTTTTGAGCGGTAGTGTACGTAGTGCACCGAAAAAAGAAAAACACGGATTGTCTTCGCCATATTATGATGATTCATAATGTTATCCTTTTATGATTCTGCCAAAGTGGCCTTTTTAGGCCCCCTGATCTCATATGGAAGCAAGTACAAACATACCTATAGCGGATAGGAATGTAGGTATGTAACTTCCCCTACAAACGTGGAATTCGCTTCACAAGCCTGTAATCTAATGGATTACGTATGTACCGTGAACTGCCGAAGCTCGTCGTGTATCCCGGCCGTCTCACGGATATAACAACACTGTTTGCTTGGCAAAATGTGGACGAATAAGTACAACATGGCAGAAGTTTAATAAAAAAACCGGTCAAAAGCGAGCCAGACTCGCGCACTAAATTTAGATATTTTAGTACTGAAAACAGACGATCATAGTTTTCAATATCGAAATGGTTTTTATGCATTCTATAACAGGTAAAATCTTCAGTTCAAAAAAACATAACATTTATTACATGAAGTGTTTGGCCAGACTGGGGCGCGGGCGCGGGGCGGGCGTGGGTGCGGGAACGCGCGCGGGCCTCCTGTTCGCACTGGAGCGCGGCAGCATTCTGCGTGTTGTCGTGTCCAGTGTTTGTCAAAATAAATATGGATGAAGAAGACTCAGCTCGAACTAGTTTGAGAATCCCCGTCCTCACGCGAGCCGTCCGCGCCCGCGCCGCGCACCCGCTGTGGCCACTTGTATGAGCTATGGCGTGAGTTGACCGCGCGCTCGCCGCTCACCGCGCCCGCGTGCCCGCTATGGACACTCAAAGGAAGTTCATAATATGTTTGAGTTTGCCGCGCCGCGCCCGCTCTGCCAGTCTGGCCAATCACGCAGGGTTAGTTAGGCAAAGGTGTTCCTAATAGTACAGTCTCTATTTCGCCGTTTATGTTTAAGACCTATGTAACAGGCCCAAATTTTGAGTTGTGAATGTTGGGCCAAAGGACTAAAAAAATCTATTTATATTTTTGATGTTATTTTTGCCATCGAAACGCTAAGAAGAAGAACATAATAGGGGGTGACCCTATTGCCATCCACCGGGCACAAGTTCTCGTGATATAAATCCTAGCTTGCAAAAATTACGTACATTGCTTTCACACTAAAAACGTTTTGTCCTCGAAGGAGACTGCATAGAGATTTGTATCTCTGCCAATGAATTCACTAACTTCATAGACACACCGCCCCATTTACTTTGGCACAGTTCCAACACAAGACACTGATTGCATGTATTGACTCATATTGCAACTATATTTCTTGGTATATTAAATTTGGGTGGCACAAATGAGACAGGTAAAGACTTATTTTATGAGAGTCGTGTTTTATTGAATGCCTACTTTATCCGCTTGATTTTGTTCACGTAGATTTTATGAGGATTCCTTCGGGTATCTGGAGTGTATCTAAATATTGGAATAAAAAATCTTGGCCTAGTATATGGCTGACATTGCGTAGGTATTAAATAAATGCCTTAAAAATATAATAAGAATTTATTCATCTTTGTAAAGGGTTAGTGGTCTACTAAAACTGTGACTGATAGTTTAAAAGGTCTGCACTTAAAATAATACTGTTAGGAACTTATTATTGATTTACAAAATAAAATTGGTCAAAATTAAAGAAAGTATCTAAAGTATTAACTACCTAAAGTATTTAAGCCCGGGTAATAGCAATATAAAATTGGGTTGTACGTTGTTTTATAGCTAATTAAATAGTCTTATAGAATTTCGTTTCACATACATTTTTTTCTCATATTTTCGTTTCATAGAATAATCAATACGCAGAATACTTACTTTGAAGATTTTTAAATAATTGATTTGTTGTTTCACACAAAGTTTAATGTTAGAATAATCATATCAAAGAATAACAAATCAAATATTCTTTATCATCCTCATATTGTTTACTTAATATAAAACTTATTATCAAGAAAAATAGTTTATCGAGTGACAGTTTCTAAACGTTACAATTCTTGGGGAAGATCACGTGGCGGGTCTAAATTGGTTTACAAGCAATAATAATAATAGGTACGTAGTCGCCGGAGCCCCGCTTTGCGGGGCCCCTATATCTGTCTACAGGGTTTAAAGGAACCTTTTTTTTTTTTTTTTTTTTTTATCGTGGAGAAATGCTCATGCATACTGCACTACCACGGGGAGATAGTGCAGTTATGTGGGACTCTAACCCACTAAAACTCCACGGTGTCCTCCTCTGCCGCTTACGGCGGGAACACGGGCACGCGTTAGCACTCATCCGCGAACCCGCCGCGGCTGTCCGTTGCCGGACCCTCCTCTGGGGAGTACTCCCCATCACCGGCGCACTAGAACACATAGCACGCCGTGACCATCCCAGGGACCAAACCAGCACATGGGCGCCAGACGTCCCCGTGTCTGGGCACCCTTGGTCCCCCTGCGACGGGTCAGGACATTGGCCCCGCCGCCTACCAATTTTCGGCTGCAGAGGATAGGGAGAGCGGCCAACGTAATACCGACACTCCTCTTCCCCTGCAGCCCCACCGCGTCCGCCATCGTACGGTGGCGACCCCGTTAAGGCCGCGGAAGGTAGGGAGAGCGGCGCACCGTAATACCGGCACTCCTCTCCCGCCGCGGCCTCCAACCCTCAGCCGCGATGCCTCAGGTACGACATCGCGGCCCGCCTCAGTTGCGATGTCGCCCAAGCGACACCGCAACCTACTTTTGGCCGCTACGTCGTTGGCTTGTCGGCAAAAGCCCTGACGAGCGGCCCCTCCTCGGGTTCCTCTTCGCTTCACCGTGGGTGTCCAAGCCACGGCTACTGAGCCCCCCCGCCTCGACAATGCGGGAACCCACCGGGGGGGGGGGGTTTAAAGGAACCTAACCTAACCCAAGTCGGGGTGCCCCAAGTCCCGAGATCACTTATAGAAACCATTATTTTTATAGTTAATTCAAATACCTTGGAAAAATACACCGAACAAACAATATTCGTTAAAAAATAATTCTACTGTTTGATAAGTATGTTAAATAAAAAAACGTGATTAAAAATTCATTGAATTATGTTTCTGTGAAATATATTTCATTCAAGTAAAAGTATAAGTCTTTGAAACAATAATATTCGAAATAAAAATACAAGGACCAAATATTACCTATATGAAACATTTTCTGGGAAACGAAATTCTATGAAATTTCTGTCTGCGAAACAAAGGGAAACCATAAAATTGCCACTTTTCACATGGAACTTATTATTATCCACAATGGTATGAGTACGTACACATTGTTTTTTTTTTAACTAATAAAAGATATGTGCGCACAGACAAAGATAGGACTTCTTTGACATACTTCGCTCAAGAACTGAAACGAGAGTCTATTAATTCTTGGCGTTTGTGTAACAGTCACGTTTTATTCCTTACTGTGCTGATACGTGCCCGAAGCTACCAAGACATTATTGATACCGCTCCAAAGTACGTAAGTACAGTACCGAGCATAGATACCTTACAGTCACGCAAAATTCAAGAGCATTTTACTGTTGAAATATAAATTGCAACTTTGGGAAAAGACCTGGGGGGTAATTCTCGTAATTAAAGAACGTTCAAAAACTGATCTGTCTTTTTTTTATTTAGGAATTGGGGAATCATCAAATGACCCCTCCCGCTCTGGGTGGAGCGGAAGGAAGTGTCAGACTCTTACTGACTAAAACCCACCCGTGTTCCTTCCTTAGCCTTGTGTTCACCAACATTTAAATCAATGGGTCATGTATGAAAATATTAAATTGTCTCGATTTTTTTTCTGCAGTTATGAATAAGCTAATACTATCTACAAAAAAAGTATCAGATTTATCTGATTAGTATTTCCAGAGAAATAAATTAAATTCTGTTAGAGGCGGCCATCGACAGTAACCCACGGATTTTTATTCAATTTCCTTAGCCTACTCAATTAAAAAATAAAAACTGTAGATAACCTGTACTGTCTGACATCCATCCATCATAACTTGTCAATTTGTCATAACATAACCTCACTTTTCACCTCTTGCTTTGTGTTTGTTTGCGATTTTATGGATATATCTTTACGACGACCCTCACGCTTTGAATACTGGATTAGATTTCGACTGCCTTCGCGACGACCCCCACGTTTTGGACACTGGATTAGATTTTGAGAGACCTTTGTTATGATGGATGGATGTCAGACGGTACAGATTATCTACAGTTTTTACTTTTTAATTGAGTAGGCTAAGGAAATTGAATAAAAATCCGTGGGTTACTGTCGATGGCCGCCTCTAACAGAATTTAATTTATTTCTCTGGAAATACTAATCAGATAAATCTGATACTTTTTTTGTAGATAGTATTAGCTTATTCATAAGTGCAGAAAAAAAATCGAGACAATTTAATATTTTCATACATGACCCATTGAATAAATATTTAATCAGTTCTATATTTAAAATTTCCTTAGGAAATTTGACATAACCCAACTGTTTAAATACCTAACCAGTGGTTTGAATGTTGGTGAACTCAGGCCTTAGCCTTTTATGTTTATCTTTTTTTTATCTCAGTCTCAATCTGTCAAAAATTTCCCAACATATTTGACAAGTTTTTGACATTGACTGTCGCTGAGATAGAAAGAAAGAAAGAAAGAAAATACATTTATTTAGCACAGACTAAGAGACACACAATACATCAGGTAGTTAGATATTAGTTGTACATCAGATAAAAAATAAGATAAAAAATAAAAAGTGGAAAGTCCGATGTAAGAAATTAGCAGGAAAGTGTGCCTCACGGCTGCGCCAAAAAGGCCCAGTTCAGCAAAAATGCCAGACAACTGGTGCCTGACGCTGGTTTTCAACTGGACCTGATGTGTGAGGTGTCGGATGTAAATCAGTTTTATACTGTATCGTGATGTGTGTAATGTGTATGCATAATTTAGTAAATAAATAAAAATAAATTAGTGTCACATAAAAACAGTAACGAATAGGTATGTATAAAAAGCGTGATATTGAGTTACATTGCAAAACTAAACAATAAATAAATAAATACTGATAAATAGATAAGTGACATGACCGCATGATAGACCTTCTTATGCAAATAAAGAAATTCTCCGAAACGAGTCAGAACAGAAACCTGTTTTAATTTAAAACGATGCCTCACTTCCGTGCTCCAACACATTGTCATAGTAATTTATTAATCCGTGCACTGTAATGTCATCGCACAATACGCTGCAAGCAGCCGAGCGCGGCGGACTATTTTCGGACAGTTTGCATTTTGTGTGTGCTTTGAAACTTGTCTTAGCTGTTGTTTGCATTTGGATTAACCAAATATTAAGGATATAACGTCTTTAAATAAGTCAGTTAAAACACTATTTGCGATAGTGGAAAAGAAATTAAAAAAATATGCACAAACAAACGAAACATAAAAGGATGAAAGGTAAGCGTTAGTCGATAATAGAAATATTTGATGTACTTAATTAGCAAATAATGAATCTGGCATAATGTGAGATATGAAAACTACCCACTTTTAATTTTCCGTCTCCCTTTCACAGCCTCATGGATGTCAAATCACAAACTGCACAGAGGTTCGCCCAGTGCCAGTTGTTGGTGAAGGATGGGTAAAAAAATGGCGCCATCCCGACATTGTACGTCTCATTCGTGTGCAAATAGGCCAGGCAACATTTGGTACGTTGACAAGCGAAACATGGTTCAGCGATGCATAATACCACTTATGCATAGGTATAACATTTATTTTAATTGTTTGTCTTGCATTTTACAGGTCTCGCATCTGCGAATGGGACGCAGCAGCGCCGCGGATGACGCAACCACAACCACCGGGCCGAGGATACAGAGGACACCAGCCAGCCAACCAACCCGAGCGCGAGCATGAGCCAGAGCAATTCCCAGCAATGAAACTGTATAGTATTATAAATTTATAACAAGTTATTTACATTTCTGTGCAACATTCACCGACCGAAACACTAACACATACTCAAGTGGGTAGGTACATACATCATATAATTGAGACATTTAGTGTGACCATATCTAGCTTCCTTTGCGCTTCTATGAGGTACTGCCGTAAGCGTCGTCTAAAAGTATCTATGGTGTTAATTTGTCTAATCGGTGGTGGTAGGTTATTCCATATTTTCGAAGCCGCGTAACGGAAGCTACCTCTAAAAGCGACTGTTCTATGCGACTGGGTCGAGAGTTGTTGCGAGCATTGCCTTCTCTCACATTCACGTGTACTGCCTATCCAACTCAACCTGTCGTACAGGTAGTCCGGCTTCTGGTATTTAATTACACTAAACAGAAGGCACGCCAAGTGTAGTTTGCGCCTCGATTTCATTTTCAATGTGAAGTGTTTGTTTAAAAATGGAGTCACGTGACTTCTGGGGGGAATTTTATAACAAAACCGAGCACAAGCGTTTTGGACCCTTTGAATGAGCCGATCTGTGCGAGCTAGTAGGCGCGGGCCGTAGACTGTATCAGCGTAGTTTAGCCTGGACAAAACCAGGGATTCAACTAGCTGCTCCCGTAGTGTTTCGGACAAGTACGGCCTAATCTTGTACAGAACTTTCAGGCGGTAAAAGCAGTTTCTTACCGAGTCGGCTATATGTTTTTCGAAACGAAGGTCTTTGTCCATAATAAGACCAAGATTCCGCGCCTCATAGACTCTGTCAATTGGTTCGCCCATTAGCTCCAGGTGAAATGTTGCGGGTAATTTCGCTAGTTGTTGCCTTGTGCCAAATACCATGTATTTCGTTTTGGTTGGATTAAGCGACAGGCAATTTTCTTCAGACCAGGCAGCGATTCTACAAAGGTCTTCGTTTAGATCTTTAATGGCACTGTCGTATTCCTCTGGACTAAAAGATATATATAGTTGGACGTCATCGGCGTATATATGATACTTGCATCTCTGGAGGCATTTAATTATATCTGCACAGTATAAAATAAAAATAATTGGGCCTAATATAGATCCCTGCGGAACCCCTCTCTCAATGGAAGCAATAGTCGATGTAAGAGCAGTGCCGTCACCCAAACGCAGATCCACAAGTTGTTTTCTATCACTAAGGTAGCTGCGGAACCATTGCGTAGCGCTGGGGTCAAATCCGTAATAATTGAGCTTCGTTAGTAATAACGGAATATTTATTGCGTCAAAAGCCCGGGAAAAATCTAGCAATACCAGAATTGAACACATACCTTTATCTTGGGCTGATAGAAGATTATCAGTCACATCCAGTAAGGCAGTGGCCGTACTGCGCTGTTTTCTGAATCCAGACTGTAAGTCCGGTAACACGTTAGTTTGTTCCAGAAAATGCGTTAGTTGGTGGCTGACGACTTTCTCTAGCACTTTAGACAGACATGGTAAAATGCTAATAGGGCGAAGGTCTTTTACTTCAGTAGGATTGTCATTTTTTGGTAAGGGCCTAACTGAAGCAATTTTCCATTTGTCAGGGAACGTTGACGTCACTATTGAGCAATTTATGATGTCAGTTATCGAAGTTAGTGCGTATGGCAGAACCATGCTTAACATATCTAAGGTAATATTATCATAGCCTTCGGCGTTACTTTTGAAATTGGATATAATACGAGAGATGTCGTTCTGTTCCACAGGATTGATTGTGAAAATTGCTTCACCATGCTTATGGTTTTCGAAATAAGTCATAAGTGTCGTGCTTGCAACGGGGTTACCGGGAACTATCAAAAAAGTATTATTAATTAAATTTGGATCTCTAAAATGCGACGGAAGGTCTTGTCTGGGTTTATAGGGTGATACAGTAGATTTGAGGTTTTTCCATAATAGTTTAGGGTTCCTTACTTTATTATTTATACTATGCTTGAAAAAAGCAACTTTTTCGTTGTACAGAGAACTTAACACAAGGGACTTTAGCTCTTTGTAGTATTCTTTTTTAGAATCCGATTTCGTTTTCCTGGAACAAGTTAATGCATCGTCTCGTAAACGCATCATGAGTTTAATGGTATCAGTTATCCACGGATAAGACTTTTCCTTGACAGTACATGTTTTGATTGGCGCGTGAACATCGAACAGTGAAACTATGCGGGAGTTAAATACATGTACCATGTCATTTACGTTGTCAAACGAGGAAATACTTTCAAGACATAAAAGCAACAAGTCCATATTAAAACTATCCATGCAAACATTTTTAAGTGGCCTAAATTTTACTATGTATGGTTTAAACTTGTCACGTTTTACGTGAAATTCCCCTACTATGATAGAGTGACCGTTAGCTGAACCAAAAGATTCCACTGACGTGTATCTTGCTCTTAAGTCGGTGCATAGGAGATCGATGAGAGTTTCACTGGAGGCTGTGAAGTGAGTAGGGGAGGTAACTAATTGAGTAAGACTGAGGCTATTCAGAAATTCGTTCGTTTTTTTTGTTTTTACGCAGCCTGTGTCCAGCAAATTCACATTAAAATCACCCAGCAATATGAAATGGTCACAGTTTCCCAGTGAGCTAAGTGAATCCGTTATAGCATCCAGGAAAAGAACAAGGTCAAGCCATGGTGGCCTGTACGCTGTGCCTATAGCAATTTTTTTGCCGTTCATTGACAGCGTTAGCCACATTTGTTCGACCGATTCGAACCTGGGATCGACCGCGCTAGTCCAAGTTCGCGCGCTAAGACCCCGCCGCAGATAAAAGCCGACGCCCCCACCACGACCCGAGCGCACACTCACAGGCCGCGGCGTGTGACGCAGACGGTAGCCCGGCACCACCGGAGCGCGCCCTCCCTCGCCCGGTCGCAACCAAGTCTCGTTAATGGCCATAACGTCAAAACAATGCCTGTCGAGTGCACCAATCAGATTATCATGACCTGTTCCCAACGATCCGGCATTTAGAAAACCAACTTTCAGAAACTTTTCTCCTTTAGTCATCATTAGAATGATATAAGATAATTCCGTCATTTAGCAATATCAACATTATACGTGCGCATTCAAATGTAAAAAATCCAATTAAAAACATTAGTCGTAGTCCAATTGTAAATAATATGTAAATAGTGAATGTAATAAAATGAAAGTGAAACATTGTAATTAGAGGATATGTAAGTAATCGGTTTGTAAAGCGAAAAAGTAGTTTTGTAATGAATAGGTGTAGATATATATGTGTAGTGTTATAAAACTGGTTTACGTACAGTTGACTGAGGTGCGCCGCGAGCCACACATCTACCAATATAAAAGTAAGCAGGTAGTAGCAACACAAACTTAATATTACTTTTGTAAAACTACAATAACATAACATAGTATCACGACCGTTTCCCCAGAGGGTCGGGCAGAACGAAAACAACTGATAATAATGATAAGACCATGACACTTGTGCAACATACAATAAAATTGACATCGGTATGCTAGAAACTAAAAACATACAGTAATAATTGAAACAAAAAAGGCAGAAATAATAAAAAATAATGGTAACAGTAAAACAAAAATATTTAGGACATATTTTGGCCGTCGGTAACCGGTACAGGTATGGGTACAAAGATGCGCTGAACATCAGCCTCGCAGCGTATTTGGCAAGTGGCGTCCCCGGGCTTGTATCGGGCAAGTATACGGCCTCGTTTGCACCATACAAATTGCCAACCAAGCCGTCCCCCGGCCTCTCGCGCCATTCGAAACAACTCACGATTTAGCTTCGTAAGACGTTCGTTGACGTAGAATCTCGCCGGCAGACCAGGCATATCGAGATCTGCTGAAGTCATACCACGACGTACACGCGCGGCCTCCAACATCTCATCGCGTAGATCGCGGCGCGCGAGGCGCACGACGAGAAATCGAGGGCGAGTCTCCACCGGCGCCGGCTGCGTAGCATTTATGCGTCTGCCTCCAACGCGCTCGGCACTCACAATATCACGCGCCTCGATTTTTACGCCCATCTTTGACGCCACTAGCATAGCCGTGTGTATGGGATTTTCACCACTCGGCTCTGGCAAGTTTGATATTTGTATGTCAGTGGCTAGCAGCTCCTGATCGCGGTCATTTATATCACTCCGCAATTGGGCAATTAAATGATGCACATCCGGCGAAACCTGGGGTTGTACCGATTTATGGCTCTCCATGACGGTCACTCTCTCTTCCAAACTGCTCACACGGTCATTAGTGGACTTTAATGAGCATCTCAAGTCGGCCAGATCATTACGCAGCAATTGAAATTCAGCCCGTACCGTATTTATAAACTCTTCCTTAAACTTTCTCAGCTCAGTAGTGATGTCCTGAGTGAGCTCATGTGTGAGCTCATGTGTGACGTCCATCACTGCGGTGGTATTTATAGGACTCGTGTCCGTGTCCATGAGATTGGTCATACTGACTTCCAGTGGTGCCTTTGCATGACCTCTAACTGGCGTTTCGGCCCGGTTGTCCCGCACAATGTTTTTGTTGCACTCCGGGCAGTGCCAGGGGGAAGTTAAAAGGCCCATTTCTTGTATACCAACGCATTGGTGATGATACCAAGATCGACAGTTGTCGCATTTAGCCGCATCCGCCGACGCGAGAAATTTACCGCAGCCACCACACTTAACCATAGTGGCTTTTTCACTAGTTACCGCAATCGATCTACAGAACAGTTCACGCAGGAATGACTAGATGGCGCTGTTTTCAATAAAACGTTTATGGCAGTTATCACGGTGTTATGGCGAGTTTTAGCACCATAAGTCGAAACACAGCGTCACTGTAAGGATGCGCACACACTGATAGTTAGTCACACAGTATTTTCAGCGACTATGTAAAGAAGTCTGTTATTAATTGTACGTATAGGGTAGAAAATATTAGTTCCTAAAGATCAGTACGGTTTTTAATGTTTTTTAAGTCGTACACAGCACAGAATCACTAGATAATAGCGTCACTTGTAACTTGCACTTATAATTGTCTTTCCAAAATAAAGTTTTTGCAAAATAAGCACTTGTTTTATTTTAGGATACGTGAGAAAATATTTTGACACTGTTATGTACTAAGTACCGACACCATTCCCCGTACAACGTGGCTACCTTGTGATTACTGGCAATCAATAAGCGAAGCGAAGATGAGATTGCGACTAGATTTTAAACGTTTTTAATTACGGGAATTGGCCATCTGTTTCATAATAGTACGGTTTCAATAATACTACCTACCATAAAATATCTATCAAAACTTTAGGAGAAAATCGAGTGGCTAGATAGTAATAGCCGCATGGGTCGATCGAAGGTTAAGCTACGGCTGCCGCGGTCAGTTCGTGGATGGGTGACCATCCATTACATATCGTGCCTTGGAAAGTACGTTATACCGTTGGTCCCAGCTGTCATTCGTCCATCTTTGACAGTCGTTACGGGTAGTCAGAAGCCCAAAGTTTGACAACCAGTCTTACCAAGGGGTACCGTGTTACCCAGTAGCTAGATTTTGGAGGTCAGCTAGGCAGTCGCTCTATGTAAAATACTGGTATTCAGCTGCGCCCGGTTAGAGTGGAAGCCGTCCTTAACATAGTTGGGATAAGGCAGATTGATTGACTTTCGGAGAAAATCTCTTTTAAATCTTGCCTAAGTTTACGGAATTTATGCTCGTGACTGTACCTGCTACGTTTCCTTTTGCCAGTTCACTTCAGAGATTTTGAAAGAATCCAGTCTTGGAAGTGTAGCAATTTGCTTTTTAATTATCTACGGAAATAAACTAAAAAGAATGAGGTTCTGCTAATGAAAAAGTTGTGTTAAGGTTCCGTCGTCGTACCCAGGATTTTGTAATATCTTGATTTAAAAGAGTGTCCATGGAGTTTCTTGCCCGTTCCTCTCCATAGAGATCTACGTTTTGGAATGGGCAACTAGCTTCAACTTTCTGACTAACTGACAGACTATTTAAATTTTGACAATTCAAAAGTGCCTGTACAAGGTTTAATTGAAATAAATGCTTTGAGTTTGAGTCTGTAAAATAAAATAAAAAGTTAAAGAATTTTTAAATTAATCTTAGCATAATAATGAACGAGACGAGCACTGGTGATCCAGTGGAAACACCATCTTGAGGAAACCGGCATGTCCTAAAACTAAAATATCAACCACTGGGCCCGCGTGGTTGATGATCTCCCTACTTCCAGACAGGAGACCTGTGTCCCAACGATGGAACCATTATGGGATGATTACACGATATGTACGAGATAGTGTCCTCTTAGATTTTTGACTGAGACTACCATTGAAGGGAATAAAGACTAGTTGGGTTTCAACTTGCAGAGTGCACTAGAAAAAATGCGCTACAGATATCAAGGATCCCATGGACGAACAGATTACGATCTTCTTCCTTGATAGGTTAGACGTCTAAAATAAGGGTCGATTGTATTTGACTGTCTGTTAACATGACAAGAGGTGTAATTAGTTTTTGAGAAAATCGCGGACATGTACATACATATATACGGGTCGAATAAAGAACCTCCGTTTTTGAAGTCGGTTAAAAACAGCTACCAATCTCAATAGTTACTCCTAGAAAATTCAGAAAACAAATGAAAATGGCCGAGACCTGAAGGCCAATTGAATGTAGAAAACGTAGGAGCATTTTTGACAGATTAAGACTGAATTATGAATGCGAACGTTCTTAAAAAACCGGGCCCCCAGTAATTATGGCTAAGGATATCGAAAGTCTCGAAAGAGACTCGTATTTGCTTGATGCAGCTGAACCCAAAAAGTTAAAACGAATGCATTATTATTTGCAGGCGACGCTTTTCATTATCAATTTGGAAGTGAGCGAAGTTCAGAAATCGAAAGTCAGTATTCCAGATGTTATTAAATACCATTGCATTGAAAATTGTGGGAAGACTTTGAGGGAAATTCGATAACCTGAGTGAACCTACCTACCACTTTGTAGTTTACTAGAATAAGATTAGAAACGGCGACCCAGTATTTCCAGTATTCGAATTCCGCTAGCAGAGATTTCGTAAAAGCAAGGAGTATTGGTACTCCTTGCTTTCACGAAATTTCCAATGATTATAGTCTAGTCGGCTACACTATATTCATTAGAGATGCTGCAGTTATCGAGGTAACCTTGTAGTTATCAGCAGTCTACTTTTTTTCTACTCATAAATCCTATTCAACTATGCACTTCATGTCTAAACATAAACAACATTTACTTTAATTAAATCTGCTATGTATTTACACTTTTGACGTGACAACGTCTAATAAATCGATGAAGCTGGCTGCACTCACGAAAAAAACATGACTCATGTAGCGTTACCTCGCGGCCTCGCTCTGTAGCGTTCCATGGCGGCTTGAAGTGCAAGCGAATATTAACAAATGCAATGCAACTATTCCATCAGTATTTTCTTATGACGTTGTCACGTTCAACTATCGTCAGTAAACAGACTTTTTTTACTATAATCTTGAATATTCTAGGGTGACGTGTCTGTCCCCAACGTAGAGCGAGCGAGTGACGCCGCTGCCTTTACTAGTCAAATACTTATGACATCGCCTGGAAGAGACAGCCTTCGAGTAAGTATCTAGTTTAGTTAGTTTTCTTTTACTGACGTGCTTAGAATCATCATTACCTAGCCTTTTCCCAACTATGTTGGGATCGGCTTCCAGTCTAAACGGATGCAGCTGAATACCAGTATTTTGCCGCAAATTATTATTTTTTTTTATTAATTTTAATTAATTATTTTCTTTCTTCTCTTTCTTTCTTTCTTTTAGATAGAGCGACTGCATATCTGGCCTCCAAAACCCGGTTAGATACTGGTAACTGGTTGTCATACTTTTGGGATTCTAGGTACCCGTAGCGACTATGAAAGATCTAAGAATGACAGTCGAGACCAACGTCTTAACATGCTTTTTAATACAGTTGCTCAAAAAGTGACGTAGGTATTGCAGGGACGTATAGCGTTCGGGATGTGGGCTATTACATACTTGTGCTTTTTTTTTACCTTTCCCGAACTCGTGCGTTCTCTTTCCCAACTGTCAAAATAATGTCTATTAAAAAGAAAAACCAACCATGAAGTTTTTACTAAAAAAATTCATAGAAGTTTTTATGATTCATGCAAATACGTATATTTCTAAAAAGAAGCTACTAATTTGTTTCAATATCTGAGGGGCAATTCTACTAATTTTAACAACGTTCACAGTCTGATCTCAGTCTCAATCTGTCAAAAAATACGTCTAATTTCCCTACATTTTGACAAGTTTTTGACATTTGATTGTCGCCGAGATGAGACTGCGACTAGATTTTGAACGTTTTAAATTAGTAGAATTGGCCCTCAGATTTAATGATTTGATTGAATGAGTTAGGTTAAGTTTCATTTCATTTCATCTCATTAAATTTCATTTTCATTTTATATCAATAAAAAAAATCTACTGAAGACTTGGCTGTATGGGCTAGTTCCCTTTGCCTACCAGAATGGGTGAAGAAAAAAAAAATCTCTGCTTATATTCTATGGTTGGCGCCATTGGTTAGTTGAGTTTATTGTGTTTTTAATATTTTATTAAATTGCTTCATTTTTTCGCAACTGTATTAAAAATAGTCGTTCAGTACACGTGCGAAACCGTCATTGCAACTTGTTCCGACTGTCAACCCTCGCCTTCGGCTGCGCCTCGGCTCGGGTAGACATTTGTCGGAACTCTTTGCAATGACAACCTTTCCGCACTTGTAATGTAATGAAATATACTATTCCGAGGCACGGATGGGTCTTAGTATGTAATGGATGGTCACCCATCCGCGAACTAATCGCGGCAAGCGTAGCTTACACTTCGATCGACCCCTGCGGCTGTTGTTATTTAACCACGAGTCCCCCTTGCTTACTTAATATTTACTTTCATGTAAATCTATAACTAGACTGGAGCACACCGAACGTATATGAAAAAATCTAATAGCTTTCAACCATACCACTTTTGCCATAGCCATAAAATCACCACTTCCCAAACCACTTTTCTACGCCCAATCTTTTCCAATTTTATGACCATATTGTAATTACCTCTGAAAAGGCTCCAAGATTCTTCTAGTACCTCTTACCGATAGGAAAATAAAGTACACGTCTGGATGTAGCTGGGCCGATTGCCAAACGATATGAGATGTACTTGGTAGATGTCCATCCTTATAAGCCAATTGGCGTTAAGCAATGTATGACCTTTTACGAAATGGAAATTGGGTAAAAGGATATAAGGTTACCTTGTTATTTGAGTTGTTTGTACCCGAGATAGTTTTGGGTTTGTTTGTTTTGTTTTTTGTCATGTTTTTGGCCAGTAGGTAAGTGCTTAAGATGAGATCCAATTTTAGGGCAGCAAGTTGCGGATCAAAGGGGAGTGAAATATTATTGTTACGAGTTTCAATGTAGTTTAATAATGCATACTTGCTTACACTTACCTTAGTCTGAGATCACACCAAAGCCAATACCCACAGAGATTACCATCGTCGTGTAGAAAATTATACCACATCTTAGCACAATCAGCCTATAATTTTTTAATTTGAAATGGTTTTGCACTTGACTCCAGTCTAGGTCAGAGGTGACAGAGACATAGTCTACGATGGAGTGAGCGTACCCAGAAGAAGACTGTTCACTCTTACTTTGAAGAGATTCGGGTTGTATGCACTCGGAAACACAAACGCAGTTAGAGAGTTCCACTCTTTTTCTGTGCGCATTATAAAGGACATTTGAAAACGCTTAGTGCGAATTGTTGGAATAGCAATTAGGCAGGGATGGTAACTTGCAGTGCTGGGACACAAGCCTCCTCTCTTGGAGAGGGTACTGCGCTGAACCGTAAGGTTAATTTACACTAGAACATTTTCGCAATTTATTATTTATTTATTTAAACTTTTCCCACAAAAAGGTACAAAGGCGGACTTAATGCCTTAGGCATCGTCGATTCCATATAGGTAAATTACAATACAAACAAAAGCTCCATTTCTTTGTAATGTAACGTTCCAGCGAATGCTCGACACGATGTTCGAAGTACCTACCTAATGCTCACGGCGAATGAGCATTTACCTATAACATTCCTTTGTATTTTGCGTTTACCTACTCTTCGTTGAAATGTCGGATCAGTTAGTCCCGTGTGTGCGTTTTCTAGCTCGATGAAATGTTACACAAATTCGCTCGTTTGTTTGCAAAATCAAGTTGTGTTATAACTTCGAGGGTTGTTCTGATTGTTCGGTTCATGAAAGGGTGACACATTAGAGCGGATCGATGTTATATTACAAATAATTGCTCTAGTCTGTACCTACTCACCTTTAAAACTCGTTAAATAAATCTACGCAATTCCCGTTACAGTGCGTGCCACGTAAGAAGAGACTTGACCCCGCCTCCCCCGCCTCTTTCCGCCGCCCCTATGACGTCCGGTCCCGTCCCGCACTCAGACCTCATACAGCTAAAGATACCTAAATCGTGTTCTGCACATGTCAGTCCACGTGGTGTGTCAAGTCTCTTCTTACGTGGCACGCACTGTACATATCAATAATCCGACAAGCTTAAAACTACCCTCAACATGAAAAAAAAAAAACATGTTGCCCACTCCGATTTTCATATCCGTACAAAAAAACAGAAAAAAGTAGAAAAGTAAAAAATTTTAAACTAACGCGAAGTGACAAGCGAAACCGACTAAAAAAAACTCGAACGTGCATCAAACGCGAGCATCGGACGTTTCTGGAACAATGGTTGCCACTTCTAGTTGTTAAAAATTAAAATATAGCTCACCCTACGTTCTCGAACTTTTCAACTGGAACGGGACAGCAGAAAAATGCGTTGTTAGGAAACTAAATTACGTTCGTAAAAATGTATGTTGTACAGACTCCAGCACATCAACCTACCACAATCTGTCTGATTTTCCCAATCAACTTTGAACCTTATGCTTTAGCGATAAAGTTGAAAATCTATTAAAGAAATCTGACAGATTGTGGTAGGTTGATGTGCTGGCGTCCGTACATCGAGCTACAGTAGTTACTCTCTACTCTCCCATGCCGATTAAATAGGAAACGATCATACGTTGGCTATTTAAAGATTTCAGATGTACAATTACCTACCGGGAATGGAAAAACTGCTTGATATTTTGTGAAACCTTTCGCGCAAAGGGATTTGCAATGTAGGTTACCTCGTCGTATTTAGAAATGTGCGATTGTCTGCTAAAAACATCAAAATGAGCTTATTGTTAGCTCATACCTATGCCATTAACGAACACGGTTTCAATGAACGAGACAATAAACAGTGACCGGTGACCTTGAGAAGGCCGCAGGAATCTGCTGAATGCGACAAGCACAGAACCGGTCCAATTGGCGGTGCTTGGGGGAGGCCTATGTCTAGCAGATGACGTCTTTCGGCTGAAATGCTGATGATGATGACAGTTAACAATCACAGGAGTCTGTTGGATTGATAAACACGTTTGGCAGACGGATTTGACACCCATAATAGTTTGGTGATGCGCAGACTTGAAATAAAACCGTCTTTAGGGTGACTAATGTGAGCATGTATTGGTCGATTCAATTAAATATTTTTTCTTAACAACGTCGTTGCTGGAGTATAGGTATGAGGAACAAGGTGTAAAGTTCACTCAACCTCCATAGAAAAGGGAGGATCCTCCGACCAGATGGGTGTCGTGTCTGGTGGACATCTGCCCGACGATTCATGTCGGGACTTTGTATATTATGCTAGTTGCGCAGTAAACTCTGCTTGCGCGATGCAGTTTATTGCTTGACGTCAACGTAATGCGTAGTTCACATGTGGCGTTGTAGATGCCGCCACAGTTTCTTTAGTTAACCCAGGTTCGTTAGAAACACTCCAGTTTCATAACATAAGTATTAAATTTCCATACAACTTAGTGCTTGTTTCACCAACCAAACAACCTTAATGCTTGTTTTACCAATAAACATGATGCAAAACGTGTTTACTAGAAAGATACCTCGATGCTCCTGGCAATTCTCAGGCAAAACTCAGGAACTTCGGAATATATTCCTTATAATAGTATTGTCGGCAACAAAACTCCGAACAATCAAAACAACTGAGCAATATTGCTTACCGTAGTTACTGATGAAAATGATCAGCAGTGCTATTCTGTAAAAATCTTACCGTGAAAACTTAGGTGAAGTGAGTTGTCAACAGTGTCAATTCCTAGTAAAAACAAACTTACTTCACCTAAGTTTTTACGGTGAAATTTTTACAGAATCGACCGGCTGCTTTCGGATTCACGTGCCACGATAACTCATTTGTCATGCGATTGCCTGACTGACGCTTTGACAGTTCCAAAGTGCCTGTAATTGGTTTAATTGAAATAAACGGTTTGAGTTTGAGAATCATCAACTGTTATGGCAGGGATCAATCTTTAGCTAATGTCTGTTATCGAAATGTTTTATATTCATTCATTCGCTAAGTGTCGTTACGGTATCTTTCGCCTCGCCGTCAAACAGGCGTTAAGCACGTAACCAAAACGGATCAGAAGCTCCGATACGTCGACTCGGCTACGGCTAGTCGACGCCGCGCTTACGGCTCGCCAACCGCTGGTTGATGGTGCAGCAGGCAGGCCGGAGGGGTGAGAAGGGCAAGTGTGAACGAAGAGATGTAAGCTCGGGTACGGAGAGAGGTAAGCGCAGGGACGACGAGCCGTAAGCGCGGGGACGACGAGCCGTAACGCACCGCACCGTGGTTCGTGAGCTTGTCCCGAGGCGAGGCGATTACGTTACGATTCCGACAAGTGTGCGTTGCAGTAGGGAGTTTCATACAGAGAATACTGAACGACTCGAGTTGATACGGTGCCGATCCCTTTTCGGTTTAATAAGTGTGCTATGACCTTTAAGCATCTTTAAAAAATATAGAGGAGGTTAAACCAAACTGCATGGAGGCGACTTTAGGTATATATGGTACAAGACCATTGCGTAGCTGATGCGCACTGATTACGTACCTTAACGTAGGTACTGACTACCTGCATTGTTATTTCGTTTTTACTTTAATGCATCCAAAGGTTGTTTTTACAAGATCGCTTTTAGCGATAAGACCGCCTGTCATGCACGTCACTGGCATGTAAAATGTCTACATTAATATCTTTATTAAAAAAAACTAGCCCATTATTGTTTCACTGCAGAGCAAATGCCTTTTATCATACAGAGAAGGTATGATCACCGCGCTTGCTTCAGACGGATTGGCGATTTCAGACTTATATTAACTATAAGTCCAGGTTTCCTCACGATATTTTTCTTACCGATGTCAGTAATGTCCAAGATAAACTCAGAAATTACATATGATATTGAAATTGTGGCATTGGTACCTACTTGCCCTGATTTGAACCCTTAGCTTCGTGCATTAGGGGCGAGACTTGAACTACCGGGTTATCACGACATTTTTACATGTGTATGTCTTGAATCCATATAGTGTAAATCATAAGCATCAGACTATAATGTTCCCACTGCTGGGACACAGGCCTCCTCTCTGTGAGAGGGAGTGGGCCATAATCCACCACGCGAGCCCAGTGCGGGTTAGTGGATGTCATATGTCTTCGAATTTTTGGTTCTAGGACATGTCGGTTTCCTCACGATGTTTTCCTTCACCGTTTTCGACAGCAGTGGTTATGAAATAATTTACGCAAAGTAAAGCATCTGACAGGGTCCGAACTCACGACCTACAACTCCGGCTGCATCCACTGGACTACCACTGCTCTCTATGGTGTACATAATAGAGAGTACGAGCTATGCCCTGCGGTTTCACCCGCAGCAGAATTGTTGTAAGTGTCCCGTGAGAGTATCGGAATAAAAAGTAGCCTATGTATTAATCCAGGAAATGTTCTATCTATGTGCCAATTTCCGTCCAAATCTGTTCAACGATTTACGCGTGATTGAGTAACAAACATCCAAACATCTTCACAAACTTTCACATCTTTACATAGTATGAAACAAAGTTGCTCCTGCTCCCTGTTAGATCTTTTAAACTTCGCAACGGATTTTAATGCAGTTTTCAGCAATAGATAGAGTGAGAGATCCAAGAGGAAGGTTTATATGTATAATACATGCATATTATAGTAGAGAAAAGCCGAGAAATTCAAAGATTTGTAATGTGATGTCATAACAAACATATTTTTGTGCGCTTACGTTGCAAACGCTAGCTAAACCTTACGAGACAGATCAAATTAATGTACTATGGAATTGTATATTTGAAAAATATCGATAAAAAAGTCCATGATAGTATATGTTTATCTCCTAAGGATAACCCACAGTAACAATTATTGTATTTTACATATTACAAAAAAAATATGGGTTATTTACCAAGCTATTTTAAATAATACTGTATTATTCCTTATCCAATTAAATACATTAAATACGTTGTGCATTTCATGGAGATCAAAATTGCCCTTTACAGCATATCATTAAAATTAATATCTTAGAAGACATCAGAGATTTAAAAAGCGGGGGCAGAGCGGCTGGCTGGGCGGTACGAAGTTCGCCGGGTCAGCTATAATTTATAATATTAGTAGGATGCTATTCCACCTTATTGTATGTTCCACCATCAAACATTTTTCCTCGGCGTCTTATATTTCCGCCTGTACATTATATTACAACACGATACAAAACTAAGTACCGTTATAACTAGTTAAAGAGCAATTCCTACAGAACAACGTATGTAATACCGTTAATCATAAGTCAGTTAAGCTCTTACTGCGAATGTGTGCATAAATCAAAACATTGCGCTCGCTTTTTGAATTGTTTCTTGCGAGCATCTTGCGAAGGGAAGGTCGTATTTTTAAGTACATATATTATGTGCTACTTGCGTAAGAAAACTGTAGGTTTTAAAAGACCTTTGCCTTTTACCAACAGTCAAATCTAAAAGTTCTGTCTCAGGCCAAAGACCAGAAGACAGAGAGGAGAAAGAGTGAGGAGGAGGAGAGAGGGAGGGGGGAGGGGGGGGAGGAAAGGAGTAGGGGTACAAGGCCTAAGGTCAGTAATTTATAAAGATTCCTTCGTATATATGTATAATTATCTATTTTAAAATCTGACAAATACCTACTAATGTGACTTTTACAACTTCAAAAAATATGGGCAAAGTCAGGGAAAACTTTTGTTAAACAAATTGACTACCAACCTAAATAGAACGTACACGGTACGGTATTTTTTTTTATTTGTGTAAAATGGTTATAACACGAAAAAATTACATAGGGTGACAATTTGATTAACAATTTTATTAATTCCCTGACTACATTTTCAATGTTCTTCATTTTCTGAAATAGCCATTACGCGTGATTTGAGACGACACAAAACCTTTCCTTGTGATAACTGACTACTATTGTTATCCTATGTTATCCCACCGTTATTTATTAAAGTTTTGTCACCAAATAGGTAGATAAAAAGGCCATAAAATGAACCAAACACTGATAAACACAGGTAGGTACGTTAGGGATGTTAGGTTTGCACTGAATTTTTCTAACGTTCAGCAGAGTATAAAAAAAAAAGATTGCGTTGTGTATTGGATTTAAAAGCAGCCAAGCGTAAGACGATAATATTTTAGGTGGAGCCTTCCACTGGATATACTGACTAGTAGCTAGATACATATACCACAGTTTATGTTATGCATTATGTGGTTCGTGTTATCAGCTAGGCAATTGCGTGGCACATTATCAGTAGGAATGTATTTTATTTTGACGGTTCAACAACATTGACTGCGTTATTTACGTTGTTAAGGCGAAAGCGCCAGGGTAGCCCGCGAAATTCGATTTTTTTAGGTTTTTTGGAATTTGCTGGTCAGTATTAAGTTGTACGTTGATTAATATATGAATCGCGGCCGTAAGAAATATGTATTACAGAATTATAATCATTAAAGTCGTCAACACAACTCTCTAAGACCACGTAACTCCAAACAATAACTGTTTCATGAAATCATCATTCTTTGGAGTTACGTGGTCTTAGAGAGTTGTGTATTTTTCTCTTTTTTTTTGAGCTACTGTATGTACAGACGCCAGCACATCAAGCTACTACAATCTATCAAATTTCTTTAATAGATTATTTTCAACTTTATCGCTAAAATATAAGGTTCAAAGTTGATTGGGAAAATTTTACAGTTTCGGATAGCTTGATGTGCTGTCGTCTGTGCATACACCTGACCCATTTTGAAACATCTCCTTTAATAACATTTTATTACATAACAAGTCTTGTTTCTTTTTAAATCTATACAGAAAATAACGCTAAGATAGTGCCTAAAGAAGCTTTTTATTGAAAAGCGCTTCTTATAGTCTTTTAACAGACAACCGATACAACTAAATGCCAATATTCCTAGAAAAACATTAATTAAAACGGAGAGTTCATTCAACAAATCTGAACAAAGTTTTTCACAAAACTCAAGTTACAAGCGAATCGGACTAATGAAAAATCAGAGCCCGTTCAAGGCTCACTTTTCATTAGCAAACTCTTCTAAAGATAACAACGACAGGCCAATAAGCAATTGAAGATACGAACTTAAAACTTCCAGAAATCCTTGAAACACTCAAATCAAGATCGACACCGTATAACTAAGCCATTGTGCAACTTCTTCTCACCAATAAATTGTGTCCGGGACCAATAGTTGGGGAAGTTCCCCTTCATCGATTTTCTTACGTTCCGACCACAAATTGTGAAACTTACTCCACCATTGTTGTGGACGGTGCAATATGAACCGTCCGCTTGCAGATTGCAATGACTTTTGTAACTTTTGTCGCCATTGTCGGGGCGTGGTGGTCCCTTTGACTGTAGGCGACGTGTATTGAGGAAGTGTGCTCAGGCATTGTTGGAGTTTGTTGCATTCATTATTTAGGTCTGGCTCTAACCTTTCTAAGCTTCGACGCGTTGAGGCTTACATTATGTCGATTGAGGAGTAGACAGTTCATAAAAGTTTTAAACCATTCTAGGCCTTATCTGTGTCTATATAATAAAGCTGAAGAGTTTGTTTGAAGACGAATCTCTGGAACTACCCGTCGGATTTATTATTTTATTTTTGCATTTGATAGCCCAATTCTTGGGGAAGGCTATAGGCTAACATAACACTAGGACCGTTAGCAGCAGAGCAAAAAGAAAAAAGTCAGAAAGAACTCTTTGCGAAAACGAAGTAATCGTGCAGCGTCCAGACGATGCGATGCGACAGGTTTGGTCGAGAGAACAAGACATTTTACGAGGACGAAATCGCGGGCAGAAGTTAGTCTTTCGTCACACACAACAGCCAAGTCTACTTCCAGTACATATCGAGAGAAAAATAAATAGATAGACATTAATTTGGCAACAGTTAAAAATCGCAAGAGCCTAACAACCAATTTTCACAAACAAATTCAACTCAAAACATTACCAACGCTACCAAGTTAATTACTACGCAAGATACTGTCCGCAATTACGAATAAGAACATAAGGGGTCCCAAATATCTCTGGTAATATTTTATTGCTAATGCTCTAACAAATATGAGCGAACACTTACGTATGGTGCAGACGGCCGCAAATAATCCCATAAGCTGCCCTTAATTTGAATAGCGCTTTGCAATTGTGTACCGTTAAGAGTGGTGTGAAATATGTGTGGGTTTAATTTAGTTGTGAAGCTGGATGTTAGTTATTATTCTGTGTTGCTAACTACTGATAAAGGATTTAAGGGATCAAGGGACAAAAACGAGATGAGTTCGAGAAATGAACCGATTGTCAAAATAGGTAATTATAAAGCCCATAGGATAGGTTAGACAGAACATAACACTATCCACCTTATAACAAAAACGAAATTAACTTCAGCCGGTCGATTCTGTAAAAATCTCACCGTGAAAACTTAGGTGAAGTGAGCGTGGAGTGAGCTGTCAATAGTGTCAATTCCTAGCAAAAACAAACTCACTTCACCTAAGTTTTCAGGGTGAGATTTTTACAGAATCGACCGGCTGTCTTCAGAATTCCGTTGCAGCAGCCACGGAATAGTCACTACTACTCACTATGCTCTTTTGGCCATAATATTCAAAACTTTCCACGACACCTTACAATTACAACCTTCATGCCCATCTCATAAAGTCCACGCAATCTGTACTTAGTAACAGAGTCAGCTGCTATGTGTAGTACAAAGCACTTAATAACAAGTCTGAGCTTAGTTAGGAAGCACTTTGCTGCAGGCCGAGTTCGGTAGCACTCAATACGGGGCAGGAGTGAAACATTTAGAGAAAGGTTTCGTGTTGTTTAAATGTGTTGGATAGTTAAGAGAGGACGGGGCCTGCGAGGGATTTGAAAAATAGGTAGGTATTTGAAGAAACTATTGCCGTCGCCTTACCTCAGTCTGCCCCCGTAGTGTGTGATAAATCAGATAATAAATTAAATAATCATAATCAGCTGCAGCTCAAACCGAAATTATCACAAAAACTTTGACGAGATTGACGTTTCGTATTAACCTTTTTTCTCATCGAAAACTGAGCCGATTCATTTATTTTTAACATTAACATTTTAAGAAAGAGTACATATGTTTAGGTTGCTATCATTTTTTTTTATATTAAATATTTTTCTAATTTGTCTGGTAGTCCTCTAATCACTGCGATAAAAATAGGGCATTTTTTGATATTTACAGAGGGTCATATTTTCTTTACTTATTTGTTGCTGAAAAAAAGAAAATGACAGGGACGTGTTTACATTAGACCTTGATTTTATGAAAAAGTTTTCTTTTTTACGCTGCACTACGTAGGTATACCTAATCAAAGATATTAGGATTGAATTTGGATTGGATTGATTGGTATTTTAGCACAGACAAAAAAAAATAATTGAAAAATCACCAATGGGATTTGATACGTTCAACGTAATATTTAACTGTCCATTATGATTCATAATGTTATCTTTTTATGATTCTGCCAAAGTGGCCGTTTTAGGCCCCCTGCTCTGTCTTAGTGAGTTTGGTTGCATAAGGATAAGAGACTTTTATAGTTTGAATCTTGAAAGGACATCGTTATACTTTCTATTTTTCCAAACTTGTCAGAGCACCTGATAGGAGATGAAATCAGAAAAATATTAAGGCCGCGCCGCAACGCAACGTGTTGCAAAAAAAAAACAATATTATAATTAAATTACTTCCGCGCATAAGTACTTAAATGATTTAAATTTTGATTCCTAGGCAAATTCAATGTTAGAGGGGCCTTGGTTAATAACACACACAAATAATAACAGCCGCACAGGTCGGTCGATCAGGTTAAGCTACGCTTGCCTCAGTTGGTCTGTGGATGGGTGACCATCGTTACATACCGAGACCCCTTCGTGCCTCGGAAAGCACGTTAAGGCGTTGGTCCCGGTTGTCATTCCTGAATCTTTGACAGTCGTTACGGGTAGTCAGAAGCCCGAAAGTCTGACAACTACTCTTACCATGGCGTATCGTATTACTCAGTAACTGGGTTGTGGAGGTCAGATAGGCAGTCGCTCCATGTAAAATACTGGTATTCAGCTGCATCCGGTTAGACTGGAAGCCGACCCCACATAGTTGGGAAAAGGCTAGGCAGATGATGAGGCGAGTTCAATGTTATCGCTTTTGTTTCCTTTTGTTTAGCTAAAGAAGAAGAAGAAAGAAGAAGAAGAGGAGAGAAGATGTCTCAGGTGAGACATCTTTTTGTGTAAAGAAAACCTTCCGAGGAAAATCAAAAACAAGAACAAAGATGGAGAAACGTCACGATTTGATCACCGTGTACTTAGGTCTGTTATAGCAGACCTACACGGTAATGAAATCGTGACATTTCTCCCAAAACCACCATCAGAGTCTTACCTTTCCAATTTAGGCCCCTTTAAATGCATAATTTCGTTTCCATCATTAATTCATAGTAGAATCTCTCAGCAAACATTAGTACAATAATTCTATCTACTCGCAGCTAAATAGGAGCCCTAGGTATTGAGAGATGAAACAATGAGACTTTCGAAGACAATGTTCCTTTCAATCGATTCAGGTCAAAGCTTCGTCGGCTTGATCTGAGAGAGTATTTTAATTAACAGAACACGAGAAAAACGAAGTTTTATTGAAATTAGTTTTTATTCTTCCGTGTGGTGATGTAATTTTATTTGTAATTCAAGTAATAGTTTTTGGGTACCTATCTAAACGAACTTGTTAATTAGTTCTAGACTTAAAAATGTACTGTGTTTTGTCTGAAATTGAAGTGAAAAAAAAGAAGTCAAAAGCGTGTATATTTCATTTTATATATATATATATACACCGTGTTCTTCACGTTATGCATAAACTTTGTCAAACGCTTCTACAGCTTTTACAAATTCAATCTAATAAGGGAAGTAGTACTTAAAAAGGCTTCGTTACAAAGATATTTGTAATTTCATTTAGTGAAATTTAATCGAGTTTTGCAAGGGTCTTAACTTATTTTTGACAAGTTTCAGCCCGCCAAATCTTGTGAATGAAAATACGTCGTTGCCAATTCGGATAAAGAGGCATGCATATCATTCATTAATGTGTCCATAATGAAAAATGCTGGCCACTTTGGCAGAATAATAAAAGGATAATATTATCAATCATAATTATGGCGAAGACAATCCGTGTTTTTCTTTTTTTCGCTGCACTACGTAGGTATAATCAAAGAGATTGGGATTGGATCGATTGGTATTTTAGCACAGACAAAAAATAATAACTGAAAAATCCTTCAGCAATGGGAATTGATACGATTAACTTAACAAATAACTGTCCATTGTGATTCATAATGTTATCCTTTTATGATTCTGACAAAGTGGCATTTTAGGCCCCCTGGTCATAGAAAATGTAATTGGTAGGTTTTTCTGGTTGTTAATTCCTAATGATAGTCACGGTACGTAGTTCGGCCCTTGGAGGCAAAATTCAGGTGGACCTTTGCAAAGTAAAAACTTTGACTATGGGAAGTAATGTTTAATTAAACTAACACGAAAGGAATCATTTTTTTTTACAAAACAGTTTTTTTTTTCGTGTCTTCACAGACATGGTGGGTACCGAATCACGGTAAAATAAAAATGTAAACAGATTTTCTCAACTAATCTTTCAAACAACAACGGTCGTTTACCAAAAAAAAAACATCAAACCTTTTTTCATTTTGACGTGACAACGTCTAATAAATCGATGAAGCTGGCTGCACACTAGAAAAAACTCATGTAGCGTTACCTCGCGGCCTTGCTCTGCTGTAGTGTTGTACGCCATGGCGGCTTGAAGTGCAAGCGAGAGCGCGGAACGAGCGATGAGTAGGAGAGAGACAGATGATGTCGAACGCTGTCGAATCGGCCTCCGCGTTCGGCAATTTCATTAATGTTTTGTTATGACGTGTCACGTTAAACTATCGTCCGTAATGGGCTTATTACACTATACTGAATTTAGGATGCTAAATGCAGCGCTTCAAAGCGCTTATTACACATTATCCTGCGATTCTAAATTCAGCGCTTTAAAGCGCTGCATTTAGCACCCTAAATTCAGGATAGTGTAATAAGCCCTTTAACCGACTTTACAGACAACCAATTTTTTTTATCGTGTTTAGATGTCGATAACCATGACGACTGAAGAGTTTCACTAGCTAATTTTATTTGACCCTGTAGATCACAACTAAGAAGCACGCGCCAAAGCTGGTCACAATTTACTTAGCAAATACCTATACGAAGCCAAGCCAACTGCGCCCAGAGCTACTAGATAGCTCACAAAAGGGAACATTTAGTTTCCAAACTATTGGCTGGAGACACAATTTATGCTTACTCCACAACTTCGTCAATAGTTCTCGAGGTCGCCTCTGTGGAGGAAATTGGGACCTTTTGTTTATGTGTTTCGGATATAGTATGATTAGTAATAAGGTGCAGTGTGCTGGTTGCACTGCGAGCGCAGAAAATGGGAACGTTTGGTGGTGGTCAGTCTCATGAAATCTAATGAAATAATGTCTAATAAAATGTGGACTTTACCAAAGCTGTGTTTTATACGGTGCATATACTGAACGAGACAGAATAATTGTACTCACGTCCCGTAAAATTTTACGGGATGCGTTTGATTTGGCTTCTTTGGTGTGAAATGTTTGTGTGTTTAGTATAAGTTTTATTTCTAGTGTAATTTTTCAATTGTAATTTTAATTTTATGGGTGCTAATGCCTGAAATTAACGATTATTATTATTTACCGACTTTGGAGTAAATTGGGAACTATCTTTTATGGAGATATCGTGGCCAGATTAGAAATAACCATAAGTTGAGATAAAATGTGAACTACATAACAACATAACCCCACCACCTGTTTTCTCCGAAAGGCCAGCCAAAGGTGCAATAATACATCCATATTTCGCCAGTACCGAAAAATAAACGAGGAAATTAAAAAAAAATAATTTTAAAATGCGAACTTCTATAGATTTTATTAAGATTAAACAAACATTTGAAAGAATCGGACAGTCGAAAAGAATTAAGTCACCATTTCTTAATATTTATTTTCGACTGCCCGATTCATTCTTGAGAAAGATTTTTAATAACTGTTGACACAAGAGTAGAGATAGATAACAAGATAGAAAAGTGTCACGATATTATCAGGGTCATGCATCATCTCAATATTGATGGCTCCATAAGCAAACCCTTCCCTTTTCGCTTTTAATTTACACGATTTCTTGCCGATTATTGTAATCGAGTCCAGACAATTTGTAACTCGATCATAAGTCATTAAAATTCTGCAACCCCAAGGCCATTAGAAATATATCCTTCAGATAAATTTGTTAAAAGAGTAGGTAGAGTATATGTAGAGAAAGCCCTATTTAATTTCAGCAGGATTTTACGGGATGAATTATGGTAATGATTATCACATCCACCCATTCTTACTGTACTATAAACCTACTCGTAACGCTAGTGGATAACTCATGAATATATTACGTCATTAACTGCGATTAAACCACGATTACGCGGAATTACGCGCCACTTTAACAGTTCCTAAGTACTTATACATAAAGCCATTTTGCTGTTCGTCTGGACCAAGCATTTTTTGGGAACGAAGTCACATTGCATCAATAAATTGAAAGGTAAAATCCGAACTGATGCCTTCAAATTTATCGTCGGAGATTCCGCGAAATATTTCAGAGCAAAAAATGGGATGGAACTAAAAATAAAAATAGCGTTGTTCGAAAAACGTTTTACTGTAACAGTGATCCGCATCACTTTGTAGGTATCTTATTGCAAAAGTTAGCTTGAACTGTGTTGACTAGGTCTACCTAATAAGGAGATAGTGCTTGAAACCCGAGGCCTAAATCAGAGAGCTGGAAAATACATCCACATGGAAAATATAATTTGATAGGCAAACCTGGAAAAGAACCGGAGTTACCGACATAGCTTGCAGAGTAAGCTAGCTGAAGTAGCAGTGGGCTGGCTATGTTTGTCGAATGACCGATGGCAGGTGGAGCAGGCCAGTCCTGGAGTGGGGACCGCGTATCGGCAAGCGTAGTGTAGAACGCCCCCCAGCTAGATGAACCAACGACTTTAAGAAGGTTGCTGGGACAGATTGGATGCGGAAGTCGGAGGCTATGTTCAACAGTAGACTGCGATGGCTGAGTGTATTGATCGAGGTAAATCTTGCGAATTTCGAATTCGTCATAATTATGTCATGGTTTATTTCCATTGCCATAGAATTTTGTAATTTCCTACACAGGAATGTATAGGACATTCCTGTGTAGGAAATTACAAAATTCTGATAACAGAGCAAACAATGGTAAGCTCGGGCTTTGAATGCCTAAACACGTTCCTATTTCGTTCCCTTTTCAAGAACTTGATCCCACGTCAAAACCCAACAAAATCAGTCGGACATTACCGAAAATGTAAAGTGGAACAAAAGGAATAAATCAAAATTTGATTGGAATCGTCCCGGAATGTAACAATCGCATCACGTCCGCGGCGCGCTTTGAATAAATTCCGGGACAACTTCGGTGATCCGACCTCTACCCTGAGTTGGGAACTCACTTGAGACTCGGTAAGTATATTCTTGTGTATTTTTTTTCTGTACATAAAGACTTTTTCACTTGATTTTTTAGTGGAATATTCTTTGGTTACAAATCACTCAAGCTACAAAGTTTTTTTTTTTCAAGTAAAAGAGTTTTATAAAGAAGTTGCATTTTTTTTTAAAGAAAACGTTTTTATTAAGAAGGTGCATTTTCTGAATGACATTGCACAATTTATTACATCTTATTGCCTAAGATTGTTTATTGACCTGCAGCAAGATGCATGATGATTTCACCTTGACAGTTCAAAAACATTCATTGCGTTGTTTACGCTGTTGAATAGTCAAACTTTTCAAACATATGAAGCAATGGATTAGCAATATCCTTCAAAATTATTCAAATTATGATTGATAGTGTGTTCCGGACTTAGGGTGCAGGAATTTGGCATTGTTGAACCAAGTTCAACTTGGACTACATTGCTTTAGAAAAAGAGGTTACCAACGCGTTTTTATATAACATGACGATTTGAGACCATTCTACACGTATCTTTCTGCAAGTATGTAGCAACTCAACAGAATTACCCAAAATATTTTTAAAAAACACATCAAAACTCCCCTCGACTTGTCAGCCCCTAGTAATCATTTGACTGGTTCTCAATTTACATTTAACATGTCGAACAGCATAGAGTGTAACGTGTAGTAACACAGCGACAGTGTTTGCCCGCCAAAGATTTGGGCTTCGAAACCCAGATCAAGTTTATTTGCATCGGTTTCCGATACACCATTTTCGTGGCTATAAAGCACTTGGATTTGCGTTTCGGATTTAGTGCGTTCTTTGATTAGTTTTGAGGTTTAAAGGCGGGTGTGGACGTTTTGTTTGACTGAGTTGCGACTGGTAAAAGTTTGCGGTATTCAAAATCGTGGAAAATCGGGCAAACCAGATTAATTTATACACCTACAGTTTTCACTGCGAGTTAATAAATACAATGGTGGTTTACTATTTAATAAACTGATGATACATTCTTAATTTCATAGTCTCAGGGGTTGTGTTTTCCTGACATTGATGGGGACCTCTTATCCATAAATTTAGTTTATTCATGAATTTTAGATCCTTTCTTCAGAAAACAAAAACTATCATCCCAGCATTACCAACCTGCCCCCCTAAATCGATTCCTTACTGCCACATGGTGACCCAAGGGAAAAATACACCAAGCTTAAAACTTTCCAATCACAAAACATGGGCGTCGCCGTCGCACGAAGAAAACTTTACAATAAGAAACTCCGATTGCGCGTTTAAAATATCAGATATCGAATGAAAATACAATCTTCTTGCCTCCTGGCTCCCGACACTCCGGAAAGTTATTACCAACCAACTCCTAATAGAATCTACTGTGTTTAAACTTACTAAATGTCAATGTCTATGTCACGAAGTTACATGGAGTCCCGTATAAAACTTATGACACTGACTTCGAGAGAAGTTACCCCAACCAACTTCAGTTTCTGAACTAAGAGGAAAAATGCTTCACAATTCATGTCCTTGTGAATATTTTATTGAAGAATATTGTATTTTACACGGAGTTGCGGACTTGATGGCCGGTGTTGACGTTTTATAGATATTGGTGGCAGATTGGAGGCGTGATATGAGTGGCGAGGATTTTATGACGCTTGTTTTTGGATGGTTTTAGTCGATATTTATATGTGTAAAGGAAGTTTTTCTTGCAGATTTTAGTGAAATAATTCACTAAGTAACTGGCTTTAAGTTCTTTTTTTTTAAATATGTTTAGTTGCAAGAAAGAAAAAATGATAGAAAATACGTTTATTTGCAGCAAACATGAGAGAAAAACACAAAAAAATAACAAGTTGGGGGAAGGGAAAATATGCATCACATCCACGCAAAACGATCATCGCTCAGCATAATGCTTCGACCGTATGCGAGACAGAGCCCCAGCGCTATTTTCAGCGACAGCCAGTGTTGAAGTGATGTTATTTAATTTTCACTTAGGTAAGAACCTAAGTGAAAATTTGGTTATGAAACGACTTATTAGTTTAACTTGAATATGTTTTCCGAAATTTGCCATAGAATCGTAGGTAAGACTAACGGCCAGTTTCTTCATCAAGAGTAAGGGCCAGAGTAACGTCAAAAAAGTCAAAGTAACGGTTAAAGGAGATGTTTAATTTTTGGCTAGCACTTGCATAATATATCAAAAAACGTGGAAAAATACGCTGAAGTTAAGAAAAATAATAATCTGTGAATTTGAGAATAATCCTTTGTGTAAAAACAAATCAAAGTTTATCAATTATTGCCATTTGATAACTTTATGGCCAATATGGCGGCGTCCTGACAACTTTAGCTGTTACTTGAATGAAGAAACACATTTGCCGTAGTATCAGTAAAGGTCAAGTAAAGGTCAGTACTTTAACTAATTAATTTAGTTGTTGATGAAGAAACTGGCCGTTTGAGTACTATATAAATGAAAAAGCCTCAGTAACGGTATTAATGACAGTGTTTTATTTACGATCAACATACTACATAATAATAAATGTCCTAAAGCTTTGGTTTTTTACGCTGTGAACGGTCACACAACAACTGCTGTCCAAATACAGAGCAGTTCTTGACACCTTAAGGTGTCAATAACATTAATTAATGTCAAATTATAGTGAAAATCTGTAATTTTCGTGACGACTGTTATATATGACGGAACTGTGTGTGCTATCTGTTGTAGAATAAAGAGTATTCTATTCTATTCTGTTTTCCGAGACAACCAAAGCTCCCTTTTTTACGTGCCATTTATTATGTCGCCTATCTAACAACAAATTTATATATTTTCGGCTACATAATTACATATTTCTAAATACAGTTTCACATTAAGGCATTAAAAATACAGCATACATGAAAGATACGTTTTTGGCAATCAAGATATTTTATTTCACATGGGCACTTATGAAATCTTAAAGGCTAGGAGCACGGTTCCAATTCCTCGTTTCTTATGGAGCAAAGCCGACAAAAAACTCCACGGTTTTTCCGTCAAAAATAATTGGCTATATGGCTAGTATGGTAAGATAGTGTAGGCCTATCGACAAGTACCAGGTAGTTAATAAAATAGAAAATGGTCTACAAATGTGCAGTCTACAAGGCCTACAACTTTTTCACTTTCACTACAATAGTCCTTCACTATTGGACTTGAACAAAGCACAAAGTTGCATCAACTGTTTGTTGGACTTCCCCTGGGTCTTCATATTACGCACGTCTGTACGTCTGTTGATGTGGACCCGGACTCCTTCCAGCCCAGACCAGGCTTTGGCTACGCAGACCAACTTACTCCAAGGTATTGGCCATTCGCCACGGAGGAACTAAGGAAATAAACATTGCTGTTTAGGATTTTATACAGACTTTAAGACAGATCACATGACAGGAAATCAGACCAATGCTTTCGAACCTCGTGACTGAGGATTATTTCTATTCGCTAAACATATAATATATTATATAAAATCAGTCTATAATGGTCCCACTGCTGGGACACAGGCCTCCTCTCTTTGAGGAGTGAGGCATAATCTACCACGCGGGCCCAGTGCGAATTGGTAGATGTTACATATCTTCGAAATTTTGGTTCTAGGACATGCTGGTTTCCTCACTATGTTTTCCTTCACTGTTTTGAGAGCAGTGGTGATGAAATAATTTACACAAAGTAAAGCACCTGCGTGGCTAGGGTAAGAGTTGTTATAAAAAACATATTTTGAGCTAACAATAAAAATGCTTTAAATGACTCACTTGATCAAAAGGTTGTTTACCGATATGGAACATAGTGTACAACAGAGGTGTCTTGTTCAATGGTATGTCGACATCACACGAATCTTGAATGCCAAGCTCTTTGTATATCCACTCGGTGTGTAGCGCGAGATGCTCGTAAATTACCTAAAACGTTACAAAGGGGATTGAAGATTTTTATACGGAGTCTGACATACCTAGTATCGCGCCATTTTGATTTTTATTTTCAATATGGCCACGCAATATGTCGGAAACGTGACACTTTACACGGTTTAGTCTTATTATGTTTTCTGATTGAATTGATGTCAGATATCAATATAACAGGTCTAATGCGTGGCCGCCATTTTGGAAAAAATCAAAATGGCGGACAGGTAGGTATGCCATGGACCTTCAAAGCCCTTTACGTGAGAATCGAACGCAATATTGGCTTTTGTGTCGATCTGAATAATCTCTACAGTTAACTGTAAAGATTTTAAAGACAAGCGTACATTACAGCCCCGCATCGGGCCGCAGTGCATCGCATTTCAATACAAACAACCGGCCAAGTGTGTGTCGGACCACGCACAATGAAGGGTAGCGTAGTTGGGATGACGTCACATATCTTCGAATTTTTGGTTCTTGGATAAGCCGGTTTCTTCACGATGTTTTCCTTCGCCGTTTTGAGAGCAGTGGTGATGAAATAATTTACACAAAGTAAAGTGCCTGTCCTGGTTCAAACCTACGACCTACAGCTCGTAAGTCGCGGCTGATACCACTATGCAAAGGTAACATTAGAGTACCCGGCGATAAATATTGCACATTGACCATTACCTTTTTTTGTATTTTATACAAAGAATAAAAATAATTATCAAAACAAGCAAATCATAATTGTTTTAACAGCTCCTAATAGATACCGGACTGTTTGTATTTCGTGCGATAGAGATAACGCTCTACGAAGCCGAATTAGCCGATCGTCTCTTTCCAAAGGTTTTTATTTGAAATGGGTTTGCTCTTGACTCTAGTCTAGGTCAGAGATGACAGAGACAAAGTCTACGATGGAGTGAGCTCACCCAGAAGAAGCCTGTTCACTCTTACTTTAAAGAGATTCGGGTTGTATGCACTCGGAAACACAAACGCAGGTAGAGAGTTCCACTCTTTTGCTGTGCGCATTATAAAGGACATTTCAAAACGCCTAGTGCGAATTGGTGGAATAGCAACTAGGTAGGGATGGTAACTTGCAGTGCGTCTGGATGTCCGAAGGTAGAAGGGGGCCGGTGGAATGAGGTCGTGGAGTTCTTGGGCACACTCACCGAAGTACAATCTGTAGAAGACCGACAAGCAGGCAACCTTGCGGCGATGAGCCAAGCTGTGAAGCTTGGCATCCACCAGTTTTTCGTCGCCAATGAGCCTCTTAGCTTAGCTAGCTGTACTTACACGGAGACTGTCTCGTCCAGCTGATGTCATAAGTATTTGACTAGTTAGGGCAGCTGCGTCACTCGCTCGCTCGGCGTTTGATCCGGGTACGTCACCCTAAAAAGTTCAAGGGTCAAATAGTTTCGTAATGTAATACAATTTTTTGGCTCCAAAGGAACCCTATATAGCCCTCCAGACCGTATTTCGGCAATGGCGGTCAATCTCAACAGAGAGACTAGTCTTCGGCGCGGGAGATATAAAGTGCACAAGTGCACTCTCTCTTCCCTCACTCCCATAGTCCAATGGGACGGTAATTCGACACGACCGGAGATCAGGCGCAGGACCAACGGCTTAACGTGCTTTCCGAGGCACGGGGGTATCACATCGCCAACTTCCAATCTCCGGGCTGTTACGAAGAAATTCCTAATGGAAAACCCCAATAACACTCTGCCGGAACCGAGGACCCCATGCTCTGTAGTCGCGCTTGCGACCACGAGACCACTGAGGCAGTTAACCTTGGAGCCTTGTAGACAGACAGATAGAATACTCTCTATTATGTACAGACGCCAGCACATCAAGCTACTACAATCTGTCAAATTTCTTTAATAGATATTGTTACGAGCTTGGGGTTCGTGACAATAAAAACTGCCGATTTAATAACCAAAAAAATGTCACTTTACTCACCAAAACTAATTACAACTCAAACACTAATTAAGAATCACAATTGCACTTACTGATCACTCTTAAGTCGCACTTGAATATCGCTTTCGATGTAATCGCATGTATCGCTTATTCAAAACTAATCGTCTTGCGGCTCGCGCCCGCCTTATATAGTGCCACAGAGCTACTCTATAAACATCTAGTATGTTCGAGTACATAGCGGTCCCGACTGACTCGACGTCGATAGTTCTCGGAATTACTAGTAAGTACATACCTTGAAGGGTCAATGTCCTAGTACCAAGGTACTAGTTCTGCTACCCGATACTAGATGGCGCCAGTGGTAACTAATGTCACTATGTATCAGGCATTATTTGTGGCGCGCAACAATATTCAACTTCATCGCCAAAGCATAAGGTTCAAAGTTGATTAGGAAAATTTGACAGTTTCGGGTAGCTTGATATTGTGCTGGCGTCTGTACACCATAAAGTAGTCGGCCATACTTTGATTTTCAGTGGCTAAACAAAAGCCACGCAAAGGTCAGAGGTCAGTTCGTGCATTGAAACCATTCTGTGCATAATCAATATTGCTCTTGCCTCAGAGAGCGAAGTATGTTTTAACGGCTTGTCAGAAGCGCTACTAATATTTGATGCTGAGGCAATATAATGGAAATGCTCCTATTAATATCTGGGATATACTTCTATAGTAAAAGTGCCCAGTGCTGCACACCACCCCCACCCTATTTCAAGTTAAACAAATATCAACTTTATTTCAATAACAATTAAGTTGATTTCAGAGTTACTAGCACTATTGAAAAATTTATAAAAATGAAGTTGTAGCGTAAACTGGACTGTATTGTGTAGGAATTAATGTTATTTTCCATTAATTCATATTTGTTTACATTTTTGGCAAAGAAATCGCGGACGCAGATTAGATACTCAATTTCTGGGTTCAGAATGATTACCGATTCATGTAGAAAAGAGGTACCTATTTGTTTTTGTGGGAAATCTAAAATGCCGACCAAAATAACAATACCAGCCTACTACTGACCCACTGCAGTGCAAAGGTCTCTCTTCTCATCCAGAGAAGACATGATCATTGATTACTACTCTTGCTCAAAGCGGCGATGACGGTTGGCGATTTCAGACTTATATCAATTATTATTTCCAGTTGCCTCATGATCTTTTCTTTCACCGATGTCAGGGATATCCAAGATAACATAGAAAGATAGAATAAAAATATTAACCTACCTCCTGAAACAATTCGGCGAATTCCGGAAAGTCTTCAAGCCCAAATTGTTCAGACAGCACCACTTTCTTCTCAGCTCGTTCAATGAGCAATTGTATGTCTCTGGTATGTTTGTCGTCTTCGTCTATGGAACACAGAGCTTCGGCGACGGCCAAGGCTATAGATGAAGCACTGCTGTGACTGCCGTCGAAACTAAGAGATGTTGAGGTGGCTGCGGGGAAAATGGAATCTTTAAATAAGTCTTAACTCGGCTAGGAATTAAGTGAGTATCTTTATTTGCATAAAATGTTGTAAATATAAAGGACTTGCTGCCGCCTGCGGTTTCGCCCGCGTGGTTTGTCGATAAAAACTATCCTATGTCCTTCCCCGGGATGCAATCTATCTCTCTGCCAAATTTTATCAAAATCCGCTCAGTGGTTTAGGCGTGAAAAGGTAACATACAGACAGGCAGACAGAGTTACTTTCGAATTTATAATATTAGTATGGATGTTACAGCCATCTTAGTTCAGGACGCATTCTGCCATAATAAAATACCACGCAAATTATTTAAATTATTATAAAACAAAGTTTCCCCGCCGTGTATGTCTGTCTGAACGCAATAAACTCAAAAAGTACCGAACGGACTTCGCCAATGAACGGTGTAATTCATGAGGAAGGTTTATATGTATAATTAATTAAGGTTTGGTATAAGTTGGTTGAAATGTGACGATGATTGATGTCGGAAAAAATCATACCGACTGGGAGCATTAAACCAAATATGACTCGCAAAATATATTCCTATTAAATGTCAATTTGATGAAATATTAATCAATGCGATTATATGAACTTAGAGGGTTTTTTTTTTTTGAGGATGGGAAGTCATCAAATGACCCCTCCCGCTCTGGGTGTAGCGGAAGGGAGTGTCAGACTCTTACTGGCTAAAACCTACCCGTGTTCCTTCCTTAGCCCTTTATGTTCCGAGCCAGCGGTAACCCTTTCGGACAATCCCGCTGACCCGGCACGAAAGGGTTATATTGGTGATGTTAATGATTATAATTCTGAAAAGACATACTTATTACACTCGCGAATTATATTTTGATCAACATACAACCTGACACTGACCCGCAAATTGCAAAAAACGCAAAAAAAAAAAATCTAATTTCACGGGTTACCTATTACATCCCTTGAAACGGGGTCGCACGGGGAGGCGGGTCATGTCAGTGAATAAGTGTCGATCCCGTGGAAATAACGGGATAAAAAGTAGCCTATATATTAATCCAGGGTGTCAGCTACCTCCATACAAAATTTTATCAAAATTGGTCCAGCCGTTTGAGCGTGATGAAGTAACAAACATATAAACACACACACAAAATTTCACCTTTATAATATTAGTGTGATTAAATAAAAAAAATTGGTAGAACTTACTTGTCTGCCCTAGACCAGCAATCCTGACATGCTTAGGCCTGGGTCTATTAGATTTAGCGCTCATAGTGTGTGGCTCCCCATTCGCTGCAGATGCTAATGACAGATAAAACAAACTTTAATAAAATAAATAATTAATTCATGAAATGCTTAATATGTTTGCCCCCTCTATTACATGAGACTTACATAACGTTATGCATATGCATAACTTCATTGTTATTTATCCGTAAATCCATGATCTTATAAGTATAAATTAATATAATTTAATTTAATATAATCTATTTACAACATTATTATTAACAACATTATGTATCTGCTATGGGTGAACTGTATGTGATTACGTGCAATGCCTGAAATAAAATGATTTATTATTATTATAACTGGCGAAATGTAAGATGTAATACAAATACACATCTGCCTTGCCCCTCGGGGTTTACGGGCGCGATGTATTTTATGCTATCGAAATGCTAGCAGGCAAGAGTGCCCAGCGTCTAATAAAGGATAAAGTAATTATATCTCTAATTATAGTTCTGTAGCGGTATTTACGCCACATGCGAACTACGCGTCATACTGACGTCACGCAAAATTCTACATCTCGCAAGGAGAATTTACCGCGCAACTAGCATTTATACAACGGCCCAACGTGAATCATTAGACAGTTGCCTGCCAGACACGACACCCGTCTGGTCGGAGGATCCTCCCTTTTCTATGGTGGATGAGTGAACTTTATACCCTGTTCCTCATACCTCTATATCTACTTATAAATCGAAAAGATTAGAGCGACGACGGCTTTGAAATAGCTAAACAAACAAAAAAGTTTTCACACCGTACAATTTAAGTCGAAGCGCATTGGTTCCTTTATCTATCTCTAGATGGCGCTCACACCAACCAAGACGTTTCATATTAATGCCAATAGATGGCGCTCACCTTCGTTTTCCTTCTCGACTTCTTCATCAGCCCATTTCTGTATTTCTTCGTAGGTGACAGTTACAAGCATTTGTAGCAATACGGAACCTCCAACAGGGTTTATATGGGAGGGTAAAGTGCCCTCTATGATTGAACATGCGTTCACGAAGCTGCGGGGAACACAGTCCAGGGATCTTGAAATGCAGGAAAGGCAGAGAGCCATTGTCTGGAAGTAAAAAGTGCGACGAACAACGAGTTATTAAGCTACATTACATTCGAAATAATATTCGTCGGAATTTGAAGTGATATTTTAACATGATTATAGTGCAATGTTATCAAAAGTATCATTTCTAGGCGCACGGTCAAAGCGAAGCGTAAATGGACGCCTCAGATATGCCAAATATTTGTCTATATTTTTCAAAGGTTAGCTATTCAACTACAGGAGAGGAGAACTGCCTAATTGCTTTTTAATACAGTACTTCAATCTATTTATACCGTCCGAATGTTCTCTTTTACTAGGGCTTTTGATAATACAGTATTTTTATTGAAGCGACGCGCGTTTTGCTTGCGCTAGCCAAGTGTACAAATACGCTGTGAATGTGAGCGTGAAAACGAGTAGCGTCTTATAACACACACACACTTCCGACTTCGGCCGTATCTCGGACGGTACCGTGAGCTCTTGCGCTTATACACACATTCACATGGCAGCGTGTTTGTACACATGGGTAACTCAAGTGAAGCGCGCGTCACTTTGTGAGATTAAAATACTACTTGTATTTGTTTTATTATGCAGATAGAAAAAAACTATTAATAAACTATATGAATATACCTGATACATTGAAGCCCCGCCCTGCACAGCATTGACTAAGATTGGGGGTATGAATTGTAATATAGAGCCCACAATTGCTAATATCCCAGCCAGCCAAGGAGGTCTTCTGTCACACCACACCTGAAAAAAAAAAAAAAGATGTTAAATGTAGATCCCACATGTAATAGAATTCTTGGTAAGACACAATAGCAGCCAATTAGCCGATGCGTTGCGATGTGTTTCAATTCAAATAGCTTGGAGGTATTTAATGTTTCCAGTCGGTTTTGTGTTTTTTTTTAATGTTTACTTCATAAGGTGCGTGTTATTTGTGCAGAACATTTTTTTTTTATATGTCGGAAATACGTCATTCGTTTGACTATTCGGAACGCCAGCGCCATTTGGTGGCTGGACAGAGTCTAGCCTGAGTCGGTGGGGGGGTCGAGGAGAGCGAGCAGCGAGGTGGAGCAGCTCTTGGACATTGGACATCGTACGGGCAACATGTGCTCAGAAACTGTCCCGTGTTCCGTATCTGGTTGTGACGTGTACCTACAGTGTGTAATTTGCTAGTGTGATTAAATTGTTCGTGAAATTATAATCTGATTTGAACTGCAAACGGTTTTTTTATTGCGGAATAACCAACACATACCCACAGTACGCCCACAGTAGTTAAAATATGGCTGATAATAAAGACACACACTTACCTTCTCCGTCTTAACCAATTATGTTATAAGGTGTTTACCTGACGTTTATCCAAGCAAGCTGCCCAGTCCCTTCCAGAGATTTCCAGCGCGTAACACAGCGTAGATTTGAGTTCAGCTTTACTGCCGATAGTTGTTAGAATGTATGTCAAAGCACCCGCCGCGCGAGCTAACTCTTCACCGGCTGAAATATAAATAAAGCTTAGTACGTAATTTTAACTGGACTGCATTTACTATCAATATGGTTTAACCAAAGAAGAACCCCCACTTCGCTGACCCTAATTGATTGGGATAAGGGAAAGGGGATGACGTTTTAACCAATAAAAAATAAAATAAAATATTGGGGTATTCAAAGTACGACTGAGGTATATTTCTGTAAATCAATAACACTCGGCGCTGGCTAGCCAGTTCCTTTGCTTGAACTTGGCTTGACACGCTGCCGCGTGTCTAGATAAATATAAAATTCAAAGTCCTGACTGACTGATATATCAACGCACAGCCTAAACCGCTGGTCCAAAAGACAATAAATTTGGAGGGTGTGTTCTTTGTGAAGAGTAGGTATCCACTAAGAGGGGGTTTTTCGAAATTCCACCCCTAAGAGGGTGAATGGGGGGAGGGTGAAATTTCACGCGGACGAAGTCGTGGGCAGAAGCTAGTTGAAATACATAGGAATTATTTTAGGGTTGCGTCTGAAAAAACGTCAACCAGTTCCATCCCACCGCTCCATACATAATTTATATTTATGGTTCATCATCTGACTGATGGACTTTTCTTAACAATGGTGAGGTCGACTTGCAGTCTAACTGAATGCAGCTGAAAGGCAGTCGCTTTTATTAGATAATACGATACCCCTTGGTAAGAGTGGGTGTCAGACTTCCGTGCTTCTGGCGGCCCGTAACGACTGTCACATAAAGTAACACAAAACAGTAAAAACTTACAATTCTAACATTATTCAGAACATGGTGCTTTAATAGCCTTTTAAAAGTTAGAAGTGATTTTGATTCCTTAATTACTTTAGGTTTAGAGTTATAGAGTTGAGCCTCCTCATATACGACAGTATTTTTATCATAGTTTGAAATTGGTGCTTTTAAAATTATATGGTTAGCCTGCCTCGTCATTCGCTTTTGAATTTCCTTTTTTTTGTTGTAAATGTTATTTGTGTTTATTGCGTTGTTTTTTTGTTTGTATTATGTCGTCTATAGGCATTTACTCACGATTTACATCCCCCTTAAACCTGCAGAACCCGTCGGCAGTGCAGAGGAAGCCGCTGCACTTCTTGTGCCTGTCGTGTACACAGTACCACAGGCCGGCCGCGGGCCACTTGAGGTTGTCCGCGCACATGTGACGCGTGGCGCGGATGATGAGCAGCCGCGCCAGGTGACAGTCGCGCATCATTAGAACCTGACATGGTAATTTATTTAATAAATGAAAACTAACATGGATCAGTGGACTCCCGGGATTGCATACTTTCTCTTACAGAATACCAGACGCGCAGCCGAAAGTACTGGGACTAGGAACGTGAAAGAGCTTGGAAGGTGCGTGGTATAGGTACCTACAGCGGCGCCATTTTGTTTTTTTTTTTTATTGCGGCTACACATGAGTACCATATATGTATAGTTTTAAGGCGTAGCCATCATTTAGCGATAGCTGACATCAATGCGAACGGAAAATGTAATAGGACTAAACCCCGTCCAGCGTCACGTTTTGGAGATATTAACGTTCAAAGCTGGGGCCCTAAAAAGGCCACTTTGGCGAATCATAAAAGGATAACGTTATGAAAATATGGCGAAGACAGTCCGTGTTTTCTTTTTTTCGCTGCACTACGTAGGTATAATCAAAGAGATAGGGATTGTATTTGGATTGGACTGATTAGTATTCTAGCACAGACAAAAAAAAATAAGTGATAAATCCTTCATCAATGAGATTTGATTCGATTAACTTAACAGTTAAGTGTCCATTACTTATCCTTTTGTGATTCGCCAAAGTGGCCATCAGTCCCCCTGATCACGTGACGTCCACATTTTTTAACTTGCTTAGGGGCTGTCCATTAATCACTTGAGGCTCGAAAGGGGGGAGGGTTCATAAAAAATCAGGAAATATCACAAGGGGGATCGGGATGTCGATAAATGCACTATATGCATTTATCGACAGTTGACTGGCTCTATTTCGAACTTACCTTAACAATCAACGCCCAGTTCGGCTGCGGTTGTGCCAACAACACAATCATCTCCAATCCTATAGCGGTCTTATTGCACAGGTCGTGCGTACTCCTCACAGACGGGTCGTCCAGCTTATCGAACAGTTTCGGATTCACGAACGTAAACCAAGGGAAGGGACACTCTCTTGGAATTGATGGCGGTTCGCTTTCTTTGAATTCCTGGAAAAAATGAATGAGTTAACAATTATCAGCAGAAGGGCGAATCATTTTCTGTTTTAGCGATTTCTTATATACATAAGCAAAACCAAGAAGAAAATAAGGGTCAAATGCACGGTGTAGGTTTCACAACAAGTCATGGCATTGTTGTGTTGTGTTCGTAAAAAAAAACGACGAAACGTTTTTTTTTTTTATGGAAATCCATTTGAAACTTCCACAGTTTACAGGCGTTCAATACCATGGAAACCTGTCGGTCGATTCTGTAAAAATCTCACCGTGAAAACGTAGGTAAAGTAAGTTTGTTTTTGTTAGGAATTGTCACTATTGACAGCTCACTCCACGCTCGCTTCACCTAATTTTCACGGTGAGATTTTTCCAGAATAGCACCGCTGACCCTGTTAGTTTAGTCACACGTCCCATTATCGAGGTTTTCTCGAAACTGGCTCTTTTACTCTTTTACTAACTCGTTGACTCGCTATTTTTTACCATCACATTGAGCTATTTTCAAATAGAGTCATTTTGTAATATGATAGAAGAAGTAAATTGTGCTATTATAACCTACCTGATATATAAAATGCAAGTCAGCCCCCCTATAAACAAAACACTTGAACAGCTCATTGCACTTCGCATGCACATCCCTAACGTCCCGAGTCTGATGCTTAGTATCCAACCCTGCTAGGTCTGACCCATTCGCGCAAATAGACGGCAGTAGTTGAGCAACGCAGAGAAGAATGTTGAGAATATCGTTGAGGAGAAGGCGGGTTGTTGTTTCTGTTGTGTTAGTCTGAAATGAAAAAAAAAACTGGGTTGAAGTAGATGGCTAATATAAACTTTAATTTAAATGCCATAAAGTCCGGTTTCAACTGTAAGACAAATTGCTTTATCTAAACTAACATTAAAAAAGAGAAAACATTTGATTTTGTGTACGTTTGTTTGATACGCTTTAATGCTAAAACGGCTGAACGGATATAAATGAAATTTGGCACATGAATAGACGATGATCTGGAGAGGGACATAGGCTTTTCATCCTGGATCGCAGACGAAGCATAAAACAACTTTAATAAATACTATCTGGTTCCCAGCTACGGAGGGTAAGGACGAGGGAGGGCACTCGCGGTTGCGTGCCCGTTTGTGCGCTAAAAATATTCCTGCGCAGATGATTGCTTCAGAATAAAGACTCCGAGTAACTTATAATTTCATAGATGGTGTGCTCATGTGCACACATTGTGCGAGGATTTTCTCAAAGAAAATTGGTTACATAAGCCACATGCGAGCTCACGAACGGCAGCTGCTGCGGAGTTGAAGCAATCGCCCTGGCCGAAATCGATCGGATTGCATTATCATCATTTATTAAAGTTGTTTGTATTCTATATATGTATTGACGACACGGTTGGCGCAGTGGCTGAGCGATCGACTGCTGCTCTGCGTGTCGCGGGTCGATTCCCGCACGGAACAAATATTTGTATTGCCTACAGGTAGTTGTTCCGGGTCTGGCTGTTTGTGTATGAGAATTTAAATGTTTGTAAACGCACCCACGATACAGGAGTAATTCCTAGTGTGGGGCAACGACTTTTAAGAAAAAAATAATTGTATTCTAAAGCCAATCATTCCGTGGATGAAAGCTATAATTTGAAACTATTAGGACATACTTAAATATCAGTCTGAATATGATAGAGATATCATCTTCAGACGATTGACAGAAATAGAAAAATAGAATGATGTTTTTAATAATGTTTAGCGCTAAATGCATTTAGTGATTTGAGGAGCAGGCGTTAAACAATAATTATTGTTTTTCATTTTTTAGTGACATTTATGATATTCTAGATATTGGGAGGCTTGTGACTAAGTAATAATAGCCGCACGGGTCAATTGATCAGGTTAAGCTACGCTTGCCACGGTTGGTCCATGGATGGGTGACCATACCAAGACGGGGGTCTTGGTATGGTCACCCATCCATGGATCCTTACGTGTCTCGGAAAACACATTAGGCGGCTGGATCTTTGACAGTCATAACGGGTAGTCAGAAGCCCGAAAGTTTGACAACCAGTCTTACCCAAGGAGTGCCGTATTATCTTGAATATATGATTATTATTAAATGAGTTATTATTTTTACATTTATGATTATTTCTAATTTTAATTTGTTGACTGTCAATTTAATTTTTAAGTAATAAGTAGTGAAAGTATGTGTTGTGTTCTGTCTTATTTTATTTATTTTTCTAATAATATTTATTCAATGTCCATAATGTTAATATATGATCCCATTGTTGATTGAAATAAAAGGAATTGAATTGAATTGAATTACCCAGTGACTGGGTTATGGAGATCAGATCTGGCCTAGTCGCTCTTCTGGCAGACTTAAAGCCAACCCCAACATAGTTGGGAGAAAGCTAGGTAAATGATGATGATATTCTAGATATCTATTATAAAACAGGCCTATCAGCTCTTTTTCTAGAACATTATCGAGTCCACTTACTTGACAATATCTCACAGTAAGTATGGTCAGAGTTTCATTGAGCATCCCAGCGAATATTCTCTGTGCCATCCGCGGCGGTACCGTGTCCCAAAGATCCCTTCTACTACCTGGAAAAACAAAACCAAGAAACTTAGTACAAGTAACATATTTTTCAGTAGTTAATTAATAATATCTAAATTATTAATTTAAATCCGGCGAAGCGCAGTTTTTACTGCCAAACAAATGTCAACTTTGTGAGCATGGAAATAAAGTCGAAATTCAATAAACTTCATTTATCCGCGAGAGGAAAAGTGGTCAAAAGAACGAGTGAATTTCGTGAAGGTCGCGATACCTCAAAAGTGTCAAAAAACCGTCAGCGCCAGTGACCCACTGTTATTTATAGCTGTACAAGGATCTTTTGGCTCGTGGCCACAATCAGAACTAACGCCGCCATCTTCTTTTTTCGTCGACATGGGAGCGCTGTTGGCATTCATTTCACCAATGTTTACCAACAGCGCTCCCACGTCAACGACAATTAAGCTCCAGAAGACTCTTGTAGCACTCTTATTTTATAAATTCCCTTACCATTCATATAAAGCCACCATCCCTGTACAGATGGCGTGCCAGTCTCGATAACCGTCCTAGTCTTGCCATCTATCGGCCGACCGCCGGAATCTTGTAGAATGTACAGAGATAGCACTCGGTTGTGAAGATCGAGGACTCTTTCACCAACAGCTTCCGACATCGTGGTGTAGCGTTTGTAACAACCCTGGAAATTAATGAAGGATGATAATTGTAGATGGCGCTAGCAATATAATTATGTAAAATATAATATTATTATATAATATAACTAGCTTCTGCCCGCGACTTCGTCCGCGTGAAATGTCTTGTTTCCCCGAACCCACCCCGTCGTATCACATCTCCTGCCCGTGATATTAATTCGTTTTGGCTAAGCGTTCTTTCCGACTTATTTTCTATGTGCTCGGCTCCTAATGGTCCCAGCGTAATGTTAAATAGTCTATAGCCTTCCTCAAAAATTGGGCTATCAAACGCAAAAAGATTTTTTCTATTCCGACGAGTAGTTTCAGAGATTAACGCGTTCAAACAAACAAACCAACTCTACAGCTTTATTATTAGCATAGATAGATACTATAACGTCCTGTAAAACTTGATTAAAAACTTCCTAACATGAATTACTAATAAATAAAAAGTTATTCACATTTAAAAATAAATATAATGTAAAAAATAATTAAAGTAAAAACAAAACGCAAAAAGCCAACGTCACGCGGTGTTCCCAGGCGGTCACCCATCCAAGTACTGACCGCGCCCGATGTTGCTTAACTTCGGTGATCGGACGAGAACCGGTGTATTCAACGTAGTATGGACGTTGGCGAGTGCTATACCGAAATTATCAATCTGTATCAGAACTGTGCGTATGACGTCATTCTCTATTATCTACGTCGACGGTGTACCGGCAGTTTTTTTGCCTTTTGCATCCGAATGCTTGCTTGTTCTATATTTATAATAAACTTTCCAGGACCAAGTAAATGGTTTCTAAGACACGTAGGGGATATATGTACAACGTTATTTTTAGTTTATGCGAAACCTGAATATAGATTGTTCACAATAAGTAACTGAATCGATTCCAATAATTTTTACCCCATGTTATAATTATTTTGTCCCAAAAATGTTTTAAAAAGGTTAAAAGTTGGACACCGAGTGACACTATGTAGGTTATCCAATCTCCGTGCCGAACGGTTAGGCACAGCGCCAGCCCGAAACTGTCAAATTTTCCCATTAACTTTGAACCTTATGCTTTAGCGATAAAGATGAAAATCTATTGAATTTTGACAGATTGTAGTAGCTTGATGTGCTGGCGTACAGACGCCTATATCGACGATTGATATCTAATATTTTATGTAGTACCTAGGTACAGACCTAGGTACTACATAAAATATTAGATATCAATGAGCGCAAGACGGCGCGGCGCGGGTGAGCATGTTTTTGTACGGACAAACAGGTAACTTAACAAGCTTCTAACTTTGTGATTTTTCATGATACAGTTTTGAAATTTTGTACATAGATTCTTTACATACAAATACTAGATGTACGTGTTTCGGGTTTCGCATGTACTAAAAATAGTGTTGTATATAAGTAGGTACCTGAAGTAGCGAGTACCTCTCCGGGTTGCCACTATCTTCAATATGCTGTACATAACAATACAGACTGTTCTTCAGCAACGCCGCAGCTCCAAGGGTGGCGGTTAGTACCGGGAGATCAGCGTGGTCGAGAGCTTCTTGCGCTAGCATGTGGAGATGTTCTGGAAGAGGTGAATAGAAACTGTTATTATGATAACCGCATCGTAGGAAGAGTTGTAGGTAGGTACCTATTAGCGACTAGAATTTAAACATACCTAAAGACAGTTTAGCTTTTAAGATACGACTTACAGACGCTCAAGAGTTTCTAAGGTAGAAGATAAAGATAATGTCTATTTGCCAAAATCAGTGTTTACGTTTCCTTCAAGTCTACATTAATGGCTAGGTTTACAAAAAAAAAACAAAATAAGACGCAAAGGAAGCATTTTGCTTATGTACTCCACACTAGGTCGAGCCTGTCTCGTGGAGTCCATGGGCGGTATTACCATATAGTGAAAATGCGCATTGCATTACTCGTAGGTAATACAAGATTCCTACAGTCGAGAGACATGAAAATCATTGTCTAGATTTAAAACTGAAATTCAAAAAGTAAAACACCGGCCAAGTGCGAGTCGGACAACGCATTAAACGCCGAAAAAATCGTTTCTTTTATATTTACCCCTTTAAATTTTAACTTTATTTTCTTTTTATTATTTGTTGATAAAGCGGCAACAGAAATACATCATCTGTGTAAATTTCAACTGGCTAGCTATCACGGTGATAGACAGACAGACAGACGGACAGTGGAGTCTTAGTAATAGGGTCCCGTTTTTACCCTTTGGGTACGGAACCCTAAAAAATAAAAGAAAAATTAAAACAATAAAGTAGGTCAACGGATTATTTTGACTACAATGTGCACTAATATGTGTGTGCAGGTAACAAGATACACACACACACTATTATATACCTACTAGCGACCCGCCCCGGCTTCGCACGGGTGCAATGCGCAAACGCGTCCGATCGCTGCTAAATTCAAAGTGCTACAGGGAAAACCGCGGCCTCAGACGCGCTATTTATAGGCACGCTCTTGCCGCACCGGGCGGCCGGCCGGTACCGCCGCAAACGCTACGTCCCGCAATTTTTAAATCTGTAATATCTTCGAAAATATTCACTTAAATCATACGGTGTAAAGGGCCATATAGATCTATATTAAATGAACAATGTATTCAAGGTATTTAATTGGTTAAGGATTAATGCTGTATTGGTTAAAATCGCTTCGAAAATTAGCCATTATTTGTCGTAAAAAGTAAATGACAAAAAAAAGTTATTGTGGGTTATCCATAAGAGATAGACATATACCATCACGGACTTTTCTGTAGACCTTTTCAATGTGTACAATACTTAGTACATTATTTTGATAAAACTCGTAGGGTTCAGCCTGCGTTTGCAATGTAAGCGGAAAAAATGAAATTATTTACGACATCACATTAGAAACCTCAAAAATAACAGTACTTCTCTACTATATAATGGATGTTATTATACATATAAACCTTCCTCTTGAATCACTCTATCTATTAAAAAAAACCGCATCAAAATCCGTTGCGTAGTTTCAAAGATTTAAGCATACAAAGGGACATAGGGACAGAGAAAGCGACTTTGTTTTATACTATGTAGTGATGAGCTATTAAGGGTAAGCGCACACGAGCCACTGGCCACAACCACTGGTGGCTGTCGGCGCTTGCTGCGGTGTTGAGTACTGCTGTATCTGGTGGTCGCCACAGGCACGTGGGCGACGAATCCATACAAAGCGTATGAAAAATTATATGAACTGCTTGTCGCTGGGCTAAAGGTAGCTGTGGCCGGTGGTTCGTTTGCGCCTCGCCTAAGGTTCAATCAACCACTGTGATGGCCTTATAGCACACCATACCAGGCCGGGGTCAGAGTGAGTGAGGCTTGTCCTGTGTCCCTAAAATGGTTTTTGGCTGGAATCCTTTTGTCCTTTTATGTAAAAAAATAAATACTTACATAAACACTACCTACCCAACAGAGAATCGCCAGATTTGATAGCCAGCTGTACAAACTTGTCTGGGTCAGAGGTCTTAGCTACACCAAAATCCCCTTTCTCATCCTCTTTTGTTATCACGAACATGCCTGATCCTTGTCTGTAAATGATTAGTATTTGGTTGGGTTTATAGTATGATATTAAGCTGCCTTTTTAAGTGTGTTCTAGTATCTATTAAATCACGTTTTTTACTCAACAAAGAAGACTGACATCAGTACGTAAACCAGACACAATGTGGTCATGAAGTGTAGACTCAAGATTTAATGTCTGTAGGTATTATTTATCCAGCGTTTGCAATATAATTTCCAAAATAGTAAACAAACGTGTTTTTGTAAAATTGAGTACTTTGATATCCAGTTCAGTTTGCGCTACAACTTTCTAAAGGTTTGTCTTTGTTGAAATCAACCTTATTTCACACTTTTTGCATAAAGTTGTTACTTGTTAAGGAGGAAATAACATCAATTGGAAACGAATTTGAAAATGGAAAGTACATAAATATAGTAAGTATCACAAATTAACCTTCTAATAATTGTGGTTATGTATATTTATTAAAAAAAAAAAAAAATAGGTACTTAATAATAAGTTTAAGCCAGTAAGTACCTAATTTTCTTCATGGATGCAAAATCTAAATATTTATATCAAACTGCAACAGACAGCACTGATTTTATATTTTGACTGATACATACTTGAATGCAATGGAGAACTCTTCTTCAAGCCAAAGTACTATTTTGACTGAAGCAAATGAAGCATTTCTGGGAAAATCTAGTCTTCCACCCACAACACTTTTGCAAATAGTTTCAGATAGTACCGTTTGGTTTTTCTGAAAAACCCAGGTGATGATTTGATTATTGAGTTTTATTTTTATATCACTATATGATACAACTAATTAGAACAACTTCATAAAACATATTGTAGCAAGCAGTATTTTTTTTAAACTGAAGCACACAAAAACATTATAAAAAACAAATTGTAGGTACCAAGTGTCTGGTGATCAAGTTTCTTCAATACAACTGATAGAACAACACAATTTTCTACTGAAAAATAAAAACATGAAATACCTGATAGTACTCCAAATCCCTTTGCAACAGAATAGGGATGCGGTCCATAATATTCCCATCTTCGATAACCTCCATTTTGGAATTAAAAAAATAAAACAAAACTCAAACAATGAAATCTATTTTTTACTTTAAAACAAATAAAATATAAAATTTTCAAACTAAACTATGAGAACACTTATTAAATTCTACTTTGATTTTAACTATTTTTGATATTTCTTCTTGTAATAATTTATGTAAGCTCATTCCGTCGTGTTTATAAACCCAATGGCCTCCGTTTTTAAGAACTAAGTCATAACGTTTTGGTCCAGAGGCTGGAGAACTGAGCCAGATTTGTTTGTTGGGAGTTTGTCTGTTTATGACATATGTTCCATAGTTATCTCCAAGGGCTACTGTTAATACTCCATCCTGAAACAAGAAAAATAATAGTGTATTTAAATTTTGTACTATAATTTATTATGTTTTTTTAATTCTAGTTTGTTTTGTTTGGGTAGCATCCCTTTGCAATTTACCATCAGAGCTGTTATCAAGGTTAAGTATTTAAATAAACCACAAAAATAAGATATGTTTATTGTTACATTTTATGTCTTTTTGTTGATAAGATCATGCAATAAAATAATAGGAACTTGTTTGTACAGAGGACTGCAAAAATCCATGTACAGTACAGAAATAAAATCATGTGAAACGAGAAATGACGCCATATAGCGTAAAACCAGTTAATGACTAACAAAATTTAATTATGCTGTTACTAGATGGAGTTGCTTTGCTTTATATGACAAAATATTTTCTAGTTTCTTTTTGTTTCTCCAAACATTCAAACAATTAATTTATTAGTAGGTACCTGGGTATCTGACTTTCTAAGTTTTAGTTTTCAAACTTGAGAGGGTAGGTTGATTATGGATTTATAAATAATTGGTAGGTAGTATAAATAATACTTAGATTGAAGAGTTATGAACTTATGACTATGCTCAATTGATTGTTCGCTAAGTTCATTTCGAATACCTTGTTCGAGTGCATTTTGTTCAGTTTTTATTTTTAATCAGGTGAATTACTTATTTTACCAAAATGAGTATACGAGTTGTAATATTGACTTTGTTAAAAGAGCTCAAATAAAATCAGTATTGGGTATTATATATGTATTTCGGTTTTATTGTTGCAGGGAAAAACATTTGTTCAATGGGTACGACGATTTGAAGAGGAGTGTTCTTAGCAATACCATCAAAGAAAATGGATTTCTGCCGACAAACCACTATGCTGGTTTATTTGACACAAGTGTTGACACTGTCCGTTGCGTCATGCTCTTCATAGTGAAGGGCTGCATTATCTGAGGCATGCTGTGAAACCCTTGCTCACGGAAAACCATAAAAGGGCAAGATTACAGTTCGCTTTGGATCACATAAACTTCTATTGGAGTAATGTCATCTTTACAGATGAATGAAAAAGCTTTTAAGTCCAGTGAACATGGACGTTTATGTTTGTGTTATTTCGGCAATAATACGCGATACACAAGTGGTCACGTAGCTTTATTTATTATTATTTTACTTAGTACTTATGATTTATATTAACTGGAGACCAGGTTATGTGTGTATAACTTATTACTTTTTTAGTTTCTTATGTTACCTACTAACCATTTGATATGTTTTTGTGCAATTTTGTAGTTTTAGCCTACCTATTTAATCCGTTTGACCTTTGTGATAATATAATCTGGTCTCCTGTTTGTTTTTATTGAGGTCACATAAACTTCAATCCTCTTTCTGATTTTGAAAATGAATAGGTACTTAAGCTATGGCCTCAATAAGAAGTTATACAAAATATTACAATGTTATACCTTCGGTAATTAATAAACTGACTGTTAAATTTGAATAATAAACTGTAAGAAATAAACCTCTATAATTTTTTAATAGTGACTTTTTGTTTTGCGAGCCCACAAGGCGAGCCTGTTTACCTGCGATGAGTCTGCGCTTTTTTCCTGTTGCTAAGTAACTTCCAACGCAAATGTTAAATTATTAAAAATACCCACTAAGTAACTACCAACACGAATATTAAATTATTAAAAATACCCACTTGTTATACTTAATTATTATACAATTACCTCTATACTAGACCATGTAGAAGTTTAATTTTCTGGTTTATTAACATATTATGTTAATAAACCAGAAAATTAAACTTCTACATGGTCTAGTATAGATTTTTAGCTACTATAAGATTCACACTTATTTAACTACATTAGGAATGAACTTTATTTTCATTGAAAAAAGTAGACAGTATTATTTTCAAATAGAAATACTTACACTGTACGTGACGTCAGCCCCTTTTAAATTCGGAGAGGCGTCCACAATTTCTTCAAAATAATCGCACAGAGATTCAAGAGTCTCGTTACAGATTTCTTCATAAACTGCTTGATCCACATCGGAAACTTCAGGAGTAATTGGGTTTGACGAAAATTGGCGGTCAAACGACAAACTGATGACTTTTGACGATATACGCGGGCAATGGCGCAGTAATACTGGAGTTACACTATTGATCTGCCTTCGTGCCAGCCAGCGGCTGGTACGCAGAAAATTCCTCAACATTATGTTTTTGACTGGTCTAAGGGCAAAGTTTTGTAGGTTACCTTTTTGTTGATGTACGAAATGAAATGACATGACACTGATAGTGTCACTGTCACACTCACAGGACTAGTGGTGGTTAATAAAACGTATAGCGCCAAAATATAACAAACTATGCGTACGTAGCGTATAGCGTGTGCTATGAGCGGCTCTGACTTCGCGCTATATTATAGCGCCTCGGACTTCGCGCTATATTATAGCGCCTCGACCTACTCAACGAATAAAAGTTTAAACGCGCACAGCGGGGCCAGAACGAGATAGCAAAATAGCGTTCGCACAGCGGGGCCAGAACGAGATAGCAAGATAGCGTCAGCGACTATAATGTATAGCGCGTTCTACCGCGCATCATCAATTCATCAAGTCCGTTTAGTTAGCGTGATAGCGTGTTGGTAAATTATAGCGTCTCCGCGTTCAGACTGCGCCCGAGTTTTGAAATAGCGCGCTATAATTATAGCGTATAAAATAACAGACTATATGAATATATTTTATAGTTTATAACACGTTTACAGTTTATAGCGGATTCGAACATCACTACACAGGACAGGTACTTTTTTTTACCACGCTAGCTTTTAGTCAGCACGCTACGTCTTTTAGTCACCAGTCAAATGTGCGAAATTCAAAAAGCAGTTCTGTGATGCAGTAAAGTTGATTCAAAATAAAATCATTATCATAGTACAGACGCACATCAAGCTACCCGACACTGTCTAATTTTCCCAATCAAAAATCTATTAAACAAAGGACATGTCCAGAAATGGTTTTTTATTATTTAATAATTCTAACCAGAGTAAGTTAAATATAATTGGATAGACATCCCTAAAACTAGTAGTTCTAGTTATATCATACATTTTTAAAGACCTCCAATTTTGAGAAAAATCTTTTTTTGTTTTCGTGAGAATTTACATCTAAAACGAACAAACCTTCTAATTATCTAGAATAATAAAATGAACACACCTAAAAAAAAAGTAAACTTGTCAAAATTGACACACGAGAACTGTCATTACTGGCAGTGAGCGTCAACGTCAATCAATTTTTGATGTAGGAGCATGACGTCGGACGAATGACGCATGGAACCGGTAGGGATGGCGATCTGACCTCAATTAATCGTTTTATCGGGCGAAACCAATCGATTTTTTAAATCAATTTTTAGCATAGTAAATCAACATTTGTGTTTTCTATTGAGACTATAAGATATATTATTTTATTTTCTAAACTTTTTAATGTAAAATCATTAAGAAAATAAATGTCTTGTTTTATACCGAATACTCTTTATATGGTACTTAATTTGTTATTAACGAATTCCCTGAACTAAAAAAATCCCCGATTTTACTGATGAGAAATCGTTTATTAAGGTATCTTTCTTGATTTTCATAAAATGGACTAAACATATTTACATCTAATCTTCTAAGGATCTTTTTCGGCAAGAATCGATAACACTTTGAGCTGGTGACGCCAGCTATGTATGGCTAACTCGATTATTCGAGTTGCGCTCAGATTGAGATGCCGCGATCGAGTTGAATTAGATTGCCACGGTAAATGAAGAAGCGAGTACGTGATTGACGTCTCTGGTTTGGCATGTATTTGAACCTTATTTTATATTTAAATTCTACTGAAATTGTATTTTAAATAATTAAAATAGTCTCAATATACGTTTCCTTGCGAATCTATAAAAAAAAATCGTCGCGAAACAGAGGTGAAAAAACAATAATTCGTTCAATTTCATCCATTTACCAGAGTTCCGTAACTCGAGTTCAACTCGAGTCACATGAATTTCAATCCGAGTAACCTTATCCTGAGTTGGCACATCTCTAACGCCAGTGACAGCTGAAAAATCAGGTCAAATATGACATTGTCACAGAGTGACGGAGTATTTATTAGGGTTGCCAACTACAAATAACATCAATTAAGTATTATTTTATGATTTTTCGCTTAAATGGAGGGGTTTAAAAATATTATTTCAATAGTTCTGAGTTCCATATTTTTGTCGTATTTATTTGAACCGAGTTTGATGCTGGTTAGATTTTTCTTGGAATAAAAAACCAACGTCCATACAAAAAGCGGACATCTCCTTTGACAGATTGCAGCAGCTTGATGTGCTAGCGTCGAATCTGTACTACAGATAATAAAAATCTGTCTGTATTATTATAGACTATAATCGGTAATCTGACTATTGTAAGTAAGGATTGCTGAACAGATTTCAATGAAAGTTTTACCTAAAAGTTTTGGCCGGGTAAGTTATTAGGCAAAAACTAAAATTCAGACGACGTTTTAAGTAGGTACAAGCTTTGGTTTTAACAAGTAGTTGGCACAAGGTATTACTACGAAAAGAAACGGCTGAATAGCTACTCTTTTACACCGGGCATGGGCAGGAGCTATTATTTTGTTTGTTTGTATTATTTTTATGTTCATTTATTTAGGTTGAAAATATTTAAAGTCATAAGATTTATTTTATTTACAGGACAAGAAACATGATAACAAAGTTTACAAATAAATTAGGTCGGTAAGTACCTACCTATTTCAAAACAAATTTACAGTCTGAAAAATTTTGTCTGACACAAGGTAAAACTCATTAAAACCCCTTTAACCGGAAACCCTTGCTTCAGGATTATGAGAATCAACAGCAGTATCAGAGCCAGTTTTGGTTTGAGTTTCCTGTACGGCAGTATCTTCCTCTGGTCGATTCTGTGGTGGTAACAACGCAGGATGCTTTAGATAAGCAGGAGACAGCATAGATATGGATGGCTCTGGTAGTCTTGGTATAGGCAACAATGAATTGTACTGACACCAATGTGGATTGATGAAAAAAACATGTCGATCTTCGCGTTCTTGAAGTGGCCTGTAGTTCCTCAAGTTAGGTTCGTCCCAAGGGTCCCATAGCTTACGAAAATGTCTCATCTGTAACGAGAAGATAAAACATTTTGAAGATTTTATGTTATCATCTCAAAATTGTAGGGTGATGGTAAACTTTATTGGGCATATAGGTACCTATAAGTACACTCACTTCAATTTTTATTTAGTTCATTGCATTTTTTGTTTTCAATAGGTATGTACTTTACATACAACAAACACTATATTTTTTAATCCTTGCAATTCACAAGCGCTCCATGTAAAATACTGGTATTCAGCTGCATCCGGTTAGACTGTAAACCGACCCCAACGTAGTTGGGAAAAGGCTAGGCAGATGATGATGAATTCACAAGCGCGGGTCTGACTCTGACTGACTCTTGTATCATTTTAATAAAGTAGGTACTTATAAATTGCAATGTTTGGTCGTGAAATGTTAATGTAACAACTAGCTAGTTAGTTATTTAATTTAGTACTAAGTGTAAATAGTCAATTTATTTAAGTATTTAATCTTTTCGCACACAAAAGGTACAGAAGCCAGAACATCAAGCTACCCGAAACTGTCAGATTTTCTCAATCAACTTTGAACCTAATGCTGTAGCGATAAAGTTGAAAATCTATTAAAGAAATTTGACAGATTGTAGTAGCTTGATGTGCTGGTGTCTGTGCAAAGGCGGATTAGAATTTACTATTGTTTATAGGGTCAAAATATTAAATAAGCCAGTGAAACTCCGCAGATACAATGGGTATCGATTCTAAACACGATAACTAGCTAATTCAATTAAAAGGGGAAGCGCTAAGGTAGCCCGCAAAATTCAAATTTTCTTACGTTTTTTGCAATTTGCTGGTCAGTATTAAGTTGTACGTCGATCAAAATATGATTCGCGGCCGTAACAAATATGTATTTACAGAATTATAATCATTAAAGTCATCAACACAACTCTCTAAGACCACGAAACTCCAAAGAATGATGATTTCATGAAACAGTTATTCTTTGGAGTTACGTGGTCTTAGAGAGTTGTGTTGATGACTTTAATGATTATAATTTTGTAAATACATATTTCTTACGGCCGCGATTCATATATGAATCAACGTACAACTTAATACTGACCAGCAAATTCCAAAAAACCTACAAAAAATTGAATTTCGCGGCCTAACCTAATAATGATAATTATTGTCATTTTATCACACAAAAAGAAACAAATAAGTAGGTATACAAAGTATATATTATTTCAATCACCTGATCAAAAGACGCGAACAGAACGACTCTTGGCACCAGCCACTTGATCACGAATTGTTCGCCTTTTACCGTTTCCAGTTTTCCCCAGTAAAGGAAATAGTCTTCATAGAACATAGGTATTAGGTGAGACATTGGGTACGGGCCTATCCGAGTGTGTGTTTGTGCCTCTTGCACTCTTGGGAAGCCTTCGATCACCCAGGACAGTCTGTCATCTGGATTGACGCCGTACTAGAAATATTGTCACAGGTTCTCAATACAGAATTATTATTGAGGCTTTATCACACTAATATTATAAAGGCGCGCGAAAGTTTGTGAGTGTGCTTATATGTTTGTTACTTCTTCACTCTTAAACGGCTGGACCAATTTCGATAAAATTTTCTATGGAGGTACCTGACACCCTGGATTAACATAATAGGCTACTTTTTATCCCGATATTCCCACGGGATGGAAACTTATGCGGGTGAAACCACGGGGCGCAGCTATTGAATTATATATTTTTTTTATTATTTAGGAGGTTGAAATTCCTTCAAATAACAATAATCTGAAACACACATAGGTACCTACTTTTCCTGAATAAAGTTTATAATTTCTACGCGTATTATCTTCTACAGCGAATCTTTCCTTACTATCTCCTACAATGTATTTTTTTTGGGTGATATTGCAACTGCTAACCTTGATCAAGTAGCAAACCATGGTCACACCATCGGGATGTTTTATAGCTTCCTCTTGTGTCAAGTACTCCGAACGAAAAAAGGACACCTGAAACGAAGAAAGAAATTCCAAAATTACTAGAGATAACTTGATTTTAGTAAACCGACGCCACTGTACCATCCTGCCTTTTAGTGACTTCGTACTTCCTAATATTAGGTAGGTAGGTACGTACGGCGATATATCAAGCTATCATTTTCAGTACCTATATGCTGACTTCTCATTGTACGAAAAGCCTATAAATGCGATGTCAGCTAAAACTGGAAATGTATAGCTAGATAGGTCGTCGTGTATGCGACGTCTCTGAACGTCACTTTCACTTCATGCAAACGATATCACTCGATGCAAACGGCGTCACACTATGAATGACCTCACTATCAGACTGACTACAGACTAGGGATGTTACGGAGCTTCGGTTCCGATTCCGAAAAGTCGGAACTTCCGATTAATTTTACACCTCCGATTCCGATTTCGGTTCCGATAATTTTGAATCGGAGTTAGACCGGAGTTCGAAACGCAGCGATACACGTGACTAGAGCGCCTACAAACAAGTTTTCACGTGTCGCCAGGGTAATGTTTATTTATTTTATACACGCTCGCGCTCGAAGTCTCAGTTTATTGTTTTGTTTGTGGATGTTAGAAGAAAGTAGAAGAAAGATGGTTTAAGGAAAGGCCCCTTAACACATCTTTCTTCTACTTCCACCCCGGTTCCGGCTCCGATTCCGGTTCCGAATCCGGTTCCGATTCCGATGAATCAAATTTAAAACCTCCGATTCCGGTTCCGGTTCCGATAAAACGACATCCGTAACATCTCTACTACAGACTGCAGTCGACTTTAACCAGAAACTTGCAGATGATAGGTAGCAATAGCACAATAATAATGCAGTCCATAATATTCACCGACGACGCCGTCGTCACCTGTCATTGGCAGCCGCGGCAGGTCGCAGCTAGGGTTGTCAACCGTCCATTTATTTCGACACAGTTTGTGAAACACAAAACAAATAACAAAATAAAAAAGTGAACATTTTGATTTTTTAACAACAATAGTGTATGCCTCATGGCTGCGCCAAAAAGGTTCAGTTCAGAATTAATGCCAGACAGGTGCTGGTGCTAGTTTTCTGATGAACCTTTAGAGATAAATGACAGAGCACAGACATGTCTGGTTTTTGGCCCTCGTCCGTGCTTTGTTCGGCCTTACCTACTTACTACCAATTTATCTGATAAAAATGAGGCGTTTTTTTAAGTTAAATGCACACTACTGAAATGATGTCCGGGCTTTTTCACAAATGTCCAGATTCTTCTCAGAACTTCTAAAATTTCGAAATGGTAGGCAGCCCTAGTCGCAGCTTGCTAACAGTGACGAGAAGACCGTCAGCCTAGAATCCCAATTAAGATCAGGCAGATAATATTCGCACATCCAGTTAAAAAAAAAACGGCTATGTGAAATATTTTTAAAACGGTGTGATCTATAATAACAATCGGGTATTATGCTTAGGTAGGTACCCAATTTACCTAAGCAGGTACTTTATTCCATGGGCCCATAGTTATATTTCTTAAAATTTGTAGTTTTTGTAATCGTTACGCATCTTCAATACTTACCATTATCATTTTGAAGGTTATTGCTAATACATTGCTTCATATTATTATGTTCGAGAAAGACTGCTCAACAACGTAAATAACGAAATCAATGTTGTTGAACTGTCAAAATGATATCCATTGCTACAATGCGCGCCACGAAAGATGAGACTTGACCCCGCCTCCCCCGCTCTTTCCGCCGCCCCTATGACGTCCGATCCCGTCCCGCACTCAGACCTCATACCGCTAAAGATACCTAAAATCGTGTACTGCGCATGTCTAACCACGTGGTTTGTCAAGTCTCATCTTTCGTGGCACGCATTGTACTGTTAGTGTGTTTTTAGTATACACAATTCGAAAAACTGAGGTAGGTAAGTAAATGGTAAATGGACAATGAATAATAGTGCTAAAAATGAAAACATCTATAACAACCTTTTTATTTCGTAAGTGTTCCTCTCAATGATTGATCGTCTGTGTTGATGAAGAGAGCCCCATTGAAAATGAAACTACGTAATAGATCACTGCGTGTGAATAACGACGGTGTCAACCAATGATGTATAAAACTATAGATACGTTGTCCGCACTCTAAAATGGCAACATGAAATGAAGCCAATTGCCACATTTGCGCTCAGTCACGCACCAACCTGTCGCGCGACGTATGTTTGTTTTTAATTTATATCGTATGTGAAAACCTGTGCAAAACATAAAGAAAATATGCCGTCGTGTGTTTTCAGAGGATGTAAAAATTATACCCCAAAAGTTAAAGACAAAAATGTGTCATTTCACGCGTAAGTTTACAAAACTAGATTATTTTATTTTATTTTGTACGACGCTGCGTCTAATGGCGGCCGGCGCATGAAGTGACTCTGATAGCTACGTCACTCATGCGCTCGACCAATAAGCATGTAATTTGACTATTACTTATCCTGTGACGTAACTGAAGACATGTTTATTTATCTCCCTCTAGCAACAGACATCCCGCCGTACGGTGATATATTTTCTTTCCCTTTCTTTACGCGTATAAGTAGTTATCTAGTATTTTCGCCGTTTTTAAGCGCCGAGATGTTGGTTGATAACGTGTCTATATATAATACGTCATTGGTGTCAACCCCCTTACTTGAAAGCATTTACCTATTATTCGGAAAAGGCTTTTGAGCCTTACACCTACTTCAGTATAATTTATATTTATACCAAAGGCGCCTGTCCCACCGCTAGCGTTGAACGAGAAGCGAGTAGAGCCAGCAGCTAAAAACGAATTCTCGAGCACAGGCACGGGTCTAGGTTTTCGCTCAAGGGGCGAACGTTTCCTCTGAGAAGGGGAGGGAGGAGGATTTCTCAAGCCTTGAAAGTTAAAAAAAAATAATTATGTCACCTATTTCCCCTAAACTCGAGAAACGTGCCCCTTTTCGAGGACGACTACGACTTATCTATCAATATCTTAATAATCTAGATACTGTATACAAAGTAATAAAAAACACAGGTTATAAAATGTCTAATTTGACTCAGTTTGTCGGATCCCAAATTCACCCATTGAACCCCCCCTCCCACCCCGCCGCGCTTGGGCGAGTAACGAGCAGCGTGTTCGCGACGGGGCGGCGACGAGCGATTATTCGCTGGTATGCATTATGTACCAAGCGTGAGTTTCTCAGCAAATTAGTGTTCTGACCGCCAAGCGAGACACTCTGAGCGAGTACTCTGATAGCTCGACACTCTCTTAACAAACGAGCACTCGTCGGCCGTGGCGGTATGAACAGTCAATTTTCAACTATTAATATTTATGTTTCTCTTTTGTAGGTACGTTTCTTGAGCAAGAAAATCGTTGATAGCGAGTCGCTTCTTGACGGTGGGAAAGGTGCCTGAGTGAGTAGTCATAAGGGTCTCATTTTAGCGTGGGAGGACCACATTTTTATCGGTAACAAACTTTGCCCATGTGTGTAGCGGCAGAGGAGGACACCGTGGAGTTTTAGTGGGTTAGAGTCCCACATAACTGCACTATCTCCTCGTGGTAGTGCAGAATGCATGAGCATTTCTCCACGATAAAAAAGGGTATCAGCTACCTCCATAAAAAATTGTATCAAAATTGGTCCAGCCATTTGAGCTTGAAGAAGTAACAAACATATCAACACACACACTCACAAACTTTCGCATTTATAATATTAGTGTGATAACCCAAGTAGCACAGAACTGCATTATAAATTTTCACATAAGGCCCACAGCGTAAATCTAAGCATTTATACCGACTTATTAGAGTTCACCCAAGCAGCAATAGCTGTTTAGAAAAAAAAGAGGCATAATATAACGCTTTCTTCTGTACTGTAAATCTATTAAACACCACAAACATGCCACAGATGTCACTGTTATTCAGCGTTTAGTAGTGCAGTACCCTATCAGCTGCAAGAGCGCATGTTTGTGAACACAAATAATGCAATTCACTGAATAAAAACCCAAGTGTGTACAATAAAACCGTTGCATTTTAAGAGAGAACATATGAACTACTATATAGTAAGCAATTACTTTGTGAAGTAATTTAACAAAGATTTAATGCTTTATGCTGCACACAGATAAACTTTTACCCTATTAGTCAGGTGTTACTATACAGTCGAATAACGGCATTTATTTAGGCCAAGACAGAACTTAAAGTGAACTTTTATGCAGTTACATAGCAGCAAACCTGTCAGCCATTCTGTCTTGGGCTGAATAATTTGACTTGTGTAGGCATTTATTCTGCTGATTGAATTATTATGTATCTAAACCATGAAATTAATATTTCTATACCACGTCATTTTCTTGACGTCTTTAGTTATATTACAAAATGTGGAAAGCCAAAAACAACGTGTTATTCATCCGAATGTAATATTAGTTATGGCCAAGAGTCAGCAAGCGCGCAACGAATATTGGACGAGACGGGTTCCGTATGTAATATTTATAATGACGAACGAGATTGTCCCAACGATTCAGACAGTTCAGACACGAGTGCTTCTGATAAGTTATGATAAAAGACAGGAATATCAATCAAAAATAAAAAAAATGGGCCATATCAAAAAATATTGCACAAACAGCGTTGGACGACTTAGCAAAAATAATAAATGATTTTGTCCCTAAAAAGTTTCCAGTTGAACAACAAAGAAGAAGTGTTTGCCTATCCAATAAAATCATCCCGATTTGGAATATATAAATCTAATAGCCTAAAACATTGCGATACTAGTGTGGTTGTGTTAAATCCTAAAGATGTAAAATGTAAATTTGTATGTATTCCTCATAAAGAATACCACTACTTTATACCACTAGAACATACTGTTTGAAAATAATACACAAAATTGCATACTGATTGTTTTAATTTTTATTTTCTTTCGTCATTTAAAAATTATCTTGCACATAGCAGTTTTATCATAATCATTCCTGACACATAAACTTATTTTTTTTTAATCTTCCGCAAATACTGAAAATATCTGACATAGATAAATTCGTGTAAGTAACGCCTCAATAGAGCTTGCAAAATAGTACGGGCTAATAAATAATTTAACACAAACAAGCTTTTATAATTATTATTAGGTACACGAATTTCCTACATCACACTATTTGAAAAAAATACCACATCTTTTCAGTACAGTTGTACATAGTTATAAACATAACACGTTCTTCTATAAAATAATTTAGCAGAGAAGCTCCAATCAAAAATACATAATAAAAAAGTAAATACGCAGTTTAACAAAATCAAGTCAACACAAAAATATTAGGAAAGAACTAAGAAGTCGATTAATACTCTCCGTCGTTATCATCCCCAGCTCTTGGATCTGCGTCAGTATTATCTACATCTCTAGGCTTTTCGGCATTACCATCATCAGTTTTAGTCTTCTCCGTATTACCAGTACATGCCATGCCACCGTAGAAGTCCCTTAGTTTCCCACAGTGCAGGAACGACTGACAGAGTGCCAACACCTCCCTCTATAGTCTGAACAATTTTGTAAGGCATGTTCTGTAAAAAAACAACAAAATCATATGTACTTAGGTATTATTCAAGAAACGAAAGGTATGGGCTCCTTCAAACAATCGCGACACGCGATAAAATCGCGTGCGACACAAAGGCACCGCAAGTCGCGCAACGAGCAGTGCCTTTGTGTCGCGCGCGATTATATTGCGTGTCGCGCCTATTTGTAGGAGGCTTATAAGTAGCAGGATCTTAAAAACACTTATTCAAACTACCTATTCAGTTTTTGTGGAAAATAATGCCACAAAAATCTATAACATATTAATACCTAAACTTAACGTAACATAATTATTTAAACACAAAAACCTATGTCTATAGGTTTTTGTTTAAATATTTATGTTACGTTAAGTTTAGGTACACACACAGAGGTACTACCTACCAAAATAGCATTCACTTTTAACACTTTTCGCGACTCTAAACTAAAGTTAATCTACCATAGAATGCCCAAGCGCCTTGACTTGTATCGAATAAAAGTAAAATACGGTTCAAAACACGGTAATTCTGTGTGTGTCGCATGTTATTATTACTATCACCAAATAAAAACGTCATGTGAACATAATTTTTATTAGGCCAGAGGTAAGTATGTATCTATTCTGGTCCATAGAAATATAAAAAACAGATTTGGTTGCGTATTGAATAGACAGAGAAAACTATTTATTTACAAATAGTTTATGTACTTATTGAAGTGAAAACTTCTTTAGCGGCGTTGTACACTTTTTTGTAATGGGTAAAAAATGTTAAACTCGCGTCAGGACACGTGACCTGATCGAACATTCGTAAGACGGATGGCCGTAGCCGGTACCGCGCGTGTTTTGTTTATAAGACGATTCACAAAATACACACGTAACTGTTCAAGTTTTCACTTCTGTCGGCACTCCCGGAGTGCCACTGTTTTTTTTTTATATTACCTATATCTATTTAATTAAATTATATTAATAGCTATTTAAATTACAATTTTAGATAAGTACTTGACCTCGAGTAATTACTAATTACTAAAAAGGGAATAAAAATGGTTTTAGCAGAACCACAGCGGGACCCTAAAAGCTTGGATCCATAAAGGTGGTTATCTGATTATGTGAACCACTACTACTATTCACATCGATCCATGGCTGATTTGTTTCTCACAAGTGCTTAACTATTTTACTATTTGCTGAATGATAGGCCACATGAGAACACCCGTACAGACCTCAGCATTAAAATAAGATTAAAACTGTTCACTTGCCATCCGCCATTTTCACTACGTGACTGTGAATTATTGTAAAATTTTATCTTTTTATTTTGGTTTATTTTAGAAGATATCGATTAGAATTGATTTGGTTTACAAATTATTTACAAGTAACCAGCTTTTTATCAATTTCTTTGTAAGAAACCATAACATTTATTTTGTTTACTGTCCATTTAAGAGCCCCTAACAATTTCGCGGACTAAAAACAGAAAAATCAGTTTTTTTCAGCGCAAATTTCTCAATATCCTTAAGTTATCTAGTTTTTTTAAAAATACAGAAGTATTTATCACCTATCTATCTAGTAAGTCTACGAATTTAATTTTTGATAACTACTTAATATAAATTCCAAAAAATAAAAAACAAACACACGTTTTTACTTAATCACGAAACACCAAGTTTTTCGATTGCTTTTTTAGCTTACTGGTAGCAAATAACGATCTGAAAAAAAATCCTAAATACTAGGCATATAATATATTAGTAAGTCTACGATTTATTTTTTTTAAGTTTAATGTATTAGTATCTGTAAAAAAATGTTAACTACGCTGAAAAATCTCAATAAAGTCATGTGCAAAACCGTCGTCTACGCGTAAGAATTTATTGAAAATAACAAAAAGTGTTAAATATTTTAAAATTTGAGATGTTTATCTACCAAACTCAATTTTTATATTTTTATTTTGACTACTAATTTAATTGTAGTAAAATATCTAAATAATGCCTTATAAACCGATGCGCTCGCTCGATGCATTCAGTCGCGCCCAAAGGCTTCTAGACGACGGACCTGTGTCGCCTGTGACGTTCGCCGCTCCCGTCGTAATTCTTGAATCGCGAGTGATTTTGTCCTACGCCTAACCAGTTTTGAGACTGTATGAATATTTATTTTTTTATGTCAATAGTGTGACACTTTGTGATTTGTTAATGTTATTCATACATATTAATGTTTTGTATTGTACTTTTGGATAAACAAAATAATGTTTCGTTTGAATAAAGCTATTTTCAATATTAAAGTAATTTTCCTCCATGCCCCGCTCGTTTTCTCCTTGTTCTATACAAATAAAGTGATTAGCTTTATAAAATAGGACAAAATGACTTGCTATACTATACTCTCATGGTCTGCGGTCTTATGGCGAGGGAATACTACAGACCTCCCCGTCGTTCTGTATTACGTAAACAATAACACGTGTAATTCGTTTCAGACGTACCTTATAATACGCTGGTCACACTTTATAATTTGGTTTTACGAGTACTATAGTGAATGCCGTAATAGGTTACGATATTTTTATAGGGTACCTGAACATAACATGTCATAATCACAATAAAATCCATCCAGTATTACGCAATCTAGTAAGTAAAACTATGGAGTGCTAATAATAGCGGTTACGGACCAAGATTATTTGTTCCCGCTTCAACGCACACTACGATTATCAGTTTATAGTTCGAACGCACACAGACACACTGCGCTCCTATAATTACCTAATCTAATAGTGCGCCGAAATTGTTAGGGGCTCTTAAGTTAACTTTTTTTTAGTATTTAGTGGTATTATGAGGGCGCGTGAAAATTTTGAACTAAACATGTATGATATTTCACAGTAAAGTTACCTCCCCAATAAGATTTCAAACATAATAGGAAGAAATCGAAGTTTTACTTACCTTAAATTTTATTGTATTCACAAATGACACTTGAGATCTTGCACACAACACTTCATGTTTAACAAATTGACAGTTCATATTATTAAAGAAAAATAAATAATAAAGTTATTGCATTCCATAATTTCGCTCAGAGTGTACTTTCAACTGTGTAAAAGCATATAAAATGTACACATTCGTCTTTGTTGCTGTATTATAGGTAACACGTGGCTTGTTAATCAGGCAATTTTCAGCTCTTGGAATGATTGTTACACACATAAATGCTAATATGATGTTGATATAATTCAATTATTTTATAATGGGAATTCTTATACAGCTATGTGCTGAATTATTTGTGCCCAAATTAGAATTATATCAGCTGCCTACGCTGTTATGCAGCAAGTTTATGCAGCCAATGCTTTCACGGTGCACTGTGAAAATGCTGTTATAAAGCACTTTTGTGCTACTTGGGAAGTGCAGGTTTCCTCACGATGTTTTCCTTCACCGCTGTCATTAATGTCTAAGATAAACTCAGAAAGTACACATATGGTACTGGCCCGGATTTGAACCCACAACCTCGTGTATGAGAGGCGAGGCCTTAACCAATGGGCCATCACGAGGGAATTCATTAACAGTATGTATTTGAATTAATTAATTTGATTGAACTGCTGTACATTGCCACGGCGTTATTAAGGAACAGATTCGAGCTACAATCCCTTATAATTTCGTGAATAATTTATCTAAATTGAGATCCTTGACCTTAACTTAAATAATAGATATCAGTTACATTAACGGCTGACCTCAGAGAGCACTGGAACCCAACTTACCCAATTAGTAAACGATACTTGTACCTATCCAGAACTATGAATCCCTTCATTCATCATGAATTTCCTAGAAAATAATTTTCTACAGAATTCTACAACGACTGTTTAATTAAGTTTTAGCTTCCGTACTACTTTGTATTCACCCGACTGCGCCAGAAGGAGGGTTATGTTTTTCGAGTGTTTGTATGTATGTGTTTCATGAACTGTGTTCAACTAAGCGTTATTCTTTCTTTACGTGTGTGACACATTACGATATACTTGCGCAAAATTGAACTTGCACAAGTATTGTATATATTATCCGTTAACGTGTATAGGATTAATCAGCACAATTATCCGAGCCGATTGGTGTCACCTAGACTCGTGCAAGTCTAAACTTGCGGAAGTATATCGTACCGTGTCAATTGTCATACAGACACGGTACCAATGGAACTAAACTTTAATTTACGTACTATATTGAGCCTGTCAACATTTCAACGTGGTCTTTTAAGTTCATACAAAAAACCTAAAGAAAAAAGCATGTTCAGTTTTTCCCGAATTTTCCAAGCAACTTTTCCATTTTTTTTTTCTTTTTTTATTCTGACTATTAGTTACGAACAATTTTAAACAAAAAATAGCCAGGTCTGTCTATACCGGGTTAAAAAGGTTCAATTTTAGTCGAACAACTTCTGTTGTTTAAAAATTTGAAGCATATGTACGTAAGCAATATCCAACAAAATTATTCAGATTGAGATTAATAGTGTTAAACAATTCGGGTGTTGATGTCAGGGATTGACACTAATGACAACTCACTTTAAGCTCACTTCAGCCAAGTTTTCACGGTGAGATTTATACAGAACTAGCTTCCGCCCGCGGCGTCGCCCGCAAGGTATGTCGACAAAATCTATCCTATATCCTTCCCCGGGATGCAATCTACATATCTCTCCGCCAAATTTTATCGAAATCCGTTCAGTGGTTTAGGCGTGAAAAGGTAACATACAGACAGACAGACAGAGTTACTTTCGAATTTATAATATTAGTAAGTATAGATACATCAGCTGAAAATTGACTGTGTCATGCATGACAGTAATGGAGCAGTGTAAAATGTGCTTCGTTTTTATTCCCTTGGATGAGTTGACAAAAAAGTAAATGTGATTTGCTTGTATTTTTATGCTGGAATAGGTACCTTCTATATCTATGTATTTACAGATTTGTTATTGTACAATACGAGTTAAAGTTGATGGAAAAAACAACTTTACCTAGTATTCAAAGTCCTGACAGGCTGATACACGCACAGCCTAAATCGCTGGTTCTAGAGACATGAAATTTGGAGGGTGTGTTCTTTGTGAAGAGATAGTTTTTTTTTTTCGAGTGTGGGAAATCATCAAATGACCCCTCCCGCTCTGGGTGGAGCGGAAGGGAGTGTCGGACTCTTACTGACTAAAACTCACCCGTGTTCCTTCCTTAGCCCTTTATGTTCCGGGCCAGCGGTAACTCTTTCGGACAATCCCGCTGACCCGGCAGGCTTCGGCCCTGACGGGCCCCTTCGATTGATGAAAGAAAGAAAAGAAAAGAAAGAAAATTTGTGTGTTTTTGTGTTTTGTGTTTTTGTGCTTGTTTGTTTGCTTTTGTTTTTGTGTGTGTGTGTGTATGCTGACATCTCTTAGTGGCGCACGTGGAACACGCACGCGCCGTCCGACATGGGCCTGGTCCTGATCGGACGGTGAGCTACCCATTACTCTTCGTCTGCAGGCCCGTGCCTACGGTGGCCGGGAGTCGTCACGCGGTTCCCGACGCCCGGAGCGTCTCCCGCGACGGTTGGGACAGGAGGCTCTTTCGCTCAGCCATCCCGCCACCTCCTTCGCTACTGCTTCGCAGAAAGAGGTGACTGCCTCTCACTCCCTCTCGCTTCGGACCATGACTTGAACCAGGGCCAGACGCGAGAGGTCGCCGCCGCTGCCAATCGCCTCTACGAGGACACGGTGATGCTCCACCCAAGCGGGGTAGACCTCCACCGTATGCTCCACCGTGTTCCCTGGGCGATCCTCGCAGTGGTGACACCTGGGCGTTTCTTCCCGCCTGATGATATGCAGGAACCTCCCGAAACATCCGTGTTCAATGAGGACCTGTGTCAGGCGGTAGGTGAGGGCGCCGTGACGCCTCTCTAGCCACTCCTCAAAGAGGGGTCTTATCGCCACTGTCGTGGCGTGCCCTGCGCTGGGTTGCGACAGTTGCTCTTTCCATGCCGCCATGAGATCGCGCCGGAGGTCCGTCCGCTCCGCCGTGATTTGCCGCGGGAGCGGAGTTTCCCCCGACGTAGTGCCTCCACGCGCCACTCATACAGGAGTGCGAGGACTATCTCGATGAAGTTCCACCGGCTGTCGAGGACGAGACGAGGTACTTTCGAATTTATAATAATACCTAGTATGGGATGGGTAAGCAGAATTTTGATCCTTGCTTATAGTTTTTTCAAGTTCACTAGGTATAAGTAGACAAGTTACTGGAGCACCTATCATCTGGATCATTGGTACATATCCTAAATAATACAATTCAAGAAAATGCAGTTTACAAACTGACAGCAATAGTGTTATGACTTATGAGAACACATTATAAAGCTGAGCGATAGCCGTTTTACGTGGATGTGTCTCATGTTGTTTCCCGCAACCTTTTCTTATTTTTTCGTGTTTATGTTCTTTTTTGCATCATGTTTATCGCAAATAAACGTATTTTATTTCTTTCCTTCTAACATTATTAATAAAACTAAACGTCTTCTTGAAACAACATTAAAAGTTATTTTATGTCACTTTCACTAAGAAACACTAAAGGGAAAAACTTTTGAGCCCGAGGGAAATCAAAATGATATCCCGGATCGCACGAGAGAGTAATATTGGTGTCGCTACATATATTTATATGCATAGGATATGGGTAAAGGCCCACAAAACAGGCGCGACGCGACAGCACGACGCCACGCCAATGTAGTAGCGCAATTTCTATGAAATGTTGTATCAGAATCGTGACGCGACGTCACGTCGCGCCTTTCTGCTGCTGGTAGCTGTCACCCATAACATAAAGGCTCTCCCGCCTTTATGTTATGGGTGACAGCTACTAGACAAGGCTGCTCCTTAAATTGTTAATACAAAGCACGATTCCAGTTAACTAGTTTGCTCCGGGCAATTATTTCATACAAAAATTGTCCAACGTCAATTTTATTCCTCCAATAAAAGTTATCTGGCGATGGAAAAATCAGCCCTTAGACAATTAATGAGCTATTGGCTGTTTTGCTTATTTAATTGCATGAGAAAATTGTGCATTTCGTCGCGTAAGGGTCAACGCAGACATAGAGGAATAATCCGCGCGGTCTCGGGCATTTTCTTTACGGATCGCGTATGTTCGAGCTGATTCCCGCATATCTTCGAGGACGCGCGAGCATTTCAGCGTCACGAAAGGTAACAAAATAGAACAACACTACTTAAATAAATAATACGATTATTGGAATTTAATTTGATTATTGGAATTTAATTTGATTGTTGGAATTTAATTTGAAATTAATTTGTTAGTGGATCATTACAAAAATAAATATTTAGCAATAAACATGGACAACCAATATGATCAATATATATTTCAACAAATAGGTTGTATTTTAACAAATAGGTTGTCAACCTAGAATTAATGTGGACACTGGACAGCGGATGTGGACAGGGGAAACACTGCCAGCATTCTGGGCAAACAGGGGCCCGAGTGACATGCCTCAGCGCAGCTGGAGAACCAAAACCAAGCACCGCAGGCCATGACCCATGAGGTGAGTGAGGATATATGGATGAAGAAACTTATTTTTATTAGTTCAAAAGCTCGTACTAGTTTGAGAACCCCGGTCATGGCGCGGGCCGCCCGCGCCCGTGCTGCGCATTTATTGCGGCCACTTGTTTGAACGATCTATGGCGTGAGTTGCCCGCGCGCTCCCCGCGCCAAGCAGCCCGCGCCGCTCACCGCGCCCGCGAGCTCTCTATGGACACTCAAAAGAAGTTCATATAGCGTTCGCCGCGCCGCGTCCGCCCCACGCCCGCGCCCCTGTCTGGCCAAACACAAGTTTTTTGTCTCTCTAGAAAACTTACCAAAGACCTTGACCCTACTAGTTCTGCTACCCGATACTAGATGACGCTAGTTGTAACTAATGTCACCAGGCATCAAATTGTGGCGCGCAACACTAATATACATACAATCATTCTGATTTTTTGTCAGATTATTCTACAAGCAACATACTGAAGCACTAGTGTTTTAGATTTTTAGTCCAAACAATGGATTGTTTGTAAATAGACAATTGCTTCATATTTTGCAATAAATTACCAGAGTTGTGTCATCACGCTTCTCTTTCTTTTCTATGCAGTCCGACAGTGACCGCGCTTTAGGTCATGTAGACCCTTAACTTTTTTAACTTTAAGTAATAGCTATGTATCAAACAATTTTTTTTCTGTGCCCCTGACAGGGTCTGCAACTGCTCTTAGCTCTAAGACTTTTGTTAACATCTTGTTTTACCTTGTGGAACGCAAATAAATGAATATGAATAACTGACGGGGTATTGTTACCTAAACGACGATTTATAAAATAATCAGGAATATCTACCTACTCTGTTAGGTATATCAAATTAAAGCTCAATCTGTTAATCTTTCTTCAATTTTAAGAAAAAAAAAATCTTTTAACTTACCTGCATTTCGCCAGGATATCTCCTCTCGTCGACTGTGTGGTCACTACCTTCCATCATATCGGCACCCCAATGGAAATGAATTTGAGACAGCACATGTTTCTCCAAAAATGGGCCTCCTTCCAAGTATGGGCGTTCCGCCCTCCATTTTGTGGAAATTACCACTGGTGACAAAATAATTTGGTTTTAAAATGATACAACTCTGTGACACTGTTGCTGTGACTGTGCTGATCTGTTAATTATTTGAATAGGTATCTTATTGCTATGTCTTTTTTGCATGGGAGGACCAAATACTAATGTTATTGTTAGGTATTTTAAATTTTAAATCAAAGTACAGAAATAGGATGGAATAAATTAATGCATAGTAATGACTATGCATTGTTATGCAGATCAGACATCGAGAAACAGACATTTAACGGTAGAAAGAGAAAATTTGCGTAAAATTCGAAATCACGCGTTGAACGTCTAGGACATCTTAGTGGTGATCTGGAACTCCCACAAGACAAATCTGTCACTAAGTGTGTATATCTAATATACTCTAACAACACGCATCAACGATAGAAGCAATTATAACCGTTGACGTGTCGACGGCTGCAGTTGCACTGTAGTTGTCGTCTGTCGCTCGTATATATGCATAAGTTTCACGATTAGAAAGATTACGCTTGTGTGAGGCAAAATGACGCATGATTATCTTTAACGTGACTTTTAAAATGTTGGTCTCCCTTTTTTACTGACTAAAACCCATGCGTGTTCCTTCAGTCGCCTGTGCCAGCTGGGGCTACGGTCGGTACAATGCGTGCCACGAAAGATGAGACTTGACCCCGCCTCCCCCGCTCTTTCCGCTGCCCCTATGACGTCCGGTCCCGTCCCGCACTCAGACCTCATACCGCTAAAGATACCTAAAATCGTGTTCTGCGCAAGTCAAACCACGTGGTGTGTCAAGTCTCATCTTTCGTGGCACGCATTGTATGATGTATCTCTTTCAAACAACCCGCGACTCTGGCAGATATTGGTCTCCCTTACTTTTATAAGTTTTGTTTTTAGTTTAACAAGATGTAAGCAGGTTCAAAAATTTGAATGGCACGTGATCAACTTTGAACGTTAATATCTGGGAAACATGTCACTTTACGGGGTTTGGTCTTATTATGTTTTCTATTTACATTGATATCAGCTGCCGATTTATATAGGGTTAAAGTGTGGCCGCCATTTTGAAAAAAAAACAAAATGGTGGACAGGTAGGTTAGGATCTTCAAAGTGCTTTCCATATGAAATAACAAATGAAGTCATGCGTCATTTTAACCCATGATTATCATTTACGTACCTCTCAAATCACAATATCTTTCTAGGCTTAAATTGATTAAAGGCTCCTTCAAACAGGCGCGACACGCAATAAAATCGCGCGCACAAAGGCACCGCAAGTCGCGCAACGACCGGTACCTTTGTGTCGCGCCTGTTTGCAGGAGCCTTAATAGTGTCGCTTTGAAATGCTAATGTGATAGATGTGTCAACTCTGTTTCAGATGCTATTGTGATGTCCATCATGTTTGGACAGGACTATGATGTGAATCCAGTATAATCACATGTTGGGAATATAAACACGATAAGCGTTGCTCCATATCAAGTCAGGCCAGTCATTTACTCAGGGCTTAATCATATACATTTGCCGTACTATGCGTTCAATCTCAATGATATAGAACGCATGCCGGAAAACATTTTAATTGTAATGCGAACATAAATGTATGGAGCAGCTGATTTTTCTTTCGCGAATTCATGAAAACCAGCACTAGGGCTCTGTCTCGCTTAGGGTCATAGCATTATGCTGAGCGATGGCCGTTTTGCGTAAATGTGACGCATATTTTCCCACAACTTGTTCTTTTTTGTGTTACCTAGTTCTCTGCGTCATTTTTGCCGTGAATAATTTTTTTTTCTTTCTTATTTACCTTTATTTTTATGTTTGATCCCATAGCAAAAATTGTTCATAATGATGAGTAAAATGACCCCATTAGAGGTTTTAAGTTATTGTAATTACACTTTGTACATGAATTAATTTAAAATAAACACCAAAACTCCATAAACTATGCGATTATTTTGCAGCCAATGTTAATAATTTAACATACAATAAAAATCACTACACCTCGAGTTCCCCGCTAAATAAATAACCGTAGTAAATCAATCAATGATCGAAGCACACCTCGATCCCTTTCTAAGATCCCCTATTACTCACAGCATCCATCCTTTATCTAATACCTCCCACACAGCGTCTTAACAAATGACAGTATTATACTAACTAGCAAGTTACCATGTTCCAAAGGACCAACGATTTTGCCCAAGTAATTATTTATAGCGGCTAGGACCGCGTCTAATAATCATTAATTCGATGTCAGCACAGAGCACGGAGACGCCTCGCCGGCCACTTCTAGAGGCGGCAATTTACATTTAAAAAAAAGTTTATTATAGGTAGGTAAACATAGCAGGAGGTAAGTTAACATTGGGGTAGATAGCAGCATTGAAAATCTGGCCAATGTGGTCAATAGCAAAGGAAAAAGAGCACGATACCGGTCGCCAACACGATGGTCTGACCAAGCAAAAGAAGCTACGTCCTCAAACAAATTTCACCAGATGGTGATGGCAACTTTGGACCGGAGTCGATGAAAGCAGATTATCCGCTTAAAGTGGTCCAGTGACCACGATTCTCAGTAATGAGGGACCGATTAAAGGAGAAGGTAAACATAACGCAAAGACAAAAACACAAAAAAAAGAATATGTTGGACCAACCAAGCCTGTCACCGTTTTCTCGCAGTAATGATACAAATGACTGTAAAGAACCTGATGGCATTGAATGGCCTCCGCGACAGAAGGCCATGGCAGTAAACCAGCAAACCAGCGCTGGGGCTCTGTCTCGCATAGGGTCGTAGCATTATGGGTCGTAGTATTATGGGTCGTCGCATAGGGTTGAGCAAAGACGTTTTTCGTGGATGTGACCCAGTATTATAGTGTAATCTGTGGATGTGACGCATGTTCTGTTCAAGCCAACTCGCTATGCGCACGCACACACACATAAACCGTCACCGGCGGAGGTGGGCGCGCAACGTAGTGTGTGTGCGTGCGCATAGCGAGTTGGCTTGAACATATTCTCCCCCAGCTGTTCTTTCTTTGCGCCATGTTTACCGCATGTCAAGTTTAGAGCGGGCCCAGTCAGCAAAAAAAAACGGATTTTCTTTCTTTCTAGTATATAGTACTGCCGTCTTTAGACGCTGCCCCACAGCACGCCGTCTCGCCGCGTCGCCAGTGTACGGCGCGATGCGACGGGGCGATTCCTTGCTCTGTGGATATCAGACTATATGCGTGGGCACTTTTGTGCCAAAACCACTCACTGTTCTGTTAATTAAAGTTTTAAGAGCGTCTGGTTAGACAATTTTGCTGTTGTTTTGGAAGCTACAAACATGAACAGTCTGTCCCATCCATCTGCCTAGCTTTTTCCCAACTAATTTGGGGTCGGCTTCTAGTGTAACTGGATGCAGCTGAGTAAAGAAATATTGTTTATTCTGCACAAATATTTCAAAACGCATATTACAAATAAAAAAAGATATAAAATACCAGTACCAGTATTTTACATGAGCGACTGCCTATCTGAACTCTAAATCCCAGTTAATGGGTAATACGATACCTCTTAGTAAAACTGGTTGTCAGACTTTCGGGCTTCTAACAACCCAAAACGACTGTCAAAGATCCACGAAGGACACCTGGGAGCAACGGCTTAACGTACTATCCAAAGCAGGGAAAGGACTTGGTATATAAAGATGGTAACCCATCTAAGCACCAACCGTGGCAATCTGATGGATCCGTGCAACTGTTACGAACGACAAGCATGAACATTATGCAAAGGTAATAGAGAATGTTGAAACCAGAAATGGTCCTTTGTATCATCAACCCAACACTGACAACGATTGATTCCTTTTATTTGTAACTCAAAAACAGGCATTCTAGCATCAATAGGTTCTTTGTACTATACTGTATTCAGTAATAACATTATTATATTTGTCGATACTAGGTTCGAATCCGATAGAATGAAATTGAAATAATACAATGTTGTAAGTTGATTATTGAATCAAAGCTGAACCTTGAAACAGCAATTATACCCGGAGAAGTGTAAATAATATAATTTGAGACTACCCTCGGATGCGGAAACGCGTGGTACTGAGGCGTCGATTGCGATAACAGCGCGGGGGTCGGGAGGGGCTTCTTGCGGGCTTGCGGGTTGTATAGAGTACTCACGTGTGTATCCAGTATTGGTCAGCTTCACCTTATGTGGGTACACGTCAAAATTCAACCATCTGAGGTCAGGGCATTTGTATACCATGGACCCTGTTATGGATACATTTATTGTTGTTGGAAGATGACCTTCAAATTCACTCCAGTACTGGATCCATTCTCTGGTCCCGTACGGGGGCTCAATAGTTGGCAATTTTTCTGGGGGCCTTTCTTCTATTATATTTTCTTCATCTACATAATAAAAAATAAAAATAGTCATGCAAGTGTCTCCAGCCTATCCAACTATGGAGTCAAGGTCAACCCTTTAGTTGTAAAGGGTCCCTTCTAAGGGTAAATAATGGTAAAGGAAAAAAAACTTATTTATTTTGTTGCTATTCTGTTTAGTTTCGTTTTCATAGATTTTATTCTAATATGGCAGTACTTGAATCGCTAGATATTGATGATTGATGAAGGAAAGTGGTTGAGGATCGAGCTCAATGATGTGCAAGTGGAAAGGCTTAGGTTTAGTTTGTAATCGCTAGGCTTATGGTGAAGTGCAGTAAATGGAGCAGTATATATAGTCCTTCAGACGGTATTTCGGCTATGGTGATCTATCTCAACGGAGACTAGCCTTCGGCTTGGAAGATATTATAGAGCACATGTGTGTGCGCAGATATAGGTGTACAGGGGTGCTTTTCTCACTGTCATAGTCCGATGGGACAGCAATCCGACAGGACAGGAGAAAGATCAGGCGTAGGACCAATGGCTGAATGTGCTTTCCGAGCCACGGGGGTATCGCACTGCCAACTTTCGAACTCCGGGCTGTTACAGATGTTCTATGTCACGAAGTCCGTTTGGCTATGAATGTTGTCAAGCGTGCACATGCACATTGTGATCAACAGAGACTCAACAATGGGTGAAGTAAAACGGTACACATTCGAGGAAACAGCTTCATGCGACGGCAGCAAGGGGCAGCCGCTGTGGGAGCGCGCTTGTCGGGATACGTCACTACTACAATCAAAGCCGAACGGACTTCGTGAAATAGAATATCTGATCTGTACTAAGAAGTTCCTAACGTAAAAAACCTAATAACACTTAGCCCGAACTGGGATTCGAACCCACGCTCAGCATTTGCACTTACGCTCGACCACAAGACCAACGGGGCAGTCCAGTAGTAATAAATAGAATCTATAAACCTTTGATTATCATGAAAATGGAAAATACCTCCTTCTGCTGCTGCTTGCTCCATAATTTTGGCAGAGATACTTATACAATTTAGTATTATAGCATATTACACAAAGTTTTAGGACATTAAATTAATTTTATGAATTTTGCACGAAAACATAAAATCCAATATTTACATCATTCGTAACTTTCAGTCTATCAAAAAGTAGTCTGTATTTGTAACGACAGTTCGTAACCATGGTAATGTCAAAATACAGTCAATTTTATTTACATTCAACTTGACATAACAGAAAGTACAAACATGTTATAACAATCCTTCTCGTCATGAATCATAATTAAGCTTTGAAAAAATATAAATTATCAACAAAAATGCAGAAAAACGATAAAGACATACCGATTCACAAGAGACCTATTTTACCAGACCGAGAATTATTACTTTGGGAAAAATGGATACGAATCAGAGAAGACGAGACCACTGGGCTTGGAAAAAAGCTAGAACGTCCACCAGTGGATCTAGCAATGAACCTGTTGGCCAATGTTCGGGAGGACAAAGAACGAAAGGTTGCATTAGAAAATGCACAGATAGAAAAGATAGTGGGGGTTAGAGGATCTTTATGGGTTCGACCACCAAGACTGAAACAGCGTTGTTACTGTGCACCAGCATATGAACTGCATAGAACAGCAGCTGAAAAGGGTCGTCCAACTAAAGTGGAACATATTGGAGTTCCTGCTTATGTTAAAGAAACAGAATTAGGGATGGCTGGTAAACCACTTCGCCAGCCTTGTCAACAATTGAATGCTGATTATAGAAATTATAGAGCTAAACGAGAGGACGAGCTTATTGAAAAGATAATGAAAATTGATCCTTACAGGTAGTGTGGTGTGTGTTGCTGGTGGTGTTTTTTTATTAAAATAAGTTTGCGTTGTTTTTTTCTCATTTTCTGATTATTGTGTTGAGGTGTAATTATGCCAATTTTCTTCGTTACTAGTTAAATTTTTACTACAGCTTAAACTTATTTAATTATAATGAATTTTTATTCACACCGCAAACATCACAATCGGTGTGGCATTCTATCAGAATCCAATTAATGTTACTCTAATTCAGTAGGTCACTCTCGTCTACACTATATTTCACTATAATAAAACAATATTTATGTTTCAGGCCAGATATTGGAAACTTACTAATAAGAGGCATAAATCCTCCACCTCCACCACCAAAACTACCTCCGCTACCAGAAATTATCATCGAAGATGCAAAAAATCTGCCAAAAGAACCGCTCAGTGGTGTTTTCTGTTTGAAAATAAATAATTCTGTCTTTTACAAAGATATACCTGGACAAGATCTAGACGTCTTGTCATCTTTTGCAATACAAGAAGATGATTCTAATGAACTTTGCACTATGTGGACGTACTACTTCAATGTCCCTGAAAAAAGAGCAGGCAGGTGTAAACTGTTTCTCCAGAATCTTGGAACTGTGACTTTGAGATATTGTTGGAAGAAAATAAAACGAATAATTCCTTTCATACCCGAAGCTGTCTATGAACAAGTATTCTTTTTCAACAAAAACGAAGACGTAATATCGCCTGGTCAAAGCAAACAAATATTTTTCACATTTATTGCCGATTCGCCTGGTATGTATAGTGAAGTTTGGGAATTAAGTATGTCTAATATAAATTTATTTGAAGATAGTACAAAAAAACTAATTGTTAAGTTATACGCTGACTCAGTTAAAGACAAAACTATGATAATGAAGAAAGTTGCAGCTCTTAAAACAGGAATTCAGAGAAAAGTGGAGCATAACATAGCGTTTGAGTTTCTTGAAGAAATAATTGAAAAGGTTTTCGATATTGTTCCGCAAATCTATCCATACGAGAAATTCTTCGTGGAAGCAGAAATGTTTGTTATGAAAAATCCAGTGTGCTTTTACCATCAGACAGAGGTCAACAAAATGAAGGGGCTGTACACAGAAATGGTTAAGGGGGAGGACTGGGATCTGTCAATAGATTCTTGGAGACACAGAATGATGCAAAAACAGTTCGATGACAGAATGAAATATTATGAGTTGTTAAGAAAATCTCACGCAGAGTTATTAAAGCCTTGGTACGAAGGTGATGGTCTTATAAAAGAGAAACTTCGCACGGTAAAATGTTTGTTATGTCAGTTTGCCGATCTGTTTGATAAAGAATTTGCTAATGTAACGGATTCATTCATGGATATACCAACTTCAGCTGAAGTTAAAGGTGCACGGCGTAGTAAGATACAAGGTAGCAACAGCAAAATTGGTGTTATCGATCCTGTTACCGAGCAGATGATGCGTAATGTTTTCTATTTGCGAATGTATGACCATCTTGCGACTACAATAGAGCTATGTGCAGGAGTATTGAGCAGTTTAGATCTGAATAGATGGATTGAATTTGATTTTTGTCGGCATTAGGTACGACTATAATTTAGATTGAAATAGTTTTATTGATATTTTATTAATAATTAATTCATGTTTATTTTTTTAAATAAAATCATGGGACTTTATTTCATTTCTTGATCGTGTAAATAATAAAATATTAAATAAACAACCATTAATGTTTATTTCAATTGAAGTACCGAATAAAGTTGAATAGATTTTGCAAAAAAGTAAAGTTTGAGTCTTTAATCTGTAATAAAACAAATTAGTCTTAGGGGTTATTTTTATCTTCATAATAATATAACTTTGATGATGATTGGAAAATCGGCTCTAAAAGAAGGAGAATGATCGACTAGTATCGCGTAAATTCTGAATCAGGACTTTAACACGGTAGAAGGCATAACATTACTGTATACAGGGTGTCCCTGAAAATATGGACCAAATCGAATAGGGGCGTAGGCAAGGTCATTTCAAAACTTTTTTTAACCCTGAGAATGTCGGTGAATTTTTTTGCGGTTCAAAAGTTATGACTTCGCAAAGTGCTCAAAGAAAAAAAATCATTAAAAAAAACTATCTAAAAAGCCCTGATATATATTTTTTTAAGTTTAAGGAGCGATATACAATAACTTTACAGCACTGTATGACCTAAACCTTTTCTGTAACTTAGGTAGTCCATTTTTACACAGAAAAGCCTGACTAAGTGCGGGTACACACTAGCTATAAAATGTATACGATACGTGTAGTAGTATATATGTCGCAGGTTTATGACAAAATTATGTTTTTGATCAAAAACCTAGGCTATTGATCAAGAACCGGAAGAAGATAAAACTAGCTAAAAGCAGAGCTTTGTGAGGGCTCGCGTCGTTTTTCTGCGTGGTAATAATCTTTATGGCAGTTTTTTTTTAATATTTTTTTTCGTAGTTTAAATTATTTTTTTTTTTACTGATAACACATCTACATATAAATAGAAATTATTATGTTAAAGCACAAATCAATAGGCGTAATAGTTTTCCGTAAAGTGTACCACAAAATGCTCAGGTTGTGGGATATAGCAGGGCTCGCTTCGCTCGCCCTGATTATTACTTTAAGTTATCATAAACCTGACAATTAAGAGACAATAAACAATGATTTATTTGTAATAATTTTACATACATAAAAAAAAGTGTGATGTGTGTATGACGTGGGAGAAAAAAACTGGTTAAAATGATTTTCCAATTTAATCATTTTGTAATATTTATTGTTATTCAGCATGGTATTTTGATAGTAGGTTGTAATTTATGTGTAAATTTTGCATGCCCAAGTGACGGCAGAGCATGGAGAACGGGATTTATAGGAAATAAAACGAGTGTATAGTAACATAACAACAATATATCAACATATTTCAGAGCTTAGACTTGACTTGTTTCACATAAATAACAGAGTGACCGGGCGGGTGTCGCTGAGTTGGCCTGACGTTGCGTTCGATGGGGATGCTGTCGGGGCCCTCCAGTTGTCTTAGAAGTCCAAGCTGTAGGCAAAACATTACAAGATACATTGGTCGATTCTGTAAAAATCTCACAGTGAAAACTTAGGTGAAGTGAGTTTGTTTTTGCTAGGAATTGACACTATTGACAGCTCACTCCACGCTCACTTCACCTAAGTTTTCACGGTGAGAATTTTACAGAATAGCACTGCAGGGGTAAAGTTTAGTAACGTTTAAAAACGCCAAAATGTATGGTTAAAGTCGCTAAGCACTACTTAACTTTAAGTAACGTTTATGAATAAAGGGGTTTGTTAATAAACTGTCATCAGAGTATGTATACATCAAGCTACACTATTTGCGCTGTAGCATGGTGCGGGTGACAGTTTCAGTAACATTTCGTTTCACTCTTGAAAGTTGCCGCGATTTACAATTTATGACTTAATATTTCAGTTGTACCACATTCGTAATATATTAAATAATTAATAACTGTAGTAAATTAAATTAAACCCAACCAGAATGTTCTAATCAAGAAATAAAATCAAATTGAATGAAAAATTAAGCAAAGTGTTATGCGTATAACGTAACGCCATAGACGTATTTAGTGATGGGATGTACTGCTACGATGGATAGTCGATATTTTTTATAATAAAAAACGTATATTGTGCGTAGGTCAATTTTTATTTTTAAAAGGTCTAATTATACAACAGAACATTTATAGGGTAAGGTTGCTTAAAAGGTTGCTAAAAAAAAATACATGTTATTCGTCTAAACTCATATCAGAGTCAGGAACATCTGAATTGTCACTCAATTCATCATCTGAATCTGTGACGGATATTATTAACGATGACTCAATTATGTTGTCAATATGTATGTCACGATCCCAATCAGACATAATGTCCCTTTTTGTTTTATTCACGACCTTCGACCAGTCTTCAGGTTGAACATTGTTGATGGCCTCTTGTAATAGGGCCAACATCTTATTTGCCGTAAATGGCGGCGAAGTATTATTTCTTGCGGCGTAACCTAAAAATAAACGAACTTATAAAAAAAAGTATTCAAATAATCATCAATCAGACTAATCTAGTATCTGGTAATGTTTTTAAACTAGGTACATGCTACGATCGGAAAGCTGATTTTTTTATAAAGCTTCAAAATGGGAATTGAAATTAAAAGCATACCTTTTATTTGGGCCCAAATCAGCTCAATAGCGTTATACTGGCAATGGTAGGGTGGTAGTCGAAGGACCTGGTGGCCTTTTTCTTTTGCCATCTCGTCCAGAGCATAGGTAGGAGTTGGTGGCTTATGGCGTCGGACTAAGGCAATAAGCTCCGTCTTTAACATTTTTATATCTGCTGTAACTCCGTTTTCACTCAGCCACTTCACCAACTCGCTTTTGCGGTTGGATTGGTTTGGGGGTTTATTAACTTGCACCGAATGGTAGGGTGCGTTGTCCATTATTATGGTCATAGGCTCTTTTAAATTGTTTAATAGACCTATGAACCAATCTTTAAATTTTTCGTAATTCATCTCCTCATGATACTCCGTAGTTTTTTTTGACTTAAAAGCCAGCAAACAATCAGGGACGAATCCACTTGCTGTACCTGCGTGACAAATAATAAGGCGTTCGCCTTTGCCTTCCGGCACTTTGGTACACGATTGTGCCGTATCGTCGGTCCAACTTTTACCCACTGTGTGGTTGGCGTTTAGCCACGTTTCATCCAAAAAGACAACTTTGCTCCAATCACTTATGTTTTTGGCCTTCCTTAAAAATCTACATCTTGCTAGGGCAATGTCAGTCCTATCCATAATAATCTTTCTTTTGTTAACTTTTTTGTAAACAAAGCCAATATCTTTTATAACTTGCCGTAGCGAAGTAATACCTCCTTTGAACAAGTCAGCTTCTTTTAATGATTTTAGAAGCTTGAGCAATGTGGGTAGCTCCATTCTTCTATAATAATCATAAATATGATTTCTAATAGCAACCTTAGCAAAATCATCCAAATCTGTGATTGGCTTCACCTTGGTCCGCTTTTTGTTGGGTGTCGATAATTTATTTTCAAACATCCCATCTTGGCCAATTTTCTCACGTGTTATACGCGAAACAGTATTGCGGCCAATATCAAGAGCTTCGGCTACTCGTTCTACAATATGATTCAATGGTAACAACGGTCCATTATTTTGTTGTTCTCTTTCAAAGTAGTCTCGGAGGCGAACAACAAGCTCCCTGGCCTGACTACCCAAAACAGTTTTTTTTGTATGCTTAGGCATGGTAATAACAACAAACTCAACAAACTTATAACAAATAACAATTTAACAAAAATGAAAACAAACAATGAAATCGTAATACGTGTCACATTAAGTCACAATATAACGCGCTTGCACTCGTACTCGCACTCACAGCATCGCACGGGTAAACAACATGGCCGCCGCGCCGATGCACCATAGAGCAAAAATGTTGTCACGAAAAAAAAAAACATAAACCCGATTTTGATTATTTTATATAAGTACAAAGATAATTATGTAGCCATAAAACATTTATATTGACAAGTTTATACACGTAGCACACACGTAGTTACACTGCACAACTGAATAATACACTAATTTTCATAACAATATTAAAGAGAACTAGATTCACGCTGCGAGTATCGTTAGCGATAAAAATGAATTGCATAACCTCACATCCCTACGTGGTACTGACAAATGTCAACGTCATACGGGCAACTGTCACCCGCACCATGCTACAGCGCAAATAGTGTAAGTTTATACAAGCTGGAATTTTGAGACAGTGCAGTAAGGATTTTTCTGTAGCTTCAAAAACGGTTCCTGATTTTCTAGTACTCAAACCTCAGCTGGTCCAATAGAGTTTTTGATCCATAAAAGAAACAGGATCGATTACATCCATTTTTTTAATATGATATCTGCCTATTTTCTTGCTGACTGTAATTTTTTTTTTCAAAATATGTCTATGCTGAACAAAATGTCTCGAAAAAGTTATGGAAAGTGTCCTAAGAACGTTTTCTTGTAGCGACAACGGATAAGACTTGTCCTTATTGCCCCATCTTAAAAATCCACCCTGTATAGTTCTGAGCATTTTCAAAGATAAATAGTACAGACGCCAGCACATCAAGTTACTACAATCTGTCAAATTTCTTTAATAGATTTTCAACTTTATCGCTACAGTATAAAGTTCAAGGTTGATTGAAAAAATTTGACAGTTTCGGATAGCTTGATGTGCTGGCGTCTGTACAAACACCTAAGCTTAACATACACATATTGGTGCCAAATCAGGTATTTACAGGGATTTGTCGCCACTGCCCGTGTATGAATAGTCCCTTTGAATTTTTATGACGACTCTTTTTGACTAATGGGTTGATGGCAGGATTTATGGGAAATTACTTACAGATGTGGCTGTGACAATCACTCTAATATTATAAAGGCGAAAGTTTGTGAGTGTGTGTGTGTGTTTATATGTTTGTTACTTCTTCACGCTCAAACGGCTGGACCAATATTGATAAAATTTTTGATGGAGGTAGCTGACACCATGGATTAACATATAGGCGTATTATCCCGATATTCCCACGGGATCGACATTTACGCGGATAAAACCGCGGGGCGCAGCTAGTCATGTCTAAAAAATTTTGAGTAGCGTTCGATTTCGTACCTGTTCAGTGCCAATATGCACAGGTTTTTCGTATATAATCCAGGTGACGCACTCGGTGTATGGCGGTGTTGTTAGGGAGCCTTTGTATGTGACGTAGTTGCCATCGTGTAGGTCATCGCTGTCCATCCATGACAGGGATTCTGTAATCATTTAAGAGAAAATGGGTTTAGGCGAGTCAAACAATAGGGGCCAATATACAATCAAACAATAGGGGGCAATATACAACACACGGTTTTCCTCTTTAAAGCTTTTCTTTCTTTAGGTAAAGGTTTCATTTCATTATTGCCATTGCTGGCAGGCTAAGGTTTCAAGAGTATAAAATATTGGATCCCCACCTATGAAATTGGCGTTTTTTTCTCACAAATAAAGAACCTTGTCACTTACTCACTAGGTATTATTTAAAATATTCATCAATTGCGCTTGATATTCTATCGGATTATGAGCATCATAGACAACTACCAATAGTAAAAAAAGCTTAGTACATATAGTTTTCTAAACATAAAAAATACCTTAAACATGACTCCTTTTTTTGTTAGTAGAAATGACCACTACGACGTATTTGTTTTAACTTAGCCAAAAATTATTTTTGTCGCTTAATGTAAGTGGCATACGTTATCTTAGTTTTTAAACATTAGTGCATAAAAGTTTTAAAACATTAGTGTTCATGGTTCTTAAATAAATTAAGAAAATGTTAGTATGAAAAATGCAACTTCTTTGAAATTCTCCATACAAAACGCTGATTTCATAGGTGGGGACCTAATACAATCCGCAAGAGTTAACTTGAGACTTCAGTCGGATGGCGTTAGCGCGCGGTACTGAGGAGTCGATGGCGAGAGCGGTAACAGCGCGGGAGTCGGGAGGAGCCACTCGGGTCTCAAGTTAACTCTTGCGGGCAGGACTTGGTTTTAATTTCGATTTTTAAGAAAATATTACTTTGGTACTGATTCTTTCATGAACCTTAATATTACACACATAATATTTCATGTTCGTAAGTTTGGAATTATAACTACAGACTACTAGTCGGTTAAGTATAATAAATAACCTTCTCCTTTTTGGAAGTCGGTTAATTAATTCAAGCACTTTGAGTGTAGGTACCGACCTGAGGTAACTCTAACAGACTGTTCACTTTTCTTGATTCTTTCGAATCCTTCGACGAGCCTGTCGAACCTAGGGTTAGGAGCATCTACGGCTTTTAGGAGGAAACCAACTACGGCCAGACCGTCCGGGTGTCCCACTGCTACTTCCATTGATTCGTATTTACTGTTATAGTGGACGAAGTGGCATTCTGCTGCGTATCTGAAAAATTTTGTAAATAGAATAATAAAGCTATCATCATAAGTTTTAAATTGTAAATTCTTGCATTATTTTCCTTTTTTCCTAAATATAATATAGTTTCAATCATGTTTCAACCATAGGTAATAAGATTGTTTAAGTTGTTAACGCGTTCCTATATAAGTTGGCACAGTCCGCAGTTGTTTGATCCCTATTTGTAAGTAACCTCACAGCTGAACACTGTCCCTTAAGATACAGGTTATCCTAGTTTGAGAGGCAGGGCTCACAATATCTGTATACAAACTACTGCAGCGTTAATTAGCTCCATGTTAAACAATGTATACTAATGTATGTATTTCTTTTTGTGACAATAAACTATTTATTATTATTATTATAAGCCTCCCGCCCGATTTCGATCACGGTGGCCAATCTCAACGGAGATTAGCCAGGTGCGCAGGAGATATTATAGTGCACAAGTGTGTGCGTATATACAGGTGCACTTTCTGTTCCTTTACTCTCATAGTCCGATAGGACGGCAATCCGACACGACCGGGGAGAGATTAGACGCAGGACCAACGGCTTTACGTGCTTTCCGAGACACGGGAGTATTTATAACCGCCAACTTCCAAACTCCAGACTGTTACTAAGAAATTCCTAATGGAAAACCCAATAACACTTTGTCCATAATAGAATATAAGTAACTAGATACGAGTATTTAATCAAAATTAGAGATGCGCCGAGTAACACTTTTGCCGAGTAACGAGTACCGAGATTTACTCGGCTCAATTTTTTTTCAACCGAGTACTCGGCCGAGTAACTCGGTTCAATCAAATTCCCATTTCGCGCGCGTAAACAAGTGGAAGCATCGTGTACGTATAGCGAGCGATTGTTTTCGGAGGCCAATAACGTGTACGAAGGAAAGAGGAATATAGGCTGTTACCAGAACGTGCAGAAAGACTAGTATTCCTGCATCATAACTTACCTTTATTAAATTTTAAATATTGATTATTATTTATTACTGTTCATGTCATCTGTTATTTTGTCTCATTACTACTCATTCATTAGCATAATTTTGATTTTATTAATTGAGATTGACAAAGATTTCCTAAATTAGTAATAAATACTTTTTGATTAACACTGTTGTTTTAATTATATCTACCTAAATATATTGCTTTTCTTAAACAAAGTATACTCGGCATTCAAACCGAGTTATTCGGCCGAGTACGAGTATCAAAAAACCCGCCGAGTACGCCGAGTACCGAGTATCAACCGAGTACTCGGCCCATCTCTAATCAAAATCAAAAAAAAATCTCCAGTGTTAAAAAAGATAGCCTCTGAAACGCCTGCCTTTGAACATGGGTCTTTGTTTTTGTCTTTGTTTTTTTACGACTTCCTAGTGTTCAAGTTATGAAGAAGAAACCACGTAGCATATCAAACTTACCAGCCGGTCGATTCTGTTAAAATCTCACCGTGAAAACTTAGGTGAAGTGAGTTTGTTTTTGTTAGGAATTGACACAATTGACAGCTCACGGTGAGATTTTTACAGAATAGCACCGCAGTAACAGCAACATGGTTTTTTTAGAATGAATTTTCTTTATTTACTCTCATTTCGTAAATAAAGAACGGAACTGTGGGTCAGGTGTTAACAATACTTCATCATTCTTGCTGACTTATTTGCCAAGTTTATTTTCTCTCGGATGAACTTTTATTTATTTTAATTTCTGCAATGAATTAAGACTCACCCTTGTCCATCTAATAAGTGTTCACAGCCAGAGAAGTTATCAACCGACCAGTGGAAGTGCATTTGTTCGAATACGTATTCACCGATGAGGGGCCCGCCGTGGAGGATCGGCCGGACTTCAGATTCAAATGTGAAGTATGCTGCAAATTAGAATTTAAAAAGAGTAAAGATGGGCTTACACACCTACTCTAGGTGTGTAGGCCCAGTGGTAAGGCCTCGCCTCCCATGTACAGACGCCAGCACATCAAGCTACTACAATCTGTCAAATTTCTTTAATAGATTTTGAACTTTATCGCTAAAGCATAAGGTTCAAAGTTGATTGGAAAAGTTTGTCATTTTCGGGTAGCTTGATGTGCTGGCGTCTGTACATGGTTGTAGTTTCATATCCGAGCAATATGTCTTTTTCAATTCATATGCACTTACTTTTTAAGTTTATCTTGGACATCACTGAAGGAAAACATCGTGAGGAAACCTAAAGGGCAATTCTCGTAATTTTAATAAGTTTACAGTCTGAACTCAGTCTCAATGTGTTAAAAAATACTTCTAATTTCCCTACATTTTGACAAATTTTTGAAATTTGTTTGTCTCCGAGATGAGACTACGACAAAATTTTGAACGTTTTAAATTACGAGAATTTGACCTCAGCTGGTCGATTCTGTAAAAATCTCACCGTGAAAATTTAGGTAAAGAAAAAAAAAAAAAGGTAGACAGGGTAGGGGGGGGGGTGGGAGGTAGGTAGGTAGGTTTAGGTAAATTTAGGTTTTTTTTTTTTTTAGGTGAAGTGAGTTTGTTTTTGCTAGGATTGACACTATTGACAGCTCACTCCACGCTCACTTCACCTAAGTTTTCACGGTGAGATGTTTACAGAATGGCACTGCTGGACTTTAATAATTTCAAGTAACACTTTTACAAATTTTTTTTTAATAATTAATTCTGATATCGCCAACCTGGCTGGAGTAAGCGTAATGATCAAAGCTCATGCCTTCTATGTAAGAGTCCTTCGTAATGGGACAATAATAGGCTGGTATTATTGAAAGATAGAAGTAGGCCGACTTTGGGGCAGTCCAATCAGAAGATAAAGAATATCTGCATTTTATATGAAGCAGCATCATCTACCAGCCAGCACTGGGCCTGCGTGGTGTGGATTACGGCTCTCTCCCTCTTACAGACAGAAAGCCTGTGTCCCAGCAGTGATACATCATAAGCTGATTAAGCTACTGTATGAAGCGACCACCGTCTAGCCATTTCCATAACCCAATTTTGGCGATTTTTGCGTTTGACCACTGGTCAAACGCAAAAATCGCCAAAATTGGGTTTCGCCAAAGTGGCCTAAAAAGGCCACTTTGGCGAATCATAAAAGGATGACATTATGAATCGTAATGGACAGTTAACAAATCGAAATCGAATCATCGATCGATCGATCGTTATCGAATCATATCCCATTAATGAAGGATTTTTCAGTTATTTTTTTTTTTGTCTGTGCTAAAATACTAATCAGTTCAATCCCTATCTCTTTGATTATACCTACGTAGTGCAACGAAAAAAAGAAAAAACACGGACTGTCTTCGCCATATTTTGATTCATAACGTTATCCTTTTATGATTCGCCAAAGTGGCCTTTTTAGGCCCCCAGTTTTCAAACTTTTAGGATTCTGATAATCCGTAACTATCGGTTTAATTTTTGAGGTCTCCTAAGAAAGGAGATGTGTCGTATGATCGAGGTTGATGTGACCCATCTACAGTCTGACCGTGACACTATCAGCTTAACTTTACAAGTCAAACTTTTCGCCAAATAGTTCTTATTAAATTACAAGTCCTTCAAATACTACATGAGTATTAGATAATGTGGTTACATACGAAACCGGATATCCAGCGTAGGAATTAAGGCCAGGCAAATCCGATTAGTATAGGCGAGTGTCTCACAAGATACCTTGGATGACAACCGACTATTTTGATCGAGTTATTTTGGGCAGTTCCTACTCAAATTAACCACAATTTAGTTTGTCTAAAAAACAACTTACTTATGTTGTACTTATTTACTTTACTATAATTAAAATGATGTAGATAAAGGTGTAGGCGGCAATTTTTCTTTACTTTTCTCAAGAAGATTTTCTCGGTATGTACCCACTGTGAGAGGGATTTATGAAAGTTTTGTTAACTACTTTTATTAACTTGATGATTTTATATTTTCGTTTTTATGTGCATATGTACATATATACAAACTATGTCATTATTTTTTTATAATTGGTTTTAAGCCGTCTCCATTAAATAGATAAATAATCAAAATAATGGCGGGGTGGGATTTCGATTTTGGGAAAATTAACACATTTAAATGCAAAGAAAAACACCTTCAATTGGAAAGAGATTGAAAACGTTTTCATATTTTTCAATATACCAATATCGTTTTTATACTCTCCAATAGCAATAAAACCATCAACTGCTTCGTCCTATGATACAACGAGGGAAAAACGATTTCCATAACGGACTCTGTTAATAAAGCTAATCCTCTAAATAGTATTTCGAAACCAGAAGAAATTGCTCCAACAACGTAGAAAACCGCTTATTGTAATCAACTTATTTCCATGGACTTTGAACGAAGTAATACTCTACTGGCAATGTTTGTTTTCTTTGTAAAGTTAGCTCGTACGCACGGGCTTTTATTTAGCGCACTAGATTTCCAACCCTTGGTATTGAGCCAAGAATTTAGAATCTAATAGAGCGCAGCTCTGCGCGTCAAAAACCACGTTTGGCACTAAGTTTGACACTAAAACACAGAGAGCGAAAAAAAAGATGCGATCAAAAATCAAACCCTTATTCTGCAACCTTTCCTCAAAGGGCCTTGGTCAAATTGCCCAAATCTCGTTAACTGGCGCATTTCTGTGCAAAACATGCCATTTATTCCGATGTAATGGGAGTTTTAATGTGAATGTATGGCGTTTTCGCCCCTTCTCAGGAAGAGCCGGATGGCAATGGAATTTAGAAACCATTTATACTAATTAACTTTTCCCATACTTTTTGATTAATGTTATGTGGTTTTCGGCCTACTTACATGGTGTGATAGCAATTCACATTCATCAACATCAGCATTTCAGCCGAAAAACGTCCTCTGCTGGACATAGGCTAACCCAAGCCGTAGGTACTTTAGCACTGTAATTTACATTAAGTTCGTTTATAAAATAACGTTTTACTGATTTGAAATCCATCACTGGATACGTTCTGTAGGCTTATAAATAAAATAGTGTTTGCAGCAATAAGCAAATACAATTTTCAAGCCGTGACCAAGCTGATCGAAGTTTAGTTTAGTTAGTTCAAACTTTGGGGATATGACATTACCATAGGTATATAATATCTCTTATCGTATACTAAATAAACAAAAAATTATACCAAATATCACTGTTTCATTTGTATAGATCTCATCATCTGCCTGGCCTTTTCCCAACTATGTCGGGATCGTCTTCCAGTCTAACCGGATGCAATTGAATACCAGTATTTTTTATGAACCGACTGCCTTTCTGATCTCCACAACCCAGCCACTGGGTAATACAATAGCCCTTGGTAAGACTGGTGGTCAGACTTTCGGGGTTCTAACTACTTATTATTTTATCAATTCTATAATTAAAACGATTTACAACCAATTACAGAAATTAAAGACAGTTTTCACATACCTACACATAAAACATTAAATGTAAAATCAAGTAAAACTACCCGTACGTAACGACTGTCAAAGATCCACGAATGACAGCCGGAACCAACACTAGAGGGCCCCTCACTCCGTGCCTCGGAAAGCTCTTGGTGTGTAAAGATGGTCACCCATCCACGGACCAACCACCGCAAGAGTAGCTTAACCAGATCGATCGACCTGTGCGGCTGTTATTTACTTAACAACAAGCCCCTCGTATAAATCTATGATAAAGATATTGTAATATTTCCAAGGTCAAATCAGGGCCAAAGTCCATGTAAACACTCTCTCAATAACAACATTATGTATTATTATGTTAATATATTCCACAACCTTCAATCTCCCTATAATACACAACCAAACTGAAACCGATTTGATTATCTTCCAGCCCCCGATAATAACCGGTGTTAAAATATTACTGTACACTTGATACTAAGCCTTATCTTATCAGCAACATTCGCAGTTGTTAACTGATTTTAACGTTATGTTATATTTGGATTATTTTATCGTTTGGCTTCCTTATTTTTAGTGCACTATTGATTTCTGTGTGAGATTTGGGCAACAAATGACGACACATGTTGTTTTTGCCTGAATTTCATCGAGCTGTACCTATTAAATACGATTTTTTGTTTTCCATCTATGGGAAAAAGGCGGGAGTTAATCTGCCTAGCCTTTTCCCAACTATGTTGGGTTTGGCTTCCAGTCTCACCGGATGCAGCTGAATACCAGTATTTTACATGGAGCGACTGCCTATCTGACCTCCACAACCCAGTTACTGGGTAACACAATACTCCTTGGTAAGACTGGTTGTCAGACTTTCGGGTTTCTGACGACCCGTAACGACTGACAAAGATCCAACAATGACAGCCGGAACCAACTGCGCTTTCCGAGGCACGGTGGGGTCTCGGTATGTAAAGATGGGTTACCCATCCACGGACCGACCTTGGCAAGCGTAGCTTAACCAGCACCCTAATTGCGTAACACACTATCAATCGGAATCTCAATAATTATGAAGCAAATTGCTAATCCATTGCTTCATAAGTTTGAAAAATTTGTCTGCTCAACACGTAAATGACGCAATGAATGTTGTCAAACTGTCAAAAGCAAAACCGAATCCGATTGATAACGTGTTAAACAATTGCCCAGCTGATCGATCGACTCGTGTGGCTGTTATTACTTATCCAACAGGAGTATATTGTGTTATTGATAGTTTTTAATTCAATTTCGTAAGTGCCGAGAGCGGGTGCGTCTCATAACGTATAAACTCATTTGGTCTAATTTCATTTTATTATCGTTCATAAGATATAATCATCGTAAGATATACCAACTGTTGATATAATTTCTTTACATATAACATTTATTTATTCTAAAACTTAATTAGTATAATGTTGTTTGATATAACGTTTATGTAATCGAAAATCATTTGGTCTAACGTTTAATATGTATATTGTTTATTTAATCGAAAATCATTTGGTCTAACGTTTAATATATATAAAAAAACATCATGGTTAAAACTCCGATTCAGATAGGTTAGGTTAGAAGGCTAAGGCGGGAGCGAAGCGGAGCGGAGCTCCCGCCTTAGCCTTCGTGGTTATTTTTTTTAAACCACCCAGAAATAGGAGCAAGGAAGGAAGGAAGGATAGGAGGTCGACATAGGATGCAAGAGCGAGCGAAGGGCACACCGAGGTTCGGTTTTGTTAGGTTACTTTAAACCCTTTACGTAGAAATAGGAGCCCCGCGAAGCGGGGCTCCGTCGACATAATATGTATAATGCAAGAGCGAGCGTATGATAATACAAAAATACCTTTACCAAGGTATATATTAATTGATTAGAGGATAGTTTTATGAATGAACTTGTATGAATTCATTTTTAAAGAACTGAGCAAGATTAGGCACACTAAGTGACAACTAACAATAACTTTTGTTGACCCTACCGCTACCCACAGGCTACAACATAAAAATAATACTAAATAAACTAACCCGTGTTTATGCAATTTTGCTTTGTGTTTTAAGTAGGCGTTTTCATCATAGTAGACTGAATAAGTTTTATATCTTTTGAGTGGTATGACAAACGATATTATATTTAATGTATGTTATGTCAAACGATGTTATATTTAATGTATGTTATGCTTATAAAAATTAGTTATTTTAAAATTATATCAATCGTTCATTATATTAACTAATCGCTATGTTAAATAAAATTATAGGCTCCGTTGTTATATGTTGTTAATATTAGAGATTTTGTTGTTATATCATCTATTACTTACCCGCCGAGAGCCCCAGACAGTGAACATTTGTCACGATCTCGGGCTTACGGCCTACCTGCCGGATATAACCTATGGTTTAACATGAGCACAGCCAGTGTGGAACTCTTTGCCGGCCATCTGTCTTCCCTTCCACATTTAACCCGTCTGCCTTGAAACCAAGAGTGAACTGGCATCTTATTTATTTATTTATTTAGGTATTTATTTAAACTTTTCGCACAAAAAGGTACAAAGGCGGACTTAATGCCTTAGGCATCTTCTGGGTACGCTTGTTCCATCATAGACCTCATCCATCGCGTTTTATCGGGAGTGATCGGGGTCAAAAGCGGGCCCATTTAGCAATAAAAACAAATGAGCACATTTTGCTTAAGCATTGGTAATATCTATATTATTAGATCAAGTCCATTTCAATTTTATTTACGATTTGTTTTTCTATTTTTGTTTTTATTTTTTCGATTTTGTGTTGCTTTGGAACAGCATATTTGATGTGGTTAGAAGTTTAGAATTGATATGATCGTTAAATGAGCTCTGAGAAAATTATCTCCTATTTATTTATTTTTTATTAATTTATTGACACAAAAAAATTAACATCACAACAATGATATTGCGTAAAAAAAATTGCAGGCTATAATGTAAATTACAATAAGGGATTTGCAGCCGAACTAAGTGAAAAACCTGTATCTCGGTATACAGTGCCGTAATAATCTATTATCTAATTTATGTTATTGTATAGGTATATCTACACACTATTTATATCAAAAGGCATGTGGCCTTTCGCAAGTGATGTTTACGATAATCTTACGAATATCGATAAAATGGATTACTTCAGTACCGATAATAGATAGCAGAAATATGCGAAACATAACTGCGGTTGTCGACACGCTAAGAAGAAGAAGACTGCGGTTGTGGAGATCAGAAAGGCAGTGGCTCCATGTAACATACTGGTATTCAGCTGCATCCGGTTAGACTGGAAGCCAACCCAACATAGTTGGGAAATGGCTAGGCAGATTGATTTATTGGGTATTTCAATAACAAGTGCTTTTATCTAACCTTTCCTCCTTTAGAACAATACATTATTGTTATAGAAGCTTACCTATATTCTCCGCGAGTTCATACTAATAAATTATAGGAAGTTACTAAAACATTTCCAAAGAACACCATCATCTTTTTTTTATTTTTTTGCGTTTCCGTGGAGACCTTTAAAAAGCGCCCGGGCTTTGAGGATAATACCGTGGAGTGTGGGATTTTTCCACCGTTTTCTCAAAAGATCGTTAAAAATCCTCTCTGCGCAAAGCCTGTTACCGGTTTTCTCAATGCCTGAGTAGACTGTAAGGCCAAATAACGCACCGTCGGGAATTGACAGTCGATTCCCGACCACCGTAGGCGCGGGCTTGAGGACGGCGAGCAATGGGCAGCTCGCCATCCGGTAAGGACCAGGCCTGGGTCGACGGCGCGTTGTGTTCCACGCGCGCCTCAAAGAGATGTCAGCACTAACTGATGCGAGTCCGCTAGGGCCAATGCCTGCCAGGGTCGCGGGTTGTTCAAAAGAGATACCGTGGCACAGGCAACTGAAGGAACACGGGTGGGTTTCAGTCGGTAACAGTCTGACACGCCCTCCCACTCCGCCCAGAGCGGCAGAAGTTATTTGATAATATCCCACCCAAAAAAAAAAGGCCTAATAACGCACAGACAATGGAAAAAGGTTTATGTTTTAAGATTTGTTAGGAGAATTTCTCACCTGTTGAGCCATTGTTGAGGAGTATACCATTTACTTCATTGTCCCAATATCCTTTATACTGAAGTGTATCTAGTGACGACCATTGAGGGCAGCGACTTAGGGATATAGCGAGGGGTGACTGCGAAGCCCTGAGGCGGGATATTTGCTCCGCTGGAAACAAAAACAAAAAACAATTAGGAGGTACTATTGTTACTGTTAGCCTGCATCACTCAACTGCTGGACTGCTGCCTCTCCCCATGACTTCCAGCTCTTTTGATCCAGGGCTAAAATGGACCACTGGTCGTTTATTTTCTCCCGCTCGTCTCACCATCTTCTACGGGGTAGTAAGTAATTAGGAGTAAGTAGGTACTGAGATTTTTTCATGATAGCCTGTTGGTAAAAAGACTTGCATCTTAAAGTATTTCTAAAACTGATAAATGGATGGAGGGGTCAAGTGGGTGGACCTGAAAGTCTTCTGAGTCTTGAGTAAATAGGTTAGATAGAGGTCTGACTAGAAATTAATAGTTAGTTTACAAGTGGTCACTCGAAAATCAAGTTAGAAATTAAAATACATTTCGCCAAAGTAGATAATTGATTAAGTGGCGATGGAATGTAAATTATCGAAGATTGGAACACTGCTATAGACATATTTTATAAAATTGCTAACTGATTTGGAATTGCTACCTTGCTACATAAAAAAACATAAATGCTACCTCTTTAAAATATTACTGTAATTAAGAAATCGAATATTATAGTGAATAGAAGTTTTGATATTAAACTGTTATTAATTACTATTAACAGTGAGGCTAAGTATTGCCATACCTACAACTAGTTAATGCCGCCAGTTTCTTGGGTACATTACCAGTCGACAGAGCGATGCGGAGGAATTTTTCGACGGTATAATTAAGTTTGTGAATAGTTATAGTTGGGATAAATAATTTTATTATTTTTATTAACTCATTAGGTATTCATTATTTTTACTTACATATTACTTGTCTTTATTAATAAAGTAAATAAATATTTTATTAATTTTGACAGCCAATTCATTTTTTATTCATTTTATCTCTTAAAACGTTTGGAATAATAACGTTTTACATATTGACTTATTATTATACAATTTTATAAAAACGACATTCCGATTTTTCAATACTTCGAATTTTTTCCGAATTATCTTTTCTTCTTTCGCCGCACCCAAACTCAACGAACGCAATAGGCGACGTAGGATGCAAGAGCGAGCGAAGGGCACCCGAGGTTAGGTTTGGCTAGGTTACTTTAAACCCTTTACACACAAATAAGGGTCCCACGAAGCGGAGCTACGTCGACATAGGATGCAAGAGCGAAAATACCGTCATGATGAATTTGTGACTGGCTTAGAAAATGTATTATAAAATGATATTTTGTATAAACGTGATTATTCCAAAAGAATCTAAATATTAACAGAAAAATGTTTAAATTATTAAATGTCATCGGAAACATTTGTGAAGCATTTGCCAAATAAATGTTTGTAATGCGAGTGTTTATAAAATAAAACATTTGAGGAATGAGTTGTTTGTGAAATAAATAGTATATGAAACGTTGGTTGTAAACATGTTGTAAACTTAAAATTTGTCAATGGAGTTAAACATTAGTGAACCGTTTTATACTATTCTAAAAAACAACTACGAAAATTACTGTAATTTACGTAGTTGTTTTTTTTTTTTTTGTAAACGATTCTAAACAATCTACTTTCATAATGTGCATTAATTCAGTTATACATGATTGTGTGTAATGTTAGACTAGTACTAATAGAAAATCATTGCGTATTTCAGGGCACAATGCGCAGTGAAACTACAGTCACCTAAAAGAGCGGTGACAGCCACATAACAGAAGCAGTGTTGGCTGCCATGAAAAGTAGCGACAGTATCGTATCATCTCGCAGTTCAACCTAGGAGGTTCTCGTCTGCTTTTCCGGCGCGGTAACGGCTGTAACCGTATTTTAAAAGTTCATGGAATGACAGTACGGCGACGGCCGTATAATTTGTTACTTTCTTTAGGTCAAACACGGCTACCGCTGTCTAAAATTTAATTGCTTAATGTATAGACTTTATGCTTAAAGCAATAAGGCTGAGATCACGTTGTTTTTCTGTAAAAATTAAGTGGTGTACGTGCTTTAGACGTGTTTTTTTTTTTTGATGCTTCATGTTTTTCAACATGAAATATATTATTTTCAGATGAGTTGGCGCAAACGTGATAATTATCGCATTATGAAGCTTTTCGATGACACGTCTACATCTGAATCATCTCGTTCAGAAGAAGACCCTTAGGCAACTGATCCAATTTAAGAATGACAGACGGGACGTTGGTCCCGGCTGTCATTCTTAAATTGGATCTTTCTTTTATCTTTGGATCAGTTGTTCAGCTGAATGTGCTTTCCGAGGCACGGAGGAGTGTCGGTATGTAGACATGGTCACCCATCCACGGACCAACCGCGGCAAGCGTAGCATAACCTGATCAATCGACCCGTGCGGCTGTGATTACTTAGCCATGAGCGCCTCTTGCATAGATATAGTTTATGAACCGGAAATACATAAGCTACATTTTTATCCCGGTTCCCATGGGACCATGGGAGTTAAGTCGCGGATTCAAGATAGAAATATAACACTACTAGCTTCTGCCCGCGACTTCGTCCGCGTGAAATTTCTTGTTACCCCGACCCACCCTGTCGCATCGCATCGCCTGCCCGCGCTATTACTTCGTTTTTGCTTAGCGTTCTTTCTGACTTGTTTTCTTTTTGCTCGGCTCCTAAAGGTCATAGCGTGATGTTAAATAGCCTATAGCCTTCCTCAAGAATTGGGCTATCAAATGCAAAAATAATTTTTCAAATCCGACAGGTAGTTCCAGAGATTAGCGCGTTCAACAAAACAAACAAACAAAAAACTCTTCAGCTTTATAATATTAGTACCTATAGATGAACCGGAAATTGACATAGGCTACATTTTATCCCGGTTCCCGTGGGACCATGGGAGTTAAGTCGCGGGTTCAAGATAGAAATATAACACTATTAACATTACCATCAGTCCTAGTTTCTTTAGACTTCACAGTGACCACACTCACGGGATTGAATCTCACTATCCTGTTCTCCATTACAAAAATATCCTTTATACGTATTGAACTATAAACTTTAACACATGTAAAACAAACGTGCACAATATAGGTACGTTCGATTCCGGATTAAGTGAGCAAAGAAAACAATTTGATTTCAAATCATACCAGGCTGATTAGATAGTCCTTTATCATGTTTTTGACAGCCTGCCTGACAACGCTTTTGTGTAAATGTAGGATTAGTAATAGCTACAAATTCTTCTTATATTGTTTGGAAGAAAATATAGGTACACAACACAAGCTTCTGCCCGCGACTTCGTCCGCATGAAATTTCACCCTCCCCCATTCACCCTCTTAGGGGTGGAATTTCGAAAAACCCTTTCTTAGTGGATACCTATTTTTCACAAAGAACACACCCTCCAAACTTTATATCTCTAGGACCAGCGGTTTAGCCTGTGCGTTGATATATCAGCAGTCAGGACTTAGAATTTTATACAAGGTGTAACGTTAAATGCGCAAAACCTCTTAAGGGGTCATTGTACTCAACATTATGAACAAATTTTACTATGGGACCAAATCGCGAAAAAAAAATCAGCTGTTCCCTACATTTAATGTACTAAACAGCTGATCTTTTTTTTGCGATTTCAAGTTTGGTCCCATAGTAAAAGTTTGTCAAAAAAGTTGCCTCCACGAGTGGGACCACTACTTTCGGCGTCCTTCTGCTGTTAACTCCGCAATCACCTATGATAAAACTACTAACAGAAATAACAGACACGTTAAGGTGCCACTAGTCGATATTTTCTCCATACAAATTTTGGGAGAGCAATACTCCACTGTTTGACATTGTGTATCCAAAGTTAAACATGATATCGTTTTGTATTATTATTAGTTTTGTCTGTACGGAAACAGAACAGTAAAATAAAAAGTCATTAAAAAGTTATGAGCCAACAAAGATTCGTTTTTCTTGCTTTGGTTGTAAATAAGTAATAAGAGAACTTTGAACTTTGGGTGTAAATAAGTAGTAAAAGAACTGTAAAATCTTCAAAACAAAGTCAATACCGACAAAGCTCAGTTATTGAAGAGTTCAATAAACTTTTTATGTAATTGATATAAGCAGTGGTTTTTTCATGAAAGTCAATTTTCCAAAGCACTTTTCGAATTGTTTTACTTGCCTTTCAGTTCGGAACGGTGTTTCCATGCGTGCGAACTAGACGTTGTGCGTGTAGACTAGCATCTACCTGCTCATAACTGATACTATCTTTGTCGGACACGAAGCCAGGAGACAGCGTGATTTTTGGCCATGACCACCAGTGAGTTCGAGCGACTAGTTCCACCTTTAGCCTCATTACCTAAGATTGGGCATAAGCATCCTATTTTGCCGGGAGGGGTCGCCCTAAGAGGACATAGTGACATTATTGGTGATGTTTTTACAGAATGATCAGGTGTGCAGTACTCGCAACAGGCTTGCGTGCATCACCAAATGTATGAACGTAAACGAGGCAAATGGAGTATTCGTAAGAATCGTAGCAGGTGGCGTTCTGTAGTTTCCCATGGGAAGAAAGCGTGAGTTTACGTGTGTTTTTGATGTCGTACTTACCCAACCTCGCTGCATAATGCAGCCTACAAAGTTCCCCACTGCTGGGAAACAGGCCTTCTCTCTGTGAGAGCGAGCAGGCAGCACTACCACGTGAGCCCTATGCGGATCGGTATAACCCGCCAGATCTTCTTCACTACTACATGATAGAACATCATTGTACAAACGTCACATTGATAGTTTAAATATCATGCGTATTGTAAGTGGTTCGTTCAACTAGTTTCTATTAATTACTAAAATGGATTTGTCGATATGTCGGAATGTGAACGAAAACGATAAGATTAGCATAACGCGTGTGTGTAATCAGAAATTCTTTAGTTTAACATTCATATTTATCGAGTGCTATGAATCAAAATTGTGTGGTGGAGAAAAATTTAATAAGCGCTTGCGACTAAACCTCTAGTTAATTGTGCAAACGATGAGTGCGTTTCAGGGTCTAACTTAAGGCTTACAAGACCTAAACCCAAAAAACGCAAGTTTTAGAAACAATAAAAGTATATGATCGACTACAGTAAACAAAATCAGAAAAATATATGATATTCTTCAGGATACATGCTAGGTAGATAGTGTGTCCAAAACATAATAGAACTAATTTGATACGATAGGTACAAAAAATCATGAAGATACCTCTAAAAACTTTCTTTTTACAATAAAAACAATACCACAGATTACTAAATAGTTACTACGTCAATACTAATGTACACACAACTGTTCTGATTTTTTGTCAGATTATTCTACAGGTAAGCACCCTAATTGCGTTACACACTTTGAACCACGAACTGAATGATTTTGAAGGATACTGCTAATCCATTGCCTTTTATGTTCGAAAGAACAAGAAAAAAAAGAAAGAAAGAAAAAGAAAAAATAGAAAGAAAGAAAAAAAAGAAAGAGAAAGAAAGAGAAGAAAGAGTATTCTATTCTAAAAATTTCAGCAATAGCGAAAATAACTCAATGAATGTTGTTAAACTATCAAAATAAAAGCACTTTACAACTGATAATGTGTTATGCAACATCCCCTAAAAAAAAAAAAAAACCCACCGCTGGCCACTCAGTAAAGGGAAAGTGACACTCAGCTGCCCTAGCGCTCAGACATAATGACTTGACGAATGTTAGGTATTGATTTTAATGGTAATTAACGTCTAACTTGATTTCATGCTATAGTTAGACAAATCTTACTCTTGTTCACTATCAGGGTTGGTGTTTAATTAGGCGGATCACACAATACAACGTACCACGCGGCGGGGCGCGGGGGTATTTTAATTTAATTTATTTATTTGTTAGAATATTGTTGTTACAAAGGTGTTACACGTAATATATGAATATTCTGCTATTTCCAGCGTACCAATATTTCAAAGAATTGAAATAAAAGAGTAATACAACAATGTCAACATTAAACCATAAAATGTCAAAGATAAGGAAAACGTTAACTACTATAATACAATGTCAAGGGTTATTAATTATAATGTCAAGAATGATTAAATACAATGTGCAAAATTATTTATTTAATACAATGTCATAGAAATTAAATTCCATTCAATTATTAGCACAAAGGCGAGTCGTCGTCTAATTTATATTTTGAATCAAATTTTTCATTTAAAAAACTCATTTGTTGAGTAGTATTACTTTCTTTTATTAGTACTTTTGTAATAGGAGGGTAAATAATTTCTCTTTAAATATCATGAACAGGTACAGAGCTAAACTAGAATTTGTATGTAAAAGGATACGCGGTGCGGTGGGGGCTGGCGTTGTAGTGTGTGATCTGCTTTAGGGATTAAAATAATATTAGTCTAATATGAATGAGACTATCGCAAAAGGTAGTAATTATTATAATAAAAAGCACGTGACCTTCTGCTGAAAAGTGCAACCGTTTCGTAGATAAGATAAAACTTGTACAATGCACACTTTATGTTTACATGATTTACAAAGTAAGCATTAAACACTGATACATACTACTAGTCAATTCTAGGGAATTGCATAGGGTAGATACTATATTACTTGGAATTTTTTGTTTATATAAGTGTTCCCTACCCATATGACACTACTTCCACCGCGCGTGGAAACTTTGCATAGGTACTACCTACCTTAAATTTTTTTTCGAACCAAACCCCTAATTACGCACAAATATATAACATTTTCAATATCACTTTATTGACATTGGCAATCACATAATCCAACTGTCTGGTATTCCTTATCAGATTAGCTACCAAAGATTAAAGATTAGTGTTATTATATAAGATGGACACGAGGTTAGAGTAAACACAAAAAAGAGAAGCGTATTAATTTTAAATTTTTCCGCAAGTAGGTTTTCCGTAAAAAATAAATAATGTCAAGCAAACTGTAAGCAACCAGTTACTTTACCAATAATTGTGCTAATCTTTTAATCACAGTAGAAAAAGATAAAGTTGAAAAATAAAACAGTTGCATCGCTAAGAGTATCTAAATGCAGTTAGGTCCGGCAGGTTATATCCCCAAGAGACCATTGTTATTAGTTTGGTAAGGGTGTCCAGATGGATAAAATTCACCAACAATTAGAAACACTTGGTGTAGGATATTGAAGCAGTTCAATATCCTACACCAAGTGTTTCTAATTGTTATAATAATGGTTATAACCAGAGAACCTGGAAAAAGGGGCATTCTTTCTGCGATAACGATGCTGGGAACGTCTAAATACATGAGACCGACTTATGCTACCGAAAAGGTTATGTTAATCCTATTGCAATTAGTTGTAGTAGAAATACGAAACGCTTTGAAAGCAATTGTCACTTTTTAAAAAGGTAAAAGGTACGAGAAACTACTTGTCTAAGTCCGCTTTGTATAAGAGAAACACGGGTTGCTCTCACGCGCATCGAAAGAAAGAAAATAGGTACATTGTACTGTTCGAGTTCCATAAGTTTTTTCTTAAATAAATTACACGCACAAGTTTTATCGTCACAGAAACTTACCTACTGTTTCTATACGTAAACTTGCTACGCAAAGCTAACCTTCTAATCAAACATTTGATTAGAACCACCCAAGATCTCTAATTAGGTATGCACCACAAGAATCGACAAGCTCAATAATAATATGTCATTAGGTGTCCTAGTAATCAATTCTGTTAAATCAATTACTAGTAGTTTCCCTATTAATGATCGTTCACGAACTACTGAATGCAGCACATAGATGAAGAAGGTCGAAGACCACGTACTATGGTGAAAGACCGTGGAGCCGTGAGTAGGTACGGCCGCAAGTTAGTGGCAACAAAACCAGTACAAGCTGGCCTCTCATTCTATTTGAACTTTGTACTACTCTAGGCCAGCTCAAGGTGAAAGTATTATCACACTGACGTGCGGTCTACTGTGCTGTTAAGTGTTAGAGCCTTTATTGGTTTCTGAACCAACGTTCAACCTTACTGTACCTTTTTCGCAACAGAAAACACTTCATAGCAGTACCAACTGCCACCCTGACAAGGTATTGCAGAGCTTAACACACAAAGAAAACAATCTACCTACTGGTTTCCTTATCATCAGCCATTAAGCGGAAAGACTTTCAATGCTAGACATCAAGAAGAAACAACAAAAATTTTCAAAAATATAATAATTATGAATTACTCACGCGCAGACAACTTGGAGCTCCTCATTTTCACATCAATATTTCCCAACGTCCTCTCACAAATGAACTAACTGAGGTCGATACCATCGGTAAAGTCACGAGGTCATCTATCACACCGATATCGATGGATTTACCTCGACACTATCTGAAAGATAACTAGTTCTTCGTTTGTTTCAGTGTATTAGTAATACGGCTTAAGGTTTGGTTTCATTGAGCACTTTTTTGTGGCATTTTGGAGCAACGTTTTGAATCGATTAGTAGCGCAGTAGGAAAAAGTAAAAGGTATATTAAGAGGAGCTATGTGCGAAATCGTGGCATGTGATTGAAAAGGCTTATGACCAGTTACAGTAGTGGACAGTGGTAGACAAAATCGATTGATTAGCTCAAAAAAATTAAACGTTAAGAGCGAACTTTTCAAGACAAGCCAAGTGATTGCGGCAAGTTTAGAAAGAAACGGTTTGATGAATAAGATTGGTCTCGAGCAAAATAAATAAAGTCCTACAGCAGATTTAAGAGAAGACCGGGAACCATGTAAGGATTGAGAAGAGGGGAATGGATTTTTTTGTAGTAATTGAGAAAGAAAGAATAATAATTTGGACACAGTTTGTGAAACACAAAATTCGAATAGCAGAATATGAAAGTGAAAATAATGTTTTTAAACTACAATAGCGTGCCAAAAAGGTTCATTTCAGCATTGATAATACATACAGTCTTCACATAGTTGTCGGTCCACCTTGTGGGAGGCCTTCCAATGCTACACCTTCCGGTGCGCGGTCGACACGCAGGAATCCGTTGGATGCGATAAGCACAGAACAGGTCGAAGTGGAGGTGCTTGGGGGAGGCCTATATTCAGCAGTCGACGTCTTTCGGCTGAAATGATGATGATATATACATACAGTGGAAGGAAGGAGAAATTAGTAGGAGAAAGGGATAGTGTTTACTGTGTTTAGAATACTAACGTTCTATCTAACGCCTACTCAATTTTAGTTCGCAATTGTGCACAATCACGTCTTACTGCATGAACGCTTTTTTTTTTTCAGGATGGGAAATCATCAAATGACTCCTCCCGCTCTGGGTGGAGCGGAAGGGAGTGTCAGACTCTTACTGACTAAAACCCACCCGTGTTCCTTCCTTCGCCCTTTATGTTCCGGGCCAGCGGTAACCCTTTCGGACAATCCCGCTGACCCGGCAGGCTTCGGCCCTTACGGGCCCCTTCGTTTAATGCTGACATCTCTTTGAGGCGCGCGTGGAACACGTACGCGCCGTCCGGCACGGACCTGGTCCTGATCGGACGGTGAGCTACCCATTACTCTCCGCCCGCAGGCCCGCGCCTACGGTGGCCGGGAGTCGTCGCGCGGCTCCCGAAGTCCCGACGCCCGGAGCGTCTCTTAAATCGGCCCCGACCGGACCGGACCGGATCGGTCTCTCGGAATCGGCGGAGAATCTCTTAAATTATCGGAAGCCTTTTATTTTAATAATTCTGGATATAAAACCCCAACAGGTAGAATAAAGTGTTAGCAAGAGTGGAATAGAAAAGGCTAACAAAAAAAATTATAGTTGAAGTTACCTGCACCGCACCTTAATAAACCAGTCTTCAAGTACACCATGTCCATCACCTGTGCTGTATTATGCATTTCCCATGAATGTTTAACACAATCGATATTGCCCACTCACATAGGTACTGACTGGTTTTGTCTGACCAGTCTAAGAATATCTACGGGTTGATTGAATTCAATTCTCAGGCTAAAAATACTATTGGTCAGGTTAAAAGTGGTGTATAATAAAGCCGAAAAGACTAAGGGTTTCAAGGTTGTTTTTTTATACACAGAAAAAATAACGAAAATTTAAAATACATCGTATTGAAATAAGACAGGTATTTCAATATTATATTAAATTTTCGTTGTTTTTTTCCTTTTTAAATAACGAAAATATCTGTTTTAAAAGCTGTACAGAAGTAAGTAAGCCAGTAGTTCGACCAATATGTGTTATGAACATAATTATGTGAATCAATCCTAGTTATATCGAAAATAGTTAGAATAACTGTAGTTACTATAACACGTAACCATTATATCGTCGACCGTAGGTTCAATTGAGGTAAGGGACAAAATATGATTTTTCAGGAGAGGCCGACAAAGTTTTTTTTCGGACTAAATCGCCCATAACTTTTTTAGTTATTAACCTATTTCGGGTCTGATTTCACACATAATCTTGTATTTTAGTGCTCTATCTACATGTGTAACATTTATTTAAATAAATTAGCTATTTAAGAAAATAGATGTCCCTTACAACAACGTATTTTTGTTAGTAATGTCCCTTACTGACCAAGTAACTTGTAGTCCCGTCCCTTACATTAAATTGACCTCTGCGTTGGATCCAATCTATTAATCAAAAATAGTGTAAAGGACTTGTTGAAAAAATTTATGAAAAAAATACAGTGTAAAGAGGTTTTTGACAGCAAATGAAGTACGCACTTTATATTACTGTTTCTTCAAAAATAAACCATGTAACGGTAATTCGTTGATTGGGAAGACCCTTACCTTATTTGAAGTGGATTGGCGGCGATAATTACACCATTTCAAGTTCCTATATTGCGTAGTCTTTCAGATACATTGTTATTATGGGGGTGATTCGAAATTTGGATCCAAAAATCATTAGGGTAAGGGACATTTTTCTTAAGCTAGAATTTTTTCATATACACCATTCGATAGAGCGAAAAATTCTGAACAAAACTGTATACTCAACTCATTTTGGGTATTTTGTCCCTTACCTCAATTGAACCTACGGTCGACGATATTATATTAATAGTGTTTTTATTTGGATTTTGAACTTTACATAGGTATTTTTCATTTTGGTCAATTAACGGTGAGGTAAACCAATTTAAGGAATTTTGTACACAGGAATTTTAAATTTTAGCTTTATGAACTTCAGTAACATATCCATTTGACATTTTAAGCTTTCGGTATTTTGAATATAAGTGAAATACACATTAGGTATTTAGATTTTAGGGATTTTGAACGTAGGTTATTTTACGTAGTTACTGTTACGCAGTTTGGCGGGTGCATAAAATGTTTGGTCCTAATTAATTGATTTATTATTATTATTACGTTAGTTCTATCAATTTTAGATATTGCAGTACGTACCCATAATTGATATGGTGTACATAATAGAGTATTCTATTATATTCTTATAAAGTTGTCGTATCTTGGATTTTCCTCTTCAAAAACCATGAAACGACACCCATGACAATAAAAATGAAAATATTTGCAGCCGCCATCTTGGATTTTCATTTTGACCTAACTATTGGTACCCTCGAAACCATGAAAATTTTTTGTTTCATTACTACGAGTATTTCTACCAGTTTAATATTACCACAAACCGCGCTAATGTAGGTACCTACTTCGTTCCAAAAAAAAGAAACCAAATTCTTTGATTCTCATGTTTTATTTTACAAGATTTTAGTTACTACAGAAGTGTAAAAAAAACATTGTTCATAAAGAAGACGAGACACAAATCGCTTGAGCAACAGGTAAGTAATAGGCACACTTTTATTCTTAGGTCTGTCTCCGAGGTCAGACAGTCAATTAAATGAACACTATATTTATGATCCTCTCAATAATTACCAATTACATATGTGTGATGCTTTGGGTGCCTAAAGGCTCCTTCAAACAGGCGCGACACGAGATAAAATCGCGCGCGACATAAAGGCACCGCAAGTCGCGCAACGAGCGGTACCTGTGTCGCGCGCGATTCGCGTCGCTTGTTTGTAGGAGCCTTTATGTCGATTTGTTGAACACAGGCTGGGGCTAAACCTGACCTATTTAAAAAAATAAACTTTCCTATCGTTCAGCGGTTGAGTGACGCGAAAGTTTATCTGTTTTTCTTCAGCATTTTCGCTCATTAACGTTCGGGCATTCTCCCAAGTTTCCTGTAAAAAATAATAGGTACAGTCACAAAAAGAGATAAGTGACCAAGGTCTTCGGATATAGTTGAAGTTTAGTAAGAAATCGATGGATGTTTTCGGATAAAATTTTATTTAATGAATAGAAAACAAACAGTTCTTTTCTCAAATTTATTTTCATTCAAAAACTTCCACCGGTTTCTTACTAAACTTCAACTATATCCGACGAACAAAATGATCGGTTGCTGTAGCGCGTATATCCCGCTGATGCTCCATTGACGATATTGTTTATTGTGTTTTTGATAAAAATGCATGAGATTAGATTGATAAAATAAAAAACCCGACATGAGTAGGTATGTTATTTTAGTTTAATCTCAGATTTGATGCCACCAACTGCATCAAACTAGGTACTTGAAAAGTGAGCTAGTTTTGAATCTTAAGCCACAGACACATTACTGTGTCGTGTTGTGTCGTGACTCGGGATACACCAATCAAACGAATCTGTTCAGGACTACGTCAAAATACAACGAGTTTTGATTGGCTAACACTGCGTCAGTAGGCGTCACGACACGACACGACACAGTAGTATGAATCCAGCTTCAGTTGCAGTTGGGTTTTGATTTTGTCATTTTATTTTTATTCGAATCCTTTTAGTGTGTTCCTATATTTTTGGAATCGTCTCCTCAAGCTCTTTATTTTGATTCAAGACCTTCCTTTGTCATCGTCTAAAATCCGCCATTTTGATTTTATAAAAACAAAACTTAAAGTCTATAATCTTCACGCGGCCTAAACGAGTCGATAGACTCCTCAAGTATTAAAATCCATCCAGCCGTTAGGATGCTTCGAGGGTATAAGGAATTCCACACACAAATATACATAGTTAAGTACGCAAAAAAACAACTCTGTCATGTCACGTAGTCTGGATCCATTTTCTTTTTTGGAAAACAAAGGAGGGCTAAAAAAAATAACAAAAAGCTTTATTGCCAAAACGAAAAGGTGATAATGGTGACAGACAGTAATTTATGATTGATGATTTTTTATTGATTGATGTCAGATCTCCCTAAAATGGTGTGATGACGTTAATTGATATATAGAATATATTATGCTTTTCCATAAATTATGCTACTACTTACTACTAGGTACTATAATTATTGTTTTAAAATAAATAAATAAATTAACGGAACACAACACAACCATTTTGTGTTATCAATTTATCATTGATTGATAGATATCACCATTTTCTAAAACAAAAAAAAAAACAAGTCAAAACCATCGAAACAAATGAAACTAAGTACAAAAATAAATAGCGTTGCCTCCTGTGAGGATTGAACTCACGACCCCTGGTTTACGAGACCAGTGCTCTACTAGGTATTCCCCGGTTATTTAACAGTTTCATAAACTACTAATTCGATAATCGAATTGGTTTTTATTACTTCGCAGTAGGTGCGAAAAGAAGAGTATTCCCCTCGGGGATAAAGGTGTCTTCATCTTGGGCGAGCTTGAATCACTCACTGCATTCAGGATTCTAATCTTAACTCCATCGCTTCGATCAGGAGTTAACTCAGAGCTCCTAGAAGAACTAGGATCCTTCGTTGCATTCAAGATTCAAAATATCGCCCGCGACAATAAGACACTACTTTATCTTAGTGAATAATCTACTATAAAACAGTTCCATTAGAGAGTCACGCCTGCAGAGGCTATATATAGCTCTGATGGCTCTTTTCTGCGGAATAAAAATAGACTCTATGTCTGGAGCCCGTCCCCCTAAGTAAAATACCGTATGACATAATACTATGAAAGTAACTAAAATATACTAGATCAGTAAATTGATGGATTTTCCTAACATCATAATATATGCTGCTGAACTTAGGCGTACTGCGAGGGATGTTAAACGAGGATCCCATTGAAGGCTTGAGTCAATACTATCTCACAATTACTACTTGTGACATTTGGTAAAGAAAACCTTATGCACTTCATTTTTTTATCATTTATTACTAAATTATTAGTAATGAGCCAAGTTTGGATCTGAAGTGGGGCATTATTTAAATCGTCAAGATTTAATTTAATTTCGTTTATTAATTTAAAAAATCAAGGAAGTATCGTCAGCAAATAACTCCATTTGTGCTTGGACTTTTAACAGATGGGGTAGATCATTGATATATACTATAAACAGGAAAGGACCTAAGGTCAAACCTTGTAGTATACCCATTTTTACTTTTAAACCGAGTGAATTGACATCATTTATTTGAACTTGCTGTGGTCTATCATTTAAATAAGATGTTATTAAACTGAGCGCAAGTTTTCAAAGTTCGTAATGCTCAAGTTTTAAGGGTAAGGTATCGTGATCGACGCAATCAAAAGCCTTGGAATGTCATAAAAAATCTTATGACGTCTTGGGGCTCTTCCCACGCCGTAAATATGTGTTTTAATAAAGTGACACCAGTCACCAGTCGTACAATAACCCTTAAATGTAAACTTTATAAAATCTAATCTATAAAACCATATATGTAATCTGTTATGTCTGGTAATTATTTATATAGATAAGTATATGTTTTTTGTATGTATTTATATATTGCATACATATTGCAAATGGTACACCACAGACTAGCTGCAGTTTTGACTCTATTTTCTCTCTAAATTCAAAGGTTGTCTTTAAAAGATCGCTTTTAGCGATAAGACCGCCCTTTGTGTCACCCCTTGTATAACTTCAATACTCATTTATCTGCAATATTTCTTTATCATCATTATCTGCCTAGCCTTTTCCCAACTAGATTGGGGAATAATAAGGTGTACAAAATTAAGAACTAGAACACAAACTTATAATAAATGATTTCTATTTTCAGAGATACTCTTTTTAGGGAAACCCTGAAAACCCATGGGTAAAGCAACCCTTAGTTAAATCTATGCCAGCTTTGCTTAACTTTTGCCCTTGTGACTTGTTGATTGTCATTCAATCAAAGGATCAGACGGACAAAAATTGTAATAAATGTTATTTTGGTATATGTACCGTGTATACATCCATATGCATTTAGTAAAAAGCGGTTATTTTAATATTACAAACAGACAATTTATTTATTTGTATAGATAAAATTAAATTATCTCTACAGAAGCTTTCAAAACTAGATCAGTAAATCTCTTTTATAGCCCCGCACACAATTTGCATGACACTAGCCACTACACTGCATAAATCATGGTTTACAATGACAGCTCAGTTTCATGAACTTTTTATTTTAGTAGTAATTAACAAAAAACATTGTACCTAGTCCGTTCACGTTGTTTTGAAATATTTTGTAGGCATTTCTTCTTTATCATATCAGTACGAACATTTATTTTAATTAGAATCATAAAGATAATCGTTGTTAATTAGAAATTTGGTCTTTTTGAAGGCCAAGAAAACAGAGAGCGAAACTTACCTACTTGTAAGTGGATTAAAAACTCAGATAGCTCTAGAATATATTGATGGCTAACTAGAGGGTCTTCTTAGCGTGTCGGTGGTCAGTGATGACAGTCAGCCCAGAATTTGGCTACGAGCTCGGCACCTTCAGTAGCGTCCATCAAATCCTGTAGCGTGCAGACAACAGAACACGCAGGATACGATATTAAGTGCACCATTGTTTGTGGGACCGTCCGGACAGTACCTACCACATTTACACTCCAGGGCCGAGTCATTGTGCTTCCCTACCTGAGTCCGAAATCTACTTAAAGACTTCCAGATAAGTCAAGGCAACTCATATCCAGGTGGCCGATTTTCAGCAGTTGGAACAAATGGGTTTAGTAGGGAAGCAAAATCCACCACAGCTTTAGTCTTTCCTAAGTGTGCATACTCACGAGCGACCCGCGTCGACGACAGAGGCGACTGCAAGCGTTGGCGGCAACCCAAGACGCGTCGGCGACTGCTGCCCGCTGCCACTGACAACATGCCGATCGTGTAGGTATTGAGCACCGTACTCAAATGAGCGACACGTCTCGGCGGCTGTCGCCGACACGCGCCAGCGCTTGCAAGTTGCCTCTGTCATCGACGCACGCCTGTTGCTCGTTTATATGCACATTTCGACCGTTCGCCAGGTGAGTAGGAGGACACACTTTAAAAATCTGTTGCGGCTTTTCAGCCTTTGTAACACGAAAATATTATCGTACAAACGGTGTCGTGTGGAAATAGAGGGTGGAATGGTCTACAGATTAAGAAAAAACACACGAAAGAAGCAAGGGAATATAAGGCTTGTAAAAACACGTGTAATCCTAAAGGTCTCACGCGGCTGCCGTATGAACAACATTTCCCATAATAAATGCATTGGTATTGTCTGACATTATAAAATGTCACTAATAATTATATCAAAAGAAACCATTCAATAAACATGTTAATCGGATTATGGTAATAATCCCTAGTTATCAAAATTCTCTGACAACAATTTCATGGACAGCTTTGCTCAGTAAATAACAATGGACGCAGGCCGCTATAATCCACGCGGAACTATTTGGCCGCGCCTTAGGTGGGGACGGGGGTGAGGGAGCCGGGGTTACCTAGTGTTCGCAACGCACGTAGTCACGTACTGAGTAATGACAAAGCGCTCCTGCCCCTCCATCCCACCGCTCACATACCTAAGGCGCGGTCAACTAGTTCCGCGCGGACTGTAGTTGAACTGCTCCGTTTAGTTAAAATGCTAGGCATTTAACTGAAAAGCTAATTAAGTTAGTTAGCTGTGACATGTATATTACATTAAGGGCTGATTTTTTCAATGCCAGATACAGTACCCGGCGATAAATATTGCACATCGACCTTTGGAAATTGGTGTATTTTATACAAAGAATAAAAATAATTATCAAAACAAGCAAATCATAATTGTTTTAACAGCTCCTAATAGATACCGGACTGTTTGTATTTCGTGCGACAGAGATAACGCTCTACGAAACCGAAATTAGCCGATTGTCTCTTTCCAAAGGTCGATGTGCAATATTTATCGCCGGGTACTATACACGGGTCGATCGATCAGATAAAGCTAAGCTTGCCTCGGTTGGTCCGTGGATGGGTGACCATCTCTACATACCAACCCAAGTAACATTTCATTCGGGCCTAGGTTGTAGAAAATGCCTTTAGGTTTTCTAAGGGTCGTAAAAAGGTTAATGCTTTGCTATCTAGTCATATTAAGTACTTGAGAATGATTAATAAGTCCTAAAACTAATTGTTTATTATTACAACCTTGGAGCCGCTGACAAGAGTTTAAATTAACGTTATTTTGACTTGTGTTTCAAGAGCATATAGTCCTAGGAACTTATAGTTGTCGTAGACTCTTGATTAAGTTCTGGAAAGGCTAGCATTATGCTAAAGTGAGATCTAAAGGTTTAATTTTTAACTTTGATATAACCATAAAGTTATGGAATGTTGAAATTGCTTATAAGTAATTTCTAAAACCTACTTAAAACTTATAGGCAGTGTTATAGTTGTCTAAGTAAACAAATTAGGACTGCGTGGTGAAAACCTAAACCAATAAGCTATTTTTATGAGCTGAAGGCATGCTTAAAGTCCTACAAGAATATTTTAAAGCTTTAGAGGCATCCTCAAATAACGTTAGTTGTGTCCGCGACTTCAAAGCATTCCGTTGTATTGCAAGATGAACCGACACAGGGTGTTATCAAAAAAATGGAGTGGAAGTTTTAAACGTAAAGTGCGTAAAAATTTCTTACGAATAATTAATACATCGGTAAGTTTTTATGATAAATAATAGGTATTAACGTTAGCAGTTTCATTTTGGTATTTAATTGTATGTTTTGATCTCACTTATCATTAAATTTATTAATGAAACGTGTGCATGAAGGCAACCTGTTGTGTTATGTAGTTAAAATAAGTGCAGTTATGTTTGTGATAAGGTTTTCAACTTGATAAATCTCTATTATAGTTGAATTAAAAAAAGAAACATTTATCTAAAGATTTCCAGTTATATTTTGTTGTCTTTTTTTAAGTTCTGTTATGGAATTGCCAATATTTTTTAGTTATAAAAAAGTGTTTATCTTGAGTATCCTTTCCAGTACGATTTTTTGTATCCTTAAGTATGTAGGTAGTAAGATTTGTAAGCTAATAGATCTCAATTTTTGTAAACCAATACAAAATTTGAATCTAGTTGTAGCTAGAATGTTTATTCGTTGTTTTTTTAAGTTTATAGGATTGCATAACAACTAAATAAATGAACCTAACTATAGAAATTATTTATTGTTTTATTTAACCAGAGAAACCATACATTATCCTTATACTTTATTAATATTATCTAAGTGGCACAATTTGCCCCATACATGGAACAACTCGCCCCAAAGTGGGGTTGAATGTTCCCTTCAGAAATTTTGCAAAAATATGCCTGTACTTTAAAAAATATAGAGAAACTAGCAGAAATGACTGTACTATTACAAAGACCGATTAAGACTTTTTAATAAAATCTAATATCAATATTGAAATCTTGTCATTTTCATCATAAATTTTCATGTTATTTGAAAATCGGAACTTTCAGCCCCGGCCTCCCCTAATAAATAAATTAGGTAAGTAAGTACCTACCTAAAACATAATTGAAAAAAAATAGAAACTTACTTTTTTTATTTATTTATTGGATCGCCAACAGAGGCTACACAGTTACTTACATGTTAACATGAATAGGGACAAATACAAGTGTGCGCTTCCAATCACAGGCGACCACATCATTCACTTAACATCTAGGTGGGTACAACAAGTTTGACATAAATCACCATACAATACACGAAAATTAAAAACATAAAACAAAATTAAAAGCTATAGCAAAACAGTAAGTACGGGTACAAATAAAAAAAAAAAAAAAACTTTAAGAGCAGCCTGTAGCTGTTTGTTGAGCACTCTTGTCAAACCGTCGAACGCACGTCCTCCTACAACCAAAACTTAAAAGCAACTAATTATGCGCAGAGGTTGTTTTCGCGACTCGCAAGTCTTGAACTACTCCTGGCGATAACCTTAAAGCTGCGAAAACAGCCTTGTAGTTTTAAGTAGCTCCGCGAGATGATCTGTAGCTCTTATTTTGGCAAACATTAAGAGCTTTTAGCTGTTACAGTTCTGAAAAGGTTAATTTTAATGCTTTCTAGTAATTTCCTAACGCCAGCCATATTTTTTTACTGAAATGATAAAAAATCTAAACAAAAAGCAATATTTTAAGTCATCATGGCAAAATTAAGTAACGTGTGCTATGTGATTTAAAATATATGATTTTTATATGAATAGAAGTTTTATTTCTAATGCAACTTACTACAAACCACCTAATTTTATAATTTTTATTTTATTAAAATATCTTCTAAATTTTTTACTTACGAAAGGCCCGTCTCGTATACAGCACTATTATCCTAAAGTTTCACGATAAAGTGCCAGTCGCACTATTTTTTTGATTTTTCCTGACTTCAGCAAGCAACTTATTATTGTTTATGAATATAATAACACTTACATCTAGCCATTTTGAAACTTGGTATAATGACAGGGAATGGCGCCATTATAAATAAGTATTTATATCCACGATTGGTGTTTCTGTGTAAAATAAATCTTACACAGAAACATTTTAAAACCTGAGAGTCCTGGAAAGGCATTAATTCATGTCCATCAAAAAGGTTTTAAGTTGTCATTGAGTTACATCCATGACTAATTTAGAACTTAAAAGCTGCCTTGTTAGGTCATATTAACGTTAAATTAAGGTTGTGAAGGTTATATTTGGGTTCTGTGTAAGTAGTTTGAAAGGTTTTGAATTTGAGCTATACGTTTTGCTGTAGCTCTCAGAAAGGTTCTAAAACTTGGGCCCTTTTTGCACTCAGGAGGTTAATATAAGCTTAATATAAGGTTATTAAGTCTATTAAGACTTACGAACAGATTTCCATACAAAAGTTCTAGAACCTTTTCAAAACCTTTCTAAAACCTAAAATGTTACTTGGGAAGACCCCTCCGTGCCTCGGAAAGCACGTTAAGCAGTTGGTCCCGGCTGTCATTTGTGGATCTTTGACAGTCGTTACGGGTCGTCAGAATCCCGAAATTCTGACAATCAGTCTTACTAAGGGGTTTCGTATTACCCAGCTGGGTCGTGAGGTCAGATAGGCAGTCACTCCATTTAAAAAAATTGGAACTCAGCTGTATTCGGTTAGACTAAAAGCCGACCCCAACATAGTTGGTAAAGGCTAGGCAGATGATGGACTTGCTGTGTTAGTAAATAAATATATACAAAATTATACTGTGTCCAGTAGTGATGAGATAAATGGCTAGAGCAACATTCCAAAGAATACGCTTCCTTAACGTGGTTGTCTTTCGTCACACAAATTGATAATTATGCTCTTATATAACTTGATTTATTGTCATTATACCACAGAATATCCAGTAATGCACGAACATAAAATGGCTACTAATACCATCATGAATCACTGTCATACGGCAACGAGCTTCGTGCATTAATAAATCAATCTGTTAATCCATTACACACCATGTCTCTGCATCACCAAAAGGTTGACTGGTAGAAAATGCCTATGGCATTAAGTCCGTCTCTGTATATTTATGTGCTTAAATGTATAATGTGTATATCTGGACTTTAAAAGAGACTATGACCTCTGACTTTGTTTCGGTCTTTCTTCTCAGAGTAGTCAGATAGGAAACGCCGACCTCATCTAGTTTAAAAAATATGATTGACGTGGAAAGTGCATTTAAAATTCATATTACTATAGAAAATTTTGGACTTGAGAAGTGATGATACGTAAGCGCATTACACACTACAACGCGCCACGCGACGGGGAGCAGATAACGCGCCCCCGAGCGTGAGATTTTATAAACGAATTCAATAAAAACGCGCGTGGAATTTGGCTTCTCTTCCCGTGGCGTGTTGTAGCAGCCTTAAGTGGGTAGTCAGTTCTAAAACATGTTTAGTAACAGGTAATCATTTTACAACGTAATAACAGTGTGAATCATTTTGTCATCCAGCATTGAAAAGAACGGAGAAAAACCAAAATTTTACGGCAGTTTTATTACGCTTTGCTCGCGACTACGTCCGCGTGAAATTTCTTGTTCCTAGACATCGCATCGAATCGTTTGCCCGCGCTATTACTTCGTTTTCGTTTATCATTCTTTATTTATTTAATACTTCAAGCACATAAATGTACAGAGGCGGTCTTAATGCCATAGACATTTTTTACCAGTCAACCATTGGGTGATGCTGAGACAAACAGTGGTAGGTGCAATCATGAACATTGAGGAATAAATATAAAGATACGCATAAACCTATTAAAACTGAATATAATATATACCTAATTACATATAAATATAAGTACAAATAAATATACATAAATAAACTTAATAAAAATTTCTTTCTTACTATATTTCTTATTGCTCGGCTGCTAAAGGTTGCCAAATTAAAAAATAATTTTTCAAGTCTGACCGGTAGCTCCAGAGATTAGCGCGTTTAAACAAACTATTACGTTTTATTATTAGTATAGATTAAAGGCTCGTACACACAGGCGCGACGCGACACGCGACACAAAGGCACCGCAAGTCGCGCAACGAGCGGTGCCTTTGTGTCGCGTGTCGCGTCGCGCCTGTGTGTACGAGCCTTAATAACGCTGTAGTCGTTAATAGAATTTAAGCTAGATTCACAGCAAATAATACCAATCCTTTTTCGGTTTCAAGGATGCACTGCTTTAAGGCTCCTTCAAACGGGCGCGACACGACACGCGACACAGAGGCACCCCAAATCGCACAACGAGCGGCGTCTTTGTGTCGCGCGATTTTATCGCGTGTAGCGCCTGTTTGTTTGCCTTTAAGCAGCTGGTAATTTTTTTGAAGTTTAATCAAGCTGTATGTTTGTTTTATTATAGGTCTTTAACAACACATTCATCATATTATAGGCCTTCTGGGATCAGGGACGGGAAAGATAAGTACCTAACCGGAAAATGAAGTCTGAGCAAGGTCAGTCCAAAACCGAAACCAGAACTATCTACATAGCTTTGAGCAACTCACGAGAGACGTTCGATATATAAAATCTGCAGTGGAATCTTACCCTGGTAATATGCAGAGTTCTTCCTCTAATAAGCCAAAGAACAGACTCAATGCAAGGCGGAGTGGTCATAGATCCTTGATAGCAAGCGTACTCTTTGAACGGAGGGTTGAAGTAGCTGAGAGTGTTCCCCTTTATAGTTGCGTTCCGAAAGCCCTGTTTCTTCGCCGCGACGAATATATCCATCACGCCTTGGTGTGTCTGGTTTGAATACTGAAAGAAAGAATGGTTTTTTGAGAATACTTAATTATGATTTTTTGTTAGCCTGTATTGTGTCCCACTGCTGGGCAAAGGTCTTCCCTTACAAACAAAAAAAACCGCCCTTAAAACCCCCTTCCCTTAAACAGGTAAAATGCCAAGCTTTTCTGTGAAATATTTATGCTTGACATTTTACCTGTTTCACAGTTTTCGTAATTTTTTTTTTGGATTGTTTATTGATTTTGTTAAGCGGAGATGTTAATCTTATAACATAATCTGTAAACTACTTGTATGGTATCTATGTCTATGATCAAGATCTTACTAAGTTTTATTAACACAAAACCTCCCATGTCTTGTTCGCACAAGACAGGGAGGTTGGCCAGACATCGCTGTCTGGTCATGTTGACCCTGCTAATATGGCGATTATCAGATCGTCACACCACCTTCGCCGTGGTGGTAGACCACGGTGAAGGTGGTGTGACGATCGCGAATACTTAATCCTACATCCTGCTATCCATACTAATATTATAAATTCGAAAGTAACTGTGTGTCTGTCTGTCTGTATGTTACTTTTTCACGCCTAAACCTCTTAACGGATTTCGATAAAATTTGGCAGAGAGAAAGGTTGCATCTCGGGAAAGGACATCAGATAGTTTTTATCGACATACCTCGCGGGCGAAGCCGCGGGCGGAAGCTAGTAATATTATAAATGTGAAAGTTTGTGAAGATGTTTGGATGTTTGTTACTCAATCACGCGTAAACCGTTGAAATTTTGGATGAAAATTGGCACATAGATAGACCATTTCCTGGATTAACACATAGAATAATTTTTATCCCGATATTTCCACGGGATCGAAACTTACGCGGGTGCAACCGCGGGGCGCTGCTAGTAGGTAGTAAATTCGATGGCCTTAATATATTCCTATTCAGCGCAAGATTGGTATTCAATATAACTCAAGCGTTGACTAATAAGATACAAATTAATCATCTATTGTCACGAGACTCCCGTCTTGCGTTGCTTTGTAGACCACAAACGATGTAGGTAATCAGTTTTAATACAGGATGAAATTGAATAGGTGCGCCAATTGTAAATAATTCAACGTATTATAAAGAAAATTTAGAGCATGTCATTGAGGAAAAGGATGCGCATACGTGCGCGCAGGGAAGCAATTTGGTAACATCGTCGCGCGCCCTTTTTTTCAACGGTCAAAACTTAGGTAAATGACCGGTGTCCGACGCGTTGCCAACTTGCTTCACGTTGTGAACTCTGCAATGATGGATTGCTTATCGGACGTGCGCTAAAATACTTTAATTTTCTTATTTGTTTTGATAGATTATGTTTTTTTTTACCGATAAATCGTGATTACTTGAAGGCGATAACTTAGTTTGCACTATCTAAGACGATAATTACACGATTTTTTTCAAGAATTTAGATTTGGGAAATGACAATTTATAATGATTATGTAACAGTTTTAGAATCTCCTACTTCGAGTTGGCGCAAATATTAAATTTTATCCTGTATATCATCACTTCTTAAAAGTTGTTATTATTCAAATTCAAAATTCAAATTCAAATTATTTTATTAGTCACAATTTGTACAGGAATAGAGTAGACTGTGACCCCCAAACTAGGCATTTGCTTGTATCTTGGGAGTCAGTGTTGCGACATTTTTTTATGTCAAGCATAGTAATATTCTCAGGCAATAACGGTCTTGGTAGTTGACGACATTCAAATAAACGCTTATGTGATAAAATATTCCGCGATTTTCGCCTACATTCCATTTAATGTATACAAAATTCCGAAATATTCTGGAATACTGAGAGAAACTTAAACTAGTTAAAAGAAGCACGCAATTAGGTAAAACATTCATTGCGTCTAGACTATGTTATCTGATACCTATATTTTTCTAAAGACTTGAGAATCCCATTGCTCCTAAGAACTCTCGGGAAATGTTAAGCTAGATTCTGGTATCAAATTAAATGAATGTGCTGCGAAAAATTAAATCTGACCAAATAGAGGAAACTCATTTTATAATTTCGCCGAGTCTGTTGTATTTTCAAATGAAAGACGCGTACCCATACTGTTGATTAAATTATGAAGATAAATATAATTTGTGTTTGTAGTTAGATGAAAGGCCTTTTTTGGCTGGTTCTGAATAAGTATGACAAAGAATGTTGCTGTTTTCTAAACTCCTAAACTTAAAAAATGAGTATCAACAGAAAACGTTAAAAGTTTACATAAGATCTGCATAAAAAAGCCTCCGGACATCTAAACGTATTCCAAATTGAACCGAACACCACGGAACTCGCTTCAAAATCAATTTTTAAAACGTTGTACAGTACCCGGCGATAAATATTGCACATCGACCTTTGAAAAGAGACAATTGGCTAATTTGGGCTTCGTAGAGCGTTATCTCTGTCGCACGAAATACAAACAGTCCGTTATCTATTAGGAGTTGTTAAAACAATTATGATTTGCTTCTTTTGATATTATTTTTATTCTTTGTATAAAATCGATAGGATCGAATAGGTCGATGTGCATTATTTATCGCCGGGTACTGTAGTTACGTTTCCGTCGCAGTAACACCTGCATGCAAAGTACTCCGCAATCTTGCTGCGACTTCAGGATAGGATAAGTGTAAATCTGAATCATTGCTGGTTTTATACAAATCCTTAGCCCTAGCCCATCCTAAATCCTATTAAGCATCTATGTTGTTAAAATTACCCCACACATTGTCAAACGGTTGCCGCGAAAGCGCCTCGACTATTCGTCTCACTTAATTTTGACTAAAATAACCATTTTACACAAAGCTTATCCCGAAAATGGGAAAAGCCACTGACATCGGTATGTGAAAGTTATGTCAGGTCGATGCCCTTTCACCGCAACCGTTTGACAATGTGTGGGATAATTTTTTCACTTCGTTAGGTACTATGATTTTCAATTTGCGACTGCCTGGAGGGTAGAGGATAAAATAATAAAAGCTGAACAATCTTGAAAAGAATTGTCTCCTATTCTTCTCAAAATTGATGGGTGTTGAATCCATACTAATATTATAAATTCGAAAGTAACTCTGACTGTCTGTCTGTATGTTACCTTTTCACGCCTAAACCACTGAACGGATTTCGATAAAATTTGGCAGAGAAATAGATTGCATCCCGGGGAAGGACATAGGATAGTTTTTATCCATACTAATATTATAAATTCGAAAGTAACTCTGTCTGTCTGTCTGTCTGTATGTTACCTTTTCACGCCTAACCCATTGAACGAATTTCGATAAAATTTGGCAGAGAGATAGATTGCATCCCGGGGAAGGACATAGGGTAGTTTTTATCGACATACCTCACGGGCGAAGCCGCGGGCGGTAGCTAATGTTTTAATATTTGAATGTCGAGTGTCACTAAAAATGATAAGGTCTTTTACGACACTCTAAACCCTTTACTAATTATCAACTAAAATCACGTTTCAAAAAACACTAAGTAACCTTTTACACCCATTAACTGCCAGAAAAATACAACGTGATCTTATCCAAAGTTTTCAGTCCAATTAAAAAGTCAACGGCTTATACTTTCCTAGGACAGATGTCAAGGCATCACGATAAAAAAGCGGCCAAGTGCGAGTCGGATTCTCACACGAAGGGTTTCATACCACAAGGCACTAAAACTCCGAAAAAAAAAACAAGTTCTTGTATGGACACCCCCTTTATTTTTTAATATTAATTTTATTTTATATTTGTTATTATAGCGGCAATGTAAATACACACTATGTGTAAATTACAACTGTATCCCTGTTACGATTCATACGATACAGCCCACTGGCAGACAGACGGGCGGACGGACGGACGGATGGACTGACGGGCGGACAGTGGAGGCTTAGTAATAGTCACGGTCTCGATGGAACGCTTTGGGTACGGAACCCTAAAAAGGACATTTAAAAAGATAGATTAATCTTACGCAAGTCAGATATACGAAGTAGGTAAGCGATGACGTTTAATTTAGATAAGCAATGATTGTCATAATGTTTGGTGTTGTCTCAATAACTTTAAAAAGTATCATGAAACATTACTGAAAGTCTTTTCCAAAGTCAAAACTTTTTATCTTTATCTCTTTTAAACTTTTTTTACTTAAGGCCTAGAAAGTGGTCACCCAGAGCGGGAGGGGTCATTTGATGATTTCACAACGTGAAAAAAAAAGGCCTAGAAAGTGGTGGCGAGATGACTTGGGGGGAGGCCTTTATTCAACAATAGGGTAGTAGGTACAGGCCTAAACAAAAAAAAAACGCTTTTAGAAGTTTGACAGCTGATTCGCGCCCAAAACATAATGACAATTTTGACACAAAAGAAGACAATATTTCCAAATAAAAGTTCCTCACATTGTCTATCCAGAAGGCTTTTTTTAATCTATTGACACGTCTCGTGACAAGTGATTCTCTAGGAAAACATAATGACAATCTTGACACAAAAGAAGACAAAATTTCCAAATAAAACTTCCTCACGTTGTCTATCGAAAAGACTTCTTTTTAAATCTATTGTCACGTTTTGTGACAAGTGATTTTCTAGGAAAACATAATGACAATCTTGACACAAAAAAGACAATACTATTTCCAAATAAAAGTTCGTCACATTGTCTATCTAGAAGGCTTTTTTAATCTATCGTCACGTCTCGTGACAAGTCATTCTCTAGGCTTCCTATACAGTCATTCATCTGCCTAGTCTCTTTCAACAATTTTTGGGGTCGACTTCCAATTGAACTGGATGCAGCTGAATACTAAAATTTTATCTGACGTTCACAAGCCTTCGAACTTCTGATGCCCATAACGACTGTCGAAGATCAAGGATTGATAGTTGGGACCAACGGCGTAATGCTGTTTCCGAGGCACGGAGAGGTCTCGGTATGTACAGATGGTCACCCATCCACAGGCCGACCGCGGCAAGCGTAGCTTAACCTGGTCTTTCGACTCGTGTGGCTGTTATTACTTAGCCACAGGTTTCCTATACAGCGAGTGAGGCTGAAGGCTAATTCGCTTGATGAGCAAAAGTTCGAACAACGAATGTTCGCAAAACAAAGCTGAGCGAATTCTAGCGTTGAAGACAGTCGTTTTAACGCTTTGTTGTATAGTCTCTATTCTAAACACTTAACAACATAAACTAACAAACAAATTTGAACTCAATTTACGATAAAACTACGATTTTCCACAGAAATTCAGTGCCTATAAATAAGTCAAAATATTTTTAGTCACGTAGACTATTAAAGCTTACAAGAAGCTCTCACGAATGTCAACAAGTAGGTTCTGAGGGTTTTCTAAGAGAAACGGCTTCCGCAAATTGTCGTACCCTTAGGAGTAGTTCTTACAAGTAAAAGAACGATTTTTCCAATTCTCCTGCGACTTTTATTCGCTGAACTACCTGTCTATCCAACAAGGAACATGTTTTGAGGAATATTTTGAGTATGAATATCCAGGATACTCATAACATGAAACATACTCTGCCTTCAAAGCAAAAGTGTTCAGGCATCTTCTGGGCACGCTTGTTCTAAAATAGACATTATCCATCACTTTCCATCAGGCGTGATCGAGGTCTAGAGCAGGCCTATTCAGCAATAAAAAAAAAATAGTCATAAGAATAGGGGAAGACCAAAGAAAGGACGGATGAATTGTGTGAAAGATGACATAGCAGGAAAGGAGGTAGATAATACTGAGTCAGCGGCCAATAGAGATGAAGTATGAAAGGAGAAGACACGCCGCGCCAACTTCAAATAAATTCTGATAAGAGCAGGAGGATTATACTGATACCGGTCTCTCCTGACCTTGTCATTTTCTAACACTTTACTATTTTATTTCTAAATGCGGCGTATATAATCCTTTCACAGTTTTAGGCTACGGACACAGAGTCAGCGGGCACGGGGCGGCGGCGGCGACGCGGGGAGTGGCGCATTTCAATGCATAGATTGATATGGAACTGGCCTCGAAGGCAACGGCGCGGGGAGCGGCGTACGAGCGATGCGCACCTAGCGGTAGTCTAACAGTGCCCGCGCATTGACGTAGTGTTGTGCATTTTATATTTTTGCTTTTTAACGACCGACGTTTCAAAATGTTGTATCAAAAAGATGTCGTCGTCGCTGTTTAGACATTTCGTTCGCGAGCAAAGACAATACTTTTACATAACACAACACTACGTCGCTCTAGCGCCGCGCGATCAGTTGCCCGCTGGCTTCGAGACCGGGTCTGCGTTGCTGCGCCGCTACCCGCGCCGTAGCCGCCGCCGCGCCGCAATCGCTTAATTCGACACCGAGGCCTTATTACCTCTGATTTTACATTACTATGTAATGGACCTTAGTCAAAAAATAAAATTTAATTTAATTACTGTCAAAATCACTTTGATCTTTTTTCTCGTTATACTAAGATTGCTTTTGAGTTGCCTTTGTCAGAGGTAAAATAACTGTGAAAGGACTGTAGATACAACCAATATAACCTCCAGTGGTAAAGTGTCGGAAAATGACATGCGTAAGAGAATAAGGTTATTAGTTTAGTCGGAGGGCAATCTTAAGATAAACACATTTTAGTTTGGAGACGTTTGTTATTAAAGGCCTTTAGACTTTATATTATGAATCGATCTAGCGGATTTAAAGACTACCAACGGGAGGTTGGGCGGGAGGCAACAATGCTCGCGTGCAGGAAGGCTTTTGGTACGCCGCCGCTTCAAGGACAGTTGTCGTAACGTAGGTACTGTCAGACAGTTCTAATGGAATCGCTGTTGCAATGTGCGCACGCATTTTGGAATTTGTATTTTTCTTGTTTGGTATTGGTTGAAAGGGTAAACAACAAAGTAAACTATGTACATAGTTTTATTGGAAAATTCCATGAAAATCTCAACAGGAATATTTTAAATTTGTTAACTAGTAAATCACTTACTCATAGGTTTGTAGTAGTAGATACGATATCTATTTTTTATTAATATTACTATTAAAATATTAGGGATATTATTCTACTATAATACTTACTAGATTATAGTAGAATATTATACTTATAGATAAAAATCCAAGTCAGTTCCTAGAACCCACGCTGATAAGAACCACAACGACCTTCAATAAATTCCGTAGGTGGTTTTATTTTATAAAGATTTTTAAATATTATTCGGAAAATATTTTCTTTTTACTCCAAGATTTTATTTGATCATATTATCGAATTAAGCTACTAGTAAATGTAATTTATTTCTCTATTAAGATGAAATAGTAGCTTATTATATCAGAATCTTGGTAAAATAAAGCCTTGCCTAGTTAATCATGTTAGTTTATCTTTATTAGATAATTTTACGATTTATATGATAACATTATGCTTAGATGTAGGTAGTATAATAATTATGATAAAACATAGCCCGAAAAAATATCCTAAAGATACTTTAATATTTACCTACTTGTGGAAAAAAAGTATTAAAAGTGGAAGAATTTTATCTCTCGGCGCTGGTAGCAGCTGGATAAGAGTTGCCAAGACTCGAGCCTGAATGGCGTGCAATGAGGGTTTTCGTGAAAATTTACGACACCAGTTGGCACCACTGTGACAAGAGGTCTTCCAATATAAAATATATGATGACGTTCATCATTCGATTCATTCATTCGTTCATCATTCAGTCATGACTAAAGAAAATATAGGCTCTTTGACAGATGCCTGGACCTGACGTGCCAGTGCTGCCACCTAGCGAACGTCATTTCAGAAAACCCTCATTGAAGAGGCGTATGTCTGGTAGTGGATTGCTGTAGGCTGTTGATGAAATTTCCTTCAATAATCGGTGATGCAGAAAGTGCAATCACTTGTCGTCAGTTACCCAAGTCATCAAAGAAATCAATACTGGTAAAGAATAAAAATTATCATGATCCACATCCCTACTTCACTAACTGCCGATGAGAATGACGCATTCAAATGAAAGTCTATACCTAGCAGTAGGCGAAATCAGTAGGCCGATTCTCGTATTGAATAAATGTTCAAAATGTAGTCGCGATCTCATCTTAGCGATCAATGTCAAAAATTTATAGAGATTTAGATAATTTAGAGGTCAAAGTCAAAGCATTTATTTCAAATAGGCACATAAAAGGCACTTTTGAACGTCAAAAATTACAACAAAATAGAATTGATTCTAGTCGCCCATTCCAAAATGTAGTTTTCGTATGGAGAAGAATGGGCAAGAAATTCCACCGTTACTCTTTTAAATTTTTTTACAATATTTTGCATACATTTATTACATATTATATAGTAATAAGAATATGTGAAGACGATGCACCTAAAATAAAATTACTATACCACAATAGGTAAAAGAATTAAAAATGAAACCATGACATATGTCATGGTTTCATTTTTAATTGTTATTCTGGTTTGGTTTTTTTTTATTTCTTCTTCTTTTCTTTCTTATTCTTCTTTTTAATTTATATAAATTAATTATCTGATAGATACATGGTGCTCACATATTTGCAAACATGGTAAAAGTAAACGATTTTCATTCAGGTGTATTAGTGACATATTGAGACAGAGTAGATGAAAACGTTAATACAAACAGTGGTGACCCAGTGGCAACGGCCGCAACTTACGAGTCGCAGGTCGTAGATTCGAACCCAGACAAGCACCTTAATTAGTGTAAATTATTTCATCACCGCTGCTCTCAAAACGGTGAAGGAAAACATCGTGAGGAAACCGGTATGTCCTAGAACCAACCATTCGAAGATATGTGACATCTACCAACCCGCTCTTGGCCCGCATGGTGGATTGAGGCCCACTCCCTCTCACCGAGAGAAGGCCTGTGTCCTAGCAGTGTGAACATTATAGGCTGATTATGTGAACTCCTCAAATTGTGGGAAAGACTTACACTATATAAATTTGCGACAGCCAGGATTGCCTGTGGGTCACTAGAAGACGAGTCCAAAGCTTGGGCCATGTCCTTATACTCAGCTGACACGTAGTAGAGCTGGGTTTCCAAAGGGTAGTACAGAGATCCTACAGTATGTTCTGCGGGCAGATGGACTACCAGGGAATGGAATAGGTACCGGCGACTGTGAGCCGCTCCGCCATAAATGAGGGGACGCTGCTCGTTTTTCCATTCACCGAAGAGGATCACTGAAATGGAAAGCAATTATGAGAGATGTTATGTGTAGTATATTACAGATGAGATGCATGCTTTTTCAGCCTTACTAGAGTGAAAAAGTAGTCACTCCATAAAAGAAAATTTAACTTGATTCTCTTAAAACTTATTGACCTTCTAATGATGGACACTTTTTTTAAATTAATGAACCTCTAAAAACTTTTTCGTTTTATGATACACAGTTTTTTAAATAATTGAGCGGTGCCGCTTGGGAGTCATCGCAACTGAGGCGGGCCGCGATGTCGTATGGGAGGCATCGCGGCTGAGGGTCGGGGTCCGCAGCCGGAGAGGAGTGCCGGTATTGCGGTGCGCCGCTCTCCATACCTTCCGCGGCCTTGATGGGGTCGCCACCGTCTGATCAGGGGAGGAGTAGTGTGGTATGAAGTTGGCCGCTCTTCCTATCATCTGCGGAGTTTCGGATAGCTTGATGTCCTGGCATCGGTACGTTCTGAATTTATCATGGACATTACTGACATCGGCAAAGAAAAACAACGTGAGGAAACCTGAACGTATATAATTATATGTCTGAAATTGCAATCCCGTTTTGAGCAATCATGCGGGGGTGACTTACACACTCAATAATGGGCCCGCAGAAATTGTCGCTAGTACATAGTGATGTAGCAACAAGAGAGCAGCATACTCTGAGGTGTTTGAGGAATGGAGTAGGTATTCGACGGCTATCGAGATAAACCGGGAAGTACAGTCAAGATCCCTACCAGTATTTTACTGGAATACTTCTTTTCTCCGAGCACGTTTGCTCTTGCTTATCTCCACTCAAGCCGGCCAATAAAGGCAAGAAAGAAATAGGAGATGTCTTCCTCGTCAGTGTTCACTTCAGCCTGCCAATAAAAGCAAGCTAGAGGTGAGGAACAAGACTTCTCTCGAGAGATAGGGTCCGTGGGGTCGCTACTGCTCAGTATTATTATTAAAATGAAAATTATTTGATATTCAATTAAAGACATGCCCTCAATAAATAGCCATAACCTGTCTGTCTGCTTGAATTTCAAAAGATGCATCGTTCAACGATTCAATCAATACCTATGTACGTTTGTGACGAAAGTCAGACCAAACATTTTAAAACGTTTTCTCTCAAATAAAAAGTATTCAAATTCAAGTTTCCGTTCCGGAAATAAGATATTGCGACAGTTCCCGCACAGCAAACATAAAAGGTGTAATCCGTTTATGCAAACAACTTTCAACTCAGCGAGAGGGAACGAATTGTGCCTACAATAGCGCGCACTTCGAATAACCAACGAACGGAACGCTTTTAGGAATATTATAATGTCACAATTTTACTCCTCTCCAAATCTGAAGTAGGTATAAAGTTGTTAAATTTAATTAATTATTTTTATTTGATTCGACTATAATAGACTCGTTCTGGCATTTAAATGATGATGAAATGACATTAATTTCTGTAAGTAGTTATTCTAAGACACTTCGTTGTCGTTACGTAATGTTTTTGGACAATATTTAAAAAAACTAGGTAGCGAATATTTATATATTATTTAATATTTTTTTTAGCTTACATTGCGTCCCACTACTGGGCCAAGGCCTCCCCTTGTTTCATCCAAACCCCAGACCAACATGGCCAGAGATCGTACAAGACAGGGATGTCTTGTACGATCTCTGGCCATGTTGGCCCTGCAAATATGACCACATCGTCGTACTAACTTCGCCGTGGTCTATACCTCGACGGCGATGTCAAATATACCTACACGATAAAAATATTTGCAATGCACAACAATCATGTTTGTAATCACACTTCCTTATCATAAGGAAACTAGTCCCTTGAACCTTTTCATTATAAGTCTATGTAGGTACACTACCTACATCTAGCGGAATGAATTATTACACCGAAACCTTCTCTATACATATCCTTACATAGTGTCAAAGAGAATATAACATGGTATAAAACAAAGTCGCCGAAATGTAGAAAACATTTTATGTTAAAACAAGTAATTTCACGTCGATGAAGTCGCGAGCAGAAGTTAGTTTTGTAAAATATTTCTAACAATAAAAACCTTCCCGTTTCTGTTAAGTACCTAATCTATTTAAAATAATAAGAACATTATGCAGTGAAGTCAAAAAAATCTTGATTTATATAGTTCAATTTTCACCCCCTCCTTTGTCACGCTCTTCTGACCATTGACCTTTCTTTTTTTCCCTTTGTTCACCAAAAATACGGGCAATTATATCTCTTAATTGCACGGATTTTTGGTGAAAAAGTTTTTATAGCGTTTCCGATTATTTATACAAAGGGAAACATTGCTGCTGCGTTCATAGGGTGTCAAAGTTGGGCTACAATGTGGTGCGATTTATTAAATTAATGAATTATTATATATATATTTTTTAATGGTTTGAAAACATTCTTTGACTTTGAACGGGTAAGACAAAGCATATTATCTAGCGTAGTAGGTACTTCGTCTATTTTGGTTTGATTTAATTGTACAACAGAAGTGTGCATGACTGTAATTTACGTAGATTTAATTAATTTTGGGATAGAAAATTGCCTACATTAAAAATGTCAGAACTCGATTCAGTAAACGATTCTGAACAAACTACATACTTTCATCATCATGATCAGCCTATAATGTTCCGACTGCTGGGACACAGGCCTTCTCATTCTGAGAGGGAGCGAGCCATAATCCACCACGCGGGCCCAATGTGGGTTTATGGATTATGCTGGTTTCCTCACGATGTTTCCCATCACCGTTTTGACAGTAGACACATAATTTTCTTAAATGCCCTGCATACATTTAGATACAATGAGGGTTTTCGTGAAAATTTACGACACCAGTTGGCACCACTGTGACAAGAGGTCTTCCAATATAAAATATATGATGACGTTCATCATTCGATTCATTCATTCGTTCATCATTCCGTCATGACTAAAGAAAATATAGGCTCTTTGACAGATGCCTGGACCTGACGTGCCAGTGCTGCCACCTAGCGAACGTCATTTCAGAAAACCCTCATTATGACTTCGCTACGTTTAAAAAGCTTTCGTCAGGACAATTCAGTACGTTTTCCAATCCATATCTAAACAATATTATTCTTATCTCGAGTCTCAGAAAGGGTGGAAAAACCAAACTTTTTATCTTAGGTTTGGTAATAGGGGTCCGTTCCACAATATTGTCTCAACGGACCCTAAACTGCTATCTAGAGTTAGAGCTAGATAAGTGTTTTATTGAATTGAAAACTTCTCTAGGCGTGTTGGGCATTTTTTCAGATGGGAAAAAAACATTGAACTCGCGCTACGTTACCGTAAGCGACACCGCGCGTGTTTTGTTTATAAGACGATTTTTTATTTAAAAATACCCGCTTCGGATGTGTTCGGCTGTCCTCGGGATGTACTCGGTTTTAATGTATATCCGATATGTCAGTAAGCGATGGCAAAGTATACTGTTTGTCTTTTGTTTACACTTCTGTCGGCACTCCCGGAGTGCCACTGTTTTTTTATTCATCATTTATTAAGATAACAGAGATCGATTGGGTAAGTATCTAATAATAGTCTTGACCCATTTTTGTACTTAAGTAATACCACAGATAATGTACAGGTAACAAGTGACCTCACCAACGGGCTGTCATGTCTCCCGGCTATTAGCGCGTAGAATGCTGCGGGGGCTGCCACGAGTCTGGTTAGTAGCGAAGCCGCTCTCTTACGCCATACAGAATTGAATCAGTTGGTACGTGCCTCAGCGAACATAGATGACGCGCTACAGAACCGAGGCAGACGTAACAGCACTCTAAATGCGTTGTTATCAGTATAACAACGCATTTAGAGTGCTGTTGCGTGTGCCTAAAATGCTCTGCGGATCCGCAGAGCGTTTTAGGCCTTTTGGGCGTAGCTGGACCACACGCTCCCCGAGTACAGTGCATGCAATATGCTTAAAGGCTCCTTCAAACAGGCGCGACACGCGATAAAATCGCGCGCGACAAAACGAACTGTGTCTTTGTGTCGCGCGCGATTCGCGTTGCGCGTCGCGCCTCTTTGCAGGAGCCTTAAAGTATTACTATACTAGATAAATAGATGTGGAACCAACTTTGTCTTCCATCGTTCATCAGGGTCATCGTCTTCGGTACGACGTTGTGGTTCTGGAACATTAGCAGTCTTGCCCCTCTTGGCCTAATAAGTCCAGCAATAGGCAAGTCCACGGGAGATTGGGACCTTGCGCCACATTCCGGGAACGATTTTGCCCATTTTTCCTGACCTATGGGTGAAAACATGTAGATATTTTAAGAACAAAAGTAGTCGTTTTTCTCTTGTGATTGCCTTTTCAGAAGCTTTATGAGAGAAAAATAAACTCCAAAAGCATTTATTTATACCTATTAAACTATCGTTTCGTCATGATCTGTTCATTAGTTTTTGCGTGAAAGAGTAACAAACATCCATTCATCCATCCATCCGCACAAACTTTCGCGTTTATAATATTATAATAGGATTTACAGGCACATTTAAACTATCCAGGAGTCGTGCTCGTTTCACAACGTAGATCTCTACGTAGAAGAACGAGCTAGAAACTCCATGGGTACTCTTTCAAATCAAGATTTTTCAAAATCTTTGGTACATTATTATTAATTCATTTGATTTTATTCATAAGTTTCTTCTTCGCTTTTTTAGTCCATACAAAGGTGGTCTTAAAATACTTTTAGCGATAAGACCGCCCATTGTGTCACCTTTTGTAAAATTACTATATTTATATCTGTAATTATGGTGTACCTACATAATAAAGGGTATTCTATTCTATTATTCTTCTGGTAATAATTATGGTGATGAAGAGCGAAAATGATTATGAAAATAGAATAGAATTGAATACTCTTTATTATGTACCTACACCATATAAATAAAGAAGAAGAAGAAGAAGTTATTGACAGCTCGACATAATTATTGTGTTTTTCATGAAAGCATAATAGTATATTTCATTACAAGTGCGGAAAGGTTGTCATTGCGCCTCGGCTCGGGTTGACAGTCGGAACAAGTTGCAATGACGGTTTCGCACGTGTACTGAACGACAATTTTTAATACAGTTGCGAAAAAATGAAGCAATTTAATAAAGAAACTTTCTGAAAAATGGCGCCAACCGTAGAATATAAGCAGCGATTTTTTTTCTTCACCCATTCTGGTAGGCAAAGGGAACTATGCCCATACAGCCAAGTCTTCAGTAGAATTTTTTTATTGATATGAAATGAAAATGAAATTTAATGAGATGAAATGAAATGAAACCTAACCTAACGCATTCAATCAAATCATTAAATCTGATATTGAAACAAATTAGTAGCTTCTTTTTAGAAATATACGTATTTGCATGAATCATAAAAACTTCTTTGAATTTTTTTAGTACAAACTTCATGGTTGGTTTTACTTTTTAATAGACATTATTTTGACAGTTCGGAAAGAGAACGCACGAGTTCGGGAAAGGTAAAAAAAAAGCACGAGTATGTAATAGCCAACATCCCGAACGCTATACGTCCCTGCAATACGCCACTTTTTGAGCAACTGTATTAAAAAATAATGTTTAAGTACAAACAATAAAATAAATGCTGAAAATATTTTGCCAACCATTTCTTATTTGTAATGTAGGCACATGTAGGTTTGTAGGTCCGGACATTCCGTGACAGACATCAAGGCACTCATTATGTCAAATTCAGGGAAAAAAGAAACGTAACAAAAGGTAATTAGGTTTGTTTTTTACCGTGTTCAAGTATTTCATGTTCTGAGATTCTGGGTTTTAAACGGAACTGAGTTAAGCATTCGCAAAAGCAATTTGCCTCGTGATATCTGCGGAATTCTTGAAAAGGCTTTTATATTCCTAGTTTATGAAACACGTGTAGAGGGGAGCATTCGTGCTCACCGAAGAGTCATTCTAGATTGAATAGTTAAAAAGGTACCTTTAAATAAATAAAATAAGTTTTTTTAGTGTTTGGCCAGACTGGCAGCGCAGGCGCGGGAGGGGGGGGGGGGCGGCAAACTCAAAGGACATGTTATGAAATGGGCTTAAAATAATAATTTTTTTGAACAGTTGTCATGAATGGTTTTTCTGATAGGGAAACTTATTCAGGGTGGCCTGACAGAAACAGACAAAATATTAAAAGCACCATTATTGAATAAATACATATTTTAAATCCAGATATTTTTGGTGTCGTAATATTATTTTTGCACATTGAAACGAAGAAAAAATGGTTAAATATCATTTTTTAAAGCAAATTATACACCTTAGTGTTATTTAAAATATCCTAAAATAATATTAGATGGCTTAAAATAAAACCAACTACATGATTTGTATGTATGGCATTAATTCTTTTGCCTCCTAATGGAATCTATGAAAATATTACCTGTGCCAGTAAGGTTGTCATACTTGTCAGCTGTCAGTACACAGGTACGTAAAAATAGAATTGAATTTGACACTTGATTGACGTTCACAATTCACAATGACAATAATGACATCCAACCGAAAAGTGTTGCCAAAATCAATAATTACTGTGGGTTGCAATTTATTTTTTAAATAATAATTATTAAAAATTTAATAACTAAGGAAAGGGTGCTTTCAAAAAAAAATAAAAAAAATATACCTACAGTCTCCTTAATTTATGTACTTTCATAAAAATATGATTTCTTCCCTGTTCACAGCAACTTCGAATAAAAGCCCAGCCTCCATACAAAAACCTAACATGTCCTTTATGAACTTCATTTCAGTATCCATATAGTACGCACGCGGGCGCGGTGAGCGGTGCGATCTGCCTGTCCGCAGTTGTTAAAATGAAACTTAATTTGTGACGATTTGGTAACAATAACAATGTTTGTAATGAATTGTGAATACGATTGCTTCGCGCGTGTCATCATCTGCCTAGCCTTTTTCTTTATGTTGGGGTCGGCTTCCAGTCTGACAGGATGTAGCTGAATACCAATATTTCCGCGTATATTTATTTTTTATTTTTCAAGGGTAATTTATTTCATGCCAATTTTTAAGCTATTTATTTTGATGGAAAAATTCAGTTTTCTATTTTAGTAAAAAATAGTACATTACTTCAGAGGGAAGAAAGTGACAGTTCCATACCGAGATTATGGCATTTGCGCCACGAGCTTGCGAGGGGCGCAAACCATTTGAGGTATGGAACTGTACTTTATCCTGAGGGATGTATAGTGCTTTTTATTACACCTACGAGGAAAATTATGGACATATAAGTATTGTTGTATCTGCATTTAGATTTTTCCGGCAACAGATTATCAACAACTTCTTGGGCCGTCTCTAATAGTTCTGGCGGTGTGTTAGGGATAACATCATCACTGTCGCTCGAAGTATCCATATTTTACAAAAAACACAAAGATAAATGTGTTTTTGCGAAAATGTGCGGGCTTTTCCATTTTTTATTCGCCCGTTTCTGGAGTAGGCTAAGATCATAAGGTCATGCAGCCACTTCTTCCGTGATTCCACGCGTTTTATATACAAAAATAATTTCGTTTTTAATTTTCTGTATGCACCAAGGAGGTTGGTAACTGGTAAAAAAAAAACTGTATGTGGCCAGTAACAATTTACTTGAAATTTAATTAGTAGACAGTTAAAATCTCTTGGCAGTATGACTGCTGACAAATTAAAAAAAAAGAAAAACCGGGTATGTAATGGAATTTCATACATTTTTCCCACCCTTGGGTCGAAAGGATTTTCATACAAACTTCCATACCTTGGGATGAAAGGATTTGAAGGGCGGGATAAAGGCGTTTCTTCCCTCTAATTGGTATAATTAGTATGTATTTTCAGAGCAGGTGTGATAAAAAAAAATTTATCATTTTAACAGACTGATAAGCACTTGTAATAACCGCTGTACTGTTTAATGTAATAACCTAATTGCAATTGCCACTGTGTCTAAACTTTTACTGTCACAGATAAAGCCCTTCAAATATTATGAGGTATTTCATAATCACATTTCATTATTTTGTAAGGATAAAAGGGAGAATATTAATAGAAATAAAATACACTTTAGCGGCGAAACTGGGGATAATAGAACCTGATGGGAAACGAACCCAAAACAACATTATGCGCATGACCTGCACGCGCACGCAGCGTGATCAGCGCGTCATCGGCAAGCTGAGGCAGGGCGCGGCGAAGTCACGGCTCGGCCCGACGATCAATCGCTTCCAAGGACTCCACCGCGACGTACGATATCCTCTCTAGCTTAACTTATTGTTTGTCCGGAAGTTTATTTTGTTAACAAGACGGCATTAAACCACTGCCTAAAATACAGTCCACTCTTTCATTTCTCCCCGCGCTAACAGAACCCTCATTTCTCGTTTGAACCTCAACAATCCTGAAGGAACAGGGAAAATTTCCGAGGAGGTGGCAATCTAACCTACAATGCTAATGCACAACACGTGATGTCCATACTACCTCTTAACTTTTGCCTAATTATGCAAACTGCTCGGTAAAATCTACGACGGTAAAGGTATGTACAGGGTTACATGGAGTCATTAAAACATTTTAGGGAAATAACTTACTTGCGTAATCCCAGTCCTCTGATGGCGCTGTAATAGAAATTATGGTCAGTGGGTCGTCTTAGGGTATGAGTTATTTTTTACTATTGCGCCGCTACGATGAATGTTTTGACATCTTAAAATAGTATTTCAAATTTCGATCAATATTGATCGAAGATTACAAATTGTTATAGGAAAAATGTAGTCAAGTGCGAGTCGTATAACTTTTTGAAAACAAGTTTTAATAAGACACATTTTTCTAGGGAAATGTTTGATCATATTCATCCATATGAATAAATTATATAAATTACATTTAAAGCAGTACATTACTATAGACAATAAAGTACTGCAATTGTTTCGTCATACGTAGCTGTCAATATTTATGAATCTTCGTGGACGGGCAAACGTAAAATGACATTAACTTGCCTCGATAGGAGCCGGAATTAACTAAAGATTAGGTAACATTTTAGGCATCAGAAGTAAAAAAAAAAACTAAGATAAGATAACCAGGACTGCGAGTCCCCTTATAACAATGGTCAAGCAAAAATCTCGTACGAAAAATGTAGCTATGCTGAATTATCTCGTCACAAAGATTTTTACTACAAAGCGCCGTAAAAAAATCATTACACAAGGGTATTTGTCCTGTATGCATTGCTAGTATAGCTACAATAAAGAAAAACGTTACCACAAGTTGGTGTCGCCGAATCGTCGTCATCATCATCTACACTCTCTCTTTTCCTTTGTGTCTGAAACAAAAATATTGTGAATAATGCTAAGATTACCATTTGATTTTATTAAAGAGGCCCTTTGCAGATGAAATTGAGATTTGTGACCTACACGATATTATAATAATATATACGTAACATGGCGATTTCGGCTACGGAGACCGTCTGTATCTTACGACGATAAGAACATATTATATGCTCTGGTATGGCTAATATAACCTATCTTGATAGTGAAAATACGTGCACAGTGAGGACACAATATTATAATCACAGCTATAATTTTTATACAGCGTGCCGCTACAATGGTGACTTTAATTTAACACACGAGTAGGACTATTGGCCGGGGGACAGATGCATGCACTCATGCATGCGATGCACCTTTTTTTTCAGGATGGGAAATCATCAAATGGGGGGTCATTTGATGATTTCCCATCCGCTCTGGGTGGAGCAGAAGGGAGTGTCAGACTCTCACTGACTAAAACCTATCCGTGTTCCTTCCTTAGCCCTTTATGTTCCGGGCCAGCGGTAACCCTTTCGGACAATCCCGCTGACCCGGCAGGCTTCGGCCCTAACGGGCCCCTTCAAATGATGCTGCCATCTCTTTGAGGCGTGAGTGGAACACGTACGCGCCGTCCGGGACGGGCCTGGTCTTGATCGGTCGGTGAGCTACACATTACTCTCCGTCGGCAGGCCCAAACTCAAGTAGAGTTGGGCAAGACATCTAGCTAGACAAAGAGATGGCCGATGGAGTAAACTGACAATGTTGGTTAACCGATTTATACCATTATAAAACGTGTGAATGGAAGTTTCTGAGGCTTTACATTAATATACAGCGCTAACTGGAGCCAATTATTTTTAAAAAGAATAACCGTGGAGTTTCTTGCCGGTTCTTCTCCATAGGAAACGACCAATTGGAGTCGTGCACCTAGTTTCTGACGTTTCATAAGTGCCTATGGGTTTATGTGAAATAAAATATTTTGTTTTTTTTTTTGTTTTGTTTTGCTGCTCTTTCTGTGGGGATTGACCCTAAAGGTCCTCGATAGGTACATGTAGCCAAAAACTACTAGCTAATTAGTTTTTTTTAAAGGTTAACCCCGATTTACTTGTCAACGCAAGAATATCACAAAAAGATTTTAAATTGTAAACATTTTACAAAGAGGTTTCATAAGCAGTGCAAAACTACTTTAAATTTTAAATAAGAAATCCTTTTAGTATTTATTTTAATAGTTAAAACATTTTTCACTCAGCTAGTTTTCTATTTATATGTATAGACGACTAAAATCTTAGCAGTCAGAGCAGCAGCAGTAAGTAGCAGAGTAAACAAGCTAAGATTCTAGACATAAATTAAGGTATTATGTACTTTTTACTTTGTTGTTACATGGGTAGAGTAGAATGATTTTATAAGTTGTAATTTTCGTGGAATAGTGCAGACTATTCTGCATTTTAGTAAAAGATTTTGAGAAGTTGTATTAACATTTCAGTACACAGGTTCACTCAATCTGTGTGGTTCCTTTCTCAGAAGCACATTTCAGACACCAATCTACATGGTCTTCACATGATCTGACCAAGTTTATGTCTGGACTTTAAAAGAGAGTGTGATTCTATGAGTTGGTTTCGGCATTTCTTCTCAGAGTAGTCAGATAGGAAACGCCGAGCTCACCTAATTTAAAAAAAAATATGATTGATGTGTAAAGTGTTTGTACAAACCTACTGAAGAAATAAAATCATTTAGTCTAAGGATTTTTTTGCGCCACTTCGTCACAGCTAAAGGTCGTTTTGTACCTTATGACGCGTTCAAAAGTGCTAGTTCTCATGTGCACGTTTGTCGACAAAGACGCCTATCAATCCAGCATAGAGGAGGGTATTTTTATTTCAATCCAAGGATTGGATCTAAATTGAGCTCATATTTCCTTTCTGCGTTTTTCTTTATGATCTGTAGTTTAGACCTAAATGTACAAACGCATGAGCGACACGCGTCGACGAGAGGCAACTGAAGCTATCAACACTCGATGGCTGCTGTCGACGGAACGCCGCTTGCGTATTTGAGTAGGTACGGTGTTAAAATACACGAGTGTTGTCGACGAGTGCAGTTGCCTCTATCGTCGATGCGTGTACCTCGTGTGTATGTGTACACAGCCCCGGATCTAAGGGGGGGCAAACCGGGGCACTTGCCCCGGGCGGCAGTTTCATGGGGGCGCCAAATCCTTGAGACAAGAATTCGAAATATCGAACAAATGAAGCCTCTTTTCCTACAATCTCATAGGTTTTTATCAAGTAATCGAATCTTAATATAATATGTTTGAAAAACAACTTTTCTATTTCCATACGCCCAGTTAGTTTTTGAACACATACTAAGTGATTTATGAACGCATCTTAAAAGATCAAGTAAATTTTTGAACGCGTGCGTAGTGTCCGTGATCTTTCTGCCAAGGGGAATCCCCGTCACATATCTATATGAGCCGAGCGAGCCGAACAAATTCAAACAGTTGAACGTCAACTTCAAGTGACAACCACTGTTTTTTTATGTGGTTGATTGCGTTTGCGAGTAATCAGCGTTAATAAAATAAGTAATTTATTAGTAAAATCATATATTATCGTAGTGGAAATCAACAATTTGCAAGTTTTTCTCAAACACTGAAGGGAGGGGGCGCCACTATCAAGGTTTTGCCCCGGTTCGAAAAAATCGTAGATCCGGGGCTGTGTGTACACTTACCCATACTGGCTATTAAGAAATTACCTGTGCCCTGTTTATCAAAACTTACAAGTCTTCACCTTCACAAATTACACTTTACAAGCAAGTTGTTATAAGTTAGAGTAAATTACGTTTATCAAAAATCTACAGGGTAGGTACAGAAATTTTTAACAAAAAAAATGCTTGTAATACCTACAAGGTTTGTAAGTTTTGATAAACAGCGCACTGGTATTGTTATCTTGTAAAAAGACCCAACTACTCCGAGAACAAAGCAATAATATGAAAGAATTTTTGGGCCCCGTCTATTTTGATCTACAAATAATTAACTAAGTAAGGATAATCTTTATTCTTTTGTCTCACGCTACGAAGAATCTCGACAGCAAAAACCACCTTATTTAAAATAACGTTTCTTGTTAAGCTGCGTAAATGGGAGTACTTTTCCGGACTCTTTCACAAATTATGTTAAAGGTTCTTATACTATGTTTAATTAAAACCGCTGCTAGATAAATATACATATTTTGCCTATCTGACTTCCACAACCCAGTTACTGGGTAGTATGAAACCCCTTCGTAAGACTGGTTGTCAGTTTTTAAGGCTTTTGAAGACCCGTAACGACTGTCAAAGATCCACGAATGACAGCCGGCATCTACGGCTTAACGTGCTTTCTTCCATGCTTAACGGAGGGGTCTTGGTATGTAAAGATGGTCACCCATACACGGAGCAACCGCGGCAAGCGTAGCTTAACCCGATCGATCGACTAGTGCGGCTGTTATGACTTAGCCACAAACACTCAAATTAGAATATTATATTATAATCATAATACATACACCGAATATTTACTATCATGTATGTGGATGAAACATTGTTTGTTAATTAAATTAGACTAAAATTGTGGGCGAAAATTGTAGTAACATTACAAATCTACGCACGCATTCAGTCGCACGCGTATTATATAATAAGGGTCTAGCGTAGTCGGTACTTCGTCTATTTTGGTTTGATTTAATTGTATAACGGAAGTGTGCATGACTGTAACTTACGTAGATTAAATTATATTTGGGATAGAAAATTGCCTACATTAAAAATGTCAGAACTCGATTCAGTAAACGATTCTGAACAAACTACTTTCATCATCGTAATTGGCCTATAATGTTCCCACTGCTGGGACACAGGCCAACTTCCTCTCATAGAGGACTCTCTGTGAAGGAGGGTGGGTCATAATCCACCACGCGGGCCCAGTGCGGGTTGGCAGATGTCACATCTTCGAATTTTTGGTTCTAGAACATGCCGGTTTCCTCACGATGTTTTCCTTCACCGTTTTAAGGCTCGTATACACAGGCGCGACGCGACAGTGCGACGCGATTCTGCGATATCCATAGAACAATTTCTATGGAAACGCGTGTCGCGTCGCGGCCGCGGTATCGCCGCGACACCATACCAAATGTTCATTTTGTATGGTGTCGCGCGGCCGCGATTCGCTAGTCGTCGCGCTTGTGTAAAAGGTGTTGCGGCGCGATAATATCGCAGAATCGCCACGCGACACGTCGCGCGACAAGTCGCGCCTGTGTGTACGAGCCTTTAAGAATAGTGGTGATGAAATAATTTATACAAAGTAAAGTACCTACTTGGTTTCGAACCCACGCTCCCGACTTACAACATGAAAGTCGCTGCCGTTACCACTGAGTCACCACTACATTCAAATCATCATTATCTACCTAGCCTTTTCCCAACTATGTTGGGGCCGGTTTCCAGTATAACCGGATGCAGCAGAAATCAGTATTTTACATGGAGCGACTGCCTATCTAACCTCCACAACCCAGTAACTGGGTTATACAATACTACTTTAATTTATGGGCATGAATGAAGTCACAGATTATGTAAGGTCCCATTAAAATAGATAGACAAACTTTTAGAAATCATTCAGACCACCAAAATAAGGACGATGGTACAATGCGTGCCACAAAAGATGAGACTTGACCCCGCCTCCCCTGCTCTTTTCGCCGCCCCTATGACGTCTGGTCCCGTCCCGCACTCAGACCTCATACCGCTAAAGATACCTAAAATCGTGTACTGCGCATGTCAAACCACGTGGTGTGTCAAGTCTCATCTTTCGTGGCACGCATTGTAAAAAAATATATAAGAAAAACGCATAGCAACACAAGAAAAATAATCAGATAATGAAAATACAGTACTGTGTTGGCAATTTATTATTTTAGGTAAAAATAAAATCACTTTAATCAGTGTTTGTTTTTGCTGGGATATCATTGGTTAGACGAACTGAGCGCTGTGTTAAAATTTGTCCATCTATTTTAATGGGACCCTGTATATCTTTCTTTTCAGTCTCACAATGCTGATAATCTAGACACTAAATCTCCTCTCTCAAAGGACGTTACCCGCGCAATATTTCGTTTGATAAAACCAGCTATAGTCTAAAGCTTTAACGCGCTGCAATTTTCTAAAATTTACTTCCTTTCTTCCTAACACTTAAGTACCTACTAACTCATCATTATGAAAATAGAAGCACACTTTTAAGAGGCCTATTATATTTGATTTTTGCGTTGTATGGCCAACTTTGGCGTTCTTATTCTGAGAGACTGAAAGACTTCGAGTAGGTACTTTGACTTATTGAATAGTTCCCTATTGAATAAGTCAAAGTACTTACTCGAAGTCGACAAGCTCGAAAAATTGCGAAAAGCAAAGTCACCAGAACCTAAAGTAATAAAGTATTCTTCAGAATAGTTTATTTCTTTAGGTTCTGGAGACAATTTTTCTTATTATCCTACTTCCTACTAATATTATAAATGTGAAAGTTTGTGAAGATGTTTGGATGTTTGTTACTCAAACGTGTTACGTAAACCGTTGAAGAGATTTGAATGAACATTGGCACATAGATAGACCATTTCCTGGATTTACACATAGGATACTTTTTATCCCGATATTCCCACGGGATCGAAACTTACGCGGTTGGAACCGCGGGGCGCTGCTAGTATTTATCAAAAGTCCGAAGCAATTTTTTCATAAAATGCGCGGCGACACTTTTTCGAGCTCGTGGATTAAACTATTGTAAATTAGTAAATGAAATGAATTATATAAAATAGTATCTCTTAAATATTGGTATAGTAGTTTCAGAATTTTGAAATATTAATGAAATATATATAAAAATAAACATATTTAAAAGCATAAAATTACTAAAAACGCTCAAAATTAACTGTTTTTTCCTTCTACATTAATATTATTACGTAAAGTTTAAAAATTAGTTTAATTTAAACTTTAGGAAATTAAAATTACCAACGTTTAAAAAAAATTATGTAAAAAATAAAATAAACGTAATTACAACTGCCAATCTGCTACATAATGCGGTGTTGGATGGCTGCTCGAACTCAGTAGGTAGTTAGTACCTCCTCAGTACCGCGCGAGCGCTCGTTGAGGTTGGACTTGTGCCGGATTTTTTCGTGCCCAACAATTGAGCGCTATTTACAAGACCATGTGGGCAGGAAACTCTATAACTAGAACGCAAACGACATGCCCAAATTATATACTACACAGTTCGTCCAAGGCGCTGTAGAACCAAACTAAATTTTGGTAAAACTGATGAACCTTATGGCAACGAATTTCAATTTCCAGATATGAATCAAAATTAGACAACATTAAGCAACAGGCATTAAACCGTGGAAGTATATAACGGAGATGCATATTGACGCCACACCAAAGTTAACAAAAATCTGCAAGAGACGTGCAAGTCAAAATTCTGCTCCACTGTTGAAATATTTTTTGTATAGCTATAATTTAAGTCATGTCACCTTCCGTCAGACACAGAACAGAAAATGAAGCCAAAGCAAGCCAATGAAGGAATAGCTGAGTGTACAAGAAAATATTCAAATAAAATTAAAAAGTCATTTAAAAAAATTAAATAGACTTCAAAAAGAAATAAACTCAAAATTATGAAATATCTTTAATTTCGAAAGTCGGTATCTTGGGATCTGTATTTGAGTTTTAGCTTTTTGCCCCCAACTTCCAAAATTAAAGTTATTTCATAATTTTGAGTTAATTTCTTTTTGAAGTCGATTTAATTTTTTAAATTACTTTTACATATCTCTTGCTCTGTAAGTACACCCTTACACCCCTGAATGCCGGGGTGTATGACTATCATTACAGCATAGGTTTTGGAATTTGAAAAAAGAACTGTCATACTCATACTGCACGAAGAATATTTTTAAAAAGTTATTTTTTTTTTCTCGGTATCGATTAATTACTCGAATCGGAATCTAGACAATTTATTTTATAAAGATTTTATTTTAAATATGGAACTATTTGTTTCCACATCGTATGTTAGATGGAATCGATTTAAAAATCAAACTGGCCAGCAAGATTTGACGCGCTTGCGTGCGTGAAAAAAAAAAGGCAGTCTACTAGTAGGCGCGAAAGCATCGCGAAAATAATTAATTTTCTTGTTTGAATTCTTTTTCAAAAGTTTTAAACATGTCTAGTGACGAAGACATAGATCTAACGCCCGATTTTATTAAAGAAAGGGCAAAAACAGTTGTCGAAAATATATTACCGCCGAACTCGAAAGAAAGATATGTAAAGGCATACGACGAATTTATGAAATGGCGGTCAGAAAAAAAAGTGAAATCTCTTTCTGAAAGTGTTTTTATATCATATTTTGATGAATTATCTAAGAGGCTACAACCTTCCAGTTTATGGTGCTTTTATTCCATGCTAAAATCTACAATGATGACAAAACATGACGTGAATTTGAAAGATTTTTCTAAACTTACTGCTTTCTTGAAAAGGCAGTCTGACGGCTTTAAAAGCAAGAAATCGAAGGTATTTACTGCAGAAGAAGTACAGAAATTCTTAAATGAAGCTCCGGATGAAATTTATTTAGCAATAAAGGTACCTACGTATTTACTTGCCCTTTTTAATAAGTTACCAAAATATTTCACAAAAATACTATGCGAATTTGGTGCCTTTAATACAACTTATGTCTTTTTTACAGGTTGTTCTAATTTTTGGGATATCGGGAGCCTGCAGAACCGTGGAATTGACAAACTTGACAATAGAAAATGTAGAAAAACATAACAAATTACTACTCATAAAACTGCCTAATACGAAAACTAAAATTGACCGGTCATTTGTTGTGCATGAAGAATTTGCAAATTATGTTGAAAAATATCAAGCTCTTCGGCCTGAAAACGTGGATACAAATCGTTTTTTTCTTAATTACAGTAAAGGAAAATGCCACAGACAAGTAATAGGAAAAAACAAATTTACAGGCATGCCAAAGCAAATAGCCACATATTTAAAACTGAGTAACGTAGAGTTATACACCGGGCATTGCTTTCGCAGAACATCAGCGACTCTATTGGCTGATTCGGGAGCCAACCTCACTCTGTTAAAAAGGCACGGCGGCTGGAAGTCCAGCAAAGTGGCCGAAGGTTATATCGAAGATTCGATGGCAAACAAAAGCAAAATTACTTCTAAAATAACAGAAAATATAAACTTAAAATCACCACGTCAAAGCACATCATCTGAGCCATTTTTTAATGAAGAAAATAGTACCAGTCAACTGCCGCCATTTACGATGCAAGAACCTCAAGTCACTCAAACTCAAGTCTTATCATCACAAACTCATATTCAAACTATAAATATACCTAAAAAGAACGTGACCATATCTCTTACAAATTGTAATAATTTTACTATTAATTTTAATTAAATACACATTTTTTTCTCCTTAATAAATGTTCATTGAAACCTGCTGTCTTGTTGTTTACTTACCTCACAATCGATATGTAAAGCAGAGTATTTATCTCGGGCGTAAGCATCAATTGCATACTCGGGTTAATTAGCGCCTTCGCTTCGCTCAGGCGCCAAAAACCTCGTATGCAATTGATGTCATACAGCCCTTGTTTAATAATCTACTATTTTATTTCGTAATTTTTAGTTTTAAGTAAAAACTGGAATATTTGTTTGTAATAAGTAGGTAATAGTTTTGTTGTAAATATTGCACTAGAATTTGACCAAGGTTTTGTGAATTTTTCCCTTTGACACTACACCCTTATCTCGTATCAATAAGCCAGGCTGTCACACTTCCGCCCACCCAGACCCGGAGGAGTCATATGAAGATTTCCCATCCTCAAAAAAAAAAAAGGCCGTCACACTTACATCAAATCCTGAATCGATTTTCATGAAACTTGCACTGTTCCCTAAGTTGAAGTAAATGTATGCCAATAAAAAAAATAGTCACGATCTGATTGATAGTTGCGGAGAAATGCGTGGACAAACATACATACATTCATCTATAAAATTTTGTATATTTGTTTGGAAGCCCTAATAGATTGTCATATTATGTAAATATAATGCAGTTCCAATAATATTACATACATACGTGTCGAATTGATAACCTCCTTTTTCTTGAAGTCGGTAAAAATGTGGGCTATTTATTGACGATGAGTGCTGCTTTCTGGGAGCTTCTCTTGATAGAATTTGTGAAGGACTAGTTGAATGTCTATTTTCTGCATTCGGCATCGACCCAGAAGAAGCGATTTTAAGAAAAATGAAACTTATAAACTCACTCGTTGTAATAGTAAAAGAATCAGGGTGTACCGAAATGGTAATCTCCACCATAGTGGTGGTAAACGCTATCAAATAAAATATATTTAATGCACACAAAGATGGAAAAAATTCAAATCCCAAACAGACTACGCACAATTTATTCGCCTTGTTAAGATCTCGGGTAAAATTTCTTCAAGAGGAGTCTTACGCTAAAATATTTTGCCAGATGTGAGAAGCAATAAATAAAGTCGCCTTAAGAATTTTCATGTTCGTAAATAATAAAAGGAAATCTTCTGGGTACCCTCGCAATATGGTTTATCACGGGGTTTTGTTTATTTCGATTATTCAATGACTTATCATTATTAACAATATTTAAAGTAATAAGAAAAATATCAACCAATAACTCAATAGTCGAAATTGAAAAAGTATCAAAGTCGTTTAGTCGTAGCTACAGTACAGAGTCGTGAGCTCGTGGCGCCGAGAGGGTTGTCGCCGTACTAATCCATACCTAATCCGGCAGAACGTAATTTTATGTTATGCCTCTTAAGGCTCCTATTAATATTAAAAGGCCTTGCTTTCGTCATATTCTAAAATCGTAAATACTTAATGGGACCCTGACGTGATTTTATTCAAAGCATTCTAGTCTTTAAAGGCTTCGCTGTTGTGAATTGTGATGCTGATTTGTTTTGTTTCACGTTTATTCGTGACAATAGATGGATGTTAAGTGGGATAGTACGTCTAGAGTTTAAACTGTTCCTATAATTTAGTAAAATTTTGGACTGATTTTTGTGATCCGATGTGAAATTACAGAAATTAAAACCGGAAATAATAGATAGGTTTCATTATTCTCGAGTTTATGGTGTATGCATAGTATAAATGGACCAATCAAAGCGCTTCATCTGCCTAGCCTTTTCGTAACTGGGGAGTTAGTTGGTGACACTTTTGATTAGATCCAGTTATCAAAATCATCACACAACCAATAATCTCTAAGAGTGAATTTTCCTGAACGCCAGCAGCACATCTAAATAACAATCGACAGTCCATTCACATTTACTTTACCTCTTTTTTTTTTTTTTTTTTCAGGATGGGAAATCATCAAATGACTCCTCCCGCTCTGGGTGGAGCGGAAGGGAGTGTCAGACTTTTACTGACTAAAACCCACCCGTGTTCCTTCCTTAGCCCTTTATGTTCCGGGCCAGCGGTAACCCTTTCGGACAATCCCGCTGACCCGGCAGGCTTCGGCCCTTACGGGCCCCTTCGTTTAATGTAATAAAATTACTTTACCTCTGATTTTGTCATTTTGTATCACTGTTAATACCACAGTAATCTTTATTGTTTTTTGAAATAAGGTTGCCGTTAGGTTGCGGCTGTCAGAGGTAAAATAACTGTTAAAGGACTGTGGAGCTGAGTGTCAATTTCAATATTCTACAGTAATGATGACACTGACAGCTTTTGGACGTAGTTTAGATTTTCTGATCGCGTTCAGTTTGTCCAGCTTGTTCAGTTTGTCGCGTTCAAAAAGTCCTTGTGGTTTATATCTTGTGTAGCAATTCATCATCAGTTCTGGCCAAACTTAATGGCCGTTCTAAAAGTATTCCCAAGATCGCATTTCATAAAATTATTCGCTTTTGATTGCTTACTGCTCAACAGACTTTTTGGGTTCAAACCATTAAAGTTCATCGAGATTAATAATGCGAATACCATATGTGACAGCAACTTATTATTTAAATTTAAGCAAAGTTACCAGTGAGTGTGAGTTCAGCAAGTAAACACGCATTTAGAAATGGCTGAAAGCAGCGAATTTTTTTCACGAGACTTCAGCATCTTTTAACTTAAAAGTACCTTATACAAAATTTAAAACAAGAAACATTTAAACAAGTTTATACATCTCACCAGACGTCTAGTTTTAGAAATTGTGATAACGTTAGATGAAATTTCTTATTGTATTCATTGAATAACATTCACAACACATCCCAACAAGACATCAACAAGACGTCATTACATTCAACAAGACTAATTATTTACTAATTCATTATTCTTTAATTGACCAAGTCCCATTGCCGCTCATAGTGCCCCTAAGCGTATACTTCAACTCTAACAAATCCGCCCCTAAGACGACCCACTGACCTAAAATTCAACTTAATAAAATTCCCATTTCGGAAAAAAAAGTTCAATGTTCTTGTTTCGAGTGGCTGGATAGACATTATAGACAGTAACAAAAGAAGCCTAGAGCTACCAAATGGACGCTTTAGGCTTGTTTTGTTAAAAGGATCTTTGGTGTTTTGGTTTCATAGCAAAGCGGCTTGGTCATATTATAACGTTCTTCATGTGTAATACAAACCGTTCTATCGTAAATAGAATATAGCTGTTGCGACAGATGGGGTAATTCCTTAGCCGACCTTTAACGAAACTCTAATCTCTTTAATAAATGTCTTTTATAGGTACAATGCGTGCCACGTAAGAAGAGACTTGACCCCGCCTCCCCCGCCTCTTTCCGCCGCCCCTATGACGTCCGGTCCCGTCCCGCACTCAGACCTCATACCGCTAAAGATACCTAAAATCGTGTACTGCGCATGTCAAACCACGTGGTGTGTCAAGTCTCTTCTTACGTGGCACGCATTGTACACCTGCGGGGTTATCGCGTGACATACTAACAATAGGAATGGCTTTCATTTTGTTTTGACAGTTCAACAACATTCATTGCGTTATTTACGTTATTGAGCAGACACATTTTTCAAACATAAGTCTCAAACTCAAAGCATTTATTTCAATTAAACAATTTACAGGCACTTTTGAGTTTTCAAGAAGTCGGTCAGTCAGAAAATATGAAGCTAGTTGCCCATTCCAAAGCGTAGGTACCTATGGAGAAGAACGGGCAAGAAACTCCATGGACAGTCTTTTCAATTACATTTTTACATAAATATTAGTTACATCATTAATGTGAATTTATAATTATATGTGAGAACGATGTAAAAAAGACGTATACGCGTTAAAAGCGTCCAGAGTACAGCAAATAGTAACAAAACAACAATTCAAAAATAAAATATTTAAAAGTAAGCCGAGGCAGCTAAATGATGACCATTTTTTTTTTTTTTTTTTTTTCACGGGGAGAAATGCTCATGCATACTGCACTACCACGGGGAGATAGTGCAGTTATGTGGGACTCTAACCCACTAAAACTCCACGGTGTCCTCCTCTGCCGCTTACGGCGGGAACACGGGCACGCGTTAGCACTCATCCGTGAACCCGCCGCGGCCGTCCGTTACCGGACCCTCCTCTGGGGAGTACTCCCCATCACCGGCGCACCAGAACACATAGCACGCCGTGACCACCACAGGGACCAAACCAGCACATGGGTGCCAGACGACCCCGTGTCTGGACACCCTTGGTCCCCCTGTGACGGGTCAGAACATTGGCCCCGCCGCCTGCCAATTTTCGGCTGCAGAGGATAGGGAGAGCGGCCAACGCAATACCGGCACTCCTCTTCCCCTGCAGCCCCACCGCGTCCGCCATCTTACGGTGGCGACCCCGTCAAGGCCGCGGAAGGTAGGGAGAGCGGCGCACCGTAATACCGGCACTCCTCTCCCGCCGCGGCCTTCAACCCTCAGCCGCGACGCCCCCGTTACGACATCGCGGCCCGCCTCAGTTGCGATGCCGCTCAAGCGGCACCGCAACCTACTTTTGGCCGCTACGTCGTCGGCTTGGTAGCAAAAGCCCTGACGAGCGGCCCCTCCTCGGGTTCCTCTTAGCTTCACCGTGGGGCTCAAAACCACGGCTACTGAGCCCCCCCGCCTCGACAATGCGGGAACCCACCGGGGGGGGCTAAATGATGACCAGCCCCAACTGACGGCGCCCCGTTCACGAACATTACGCATGGAAGAAGAAGACCTACGAGGACCTACGTAGGCAGAAATACATCGGTATACTTTTTTTTTTGTTGAGTATGGGAAATCACCAAATGACCCCTCCCGCTCTGCGTGGAGCGGAAGGGAGTGTCAGACTCTTACTGAATAAACCCACCCGTGTTCCTTCCTTGGCCCTTCATGTTTTGGGTCAGGGGTAACCCTTTTGGACAATCCCGCTGAACCAATTAATGATCTTACGTTAATATTTCGTCTCTTTTAATAATAATATGGGAGGAACAGTGAAAGTTAATCTAATGTCATTTCTTGAATTTCCATCTATTTTGCTGTCGATTTGTGACACTGCATAACTTGCTTACATTCGTAAAAAATTAACTTAATTTTGTAGGTACACTGTATCGTCAATATCATGAAGAAAACGTGAGCATACATGTAATTCAAGTCAAAAACCTTATAACTAACTATGATACTTAGTTTATAGTTTAAACTTTAGATTTCTGTGCTGTTAATAATTTATACGCTAATTCTAGAATATTTTTGGTAGGTTCTTGTGTTGGCTAACTTTTCTTTTGTATTTGTTTGAACCGTCTATATATATATATCGTCTCTCGCGGTTTACACTTTTCACTAATCGTCGTACCTATATGTTATTTGGATCTCAAAATATAACCATAAACCCGAAAGGCAACAAAATTTAACGAATCACGAATGGAAGTGTGTAGTTATCCTGACCCAAATCGGCTAAAAATGAGATAGAGGACTTTAGGTCATGCGAGCAACGATATGTCTACACAAATATAAACAGACAAAAAGAAAGGAACAGAAAATACGTACAAAGATGATGCTTATTTGTAAAGACATCTATTCCAGAATATCTACGATAAGAGGTTTTGTAAACGTAATTGTTTCTGTGATAATAAAACATTATTTATTTATTCCTTTTTCGTACTTACCAAGTGCCGGGGACATCTCATCTGCTCCTCTGTAGTGTCCACTATAGAATTGTGTTCAGCGTAGTGCGTGGGGAAATGGAACACCCAAATAGTTTTCGGCTGTAAAAATTAATTTGGTATCAATTGAAAAAGTCGTTTTTATATTAACGACCTTTCCATCAGACCTTGCTTTTAATAAATAATATGATTTTATGTAAAAAAAGGAGCGTTAATAATCGCGTGTCTGGTGCTGCACGCACCGTAAACGTAATTATTAACGCACATTTTTTTTGAAGAAGTAAAACTTCTTTAAGGGGCTGACACGACCTAAAGTGCGGTCACTGTCGGACTGCATCGAAAAGAAAGAGAAGCGCGATGACACAACACTGATATTATTTTTATTGCAAAATATTACCTATTATTTATATTGCAAAATATGAAGTAATTATTTAATTACAAAATATCTATTGTTTGGACTAAAAAATTAAAACACTAGTATTTTAGAGTGTTGCTTGTATTATTATGTTAGTATAGTTTTTATTAAAAAAAAAGTTTTCAGAGGTATCTTCATGATTTTTTTCTATCGTATCAAATTTGTTGTATTATGTTTTCAACACACTATCTACCTAGCATATATCCTGAAGAATATCATATATTTTTCTGATTTTGTTTACTACAGTCGATCATATACTTTTATTGTTTCCAAAACTTGCGTTTTTTGTGTTTAAGTCCTGTAAGCCTCTTAATAAGAAAGATTTAGTGTGAGACATAGAAAGAAAGCCTAGGGCGGGCGCGTTTTTCCCGCGGCAATTTTTTTTCGCACACTGGACATTTAACGCACTGCTTATCGCCGGGAATTGAAAATCCAGCAGTATGTTTTTGACGCGCTAAGATGCGCTCTGTCGGGTTCTCAATGCAAAATCCAGCAGTATGTTTTTGACGCGCTGAGATGCGGTCTATCGGGTTCTCAATGCAAAATCCAGCAGTATGTTTATGACGCGCTGAGATGCTCTGTCGGGTTCTCAATGCAAAATCCAGCAGTATGTTTTTGACGCGCTGAGATGCGGTCTGTCGGGTTCTCAATGCAAAATCCAGCAGTATGTTTTTGACGCGCTGAGATGCGGTCTGTCGGGTTCTCAATGCAAAATCCAGCAGTATGTTTTTGACGCGCTGAGATGCGGTCTGTCGGGTTCTCAATGCAAAATCCAGCAGTATGTTTTTGACGCGCTGAGATGCGGTCTGTCGGGTTCTCAATGCAAAATCCAGCAGTATGTTTTTGACGCGCTGAGATGCGGTCTGTCGGGTTCTCAATGCAAAATCCAGCAGTATGTTTTTGACGCGCTGAGATGCGGTCTGTCGGGTTCTCAATGCAAAATCCAGCAGTATGTTTTTGACGCGCTGAGATGCTCTCTGTCGGATTTTCAATGCTCGGCTCAACACCGAGAGTTGAAAATCCAGTGCTCGATAAAATCCCGCCGCGATATCTTTACGTCTGTGCGAACATAGGCTTATAACTTTCTTCTTTATCATTGTTACCTATATCAAGTCATTCATTTGATCACTATCTTTGTCTATGCACCATTAGGTATTAAACAAAGATTTTTTTTTAAAACAGGATATCTTCAAGCAAATTCAACATTACTTCAACCTAGTCAATCAAAAGTACAACAAAAGCTGTTGTCCTTATTTTTTTCCTTATTACTTCAACCTAGTCAATCAAAAGTACAACAAAAGCTGTTGTCCTTATTTTTTTCCTTACTTTAACACTTACTCGTCCAAATTTGATTCTGTCCCTAGCTTCGTTATCAAGCTGTCTTTGAATGTCGTCTGCATCATCAAAAAGCGTGTTAGTCCTGGAACTGGTCTGGTCTTGTGAATTTCCTGTAGCCGACAAATAAGGTGTTGTTTTAAATAATTGGATTATAATACTTTGATGATAATTATGGTAGTATAAAAGCATAATAAGCCTATAATAATGTTCTTTATACCCCGTTGAGAGTACTTAATAGTTGAAATGTTGTAAATTAAAAGCAGTAACTAAAATATTTTTATTATCTTATTTATCTAAAAAGTTTGTAATTACGTAAGTAAGATAAAGTGTGAAATAAACCAATGTCCCTGACCTTGAAAATTTTTCAGAACAATTTTTTATGGAGCAATTTAAGAATGGTTATTAAGTACATTATAGGTTTCGGTTCTGGTCGTAAAATAAAACCTGAATTATCTTTTCCCACCAAGTAGAAATTGGCGATAAAAATGGGATATTCTTCAATAAACCGTAGTATTATATCACGAATGGGGTAATATTACACAAAGTTTATAGAAGATATTAACTTCATTGGTACTTCATAAGTTGTCGGAAATATTAAATGGGAAAATGAATCTAGGCCAACCACAATGGCTGTGGATATTTCGAATTATTGGCAACATTGTACGCTTAACAATGTTGGGAAATTACTGCAATCAGCTAAGCTCTTACAAATACAAATAATGGACACAAGTTTTTCTGACGATCATCAATGTGAAAGACTACGGACCACGTAAATTCTATTGTTAGAAATAAAACTTGTGTAAGCGGTTGGATTATGAAAATAAAGTGCTACATTAATCTTATAGCTCTTGAATGTCATTGACATGACAAAACAGTTTCACAAATTTTTACAAACAACACCCCCTAGTAAAAATTTGTTTGTGAAATCGTATTGAAAATTCAAGATATAGTCCAGATTTTCGGTATGTGCCAAATAATTCTTGTACAGCTAGAGCTTATATATGACCTGACAATGTGTGCTCTGTCTACTTTTACCACCTTTTACCATAATTATGACATTAGAGGCTGAATAATTGGATATTTTGCCTCGGCATTGCCAAATTACTGCCATACCATAGCCTAGAAAATAAACGCACAGATTCCAGTGATTTGTTGGTTCTGCTCCACTTATTTTTGCAAAGGATTACTTATTATGTTGGAGATACTGTAACATTGAGACCCGAATCCTTATCGAAACGATTCTTAGCTCCAACTATAACCATTATTTATAGTTGGAGCTAAGAAGGATCGGTCGTAAGGTAAGATTGTAGAAAAGATTTTCGATTAAGATTTATGAATTTATTCATGTAAAGAGATTAAAAATGTAGGTTTGTTTCAATTTTTTTTGCAGGATAAATTAGAGATTGTGAGGTAGCAGCGAGACCATCTACTTTTTAAGGCTCCCCGGAGAAAGGCATGACGTGACAGCACGACGCGATTCTAGTAGAATAATTTCTATGAAAACTCTATGGGAATTGTTCTACCAGATTCGCGTCGCAACGTCGTCGAACGTAAAAGTCAGACAACGGATGTTGGAGTAGAAATAGCAAAATATATTCACAAGGTTTTTCAAACTACAATAAGCAGAAAAAGCTTTGAATTCCCTTTTATTGAAAAATATTTTAAAGCGATTTATTTATTAAGGTACACCAACAGCTTCTATATAATTTATGTTATGTAATATAGATCATAAAAGTCTTGGTCTTAAAAACTCGCCAATTACGGGTTTACCAGCAATATCAGAATAAGCGATCAAAAGTTGATAATATTTATAGCTGTTATTTATATTTACGATGGAATTTCGGCATAAGTATATAGTTGTATTGAGGCACAAAGAAAAAAAAATTAAAGGTTTAAATTTAAATTAAAGGTTTAAACCTTTAAATTTTTTTGGTATGGGGAATTTTGAAACAGCTATTTATTAGATTTTCAGTATCGAAAACGTTTTAGTAAAAAAATCGTCAGTATGATGTAATTTATAAATTAGTAGCTAGTTCCGATTGCGGCCACACGCCAAAAGAACCTTGTAGCGCTTTAGGTCAATTTACCGGTCCGTGCTACAGCCATTTCATAGAACTGTCAATGAATGACAGTTCTGTTTTAAATATTATACGTACAATTTATTGTGGTAGTTAATTAGCAAAAATAAATATTTTCCTGACTTTACGAAGTTGTATAGACAGGTACAAGTGTTGCAGCATCCAAAAGCACTCTATCAAAGTAACAACACCGCTATAACCAAAACCATCTTCAAAATCCGGTACAGTTATTATCTGCCTGGATGGACGAGCCGGAAAGCCTCCTAGGTAGTTGGCAACCGTCCAACCGCGTGACCCGGTTTACGTGAATTTATCTGATGTCCTACAACCTTTAACCAGTTGAACATATTGACAAATATGTGATGCCTACATATATACCTATCTCTAAAATATGAAAGAGCGAAGGTTTTGTTGTTTGTATTTCTGCATTGGAAAAGATTCTCAAAAGAATCGGGATTGACATGGTTCTATTGTTGTTATGAGCTGTGACCAAAATTGAGTGCATTTTTTTTCTATTAATAATTTTGGGCCCCTTCTGTTTCTAAGTTTAAATAACTATTCTTGTTGTGAATATGATTTTTTAAAATCGACAGTAACTTATTAAAAAAAATATTGTGTTAGCAATATTTTCGATTAACAAAAGTTTTGGACCTCAATTTAAACTTTACACACAGTTCGCATTCAGATAGGCTCATGGCTAAATGATAACAGTCGCACGGGTCGATCGATTAGCTTAAACTACACTTGCCGCGGTCGGTCCGTGGATGGGTGAACATCTATTACACATCAAGACCCCTCCGTACCTCGGAAAGTATGTTAAGCCGTTGTCCCGGCTGTTATTCGCGTTACTTAGTAACTAAGTCGTGGAGGTCAGGTAGACAATCTCTCCATGTAAAATTCTGGTACTCAGCTGTTTCCAGTTAGACTAAAAGCCAACCCCAATATAGTTGAGAAAATGCTAGGCAGATTGATACAGTTCACATTCAATACTTCTAACACTTATTTGGCAAATAGAGCCAAAACTCCAATTAATCAATTCGAGCTCAACCGAGCATTAGAATCTAAAGTGGATTGGATTAATGTCACGTTTTGGCAAGAAATCATAAAGCTGAGCACGAACTGATTGCAACTTCGAATGGACGAAACCTTCAGTAATTTGTTTTGACCAATTTTGAAAGGATATTGTTTTTAACGTGACAAATTTTCTAATTTGTCCCGTTAAAAAAAATCCTTTCGAAATTGATTTATGATAGATATGATGTTGTTATTAATATTTTGTTTTCTGTTTTAGAATTTTCCATTAAGATTATTTGAACGAGATTGGAGCAGGTACATTGGATCATACTGCGGATTATATACATAAAGAGCTAACGCATGTGTGGCAATTAGATTTGTTAATAAACATTACATTTGAGTCACAAATTAAAATGCTACTGCTATGGGACCTGCATGGTATTTTATGAAACCGATGTTTCTGGAAGCTCATCTTAATTTGTAATTATCTACTTATGTGATTCTAAGTAAGTTTCAGTACACAGACAAGGTGACTTCAAGTGACATTCAAACTCAAATTTTCTCTCAAATTCTCTTAAAATATTTCTATTCAACATTCTACTAGGAAAATTCCTTCAAAATAATTCTATTTTATGATAAAATACGAGGATCTTCACGCATGAGTTACTTCTCGTGTCGAGGATTCGACAAAAGTAAATCTAACTTAGAATAACATCTGACTAAGTATTCTCGAGCTAAGATTAGCACTTTCAAATTTAAAGCTTTATTATCATACGAACTCGTTGAAATACTTAAGTTAAAATTAAATATTACATAACACACCGCCATGCTTAACCACTTAGATATTACATTCATTTGTAAATACAAGTTTGGTTTCGACTTGAATGTGTTAGTTTACCCACTGTCTGTAGTTTAGGAGGTTCTCAGAAATTGAGTCCATTTTCTGATCACTTTATTACTCGTAACGATTTCTGACAAACGCGTGCACTGACTAGACAGGTACCTACTCTAAATCTGTGTGGTTCTTTCCTCGAAAGACCACCTCAGACATCGATCAACATGGTCTTCATATAACCTGACCATTCATAAGATTATGGCTGGACTTTAAAAGAGACTGTGACCTCTGAGTTTGTTTCGGCTTTTCTTCTCAGAGTAGTCAGATAGGAAACGCCGACCTCAACTAGTTTAAAAAAAACATGAAGTGTTTGTGCAAACCTACTTACAAAATAAAATCATTTATCATTTAAAATCAAATAGAGGGCGAATCAGAAGGCCTTTTTTTAAAATACAAATTTTGAAATGATGATGTTAGTATATTGAAATTAGTTAGGTATTTTGAGTTTAATGAAACAGAATATATAAACCCACTGCTGGGATACAGGCCATAATCTACATACAATATACGCCGGCCAATGCGTGTTGGTGGATATGATCAAGCAATTACTGATAATGAACAAAATATGGAGTAGTTTCCTACAGAGAGTAAAATTTGGGTCGGATTCAAGAATCGACAGGGATGCGGAACGAACCCCCTGGTAGTGTTAACAGCTAGACAGAATAGAAGTTTGACGACATTACATCAGGCATTCATAATAACAGACATATATTTATTTCTATAGTAAGTTAGGCTTTTAATTTAGTTCCTAGCATAAATAGTAAGTTGTGTTATATTTCTAATGATAATAAAAAAATGTTATATCTAAAAAAAGTATAACAGACATAGAATAAACATCTTTAAACAAAGAGAAATGGAAAGAGACTAGGGGGGCCTTTGTACTGCGGTGGAATAACACAGGCTTTTAATAAATAACAAACTGATATAGTTCAATCTTGGTCAATAAATGTATTAAATGATATACGCGTAGCTATACGTAGTGTGTATATCTAGTCTAATAACTGAACAGCTAAGCAATAAATTGTAACTATTGAAACTACCCGAGAACTTAATTAGATTTGCACACAAAGCGAGGCTTAAACCACTGCTGCACTGTAGCGGCGCCGGCGCTAAGCACGGACTTACAAAGTCACGCTACAAAATGTTTATATTTATTAGTATGACAAGAAATAATTCCTCGTTTTATATGCAAATCTTCTGAACAATAATAGTTTGAAATACCCATTGACTTATATATACCTGTAAATCCGGATGCTTGAATGTGTATAAAAAGTAAACAACATAGTGTAACCTTTGGTATCCTTTTCTGAAACATATGATTTAAAAAAATGCTCACGTTTTCCCTACAAAACTCAATTTTAACGTATAAATTAATATTTCTGTGTTTTCGTATTTGGTTTTGCTTTTGTGAAATCCAAAAAAGGGATTTGACATTTAAATTATAACCTAATTTTATTTAGTTTTTCTTGCGTTGCTTGACCGGTTGTCAAAAAGTGGCCAGTAATCAGTATCATTCCGATGTGGCAAACACACTGACCTGTAAAATTATACACTGGTTTAATAGAGGTCAGTGGGCAAATACTTTTGGGATTGGAGAATATCTACAAAGTTATATTTAAAGGATATAAAAACTCGAATAAAAAATGAAATGGCTTCATTATGACAGAAAAATCTCAGTACTCAGCCCAGGAAAATAAATTATTCAATTTTAATAGTAAAATGACGATGTAGGTTGGTCCCTCCCTACGTCAACATTTTACAAATTGCAGGAAGGAAGTGTGGTTAGGTACTTTCTTTCTTATTAAATTCCAGAAACTAATTAATTAATAGTTTCTAGATGTTTGCTAAGTCTTTCTGAACTGCCAATTAATAAAAGGTCGCCAATTAAAGGGGTTGATTATTAAAGGGGAGATTGGGCTTTGAGCAAATTAATTCGAAGTTTCTCTGGATTTCTACTTCATAGTGGTAGCTTATAATTACATCCGCAGTCAGCATACAAAAATTCAATCAAATATATCTAATAGTTTAGTCACTATACAGTCAAAGTTTGGCAAATATAATTTGATAGTTCCAAAATAGTCCTTTGCGTTAGTATTGCCAAAGTTTTCATTTACTGTTGTATTGGCAAGGAAATGGTATAATATCTCATTCTCGTAATTCAGGAAACAACATATTTCTCGTTTATTATATGAAGTATTTTTACATGAGCTCCCTTTGCGGCTCTTTCCCCGTGTATAAATGCATTTTTGAACAATAGAAAACAGTTTCCGTTCTGTTATGAAGGTTCTGACTACAAATTAGAATGTTTTTGTCTCTTTCTTTGGTTTTGATGAATGTATTTACCGCAATGCGTTTTTAAGGCCACAGACACGAAGTCGGCAAGCATGGGGCGGCGGCGGTGAAGGCGCGAGGCGTTTCAATGAATAGATTTATATGGAACTGGCCTCGAAACCAGCGGCAGCGCGAGGAGCGGCGTACGAGCGATGCGCACCATTCTAGCGGTGCCCGGCGTCTGCATTGACGTAGTGTTGTGCATTTTATTTTTTACTTTTTAACAGCCAGTAGGCAGTAGAGACAGATACCTAAACTGCTGTAGGAATAGGAAAACGGTCTCAGGAGACTTACCTTAACTTTATGAGAAGTTTTTCGGCCAGTGTTCATTGTCGTGGCTACTCTTTCATTAAAAACTAGTGCGTATTAGTCAACGCACAATGAAGGGGTAGTAATTTCGTATTTTTAAGAACGTTTAAATATATTTTTGACAAATTTTTGACATTGATTGTCGCTGAGATAAGATTCGACTTGAATTTGAACGTTTTTAGGGTTCCGTACCCAAAGGGTAAAAACGGGACCCTATTACTAAGACTCCACTGACCGTCTGCCCGTCTGTCACCAGGCTGTGTCTCATGAACCGTGATAGCAGTTGAATTTTTCACAGATGATGTAGGTATTTCTGTTGCCGCTATAACAGTAAATACTAAAAACAGAATAAAATAAATATTTAAGGGGATCCCATACAATAAACGTGTTTTTTTCGCTGTTTTTGCCTTGTGGTACGGAACCCTTCGTATGCGAGTCCGACTCGCACTTGGCCTATTTTTTAAGTACGAGAATTGGCCTTCTGTGATATCAATTTTTTTTATTACGAATCTTCATTTAATCAGCTATCTTATTTTCTCGAATCCTATTAATTTTTGCCTAGGCTTTGTGGAAGGAATACGCCAAATTACAAGTCACTCTGTATATCTCAGCTTTGCTATAAGAAAATAAAAAAAAAACAGTGGCACTCCGGGAGTGCCGACAAAAGTGAAAACAAAACACAAACAGTATATATAATACTTTACCATCACTCACTGACATATCGGATATACATGAAAACCGAGTACATCCAGAGGACAGCTGAACACATCCGAAGCGGGTATTTTTTTTATATTAGTCTTAAAAACAAAACGCGCGCGGTGTCGCTTACGATAACAGTAAGTCGAAAGCTCGAGTTCAATGGCTTTTTCCATCTCAAAAAATGCCCAACGTGCCTAAAGCAGTTTTCACTTCAATAATTATGTAGTAAATAAGTACTGAGTGTTCACTTATATTAAATAGAAGCGCTCCTATATAACAGCGAAACTTCAAATAAATAAAGTTAAATTGGAACATTATTTTCCATTTCATTGTCAAGCGAGTGTAGCGAGTACTCATTCACTTGTATCTGAAGTGTCATTTATCAACAGACAGATAGTATTTTTATCCAGTATCCAATAATACAAAAAATGGTTTTACTTAAACGCGCTGAAAAGAACAAAATAAACTTTGATTTAAATCAAGCCCATCAATTTGTTACATTATACAATTTTATCTTCTTAGATATAAAACAAAGTCGGATTAGTTACACTATTTATAACTCAAGAACGGCTGGAGGGGTTTTTATAAATCTTAGATTTATCTCCGTCTCGAATAGCAGACTAACTATAAAAATATGAGTAAAAATTTACGAAAAAAAAAAAAAGATAATTCATTTTGTATGGAACGGCTTTTTTGATGATATCTCGAGAACTAAAGCGGGTTGCAGAACAAGAGCTAAGATAAGTTAGTCTAGATTAGCTCGCATAGCTCAGGTAATGTTTCATACTTCTGTTCATGGTTTGCGATCTGTACACAAGTATGAAAAACTACATCAGCTGTGCGAGCTTAGCTAGACTAACATAGCTTTTTTTTTTTCAGGATTGGAAATCATCATATGACCCCTCCCGCTCTGGGTGGAGCGGAAGGGAGTGTCAGACTCTTACTGACTAAAACCTACGCATGTTCCTTCCTTGGCCCTTTATGTTCCGGGCCAGCGGTAACCCTTTCGGACAATCCCGCTGACCCGGCAGACTAACTTAGCTTAGCTCTTGTTCTGCAAAATGCTTGATTGACTGATTTCGATAGCGATACCAAGTTCGCCGGGTCAACTAATATGATATAAAAACTTATGATATGTATAATAATGTGTACATATAAAATGTAGGTTCTGTACTGTTGACGTTTGAGCAGTTCCCTCGTCTGAAGCCAATCCTGAGTGTAAAATCATGTCATGCTTATCATAAAAATGTATTTTCCTTAGAAATGAACCAGCATGTAAAATTTCTCAGCTCAGTAGGATAAGACGAAATGGGTTTTAATAAAGCTTACTAGAATCGATCTAAACAAACCTGAAACCATATTCAATCAATCAATCAATCAATCAATCAATCAATCAATCTTTATTTGTGAACATAGGTACATATAAAAGGTCTTAAATATACATATTATTGTAGTCGAGCTCAATGTTCTACCAATGAAATTGGTGTACAAATATTAAATTTTTGTATTACCTATATCATAAAGAAAATCTAGATTAGACAGTAGTTAAAAAGTAAATGAAGTTAAATAAATGTCAACTAAATGTAGAAATGTCAATTAAATTAAATTAAATTTTACATGCATGTCAAAGGAAAATAATATTATAGGAATTGTATCATAATTTGTCATTTAAAAAATCTTCAGTAGAGTAATACGTCTTGTCAATTAGAAATAAAAATAAATTACTTTTAAATTTGTGGACATTTTCTTCACTTCTTATACATTTTGGTAATTTATTATATATCTTTGGAGCCATTACAAAAACACTGTTCCTAAATAGTGCAGTTTTAGACCCAACTGTTTGTAACTGGTCACAACGGCGCTGGCTACTTACTCGAGCAAATTTGTGCAGATTATTTTTGACAAACATGGACGTTTCAAATATGTACAACGATGGCATTGTTAATATTTTAGTATTTTTAAAAAACGGTTTGCAACTGTCAGTTGTCTTTAAGTTGTAGATAGCTCTTATGCATCTTTTTTGGCACTTAAATACTGTATCTCTACCTGTTGCATTTCCCCAAAATATAATTCCATATCTTAATGTTGAGGCCACTAGACCATGATATGCTGTTAATACTGTTGTCCGATCGGCTGTTTTACTTAACATATGCAAGGCATAGGAGTATTGGCTTAGTTTACTGCACACTTTGTCAATATGTGAATTCCATTTTAATGTGTTTTCTATATTTAATCCGAGAAATTTTGTTACATTTGTTTCATTAATAATTTTGTCATTATATCTAATATTTAAGTTCAATTTGTGATTTACTCTTTGTTGAAATTTCATTAATACTGTTTTGTCTAGATTTATAATCAAATTATTATTTTGCAGCCAATTCACAACTGATTTTAAATTAGAATTAATGTCAGCCTCTAATGTACTTACTTCGTCATTATTAAAAAGTAAAGTGCTGTCGTCCGCAAACATTGTCACATAGGATAAGTTGACGCTGTAGGAAAGTCATTAATATAGATAATAAATAGAATCGGTCCGAGTACGCTACCTTGTGGTACCCCGTAACTTACAGTTCTCTGGCTAGATTTATATGTGAGTTCGGTTTTTTTACAAATTCTACTAATTGTCGTTATCTGCTTTCTATTAGATAGATAAGATTCTATTAAATTTAATATATTTCCTCTAATTCCGTATGCGTTAAGTTTATTTATCAGTATTTTATGGTCTACGCGATCGAAAGCTTTTGACATGTCCATATAAAGCGCTAAAGTTGGTAGTCTTTTATCGACTCTGCTGCTAACCATATGCAAGAAATCATAGATGGCCATGTTAATTGACTTGTTTTTTTCTAAAACCTTTTTGGTTATCAACGAATAAGCTATTTTTCTCAAAGTATGAAGTAAGTTGATTATATACTGCTTTTTCAAATATTTTTGAAAAAATTGGCACTAAAGCGATAGGTCTGTAGCAGGACATATTCTCTCTGCTATCTTTTTTGAAAAGCGGTTTTACAATTGTTATTTTTAATTCTTCCGGAAAATAACCATGCACTATGCACATATTAATAAGATGACTCAACACAGGAGCAAGTATTGTGGATACCTGTTTAACAATGTTTGTACTTATATCATCGTACCCAGTGCTAGATGTATTTTTTAGTGACATAATAATATGATGAATTTCAAGGGGTGTTGTAGGCAACATAAACATAGATGTACATTTACTTTGTATTGGTGTATTTTTATTAATGTTTATATTATTAACTGGATTCACTTGATCCACAAAATAATTGTTAAAAGCTTGTGCTATTTCAAGAGGATTAGTTAAAATTTTATCATTTGACTTGATTTCCGTTATAGTTTCATTTGGCAAATTATGTTTATTCTTGTTTTTATTGATAACTTTCCATGTTGCTTTACACAGATTTTGAGCCGAATGTATAAAACGACTGTGATGGGCTCGCTGTGTGAGATTTATAACTCTCTTTAGCCGATTTGATAGCTTTTTGAGATTTGCTTTATTTTGCTTATTCGGCAATAACCGGTACTTCCAGAGCAATTCCCTCTTTCTTTTACTGCATATCCTAATGCCACGACTAATCCATTTTGCTTTTACTTTAGTCGATATCCGTATTTTTATATTTGGAAAGCACAAATCGTATAGCAACCTAAACAAATCACAGAACAACTTGAATGCCTTATTGGGGTCATTTTCCTCATATACGTCAGCAAAAGTGATGCACTTGATGTGGTCTATGAATTTCTGAACATTTTCATTCGAGTAATCTCGTTTAGTTGAGAACCAGTATTTTATCATGCATGTTGGTCTTACTGGACATCTTAAAAGTTGAGCCGTATGATCGGATACCGCAAGCTCTAAAACTTCTCCTTTCGCCCCTCGTATATTGTGAATTATGTTGTCTATGCAGGTTCCGCTGCTTAATCTTGTTGGAAGTTTTATTTCAAATTTAAGATTATAACCCATTAAAAGATGCTTAAATTGCTCTAAACATGCCGTGTCTTTTAAAAGGTCAATATTGAAATCACCGCACAAAATTAGTTTTTTACTAGCGTGAAACGAAAGTGACTCTAAAATAATGTTTAGGTTATTAAAAAATATCTCAAGTTTACCTTTTACCTCCCTACTTTGTGGGCTCCTATAGATACAAATTATGATGATTTTGTGATCAGTAAGTTCAACTGCACAACATTCAATTATATTAGAAACACAGTATTTTCCCAGTGACTCCAAAACTTTATAATTAATTCCGTTTCGTATCATGATACACGTACCACCATGTCTGGTTTTCCGAGTGAAATGAGTAGCAACAGTAAAATTAGGAATATGTAACAAGTTAATGTCAGATAGTATCATATTATGCTCAGAAAAGCACAACACATCAATTATTTTTCCTGAATTGAATAGTTCCTCTAATGTGACAGTAAACATACCAGATTTATTCAGTAGACCATTTATATTTTGATGTAGAATGTTAATATTTTTATACACGAAAAAAATCATTATGTTCATAAAACTTTTCATCTACGGAAGATTCAAATTGTGGTCTATCATCTGTTATGGATAAAATTAAATTTTGAAAGATATTACACATTCCGCGGTCATTAATTTTTCCGCTCAATTTTGAGAACATAGTATAGTCATAAAATAAATTTAAATTAGAGTCAAATGCAATTGCGTAGTTATATGTTTGTAAGTCTAGATGTAGTAAATTATTAAAAGTCTCTATTCGCATATTGAACATTGTTGAGTAATTACTTAATTTAAAAGTTGGTACACACAAAATTACATTTGTATTCTGTACTGCCATTAATGCCTCTCTTAATTTTACAATGATGTCAACGTAATTTCCCGTATGTAAAAAGTCTTCTTCTCCAATTAAAACAACACAATAATCGTTCATAGAATAATCAACTAGTTTTTTATGTAAGTTGTTGACAAGCTGTAGTGTGCCGCAGTTTGGCAAAATATAATGACATACTTGGAAGTTTTTAAGTGACTCTTGTGCTATGGACAAAACTTTGTAAAATTGTTTGCGCTAACTACGCACAGTTTATTTTTTTTCGGAACGTAAGAATGATCTTCACTGTCTTTCCTCTGTGTTGTTGGATTATCTGAGTGAATTGCAGAAGTATTAACTGTCTCTTGTTTTTCCGAAAATGATTGTTTCGTCGTCCCCCTTTTTTGTGATTTTATTTGAGTGTTTGGGCGCGGAGTAGATGTACGTGAGCTTTTGTTGGGGGTTCCAACATCACTTGTCAGTTTTTTAGTAGCTTTTTTTAGCACATCATTTTTAGTAGTTAATGTATTTATAGTTTTTTTTAGTTCTGTATTTTCTATGTTTAAGTTTTGTATCTCCTCATGTGCTGAGTTAAGCTGTGTAGTCAGTTGTTCAATTTGGTTTTGCAGTTCTTGAATTTGCATATTGTTTTCATCGCTTGTTATGTTTGGTAAACTACTGGTGCTGCCATCTATCTTTGAACTAATATCATCATTGCTTTCGTCGGAGTTATCTGTCAAGGAGCGTGTCTTTGGTTTACGAAACGTGATATTGTTGAAGAAGCTCATTTTGTACTGTCTTACTGATATTTTAAAACTTATCGAAGAAATTAGAAAAAAGTTATGTTTGCGCGGGGATCCGAACTCGCGTCGCGTCGTGTCGTCTATTTCTCAGTCGAGCACTCTGCCACTAAGGGCAACTGTTCAGTGATATTATGCGCCAAATTGTCCTTCGTATAGGAAGTGTATTTTTCTGTTAGCTTTGATTACTGTTATTGACGGTGGTACGAAATAATGTTGCATTCAAAGTGTGGGTGTTTTATGATGATTTTAAAAATGTTTTATTAACTCACTGTTTTGACTTCATTTCCAGTTAATATCTTCACAAGTTTCTAATTCCTGTTGTGATTATTATCACTTTTATTACTACTTGACATAAACTTCACTCAAGTTCACCATAATGTATTATTGGTCATCCCGTAGTAAATTGATGCATTGGAAGTTAAATTATTGATAACTTTATTGATTGTGACTGTAACCACTAGATAACAGTATCACTTGTGTATTGTAGTCCACATTCACTGATTAATCACTTTGAAGCACGTAAATACTCTTTAAACTATTATTAATTTTAATTTATTACGGAGATGATATTGTTGACGTGACAGTGGCGCCACTAATCCTAAACTAAGGTAGTGCCTTCAAGTAGACAATCATGCATCAAACCATCATCATAATATCATCATTCAAGTAATGGCAATCATATCACTTGGTTTTAGTGGGTTCTTATATTTTATTTTTTATGTATCCTTCTGATAGATTCTTATTTTGTAAATGTGAGGACTTTGTAGGCCTTGTAGACTTTAGATCTGTAGACCATTTTTTATTTTACAAGTACCAGGGTACCTACTTCTTGACAGGCCTACGCTGTCTCACATACCTATTGTAATTTGAAAACATTGTAAAAGCCAATTATTTTTAAAAGAGTAACCGTGGAGTTTCTTGCCGGCTCTTCTCCATAGGAAACGACCACTTGGAACCGTGCACCTAGCTTCTCACGTTTCATAAGTGCCCATGTAGGTTTATGTGAAATAAAATATTTTGATTTTGAGACACGAAGTATCGTCATCCCAGATTTTTCATTCTTATCAAAATAAATATGAAAATTAAAGTGTCAATTTTAGCGCGCACCCGATAAGCAATCTATTCATTGCAGAGTTTACAACTTGAAGCAAGTTGCTAACGCATTGAACTAGTGGCATTTATCTAATTTTGACCGTCTCTACAAAAAAAAGTTGCCAAATCGCTTGCCTACGCGCACGTTTGCGCATCTCTATCCTTAATAACATGATCTAGATTTTCTTAAAAATATTTTGCTTTTTGATTATAAAAACAGCAAAATATTTAACAGACAAAAGTTTAAACCATTAAACCGGTGTTTGAGCTGAGACAGGCGTCGATTATGTATAGTGTTTTCTATAAATTACTAAACGGATTTCGGAGCACCTTATTATTTCAGCACCAGATGTTAAGATTTTTTTGTTTTCTTAGTTGTGTATTCGGGTTCTTGGATAGAAATTTGTATAGGTACCTAATTAAAATTCAGGTAGAAAATTCGTCTAGAACTATCATTAGACGAATGATGAAAGGTTTGAAAAAAAAAAAAAACTAGACATAATAGTATAGTTTTTTTTTACTTAATAATATAACTGACGTAAAATTAACATTTCAAACGTAATGATTAACATTCACTGTAGGCGACTCAAAAGACCAACTTATTTCGTAACCCAAATGCGTATTCGAGAAAGAGTTCAATCGTCGAATCCAACTCAGCTGGGCAGCGTTCGGGAAGCTACGCAATATCTTCTCGTCCCACATACCGCAGTATCTCAAGACGAAAGTCTTTGACCAGTACATGTTACCAGTGATGACATATGGCACTGAAACGTGGTCGCTCACAATGGGCCTTATAAGAAGGCTAAAAGTTACCCAAAGGGCAATGGAGAGAGCTATGCTTGGAATTTCCCTGCGTGATCGAATCAGAAATGAGGAGATCCGCAGGAGAACCAAGGTAACCGACATAGCCCGAAGAATTGCCAAACTTAAGTGGCAGTGGCCAGGGCACATTGCTCGCAAGAATCCGTTGGATGCGAAAAGCACAGAACCGGTCGAAGTGGAGGTCCTTGGGGGAGGCCTATATCCAGCAGTGGGCGTCTTTCTGACGATAATGAAACATATCGTTGCTAGAACCTTTATTTGTGTCCAGAGTTAAAGCCACATTTTGCATTATTAAGGTCACACATATTCAAAGTTGAACTGATTTTGAATCAATAATTTAAACATAATGAGGAATGTTTACCACAAGTTCCTTTAAAATGTAATGTATCTGAACCATTTCAAGCTCTGTGTAATTTGAAATGAGACTGAGCACTCTGGAATAACTCAAAGATCATTTCCACGAATTTTGTTTTCACAAAGGTTGTGTTTGATTTCACGAGCTTTTTTATAATACCTATAAATGAGTGACTGGAATGTTTGCCGTAGAAATAAAGGGCGATTGTAAAAAAAAACTATAAATTGGCTTGGTTATTATAGCCAATAAAAACTGATGTGCTGACGACATCTAAATAACTACATTCATTTAATGTTTTCTAAAAGCTATCGGAGTCTATAATAATAAAAAATAGAGAATATACAATCACATTATGTTCGCAATTTTAATATTCACCACACGGCTGGCTACTGCAATAAGTTTTTTAGTGCGTCCAAGATGTTTGGAGACTCAACTCGTATTTGAGCTACATTTTATTAGTATCATTTTTAAAATGACTTGACTAAAAGCAAGGAAAAAGTTTATTCGTTTTGAGATATTGCGTTAGTAAATTATTGAAAAATTGTCATCGTTGTGTGCTTTATTAACATTTTGAAGCGATCTACGAGTAAAAACGTTATCATCGTTTAAAATCTAAAAGGCGTGCTCAACGATTTGTGACACGAAAAGTTAAACCACATCAAAATATTAAAATAAAATTACACAATGTTGCATAACAAAATTTGTTATTTGATCTAGTTTAAAATAAATGCTTCCTTTGAACATGTAAAACCTATGATATGTCATATTTTATGATGTTATTTGTGCTTTTAAGTAGAGATCAGTGTAGATTAAACAACATGTTATACAAATCATGCCACAGCAGTTTATTGTAGTTTTGCTTTTAGTACTAATGGTTTATAAATTAAAGCAACACGGATGTCTGTTATTAAAATCATTCTAGTAATATTCGTGTTAGTCGACAATTCCCGTGGATTTGTAAATCCACACGGCCCAACTGTTATTAATGAATATACTAGATGTATTAGCCAAGTGATTGAAAATGAATTCGAAGAGCCTGGTCTTTTGATATTTGCTAACACAAATAATGTGAGCACTTCTGTATCGAGAATCAGAACCGAACTACTGAAAAGGATCAATGAAAAAATTAAGTTCAGTGTGGAAATCATGAGTCCTGAAAAAGAAGTGGAAATCTGTGATCAAGATAATTATTCTCTTGGAGTACTGCACGTAGATACTTATGTGGCGATACCAACAGCTAATTACTTTGTTATCATAATAGACAGTTACACGGACTTTTCTTTTCTAGCCAGTAAACTAATACGATCACGTAGTTGGAACCCATTTGCAAAATTTATTATTTTACTTTTCAACTTCGTTCAGAATGATAAAATTAATATTGAATTCGTCGAGAAAGTACTTAACTGTCTCTTCAAATATAATGCAATCAATATTATTATAGCTGTGCCTCAAGCTAACAATTTCCGGAATGCCATTATTTATAGTTGGAAACCTTATGACCCTCCAGAGTTTTGTGGTTATTTCAACGAAACTGCTCAAAACAGACTTGTGATAAAAAACACATGTGCACGAGGGGCATTCAAATATGACAAAGATATGTTTGATGATAAAGTTCCACGCTACATGAATGGTTGTGTCATAGAAATATTATCACTGCAAAGACAGCCATTCATAAGTGATGATGTCAATGAGGCTAATATTGAGAAAATAATGATAAATGAAATGCTTAGACGATATAATATGACGGCTAGATATCACTTCGTTGATGGATTCCGAGGCGAAAGAGAAAATGTTGGTGAATGGAATGGAGCTTTAAAACAATTGGCATCGAAGAAAGGACACTTGCTTTTGGGTGGAATATTTCCAGATTTTGATGTGCACGAAGATTTTGAAACAAGCACTACGTACTTAGCCGATGCTTACACTTGGGTTGTCCCAAGAGCTCACAAATCAGCTGCATGGGTAGCTTTAGTTATTATATTTCAGGGTTTGGTTTGGTATGCTGTAATAGGTGGTTTCTTTCTATGTGGTGTAACGTGGAAAATTATAGGGCAACTCAGTGGAGATTCAGATAACAATAGTTCATTTGATCATTGTCTTCTTAATACTTGGATTACAATATTTGGGTTTGTATCTTACCTACATCCTTCTAAAGAAAGTCTTCGCGTGTTTTTTGTGTTTCTCAATATTTATTGTATACTATTTTCAACGGCATACCAAACGAAATTATTCGAAGTTTTGACAAACCCATCTTATGAACACCAAATACAAACAGTAGAAGACTTGGTTGACAGCGGTTTAAAGTTTGGTGGTTTTGAAGAGTTACATGATCTGTTTTATAATTCCTCTGATCCTTTTGACTACCAAATTGGGCAGCAATGGATTGACATTGAGAATATAACTAAAGCAATGATAGATGTTGCTGTTCATAGAAATTTTTCGTTACTTTGCAGTCGTCTTGAGTTGGCCCATGTTTCTTCAATAACACCAGGGTTAAGTGACAGTATTGGGAACTATAAATACTATACATTTACGGAGAATGTCTTCAGTGTACCTATAGAGACAATAGCTCTAAGAGGGTTTCCTTTTATGCGTGAGTATTCGAGAACAATAACACTACTGAAGCAGAGTGGGTTAAATGCAGCTCTTAGGGATCACTTTGCAACGTTCACCGAGAGGAGACGAGCTCATCAACTGAGGGCTTTATTAAAGGAGAAATCTGATGTTAATCCATTGTCGTGGCAGCATCTGCAAGGAGGCTTCTTGGCTTTAGCTTTCGGGTATGTTAGCGGTACTTTGGCGCTTATTGGAGAAATAGTAGTTAAGACTGGATATGTACAAAAAAAATTTTCTCACTTTAAACGAAAACTGAACTTTTTATCATAACTTTATGAGCTTAAAGTATTTTTTCGCTGTGATTTTGATTAAAACGGCAATTAAAAAAAAAAATCTTCATACAACAAAACATTTTATTATACAAATTGTATGTATTTTTATTTAACGAGAAGCTTAACTACTGTACATTTATAATATCATTATATAAATTTTAATGATTACTAAAATTACAATCAATAAAATATTCTAGAGACTAGTGTCTATGTGAAGTTCTAAAATTACTTAATAATTATTATTGCAATCATTAAAAGTATTTTAATCTCAGATTTTTTTTTTGTTTGTTTATGCAGCGGTTTCAAATTAATTTGCATAACTACTTTATAGCCAGATTTTCTTTTATTTTTATTATTAATATTAATGAGATGAGTTTTAAAATATTACTTAAACTTTCGCAATTAAGTACTTACATAAGTTCAACGTTAATTATTTATTTTGGAATTATGAAAAACGTGTACATGCAGTAATTTCTAATTTAGAAGATATTTACATAAATTACCCATAGGTACCACTAACAACGATTATAGGTACTAACATGTACTCATAAGTCTAAATAATGCACAATATAATACAAACTATGGAACAACTTTACTGTCTTTTATTGATAAGTTTATGCCGCACTTTGCTTCTTGCACATATAGTTTGATTTCCGACGTCGATATAGTGGCAATATCTAAAAGAATAAAAAACTGCTGTCAATCAATGTTGATTGACAGCAGTTTTTTATTCATAAGAACTTTTCTAGAGAAATCTATTATGCCAACAAATTTTATTTTGGGCTTTAATGAAAAAAAGTTAGTTTTTTTTTTATATAATCAGGGACTCAAACTGTAACGGTAAGAAGTGTTTTAAACACTGTTTTTTTTAAACTGAAAAACACTTCTAAATGTAACAGATACAATAATGTTACAGAATCAATGTATAACCTATTATATGTGTTAAAAGTGTTAATTTGTGTCACAGAAATAAGCATTTGTAGGTATAATTGCACAGTACCGCAAAAACGGCCGGCGTACAGACAGATGTAGCGATGGCAAAATAGCCTCTATCCAGTCGGGATTACGGCTATTTTAGCGACGCCACGTTTACCGGTTACACTTATTAACACTTTTATATCGGTTACAGGTATATTACTGTTACACTTTTAAAAGTGTTTTTGGTTAACACATTGAAAAACACATTTATAAGGGTTACATATTTGATTCTGTTATCAATTCAATATGTAACACTTATAATTCTATAACCTATATGACGATGTTTTTAAGTCCCTGGATATAATTATGTAGGTATATTTCGTCAGCAAAGATGAAAAATAAAACTGTAATTATAAGCGAATTTTCATAAATAAAATGTCAAACTACAGATATTGTCACTTCATCGACAATTTCACTATCCCTTTCTTCACATAAACAATCATAGTTTCTCCCCATCTAGATGTTGCAGATTATAATACGAATGATCTGGGAATCTCTCCAGTTGTATGTAGTCCATATCTTTGTTAATTAGCGGTTCTAATCTAGCGACGATGTCTGCGAAGTCGGGTCGTTCCTTCGGCTCCGCCTCCCAGCAATAGTACATAATATTGTAGAGCTCCCGATGACAGTGCTCTGGCTTTTCCAGACGATATCCTTCGATCACCTGGAAATCACGGGAACAAAATTAGATATAACTTAGGCAATTTTGTATCGTCCCATTGCATGGTACTTTCTTTTGACATTATATACATGCTATCATCAAGACCCATAATCCCCGAAGGGTAAGACAAAGGTATACCTATAGTACAGACGCCAGCACATCAAGCTACTACAATCTGTCAAATTTCTTTAATAGATTTTCAACTTTATCGCTAAAGCATAAGGTTCAAGGTTGATTGGGAAAATTTGACAATTTCGGGTAGCTTGATGTGCTGGCGTCTGTACACCAAAATTTCGCCAGTCATGATTAAGACCCACGTGTTAAGGGGCGAGCGTATTGCCATCGACCGGGCACTAATCTTAACCCCAGGCTGCTTCTGAAAAATTTATGTAAGTGTAACCCAATAATACTTTGCCCAACTTGAGAATCGAACCCAAGACCTTCTCAAAGGTAGTCACTAAACCAATGAGGCAGATCCTTTGTCATTTTCCTATTTATAATTGCAAAAGACTAACTGCAAAGGTTAATAAAAATCTGGTTCTTAAGCGTTCCATCCATCATAGGTTTATAGAGGTATGAGGAACAGGGTGTAAAGTTCACTCCTACTCTATAGAAAAGGGAGGATCCTCCGACCAGATGGGTGCTGTGTCTGGCGGGCAACTGTCCGTTGATTCATGTCGGGCCGTTGTATCTATGCTAGTTGCGCGGTAAACTCTGCTTGCGCGATGCAGGATTTGCGTGACGTCAGTATGACGCGTTGTTTGCATGTGGCGTTGTAGATACCGCTACAGGTTCTTACGTCGCCTCAACTGTGCCGCCAGAACACGGCCTTAATTCGCCCAACTGGTGGACAGATTTTATTTATCGCAGTTTCTCCACTTCAGAAAATACTACTTTATCATTTTTGTTAAGGATTTTGGAGACTGTCTTTTGCAATTTTGACGTTCCAAAAGTACTGATTTTCATCATAATTGTACGAATGATTGAAATTGATAACATTTAACATTCCTCTACCCTTTAAGAATGATCGACAGTTCCTAAACCGCGAAATGAAACAGTTCTCTAGCCGGTCTGTCCGCGCATTTCGACTACGTTAACAATTCTGACGTGCCGAGTGCAAGTTTAAATTGCGAATCAGATTAACTGTCACCGCCAAGCCGCGTTTTGTTTCAATGTCATTTGTTTTTATTCGTGTAGTCATTCTTAAAAAAATTATTCCTATTTTGGTATTTCCACCACAGCGAAATTTATGTTTACTTTGGAATGAATTAGGTATAATAAGAATAATTTATTTGTTCTAAAATAAACAACCATTTAATTAGTATGGTGATAAACTTTGTGACACTTATTTTTATGAACAAATTTTGAATATCAGTGTCTAAACTGAATAAGAAATATCTGAATTTCAGACATCTGCGTTGTAGACGACATTAAACAATTAACTTTGTTTGACCTCTATTCACATTTTTATAAATATTGAGCGTAAAGGCTCCTTCAAACAGGCGCGACACGATACGCGACATAAAGGCACTGCAAGTCGCGCAACGAGCGGTGCCTTTGTGTCGCGCGCGATTATATTGCGGGTCGCGCCTGTATGTAGGAGCCTTAAGCTGTGGACATTTATTCCTCAAAGTTATAAAATGCACATTCAAAAACATCCATACAAATGTCATAAATGTGATAGTTACTCGGTCCGTCAGTCGGTCTGGGTTTCTGTTTATTACATTTTCACGCTTCATTGGCTGAAAGGATTTTGATGAAATTTGGCACACGTGTAGGCCATGACCTGGGTTAAGGGCCTTACTCTGGTTTAGTACCGTAACTCGGTCACTTTATGAAGCTTATAACTCATTAACGGTTTGGTTAGAAGGTCTGTAAAAAATATATGTTTGCTATAGATTCATGTACAGCATTTTTGAAACAGGGTTTTTTCATAAGGCTAATACTTTTGCCTTAAAAAAATATTTACCAAAACGCTATTTTCGCTAACATTTGCTTATAACTTCTAAACGGCTTTGATGTTTGGAAATATTTTTACACTGAAAAATTGGTGGTTAGAGGTACTACATATTTGAAATAGCGTTTTTAAATCAATCAACAGTTGCAAAGACAATGCCCCATTTTGAGATATAGGTTCAGAGGTGCTCTGCGCGGGCGCGGGCGGCAGTCGTGCGTTAGCACTGAGACGGGGTGGCTGTGTCGCTCGCTGCTCCGCCCGGCTATCGATCGACTACGCGCGTTTGGCTGTGTTAGTGCAAATATTTATGAACTAATTGTATCAGTATGCGTTTATAGATTAGCTCGCTGCAGAGGGCCCATTTCTATTGTCCGCATGGACGCTTTATTAGTGGTGCCATTTCTAAATACTGTTTTTTTTTATATTGTTTATTTTGTAAATATGTATAAGATAATTTGTAAATAAATCAAAATGCCAAAGCAAAGCAAGTCAAGAAAAATACGTTTTCCCTACGACGACGCACCGTTTTATAGATATGTATTAGCGAAAAACTCAAAAGTGGGAATTTTTATACCCCCCACTCCGGCTCACCTCCTAGACGCGGGGACTTTTAGTATGTTTACTCCCTAAGCACTCTGAGCAACTTTCTGAAGAAATCGCTCAGGGCCCAGCTCACGCACTCTACACCTCTTTTTGGTTTATTCGTTGAGTGGACTAATAAGTATCTATCTATCTATACTTAATCTTATAAATAAAAATCTTTAAAACTTTATCTAATAAATAAAATTGGAGTGTCTGTTTGTAATATTAAAACAACCGCTTCAGGCCATTTTATTTTGACTGTTTAGAAAATAACTACATACTTACTCACAATAAAAAAAAAATGTTTTCAAATACCTTAATATAAAAATTGAGCATTCTTAGTTGTCAATCTACGAGTAGGTATTTGCATTACTGAGTTTATTGATTACTACCTTCTCATATTCTTGTGCGGATTTATTTCTGTGACTGGGACTTTCACTAGCAGATAGGTGAATAAGGAGTAACTTAGGCTACTTTTATTTTAGAAAAAAAAAAGAAAATAGGTTCCCACGAAAAAAAATTAAAACCTATGAAATGAAATATTGAAATTAAATATCCGATTCAAATAGGGAGGTTGTATACTACGTTTATTTAGGTACTTAACCAAATGTAAATAAATCATATAATAAAGAAACGGAGTATAGTTTTTTTTTATTTTTTATAAGTGGATCCTATACGTGAAGATTCCTTAATTTCCAATGAAATTGATTGGATAAATAATAAAATAATATAGTGTTTTTGTTTTAGCCCAAGGAAATCGTTCACCAAATATTGTATATAAAAATGCTAATACGAAAAACTGAAAATAAATAATAATTAAACTAAAATGCAAAAACGATCAAAAAGAACTAAATGGAGAAATATTAGAAGAATTTCAATAAAATTAGCATAGGTATTTCTTTACGTGGCGGTGAATAGACGACTTTTATGTATTTGAGGGGGTGAAGCAGATGAAGTGGGATATGAATTGTCCCCGCCTTCGGCGGGGTGCACCGCGCGGATTTCGTCGATGAGCGAATTCCATTATATTTAGAAGCGTAATTTCGCGACTCGGATAAGATGCACGATTGCCTCCGCGCTCTACTGTCCGGATTCTCACTGCGTAATCACCAGGTTCGAATCTCAGTGGACGGCATAATCTTTAGTTTTGTTATTTTTTAATTATAATGCGCATATTTTTATTTTCTTATTTTTAAAATAATTCAATAAGTAATTGTTATTTTAATAAAAACAATCATTTTTATTCCTATAGTTATTTTTCTTCAGAATCTAGAGTAATATAATAAAAATAATAAAATAAAAACGTCCACCAAGCTTGATTCGGAAAAAATTATATTACAGTGTTTTACAAAAGAGTGTAAGCAATAATAATATAGTCTGAAAATTTTCAAACAAGAAAATCGGCAAAAAGTAAAATAATAATTAAAAAAACATATCAAATAAGAAAATTAAAAAAAACCAAATATGGAAAAGTTTGGATTTGAACCCGGGCGTCAGTGACTAAACTATAGTGACGTGACGCACGAGACCACTAGACCAATCGAGCTGTTGTAATGTATGTCGAAATTACGCGTCATAATCTGTACAAACAAAATATGGTGTGTACAAAAAAGTAGGTACTTAGTTTACAATTTGTTTCGTCGAATAAGATCTCTTTATTGCCTTCCGTTTATTTTCTTGTTGACCATTTTTAGGGTTCCGTAGTAAACTAGGAACCCTTATAGTTTCGCCAAGTCTGTCTGTCCGTCTGTCCGTCCTCGCTTAATCTCTGTGACCGTTAGCACTAGAAAGCTGAAATTTGGTACCAATATGTATATCAATCACGCCGACAAAGTGGTAAAATAAAAATTGGAAAAAAATGTTTTATTAGGGTAGCCCCCCTATATGTAAAGTGGGAAGTGATTTTTTTTTTAATTTCAACCCTAACGTGTGATATATTGTTGGAAAGGTATTTAAAAATGAATAGGGGTTTACTAAAATCATTTTTTGATAATGTCAATAATTTCGGAAATAATCGCTCCAAAAGTAAAAAACAATGTGTCCCCCCCCCTCTAACTTTTGAACCATAAGTTTAGAAAATATGAAAAAAATCTGAAAAGTAGAACTTTATAAGGACTTTCTAGGAAAATTATTTTGAACTTGATGGAAACAACAGTTTTTGTACAAAAAAGACAAAAAGTTGTACAAAATAATTTCTGGACTAAGTTTGTAGTATAATCGTATATGCAAGCATTTTTTTAACTTCGTTTACATATTTTATTATCCTGAACGTATCCCTTAAGTGTTCGCGCTAAAAACAGTCACGAGTCGGAGCGCCTGCCGCGGAGCGTGCAATGTTGCACGCTCCGTGTTCGCGCACGTACCCACTACCGGGAGCAGTTGCAGGAGCGCGGAGCGCTGCTGGAGCGCGAACATAATGGATATCCACTTTTAAAATCATAAGTGGGAACACTTGTGACGGACGGGAAACTACGGAACCCTACACTGAGCGTGGCCCGACACGCTCTTGGCCGGTTTTTTATATACTGATAGTACAAATATTTACACCAACAACATAACTTAGAAAAAACTAATCAAAAAATAAAATATAATAAACAGCTTTCATCAACAAACAGATACCAAAGTACGTACCTACACTAGGTACCGACTCGAAATAATTGCAAGACTTCAAAGTATTTTATACGGCTACTCGCTCAACTACATAGGTACCCAACGCGTCAGTTTTCGCAAATGCGATCATTCTCCTTATCAATTAGAGTCTACGGAACAATTTCTGTGAAAATATTAATTGTAAACGCGATTATGCTCCTTATTCATAAAAGGTAACGGGTCAATTTCCTATGCAAGTATTTTTACTTCCAACTAAGATTGAAAATAATAATTGTAAAACAAAAGAATCTTCGTTTATTTGTGGAATATTTAACATAATTATTGGTTAGCAACTCGGCATTCTTATTTCACGTGTAATACTTAAAAAATATTTTTCACGTTTGATGTGAGACTCGAACCCGAACGTTCGCCATGCGAGGTACAGTGTTAGCCACTTTGGCCACCGTAACGCTTACGAACCTTATTGAAATTTCTAATAACAATCATGTGGCCAATTTGTAGTGTTGTCAAACGTTCTTATAGAAGGTCATTAGTACTAATATTGCTATGCCATAGTTTTGTGAGATTGCTAGTCGACTTCTGACTGTTTTTGTAATATACCAAAATATTTTTTTTTTTATTTTTGTCTGTATGTCCGTCTGTCTGTCTGTTTGTTCCCGCTAATCTCTGAAACGACTGGACCGATTAAGACGGGACTTTCACTAGCAGATAGGTGAATAAGGAGTAACTGTTTGTTTTGTTACTTTTTTTTATATATAACTTGGTTTTTTATTTTGCTGTATTTAGTTTGTGATCTTCCTGTACGAGTCGCAATAAATACTTTTTCTTTCTTTCTTTCTTTTCTTTCTTAGGCTACTTTTATTTTAGAAAAAAAAAGAAAATAGGTACCTACGAAAAAAAATTAAAACCAATGAAATGAAATATTGAATAATATCCGATTCAAATAGGGAGGTTGTATTATACTCCGTTTAATTAGGTACTTCCAAATGTAAACAAATCATAATAAAGAAACGGAGTATAGTTATGTTTATAAGTGGATCCTATACGTGAAGATTCCTTAATCTCCATAGAAATTGATTGAATAAATAATATAATAATATAGTGTTTTTGTTTTAGCCCAAGAAAATTGTACACCAAATATTGTATATAAAAAGGCTAATACGAAAAACTAAATATAAATAATAATTAAACTAAAAATGCAAAAACGATCAAAAAGAACTAAATGGAGAAATATTAGAAGAATTTCATTAAACATGCATAGGTATTTCTTTACGCGGAATACAGAATTAATAAGTTATCGTAAACTCTGCGAACTCAACAATAACTTTTTTCTTAAATTCCACGCGGACGAAGTCGCGGGTAACAGAAGGGAATGGCGGATGCAAGACTGATATATTTTGTACTAAAATATATCAGTCTTGCATCCGCCATTCCCTTCTGGAATCGTAGGCAAAAATGGCGACCTACGTGCGGCATGTCTGCGCCTCTGCATATTCTTTGAATTTCGTTTTAGTGTAGCGCGCCACCGCACGCGTTTTACGTAGGACGCTTAGCTCCGCCCACATGCACAAGGTCAGTGAGCCATCTATACACCTTAAGGCATCAGATACTTGTTTTTCCTGGTTGGGCGATCCTGTGGGATGATTTCCGACCTCCAATTCAAAGCTAGTTCATTTATAAATATGCATGGCACCCAGGTGGCACGGATAAAAACTTTACACGCTGTGACAAGAAAGAACGAATAGTTTAACATGCTCATCGCTCAAAAGCTCACAGGTAAACTTAAGATTAAAATGTCACAAGTTGAGAGCTCTTCATGGAAAAGTTATAATTTATTTAAGTGAGTAAGTATACTCTATCAATTCTTTGGGTAAGAGGTATAAAGCTAACAGGGGGATTTCACGAGAATCTTATTTTATTAATTATTAGAGTAGGTATTAGACTATTACCAGTATCATCTGCCTGCATTTTCCCAACTATATTGTGATCGGCTTCCAGTCTAACTGGATGCAGCTAAATTACAATATTTTACATAGAGCGACTGCCTATCTTACCTTCACAATACTAGTTACTGGGTAATACGATACCCCTTGGTAAGACTGGTTGTCAGATTTTCGGGCTTCAGACGACCCGTAATGACTGTCAAAGATCCACGAATGACAGCCGGGACCAACGGCTTAACGTGCTTTCCGAGACACGGAGGGGTCTCGGTATGTAAAGATGGTCACCCATCCACGGATCAACCGCGGCAAGCGTAGATTAACTTGATCGATCGACCCGTGGGCCTGTTATTACTTAGTCACAAACACCTCCCCCTCAAGTATAAGACTACCTACTACCATGGTAACCATTAGGAAGATTATTATGGTCAGTATATCTATAGCTTTTTTTTTTTTGAGGATGGGAAATCATCAAATGACTCCTCCCGCTCTGGGCGGAGCGGAAGGGAGTGTCAGATTCTTACTGACTAAAACCCACCCGTGTTCCTTCCTTCGCCCTTTATGTTCCGGGCCAGCGGTAACCCTTTCGGACAATCCCGCTGACCCGGGTATATCTATAGCTTACGTACTGAAAGACCAAAAACTTTTATTTTCTTTTACATAATTTACATGAAACATAAATTAAACTAAACAATTAAGTTGTAACAATGAGATACAATTTCAAAGTTATAATGAATACCCACAGTTAATTTGCGATTGATACATGAGTATAATAAACCTTAGGATAACTTTATCATCGTACGACTGCAATATTGTTTTTAAATGGGTTCATTAAAACAATGTGTAAAGGTAGTGGCTAGCGAATTCTATTTTAGGTAAGCGTTGTTATGTTGATATGAATTTATTGTACGAAATATCATATTCATCTTGGATTCAAAGTGAACGGTATACTAGATTTGAAAATGAGTAAAATTTAGTACTTAATATTTTAAGTTTCCTGAAACCCGAACCAGCTTAGGAGTATTCAGCTTTCTGGTTAGTGTTAAAACATTTTAATTGCGATAAACAGCGCCAGACCATTACTACCTATACCAAATTCAGCCATATTCTAAAGCAGTTAAAGTTCAACTTGAACGGTTTCCAAAGTCATTCGCCCACGTTTTCTTCAAAAACTTAATAGTTGTAGTAACGGGAAAGATGTTTTATAGATAAAGAAAAACGCACCTTTTTCATGACGTCATTAGCTGACAATCCAGGATATGGTGTAGAGCCAAGGGTCACGATCTCCCACAGAAGGATGCCGAAGCTCCAAATATCAGACTTAACGCTAAATATATTGTCGTAGAGAGACTCGGGAGCCATCCATCTGGAAACAAGAAATAAAGAAAGTTAGACATTGATATTCTACTTAATTATGTTCTTGTTATCAAATCATCATCTGCCTAGCCTTTTCCCAACTATGTTGGGGTCGGCTTCCAGTCTAACGAGATGCAGCTGAATACCAGTATTTTACATGGAGCGACTGCCTATCTGACCTTCACAACCCAGCTACCGGGTAATACGATACCCCTTGGTAAGACTAGTTGTCAGACTTTCGGGCTTTTGATTACCCGTAACGACTGTCAAAGATCCACGTATGACAGCCAGGACCACCAGCTTAACATGCTTTCCGAGGCACGGAGGGGTCTCGGTATGTAAAGATGGTCACCCATCCACAGACCAACCGCGGCAAGCGTAGCTTAACCTGATCGATCGACCCGTGCGGCTGTTATTATTTAGCCACGGGCACCATCTTCTTTCTTTCTTATTTTAGGTTCGTGTTATCAAATCAAAATTATTTGCGTTGAATGATACATTTCGCCATATTTTGGCATATGCATTTTAGTGGTACGAGGGTGACACTGAAAGATCTTAGAAAAAAAAAACCTGAATAAACTAGTAAGTTCTTACTTTTATTATATCGTTTACAAGTGGCCAGTTCTAAAAACTTTCAGTGTCGCCCTCGTAATAGTTAGATGAATTTGATAAGAATATTTTGCCATCTCAGCCCTACCCAAAGGTCTCTAGTTCTCACCATCCCGTAATTTTGCGCTTTTTACGTCCAGTTTCCGTTGTACATTTTAGACCACTCAAGCTTAAAGGACTGCCTTAATTTGTTACCCAAGTGCCATACTAAAATAGACTCCAAAAGATTTATCTCTAGGTATAGCTCAGAATGATTTGTGGGCTAAAATACCACATTGGATCCTTGTAACAGTAAACTTAGAATAAGCGGCAAAATTTCTCGTTAATTCAGGGGAATCACTTTATAGGAGACTTGAGAAAAACAGAACTTTCTAATTTCCCGATAGGTTACATGGAGTGCACAGTGTGTGCAGTAAATCTGCGGGAAACTAACAATAATAAATAACTAGAAACTACTAACTTTGCTGGCAAAATGTCAAGGTTAAGTAGAAGTCGTTCTTCGTTATGAAAGTAGGTAATTTACAGACCACATTTAGTGTACCCGTGGGTGTGACAACTTGTAACTATCCCTGGTCTGTTATAATCTAATCATGAAACAACAAGGTCTTTGATCCATCTGCGACAATTAAGGTATAAATTAAACAAGGAGCAATCAGTCACGCTAACAAATTCAAAGACTGGTTAATATTTTACTTTTATTTTGTTTTATAGAACAAAAAGAAAGAATAATATTTGTTTGGCAATAGTTAATGATACGTAGAGCACAACAAAACTAAAATGTTTAAAAATATTTAGAGTATGCCTCACGGCTACGCCAAAAAAGACTATTTCAGCAGTAATGCCGGACCGATGCTGACTGACGCTGGTTTTCTAATGAACCTTTGAAGACAATTATTTACGGATGTGTAAGATGAATAGACAGTATTATAACACGATTGTATAACAATTACCAACCTGATAGGCAGCCGTCCATCACTCTTTCTCTCATACACATGAGTGTCTGCCACATCCCTCGCAAACCCGAAGTCTGCTACTTTACACACCCTGTCTTCTGTGATCAGCACGTTCCTCGCCGCCAAGTCTCGATGGATTATCTAGGAAATTAAGAAAAGAAATAGGTTGTACATATCAAAAAAAAGAACAGTGACACAAAATTTGTCACTGATTTTTTTTTTGTTAACCGTTAATGTCCCACTACTGGGCAAACGCCACCCATTTCTCTTTCCACCTCTTTCGGTCCAGAGCTGCCAAGGACTAATCTTTATTACAGGCGTCCAGCCCATTTGTCACTGATTTTACGTCCTCTAAAAACTGTGAGAGAACATAATTAATAAAATGGAATGTACTAGAACTAAAAAAAGTCGAAGACATGTCACATCCACCATCCCGCACTGCGCTCGCGTGATGGATTACGACCCGCCCCGTCTCACAGAGAGGATGCCTGCGTCCCAGCTCAAGAAACGTTATAGGCTCATTATGCTATGCTTATGTTATTTCACTGACACAGTAAAATAAATGACTCGGATTCGACTGATGCAAACATATTCGTCAGTGGCATGGTAATACTCACTCATTTTTTAAGTGAAAACTTCTTTACGCGCTTTGGGCATTTTTTAAGATGGAAAAAAATCATTTGAACTCTCGCCACTGTTACCGTAAGCGACACCGCGCGTGTTTTATTTATAAGACGATTGTTCGGATGTGTTCGGCTGTCTTCGGGATGTACTCGGTTTTAGTAAATGGCAAACTATTCTGTTTGTGTTTTGTTTTCACTTCTATCGGCACTCCCAGAGTGCCACTGTTTTTTTGCCAGTGGAGTTACACCGGTTATTTAGAAATCACTTAGAAGGGGTCGTATTTACGCACTGTCAGATTTATGACAACCGAAACTGACGATTTAATGCGTTTTTTGAAGAAATTTGTCAAGATTTTCTATCCATTTGCCTTAAGCTCCTTACAGAGGGTTTTATCTACGTAAATATCATAATAAAAGGTTTGGTCTAGCAAAAAGAAACGACGTTTAAAATACTTTGCCTTTTTAAATTTACATAAACAGAAAAGAAGAAAATTATTTTACTACAAAATCTAACAATGAAAAAGGTTTTCATGTAAATAAGCCTGTATCACTAACGAACCGCAGCTCCTCAGGCCATTAACCTAAGATAAACAGCTGACAATTACATAAGAGTTTTAGATAAAACAGCAACAAACAAAAGACATGAACTTTCCAAATTAATCTGGACCATTTCATTTTTTTAAGGCTCGTTTACAAAGAGTGAGTTCTTCGTTTCGATAATACGATACTCACATTTTAAAATTGTAAATTTGCTAAGAAATTTCGCTTCACAGATCGAGATAATTGCCTGATAAAGACTACTTGACATGTAATTCAATGACATAAACGATAACAAATTTCGTTTTCTCGCTTAGTTGTTACTAACAAATTACATTCGGCTGCAGGAGGATGTAAAAGGAAACCGATATAATTTGCTTAAAGCTATTTATTCATAAAAAATATTACAATTAAATCGGTAAAACTAGGACGCGTGACAATTGTTCGATGTGAGAATCAAGAGTGGTCGACGCTATATAAAATGTTGGGAAGGTGACGGTGCCGGCGACAACGGGCTCTTTGTATTAATCATGGTCTTCAGATTTCAATGGACGCTATCGAAAATGTTGAGGAGGCGACGGTGCCGGCGACAACGGGCTTTTTGTATTAATCATGGTATTAATCATCATGGTGGTCAATGATTTAAATGTGCCGCAAGTACGACATAATAGGGCGCTTTGTATTAGTCATGCTCTTCAGATTTCAAGGTGACGCAAGTTCTACATAACAAACACGCGTTTTGTATGTGTACGCCAATCAATAATAATAATATTATTGATTGAAGGAGTAAGCTGATCGCCGGCGATATGGCCATATACAAAAATTCTCGCTTCGCAACGGGTGAGAAACTCCACTCCACTCCTAGTGTCAATGGGCCTTAATGATTGTCTCGTTAGAGCTCGAATAAAATTACCGCAAAGCGGTATTACCGCAAAACGTTGGACTCTTGACAAGATAATAATAACTAATGAGATCTTGTGTTTTCAGATATACAACTTTGTTTATTGTGTGATGTACAGCTTCAAAGAAAATATTTTGTAGAACATTTCATAAAGGACCTAGTCATTATAAATTAAATTCAAGTTCGCTTAGCGGGCTATGGAGCGAGCTATGCTCGTAATTTCTTTGAAAGATAAAGCCAGGAATGAAATTATCCGGAAAAGAACCGGTATTACCGACATAGCTTGCAGAGTGAGCAAACTGAAGTGGCAGTGGGCTGGCCATGTTTTTCGAAAGACCGGTGGCCGGTGGAGCAGACGAGTCCTGGAGTGGAGACCGCATATCGGCAAGGGTACTGTGGGTCGGCCCCCAGCTGCATGTACCCACGATCCCAAGACGGTGGCTGGGCTGTCCCAGTCACCTGGACGCATAAAGGCTCCTACAAACAGGCGCGACACGCGATATAATCGCGCGCGACACAAAGGCACCGCTCGTTGCGCAACTTGCGGTGCCTTTGTGTCGCGTGTCGTGTCGCGCCTGTTTGAAGGAACCTTAAGGCGGAAGACAGGTGTTACGGCACATCCTGGGAGAGCCCTATGTCCATCAGCGGACTGCGATAGGCTGAGTTAATTGATTGAATTATATACATGGGTATGAAAAAATAAATTATTTAAAATTTAATAATTTATGTTAAATATTTTAATAATTATTTTATTAATTATTAAATGTTATATTTAAAAAAATATATATATATATGTGTATTAAAAAATCTAATTTAAATAATAAACAATACAGCGGTGCTATTATGTAAAAAGATCATCGTGTGATAAGTTATGTGAAGTAAGCTTAAAGTGAGATGTCATTCCACCTGATGCAAGGGATTGACACTATTGACAACTCACTTTACGCTCACTTCACCTAAGTTTTCACGATGAGATTTTTACAGAATAGCACTACTGCTAATACTTTGTAAATTGGACTTTCACAAGAATGTCTCCACCCAGTACCTACTAAATTACATTAAATAAAATTATCAAATAACTTTCAATAATCAGAACTACAATGAAGTAAATTTTCTAATTTCAGGAATGGGTTAATTAACGTCCTTTAGGCTTGTTCGATAGCTTGAGTGCGTCTCTTGGCAATCATTGTGGTACAGTCAGCAAAATTAATTATTAAACAAATGGATACCCTAACTTCAATTTGCCTTGTTCATTTAACATTTTAAATTTTAAAAATTAAATTCATTTCATACAACTGTCAAAAAATGACAGTTTAGGTAGGTATACGGAATTTTACCTGAGAGCAAATTCGCATTACAATTAATTTTCCTGAATTAAAATACTCGAATCAATCACATTTCAGTTGGTTGTCAAGTTGATAGTCCTGCAAATTCTATTTCTTCCCTTCCAAGTGTTAAAAGGTTCATTAATTCTCAAGTAGATTTTCTCTCCAAGATTTAATCGGACGCCGGACGTCTTAAAAGTCAGGTTTTCCCGTCTTTATGAGAGAACACACTGTTTATATACTTATGAAATATGAATCGTGTCATAAACAGTCTTTTTATATTGTTTTTCCTAGATCAAAATATTGTGAAGCCTCTTTGAAATTTTAATTGAATGTAGTTCTTGACGAAAACTATTTATGAAATGAAGTTGTAACATTCATCCTCTTTAACGATGTTCAGGGTTTTTCAGGGAGGAGATTTAATAATGTAATACAGGTATTCCTAATTTAGTAAGGTAAACATCTGGAAAATTTTAGATATGATAAAATTATAAAAATATCTGCTAAGAATCAAAAGAGGCATAATTTCTTAAGATTCTTTCAATATTTTAGACAAGAGAGATAATTTGTTGTGAGCGTACCTAGACATCAAACGGCACATTTTATGAGAAAAAGGCTTCTTTAATATTTTTAATTCCTAAATCAGGCACAGACTGAGGGGCTTGTGAGTAAGTAATAACAGCTGCACAGGTCGATCGATCAGGTTAAGCTACACTTGCCACGGTTGGTCCGAGGATGGGTGACCAACTTTACATACCCAGACCTCTCCGTGTCTCGGAAAGCACGTTAAGCCGTTAGTCCCGGCTGTCAATCGTGGATCTTTGACATTCGTTACGAGTCGTCAGAAGCCCGAAAATCTGACAACCAGTCTTACCAAGGGGTATCATATTACCCAGTAACTGGATTGTGAAGGTCAGATAGGCAGTCACTCCATGTAAAATACTGGTATTCAGCTGCATCCGTTAGACTGGAAGCCGACCCCAATATAGTTGGGAAAAGGCTAGGCAGATGGCAGATGGGAAATCATGCACATACTGCTAACCGAAATGAAGATTCTTAATTACAAAGAAATTCTAAGTGCGAAACCTGCTTCTCCTTAAATTATTCTCAGAATAGAAAAGTTCGTACCCAGCCTTAGACTCTTGAAGAACTTTAATTTGAATTGGTAATGAAACATTCCAAACTGTCACTGTTTTGAGATTGCCCTAAAAGTTACTTCAAAACTTAACTTTGGTGTTTATCAATTTAACTAAACTGATAAACTGCGCTTGCAAACCTTTGCGAAGACTATTAACATTGTCTTACTGATTTTTCTTATTGATAATTATTATGTAGTTTTTGCCTGATGTTTTCGAGTAGACGAAGTCCAGGGATTAAAACCAATTATCCTACTAATATTATAAATGCGAAAGTTTGTGAGGGTGGATGGATGGATGGTTGTTACTCTTTCACTCAAAAACTACTGAACGGATTTTGATGAGCTATATAGCTTATACATCAGAATAACACATAGAATACTTTTTATCCCGTGTTCTCATGGGATCGACACTTATGCGGGTGAAACCGCGGGGCGCTGCTAGTAATAATATATTAAATGTATTGATCAAGTTTGCTAAGGACGTATCATCTGCCTAGCCTTTTCCCAACTATGTTGGGGTCGGCTTCCAGTCTAACCGGATGCAGCTGAATTCCAATATTTTGCATAGTGCGACTGCCTATCTGACCTCCATAATCCAGTAACTGGGTAATACGATACCCTTGGTAAGACTGGTTGTCAGACTTTCGGCCTTCTGATGACCTGTAACGACTGTCAAAGATCCACGAATGACAGCCGGGACCAATGGTTTAACATGCTTTCCGAGGCACGGAGAGGTCTTGATATGTAAAGATGGTCACCCATCTACGGATCAACCGCGGCAAGCGTAGCTTAACCTGATCAATCAACCCGTGCGGCTGTTATTACTTAGCCAGAAACCTCTCTTGCTAAGGACTTATATCCGTCATAAAATACAAAGAGGCATAATCTGATTTTGTTTATTCCATTGATGTATTTTTATTCTGATTTCCCAAAATAAACTGTAAATACTCCACCATATTTGGAGGACTCGGCAGAAAAAAAAACTTATGTGAAAGAAAACTGTTGAGTTCAAGTTTATTTCGCCAACTGACCCAATTACCGCCGGACCTCTCTTAGAATCGACCTGACCAAAGCAAAACAAAGTTATAAAAACAGCAAAATCTGCTCATTAATCTACATGATGCAGATAAAAGTGAACCTTGGAGTTCTGGACTTCAGTAAACGACTATCCTCGTCGCTTTTCATTAACACAGTCATTTTATTTCCACTATAAATATAGGTTAGTATATCCGGTACTCAAGTGCTGAGAACCGAGTTGAATGACGTACGGACGACAGCACATCAACCTACCCGAAACTGTCAAATTTTCCCAGTCAACTTTGAACCTAATCCTTTAGAGATAAATTTAAAAATCGATTAAAGAAAATTGACAGATTGTGGTACCTTGATGTGCTGGCGTCTGTACAATTGGAGAGGTCTATATCCAGCCATGCACTGAGAGACTGACGACGACATTAGGTTATTATTCCAGCAACAAAATGTAACTAAAAAGTTAATACTGCGGAAATAGCCTACAGAAAAACTAATTCACAGGCATTGGTTTTCCCAGATACCTTTACGTGGGTTTCGTATTTTCGTAATTTGTGATGTGATCATCATCACATGAGCCAACAGAATTTTACAAAGACCTACCAAAATCATTGCCGCAACAGCTGGTCCTATTTAACTGCACCCAGCGAATTGATGCGATTTAGGCAAAGAGAAGGTGGATCGATAAGCACGGACCGGACGATGCTTAGGGTAAGCGTTCATTTATGTGTTACAGTGGACGTCTTCCACCTGAATGATGATGATAAAAGCAAAAGCAAATACTCTTACCCCTTGTAAACTAAGGAATTGCATTCCTCTCGCGACTTGGAATGCAAACTTAGTGAGATCCTGCGATGTCAGGAACTGGCTTCCATGAGTGTTTCCGTAGTGACGTTCTGCTCTAGAGTCTCGTAGAAACTGCTGCAGTTTGCCCAGGCTTACGAACTCCATTATAACTAGGGTGGGTTCCTGCAAATAGGATTTCGTTTCATCAAGAACATTCGTTTCATCAAAGTCAAAATCAAAAGCATTTATTTCAAATACGCACATAAAAGGCACTTTTGAACGTCAAAAATTACAACAAATAGAATTGATTCTAGTCGCCCATTCCAAAAGGTAGTTTTCGTATGGAGAAGAACGGGCAAGAAACCATCGTTACTCTTTTAAAATTCTTTCAATATTTTGCATACATTTTAAATTCTTTCAATATTTTGCATACATTTTATATAATCATAAATTGTAAAGACGCTGCACCTAAAATAAAATTACTATACCACAATAGGTAAAGAATTAAAAATGAAACCATGACATAAATTAATTATCTGATAGATACATGGTGCTCACATATTTACAAACATGGTAAAAGTAAACGATTTTCATTTAAATAAAAATAAAAAATTACAAGTAATAAGTCAGGGTGTGAGTTAAGTAGTTACAGAATGTAAATCAATTTAAATAATAAAAAAAAAGAATAAATTTACAATTAAATTAGCAACCCGTTTGATTTTGTCTAGACTGTAGATTGTCCTATGGAGCAGGACGAGGACCATCGCTAAGCACAATTAATTATAAATACGGACAGGAGGGAAAAGTTTAAATTTTCATAATCCTTTCCGTTCAACCAACATCTTGCTGTTCAGGAACATGCTATGTCTAACTTGCATAGAGCGGTATCAAAGTTTTTGCAAGTTACAATATTTATCATCATTAATAACAAACTTGTCTAAGATATCTAGGTCTCAAGTGTCAAGAAATCTAGAGATCGGTAACAATAGAAAAAGTAATTGTGTCTCATTAGTGACAGTTGAGCTACCACCCAAAGATTTATTGCAATATATTTAGCAGTCAACTGTCAAATTGCAGTATTGGAATATCATTAATATTAGGTCTGAGATTGATCTAGAATCTACACTCTAGTGGTTTGGATACTGTGGAGTGGAGGTTTAATAAATATTACAACATTTACATCTGAAATATTTATTTTGATGAGTGTTTTCGACCAAACTATTAATCTTAAGTAATGGAAATTCTGACTGTTGAATATTGATGTTATTTATTATTCTTTATTTTCCTAAGAGTGTTACAATTTATTGAAAGCATGACAGAATGGTGACAGAAGGAAAAATTTATGACGGAATGGTAACCTCATCGTCACTCTGAATACGTAAGTATTTATTTAATAATGTATGTATACTCGTATAATATTCAAAGTCCTGACTGGCTGATATATCAACGCACAGCCTATACCGCTGGCCCTAGAGACATACAATTTGGAGGGTGTGTTTTTTGTGAAGAGTAAGTAAAAACGGGTTTTTTGAAATAGCACCCTGTAAATAGCCTGAGTAAATAGTCTTTTAGTAAGTTGTCTTACCTTCTCAGTACAACAGCCAATCAGCTGAACAACATTGGGATGGTATCCTAAGTTTTTCATCACCAAGAGCTCTTGCAGCAGATCTATTTTCTCTTTCTCTGAAGCATTTTCTTTGAGAGTCTTCACAGCTACTGTTTGTTCACCTTTCTTGCCTGTAACAAAAAAATTGTGTTAGTTGGCTATGTTAATATTGATATAAACACATATTTAATATCACGCCAATATACCCTAAAGGTATACCTATATCATTTGCCACTGATTATCCAAACCTCGTAGACAGATAAAGGTTCCGAGATACGAGAAGCACAGAACCAGTCGAAGTGGAGGTACTTGGGGAAGGCCTATGTCCAGCAGTGGACGTCTTTCGACTGAAATGATGATGATGAATGACGATGTGAAGACGATGCACCTAAAATAAAATTACTATACCACAATAGGTAAATGAATTAAAAATTATATAAATAAACTATTCAAATATTAAATTAAATTAAAATAAACCGTGGCAGCTAAGAGATGACTAGTCCTTACTGACGGCGGCGCCCGTTCACAAACACGTTGCACGGATTAGCGCCATTCAGGTCAACAAGTAGAGGCTCCTACAAACAGGCGCGACGCGCGACGCGAATCGCGCGCAACACAAAGGCACCGCTCGTTGCGTGACTTGCGGTGCCTTTGTGTCGCGCGCGATTTTATCGCGTGTCGCGCCTGTTTGAAGCAGCCTTAATGAAATGACAAAAATAATAAGTAAAAAGAGCAATCCATGTTAAAACTGATTCTATCGATAATACTCATCATCACCTGCCTAGCCTTTTCCTAACTATGTTGGGGTCGGCTTCCAGTCTAACCGGATGCAGCTGAATACCAGTATTTTACATGGAGTGACTGCCTATCTGACCTTCACAACCCAATTGCTAGCTAACACGATACCCCTTGGTAAGACTGGTTGTCAGACTTTCGGGCTTCTGACGACCCGTAACGACTGTCAAAGATCCACGAATGACAACCGGGACCAATGTGCTTTCCGAAGCACGGAGAGGTCTCGATATATAAAGATGGTTACCCATCCACGGACCAACCGCGGCAAGCGCAGCTTAACTAAACTACTTACAGAAAATAAATCATTTATCATTTAACCGATCAGGAATTGACCCGTGCGGCTTAGCCACAAGCCTCTCAGTATTATTCTATCAATAATACTCTCATACTTATTAATGTAAGAAGTTTGCAGATAGTTAGGTATTATTATTTAAAAAAACAAAAAAATATACAAAATCCAATTTCATCGTTGATCAACAACATTTCAGCTGATAGGACGCTCGTCTCATCTTAACATAACTATAACATCCATTGGGAAATGTGATTTTCGCAGTAAAACGCTGGATAAAAGTTAAATCCCTATAGTAATTAATAAAAGTTAAATTTGATGTAGAGTATTGACAAATAGTTGTGAACGAGTTTTAAACGTTAATTACATATCGAATTACGGTACAAATTATGTTGTGGTTCGGTATTTTAATTACGTCAATCAAAACTCAATGATGAATGAAATCGAAACCATCAAATGCTAATACAATTTTACACCACAATGATGAGTAAACAATTGAAATATCGATACTAATTAGCTTAATTTCGCAATTGAAACCGAACAATACCCGCATTCATGAATTGTAATAACATTGTTACAAAATCGAGTGAAAGCTAACATTACCAAAATTTTATCCGATTTAAATTGAAAGGCCGGAAACACTCGAACCATTTCACCACGCTACTTCACACACCAATTAATTCACAAATGCTATGCTTACTAACGGAGCATAGCCTTCGCAAAGTGTGTTTGGTGACAGAATTGCTTTCTGCTAATGATTGAGGATCCACAGTTAATCAAGTAACAATATTTGGGGTTTAACATTCTTTCTATTTGATGATTTTTAGGGCTCCGTACCTCAAAAGGAAAAAACGGAACCCTTTTAGGATCACTTTGTTGTCCGTCCGTCCGTCCGTCGGTTCGTCCGCCTGTCTGTCAAGACCCTTTATCTCGGGAACGCGTGAAGGTATCGAGTTGAAATTAAAACCATATACTCAGCTCTACAGTTTATGCCGCATAAAAAGTATATTTGGACACTCTCAAGGGAATCAGATTTATAGGGTACCTACTTCCCGTTGACCTAGAATAATTAAATTTGGCAAGAAGCAAAATTAGGTAGCAAAGGTATAGAAAAAAAAAATCCGAATATCGTAAATTTGTAGGTACATTAAAACAAAAACCCGTGATAAGCTATTTACATACCTACAAAGTACGGAACTCTCGCGCGAGTCGACTCGCATTTGACCGGTTTTTTTTTTGAGATTTTTACCTTTGGAGTAAGTTCATGAGTTAGGTGTGATAATCTTCCGGGCTGCTGGTCTTAGATGAATGATTGGTCTCGCTGCAGGTGCAGCGAGACCAATCATTCATCTAAGCTGCTGGTATTGTTTTCAGACCCGATATGTTGTATTTATTTAAAACCATTGTTTTTTGAGCCAACTTTCCACTGAAACCTATACACACTTTTGTATTTCAGTATCGAATTAGTGATAATTAGATATATCAATTCATTTGTTTCATTGTTTATTTGAGACCTCCGATACTAGGTACGCTTTAATTCTTAGATACATTTTATAAATCAATAGTTCCTTGATTAATTTTAGTTATTTATGCAAATGGTGTATAATAAGGGGTATTAAAACATGAATGTGGGTTTATTGGGGATAATAGTATCACTTGAGTGTGTACAGTTGCATACAAGACTTTATCTACCCATGATATGATTCCTCTATAAAAGATTCTAAAACTATAGGGCGTTGTACAGACCCCAGCACATCAAGATACCCGAAACTGTCAAATTTTCCTAATTAACTTTGAACCTTATGCTTCAGCGATAAAGTTGAAATTCTATGAAAGAAATTTAACACATTGTAGTAGCTTGATGTGCTGGCGTCTGTACAATGTTATTGCTGAGTGTCAAAGCTCGTATCACTCATTTTTGTAAACAACAAAGTAATAAATTTTTGCAAAACTAATATTGAACAAAAATGGCGGGATACGACGTGAATTCGAATAACCTATAAGTTTTTTTTTAATTACGGCGCTATGGTTGTGAAGCGCGCGTGCATGACAATGTTATTTTTTTTTTTATTCATAAAGGTAATCCCACGAATTGAGTAGTGAGAATGGCTGTTTGATGAGTAAAGGAAGGGATCAAAAAAGCAAAGGAGATGCATAATGAAATTTAGTACATACAACATTATAAAACTCGTTTGGATGATATTATGGTTAATATGACACTGGTTGTTTTAATGTTGGCAATAAGCTGTTTCAGAAACTTTTATAGAGGATTTATAGCATGGGTGTAGATGAAACTATTATATGGTTACTTAAGTAAACCTATTTTTAATTTCAGTATAATAATGCACTTCTAATTAAAAACGCCTTCCCGATTTAAGGCTCGTACACACAGGCGCGACGCGACATGCGACACAAAGGCACCGCAAGTCGCGCAACGAGCGGTACCTTTGTGTCGCGCGCGAATCGCGTCGCGTGTCGCGCCTGTTTGCAGGAGCCTTTACATTCATCATAAACATACACGCTAAATCGAAGGCCCAAAGCAATCCGCACTCTGAAAGCTTTCCAAAATAGCTAATATCACTTTCAATCTACGTACTTACATTATTCATCAAAAACAGGAGACGCGTCACGAACTCTGAACGTGACTCAGTACAAATTTAAGTGTGCATAGAATAAGAATTATTGAAGAGAAATAACATGTTCAACCCATATTAGCTTGTTTACATTTCATGGGCGTTATGATACGTACGTGCAACACAGTTTTCTATCGCTGCATCAGCCTATAATTGTTTCTCTCTGTGAGATACGGTGGGCCGTATTCCACCACGGGTTCGTTTAATTTCACAATAGTTTGGTTGTGGTTTGTTTCTAGAGCGTGCCGGTTTTCTCACTCCTGTATTTTCCTTCACCGTTTTTCAAAAGCAGTGGTGATTTATTTATTTAGTTTTTCCAAAGAATAGAATAGAATAGAATTTGAATTGAACGATTCGTTCGATTCGATTCGATTTCGTTTTTGATTGATTATTTTTGGTTGTTTTTTTTAAAGAATTGAGACACACAAGACGAGAACACAAGACAGTACATACATAATGGGCAACTTAAGGTATTAAACAGTAACCACTGAATGCACAATAAAGTTAACAACAAAGTTAACATGACATAAATTGCACAATGTAGTAGGTGGGGGCCCGGCATAACCTCCGCCCACGATCTACAACAACAAGATTTATTATTCGGCAGCAAACGACATGAGTGTCGTTTCTATACGGTTTTCTTACTCTATTATAGGGTACTAGATATAAATGCTTATGTTATTTGATAGTCCTCACATTTTTACTGGCGGAACCGCACTCGTGAGAGCGACGTGTTTAGCTTTTATAACTACGTGTGACTGTTGCAGTTCAAAATTCTGGGTCAAATGGAGTAGATATTTCTTTTATTTATGGACACTTTATTCAATGTGTGGGGAAGAATTTCAAGTTTTAACCTAGATGGAATGCATTTGAGAGCAAAAAAGGCAAACTTTTTTTTTAGAACAAAACGTTGCCTCACACTAGGAATTACTCCTGTATCGTGGGTGCGTTTACAAACATTTAAATTCACATACACAAACAGCCAGACCTGGAGCAACTACCTGTAGGAAATACAAATATTTGTTCCAAAAAAAAAAAAAACAAACTGACACGAAAAGAGTGGTTTTTCTCCGATAAAATGTTATTCGTCAGTGTCTTTGCCGACGCGACGAGTTTTCCTAATATAAAAGGCCACTTCTAGGATAAATCAAACGGATTGCTCGCCCGATTCAAAGAAGATTCTTTGAAATTGCAAAGTCAGAAAGTACCTACGTATTTGTTCCTTTCAAGGTAATGCTTGCATTAAAGAAAATGAGTGTGAAAACCAGTCAGCTTGATTTGAATAATTTTATTTAAATGTTAACGTAAAATGGGGTCTGTGAAGTACGCTAAACTTTTACGTTAAGGCACCTTCATATATGTAGATTATAGAAGAACTTCGTTCAAATGTTTCCGTTTTGTAAGCCTTTGTGGTTTCTATCTAATAATGAGGAGTCCTGAGCAGTGAAAAAAGTATAGGCAGATTATGAAGCCTTCAGTGACGCTGTTAACAGAACATTTTATAAACAGATTTTGATTATTTTGTTGGCTTGGCTAGTGCGCCAAGTGTGTTTACAAAAAATGCAAGATAATCAAAATCGGTCTTATAATCTATTAAGTGCCATTTTTATTAGGGTTCCGTAAATAAAGGGTAAAAACGGGACCCTATTACAGACTCCACTGTCCGTCTGTCTGTCACCAGGCTGTATCTCATGAACCGTGATAGCTAGACTGTTCAAATTTTCACAGATGATGTATTTCTGTTGCCTTTTTATCAACAAATACTAAAAACAGAATAAAATAAATATTTAAGGGGGCTCCCATACAACAAGCGTGTTTTTTTCGGCGTTTTTGCCTTGTGGTACGGAACCCTTCGTGTGCGAGTCCTACTCGCACTTGGCCAGTTTTTAGAAAGACAGATAAAAAGGTTATAAGAAAGGTTAATTCTAGACGGTTCTGTGGTCAGCATCCACTAACCGAATCGTCATATTTATTTCAAAATTATTAATTATTAACCGAATCGTCATATTTATATCAAAATTATTAAAATAAATTTATTAATTATTAATGTAACTGTTTTTTGCGGTTTGAAGAGACTGACAAATAATCAGTGGTAGTTAATTATTTTCTCACTTAATCTAAGCAAATGGAATGTGCATTGAACTCTTAGAATAGAATACTCTTTATTATGTACACCATATAAATTACAGACATAAATATAGAAACTGTACAAAGGGTGACACAATGGGCGGTCGTACGCTGTCCCTGTCTCATTGACAATGTTTATTTGTTTACTTGAAATAATTATATTATTAAAAACGAATGAGAAAATATTACACATATAGGTAAAAATAAGTTTTCATTAATATTGATAATCTAATAAATTCGCAAGTAGCTCTCTGTAGTAGTAGTCTGTCTGTCTGTGTGTTTGTCGGTCTGTCTGTAAAATTTTATTAAAATCCGTTCAGTCTTTTAGGCGTGAAAAGGCAACAGCCTTTTCACGCCTAAAAGACTGAACGAATTTCAATAAAATTTTTCTTTAAGTTTGTTACTAGCTGCCAATAAAGTTTTAGAGAAAGAACAACACTTTTGTTTGGAAACTGATACTAATCTAATTTCGAGTTATTCCGGTCTGATCCCCTGAACCCCCCTCCACCCCCCCTCTCCTCGTTCCCCTGCTAGTTCTTCTTCTGTTTTAATCTGTGTGTTATCCACTATAAACTTTCTCATTCCGGTTTGTTCCGCTTTTTCTTTTGTTTTTATTCCTGAAGGATCGTCAGCAACAAAAATAAGTATAGGATTTATTGAAATACATACATTTGTAATTCTTATTGTAACGGACACGTGTATGTTAGTATTGTGGAACAACGACTCTACATTTTCGTTTTTGTCAAGTAACCGCACCCGGTTTGAACCCTTTTAATTTTTTTATATGGGTGACTTTCTATCGACCGAGAGGTTAGTCGGGTTGGACTTCTGGTGCGCACACTGAGCTAACTAAACAGTTTGAGGTTTGTGTGCAACAAAAACATACGTCGCATGCCACATAGTTGTTTTAATTTCTTATCTAATCCACATTTACGATTTATTTGCCAAAAATGTAAACGATTATGAGTTAATGGAAAAATAACATTAAATACTACCCGATAAAGTTGAGTTTACGATACGACTTCAAACATTTTTATAACTTTTTCAATAGTGCTAGTCACTCTGAAGTCAACTTAATTCTCATTAAAACAAAGTTGATATTCAAGTTATTGAACTTTATATTATCGCGAAGTTTATGGACTTTTAGTTTCAGATACGCATGCTTAAGGCTCTGCGCATTTATTGGGCACATATAAAGGCTCCTGCAAACAGGCGCGACGCGCGATGCGAATCGCACGCGACCCAAAGGCACCGCTCGTTGCGCGACTTGCGGTGCCTTTGTGTCGCGTGTCGCGTCGCGCCTGTGTTTACGAGCCTTAAGTCGATAGGTCCTTGGCGTGCTTTTCTTTTTATTCATAAAATAAAACACTTTGACTGTACGTGGCTTTTTTTAGACCGTCGTCCGCGTCGTCGTGTGTGTTATGTGATGTCGTTTTCTCAGACTAATACTCAAACTCCACTCAATTTTAAGTAGTCTTTATGTCTCATGTTATCACTTTAAGGTTTATCGAACTGACAAAAAAGTCTAAGTATGTCTTTAAATTAAATGCTTTTCAGGAATCAGGGGTGTTTTCCAAGGGCAACAAAGTAAAGAAAAGAAAGAATAATATATTATTTAGGACACGCATTCAGCCATCCACTTCTGAACATGGCCTATGGTCACAAGCATCACCACATCGATCTGTCCTGTACTTTCCGCATCCAGCAGATTCCAACTACCTTCACAAGCTCATCGGTCCACCAAGAGTGGGGACCCTCGCCAATTGTGGCGCCAGTTGCATTGGCAACTGATGTACGCGATTGACACTCCAGAACATCACAGCTCCATCGGCCATCTGCCTCCATCATCTACCTTTTATGTTTGGCAATTCTTCGGACTATGTCGGTTCGCCTAACTATCAGTTACTAGCTAAATTAATTTCACTTACCAGCAATATCTAAAGCCTGTGCTCGCCACACCTGTCCAAAAGCACCTTCTCCCACAATGTTGAAGATTCTGAGCTTATGACGAGAGAACTCCCACTTGTCTGGTGGTTGGTCATCCTTTGATATCGATGTTTCTTCTGATAACTGTAAGTTTTATAAGTGGGCATTAATTTTTATGATTTTGTTACCTTAACAAATCAGAAATGTTAGTAGTATTTGGGTATTACTGCGAAGTAGGATATAAATTAAAGTAAAAGAGTCAACCCAAAGATATTACCTAGAACCAAATATAACTGGCATGTCCTAGAACCAAAATTCGAAGACATGTGACATTTACCAACCCGCACTGGGCCCACGTGGTGAATTACGGCCCACTCCCTCTCACCAAGAGGAGTCCTGTGTCCCAGCAGTGGGGGAACATTATAGACTGATTATATAATATTATTTTATTTTCTTTTAATAATATTTTTTGACTGTAGGTACAAAAATAAAGAATTATGTAGAAAGCACTAGATTTAATATCGGCATACACACGTAGCCTATGAAAAAATATTACATTTCTTTATTAAAGTTATTTTACCTCTGCATGCCACAGGTGGATTGAAACATCTGTATGTACACGTAAGCAATCTAATAATATTCATGAATTTGAAATATTATTTTAGAACGAGTAAAGAAAAGGTATGGACAACGAATTTAAGATAGATGAGAATAACTGAGTGAACTATGATTAAATTATGGAATTAATGCAAAACTTTATTTATTAGATAATAAAGCCTGAACCCTATGTAGCATTAACACGTAGGTACTTTAAGAAAATAATTAATTAATAAATAATGGAAGTATCTCAGCAAGTTCGTACGTCCTGATTACCCAAGTGCAGGCTATAAAAGCCCCTTTGACAATTCAAAAGTGCCTGTATTGGATTTTTTGCAATAAATGCTTTGAGTTTGAGTTTGAAGTTACCAAAAAAAAGAAACGAACAACAAGTAATATTTGCAAAATAAAAAGAAATTAAATCGAAGCTCAGAAGATCACGAGGTCGAAACCAATAAGGAAATCGAAAGACATCAAAACCTTGGCCCAGCAATCCATACTAATATTAAAAATTCGAAAGTAACTCTGTCTGTCTGTATGCTACGTTTTCACGCCTAAACTAATGAACGGATTTCGATAAAATTTGGCAGAGAGATAGATTGCATCAGCGGGAAGGACATAGGATAGTTTTATATCGACATACCGCTTGGGTGAACCCGCGGGCGGAAGCTAGTAGTATTATAAAGGCTAGAAGAGATAGATTCATCATCATCATCATTTCAGCCGAAAACATCCACTGCAGCGGTGGTATTCTGTAAAAATCTCACCGTGAAAACTTGGGTGAAGTGAGCGTGGAGTGAGCTGTCAATTGTGTAAATTCCTAGCAAAAATAAACTCACCTCACCTAAGTTTTCACGGTGAGATTTTTACAGAATCGACAGACTGGACATAAGCCTCTCCCAAATGTCGCCACATTGACCAGTGCTTCTGGCATCAAGCCGATTTCTGAGGCGCTCTTCACAATTTAATCGACAGATAAATGAATGTCAAATCTTTAGCTGACCTGCAAGTGACCATTATCCCAGGACTCGTATCGGTTGGAGTACGCCCGTGGGTGGTCCCACATATTGAGAGACGCATCTTGAAGTACTATTCCACTGGAGTCTTTGCTCTGTGAACAATGAAAATCTTATGAATAAGACTTATGAATAGAGTAAAATTTAATTAAAGTATTATTGATATTTGTTTAGTGGTTACTGGAACGAGCTTTGTGGGTTGAAGTTGAGACTCTTGAACTCAATTCTATTCGTCTTATTCTAAAGGTTAAATTATATAATGACACTGATTGTAATTTGAATTTCAGCCATTTGAAACATATTATACTAACAAATGTTTCTGGTTTTGTCATGAAGTTAAATTGGAATCGGAAAATTTGAACAAAATATTTTCTGTAATGTAGAATTGTCGAAGCCGAGTGGTTAAATTAGCCGCTTAGTTAACCGCCTGGCTTTTGGAAGTAGTGCTCGCCTCGCTTGGCTCTATCGGCTCGCACGCGGTTGTTCAGTTATAAATGAACCTAACCCATTTGGTCGGGGTGCCCTGGCTTAGCTACTGCGACCAATTCGGCTCGCGCGTGATTAGTTACAGTTCCAACCTAAACTATAACTGAATATTATTTAGGCCGTTAGTTGAACAGCCGTGGTTTAGTTAAAAGTCCAGGCCGTTAACTAAACGTCTAATTAAACCAGTTGGCTGCGAAATAGATACAACTACAACGCCTATTTATTTTACAAGTTTTTTTTGTGTAATAAATAAAACCAATATTATTTTATCAATAATATGAGTAGGATTTCCAACGAAATTTAAATACACACAAAATTATTGTTAGCCAGTTTTAAATAAATTCCAGTGATTATTATAACCTTTAAATAATTTTGTTAACGTTACACGAGACTTTAATAGCATCAAAATGTCGTATCAAATTCGTGAAAATTATATGCCGAAAATTATATGCCAAAAATTATTATCGGTTCATATTTCCAAATTACTTTTGCGCGAATTTTAACGAACTGGTTTATTGAAATGTCCTTGCTATTAAAATCTGTTATTATCATTATTTATCGAATCCATACTAATATTATAAATGCGAAAGTGTGTCTGTCTGTCTGTTACCTCTACACGCTTAAACCGTTGAACTAATTTAGATCAAATTTGGTATAGAGATAGTTTGAGTCCCGGGAAAGGACATAGGATAGTTTTTATCCCGATATTCCCACGAGATCGACACTTATATGGGTGAAACCGCAGAGCGCTGCTAGTAATTAATAAATTAAATGGCTGCGCACTAAAAGCATTTTCATTTATTTAAGTAACTAAACTAACTAACTAAACTAGGATAACGAGTTAAAATTCTAGTTGCTTTACAAAAGCTAATTATAATAATTGACTGTCTCAAATTGACATCGCCTTCAAAGGCCACGAAATTCTATTTGAATACATAAAAAAACTATTAAAAAAAAAACTACCGTCTTCCAAATTATAAGAAACTACAAAGTGAAAAATAACTCTAATATAGGAAGTCGGTAGCGTTGGGTTCGCATTTTTGTTGCTTGCTGCCAACTTCCGAAATTAAAGTCTTATTTGGAAGACGGTTGTTTTTTTTTTTTGGAAAAAAAGTTTTTATTTTTCATTTTTAAGTTGTTACTATGTAAATATCAGTGACAGGGAGTTATTTAACATCATCAATATAAACTAAGTGGCAAGAATACGTTTTATTGAATCTAGCTCAAAAACTACCCAAGTAAAGTTAATAAAATTTATATGGGACCACCCCTGAGGCATACCCTATCCATTAAAAAGATAATTTAACCTTTAACCTCCTCCTTCTTTGAAGTATGTTAAAAAAAATGTTCATTACTCACCATGTCATCTTTCTTGCTATCCTTCTTCTGAGCATTATTTTTCCTGCACACGAAGAGGACGACCACTGCGACAATAACTACCAGAGCACCAATAGCTACAAGAGGCACCACTGTCAGAGGCATTTCATTGCTTGTGAGATTCTTATTAGGTGCTTCAGTGCTGGTTGTTCCATCGTCATTTCGGACTATGCTCTCTCCACCGGGCGGCGAATCTTCAGGAGGGTTCGGAGGACTTAAAGTAGTGAGTGTTGTGGTTGCTTCAGGTACTGCTACGTAAATATTTGTTGCTTTGGTAGTGCTTTGCGTGATCCTAGTGAACTTTGGTTGTAAAGGTATGTTGGGGTAGGCGGGAAAGTTCAGGGTTGGCGGATGGGGTAACTTGGGTCTCTGCCCAGATTTGTCGGAGACTGTTGCGTAGACTTCGGTCTTCTGTGGTATGGAGCCGTCGTATGCTGTTACCCATAGCGAGTAGGAGCGATTTTCCTGGAAAGTTGTAAGATTTTGGTTAAAGAATGTTGTGTAGGTATAGCATATAATAATCAGTTTATAATGTTCCCACTGCCGGGACATAGACCCTCTCTCTGTGAGAGGGAGTCTGGAGTAGGCCATAATTTACCACGCGTGCCCAGTATGCGCTGACGTCACACGTCTTCGATTTTTTGGTTCTAGGACAATATGCGTTTCCTCACGATATTTTTCTTCACCGTTTTGAGAGCAGCGGTGAAGAAGTAGTTTACACAAAGTAAAGTGTGTGTGCTTGGGTTCGAATCCATGGCCTACAACTGGTAAAACTGTGAAGGTATAACACTATAAAACTATTTATCTAAAGCCCTTTATCACAATATCACGTTAGGATTCGTAGAAGGGTTAATAGGTGTTAGACTCAAAAATACAGTGTCAAAATTTAAACGTTATTGGGGCAACATGAAGATGTAGATTTCATGAGAAATTTCAAGGAACATTAATAACTCTTCATACACTTATCTTCGAGTTAATTCGTGCATTTTTTAATTTATAATAAACCAAAGACTTTGTGAATAACGTGGAACCTGTTGAACGTTGAACGCAAAATAAAATTCTGCTCTTACTTTATTTGCATTAACTTATTGAAAATTCTCGCGAATGGTGCTTCGTTTAAGGTTGTGTATAGTAAGAATTAGTAACTGCTACTTCTTATGTTTCACAATTTTAAACTTAAGTAGACTTAAGGCTCGTACACACAGGCGCGACGCGACACGCGACACAAAGGCACCGCTCGTCGCGCGACGAGCGGTACCTTTGTGTCGCGTGTCGCGTCGCGCCTGTGTGTACGAGCCTTTATGCGGAAGTGAACTTATAAGATTCTGAAGAATCTTTATACATATTATTTCAAAAGAAAAGCAATTATTTTCAATCTAAATATCTACAAACCGTGAGAAGCTTTGAATTCCAGGCACTTTGAGAGGCAGAATTTCTTAGAATAACATAAATATAGCTGTGGAGACAAATAGAACTTTTAGATCGTTAAATTTTACACAAGGCCTAGCCTGTCTCTAATTACTAGTTTTTAGTGAAATTAGAGCTCATAAAGCCTAGTATAAAATTTACGAAACAATTCAAAGTTATAAATAATTACGACACTTCACAGCTATTTCAATTAATGAAAGTATGGGTGTTGTGTGATTGTGGATGGGTGAAAGTAGAGAAATGATTTCAAGGAGGAGTGTTACAATAAAAAGAGTATGTTTTATTTTCATATCGAGTCTTTTTGTTCTATGTAAATTTATTTTTCTACTTTTTCCTTTTATGTTGTCAAAGAGAATGAGACAAAAAATATAAGTTTTAGCTTTTATTTATCATCATCTCCTACATTCCACATTATTGCTTTACTCTTGCACGCTAAGTGGGACTTGTCAAAGCATTTATTTCAAATAGGCACATAAAAGGCACTTGTGTAGCCCTACTAACAAATGAGGGTTTTCTGAAATGACGTTCGCTAGGTAGCAGCACTGACACGTCAGGTCCAGGCATCTGTCAAAGAGCGTATATTTTCTTTAGTCATGATTGAATGATGAACGAATAAATGAATCGAATGATGAACGTCATCAAAAATTTTATATTCGTTGTCGAAATGGAAGACCTCTTGTCAAAGTAGTGCCACTGGTGTCGTAAATTTTCACGAAAGGGGTTTTCGTGAAAATTTGAACATTGAACATGAAAGTTCAAATTATTATAAAATATTTATGTAGGTATATATTTTAGAGCTCCCAAAATCTATTATTATCTGAAATGATTAAATCTTTCAAATCAATCAATTACCTGATGTTAACGGATTAAACTGTTAATGAACACTCGAAATAGAAACTTCAAACCTAATTATTGATTGCTTCTTCAATAACATGATTGATTTAGTTTGCCATTATAATTACGGAAGAAAGTTAATACCTACTTGTTATAATTGCGAAGAAATTTTATTGATGAACGGTTATTATCGAGTTATTAACTGTTTAATTAAGTAATTAGTATTCGAGTTCTAATTAAGATTCTTCATTGTGCATCCCAGAAGAAAATTACCAACGCGGCATTTGCTCTTTTTTTTATTGGAAAATGAATTCATTAGGTAGCAGGTATACGTCTAGTAAGTGTAGCCTTTTTTTTGAGGTTTGGAATTCATTAAATGACCCCTCCTGCTCTGGGTAGGGCGGATGGGAATGTCAGACAGTAAAACCCTCCCGTGTTCCTTCCTTAGCCCTTTATGTTCCGGGGTAGCGGCGAACCTTTCGGACAATCCCGCTGCCCCGGCAGGCTTCGGCCTTAACGGGCGCCTTCACTGTTGCTGAAATCTCTTTGAGGCGCGCGAAGAACAGGTACCTTGACCTCCCCAACGCCAGGACCAGCGTGTCGTTAGCGTAGCAAACCACGCTGACGCCATCAGGGAGGTCGGCCCGCAGCCCCCAGTCGTAACCGATGTCCCACAGGAGCGGCCCAAGAACCGATCCCTGTGGGACACCGCACGACATCTAAGTAAGTGTAGCCTTGCGTTAGGTTTTTTTTTTTTAATAAAAATGGGAAATGAAAATAGGATAGGTAAAGTGTTATCAGGTTTTTTCTATCAGGAACTTTACGGTAGGTACTATGCGTGCCACGAAAGATGACAATCAATTTCAATAACATCACGCCTATATTCTCCAAAGATTAAGCCAGAGGTGTAGTATTCACGACTTCTCAAGCTATACGTGTCCAGTTTTAGCTGACCTTGCATTGTAAAGGCTTATCGTACAATGAGAAGTCAGCTTATACTGGACTGATCTAGCTTTATATGTCATTGTGCATACACCCATATTCCGCCAGATTTGTTTAATTAAATTCCATATTACCTATTGCTATAAACCCGATTATAGTCCAGATTTCAGGCTGTTACTGATAAATTCCTTTTGGAAATAGTCTGTAGCACTTCACTTGGGACTGAAAACCCAGAAACTGAAGCTTAGCAGTTCCGCTTGCGCTACCAAGTCATAAAAAAAATTAAGTAGACATAAACATAAAATATTTATTATCTGTTATAACAGATGTTAGTCAGACAAAAGCTGCCGCCATGATTCCCACAGCGTCGAAATTGATTGACCTGACCTCCGAGACTGAGGTACTCTTAAGCTGTCACTTAAGTGATTAAAATAACGACCTATTCAAAATTGGAACCCAAATTGTGAGGTATTTCGTTTTGCATGCGGAGTTTTTATTTGTGTTAATTTTTTTTGTTTTTTATCTGTTTAAGGAGAGGAGGTTTACCGTAGACAGAGAATACAGAGGTTTACCTCGTGTTTTGTTAACTAAGACGAAACGTACGTACGTAAACGTTATACAACGTGTTTTTTTTTATATCCCATAAATCTAGCTAGGGTTACATTCTATAAGTAAAAATAATACAAAAAGTCCTAGTATTATGTGGTCCAAAAATCCATTGTTTCGAAGATATCATTGTACCTAAGTTTCATTGATAAATACAAGTAATTCATTTTCATTAAAACCAATTATTCAAATTGAAAGCTGAGAAATTGCGACGTTGTCATATTTCACGCAAGCGTGTTTTACATTAATAATCGTGACTTTGTCGAATTAATTTGTATGAAAAATTATATGTTGGCGCCACTACTTCTGGCGACCAAACATAGCGCCTGTAGCACGAGTCAAGCGACGCACCGTGGGCTCAGTGCTGCCATCTGCACCGAACCGGACGTTGGAACGTTGCTGTCGAGTCACTCGCTACCCGCATTAGACGTCACTTCGGGTGGGGAAGGCGGTCCTTAAAAAGCTCGAGCGCAGTGGGCTGACTGACTGGGTCGCTCGCGCTTCGTCGGTTCAACAACATTTATACTGTACATTATTCTTAAATTTCTATTATAATTAATAATTAGTAGTGAATTAAAAGTGATTAAGTATATCGATATATTTGTTTGTGCTAGCAAACTGTGTGTAAAGTAGACTCAACTTACATATAATTGAAAAATAATTCTTATGCCAGTTGATTCTTTGATATGGTCTCATTCATACCCTAGAGTTATGGGATATGAAAAAAAAACCTTGTATAGCGTGTCTTTCTCTGTGCGTTGTTCACGTGGTCGCAAGGGCAAATACTGAGCGTCCTGGATTCGATTTCCAAGTATGGCAGTGTTATTGGATTTTTTCTTTAGGAATGTGTTACTTACGTAACAGCCTGGAGTTTGGAAGTTGGCGGTATAATACCGTTGGTCCTGTGCCTGATCTTTCTCCGGTCGTGTCGGAATGACGACACGACACACGCCCGAACAACCATGTAATATACAAACAAACATGTAATATACACTCAAAATTTGTGTAAATATTAACCGCATTAATAATAAACGTTGTATAGCGTCCGTATAGTTTCACAACGCTTTGTCTCGAGAGAAATCGGTGTGTAACTATTCTCCTGATATAATACGTTTATTAGTAAGGAGTTAGAAGAAGTATTACCTTCATTGTGTTTTAACCTGAAAGTTATACAGGTTAGCAGGGACATCGGCGTGCAATCTGTAACCATAGATTCAGTACAGTACCCAGCGATAAATATTGCTCATCGACCTTTGGAAAGAGACAATCGGTTAATTTCGGCTTCGTAGAGCGTTATCTCTGTCGCACACTACCTATGTGACGTTTTGTCAGTCGTTGTTTAAATGTGATAGCGTGCGGTCGCGTTCCTTTCAAAATATATATTTAGAGTTGTTAACACCCCCAAATTTAAATAATTTAAAGTTGTACTATGGCATCTTTAGGAAAAAGAGGGAAACCTTTACGAGGTCAGTCACGCGAATTTATCTACAATGTTTATATAGGTAGTATATTTCATTACAAGTGCGGAAAGGTTGTCATTGCAAAGAGTTCCGACAAATGTCTACCCGAGCCGAGGCGCAGACGAAGGCGAGGGTTGACAGTCGGAACAAGTTGCAATGACGGTTTCGCACGTGTACTGAACGACTATTTTTAATACAGTTGCGAAAAAATGAAGCAATTTAATAAAGAAACTTTCTGAAAAATGGCGCCAACCGTAGAATATAAGCAGCGATTTTTTTTTTCTTCACCCATACAGCCAAGTCTTCAGTATTTTTATTATTTTTTTTGTTGATATGTAATGAAAATGAAATTTAATGAGATGAAATGAAATGAAACCTAACCTAACTCATTCAATCAAATCATTAAATCTGATATTGAAACAAATTAGTAGCTTCTTTTTAGAAATATACGTATTTGCATGAATCATAAAAACTTCTATGAATTTTTTTAGTAAAAACTTCATGGTTGGTTTTTCTTTTTAATAGACATTATTTTGACAGTCGGGAAAGAGAACGCACGAGTTCGGGAAAGGTAAAAAAAAAGCACGAGTATGTAATAGCCCACATCCCGAACGTTATACGTCCCTGCAATACGCAACTTTTTGAGCAACTGTATTAAAAAATATTTTGTAACCGATGCCGAATGCACGGTCACAGCTTGCGTGTCGATGGGGATGTCACCCTACACATATTATGCTGTTGGTGTACCATACTAATTCAATAAATCACACTAATATTGTAAAGGCGAAAGTTTGTGTGTGTTTGTATGTTTGTTACTTCGTGACGCAGAAACGGCTGAACGGATTTAGATGAAATTTGGCACACAGATAGTTTATAACCAGGATTAACACGAAGGATTTTTTATGCCGATATTCCCACGTGATCGACACATATGCGGGTGAATCCGCGGGGCGCAGCAAGTTAATAAATAAACCACAAAACCAGATGGTTCGTTTAGCAAAGTAACTTATTAAGCATTAATTTATTTAACCACAAATATTGCTATACCTAAAGTAGAACTTTGATAGCAAAACGCATTACAACCTGCAACGTAAAATAACGTTGACAAAATTTTATTGAAGCTAGGTATTTAAAGCTTTAAAATAATTCATAATATCGTTGTTCAACTTAGAAACATAACCTACATACTTACTTACATAGTTTATCACCATCTGCGTGCCTTTTTCTAACTATGTTGGGGTCGGCTTCTAGCCTAACCGGATGCAGCCGAATACCAGTTTTAGATAAACAATTTATTCAGTGCACACAAAAAGACATATCACAACACACAAAACTACAATTAAATGATAAAAATACACACAAGGAACGACTAGGCAGTCGTGTGTATTGTATGTGTGTATTTTTACTGAGTAGAGTCAGACAGGCATCTGACCTCTACAACCCAGTAACGGGTATCACGATACCCCTTGGTATCAAAGACCATAACGACTATCAAAGATCTACGAATGACCACCATGACCAACGGCTTAACGTGCCTTCCGAGGTATGAAGGAGCCTTGGTATGTGAAGATAGTTACCCATCCATGCTTAGCTTAGCTTAACCTGATCGATTGACCCGTGCAGCTATTATTATTTAGCCACAAACCTACACAGTGACAAAGTTATTGATAGATATCAAAATAGAACCAAAATAGATTATTTCATTTTCAGTCCAATTTGTTTTTCAATTTCAAGTTATTAATTGTCAATCATAATCATTTTGCCTTCAATCTGCTTCACATTGATAAATGATAAATCTATTCATATAAAACAAACAGGGCTAGTTACACCATTTATAACTCAAGAACGGCTGGACCGATTTTTATGATCTTTGATTTGTTGGATTTGTCTACGCCCCGAATAGCAGAATAACTATTAAAACATGGAAAACATTCACGAAAAAAAAAGAATGAAGATTTTTGTTTCTTATACATTTTGTATGAAGCGGCTTACATTTTGTATGGAACGGCTTTTTTTTATTGATTCTGAGGCGGTATAAAGTTCGCCTGGTCAGCTAATATGTAATATTTAGTCAGTAAATACATCTTACATCTTTTATTCTCTCTATGGTCTGGCAGTTTGAGTAATTTATGTGGCCTACCCAAATGTCCTTTCTTTGGTATTGTTCGTCGAATCGTTGAGCTCCTTAAGTCTTGAGTTGAGCTGCATGATTTCTGACAAATGCGTGCACTGACTGGACAGGTCCTCTCAATCTGTGTGGTTCTTTCCTCAAAAGACCATCTCAGACATCGACCTACATGGTCTTCATATAACTTGACCAAGATTATGTCTGGACTTTAAAAGAGACTATGACCTCTGAGTTTGTTTCGGCCTTTCTTCTCAGAGTAGTCAGATAGGAAACGCCGACCTCATCTAGTTTAAAAAAAATTATGATTGACGTGTAAAAGTGTTTGTGCAAACCTACTTACAAAAATAAAATCATTTATCATTTACCCTGCAGGAAAGCGTGGCAGAAAAGGAAGGGGGCGTGTACTCAGCAGTGGATAGAATAGGGCTGCCGATGATGATGAATACATACATCATCTGCCTGCCTTTTCCCAACTATGTTGGGGTCGGCTTCCAGTCTAATCGGATGCACCTGAGTACCAGTATTTTACATGGAGCGACTGCCTACCTGACCTCCACAACCCAGTTACTGGGTAATAAGAAACCCCTTCGTAAGATTGGTTGTCAGACTTTAAGGCTTCTGACGGCCCGTAACGACTGTCAAAGATCCACGGATGACAGCCGGGACCAACGGCTTAACGTGCTTTCCGAGGCACGGAGGTCTTGGTATGTAAAGATGGTCACCCATCCACGGAGCAACCGCGGCAAGCATAGTTTAACCTGATCGATCGACCCGTGCGACTGTTATTACATAGCCTCAAGCTCTTAATGAATTCATAACTAAAGTGAAAACTAAATTAAAAGCGAAACACTTAATAAGAAAAAAAAAGTACAATTTAAGTTAAAGTAAGTTAAAGTTTTGTTCCAATTATAATGTGCAAATTAATAATTCTACCTATTTCAATTTTCAAAGCAGTTATCGGCTAACGAGTTTTAAATTCACTGTCATGAAAATTCAGTAATGAATAATCTATTGTGAGTAAAGAAGTTTTGGAATTTTCAAAATGGCTGTACTTTGTCAGTACGCATAAAGAAGAGAGGTCAAAGATCATAAATCAAAACAACAAAAAAACACTGATAAAAAAAAAACTCAATTTTATTCATGCAATCAATTCAAACTATTATAATTAGACGACGACTTCAATTTCTATGAACGTTAACAGCTTTATAAACACCCGCATTCACTATCCAATTTAGTTATTTTGCTTTGAGTTACACCGATTTGTAATCTTAAATGTAATTACGATGATATCGCAAACCTGTCAATACTTCTCGATATCAATCTTTGAACTTAGCACGTCACAACTGAGGTTTTTATTTTATCGCTCAGTGGGCCCGTTTTTGACCTCGATCACGCTTGATGGAAAGCGATGGATGAGGTCTATGCCACCATAGACCTCATCCATCGCTTTCCACAATGAGCATGCCCAGATGCCTAAGGCACTGAAACTCCCACGCATCGACGAAACACGACAGGCTGCTTGACGCCGGCCTCCGGTGGGAGGATGGTCGCAAACCAGGTGGGCGTTAGCCCTACCACCGCAAGGAATGAATTGGCCAGTCAAAGAAAGTGTTGGGTGTGACTGTCCAGGATACGCCGAGCGCTCGGTTCAGTTGAGGAACTGGCTGAACAAACTGCGCTACACGAGGAGACTTCGTCATGCATCCAAAAAAATATCTTTTCAACGTATCGGCCGTCTTTTGTTTTCTCACTGCAGGTGATCTTTACCTACTGCACAAGGAAAATCACTACATCGCTACATATGTATTATCAAACAAAGTCGCTTCGCCATGTCTGTCAGTCTGTCTAAACTCGATATACTGAATGGACTTCTATTATAATTATTCCTATTATTATTAGCGCGGTAGCGCCCTTTTGAAGGACTTTCATGATTAAAGCTAGATATTTTAGCTGGTGAAGGAAAACATCGTTAGGGAAACGGCAAGTCCTAGAACCAAAAAATCGAAGACTGACATGATACTCGTATTCAGTTGCAACCGGTTAGGGTCAACTCACACCGAAAGAGCGGCGAAGGGCAGCGAAGCGCAGCGACCCGCTCGTTAGACAAGGCGCGTTTATGGAATTCGCAGGAATTCCCGCGGACGCCGCGGACATCCGCGCGACTCGTTCGAGTTTCTCATGCGATAATAAGTATTATAGTAATGAAAATAAAGTTAAAATTCATAATGACACTGAAACTGCGCTCCGCTTCGACGCTCTTTTGGTGTGAGTTGAGCCTTACACTGGAAGCCGACCCCAACATAGTTGGTAAAAGGCTAGGCAGATGATAATCATGGCTTGAAAAAGGAGGAAGTTATGCATTGGGCGAGTTATGTTTTTGCTAAAAAATCATTCAGAAACTAACTTTTGAAATCATGGAAGAAATCTCCAAGATAAATACTAATAACGATTACAGTCAGTCTTACCTTATCAATAAGGGTATCATTGACAGTCACGACCCCAGTATGAGGATCTATCCTGAACGGAGCCGGCGGTCCAAAGGTCTCCAGCCCGAAGGTAACCTTGTCGTTGCCAGTGTTCTCTCGGTAGACCTTGGTCACGAACGAGCCGAGTGGCTCGGTCGGCATGACGTACCAGTTCCTTTCGACGTGCATGATCGCTGGCAGGTTGAAGCCCGGAGGCGCTTGTGATGATGCTGTAACGAGGAAAGGTTTAGGTTAAAAAAGATTGTGAACAAGTCCTTGGTCATAAAACACAAAATTATAAATTCGGACGTAGCTATGTCTGTTATACGACTGAACAGATTTCGATGAAATTTGGCACTGTTACAAGTGTAGGACATTTATCCCGGTAGTGAGTTCCCGTGGGATAATTTTCGACCTCCAAGCGGGGGAAGACGCGGGCAAAAGCTAGTCTAAAATAAACAAATGAATTCCAAAGATTCGCTTGGCGTATATTGTTGACTCACTTGGGGTCAGATACAAAGACGAAACGTAGCGTTAACTAACGCTTCGAACTGTCATAATCGATGGATTTTGGCGAGATTTCGATTTTTGACACATCGAAGCATTTTGGCGAGATTTCGATTTTTGACACATCGAAGCATTAGCTATGGTTTAACTCTATGTTTGTGTATTACCTATCCTAAAATATTAATAAAATAAAATTATTGCCGAGAGTTTTATCAAACTCACGGCAATCATTCTAATTTATACCTTACATTACCGAGATAAGAGTTAAATTGCAATGATTTACTAATGGTTTTACGTCATTAAAACTTGTATCGTGAATGTCAAATGAGGTCGTTTTACAAATATACCATCAAACAGGCACTTTAAAAAAAAGCTATCAAGAATTTAAAGAAGTATGAACCATTCACTACGTTGGAGTTTGCAGCACCCAAATATGCGGTCTATTAATTAATGTCATTAATCGTGTGTCCGCCTAGCTTAATAGCAAATCCATCACTGCACTCAGGTAGCTAATGAGATGAATCTCGATAGTGAATATAAATGCTGTCATTATGAGTTGAATTTAATGGGAGCTTCACAGACGCAACGTTGTTTTTTTTGTATCACTACACCAAAATGTTTTAGTTTACATATCGTAACGCATACCGGCTGCCCCATTTCAAAACCTAGTAAGTACTTTTATAAATAAAATTTAATCGAATTCGAGGGACAGTTGAAAATCAGGGCGTATACATTTTTGTGAAAATGCCCACGAGGCTTTTAATTTCTCGTCGACGATAACTGACTTTCCACGTCAAAAAACGTCACATCATACATTAGTCCACGATAATAACATGATGTATCGTGGTATGTCGTGCTAAGGTAAATTATAAAACTCAATTCATCTTTCTCCAATGAGCTCATGATCGGATTATAAATCTTCTCAGTTCTAAGTCGTAACGACAACTCGCAATGGATATAAATCAATATATTACACTGTTGTACTGCAGTGAACTTGTTGATATATTGTAGCTGTCTGTAGTCTCTGCAGTCTTGAGTGTACTGAAGCTGTCGTTTCGTTCTTATTACAGTTATGATGTGTCCTTCTTAGGAGGTATGTTGGTGGGATATTATTGCCTTATTGAAAACGTGTAGATGTGGTGTAAGGTGTGAGAAACTTGTTGATAATAAATTGTTTGTTAAAATACTATTTTATTCTACCCGAGAAAGACATTCTAAAAAAATCAGGAGATATGAAGGTTATGGTTTATGTTTTGTTTGGAAGATCAAACGCGCGCTGGTTACAAAACATCTGGTTGTCAGCTAATGTTATAGGTAGTGTTGTGAAAAATGTCAGTGTCAGCGGAGGATCACTTCGGGGTGCATAAAGTCAATAGTATTGCTAGTCCAATGTATCCCATAAAAACTAGGTATAAAACTAGTTTCCGCCCGCGGCCTCGTCCGTGTAGTATGTCGGTAAAAAGTATGTAAGTATCTATGTCTTTCCTCAGGATTCAAAGCATCTCCATACCAAATTTCATCAAAAGCGGTTCAGCCATTTGGAATAATAGCCGGAACAAACCGACAGACAGAAAAAATTTAAAAAATGTTTTTTTTTATAGTGCTACATATACTTTCATAAGCATTTAGTAAAAAACTGTTATTTTGACATGACAAACATACACTTGAATTTTAATTATTTGAATACATACATACATAATCAACCTATAAATTCTCATTGCTGGAATACAGGCCGTTTCTCTGTGAGACGTAGTGGTAATCCACAATGCGGGCCCAGTGCGGTTGGTATTTATTTGTATGTTTCGAAGATAATATCTCTAGGTAGGTATTACAGCGACACCTTTTGCAAATATTTGTAGAATACTTCGTAATGAGAATAGAATACTCTTTATTAAGTAGAGTAGAGAAGTAGACGAAGACGACGACGAAGATGACGATTAAGTGGAGTAGTTGAGTACAGTTAAATATTAAGCATGTAGTCTTCGGCAGGATGTGGTAATCAACTTAAGGAAACGGTTCACTTAATATTTAACAAAGTTTATAAGTTTATGGCTTAATAACTTACTCCATGCCACTTATGCCTTACAGAAAATGAACGAGTCTAGTCTTGATGTGTGCCCTGTTAGTGGCTATAGGCTTACCTATTATTACAGAATGTGATGTGCACGACGACGAATACATATTTGTAACGGCCGCGAATCATATATTAATCAACGTACAACTTGATACTGACCAGCAAATTGCAAAAAACCTAAAAAAAAATTAATTTCGCTGGCTACCCTGGCGCTTTTGCCTTAAAGTCAGAGAAGAGAATTTAAATTAAAAAATGTAATCTTTTAAGCCTGGAAGCTGTTCTTATAGCAATAACTTCGCAAAGCCAAAATCTGCTCCGTCATCGCTGAAAACTTGCATCGTAACTTATACAAAATGAATCATTGGTAATCTTTGGTACTTTAGGCAGTGCAACGTCACTTATCAGTTTTGTGTTGGCCGGTTAACAAACGTAATTAATGTTCTTACACTACTAATAGAATTTAGACTACGCCTAAATATTCATTGGCAACATTAACAGACTAAAATGCACATCAATGAATAGTCAGCATGGGATATTTATAAAAAAAAAAAATTGTAAATCATGACACGTTTATTTTCTCTTGACTGTATTTATCTATCAAAAGAGTAGCCTAGATAAAGTGGATAAGACAGAGATTAAAACAGAAGAGGAACTAACAGGGTATCGAGGAGGGGTGGGAGGGGGTTCAGAGGATCAGACCGGAATAAATCACTTTTTCAACACACTTGCTCGTAAAGTGGCTCTTATTGCTCTATTTAAAAAGCACGCGTTTGTAATACACTGCATTATGGACCCGCTTTTAGGTCCATAATGCAGTGTAATACAAACGCGTGCTTTTTCTTTATGTTATTCCACTAGTGCATTAACGCCACAGATAACTATTTACTAGTCGGAAATGCGCCCTTTTTAATCTTATCAAAGAAACTTCATGCCAGAAGAAATCCGCGGGCCATATTTCACTTTATTTTAAAATAGTCTGTATTGTCCTTGGTCCCAAATTGAACTAATATTTATTTACCTTAAGGTGAATGCGCAGGAACCACGGACAATTTATGGTGAATGCGCCACTGCGCAAAACCTAAGAAAATTTGAATTTCGCGGTCTACCACTGTAGACCGCGAAATTCAAATTTTCTTAGGTTTTTTGCAATTTTCAGGTCATGATGTATCTAGGATATATCTTGATCAAAATATTATTTGCGACCATAACAGGTACGTCTTTACAGAATTATAATCATTCAGATCATTAATACATCTTCTTCTTCTTCTTTCTTTCTTTCTTTTTCTTAATTTATCTTTCTTTCTTATGGAAAAGTTCTTAGGGAATAAATCTAACTTAAAGATTCTATTCTAATGACTATAATTTTGTAAATACATACCTATATATTATAGTCGCGAATCATATTTTGATGAAGATACAACCTGATACCTACTGACCTGCAAATTACAAAAAACGTAAGAATATTTTAATTTTGCAGTCTACTGCGCATTCACCTTAAATTGTCCGTGGTCCCTTCCGAAACCAAACGGAAAAGACTGTCTGGCGTTCTATTATTGCGGATTCTCACTGAACTAATGTATATTTCTCTATGTCAATAGTACTTTCTAATTCCATACCTACTAACTAAACTTCAATTCGACATACGACGACACTACGATCAGTCTAAACATTATTCTATTTTTTTTTTATTATAGCAAGTAAAGTCGATGTCAACTATTTTGTGTTTATTATATTTTTTCTATAGGCTGTTTAGCGGTCTGTTGTCAGTGCATGGTCAGTGCTTTTTTTCAGTATATTATAGTGTACTCTGTGGTGCTTTTATTTACACTTGCGCGCGCATCGCTAGTGCTGGCTAGCGCGGCGCGCGGAAAACAAAACCAGCGCGCCATTTTCGATACAAGTTAATATTTAACAATACAAACTCTGTTTTTTTCCTCGCCAGTATGTTGAAAAACGTCGTATGAAACGCGTGTGCATTGATCATAGCACACATGTATCATAATGTACTATTGCAAAGCAATTGAATTCATTCAATGCACATTATTCTTTAATGCAAGAGCGTCTTAAATGTAGCGAAATGTCAAAGCACAAAGTTCATGTAACTTAAAGTTAGATACAAAATAGTTGCTAAGTTGGATGCTTTAGCCACTGGAGAATAGTTCTGTGGAATTCTAGACGAGTTTGTTATTTTTTCTTTTCGCTGCAATTTAACAGTTCTTCAGAGTTTCAGTGAGACAATAGTTTTAATTTAAGTTAAGACGAACGTAGCCAATTAACTAAGTAAAGTAACATTACTGAAAAAGTGGAGCCAACAGCAATAGGGACTTTAAAGAAGTTTCTTAAAACCTTTTTCAAAACAGATGAATTATTTATTTCTTCACTTCTTTTGAACCAACTTTAACTTCCAGATCCATTTTGAAAATCAACCTAACTTCGGTTTATTTATAATTCAAAATTCATTAACGAAGAACTGCTAAAGTCTAGGCCAATACACATTTATTATTGACCCGAAGAGAGTAGAAGACATTAGGTAAGTTCGTTTGCAAAATGCTGGTAAGATAGTTTCTAGATCTAGCTTTAATTTATATTTATTAGAACCTAGTTGACGAAGAAAAGTCTTTAGTTTTCGGTTTTTTTCTGATTGTTGATCTTTTGGTCGGGCAAATATTATCTATGCTTGGTCTTTATTGTTAAGGTGGGTCCAGACAGTGTACCTCAGGATGAAGCAATAATTTATTAACATAACTATTAAAAAAAATAATTTGCGGTGCATGTCTCGCACTATCTGGACGCACCTTTAAATTTTTTTTATCATTTATTGAATTATTTCCTAGTGAATATACCCAAACAAGTTGACAACGTAAAAACAAAACACTATTAGCACGCATATACGGATTGGTGATCGCATTTTATTGTTAGTAGCAGCATTCTGTAACCATCTCACCGTGAAAGCTTAGGTGAAGTGAGCGTGAAGTGAGCTGTCAATAGTGTCAATTCCTAGCAAAAACAAACTCACATCACCTTAATTTTCACGGTGATATTTTTACAGAATCGACCGGCTGATCAGTATTGCATGTTCCAAATTGCTAACCTAACCAAAACTAAGTCTTACTAAACATTCCTCCTTCAGGATAATAACAATGACCCGAGAAGCGATACATGTTGACTCGTAGACGGCGCGACTACAAGTTTTTTGTAGGTAGATTAGAAAATTTCTAACTTCCATACAAACTTTCGTCCCTAGTTTAATCCCTTTAGCGAATGAATTTTCAAAAATCTTTTCATTGTACTCACTTTCGTAACAAAAGGGACTTTGTGCAAGGGTGTGCGTTGTCTGTCATTGAATTTAAGATTTTTTTATTAAGTATGTAGATTACTATGAAGGATATAATAATAATATTATTATTATAATAATAATCAGCTTGTATTGTTCCACTGTAGGCACAGGCCTCCCTATCCTTTCTCCACTCAACTCGATCCTGAGTCATTATGGACCTATCCTTTTCAGGTTGGCGTCAAGTTCCTCCCGCCATCTAGACATGGGTCTTCCGCGATGCCGTCATATAGTTTTCAGGAACCCATGATGTGGTGATCTTAGCCCTCAATACATCCGACATACGGTTTATATCCGATTTAATAAAAGTACTTTTACTAACTCCTCTTTCTAAGCTAAATAATATTTGTGATAGAAATTATATTTATTTCATGCATGAATCAGACGGACGGTGACCTTTTTCAACGCCTCGTATTCATTTGTATTCGTACCGAATACAAATTGATACCAATAACAGATAAAGAATACCTTCTAATACGCACAGCTAATATTTGTAAGAATATCACGCTTATTATAATATGACATTATCGTCATCTTTAAAAATTACACGAATCACGGTGTAACACGTAGAGACCCCTCCGTGCCTCGACAAACACGTTAAGTCGTTGTTCCCAGCTGTCATTTGTGGATCTTTGACAGTCGTAGTCAGAAGCCCGAAAGTCTGACAACCAGTCAATCCGAGGGGTAAGGGGATTACCCAGTAACTGGATTGTAGAGGTCAGATAGGCAGTCGCTCCACGTAAAATACTGGTGTTCAGCTGCATCCGGTTAGACTGAAAGCCGACCCTAACATAGTCGGGAAAAGGCTAAACAGATGATGATTCCTTTTGCAAAAATACTAAGAAAAGTAAGTTCTTATCTACGAAAAGATAATAAGTATTCATTATATCTTTTACTAGGCTGATTTAAACCCCGGTAACTTTTATATTAGCTATACTACCATACATATTAGTTATATACTATACATATTAATTATATATATATATATATATATATATATACATATCTTAGTTATACTATTATACATATATAGATATATTCTCTATACAAAAGCTGTCAAACCGCAATTTTTTATTCCTTAGATAAAAGATGAAAAACATTGAAAAATCGGTCTTAAATGTTCATTTACCTTCTTAAAAGAATCAAAGTTCCTATTTTTATTACTAACTAGCTGACCAGGTGAACTTCGTACCGCCTAAGTATCATTATCGAAAGCAGTTAATTCGTTCTCGGGATATCATGAAAAAAGCCGTTCAATGCAACAAAAAATGTATGAGAAACATGAATATTTTTTTTTTTGGTTTGTGTATTTTACCCATGTTTTAATAGTTATTCTGCTATTCGAGGCGGAGACAAATCCAACAAATATAAGGTCATAAAAATCGGTCCAGCCGTTCTTGAATTATAAATGGTGTAACTAAACCGACTTTGTTTTATGATATATAGATGAACATTTTTCCATATCAATTCTCAACGTAGCTATCAGGATATCATAAAAGGCTGTAGCTGCAACTGTCACCCGACATTTCAAAGCTTTGTTGAATTTTTCAAAGGGTATCCTCGGTACGCTCCGTCGCCAGGTCGCCACGACACTCGCCGTGGGCTTTATAGAACATTGGTTCGACATACAACCGGCCCGGCTTCCCTAGTACGTATTGACGTTGACACTGACATTCTGACGGCACGGTATTGTTTAAAACCTCTGTACAAACTTTGGTGTGATAAGACAAGGTATTTATTCTGGTTTCCGCGACATGCGACACTGAGAAAAGGGGAAACATTTATTGTACGAGTTTGAGACCCAAAAGTTATAATGTAATATGATATTTTCATACATGCCGTTGCACAGTGTTATTATTGCCCCGAAAAACGGACATCCCCTTTTTATTAACTAATCCGATAGAACAGATTATTTAGAAAGTAAGAGTAAAATACCCGTGTGCCAATTTTACACCAAACACGAGTAAAAAAAATTTGTATTTTTTTTTTACTTTTTCTAAATTAATTAATTACAAAAAAAATACGCATTATTTTACCCCTTTCTTTATTATGTGTAATAATACTATATTAAAGATATGTGAAAAAAAATACAAAAGGGTACTAACTAGTACAGATGTAAAGGAATATGGTTTTTTTATGTTTTTAGATTTTGATTTATCATGGTTGTATCTTTGCTTAGTTGGATTCAATATTTATTGTAAATCATGTTCACACCCCAACCAATCACATAAAAAAAAACCGCATCCAAATCTCGCTGTGTTTAAGAGTTATTCACTTCTAAAGTTTATTCTGATAATTTTGATTTTAGGGTCATCACTTCACAAAAAACATTATTTTTGTTTATAGGTTTTAATTTTACGTTGAATTTTATTTATATCATAGAATAATACACATATACATATTTACGCCCACTCCCACAAAATTTTACAAATAATATTCTTAAATCTTTTTATTATTTTTACATCGGACAAAAATACAATTAATAATAGTACATTTTGATACAAGTGGAGAAAGTTTGTTATTGTATTCGAGGCGAAATTATAATGAATGTTTTTGAGCCGAGAACTGCAATAACAAATGTCCACGTGTATCAAACGACGTTTTTCAATACACTTTTGAAGAAATAAAATAAAATAACGAAAAATATTTTTGTCATGAATTAAGAAACTATGATTTTAATTTTCTTTTTTTTTTCGAGCTTTGCATTCGCCAGGTTGAAGAAGAGGCAAAGGTATGAAGCCGTTAAACAGCCTAATATAAAAAATAGATTAATTTTATGTTTTTGAATTCAGTACCTACACAAATAAATATTAATTTGTTAAACACAACTAAAGTAACTAATAGTTTCTAATAATCATGTTTATCTATGATATTCTATTTATAAACACAATTTGAATTTTCACAAAATATTTATGCCGGAAAGACGCGTAGTGCTTTGCCGAAATTAGAAAAAAAAACAATCACCTGAGATTAAGCATTGAACCAATTTGAACTAAGTATAGGTATAGTTATCTGTGGCAATTTTCATTCCCGTACACGTGCGGGAAAATGGAAAAAAACGCACACGTGTGAAATACATTGCATGTTATACCTAATCGTAGTGCGTTATGGACCAGTTTTCGAGGAAGTGTATTGAAAAGTTAATTACTTATACTATAATTTGTTCATGCTATATTGCATGTCAAGCCAAGTTCAGAGATAAACAGGGTGGTACACCTTACACGAACCATTTCGAGCTACTTTAGACCACCTAAAACTATTAAACCTACCTTCGTTAAAGCAAAACTCTCAACAAACAAATACTTTGAATACTTGCCAAATTGCATAATCAGTAGCAAGGAACTTAATAAACTCTCTTTTACCTCCTTAGAACTTGGTACTCATAGTCCAGTCAAATAAGACTTTGAAGGTTACAATAATTCCCATAGAGCTAAAAATTGGTATGAATGTTCAGAATACTATTATAAATGAATTGTGAAAAGTCCCCATCAATCCCCCTTGTGCAAAAATTTTTATTGATGGTGAAAGTTTGCAAAAATAGGTTTTTCGCGTTTTTCAGCTAAACGATGAGTTTTACAGCAAAAATAGTTCAGACGAAAATTGTAGATCATCCGATTCTCTACAAAAAATGTATCCACACTTTTTTTTCACAATTATTGCCATTTCCGTGATATAGCGGTTGAAAGAATTGAAAAAAATATTTTATTCGTAATATGCACGTTAATGTACTTTTATCTACGAAAACATCATGTATGTAAGAAAAAACTTACATCTTTTTAGTAAAAGAGGTTAAAGACATAAGTAGGTACCTACTAGAAATAGGGACCTATTAGTTCAACCAGGTTTCAGACTGGCTAAAGTAGACTTATCTTTTATGTTTAAAATGTTATAATAAAATACCTCCCCACATTCTTGAACTGAATGAGACAAAATTCAAGTCTTGTATAAAACGAACACTATGCAGTCAGGCATATTATAAGTTAGGGGATTACATCGCTGATAAAAATGCCTGGCTCAATGCCGGACCTGCTCCACGACCACAACTAATTGATTAACACTTGAAAATTCTGTTGGAGCTGCTGAAGATTGTAAGACTATCTTTGCATTGTATAAACTCAATTTCCTTTGTATTGTATAATTGCATAGCACAGATGTGAGTTCTATGTAAATACTATACTCTATGTACCATTTAACGGGTAATGTGTCTTTCATTGACTTGAATGTGCCCTGGCGGCTGATAGTATGTCATGCTCACACAAATGTCTCGCTGACGGTGGCGTGTGTGTTGGAACATTTAGCTCCCTTCAAAATGGTTGACCTGAATGGTGCTGATCTATGCGTCATGTTCGTGAACGGGCGCCGTCAGTTGGCGCTTGTCATCACTTAGCTGCCTCGGCTTACTCGTGCTCTAGTACGAGGAGGACTTATTTTTGATGAACCAGCTTCTTCTTCTTCTTGGCGTCGTCTTTTTACGGTATCAATGCTACTTTTTCGAGTAAGTATATTTTTTTCGATACTGCACATGAATTTTTACTTATGTCTGGTCTTTTAGGTACTCCGAAAACTCATCACCTCTTTAAATACTTGCATCAATTAATGCTTTCATGCCGCGATCAACAGTAACAACTCCACTTTCAGTCAAAGGTTGACCAAAATGAAGCGGAATTGCGACATTTTTTTTAAACAGTAAAATGCACAAACTTTGTTACAAAATATAAGCGATAGCCACGTGTTGTCACTACGAGGAATGCTTAGGACTAACAGTATTTTGTTGAGTATGAGACCTTGGAAACGGAGCAGGCATACGAGCATCGCCACGCTGACAATATTGAATGGAAGACAGATGTTACTCAAGGCCATGCGACTAAATGAAAATAGGGGCGGAGTTTTTGACGGTCATTTATATTCTAAGAATTTTATAATTTGTATGTATAAGACAGGGACTCATATGTTTACTCGTATAACGGTTCAAAAATGTATATAAAAGTACATTAACGTGCATATTACGAATAAAATATTTTTTTCAATTCTTTCAACCGCTATATCACGGAAATGCCAATAATTATGAAAAAAAGTGTAGATATATTTTTTGTAGAGAATCGGATGATGTACAATTTTTGTCTGAACTAATTTTGCTGTAAAACTCACCGTTTAGCTGAAAAACGTGAAAAACCTATTTTTGCAAACTTTCACCATCAATAAATTTTTTTGCACAAGGGGGATTGATGGGGACTTTTCACAATTCATTTATAATAGTATTCTGAACATTCATACCAATTTTAAGCTCTATGGGAATTATTGTAACCTTACTTCTATTTTAAGGACTAATTTGACTGGACTATCATTTAGGTTTCTATTTTATTATCGTGTAGGTACTTTGTACCGAACTCGGCCCTTATTTTATATATATGTGTTTGGTGGGACAAAGTTCATTTTTACTTATTATCGCACAGCCTGAAACACTTGGTCGAAAAACTTGAAATTTTTAAAGTAAAATACTAAATATTTACAGAGTTCAGTTGCTTAAGTACCTTCTTTAATTATCATTTTCCGTAGGTAAAACTTCAGTGCTATCGTCATTCCACCCTTCTATAAGATTTTGCATAACGTCTTCTTCGTCACTTAAGCTGTCGCTATCTTGGGCCGAAACATCTTCCTTTGGTATTTCGTACGGTTTTAATAACTGGAGAACGGCAGGTGGTAATGGCATCTTTCTCAATATTTTTTTTTTTTCAATGATAGTGTAACTTCTTTCAGATAACCTTGGCCACGTTATTATGTCCTTTGTTTATTTTAAACACATTTTACGTTTTTAAATATGTATTACTAAACATAAAAATTCAATAAAAAAAAATATCTTAAAAAATACGACTTCTGCCAACCCTAGCGCCTAAATTTCAAAATCCTGTAAGTTCTAAACACCATAAGATTTGGATATGATATTTTGAATCGGTGCTTCTTAGTGCCAAAGCAACATCTTGTCTCGATGTTGAATCCAAATAACATGAAATAAGCCCATAAAAAAATAAAATCGAAAATATATAAAATTCAATGTTACTCACAACATGTTAACGATAAAATTTGAGCGTTTGCTTAGTAATTTACTTAATATAAAGCATCAATTAATTGCGATCAAAGACATAACAAAAACGCATTGGATCTAAAGTAATTGCGATTTCTATGGTTTTTATGGAAACCATAGAAAAAAGAAAAAAAAATTATATCTCCATATTGGGACAAAATTGCCACACGGGTATTTTACTCTTACTTTAAAAATAACCTGTTCTATCGAATAAGTTAATAAAAAGGGGATGTCCGTTTTTCGGGGCAATAATAACACTGTGCGTTGGCGTATAATGTTAGGCTCCATTTTGTTATGTGTGATTGGTTCAATATGTTTTTCTGGGAACTTCACGTGGGTTATTAATTTTACAGAGCACAAGTTATTTACAGTCTAACAGACTTCTTAGCTTTCGTTATTTGTTAGGCAAATACGTGTGTAATAAAGTCTTACAGACTCTTTCGTGCCCTTGATATTCTTGACATTTCATTATTGATAGAACTACAAAAGAATGACTGGTCCCTGTTTACACAAAAATAATTTGTTAGAGTGGGGAAAGAATGAGCATTCTATCATTTTGTCTAAACCGACCTTTACACGTGAACCCTGCCATTGAAAAAATTACAGTCTTCAGAAAGTTCAGGTGCGTAATAATCTCAACCCGCGTCCATGATTAGATGTACTCGTATGAACGTAAATGATGCAAAAGGGGTATGTAAGGCGATCCTTACATACCCCTTTTGCATCATTTACGTTACAGAAACTACAGAAACCAGAAAGAAAGAAAGAAAGAAAGAAAAAGTATTTATTGCGACTCGTACAGGAAGATCACAAACTAAACTAAATACAGCAAAATAAAAAACCAAGTTATATATAAAAAAGTAACAAAAGGAAAATGAAACAGAAAGTCCTATACGAGGCCAAAAGGCTCCTATCTCAGCATGATGCTACGACATTTAAAAAAATAAATGTTGCAGCGCTGGTATTCTGATAGGGCCCGCTGTGATGTCACGGGCAGTTACAGAAATAAATAAATAGTATGTAAATAATAGCAAATAATAAAATAAAAAATAAATATCTTTCAATCTGCGCCAGACGTAACCTCATTACTTGTCTATGCCTTGAGTGTAAGAGGCACTCTAGTGTGTCTGTGGCCTGGCATTGCTGTGACAAGTAAATGGTCGCCGGCGCCGATCTTCTGGCGAGATTACATAAATGCATTTAAAATATATTAAACATAACGTTACGGCTGTCTAGTGGAACAGTATAAACAGAGAATATATAAATTAAAGTGGAAAGTGGTAGTATATTAACGGCATGGGTGAAATGGAGAAATAAAAATAAACTTTTGATGAGTGTTATCGAGTTACAAATTAGTCAAGTGACAACTAAAATAAAACATTGTGTTGGCCAGCAATAACGATTCGTATGATGCTGTGTGCGTAAAAATGTGGAATAAATAATAAAATCAATCAATAATAGAACATGTACCTACCTAATGAACACAAAACAAAAACAAGATACGAAACAACTGCTGCGCCTGTTCAATAAACAAACGCTGCCAAACGCTTGGACTCGGACCACCATTGTTAGCTGCGTGCACATCAAGGGTAGGTTCAAAGATTGCCATCTTTTTGAAGCTGCAGTAAATACTGTTTAAATTTTAACCTAAAAGTACCAACTGTCTTTATAGCACGAAAAGGAGGTGGCAAGTCGTTCCAGCAACGGGAGGCAGCGAATTTGAAACTACCACGGAACGCAGCAGTTCTATGTGATGAGGCTAACATGAGGTAGGAAGATGCTCTAGTTTTAACTTTGTTAAAATCACGTGACCAAGACAGCTTATTGTATAAATAATCTGGTTTCTTTGTGAGAATTGTGCCAAAGAGTAGGGTAGCCAGGTGAAGCTTTCTGCGTGCTGACATTCTCATCAAATTACCCTTATTTAAGAAAGGAGTGATGTGGGATCGTGGTGGGACATTGTAGCAGAATCTTGCACAAGCATTCTGCACCCGCTGAATCAGTCTCTCACTTCTACCAAGGATACATGCCCCATACACAGTATCAGCGTAATTCAGCTTGGATAGAACGAGTGACTCACACAGCATGACACGCATATCCACACTTATGTAGGGACGGATACGATACAAGACCTTGAGCCGGTAGAAGCAGTTTCGCACGGCCTCCAATATGTGTGCTTCAAAATGTAGCTGTCCGTCAAATACTACACCCAGATTACGAGCCTCCAGAACCCTTTCCACACCACATCCATCAATCCTGAGGTCCAGGTTGTGTGATAAGACAAGGTATTTATTCTGGTTTCCGCGACATGCGACACTGAGAAAAGGGGAAACATTTATTGTACGAGTTTGAGACCCAAAAGTTATAATGTAATATGATATTTTCATACATGCCGTTGGCGTATAATGTTAGGCTCCATTTTGTTATGTGTGATTGGTTCAATATGTTTTTCTGGGAACTTCACGTGGGTTATTAATTTTACAGAGCACAAGTTATTTACAGTCTAACAGACTTCTTAGCTTTCGTTATTTGTTAGGCAAATACGTGTGTAATAAAGTCTTACAGACTCTTTCGTGCCCTTGATATTCTTGACATTTCATTATTGATAGAACTACAAAAGAATGACTGGTCCCTGTTTACACAAAAATAATTTGTTAGAGTGGGGAAAGAATGAGCATTCTATCATTTTGTCTAAACCGACCTTTACACGTGAACCCTGCCATTGAAAAAATTACAGTCTTCAGAAAGTTCAGGTGCGTAATAATCTCAACCCGCGTCCATGATTAGATGTACTCGTATGAACGTAAATGATGCAAAAGGGGTATGTAAGGCGATCCTTACATACCCCTTTTGCATCATTTACGTTACAGAAACTACAGAAACCAGAAACTACAGAATGCCATCTGCTACGATTAGCAGATGGCATTCTGTAGTTTCTGGCCACGGTCCACGAACGAACATAGTATGATATAGTATTATTGAAAACAAACTATGTATTATGAAATAGGTCTTTTTCTTAAAGTTCATTTGATTGTCCACAATTCAATTTCATTTTTGTATGTTAGTTTGTTACGTTTTCACGCTAAAACGGCCAAACGTATTTTGATGAAATTTGGCAAATAGAGACGAACTGGAAAAGGAAATGGGCTGCTTTTCATCCTGGATCGCAAACAAATTTGCGGGCAACAGCTAATTTGTATACTCGTATATAGATTTATTCAGAATATGACCTTACACGACCGGTAATAAAATATGACAAACAATGAGTTTTCCTCAGTACTAAGGTCGCCCATCATCTTCATCGACATCGATGTCAGGAATTACAACTACATTGCAATGACTATTGTACACACTTACCTTGATATTTAATCATATTATTATTGTACTAGCAGTGCCCTGCGGTTTCACCGCTATCATATCATATGTCCTTTCCCGGAGCTCAAACTATCTATATTCCAAATGTCATCTAAATCGGTTCAGCGGTTTAAGCGTGAAGAGGTAACAGACAGACACACTTTCGCATTTATAATACTAGCTTCCGCCCGCGCCTTCGCCCGCAAGGTATATCGATAAAAACTATCCTATGTCCTTCCCCAAGATGCAATTTATCTTTTTGCCAAATTTTATCGAAATCCGTTCAGTGGTTTAGGCGTGAAAAGATAACATACAGACGGATAGACAGACAGAGATACTTTCGAATGTATAATATTAATATTGATTAATATGGATTGAATTATAAGTATTCATGAGATGTCTATTCTTTGAACTTGGATTAAAAAAATGTATTAGTATCTACATAATATGTCTACCATCCGTGCACGATGACCGCTGGGTAAAAGTCTCCACACTGATGGCCGCCGAGGCCGGCCAGAAAGAGGTGGCGCTGACGACCTGGACCCGTACCGCCAGGGTTGGTTGGAGGTTTTTAAATTTGTCCGGAAACATCAAGAGTTATATTCAAAACGTGAAGACATTCAGACACGCTATCTACTCAGACACCGATCTAGGCTAAACTTACCAAGTTCTCGACTAAAAATGCACTCTACAAGTCCCTATGTAATGTCCATTAAATTATATAATAATCTACCCGCACTAATAAAAAAGAAGAAAAAATTAACACATTTTTTTAAAAACTTAGACAATTCTTGCTGAATAAAAGCTACTACTCGGTAAACGAATATCTTAGTGATAGACTTAAGTCATAACTTAAGAAGAACTCGATATTTTAAATTTAATTTATTACTAGCAGCGCCAACAGACAGACAGACACACTTTCGCATTTATAATATTAGTATGGATTATTACATCTCTTAATATTTATTCTGTTTATATTTTATATAGAAGCTATTAGTTTATCTCTAACATAGCTACATCATTATTATAATATAGTAGTTTGTTATCATGTAATGTTATAAAATAAACAAATTCTTCTTCTCTCCTACCTCACTTATTTTGCTGTGCCCGACAGGGTCCATATGATCTAACTATAAGTTACCACCTAAGAATACCTACATGTGGAATGCAATAAAAGTATTGAGTATTGAGGTGGCGAGGGAAAAGAGGTCCTGAAAGGACTTAGGGGAGGCCTTTGGCCAGGACAGTAAAGGCTTATCCTTTTATTTTTTTAAATCATGTTTTAAATAATAAAGTAACTTTTCTTGTCTACCTGTATGACTATGTTGTTCTTCTAAAATATGTACCGGATTTTAATGCGGTTATCAACATCAATTAGAGAAATCATTCCGGTAGGTTTATTTGTGTATAACACATTCGTATTAAATTGAAATATCTATAGTAAAGAGGTCTCGATTTTTTGTCATGTCTTATAAACTGTATAAGTCGGACGGGTAAAGTAAATAGGGTAGTTGTAAATGATAAAAATTGTATTTATTTCTGTAAATTGGTTCAAAAAATCACTTTTAATGTCAAAATTTAATTATATTTTAAAATTACATGAGTTCGGTGTTTCCTAACAGCTCTGAGAAGAGCGACTGAAACAATCTATCCATTGTTTCTTTGGTACTTCTGTGTAGCAAGTTAGAAGACACTATTCTCCCTAAATTGCGCGACGGAAAGTTCGATTATGTTTACGCCTTCCAAGCCTATGTCCACCAGTAAATGATGACGCCTTCCGTGCTTTTCAAATTAAACATGACAAATGAAGCTGGGAATTACGTCGATAATTTTGATAGAAAACATCAATCAATATTTATTCCTCAAATTTCATGATTGCATCTACTACTGTTTGTCTCTGCAGCACCCAAAGGTTGATTGGAAAAAAATTCGCCTCTGTATATTTATGTGCTATGTACTTGAAGCATTAAATAAATCAATCAACTCAGTCTATTGCAGCCCACTTCTGGACATAGGCCTCTCTCAGGCTGCACCACAACACTCTGTGCTCCGCCTTCAGCATCCAAAAACCATAAGCAAGAGGAATTTGCGTCGCGAATTATTCGGCACTTGTGTCACTACCTGTACGGTCAGCAAACGTAAATTGTACTTTGGGTTTGTTAAAAATACTACGAATATTGTTAAATAATAAATGTAGTATCGTCACGTACGCAAGTACACCAGTCTTCGGTTTTATATCGATCTCGCGAAACATCTAGCATTTTATAACATTTTATTAAGTTCATAATACATTAATTTAGTGCAGTTTCTCATTAAATATTTCTCGAACATTAACATTTATTTTATTAACATTCAACATTTATGCATGGGCTTGCTCTTACATTTTGGTCCTTCGAGCCGGATAAGCGCAGTGGTGACAGGTGTTGGTGCTTCAGCCACCACTTATATCGATCCTCATTCACACTCAAAACTTTCAAGTACCTACCGTACCTTCAACATGTGCAATTCAAACAAATAACATAGGATAACTAGTCTATAAAGTTCCCACTGCTGGGACACAGGCCTCCTATATGTGAGAGGGAGTGGGCCATAATCTACCACGCGAATCCCGTACGGGATCAAACAAATGACAATAAAAAATTCCATCTTTTTCAATGTTGTTTGTAGGTGTCTATAAAAATGAATATTTGCTGAACCAATCCCGCACCACCTCACAAGTTGATAAAATTTTAATTTTCCGGGATGAAAAGCAGCTTTTTGTTAAAGTACAGACCGCTGCACTAAATGGGGTACTGGAGTACCTACTGTAGAAGTTTTTTTAATATTACTTCGACGAAATTGCATGCTGTAGAACAGTTATAAATGAATAAAATGAAAAATGTATCGCACAAAAAGCTATATGACAAACTTCATTAAATTGTGACTATTTACAAAACAGACGGCGGGACCTACTTTCGAATCTTAAGCTGTCGACTCCGCTTATACTAACCTGGGGTCTAGACCCTTTTTTAACAATTGTGTAGATTCCTCAAGGATACCCTCTAAAGAATTTTCCTTCAGAGTGAGTTATTCTCGTTTAACTGAATGCCACATTATGAACAGTAAACAAGAGAATATAAAGAAAAACGTCTCTCACAACATTAAATATCCGTTCAATCTTCTAATGCGAGATGTTCCATAAATTCTCTTGGATAAAACACATCGCACTTACACGGAACATTTGATTTTCAATGGTGTTTGCTCTGCCTTCGCGTTTATCCTGTTAGGGGTGTTTTTGATGTGGGAAGAAAATATTTCTAAGAATATTGTAAAACAAATATTAAGAAACGCAAACATAAAATGAAGTTGGTGGAAAATATAATATATACCTATTAGGTACTCTAGGTATGAGATGATTTATCACCTGCCTAGCCTTTTCCCAACTGTGTTGGGGACGGCTTCCAGTCTAACCGGATGCAGCTGAATACCGGTATTCTACATGGAGCAACTGCCTATCTGACTCCACAACCCAGTTACTGGGTAATACGATACCCCTCGGTGAGACTGGTTGTCAGACTTTCCGGATTCTGACTACCCGTAACGACTGTCAAAGATCCACGAATGACAGCCGGGACCCACGACTTAACGTGCTTTCCGAGGCACGGAGGGGTCTGGGTATGTAAAGATGGTCACCCATCCACAGACCAACCGCGGCAAGCGTAGCTTAACCTGTTCGATCGACCTGTGCGGCTGTTATTATTTAGCCACGGACCCCTCTCGGATTGTTAGTAGGTAAATACACCAAATATCTTCAGGAAAAACCCTGGTGTAGATCTCCGCGTAATAAAAAAAGGTAAGGAATAAAGTGATCGTCAATCGCCAAAAAAAATTGTAATTAAGTAGGTACCTGTTTTTTTTTTCAAACAATTTGGTTATTTGTGGTTATTTTATACATTGACGTGATTCTATGTTAAACCTAAAACTCAATATGATACGAGGAATACAAAAAAAACACGATTAGGAAAGAGAAAAACCTGTAACTACAGACAAATGTATTTTTTTATTATTTACGCCATCTACAAGACGACCATAAACAATATCAGATAATGTAATAGGAAATAAAAAATTAATTCACGACAGATTTCATTTTCTTCTTTTCCCAAAAGGCACACATTTCTTTCGAAACGTTTCTTTTCCCGGGGGATGTCTGTTTATTATTGGTAACAGAAACAAAACATCTTATTCGAGGAACTGCTTAGATACGCTACTCAAAAAATAATAATTCTTCTTGGAACTGTGCCTGAAGCAAATTATACCAATTTTCTGAGAAGATTCTCAACTTCTTGTAGGGAAACTGTTCTTTATTATGCAACACACGAATGGAATCAGTAATAATATGGTAGGTAACATGTTACGTGTTCCATAATCCAAGGTTATCATCAAGTGAAAGTGTGAGGTCGTCTTGCTTTCACCGATGACTGTTTGTTTAATCGCGCCATCTCTATCCAACGTTTAACGAAAGAGCGAGACACAAAAACTGGATGGACTCACAAAAATGTTTTGCAAACAACTTCGACGTTTAAATTTGAAGAGAGGATGTCTTTTCTTGTTTGTTTTTTGCGGATCGCGTGTCGGTAAACGCGGGAGAGAAGTTATGAAATACGGAACAAAAGCAACCCGCTAATGTAAGTGTAAAAGTTTTTGGTATGTTTCATTTATGTTGTAGAAAAATACAATAGGAAATAAACTGCGAAACTATTTTGGCCCACATTTTTATGTGTGTTTCTTTTGGGATGCATGAAGAAGCCTCCTCGTGTAGCGCAGTTTGTTTCGCCAGTTACTCAACTGAACCGAGCGCTCGGCGCATCCTGGACAGTCACATCCTAACACCTTATTTGACTGGCCATTTCTTCCCTTGCGTCGGTATGGCTAACGCCCGCCTGGTTTGCGACCACAATCCCACCGGAGTCCGGCGTCAAACAGCCTGCTGTGTTTCGTCGATGCGTGGATGTTCCAGTGCCTTAGGCATCTTCTGGGCACGCTCATTCCATCATAGACCTCATCCATCGCTTTCCATCAGCTGTGATGGACGTCAAGAGCGGGCCCACTTATCAATAAAAAAAAATGTAAACTGCTGAATATCACATGTTTTATTTATGTATTTCTATTTATGTTATGGCACAATACTTGACTTAAAAATGCTTTAGCATAAGCATATAACGTCCCCTTGTTGGAACACAGGTCTCGTGTCAGTGAGAGGGAATGGGCCGTAATCCACCACGCGGGTCTAGTGCGGGTTGGTAGATGTCATGCCACCATGTTGGACATGCCGGTTTATTCACGATATTTTCCTTCACCGTTTCAAAATGCTTTTTAAAAACATAGACCCAGAAAATTGGTTGTGAAATAGAAAAAAATTAAGAATGCAGGACACTATCAACTCTATTAAAATGTTAATAGACACTTAAACTACCACTAGACTATTAACACTAACCCGTAGTTTAATGCCGACAATTTGTAAAAGAAAATTAATTGAAGTTTAAGTACTGTTGTAACCATCCGATGTAGATAGTTCGGAGTCATGCTTATGCCCGAGAAGGGGCAAGAGGCTAGTTTTTCAAAGCTAGGATAGCAAGCTAGAACCTCGGTAGATATACTAACATTGCTAGCTGTCTATGCTAGTGCTGTTTACATGACGCCTGATAATTTTAAGCCAGTACCTTTACAGTGATTAAGGTTCCTACAACAAGTCCGTGACGTTAAACTAAACTTCATACGTAAAAATTCAATACCAGCTTCGCTGGCCACATGCATCCAGTACACAAGCCAGGGTAGAATAATCAGTAGTGAGAGATACTAGCTGAAAAAAAAGATTTAAATAAATTTAATCGACTTCAAAAATAAATTAACTCAAAATTATTAAATAACTTTAATTTCGGAAGTCGGTGTCTTGGGATCTGTATTTTAGTACTTATTAGGTTTTTGCCACCAACTTCCGAAATGAAAGTTATTTAATAATTTTGAGTTAATTTCTTTTTGCGTCGATTTAATTTTTTTAAAGTACTTTTTTATTTTGTAATTTATTGTTTTAAGTAAAAACTGGAATATTTGTTTGTAATAAGTAGGTAATAGTTTTGTAAATATTACACTAGAATGTGACCAAGATTTTGAGATGTTTTCCCTTTGACACTACACCCGTAGCTCGTATCAATAAGCCAGGCCGTCACGCTTACACATATTAGTCCATATCTTGAAAATTGCCGAATCGATTTTGATGAAAATTGCACTGTTCCCTAAGTTGAAGCAAATGTAAGCCAATAAAAGTCGATAAAAATATAACCCCATCCTATTAAACTATTCTAGTTGGAGACGCTAACTTAGCTTTCAAACCTAGAAATGAAGCTAGTTCTGTGCTACACGAAGCCAATGTTACTAGCTAGCTTACTATCTTGTCTTGATAAAATAGACTCATGTGTCTCGAGCATTAATCCGTTGTCAAAGTCATAAACCGCCAATTTTAGCACGAATCGATGAGTTTGCGCTCGATTCTGGTGAGTCGATTTTTTTAATGAAACAAACTGGTTTTTGAAATTCGACTCATCGAATATCTTTGTTCGAGAATCTTGTTTTGAAGAGTGTTGAGTCATTTCCTAATTTTAGATCAACATTACGAAATTTTAATGAATGTTTGGCAAGAATCTTCTTTGCACAGACTAGGGAATCATGACACAAAAGGGCGGAGAAAAGCGGAGGCTGGGAACAAGGCTGCCAATGACGATGACTATTAACATTCTTTTGCGTATTGTAATTTCGTATGACTGTGTTTAGGTTGCTTATAGAGCCTGAATTTTATTTACTAGCTTCTGCCCGCGACTTTGTCCACGTGAAATTTCTTGCTCCGCCGACCCACCCCGTCGCATCGCATCGCCTGCCCGCGTACTTCGTTTTCACTTAGCGCTCTTTCTGATTTTTTTCATTTTGCTCGGCACCTTTGGGTCCTAGAGTGATGTTATATAGCCTATAGCTTTCCTCGAGAATTGGGCTATCAAATGATAAAAAATATTTTCAAACCGATTGGTAGTTCCGGAGATTAAAACTACCAAACAAACAAATGTTACCTTTTTATGATGTTATTGTCATACTATAAAGTATAGATTTCAATAAATTTGGAGTTAGGCACTTTCTCTTACTATCCCCAGTGGAGTATTTTATCAGTTATCATAATTGATCTCTTCGAAACACAAACTTTAGTTTCGATATTCAACAACAAACCAAAAAGTATTTTTATCTGGTCGATTGTCGATTCGGTTCATTGTTAAACTTAAATTGAAAAGAAGTACGAATTCGATTGTAAAAATATATTTTTTTTAAATCATCTACATTTAATAGTAGATTGTTGCATCGAGCGCAAAGTGAGTTATTAATGCACGAGAGTTATGTTGGTAACACTAAATTAACACGAGTGCATTAAGTACTCAGTTTAGCAAGGTGCGTAATCTACTTTTCTTTCAACTACCAATCTACCTATCGTGATAAAATATACCTACTCAAAATAAAAACTAGTTATTGAAAACAAAGTTTTCCTAAGCTTTTAAATATTTATCCACTAACTTTTGCGGAAAAAGGTTATTAACAATTTCATTTGCAGCTGTTTTTATATTTTCTGGAGTTGCATTCATATCGCTATCGCTATTTACATTTTTTAAATATTTTGATGCTAAATAAGAAGTATCAAAGTTTTACAATGGTACCAAATGCGCGCCTTTTCTTTTTTCACCGTGTCGGTTTTATTCTGCCGATTTTTATTTTCAGCCAGTATCTGTTTGATCTAATACATACATTTTATATTAAACTTAATGCGAGACATTAAACCTCTGTGGTAAATTTATATCTAAATAAAAATAAAAAACAGTGCATTAATGAATAGCTGTGTAACCATGTGATTTCATACAACATTTCTGCACTGTTTTGGTTCTAAGAAAAAATACGTCCTTTGTGATCGGTTTTGTAGTGATTAATGATAACATTACTACGTAGTTGAGAGAAAAATCTATAAACTTGCTGAGTGCTGATAAACCAAACAAAGCAGGCAGCGAAAAGCCGTGAATCCTACTTAATTTTCAAATTTTCAATTTACTTGATAAGGCAAAATAATAATGCTTTAATAGACAAGAAACAAAAGAAAAAACGGTTGTCATTTGTCATCTTAGAGAGTAAGCCGAAGTTCTGATTTAATCCGGTCTGATTCCCGGAACCCCCTTCCCCCCTCCTCGAACCCCTGCTAGTGGTAGGTATCATTACTTAAGTGAAAAAATGGGGTTATAAAATAGCGCCGTGAACTCTCGTGGCGGATTTCCTTGAAGGCATTAATTATGTCTGGAAGTAATTTGTCTATTTCAATATCTTCTCTTGTGGCGGCAGGAGCTTAGAACCGGCGACACACAGATAGCTTAGCTGGGCGCATCAATTGTTGAGATTATATTGTGCTTATCCATGTTAAATCAATCGTTATGATAGATAGGTAGCTTGGGACTTGAAGAAGGATACGAGCTATTTTTCATCCTGGATATTTGTCGTGCTAATATTAAACATCCGAGTGTAACTCTAGATGTGTGCCTGTTACTTTTTCAAACCTAAACCACAGAACCGATCGTTATAGAATATGTCAGATAGACAGCCTGAGACCTGCGGGATAATTGCTATAATTGCACTAGTGTTTTAATTTTTTAGTCCAAACAACAGATTTTTGTAAATAGATAATTGCTTCATATTTTGCAATAAATTACCAGGGTTGTGTCATCGCGCTTCTCGTTCTTTTCTATGCAGTCTGATAAAGACCGCGCTTAAGGTCATGTAGTTCCCTTTAAAGTGCGCTGGGCATACACGAGTAAGTTGTAGAGGATGTTTTAATGCACTGAAATTTTAATCTAGATTGCTTTGTGCAAAATTTAAGTGTAGATACCACTCTAGTGGGCAGGTAGATACCGTTTTTAATTTATTCATTCATTTATCTATAGGTACTATTAATAAAACTGAAGAGATGGATAAATTAAGTAATAAGGAAGTTTGCAAGCGGCGCCAGCATAACAGAAAAGTTAAAAGGTAATCGTTCGCAACTAGACTCAATTCTATTATGTTGTAATGTTTGACGTTCAAAAGTGGCTTTTATGTGCCTATTTGATATAAATGCTTTGACTTTGACTTGTTTGGCTGGGTATGGGCATGTGAATCACATGCCCAGTCACATGCGGTTCCTTCCTCCTTATCACATGATGTGATAAGGAGGAAGGAACCGCATGTGACTAAAAAGTGAAGAATATAAGTGTTGATGGATGGAGAAGCAGAGGAAGGCAAGTGAAAAGATGGAATGATTGTGTGAGGAATGATATGGAAGAGAAGGGAGTGAATGATAACGTGACGGTTGACAGGAGAAAATGGAAGAAGAAAACGTGTTGTGCCTATTCGAAGTAACATACAAGAGTACAGTACCCGGCGATAAATATTGCACATCGACCTTTGGAAAGAGACAATCGGCTAATTTCGGCTTCGTAGAGCGTTATCTCTGTCGCACGAAATACAAACAGTCCGGTATCTATTAGGAGCTGCTAAAACAATTATGATTTGCTACTTTTGATAATTATTTTTATTCTTTGTATAAAATGGTTTTGTGTAAAAAGGTCGATGTGCAATATTTATATCCGGGTACTGTATTTGTGTAAGTCTTTTAAGACGTCAATATTTCAAAACTAGATGTTGGCGGCATTTCTTAGGTGCCTTATCCATGAGAAGAACACAGACAGACAGACAGGCAGACAGGCAGGCACACAGACAGCATGACATGACAGGCATTGGACTTAGGCTGGGTTGAAAATAACCTCCGCAATACTAGGCTTAACTTTTGCAGAACAATATAGAATTAAAAAACAAAGGAATAACACAATATTTTTTACTGAATGCGCAATAATTGGCTTCTTCATTTTTGTGTACTCCTGAAAGGAGTCGTGTTACCTGAACTGAAACGATATGCTTTTATGAAACGACTTCAACACACAGTGTTGGCAATTGTTAGTTTTACGTAAGTATACTCTATGCACTAGTTACTGTTATTTCACTGTTTCTGAAAAATATCAATAAAATATCAAATGTTTACAGTACCCGGCGATAAATATTGCACATCGACCTTTGGAAAGAGACAATCGACTACGAGCATTATCAACGAACGTTATCTCTTTCGCACGAAATACAAACAGTCCCGTATATATTAGGAGCTGTTAAAACAATTATTATTATGATTTGCTTCTTTTGATAATTATTTTTATTCTTTGTATAAAATGGTTTTGTGTAAAAAGGTCGATGTGCAATATTTATATCCGGGTACTGTATTTGTGTAAGTCTTTTAAGACGTCAATATTTCAAAACTAGATGTTGGCGGCATTTCTTAGCTGCCTTATCCATGAGAAGAAATGCCGAAACAAAGTCAGAGGTCACGGTCTCTTTTAAAGTATAAACATTGTATTACGAGAATTTATGTGAGTCTAACAATGCAGGACAAAGTCTGTTACGGCTAGGGTTACCATATGACAGGCGTTTGCCGCATTTGACAGGCATTTTAAGGTTTAGACAGGCGTGCGGCCGGCATTGGTCTGAGACAGGCATTTTTAAATTTCACGCCCGCGCGCGCATCGCGGTTGCATAAATGCAAGCGCGCGGGCGCGAAATTCATGAAAATCTGCCAGTTTGTGTTCTCTATTTTGGCACACAATGCGAACGTAGAACGTACGTTTTCTCTCGTCAACGCCCAGTGAAGTAAAGAAAGAAATCGGCTGACAATTGAATCAGTAAAAGCAATATTGATTACTCAGGAAAATTACAAAACTGTATCTTGTGAAGATTTTTACATTTATGTTTTATGAAAAGAACTATTACAGCGTTTTGCTTTAGACAGGCATTTTTCTGAAAATTCAGGCATTTTAGGTATCATAGACAGGCATCCCTCTATTTACATATGGTAACCCTAGTTACGGCCTTTCGAAGAAAGAGTCATTGCGTTTAGTTGAGCTGTCTCAACAGACAGCATGCATGCATGCATCAGTCATCGTGTACTTCGTGTAGGTCAACTCTAGTCTCTATAAATTAGTAATTAGCATAGATACTTGTAAAATAAAATATGTATAACTAGCAGCGCCCCGCGGTTTCACCCGCATAAGTGTCGATCCGTGGGAATATCGGGATAAAAACTATCCTTTGTCCTTTCTCGGGACTCAAACTATCTCTATACCAAATTTCATCTAAATCGGTTCAGCGGTTTAAGCGTGAAGAGGTAACAGACAGACACACTTTCGCATTTATAATGTTAAGTATGGATTTTAAAATGACTTGAAAAATAGTATTTTATCGTCATCATCATCAATCTTTAGCAGTTCATTGCTGGAGATAATCAGCCTATAACACAGGTCTTCTCTCTGTTAGAGGGAGTGGGCCGCAATCCACCACGCGGGCCCAGTGCAGGTTGGCAGATGTCCCATGTCTTTGAATTTTCGGTTCTAGGACATTTTGGTTACCTCGCGATGTTTTCATTCACCGTTTCGAGAGCACTGGTGATGAAATGGATTACACAAAGTAAAGCGCCTGCTTGGGGTTCGAATTAACGACCTAGAACTCTTAAGTAGGGGCCGTTACCACTGGGCTACCATTGCTCATCACATCGATTCGATATTATAAGTAAAAATTTTAAAAATATTAATTACAGACGCCAGCACATCAAGTTACCACAATCTGTCAAATTTCTTTAATAGATTTTCAACTTTATCGCTAACTTATAAGGTTCAAAGTCGATTGGGAAAATTTGACAGTTTCGGGTAGCTCGATGTGCTTGCGTCTGTACAACAAATATTTTGTTACGCTGGGTTTATGGAATATCTAAGTGTGCCCAATTGGTTAGCGTTTACCTAATGTACGACTCTTAAAAAAGTATTTTGTTTACACAATACATAATATACATATTCTAAAATCTATGCATGTATTAGACTTTGATCATATTACGTCTCGGCAGGTGTTATACTCTAACATACACCGGTATTAGAATAAATAAATAACTTCTAGGTTTTATGCCACCCTAGTACTTCATATTGTATTGCAATGGCGCATCATACGTCATGCAGCAAAATTGAGAAGTACTTCTAGCATATTTTAATTTTATGTTTGTGTGTTCATTTGATAAATAATGGTTGTTTTATTTACTGAAAATAATTGAAATGGAAAACATCAAAAATTATAAGTAGGTAACTTTCCAGTTTGTATTCACACTAAACTGAAACAAACAAGGAAAAAGTATTGTTTTGAAAATAAAGTTATTTTAATGAGTACATCAATAAAGTTGTCATTGTCGAGTTTCTAAGGAAAGCATAGTGGTGACCGCAAGTTCCACATAAACGTCTAGACGGCGTAGTCACACATCGAAACATAGTTCTGCCCTTGTCTCACGGATATATTACAAGTATACGTGACAAGGACGGACGATGGCAGCTGCATGTGAGTCTATGTGACCTTGATATATGGAATGAGAATCGCGGCGAGACGACGTGTGTGCGTTCGAGAGTACTAGGCTAACAGAAACTCCGAGGTGGTAAATTGAAATTATTCACATACGAAACTGGGCTTTAACTTGAGTGCTCTAAAGGTGGTTTTTGGTAGTGGAATGAAGGGAAAACTGAAGGTACTAGTAGAGCCTCACCAAGGCGTCTTCACGGTGTTATGGTGTTAAGCTCACATACATTACTGTGTGTGTTGCTCAATAGGCCACCTGTCTTGACATGTTTCTTAACCGCTCTTCAACACATTGACATTACAATGTGTGTAGTGATGGTTTAATGAAATAAGGAAGATTTACTTCAGTGTTTATTTTTTACGATAGCCTTTTTACCAGTTATGTTTCGTTTCTTATTTATGGAATATCTATACAGTAACTTTTCGATATACCTACATAATTTCTGATATAATTAATGCCTCTCACGAAATCAAAACATATCGCTTAAAAATTGTTTTCAAAATATCTAAACTACGTAGATACGTAGTTTAAATATATTGAAAAGATTTTTAAACACATTTTCACTTTTAACGTAGGCTACAAGAAAATTAAATTACCATTTTTCCGGCATACATTAGTAAAATTTAATAGTAAAGTGGTAACTGATAATAAATAGCTGTTTCTATGCGTTAAGAAACAAATTAATGAACAAATTAATCAACTATATTATTATCAATTATATAAGTAAAAGCTTTATATAGTATAATGAATGTGTGATGAAAACCCCTAGATTCTATGGGCTTACATCAAACATTAATTAGCTTCTAAGGCATAGAAGCTAATTCGACTTGATGACGTCACGCGTCTCATGGATCAAGCGAGTGGACATTGTAAGGCACTTACTTTGAGACCCGATGCATCAGTAAACCAATTATTTAGCGAGATGCGGTTAACCTCTATTTATTAAGGACTGCGAAAGACAGTAGGAGACAGTGTCTTCACTGTCTACTACCCATTATCAAACTTGTAATTGACCATTCAATATTATAGGTGCAGATCAAGCTACCCGAAACTGTCAAATTTTCCCAATCAACCTTGACTGCTGGACATAGGCGGGAGGCCTATTTCCAGGTACATGTTAGTGTTGCACGCATCCAGCGGATTTCTGCAGCCTTCACCCTGTCAATGGTCCACGTTGCGGGAGGCCTTAAAACTGGTGGCCTTAAACGGGTGGCCTTAAAATTTGGTATATAGATAGTTTTTTTTTTGTTTGAAATGGGTTTCCTCTTGACTCTAGTCTAGATCAGAGGTGACAGAGACAAAGTCGACGATGGAGTGAGCTTACCCAGAAGAAGTCTGAAGTCTGTAGTTTGAGGGAAAATCGAGTAAAAAATATTCTATGTCCTTTCTCGGGAGGAAAGGACATAGGATAGTTTTTATCCCGATTTTCCCTCGGGATCGAAAGTTATGCGGGTGAAACCGCAGTACGCTGCTAGTAATAATATAAAGGTGAGAAAATTCGGGCTGTCAAAAAAATAATGATGATGACGTATGATCGAAAATTGTGGAGCCATTAGAAAAATTGATGGACCAGCAAAACTGAAAAGAATTGGAGGGTAGTTTGGTATTAATGTGCAGTAAATCGTATCTACCTTAGGTACGGTATAGTTAGTAATACTTGAACTGCGAAAAGGGGCCCTTTATTGCTACGAAATAAAACAAATAGGTCGGTAAGCGCGTAGGTACCTAAACCCGAAATAATGAGAACAGTTAGGTACTTATTATTCGGGCGTAAGTATCATAGAAGCAAAACGGGGCAAATTACACTATTTTCCTACAATATAATACATCAACCTACGCTACCCGAAACTGTCAAATTTTCCCAATCAACTTTAAACCTTATGCTTTAGAGATAAAGTTGAAAATCTATTAAATAAAGGAGATCCGCCAAATCCCATACAAAATTACCCCAGCTCCGGCGCAAACCGCGCAAAAGATATTATCTCAGTTTTTAGATTAAAAATAGTAAAAAAATAATCAGGTTTCGCTATTGCCAAATTCGATGGCTAACATAGTTTTTTTGGCCGTGGAAGCTAGCCGTAATGACCAATTTTTAATGTTTTTTTATTATTTTATTTTTTTTGCTCTTCAGTTCGAAACTATAAAAAAGTGAAAAATAAAACAAGTAGTATCCTTATGAAATACTTTATTTTTATTTTCTCTAAAAAATTATCAATAAGTCGTTATTTATAATGTCAATTAAAAGATACACATTCTTTTGACTAATATTGCGAAAAATGTTCAGTTGATGGACTGTTATCCACTACAACAAAATTATTATTATTAATTATCACTATTTTCTCTCTCTCTCTCTCTATCTCGTCAGCTCATTTATCCATCTTCTCTGGTGCTTTCTGTTCCAATCAGGAAAGAAGAAGAAAAAGATGAAAGGATCAAACGTTTTGTGTGTGACCGACACGCACCTGTGACGTGAGGGCACAATTGTACATCTTATTGTCTCGCTCACACATAATGGTAGAGGGAGAAACACAAAGACGCCAGCGTAAGCGCTGGCGTCTTTGTGTTTCTCCCTCCGCCGCCTTCAACCGCCTAAGGGCGGTTTATGCCCACGCGCACGCGCAGTCCTTCGCTAACGTTTGTGGTGTAGTGGACAATGCGTGCCACGAAAGAAGAGACTTGACAAACCACGTGGTTTGATATGCGCAGTAGACGATTTATAGGTCTGTTTAGCGGTATGAGGTCTAAGGCGGGAAGGGACTGGGCGTCATCGGGGCGGCGGTAAGAGCGCGGGAGGCACAGCACGGCACCGCGCATGCGCGTTAGACATAACGAACGTGATTTAGACCACCCAGCTATATAGGTTTAGATTTTGTTTTAGTGGATTTAGAATAACAGTCCATCAACTGAACATTTTTCGCAATATTAGTCAAAAGAATGTGTATCTTTTAATTGACATTATAAATAACAACTTATTGATAATTTTTTAGAGAAAATAAAAATAAAGTATTTCATAACGATACTACTTGTTTTATTTTTCACTTTTTTATAGTTTCGAACTGAAGAGCAAAAAAAATAAAATAATAAAAAAACATTAAAAATTGGTCATTACGGCTAGCTTCCACGGCCAAAAAAACTATGTTAGCCATCGAATTTAGCAATAGCGAAACCTGATTATTTTTTTACTATTTTTAATCTAAAAACTGAGATACATATCTTTTGCGCCGGAGCTGGGGTCATTTTGGCGGATCCCCTTTGACAGATTGTGGTAGCTTGATGTGCTGGCGTCTGTACCTGCGTACTTAAATGTAAGCAAACAAGTTGCCTTATTCTGAAAGTAAAGAAAATATTTCCGGGCTATCTGACCTACAGGCAACGCATAGGTCCATAGCCCCAGTGATACTAGAAGAAAAAAAACCTTAAAAGGGATGTAAACGAATACAATAAAATTGGAAAACCTTGTCCTGAATAATTTTCGGCTACGTTAGGTAACCGTTTCAGACGTGAAGCAATAAGAGCGGTTTCGCACTACATTCAATCCGAATCCGAATTAAAGATCCGACTTCAATTCGAATTGGGAATGTTCTAAATTCGGATGGATAGAGTTCGGCTCTAGTGCGCAACCCCTCATACAAATAGGAATATGGTATAATATTAGTATGGAAACCGATCAATTTATAAAAACTCACGTTAATTTCTTACTAAAAACTAGAGATGTTACGGATGTCGTTTTACCGGAACCGGAACCGGAATCGGAGGTTTTAAATTTGATTGATCGGAATCGGAACCGGAATCGGAACTGGAATCGGAACCGGAATCGGAACCGGAACCGGGGCGGAGTAGAAGAAAGATGTGTTAAGGGGCCTCCCCTTAAAACATCTTTCTTCTATTTCTTCTAACATCCACAAACAAAACAATAAACTGAGACTTTGTGAGCGCGAGCGTGTATAAAATAAACAAACATTACCTTGGTGACAAGTTAAAACTTTTTTGTAGGCGCTCTAGTCACGTGTATCGCTGCGTTTCGAACTTCGGTCTAACTCCGATTCAAAATTATCGGAACCGAAATCGGAATCGGAGGTGTAAAATTAATCGGAAGTTCCGACTTTTCGGAATCGGAACCGAAGCTCCGTAACATCCCTACTAAAAACCTTACACAATTCAATCAACTTAGCCTACCGCAGTTCACTGTTGGATATAGGCCTCTCCCAGGCTGCGTCACAACACCCTGTCCTCCGCCTTCCGCATACAGTCTGTCCCAGCGACTACGCGCACATACATACACATTCACACACTTAATATAATGTAGGTATATGTACCTATTTGTACTTTATACATTTACTGTAATTTGATTTACCAACACCTCGTACAATTTCCATCATAAATTAATAATTTCTAATTACTTTATTATGCTACAAATTAATTTTCTGTAGGAAAATGCTTCCGACACGCATTGTTCGCTTCGAACTTAATTTTGTATTTCTAAAGAACTGAAAATTATTTGGTAAAATATTGAATAGGTATAAGAATAATAAATTTATCCTAATATTTATAAAGAGATAGGCCCGTGGCTAAATAATAACAGCCGCACAGGTCCTTGCTGCGGTTGATCTGTGGATGGGTGACCATCTTTAAATTCCGAGATCCCTCCGTGCCTCGGAAAGCACGTTAAGCCGTTGGTCCCGGCTGTCATTCGTGCATCTTTGACAGTCGTTACGGGTAGTCTTCGTATCACCCAGTAACTGGGTTGTGGTGGTCAGATAAGCAGTCGCTCCATGTAAAATACTGGTATTTAGCTGCATCCGGTTAGACTGGAAGCCGACCCCAACATAGTTGGGAAAAGGCTAGGCAGATGATGGCTAATATTATACATGATTATTATAGATGATTAAATTAAATTTAAATTTTTGGTTTAATTTTAATTTAATTTTGATTTGATTTTGTATACCTATTACGTGTATTAACAGTTTTAAAATATTGTACCTGCTAAGAAAATATTGATTCTTATTGTTCGAAATAAGCGTTTTGAATTGAATTGAATTATAAAGGGGTAAAATTTGTTTGTATGTAGGAAGGGGGAATGGAACTACCAGTCGGGTTTGAGAAATTACTTTTACATTCGATAGCCCAATTCTTGAAGAAGGCTATAGGCCATTTAACATCACGCTATGACCCTTAGGAGGCGAGCAAAATGAAAAAGCCAGAAAGAACGCTAAGCGCAAACGAAATCATAGCCGGAGCAGGTGATGCCATGCGAATCATGCGATAGGGTGGGGCGGGAGAACAAGAAACTTCACGCGAACGGTGTCACGGGCAGATGCTAGTAATACATGTAATAAAATAGTGAAAACTGTACATTCAATATTTTTGAAAAAAAAACTAATTGCTGCGAGATGTGGGAACGGGTCTAATGCCGTGTTATTTTTTTTTTATTTTTGTCTAGATGTATGTTCCGGACTGGCGCAAAAACGGCTGAACGGATTTGGATTAAAGGCACACAGATAGTGTTTATAACCTGGATTAACACATAGGATACTTTAAACCCGGTAGTTAGTTTCCGTGGGATATATTCCAAAAACTACGCGGTTGAAGCCGCGATCAAAAGCTAGTATAATATCTCTAAAATAGATGAGTCACTAAGATGAAAAATTTCGTTATGAACTTGACTGAAGGCTGAATGGTAGGTAGCCTAAAATATGGAATAAAAAAAAAATCAAAATAGAAAAATCTAATTTCAATTCTGTACATTTAGTTCAACCTCAGTATTACTCAGCATATTTTCATTTTTCTAGACCTATTTCAGAATCTTATCAATAGAATTTCTGACTAGGTACTAGGTTAGCGAAAGTGCTTAACTGTCTATCAAATTCCTACACTACGTCAATTTTATTTATGGCGTCAAGCAGCCTGCTGTGTTTCGTCGATGCGTGGGAGTTCCAGTGCTTTAGGCATCTTCTGGGCACGCTCGTTCCATCATAGACCTCATCCATCGCTTTCCATCAGGAGTGATCGAGGACAAGAGTGGGCCGACTCAGATATCACACTAATATTATAAAGGCGAAAGTTTGTGTGTGTGTTTATATGTTTGTTACTTCTTCACGGCTGGACCAATTTTGATAAAATTGTGTATGGAGGTAGCTGATACTCTGGATTAACATACAGGCTTTTTATCCCGATATTCCCACGGGATCGACGTCTAATATTTGATAAGTGTCATAGATTGTTGTGATTCGAATACACGAGCAATTTAATTCTGTAGTATTACCACAGCCTTCAAGATGTTATTGTGACTTCCTCTTATTCTGCTCAGGAGTGTAGTAACACGATTCTTTTTTTTTTATTAGATTCGCTAGATTTAAAGCGAAAGCGCCAGGGTAGCCCACGAAATTCAAATTTTCATAAGTTTTGTGCAATTTGCAGGTCAGAATCAAGTTGTTTGTTACTAAAAATATGATTCGTGACCGTTTAAAATATGTATGTATTAAATTTACAGAATTATAGGTAGGTCCTAATCATTAAAATCATCAATATCTCAGAGTTCAAATTTTTTTATTGAATAATTATAATTCTGTGAATACTACCCTAATTTAAATCGTCTCAAGTCTTAACATAGTACAAACCCGTACTTTTTCTCTATAACTTTTATCCAAGCAACACGGACGTTCCCCTTTTATTTCCCAGTTGCTATCAGGGTCCCATAATCGAACAGAAGTGGTTGGCAACAAGGAAAATACACTTCAAAAGGTTACGTTTGTTCAAAAACTAGAATTATGATAAGGCAATAATTTAATAATATTAATGTTTTCAGTTTCGAAAGTTAATTAGAAGGACAACCAATGTTATTCCCAACACGATTCGTTTCTATTTAAATTACCATTTCTTTCTTTAAGATTGTTAAATAGGTCCATCCACGTCTAAAAATATTTTCCTCGGCTCTATTTATCCCCGTCTTTTATTTGAATACCTAAGCCAAACTTCTACAGACATGCTTCTGTTATTGTTCTTTACAAATAATAGAAGGCCTTCAATACTTCCATCTCTATCACGCTGCATGCACTCAACTATGAAACAAGAAAAATGAAAATTGTTCCCGCTAACCACACCGGTAGTACCTACACATCGAAGCTAGTTCATAGACGCGTATCCATATGTGGTCTCGCTCTAACATATCGTTAGCCGAGCATCAGAAAGTAACAGGTATAGGGATCATAGAAAACTCCTCTATCAATGTGAGTTTACACGTGTGTTTGTGTCGAGACTGGACTAGGGATACGGGCGTCCCACATACGGGATCGCTATGCTAGACCTGTTGCTACTTTATGATGTCCTAGTACTTTCTAAGAACGTCTAATGCTCTGAGGAATCTAATACACACGAGGAATGACGACGGGAATATCTAAACATGTTTTGTACGAGTAGTTTGTTGACTGTATAGAATTTAACCAAGTGAAATAATTATAATTTGGAGTAATTACTTGAAATAATGTAATTTTCCAGTGAATACAGTTAGTCAACCATGTTTCATAATAAGGCTTTTGTTAGGAATACCTATTTGTAAGTGGAACAGGAAAACCATGCAACTGGTGTTATGGAATGCTCTTTGAATAACACAAATTGTGTTTAATGATTTAAAATATGTTTTTCTTATTTAATTAATTAAAATTATGCACGTACGGTCGATTAGTTACATTACATTCGAAAACACCCATTGGTTTCTTACTAAACTTCGACTATATCCGACTGCCCTCGTTACTTATCTCTTTTGATGACTGTACGTGCCTCATAATAAATTTTCCATTCGGTTTTTAATGTGCTTGTATCTCTTAAGATAATTCGATATTAATTAGCTTGTGTGTTTTGTATCTTGTTCGATGTTATTATTTATATACACTGAAAAAAAAGAATTGTTGAATGTACTAAAGTAGCGTAGGTTGAGTAATGAACTGCCATAGTCAACCCTTTTCATAGTTAATTTTACCTTTTCATAGTTAATTTTACTATAAAAAGAGTGAATTTAACAAAATCATTTGGTAAAATCAACAATTTCGTGTGTAGGACCTATATAACCCGCGGATTTGATAAAATTTACGCGGAATTTAGTAAAATCAATCATTCTTTTTTTTCAGTGTATGAATGTATGGGTATAGATAAATACTTCGATATTAATCATTCTAAGTTGCAATAGTTATTGATTTAGGTACTTACTCGTAAATACATATGTACATGAAAAAAATAAAACACTTTTACTTTGCATTTGTTGCTTTTGTCTTCAGCTAAGTTTTTATTTATTGGGTCAAAGGTAAAATATAATCTTTTTTATTAGATTTTAAATTAAATTAATGAATTAATATAATAATAAGGGATATCGATCGCCGAATTGAAAACGCCTAGAAAAGCTACTGGTCAATGAAGACGCTAATGAAGGGTGATCTGCCGATCTCCCTGAAGCGCAAACTCATCGACATGTATATCCGACCCGTCCGAACCTATGGTGCTCAGACCTGGTCGCTCACCAACTCGCAAAAGTTCCGCCTTGGCGTTTGCCAAAGAGCGAACGCAGCATCCTTGGTGTAAAAAGACAGGACAAAATTCGGAACACCATGCTGCGTTCGAAAACGGGTATAATAGACGTAGGCAAGAAGGCTGCCAGGCTCAAGTAGGATTGGACGGGTCACATCAGCCGCATGCAGGATGACCGCTGGGTAAAAGTTTCCACACAATGGGTGCCTGAAGATGGACGGCGCCGCCGAGGTCGGTCCAGAAAGCGGTAACGAGATGACCTGGACGCGTACCGCGAGGGCTGGTTCGAGGTGGCGTTGGAAAGGAGTTCTTGGAAGGCCTTGGGGGAGGCCTTTACCTAGCAGTGGGATAGTATAGGCTAGTTAGATTACATTATTTGAGGGTACTCAATTTAATGGTTCATTATTTTGCGCACAAACATTGCGCCATTAATGCGTCGGCGATTGATTATGTCTCATTTTGCGCAAAGCCTTACTAACCACAAACGAATCACCGGAGCCTAACGTAACTAGACACAATGATCACTAGGATATTAAGAGGGTTTTAGTAGGTTCTCTAGGAAGGCCGAACCATCCATCTAGGAGGGAATGTAGAAGTGATGTATTGTAGGCGTTGTAGGGATTTTAAGATCAAGTCTTTGCTTTATGTATGTGACTAGCTACGCCCTGCGGTTTCACCAGCATATATTTCGATCCTATGGTAATATCGAGATAAAAAGTATCCTATATGTTATCCAGGGTGTCAGCTACCTCCATACCAAATTTTATCAAAATTGGTCTAGCCGTTTGTGCGTGAAGAAGTAACAAAATTATAAACACACACTCACAAACTTATGTCTTATTATCTCTATATATTATTATGATATCTCTATATCTAGATCTATTCTGTTACACCCTAGGCTGTCAGATAAATAACGTGTGTAAACTCGAATAGCAACGTTGAAGTGAAAATCCGTGATGAGTTACTTTAAAAACAAATGAAGTTCGATTTGGGATTGTGTGAGGTCACTTGAATGAGTTTCTATGCACTAATAAACGACAATTTCAGGCTGCAATAACTAAATACTACTCGTATTTAAGAATGAACAATTTTTTTTATAAAAAAAAAGAAAAATAATATGTATTTTTTATTTTGGGACACGCACAGGAATACAAACAAAAAAAAACTAAAATAACATCGAAAACAACCAAAAATAAATAAAGATGAAAAAAAAGACCTATGCGAGGCCAAAAAGGCTCCGATCTCAGCATAATGCTGCGATATTTAAAAAGTAAATACCTTAAAAGTAGATCTATAGATATAGTTGAAATTAAACCCTTTGGCCTTAGTTAATAGGGTTATAGCTAGACTAGTCAAACATTGGTTTGGCTATAAGGATAACTGTTTTAATTTTAAATATTCCATTTGTGTAATGGTACTCAATTTTCCGTTTGGGGCTTTTATTTGCAGAATTCTATTCAGATTTAGCTCAAATAATACCTACCGAATTAATTGACTATCGAATTTAATACCTAAACTAAACTTGCAAAACTGGATTTTCTCTCTCTATTTATTTTGCACTCGGATCAGAATGTCAATTCCCGTAATTAAAAACATTTAAAATCTAGTCGCAATCTCATCACAGCGACAATAAGTCCAAAATGCGGGGGGAATTTAGAGATATTTTGACAGATTGACTAACCATCGTAGACTTTGTCTGTGTCATCTCTGATCTAGATTAGAGTCAAGAGCAAACCCACTTCAAACTAAAAAAAAAAAATTGAGACAGATCAGACTGTAGACGTTCTTAAAATTAGAAGAATTGCCCTCTGACAGAGATTAACTAATAGTACAGACGCCAGCACATCAAGCTACCCGAAACTGTCAAATTTTGAACCTAATGCTATAGAGATAAAGTTGAAAACCGATTAAAGAAATTTGACAGATTGTAGTAGCTTGATGTGCTGGCGTCTGTACTACCGTGCCTCTATTCAAAGTCATGCTTAGTGAATCAACATAAAAATTAGAAATATCGCAGATAAGATAAGATGGATTTTTTATAAATAGTCTCAGTATATTTTACCTTACGGCATGAAACATGACCGCAAATAAACTTTTTTTTTCTTCTCAAAAAAGCTGTCAAATTCAGTTACGTTAGGACATGACATAACCTAAAGCGCGGTCACTGTCAGACTGCATAGAAAAGAAAGAGAAGCGCGTTGATACAACGCTGGTAATTTATTGTAAAATATGAAGCAATTATCTATTTACAAAAAATCTATTGTCTGGACTAAAAAAAGTAAAACACTAGTGCTTTAGTATGTTAATTGAAAAAAAATCTGACAAAAATCAGAATGATTGTATGTATATTAGTATGGTTTTTATTGTAAAATGAAAGTTTTTAGAGGTATCTTCCTGATTTTTTCTATCGTATCAAATTATAGTCCGCGCGGAACTAGTTGGCCGCGCCTTAGGTATGTGAGCGGTGGGACGGAGGGGCGAGGGCGCTTTGTCATTAGTCATTACTCAGTACGTGCGTTGCGAACACTAGGTAACCCCACCGCCTTCACCCCCGTCCCCACCCAAGGCGCGGCCAACTAGTTCCGCGCGGACTATAGTTTTATTATGTTTTCAACACACTATCTAATTAGCATACCTATATCTTGAAGAATATCATATATTTCTCTAATTTTGTTTACTGTAGTCGATCATATACTTTTAGGCATTATAAAACTTGCGTTTAGGTCCTGTATTTCCCTTAACATTTTAAGTAATTATTAATTTATTCCTTATACTTCGACGCTCAAACTGTTACGATTCACATCATGATTCTGAACTAATAAATATCAACGGAGGGAGCGTTGAAATGTTTCGTCGATTAATTTGCCGTTTCATACATTTTGACCGAGTGGGTACCTATTGAAAGAAAAGAAAGAAAGAAAGAAAAAGTATTTATTGCGACACGTACAGGAAGATCACAAACTAAATACAGCAAAATAAAAAACCAAGTTATATAACCAAGTTATTGCATTTTTCTTTGAAACAGCAGATTTTTTTATGGATAACTTACGAAAAGGTTCTATGGTCTAGAATCATGTGCTGAATTCTTGGATTCTTTTTTTTGTTTGAGTTCTATTGTTAGATTTTATGTAATATGATTTAATTTTTTGACGTTTGATGAATTTTTGGTATGACTTGTTTAAATATTTTAATGAGTTTAAGGGTAAATTTTAAGAAAGTCTTTTTTTTTTGTTTATTTGACTATTTTTTTATGTTACACATTCAGACACAAAGTAAATTGTATTTAATGTAATGAAATTAAATAAAATAAAATTTCAGCTCCAGATAATTATTTGTCTTGGAAGAAGTTGTGAAAGAAGCTTGGAGTAATTTTCTCAGCTGCTCAAATATTCAAACTTTACGTGTTTGCATAAAATCATCATATAAGATTTTGATATAACATGAATTTTCAGCTCGCAAATAATTGTCTTGTTAATAAACAAGATTTACTCCGAAAAAAATATATTCATGGTAAATGGTATGAAAATGTTTCTGAAATAAACAACACGTAAGATATTTGTACATGTAACATTATAATCACGTATACATCATTTATTCCTATTGGAGCGGGTACCTACCAGCTTCCATACATTTCGTGGCAACATTCTTTATGTTTAACTATTGAAAAAGTTACATGTACGTGTACGTGTATGTGTTTGAAGTTGTAGCGTAAACTGAACTTTATTGTGTAAGAATTAAAGTTATTTTTACATAAACTCATTTTCGTTTACATTTTTGGCAATCAAATCGCGATCGCAGATTAGGTACCTATATAATTTTTTATCATTCGATAAACAAAAGGAGTTCTATCTTTATCAATCCGAAAAACGCTAAACATAATATTTCTTGCCTAGAAAAATTGGATTGAAGGACGTCCCTTTCCAATTTACCCCGACAGCCAGAAATAAACAAACCTTCCAGTCGCAGCATTCTTCTCAGAATTATATTAGTGCCAAATTTCATGATTCTAGGTCAACGGGAAGTACCCTATAAATTTTGATTCCTTTGAGTGTCGAAATATACGTTTTTGCGACATAAACGGCCGAATCTTTTTTTTACGTTAACTTCGAAGTTTGATTTTTTTCACAGCTTCAAGGGACTGTAGACTTGAGTATATGTGACCAAAGTGATCCTATAAGGGTTCTGTTTTTTCTTTTGCGGTATGGAACCCTAAAAAGGTATAAAGGTGCAAAACAAATCAGTCTGGACCAGATAATCTTTAGGACTGACTAAGCTCGATTCATTTGTCCGAAATGGAGGTCATAATGTGGTGTGGGAGGCGACACCTACTTACCTATAGCATGTTGTTGTGTTATGAGGACAATGTTGACAATGTCATTACTGAAGGACATTGTTGTGATTGGATTATTATTTGTGGTTTGTTTTGGTACTTGTGCTTGCTTTAAAATTATTATAATAAATTCTTTATTATTGACATAAATAATTTTTTACAAAGTTTTGAGGCCCTGACTCTTGCGCTAGGTTATAGTGCCTGTGTTACAGAAGCCAGTGTCTTTTCCCAATTACATGAGTTGAGTTTCGTGTAATAGAAACTCATCTGAATCACAATCAAAAAAATAAAAATTAAAGATAATTAGAAACATGAAAAACATTATTTACCTTGTGCTTGGTGTGTAGTGTATTTGGTGTGATGTAGTGTTTGTGGTGTGTATGAGTGTGTATTGTAGGTATGTGGTGTGTGATGTTTAAGAAAATATGATGGGCGGACGACATTGTTGCCATTGGAATAGTATTTTTATTTCTGGATGAAAGGTATCCTATGTTCTTTTCTATACCCCTGACAACGTTTATGCATAATTTCATGATGATCGGTTCAGTGGATTAGGCGTGAAAAGGTAACAAACAAACAAACGTTCGCATTTATAATATTAAGTTAGGATGTGTCTCTTTAATATATAAACGATTTTATTATTTATTATTTTATAACTATGGTATAATTATTCCACGTAGAAAATTACTACTAACTACAAAGTTCATAGAAAACTTTGCTCGCTCTTTTCAATAGTGTTTCCAAACTTCGTTTTGCTTTAGGTACAGACACACAAGCACACACACACAGGCACACAGGCACATCAAGCTACCTGAAATTGTCAAATTTTGCCAATCGACTTTGAACCTTATGCTTGAGCGATAAAGTTGAAAATCTATCAAAGAAATTTGACAGATTGTAGTAACTTGATGTGCTGGCGTCTGTACCTACATGCGTATTCAATGCTGAAGTAATTAAATTAATTTGGAAACTCCGTTTCTTTAGCATGTTTTAGACATGATTTAATTAGCTGTGTATTTCCTTGATTATTTTAGACTGGTGCACGGTTTTAACGACTTGTCAAAACATCACGATTTCTTTATTAAAATTATGCAAGTTTTATTGGAATAAAATATACAATAAACCTTTAAAAAAAAATCCCTTAAAATGATTGTGAAAATTCCGTAACACGGCATCAAAATCAGTTGCGCAGTTTAGAAGAACTAAGCGTTCTTAAAGCACACACGAAAATCGACTTAGTTTTATACAATTTATAGATTTTCTCTAGGGTAATTAGAAACTTGTAGTATCTAAATTGTTAGCACATAGTGGTACAGACCACTATGTGCTAACAATTGAAAATCGAAAATCGAATGAAAAACTCATTCTTATACAGACAGCTGTATAAGAATGAGTTTTTCATTCGATTTTCTTTATTTTTTTTTTCATTTGAACTTTAGATTGGAATGTAGGTAAGTACACACTCGGTTTTCTGTTAATATTTAATCTAGTATATCAAAAGGCGAAAAGTTATCCCTTAAGATTCCTGAAAGTAATTTCGGGATAACATGGAACTTTTTCACTGTAAGTAGTTCACTTTGAGATTTTGTCTAGAACTCTAAGGACACGCTAAAAAGAAAATTATATAAATAGGTGTAGACCTATTTATATAATTTTTTTTTTTCAGCGTGTCCTTAGAGTTCAAAGAGAGAAAAATATCAACTGTTCCCTACATTTTGACGAGTTAAGGCTCCTACAAAGGTCAGCGGGATTGTCCGAAAGGGTTACCGCTGGCCCGGAACATAAAGGGCGAAGGAAGGAACACGGGTGGGTTTTAGTCAGTAAGAGTCTGACACTCCCTTCCGCTCCACCCAGAGCGGGAGGAGTCATTTGATGATTTCCCATCCTGAAAAAAAAAAGGCTCCTACAAACGGCGCGACACGACACGCGACACAAAGGCATCGCAAGTCGCGCAATGAGCGGTGCCTTTGTGTCGCGCGTGATTATATCGGGTGTCACGCCTCTTTGTAGGAGCCTTTATAATTTGCTTGCCAAAGTCATGTCGAGTCTCCAATAATCCGTAGGCCTTTCATACTTGCGACGCGTCTATGCAGAAACATTACCATAGAATGGCCGTAAGTTCCCATTACGTTATGAGTTCAATGCAATCGCATAGCATTGTTGAGTCATGTGTCCCTGGTACCTTGGTATCGAATACACGGGTTATTGTACATTCGTCACAAAGTAAATTCGCCACGAAAAAAAGTATGTGTAAAACTCGTCACAACTCTATGTTTATGAAAGAAAATCCGCCATATTGTTTATTTCCGTACAGACAGCAGAAAAATCAAACAATAAAGAATAAAACGTTATTTCTTTATTTTTCATAATCATAGGAATTCACATAAAAATCAAAGTTCACAGACACTGAGGTTGTACTTGGCATTTGACGAGCTTTTGTGAATGTGATTTAGAAATTAATATTGTTTGTAAACTTGTATTGTGTTTAGGTAGTAGGCTAGTAGGTAGTTTATAATAATTTTGGCAAGACATAATGATCTCCCTGTATTTTCGAAAAGAGTTGAGTAGAGGTCTTTGTTAGAATTGGAACTAATATTTCACCTCTTTTGTTTAAATCATATAACAAAACCTCATCCATCGCTTTCCACCTGGTCAGGGGGCCTAAAAAGGCCACTTTGGTAGAATCGTAAAAGGATAAAGTTATGAATCAAAATATGGCGAAAACAGGCAGTGTTTTTCTTTTTTTCGCTGCACTACGTAGGTATAATCAAAGAGGTAGGGGTTGGATTTGGATTGGATTGATTAGTATTTTAGCACAGACAAAAAAAATTACTGAAATATCCTTCGACAATGGGATTTGATTCGATTAACTTAACAGTTAACTGTCCTTTACGATTCATAATGTTATCCTTTTATGATTCTGCCTAAAGTGGCCTGTTTAGGCCCCCTGATCGAGGTCAAGAAATAGCCCATGTTGCAATTAAAAACGAAAATAAAAAAAAAAAACAGGGATGAATCCAATTCCTGACCCGGGCTATAAAAATCGTCTAACTATTTGTATGCGTAAGGAGTCTCCTATTAATGTTGATCTTACATTAAACACAAAATTAGAACGTACGGGAGACGCGAGAGTAATAAATTCACGAACAACTTTAGTAATAAAATTCACGAATAGCTTCTTAGATGGATTCTACAATATAAAAACTCGTCTAACTTCTTTTCACAAGTCGGTTTTTAAAAAAATAATTAGCCGTTTAATTAGCAGTCAGTTAAGCTGGTATTGGATTTATCACTTAGCAGCCATATTATAGCTGAACTAGCAGGGCCACGCGGTTTTACCCGCATAAGTTTCGATCCAGTAGGAATATCGGGATAAAAAATATCCTTTGTGTTAATCCTGGTTATAAACTATCTGTGTGCCAAATTTCATCTAAATCCGTTCAGTAATTTTTGCGTGAAAGAGTAACAAACATCCGTCCATTCTCACAAACTTTTGCCTTTATAATATTATTATATAATCTTAATATATATAAATTACGTGTCACGATGTTTGTCCGCGATGGACTCCTAAACTACTTAACCGATTTTAATCAAATTTGTACACCGTGTGCAGTTTGATCCAACTTGAAAGATAGGATAGCTCACATCTCCATTTATAATCGCAATAATTATTATTTTATTGCACTAGGATATAGGATACGCACTGTGATGTCAAATCACATAGGTATCATCAAGGCAAAACCAAAACAAAACAAAACTGAAAGTCTGAAACATTTAGAGAATAAAACACTCATTGCGGTTCTGAGGCAAGGCTTAAAAAAAATATGGCTAAAATGTTAAGTTGTTACATTCCGGACCTCGAACGTTCGGAAAGTGGACCCGTATTTTTATCGAACCGCACAGAAAAGGTTTCGTAGAAAGTACGGAAAAAAAATATTTTGGTGATATACGTAGATACATAATGTACATGACTTCTACTTTAATATCATCAGATTCAAATATTGTACATTGGTACTTATTTTAATGGCTATCTTAGTTCTGGAAAAGATTCGATCATTATCGAATCGCGAACTTTTGGTTAGTTAATGTTAGGTTACAGCTCTTAAAATGAAATGTGTATCTGACATCAATCATACTACACATCAATATTTTGACACACGACAGTGTGTCAAGCCAAGTTTGGCGAAGACACGTGTATGTTAGTTAATTGTTAAGTAACGGTTGAAAATTTTAAAACCTGCCAAGTACATTCAGTAGCAAGCAACCTTATAAACTTTCTTTCACATCTAATATACATAGCTTGGCAATTAGATCCTTATTTGTTTTATCGGCGAACTTGGCCCTTTTTAGGGTTTCGTACCCAAAGGGTAAAAACGGGACCCTATTCCTAAGACTCCACTCCACCGTCTGTCAGTCTGTCTGTCACCAGGCTGTATCTCATGAACCGTGATAGCTAAACAATTGAAATTTTCACAGATGATGTATTTTTGTTGCCGCTATAACAACAAATACTACAAACAGAATAGAATAAATACACATATAAGGGGGGCTCCCATACAACAAACGTGTTTTTTCGGCGTTTTTGCCTTGTGATACGGAACCCTTTGTGTGCGAGTCAGACTCGCACTTGGCCAGTTTTTTAAGTACGAGAATTGGCCTTCAGTTATATAATTTTTTTTCAAGACATCTTCATTTAATTAGCTGTCTTATTTTCTCGAAATAATAAGTGGCGATAAAATCAACTGAAGTACAGGAGGTAGATAACAAAACCTAATTAACTTATAACTAACGTATATGGAGTTGTGATTTCTTCCCAACTTTCGAACACTCAGAAAGTTACTTAGTTAGTTTAGTACACTAATATTATAAAGGCGAAAGTTGGTGAGTGTGTGTGTTTATATGTTTGTTACTTCTTCATGCTCAAACGGCTCCACCAATTTTGATAAAATATTGTATGTGGTAGCTGACACTCTGGATTAACATATAGGCTACTTTTTATCCCGATATTCCCATGGATCGACATTTACGCTAGTGACACCGCGGGGCGCAGCTAGTTATCCATAATTATTACCCACCTTACTTCGTAAGTATCCAACTGAGTGTAATAAATGTCTGTTATATCTAGCCCATTCATCTTACGGTTAAGTTAATTGATTGATAACGCTAATATACTGTCAGGAGATAAGCTAGTATTAAGTATTACGAGTAGGTAAATAACAGTGTTTAATAGGTAGTCTACGGTAAGACTGGATTTTTTATTCTCATACATAAATCCGCAGTGGGTGGTCCCTTTTATGAGTGCACAAAAACCGGGCAAAAGCGAGTCGGACACGCGCACCGATGGTTCCGTACCGTCACATGTTTTTAAATTTTAATCGGCCGCGGCGTGGCGTAAGGGACTGAGTCTCACCGTAAGGGTTCCGTTTTACCATTTTGGTACGGTACCCTAAAAAACACCAGAAATCCGAATAGATTGCGAGAAATTGTGAGGCGAATCACATCAGCCCCTACAAAAGAATCCACATGAGGACAAACGACCGCTCTGACAAGTGTGCTACAAAGAAGAAGAGAAGACTTCACTTGCAGAGCGGATTTTGTAGATTATTTATGTACAAAGAAGGAAAATTTGGTTTGTCACAAAAATATGATTGTGCCTACAAAAAGATCGATTAACTCTAATAATAAAAAAAAACGGGCAAGAGCGAGTCGGACTCGCACACGAAGGGTTCCGTACCACAAGGCAAAAACGCCGAAAAAATCACGTTTTTGTATGAGAGCCCCCCTTAAATATTTATGTTGTTCTGTTTTTAGTATTTATTGTTATAGCGGCAACAGAAATACATCATCTGTGAAAATTTACAGGTACAGCCTGGTGACAGACAGACAGACCGACGGACAGGAGAGTCTTAGTAGTAGGGTCCCGTTTTTACCCTTTGGGTACGGAACCCTAAAAAAGAAAAAAAATGGTAAGTATATTATCACGAACCTCAAAAAGGTGGTTGGGACAGATTGGATGCGGAAGGCCGAGGACAGGGTGTTGTGGCGCAGCCTTGGGAGTCTGTAGAATTTAATGCCTGCTTGGTTTAGCACTAACTTCCGAGTTGGTTGATATTAGGTTGATTTGGTATTATATTAGTCTGATTTAATGATAATAAACGGTTTGAACGCTATATTGAATACTAGTGATATACATTAAATGGTAAATCTAATCTAAATAAGCACTAGGATGGTTTGATCTAGTTTGGTTTGAGTTACGCGATTGGTAGACGAATACGCACTAACTGGTAACAGATGCGATACATGCATTTATTTTATGGAAATGCAGGCAAGCAAAAGTGCTGAGCTGTTCGGTTGCAAATATTGTACCGAACAGAGTCTAGTGCTGGACATAGGCCTTATGTCCAGCAGTGGACTGAGTTGATTGATTGATATAATCACGACCACAGAACAGAAACAGTCGGCAGCTGCACGTCAGCCGTACGGAAACCAAGTTAGGTTAGGATAAAATATACCTAAGAATTATTTTTCCTTGAAATTTTGATCCTCAGTTCTTTTTATTACGAAAGAAAGCAATTTTTGATAAATTGATGCTGAGATTAGAATACGAGCGTTCTTGAAAATACAGCAATTGCCGAAAGTCAGCAGATATTTGTATTTATTTATGTACCCTAAAACGAGTTCCGAACAAGCGAAATTTAAAAAAAGATTCTGGTAAGTAGTATGTTATACATACTACTTACCAGAATCCATTTTTGCCAAAGTTTTTAAAACGAACTCAACTTGAAGACATCAACGCAGGACTGAAAAATGTGCTCGTTTACCCAGAGACCATTATTTAATTAGATTTTTAGATAGACCTCTGCAGTGGCTCATAATCTGATTAAATCAAAATTAATTTTTCGTACTGTTTACTTACCGATGAAAAGTTATGTAACTAGATGTCTTGGAATGTTTCCCACACCACTTCACCGCGCATGAAGGCATTTTGATGCCTTATTAAATAATTGCATAAAAGTTATAAGCATTTTGGTGCGTTATAATTGCATAAAAAGTATTAATTTAGCGTGCACACAGGTAAAATGGTTTTATAGTATCTTCGTAATTAAAACCACCGTCTTCACATATAAGTATATTATTACAAGCAGTGCCCTGCGGTTTCACCCGCATAAGTGACGATCCCGTGGGAATATCGGGATAAAAAGTATCCTATGTGTTATTCTGACGTATAAACTATATTTACCGGATAGTTTCATCACAATCCGTTCAGTAGTTTTTGAAAGAAAGAAAATACATTTATTTAGCACAGGCTAAGAGACACACAATAAACCAGATAGTTAGATAATAATCGTACATCAGATAAAAACTAAGACAAAAATAAAAAGTGCAAAAATCCGATGTAAGAAATCGAAATTTTTGCGTGAAAGAGTAACAAATATCTATCCATATAAAACATTGTAAAAGAGTTGCTATGGAGTTTCTCAAAATAGAAGATCTAATGACCATCGTTCGTACACACGATGACGTATCTAGCTATAGTTTGCCTGCTTTAGCTGACCTCACATTGTACAAGCTTTTCATACAATAAAAGGTCAGCATATACTGGAAGTGTTTAGTTCGATATGTCGTCGTGCATACGTGTCCAGAATCCAAACATGTAGCGTGGAATACCAATTGAATCGCTCGTTTTGTAGTCTTCCTGGCGAGCCGACTGTATCCTCGCTAATTACCCACTCAAAGGCCTTACAATGCAATGAAACCTTAAGATTGTTTCCTTAACAGCAAATAAACATAGAAAAATAAAACATTTCGCTTGTATTTTCTGACAGGTTAGGCAGAAATGTGCATAACTTGCAAAATATAATAGAATACTCGTTATTATGCACATCATATTATGGAAAAGTAGATGTAATCTATATAAAAACAAAGTCGGGTTAGTTACACCATTTATAACTCAAGAACGGCTGGACCGATTTTTATGATCTTTGATTTGTTGGATTTGTCTCCGCCTCGAAAAGCAGAACACATGGGAAAATTTCACGAAAAAAAAATACTGAAGATAGTTAGTTAGTTAGTTAATTTTCTTGTACAGATGCCAGCACATCAAGTTACCTACTACAATCTGTCAAATTTCTTTAATAGATTTTCAACTTTATCGCTAGAGCATAAGGTTCAAAGTTGATTGGGAAAATTTGACAGTTTCGGGTAGCTTGATGTACTGGCGTCTGTACATTTTGTATTTAATGATTATGAGGCGATAACAAATATAAATGTTAAAGTAGATATACGTAACTATACAAGGTTAATCAAGATTTGTTATCAGTTTTACAATGACCCCATCAGAGGCTACCAGTTAATTCAATAATACCTTGTTTAGCATTGATTAAGAATGCCTACATAAATAACTAACAACAACAGAAAAGGATATACAATATTATACTATATAAAGCTCGATTACCACTCACTGACTGACTGACTCACTCACTGATTGACATAATTGTTCTCCCAGATGGTGAAGGGGGAGGTGGGTATATTTTTACAGATTCGTATAGAAGTAACTCTCACGAGTATGGGAAAAATCCCAAACCTCCCCTTTTCCACCCCACTCTCCCCCCTCCCTATCGTATCTCGGAAACTAAGAGTCCCGTGTTTTGTTGTTTTACGGATTCGTATAGAGGAGGCTCGGAAAAGTAAAATCCATTTTTCAAAGTTGCCCCCTCTGCCCCCCTCTAGATAGATCTCGGAAGTTAAGAGACTTGGAACATTTTTTTTTTCAGATTCATATCAAGAAGCCCAGAGTTGGTCAAAATCATTTTTCAAAACTCCCCCCTCTCCCCCCCTCCCCCCATCGTAAGAAATACTCCTCAAAAACACGACCCCGCGAGCTGCTTGCAGCTCGCGCAACGCCCAAATACTAGTAATATATTATAATTATGGAGATCATATTTTACTGTTCGAAACTAGCATTATTTCTTACAATTCTCGCTTCAATTAAATTTAAGAATTTCTAAAGCAACCACTTTTATAGCGACACTTACCTAAGAGATTTTACCCTTAAGTGTCGGTTACCCTAATCTGAATTCATTAAAATGAATATTCTAAGTTTAATCTGTTGTAAACCAAAATTCAAGGGTCTTTAAAACGGTTACTTACTTCGAAACAACTTGAAATTACTGTCTTATCTTCGCTGTGCTAACAGCAGTACGAAATCACAGCAATGGTAGTTTACATTCGATGTACAGTCAGCAAAAGAGATAAGTATGCAGGATCATCGGATATAGTTAAGTAAGAAACCGACGGATGGTGTCGACTGAAATTTAATTTGACAAATGAGCTGTTTGTTTTCTATCAATAAAATAAAATTTTATTCGAGAACATCCATCGGTATCTTACTAAACTTCAAAAAGACCCTGCATACTTATCCCTTTTGTTGACTGTACATACAGACATTGTAATTATTCATGCATTGGGTAACCCCCTCGGATGTAAATATGTTATCATTTAATGCAGGCATTTTGATCAATCACCTAAAGCAATGGTAAATTTTTAACCTACTTCAAGAAAGGACCAGTACCCTAAAGGCTCCTACAAACAGGCGCGACACGTGATATAATCGTGCGAACTAAACGAACGAACTAAAAAAGTATTATTAGCTCCTTTCAGCGTCAGTAGGTAAACATTGGCTCTATCTACTTCTGGCAGAGTTGTAAAACCGCCTAATTTATCGACTTTAGCGAACTTTGCCTATTGTAAGTCCAGTAGGCCGCCAGTCAGTGATAACAAACCAGTACAAACTGGCCTCGGATTCTATTAAAAATCCGTACTACGCCAGGCCAGCTCAAGACCAAAATGTTAGCATACCACCCACAGATGCGCGGTCTATCACCTACAACAAAGTTGTATTAAAGTGTGCTATGAGCACACGTATCAAATCGGAAAGGGATCGGCACTGTATCACCTTTCGCACCGCCGTCAAACAGGCGTCAAGCTAACGTTACCATGTAACCAAAGCGAACCAGAAGCTCCGATACGTAGGATAGAGGGATGAGAGGAGCAAGGGTGGACGAAGAGACGTAAGCTCGGGATGGAGAGACGTAAGCGCGGGGACGACGAGCCGTAACGCACCGCACCGTGGTTCGTGAGCTTGTCCTGAGGCAAGGCGATTACGTTACGATTCCGATTAGTGTGCGTTGCAGTAGGGAGTTTCATACAAAGAATACTGAACTGCTCGAGTTGATACGGTGCCGATCCCTTTCCGATTTGATACGTGTGCTATAAAATTTATCCATCGTCCACCAACTTTCTCATTTCACTGAAGTCTATAAAAGTACAGTCAGATCCACTTACCAACAGCAAGACATCCTGCGAGGAACACCCAGGCGCGTGTCACTAACATTGTTGTTTATTCACTGTGACGTATTAGGGCCAGCAGTTTACGTCGCTTCATTTGGTACCGTGTCACACTGTACTGCATCACTTTACACACATATATTTTTAGCACTGTCGTTCACAACACTATTTCTGGTGATATTGTTGGGATCTGTAACAAATGAAATGGATGTTAGAAAAAAAACTGGGAAAAAACTTTTTTTTTGACGTGACAACGTCTAATAAATCGATGAAGCTGGTTGCACTCACGAAAAAACATGACTCATGTAGCGTTACCTCGCGGCCTCGCTCTGTAGCGTTCCATGGCGGCTTGAAGTGCAAGCGAATATTAACAAATGCAATGCAACTATTCCATCAGTATTTTCTTATGACGTTGTCACTTGTCACGTTCAACTATCGTCAGTAAACCGACTTTACAGACAACCGATTTTTTAATTAAAAAATATAAACAATGAAAAAGATTAAGTATGTAAGGATCCGACGGTAGTCCGACGACCTTGTGAAGGCCGCAGGAATCCGTAGGCTGCGAGAAGCACAGAACCGGTCGGAGTGGAGGTGCTTGGGGGAGGCCTATGTCCAGCAGTGGACGTCTTTCGGCTGAAATGATGATGATGATGTAAGGATCGTAGCAAGGGCCGTTCTGTTGTTTCTGCCTAACTCCATGGGAAGACGACGAAAGTTCATATTATATGTGTATGAATTTTGGCGGTACGTGTAAGAACTTTGGCGAATTCTACAATAAACTGGTTTTTATTAAATTCGTTTTTAAATGAATGTTACGAAAGTGTATTTAAAATACACAGTAAAACACAATAGAGCTCCGAATTCACATCAATTTACGAAACAGTTTGATGAATAAAATTCTTGCGTAAACACCCAACGAAAAATTAATTCACATGCCGCTGTTAATCAGTTTTCGGAGAACAATGTTTGCGAAACAGAAGTAATAAAACTGTATCTTTGCCATCTTTGCCTAGTAACTTTATTGCATTAGTGTTTCTAACTTCATTACAACTAAAAATAAACCATAGGTTTTCCAAAAAAATTTGCTACGAAGCACCCATTTTTTCCAATGCTGAATGAACCAAAATTCTTAAAGAACTAAGGCCGCTTTCACATTAGGACGTTAGCAGCGCGACAGTAGCGCGGCAGAAGCGCATTCCTTCACATTATAAGAACAGCCGCGCGTTAGCAGCGCCGCTACCGCGCCGCAGTTAAGTTCAGTGTGGCGCACTTCATTTCTAAAATGGATTTCGACGGTGAAACAACCTTGACCACCCGAAGGAGAAGTACCGTGGCAGAATAAAATGATCTAATTAGGTACCTAAATAAAATAATAAAACTACCTGCTGCACTTTTTTCGAACCCACTTTTATTTTCGAAATCAGTAATAAACAATGCACATAATTCTTACCAGTTATTCTTTTTTAGGGTCCTGTTGTTGCAAATTGTTGCTTCTTGAATCCCACAAAACAGGACGCATTTGAATTGCAATAATAAATCGTTCGGTATCAAACTCGCTCATTGTGTAGTCTATAATAATTACGTACGTTTGCAACAATGGCTCATCACCGACTGAGCGCACGCGGCGGCCGCGGCGGCAGCGCTCGACCGCCGCGCTTCTGTTTAAACTATGAAATTCTGACAGCGCGACAGTCGCGCGTCAATCGCGCGACTGTCGCGCTGCTAAAGTCGCCTAAATGTGAAAGCGCTCTTATACCCAACCACATTTCAAATTAGATTTACAACACTAATCATGCCAGTATCATCGTGTTGACAAATGGCATACCTATACATAGATTCCTCCTTCCGACTGTTCTCGGAAAACTCGACTAGATTTACATACAATACATACTAATTACTTAGTTATAAATAGATGTACATACACGACCCTTGGTCTATAACAATGAGTCACTAGGATTTAACTGACTGCAAAATCTATGAGACTTTAGTCATTGACCTGGTAAAGACCATTCAGGTTCTATATTGAGCAGTCTGTGGTGTTATTTGTCATACTAGGTTTATTTCCAGATCTTTGTAAATACATCTTTCAGGAATTCCGTCTCTGAGTGGCTAAGTAATAACAGCCGCAAGGGTCGATCGACCAGGTTAAGCTACGCTTGCCGCGGTTGGTCCGTGGATGGGTGACCACCTTTACTTACGAAGACCCCTCCGAACCTCGAAAAGCACGTTACGCCGTTGGTCCCGGCTGGTATTCGTGGATCTTTGAGTCGTTACGGGTCGTCAGAAGCCCGAAAGACTGACAACCAGTCTTACCAAGTGGTATCGTATTACTCAGTAACAGGGTTGTGGAGGTCAGATAGACAGTCGCTCCATGTAAAATACTGGTATTCAGCTGCATCCGGTTAGACTGGAAGCCGACCCCAACATAGTTAGGAAAAGGCTAGGCAGCTGATGAGAAGTTTCGTCTCTCTTCGCTAAATCCGCTGATATTTATTTATTTACACTAGAAACTATAGCAAAAAGTTAATTTAACACTACAAAAAATACAATGGGTGACCTTATCGCTTTCTGCGATTTCTTCCAGGCAACCTTGAAATGGATAGTGATTGATATTGCTAGTTATTAAATGGTTTTATTAGATGAAAAGTCAGAAATACCTTTTGATATACAGAAGACATCTTTTTTTATTGATTTGTGTTATTTTTTTGTTTGTTGTATGGAAAAATCTCATTATCACCATAAAGTATTTAAAATTATATAAAGGTGATGATGAACATTATTTGTAATCAGATGAGATATCTTTGGTTGAAAAGCTTTGTAAACAAAACCAACGGGCGGTTCCAACGTTTAACTAGCCTAATGATATTAACTGTGCCAGTTTTTCAATAGATTTAAAAGCTGCAGTAGCACTGCGGGATAGAAACGGTTGAGAAGATTAATTTAAAGAACAAACTTTACAATGCTGCAAGCCTTATGATTTCATCCTTTGCTTTAAAAAAACGGAATCATATTTGCTTGAAAAGTTTATCAAGTTCTTTTCTAAGTTCGTAATGATGGAAGTTGTGATTTGTGATGCCACTGAAGTAAATTGAATATAGAAACAATAAAAACAACCCAATAGATAATATCTAAGCCATTAACAAAGTAATCAAAAGTATAGTCAACAAGATATATTATTATAATAAAAACGAATGAAACGCACACAACAAAACTAATACACCCATGAAAATTCAAGGCTACTCGACTGACTACAAACCCACTGTTCTACAAAAAGCCAATTACCAAATAACTTTTAACTTTAATAACGAAATTGATTTATAGAGCTTTCTATAACAATAATGGCTGGTACTTGAATGGCTAGACAGTCTATTATTTGGTCAAAGCGTGGGCTGTGAAAGTGAATGAGAATAACCACAAGTAATATTTTAACGAGATTTTTATGGTTGATCTGTATTAAGATATCACTGATACTTAAGTTTGATTTGAGTGTAGCATTATACTTTTATACAGTTTTATCAGTGTTTATTGAAGCTATAGAAATAATCTTTTGGGCATTATTGGAGTTAGGTTAGCTGTTTTTTTGTGTTGTCATGAAAAGTTTTATGAGGTTCTATGAAACATTGTAGGTAAATTTTTTTCTTAAATGGATATAGCTTTACCACTTTAGGATAGAAAGGGGGCTAAAGTGACTACCAAGATGACGACTAATAGAGAGACATGTTGCGAAGACCCCAAAAAATTAGTATAAGAACAGGAGAATGATGATAATAGCTTTACAACTTTCAGCAGTTTATCGCCGTAGATAATAAACATTAAGTATTTACGCACATAATTGAAGTGTGTTTTAGGCACACTTATTGTAAATCTTCGGAATTTGAACAGTAGTTTTATTGTTTCTTGTATTAAAAAAGGCTGGGAGACGCCGGTTCCGACATGACATTTCCGAGAAGACGCGAAGAAAAAAAAGTCTATGAATATTAGTGTTGCCACCTTATGGAGCACAGATTATATAAAAATGTCTTTAAGGCCGCTCTCTCGAAAAAAGCTTGAAAAAAGCATGCAGATGAAGCCATTTTTTGTCGGCATTTACAGAGAAATTACATCTGAAAAAAATCCTTAGTAATCTTCATGATATAATACGTAATTTGGTTTAGCCATAATTTTTCTACCGGTATCACTTAATTTAAAAAAAAATCACCAAATCACCTCCAAATCATTGAGATGAAACCGTTTTACTCCTTCATTTTTTATCAAAAGAGTGTAAAAAAATATATCTACATCTTCGCAATACAAAGGAGAATAATTTGGTTTTGTTACTTTTTTAAAATATGTATTATTTTTATGATAATAAATTAAAAAGGCCTCTGATAATGGACTGCGTCTACATCACCCCCGCACTCGTCCATAAATTTAGTGCGGGGCGCATCGTGTTGCTAGGTGGACGTATGTCGCGTTGCGAGAACTCCGCACTACGAAATAAAATCGTAAAATATTACTGCAAAAACAAAAAGTGTACCTACCCAAGCGGGGTTTTATGAAACTTATGCGCTGTCCATTACTCTGTGTACATAGGTACTGTTTATAAAATACCTACCTCATTCAAACGAAAGTCGTAAGTACTAGTAGTGAATGATCACAGAAGGTCCACGTCCACGAAATGATTCAGCCAATATTATAAATTTTACTTTTCGGTGCCTAAGTAAAGTCTATTATTCTGATGCGTTGCGATTATTTGTGACATATTGTGACACAAAACTGAAAATGCTCCTAAAGTAGGTATTAATTATGATTATAGGTTACGTACTTGCTAATAATTTGTCAATTTAATGATTACCGGCGTAATTATTTTCAAATAAAAAAATCAAATCAAATCATTTATTTGCATAAAACAGGTTCAGTGGATGTTAAAAAAGGTCAAATGGTACACTGTTAATAACCATATAAGGTGTGCAAATATAAAACAAGAATGTTAACTGTTAATTTCACTATTCAATAAAGTACGGACGCCAAGCACATCAACCTATCCGAAACTGTCAAATTTTCGCAATCAACTTTGAACCTTATGCTTTAGTGATAAAGTTGAAAATCTATTAAAGAAATCTGACAGATTGTAGTAACTTGATGTGCTGGCGTCTGTACAATGTCATTGAAAATAAAATTATCGTAAATACAGATCAGCCAACAAAATAAGGAATTAAAAATAATAATGTCATACAATAGTAAAAAGTAGTAGTTCAATAATATATATGTATATACAGGCTGGATTTTTTTAACCTCACCTAGAGGGCAAGTACTCTAAACACTGGAGATAGCAAATTTTACTCAAAGGAAAATCCCTTCATTAAAAAAAAACAAATCTGCAATCAAAGATGTTCGAAAATTCGCTTGCCGCTCTCGGGAATCGAACCGCCTAAAATCCGAAAAAATAATACCCTGTACTTTTATGGCATCAATCGATAGGGTCAATCATAAGGATCAAATCTCTCTATGGCAGATCGAAAGTCGAATACTTTTTACTCGACTTCTATCGTCGCGGGTGACATCAATCAATCAATTAAATCAGCCTATCGCAGACCGCGGGTGGCAGAGACTACATAAAATTAGAAAATCAAATTGGTAGTCATGTTTTTTATTATAATTATCACTTTATCATTACTATCCATGTGGGCTAAAGTGGGTCAATAATATTATTCAACTAATTAAATCAAATAAAAAAATCATTACCTATACGTAGTGAATCAATTAGTTCTACCAGAGAAGTTGAAGGTGATTCTGTTGATTTGGATGTGAATGTATTTTTTTTTACAAATTATGAACCTATATTTTTGTTTTACTTGTAAATATATGTATAACTGCATTCATTTTAGGAACAAGATGATTTGGGCATTCAAAAACTACGGTCTCTATTGGATGACATGGTGACTCACAAGCATCTTGTAAGGTCTGTCGAAGAACTTGAAGATTATTCAGCTGAATTTTAGTTATAATATATTTGTTTATAAAAAATATAACAAATAATATGACATACACTAGTGATAATTATACTACCTATACCTACCTACCTACCTACTTTACCTGCCTACCTATCTACCCTACCTTCCTATCTGCCTTACCCTAACTACCTACCTACCCTACCAACCTACCTACCCTACATACCTACCTACCTATCTACGTACATGCCTACCTACCCTTCTTCTCTTCATAAAAACCTTCCTAAGACTTCAACGAATATTTAAAAAAAAACCGAATTGGTCCAGCCATTCTTGAGTTTTGCGCTTAGCAGCACATTTAGCCATTAATTTTAGTTAAAAAGATACATTAAGTTGTTTACCACATGGCAAGCCAGGCTGATTTATATTAAGGGTATAGCTTCTACTCACGGCCTCGAAAGCTTTTAACAATTTTATTCGTAACCATAGCCCGAAAAGTACATCCATATCAATAGATAATACCTAAATAAAACCAAAACTGGACCATTGTAAATACAGGGTGTCCCAGAACTCAACGTCAAGCCAAAACGGGGTGACAGGATTGATCATAACCATTACGAGAAAAATCTGAAAAAAAATCTATCCCATGCAGTTTGAAAATTATGGGCATTTTAAGAAAAACCAAGAATTTTGATCAAACTGTAACATTTTTCGGTTATTGTGGTTATTCTTTTTTATTTTTGTTCATTTGAACTTTGGAAACGTAATCCTAAATAACATTTTTAGAATCCCAATAAAAAATAATGACACAATTGCCTCAAGTTTCCGAGAATTGAGACTATTCGTTAAACTACGAATTTAAAATTTTCAAGATTCGTCGACTTTGATAGGCCCTCCTTTAAAAAAAATGTACTAGAGTGCCTTGGCAAGTGGCATTAAAAGTTGGTGCATTTAATCAGAATTCTAAAATGGTACAATACTTGTTAGTTCTATACAATAAAAAAGAGTAAAAAAATTAAAACCTCAAGTAACCCGATTTTTGCTATCTCAGTTAAAATGTTTTTGATTCGCACAAGCTCTAGGTAGGTTCTTAATTTTAAGGCAAAATGATGAGAGAGATGGATAGTGGGTATGTTTGCCATGAGTGAGCGAGACAGATAGTGACGCCACTTTTATTAAAGTGAAAAAAGTGAAAAAAAGTTAGTAAAATAATGAAAAATCTTGATCTAGTTTAATTTAGGTTTGTTGGAATAAAAGTCAGATAGAGAAATAACGTTTTTTATTACAATAAATAAGCCCATTGAGAACGTAGCCGACCTGCGTGAACGCATTTCTCAAGCAGCTGAGGAGATCAACTCTTGAAGATATGCCCGACTAATAAGTAGATCTTTTTTAAGAAGATGTAGGGCTTGTATTGAGGCTAGAGAATACAATCCCGGGATCCCTTATCTCGGGATCCCGGGATCCCGACCGTTTTCTGGCCCCGAAAATCCCGGGACTGTACTTGGCTAATCTCGGGATTTTCGGGATTGCCACAAACAAGTCTAGTTTGTATTCCGTAGTACGTTGCGCCTTGAAAATAACCTTGCCTAGATTATTTTAATACATTACGACAAAAAGCAACTCGTATAATACGTAGGTACCCACTATTTACTACACAGGTACAGTTAGAGAATACAATCCCGGGATCCTTTATCTCGGGGTCCCGGAATCCCGACCGTTTTCTGGCCCCGAAAATCCCGAGAACCCGAACGAGCGTTTTCAGCTGCTGCTTATGTTGGCAATAAACTACGAAGCAGGCTCGGAAGTCAAACATTGGATGCTTTGATATTTCTGCGATTATATTTTCGAAATTCTAAATAGTTATTATGTGCTGTTTTTTAATTTCTTGCAAAAGTATAGTATTTTTTGGTTTGTGTTTTTTCTTTTCTTATTATTATTCTGATTTGTGTTGTGCAAAGACATTAAAGACATTTTTTTTTTAAATTACTGGTTTTTTTTTAATTTTAGCCCAATTAGAAACCACATAGTCTAATCCCGGGATAGGCCCGGGATCCCGGGAAAGGGCTTCAAAAATCCCGTAAGCCCGGGATTGAAAAACATGCTCGGGATTGTATTCTCTAATTGAGGCTGATGGTAAACAATTTGAACATTTATTGTAATAAAAATGTTATTTCTCTATCTGACTTTTATTCCAACAAACCTAAATTAAACTAGATCAAGATTTTTCATTATTTTACTAACTTTTTTTCACTTTAATAAAAGTGGCGTCACTATCTGTCTCGCTCACTCATGGCAAACATACCCACTATCCATCTCTCTCATCATTTTGCCTTAAAATTAAGAACCTACCTAGAGCTTGTGCGAATCAAAAACATTTTAACTGAGATAGCAAAAATCGGGTTACTTGAGGTTTTAATTTTTTTACTCTTTTTTATTGTATGGAACTAACAAGTATTGTACCATTTTAGAATTCTGATTAAACGCGCCAACTTTTAATACCACTTGCCAAGGCACTCTAGTACATTTTTTTTTAAAGGAGGGCCAATCAAAGTCGATGCATCTTGAAAATTTTAAATTCGTAGTTTAACGAATAGTCTCAATTCTCGGAAACTTGAGGCAATCGTGTCATTATTTTTTATTGGGATTCTTGAAATGTTATTTAGGATTACGTTTCCAAAGTTTAATTGAACAAAAATAAAAAAGAATAACCACAATAACCGAAAAATGGTACAGTTTGATCAAATTTCTAGGTTTTTCTTAAAATGCCCATAATTTTCAAACTGCATGGGATAGATTTTTTTTATATTTTTCTCGTGATGGTTATGATCAATCCTGTCACCCCGTTTCGGCTTGACGTTGAGTTCTGGGACATCCTGTATATGTGGTACACATAATTATTTAACTTTCACGATGACTTGACCTTCTGTGATTTCGATACTCTGTGACGAGACTAGGCGAGGCAAACCGTGGTGGCGGGCGGCGCACACAACCGCACATTTTCTGTTACATGCGGGTAGCGGAGTGGCGCGGAGAAGGGGTCGTTAGCTCCGCCCAAATGCTCAAGGTTATCGGCATTAATACAGGCCTTAACGAGAAGTAGGCTCGTACAATAAGATATTTTTCCTCCTTATTTACTTCAGTAAATTTTGCTAAATACAGCTTGTCTCTTGGATGTAATACGTCATTCCATATAAATATTTGCAGCAGTGGCTAAGCGTGCTATTTCCTCAAGCATCTGGCAAACCCAAATATTGTTACAATATTGACAATTTATTGTGCGAAGAAGCCGGATCTTGTTTTTACGAGGAAATCCCCATCGATATTCCGTCCGGGAAAATATGTATTTACTTACTTATATACATTTTTTTTTTTTATTTAAATTCACTAAGTCCTGTTTATACCGGACTTAGTGACTCTAAATTATTTGTAATTTTTAAGATGGTAAAAATACGCACGAATGTTCACAAAGATTTACGTTGTCGGTTGTGTAAGGTAAAAGGAGGTAATTTTCTAAGAAAGAATAAAGGCGTAAATGACTTTTTTACTGACGTCAGCTACCATCATCATTATCTTCTTCATATATGGGAAGTTGGTTCGAAATAAATTAAATCTAATTACTTACAGTAGGAAGTTCCTTGTCGTTGTAAAAATTGATACTGATAACATCAAATTTTATAGTGTATTCTATCATAATTATTATGTATCTATCATAATTATAGAAATCAGTACATATACTTTTAAGTATTTCAATTAGAATACCACATAACAAAATGTATCCTAATTTTCAAACTAGGGAAAATATGATTCGAATGCATCTTATTTCTCTTGTGTTTTCATAATTGCCGAGAGAAATTTCAGATAATTTTACAAAATCAGCAAAAAAAAATCTTTAAGAAAATAAGTACCTACCCAATTTTTTATTTTGTCATTGATAGCAAATTGTTTAGTACACCTTTTTCACAGTAAATAAAGTTTCCTTTGCAAATAGTGCCAATACCATTATATTTTACTCCACTAAACAATACACGATCAATTTGCCTCAAACTCGAAGTGACGTGACGTCACAGATTATGTTGGCTCGGCTCACTGACACATACCGTGTAAACACGACAGTTTATCATCATTATTTATTTATTATTGGAAACCGATCGATGTATCTTACTGGTCGATGTACAGTCGAAAAAGCCATTTGGTATAGCTTACTTGCAACTACTTTAAAAAAAGGTTGTGAGCTCAGAATCGCTGCTCCAGTATCGAGTTGAGACACCCTTTTTGAAATATTAGTTTTGACCGTCGCTTACCGGTTCGGTACTCCGACACCCCGCGCGAGGGACAGTATTATCACAATAATGTTAATTCTCTTCAGTCTCATAAAAGCACCCAATTTAAGCTTATACATATTATGAAGCGTCGTGGGACCCTGGTACTACAGGCGTTGCTTGCAATGCCTATTTCAAGCACCAGTCTTTTTCAAATGTAAACTTATCCTTAAGCTAGTTTTAAGCACTACTACTGTACTTTTGTGAAGAGAAAATAAATAAACTTATTAATATTATTAATATTGTCGGCGGAAAGCGTCGACAATAATACTGCCTCTAACAGCAGCCGCCAAGGCGTCTCCGTGCTCTGCGCTTGTGAGTGCGCTGTGTAGTCAATTAATTTGTATCCCCCTTTTAAGTACACCATAAGCTTGGTAAGTGGGTCGTCTTAGGGGCTTAAAAAGTTATTACGCAAACAAACAAAATAAATATTGGCTGAAATTGGAAAGATAGAATAGATATACATATACATATCTATACTAATATTATAAAGCTGAAGAGTTTGCTTGGTTAAACGCGCTAATCTCTGGAACTACCAGTCGGATTTGAAAAATTCTTTTTGCATTTGCTAGCCCAATTCTTGAGGAAGGCTATAGGCTATTTAACATCACGCTATGACCTTTAGGAGCCGAGCAAAAAGAAAAAAAGTCAGAAAGAACGCTAAGCAAAAACGAAGTAATAGCGCGGGCAGGCGATGCGATGCGACGGGGTGGGTCGGAGTAACAAGAAATTTCACGTGGACGAAGTCGCGGGCAGAAGCTAGTGTACATATATATATATATTCTTAGAAACCAGAAGTGAGGACAGTTTTTTAAAAAGAAAACACGACACAGCCTACACAACTATTTATTTAAATTACAAAAACCGTTACAAGAAAATGATTCAACACGATCACTAGTACGCGTCCGTCCCGTCCGAGCTCCGCCGCAGAAGTCCCCGAGGCGAGTGAGCACACGGCTTATATAGTGTGTCAACCCCTCCACTGACAGCGTCATAGCAGCGACGTTATGTCCCCGCCCTTTCTGCTGTCAGAAAACTCTAACACGGCCTCTCCTGACAGCTGAACGTCCTCGTCAGCTTGGCTTCCTGGATTCGGCTCCTCGCCCGTCTGGTCACCACTGGATGGATTCTCCAATGGTAGGCTTCCTTGCGCCCGGTCATCATCATTTGACTCGTCATCTGGAACATACCAAAAAAAAAAACAACAGCAGTTTGAAAGCTTAACTTGGAGCTATCCATTGTAATGAAACTACAAGCGTTTTACTACAACTTCCAGCAATAACATCAAAATAGGTAGCAGATAGGTTATTGTTACACCAATGAAAGAGTTCCGGACCTCAATCACTACTGAAACAATAACAAATTCACCTGGAGACCACTATCGGGGTTCCAGTAGTCAGAAACACCTGGCAACCACTATCGGGGTTCCAGTTATCAACATCACCTGGCAACCACTATCGGGATTCCAGTGATTAACATCAGCTGACAACTACTTGACGTGCTAGCCCCAGCTATGTCTTGATCACAATTTGTTATGTCATCTCCTGCAATGTGAAAAGCATAACACGTTAAAAAAAAGTGAGACCAGCAAGGTTTAATTTTGACCTTAGTTATACATGAAAGCTAAATTTAAAGCAATTAAGTTATTGAAGGTCACAGCTATGGTAAACTCTAAGAGTATTACTTGAACTGATCTCTCATTGCAGGCGCAAGCGTGTACTCAAGCGCCCACAAGTAAAGTGTGTAAAGTAAAAGTGCTTATGATCATAAGCAACTTCACAAAACTAAAAGCGAGTAAATTCGAATGATGGGCTTCCGGACTTCCGTCAGTCGAACACCCGTAAAAAGTTAAATACACATGAAAAGCATAACGCCCCACACACTCCATAGTCTTATATGACAGAGGCCCCAAGTTTGCGAGTCACCCACATGAACACATACCTAGGCCCCAAGTTCGCATATATGGGTTCATGAACTAGTAAATTCATATGAGGAGTAATAAGCTGTTATGGATTTCATGGCAGGGTATGACAGAGGCCCCAAGTTCGCATGTCATAGGTGTAGTCGCGACAGAGGCCCAAAGTTCGCATGTCATAGATGTAGTCACGACAGAGGCCCAAAGTTCGCATGTCATACAGGTAACCTCGACAGAGGCCCAAAGTTCGCATGTCATACATGTAACCAGGACAGAGGCCCAAAGTTCGCTTGTCATACATATAACCACGACAGAGGCCCAAAGTTCGCATGTCATACATGTAACCACGACAGAGGCCCAAAGTTCGCATGTCATACATGTAATCACGACAGAGGCCCAAAGTTCGCATGTCATACATGTAACCACGACAGAGGCCCAAAGTTCGCATGTCATACATGTAATCACGACATAGGCCCAAAGTTCGCATGTCGTCGTCGTCACTCACCACCCTCATAGAAGGCTGAGCAAGTGTCCACTCGCCTCGCCGCAGCCCCATGTATACTGCAGCTGACTGGGCCTTTTTGCCATATGACCCGGCAAGCAATTCCAGCTCGTAACGGTGATGAGGCAGTGCACGCACCACCTTGTACACACCACCTTGTGCGCACCACCTTGTACGCACCACCTTGTACGCACCACTTTGTACGCACCACCTTGTACGCACCACCTTGTACGCATCACTTTGTACGCACCACTTTGTACGCACCACCTTGTACGCAGCTGATGGCGACGCTCGTTGACGTACGCATCCTGCCGCTGCTGATTTTCGGCAAGCAACTTGCGTCTTTTTGCCGTACGAGCCAGCCAACAGTTCGAGCTCGTAGCTCTGATAAGGCACGACGATCTTATACGGACCGCGCATGCCAGAGTCCACTCACCACGCCACTGAACCATATGTTCTGCGGCGGCCCGGGCTTTCCCGTCGCATGAGCCAGCAGGCAGCTCGAGCTCGTACCGGTGATGTGGTAGCGCTCGTACCACCACTGTCATTCTGCTTGCACACGTCCTTGTGTGTTAACATGTAACCCAAAAAAAAAAACATCAACAGCAGTGCATGTTCCACTCGGCCAATTCTGACCACATTTAATAAAAACAATAACAATCATTGATAACAAAAGGTTCCTCTAAGCCTTGGCAATAATTGTTCAGGAACTGCATAAACTTAAGAGTAGATCACATACAACAGTCATGGCCCGGCTGCCGCAGCAGCTAGTGACACTCGTGCCACCCATATAGTCATCACTTTAAGTGATACGACCAACACACATCACTTCCCATTGAGTCTACGACTCTCAGGTCATTAGAAAACCAACACAACAATAGTCTCCTTTGAGACCCTGGTCCCCGCTGCACCACCAGCTGCCCATCGCTCCCTGAACAACTCACAAGTGAGTTGCAGTTACGACTACAGACTCTAGTGCTCTACTACTCGGTGGAGGAACTATCCTCACCGTCTTTTACGTTTAACTCGTTGGTATCTTGTCTATACAGGGATCTTGTGGTATCTTATACAACAGACAGTACTTAGTAAAAGCATCTACCACAAGGAGTGTGTATCGGAAACCGTTTGACTCCGTTAGTGGACCAAGGACGTCAGTGTGAACCACCGAAAAGGGTACCTCAGGCTTCGTCCAAGATTCTATGGTCTTAGGAGACTTCACTAAAGCTTCAGTTTGACTAGAGCTCGGCCGTACCTGACCGTGACCAATAAGCCTACTTAGGTATTCTAACTCTGTCTGAGAACGCGCATTTTTTTTGATTTACTGAAAATCCCGCCTCAGTGAGTGTTTTTTAATACCTCTCGCAAAGTTTTCAGACTGTTACCGACAGATTTAGACATTATTAACACATCGTCGATATATTATCAGGGTTTTGGAGATGATTCTTTGATAGACAACAGGTGCATCAGCGAGCCCATAAGGTATTTTCAAATATTCGTAATGCCCTTCAGGCGTTACGAATGCAGTTTTACTAATAGAGTCATCATCCTTCATCAGCACCCGATGAAAGCCTGTTGCCATATAAAGACTTGTAAAGAATTTAAAAATGCCCAATCTGTCAATGTGATCGTCGATTAACGGTAGCGGAAATCGCTCTTTAATAGTGATGGCATTTAGAGCTCTGTAGTCGACGCACATCCTATCAGACCCATCCTTTTTCTTAACGAGGATGATAGGACTCGCGTAATTAGACTGCGACTCGCGAATGATTCCCTTACTAATCAAATCATTATCTCGTGAACGCGACGCTTTTCGTCTACGGAGAGTTTATAAGGTCGATAGTAAATTGGGATGTCACTATTAACTTTTATTTCCATACAACCAGTGTTTACTGTAGAGGTCGCTGTACCGGTAGTAAACGTATCAGAATACTCGTTTAACAGAGCTTACAGTCAACACGTTGTTAACGTGCGGAACCCTGACTAACCGTTGAGAGTTATTTGTTCTAGTATACGTAACTCCGCTACGATTTAAAACATCAGTGCCAATCAAAACCGGAGCCTGAATACAATCCGGGGGAATAACAAACAGATCTACTTCTAAAGATAATTCACGGAAATTAAATAAGAGTGCATCCATACGAAGTAGACATTCCCGATCGTCCCGCTGACATATCTCGCGCCCACGATCGACTTCCGCACACCACATGTCAAAGTCACATTGGGGTCAAAATTAGAAATGTAGTAACGCTTAGATCTTACTTGAATTAGGGAAGAAAGTGCCCCCACAATCTTGTCCGCAGCATCAGCCTCTCGCGATGTCTCAGCGGCACAGCACACGCCTCCGCACCAGCGGCAACAGGTGCCCCGGCAACCACCGAAGCCGTCAGCGGCGGAGCGCCGCCCGGATGCGACCACATGGGAGTAGACGCACGTATAGCGTCTGAAGGCAAACGCTCCTTAAAGCGCTCGATCGAACCAGCACTCAATCCAAAGGGTCGCGTCGAGGGCTATCCCGACGCCCATACGAACTATCCCGGCGCCTACGCGGACTTTTCGAGTACTTACTCTAATCTATCACGACGACGCCTAGGAGATCTACTACGCGATTGACTATAACGGTCACGACGCCTTTTATAAACATCACGACAGCTATGCGAATCGTTTTCCCGAGAATTACGCCTAGGTGTATTCTCACGCGGCGTGCATCCACGACTCGACATGATTATGACTATAGGCAACGTAAATGACCATTACGTGAACAACAAACTAACCGCGAAATAAAGAATTAACACGTGGCGAATCACGTTAAAATGCACAGAAACTAATCACGGACAAAATCAACAACACGTGGTGAAAATTTTTAAATAGCCCCAAAAACACTATTTTCGCTTCAAAAGATGGCGAACGATCTAAGTCGCGTGTAGTTGAAACGAATCCCACTTCTGATCTTAGAAACCAGAAGTGAGGACAGTTTTTTAAAAAGAAAACACGACACAGCCTACACAACTATTTATTTAAATTACAAAAACCGTTACAAGAAAATGATTCAACACGATCACTAGTACGCGTCCGTCCCGTCCGAGCTCCGCCGCAGAAGTCCCCGAGGCGAGTGAGCACACGGCTTATACAGCGTGGCGGTACAATGGTGACATTAATTTAACACACATATACGTTTTCGCATTTTCGTTTCATGAAGAAATTATGTTTCCATTAAACGTTATTATTTGCGGATTTATTTAAAGTTTTCTAAAATAGCATTTTGGAGCAACCTGTACTTAAAGAACTGTCGCGCAGCGGTCATTTGACGGGTCACGGATCATAACATCGCATCAATGAAATTAAAATAAATAAACAATACTTTAGAGTAACGTGATATCCCTTTGTCGGCGAGCGGGCGGCGCAGGCGACGCGTGCCCTCCCCCCGCCCCGTCGCGTCGCAGCGAAATCCAATTCTTTTTTTTGCATTTCTAGTGCTAGCCTAACTCGTGCCCTTGACACACTTCTTCACAGTGGTGCACATAATTACGTCGCCTAATTTTGTGAATGTTTCCGCGAAAAAGACGCTTACCTATTGTTTTATTTATTTATTTTTGTGTAATGAACTAATGAGTAATTAGATTATGGTACTGCGATAAACGTACGATACGGGCGCTTTTATTTGTGTTATTAGTGCTTGTGTAAACTTGTGATCGTGATGGCAAATATTACACTCCGAACTACACAGCAGCTGAATATGCGGACATGATCCTAATTTACGGAGAATGTCGTCAAAATGCCGCTCTTGCCATAAGGACATATCGCGAGAGATATGGCGGTTCAAGACAATGCCCTACTAATCCTCGCACTATTGTAGGAGCTCTTCAGCGCATCCGCGAAAACCGGCCAGTGGATCCTAGGTCTCAACGCCCTGATCGACCACCTACACGACAAAACCCAATCCAGTTAACTGAAAATGTGCTACAATATTTCCAAAACCAACCCAAAACAAGCCTCCGCCAGAGCGCTAGGCATTTTCAAGTTCATCACAGTACCGTCCATACGATATTAAAGCGCGAAAAGTGGCAGCGCGTGAAGCGACGCGTTGCCGCTCCGAGTTAACGTAAGCCAGCGTAACGTAGTAAGTAATTTCATGAATGATTTTTTGCAAGGGTGATCCCAATTTTAGTTACATTTTTATCATTTAGTTTGTTTGAAAAAAATTTTTTTTCAATTTACGAGTTATTTTAACCTACTAAAATTAATATGATTAAAGGGCACTAGCCCTACACGTGTGTTAAATTAATGTCACCATTGTATAGCCACGCTGTATAGTGTGTCAACCCCTCCACTGACAGCGTCATAGCAGCGACGTTATGTCCCCGCCCTTTCTGCTGTCAGAAAACTCTAACAATATATATATTGGAAATGCTGGAGTATTTTGAGGTTGGAATTGCTAGCCGATCCCCAGAGCGCTACTCCATAGGTCCAAATTGGCTCTATGATGGCCTTGTAGGCGAGTATGTACTTATATAGAATAAACAATTTTCACCAGTAGATACCTTTACCAAATAAGTACCTTATTCGACTGTACTTGTGCAGAAGACATTGCGATGGCCGGAGATAAGAGGTAAATGTTCAACGATTTGTAGATAATTATAAATGATAGCTTCAACGTTGTTAACGCAGATAATGGTAAGTAATTCATCGACGTCGTTATTAATTGTACAAGCGTGTTCCTGCGTGTCAACAACAATGATTGTTACATTTTACTTCCGTGTCTTAATTGTTGTCATTAGACTCAGCCTGTACAGACGGCTACACATCAAACTATATTAACCAGTATAAGCCGACTTCTAAATTGTACGAAAAATCTATAGAATGCGCGGTCAGTTAAAACTGGAAATGTACTTATTCATTAGATATTTACTTATTCTTTTATCATTTTCCTCCTTTGTTTTCATAGTGAAAAAAAAAGTTATAAATTACTGAGTATTATTAATCAGTCATTTATGACATAGTGATTAGCTGCTAAAAATTATATGAAAAAATCTGATGCCAATTGTGGATGGTTCATTAAAATCGATAAAAATATCTGTATATTGACACAGCAAATGATTAAACTAATAATGCTACAAACTCGACACACCAATGACTTCAACAATAACCTGATCATGCTAATTAACCAAAGTATCAGATTAAAACGTCTTAATTTATCTTCACTTCTACTTAACTAAACACATCAATGACGTCAACAGTAACCTGATCATGCTAATTAACTAAAGTATCAGATTAAAACGTCTGTTTATCTTCACATGCAAGTGGTTGCCCTTCATCATCATTAAGCTCTTGTTTATAATAGTGTACCATCCGTTTATATCTCGTATAGATCAGGTGTGGCCAACATGGTTAGACCCAAAATCTACTGATCACTGACGACACGCTAGGCGATCTACCAATTACATACTTCTTGAAATCTTAAATGAAACAGCATAGTTCAGTACAAAATTATGTAGTATTTTTTATTTTATTAAGAGGAAAAATATAACTCGTAACCACTCGTACCTCCGCTAGTTTGTTGTCAACTGACTGACGGATTGACAACCGCCCGCGCCCCACTCCCGCGTCCCCTACGCTTCCCGCTTATTGTTATCGCGCACCGAAAACAAAAGAGAGCTAAACTGCATAGAAGAGAGGATAAATAACGCGACGGAACGGCGATTGAAAAATGATACAAGATGATGTGTGCAGCAGTTAGTGGTTAGGTACGTTGCGCAGTCTGTTCTACGCATTCATATTTTTTTCCTTGCCACGATCGACTAAACTAATAGTCGCGAATTCGCGATCGACCGGTTGGCCACCCCTGGTATAGATCATAACATAACCTAGCAACCTGTTTGATCGTCTGTAGAAGTAAGTAAAGTCCTATTTACTGGAAGCAATTGAGATGCTCGAAGCATGCATTAATTGAAACCAAGATAATAAATAAAAAGTTGCATAAACTCTACACAATTTAGACGATGCAATTCATTTATTGCTTTGTCTGCAACAGGCAAGAAACTTGCATCAAGTAAATCCACACTCTGACCGCGCAACCTTTATCGATCACAATCTGAATCATTTTGAAGGATATTACTAATCCATTGCTTCATATGTTCCAAAAATTTGTCAGCCCATCAACGTAAATTACGCAATGAATGTTGTCGAACTGTCAAAATGAAAGCCATTCCTACTATTATTACGTGATTACAATGCGTGCCACGAAAGATGAGACTTGACCCCGCCTCCCCCGCTCTTTCCGCCGCCCCTATGACGTCCGGTCCCGTCCCGCACTCAGACCTCATACCGCTAAAAATACCTAAAATCGTGTACTGCGCATGTCAAACCACGTGGTGTGTCAAGTCTCATCTTTCGTGGCACGCATTGTACCTCGCTGTTTTCAGTTCCAAGTCATACACAATGTATAACCTAATCACATCTTTCTTAATTATGTTTTGCAAAGTCTCTCTTCATGTTGAGTCTCCGTAACATTAGTGTGACAAATAACTCCAATAACAGTTACGTTTAAGCGAAAACAGTCGTCCTATTGCGTCATTCCATTCTTAACGATACTTTCAGCTTGCGATGTGGTTTGTAAATTACATACTGAGAGCTTTTCAATATTTTGTTTGTATCTTTTAATAGGCATAATATCTATTATCTGGATGTGTACAACTACTAAGGTGTTTTTTTTGAAGTGAAAACTTCTTTAGCGGCGCTGTGTACTTTTTTTGGAATGGGTAAAAACTTCTAAATTCGCGTCAGGTCACGTGACCCTGATCGAAAATTCGTAAGACGTAAAACGTCAGACGTAAAACGTAAGACGCGCGTTGTTGAGGACAGCGCCATCTATGCACATCGGGAAAAACTACGAGGGCCTCGCGTACTAACGTCAGACGTAAAACTTAAGACGCGCGTTGTTGAGGACAGCGCCATCTATGCACATCGGGAAGAACTACGAGGGCCTCGCGTACTAACTACGTAGTTCATCCAACAACGACGAGATGGCGCTGAACCACGGATATATAACTGTGTGCTTATTTGTAAATCTGAATAAATTCCTTTCACGAGAAGAATAAACCAGTCACTTTGGTCATCATACCTGATTTGCAAAAAACCCTATAAAATAAGGAACACACCTTAACACGCGTGTTTTGTTTATAAGACGATTCACAAAATACACTCGTAATTGTTCAAGTTTTCACTTCTGTCGGCACTACCGGAGTGCCAGTGTTTTTTTTTTTTATCGTGGAGACATGCTCCGGGCACGCGTTAGCACTCATCCGTGAACACTACTGGGGTGCTCTCAATCTCAGGTCTGTACCTTCTAAATGTTAATCTCGGGAGCTGTGGGTAAAGTGGTTTAGATTATTAAGTCTTAATACATATTTAAAATGTATGTTAGACTAGCAACGCCCCACGATATTAGCAGCATTAGTTTCGATCCCGTACGGATATCGGGATAAAAGGTATTATAATGTGTTGTTCTATACTCCATAGGTTTAGGTACTTAAAAAAGGGTAAACAAAAAAAACCACGTGACTCATAGATGCAAAACCTTTTATTTCAAATGTTAAAATCATATTATTTTAATTCACATATTGATAGCTTCTATTCCGACTCTGAATCTGATGTACTATCTGTCACATTAATAATAAAACGATCAGTGGTATCATCCATTATTTTGTCTAATTTAAACATTTTCTGTTCCTCTTTTATAACATGGCCTTCGCATTTTTTCCAATTCTCTGCAGTTACACTAGCTAGAGCCTCTGGCAAAAGAATTTTTAGGTCAGCCATTTTAAAAGTTTTATTTTTTTCGGCTATAAACCCCTTAACTTGAGCCCATATTAATTCAATTGGATTGAGCTCGCAGTGATATGGCGGCAGGCGCAATACTGTAACACCATTTTCTTTAGCTAATTCATCCACAACATAGGATTGGTATTTGTGTTTTTCATGTTTAACTTTTATTAATAATTGTGCTTTTAATTCTGCTTCTTCAAAAGCAATATTTTTTTCATTTAACCACTTCTGAATATCAGCCTTTCTTGATGCGGTTGTTGGCACTTTTTCTTTTTTTCTACTGTGATAGGGTGCATTATCCATCACCAAAATTGAGTCTTTTTCCAGTTTGGTAAAAATTGTGGTGATCCATTTCTCAAAATTATGTGCATCCATTTCTGAATGGTAATCACCATCACCCTTAGTGGCTTGAAATATTAACTCACCTCCTTCAACAAAACCACTTGATGAACCTGAAACATAGTTTTAAATAAATTCAACAACTGATGAATAATTATGTTTTCTTATAATATGAGCATTTATGTACTTGACTTAAAATGTGAATTTATTATATGTATATTGTCTGCCTCATTGGTCTAGTAGTTGCTCGCATTACAGCTGACCATGAAGTTCACAGTGCGATTCCCAGGTCAGTTAGTGCTACTGGGTTTCTCTATCTGGAATTTTCAGTAGCAGCCAGAACTCGGGAGTTGTGCCCAGTTAATGGCAATAAGCTCGCCCCTATTACGTGTGACTTAATCATTACTGGTGAAATGTGGGTGTACTATAGGTGCACCTCTGCCCAATCGGAGAAACAAGAAAGTGATTTATTAAGTTCATTTGTATATGTTTTTCACAACCTTATAAAATAAAATTATCATCTGTTAAAGGCTATTTAAGTAATGTTCTTACCAACGTGGCCTAAAATAAGGCGTTTTCCTTTCCCGCTGGGATTCTTTAATCCTGTAGACAAACCCTGCCTGTGAGCCTCTTTACAGGATGTTATGGTAGTGTCTTGCCATGTTGAAGATTTGGTGTGTCCTGCAAAAACAACATTTATGAGTTTACAAGATATTTACAAAGGTAACAGTGTACAATATTTATTTTAAAAACATATTAATGTTGTATCATACCTTCATTGACCCATGTTTCATCCAAATAATATATTTTCTTCCCGTCTCTTCTATATTTTGCAATCTCATTTAAATACTTTACACGCCATACTGCAATGTCTGGTTTGTCAATAAGCATACTCTTGCGACTGCGTTTGGAGTATTTAAAGCCTAATTTCTTCATCAACTTATACATTACATCTCTTTTTATATTAGGTAGACTATCATCATTATTGACACTTTCCAATACTTTTTCAATAGTTGGCATTTCATTTGCAAAAAAAAACATATTATGTACTTTTCTCCTCACTGCGGCTAAATCCATATCATCGAAACTGTCAATTTTGCTTGGTTTCGTTGCCGGTGGAGGAGGAGACTCCACTCTATGCAATGTTTTGTACTGGTTAATGACCTTGTACACAGTTGGTACAGAGATACCCATTATTTCACCAGTTTTTTGCACTATGTCTGTTTTTGACGGAAAATACTCTTTGGGCCATGTTTCTTCTACATATTTAAACACATTTATCAATGTCTGTTTCTCAGATGATGAAAGAGGTCCGGCTTTGAAGCGTTTCTTCTTCGGTGATGGAAATGTGTGTACGAAGTTGGTCTGGCTAGTACCAGCCTCGGGTTCACTCATTTTTCCACGATATGAATTTAAAAACGAATAACGATTAATAACAAACACTAACAATAACTAAATAACAAAAACAAAACAAAGAAAGAAGCTAATATTATCACAATTCAACAAAAACACGTACGATAAACGTCGAGAGCGTTTGTCAACAATGGCATCTGGTTAACCGACTAAAAGTAATACCTGCCACTTCAGTTGCCAGACTATGTCACAATTGTACTCTTTAATTTAGCAACATTATCTAATTCGTTGTATTTTCTAAAAGGTTTGGGGAACCTGTCTTTTTGGGCTCTTTATGGTGGACTGAATACAAAATATTGTACTATTTTAATAAATCTAACTAAAAATTGTGCTCAAGCAGTTAAATCTACGAAGAGTAGCTTAAGAATAAATGATAAAATTGAACATACTATAACAAAAGAGAGAACTATCGTGTGATCGAAAATAAATTTAATTTTGTAAGAACGTATTTTTAAAGAAGAAAGTGTCAACTATAAACAACCCTTTTTATGATTTGTTTACCCTTTTTTAAGTACCTAAACCTTTCAAGTATAGTGTATATGCTATACTACTATAAAGTTGCATAAAAATCTGTTCAGTAGTTTTTGCGTAAAAGAGTAACAAACATCCACCCATTCATCCATCCTCACAAACTTTCGCGTTAATAATATTAATAGGAAGTAGGATGTTTTTATTGTGTTCTACACTTATGAGTAAAAAATTAAAGGTACAATCATTGACTTATAGTATAATATTACTAGGGTACAATTCAACAGCATGTCTATGATAACAATTTGACAGTGATAGCGCAGTAGCAGTATCGATATCGATATACATATATCCATTCGTGCCAGCAAATATCAGTTCCATCGTAGCAGCTTGTTTCCGTATAAAGGGTCTATTTATCTGAAAGTACTTCAAAAAATTTTCAGGGTTCGGTCATGTTTTGCTCTCGGTATAAATCTTGTTCATTTTTATGTTCATTCTAATGTCTGTAAGGCTAATAAGACTATTAACAACTAAAAAAGATGGCTTCGTAATAACAGCTGAGAGCGCCGATCGAAGGTTGATGGGTACGTGCCGAAGTCGGTTTAATGGGTAACCATCCATTACCTACATACGAAGACACTTACGTGCCTCATAAATAACATTCAGCCGGTCCTGACCGTCATTATTAGATCTTTGACAATCGTTATGGCAAATCTGACAACCAGTTTTACTAAGAGGTGAGAGGATGTTACCCAGTACGTAACTAGGCTGTGGAGGTCACAAAGACAGTTACAACTAGAAGCCGACCCCAACAAATGAAAAGGCAAGACAGATGATGAAGAAACAAAACAATCAATAAACCTAAGAAACAAGACAGTTTTCTATTTATAGAACATTACTCGTACCTACATTATTCTAAAGACGAAGCTATTAAAATATTTTCTATGATATTATTATACTGAACATTATAATATGTGACTGTGAGACTTGATTTATAACACAGACTGATTATAAAGACAGCCGTCGAGTACATATAAGTAGGTACATCATCGTGTCATTCACACGTATTTACATCATCAGCACCGATGCTTTTATTGTTTAGGAGTCATTTGGCATCTCTTATGTAGTCTTCTGATTTTTTTGTTTTTTTATGTCTCATTCTTATTTCATAGTTAGATAAAAGCTTTTTGACTTGAATTACATGTGTGCTCACGTTTTCTTCATGATATAGACGATATAGTGTACCTACAAAGTTAAGTAATTTTTTTACGAATGTAAGCAAGTTATGCAGTGTCACAAATCGACAGCAAAATAGATGGAAATTCGAGAAATGACATGAGATTAACTTTACTGTTCCTCACATATTATTATTAGAAGAGACGAAAAATTAACGTAAGATATAAATCGGTTAAAGTCGAGACACATTAGAAGTTTTAATGTTATTACGGCTGTGGGCGTTAAGTGTCCCGCAAAGTGTTAAGAAACGACACAAAGTAACTTTACCGTTAGAGACAACCGACACTATATTTTACAGTGTCACCAATCATGTCAGATTGAAATTGAAAGCCTACGGAAAGTGTGTTTTAGGCACACAATAGGTAGAAGAAGAAAAAAATTATAATAAAAAAACTGCCAATCACCACGCACAGGCAAGATCAATAGAACAGAAAGACATCCAAGCGTTCAAAGTAAATTGCACGAGCGACGCAATTTTGGACAATGGCAAAATTGATTGTACCAAATTTCAAGTACATAAATTCAAAAAAAGCTGTGTTTTGTTATAAGACACTATAAACATCGACTGCTTTTACTGATTGGAAGGCGGCAGTATATATGTAGTCTGAGACGCATATATTATCCGGAAAGCCTTGTAACATAATACAAGAATTTCCGGATAAGATATGCGGCGTGTATCAGAAAGATCTTGTTAAATTTAAGGGTATGGTACTGACCATCAAAATGAACTTTATCCAGGGGATGAAGATGGTAATTGGGAAAAAAATCAATTATCTCATACAAAAATTCAATACATACCACACATTAATTTAACCCATATAGCCCTACCGTACCCTATGTGGTACAGTAGCTTTTTAAAAATATTTCGACATACCCACAAAATAATTAATTTTTGTTTCAGTTGTGTCGAAAAGGTAAAAGTGTAAGTCTTACGTTGAAAATGATACAAGTGCAAATGTATTAGTAATTTTAATAGAAAAAGTGAAATTATCTGGAAGAAAAGAAAGAAAAATAATCACAATGTCTTCAAAAAGGTAAGTTCTATGTTATTTATTATAAATCCCGTAATTTGTTAGTATTATTATAAAGACTATGTTATTTTAGGTATTATAGCAACAAAAAAATCTCAATTATGTTATTTTTGTAAGATATACTAAATCCTAAAGTAGGTGTATCGTATATGGTACAGTAGGTCTATAAGTGAGCAATATTTCTGAAAAATCGTTGTTGTATGTTTACACCTAACTTTGTACTTTATTGTTTCAGATCCTTGACGCTGCATGATATCGCAACAATTCTAGAAGAAGAAGACGATTCCAACACGCAGGATGATATTTTTTTACTTCCGCTTGCGACTGCTAATGATGATCGGACTGATGAAGATTTGGGCGAAGAGGATGAAGTCACCATAAATAATTTGCCTCCAAGTTTGCTTAGAGCACCAGCTGAGTTCGCATCCGCAAAAGAACAAGAAACTGCAGACCAAGAGCCTAGTGAATCTCAAGAACCTTTGCAAAAACGTCTGATGAAGTACAGTTGGAGAAAACGAGATTTGCAGCCGAGACCTACTACTTGGCAACCCTTTTATCATGTTCCAGTTGAGATGAATCCAGTAGAATGGTTTTCTTTGTTCTTTTCCGAAGATGTATATGAGTTGCTAACAACTGAAACAAATAAATACTTATCTCGGAAATTTCTTCCTGCTGACGTAAAGATTGAAGAGATGAAATGTTTAGTTGGAATTTGTTAGTCAGTGGCTATTGTCAGGTAAATAGAAGAAGAATGTACTGGGAAAATGCTCCAGATACAAGAAACAATTTGATAGCTGGAGCTTTGTCTAGGGATAGATTCACAATTATATTTTCTAACATACATGTTGCTGATAATGAGAATTTAGACGCATCAGACAAATTTGTAAAAGTCCGCCCTTTACTAAAACTCTTAACTGCAAAGTTTCTCGAGCATTGTCCCCACAAGGAAAACCATAGCAGTGATGAAGCAATGGTACCATATTTTGGTCGTCACGGCTGCAAACAATTTATTCGCGGTAAGCCACGTTTTATCGTGTATCACACGAAAAAATTAATAAAAATAGTACTTTGTAAAACTTGTAGTTTTTGTATGTATATAGTCCTACCGTACCCTATATGGTACGCCCCCCTAGCGCCCCCCCATTTTTTAAAGTTTTTTTTTTTCTATTTTTTTCGTAATATTTAGGCATCCTTATGTAGGTTTATTTCAAAGAAATACATATTTTTCATAAAAAAAATTATAGGTTCAAATGGGTTAAAAGTACCTTTTAAAAGCACGTTCTGCAAAACTCGCTCTTTTTTTCTATATACCTAACCCTGTTAAATTTTATAACTGACAACAGTAGTTAGTGCTAAGGCACGTAGCTTTGGACAGATTCAAATTAAAAATACCAAACCAAATATTACGTGGGACCAAGGTCTCAAATTTTGGCGTAGGTCCAAACTTGATAATAATTAGGTTAGTATGTTTGTCTAAATGCAAAAATTTTATAGGGGTAGGTGCAGTCAACCTCACAACAATCACCACGAAAATCGTCCTAACAGCTACGACTGATGTGCAGTTGACTGTACACATTGTACATGTTAAGACTGAGTTTCTACAAATGCTTACCGAGATAAACAAGTTGATATACATAATATACAAATCAAGGATAGTTTGGAAGTGGAACAAAACAAATAAATTACCGAAAAGCAAGAATTTTTATTATAAGATTTTTATGGCGTATATGTATAAGATAGAATATTACGTTTGTTTCAATCTACAGCATTTTTTGTTGTCGTAATTAGATTAACTCTGAATTAAATTTAGGGAAATATGTTAGATGCGATTTTCTTTATTGTTTATAGGATTTAACTTGCACTTGAAAAAAAAATCCTACTAACAGTCAAAATTGCTACCATTACATTTTTTTTTTTATTTTTCCAACTGCTGGGCAAAAGTCTTCGCCATACATTTCCAATTTTCCTTTTCTTGTGCCTTCTCCGGTTAATCGCTCAGGAATAAGTCCAAATCGTCACGTCAGCGTTTCTCGGGCCTGCCTCGGCATGACATCATCATCTGCCTAGCCTTTTCCCAACAATGATGGGGTCGGCTTCCAGTCTAACCGGATGCAGCTGAATACCAGTTTACATGGAGCGACTGCCTATCTGACCTCCAATTGTTTTTAGATTAGATTGTATTTTTTTGTCTCTCTTTCACACGCTGTCTACATCTCTCTATTTATTGTCCTATAGCAGGTATGCTGGAAGAGATTTCTTATGAAATAAGCATTACCTTTGTACCTATTTTTCTGTTCTGATTTATTTCGTGTCCGTTTATATATGTGCGTACATAAATTGTAAATAAAGAGGTGAAAAACGTGACTATAGCCTGATATTTTTAATCCTGCTTGTTAAATCTTTAAAACTTGATTAATTCAGCTCGTTCAACAACGCTCCTATTATTAACTTTCTCAAGTCGCGTGTCCTTTCGTAATACTCGACGTAATCTTGAAAAGAAATCTTCGGTATTTACAAATTGGGCATGATGTTACGAAGCTTGTCAAAAAAAGGGTATACTGGTAATATGATACAATAATGGTAAACAGATAATTTATGTTACGAACCAGTAAAATATAATTATAAATTAATGTCATGCCGAGGCAGATGGATCTTTGACATTCGTTACGGGTCGTCAGAAGCCCGAAAGTCTATCAAAGATGTACATGATAGCCGGGACCAACGACTTAAGGCTCCTTGAAACAGGCGCGACACGCGATAAAATCGCGCGCGACCCAAAGCCACCGCAGCGCACGAGCGGTGCCTTTGTGTCGCGTGCGATTATATCGCGTGTCGCGCTTGTTTGTAGGAGCCTTTAACGTAGACGCTATTTCTAAGAAATATAAAATGTAATTTTAATTCTTTGGTACATTAATTTCAAGTAAAGACATCCGTTATTACTGTCAATAATCCAGTATAGAAAACTTACAGCCAAAAAGCTTAGCAGAAATCTCTCGGAGTAGTGAACAAATACATAAAAACACAAATTCTTGAACACCAATCACTATTAAACCATGGTGGCAATAAAAGCAAACGATACTAAAATGGTGGAAAGCTTCTGATTCTCTGAGTAATTAACCTTGCATTCATACGTACTGATCCGTCAATTGTAGAGAAAGCGGACATTATAGATGGTACGGTCCGTCGCCCGTGGTCAAGTAGATCACGTCCAGTAGAGCTAACATCAGAAAACCCAGTCTACATATTTGTTCAAGAGATGTTAAGTTACATAAAATTCAAATTGCACTAGCGTCGAAACTAGGATTCCCTGTGTCGTGAAGACTATTTTCCTTCGTATTACAAGATATGTCACCGTATAATTATGAACATCGCTAGTTTATAATCTAGGTTTAGATTATAAACCATCGAAAATTTGTGAACTGCAACTGCAAACCATTTACAATTTAACGCATATTTTTCGATAGTTTATAATCTGTCCATGGCAAACCGACAAATTGTGAGCGAATGTGCACTTACCGACAGGGTTCACAATCTCTCCGATCCGATTTGGATAGATTATAAATATATTTTACTGATTGATTATAAACTAATGGTGTTCACAATCATACGGTGACATATATACAAAGCAACAGTCGGTAAGATTTCTTAGATCACAATAATTGTATTTTATTCCAGAGCGCCGCTAGAGAATCAGATTTTTTTTAAACTATGGTACTTATCCATACTAATATTATAAATTGGAAGGTAACTCTGTCTGTTTGTCTGTATGTACGGATTTCGATAAACTTTGGCAAAGAGATAGATTGCATCCCGGGGAAGGAGATAGGAATGTTATCCCGATATTCCCACGGGATCGACACTTATGCTTGTCATACTTAATTAATTCTTGGCGCTTCAAGGTTCCACCTTGTTTAATAATATGAGAAAGCTTACACCGTAGAAAAATATGTCATCATAATATTCCCACTGTCCAGACACAGGCCTCCTCCCTGTAAGAGGGAGTAAAATATGTATGTTTTACATATTATAATTGCCACTCGCGGCGGAAATGTTAATATTCAGTCTATATTATTGCATAATCTCCAGCTGGAGGAGTATATTGTATTGGGGTATGAGGAACAGGGTGTAAAGTTCACTCAACCTCCATAGAAAAGGGAGGATCCTCCGACCAGACGGGTGTTGTGTCTGGCGGGCAACTGCCCGATGATTTATGTCGGGCCGTTGAATCTATGCTAGTTGCGCGGTAAACTCTGCTTGCGAGATGCTGGATTTTGCGTGACGTCAGTATGACGCGTTCAAAGTCAAAGTCAAAGCATTTATTTCAAATAGGCACATAAAAGGCACTTTTGAACGTCAGAAATTAAAACAAATAGAATTGATTCTAGTCGCCCATTCCAAAAGGTAGTTTTCGTATGGAGAAGAATGGGCAAGAAACTCCACCGTTACTCTTTTAAAATGTTTTACAATATTTTTTATACATTAACTATATGTATAATAATAATATGTGAAGACGATGCACCTAAAATAAAATTACTATACCACAATAGGTAAAAGAATTAAAAATGAAACCATGACATATAAATTAATTATCTGATAGATGCATGATGCTCACATGTTTACAAACATGGTAAAAGTAAACGATTTTCATTTAAATAAAATAAAAATTACAAGTAATAAATCAGGGTGTGAGTTAAGTAGTTACAGAATGTAAATCAATTGAAATAAAAAAATATATAAATTTACAATTAAATTAGCAACCCGTTTGATTTTGTCTAGACTCTAGATTGTCCTATGGAGCAGGACCAGCATGTTTCCAAGCGTTCTTATCTTGGATATAATCTTCTAATTTATAGTATGCTTGTTTACAAAGTGTACGTTTAATGTGACGTTGCGCGTTGTTCGCATGTGACGTTGTAGATACCGCTACATATGTAATCATTCTTAGCACTATGTTTTTTCCTTTATCTTCATCAATACTTGCAAAATCATCATTTCGGATTAAACCTTCTGTCGAATTTTTTGTGTCCACTAGCTGTTTATTTTGCTCATTGTTCCGATGGACGCGATACATTTACAAGTCACCTAGTTACCCCTACCATTTTACAAAACACGTTAGCAATATCACTTTAAAGTTTATTGTTGCATTTCTTAGGAATGTTGGCATACAAGTCGTTGCGTTGGATACGCGCAGTGGAATGTTAATATTTGGAAATTTCTTGTTTGACTACTGATTTACATCAGATTCTTGGCTCTAATGAGGATAAGTGACAAGTGAGAACTTCAATATTTGTTTAAAGTTTAAATTAAGGACCGTAATTATAAACTTGTTTCACAAGTTACCGAGACATGAACATTGATTAAATTTTTAGAGTGTTCTACGAAATCTCTTGAAGCCTGGAAGTGTTATATCAAATATTAAATTATTGCCAAGAAAAGTTTTTAGACGATAAACTTCAGAAAGATATTATAAGATAATCAAAATGCTCAGTCTTATTTTCACTTAAGAAAATAAGACTGATTGGATTGAATGTACTTATTTAATTAAGATAAAGGAAATCTTAAGCGGGTATCTGATGAAAATGAATAATGTGAGAATTTCAACTGGTGAGCAGAGCCGACCCCAAATGCAATGAGATAGGCAAGTCAATGATTTACACACACTGAAAAAAAACGTTCAAAAATAGACACTTCGCGTTGGTTTAGTTGAGAGGTACTTCCACATTTTAATTTAATGCTGTTGCAACTATAAATACACTTAGGAGATTTCACTAAAACATGCGAATAACACGAAAAAAAGTGGTCAAAACGATAAAAAGTGAATTTCTCGAAAAATGTCAGTTAAGAGGTATTGGCACTTCGCAGTCGAATATACGAAGTCGACGTGTGCGTGACGTTCATAAGACGTCCTATTTTCAAAAGATGAAAACAGGATTTAGGGATCTCTTTCAGTTATAAAAGATGATTCATTCATCATTTCATCATTCATTTTTTTTTTAATTTTTTCATTGATTGTTTTTTTTTTTGGTGTACATAATAAAATAAAATAAAATCTCAAAAATATTGTTCTTTGCCTTAGCATCATCAACGAGCGACAACTTGTTGAACACATAAATCAATCAACAACTACTTTTTCAATACCAAATTGACATAGTAACAACATAATCAACAGACTAAAAACTGGTGCAAATATAGCAAGCAGATTATAGCGTACAAATCGGTACCACAGTGTAATTACTAATGTCAGTGGTTCAGCGCCAGACATTTGATGGGATCTGAGTAATGTTAAAAATTTTGATTTTCTTAATGCGATGTAATACCTACTACCTATTTGTGTCCCAAAATGAAAGTCAAAGTCAAATCATTTTCAGCGGGATTGTCCGAAAGGGTTACCGCTGGCCCGGAACATAAAGGGCTAAGGAAGGAACACGGGTGGGTTTTAGTCAGTAAGAGTCTGACACTCCCTTCCGCTCCACCCAGAGCGGGAGGAGTCATTTGATGATTTCCCATCCTCAAAAAAAAAAAAAAAAAAAAAAGTCAAATCATTTATTTTAAATAGGCACTTTTTAACATCATACAATAAAATTGAATTGATTCTAGTTGTCTCTTCCAAAATGTAGTTTCATAAGGAGAAGAATTGGCAAAAAACCCCACCGCTTTTAAAATGTTTTACAATATTTTGTATAAGTACATTATTTACAAAACTATGTCTAGATATGTTTTTTTATTGATGAATGGGTACGCTTTTGACTTCAATCACGCCTGATAGAAAGCGATGGATGAGGTCTATGATGGAACGAGCGTACCCAGAAGATGCTGGAACTATCACGCATCGACGAAACACAGCAGGCTGCTTGACGCTGGACTCCGGTGGGAGGGTGGTCGCAAACCAGGCGTGCGTTAGCTCTAGCCCTACCACCGCAAGGGAAGAATTGGCCAGTCAAATAAGGTGTTGGGAGTGACTGTCCAGGATGCGCCGAGCGCTCGGTTCAGTTGAATAACTGGCTGAACAAACTGCGCTACACGAGAAGGCTTCTTCATGCATCCCAAAAATAAAATTATATGTAAAGACGATGCACCGCTTGCTTACATCTTGTTGCATATATTATGTTTAATTACTTTAAACTTGAAGAGTAATTATTTCAAACATCTCAGCAACAAGATGTCAGCACGTGATCAACTTTGCACGTTAATATCTCGGAAACGTGAAGCTTTACTGGGTTTGTCATTGTATATTTACCGTTTGCATTGGTGTCAGCTATCAATTTATATAAGTACATTTTGAAGAAAAAACAAAATGTCGCGACAAGAGATATGCGCCAGGCTCCATATTTAAACCCCTCAATCCCCTTTCTTTCCTTTATTTGCAATAACCCATTTTTTAATATGATAGTTCGGGATATAAAGTTGGGCTTGTAGATAAGTAATAACAGCCGCACGGGTCGATCGATCAGGTTAAGCTACTCTTGCCGTGGTTGGTCCATGGATGGGTGATCAAACATCTTCACATACCAAGACCCTTCCGTACCTCGGAAAGGACGTACAACCGTTGGTCCCGGCTGTCATTCGTGGATCTTTGATAATCGTTACGGGTCATCAGAAGCTCGAAAGTTTGACAACAAGGCTTACCAAGGGGTATCGCATTACCCAGTAACTGGGTTGTGGAGGTCAGATAGGCATTCGCTCCATATAAAATACTTGTATTCAGCTGCATCCGGTTAGACTGGAAGCCGACCCCAACATACTCGTAGTTGGGAAAAGGCCAGGCAGATGATGAGTTCGGGATATAAACTCCGCCCCCGTATCCCCCCGAAAGCTCAGCACAAACGCTCTGCGAAAACGGTCCCGTTGCCCTACTGTACCTACCTTACACTTTGCCGGTACTAACAAAAGACAACTTAAACATGAGTAACCAACATTTTTTTGCGCTAATGACGCAGTATCAATGATTGGAATATCTTCAATAGTCTCGAGTAGTCACGACTCACGAGTCCTATGATTAAATTGCTTTGTACTTTGACGTCTTCGTAATGACGGCAAAAAAATGAACGTAACAAGATGTTTTATAACGAGAGTCGAGGTAACAGTTGTCGGGCTTTTGATATGTATACGTAGACAAGGTACTAGCTGCGCCCCGCGGATTCACCCGCATAACTTTTGATCCCGTGGGAATATCGGGATAAAAAGTATCCTATGTGTTATTCTGATGTATAAGCTATTATAGCTCATCAAAATCCGTTCGGTAGTTTTAGCGTGAAAGAGTAACTAAAAGATGACTTTCACTGGCAGATAGCTGATGTAATAAGGAGTAACTTGGGCTACTTTTATTTTAGAAAAAAAAAATGGTCTCATGAAAAAAAATTTTAAACCAACTAAATTAAATATTGAATAATATCCGATTCAAATAGGGAAGTTGTATTATACTCCGGCCAAAATACGTGCAGAAAATAAGATTGAAGAGAAGAAGAGCGGCAACCTTACTTCCTGGGGGGAAAACGGCACATTCGATGTTTAAAATCCCACTAGATTTAGACCATATGGAAAATCCAGTCTGCAGTATATCAAAAAATAGTCTCAAAGCCAAAGTACTACAAGATTGTGTATTTGTAGTATAGGACGAATGCACTATGACAAACAAAATTTATATAGAAGCCGTGAATAGAAAGAACATTATATAGCAATGGATTAGCAATATCTTTCAAAATGATTCAGATTGAGATTGATAGTGTGTTATGGAATTAGGATACAGGTTTAACATTGTAGTAACATAATTATTGACATAATAAGAAGCAGGTGACACAGGAAAAGTAAAAACCTCGTTCGAACAAAAAAAAAATTGCAAATCCGTCTATATATGAGGGAGTTATGCCCAAACATACATAAAAAAAAATATATAAACATCCGAATTGACAACCTCCTCCTTTTTTGAAGTCGGTTAATAAATAAACCAGTCTGTTGGTACAGTTTCGCCAGTAAATGTTGCCGTTACCCTTTCCTATGATATACCTAATTAGACAAAAATGTTAACTAGAATTTCGTTGTAATTATGCAATTATTTTCTGATATAACAGCAGGATAATTGCGTAATACACTCTCAGTAGCAATGGGTTTCATTTTGACAATTCAAAACAACGTTCATTGCGTTTTTTACGTTGTTGAGCAGACAAATTTTTCGAACATACTGGTACTCGTACAATGTACATCGCTCTATGTAAAATACTGGTATTCAGTTGCATCCACTTAACAGTGGATGCAACTGAATACCAGTATTTCGGCTTCCAGTGTAACCACTGGAAGCCGACCCCAATATAGTTGGGGAAAGGCTAGGTAAAACTACGCTCAAAATTCAGTCATTGGTAGGATGCTAAGTAATTTTAACAAAAGATTCTCTCCTCTTGATATGTTTAATACCAAAACGTTATATTCAGGAAACAATTAATAGCATCAGTATGTGACGAATTGACAAATAAATCTAAATTAAACTGAACTGAATAGAAGGTAGGTATACAGACAATCACCACATACTACTATCACATACTCACACACCCATTTGCAACTCCTCATGCACACTCCCACACACTCACTCACACTGTACACTTATCAATGCTTATATAGTTCTAGCCTAGCAGTTCATTCTGTATTTTTGTTTCTGCTGCATGTATTATATATGTAGTTATTCAATTGTAAATCTGTAATTGGCTGTAAGACTAGCTTATATGTATATCTTAAGATAAAATTTCAAAGAGCTGTGGATTTTGTGATTAGTAAATAAATAAATAAATAAAATACTTAAATTAAAAAAAAGTTAAATTTAAATTTAAAATTTATTTAGCAACTTAAATTGTATCTACTCCACAAAAGGACTTTTCTCAGCAGTGAGACAGAGTAAGCCAAGTAAAAAAAAATCACTAAAGTTCAAAGAATGAAAAGAATTGCCCCTACAGTTTCCTTAAAATATTTTTCCTTACATTTTTACAAACTATTTTTATTCAAATAACGTATTTTGTCTCGTCGTTTTCATCTCTGAATAAGTTGGACCAGGGGGCCTAAAAAGGTCACTTTGGCAGAATTATAAAAGGATAACATTATGAATCATAATGGACAGTTAATCGTATCAAATACCATTGGTGGAGAATTTTTCAGTTATTTTTTTTTGTCTGTGCTAAAATACCAATCAATCCAATCCAAATCCAATCCCAATCTCTTATATTATAACTACGTAGTGCAGCGAAAAAAAAAAACACGGACTGTCTTCGCCATATTATGATTCATAATGTTATCCTTTTATGATTCTGCCAAAGTGGCCTTTTTAGGGCCCCAGATGTTTTGGTATTTTAATACAGTGATCATCTACAATTCATGAACACACGTAATATATTACAAAAAATTCAATATTAGAAATTTATTAGCAGAAAATAAATTTTCTTAGAAATCAAATAATGTATATTTCAATATCAAGGTCTGACTCCTAACTTTGAAATAAAACCTATTTCTTTGAAAATAATCTAGGCGTATATTTTATACTTTAATAATTTTATTTATCTTCCATTTCTTCAAGACTTCTGTGAACCTACTTAATTATGTCACCCAAGTAAGAATATGATTACCTATCCTAAGTCAATAAGCTGTTTTATAAACCATTCAATCTCTTTTATCTTCATGGTAACAAGACTAAGGCCTGATTTTTCAATAGTCAGATATTTTTTATCTCTGAGGAATAAATATTGCGGTTTGACAGCTTTTGTATAATAAAAAATACGTCAATCTCTCATATTTATTCTTCAGATTTATGTTAACTGACTATTGAAAAATCAGCCCTAAAATAAAGCATAATGTTTGTTGTAAATTACAACGAAAAATAGAGATATTAAAAAATCTAGTATCACTTATTTTCTATGAAACTAAAGAAAACTGTGAAAGCAATGACGCAATGGCGGCAACGCGCGTTTTAGAGAAAGTGTACACCGAAGAACATTGCAACGTCATTGAGTATCCATCCATTAATCAGCGTAGAAAGTTTATTGATTGAATCGCTATACTTGATCCGGACATGTCCGTCTTAATAAACTCCCAAATCACTAATTAAATTACCTTTATAAACAATGACAAATCTCCTAACACATCCTTTGTACAAGAAACTTCAGAAAAAAAACACCATTCTCATTCTTTGCACAGAAACCATAAACAATCACAAAAAACTTCACAAAAGTATAAAAGAATCGCGTTCAAAATTCGAAATACCAAGATGGCGTCGAAAGCGGCGCGCGCGCACCGGACCTCGCGGCTGACTGGACTCACGCACACACAGTTCACGGCAATGACATCAAACCCCACTACTCTACGTCACCTAATTGAATTAAGACTCTATTGTGAAAGCCTAAACGTGGGAAATAGCTAAGCACGGTGATGTTTTGGCTAATGAATTAACAAGTGGCAAGCTACCAGGGAAAACACAGGTTTAATCGAGATCAGTGTTTGAGACAAAACTTATAACATACCTACGCATGGCTTAATATTTATGTTCATGAACATGAGAGAATCCACATTTACAAACAACAGATGCCCAATTCTTATACTTAGCAACGTTAAATTAAGCTGTTAAAAAAAAGAAACAAAGAATATATTTTATTTGGGACAAACACAGGGCTTTAGCAATAAAGTTGAAAAATTAAAGAAATTTGACAAATTGTAGTAGCTTGATGTGCTGGCGTCTGAACCTCCATCGATTTTATTTAGCACTATTGGACAGTGATCGCAGTAATTGAAAACTTAAAGACATTGTCATTTCAAGTTCCGTCAGTCCAAATATAGGCCCTGTCTCGGTTTCATCAGTACCTATCTGCCTAGCCTTTTTCCAATTATGTTGGGGTTGGCTCCCAGTCTAACCTGATGCAACTGAATACCAGTATTTTACATAGAGCGACTGCCTGTCAGACCTCCAAAACCTAATTACTCGGTATTAAGATAACCCTTGTTATTTAAGACTGATTGTCAGATTTTTGTACTTCTGTCAAAGATCTGTGAATCCGGGACCAACAGTTTTACGTACTTTCTGAGGCACGGATGGGTCTCGATATGTAATGGAAGGTCACCCATACATAAACCGACCCAGGCAAACGTAGCTTAATTTTCGATCGACCCATGCGGCTGGTATCATTTAACAACGACCCCCTTGGCACAGTTTCATCAATGAATGTTGTATTTGATCAGCTGTTCCATCTCGCGATTAACTTACAACCTGTTGCTACAGAATGAACCTGACCTTTGACCTTAAACCAACAGCCGGACGACGGCGACGCGACGCTTTAAATAAAGCCGAAGTGTTCTTAGTAATATCAAAAGCGGATATTTTTGTGGAAACCTTTTGTGATTCGATTTGGCAAGACCTTTCATAACTGGTGTAATTCTCATAACATAAAGTCCTCCAGACCGTACTTCGGCCACGGCGGCCTATCTCAACGGACATTAGCCTTCGGCGCGGGAGATAATTATTATGATGCATAATGGCTCGTGCACACAGGCGCGACGCGACACGCGACACAAAAGGCTCGTACACACAGGCGCGACGCGACACGCGACACAAAGGCACCGCAAGTTGCGCGACGAGCGGTGCCTTTGTGTCGCATGTCGCGTCGCGCCTGTGTGTACGAGCCTAAAGGCACCGCAAGTCGCGCAACGAGCGGTGCCTTTGTGTCGCGTGTCGCGTCGCGCCTGTGTGTACGAGCCTTAAGTGTGCGCACAGACACAGGTGCACTCCCTCTTCCCTCACTGTCATAGTCCGATGGGAAGGCAATCCGACACGACAGAAGACAGATCAGGCGCAGGACCAACGGCTTAACGTACTTTCCGAGACACGGGGGTATCACACCGCCAACTTCCAATCTCCGGGCTGTTACTAAGAAATTCCTAACATTTCCTTTCATAACATACATTATATGAGTACATAACATCACGCCTGTAATCCTCAAAGGGTTATATAGAGGTGTACTGTCGCCACAGGAAATAAGTAACCAGGGTCGTCAGATATAGTTGAAGTTTAGTAAGAAACAAATTGATGTTTTCAAATTAACGTAATAGGAAACAAACAGTTCCATTATCAAATTAAATTTCATTCGAAGCATCCTTCGGTTTCTTACTAAACTTCCACTATATCCGACGACCCTGGTTACTTGTCTCTTTTGGTGACTATACTTTTAGGACCTATAGAGGTAAAGCAAATTTCGCCAGTTACGCTATCACGTATCGCGTTACCGCTTCTACTGAGAAATTCCTGATGCAAAAACCCACTAACACTTTAGCCGACCAGGGCATAGAACCCAAGACCTTATGCTCAGCAGTAGCTCTTGTTACCAAAATACCAACGAGGCAGATAATTTTCATAATCATAATAGCGCTCGAGGCTTCATAATTATCTATATAAATAAAATTCCAAGTCCTGACTGACTGATATTTCAACGCACAGTCTAAACCGCTGGTCCTAGAGTCATGAAATTCGGAGGGTGTATTCTTTATGAAGAGTAGGTATCGACTAAGAAAGGATTTTTTCAAAATTCCACCCCTAGGAGGGTGAATGGGGGGAGGGTGAAATTTCACGCGAACGAAGTCGCCGGCAGAAGCTAGTGTCCAATAAAATAGTTCATTAATGTTAATTTTAATGAGTTCATTAATGTTAACTGGTAATTAAATGCTTCGTTTGAGGCCGTAACTTCAAATATAATTTCATGATTCTTAATTACTGCGGTTCGATGAAAATGGAACGGCTTATACCACCGTAAGATTTATTATGTACCTAATACTGTCATGGAACAGAGAGATCGGTATTACTATTAGGGAAATTATAAGTGCAACAAAAAAAGTTTTCTTTAGGACCTACAACTTAAGACTCCTTCAAACAGGCGCGACACGACACGCGACACAAAGGCACCGCATGTCGCGCAACGAGCGGTGCCTTTGTGTCGCGCGCGATTATATCACGTGTCGCGCCTGTTTGTAGGAGCCTTTAACGTCTTTTGTATGTAGGCAACGAGTTAATAGAAGAGCTTCTATTATATTAATTCATCATCTTTACTAATCCAACAGAATAGCATAAAACCAGCGTCAATTTACGAACGTAAATTAAAATTAGTAAGAGCTATCGAATAAATATATTCACTTCTGAATTCAGCGACTAATGCTGTCAGTGGGCTACTTTATATATTTTAGAGATTCAACATCAGCTGTCTGCTAATAAAATCAAATTCCAGCGTCAAAATTAGGCATCAAAAGCCATCAAACTTTTTTATTCAATAACTTAATTAATAAATCATATTCTATTTTCATAAAAATTAACAGTAGGTATAATAGTCAAGTCCTCAATTACCGATTATTCCCGATGTCCACCACTTGTTTGGCCACCACTGGAGGACAGCGAAACAACTTTTAAAAATTATTCTCGTTGTCCACTACTGGGGGACACTTCATGGTTTGAATAGGTCGAATCTGTTCCAAAACCGAATCGGGTCACCCCCGCCTTCACGTAGTCTTTTGGCTTTTTTTTTAACTATGGCATCTCGTAGTTGACCTTGAAAGGTCGTGACTACTTAACCGGACTATCCTGTGGTTGCCTTGAGTAAACTCAAAGCCTCCAGCCAGGGGCTATTAACTAATATACTAAGCGACTTCACGCTAAGGGCACCCCCTGTGGGGTACGAACCTCGGCGTAGGGGGAGAGGGCAGCAAGTTGGGACAGGCTGGATCAGATTATTATTATTTAGTATGATGAGATCGGCTTTACCTATTTGACTACTCTGAGAAGAAAGGCCGAAACAAACTCAGAAGTCACAATCGGGAATTCAAATCTACAGGCTCAGCTGTGGCGCGGGCTGGCACTACATCGAGCAAGGGTCGGGGGCGGGGAGTCTTTTGGCTGCTACCCCTAGGGTATATATAAAAATCGGAGACGCGGAGAACAACCCCCGCCCGCTGTAACAAAGCATAGGCACCCGTGCGAGTCGTAGCGGCTGAGGCTGCGAGCTGAAGCTGCGGAGGTGAGCATGGGTACCTATCTTTTGTTACGTAAGGGCGGAGGGGTTAAAAAAAAAACCAAATTCTCGGCCTCTCAAAGACTCGACACAATAAATGATAGCACGCAATATTCTCAAGGTTGACATTTCAAGAGATTAATGTTTAATAGGTCTTCCGGAAGACGTAGCGTTGGAAGGCCTCCCACAAGGTGGACCGACGATCTTATGAAGGCCGCAGAAACCCGTTGGATGTGAGAAGCACAGAACCGGTCGAAGTGGAGGTGCTTGGGGGACGCCTATGTCCAGCAGTGGACGTCTTTTGGCTGAAATGAAGATGATGAATGTTTGATAGCACGGACATTATTCTCAACCACCCTTCAAGTCACATGAGAATCGACAGCTGTCTTAGTGTGAACCACGTATGAATGTCACTGTTGTTACGCCTACAATATTATACGCAGAAATATTAAAAATTAATGAAAGAAATATTTGTGCGCGTTGTTTATTTTCTTGTTTAGGTATATAAGATGCAATTGAAATAACTGAAAACCTCAAAAAAGGTTATCATCTCGTTCATGATTATGAGTTACTTCTAAAGGCATACGCATAATCAGCGTATATAATGCTCCCACTGCCTCCTGTCGGTCAGAGGGAGTGGGCCATAATCCACCACGCGAACCCAGTGCTGGTTGGTAGATTCCCTCACGTTTTCCTACACCGTTTTGCAGTGGTGATGAAATAATTTACATAAAGTAAAGCGCCTGTCTGGGTTCAACCTAGCATCAATAAAAATATGTTTGAAAATTAAAAATTTTCTTGCTGACTGCATTTTGTTCAAAATCTGTGAATGGTGATCAAAAGGATGATAATCGTACTACACTAAACTAAACAAACTAAACTAAATACAGCAAAATCAAAAACCAAGGAAAAATAGGAATAATAGGAATAATTCGTTGTCCGTTCGGAGTTATCCCGGCATGACTTAATTTGTAGAAATAACTTAATTTGTAGACTTATTTTGTATTTCTTTAGTCCATTTTTATTAGACCAACTAAGGAAAGGAATCGACGAGGACCACACGACAACGTTATTTATTGTTATAAATGTGTTGATGGTGGTGGCGATGATGATGTCTATCAAAACCCGATATTTGATGGTGATAGTCCCTCGCAAAACCGTTAATTCGCCATTAGTGAACAATTAATAGAATAAAATAATCAATAAAAAATAGGATTCAAAACAACTCGCAACCGGCAACAAAACAAAACAGGCGTTAAAGTACCTATTATTATAAATAAAATACCTTTCTATTCATATAAAAAGTATTGTTGGAGCGGGTACCAGGTTCTATACATTTTTGCCCATAATCCTTTTTCAAAAAATAAGGGCAATCTCCCAAAACTTGTTTTCCTTTAGCTACAACAGTTAAGGTACCTGCCCTTTTGACCCCATCTCAAAAACCCACCCTGTATAATTATCATTTTAACTTTGAAGTCTATTTTAAATGTCGCACGTCATACATTTAATATTTCCTTTGCTGTTATGTCGTCGACGTAAAAGACGTCGACAATAATTATATTCACTGTGTTATTCTTATGGTCTAAATATTACAAACGTGACATACTAGCAACACTTTAAGTATTACGTGGAACTCTGAAAATAGATTTCTTAGTGTCGTAAAATGAATTCTTGGTATATTGAAGGTGGTTTTTTAATAGCAGTAGCTACAGTTTATTTTACAATCAATATTCATAGCAGATTCTATACTATACCAACCAATTTTAAAATGTCACATCTTCAGCATTTGTAGAAATTACCATTTCTTATCATCAATCAGTCTTATTAAAAAGTTATTGATTTATTCCACGAACTTAGCGTCACCAAACCAGGCTGAAACATGGTAAGACAGATCCCGAGAACCATTTCCAAAAATGGCTGCAGCAGTGATGTGTAGTAGCATGACGCTACCGTTAGTTAAAGTCAGTGACCAGGCGCACGTGCTCGCGCGCACCAACTAGCTCTGACTTCGATTAAAAACCGACACTGGTATGGTAATGAGGATTTAATTAGTTATAAATGTTTTTGTCTAACTGACATTCTTCATCCTGTCGTGTTATGTTGGAGAAGATATAATTATGAAGAGTGTTATTGGATCAATATTACTGTAATAGACGCAAACGGAGTGATATTAGGAATTATGATGGGTGCTTAAATAGGTACAGACGCCAGCACATCAAGCTATTACAATCAGTCAAATTTCTTTAATAGATTTTCAACTTTATCGCTAAAGCACAAGGTTCAAAGTTGATTGGGAAAATTTGACAGTTTCGAGTAGCTTGATGTGCTGGCGTCTGTACATTATTCTGTGAATGTCTTTGACCTATTGTATGAACATATTCGGGTAGCTTGATGTGCTGGCATCTGTACATTATTCTGTGAATGTCTTTGACCTATTATAAATTATCCGGAAGACGCTCTCAGCAAAGCCGTGAGATACACAATACTATTTCAAATATTTTTCTGTTTATTTTTGTGTGAATATTAACCTGGGTCAAATACATTTATTTTATTTCTTCCATTCTTTTCAAAGCTCAAAAGCAAAATGATTTATTTTAGAAATGATAAACTCCTCGGTAATTCCGAATTTGACGAATGAAAATACCAGTAGTAAACAAAGAAACTCATGCCATGCTAAAGATACTTGTATTAGCAGCCAAACAAAAATAAAAGTGTATCAGACAGCCCACAATGACGTCATCAGACACAAGTTATAACATTCGACAATAGGGAACTGGTTCTTCTGGTATTCGTTATGAAACTGACAGGCCTACTGCGTGTGCGTTATCTTTAACTGATGGGTGGTCATTAAGTATCTATGTTAACGGTTAGGATCTCAAGTTGGACGTACAATCTCATTACATATTTCATTTATCTCCAAGTTTTTGTTCGGCATTCTATGTATAGCTATACTTAATTAACTCTGGACGACATTTGCGGGGTAGCCCGTAACTGGTAGCAGTTGAAAGAATGTAGCTGACGATCAAGTACCTACATGTAAATTAAGAAGTCCCTACATATCCAGAAGCAATGTTATGAACACCTTTGTAAACACCATGTTTCTGGCAAATAAATATTCTATTCTATTCTATTCTATAAGTGAACTGCTATAGGAATTTAATTTATCATCATTCTGATGTCTAAAATTCCAATTAAAAGCAAATTAAGAAATCATAATAAAGGCTCCTGCTAACGGGCGCGACGCGCGACGCGAATCGCGCGCGACACAAAGGCACCGCTCGTTGCGCGACTTGCGGTGCCTTTGCGTCGCACGCGATTTTATCGCGTGGCGCGCCTGTTTGAAGGAGACTTAACTTAAACAATGCATAATAATATGTAATGTTTTATTCCATAAAATAATGTGACTTAGTGTCTAAACGCACTATGGCGAAGGTACGCGACCGAAGTTCAGCATGCTTACGCCTGCAATGCTATTTGAATAACTGACGACACATTATGCCGTACGTTATTACGTATTACGTTGCGTTAAATAGCATTGCAGGCGTAATCATGCCGAACTTCGGTCGCGTATCGTCGGCATAGTGTGTTTAGACACTTAAAAAAGATTATTGGGCGAAAATTGCTAACAAAATCTGTTGCATGCAATGCATTTATTTGAATCAACAAAACTACAACTGCCTACTACTTCTGATAAATATAAATATCTTAATAATTATGATTTCCTAGTACACACGGGGACACATCAAGCTATACATTTCCATTTTGGTCCGACTTCGCATTGTATATGGTTTTTCGTACAATAAGAAGTCAGCTTATTAAATACTGGAAATGTATAGCTTGATGTGAAGCCTTGCGTAGAGAGGCTTTTCACTCACGTTCAATTGCGAGCGCGTTAGAATTTAATATTTATGGGAAAAGTTATAGCGCCACCTGGTGGTCACTAGGAGAAACCTCATTTGCCATACAAAATTCTAACGCGCTCGCAATCGAACATAAGTCGAAAAAACTCACACTAAGAACACAAGTGTCATAATTTGTAATACCTATCTATATTATTTCCAAGACCTATACTGTATTTTAATTTTTTTTTGTTTTTATGGTATCGTACCTCAAAAGGAAAAAGATCACTTCGTAGTCCGTCGGTCTGCACGTCAGTCAAGACCCTTTTTCTCAGGAACGCGTGGAGGTATCAAGTTGAAATTAATATCAAATACTCAGGGCTGCAATCCCTTGGAGCACTATCCGTTGACCCTAACCCTACCTCCCGTTGACCTAGAGTCATGAAATTTGGCAAGAAGCAATGTCATGTAGCACAAGTAAAGGAAAAAAACCGAAAACCGCGGCGTAACGTCGTTACATTACAATTTTTTTTCCTCGTGATCCACCCCCGTCCACCGTTTTCTATTTACATACCTAAAAATTTGTATGAAACCCTCGGTGCGCGAGGCCGACTCACACTTGACCGGTCTTTTTTTTTATATACTATTGAACACAAAAAATAACAAATCAATCGAGTTTATTTCTTCTTATTTTGAATAAGTAATACCTACCACATCAACCGTCGTTCACAATGCCGATGTTAGAATCGATTTAGAAAGAGTGCATTCAACTCGAATACTTAACGAGTAACTCGTTAGCGGCGAGTAGAAATTATGATTCGTATTAAACTAGAAATTATAGTTCGTAATTACAGTAATGTATTGCATAATTTGTGCCTAGTTTCTTCGATTCTTTAGATAATTTGCTTCTTACTCGTACGGACTCACACTTATGCAATCATGTTTGCACAAAGATAGTAGTTAGACATGGACCTTAAAAAAATATGTCCGTTAGAGAATTAAAAAAAGAATAACATCTCTTTGGCAGTTCGTGAAATACAAAATACAAGTGAAACTTTTATTTTCTCTTGACTGTACTTACCTGTCAAAAAGAGTAAACCTAGATAAAGTGGATAAAACAGAGGACGAACTAGCAGGGGATCGAGGAGGGGGTGGGGGGTGGAGGGGGGTTGTTCAGGGGATCAGACCGGGTTAAGTCAATGAAAAAAGGAAAATGTTTAATGTTGTTTAATGTTTGGGCTTTTGCGTAGGTATGTGTGTGTTTTGTTGTTTGTTTTTTATTTGTACAGACGCTAGCACATCAAGCTACTACAATCTGTCAAATTTCTTTAATAGATTTTCATCTTCATTGATAAAGCATAAGGTTCAAAGTTGATTGGGAAAATTCGACAGTTTCGGGTAACTTGACGTGAGCTGGCGTCTGTACATACTGGATGCAAAAGGTGTAGAACTGGGTATTGTGGTATGATTTGGGTGAGGTCTATATGTACAGTAGTGCACTGCGATAGGTTGAAATGTTGCACAAAACTTTGTAATTACGTAAAAGTATAACGCGTTTTAGGTTCCTTTATAGTCATTGACATCCAAGTGATATAATCAAACTAAGAATTTCTTACTACACCCCCGGAGATTTATTAGGGGGCTCGTGGCTAAGTAATAACAGCCACAAGGATCAATCGATCAGTCCGTGGATGAATGACCACTGTACAAGTGTACAGTCTTAAACTGTACATGTTTTGCTGACGCGGTGCCTCGCGCCATACGTGCGTCATTTTAGTGCTATAAATATTAATGCCATACAATAAATCGATGAGTGCGATTACTGCTACGCGGTGACTAACATTAGAGAAAGGAATCGTCAACAAGTTTACCTGTAAACACGAATAAATCTATCGGGAACTAAGTGATCTTTTCTCTACGCGCTCCAACCTCAACTTCAACTACTCTACAAGTGTACGAACCGTACAACCACCTTTACGTAGGTACCGAGACCCCTCCATGCCTTGGAAAGCACGTTAAGCTGTTGGTCTCGGTTGTGATTCGTGGATCTTTGACAGTCGTTACGGGTAGTCAGAAGCCTGAAAGTCTTGTAGAGGTATGAGGAACAGAGTGTAAAGTTTACTTATCTATATATATAAAAATGAATCCCTATTTCCCTTGGTCACGGCATCACGCCTGAACGGCTGGACCGATTTCGCTAATTCTTTTTTGTTCTGTTCGTTATTATCAGGAGAAGGTTCTTATGAAAGAAAAAAATTAAGGAAATTGCGCGGAAAATTAGAAAATTTAAAATTACTTAACCACCATATAAAATTATTTAATGTAACCTTTTTAATGTAACCTTAAGATATTTGACAAAAACATTTGAAAAAAAAAAAATGACGTTTAAAACGGATTCTTCTGTCAATCTTATTTTATTGATAAACAATACATTTAAAATAATTAAATTAAAGGATCTATGAAACCTGATTTCCTTAGTACACATGACGGTTACTTTAGAGCCATCAGGCCTAATGTTAAAAGTTCAACTGCAGGACAACACGCGAGACGTTTTAATGCGCCAACAATTGACGAAGTCGCTATTGTTGTCGTGGGTGAAAATTTAGAAAACCGAGATATTGTTTTACATCGGCGTAGCAATCAACTGCAGCGTGTGTCCGAAACACATCGATCATATGATGCGTTACAATATCCTATCTTATTTTGGCAAGGTGAAGATGGATATCACTTTTCAATGAAGATGATAAATCCAGTTACAGGTTCCGAAACTAACAAAAAAGTTAGTTCAATGAATTATTATTCATACAGACTGATGGTTCGGGAAAATGAGGACAATCATATATTAAAATGTCGGCGTCTCTTCCACCAATATGCTGTGGATATGTACGTGAAAGTTGAAACTGAGCGATTGACATTTATCAGGTTGAACCTAACTTAATAAAATCAAAAATCTGCTCATTTATGGCGTCTAAGGCGGAACAAAGTTCGCCGGGTCAGCTAGTACTCTATAGAAAAGGGAGGATCCTCCGACCAGACGGGTGTTGTGTCTGGCGGGCAACTGCCCTATGATTCATGTCGGGCCGTTGTATCTATGCTAGTTGCGCGGTAAACTCTGCTTGCGCGATACAGGATTTTGCGTGACGTCAGTATGAAGCGTTGTTTGCATGTGGCGTTGTAGATACCGCTACAGTCTAACAACCAGTCTTGCCAAGAGGTAGCATTACCATTCCATTACCCAGTAACTGGGTTGTGGAGGTCAGATAGACAGTCGTTCCCTGTAAAATACTGGTATTTAGCTGCATCCAGTAAGATTGGAAACCGACCCCAACGTAGTTTGGAGGATTCAGAAAATCAATAATGCCCGTATTCACTCATTCTAAATTAATTGGACGCCCTCAGGCTTGGTAGAGCGAAGATCTTCGCAGGTTGGCTGGTAGCAGCTGGATGAGAGTTATCGAGAATAGAGCTGAATGGCGTACGATTGGAGACGCCTATATCCAGTAGTGGACTGCTGAAGACTGATGATGATGATGATCTTAATAAAAGCCAGGATGAAATCGAGCTGTTGGATTTTCAACGCGGCTCAGTGAAAATAGGCATAATACAGCTAAAGGAATATAATCTAGTTAAACCAACAATTAATTCATAATTCCTTTAGGTAAACTTAATTACTTTTCGGCGTCAATTGGCAACAACATGACATGCGCCTTGAAATCCCACACAAACTTAATAGAAAATCTCTCTGGAATTATTCTAGACGGCGCTAAGACGTGATATCCTTTGATATTTAGTTTATAATTATTGGTTCTAAAGGATTAAGAGCGTTTACGCCGTAGGGCATTTCATACAAATTTTCAAGCCCTTGTTTTTCTAAATGAATGAACTGATTTTAATGAAACTTCATACGCATAAGTAATATACAAAGGTCTAAAAAATTACTTAAGAACATTTACGAAAAATCCTATTTAAAAAAAGATAACTGGAAATCTCCGTTTCTATGGAAAATTTATAGTTCATTCATTTCGAAAAACAAGGGCTTGAAAGTTTTTGTGAAATGCCGTACGGCGTAAACGCTCTTAAGATAAATCTATTTGCGGTTCAAATAGTTTTCAAGCATTGAATTACAACGAATTACCTGTTGAAATACGATGCAATTTATCCTTTCTTTGTATCGATATGGTAGGTTAGCGTTATACATCAATAGCTTCTGGCCGCGACTTTGTCCGCCTGAGGTTATCCCCGCCCGCTCTATATAGTTTATTTATTTTTGGTTGGCTACTAAATTTCGTAACGTGATGAAAAATAGCCTCTAACCTTTCTCAAGAATTCCCGTTGTACATCATTGACCTGCACCATCAATAGTGCAGAGGAGACTAATAAACTAAAACTGCTAGTATCATAGTATGGTTTCATCTGCACCATTACGAATGGTACAAACGGAATCGCATTGATAGTATGGTCTCATCTGCACCATTAAAAATGGTGCAAACGGAACCACATTGATAGTATGGTCTCATCTGCACCATTAAGAACGGTGCAAACGGAACCGCATTGATAGTATGGTCTCATCTGCACCATTAAGAATGGCGCAAACGAAACCGCATTGATACTATGGTCTCATCTGCACCATTAAGAATGGTGCAAACGGAACCGCATTGATAGTATGGTCTCATCTGCACCATTAAGAATGGTGCAAACAGAATCGCATTGATAGTATGGTCTCATCTGCACCATTAAGAATGGTGCAAACGAAACCGCATTGATATATAGTATGGTCTCATCTGCACCATTAAGAATGGTGCAAACGAAACCGCATTGATAGTATGGTCTCATCTGCACCATTCAGATGACATGACATGATGATCAATGCGGTTGTAAGTATTTCCTCAAATTATTTCCTCTTTGCATGTTCTAATATTCTTTAAGTGTTGACAAGGTAACTATTTTGTTTTAATTCTGTCATTTAATGTCAATAATTGTGAAATTGGAGCTTAGACTATAAAGAACAAATCAAAATGAGCGAAACTAATTTAATTGGGCTATCAAATGCAAATAGTCAAAAATCAAATCCGACTGGTGGTTCCAGAGATTAGGGCGTTCAAACAAACAAACTCTTCAGCTTTATATTAATATTTATATAGTATAATTATAGATAGATATAATTAACCCAACATAGTTGGGAAAAGGCTAGGCAGATGATGATAACATAGATATAGTAAAAATTATATTGAAAATACAAGATGGCGGCATTCGTTCCGTTATAGGTACATACATATTTAAGTATATGTACCTACAACGGAGTGAATGTTTTTCAATAACGTATTTTCAATATAATTTTTGTGTCAATTTCACAAAATGTTTACCAGCAACGCCCTGTCAAGGCCATTCAGGTGTCAAAAGATTCTTACAGCGTTCTAAAGCCCGGTACACACGCAGCGACTTTAATCGACGGTGACTCGCTAGCGACTTATGACTGTTGTGTCTATATTATAGCGATTTATCAGTATTCGTTTCGCAGTAGAAGGCAGTAGACGCAAAGAGTATAATAATATATAGGGGAAAGTAGATGTGTATACCGGTGTCTGTTATTAACTTTTTTTATTTGTGAACGTTTCTTTGTAATGTCCGAAGAAAGGCGTCGAATGTTACTAGCGTTAGCAGCCGTTTGCATATATGACAAAGAGAGAGAAAAGAAAAATAGAAGATGTTGGATTTCAAGCTTTTTTCAATCTTTTCGTGTTGTCTTCGCCAAACATCCCTCATATTTTTAATTTTTTTTATCACAAAATCTCGATCAGCGTTTGGCTCCACCTCCTTAAATTTTTCCACTAATATCTCATAGCTTTGTGACTTTAAATCTCTGTTTGAGTAATCTTTACTCTTAACCATCCATAATGAAGGTAATTCCCGGTATAATTCTATAAATTCAGTTACAAAAGCCCGAGAATATTTACGTAGGTCCGCCATTTTAAAATCGCTCACGCACGGCGTACACGTCCACACATCAACGATGTCGCTGGCGACTGTTTGCTGTTTGGCGACTGTCGACTTTTCAGATTTACAGCGATTCGATCGCCGCATTGACAGCGACTATAAATCGCTGCTAATATTCACGTCCACACACAGATTTTGACATCGCCAGCGAGTCGCTATCGATTAAAGTCGCTGCCGTGTGGACCCTACTTAAGTACATATTTTATCTCTCTTTATTGCCAACGGAAGTTTTATTTAGCAACGACGTTATCAACTCGCTTGTATGCTCCGACGGGTAAGCAGACGTATTGCATCATCATCATCATATTTATCAGCTGAAAGACGTTCACTGCTCAGCATACATAGACTTTCCCCAAGCATTCTGCTTCTGTTAATGTGATGCTAGAAAATTTAATGAAATAACTGAAAAAAAAAAACGGATAAACCCTACAATTCTGCTATGTAACAGGAGGTGAGATTATTGCTTTCTCCAGCATTCGGCGTATAATGGTGAACTTATCCGCCTTGCCATACAAACGGTGTCTTCAAACAGTCGTGACCATAAACATTTACCATTTCAGTAAGACCATCTTGTGAAATTGGTAACGAATTGAACCATCAGACTGGTACCAACACCTTACATTAAGATGATTCTTTCACTGCTTATCTCGGGTCACGAAGTCGTGACTTGTGAAATATAAAATAGGGACGCTTCCTCCACAGAATTGTACAGAAGGTCGGGTCTATACAACGAGTGAAAACGCACGCACATGTACACAGAGACCAGAAACACTTTACATAATAATATAACAACTAAGTAGACTGAGAAATCGCTGCGCTGACCGCTGCGTGCTGACTTTTCATTGTACGAAAAGCCACAATGCGAAGTCAGTTAAAACTGGAACTGTATAGCTTGATATATCGTCGTGTTACGTGCCACAGTACAAAATCGACAAACCAGGGTGCTTACTCTTCAATTTAATTCCGATAGATCGACATTGGAATTGTGACGTTTCGTACTCTTGAGTTCGATGCTAGCGCCAAATGATTTTTAGATTGGGTGTCCATTTTGGGGAACTAAGTGGAATTGGGTTCGGGCTTGACGTGGGGTAATTGTTGACAATATTGTTTTCAAGAGTACCGAATCACGTGACAGTAAAATTAACATTGGAATCATATTGGCATCTCATTGGAATTAAAATTAGTTTGAAGAGTAAGCCCCCAGCAGTACTAATAAATTTCGTGGCGTCGAAGTTGCGTTGAGTGCACAACTTCCGTCACGCACCGCCTTAAAGCAATCAGTTTCTATACGTAATTTTTTACGTAGTGGGAGTAAACGGAGAAATGCTTGGTTTGTATGGAAAATGTTGACAATGACGCCTTTAGCAGTGGCTGGCGAGGCGTCTCCGTGCTCTGTAATCACACTAATAATATAAAGGCGAAAGTTTGTGAGTGTGTTTGTGTGTTTATACGTTTGTTACTTCTTCACGCTCAAACAGCTGGACCAATTTTGATAAAATTTCGTATGGAGTTAGCTGACACCCTGGAGTAACATAAAGGCTACTTTTTATCCCGATATTCCCACGGGATCGATATTTACTCGGGTAAAACCGCGGGGTGCAGCTAGTATAATACATATGACGGAGAAGGTACGTGTCTTTCGTTATTATCAGCCATATTTAAATTACTGTGGGCGTACTATGGGCAGTGTTGGTTATTTCGCAGTAGAAAAACCGTTTGCAGTTCAAATCAATTTATAATTTTACGAACAAATTAATCTCACTAGCGAATCACTTACTGTAGGTAAATACACGACACGATTTGATACGAAATGCGAGACAGTTTCTGAACACAGTCATGTTGTCCATTTGATGTCCGATGATCAAGAGAGCTGCTCCACCCTGCTGCTCGCTCTCCTCGACTTCCCACGAACTCAGGCTAGACTCTGTCGAGCGCCGCCAGGCGGCGCTGGCGTTTGGGATAGCCAAACTAATGACTTCCACATTATAATACTTCTATTCTTTTGTGTGCATGCCCCCCTGGTGTATGTAGCCGACCTTCTGTAAGTACTTTTCTGTGCTTCCGCCATTTTTTTTCTAAAGTTTTAATGAATAGCGGTGCAGTTGCTTGAACATTTCTCCGATTGTGGATTTAGAAGTTTTGTAAAGTAGACGAAATTAGACGAACACGATTTTGATGGTCGAGTTGATTTTGTGATTGTTTGTTCATGAACTGATTTTATGAAGTTGTTGAGTCAAGCTAAAGAATTTGTAAGACTAGATTCACTGAAGCTAATTATTGTTGATTAAGATGCTAATTATCATAAGTATTAGCTATTCCTAATATTCATACTTTATTTGAGTAAAATGAAAGGGGAAGACCAAAGAAACGATGCGCGATGGATGGCCTGTGTTAATCATTATGGTTAGCAACGGGGTGATAGAAAAGAAAAGCTAATAGAAAAGTATGAAAGAAAATTAAAGACATGTTGATCCAAACAAATTGGGATAGGGGCAGGAATCTACATCATTCGATGTAGATTTGAGTAAAGCCAAAACTAGAGACTATCACAATTATGTCTAACCGAGTTTTTCTGTGTGTATTATGTGCCTTAACCAAATAAATTTATTTTCTATCTTTTCTATGTATATCATTATAAACAAAAAGATAATAGAGAAAGATAATAATAGTACATTTTTAATACAAAACTAAATAATGATCTACTTAAAGCACGGAGAACATTTTCGATTGAATAAATAATAGATTGTACAACTAGTGCATAAAAGAAATCATCTTAACCCGAGACATTTACATCGTCATTTAAGTCAAGGGGTAAAATGGCTCGTTTATGCCCGACTTATACACTCTGCTTTTCACTTCGATTGCAAGAAAATGAAACAGGCATAAAGTAGGTATATAACAGTATTTCAACTGGTCAAAAATGTTGCAAAATTGAAGAAGAGAATAGCTAATTTCCGCCACGAAACTTTATAAAGTTTTTTTTTTATTTTCGACATGGGTACTTCATACTGCCAAGGCATAAAAACGTTTCATTGCGTTTTTTTTAAATAATAAATGACAACTATTTTATCTGGTTTTATTAAATTAACGATAGAAAACGACTTTAACCCGCGACACTTTATTGTGCGTGTGGCTGTTGGGACTGATTATCTTAATCTAATAAAAAAAAACTTTAAGCACTAGAGCATAAAAAGCGACTTTAGGTCGCCTACGCACAACATAATGACGAACTTTTAGAGCATGAGAAGTGAAAAATCTATTTTCGGACGATGTAAAATAACTACGTCTAGTTTGAAATAAACTTGAATGGCCTTTTATGTTAGCACCATTAGGATCGCCAAAAGTTTGAGTAATATCAAATATAATTAAAGGCCGACTGATCCAACAAACTGTTTGATCGCAGTGTTTGCTTAGAGATAGATAATCCAAGTAAATATTATAGAGATTAATGTTTTTAAAGGGTGTCTCAGTAAGAGTGCCTCAGTAACAGTGTACTTTTTCATTTTAAAATAAAAGCATGTATTTCATGAGAGAGTTGTGATATTTTTATTGGATTATAAAGAAGACATGTTGCGATAAGTATGGAATAAAATATCCGGCAAATAGCCCCCATGGTAGGTACTGATAATAAGCCATTACTCTTTTCTTGAAATTTTCCATGACTTTTACACAGAGATGTGGCTGTATCTCATCGATGACGCGTTGGATCTATGATTTGAGCTTAGGAATTGTTTCTGGTTCATTTGCATAAACCCAAGATTTCACAAAACCCAAAAGAAAAAATCACACGGCGTTAAATCGCACGATCTTGGTGGCCAGTTGACATCAGAATTTCTGTGTATTCTGGAAATCGATGCTGCAATAAGTCGATTGTTTCATGCGCGGTGTGGCAGGTGGCGCTGTCCTGCTCAAACCAAATGTTGTTCAGATCCATGCCGTCCAGTTGAGACTACAAGAACTCCGTTATCATATTCCTGTAACGAATGCCGTTCAGAGTCACTGCAATTTCGGCCTCATCTTCAAAAAAATAAGGCCTAATCACGCCGCCTGACCAAAATCCGCACCAGACAGTTGCTCGTTGTGGGTGCATTTGTTTCTCATGGATTGCATGAGGATTTTCTGAGCCCCAAATTCGACAATTTTGTGTATTCACGTAGCCATTCAGATGAAAATGCACTTCATCGGAGAAGATGAGTTTTTTCGAAAAATTGGCATCGACTTCACTTTGCTCTATTACCCATTAAACGAACTGCCGGTGTTTTTCATGGTTTGATGGTTTGAGCTCCTGAGTTAGCTGAATCTTGTACGCATGAAGGTGGAGGTATTTTGTTAAAATTCGCGGTTTTCGGCGACACTCTCATTTACAGCAGCAATGTTTTCAAGAGACCGACCGGTTCGTTGACGCAAAGGATTCTTAACATCCATAATCGACCCAGTTTCTTCAAATTTATTGACCACTCTTCGCACATTAGGTTTTCTGACACGCGCTTCTTTGACACATTAAGTGCACTTTGTGTTGTGAATATAAATTTTCCTGTATACAATGTGGAGATAACAATACGACAGTAAATGAAAACTACTCGGAACTATCAAAAGAATCCTAACATTGAAATAAAAAAAGTTTTTTTTTTAAAGTACCCATTTTCATACTTACCGTCTGTCGCGAATCTAAAACAGCTATTGCCACGATTATATTTAAACGTGTAATATTATATAGTCGTAAGATAGGATATATAATTTTCCCTAGGTCTTCCCCCCCCCCTGACGGTCTCAAACGCCCACGTTCTCCACGTTCACAACGTGAGCGTTTTTTATGGCGTGCCGTTGGCGTGGGCGATTTATTACATAAAATTAAGTCGAAGCTTTATATAAAGAGAGAAAAAAATGTTGATACAATCCAATTTTTTTTCTTTTAGTTGCTCAATTAGCAGTCGAATAATTAAAAACCACCTTTTTATTATTTAAAATGCAGCGACAGATCTAGGAAAAATACCCAACATTGGTTTTTACGCCTTATAAAACTTTTAACTACCCACTGTTTTAAACGCAGCAAACGTCTTCAACTCTTTAGCCGACCCGCCTATTTTACAACAGCAGCGCCTAATTCCGTATTCCGGCTCGCTCTTAACGATCCCATCGTTGCAAATTGCCATCGACGACTGGCGATGATTATGAAATCGGTTTTTACCCGGATCCACGTTTCTTTACTGAGAAATATAGGAATGGGGCCAAATAGGTTAAGAGATTACCTTCGTGGAGGCTAGCTTTTAAAACAATTAGGTATGATTTGCTTCTTTTGATAATTTGTTTTTATTCTTTGTATAAAATACAATACCGATTGTCTCTTTCCAAAGGTCGATGTGCAATATTTATCGCCGGGTACTGTAGTGTGTTCTACTAAGACTTATATAACAGCAAATAATAAAGATAAAATAAAGTTAAAAATTAAAAGGGCTCTACATACAAGACACGTGTTTTTTCGGCATTGTTTGTAGCGGGCTATATCTCATGAACTGAATGAATGAATTTTGAACTTTTTTTTTCCACCATGTAAGAAACGTGTTTTTGTTTACTATACGTACTGTATTTTTTTTTGTATTTTTTTAAATAAATAAAATAAAAAATAAAAAAAACATTTAATTCAGACCAGGTCCATATTTTGTTAGTAACAATGGTACTTAAAACTAATGTTAGTATTAAACAAAATAAAACTAAATTCATTTATAAGTATCAGAAAGAAGTAAATAGATACTGTTAAATATCGTACAGTGATACGCACCCCTTCGTGTGCGAGTACGACTCACACTTGGCCGCTTTTCTTTACTTCAATAAATTAACTTCGTTGACAAGAATGAAATTGACAGACAAGCCAATAATTTCGTCATTGTTTGGTATCTGCTGCGATTGACGTCAAGCATCGCAAATTGGGTTTCGCGAGCCGCCGCCCGCACCGCCCGCGGCTGTTGCAAAATCAACTGGTATTTACCCGGATCCATTTTTATTTTTTTAATATTCTTTTACACAATACAAAGTCATTAAAAATTCCTCAGTGTCAGTTAGTGTCTGCTTCTACTTATCTTACGAGTAAAGGTTGTTACGAGGTTAAAGATAATTTTGTGCCAGAATGAGTCGTTTATATAATGTTTACATAAAATTAAATCAATTTAGATTATTTTTTATTGCAGTGTTTGTATTTTCGGTATCTTGTCAAAAATGTACAGAAATGTATTTTTGACAGATTGAGACAGATTAATTAATTGAGAGATGAGATTATTGTTCCTCAGGTTTTTTTGTTTGAAAATTTTGACTGTCAGTTGTGACTGACAATTAAAGTAGGATAGCGATTAGAGCAGTAGTGACCCAGTGGTAACGGCCGCGTTCTAAGTTCTAACCCAAGCAGGTACTTTACTTTGTGTAAATTATTTAATCACCGCTGCTCTGAAAACGGTGAAGGAAAACATCGTGAGGGAACCGGCATGTCCTTGAACCAAAAATACGAAGCCATGTAACATCTGCCAACCCGCACTGGGCCCACGCTGTGGATTACGGCCCACTCCCTCTCACCGAGACGTGGCGTGTGTACCAGCTGATAATGCCAAGCAATTAACAAAGAATCCATAGGGTCAAATTGGATCAGGTCATATTACGTCATTTAAATGAGACAATAATGTACCTAATTTAATTTTCTATTCGTAGAAATTTCTCATAAATCTTTTAAATAATTACGTGATACAAATACTAATAGAAATAACCAAACTTATGTAATAATAATATGAACTAGCTGGTATGGCCTATTTGTCTAACTACTAATAAATTCCATATAACCTAGGTACAGTCAACAAAAGAGATAGGTATGCAAGATCGTCGGATATAGTTGAAGTTTAGTAAGAAACCGATCGATGTTCACGCCGCTGTATTCTGTAATAATCTCAGCGTGAAAACAAAGGTGAAGTGAGCTTGAAGAGAGCTGTCAATGACATTAATCTTGACATTGACATTAATCTTGACATTGACATTAATCTTGCATCAGGTGGAATGATATCTCACTTCACCTAAGTTTTCACGGTGAGTTTATAACAGAATAGCACTACAAGTTTCATACCTATTAAGTCATTGACAGATACCTACTCTGAAACAGGCCTTACTTTTTTTTAGGTTAAAAATTGACGGGTAATTTTTCCATTTGTATTAGGTAGGTTACTTACATATAGGTAGGTACTTTTACTACGGGACCAACCCTGAAATCGTGAAAAAAAATCAGCTGATCCAAACATTATTATGTTCGCATAACTCGTCATAATGTATGGAGCAACATTTATTTATTCAGGATTTCAGGATTGGTCCCATAGTAAAAGTTGTTCATAATGATGAGTATAATGACCTCTTTTAAGGATTAAAACGATCGAAATGAAAGGGTTTATATTAAGTAGGACACGCAAATAGAATGAAGGTAATATCTTGTAAGAATATGTTTTTCTTTAGGCCACTAGATGCTGTCAATAATTAGGTCGGCTCCTTTGAGTTCAGGGAAACCGAACCAATTTAGGAAAGTCTCCTAGGTAAACGATCTTTATATAATATTATTCACGTAGGAAACTAAAAAAAAAGGAAACATGTAAAATGCTGGTATTCAGCATTCGGTTAGACTGGAAGCGGACCCTAACATAGTTGGGAAAAGGCCAGGCAGATTGACTCAGAATATTTTATTAATATGGTTTAATCATTATTTAATTTATTTCCAGTGTTTTCATTCATTGACGTATTGTCGTCTCCACATTGTATAAGTAGATACTTAACCACGAGGCTGACTGTCAAATAGAGCATTTTATGTTTCAAGTTGAAAACGCATTTTAGCAAAAAGTTCAGCCTTAGGTAATAGGTAATACGGGCTGGTGTCAGTAACTCCACATCAATGCGCGTATTCGGAATTGAAAGCATTATAAGATGCCTTCAATTCTACATGTTGACTGTTATCAGACAGCGTCACTTCGACACTTACTCGTTTTATTTTTTGGCACATGTACCTACACTTACCACATGAGTAGACAAACACCTACGCCCTAAAACATTGACACATGTTGTTATAACTTTCTAATCAGCCAGACAAAGAGCAATAAATATAATTAATAGAAAACAACTGAGAATCGCATTGCAATTAGAGAAAGTATGAAACGTAGTGTGGGTCACGTTTCACGCTAGCCGCAAACTGTGATGACATGGGAGAATAGACACAATTAAATGTCTAGATTGGCTGTGTGGCTTATGACCGATTCTTATAATTTACGAACTGTTATGGTTCATATTAAGACTCTTGTATCTTTAAAAATAATGAACCAAAGACCTCAGACCCTCCTATAATTATGGATGTAGCTATCACAGGTAACATTAGCTTAGGAATCAATTTAAAGGCCCAGTTTGGCAATAAAAATACTACCTCTGGTAAGCAAAACGATTTGTTTTTGTATATAAGCACCGAGCATTAGCATGGACAAAATACCAAGACCGGCTTTCCGAGACACGGCCGGGCCGTGTCTCTGAAAGCCGGTCCCGGCTGTCATTCGTAGATCTTTGAAAGTCGGTACGGGTAGTCAAGCACTAAATTCTGATAACCAGTTTTACAAAGGGGTATAGTTACCCAGTAACTGGGTTATGTAGGTGAGATAGACAGTTGCAACAAATATAATACTGGTGTTCAAAAGTAGGGTTTTCCCTACAATGTTAGAGAGGGTATCATTTGCTTAGCCTTTTGGCTAGGAAAATGATGAAGTATAAGTTGAAGTTATAGTTCGAATAGTGTGTTTATTAAATCGTAAAAGTAGAAAATATACCTATAAAGTAGCGATGACAATACAACAGTAAATTAAGTTCGATGTAATGTTCGATGTAATCCTTACTACAAAGCGCAAACCTGTGGGCTACCCACAGGTTTGCGCTTTGTAGTAAGGATGAAAACCTCTCAAGTTCCGTTAATGAGACACAATTGATTTTCTATTGTATCGTGCTTCATGTAGTACGCACGGGCCTTGACCGGTTAAGAATATCCAGCCACATCCAGCTAAGCTTTTCTGTGTTAAACGGAGACTTGTTCACTTTTGGATTTATTTGTTTTTTATTTATTTTTTAACGACCCACAAAACAATTATTGTACAAATGTCTAGTTTTTGTAGTAGGTACGGTCAGCAATATCGACATAAGTTAGTTTTAATACTCTCATGTAATTGAATTTTGTATTCCTGTGAGAATATAGTTATCTGAAACCCCATATACCTATGTATTATTATTAAATCATTACACACTTAATTATAAAGTTACTAATCTTATAATATAACTTCCGAAACAAGTGCAATAAACAAAAGAAAAAGTTTTTTAAGCGCAATCACTGCAGAAAACCAAAAAATGCTTGAACTACGATTAGTGAAAGTATACAATCAAGCCGGTATGGGGCAATTCGTGCCAACATTGGCGGTTAAGTAACACCCATGACGGTAACTGGATGGGTTGGCGGCATGAATGAAGATGACCTTCGATGTTAATGTGCGCTCATCATGAGTGATTGTCTGACGTTTAGAGAATCGCTTACTTCATGTTTCAATCTTGAAGATATTAGCAGATTTTTTAATGGGCTAATTTTATGCTTTGTTATACTTGCATTTAGAGTCAATGGATTTGTGCATGTGCACCGCGTGACGATCGCATCAAAACTGATCGCCAATTCACCACCGCCGCCATGACACTCTCAACCCCATTCGGTGTTACCCGCTCTAAAGTAAAAATACCAAGAAATAAATTCTAAACCACTGAGTAAAATAAAAATAATCGATTACAACTTTTTAAAAGTATTACAATAAATCTACTCAATCATGGCGCGCTATCATGTACGTGTGTATGTAATGTTTCGAGTAGATATAATTTATTATTAAATAATAATGTTATTCTTCGTAATATTTCATAAACAGTAAAAATATAAATTTCATCAACCTTCATTCATGTATAAACGACAATATACCGCTACCGACAAACACAATAAGCATTAATTATTCAGTGATGCGGAAGCGACAAATGAAAATTACTTTGTATTCACTGAGTTCAATTCAGTTAGTAGCGAAGCCACAATGGCAATGCGGCACTCGAGATGCAGGTAATGTATTTATCTCCTACCTGCATTTCAACTCTAGGGTGCATAAAAGCAGGGAATTTAAGATAATCGCGTTCCGGAACACGTTGAATAATAATTAAATGTTTTTATATTACCTATGTGTTTGTTGAAGATGATATTGATAACTTATTACATGAAAAAATGGTGTGAAAATAAATTATACTGCTAAGTTTATTGTTAGCTCAGTGAGTTTATGAAAGTAGTTTTAGTCAGAATTTACAACGCAAAACAGCGAAGGTAATCAAGCTCTGTGATTTCCAGGAAAATATTAAATTATCTGAGCAAATTGAAGAACCCAGCTGGAATAAATATAATAAAGTGCGATACAGGCAAATGGATATTTTTTCATTCTTTTTATCTTTATGTCTGAGAATAAGTAAATACTTTTTTTTGGCACTGTGTGACCTAGACTTGCGCTTAATTCAAGCTTTTCTGTGACTTAAGTAGTCCATCTTTAGACAGAAACACGTGACTTAAGGTGACTATATGACATAAAGCGCGGTCTTTGTGGGATTGCATAGAAAAGAAAGAGAACTGCGATGACACAACGCTGGTAATTTATTGCAAAATATGAAGCAAATCCTTACATTTACATTTACAAAAAATCTATTGTTTGGACTAAAAAATTAAAACACTAGTGCTTTAGTATGTTGCTTGTAGAATAATCTGATGAAAAATCATAATGATGGTATGTATATTAATATGGTTTTTATTGTAAAAACAAATTTTTAGAGGTTTATATAGTTGTTTTATGTTTTCAACACACTATCTACCTAGCATAAATCCTGAAGAATATCATATATTTTTCTGATTTTGTTTACTGTAGTCGATCATATGTTTTATTGTTTCTAAAACTTGCGTTTTTTTGTGTTTAGGTCCTGTAAGCCCCTTAAGTACGGGTTTATGTCACACGAGATGATTTCGTGCCGTTTGCTTTGATACGAGAGCCATTGAAATATGTATTTTGAAATACATACCGTTCAATTCATGACAGACCGAACTTGAAAAGACTGGTCGAGAATACTGTCGACTCTACCGACGACGAGTGAATCGAGATTCGGCTGTTGCTTTATACATGCGTTAAGATATGGGGTTCGTGACGATATGGAATTAATAAAATAAAATACGATTGCTAGTTGTTGCGCGGGCAAAAATGACGATGGCTTAAACAACGATTTCTTAGAACAGCGGTTCATGTGTCATGAAAATCTGTAATTTTCCCCAGTATTTGACATTGGCTCTGCTGTCCTAAGTAAGCGGCAAACGGTCGCACAATAATGGCTGTCCAATTACAGAGTGTTTTTTGATGCTGGTGAAAATAGCAGATTTTCATGATGTCCGTTGTAATATAACGGAACCGCTTTCATAGGAAACAAAAGCTTTACTGGCCTGCGTTTGAGAGACTGGTGGCGGTCACCACCAGCTGGGGCATTTCTTCTGGCCTGAAATTATTAACGACCGTCAGGACACACTACACAGTGGATTTGTACCTAGATAATAAAGATGTCATTGTATTTCATTCCATTTATCACCCTCGCTTTGAACATTAAAGGCAAGAACCAACTGCCATATGATAACATGAACTTTTGACAATAGCGGATATTAATTCTCTCAGTATAATTTAATAGCAATTAAGTTGTTATTATGGTCTATAGATTGTGTTAAGACGATAATCACTAAACTATTACAAGGAGTAATAATACGATAGAGACGTGTGACCTTTGAAAAATTATTAGCTGTGAGTGAATGAGGTATCTACCAGCGGAACTGTGAAGGCCTACCTAATCAATGTTTATAGATTGTAATCAAATATTGCCCAATTATTTACCTGCCGATCTGTTCTGCAAAAACCTTACCGTGAGAACTTGTGAGCTTTAAATGAGTTGTCAGGTCCAGTTGAAAACCAGCGTCAGGCACCAGTTGTCTGGCATTTTTGCTGAACTGGGCCTTATTGGCGCAGCCGTGAGGCACACTTTCCTGCTAATTTCTTACATCGGACTTTGCACTTTTTATTTTTATCTTATTTTTTATCTGATGTACGACTAATATCTAACTATGTGGTGTATTGTGTGTCTCTTAGTCTGTGCTAAATAAATGTATTTTCTTTCTTTCTTTCTGTCAATAGTGTTATAGAGGTATAAAGAACAGGGTGTAAAGATCACTCATCCTCCCTAGAAAAGGGAGGATTCCCTGACCAGATAGGTGTCGTGTCTGGCGGGCAACTGCCCAATGATTCTTGTCGGGCCGTTGTATATAATATTATGCTAGTTGCGTGGTAAACTCTGCTTGCGAGATGCAGTACTTTGCGTGACGTCACTATGACGTGTAGTTCGTATGTGGCGTGGTAGATACCGCTACAGTGTCAATCCCTAGCATCAGGGGAATGAGAGCTCACTTTGCCTAAATTATTACCGTGAGATTATTACAGAATAGAATAGCTGGTGTCTATGATACAATGTTTTTTTCATTAGTACAGGTTCCAATGATAATTTTTTCTGTAATGTATTTTTTTTTTGTCGCACGTAGATACTTAATAACTGAACGGGAACATCATCATCTGCCTAGCCTTTTCCCAACTATGTTAGGGTCGGCTTTCAGTCTAACCGGATGCAGCTGAATACCAGTATTTTACATGGTGCGACTGCCAGGGGCGGTACCTTCATAGAAGCCGAAAAGCCCGGCTTGCCCTAATAAAATCATAATTCACAACAACAAACTTACTTAAACCTATCAATAAATAAATATATTAAAAAAATACCAATCAATGAACTCGAACACAAACATTAATAACTGAAAATCAGCCAATCCCTCAGTTGGGCGTTTTTTTTATACGTTGAAAATCTGTGGGCTTGCCCTAATTTTGACCCCTAGGCACGCCACTGGCGACTGCCTATCTGACCTCCACAAGCCAGTTACTGGGTAATACGATACCCCTTTGTAAATCTGGTTGTCAGACTTTCGGGCTTCTGACGACCTGTAACGACTGTCAAAGCTCCACAAACGACAGCCGGGACCAATGGCTTAACGTACTTTACGAGACACGGAGGGGTCTTGATATGTGAAGATGTTCACCCATCCACGGACTAACCGCGGCAAGCGTAGCTTAACCTTATCGATCGACCCGTGTGTTGTGATTACTTAGCCACAAGCCCCTCAATAACTTAACGGGAATAATATTATTATTATTATAATAGTTTGCAAACCAATTATTAACAATTTTGAATCCGGATATTATCATAGGAAGTAATAAAGTTTCTCTTATCTCTGTTTCTAACTACTCAACCTGTAGGTTATGTAAACATACCTACCTTCCTAATTGGTAAACTTCGTAATATATACCCCTCTTACTAATAAACGTTGTAAAGCGTCTGTATAGTTACACAACGCTTTGTCTTCTTCTTTCGAAAGTCAAATTACTGACGAATGAAAGAGAGAAATCGGTGTGTATCTATTCACCTGATATAATACGTTTATTATAGTCCGCGCAGAATTAGTTGGCCGCGCCTTAGGTATGTGAGGTGGGGCGGAGGGGCGGGGGCGCATTACTTACTGCATGCGTTGCAACCCGCCGCCTCACCCCTGTCCCCATCTCAGTGGACAAACAGTTCCGCGCGGACTATAAATAAAAAATAAAATTCATTTAATTCAGGCAAGACCCATATTTTCATAAAATTAAAATATCACAATGCCTAGTGCCACAGAATAAAATTTCTCTAAATAAAATACCTTTGAATAAAATTTCAATGTATACAAATAAAATAAATTAGCAAATACAAATTAAAAAGGTCATGGAATTAAAATAAAATGCCAAAGCAATTAAAGTAAACGAAAATTAAAAGATACAAATTGTCAGGGTCACAAAACAAACATTCAAAATATTAAAACCAATTAAAACTAAGAATATAATACTATAGTAAGGAGGTTAGAATACAGAATCAGATGTCAAACTTGGAAGATGTCAAATTTTGAAGCCACCCTGTATTTTGATGTGGTTTTCCCCATTTTTTACAAAATGTGTTTTGAAAGGTATAATACATTCATATTTAACTTAGAGCTGGTGTATTCTGTGTTTCACCGTGAAAGCTTAGATGGAGTATTCTTGAAAGGAACTGCCATTTCACCAATGCTGGGGATTGACACTATCTTCACATTTTACGTGAGATTTTCACATATTAGATCGCCTGAAATCTCACATTTGACATATCGACACATTGCACACGTGCGAAGCAGGGACAAGTCGCTAGTTTATTTATAGGTAATCAAAACATTGTCAACCAACAAAATCTTATCTCTAAGACAAATGAGTGAACCTGTTTTCGAATTAATAACGAATGTGATAGTGGTTTAAAAGCTTTAATTTACCAACATCATGTATTTTAACATTATCTACTTAACAGCCTTTAAGTTTATGTGAACTTTATTGACCTTCATTTAAGATTTAAATTAGGGCAGCAAATTATTTCAGATACAACAAATCTTGGAAATTTTATATACGAATATTTTAAATGTTCGTTTTTGCACGGTCATGTGTTACGGCACAGATTCCGTGAGATACTAACTTCTATATTGGGTAAAAAAAAAAACAACATTATGATTAAAAAAAAATCACCAGTCTACAAACACGACGACGGGAATAATATTTTTATGATAACATTACATTTCGAGGCTTTAGGCAAACAAGATAGATGTGAAATCAATCTCACAGTAATTGATCTGTTAAAAAATATTTCACAATGTTATTTCAAACAAAAATTCCTTAGGAAAAGATAGATGTTTTAGAATCAAAAAAAATTTAAACGAATCTATTTTATACTAAAAACAGAAAAGTTTTCGAGAGACGTGTATTTATCTTAATTGGCAAGTGCTATTAACTTCTTTATTTTTTTTAAGTGTTCATATTTAGAATCGGAATTAGTGTTGTAAACTAATATTTTTTGTACGATTGTTTATTCACGCTAAAACGGCCACTACGGAATACTTAGTTTGAAAAAATTAAATCATAGATTTTTATTAGAAATAAAATTGAATGTTTCGATATTCATATCATAGAATAACAAATCAAATATTCTTTATCCTCATATTGTTTAGTTAATACCTATAAAACTTATTAACAAGAAAAACATTTTATCGAGTGACTGTTTTTAAATTTTTCAAGTCGTAGGGAAGATCACGGAGTTTTTTTTTCCCTTTTTTTTCAAAATGGGAAATCAACAAATGACCCCTCCTGCTCTGGGTGGAGCGGAAGGGAGTGTCAAACTCTTACTGACTAAAACCCACCCGTGTTCCTTCCTTAGCCCTTTATGTTCCGGGCCAGCGGTAACCCTTTCGGACTCTAACAAGCAATAATAATAAGACGTAGTCGTCGGAGCCCCGATTCGTGGAGTTCCTATTTCTGTCTACAGGCTAACCTCACCCAAGTCGGAGTGCCTCAACTCTCGAGATAGCTTATAGAAACCATTATTTTTATAGTTCATTCAAATTGGAATAATACACCGAACAAACAATATTCGTTAAAAATAATTCTACTGTTTTATTAGTTTGTTAAATAAAAAACGTAACTATAAAATTCATTGAATTGTTTTTCTGTGAAATATGTTTCATTCAAGTAAATAGTCGTTGAAACAATAATACATATTCAAAATGAAAATACAAGGACCAAATATTATTATTTAACTTTTTCTGCGAAACGAAATTCTATGAAATTTCTGTTTGCGAAACAGGGGAAAACTTGCACCATAAATACATTTTAAAGTTCATGATAATAATGAATCGTTGTAGTTTAGTATAACTAATACCTAATTAATTAATAAAACTAACAAAATTATATCCTAACTGAACTGAAAAACTAAAACTTCTTTTAATAACATACCATTATCGTACTACTATAAAAACTTACCAGTAAACTTAAATATAGTGCAAAACGTGTATGCAAACAACTGTTCATAGTGTAGTAATCGTGGGAAATTCCACACAAACGTCTTTTTTTAGGGTTCCGCACCACTAAAGGAAAAACGGAAGACTTATAAGATCACTTCGTTTTCCGTCTGTCTGTCCATTACGATATACGATACGATACGAATCAAAAGATAATTAGCGAAATGACAACACTCACAAGACCACGACCATTATCCGAAATCTACCCCAATGTACCCGTCGCGAGATGGTTGTGTTCAAGATTAAAAAATTCCCTTACTCACCTTGCTGGCCGGTGAACTGCGGCGGCTCGCTCGCAGCCTCCTGCTCCTCAGCCCGCGGGCCACCTCGCCCCTACGTGCCTAGCGCCTTCCGCGCGTTACCCAAAATACGGTTACACAAAGGGGACCTTAGCACCTAGACCCTAAGAGATAGCTTTTTCAAAATGTAGTCTAACTCAATAGGGCTAGGGCTTTTTTTTATATCGCATTTAGTTTTCGAGATATAGACGATTTTATCACAAAAGACATGAACAAAAAGCGAATTTTTCTAACACTTATGCATTTTCCAAAAAAAGTTTTTTACCTTTTGCAATTTTTATTTTACTATCTTCTAGCTCTTATCAATACGCATTTTTTGAGATCTCAACCATTCACGTAGCCTTAAAACTCACGAAGCCCTAGCCAAATCTCACTATTTAGTAAAATGAGGGCCTTTTACCGGAGGCAGTCTAAAATCATTTTCAATGCTAAAATCGGAAAACCGTAAATTTGTAATTATATACCTACAAATTTGTACGGAACCCTCGGTGCGCGAGTCCGACTTGCAATTGACCGGTTTTTTTTTAAACAACGATATTCGCAATTGATGGAAAATATCGTGGGAATACGAAGCTCCGTTAGTAGGCCTAGAGTATTGTGAGTCATCGGGTCAGAGATAATACATTCATCGAGGTTTTGCATTCTTATGTTGATGCTTACACTGACACGCGATGGCGGAGAGAGAAAATGTTGGCAAATTAAACGTTGTAGAAGGAATAGCGTTATGAGAGGAGCAGGCCTTTATTTAGACACCGAAATAAAACAATAAATTGATTTAAAAAAAATTGCAGTTCATCATTTCAACCGAAAGACGTCCACTGCTGGACATAAGAATCCCCTAAACACCGCCACTTTGACCGTTTATGTGCTATCCGCATCTAGCGGATTCCTGTGGCCTGCACCCTAATTGCGTAACACACGATTACTCTCAATTTGAATAATTTTGAAGCATATTTCTAATCCATTGCTCCATATGTTCCAAAAATGTGTCTGCTCAACAACGCAAATAACGCAATGAATGTCGTCGAATTGTCAAAATGAAACCCATTGCTACTGATAGTGTGTTACGCAATCACCCTGCTGGTCCACTTTATGAGAGACCTTCCAACGCTACACCACCGCGGCCTGCTTTAAGGCTAGGTGGCCCCGAATTTAAGTTTTTTAAAACAATCTGAGACAAAGAATATAGGGTTTTAAATAAAAAAAAAATATATCTGTATTAGTTAAGGATCTTGTCTAGACAAAATCGCATTCAGTTGCAAGACCTGATGAACTTCACACGATAGCAAAAAATCGCAAAGTTACCCCTTTTTAAAACGTTTTTTCAATATTATGACTATATTACTGACTTTTTACATTTAATTTTTGTACTATATTAAAGAAACTAATTAGTTATAGACAAATTCGCAGAGTTTGACTTGATAAAATGATTTTCTTAATTACTAAGTTTAAATATGAATTAAAAGCGCCCGCGGCGGCTCCTACGGGGCCGTTCAGTCGCGTGCTGGCGCTTATGGACGACGGACCTGTGTCAGTTTTTTCCGCGACAACTTCGCGAAACTTATCATCTGTTTTTGAGAGTTTGTTTGTTAGTTATAATGGGCAATAAACAACGCAGGCGAAAAAAGTCGTGTAAAGCAATAAAAGAAACAAATAGAAAGAATGCACTCCAAAGATATGTGAAGAAGTAAGTACCTACCTAAATGTTTTATTTGTATTGTAATGTGGTGAGCCACAGTATAAAAATATCAGTACTACTAGAGAACGCTAAGATTTTTGAAATACATAAAAAAATCAATGGCTAGTTTGGCTATAGAGAAGTTCTCCAATGCATAATTTTATTCAGTATTTATTTGCAAGAGGAACAGTTTGTAGAATTCACTCGAGATTTTTGTTATTGCATGTTTATTATTAACTATGCCACTCCAAATGGAATAATAAAAGAAACTTGGCTTGAAATGTTTACGTGGGTTTTTAATGTTTTAGAGCAATGCAGTTGCAGGCCAAGCGCAGTGCGCATGTATCAACTAATGATTCGGCGAATATCGAGTAAGTTTTTTTATATTATTTATTTTAAAGACATTCTCTATTTTTTACTACATATTTGAATTAAATAGTATCTCACTTGTTATTGTAACACCATAAAAATTAATAATATACATATACTTGAATTAAGTAGGTACGTATGTATGTGGGGGTCACATACATACCTACTTTATTATTAAAATTAAAGTACCTATTTATTAATTATTATTACTGTTTGCGTATCTTTGTTTCTGTATAACTGTCTGTATGTCAGTGTGCGTGTGTATTTGTCTTTGGCATTGTAGCTCCTAAACGGAAAACGGATGAATCGATTTCAATGCAGTTGTCTCTATTAAACAGACTGATTTAATAATAAGAAAGTTTTTTAAAATTTTACTTGTTAATTACCAACAAGTCAAAAACAACTTTTGTGTTACAGATCAATAGAGCATGCGGAAGGGCATAAAGTGTCTCCATTGATGACTTTAGAGCATGGTTTACTTGAATAATCTTAGGATTGAGGAGTAAGTAACTGTATTGTACTTATTAATAATCAATTATATTGTTTTAACCGATTCAATTAAAATCACACTAAAACATGCTACGGCATGCCATAGGCATAAGTAAATAGCCCATAAAATGCGTAAGTTTATATATCCGATAATTATCGCATTTACTAACAACTATGAATATTGAAACAAAAAAATATATTTTATTGTTACAGAACGACTATTCATGCTGCCAATGCCCATGTCACACATGCTGAAATGCCTTTAGATGAACATAATAATGTATCACCTAATAATAATATCAATGAGTAAGTTGCTACTTTTTGTTTTACATAATAATTATGTGGAATTCAATAGGTTATATTAAAATAATCTGTTTTTAGAACAATGGAGGAAATTGAAAACTACACTCTAAGCGTTGAAAACGAAATCGAACACGACTATCAACCCATCAGTGGACGACGAATTGTTGACATGAATTACCTGATGACACAGCTCCAAGAAAAAACGCATCATATCGATTTATTTGACAGCAGAGTTGGATATTTTACAGATATAAAAGTGTTTACTTTTAATTTAATAAAAAAAATCGGTTGTCTGTAAAGTCGGTTTGCTGACGATAGTTGAACGTGACAACGTCATAAGAAAATACTGATGGAATAATTGCATTACATCTGTTAATATTCGCTTGCACTTCAAGCCGCCATGGAACGCTACAGAGCGAGGCCGCGAGGTAACGCTACATGAGTCATGTTTTTTCGTGAGTGCAACCAGCTTCATCGATTTATTAGACGTTGTCACGTCAAAATAAAAATACTTTATTTTTATTTTATTGAGACTCACACAGTCACGCTTCACATTATGTGTTACACGAGACGAACATTTACACCTCTACCCTTCCCTTCTCTCTCCTTTACATTTATACCTCTAAGCTTTTTTGAATTACAATATGCATTGATATTGTAATTCAAGAATTGTAACACAATTCTCCTAAAGTAAGTGTGCCTACTGCTTGATTTTTTATACTGTAGCACGAATATTTGATTTTAGTCAGTCAGATTTTAAATCCTTTTTATAAAAAAAAGTATACAAATTATTTTTAATAATTAGTATCAAGTTTATACAATACGTATCTAATCTATCTATAACCTTAAAAATAACTACTACTAGAAAAATAAAACAAAATAAACTTATACTAATCAATTCAAGTTGATCTACTGCATTGCTCTACTCTGTGACGCAACTTAGTACCTACTCGAGTTCGTGAACTCGTGAGCCGTGCGCTTGGCGCGCGCGTCCCCGCTCATCGTAACTTATTACGTATCGCTACTCCTTGCGGGGGCTGAGGTATGCGTTAAATACCTACAGCGCTCGGAATACCTGGCCTTAATTGAATCAGCATTTATTTCTTTTGAACCTTCTGCCGTGTTAATATTAGAGCTACACAATAATAGTTCATGCCGTGGAAAGGACCAGCCGGTCGATTCTGTCAAAATATCACCCTGAAAACTCAGGTGAAGTGAGTTTGTTTTTGCTAGGAATTGACACTATGGATAGCTCACTCCACGCTCACTTCACCTAAGTTTTAACGGTGAGATTTATACAGAATAGCCGGTCGATTCTGTAAAAATCTCACCATGAAAACTCAGGTGAAGTGAGTTTGTTTTTGCTAGGAATTGACACTATTGACAGCTCACTCCACGCTCACTTCACCTAAGTTTTCACGTTGAGATTTTTACAGATTAGCACTGCAGTTTTTAGGGCGGTTAACTGTCTATGGGTGCGCGTGACAGTCTGTCTACATTTACCCCAGTAGATATTTCCAGCCTGCGAAGGGTTATAATGTCGAAGAGTTACCTAATTATTATGCGTCCTTCTACATTGTAACGCCATAGCTAGTAACTTAATAGCCGTCGAATTCGTCATTCTCGTCGGGTCCAATCACATATTCGCCTTGTACACTACACACCTGGGTCACTTCCACAGATATAGTAAACCTAGATAACGCAAGTATCACGATCTGTATGAAAACCAAGGGAGCCATTTTTTTGACTACCTACTATGACGTCACAAGCACTATTTGGTGATGAGAAAATCAAATTGATTCAACGACGCCGCCGCGTGCGGCACCCGTCTCGCCCGGGGCCTAGCGCCAGCGCTCACGCTCACCCAGCCAGCAGTACACAGAACTGAGCGCGAAAGTGGCGGCTTACGATTTTTGAACGTAAGCTGGTGCGATTTTTGGCACGCGAAGTAGTTGCTCTTGCGTTATCTAGGTGTATTTATATCCGTGGTTTCAGGTTTCAGCACTTTCCCTAAAATCAACTTTATAGCCCCATCTGACTTAGTAGCTAGACATATCGTAACTCGTAAGTTGGTCAAGGCAAGATATGTAAAATGTCTTTGTCACGATCTAAAGGCGAGATCAAATAAATCTAAATATATACTATAACTCTGTGGGGACTGTGTCTCACGTACCCATCCCTTGCATAGTTTTAAGAATGTAATATTTTTATAGAGGTACTTATTGTAATAATTTTTAGAAAGTTTCATTTTGTGTTTTTCCCACGAATCACATCTGCAAGCGATTTAAGTTATAGGTACTATTGTCTTTCATGATTCTTTACTTTTAAGGTTCATTGTTCTATTATGTTTAGTTATCTTGTATTGTATCCATTTGCTATTGTTAGTTAAGGTTCATTGTTCTGTTATTTTTAGTTGTCTTTTATTGTACCCATTTGCATTTCTCGGGTTTTATTATATGTACTTTTAAAAGGCAAACATTTTGCCGCTTCCTTTGTTTAGGAACTGCAGATGTGGATTTGCCGCGTCCTTTGTTTAGTGAACGGCAGATTTGGGAGAGTTTTGGTTCAAAGCTTGAGTCTGTGCTGAACTACGATCGTGCGAGGTCCTCTCTGACCCCCGATCATATTTTGCTCGCCGAAGCTCGCCGTAATAGTTTACGGCGAGCTTCGTGTTTCTATTAGTTTTACTCTTCATGTAACATTATTTAATTTTACCTTTTCGTGTCAAGTGTAACTACTAACTTTAGTTACTTGATATCGTAATAAATTAATCGCTACTTATTTACAACTCACTTCAGTGTATTACTTGTCCACCACGGTCACGAATTCCCACAGTGGTGACCCCGACGTGATCAAAACTATCAATAGCGTGAGTTCGTGACAGTGCGTAAAGAGTTTCGCGAGTGCTAATTCAAAGTACGTGTTAAATTAAAATGGCGAGCGATCCAGCGGGAGTCACTAGCGGCGGATGACGCGCATTCCCAGCCAGCCAGCTCCCACGGCTTCAACGGGTATCCTGACCACCAGCATGCAGCGACCGCGCATACCTGGTCATCACCCTCAGCCTCATCAGCAACCTCGGCACAGCACACTGCACTTTCGGCCGGTCAACAAGAAGAGCTCAATTCCTCTCCTGGTCGAAGCAGCAGCCAGCCTCAACCCGGCGCTGTACCACATCCGACGCACTGGAGCATAACGCAGCGCCCGCGCCACCCCGACTCACTGGGGACATCTTCGCAGACAGTTCCGACTCACCGTGAACTATGCGGCACCGACGCACTGGAGCATAACGCAGCGCCCGCGCCACCCCGACTCACTGGGGACATCTTCGCAGACAGTTCCGACTCACCGTGAACTATGCGGCACCGACGCACTGGAGCATAACGCAGCGCCCGCGCCACCCCGACTCACTGGGGACATCTTCGCAGACAGTTCCGACTCACCGTGAACTATGCGGCAACCGGTTCCGACTCACTGGAACCTAAGTTGGCCTGGCAAGCATATTCCTCGCCGTTCTGGTAGGCGAGTTAAATTTCCTGATTACTATCAGGCAGGTGTTTCGTGATCTTTATCACTGGTAGGGGGGTACTGTGGGGACTGTGTCTCACGTACCCATCCCTTGCATAGTTTTAAGAATGTAATATTTTTATAGAGGTACTTATTGTAATAATTTTTAGAAAGTTTCATTTTGTGTTTTTCCCACGAATCACATCTGCAAGCGATTTAAGTTATAGGTACTATTGTCTTTCATGATTCTTTACTTTTAAGGTTCATTGTTCTATTATGTTTAGTTATCTTGTATTGTATCCATTTGCTATTGTTAGTTAAGGTTCATTGTTCTGTTATTTTTAGTTGTCTTTTATTGTACCCATTTGCATTTCTCGGGTTTTATTATATGTACTTTTAAAAGGCAAACATTTTGCCGCTTCCTTTGTTTAGGAACTGCAGATGTGGATTTGCCGCGTCCTTTGTTTAGTGAACGGCAGATTTGGGAGAGTTTTGGTTCAAAGCTTGAGTCTGTGCTGAACTACGATCGTGCGAGGTCCTCTCTGACCCCCGATCATATTTTGCTCGCCGAAGCTCGCCGTAATAGTTTACGGCGAGCTTCGTGTTTCTATTAGTTTTACTCTTCATGTAACATTATTTAATTTTACCTTTTCGTGTCAAGTGTAACTACTAGCTTTAGTTACTTGATATCGTAATAAATTAATCGCTACTTATTTACAACTCACTTCAGTGTATTACTTGTCCACCACGGTCACGAATTCCCACAACTCTAATATGAGGAAAGTTTTATTTATCATCACGCTATGACCCTTGGGAGCCGAGCAAAATGAAAAAAGTCTCAGAAGTAACAGCGCGGGTGGGCGAAGCTATGCGAAGCGGTGTGTCGGGGAAGCAAGAAATTTCACGCGGACGAAGTCGCGGACAAAAGCTAATAAAATGACAATAATTTAGGTACCTAAGTAGTCTTTAATGTAAGTGATCTTTAATCTCACATGTTCCATGTACAGACGCCAGCAAATCAAGCTACCCGAAACTGTCAAATTTATCCCAATCAACTTTGAACCTTACGCTTTAGCGATAAAGTTGAAAATCTATCATCGACTTGATGTGCTGGCGTCTGTACGTAACTTTACTATTCCATATTATAATCGATAAGCCCACTCGATTATGACTCGGATTTTAAGTGTGAAAACAAGTAAGTATCGATTTTAAATCGATATTTCATATATCGATTCAATATTCCGATAACTCGAACGCAAGCTTGATTAGGAAGCATTAGTGACGCTCTACGCAACACCTGTCTTAAGATTAAATCGAATAGAATCGTAGCCGATAAGATTTCTCGACAGTTTCTAAAGTGTATCGGTAATGAATATTTATAGATGTAATGATAAAATCAAAATTTTTTTTTCAGGATAGCGGTTATAAGAGCTGTCGCGAGTGCAAGTTTATAAATTCCAATACAGATAAGCATAAAGTTTTTACGTCTTTGATTGAGTTTTTTTTTCAAATAAATATCACCCTTTGGCTTGCCCAAGATAGACGCTATTCTGCCTCCTAAATACCTAAGTCACGGTTTGACACTAATATAATATACAAGATGGCAGGCAAAACGACGCGCAAACATCTTGACGCGTAATATCTTGATTTAAAAGAGTGTCCATGGAGTTTCTTGCCCATTCTTCTCCATAGAGATCTACGTTTTGGAATAGGCTAGCTTCAACTTTCTGACTAACTGACAGACTATTTAAATATTGACAATTCAAAAGTGCCTGTACAAGGTTTAATGAGAGTTTTCGTGAAAATTTACGACACCAGTTGGCACCACTGTGACAAGAGGTCTCCCAATACAAAATATATGATGACGTTCATCATTCGATTCATTCATTCGAAATAAATATTTTGAATTTGAGTTTGAATTCAGTACATGATTCTAGACAGCCAGAAGCCAATAAAAAGCTGTTGTTGCATACAAAAGAGCAAAACCTACGCGGTCAAAATGTATGGAACAGCAAATTTGTTTTTAAATAACCGACAAAAACTTTAACTTTGGGTTGCCAGCCAGATACAGTAGGTACTGAGTCCATTGTACAGTGCGTGCCACGTAAGAAGAGACTTGACCCCGCCTCCCCCGCTCTTTCCGCCGCCCCTATGACGCCCGGTCCCGTCCCGCACTCAGACCTCATACCGCTAAAGATACCTAAAATCGTGTTCTGCACATGTCAGACCACGTGGTGTGTCAAGTCTCTTCTTACGTGGCACGCACTGTAACATATTGTGCGTCGATGTATGCCAGCCTGGCAGCCTGTATGTGTATATGTTACGGCTAATAGCCGAAGTGCGGCTACACATAGTTTTAACCAAACCTAACCTCGGGGTGCCCTTCGCTTGCTCTTGCATCCTACGTCGCCTCCCGAAGTACACACGAACCGCATATGGCCGGCTGCACCTAGTTGTACCCAGCTAAAACTAGGTGCAGCCGCAGTTGTACCCGGCTAAAACTACGTGTAGCCGCACTTTGGCTATTAGCCGTAACATATACACATACAGGCTGCCAGGCTGGCTTAAATTGACGCTTTTTTTTAAAGCTAACTATTATTATTAAGAAAATCGGGTTGATTCTAGCATAACTTTATACATTTAAAATTGGATCTTCTTGCCTTAAAATTAATTTTAGCATTATTTTATTTTTATTAGTTTTTATTATAGCGGCAACAGAAATATCTCGCTATCACGGTACATGAGATACAGTTAGGTGATAGACTGACAGAAAGACAGATGGACAGTGGAGTCTTAGTAATAGGGTCTCATTTCTACCCTTTACCCAAAGAGTAGAAACGGAATCCTAAAAATGAAATTAAGTTCTTCACAATTTAGCGCTGATTTTAATAGTCACATAACTTTTACCGGTGGAATAAAATAAAAATAAATTGAATTATTTTCTGAACAAAAGCTGTTAAACCGTAATATATATTCTGCAGACAAAAGTTAATAAAACACAATTGAAAAATCAAGATATAAAAAGGTACGAAAATTTATATTTCTTCCTTCGTTCTCTTCGTCTCTTGTTTCTCTGTAACTTGTTTAGGTAATTCCTTTTTTACGAAAGATGATCAATTTTAAAGCACATACCTACGTCACTGTTAAAGTGCATAAAAAAAAATTAATTATTTATAAATTATTCGTGGAACAGCGCTGAAAATTAAATTTTCCGTGGATTCAATATTGTTTTCAAATCTGACACAATGACCCAGAAACCGTCAGGCGACATCGAGGTAATCCTAATAGAAGATGGCGGAACGAGCTTCACGCCTGCAGACTGGATTGGTCCTCACTAGCTCAAGACAGAGATGAGTGGAAAGGAAAAAGGGAGGCCTTTGCTCTGCCGTGGGCCAACAAAGGCTTAAAATAAAAAAATAATGAATACTGTTTTGTTCATAGACGAATTCCTACTCAGCTCAAATTAATCGCAAAAATCTATCAAAGTAAATTTTACTTTTATCAATGTTACTGCTTACAATCTTTTATTAAATAGTTTAGTAAACGTGTGTAATAAGTATGAAATAGTTAATGAGAGTTATAATTGCGTTTGTGTCTAATCGTCGCGCTGTAAAATACCTACAATAATAAGACATCTGATATCGAAGCCTCTGATTCACAACAACTAAAAAGTCTTATACATTACGTCATTGATGTATTCGTAAATGTTTTATATAGGCGCCTTAAGGCTCGTACACACAGGCGCGACACGACACGCGACACAAAGGCAACGCAAGTCGCGCAACGAGCGGTGCTTTTGTGTCGCGCGCGATTCGCGTCGCGCGTCGCGCCTGTTTGCAGGAGCCTTTAATCTCCACAAAACAGCCAGTCATATACCCCCTTACTAATAAACGTTTTATAGCGTCTGAATAGTTACACAACGGTTTGTCTTCTTCTTTCAAAAGTAAAATTACTATTAAATCAATCGCAAAAATAAGGTGTAGTAGCTTTGTTCAGGGCCTGTAAATCACAATAATATTTGTACCCAGACATTACTTTTCCCATCGTACACGTCAGAAGGTTAGGAATTGCTGTCTTATCGCCAAATGTGGGAAATGAAATTGCTGAAACTCACTTACGCTGAAATTATATTTCTTACAAAGTCAGCATATTCTTCGGATAAAGCTGTAAATTACACTCGGTCTAACCGAAGATTCTTACCCGGAAGGGAAGTTATTACTTTACTATAACATCTTTGGAGGCTTCTCTTAACCTCATCTTGTATTTAAGCTCTATCTAAGGGTTTATTTATAGACATTGCCTTAAAGTTATGTAATGATTAACGATGGTTAAACCATACATTTTTGACGTGTAAACATCTCTTATCTTTAAGTAATGTTTGTAAGTAAAGGGGATAATATTTTTTCGTGATTGTTACCGCATATTTCACAGATTTTTTTACGGATGACCTAAGCATTCTTGTTTTCCTGGTTCTTCTTCTGTTCTGTAATAACATTTGTAACAAAATACATTTGAGAAGTTTCGGGCGATGCTCTATGTGGAAACAAAAATATCTAGTAAGTAACGAAAGCAAAATCTCCGATTTCCATTTAAAAATTTTCTGCGTCCAAATAAACTTTTTCTTTCTTTCTTTATTTAATTGAATTCACAGAAACTTCTGAATAGTCAAGGAGTTTGTCAGTCAGAAATATGAAGCTGTTGCCTATTCCAAGGCGCAGTATGTTCCTATGGAGAAGAACATAATGTACTTCGTTTACAGTAAATTTTCCTTCAACCACAATGACTCAATCACAAAAACCTTACAATTTCTTTGCACCGTCGCGTCAGCTCATCACTTTGCGACTACCGGCTACATAATATTTATTATCTTCTCCGTACAGTACAAAGCATCGCTTTACCGCATACCGGACCCTTCAATACATTATCGTACAACATTTTGAATGGGACAAAAAGAGGTGCAATTTTGATGAAGGTTTTTCTGGGTCACTGCGGTATGGCAGGTGTAGTAACCAGTTCCTGACTGAGAGAATTATGTATTTTCTGTGAGCGTTTGTTTTTAACGATGATTTTTTATGTTATGAATTTATGAGGATCTACTTACACTCTAAGACAAGAGAGCATATAATATAGGGTTATATATAATATAGGGATATTAGTAAAACATTAACAATCTCTTAAGAGGGCATTGTACTCATCATTATGAACGACTTTTACGGGACCAAACAGGAAATCGCGAAAAAAAAATCAGCTATTCCCAAATAAATGTAGGGAACAGCTGATTTTTTTTAGGAAAGAGGTTGTTAATGTTTTACCAATAACCCTGTATAATAAAAAGCCTATAATATTCCCACTGCTGGGACACAGGCCTCCTCTCTGTGAGAGAGTGGGCCATAAACCACCACGCGGGCCCAGTGCGGGTTGGTAGATGTCGCATATCTTCGAATTTTTGGTTCTAGGATTCTTGGATGCCGGTTTCCTCATGACGTTTATCTTCGCCATTTAGAAAGCCGTGGTGATGAAATAATTTACACAAAGTAAAGTGCAATTTCCGTAATTAACAACACAAGAACCGTAATATCCTAATGTAAAAACAGTTTGAACTTCAAAAGTCATTAATCATTTCAATTCTTCGCTGATCGATTTCGACCATGACTTCCCAGCTGGTAAATTGGTTATTTAGCCATCGAAGCATAATAATCTGTTACGAAGATAATTCAAGCAAATAAGTTTTTATTGACCAAGATCAATGTTCTAAGCCTGAGATCTATAAACGTCACTTAGCACATGTTTTGATTTAGACCATGTTCCCGTCTCCATCTTGCACTTGTTGTTTTACAGTTGTGCGACAGTGACAGAAATAACGCTTATAGTCTGGCCATCGAGAGAATGCGTTCTAACACCTGTCAGTGCGACAATTCTAGTAGCTAATAAAGATCAAATTCGCGTAACACGTTTTCGGTTGTATGAAACTGTCAGGTGTCAAGAACGCAATCTTTCGTCGGCCACACTGTAGACCATGTTCCCGTCTCTGTCTTGCACTTTTCGTTTGACAGGTTCTGCGACAGTACAGTATCTAGTAAGTGTGCTAAAGTAATGTTTATATATCTCGGCTTAAGACTAATGTGAAGTAAATTCATAGTAATTTTAATAATCTAAATGTATGTTTGTAGCTGTAATGGAAATGCTTGATGCGTGATATTTGACTTTTGCTTTGCAAGAATTGTGTATTCAAAAAAATGGTCTAGACTTGCAGTTTTCTTTCGTAAAAGGTTTTGCTTTTTTATAGACTCATTTGATATTTTGCGAATAAGCTAAAAAAATAAGAAACTTATAGGTTACTTCTTTTTAAAGGATTGGCCCTAACTTGATTGGGCTAAAGTTACGGTTTCCTAGAAAATCGGTTATCCATCTTATTAATTCATGTAAATCTGCCATTTTCATCAGTATTTGACATTACGCTGTCAAAAAACTCTCTGAATGAGGGTTTTCGTGAAAATTTACGACACCAGTTGGCACCGCTGTGACAAGAGGTCTTCCAATATAAAATATATGATGACGTTCATCATTCGATTCATTCATTCGTTCATCATTCAGTCATGACTAATGAAAATATAGGCTGTTTGACAGATGCCTGGACCTGACGTGTCAGTGCTGCCACCTAGCGAACGTCATTTCAGAAAACCCTCATTTGGGCAGCCGTTATTGTGTAACTGTCCACCGCTTTCTTAACAAATCAAAGTTTTAGACCAGGAAACGTGAAAAAAAGAAAAGAAAGCTTTTGACCTATTCTGTTCCTTACACCATCTTCTATGTTATGGGTTTGGTTTCCGCACTTAGTCCTTCAAGTGGACCTTGTGCGTGGGTCATGGCGGCCGTCGGTGGTTATTCCAACCAGCCCACCTCCCTCCAGAAGCTGATTAATTCTACTAGTCTGTTGAGAACATCTGTGTAAGATCTGGGTGTCCCGAAGGTTTCTGACCTAATCTGGGTGACACCTGTGCACTCAAAGAACTCATGCGCAACGGTTTTTTTAGCCTCCATGCAAGCCCTGAACAGGCGACTGTCCATTATGCCTATTGTGGGCTAAACTCCTAATATTATGAGGCAAAAATAAAATTATAGTCAGAATTAAAATAGAAGAACTTCCTCAAGACTGGATCAACGTATTACAAAAACATTATAATAACACGTCTGTGATTTCAGAACAGACGGTTAATATTAAACACAAAAGCTTAATTACTGAAACAACTGTAAATGAGATCTGGGGTAGGTAGGTACCTACCTAAAAAAATAAGTAAAATTTATAATTTATTTTTATTATTTAGGTATAGTACTAAGGTATATAATTATCGTAGACACGGACGAAATTAAATTTCCTCTTGGGATTGACATCATAAATTTATAGTATTTGAAAACCTACCTCTTAGGTACCTACACTTCAATTTGTAATAACATCTTCTTCTTTTGTATTATATTAAATTAGAAAAGTAAGAACGTGTTTTCTACATTAAGTATATTATTCTAGTAAAATTTGATGTAAACGTAATCGCGTCAGCTTAAATGAAACGTCTACTTAAGAATGCACGAGGAAAAAAGATTTAATAACTCCATCACAACGCAAGACATCACTTTTCTCTACAATTATTATACTGTCAAGAAGAGTGACATTTATTTAATTAAGGGCTGATTTTTGAAAATGGTCTATTTGTAGGTAAGTATAAAAATAATATAAAACTGAATGAATTTATATTTTAAAATTAATCTGAAATATTAACAAAAGGGTTGACGCGGCCAACCTATTAACATATTAACCGTCACTAAAAACAAGACAGATGCAATTACCCCACCAACAATATATTTCTACTCGAGCACCAATCAAAGAGCTTCTTCAATAAATAAAACCTGCTTGTAATAGCTAAAGTATTCGTTGATCGGAAGCCGGAATGTTGTATCGATAATAACTGCGGAATCTTGTTCACCTTCCGTTAAGTAGACACTGAGGCGAATTCTGTCGGCATAGAGAATATTGTCGGATATTTATCAATGTAATATTAGGTGACGTAGTTTATGTCTTGTTTACTGTCATATTGTGTGATGTTCTGTGACGGAAAGCTGATTATTTGCGGCGGATTACTGGGTGATCTAACAGGTGACTAAGGGATTCTTCTAATGGACTACATTCAGCCTATAATGTTCCCACTGCTGGGACACAGACCTCCTCTCTGTGAGAGGGAGTGGGCCATAATCCACCACGCGGACCCAGTGCGGGTCGGTGGATGTCACATGTCTCAAGATTTTCCCAATTTTTTTTTTAATTATTTGAAATGGGTTTGCTCTTGACTCTAGTCTAGGTCAGAGGTGACAGAGACAAAGTCTACGATGGAGTGAGCTTACCCAGAAGAAGCCTGTTCACTCTTACTTTGAAGAGATTCGGGTTATATGGCACTCAGAAACACAAATTTAATTTAATTTAATTCCACTGCAGTGAATTTTAGGTTGTGAATGTTGAAAATAAATAGGCAGAATAATGGATATCAAAACATTGATATCTTTTGCAATTGTTTTGAAATTGTTAGACGTACCTTTAGTTTAAAGGCTCCTACAGACGCGCGACATGCGATAAAATCGCGCGCGACAGAAAGGCACCGCAAGTCGCGCAACGAGCGGTGCCTTTGTGTCGCGCGCGATTATATCGCGTGTCGCGCCTATTTGTAGGAGCCTTAATGCCGTATGTTCTCGCTTAAATTACAGGAAATGTAAATCTTGGCAGCCTGCTTGTTATAATCAGATGCTTAATCAACTAACACAAAGTAAAACAACTGATTCGCTGAAAACTAATTGCCTATAATGTTGTCAAAATCCGGGTAATTTGTGCCCGGACGTAAACAATTTCAACCTTATAATAACATTTACAGCGGACAATTCCGGTTCACAGAGTCGGAGTAATTAACTGTCAATATTTGGTGTTGGTGATACCTGGTAACAACGTTGATATAATTATGTTGGTCTTATCGCCAACATTTGAGCCAACTTAACTTCAATATCAAAAGAAAATCCTCTCGAATACGGCTATTATACGTTATTATTTAAGGGGCTTACATGACCTAAAGCGCGATCTCTGGCGGACTGTATACTTACAAAAGAAAGTGAAGCGCGATGGTAATTTATTGCAAAATATGAAGCAATTATTTAATTACAAAAAATCTATTGTTTGGACTAAAAAATTAAAACACTAGTATTTTAGTAGGTATGTTGCTTGTATAATCTGACAAAAAATCAGAATCGTAGCAAATTAGTTGTATTATGTTTTCAACACAATATCTACCTATCCATTCTGAAGAATATCGTACATTTTTCTGATTTTGTTTACTTTAGTCGATCATATACTTTTATTGTTTCTAAAACTTGCGTTTTTTGTGTTTAGGTCCTGTAAGCCTCTTAAGTTCGAAAGCCACGACTAACTCCGTATAATTTACTTCCGTTATGCTACAGCAGCTGTTGTTGTTAATTATTTTTAGCAACGTTTTTATTTTATTACTTTTGTCAGCAAGCAGGCAATACAGTCACAAGCACTAATATGTCAACACTTGGCAACTTTCAATTGCGATATTTTCGTGAGATAACGAATGCAACGTTGAAATACGACACTTTACACAAAACTATGGGTTCGAAAATACTTTGTTCATAATAACATAAAATTTCATTCAAAACTAAAGGAGAAAGTCGTCTTTGAATAAAGCCAAGTGTATAGGTACTTATGCTCGTGACTGTACACCTGGCGGTAAGTGGCTGCAGTCGCTTTAGGATATCTGCAATACCTTTAGTATGGTAGGTTCATTGATAAATGCTGGTTTTCGCTAATAATCGACAAGTCGTGCTCACGTTTCTCCTTCACATTTATTATGCGCACTGCCAAAGCGTGGTACGCTCTGCCTGCGTCTGTGTTCCCTTCCACGTATAACCCGTCAGCCTTCAAACGAAGAGTAAATAGGCATCTTCTGGGTACGCTTGTACCATAATATACCTCATCCATCACTTTTCACCAGGCGAGATCGAAGTCAAGAGATGGCCCAATTCGCAATAAAAAATATATAATATTATGGCATGTTGGATTTCCATCTCTCGGCGCTGAGCCTTTCAACAGTGCGTTTTCCTTTAGGCATTACATGTAGCTGTCGTATAGTGTTAGTGAAAACGGGCTAAAGTGATTTGTCTCATAGCAACTAAGTTTTGCTGCGATCGCCATAACGTGATTACCATAACCGCCATACGCATAATAAGAATGATCACACAAAAGTGCCAATATCAGGACCAGCCATCATCTGCTTAGCGTTTCCCAACTTTGTTGGGGTCGGCTTCCAGTCTAACTGGATGCAGGTGAATACCAGTATTTTACATGGAGCGACCGCCTATATGACCACCACAACCCAGTTACTGAGTAATACGATACCCCTTGGTAAGACTGGTTATCAGACTTTCGGGCTTCCGACTACCCGTAACGACTGTCAAAGATCCACGAATGACAGCCGGGACCAACGGCTTAACATACTTTCCGAGGCACGGAGGGGTCTCGGTATGTAAAGATGGTCACCCATCCTCAGACCAACCGCGGCAAGCGTAGCTTAACCTGATCGATCAGAACCAGCCAGATGCCTTGTAAAAACCTCATCGTGAAAACTTGGTTTTGAACTTATGGTAGGTGGTGAAATATGTTGTCATTCCATTCATAGTAAGGATTGACACTATGCACAGCTCACTTCACTTAATATGCTTTCATGGTGACGTTTTCACAGAATACATCGGCAGACCTAGGTTCCTCTCCATCATTCAAAATGCCCATTCTTAGCAGAATATGTCTACTGGCTGGAGTCGCTAATATTTTTTTTTTATTCGAAGTGTGTTTGCTCTTGACCCTAGTCTAGGTCAGAGGTGACAGAGACAAAGTCTACGATGGAGTGAGCTTACCCAGAAGAAACCAACTCGTATCAGTTCGTCCTTTCAAATTTTGCTAGCGGACACAGTTCTTAACGACCTTCGTGCAACAAAAGTTGAGCACTCGTACTATAATCCCTTCTATACGGATTTGACCTTCATATTAAACACGGAAGATAGTTAAAATGAACACATTTAATTTTGTTTTACTTTGTAATAATTGTAATGTCTATTTGCATAAAATTTTTAATTATCTTTCAGAGGAGCTTTTGTAAAGGTGCTTGAATCTTGGGAAGTTCTACCACCATTAGATATTATTTCTGCCGTCAACAATCGTTGATGCCGTTGTTAGGCTTCCTATATATGACGTCGGAGCCGACTGCATGTTTGTGAATTCTCATTCTGAGACATCCAAAAAAAATTTGTTCATTTGCTTCATAATTTATTATTTCTTAAAAAGCATGTGAAATTTATCTTTGTCTACTCTGCAGGCTAAAGGCACCGCAAGTCGCGCAACGAGCGGTGCCTTTGTGCCGCACGCGATTATATCGCGTGTCACGCCTGTTTGTAGGAGCCTTTAAACAGGATGTACCTACCCAAAATTGTCTCTTACGTTTATGAATTTTCTTCTGTCTGCGTTTATAACTTAGGTCTATATAAAATGGCGTAATTTGTTTTCGTCTCAAGTGATTTAAAAAAGTTTTGAGTTTTAATCATAATTAAATGCTTCTAAACCAATCGACTTCTATTTGGCTTATTGTAGATTCGAATTTACTCGCCTGAAACGGGCGAATCGTCAGTTTTAAATAATATTATTTAACATTTACACGTTTTATAATATTATTTAACTCATATCACTTCTGTGCGCTAGTGTCCTTTTCCTATGCTTTAGATAGAAAAAATAATATAATTTAAAGGTTGTGATTCCCCGTTTCCAGCGAGTAAATTCGTGCGAATCGACTAATAAGCCTTCTACGTATTTTGATGTGATTTCCTGCCACCGTAACTTTAGGCAAGTGCGTGTAGAGGTGTTATGTACCAACGTCCTCGCTAATTTCCCGCCAGTCTTTGCACTTGATGACGCACTTTATAAACGTCACTACACTACTTATGTAAACACTTATGTTATATTATATACTTGGAGTTGCAGCACTTGCATTTAAGTTAGTGGATACCTTTGACGATTACTATGAGCAACGAAGTACTCTCTGCTTTGGAGCAACTTTATGATCAGCATGTGGACTATGTATTATGTGCTCGTATATGTTAAAAATGAGAAATAAGTAAAGTGGCTTTCATTTCGGTAAAGAAATTTTAACAAATAATTAATTGTTGGCTTCATATAAGCCTGTGGGCAAACCAAGAGCATTTTACAATTTACATACCTACTTTGAATTAACATTTTTTTCTCATTCCAAAGAAATCATAAGCGTTTCGAATGCAAATTACTTTACTTGCAAGGTAGAACGATGATCCCGGATCGACGATCAATTGGCTTACATTTTCAACGCAATGGCGGATCTATAGTGTCAAGTGACCATGAACAATCTCATTTTGGAAACGAAATTTATTGAGGACCTTGCCTGAGAACTCTTTGACATTTCAATAAGTGTAGTATGGTTACTTGTTATTGTTCAGTAGGTACCTACAACCTATTTGAATATCTTTTTTGTAATTTAAATGAACACTCAGATAAATCCTGAGAGGTTTTTGTTGTTTGGGTAAACAAAATTGTAATAAGTGAAGTTAAGGTTGTGATAAAGAAATAAATAAATAATGTGATTATTACTGGCCACTTGTTTCTCTATGGTTTAAATTAGTTATTTTTACATTTGCAACATGCTGTAGATATTTAGGACCACTCATACAGCATTTAGAGCCGGATTTATTTATTTGTCGAATTTTTGTTCCCTTTTTAATAAGTACATACAATGAATTACTAATTTAATAAATTAGTTTATTTCAAATAGGCACTTATTATAAAAGGCACTTTGAACGTCAAAAATTACAACAAAATAGAATTGATTCTAGTCGCCCATTCCAAAGGGTAATTTTATAAAAAAATATACACTGACCACAGACAAAGAAGTGGCCAGGAATAATAAAATTATTTATACGATGTTCACCTATAAGCGCAATAGTTGATTGCATCCAGTGGCATTTTAATGTTATCTGTTTTTCTATATATTTGTATTTTTTTCGGTATATCTTGAAGTACCTATAGCTTAATATATTCTTGTATTTAATATTTATAAACTTACAATGAATTACTTATTTTGTTTAAGACTTCGAACACCCACTGTCCAGCGACAAGTCACGATGTCGTGAGGATTTGAAATCGTCATTCAGTTCTTGCTACACTTATACTCTCATTGCAAATTATTTTAATGCAAATTGTGTCTTCAGATTATTCAACATTTGGATTCAGTTTATTGAAACTGATAGGTTTCAGTGCAGATTGATTTTAATGTGATTATCTATGGCTACTAAATAACATAATAACGCCGTGGGATGTGTGGTGTTATTCTAATGGATAAAATAATAAATGCGTACACAAGAGTAAGTCTCAAAGTGACGCCGCCGGTAACTGAAAAGTTGTGTGGAAATCGGTTGTCATGGAATGGGCGTGATACGGAGGAATAAAGAAAACGTCGTGGGAAAAGTTTTGAGTATGAATGTCGATGGCCATAAGCGTAGGGAAAGACCAAGGAAACGATAGGTGGACTGTGTGAATGACGATATGGTTAGAAAACGGGTGACTGCTGACATGGTGACTATAATATTAGATATGGAAGAAAATATATGTTGCGCCGACCACTGGTAAATTGCGATAGCGGTAAGAGAAAGATGACTAAATAATGTCATCATCTGCCTAGCCTTTTCCCAACTATGTTGGAGTCGGCTTCCAGTCTAACAGGATGCAGCTGAATACCAGTATTTTACATGGAGCGACTGCCTATCTGACCTCCACAAACCAGTAACTGGGTAATACGATACCCCTTGGTAAGACTAGGTTGTCAGATTTTCGGGCTTCTGACTACCCGTAACGACTGTCAAAGATGAACGACTGTCAGAGATGATGAATGACAGCCGAGACCAACGGCTTAACGTGCTTTCCGAGGAACGGAGGGGTCACGGTATGTAAAGATGGTCACCCATCCACAGACCAACTGCGGCAAGCCAAGCGTAGCTTAACCTGATCGATCGACCTGTGCGGCTGTTATTATTGATGATGATAACTGAATAACGTAATAGTCAGTAATGACGGTCAAACAAATCGCTTAGCTACAATAATACATTACTTTGTCATTCTTATTTAGGTGAATGAAAAAGATGTTAACAACGCCTTTCATACATGTTTCTTTTAACATTATTATTATTTATTAAACTAAACAATTGTAATATTAATGTTCAATATGTTCATTTTTAATACTTAATTATTATTTTCCTCAAATTTATTCCATGTTTTCTCTCAATTTTTATGCTGTCGACATCATTTTGTAATATTATTATGAATGCTCAATCTTGACATGTTAATTTTATTTTTTTCCTTCTAATTTCATAATTTGTATTCATCATTCATAAATTATTTCCTCTATTTTTATCGTGTGGTCTCCTGTAATTGAAGGAGCACACGTAAAAGAACCTTTTTTATTATTAATTTATATTGTATATGTGTAGGTATCCTTTGTTGGAGATCCTCAATAAATAAATACCTGAATTTTAACATTAAAATTTGACTTCAAAAGTCTCATTAAAAAAAAAGTCACAATTCATTCACCATAATGATGACTCGCCGGTTTTACCTTCTACCGTCTGACATCGGCAACCTTTAGTCAGAGAAACCAGTTTTCGAAATATGATAATTCTCCAATGTATTGACGGATGTCGAAAGGCATTCATTGATATTGTGTCTCAGGCGCGGTTACGGGAGCGGGAGCAACGGGTGCAATTACCTTGGTAGTCCCTTGGGCTTTAACCAAACTGAGTCTAAAACACTAAATTATATACTCGTATCTAACTAGCTGATTTCGTACCGCCTCAGATATATTTTTGTTATTTTTTTCCCATGTTTTAATAATGCGTCCCCAGAACACCCTACCAAAGTTTCATCACAATCTGAGCAAAGGTTTCGGAACGCAAAGAGGACAAACATACAAACATTGATTTTTATTTTTATAGTTTTAAGATTTGAACCTGTATTTTATTTTACTTTGTATAAAGTATTAAGGCTCCTTCAAACAGGCGCGACACGACACGCGACACAAAGGCACCGCAAGTCGCGCGCGGTTATATCGCGTGTCGCGCCTGTTTGTACGAGCCTTTATTAAGATTGTTTTGTTACTAAGATATAGAAAAGTACTGTAGTAGTCATTCTCGAAAAGGGTGGTACATTCTTGTGTTTACGGAAAATAGATACCCAAGCATTTTTAAAAAGGCTTCCTTGACTTGAGAAAAACATTTGCCCTCCTTGAGTGAAACCCTATATGAAAGATTTAAGAATTTTAAAAATTTTCCCTTATTAAATAATAAGGGAAAATATTTGGCCATGAAATGCAAAGTTGAAGCAGGCGCGGATCTATGATTTAGCTCAATCAAATTACCTTTTCGCTGAATTTTCATAACAACGCTTTCATTAATTCAAATTAAGTAAAATGTCATTTTCATTTCCCATACTCGGAAAGTAGTGTTTGTTTGATCCGAATAGCGAGTGTAAGACGCTACTTCCCACCTTTAGGGTCAAGGCACACCGAGACGCGACGCTGCGCGCACATTTCTATAGAGCTATTCAAAATCTAACTTTATTTACTACTCGAAAAGATACACATTTCGCAACGCCGCTCGACGCAGCGCGGCGCCGCGCTGCGTTTTAATAGCGGCTCAAAATCTAACTTTATTTACTACACGAAAAGATACACATTTGCACTATTGTTGCGTCACGTCGCGCCGCGTCGCGTCTCGGTGTGTGCTGACCCTTAGGCGGAAAAAGATTCATACTCGTAGTAATTGCTTCCCTCTCTAGGGCGGTAATGAATTTTAAAAATAGAACTAAATTTGCTTAGGTAGTCAGCTACGAAATTTTATACATAATTAAGAAAAATGCTGCGGTCTTGTTAATGTATAAACAGCCAGTGTGAATTAAAAAAAAATACCTATTAAGCCGGACGGCCCGCGGCGGTGACGCGGTGTGTATAATAAATTTTCAGCCGCTGAAAGACGTAAGTACTTATTTAGTAATCAATTATGTAAGTCATCATCTGCCTAGCCATTTCTCAATTATGTTGGGGTCGGCTTCCAGTCTAACTGTATGCAGCTGAATACCAGTATTTTACATGAAGCGACCGCCTATATGACCTCCACAACCCAGTTACTGGGTAATACGATACCCCTTGGTAAGACTGTTTATCAGACTTTCGGGCTTCTGACTACCCGTAACGACTGTCAAAGATCCACGAATGACAGCCAGGACCAACGGCTTAACGTGCTTTCCGAGGCAAGGAGGGGTCACGGTATGTAAAGATGGTCACCCATCCAAAGACCAACCGCGGCTAGCATAGCTTAACCTGATCAATCGACCTGTGCGGCTGTTATTATTTATCCACGGCCCCTCAACATAATAGGCTGATTATGCACCAATATTATAATACCTATATTCAATGCGGCAACAGAATAAAAACAAGGCAGATCAAGATTCGTCTGTAGCGTTAGCCAGGTGTCAAGATTTACTTCCCTGATTTATGAAAACGTGCTTTTATCTTATAAAACTATACCGACATCATATTTATGTAGTACCAGCTGCGCCCCGCGGTTTCACCCGCATAAGGGCTGGCTCTCATCTGGCGAAGCGCAACGCACCGCAGTCGTCACTGCCAAACAAATATTGACCTTGCAAGAGTTGAAATAAAGTTGAGATTAAATAAACTTCCATTAGCTCGAGAGTGTATCTAAGCGGAAAAAGGTGCGCGTCTCAGGTTATTTATATTTTCGACTTTATTTTAAGACTCGCAATGTTAATTTTTGTTTGACACTGACAACTGCGCTGCGCTGCGCCTCTTCAGATGTGCGTCGGCCCCAAGTGTCGATCCCGTGGGAATTTTGGGATAAAAGTAGTCTGTATATGTTAATCCAAGGTATCAGCTACCTCCATACAAAATGTTATCAAAATTGCTCTGACCGTTTGCGCGTGAAGAAGTAACAAACATATAAACAGACACACACACTCACAAACTTTCGCCTTTATAATATTAGTGTGACTAAAGTCTCTCAATATTAGTTCTAAGTATTGGCTTAGCCAAACATCCGTATATTTGACTATTCCGTCATTCTGAACAAGATACATCTTAGTGTGGGACTTAGAACATGGAGGTTTACAAATCAGTTCTGATTAGCAAGGTTGCACAAGAAATGATTCTGAATGACATTGACTCGCCCTATGCCGCTTTCAAAAGACAACCAGTAGAACCAAATTCAAAACAAAACTTAGACAAAAGAAACATCAACCGTATTCCATATACGGAGATATCAAATTAGCGTGCTCATGTTCACCGTAATTTATAAATTATACGACGTACAGTTGACCAGTTTCGTAAACCAACATTCCTGCAATAATTGCCGTGAAAAAATCACTTGACAGACTGACGAACGACGTTTTCTCTCCGCGAATGTACATAAAAAGATAGTTGTACGGAACCACTTGACCTACCGTAGCGTCATCCGATGCTGTGCTCGATCACTGTACTAACTTGTAAATCGATTTTGGTTATCACACTATTCTAATCGATTGTACACTTAACACTGCACGTGCATCACAACATCCTGACACTTTCACTTGAAAGCAGTTCTGTATCGATTTGGCGTAGTTCGCAAACCGTTAAAACTGCTCGGGCACAGCGCGCCAACGCTCGCGTCACACTGGCTGCGCCAGCGCAAGAGCCTCATTTCCCCCTCTTGGAAATCATAACAAAACACCTCCAACCAAAAACACTCTGTATATCCATCATATAAAGTTGATTTTCCTTTAGAAAAAAACTAAGTAAGTGACTTGTATTTTGATATTAAATTCTTATGGACCGTAATGTTTTTGTGCATGCATGTCTATTAGATTCTCTTCCTCTTCTTCTTTCTGGCTGTTCTATCTGTAGGTTATGTAAGTTCAATAAGTTTCTAGATTATGATTGGAACTATATAATACTTTCATATTTATCATTCTATTGAGTCATAGAGCTTGCAGGGAAAACCCTTGCAAGCTGTTGTCACGAATGCACGACCTTGTTGAATTGCTAGCGACAGTTTGTATGAAATACAATATATCTATGCATTGATAGGATATTATGTACAAACATAACAACACACATAATATTACGCTTATATTTCTCGAAAGGTAAGGCACAGGTACATATGATACTGTTACGAGCTTGGGGTTCGTGACAATTAAAAACTGCCGATTTAATAACCAAAAATTTACACTTTAATTAACAACACTAATTACAACTCAAACACGATAATTATGAAACACAATTGCATTACTGATCGCTCTAAATCGCACTTGAAGATCGCTTTCGATGTGTTCGCTTGTCTCGCTTATCCAACACTATGTGTGTCTCGCGGCTTTATATAGTGCCACAGAGCTACTATATAAACATCTAGAATGTTCGAGTACATACTGGTCCCGACTGACCCGATGTCAATAGTTCTCAGAATTTCTAGGACCTTGACCCTACTAATTCTGCTACCCGATACTAGATGGCGCTAGTGGTAACTAATGTCACCATGTACCAGGCATCAATTGTGGCGCGCAACATTACCTACACCCACATTTCGCCAGTTATTTTTAAGTCCCATGTAAAAGGGAGGAGCCTATCACCATCAACCGAGCACAAATCCAGACTCAAAGCTGCTACTGAGAAATTCCAGACGATAAATTATTTGCCAAACATTAGCTTTATATTGTATTGTATTGTATTGTGCTGTATTGTATTGGGGCCTATTTTGACGAGGTCGTTAAAAGATTTTGATTAAATTTTCAATGATTTCATAAAGCTTCTCTGAGAAATTATTTTTAGGTCAATTAATTAGAGCAAGAGAATAAGAGAATCTCTTTTGTCCTAAATTGTTGAGTGAATAATTATATTATTGCTGCTAGGTCGCGATAAAAATCTCGTGTTTTCATCTCAGAATTAAATTATGCTAATCACGACTCGCGTCAGTTGAGTCGTGGTAATTTTATTAGTCTCTCGAATTAGTATGCAGATAGGAATCTCTCTAGTTCTATAGTTTACAATGATGCCTGATTGAATTTAAGACTATCTGGATTTGGAGATTATTATCAAGTGGAAAGTAGATCCAACTCAAACTGAAACTCAAAGCAATTACCACAGGCACTTTTGAGTTGTCAAGGAGTCAGTCAGTCAGAAAGATGTAGAGGTACCTAAGGAGAAGAAAGGGCAAGAAACTCCACGGACAATCTTTTAAATCATCTTTCATGTTGAAATTATACATGTGAGAACTATGCAGAACGTTAAAAGCGTCCGATAAAAATATTAAAAACAAAACAATTAAATTATTAAATTAAATTAAAACAAACCGTGGCAGCTAAGAGATGTCCAGTCCCTACTGACGGCGCCCGTTCACGAACATTGCGTATGGATTAGCACCATTAGGCTCAACCATTTTGAAGGGAGCTAAATTATCCAACAGATAAGCCATTATTAGCGAGACATTAGAGTGAGCATGATATACTCTCTGCCGCCAGACCACATTCAAATCAGTGAAAGACGTATCCAGTAAATGGTAGTACTCACACAATAAATGTGCTATGCAATTATACAATACAATTTTTTTTTTTATTATATACAATTGCATTACAAATTGCATTATATACAATGCAACATATCGTTGCATTGTATAAATAACAGTATATAGATACTATTAGAGCTGCTGAAGATTTAAAAAACTACATATCGTTACCGCTACCTATGTAACGGTTGATTAGGTTTCCATAAGCTTATGCTATGTGGGAATCCGTTGGCTTCGATTACCACAGGAACGGTCGATGTGGTGACACTTGGGGAGCCATAATGTCCAGCAGTGGACGTCCTTCGACTGAAATTATCATGAACCCTATGATGTCCGACTGAAGGCATTCCTTCCCTCTTTTCCCATTCTAATCTTTTAAAAAGGAGTCTAGCTCATTCTGCCACCACGCTTCCACTTCCATTTTTCCACTCTGCAATCGGCATATTGTTTTTGTATTGATTGTTGTAATTTCCCAGTGTCGCAACAAGCAATGGATGACCCTGACATCAAGCAATGGGCAAAATAGACAATCTTTTATTGCTTGAGTACAAGGCTTTTGGCTATTTTGTATGTTTGTATTTTATGTTTTTTATTTTGTAATGTGCATGTTGCTTATGCAGAATAAATAATTTTTCTTTCTTTTTACTATAATGAGTACTTTTATTGACTAATCAGTATCGAATGTTCTAAATAGATTGTTAAAATTTTGTATTCCCGGTAGAATCTTTTGGTAATATTATTCAAGTGCCAACTTCAATAGTATTATGATTTCAGATTTATTGCTTTCGTTTGTGTTGCTAAGCTTTATTTATTATTCTGACTAAATATCTTGAAATACTAAGTAATTGATATTTCAATAGAATAATTGGTAGAAGGTTATCGACGTTAAATTTCAAGTTTTCTCGTTATTTCATGTTAAAAACATGAAATGCGGTTTCGCTCCTCAAAAGAAAAAACGGAACTCTTGTAGGGTCCGTCTGTCAAGTCAAGACCCTTTTTCTCAAGAACGCGTAGAGGTACCAAGTTGGAATTAATATCCGATACCTACCAATGGTCCCATGGAGCTAAATAAAAGTCAAGCTTTTAAGTCGACTCTGTAAGAAAACCGACTTCCAAAAAAAACACTACAAAAAAAATACCTTTAATTTCGGAATTCGGTGTCTTTGGATCTGTATTTTAGTTTTTGCCACCGACTTCCGAAATTAAAGTTATTTTTTACTGTGTAGTGTTTTTTTTTTGGAAGTAGGTTTTTTTTTGTTAAAAAGCTTTTATTTCTCGCTTTTAAGTGGGTCTGTTTATAATGTATCTAAGTTACAATACTGCCGTACTTACCATAAGTGCAATAACTCGGATTTTGGGCTTGAAAAAGTTACATAGGTACATATCCGTAATCAGCAAAATTTCCCAAAATCCGAGTTATTGCACTTATTGTAAGTTCGGCAGAATAGCCTAATGTCAACTTGCCCATCGCCTTTTACAAAATATTGCTTTTCCCGATCCAGGGACGCTAATTTTTGAAGAGTTCTCCTAGTATTCCACCATCAGCTCCATTTGACCATTCGCATTGTGACGAGCATACATTGCTTATCAACCATATTAAAGTAACCGAATCGCAACCCGTGAAATACTTATTATTGAGTAGTTCCGATGCCCATCTGTGGTCTTCTTCATCAGTTCCACTTCACCAAATGGTGGTTTCTAAGAGCAATTACACGAGTTACTATAAAAAATACCCAAATCGCTAAAGGTGTGCCTATAATATTTGAGGAGTAGCCTCAATTCCTCATGGATTCCATCATCAGAACTAGATTTTGATAAGAATGGGACCAATCTGGAAGTATATCCTTTTGAATAAAAAATAATTTTCCAAATCGGTTTATAAGTGACGGCGTACTGTGGTAACAAACAAAAAAAAATAAAACGGCTATTTCATCATCATCTGCCTAGCCTTTTACCAACTATGTTGGGGTCGGCTTCCAGTCTAACCGGTTGCAGCTGAATACCAGTATTTTACATGGTGCGACTGCCTATCTGACCTCCACAACCCAGCAAACAACAAACAACAATACGGCAACAACAATAGGGCTATTTATGCGACGTATTTTGATACTCGTAAACAAACTCAAACCTGTAGGTTGTAGGCAGGTAATTATATCTAGTTGACCCAGAATCATGAAATTTGGCAAGAAACAACGTCTGACAGCACAAATAAATGGAAATTGTAATTTCCCTCTCCTCCCTCCTCCTAATTCCTACTATCCTAGCTTACTATCCTATCCTACTAATATTATAAACGCGAAAGTTTGTGAGGATGGATGCTTATTACTCTTTCAAGCAAAAACTACTTAACAGAATTTGATGAAACTATAAGGTAATATAGGTAAATACGGGTTGGTGTCGGCAACTCCACGTCAATGCGCGTATTTTGCGTACGGTAGAGTAATATAACGTATACATGAGAATAATACATAGAATACTTTTTATCCCGATGTTCTCATGGGATTGAGCTTTATGTAGGCGATTAAATTCCTACATTTGCATGAATTTAATCATGAAGTTGAAGAATTTATCGTGGCGTAAATCGAAGCGAGAATTTTTTTTTTCAACTACAATGTTATGTTTGTTTTTGGAACTCAAACTCAAAGCATTTATTTCAATTAAACCATATACAGGCACTTTTGAATTGTCAAGAAGTCGGTCAGTCAGAAAATATGAAGCTAGTTGCCCATTCCAAAGCGTAGGTACCTATCCCTTTATACCTTCATTGTGCATTCTCAGACCCGCACTTGGTCTGTTTTATTTATTATAAGGTATATTATTGATTTATTTATTATCCGTTCAGCCGTTAAAGCGTGAAAATGTAACAGACAGAGTTAATTTCGCATTTATAATATTAGAATAGAATATTCTCTTTTTCACATATATTCAAAAAATGCTAGTGTATTCTTCGTAAACAGGGAATAAAATAGCTCTTTAATCCCTTGGGACTAAAAGTTATTTGAATTTGTAATGTGGATATTGTTATTAAAAGTTCCAATCAGCAATAAGATCAATCACGAACATTGTATGAACAAGAAACAGGCTGTATTATAAAGGAAAAGTCGCGCGATCTAAATTTAAAAAAATATGTGAAAAAATAAAAACGCGCGAAAAGCATTCTGCTTTTGTTCGTAAATTGTTTACTCAAAATTGTATGTATATAAAATATAAACGTAGGTACTATTCTTGCTGCACTTACTTATTTATTCAAAAAGGGTGATAAAAGTAGAGTGTCTACCTTGGGAGCAACACTATTATAAGCTCGAGTGACGTACTTTGAATCCCTCGCTGCGCTTTGGGTTCAAAGAAACATTCTCGCCTTCAAAATTGTTGCTTGCTCCCTTAGCAAACAATCTACTATTATTATGTACACCATATAAATTACAGACATAAATATAGAAATTTTACAAAGGGTGATATAATGGGCGGTCTTATCGCTAAGAGCGATCTTCCTTTGGATGGATTAAAAAGGAGAGACAAATACTGTAGGTAGTCTGTGGTGTACCATTTACATAATACAATATACGGATTAGCATTAGCACAATCCATACTTAATATTATAAATGCAAAAGTGTGTCTGTCTGTTACCTCTTCAAGCTTGTAAGCTAGCGAAGAGGTAACAGACTGAATTACAAAATTACATCTAAATGGGTTCAGTGGTTTACCTTTGAACCCATTTAGATGAAATTTTGTATAGAAATAGTTTGAGTCCCGGGAAAGGACATAAGATAGTTTTTATCCCGATATTCCCACGGAATCGACACGACGACTCGACATCGACGCTGCTAGTGTAATAATATTTTTACACACACACACAACAAACAAGAACACCCGGCAGTTCTGTCACGATTTTGCTCTGATTTTATCACATCTATAGAATAAATATAGGTAGGAAGGTGTGTAGTACAAAAGTGAAACTTGTTCAAAAACCTTTTGAGCAAGATTCACTTTTTGTATTTTTTTTTTTTAAAAAAACGTTGCCCCTCACTAGGAATTACTCCTGTATCGTGGGTGCATTTACAAACATTTAAATTTACATACACAAACAGCCAGACCCGGAACAACTAACTGTAGGCAATACAAATATTTTTGTTCCGTGCGGGAATCGAACCCGCGACACGCAGCGCAGCAGTCGATCGCTCAGCCACTGCGCCAACCGTGTCGTCAATTAATGTGATTATGTTTTCTTAATGCATAAATAACCAAATTTTATTACCTCCTGGGACAGAATCCAATCAGAAATGTTGAATATCACGCAAAATGGATTAAAAAACAACGCTTAATATTGCACGTTAAAACGAACCGAACACATCCGCCGCTGAGCAAGTCAAACTTTGGACCTCTTTGCTTTGGACTAAGATAGACAGCAGCACGAGTCACTTGCGAGTATGTGCGTGCGCAGGTAGCTTGCTTAGACCATTGTTATTCGATTAACAATAGATAAGACGGATTTCGCTGGTTATCCCGCTGTAGTTAGTATTCCAAATAATATAAATTAATACTGTTATATAACTTAACACCTAAACCGTTTCCCCTACAATTAGGGTTTCTTAATTAGGAGGAATACAAGCGAGGCACACTAACAAATGTACCTACTGTAGACGTGTTAATTATATTCCATGGCTTTTCGTGTTCGTAAACAAAGTGTTTTCTGGCCACGCTAATTCTTGGATTCACTGTTTTATTTAATTACTTACTTTAATTTTTGGTGTCTGTTCTAGTATTTAATTTGTTATCAAAATGAGTTCAGAAATTAAATCTTTCTGTATAAATCTTGTTTAATTTATGGGTACCTAACGATTGAATAATTACTCGCAGCTGGCGGGAGAAAGCAGCGGGAGCAGAAGGCAGGTAGGAATGCTCTATAATAAATTAAATTGCAGTTTAAAATGAGAACCAAAATAATAATATTCACTAAACCCATAAATAAAATCCAACTTTTTATCAAAATTAGTTTTATGTTGCGTTGGTATGAATTTGCTAAAACATTTATGGTAGGAGCTATCTAAACTTGCAGAGTTATACTTATAACATACCTATGTATTTATACTATCTTGCCTCATTGTATGTTATCAAATCAACACCAACACAATAACACTTTGTTCGTAAAACCGCCTCTTTTTTCTTTTATCCTAATAAATTGTCTGGTCGCTTTTCCGCCGCGCCGCAAGATTAAAGGCTCTCTGAGTGCTATTGGCGCGATTAAATTTACTTCCCATTGGCGTCGCGTCGTAACGATGGAGGAAGAATTCTCAAAAATATACTGCTACCAATAAGTAAGGAAGAAAGTGACCGATTACTAACGAGGGTGTAGTTTGAGGCCACGAGTTGGGAATCGCAGTTTCTTCCGAGTGGTATATATGTATAGTGCTTTATATACGAGAGAGATACGAGGAAAATAAAAGACAATTTTTTAAGTAAAGTTTATATTAAAATTGTAACAGTTATTAAAACTCAATATTAAAACAATCATCATAAAAGCCAACAGGATTTTTTTTTAATATAATGAATACTCAATCCTTTTAAAATATATGTAAGTGATGTAATACTTTTGCCAGGAAGAATAATATTGGTTTGAACGTTTGCGACAGTGCAGAAGAGTTTACTTGCTGTGCCTGTGCTATTGGCACTGTGCTAGGAAGATTGTAGTGCCAAAGGGGCAGCTTTTTATCGAGGTATAGACGCCAGCACATCAACTACTACAATCTGTGAAATTTCTTTAATACATTTTCATCTTTATTGCTAAGGCATAAGGTTCAAAGTTGATTGGGAAAATTTGATAGTTTCGGGTAGCTTGATGTGCTGGCGTCTATACCACATGGAAGGGTCTTGGTATGTACAAATGGTCACCCAACCAGGGACCTATCGCGGCAAGCGCAGCTTAACCTGATCGACCGACTCGTGCGGCTGTTATTACTTAGCCATAAGCCCCCTCAATGATGAATGAAGAGTCAATTGAGAAGAAAAGAGTCAATTGAGAAAAGTGTCAATTGAGAAAAAAGAGTCAATTGAGAACTGCAGTGAACATTAGCGTCATAAACTAATACGTTTATATGGTACTTGCAAGTCTGATATCTCTTTAACCCGGTATTTCACAGCCTTCTGCTCATAATGAAAATTGATGCTTAGGATATATACTTTCATTTGATGTGAATAAATGTATATTTTTACTATAAACTGTGGCTAATTAAACTCCAATAACAATTAAAAACGGTTTAATAAAAAATATCGTGCATACAATACCATGATAGTCGGTAGACTAGCTGTATGACACATCAAATCTTTAAACGAATAACTAACTAACGCCTACCAAAACCATCATTGTGCGTAGACATATAAACGTGTGAATTTATTATTTAGGAACTGTCAGGCGCTGCGCCGCAACATATTCCCGACCGATGAAAACTTGTTTTTCAACCCTTCAGTTCTGCAACTCTTGCAAATTCATCAGGTCCAGGAAATAGCCTAAGAGCTTGTACCAGACGCCAGTTTAGCGGAAGAGTGTTATCGTCAGCCAGAAGCACCATGTCACCTATGTTGAGCTGAGCGTTACCTTTACGCCATTTTGTCCTTTGCGTTTTTTTATTGGACATACCGGCCAAAACACCCATCATTCTTTAAATAAAAAGATATTTCTTTTGGCACTGTACTTATTTTTCTTATTTTGTTTCACACATTTCTGCTATAAAAAGCAATTGGTGGTCATTAGGGCGAAGTTACATATACGAGTATTTCTTCGTAATATATATATTCGTAAAATATTTCCAATATCACAAATGATCGCTGATTTTTAGTTTTTGTGTTAGGTAGCAACTTCGATCAATGACAATTACTAAATTCTCGTGGATGACAATATCGTCTGTTGTTGTATTTAGGTAGAAGTTCTTGCGAACGACAGGCACTATTTACTGTAAAAATAGATCAAACATGAAAAACAATTAGGTTTCTAAAAATAAGTTGGTATTCAATTATATCAACAGCTTAGTTTGTTCATGAACCTTGCCTTCATCAACAAATATTTGTCATCTGGAGCATTTTGCAAAAAGAAATATACCTACATGCTTCTTAGTAAGAACTGTTGATTTTTTACTAAGGAATCCCTTGAATTTTCTTTTCAGAAATGCTGTAAGTTTTTTGTCTTCCATAATATTGATGTCATTTCTTACCATTACAGTACTTTTTTAACATAGAATACAAAGAGCACAAGGTACTTGGCTTATATTTTTGCGCTTTTTCATTTAAATCAGACAGTAGAACATTATCAGGAAAGAAGGCGATTTTGTCTCGCTTTTCCGCTGTAAAATATCTTCATATGTCTTGTTAGATTTATTTCTGGACTTTTCGGGCAAAAGGTTCTCAATAACAGCTTAGCAAGTTTATTTTAATTCTGGCGACATCATAAAATCTTTACGACTTTTACAAGACGGCATTTCGAGTGGATCCTAAAACCAAATTGAAAAAATAAAACGAAAGAAAGCTACCGCTCTCGCACGATTTTCACTTGTTCATTCTTTTTTTTATATCAATGTTGAGCAAAAGTATGTGGCCAGTATCATTTTGCCCTTGATCATGTTAAACTTTTTGTATTTTGGCAGTAGACTATATTTAATTAGGTCAGCTACTAAATAAAAAAAATACAGCACGCTAACAATGAATTATCATTATCACACACTTTTTCGACCCGCACATTATTTATTTGTACCACACTAATGATGTAGGTACAATTTGCTTGACGCCCACGGCAACTTTTTTCGGCGATACAGTCGCAAAAGACCGGGATACCATAGCGATGCTGTCACTGGTCGTATACGTTCGCCCTCGTAATTAAGATTTTGCATAATCAGTATCGATAAAGTCGTGAATCCGAAATTGTTAATTTACCTGACCTTAAAAATGTTTTCATTTGACAATAAATATATTAAAATTTTAAATTTCCCTTTTCATTAATGACTTTTTATTTACAATTTAATCATGTTCAAGGAATAATTTGTTGGAAAGTGATGAAATACGAGTATAAAGTATATAAGTAATTCCATTTATTAAGTGATTGCGTAAGAAACAGGGTTTGTTTCATAGGTATTCCGTGGTTTGTTTATACTTTCTTCAGATACTTGTAAAACATACTATATAGAAATAGCTTAAGAGCAGGCACATGTCGGTACTCAATATTATGTGAACGAAGAACAACAAAATAAGATACGTCTACTGCACTTTACACTATATATACACTCAGTCTAAATCGATTTTCTTTGTGTGAAGAAACGTGCTTGCCTTGAGACTCTTTTGCACTTACTGTCAGCACATAGATCCATGCATGTATTCTTATGGTATAGAGGTTTTTTTTTTGCGGATGAGCATTGCCATCTATGCAGCCGTCTACGTCAGATAAGAGGCCTTTTTTTTCTGGATGTGAAATCATCAAATTAAGGGGTTATTTTTTACCCGCTCTGAGTGGAGCGGAAGGGAGTGTTAAGACTCTTACTGACGAAAACCCACCCGTGTTCCTTCCTTAGCCCTTTAAGTTCCGGGCCAGCGGTAACCCTTTCGGACAATCCCGCTGACCATGGTAGGCTGCCTATTTACATATTTCACGCGGCCCTAGTGCGGATTGCTAGATGTCACATGTCTTAGAATTTTTGGTTCTACGAGTAAGACATGCCGGTTTCCTCGCGATGTTTTCCTTCGTCGTTTTGAGAGCAGTAGTAATAAATTATTGACGATATTTATTTAGTGGGTTCGAACCTACGACCGACCGACCAACCGACCGACCGACCGACCGACCGACCAACCGACCGACCGAACGACCGACCGACCGACCGACCGACCGACCGACCTACTCGACCGACCGACTCGTAACTCTTGGTAGATTATAGCCCACTGTCTCTCGTATAGAGGAGGACTGTCGCAGCATTGGGATAGGCTGATCATGCTTGCTTGCTTACTTCATCGGGTCACTGTGTTTCAATAAATAAGTCAATGGCGACAAGATACTTGTAGATGTCGGTTCGATGCCCGTGGCTAAATAATAACAGCCGCACAGGTCGATCGATCAGGTTAACGCTTGCCGCGGTTGGTCTGTGGATGGGTGACCATCTTTACATACCGTGACCCCTCCGTGCCTCGGAAAGCACGTTAAGCCGTTGGTCCCGGCTGTCATTCGTGGATCTTTGACAGTCGTTACGGGTAGTCAGGAGCCCGATAGTCTGACAACCAGTCTTACCAAGGGGTATCGTAATACCCAGTAACTGGGTTGTGGTGGTCAGATAGGCAGTCGCTCCATGTAAAATACTGGTATTCAGCTGCATCCGGTTAGACTGGAAGCCGACCCCAACATAGTTGGGAAAAGGCTAGGCAGATGATGACTTGTAGATGTCGGTTTACAAGAAAAAGCAAGAAGTCTGGCTATAAAATCTAACAGTAGAACAAAAGCTTTTTCTGCATATATTAAAATCGTAGATTCGGTCTACTACGTCAAAAGATCTTCGCTTTTCTTTCCCGTCTTGACACCTCTGGTACACAATGCCGCAGATACTTTACTTGATGGAAATGCTATTAGTATTGTGTGAGCCCACTCTTCTAAGAAAAGAAAGGAAAATACGTTTATTTTGCAGTAAATACGACAAAAATAACACGTCCGAGGAAAACATACTTTACATTCGCGCAAATTGTACATCGCTATGCGAGACAGAGCCCCACCGCTGGTTTTTAGCGACAGCCGACGACGTTGACGTGATGACGTCAACCGGAGCAGTATAGGAAGATATATTTAAATATAGAACATAAATTATAATAATATAGTATTTTCTTGCTTTTTTTCTTTTCTAAATAACACAATAAGAAATAAAAAATTAAATAAATACTTAATTTTCGCAATATTTAGTCCGGTGACGTTATGTAACAATTTATCTTGGCTTTCCTGATTTGTAAACTACTTGATTTTTGATTTACAAAATGAAAGACCGAGGAACAAACACAGAACTTGAAGTCTTGAGCTGAATTGGTATTTAAGGGATATTTATGCCCTTTTGATAGTGTAAAAGGGCATAAATATCCCTTAATTGCATGAAAATGAAGCGCGATGTTAGATTTTCTGTGTTTATAGTGTAAAATCCCATATAAATGGCGTGTATATTTACTCATTTCGGTGTCATTAGGCTACACCTACTTTAGGTGAAATTTATTACTAAACAAAAGTTTTGAGAAGTGTAACAAAGCGACAATATTCAAACCTTCTAACATTTCAACAGATCTAAAGTTTACCCAAGTTAGCGATGACAGATTATATAGAACCAATCTCGATCAATTCCGAGGCTAATCTTTCTTTGTAATCGATTATAAAGTTACTTTCGACAGCTATGTCCCTTGTCCGTCTAAACTTCGTTAAGTGAACCGCAAAATTTTTCCGGAAGTCTCCAACTAATGGTATGAGATATTAACGTCAACGCTTGGAAACATTGAATGGAAATTGAACAGTTATCGAGACTCTTGGGGCATTTCTGTTTCCATATTCTTTACTATTCTATGTACATATATTCTGTTAAAAATAACTGATGTCACTCGGAAAGCTACCACACTTAAATGGAATTGGGCTTGACACATCTGTTGGATGTCAGACCATCAATGGGCCAAACTTACGACTCAGTGGGTCTCGCTTAGTGGCAAATGACACCGAGGCAGGCCCAAACGGAAATGGCAGGATGAGCGGGACGCCTTTGATAAAGATTGACCCTTTACAGCTCTGGACAGAGAGAAGTGGAAAGAGAGTTGGGTGGCCTTTGCACAGCAGTGGGACATTAAGGGCTAAAAAAATTATTTTTATTTTTATTATAACCCTGTTTTCCCCGAAGGGTTAGGCAGAGGGGCCCCGTTCGTCTCGTGGTCACAAGCGCGACTGCTGAGCGTCGGGAAAAGCGTTATTGGGTTTTTTCATTGGGAATTTCTTGGTAACAGCCAGGAATTTGGAAGTTGGCGGTGTGATACCCCCATGCCTCGGAAAACACGTTAAGCCATTGGCCCTGCGCCTGAGCTCTCTTCGTTTGTGGTGGAATGCCGTCCGATCGTACTATGAGAGTACATGTATAGAGTAATATTATAGTGTACATGTGTGTGTCTGAGCACACACTTGTACACTATATTTTTTCCCGCGCCGAAGGGTGGTCACCGCTAAATTTAGTCGTTATGGCCGAAATTTGGTCTGGAGTACTTTTTTTGTTGCTATAGGCGTATTGTGCCTTTTATGACCTTACCTAGAACCATGTAATACCCAGTAGGTATCTAAACAAAAAGCTCTAGGCTATAACTTGTTCTTTGGATTTTGTTCAAGGTGATTAACGGATTATGAATAAAGTTAATTTTACCTAAAAGCCAAATCCAGTAGGTAAATTTAATTAATAATAATTAAAAAACTTGATTGCTAAAAACATTACAGAAATTTTACATTGGCCCCATATTAGGCAAGCCTGCATCTTGGGCACCAATATGAAGGGTTTCAAAGAAAACATAATAATCAAAACAATCGAATCGAGAAAAAAATAAAAAAGCGCTATTAAGGGAATGAGTGTAAGTGTGTGATCATGCGTTGTGAATGAGTAAGAGTGTAAGTATGTGATCATGAGTTGCAAATGAGTATGAGTGTAAGTGCGTGATCATTGTGACGGTGAGTTTGATGGTGTTTAAGCGTGAGAATGTGTGTGTGAGACAGAACGTGAGAGTGGTACGAACGTATGTGTGAAAAAATGATTTAACCACCATTTATATTATATAAACATTCCACATGCATTTTATATTAAACATTAAACAATTATAACAGCCAATCTAATACGTTACACACAATGGACTCTAATGAACATAGAAAGTATAAAGTTAAACTATCGAGTCGAAGTCAAAGTTGAACAATAGGAAACTAAATTGAAATGTTCAGCAACTAGTTTAGATTTGAATAGCGGTAAAACTTTTGATTTAATTTCAGTTCAAATGGTCTACATTTGTCTAATATTTACCACCATTAGTAAGTCGTAGTTTATTACGGTTGAAACTTTAGGCATAAGAGCGTTATTTCGTCCTTAAAATAATTATCCGATAATTAAGGCCTTGTCATGTGGTTTAGGGCACTATGACGACCGACCGACGAGGAAGCAATTAGCTGTCGACTATTTTGTTGCTCAAAAAGGGATGCCTATATTAATAGTTAACTGTTCACACTGCCGACGGGAACTCTCTCTCCACTAGTTTGTCGCATCGAGGCATCACACTGGAAGACTTACCTGGTGCATGCGTATGCCAAGCAAGTGATTGGGTAGTCATTCTTCTCGTCACACTCGCACCCTCGTTCATAGCCCAGCGACAAAACTATCCGAACTACATGCTCGTTGCTCGCTGCTCGCCAATTCGTTTCTAGCTGCTAGCTCTACTCACTCGCTCCCTTAAGAGGCTCAAATACTCAGCCACCTTCTTTAGGTTGTCCGTCCATCTTGTTGGGGGGCATCCCACACTACGCTTGCCTATAAGCGGTCTCCACTCCAGGACTCGTCTGCTCCACCGGCCACCAGTCCTTCGACAGACATGGCCAGCCCACTGCCACTTCAGTTTGCTTACTGTGCAAGCTATGTCGGTAACTCCGATTGTTTTCCGAATAATTTCATTCCTGATTTTATCCTTCAAAGAGACTCCGAGCATAGCTCGCTCCATAGAGCGCTGAGCGACCTTGAATCAGTGGACCAGCCTGACCGTCATTGTTCACGTTTCAGCACCGTATTTCATGTTGGGCAGGACGCCCTGGTTGAAGACCTTAGTCTTCAAACACTGCGGGATAGGCGACGAGAAGACTTGACGAAGTTTTCCAAATGCTGCCCAATCCAACTGGATTCTTCTGTCGGCCTCTTTCTCAATGCTGTGTCTACCGAGCTGGATGACATGCCCTAGGTAGACATAATCCTTCACAACTTCGAGAAGCGACCGTTCGAATGTGGATTGGACTTGGCAAGACGTGTGAATTGTACATGACTTTTGTCTTGTCCAAATTCATACCGAGGTCACCCCGCTGGGAGGCTCCATTTAGGCTGTGCAGCATTTGGTCCAGCTGTTCCAGCGTCTTTGACATTTTCACGATGTCATCGGCAAATCGAAAATGTGAGATGTACTCGCTGTTTATGTTGATACCCTATCCCGTCCGGTCCCGCGTTTTGAAGACGTCTTACAACACGTTGGTAAACAATTTAGGGGATATTACATCCCCCTGTCTCACCCCCCTGAGCTGAGGATGGATGGGGCTGGTTTTTTGATCTCTATGCCTCGGGCTTTGGACCCTCTTGGTTAACGGAGTTAAAGAGACTCGCTAGCTCTTTCAGGATTGGAGCCCCGCCCGCTTTAAGGAGCTCTGTTGTTATTCCGTCATCCCCAGGTGCCTTGTTGTTTATTTGCTGCTCGAAAGCCGCCCTAATCTCGCATAAGTCGATATTCGGGATGTCCTCCGTGTAGTGGCGCGTTAATTTGGCTCGATGGTCATCTGCACTATGCCCCGCCGGTTTCGGTTTGGTTACGCTCTCACGCTGAAAACGGCTTAACGGATTTGGATGAAATTTGGCACACATCTATGTCCATGACCTGGCTTGAGCATATTTTTACTCGCGTAGTCCGTTCCCGTGGAATAATTCCGACCTTCACGTAGGCGATGCCTAGGTCAAAACTACTACTATGAAACTTGCCACCAGCCTTTTACAGCAAGAGTAGACTACCAAATTCCATGTGACGGATAAACAATCAAAATAAGAAAGGCAAGCCTTAACGGCTGAACGGATTTCGATTAAATTTGGCACACAGGCAGACCATAATTTCGGACATAGAAAACTTTTTAGTCCCGTTTTATTCCCACGTATATCGTATATCTTCACGTAAGCCTCGGACAAAATCTAAGGCCACTATGAAACTTTGCCATTAGCCTTTTTCTGCAAGAGTAGACTAGGTACCAAATTCTATGTGAAAGATAAACAACCAAAATCCAGGTCAAAACTTGACGAATAAGGAAGGCAAGGGTTCTAATAATAAGTTCAACGTTGAAATAGCGGGTTCCTGCCTCCGTTTGATCATTTGTTCTGAGTTGAATAGCTTTGGGGTACGTAACAGGTGTGGTTTGGACGAGTTCTGAAATGATCGTCCCTTTCATCTCCTGTTTATGCGGGGGGTTCCGAATATAGATACGATACATGTGGATATCTGTAGATAATAATGCATGTATTTTGTAATAGAACTTCAAATACTTAATTCCCATCTTGCTTTCCTAAAAAAACAATTTTACAAAAAAAAAAACACCCGACTTCCAAAAAAGACACTACAAAGTGAAAAACAACTTTAATTTCGAAAGTCGGTGTCGATTGGTTCGCATTCTCATTGTTAGCCACCGACTTCCGAGATTAAATTTATTTTTCTTTTTAGGAAGTCGGTTGTTTTTATTTGTAAAAAAGTTTTTGTTTTTCACTTTTAAGTTGTACTACTTACCCCACACAAAATTCGTAAAATCTACTTAATTTGTAAATATCAGTTACAGGAAGTCATTATAACATAATAAATATAAAAAGGTGAAAAAAATCTTATTATTCTAGCTTACTCAAAAACTACCCGAGCAAAGTTTAATAAAATGAATATCGAACCACCCCTGAGGCATACCTTATCTATTAAAAAAAGAATGTTTGAAATCGGTTTACAATGGCCGGGGTAATAGCGTAACGAACATACAAAAAAAAAACAGTGGTACTCCGGGAGTGCCGACAGAAGTGAAAACAAAACACAAACAGAATACTTTGCCATCACTCGCTGACATATCGGATATACATTGAAACCGAGTACATCCCGAGAACAGCCGAACACATACGAAGCGGGTATTTCTTTATCGTCTTATAAACAAAAGACGCGCGGTGTCGCTTACGGTAGCAGTGGCGCGAGGTCAATGGTTTTTTCCCATCTCAAAAAATAGGATATACGAGTACATTAAAACCGAGTACATCCCGAGGACAGCCGAACACATACGAAGCGGGTATTTTTTTAATCGTCTTATAAACATAACACGCGCGGTGTCGCTACCGGTAGCAGTGGCGCGAGTTCAATGGTTTTTCCTATCTCAAAAAATTCCCAACGCGCCTAAAGAAGTTTTCTCTTCAAAAAAACAACAAACAGTCGAATTGAGATCCTTTTCCTTTTTGAAGTCGGTTAAAAATAACATTGAACACTCTACTTAATATGAGAGCAATGGTGACCCAGTGGTAACGGCCCCGACCTACGAGTCAACGACAAATAAAATCCAACAACCGAAACTGAAGGATTTCATAACAATGAAAACCTTCAGATTCAAATATCAAAGGCAAGTTTCATTTCCAAATACATCAAATAAATAACAAATTACTTTTTTATATTTGGAATGGATATCGTTTGCCAGAATTGGAATCGTTTGAAAACCGTATTCGAATGCAGGGTTTTCGACATATTTATTTTATTTATTTAAGAACACCAGCAGCATATACATTTAATACTGTTTTACAAAAGTATTAACGAAAGGTATAATATTAATGCTATAATGTATACACAAATTCTAGGTGTACATAACTGTGTACATCCTTTTTTTTTCAGGATGGGAAATCATCTAATGACCCCTCCCGCTCTGGGTGGAGCGGAAGGGAGTGTCAGACTCTTACTGACTAAAACCCACCCGTGTTCCTTCATTCGCCCTTTATGTTCCGGGCCAGCGGTAACCCTTTCGGACAATCCCGCTAACCACTGTGTACATCCTTACATGGTATACACACAAAGTCGCCGAACTGTCTGTACGCGCGTCTAATGACTGCACGAAATCGAATAATTATTTTTTTGATGTGTTTGGTATTGCCAGGACAAGGTTTGTATGAAAGAAAATTTCGGAAATTAAAAAGAAAATATTGCACTTGTGTGAAGCTAGGGTAGGCCGCTAGTTTTAGATAAATCAAAGCATCGAAATTTGACGAGAAAACGATCTGTCTGGGTAGCTCTGTTCTGAAATCGATTATAATTTATTTTAGGTCCATCACAGTTAATTGACAAGAAAAAAAAAATACTGATGAAACCAGTGTTGACATAAAAACTACAGCATAAAAGCTGTACACGAATAAAAACTAGGTACATTCAAGCTTTTTTGTTGACCAAAAGCTACTGTTTCTTAAAACTGCGGTGGACGCGTATAGCGTCCGCAATTTACTGTCGAATAACGTCACTGAAACATTATTCATGAAAGTAAGTTGGTATGTTTCCCTCGGGAGCATTTTTGACACCGTAAAGTCAAACCTCGCTGCCTTTGATACCCCCGTGCCTCGGAAAGCACTTCAAGTCGTTGTTCCTGTGCCTGATTTCTCTCCGGTTGTGTCGGATTGCGGTCTCATTAGACTATGAGAGTGAGCGAAGAGTGATTGCACCCGTGTCTGCAGACACACTTGTGCACAATAATATCTCGCTTAGCTGCCATGATCGAAATTCGGCAATGAGGACTATATTAGTATAGATTCAGGCACCTTAACTTGAAGCGAATACCTACAAGAAAATTAATCAAGGAACAATATTTCCCTGGTCCTTCGTCCTCCCCGTCTGAGGAGACAAATGGGTAATTTAAGTTGCAGAACTATTCCATCACCAAGGTAACTTCATTGAGTAGCTTCAATATTCAAGCTGAAAGACGCTTCTAGAGCTATTTATATCTTCCTTTAGATTATTATAAATTAAAGTCACTTTTCACGTCCGTCTGTATGACCGCCTTGCTCTTCTAAACTACGAAACGGATTTCCAAGCAGTTTTCTCCACCATTTAGGAATTGATTCCGAAAGAGTTCATCTGTACAAAACATTTATATTAAACTTTATAGAATTTTCGATGTTTTATCAAGTCGTACAAACCGTGCGAAGTTTTAGAATATTACAAAGGCGAAAGTTTGTGAGTGTGTGTGTTTATCTTTTTGTTACTTCTTTACGCTCAAACGGCTGGACCAATTTTGATAAAATTTTGAACGGAGGTAGCTGACACCCTGGATTAACATATAGGCTACTTTTATCCCGATATTCCCACGAGATCGACATTTTCGCTGGTGAAACCGCGGGGCGCAGCTAGTTAGTTTATAAAGCACGTGTATCTGTGACCTGTAAAGGAATGTTATTGACATTACAATACATATTACAAATGTGCCGACGGCTGCAAAGGAAAAATAATAGTATTTATCATTGATGACGGTTTAACATGAAATATGGTAAGGATAACAATAAATTTGGCAAAATAATATAAAAAATGTATTCCGTTGTAAGAGATTAGCATCACGTATTGATCGCCATCAGTGATAAATATTCAAACTCAAAGCATTTATCTTTTATATGTATAAATAAAACAAAGTCGGGTTAGTTACCCCATTTATAACCCAAAAACGGCAAAAAAATATGGTAAAAGAGAAAGTTAATGTTTTCATTCCTAACATTTTTTTTTTCGATGTGACAAAAATCCTAACAAAATATTAGATTGTGTTGGTGAAGTAGGTATGTATATACGTCACATAAACTTGTCGACTCTGTACCATTTATTATATAAGGCTCTATCATACGGTTGAGGTCTGCCCCGCTTGGGCGGAGCACCGCTGCACCGCCGTATCCTCGTAGAGGCGGTCGGCAGCGGCGGCGACCTCTCGCGTCCGGGCCTGGTTCAAGCCATGGTCCGGGGCGAGAGGGAGTGGGGGGCAGTCGCCTCCTTCTGCGAAGCAGTCATGCTAGCGAAGGAGGCGGCGGGACGGCTGAGGGAGAGAGCCTCCCGTCCCAGCCGCCGCGGGAGACGTTACGGGCGTCGGGAGCCGCGCGACGACTCCCGGCCACCGTAGGCGCGGGTCTGCGGGCGGAGAGTAATGGGTAGCTCACCGTCCGATCAGGACCAGGCTCGTGCCGGACGGCGCGTACGTGTTCCACGCGCGCCTCAAAGAGATGTCAGCATTAAACGAAGGGGCCCGTAAGGGCCGAAGCCTGCCGGATCAGCGGGATTGTCCGAAAGGGTTACCGCTGGCCCGGAACATAAAGGGCGAAGGGAAGGAACACGGGTGGGTTTTAGTCAGTAAGAGTCTGACACTCCCTTCCGCTCCACCCAGAGCGGGAGGAGTCATTTGATGATTTCCCATCCTCAAAAAAAAAACAAAAGCTCTATCATCTCTCTTTTGACACAAAGGTTGCTTGTTGATTGAAAATACACATGCGGACATAATTTCAATAAACTCTATAAACACTAGGTTTCTCCGGAAATCGCCAAGCGGCTGGTCGACTCTTCATGTGACCCTCTGGTCACGTGAAGAGTCGACCAACCGTTTGGCCAAAAACCAGGCCAGCCCTCTGGTTGGCCTGGTTTTTTGACCAAAGAATCAGCATTGCCATACCACGTGGCAATGCTGCCAGCTTTTTGGGTACTTTTCCTATTGACTAGCGATGCAGAGGAATTTTTTAATGATGATTTTTTGTTTATTGTCCCTCCTTTTTAAATAATTATAAATATTTAATCAAAATTATGTAAATATGATTGGCTTGGCTCTTTAGCTCAAAGGGATGTTTATTTTTGTTTTGGTATGGAACTTTACTGGAGCATAACACGTTTTGCATACGTTAAATCTTCTCGTTGATATTGTATAATTTGTTGACGTAATCTATATTCGAGATTTATTTGCCAAACACATGTAAACAAATATGAGTATCCTACACCATAAAGTTCACAACATTTTTATAAATTTTTCAATAGTGCTAGTCACTCTGAAATCAACTTAATTAACATTTTAATAAAGTTGATATTTCTTTAACTTTAAATAATATTAATTTGAAACATAAGTTTCAATAGACTTTACATACATACAAACTCACGCCTTGTTTCCATCGGGGTAGCCAGAAACTACAGAACGCCACCTGATACGATCCTTACATACTGCTTTTGCCTCGTTTACGTTCATACATCTGGTCATACACGGTACACGCACGCCAGTTGCAAGTTCTACACACCTCACCTTTCTCAAGAACGTCACCAATATTGTGACCTCCGCAACCCAGTATGGAGTTTTAAACAAGGGTGGAATTTTATACAGGATTATAAAAGAATGTTTAAAACAGATGTGAAACCTTTATTTACTCTAAACGACACCAATTCTGTTTTTTGTTTTAAATAAACCAGCTATTTACTTCTGTGACATAGTTTTATTTGATTTTCGAGTAATTTGGGTTATAATTTGGCCAGACTAACAGCACAGGCGCGGGGCGGGCGCGGCGTGGCGAGCTCAAACATATGAACTTCTCGAGTTGTCTGTATTAAATTATTCCGCCAGCTGAGTATGATATTTCCTTGTTTCCTTTGAAAAAGGAAAAATAAATAGGGGCCACTTCTTCGAACAGCTTTTATTAAAACTCTTGAATTATATTTTCCGCTTATAAACTACAGTTTAACCTTTGTTCCTTTTAGTCTAACTTACTAGAACAAAAGCTAAGTTTTTGTGCATATTTTAGGGTCCAAGTCTCAGGATCCAGCGCTCTGCTGCTCTATCGTTATTTTTAGCTACATTGTTATACTTAAATTTAATTTCATCATAAGTTTTACGAACTCTACTTCTTTGTAAGCCAGTTTGTGAATAATCAAAAATAATTTGTAAAGAATATCATAATAAAATTTTGAGCCAGGATCGCGGGTTATTCGAAAGAGTTACCGTGGCCCTTGGCACAGGCAACTGAAGGAACACGGGTGGGTTTTAGTTAGTAAAAGTCTGACACGCGCTCCCGCTCCGCCCAGACCGGGAGAAGTTATTTGATAAATTCCCACCCAAAAAAAATAGTAGTACAAAGCACTTTATCATTGATGCACAAAACATAATTATTACATAGTCGCCCTAAATGCGAAAATGTTAAAAGGTTTCCAGAATCTCGAAACAAACTGTAATTTAAATTTAATACTAGCAGCGCCCCGCGGTTTCCCTCTCATAAGTGTCGATCTCGGGATAAAAACTATCCTATGTCCTTTCCTGGGACTCAAACTATCTCTATACCAAATTTCATCTAAATCGGTTCAGCGGTTTAAGCGTGAAGAGGTAACAGACGCACTTTCGCATTTATAATATTAGTATGGATTGTAATTTTTCCTTCGACCTACGCTTTTGCGTCAACTGTTGAATGGATGCTGAAAATGTATTCCGCGATTTTCCGAGGGAAAAAGAGTGTTAAATTTTTTAATATTTTGTAAGAAAAACCAAAAAAAAATGTTTAATAAAGTTTCCTTAAAAACGAAATTACCTAGGCTACTCCCCTATCCACCCGCCTCTCCCCTCGTCTGGTAGGCAAGTTTAAGTTCGCTAACAATAGATAATGTAATTGTCTCATTAGAGTCAGTTGAACTCATATTACGCTTTACCGTTTCATTGAACTTAAGTGGGTCATACAAAAGCCCTACAATTTAGGCACGACGTTCTTTTGTCAAATTATACAATGGAATAATTTCACTTTTTTATTTGTTTAAGATTTGAAGAATGTAGAAATACGTATTTATGTTAAGTAGATAAATTATAATGTTGAAGAGTTTAGAATTTGTTACCATGGATTCAGTATACACGATTCTGAACCGGAGTTAAAAAAATCGTAGTTTATTAAAAAAAAACCGGGCAAGAGTGAGTCGGACTCGCGCACCGAGGGTTCCGTACCATCATATGTTTGTAAATTTTCCTCGGCGAGGCCTATATTCGTCAGAGAATTTTAACACTGCACGCTGCGGTATAGAATATTGCAGTTTTAGATCAGCGCCATCTCTTGACCGATAGTGGAATTAATGTAACTTGTGGATGATTTCTGAAAAAGTGTGCTATTTAAGAGACTTCGTTTTATTTTTCCTGTAATCTTTACATAAACTTCTATGACAAAGAATAATTTCAGATTTTCTCTTTGCAAACTTCGGAGATAAGGTCGTCAAAAGTCGAAAACTACGAGGCTTAAAAAAAAAGGTTAAAGAATGTTCAAACTGCGTTCTTTCATATGATACACACACATGCCCTAGTAGCCTCACTCCGAATTTTTTAGACCCCTTTTCAGTCCGTTGCAAAAAAATATACATATATTTTTATTTCTTTCTTATTCGCAAAATAATTGGGCAAATGTCATCTAAATCTTTTCCAAATTTCAAGTTGATAGCATTAGTAGTTCTTGAGATATTCAGCTGTGACAGACAGACTGACAGAAAGACAGACAGATCGGCAAACAGACTGAGTCTCACCATTAGGGTAAAACGGAACCCGTTTTACCATTTTTGTACGGATCCCTAAAAATAGCTGTTTCATACATTTTGACCACGTAGGGTATTGCGCTTTTAAGGCTCGTACACAAAGGCGCGACGCGCGACGCGAATCGCGCGCGACACAAAGGCACCGCTCGTTGCGCGACTTGCAGTGCCTTTGTGTCGCGTGTCGCGTCGCGCCTGTGTGTACGAGCCTTTATGCGAAACAATTGTTTTTTTTTTATAACGTCTCTGCTAACCTATACAGGGTAATTGCGTAACATACTGTCAGTAGCAATGGGTTTCATTTTGACAGTTCAACAACTTTCATTGCGTTATTTACGTTGTTGAGCAGACACATTTTTCGAACTTACAGAGCAATGGATTAGCAATACCTATGTTCCATAATGATTCAAATTGAGAGTAATAGCATGTTATCCAATTAGGATGCTGTATTTGAAACCTAGAATTACGTTCCATCATCCGTTTCATCTGAATTAAAAACAAACGTGACCTTTAACACATTTAATTCCATTATCATTCATCCATTTTATTTTACCTTTTGTAAAATTTGTAACAAAAACCCTACTTTCATTGATAAATTGGAAGGACTTTTCCTAAAGAAAACAATGTTCTAACAAGATAACGATAAGTTAGAAAGTCAGGCGCCTCGGGTATCGTCGGTAATCCAGTCTAAAGCCGTTAGGTTCTATCGGGAATCCATCACGTGTGAAAGGTTTTGTACCTTCTACTTCTTTAATAATTTTCAGGGCATTTACCCGCTGTCTTTTAGTTTCATTTATTTGACCTTTTTACGTCATCTGTCGGTTAGAATGTTTACTCTTTGTTAATATGGAAATCAGAAGATGGGAAACTAATATTAATTGCACTAAGGGGATTACAGGACCTAAACGCAAAAAACGCAAGTTTTTGAAGCAATAAAAGTATATGATCGACTACAGTAAACAAAATTAGAAAAATATATGATATTCTTCAGGATATATTATGCTAGGTAGATAGTGTGTTGAAAAATACAACTAATTTGATACGATAGAAAAAAATCATGAAGATACCTCTAAAAACATACTTTTTACAATAAAAACCAAACTAATATACACACAATCATACTGATTTTTTGTCAGATAATTCTAAAAGTAACATACTAAAGCACTAATATTTTAATTTTTTAGTCCAAGTAATAGATTTTTTCTAAATAGATAATTGCTTCATATTTTGCAATAAATTACCAGCGTTGTGTCATCGCGCTTCTCTTTATTTTCTATGCAGTCCGTATATCTCAGTATTGTTAAAACAATAATGGATTGCTGTGGAATCTATATTTTGGCTTTTTAGGGTTCCATAACCAAAGGGTAAAACTAAGACTCCACTGTCCGTCTGTCTGTCTGTCTGTCACCAGACTGTATCTCATGAACGGTGATAGCTAGACAGTTGAAATTTTTACCGATGATGTATTTGTGTTGCTGCTATATCAACAAATTTTATACTAAAAACAGAATAAAATAAATATTTAAGAGGGGCTCCCATACAATAAAAGCGTTTTTTTCGGCGTTTTTGCCTTGTGGTACGGAACCCTTCGTGTGCGAGTTCGACTCACACGACTCACACTTGGCCCGTTTTTATAACTATGTCAGAGCAGTAGTAGCTCAGTGGTAACGACGGACTTAGGAGTTGTATGCAACTCAACTACCAACTTGGCTTAATCCGGATATTAACAAGATCAACATTGCGGTAATGCGGTATCCGGTAATACGTAATTTCCTTGTATATATTCTGGGCGTAGTAACCCTGTTAGCTACACAAAATGTTTACTTCTGACTGTCGGTAATTATACGGGTACCTAACCTAACTACCCAAAATTATTCTGGCTTAAATGTAAGTGGTCATTCTGTTTTCGGGTCTACCGTTCGTGTTCATAACTAAAACGGATACTTATTTATATAATTAATTTGTTTATCCTTTTGGTCCCACATACAGAATGGCGATTAAGTTATCATAATAAAAACAGTACAGCGGTCATTAAAAGTTATAACCAGCCTGTTAAATAATATATTACTAAATTTTTCTAAAAAATTAAAACTGAATTTTTCAAACAAAATAAATAGCTTAAAAATTGGAACGACATAAACCACCCTTGATAACAAGGCACTAGACATGCGCGGAGCGATGGTATCAACAATTCAACATAAACTTGATGGTATTGTTACATATTTTGATAATATTTTACAATATTAAACTTAATTTGTGATTATTTTGTATAATCACAAATTAAGTTTAATATTGTTAAATTTTCCAAAGAAAAACAGGTCCCGCGGCTAGGATGTTAATGTAATTAATTATTTCAATTGTGTATGTTTGAAATACGTAATGTAGAATAAGTGGTTTCAATTAATGTTATAACCTAATCGCCACACTGTTTAAAGAAATGTCTACATTATTTTTTGGGATGGGTACTGTAGGCAGATAGATATATGTACAATTATTATATTAATAGCCGTAAAGGTCTGACCGTAATTGGTTAGGTCTAACAAGACCTAACCAATTACGGTCAGGTACATATTATGTGGTTTATAAATATATAAACCAAATAATATGTACAGACGCCAGCACATCAAGCTACCCGAAACTGTCAAATTTTCCCAATCAACTTTGAACCTTATAATTTAGCAATAAAGTTGAAAATCTATTAAAGAAATTTGACAGATTGTAGTAACTTAATGTGCTGGCGTCTGTACCTACCTACATGGTTATACCTACAAGTAGATAGGTGCTTAGGATAATAAAGGCTCCTACAAACAGGTGCGACACGCGATATAATCGTGCGCGACACAAAGGCACCGCTCGTTGCGCGAGTGTCTTTGTGTCGCGCGCGATTTTATCGCGTGTCACGCCTGTTTGAAGGAGCCTTAAGTGTTCTCAATTTTCTATAAATTGTACTTAAATTTTGTTGATTCTTTCTGATGTTCACAGTCTTGTTGGTTTAGTGGTAGCAAGCGCTATTGCTGACCACGAGGTCCAGGATTCAATTCCCAGCAGGCAAAGTAGTATTGAGGATTTTCTTTATATTTCTCAGTAGCTAAAATTTGTATTAACAAAGTCATGAATATTCTGACTCTAATGATTCTGATTTTACTGAGTCCCATTGCGTCTAATATAAAACTTTGGCGCAGTACGTAACAGGTGGGTATCTGAGAAATTTAAATGCGCTGTAAAATCTCTATAATCCCCATGGTTTTCCTTTTACGAGGTGCTTTAAAGGACAGACAGGAAGTTTAACAATAAATTAACAAACAGTTTAAATTGTACTCTGAAGGTTCTTATAACATTTATTTATTAAATTGAATACCGAAAACATTGTTCGTCTAGTCAAAATTACCTATCACACTGTATTCAGTGCTTGTACAACCGCTTAAGAAACACCAACCGATCTATCCTGTAAAAATCTCAACGTGAAAACGTGAAAGTGAGCTGTCAATAGTGCCAATCCCTAGCATCAGGTAGAATGATAGAGAATAGAAGTAAGGAGAACTGATTCTCAAGGGGTGAAAGTTGAAAAAGTGTCCAGCTAATAAGCAGTAAATAACAGTTCAAAAACCCTCCACAATGGCGCTAGCGTAGGCAAAGGGTATGGTATGATTGTCGCAGTTGTTGATGGATTAAAGTATGCCAAGTTAGAAAATTGAATATTTGTGGTGACTAGAGAGTAGTTCATGACATAAAGTCAAAGTCAAAGTCAAAGTCAAAGTCAAAGCATTTATTTCAAATAGGCACATAAAAGGCACTTTTGAACGTCAGAAATTACAAAAAATAGAATTGATTCTAGTCGCCCATTCCAAAAGGTAGTTTTCGTATGGAGAAGAACGGGCAAGAAACTCCACCGTTACTCTTTTAAAATATTTTACAAAATTTTGCATACATTAATTATATAATAATAATATGTGAACACGATGCACCTAAAATAAAATTACTATACCACAATAGGTAAAAGACATAAAAATGAAACCATGACATATAAATAAATTATCTGATAGATACATGGTGCTCACATATTTACAAACATGGTAAAAGTAAACGATTTTCATAAAATTAAAAAAAAAAAAAAAATTACAAGTAATAAGTCAGTGTGTGAGTTGAAAGTAGTTACAGAATGTAAATCAATGTCAAAAAAAGTATAAATTTACAATTAAATTAGCAACCAGTTTGATTTTGTCTAGGCTCCAGATTGTCCTATGGAGCAGGACCAGCATGTTTCCAAGCGTTCTTATCTTGGATATAATCTTCTAATTTATAGTATGCTTGTTTACAAAGTGTACGTTTAATGTGAGTTTTAAATTTTCTTTCATTTAATTGCAATATATCACAAGGTATTTTATTGTAACATTTAACACAGTACCCCATAAAAGATGTATGTACCTTGGCTAATCTGAAAAATGGTTGATGTATTTTATCTTTATTTCTAGTATTAAAATTATGTCTATCGCTTATTTTACTAAAAAGATGTAGATTTTTTCTTACATACATAATATTTTCATAAATGAATTGGCAAGGTACCGTCATAATATTAATCTTTTTAAAAAACCATCAATCATATATCAAACCATAAATATTTACGTAGTCCAAAATAATTTTGTAAACATAACCTAAAATTACTGCTGTGAGAAATTTACCCTGTTGCTACTGTGGCGCCACCCTAATTTAATGCAGGTTCACGGGCACTTTTTCATGACAGAGTCAGGTCTCCTTACTTCTATTCTCCATGGTAAGAATGCATGATAGAAGGGCAGCTCACTTCACCTAAGTTCTTACGGTAATTTTTTAAAGAATAGACACAGAGGCAGACAGAGGTTCATCAATCAATCCTATTAGATCAATTTAAACCTGGCGTTCTTTAAACGGTCGAACGAAATAAGAAAATCTGTCTACCTACGTATCTAGTATTCAATTAATCGTAGACTAATGAAATGTGTCAACCCTTTGGATCCCAAAGTTACTAAAGTCAGTTTATTGTGTTACCGAGACAAGGTTTATGAGTAAAAGTGCCGGTTCTCCCCTAACAGTTAATAAACATGATTCATTCAATTCCATTCTTCGGCATAGTCTCTCAAAATCCCTAACTAAGTAGCGCCCATTCATCACCCACTTGACAATTTGTAATCAAACACCAGTTTTTTTTCATCTAGTTTATAATGAGGTAATGAAAGAGCCAAAAATCCAGCTTCTTAATTTTCTGCTACCGTACTATCTTTTTGAAAGACATCTCTTGATTTTTGAAAACAAACCTGCTTGCTCCTTTGATCGACAAACCTTTTCGGAGTGGCTTTTTAAATCTCTAGGCTACCATTATGCATAAATGAATTTCTAAGATTAAAGAATGAAGTTTGTCGGCTGAAAAACAAAATCAATTTTCGCTGCATGGTGACAGTGTGATTGTAGGTAAAGGACATACGGTGTATACTCCAGCACACTCCAATGTAACACTATATTTTACCATACTGCACATTTATATGGTGACTCGACAGCCTTATTTGCATTTTATCACAGAGAACCTTCGTCCTCAGCTCACATATCAAAGAGCATTCCAATTACTGAGAGAGCGCATCTCTACGTCTTGATTGAGTGAAACCATATATTTACTGGCAGAAACAAAGGGCCGTTCGATTTTACGACAGCTCCATACCCGTGGATCCTGGCTTCCGTCCAAGGAAACAGTAAATATTGTATGTCCTTGCGAATGTTACTTCAATATATTCCAAGGCAATGGGGATTTGTTTACTAACAATCCTGGTCTTTGGGTACGGAGAGACCAGGACCATGCCCGCATGCGGGCCCGTAAGTCATATAGTGTAAAAATGTTATTCCCGTTGCGGTTTTAGCTCACATCTGCCGGCACAATGCGACCGCGGTTTGCAACTGCATAAAAGCGCTACTAAAAGGTTTTCCGTTTTAATTACTAGCAATTATTTTCTACTGAAATAAAAATTGCAAGCTATTACTACAGTAAAATTGTACGTTGATACTTAAACAAATGAGAATAGGTTGCTCATGTTATTTAACATCCATTCAGCTAAAGACAGCCGACTTTTAAGGCCCCTACTAACAGGCGCGACACGTATCACGCGCGTCACAAAGGCACCGCTCGTTGCGTGACTTGCGGTATCTTTGTGTCGCGTGTCGTGTCGCGCCTGTTTGAAGGAGCCTTTATCTGCTTTATATTCTGGCCACAAAAAAAGGAAAAGTGCGAAGGCAAAAAATGCTAATCGTTTTAGCAATTTTGTGTCCTATAAACAAGGCTATTTTGTCCTTTTCGTCAGTCTGAGGTCAGTAGGCCATAAAAACATCCCCATTTCCACAATAACATGGTACAATTATTTGCTACGTGCCAAAAATTTTACTATAACTGTTGTGGTGTAACATTAAAGCGTGAATTTAGAAACCTCATAAATAAAGATGATCTTCTCGATTACGCAAAAGTTTAAAAAAATAAAACGTCGAACGTGATCTGAATAGCGTGACATGACAGCTGCTTAGCTTATTTATTACTAGAGGAAAGACCTCGCGGTCGAAACATGGATTAAAGCCGTCTGGAAAAATATTGGCTGTCCCATGTTGGGTGCCAAAAGTAATTTGTTGTGGGTAAAATAAATTGATAATTGAGACTATTTCACCTTACTTAGCCTTAGTATTTAATTCGTGTGTTGATCAAGGAGTCTTTCCCGATTTAATGAAATACAGTAAGGTAATACCACTTTACAAATCCGGGGACAGTAAGGACACCAATAATTATAGACCCGTATCCGTTTTGCCGGTTTTCAGCAAGGTGTTTGAAAAGATAATGCTTAATCAAATGCTCAATCATTTTAACACGAATAAAATCTTACACGATCAACAGTATGGTTTCACCAAAGGACGTTGTACGACCGACGCTGGTGTAACTTTATTAAAACACATTTTTAACGCGTGGGAAGAGGCCCAAGACGCCATAGGAATCTTTTGTGACCTCTCCAAGGCATTTGATTGCGTCGATCACGAAACCTTGCTTTTGAAACTTGAGCATTACGGACTTGGAAAACTTGCGCTCAGTTTAGTTAGTTCTTATTTAAATGATAGACAACAGCAAGTTCAAATAAATGGTGTCAATTCGAATGGTTTAACAGTAAAAATGGGTGTGCCACAAGGCTCGATATTGGGTCCTTTCCTCTTTTTAGTGTATGTTAATGATCTACTCCATTTATTAAAAAATCAACCACAAATGGTGTTATTTGCTGATGACACTTCCTTAATTTTTAAGGTAAATAGACGTGCTACAAATTTTGACGACGTAAATAACGCCCTACTGCAGGTCCAAAATTGGTTCACTGCTAATAATTTAGTATTAAATGGGAAAAAAACTAAGTGCATAAGATTTTCTTTACCAAATGTCAAGAGTAGTGATTGTGAGATAATATTGAATCAAGAGAAACTAGAATTCGTCGATGAAACTGTTTTCCTAGGGATCACGCTCGACTCAAGGCTACAATGGGGTCCTCATTTAACATCTCTTGCAGGACGGCTAAGTTCAGCAGCTTATGCTGTCAGAAAAATCCGTCAATTTACTGATGTAGATACCGCGAGACTAGTCTACTTTAGTTACTTTCATAGTATCATGTCTTACGGTATTTTACTTTGGGGACGGGCTGCAGACATCGATTCTATTTTTATTCTGCAGAAAAGAGCTATCAGAGCCATTTATATTCTCCGCAGGCGCGATTCTCTAAGGGAACTGTTTAAGGAAATTAACATCATGACGGTGCCTTGTCAATATATCTACGAAAATATCATGTATGTAAGAAAAAACTTACATCTTTTTGGTAAAAGAGGTGAAAGACATAATTATAGTACTAGAAATAGGGACCTATTAGTTCAACCAGGTTTCAGACTGGCTAAAGTAGACTCATCTTTTATGGGGTACTGTTTAAAATGTTATAATAAAATACCTCCCCACATTCTTGAAATGAATGAGACGAAATTCAAGTCTTGTATAAAACGCACACTATGCAGTCAGGCATATTATAAGTTAGGGGATTACATCGCTGATAAAAATGCCTGGCTCAAGGCTGGTCCTGCTCCACAACCACAACTAATTGATTAACACTTGAAGATTCTGTTGGAGCTGCTGAAGATTGTAAGTCTATCTTTGCATTGTATAAACTCAATTTCCTTTGTATTGTATAATTGCATAGCACAGATGTGAGTTCTATGTATATACTATACACTATGTACCATTTACCGGGTAATGTGTCTTTCATTGACTTGAATGTGCCCTGGCGGCTGATAGTATGTCATGCTCACACAAATGTCTCGCTGACGGTGGCGTGTGTGTTGGATCATTTAGCTCCCTTCAAAATGGTTGAGCTGAATGGTGCCGATCTATGCGTCATGTTCGTGAACGGGCGCCGTCAGTTGGGGCTGGTCATATCACTTAGCTGCCTCGGCATATTTTTAATTATTTTAATATTGAATTGTTGTTTTCTTGCCATTTGTTGTACTCTGAACACTTTTAACGCGTACATCTTTTGTACATCGTTCTCACATATAATTATAAATTCACATTATTGATGTAACTAATATATTTGTACAACTATAATTTAAAAGAGTGTCCATGGAGTTTCTTGCCCGTTCTTCTCCATAGGTACCTACGCTTTGGAATGGGCAACTAGCTTCATATTTTCTGACTGACCGACTTTTTGACAATTCAAAAGTGCCTGTAAATGGTTTAATTGAAATAAATGTTTTGAGTTTGAGTTTGAGTTTTGAGTTTGATATTTTGTAGCTTTCAGTAGTTTTATTTAGTAACAGGAGGATATTTTTTCATTATCTAGGGAATGAATTTACCCCATTTTTAGACTGCTTTAGGCTTGTTAGGCTATGTTAGGTTTATGACCAAAAAAATTTATTAAAATTGCTTATTCTAGATTGGGATTGTTAAATTGTAATTAATTGTTTAGTTACACGATATTTAACCGTTTGGTTATATGGAAAGGTTGGTATAGTATTGGGTACCCAATGGAAAGCTATTTAATTTGAGACTTTTGGGAAAAGTGATTTAGTGACGAATTCTGGGAAATTTTCAAAAATATATAGAAATTGGTTTTTCTCGAATCTCTAGGCTCGAAATAGGCTAGGCTGAAATCGCGAAAAAAACCGATGTTCCCTGCATTTATGCTCGTATACCCAACTCGTCAAAATGTAGGGAACATCAAATTTTTCTTCGTGATTTCAGTTTTGATCCCATAGTAAAAGTTGTTGATAATGATGAGTACAATGACCTCTTGGTGTTTTTCCAATAACCCTGTGTATATAGGTATATATATGTATGAATAGGAAACCGCTTTACAAATCCCGCTACGAAACAATACTACATTATGTCACGATTAGAGCACCGGAACAAATTAATTACCTATGGTTCGGCTGCTATAGGTTCGCAGCGACCCGCCTTGAATTTTGCGAAAATATTTGCTGTTATCCTGTTTATACTATACTAGCTTCCGCCCGCGGCTTCGCCCGTGAGGTATGTTGATAAAAACTATCCTCCGTCCTTCCCCGGGATGCAATCTCTCTCTCTGCTAAATTTTATCGAAATCCGTTCAGTGGTTTAGGCGTGAAAAGGTAACATACAGACAGACAGACAGAGTTACTTTCGAATTTATAATATCAGTACGGATTCACGGTTCGCAACCACACGTGCTTTTTTTTTTCTCAGGATTGGAAATCATCAAATGACCGCTCCCACTCTGGGTGGAGCGGAAGGGAGTGTCAGAACATAATTATGTCAGTAATATAGTATGTTTTTTTTTTAATTTTTATTACTGAATAGGCCCGCTCTTGACCTCCATCGCGCCTGATGGAAAGCGATAGATGAGATCTAGAAGATGCCTAAGGCACTGGAATTCCCACACATCGACAATACACAGCAGGCTGCTTGTGACTTACTCCAGTGGGAAGGTGGACGCAAACCAGGTGGGCGTTAGCCCTACAACGGCAAGAGAAGAATTCGCCAGTCAAATAAGGTGTTGGGTGTGACTGTCCAGGATGCGCCGAGCGCTCGGTTCAGTTGAGTAACTGGCGGAACAAACTGCGCTACACGAGGAGGCTTCATGCATTCCAAAAATGTAAATAGACATTGGAAACCAATAAAAGCCTAGCGCTAAAGCCGTATACCAACTCGAACGTTTTATTGCCTGAACGACCTAATTTCATGGTTCAATTTAAAGTTTTCGTAAATTCCTAACTATTTGTTGTGTTATAGCACTTTGAACAACGTTTTAGCCTCTAACCGGGTTACGGGCACTTTAGAGTTGTTTTGTCTGCTGTAAGTAGGAACAACTGTGTATTTAGAAAACTTCGCCAGTTGGTACGGAATTTATAACCCACTTTGCAATTTAATTTCATTTATTTATTTATAGGAGAGCCTACAGCTATAACAGAAGCATAACAATAGTATGTGAGACATAAAGCCAATTTCAGGTTCTCACGAGTAAAAACAGAAAATGTAGTAGAAATCTGAGGATCATTAACGAGCACGATAGAAAATAATACATACCTATATAAGGTATAAGCACTATGGACTTTTAAAAAAGTCAGCGTTCAGACGAATTTAATGTATTCTTTAAAGAAGTAAAAGTAAAATTGGTAGTAGGTTTTAGTGGTAGTTAAACTTCTTGTACTTGACTTTTACTTTTGTAAAAAAAGTTTGGTTATAAAGAAGCGAGCAACAAAAGCTGCTCGCTGCCCACTCTGCTTACTAGCAGTGAGTGAGTAGCGAGTGCGCGAAGGTGTTCATTCGTTGGTATGCGTATATACCAAGCGTGAGTCTCTTGGCGAGTGTTCTGCTCGCCAAACGAACCTCGCTGAGCGAGTATTCTCTTTGATAGCTCTTGTCACTGCGACAAATGGATACTCGCAAGGTGGGTTGAACAATCAGCGATCAACTATTAATATTATGTATCTCTTTTACTTACACGGTACCGGGATCTTTAGTACGTTTCTTGGAGCGGAAAAATCGTTGATAGCTAGGTACAACTCGAACGGCGCAAGTGACTACACATCAACATCAATGAATTTGTACGTACTCAGTGAATACAAGCCGCGTCGTAATAATGTCGTAATCGTCGTCTAGGTCAAATGACGTCACACGCTGGAGCGCCACGTGTAACGAATGTAGTCGCTTTCTTGGCGGCGGCGGTGGGCACTTACCTACTATAATACTTTTTCTTTTTTATACTATATACTGTAGCTGTTTGATGTGCCACAAAAATTAAAAAAAAAAAATAATATACGGTTTACAGTGTGTCGATTAAAAACACGAGAGTTATTTTAACGCAGATTATTATAGTGTGAAGGTGACTTACCTATCTGAAAAAAAATTCTATGTAGTTTCGTTTTCCAGAACCTTTCGGTCCCATCGGCCATCTATTCTGCAAGCAATGTGCCCTGCCCACACTGCCACTTAAGGCCGCGGGGTGGCGACCGCGTACCGGAAGACGTAGCGTTGGAAGGCCTCCCACAAGGTGGTCCGACGACCTTGTGAAGGCCGAAGGAACCCGTTGGATGCGAGAAGCACAGAATCGGTCGAAGTGGACGTGCTTGGGGGAGGCTTATGTCCAGCAGTGGACGTATTTCAGCTGAAATGATAATAATGATGATGAGTTTCGTTTTTATTCAATTCAAGTGAAAAAACCCAATCTCGAATTACGACATTTGGTGGGCGGCCGAATCGGTTCTGTATAATTGGAATCGATGGTTCACCATTAATTCCAATTATACAGAATCGATTTAATAAAGTCAAATATTGAGTAAGTATATTTTTTACTAAGAAAATTAAACGTTTTATTATCAACAGTCATGTACAGACGCCAGCACATCAAGCTACCCGAATCTGTCAAATTTTCCCAATCAACTTTGAACCTTATGCTTTAGCGATAAAGTTGAAAATGTATTAAAGAAATTTGACAGATTGTAGTAGCTTGAAGTGCTGGCGTCTGTATTATGTTTTGATTAAACGCTCTAAAATATAAACTGCTCGTCAAAATTCAGTGTAAAAAGGGTGAAGTACTCAGTTTTTACAATAATTTACAGAAAGAGCTTCTTCACAGTTAATTAAATACCTATTTCAAGTTACAATTTTCATCAATAGATTGAAATTTATTTGTGTTCATTTTTATTATAATTTATCGAGGTCTCTATGTTTTCTCATAAACGCATGACCAAGCTGCCTGTAGATATAACACTTTTCCTTTTCATTTATTTTGATTTTTCTGAGACACGGTTCTTTCGATTTCAGAATTTGACAAAAGGCACTTTTTAACGAGTTATTCCGCTCTGATCCCCTGAATCACCCCTCCACCCCTTCTCAATCCCCTGCTAGTTCTTCTTCTTGAATCTCTGTCATATCCACTATAAACTTTCTCATTCCGTACGAAAGTAGAAACTAAAAAGTCTCTTTAAATCTTTCAGGATGACTTAACATTATGTATTTTAAATGAAGGCAAGCGATCTCGAGCTACATTATCGACATCATATTTCAAGATAGCTTATACTTGGCAAGACACGACAGAGAACTTTATCTTTCTTATTCAAATAAAATGGAAATGCAGTTTGAAATTGAAAAATACTTTTTGATTTTCTGCACCTTGATGTCGATCCCGAATCCAGATAAAAGGTATATCAATCTAAATGTCGAAAGCAGAGAGAAGCGTAAAATTCTTTCAGATCGAACGTTCAGATAATGGTCTTATTTGCAGTCTGGGAATGTATGGAATAACTAATTTATAGCAAGTTAAATTCATCAGGAATGTAATCTAAGAGAAATCTGCTGCAAAAAAGAAAAACCAGTGTCTGGGAATTTGGTCTGAGCTAATACCTTATCAAATGCAACTTGAATTCACAAAGAATGCGCAATATAAGCAAAGTCACCTCTGACTAACCCTCCTCCCAAGCGGCACACTCTGCCAGCGTATGCCACGCCGTGTCCTCCCGGCAGTCGACACAGTGGTGACACCGGGCATCCGGCTCCCTGTTTATGCGACACAGGTACTTCCCGAAGCAACCACGCTCCGAGAGCACCTGCGTCACCCGAAACGACAGGGAGCCGTGCCTCCTCCCAAGCCAGCACTCAAGTACCGGCTGGACCGCCTCGATGGTGCCGAGTAGGGCGTAAAAGTCTGTCCCGCCATTCCGCCACCAGGACCTCGCGAAGCTGAGACCAACGCAGCTCCATATGGCGCTGCATCAGTCGCTCGCCTCGCAACCGCGCTTGCGCTCACTGCGCGCGTGCCCACTATAGACCCTTAAAGGAAGTTCATTTATGTTTGGGTTCGCCACACCGCGCCCGCGCTACTTTCTGGCCAAACACTTAAGATATGGAAGTTTACTTTCTGACTTATTTCATTTTTGTTACAAGTATATTTTTGCCTCATTTTGCAGCCTTTCCAGCTAAAAGGACCATTATAAAACATAAACGTATCATCACGCCTGTATTCGTCAAAGGGTTAGGTAGAGGAGCACCTATTAGGTACACCTACATTTTGACAGTTATGTTTCATCATTTTAGCCGAAAGATATCAACTGATGGACATAGGCCTCCCCCAAGCACCTGCACTTCGACCGGGTCTGTGCCGGTTCTGTGGTTCTGTGCAGTTTAAGTCCCATGTAATAGGGAGCGAGCCTATTTCCATTAACTGGGCATAAATCCAGACTCAGAACTGCTACTGAGAAATTACAGATGGAAAAAACCATTAACCCCACCCGGGAATCGAACCCAGGACCTGATGCTCAGCTGTAGCGCTTGCGACCACTAGATACTGGCACTAGTCTAAAGATAACCCAAATTGTGATATTGTTAGATATTTCCAATTCACCAACTTAGAATTGCCACTTCAAAATAATGATTCGTAGCCGTCTATATTCTAATTCAAAACCTTTCTCGCGGCATTTCCCTTATTTTCGCATCACAACAAAGTTAATTCCAGGAAAGAAAGTAACACGTCAACCACATAAAATACTACAATTTTTTAAGTAACGCTGTTGTTGTACTGTCTATTGTTAGATTACCGTAGAAATTGAAAAGAAAATTTTCTAATTAACTCTTACTGTCTATAGATGTTGGAGAAGATTAATTGTATGACTATGACAGCCAGTTCTACTGTAACATTGTGTAGGTTGTCGTTTCTTTTCTTTCAAACTCTTTGTACCTACTAACTACCTTTGAAATTACTTTGAAAATACATATTTTCAAAGTAATTTGAATAGTATATGTGTCGGCGACAAGACCCTATCCGAGCACCAGGGCGCAAGTAGTGTAGGGACCGCTGCGCAAAAAATAATATGAAAATATTGTGTTATTAGTTCATAACTTTAAAAGTGATTTATTTCGTGTTTTTTTAGTGGGAGACTATCGTGGGACAGTCTCCCACGCTTTTGACGTACGGCCGTTAGATACTGGACGTGTCAACGGTCGTCCGCAACAATATGAAAATACAAATTTATGCTTCTGGTAAGAAATAAAATAAAGAATACGTTTTTCAGTGATTTTGTAAAATTGGGGATCACAAAAGCGTGAAATAAGGAATGATTATAAAATTCACATGTATGACCCCGGCGTAGATGGCGGGACAAACTTGACGCCTATATGAGGGAATGGTCCATATTGGCTGAGGATCGAGTTGACTGAAAAAGGAGAGGGAGGCTGTTGCCCTGCCAGGATAGGCTACGATACAGGCTGATTATTATGTACAGACGCCAGCACATCATGCTACTACAATCTGTCAAATTTCTTTAATAGATTTTCAACTTTATCGCTTAAGTATAAGGTTCAAAGTATATTGGAAAAATTTTACAGTTTCGGGTAGCTTGATGTGCTGGCGTCTGTACCTATTTAATATTGAAAAAAAATTTTCTTCTTTTTAAGCGAATTAAGTAATTGGAAATATAGTTGGGCTGTTACACTGAAAATAAATATTTCTTACTACTATAGCACATTAAAGCGATTTCATTAAGAATTACTGACTTTATACAAAAGACGAAATGTTTGTAAAACAGTAAAATACAAAACAGTAACTTTAATGATTGAACATACTACTTATTTACTGAAAAAAACAACAATAAAAAATATATATATGTATAAACATCCGAATTGAGAACCTCCTCCTTTTTGAAGTCGGTTAAAAAAGGAAAATAACCATTACTGTAATGTAAGTAAATTTCAATGGTTTGAACTACGAATATTATCTATGGTTTGAAGGATATCACCAAATGAATAAAACAGTTAATTTTGTGACCTTTTAGGTAGGTACTTAAAACGTTAAAGTTTTCTTTCATGACGGTAACATTTTGCCTCAAGCTTTAACTGTTTTCGGATCAGTAAAAATACTGCTTTGAACGTTAGGCTCACATAGGATTGTTTAAAGCAGTTCAGATCAATGTTTTTTCAGTATTATTTATCGACTGCTTATTTCTTTCAGTGTAACTTTTCTTGCCTTATCGGTTATACGGGCTTGGACTACAAGCATACGTATAGGCCATGACCTGGGTTAGTTCAAAGGATACTGTTTATCCCTTTAATACGATCTCGTGGATAAATTCCGACATTCACTCATTCAGAATTCGGGATTTCATTCCCTTGGTTGACTGGTAGAGAATGGTTAAGGCATTAAGTCCGCCTTTGTACCTTTTTTGTATGCGAAAAGTTTAAATAAATAAATCCACACGAGCTAATCTACATAGTACTTTATAAATATGTCTGTAGCAGTATTATTTTTACTTAAGGCTCTTTCAAACAGGCGCGACACGGGATAAAATCACGCGCGACACAAAGAGTGCCTTTGTGTCGCGCGCGAATATATCGCGTGTCGCGCCTGTTTGTAGGAACCTTTAAAGTATCGCCGCACAACTTCAGCTTGTGTTACGATGGTATAGATCGCTCATATTGAAAGTGTATGTTCTACGAGTATGTTATGGCTTTGGTTTCCGCACTTAGTCCTTCAATGGACCATTCTGCGTGAAGTCTTTCATTAAGGAACTCAGAAGGAAGGTCGGAAGTTATCCCAAAGGAACAAAATATCGGGATGTAAGCTATATCCTAACCCAGCTCATGGCCTTTCCGAGTGGAAAATATTATTCGGTTGGCTTTTTATCTTTTGGAAACTTAAAGGCTCCTACAAACAGGCGCGACCCGCGTCGCGAATCGCGCGCGACACAAAGACACCGCTCGTTGCGCGACTTGCGGTGCCTTTGTGTCGCGTGTCGTGTCGCGCCTGTTTGAAGGAGCCTTAATAGGTTGTCGGAGATTTTCAGGGTAAAAAAAAAAACAAATATTCGGGAATTCGGATTTTAATTGGTCGAAAGATACCATTTCTTTGACATTAAAGCGGACAATACTTACATTTAGATTTATTTTTATTTATTAACAAATGATGAATAGCTAGCACGTGCAACAGAGGACCCTTTTAGTTGAGATAGTGTTTGATACATGTCCGAATAAAATTTGCAGCTAGAGGATTGTACTGGCAAATCAATCAATATTGTTTCTAGTTTCTTTTTCAGAAGTGGAATTAAGAGTAGATTTTACATCTAAGTATATTTTTATGAAAATTAGTAGCAGTCCTATGTTGCCCATTCTTTACAATTAATACCATTCACACCATCATAATTTTTAGGCTACGTTCAAATCACAGTGGTTGTTTGTCACTTACTCAACTCTTGCAAACGCTAACGTATTCAATAAACGTTTTACGTTCAATTATTTATTATTATTTGCAGGGACGCTAATAAGTTTGTGCAGGCTCACTTTGACCATTTAAAAGAGTGTGAAGATCGTAAGCTGTTGTCATGTGAACTAAGCCTTATGCACAATGTCCATTATCAAGTCTAAAGGAGCAAATTCATGATATATTTTTTTACGAAAAGCCGTTTATTAGTAAGTAATTGCGATGTAACTCATATGACATTGTAATAAAGTATAAATAAAAATGATGCCGTGAGTTTTATACAACTCTCGGCTACTAGGATTTACGTTAAAAAAAATCTCGAATGTGCTCTTCTATTGAGCCGGTTACCGGTATTAACGCCGGTAACCAGCTTGCGACGAATTACAAGGTTTATCGGACAAGACGTGTAGTCAACAAGACAAATTCGACCACAACCTGTAAAATAATTTTTTTGCTACGAAACATGACTTTCGTGGACATTGTGCATCACCAATAAAATTTTCATTCTGATGTATTTACAGTTTAATCGTGTGAGTACCAAAATAATTAAGAACAGAATATAGCGTAACAAAATACTGTGTTTAAGCAGAGGGTAATATTTTTGTACTTCTTGCAATTAAACCAGTGCTTGCTATTTAACAGTAAACCATAATTTTTATAATAATTTTACCAAAAAAAAAAAACAAAAACCAAACCATATTTAACTATTTAATTTATTTCGCACTAATATTTTAGAGAGACTCTCAAAAGCCCTCTCACATTAGGCAAGTCGCGACTGTAAATTCTTCCACGATTAATAAATTTTTGTTCTTTCAACCTTCTGTTGCCATTTCTGGTTGGCATTATACAGCATGTATCAGGAAATTGTGTTGATTTATTTTAAGGATGTGTATGTCTCCCTGGGATCAACATCATAATGGCAAAAGAATGATCAACTGCTCCATACGAAACTTCATTACCTACTCGACCGAAATTTGTGGGACGGCTGATTTTTCGATTACAATGGAGAAAGGAGAAAGTCCAAGGAGGAGAGGAGAGGGGAGGGGAGGGGGGGAGTTGTTGGTCCAATGGAGAAAGTTCTTCAGTTTGATGGTCTGTACACTCTTACACATTTTTCTGATTCACGCTGTACAAGGCCCAGAAAACGCGCTCGGAAGGCGTTGTCGACATATAACACAATTTGGGATCACAAACTTTGGTCATACAAAAGTGTCATTGAGCATACTTATATTGAACTAGCACTTTGCCCGCGAATTCATCCGCGTGTATTTCGTATTTTCCTCTAAAAATTTCTAAAATGTGTTTATGATCTTTAAGTATCATTTATTTAGATAAATAAGTATTCGGGCCAATTTTTTAAGTTTATAGATCAAAGGGATCATATTTTTCAAATAAACTGTATCCTCGCTTTTCACCCCCACAGGGGTGGAATTTAGAAAAATCGTTTCCGTTGTGCTCATAGCTTAACTCAAAGACCCATACCCATTTTCGAGTTAATGGAAGCAAACAATAAAATCCACCCCTTAAACTTTATTACCCTTTTCCACCTTGGCAGAAGTCGATTTTTTAAAACCCTAAAACATACCCACTTTTTTATTTTAGTAGTACCGAGTTTCGAGTTAATCCGACCGGGTTACGTATTTTTCTAACCTATTAACTTTATCACCCCTTAATCCTCTGTGAGGGGTTTTTTTTCCAAAAGTGACATCCTTTATTATTCACTGAGCCAAATATTGCCAAGTTTTAAGTTTATTAACCAAATGAATAAGATTTTTCATATAAACTGTATTCTCTCTTTTTATCTCCATAGGGGGGAAGTTTTGAAAATTCGTCTGGCATGTTTCTATAACTTGACTTAAAGATTATTTATACCAATTTTCCAATCAAGCCACGCAACAAAATTCTAAAAATCCTGATACATTTTACTATTCATTTTGGTCTTACATACTGAGTTTCGAATTAATTGGACCGCGCGTTAAAATTCTTCCATACAAAATTTGACACCCTCCAATGCCCATTTAGGGGGTAATTTAGAAAAACTAAAAATGCCAAACTTCAAAATTAACTTAGATAAATATTCGTGCCAAGTTTCTTCAAGTTTATTAACCAAATGAATAAGATTTTTCATATAAACCGTATCCCCGATTTTCACCCCCACAGGGATGTAATTTCAAAAAATCGTTTGGGATGTGTTTGTAGGGGTATCTACAACGCCACATGCGAACAACGTGTCATACTGACGTCACGCAAAATCCTGCATCTCGCAAGCAGAGTTAACCACGCAACCAGCAGAGATACATCGGCCCGACATGAATCATCGGGCTGTTACCCGCCAGACTCAATACCCGTCTGGTTGGAGGGTCCTCCCATTTCTATGGAGGATGAGTGAACTTTACGGGTTGTTCCTCGTACCTCTATGTTCATTCCTTGATTCAAAGATTGTTTATATCAATTTTGGAGTTAATCAAGCCACGCAGTAAAAACCTCCCCTGTAAAATTAACTATCCCTTTACACAAACAGATTATCGACAAACCCTGATACACGTTTTCTTTATTTTTGATCTTAAGTATAAATACTAAGTTTCGAGTTAATCGGACAGCGTGTTAAAATTCTTCGAAACAAATTTTGACACCCCCCAATCCCCCTTTAGGTGGTAGTTTAGAAAAACAAAAAATTCCAAACTTCATAATTTACTTAGATAAGTATTTGTGCCAAATTTCAAGTTTATTAACTCAAGGAATAAGATTTTTCATACAAACAAAATCCCCCCTTTCCACCCCCTTAATGGTTGAATTTCCAAAAACCCCTTCTCAGTGTTCCCCTACATTATGAAAGGAAGCTGTGTGCAAAATTTCACATTCCTAGTCCCAGTAGTTTCGGCTGTGCGTTGATATATCACCCAGTCAGTCAGTCAGTCAAATTACAATTTTATATAATATAAAAGATGATAAGTATTACAATAGAAAAAAAGTCCAAATAAGTCTAAGAAGTTGACGCGACCAAAAATATTGGCCTCTGTCTATTGACCGCCACACGCTAGGTCTCTAATAGGAATTTAAAGAAATATTTAAAATTATAATTTTTATAAGTACTAGAGTAATAACATTTAATAATCCATCTCTTACATGGTAAGAATATATAAATATTACAATAATTATTTTCGTAGGCATTATCAACAAATACTTATTAACATATAATAATAATTGAACATTTAAAAACTTCAATACTGACCTCATATTTTCTCTTAGACATTTACATAATCATCAAAAATTTATGATAAATTTTATTACTATCTACATTATCTACCTAGTAAGTTGATATCGATTGATGATACCGGTAACCTTTAATTTATAGTTATAAATTAATCAATTAATTGTTAAATTATTTAATGAATTAAAAATATTAATACTTAATTAAATGAATAATTAATTAACACATATTTTGTTTATTATTTATTTTATTATTATAACGTTGATGATTTTTACATTAACATTGAGGGTAAGAATTACAGTTCAAATACAACATTTTTGACAACATCCATATTTTTGTAAGTTTAAATACAGGTCACATTATCACATACAAGTTTTAGGCCATATTTTATATATATTTTATGATTCCATAATTCATAGAGGATTATGATGTGAAAGTTAATTAACAAAACCAGTTATTAAAAACACCAAAATTGGTTAGAAATATAATTTTAATTCGCTACTATTTTCAGTTCATATAATATATATATAAATAAATATACATAATTTTATGCTTGGATTTACAGTAAGAAAAATAATTTACCTCGGACGTATTTTGCATTGCACCGTATATCCCGGGTCTACTCTATATGTGCCGAGTATGGCCAGCTCATGCCATGGGTGATCGGTAGAAGACTTCCACCAAAAGATTTAAAAATTAACATTAATGAGAACTTAATATAAAACGTAATTATGTAACATCGCCTTTCTAAATTTACACGTGCCACAAAAATGTAAAAAAAAAGGTGTCAAAAATAATTTACATCGTTGATTAACATTCGATTCTCCCCTTAATTACTTCGCAACAGTTGTGAAACAAACGAAATAATAATATGTTGGTGCTGTCGGCGTCACAAGATGTAAATTCTTCTTAAAAGGCGCGGTCACGGTCTCGAGCGATGCGACTTGCGTCAAGCGAAACGCGCGCGCATCTTCTGCATCCAAATTTCGTAACGCACTATCTACTCCTTAAATCATAGTAACTGCAAGAAAATCCTTATGGAGGTTCTTCAAACTATGTCCTATGAATCTCCGAAATCCTCTTCAGCTCCGATAATGTCGAAAATATATACGTACGTACTGCACTTTTCTACGAAATAGCTGTTTTTTTTTATAACCGACGGAAATACGTCTACGCTAGGGGGTCTAGAATCATATACTGAATTAATGGTTACAGTTTGCGCACTAGTTAAAAAAATATCTGGTTTAATTCAATTTACAGGCTCCATTACGTCAGTGCTTGTTGTTCAAAAATAAAGCCTTTCTATTGGCTATCCCAACGGAATCATCTTTGTCAAGGGGTGAAGAAAATAATTGTAACCCATGTAAAAGTTGTGATAGTTGTTTTCGACATGACTTGTAAGAGATCTGTCAACATACCTACGAGTATGTCGTGTTTATAACATTTATTTTGTAAAACATGAAAAGTTTTTTTCCCTTGACTGTACTTACCTGTCAAAAAGAGTAAGGGGATCAGACCTAGTTATAGTGGATAAAGGTCACACGTATCGGATCGGAAAGGGATCGGCACCGTATCGCCTTTCGCCTCGGCGTCAAACAGGCGTCAACCTAACGTAAGCACGTAACCAAAGCGGATCAGAAGCTAAAACATAAGAATAACTAGCAGGAGAGCCAGGGGGGGGGGTGGTCAGGGGATCAGACCGGAATAAATCGTATTGGTGTTTTGTATCAGACATGTATTTTCATATAATGACCTTATAGGTGATGTTCAGAAAGGTCACTTGCGTTGTACTCGAAACCGGCGTGCATGTATGACTACATGTATGAACGTAAACGAGGCAAAAGGAGTATGTAAGCAGGTCCGATCTGTAGTATCTGCCTACCCTCATGGGAAAAAAGCGTGAGTATAAGTATGGATTTTTAACTATGTTTTTGACTTTTTGAAATGTATGATTTATCTTTCCGGTACCTTGGTATAAACCCGGAGTGAAAAAAACTTAAACAGATACAAAAGGTCGTAGTGATCAAAGCCTCTTTATGAGAAGAAAAAAATAAATAGTTCTATCTAATAGATAAACAAATCTTCCTTTATCTAATCCCTTAAATAGTTCCACAGCTCCTTACCTCATTGTTAGATAATAAGATAAATAAAAATAAAAACGAGGAATTGACGTGGAGTTGCGGACACCAGCCCGTATTACCTTAGATAAGAAGACCCAAAACAAAAGTTAACCGCCGCTTGGTTCCAGTAGATTGAGCAAAGTTTGCCAATAAGTAGACGGATTCACGCAAACTGATCAAGCATTTTTGTGAAAGTAACACAGTTTAGTGTGCTTAGATAGGAAAGGGATGCTCGTATGAAACTTGTTACACTGTGGATTAGAACGCAAACAAAGCAAATATTTATCTTTCCTTATTTTAATAATTTCTATACGGGTGGCAGCTTGGCGGGACATCGACACGTAGCCATGAATTTAGTACATTTTTTTGAACTTTGTAATTTGTCTTAATTAATTTGTCTAAATACTTATTCACAGAATTGAATGCACAAGTAAAAAAAAACTGAACAAAGGCGGGCAAAATGCCTGAGGAATTTTCTATCACCGGTCGGAAATAACTATAAAATACAAGAACATATATTATGCTATTACAAACATACATATAATCAAAATAAACTTGGTCAGGAAAATTAACGATCGGTAGAGGAGAAAACGAATCTAACAAATCAGCGACTAACCAACCCAACCAACCAACCCAACTTCTGAATATGTGTACGTGCCTTCACTTTAAAAAATAATCGACTGGTTGCGGTCCTGCCGGTCGATTCTGTAAAAATCACTCACCGTGAAAACTTAGGTGAAGTGAGTTTGTTTTTGCCAGGAATTGACACTATTGACAGCTCACTCCACGCTCACTTCACTTAACTTTTCACGGTGAGATTTTTACAGAATAGCACCGCTGATGTTGAAAGGGAGCGCTTTCTAAAGAAAGACCGTGTGGACAAAGAAAGAAGATTGGATGATGCCAGAACGGTGAGAAGGACACCGTAGAAGACGATTGTTCGCAGAGCATAAATATTGAATTTGGGAAGTCAGGTAAGAAGCGTACAACGTAGACAGAGCCCTCAACTTTCTGCGCTGACGATAAGGTAACCATTTTAAAAGCAGTCTGTGCGCGGATTTATGGCATACTTACGAAGATTGAAGTTTGCGTGAGCAATCAACCGGATTGCTTTTGGTAAATTACTGATAAAGAAACCCAATACAATAATACAATATACTCTTTGCCTAACACTCAGCAGATGTGTTTACGGCAGCTATCACGGCAGTCAATCTCATTAAACATTAATTAATTTCCGTATAAATATTAATAAATAAGTAAACATACATTTATTTTTATAACACGTACACCGAACAATCACTTACAACATATTTACATTTAATAAATATTATTCGTTTGGTCACCGGCACAAATCGTCACTTTATAAATATTGTCAGTTTATTTAATAATATTTACACTTTCCGTCCGTGAATGTAAGCTGAAACAAACAAAACATTAAATTTATTAAATTTATTTCATAATTGAAAATATATATATTTTTTTATTTATACGAAGTTAATTACCAGGAGTTCTTGAAAAGTTACTATTACATTCAGATTATCAGAAATATCAAGTGGTCATTTTATTTTTTATATTGCATACAGAAATGAACTCAAAGGTTCTTACAGACTTTTTTTAGTACAGTCAAAGCAAACTTTCAGCCATTCATATAATCAGTCATATGTGTACATAGTTTCTTAAATCATGATAAAATAGCAAACAGGTAATAAAAAAATAAAAAACAGTGGCACTCCGGGAGTGCCGACAGAAGTGAAAACTTGAAAAAATACGTGTCTTTTTTGTGAATCGTCTTATAAACAAAACACGCGCGGTACCGGCTACGGCCATCCGTCTTACGAATTTTCGATCAGGTCACGTGTCCTGACGCGAGTTTAACATTTTTTACCCATTACAAAAATAATGTACAACGCCGCTAAAGAAGTTTTCACTTCAAAAAACATTTATATACATACATTTATATTTATTTACGTACATGAGGTTTAACATTAAATAAAATTATAATATTATGTCGTATCTCTATCTAACCAAAAGTAGTTACATCGCAGTGCGTAGGCCATAGCTGGCTCATTCGTATCTGCTGCTACGTCGCGTCGTAGCAAGACAGATCGACGAATCTTTTTATTAACTTAGGATTTGGAGAAGTTATTTTTCAAAAGTTAGATAACTTTTATTAGTTACACAGTTAATGAGTAACGAAAAATCAGGTCTAAGACAATTATTTCAAAGTATTTTAAGTATTAAACTCAAATCCTGACAAAAGGGCTTCATGTACGGACTACCGAGGAGACAGGTATTTTAAAAATCCCTTTTCTCAACAAAACCTCTTTTAATAAAACGCGTCGTAACAATGTCGAGCCTGCTGTGAATGTTCGTTTCAGTTTTAAAGGATTTATTACGAAATTGTTACCCTTGGTACTGGGTGCCTAGTTACTTTTTGGGAAGAAAGCCAGATTCCTCGGACACTGGAAATAATACAAAAATTGGTCCACGAACGGTTCCGTACCACTGGGCAAAAAACGCCGTAAAAAACACGTTCCTTATATTTATGGAGACCCCTTTAATTTGTAACTTTATTATATTTTTATTATTTGTTCGTACTAGCTCAACTGTGTCTAATGAGACAATTGAATTTCTATTGTTATAAATCAAATTTTGATTTTTCAACAGTTCAGCGGCAATAAAATTGACACTGCGATTTCAACCGTGGTAAACAGTTATTATTATGGTTCATGAGATAAAGCCCGGTGACAGGCAGACGGACGGATGGACAGCGGAGGTTTAGTAATAGGGTCCCGTTAGCACCCTTTAGATACGGAACCATAAAAACCGTCAAAGATTAATTGCCATTGTATATTGTCTTTAAACAAGCTTTCATAATCTTTCATCTCCTAATTACCTCCTTTAGAATCTGAATTTCCAAAAATTCTTCGTTAAACCACCCTCGTAATAAAAGGAAAATTATGTTGTCAAAAATCAATCAAATCAATCTGACTAGCCTTTTCCCAAATATGTTGGGGTCGACTTCCAGTCTAACCGCATGCAGCTGAATACCAGTATTTCACATTTATGAACCGCCTTTCTGACCTCCACAACCCAGTTACTGGGTAACACGTAATCTAATTTGTAAGACTGGTTTTCAAACTTTTTGGCGTCTGACGTAACGATTATCAAAGATCTACAAATGACAGCCGAGACCAACGGCATGACGTGCTTGCCGAAGCACGAACGGGTCGCGAAATGTAATGGATGTTGACCCATCCATGAAACAACCGCGACAAGCGTAGCTTAACCTTTGATCGATATGTGCGGCTGTTATTATTTAGCCACGAGCCTTTGGGTGCGTTTCCACTGAAGAGGACTGGGCGGAGCGGAGCGGAGACGTGCAGGAATCGTCCAATCATAGAAGAAACGAGTGTCGCGTTGAGGATTTCAACCATTGTGATTGGTCGATTCCTGTACGTCTCCGCTCCGCTCCGCACAGCTCCGCTTCAGTGGAAACGCACCTTGAACTTTAATTACTTAAATGTTTCAAGATTTCTATTATTTTTCTTAGCGTTTACTGTGCCACTGCTTGACAAACGCCTTCCCCAAATCCTGCCAGGAACTCTTTACTCACGTCACCTCGAACCAGCCCGCGTGGTACGCATCTAGGTCACCGCGCCATATCTTTCTGGGCCGGCCTAGGCGCCGCCGTCTATCTTCAGGCACCCATTGTGTGGAGATTTCTATTTATTCTTTTTATATATTTATTGGAAAATATACAACTAAGTACTACCAACTTAAGTAATGTTTTAATTGTGTTGAGAATTAAAAAGTTAAAGTAGTTCTTTTCATAAGATATTAAACTGTAACAACCAGTTCTAACTATTGAAAAGTTAAAACCAGTTTACCTTTGTCTTTTGAAAAACTTTAATTTAAAAAAATATTACTGTTATAAATATTACTAGAAGAAAACCGTCCAATTTATTATGACTAAACTAACAACCATTCGTTGAAAACTAAGTTTCAAGATACCTCTAATGGATTACATTAACACTAAGGACAAAGCAATTAAATTTCATTCACTCTTATTATATTATTTCTTTGAATTTCTCTAATGTCTTAGCCATTTATTAAGATTGCAGATTAAAATGGTTATCATAATTAAAGAGCATTTTGCGATATTCAAGCCTTTAAAAAGGACTTGAAGACTTCTGCGAATGACAAATGGCGTAAGACGCAAAGCAGCTGAAAAACAAAAGAAAATCTGTAAATGATATATACTACAAAAACTTTAAACAATCCCTTTCTGAATGGCGAGAGAGATTAGTTGCAGAGTCTTTGAAAATGAAGTGTGTGGAAAATATTGTAGGCATTAAAACCGATTCATGTGACATTAGGTTTGTGTTGCTCGAATTTTATTATGTCGAGTCTACCACGATATTGCCAACAATTAAGTATATTTTATAAGACAAAAAGAACCGAATTAACCCGTTGTGTCATAGACAAATACTGAATCTTATAATAGAAACTTGTTTATTTACAAAAAAATATATTGTTAGGTAATGTAATTAATTGGGCCACTTAAAAAAATTGCTATTGATGTTTTACGTATTGCTTTCTACAAATGTTTTTCCTATTTTCATCCCCTTACGAGTACAGAAATTGTTATATTTTTATCGTTTCATAAGCCCTGAAACAATAAACGTTTTGAAATGGCAATTATAGGCCAATTGTTTTTGTTATTTTTTGTTGACTTTTGTTAGTTAACACAAGCTTTGCAAGTGGTGCAAATTGTCAACAATATGTATTTTTATATTTTATCAAAACTTTGACGTACAAAAGACGTAAAGTGTCATGAAACGCATTTAGATTACAATGCGTGCCACGTAAGAAGAGACTTGACACACCACGTGGTCTGACATGCGCAGAACACGATTTTAGGTATCTTTAGCGGTATGAGGTCTGAGTGCGGGACGGGACCGGACGTCATAGGGGCGGCGGAAAGAGCGGGGGAGGCGGGGTCAAGTCTCTTCTTACGTGGCACGCATTGTACTAAAGGTTATTCATATTTTAGAGTGCTAAGGTTTATTTTTAAACATTTAATATTAATCACCAGGGTCTAATTTATTTCTACCTTTAAAATCCGTTCATTATTAAAATATCTTAGTCCGAAAGACAGTGAAAACTATTTTTATTACCTTTCAGTTGGACTGTTATCATCGGAAAAAATTATAGACGAGTTTCACTGGTTTGATTTAATTGAAATTGTATTTCATATTTCTATTTGATATTCAGATAAACTGAGAGAGTGTTGCCAATCAAAAACCCAACTCATCGAAGCAGAGTTCTACATTTCCAATATGTCTTCAAAGGATAATGAGAAATCTAACAAAATCATATTTCCTTTTTCTGCTGTTCCCAATATGTAAATTGAAAATGTTATCTAGCTGTTGCTTGTTTCAACTTGATCTTCCAATACTTTGTGTCAATGTAATAAATTGCCAATATCAAATATCATATTCAAGGCTTCATCATCTGCCCAGGCTTTTCCTATGTTGGGGTCGGTTTCCAGTCTAACCGGATGCAGCTGAATACCAGTATTTTACATGGAGCAACTGCCTATCTGAACTCCACAACCCAATTACTAGGTAATACGGTACCCTTTGGTAAGAAATGTCTTATAGTCTTGAACATAATGATGTTCAAGACTTCACGATACAATAAAAGGTACTTACTTGATTTGATTTTCATAGACTGATTTTTATGTTAGAAATAATAATATTATATCAAAGAGTTAAAACTATTTATTTGTGAGAAGGAAGTACAGACGCTAGCACACCTAGCTACCCGAAACTGTCAAATTTTCCCAATCAACCTTGAACCTTATGCTGTAGTGATAAAGTTTAAAATCTATTAAAGAAATTTGACAGATTGTAGTAGCTTGAAGTGCTGGCGTCTGTACATTTAAAAGACACTGGAGAACGCTTACTGATGATACAAGGCAGTAGTAGGATAATTTGTTTTAATGTACCGGGTCAAACTAAATTAACTAACGAAACTCTGCAGACGTAATTGGGTATTTCGATATCTAAACACGATAATATAAAAATATATAATGTTTTTTGGAGGTCAACGACCGCTGGTAGTATAGTAACTTAAAGTATGAGTTGAGAAAATCTGTTTTATCGTATTTCGATACTGATACCTATCACGTTTGCGGAGTTCCGTTAGCTAATTTAATTTGACTCTATATACTGAAACTGCAATATCACATGTGCTGCAAAAGTATTAAAATCACAATTTAAAAGATTTGTGGGTACAACCACTACATCAAGCTGACTGACATTCCATTTAGTATACGTCAGAAAGTTGCGATATTAATAAATGGTAGAATCTTTAGTGTCACGAAACATTCGACTCTAAACGATTGGGTCTAAGGTCTATTTCTCAGTTTTCCCATTATCATTATAACTTCTGTATGACAAATGGCTGCTTGAAGTTTTGATATAACAGCATTTCCTTTATTGCTCACATGTCTCGCATATTTGAATTTATGTGTTTGTGTTTCTATGACATACTTACTTTGATTGATAGAATAGAATAGAATAGAATACTCTTTATTATGTACACCATATAAATTACAGACATAAATATAGAAACTGATACTCTTCAATAATAATATTTTTTAATTGATTTCTCTATGACAAAAGACTTCTGCAAGTTTTTATATTACAGCAATTCCTCTCTTGCCTACTTGTCACGCACACTTGATTTTCTTTCCGCCTCAAACTCAAACTCAAAGCATTTATTAAAAAAAAAACAATTACAGGGACTTTTGAATTGTCAAAGGGTCGGTCAGTCAGAAAGAGCTGGAGCTAGTTGTCCATTCCAAAGCGTGGTAGGTACCTATAGAAAAAATAAGCAAGAAAATCCTCGGACATTTTTTAATCATAAAATTGTTACTAAATATTTTTTACATCGTTAATGTTGAAACTCCTGATTCTAATATATCCATAGTTTGATGTTTATTGCACCTTGTCTTCACATTATCATACTACTATCAAAATATTAGAACTTGTCTTTCTCATCTCTTCAATGTATGTATATATTTTTGAAAAAACAAGTTTAATTTTTGTCAATTGTTCATGAATCAACACCACTTTATCATCACTAATTTTAGAAGAGAGACTGGTCCATATCTGTCTAATAACTCTGTATTATTTGTCTCTGTATTGTTTGTTTTTTATTTGTCTGTTATTATTTGTCTGGGTTTATTTATGTCTGTAATTTAATATGGTGTACATAATAAAGAGTATTCTATTCTATTACTGACCAATCAAAATAATGATTTAGCGTTCATAAATTTTCTTTCAGATCAAATTAGCTTTGATACGTTAATTCATCGAGTTCTTATTCATTGTTTTCACGATACTTAGACCCATTTTCTCTCCAAGTCGCTAAATAGGTTTACCGCTAAACGGGATAATGTGTCTATTGTACAGACGCCAGCACATCAAGCTACTACAATCTGTCAAATTTCTTTAATAGATTTTCAACTTTATCGCTAAAGCATAAGGCTCAAAGTTGATTGGGAAAATTTGACAGTTTCGGGTAGCTTGATGTGCTGGCGTCTGTACAAGTTTAATTATATTGTTAAAGATAATCGTAACGTATCTTGTTGGTGATATAAACAGCCTATAATGTTCCCACTTCTGGGACACAGGCCGCCTCTCTCTGAGAAGGAGTGGGCCGAAATCCACCACGCGGGTCCAGTGCGGGTTGATAATACTTAAGGGTCTTCATGACCTAAAGCGCGGTCACTGTCGGACTGCATAGAAAAGAAAGAAAAGCGCGATGACACAAAGCTGGTAATTTATTGCAAAATATGAAGCAGTTATTTAATTACAAAAAATCTATTGTTTAGACTAAAAAATTAAAACACTAGTGTTTTAGTATGTTGCTTGTAGAATAATCTGACAAAAAATCAGAATGATTGTATGTATATTAGTATGGTTTTTATTGTAAAAAGAAAGTTTTTAGAGGTATTTTTATGATTTTTTTCTAACGTATCAGATTAGTTGTGTTATGTTTTCAATACACTATCTACCTACCATATATCCTGAAGAATATCATATATTTTTCTAATTTTGTTTACTGTAGTCAATCATATACTTTTATTGTTTCTAAAACTTGCGTTTTTTGCGTTGAAGTCCTGTAAGCCCCTTAAATAAAAGAAATAAGTATGTTTATCAATAAACGCATTTAGTGATTTCTGGTGCAAGCGGGCCTATTTTTTTTTTCAGGATGGTAAATCATCAAATGACTCCTCCCGCTCTGGGTGGAGCGGAAGGGAATGTCAGACTCTTACTGACTAAAACCCACCCGTGTTCCTTCCTTCGCCCTTTATGTTCCGGGCCAGCGGTAACCCTTTCGGACAATCCCGCTGATCCGGCAGGCTTCGGCCCTTGCGGGCCCCTTCGTTTGATGCTGACATTGCCAGGTGCCTTACAGTACGACCTCACTTGCGATCATTCATCCTGCAAGCAAACCTTTCTTTCCGTCCATTTTACAAACAGCAATAGAAGTCACTATTACTAAATTATTATTACTATTAATTCTCACCATCATAATAGATCCCATGTGGACACTTAGGGCAGCTAACAAGCAAATGCGGTCTCTGCAAGGGGAGGTCGTTGTACATCTGAAACGACGAGTGCTGCCTTTCGTTTACTGCACTTCCTCTTGAATTTCTGAGTTCCTCGATACCTGTAGAGACGAATACTTTAAGGGGATTATCGTCGAAGTTTCCTTGCTTAATGAAGGTTTTTATTTATTTATCCATTTATTTGCGGCCAGCAACAAAAGTCGATTAACACTTCAGTTTTTTTAATTTCATTTACTGAGCAAAATATTTGTTCAAAATTGCAGCAGAAGTACAATGCAATTTTGAACAAATATTTTGCTCAATTACTGAGATTAAAAAAAAAAACGGAAGTGCTAATCGACTTTTGTTGCTGACTGTACAAACAGACAAGAAGAAAGGAATGGACAAATACGTACTAAGGTGAAGCTTATTTCTAAAGAAATCTGTTCCAGCATACCCAAGAGAGTAGAGAGAGTTTTATTCGAGATTCTCGTCAGAAAATGTAAACTTCTATTTTTGTTGGTTATAAGCACCCCTAAAGGACAAAATACTTTGGGCACCAATTAGTAAGTTCTGGGAATATAATTATTGGCTACTAACTAAAATTGCCCGTATATTCAAATCACAAATGTTATTCTTTAATAGTTGTATGAAATGGCTATATCTCGGCAAATTGACGTAGGGTGTCAATTAGATTAGCAATTAATTTCCCTGACTATACCTAACTTATACAGGGACAAATAATATCGATATCCAAACACGACATTAATAATCGTGACTTTGTCGAATTATTTTGTATGAAAAATGAAAACAAAAAAATATATAATTGAAACATAATTAATTATGCCAGTTTATTCTTTGATATGGTCTCATTGATACCATAGAGTCATGGAATATAAAAAAAAAACACTTGTATATCCTCAGTATTGCTGTGTGCTATCTATGTTTACCTACAGCCATATTGAAAACGCTATAAAAATACACGATACGCATTAACATATCTGCCGAAATGTGGGTGTAGGTACTATGTATAAAAGCACCTAACCATTCGGGGAATACTTAAGGCGACAGCGCCAGGGTAGCCCGTGAAATTACTATTTTATACGTCTTTTTGCTATTTGCTGGTCAGTATTAAGTTGTACGTTGATTAAAATATGATTCGCGGCCGTAACAAATATGTATTTACAGAATTATAATCATTAAAGTCATCAACACAACTCTCTAAGACCAAGTAATCCCACAGAATGACTATTTCATGAAATCTTGACATTTTGGGATTATACTAACCTAACAAGTTGTATTACTGATTCTAATGATTATAATTCTGTAAATACATATTTGTTACGGCCGCGAATTATATTTTGTGTGGTAATTTCGCGGGCTACCTTAGCGCTTCCCCCTTAACACAACATCACATGTTATGTTATTAAGGGCTGATTTTTCCAACGCCAGGTAATTTTATCCGAGGAATAATTTTGAATTTTTGACAGTTCTTCCATACAGAATAAGTCAGACGTTAATTTTTTTTTTACGAATAAAATTTATCTGTCGATTGAAAAATCAGCCCAAAAGCAATAAACAAGTAATCTCTTAGCAATAACGTTAGAATATTACTAAGCTTTTCCGTCTTATTAGGTTCGAAGCGACTTTGATCGTCTTACAGTAATTATTTACGTCGGCTGACTACACATAAGCTATTTCCGAGGACAAATTTCGGAGAAGGAGAACCGTCTCTTATATTATTAGTACTTTATATTGAATCTGAAAGGTCACGCACTCCTATTAACTTGTAACTTGGTCAATTAATGTTAATTAATTAATTAATTAATTAATTTTTTATCCAAATCAACTTAACTTATCGCAGTCGTGGTTGCTTAATGTAGTTGCTTTGTATTCTAGGTACTGTTTATTTTATTTTGTAACCTATATTACCAATCATTAAACCTGACATGCTTTTCGTACGTCCTTTTCGGGTAACTACTGAAAATCAGCGCTGTGCTGTGGGTATAGCACATCGTCATGCTGTGTGGAAGCCTTCTTGTCACAGTCATGACGTGCAGCTGTCGACTAGTCTGTTTTGTGCTCGTGATCTATTGTGTTTTTATTTTTATTTATTATCTGAGTTAATTATCTTTTTGTATGCACGTGTTTCTGTGATAAATAAACCTATTTTTATTGTCTTTCTTTCAGAGTATGAATTGGCCGAGTTTTTAATACATTATTTTTAAATGACCTATGAACCTACGTTTTGAATGGGTTCAGATTTTTGCAAACACTTTTTCACTTCCAAAAAATATTTATAATGGCATTATTCACCCAAAATTAATCTCATAGCAATGTTTTGACATTACAAAATAATGTCGTCATCGCTAAATCAGTAACTATTATCGCAACATACACACACCATACATAAATCCACTGCTGGTAAAAAATCACTACATATTACAAAACAAAGTCCCCCGCCGCGTCTGTCTGTCTGTCTGAACGCGATAAACTCAAAACTGTGTTATTTATGCCATCGTATACCGCATATGTTGACGACACATCACGTCACCGCCGGCTGTCGCTGGAAATCAGCGTTGGGGCTCTGTCTCGTGTAGATTCGTAGCATTGTTTGCGTGATGGCCGTTTTGTATGGATGTGACGCATATTTTCACACAACTTGTTCTTTTTGTGATCTTTCTCTGCGCATGCTTACCGCAAATAAACGTATTTTCCTTCTTTTTTTTTATAAAACTACCGAGTGTATTTTCATACGGTTTTCACCAATGGACGGAGTGTTTCATGAGGAAGATTAAAAGTATATAATTTATTAAGGTTTTGTGTTTATTGGCTGAAATGTGACGATGATTGTTGAATATGTCGGAAAAATTATGCCGACTGGGAGTTTTACTGGCGTGTGCCACGTAAACCAACAGAGTTTTATGAAAACCCCTGTATGAAAATCCGCGTACAAAAGCTTCTACTGTATCATTTAAAATACCCTCGTACAAAAATACAGTAGGTAATATTCTTTAAATTATGAACGTTGTCCGTCAATTTGATCTTTGTACCTACAAACATCACGGGCTAAAAAGGTCGAATAATAAATTTAAAGCCGAAAATTAATCTTGTAAGTACGACCGGACGTATTCAGATCGAGGCCTTTTATTATGGATCACAAATCCGGCTGATGTAAATCTGTCTAACATTCATACATTTCAGTGAATGTTTTATGATCTTGAACAACTATGGCTATTGACTTGTTGCCATTCGTTTTACAAGTTTATTAAAGTTGGAAAGCATTTAAGCTTCATTGGGAAACAAAGTTGCGCAACATTGTTTCAACAACATGTTTTCGTGTTGCAACAAACATGTCACTGCACGCGTAGCATGACCACCGTAGAAACGGGTTTTGTTAACGAAAGAATAGACAAAATAACAGATTGTAGAAAATCTTCCGTCTTAAGGTGAATGGGTAGTTGAGACCGCGAAATTCAAATTTTCTTACGTTTTTTGCAATTTGCAGGTCAGTGTCAGATTGTATCTTGATCAAAATATGATTCGCTCTACCACTATCCATTCACCTTAAACATGGCGATGAAGAAAAGAAATGTTTCTATTCTTCAGTCGACAAAAGTCTCAAAGGCAAGCAGACGACCAATTTTTCTCTACTTTTTACTTTTTTTCTTTTTTTTTTTACTTTTTACACGCAGACGAAAACTAACGTAAAAACATAAACTTGTGCATATTGCATTATTAAATAACCTGGTTTTGACCCTATAAATCGTACTGAAGTATTGACTGAAACGTGATAGTGACAGCAAATCAATACGGCATTCGAGTCGCGGATTGCTTTTCTTCAGTTTCTACTAGGAAATTGACCTTTAGGATTACTAAATATGAATTTTATTTAACAAGATAAATAAATAGCCTATTTTCTGAGAAGTTTATTTTGAAAATGTTTGAAAGTTATTGGTTATTTTTTTTTTCTATTTCTTCTTACTTTTCCCGTAATAAATAATATTATAGTATCTTTTACAATAGAATACATAGCTCAGCAATTTCAGGCCGAATGAGTAGTGACTATTTCTCATTATTTCCCTGTATGAGATATAAGGCTCCTACAAACAGGCGCGACACGCGATACAATCGCGCGTGACACAAAGGCACCGCAAGTCGCGCAACGAGCGGTGCCTTTGTGTCGCGCGCGATTTTATCGCGTTTCGCGCCTGTTTGTAGGAGACTATAAACACCTATGCATGTAATAATAAGATAAAAGGGATTCTCATCTTTTTATGTTCTGTTTTACATTACATTTCATAACTATGTTAATTTTAAAACTAACTCATCTCAGCAAAGGAAAGGTTTTCTCGACCCTCATCATATTCATCAGCCCCTACTTGTCTTCAACTGGATATGGGTCTTGCATACTCACGTCAATCTAAATAGTCTTAGACGAAAACACCATAAGCAATCTGCGCTGATGCGAACACCCCTTTACGATTTTTCATCTCTTTTTGTATCTATAGTTTTATTAATCTGTGGTTTTATTGTTGCTGGGCGGTTTTTCGCGCCGTTTTTTCTCCGTAGCTCAGTAATGTTTATGGAATTTGTACTACTTTTTACTGGCATTGAAAAGGTACTACCTATATACAGATATTGAATATAATGCCATTTTTTACTTTGACTACTTAACCTGACAAATACCGTATGAATCAGCCATTATTCATAAGAAAACTACACTCAAAACGACAATAAATGTAATTGTGAATACCGTTGAGCGCTTACATGCAAGCAGCTTCCAGTTGGCGATTATTTGACGGGTTAATTATCCAACCTTAGCTTTGATTTCTTATCATTAATTAACACGAAAAGACTGCCGTTTAACCCCTGCCCCCCATTTTGCAAAGATCTGATAAAGACTAAAAAGTGCTCGAAGCAAGCCACAAACGTCTCGAGACATACTCAATATATCTATTTACATGTAGATCATAACCCTATTATTAAGACCAATATTGTAACATGTATTTAACCTTTTTGACAAATGACTGCTGACGAAAATGAATGATACCAAAGATCACTTTTAATAATTACGTTAACGAGTAAAAACCTGATCGGGATCGACTGCCGGACTGCGAGATACAGTCCGGCGGTGATTCTGGCAGCGGCCGCTTGCGCCGGCGCAGGATGTCTCGCCAGCGGCACAGGATCGCTGTTCGGAAATATGTCCTGAACCTGGGGAAAGAAAAATAGGTATAGATGGAGTACAAGAATAAAAAAAAAGAAATTAAGAAGTTCTTAGGTAATGGCAATATACATGGTTCTCTTTCAATTTGGATGAAATAACCAAATATTGAATCCTATAAACATAAGAAAATAATCATTCAATCTCGGAAAAACCTTTTATTTCTCTGGCTTTTAATCAAAGAAGCGAATTGTGGTTGAACCGAATTGAACCGAATTATGGTTATTGCCTTAAGGGGGAAGCGCTAAGGTAGCCCGCGAAATTCAAATTTTCTTACGTTTTTTGCAATTTGCTGGTCAGTATTAAGTTGTACGTTGATTAATATATGAATCGCGGCCGTAAGAAATATGTGTTTACAGAATTATAATCATTAAAGTCATCAACACAACTCTCTAAGACCACGTAAGTCCAAAGAATGATGATTTCATTAATCAGTTATTCTTTGGACTTACGTGGTCTTAGAGAGTTATGTTGATGCCTTTAATGATTACAATTCTGTAAATACATATTTCTTACGGCCGCGATTCATACATTAATCAACGTACAACTTAATACTGACCAGCAAATTGCAAAAAACCTAAATAAAATTGAATTTCGCGGGCTACCCTGGCGCTTTCGCCTTAAGCAACTTAATTTTATGTGACTTTATGTTTTAGTTGTTACGTATTTGCACTTTCAAGCCTGAAGCACAGGTTCAACGTAGTTCAGGCAAATTAGCAACTGTGCTATTTTAGTTGTTAAGCTATTTATTGTAAATGTATCCCCTTTTTATAAATAAACGATTATTATTTATAAGTCTTTTGATATTTCTCGGGACCCAAGGGTCCCGGACCTTTGGAAGGTGTATGAGGGGTCAAAGCCAGCAGAGAGCAGAGGCACGTTTTTATAGAAATGAGGCACCAACCGACGGATATCCCTATTCGCACTATGCAAGTGCACCCAAGGACAACCCCTGGTTGGTGTAGGACTATTTCAGGATATGAAACAAAGATATTGGATTATGGGTTTGGGTAGCTAAAGTGAACTGGTTATTTAGGATTATGGAAATTCAATTGGCCCTGCCTGACCACCGTTTTATATAAATTACACATCTATAAATGGATGGAATGTATGGCAGCGCGGCCCACCTCAGTTGCGATGTCGCCCAAGCGGCACCGCAACCTACTTTTGGCCGCTACGTCGTTGGCTTGTCAGCAAAAGCCCTGACGAGCGCCTCCTCGGGTTCCTCTTCGCTTCACCGTGGGTATCCAAGCCACGGCTACTGAGCCCGCCCGCCTCGACAATGCGGGAACCCACCGGGGGGGTCAACGTAGAACAAGGCGAAGGTGGTGTGACGATCTGATAAGGTTTGCAGGGCCAACATGGCCAGAGATCGCACAAGACATGAAGGTTTGGAAGGTAAATGGGGAAGTCTTTGCCCAGCAGTGGAATACAATATTGGCTAACAATGAGACATGGGATTGTAGTTTTTCTATGAAATTTCTTCTATTGCCTTTCTACAGTGTCTTAATTCTCTTAGTGAAGAAGCAGATTTGTTTTTTAAAGGACGTTTAATTTATATAAACTGAATAATTTATTAAACAAGAAACCCTTGTTTCACAATCATTAGTAAATTATGTACAAAACTGTCTCTCTAAATGTATTCCCAAGGCCATTTTGCATTACCAGTGAAGATATAATTACATTCTGTAGCCTTAAAATAAATTCAACCTATTTTCATAAATTTTGTTAGTTATAAAGTAATTTATCACAGGCACGTGAATGTAAAAACGAAGCGGACGATTAAATTACTCAAACCATTTCGAGTTAGGTAGGTACTCGAAAGTACCAATCATGAATGTAGCAATTTTAGTAACAGCCACTCAGCCAATAATTGGATTTCTTCTTATAAAAAACCGGTATATTTAATCGGCTTTTAAAATTATGATTGACAACACTAATGACACTACTTAATATAATTATATGGACCTACCTTATGTATATGTCGCAGGTTTTTCATAAAATTAGGTTTTTGATCAAAAATCTAGGTTTTTGATGAAAAACCGGAAGATGACACATTTCAAACTCAATTTCATCATAAACCTGTAACAATCCAGATTTTTGATCAAAAACCTGAACTAGTTTGGGTTTATGATCAATCTGAAAGACATTTCCGTTGACAGGGACTTGGGGACTTCTCCTGCTTTTGTTTCGCTTCTTCAGTCACAAAACACAACTCAGACGGGCAACCCGCGTTCATTTTTGCGACAAATAATTACGTAAACTATGATAGTAAGCACTAGCACAATATTAATGAGATTTATTCACATAATAATATTTAGCGTAATTATTTGTCGCAAAAATGAACGCGGGTTGCCCGTCTGAGTTGTGTTTTGTGACTGAAGAAGCGGAGAAAGGGCGGGGCGCGCGCGAGCGCAGGCGAAACAAAAGCAGGAGAAGTCCCTAAGTCCCTGTCAACGGAAATGTATATCAGATTGATCATAAACCCAAACTAGTTCAGGTTTTTGATCAAAAATCTGGATTGTTACAGGTTTATGATGAAACTGAGTTTAAAATGTGTCATCTTCCGGTTTTTAAACCTAATTTTATGAAAAACCTGCGACATATAATATCTACTCAATTTGTGTTTTTTTTTTTGTGGATACACACATAGTACAATATTGTTGTTAACAACCATTGAAAGCGACAGTTCCCGATATCCAATAGTCTACAGAAACGAAAACTCAATGCAATTGTCCAAGCCATCAATTCAGGTTCACACGCCTGAAATGCCTGAAAGACGAACGATAGAGAACGATTGAGTGAGTTCGAACACAACAATGCTTGTCCAATGTAACGATTCAACGCCTCTTTACAAATTGGCACCCTTTAATACCAAACTGCCTGGAAATTCAAGATGTAAATGTAATGTGTACCAGTTAATTTTATTATTATTTAGGTAAATAAATAATAACACTCCTTTTTGCTTCGCCGTAGGAGTCTTTGGTCAACTGGGCCCACTCGAACTGGACCCGCGGGTCCAGTTGACCTAATTACATTATGTTGGGTAAAAAACAAACAAACAAACTCAGAAACTTATTAGTGTAGATATCTATCTAAAGTAATAATAAAGCTAGAGAGTTTGTTTGAACGAACAATTATTGAATTATTGAAGCGTTACTACGCTTACACACACATTCACAGCGTGTTAAAATGACGAGAATTGCCCCTCAGTTTTGTATAAGGGGGCCAGTTAGGTACGTTGTTTGCAACCTGGTAATTAAGAGGGCTATCACAATTTTTTCCTGTTTAGAGCGTTTGACTCGAGTTTTGATGTGTGATTATGGGTTAACTAAAGCCACGATAGTAAAAAAAAATACATGCCCGAGAAAGTTTGAATACTTCTTTTGGGAACGCATTTAATAAATATTCCAGTTTGTTTACATACATCAGTAAAAACTTGTTTCTGCAAAGGCTGTTTCATAAAATTTTACTTTCGGGCATCTCGCGATGCCCTGTTACATCAAATATAATAATAGTTTAATAATATATAAAAATATCCACGGTACAACTGTATCTTCTACTTTTTCATGTATAAATCAATTTATTGTTTCATACAGTAAAACACCAAAAATAATTCCGTAAAACAGAGAGTTAATGATAATTTTTCGCCCGAAATTATATTTTTTACCTATGAATATTTAATAGAAATTAAAAAAAAAGTATTTAATAACTAAAGTTACTTTGTCACCTTGCTTGAAAAAAATTACTCTAATTTAAAGTAAAATAATATTTTTAAATAATTGTTGTATGCAATGCTATTTATCAAATAAATCTCGGGACGCGCGGTCTTAGTTTCAGTACTTTCAGTCCGCGCCGAGCGCTTCCAGAGGGAGGATGTATCGCTCGCTCGCTGTTGCGGTCACGTGATTTCGTTCGCCAATTCAGCAAGAATAAAGCGCGATCAACACTTCTTAATACAAGTGTTTTTTTTTTCTAATTAGATAAGATCTAATTGTAATGCATAAGTATTTTCCTATGATATTCCAACGCGAATATGTATATCCTGTATTATAGAAAAAAACATACGTAAATATAGTTGTTGTTTTCTTCTTTTTCTGATTTTTTTTTAATTCAGTTTATTATTTCAGACAAGTAGTTGCAGTGTGCAATACCAACTAAAAGTAATAAAAGTTTTCAAAGATAATTATTTCTGGGGGCCGAAAAAGGCCACTTTGGCAGAAAAATAAAAGGATAACATAATCATAATATGGCGAAGACAGTCCGTGTTTTTCTTTATTTCGCTGCACTACGTAGGTATAATCAAAGAGATTGCGATTGGATTTAGATTGGATTGATTGGTATTTTAGCAAAGGCAAAAAAAAAATAACTGAAAAAACCTTCACCAATGGGATTTGATACGATTAACTTAACAGTTAACTGTCCATTATGATGCATAATGTTATCCTTTTATGATTCTGCCAAAGTGGTCTTTTTAGGCCCCCTGGAACCTGAAAATACTAGAACCAGAAAAAACTAGTTTTATTAGGAGTACGTGCTTCTTGAAATCATAGATTCGAGGAAACCACGGTCTATGCCACTTCAGAGAATATTATTTTTACAATTACTATTATACTGTTATGTTTTGGTTCCTTACCTAAAGGGTGCCAACGGGACCCTATTACTAATCCTTCGCTGTCCGTCCGTCAGTCTGTCTGTCAGTGTCTCATGAACTGTTGTAGGCAGTTTTTGGAAAATTTGTTTTCTTTTGCCCTTGTGATTTTTTCAGCGCATATTATTACGGTGGTACGAAACCCTTTGTGTGCGAATCCGACTCGCACCTGGTCAGTTTTTTTTAAACTGAACAGATACCTGTGCTGCTGGGGAGTTTGTTGCGCCACTTCTTCTTCCCAGCGAAAGCACTAGGAAATGGTGAAGGTCGGGCGCTTTTGGGAATTGTCGTATGTAATTTTGACGTTGGAAAAGTGCAGATCTCAGCCTAATTTGAATAAAATGACTTTTGATTTGCCTTTTTTACTTTCTTTTGAGTTTTTATCCAAACTGTAGAAACAACATCACATTGCATTTATTTCTATAAATAAGTACCTACTTAAATGTCTACCTACCTGCTGAATAAATTACATACAAAAAGTGTCAGTGCGATTCCTTTCTTAGAAACTGGCAACGCGCAAGTGATGCTTCTGGCATTGCAAGCATCTATAGGTTGCGGTAACTACACACCATCAAGCGGACCGAATGCTAGTTTGCCACATGAGTGATATAAAACAAAAATCAAGTAAATTTTATGACCCTATAGTGACTCTATAGATAAACTGCTGTTCTAGGTAACATTCATTGGTACAAATAATATTTCATGAACTAGGTATAATAACAGTAATTTAATTTCTTTCGAAAACAAAGTAGCAAAGGCTCTTGTTGGTTTGTTCCTGGCATCCGACGCATAGCGGTTTGCATGTAGCGTACTTCATTAGACGCACACGTGCGCATCCACTGCCGCGCGCCGTCGAATTTACCTAAAACTGAGCACTTCGATTTTGTAATAGCGCTCTTAAATAAAAAATTAAGCAACCTGGAAATATAAATATGGAAATGTAGACTATTTTTACGTCAGCCCCTTAAAGTCTCCTGCACGTGCTTCTATCATAATTTATAACGTTAACCGAAGGCGTCTGCCTTAACGACTTCTCTGTTTAGGCTGTAGGTAATTACTCCATATTTTTGATAATGAAATTCCTTCATCGCTCAAATTAATGTTCCTAAAGTTATTCCTCTTTGCATTACAGATATAAATAGAGACATTACAGACCACAGATATAGATAGGCCTAGATAACGCAAGTATCACGATCTGTATGAAAACCAAGCGAGTCATATTTTTGACTACCTACTATGACGTCACAAGCACTATTTAGTGGGGGGCCTAGCGCCAGTAGCGTTCACAACGCTCACCCAGCCAGCAGTATCTACAGGACAGAGCGCGAAAGTGGCGGCTTACGATTTTTGCACGTAAGCTGGACAGCTTACGTGCAAAAATCGTAATAACGCAAGACGATTAATAATAATAACGCAACGCGTGGACACGCGAAGTAGGACGGTGCTCTTGCGTTATTTAGGTGTACCTATCTAATCTGATAGATAAGCAGCTTTTGTAAAGAAACTTCTAAACTGTAACTACAAGCCGGATATTACAGTCGCTTTGAATCACGGTGCTGATACTATTTACTTACATTCAATATCATGAAAACGTCTAAATATAAACTCAAAATTTATCTTTTGCTTGGAACAGAATATTCTATAAGGATTTCTTAAAATAAAATGATGTTTACAGGCCGGAGGGCCTAGGTAACTCATTTCACTGAATATTTGCTAACTAAAATAAGACTATGCATGAATGGTTTCAGAAATTGATTGTTTTCAGAAAACTATTCAATTACTAGTATTGAAATGGGATAGTTATTCATTCGGTTGAATTATTTAATAGAATATTATCAGTTTTCCACATCACTTGTCAATTTTGAATTAACAACTAAAGCATACACATGATTCTATGGACGATCCATTACTCATACCTGGGTAGGTATGAGTAATGAAGTTTACAACGGATCCCCAAAGGGTTTGGGGATCCGTTGTAAATATTACAGCCTCTGAATCCGACGTAAGTCCCTGTAAGGTCAAAATGACCCTTCAACGGATCCCAGATTTAAACAATGAACAAATAATAACCTTACCGTCTTCATTGCAAATCGTTAATTATACTTACATTTGACGGTTGTACATTTTAAAGGTTTGTGTACAATTCAATTATAGTTAACAAAAGTCTGTTTAGGTTATTTGTAAGGGATCCACCGTATTTTACCAACCGTACCTTAAATTATTATTAAAAAATAAAAGCTTGTAATGAGATGATGATGATTTTTATTTAAATGAGTTATTTGTTGGTTAGAAAAGGTTGAAACTTTGTAAAGGCTACTAAATTAGGTATTCAAATAAAAATGGATATTAATTAAAATCTGAACATATTTAAATGAACTCGGTTGACTGGTAGACAATGCCTAAGGCTTGAAGCCCGCCTTTGTACCTTTTTTTGTGTGCGAAAAGTTTAAATAAATGAAAAAGAACACGTTGATCTCTCTCGAATTACACCAAAACACTTTTTAACCGATTTGTTACCATTTTATGGTTTCTAAGCGATCCTAAATAGAAACATTTCAATGAACACGACAAGGGCTGTTACAGTTGTGCTATTCTGGGAAAAAAACACTGTGAAAACGTAGGTGAAGTGAGCTTGAAATAAACTGTCAATCCCCAGCGTCAGATAGGATGACACTTCACTTCAACCTCGTTTTGCCTAAGTTTTCACGGTAAAATTTATGCAGGATAGACCGGCTGGTGACTAAATATCTACCATAATATGCAATACTTTTTGCAACAGTAAACAACCACTGGGTGGTGGCAAACGAAATGTAGAAAGTTAAAGATTTAAAATAAACCTATATACTAATAGAAAACCGAATATCTGGACCGAGAGGTGGAAGGAGAGTAGCGCCTTTAATGTCCCACTGTTAGGCAGTGAGACATTAATGGCTAATAAAAAAATAAAAAGAAAACATCGGACGTCGTCGTCAGAAAAACAAACTACTAAATATCAAGGCTAAAACATAAATCCCAACCAAACTGTGCCAGAATTCACACAACTAAATACAATCACTCAACTAATTTATAAAAACAACAAAAACAACTTAGAATACTCTTCGTTCGTTCTTCTCGTGAAGTACACTTTCCTGCTAATTTCTTACATCGGACTTTGTACTTTTTATTTTTATCTTAGTTTTATCTGATGTACGACTATTATCTAACTATCTGGTGTATTGTGTCTCTCTTAGTCTATGCTAAATAAATGTATTTTCTTTCTTTCTTTATTGTGTACACCGTATAAACTACAGACATAAATATAGAAATTTTACAAAGGGTGACACAATGATATTATTACCGTGACAATGGGCAGTCTTATCACTACGAGCGAACTTTTAAAGACAACCTTTGGATGGATAAAAAAGGGGAAGGAGAGACAAATACTGTAGGTAGTCTGTGGTATACCATTTAAATAATACAGTAAATACGTACATAAAGTATATTGTACTAATTTAATATATATAATAAACATGAAACAGGAGCAAAAAAAATATAATGATGATGTTTAAGGAGTGAGGAAGTGCTTTTTTATCATAATTTTAAAAGTGGACAAAGATTGAGCACGTCTTACCGACACGGGCGAGTCTTACTTACTTGGCATTCATCCAGTAATAGATGATGGGGTTGACCATAGCGTTTGCCATCGCCAGCCAGTAGAAGCCAAGATACATGTGCTGCACATACTTCATGTACAGTATCGATGGGTTGAAGTGAGTGTATATGAAGTAGGTGTGGTAGGGCAGCCAGCAGATCCCGAAGATTACTATCACTAGGATGAACATTTTCACAACCTGGGAACAAAGAATTACTAATGTCACGACACACGTAAAGAACATAAAGAAATATAAAAATATAACATATAAAAAGCTGCTGCTCGGACGCAAGCCTCCTCTCTTAGGGAGTGAGTGGGATGTTATCTACCACACGGGCCCAGTGTAATAGTATTTAGATGTCACATGTCTACAAATTTTTGGTTCAAGGACATGTTGGTTTTGTCAAGAAGTTTTTATTCACCGTTTTGAGAGCAATGGTAATGAAATTATTTACACAAAGTAAAGCGCCTGTCTGGATTCGGGCCCACCTCTTGGGGCCACCACTGCTCATATAAAAAGATGGCGAAGTAGCAAAAGCTATGGCGGTAAAAGCTTTTCTTTACAACTTTTGATCCGACATCAGAAAATCATCGGTGCAAAATAGAAAACTATAGCCCAGACTGAAAGCTTCTTAGTTTTTTTTAGAAACTCTTCAACTTTTGCTTCTGAATAAAGTGGGTTCACGTTAATTGTGCAATAGGCTGTTCGACCTTAGGCACCTTTTAGCTCGCCCCTCCAATTTATTTTGTACGTATAGTCTAGGCTGTTACTGCTATAATATTTAGATTAGGGTCTAAATCTTAGCGTTCGTTGGTTTGGAAAGAATTTAACTATGTCAAAAACAAAATTCCTTCTTAGAATATTGTATACAAAGCTAGACCAGCCATTTTATGTTCCAATTTCGGAGCTCTTGGCGTATTTCCAATAGAGCCTCATTGTCTTCACTTCGGTGGTCTGAACGTGAACAAACACAACGTGAGCGAATGAAATTGAATAAAACATTGGTTTTGGCAACAACGTTGCTCGAAAACGACGTGTTGTATCGAAAATCTGCGAGGTGAGTGAGTTAGTTACAGTTTGGAAGAAAACTATCTGTAACAATTTGTTGTTACAAGAATTGGAGCCGGAAAAGACAACTCGCTAAATCCAAGACAGCTTACACGTCCAATATGATTTCGTTATTTCATTGCAACAACTTTATCCTCGTTTTCGTTTGACTTTGACTTTTGATTGGTTGAAACTAGTACGAGCCTTAGCAAAATCAGCCTATAATGTTCCTCTCTGTGAAAAGGGAGAGGGAGTGGGTCGTAATCCACCACGCACGCCAAGTGCGGGTTGGTAGATGTCTTCGAATTTTTGGTTCTAGAACATGTCGGTTTTGTCATTCCTGGTAATATTTTTAACAGCCTTACCTTTCTTTTTGATCGTATTGAGTCTACTTGACGCTGCGTCAGCTCGCCGATAGATCCGGAACCCCACAGCACTTTGCCCATGGCTGAGTAGAAAAACGTCATCCCAAGCATAGGGATGGCGTATGTCACTACGAAGAACAATACTTGGTACCTGTGACAAAAAAAAAAGATACATGAGACACAATATTACGCCTGTTCTCCTTAAAGAGGTGGGGTAGGGGACGAGTGTAAAGCCGCGGGCAAAAACTTATTAATTGCTAGAATGCATATTTGGAGTAAAAATGTGCAAGAACACACGGTTTACATCATGTAAAATTGTAAATCAAATGGACCCCAACTCAAACTCAAAGCATTTATTTCAATTAAACCACTAACAGGCACTTTTGAATTGTCAAGAAGTCGGTCAGTCAGAAAATATGAAGCTAGTTGCCCATTCCAAAGTGTAAGTACCTATGGAGAAGAACGGGCAAGAAACTCCATGGACACTCTTTTTAAATGATATTTTACAAAAATATTAGTTACATCATTACTTTTGAATTTATAATTATATAATGTGAGAACGATGTAAAAAATAAAAAAGACATACGCGTTTAAAGCATCGACCACATTGGCAGAAGCCATTTTGTTCTTACTCGTACCTACCAGTAATCAGTACAGAACTCATTTAATAAAACAAACTAATTTATTCTCTATACGTTTATTCTCTAAACGGTGAAGGAAAATATCGTAAGGAGGCCGGTATGTCCTAGAACCAAAAATTCCAAGACATGTGACATCCACCAACCCGCACTGGGCCCACTCCCTCTCGAATAGAGAAGGCTTGTGTCCCAGCAGTGGGATCATGTTTTTTTTTTTTAACTAGCCTTCGCTGGAATATTATATGGTGATTATGCTAAAAGTAATTTTATTACTCTTGCAACTTGATGCTAATGACAGCCATAAACTTATCTAAATCGGGACCGTTATCGATCTTGTTCTGTCTTTACGAGAGCCAGTTAAAGTTATTCTTAGTATCCACGTAACATTTGATCTGAACTTATCCAGAATGTTCCGAGTTCTAGACTGGTTTTTTGTAGGCGAAAATAAATGGAAACTACAGCATCGAAGGTGACTCCAAAATAGTTACGTTTCACGGTCTGGAACGAGTCACGATATTCAATTTTAAAAAGGTGGAAAATATTTCGGGAGGTACCTACTCCGCTTTTATATAAATTGGCAAAAATAATGTTACCTGCTCTCTATTGAAGAAGCTGACTCGAGCCTTTGACAAGTTTGTAACTTTATGTAAGCACTGTTTTGGTAAAGTAACGTTTTACGTTGGTAGCTAGTTAACTCTATAGGTATGTAGATTTATTTATTTGCATAGTATGTAGGTAATTAATACAATAAAATTAGGTGGTACAGTATCTTTGAACCCTTTTATACAGTCTGCCTTTTTTTTCAGGATGGGATATCAGTTTTACTAACTTATACTACAATAAAATTATTCTATTTACTTTAAAGCTATTTAATTACTTAATATATGAATATTGTAAATTAAATAGTCTTGTCATTTAAAAAACCTTACATGAAGTCTTCGTCTAGTTTTCAAGCATTCTGTGCTTCCTTTCTTTTGAGGGTTTCGTACCCAAAAGGTGCCAACGAAACTTTATTACTAAGTCTCCGCTGTACTGTTTATCTGGCTGTATCTCATGAACCGTAATAGGTAGACAGTTAAAAGCCATTCTAGATCCAGTATGTTGTGCTCAACTCAATTCACTGAACGATACGAGTATATAAATAAATAAATTGATTGTTTCTTTGTTTGTTTGCTAATATCAGACCATTGACCTTCGAGGTTCTCAGTACAGTACCCGGCGATAAATATTGCACATCGACCTTTGGAAAAAGACAATCGGATAACTTCGACTTCGTAGAGGGTTATCTCTGTCGCACGAAATACAAACAGTCCGTCTATTAGGAGCTATTAAAACAATTATGATTTGCTTCTTTTGATAATTATTTTTATTCTTTGTATAAAATACACCAATCAACCAAGGTCGATGTGCAATATTTATCGCCGGGTACTGTACCTATGTATTTCTATTGCCGAGATACTGACAAATATTAAAAATATAATAAGTTAACACAAATTAAAGACTCCGTATGAGAAACGTGATTTTTTTGGTATTTTTCGGTCTTGTGGTACGGAACACTTCGCGTACGAGTACAACTCTCACTTGGACGGTTTTCGTATTAAATTGACGTTAATTTAAGCAAAAGGCACGTCTTCATACACAATAAATTCTCGTGGCAGACTAATGACACGTTGCAAATTAATTCAATGTGTCTCGTGTGTTTTCATCCCAAAATTGTTTCAATATGATGAGGTCTTTGAACTTTTGATATTATTCAGTTATGCCAATGCACCGACTCATGGTGATTATGCTCAAGAACTCGGTTTTGTAAAGACTCAGTTTATTGTTCATAGCTAATAGCTATACCTACTAAATCATCATCATCTGTCTAGTCTTTTACCAACTAGGTACGTTGGGGTCGGCTTGTAGTCTAACCGGATGCAGCTGAATACCAATATTTTATATGGAGCGACTGCCTATCTGACCTTCGCAACCCAGTTACTGGGTAATACGATACCCATTGGTATGGTAACACTGGTTGTCAGACTTTCGGGCTTGTGACGACCCGTAACGACTGTCAAAGATCCACGATTGATAGCCAGGACCAACAGTTTAACGTACTTTCCGAGGCACGGAAGGGTCTTGGTATGTAAAGATGGTCACCCATCCACGGACCAACCGCGATAAGCATAGCTTAACCTAATCTATCGACCCGTGCGGGTGTTATTAGGTACCTACTTAGCCACAAGCCCCGCCTACCTACCTACCTACCTACTTACTTAAAACATGAATTAACTAACAGCGCCCCGCAGTTTCACTCTCATAAGTATCAATCCCGTGGGAACATCGGGATAAAAACTATCCTATCTCCTTTCTTGGGACTCAAACTATCTCTATAGCATGGTTCAGCGGTTTAAGCGTGAAGAGACTGACAGACAGACACTTTCGCATTTATAATATTAAGTATGGATAGTTCATGATCTCTCTCTTCATTATCATTTCTTTCCGTCTTAACCTATGGTGCACAGACTTGGTCTTTGACTAATATCATCATCATCGTCATCATCAGCCTATAATGTTCCCACTGCTGGGACACAGGCCTCCTCTCAGTGAGAGGGAGTGGGCCGTAATCCACCACGCGGGCCCAGTGCGGGTTGGTAGATGTCACATGTCTTCGAATTTTTGGTTCTAGGACATGTCGGTTTCCTCACGATGTTTTCCTACACCGTTTTTTTTGTGAGCAGTGGTGATGAAATAATTTACACAAAGTAAAGCGCCTGTCTGGGTTCGAACCTACGACCTACAACTCGTGAGTCGCGGCCGTTACCACTTGGCCACCACTGCTCTGACTAATATCACGAAGTCCAAACTCAAGCTCTGCCAATGGAAAGATAGCTGGCGTGGCTCAAAATACTGCCCAACTTAAATGGGACTGGACAGGACTTGTTTGCCGCATGCTGGACAAACTGTGGGTCCAAATAGCACAGAACCTGCCCTGAGACAGTGAGACGAGGTGTCGCGCCAGACCATGTAGAAGATGGCGACACGAGCTGGATAGGTTCCTGGAAAGGTATAGGCGGGCTCGCGAAAGATGGAAGGAGTAGTGGGAAGCCTTTTTGCCCAGGAGTGGGACAGCATAGACTAGTAAAAAAAATGTTTCATGGCTCTCTATGCATTGAATGTGTTTGTGGTGCAATGCGGTGGAAAGTTCTGTGTATACCTACATAATAATTAACTTTAAGGCTCCTTCAAACAGGCGCGACACGACACGCGACACAAAGGCACCGCAAGTCGCACAACAAGCGGCGCCTTTGTGTCGCGCGCAATTATATCGTGTGTCGCGCCTGTTTGTACGAGCCTTTACTGAATAAACTTCAGTCACATTTATTATTCGAATTGTGGTTTCAAACCAAAATACTCGTCCTGGGACATTCAGTTAGGAAGTATAACATTGCGTGGGAGATAAGGGTCTGATCTCCATGAGAATTACAGTGATAAACTACATGATCGTGAGAAGCAGAGATAATTGAGGGAGGTTCTCTCTCACTCAAGGGACACACGTGGGTTGAATAGTAATCATTGTAATCTGAATAACACGCTTCAATAAGTTTGTAATCTCCTATACTCTGGGACTTGAATATAGTATGAAGATGTTTTGAATTGATTCATTTGTTTATAAAAAGATAGCAACTTGTAACTTTTGCATCACCTGTGGTTTTTTTTACGCTGGTAAATCATCACATGACCCCTCCCGCTCTGCGTGGAGCGGAAGGGAGTGTCAGACTCTTACTAACTGAAAACCACCCGTGTTCCTTCCTTAGCTCTTTATGTTCCGGGCCAGCGGTAACCCTTTCGGACAATCCCGCTGACCCGGATCACTGGTGGCTTACTCTTTAAATACAAATTAAAGCCTGACAACACGATGAGATGTAATTACCTGTGGCATCCCATACGTTGAAGCAACAATAAAAGTGTTTGATCAACGATGGAAGTCATTTGTTGTTTTAATTTTATTGTATACCTACTACAGGCAAGAACTTGCGTCGTATAAATGGAGCTACGGAACAGTGTACCCGAAATTAATCGCATTAATTTGTTTTTGTGAATGCAACAGCCGGTATATTCTGTAAAAATCTCACCGTGAAAACTTAGGTGAAGTGAGTTTGTTTTTGCTAGAAATTTACACTATTGACAATATTATAGCTCACTCCACGCTCACTTCACCTAAGTTTTCACGGTGAAATTTTTAAAGAATAGCACCACTGTTTCGTTTATGTTTTTTTGGTAGCGGTACATGCTGAGGCCTTTTTTACACAACACGGTTGCCTACACACGGCATATACCTAAACCGCGCCTTAGAAAAAATGTGTCCGTAAACATGCTTCTATAGTGATCTATACAACTCTAAAGACCGTGCCTACACACGGCGAAAATACCGTAGTCTTTCTTGGCAAGAAAAACGTGTGTGTACAGACGCCAGCACATCAAGCTACTACAATCTGTCAAATTTCTTTAACAGATTTTTAACTTTTGTCGCTAAAGCATTAGGTTCAAAGTTGATGGGGAAAGTTTGACAGTTTCGGGTACCTTGATGTGCTGGCGTTTGTATAAAGGGTCTTACGGAACCGTGCACCCGAAATTTATCGCATTCATTTCCTAGCTTGTGGATGCTACAGTGTCGTTTGAAATTATATGTTTTCTCCGAGACTAGATATGGTAACGGTACATGCGTAACGATATCGTATTTTATAGCCTAATTGGTCACGTTAATAGCCTAAGAGATACCCGGATTGGGAAGGTGTTATTGGCTATTTCCTTTAGGGAATTCACAGTAAGAGTCCGGATTTGTGTTGCACTCCATCGGGGAATACCTACAGATGTTATAGGATGTAATAAGCTCTTTCTTGCAGGCAAATACTTTTACCTTATATACCTATGTCAATTTTGTGACATTGAACCCTTATTATAAGTTAAATAACTCGCTACTTCGCGTTTGACAGAATAAATAATAGAAAGAAAAAGAAAATACGTTTATTTGCGGAAAACATGAGGCAGAGAATTAACAGACAACACAAAAAAAGAACCAGTTGGGGGAAAATATGCGTCAAATCCACGCAAACCGGCCATCACTCAGCATAATGGCTCTCGCAGAAAACCATCACTGCGGCTCTGTCTCGCATAGGGTCGTAGCAACAAGGCTCTCCCCCACAGACGCATTATTATCGGTCGATAATATCGGATGCGGTATTGCGATATCTGCTTTCAGTACCTACATTTTGTACTAAGGTGGATCAAATATAAACCGGACTGTTTTTTTTACTGGTCGCTAAGAGAAGTGACGCGCTTGGTACTGCTGTACGTGATAAAGGGGACTGTCTAGTGGAGGAGGGGACGCTGCTCCAGCTCATTACAGTTTATTGCGCGTCAGTAGCATCATGTCTGAGGAGAAGGTGCACACGTCTGTTGAGCAAAGAATTATTATAAAATTTCTAGCGCAGGAGGGCGTAAAACCTTCCGAAATTTTCCGTCGATTGACTCTACAGTTTGCTAAGAATACGCTTTCAAGAACTCAAGTGTATGAATGGCACAAAAAGTTTTCAAGTGGCCGCACAGCGGTAGAAAATGTGAGTCATGCACGTCGACCACGAACAAGTTTTACTGAGGCGAACGTGCGTGCGATCCGTGAGCTGATTGAAGCCGATCGTCGAATTTTGGTACACGAAAAATTCTTCATGAGCAACGTTCAATAAATGCTGAATACTATTGCAAGCTCCTTGATAAGGTGAAGCTATAGCTTACCGGAGTAAAAGGCGAGGCATGTCCATCCGAAGTGTAATTTTTCTTCATGACAACGCTCGGCCACATACAGCTGCTCTAACGCGAGAAAAATTGGAGAAATTTCATTGGGAAATACTCAAGCACCCGCCCTACAGTCCAGACTTGTCCCCGTGTGACTATCATATGTTTGGTCAACTTAAAGAAGAAATGGGAGGACACCGTTTTCACAATGATCAAGAGGTGGAATCATTTTTGTGCAATTGGCTGAATACACGACCCACTTCATTCTTCGATAATGGTATCAAGAAACTTCCCCTGCGCTGGGAAAAATGTGTTAATAGAAGGGGAGATTATGTAGAAAAATAAGATGTATCACTTTTTTTTTATATAATAATATATGGTTTTTTTTTTACTCAAGTCCGGTTTAAATTTGATCCACCTCGTATTAGGACGGCCACGAAGTTACACACTGCTGCGTAAATAACGATATAATATAAGTAGGGCGCTTGTGTTCCTCCATCCTGCGATATTCTGATATAAGTTCTTAGAACATTTTGTATTAGAATACATACGATCTGATAAACACCTGCGTTAATAACATAATAACGTGTAGTGCGGGCGGGGGACCTGTAGTACGGACACGTTAGAAATATCCGCTGATAAAATCGCAGCTGTGTGACAAGGAAGCATTATCGACCGATAATAACGCGCCTGTGGGGGAGAGCCTTAATGCTAAGACCCTATGCGAAATCGAGCCCTAGCGCTGGTTTTCTGCGAGAGCCGTCGTTGACGTGATGACGTCAACATGATAGCTAATATACTCTGTATTAATAGGTAATATTGGAAGCCCATTGTTTAATCATTATTGTCATATTGAAAAGGGCACGTGTTATGTCTAGACAAGACGAAAATTATAATACTTGTTCGTGGAATGTTAATGGGCCCTTTTGTGTATTCACCTAATTCAAACAACCGTTTAGTTTGCGTTTGAGAGTTAATCTATGCTTTGTCTTTGGAAAGCATTAAGAAGCTTTCAGAAGTAAAGGAAAACTTATCTATCTGGTTAATTGTTGAATGTTCAAGGATTCTAACTTTGTACAGATAGCGTCAGAGTAAAGGAACACCCCCAAGACTTAAAGATTATCGCCCGAGCACGCTCGGGCCCGCGTGTGTCACGTGAGCCTTGAGCAGTTCCCTCCCCCGCTGCCGCACCCATCTCTGCCCGAGCGCATCCACCGATCCGCCTCAAATATTATTTACAAGTTTTTAATAATTTTATATTGAGAGGTCGTGACTACTTAATCGGACTATCCTGTGGTTGCCTTAAGTAAACTCAATGCCAGGGGCAATTATCTAGTATACTAAGCGTCTACACGCTAAGGGCACGCCCTGTGGGATACGAACCTCGGCTTAGGGCGTCGCTGGGGAGAGGGCAGCAATTTGGGACAGGCTGGATCAGATTATTATTATTTAAACTTGATGAGAACGGCTTTCCCAATCTGACTACTCTGAGAAGAAAGGCCGAAACAAACTCAGAGGTTACAGTCGGGATTTAAATCTACAGGCTGCTGCCGCGCGGGCTGGCACTACATCGAGCAAGAGTCGGGGGCGCGTGATTTCTACGTACAAATACAGTAAAAAAATTAAAAACTCCCGTCACAAACAAAAAAGTTGTAGGTAATATTTTTATCAAAGCCGCGTCGTCGCGTGAGTTGCGTCACTACAGCTAAGAAAATACGAAGTTATCAGCAGCTATATTTTCTACAACAGCATAGTTTATTTTTAGGCACTTTAATTTTATGGAAAGTTTTTCTACTTTTTTGCTAAATTTACACCTTTTGTAAACGTTTTTATTAAATAAATTATTATTATTAATTGTTGCTGAGCCTCGTCAGTTTGGCCTTAATCAATATTGATCTTAAACTAAAAATACATCGCCTTTAAGTGTGTCCAGATAAGTAGTCTTTGTTAAGGGAAAGTCTACAAATTTAAATTTAAACTAATGGTTACATTTTGGCAAAATGTGTTTTTTGATCAATTGATGTTTGTCTTTGAATTGTCAAATAATTAACTACCTATTAGTTGACCATTAGTTACTATTTTGTTTAACAATTGGTCGAGTTAACCACGGATCAAAAAACCGGCTCTTAGGCGTCGAAGTACTCGTCCGCATCCCTGTCATCCGGAAACGTAAAGTTGTTAAGTATAACACGAAACATAGAATAAGGAAATATCTAACTTTTATTCCAAACGGGTATGCCATGAAGTCACAGAAACTTATTATAAATTTTGTTCCTGAGTCGACGGGATAATTGGAAAAGTAGCTAACCTTTTCTTTGCAAATTGTTTTTTCTTGCTGGCATGCTTGACAGTTGTATCTTTTTCAGTTAATTCAAAGATACGAACTACTACATTTTAGTCTAATTAGATCTGCCTGACTGCTTCGTCGGTCTGTGAAGCAGGGGAGGGGCAACGGCCCCGACTTACGAGTAGTAGGTCGTGGTTTAGAACCCAGGCAGACGCTATACTTTGTGTAAATAATCTCATCATCACTGCTCCCATAACCGTGAAGGAAAACATCGTGTGGAAACCGGCATGTCCTAAAATAAAAAAATCGAAGACCAAACCCAACCCGGTTTGGGTTGGGTTTGGTCTTCGAACCAACCTAACCCGGTCGGGCCCGCGTGGTAGATTATAGCCCACTCCCTCTAGAAGAGAGGAGGCTTGTGCCCCAGCAGTGGGAACATTATAGACTGATTATGCTTCGTGGTCTAGTGGTCGCAAGCGGTACCTAGGACCCCAGGCTAAGACTTGTGGCTCTGATAGGTTCCCAAATCAAGTTAACTGTTATGAGTTTTTCCACTACGAAAATTCTCAGTAACAGCCAGCCTTTTAAATGAAACTAATCAAACACATACCTAATATACTAATTGGTTAAATGTGGATGCACCTTACCCTTTCATACCTATAGGATATTATTTACTATGTTCTGTACAGTAACTCATACTTCATAACGAGAATCTCAAAACTACCGACAATCTTGAATTTAATATGGGGGAGCTACAGAAAAGGGATTACAGTCTGCATAACAATTCGAGAGAGTAGGTAATAAGTTTACTGTCGCTTGGCTGAAGCAGGTCGTCTTTAGCATAACTTATTGTTAGTTCGATTTGAGAGACAGATCAGACTAACTGGCCTAGAGACGTAACTAAATTCAAAGATAATAATAATAAGTTGGATAGATTACAAGAAGGCCTACGACTCGGTGCCACATACATGGCTCACGAGGGTGCTGGAGTTGTACAAGATAGATGCAACTCTACGCACCTTCATTGAGTCGTGTATGGGGCAATGGAAGACGGTCCTTCGTTATCCAGGATGTCGACAGATCCAGGGGAATGATGAGCCTGTATGGATTAAACGGGGAATATTTCAGGGCGACAGCTTGAGTCCACTTTGGTTCTGCTTACCCCTGAATCTTCTAAGTATACTACTGGAGGATTCAGGTCTAGGCTATCGGTTCAAGAGAGGTGGTCAGGTCATATCTCACCTCCTTTACATGGATGATTTGAAACTCTTTACCCCCAACAAATTGCGTCTGATGGAGCTACTGAAGGTAACTGAAACTTTCAGTAGCGCCATCTGGATGGAATTTAGTGTGGACAAATGTGCAGTCATGCATGGAAAGCGAGGGGAGATTATGGAATCCAAGGGAATTCAACTCTCGGATTCCATAAGCCTCAGATCCCTCTCCTCATCCGAAAACTATAAGTATTTGGGTATGTCGGAAGCGATAGGCATCAACGATGCTAACATGAAGCAATCGTTGAAGGAGCGCTTCTTTTGTCACCTGAAGAAGGTATTAAATAGTCTTCTTTCGGGCGGAAATAAGGTGCGCGCCTTCAACGGTTGGGTCATGCCGGTTTCGATGTACTCTTTTGGCATACTCAAATGAACTCAGACCGAACTCGACGCCCAGGATAGAAGGGTCCGTACACTACTGACCGCAAACCGGATGCATCACCCATCATCGGTGATGAAACTGTATATCCCGGGGTCGAGGCTTTTTAAATGCGAAGACCCTCCACAACCGTGAGGTATGCAGTCTCAGGGAATATTTTTTAAAAGCCGAAGGGGGTATGCACCGTGATGTGATCGCAGTGGACAAGGGGCTCACCCCGCTCTCCGTGACTAAAGAGAACTGGCGCAAACCTGTAGTACTTTCTACTGATGACCGCAAGAAGGTATGGCAAAGCAAGGAGCTTCACGGGCTCTTCATGAGCCCGGTGTAGATTTCTTAGCGTCCGTATCCTGGCTACGTTTTGGTGATCTTTTCGGGGAAACTGACGGGTTTCGTCTGTGCAATTATGGACGAAGTTATCTTGACAAATAACTATCGGAGACATATTATGAAGGACGGGACGGTTGACGTGTGTCGGGCATGCCATCGTCTGGGTGAGTCTATCAGACATATTATCTCTGGTTGTTCTCGTCTGGCTAACGGCGTGTACTTGCATAGGCATAACCAAGTGGCCAGGATTATTGACCAGCAACTTGCTTTGTATAAACTTGTGGATTCTGAGGTACCGTATTACAAGTATGTGCCCGACCCAGTTCTTGAAAATGACCATGTCACGTTGTACTGGGATCGGTCTATTATTACTGACACGACTATTATCGCCAATAAGCCTGATATAGTGGTGATAGATCGATTAGCGCAGCGCCCAATGATTGTCGATGTTACCATTCCATATGACGAGAACCTCGTGAAAGCTGAGAAAGAGAAACAAAATAAATATCTCGACTTAGCACACGAGGTTGTTGACATGTGGAATATGAGCTCGGCTATCATTGTGTCGATTGTCGTATCGGCCAATGGTCTTATAGCCGAAAGCCTCGATCAACATCTATTGAGGCTCTCGTTAGGCGGTTGGATCAAGGGCCAGAGTCAGAAGGCAGTACTCCTCGATACGGCTCGCATTGTGATTTTCTGTCTCTAGAGCCCTAACCACCGGTAGCTTGGACCCTGGTCCCGACACCGGCGGACAACTATTTTTTTTTATGTTTTTATTTTAAGAAATATTTAAAAATGTAATAAAATAAGATAGCTTTATAAATAAGCGACATAATAAGTTTATTCATCAAAAAGTAAAAATACAATGTGACGGATTCAGATGATGAAGGAATACTGAACGTGTAATGAAAGGCGCAGCGTGGGTAACACTCGGTTTCTGAATTGAGAATTTGAATTGATTACTTGTCAAGCTCTACTTTAGCATTATATAGGGTTATTTTCAATTGGCTAGCTGAACTCCGCAGACTCGATAGGTATCGATATCTAAACACGATAAAATAAAAAAGTTTAGCTAACCAATTTAAAATAACCCTGTTTATGGGTTTATTGTTAATAACACTTATGGATATAATTTTTTTGATGCAAAATAATATGATTGACATATTGGTTTCTTCAAAGTAGACCGCGAAGTCGTCGTTGTCAAACCAAAATCTGCTATGTGCCGGTTTTTGAGATTTTATGAGGCCTCAGAATAAAATTAACTCTCATGTAAAATTTTTCAGGAAAACTTCTTTTGTCAATATCTCAAAAGTATACTTTTTGCACATAGCAGGTTTTGGTTAGACAACGACGAAATTCAAAATTTGTTACGATTTTTGCAATGACATTTTGAATGTCCCGGGCTTGTTTGGCAAGTTCTCAACTACACATTCTCAATTCAGAAACCGAGTGTAATAAAACCGATGAAGCGGTGAATGTGTCGGGAATCCGCAGGATGTAACAAGCACAGAACTCGTTATAGTGACGATGCTTGTGAGAGGCTTACGTCCCGTGGTGGAAGTGTGATAGTTCAGATAGGTGTACTATATTATATATTTATAGGTGTACTGTAAAGACTACAGCTGTGTAGCTCTACCTTTAGCAGTTCAGGCTGGTTATAATTGCCGGTGTGTTCCATTCGAAAGTTCAAGCAAATATTTTAATAAGGTAGGATTGTTTAGTAGAAGGAGTGCTAGAAATAACGTGATAATGTAAAGTCGTAAATATATTTTATTCAAGTCGAAGCCTTTTTCAATTATATCGAGAAGCTCCCATCTGCACCCCCCACAGTACTATACATATTATATATTGTGTATTGTATACATTTGTTCATAATGAGAATCGAACTCTAGAACTGTCACAAATCCAATCATCAACACCAGCTGAGTTCACTTTAGTATCTACTTGCTGTTTTTGTGGAGAATCCATACTAATATTATAAATGCGAAAGTGTGTCTGTCTGTCTGTTACCTCTTCACGCTTAAACCGCTAAACCGATTTAGATGAAATTTGATATAGAGATAGTTTGAGTCTCGGTAAAGGACATAGTATAGTTTTTATCCCGATATTCCCACGGGATTGAAACTTATGCGGGTGAAACCGCGGGGCGCAGCCAGTTACAAATATAAGCCTATACACCTACTTCGAAAAAAAAACTTCAAGCAAATTGTGAATTCTTTGTAAACACGGTCATTGCTACAAGGAAACCCAAACTATTGTGAGAAAACTTTCTAGGCTAATAGTTTACACGATTTTTTTTTTATAAACTAAGTAATTGATATCGGGAAAAAACAACAAAAGTCTATCGACTCTAAGAAGTCTTATAAAGCCTGTTTCGTTTTTGTAGCTATAAGCTAAGATTCAATGTCTTTGGTCAACTGGACCCACTCAAAATGGACCCACGGGAGCACTCGACTCAATCACATTTTTTGTATAGGTGGACTGGACCCACTGCCTAATTTCATCATTAGTACAGTCACGGAGTAAAGCCGTCTAAAGGTCATTAGGAATTTCCACAAGCCAAAAGTATCACTATTTAAACGGTAAACAACAAACAAGTGGTTAAAATACAATCCAAAGCATTTTATTCGTATATTAACCGACCAAGTTAAATAGATAATTACTATCCGTCGTGACGTCCTCAATTAATATTTGACTGATTTGAATGAGCGCTTCAGTCTTATTACAATTATTTTACACCTCTGACAGCACCTTATAACAACGATAATAAAGATCACATCTAGGTGCAAAATCAAAAGTATGTAAAATATCAAAGAAAGGAGTGAAAAGCCTACCATAAATCGAAAGACCAATCTGAACCGACGATCCTACGTCAGATCGGCTTGATCGGATGGGTACACAGATGAGACAAACTCCTCAGTCCGAATTAATGGCTTCAGTTAGTGATGGGTCGCATTTCATCTATTTTTAGAAAAGGAAAAATAACGGAAACCTTTCACTTTGTCGTCAGTCTGACTGTCAAGACCTTTTTGCTCAGGAGCGTCCCTTTTTATCAAGTTCGTCGTACTCAGCGCTTCTTCTCCACATTTATTATGCACACAGCCAGTGTGCAACTCTCTGCAAGCGTCTGTGTGCCCTTCCACCTTTAACTCGTCTGCCCTCAAAGTAAGAGCGAACAGGAATCTTCCTGAGCACGCTCGTTCCATAAGACCTCATCCATCGCTTTCCGTGGCGTGATCGAAGTAGAGCAGCTCCATTCAGAAATAAAAAAAATAAAAAAAGGAACGCGAGGAAGATTCAAGTCAGATTAATATCTAATACATTGTTCTACGGTCTTTTGGAGCTGTAAAAAATCAAACTTCTAAATAAACGCAATAAAAAATACGTCCATTTATGCAATATATTATGATACTTACTCGCAAATAAATCAAAACCTATAAGGTACCGGTTGACCTAGAATCGTGAAATTTGGCAAGAAGCAAGTTTAGGTCTCACAGCACTAACAAGGAAAAAACCAAAAATTTAGAGAAAGAATTGAGAATTGGCCGTGACGTTTTTCAACTACAATGTTAAGTTTGTTTTTGGGATAATTGATCCCAACTACGGTGCCCTTCATTCAGCGTCTTTGTTGACCGGTATTTATTTTATTGTTCAGCTGCTAAGTACCTAAATAGATACTAGAGGACGGGTAGATACTTACGCATTGAATGCCAGTACACGTTTTTGATCACTGAACCAACAGAGAGTAACGAAGTCCAAACTATGTTTAATTGGTCGTAATCTGCAGTTAACTTACTTGTTATAAACTTAGTTTTATCTGCGTAAACTTAATTTGTAAACTGACAGCCTAGATGACGAAGCGATGGTTGACTCGACCGTATATGTATACCCACTGTAAATAGTATGAATGTATAGACTTCAATTTATTAAGGGATTCATACATTGTTTTAAATAATTATTTGCATAAAACATGGTATATTAAGTTGTTTTAAAAATACATTATACATGTTTTGCTTATATCATAGCATACAAATATTATAGATTACATTACAAAATGTCTCCCGTCAATAGATTATTTTATGTTGTAAAATTTTTTAACCATGTTTAACCATTTATGTTGTTTATTTTTTTACTCAAACTCAAAGCATTTATTTCAATTAAACCATTTACGCCTGTAAATGGTTTAATTGAAATAAATGCTTTGAGTTTGACTTTTGAAATGTCAAGAAGTCGGTCAGAAAATATGAAACTAGTTGCCCATTCCAAAGCGGCAAATTCCAATTCCAAGCAATTCCAATTCCAGCAAATTCCATTCAATACTTATTTATAGCGGAGACTTTTAGGTTTTAATCTAATAACAGCTTGACATTTTGCGTAGGTAAGTAAAGATATAAACTTGATGGATGGCAGGTAACCTACCTAATTCAATAAGCGAGTTTAGAGTTTAGAGAGTTAGTTTTAGTTTAGAGTTTAGAGAGTGAGTTTTAGTTTTATTAAAGGAAATTAACTAACTAAATTAGTTACAGGTTGTTTTTTTAATATTTATAAAACTAAAGGGTTTGTTTTTTAAATATTATTATTATATAAAAAAGACCTCTAAATTAGTTAGTTGTATTTAATGTGACAGTAAATGTTGATAAAATGTACCTATAGCACTACTCAACACAAAAAAATATCTGACTGGGTTCATATCATTTCATATTGAGGTTGAGTAATAATTAATATCTGTAGGCATTTTATTTTGATATCACGTCTAGAACCGGAGAAAAGTAAAAGTTTCCTAAGCTTAGTGAGGCAAAAATCAAAAACGTATTCGTAAAAAAGCTGATTGTACTTACATCTACATCGATTTAGCAGGGGATCGAGGAGGCGGGGGTGAAGGGGGATTCAGGGGATCAGACCGGAATAAATTCCTTTAACTATATTGAAAATCAAGCACGCTTTTATTGCCGTGACAAAAAAAAAAACTTTGATAACATCACATCCGCTGACTTTCGCGAAAGAATAAAACTGAGGATACTGCTACCATAAAATGGAATGCAATATGTCATTAAAATTGCATTTCCTTCATCTGGACTTTTTCCCCGAAAATATATTATGGGTTCAGTTGCGATGAACTTGGGGAACGCTTTCATTAAGGCCTGTATTAATGCCGATAACCTTGAGCATTTGGGCGGAGCTAACGACCCCTTCTCCGCGCCACTCCGCTACCCGCATGTAACAGAAAATGTGCGGTTGTGTGCGCCGCCACCACGGTTTGCCTCGCCTAGTCTCGTCACAGAGTATCGAAATCACAGAAGGTCAAGTCATCGTGAAAGTTAAATAATTATGTGTACCACATATACAGGGTGTCCCAGAACTCAACGTCAAGCCGAAACGGGGTGACAGGATTGATCATAACCATCACGAGAAAAATATAAAAAAAATCTATCCCATGCAGTTTGAAAATTATGGGCATTTTAAGAAAAACCTAGAAATTTGATCAAACTGTACCATTTTTCGGTTATTGTGGTTATTCTTTTTTATTTTTGTTCAATTAAACTTTGGAAACGTAATCCTAAATAACATTTCTAGAATCCCAATAAAAAATAATGACACGATTGCCTCAAGTTTCCGAGAATTGAGACTATTCGTTAAACTACGAATTTAAAATTTTCAAGATTCGTCGACTTTGATTGGCCCTCCTTTAAAAAAAAATGTACTAGAGTGCCTTGGCAAGTGGTATTAAAAGTTGGCGCGTTTAATCAGAATTCTAAAATGGTACAATACTTGTTAGTTCCATACAATAAAAAAGAGTAAAAAAATTAAAACCTCAAGTAACCCGATTTTTGCTATCTCAGTTAAAATGTTTTTGATTCGCACAAGCTCTAGGTAGGTTCTTAATTTTAAGGCAAAATGATGAGAGAGATGGATAGTGGGTATGTTTGCCATGAGTGAGCGAGACAGATAGTGACGCCACTTTTATTAAAGTGAAAAAAGTGAAAAAAAGTTAGTAAAATAATGAAAAATCTTGATCTAGTTTAATTTAGGTTTGTTGGAATAAAAGTCAGATAGAGAAATAACATTTTTATTACAATAAATGTTCAAATTGTTTACCATCAGCCTCAATACAAGCCCTACATCTTCTTAAAAAAGATCTACTTATTAGTCGGGCATATCTTCAAGAGTTGATCTCCTCAGCTGCTTGAGAAATGCGTTCACGCAGGTCGGCTACGTTCTCAATGGGCTTATTTATTGTAATAAAAACGTTATTTCTCTATCTGACTTTTATTCCAACAAACCTAAATTAAACTAGATCAAGATTTTTCATTATTTTACTAACTTTTTTTCACTTTAATAAAAGTGGCGTCACTATCTGTCTCGCTCACTCATGGCAAACATACCCACTATCCATCTCTCTCATCATTTTGCCTTAAAATTAAGAACCTACCTAGAGCTTGTGCGAATCAAAAACATTTTAACTGAGATAGCAAAAATCGGGTTACTTGAGGTTTTAATTTTTTTACTCTTTTTTATTGTATAGAACTAACAAGTATTGTACCATTTTAGAATTCTGATTAAATGCATCAACTTTTAATGCCACTTGCCAAGGCACTCTAGTACATTTTTTTTAAAGGAGGGCCTATCAAAGTCGACGAATCTTGAAAATTTTAAATTCGTAGTTTAACAAATAGTCTCAATTCTCGGAAACTTGAGGCAATTGTGTCATTATTTTTTATTGGGATTCTAGAAATGTTATTTAGGATTACGTTTCCAAAGTTCAAATGAACAAAAATAAAAAAGAATAACCACAATAACCGAAAAATGTTACAGTTTGATCAAAATTCTAGGTTTTTCTTAAAATGCCCATAATTTTCAAACTGCATGGGATAGATTTTTTTTCAGATTTTTCTCGTGATGGTTATGATCAATCCTGTCACCCCGTTTCGGCTTGACGTTGAGTTCTGGGACACCCTGTATTTACAATGGTCCAGTTTTGGTTTTATTTAGGTATTATCTATTGATATGGATGTACTTTTCGGGCTATGGTTACGAATAAAATTGTTAAAAGCTTTCGAGGCCGTGAGTAGAAGCTATACCCTTAATATAAATCAGCCTGGCTTGCCATGTGGTAAACAACTTAATGTATCTTTTTAACTAAAATTAATGGCTAAATGTGCTGCTAAGCGCAAAACTCAAGAATGGCTGGACCAATTCGGTTTTTTTTTAAATATTCGTTGAAGTCTTAGGAAGGTTTCTATGAAGAGAAGAAGGGTAGGTAGGCATGTACGTAGATAGGTAGGTAGGTATGTAGGGTAGGTAGGTAGGTAGGGTAGGTAGGTAGGTAGGGTAGGTAGGTAGTTAGGGTAAGGCAGATAGGAAGGTAGGGTAGATAGGTAGGCAGGTAAAGTAGGTAGGTAGGTAGGTATAGGTAGTATAATTATCACTAGTGTATGTCATATTATTTGTTATATTTTTTATAAACAAATATATTATAACTAAAATTCAGCTGAATAATCTTCAAGTTCTTCGACAGACCTTACAAGATGCTTGTGAGTCACCATGTCATCCAATAGAGACCGTAGTTTTTGAATGCCCAAATCATCTTGTTCCTAAAATGAATGCAGTTATACATATATTTACAAGTAAAACAAAAATATAGGTTCATAATTTGTAAAAAAAATACATTCACATCCAAATCAACAGAATTACCTTCAACTTCTCTGGTAGTTGATTCACTACGTATAGGTAATGATTTTTTTATTTGATTTAATTAGTTGAATAATATTATTGACCCACTTTAGCCCACATGGATAGTAATGATAAGTGATAATTATAATAAAAAACATGACTACCAATTTGTTTTTCTAATTTTATGTAGTCTGTGCCACCCGCGGTCTGCGATAGGCTGATTTAATTGATTGATTGATGTCACCCGCGACGATAGAAGTCGAGTAAAAAGTATTCGACTTTCGATCTGCCATAGAGAGATTTGATCCTTATGATTGACCCTATCGATTGATGCCATAAAAGTACAGGGTATTATTTTTTCGGATTTTAGGCGGTTCGATTCCCGAGAGCGGCAAGCGAATTTTCGAACATCTTTGATTGCAGATTTGTTTTTTTTTTAATGAAGGGATTTTCCTTTGAGTAAAATTTGCTATCTCCAGTGTTTAGAGTACTTGCCCTCTAGGTGAGGTTAAAAAAATCCAGCCTGTATATACATATATATTATTGAACTACTACTTTTTACTATTGTATGACATTATTATTTTTAATTCCTTATTTTGTTGACTGATCTGTATTTACGATAATTTTATTTTCAATGACATTGTACAGACGCCAGCACATCAAGTTACTACAATCTGTCAGATTTCTTTAATAGATTTTCAACTTTATCACTAAAGCATAAGGTTCAAAGTTGATTGCGAAAATTTGACAGTTTCGGGTAGGTTGATGTGCTTGGCGTCCGTACTTTATTGAATAGTGAAATTAACAGTTAACATTCTTGTTTTATATTTGCACACCTTATAAATGGTTATTAACAGTGTACCATTTGACCTTTTTTAACATCCACTGAACCTGTTTTATGCAAATAAATGATTTGATTTGATTTTTTTATTTGAAAATAATTACGCCGGTAATCAATAAATTGACAAATTATTAGCAAGTACGTAACCTATAATCATAATTAATACCTACTTTAGGAGCATTTTCAGTTTTGTGTCACAATATGTCACAAATAATCGCAACGCATCAGAATAATAGACTTTACTTAGGCACCGAAAAGTAAAATTTATAATATTGGCTGAATCATTTCGTGGACGTGGACCTTCTGTGATCATTCACTACTAGTACTTACGACTTTCGTTCGAATGAGGTAGGTATTTTATAAACAGTACCTATGTACACAGAGTAATGGACAGCGCATAAGTTTCATAAAACCCCGCTTGGGTAGGTACACTTTTTGTTTTTGCAGTAATATTTTACGATTTTATTTCGTAGTGCGGAGTTCTCGCAACGCGACATACGTCCACCTAGCAACACGATGCGCCCCGCACTAAATTTATGGACGAGTGCGGGGGTGATGTAGACGCAGTCCTTTATCAGAGGCCTTTTTAATTTATTATCATAAAAATAATACATATTTTAAAAAAGTAACAAAACCAAATTATTCTCCTTTGTATTGCGAAGATGTAGATATATTTTTTTACACTCTTTTGATAAAAAATGAAGGAGTAAAACGGTTTCATCTCAATGATTTGGAGGTGATTTGGTGATTTTTTTTTAAATTAAGTGATACCGGTAGAAAAATTATGGCTAAACCAAATTACGTATTATATCATGAAGATTACTAAGGATTTTTTTCAGATGTAATTTCTCTGTAAATGCCGACAAAAAATGGCTTCATCTGCATGCTTTTTTCAAGCTTTTTTCGAGAGAGCGGCCTTAAGATGTAGCTGCAATTATTGAAAAACGTTTCCAAGGAAGATGGGAGCCTGCTATGCTCGCAGATTACTGTTGGAGTCTTGTCAGAGATACTCCTGGGTCCCATTTCAGGAAGAAAGCCAAGCTATAATACTAAGAAAACTTAGCGTTTTCAAAAAACGTCAATAGGTTCAAGTGAGTGCTTGATTTTAAAGAAAATTGTAATTTTTGACTTGCTTCTTTTATCTTACAAATGAGGTTTGATGGATAAACATCATTTATGGATTTTTATTAGGTCAATAGCAAGGAATAAACTAAAATACCAAATAAAATAAAGTTTGATATTTGTTGAGTAGTTTAACTAACATAAATATTGATACAGATGTTCTATGTCACGAAGTCCGTTTGGCTATGAATGTTGTCAAGCGTGCACATGCACTAAAACTTTTTAAAACCAAAATTTTATTTCGATTATTAAATCTCGACTTGAATATAATATCAGATTTCTTTGTTAACGTTACCCACTTTTACACAAACAAGCGCGCTTGTCGGGATACGTCACTACTACAATCAAAGCCGAACGGACTTCGTGAAATAGAATATCTGTACCTGCTGACACAAAATATTTTTCAACCAAAATACCGTACCCTTTAAGCTAACAAACTACTAACAAACAAAATATACCAGAGTTAGAAAGCTGGCTGAATACTCACACAAAATCCATGTATGACACATCGGGTAATCCGTCGGGCCACGACAGAAGGCATGCAGTTTTGAGTGTGCCTTTCGACCTGCCACAGACAAAATCACACGTTAATTAAAAGTTTGCACGGCTAAGCTTTTTGCCAAAGGAGTTTTGAAATTTACCATAAAGTTCTTAAAATAATAAAACACAGTCCGCAATAAAATTCGATTCCCATATTAGTTTTCAAAATCTTAATTAATATCTATACTAATATTATAAAGTTGAAGAGTTTGTTTGTTTAGTTGAACGCGCTAATCTCTGGAACTACCCAGTCGGATTTGAAAAATTATTTTTCCATTTGATAGCCCAATTCTTGAGGAAGGCTATTTAACATCACGCTATGACCTTTAGGAGCCGAGCAAAAAGAAAAAAAGTCAGAAAGAACGCTAATCAAAAACGAAGTAATAGCGCGTGCAGGCAATGCGATGCGACGGGGTGGGTCAGAGTAACAAGAAATTTCACGCGGACGAAGTCGCGTGCAGAAGCTAGTGTAAAATATGTTATCAAAATCGGAACAGAAGAAAAACTCTTAGCTATTATATAAAGGCTAGTATTTAAACGATTGAATATCGATATAGAACAGTAACAGTCATCCATAAATTATTTATTCACCCGGTTAATAATTCCCCTTATATAGAACGCTAAAAAGCAGTTTTTTGAATAATTTTGTGTCAATTTTGATATGTTAAAGCTGGCAGTGCCTAATGGAGTGTTGTTGCTGTCCGTACCTAAAGTGAAGTTTTAAAATCAAATTCTTGCATAGCATCAAACAAGCAGGAACTCCAGTACGTTGAAAATAGGTACAGTGCGCGAAAAAAAATCGCCGCGGTATAAACGTGACGATCACGTATTTGCGGCACGATCGATTCTACGGGGTATAATTCTGCCGTCTTAAGTAAAAAGGGCGCATCTGAGGAAAGGGAATAGAGGAAAATGAGCCTTAATGGATGGTGCCTTTTTGTTCCATTAAGGCTCATTTTCCTCTATTCCCTTTCCTCAGATGCGCCCTTTTTACTTAAGGCGGCAGAATTGCATGACACACTATCTGTCAGTAGCAATGAGTTTCATTTTGACAGTTTAACAACATTCATTGCGTTATTTACGTTAAGCAGACACATTTTTTGGAAAATATGAAGCAACGGATTAGCAATATCCTTCAAAATGATTCAGATTGAGAATGGGTTCGAAAATACTTTGTTCATAACAACATAAAATTTCATTCAAAACTAAAGGAGAAAATCGTCTTTGAACAAAGTCAAGTGTATGCATACTTATGCTAGTGACTGTACGTTCCTGTTGGATATTTTCCGACAAAGCTAGTATATATTTATTTAATAAAGCTGCAGAGTAATGTATGTTTGAACACGCTATTCTCTGGCACTACCAGACGAATTTGAAAAGTATTTTTTATCACACCTGCTCTGAAAATACATACTAATTATACCAATTAGAGGGAAGAAACGCCTTTATCCCGCCCTTCAAATCCTTTCATCCCAAGGTATGGAAGTTTGTATGAAAATCCTTTCGACCCAAGGGTGGGAAAAATTTATGAAATTCCATTACATACCCGGTTTTTCTTTTTTTTTTAATTTTCAGCAGTCATACTGCCAAGAGATTTTAACTGTCTACTAATTAAATTTCAAGTAAATTGTTACTGGCCACATACAGTTTTTTTTTTACCAGTTACCAACCTCCTTGGTGCATACAGAAAATTAAAAACGAAATTATTTTTGTATATAAAACGCGTGGAATCACGGAAGAAGTGGCTGCATGACCTTATGATCTTAGCCTACTCCAGAAACGGGCGAATAAAAAATGGAAAAGCCCGCGCATTTTCGCAAAAACACATTTATCTTTGTGTTTTTTGTAAAATATGGATACTTCGAGCGACAGTGATGATGTTATCCCTAACACACCGCCAGAACTATTAGAGACGGCCCAAGAAGTTGTTGATAATCTGTTGCCGGAAAAATCTAAATTCAGATACAACAATACTTATATGTCCATAATTTTCCTCGTAGGTGTAATAAAAAGCACTATACATCCCTCAGGATAAAGTACAGTTCCATACCTCAAATGGTTTGCGCCCCTCGCAAGCTCGTGGCGCAAATGCCATAATCTCGGTATGGAACTGTCACTTTCTTCCCTCTGAAGTAATGTACTATTTTATTTGATAGCCCATACTTGAGAAAGGAAATAGGCTATTTATTTAACATCACACTACTACGCTTAGGATCCAAGCGAAGCGGGTGAAACCGCGAGGCACAGCTAGTTACATAAATATAAGTCTGAATTCACCAGTGGTTGTTAACCACTGGCCATCATGACATTACAATTATCAACAAAATGTGTATTTTATTGAGTTACATTTCCATTTTATTTTTTGTTTACGATATGTAGTTAAAATCCAAACACTGCTCTCCGTTTTAAATTAATCGTTACCAATTTTACAAATTACAGCGTACTGAATTTCTGATTAAAACAAAGTGAAAACCGAACATTTTAAAATGCGATGGAATTGAAAATTTATGTAATTGGCCGGATTCGCTGTATTAATCCCATGAAATATATTTTCATAAATTGAGGAATATTTTTCCAAATATGAAATAGATAATGAAAAAACATTTTTACAAAAAAAAAAAGAACCGACTTCCATTTATTTTTTACTTTTTAGTGGGTCCCTACAGAATTCCTACAGAATTAGGTTCAAAGTTGATTGGGAAAATTTGACAGTTTCGGGTAGCTTGATATGCCGGCGTCGGTACAAGCATCAAAAACCGGCCAAGAGCGTGTCGGGCCACGCTCAATGTAGGGTTCCGTAGTTTCCCATCCGTCACAATAAGTGTTCCCACTTATGAGTTTAAAAGTAAAAAATGCTTGCATATACGATTATACTACAAACAGTCCAGAAATTATTTTGTACAACTTTTTGTCTTTTTTGTACAAAAACTGTTGTTTCCATCAAGTTCAAAATAATTTTCCTAGAAATTCCTTATAAAGTTCTACTTTTCAGATTTTTTTCATATTTTCTAAACTTATGGTTCAAAAGTTAGAGGGGGGGGGACACATTGTTTTTTACTTTTGGAGCGATTATATCCGAAATTATTGACATTATCAAAAAATGATTTTAGTAAACCCCTATTCATTTTTAAATACCTTTCCAACAATATATCACACGTTAGGGTTGAAATTAAAAAAAAAATCACTTCCCACTTTACATATAGGGGGGCTACCCTAATAAAACATTTTTTTCCCATTTTTATTTTACCACTTTGTTGGCGTGATTAATATACATATTGGTACCAAATTTCAGCTTTCTAGTGCTAACGGTCACAGAGATTAAGCGAGGACGGACAGACGGACAGACAGACATGGCGAAACTATAAGGGTTCCTAGTTGACTACGGAACCCTAAAAACTGGTGACGGCAAAAGTGCTGACTTGAACGTGCCTGAAGAAAAATTGACAAACGGCTGAATATGTTTTTGACTATCTCCGAAAATCGACATTTGCAACTTTTCCGAAGTTACTTATATTGAATGTCCTTCGAATGAATTGGAAGGATATCACCCGGTTTCTGGAGCGATAATTATTATCGACGTGTCAATATAAAATGCAAGTCTAATCGAATTGGCTGTTGATTATTTAAACCGGCCAAATGCGAGACGGGTTCCGTGCCACAAGAAAAAATGCCGAAAAAATACGTTTCTTATAGGGAGACAGACCCCCTTTATTTTTTACTAACTTTATTTTATTTTTGTCATTTGTTGTTATAGCGGCAAAAGAAATGCACACTATGTGAAAATTTCAACTGTCCGGGGCGGTCCGTTCGACGATCGGACCGCCCCGGAGCGGCTCCTACACACATACCGGCGGCACAGCCGGCGGGTTTTTGCCGCGCGGGTATGCCGTCGGCATAATCAGGCGGCCGCAGAGCATCATTTCAGTTGTGCAGCTCGTTTGTGCGGCAAGCCCGGCGGCTCAAATACCCGCCGGGAATGCCGCCGGGCTTGTTGGCGGCATGCCCGCCGGCTAGCCGGCGGGCATGCCGGCTGGGCCGCCGGCATAGTGTGTAGGAGCCTTTAGTAACCCTAAAAATTATCACAAGTTCGAGAATCTATTAGATGCTAATAATGCAATCAACCAAACACAGCAGTTTACGCGCACTAGACAAACTGTTAGCAATCGAAAATCTCAAATGTCAAACTGCCGGTCGATTCTGTAAAAATCTCACCGTGAAAACTTAGGTGATGTGAGTTTGTTTTGCTAGGAATTGACACTATTGACAGCTCACTCCACGCTTACTTCAGCTAAGTTATCACGGTGAGATAGTTATAGAATCGCACTGCAGGCGAGGGTAATTAATCTCCTTGCCGATCGCGTGACCTGCGAGCATGAGATTACTAATTTAGGATTTGCTGACGTCATTGAGAGTTGCGTTTTCAGGACAATATAAGTCAGCAGAAATACGGGTTATTAATGACGCTGAGTATTCTATTATTTTCTCTCTATTCACTGTTGGCTCAGAATATAAAGTTATTGCTTTATTACTAACTAGCTTCTGCCCGCGACTTCGTCCGCGTGAAATTTATTGTTCCCCCGAGCCACCCCGTCACATCGCGTCACCTGCCCGCGCTATCATTGTTTTTCGCTAAGTGTTCTTTCCGACTTTTTTATTTTTGGCTCGGCTCCTAAGGGTAATAGCGTGATGTCAAATTCCTATAGCCCATAACCTTCCTCAAGAATCGGGCTATCAAATGCGAAAAGAATTTTTCAAATCCGACCAGTAGTTGCAGATATTAGCGCGTTCAAACAAACTCTGCAGCTTTATTATTAGTTGTGTTTTTGTCATTTATTTTTATTACCACACTTACGTGAAATTGCGTTACCAGATTTTATAGCTAGTTACGATAACACCACTTAAATGCCTAATTACTAACACGAACATTAATTAGTGGAAAAATAATCTTTGTAAAACATACCTATATTCCTTGGTGGTTGAGTATAATAAGCAGGGTATTGCTAGCAGCATGCCACTGATCCATATGCAAGCGATCATGACGAGGGAACAAGTCTTCGACATCCTCGGCCGCATTGGTCGCACGATGGCTTGGTACCTAAGCAAAAGAAAAAATGATTTTATTGGTACGCATATTTCTCATATTGATTCAATACGAGTATCCTAGTGGTATCTCTACTAGCGAGTAGCAAGCAGGTCGTGAGTTCGGCAGGTACTTTACTCAGTGCATTTAAGTTAATTACTACTGCTCTCAAAATGGTGAAGGAAAACATAGTGAGGAAACCGGCATATCCTAGAACCAAGAAATTCGAAGACATGTGACATCCACCGGCCTGCACTGGGCTCTCATGGTGGATTATGGTCCAATCTCTCTCAGAGAGCAAGTCTGTGACCGGGCAGAAGGAACATTATAGGCTAATTATGAATTATCGTTGTTGTACTACAGGGTTTACCACAGAACAATGAGATGCCTTGGCAGCCGCTGCTTGTGACGGTATTGTGAATACTTTCCATACAAAAAAAGAGTGTCAATAGATACTGTTTACTCATAGAAACTGACGCGTCGACGGCCCCTGACAATTTTCACATTGCCTGCCATAGCCAAAATTTGCGCTCAGTGTTATTGCGCGAGCACAAATATTATTGCGACGAGTCATGGCATGGAGACCACGTATTGACAAGCAAAACGTAGGACGCTCCTCAACTAGATGGACCCACGACCTTAAGAAAGTGGCTGGGATAGACTGGATGCGGATGGCGGATGATAGGGTGTTGTGGCGCAGCCTGGGTGAGGCCTATGTCCAGCAGTAGACTGAATTGATTGATTGATTGATATATTATTAGTAAATGCGTCACTAGTCACTGCTGTCGGTACAGTACCCGGCGATAAATATTGCACATCGACCTTTGGAAAGAGACAATCGGCTAATTTCGGCTTCGTAGAGCGTTATCTCTGTCGCACGAAATACAAACAGTCCGGTATCTATTAGGAGCTGTTAAAACAATTATGATTTGCTTTTTTTGATATTATTATTTTTATTCTTTGTATAAAATACAAAAAAAGGTGAAGGTCGATGTGCAATATTTATCGCCGGGTACAGTGCGTGCCACGTAAGAAGAGACTTGACCCCGCCTCCCCCGCCTCTTTCCGCCGCCCCTATGACGTCCGGTCCCGTCCCGCACTCAGACCTCATACCGCTAAAGATACCTAAAATCGTGTTCTGCGCATGTCAGACCACGTGGTGTGTCAAGTCTCTTCTTACGTGGCACGCACTGTACTGTACTGTGCTCTGGGGGATATACGAACGATCGCGATGTGAGCGCGGAGAACGACACATTCAACACGGAGTCCTGAGATGGCCTTTCAGGTCAGAAAAAGTGATATTGGATTTTTCCATCACGTATTTCTGTGAAGTACCCGGTAAGTCAAACTTCGTTTTCCTAAAGGAAATCCTAAAGCCGATTTGGTCTGAGAAAAATCTCCATAATAAAACACAGCCGTGAGCCATTTAATACACGTATTTGCTTTGTTGGACGCTGAACTGAACATGAAAAAAAAAAGCAATCGACGAAATATTTCGGTAAATAATGTTCTGGAGAAAAGGTTTTATAGTCTGGATTGTGTGTACGTGAATAGGTACCTACTTTATATTGAAATACGTGCCTACAAATCGTATTGTCCTAGAAGCAATATTAAGTATAGAATGGGTAACTAGTACAGTTCGCAATGCCTGAACAATCCATCATCTCAAGGTAAATCATGTAAGAAATGTTAGAAACGAATATGCAGAAACTATTGTCCATCTGCAAAAATTTAAATCTTTGTCTACATGCACTTTTACACATAATCTAGTGGCTCAGCTTTGGATAAGTTCAAGTTTAAGACAGTCTACACACACACACATTAAACATCATTATATTTCCTGTTAATCATTTCAAATTTACAGCGGAGCGTGCATTTTTTAAGCCAGGCTGCCAGGCCTTAGTATCCCACATTTACACAACAACGAGTATTGAAATAACCTTGTATGCTGCGGCCGGCTGTAATCAAATTCCGTACAGTGAAGGACTATAACAAACGGAATTTTAAATCGGATTAAACAGTGAAGTGAAATTGTTACCTTGTTTCGAGAAAAAAAATGCACAATATTATAAATTGGATCATTCGATTTCGTCGCACTCGATTTGTGCTCACGTTTTGTGTTTTCGTGTTTCTTTACGCAATGTTAGTAACTTATGATAATATTATCGAACACGATGACAAAATGTTTGCAAAAACTGAAGTTGATGACATATCGTGTTATTATAAGAATGACGGAGACGTGTTACCATCAGCTGAAGACCAAATCTTTTCTCCTAAAAATAAATCTATATTCTTCATTGACTCTACGTGTAAAGGAAAACTGACATTGATGCAAGCATGTGTTGCAGAAGCTGCAGCGATATCTAATCCGCAGTGGCACATATACGTTCTGCTCAGCTTTCCAATTACGGATTTACTAAGTAAGAAAAACCTTGCACAACTTCTCACCTATCCTAACGTTTATGTCGCACGGATACACATAGCTCAATTTGCGAAAGGCACCGCAGTGGAATCAATACTAGTGAATGATATAAAGAAAAGCAAACACCCGATACAAGACACATCAAATATATTAAAAATTTTAACTCTATACAAGTGGGGTGGTATATTTGTAGACAGTGATATGATAGTTATTAAATCATTTGAAGATCTACCAAAGAATTTTGTTACAAGAGAACATAATAGAGTATCATCCGGAATTTTATCTTTTGCAAAAGATGATGTTGGTAGAAATATTACCAGTGAAATATTGAAGTACGTTTTGTTTCGTTAAACCAGACCAAATAGTAAACCGATTGTAGAGGTGAAAATATATTATTTTTTGTTGACAGACAACTTGCGATGACCTACGACCCTAAATCAAAGCGTCTTAACCGCCTAGAGGCTATATTAATTTCGGTATTGAAAAGAATCTGTCCGAATATATTGACGTCCAAATCTGGAGAATGTAATGGTAAGAGTTGTTTTATAGTTTTGTTATCACGTTTTATTTCCTTTATATTGAAACCTGTAACGCTTTAAACGTCGTTACTGATATTGTATTGTGTATGTATTATTACTAATGTTTTTTTTTTTTAAGAAAACCCTCGATTAAATTTTACTACTTGATCAATCATTATGTGCCAACAAAGTTGTGCCCACAGTTTTGCTCGCGTGCCTGTGTATTATTTTGGCATTATAAATTAATAGAAAAGTCATAGTATATTCGCCAGGAAATTATCCACTACATCACTCGATTTTGTTAATTTAAACTAATACTTGTTAGTATATTTATGTACACATCTTTGGTTTAAGTATATGAATTAACAAAAATAGTTCATCTGTTCAGAATTAAAATTTTGACTATGTACTTATTTCTGTTGTTAATATTTTAGCGCCAAAAGTTTTCTCAGAAGATTTATTCTACCCAACACGGATTCCTGAACCTGAGCCTTATCTTGATGAACCTGGTATAGAAGTGAGAGAAAATGAGATTCCTTACACTTATCCCCTGAAAAGCATGGATTTCAGTAGTTACCGAAGTGGTGAACAATGGCCATCTGAACCATTAGCAAGAATATTCTGTCCAAGACTTTTTGAATTTAAAGTGAGTTTTAAATGAATTAAAGTTGGGATTAATTTAGGCCCACTTATCAAATCACTAAACGCATTTAACGCTAGTCTATTTAAAACATAAAATTTCTGCCTCAGTCAACTTCAAACTATTGACAGAAGTAGAACGATGTTTCAAATGGCAAGTTGTCTAATTTTGACACAACTATATTTTATTAGTGTCTGACAATTTGTTTTAATCGAAACTAATGAAATATTTAGTTTTTTAATAGTTTTAGTTAGGTTAGGATATTATAATTTTAATTTTAATAGTTTGTTAGTTTAATTAGTATTAGAAATTTATCTAGTGTATATATATACATATATTTGGAAAAAAAAGTTTTATTTCGTGGAGCCCATTTATAAAAACAAACAAGATCCTTTAGCAAATAAGCTTGGTATCAAACACGATTGCTTTGATGAGAGGATTGGTATTGAAACAAACAAATGTCAATAAAAAAACAATTTTTCTCTGATAATATTTTTATGATTAATCCAAGCCTTTCTACAGCAGCCAGCCTTTGTACAAGGGCTTGGTACAGTGGGCGGTAGCACGTTGACCTTGAGCTGGCCTACACTGAAAGAAATAAGCAGTAAATAAAAATGAAAAATGTTTAATCTGAACTGCTTTAAACAGTTCCATATGAGTCTAACGTTCAAAACAGTATTTTTTACTAATCCGAAAACAGTTAAAGCTTGAGGCAAAATGTTAGCGTCATGACAGTAAACTTTAACGTTTTAAGTCGCTAAAAGGTCACAAAATTAACTGTTTTATTCAATGGTGAGATTGTCAAAACATTGAAATTTACTTACATTAAAGTAATGGTGGTTTTCCTTTTTTGTGTTTTTTTTTTCAGTAAATAGTATGTTCAATTATTAAAAGTTACTGTTTTGTCTTTTACTGTTTTACAAACATTTCTTCTTTACTGTATAAAATCAGTAAGTCTTAATGAAATCGCTTTAATGTGCTGTAGTAAGAAATTAATAATAACATAATATTACTTTAATTTTTTTTTCAGTGTAGCATAAGTAATAGGCGAGTCACCGTAGACGCAAAAATCGTTATTGAAATCTAAAGAATTTTTCATAGTATAATGAATATGCTTCACATCAGGTGACTTTTTGTTACACTTTTACCAAATAACGCTTCAAGAACGTTTTCTGTTTACCTATAATAAAAAATTTTAAAAAGTTTTAATAAAAATTTTTAAAGTTATAAAAATAAAAATTACTGCCTATTTTCTAGTTTATCTTCACTAATATATGTGAAGGAAAACATCGTGAGGAAACTTGGACTAATAATTATAAATTTGAAATCAACAATCCGTGGCGGCGAATGTCACGGATTGTCGATTACGAATAGTGGTCACGAATAGTGTGCAGGGCAAATACGCTATTATTATTATTCACTGCCTAATGTTCCACATAATACATAAATTATTACTAAAAAAGGATAGACGAATGTGAGTTTATTTTTGTATTCACAGTTTCGGTACAACAATTTGCGAAATGCCTTAGTAAAAATATCACTACCATGTGTCACTTACGCCTTAGATTAATTTTTTACCCGGTGTCCAGGTGTCCAGTCTAATCAAGTAGTAAGCAAACCTACTATCCCAAATAAAATCTTCAGCAAAAAGTAAGAGGGATCTAAGTCGTTCGAAGGATTTTTTTATCCGATTCAGCTAAAGTGAGCACTATTCGTAGATTCACCCGCTAGCAACAAAGAAATTGTGGGCAGATAAGAAGCGAAATATTATATCATGAAGGTACAAACATTTGTCGATGAGAAAGTAGACTATTGTAGGTATGACAGATAATAAAATTTCTTACATTTATACAAAATCCCAACTGTAGCGAGGCTGCAAAATAAATTCCCAGCTTATAACAAATGTAGACATTTTTACGTCACATAATTCAGGATTAAAGTCAAACATTTACGACGACGTTTGGATAGCCGTTTGACCCTATTAGACGGATGAAATATTACTGAGTCTATACCCGACGATAAGTGGATGAACTATGTGGCCAGTACAAAATACGGGTAACCTGGGTCGAATATAATGTCTGCAGGTGTCCGTGGATAGAAAAGTATTCAACTATCTCATCATCATCATCATCATTTTAGCCGAAAGACGTTCACTGCTGTACATAGGACTCCCCCAAGCACTTGCACTTCGACCGGTTTTGTGCTTCTCAATTCCAACAGTATCCTGCAGCCTTCACTCGGTCGCCACTCCAGAACCTTTCGGCCCCAGCGAAAGGGGCTTAGATAGGTAACGGTAGTACGAGTAGGTAACTGAAATACATGATTGTTATTCATTGATGGTTTTCACTTGTAAATAATTATCTATTAACACATGAAACTATCCATGAATAACGAAGTTTGCGCAACTAGTAATGTAAAGTAAAGAATATTGCGTAATGTAAAGAATATTGGTAGTAATGTAATGAATATTGGTAGTAATGTAAAGAATATTGGTAGTAATGTAAAGAATATTGGGTATTTTTGTGTGGAGCCTGGCCTGATGACCAATAGAGTTCAAATGAGATCCACAAATGACAGCCGGGAACAACGGCTTAACGTGCTTTCCGATGCACGGAGGGATATTGGTATGTAAAAATGGTCACCCATTCAGGGACCAACCGCGGCAAGTGCAGCTTAACCTGATCGATTGACCCGTGCGGCTGTTATTACTTAGCCTTAAGCTCCATTCAATGTTATGAGTCAATAACTAATATTATTGAGAACTGCAGTGTACCTTAGCGTCATAAACTAATACGTTTACATAGGTACAGTACCGGGCGATAAATATTGCACATCGACCTTTGGAAAGAGACAATCGGCTAATTCCGGCTTCGTAGAGCGTTATCTCTGTCGCACGAAATACAAACAGTCCGGTATCTATTAGGAGCTGTTAAAACAATTATGATTTGCTTCTTTTGATAATTATTTTTATTCTTTGTATAAAATACAAAAAAAGGTAAAGGTCGATGTGTAATATTTATCGCCGGGTACTGTAGTACTGGTAGTAAGTACTTGCAGGTCTGATATATCTTTAACTCGGTATTTCACAGCCTTCTGCTCATAATGAAAATGTATGCTTATGACATAAACTTTCATTTGATGTAATGTGGTTTTTATTGGACATACCGGCCAAAACGCCCATCATTTTTTGGCTAGATACATAGTAATTCCATGCTGATCTCTAATACTTTAATCTAGTACCGTTCCTTTCAATGTAGGTAGTTTTCCAGAGTTCAATTTTTTTTTCTTAAATTAAATTTCCTTTTCCAATATTGCTAAAACTAAGCAGTAAAAAAAATGGTATGTATAATATAATTACACTTTGACATTTTGATGGGATATTCCTTTGATATCTGAAAGTGGCTATTTATGAATTTCTCACTGATTGATGTGCTCAAAGACTCAGAATTCAACAGATTTTTTTGAAAGAATGTGATTTATGTATTTAATATCATAATTCATTTTTAAATTGGCATGTATTTAATCGAACGTCTAATCATTTAAATTTTGCGGACCCAAAAATATTATTGAACACTAATAAAATAATTGCTCCTCTTTTAGTGAACATCAAATTATTTCAATTTTGGGGTTCTAAAAATATGAAAAATGCCATGTAACTGCGACCAACTTGCCGCAGCACCGCTTGGTCTGCTCGCTCGGGTCGTGCGCTGTTGGTCATAGTTCTAATCTAACCTTATCCGAGAGTTATATAGAGAAGTTAGAGAAGTTATATCCGAGAGTTAGAGAAGTTATATATTATATATATTATATATATATTATCCGAGAGTTATATAGAGAAGTTAGAGAAGTTATATCCGAGAGTTAGAGAAGTTATATATATAGAGAGTTAGAGAAGTTATATATATTATATATAGTTAGAGAAGTTATATCCGAGAGTTATTAGAACTTATATATATTATTATTCGAGATACTCCAGCTTAGTTACTGTGAGCAACTGTGAGAAAAATCCAGTAAAACAAAATAGGCTCAATTATTTGAAACCTGTGCATCATTAGAAACGTAAAAAGTTTTTAGAGGATCATAAAAATTAAAAATTCTCCATCACTAGAAGTTCTAAAAGTTTGGGAGGATAATTATGTTAAAATATTTCCCTTTGAAAACTGAAAAACACTGTACACAAGAATTATTTTATATTACTATACTTGTCTTGTCTTGCCTTGTCTTATACTTGTTGTCTTATTGTGTTTATTTTTTATATCTGTCCATCGCTAGAAGGTCTAAAAGTTTAAGAGGATAATTATGTTAAATTATTTCCCTTTGAAAATTACTGTACATATAGTAATAATTATAAAATAATTCTTATTTTATATTACTATACTTGTCTTGTCTTGTACTTGTTGTTTGCTATACTTGTTTCAGTATTCAGCTGCATCCGAATAGACGCTGTCCTCAACATAGCTGGGAAAACAATTTTGTCGCACCTTGAAGAGCAGGCAACAACGACACAATACTTTCATAGTTGTTTTGCCTTTAATTTTGTATCACAGTTATCTTTATTCTCGTATAAGATAAGATAATCATTTATTTGCTCAAACATGAGTACAATACATATAACACAAATGATCAGCATGCAAGAGATGTTAAAAGTAGGGATAAAACAGATCATCACGTTTGCCTTAAAAATTGGCATGCAAATTAGCTCGTAGCTAGAAGGATCCTATCGAAAGTAATGTAACTATAAAAGGTCTGCTAGTATCTCATTCAATCAACTCAGTCTATTGCAGTCCACTGCTGCACATAGGATTCTCCCAGGCTGCGCCACAATACCCTGATCACCACCTTCCGCATCCAGTCTGTCCCAGCCACCTTCTTGAGGTCGTCCGTCCATCTAGCTGGGGGGCGTCCCACACTACGCTTGCCACGTGCTAGTATCTCATTGGTTATTTGAATATCTATGGCAGTATATTCGAATAGTCACGAGCCCGCAAATCTGGGAACTGAAGTAATAGGCGATCAAAATGGTAGTATTTCGCTGGACTAGAACCAAACCTTGGAACTCCCAACACATTGGGATTAAAGAAAGAGACTTTCCACTCGAGAAAATTTCGTTCAAATAATAGCCTTAAATAAGTGCTACGAAATCTGTCAATATAAAATATTTCCTCATCTTTTTCCCGATTTTATCATCATACATTTTATAGGTACTGTTGCTTAGCCTTTTTTTGCACTTAGCACTTTAGCCCTTAGCTATAAAAGTTTTTATATGGGAAAATCCTCGAACAAAGTCTTTGAACGAAACTTCTAGGATTCTGATCGTAATTTTGGTTGAGCACTTTGCTCTAACTGATTTACTTTCCATAAATATAGATTCTTGTCCGGTTATTGAGACGGTAAATTTACGTAGTGTATGCCTAAACAATAATTTCCTCGTATGAGCATATGCGCAGAACCGGTCGAAGTGGAGGTGCTTGGGGGAAACCTGTGTCCAGGAGTGGACGTCTTTTGGGTGAAATGATGAGCATATGCGCATGCTATAAAACACGGTGGCCTTACTCCCTATACAATCGAAGTGTTTTTGCATTTCGAACTTTATCCAGACAATGTTAAAGTTCTAATTAGAAAACCTGACGTTTAACCCGAGTCTAAGTTGTCACTATTGTATTAATAACTCATTTTGTGTAGACGAACAGCCGGTCGATTCTGTAAAAATCTCACCAGGAAAACTTAGGTGATGTGAGTTTGTTTTTGCTAGGAATTGACACTATTGGCAACTCACTCCACGCTTACTTACCTAAGTTTTCATGGTGAGATGGTTACAGAATCGCACTGCAGGTCCCAGACTGTGCGGACTGCCAAAACCCTCGAAGGTACCTTGATATACATTATCAGCCTATAATGTTCCCACTGCTGGGACACAGGCCTCCTCTCTGTGAGAGGGAGTGGGCCGTAATCCACCACGCGGGCCCAGTGCGGGTTGGTAGATGTCACATAACTTCGAATTTTAGGTTCTAGAATATGCCGGTTTCCTCACGATGTTTTCCTTCACCGTTTTGAAAACAGTGTTGATGAAATTATTTACACAAAGTCTTTACTTTGTGTAAATAATTTCATCAACACTGTTTGCCTGACTAGGTTCGAACCTACATCTCGTAAGTCTGGCCGTTACGACTGAGCCACCACTGCTCTATATACTCTATTGCAAATAGAACGAACCGTATATTTTTACAGCAAGTAATAAAATTATTTACCTGTCAAATGATATTCCAGTGAGTGTGAACACGCTGGCTGCAACCGTCACGTTCGCTATGAAGTTGCTCAGCTGACAATAGCGGACGCCAAACACCCAGTCGCTGCAACAAAAAATTAATTCGCTTAGCGATGTGGAAACGTAGAAAATTTATCAACATCAACTTGAAGAAAATATGACAGAGTGCTTTTCAAAGATTAGGGATCCATGTTTCATGATTAGGCACTCGCCAATAGCGTAGCTTTCTGTCAGTGAAAGAAAGAAAGAAAGAAAGAAAATACACTTATTTAGCACAGACTAAGAGACACACAATACACCAGATAGTTAGATAATTATAGTCGTACATCAGGAAAAAAAATAAGATAAAAATAAAAAGTGCAAAGTCCGATGTAAGAAATTAGCAGGAAAGTGTGTCTCACGGCTGCGCCAAAAAGGCCCAGTTCAGCAAAAATGCCAGACAACTGGTGCCTGACGCTGGTTTTCAACTGGACCAGTGAAATAATTGTTGTACCTACTCGAATGAGTAGATACATCCAGAGATGACCTCTTTTTTTTTTGAGGATGGGAAATCATCGAATGACCCCTCCCGCTCTGGGTGGAGCGGAAGGGAGTGTCAGACTCTTACTGACTAAAACCCACCCGTTTTCCTCCCTTAGCCCTTTATGTTCCGGGCCAGCGGTAACCCTTTCGGACAATCCCGCTGACCAGGCAGGCTTCGGTCCTTCACTTGATGCTGACATCTCTTTGAGGCGCGCGTGGAACACGTACGCGCCGTCTGGCACGGGCTTGGTCCTGATCGGACGGTGAGCTACCCATTACTCTCCGCCCGAGAGATGACCTCTTACAAACACAAACAACATACAGTCGAATTGAGAACCTCCTCCTTTTTGAATTCGGCAAATAAGCAAACAATTTAGCATAAAGCATAATAAACTAATAATGTTCCCACTGGTGAAGTGAAACACAGGCCTCTTTTCGGTGAGAAGATGTTGGCCATAATCTACCACGCCGGGTGGGTAGGCGGATGTCTTCGAATTTTTGCTTCTAGGACATGCCAGTTTCCTCTCGATTTTTTCCAGCACCGTTTTGAGAACAGTAGTAATGAAACAATTTACACAAAGTAAAGCGCCTAACTGGGTTCGAACTTACGACATACAAATCGAAAATCGCGGCCGTTACAAGCCACCACTGCACTCAAACACTAAACAATAATAGATATTAGTTTAGATAGATGGCTTAATCATAACATCACGTAGAGGTGACCTGTGATGGAGGATTCTCCAATTATAAGTTTTAATGAAACAAGTTATATGAAATATCTATAACATTTTAGTAACAACCCCATTATGGGGAAGTGTTGTGATAAATACCTATACGCTTTCTATAATTTGTACTCGATTTAATTAATATGGTCTATCATTAAAAAAACACTCTCTCTACTCTGTGGTCATTACTAACAGAACATATTGCATTTTGTCTAAAATAAAGATGTGCTTACTTGTTTAATAACTATGATATTTTCATTTAATAATTATGTCGATATAAAGAACGAGATCTTCCTCTTGATATCAGGACGGCCACCAGTCGGTATGCATTTAAGCGGAAATTGCAGAGTTATTTACAAAACAAATAGCGTAGAGTCATCTCAACACCTCTCTCCCTTGAATTTGTATATATATTATAAGTATATATTATAGTAAATAGTATGTATGTGTATATAACTTATTTATGTATTTGTGTACCTACCTAGTTTTAATAGTTTTTTTTTTAACATTGTTCCTCTCATTCAAAGCACCTGCCATCCAATCTCTTCACCACCCTTGGTTGACTGGTAGAGAATGCCTAAGGCATTAAGTCCGCCTTTGTACCTTTTTGTGCGAGAAGTTTAAATAAATAAATAAATAAATAAATAAACGAGACAGCCGATCAAAAAGGCTCTAGACGATACAAAATTATTCATACTTCGATACGTAAAGAACTATATAATATTATGTAACTGCCAATTATTTTATACTAGCAGCGCTCCACGGTTTCACCCGCGTAAGTTTCGATCCCGTGGGAATATCGGGATAAAAGTATCCGATGTGTTAATCCAGGAAATGGTCTATCTATGTGCCAATTTTCATCCAAATCTGTTTAACGGTTTACGCGTGATTGAGTAACTGTTTTATTCATTTGGTGATATCATTCAAACCATTGAAAATTTACATTACAGTAACGGTGATTTTCTTTTCTTTTTGTTTTCAGAAAATAGTATGTTCAATCATTAAAAGTTACTGTTTTGTCTTTTACTGTTTTACAAACATTTCTTCTTACTGTTTATAGTCAGTAAGTTTTTAATGAAACCGCTGTAGTATATAAGAAATTACTTTTTTCTGTGAAATTTTCTCTTCTTTGTTTTCTGTTTCAGGATCTAAATTACATGTAACAATTTAGATACTAGTGTTTGATGTAAATTAGGGTAGTTTTCTTTTAATTTTTCTTTTAATTTTAATTTTTTCTCTATCGTACGTACTACTTTTGTTTTGCATGCTGAGTTTACCTTTAAGTGATTGTACACTATTGTTTCTCTGTTTTTGCTTGTTTTTTTTGCCCATAACTGGTGTAAACAATCGTTGGTAGACCAATAATAGTACATTACTTCAGAGGGAAGAAAGTGACAGTTCCATACCGAGATTATGGCATTTGCGCCACGAGCTTGCGAGGGGCGCAAACCATTTGAGGTATGGAACTGTACTTTATCCTGAGGGATGTATAGTGCTTTTTATTACACCTACGAGGAAAATTATGGACATAAATGCATAGAAATGTTTATATTTAGTTAAAAGTATAATTATTAAAAGTGCAGCTATTACAGTGGAGTCATTTTAATAGGTAACATTTGACGTCTGTCAGTTTTATCCTCATAGTGAGGTGACCTGCTTATAAACATCGATTAAAGTGAATGAATCGATACGGACTTGAAACATATGCGAATTTTAAAAATCATCAGGCGAATCCCTGTCCCATTATTATTATTTTTTTCGTAAATTTAAGGAGCAAAATAAGACAAGTACACATTTAACAAAAAAATTGCATTTATTCAGTTGAACTATCAGAACTGTTAAAAGTATTGTCATCTTCATCACTGCTGTCAGCACTCAGAGATATTATTAATTCATTTTCAATAATATTGTCTATTCTCACATCTCGTTCAAAATCTTGTAAAATTATTTTCTTTGTTTTCTCTACGACTTTTTTCCAGTCTTCTGTAGTGACTTCTGCACACGCAGTTTTTAGCAGAGACATCATTTTAGCAGTACTGAAGGGTGGTTCAGTATTGTTCCGCGCTGCATAACCCTTTATTTGTGCCCAAATAAGCTCGATGGCGTTATACTGGCAATGGTAGGGAGGCAATCGAATAACTTCGTGTCCATGCTCTAGGGCTAGTTCATCGATTACATAGCGGAGCTTGGACGGCTTAGTTGCTTTTACTAGATTTAACAACTCAACTTTTAATAAAGTTGGACTTGCATCCACACCATTTCTTACCAGCCACGAGACAATTTCTTGCTTTTTATTTGCTTGAGTTGGTGGTTTATCAACTTGTACAGAATGATACGGTGCATTGTCCATTATAATTTTCGATGGGTTTTCTAAGCTGACTAGCAGCTTCTCAAACCACTCTTTAAAAACCTCAAAGTTCATTTCCTCATGGTAATCACTTGTAGTTTTAGAGGCGAATGCGAGGAGGCAGTCTGGAATAAAACCTTGAGAAGCTGATCCCGCGTGACATATAATAAGTCGGGCTCCTTTTCCCGGTGGAACTTTTGAGGTGGACGCCGCTGTATCATCGGTCCATGTCCGCGAAACCGTACGGTTCACATTCAACCATGTTTCGTCAATAAACACGACATTGTCCCAATCTGTAATTTTATTTACTTGACGTAAGAATGTTACTCTCTTCAAAATAATATCGTAGCGTTCTAGCAGGATTTTCCGCTTGTCAGATTTTTTAAAACTAAAGCCAATCGATTTCAAAACCTTTGATAGAGACGATTTACCGCCAAAAAATAAGCCTGCGTCTTTTAACGAACTTATTAGCTTTTTCCGTGTAGGATATTCTTTTCTCGAGTAATATCCATAAATGTGGTTGCGAATTGCAGCAGCATCAAAATTATCAATGCCAACAATTTTCTTGTCCCTCTTTCTTTTTTTCGGTGTACGTAAAGTATTATCTTCTGAGCCTGATGGTCCGTATTTCTCTTTCAGAATTTGAGTTACTGTCCTCTTCCCTATTCCCAATGCTTCGGCAACGCGTTCTCTCGGTTGTGTCAATGGTAAAAGAGGCCCATCGTTAATTGATTCCCGTTCAAAATAATTGTACAATTTCACCACTAGTTCGCGAGATTGACTGTTTAGCGTTTTCCCCCGTTTCGACATGGTAAGACTGTAATGTTGTTCTTGTTTACTAATCGTTAAGCAATCGGAGTCCAATTTATAGCCAGGTAAACGTAGTCAGTAAGATCAGTCCAATAAAAAAGCCGGGTCAGAAGAAAATAACAGAGAGCACACCAAAAACGCACAGTCACTTCGCACAACGACAAAAGACTGCGTCATGTAATGGCGACATGACATGGCGTCATCGACAGGCACTGGTGTTGCCAGCAACATACCACCTAAATTGTACCTAACATCAATGATTTTTCTATTTTTATTATTTTTTGTATTTTTATACCTAGTTAGTTAAAAGAATAATAAATAAATGTTTTATTATAATCACAACGTGGTTATTAATGTATGGTGATATTTCTTCACAAGTCATCATTGCATTCGATTCTACTTATCAGCTTTCGATTTTTAGAGTAACATCCCTAGTGTTTAAAAAGAAAAATGGTTAACTGACGTAACCTTGTAACGACGTTCAGTTCTTTAGATCAGAAATTGTTTATTATGTTTAGAATGGTTTATTAATGAAAGCAAATCGTAAAATTACTCGTATCGGTCATTATTACAATAAATATGTAATCGTAATTGAAAAAAGGTAAGCAATTGTGCAGTTCTAACAAAACGAAAAAATATGTTATTTTATGCCCGCCGTTACAAGGTTACGTTGTTGAATATTTGATGAATTGTCAAATGTTACCTATTACAATGACTCCACATTATAAATAATTTCGTTTTTAATTTTCTATATGCACCAAGGAGGTTGGTAACTGGTAAAAAAAAAACTGTATGTGGCCAGTAACAATTTACTTGAAATTTAATTAGTAGACAGTTAAAGTCTCTTGGCAGTATGACTGCTGACAAATTAAAAAAAAAAGAAAAACCGGGTATGTAATGGAATTTCATACATACTTCCCACCCTTGGGTCGGAAGGATTTTCATACAAACTTCCATACCTTGGGATGAAAGGATTTGAAGGGCGGGATAAAGGCGTTTCTTCCCTCTAATTGGTATAATTAGTATGTATTTTCAGAGCAGGTGTGATAAAAATAAATAAATAAAAACAAAATTCAAACGTGCCTGTTAATGATTTAATTGAAATATCATCGTTCCTACTCTTATCTCAATTTATTTGGGGTCGGCGCAACTTTTCTTTTTCTTCCATACATCTCTATTACTCGTCATTTTGGTAGTCAGCCCTTTTCTAACCATATCATCATTCAGACATCCATCGTTTCTTTGATCTTCCCCTACTCTTATAGCCTTTATAATATTCATACTCAAAATTATTTTATTGAAATAAATGCTTTGAACTTGAGAACCTCAAAAGGAAAAATATGAACCCTTTTAGGATCACTTTGTTGTCCGTCTGTCTCTCAAACTCAAACTCAAAGCATTTATTTCAATCATTTACAGGCACTTTTGGATTGTCAAGAAGTCGGTCAGTCAAAAAATATGAAGCTGCCCATTCCAAAGGCAAAATTTATACGTCACTAGCGGTCGCCCGCGGCTCCGCTCGCGTGGTCCCGCTTTTCTGTTGAAATTTTTCCTGAATTTTCTTTGCTATAAACCTCACGGAGCCCGAGACCTTTCCAACGAATGCAAAACCGTGGAAATCGGTTCGTGCGTTCTGGAGTTATAGCGTCAGGAAGGAAAACCCGACTTATTTTTATATAGTAGATAAGTGTTTATTTTCTACATCGTAGCACTTTTCCGATAAACTGTACCCACGCAGCTACTAGGCATATAAAAAAGCGGGCGAATTGGGACTGGGGATCAGTATGGACGAAGCCAAAAATCTATGGAGAAGAACGGGCAAGAAACTCCATGGACACTCTTTTAAATTTTATTTTTACAAAAATATTAGTTACATCAATAATTTTAAATTTATAATTTTATTATATGTGAGAACGATGTAAAAAAGACGTATGCGTTAAAAGCGTCTAGAGTACAGCAAATAGTAAGAAAACAACAATCCAAAAATAAAATTATTAAAAATAAGCCGAGGCAGCTAAGTGATGACCAGCCCCAACTGACGGCGCCCGTTAACGAACATGACGCATAAATCAGCACCATTCAGTTCAACCATTTTGAAGTGCGCTAAATGATCCAACTCACACGCCACCGTCAGCGAGACATTTGTGTGAGCATGACATACTATCAGCCGTCAGGGCACATTTAAGGCAATGAAAGACATATTACCCGGTAAATGGTACATAAGGTATAGTACATACATAGAACTCACATCTGTGGTATGCAATTATACATACAATACAAAGGAAATTGAGTTTATACAATGCAAAGATATTCTTACAATTTTCAGCAGCTCCAACAGTATTTTCAAGTGTTAATCAAGTAGTCGTTGTTGTGGAGCAGGACCAGCATTGAGCCAGGCATTTTTATCAGCGATGTAATCCCCTAACTTATAATATGCCTGACTGCATAGTGTGCGTTTTATACTAGACTTGAATTTTGTCCATTCAGTTGAAGAATGTGGGGAGGTACCTATTTTATTTTAAAATTTTAAACAGTAACCCATAAAAGACGAGTCTACTTTAGCCAGTCTGAAACCTGGTTGTACTAATAGGTCCCTATTTCTAGTACTATAAATAATTATAGTAAAAGAGGTGAAAGACATAAGTCTTTCACCTCTTTTACTAAAAAGATGTAAGTTTTTTCTTACATACACAATGTTTTCGTAGATATATTGACAAGGCACCGTCATGATGTTATTTTCTTTAAGCAGATCCCTTAGGGAATCGCGCCTGCGGAGATTATATATGGCTCTGATGGCTCTTATCTGCAGAATAAAAATAGAATCGATCTGCAGCCCGTCCCCAAAGTAAAATACGGTAAGACATGATACTATGAAAGTAACTAAAATAGACTAGTCTCGCGGTACTACATCAGTAAATTGACGGATTTTTCTGACAGCATAAGCTGCTGAACTTAGCCGTCCTGCAAGAGATGTTAAATGAGGACCCGATTTTAGCCTTGAGCCAAACGTGATCCCTAGGAAAAAAAACAGTTTTTTCGACGAATTCTAGTTTCTCTTGATTCAATATTATCTCACAATCACTACCCTTTTTTTTTAGTATGTGAGATCATCAAATGACCCCTCCCGCTCTGGGTGGAGCGGAAGGGAGTGTTAGACTCTTACTGACCAAAGCCCACCCCGTGTTCCTTCCTTAGCCCTGTATGTTCCGGGCCAGCGGTAACCCTTTCGGACAATCCCGCTGACCCGGCAATCCCGCTGACCCAACAATCCCACTGATTTGACAATCCCGCTGACGCGCAATCACTACCCTTGACATTTGGAAAAGAAAATCGTATGCACTTAGTTTTTTTCCATTTAATACTAAATTATTAGCAGTGAACCAATTTTGGACCTGCAGTACGGCGTTATTTACGTCTTCAAAATTTGTAGCACGTCTATTTACCTTAAAAATTAAGGAAGTGTCATCAGCAAATAACACCATTTGTAGTTGATTTTTTAATAAATGGAGTAGATCATTAACATACACTAAAAAGAGGAAAGGACCTAATATCGAGCCTTGAGGCACACCCATTTTTACTGTTGAACCAATTTGAAAGATGTCAAGACCCTTTATCTCGGGAACGCGTGGAAATATCAAGTTGAAATTAAAACCACATACTCAAGTCTACAGTCCCTTGAAGCTGTGAATAAATCAAACTTCTAAAATAACGTAAAAAAGATACGGCTGTTTATGCCGCAATAAACGTATATTTCGACATTCTCCAGGTAATCAAAATTTATAGGGTACTTTCCGTTGACCTAGAAACAAGAAATTTGGCAAGAAGCAAGGTCGTTGGAAAAAAGTTTTTAAATTCCGTTCAGCGACCGTAATGTGTAGAAAAAAAGGGTGAACTTCAATGACAAACTATAATCTGCAATAAACAGTAAATTATGATTACGCCATTAAACGAAACTATGAAAGACTTCGTGACACACGAAATGCACGAATTTGATTCATAGGTATTATTATAGTTCATCAATCATGTTGTATCTATGTTTATACTATAATAAACAAAGAAAATTTTCGTTATGATGCTTCTAATATGTATGTTTCTAATATAGGTAACTCTAAGCAGTTAAATAGTTATGGCATAGGACATCGTCGCGCAACCGTTGATATTAGTGGAATCGAATGACTACCTTGTATCACCATGCACCATAAATCACCATTATCATCTGCCTAGCCTTTTCCCAACTATGTTGGGGTCGGCTTCCATTCTAACCGGATGCTGGTGAATACCAGTACTTTACATGGAGCAACTACCTATCTAACCTCCACAACCGTAAAATGTATCTGTCGCATAATTAAATATGATATGGTTTCATTTTTAATTCTTTTTCTTATTTTGGTATAGTAATTTTATTTTAAGGACAGACGCCAGCACATCAAGCTACTACAATCTGTCAAATTTCTTTAATAGATTTTCAACTTTATCGCTAGAGCATAAGGTTCAAAGTTGATTGGGAACATTTGACAGTTTCGAGTAGCTTGATGTGCTGGCGTCTGTACATCGTCTCCACATATTACTAAACACCTCGTTCTTCACGTTATCCGTAAACATTGTCAAACGCTTCTATAGCTTTTACAAAGGCTGCTACCAAGCGAACGTCAATATTAACAAGCTCAGTAAAATATTTTAATTAAAAATAGTTATAAGTGCTAAATAATAATGAACATTAATCTAACTTGTTTAACATAACGTAAACCTTACGGACAAGGGTTTTCTAACCAAAAACTTGTGAATCTTGTAGAAAAAGTGAAAAAGTATCATCATAAGAACAGTGTTTAAACAGTGCCCTAATACACAAAAACTCAAAGTAATATAAGTGCAAAGTCTTTGGATTTAACTGGAACGAAATATAAACAAAAAGTGAAAAAAAAGTGCAAAAATATTCATGGCATGAGTCATTGTAACGACCTTATTAAATTCAAATAGTACTCAATAACTTAAGACACACTATTTCGACAAAGCACTTAACGACTCAGTTGGTCTAGAGGCCGTAATCGCGTCCTCCTACACGACGTGCCCCGAGTTCGAAACCCACATAACGCAATTATTTTTTACAAGGTTTTATCTGATTGTTAACCAAAATGAACTTCCTAGATAATATTACGTTCCGTCGAAATAGAACTAGAACAAACTCGGATTCTATACTAATTAATGATAGTGAAGTACCTGCAACAAATACAATAAATGAAACGACCAATAGCCTACCCGAAATGTCCGATGACGAGAATGACGAAATTGAGAAATTACGAGAACAAGTTAACAATCTTACGTTGGAATTACAAAGTGCCCACTCAGAAATTGAGATTCTTACATTAGAGAATAGTAAACTAAAAATGCTTAGCGAAAACTTAACAAAGAAAAATGTTCTTTATAAAAAAATAACAAATAGCCCAAATAAAACGAAATCATCAAGCCCAAAAATAAATAAAAATAATAGAAGCAACAAACAGACTCAAACAGAAACATTTGACAAAACAAACACAAAAACCGAAGAAAATTATAACGTCACACAATTAGAACAGAAAAGGGAGAAACTACCCGAAATAAATAAACAAATTCATATAAAACGCAATAAAATATGTATCATTAGCACAGACAACAAAAAAAAACTACTTGAGATTGCAGAAAATACATTTTATAAATGTGAATTATGTCACTACATCACACCTTATGGAAATACACAACTTTTGTTAAAGGGAATTAAAGAGAAGATTATAAACTTCACACCACAAGATTACTGCATTATATTACTGGGTGAAGAGGATTTTAAGACTACGAACAATTATGTAGACACTATTCTGCATATTAGAAGCACATTGCAAGAAATTAAACACACGAACATAATCATTTGTACACCAACATACAAATTCTTTAATAACAATTACCTCTATAATTCCAGGGTCGAAACATTTAACAATTTGTTGTATCTTGATGCACTTACACACAGTTATGCTTACTTCCTGGATAGTAATCTAAACTTGAAATACGACGATACTATGTTCGTTAGACGCACCGGCGTTTTAAAAAACTCTGGACTGCAAATAATCATGAAAGATATATACGAGATTATAATTTCCATACAATCTTCAACAATAACTGATAGTAATATTGAAGACACTTTAACATGTTCATCAGTGGTTGGAAATTATCAGAAGCAAACTTTAAATGAACCCACACCAAGCTATCAGAGAAATTCTAACTACGAAGGTAACACTATAGACCACCATAACACAAATACATGTCACCAACCTGACAACCAAATTAAGACAGTAACTGAATCAGAAGACACGGGGCAGTTTTTTCTTCAGTCGTATTAATGTAATGCATCAAAACATTGCTGGATTGTTAAATAAATCAGCCTTGTTAACTGTACAATTAGAAAACTTGGGAAATCAAGGGACAACTGTAGATGTACTCTGTTTAACAGAGCATTTCATAACATCTGGACATGAGAGTTTATTGCATATTCCGAATTTCCATCTAGCCGCTCTCTTTTCACGAAGCACAAATCGGGGAGGAACTTGTATTCTTGTAAGACAGGGGCACCAGTATAGGGAACTACCAGATGTTGCCAAACAGTCTGTATCAGGCGTGTTTGAAATTTGTGCTGTGGAATTGACATCTTATTCAATTATTGTTATATGTGTTTATAGAGTACCAAAATATAATTACTTGACATTTTATGAAAAACTTGACATTGTATTAAAAAAAGTTTGCTTGTTATCGAATAAGAAAATAGTGTTGTGTGGTGATCTTAACATTAATGTACTGTTAAGAAATAAGATTACTCTGGATTTGGAACACTTCTTACTCAACTATAACTTGACTCTAGCTCTAAACCAGCCTACTAGGCCTCATAGTAAAACGTGCATTGATAACTTTGCACATAATCTAAGAAAAGGATGGAAAACGGAAATTATTGACCTCATGTTATCAGACCACACATCACAAATACTTAAAATACCTGTCAATAAAACGTGTCGCTTAAAATTTTGGAAAACGGTAAAAAAAAATTACTCCAAAGAGAATCTTAATAAATTTAAATCATGTATACAAAATTTATCTTTCAAAGAAGTCTACGAAAGTAATGATGTTAATGTAGCCTACAAGACCTTTTTTGATGTTTTCTCATTGTTTTACAATCTCTGTTTTCCAGAGAAAATAATAACTATAAACATTAACAAACAGGTTAAATGGATTTCTCGTGGCATAAAAACATGTAGTAAGAAACAGAGACGGTTATTGTGGGCTTACAGACTGCACCCAACAAAAAAATCTAAAAGTGATTTGAAAATATACACTAAGCAATATAAAAAAATAGTTAGACTAACTCAGAAGGCACAAAATAATTATTTTATAAACAACTCGCAAAATAAATCCAAAGCCACATGGCAGATAGTCAATAGATCTAAAACTAACCTGCCTAAAGAACAAATACTGACAATAAAAACAGGGGATTTGACTTACACAAACCCAAAGGACATAGCAAATGTATTTAATGACTACTTTATAGATGAAATTGAGAAAAATATAATAAATGACATTAAAATAAACAATAAGTTAGATAATTTGACAATACAATCAATGTTTATGCAGCCTGTTCTAAAATCCGATATTATTTTAGTCACAAAGTCGCTTAAAAATACTAGTACTGTAGGTATTGACGGTATATCTACAAAAGTAATTAAATATGTAATTGAGCTTATAGCACCTGCCCTAGCACATATTATTAATATAGGTATTACAGAGGGCATCTATCCCGAAGGCTTAAAAAAAGTCATAATTAAACCGATTCACAAAAAGGAAGACAAGACGAATATAAAAAATTACCGGCCAATAGCCAAAATTCCTATTTTTTCCAAAATCTTTGAAAAAGTTATTTATAACTCGCTATACCAATATCTTCACAAATATAATATTTTGTGCAAAGAGCAAAACGGTTTCCGGAGAAATAAAACAATTAACATGGCTATTTTCGACCTTTTAAATAATGTTATGTCTGGCGTTGATAGCAAGACTCCCGTCTGCGCTATTTACACAGACATGACTAAAGCCTTTGATTATGTTGATCACAAAATTCTTCTAGACAAATTGCATTGCTATGTCATCAGAGGGAACATTTTAAAATTACTAGAATCATATCTAAGTAATAGATTGCAATGTACTGAAATCACAAGAGTGTGCGCAAAAACCAAAACGGAACGAACGTATGTGTCGCATTTCAGGAGTATAAAATATGGAGTGCCTCAAGGTAGCGTGCTTGGGCCACCTTTATTTCTCATTTACATAAATGATTTGCCAAAAGTAACACAACAACAAATGATTTTGTTTGCAGACGATAGCACTGCCATAGTAAAATGTAAGGACCTAAATACTTATCAATTTGACATTAATAATACTCTTACTGACATAATTAATTGGCTTAATATGAATAATTTAATAATCAACCTCAAGAAAACTAAAGTAATGCATTTCCACCAAAGAATTGAAGCTCCAAAAATTTGTGTCAATTACAATGGCAACGAAATAGAAGAAGTAAAAGTAAGTGTGTTTTTAGGAATCCATATTGACAGTAGCCTTAATTGGAAAGCTCATATAGAACAGCTATGTAAAAGAATAAATAAATCTGCCTATGCACTTTTTCAATTGGCTAGAAAAGTAAATATAGATGCGTTACTTGTTGCCTATCATGGTCTAGTAGCCTTACTTCTACGATACGGAATTATTTTTTGGGGTAATTCCCCGGATAAGGGATTACTATTCAAGGCACAAAAAAGGTGCATTAGAGCCATGTGTGGTCTTAAAACAGATGACAGCTGTGCACCGTACTTTAAATCATTAAAAATACTTACGCTACCGGCGATATACATATTAGAAATTAGTATCTTCGTCAAAACAAATTCCAACCTTTTTGAAAAAATGACAATGGTACGAAATGTTCCAATTCGTAGTCAATACAAAAATGCTTTGAGCAATTATAAATGTAAAACTGCATTAGTAAAAAAAAGTGTCCTGGGTATGGCTCCACGCATTTATAATAAAATTCCAGACGCCATAAAAGAATTAAATCTTACACAATTTAAGAAAAAAATGAAATTATTCTTGATTGATAAAGGTTATTATACTATTGATGACTACTTAAATGACGAATTAATTTAGAATTACAATTATAAGTATTGACATTTTAATTTTAATTATTTTGACAGATCTTTGACATTTTAATAATTCCTCATTTGGGTTTGACATAATTGGAATATGAAATAATATGTGATCGTTCAATTTATTTTCTATTTAATACCATAACTATGCATGATTTTCAAATATTTTTAGAAATTTTTAATTTGTAATCCTCGGTTAGATTTGCACACCATATTTGTACGCCTCCTGGCATAACATAGCGCTCTGATCATCAAACATAAGATCTGTATTTCTTTACCTATGTTAACAAATAAATAAATTATTATCATTATTATTATTCGTTACAAAAGTATTTGTAATTTCATTTAATGAAATTTTATTGAGCTATGCAATAAGAAAGGGTCTTAACTTAGTTTTGTCAATTTTCAGCCCGCCAAATCGTATGAATGAAAATACGTCGTTGCCAATTCGGATCTATTGTCGGAGTTTTAATCTAGTACAGAATAGTGTAACAAACGAAACTTATTTGACATGCATATCTCTAAACTCAGTCCGAAATGAGTTATTAAGAAGTGTCACTTTACTGCAGCTAATTAAAAGTCGGACTATTGGTCTGAACATCTGGTGGAAGTTTATGTATATCGTCCGGAACACCGTGTATAATTAATTTTTGCAAAATATTGTAAAACATTTTAAAAGAGTAACGGTGGAGTTTCTTGCCCATTCTGCGAAAACTACCTTTTGGAAGGGGCGACTAGAATCGATTCTATTTTATTGTAATTTTTACGTTCAAAAGTGCCTTTTATGTGCCTATTTGAAACAAATGCTTTGACTTTCACTTTGACTATCAAAATTAAAGTTAATTTACAGTTTTAACTAAATTTAAAAAAAACAAGTGCTCAGCTCAGTGAATTTTTTTAGCATATTTCTTTATATTGAATTCCAATTATTATCATTATATAAAATATAATAGTTTAAGCTCAAAATTTTAAGAATTATGCGACGTAAAATAGTATTTTTGATCTCTGTTTTACGATTTTTTTATGATGATACTATTTTATTTTTGAATAAGTCTTTTCTTTGTACATTTGACAATACACAATTTTTTTCTGGCTTTTAATATACTATACCAAAACGCTTAACTGTGCGACAAAAACTGAGTGAGCGTTTTACGGTGGTCAGCGGGATTGTCCGAAAGGGTTACCGCTGGCCCGGAACATAAAGGGCTAAGGAAGGAACACGGGTGGGTTTTAGTCAGTAAGAGTCTGACACTCCCTTCCGCTCCACCCAGAGTGGGAGGGGTCATTTGGTGATTTCCCATCCTCAAAAAAAAAAATGCGTTTTACGGTGTCCTACGTTTGGGCAGCGTCTTAAAAGCTTTTCGGTAGTTTAACAGTCCTACACATTTTCGACTTTTCCATCATCGTTATCGCTGATAGAATGTCGTGCTTTGTAATAGGCCTTCAGGTGGACAGACTGCAACAGCTAAATATCAATCTTCGGATAACAATTCGGGAACTTTATGCTGTCTTAAAATTTATAAAATGACATTGCTTGCTTTAATGTTAAAAATTTCTATCATTATTCTACGTTCACAAGACCATTATAAATGTATTCTTTGATGCTTGTGTAATACAAGCATCAAAGAGTACATTTCAGTTCTTTGACAGCTCTTTGGATCAGTTTCTTTGACATCCGTATGTAAAAATAAATAATGGCAACATTGTCTTTAAGGGGCTTACTGGATCTAAACATAAAAAAACGCAAGTTTTAGAAACAATAAAAGTATATGATCGACTTCAGTAAACAAAATCAGTAAAATATATGATATTCTTCAAGATATAATATGCTAGGTAGATAGTGTGTTGACATAATACAACTAATTTGGTACGATAGAAAAAAATCATGAAGATACGTCTAAAAACTTTCTTTTTACAATAAAAACCATACTAATATACATACAATCATTCTGATTTTTTGTCAGATTATTCTACAAGCAACATAGGTACTAAAATATAGTGTTTTAATTTTTTCGCCCAAATAATAGATTTTTTGTAATTATTTTTTATTTTTATTAATATTTTGCAATAAATTACCAGCGTTGTGTCATCGCGCTTCTCTTTCTTTTCTATGCAGTCCGACAGTGACCGCGATTTAGGTCATGTAAGCCCTTAAAAGGAGCTCTTCATAAAATTATGTTTTATTTAATTGATAGATGCGGCCGATCATTTTGACGCGTAAGTGTCCTTTTGTTTTTGTATTTTTTTGTACAATAAATTAGTTCGTTAGCATTTTAGTACTACAACCAATTTTTTTTTAATAGTTAACTGAGTTAAATATTGTAAGAATATACAACTTAAGTAAATAAAAAAAAAATATTGAAACTGTTGCAAAACCAATATCATTTTGGACTGATTTTTCCAATTCTTCCATACCTACAAAAACTGTCAGACGTCAATTTTATTCCACGAAAAAATCTGTCGATTCAAAAATCAGCCTTTATATAACAAATGTCAAAGACACAACGTGACCAGAAAAAAAAATTAAATAAAAAACGGAAACAAAACATAAAAAACATAAAACTCCTTCGTATCTTTTTCTCCTATATTCGTAAAAAGAAAGATTAAAACTATGAGAAAGGTCATTTGCAAATGTAATCCGTTTTCTTGTCACTAAATTTTGAATAAGATAGGAGGAATTGTAATCATGACATAACAAACTGTTTTTTTATTTCTTTCTATTTAATCATGACATATGTCCGACGATGTAATCATGACGTATATCCAGGAAATGGTCTATCTATGTTCAAATTTTCATCCAAATCTGTTCAACGGTTTACGCATGATTTAGTAACAAACATCCAAACATCTTCACAAACTATCACATTTGTAATAATATTAGTAGGATTTATATACAATGGCATAATATTTCAATGAAGATTCATAAATCCGACTTTGTTATAGTTCGTAGAGCGATTATAATTTTGATAACAATGTTAGTATTTCGTAAAATAGTAATTTTCCGACACTCAATGTCGAGCAAACGTAAAACATCAGGTTTTTCACTGTTATTTATATCAACCCAGCATGGAAAAATCTAAACTTAACATATATTTATTAGTCATATAGTCCTTAAGGTCGTAGATTTGCCGGGTCAGCGGGTTGTTGCCGGGTCAGCGGGATTGTCCGAAAGAGTTACCGCTGGCCCGGAACATAAAGGGCTAAGGAAGGAACACGAGTGGGTTTTAGTCAGTAAGAGTCTGACACTCCCTTCCGCTCCACCAAGAGCGGGAGGGGTCATTTGATGATTTCCAATCATGAAAAAAAAAAAGAGCGAAGCTATTGATATCAACCGGACTCAGTCCAGGTCAATCTCTCCGCTTGAGAAATTGCTAATGAAAAACTTAATACCACTTTGCCTGGCCACAATCTGGGATCAATCCGTAATCCGCAAGTACAAAACCGTTAATTAATGGCAATAAGCTTAATAAAAAGGAATGCTGAAGAAAAATGTAAATTCAATGATATTGGGAACCGAACATTATCATTCACTATCTGGAATGGGGTCGGTTTCCAGCCTTAACAAATACGGAATAGTAAAAAGGTTTTACATAAAGCCTTCAAGCCTTCTGACTACGTACTAAAACCCATGGACTTATTATACAAACAGGACTGAGCACTCGTCCCGAAAAAACGTGCCGACAGAGATGGCAAATACCGAGGCTGTTTGTCTCTTTCTAACAGGGTGACCAAACAATTTTTACACACAGGAGACTTCAAGGACTGACATTCAATACATTGAAGTTATCAGTTTAAGTACAATATTTCCAGGGCTGGAAGTCTCGACAGAGATAGCGACAAATTCGCTAACTTTCAATCGCTGATTACTCACGAAAGAATTCGGTTGCAATAACGATGCTTGCGGAAAATGCAAGTCTATACGTCAAAGATGCGATTATCACAAGCATCATTATTGCAAACGAATTTATTCGTTAGTAATTAGCAATAGAAAGTTAGCGATTTTGTCGTTATCTCTGTCGAGACTGCCGGCCCAGCTAATATTATCGATTCATATTTCAGTTACGTGAACGATACTTATTTACCATGCCATTCCTACCGCCTTAATCAGTGCTAGGGCTAATGGTGTAGGATAAAATTCGCTTTTTTGATACCATATCGCTAGCTAAGTGTTCTAGCCAGCAACATGGTATCAAAACGCGTCATATGAATACCTAGATCATAATCATAAGAGTAGCACAAGCAACCTTATTGCGTTACAACCTCTGAATGAGAATCTCTTTCACTTTGGCAAATATATACCAATCTGTGGTGCTTCGTAAAAAAATATCGTATTGACTTTATACTCCATCCGATTAGGTAGTTAACAAAAGGTAAAGGCAGGTTTAGACATGTAATTTTAGTTAATAACACAGTTTAAAAATAAAATGCAGCTGAAAACAAATTTAAATACAACAAAAACGATTACATATAAGCGTTTATGTAAAAAGACTTGTCAAGATTGTTTACCTTTAGTTAACTACCTACTCGGATGGAGTATAAGGCCTTACAACCAGGCCATAAAACTATTTCAGAAAAATGTCTTAACAATGAGTACCTACCTATGATCGATTAGATTGTCTGAGATTGGTGGGATCGGTAGGTAGTGCAATTATGGTGCGTGCAGGTGATACAGGGTTCTCTCCTTCCAGCGTTCACCCCTAAGAGCAGGTTTTAGGGCATTTAATTAGAGAAAAAATGGAAATAAAACCAAGCCATATATAGATATATATTTAATAAATTCAAACATGGCTAAACAAAATTGTTTTATGGAGCTTCTGCCTTCTTCTTTCTTCTTCTTCTTCTTCTTTGCTTCTGCAACATGTACGTAATATTAGTAAGTAATTATAGTATATAATCACAAATAAACAAAGCTATTAATTGTGGTCTTAAGTTAACAAAACGTCTGCAGCATGGTCACTCTAGTCATGTGAGTAAACAAAATATTTATTATCGCTTACCTGTGAAACGATATGCCACATCCACCATAGGATTCACTTTTCCACGATTTTACGCAACACTTTTTGACCATTTTGGCAAAAAAAATGGTAAAATAACGTAGTATAATATACTGCTCGCTTTCACAAAACAATATTCAACGTCAACAAGTCGCCATGACACATAGCAGGGTTACCATAGTAGTTTTTACGAAACTTCTAAAGCCGTCATTATAAAGAAGGTTTTTATTGACCGACCGATCAAATGGTTTACATCTAAGTCGCGAAGGTAGCAATCAAGAAAATAATTACTTTATTAATATTCATTCTTGGTTACAAGGCTAGGAAACTCACTTATTTATTTTTTCTTTTTTTACCAATCTTAACATTTTTATCTCCTGGCAATTGAGAAAAAGGGACAAACGGCCTCGGTACCGGCTATCTCTCTCGGCTCGTTTTGCCTCAGCTACAACAATGTATATAAAATAAACCCAAAACTTAACTCTTTATGGTTCATTTTTCAATGACGCGATTTTTCTAGTGCTCAGTCCTGTATTGTATAATAAGTCCATGCTAAAACCCAATTTAATTGCCTAATATACATAAAACCTATGTATATCCTAACATTCCTAACCTATGAATTATTTAAGTCACAGATCGGTCGTCAGACTTTTGGGCTACCAACAGATAAAATAATCATGATAATATATAAAATCTAGAATAGTAGGTAATTCAAATGTCAAATACGTTCCACTATGATATGTAATCTAAGGCAATTTTCAAGCCAATTTGTCAAAAAGATGAGGACTTATCTACCAAATACATCGCACAAGGGACCGGCGGAGCATGCACAGATTATACAAACGTAATACCAAAATAATTTGTAAATCAAACATTATTCTAAATATACCTACTCGTAGTGTGTATTTCTTCTGATTAGATTACAGAATATCTAGGTTCCCAAGTATATATTTTGAATGGATACAGATTTAAAGACGAGTTATGAGCAAAATAAGTTATCTATAGACATTTGAAATTCCTCATAATATCTCGTCTTTTAATGAGTGTCCTTTCAAAATATATATTTGGGATTCTGTAATCCAATCGGAATAAATACACACTACCTTAAGAATTTATGTTTGATGTACAAATTATTTTGGTATTACCTAGGGGGGTAGGTGTAGAATGGGGGGTAGGTGTAGAAAAGTTAACACGCAACTACGTAAATCTTTTTTAATTATAATTATTTTTTAAGTATTTTATTTCCTTTTGAGTACTATATTTGTTACATAAACTGCTAAATAAGCAGTACTTACATTGGTGAAACATTCCATGTAACACAAGCACTTACACTACACCACCTACCAGTTTCTCACTAGCACTTCAAAGCCACTGCAAGTTCAATTCACACACATAATGTCTTCACAATTGGATGATATCCAATCGGCCCAGAAGAACCTCGAGGAGTGCTTCCTTAAGAAGATGGGTGAGCTTGAGGCACAGATCCAATGTGCGGGACCCGCAAAAGACACCGTTGCAAAGATTGCTGAAGAGTTCCGGTTCTTTCGAGAGCTAATGTTCGGCGTGCTGGGACTTCTCAGGAAGCAGATCTTGGAGTGCTCTAGAATGGTGGATGGATTGGAGACGAGATCTCGTCGGAAGGCTCTCATCTTCACTGGATTTTCTGAAGCGGACAATGAGGATTGCAATGCGCTTGTGTTAGACGTTCTGAAGAACAAAATGGCACTGCCCGACATCACTGCATCCTCCATCAAAGTTTGTCACAGACTTGGTACATCCAGGAAAGGTCCAACAACAACTAGCAGACCTATATTGGTTAGGTTCTCCAATGTTGACCTGAAGTCTACTGTTTGGAAGGCAAAGTCTGCATTGAAAGGCTCCACGGTCACAGTCAAGGAGTTCTTGACCCGTTCAAGGCAAGCTGTATTCAGCAGAGCGCGCCTGCACTTCGGGATGCCGGCATGCTGGACTCAGGATGGGGTTATTGTCATCAGATCCCCCGATGGAACACGGCATAAGATTTGTTCTTTAGAGGAACTTAATACCTTGTTGATTAAGTACCCTAAGAAGCCCGGGGAATCATCTGGAAATGGAGGCAAGCGTGATGGTGGTGTACGTAAAGTATAATGAGTGTTTATGTGGTTCTCCAACTTATCAGTTTTTGTGCTTGGGACGTCAATTCACGTAATTTTTAAAGTTATCGTACGTATCTACCTGCTTACTATTTCTTTTTTTCACGTCAAAACTACCTAATTTCACATTTAGTTTGTAATTTGCCTAGTTGTTTGTGTTAGTAAAATAATTCTGTTTCGTCATTATTTGTCACTGTCATCTGTCAATCTTGAATTTGTCTAAATTTTTGACGTCCAATATTTTCCTTGAACGCTTTAACGAGACATAAGTTTCGTAAATTGCGTTCCGTTTCTGCTCATTTAACTTTGTCATCTTTCGTTTTGTTCGTTGCTTGCTCACAATATTCTGTGTTAATGTTTGTGATGCTGTTTACTTTCTAATATTGATGTTTATTTCTGGTTTTATGTCACTAATACTGTACAGTGTGATCTTTTGGCGTTTGAATAACTTTAACGATAATGAGAAAAAGTCACCTTAGTTCTGATTTTAGCCACGCTCCAAAGGATCCATGTACAACTATACTAGTGCTACTGGTGGGTGGTGCACAGATAGTGGTGTTGCACCTAAATCGAAAACAGTTGTAGCTTCAGTTTATTTGCTTTTTAATTAGTAGTTATTTTTTGTATTGATATTATTTATATTTGTATTTTATGTTATCTGATGATGATTCATTTTACTCTGCCATTGATTCCTCTAGCTCATCCGGTAATGCGAGTTTTGGCTCTTTGACTGACACACTTGGTGACTTTGTGCGTCGGAGCTTCAGCCAACAGAAAGGTCATTTGTTTAATGTCTGCCATATAAATGCGCAAAGTGTCCCAAGTCACTACAGTGACCTGTTGGACACTTTTTCTGACGCCAATGTCCATGCCGTTCTGGTTTCTGAGAGTTGGCTCAAACCTCATCTCCTCTCCTCCACCTATTCTCTCCCAGGTTTCACTCTTATCCGCAATGATAGAATTGGAAAGGGAGGGGGTGGTGTAGCTATCTATCTTCGTAGCGATTTTCCTTTTAAAATCATTGTCTCGTCTCCCTCACAATACCATGCTTCCGCTGAGTATCTCTTTTTGGAGGTCTACGTCAAGGGCGTCAAGACCCTTCTTGGTGTTGTCTATTGTCCACCCGCCGTTGACTATTTTTCCAACCTCGAACTGGCGCTTGAATCCGTAGGGTCAGAGTATGCACATTGCGTCATCATGGGCGATTTCAACACTGACCTTGCTCATCACACTCCCCGATCCCGTAAACTCCTTGACATCATTGAGTCCGTTAGTCTTCATATACTTTCACTGCAACCTACCCATTTTAATATCTCTGGCGATGACACTTGGCTTGACTTAATCCTTACATCCGCACCCTCCCTTGTTCCCTCTCATGGTCAGTGTCCTGCTCCTGGATTTTCCCATCATGACCTCATTTTCCTGTCGTATATCCTAAAACCACCTAAACCCATCCCAAAGGTTCTGCACATGCGGTGTTTTGCGCGTATGGACGTTGAGATGCTTCGTCAGGATGCGTCAAACCTCAGTTGGGAACATCTGGCAGCGGCGACAACTGTAGACGAGAAACTGCGCATTTTCGATAGGACGGTCCTTGCTCTCTACGACAAGCATGCTCCTGTTAAGCAAATTAAACTTCGGCGTCCTCCAGCTCCTTGGATGACCACAGGGGTTCGAATGGCGATGAGGCGCAGGGATCGGGCCTTTCGTAAATTTAAAAAGGATCGCAGTGAAGAAAATCGCAACTTATTCAAAGCTGCTAGGAATCGGTGTAATCAGATGATACGTAACGCTAAACGCCGCCATATTCTCGAGAACATTTCTTCTTCTTCACCTGCTGATATCTGGAAGTTCCTAGGTACTCTTGGTATCGGCAGGCCACGGCATGTGGATTTTCCTAATACAATTGGCCTTGATGATATCAACCGTCACTTCACAACTACTTGTCATTTGGATTCCCAAATCTTGTCCCAGACGATCGATTTCATTACTGGTCTAGCGAGTCCCATTATAGAACCATTTCACTTCTCTCCGGTGACCTTGGACGAAATTAAAAAGATCATCCTCTCCATAAAATCCAAGGCTGTGGGCTATGACGGCATCAGTCGTAGTATGGTCTTTTGGATCCTTGATAGCCTTCTCCCTCCGATTACCCACATCATTAACTTTTCCCTTGACTCCGGACAATTCCCATCCCAGTGGCGTATGGCCTACGTCCGCCCACTTCCTAAAATTTCAAATCCCTCCCTACCCAGTCATTTTCGACCCATTTCCATTCTCCCATTCCTGTCTAAAGTGCTTGAGGCCTGTGTACACAAGCAGTTTACGGGGTTTGTTCATCGGAACAACCTTGTAAGTTCCTTTCAATCTGGGTTCAGGCCTGGGCACAGTACAGCGTCCGCTCTCCTTAAAGTGACTGGTGACATTAGAGAAGCGATGGAGGATACCAAAGTTACCGTTTTGGTTTTAATTGATTTCTCCAATGCCTTTAACGCCGTCAGCCACGATATTCTCCTTTCTATCCTTTCTCATCTTATGGTTTCGTCCGAGGCTCTGGAATGGTTCTCTTCTTATCTTCGGGGACGTCAGCAGTCGGTTCGCGTTGATCAGAGTTCTTCGAGTTGGCGTGACCTGGATGCTGGGGTTCCTCAAGGCGGTATTCTTTCTCCATTGTTATTCTCCATCTTCATTAATTTTATAACTCACTGTCTTCGATGTTCGTATCATCTGTATGCTGATGATCTTCAATTGTATACATCTGGGCGGGTAGAAGGTTTGTCGGACGCTATAGCAGATGTAAACCGAGACTTAGATGCTGTCAAAAAGTGGTCTGATAGTTTTGGGGTGTCAGTAAACCCCTCAAAGTGTCAGGCCATTGTAATTGGAAGCTCACGCATGATGGGTAGGGTGACGCTTAGTTCTCTTCCTCCTCTTATTTTCAATGGTACAGTCATACCCATTACCTCCACTGTGAAAGATCTCGGTTTGCATCTTGACTCTACGCTTAGCTGGCAACGCCAGGTCTCTAGTGTTAGCCAAAGGGTCAACTGTACTCTGCGATCCCTGTACCGTCTGAGAAACTTTTTGCCCGCTAAGACGAAAACCATGCTTGTGCAGACTTTAATTTTCCCTATAATCGACTATGGTGACGTGTGCTACTTTGACTTGAACGCGGTTTTGCTGGATAAGCTCGACAGATTGCTCAACAATGGTATCCGGTTCATATTCAACCTCAGGAAATATGACCATGTGTCGAGCTATAGGTCTGAGCTCAAATGGATGTCCATACGCCAAAGAAGAAGTTTGCGCGCTTTGACCACGCTTTTCTCCCTTCTCAACTCTCCCACTCCTCCTTCTTATCTCGTGTCTCACTTCCAATATCTATGCTCTTCTCACGCTAAGAATCTGCGTTCTTCTAACAATCTTCTCCTACTCTGTCCTTCTCATACCTCTGACTTTGTTCATTCTTCCTTTCATATTCAGTCCATTCTTCTTTGGAATGCACTTCCTCTTGATATCAGGACGGCCACCAGTCGGTATGCATTTAAGCGGAAATTGCAGAGTTATTTTCGAAACAAATAGCGTTGAGTCATCTCATAACCTCTCTCCTTTGAATTTGTGTATTTTATATATATGTATATATATATATATATTATAAGTATATATTATAGTAAATAGTATGTAAATGTATATAACCTATTTATGTATTTGTGTACCTAGTTTTAATAGATTTTTTTTTTTTTATCATTGTTCCTCTCACACAAAGCACCTGCCATCCAATCTCTTCACCACCCTTGGTTGACTGGTAGAGAATGCCTAAGGCATTAAGTTCGCCTTTGTACCTTTTTGTGCGAAAAGTTTAAATAAATAAATAAATAAATACCTACGTTTGTATAAACTACGCATGCTCCACCGGCCCCTTAAGATTAATTTATGTCATAATTCTGAGATAGCATTACATCTCCCCTATATTCCCCACAGGGTTAAGCAGAGACGTATTAGTCTACCCACATTTTGCAAATTTATATAATAAAATAAGATCCATGTAATAAGGGACGAGCCAACAAATTCAGAGTGCGGCCTGCTAATGAGAAATTCCCCCTCAAGCGTCAAGTGTACACCAGGTGTACATAAGAGAAAATGCTCGAAACGTCAACCGTACACCAAGTGTACACAACTGTTGTCATTGCACTATTTTCATTGTTCAAAACAATGACTTCACTGCGTCCATTCAACTCCGACGCGTGGGGTGTTTCGACAGGTAGGTGGGCAAACATGTGTGAGAGGTTAATGAAAAACCCGAATAACACTTTGACCTGGGAATCGAACCCAGGACTTCACGCTCAGCAGACGCGCTTGCGATCACGAGACCAACGGGGTAGTCAAGGCAATCATAAAATAATGATCTGAGACTGAGATAAATACGCTAAAAAGGAAAATCCACACGCACATTGAACGGTTTAGCCCAGGTACGCGTGGGCGTGTTTTTCTCGCGGTGATTTTTTTTAGCGCACTGGATTTTTCAACGTAGGTACTTCTTATCGCCGCTTATAGAATTGATAACAAATAAGTGTGCTTTTTGACGCGCAGGGATGCGCTCTATTGGATTCTCAATGCTCGGCCTAACACCTAGAGTTGAAAATCCAGTGCGCGATATAATCCCGCCGCGATACTTTTATGGAAGAAAAGATCTCTTCTATTATTATCTTCACAACAACAAAGCAGCGAATTGAGCCCTTGATAAATATAAAAAAGAAACGTTGTTTATTATTATCGACGCAAGATTTAGTACCTTTTAAGAAACTTCCTCTTGAAGTAAGAAGACCTCTTTTTTTATTTTTTTTTTTCGCTGCGAAATGACGTTACGCATCTCCGCTCGTCGGGGGACGACACGGAGTATGTGGGACTCCCTGCCAAGGTGGCAGTATACCCACTAAAACTCAGCGGTGTTCCCTCGTCGCCTTGATGGGGGGTCATGGGAATCCGGCTCAGCCTTTGCGTCCACAACCCCCCCGGCGCATGCCCGCCTAACTGGTGGGCCCCGCATGTCCCCCCGGCTGGGGGGCTACGGGAATGGCCGGGAACACCTGGCCATTCCCGTCCAGCACTGGTGGAAGCCTGTGCAATACAGGCGAGGGTGCCCCCGCACCCGTCGCCTGCTGGCTTCCACCTGGGAGGAGTCGGAGGTGACTGTCATACTGACGTCGTCTTCGACCCCTCCTCCGCCTCCGGAGCGGCGCCACGAGAGGGTCTTCCTCCCGCGCGCGCTCCGCCGCCTCCTTCTGGGACATGACGTGTTCACAGAAGGAAGTAAGAAGACCTAAATTAACTGAAGTAACCCAGTTTATACCAAGTTTATTTTTGGAACATTAAGTAAGAAACTTTTTTTACGACGCTAACGTTTTACAAATTAGCAAATAAACGTCGCGAAATTTTAGTGGGTGATCCAGTCTTCTATTTTATTGTTGATAATGAGCAATACTTACTTAAGCCCTAACTTTTTCATGTAGTTCATTTCGTAATGATGGTTATTATTTCATGAGCAATATCGTAATTAAGCTGCAGTATATAGTAACTTGGTGTGAATGTCCTCAGAATGTAATTTTTTTGTCTCTGTATTTTATAAGTGGAGATCTGTAATTGGCTTTCAGGCTAATGAACTTTTTTTTTTTAAAGTTACCCCACTCTAGGAATTTCTCCTGTATTGTCCTTGATCTGTTTCTTTTAGCTGTAAGTCTCCCATGTTTTTTAAATAACTAAATCAATATCTTAGAAATTTAAAAGCGTTAAGTTTTAAGTACCATCAGGAATATCTCAGTAACGGCCCGGTGTGAATTGAATTGAATTGAATTGTCTGGATTTGTGCCCAGTTGATAGTAATAGGTCGCCCCTTATTATATTGGTTACTAATAATAGGTTCACCTCTGCTTAGTCCTTCGGGGCGTGATGTTATGTTTATTTATGTATGTTATGTTTATTTATATAGCGTTAAAAACAGGTATAGTTAAACTGCTTCGATAAACTGCTGCTAGGAAAGCAATGGTGGCCCAGTGGTAACAGCCGCGACTTACGAGTTGTAGGTCGTACACTGAAAAAAAAGGATGATTGATTTTACTAAATTCCGCGTAAATTTTATCACGCGAAATCGTTGATTTTACCAAATAGAACTGGTTGATTATGAAAATCAACAAAGTGGATTTTGTTAAAATTCACTCTTGTTATAGTAAAATTAACTATGAAAAGGGTTGACTATGGCAGTTCATTACTCAACCTACGCTACTTTAGTACATTCAACAATTCTTTTTTTCAGTGTAGGTTCGAACCCAGAAAGGGGCTTTACTTAGTGTAAATTATTTCATCGCTCTCAAAAACGGTGAAGGAAAACATTGTAAGGAAACCGGTATGTCCTAGAACTAAAAATTCGAAGACGTGTGATATCTACCAACCCGCTCTGGGCCCGCGTGGTGGATTACGGCCCACCCCCTCTCACAGAGAGGAGGCCTGTGTCCCAGCAGTGGGAAAACTATAGACTGAATATGCTAAACTGCTTTTTTATCGCTGTGTAGATAGACAACAACGTGCGTGTGGGTAGTGTACAACGGCGGGTGGTGGCGGTGGCACCCGCCACCGCCACCACCCGCCGTTTTCACAGATTGTAAAATAAATAAAATAAAAAATAACGAGCTCCTAAAATTATAACTTTGAGTAGATACTGTAAAGGTTGTCTGTGAAAGGCGAATTTATGTCGTGCAGGCTGGCAGAATAATTACTGTTGGGATTCGACGATTCAAGCAAATTTAGTTTTTTTTTTGTTTCGAACAAAAGAGAGTGTTGTAATAGGCGCGTAGAAGTAAGCCCACGTTAACATGGACGTAAATAAATATATCACGGCGGGATTTTATCTAGCACTGGATTTTCAACTCTTGGTCTTGAGCCGAGCGTTGAGAATGCAACAGAGCGCTTCCAAGTGCGTCAAAAAAACACATTGTTGGATTTTCAACCTTCCGCGGTAAGCAATGCGTTGAAAATCCAGTGCGCTAAAACAAATCGCCGCGGGAAAAACGCGCCTGTGCGAACCTGAGCTGAACACGTATCTTTGTTATCAAGAAATAAGATTTATTTCGGTCTGATCCCCTTAAGGTGAATGGGTAGTTGAGACCGCGAAATTCAAATTTTCTTACGTTTTTTGCAATTTGCAGGTCAGTGTCAGATTGTATCTTGATCAAAATATGATTCGCGACAATAACAGGTACATATTTAGAGAATTATAATCATTAGAATCATTAATATATCTTTCTAAGTTAGATTTCTACCACCAACCACCAATCTCTATGGAAAAGTGTTAGTGGTACAAATCTAACTTAGAAAGATGTATTATTGATTGTAATGATTATACTTCTCTAAATATGTACCTGCTATTGTCGCGAATCATATTTTGATCAAGATACAACCTGACACTGACCTGCAAATTGCAAAAAACGTAAGAAAATTTGAATTTCGCGGTCTCAACTATAATACCCATTCACCTTAAGTACCTATATTATTTAAAAAGAGGCTAATATCCTTAATAATAGATAAATGTTACTAATCTATACAAGATTTTTTGAATGATAAGAGTTTATAATGTTACATTAATTTATTATTTTTATTTGAAATTTCATTATATACCTTGTTTATTACTTTTTTACCCAACTGTGCCAGAAGGAGGGTAATGTTTTTTTGATAATGAAATATATATATATATATAAATATATATATATATATTATAAGTATATATTATAGTAAATAGTATGTAAATGTATATAACCTATTTATGTATTTGTGTACCTAGTTTTAATAGATTTTTTTTATCATTGTTCCTCTCACACAAAGCACCTGCCATCCAATCTCTTCACCACCCTTGGTTGACTGGTAGAGAATGCCTAAGGCATTAAGTCCGCCTTTGTACCTTTTTGTGCGAAAAGTTTAAATAAATAAATAATGTAAGTAAAATAATGAATTTTAATAAATCAATCATTTGTAAAATATAGAAGAATAAGTGATACCGCGAGGCGCAGCTAGTTTGCAATAAATGTGTAGTACAGTGCGATCAAAAATGCTGTCGAATTTCGGTGAAACGATGACAGTGTTGGCCGATTCATTCACTCACATCCTACTCGAGACTTAGATGTATGGATACTTTTAATATTTTCGGGCTTCTGACTACCCGTAACGACTTTTAAAGATCCAAGAATGACAGCCGGGACCAACGGCTTAACGTGCTTTTCGATGCACGGAGGCGTCTCGGTATGTAAAGATGGTCACCCATCCACAGACCAACCGCAGCAAGGGTAGCTTAACCTGATTGATCGACCTGTGCGGCTGTTATTATTTTGGTTCATGGCTAAAGTCAGTTTAGCAAACTATGTTTTGACACCCCTCTGACTTCGTAAAAAAATACTGATATAATATTTAACTGGAAACTTTTCAGCCCTACCAAATATTTATTTGGTAGGGCTGAACCTACCTTTAATTAGCTCGTTTTCCTAAATAAGATCTAGGCAATAAAGTGTTACACTTAATTTTACGCCTAATAAAGCTAGGTGAATGGGAGTACCTAAATAAATCGCCTATAAACTTGAGCCTACAAGACGGCTTGTCTGTGGTAAAGTAAATCGTTGGATGACTTTTATGTTTCCTAATTAACGTTGAATTTAATAGAAAAGCCTGTATTAAATCAGACAGTTAAATTGTGGGTACGGTAGTTTCGTAAAATATAATTTTTGAGGTATTATTATGTTCTTAGTAAAGTATAACAAAATAAATACTTATTTAGGCAATAGCAGCTCCCCGTGGTTTTGCCCGCATAAGTTTCAATCCCGTGGGAATACGGGAATAAAAAGTATCCTATGTGTTAATCCTGGTTATAAACTATCTGTTTGCCAAATTTCGTCCAAATCCGTTTAGTCGTTTTTGCGTGAAAGAGTACCTAACAAACATCCATTTTTCGGACGGGCAAATTCTTAGTGTGAGTAGGGACCACCTGTCAAATCGTCTTGACATTCATTCTTAGTTTGGACCTGAATATTGTTGGAAATAACTTAATTACAACAATGATTTTGGCATGTGCCTAATACACATCATGGAGTTCGTATATGTGTCGCAGTATAAACTCTGAATAAGAATAAGTTTTCTAGACAGATGTCACTATCATAAACGTGCTCGTACTTCTGACCGTTTTGCCTGTGCGGATGCACAATATATTTTGGAGTCTAATATTTTATTTTATTGAGTAGCCCACGGAATTTCCAACAAATATATCCGTAAGGGCGGATTGTTTCACGTCCACTTGATGCACGCGTATACGTCAAAAATGGCACTAGCTATCGTCAAACTAAAAAAGCGTTATTTCAAATTACAATTACTAAATTACGACCTTGACGTACGTCAAATAATAACGAGTCCATAATCGTTATTATTTGACGTACGTGTTACGTTAACCAACCGTTTGGAACAACCGGCCCTATGTCATACATAGTACAGTACCCGGCGATAAATATTGCACATCGACCTTTGGAAAGAGACAATCGGCTAATTTCGGCTTCGTAGAGCATTATCTCTGTCGCACAAAATACAAACAGTCCGGTATCTATTAGGAGCTGTTAAAACAATTATGATTTGCTTATTTTGATAATTATTTTTATTCTTTGTATAAAATGGTTTTGTGTAAAAAGGTCGATGTGCAATATTTATCGCCGGGTACTGTAGCAAACTATGCTTAGGGAGTAGATCCCCAGCACTGATTGATATGAAATTTGACAGAGAGGTAGCCTGGGACCTGGTGAAGGACATGGCTACTTTTTATCCCGGATTGCTGACGAAATTGTGGGCAACAGATTTATTAAACAACACCCTAATTGCGTAACACACTTTAAATTTCAATCTGAATAATTTTGAAGGATATTGCTAATCCATTGCGTCCTTGTAAATTCGAGATGTCAGCATCATTCAGAGGGCCCCGTCAGGGCCGAAGCCTGCCGGGTCAGCGGGATTGTCGGAAAGGGTTACCGCTGGCTCGGAACATAAAGGGCTAAGGAAGGAACACGGGTGGGTTTTAGTCAGTAAGAGTCTGACACTCCCTTCCGCTCCACCCAGAGCGGGAGGGGTCATTTGATGATGTCCCATCCTCAAAAAAAAAAGCAATGATCGTTGTTGAACTGCCAAAATCAAACCCATTGCTACTGTTAGTGTGTTACGCAATTACCCCGCGGGGTAACAGAAATATCGACGTGCGACCTATTACTATGTATTTAGTACATGATTCTAGACTGAAAGTTTCAACGCGCCATGCGTTGAAACTTTCAAGGCTCCTTCCGACAATTACCAACAATTACCGACTGAAGGCTCCTACAAACAGGCGCGACACGCTATAAATTCGCGCGCGATACAAAGGCACCGCAAGTCGCGCAACGAGCGTTGCCTTTGTGTCGCGCGCGATTCGCGTCGCGCGTCGCGCCTGTCTGTAGAAGCCTTCAGTCGGATATTTAAAAAAAAATTGCTGTCCCATATACATTGAAAGCTGAGGTATTGCTCTTTTCCATGAAAAAGCTATTTGTTTTTTGATAACCGGCGAGAAATTTCTACGCTAGGTGTGTAAGTCTTTTCTTCTTTTTGATATTTTACCTATTTATAACCTTTTGTTTATACTTTCGCTACCTTTTGGTTTTTTTTTCTTTTGGTTTTTACTTTTACTACCAGAACCAGCGCATTGACCAAATATTAACTACCGAAATAAAAATACAAATAAACATATAATTATAAGGGTGTATTTTTATTTTACACGTATATTACCCGTTTATTATAGTACCCGGCGATAAATATTGCACATCGACCTTTGGAAAGAGACAATCGGCTAATTTCGGCTTCGTAGAGCGTTATCTCTGTCGCACGAAATACAAACAGTCGGGTATCCATTAGGAGCTGTTAAAACAATTATGATTTGCTTCTTTTGATAATTATTTTTATTCTTTGTATAAAATACACCAATTTGAATTAGTCGATGTGCAATATTTATCGCCGGGTACTGTAGTATAGATTTGAGAAGGGCCGCTCAGGTACCTAGCGAACATAGAGGCTCTTCTATTCCGAGAAACTACCTCCATTATTCCTCGACTAATCACGTCGAAACATGTATGTACCTACATGTTACAGATATTGCCAAATAGTAGGTACCAACCTCTATTATAACAATAGAGGTATAATATAGAAACGTTTGTCGTAATTGGACGGTACACTGAGGGCGTAATGTGTGTGGTTCTGAAGCGATTTCTATTTGCGATCAACAATGTAATTAATCCAAAATAAATTGCTCTACGTAAATAGGCTTAGGCCTTACTAGCTACTGCTTAACTATTTCAAAGGACATCACTTATAATTGTATTTACCTTAAAAAGTACCACACTGAAAGAAATACAGTAAATAAAAATTATAAAAACATTGATCTGAACTGCTTTAAACAGTTATATATAATATTAGCCTAATGTTCAAAACAGTATTTTTAAGGCTCCTTCAAACAGGCGCGACACGCGATAAAATCGCGAGCGACACAAAGGCACCGCAAGTCGCGCAACGAGCGGTGCCTTTGTGTAGCGCACGATTCGCGTCGCGCGTCGCGCCTGTTTGCAGGAGCCTTTACTGATCCGAAAACAGTTAAAGCTTGAGGTAAAATGTTACCGTCGTGACAGTAAACTTTAACGTTTTAACTTTAACATGTTTATCAATAAAAGGTACGTTCAATCATTAAACGTTACTGTTTTGTCTTTTATTGTTTTACAAACATTTCTTCTTACTGTATAATATCAGTAAGTTTTAATAAATCGCTTTAAGAGGTTACATGACCGAAAGCGCGATCACTGTAGGACTGCATAGAAAAAAAAAAGAAGCGCGATGTCACAACGCTGGTAATTTATTCCAAAATATGAAGCAATTTAAAACAAAAAAATGAAAACACTAGCTTTAGTATGTTGCTTGTATAATAATCTGACAAAAAATCAGAATGATTGTACGAGTATGGTTTTTATTGTAAAAAGGAAGTTTTTAGAGGTATCTTCATGATTTTTTTCTATCGTACCAAATTAGTTGTATTATGTTTTCAACACACTATCTACCTAGCATATATCCTGAAGAATATCATATATTTGTCTGATTTTGTTTACTGTAGTCGATTATATACTTTTAGGCATTATAAAAATTGCGTTTTTTTGCGTTTAGGTCCTGTAGTCCCCTTAGCAATAACGGTAAACCGTATTACTAAACCTATTTAATTACTATGTCTTCAATACCATTTCTGAGAGGATAAAATATGTTATCCCAAATTAATGACGTAAGCATTAGAGAGGATAAAATATGTGATCCCAAATTAATAACGTAACATAACATTGGATATTATAACGCAACCTTAGTTATCCTTAGTATTCTCAGTAGTCAAATTCTGAACATTTAATCCGGTAATTTATATGGATTTCTATCGTAAATATCGAACAAGAATACGAGTGACTACCAATAATTCATTAGGTATATCAAACTTTTGACTAGACTTTTTCTTTTAGCACTATGAAAGAACACTATGACCTCTAGACAAGTTACAATTTTTTGTATACAAATAACTAACAAACTCATCATAGAATAAAATTGATATGGTATTATTCTTTGGCTAAAAAGATGAGAATAATATCTCAATCAGAGTGTCTTCGTATAGAGCGTAGGGTGTCTAACGTTAAGGCCCCTTCAAAAAGGCGCGACACGCGATAAAATCGCACGCGACACAAAGGCACCGCAAGTCGCGCAACGAGCGGTGCCTTTGTGTCGCGCGCGATTATATCGCGTGTCGCCTTTAGGCTTCGGTCTCGAAGTCAGCGATTGCGGGGCGACGGCGGCGGCGGCGCGGGGAGCGACGCGGCAATGTGCAGACCCGGTCTCGAAGCCAGCGGGCAGATCGCGCGGCGCTAGAGCGGCGGCGTAGTGTTGTGTTATGAGAAATTAGTGTCTTTGTTCGCGAACCAAATGTCGAAACAGCGACGACAACATCTTTTTGATACGACATTTTGAAACGTCGGTCGTTAAAAAGCAAAAATAAAATGCACAACACTATACATCAATGCAGACGCGCGGGTACCGCTGGACTGGCGCGCATCGCTCGTACGCCGCTCCCCGCGCCTTCGAAGTTACTTCCATATAAATCTATGCATTGAAAGGCGCCGCTCCCCGCGCCACCGCCGCCACCACCCCGCGCTCGTTGACTTTGTGTCCGTAGCCTTATGCCTCGGCTACGAAAGTAACGATACGCTTGAGGCATCAATTCACTACAAGCGTTATTTCTAAGCGCCAAAAGACTTCACGAACTTCAAATGTTCGCCTGTAGCGTGTACTTCGGTGGGGGGGATGAATCAGTTCAGTACAGAGCAGAGTGAGCACGCGTCGAGATTACACGTGAAAATGTCGCTGTCAAAATTACCTAATATTGTTTTGAAAATAGTGGTTTTTTCTCACAATATGATATTATGAATTTGCGACAAGGAGTACCTACACGATTTAAATAGAGAGAGACTATAATGTGGTGAATTTCATAACATATATAAAAAATTTGACGTTTTCGTACAAAATTTTTTGAGTATACTAGAATGAGTGTCGATACTTTTAATTTTTTGAATTTTAATTTCTTCCCACATTTTGTTTACAACATTCCTATACTATGTTGCGGATGTGAACTCATGCATAACGCAGGTCGATTTTGGATTGCAGTGGTAAATTCTTCAGTATTCTTATTGGATTAGTTACTATAAACGCGACAAAAACAAAACAATTTGTTTTGGACGCAGTCGCGCGGAGCGACCGTTTCTATCGGAGCGCGTGGAGCGACTGTTTCGTGCACACTGTGGAATTTTCTAATAAAATTGTTTTCGACATCCAACGCTCGTGCAAATTCGCTCGAAGCAAACTTCGCTGCTGCTTGCAGCGCTACTTTGTAGCCTTGTAGATAATAGACATACACTTGTTTTTGACGCTGACGCTTGCAGCGCAAGGCGAATACGCTTGGAACATCGCATTTCGTGGCCCTCGGGTTAGCGTTGACATCACTACCTGCGTTGCGTGGAGGAGCACGAATACCTATGCCCTGTTGATGCGGTGTTAACGTCACGTTTGTGCAGCGTATAATGGTAGACAAATGCTTACGCTAGTGAAACCCAGAACAATATAAAAAAAAGATTACTAACCTGTGCAACATGTAAATGAAATTGAAGAGACAGTTAAGGGATGCCATCATCAGATCAGCGAAGGAGAGGTTCACCAGGAAGTAGTTGGTGACAGTCCTCATGCGTCGATGAGCTGTAAACAATAAAAACTATTAACGAGAGGTATTTTTCGTAAATAAGCTTTGTACAAAGGCTAAGGATAATTGTGTAACTGTACGTAATATCCATCCGTTAGTTATAATATTCGGGTTTCCTTTTTCTGTTATTCCATATACGTGTGCTCAATTATCCTTGTCACGTTTTCCTTCCCACATCGCGAATAGTACACGAATATAATATGTTCAACAAAGCAGATAACTGACTACCCGAAAACCGATCCGATATTAGTAAATCCCTAACATGGCATATCTGATTGATATTGTTTCCGTATTGATACACAAAAATAATATTGTCGAAACACAAAATAGGTTAAGTGTATCAGGTAAGAAAATCGGGCCCGGAATAGGTCCTTGAGGTGAATCACGTGTAGATATTTCCGGGTTCTTTTGTTTGATGATAAAATCTTTACAGGCTTTAGCTTTCACCTAGAACCTTTTTAATACCTATTAGGTCTTCCTAACTTTTGTTAATTTCCTACTGTTGCTTTCTTAGGATTTAAAATAATATTATTATGTAGATTAGATGTGTAGGTATGTAATGTTTTTAGCACCTAGATCAAGTATGAGTGTCTCTTTCAAAAACTTATTTCGAGTTCATTCGCTATCCTCACGATTTTAAACATGGCCTGTGTATGTGTGTGTGGTATATTTATTTAATGGCTCTTACCACAAAAATATAGCCCCCCCCCCTGACCGAATTTTGGTTTTGGCGACCAATCCTAGCGGAGACCAGCCTTCGACGCGGGAGATATTATAGTGCACAAGTGTGTGCACAGACACAGGTGTACTCTCTCTACCCTCATACTCAGCAGACCCGCTTGCGACCACGAGACCAACGGAGCAGTCAGCCACAAAAATACTAAGATATTTACTACACGACAAAAACTTGGTGCCAATTATTTACTGTCTGCTGACAGAACTCTTCTAGATATCAAAGTAAACTATTCCTATAGAAAGACTAATTTTCAGCGTTTTAAATTAAACAAAACCTTAAAACAAATTTTTCTCACGAACTAGGACCCACTATTTTAATTAAGCGAATAGCCTTATTGGCAAATGTAGCGTTATACTTCTGGGAAAACAAGCGCGCAGTTTCCGTTTATTTTAATAACTAAAACAGTGTTGTTATTAATATAAATATCAAAATCATAACTGCCCAATCCTTCGGGGGATTGTGAGCGCGCTGTTTATGTTGTTGTTAATATCATATAATTTTGATTTGTTTGGAACACCAAACAAATATATAAACATAATAACAACATAAACAACAACTTATATAGACCAAAGCAAAATTATGAGAGAAGATACTCTCATAATTTTGTAACGGAAAACAAACAACAAAACTATAACATTGAATACACTTACTACCTAATATTAAATTGTTGTACGTGTGTTGATTTCTTTAACTAGCTGAGCGGCGAACTTCGTACCTAATGCCTTTTTTTTTACGGATGGGAATTCATCAAATGACCCCTCCCGCTCTGGGTGGAGCGGAAGGGAGTGTCAGACTCTTACTGACTAAAACCCACCCGTGTTCCTTCCTTAGCCTTTTATGTTCCGGGGCAGCGGTAACCCTTTCGGACAATCCCGCTGACCCGGAGGCTTCGGCCCTGACGGCCCATTCATTTGATGCTGACGTCTCTTTGAGGCGCGAGTGGAACACGTACGCGCCATCCGGTACGGGCCTGGTCCTGATTGGACGGTGAGCTACTCATTACTCTCCGTCCGCAGGCCCGCGGCTACGGTGGCCGGGAGTCGTCGCGCGGCTCCCGACGCCCGGAGCGTCTCCCACGGCGGCTGGGACGGGAGGCTCTCTCCCTCAGCCCTCCCGCCACCTCCTTCGCATGACTGCCTCGCAAAAGGTGGTGACTCCCTCCAACTCCCTCTCGCTCCGGACCATGGCTTGAATCAGGGCCGGACGCGAGAGGTCGCCGTCGCTACCGATCGCCTCTACGAGGACACGGCGGTGCTCCGGCCAAGCGGGGCAGACCTCCACCGTGTCCTCTGGGCGAGTACCTACTGCCTCAGAATGTGATTTTCTTAGTTTTCTAATGCGCGAGAAAACTTCTCGACAAACGAAAAAGAATTATTGAAATGATCATCAAAAAAGCCTTTCCATACAAGATGGATGAGAAAATGAATTGTCTTCATTTTTTTTTCGTGAATATTTCCCTTGTTTTAATAGTTAATCTGCTATTACAGTTCCTAAATGACGTACTCTTATAATTTTATCCGTACAACGTACAAATATTATTCCATTCTCGGAATCAGCCTCGAGAATAAACTTTATTACTTCTATCGCCCGCTATTCAAAGCAAGTTTATGAACAGGGTTTTCTGCGAGAAAAGCTGAATTCTGGCTGTTTCCTCAGGGAAACTAAAACAAATTAAAGCAGGGAAATTAAAACAATAGACAACACTCAGGTGTTGTCTATTGTTTTAATTTAGCCATGTGGCAGTAGATTATAATATCCATCAAAGCCGCATAATAATTATTATGCGGCTTTGATGGATATTTGAAAATATTCCTGGAGAACTTTAATTAAGTACTGTTAATCATGAGGTTCGATCCTCAGGTAAGGCATAGTGTTATTGGGTTTTTTCTCAGTTGGAGTCTAAATTTACCACCCCTATCACATGGGATTTAAAACTTAATTGGCAAAATGTAGGTGTGCCTCTGCATTACCCATAAAGGATTATAGGCGATTTATGTTATTGTGTTTCATTAATTTACTGTGGTGTAACTTTTAATCCTTCTGAACAGTTATAAATAACACGTACAATTTTGTTCAATTTTCATTTTTCGTTTGTTCATTTTAGTATGAGTAGATATCTAACATGAACAAAGGTATCCTAGAGTCCATAAACTTACTTAAACGTGGTATTAATAAAACTGTTTCATTGCTTAAGGCCAGGATCTTCGAGCGTAGTAGGCATTTAGCGTTACCTCCGTCCTCGCGTGGCAAATCCCGCGAACGCGCAGTTCGAATGAACTCGCTGACCCCTGTCAAGGTAACGTAACAACATCTAACAGTATTGTGAATCGGCTCTTTTCTTGAAATATAGGGCTGCTCGCCTACAGTATTTTAATTTCATCATCCCACTTTAGTTTCTTTCTAGTTTTGTGATTGTAAATATTATATTTTTAACCGACTTCTAAAAAGGAGGAGGTTCTCAATTCGGATGTTTCTATTTTTTTTTACGTATGTTCGGGCATAACTCCATCGTAAATAAACGGATATGCAATTTTTTTTTTTTTTTGTAAAGATCTGATGATGATTTTCGGAGACAAACAAAAAATCCACCGCGATTGTTGCTATAGCATAATATGTAATCGCAATCACACAACATAACATCACGCCTGTACCCTTCAAAGGGTAAGGCAGATGTGTTCAATAGCTTTCTGTCACTGTCATGATATTCACATAGCAAGTAGTGATATATGAATTTGTTTAGGGTAGGTAGGTACAACTAAAAAGTGAAAAATTAAAACTTTTTTACAAAAAAAACAACCGACTTCCAAAAAAAAAACACTACAAAGTGAAAAATAACTTTAGTTTCGAAAGTCGGTGTCAAAAAACATTCGAATTGAGAACCTCCTCCTTTTTTGAAGTCGGTTAAAAACGAAAAAGCAGAACCAGTGACACCGACTTCCGAAATGAAAGTTATTTTTCACTTTGTAGTGTTGTTTTTGGAAGTCGGTTGTTTTTTTTTATATAATGTTATATATAATTTATGTCAATATTTCTGGTGTTTAGTTTTTAGGGAATTATAAGTACCTAAAGCAACATAATTAATTTTATTACCTACTAACAATTGTTTTTAATTGCTACCTAATATTTTTTTCATGACTGTTACAGCGCTTCCGCACTACCCTTTCTTTTTTTTTTTGAGGATAGGAAATCATCAAATGACCCCTCCCGCTCTGGGTGGAGCGGAAGGGATTGTCAGGCTCTGACTAAAACCTACCCGTGTTCCTTCCTTAGCCCTTTATGTTCCGGGGTAGCGGTAACCTTTTCGGACAATCCTGCTGCCCCGGTAGGCTTCGGCCCTGACGGGCCCCTTCCCTATTGCTGATATCTCTTTGAGGCGCGCGTGGAACAAGTACGTGCCGTCCGGCTCGGGCCTGGTCCTGATCGGACGGTGAGCTACCCATTACTCTCCGTCCACAGGCCTGCACCTACGGTGGCCGGGGTCGTCACTCGGCTCCCGACGACGCCCGGAGCGTCTCCCGCGGCGTCTGGGACGTGAGGCTCTGTCCCTCAGCCATCCCGCCACCTCCTTCGCTAGCACGACTGCTTCTCAGAAGGAGGTTTTCTTTCAAGACTGTTACAGCGCTTCCGCACTACCCTTACGATCCGTTTTTTTGAATTTTTGTCTGATAATAAACTACTGGAGGGATTTTGATGGGAGTTTCGATATTCTGTAGCTTTGGTTTTCATCTATCACATAGGGTATGTTTAATAAATGAGTTATAGTCCACGCGTACGAAGTCGCGGGCATAAGTTAGTTATTTATTATTAGTTATATAAGTACTTTGGACTTAGTAAATTCTGATAAAGCTCATTACAACATAATACACAGGATAAAAAATTCTTTATTAGAAATACTAAAATATTACTCTGTCAAAGAAGTACCAAGGGAATCAATAATACACAAAATGTTAGTTATTCATCCAAATTTATTTTGAACACCTTCAAAGTATGCTCCTTCAGAAACGACACACTTACGCTAACGAATAATCCAATCGTCAAAGAAAATTTCAAACGCTTTTTCCGGAATTGAGTTTAGTTTACGCCCTGAATTCTCATTCGTTCGCTAAAATTCTTTCACAATGATGGCCTTGTGCAAAGGTGCATTATCGTGGTACAAAATCCAACAATTATCTTTCAACAAATCTGGCCTTTTTCTTCGAATTTGCTCTCTTAAACGCCGCATTACGTTCAAATAATATTACTTATTTACCGTTTGACCTTCCGGTAAGAATTCCGTGTGCACAACACCGCGATAGTCAAAGAAAACAGTCAACATGACTTTGACTTTTGATCGACTGGCGTGGTTTTTCGGTTTCGGTTCAGTTCTTTTAGGACTAGCCGAGCGGCAACAACAACGGATCGACTCGTGAGGTACAAACAGTACCTCACGAGTCGATCCGTATTATTTTAAATAATCACTTGGGTATGAAACATGTTGCCGCTCGGCTAGTCCTAAATGACCTGAATTTTCTCCAAAAACGCAATCGTTTATGAGTCGCTGAAGACATGCTAGAACGAGTCAATTCCGACCCAACATTTATGAAACGCATTGTTACTGGTGACGAGACGAGTTTGACATGCAAACTAGTCAACACGCTTCGGAGTGGCGCCTTCCAACTGAACCGAAACCGAAAAACCACGCCAGTCGATCAAAAGTCAAAGTCATGTTGACTGTTTTCTTTGACTATCGCGGTGTTGTGCACACGGAATTCTTACCGGAAGGTCAAACGGTAAATAAATAATATTATTTGAACGTAATGCGGCGTTTAAGAGAGCAAATTCGAAGAAAAAGGCCAGATTTGTGGAAAGATAATTGTTGGATTTTGTACCACGATAATGCCTTTGCACAAGGCCATCATTGTGAAAGAATTTTAGCGAACGAATGAGAATTCAGGGCGTAAACTAAACTCAATTCCGGAAAAAGCGTTTGAAATTTTCTTTGATGATTGGATTATTCATTGGCGTAAGTGTGTCGTTTCTGAAGGAGCATACTTTGAAGGTGATCAAAATAAATTTGGATGAATAATCAAAATAAATTTGGATGAATAACTAACATTTTGTGTATTTATTGATTCCCTTGGTACTTCTTTGACAGAGTAGCATTTTAGTATTTCTTATTTCTAATAAAGAATTTTTTATCCTGTGTATTGTGTTGTAATGAGCTTTATCAGAATTTACTAAGTCCAAAGTACTTATATAACTAATAATAAATAACTAACTTATGCCCGCGACTTCGTACGCGTGGACTATAACTCATTTATTAAACATACCCTATGTGATAGATGAAAACCAAAGCTGCAGAATATCGAAACTCCCATCAAAATCCCTCCAGTAGTTTATTATCAGACAAAAATTCCAAAAAACAGATCGTAAGGGTAGTGCGGAAGCGCTGTAACAGTCTTGAAAGAAAACCTCCTTCTGAGAAGCAGTCATGCTAGCGAAGGAGGTGGCGGGATGGCTGAGGGACAGAGCCTCACGTCCCAGACGCCGCGGGAGACGCTCCGGGCGTCGTCGGGAGCCGAGTGACGACCCCGGCCACCGTAGGCGCAGGCCTGCGGACGGAGAGTAACGGGTAGCTCACCGTCCGATCAGGACCAGGCCCGAGCCGGACGGCACGTACTTGTTCCACGCGCGCCTCAAAGAGATGTCAGCAATAGGGAAGGGGCCCGTCAGGGCCGAAGCCTGCCGGGGCAGCAGGATTGTCCGAAAGGGTTACCGCTACCCCGGAACATAAAGGGCTAAGGAAGGAACACGGGTGGGTTTTAGTCAGAACCTGACAATCCCTTCCGCTCCACCCAGAGCGGGAGGGGTCATTTGATGATTTCCCATCCTCAAAAAAAAAGAAAGGGTAGTGCGGAAGCGCTGTAACAGTCATGAAAAAAATATCAGGTAGCAATTAAAAACAATTGTTAGTAGGTAATAAAATTAATTATGTTGCTATACTTATAATTCCCTAAAAACTAAACACCAGAAATATTGACACAAATTCTATATAACATTATATAAAAAAAAACAACCGACTTCCAAAAACAACACTACAAAGTGAAAAATAACTTTCATTTCGGAAGTCGGTGTCACTGGTTCTGCATTTTCGTTTTTAACCGACTTCAAAAAAGGAGGAGGTTCTCAATTCGAATGTTTTTGACACCGACTTTCGAAACTAAAGTTATTTTTCACTTTGTAGTGTTTTTTTTTGGAAGTCGGTTGTTTTTTTTTTTGTAAAAAAGTTTTAATTTTTCACTTTTTAGTTGTACAGCACGCTTCATAGAAACCGTTACACCTTGGTAATGACATCGAACCTATTTAAGTTTTTTGAAATGTATCGTAAGTGGCATGTTGGTCTAGTGGTTAACACTGCGGCTTAACAATACGACGGTCTCGAGTTCAATCCGCGGTTGAGAAGATTTTTTTTATTTTATTAATTTACCTTTATTATTATTTTTTAGTTTCTTTAGTAGTTAGTTTTGTTTTTTTCGTTAATTATTATTAAAAAATCAAATGGAGGTTTGTAATAAAAGCTTAGCATTTTGCATAAACAATATTCATTTATTTCTTTAATTACATTTCTAGGACTTCATGGAATCCACTTCCTGGTTGAATATACAGATTTCTATCTGTGTTAAATTGGGGTTATTATACTTAGAATATTAACTAAACACAAAATAGATATCCTAGTTTGGTTTAGATAACGGTTCGTTTATAGATATTTCTAGAAACTGTGAATTACAGAGGAAGAACCAACATGCTAAACTATAACAGTATAGCAATATACATCTTTCTCTTTTATCACATTTTCTGATAACCCTTATTTAACACAACATTAGAAAAATATGTGAGGTCAGATGGTGCATCGTTAACACATTACAAGACTACTTGTAAACAAGAACTGGATTGATAATAATAAAGGTTGTTTATTTTTGATTGACTACGAGATAATGATCCCACTGATAATGGAATGATATTGGGAATGATTAACACTTGACACTTGCTCATATAAATGTTCCAATGCATTTTTATCAAATAAGTTACACAGTCAATCTGCTGAGTTGCCTATTCATAACGGATAGGATGGCCGTCACTGTCTAACACTTCTTGAAGTCAGAATTTGAACGCGTAGTTTTGAAGGGTGCCACTGAGTGAACTTTCACAATACATATTACGTTGTCGCTTCGATTCATTAGTGTAAGCAATCGGGCGAGGGCCTTGGTGATCACATTTCATATCACCCGTCGCTTGATACCTTTGTATCCATCTACGAACTGTTTTTCTCTGTAATGAAAATAATAATATTAGAAATACATAAAAAAAATCCAACTTGTAAGTAATAATGCAACATGATTGCAACAATAAATAGGTATGTGTAAGAATAACGTAAATCTTACCGTTATGCTTATATCTCGTGCTATTTTCTTTATGTTTTGTTCCTTTTCCCACAGAACTACAATTTTAGCCTTTAATAAAGTTGTTAATCGAACCATACCATCGATTAATAGAATCAACTGGTCAAAAACTTAATAAATTGGATAATATTACGATGAAGATAATTACACACAAGCGAATCGGCACGAAAATGAAACCATTTGAAAAGTAAAAATACCCTCAATCACAGTTTAGTAAATAAGGCGAAGAATAGTATACTAAATTCAACCTTAACTCGCAGTTCATACAGCAGTTAAGTTTCTGAAGTAAAATGAGGGTAGTGCAACAATCGGAATCAACACATTCTATTCAACCAAACAAGACATCTATGCTAATTTCAACCTTATGTTTTAGTTAATAGAGGAGTTGCGTATTGCATTTTGTAAAACAAGTCGGTAAGGTGCTAGTATTAAATATAAGACGGAAGTTGAAATTTAAACCTTAATATCTAGAAGATTAGACCGTTAATAACCTTGTTCGATAAAAGGAGTAATGCTATTCGAATTTTCGTTAAGATTGCTAACTGAGCCAATAGCCTAGTGGTATAAGGCGCGGTCTAGATGATCTCGCGATGTGGGTTCGTATCTTAGTCGCACGCAGCGTCTTTTTGTAAGTTATTCTTGGTATCTATACGGTTCGGCCAGAAGGAAGCCGATAAAATACCATATAAATTATTAAAAACATTGCAAATAATATTTGAGACGGATCGGTGGGTGCACGAGATGGGTGCGGCGGCGGGGCGCGGGGGAGGGAGCTGCTCAAGGCTCACGTGACACGCGGGCCCGAGCGTGCTCGGGCGATAATCTTTAAGTCTTGGAGGGGTACTATTTCTCTGAAACCGACTGTACCTACCTACCCCAAACAAATTCATATATCACTACTTGCTATGTGAATATCAGTGACAGAAAGCTATTGAACACATCTGTCTTACCCTTTGAAGGGTACAGGCGTGATGTTATGTTGTGTGATTGCGATTACATATGTTATAGCAGCAATCGCGGTGGATTTTTTGTTTGTCTCCGAAAATTATCATCAGATCTTTACAAAAAAAAAAAAAATTGTATATCCGTTTATTTACGATGGAGTTATGCCCGAAGCGTGCGATTTGTGACAATATTCATTGAAATAAGTACAAGTACTTACTTGTTTACCTATTTATTTTTCACTTTGTAGTGTTTTTTTCGGAAGTCGGTTGTTTTTTTTTTGTAAAAAAATTTTTGTTTAGTAGATTTAATAAAAACTTATTGACGAATTCAAGCAACTATAGTAGTCTATAATTGCTCTTTGCCATATTATTACTTATTGACGAATTCAAGCAACCAAAAACAGCACAATGTACCTAGTTATTGTGCTGTTTTTGGTTGCTTAAATTCGTCACCAAGTTTTTATTAAATCTACTAAACAAACATTTTTTTACAAAAAAAAACAACCGACTTCCGAAAAAACACTACAAAGTGAAAAATAATTTTTATTTCGAAAGTCGGTGTTGTTGGTTCTATATTTTCGTTTGTTGACACCGACATTCGAAATTAATGTTATTTTTCACTTTGTAGTGTTTTTTTCGGAAGTCGGTTGTTTTTTTTTTATAAAAAAGTTTTTATTTTTTACTTTTTAGTTGTACCTACCTACCCCAAAAAAATTCATTTATCACTACTGCCATCTGCCTACCCTTTTAAAGCGTACAGGCGTGATGTTATGTAGTGTGATTGCGTAAACAATGCATTCTTAGGCTATAGGAGCAAACGCGGTTGATTTGCTGGCATTTATTGAAGAGTTCCGTTGTCTGTCTCCGAAACTCCTCATCAGATCTTTACGGAATTTAAATAGGACCATTTCGGAATAAACCTCGTTCGAACAAAAAAAAAATTGTAAATCCGTCTATATATGAGGGAGTTATGCCTGAACATACATAAAAAAAATATCGAAACTATCAAAAAAGAAAGAAAACACTAACTGTTCTTCAACCGTGATTTAGTCCTAATTTTATTTCTTTTATTTGCCATTTTCACCAAATCACAAATATAAATTGTCTTAGTAACTATTATACAATAAAATACAAATTATTTACACAAGAAGAAATAAACAAATAAAATCTAAACTATGGTATTTACAATTGATTTTATTTCGAGTTAATATTATTTACGGAACAGAAGCGAAGCGCGTGCGCAAATATTTGGCATAGGTCTCTCCTCGGTAACGTCCCGCGGGACACTGGCAAGCGACGCGTTAATCGAAAAACTTGAAATAATCGATAAAAAATATAATAAATTTAATAAAAAAAAAATAATGGGTGGAATCGATTCCAAAATGAATTACCTATAAATTGATATTATTTATAAAATATGGAGTATTATAGTACTCGTTTAAAATGAAATTTGCTTGTAAAAAAACTGCAAATCGAAGTTACTTCAGTATTTTTTTCTATCGAGAAAATTGTATTGCATCGTGTATTGAACGAGTACATGGTAAAGAGAAAGAATGCATCCTAAATATATATTTATTTCAGATTCAAAATGTTGTAATTTGCCTATCAAAAGTGAATTCTAAAACAGGCAAAACCAGGAATACCTGGCCTTAAGGTAGACCGCGAAATCGTATTAATAAAACTGTTTCAACTGCATTTGCTTACGGTAGACCGCGAAATTGTCACGTTTTTTGCGATTTGCAGGTGTGGTTGTATGTTGATCGAAATATAATTCACTACAGTAAAAAATGTGTACCTATTTCCAGAATTATAATTATTAAAATTATCAATACAACACCCTAAGTCAGAATTGTCCTCAAATATCATGATTGGTTTCAGGAAATAGTTATTCTACAATACCTTCTTAATTTGAACTTAGAGAGCTGTATTGATGATTTCAATTCTATTAAGACGATTCTTACGGTCGCAAAACATAATTTTGATTAACATATTTACAACATTGGCCCTAATTCAGACTTATTCCGGTCTGATCCCACTATGATGACCATTTAAAGATTCCTTACTTCGAAACCACGTCAAATCAATAGTTTTTTTTTACTCCAGTTTATTAATTTTTTTTTCTATAAATTAAAATAATAAGTACCTAAGCAAATAATACCTAATTAATAATATAACCAAATTTAACCCTAACTTAACTAAAACTATACACAAACTAAAATGTGGCGTCGAAAAATTCATCCGCATCGCTGACGACTGGTAATGTACCTAAGAGACTGGCGGCATTACCACGTAGTATGGCAATGCTTAGCCTTTGGCCAAAGTAAAAGCCAGCCCTTGGGTCAAGGGAAGTGAACTAGCCGATTCAAAATTTCTTTATTCCTTAGTTAATCACGACATTTGCTATTAACATATTCTCTATATATAACACAATGGCGTGGTTTGAACTGTCAAAATACATATTGTTGTCCATACGGTTGACATTTCGATTCCTTGCCGTTAACAAGACACGATATTGACCATGTAGAAGTGTATTTTGTGTAAAAAACAGATCGTTATCCAAAAACAACATGGCTTCTTACCAGTAACTATCCAAATGACGATGACATTTCCTCCAATAGCAACTGCCAGCATGGCTGTGAACAGACACACCCAGGAATTGTGTGCCCATGTTGGCATGGTGTTGGACGATGGTGAGGCTGTGGTTTTTGGGACCAAGATGGTAGCCGCATTCAGTATACTGCGGTTGAAGTCCATGTTCCATGTATACACCACCTGTAGGGAAAAGTAGTTTTTAGAAAAATGTATCATGTTTAACCTATCACAACCAAACTGATAGTCGCGCAAACATGCGATGATGCGACCTGCGCAATAATTCTATTCGGCGCACCCGAACGCGTCGTCTGAAAGAACCTTCCAGTTTTCTGAACAAATAAGGGATTTAGTGAGTGTGACGAGCGACCGTTCGTTTTTGGTTAGGACTAAGAGTACAGTAGTCTTCAAATGGACATGGGCCTATCAAATCGCCCAGCTATGTTAATCCAGCTGCTACCAGCCACCCTGCGAAAGTCTTTGCTCCACTTATCAGGGTGACCTGCCTTACGTTTGCCGATTCAAACTCAAACTCAAACATTTATTTCAATTAAAAAGTGCCTGTATATAGGCACTTTTGAATCGTCAAAATTAAATAGTAGGTCAGTTAGTTAGAAAGTAGAAGCTGTTGCCCATTCCAAAACGTAGATCTTAGTGGAGAAGAACGGGCAAAAAACTGCATGGACACTCTTTTAAATCAAGATATTACAAAATCCTGGATACAATATTCTTGTTGCTTCTATTGTGACAACAATTTAAAAAAATAAAAAACAAATGAAGAAACAATTCAAAATATAACATTAAAAATAAGATTCGCGATGTCTACTTAAGAATACGCGACCCCAATTATAGGTAATACGGGCTGGTGTCCGCAACTCCACGTCAATGCGCGTATTTTGCGTACGACCCCAATTATTTATAATAGTCATCAGCAAAATAAATATTTGAACATAATATAAAAACCGGTCAGGTTTACCCGTAGAATTAGAGTCAATTAATTGTATCCTGGCTGACAATGAATTTATGACTAAAAAAAGTTAATACTTATGGGGAAAAAAAATTAGGTGTAAATTAATTATAATGCTCAGACAACGAATTATTAATTGCCTGAACAGTGGTGGCCAAGTGGTAACGACTTGTAGGTCGTAGGTTCAAACCTAGACGCTTTACTTTGTGTAAATTATTTCGTCACCACTGCTCTCAAAACGGTGAAGGAAAACATCGTGAAAAATCAAGCAATTCTTAGAACCAAAAATTCGAAGACATGTGGCATCTATTAGTCTGCACTGGGCCCGCGTGGTGGATTACGGCCCACTCCCTCTCACTGAGAGGAGGCCTGTGTATCAGCAGTGGGAACATTATAGGCTGATTTATTATATTATGTATGATTATGTATAATTATGTAAACCCAAAAGGTGAAAAATTCGCACCAGTATGAATTTTCCCCTCTGCCTTCCATTGAGTCAAAAAAGGTAACTCTTGAAAATTAACATTAAACCACTTTTCAATACCTAGTAAGCTATTAATTTAAGGCTCCTTCAAAGAGGCGCGACACGTGATTAAATTGCGCGCGACACAAAGGCACCGCAAGTCGCGCAACGAGCGATACCTTTGTGTCGCGCGCGATTATATCGCGTGTCGCGTCTGTCTGTAGGAGACTTTATTGGAAAAATAGGTCTCAGGTGCAATACCGAGGTGGAGCTGAACTAATAATCCGATTTGGACATTACCGTGCAACACTACCGGTTTGCCAATCGCAAGATCCCATCTGGCCTCTGTTGCTTTATTGCTTCATGAGTGAAGAACAATAGGATTTGATTAAATCCTTACTTCCTTACTGTAAAGGATGGATTTTTGAGATGGGTCATCCTAGCCGTTGTAACTACACGAAATCGGTTAGGACACTTTCCTTACCGATTGAAACCGATTTTTTTTTTATTTCCTTACCGATTGAGACTGAATTTGAAAAAAAAGTGCTGTGTGCAGATGGGTAATTTAAAAAAAAAACAAACTTTTTTATGTCAATCGATCCTGTTTCTTACAAGGATCAAAAACCTCTACTAGACCAACTGAGGTTTGAGTACTAGAAAAGTCAGAAATTGCATAAAACGTTTCCCATACAATTCGTAGGGAATGAGACTACAGGTCATGCACACGTATCAAACCAGAAAGGGATTGGCACCGTATCAAATCAACTTCTTTGCTTGAAACTCCCTACTGCAACGCACACTAATCGGATTCGTAACGTAATCGCCTCGCCTCGGGCACCCTCGGGACAAGCTCACGAACCACGGTACGGTGCGTTACGGCTCTTCATCCCCACGCTTACGGCTCGTCGTCACTGCGCTTACATCTCACCGTACCCGACATTACGTCTCTTCATCTACCCTTACCCCTCTCACCCCTCCGGCCTGCCTGCTGTACCATTCATCAACCAGCGGTCGGCGAGCCGTAAGCGCTGCGGCGCCTAGCCGTAGACGAGTCGACGTATCGGAGCTTCTGATTCGCTTTAAGGCTCCTACAAACAGGCGCGACACGCGATATAATCACGTGCGACACAAAGGCACCGGTCGTTGCGCGACTTGCGGTGCCTTTGTGTCGCGTTTCGTGTCGCGCCTGTTTGAAGGAAACTTTACTTACGTGCTTAGGTTAGGTTGTCGCCTGTTTGACGGCGTGGCGAAAGGCGATACGGTGCCGATCCCTTTCCGGTTTGATGCACGTATTAAACTTACTTTTTTATGATCATGATATACTGTCCGCTACAAAGACTGGTAGAAAATATACAAAAAAAAAACTACGGCTTTCGAACGAATAGTCGTCATAATTTAATTTGTTTTGTATTGTTTATTTTTTTGGTGTGTCATTGTTTGTGATTTCCGAAATTCTTTAGCAAAAATGGCTTCATTTAATTTAGAACGTCTAGACTTATTAGAAGGTTGATTTTCAAATAATAAAAACCCGATGCTTTGGAGTGGTACGGGAAAGGTTATTACAAATCTTGTAAAGAATCTCGGCCATTACCCGTTCTAATTTGAACCGGTAACGGCAGTTCGGAAGGCAGTGGATATGGTTTTATACATTGGCCACCTCGCAGTCTTGATTTATACGAGTATACCTAGGGTCAAATTTATGTTATTCATAATTTTTAAGTAAAACTATTTATTCTTGTATTAATAGGTAGGTATACAATGTCATAAATTATTAATATAATAATAATAACAGTCAGGGTCAAATTATATTAGCTAGCGAAACTCCGCGATCGTGATGGGTAAGTATCGATATCTAAACACGACAAAAGAAAAAAAAAAAGATTTGATATTGTTTCTTTGGACCGTTGGTACTTAAAGTATATGAGCTGAGTAAATTGTTTTTTTTTTCTTGTTTTATCGTGTTTAGTTATCGCGAGCACGTTTACGAAGTTTACATAAACCATAACTGTTTGTTTTTAAATTATATTTCAAGTAACAAAACTACCGGCGTTTTATGACCCAAAAAAAAAGTTTTTTTCAATTTTTTTTTATATACAGTATGTTAACTAACAGAGGGCGTTCCCGTTAACCCGCAATAGTATAGCATCCATAGATCCATACATGCTAAAAAAAATATTACCATTCGAAAATAAAATGTTTTTATTTTTTTTTATATTAAAATATTCACTAAAAATCGTAAATTGATACGTTAAAGAAACACTCTGTACACGCGTACTTGAAGGACAGCAATGTCGGAATTTATTTAATTAAATAAATTAGAATTAATTAAATAAATAGAGTATCAATTTACGATTTTTAGTGAATATTTTAATATAAAAAAAAATAAAAACATTTTATTTTCGAATGGTAATATTTTTTTTAGCATGTATGGATCTATGGATGCTATACTATTGCGGGTTAACGGGAACGCCCTCTGTTAGTTAACATACTGTATATCATGTTTAGATATCGATACCCAGCACATCAGTGTAGTTTCGCTAGCTAATTTAATTTGACCCTGTAGATTAATAATACTGTGCAATCCATACCTATATTATAATTTCGTAAAGCAACTGTCTGTCTGTCTGTCTGTGTGTTACCTTTTCACGCCTAAACCAGTGAACGCATTTTGATAAAATTTGCCAGAGAGATAGATTGCGTCCCGGGGAAGGACATAGGATAGTTGTTATCGACATACCTCGCTGGCGAAGCCGCAGGCGGAAGCTAGTAATATATATTATAGCAACCTGTCACACATGGATAAAAGGGTATATCTATAGCTAGATATGTGATGGGCTTAACTCTGTCTTTGGATGAAATTCGACACACACAAAAACTAAAAGTTCCCCTTCACGTGTTCCTCGCAAACTTGTAAAATTTTTATCACCTGAAAAACTCCCAAAAAACGGGGCGATATCGACACATAAGGTAACTGATATGGTAAGTGACGCGGACGTGAACACCCGAACCTAATATCTCACGAATAACTGAAGCGGACAGTGTCTTTACAACTTGGAATGTCAGAGCATCTGAAATGTAGACACGTCATATTCGTTTGTATCTTTGTGTGGGTAGGTATCAAAGGATGTTGTTCGCGACGATGCGTCACCACATAGTATATAGTGCGTTTTACATAAACACAAGTACATAAGTGATAACAAGTGAAAGTGAAACGGGTAAATAGTGCTAGTAAACAGTGATAGAATAAAAACCGTAAGTACGACACCTATTTACCTCGATTAAGTGGGCTAATATAGCTTTAATGTTTAATTTTTTAGTACATCCAGGTAGCCTAGGTCAAGACCTAGCCCTGGACATAACTTTTGAGTATCTAGTCGTTTAATAAACCTACTTAATTGAGATTTAAGTGTCGTGCTGCGATAGGCTTATGTTTTTAACATTTTGTTTTATCATTCATCGTTTCAGGGCGCGTCACGCCCTGAAAAATATAGTTATATAGTTTAAAATATTACATTGTTTTAGGTCACTAGACCAGCCTGAAGTACCTGAAAACAGTTTTGAAATCGGTTCAGTAGTTTTTGAGAAAACTTACAAGAAAAATAATTTTTAATTGAAAATTTAATATTTTTTCTGTTTCCGCTGAAATAACTTTTCAGCGGAAACAGATATAACTGGGAACGGTACTTCAGGAGATAGGGAATTCCATAAGGAATCCAACGACATATCACAATATACAAGTATGTTTGTATATACGTGGTATATGGTGAAAAACAACATGTAAACATAGTAAAATTAGACCAATAAAAAGTTTAAAAATAGAAATAATTGACGGCTCTCGTTACGGTAAAGTTTCGAGTAATGTAAGCGAACCAGTAAATAGACTAAATTGTAGTCATCGGCAAGGAACATTTTTTATATTATATACTTAGTTTAAATAGTAGTAAGAGTCCCGTCAATTACTTCCTGAACAGTTATGAAGACTTGTGTATCATTTCGAAGGTAAGGTTCCTCATCACCATGGTCGTCTGATCATCAAATTCTTCAGCGGAACATCGTCAAAACCGTTATACAGAACGTCGTCAAAAACTGGTACTCCTAAATCAAGCCTTGATACTATCCTGAACCGTCGGTGCAGGACGTCAGCGCCGCCTGGACAGGGAGAGACTCATCCTCATACCTGGAGAAACCTGGATGGGTTTACAACCTCCCTACACACCATAGCGTCCAGCGATCACGCCCGTCCGGCACATTCAATGGTCCTGTCGAGCCGGATCGTATCAAGAAGCTTATACGTATCCCCGAAGAGTTACGTCTGAAGACTTACACCGGGAACATTTTTCTGGAATACTGAAGATCCGTCCAGGAAGATCCGTTTGAAGATCCGGTTTTGAAGATCCGTAACGGAGTTACAGTCTGAAGTTACGTAACGAAGTCCCGTTTTGAAGATTCCGTTTTGAAGATCCGTATTGAAGATCGTCCTGGAAGATCCGTTTGAAGATCCGGTCTTGAAGATCCGTAACGGAGTTACAGTTTGAAGATACGTAACGAAGTCCCGTTTTGAAAATTCCGTTTTGAAGATCCGTATTGAAGATCCGTGTTGGAAGATCCGGTTTTGAAGATCCGTAACGGAGTTCCAGTTTGAAGTTACGTAACGAAGTCCCGTTTTGAAGATCCGTTTTGAAGATCCGTTTTGAAGATCCGTTTTGAAGATCCGTTTTGAAGATCCGTTTTGAAGATCCGTTTTGAAGATCCGTTTTGAAGATCCGTTTTGAAGATCCGTTTTGAAGATCCGTTCTGAAGATCCGTTTTGAAGATCCGGTTTTTGGATTGAGGATTTGCCTTTGAAGATACGGGGTTCAATTTGAAAATTGAACGTTGGCCTTTGAAGGTGGGACTCAACTTGAAGACTGAAGACGCGATCAACTGAAAATCAATATGCCAGTTACAAGATCACAAGGCAAGGCCCCCGCAGCATGGACGGTGGAGGCGAATAGAGCACGTAGTGTATCAGCCATCCATCATGAGCAACCACCGCGCTCACCGTCCACCATCGAAGGGACCGAGCAGCAACAGCAACCACAGCGCCCTTCCGCTTCAAGGGAGGACGAAGAACTTGTACGAGTACAGCCTGAAGAAACGGAACGACCGTCTACGTCCAGGAAAGAGACCAACTTGGAAGGAACTTCAGATAGAACATTGAAACCAGATACAATAGAGAAGAAATTAGATCAAGCTTACAGCCGAACCATGCCGATGACTACCCGGGGTGACGCCCGTACCGAACATAGCAAGCCGCCGTCGACTACAGATAGAACGACGCGGACTAATAGAAAAATTTCAAGAGCACGCGAAGACTTACTGAAGATTAAGTTGGAGCTTGCTCAATTAGCACTTCAGAGAGCCGAGGAAGAAGATTCCGATGGCGAATATATGGATGATAGAAACTCAAACAATGAGTACGTGCGATCATGGCTTGAAGAGGCACCAGAGCCTGAGCCAGAGAAGGAGGACAATGCCACTGAGGGGGACAATAGAAATAGAAGCCGAGTGCAACAGCCCCCCCCTGTGGACGTCGACGTTATAGCGGACCTCCAGACGCGAGTACCTTTGTCGCATCCTACAGTGAATGAAGTGAAGAACAGCATAGTCCCAGTGAAGGAGATAGAAGACACCAAGGGAAAAGAATCACTCCGTCCTTTCATAACGGAGCTGACTGCCGCTATAGCGTCGCTCGCCGACAAGAAAACAGAACAGTGGACATCGAACCATCCCTCGGCGTCAAAGGTCATAATGACCTTACCGAACTTCAGTGGGGCACATACAGAATGGCTTTCATTTCGTGCCATCTATGAAACAACAAGAAGATACTTCAACGACGTTGAGAATACAGCAAGACTTAGAAGAAGCCTGCGTGGACGCGCTTTGGAAACAGTGAGCTCGGAGCTCATTGGACATGCCAGACCAGATGACATCATGAGGGAACTTGAGCTGCAGTTCGGCCGTCCGGACTCAATAGCTCAGGCTGAGACAGACAGACTCCGTGGACTGCCGCGCTGCAGTGAATCGCCTAAGGACATCTGCAACTTCGCGAGTCGAGTCAGGAGCGGCATAGTCACTCTGCGTGCATTGAAGAAAGAACACTACTTGATCAATGCCGAGCTGATGCGGCTGCTGACTGAGAAGCTGCCGAACTCCCTGCGTGTACAGTGGTACAGGACATATACAGAAAAGTACCAGTCGCTGCCAGACCTCTCACTCTTCAGCGAATTTATCACCGAGCAAGCTCGTTTCTGCAGCGCCTTCGCTCCGCCTGAGAACATCAATTCGGAAGCCACAGCAAACAAGCGTGTCACACAGAGAACTCACACAGCTACCGACAAGACGGCTACGAAATGCCGTGTCTGTGAGAAGGAAGGACACCACGCTTCTGATTGTTCGAAGTTTAAAGAGGCATCTAGTGACAAGAAATGGGAACTCGCGAAGAAACTCAACCTATGTTTCCGTTGTCTGCGAAGCCGTCGTTTGGGTCACACGTGCAAACGTAAGAAGTGTGACGAAAAGGGGTGTACAGCCACACACCATCGACTTCTTCACCACAGCAAGAAGCCTGCTGCAGTGGGTATCGAGAAGCCCAATGCCCAGGAAACGAAGGAGTCTCAGGAAACGGTGGCCAGTTCGCGAACAACTTCAAGTCACGCCTACCTCAAGATGATACCGGTCCGAGTGATCGGACCGGCGGGAGAAGCATCAACATTCGCACTTCTCGATGACGGGTCCACCGTTTCCCTGATCGACGAAGACGTAGCAAAGCAGGTCGGGGCAGAGGGCCGCATCGACCCACTGAAGATAGGTGCGATCGGTGACAACATGATCGACACTCCTTGTTCGCGAAGAATCACCGTCACTCTTGCGAGCCCGTTGAAGAATAAGGTGCCGTTCAGAGCGCGCACCATACCGAAGCTCAATCTCGCACCACAGACAGTCAGCGAAGAAGATGTCGCACAGTGCAGACACCTAGACGACCTGAGGGATCAGCTGATATATCACACAGGCGCACCGAAGATTCTCATTGGCCAGGATAACTGGCACCTATTATTGGCCAGTGAGACCCGCAGAGGCCCGAAGCACCAGCCTATTGCATCACTCACTACGATGGGCTGGACTCTTCACGGCGCACACACCAGAATATTGGGTCAGCAGGTGCATTACGTCAACCGACTCACAGATAGCGGTGAAGACCTCGACGAGCGACTTCGTGAATTTTTTGCTATAGAATCACTGGTCATCAATCCAAGACGACCAGACTCCGATCCCGAGAAGAAAGCAGAGGATATTTTGAATCGTCACACTCAACAGTTAGAAGATGGACACATAGAAACAGCCATGTTATGGAAAAATGAAAGCCTAGAAATGCCAGATAGCTACGGGACAGCTCTCAAGAGGCTCGTCTCGATAGAAAAGAAACTCGATAGCAACCCCGCTCTTCGAGATAGATATACAGAACAGATGGACTCTCTCATACAAAAGAAGTATGCAGAGAAAGCGCCCAAGACGAGCACACCGGGTAGAACGTGGTATCTGCCTCACTTCGACGTGTTCAATCCGATGAAGCCTGAGAAGCTTCGCATAGTTCATGACGCTGCCGCCAAATCAAGAGGGCTGTCACTAAACGACTTCCTTCTTACTGGACCAGACTTGCTACAGTCACTGCCCGGCGTCATGATGAGGTTCCGCCGACATCACATAGCCATTTCCGGGGACATAGCGGAGATGTTTATGCAGGTGAAAGTGCGAGCTCAAGATAGAGACGCTCTCCGATACTTGTGGAGAGGGAATAGAAGAGAAGGCGCGCCTGAAGAATATCGCATGACGTCCATAATATTCGGCGCGGCAAGTTCGCCGTGCACAGCCATCTTCGCAAAGAACTGGAACGCGAGAAGGCATATAGAAGAGCATCCAGAAGCAGTGGAAGCCATCATACGTAATCATTACATGGATGATTACCTCGATAGTTACAAAACAGTTGAAGAAACGACGCGCATCGCTACAACAGTAAAGAATATACATCAGAAGGCGAAGTTTGAACTAAGAAAATGGGTATCAAACAGTGCGCAAGTTATAGAAAATATAGATCCAACACAGATCCGAACTGAAGTGGTCAGAATCGGAAATACAGATGACACAGAGAAGATACTCGGCCTGATATGGAGACCGAGTGAAGACACGTTGGGTTTCAACCTGACGCTCGCACGCCTACCTAGTGGCGTTTTAGAAAAAGAGTCGCCGACAAAGAGAGAAGCTTTGAAGATCGTCATGTCACTATACGACCCACTCGGACTCGCCTCACCAGTAACCATTCGAGCCAAGCAAATCTTACAAGAGGCATGGAGGCGAGCCGTCGACTGGGATCAGTCGCTAGACACAGACCTAGCGACTCAATGGAGAAGTTGGATACAGCACCTACGACAGCTCAAGAATGTCAGCATACCAAGATGCTATCCAGGGTACAGCGAAGCCACAGAAATACAAGTACACGTATTCACCGACGCAAGCGAGATGGCATACGCGGCAACAGTATACTGGCGAGCCACAACAACAGATGGCAAGCCTCAAGTCAGCCTCGTCATGGCAAAGGCGAAGGTGGCACCATTAAAGCTGCAATCGATACCGCACCTCGAGCTGCAGGCCGCGGTGATGGGAACCCGCGTGGCTGCAGCTGTGATACGCGAGCACGACATCAAGCCCGTATCGGTGACGTACTGGTCAGACAGTAAGACCGTACTAACGTGGATAAGAAGAGGATCGCGAACGTACAAACCTTTCGTCGCCCATCGCATAGCCGCCATAGAAGAAAATAGCAAAGTCGAAGACTGGCGATGGGTACCAACAAAAATCAATATCGCTGACATCGCTACGCGTGACGTACCACACCACTTTAACTCACAACACGAGTGGTTTTGTGGCCCCAACTTCCTGTATGAAGAACCGTCGTCATGGCCATCAGAGAAACCTCCAATCAAAGAGGAAACAGGGGAGGAAAGGATCCTCATGGCCGTCGAAGAGACAGATAATAAAAAACTAACAGAAGCCATACCGGATCCAACAAGATTCTCGAAGTGGGAGCGACTACTCCGAGCAACAGCGAGCGTTCTACGATTTATATCTCTCTGTAAAGTAAAGAGAGAGAAAACGTTCTACAAGAGAACGAGAAAGAACGCAGAAAAGGACCCTGACTGGCGACAACAGAAAAAAGCGACGCCTCTACCTTTAAAACAAACAGTAAGGGCGTCAGACACCCACGTCAAGAAACAAACAATAGAAGCAGAATTTCTTCAACAAGCGGAGAAATTATTAATACAAGTCATACAGCAACAGTCTTTTGCCCAAGAAATAACTCAACTACGGACACAGAAGACATTAGACAAAGATAGTAGACTGCGGCCGCTGCAAATAGAAGTAATAGATGACGTCATACGGCTAAGGAGCCGTATAGCCGCGACCGATGAAATAACCGAAGACGTGAGACGTCCGCCGATATTACACGGCGATCACCACATCACCCAGTTATATATAGACTGGACACATCGCAGTCTACAGCACAGTGGGACAGAACTCACAATCAACGAGGTTCGGCAGCACTACTGGGTCGTTAAATTGCGACCAACGACGAAGAAGGTGCTCGGACGATGTCTGCAATGTCGCATTCGCAAGGCACAGCCACCCGTGCCTGCGACCGGCGACCACCCTAAGACGCGCCTCGCACATCACCAGAGGCCGTTCACCTACACCGGCCTCGACTATTTCGGCCCGCTATCCGTCACCGTCGGTCGTCAACACCAGAAGAGGTACGTGGCCCTATTCACGTGTCTCACCACCAGAGCGGTCCACCTCGAGATCGCCGCCAGCCTCAGCGCAGACTCCGCCATACTGGCGCTGCGCCGGTTCGCCGCCCGTCGGGGCTGCCCCACCGAAATACACTCCGACAATGGCACCAACATGCACGGTGCCGACAAGGAGCTCCGAGACGCCTTCCGAGAGGAGGCCAGTCGCCGAGGCATCGTGTGGCGCTTTATAACGCCATCGGCGCCATTTATGGGAGGCGCCTGGGAGCGTCTCGTTCGCTGCGTGAAGTCCGCGCTGTGCACTGTACTCACCGAAAAGCACCCGCACGAAGAAGTGCTGTCCACACTGCTGTGTGAGGCGGAGTACACTGTAAACAGCCGGCCACTGACACATGTTTCCGTAGACAGCGACGACGACGAGTCGATCACACCGAATCACTTCCTACTCGGTGGGTCGGCGAGACTACCATCACCCGGCGTGTTCACCGAGCGAGACATCGACAGCAAGCGACTGTGGCGACGGTCACAGATACTCGCCGACATGTTCTGGCGTCGCTGGGTCCGCGAGTACCTGCCGGAACTGCAAAACCGGCGGGAGCCGCACAGCAGCGGGCCCGGCCTACAGGTCGGCGACCCCATCCTTGTCGCCGACGGTCAGCTGCCTCGCAACACGTGGCCGCGGGGCCGCATAGTCGCCGTGTACCCCGGGGCCGACGGAGAAGTCCGGACCGCTGAGGTGCGCACTGCCGGCGGCACCCTGAAGCGTCCGGTGAAGAAACTCGTCCCACTACCGAAATAACCAGGCGGCGAACGTCGTCGTGACGAGCGTCACGGCGGCGAGCGCCGAAACAGCGAGCGCCGGGGCGGCAGGCGCCCAGGCGCTGAGCGTCGCCGCGGCAAGCGTCGCGGCGGCGAACACCGAAGCAGCAGGCGCCCAGGCGCTGAGCGTCGTCGTGGCGAGCGCCGCGGCTGCGAGCGCCGAGGCGATGGGCGGGCGTCGCGGCGGCAGGCGTCGCGGCGGCAGGCGTCGGGACGCTGAACGTCGCGACGGCGAGCGTCGCGGCGGCGAACACCGAAGCAGCAAGCGCCTAGGCGCTGAGCGTCGTCGTGGCGAGCGTCGCGGCGGCAGGCGTCGGGACGCTGAGCGTCGCGACGGCGAGCGTCGAGACGGCGGGCGTCGCGGCGGCGGGCGTCGAGGCGCTGGGCGCCGCGACCACAGCCGTCGCTCACCGGTGCGATGCAGCGCCGCGCCGACTGCGCTACGAGTCGTCACTGCACTGCACGGCGGGAGAGATGTTCGCGACGATGCGTCACCACATAGTATATAGTGCGTTTTACATAAACACAAGTACATAAGTGATAACAAGTGAAAGTGAAACGGGTAAATAGTGCTAGTAAACAGTGATAGAATAAAAACCGTAAGTACGACACCTATTTACCTCGATTAAGTGGGCTAATATAGCTTTAATGTTTAATTTTTTAGTACATCCAGGTAGCCTAGGTCAAGACCTAGCCCTGGACATAACTTTTGAGTATCTAGTCGTTTAATAAACCTACTTAATTGAGATTTAAGTGTCGTGCTGCGATAGGCTTATGTTTTTAACATTTTGTTTTATCATTCATCGTTTCAGGGCGCGTCACGCCCTGAAAAATATAGTTATATAGTTTAAAATATTACATTGTTTTAGGTCACTAGACCAGCCTGAAGTACCTGAAAACAGTTTTGAAATCGGTTCAGTAGTTTTTGAGAAAACTTACAAGAAAAATAATTTTTAATTGAAAATTTAATATTTTTTCTGTTTCCGCTGAAATAACTTTTCAGCGGAAACAGATATAACTGGGAACGGTACTTCAGGAGATAGGGAATTCCATAAGGAATCCAACGACATATCACAATATACAAGTATGTTTGTATATACGTGGTATATGGTGAAAAACAACATGTAAACATAGTAAAATTAGACCAATAAAAAGTTTAAAAATAGAAATAATTGACGGCTCTCGTTACGGTAAAGTTTCGAGTAATGTAAGCGAACCAGTAAATAGACCAAATTGTAGTCATCGGCAAGGAACATTTTTTATATTATATACTTAGTTTAAATAGTAGTAAGAGTCCCGTCAATTACTTCCTGAACAGTTATGAAGACTTGTGTATCATTTCGAAGGTAAGGTTCCTCATCACCATGGTCGTCTGATCATCAAATTCTTCAGCGGAACATCGTCAAAACCGTTATACAGAACGTCGTCAAAAACTGGTACTCCTAAATCAAGCCTTGATACTATCCTGAACCGTCGGTGCAGGACGTCAGCGCCGCCTGGACAGGGAGAGACTCATCCTCATACCTGGAGAAACCTGGATGGGTTTACAACCTCCCTACACACCATAGCGTCCAGCGATCACGCCCGTCCGGCACAGATGTCTCTACGTTTTGACTTCTTTGTGAGTCGGTGAAATTTCCATCCCTTGTGCGCAATTGGTTTTTGAATTATTATTGACATCGGGGGTCATGTACCCCTACCACCTACCCCTGTCCTACTACCACTACTGTCTAAGGACCACTTACGCCACAAATCACTAATTACGTTTAACGCTTAACAAAGGAGATCATTCATTTTAGGCTAGAGTACGAAAGTCAAATCAAAGGCCAAATAAAAAAAAGTTATAGTTATATTTCTTTAGAATATATTCCAATAATTCGACTATTTCAATCAAGCTACTACAATATGTCGTATTTCTTTAATAGATTTTCAATTTTATTGCTTGAGTGCCTCCGAGTACCTACTGATTCTTTGAGGACATTACAACCTTAATCTTGAATGACGTCTTTGCGCCCAAAAATTCGTTCTGAATTTATGAACTTATACTTACCTAACCACACATAGGTAATACATCCTAATATGCTTAGGCGGGTCCCAGGGGCCCGTGGATAAATAAGAAAGATAAATAAGGAAGCACGTTAAGCCGTTGGTCCCAGCTGTCATTCTTGGATCTTTGACAGTCGTTACGAATAGTCAGAAGCCCGAAAGTCTGGCAACCAGTCTTACCAAGGGGTGTCGTATTACCCAGTAACTGGGTTGTGGAGGTCAGATAGGCAGTCACTCCATGTAAAATACTGGTATTCAGCTGCGTCCAGTTAGACTAGAAGCCGACCCCAACATAGTTGGGAAAAGGCTAGGCAGATGATGATGACATAATACATCCTAATCCTATGGGTTTCTTTTCTATTCGAATATCTCATGTCGCAGTTGTTTGCGCCGTTTTCTTCGACACCGTCATGGGGGGAAGAGAGATAACACTGTTATGCATACCTCATTGAATATAAGACGTGTGGAAGGTTCGAGTCTCCCCCCACGAGTCTACGAGATATATAGGCCCCACGTTAGAAAAAAATGTCAGTAAGTCAGTTACTACCGCATCGCTAATTAATAACCGCTCGCCAAATTGACACCCTTTGTCACCGTCACCCTTTGATGACACGGTTGACACAGTGGCTGGATCGACTGCTGCGCTGCGTGTCGCGGGTTCGATTCCCGCACGGAACAAATATTTGTATTGCCTACAGGTAGTTGTTCCGGGTCTGGCTGTTTGTGTATGTCAATTTAAATGTTTGTATAACGCACCCATGATACAGGAGTAATTCCTAGTGTGTGGCAACGTTTTTTTAAAAAAAAACAAAAACACCATTCGTCAATTTTCAGCTAGAGACGCATCAAAATTAAATATAAAAAATGTCCTCATTAAACGCGCCGTAAAGTGAACATAACTCGCTAAGACTAACCCGGGTCCCCTTAGCTGGAGTAGGTACGTGAAATTCGCCAAAATTAAACATAATACGGGGGGGCGCTCCTCAGCATTGAAGAAATCTTCAGTCCTCGGTAGCAACATCACCGATTTGACTCAAGAACAGCAGAAGAGGTTAGTGCATTCTTAATTCCTCGATTTGATGGTGTCATATCGTTGGCTCACCCTTCATTTCTTGTACGTACTCCGATCCCCCAGTGATTGAGAAAAACGTTTCATACTAGGATCTGTAATCTCCCGCATATTCCTTCAATTTAAAGTGGTTTCCCCGCATTTATAATCAATATTTTCTACCCCATTTATTGTCCATCGCGCGACCAGCAGTAAAAAGACTAGTTTTGCACCAAGGTTGGTGTGGGTGGCAGCCTGTGAGCTCCACTCCGTGCCACGCTGGGCGCCATTAACACAATTGTTTTATGCAATCACGGAATTTGATGAAGTCTAAAATACTATGAAATTATTCCAAAAGCTCTCTTTTGGAATAATTTACTACTATTACTACAATTTTTTTTATTTACTTTTTTTTTCTATTTTTTTTCTTTATTTTTTATATATATTTTTTTAAAGTAACCTTTTTTGGGGAACAGTCAGAACTAAATGTGTAACTCATGTCACCGATAAGCGCCTAGCTATTTAAAAATGAAATAACACACATTTTTATGAAATATCAAATTATCATAATACTAGATTTTGCAAGCGACTTCGCGTGGATATCGCTAATTATCCCACGAAAATCGCTTACTACTAGGATAAAAAGCATTCTATGTCCTAATTTCAGGACATTTATTAAACTGGTACTTGGCCATAGGTACTAATGCCAGGGTATTAATATCCGTGTAGGTAATTATCGCCGTAGATCTTCAGGTTTGTTTCTGACATATTCGTCTGTTAGCATTATTTCAATATTAGATAAGCCTTAAACGATTTGGCTTCAAAATTACAATATGTATATTCGACCTCTTAATTTATTTACGAACATAAGGTCAAATGTCACTTGCACGTCATAAAACGACAAGGTCTAATTGTCTATCTGAAAGTTAGATAGTTTGAACCTTAGTGAAGTTCAATTGACAGGGAATTATTTTTTTTTTCTTATAATTTATACCTAAAGTAAATTTATACGAACTCGATCTTAGTGGTTGTAAACACTGCACGTAACAGTAAAACATCAGCCGGTATATTCTGCAAATATCCTACCGTGTCTTATCTTAAGGTCAAGTGAGCAGTTATTTCACTTGATGCTTGGGATTGAGAGCTCACTTCAAGCTCACTTCACCCAAGTTTTTACGATGTTTTTTACGGAATAGACCTGCTATATTAAAGTATATGCCTATATTTCTTTGAAATATTTATTTTGGTTGCACATACACTACCGAGACAAACAATACTACAATTAATGTTGCATGGGAACTAACTACAGGTTTAATTATTCAACTACCGACCTACCTACGATGTAGCATGAATAATGAAATGGTTTCCAGGGAAGCAACAAGTGTCACTAAAAAATACAAACAAAAGAACATTTTATTTTATGTCTGTTCCGCTGATTCGTTTCAGGTTGATTCGTTTTAATATTTTCCTTATGAAAATCAATTACTATAATACAATTACAATTATACTATATTACAATTATACTTAATAGTCTAACTTCTAAACTCCGGGTTATACACCTATATTTTCACTGTATATAAGCTCCATTATATAAATTATACAAAAAAAAAGCCATCTATAAAGGCGAGCAGTCAGTGTAATTCGGGTCGATTCTTTTGGCATTTATCTGACAGCACATTCTGCGGGTTGCAACTGATAATATGGTGACAGAAACATCCAATACTATAGGAATTTACAAGGAGCGCTTCCAGGCAGCATGAGTTATTTAAAAAATACGGAATATATCACGAAGGCAATTTTCGTAGTTTTAGCGCACCGACAGTAGAAACATTGGATGCAACTACTACCCACTACCGTAACTTAATCAACGACAAAATAAAGTTAAAATTATAAGACCCCATTAAAATCAATAATTCTTCAGCAATAGTTTTTGTTACTCCAAACATGAAAGATATTGGAAATGCAATTCAAAAGAAACTACCTACTATCGCAACTTAATTAAAAAAAAAAACGAAAGTAAAAATGTGAAGCCCCCATTAAAAGCCGTTATTCTTTAACATTTATTTTTGTTTTGCCACTCCGAACATGAAAGATTGAAATTCCATTCAAATTTATTCTTCGTGCTAAATCCGCAAAACCTCTAAACTGGCAACGAACACTAAATTGGAACGAACAAAACGAATGATGTCAATATTTGCAACGATCTTCGTTTATTATTCGGCGATCTGTTTCGTCTCACGGCAAAGATTATTATGAAACAAATGAAGGTGCAGATTGATTGGAAACCGTTTTGTGACCATTTGAATCAAAATTTGCCTAAACGAATTTATTTATTTATAGTTAATTAAAACGGTAAAGCACCAATTATATTAATTAATCTAAAGACAATAATTACGTTCACAATAATAATAATTATAATAAGGCAGAAAGGACGCTATGCGAAAACGAAGTGACAGCGCGGGCAGGCCTCGCGATGGGACGTGGTGGGCGGGGGGCGTGGGAGTTTTACAAAGATGTTGCTGTTATTTTATTATATTGTGTCTCTTACGACATCGATATCGATAAGCTAGTTAAGGATAAAGATGTAGATACGTAAGTGTTGATAGAGCATTATAATTTTGTATTTCGACTTCTACTGCACTACATAATAATTTATTATCCCATCCAAATTTTTGAAAGACGTGAATGTAATTGGGAAAAGCTGGGTCCACGGTGACTTTGCGCATTGTCCATAATACCCGATCGCCTGATCCACACACAACCGTTCACACCGTCCACGCCTTTGAACATTGTCAAAAAACCGACAGCGCTCGGATTGGCCACTCCACGGACCGTACATTCCACCGCGTATGCTCGGATCGCGTGCGACACGTCTACACCGACCCGACCACGCAATTGGATCGCGCTCCTGCCGCGCCCGATCGGAGCGCACTGGATCGTCCGGTGTGGACCCAGTTATTAGGTATTTATCATGTTGAAAATTTTTAACAATGTTCCTGTTAATTTAGTTAGACATGTCCAGACAGCCATAAATAATTTAGAAGGGACGCAGACAGAATTTTTTTTGCCCTATATAATTTTAAAGAACCATTTTGTATTCAGCAAAATTTTTATTTAGCGTCTGTCTGGCCAGAATATGTACAAAGGGTGCGTGCGAAATGAAACGGGTGACATGTTTGCCAAAATTCTTAAAATTATCTCCGTAGCAATTTTATTCTAAATAAAATTGCTAAGTTTTTGGAAGATTAATAATACCTAAGTACTTTTTAGTAAAAACGTTAATCATTGAAATAATATTAATGAACAATGATGATTATTAATGAATGAATTAATGTCTTTGAAAGATCGCTCTTAGCGATAAGACCGCCCATTGTGTCACCCTCTGTACAGTTTCTTTATTTATGTCTGTAATTTATTTGGTGTACATAATAAAGAGTATTTTATTCTATTCTATTCTAACCTCCGTTATTGAAATATCTACAAACCAAATAATCGCTCTAACTATCTTTCTATATCAATCAACTTTATTCTTTCTTTCGTTTCTTTTTCTTATGTACATTACTTTAAACTCCATTCTTAGAAATAATTTAAAGGTCCCTTTATTAGAAAGTTTGTTAGCAGAATTAACTAAGTTTACAAACTTTGGTATCTATTAATTCAGCGACTTATCTAGTCTTAATAAAATGAATCCAGGCCTCTTAGCGGCTCTTAGAGAGCCGATAATCCTAGACAAGCAAAAGTTATTTGTTGTGGTTAAATTCTGGTAATGCACGGGACATCTCAACTTAATTGAGTCAATAGAAGTTAGTACATTATGTCTGAATGACAATCTTACATTTAACTTGAAAGAAAGAAAATAAATAATTTTTGTTTTCGCCTTATATGGTGAATAAACTGAAAAAGTACAAAAAGAAAGCCGATACTGATAGGGGCAAACATTCGTCACATCCGTAAAAAATGGCCGCAGCTCAGCATAAACAGTTGGTTGACTATGGCCCGAGTATAATCTAGGAGTATAAGTTTAAATTTACGCGCCCTGACTTTTAATTTCAGAGACTACATAACTATTTTTTTTTCAAGATGGGAAATCATCAAATGACCCCTCCCACTCCCTGCCGGGTCAGCAGGATTGTCCGAAAGGGTTACCGCTGGCCCGGAACATAAAGGGCTAAGGAAGGAACACGGGTGGGCTTTAGTCAGTAAGAGTCTGACACTCCCTTCCGCTCCACCCAGAGCGGGAGAGGTCATTTGATGATTTCCTATTATGAAAAAAAAAATTCACCATGCAGGAATGAAAAAAAATCAAACTAGCTTATTATGTATTTTGTATCAAAATAGTACAAATAATTTGAATAAAAGTCTTCAACATTATATTTAATTTCAGTCCATCGATCCGCGAGTGATTCCTTTAATAGATATTGAGGGAACCGAACCATTTAATTATAAGATTGAAAAGCAATCACTCGAAATAATTATCGTGGGAACCATGTGGCATGTTGCCAATGTACTGTTAGTGAAGCTTATAAATGTTATTCCGCTCATTAAAATCTTACGTCTAGTACCTCTCAAAAAACTTTGTAAAGTGAGGCTTAATTTGAATTTCTGGTGCCAAAATTTCTCATATTTTATTATTTTATAAGCTGTCACATGAGTAAGATCCATGAAGGTAAGAGTAAGGTCTACTACGAGCCCGAAGCAGTAGATGACTGGGATGAAGAAGACCCTGATGAAGATCTTGACATTTGTCTTTTTGATATTTGTACGCCGTTATCGGCAAATATAATTGAGATCTCTTTAAATCTATTATATAGGTATTTATAACATTTGATTTTTGAGAATTCATTATTTATGCAGGCATCTTAGTCTGTCCACAAGGCACCTGAGCAGTGGTGTGGAGTGCAGGCACCTGAGTCTGTGTGTGTGTCATCTCCTATAAATAAACAAAATAATCCTATGCCGATTTCGGCTACGGTAACTTTTTCTGTTTTTTAAGGTAAGAGAGTGAGCTCTGATGTGGCTAATGTAACCTATCTTGGATGTGAAGGCAGCTCTTGAACCAACCTTACTAAATAGTTAATCCTTTTTCCTAAGGTATCAGCTTGAACTACTGGTACCTATGTTCGTCGTATAGCAAATAAAAATGGAGTTTTGTGACTTTTTTTTTTTATTTTATTTTTTCAACAGGATAGACATACGTTTTTCGGTAGCTTATGTTAACCCAATACATTTTTGACTTTTCCATCATTGTTAGCGCTGATAGAATATCTCGTTGTCTAGGCCCCTAGTTCTATTATTCCAAGATATCGTTGGATAATATTTTAATCCTACAGTACGTTCACAGTTATTTTTCCTCTGACAGCAACAACCTAACAGCACGTTTATTGTAACGAGAATAAGGACCATAATGATTTTGACAGACTTGTCAGTGGCAGCAACCGAATAACAACCTTATTGTAACGAGAATAAAGATCACTTTGGTAAAAACTAACTGTGAACGAACTGTACGTATTCATTATGTCAAAATTTAAAAGTGCTACTGATGCTGCACCAATTGCAGCTCTGTAGGTAATGCTTGTTTTGTTTTCTCGGTTTCCATAGTTACGCAGGTCGTATATCGTTAGGGATGTAAATTTCACAGTTGCACAACTTTTAATGTGGGATGTGGGCACAAACTGCTTGCAAAACATTCAGCTATTAAAAGTTTTTTCAACCATTCAGAATTTAATTTATGTCGTACAATTTAAGGTTGAACCGGATATTTTTCCGGTATTTGCATGCGGCCTATCTCAATTACACGTAAATTTTAAATTTCAGTACAGTCCACCACGCGGGCCCAGTGCGGGTTGGTAGATGTTACAATGCGTGCCACGTAAGAAGAGACTTGACACACCACGTGGTTTGACATGCGCAGTACACGATTTTAGGTATCTTTAGCGGTATGAGGTCTGAGTGCGGGACGGGACCGGACGTCATAAGGGCGGCGGAAAGAGGCGGGGGAGGCGGGGTCAAGTATCTTCTTACGTGGCACGCATTGTACATGACTTCGAATTTTTGGTTCTAAGACACGCCGGTTTCCTGATGATGTTTTCCTTCACCGTTTTGCGAGCGGATAATCTGCGCGTTGGGCGCCGAAGTTTTTTTGAAATGAAAGCTTCTTTAGACGCGTTGGGCATTTTTTGAGATGAGAAAAAGCCATTGAACTCGTGCCACTGTTACCGCGTAAGCGATACCGCGCAAGTTTTATTTATAAGACGATTAAAAAAATACCCGCTTCGGATGTGTTCGGCTGTCTTCGGGATGTACTCGGTTTTAATGTATATCCCATATGTCAGTGAGTGATAGCAAAGTACCTATTCTGTTTGTTTTCTTTTCACTTCTCTCGGCACTCCCGGAGTGCCACTGTTTTATTTTACGTGGATATGTGTGAGCAACATGGTTCATTCTATGTTATATTTCTTTTGACTATCCAATACAGGTCAGTAGCGTATCGATTCTTCTTAGGTTCTGCGTCATAGTATATAGGCGAATTTCTTCGAAACATTTTATATTATATATTTTTAAGGGAAAAGGTTACGTTAATGAATAAAGTTCGGAATGTCGTCAGTTCAGAAACATTTCGCTTGTTCGGCGGCCATTTATAACAACTTGAAGTAAGAACCACGTTGGGAATCTACCCACATTTCAAATAAAATCAATTTTTAATAAGCTAAGTTATTGAAGTAGGTATTCATGGTATAAATTTTATATTTGGTTTCGCTTAAAATAGACCAGTCATTAACTATATCATACAATCGAATGTTTCGTGCAAGTTTGAATTACCAAACTTGGAACCGCTGAATAGTACATCGACGTTAATCTATAAAGTTTAGAATATTTGATAGTCTGTTCAGAAATGTTGTGCAAGCTCGACCGCAATGTATGTATTTGAAGTTTGCGGTGTCAACTAATTCCATCACTTGTAGTTGGCATTTTCTTTCTAAGTAAAGCAATGGCTCATATGGTTTATTAGTTTACGTATATGTTACGGTAAGTGTGATTAATTGAAAATTATTAATAAAATTATCTATCATTATTAATAATTACCCAAAGTCGAGGTAAAAGTAAGAAATTAATCACATTTATCGGTGATTATTAATAATGTAGTACCGATAAAAATATTTTTTCATAAATAACTTACGCTGAGCGATCAATAAATTTGATTTTCCGCCCTTAACTACTTTAATAATGAACCCACAACACACCCATACCCCACAAGCTGAACCAAAGAATAAAGCAAAAATATCTATATGTCAAGCTTACTCCCACGTGTTTAGATTAAGAATAGCACTGTCAAAAGAAATCTGTGTTCAAAAGAACAAAGCAAAAATATCTGATCTCAATGTCAAACTTACTTCCACGTCTTTAGATTCGGGATATTTGTTGAAAATGTGTGTCGCGTAGAACTTTTGCCTTTCCAAACTGATGTTATACATAACGTCCATTCTGCACTATTTTAAGACTCTCCATAGTTCGTATCACTTTTTAACTAAAGCATGGTTCACAAGTTCTGCAGCTTATGTTATAGATTCGTTAAAGGACCACATTTTCATTGACAGTTTGAACCGATTATACCTGGAACAATGGAAAACATACTTTAGTTTACTCATTAAGAGCGGTTCTGCACTACATCCGATCCGAATCTGAGAAAAGAATTTTTTTATTTTTATGCGTCATGTTTGCCGCAAATAAACGTATTTTCTTTCTTCTTTCTCTCTTTTTCTTTCAAATGCCGGTCCGAATTGACCATAGTCCTATTTTTATCAGATGTGGCGCACTAGATCCGAACTCTATCCATCCGAATTTAGAACATTCCCAAGTCAGATTGAAGTCAGATCTTTAATTCGGATTCCGATCAGTATGTAGTGCAGAACCGCTCTAAAAAAGTGATATAGTTAAAATTCTGAAGAAGCAACAGTAAAATCCGTAGGCTGTACGCAATTTATTACAATCATTGGCCTTTTTTTTTGTTGGGGGAACCTTCAAAAGGCACCCGACCTCCGGGGAGGGATGTCGGGGAGTGTGGGATTTTTATCTCACTAAAACCACCCCGGTGAGCACCATCAGCCCATAGAGTAGTCCCGGTTCCTCTTAAAAGACCAATTCCGGAACCCCCCCCGTCACATCCCTGGGGAGACTGTAAAGGGGCCTCCCCTGAGCCTATAAACCTAGGATGCATCCCACACACACGCTATTTTTACTTTGTTGTTCTTAATTTCTTCTTTTTTTTAATTAATGTTGGCCTTAACTACTGTTTACGCAGTAATAAAGCAGTAATGCTTTAAATGGAAAAAGTAATTTTTGAAAACGTGACCCACTACCACCCACTAGGTACATTTGCATAAGCTTACACTTATGCAAATGTACCTAGTGGGTGGTATATTTTTTAAATTACAGTTTAAGAATCTTCTGTTTTTTTGTTCTAAATATACCTACCTAATAATGTACTACCCACTGTATAATACAGGTAAATAATAAAGCTGATGAGTTTGTTAAGTTTTTTGTCTGCTTTGAACACGCTAATCTCTGGAACTAATTACCAGTTGGATTAAACAAAACCTTTTTTAATTTGATAGCCCAAGTCTTGAGAAAGTTTATAAGCCAACAAGCTATGACTCTTAGGAGCATAGTATAAAGAAAAAAAGGATGCGATGCGGCGGGGTGGGTCGGGGAACAAGAAATTTTACGCGGACGAAGTCCGGGCAGAAGCTAGTTAATTATGTTCTTAGTCAGACGTCAGACCATTAGCGATCTCGTTCCATGTCAAATGGCGTTGTGGTTAATCAGCCAGTGACACTCCTCCTACTTATAGGAAACAAACGGCTGTCCCATTTCAAAACCTAGTAAGGGACACTTTTTACAAAAATCGTTTTATTGCATAATCTTGGTAGCCTAGAAGGTCTCTACCAAATACAAAAACACCAGCGTTTTAAACTTACATAAAAGGAGATATATTTAAGCATCGATACCTAGTAAGTGCACCATTCACTCCCAAGTGACCATTTTAAAACCTAGTAAGTCACTTTAACCTATTTTTTTTTTTTTTTTTTTTTTCTCTTTATTTGTTTTGGGGTTTTTGTCTAAACAGATATGTCAACCCCATCGTGCCTTTTATCATTGTAACATTAACACATAATAATAACACTTATAATAATTTTAACACATAATCTTATACTAAACAGTTCAACAATCTATGAAACACTTTGTGGTAAAAGATAGAAGTCACCGATCAAGGACTGTTATTAAATGACATAACTTTTTGGCACCTTCTGAATTTGGTTGGGATAAAATTGATTGTATCAATCCCACGTTAAGCCTATTTAAGTCTAATTCTTTCAGAATTAACTCCCTCTCGCGCCTGTTGCGGACACAATCCATCAGCAAATGTTGCACATCCTCAATCTGATTACAATCTCTGCAATTCGGTGAATCAGTTTTTTTCATAAGGAATGCAAACTTTGCTGATGGATAGTGTCCAGAGCGAAGTCTTAAGATTAATTTAACATAATACCTACTCAGTTGATCGACATGAAACCAAGGTACACGAGAAGGCTCGCCTTGTATGCTCCTATACCATATACCTTTTTGCTGACTGATACTATCAAAGTGTTGTTTCCAGGATTTATAACAAATTACGTTATATTTAGATATATATTCCCAATAATCCGGCAAGTAGTCAAATGCTGTACCCTCTACTGCTGCTAATTTAGACAATCGGTCAGCTTCCTCATTCCCACGTAGTCCAATGTGAGCTGGAACCCATTGCAACTTAATTTCTATATTATTTTTAAATAATAAAATAATGTTTTCAAGAATGTCATATGCTATCGATGCACCTCTGAAACCAGAGGCGCATCGAGCAATATGCTGTAGTGCGCTTTTACTGTCTGAAAGAATAACGACTCTTTTTAAATTCTGATTTCGGCTATAAAAGATCGCTTGATAAATTGCAATGAGTTCCAGTGTCATTATTGATACATTACAGTTTACTTTAAAACAAAGATTAGTTCCTAAGCTTTGGTCATATATGCCTGAACCTTGGCCGGAAGTACCCTTTGAGCCATCTGTAAAAATTTTGTGCCAGTTACCGTACATAGAATTGAATTCAGCTAAAACATCGAACACTAATAAATTTGGATTATAATTTGATTTGGGTTCCTTTACACATTCTAGATCAACATTAATTACATTTTTAGTTTCAATAGCAGTTGTCCAAGTTTCTAAAGTATACATTTTATGAATATCTGTTGAAAGAACATCTATGTGCTTTACATCATTATATATTTTAACTAATAAGGGTACTTTTTTATTTTCCCAATATTTAATATTACAAAGGGCACTCAAATCCGAAATCAAACTAACTGTCATATTGTTTAACCGTGACACTTTAACCTATTAAAAACCTTTTTTACAACCATTAGCATTTTTTTACTTAAGGCCAGGATCTTCGAGCGTAGTAGGCATTTAGCGTTACCTCCGTCCTCGCGTGGCAAATGCCGCGAAAGCGCAGTTCGAATGAACTCGCTGACCCCTGTCACGGTTATTTTTATAAGTAATAGTATTGTGAATCGGCCCTATTCTTGAAATATAGGGCTGCTCGTCTACAGTATTTTAATTTCATCATCCTACTTTAGTTTCTTTCTAGTTTTGTGATTGTAAATATTATATTTTTAACCGACTTCAAAAAAGGCGGAGGTTCTCAATTCGGATATTTCTATTTTTTTTTATGTATGTTAGGGCATAACTCCATCGTAAATAGACAGATTTGCAATTTTTTTTTTGAAGTGAAAACTTCTTTAGCATCGTTGTGATTTGAAAATTTTATGAAACGAAAAAGCAACAGTAAAAAGAGACATGAGATTTAACGTGGGAGAAAATGAGATAGGAAGCATTATACAGTGTTTTTGTTTTTTATTATTACAAATGACATCACATTTAATCCTATGCTACTAATTTGTGGTGATGATGACGATGAGGATGATGGTGATGGTGATGGCGATGGCGATGGTGATAGCGATGGTGATGGCGATGGTGATGGCGATGATGATGATGGCGATGGTGATGGCGATGGCGATGGTGATGGTGGTGGCGATGGTGATGGCGATGATGATGGTGATGCGATGGTGATGGTGATGGCGATGGTGATGCGATGGTGATGGCGATGGTGATGGCGATGGCGATGGCGATGGTGATGGCGATGGCGATGGTGATGGTGAAGGATGGATGGATGGATGGATGGATGGATGGTCTTTAGCATCGTTGTGATTTGAAAGCTTATGAAACGAAAAAGCCACAGTAAAAAGAGACATGTAAATTCATAAGATTTAACGTGGGAGAAAATGAGATAGGAAGCATTATACAGTGTTTTTGAAGGTTTCACTTCTACCACGTGTGAATTGCACACATGCTGTTTTTTTATTTTTGTAAAGATCCGATGATGACTTTCGGAGACAAACACCGGAACTCTTCAATAAATGCCAGCAAATCAACCGCGATTGCTGCTATAGCATATGTAATCGCAATCACACAACATAACATCACGCCTGTACCCTTCAAAGGGTAAGGCAATAGCTGTTCAATAGCTTTGTTACTGATATTCACATAGAAAGTAGTGATAATATATGAATTTGTTTGGGGTAGGTAAGTACAACTAAAATTTTTTTTCCAAAAAAAAAAACCGACTTCCAAAAAAAAAACACTACAAAGTGAAAAATAACTTTAGTTTCGAAAGTCGGTGTCAAAAAATGAAAATATATTCTTCACGTTGTAGTGTTTTTTTTTTTGAGTCTGTTGTTTTTTTAGTAAAACAGTTTTTTTGGTTGCTTGAATTCGTCAATAAGTTTTTTTAAATTAAATCTACTAATCAAAAACACCACAATACGTATTTTTATTGAACTCTTCCTATTTCATTCACAACGAATTTCATATTTTTAAATAAAAAAACAGGTACTTCATAGGTACGCATAAGCAGGATACAAAGGTCTAAAAAAAACAGCATGTGTGCAATCCACACGTGGTAGAAGTGAAACCTTCAAAAACACTGTATAATGCTTCCTATCTGATTTTCTCCCACGTTAAATCTTATGAATTTACATGTCTCTTTTTACTGTCGCTTTTTCGTTTCATAAACTTTCAAATCACAACGATGCTAAAGAACATCCAACCATCCATCCATCCATCCATTCATCCATCCATCCATCCATCCATCCATCCATCCATCCATTCATCCATCCATCCATCCATCCATCCATCCATCCATCCATCACCATCGCCATCGCCATCACCATCGCCATCGCCATAACCATCGCCATCGCCATCACCATCGCCATCACCATCATCATCATCGCCATCGCCATCACCATCGCAATCACCATCGCCATAACCATTGCCATCGCCATCACCATCATCGCTATCACCATCACCATCGCCACCACCATCGCCATCACCATCACCATCGCCATCACCATCGCCATCACCATCGCCATCATCATCGCCATCACCATCACCATCGCCATCACCATCGCCATCACCATCACCATCGCCATCGCCATCGCCAACACCATCACCATCACAAATTAGTAGCATAGGATTAAATGTGATGTCATTTGTAATAATAAAAAACAAAAACACTGTATAATGCTTCCTATCTCATTTTCTCCCATGTCACGTTAAATCTTATGTCTCTTTTTACTGTAGCTTTTTAGTTTCATAAAATTTTCAAATCATAATAATGCTAAAGAAGTTTTCACTTCAAAAAAATATAATATTTTACCTATACAATCACAAAACTAGAAACACAAACTCAAAAAACTCAAATTTTGCAATTGAATATAAACCTTATTCCGTTGTAGTAAAGTTGAAAATCTATTACAGATATTACGATAATTGTAAATTTATGTTACCGACCTGCTACTGCTAGTACTGTGACGAAAGCAAGAGAACCTATACAACTATGTACAATATTATTCTGTCGCGTCGTCTTATAAGTGGGTAGTTATAAATACGTAGAAAAATAATAATCAAACTTACCTTATTTTTTTTAAGCTTTGCAGTTCAATGCTGAACATTTTTTTTTCTTTCTTCTGTTTTTATTCCCCATAATTTAATCTTAATTATCATTATATATTACAACTATATTATAACAAACTAATATTTAATTTAATTATTAATACTAGAACCTAAACAATATTTACAGACTGATTTTTGAAACTAATACACAAACACGGAAATTAACAATAATATAACGTATATTTCGATCGATTAGCGGGAACGCGGCGAGCCAGCAAAAGCGACACAGGTCCTACCTCGGTAACGCCCGGCGGGCTACTGAAGTGAAGCGCGCAGGCCGCCTTTTTAGATTATATTTTGTTAAGACAATAAAAATCAGTTTTGAAAAAAATTAACCGTAGAATGTTCTACTATACATCATTGCCTATTTTTTGATATATTTTTTGCGAGTAAAAGTTAAGTCTACTTCAAATACGACTTGAAAAACGATTAAAAAATTCGCTGTTTTCGATTTGTTTGCGATTTTTTATGATCGATTGAAGTTGTAAATATCGTGTTTTGAACCATAGAATAATCAAGAATGTTAGTTAAACTATGCCATATATTTTTTTCAGATTAAAACAAAGAATATTTGATTGTTTAATGTTGAATCAAAAATAGGTCGATTCCGAGATTTCCGAGAGTCCTGGCCTTAAAGCTTTGGTTATTGATACGCTAAAGCTGTATGTCTACTTCTTATGGCTAGGTAGACCTTTGATTATATACTTGTACAAGCTGACCCGGCGAACTTCGTACCGCCCCGCCAGCCGCTCTGCCTCCGCTTTTTAAAGGCTCCTTCAAACAGGCGCGACACGACACGCGTCGCAAAGGCATCGCAAGTCGCGCAACGAGGCACCGGCCTTTGTGTCGCGCGCGATTATATCACTTTGTGTCGCGCCTGTTTGAAGGAGTCTTTAACCGTCCGAAAAGTTGAAATAATAATCGGTAGCAGGTTTCGCTCCGAGGTTTTCAATTACTTTCGGAGGGGCCCGTAGCTACCTTCGTTGACGAAATAAGAGAGAAGATCCCTGTAGTGGCGGCGAAGCAATACTATAAAATTTGTGAATATCACATTTTCAACGGTCTCCCAATAATATACAATAACAAAACCATTCACAAAAATTCCATGAACATTATCCTTGATAATATTCTTGTCATTTTAAGAAGAGGAAACACGATAATCTTGATAAACCCGTTATGATTGTAGCTACCGCAAACTATGTAACTATCTACGTCATCCATCACTATTATATGACGTCATAATCATAATATTCTAGTACTAGTAGTATAGCCACTTTATATGGAGTTACAGTAGCTCCTTGACACAACATTAACGGCTCCTGCAAACAGGCGCGACGCGCGACGCGAATCGCGCGCGACACAAAGGCACCGCTCGTCGCGCGGCTTGCGGTGCCTTTGTGTCGCGTGTCGCGTCGCGCCTGTGTGTACGAGCCTTAAGGCTCCTGCAAACAGGCGCGACGCGCGACGCGAATCGCGCGCGACACAAAGGCACCGCTCGTTGCGCGACTTGCGGTGCCTTTGTGTCGCGCGCGGTTTTATCGCGTGTCGCGCCTGTTTAAAGGAGCCTTTAGGGTAGCCCACGAAATTCAAACTTTCTTGTGTTTTTTTTGCAATTTGCAGGTAAGTATCAGGTTGTATGTTAAGGCCAGGATCTTCGAGCGTAGTAGGCATTTAGCGTTACCTCCGTCCTCGCGTGGCAAATGCCGCGAAAGCGCAGTTCGAATGAACTCGCTGACCCCTGTCACGGTTATTTTTATAAGTAATAGTATTGTGAATCGGCCCTATTCTTGAAATATAGAGCTGCTCGTCTACAGTATTTTAATTTCATCATCCTACTTTAGTTTCTTTCTAGTTTTGTGATTGTAAATATTATATTTTTAACCGACTTCAAAAAAGGCGGAGGTTCTCAATTCGGATATTTCTATTTTTTTTTTATGTATGTATGGGCATAACTCCATCGTAAATAGACAGATCTGCAATTTTTTTTTTTGAAGTGAAAACTTCTTTAGCATCGTTGTGATGTGATTTGAAAATTTTATGAAACGAAAAAGCAACAGTAAAAAGAGACATGAGATTTAACGTGGGAGAAAATGAGATAGGAAGCATTATACAGTGTTTTTGTTTTTTATTATTACAAATGACATCACATTTAATCCTATGCTACTAATTTGTGGTGATGATGATGATGAGGATGATGGTGATGGCGATGGCGATGGTGATGGCGATGGTGATGGTGATGGCGATGATGATGATGGCGATGGTGATGGCGATGGTGGTGGTGATGGCGATGGTGATGGCGATGATGATGATGGTGATGCGATGGTGATGGTGATGGCGATGGTGATGTTGATGATGGCGATGGCGATGGTGATGGCAATGGTGGTGACGATGGTGATGGCGATGATGATGATGGTGATGCGATGTTGATGGCGATGGTGATGGCGATGGCGATGGTGATGGCGATGGTGATGGTGATGGTGATGGTGAAGGATGGATGGATGGATGGATGGATGGATGGATGGATGTTCTTTAGCATCGTTGTGATTTGAAAGTTTATGAAACGAAAAAGCGACAGTAAAAAGAGACATGAATTCATAAGATTTAACGTGGGAGAAAATGAAATAGGAAGCATTATACATAGGGGTCGCAATACCGAATCATTTAAGCAAAACCGGTATTTTCGGTATTGGCTCCAGACCAATACCGACAATCCGGTATTTTCGATATTTCCGGGATTAAGCTAAAGTTAGCAAATTCAGTATAATAAAGTTAGTTTGCGGAGGAATAGTAAGTAGGTACCTAACCTAAATGAATTTATCTTCTAAATAATACAAAATATTCATTGACACAAGGTTTATTATTTGATATGTTGGTAATCAATCAGTTAGTTCTTAGCAATAATTTACTAATAGTAAATGCCCGTTTATTCCTTTATTAAAATAACTTAGGTTACTGGTTAACTAGTTGAAATACTTTAATTAAATGTAGTGTTTGACTAGGAAGTAGGATTCCTACTAGGAATCAGTTCTAAAAATAAAATGTTTATCAAACTTAAACATCTCCCAACAGTCTTAACATAAAAAAATGAACAACGAACCAACAAAATGCACTTTTTTTTTGTGGATGTAAAATCATCAAATGACCCCTCCCGCTCTGGGTGGAGCGGAAGGGAGTGTCAGACTCTTACTGACTAAAACCCACCCATGTTCCTTCCTTAGCCCTTTATGTTCCGAGCCAGCAGTAACCCTTTCGGACAATCCCGCTGACCCGGCAGGCTTCGGCCCTGACGAGCCCCTTCCTTTGATGCTGACATCTCTTTGAGGCGCGCGTGGAACACATACGCGCCGTCCGGCACGGGCCTGATCCTGATCGGACGGTGAGCTACCCATTACTCACCGCCCGTAGGCCCGCGCCTACGGTGACCGGGAGTCGTCGCGCGGCTCTCGACGCCCGGATCGTCTCCCGCGGCGGCTGGGACGGGAGGCTCTCTCCCTCAGCCGTCCCGCCGCCTCCTTCGCTAGCATGACTGATTCGCAGAAGGAGGCGACTGCCCCCCGCTCCTTCTCGCCCTGGACCATGGCTTGAACTAGACCCGGACGCGAGAGGTCGCCGCCACTGCCGATCGCCTCAACGAGGACACGGCGGTGCTCCGCCCACGCGGGGCAGACCTCCACCGTATCCTCTGGGCGATCCTGGCAATGGTGACACCCGGGCGTTTCCTCCCGCCTGATTATGTGCAGGAACCTCCCGAAACTTCCGTGTCCGGTGAGGACCTGCGTCAGGCGGTAGGTGAGGGCGCCGTGACGCCTCTCTAGCCACTCCTCAAAGAGGGGTTTTACCGCCGCTATCGTGGCGTGCCCGGCGCTGGGTTGCGACCGTCGCGTCGCTCTTTCTATGCCGCCATGAGATCGCGCCGGAGGTCCGTCCGCACCGCCGTAATTTGCTGCGGAAGCGGGATTTCCCCCCGGCGTAGTGCCTCCGCGCGCCACTCATACAGGCGCGCGAGGACTATCGCCTCCAGATCCCATGGCGGAAAATCCCGGTTTTTGTGAAATGAATACCGGTATTAATTAGACCTAAATTTGGCCCGGTATTCCGGTATTTTCGAAATTCGGTATCCCGGTTTGCGACCCCTAATTATACAGTGTATTTGAAGGTTTCATTTCTACCACGTGTGAATTGCACACATGCTGCTTTTTTTATTTTTGTAAAGATCTGATGATGACTTTCAGAGACAAACAACGGAACTCTTCAATAAATGCCAGCAAATCAACCGCGATTGCTGCTATAGTATATGTAATCGCAATCACACAACATAACATCACGCCTGTACCCTTCAAAGGGTAAAACAGATGTGTTCAATAGCTTTGTTACTGATATTCACATAGCAAGTAGTGACATATGAATTTGTTTGGGGTAGGTAAGTACAACTAAAAAGTGAAAAATAAAAACTTTTTTACAAAAAAAAACCGACTTCCAAAAAAAAAACACTACAAAGTGAAAAATAACTTTAGTTTCGAAAGTCGGTGTCAAAAAATGAAAATATATTCTTCACGTTGTAGTGTTTTTTTTTTTGAGTCGGTTGTTTTTTTTGTAAAACACTTTTTTTGGTTGCTTGAATTCGTCAATAAGTTTTTTTAATTAAATCAACTAATCAAAAACACCACAATACGTATTTTTATTGAACTCTTCCTATTTCATTCACAACGAATTTCATATTTTTAAATAAAAAAACAGCAAGTGTGCAATTCACACGTGGTAGAAGTGAAACCTTCAAAAACACTGTATAATGCTTCCTATCTCATTTTCTCCCACGTTAAATCTTATGAATTTACATGTCTCTTTTTACTGTCGCTTTTTCGTTTCATAAACTTTCAAATCACAACGATGCTAAAGAACATCCATCCATCCATCCATCCATCCATCACCATCACCATCGCCATCGCCATCGCCATAACCATCGCCATCGCCATCACCATCGCCATCACCATCATCATCATCGCCATCGCCATCACCATCGCAATCACCATCGCCATAACCATTGCCATCGCCATCACCATCATCGCTATCACCATCACCATCGCCACCACCATCGCCATCACCATCACCATCGCCATCACCATCGCCATCATCATCGCCATCACCATCACCATCGCCATCACCATCGTCATCGCCATCGCCAACACCATCACCATCATCATCACAAATTAGTAGCATAGGATTAAATGTGATGTCATTTGTAATAATAAAAAAACAAAAACACTGTATAATGCTTCCTATCTCATTTTCTCCCACGTTAAATCTTATGTCTCTTTTTACTGTAGCTTTTTCTACTGTAGCTTTTTCGTTTCATAAAATTTTCAAATCACAATAATGCTAAAGAAGTTTTCACTTCGAAAAAATATAATATTTTACCTATACAATCACAAAACTAGAAACACAAACTAAAAAACTCAAATTTTGCAATTGAATATAAACCTTATTCCGTTGTAGTAAAGTTGAAAATCTATTACAGATATTACGATAATTGTAAATTTATGGTACCGACCTGCTACTGCTAGTACTGTGACGAAAGCAAGAGAACCTATACAACTACAATATTATTCTGTCGCGTCGTCTTATAAGTGGGTAGTTATAAATACGTAGAAAAATAATAATCAAAATTACCTTATTTTTTTTTAAGCTTTGCAGTTCAATGCTGAACGTTTATTTTTCTTTCTTCTGTTTTTATTCCCCATAATTTAATCTTAATTATCACTATATTACAACTATATTATAACAAACTAATATTTAGTTTAATTATTAATACTAGAACCTAAACAATATTTACAATCTGAATTTTGAAACTAATACACAAACACGGAAATTAACTAACAATATTATAACGTATATTTCGATCGATTAGCGGGAACGCGGCGAGCCAGCAAAAGCGACACAGGTCCTACCTCGGTAACGCCCGGCGGGCTACTGAAGTGAAGCGCGCAGGCCGCCTTTTTAGATTATATCTTGTTAAGACAATAAAAATCAGTTTTGAGAAAAATTAACCGTAGAATGTTCTACTATACATCATTGCCTATTTTTTCATATATTTTTTGCGAGTAAAAGTTAAGTCTACTTCAAATGCGACTTGAAAAACGATTAAAAACTTCGCTGTTTTCGATTTGTTTGCGATTTTTTATGATCGAGTGAAGTTGTAAATATCGTGTTTTGAACCATAGAATAATCAAGAATGTTAGTTAAACTATGCCACATATTTTTTTCAGATTAAAACAAAGAATATTTGATTGTTTAATGTTGAATCAAAAATAGGTCGATTCCGAGATTTCCGAGAGTCCTGGCCTTAACATAAATACTTTCCATAGGCTGACCAATATTACGTTTATGCGCTCTCCTGTAAAATTTTATTTTAAGTCCTTACTAGGTTTTGAAATGGGGCAGCCGCAAAGTTTTGATACAACTATTGACAAAAAAAACAGTCAGTGATGGGCTCTAAACTATCTAAAGCTTTAAATAACCAAAATCTAATAATAATTAATAATAATAGTAATTTATTCAAACTAGCCTGAAAATCAGCACTGTTTTAACGTCAATTACATAAGAAAGACCCCGAAAACGCCCGCCCTTCACCACTTCCCAGTGCTTTAGCTGGAAAGAAGAAGTGGCGCAACAAACTCCCCAGCAGCACAGCTGTCTGTTCAGTTAGAAAAGCTTGATTCTATACAATAGTTAGTAATTAACATTACGAAACACAAAATATTAAATCAAATTATTTGCTACTAGCTGCGCCCCGCGGTTTCACCCGCATAAGTTTCGACCCCGTGGGAATATCGGGATAAAAAGTAGCCTATATATTAATCCAGTGTGTCAGCTACCTTCATACAATTTTTTTTTTTACAATTGGTCCAGCCGTTTGAGCGTGAAGAAGTAACAAACATATAAACACACACACAGACTCACACACACTCACAAAATTTTGCCTTTATAATATTAGTGTGAAGTGTGATGTAATAATAATGTCAGGTAGCACACGCCAATATACCAACTAATGGAACACTGTCGTGTATAACGATAGACCATTGTATCACAAACGTGGTTGTTATTACCATGTCTATCAATCATACACTAGACGAAACGTAATAAGCTAATTATTATAGTTTCTTTTTTAAGACCCAATAAAAACTCCATTTCTACGTAGGAAAGTTTTTTTTTTAATTTGTCGAGTACTCGTCTTGTAATTTGACGTTCAAAAGTGCCTTTTATGTGCCTGTTTGAAATAAATGCTTTGACTTTGACTTTATTTGAATTAGGCAAAGGTGTACCCTCATTATAAAATAAACATAAACACACTATAAAATTAGTGTGGCAAAGGTGTACCCTCATTATAAAATACATATAAACACACTAATTTTATAGTGTGTTTATGTTTATTTTATAATGAGGGTACACCTTTGCCAAAACACTCGGGAAATAGGTACAGCCACAATTGTACGATTGTACTCTTCAATGTCGCAAAGTTATCTAATTCGTTACATTTTTTTAAAGGTTTAGAGAACCTGTCTTTTTGGGCTCTTTACATAAGACCGATTACAAAATATCATTTTAATAATCTAAAAAAATAATTGTACTTAAGCAGTTACATCCACGAAGAAAAGTTTAAGAATAAATGATAAAGCTTAACACGTTAATAAGAGGAAACTCGTAAAAATCTAAAATAAATTTAATTTGTGGGTAATGAATTTTTTAACAAGAAAGTGTCATCTATAAAGAACCCTTTTTACGATGTTTTACCTTTAGTTAATTACCTAAACTAATGGAGTATAAGTATTTAACTTGTAGAAAAAATACAGACCCTTTTTTGCTATTTCAGAATTGATCCTACCTACAGTAGGCGTTGTTGCCAAAATAGCCGCAATCCCGATTAAATTGAGGCTTTTTTGCCATCTCCGCGTCTGTCTGTCCGCCGCGTGTTTTTGCGGTACCATGCAATTATACCAACAAATGCTTATATCTGTTACATATATTAACACTTATTAACACATATAAAACGTTACACTTTGATTCTGTAACATTATTGTATCTGTTACATTTAGAACTCTTTTTCTTTTGAAACAGTTTTAAAAAAACAGCATGTGTGCAATTCACACGTGGTAGAAGTGAAACCTTCAATCTTAAATCTTATGAATTTACATGTCTCTTTTTACTGTCGCTTTTTCGTTTCATAAACTTTCAAATCACAACGATGCTAAAGAACATCCATCCATCCATCCATCCATCCATTCATCCATCCATCCATACACCCTCCCACACCCACACCCACACCCACATCCACACCCACACCCACATCCACATTCACATCCACATCCACATCTACAAATTAGTAGCATAGGATTAAATGTGATGTCATTTTTAATAATAAAATACAAAAACACTGTATAATGCTTCCTATTTCATTTTCTCCCACGTTAAATCTTACATATATGTCTCTTTTTACTGTCGGTTTTTCGTTTCATAAAATTTCAAATCACAACGATGCTAAAGAAGTTTTCACTTCAAAAGCAGTGTTACAAACACTTATTACGGTTACAGTTTGAGCCCCTGAGTAGGTACGTAGGTAACTTTTTGTGGGTAAATCCTCATGGATACCCTCCGTCTGGGAAGAATGAAAGTTTATGTCGGAATCTTACCGACTAAAACTCCACTGTACCATCCAGTATCATAAGTCAGGTGCCCGGGAGATACTTGTAGGTACATTCGCCGCACCCGCGACTGGAGCCAAGTACATACGTTACGTACCTAAATTTATCACACTGAAAAAATAAATTTCTTACTACAGCACATTAAAGTGAAGGCGCAGTGGTAGTCCGCGATATTCAAACTTTCTTAGGTTTTTTGCAATTTGAAGGTCAGTATCAAGTTGTATCTTGATCAAAATATGATTCGCGACTATAACAGACTTATAAGTACGTATTTACAGAATTATAATCATTAGAATCATTAAAACATCTTTCTAAGTTCGATTTGTACCTAAGAACAAATCTCTTATAGAACAAAGAGATATTTTAATGATTTTAATGACTATAATTCTGTAAATGAATAATTATCTATTATAGTCGCGAATCATATTTTGATCAACAAAAAAAAGGAAAACCACCATTACTGGTATGTAAGTAAATTTCAATGGTTTGAACGATATCACCAAATGAATAAAACAAATTTTGCGACCTTTTAGCTACTTAAAACGTTAAAGTTTACTGCCATGACGGTAACATTTTGCCTCAAGCTTTTACTGTTTTCGGATCAGTAATAAATACTGTTTTGAATGTTAGGTTCTTAAGGAACCGTTTAAAGCAGTTCAGATTAATGTTTTTTCATTTGTATTTACTGCTTATTTCTTTCAATATTTTACATTTTGTTATTTTTACTACATAAAAGTGTTGTAAAGTTTAAAAAGACTAAGTTTATGTATGTGTAAAAGGTTATTTAGATGCAAGTTTAATTATGTATTTAATAATATATGTAAAGTTTATGTGTAAAATGCAAATTAGATGCAAGACAAAGTGTAATAGGATATTGCAAGCGTAGCTGGGTGTGTTCCGGCATTTGGTGCGTTCGTAAAGGCTACACTGAGCGTTGGTCGCCTGTAATTTGCGGTTTACATAATTATTCACGTAGAGATGCATACAGTGCGTGCCACGTAAGAAGAGAATTGACCCCGCCTCCCCCGCTCTTTCCGCCGCCCCTATGACGTCCGGTCCCGTCCCGCACTCAGACCTCATACCGCTAAAGATACCTAAAATCGTGTTCTGCGCATGTCATACCACGTGGTGTGTCAAGTCTCTTCTTACGTGGCACGCACTGTACGAGTTCGGTTTTTAGATGCAGTTTATTTAAATACCATGATATTTAAGAAATTCATACCTATTTTTTTATAAGTAAAGCGTCTTCTATTTCTGAGGGACAATTCTTGTAATTTTAAGGACGTTCACAGTGTGATCTCGTTATTCTCAGTCTCAATCTGCCAAAAATACCTATAATTTCCCTAAATTTTTGAAATTTTTTGTCGCTGAGATGAGATTACGGCTATATTTTAAACATTTCTAACTTCAGGACATGGCCTTCTGTTTTTGTGATACTTGCCGCGTGATAAAAACTGCTGTCAAAACTGTTTAGTTTATTTGAAAAAAAAAGTTAATAAGTCGTATTTACTTGTCTAATTTAACAAGAAATTGTTAACATACATTAACTAAAAAGTACAAAACCATGTAATGTTCGACAAGAAACATAACAACGTTGTAATTACTTTTAAACAAGACTAGCCCCCTTCCTAATGAAACGTATTATATCAGATGAATACTCACAAAAAATACACACAAATTTACACAAACAATTAAAAAAAAAAACACCGATTTTTCTCTTTCAGTCGTCAATAATTTGACTTTCAAAAGAAGCAGACAAAGCGTTGTGCAACTATACAGTCGCTATACAACGTTTATCAGTAAGGGGGTAAGTCATAAAATCGTTAATTTTTTAAATATGATTTAAGAAGATTTTTCTTTTATTTAATTTATGCTATCCCACTGCTGGGCAAAGGTCTCCTCCATAATTTTCCACTTTTCTTTGTGATGTGTCTTCTCCGTCCAATCGGTTAGGAAATTTAAAAAGTTACGATGAAAAAAGCATTCCCAAAATTTTCCATTTTCATAACCACGCAAATCTAGGTAAGTAGGTACTAAATTATACATATGTTGCTCAAAATAAACACCTCTGTCTGACGTCACTCAACGACAGTTGTGCTAAGCCCCTCCAAATATCAAAAGGATGAATTTGACTTTTAACTAAAAGACTGACCCATATTGTTACAGGAAAATGTTGAATGGGAAAGTGTAGGTGACTTTTAGGAAGATTATACAAGCTAACAATATTATTGTGTAGTTCGGGCAATTGAGAATTTTTATTTTATATGTGACAATGTTTTCGTGATCTCTGCACAATGTGAAAGAAGAAAGAAGATACGTTTATTTGCGGTAAACATGACGCAAAAAAGAACAAAACAAAAAAATACAATAAGAAAAGGTTGACATGCGTCACATCCACGCAAAACGGCTATCGCTCAGCATTATGCTGCGACCCTATGCAAGACAGAGCCCCAGCGCTGGTTTTCAGCGACAGCCGGCGCCGACGTGATGACGTCGCACGGTGCAGCAAACAATTATTATTCATCAAAAAGTATTATGACAGATTATTCATATTTTTAAAGCAACCAGTTATTAAAGCTTTTGGTCTTGCGTTAATTATGTTACACCTTGTATAATACTATTATGTAAATAAATAAAATAGTGTCTATGAAAAGCTATTGCAGGAAAATCTTGTTCTGCCTTCTCAATATCTTGATTTTCATTACGACAAAACGTCTCCTAGGAAAACCTAGGTACCCGGAAATTAGTTTCTCAACTAGAAAAATTGATTTATTTATTAATTTTGAATTTTTGGCAGTTTTTCCATACAAAAACTGTCAGACCTCAATTTTATTCCACGAACAAAAATTGTCTGTCGATTGAAAAATCAGCTATTAATTAACTAACAAACTATTAAAATAAAAATATATTGACCTAATTAGTAATTTACCCAAGAGATTGGTGGCTTTGCCACGTTGTATGGCAATGCTTAGACTCTGGCCAAGGTAAAAGCCAGCCCTTGGGTCACGGGAAATTATCCAAATACCTAATTGTATTCTTCTTTCTAAGCACACACACACACTTCGCCGCTTCGCCATATTTGTGCTATGGTGACACCATTCCTCAAATATGCTGTACTGGTGGGGTTTTTGGTGTATTTATCTAAGTATCATTTTCCAACTTTATAAATAAATGAACTGTAATAAACTAGTAATAAAAGTCATCATCATCGTCATCATTTCAGCCGAAAGATGTCCACTGCTGGACATAGGCCTCCCCCAAGCACCCCCATTTCGACCGGTTCTGTGCTTCTCGCATCCAACGGGTTCCTGTAGCCTTCACAAGGTCGTCGGTCCACCTTGTGGGAGGCCTTCCAACGCTACGTCTTCCGGTACGCGGTCGCCACTCCAGAACCTTTCGGCCCCATCGGCCATCTGTTCTGCGAGCAATGTGCCCTGCCCACTGCCACGTAAGATTGACAATTCTTCGGGCTATATCGGTTAACTTGGTTCTCCTGACAAAAAGTACCTTACCTTAATCGTTCTCGGTAAAGAAATCGATAAACTTTTTCTCTGATAGATTTTTTGGATAAACTTTTTCTCTGATACAAAAAGAAAAGCTATCTTAGTGGCAATCATCTATCTAACCTGAGCTCATCTAAGAAAGCCAAAGTAATTTATTTTAAGAGTTATACCTAGTTTCTACCTTTAACGAAGATTTATTTTCTGGGGCCTTTAAAAAAAGAAGTATGTTCCGAATACCGGAGTTTTCACACAAAAAGGGGACACGACACGATCAATTGCAATTGTAGTACTATTGTCAATCGCTTCAATTGTATTTTGTAGTCGATCATTTGGCGTATGACTTTGAATTAATCACGTATACAATGACAATTGCAATTGCAATCGTTTCAGGAACCTTTTAGTCACTGGGAAGTGCGATACGCACGACCGCAGACTCCAGTCCTTTCACAGTTATTTTACATCTGATTTTGCATCACTGTCCAAATCACATTGCTCTTTATTCTCATTCCTATAAGGTTGCTTTTCGGTTGCTGCCATTGACAAGTCTATCAAATTCGTTGTGGTCTTTATTCTCGTCACAATAAGGTTGCTCTTAGTTTGCTGCTGTCAGAGGTAAAATATCTGTGAACGGACTGAAGTGATAGTTATTACTATTAGGTCCATTTGTAGCTCAAATCACATTTAATCATAATGCTAAATGTATATAAAACATCATTCTGACTTTGTCATCTTCAAATACTATTGACAGAAATAATAAATAAAAGGGTATTTTAAATTCGTGTAGCGTTAACTGTTTTTAGTTATTTGTGGTGTAAGTGGGCCTTAATAACATACGCATGCACGCCGACAAAGTGATAAAATAAAATCATGACAAAAAAAATTAAAGTACCTCCTGTACACGTAAAGTGGGGATGTTTTTTTTTTTGCCCACCCCATAGTGTGGGGTATCGTTGGATAGTCTTACGAAAATATTGTGGGTTTGTGGAAGCCATTTTTCGATTCAGGGATCCGTTTGTGAAATATTAAGCTTTAAAGTGCTAATGTTTGTTAGAGTCAAGTATCCCCCAGCCTGCCAGCTAAAATGTTGCTTTTGGATATGTGAAAACACAGGCACAGGTCGATCGATCAGATTAAGCTACGCTTGCCGCGGTTGGTACCCATCCACAGGGATGGGTGAATATCTTTACATTCCGAGACCCCTCCGTGCCTCGGGAAGCACGTTAAGCCGTTGGTCCCAGCTGTCGTTCGTGGATCTTTGACAGTCGTTACGTGTAGTCATAAGCCCGAAAGCCTGACAACCATTCTTACTAAGGGGTATCGTATTAGGTACCCAGTAACTGAGTTGTGGAGGTCAGATAGGCAGTTGCTGTCAGCTGTATCCGGTTAGACTGGAAGCCGACCCCAACAAAGTTGGGAAAAGACTAGGCAGATGATGTTCTGCAACCTTTGCAAAGAAAGAAATCTCATCAACGACAGACTGACCACCATCCCCGTTCCGCTTCCGCCTTCTTATTAACAGGACCTTCAATATAAAGATGAAAAACTCATTTCCTTTTTCCTTATCTAAAGACAGTAATAAAACAGACAATTGATTAATTTAACAAAGACATCAGTCAGTCATTGATCGCACCCGTTTTTTCTTATCAAAATTAATGACTCCTGAATTTACAGCTTTCCCTTTAACTGCCGGGATTATGGATTTAATGGGGTGCCCTTGAGCAGTTCTGTAAATCCTCTTATAAAATAGAACTGATTGGAAATTTTAAACCCGTTTTATATAAAGAAATAAAATACATTTATTTAGCACAGACTAAAAGACACACAATACACCAGATAGTTTAAATATAGGTATCAGTTTAGGAGGGTATAAGTATCGTGAAACATGCGAGTTGGGGATCTAATAAAACCTGCAATTTATGATAATTTTGGTATATGAATAATGGGTACTCTCGGTATTTAAATAATGGCCCAGTTTTTTGTTGGAAATTTGCCAAATTCTCCGCCGCATGACGTTATAAGCGTACTTTAAATGTTTCGTAAGTCATATTAAGCCCCTGCTTACGAAACATTTTTAAAGTTATTTGCTATCTATGTTCTTAGTCAAGTCTCCCTAGACTCCACTAAGAACATAGATAGCAACATATTTAAGTGTGTCTTGTACATAGTTTATGTTTATAGGGTTGTTGGTGACTTAACCCTTCGTATGATGAACATGGTATATGAACGCGGATCAACGCGAGACACAATGGCATTTTAATTATGTCTGTAATAATTCAACTGGTTAATGGTTGATTAATTACGTATGACTAAGTTTTATGACAATGACAGTTCCCAAGCTGATGAGATGAGATGATGATGTTTCCAAGAGTCCCATTAAGGCCACTGTCCTACCACAGGTGTTTAGCGAGAAGTGAGTTGAGCTAGAGATAGCAACTAAAAGCGAGTTGGCGAGCAACGAGCAAGGAGTACCTACGCGACGACGACGAGCGTTTTCTGGCTGGGCCCTATTCACTATGAGCACTTAACGATTCCTTACTTCGAAACCACGTCAATACATTAGCTTATCCCGCCAATCTCGCGTTGATATTAGCGCGGTTTCGTTCATTGTGCTATAGAGAACTAAGGCTCTGGTATACGTTTGTTTGTGTTTTGTTTTTTGTAAAGCGTGAGTCTCTCAACGAGTACTGCCCACTAAGCAAAGGTCGCTGAGTGAGTGCTCTCTTCGAAAGCTCTTATCATAGCGACAAATGAGTACTCGCCGAGTGCCACGTGCGTGAACAGTCAGCGATCAACTAGGGGCTTATAGGACCTAAACACAAAAAACGCAAGTTTTAGAAACAATAAACGTAATGTGATCGACTACAGTAAACAAAATCAGAAAAATATATTTTTATTTTTTTTTATTCTTCAGGATATATGGTAGGTAGATATAGTGTGTTGAAAACATAATACAACTAATTTGATACGATAGAAAAAAATCATGAAGATACCTCTGAAAACTTTCTTTTCTTTTCTTTCATACATACAATCATTCTGATTTTTTGTCAGATTATTCTACAAGCAACATACTGAAATACTAGTATTTTAATTTTTTTGTGCAAACAATAGAATTTCGTAAATAGATAATACATTACCAGCGTTGTGTCATGCGCTTCTCTTTCTTATGCACTCCGACAGTGACCGCGCTTTACGAGTAGGTCATGTAAGCCCCCTTAATATATGTCTCTTTTACTTACACGGGACCTACAATCTTTTATACATTTCAAGCGAAAATCATTGATAGTGTCGCTTGTAGTCGCTTCTACATCGGAGGAGGGACAGGTGCCTAGTAAAAATACGAATTAGTCCATACCATAAAATTATTATTATTTGTGTTTATTGATTTTACAGATATTTTTCAAATGAGCTTTTACGCCTGAAATGTTTTGTGACGATGTAATTTATTATTATTTTTATGCGAAAAGTAAGGTTGTTTATTTTATGTTTATACAATAAACACGGGCCTATTTTTTGGCCAAAGAATCAGCATTGCTATCCAACGTGGCAATGCTGCCAGCCTTCTGGGCACTTTTCCTGTTGACAGCGATGTGGACGAATTTTTCGACGCCCTGTAACCCTTTTTGATACTTGTAAATATTTTTATTTCTATTATAGAGTTAGTGTGTAAATAACAAGGATTAGTTATTGTTTTGTTTCTGATTAATAAATATTAGTATCCCTTTTATGTTTTGATTTAACTTTATTGAATATTAAAAAAATATATAATAATAACGTATTATTCTAAAACTAAGCTGAACTCTGCGACCACCCTTGAGCGCTTAATTTATCAAGACGTAGTCGTAATGACCTACTGACAAAATAACCTCGACTACAAAACAAAGTCAAAATTAGACTCTTACATTAATCCCAAGAATTACATAGTTTGTTTAGTTAGTTTCATCAACACCACCTAAAACTTCAGAACATGATCCATTATGGTTAGTAACAACAGGAGCTTATAAACTATGTTAGTAGGTACAGAATTTAAATATAATTAACAATTATAATTAAAACATTTACCGTCCCAACCACGATGCTTACTCAGAGCGAGTGTATCGGACACTGATAATAATTACTCGCAATTATCTTCAGAATGCTGTTACTGCTGCCGCATACTCTGCCCAACAGCGACGACACACGCTTGCGTCTTATTGCGTAAAAGTCATCCGTACGCGCTTCGGCAAACATCGCGGACGCACTGCAGAACCGCGGTAACCGCAACAACATCCTGAAGACGTTATTGTATTATACCCGCAGTGCGCTGTATGCCTTTTGAGTATAATTAACCCACAGGCTGCCCGTGTAGAAAGATTGGCAATATGCTTTACAACTTCAGCTTAGACTTCAGCTGAGCAACGTGCAATTCTGCAAGCCAACATATTACCCCGGCCGCCAGCGCTCTGCGTTCACGTTCAAGATCCTCGTTGTCCTTTAGATCATCGGTGACAATGTGCCCTACATATTTAAACTTTTTCACTCTAGTGAGAGGAGAACCGTTCAGAAAAATAGGTGGAGGTTCATGAGGGGTTTTATCACCAAGACCAAAAAACATACACTGCAAGTGTATGCTTTTTGGTCTTGGTGATAATACCCTTGGAAGCATTATACTTGAGACCATGACTTTCTGCATACCACTCACAAACACTCAGTAGGTGACGAAGGGCCTTAATTGACTGGCACAGCAGCACCATGACGTCGGCATAATTTATAATATTGACAGCGACTCCATCAATATGACAACCTACATGCATGCTACTGAGCTCGCCAATCAGGCTATCCATATATACCTACATTGAAAAGAGTGGGCGAGGAAATTTCGCCTTGTCTCACGCCACACTCTAGCTTGTACTACTCAGACAAGCAATCCGCCCATTGATCGTCATACCAAAATTTCCACAAGTTCTGTAGACACATTTTGTTTACGCAGTTTATCCCGCAGGACCTCATAACAAACTAGATCAAAGGCTTTAGATAAATCTAACTAACAAGCATAAACAAGCGTCCTACGAACCAAATAGTACCTAACCGTGTGCTTCATACAGTGGAAAGGCCAGGTTGGAAGCTAAATTGCGCGTGATGCAGGTTCAGGTTCCTCCTTAAACGCCTGTTAATCAGACTATCCATAAGCTTAGCCAGAATTGTTGCCAGTGAGATGGGACGATAGTTACTTTTATCACAAATATCTGCTATTTTACACTTAATGATTGGTATAACTATTGCTCCCATGAGGTCCTGCGAGAGATACCTATGACTCATGCACAGAGAGAAAAGCATGGCCAATACTCTGGATAAATGACAGCCCGCATGTCGTAAATATTAAACGCTCAAGCTGTCATGTCCAGGCGATTTACCCCGAGTCGTGTAGTTAATAATACTCTAACATCTTTAGGTGTTATTTGTATAATGCTAGAAGTATCTGGCTGGAGACTGCATTACGTTGCCACTGAAGACACAAGTGGACTTACCTTAAAATTAGATTTAAATACATATATGTATTAGCGATGTTACAAGGATCCCTTTCAGAGTTAATACATTCAGTCTGATTCTGCTTTATATTTAGTTTATTAGTACATTTCCAGAATTTTTGAAGTCATTTTTAGAACAATGAGATGCCAGTGTCCATTTTAATTTGTTCTGCGTGGTCTTGACACGACTTAAGACGTGATTTGAAAATTTTCCTACTTTTAGACATGGCGTCGTAAATGCATCCAGATGAGGGTTTCTCATGCCAGACCCAATTGTTGAAATTATTTTTAGCCTCTTCGTGTGCCTTCTTTACGTGCTTATTCCAGCCAGGTACCGATTTTTTTATTTTGACAACGACGATAAGTAACAATATCATAACTTTCTATACTCGCCTCACGCAATGTTTTGATTATACTGTTCTACCTACATTAAACCTAGACTTTTATGATGATCTAAGTTATTACAATATTTATCATCGCATAACTGAAATTCTTGCGGAAAGTCGATACATTTAAGACTATTATTTCATGATACAGTTGGATTTGTTCAAGGGTCCTATTCCCCCAAACTATTTTCTTAGGCACACAATTTGAAATCACTTTCCTATGTCTTACAATATTATTATAATTACACTCTATTTCAACAGGAAAGTCACTGATCACTTTCCTGTATATTATATATTATAATGTATGCTGGTCTGAACCAGCATACATTATAATGAACTTTTACATTAGATATAATTTTATAAACCATTTCAGTACTAACACAATGGTACAACCACCAACAAGAGCCATGAACATCACTAATACAAGAATAGTCACCCGCGGTAAGGTTTACGCATTCAACGTCCTAACATTCTTTGCTCCCCACAAAAATGCATGAGTTCATTACAGAAGAGACCGCCTGGGTGGGCATTAAAATCATCGAGTACGAACACTGATTCTACGCTACTACTGTCTATTATTGCACATATTTCGCTCAAGCATTCAGTGAACTCGATAAGAAATTATCTCTGGACTCAACAAGCATAATACACAAACAATTAATACCGCACAATCGCTATATACCACCACAAAAAAAAAACAGCTGTTGCCTACATTATACAATAAATGTTCCTATAACTCGTCAAAATGTAGGGAACAGCTGATATTTTTTCGCGATTTCAGGTTTGGTCCCATAGTAAAAATTGTTCATAATGATGAGTACAATGACCTCTTAAGAGGTTGTTGGTGTTTTTCCAATAACCCTGTGTATATAAATAAAACAAAGTTGGGTTTACACCATTTATAACTCAAGAATGGCTGGACCGATTTTTATAATATTTAATTTGTTGGATTTGTCGCCGCCCTGAATAGCAGAATAACTTTTAAAACATGGGAAAAAGTCACGAAAAAAAAGAAGATAATCTGAGGCGGGACGAAGTTCGCCGGGTCAGCTAGTAGGTAATAATATTATGATCCGGAAATCCATACTAATATTATAAATTCAAAAGTAACTCTGTCTGTATGTTACCTTTTCACGCCTAAAAGACTGAATAGATTTCGATAAAAATTTGGCAGAAAGATAGATTGCATCCCGTGAAAGGACATAGGATAGTTTTTATCGACATACCTTACGGGCGAAGCCGCGGGCGGAAGCTAGTAGCTGATAAGTTTAGCGCACTATTCTATGATTTCAAAAAGCCATTTCTCATTTCATATTAATTTAATCAAAGCCCATTGGAAACCACAGTTCTGAATTAAATAACCCCACGTGTGCCTTTTCTGTGGTTTCCATTTTCAATACGATTTCAATTTACATTTACGACTATTTTAATCATATTAGTTGGCTTTCATTGCTGATCGGTTCAAAAGAATTTGTTGGACAAAAGACCTTTTGATAGCGATAAGTTTAATTTAATCTAAAAGATCGTGGTAGTAATTTCTGTCTAGTATAAGATTTAGAATGGATGTAAAACTTAAAAAGGAAAAAGTTGATAAGTAAAAACTTATCTATTTTTTTTTCGTTTCATCTAGTACCAACCCGCACTGGGCCCGAATGGTGGATTACTGCCCACCTCTCACCGAGGGGACTGAGAGAAGCCCTGTGTCCCAACAGTTGTAACATTATCGGCTTATTATGATTAAGGCTCCTTCAAAAAGGCACCGCAAGTCGCGCAACGAGCGGTGCCTTTGTGTTGCGCGCGATTATATCGCATGTCGCGCCTGTTTTTAGGAGCCTTTATGCTAAACTTTATAGGTATGAATGAATTACATTCGTTGAATGACGTTTTACCCTAGCGTATCAATGACAATCTGATTGTCCTACCATGTATATAATAATTCCAAGAGCCAATTTCTAGCCTAGCTGGAAATAATAATATTTCTGTGTTTTAATGTGTGCATTAGGACATACCTATGTCTTTCTCGCTAACCGAATAGAGAAGCGGCTTTGAGCTTCAGTTAATCTTATCAATACTGAGATTTAGGATCTTCAGGCTCACGAGGAAAAGACGATTGGAATTAGGTAGGTATGTACGAGATAATCTTTTCAATTATTTTAAGGCTTCTCTTTACTGCTTAATCCATACTAATATTATAAATTCGAAAGCAACTCTCTGTCTGTCTGTATGTTACCTTTTCACGCCTAAGCCACTGCACGGATTTCGATAAAAATTTTCAGAGAGATAGATTGCATCCCGGGGAAGGACACAGGATAGTTTTTATCCCGATATTCTCACGAGATCGACACTTATGCGGGCGAAACCGCGGGGCGCTGCTAGTTATTATATATAGTAGAGGCAGCTGCGCTATGCTATGGACGTTTCCCAGAGGAACTTCTACTATTCCTACATTGACCAGCACCCTAATTGTGTAACACACTTTTAATCACAATCCGAAAGATTTTGAAAGAAAGTGGTATCCATTACTTCATATGTTTAAAAAATCGTCTGCTCAACATCGTAAATAACGCGATGAATGTTGTCGAACTGTCAAAATATATCAGACGACTCACTCGAGTGAACGGTTTACTTGGGTGACAGCCGGTCGATTCTGTAAAAATCTCACCGTGAAAAATTAGGTGAAGTGAGTTTATTTTTGCTAGGAATTGACACTATTGACAGCTCACTCCACGCTCACTTCACCTAAGTTTTCACGGTGAGATGGTTACAGAATCGCACTGCTGTTTATTTTTTGGTGTCATTCCCGACACCGACAAAATTACATAAGAATGAACGATTACCTGCTTCTTTTGTTTCATTATTCGATTTTGGTAGGTGAGTGAACGATGCTGAGTGCCGAAATCCAACATCCTCGGATCGGTTTACTAACGAAATCATTTTAATAAAAAGCTCATTATTTTAAGAACGCTCACAAATCTGTCTCAATCTATCAAAAATAGTAATCAGACATGTTTATAATAGAACTTGTGCATACACCAAATACTTGATAACTACTAAAACGCAAATGAAAGTATTATAAAAATCATATTAAGGGTATTTTAGTTAAATAGTATGCAACAATATTCAAGTTGAATTTTTTTTTCAATTATATCGTATAGCTCCCATCTGGACCCCCCACAGTAGGTACTTTGGGGGTCGAGATTTAACTAAAACTTGGCTGTAAAAACAAAGTTTAAAATCTAAAACCCGACAGTAGTCGGGTTTCAGTAGAAAATGATGAAACAAAGAAAGCACCTTACCGTGGTCGCATACTACCACAGGATACAAGTATGTTAGTACAGCGGCATGCAACCACGCCGACAATATAATTATATTTATATATATTTGAAATATGCTAATTAAGCCCTTTCATTTGATACCCAACACGGCATGATTAAAAATTTTTATTTTGGTCGTGTCTTTTTACCCGCTAGAGGGCGCCATATTCAATTTAATGTGACGTCACATAGCCTTTAAATAGCAGACAATCAAGATGCTTCCAACGATACCTTTTTTGTCAAATTATGTCAACTAGTTTAGAAGTCCCTCATAACTTCTAAACATACAATTCTCTACATACATACATACCGGTCAAAATCATAACCCTACTTTTTTCTTCACCGTAGTCGGGTAATAAAATCCACTCTCAACCCCCAAGGGTCGATAATAAACTATAGTTAGGGGTCTAGTGCACACATTATTTATTGGGGTCGAGGGGCCGAGAGTGGACTAAATGTAAGTTTCCTACATTTTTGACAAGTTTTTGACATGATTTGTCGCTGAGATGAGATTAAGACTAGATTTTAAACGTTTTTAATTACTTAATTGGCCTTCTGATATCCGTGAACATAATTATATTCACAAACACTCATTTATAACTTGGGTCAAATTAACTTATTTTCTTTCTTTTCGTTTTATAATATTTGTGCCTTGTAAGGATTTCGGTTAGTGTCTAGCTTGGTTCAACCCAATTCTCACGGTTTATTGCCTCACATTAAAACAATAACAAGCAATATTATTTAAGTAACCAAATAATAATACTTACGTTTGAGACGTGTAAGCCACAATTTCTAAAGGGCAATCCCGTTTTTTAAGGGCTTGTGCATAAAACTGCGATGGGACGTAGCATCGTAAAAATCTACGAGCTCGCACGACGCATCGCGCATTGAACTGCGAATTGATTCGCATCGCGCATTCCTGCGATGTTGCGTCACACTTGTTGACGCCATTTCATAACAGGAATTCTTCCCTTGTACGATCGTTTCTGAAGATATCGTCCCCGTAGTTGGAAAACTAAATAACTCCGATTTTCTAGTTTTGAGATAAACGCGATTTAGTGTTTTTTTTTCAATTAATGTTCATTTGTTAAAAAAATTGAGACAATTTTACTGTCGGTAATTTTATATTTTGTGGACCTGATTATCTTTAACATTATGCTTAAACAAACTGGACTCTATCTTCAACAATAACTAAATAAAATATATAAAACCAAGTTGTTTAATTTTGCCACAACTACTTTTTGTAATGTAACTGCAATTAGTTATTTATTTCGGCTATTTATTTAGTTTTCCTACAACCTAGATCCATCTGGTAGAGTAAAAGAAGGTGAAATAAATGCAGTTATTGAATTTATCAAACTTGAAATATGTTTAAATGTAAAAGTTGAACGTTTATTACTTTGATATGATATGTAGACATCTGATTGCTATGTTGATAGCATATAATATTAACGAGGTTATAGCTAATATAACGAATTCTAGTATTAGTGACGAGTCTGTGTTGCCTAGTTATACTAACAACATAGTGATTAATTTATGAATCGTCATGTACGAAGGAGGATCCACCTATAATACCATTATCTTTGGAGACCACTACCAGTCAGATAAGGTATTCTCCTTCTGCTGGAACTTATTCGGGCCATCTAAACTCTCCAGTTGTAGTTGTGGAGGTCACTCCGGATAATTTTTTAAACTAGTCAGGAGACAACAGAAGTTACCCCTTTAAATAACCAATATTATTACAGAATAATAAAAAGGTATCTTCTGGCAATATAATTAATAATACTAAAAAATCAAAGGGAGTGCAACATAATTTAAAATTATTTAATCAAAATATCCAAGGTTGCGCTTCCAAATTACTGGAATTAGAATTGTTTTTGGAAAACACCAAGTTTGATGTCATTTGTTTAACAGAGCATTGGTTGAAAGATCTTCAAGTAATGTCAATTAATTATGAAAATTATTGTGTCCATTTCAGCCGGAAACGTAGGTATGATACATGGCGGGTCATTAATACTACTTAAACATTCTATTAAATCTAAAGAACGAAAAGACATAATTGGGCTGTCTGTTGAACACACCATTGAATTGTCCTGTGTTGAGCTTGATAAGCATGTTATAGTATGCGTATACAGACCTCCAAGTTACCAGAATCTAACTGTGTTTGATTCTGTAATGGAAGATGTGTTAAAGAAACTTAGGACAAGTAGTAAGTCGATAATCGTATGTGGAGATTTTAATATTAATTTATTGGAAAATAACTCGAATACTGTCAGATTGTTAACTCTTTTTAGGTCATTTGATTTGTCAAATGTTTTTATTGAACCAACCCGAGTGACAGCTTCTTCTGCCACTTGTATTGATAATGTTTTTTGTAATTGTGATTACTTACACAAAGGAATTGTAAATAAGTTGCCATCTGATCACAGTGGACAAACAATAACATTTGGCTCCTACATGCCTTTACAAAAAACTCAAATAAGGTTTAGGACAATAACATGTAAATAGGTAGAGAAATTAAATAATTCTTTGGCCAGTAAATTATGTGATCAGAATTTTAATAATATAGGTGACCCAAATGAGTTCTACGCCGAGTTCTTTTCAATACTAAATGCGCAGTTTAATGAAACTTTTCCACTGAAAACTAAAAGTATTTACACAAAGTTTTTATTTAGTGACTAAAACTAAAGCAGGGAAAATCTTTTTGAACTCTATGGCTTAAAGCAACATAATTATGAATAATACAAACTTTCATCAGTATGTTGCAGAATATTCAAAAACTTTTAAAAGTGTGTACCAAATAGCTAAGGCACTTTATATTAGCAATAAAATCATCTGATGATAAAATAAAAACTACCTGGCAAATAATAAATAATGAAACAGGTAGGAAAAAACAGCGTAATACTGAATTTAATTTAGAGACTGCACATGGCCCCATCAACTCAGATGTAGAAATAGCTCAGGAATTTGAAAACTTTTTTGCTAATATTCCCCTTAAAACTACTGAAGCTTTAAATTCATCCCCCACGCTCTCTGCTGCCTTACTTAAAAAGAATGTAAAGGCATGCCCTTTGGAGTTTAGGTTTCAGCATACAAACCCCCAGGCTGTCATAAAAGTTTTTAAAGATCTTAACATTAAATCAACAGAAGATCTCTGGGGAATGTCTGTAAAAGTATGTAGATCTTTCATCGAAACCATTGCGCCCTATTTAGCTTTCATATTTAACACCAGTGTTGACCAAGGAGTCTTTCCGGATCTTATGAAACATAGTAAAGTAGTACCTTTGTTCAAATCCGGTGATAGTAAAGAACCCAACAATTATAGACCTGTGTCAATTCTGCCAGTTCTCAGTAAAGTGTTTGAAAAGTTGATGCTCAATCAAATGTTACGTCACTTTAATAAAAATTCCATCTTTCATGAACACCAGTACGGTTTCACTAAAGGGCGTTGCACTACTGACGCCGCCGGTGTTACCTTAATAAAGAACATTTTTAACGCCTGGGAAGAAGCACAAGATGCCATTGGAATCTTTTGCGACCTCTCTATGGCGTTCGATTGTGTAAACCATGAGACACTTCTGATGAAACTGGAGCACTATGGAATTAGAAAAACAGCACTTGATTTGCTAAGATCATACCTGAAAGATAGAAAGGTGAAAGTTCAAGTAAACGGCGTAAACTCATTGGGGTCTGAAATGACAATGGGCGTTCCTCAGGGTTCGATATTGGGTCCATTCCTCTTTTTAGCTTACATTAATGATTTACCCCAATTACTTCAAAATCAACCGAAGATGGTGTTATTTGCAGATGACACATCATTGATCTTTAAAATAGACCGACGGTCACAAAATCTTGACGTCGTGAATAACTCTATTCTTCAGGTCCAAGATTGGTTTACGGTAAATAATTTAGTACATAATAAAAAAAAAACCAAATGCATTCGGTTTACATTACCGAATGTATGTAAAGGAGCTACATACCTCAGATGAAATTATCTTCTTCTTGGCACATTTTCACCATAAATCTACCCCGCGAATTCATTATAAATAACTTAATCTATTTGCCTATCATCTTGTAATTAATAATTATCTAGTTGTAGAAGAAATAGATAACATCAAGTGTTTATAAAGTAATGTACGTTTTGACAGAATTCTGAGTAGCAAAATTAATTAAGTAGAGTTATTTAGTTTTCCTAGAACTTTGTTAGTTTTATGATAGAATTTGTAAATTGAAGAAAAAATCAACAACTTATTTTATTTAATTTATTAAAAAATTATCTAATCATTGACCACAGTTATTGATTTATTTATTGAGTTGTTTATTTTTCCTTCAAAAAATTAGAATTAGTTTGAAGATATGCATTATTCCATCTGAACGACAAAAATGGCTATATTTTTGGAACGGAATAAGATAAGTAAATTCCTGTAAGACTCAAACATGCGTCATGTTTTGGATTATTTAAAAATAGGGAAAAGACAAAATCGCCAAAAACGTAGTTATTTAGTTTTCCAAATACGGGGACGATATAGAGATAATAAACTTAAAAGCTCTTCGAATGAAGATATCATCATCATCATCATCAGCCTATAGCAGTCCACTGCTGGACGTAGGCCTCCCCTAATGAGCGCCATAGCGCCCTGTCTTCAGCTTGACGCATCCAGCAATGAATGAAATAATGAGCAGAATGAAGATATGGTCATGTTAAAAATAATGAAAAAAAAAAAATTTTGGTTTGTTTTCAAAGCTTCATATTTTCATCGAAAATAGTTTCCATCGGCGTTCATAATACTAATAAATGGATGGACCCAAAATCTTCAATGTTCTTTTTCCTATATCTTCTTAGCAATAACAGAAGTGCGCACTTGCTTTTACGATCCATGTCACGACCTAGTTTACAAAATACGTTCAGTATGGTTGACGGTCGTCGAAGGAATGGTCACCCGAATCGCGGAAGGAAGACGCCTTGCCGCACGAAATCGCATCGCAGCAATTCGTGTCGCAGTTTTCTGCGTTGCGAATTCGCATTGCACCGTTTCGCAGTTTTGTGTACAAGCAAGAACGTTCATTAATTTGTTTTTCCTATTTTTGTTCGTTTTTTTATTAAATCAGCCTCTATCTGTCAAAAATACCTATTAGCTTTTGACATTTATGAGATTGCGAATTGAATTTGAACATGAAAGCGTTCAAATTCATTAATTTGTTTTTCCTATATTTGTTTTTTTTTTTTAAATCAGTCTATCTGTCAAAAATACCTATTCGTTTTTGACATTAATGAGATTGCGAATTGAATTTGAAAGTTTTCAAGTAAAAGAATTGGCCTTCTTTTACTAAAAAAATTGCTTACATCGAAAGGTTTGCTAAAGTATTAGGTACCTAATGGAAAGGTAACGAAGATCATCCATCAGTTTGAGAATTCAGAGAATAGTGATATTTAGTGACGATAACTGGAATAAAAAGAAACTAAAAACTGAGTTTTTTCGAATTCCATGGTTTTTTGCGTATGTTTTATGGGGTGCTTAGTTGTTGCAAATGGATCACACTATCACGTTCTGGAAGGAATACGTCAAATTACAAGTCACCTGTATAATTTATTTTCAACCGGTCGATTCTGTAAAAATCTCAACGTGAAAACTTAGGTGAAGTGAGTTTGTTTTTGCTAGATATTGACACTATTGACAGCTCACTCCACGCTCACTTCACCTAAATTTTCACCTAGATTTCTACAGAATAGCACCACAGTACTGCAAAATTGTTTATCAAAGGCTAAGGTTCATTATATTATCAATTGCGTTTAGAGTTAACTAAACGCAATTATGTAATAATTTAATAAACCATAATTCTGAATGTAAACACCTCGTAAATTATGCTTATGTCACCTATTCATGATTAATTATTACATTTGGGAATATAAACTAGATGGTAATGAAATGTTCCTGGTGCAAATAGTAAGGTATTATGAGGTTGATTGTGTGTAGGTATTCAAGTGATAATTAATGGTGTACTTATTTTACCAAAATCTAGAGAGACTAATTCTACAGCTGACTACGTGTCTTATACGTGATGATAATATTTCAATAAAGATAAATTGTTATCATCTAAAAACAGCATTCAAAATCAAAATATTTTACTTCATATAAACCTACCTGGGCACTTATGAAACGTCAGAAGCTAGGTACAGACGCCAGCACATCAAGCTACCCGAAACTGTAAAAAATTTCCAATCAACTGAACCTCATGATTTAGCAATAAAGTTGAAAATCTATTAAAGAAATTTGACAGATTGTAGTAGCTTGATGTGCTGGCGTCTGTACATGGTTCAAACTGGTCATTTCTGATGGAGAAGAGCCGGCAAGAAAACCGGTTACTCTTTTGAAAATAATTGTTTTTTACAATACTTTCAAATTACAGTGTTATCAGGTAAATTACAGTCATGGTAAAATTCACATTTAAACAAATTGTGTTGGTAAGCCAAATAAAAGACGGTTTGCAATAAATTTTCAGAGGTTGAACGATACAAATGTCAAAGGTTTTTTTTTTCTGGGAAAAACCGTTTTACCATGAAACATCGACTACTTTTAACCAAATTCTAAAGGTAAGCCGTGCGATAAGACGTATTCGATGGAATTTCCTAATATCGGTCGAAAGTGTTTTGTTGAAAATGTTCTCTACAAAATCTATTGCTTGAGTGCACATACCGAAGAGTGCCTTTACGTAAAGGATTTATTGCTAAAATTGAACTAGCTTTTAGTCTTCCACCCTTCTTTTCCCGGGGCCTAACCTTTGTGGTAGCGGTACGTGTTTAGGTCATTTTGTAACCTCTTCCTGGGTCTCGGCGGTGCTGTCCATCCTCAGGCACCCACCGTGTGGAGACTGTTACCCAGCGGTCACTGTGTATGCGGCTTACGTGACCCGCCCAATCCCATTAAAGAATTTAATATGACGAAAACATAGCTATATTTTTTTGTTATATAGTATTTTTTACCTAATGAAGCGACACGCGCTTTACTTGTGGTTATCAAGTGTACAAATATGCTGTGAATATGAAAAATACTGTAATATACTGCGATACCTCGCTTTTAGAAAGGAAGGCAAATTTTCGAAAGCCATTATGTAAAGCAATTTTTAGCGCGAATTTAAGGCTAGAAGAGGGAAAGCTATCTAAAAGTCTCATTGATAACCGTAATGGGTTATCAGGATGAGACTTTTAGATAGCTTTAAAGAAAAATGCATTAGAATGCTTTGTAAAAAACCAGTCTTTCAATATTTCCAGTCAACGAAGTATCAGAAATAGATTATTAAGGTCCGTCCAGACAGTGTGAGGCATACGCGGCAAATGTATTTTTTTATATTATGTCAGGTGTTTCAGTCTGAGGCATGCGTAGCATGTGCTTCGAAGCCGACCCGTGACAGAAGTCGTTTGCTCACCGCTCTTTAGACGCCACGAATTTTATTGTAACCACAGTCTGTAGACGCTGCTGACGAGGTGATTCCGTGCTCGGTGATACCAAGTCATGTCAGAAATGTTCTTACAAAAAAACAACCGACTTCCAAAAAACAAAGTGAATAATAAAGAAAGTTGATTTCGGAATTCGGTGTCTTTGGTTTTGTATAATATATTTGGCATTATTGCCATCGACTTTCGAAATCAACCTTTTTTTTGGAAGTAGGTTGTTAATTTTTTATTTTGCACTTTTTAGTTTTTGTTTTTTGTTGTTCCACACAAATTCGTATACCTTCACTTGCTAAGCAAATAAAAGTGACAGGATGTTATTATAACATCATCAACATACACTAAGTGGAACAAAATATGTATCATTGAAGTTAACTCTAAAACTACTCATCAGAACTTGACGAATATGGGACCCTGTAAGTTTTTCAAACAATAGAAGAATTTTGCATATCGGTTTTTAAATGTCGGAGCGCTGAGGTAACAAATATAAAAAAAAATGCAAACGAATTGAGAACCTTCTCCTCTTTTTTGAAGTCGATTAACAACGAGCTTGTAACAAATTCGTTTTGTAGCTTTTACATGTAGTTTTAAGTACGGTTACATCATGTAACATGCATGGTTCAATTGGTTCCACATAAAATACTAGTAAAAAAAGTTTACGATCCTCCATAATTTTAAACTCCGGGATGGTAGTAAAAAAGTTTTATCATAAAACTTGCTGAGTAGGTTCCTGCTTCATAATAAAGTTAAGTTTTTAACACTTATTTAACAAGAACCGTAAAGTATCCAGATTAACTATCGTAGTTGGCCTACAAATAGTGACTAGTGCAGAGAGGCTCGTGGCAAAGTAACAACCGCACGGTTCGATCGATCAAGGGTAAGCTACGTTTGCCGAGGTAGGTCTGTAGATGGGTGACCATCCATTTAATATTGGAACCTCTCCGTGTCTCGGAAAGTATTGTAAGCCGATGGTTCTGGCTGTATAGATCTTTGACAGTCGTTACCTAAGGGTAGTCAGAAGCTCAAGAATATAAAGGGTGTAACAAGACCCTTCAAGCAGTCATCTACAAATTCTGTATATCAAACTAAATAGCTTTGTGCAAAAATAATTTCCGGGAAACTACTTTTATTTTTGGTGTTTCTAATCGCATTTTACGGTAGCACGTAAAACATTCTGCTTTTGGGTGCATCCGCTAACTATCCAACGCTACAGAAATTGTGGGAGTATTTAACTCTTCGCACGTCGCCGTTACACCATTGGATAATAAGAACAATAAAATTCTATTGTGTCTGCTAAATTAGACGCGCGATGGGTTAAAGTGAAGTTGCAACATTTAAAACCTGTTATCATAAAAAAATCAGCAAAAACAATTAGATCTTTGACCATAAATATCTCTGTAACTAGAAGGTCTAGGCCTTATAAGAAGGCTAAAAGTCACTCAAAGGGCAATGGAGAGGGCTATGCTTTGAGTTTCCCTGCGTGATCGAATCAGGAATGAGGAGATCCGCAGGAGAACCAAGGTAACCGACATAACCCGAAGAATTGCCAACCTTAAGTAGCAGTGGGCAGGGCACATTGCTCACAGAACAGATGGCCGATGGGGCCGAAAGGTTATGGAGTGGCAACCGCGTTCCGGAAGACGTAGCGTTGGAAGGCCTCCCAGAAGGTGGTCCGACGATCTTGTGAAGGCCGCAGGAACCCGTTGGATGCGAGAAGCACAGAACCGGTCGAAGTGGAGGTGCTTGGGGGAGGCCTATGTCCAGCAGTGGACGTCTTTCGGCTGAAATGATGAACGAGAAGGTTCCAGAGCAAGAAAAAATATCATAGTAACAGCAAGAACAAATGACTCTCGGCTTCTTTAAGGGGATTTTTACACCCGTTATAAGACAAAAATAAACTTGGTATAATTTATTATGTATTCATTTACAAAGACGGTGCCGAATCTTTTGAATTTACCTTGCGAATGTTATATTTTCCGGTTCTTTATAAAAACGATACTTTAAAGATTTCCCGAGCTGGTTATGACATGACGACAAGATTAATTGCCAAAACGGCTTCAAAGCCAATGGACTCAAACAAATAAACTTAGAATCTGATGGATCACGCACAAGATAAAAGATAAATCGAAGGATTTCTAAGGATTATCTTAGCCTAGGCTTGTCAAAGTTGATAACTCAATGGCAAAACTGAAATTGACAAAAGATGAATTAAATTAAATTAATCTTACTTACCGGTTGTCGCTGTAAATCAGCGCTGTGGCTCGGTCTCGCATAGGTTCAATATATAATGCTGAGCGATGGCCGTTTTGGGTGAATGTGACGCTAGATTCTCCCTATTTGTTTCTTTTAACCGACTTCAAAAAGGAGGAGGTTCTAAATACGACTGCATGTTGTTATTTTTGTGTGTGTTACGCGATATCTCCGGCAAGTGTAAAACGATTTCAAAAAATATTTTTTAATCGAGAGGGTATGCCTCACGGGTTTTTCAATTCCATATAAACTATATTAACTTTGCTTTATTTGTGTTTGCCGCAACATACACAGTTTGCTTGTTTTTTATTGTATTTTTAATTTTACTTTTGCATGTTACGATCTTTATTTTCGCTAAACTGTACCCATGTCATAGTGTTAACTCGGCAACAATATGTTTCTTATGTATAGCCAGGCGTTGATAGCTGCGACACAGTTTTTAACTTTTGTAGCTTTCATCGTTTCCATTGTAATACCTATGTAAATTTGTTTTTGTTCATAAATAAAAAACTTTTTCTTTTTACTTTTTATGTACGTCATATTTACCGCAAGTAATATCTTCTTTCATTCTTTTCATTCTTTTATTTGACTGTCCATCATAGCCAGTGAATTAACATTGTGGGAATACTTCTTCGGGGTTTTTTTACTGCTGAATGGGCCTGCTCTTGACCGTGATCAAGCCTGCTGGAAAGCGATGGATGAGGTCTATGATGGAACGAGCGTGCCCAGAAGATGCCTAAGGCACTGGAACTCCCACGCATCGACGAACCACAGCAGGCTGCGTGACGGCCGGACTCCGGTGGGAAGAGGAGGAGGCGTGATATTACGTTATATAGTAAGAAACTGATACATTCACCAAATTAATTAGGAAAAAAGTTATGGACCTCATTACTCTTACTCACCGGTGCTGTATAAATACATTTCAAAGTTATACTTAATTATAAAAGATTTAAATTCTAGTTTATGCAAGCGACTTCATTTAAACCTGACGAAAGCAATTAGATAGGTGTTCTTCTAATCATCAAGATTCTCCCGCTCTTATACCAATTTATTTGGGGTCGGCACAAGACGTCTTTCTCTCTCAGAGTTTCATTAGAAAACCAACGTCAGACAGTAAGTAAGTTTGTCATATACAAAAAAAATATGGGCCATAAAAGGAATATTAAATAGGACGAAGGGGAATAAAATAATTAAAATTATAATTTTGGGCCGAAGGAAGCATATTGCTTGGGACGACCCAGGATTTTTGCAATGTGGGACAAAACTTCAGGACGAACGAAGAATAAATCAGCATCTGTTTGACATTAATGCTGAAATGAACCTTTTAGGCGCAGCCGTCAGGCACACTGTTGTTGTTTGAAATATTATTTTTATTTTGTTAATTTTGTGTTTCACGAACTGTGTCCAAATAAACTTTATTATTTCTTTCTTTCATATTTCTCTATTAATTGTCAGCTCGATAGTCCCCTTTCCTCATTCACACAATCTATCCAACGTTTCTTTGGACATCCCCTACTCTTATAGCCATCGACATTCATACTCATCAATAGACCAGAAAATAAAAGCCATTATCACAACTCCACTGCTGAAAATATTTACAATAACGTGACGTTAGATCGTAAATTCTCATTTCAATTAACAGGCAGGTGTGAACGTTGTTAATGAAGTTACTTTTCGCTTTACTTCACGCAAAACAATCAAAAAACTATATCTGAAACTTGAGATCACACTTTCTACTTTCAATTACCTACTATTTTGATTGACTTTGGCGTTGATTATAGAGTCACAGGAGTGACTCCCGAATCATATCCATCATCATCATCATCATTTCAGCCGAAAGACGTCCACTGCTGGACATAGGCCTCCCCCAAGCACCTCCACGTCGACCGGTTCTGTGCTTCTCGCATCCAACGGGCTCCTGCGGCCTTCACAAGGTCGTCGGACCACCTTGTGGGAGGCCTTCCAACGCTACGTCTTCCGGTACGCGGTCGCCACTCCAGAACCTTTCGGCCCCATCGGTCATCTGTTCTGCGAGCAATGTGCCCTGCCCACTGCCACTTAAGTTTGGTAATTCTTCGGGCTATGTCGGTTACCTTGTCATATCAATCATATCCATACTAACATATATCATAAAGTGACTCAATTTCAAGGTATTCATGTCGTGCAAAACTTGAATGTCACATGTCATGCCGACAGGAAAGGGGCACTCGAATAATACCTAAGACTTTTTCCAGTAGGTATTTAATACATACTCCATAATTAATATTATAAATTCGAAAGTAACTCTGTCTGCCTGTCTGCCTGATATAATCGCGCGCGACACAAAGGCACCGCTCGTTGCGCGACTTGCGGTGCCTTTGTGTCGCGTGTCGTATCGAGCCTGTTTGAAGGAGCTTTTAATCCATATTAATATTATAAATTCGAAAGCAACGCTCTGTCTGTCTGTATGCTACCTTTTTACGCCTAAACCACTGAACGGATTTCGATAAAATTTGGCAGAGAGATAGATTGCATCCCGGGGAAGGTCATAGGATAGTTTTTATCGACATACCTTGCGGGCGAAGCCGCGGACGGAAACAAAAAAAAATAAGTTTAAAAACTAAACCCGACTACTGAAAAGAATGAAACAAGAAAGTACCTTCCCGTGGTCGCATGCCGCTGTACTAACATTTATTTTTAAATTAATTACTTTATGTTCTCTAGAGGGCTCCATATTAAATTTCATGTGACGTCACACGGACGGTCAAGACGCTTCTAACGATACCTCATTTGTCAAATTATTATAAGTACTTCTGAAGTTATGAGTGAACAGATGAACATACATACATACCAGTCAAAGTCGTATACCCTCGGTAGTCAGGTAAAACATACATCAAACCGTCCGTATGACGCCTCCAGTATCATTTTGTAGTTGCTATGCTGACTATCTTTTAACCGTATCGTGAGCCGAATTCCAAAGCTGTCGAAATTCCTGATGAGTCTAAAACCCTAAACAAACAAATTTCAAGGATTTGCATAAGGCTATGAGAAGAGAATACTCCAACTTGAAGTTAACATAATTAAATTAGTTCGCGGTTATATCGTGATCATATTCGTAAGAAGCAGTTTTACCCGAAATTTTTACAACCAGTCTTACTAAGAGGTATCGTTGTGAAGGTCATATATTCAATATTGCTCCACGTAAAATACGATAATATAATACAATATTAGCTTGTATTCAGCTGCATCCGGTTAGACTGGAGGCCGACCCCAAAATAGTAGGAGACAAGCACATGATGATGGTGTTGGCAGTATCTTACCGATCATTGTGCAATAAAGTTTCAAAAACGCGGACGTGTACAGAATTAATTCCGGTGAGAGTTTCAAGAAAGATTTTGTCAGAATGGTGTAGCGCGTAGCCTCGTAGCGCGTAGCCTCGTAGCGCGTAACCTCGTAGCTCGTAGCCTCGTAGCTCGTAGCCTCGTAGCGCATAGCCTAGTAACTCGTACCCGCAGTAGCGTAGTACATTTTGGAGTCGGTGTTCATACCCGTGGTTCATACCTTCTGCATTGGTTATTCACGGGTATTTAGATTATGTTGGGGTAAGTTCGGCGCTGGTATAAATCGTACGATTAAAACAATGTGCTATTTTATTCCGCCCATACGTTTGGCGTTTAATAAATGGCGAAAAACAATGTTGTCAACATTGAAAAATATTGCTAAACTAGCTTCTGCCCGCGTATTCATCCGCATGAGGTTGCCACGGCCCACCCCGTCGCATCGCATCGCCTGCCCGCGCTGTTACTTCGTTTTCGCTAAGCATTCTTTCTAAGTTTCTTTCTTCTTGCTCGGCTTCTAAGGATCATAGCGTGATTTTAAACAGCCTATTAGCCTTCCTCAAGAATTGGGCTATAAAATGCAAATACAGTATGGAAGCCGCATAATGTAATACAAAAAATTATACCACATGCTTTTTATCGCCTTTTCTGACGATACACAAAAAATTAACGAAATTGGTCGCGAAAAAAAAACAACAGCAGTTACCTACATTTATGTTCGCCTAACTCGTCTAAATGTAGAACAGCTGACTTTTTTTTTCTACCATCCGTTCCATAACAAGGAAAACTGATGTCACTTGGAGAGCTGCCACGCTAAAATGGAACTGGGCTGGACACATCTGCGGCATGTCAGACGTACAATGGGCAAAACTTACGACCCAATGGATCCCTCTTAATGGCAAGCGACATCGTGGCAGGTCGAGATAAATGGAGGCTGACTATGATAAGATAAATAATCACTAGATAAAGGTGGTCTGAATGCTTAGACGAGCTTTCAAACCGAAGCACGTTTCGCAAAGCTTATTTATTAGGATCAAACCAAAGTGCCTAGTATTTTCACAGCGGGAGTGACGTAATAAAGTTAGTGGTTGCCTGGAAATAATAACTATCCAAACCCTATTTATAAGCACGTTTCTTGAAACGTGAGTAATCCATACTAATATTATAAATTCGAAAGTAACTCTGTCTGTCTGTCTGTCTGTATGTTACCTTTCACGCCTAAAGCACTGAACGGATTTCGATAAAATTTTGCAGAGAGATAGATTGCATCCTGTTGAAGGACATAGGATAGTTTTTATCGACATACCTTGAGGGCGAAGCCGCGGGTGGAAGCTAGTATTTATATAAAGAAGATGAGTAAACTTCCTTCGTTAGAATAAAACTATTATTGTTATGCAATCACCAATAAATGCTAAAAGCATTACCCTCCCGATCTGTCACTGCGTAACATCTGTCAATTAACTGTAGACCAATTATTGTAGAAGAACCAAAAGATTTAGCTTTTTTTTCTGCAGCATAAACAGCCTAAAATGTTCCCACTGCTGGGACACAGACCTCCTTTCAGTGAGAGGGAGTGGGCCTTAATCCACCACGCGGGTCCAGTGCGGTTTATTATATTATGTCACATGTCTTTCGAAATTTTGATTTTAGGACATGCCGGTGTCCTCACGATGATTTCCCTTCGCCGTTTTGAAAGCAATGCTTATGAATAATTTACACTGAGTTAAGCGCTTGTCTGGATTCGAACTTACGACCTACAACTCGTAAGTCACGGGCGTTACCACTGGGCTACCACTGCTCAAAACCCCTCAAAAGTTTCTCAAAAGGAAAAGTTCACGACCTGTCAAACAGAAGAAGAGCTACACGAGAAAAAAGGCAACATTCCACAAGGTCTTAAACCAAAAACATATTTTAAATTGCAGTATCTATTTCAAAAGGGAACGACTAATTTCGGTTCCAAGAAGATTATACCAACATGCCAGGGGTAAATACAAATTTTCAATTAAAAGCCAAATTAATTTTACCCAGACTAAGTTGGAGAACCTGACAATGTTATTGCCCTTAATTTAGTTAAGGGGACTACAGGACCTAAACGCAAAAAAAACGCAAGTTTTAGTATATGACTAAAGTAAACAAAATCAGAAAAATATATGATGTTCTTCAGGATATTATCCTGTTGAAAACAATACAACTAATTTGATACGATAGAAAAAAATCCTGAAGATACCTCTAAAACTTTCTTTTCACAATAAAACCATACCATACATACAATCATTCTGATTTTTTGTCAGCTCTTTTCTATAAGCAACATACTTAAGCACTAGTGTTTTAATTTTTAGTCCAAACAATAGATTTTTCATACATATTTTGTAATCAATTACCAGCGTTGTGTCATCGCGCTTCTCTTTCTTTTTTATGCAGTCATCGCTGCATACTGCAGCGACAGTGATCGCGCGTTAGGTCATGTAGTCCCCTTAACAAAGTTTGAACAGCAAACGTGACACGCCTGTTTTGTTAGGATAATATTAATTTTCATTTGCTTAGACAGTTATTTTAATTGTGATTATCTAGTTGTAAAGCGCTTGTCAAGTATCTGGGAGATTAATATTTGATATTTAAATCCTATTCATAAATAGTTGAAGAGATATGATTCCATCTTATGAAAATGGAGTTAAGCCCGAGGCTTCACTCACGTGACTGTGTTTCTAGGACTGTGAGTAGTTTGGAATTGTAAATTATTTATTTGTTTATTTATCCATTTATTTCAGGCATCAAGGCTCATATAAAACACATACAATACAATATTAATATAACTTAAAAATATTATAAATACATACAAAATTAAAATTACACTAAAAAACTAACAAACTAACGCACACGAAGTGTCTGCGTCGTGTTTCGCTGACTGGTGTCATGTATCCGGCCACGAAACCGGCGGTACACAACACTCTTCGGCCAGAACTCTTCCTTGAGGAACTTCTCGAGATGATGTGTCGGAACACGCATGAACCATGAACGATTTGATGTTTGTTTTGTGACGCGACTCCACCTCAAATTAACTCGTTTCTGCCCGCGACTTCGTCCGTGTGAAAATTTGTGTTCCCCTACCCACCCCGTCGCAACGCATCACCTGTCCGCGCTGTCACTTCGTTTTCACTGAGCGATCTTTCTGACTTTTTTTCCTTTTTGCTCTGATCCTAAAGGTCATAGCATGATGGACTTCCTAAAGAATTGGGCTATCAAATGCAAAAAGATTTTTTCAAATCAAACCGGAAGTTACAGAGATCAGCGCGTTCGAACAAACAAACTCTACAGCTTTATAATGATACTAATGAGGATAGATGGGACGGCATAGTATTTTTGTAAGAACTTAATCTTGATCAAACTCTCTGTAAACTAAGAAAGATTAACCAACTTAAGGACAATGAACGAGTCACAAAAGAACTTTTATTGTTATTACGTCTGAGGGCGTTTAGAGTCCCGCAAAGCGTTAAGGTAAGTATACACTAGAGCATTTTTTCGAGCATTTCCATATAATGCAACGTTCTTACGAATGGTACAATACAGGCAAAACCGTTTACGAAAGCATTTCCATGTAATGTAACGTTCCTGCAAATGCTCGACGCTGCGCTCGCCGATTGCATCGCTCATCACGGCGAATGAGCATTTAAATGTAACATTTCTTTCTACCTTGCGTTGAACTTGAACAAGTAACGATCTGTCGCTGTCGTCGGCCCACGCACCTCATTCCGCATCGTCTGCGCTCGTGCCTTCTTCGATAAAATGTTACACCAATACGCGCGTTGGTTTTTAAAATCAAGTTGTTCGATAAAATTATAAAACGGCGAGTGCTCGATGTTCTGTTACTAGTAAATGCTTGACTACAAATTTGAGTAGCTATAGAAAATATTGCAGTGTTTATGGATGTCTCAATAGCAGTGTGTCAAATCAATAATTGTCTTTCTTCACATTAATTTTCATGGTAAATTAAAAATACTTTATAGTGTAAAAAATACAATTTCATAATCATTTTATTTTGTTTGAATAAATACATTCAGTAAAACGTCGTTTTTCGATCGATTAATATTTCGATCGTTATTTTTCAAATAATTAAACAGATAACATGACGTAGGTAATAAAAAAATGTAGTCAGCTCCTGGTCTATGTAGAAAAAGTAATTTAAAAAAACTTTGTATTAAAGATACCCGATGTTTACCCTACAGAGGAAAATTGTTTTGTATAGAGATTGACTAGGCATTTTTGACGATTGAATAAACTATAAGTGACAGACCTACGTGTTTAGGCTATTATCGCTCGCTCAGGCCTCGAGTGTTCTTTCTTATTTGTTTTTTCTAAGACTGAGGCCCACATCATAATTCACTCATTCACGCGTACACTTACGCACATTTACATCATATACACGTACACACACCACACACACACATACTCGTATATCTCACACACACTTATGACACCTACCCAACTCACATAAATTATAATATACACAAAACACACACTCATTAGAATAAGCTGAAATTTAATAAAGTAATTAGTCTTCTGTAATTCTCATTTGTTTTAATACCCTTCTCAAAATTATATAAATAGTAAATACTGGCATAATTTTTGTATATACACATAATAATATGAATGGAGACTCCTTATTTCAACAACAACAATTTTTGTTTTATTCTTTCTTTTTTTTTTAATAGGATTGTAGTATTTCCTCTAACGAGCACCGTCACAAAGAGCCCTACCACTACTAAAAAAGTTTTAATCATCATCATTTTAGCCAAAAGACGTCCTCTGCTGCACATAGGCATATCACTATCAATCAGAATATGAATCATTTAAAAGGATATTGCTAATCTATTGCTTTATATTACGTTCGAAAAATGTGTCTGCTCAACAAAGTAAATAACGCAATGAATGTTGTTGAACTGGAAAAATGAAAGCTATTCCTAATATAATAATAATATAATAATATAATAATAATATAATAATAATAATATATTTATTTGCGTAAAACATGGTATAAAATGGTCTTACAGTATAAAAATAGAGCAGACATGTTTTGCCAACATTAAACATAGCATGCAAATATTTTAAATAACAATTTCCTTAAACAAATTATTATTATATTACACCGACACTATTTTCGTTCTAGGAATTGTTTTATATTATAAAAGTTGTTATCAATTAACCATTCATACAATTTATTCTTAAAAGCATATCTCCCGTTTAACATTTTCAGAGAGTGAAGTTCCTACTGATAGTGGGTTACGCAATCACCCCGCACTTCTGTGCTTCTTTCATCCAGCAGATGATGAAAAGTTCTAATACTAAAGTTTAATGTATGTAGCTATACTTCCGTGTTTAACGCCAGTACGCTCGCAACGACTCTTAAAGACGCATAGCCTGCACTCATGACTCAATTCTTCATCTTTAAGGCTAGTTGTCGCTGTGTAGTACAAAAGGAAATGGCCAGCGATGCATTGAAAGAAATAAAACAAGAAGGAACCAGTGAATAAGGTGATGGTAGTGCTTTGTTTGTAGGCAAAGAAATAGTGAAAAGATTTATGAAACTTTTAAGCATTTCAATCAATATAATTTACACTATTATAATAAAGAGGTAATGTTTATAAGTTTGGATGTAGGAGGTAATTTCTGGAAGTACTTATCCGATTTCGAATTGAAAATTCTTTCACTGGCAGAAAGATACACTATTGGCGAGTGCCATAGGGTATGTTCTGGTATATTTAATTACAACAACGTGATGGACAAAATCACTTGCGAGTCGCGGGCGGAAGCTAGGGTACCTATAGGTTTCTAAGTTTTATCAATTTAAAAAAAATGTTTTAAGTTCCGCAAGACAGAGAAAATTGCAATGGAAATACAAAATCATATCATTAATCTGCATAGTCGTCACATGATCTGACCAAGATAATTTGTGACCTCTGAGTTGGTTTCGGTGTTCCTTCTCAGAGTAATCGGTTAGGAAACACTGTCCTCATCTATTTTTAAAATATTATTATTTCTTTTTGACGTGTACAAGTGTTATTTTCTAACCAATTTACAGAAGTAAAATAATATACCTATCATAATTAATTTATTTTATTTCTAAAATATATTCCATAATAAACTAACAGTCATTGAAAAAGGCAGTCAATTACTGTTAGTTTATCACCAAAGTCAAAACTTTTCGTTTATTTATATGTATATGGAAAGGATTAAATGTCGACATAGAACTTTATGTTTTTCTATTGACATTATTAGCCTCTATTTTTTTCATTAAGCTCCGCTAATGAGACAATTGATTTTCTATTGTATCGTAACACAAAGGTTACGCGCGGAGCTTGACGGGTTAAATGAAAATGAAGTAAAATTATTATTAAACAACAGGATGTTTAAAGAAAAAATTCCGAGGTGCAGATGGTATAACTACTTTTTATAACTTTTCTGCATTTTCGAATGTTGAAAAGTTTATTGCCTTACTAAACTTTTGCCTTTAGCTTTGATTTTGTTTTAGATTTTCAATTTTCTAAGTAGCAGTACTAGCCGTTCTTAATGCTTATTTTTCTAACATCCGTGGTTGAGGTTTTCAGTCGAAAATATTTTACCATAAATTAATTTCCAGAATTATTTCAAATTAATTAAAAACCTTATTAATCGGCGAAACTGTTATTAAACTTATCATAATCACACTTATCCAAAGTTAAACTTACTTTATTTTCATAAATTCCAAACTTTGTTCTCAAAAAAAACTTCTGGTAAGTTAATCAACAAAATATTTTTCAGTTATTCCAATTTCACTCAAAGCACAAACCATCCATTTAATACTTTCGAAAAAACACCAGTTTTCATACAGTTCGAGAATTGTTAAAGTTATCGTAAGTGGTCTGGGGAGGGCTCGCCCGGACGCGTCCGTTCCACCCATACTCTTCGCATAGACTGACTGTCCTTGCTGGAGCAAACCTTTCCTGACAAACCTTTGCTGTTCCTAATTTGAAAAAACAAACAAGCCAATGGCCGAATTGATATTGTTTTCGCTATTCATTTTACAGTTGAGCCGTGGATAGCTTATTAAATTTTGCTAATGTATAATAATTTTGTTTAACAAATTGGTACTTGTGAGAGGTTCAGGTTAAATGGAACGTTAAAAATATAGTTTTTGTGAAATAATAATTTCCGGTTATGTTTGTTGACCCTTTTTACTTTAATTATTTTAAAGCTACCTTTAAGTTTTCTGTATTTCAAACGCAATTTAATTCTTAGAATACGAGCTTGTTATTGCCAAACATTTGAATAGGTATTATGGATTTCTTAAAATAATATTATAATATATTATATTAATTTTATTACTTAGCCGAACTGAATAATTAGAATAATAGCTGTATATTTTATTATAACTCCCAGGTATTTTAAATACTTGCTTTAATTATTACAATTATTAAATCTTTTACGACAAATTTTGTCAGAAACGATCATCAAAGCTGTCAAATGAAATGAGACAGAAAATGTTATTCGGCTGTAAAGTTCCATGAAATAGAATTGCCTTATTACCGTCTTTTGCAGCGTAACAGTCTGTGGTAATAGGTCATTGTCCCTTTTTCATTAGGAAACGTGGAAATTTAAGACCCTCCCACTTGGTTTGACGCGACAGTTAACCATTCATGAGAAGCGACAATCTTAGTGAATTGCTCATATTTATTACGGAGCTTCCAATATAAATTTTAACATAGATACAAATATAAAAGTACGGAGAATTTTCTTTTCAGTATTTTTTTCAATTGAATGAATTGAAAAAAAAACTGAAAAGAAAACTTTTGCTTGTCGATTTTCGATTGCTTGTTTCGATGTCTCTTTTGATAGCCCCATGCTGGGCGCCAATTACTCTAACGAGTAGTTACTTTGTTTTCATCGAATATAATAGGTCTTTTTACACAGAAAAATGTAAAAAAATTAAAATGTCAGTTACAATCATTATTACCTTAGGAGAATTAAGTAGGACATGATTTATTTATTTTTTTATATTATACGTACATTCATTTTAATTGTGCTTAATTTTGATTTGAAGCTCTGCGTGGGGCCAACGATATTATGTCGCTTTGTATTTATCATTGAAATGAAATTATTTATTCTGAAAATATGATATCGAAATCATTCAATCGTTATATTTGTTCCATTCGTTGCAAAAACATTAATTCAAAGTGAACCGTTATTTTACTCTGAGCAATTAATTTTCAGTTCAGTTGACATTCCTGTGTATAATTAAGTAGTTGTAAACATGCCGATCGTTTATCACAATCTGAGGATTGTGATAAACGAACGGCCTGTTTTCTTTATGACTAAGAGGCGCAATAGTAGGTATTAACTTTAAAAGAGTTTGTTAACATCGCTTTTTTTTACCACATTTTGTTTCTTCTTCAACCTTTTTTTAACGGATGTTGAAATTAAAAAAAAAAACATATTTGATTATTTATGTATTTACTCACATAAACTATTACAGGATATAAACCCAATGCGGTAAATGCGCATATCCTAACTTAAACATACTAAAATCTATGACTTATTATAAATAATGCATTCCTTGTGAATTCACTCAGAGATCAACAGAGTAAGTCAGTCCCTCTCGCTATGAGGTTGAGCGTGCGGAGTGCACGCGTCAGGGGCGCCTCCCTTAAAAGGTCAGTCCGAGCACGCGGCTCCATTATAGCAATGGCTGCCGTCGTCGACACACGTACCTGTAAAATAAAGTTTTATGCTACGGAGATTAGACCGCTCTAACTATACTAATATTAGTTAATATTATAAAGAGGTATTTGTACACAAATGTAAGGGGGTAATCTCCGGAGCTTTTGATCCAATTCTATTTTTTTTTACTGGTAGAAAGCTACATCATTTCTGAGTGCTATAAATTATATTTATATCATGCATTTTCTATTAGCTGAGCTATTATAATTTTTGTTTAGCGAGTCGAAAAGAAATATCAGTTAAAACAGAATTATTAGAATGCGCTGCTGAAATATTTGCATATAATTATTCTGTAAAAAACGTCCGCGACACCACATTCCTATCTTTTATATTTTATCTTTTAATATCTCTTTTATGTTTTAAAAAGTATATTGTCAACGTTCTTACGTTTGGATAGGTTAGGATAAAATTATATTTTTTAAATAATAATCCTTGTCAAAATAAATTATTTAATGATCACAAAGACATCATAGAGATACGATTTGCCCTTACAGTACTTATGTCAATTGGTCATATGATTTCGGAGATACCTACTATTAAATTACTTAAACGCAAAATGCCACTAAACATTCACGAAAACAATTATTTTAATTTATACCGCTCTAGCACATGCTTTGTGCAGACGTTTTATCCATTTACCCATAGATGGCGTAGTGCAAATACTTAATTTTTCTGAATGGGTGCTATAAATGGACTGTTCCTAAATTACCCTAGGTTGAATAAAATTTTCGTTTTTCCTAATTATGTTAAATATTAGTGTATAGGTCGGTTCCTTCCTAAGGGGGAAGAGTTGCACCCCACCCCGTACGACTCTGAAGAGCTCTTCTCCAGACTGGACACTCCCCCACCGATTGTAATAAATTCCCAAGAAGTGTTTTGTCTTGTCCCGACTTAGAAAGCTGAGGACAAGGAGGGAATACAAGAAAACAATTTCAATATAAAACAAGGTTGGGAATTCATTGATAAAGTGACTAAAGATAGGAAATCTACTTTTTTTTTTATTATGAAAGTTAGAAGATATGAGAGGAATACTCGTACCAAAGGGTAATTGAATAATTGTTAAGATTTTCCGCGGATTAATTCAAATCAATTCAATTTATTTATTTTTCAAGTATCATGACTCATTTGTTAGTAAAAAACTTATCCTATGTTAGTAATTATTAACTTTTATAAACGTCCTAAAAAAAAACAAACACAAGTTCCAATATAATACACAAGGTGGCAGTACTGTCCGACGCTTCACCGCGTCTGCACCATTCCATGGGAAATAGCGCAGTAGTGATTCACGTACGGACAGTCTAGCCTGCTTGGAATTAGCGACAGGATAGTGTTGTTGCTGTCCCACACCCCACGCACCAGGGACGCACAGCGCTTACGCATTGTGGCAAAGAAACAATCCACATGTGCGTCCGCGAACATCCCTGATGCACTGCACTACTGCAGTGCATCAGCAGCACCTGAGCACTGAACGCGTTGTTGTATTGCACGCGGAGGGCACTGTACGATTTTTGAGTATACCTACCCCACAGACTGCTCGTGTAAAACGTCGTGCAGTACGCTCTGAAAAGAGTAATTGATAAACCTTTTGATTTATTATCGTAACAGTTTCGTCGTTGTTGGGTGATTATAAATTGTTAAAATAGTTGGATGTCATTCTAATGAGATCTATCGGTTGTTTGATACCATAAATACTCCGTTCGTTCTCTTCTTCGTAATTCTGTTTTACGATTGTTCCTAAACTATCTCAATATTGGCTGAGTGACCAAAAATGTGTTTTGGTCTCTGTATCTTTTATGTATTCTTGGGTTCACCCAGAAATTAAAAAAACAACCTATGAGGTTGTCGTCTGCTAACCCGGGCTTGCCTGTGGATGCCTCAATAAAGGCCTCCAGTCAAGGCTTAAAAAACTTAAAAATTAAGCGACTACACATTAAGGGCACCCCTGTGGGCTACGGACCTCGGCTTAGGGCGTCGTCGCTGGAAGAGGGCAGCGAGGGACAGGCTGGATCGGAATAATTTGGGGACAAATTTAAAACTACAGGCTCAGCGGCGCGGGCTGGCTCGAGTAAGGGTCGGGTCGGATATAAAGGCATATTGGCACACATTCTTTTAAGGCCATATTACATGTGTGTTAAATATTGTACGATGGTACGAAACCCTTCGTGTGCGAATCCGACTTTTGGCCGCTTTTATTTCAAGAATATAAGTTTGAGATTTGTTTTTTTTGCTTGATTTATGCCAATGAGATTTAAACTTACCTAGAAAAATGTGGGGTTTAATAAATAAGGCTCAGTCTATCCTTTGGGGAACATTCTGGAATAAGGCGCGTCACGCAAATGTTTACAATGAACCGTTTTAAATATAGTACCTTTAAAAAATTTAATAACAAAATTTCGAAACCATATAATATAAAAAAACAACAAAACGTGACAATGACGTTAAAACCTCAATAATAATTGACAGTTATCAAAAATCATGCGTCAAATGTAGTAACAAAAAAATTTAGAAATAATTGCCAAACTCAAAATTTTCAATAAATTTCAAGTGAAATGCCTAACACTAGGCGTCGGAGGTTCTCCGTTCGAGATTGTGAAGTCGCTGGAAGAGACAGTAAACTACAAAATGGAATGCAATCCAGGTACATTATGAGATTTAAATGTCTTTGAAATTTTCGATAAAGTATGCCTGGTAAGATTTAAAATACACTATAACTGCGGTTTCACTTAGCGTTCTGAACAGTTCTGAGCGAGCAAGCATTTGTGCGCAGTAAATGAAAACACTTGAGTGAACGAACAAATGTTTGTGGTTGGACTGGGCGAACGATTGCTCGCTCGCATATTAACCACGTCACCGGCCAGCGAGCAGTTGCTCTGTGCACTCGCTCGACGTTGGACGTGCTCAATTGGTGTCCGGTTTTTATTTTAATATTTAACGCGAACATGCGAGTAAAATCAAGAAAAAACTATGCAACTAATTGAAAATCATAGAGCCCGTCTATGCTTATGAGATATGCAAACCAAAAATTACAAAAATAACGCAATAAAAACGATGCTTTAATAAAATATAGGTATAGCCGATATGATGAGCTGAACACCATTGAAAGTCAAACAGAAGATTGAATCATTAACCGCTTCTTACCGGCGTGAAAGATCTAAATCTAAGTTTCAGCGTTCAAGTGCAGGAGTAGAAGAAATTTACACCTCAACATCTTTTGCGCACAGGAGTATGAAGTTTGCCACACAAACGCTGCACTAGCCAAAAGCAAATCATAGATACATATAGATATATATATCATTACCGATTGAGAATTAAAATGGGGTGTCAATTAAATGATTAGCATAGTATTGTTATTTCTGTGAGCAGAAAAATATAATCGGTGAGCAGAAATAGCTAATTGGTCAGCAACTCATGGTCAGCAAACATTTCAAAATCAATCAGCAATTTATGTCATTCTGGATGGCTGTAATTATTTTTGTACAGCATAAGGTGGTCGATAATAATAACGACAAACGCACATATAAACTTTTATTAGTGGAGAACGTGCTGATATTAGAACAAAAATGAGTGACTACGAAAAGAAAGAACTTCACTCGCTCTTGCATCCAATGTCGACGGAGCCCCGCTTCGCGGGGCTCCTATTTCTGTGAAAAGGGTTTAAAGTAACCTAACAAAACCGAACCTCGGGGTGGAAACATCATATGAACATTTTGATCAACAGCGCAAATGTTGTTATCGCAAATAAATATTCGATGAAATGAAAATTATGTTACCTTTTCACGCCTAATCCACAAAATCTTGCCGCTCAAGTAGTTATTTTGCGGACTGAATGTAAATTTATTATGCAGACTCATGTTATTGTTGGCTGCCTATGTATGATTTAATTTTTGACCATTATCAAAATTAGTTGCGGAACAAGAATTGCTGCCTGATTTTTTTTATTGCAAACAAAATCTTTGTATGCTGACCAAATTATTTAAATGCTGCTTTTGGGTGGCTCGCCAAATTTTATAATTGCTGACCCATTTAATTACATTTCATTAAAATGCAGCTACGCCAGCGAACGTTCACCATGAGCATTTGTTAAGAGCTGGTGTTCTTTTTCTCGTTGAAGCATGCTATTTGGCACATGTCACTGTGTATCTTCGGTCTTAGTTAGGGGTGGTTAGAGGACTACTCTGGAAGATAGTGATGTAATAGCTATACCATACTGAATTGACATTGCAAAGAAACTCTGCTCTAACAAATTGGAACCAATATTTTTTACGACGTTATGCTTGTAGTTTTTTAAACAGTTACCTCAATTTTGAGTTTAGATGTATTGGAGCACAATTAAAATTATTAAAAAAAAATGCTCCACATAGAAACTACAAGTACTGAGAGAGCTTTAGTTAATGAATTAGGCTGATTGGCGTAAGAAATATTTTAGAACCAACTTAAAATGATTACAAAATAATATTCAAAGAAAAACAAGTCTACTTTTATTGAATAAAAAAACAACAAAACAACGGGTGGGAGTAAGTAGATAAGTATATTTTAGACAGTTTCAAGGAATATGGTTTTGTAAGCAAAGCGTTCAGGGCGAAATTATTTTGAATAAAACATTATCCTTGACTAAATCCTTACTTTTTACTTATTTCTTTCATCTAAAATCGTAAACGTTTATGATGGACGAGCAGCTTTAGTCGTCACGGGTACCTACTTACTTCAGATTAGGAACAAATCCTTTTCCTTACAGATAAAAATAACGTTAAGTATTTTTCAATTTTTGAAAAATACTAGCGCTCAAGGGGCCTAAAAAGGCCACTTTGGCGAATCATAAAAGGATAACATTATGAATCATAATGGACAGTTAACAGTTAAGTTAATCAAATCAAATCCCATTGATGAAGGATTTTTAAGTTATTTTTTTTTTGTCTGTGGTAAAATAGAATTCAGTCCAATCCAAATCCAACTCCTATCTCTTTGATTATACCTACGTAGTGAAGCAAAAAAAAAGAAAAACACGGACTGTCTTCGCCATATTTTGATTTATAACGTTATCCTTTTACAATTCTGCCAGAGTGACCTTTTTAGGCCCCCTGTTTGGTTTCATTACATCAACAACTTCGCTGAAAACATCTGTAGCATTAATTTCACTGTTATAAAAATGAACAATACTACAGGGTTGTAGCCTTCAAATTGACGAATATGAATTACATACGCAACCGTTTCATTTTTAGTAACATTCTTCTTTATTTTAGCCACTCCGACCCCGACCCCGAATTAAAACTGATGGCCACTAATATAGTCGCAACAAAATCTACGAAACCTAAAATCAAATTGTATGCGAATTGCTCGAAAAATTCTAACCTAGAGATCGTTCCTGAAACTGCAACTTCTTCTTCAGTGACAAAGGTCAAGATGCGTTCACATACGACTGTGGATAAAGATGTCACAGCCAGCTCCAGTAACATAGACCTTTATAATGTAGTAAATACTACTGAAGATTCAGTACAGCCTGAACGATCTGTATCAAGATCAGCAGCAACCGGGAATGAAATGCCGAAGAAAAGGATCGAAACCGAGAGAAGAGACGAAAGACCATTTTCTAGGGAGAGAGCACCAATGAGGAGAGACAAGCATCCTCGCCAACACCGCATCAAAGTCAGAAGTCCCAAGCGCCGTATGGCAATTATAGAGCAACAAAATAAAACTATAGGCAGCGATAGACGAACAACTGGCACTACTGCAATCGATTGGGGTGTAGAAATTGAACTATTTAGTGTAGATGATATAGCTAACTTGATTGAAACAACTGAGGATGAGGAGAGGATAAGTACTCACTCTTTTGACGACATGTGTCGCATTTGCCACGGAGGGGAGTCGTTATCCCCAGATCTTGGACGCTTGATATCAGCGTGTTCTTGCCGCGGAACCGTTGGTAGGGTCCATGTAAAATGTTTGGAGCGTTGGTTGACTGAATCCGGGAAATCGAGATGCGAATTGTGCGGGACCCGGTACGCGACGAGACGCGTACATAAATACGGTGTGCCCAGAGCGCTGGTCATGTGGGTGTTAAGCCATAATGCTAAACAGGTATGTTTATTATTTGTTTATAATTTAAAATACTTCCTATACTATAGGTTATGTTGTAGTATTGAAAGTAAAGTGCCTGCTTAGGTTCGAGCCGTCGTGGGTTCCACTGCTCTCAAAAGGGTGAAGGAAAACATCCTGAGGAAACCGGCATGTCTTAGTACCAAAAATTCGAAAACATGTGACATACACCAACCCGCACTGGGCCCGCGTAGTGGATTATGGCCCACTCGCTCTCACAGAGAGGAGGCCTGTGTCCCAACAGTGGGGATATTATAGGCTGAATATGTTACGTTATGCTGTTATCTGGGAGCGTCTTACGCTACTTTTACGGTTTCGCGGTCACCACTCAAGGACTCGTCTGTTCAGCGGGATTGTCCGAAAGGGTTACCCCTGGCCCGGAATATAAAGGGCTCAGGAAGGAACACGGGTGGGTTTTAGTCAGTAAGAGTCTGACACTCCCTTCCGCTCCACCCAGAGCGGGAGGGGTCATATGATGATTTCCCATCCTGAAAAAAAAAAAGGACTCGTCTGCTCCAATGGCTAATTTGACGAAGATCTTCGTGATTCGGCAATGGCTTGTTTAAAGATATTGAGCGATAAATTATAGGTTTATACATGCATACCTATTAATAAAAATTATAATCGTGTTACAGCTCTATTTGTACAACCCCTACAGATCACTTACAGGCTAAACTGACAGGTCTACAGTAGACCTGGTCTTTATGGACATCCGCCACGCAATGTCGTTTGATTTTTACATGCCATTAGCTATGTTTCCTAATTACTTCAGTAAAATACACTCCTTATTGTATTTTATTGCCATATTAATAATAATTGGTATGTGGGTTTATGGTTTTATGCTTAACCCCGAAAATAGTCCCGGAACATGACCCTTAAGTGTATACTTAAGCGTCACCCACAAAACTCACAATGCTCAGGAATTAATACTTAGAACGTCAGAACTCTACGCCATTAAGGAGCCGGCGGCGGAGCGTGCGTAGTTCATACAAATATAATACCAAAATAATTTGTACCTAAATCAAAAACATTTTCTTAATTTAGTGTTATTCTGATTGGATTACAGAATATCTAGGTTCCCAAATATATCTTTTGAATGGACACTGATTTAAAGACGAGTTACGAGAAAAATAAGTTGGTTTTCTTAGAAATTTGAAATTCCTCATATCTCGTCTTTATATCAGAGTCCTTTCTAAATATATATTTGGAAATGTAGAGATTCTGTAATCCAATCGGAATAAATACACACTACCTTAAGAATATGTTTGATTTACAAGTATTACGTTTGTATGAACTACGCATTATCATGCGTAGTTCGCCGGCCCCTTAAAATATTTATCCCAAAAATAAATTTGATCCACAATATGCAGTACAGAACCCACTGCGCTTCTGTCATTAATTACATTGCTTGCACGCCAAAGTTGCTGAGCTGGTTCATTCTGTAAACTGGACCTTATTATGAAGATATTAAATATTACATGAAAAAATGTATACTATCACAAGTAATCAGTAGCCAAAATATATCTCGGAGATGTTATTATGACAACTATATTCCCCGAAGGGGTAGCTAGATATATATAGTATTTCCACAATTATAACTAAGTCCCATGTAACATGTGGCGATCCCACGAAGTATGCGGAACATGACGTCATAAGATTATTCACTCAAGTTTGAATAGCTCCATACATATTCGGCACGAGGGAATTTCGCCCCACGGCCCGCGCGGAATTTGCTTCAGTTTGGCCAGAGATTCATCATCTACCTAGCCTTTTCAGAGCTTCAATAGCTGGTAAGCATATTTATTGAGGAAGGGCTATTACAGTATCGACGAGTTCATAGATGACAAACGACAGCCACAATTAAATGATTTGTGAATCATTATTTGTGTTATGATATGAATTTTGAATATGGATTTTTTAAATATGGCTAATGAATTTTAAACTTATATGTAATTTTGGTGATTATTTAATTTAATTTTACTCAATTATTAACATACAACTATTTATATTATTCTATTTTGAATGCGTTGTTGCGTACTGAATTTAAAATATGAACGTACTTAATGTTTTTTTTTTTTTGTTGGTCATTATTACCTGTTTTATTTATCATCACTGTAATATTTTCGACACAATGTATTTTGTTATGAAATAAATAACTTATGACTTAAGCAAGATGAAGTAATAGGGGCTGGTCATGTTTGTTGAAAGACCGATGGCCGGTGGAGCAGACGAGACCTGGAGGGGAGACCTCGTATCGGCAAGCGTAGTGTGGATCGCCATCCAGCTAGATGGGCCGACAACCTTAAAATGGTGGCAGGAATAGACTAGATGCAGAAGGCGGAGGACGGGTGTTGTGGCGCAGCCTGTGAGAAACCTATATGTCCAGCAGTGGACTACAATTGGATAAGTTGTTGATTGAGTGCTTTAATGAGCCCATGATCCATATATTATTATATTCTCATGTTCCAGTTGATGGTAGATAGTGTCGGCATAATGCTGATGTCGCCTCTCGCTGTGCTGGCTGCATGGCTATCAGGACGCACGCTGGCTGGTCTCATGACGCAAGAGAGTGCGGTGACTCCCTGGCCCTTAGCCTCGACCTTCGTACTGGCTTGTATGACGCTAGTAAGTGATGTTATTGTACGTTCATCTAGTACTTTTACAACAATACAGGGTTATTGTGGCGCGTTGCCAAAATCGTAACTCTAACGTCGCCATGTTGTTTTGTTAATACAATTTATGACACAATTCCACACATGTTTACCAACAATGCCCTCTTGTTCTTTAGGCGCCAAAATATCCTTGTACTCGTAGCACTCTAGATAATTATGAAAAGCTTTGTCTATGATATTTCTCATAGAACAGGCTCTTTGCTCTATTTAGGGCATCGGATATATAGGTGACCCGTGAAATGAGGTTCAAAGCAAAATTTTAGAAGCCTCCTTCCTAGGGCTTCCCGAAACACCCACATGTATGATCAGCCATTTAAATAATGGCAGTTAAGGAATTAGACGGTTTTTAATATTTTTTTAGAGAAATTCTCACTTGACCTCAATATATTTTTTTTTAATTATAAATCTGTAAATTATATTCTACGATCGCTAATAAAAACTTTTTGTCCAAACATCACCCAAATTGATTAAAGTTTTGCTCGCCAAATTTCTTCAGCTTTTGTAAGCCGAGGGTCTGTGAAACTTTTTAAAACTACTTTGCGGTCACAAAAACTCCATCCCTCTTCCTATCTTTTTTTGAAGACTGAAAATCTAGAACGAATCTTGTCTTGAAATTTTGTGGACCGCGTTTCACGGCCTGGCCTCTGCCTATATAAACTCTATTAATTCTCCTTAGCAACGGACGGGGTCATATTGGTTGTATTGAGTTGAGCTAATAACAATAGACTCTTTGATACTGATAAGTAGATTTTAGACGACAGACGGTTTGTTTGTTAAGTGAAACTAAACCTAATCGACAAAGAAATAAAGATTGAATCAGCTTATCATATTTTAATACGGTTGATATTATTTGATATTAGAAGTTGAACTATTATCGGTTAAAGGTAAAATAAGTGGGTAGTAATACAATTGAAAGAATCGGTGCTTAGTTGTATATGAGGCTAAAAAAAATATGCGCGGTTTCATTAAGACTAGGCGACATTTAATTAAACGAATCCATACTAATATTATAAATGCGAAAGTGTGTACGTCTGTCTGTCTGTAACCTCTTAACGCTTAAACCACTGAACCATTTTAGATGAAATTTGGTATAGAGATAGTTTGAGTCCCGGGAAAGGACATAGGATAGTTTTTATCCCGATATTTCTACGAGATCGAATCTTATGTGGGTGAAACCACGGGGCGCTGCTAGTATAGTAGATATATTTCCCGATTCCACTATCACTAGGAAACAAATAATCTTATTTGCTTATTGTTACATTTGTTACACATGTTACAATATTGCAAGAACAGCTTTTCTACAAAGGCGAGCTTAATCCAACGAGTTTTCTGAGAACAAACCTCAGTGCGATAACTTCTTGCAAATGAAGCCACTAAATAAGTATTTACTTTGCAAGTTTTGCTATCATTTTTATACGATCCCCCTTACTAATAAACGTATTATATCAGAAGAATAGTTACACACCGATTTCTCTCTTTCAGTCTTTGACTTTGGAAAGAAGAAGACAAAGCGTTTTGTAACTATACAGACGATATACAACGTTTATTTGTAAGGAGGTTACTAAATGATATGCATGCTAGCGAAAGAGGTGGCGGAATGGCTGAGGGACAGAGCCTCACGTCCCAGCTGCCGCGGGAGACGCTCCGGGCGTTGGGAGCCGCGTGACGACTAAAAGAAAAGTAGTTTGTACCGAACCATTTGCTGAATTGATTTCTGTCATTTTCAATAGTCGGTTTTTCTTCCAAAAACAATTAAAACCACGCAAATTACAGTCGAAATTCCACTATACAGTCAAAATAAACCAAAATGGACGTAGTACCTACTATGCTAGACCCACACATATACTGTACGTGTGCGACTGAGTGCGTGCATATATTTTTAATGTGAACACAATTTTCTTCCAAAATCAGTATAACTAATTTAATAAATAGGCAATGTTTTATACATAATATCAAAAATTCAATGCCTAGAATAGAAATATTATGATTATAACATAATTATTCTAATTGGGGGTGTTTGGTGGCGAGCGTTAATTCCGAGACATGCTGTATAAATAGGTGTTTGTATAATCATTTGTCAGACGGGCATCGCTTTACCAGTAAAACCTAAGTTTAATCCATCTCCCCTTCAACCTCTGGTAATCTTCCCATAGTTCCACGTACTGCATTCCAGTGTGATTGTTTTTAGTGTCAAAATTACCGAGACTCGATTTTTATTGTTTCTAGTGCCTATATTACCGAGAGTGGATATCGCGCCGGCGACGCGCCGTGTACCGGGGGAGAGGTTTGAACTCGGTGATAATTTAATTTTCTTCGTTAGAAAATCGTGCGGCGATGTCAAAAATGTAGGGATATTAGAGGAATTTCTGACAGATTGAGACTGAGATTTGGGGGCCTAAAAAGGCCACTTTAGCAGAATCATAAAAGATAACATTATGAATCATAATAAGGCGAAGACAGTCCGTGTTTTTCTTTTTTTCGCTGCACTGCGTAGTATAACCAAAGAGATTAGGATTGGATTTGGATTGGATTGATTGGTATTTTAGAACAGACAAAAAAAAAATAACTGAAAAATCCTTCATCAATGGGATTTGATACGATTAACTTAACAATTAACTGTCCATCGTGATTCATAATGTTATCCTTTTATGATTCTGCCAAAGTGACCTTTTAGGCCTCCTGAAGGCCAATTCTCGTAATTTAAAACGTTCAAATCCAGTCGCAGTCTCGTCTCAGCGACAAACAATGTCAAAAACTTTCAAAAATATAGGGAAATTAGAGGTATTTTTGACATATTGAGACTGAGATCAGACTGAAAGTTCTTAACATCAACTACGAGAGTTGTCCCTCTAATTACGGGACGTATTTAAGTGCTTTACCAATTCATGGAACGCTCACAAAAGTATAAGATGTAACTTATTAGGAGAAGTAACCAACTTGAGATATCCAAAAGTTGCGTTAGAACTACATTCATGGTCGGTTGTTTGTGGGAAACCCAAATACATACACTGTACTCCACTTTGGCGTCACGCCTAGTCCGGGATACAAAGTCATTTGAGTAACAAACACAAAAGGTGTAAGTGGGTGGTGACCATTTTTATTTCTGTTCTTTTTTTTTTGCTGGACATTATATTTGTGACACTAATCTGTTGGAAGTCCTAAGTCCCTTAATAATGATTGGCAAAATAAAGCGTTTCATATTTTGTCCAGTAGGTACGGACCTGTAGCGAAGTAATAGACGTTCCCGAGCAGAGCAAACTGTCCACATCCCACCTATGGCCTTTTACCTTTAACAGTATAGGAACAATACTTCGTGTATGCACCCCGACAATAAAGTCACCGAAGATGATAGATGATGATTGCCGCTGTGCATAAAGCTCTGGCCAAACTGGAACCGAATTCCGCGCGAATACGGAACGAAATTCCCTGGCGCCGATTGTGTCAACTAACTTTTATTCCATCGTGTTCAAAACTGGCGCGAATAGTCGCATGACTTAGGGGCGACGCAGAATGTCAATCTTATAGCTCTTAAAATAAAGTCAAAAATATATAAACTTAACTGTGTATCTGCCCGCTTTCTTGCTTTCACGGACTAGTGAAAGATTAGTTAATTTCAACTTTATTTTAATGACTGCAAAGTTCATATTTGTTTGCCATTGAAAACCGCGCTGCATTTCAGCCCTTAACCAAAAAAAAAAACAAAAGACACACGCAGTCGCGTACCTCATTCCGGACTAGATTAGCTACAGTGATGCCAGAACTTTCTTTACTCACATCGTAATAAAATACTTACATTTTATTCATAATAATCAATGCCTTTTTTCTTCTCCAGGTATGCTACTACTGCTGGATAGTCTCCGCAGCGACCCGTCATGCCCTCGGTTGGTGGATATGGTACCGTTCTCAGTACGAAGTCAGACTCCAGTTGCAGGAAAACGAAGAATTACCCTAACACACATTAATAACTAAATTATTTTTTAAATAATAATCCAAATAAGTATGCGAAATAATATGTTTAGCTCATAATAAAAGTGATTATAAAATATTGTTACTCTACGAAATAGAGCTTTTATTAATTACTTAAAAAGTGAGACTAGACTTGGCTTTTCAACAAAGTATTATGTGTTGAAAACATCGAAATATTTCATCAAGTGACTAAAAAGCAGACGACTGTAAAATGTAAATACTCATGAATATAAACGCCTGATTAAATAACATAGCACAGATACTTCCTCCTTCATTTTTTTCTTCCTAGGTTCAGTCACGAATTATTCAATCAATGAAAGTTCAGTCAGTTTACAATAAAATAATCCAAATCAAAAATTTGGATTCTTTCATTGTAAACATCGTTACTTTTTGTGCTTTGGTAACACTGAAATGGATTTCAAGCACACCTCGTAAATGCACCACCAATTTTTTTTACAAAAGCAAACCTTGTAACTCCTTTAGTAACGCCTTTTACTATGGAAATGTATTAAATTACGAACATTATTTTTTAAATCAGTATTATTGCTCCTGTAAAGTTGGTCAAAATGGAGATACAAGTTTTGCGTATCAGGGTGACGTTATGATAGGTAATTAACAAAAATATTAGTTAACTGACAAGGTGCAAATGCTTATTCTAAGTTACACTCACTGTACAAATAACTAGGAGCAACATTTATGTTATTCGACTGAAGACTATGATATTACAGGATGTCCCAATATTTGCTTAAGACTGGTTAGTTTGATTAGATCCCGGGATCTCAACTCACAGCGATTTTCCCGTTTTCGCCCGTTGTCCCGGTCCCTTTCTTCTGCCTTAGTATTCAGATACATGTTCACATAGTTTGTAATGTTATTATAGAGGTATGAGGAACAGCGTGGTAATTACGTAACACACTATCAGTAGGGGGGGGGGGGGGGGTTCATTTTGACAGTTCAACAACATACATTGCGTTATTTACGTTGTTGGGCGGACACATTTTTCACACATTATGAAGCAATGGATTAGTAATATCCTTCAAAAAGATTGTGATTGATTGTGTGTTGCGCAAATAGAGTGTGGATTTAGACGATGCAAGTTTCTTGCCTGTTGTGACGGTCGCAGCCAGCGTGTTCACACTCACCGGAATATCGTTTGACAGGTATCTAAATAATATTATTACTTGCAGTAAAAATATACAATGCCACGAAAGATGAGACTTGACCCCGCCTCCCCCGCTCTTTCCGCCGCCCCTATGACGTCCGGTCCCGTCCCGCACTCAGACCTCATACCGCTAAAGATACCTAAAATCGTGTACTGCGCATGTCAAACCACGTGGTGTGTCAAGTCTCATCTTTCGTGGCACGCATTGTAAATTTTGTTCTATTTGCAATAGAGTTTATAGAGCAGTGGTGGCTCAGTCGTGACTTACGAGTTGTAGGTTCGAACCCAGGCAGACGCTTTACTGTGTGTAAATTATTTCATCATCACTGCTCTCAAAACGGTGAAGGCAAACATCGTGAGGAAACCGGCATGTCCTAGAACCAAAAATTCGAAGACATGTAACCCAACCCACTAGCCCGCGTGGTGGATTACGGCTCACTCCCTCTCAAAGAGAGGATGCCTGTGTCTTAGCATTGAGAACAATTAGATAAAGGTTCATTATGGTACGGATATGCTGATTCTATAGATAGAGATAGGATGTTGCAGAAAGAGAAATTATATTAATACAAATAAATCTGGTTTCTTCATATCTGCTTGCTAAAGTTAATACAAAATCGGGACTAAATTGTTTCAACGCATATAAGGAGAGGCTCCGGGAAAGGGAACGGAGAGTTATTATCCAATTATCTTTTTATGTTTGTTTTCCATTTCTCTTACTGCCTCGCTTTGATACGGCGAGATTTGGTAGTAATTCTCTGCTAATATTATGATTATCTTATCATATTTCCAACAAAAACATACGCTTCTGATTTGTTGTTATTTTTGTTATACATACTTAGATAAAGTTTAACCTTTTTAGGTAAGTGTTGGTATCATCGTTCTAAAAGATCTATTTGAGAAGTGGATGCATGTTTATCAGATTTTAAGACTAAAGATAAATATAACGGCTGTAAAAATACCCTTGACTAAGCCGAGAACCACTTCAAGGCCCCCAAGTAATAAGTTGGTAATCGTAAAACTCAAATTAAACAGGAGAAATGTTTTTCTGTTTTTGTTGAATAGCTTTTCAACGAGTTGGAGTATTGAGATCATCGGTAAATCAAACTAAGACTAAGTATTTGTTTAATTAAATTATTATTTTAACTAAATTTTGTGCGTGAAAAGCCTTGCAATTTAAGAAAATAAATATTTTAAAAATATATTAGGTAAATTGTTTAAGTAATATACACTTTTTTTTCTTCTGGATGGGTAATCATCAAATGACCCCTCCCGCTCTGGGTGGAGCGGAAGGAAATGTCAGACTCTTACTGACTAAAGCCCACCCGTGTTCCTTCCTTAGCCCTCGGGGCAGTGGTAACCCTTTCTGACAATGCCGCTGACCCGACAGGCTTCGGCCCTGACGGGCCCTGATGCTGACATCACTTTGAGGCGCGCGTGAAACACTTACGCGCCGTCCGGCACGGGCCTGGTCCTGATCGGACGGTGAGCTAAGTAATATACACTTACGCCATTATTGCAGTAAATGTTTAAACAATCTTGATACGTAACATTACAATTCGGACTTTTCCAATGTAATTTTTCATCTTAAAGATGATACGTAATTGGTTATTACAGTGTCATTGCGGTTATTTTAAATTGACACAGTAACATTATCGTTACAGAACATTGTTTTTCGAGAATAAATTCTGAATAATATTTTTGTGTAACCATCCAGTGCTAATACATTATTATCGATTTTTTTAAGTGTAATATATCTAGATTTACAAAAAAAAGACGTAACGTATGTAGGTAACGTCGAATAATCACAACAATGAGATCAGAGTTGAAAAATAACGTTTATCTTAATTCTTCTGAAGGTCAAGCCTTCAGAAGAATTAAGATAAACGTTTATCAATTAAAATAATGGAGACGTCAGTCATGTCAATATTAATGATCATATCAATGATAATTAAACACAGCAATAAAATAAGGCCACAAAATTAACACCTTAGGTTTTAGACATGTTTAATTAAATAACTAAGAATCATAATGAGATCAATTACTTAATTAATCATCAGTCTTCATCCGTATCAATTATCGTTCGTGGTATCAGTACATGACAATGACTCATAAAAAGGATGATAAAATCGCGGAATTGCTCCACTTTTACATAAACACATAAGGTCTGTATGCAAAGGTTTACTAATTAGAATGGATCGGTGGTATGCATTTTGCAACTCTACATTATTTAAGCCTATGGATACATCTTGTGTTCGTTTTCGTCCCCTTCATCTAGCATTTAAGGCAGTGTGGGAATTATTTAAATCAAGCTCAGAATATGTATCGTTAAAATTGTGCTTAGAACAGCTTACTTTCTTGCGTAAAATTAACCTCCATCACATCAGCCCATCGGATTATACGTATATTTCCGTCTCCATCACGCCGCCAATGATTGAAATTCGATTGGGCTGCTCTAATTCTTTCAGCCGATATTTTTTACCAGGGATGTTAGAATTTAAAATAATACTGTATATTTGGTCGGGAGTGTATAAAACTTTGTTCTATAGGTTCTTTTCTATGCATGCGTGCATAGAATCGCCCTCGTTATATCTTTGCCCAGATTCAAAAAACCTGTGCGTGATAATAGATATGCCAAGTAATTTGGCAGCATAAACGTAGATGGCAAAAATATATCGGTTTTCATTTTGCCCATAAAATCCATCGGAATATAATGAAAACCCATAAGTACAGTGTGTTGCGTAGGTTACGTGGCGCACTACTTACCATTAATAGCGAATTTGCACACCAAAAATAAAAGCCGTTTTCCAGCAATTATTTTTGCAAAAAGTTACTTAGTTTGAGGTACAGAATGCGCAAATGTCGGCTCGTGAAGGGTCTTGTTAAACCCTATGTCATTGCTAAGATTCGGCTTCCATCGGTCATAAGAAGATTGGTACGATGCTTATTTTAAAACTTTGTTTCACATTGCTTTCAAAATCCAGAATTATTATGTAACAGTGTAATAGTCAAATTTTGATTTACAAAATGCCAATTAACGCTTTTAAACAATCCGCCTGAGAGTTGACCAACTTTTGTAATTGATGAAAACTAATCAAAACTATATTACTGGTGCATGACTGACATGAATCTACGTTGTATAGCCACAAGGGATATTGCAGCCAATTAAAAATCGACGTTGTAAACCCACAAGGGACAGAAATTGCAGCTACTGTCAATAGCTTCTAAAGTTAATTTACTGGTGTGACAAATGTGACCTTATTTGTGTTCTTCAGTAAGGTCAGGCGCGTAGTATTCGTAAATGGCGTAAATGTATGACCCCATATTATGAACGTAAACGAAGCAAAACGATTATTAAGGATTGTCGCAGGTGGCGTTTTTTCTTTTCTGCCTACATTCATGAGAAGGTGATGTGAATTTAACAGGTGGGCTTGTCGGGATATTTTTTCCCAATGGGTAACAGTGTAACACAGCATGGTGTAACTGGACGGGAACAAACGGGGTTTGGGCGTGCATGTAACATATTTAGCGAAATGTCGGTAGCACTTCTTTTTACACGTCTGTTAACGCCTTTCAGGGAACGCAGCCGCGATGAATGACGATCTCGAGAGATCTCGAACCTTTTTGAAATTTAATCTTGTGGGTAGACTAGGCGTCATATTGACAGACCATATTCGTTTAGCTCCCTTTTGTTTTCGGTGCGCGATAACAATAAGCGGGAAGCGTATGGGACGCGGTATTGGGGCGCGGGCGGTTGTCAATCCGTCAGTCAGTTGACGACAGACTAGCGGAGCTACGAGTAGTTACGAGTTATATTTTCCTTTTTAATAAAATAAAAAATACTACATGATTGTGTACTGAACAAACAGCATACTGTTTCATTTACGATTTCAAGAAGTATGTAATTGGTAGATCGCCCAGGGTGTCGTCAGTGAACAGTACCTATAGATCTTGGTATAACCAAGTTGGTCACCCCTGCCGTAGATGGCGGAACGAACTGAACAAAACAAACAACTAGTGATCCACTTTAACCCTGGATCAAAAGACCTGGAAGTCATAGGGAGAGGCTTTTGCCCAGCAGTGGGATGATGCAAGCTAACAGTAACTAGAAAGAAAGAAAAAGTATTTATTGCGACTCGTAGATCACAAACTAACAGCCATCTCGTTCTTGAAATCTCGTTCGAGGTTTCGTCCGTATTGGTTGAGATTATGAACGAAATTTCGAGACAGACCACGCGCTTAGCACACTATGATTTTAATAAAGCCATTTAAAAAAATATATTTAATAGATTTATAGTATGCATAATACTCGTACATGTGCTGAACTGCTGATTTGTTGCGTTATGTATGCGTAATGCAGGGGTTTTTTCGAGATTCAAATTAGAGTAGCAACGCTAATTAAATCTACATAATTATAATTGAAGCATGATTTACAGAATATTACACCAATACGTAAGTGTAGTTTTCATCAATTTTGAGCAAAAAACCACGTTATTTTAAAGAAGTAGGTAGGCATAAATAAGATTATTTTATCCTACTAATTACACTAATATTATAAAGATGAAAGTTTTTGAGTGTATGTGTGTGTGTGCGTGTTTATGTTTGTTACTTCTTCACGCTCAAACGGCTGGACCAATTATGATAAAATTTTCTATGGATGTAGCTGACATCCTGGATTAACATATAGGCTACTTTTTATCCCGATATTCCCACGGGATCAAAACTTACGCGGGTAAAACCACGGGGCGCTGCTAGTTTTAAATAATGAATTAACTAAGTTTTGATGAGTAGCCTAAGTACTTAGAGCGCCAAATACGATCAAAGCTGATTGTCAAAAAACAAACTAACAAACAAACATTACAAGTAAAATAAAAGCTTGTAAAAAGTACTAAAAATCCCAATTTCAGATTGCAAGCTTTACTAAATTTAGCTCAAAATGCTTTTAACATCTTTGGGGTAGCTGAGTACCGTATTTCCCCTCATAATTTAAGGGTTCTTGATAGAAGTGGCATCCCTAAGGAACTGGGGCCATCTTCTGATCTCGTTGTACAGCTTCCTGCCGGGACTCTCAGTGGCGATGAGTTGTCTATGTCCAACGATATGGTAGTTTTCAGTCAGGTGACCATGTTCCACGCCACAGCGGAGTAACGCCTTCAATGCTTCTAATGATGCTTCCGTTGGGGTATCATCTGAAACGTGGAAAATTTACGGTGAATAAGCTTCGTACTGAGTTAAAGACCCATTTTTATTCGTTACGTGTTCTGAAATAAGAGTATAGTACCCGGCGATAAATATTGCACATCGACCTTTGGAAAGAGACAATCGGCTAATTTCGGCTTCGTAGAGCGTTATCTCTGTCGCACGAAATACAAACAGTCCGGTATCTATTAGGAGCTGTTAAAACAATTATGATTTGCTTCTTTTGATAATTATTTTTATTCTTTGTATAAAATACGAAAAAGGTAAAGGTCGATGTGCAATATTTATCGCCGGGTACTGTAGTTCTGTTTATTTTTTGAGGATTTTCATTTGCTATCAAAACGGTGAAGGAAAACATCGTAAGGAAACTGCCCTTGAACCTAAAATTCGAAGACATGTGACATCTACCAACCCGCACCGGGCCGCTAGATTACAGCCCTCTCCCTCTTAAAGAGAGGAGGCCTGTGTCCCAGCATTGGGAATAATATAGGCTGGTTGACAGCACTTTTTTCCGGGATTAATCCCGAAAAAAAGTGCTGTTCCCGAGGAAAACAATAATAACGTTATTACGATAAAGATGGCGCCACGTGTCTTTCAAAAACAGGACAACGTCTGTCGGGTCAGCTAGTAATTATATAGTAATATTGTATCCATTGATCTACGCGTTATCAGTCACAAGCAGATGGCAACCCTGACTATATATCTATGATAGCATACCTACATCATTCTTTTGACTTTCACTTCTAGGCACTTTTTTTTTTCAGGATGGGAAATCATCAAATGACCCCTCCCGCTCCGGGTGGAGCGGAATGGAGTGTCAGACTCTTACTGACTAAAACCCACCCGTGTTCCTTCCTTAGCCCTTTATGTTCCGGGCCAGCGGTAACCCTTTCGGACAATCCCGCTGACACATAGAAAGAAAGAAAGAAAGAAAGAAAAAGTATTTATTGCGACTCGTACAGGAAGATCACAAACTAAACACACCTAGGCACACCTAGGCACATCTAGGCACTTAGTTATTCTTTTGAAAGTAAATCCATCATAGTGGTGAGTAAACTATTCTAAAGTGCCCATTAATAGTTAATACGAATAAAGGCTCGTACACACAGGCGCGACGCGACACGCGACACAAAGGCACCGCAAGTCGCGCAACGAGCGGTGCCTTTGTGTTGCGTGTCGCGTCGCGCCTGTGTGTACGAGTCTTAAAACGTATGACTTGAAACTTCAGTCTTTTATAAAATGGCACTAATAGGTACCATTTTCCAACTTCACGAACTTTCAGTTCTCATTCTAGTTGCAATTTAAATTACTACGTCGAGTGAACATGTTCGTGCATTAAAATTTATAGTTTTCATTTATAAGCGCGGACGCTGAAAATGCTTGCTCGTAATTTACGTTCCGTATCGTTTATTAACAATATAAATCTGAAACTTGCATGAAGTGAAACAAAGAGAACATGAATATTTTCATAAATTATGCAATTTCGTCAGCGTTAAATTGTGTTTTACGAGTAGATAGAAGAAAAAAGAGCTCGCAATAACATAGACAAAAAAGTAAAAACTGAAGAGAAAAATAGTAACTCGTCTTGGCGGGAGCACTGCCGTGCCCCCAGATGCGGAGTTTTACTTTGTTAGATAAAGTTTACAGTTACTTATATCTTTTTTATCATGGGTCTGTCATAACCAGTTTCAAACAACTCTCAAAAATAATTATAAACTTTCTCTTTCTTCCATACTTCTTTATTAGTCGTCAGCTTGGTAGTCACCCCTACCCTTAAAGCAATCAACATGAATACACAGAACTTTCCTCACGACATTTTCCTCATTTCTCCGCATCACATATAAAGCCGAATTACAAAAAAAAAACCGGTCAAGTGCGAGTCGGAATCGTTTCATGATTCTAGGTCAACGGGAAGTACTCTATAAATTTTGATTCCCTTGAGAGTGTCGAAATAAATGTTTTTTGTGGCATAAACGGCCGTATCTTTTTTTAACGTTAACTTAGAAGTTTGATTTTTTCACAGCATCAAGGGACTGTACACCTGAGTATATGGTTTTAATTTCAACTCGATACTTCCACGCGTTCCCGAAATAAAAGGTCTTGACAGACAGAGAGTCAGACGGACAACAAAGTGATCCTATAAGGGTTCCGTTTTTTCCTTTTGAGGTACGGAACCCTATAAATGGAGAAAAATGAGAAAAATGGGTTATGGCCCACTCTTTCTTAGCCCACTCCCTCAAAAAGAGGAGGCATGTGTCCTGGCAGTGGGAACGTTATAGACTGATTATGTTATACTCCAAAAAAGCAGTGATCAAGAAGTTTTTACAGTAACTTAGCACAACTCACTGTTATAGTTTCCAATGAAAGTAATGCCGATCGATTTCTTGTTATACCCATAAGTGTGTGCTCCGACGTGCAACCAGCCAGCACCTTCGTACACCTTGCCGTTACCACCTATTACAAACCTGGAATTATAAGAAAGGTTTTTTTTTTACCAACTATAATTTCGAGTCTGGGAGTTCTGGGTTCTATCCTCAAGTCGGAACAGGTGTTATTGGGTTTAATTTGGAATTTCTCAACAGCAGCCGGTATCTAGATTTATGTCTGTTTTAAGGGACTTCAACTTAACTGACGAAATCTGGTTGGACGAAATTCCCTTCAGGGAATACAGCCCTGCCGGTCTACTGAGGTGACGTGACTGGTCAGTCCACGTGATGCTAGGGATTGATATTGATAAGTCACTTCAACTAAGTTTTCACGTCGAGATTTTTACAGAATAGACGGCTGATGTAATTTTGTTACCGCCAATAGACAGTGGAAAGAGTGAACAACAGACACATGAGCATCTTTCATACCTCGGCCAAAAAAACTTAAAAGAAACCGTATGATAATAATATCGAATAAAAGCTTCTACAGTATCCGGCGATAAATATTGCACATCAACCTATACGATCCTATCGATTTTATACACAGAATAAAAATAATTATCAAAAGAAGCAAATCATAATTGTTTTAACAGCTCCTAATAGATACCGGATTGTTTGTATTTCGTGCGACAGAGATAACGCTCTACGAAGCCGAAATTAGCCGATTGTCTCTTTCCAAAGGTCGATGTGCAATATTTATCGCCGGGTACTGTACCTCAAATTCTAGAACAGTAAACACTTAGATGCCCTACATTTAATTTGACTCTCAGTTCGCGTTACCAAGCGCAATTTTCTCCATTAGGTCCTCGTCCACCTGATACTTGAGGTAAACTTTATTTTTAAAGTAATTTTGTCCTCGTTAAATTGTGTAACATGATGAAGCTTGCAGCCATTTTGCTTGGTGGGATGTTTAGTTAAAATTTCACTGCACTTTTTTATGTGAGGCACGTAAAACCGCGGGGTGACTGCGTAACACACTATCAGTATCCTATGGCTTTCATTTGGACAGTTCATCATCATCATCATCATCATCATCATCAGCCTATAGCAGTCCACTGCTGGACATAGGCCTCCCCTAATGAGCGCCATAGCGCCCTGTCTTCAGCTTGACGCATCCACCATCTGCCTGCAGTCTTTCGCAGATCGTCATCCCACCTGGCCGGAGGTCGTCCTACACTACGTTTGCCGAGTATCGGTCTCCACTCAAGAACTCGTTTACCCCAGCGGTTGTCGGTTCTTCGCGAGATATGGCCGGCCCACTGCCACATTGGACAGTTCAATAACATTGAATGCGTTTTTAAGCTGTTGAGCAGTCAAACTTTTCGAAGCAATGGATTAGCAATATCTTTCGAAGCGCATTTAGGATGCAGGTATTTAATTGAGTATTTTTCTGCGTTTTTTCCTGACCCAGAATTGAATAATATTTTCATTCTTTCCTTCTTATTTATTCTTGACAAAACGAAAGAACAATTGCTAGAACCACGGTACATTTTAGGGAGCTGTGAAAGCACGACCATTTCTAGCATACTAAGTATTCTCTTCTAAATAATCGTTGGCGGAGACTGTGCAGTATGAACTTATGGTGCCCAAAAGAGACAAGAAATGTGATACTATAGGTCAGTAATGTTAAGGTGGTATACTCACGAGGATCCAATATCCGCATAATTCAAGTTATCCATGTGATTGGTCTGTATATTTCTCACTATCTCCGCACACTTCTCATCAGTGCTGCATGTGCGTGTGACGGTATGCTGGATGATGACCAGGTCCACAGGCCTTGCAAGATATTCAACTTGGAGTGGACTTAGGCCATCCCATTCTCGCTTAGTAACGACGCCACAGTCTGAAAAGAGATAAAAAATTTAGAACCTGAAGTAAGAATCTATTTTTTTTGTATGAAAGATCGGCAGGTTCCGTTCCGATTTCTGGATGTAACGCGATCCAATAAGATTTTCCCCTACAAAAAATTGCCCATTAAAAAAGTTGTCACTTCAATAATTAGTTCGGATAGTCCTGGATCGTATTTCAGTCACGGTCTCAGCGGAGACTAGCCATCGACGCGGAAGATTATTATAGTGCACAAGTGTATTCGCAGACTCAGGCAGACACATACATACTTATACTAACACCGGGTAGGTAGGCAGAAACTACAGATATCGTACAGATATACCTTCTACGATCCTCATCCTTTAAATAATAAAAATAACGGTAGCAATCATGGTCTGATTGCAACTGGTTGCCAACATTTTTTCTTAAGACTATTAACCCCGTATTGTATCTGAACCGCAGTAGTATTACCTAATATGTTTTTAAATGTCTGCTTATCATTAATATTTTTATTTAAATTTATTCAAACTACATACTTCCTACATAAAATTAAATAATACAATAAGACTTACCTCCATTTACAGCTACTAAAATAATAAATAACGCAAAAATGCTACAAAATAACTTCATTTTGTATCTATAAATGCAACTTTACACTTCAAACTCTAGATAAACACTAAAGAATCTGCGAGACCTAAGCAATGAACTTTATAAACCAAAGAAGAATCCTCATGCCATCCCTTTCTTGCTCTATAGTGAGTAATAGAGACGCAGACAAGACTTGACTTTGTTGTTTGGCTGTTAATGAATCATACGCAGCAAAGATTTTTGTTCGGAGTGACATTCACGTTCCGCACATTTAAAAATATATAATTATTTAAGATGATTATTTTCTTCCTTTTTTTTCTTTGGAATTACTTCGTTGTGATTTACTGCTAACTATTATGTAGAAGTTCAAGTTATTAAAAATGTATTAATAAAAGAGAATCAGCAAATTCGTTTCGTAATACCTTTAGGTACCGCAAAAAACCGATTTTGAATAGGTTGCTAACGTATGGTATATTCTAAAAGTACTGATGAAAATGTAAGCAAATGGATCAGAAAATCCACATTTAGATGCCCATCTGTAGTGCCACATAAAAATTAAGTGCTTTGATTTGATTTTTTTAATAAATAAACCCGAAATTGTAATTTAAAATCACCTTTATGATTTTATAAATTTTACAATAATTTAAGTTTGCCATTAAGGGGACTACATGACCTAAAGCGCGGTCACTGTCGGACTGCTTAAAAAAGAAAGAGAAGCGCGATGACACAACGCTGGTAATTTATTGCAAAATGTGAAGCAATTATCTATTTACAAAAAATCTATTGTTTGGGCTAAAAAAATTAAAACACTAGTGCTTTAGTAGGTTGCTTGTAGAATAATCTGACAAAAAATCAAAATGATTGTATATATATTAGTATGGTTTTTATTGTAAAAAGAAAGTTTTTAGAGGTATATTCATGATTTTTTCTATCGTATCAAATTAGTTGTATTATGTTTTCAACACGCTATCTACCTAGCATATATCCTGAAGAATATCATATATTTTTTTGATTTTGTTTACTGTAGTCGATCATATACTTTTATTGCTTTTAAAACTTGCGTTTTTGCGTTTAGGTCCTGTAATCCCCTTAAGCGGGACCCACTGACCCACTGTGTCGCAAGTTTGGTCCATTGATCGTCTGACTCGAGTCCTTTAATAAAGATTGGTCCTTCGCAGCTCTGGTAGAAGGAGAGTTGGGAGGCCTTTGTCCATCAGTGGGGCATGTAGCATGTAGACCGAATTATCTAAGTAACAGGAGCACAGAGCCTTCACCGTTTTTAAATCTTTAATTTTTTCGTATCAACATTATTTGAACACCACGCAACAGACTCAATAGAAAATCTTCAGCTCACAAGTTACTTGTGAACCGTAACAAAGAAAGAAAGAAAGAAATTGTTTACAAAGGAAAGATGGCGCTAACGCTTTTATAATAATACACTTATTTCTATTATATTTTACATTTATTAGAAATGATAATAGCCTCCTGACCGATTGCGGTCACAGTAGCTAATTTCAACGGAGATTAGACAGGTTCGCAGAAGATATAATATAATATACTCGTATATACTTATTTACTAAAAATAAATAACCAGAAAATAATATCCGTGACGTGCGTAATCGTCATATATTTTTCTCATTTTTCAAAGCCTTCTTTCAAAAATTTATGTCGGATCGAGGTTTGACCTTTGACCAGTAGTAACTGGGATTTTTTTAGTAAGTATTACGTAACAAGGACGAATATGTTGTTAAAATATGTAATTTAAATAATAAATAAAGGTCTTTTATCAACACCGAAGAAGTGTTCGTATTTTGTTTTGATTACGGATCCCTAATACCTCGAACTCATATTGATTTCCAGTAATGTTTATAAGGCACCGGGGATTCCTCCACAAAATGTAAACATTATTTTATCTAAAAAAAATACAGTTGCTTACATATCGTCTCATTACTTTCATAACAAATAAGGTTATGTTATGACTTTTAGCTATTAAAAGAAACCGCTACTTACTCATTCAGCTACTTTAATTTGAACCTTGGTTCATTGTGATAAAAGTCACATAATTTCGTCTTTGTCAATTATTATTGCAACTACAATACAAAATACTATCTCACGATGCGTGACCTGTCACTGTTTCCTCATACTGTCCTCAGACTATTATTTTACGACATACGCAATTCGTGTCGCAAATCACATTGATGGTCGTTAACGGGTCCTTAGATAATGTTTTAAATTAGTGTGTCAGGTTTTTCATTTTCCATCGTTTTTCAGACCGTCGTTAGTTAGCGAGAATGGGACGGCCTAACTCAATTCCAAGCGAATTATCTTACGAGGCCGGTGTACTTGGTAATCGTCCAGCATACTAATTCAACACTCACCTATGTCCTACAATACTGACGTGGGAGGGAGGGGGGAATTACAGACCAATTAAATTAATTACCTACTTGAATTATTGGGATATTGGATCCTCGTGAGTATACGGGCCTCTTTTAAAACTCTTAAACATTATTTTGGTACTTTGTTGGTCGGTAAATACCTATGAAACTATTAAGGCTCCTACGAATAGGCGCGACACGCGATATAATCGTGCGCGACACAGGGCTCGTTGCGCGACTTGCGGTGCCTTTGTGTCGCGCGCGATTATATCGCGTGTCGCGCCTGTTTGTTGGAGCCTTTAGCATTAGATTGGATAGGAGTGCCAATGTTTATTCATTGTATTGGTCTATGTAATGCTCCATCATCATACTCAACTTCTACAGGCTAAAAGAAATATTTTAAAAACGATTTTTATAGTTCAAGTTCCTCGTAGGGGACAGCTACATAGGAAGACACTGGTTGATTGCACGTTAGGTCACATATCTATCATATGGCTGCAACAAGACATCTATTGGCATCTCTATTATTGGAAACTATAACCCAACACATTTGTCATAAATTTATTTAAAAAAAAATACATGAACTTTAGAGAGGTATCTAGTGCCTAAATTTCTCAACTCAAGCAACATTAGAAGCATTGAAGGCGTTACTCCGCTGTGAAATGGAACGTGGTCAGCTCACTTCTAACTAACGCATTGTTGGACATAAACAACTAGCGATGGGCGTTGTTGTTATTTTTCACCACCGATGCGCATCGTTGTTTCGTTGATGTCAACCGTTGTCAACATCGTTGTTTCCGACAACGGTGTCAAACATCTAACTAACCTTGAAACAGTTGACAAAATGGTCATGGTGACAGGAAGGGACAAAGTATAAATAAGTAAGTAGGTAATAGGTACGTAGATAATAGATATTAAAAATAACTAGAAAAAGTCAACATTTTTGTGTTCTGGAACTTTATTTATTGCCTGTTATAATATTATTAAACCATGTAGTACCTAGTTGTTTACGCACATAATTGCAATGTGCTTGGGCACACTTAATGAAATATTCTTTCGATTTTAACAGAAATTTAATCTTCAGATTAATTACAGAGGCGGGAAGACGCCGGTCCCGACATGACAGTTTTCGACAGACAAAAAAAAAGTAAATCTATAGTGTTGCCACTAATGGAGCACAGATTATGCAGAGAGAAGTAGGCTCGTACATAGACTCCCCCCGTTGAAGGACGGAGAGCTTCAACCTTGAATATCTTCACCAGTAGGAAGGGGGCACAGCCGTACTAGAGATCGACGCACGCAGCCTCGTGAAGTGTTGACATCTGCGACTCGGGATACGCCGTCTGGTCCAGGGTAAAGTCTGACGACACGTCCGAGGCGCCAGTTGAGTGGTGGGGTGTTGTCTTCTTGTATAATGACAAGATCTCCAATATTTAGCTTCTTATCGTCAGTCTTCCATTTGGTGCGTTGGTGAAGTTCGGAGATATATTCCTTTTGCCAGCGCTTCCAGAAGTCTTGCCTTATTTGCTCTAGGCGAGCGTACCGGTTTCGATGAGTGGTTCTGCAATCATCTTGCACTGGGGTTGGCAATGCGTTGAGTGGTCTGCCAATCAGGAAATGCCCTGGGGATAAGGATAGGAAGTCGTCAGGGGATGAAGACATTGGGCACAAAGGGCGACTATTCAGAACGGCCTCTATTTGTGCGAATAAAGTACCTATCTCTTCGTAGGAAAGATGGGAATTTCCCATGACCCTTTTAATATGATATTTAGCAGCTTTGATTCCAGCCTCCCAAATTCCACCGAAGTGAGGACTGTAAGCAGGTATAAATGAAAATTTTATTCCTTCTCCCGCTGCAAACTGAGAGAGAGCTTCGCTATTTAAATTTAAAAAACTACTTAATTCTTTAGAAGCGGCTACAAAATTTCTTCCGTTGTCAGAACAAACCTCCGCTGGCTTGCCGCGGCGGGCAACAAATCGACGCATAGTCATAATGAACGCTTCCTTTGTCAAATCACTTACTGGTTCTAGATGAACGCATTTAAGACGTAAACAAATGAATAGACATAAGTAGCATTTTACTAACCTGGCCCCACGTCCCTTGCGATTTAATATAAGAAACGGACCGGCATAGTCGATTCCAACAGATTTGAACGGAAAATCAACGGAGACACGGTTTGTTGGTAGATTACCCATTTTTGGGGATAAAGTTTGCCCACGAACACGCACGCAAGTGACGCATTGTTTTACAACGCTTCTTGCTAGCCTTCTTCCGTTTATAGGCCACACAGATTCTCTGACCGTTGCCAACAATAGCTGTGGACCAGCATGTAAATTCCGTAAGTGTTCGTGTATAAAATAAAGCTTAGTTACATGATGAGAAGAATCTAACAGTATTGGATGTTTTTTATCAAATGAGTAATTGGAATTATGTAATCTCCCCCCTACTCTTATTAGATTTGTTGTGGGCTCAAGGAAAGGAGATAGACTTAATAGTTTAGATTTAGGTAATAATGACAATTTTGATTGCATTCTTTTATATTCAAGAGGAAATGATTGTTTTTGCGCAATTTTACAAATTAAAAGAAAGGAATTATTTAATTCATGCACCATTAAAGGGCCAGAAAACCGATTAAGTGAATTTGTTCGTTTGGAGTTGTGTAGAAAGCGTAAAACGTATGCAAATGTTCTTTGTAGTTTAGAGAATTTTGAAAATACCTTAAAATCAAATGTAGACTCGGGTAAGTTAATATAGTGAACCTTTACTTCAGGTAGCTCAATATTTTGAACTTGATGCAGCCTTGGCCATTTTGATTCATTATTGTATAAAAATGAGGGGCCTTGCCACCACATCAAATTGTCGCGAAGATCATGAGCGTTTACACCTCTCGAAATAAGGTCAGCAGGGTTAACGTCAGTGGGAACATGACGCCAATCCTTGCGATTAGTAAGTTCCAAAATTTCAGCTATTCTATTAGCCACAAATGTTTTTAATTTACTTGGGTCACCATTTATCCAGCATAATACGATATTAGAATCGCACCAATGAGTAATTTTAGCAGGAGTGAGTCTTAAGGACTCTATAACAGATCGACATAGATTAGCTGACAATAACGCCGCGCAAAGTTCGAGGCGAGGTATAGTGGTGGGCTTTATAGGAGCTACCTTTGATTTTGAGCATAATAATCTCACTGTCACCTCATTGTTTTCGTTCACCGTTCTCATATAGATACAAGCTCCGTAGGCAACTTGTGAGGCATCGCTGAACGAATGCAGTTCTATGGATCCAGGTGAGTCTCCAATTACTTTACGTGGGATATGAAGATCTGCAAGTAGAGGTAAGTTTTTTGAAATTTCATTCCAACTTTCTTGTATATCGTTAGGTACGGGCTGATCCCAATCAATTCCCTTTATCCACAATTTTTGTATTAATATTTTAGATTGAATTATGCATGGGCTTAGTAACCCAAGTGGATCAAAAACACGAAGTGATTGTGACATTATAAATCTTTTTGTAATTATGTTATTTGTATTGTTAATTTTTACAGGAAAATGGAATGTGTCATCAAGTGGATCCCACCCAAGACCCAAAGTACTGGAGGATTCACTTAAGGTAAGCTTTTCCTTTGAATTGGTTTCTATGTTAAGACATAATTTAGGTAAATTACTTTTGTATTTTCGTAGTGGAAAACAAGCTGCATTTAGTGCAGTAGAGAGAGCCTTTTGTATGTATATTAGTTGATCATCATCATCAGAGCCTGTGATGATGTCATCCACATAAAAATCATTTTGTATTATAGTTTTAATTAATTCGTCACCACACTCTTCTCCTACCTGCCAAAGACATTTAGTGCTAAGATAGCTGGCACTAGCAGTACCGTAAGTGACAGTATCCAAACGCAACGTTTGGATGGGATGCGACTCATCTTCTCTCCATAATATTAATTGAAGATCACAATCCCTTGGATCCACAGCAATTTGCCTATACATTTTAGCTATGTCGCCAGTCAAAATGTATTTATACTGACGTGCTCTTATTAGAATGGAGAAAAGAGAATTCTGCAAATTAGGCCCAACCAGTAGGATGTCATTTAGAGAGTAGCCAGAAGTTGTAGGATTTGAGCCGTCAAAGACTACACGAATTTTAGTGGACTCGCTGTCCTCTTTGAATACAGCATGATGACATAAGAAATATGAAGGATTTGGTATTGAAATAGATGACTCTGAAAGATGTCCTAAGTTTGAATATTCACGTATGAATTCTACGTACTGAGACTTTAGTGTCGGATTTTTTCTAAATCTTTTTTCGAGATTTTTGAAACGTTTTTTAGCTTGATTATAGGAATCGCCGAGGCAGTCTGGTGACTCCTTTAGTGGTAGTTTCACCATAAATCTGCCATTACTCAAACGAGTAGTGGTTTCGTGAAATTGTTTTTCACATGCTATTTCGGTGGGACTGAGAAGCCGTATTTGAGGGACATTCTCAAGTTCCCAAAATTTTGTGAGTATTTCATCCAAATTGTTGTTTGAAACAATTGCATGATTGCATTGAATATTTTGATTGTAATTTTGTGAATTGATAGGGCCGGCTATAAGCCAACCTAATTTGGAATTTTGTAATTTAGGATTATTTGGGCCTAGTGAGCGTTGGCCGCTGACTAGTATGTCCCAGAAGAGGTCTGCGCCAATGAGTATATCAATGGACGCAGGTTCGTTGAATTTTGGATCGGCTAATATAGTACCCTTTGGTATTTTCAGGTGATGGATATCAACTGTAACCTTTGGAATGTCTCCGGTAAGTTGGTTGAGGACAAAGCAAGACAATTTAACTTGGTAAGTACCATGGATTGCCTTTAGTTGAGTAACACAACTTTCCGATACTGTGTCACATTGATTATTTCCTATACCTATAACATTTAATGCATTTAGAGGATTACATTTTAAATCTAATTTTTGTTGCAGAGATTTAGAAATAAAAGTGGATTGACTGCCACTGTCCAAGAGAGCACGGACTCTTTCGGTTTTAGCAGTTTGAGGATTGTGCACTTCTATAATAGCTGTAGATAGAAATACATGACTATTATTTTGTTGAGAGAAAGCCACTATGGTCTCCCCCTTAACATCTTCATTATCGTTTATGTTACAGTTAACTGATACACTAGGGTCGTGAAGAAGGCTATTGTGTCTTTGATTGCAATGCCGACACGAACCCATGCCGCACTCAGCCGCAGGATGACCTTGGCGCAGGCAATTCGAACATAATTTGTATTGGGAGATGCATGACATTTTCTCCGGAATGGATTTTGATTTAAAAGTTGGACAGTCATAAATCCTATGGTTACCATCGCAGACTACACATAAATAAACATTTGAGGAATTATTACGTGAAGTGGATGTAAACACATTGGTATTTTGGTTATTATTATTTGGTTTGCTTGATTTGTTAGAAGATTTATTGGGATTTGACTGAAATTGGTTATTAAAAGGACGTGGATTTTGTTGCGATTTAGAATTGTTGTTATTGTTGTTCATGGATTTATTTTGATTAAATGATTCTAGTACATTAGCGCGGTCAATTAAAAATTTGTTAAATTGCTCCAAAGTAGGCACATCATTCACGCAATCTATGGTGTTGCGATACTCTTCCCATTTTAGTATGGTACGACTGTCTAATTTGAGCAATATAATAAATATCAGAAGCATATCCCAGTGATCTGTGGGTAAACCTAATGTCTTTAAAGCTCTAAGATTTTTTGTAATGTTATCAACTAAGCACCGAAGTGATTTATCTGACTCACGCGTTATTGGTTGAATGTTTATGAGAGAATCTAAATGATAATTCATAAGAATCCTTTTGTTGTCATATCGCTCACAGATCTGTTTCCAAGCCTCTTGGTAATTGGCCGAAGAAACTTCCAGGTTTGAAATAACACGTGCAGCATCTCCAGTCAGATAAGATACAAGGTAATGAAACTTATGAATATCTTGAATGCGCTCATTATTATGAATCAAATTAAGAAATGTATCCCGGAACTCAAGCCAGCGGAAGTGTGAACCATCGAACTTAGAAATTTGTATTTGAGGTAAACGAAAACCCACATTTTGATGATCTGAGTCCGCATTGACCAATGACTGACGGCGCTTACCATCATCATCAATACTGTAATGTTGTAGCTCCGTCTTGGCTATAGCTATATTTTGAACTATGTCTTGTTCAATGCGTTCTCGCTCATCAAGTTCTGATTGAATATTAGAAGAATTTAATACTTCTATCTCAGTTTGCAAATCTTCAAACCTTGTCGATAGCCCTTGAAACTTGTTTAATCTTAAAGTTAATTCTGCAAGCTCTATATTGGTTAAGTCAGGAATTTTTCTGATTTTATCTAAATAATTTTTAAATTTTGTTATCTGACCTTTAATTGAGCTGCGTTTTACAAATAGTTCTCTTAAAGCTGCATTTGCAGAGGATTTATCACCACCCTCATGATCCATTTTGATTTAAATTGAATTAACTTGTTTTAATAGTAGACCTTAACCCGATGGGGTTGAATGTATCGACAATGTTTTAGTTAACTAGGAAAAGGAATAAAAATGATACTCTCACACTCCTCTCCTCGGTGGAACTCTCCGGAAGGCTTGAATCAGCTGGCTGCAGTGCCTCACTCAGCCACCGGCAATGATGGCTGCAGACTCAGTCGGGAGTTCACGATAATGCCTGAAAATGTCGGCAAATCGACTTTAATACGCGGATATGTAAGGAAAAATACCGGAAATAACGGTAGGAGTGTGAAAAGTTAGGACTACTATTATTTAGAACGTGTAAATATTCTAATGAACAAAGAGGTTAATTATTTTTACTTGTGTAGGTAGGTACCTACTTAAGTATTTGGTACGATAAAAATTATGAAAAATTAAGATTATAGCACTAATAGAGGCTAGTTATTAGTGTGGAGGTATTTTAGAAGGGATTTATGAGTGGAATTTGGAAATTGGTTGTAATTTGGCGTGGTGGAACGGAACAAGGGAAGGCACTTAACTTGCTGAAATTGGTGATTCCATGGATTTCCGGTACGATCTTTAGCTGATGCGTTGGCACGGAAGACCAGGCTGGCTCGTAGTTTTGTCGTAGCCTCCAAGTTTCGTTTTTCCAAGAATTTTCGTGTTTCGTGGCCGCCGAGTATGAATGAACTCGCGTGCCGTATTTGTTACATATGTCCTGTCACGGTCGCCATTTTTATGTTTACGCACATAATTGCAATGTGCTTGGGCACACTTAATGAAATATTCTTTCGATTTTAACAGAAATTTAATCTTCAGATTAATTACAGAGGCGGGAAGACGCCGGTCCCGACATGACAGTTTTCGACAGACAAAAAAAAAGTAAATCTATAGTGTTGCCACTAATGGAGCACAGATTATGCAGAGAGAAGTAGGCTCGTACACTAGTATAGTGTTATTATGCTAATGCATTATAATTATTATAATAGTACCTAATTTACGCAAATGTCTGTTAAAGTAAATATTTAATCTATTTCTTCTTATAAATACATCCGTCTGCATAAATTTACTTACTTAATAGTATACCTACCTACCTACAAAGTCTTAAAATTCACGTCATTTCTAGTAAAAATAATTCCGTAGTACGCTCGAAAATTCGCGCCATTTTATTCGGGTGCCTGCTGATTTTTAATATTGTGTTTCATTCAAACATTAAAACAGTTGGTACTGACAATGGCATCGTTCATCGTTGTTCGGTCGCCATCGTACTATCGGTCGTTACGTTTAGCCATCGCCAAATTCGCCAACGGACATCGGTCGTTGTCGGATATGGTCGGCATTATTCGGTATCTGTGATCGCGTTGAATTTGGTTGTTTCTCCCATCCGTTGTTCAACATTTCGACATCGGATGCCACCATCATAAACAAACATCGTTGGTCAACAACGTTGTTTTAAAAACGGCCACCTCTATAAACAACACATTGCCACTCAGAGCCTTGACAGGAAGCTGTTAGATGAGCTAAATATATTGCCCAACTTTCTTAGCGATAGCAGTTCCATCAGAAACGAATTAGATATAGTGTTTAGTTTAACCATTACATAAAAGTAAATGTTAGAGAGAATGAATGAATAATGAGAATGTTGTGGTGTATGGAGGGGCCCGTGGCTAAATAATAACAGTCGCACAGGTCGATCGATCAGGTTAAGCTACGCTTGCAGCGGTTGGTCTGTGGATGGGTTACCATTTTTACATACCGTGACCCCTCCGTGCCTCGGAAAGCACGTTACGCCGTTGGTCTCGGCTGTCATTCGTGGATCTTTGACAGTCGTTACGGGTAGTCAGAAGCCCGAAAGTCTGAAAACCAGTCTTCAGGTATCGTATTACCCAGTTACTTGTTTATGGAGATCAGATAGGCAGTCGCTCCATGTAAAATACTGGTATTCAGCTGCATCCGGTTAGACTGGAAGACCCAAACATAGATGGGAAAAGGCTAGGCAGATGATGATAGAAGTAGATGTTAGATACGCCTAAGGGAAGCCGGGACATAGCGGGCTCCAAAGTAACAAAGGCATCCTCTTTCCCCCAACAAAACAAAAGGAAACAACCGAAAAAAATTAAAACAAAGATAACAAAGAGGTGGACAGGGCAATGATTAATAATGTTTACAGCCGAGAAACCTCCTATCCTGCCCTTTGTGCCCCAAGTCAATCTGACCCCTGAGCTGACACCGACGACAACGGCGAAGTAGCGAAGTTGTGTGCCAAGCAAATACTGTCGTGCCGGCGACACAATGAAGAATAAGACTTGAAGCTTGCCAGAGATGGGTTTATAGTTCAACAACACTAAATTGAAATGGTTATTGTTATCATCTGCCTTTTTCCAACTACATTGACGACGTTATGCGACTGTTATTATCTGATCTCCACAACGCAGTTACCGGGTAAGACTGGTATTCCGGAAATAAAATAAAAACAAACTAGCGGAGGCGACAGCAAAGCTAATAACAGGAATTTTCTTTTTCATTGGTTCTCAAAGCTTTTTAGCTTTTGCAGTTAGTTACCACTTAAATGTAGTGGCGATTTTTCTTTAGCACATAAGCTAGCTAACTCGCACAATAAATCAGTAAAAACTTCAATATAACTACGGTGGGAGTCCTAGGTGGAGTAACGATCACTCAACCAAAAGCTGACCGCGGGAAGTGTGCTAATGTTTAAGTAAATAATAATGATGTATATGTGTGTATGGGCAATTCAATACAGTATTGCAAGAGTCTGAGTTGAAGCCGAGCATGTTATCTGTCACACACTTTCCGCTCGACGAATAGGATAGATATCTATTAATAGGTACATACATATGTTATAAATTGAGTACAAGATACCAGCGGGTTAGGCTGTGCGTCGATATATCAGTCAGTCAGGACTTTGAATTATATATACAAGATAGCCACATAAAAGGCACATTTGAAGGTCAAAAATTACAATAAAATAGAATTGATTCTATTCGATTTCAAACGGTAGTTTCCGTATAGAGAAGAACGGGCAAGAAACTCCACCACATTTGCGGATACCGGTATTCGGGGGTACCCAAGCTACGATAGATAGGAATAACCAATGTTTTAGGACAGCATGGAATTAATGGTTTTTTTATTATTTCTGTAATTACAGCATTCAACCGGTAAAGAGCCAAAAAACCTCACGGGATCACGACGAACTTGATTTGACTCAATTTATTCAATCAAAATAAACGGATACGGACGAACTGATGATGTAATCGTTTACTTATAATTCGATGGCATTCAGCTCTGCCTCATTTAGATGATGCTAATTTAAAGCAAGAGTATTACAGCATGACAAAAAAACAGTGATGATATTAAAAATCTTGTTTTTATGCCATGCCATTTTTGTTCTTAGCGTATCGATGGCAAAAAGTTCAAACATCTTTGGCCCAAAATTCAGCTGCATGAGCTTTGCAGATAGACAGACACACTTTCGCATTTATAATATTAGTATGGATAAATGCGAAACTGTGTCTGTCTGTCTGTCTGTTACCTCTTCACGCTTAAAACGCTGAACCGATTCAGATGATATATAGTTTGAGTCCCGGGAAAGGACATAGGATAGTTTTTATCTCGATATTCCCATGGGATCGAAGCTTACACGGGTGAAAACGCGGGGCGCTGCTAGTGGTGTATATAATAAAGAGTATTCTTCTAATTCTATTCTTGGTGGTCTATAGGAAGCTTAAGCGCCTGGCAAGTTTAGGATACTGACGATGATACTGAACGACCGCTGAAAGGAATTTATATCTGACAGGCGCTAAGTGGTTCAAGAATAAAACTCCAAAACACACATTATTTCCAAAATGTCGTTTAATAAGAAGTATTGACCAAATTATTTCAACTTATGTCTGCACAAGAAAATAAATTGAACAACATTTACATTTATGTTAGTTTACGCAATGCATACAACTTGCACACTTGCATGAACTTGTGCATTCTACATACATGCACTGTAGGTATTATATTAGGTATAGTCGATTTCATAATTGTTGTACAAATTTTGACATAAAATTCTGTTTCAAATACTACGAAACTTCACTAAGGTTGATGAAATACCTACTAATCTTGAACCCAAAAATAGACCTTATTGTTTTATAACGTGCATGTTACATTCAAGGCTCCTTCGAACAGGCACGACACGCGATAATATCGCGCGCGACACAAAGGCACAACGAGCGGAGCGGTGCCTTTGACACGCGCGATTCGCGTCGCGTGTCGCGCCTGTTTGCAGGAGCCTTCAACCTTAGGGTGGAAATACCAGTGTATGGTCGACTGTACAAGCAACGTAAGTAAATAAATTCTATAGCATATCGTCCACAATATAACAAAAAAACTTTTTTACAAAATAAAACAAACGACTTCCAAATAAGACGTAGTATCTTATTTATTTTATAATTTATGTACACACAGTAAAATACATAGGGATATGACATGATTATAATTTTGTGTACAAAGGTACTTATTTGGAAGTCGTTTGTTTTATTCTGTAAAAAAGTTTATTTATTTATAATTGTTCAGTAGACAACTATTTTTTATAAATCCCCTCACTAATAAACGTATTATATCAGGTAAATAGTTACACACCGATTTTACTCTTTCAGTAGTCATTCATTTTTCAAAGTGAAAAATAACTTTTTATTTCGGAAGTCGGTGTCATTGGGTTCGCATTTTCGTTGTATGCCACCGACTTCCGAAATTAAAGTCATTTTTGTTTTGTATTTTTTTTATTATTTAGCCTACCTACACTTAATTATTTTCTCTTCAAGAAAATAAAAATCTTTTCTTTTTCACTTAATTTTCTTTTGAATCCATCTCCGTTCCTTGAACATCATTGTGTATTTATCCCAATCTTGTATAACCAACGTTACTATAGAGTATTCAGCTGTCCTGTTGTTTCTTACACTAGGTACCTAAATCCACACATAAATGAGATGAGATTATTTTATTGTTTTTCACCTGTGAACAAAAGAAAAATATTTTATTATGTATTTGGATACGGTTGAGGTAAAATAAAAGGTACAGCTGATAAATTCAGGCTCAGAATCGTATAGCGTGATGATATTGAAGTTAATGTGACAGAATTAGAAAGAGTAGAAACCTATAACAAAGATATTTGTGAAACGGAGTGGGCCGCCGCACGCGGGCCCAGTGTAGGATTGTAGTACCTATGGCTAACACAATACATCATTCTGCTGGTCTACTACAGCAGATATTAGGGAAGGGTTGCAGAATTATGCTAAGGTTTTAATTAACTACATTTAAGGTAGCATTAAGTTAGCAGGAAAATATCGTGAGGAAACCGGCGTGTCCTAAAACCCAAAGGTGAAGACATGTGACATCTACCAACCCGCACTGGGCCCGCATTGTGTATTTTGGCCCACTCCCTCTCACAAAAGCTTGTGTCCTAGCAGTGGGAACATTATAGACCAATTATGCTTTTACTATGTTAGCAGTTGGACCGGCTTAGAAACTTAAATACGGCAAAAATAAATCTAATTCACATCAATTCCATAATTCCCTATATTTCACAATGATATTAGTAACCAAATGCCATTTAATTAGCCAAAAACAAATCCTACATTGCACGCTACAAACTGAGGTTATCTTTAACCAACAAAAATAATCACACATACCTGCTATATACAAATAGGAGCACAAAAACCCATCAACCAATCTTCCGTTTCCTTCTGCAACGCACATCCTTCAAGAAGATCCTTTCAAACATCTGCCAAACAATAGAATGTCTTCTCTCAAATGGGTTAGGATACATAATTTATTACTTTACTAAAACATTAATTAACTAAACGTCGTTATTCGCGCGAGTTTGAACAGTAATAAAGAAAGGGCATATGCCATATGTCAGTCAACTCGGCGAGCCGATAAGCTATTGATATGGATGTAATACTCGTACTGTTTGACAAACATGAGTTGAATAAAGATAAATGAGTATATGGGGCCATCAGGAAAAACAAGTTATTATGAACAGTTTTTTCTTTTTTTTTTCTAATTGAGGACTTTCTTCGACCAAAATCAACTGCCCAACATGCTTATTAGATAAGGTATATAATTATAATTGTTCACGCCATCAATAAATGAGACCAGCAGTGCGATTCTGTAACCATCTCACCGTGAAAACTTAGGTGAAGTGAGCGTGGAGTGAGCTGTCAATAGTGTCAATTCCTAGTAAAAACAAACTCACTTTACCTAAGCTTTCACGGTGAGATTTTTACAGAATCGACCAGCTGATACTAGATTATTTTAGTATCTATGTCTATACTGTGAATAGTGTCATCTATCTGTATTTATAAATAAAACAAAGTCGGGTTAGTTACACCATTTATAACTCGAGAACGGCTGGACCGATTTTTATGATCTTTGATTTGTTGGATTTGACTACGAACCGAATAGCAGAATAACTATTAAAACATGGGAAAATTTCAGGGAAAAATCTTGAAGATAATTTATTTTCTCATACATTCATCCTGACGCAGTACGAAGTTCGCCGGGTCAGCTATTTTGGTTATAAATAGGTTGGTACCTACAGATATTCTATTTCACGAAGTCCGTTCGGCTTTGATTGTAGTAGTGACGTATCCCGACAAGCGCGCTCCCACAGCGGCTGCCCCTTGCTGCCGTCGCATGAGGCTATTTCCGCGAATGTGTACCGTTTTACTTCACCCATTGTTGAGTCTCTGTTGATCACAATGTGCATGTGCACGCTTGACAACATTCATAGCCAAACGAACTTCGTGACATAGAACATCTGTACCTATTATCGTTTAGTTAGATAGCTCACTAAGTAATCCCACCAATTTAAATGCAAGAATCAAAATAAAATTGTTGTAATTTACATAAGCGAGGCTGGTGCCATCAATCAGATAAAAATCCGGAAATTCCTGACGGAAGAACCCGATAAAACTGCCCAAACTGGGAGTCGAACTCAAGACCTCACGCTCAGCAGTCACGCTTGCGATCACTAGACCGAGACAACCAATAACATAAGTTGAAAGTAAGGCGCAACCTCGCTCTTGTAAAATATGTTTTTAGGGTTTTTCGTGGGATAGGTACTGAATAATCCACAAATATTGGGATCATTGGGATTGCTCGTTCCAAACAGGAGGTTACGGTTGGGACCGAAGGAGGAACTTTTTAAAGTTCCAGCAACTCGTACAAACTTTTTAAGGCTCCTACAAACAGGCGCGACACGCGATATAATCGCCCGCGACACAAAGGCACCGCTCGTTGCGCGACTTAAGGCTCGTACACACAGGCGCGACGCGACACGCGACACAAAGGCACCGCAAGTCGCGCAACGAGCGGTGCCTTTGTGTCGCGCGCGATTCGCGTCGCGCGTCGCGCCTGTTTGCAGGAGCCTTAACGGTGGCTTGTCGCGCCTGTTTGAAGGAGCCTTTCACCACCAGTGATTCGTGCAGTAAGAATACTTAATAGTGTCTCTCGCCGTTTGGACATATTTTCTTGCTCTTTTGCGGAATTCCAGAGGGTGACACTTGGCATGTTGTCCACTGTGTAACTTGTGGTTTTACCCAGACCCGTTACTTGGGACTGGACAATTAGCAATCCATGACTACTTCTTCTAGTTTGGGTCTTACCTGTTAAAACAATTGTATGTATACTAATGAACAAAATAATTAAATAAATAACACCACGCTGGATTACCCCGAAGGGTTAGCCAGTGGAGCAGGCTGCAGGATTAGGCGAGGTACGTGTGTGACATGTGTATGTGAGGTGTGTGTTAGGTCTGTGTATTTAGGTGTGGTGAAGGAGTATGTGGTGTGTAATTGTATTGATCCCAAATAGACAATGCTATTGATGATATATGCGTCATGTTCGGAAACGGGAGCCGTCAGTTGGGGCTGGTCATCACTTAGCTGCCTCGGCTTATTTTTAATTATTTTATTTTTGGATTGTAGTTTGTTAAGTACTATTTGTTGTACTCTGGACGCTTTTAACACTTATGTTTTTCTTAATTTTTTTACATCGTTCTCACATTATATAATTTTAAAATCAAAAGTAATGATGCAACTAATATTTTTGTAAAATATCATTTAAAAAGAGTGTCCATGTAGTTTCTTGCCCGTTCTTCTCGATAGGTACCTACGCTTTGGAATGGGCAACTAGCTTCATATTTTCAGACTGACCGACTTCTTGACAATTCAAAAGTGCCTGTAAATGGTTTAATTGAAATAAATGCTTTGAGTTTGAGTTTGATTGACTCCAGGTCTCCTACAGTTTTCCCCGTAGACCTGCATCACAGCAAACCTTTAACCAGACTACTAAAGAAATTGGCTGGGCCGCGTACTGATCTAAATTTATTTAGTAAAATCGATGTAGTAAAAAACACGCCTATAGTAATTATCTATCATGTTCTAGTTGTAACTGTCCTAGTTTATAATAATAATCAACAAGCGTGTAGGTACGTTATAATATTATTATCCGCTTAAATTAAGGAATAATTATCTAATGAAGCTATGAGCACATTTACCAACTTTGATAACCGAAATTACACAAATTGGTTTATATTTCTTAACATAATTTATTATTTCACCTACTTACCATTGGTGTGTAACTACTCACCATCGGGTCGTAAGTACTGCTTATCTACTGACCATCGCGGTACTACTAGCTTAAAACCCCTACACGATATTTAGGGCCCATATTTAGGTGATGTTTTTTTTTAATAGGGACTCTTCCTCCCTTTATCTTATCATACCTCCCCGATTAAGGGAAAGGGTCCCTGAATATCGCGTAGTGTAATGAGGCTTTTAGTCGTTACCACTCGGTCGCCCTGTTTAGGAACCCTGACGACCCTGTCCTTGCGGGCAGGGTCCGAGAAATCGAGTAATGTAATAGGCCTTTAAGGCAGGAAGAGATTTCTAGTGTAAGTGTAATAAGCGGCGCCATAAGTGGTAGGCAGGGCGCACGACAGACAGGGCCCAAGAAATCGAGTAATGTAATAGGCCTTTAAGGCAGGAAGAAATTTCTAGTGTAAGTGTAATAAGCGGCGCCATAAGTGGTAGGCAGGGCCCACGACAGACAGGGCCCAAGAAATCGTGTAATGTAATAGGCCTTTAAGGCAGGAAGAAATTTCTAGTGTAAGTGTAATAAGCGGCGCCATAAGTGGTAGGCAGGGCCCACGACAGACAGGGCCCAAGAAATCGAGTAATGTAATAGGCCTTTAAGGCAGGAAGAAATTTCTAGTGTAAGTGTAATAAGCGGCGCCATAAGTGGTAGGCAGGGCCCACGACAGACAGGGCCCAAGAAATCGAGTAATGTAATAGGCCTTTAAGGCAGGAAGAAATTTCTAGTGTAAGTGTAATAAGCGGCGCCATAAGTGGTAGGCAGGGCCCACGACAGACAGGACCGAGGAATCGTGTAATGTAATAGGCCTTCAAGACAGAGAGGAGTAGAAAGGAGAAAGGGAGCCTTTGCTCTGCAGTAGGAAACCATTGTAGGCTAAAAATAAATAATAATAATATACCTACATAAAAGTAATATACTCAAATAATATCTATTAATTTCAAAGCTAAACAGGCGATGGCCTTACCTAATGATTACCTAAAAAATAATCCCTCATAAATAATCAACATTTAAAACCAAATACTATCACAATGCAACTAACGATTAACTTTATCTTGTCTTAACTACACAACGATAATATTTGTGAAAATCTTTTAATCATCCATTTTTTTTTCATTATCATATAGGTACAGCGAAACTCCGCAGACGTGCTGGTTATCAATATCTAAATATGATAAAATAAAACAGATTTGATGATTTTTTTGGGCCAACGCCCAAAAAAAACTCGAAGTATGAGTTGAGAAAATGTATTTTCTTTTTGTTGTTTTATTGTGTTTATTTATTATCACGTCTGTGAAGTGTTTAATTTACAAAAAAATAAAGATATAGATATACCTACTGATATTTCAAGTGACTACACTGCCTGCGGTTGATGACCCCAAAAAAACTCAACATATTACATAATTTCTTTTTTGTTGTATCATGTTTAAATATCAATATCCATTACGTCTGTGGAGTTTCGCTAGATAATTTAATTTAACGTTGTATAATCGACCGTTCAGTATTTTGTTGCTAAGCTATAAATAAAGAGGCGACTACTAACCCTACTTGAGTCAGAGCCCGTATTACAAATAAGTACATACATATTTGGTATATCTCATACATTTTGTATGAAACGGCTTTTTTGATGATAAGTATCTTGAGAACGGATTATCTGATTTCGATAGAAGGTTGTACAAAGTTCAACGCGACGGTCAGCTAGTAGATATACCCATATTATATAATATAAGGTATATATACCTATGTATATACATACATATATATATAAGGTATCAGAGGTTAACTTCAATAAATTCTTCATTTAGATTTTAGATCAGTGAATAATTATTGAAAGATTAATATGTAAAAATAATATTTAAATATTTTAAGTAAAACAGCCCACACTATCTTCTTTATAATTTGAGTTATTTAGAGACAGATAATTCTAAAGGCATACCTACACAGACACCAGAAACTATCTGTAAGCTATAGAAACATCTGTGCCGGACGGCGCGTACGTGCTCCACGCGCGCCTCAAAGAGATGTCAGCATCAACCGAAGGGGCCCGTCAGGGCCGAAGCCTGCCGGGTCAACGGGATTGTCCGAAAGGATTACCGCTGGCCCGGAACATAAAGGGCTAAAGAACACGGGTGGGTTTTAGTCCGTAATAGTCTGAAACTCCCTTCCGCTCCACCCAGAGCGGGAGGGGTCATTTGATGATTTCCCATGCTGAAAAAAAAGCTATAGAAACATTATAACCCGTATGAGGGTTCGTTCTCAGGTCGGGTAGTGGTGTTGGGTTTTTCCATCATTCATGAATTTTACAACAGCATCTCGAAGTATGGATTAATTTCCGGTTCATGGCAATAGACTTGCCCTCTATTACATGAGACTTAAACACTAGAAAAACAGGCGTGCTATAATGTTGTTATTATAACCCGTCAGGAAAACGAAGCAACCTACCAAGTTCGTAAACATAAAATCTCATTATTTTTCAAGTAACAAAATTTTCGGGCATAAACTATAATCCGTTTCCTAAACCCTTAACAAACTAGGGCGCTTATGGGTACAATGTATACCAATTTGCGAAAAATATGTTTTTCTTGTTTTCCTTATATTTCATTCTTACGTTGTTTATTAACCGGTTAAAAATAACTAACTATTTACACTAGATACTAAATTATATGACTGATTATATGGTGAGGGGTCCGTGGCTAAATAATAACAGCCGCCCAGGTCGATCGATCAGGTTAAGCTACGCTTGCCGCGGCTGGTCTATGGATGGGTGACCATCTTTACATACCGTGACCCCCCGTGCCTCGGAAAGCACGTTAAGCCGATGGTCCCGGCTGTCATTCGTGGATCTTTGACAGTCGTTACGGGTAGTCAGAAGCCCGAAAGTCTGACAACCAGTCTTAGCAAGGGGTATCGTATTAACCAGTAACTGGGTTGTGGAGGTCAGATAGGCAGTTGCTCCATGTAAAATACTGGTTTTCAGCTGCATCCGGTTAGACTGGAAGCCGACCCCAACATAGTTCTTTGGGAAAAGGCTAGGCAGATGATGACTAAATTATATGACTAACTTATTATACAAATAAATACAAAAACAAAGTACACTAGACACGTTATCAGAAAAATTGCTAAGACCTAAAAAACATCACTCATCTTTTATGCCGTGTTTTACCACACCAAACATACTCGTATATTCACTCACCGACTGTGAGCAAAATCAGCCTATAACGTTCCCACAGCTGGGACACAGGCCCCCTCTCGGTGAGAGGGAGTGGGCTGTAATCCACCACGCGGGCCCAGTGCGGGTTGGTAGATGTCACATGTCTTCGAATTTTTGGTTCTAGGACATGCCGGTTTCCTCACGATGTTTTCCTTCACCGTTTTGAGAGCAGTGGTGATGAAATAATTTACACGAAGAAAAACGCCTGTCTGGGTTCGAACCTACGATCGACAAGTCGTAAGTCGCGGCCGACACCTTTGGGCTACCACTGCTCACCGACTGCGAACATCCACGTCAAAATGTATGAAAAAAAGGTAGCAGCCCGCGCAACTGTCCGTTGTTTCTAAGTGCTGATTTAATAATAATAATAATAATAATAATCATTTATTTCGAGCAACAAGACTCATAGTGTTAGTAACAATATTATACTTACAAACTATGTTAGTAATAAAACACATTTTCTTGCTATTGTCACTACATTAAGCATACAACAATGGTTAATGTAGTGACAGTCGAATCTCTCAGCCAACATCCTCAAGATGGTGTTGGAGCTGGCGCGGACCCTGCGCACCAAGGATGTGCACCGTTTCCGCATCGTCGCATAGAAGCAGTCGATGCGTGACTCAGCGAACATCCCCGACGCACTGCAGTGCCGAGGCAACCCCAACAACATCCTGTAGGCATTGTTGAATTGGACTCGTAGGGCGCTGTACTGTTTTTGCGTATAGTTAGCCCACAAGGCGCTCGAATAAAAACCGGTGCAATAGGCTCGGAAAAGAGTATTTTTTGCTTCCTTTGAGCATCGTGCAAACCTGCGGGCTATCATGTTCGCTCTAACAGACAACGCCCTACGTTCCCGCTCCATGTCTGAATCGTCTCTCAGGTCAGAGGTCACCAGATGCCCAAGGTATTTGAAGGTGTCAACCCTTTTTAGCGGTACATTATTTAATTTGATGCTAGGGATACTATCTGGACATTTACCCCTGGCCCGGAAAACCATACACTCACTTTTCTTGGTGTTATAGAGCAGACCATGACTGAGAGCATATTCCTCACAAACGCCGAGCAGCTTAGACAAGCCACAGACCGAGGCGCTCAGCAGCACCATGTCGTCTGCATAGCTTATGTTATTCACACAGACTCCACCAACATGACATCCGACATGCGATTTATCAATGGTCAGAAAACTTGTATCTAAAGAATATATGGTGGTTTGACATATTTCAATACAAAAGCTGTCAACCAGCCATTTTTCTTCCTTAGACAAAAGTTATATGACGAATTAAAATTCGGCCATAAATATTATAAGTATTTCATACAATCTATTGTCGGCGGTTTCCTATAAGTAACCTTATTTTTGCGGACCGTGATGATGACATGCAAAATAGTAAAGATAAATAAAACAAAAGATAAACCATTGAAATCATTAATTTTAATTGAACGAGAAAAAAGTAGAGAATATGAAAATGAACACGATTCAACTACATACTTTCTTTGATCAATTGTTTCACCACGTGTGAAATATTAATATTCCTCACGTGTTGTGGTTTTATTGAAACAATTTCTCTTTTCATTTTCCGTGAAATAAATTAAATATGAATGTATTTTACCTGCCAAGTGGAAACTGCAGCTTTTGTCCTGTTATTTGGTTTGTATTGATTAATTCGTGGAAATGTTTTACGTTCAGTTGATATACGATAATATGTTGAGCTGAGATATACTTGTTTTTATATGGCGGACAAAGCCTTTCAAATCTTCTAAAATGTTTTTAAATGAAAGAGAAACGGTAAGAAGCATATTTCGTGAGTAAGAACACGGGTGGGTTTTAGTCAGTAAGAGTCTGATCCTCCCTTCCGCTCCACCCAGAGCGGGAGGGGTCATTTGATGATTTCCCATCCTGAAAAAAAAGGGCTTTTCGGTACAGACGCCAGCACATCAAGCTACTACAATCTGTCAAATTCCTTTAATAGATTTTCAACTTTATCGCAGAAGAATAAGGTTCAAAGTTGATTGGGAAAATTTGACAGTTTCGGGTAGCTTGATGTGCTGGCGTCTGTACCAAACTGCATACTGCATAATTAGCCTATAATATTCCCACTGCTGGGACACAGGCCTCCTCTCTTCGAGAGGGAGTGGGCTGTAAACTACCAAGCGGGCCCAGTGCAGTTTGGTAGATGCTTCGTCTTCGAATTTTTGGATCTAGGACATACCGGTTTCCTCACGATGTTTTTCTTCAACTGCCTTATTTTACACAAATAGCCGTGTCCCGAATAAATGGCGGTTGCACAATTGAAGGCAACTTTGACATTCTGGATGACTACTATTTTAATATAAGCAAGCAAAGGATTCGTCTTATCTTCATAATGTGACGTCATCATGTTATCCCTCGTCAACAGTTTTCGCCACGAAATCGTAGAAGAAAGACAAAGATTTAAATCGTAAGATTTGCCCCCACTGGAAGAATTCGCGCGAAGTCTCCAAAACTGTGACGAGTGACACAATCGTAATGGCGTTTCCATGACAGTCATGTCAAGTCTGTGACTTTCTGTGTTTCAGAGATGTTATAACTAAACAAACGCAATCCATCTTTTGAAGCGGTTGGGCGAATCTACGTTTATAATATCTTTGCCCGTAATTTAACTCCTCATTTAATACTATGTAGAAAAGTCACTCACGAAAACATGCAGCCTAATTTCCCGTGGGGTCCATTTAGATGCGCTCGTGTGACTTCACACACAGTTTGTGTCTGCAAGCACAAAATGTGTAATGTACACGACTCCTAGCGTTGCATTCATTCGTCTAACTAAGCGTACTATATTCAAATTAAGCCTGCTCCACGAACTGCGAAGTACGATTTCGTACGGAATTTTGAACTTTGGATTTGAATTAATCTGTTTTGGAGCCTTTTGGGGTTAAGAAATTAGGGCCGTGGGGTCCGAGTGCATCGAGTATTTCGGGACATTGCCAAGCGGTTGGTGGACTCGTCAAATCACCAGAGGGCTGGCCTATTTTTAGGTCAGAGTCAGCATTGCCATCCAATGTGGCAATGCTGCAGCGATGCGGACGGATTTAGTCGCAAAGTCAAAGTCAAATCATTTATTTCAAATAGGCACATTAAAGGCACTTTTGAACGTCAAAACTTACAGTAAAATTGAATTGATTCTAGTCGCGAGCTCGAACTCACTGGTGGTCGTGGCCAAAAAGCACGCTGTCTCACCTGGCTTCGTGTCCGACAGAGCTAGTATCAGTGATGAGCAGTTAGACGGTAGTCTACACGCACAAAGTCTAGTTCTTACGCACAGAACCACCGTTTCGAACTGATAAGCGCGTAAAAAAATTCGAAAAGGGCTATAGAAAATCGAGTTTTATGAAAAAAACACTGCATAAATCAACTACAAATAAAGTTTATTAAACTCTTCAATAACTGAGCTTTGTCGGTACGGACTTGGTTTTGAAGATTTTACAGATCGTTTATTACTTATTTACGCCCAAGTTACGTAAAAAATAGCAAGAAAACGAATCTTTGTTGCCTCATAACTTTTTAATGGCTTTTTATTTTACTATTCTGTTTCTGTACAAACAAAATTAATAATAAGTCAAAACGATATCATGTTTAACTTTGGATGCACAATGTCAAACAGTAGAGTAATACTCTCCCGAAATTTGTATGGAAAAAATATCAACTAGTGGCACCTTAATGTATTTTTCTCCATTTATAAGATATTATTATTTACCTTGCGCGGTGTTGATTCATTGTAGGTGTCATACACATACATAATGTGTTACCAAATTCTTCATAGCATTTACAGTATAATTTCACTCGCCTCTTTACTGACATTCGTAACTCTGGCTGTATGGTACTCCATTAGAGGAACATTTATTGACATAAATAAATATTATTATAATTTCTCCTTTTCTTAAGATCTCAGACGAAGTCTCAGACAGTTTTTTTTTTTTTGTTCTTTGTCTTCTACTTAGTTTTAAACACCGTACAAAAGATTTATCCGGAAAACGGGTTGATGCTGAGAATTTCCCTATAACAAAAACCTATGAACATCTTGCCCAGTACTGAACTCATGATCGATTTAATATTATTCGTTCTTTACAATGTTTGAACTTGTTCTTCATCCTAAAAGAAACTTAATACCTACTAATTTCTGGAAACGGGATTTCAATCTCGCCCCTCGTCTTTTAATTATCACTTGAACTATAACAGCGTTTGCAGGTCCTGGATTTATAACCACTTGACGTTACTCTACTCGTGTCTTGCGATGAGGCCAGTCAACAGCCAATCATAGTTTTATACCCGAAAAGGTGCAAGTTAGAATCTTTTAGAGAAAATCACACGAAATAAATATTTTGAATCACAGCAGTACCATTAGGGCAAAATTCACAGACAGCACTTTGACTTAGCTAAGTAAAGTAAGCGTTTCATAAGAATATAAACCTTATTCGAGCGTGAAAAATGCTCAGATTCGTTTATGCGCTTGTGAGCAAGCTTTTCAAGGCTCGTACACACAGGCGCGACGCGACACGCGACACAAAGGCACCGCAATACGCGCAACGAGCGGTGCCTTTGTGTAGCGCGCGATTCGCGTCGCGTGTCGCGCCTGTTTGCAGGAGCCTTCATTCGAGTATGAACGTTTAAATTGTATTCATAATGTTCAGATTCGTCTGCAATGTTTACTTATTAATAAGGAAAGTAAAGTCGAAAGTTCGAATTGTAAATCTTGCCCTTAAAAAAAATTTTATATAAAAAAGCCTTAGTTGAACTTGTATGCTTGTTCCCTGAAAGCCGAAGACAGATATCGGCCAGTTAGATATCTGCATCTGTGACAAAATTACATGCAGGACTTAGGACACCAATATCATCCCCATCAGAAACAATTACTTATCTAGAAACGTTCCGCTTTCGCTTACCTTTTGCTGACACTATATTGGTTTCATAACTGTGTAATAAATAATGGACCCAGTGAAGAATCGTAACTTTGTTCTTTATGATGTAGTTCAGACTTCAGGATCATATCCAACGTTAACAGCCTCAGATAGCAGACCCGTTACATAAATTGTATATATCGTAACTATGGTGTAGGTACAAGTAGTAGTAGCGATCCGTTGTGTATGCGTCGGTCTGTGGATGGGAGATTTTACCCATATCATAGCGACAGTTCTCCGTGCTTCTGAAAGCACGTCAAGCCTTCGCCCGCGGCTCTTATATAACGTAGATACTGACAGTCGTCACGGGTAGTCCGGAGCCTAAATATCTGACAACCAGTTTAACCGAACCAGTATTTTAGAGGGCAATCTATGTATAGCGAGGAAGTCTGTAGGTTATTCCATTGTCAGGAAAGGAGTACTCTTATGCTTGCTCTGTTTCTGTCGTTTGGTCTAAACCCACCTTAACACCTTATTCATCACACACCCACACACACACGTATATAATACACTACACACGTATAAATTTAATACACCTAAGTTAGATCATAGGTTTTCAACGTGAGCGATAACGCCCCCTCGTAGGCGTTTGAGACTTTCAGCCTATTTTACGACTTTATGATGTTACACGTTTAAATATAATCGTGGCAACAGCTGTTTCAAATTCGCGACAGATGTTAAGTAAAAAAAAATGATGGGCTCTAGAATTTCCCACCCAAACACGACACCGAAAATACTCACTATTCCTTTTTTATAAAATAAGCTATCCGGAAAAACTTACTTTTGGTGTCACGTAGCTTTTATTCCGGATCATGTAAGTCCTTACGGAAACATGAATCATCTCAGACCCTTCAATGAGTGTCAGAGGCACGTGAAGGACATCCTTTGAATCGTTTCCGTTAGCTTAACAACAAGGTAAGATATTTTTATCTTTCCATAGGTTGAATCAGAGTCACGTTCGTAGTCCGGTCACGTTTTGTTAGTCCCTTTTAGTGTTTTAAAAGGGTTAGTTCTATCATTATGAAACGGTCGAATTATTCTAAATTAATGTACTTAGTTAATTAGATTCGCGTGTTCAACTGTAATGGTTGATATTTCCATTGAACCGCTTTTCAAGATAACTAGAAATGCGAATAATCTCAGTAATTTTTGAAATTAAAACTTTTCGAAGTAATAAGATTGTGTAATAGCTAGTAGGTAAATATGAGGCCGAAGCGATTGAAAAATATTGTAATTTTTCAAAGGTAAGACATAGTTTCTCTCTTCTCCAAAACGGGGATCCTAGACGCACAGTGAACGCTGGGCAACAGTCTCCACACGGTGAGTGCCTGAGGATGGACGCCATAACGTAGCATGATAACCATAGAAACGGGTTTTCTCGACGGAAGAATAGACAAAATGACAGATTTCTTCAGAAGCCAGCAGAGCCCCCTCCCCCCCAAGCACTTCCACTTCGACCGGTTCTGTGCTTCTCACATCCAACGGCTTCCTGCTTCCGGGGGGCACCCCTTGGAGTGCTAAGAAAGCCACGCTGAGGCAAGCCTCACCGTGGCCTTGGTCACTACCGTAGCCGGCAGGCCGCCGGGTACAAGTGTTTTTTGTTTGCCATAATCGCCACGCTTGGTAGGCGGATTAGCGATCGCAGTATGGTATGATGGTGGAATGCATAGAGAACGCTGCTGCCCATTCTCCGGTACGAACCTTAGTCGCCTTTTACGACACCTACGGGAAGTATGGGGTGGTGCTATTCTTTAAGTCCGGCACCACATAGACAACGACGGCAACGACACAGACGACGATTTAAATTTCATTTAAGGAAATCCATGCAGACTTGGAGAGTATTAGTATCCACGGAGTTTGTTAAATGGTTGTTTCAACTAGAGATGTTACGGAAGTCGTTTTACCGGAACCGGAATAGGAGGTTTTAAATTTGATTGATCGGAATCGGAACCGGAACCGGGGCCCCAGTAGAAGAAATATGTGTGTTAAGGGGCCTTCCCTTAAAACATCTTTCTTCTACTTTCTTCTAACATCCACAAACAAAACAATAAACTGAAACTTCGAGCGCGAGCGTGTATACCTAAAATAAACAAACATTACCCTGGCGACAAGTTAAAATTAGATTGTAGGCGCTCTCACGTATATCGCTGCGTTTCGAACTTCGGTTTAACTCCAATTCACAATTATCGGAACCGAAATTGGAATCGGAGATGTAAAATTAATTGGAAGTTCCGACTTTTCGGAATCGAAACCGAAGCTCCGTAACATCCCTGTTTCAACTCGTATCACGTTTCCTGTAGGGACGAGTATGACATTGATTAAATATGACATGTGTTATCTCACGAGAAAGGGCGAACCGCTTTATCTTTGATGTAGCCTCCTCGAGTCTCTTAGTTTCCCTTACAGTATTAATGTATCACACTGACGTGGATATCGTGTTATAATTTGTTAAACACAAGGCAACGTTTTATTAAAAACCTACTTTCTGGTATCCTGGATATAATTTGCACCATCGTGACAATTTGTACCTACTAATCGCAGTAGAATGCAGCTTGGATGCTTTTGCCATGTGCCTAGAAAAGGTACTTGGGACTTTTAACTTTGTCTCTGTAAACAGGCGCTTTATATTAGGTGCAAGAGATCTTGGGAAATGTATCGCAATAAAAACCGTTTTATGTGCCCCAGTGGAAATGGCGGCGGCTTACGATTTGTAGTCAGGCAGGCACTTTACTCTGTGTAAATAGTTTCATCACCACTGCTTTCGAAACGATAAAGGAGAACATCGCGAGGAAACCACCATCATCTAGATCCAAAAATTTCTAAGACGTGTGCTATTCATCAACTCGCACTGGGCCTGCGTGGTGGATTAAGACCCACTCTCTATCACAGAGAGGAGGTCTGTGTCCCAACAGTGGGGGCATTATTGGTTGATTATGGTATGTAATGTAATGTTTATTATTTGTTTCTTTAAAATTTTTAATAATTCAAGAGTGAGGCGCCTTTCATAAAACTAACAGCAAAAAGTTCATGTACCTGCAACTAATTGCAGCTAATATCGTGCAGGCGCTCATTCTCTTTTCTAACAAGTTTTAAATTTCGATACATTGTCGTCAAGGGCAAAGGTTATCTCCTAACATTACCTATAATATTTTATAACTGGACTCCTGTCTTTAGGGAATACAGGCGTGATGTGATGTAAAAACATCACACACCATGACATGATCAGTTGAAGTAACAGGTTTTCAATTATATTATGTCTATGATCATGTCTTCGTAAAATCTACCACTTAGGTTCACTTTGTGAAATGTAAATAAATATTGAGTATTCTGTATTGAGAGACGCCGTAAGTGACCTTCTTGGTGATGTTCTTCAAAAAGGTCAGGTGCGTTGTACTCGCAACAGCTGGCGTGCCTGTATGACCAGATGTATGAACGCAAACGACAAAAGGAGTATGTTAGGATATTAGTAGGTGGCGTTCTATAGTTTCTGCCTACCCGCATGGGAAGAAGGCGTGAGTATATATTATGTTATTCTGCATTGACTATACCTGTGTCAGACCCATTAACTAGTAATCAAAAATAACTGCCAATAAATGAGAAGTACAGCCCGATTTAAGGCTCCTACAAACAGGCGCGACACGCGATATAATCGCGCGCGATACAAAGGCACAGCTCGTTGCGCGACTTGCGGTGCCTTTGTGTCGCGTGTCGTGTCGCGCCTGTTTGAAGGTGCCTTTAAACTTTATGGCGGCTCTGAAGTGCGCTACTCAGTTCGCAGTACGTCATCCACCAACCCCCGCTGACACGTGAATTTGTTACTGCGCACCGACTCGCCTCGTGTTCCAAGCCGTCACAAAATTTTAATCGGGTTTCACCTTTCTTATTTTACGAACACAAAAGTAGAGATAAACCATTATAAAACTGCACACCCCTTCACTAAAATTTATATACAAACATTTGAAATGTCTATGCAATAAGCAACGCCGAGGGGCGTTCATTTTTATAAAATGGTTTATCTCTACCTACCTTTGTAATTATTATGTTTTAACATATCTCGGGACCATGGAGTCCCAGTCCTTTGGAAGATGTACGAAGGGCTGAAACCAACTCGCAGAGGCCCGTTAGACGTTTTCAATGAAATGAGGCACCAACTAATTATTATTCTTCCAATTTGTACTTCGCACTAAGATTTTTTAATACCCCACAACAGCCTCACAGCTTAAAAAAGACACCAATCCACAAAACTTCTGAGAAAGGGAGCAAGCTCTAAATCTTTAAAGACTGGTACAATGAGGAAGTTTTCTCGTTAACTTTGGATGCTAATAACTTAATTAGTCAGCGCTTCGTCCAGCGACGTCGCTTCGATGTAAATTGCTTGCGGCAGCTTTATTAACTGTGTGCTACGGACTTTGGAAGTATTCAATATGAAATAGGAGTCTATACAGATTAAATAAGTTTATGAAACCTTGGACTTGATTTAACGTAGCACTGGCTGATTGAAATATAAATTAATAAAGTAAGCAGTTTAAGGATATTGAGAGCAGTGGTGGCCCAGTCGTATCGGCCCCGACTTGCGAGGTGTAGGTCGTGAGTTCAAATCCAAGCAAGCATACTTTTTTTTTTTTAATAAAAACAGGCCCAGTGGTATCAGCCGCAACATACGACTTGTAGGTCGTAGGTCCGAACCCAGACAGGCGCTTTACATTGTGTAAATTATTCCATCACCACTGCTCTTAAAACGGTGAAGGAAAACATCGTGAGGAAACCGGCATGTCCTAGAACCAAAAAATCGAAGACATGTGACATCTACCAACCCGCACTGGGCCCGCGTGGTGGATTACAGCCCACTCCCTCTCATAGAGAGGAGGCCTGTGTCCCAGCAGTGGGAAGATTTATAGGCTTATAATTAGGATATTAATTACAATGGGCAGTTGGAAAAAGGCAAACCTGTTTGCGAGAAATTAATATAAAAAGTTAATTACAGAAGTAACGATGCGGCAAAGAAATTCTAGACATTCATCGATGAAACTCGAGATTGTAAAATGAAGGAAAATTATTTTCATTTCCTTTAAAATAAAGAAGAAAGATCACGTCTGGGATTTATTTCAATGTCTTTTATTTGCATCCTTCCATGAAATGAGTTTGCAAAAAATCTTTTTATTTTGATCTGTCTGTCGTAGTTATAGGTCTTTCTTTCCGAAGTGAAATATGTAACCGTTTTTGACGAAAGCAGGTACGTAATTATTTTATTAAAGAAGAGAAAAATAAAATTCTGCCCTAAAGGTGTTATAGTAGGCCCTACCGTAGCGCGGACGCCGCGTAGGAGTTACTACTTCGCTACGCCACGCCGTGTTGACGTTACTCCGCCGCGTGGAAGTTGCTACGCCGCCTAGACGCTACTACGCCGCTACGCCGCGTAAAAGCTACTACCTACTACACCGCTATGCCACGTTATCGTTACTACGCCGCGCGCCGCTACGCGCGTCGCATATACATTACTACACCGCTACGTCGAGTAAACGTTACTACACTACGCCCCGCAGAAGAGTCGCAGCGCCCACGCTGAATCAACACCAGATGCAAATATTTATCTGATAAAAAATCGGGTTCAACTAAAACCATTTTGAAGGTCCTCAAGTAACACTTAAGTATTTTTGTCTTTTAATTGTTTATGTTACCTCGAAATTCACTCTGTTGACGGTTTTATTGTTGACATTCACCCTAAGTCAAATAACAGGGATTTACGGGCTATGATGTTGAAACTTGTTTGTTCAGACTAGACGCTGAGAAGGCTATTTGTGTCTATTTCGGGGCCAAGCTTGTATAGGACCGATATACTTCTCCTTTAAAATAATAATACAATACAAACGTTATAAACTAACTTCTGTCCCAGACTTCGTCTGCGTGTAATTTCGGCCTCCACCCACCACGTAAACTATCTCGGGGAATGGAATTATGGAATTATGAAGAACATTGACCGATAGCTTAGTTTTATTTGATAAGTTTAACGGTTACCTACCTAAACAATCTTCGCTTGTTTCTTGTTACTCCGATCAATAGGACTACAATGCGATCCACTATTGTATTAGCTATTTTAAATTGTATCACACTAATATTATAAAGGCGAAAGTTTGTGAGTGTGCGTGTGTGTTTATATGTTTGTTACTTCTTCACGCTCAAACGGCTGGACTAATTTTGATAAAATTTTGTATAAAGGTAGCTGACACCCTGGATTACTTTTTATCCCGATATGCCCACGGGATCGACATTTACGCTGGTGAAACCGCGGGGCGCAGCAAGTTTAATTTAATATTAGGAAAAACCTTGCTAGCCCAATAGGATAATTGACCACTGAGTTTGATTCGGCCTTTGTTCTCAGAGTAGTCAGACAGGAAACGCCTATAGAGGTATGAGAAACAGGGTGTAAAGTTTACTCATCCTCCATAGAAAAGGGAGGATCCTCCGACCAGAAGGGTATTGAGTCTGGCGGGCAACAGCCCGTTGATTCATGTCGGGCCAATGTATCTATGCTAGTTGCGCGGTAAACTCTGCTTGCGAGATGCAGGATTTTGCGTGACGTCAGTATGACACGTTGTTTGCATGTGGCGTTGTAGATACCGCTACACGCCGACCTCATCTAGCTTATTTTTTATTTATTTTGTTATAATATGAAGTGTAAAAGTGATTCCGATATTCCATTAACAGAATAAACAATTTCATTTCATTTTATTTCATGACGCAAGAGCTAGTGTGCAACAAGGTGGCTCAAAACAAAGGAGGTTAGAAATTTAGTATCGCCTTTGCCCGCCACTTAAACAGATCCATAAGGTACACACGACGACACATTAAACTATACGTTTCCAGTAAACCTGACTTCTCATTGTACAAAAACCTTATACAATTGGAGGTCAGCTAAAACTGGAAATATGATTATACCTTGATGTGTCGTCGAATGTTCTACAAAAAAAAAAGAAAAACCAAAAAACAGGGGACACAAATCCGTACGTTCACCTCAAACACCTTCGATAATCGAAATATTTAAAAATCTCTTTCGATGCACGTATCCGTACGGTCCCTTATCCGCACCTAAAATTGGATGAAACAGGTCGAACGTGACCACGCAACTAATGGTCAGCTTGTGGCTGGGATTCCCGTTCATTACTATAGGAATTTCAGTCTGCATTAATATAGGTATAACACACACACACACACACACACACACATACATGCGCACATGATCTTCTTCAGACCAATGACTTTTAAATTGTAAGTACCTACATTCATTTCAAACAATATTCACTTAAGTAAACAAAAAATGGTAAAAAAGCTTAATACCTACTTATTTTTTAAAGGATTCTCTATCTAAAACTTTTTTTAAATTACTTACAGGCCGAGAGAAAGCGTTCCTGACACCTGTCAGTTTACCAAATAAATGCGTGTTTTACGAATTTGATCTTTATTAGATACTAGAATTGTCGCACTGACGCATTTCTCGACGGCCGGACTGTACCTTTGAAAATTAAAGGGTTTAAATAAGGGAAGTTCATCTTTTTCGCGAATAGGTAATCCTATCGGACTCACGGCTAGTAACTAATAAAAGTTTCTCTTTTTTTTTTATTATACAAATAATTGTTGTTTAAACACATACCTGATCGTAGTAAAAAATATTCTTGTGTTGTCTTTGATCACAAATTGTCTGTGATCCCCGTGAACAGTTCTCAGTTCTAATAATAAAGTTTCAATAAGCTATCGCAGCCCGCAGCTTCGCCTGCAAGCAACAACTTAACCTATTTCACTACTTAGAAATTAAGCTAAGTAGAGAAATATATCAAGTTGTTGCTTGCAGGATATATTAAACTGCCGTCTGTAAGCGTGGGCGTACCTTGAGCAGACGCAGTTGATAATATAAGTTGTTACCTAGTTCATTTTACAGGCTTGAGTAAAGGCTCCTGCAAACAGGCGCGACGCGCGATGCGAATCGTGATTCGTGCGTGACACAAAGGCACCGCTCGTTGCGCGACTTGCGGTGCCTTTGTGTCGCGTGTCGTGTCGCGCCTGTTTGAAGGAGCCTCAAAAGAAATGTCGCGATCGAAGTTTATCATAATAATACACTAACCCCTTTACTAAGCAAGGAACACGGGTGGGTTTTAGTCAGTAAGAATCTGACACTCCCGCTCCAACCAGAGCGGGAGGGGTCATTTGATGATTTCCCATACGCAAAAAAAAACCCTTACTAATATACGTTGTATAGCGTCTGTTGTAGTTATACAACGCTTTGTCTTCTTCTTTCAAAAGTCAAATTACTGACGACTGAAAGAGAGAAATCGGTGTGTAACTATTCATCTGATAAAACACGTTTATTAGTCCTGGGGTAATAATATTTTATGTTTACAATTTTTATCATACAATAATGACATTTTAACACACATACTTATTGGTGAAACATTAATCTATGGGACCAAACCTGAATTCGAGAAAAAAAATCAGCTGTTCCCATACATTTCTAAGATAACATAAGATATATTTATTTGCCCAAACATTTATGTTCGTATAACAAAATGTAGTCGTTACTCTCTAACTCTATTGGCATCATCAGGCCAGGCTCCATACAAAAATGCCCAGCATTCTTTGGCCCAAGTGTCAGTTTATACAAGTGGAATACTTAACAGTTCAACGACCAAAAACTTTCGATCATAATCTCGGTGACCTTCTACAGGTCTCTGACTCGACACAGTTTCTTCTTACAATCTTGGGTACTAACCTACCGCATAATATTGTTATGCTCTGTTTATTACATTTTCCTTGGCGTGCTCACCCTTTCATTTGCTTTATTATTCAACTAGATTTCTTTGAACGTTTTCTAGCTCAAAGTGATGCTGAAACCCTAAGACGCCCCACTGACTGAAACCATTATTTAAAAAAAAAACTATTTGGTCATGACCTCATGATGTACTTTATATAAACATATAACCTTAATTTGGTAATTAAGGTTATATTTATTCAAAGCGTTGTCACGTAGCAATCGTATTATCCTAATCTCACTTTAACACACTCAACTTGACTTTTACTTATTAAGAATCAAAAGACTATCGGACGCTAATACATGAATGAAGACATCTCGCGAGCGCGGCTGAGCAGCGCAATCATTTCATAACTGTCCTAAAGCCACCCCGTTAACAGTCAATAAAAGTTTCATAATACTTAGTCAAGATAACAGGGTGTCTTTGAACTTGACCTCCAGGCTTGCAAAACGCCCCCCACTGGTGCCTCTACTGCACTCACCAACAATATCGAAACACAAGCCGTGGTGAACGCACGACTCGATCATGTACCCAAATCCGTTTGACAGAAAACATTCGACGATCAGGCAGGTTCTCGACAGAATATTTCGGGAAAAAAGTGTTCGGAAAAATGTACTTTCGAGAAAGAATAGTAACACTTCGTCTTGTTCCGCGTCGAGTTCGGAAAGCCGAAAGATGTTCGGGTTTAGTTTGCGCTGAGTCGGTGTACACTTGTGATTTGTAATCGTGTTGGTTCGTTGCAGTCCGCTAGTCAGCGGTTCACTTTCACTACTTAACACTTTAGTAAGTACTTCTTTATAAGCATTTATTTCTATTAGCACTGTTGTGTCTATATTTCATGCAGCAACTGTGTTATAATTGTATATCTGCCCCAATTCTCTCATAGAGAGACACAAAGTACATTCATACTCATTTTGATCGTCAAAACCAATTTCCCTGGAGGATCAGTACAATATAAGCAATCTTATAAAGATAAACCTCCGCGGTATGTCGATGTTTCTAGCAGGCACATTTCTAAACGTACTGGTAAATGACTCGTTATTGCAAAAGCAATTTCTCATGTTGTCAGCGGATAGATACTACTAACCTAAATCTCTAATATCTTTGTTAATAACGAGGGAAAATGATCATTAAGTTTTTTCATGGCCAGATAACTAAAATTAACGCTTTATAAACATACTTCGTGACTAGAATTCGTGCAAAATTACATGCACGATACAAAAACAATGAGTAATATACTTAAATACGTTTTATTTGCATTTTTTTAAGGTAGCTAATTACAATTATAATGTAAAACTGCTGCTGTAGCTTCATACGTAATCGCATTCATATTTTATTTATAAATAACCTTGTAAGTGCACCTTTACAAACTTTACATTATCTAAGGTGACAAACAACTTAACCACACGAGTGATTTAAGCAATTGCTTTAAACTGTGCGTTGTCTATCAGTCATTGTCATATTATATCTATGAAGCTGTGCAATTCCCCTTTTTGAGCAAAAGGCTGAAACTTTTATCTAAATAAAAAAAAAAACAGTGGCACTCTGGAGTGCCGACAGAAGTGAAAAAAAAAACACAAACAGAATACTTTGCCATCACTCACTGACAAATCGGATATACATTAAAACCGAGTACATCACGAGGACCGCCAAACACAACCGAAGCTGGTATTTTTTAAATCGTCTTATAAACAAAACACGCGCGGTGTCGCTTACGGTAACAGTGGCGCGAGTTCAATGGTTTTTTTCCCATCTCAAAAAGTGCCCAACGCTCCTATAGTAGTTTTCACTTCAATAATTATGACTTTTTGACATATTGTCTATACATAAGTTCTCAAACCGTCATTTTAATTGCTCAGATCTAAGATATCTGACTATTGCAAAATCAGCCCTTACTATAGTATCAATTGTGGTTGTTATCACCACGAACACATGAACACAAAACAACTTATTTCCCAAGTAACATTTTAAACTGTATAAAAGCTGTATTATGGACTATTTGTTTACTGCAGGCTGTTAAACGTGCTGTATAAAGACTGTATAGCAAGCTATACAGCCCTTGTAACTCTGAAATGGGCCCCAAAATTATACAGCTTTAAGTGTAGATTTAGCTGTATAACACCTGCATAACAGCTGTACTATTTGGCTGGCTAAGATACTATTTAGATACTTTTATACAGCTTCCATTCTCTAATTTTCTTTTTTATTCTTTTATACAGACTCAGGCTTGTGAAAATCTTAATAAAATAATAAATATATTATAATTGTGTTCGTGGTTGAATTCATTCTCCATTTTATTTACTATGTGCCATATCTGAAGATAAGCGAAAAAATATTTAATAACCAAGTGGTACTCTTTCCTGTTTATCGTTGTTGTTATGCTTGCGACTGATATTTTTATGTGATTATGTATACTAGTTTTAAGCTCAAAACTCACGCCCCTTCGAAATAAGGAATATACATACATTTTTTCTGTAACAACAAATATGTGATCAAATCTGAAAACAGTTTTAAGAGTAACCCGGACTGTTCTATTGATAGTAAACGTAATTGTGTGTACTATACAGTTAAAATCTTTTGTAATTTTGTACTGAAATTTCAAAAACAAACAAAAAAATATCTCGTAAAATTGCAATGCAATTTATAAATTATTATAAAATGGCGTCCTTAGTTTATACAGCTCTTGCTCTTCTAGTACCCCTTAATACAGCTTTTTGCATAACAGAGTCGTTATTTAAGAACGTATCTCAGCCTAAAGAGTAACATTGTCTGTACATTAGTATTTAAGTACTGTAGAAGCTGCCTTAAATTCTTATTCATATTCATTAATACAGTTAATTAGGGTTCAGTTGAAAATATAGAAAACCTCATTATGATCCAAGGCCCGTAAGGCGGTGAGCAAGGAATCGGATAATAAATAGACTGATTTTAGGTTATATTAGTTTCAAAATAATCGATAAGCTGGATAATTGTGTATGCCAACACTATAATAATAACTTTAATCTTCTAAAACACGAAAAACTGTAAAAAGGGAAAAATGTACGCCAATCGCATAAGGCTTTAAAAAGGAGTAAATCTAAACTCTTCTACATGGGACAGAATTGAATTACACTATTATAAAGGGAACTGCTTGCTAAGAGTATCCTAGATTTCCGTTGTACAGCTATTATCAAGCTTAACTTGAAGGCTGAACAATAGAGTAATTTTACACCAATATTCAGGCTATAACAATATTTAATGCTCTCGTGCAGAAGTAGGTTATATAAAAGTATAATTTGAGAGCAGTATACAGTTATTGTCTTATAAAGTTGCTGAACGCAGTTTTTTACGCCGCGGTCTGTATTTTAGCATTTTCCAATGCTATTTAAAAGCTAAAGGTAAAAATTTAGGCTCTATACATCCGTTAATCAGCTATACTGTATACAGTTGTACAGTTATACTAAAGTACAGTCCTATACATATTTTTACACTCTTGTACATCATTTATTAAGCTTATAGCTGGTAATGCGCTGGTAAATATAATATTTTTCCGCTTAAATGTTACTTGGGTTCGTAGCAATAAGGGGTGGTTTTAACCGCAGCTCTGTGGCATCAATTTGCCTTTCACACCAAGGCCCCAATTCTGTATTATTCGCGCGAAAATGTAACCACGTGCAAACCAACATCGCATGAAAACACAATGTATCTCACAATAAGTAATACATATTATATTAAATTAGATTGTTTGGTGCGATTGCCATATCAATATTAAAAATCTTTTATGTTATAAATAAATAGATTATTTATTAAAAATCTTAAAATCTTAATAGATTTTTTATTAAAAATCTTTTATGTTTTATATAAATAGATTATTTATTTAAAACATAAAAGATTTTTAATATTGAAATTCTGCAGAATTAAAATTATCTGACGAATATAGGCCTCGCCGATGAAAAATTAAAAACATGATGGTACGGAACCCTCAGTGCGCGAGTCCGACTCGATCTTGCCCGGTTTCATTTTCTTATTTTCTTCTGCAATCAGTCCCTGGACTGATGTTGGATTTGATAATGCAGAGTGGTTTCTGCAGCGAGATTTGCCTCTTTATACATATTTCATGGCAACATGTCCTAGTTGGCATTGAAAGGCTCATTACAGCTGACCTTTTTTGCCGCCTTTTATGATCTGGCTTTGTAATCGCTTTGGCCACAGGATTTGGATAATTCTACAGGCGTGCGCTTTAGCGTTCTGTCCAGTTTTTCGCATCCTACGAAAGGTACTATATCAGTTTTCTAATCCTTGACTATCAAGACGAAACAAACTATGAAGTGTCTTGTTACAACCTTTTTTATGCTGAAAAGATTTAAAATAGTTTTTATATAGCCTCAACAGGTAACTGTTCTCGAACTAATTGGTAAACTAGACTAACTAGTGGGAAAATAATTAAAATAGTGTTTGTTCCTAGTTTATTATTTTCTAATTAACTCAAATAACGTCTAATAATTAAAAAGAGCTTCATTTAACATTGATTTTATTGTTCTAAGCTTATTTAGTATCTTACTAACTATAAAATATTTAATTTTGTAAAAAATAATTTGGTACAGCTAACTAATTATAAACTTTAAATGAATATTTGCTCACAGACAACAATTATATAGCCGTGTGACCTTCTCAACTCTTTTTTTCTGTTATATTTGTATTATTCGTAGGTAATGTTATGGTCAATATACAAAATAGGCTCAAACTAATCAGCACCTTTTGAACGTCAACTCAAGACAGTTTGAGAAAACGATACTTCACTACCTCCTTGTATTTGGACTTCGTTCCACTAACTCTCTGTCTTCCACCACTGCACTAGACCCTCACTTACTAAGGTTCTCCAGGACTCCTGGTTTCTAAGGTATCTAATTTATAGTGCCAGTAGTTGTGCCAGCGGTTTCAACCGCATCCGTGGCAATATCGGGATAAAAAGTAGGTACCCTATGTCCTAATTCTGGTCATGATCTACTTATGTGCCAAATTTCGTCCAAAACCATTCTGCCGTTTTAGCGCGAACGCGTAACAAACAAACTTAAAAAAAAATCAAAATACGTTATTAGTTTAGATTAGTTCGATATAAGATACCTAATACTTACTTTCTTTGAATAGAATAGAATAGTCTTTATTAGATATATACACCACATACATTACAGAATTAAATGTAGACATAGGATGACACAATGGGCGGTCTTACCACTATTACCTTTGTTAAATCAATATTTTATTAAGAGTCTGAGGACCTCGGAAACCTTGCAATCAATACCTACGCTAATATATTAGTTCCATAACTTCTACTCGCTGTTGCGAGCCCGTCTGTATTTCGCCGGTAGCCGCATACATTTGCTGTGCATTACACCATTCGAACGCTGTTTAAACTTGGGCAATTCAATTTTTATAAACGAAGACGGCAGGCTTTCGCAAGCAACCAGTCCGTTATTTCGGTTCGACCTTGCGAATATTATACGTCGGTATGATAAAACTTAGGTGTAAGGGCTCTTACATCACAGCTTATCTCATATAGTGGGACTAGCATGAACTCGCGGTGTAATATGACATAACATCACGCATGTAATCCCTGAAGGGTCAGGCAGAGACTTTTTTAAATATATATTTTTTTTAAAGTTGCCCCATATTGTGGGTTGTTCTCCTGTATTGTGGGTGCGTTTACAAACATTTAAACCCACATACACAAACAGCCAGACCCGGAACAACTACTTGTAGGTCATACAAATATTTGTTCCATGCGGGAATCGAACCCGCGACGCGTAGCAGTCAATCGCAAATATTAAGTAACAGTATATAAAAATTTAATGTTAGGCTTTTAAAATCAATAAAGACAATTCCTTGCCATAGTCTTCTACTGCGTTCACCTTTTATACCTACTCTGTCTTAGTCCAGACTAGGGCTTTCAATACCGGTATTCCGGGATCCCGTAATACCGTGATCACGGATTTTATTTTGGCCTTTTACAATACCGGTATTGACGCCCCAATACCGTGATTACGGTATTACAAACATTAGATCTGAAAATTATGTGATCTTATTCTCACACTTGTTTTCTTCAGCGCAAGCGTCCCGCTGTTATCTTAAGCTCACCCTCCCGCACCCCGCCTGAGACAATGCCCGAAATCGAGCTGTATTTATGTGTCGTTTTTGTTATTGTCACTATTGTCAGTCAGTTTCGCAAAGGCGACGGGATAACGCGTCTATAATTACTTTTACATTTTTTTACTGTTTTTCAGAAATTGTTATTAACGCTTGATTTATTTTGTTAATAATAATGTTACTAAAATGTTGATTGCTAATTTGAACATTCTTAATAATTAAGTTATAAAAAAGCAATCAAAAAATCGAAAACTAAACAAGAAAATAAATCAAGAATCAACATAGGTATCATTATTTGTAATGATACATATGTTGATTCTTGATTTATTTTCTTACTTTACTTACTGCCACACTCAGAGACGTTTAATGGTTACTTAAGTTGCTCCTTAGTATAGATTTAAAAAAGTTCCCTCTCAGAGACAGTTAATGGTCCGTTACCGTCCCTTAATGACAATTAAAGTTAAGTACGGCAAAACCTTCACTTAACTTTCTAATGATTGATTTTGACATTTACGTTTGAGGTTATATTTTACTTATATCTATAGAATTCACAGGAATATAAGTGTTTTAACAATAGTAAAGTGTAATATTGCCTTTGCTGGCACCCGACCTAAGTAAACCAACCAAAAGAGGATTACCATTCGCCCCGGAAACAATGTTACTGCTGACATTACGCTACTTCGCTAAAGGTAGTTTTCAGGTTAGTACCTACTTATAGCATACCTATTTATTGAATTAAACTGCATTAGGTAGGTATTGTAAATAATAATAGAATTTGTTAGATAAGTCATATAATAATATATGTCATTGCCTTTTTTTACAGAAAATGGATGGGGATGTCATTAATATCTGCCAGCAGTCAGTTTCACGAATTATTGCAAAAGTCTCTACATTGAAAGCAAATAAAATGAAAGATTTTGTTAAATTGCCATCTCTCTCTGCCACGCAACACAAAACAACTCTAAACATAACCTTAACACTGACAGTTTACAACAATGACACTTTGTGATACCAGAAAAAAAAAGGGTCCGTGTACTTTATTTTATTTACATGAAAATAGCTGTTTCATTTTGTTTTTATGTAAAAACGATCGGGAAATGAACGAATTCTTATTTATATTGTTAATATAAAAGGTTTTAATGTATTGAAATGAAGTTTTTTGCTACATAATAATATCACATTTTCAAGTGTGGCTACACCAATCGTTTATCGATATGCGATCTCAAAGCCAATTTGACGTAACTCTGCTCTACGGATACTTAAAGTTGTCATTAACTAATGAACCCTTAAATATTGTCTCTGGGATGTATCGTTCATTAACGGATTTAATGATAATTAGTTAAGTACTCATTAGGACTAATTTAATGAACCTTTCTGAGTGTGGCAGTTAGCTAGTTAAGCTATACTTAACTTACTTGCATTTCTACAAATAATGATACCTATGTTGATTCTTGATTTATTTTCTTACTTGTTTAGTTTTCGATTTTTTGATTGTGTTTTTATAACTTAATTATTAAGAATATTACTAAAATGATTACCAAATGATTGCTACTAGCTAGTTAAGGTATACTTTACTTACTTACATTTCTACAAATAATGATACCTATATTGATTTTTACCTGAGACATGATGACATTTAGGTAATAATAAGAAATATTTTTTTTTTATATTGTGCAAACAAAGTCTATGTGAAATGCCTTCCTGCAAAAAGAGTAGATTCAGTTTAAGTTTTCATTATGTTCCTAATTCCTAGTCCTACCTAAATAATCAGCCAATACCAAATTATTATAAAAGAATTAAGAAAGCTATGTATAACGTATTTATTTTAGTATTTTCAATAAAATAATAAGAACAATACTGATTTGAAAATACAAAAAGGCGTATTTTATTGGTTTTATTAATGTCCTAATTGAACTTGCGTTCAATACCGGACAACCGGTATTGATACCGGGATCACGGTATTGACTTTTCCAATACCGGTATTGATACCGGTATTGAAAAAATCCGGTATTTGAAAGCCCTAGTCCAGACGGTGATGATGGTGATGTCTATAAAATTTTAAATAGGGTATTGTAACACAATCTGCATTATTCAAAAGTTATCAGAATTTAATGAATCACAAGTACGGCTAAGTACCTAGAAACTGTCATGGGGTCTGCACTAGTATTGTATAACAATCTATCAATGTGGAAACCACTTAAGGCGACAGCGGAATCTATCGACATAGGTTAGACGATCTGTGAGGAAAGATTAGTTAAGATTAGAAGAGTAATCGTCTGCCACTGAACATCATAGTTGTGGTCAATGTTGTCATAGACTGTGTGATGGAATACTGCTGTTGTTAGCAAGCTTGGCAGACCGATAGGCGTTTGTTTTTGCCAATTACTTAAGGGGCTTACATGACGCGTGACGACTCCCAGCCACCGTAGGCGCGGGCCTGCGGGCGGAGAGTAATGGGTAGCTCACCGTCCGATCATGACCAGGGGGCTTACTCTCCAAACTAATTTTAATTCCAATGAGATGCCAATATGATTCCAATGTTAATTTTACAGTCACGTGATTCGGTACTCTTGAAAACAATATTGTCAACAATTACCCCACGCCAAGCCCGAACCCAATTCCACTTAGTTCTCCAAAATGGACACCCAATCTAAAAATCATTTGGCGCTAGCATCGAACTCGAGAGTAAGAAACGTCACAATTCCAATGTCGATCTATCGGAATTCAATTAAAGAGTAAGCACCCAGGCCCGTGCCGGACGGCGCGTATGTGTTCCACGCGCACCTCAAAGAGATGTCAGCATCAACCGAAGGGGCCCGTCAGGGCCGAAGCCTGCCGGGTCAGCGGGATTATCCGAAAGGGTTACCGCTGGCCCGGAACATAAAGGGCTAAGGAAGGAACACGGGTGGGTTTTAGTTAGTAAGAGTCTGACACTCCCTTCCGCTCCACCCAGAGCGGGAGAGGTCATTTGAAGATTTCCCATCCAGAAAAAAAAAAGGGGCTTACATGATCTAAAGCGCGGTCACTGTCGTGGAAAAAACTGCATAGGAAAGAAAAAGAAGCGCGACGATACAACCCTGGTAATCTATTGCAAAATATGAAGCAATTATTTAATCACAAAAAATATATATTGTTTAGACTAAAAAATTAAAACACTAATGTTTTAGTATGTTGCTTGTAGAATAATCTGACAAAAAATCAGAATGATTGTATGTATATTAGTATGGTTTTTATTGTAAAAAGAAAGTTTTTAGAGGTATCTTCATGATTCTTTACTATCGTATCAAATTAGTTGTATTATGTTTTAACACACTATCTACCTAGCATTTATCCTGAAGAATATCACATATTTTTCTGATTTTGTTTACTGTAGTCGATCTTTATTGTTTCTAAAACTTGCGTTTAGGTCCTGTAAGCCCCTTAATTCTTAGGCCACAAACCACTGAATGCGTTTGTCAAAATATCGTTCTGTTTCTTTCGTCGTTTGAAGGTTACAAAGACAAATTTATTTTGTAAACATGTTGCGGAAAATGTGATTTTTGTTGTGGTGCATATTTAATATACTTCCGCATTCATGCATTTTATCAAGTATATTAAAAAGTATTATTTTTATTTTATTTTATAATTTAAGGTTATTGGTTATTTTATTATCTATCAAATGAATGTTATAGCTACTATTATTGTAATGATTTAAAACAAAATTGAATAGTTGCTTAAAGACTCGTCGTTACCTTTTGTTACTATCCTTGTAAATATGTCGTTGGTGTGCTTTGCTCAGTAAATTAGGTTAGATAAAAGATTTAAAAAATATCTGTAAATACGTTTAAAAAAAAACATTAGGTAAATTAAATTCATAGTCTGAAATTATGTTTTAAAACTCGATGAGTTCAGTGTTTCCTTGCCGACTAATCTGAGTGAAAAGACCGAAACAAACTCAGAATTATTCTATATTAAAGTCCAGACATGCGCCCTAGAATCAAAAAAATCCAAGACATGTGACATCCACCAACCCGCACTGGGCCCGCGTGGTGGATTACGGGCCTAATTCCTACTCTCACAGAGAGGAGGCCTGTGTCCCAGCAGTGGGAATATTACATGCTATGCTAAATAACACAGGCCGACAAAATTTGACGAACACTCTTACCCAGAAACTAGACTATACTTTTCCGAAGGATTTTGATGCTCTGAATTCGAATCGGACCTCAAAATTGCTCTGTCACGTCAGGGTTTCGAGATATCCTAACCTAGAAGTGCAAAAAATACCTACCGTTTTTTCTCATTGTTAAGGTTATGTCGCACGGCCGATCCTATTTTCTTTCAAAAATTATTAATAGAATCTCAAAGGACTAGTCTTTCTCTTTAAAATGACGTTGAGTTTACTCAAATATCTTTTTTTTTTCGCTGAGAAATTGCATTTTGATATTTTCCAATAGACTGTATGTGTATGAATTCTCAAACGTAGAACAATCCAGGTACACGAAAATTTCAACTCAACGTAAAGAGGAAGACTAGTCCTTTGAGATGCTATTAATAATTTTTGAATGAAAATAGGATCGGCCGTGCTACGTAATCTTAAAAATGAGAAAAAACTGTATTTTTTGCACTTTTAGGTTAGGATATCTCGAAACCCTGACGAGATAGAGCAATTTTGAGGCCAGATTTGAATTCAGCTCGTCGAAATCCTTCAGTAAAGTATAGTCTGGTTTCTGGGTAAAAATTTTGTTGGCCTGTGTAATTTTTGAGCCTCATGTCCTTGACCGCAGAGTGGTAATCGCGGTTGAAGAGGCCAGAAGGTTTCTTTGCCGATTCTAGTTCAAAAGTAAACCTAGATACAAGCTCACTGGATAAAAAATCTTCTATTGCAAAAAGTAATCCAGTTTAACACTAAAAATTAAAGGGCCACTTTAACTTCATAAGTAGTTGTAGTAGATACTCGCGTTATATAACTCCGAAATCGTTACACAAATACGGCTTTTGAAACTGTATGCTAAACCAGTATTGGTCACATAATGACGTAAGATGACACTATTGAAAATGTGTCAACGGCCGTGCCTTTGTGCATCAGCCGGTCAAAGTCAAGAATGACGCCAAAATTGTGACAACATGACGCTAACACGTTTTGTTTGAGAAGGCAATTTTGGCAATCTTTGGTTGCGATAATTTGGATTCTTGTTTTTTTTTCATTGCTTTTTGGGCCCGCTCTTGACCTCAATCATGCCTAATGGAAAGCGATGGATGAGGTCTATGATGGAACGAGCATGCCCAAAAGATGCCCGAGGCACTGGAACTCCCACGCATTGAAGAAACACAGCAGGCTCCTTGACGCCGGACTCCGGTGGGAGGGTCGCAAATCAGGCGGGCGTTAGCCCTACCACCGCAACGGAAGAAATGGCCAGTCAAATAAGGTGTTACGATGTGACTGTCCATGATGCGCCGAGCGCATGGTTTAGTTGAGTAACTGGCGGAACAAACTGCGCTACCCAAGGAAGCTTCTTCATGCATCCCAACACCCCATCTTTTATTGGTCTTTGATAAACCCACTTTCAGAAGTAAGTTTAAAGATGCCAGCAGAAGTAAAAAGAAACATGAAAAGGCCATTTGACTTGGTTCCCAGACGTCCCCTTTCGGGTAACCACTGAAAATCAGCGCTGTGCTGTGTGTACACAGCACAGCATCATGCTGAGTGGAAGCCTTCTTGTCACAGTCATGACGTGCAGCTGTCGACTAATTCTGTTTTGAGCTCGTGATTAAAGATTTTATTTTGTTTTTTTTAGTCAGTAAGAGTCTGACACTCCCTTCCGCTCCACCCAGAGCGGGAGGAGTCATTTGATGATTTCCCACCCCGAAAAAAAAAGCCAATTGCGGGAAACTTGATATATTACTGATTACTGGCACACGGCTAATATGTGTCCTTGTTCGGTTATAATTGTTATATTCATATCAATAAGGTTAGTACTTTACTCAAGTTAATGTGGATCTTGGTATTAACCGATTCTGTTTTGCACAAGCTTAACTTAATTGAGGATATTTCCGTCTTTTTCTCTTTAATAATTGGTTTAGAAAGAGACGAAAATTATATTACTGCTGTCAGTTTCAGTTGACCTAAATTTCCATAGACTTAATAACTCGGCGAAATTCATAGTTCAAGACATAAACTTGTAGACAGAGATAAACTAATTTGATATCTTTAACTTACTTCTATCCGTCATCGTCCGTCCTTTTCTCGAGCTATCTGCTAATAAGAGATACCAACTATATGATGTTAGTTTAGTTTGTGAACAAGGGAAATGGGCGCCATTGTTGAGTTACTCTTGAACGCCGAAATAGTTGTCTAGAATGTGAGGGCCTAAAAGGGCCACTTTAGCAGAATCATAAAAAGATAACATTATGAATCATAATATGGCAAAAACAGGCCGTTTTTCTTTTTTTTTGCTGCACTACTTAGGTATAACCAAAGATATTTGGGATTGGATTTGGATTGGATTGATTGGTATTTTAGCACAGCCAAAAAAATAACTGAAAAATCCTTCACCAATTTGATTTGATACGATTAACTTAACAGTTAACTGTCCATTATGTTATCCTTATATGATTCAGCCAAAGTGGCCTTTTTATAAGATGGACCCCATTGTATACGTAGATATATTGTTTACAAAACATGGTAACATGTTTTTTGATCAGAGTTAAGTATCAGTCTCTTATCAAATCGTATATTCAAGTCAATGTCATTCCTCGATAGCTGTATGGAATGGCTATAACGTGGCTATCATTTGCGTAAAATACATCTTTAAATATGTGATCGATTATAACATGACCTACTTCTTCAAGACTATGTACTTGATTGTTGAAAAACTACTTTTGGTCTCCATACATTGGCCACCATTCTCTTACGATTTCAAACATTTCTGTCTGTTAGCCAAGTACTTACTTACCCATTTCTAAGCACAATTTTGCAACCTAGACAGTATTTTTCCTTAATGCAACTATTAAATTGTAGTACCACGTACTAGAAAAATTACGAATTATGAGCATTAACAGCTATAAAATACCAAATGCCGACACACATTGGATTGCATTGCTGTGCGCGCGCCGACCGGTCTCAGCAACCGGCGCGAACGCACCGCGTGGCGAAATAAACACGTTCCATACGTTTGCATGTTATTTTTTAACTCTGATTTGTATGATTCCGTTATTGAATTACTTTTCATGCTTCGTGGGTTTTCGTGTCTAGCTTACGACGTTTCTAGGTCAGGTTTAGTAAAGTTTTGGGAAAAGCGATACTACAACACAAACATATTTTTGAAGTGGAAACTCCTTTGGGCACACTTTGCGCTCTTTCTGAACAGTGATCGAAACTGAACCATCACGCTCGAGTTGGTGACGCTGAATCGGGGGTATTCGGCTTCAGTCCGCTGGTGACGCTGAATTGCATTTACTCAGCTCTGAATCGCGTATACTCGGCTCTAGTCGTAAGGCTTTACTTCTATACACACCAACACACCGTATTTTTAACCGATTTCAAAAAAGGTCCCATTAAAATTTCGTAAAGATCTTTTATTTTAACTTTGGGTGTACAATGTCAAACAGTGGAGTAATACTCTCCCGAAATTTGTTTGGACAAAATATCGACTAATGGCACCTTAAGACACTGTTGGAGCTTGGAGCCACCCCACACACTCTGCGCACCAGGGAAGCGCACCGGTTGGTCCGTGGATAGGTGACTATCTTTACATACCAATACCCCTCAGTGCCTGGAAAATCACGCTAAGCCGTTGGTCCCGGCTGTCAATCGTGGATCTTTCACAGTGGTTGGGGTTGTCAGAGGCTCGAAAGTCCGATAACCAGTCTCACCAAAGGGTACCCAGTAACTAGGTTGTGGAGGTCAGATAGGCAGGCGCTCCATGTACTATAATAGTACTCAGCTGCATTCGGTTAGACTGGAAGCCAACCCCAAAATAGTTGGGAAAAGGATCGGTAGATTTCGGAAAGAATCTGAAAAATGCTCGATCCCTTATGCTTCTCTGTGTCAAATAGAAAAAAGAGAATATGTTTACTTGGGACACGCTATACCCGAATCACTATTCGGATATAGATGGGGTTGACATTTCCTATCTGACTACTCTTGAGAAGAAATGGCAAAACAAACTCTCAACAACAAACTTAGATACAGCAATTACCTGCCGGGTCAGCGGGATTGTCCGAAAGGGTTACCGCTGGCCCGGAACATAAAGGGCTAAGGAAGGAACACGGGTGGGTTTTAGTCAGTACGAGTCTGACACTCCCTACCGCTCCACCCAGAGCGGGAGGAGTCATTTGATGATTTCCCATCCTCAAAAAAAAAAAGCAATTAAAAATCACGCTAGTCACATAGAAAAAAAACAAAATAAAGTTAATATTATAAAATACTAGCTGTGCCCCGCGGTTTCACCCGCGTAAATGTCGATCCCGTAGGAATATCGGGATAAAAAGTAGCCTATATGTTAATCCAGAGTGTCAGCTACCTCCATACAAAATTTTATTAAAACTGGTCCAGCCGTTTGAGCGTGAAGAAGTAACAAACATATAAACACACTCACAAACTTTCGCCTTTATAATATTAGTGTGATGTGATATTTAACCTTGTGCGTGGTAATAATCAGACCATGACATATACGAGTAGTTTCCTAACTTACTTAACGTATCGAATTCAATTCCGCCTATTAAAAGAACCTATGATAATAACTTAATTAAAAATCAGCAATAAACATACATTATTTTTTTTATGTGTGGATGTGGGAAGTATTGGTGGAAGTAGCTTATCATATCCGATTATTAACCAGTTCGAATTCCGATGCCTTACGGCCTTGAAAAATATGTTTTGTTGACACACACGCGTATGCTATCAATCATTATCGCATAATTATTAAGTCACTATAGGTCGACCGCTTAACTGAGACGTTACCTGAGGTAGCAGCGCGGTGCGGGAGGGGTGTGGTGGCGTGATGCGAGAGCTCAGTGATGCGTCAACTTGTGACAACTATAACCCCTCCCGCACCGCGCAACTATTTCAGGCAACGTCTCATTTAAGCGGTCGGCCTATGGCTTCTGCCCGCGACTTCGTCCGCGTGAAATTTCTTGCTCCCCGACCCACTCCGTCGCATCGCATCACCTGCCTGCGCTATCACTTCGTTTACGTTTAGCGTTCTTTGACTTTTTGTCTTTTTGCTCGACTTCTAATGGTCATAGCATGATGTTAAACAGTCTATAGCCTTCCTCAAGAATTGGGCTATCAAATGAAAAAATATTTTTTTGAATCCGACTGGTGTTTCCAGAGATTACCCACTTACAAACTTACAAACAGCTAATATCCCTCTTACTAATAAACGCTGTATAGTTAATACACAACGCTTTGTCTTCTTCTTCCGAAAGTCAAATAAATGACGACTAAAAGAGAGAAATCGGTGTGTAACTATTTACCTGATATAATACGTTTCTTAGTGAGGGGATTAATAAAGATTAGGTGTCTACTGAACAATTATAAATTAATAAAAAATATGAGTAGCTTTTTAAGCCAACTTAGAATATCTTCTCAAGTTTTAATGGGGACAGGGCGAGGAGTAAGGTGGTTAACAGGAAAAGCTGCTGCAACTTGTTAAATTTAATCAGGGTCAAATTGCCACTTCGAGAATGATAAGGGATAATCAGGCTAACTAATCTTTACATTCTCTTGACCCTCTTCAAGGCGAAGACTTTCAATTAGCGTCATTATTTCCTTTTTGGGGTTAAAATCCTGGCCGTTGGTGACGCCAAACCATTTTCGCCTTTAAAAACGGCAACGCTAAATTTAATTTTGCTTGTTACAGGTACGTGATGGCGCCATGGACTGCAAAACGATGATATTATCCCAAAAAGATAAATCTGATAAAGAATAGATACAAATAAGGACAAAATAAATAATCTACGAGTATTTCCTAGTTAAAAAAAAGTCATTTGAATATAAATAGTGTAGAGGTATCCGGAAAATTAATGTAAACATGATTAGTATGTCAATTATAATATTACATAAATCAAATTTGAAATTATAGTAATATTTGATAAATATTTGGCTCTGATTTAAAAAATATGAAACCATTAATCATGTTGGTCGACTGGTAGTTGAATGATCTATGAAAATGCATGTGTTATGAAATACAATCAGCAGATTTATGTATTTTGAAATTGAGTTCTGTCGTAAGCTGTTTCAAAAGATTTTGTTCGCTACTAAACTTAGATATTTATTGTAAGAAAGTAGACACCAGATAGAAAACACTGGTCAATCATACACAGAACATTTTTTTTTGTGTCAAAACAGATTTTATTACAATGTTTTGACAACTTTGACTGTTACGCTGTTTTGTAGCGAGTCTGTGCGCCATCATTGTTATTTTTTTTTTTTGACGTGACAACGTCTAATAAATCGATGAAGCTGGCTGCACACACGAAAAAACATGACTCACGTAGCGTTACCTCGCGGCCTTGCTCTGTAGCGTTGTAGCGTTCCATGGCGGCTTGAAGTGAAAGCGAGAACGCGGAACGAGCGATGAGAGACAGATGATGTCGAACGCTGCCGAATCGGCCTTCGCGTTCGGCAATTTCATTAATGTTTTGTTATGACGTTGTCACGTTAAACTATCGTCCGTAAACCGACTTTACAGACAACCAATTTTTTCTATAGCCTGTCTGGTACTTGACAAATTCTGAGACTTATCTATACTTATTTGTAATTGTTTTTGTAAACATTTTCGTATAAAGTCCACGAATAACATCATAAAATAAAATGTCATTCACTGTCAGACATTTTATTTTATGATATTGCATGTAGGTATAATGTGAGTTAGAAGTTGCGAAGTTTCATAATTTCTTGCAGTGGCACAAGGAGAACTATTTAAGTGTAGTTTTTAACGCAAAAAATAATTTGTATGTCGCTGTAATACTAAATTGTTAATTACTGTCAATAGTTTAAAATCGAGTAAATTAATAAAAAAACCGGCCAAATGCGTCGGACTCGCACACGAAGGGTTCCGTACAACAAGGCATAAAACGCCGAAAAAACGTTTCTTTAAACCTCTTTAAATTTTAACTTTATTTTATTTTTATTAATTGTTGTTATAGCGGCAACAGAAATACATCTTCTGTGAAAATGTCAACTGTCTAGCTATCACGGTTCATGAGATACAGCCTGGTGACAGACATACAGACGGACAGTGGAGTCTTAGTAATAGGGTCCCGTTTTTACCCTTTGGATACGGAACCCTAAAAACGTGTCGTAAATGGAATTGTCAATCAACTCAGTCTATCGCAGTCCACTGCTGGACACTGCTAGGCCTGTCTGGGGATGACTTTAAATGTATTATTATTATTGCACTTAATATTTGTGTGTACAGACGCCAGCACATCAAGCTACTACAATCTGTCAAATTCCTTTAATAGATTTTCAACTTTATTACTAATGCATAAGGTTCAAAGTGGATTTGGAATATTTGACAGTTTCAGGTAGCTTGATGTGCTGGCGTCTGTACCATATTATCGAAACATCCATTGATTTTATCATATTTTTAAGGCGAACTAAAGCGAAATTGTCTAGAGAAGCTAAAAATAAATAAAAAATAGGGTTAATTTAGTTATCACATAGTGTACATATTCTTCTGTTAATATTATTACATAGAATTTAAGATTCCATAACGTTATGTAATAAGAATAAACACAAACGGTATGTACAGACGCCAGCACATCAAGCTACTACAATCTGTCAAATTTCTTTAATAGATTTTCAACTTTGTCGCTAAATCGTAAGGTTCAAAGTTGATTGGGAAAATTTGACAGTTTCGGGTAGCTTGATTTGCTAGCATCTGTACATAAAGAAAGTTGTCGGTCCATGTAAAATACTGGTATTCAGCTGCATCCGGTTTGAGTGGAAGCTGACCCCGCCACAATTGTGAAAAGGCTAGGCAGACAAATTGATTGTATAAAAAGAAAGTTATACCTACTTAATTTTAAGATATTCACTATACATATATCGTGTGAAAATTGTAAATATTTTAAGTTTTATATTCACTTTTAGTTTTATATGTATACCTACCATAAGTTATAGTCATCAGTTTATTAAAACAATTAACTTTTGCTCGTGGCTTCATTCGCCCGCGTGGTTGTCGGAAAGTATCCCACGGGAACCTACCTACTATCTACAATTAGGTAATCCATGTTATAAACTACCTGTATGCCAAATTTCATCCAAATCTGGCCAGCCGTTATTGCGCCAGACAAACTGACAAAAATTCTAAAAACTATATTTTCGGCATCAGACTCGTTTTCACACCTCGTAGTAATTTTTGACATGATCATCGGGCAGTTGCCCGCCAGACACAACACACGTCTGGTCGGAGGATCCTCCCTTTTCTATAGAGTATGAGTGAATTTTACACCCTGTTTGTCATATCTCTATATACACGTATGTATAGAAAGATCATAATATCAATACCTGTTATTATTTTCCATAACATTGTTTTTATTGTATAAAATAAATTCTAAGCGTTGTGGACTATTCGACTTATCTTTGGAAAATAGTGTATTAGTAAATATATTTTAAAAAATTGTCATTTTACATAATACGTACAAGTTTTTTGCGTAAAATAAGTCACTATACGTACATATTTTCCATTAGTAAAGGTCTTTCTTCTATTAAGGTAATTTTGTTCGTTGACATTTGCAGAAGCCGATTGAAGCAGAAAACATGAATTGAGATAGATATTTAAGAGATAAAACTAGGATAAAATATTGAGATTTTTTATCTATTTTTGACATATAATATATCCTATGACACTCAGCAATTCTGTACCTCCCCATTAGAGAATGAATTTTACGAATCGGATCCGTAGTTCTGAGAATACAAACACAATCTCGCAAATTGTACCACACACTAAATATCACCATATTTATTTTTGTATTATTTGGATTTTTTTCTTTATATGTATTGTATATTCATAATTTGCACATTTATTGTATGCAATGTAATCTTTATTTAAAGATTTAATGTACCTAGTTTTCTTCGTATTGTTATCACCTACCAAAACTAAAAATAAACAAACATGTTTTTCCAAGTACATATTTTTCTTTGTAAGTATTAAGCCATTGGAAGCTTTAATAATATCATAAAGTAAATTATACCCTAATTATACCCGTAATTTATACGGTTGTTATTTATAAATATTTTGTAATAAAATGTTTATGTTATCTTTTGGAGTTTATTTTCAGAACCTAATCTGACACGTTTTTGCTATTCTTATTTTTATCGACAGACTACCCGTGAGGAATTTCGAATGTACGTGTTAATTCTTCGTAACACATGTTTTTTTTAACTCACAGTCGCGTCGGGTCGATTCACAAATCAAGGTCGAGCGGGCATGCTCGGAGTTTCTTTGAAGGATGAAATCAGGAATTAAATTATCCGGAAAATAACCTAAGTCACTGATATACTCGTAGCTTGCAGAGTAAGCAAGATGAAGTGGCAGTGGGCTGGCCATGTTTGTCGAAGGACCGATAACCGATGGAACAGAGGGTCCTGGAGGACCGTATCGGTTAGCGCAGTGTGGGACGCCCGCCAGCTAGATGGACCGACAACCTATAAAAGGTGGCTGGGGCAGACTGAATGCGGAAGACGGAGGAGAAGGTGTTGCAGCGCAGCTTGGGAGGTCCAGCAGTGGACTGCAATAGTCTGGGTTGATATGACTGGCGTTTTCTTGCGCACTGGTGTTTTTGCCAGAAAACAACAGTATTAATGTAAAGTCAGGAAAATTAATTGTTTAACAATTCGACTACCAACTTAAATTCAAAATATTCAAATCACAACTGACATTCTTTGACAGATGTCACAAAGGCACGGCAAATCGTCGTACAGTCCGACCGTCAATAGAATGCGTTCCTAACACCTGTCAGTGCGAGAATTCTAGTGACTAATAAAGATCAAACTCGTAAAACACGTATTTGTTTCTATGAAACTGAGAGGTGTCAAGAATCTCTCGTCGGCCGCACTCTAGTGTGTCAATTTGATAAAGAATATTTATTTCTCTGACCAACTTTTAGAAGTTCAGCCGGTTGATTCTCTAAAAAATTAACAGTGAAAAACTGAAAACTTAATGTCAAATATAATGGCAATCCTTTGCAAGTGACAGCTCTTAACAAGCTCACTTCACCTAACTTTTCAGTGAGATTTCGACAGAATAGACCGGCTGGCTAGTTTCTATTAGTTATGCATTTCGACCTTTACCTTGATACTTACTAAACATTTATACGTACATAAAGCACGTTACCGCTGCATTTGCGTTGTAACCTTCACGTGTCTCTGCCATATAATATTCCGGAACGGTTCCAAGTTAGGGTACAAGGCATCTCAAGATTTCGATCTATTCTTAGTTCTGGTTTTCCAGTTCACTTAAGTAGCATTGTGGTAATTTTCCGAACACGTGGATAAGTCTAAAATCGATTTTGCTATTTCGCAATTTGAACCGGTTTGGTTACATTTGTGCTAAATTAAATACTAACTTGATTTTAATCAACATAAATAATAAATACAACAACACAAATATTTAATAATATAACAACATAAATATTTAATCAACGTAATTTTCTATTAATTGCGCAAGACGGTGGTACTGAATTAGTCACCCACGTGACCGGCCCCTATGACATCTGCATCGTCTCGAATGACCCAGAACACTGTTTTTCGGCGCAACACGCGGCACCTCGCCACTTATACACGTCTCGTACACAAAAAAATTCTATGGACCGCTGTTAAACTAATCGCTGTTTCTTCAAGTGGACAGACCAGGGGTATATAGGGAATAATTTTTTCAATAATTGTTTATTTTATTTGTTCCGGTCATGTAAGTGGATATAGTAGAAACTCATACTCGTTCTTAGACAAATATTTTTAAATTAATCGTAGTCGTAAATAGGTACATTCATAAATTGGCCACCACTGCTCTCTGCTCTCGAGAGAGCTGTGCTGGTCCATTTATGTATGAAGGTACCTATTTATGAAGACCCAATGGTGTCCGCCTCGACTTACAAGTAGGTTTTTTTTATTGTTGAATGGGCCCGCTCTTAACCTTTTTTTACCCTGGGAAGTCCTCATGGATACCCTCCGACTGGGAAGAATGGAGGGTTATGTCGAATTCCTACCGACTAAAACCCCACTCTTCCTTCTAGTACCATGAGTCCCGGGAGATACTTCTACATTCACCACACCCCCGACTGGTATCAGCCCGCCATGCCTAGCGGGCCCCATCATCAAGTGCGGCCGATTCCACGATCGCACATTCTTCCATTAAGACGCGCATACTGCGTACCAGTACCACCTCTTTTCCACGGACACGGCCCCAATTTTGCCGCTCGCAGGCCCCTTCTTATGGTGGCCGGAGATCGTTTAGCACCCTTCGACGCCCAGCTGCTCTTCTCAATCACGCCTGATGGAAAGCGATGGGTGAAGTCTATGATGAAACGAGCGTATCCAAAAGATGCGTAAGGCACTGGAACTCCCACGCATCGACGAAATTAATTTTAACACCAATAAAAAGGTCACGTTACAAACATCAATCTCAAAGAATCACAATATTATTTTGATTAGGTATAACGTTATCTTCAAAAATGTACTCGTAAATGTAACGACAGGCAATAAACCTATACAAATATAGTTTTACGTATTTACTTTTCAAAGGGCATTGATTTACTTATATATATTTTATATTTTATATTATATTATTATATTATATATTTATATATTTTAGATTTACTTTTATATATTTTATATTTTATATATTTGTGTTTTTGTCGTGTTCTTGTTATAAAATAATTAGAAGGTACATTGAACTGAACTTGAGTAGTACACAAAAGCATGTCCCAGATTCTTTACATTGTAATATTAATGAGATCAAAGCGTACTTACTTATTGTTTACAAGTAAACATTAAGAAGATTAAGTGTGTCTGAAATAATTTTAGAAAGAAAATACATTTATTTCCGGTAAACATGATGCTATAAAAATCAATATACGCGTAGGCTCCTGCAAAGAGGCGCGATGCGCGACGCGAATCGCGTGCGACACAGAGGCACCGCTCGTTGCGCGACTTGCGGTGTCTTTGTGTCGCGCGCGATTTTATCGCGTGTCGCGCTATTAGCAATTAGCGGATTAGCAATATCCTTAAAAATGATGGAAACGCAATTAGAGTGCAGGCCATCATAAGTATTTCAGGATCTTCAGGGATTTTCCGTCACCATCTTCATCACCGTCAATGATGTTTATTAGGTAAAAATTATCTACCCTATGTGTACAAAATAATTATTAAGTAATTAATTATTAATTATATTTTTCTAAAGTTGAAAAAGTGCCATTAACAAGAGTCAGGTTCAGACAGACAAACTCGTGCACGAGAAAGGCTCCCATAATAAATTAATACATCAAAAAGAAAAATGGTGCATTGAAAATTTTAATCCTTCACAGGTTAGTGACCACCCTGAACGTAATTGACTACAGATAATTATTAATGTGCACCTTATATTTAACCCATCAAAGGCCAATGATCCTTCAAATGTCTCGTGTCGTGATCATTCACATTTATAGGATATAAAAATTAACAATCTCAAATTGTCATCACCATGACACTTTAGGACGTTGCCATCTTGAAAATAACCTTTTAATGACAGTATCACATATACAGACGCCAGCACATTAAGCTCTGTCTCTCAATCTGTCAAATTTCTGTAATCGATTTTGAACTTTATCGCTAAAGCATAAGGTTCTAAGTTGATTGGGAAAATTTGACAGTTTCGGGTAGCTTGATATGCTGGCGTCTGTACTAATCGCATGCTGACAAATTCAGACACAGATTATCAAAAAATGGTGTTTTTATCTACCAAGATACCATTTCAATCAACTCAGTCTATCGCAGTCCACTGGTGAGCATAGGCCTCCCAGGCTGCGCGTTTTGCCACAAAACCCTGTCCTCCGCCTTCCGCATCCAGTTTGTCCCAGCCACCTTCTTTAGTTTGTCGGTCCATCTAGCTGGGGGGCATCCCACACTACGCTTGCCGGTACGTAGTCTCCACTCCAGCCGGTCGATTCTGTAATAATCTCACCGTGAAAACTTAGGTGAAGTGAGTTTGTTTCTTGTTAGGAATTGACACTATTGACAGCGCACTCCACGCTCACTGCACCTAAGTTTTCACGGTGAGATATTTACAGAATAGCACCGCTGAACTCTTTTGCTCCCCCGGCCTTGGACAAATATCAATGATATGATACCGTTTACCTTACTCAACAACATTAGTTCCGATTTTAGCCACGCTCTATAAAATCCTTGTATGATGTACCATTGTATGTGCTATTATGACATAGGACGATGTAACTTTTTGTTAAAAAAAAACTTTATATCACTTTTTATGACAGCAGTAGAACGATGAGGTTGTAAAATTTTCGTGTGAAAAATAAAATATTTCTTGTCATAAAAATTATAATGATATTAATGTTATCTTCCTACTTAAACAATGTGATTATAATACTGCGTCGTTAAAATCTGCGTAGTATTTTGTTATAATACCTACCTACTTTAGATAATTAACTTTGTATCAAAACATGCGAATAAATCATCACTTTATTAATGATTAATAGGTCTTTTTATTAACAATTCTGTAGGAACTAATATCTAATAATTTTAAGTAGCACCTAAGTTTTAGTTTTATTCTGGATGTAGGTAATGCCAGTTATTCAAATCCTAGAAAACTTGGGACTAAAGCCGGAATTCCAAATGCAAATACAATACCATGAAAAATTCAGGAGGTCGAACACATTTGCTAAGTTTAAACTTACAGGTAAAAAAGAAAGAGAAATAGGTTTATTTGATACAGAAACCAGTACATTGCGTTGTTTTTGTTGTCGTGCAAACGAATTTTTTGAACATTTACGAAGCAATGAATATTGTTTAACCATTGGTACTGTGTTCCTTAAAGTGTGTGTGCCAAGTAAACGTATTTTCTTTCCAGTTTTCGAGAACCTACTTGCATTTTATACCATAGCAAATGTATTATATAAAATACGAAATAAAACGAATAAAATAAGCTTGTTTTAAATGATTAGTTTTCAATAAGCTCGTCTGCAAATTGTTAATACATAGGTGCTTTGGCAAGTACTTGATTAATCACTGTCTAATGAAATTATGTAAATAGCATCTACTTTTATGAACACTTCACATTACTAACAAACTTTTTAAAAACACCTCAACGTAAGTTTAAAAAATACGTGGCAAAAATTAAATTAAATTAGGCTCAAGTATCAAATCGTGTCAGTTTACTCATAATTTCGCCGCTTCGCGCATTTCGCTGTGTGTGTGAGCAGTGCACGTGTAGTAAGACTCAATACCTAAAATTGAAGCGTGTCAATTTGTAAACGCGTCAGGTAAAATGTCAAGGCTGGTCAAGGTAAAGTTACCGATATGGTAATATTATTGCACGAGGTGTTACCTAACCTGTCGCTATGTCGCAAGTTCGCAACGGACGGAGCTAACTTACTTCACTACGAGTTACGAAATGAGAGGGAAAGGTGAAATATACAGCATTATACTAGTAAATACAAAACTTGGTTTGATTAATAACTGAAGTCGTGGATACTTACAAAGTTACCTACAGGTAGGTAGGCCCACACGTTATGAATAAAAAAGATAATTTATTTTATCATTGTGGCAAAAATGCTTGAATGGATGCTTTAAAATCTATTACTGATTACTGATTAATAGTAATACTTAACTCAAATCCAGAGTATTTATTTCAATTAAACCATTTACAGGCACATTTAACGTTCCTAACAAACCTCTGTGGTTTTCTGGAACGTATATTTTGTCAATAATTGTAATGTTAATAAGTTTCTTGATAATATAAATTAAAAAAAAAAAAATTGAATCGTCAAAAAAGTAGGTCAGTTAGTCAGAAAGTTGAAGCTTTGTTGCCCATTCCAAAATGTAGATCTCTATGGACAAGAACGGGCAAGAAACTCTAAGGAGATATTACAAAATCCTCGGTTTTAGAGACTTCGTTTTATTCTTCCTGTAATCTTTACATAAACTTCTATCATATCACATAGAATTACTTCAGATTTATCTCTTTGTAAACCTCGGAGATAAGGGGGGGAACGGTATATTTTTTTATTTTTCATCAAAAATCAAAAACTATGCGGCCTAAAAAAAATGTTTGAGAATGTGCAAACTACGCTCTTTCATGCGATACCCCACATGCCCTAGTAGCCCCACTTCGAATTTTTGAGACCCCGTTTCAGCCCCTGTTGCAAAAAATATACATATATTTTTATTTCTTTCTTATTTGCAAAATAGTTGGGCAAACGTCATCTAAAACTATTCTAAATTTCAAGTTGATAGCATTAGTAGTTCTTGAGATATCCAGCTGTGACAGACAGACAGACAAACAGTCTCAACATAAGAGTTCCATTTACCATTTTGGTACGGAACCCTAATAAAACTGATTTAGGAGGTGGACGGTAGGCTCCTGCCTGTTTAATAAAACCGAAATACGACATAATTATCAAAAAATTACACAGGTGCTATTAAATAAAAGCAATCGGCCTACCCTTTTTTTTTCAGGATGGGAAATCATCAAATGACTCCTCCCGCTCTGGGTGAAGCGGAAGGGAGTGTCAGACTCTTACTGACTAAAACCCACCCGTGTTCCTTCCTTAGCCCTTTATGTTCCGGGCCAGCGGTAACCCTTTCGGACAATCCCGCTGACCCGGCAGGCTTCGGACCGACGGGCTTTCTTCCTGACGGGCCCCTTCACTTGATGCTGACATCTCTTTGAGGCGTGCGTGGAATACGTGCGCGCCGTCCGGCACGGGCCTGGTCCTGATCACGGCCTAACCTTGTTCTATGTTGACGTTGGCTTCCAGTCTAACCGAATGCAGCTGAATACTAGTATTTTACATGGAGCGATTGTCTATGCAACCTCCACAACCCAGTCACTGGGAAACACGATAACCCTTGATAAGAATGAGTGTCAGACTTGAGCTGAGTTCACAGTCACTTTTAAAGTCCAGACAAAATTTTAGATCATGTGAAAACATGTAGATTGGTGTCTGAAATCGTCTTTTGAGGAAAGAACCACATAATATTGAGCGGACCTGTCCAGTCAGTGCACGCATTTGTCAAGAATTGTGCAGCTCAAATCAGAACTTGAGGAGCTCAACGATTCGACGAATAATACCAAAGAAAGGACATTTGGGTAGGCCGCATAAACTACTCAAACTGCCAGACTATGATTAAAACGGAAACAAAGACCCACATAGTCCTCATATTCACAATAATTAAAATAATATAAGTAATACTTTATACAGTAAATTTATATGTCATTGTTTAAGTAAATGGATATTTAGAAAAAAGTGTAAAATACCAATATAAAAACAACATTCACTGTCTAAACCTATTAGAGCGGCTCAATCCCAAGTCTTTTTGTCCTCAATATAGCCTTTTGAAGTATAATAGGCTTTTTGGCATAGTTTTCGCTTTATAAAAGATTTGAATTTATCAAGGCTTAGTCGATTAAATAAGTAGGGTTACAGATACAAGCTAATACTATGTCATGTAACCAATTAATTACGAATACGTCATAACATTATGTGCTGGTGGGATAATATCTCTTTGTTATTATTCGCAAGATTCGCTTCACAGGGAGTCGCTGCGTAGACACGCACTAGTCACGGCTAAGTAGCCAAAACAACGAATGCCGTCACAAAAATAAAAAACATATACCTACCTACCTAAAAAATAACAAAAAATTATATTTTTGTAGTGAACGTCGTTTCAAAGTTCAAATCGAATTTGGGATAACAAACGTGCCTACTTTTATTCTAATACAATTTTCTCGCAGATATACTTATAAAAAAAAGGAAAAGTGTCGAGAATTAAATATTGACATTAATAACTACGTATACAAAGGTAAGAAACATTTGCATCTACCTTTTCAAAAGTCACACCTACGAGTACCTGTAAGTATAATCATCGTCAATCGTCAATAAACTCAAAAAGTACCGAACGGATTTTCATAAGGTTTTCACCAATGAACGGAGTAATTCATGAGGAAGGTATCTATATGTGTATAAATTCATTAAAGTTTTGTATAAATTGGCTGATAAATGACGATGATTGGACTTAGACTTTGGACTTTTTGGATTTTAGGTGTCGTACGCCGCGTTGACATCGGATGAGATTTAGCACACAGATTGTTGCACTTGGTTATAAATCTAGGTATAAGTCCCGATAGTATGTTCCCGTGGGATATATTCCGACAACCACGCGAGAAAAGCCACGGGTAAAACATTCTTACCTATTGCTTGCTATGTTCATACGGATATCGTCATGTTTGCCCTTGGGGTTGGTGTGGGTAAATATGGAGAACATTTATTAATTACATAGACAGTTGAAAGATGTCTTTCAATTGTTGTTTTTCTCGGGTTTTCCCCGTTTACAGCTATAGCCAGAAGGTGACAACTCTAAAGTTATTCAGTCCCTACGAGGAATTTTAAAAAGGTCAACGAACATCTAACTGGTACTTAAGTACTTTAGTAAACCAGTTTGGTTTAATAATAAACGGATATCTGCAAGGTTATGGCTAGAGTTCTAGTTATTGAAAAGTACAACGAACCGAGATGTAATTAACCAATAATCCTAACTTCCTAGCAGATATTATAAATGAGAAAGTGAGTTTCTTTGTTTGTTTGTTACCTTTTCACGCCTAAACCACTGAACCGATCATCCTGAAATTTCGCATATACGTTGGCAGGTGTATAGAAACGGACATAGGGTACCTTTTATCCTGAAAAAAAGTGCTGTTCCCGAGGAAAACAACAATAACGTTATTATGATAATAGATGGCGCCACGTGTCTTTCGAATCCAAAACAGGACAACGTCTGTCGGCTCAGTCAGTTATTAATAAATTAGTTTTATTGACGTAATACGTCACAAACTTACCGATCAGAGGGGCAATTCTACTAATTTTAACAACGTTCACAGTCTGATCTCAGTCTCAATCTGTCAAAAAATACGTCTAATTTCCCTACATTTTGACAAGTTTTTGACATTTGCTTGTCACCGAGATGAGACTGCGACTAGATTTTGAACGTTTTAAATTACGAGAATTGACCTTCTGGTCAAAGGGTATCCACCCATTGTACAATTTGTAAGTCAGATAGTCATAAGGTCGCCGGTCCGTCTAGCTAGGCGGTGTCCCACACTACGCTTGCCGATACGCGGTCTCCACTCGTGGACTCGTCTGCCACTATACCAGCCATCGGACCTTCGACAAACCTGGCCAGCCCACTGCTACTTCAACATACTGCTCTTATAAAGGTGGCTGGGTCAGACTGGAAGCAGAAGGCGAAGGAAAGGGTGTTGTAGCGTTGCCTGGGAGAGACTTATGTCCAGCTGTGGACTGCGATAGACTGACTTGCTTATTTTGATTGGTTCATAGTCATACAGCCTAACTCTAAAAAGTAATTTAATTTAAAGTCGCCGTTATGTCTCCGGTGTAACTTTATAGAAGAACATCTTTTAATTATGTGTCGTTTAAGCATATGGTTGTGTCTCATACAGCAAACCCGAAAGTACGAACACTGACCACCATACTTGTTTTCTGTGTTTTAAGCAATATCGGACTTACCATTTACAGTACCCGGCGATAAGTATTGCACATCGACCTTTGGAAATCGACAATCGGCTAATTTCGGCTTCGTAGAGCGTTATCTCTGTCGCACGAAATACAAACAGTCCGGTATATCTATTAGGAGCTGTTAAAACAACTATGATTTGCTTCTTTTGATAATTATATTTTTATTCTTTGTATAAAATACAAAAAAGGTAAAGGTCGATGTGCAATATTTATCGCCGGGTACTGTCCTTTGCCTTTTATCAGTTATGTTGAGGTCGACTTCTAAGCGGATGCAGCAGTGAGCGTCTGCCTATTTTCAGCCAAACCATTTTCCTACAACCATGTAATAGTAAGTTCATAAGTCGTGCTACCGGCAGTTTAACCAAGGGTCGTTACACTGCCGGAAACACGACAGGGCCGGTTTTTTGATCCGTTGTTAACTCGACCAATTGTTAAAAATCGGTTGTCTGTAAAGTCGGTTTTCTGACGATAGTTAAACGTGACAACGTCATAGGAAAATACTGATGGAATAGATGCATTGCATTTGTTAATATTCGCTTGCACTTCAAGCCGCCATGTAACGCTACAGAGCGAGGCCGGGAGGTAACGCTACATGAGTCATGTTTTTTCGTGAGTGCAGCCAGCTTCATCGATTTATTAGACGTTGTCACGTCAAAAATAGTAACTAATGGTCAACTGGGTCAACTAATAGTTAATTATTAGACAATCCAAAGAGCAACAATTGATCAAAAACACGTTTTGTCAAAATTTAAACATTTGTTATTATTTTTAGCAATTGGTTGAGCTTAGTGTTTGCCATGCTTAATTGTTAATGGTGGCCCTTAGTTAAATTGTCACTGTGTGATTTCAGACTTTCGCAAATCCATGCCAGGCCCAAAACCAGACGACAGCTACGACTAACGGCTTAGTGTGCTTTCCGAAACAGTAGAGTTTTCTCTGTATTTTCCCCAATATTCACGGGCCGACATCGGCTAGCTTAGTTTATAACTTAATCAATCGATCCGTGCGGCGGTTATTGCTTCCAGAATTCCTCTTTGTGATTTCTGCTATATTAGGAACAGCGGTAAGAAACAACTGGTTTATAGTTTTATACTGAACTCACTGTAAACTACGCAATAATTAGCGCGATAAGCCTTTCGTTTCTCACGCAGGCCATGAAAATACAAATGTAATTTGCACGTGTTTTTGCGTGCGTCAGGTGGTCGCAGATGTGTATTCTCAAGGTTTTTGTGATAGCTAATACCATTGATTAGCTTTTTCCGGTATTTATAACTTAAGATGGAATGTCGATCATTATGATTTACACTTCGATATTATCTACACCTAAGCGCCACTGGTCCACCACTAGGCAACAGTCCCGACTTAAGAGTTGTAGGTCGTAGGTTCGAAACCAGGCAGACGCTTTACATCGTGTAAATTTTATCACCACTGTTCTCAAAACGGTGAAGGAAAACATCGTGAGGATATTCTTAATCCAAAAATTCGAAGACACGTGACATCTACCAACCTGCGGGGCAATGAGGGTTTTCTGAAATGACGTTCGCTAGGTGGCAGCACTGACACGTTAGGTCCAGGCATCTGTCAAAGAGCCTATATTATTATTTTCTTTAGTCATGACTGAATGATGAACGAATGAATGAATCGAATGATGAACGAATGAATGAATCGAATGGTGAACGTCATCATATATTTTATATTGGAAGACCTCTTGTCACAGTGGTGCCAAATGGTGTCGTAAATTTTCAGGAAAACCCTCATTGCGTAACACATTATCAATCGGAATCGGTTTAATTTTGACAGTTCAACAACATTCATTGCGTTATTGTGTTGAGCAGACACATTTTTCGAACTTATGAAGCAATGGATTAGCAATTTGCTTCAAAATGATTCAGATTCCGACTGATAGTGTATTACGCGGTGCTATTCTGTAAAAATCTCACCGTGAAAACTTAGGTGAAGTGAGCGTGGAGTGAGCTGTCAATAGTGTCAATTCCTAGCAAAAACGAACTCACTTCACCTAAGTTTTCACGGTGAGATTTTTACAGAATCGATCGACTGCTCTGGGCCCGGGTAGGGGATTATAGCGCACTCCCTCTTAAAGAGTGGAGGCCTGTGTCCCAGCAGTGGGAACATTATGTGCTGATTATGCTATTATAGTTTTGAATGATACAGCAGATTTCACAACAGCAGTGCGATTCTGTAACCATCTCACCGTGAAAACTTAAGTGAAGTGAGCGTGGAGTGAGCTGTCAATAGTGTCAATTCCTAGCAAAAACAAACTCACTTCACCTAAGTTTTCACGGTGAGATTTTTACAGAATCGGCCGGCAGGATCTAATTACACTGTATCAAGGCACAGGTATTTATAGCTACATTTCCAAATTAGGACGAGAAGTTGAAATAAAGACACATTTTTCCTTATCACGAGTGTATTTCATGCTTACACATTCGTTTCGCTTTGGATATAAATAAAACAAAGCCCCGGAAAAGAGGTTATGTTACCACAAACGAGAACAGGGATTACCACAAAGCATTAGTGACAAGGGCTATTTAGGGATGCCACGTTGCCACCTAACCAGCAGTGCGATTCTGTAACCATCTCACCGTGAAAACTTAGGTGAAGTGAGCGTGGAGTGAGCTGTCAACAGTGTCAATTCCTACCAAAAACAAACTCACTTCACCTAAGTTTTCACGGTGAGAGTTTTACAGAATCAACCGGCTGATTCCTATAAGCTCATGTGAAATGTTTTCCCTGGTTACGGTTTTGACTGGCTAAGGAAAATCCTAGAGCTTTGTGTATCTTGTTAGTCTCTATTAATAAATGTTTGGATTAGTTATAACACATGTTACGTCATATTAGTCTTGTAAGTAAATGGAACGATATTGTTAAGTAAATATCGTATTGAATTCAAGGATATTCGTATCGTATTGATTCATATGCATAATATTTAAAGTCTGGTTTTACATTACTAGCTTCTGCCCGCGACTTTATCCGGGTGATATTTCTTGACCCCTTCGCATCGCACCACTAGCTTCAACTTTCTGACTAACTGACAGACTATTTAAATTTTGACAATTCAAAAGTGCCTGTACAAGGTTTAAGTGAAATAAATGTTTTGAGTTTGAGTTTGAGTTTTGCCCGCACTATTACTTCGTTGTCGCTGAGCGTTCTTTCCGACTTATTTTTCGTTTTGCTCGGCTCCTAATAGTCCTAACGTGATGTTAAATAGCCTTTAGCCTTTGTCAGGAATTGGGCTATCAAATGCAAAAAGTATTTTTCAAATCCGACTGGTACTTCCAGAGACAAACGCATTCAAACAAACTCTTCAGCTTTATTCTTAATAAAGATTTTGTCTGTATATATTTATATTATTTGGAGGTAGCAAGGTATTTGGTTATAGACATCTTATCTATATCTAATTTTCTATACTATATATTAAAACCACTTGTGTCTGTCTGTGTGACCGCGTTGTTCGTCAAAACTACTTAACGGATTTTGATGCTGTTTTCACCCTCATTTGAAGAATTTATTCCGAAAGTTGTAATACATCATCATCTGCCTAGCCTTTTCCCAATTATGTTGAGGTCGGCTTCTAATCTAATCGGATGCAACTGAATACCAGTATTTTACATGGAGCGACTGCCTATTGACCTCTACAACCGGGTAATACTATACACCTTGGTAAGACTGGCTGTCAGAGTTTCGGGCCTCTGACTAACCGTAACGACAGTCAAAGATCCACGAATGACAGCCGGGACCAACGGCTTAACGTGCTTTCCATGGCACGGAGGGGTCTCGGTACGCAAAGATGGTCACCCATCCACAGACCAACCGCAGCAAACGTAGCTTAACCTAATCAGTCGACCTGTGCGACTGTTATTATTTAGCCACAGGCCCCTCTATTTATATTAAACTAGAGATTAAAACAGAAGACGAACTAGCAGTGGATCGAGGAGGGGAGGTCAGAGGATCAGACCGGAATAAATCTTAAAATATATTTATTCAAAAAATCAACTGGACTCCAACAACAAGAACTGGTCCTTAGTAGCTTTGAACAGAGAGAAGTGGAAAAAGAGTAGGGAGACCTTTGCTCTGCAGTGAGACATGACAGGCTAATAATAATAATTAAGAAATCAAGTTGTTTTGTCATGTCGTAAAAACCCTGCGAAGTCAGGAGACTTTACACGTATTTTGTGCTTAGGTAGGAACCAAAATACGTAGTGTCGGCCGAAGTTGCGGGACTTCACTACTCCGTATCTCCAATTTACATGATGTTAGTTCGGAGCCCGAACTATATATACCTATCTAATAAAAGGTTACATGCTCTGTGTATCTAATGAATGACAACATGATTTGACAGCTGTTCTTGTCAATTTTTTGACAGCTGTTTCTTGCCCGTTCAAAAAATTGTTTTTGTCATTTGTTTTGACGGATCGGTTACTTTCGCGGCCGTATCTCCGTTAACGGGTTTTTATGGGGCTAGTTTTTAAATAAAAACACTGCGCTTGGGTAAAATCGTTTAGTAAAAACAAAAGCAAATAGAGCGGAGAATAGAAAGTCTGTGCTTGTCATACCTCTAGGAACACGTATAGGAACTTCCACTTTACACTAATTAAAGTAGAACATACTAAAAACTGTTTAACAAGGACTTAAGTAATTAAAATTAATTCATTTTCAATTTAAACACGGAACACTAAAAAAATCCCACAAGGATTTCCCAATATTTACTTTTAATATGTGAATAAGAAGTATCGGTTTTCCACGATAATCGGAATCAGAATCAAAGCTAACATGAGTCAGCAAAACGAGAAATTTATTAATAGGTAATTTTGAATGTCAACCGGCGGTAAAGAAATGCAAATAAGGCCCTTCCTAGGAAACAAGCACAGTCATGTTTTGCCCATTTATATAAAAAAAACAAGTTTCTTGCCGCGACTTCCTTCGCGTGGAAGTCGTAAGATACACAATGCCTATACTAAAATAACGGCCACATTCTTAAAACGTCGTCACTATTACTTCGTTTTAGCTAAGCGTGCTTTCTGACTTTTTTCTTTTTGCTCGGCTCCTATTAGTCCTAGCGTGATGCGTGAGCCTAAGCCTTCCTCAAAAACAAGGCTATCAAATGAAACTTCTCAAATAGTTCCAGAGATTAGCGCGTTCAAACAAACTCTTCAGCTTATTATTAGTATAGACACACACACAAACGCACACACACACACACACAAACACACCCTCACACACACACAAACGCAGGAATAAGTTCCGAAAACAAAATGGACGTCTATTTCTGGCAATGTTCCGTTATATTTTCAGGCTTTAATTTTTCTTCGTATTAATTGTACCTACCAGGCTTTTCATTTGTTTATTTTTACACTAAGGACCCTTGAAACATATTTTGAATCCTCAAGCGTCAGTATTTTATGAAACCGTTTAGACTTATGCTGTCCTTGTAACTTTATGCTGTACTTACTGGCTTTTATCCGCGGCATCGCTCGCGTGGAGGTCGCAAGTTATCCAACGAGGATGCAGTCCACCAGACCATATTTCGGCAATGGCGGCCAATCTCAACGGAGATTACCCTTCGGCGCGAGCACAAGCACAAGGGGCAGGAGTGTTCACAGACACAGCCGCACTCTCTCTTCCCTCACACTCATAGTCCCGCCGACAAACTGTTACGCAGTTTGGTGGGTGCATAAATTGTGAAAAATGTTTGGTCCTAAATAAATGATTTATTATTATTATTAGTCCGATGGACGCAATCCGACACGACCACAAAACTGCACAAAACTGTGTTTTGTGACCGGAGAGAGATCAGGGATTGCAGGGTTGTAATACCGGGAGAAACAGTATGTCCTAACCCTGCACCCTGATTGGGTAATACACTATCAGTCGGAATCTGAATAATTTTGAAGCAAATTGCTAATACATTGCTTCATAAGTTCGAAAAATGTATCTGCTCAACACGTAAATAACGCAATGAATGTTGTTGAACTGCCAAAATAAAACCGATTCCTATTGATAATGTGTTACTTACGCAATTGTCCCGCAGATCACGGAAGACCATGACCGCACACAGGTAGACTTTCAGCGGGATTGTCCGAAAGGGTTACCGCTGGCCCGGAACATAAAGGGCTAAGGAAGGAACACGGGTGGGTTTTAGTCAGTAAGAGTCTGACACTCCCTTCCACTCCACCCAGAGCGGGAGGGGTCATTTGATGATTTCCCATTCTGAAAAAAAAAACAAAAACACAGGTAGACTTGTGTGCCGACACTCGAGACAGACACAAAGTTACTTTCGCATTTATATTATTAGTATGGAAGTATGGATTGAATGTACCAGCAGCATCAATCTTATAAAATAAAAAAGCCTTTATTATTCCTCAATTAGGTAAATAAAACAATTTTAATATAGTAAATAAGATTCATTAAATTAATTTCCCTCGACGTGTAGACAACTCCTCCATTTTAACCATTTTTTTTATTTTAGTCGAGTGTCTTACCTTATTAGTTAAGTTACACCGATTCCCTTTGGTGTTGGTTTACTAGAAAAATTTTCAAGGTTTAAGTTTGGAATAACTTTCCTCCGTCGCAAGTTAAAATTCACTTAACGCCTTTGAGCATTCCGCGGAAAGACGCTTAGTTTAATGTGTTTCACTTTCCAAGATTTGCCATAATAGTTAAAATAACAAACCTTGTTCTCAGACGCGCAAACCGTGATGACTCAGACGACATACAATTACTTATTCAATGTCACATTAAAATGACTTTAAAAACCTCCAGACTTGTCACAAATATTTTGAAGGCTGGACAAATAATCTGGCACCTGAGTCAGGTTGTCTTTGCCTTGCTTAGGCTTTTCTGTTATAACATTTAAAAAACTTGCGTAATTATAAAGCTGACGGGCCTAGAACTAGCGCCCCGCCCCTGCTTCGTACGGTTTTTACAACTCGACAAAATGACCAAATTTCTTTTTTAGTTGTAAGTTTAATATTAATATCTAATAGACCTTTCCGAATAAATTCTTTAAGTGTTGGTGCAAACCGCAATAAAAAGCGTTGGTAGTTTAGAAGAACAACGCGGTCCGCAGACAGATAGACACGGGTGCAATTTTTTTTCGAATTTCCGAAATTTTCTTTCATACAAACCTTGGCCTGGCACAGGCAATATCGAACACAACAAAAAAAGAATTATCTCGATTGTCAGGGGGCTCCGCTTTTTTCCCATCTTAAATTCACTATTTACAACTATTAACACTAACTATAGATTTAATATTTCTTTATACAATATTAACAATTTTTTTGAAAACGATATCAATTTTGACGCCTTGTACGTTTCAAGGTTCCCGCACTTTTCCTTGACATGTCTTGTTTGATTAATGTAATGTTTTCATCAAAGACATTGGAATGCGCAAAGGTAACTACCTCATTCCACCATTTATGTGACCTCATCACATGTTTTTTGGTTTTCATTTTTTTTTCTCAGTAAGTTTGTCAGTTACTATATGTAATAAAAAAATATATATTTGAGCTCAAGATACGAAAATAAAGAAATGTTATTTTTGTTTTAAGGTCGTGTCAAGTATGAAATGTTGTCATTTCTATAATAGGTATTGAGTCTTACTACAACGTGCATGGCTCACACACACAGCGCCATGCGCGAAGCGGCGAAATTATGAGTAAACTGACACGACGTTTTGTCTGATATTTTTGTCAGTTTCCATATTTGTCATATTTGTCACGAATTACAAACTACATAATTTGCGACGCTGCCGCTGCTTCACAGTATAGTTTGCAAAAGCGATCTGTCTCCAATTTTGTCTGAGATCCGCATTCGTTTCATCTCTAGGCGAATAATACCATCGCAGTACGTCTTTGTCCTTCAGGAACGGCTGGATACACACAAATACTATCACAGACTCAGTGCGGTGGAGACTGTATTATTGCTTTGAATGTTCGTCTTAAGATGGCAATGCTAGATACTGAAGTCTTTGAAGCTATTTGCATCTATTATATAGCCTGTACTGTCAAAGACACACACACACACAGTGTATTACATGCTGTGCACACAGTTAGGTATTAGCTAACCGTTAACTTTACAATCTACATTTATATCCGGTTTCTGCTATATTTCGAAAACGGGTCAGGTTTCCGTTGCAACTACCTGTTTTGGTACTAGTAATAAACATTATTTTGTAAGTTTGTAGTACCATATTTTTTAAATACTTAGCTATTATGAAAGTTAAAATTTAGCTTAAAATAATTTAGAACTTGTGAAGTCCCTTAGAGTAGAAGAATTAGAAGATTAGTAGCAAAATGTTGTCTACACGCTACAGGAGTTGATGGACGCTACAGAAGGTGTCGAACTCGTACCGAAATTCTGGGCGGACTGTACCTATATAAATTGCCATCGACACGATAAAAAAAGTAGCAGTACTTTCCAAGAAGTACTTAAAATTACCTTCTGTCTGTAGCATCAAGGCAAAGGTATTCGATATTAAATTATAGACCTTCCATTAACATACATGCTATAAATTTAAGTCACTTTTCGTGTCTATCTGTATGACTGCCTTGTTCTTTAAAACGACTATTTTTCTGGCTATAATAGAAAACTCGCTAGCAATATTTAAAACCTTATTTGTATATATTCATTTAGCTAAGAACATAAGATTAGGTGATAAATTATTCCTCAAACGGCAGCTCGAAAGTGGAGAAAATTAATACCCAGTCTAATTGGGTCGATCAATTCATCATTAAGGGAGAAGCGCTAAGGTAGCCCGCGAAATTCAAATTTTCTTACGTTTTTTGCAATTTGCTGGTCAGTATTAAGTTGTACGTCGATCAAAATATGATTCGCGGTCGTAACAAATATGTAATTACAGAATCATAATCATTAGAATTACTTTATTGTACACCAGAAAATACATAACAAAAAATAACAAAAAAATACGATTACGAATACAAAACATACAATGGGCAGCCTTATCGCTTTCTGCGATCTCTTTCAGGCAACCTTGGAATGGACAGTGATTGCGTAGATATAAAAAATGGGGTTGTCAGTGGTGAAAAATAATATACTATAATAGATACATCGATGTATATATAATGCTGTATAAATAGATACATAAATAAATACATACTAAATATACATAAAAACAACGAAAATAAATGATGACTATAGATTATTGCAGTTACGAAAACAAGATCACAACAACAAGTAATATTTCTTCACGAGTCAACGATTGCGCGTGTTTTATTTGAACTGGCAATGCATTCCATAAAATAAGCGAGCGGCCTGAACAGAAAAGGATTTTTCGAAAAATGTTCTAGAATGCATTAGCATTTTAAGCTTTAAATTATCCGATGATCTCAAAAATTTCGTGTGGAAGTCGCAAAGATATTGAAAACGTTTTTTTTTCTTAACGTTCTTTTTCTGTGTAAACAAAAACCCTTGTCGTACAATGGAACGATAGCAAGCTCACAGTGGCGTCAGTAATCTACAAAACGAATTGTATTACGACCCGCCCTTTGCTTTGTACGGGTATAAATGGCGACATGCCAAAACATCCGATATCTGTGCTCGGAGATTTCTGTGCTATGTCTAAGTGAAATATTAATATATTGTACACTTAAACCTTCCGAAATAAATGCTCTAAATCATGGGCTCCCAACCAGTGGGGCGCGCCGCCCTTGATGGGCGTAGAGTGACACAAGGGGGGTCGGCGGCTCGAAAAAAAAATTATAACAAATTTTCGTTTCTGTAAAGGTTAAGGCTAGATTCCAAAACCCTAACGTTTCATAATATTAAGGTGCTGTAAAATAAGTCGGCAAACTAAGTTTTCCTAGTTCCGTATGAATGGCTAGAACGAGGCTGTATGCACGAATTTTCGAGCTCACTTCACTCTTGCACTCTACATTCTCTTAATTATTTAGCTTTTCTGAATAAGTCGACACGGTAACTCCTATTTTTTTATGAACGGTCAGAAGAAAAATCTACTCATATTCAAAACGGTGCATAATTATTCGAGCTCGCTTCGCTCACTCTTACATTATGCACTCTCGTAGTTATTAAGGTTTTCTGAATAAGTCGACACGGTAATTCCTATTTTTGTATGAACGGTCAGAAGATAAATCTAACATTTTCAAAACGGTGCATAATTATTCGAGCTCGCTTCGCTCACTCTTACATTATGCACTCTCGCAATTATTAAGGTTTCTGGATAAGTCGACAAAGTGAATCGGGGAAGCATGATTTTAGAAAATAGTGAGGGGGTGCGTACTTTGCTCTAAATGATGGTGAAAACCGTAGTGAAATCCATTGTGTAGTTAATAAGATCTAAGTGGCCACACAGCCAGACTTAAAACGTTTTTGTTTTATAATAATACTAGCAGGGCCCCGCGATTTCACCCGCATAAGTATCGATCCCGTGGAAACATCAGGATAAAAAGTATCCTATGTGCTAATCCTGGTTATAAACTATCTGTGTGCCAAATTTCATCTAAATCTGTACAGTACTCTTTGCGTGAAAGAGTAACAAACATCCATCCATCCATTCTCACAAACTTTCGCGATAGTAGTATATGTATATATGTATATGGATATATGTATCAGTAGGGTAGTAGTATATGTATACAGATATAGACAGATTATGAAACATTATGTGTATAAAAAGCACTTGACATCAGGAGGCAATTTCCGTGTTTTTAAGAACGTTCACATTTTAATCTAGGTATCAATCTGTCAATAATACCTACAATTTTCAAACATGTTTGTCATTGATTGTCGTTTAGATGAGATCACGACTAGATTTTAAACGGAAATTGGCCTTCAAATTTGATAACATATTAAAAAGTTTTCAGTAAGACTGAAGCTCCCTCTTCGCTGTAGAAGGTAGGTACTTTAAGAATTAAACATAAATGCTTGTTACAGCTAAGGACCATTCGGACGTAACCGCATCTAGTGAGATGCGGTTGCGGCGAGAACTCAATCCCTATAAAGTATACCGTTGCACATAATTGTAGATCTTCTTCTCTGTTGTGGCGATATCACATGGTGATGACACTCTATTATGTAGCATTATACAAAGCAGAGCACGGAATCACCGCACCAGCAGCAGCTCCTAGAATCGGTAGTACTAATAAAATTCGTGGTGCCGGAGCTACAGGCCAGTTAGTTATTTTACATCTGATTTTGCATCACTATCCAAATCACAATGATCTTTATTCTCATCATAATAAGTTTGCTGTGTTGTTGCTGATGTAGAGGTAAAACTGTTGTGGATTGACTGTACGTTGAGCGCATCAATGAGGGTTTTCGTGAAAATTTACGACACCAGTTGGCACCACTGTGACAAGAGGTCTTCCAATATAAAATATATGATGACGTTCATCATTCAATTCATTCATTCGTTCATCATTCCGTCATGACTAAAGAAAATATAGGCTCTTTGACAGATGCGTGGACCTGACGTGCCAGTGCTGCCACCTAGCGAACGTCATTTCAGAAAACCCTCATTCTGTAACGCACCGCGAGTCATAGCTGTCAATTTCTATACGTCATTTGTGCATTTGTGACAAAGTGTGAGGTGACGCCTACTGACACGCTTGATTTGCATGGAAAATGTTGACAATGCCGCCTCCAGCAGCCACCACCGATCTCCATGCTATGTGTTATACAACGACTCATTTGAATTAATTGTTTTTTTTTTTAAACGTTGCCCCACACTAGGAATTAATCCTGTATCGTGGGTGCGTTTACAAACATTTAAATTCACATACACAAACTGCCAGCCCCGGAACAACTACTATGTCATGCTTGATACAATTATTTGGATTCCTATCAAGTCACGTTTCTTTCCATATGGTAGGCGAATACTGTGGCAAAACGTGATCTCATTTGAGATTATCTACGTTTTTATCTGCCATTAAAATAAGCTTCAAAATCCAGTGATTTATTCAAACTGGTTTCTGAACGGATTCTAGAGATATGTTTTGTATATTATTAGTAGTTCTTTACAATCGTACTAGCTCTACGTTTCAAGTCATGTAGGCTATGTATTCAGAATGTATAGAATGGTCTATGACGTCAACTACTTGTTTTGATGGACTAGTTTTTGGCTGCGGTTTTAGCATCCGGGTTATCATAAATTTTATTAGAGCGTGAATGATTTGTTAAGCTGTCAGTATCATCCTTGGTCCGTGGTGGGTGGAAGGCCATTGAGAATTCTCATTGTTATTAATATTATATCAGTACGTAATAACTTATCATCGTAACAAACTAAATACGTTTTGGGGTTGAAACACTAGGGTCATGGGGTCCGAGTGCCCACTTAGTTTTAGGAGACATCGCCAAGCGGATGGTTGACTCTTCACTTGACAAGAGTTGTGGTTGTGGCCTAGTGATAGCCAAAGAATCAGCATCACCATACACCGTGGCAATGCTTCCAGCTGTTTGGGCAGTTTTCCAGATGGCAGCAATACGGACGAATTTATTGATTCTGTATGATTTTTTACACCGAGCTTAAATTAAATTTTTTACATTGAGGATTAAGCTTATAATATAGAACTTGACCGCTACAACCAGCAATGTGTGTGTTCACCTATAAAAGTACAGCACATCTAAAAAAAAATACATCTACAAGAATTAATTTGGTTGTCTACACTTTGTGTTCCATAATATCAGCGTGTCGCTACAATTAAGCACCCAATATGTAGGCAACATGTTTTGTGGCTACATATTGATACAATATTATGGAACAAAGATTGTAGACAATTACAGTATTTTTATCCCACGAAGCGATGAGCGCTTTACTTGTAGTAATTAAGTGCACTAACAAACACGTTGTGAATGTCGCGTCAGCACATAACACACACACGCACAACGTCGCCATTGTGTCGGATGGTCCGAGAGCTCCTGTGCTTACACACAGCGCGTTTGTACACTTTATAACCACAAGTAAAGCTCGCGTCGCTTCGTGAAATAAAAATACTATACATTGATTCTTGTTGATATAAACATTTTTTGCGGCATATTGTACTTATAGACGCTAGTCAAACCCGTCAATTGCCTTCCAAATAACTTGGCATTGCCTTGATTCATTCAAGATCACAAAATAGGACACCGACAAGTGTACTGCAATCATTTTAAAAGGTGCAGAAAATAAAATACAATAAAATCATGAATTAATACGAGATTTTCTAACCATATCAACAAATTGTTCTATCTAAATTAAATATTGTACCAATTTGACGGTAGTTCAGTTGATCCTGATAGCGGTTAACACATGGTTAATACCACGGCTGTAACCGTATTTTAAAAATTCCTGAAATGACAGTAGTTGTTTACGTCAAACACGGCCACCGAGTGTAAAATTGATTTGCTTACTTTATGCTATAAGCAATAAGGCTGAGATCACGTTGATTTGCTTTAAAAAACAAGTGGTGTACGTGCTCTCAATGTGTGCCATACACAAACATAAACAGATTTCATCCACAATGCTCTATAAGGATACGGTTGTAGCCGTATACCGCCCTAGGTAAACAATTTAATTTTCCGTGTTATTATTGGTACGGTTGTGACAGTATTGTGATTTTGTATGAAAAATTCTACTGCCTTTCCCTAATAAAGGACCGCGTCGGAAAGTGTTAACTTGATCTACCCGAGAATATAATAAAAGTCGACCTAGAAATCCAAACAGAATCCTCATATGAACATACCTGCTTCCGGCATTTGTGATGACAATTCACTATCTTATAGATCTCTGAGGGGTCGTAAAGGTCGTGGAAGTCTAAGGTGGGCCTGACCCAATATTCCCACGAAACTATAACTTTTCATTAGATTTTCCTGAAACTGTGAGAGTGTGCTGAAGATCTGGGCTCGTGGCTAAATAATAACGGTAAAGGCTAAGGTGCGCTTACCGCGGTCGGTACGTGGATGGGTGATCATTCATTACATATAGAGACCCCTTCGTGCCTCGGAAAGCCTTTTAAAATCCATCCTAAGGTTGTCTTTAAAAGATCGCTCTTAGCGATAAGACCGCCAATTGTGTCACCCTTTTTACAATTTCTATATTTATGTCTGTAATTTATATGGTGTATAAAGAGTATTCTATTCTATTCTATCATTCGCAGATCTTTGACAGTCGTTACGGGTAATCAGAAACCCAACAGCCTGACAACCAGTTTTAACAAGGTGTATCGTGTTACCCCCGTGGTGTAGGGTTGTGGAGGCCAGATAGGCAGTTGCTCCATGTAAAATAGCTGTATTAAGCTGCAGCCAGTTAGACTGGAAGCCGACCCCAACATAGATGGGAAAAGGCTCGTCAGATTGTTTGTGCTGAAGTTCTATCTGTGAGGTCAGGCTGCTGTGAAAACGTAAGTAACCCTACACCGTCAAGCATAAATGCTAAGATATTTGCAACGGTTTTACGTGTGCTATCGAAGAACCATGAAATTTGAAAGGGTTTGTTCAAACTTCATTACCAAGATACGTTGGTAACGCGTTTTATCGCTCCCGTCGTGCAAAAAGGGATTGAAGTTTGCTTTATATTTAGTTCTAGCTGTTGCTCGCGACTTTGCGTAATTTCATAATTTTTTTTATACAAATATACAGGATGAGATGCTTATGTCCTTTCCAGGTCTCAGGCTACCTATCTAAAAAAATCATAACGATCGGTTCAGTGATTTAGGGGTGAAAAGGTAACAAATGGACAGACAGAGTCACTTTCACATTCATAATTAATATTATGAATGTGAAAGTGACTCTGTCTGTATCTGTATCGGTCTGTCTGTGTCATATTAATGTTTGGAATATGGATTTAATAGATGGCTGAAGTATCTTAATGAATAGCGAGCGCTCGTTGGGTGTTTCAGGCAATCGGTTTCAGGCTTTTTTTTTTTTTTTCAGTTTAGTTTCAGTTTTTTTTCGGTTTCAGGCTTGCAAAAAAAAATCATATTGGTCGGATTTAATTATGGATTTTGCTGTCTAATTTAATTTAAAAGTAATGATGTTCCGGTGTGTATAAAAAATCGTCGACTACGAGAGCTATAAAATGCTCGCTTTTCAGACGGTAACCAATTTTAATCAGGTAGACTTATCTGCCTATCCTATAACATATCTTGCTTATCCGATAAAATATATACTCTTCTGCCTCCTGTATCGTATCATAAAATATATTCTTAGCTCGCATGACCGTCATTAATAACTATGAAAGGTTCTCAGAGTTTCATTTACTATCCAATTTCCTGGCTTTATCATAGTCCACGGCAGGATATGAGAAAGAACATTTTTTTATTTGTTCGTTTAGCTGTAAAAGCTTCCTCTCTTGTTTATAAAAGTGTTCAGTTTTTTTAAAGGACCAATTAATACTGTATTGGATAAAAAGAGCAATAACAAAACCATTTAAAAGGCACTTACACATAGTCTAACCATTTGTTTGTTCAAAACAAAATATGGTCCAAACTAAACTTTGTCAAACCGAAAATCTGTAACATAAAAGTTTATATACAAATCCAGATGACATTTTTTATAACGGAATCTAAGCCTGGTGTATTTTTATACAGGAAAAACGGATCTTTCGCTACCATATTAGTTTCCAACCTAAAAGCCGTCTATAAACCGTGCCTACACAGAGTAGGGGAATAATGAAGTATCACTTTTTTGCGGGTACAACGCTCACTGAGCTTGCAATTTAAACGGAGGAAAGCAAAATCCCAAATATCAAGTTTCAGTGCATAGATTCCATTTACGAGCGTTTACGCCGTGCGGCATTTCATACAAACTTTCAAGCCCTTGTTTTTTGAAATGAATGAACCGATTCTAATGAAACTTCATACGCATAAGCAGGATAAAAATGTCTAAAAAGTTACTTAAGAACATTTTCGAAAAATTGTGTTACAGCCAAATTAGACAGATTTTAAATTTTCCATAGAAAAGTGAGAGAGAGAGAGAGAAATTTCCAGTTATCTTTTTTAAAATAACATTTCAAAAATTTTCTAAAGTACCTACCTTTTTAGACATTTGTATCCTGCTTATGTGTATGAAGTTTCATTAATATTTGTTCATTCATTTCGAAAAACAAGAGCTTGAAAGTTTGTATGAAATACCATATGGCGTAAATGCTCTTAAGAGTGCTTACATATTGAGACCCCTCCATGTATTAAAAGCACGTTAAGTCTTAGGTCCCGGCTATCCTTCGTAGATCTTTGACAGTCGTCACGGGTCGAGAAGCCCGATAGTCTTAAAACCAGTCTAATCCAACCAGTTATAACACTATTCCATCTTGATCCAAATAATGTTAATGTCTGTCCAATTATAATTTACTGTGCCGTAATTAAAATTGCATTTATTATAGAACACTATGTTTATTTTCAACAACATTCGATTTCTAATGATCCCTCCATCTATTAACTACTCTGCGTTCTCTGGGATTCCGTCCATCATTTATTCATCGAAATTTTTACCACACATTTTCCTTTTCGGGGGCTTTTTGGATAATCTCATAAAAGAGGGATTTGATAAAACATCAGGTGTGGTTTACGTGGCTGTATGTTCGTGACAATGACACAATGAGTAAGGATTACTTGATGTAATTATTAATGACTAGCAACGCCCTGCGGTTTTACCCGCGTAGGTTTCGATCCCGTGGGAATATAAAAAGGATAAAAAGAAAAAAGAAAAAGAGGATAAAAAGAAAAAGAAAAAAAGATAAAAAGAAAAAAAAAAGAAAAAAAAAGTAAAATAGGATAAAAAGTATCCTATGTGTTAATTCAGGAAATGGTCTATCTATGTGCCTTTTTTCATCCAAATCTGTTTAACGGTTTACGCGTGATTGAGTAACAAACATTCAAACATCTTCACAAACTTTCACATTTATAATATTACTAAGTGTGCCCCGCGGTTTCTCCCGCGTAAATATCGATCCCGTGGGGATATCGGGATAAAAAGTAGCCTATATATTAATCCAGGGTGTCAGCTACCTCCATACAAAATTTCATCAACATTGGTCCAGCCGTTTGAACGTGAAGAATGAACAAACATATAAACACACACACTCACATACTTTCGCCTTTATAATATTAATGTGATATAGGTACCTACTATTGTGATTATGATGTGATATAATAGGAAGTAGGATAATGTGATATTAATTAATCAATCATTTTGTCGAATGATTGTTTTTCTGAATGGGAAAAGACTTTCTAATGGAACAGTATCTAACAGGCAGGTATTAAAGTCATAAATAACCATGCTTGCCTAATCAAAGGCAAATTATGTTTATATATTTTTTTATAACCAACATTATTTTTTATTTGAAAATTACGGCTATCTTATATACAGTGTCCTCAAACAATATAACATTGAGGACCATTTACAAGTTTCCACTGATAAAGAATAAAATTAAAAACTGGCCAAGTGCGAGTCAGACTCGCACACGAAGGGTTCGCAAACGCCGAAAAAAACACGTTTATTGTATGGGAGCCCTCTTAAATATTCATTTTATTCTGTTTTTAGTTTTGTATTTGTTGTTATAGCGGCAACAGAAATACATCATCTGTGAAAATTTCAACCGTCTAGCTATCACGGTTCATGAGATACAGCCTGGTGACAGACAGACGGATAGTGGAGTCTTAGTAATAGGGTCCCGTTTTTACCCTTTGGGTACGGAACCCTAAAAACGAAACAAAAAAAAAAACTCGATACACAATTCCTATAACATAAATTAGGAAGTAAATTGTACAAAATAAATTTAAAATCATTTAGACGCAAACAATAACTTTTCCGTATAGAAACTTTTCACCAACATAACTCTGGTATCTAAATACCGTCAAACGGGGTGAATAGAGATGCAGGGGCAAATCGGGACGAAACTTTAAAACGGATTTTAATGTTGAAATAACAAAGTTTGTTGCCAAAAAGGACTCTAATGTGTTAACTGTATTATAATTAACGATTAAGGGCCCTTGTTGTCAACAAACTATGTTGTTTCGACGTTAAAATCCATTTTAAAGTTTCGTCCTGATACAGCCCTGTATCCCTATTCACCCCGTTTGTGGGTATTGAATATATCCAAATCATGTTCACCAGACAGTTGATTAAAACTTCTGCTTGCACGGATTAGGTAGGCCAACCTCATTTGAATCAAAGCTATAATAGTCCAGACTAGAGACTGCTTTTTGACTAGACTACCAACTAAAGACTCCTACAAACAGGCGCGACACGCGATATAATCGCGCGCGACACAAAGGCACCGCTCGTTGCGCGACTTGCGGTGCCTTTGTGTCGCGCGCGATTTTATCGCGTGTCGCGCCTGTTTGAAGGAGCCTTAAGTCAAAAAGACCTGTTATTTCATGTTTTAATTCAAATCTGTTATTTTAATTTACATAACATGGCATTAAACTGTACCTACTATGGAAGAGCGGTCTCCTAGCACAGACATTATTTGCTTAATAGGAATCTGCCTAACCCTTTAAAGGGTACAGGCGTGATGTTATGTTGTGTGATTACGTAAATACAAAACTAACACTATGTGCTTGGCCAGACTGGCAGCGCGGGGCGGGGAGCGAGGCGGGAGCGGGAACGCGTACGATCTGCCTGTCCGCAGTCGAGCGCGGTTATCCCCGCTCGACTGCGGACAGGCAGATCGTACCAAACCAAACCAAACCAAACCAAACCACCAAACCAAACCAAACCATCCAATCCAAACCAAACCATCCAAACCAAACCAAACCAAACCAAACCAGAATCCAAACCATTTTAACCACCACTTATGTGGCGGTTAAAATGGTTTGGATTCCAGTAATAATTTTAATCTATTAGATTCTGAAAACCTATTAAAACCAAGTGATATGACTGATACGATGGCCATTACAACCTAAACCTTTTTTGTAAACTGAAACATAAATAAAATGTTATTTTATTAATTACTATAACCTTCCTCGATAAATGGACTATCCAACACAAAAATATTTTTTCAATTCGAACCAGAAGTTCCTGAGATTAGAGCGTTCAACCAAAAAAATAAACTCTTCAGCTTTATAATATTATTACTATAGATAAAGTGTGCGGATAGCGCAAAGAAGAATATCGTTTTTTTTAACGCAGCTTTATCCACTCAGACTTTGAAAAGAAATAATGAAAACGTTATAAAAATGTTTGAAGTTGTAGTGTAAACTGAACTTTACTGTGTAGGGTTTAAAGTTATTTTGCCATAAACTCATATTTTGATTACATTTTTGGCAAAAAATCGTGACTGCAGATTACTTTGTATAAGATTGAACCATAGGCAGTATAATTATAAGAAGTAGGTACTTATGTAATAAGGTGGTACATTGTTATGTAAAAGAGCGCCTCTCGCCATCAAACGTAAAAGTTTGGCGAGTTCAGATTTAAGTAACACCTCTGTATTTTTAATATCATTAAAAAAAAAAGTAAACCGCGTTTAATTTAAAATGCGTATTAAAGATCCCTTTCAGTGAGAATGTTACATTCAATTAAATACCTTGATTTAATGAAAAACGTCTGCCATGTTGTGATGAAAATCCGTGAAAGTAATTAATTTTCAGCTCAATTGGTTTCTATTTCATTGAAAATCTACGAGAGGTGTTCACACTGATTGGCTAAATAAAAAATATGAATGAGATTAATTGAACACGATTTTGTTATAAGGTAAGTAAATCGCTAAATTGATTGTGAAATCATTGATAGACACTTTCATTTAATGGCTTGATTTGATAGTGTCTAAGTAATTTTACCGTCTTAAGTATTTTAAAGGTCCCATGATTTTGAATATTATCCTATCTAAAAAAAAACATTAAAATAACCTTCACAAAAGACGATACATAAATGTACGTACTTCCAGCGAACCCTGGGTAATAAGACCCCCCTTACTATTTACAAAGAAAAAAAATAAAATTAAAAACCAACAAACACACAATTGAATTGCATTGCATTTAGGTATTTCAAACATTATAACGCTTACCACCCCCAAGAGTTAACTTGAGACCCGCGCGGCCCATCCCGACCCCCGCACTGTCGTAACTCTCGCCATCGACGCGTCAACACCGCGCGCTTACGACATCCGAGCGAAGTCCGAATAACTCTTACGGGTTGTATACTCCTGCGGTGCTATTCTGTAAAAATCTCACCGTGAAAACTTAGGTGAAGTGAGCGTGGAGTGAGCCGTCAATAGTGTCAATTCCTAGCAAAAACAAAATCACTTCACCTAAGTTTTCACGGTGAGATTTTTACAGAATCGACCGGCTGCTATGGGCGCGTTAATGAAAATATCTGAGACAAAGTGCGTCTTATGGTGTTAAAAAATAACCCATTAAACAATTGGCAACATTAATATTGTTCACAATAGTTTTCTTACATAGTTAGTCCGTCAACCACGTTCAAAAAGGTCGTATAAGCTGTTGCGGTACTTCGTGGCCCTTCACTCGGCGCGTGGGGCGTATACTTAGTGTCTAAACACACTATGGCGAAGGTACGCGACCGAAGTTCGGCATGATTACGTCTACAATGCTATTTGAATTACTGACGACACATTATGCCGAAATTACGTTGCGTTATAACGTACAACCGAACTTCGGTCGGGCGTAAGTTCAGCGGCAATTCGGCGACAATGTATTCTGTAGAGCACACATACGCGACCGAAGTTCGGTTGGATTGCCGAAGAAGAACCGGGGCGGGCAGCAGCGGGAGGCAGGCATGCCCGCGCCCCGTGTGTGCGCAACTGAATTTCTGCCGCGTAAGTTCGTCACTTATGGTGTGTCATATCAGCCGAATACGTCAGAACGTAAAATGAGCCGCGGAACTTCGGTCGCGTACCTTCGGCATAGTGTGTTTGGACATTTAGAATGAGACAGCGTTAATGTAGCCACACGCTATGTGTTCTTGAAGGTGCTAAAACCTTTTGATAACATAATTACACGCTTTTAATCACCTAAGGGTTAGGCAGTGGTGTACCTGTGGTACCCACAACCCAAAAAGGATTTTACCTGTAGCAAAACCCTTTCATGTGTCGAATAAGGCGCCACCCGAGTTAATCGCATAAGCTCTATCGTCAATTCATCATTAACAATGCCTCTTCTCAATCGATGTAATAAATATTGGCCACATCTGCGTAATGTTTTATGTATCGTGTTAATTTATGCGTAACGACGCAGATGTGGTAGAAACATAATAAAAATAGGATCCTTATTTGTGTAGGTACCTTATCTTTAAGGCATTGTAAGTAACACCTCTACAACATAATGGAATGCAAATAAATATATGAATATGATATTAATATGCATTAAGCAAATTCTGTCTACTTTATCCTTGCAAAATATATCATAACTCAATCAAAGAAAAAATTCGGTAGCCTAACTATATTGTTCCTAAAGGCTCCTACAAACAGGCGCGACACGCGATATAATCGCGCGCAACACAGAGTCAAATTTGAAAAGTCTTATGTCTCTCTCAGATCAAAACATAGAGCCATAAACAAATATCATAACTTTTAAAATATTGGTATGTTCGCATACCAAGACCAGGCAGGTACCAGGACTCCTTCAGACCTCCAAAACCTATTTCAGAGCTAGAAAAATGTCGGAATGTATGAAAGCAATCATAACTTTGAGGTTGGTCTAACGTTACTTAGCGTTACGACAAATTTTCGTACTTACCACCGAAATAGAGAGCCGCTGCTCTCATGGCCAACGCAGGTTCTATATTGTACCCGACGCAGCTCGCCTCTCAATGTCCAATACTTTTTTATGACAGCCACCGCTTAGTTTTGCTTCAACCAATACATATAAATCAGATCTGTGTATGGTTTTTATTAGTTTTGACTGAACATTTCTTTTAGTTTAGCGTGGTACCCACCATAACTGATATTAATTTTTCAGTCTCATTTAATGGACTGATGTTCGTTATAAAGTCTACACAATATTACGGGAAGTCAGCCTTAAACTTTTTCGCATTAGTTAAAGGGCTTTTTTTTGAGGATGGGATATCATCAAATGAAATGACCCCTCCCGCTCTGGGTGGAGCGGGAGGAGTAGAGGAGTAGAGAAGTAGTACCTAAGTTAAGTATGTATCTAACGGCTCGAGTACACCGTCGCGTCCTTGCAAATCACCGTCCATCATCGGCCGATCTATACTCGTGCGTCGTCGGCCGAACTCGGCCGATTGAACCAAACACATGAGAAAGAAAGTAAGTGCGTACAGCCGAACACCAACTTATCGGACTTCATCGGAGGATTTCTATAGTGTCCGCACGAACTGTTCTTTACTAACTTTTTAGACCTTTGCATCCTGCTTATGCGTATGAAGTTTCATTAAAATCGGTTCATTCGTGTCGAAAAACAAGGGCTTGTAGGTTTGTATGAAATGCCGTTCGGCGTAAATGCTCTTAAGGTGAACAAGAAGCATTTGTTAAATTGTCATTGAAATTGTATTGAACAAAATGGCGGCGGTAGATCCGATTTTTGTCACACACCAGAAGATTCTAGTACAGTTATAACTTATAAATCAGCGGGCTTTAACCCAGGTATTTGACAGCTCATGTCGTTGTGTAGTTCCACAACCCTGTACACAGAAATGATCAGCCATTGCCAGATTCCTTGCAGGTATACTTCTTCTTCTTAGCGTTTCGATGGCAAAAATAACACGTCGTTGGTTCTGTATTTTCGTTTTTTGACACCAACTTTCGAAATGAAACTTATTTTTCACTTTGTAGTGTTTTATTTGGAAGGCGGTTGTTTTTTTTTTGTAAAAAAGTTTTTATTTTTCGCTTTTTAGTTGTACCTACCTACCTACCCCTAACAAATTCATATAACACTACTTGCTATGTGAACATCAGTGACAGGAAGCTATTGAACACATCTGCCTACCCCCTTAAAGGGTAGAGGCGTGATGCTATGTTGTGTGATTGCGTAAACAAAGCATACTTAAGCTATAGCTGCAATCGCGGTTGATTTGCTGGCATTTATTAAAGAGTTCCGTTGTCTGTCTCCGAAACTCATCATCAGATCTTTACGAAATTTAAATCAGACCATTTCGGAATAAACCTATTTTGAACAAAAAAAAATTGCATATCCGTCTATATATTATGAGGGAGTTATGCCCGAACATATATAAAAAATATATTTATAAACATCCGAATTGAGAACCTCCTCCTTTTTTGAAGTCGCTTAAAAAGTAAATATCCTGTTTTACATTTTAATTATTTAAATTCAACTCCTTTACGAAAAAAAAGGTATTAAAGCCGTTACTTTTAGACCTTTGTCATAAAAGGCGCAGACACACAAAGACTAGACAAATAGACAACAAAGTGGCTCCATTTGGGCTACGACGGGTAAAATTTCACACTTATCTCTCCACATACCCTTTAACGCAAACATAATACCAACCTAAATTCTTGGGGAACTTAGAAAATATAAATTCTTATTTACTTGGCCGTAGATCTGAAAAAACGTTTGACCTTTTTGCAAGGTTAGTAGGTAACCATTTTGACCTAAATTTAAACGTTGTTAAGGGCAATAGAATAGACAATAAAACATGCTTGGGTACAGACGCCAGCAAATCAAGCTACCCGAAACTGTAATATTTTTCCTATCCACTTTGAACCTTATGCTTTAGCGATAAAGTTGAAAATCTATTAAAGAAATTTGACAGATTGTAGTAGCTTGATGTTCTGGCGTCTGTACAATAAAGAGCACGAAATATCGGGCGATTTAAGGCATTTTTCTTATTACATAACTAAACAATATCTAGAATTTTATTTTGAGGATTCCGGCGCAAAGGGTGCCAACGGGACCCACTTATTAAGCCTCGGCTGTCCGTCCGTCCGTCCGTCCTTCCGTCCATCTGTCTGTCAGCAGGCTGTATCTAATAAACCGTAATAGGTAGACAGTTCACTGAAAAAAAAGAATTGTTGAATTTACTAAAGTAGCGTAGGTTGAGTAATGAACTGCCATAGTCAACCCTTTTCATAGTTAATTTTACTATAACAAGAGTGAATTTAACAAAATCCACTTTGTTGATTTTCATAATCAACCAGTTCTATTTGGTAAAATCAACAATTTCGTGTGTAGGACCTATTAACCCGCGGATTTGAAAAAATTTACGCGGAATTTAGTAAAATCAATCATTCTTTTTTTTCAGTGTTGGAATGTTCACAGAGTATGTGTTTCTATTGCCGTTATAATAACAAATAATAAAAATAAAATATAAAGTTTAAAATGAAAGAGAGACCCCGTTCATTTTTAACTTCATTTTGTTTACAAAAAAAGTGGTTTTTTGCCTTTGCTACGGAACCCTTCGTGTGCGACTCTTGGCTGTTTTTTTTTTATATTTGAGCCGGTGCTTTATTTTTGTGGAATAAAAAAGACGGTAGAAAGTCTGTGTATGTCATCGAGATATAAGTACGTTAGTACTTATATCTCGATGGTGTATGTCAGGTTTTTGCAACGGCAAACAAAGGCACCGCTCGTTGCGCGATTTGCGGTGCCTTTGGGTAGCGCACGATTTTATCGCGTGTCGCGCCTGTTTGAAGGAGCCTTTAAAAAGCATTTTTTTGTGTTTTTGCCTAGGTTTCGTGGTGTAAGTCAAATTACGAGTTGTTAGGCTTTAATAGTATCAAAAAAGCGGCCAAGTGCTGGTCGGCCTAGCACACAAAAGATTCCGTACCACCACACTTCTTGTACCTACTAGTATATCCTAAATAATCCACTCGACGGATTTCGATAAAATTTGGCAAAGAGATAGATTGCATCCCGGGGAAGGACATACGATAGTTTTTATCCCGATATTCCCACGGGATCAACACTTACGCGGGTGAAACCACGGGGCGCTGCTAGTATTATAAATGCGAAAGTAAGTTTGTTTGTTTGTTACCTTTTCACGCCTAAACCACTGAACCGATTATCCTGAAAGTTTGCATATACGTTGTCAGGTGTACTTAAACGGACATAGTACCTTTCATCCCGAAAAAAAGTGCTGTAGGAAAACAACAATAACGTTATTATGATAAAAGAAGGCCATGTGTCTATCGAATCAAAAACAGGACGTCTGTCGGGTCAGCTAGTAACATATAATTAAAGGGTAGGCATCCTTTAAATTATAAGTTTATTTTATTTTTATTTGTTATGACAGCGGCCATAGTAGTAGGTACACACTCCGTGAAAAGTTTAAGTGTCTACCTATTACGGTTCAAAAGATACAGCCCTGTGAACAACAGACGGAGACTTACAGCGGAACCTTAGTAATTAGCTTACCGGGGTCACTAATTAACGTTATAGCGTCTGTATAGTTACAAAACGCTTTGTCTTCTTCTTTCGAAAGTCAAATTACTGACGACTGAAAGAGAGAAATCGATGTGTAACTATTCATCTATATACAGGGTTATTGGAAAAACACCAACAACCTCTTAAGAGGTCATTGTACTCATTATTATGAACAACTTTTACTATGGGACCAAACGAGCAGCAGCGCCTTTGTGTCGCGCGCGATTCGCGTCGCGCGTCGCGCCTATTTGCAGGAGCCTTTTTTTTTTTTTTTCAGGATGGGAAATCATCAAATGACCCCTCCCGCTCTGGGTGGAGCGGAAGGGAGTGTCAGACTCTTACTGACTAAAACCCACCCGTGTTCCTTCCTTAGCCCTTTATGTTCCGGGCCAGCGGTAACCCTTTCGGACAATCCCGCTGACCCGGCAGGCTTCGGCCCTGGCGGGCCCCTTCAGTTGATCCTGACATCTCTTTGAGGCGCGCGTGGAACACGTACGCGCCGTCCGGCACGGGCCTGGTCCTGATCGGACGGTGAGTTACCCATTAATTTGCAGGAGCCTTAAATCGTCAAAACGTAGGGAACAGCTGATTTTTTTTCGCAGTTTCAAGTTTGGTCCCATAGTAAAAGTTGTACACAATGATGAGTACAATGACCTCTTCAATGGTTGTTGGTGTTATTCCAATAACCCTGTAGGTATATAAAATTCAAAGTCCTGACTGAATGATACTTCCCCCCTTTACCCCTAAGAGGGTGAAGGTTAGGGGTGAAGGGGGGAAGGTGAATTTCACGCGGAAGAAATTGCGGGCAGAAGCTAATCTAATATAATACATTTATTAGTAAGGGTGTTAATATATTAACACCGGTAACAGGGTACCAACGGGGCCTATAGGCCCCGTTGGTACCCTTCGGGTACGAAACCCTAAAAAATATCAAAGTCAAAGTCAAAATCAAATCATTTACAGTAGAACCCGTTTAAGACGATCACGCTTAATACGATTTCTCGCATAATACGCCACCTTACGCCAGTCCCTGCAACTTGAGACATAATGTATTTTCATACATTTCTTAACGCTTAATACGATTCGTCATCCCGTTTAATACGCCCGAGCCCGAGCCAGAAGAACCCGACATACTGCAGGGTTTTCCTGGATATTCTTCCATTGATGACAATGTAGCACCGCCGTACGAAATTCAATCAATTGAAGATTTTATTGAGAATGTGAATACACAAAACGAGGCCAGTGATAATCATGAAAACGAAGATGAGTCAACTCCGGTTTTGTCAAACGCCCAGGCATTATCAGCTGTTAATGATTTAAGACGCTATGTAGCTTCTTTCGATCAAAGCGAAGACGCACTGCAAAAGTTGAATTATGTTGAAAATCTTTTTCTTTAATAGGCACATTAAAGGCACTTTTGAACGTCAAAACTTGCAGTAAAATTGAATTGATTCTAGTCGCCCCTTCCAAAAGGTTGTTTTCGTATGGAGAAGAATGGGCAACAAACTCCACCGTTACTCTCGTGATCAGGAAGTGTTTGAAGTGGCAGTGGGCTGGCCATGTTTGTCGAAGGACCGATGGCCGGTGGAGCAGGCGAGTCCTGGAGTGGAGGCAGCGTGTTGGCAGCGTATTGCGGGGCGCCCCCCAGCTAGATGAACGGACGACCTAAAGAAGGTGGCTGGGATGGACTGAATGTGAAAGGCGGAGGACAGGGTATTGTGGCGCAGCCTGGGAGAGGCTTATGACCAGTAGTGGACCGCAATAGACTGAGTTGATTGAGTGTTTCGATTTATTTACGTAGCGGTATAAATGATAAATGATTTTATTTTTGTAAGTAGGTTTGGTACAAACACTTTTACACGTCAATCATGTTTTTTTTAAACTAGTTGAGGTCGGCGTTTCCTATCTGACTACTCTGAGAAGAAAGGCCGAAACAAACTCAGAGGTCACTGTCTCTTTTAAAGTCCAGACGTAATCTTGGTCAGGTTATATGAAGACAATGTAGGTCGGTGTCTGAGATGGTCTTTTGATAAAATAACCACACAGATTGAGAGGACATGTCCAGTCAGTGCACGCATTTGTCAGAAATCGTGCAGCTCAACTCAAGACTTAAGGAGCTCAACGATTCGACGAAGAATACCAAAGAAAGGACACTTGGGTAGGCCACTTAAATTACTCAAACTGCCAGACCATGAAAAAAAAAACTAACAGAACAGAATACTTTACAAAGTAAGCAAATGTCATTGCTTATAAAAAATTCAATAATTTCAATGTGTATATAAAAAAAAAAACATTCAAAATGCAGAAATTGGAAGCAGCTCAATCCCAACCCTTTTTTATCCTCAATATAAATAATCTTTAACGGTATAAAAGGCTTTCTGGCACAACTTACGTTTGATCTTGGTACTAGTAAGGCTCTATAAAAATGCGAGGCCTGAAGGGACTGATATCCAATAAAATGTCTAGACTGCTCGTAATTGCTTTCCTTGTTTGACTTTTACGCACAACTAGCAGCGCCCCGCGGTATCACCCACGTAAGTTTCGTTCCCGTGGGAATATCGGGATAAAAAGTATCCTATGTATTAATCCAGGAAATGGTCTATCTATGTGCCAATTTTCATCCAAATCTATTCAACGATTTACGCGTGATTGAGCAGGTAACAAACATCCAAACATCTTCAAAAACTTTCACATTTATAATATTATTAGGATATTAGTAGGATTGGGACAGGATTACGCTTTAATCTATACTTATCTATACTAATATTATAAAGCTGAAAAGTTTGTTTGTTTGGTTGAACGCGCTAATCTCTGGAACTACCAGTCGGATTTAAAAAATTCTTTTTGCATTTGATAGCCCAATCCTTGAGGAAGGCTATAGGCTTTTTAACATCACGCTATGACCTTTAGAAGCCGAGCAAAAAGAAAAAAAGTCAGAAAGAACGCTAAGCAAAAACGAAGTAATAGCGCGGGCAGGCGATGCGATGCGACGGGGTGGGTCGGAGTAACAAGAAATTTCACGCGGACGAAGTCGCGGACAGAAGCTAGTATATCAATAAATAAAAAAATAATAGCCTCCCGTCCGATTTCGGTCACGGTTGCCAATCTCAACCGGGATTAGCCAGGTAAGATATAATAGTGCACAAGTGTGAGCGTATACACAGGTGCACTCTCTGTTCCTTTACTCTCATAGTCCGATGGGACGGCAATCTGACACGACCGGGGAGAGATCAGGCGCAGGACCAACGGCTTTTTTTTTTTTATCGTGGAGAAATGCTCATGCATACTGCACTACCACGGGGAGATAGTTCAGTTATGTGGGACTCTAACCCACTAAAACTCCACGGTGTCCTCCTCTGCCGCTTACGGCGGGAACACGGGCACGCGTTAGCACTCATCCGTGAACCCGCCGCGAGGACCAACGGCTTTACGTGCTTTCCGAGACACGGGGGTATTAAACCGCCTACTTTCAAACTCTGGACTGTTACCAAGAAATTCCTAATGGAAAACCCAAAAACACTTTGTCTGACCGTTTGAACTCAGCAGTCGCGGTTTCAACCAAGATACCAACGAGTCAGTTATATATATGTGTTGTGTATGAATAGCGTTGGAAGGCCTCCCACAAGGTGGTCGGACGACCTTGTGAAGGCTGCAGGAACCCGTTGGATGCGAGAAGCACAGAACCGGTCGAAGTGGAGGTGCTTGGGGGAGGCCTATGTCCAGCAGTGGACGTCTTTCGGCTGGAATGATGATGATGATGATGATATGAATAGTAGATCGCTGACTGTTCATGTTCACACCGCTGCGACGGCGAGTACTCACTCGCTTGTTGCCGCGTCAAGGGCGATCGCTTGGCGGGCAGAACACTTGCTGACAGACTCACGCTTGGCACATACTCCTACCAGCAAGTAATCGCTCGTCCCCTTCGCGCTCTGGTTGCTCGGTGCTCGTCCACTCGTTTTTGGTTGCTAGCTCGACACGCTTGACGTCAATCACCGACGACAGTGGGACAGATGCCTTAATTATCATTAATGATGTAATGATTAAGGAATGACACATATTGAAAATTAAAAAAAAAGCTAATTTCTTCTTCAATTTTGCAACATTTTTGAACAGTGAAAATACTTCAATATAGTTCAAAAATGTTATGTCTATTCGAATTTGAACCATTTATTTACAATATTAATATAGGTAATCATGAGCGATCAACATAAACGTGTCGTAATTTCTGTTGATTGCTCAAGAGCGGCCATTCAATAAAAACATGAATCATTTCTGTATCCAACTCACACGGAGAGCTGTCAAGGCTTTCCGCACTGTCTTACCTTCTAGAAGACACGTGATGATGCACCAAACACGTGTTTTATAACCTGTATTGAAATTATAAACTAATCAAGTGCAAGAGCGCTTGGGATGAACTTTAAAGTTATGAATTTTTTCATTAGTTTTAATAGCAACATTAAAATCTATAATTATGACTCTTTGTTAAAGATTATGTTGAATAGAAAAAATAGAAATAGAAAATATTTATTGTCCAGGTAATACAGTAAGCAGGTGGTTAACAGTAAGTTAAGAAATACTACAATATTTACATAATACAGAAGCTAACAGACTTAAAATAATATGTACATATAAGTATATAAAAAACTGGCGAAGTGTGAGTCGGACTGGCACCCGAAGGGCACCACAATTCAAAACCCCGATAAAACATGTTTGTTGTATGGGAACCCCCCTTAAATATATATTTTATTCTATTTTTAGTATTTGTTGTTATAGCGGCAACAGAAATACATCATCTGTGAAAATTTCAACCGTCTAGCTATCACGGTTCATAAGATACAGCCTTGTGACATACAGATAGATAGACGGACAGTGGAGTCTTAGTAATAGGGTCCCGTTTTTACCCTTTAGGTACGAAACCCTAAAAAGAGGGAATAGAATCATAGGGCATCAAAGAATTCGTCCGCATCGCTGTCAACAAGAAAATCTCAAGCTCGCAATGACATAGAATAGAATACTCTTTATTATGTACACCATATAAATTACAGACATAAATATAGAAACTGTACAAAGGGTGACACAATGGGCGGTCTTATCGCTAAGAGCGATCTTTTCTTTCTTTCTTTTTTTTCTTTTCTTTTTTTTCTTTTTTCTTTTGAATTTAGGGATTTCACTATAACACATGGTGTTATTGAAAGAAGTGAAAGGTCATGTGCTCATCATTATGACAACTATTTCAAAGGGACCAAACCAGAAGTAAAAAAAAAATTCTGCCGTTTTCTACATTCGACCTTGCGTGCAGCAGTAGTGACCCAATGGTAACGGCTCTGACTTACAAGTTTTAGGTCTTAGGTTCAAAACCTGGCAGGCGCTTTACTTTGTGTAATATTTTATCACCACTGCTCTCAAAACGGTGAAGAAAAAACGTCATGATGAAACAGCTAGAACCAAAAATTCGTGGACATGTGACGTCTACTAACCCGAACTGGCCTGGCGTGGTAGATCATAACCCACTCCCTCTCGAAGAGAGGAGGCCTATGGCCCAGCAGTGGGAACATTAGAGGCTGATTATGATGATTATGAAATGTATGGAGTAGCTGATTTTGAGATACGGAATAAGGGAGGATGATTTGAATTAAATAGAGCGAGAACACGGGCAAGCATGACTGACTACAAATTACATAATATAAAATTTTTGGCATAATAGCTGATTGGGGGTGCGGCGAATCAAGTATCTCCCGGGACCCCGACTCCTATTACTGGATGGAACATTGGGGTTTTAGTCGGTGGATTCCGACATACGAGTAACCCTCCGTTCTTCCCAGATGGAGGGTATCCATGAGGATTTCTTATAATGACAGAGAAAACGCATAATTATGTACGTATAAATTTACATGAGGCATGAGTACCTTTATTTTTGTTTAAGACGTCCACATAAACATATTATCTTCTAGTTTTCACACACTATTGTCTTCCTTTCTCCTTTCGCAGATCTGCTGGTAGGAATTTCCCAAGAAAATGCACAAATAATGAATGAAAATTACTTCGATAAAAATGTACATAAATAATAAAATAGATAAATAAGTAGATACTTTCCTACACAAACAAATACTTCCACCTAACGACACCACACACTAAGAGAGCTAAGACTTGACTGACGTTCTAACTCGTCTACAGAACGACGCTACGCTATCAAAACTTGTTCGTCATGTTCATAATCCTACAGTGCAATGAAACGTTATCATTTTTTCATTTGACTCGGTTTTTTTGCAAATCACAAAGCACATTCTTGGCTTGTTGAACTGGTTCTGTGTTCTCGATAGTCGTCCTATGACGTCAATGAGTATGGTATCGTAGAATTTAATCAGGACAAAAAGGTAAAAAGTTCGTGATTTGTGATTAAACTGTACCGTATAATTTATGTAGTACTTATGATGATTTATAAAATGTCTACACATAAAATCACACACCCAAAATCGCTGTAATAATATAATCGTTTATATGGAACAAAAAAACAATACAATCAAAGAAAAATAATGTTAAACGATTTGTTTATTTTATATAGAACAGCCGAAGTCAATTGCACTATTTAAACATATAATTTATTTAAGAAAGTCATGCATTCTTCTCACAAAAATTCAAACATTCTGACAGTATCATCTTCCATCCATTCACAAACAAATCAAGATCTGTGTTTGAGTCAGATAATCCCCCTAAGAATTTTAAATATTACAGTCATTTGATCGCGAGACCGTCTTACTCCTACAGAATTGAAACCTAAGCAACCCAACAGGAATTTAGTGGGATACAAGAGACGATAAAACCAAGCATGCCTTAGATACCTTTACAAGTGCTTGTAAAGGTATCTAAGGCATGTTTTTGTTTTTGCGAAAGGCTTACCGCTACCCCGGAACATAAAGTGCTAAGGAAGGAACACGGATAGGTTTTAGTCAGTAAGAGTCTGACACTCCCTTCCGCTCCAACCAGAGCGGGAGGGGACATTTGATGATTCCCCACCCTCAAAAAAAGCATGGTTTTGAACTTTTTCTAAAGCTAACGCATACTGCTTCTCAAAAGAATTCCATATGCACGCACTAAACTCAAGCTTGCTACGGACCAATGCCCCAAAAACAAGCTTGCAATCATGGCTGTTGTGGAAGTCACGATTGTTCCTTAAAACAAAGCCAAGGCGCCTGAAGGAGTCCTTAGCAGTGGATGTGATGTGGTCGTGAAAAGTGAGCTAGCGGTCAAATATGACTCCCAGGTCATTCATGGAATCAGTTCTTGTAATTGTATCTCCATTCAGTTTATATAGAAAGTTGTACCGAAAGACATCACGTAGAATTTTGATTTATTAAATTCCAATTTATTTTTTTAACTCCACTTATATACTGAATTAATGTCTGATTGCAGAGATTGGCAATCGTGCTCAGATTTAATTATTAAAATTATTAAACGTAACACGTGACCAAAGAGCTAGAATATTTTTTGCCCAAAGAATCAGCATTGCCATACACCGTGGCAATGCCTTATAGGCACTTTTCCTATTAACAGCGATGCAGACGTATTTTTGATGCCCTTTTATTATTTTTCCTCGCTTTTATATACTTTGTACAGACACCAGCACATCAAGCTACTACAATCTGTCAAATTTCTTTAATAGATTTTCAACTTTATCGCTAAAGTCTAAGGTTCAAAGTTGATTGGGAAAATTTTACAGTTTCTGGTAGCTTGATGTGCTGGCATTTGTACGTATATTATTATTATTATTTTAAGACTGTTAGCTTTTAAATTATGTAAATATTGTCACTAGGTTCAGATTTCCAATAAAAACACTAACGTCCATAATGACTGGGTGTTTCCAACAGAACTAGTTATTCTGATTTGCATAATATTATTAGGTTAACGATAAATTATTCATAACAATCTCAAAGTAGCTAGGTTGCATCGAACATTAATATTTAGAGAAAAATCAAAATGTTTCAAATTTTTTATTGAAAAAAACACTAAAGCAATCAGTATGTATGTCTTTCTCGCTCTTCGAACAGACACTGGCGTGTGTAACAATCACGTGTTTTGTTAATTGGAAAATCTAAGATTCACAGAATTGCCGTGATGTGTGTTAACATTTATTGACTGAGTATGTCCGATTCAAGTAAATTAATGAAACAATATCAGAAGGCCTATTCCCGTAATTATATTTGTTTTTTTGATTATCTAGTCATAATCTCAGCGACTATCAATGTCAAAAACTTTTAAAAAATATAGGCTAACTAGAGATATTTTTAACTGCAGTATGATTCTCTAACCATCTCACCGTGAAAACTTAGGTGAGGTGAGCGCGGAGTGAGCTGTCAATAGTGTCAATTGCTAGCAAAAACAAAACTCACTTCACCTACGTTTTCACGGTGAGATTTTTAGAGAATCGACTGGCAGATTGAGACTGAGAATGAACGTTCTTAAAATTACTAGAATTGCCCCTCTGACTTACACCTCCGAAATCGGTGATTGTCGAGATACACTGGTGCATGCTAAAATTGCCTCATTCCGAACACGTGTTGCCAGAAAAGTCGGGTGACGTCGCATCGATCTCCAAAATCAAGACTTCACACGACCCGTTCGGAAAAATCGCGCGACATAGGTATACGGTATGTCTTGAACAAATGTAGGTTAATGTGACATAATTATAGTCTGGCGATATCTTCGTGATATCTTTCGGCGTTTCTGGTGACATTTATTTGTAAATACGCGGTTTTATTGTGAAGAAAATTTGATTGTAATGTGTCAAGTTGGGTACATTCTAAGTTTTTTTTTGGGTGGGTTATCAAGTAACTTCTCCCGCTCTGGGCGGAGCAGGAGTAGCGTATTTTGGAATCGAAACCCCTCAATTAACATCATGTATCTTGATAAAACATATACCAGAACTAGATTAATCGCAATGACGTCAATCCCATGAAAAAAAATGGCGTTGGCCAGACATATGTGAAATCTGATACGTAGTTTTTGTCCTAGGTACTTACTCATTTGGTTTTTGATTTATGTGCAACGGATAATTAACAAGCTCAAAGATCGTCTATGTCAAGTAAAAAAAAACTAGTTTTCAGCCTGTTTTTTGCTCTTGTTTTTGTGATTGCGTAATTAAAGTAATCTGGTCAAAAATATTCTACGAAAGTTCCAAAATATTGTTGCTAAGGGACCGAGACAAATATTTATTTTTAGTTATTTATTGTAAATACAGAGAGGGTAAATAATTGTTTATCAAATTGAAACACTAGGTCAATTTGCCAGTCAGCGGGATTGTCCGAAAGGGTTACCGCTGGCCCGGAACATAAAGGGCGAAGGAAGGAACATGGGTGGGTTTTAGTCAGTAAGAGTCTGACACTCCCTTCCGCTCCACCCAGAGCGGGAGGAGTCATTTGATGATTTCCCATCCTGGAAAAAAAAAGGTCAATTTGCCACTTCATACATCTGTCAAAGAATGGCAAGCGAAAAGAAAATGCAGCAGAAAGGGCGGATAAGATTTGAATTTAAGAAACAATTAATTCCCCTGACTTTGCAAAAGCGTTAACTGCTATTGGTATACCCATTAAAACTTTTAAACGAACTGGTATCGATATAGTAAGTTTTTTACAACTTTGATATGCTGTAACTTTGGATTCCCCTTTGGGTACGGAGGTGAACTCTCACATTCAACTTCACGTCTAGGCGCGTATTTTGAATACAGGTGGGAAAATCGATTATTCGATCCACCCCAGCTCCTCAGGGAAGGCCAGCAACGCCTTAATGTTACTGATCGTCTCACGTAGGGTACCTGGGTTACCGAAATACTTTTCCCTGTACGTGGCGAACACCGGGCTGTTTAGAAGCACATGTGCCGCTGTCTCGTCGTCCTCCATGCAGGCCCTGCACAGCGGACTGTCTGTTACTCCTATGACAAAGATATTGTTTATTAAATGACCCGTGGCCAGTTAAATCTGCAGTAACTGTACGCAGTTATTGTTTAATTAGACGGAGATCCTGTTTCGTGAGGCGGCCATCGATTGTGGAAAGTGCTTCCTTAACCTGCCTGCCCTCACCTTGGTCCATCCAAAGTTTGTCATGTTGGTCTCTGGTAAGTTTCCTTACCTGAATGCGTAAATACCCGAAGGGGAGTGGCGCTATGGACACAGGTCCCACTGGTGCCATGCTCGACCCCCTTCTGGCAAGTTTGTCGGCTGCATCGTTCAACGCCGATACTGTTAAACTAAATACCTACTTCTAACAGCTGAGACTCTGTCTGTGTCTGTGATAAGTACCTATGTGGACCAAACATTATTATAAATTACTATCCCAAGCCTATCATAAGCTTGTGGGATGAATAAAATGTATGACGAGGCGTGTTCTTTTGATTGATTTATGTGAATCATGTGTATTTATGGAAATAAAACAATAACTTTTTGAAATAATGGTATATATTTTAAATTATAACGACAAAAAGAATTTTTGAAATGGGTTTACAATTGCCGGAGATATCGCGTAACAAACATACAATTCAAAACATACAATCGAATTGAGAACCTCTTCCTTTTTGAAGTCGGTTAAAAGGTAAATTAAAAAAAAACTATTTTTAATTTGCAACAATTATTTTATTTTTCCACGACAAGACAGCAAACTGCAGTATAACAACTGCATACTCTAATACCAGACTATTAAACTTCTCAGGCAGACTTCCATCGATGGTAAAGTACCCACAAGCGGACATCTTCTGAAAGGCTGCACGATTCAGCCGTTGCACGTTCTTACACAGCTTCTTAGCTTCTACTGTAATAGATACAAAAGAACAATTGTACAATTTGAGTAAATAAAAAGTGGAAAAATTCATTATTCATTGCAATACTTTAATCTGTAGAAAGAATTGACGCAGCAAAAGTAAGTCAGATGAAATCATCTCGAAAGTCAAATCAAGCTCTAATAAAAATTGTGCAACAGAACAATTTTATTACAACACAGTCTCCACACTTTAAAAAAAACTACATAATAACAACTGATCTGGTCGCATACAGTATCCTCTGGAGGAAGTTAGAGTAAGCTGGAGTTCCTCCAGAGTTGATAAGCACTTTTAAAAGCTGGTATGGAGGCCAAATCAATCAAGGCCGCTGGGTAGGGGCTTTTTCAGAGCCGTATAGGATGGAGTGCGGGGTGAGGCAGGGGGGTTGACTTCACCCACGCTCTTCGACCTATTTGTAATGGATTGGTCTACAACGTTACTAAACGTGAAGCCATGGTCAATGTGTCAGCGGTCGATATTCTGATACTATGCCCCTGGTCAAGTTGAACGGAGTATCGCTTATAAGGGTATATAAGATAAAATACTTGGACATATCTTGACCGCTGACCTCAAAGATGATGATGATATTGAAAAAGAAAAAAGGGCGCTGTCGGTGAGCAGCCTGTGGGTAGATTACACTCAAAAATCGTATAGTCCCTTCGCATTCAATATAATAATGCGTTCCGGGTGTTGATGGGGCTGTTCCGCTTCTGTAGCGCTTCAGGGAATTTTGCTGAAGCTCGTGACGATTGTTAATACGCTACGATGCTAAAAAGATGCGCCTCCCCGGTGCGCCGGGTGCGGGCAAGCCCCAACATTATTTTGCGGTGTAACGCGAGCAGGCTGAACTGCTTGTATGTGAATCTCTGCTGCAAACTTTCCACGTCGGTGTTGTGCTTGTAGCAAGGATTTGAATGAACAATATTGCAGTGTTATGTTACGTGTGTAGGTTAAATTTACTAACGTAATTGTTAAGAAATATTGTTACTAACATATTTTGAGTCCTTTGTTACTTGTAATTAAATATAAATAAATAAATAAAATAATTATGAAAGCCACGGATTTGTCAATTAAAAGTTAAATCATAGAAAGAAAGAAACATTGTTTATTCTACACAAACAATCATATCTGATCTTACCAGAACACTGCAGACTCCTCAGCATCCTACTGCAAGCAGCGTCTGCCTCAGTTACAGACATATAAAATCTCTCGCAATAAATACTGAATATAGTGACGAAAGTCATATTTTTAATCGTCCAAAGGAGGGAGACTATTTCAAATATGTGGACGTCACGCTGCAAATTAAAGTTGGATCACAACAAGTACAGTACCCGGCGATAAATATTGCACATCGACCTTTGGAAAGAGACAATCGACTAATTTCGGCTTCGTAGAGCGTTATCTCTGTCGCACGAAATACAAACAGTCCGGTATCTATTAGGAGCTGTTAGATTTGCTTCTTTTGATACCTAATTATTATTATTCTTTGTATAAAAACGATAGGATCGAATAGGTCGATGTGCAATATTTATCGCCGGGTACTGTATCGTACTAGCTTTAACTAAATGCCAGTAATAAATAAAAGACAAAAGATCGCGTTACCGCGCAATTCGCGTAAACAATCAGCTAGGCCGAGATTAATAAATGTTACTTACCTATCAAGTACTGGGGTCAGCTTTATATCTGACACTGTCAAACTACAACAGTAAGATAGAGTCGGAACATATCTTAGCCGAAGAACATGCTAAGTAACGTTTCCTAATCTCGGCCTAGTTTTTTACCGACTACGGCAAAGCCAAAAAGGAAGGGTTATGATTAACGTTTTATGTATGTTTCTATTTACGTGTGTTTCATTGTTGCACAGTATATAATATGGACTATTTATTATGCTTACCGAGCCAATATGCGTTGCTTCTAATTTTGTGAATTCTACAATAGCTTGAAGGTAGCATAAACTCCGGAAAAATGTGTCCAATGTTTTAAATAAAGCCTGGAAATAAATGTCCATTTACGTTAGAAAACATTTTTAAAAATAAAACGGTACAAAATTTTACATTACTAATAATGATCTTATTAGCGTTTCGGTGACAAAAATAACACAAAAATACATGTAATTTTCTAAATTTGTTTGGCCTAAAATTCAGCAACACGAATACCGTTCGCTGACGCAGCCATTAAGTCCTCAATCGCGATGTAGGCACATAATTAAAACACACTTCTAATAAGTCACTCTTACCATAAACTGAAATATCTTCTTGGAAATATCAAAAGCTTCCATTAAATTGATGTATGCTTGAAAAAGCTTTTTCATTTTATCGTCATATTTTTCTTCTTCTAGCTCCAAGCTGATTTTACTATAGTACTCGACTTCAGAGATCCATGTGATGATTCCATCTCTTATCAAGGCAATTATAGAAATACTATAAGTTGAGATCGCATCAAAATAAAGCTGAGTGTAAAAAATTACTGCTGTTAGCAAGTCGCGAGTTATTACCACACTGACAATGTAGCTAACACTATGTCGCAAAGTTCCGAACCAGTTCCTAATGATAGCATGTTTGTATCGCGTAAAATTAGTCAATCTAAAAGCTTTTTGAATCTTTAAAATTAGCCGAACGTGGTCCTTTCTTTGGATAATATTAAGTATGTAAAAGAAAACAAAAGGAATCAACAAACAAATGAAATTGACTTTCACAAGAACGGCGAAAAATGGATAAGTTATTTCGTCATAATCCTTTGAAAAGAGGTTTTTAATATGAAAAACTATAAATCCAAGAATACCAAGGAGCGACACAACATAATAAGATGCACGATGAGGTCTAATGCAATTGTACTCAATGGAGAAACTTGACAGGAATACCAAGTGCTGAAAGCAACGGAAAGGAAGCAGCAAATTTTGGAATCCTGTGTCCAAAAAGTTGTCAGTAATAGGGTTTATATTAATCTGTGTCTTCATGTCTAATTCAAGATAGCAACCGTAAGAATGTGTGGTAGATACAATACTGAAGAATGAACTGTTTAAATCAATAATGTCTAAGGATTTCTATCAGTATTGTCTGTTTTCATTTTAATCAACTAAAAGGATGTTGTTTGCTTTGTCATGTCTTGAAATTATGTCTTTAAAACAAATAGTTCTATTGACTTATATTAAGTAAGTTGTTACAAAAGGAAAATATTGTTTTTCTTTCAAACACTCTGTATAATTAGGGCCTACAAGGTTATCTTTTACTTAATTATTGAAATGGAGATCATCGCCATTATAAATACAATTACATACAAACTAAATCTCATAGTGGATCGGGAAAAAAATAAGGCAGTCCGCAGATAAACGCCAGTTCATAAAAATAAATAAAAAATAATATTTATTTATTTCAATCACAATTCAGAAATCATATTTTTCATATTTTTTTTAATAATTTCTTTGAATCATTTCTTTTAGTAATACGAAACGAAAACGCGACGAAGTCACTTTTCGTGTCGTGTCTGTTTTACCGCGTTGTTCTTCTAAACTGCGGTTTTTATCATAATTAAGAGAATTTAGGTTAAAAGGTAAGAAGCTTTATGTGTATACCTTCCGTACTAAATTCTATATCATTGATATTTAACTTACATAATATAGCTACTAAAGAAATATCGATGTTTTTTTTTTTTGTCAATTCATAAAAACCATGTGAAATAGGTTTGGGTCGCTAGCGAAAGATGTAGTTTCAATCATGATCGAAGATTAATTCCCTTCAGAGAATCCTGCGAGGCGGATAGATTGAAGCAGAAAACTACTTTATTCCCTAGAGATGTGTCAAAGGTATTCCTGGAACCTTCTACGTATGCACTGCGAGCACTATGTGCGAATGTCATGGGAGCAACATTTGTGTTTCTAGAACGTTTCTATGTGCTGAGTCGGGCACGGTATGGATTTAGTACAGTGACAAACTAAGCCATTGGTTGCTGCATATGTAGTAGTCGCCACTTTGTAGGCAGAATTTCTCAGTAAATAATAAATAAAAAATAATAATAAAATATTTATTCAATAATTATAAGGCATGACAATGAATACAGTTTTGCTTATATATAAAAATTATATAATAATAAAAATAGGTATCACAAGCGTGTTTTTCCCGTGGTATTTTTTTAGCGCACTGGATTTTTGAGGCACTGCTTAGCGCTGAGAGTTAAAAATCCAACAGTGTGTTTTTAGACGCGCTGGGATGCGCTCTGTTGAATTCTCAATGCTCGGCTCAACACCTAGAGTTAAAAATCCAATGCGCGATTCCCGCACGTGATATTTTTACGTCCGTGTGAACGTGAGCTAAAAAGCGACCAGTAAGTTGCGACTACATACTACGCTGCATATAGTGGCTTGATGAATAAAGGGAAAAAAATATATACATCCTAATTTATTTATCTAACCTATTTAATTTATTATTTTATCCATTATAATCACGATGCACTTACCATTTTTTTTCCTGGACTGTAGACTTTGGTCAAGTTTATCATTTCATCATTTGCATCTTCTAAAGTTCTAATACTAATTTGACAAACACCGTTTTACAAAAACCATATGTACGTACACAATCACCCAATTCTGTTCGTATTGTAACAACGTACTCTGTGCCCCACACATCTAATTGTATCATAACATTAATTATGTTATAATGCACCATGTTAATTGCTAAATAGTACGTTCAGCAGTAAGTCAAAACGTCAGATTTTTCAGTTTCCATGAACTAAATTTACGGCAAGAAGTGCTATCTATGAGCAGAGATCTCTGTCAACAGTGCTTCCTATGGACCGAGATATCTACAAACAATGTTTTCTATCAACAAAGTTTTCGGCGAAACGTGCTGTCTAGAAATAGAGATTTTTATTAGCTTTGCTTTCTGTATGTAGTCGTATCGTACAAGCCGTGTTTATCTTAGGTTCCACACTCAGAGGCTCGATCATCTATTACCTACGACGTCACGACGTGACGTCAAAATTATCGATTTTAATAATAAGTATGTGATAACAGTTCCAGTAGCGTCAATAAATAATAGTGCTAATATTATACTTTTTTTTTTTTTTTGAGGATGGGAAATCATCAAATGACCCCTCCCGCTCTGGGTGGAGCGGAAGGGAGTGTCAGACTCTTACTGACTAAAACCCACCCGTGTTCCTTCCTTAGCCCTTTATGTTCCGAGCCAGCGGTAACCCTTTCGGACAATCCCGCTGACCCGGCAGGCTTCGGCCCTGACGGGCCCCTCCGTATGATGCTGACATCTCTTTGAGGCGCGCGTGGAACACGTACGCGCCGTCCGGCACGGGCCTGGTCCTGATCGGACGGTGAGCTACCCATTACTCTCCGCCCGCAGGCCCGCGCCTACGGTGGCCGGGAGACGTCGCGCGGCTCCCGACGCCCGGAGCGTCTCCCGCGGCGGCTGGGACGGGAGGCTCTCTCCCTCAGCCGTCCCGCCGCCTCCTTCGCTAGCATGACTGCTTCGCAGAAGGAGGCGACTGCCCCCCACTCCCTCTCGCCCCGGACCATGGCTTGAACCAGGCCCGGACGCGAGAGGTCGCTGCCGCTGCCGCTGCCGATCGCCTCAACGAGGACACGGCGTTGCTAGGTACGGAATTTAATACCTATAATAAAGAGACCAAAAAAGTTTAGCACTAACATTCTACATTATTTCAGTGGCTTAACCGGTCGAATGCTGTAAGTGTAATTACAGTAACAATTAAAAAGCACTGAGTCTCATGTGGATCAAAGGTTTTATCTGAATATGACATGGGTTTAATTAAAAAAAAATGTTTTAAAGAAGTTCTTTAGGAATTTTTAAACTAAAAATTATGTTCAAATAGTACCTACTGATTCTCAGCTGAGTTTGCATAAATGAGTTATGATTCTGATTTTTTTTAAACCTAAGGATATTTTTAGTGTGTAGATTGATTCCAAAAAAAAAACAAAATAAACTGAAAATGAGATGTAAAAACGTTAAAGGATAACGTATCATACAGCCACTTTCGAATATTCATACTTCCGTCATCAAAACAGCTATTATGGTGTTCTATACTAGTATCATCAGATCTACACGTGTATACAAAACGTTCAACTCGAACAACGAAAAACGGGTGAAAAATCGGTCGAATCTTTGACTGTTAGATAATAGGTAATACGGGCTGGTGTCCGCAACTCCACGTCAATGCGCGTATTTTGCATACGGATCTTTGACTGTTACAATGTAGGTAAGTTAGACGGGAATTTAACTGAACAAAACCGTTCAAAAAAGTATTAAATTTTACGGTATACCGTTATTTAAAACACGTGTTATAAATGTTGCAAAACATTTTTCGATCAGTGTTCAAGCACATGTCATGCATGTGTTTACTAACAACATGCGATCCGACACGTGCTGCTGCGATAAGTTTACCTCACCTTATAACCTAGTGATAATAATGTAATTATAACATTCTTCAATTACTTTTTGTTTGTTTTTTCAGTTCTTCGCCGTGGAATAAGCTTTTCAAGATGAATAAAAGTAGTGGAAAATCCTTAAGAACACATAAAATTTACGCCTTCTTCTTTTCCTTTTGCTTAGTTTACGTTAATAAATCTGAGGGGCAGTTCTCGTAATTTTAAGGTCGTTCACATGTCTGATCTTAGTCTCAATCTGTAAAAAATACCGCAAATTTCCCTGCATTTTTGACATTGATGGTTTCACAGAGATGAGATTTGCGACTTGATTTTTAACGTTGAGGGTTTTCGTGAAAATTTACGACACCAGTTGGCACCACTGTGACAAGAGGTCTCCCATTACAAAATATATGATGACGTTCACCATTCGATTAATTCATTCGTTCATCATTCCGTCATGACTAAAGAAAATATAGGCTCTTTGACAGATGCCTGGACCTGACGTGCCAGTGCTGCCACCTAGCGAACGTCATTTCAGAAAACCCTCATTATGTAAAAAATATTTTGAACTTGAATTTTTTTTTTTCTATACCCTGCAATATCCCTGTACATTTAGGTACTGTGGTGGGGACGAGGCTTAACGTACTTTCGCGACCTATTTTAATAGTGGAACATTTCTAAAGGTCGTAAAGCTGACAGTCCAAAGACCGGCTCGGACTGATCACACAGGCTTTCACAGAGGATAATTGAAGTCCTGAAGATTAGAGGCTCAGTGTAGATAGGATACAGAAGATCCAAGTTATACGATAATGTGTGGATTTGCTCAACGCAAATACATTTCAAACAATGGTGATGTAAAAATATTGACCCAACTTCGAGTGGTCATCAGGTGTATGTCATCAGGTGTAGATATCGACATCCTTTGAATCTGTCTATGCAGAAATTATATTAAATATAGGCTAGATCTCAGATCTGAGAATGCAAATCAATCCAATGTAATTAGAAGAAGAAACCTTTACCATGCAGTTGGTAAAATTAAAGGCTACAACAACTGACAAGAATCTAATAGTATAGATGCCAGCACATCAAGCGACTACAATCTGTCAAATTTATTTAATAGATTTTCAACTTTATCGCTAAAGTATAAGGTTCAAAGTTGATTGGGAAACTTTGACAGTTTCGGGTAGCTTGATGTGCTAGCGTCTGTACATAATGATGGCTAAGCACTTTAGATGACATTTTCAAATAAAGGGTGGCAGGGACTTCGACGCGCAACCTGTAACCATTTACACGATTCTGAACACCCGTGCATTGAAATTTCTCGCCTGTTAAAAATCAGACCCCTCATCTCCCACTGTTGTCAGCTACATGTGGCAGGCTGATGCGACTAACCTCATTTTTTTATGTATAATGTTAATTTAATTGTGATTATTTTTTATTATTGTTATTTTGAATGAGGGTTTTCGTGAAAATTTACGACACCAGTTCGCACCACTGTGACAAGAGGTCTTCCAATATAAAATATATGATGACGTTCATCATTCGATTCATTCATTCGTTCATCATTTAGTCATGACTAAAGAAAATATAGGCTCTTTGACAGATGCCTGGACCTGACGTGCCAGTGCTGCCACCTAGCGAACGTCATTTCTGAAAACCCTCATTGAATTGAATTTGTAGTGTTGTGTATGTCATGTGACTGTATGAGTGTATTATTGCTATTATGAGTCAATGATAAATTTTTTTTTTTTTTATTAAAAAAAATTATGTTCCATATATTTTGACCGCGTAGGTATTGCATTGTTATATGAAACAGCTGATATCGCTTTTGATAACCGACGAAAAATTACAACGCAGATTTCAGAATCATGTACTAAATCCATGATAAAAGGTTGTGCGTCGATGTGTGCTACCCTGTATAATTTGGCTTTAAACTCAGTGGGCTTTATATCATGTAACCTACTGCTTAAAGTGATTTGCGGCTAGATTAAAGAGGTTTAGTGCGGTCTGTGTGAAGGGGTGTCTTGGGACTAATTAGTTAGTGCTGGTTTACTATCAATTAGTAAATTTATGTGCTTTAGTTTAGGGTACTGTAGCTCATATAGACTTAAACATATCGTGATTAGTTTCATAGTATGTTGTTTTTATTTATATGTCTACCACCCATCTCAATTTGTAAAACTTCTAATTCAAAATCATTTATTTGCAAATGTGGTTAAACAATATGCATATGTTTTACATTTATCTATACTTCTATACTAATATTAAAAAGCTGAAGAGTTTGTTTGGTTGAACGCGCTAATCTCTGGAACTGCCAGTCGGATTTCAAAAATTCTTTTTACATTTGATAGCCCAATTCTTGAGTAAGGCTATAGGCTATTTAACATCACGCTATGACCTTTAGGAGCCAAGCAAAAAGAAAAAAAGTCAGAAAGAACGCTAAGCAAAAACGAAGTTATAGCGCGGGCAGGCGATGCGATGCGACGGGGTGGGTCGGAGTAACAAGACACGCGGACGAAGTCGCGGGCAGAAGCTAGTGTAATATACAAATATTACACACATCACAGTCAATCACCGTATTTTACCTTTCGGCATGCAAAGTAGGTATGTAAAAATAAAATAGTCAATTTACTCATTGATCTTTCACACAGACCGCACTAACCCCAAAATCAATAAAACTAGTATAAAAATAAAGTATTAAAAGAAAACCTGTTTTATCTTGCAAATATTCAGATTCACTGTAATATGCTTTATTTATCATAAACCTTTTTAGTTTTGTTTTGAACATATTATTATTAGGAGATGATGATTTCATACTCGGGGAGCCATGCATAATATACTATTAATCAATAGGATTGTTATTAGATTGTAGGATTGTGATTGGATTTTTGTTTATTAGGACAACAAAATTTACCAATATGTTGTTTACTTTTATATTTTTCAAAGAAACTAATGTCCTTCATAAAAAACTAATGTTTTGCGACATAATTTAAGCTATTCGAAATCGCAGTGCTAATGCTTTACCACTTGAACACTCGCTTTGGAATTCACCCAGTGTGGAAGCACCTTAAAAGCAGAAGGCACTTTAAAATCCTGAAAGTCACCAATTAAAGAAAAGGTACTCATGACAATAACACGTGTCCAAGTTGAATATAAAATCATTTGTATAATTATTAATTAGCATACAATGCTCTGCCCTTATAGCCTCTCTGAAAAACAAGGCCAATGTCGTACATAGGTGACATTGATATTATGCGTTTTGAATTATACGCGTTTCAAAATAGTTTGATTGTAATCACAGATTGCGAAAAACAAACAATGCCAGAAGCAGATTTTCGCCAGAATTAAGCAGTATTGATACTGCTTAATTCGAGCGAAAAATCTGCTTCGTGTTTTTAACCCTTGAGGGTTAAAGGGTTAAAAACACGAAACTTTACTACTCTTTTAGCCTTGTGTGAAACACACCTTCCAATATATAAATAAAAGGATAATAAACGTAATATTGACATCCTTAGAACGGCCTTTCCTTTGGTGTCCCCCTTTAACTAATGATATCTTATAACAAAATTAATAAAAAGAAAAGAGTTTATTTTTGATGAGGTGTCAGTACCCGTAACTGATTCCCCAGATGTGATAATGCCAATAAAGATTTCTCACAAGAAATCGAAGTTGAATTTGAGATTGCCGAAAACTTATCGATACAGTAGTTTGCAAGGGTAGATTTGCGACCTCCCCGCCAACCACCTGGGCAATCCTGCGGGGCAATTGCGTAACACACTAACAGTAGGAATCGCTTTCATTTTGATAGTTCATCAACATTAATTGCGTTATTTTTTCGAACATTATGAAGCATTGAATTACCACAGAACCGATCTTCCTGAAATCTTGAAACAGCAAACTGGACATTAATAAGTTCCAGGAATGACTCGCTTAACATAGATTAAATTATATTTCAATGGTGAGATTTAAGCTCCCGGTCCTCTATATAAGAATTTATTTGCTCATACACCGTACCGTAGAAAATTAGTTTTCCTAAGCATGGACATTTAAAAAATAATTATGTTCGAAGTTTAAAAGGCCGTAAAATGACTTTACAAGTCATCGTCTTACGTCGTGCCACAAAATCCTTTTCTTATGAAAATGTTACTACATTATTGGGTATGCTTCATAACCATTTTGACCTTTTGACCTACGTAATGATGCATTAGTACATAGATAAATTAATTAAATGCCTGTCAAAGGTATCGTGCCAAGCGTAGGTGCTTATGTTTAAATGTGCGTCAGAAGAAAATCATAATGAGAATAATTTCGACTTGCTGACCTTTAGGGTAATACACATCAGATCAGATAAGTCTATAGATGAGCATACAACATTCAAAGGAATAGATCACCTCAAACAAAAATCAACTCTGTAGACGCATTGGTGATCACAATTTGCTTTATTTTTCATTGCAGTTGGAGCGAACTTCAGAAAAAATTCACGTAGTGGTAAAAATAATGGCAAGTCGACACGACAAGATTGGAATAGAGCTAGCATGAGCTAATAGGTTATCGTGGTTTAGCAAATATCATAGACTCCCTAAAAAGGAAGAAGTCGAAGTCTGTAATTGCGGTCAAAATTAAGCACGTTTGCTACTCCGTATCACTTACAGACAAAAGATTAGTTCGGTTTCCGAACTAACAATGAATGACAACACGATTTGACAAATTGTCTCTACGCCCGATGTGTTTTTCCGTTCGAAATATTGAATTTGACTTTCGGATTATGAATCACTACCTTCGGACGGGCCCCGTATCTTTGTTGACGGACTTAGAGAGGACTTGCCTAAAGGTAACAATTGCTTATCTTCATAAATTAATCCTTATGAACCTTCCTACACCACCTATAAGTGATAAATAAATAATTATGCATTTCCGTAAACAACCCAAAACCCTAAAATACGCCGTAATCAGAGGCCCTAAACAAGTGGCAATCGCTTTAAAAAATCGCAAAATTCAAAAACTTTATTCAGAGAAAAGAAAGGGTTAGTAACATAAATATAATAATCTTAACGGTTTAGTAACATTGACCTTAAAACTAAGCACATAAGCTGTTCTGTAGCTTATGTCAATCCTACACATCTTTGACTCTTCAAACCATCGTTAGCGCTGATAGACTGTCACTTCATCTAGGCTCTCTCGACTATCAATTTCAGTTTCACGCCTAACTTGCCTAAACGATTGCTAAGACTTGGCTGTAAGAAATATCGGGACAATAACCTCTGCGTCCACATCCCACATGGCGACAACCTCGTAAACAGAGTCAAGGTACTTGGTTTCTTTATCTTTACCGAGTTTCACGAGATTCTCGACATACAGGAGAGTAATATAATTTATTGTATGCTATTTTAACCGATGTTTTATTATTTATCAGGTTTATCGGCAAACGGCCGTGACTGCGGCTTCGTTCACGTGACAGTAGTATTTTAGTATTAATAATTTTGTAATCATAGTATAAAGTAATAACAGCCGCACTGTTTGATCGATCAGGTTAAGAATAGAATAGAATAGAATACTCTTTATTATGTACACCATATAAAATACAGACATAAATATAGAAACTGTACAAAGGGTGACACAATGGGCGGTCTTATCGCTAAGAGCGATCTTTTAAAGACAACCTTAGGATGGATTTAAAAAGGGGAAGGTCAGAAAAATACTGTAGGTAGTCCGCGGTGTAGCATTTACATAATACAATAAATACATATCAGCTACGCTTGCCGCGGTTGGTCTATGGATGGGCACGTTAAGCCTTTCATAGTCTTTACGGGTGGTCAGAAGCCCGAAAGTTTGACAACCAGTCTTATCAAGGGGTATCGTATTACCCAGTAACTGGGTTGTGGAGGTCAGTTAAATTAAAATCGTGTAAATTCAACAAAAACTTTTTAACATACTTTTTTTTTACTTTTTCACACATACCTAATTATAATAAGAATTGCTATAAACATGTTCCAATCGCTGATCACTCGCAAACACATGTAAAATAAAAGAGTAGTTCATTATTATACTTGTTTTATTTATAACCAAAAATCATAGAATTGCAATAATTACCATTGTAAATATTTCTAGTTATCAACATAAAATTATTTATCATAAGTTTATTCATAATTAAATTAATAATTAAACCTATATATAATCAAACATTGTCAAAAATAAATATTACATGATCAACTTACTTAATGGATGATGTTAACTCCACGAACGTCGCACACAGACTGAGCTCGCAATGATGGCGCCATGCTCTTTTATACACTAATAGTGGGGATGGCGACATGATTGCGAGCTTGACAGTTAAAATTATTTTAATATTGTTTTGCAGCTAAATTAAGATTTTAGGTAGTAAATAATCTTTAATTATTTAACAACAAATAATGTGATATAAAAATACATATTATGAGACATAAAATGACACGTGCTTTCATAAAATATGCTGGAACGCGTATCTAAGCACGTGTTTGAGCGATTGTATGCAAATATGCTCACAGTCGGCCATCAAAGCAAATTTTAAGTACGTCCTCGTACTTAGATAAATCAAGCAAACAATAATAAAATAAAAGCAGTTTAGTACAATAGCATCATTATGTAACTATGTAAGTATAACAATCTAACCAAAACTTGGCGAAATCCATTGGTCTAAATTAATATAAGCAGACTCCATTTGTCCTTATTAATATATTTAACACCATTGATTATAAAGTATTGACCCCATTGGTCTTAATGTGTAGACCCCATTGGTCTTAATGTGTAGACCCCATTGGTCTTAATGTGTAGACCCCATTGGTCTCAATGTGTAGACCCCATTGGTCTCAATGTGTTGACCCCATTGGTCTCAATGTGTAGACCCCATTGGTCTCAATGTGTAGACCCCATTGGTCTTAATGTGTAGACCCCATTGGTCTTAATGTGTAGACCCCATTGGTCTTAATGTGTAGACCCCATTGGTCTTATTGTGTAGACCCCATTGGTCTTAATGTGTTGACCCCATTGGTCCTAATCAAAATGTAGACTCCATTGATCTATGTAAGTATGTAGTTATTAAAAAATAAATCGTAATTAGACTTTTCGCTTAAGAAGATAAAACGTTGTCATGAGGTCTATTGAAACAAATCCATGGCTTTAACTTAATCGAGAACCTCTTCACGAACCTACGGAAAAAACTTGCTAGCCCTAAAAACTGCCTTACATTGTGTTGATCTTTTGGCATGGGAAATTTTTCTACTGCTTCTATTTTAGCGGAGCCTGGTTGGATACCCTCACTTGAAATATTAAACCCTAAATAAGTTACTGAACGGCCAAAGAAAACACATTTTGATAAGTTAAGAGTAAGACCTGCTTCTGATAGCAAAACTAAAACTGATTCTAATTGTCTCATACCCTCTTGTATTGATTTTGATGGGATGATTATATCATCCAAATACGCTAGTGCTTCTTTATGACATAAATTGCCTAAAACCTGATGCATCATTCGTTGGAATGTTGCTGGAGCATTTGCTAAACCGAAAGGCATTCGGTTAAATTCGAAATGACCTTCCGGTGTAACGAACGCTGTTTTATGCCTATCCTGCTCTTTGATAGAGATCTGGTAGTAACCAGATGCCAAATCAAGCGCTGTGAAGTACATATTTCCAGTTAACGTATCAACTTGGTCATCTATAAGTGGCCATTGGGTAATTTTCGCGTACAGTATTTTTATTCAAGGCTCTATAATCGATGCAAAGGCGGTAACCGCCATTTTTTTTTCCGTACTATCACAATAGGACTAGCGAAAGAGGAGACTGAAGGGCGTACTATATTGTTTTGAACTAGTTCATCTACAATATCCCTGACTATTCTTTCTCTTTAATTGCCAGTCTGTATGGCCTATAGACTACAGGTGTGTCACAGTGCAGGTCAATGCCCATTTCACAAACCGAAGAGTGCCCCAGCTCAGAGAGCGTAAACGCAAAGCAATGTCGATAATTATTTAATAAGCAAAGTAAGTCATCTATCACCTTTTTGCTTAATTCACCAGCAACGTTTAGGTCCGATGAACAGATTAAACTCATTTGTTGATCTTGCAGTTTAGAATTAGCTATGTGCAGAACTTTTTTTTCATTTTCCTGATTAGCAGTGATACCCCGTGCAATTAAAATATTGTCTTCTAACCATAGAGGCTCGGAATTTAGGTTCTGTATAGATTTCTAAAATTGTCAAAGCCGTCAATGGGCATTGTTCATATTTTTCTAAATGTTGTAATTGAAAAACCATTTCGAGGAATAACTTTACTGATCATTACGGACTAATTAATTTTGAAAAATATTCATATGTTATTGATATTTTTGATAAAATACGATTGACCTTCTTTGCCCTTCAAATTACGTACGACTGGCTGTACAGTTTTGTATCGTTGCCTCAGAAAATAAAAAGTAAGAGGCAAGTATTGTCTACAATCTGTCAAATTATTGTAAATATGTCAAAAATATAAACATTCTTGTTTATAAATCTCATTATTACATTACATACATTATTTCAACACTCGACAATATTTAATATACTGGAAGAGTTATGGAATACAGGAAGTGCTTTGTTCCAACTTGCAGCAATAATAGTAATAATGTCGCCGCGTGCGTTATTATTCTATTTCTAAGTCGCCGCATCGATTGTTCTAGTGACGATAGAGAGTAGTATATTCCTTGGAGGACACTTACACATAAAAAAAACCATTTGTAAATAAATACGCTAAGCTAGGATTCGATTATTTAAGAAGTCTATTCGGCCTATTGACACTTTGACAGATGTGACATTGTTGACGTTGTGTTGACAGATTATTTTTTTTTAATAATGTACTAGTAAGGCAACGGCACTTAATCTTTATGCTACTGGATGACGTCACCTACCTTAAAAACTCAAAATAATTTAATAATTTTTATTAAAATAACTATTGAGCCAATCATCAAAATATTCAAATTAGTTTCTCAAAATGCTCTAAATTTACAAAAAAATAAAATAAAATATAATGGTTAGAAATTTTGGACAATCCCCATTGAATATTTTTAAGGTTAAGAATTTTTATTTTTTTGTATTGGATATTATCGATAGAATTTTGTTAAATTTCAAAATGTTTACTTGTTTTTGACGTGACAACGTCTAATAAATCGATGAAGCTGGCTGCACTCACGAAAAAACATGACTCATGTAGCGTTACCTCGCGGCCTCGCTCTGTAGCGTTCCATGGCGGCTTGAAGTGCAAGCGAATATTAACAAATGCAATGCAACTATTCCATCAGTATTTTCTTATGACGTTGTCACGTTCAACTATCGTCAGTAAACCGACTTTACAGACAACCGATTTTTTTTTAATCAATACGCGAGGCTGTTCAGTAAAGGTTTGACCTATCATAAGGGGAACTTGCATAACACAATCTGGAACAATTAATATTTCAACTTCAGCCTTGACTCCATCAATTTCGACCAAAGTATTGACCTTACCCAATGTATTCACAACAGAATTACCAAAACCCCTGAGTGTAGGCAGGTCTCTTGTTTTTATCTCTATATTCCCCTATTTAGACAATTCAGATTGTTTAAGCATCGAGCATTCACTACCAAGATCAACAAAGGAATCCATTTCTATGTCGTTAATACGTACAGTTTTAAAATATTTATCTGAAATTTTACCATAGACATTTACTCTGTTCACAGATTTTTGAGCCGGAATTATTTTGAATAACAATTTTCCGCCTCATGACCAACTTTCATACATTTAGTACACTTTTTGATTGGTTGAGTACATTGACCTACAAAATGGCCTTCCTGTTTGCAGTTATTGCAACGAAGGACTCTGTCTTTGGTGCCTGGATTCTTTGTTTTATTATCAGAGGAGTTTGTAATGGATAGATTTTTATTAATATTAGATTTGCGATCAGAATTTTGTTTTAGACTTCTTGAATTTCTTAAATAAGTGAGCAATTTATCCAAGTCCTCATACTGAGCCGCCTCAGCACCTAATCTGACGGTGCGATCATCTATACCATGTAGAACACATTCCACCGCTCGTTTACCACTTATACTACATCGGTTAATAAGAGTAATTTTATCATAAAAATAATCTTTGAGGGAGTCTCCGTAACGTGCACGCCTAGCCAGCATATCTGCTAACATTTGACCATAGTTCTCTTCAGAGGGAAAAGCCGATATTAATTTTGTCTGCCATTGGCTCCAAGAGAAGAGCACCGATGGTAATCCTTCATACCAACGTTTTGCAATGCCTTGAAGCTTAGGGAGTGCAAAATGCACTATTTGCTTTTCATTCCATGAATAAATAGCAGCACACTCATTCACCTTGTGCAACCACATACCCATCGTTTGCTCTTTTCTTGCAGGGTCAAACTCTGGTAGAGTATTGTTGAAAGAACCTATGTTTTCATGACCCGGGGCTAGTGACCTCAATGCCTGGACTAAAATATTTAAATCACTACTGCCTCCGCTAGAAGCAGCAGTGTTACCTGTAGTTCCTTCTATTGCTGCGGGAAGATGTTGCACGTTGCGATTCGTGCTTTGTTGTGGGCTGCTGCGCCGCTGGCTGCTGCGCAGTGGGCTGCTGCGCCGTGGGCTGTTGCGCCGTGGACTGCTGCGCCGCGGGCTTCTGCACCTCGGGCTGCTGCACCGCTGGCTGCTGCGCCTCGGGCTCCTGCACCGCTGGCTGCTGCGCCTCGGGCTCCTGCACCGCTGGCTGCTGCGCCTCGGACTGCTGGGCCGCCGGCTGCGGCGTCTCGGGCTGCTGGGCCGCTGGCTGCTGCGCCTCGAGCTGCTGGGCCGCTGGCTGCTGCGCCTCGAGCTGCTGGGCCGCTGGCTGCTGCGCCTCGCGCTGCTGGGCCGCTGGCTGCTGCGCCTCGGGCTGCTGGGCCGCTGGCTGCTGCGCCTCGGGCTGCTGGGCCGCTGGCTGCTGCGCCTCGGGCTGCTGGGCCGCTGGCTGCTGCGCCTCGGGCTGCTGGGCTGCTGGCTGCTCCAAGGAGTGATGGTGGCTATTATCATCTGCACTTTTGAATGGTTGCACTAGTACACACCCCAAAATCGGAGAGGCAAGCACTCTTTGTCTATCCATGTTCTCGACCGAGAAAGAGAAAAGAAAAAAATACACATATTAGAATGAGCTACTAATCCCACTTCTGAATTGTAAAATAAAAGAGTAGTTCATTATTATACTTGTTTTATTTATAACCAAAAATCATAGAATTGCAATAATTACCATTGTAAATATTTCTAGTTATCAACATAAAATTATTTATCATAAGTTTATTCATAATTAAATTAATAATTAAACCTATATATAATCAAAAATTGTCAAAAATAAATATTACATGATCAACTTACTTAATGGATGATGTTAACTCCACGAACGTCGCACACAGACTGAGCTCGCAATGATGGCGCCATGCTCTTTTATACACTAATAGTGGGGATGGCGACATGATTGCGAGCTTGACAGTTAAAATTATTTTAATATTGTTTTGCAGCTAAATTAAGATTTTAGGTAGTAAATAATCTTTAATTATTTAACAACAAATAATGTGATATAAAAATACATATTATGAGACATAAAATGACACGTGCTTTCATAAAATATGCTGGAACGCGTATCTAAGCACGTGTTTGAGCGATTGTATGCAAATATGCTCACACACAAAACACGGGAAGTCGAAAGTCACAGTGACCAACACATGAATAACACAAATATTTTCCTGCTTCATACGTCAACATAAGCTTCAATTAATCATCACTATAAAACTATGACGTTTTTTGATTTGATAGATAATATTTACAAACAAAACGTTCGGTGTTGATGTTTGAACGTAGGCATTATTTTGAAGTAGGTGATTAAATCAAAAAAAGGTGTTGCTTCACCAGTAAACAATACAGTAATTATTCTAGTGTTATTAATTAAGAAACCCGTAAACATTGAAAAAACGTCTAATAAAAAGAAAAAGGTTGAACAAACAAGCATGTGATTATTATTTTAAAGAACAGAGGGGCAATTCTCATAATTTTAAGAACGTTTGGTCTGATCTCAGTCTCAATCTGTCAAAAATAATTTCCCTACATATTTGAGAAGATTTTGAACGTTTTTAATTCCGGGAATTGACCTTCTAGTGTCAAGATACTTTTATTTGACTTATCTTATTTTTGCATAGGGCGTGTGTCAAGCGTAGGCGTCTACGCGATGTCAGCTACGAGGCGCTACGCGATGTCAGCTACGAGGCGTCTACGCGATGTCACCTACGAGGCGTCTACGCGATGTCAGCTACGAGGCGTCTACGCGATGTCAGCTACGAGGCGTCTACGCGATGTCAGCTACGAGGCGTCTACGCGATGTCAGCTACGAGGCGTCTACGCGATGTCAGCTACGAGGCGTCTACGCGATGTCAGCTACGAGGCGTCTACGCGATGTCACCTACGAGGCGTCTACGCGATGTCAGCTACGAGGCGTCTACGCGATGTCAGCTACGAGGTGTCTACGCGATGTCAGCTACGAGGCGTCTACGCGATGTCAGCTACGAGGCGTCTACGCGGATTCAACGCCTACGTTGCACAGACTATCTTATGCATATCACTCTACATAGTACAGTACAGTAGTGTAGGTACTTAGGTAGTCTAGTCTATGCTACATAGACTCTACGGATAATTTGACCTTATCTGGTATTAACTTAAACTGACAGTCCTTCTTATATTATAAATGTGAAAGTTTGTATGTTTGTTACTTAATTACGCCGAAACGGCTAAACGGATTTGGATGAAATATGACACACAGATAGTTTAAAACCTGAATTAACACATATAACTTTTATCCCGGTAGTAATGTTCTCGTGGGATAATTTCCGATACCCACGCGGGCAAGGCCTCTGGCAAAGCCACAGAGCACAGAGACGCCTTTGCGACCCCTGCTAGAAGCGGGATTGTAAACATTTTCCATACACGCCAAGCGTGTCACCGTTTACTCTCACTACGCTGCCGTGGCATAACTAAAATGCCGTTATCCGACATCGGTCGATTTTTTAACTTTTAATGCTATTATAAAGAAAAAAAAACTATCGATCTGTGTTTCCGAATTTTCAATACCTTGAATAGTTTTGGAAATAATCATTTATTCAAGGTATTGAAAATTCGGAAACACAGATCGATAGACTTTTTTTTTTCTCTTAATAATAGCATTAAAAGTTAAAAATCGACCGATGTCGGATAACGGCATTTTAGTTATGCCACGGCAGTACGACACAAATGTATAGAAACTGAAATCCTTGAAGTTGGGACATGAGTCCATGACAGAAGTTTTGAGCTCAACACACTATATATGTAGATGCCACGAATTTGGCTAGTCCTGCCGTCTCTAGACGCTAGCTGCGCAGCGATCGCACTCTGTACATACCAGAGATAAACCTCAACATGTGAATGAACTGTTACACTATAAAAATAGCACCTTATCTTATCTATGGGGTTTTAATGATACCTACTGTTTATCTAATTTATTGCACGAGACGACACTCGTCTGATGTTCCCTATCTCATTAATTAATTAAGACTGAACAAGTGTGAGTTTTACGTGCGGTATTCTAGAGTTCAGTACTCATTAAAGCCACGCCCTAACCAAAGCGACGTTTTGTTCGGCGACACTTTGTTCGGCGAACTCGAACACATGGTTGCTAAGGTTTGCAGAGGGCGCCTTCCGCTTTTTCGAACAAATAAGTCACATAATGAACGCGATGACCGCGTATTCGCGCGACCAATCACTTTAGTTAATCTTGAAAACAACAGAGAACACTGCAAACAACAAAGTCTGAGATTCTGTTCTTTTTTATGTAAAAATCTCGACGAAATGTAATAACATTTCGTCAAAAGAAACATAAAAAAGAAACTTATGGTAATAACCATAAGTTTCTTTTTTCTAAACAAAATACCTACTTATTAGGCACTTTTTCAAAGAGTTTTTATTTGATGCCTCATGCATTAATTTCAATGCTGTAATGACATATTTTCAGTTCCTTACTGTTTGGGGTTCAATAAGTTCTGGAAAACCAATTTGACGCGGAACTCTAAAATAAATTAAATTCTTCAGAGAGTCATCAACCTCTCTTCATCTCGCAGAAAGGAAGGGAGGCAGGAGAGTTGGGGAAGGTTCAAGTGCGATAAAAAGTAATTATTATAAGGTTCAGTTTTAAATAGAAACGTGGAACTATAAATTTGTTTACTTTTACAAAGAAATGAGAAAACCTACAACAAACAATGACGCGAATTGAGCATCCGAAAAAATAGCACTTGTGTGCACGGCTCGATTACGTTACACCGCCGGCGACGGCCGGACGTCGGATGTTTATAAGCAAAGCTGATTTACGACTTAAGGCTCCTACAAACAGGCGCGACACGCGAAATAATCGCGCGCGACACACAGGCACCGCTCGTTGCGCGACTTGCGGTGCCTTTGTGTCGCGTGTCGTGTCGCGCCTGTTTGTAGGAGCCTTTAACGGTAAAACCATGTAAAAACATGTATAAGTCATAAGAGTTAGTACAGGATGCAAGTCGTTCAGTAAAATATCTTTTGATGAAAGTTGTAAAAAAAATGCATAATTGAAAACAAATGCGTAATACATTTTGTTAAAACTTTTATGTGTCTTAAGAAACTTATTTTAATATAGTTATATAGGCAGTCGCTCCATGTAAAATACTGGTATTTATCTGCATCCGGGTAGACTGGAAGCCGACCCCAACACAGTTGGGAAAACGCTAAGCAGTCGATGATGTACTCATATGTAAGTTTTATATTAAACACTTATTCACACAAAAGTTTCGGAATAAATTCTCTCAATGATGGTGAAAACCGCATCTAAATCTGTTGCGCAGTTTAGAAGAACAACTCGGTCACACAGACAAACACGGAAGGGACTTAATCCATACTAATAAATGCGAAAGTGGTCTGTCTGTCTGTTACCTCTTCACGCTTAAAACTTAACCGATTTAGATGAAATTTGGTATAGAGATAGCTTGAGTCCCGGGAAAGGACATAGGATATTTTTATCCCGATATTCCCACGGGATCGACACTTATGCGGGTGAAACCGGGGTTTCAGTATTTTACATGGAGCGACTGCCTACCTGACCTCCACAACCCAGTTTCTGGATAATACGATATCCCTTGGTAAGACTGGTTGTCTGACTTTCAGGCATCTGACTACCGGAACCGTGCTCCGAGGCACGGAGGGGTCTCGGTATGCAATGATGGTCACCCATCCACAGACCAACCGCGGCAAGCGTAGCTTAACCTGATCGATCGACATGTGCGGCTGTTATTATTTAACCACAGGCCCCTATACATCCATTTCCTAAAACGTCCACGTAACATAAGATTATTATTATTGTTCAATACGCATCACTATTAATTATAATTACGCCTAATGCATAGTAAGATGTAACGCTACGAAACAAAATGATGGCGTACACATTCTATGTATGTACGTCATCATAATGAATTATTACGTCTGTGTTGTGCCTGTGTATTATTATGGGTGTGTTTTGTTATGAATGTGATTGTTGAACAATCATAATTATACGTAAAAAAAACTTACGACTTGCGACTTCTGACCTATAACTTATTTTCATAATTTTGTTTTTATGTTAAGTACGTTAATGTGACGTGCTCGTTTTTATTCTCTATTATGGGGACTACGTGACCTAAAGCGCGATCACTGTCGGACTGCATAGAAAAGAAAGGGAAGCGCGATGACACAACGCTGGAAATTTATTGCAAAATATGAAGCAATTACCTATCTATTTACAAAAAATCTATTGTTGGACTAAAAAATTAAAACACTAGTTAGTACTTTAATATATTGCTTGTAGAATAATCTGACAAAAAATCAGAATGATTGTATGTATAATAGTATGGTTTTTATTGTAAAAAGAAAGTTTTTAGAGGTTTTTTCATGATTCTATCGTATAGTTGTATTTTTATGTTTTCAACACACTATCTAACTAGCATAAATATCCTGAAGAATATCATATATTTTTCTGATTTTGTTTACTGTTGTCGATCATATACCTACTTTTAGGCATTATAAAACTTGCGTTTTTTGCGTTTAAACGCAAAAAACCCAAGAAGGGGACTCCCTTAAAGTGCTATTAAAAACAGTGTTGTTGTTTTTCTTTTCAGTTTTATTGGTTGGCGCGGTGTATTACACATTTCCCTATTATACAAGGTAAAATTAAATTAGTTAGCTAAACTTGACAGACGTAATAGATTTAGGATGTCGAACATAATAACATAATAGGTAAACCAAAAAACAAACCTAATGATTTTTTATTGGGAGGCCAAAGACCGCCGCGCTGGTAGTGTAGTTACTGTCTAGTTATCGATACTCACCAGTTCTGTGAAGTTAATACAAAAAAAAACTTATTGGCGAAAACGTACCAATCTTGAAAACGTGAGTAATATTAGGTACATACAATGCGTGCCACGAAAGATGAGACTTGACACACCACGTGGTTTGACATGCGCAGAACACGATTTTAGGTATCTTTAGCGGTATGAGGTCTGTGTGCGGGACGGGACCGCACGTCATAGGGGCGGCGAAAAGAGCGGGGGAGGCGGGGGGATCTCATCTTTCGTGGCATGCATTGTATGGTTATTAAACAAAATCGTGAACTTCTATGATCAGAAAAAGTATTACGTTAATTGCGGGTAAAACGTGTAAAAATCATAGAATTTGAATTATCCTTTCCTTGAATACACGACTTTATTTTTTTTAAACGTTGCCCTAAACTAGGAGTTTCTCCTGTATTGTGGGTGTGTTTACAAACATTTGAACTCACATAAACAGCCAGACCCGGAACAACTACTTGTAGGTCATACAAATATTTGTTTCGTGCAGGAATCGAACCCGCGACACGCAGTGCAGCAGTCAATCGCTTAACCAGTGCGCCAACAGTGTCGTCAATGACACACACGACACGACACTCACAGTACCACCATATTTATATTTCTGGTAAATATAAGTAAATCATTTTCATTGCTTTTGTTTAGCAACAGCTAATTTCACACTGTTATTCTGAAACTCGGAAAATACCCTCAAGCATGAAGATACAGGGCTTATCACGAAAACAAACAGCTGTATGTTCTTAACAAGTAGACAGTTTGTCTTGAAGGAGCTCGTCTCCGGAAATTATACTACTTCCATACCTAATTTGCAACACAAATAAACTTTGCTTTTGTTTCTTGTTAAGGGAAATGAATACAACCAACTTAAATTGTTCGTATGTTCAAATCAAAGCTGTCATTCCTTGACTTTTGTATGAAATTGACGTAGGGTTTAGGGTACTTTGCTAAACAATTCATTTCCCTGACTGTACTTACAAAACTGTCGATGAAATTGTGTTATCCTAAGATATTTCAACTTAGTTTCTAATATAAAAATTAGTCTCTCATCTCTAATGATATCATAGGTTTTAAATAATACAAACAAGAACTGAGTATTACAATTTAATAAATAAAATATTCTACACACTAACCACAACTTAATAAAAATAAACACATACAAAAACCGAGTATAATACTTTTCTTTGGTTTAAAAACATGCTGTTAAAAAAACAAAACAGAGATCAGAAAAATTCAAAGATTACATGCACACTGACGGTACTGTTACCACATCGATAAAACCTTTATACAAAAAAATATCAGCACCTTAATTTTGTAACACACTTTCAATCAAAGGTATGAAATTTTGAAGATGGTAGCCGTAAGGCTGATCCGGGGGTACCGCACGATCTCGGGCGAGGCGGCAAGCCTCCTTGCCGGACTACCGCCATGAGATCTGGAGGCGATAGTCCTCGCGCGCCTGTACGAGTGGCGCGCGGAGGCACTACGCCGGGGAGAAACTCCGCTTCTGCGGAAAATCGTGGCGGAACGGACGGACCTCTGGCGCGATCTCATGGCGGCATGGAAAGAGCGACTGTCGCAACCCAGCGCAGGGCACGCCACGATAGTGGCGATAAGACCCCTCTTTGAGGAGTGGCTAGAGAGGCCACGGCGCCCTCACCTACCGCCTGACGCAGGTCCTCACCGGACACGGATGTTTCGGGAGGTTCCTGCACATCATCAGGTGGGAGGAAACGCCCGGGTGTCACCACTGCGAGGATCGCCCAGAGGACACGGTGGGTCATACGGTGGAGGTATGCGCCGCTTGGGCGGAACACCGCCGTGTCCTCGTAGAGGCGATCGGCAGCGGCGGCGGAATCTCGCGTGCGGCCCTGGTGCAAGCCATGGTGAGAGGGAGTGGGAGACAGTCACCTTCTTCTGCGAAGCAGTCATGCTAGCGAAGGAGGTGGCGGGATGGCTGAGGGAGAGAGCCTCCCGTCCCAGCCGCCGCAGGAGACGCTCCGGGCGTCGGGAGCCGCGTGACAACACACGGCCACAAAAAAAAAGACTAAGAGAGAGACTAAGAGAGATTTTAAGGAAATTGCTAATTCTTTGCATCATATTGTTTGAAAAATTTGTCTGCTAAACAACGTAAACAACGCAATTAATGTTTTTGAACCGTCTAAATATAAGACATTGCCAGTGTAACCCACTTACTAATAATATTATATCAGATGAATAGAATAGTACACACCGATTTCTCTCATTCAGTCGTCACTAATTTGACTTTCGACATAGAAGACAAAGCGTTGTGTAACTATACAGACGATATACAACGCTTATTAGTGAGGGGGTAAGTGTTTTACGCCCCGCTAGTCCGCCTTAATTCAAAACCTCCTTAGCATTGTCCAGCCAATGAGGCCACTGTTCCACATGCTTCTGCAGCGTCTCCCCAGGACTGTCGGTGGTGGACAACTGGCTATGAGCCACCAGATGGTAGTCTTCAGCCAGGAACTTATTCGTGACGCCACAGGCAAGAAGACCTTTGAGGGCTTCTAGAGCTAAAGAGGATGGTATCTTTGCTGTAAAGAAAAATAAATGATTAAAAAACGTTGATTAAAACATGAATGAGCCCTGACTGTTTTTAATAATCCTTAGAACCATCTTTAGAGCATAAAATATTAAGATATCCCGGGGAAACGTTTTTCATTTCTGAGTTCAATCTTGTTCAGTTATGAGTCTCAATTTAAAATAGATTTGGGTCGAGATTGGTACGAAATTTTTAATGTTTAAAATTGAGATATTACAATTATGACTTAGCACCAATGAAGTTTTTATATAATTCCAGCAAAGTTGTCTTGACTAACGTTGAAAAAAGCAGGAAATATTCCCGTTTCTTTCCAATTCCATTATTTTTTTCGATGTTTTATTCGAAAGTTTCAAGAAAATTTGCCAGTATATATTTCATGTTTTTTTTTTCAATAAAACCGAAGAATATGAAAGAAACTGGAAACATTACATGTTTTTTTATCAAATACTTACGTAGGTAAGTACGGTCAGCATCAAAAGTCGATTAACACTTCAGTTTTTTTAATCTCAGTTATTGAGCAAAATATTTGTTCGAAATTGCAGCAGAAGTATAATGCGATTTTGAACAAATATTTTGCTCAATAACTGAGATTTAAAAAACTGAAGGTTAATATTTTGCTCAATAACCGAGATTAAAAAAACTTAAGTGTTAATCGACTTTTGATGCTGACTGTACCTTCGTATATTTAGCTTAGGATATCTATGCTTTAACTCTCCATAATAATACGTACTAATAAAATAGAGGGTAAAATTAAATAAAAATATCAGCGCGCTAGGCGCGCCGTCTTCCAACTTATTTACGTTCGATCTTTACATCAATTTATGCAAGCTAAAAAACTCGAATTCGAGCTCGAGCCTGCCAGTTGATTCTGTAAAAATCTCACCGTGAAAACTTAGGTGAAGTGAGTTTGTTTTTGCTTGGAATTGACACTAATGACAGCTCACTCCACGCTCACTTCGCCTAAGTTTTCACGGTGAGATTTTTACAGAATAGCACCGCTGCACCCTAATTGCGTAACACACTATCAATAAAAATCTGAATGATTTTGAAGGATATTGCTAATCCATTGCTTCATATGTTTGAAAAATTTGTCTGCTCAACAACGTATTCAATTAATGTTGTTGAACTGTCAAAATCAAAGCCAGTGCTACTGATACTGAGTTAAGGCTCCAACAAACAGGCGCGACACAATGGCACCGCTTGTTGCGCGACTTGCGGTGCCTTTGTGTCGCGCGCGATTTTGTCGCGTGTCGCGCCTGTTTGAAGGAAGCCTTTACGCAATGACCGCGATGGTGAATCTGACGATTCTTTGGACAGCGAAATTGAGATTGTGGCCGAGAAGAGCCAGATGCATCTATTATTTTTTACCAATTTGTTCCCTAATTCACCTACTTATTAAAAAAATGTTTCAATAAAACTTGTTTTTTCAACTTTTCAAAACATCAAGCGAAAAATTCGAAAAAATCCGGTTTCTTTCCAAAGGATTCTTTCTGTTAATTTTTCTATGTAATACCTATGCGAAAAAAACGGAAAAATACCGCAATTTGTTTTTTTTCATGAAAAAAACAAATTGTTTTTTTTTTCGGTACTATTTTCAACGATCGTCCAGACAACGTAATGCATTCGAAATAATAATTCAATTAATCAAACAAAACTATATATTTCTAAAATCATAACACAATAAAGATTACTCACATCTGAAATCACCAATGAAGGAAATCCCAACCGCTCTTTTATTATATCCCAAAGTATGAGCCCCAACGGTATGCCAGCCGGCTCCTTCATACACCCTGCCATTACCTCCGATTAGGAACCTGGGGATTCATCAAAAACATTCTTAAAACTCAAAGGAACAGAACGCCTTAGGGGAAATCACGGAATCGAAACAAGACTGGGAATTAATTTGAGTAATTTGTTACCTAAACCGACTACAAATAAGTTTGCGAAACTATTTCCGAAGGTTTCTGGCCTCTGGAATATTTCTATTTCTGAACCATGATCTAATTGAAATTGATAGCATCATCGAGATAAATATTTCTGGAGCCATCAAGACTCTTAACAGTAATTGAACTATCTAAGAAAAACTCTCAGTAATGGAAGCTTTAGGATTTCTACGACTACGACTAAGCGCGAATACCACCAAACTTTTTACCTAGAATAAGTCTTAATCCTAAATTTTTGACAGTTGTTTCATAATAGAACTGTCAGACGTCAGTTTTATTCCACGTATAAAAGATCAAAGATAATAGATCTAACTTTGGTGAAATCAGCCCTTAAGTCGGAAATCCGTCTGTATGTTTCGCAAATGTAAAAATATTAAAAGAAGCAAACATTCAGATTAACAAAAATGCCCGTCATGCACGTAGCTACAAAAATAATAAACTTAAAAGTATAGTTGTGTTTGTAAATAGTTTTAAATAAAAGTAAGTTACTCATAAAATTCACAAAAAGACGAGGAATAAAATCAAAGCACGTACAAAGAAGGAACGTGCCCTAGGCCAGGGATGGCGAACCCATGGCACGCGTGCCATTGGCGGCACGTAACAAAATAATTTGGGGACGCCAGAATTTCAGAAATTTAACTGTACACAAGTCACATAGTTTGCAACAGCAGAAGTCGCACTTATTTGTCATTTCATTAAAGTAAATATAAAATTGTTAATATCCACATTAGTCCTACACCAATCAGGGGTTGTCCTTAGGTGTACTTGCATAGTTGCGAACAGAGATAATCGTCGGTTGGTGTCTAAAAACGTCTAGCGGGCCTCTACGATTTGGTTTCGATCCCTCGTACACCTTCCAAAGCCCTTTGGAACCCCGGAGTCCCGAGACATGCCAAGAGAGATTTAAAAAACCGGCTAAGTGCATGTCGGACCACGCACAATGAAGGGTTCCGTAGTTGGAATGAATTTAGCCCAAGAACAAACTTAACATTGTAGTTGAAAAATATGTTCTCCCATACATTCCAACTGAAAATGTAAGTTTGTACGCACAATATTTAATTGAGAGATTTATTTATTTTTATTTAATTGAGACATGTTGTTTTAAGACCAGACTTCTTATAGGTTTTACTGTAATTTATAGGTATAGAACTACTAAATGTATTTTTTTCAAAATTTTAGGCTCAGTAGTTTCGGAGATATGGGGAAATGGTCTATTTTCTTAAATAACTTTAATACAATTTACTTTAAAATTATAAAAAAATCTATTTGAGATCCTCACAGTAAGCCCTTTCATTTGGTATGTCACACGGTACAGATTGCAAGGCTTTTATTTTTCTTTTTCTATTTGCCCCCCAAAAATGACCCCTATATTCTAAATTCATTTATTTACGTTACACGTCTGTCTGTATTTGAGTCACAGATAGTCATATGTGTGCCAAATTCCAACTTAATCGGTCCATTAGATTCGGAACAAATTGGCTGTGACAGACGGGCGGACAGACACACGAGTGATCCTGTAAGGATTCCATTTTTTTCTTTTGTGGTACGGAACCCTAATAATAATAATAATGCAAAAGTATACAGTTTTTTCCAGCATTCCCTAAGCCAAGATTGTTTGTTAGCACGTTATGGCCCCATTTAATATTTATTTGGAAAAAAAATTGCACGTAGATGTATAGAGGTTCGCCATCCCCCCTAGGCCTTGGCAATAATTTTGAATCTAAAAAAAAAACACTTAAAATATTGTTTCAAAAACTGCTTATGCTTACGATTGTCCAATATCAGTGAATTCCCGAACTTGGATATGATATTTCCTGATGCCATTGGCTGCTTTCTGACACTCCTCATCATTGTTACACTCAGGTAAAACGGTATGCTGTACCACGGCGATGTTCACAGGATTCGGAAGAGGATCCTGTCGCAAGAGTGGAGAACTACCCCATTCGGTTATTGGAATTACTCCACAATTTGCATCTGGAATAAAAAAAAACGTCAGTTGGAACTCAAACTCAAAGCATTTATGAATTGTCAAGGAGGTCAGATAGAAATAAGAAGCAAGTTGCCTATTCCAAAGCGTAGTAGGTACCCACGGGGAAGAATAAGAAGATTTTAAATTATATTGTTACCTACAAAAATATTAGTTACATCATTGGTGTTGAATTTATAAACCGATCAACAACTGAGGTGATTCAAGTTATTATGTTTCTTTTCTATTATTTATGTTAAGGAGGAAGCGCTTTTGCCTTAATAACTGATGCAAATCTTACCATGCGCACTCATTCACACCTAGAACAGCTTTTATAAAAATGTTTGTACCGAGTCAGAATCGACACGTGGAGCAGAATCCACTCGCTTGGCTGTTGACAAGACAGTACATAACAACAGCTAACAATAACAGTTCTGTTATGTTACAGAATATCGCGTAAAGATCGAGACTAACTCGTTTCTTCGTCATAATTCGTCGATCAAAAATCTTTAAACATCAGCACTTTTATGTAGCCATCGTTGCTGTGTTAGAATATTTTCAAAGGGCTGCATAGTTTTTTTTAAGAAATCTAGATGCAGATCATCAGCATCATTCCAGCTGAAAGACGTCCACTGCTGGACATAGGTCTCCCCAACCACCGCCACTTCGACCGGTTCTACGCTTCCCGCATCCAGCAGATTCCGCGTACCAAAAGAAGTAGCGTTGACAGGCCTCCCACAAGGTGGACCGATGACCTTGTCAAAGTCAAAGCATTTATTTCAAATAGACACATAAATGGCACTTTTGAATGTCTAAAATTACAACAAAATAGAATTGATTCTAGTTGCACTACTGCAAATAGCAGTCTATGGGAATATACCCTGTAACAAACGATTCTTTTCGATTGAGAAAACTTTCAAAAGAAACCATCGACCAAATTAATTAGATATTCAGAAACTCACCTTCTGCCTCTACCGTTAACTTGACAACTAACGTTAAGATAAGAATTACCCTCATTACCCTCATTTTGCTAAAAGAAAAATACTTTTTTTTTTCCCAAAACACGAAGCTAAAAATCTATAAATTTACAAGCTGAAGCCAGGAGACTGAATATATAATTATTTGCGTTGTAACTCCTTATATACGTATTTGCATAAAACAGTTACAGGGTAAGAACCTTTATCGTTAGGAAAACACAGAATTCTCTGAGGATAAATTCAGTTATTCACTGTAGCGGTGTTTCCTACCAGCTGCATCGATAAGACTCGGTGTAAAAAGAGTTTATTGGAAACTAATAAAAACATGCAGTTTTATCTCGTGTCGACATGAGCTCGAGCAAGGTCATGCTGCGTAAATACAGTCAATAATGTTGGTAACGGGACTGACTACTCAAATTTTGTATAATCGTACCGACGACGGGCGATTTTTTGTCGCGCATTGGTTTTTATAGCGCACTGCTTAGCCCCGACAGTTGAAAATACGACAGTGTTTTTTTTTGACGCGTTAGGATGTCCTTTGTTGGGTTCTCAAGGAGTTGAAAATCCAAGCGAGGCAAAAATCGTTGCGATAAAAAATCGCCGCGTGAACCTGGGCTCACTAATATCAGCAATGGAAGCTCTTTTGTAATTATTTTACAATACGATACGTTAGGACCTACTGACAACTTTTCTATCTACTTATGTTTAGACGTCGTAAATATTGCTTTATAAATAAATAAAATGTAAGTAACACGTAAACAGATAATAATTATGCAATGTGTGAGTTGGTAACCATAAGGAAACATTACGTTAATGGAAGAGGGGAGTTACAATTACCTTTTCTAACCAATGATGTATAAAACTATAGATACGTTGTCCGCACTCTAAAATGGCAACATGAAATGAAGCCAATTGCCACATTTGCGCTCAGTCACGCACCAACCAGTCGCGCGACGCGACGCGACGTATGTTTGTTTTTAATTTATATCGTATGTGAAAACCTGTGCAAAACATAAAGAAAATATGCCGTCGTGTGTTTTCAGAGGATGTAAAAATTATACCCCAAAAGTTAAAGACAAAAATGTGTCATTTCACGCGTAAGTTTACAAAACTAGATTATTTTATTTTATTTTGTACGACGTTGCGTCTAATGGCGGCCGGCGCATGAAGTGACTCTGATAGCTACGTCACTCATGCGCTCGACCAATGAGCATGTAATTTGACTATTACTTATCCTGTGACGTAACTGAAGATGTTTATTTATCTCCCTCTAGCAACAGACATCCCGCCGTACGGTGATATATTTTCTTTCCCTTTCTTTACGCGTATAAGTAGTTATCTAGTATTTTCGCCGTTTTTAAGCGCCGAGATGTTGGTTGATAACGTGTCTATATATAATACGTCATTGTTTCTAACAACTAAAAACTCTAAGGCTTTTCTAAAACCTGTCGGTAAAAAAGGTAGGCACTTTTTGTTCTCCAAAATTTGACTTATGATTTATCTATCTACATTTACATCATCTATACATATGAGAATTGTTGAATGGGGGTTTTCGTGAAAATTTACGACACCAGTTGGCACCACTTTGACAAGAGGTCTTCCATTTCGACAATGAATATAAAATATATGATGACGTTCATCATTCGATTCATTCATTCGTTCATCATTCAGTCATGACTAAAGAAAATATAGGCTCTTTCACAGATGCCTGGACCTGACGTGTCAGTGCTGCCACCTAGCGAACGTCATTTCAGAAAACCCTCATTGAATAAAGAACTGACCCGAAATTGTCAAATTTTCCCAATCAACCTTATACTATGGTGATAAGTTGAAAAACGAAATTTGACAGATTGTAGTAGCTTGATGTGCGTGTGGCGTCTGTAAATTGTTTACAAATAAAAGTAGCATTTCGTGTCAGTCTGTGTGATCGCATTGTTTCTCCAAACTACGCAACGGAATTTGATGTGGTTTTCACCATCGTTTAGAGAATTTATTCCGGCTGGTTTATGTGTGTAATACATTAATAATAAACCTACACATCTTAAAGAAATCTTGATGTTTTGTGAAGTGTAAAAACCGTTCGGAACGGGGGCGGATCACTATAGTATTTAATAATGACAAAAAATATATGGATCTCATAAGTAATGAGACATGTTTTTCGGCCACTTGAGACATCTGAGAGCTTATCTTTATCAAGGACCAGCTTCTGCCCGCGACTCCGTCCGCGTGGAGCCAACCATAAATATTATAAAACCCTCCTATAGCACTCGACAATAATGTAGCTTTCTATCAGTTTTTTTTTATCCTTTATTAAAAAGAACCAGGTTCTTAATAATTAATTACAATCTAGCTTAAAAGACTTAAAATCAATTTAAATGTAACTTAATTTTTTACCAGTGAAAGAGTTTTTGAAATCGATGAGCACTTTCGAAGATTACCTCAAAAAAAAAAAGAAGCATACAAACTTACAAATTTTATCGCATCTGCCTAGGTCACAATATCTTCATAGTCATGGTCATGGCTATCTCTAGTGGAGATAATGTCTGAAATACACGTGTTTTCAACCTAAAGGTTTATTTTATCAAAAGATTATTTGTAAGTCGAAATCATTTTTCATGAAAAGTCTCTATTATGCTCATTGAAATCAAATTTGCCAATGTTTAAGGGAAAAAATTTACTTCAATAAATCCTTTTCCTTTCATTTCCTCAAAACAGTATATTTTATCATTTTTTATTTTTATTAAAAGCTTTTCCTGTAACGGACGTTTTCATTTATGAAAAAAAATAGCAAAAAAATATTTGAAAATTAGTAAACAGGAAAATAAACGTAATAACGACAATAATTACATGAACGTAATATTGCTCAATATTACCTTGTTATAATAAATTATAATCTGGTATTGGTCTTTAGTAAACATGCCCGTTTAATCAAACATTACAAACTTATTGAGTTTCAAAGTTTACTCTACTTATACGAGTAGTTATAACAAAGTGGAGACGATAATATGACAACGAATAAAACTGCGTTTATCTAACGCCGTTCCCAGTCTGCATTCGAAAATTAAATCAAGTATATCCAATATAATAGTGAACAACTAGTCACAAAGCAGTTCTAGGACAATTGCGCGAATCCACTTGCGTGAAAGACAATTTTCGCTGCCAGTAATTATTTTTCTTATTTTTTTTTTCTTTTTAGCGTCTTTTACTTAATTGTTTTTCGGCATGGGTGTCATTTTCTTGGTTTTCGAGGTCGCTGATAACAAAATTGGGCTCAAAATGTTTTGTACAGCCGTCTCCCCAAATTTAAGATCCTTCGTCCGATTAATTTCCCCTGTCTTCTAACACATCCCTCTTCAGAATTACTTGTGGCGCTGATGTTATTCATCCGCCACAATAATTATGATTTGTTTGCTCAAATAGTCTAATCCAAACAGATGTTTGGATGTGGTTTATGTTTAATGATCTGTTCTAACAATTATAATTGAATATATTATTTTATCTTTTTGTTTGTTTTAGTTCAGTATTAACCCCACAAGTTCTACATTAAGGTCAACTGTAGCATCATAGTTTTTTATCGTTTTAACTTTAATTTTTTTATAATAACTTGCTTTTCCATTTCACTTTCGACATTGGCAGAATAGTCGACATTACTTGCCATAAATAAAAATAGAATAAAAAATCGAGATGTCATTGTCATTTACTGTCGTAATATAATGAATGTTTCCGTGACTAGGTTATGACGTAGTACGTACCTGTAGAAAAAACACTATTACGTCAATATACTTAATAAAAATATTAAATTCACTGACAGAAAACGCACAGTCTAAACCGCTGGGTCCAAAAGCATGAAATTCTGCACACGAGTTCCTTATATTATAGCGACAGTGAGTATCAAGGAAGTATTATAAAATTCACCTACTAAAGGGGTTACCTATAGGTGATGAAAGTTTGTATGGAAGTCCGTCATTTTTGCCGATGGGAATTCCTATCGGGCATGCAGCTTGTAAATAAATAAAATACAGATACTACATCAGTCAGTCAGTCTGCCTACCCTTTTTCCAACTACGTTGGGGTCAGCTTCCAGTCTAACCGGATGCAGCTGAGTACCAGTATTTTACATGAGCGACTGCCTATCTGACCTCCACAACCCAGTTACTGGGTAACACGATATCCCTTGGTAAGACTGGTGTCAGACTTTCGGGCTTCTGACGACTCTTGACGACTGTCAAAGATCCAAGAATGACATCCGGAACCAACGTCTTAAAGTGCTTTTCGAGGCACGGAGCGGTCTTGGTATGTAAACATGGTCACCCATCCACGGACTGACCGCGGCAAGCGTAGCTTAACCTAATCGATCGACCTGTGCGGCTGTCATTACTTAGCCATGATCCCCTCTAAAAACACAAACAGCCGGTCGATTCTGTAAAAATTTCACCGTGAAAACTTAGGTGAAGTGAGTTTGTTTTTGCTAGGAATTGACACTATTGACAGCTCACTCCACGCTCACTTCACCTAAGTTTTCACGGTGAGATGGTTACAGAATCGCACTGCAGAAACTACATGTATCTACATATTGTCAATGTGACAACGGGAGGAAGCAATGCGAAAACACACAACATTTAAATTTATAAAACAACAAAACTTTCGATATTTTCATAAGAGTATTGGTATTTTACAATTTGTAATAGCTACTTATCATGAAAGCCATAGAACAGCAGGAATGTTAAAATAATCCTTATATTTCCTTTACAAAAAACATCTCTAGGGAAATCAAACTGGAAATAAATTTGCTCGATCCATGAATAAGTAGTAGGTATCGGAAAAGCGGAAAAATCTTCTAAATTATTTGTTTAAGTAGTATTATTAGATGTTTAAATATAGATATTTTCCAACAGTAATAATGTCACTATCGTGGCTTTTCATCTATAAACAAGAAAACACGGAACAGATGTTGTAACATCTATTCCATTTGGCATGGCATTAGAGGAATTATTTTAAACCTATATAAAACTTATCTCAGTGACCGTAAGCAAATTACTGTCTATAAAGAGAATATGCTCTAAGTCTAAAGTAGAGGTAACATATATGTCATCACCTAGATATACATCATGCGGGATACCGCAAGGAAGTGTCGTTCCCGGCCACCGTAGGCGTGGGCCTGCGGGCGGAGAGTAATGGGTAGCTCACCGTCCGATCAGGACCAGGCCCGTGCCGGACAGTGCGTACGTGTTCCACGCACGCCTCAAAGAGATGTCAGCATTAAACGAAGGGGCCCGTAAGGGCCGAAGCCTGCCGGGTCAGCGGGATTGTCCGAAAGGGTTACCGCTGGCCCGGAACATAAAGGGCGAAGGGCGAGAATTTTAGGTGCATCGTGTTCACATATTATTATTATATAATTAATGTATGCAAAATTTTGTAAAATATTTTAAAAGAGTAACGGTGGAGTTTCTTGCCCGTTCTTCTCCATACGAAAACTACCTTTTGGAATGGGCGACTAGAATCAATTCTATTTTTTGTAATTTCTGACGTTCAAAAGTGCCTTTTATGTGCCTATTTGAAATAAATGCTTTGACTTTGACTTTGACTTTGAAGGAAGGAACACGGGTGGGTTTTAGTCAGTAAGAGTCTGACACTCCCTTCCGCTCCACCCAAAGCGGGAGGAGTCATTTGATGATTTCCCATCCTGAAAAAAAAAAAGCCCTTTGTTGTTGTTTCTCATTTATATCAATGATCTGCCAAAATGCACTAAATTTCAAACAGTTTTATTTGCTGATGATAGCACTCTCGTTATATCATGCAAACAAATTTAAACTTACCAAAATGATATAAACAACTCCTTCCATTGCATAATAGATTGGCTAGTAATGGATGAATTAAAAATAAACATAGAAAGAACAAAGCTTATGACATTTAACCAAAAAACCGTTATCCCTAATTTAAATATAGAACATGCCAGTCAAAGAATAGCTGAAACGAACAACCAGATTTTTAAGCCTTCAGTTGGATAGTCACTTGACCTGGAAATGTCACGTAGAGATCGTCTGTAAAAAATTACACCAATACTCATATGCACCTATAATCTAGCAAAAATGGCAAACGAATCAAAAATCAAATCTTTGTTCTCATATCGTACAAAGCATATAATAACATCTACATTACGTTTTAGTAGTACCGACTATGGGTTTTTACGTACGTAGACTATAATATTAGTCACTTTAGCTAGTGCCTAGTAGCCGCTAGTTACCAAAGGCCGACCGCTTAAGAGGAAATGCGGTCGTACAGACTTTTGAAAAAGTCTAAGTAAAAAGTCATAATTCGAGGTTTGGCTATCGCCTATTTCCTCTTCCAATATTGGACTAATTTAAAAGATATTTTTCATAAATCGAATAAGAAGGATATTTCCCTATGATTTAATTTTTTCATTAATTTAATAGTTGTCAAATTTGTACACTAGGCCTCTGCTGACAGCGGTTTGAATCGGCATTTTGAGGCTTAATATAAATAATAATTCAAACTTAATATTGTAGCCCTGATTATAGTCCTTTAAGAGTTATCTTATGTACACATCCGTCGAAAGATAAGGAGCCACTAATTAGTAACATCATTCACTAGACACTAATTGAACTTGTGCTGTTTACACAATAATTATTAAGTAAACTAAGTTGTTTAAACAATGGCCAAGTCGTCTTGGGATGGTTTAATTATTGATGCCTGAGGAATTATTGGGGAATCCCAAAAAAAAGTAGTACAGACACACATCAAGCAATCAGGGGGCCTAAAAAGGCCTCTTTGGCGGAATCATAAAAGGATAACATTATGAATCATGATCATGATGATGATGATTGTTTTTTTTTGTTGGTCGTGTGACCTAAACCCGCAGCTTTTCTGTGTATAAATGGAATACAGATAGTGCCATCCACAAAGACGCGCCCCACTCTTCTTCCTAATCGCTAGTTAATTCCGCTAGTGTTTTATTTTTTTCGATACACACTAATTACCAGCTAATAAGTAATTAGTGTGTATCGACAAAACTAAAACACTATCGGAATGATGTAGAGTTGTACTGTAGGCATCAGGAAAAAGAGTGGGCGCGTCTTTGTGGATAGCACCATCTGTACTTAAGAGGCGACGGGACCTCCGAGGAATTTGAAAAATAGGTATTTGAAGAAACTATTGCCGTCGCCTTACCTCAAGTCTGCCCCCGTAGTGTGTGATAGGGACAGCTGAAGCTCAGACCGAAATTATCACAAAAATTTTGACGAGATCAACGTTTCGTATTCCCCTTTTTTCTCATCGAAAACTGAGCCGATTCAATTATCTTTTACATTAACATTTTAAAGAAAGAGTATGATTAGGTTCCTAATTTTTTTTATGTTAAATACATTTCTAATTTGTCTGCTAGTCCTCTAATCAAGGCGGTAAAAAAATAGGGCATTTTTTGTAATTTTTAGAGAGTCATATTTTCTTTACTAATTAGTAGCTAAAAAAAGAAAACGACAGGGACGTGCTTACAGCAATTTTCATTTTATGAAAAAAAATATTGCTCTAGAGGATTCAGGAAGAAAAAAGGGGCATACATTTGTATGGAGAATCGCACGCCCTCTTCCCTCTTAAATCACAGATAAGCGTAATTTTAGTGTGGGTTTAGGTCACACAGTGCTCTAAAAAATATTCATACCAGTAATTAAAGTGGTTGACCTAGCGCGCCTGGGTGCTTTGGTCTAGTGATCGCAAATGCTACTGCTGAGCATGAGGTCTTGGGTTCGACGTTCAGTTCGGTACTAGGTCGGATAGTGTTATTGAGTTTTTCAATCTAGTCTTTTCAGTGGCAGCCCGGAGTCTGGATTTGAGCTCGGTTCATGATAAGGCAGTAAACACACGGCATATTTTAAACGCGCAGACGACGCGCGTTTTCGGCGCCGTAGATGCTGATTGTTTTGGGTTCGAATCTCGTTTGAAGCGCGTATACGCGCGTCATCTGCGCGTTGTCTGCGCGTTTAAAATACGCCGTGAGCTTACGCCTTAATAGGCTCACCCCCTCTTACATGGGACTTAAACATAACTGGTGAAATGTGAGTTTACTATAGATACCAGTGGAGAAGGTTCCATACGATTCGATTCTTATCAGCTTCCCTTTGATGACATCACATTTAATCCTATGCTACTAATTTGTGAGGATGATGATGATGATGATGACGACGATGACGATGACGATGACGATGACGATGACGATGACGATAACGATGACGATGACGTGATGATGACGATGATGATGATGATGAAGATGTTTTTGAAGGTTTCACTTCTAGCACGTGTGAATTGCACACATGCTGTTTTTTTTTCCCGTGGTGAAATCCTCATGGATACCCTCCGTCTGGGAAGAACGGAGGGTTATGTCGGACTCCCACCGACTAAAGGCTCCCACAAACAGGCGCGACACGCGATATAATCGCGCGCGACACAATGGCACCGCCCGCTGCGCGACTTGCGGTGCCTTTGAATCGCGCACGATTTTATCGCGTGTCGCGCCTGTTTGAAGGAGCCTTAAAACCCTATTGTTTCTTTTATTACCATGAGTCAGGGGCCCGGGAGATACTTGTACATTCGCCGCACCCCCAACTGATAATAGGTACCTACACCTAACCCTTCGAGTAAACATAGATAGTTTATAAATGGATTCTTAAGTTATTCCCCGATTTTAAACGAAGTTATTAATTACATTTTATTGAAATATGTATTAACGTAATACAAGTAATATTAATCATTCAATTTTCCGACCGCAATGCATAAGTGTTATAATATAATTATTTCACATAGCTGCGTAATCTAAATAATATTGGTAATGTTCTCTTTGAGTTAGTTTGTTGTTCTCTTTGTTCTTTGTTATTTTGTACGAGGTATTTAAAAATATTAACTTTTATACACACATAACATAAACTAACGCTTTCTTCCCATGGGGTAGGTAGAACCTACAGAATGCCACCGAATGCTAAGATCCTCACATACTCCGTTGTTTCGTTTACGTTCATACATCAGCAGTGCGATTCTGTAACCATCTCACCGTGAAAACTTAGGTGAAGTGAGCGTGGAGTGAGCTGTCAATAGTGTTAATTCCTAGCAAAAACAAACCCACATCACCTAAGTTTTCACGGTGAGATTTTTAGAATCGACCGGCTGCATAGCTATTCACAACCACTCGACACGCTTCCGTACCGTATCGAACATCAATAAATGTTATCGTAGGAGACCCCTCAACGCTATTCACAAGTCCAAAACCCGAAAATTTTGTCAGTTTAAATAAAATAGACGTCCGCTATACTTCCGACAGCTGTTTCCTGTACAGGACAAGGAAAATCAGGTTGTCGAAATGTGTCATTTTCGATATGATAGCTTGTCGAATGATTTTGAATTGCTATGCTGGTGCACACATGCACGTCGGTGAGTACTGTGGGGGGTGCAGATGGGAGCTTCACAATATAATTGAAAAAAGCTTCGACTTGAATATAATATATTTACGACTTTACATTATCATGTTATTTCTAGCACTCTTACAAAAAAAATCATATTAGAATATTTGAAAATTGCTTGAACGTTCGAATGGAACATACCGGCAATTATAACCAGCCTGTACTGCTAAAGGTAGGGCTACACCGATAGCCTCTACAGTACCTTGCATTCCCACTTGACTTTTCTAAAGACCATCGCCATTATGGTCACTCTCACTATACGTTCTATTAACTTTATGTTTTGATATTTAATTTCCAGTTAAAATTAAGCAATCGAAATAAAATTTTAAAGGACAGACTAAAGCAAAAATGGATCCATTGTTACCCTAAAAATTGCTTATAGGACAAACTAACTAAAATTGCTTTAGCGTCATTGAACCCAAAAAATCACTCAATTAGTTTGCAAATGATTGATACGATCGTTTAGAAACTCTTATCTTAATTAAGATTTAAGTCTTATTTTTATTAACAGTAGAAACTAAAGTTAATTGATGAATTTGAAGCATTTAATTATTAAATAAAATGATCTATCTTTGTTAAAGTTTAGATGAATTATTGAAACATACGTAAAAAAATATTCTTTTTAAGGGGGCTAAATAAATCTTACTTTATTACTTCTATTTTTTTTTTTTGCTTTTGCCTGCGACTTCATCCACGTGAGGTTTCTTGTTCCCCCGACCCACCCCGTCGCATCGCATCGCCTACCCGCGCTATTACTTCGTTTTCACTTAGCGTTCTTTCTGACTTTTTTTTTCTCTTTGCTCTGTTTCGTGTTTAGGGTCCTAGCGTAATGGTAAGTAGCTTACAGCGTTCCTCATGAAATGGGCTATCAAATGCAAAAAAAAATCAAATCCGACAGGTACTTCTAGAGGTTAGCGCGTTCAAACAAACAAACAAACCTCAGCTTTATTATTATTATAGAAATATCTAGCACGTGATATTATTCCTGGTACCTCTCCAAAGTTAAGGGCTGGATTTACGTCCTTATTACAACGGGCGCGGTTCAAACTCCAGACCTCTGTTTTTCGCCCAATGTTGAACTAATCGATTAGTGCAATGACGTAATATAAAATATCTGTGGTTTGTTTAACAACACTAATTAAGAAGCACGTTGATTGCGGCAAGTGTCTAATGTGCATGAGAGGAGATGACACGTGTTTTATTGCGTGCATGTAGTTTGTGGTAATATTGATTAACAACATGGAAACAGTATACTTTAAACTATTACATTATTATTATTATTTATTACTTATAGCATCTGACCCATTGCACATTGCTCGCAGAACAGATGGCCGATGGTGCCGAAAGGTTCTGGAGTGGCGACCACGTACCGGAAGACGTAGCGTTGGAAGGCCTCCCTCAAGATGGTCTGACGACCTTGTGAAGGCCGCAGGAGCCCGTTGGATGCGAGAAGCACAGAACCGGTCGAAGTGGAGGTGCTTGGGGGAGGCCTATGTCCAGCAGTGGACGTTTTTCGGCTGAAATGATGATGATGATCTGACCCATATCCAACATATTAATGAAGCACAGAACCGGTCGAAGTGGTGATGCTTGGTGAGACCTACATCCAACAGTGTACGTCTTTCGAATGAAATGGTGATGATGAACCAACATATTCACAAAATCAATTTCTTATGAACAAACCCACGTCCTCACGTTCCCGTTTACCTTTAATGGCAGAAGAATTCACAGTCTCGTAAGCGAACCCACGGGCACAGAGAGTTCACAAAATAAAACTGTAACATATTTTTTAACATCCAAAACAATATTTTTCCTATTAAATACCCCTTTATGTGCAATCCAGTACCTATCACGTATTCAAGAAAATATAACTTGAAAAAGAAAACTTTTAAAACAAAATAAAAACATAGCGAAATGGGAGACGTTGCATTTAATACTACCGGTAACCCCGCTTCTTCTGTATGAAACGATACGACTTTACTAAGCCATTTGATGCAGAAGCGACTATGAATTTTGCTAGATCTATCTGTACGCATCATACTGACGTCACGCAAAATCCTACATCGCGCAAGCAGAGTTTTCCGCACAACTAGCATATATGCAACGTCCCGACATCAATTCGTCAGGTCAGTTGCCCACCAGACACAATACCCGTATGGTCGGAGGATCCTCCCTTTTCTATTGTGGATGACTAAACTTTATTCCCTGTTCCTCGTACCTCCAAAAGACTATGTAAGTATATAGGACTCTGCTTCCAGTTTTGATCTAGAAGTAAAACAGAAAAGGTTTGTCATTAGTGTGTTACGCAGATAAGGTGGCTGGGGTGTTGTGGCGCAGCTTAGGAGAGACCTATGTCCAGCAGTGGACTGCGATAGCCTGAGTTAATTGATTTAGATAAGGTTTATGCTGCTGTTATCAAACTTTCAGAATTCTAGCAAATCGTATCGACAGACTGTTGCAAATATTTATTCTATGACCGAAAACCAGAAATGGTTACGATGGTTAAACAACCTCTTCGGGGCATGAAAAGGATGAGATTCTTTCGTGCATAGAAGAACACTTACCTAGAGATATGTAAAGATTAGGTATCACCAAAATGCACAAACTATTCGCGAGTCCGCTATTAACGGATTGATTGGCGATAGCGTTATAAGAAGACTCAAAACTCAATGCATTTATTTCAATTAAACCATTTACAAGGACATAAGAATTGCCAAGGAGTCAGTCAGAAAGTTGAAGCTAGTTGCCCATTCCAAAACGTAATCTATCACTATGGAGAAGAACGGGCAAGAAATTCCAAGGGCATCTTTTAACTTTATATCACAAAACTTCTTGTTTCTTTAAATAATTTTTCCCAACACGTCTGCAAAGTTTTGTTAGCTAGTTTAATGTGACCCTGTATATTAATAAAGTTGTTATTATTAAACAGGTTCCTTACAGTTTCACGTCTGCAGAGGTTGTAGATGGTTCTGACAGTCCTATTTCGTAGAATAAAGAAAAAATCTATATAAGAATGTAAAATCTTAATTTATGAAATTTTAATTTATTATATTTATGTCATTTTTTTTTAAATTCTGTTTGTATTATTATTATTATTTATTATTATTATTTTTTATTCATGTTTTTAAAATTGTAAACTTTAATTAATTAATTTATTTTTTCATATGTGTGATTTTACCTGATACTTATAAATGAATTTAGTTTTATTTTGTTTAATACTAACATTAGTTTTAAGTACCATTGTTACCTACTAACAAAATATGGACCTGGTCTGAATTAAATGTTTTTTATTTTATTTTTTATTTTATATCTCTGCAGCCCGTGCCGACAGTAATAATAAAGAAAAGAAAGAAAAAGTATTTATTGCGACAGGAAGATCACAAATAAAAATCCAAGTTATATAAAAAAAAGTAACAAAGGGAAAATGAAACAGAAAGTCCTATACGAGGCCAAAAGGCTCCTATCTCTGCATGATGCTGATAATCACAGCTAATGCACAGTACCTTTGATCCTTACCATGGCATAATTGCATAAAATTAGGAGTAAAAGCCTAGTGGATGCTGCCTTGTGTCGGTTCACACTAATTATTCAACGACACCTATCATAATATCGTACATTGTTCTCTGAAATTATAGTGCGTGCCGCTTTATACATGGTAAAATTTATTTAGCTATCGAAACTTCGCAGATGTGAGGAGTACTGAAGTCTAAACATGGTGAAACAAAAATTAAATTAATTTGATGAGTTTTTTTTTGGGGTCATCAATCGCCTTCTGTATTGTAGTTGCTTGAAGTATCAGTTTAAATGTCGAGAATGTTTGCGAGTGTCCGCATTGACTGTTTTTATGCCAGCATGCGCAAGAGGGCAACCTCGATAGCGAATAGAGTGCGGGGCAGCGGCAACAGTCTTCTTGCCGTTATTGCCAACAGGTTGGACGGGCCTTTCATGCGGCACTGGCAGGGCTTACACGCACCCGTATATCGGGCGTGGGGCAGGTAAAAATTTTATTTGACATTTTATTAATTTATTCTATTCAATTCTGACATTTTTATAATTTTATTTATTTATTTTTTCTTTTTGACAAATTTAATTACGTATTATTATTTTTAATTGATCACAATTTTATTCTGGGTTTTTAACTGTTTTAAATTTAATATTATATATATTTTATAATTAATTTTAATGTATGTTTGAATCTATGGACTAGAATTATGTCTGAAATAAATAAATTATTATTATTATTAAAGAATCAGTTTTTTTTTTGTGTATATTTATAGACGTGATGACTATCGATATCTAAACACGCTAAAACAAAAAAAAATAACAAGTTTTCAACTCATACTTTAAGTAATCTACATTACCAACGGCCGTTGACCCAAAAAAAAATTTTTATTTTTTGTGTTTTGTTTTATTATACAGTATCGATACCCACCACACATCCGTGAAGTTACGCTAGCTAATTTTAAGTTGACCCTGTATATTAATGAAGTAGGTATTCTCTGCCTTAAAATAAAAATTGAGGAAGGGAAGGAAAATACGAAAGGCAGGTTTAAAGTCACTTCAGTCTACTCGTCTCTATGGGTAGCCTAAAACCAGAACCCACTCAAAGAATTTACACAAATTATATAATAAAGAGAATAAAGAATAAAGGCTCCTTCAAACAGGCGCGACACGCGATAAAATCGCGCGCGACACAAAAGCACCGCAAATCGCGCACCGAGCGGTGCCTTTGGGTCGCGCGAAATTCGCGTCACGCGTCGCGCCTGTTTGCAGGAGCCTTAATGAGTAAAGAGAATAAAGAGTATTCTAAGAATACAATACTCTTTATTCTCTTTATTCTTTATAGAATAGAATAGAAATTCTATTCTAATTTTCTATTTCCAGACCAGATGTATGAAACAATATATGATTAGACCTGCTGTCTTGTATGGATCAGAATGTTAGGTCACAAAAGGGAAGAATGAAAGGCAATTGCATGCAGCTGAGATGAGAATGTTAAGAGGGATGTGTGGTGTTACACGAATGGATAGAATAAGAAATGAGTACATAAGAGGAAGTTTGAAAGTGGCACCGATTTAACTGAAAAGTTGTGTGGAAATCGGTTGTCATGGTATGGGCATGTGTTACGGAGAAATGAGGTAAATGTAGTGAGGAGAGTTTTCAGTATGGATGTCGGTGGCTATAAGAGTAGGGGAAGACCAAAGAAACGATGGATGGAATGTGTGAATGATGATATGGTTAGAAAGGAGGTGACTATGGAGATGACGACTAAAGGCTCCTACAAACAGGAGCGACGCGCGACGCGAATCGCGCGCGACACAAAGGCACCGCTTGTTGCGCGACTTGTGGTGCCTTTGTGTCGCGTCGCGCCTGTGTGTACGAGCTTTAATGGAGAAGTATGGAAGAAACAGACGTTGTTAATGTGATTAAGGTGCGTTTTTGCTTAGCAGGAATTTGGTAACTTAAAATACGTGTATGCTTTATGACTGTTTTATTGCGACTGAATGTGGGGGGGACATGCATACGTTAATAAACACTTACAAATCTATGATATTGACATAACATGCCGCCCACCAAAAGGACATAGTTCTTTTATTAATCTAATACTTTAACATAACTTTAATAACTTAAAATATTTACTCAAACATAAATTAATTTACTCATTAGCAATGGGTAAAGGGCATAACTTTGAACAACATCTCTTAGTTACACTGTTGCCACTTTTTATGCTGTAGACTCTGGTTACGCCATCTTGTCCAGGATGTTTTTCTACAACACGACCCAGAGAAAATTTGCCAGGCGGTAATCCATCGATTCTTATTAAAACAACATCCCCAATCTTGAATTCTTCTACTTTCTTTAACCAAATGGGACGTTGTTGCAATCGTGTAAGGTATTCTTGTTGCCAACGTCGCCAGAAATCGCCAAGCAATTTTTGGGTGTATTGCCATCTGGACAAGGAATGAATCCTTGTATCTTTGAAATCAGGTGACGGTACAACGATAGGAGCTTCGCCGATTAAAAAGTGTCCAGGTGTTAGTGCTTCTATGCAGTCTGGATCCTTGTCATCGATAGGACACAATGGCCTAGAATTGAGACAGGCCTCAATTTGGCACAACACCGTGGTCATTTCTTCATAGGTGAGATTAGTGGTGAGCACGCGTTTCAAATGGTGTTTTACAGATTTTACACCCGCCTCCCACAAGCCTCCAAAATTTGGTGAGTATGCTGGTATGTAATGCCATTGTGTTCCTTCCAGTGCCAATGTGTTTGATATGTCACCTTCAAAGACCAGATTTGCTTCTTTCCATGCGGCCACCAATTCTTTGTTGGCCGCAACAAAATTCCGGCCCTGGTCACTCCATAGATCGCTACATTTTCCTCTTCTGGAAACAAAACGCTTGAATGCAGCGATAAAAGCTTCAGACGATAAATCGCTAACAAGCTCAAGGTGCATAGCCTTGGTTGACATGCATATGAATACACAGATGTATGCTTTCTGAGTTCTGATGCCTCTTCCCTTGGACATGGTTATTTGAAACGGGCCTGCAAAATCAACTCCGGTATGTATGAAAGCTCGAGCAGGTGTTACTCTCGCTTTAGGCAGGTCACCCATTATCTGTGTGAGTCTAGCGCATACTAGACACTTGTGTATGCAGGATTTTATAAGTGCTTTTCCTCGTATAACCCAATATTTTGAGCTTATGTAACTTAACATAAGTTGAACACCACCATGTAATGTGTGGGCATGTGCATCCGCGATAATCAAAGGCACCAGCTCATTCTTGTTTCCCAATATAATAGGATGTTTAACTTGCTCATCTAAGTTTGCGTTACGAAGTCGACCGCCCACCCTGAGGATACCGTTTTCGTCAAGGTAAGGATTCAAGGTTTTAATTTTACTTTCGCCTTTTACAGCTTTATTTAATTTTAGTCTTATTATATCTTCTTTAAATTCTTCTTGTTGTACTAATTTTATGCATTTCATCAAAGACTTTTCTAATTCCTTTGTAGTAAAACCCTTTTCCGTGTTTTCCAAGCTTCTTTTAAAATTTAAAAATCTTCTACAATAGGTTATCACTTTTATCAATTCTCTTAGATTATCGAATTCTTTAAATTGTATCTTTAGATTTTCTTCAAGTTCTATTTTTAAGTTTGCTTGTATTTCCTTTTTCTTTTCTAACTCTGTAGATGTGTTTTCTTGTTTTAATCTTATTTCTGTTTCAGAGAGCCAAGCTGGACCCTTCCACCACAAATCGGACCTTTTCAGATCAACTAGTAACATGCCCCGTGACCCAATGTCTGCCGGATTATCTTCAGATGAGACATGAAACCACCGGTTATTGTTTACATTTTCAACGATCTCTACTACCCGGTTCGCTACAAATGTTTTCCATTTGTGGGGATCGCCAGATAACCATGCTAGGACAATGGTTGAATCTGTCCATGCATAGATGTTTGATGTAGGGATTCGCATGGCGTGTTCTATTTGCTTGAGCAACCTCGACAACAACAGCGCTCCACACAGCTCTAACCGTGGTAAGGAAACAGTTCTTAGCGGTGCCACTCTAGTCTTTGCCGCTTGCAGTTTTGTTGAAACCGAGCCATCTCGCAACTTTATTCGGATATAAGCCACTGCTGCATATGCTCGCGTGGAGGCGTCGCTGAAACCATGGACTTCAATATTTTTTACATCACTACTTAATGTGCCAAGCCATCGATCAATATATAATTCTTTTACTTCTTCAAAGTCTTCACGAAGAGTCAACCACTCGTCCTCCAGGTGTTGGCTGATTCTGTCGTCCCAGCCAACCTTTTCTAGCCATAGCCTCTGTATAAGCATTTTAGCCAAGATTAAACTCGGAGCAATCCATCCCAACGGATCGAACAGTTTTTGCATGTCCGATAATATTGTTCTTTTTGTGACATTATCTGACATCCGAGGTAAGTTTATTTTGTACTGAAACTGATCTGTTCCTAGATTCCAGATCAATCCTAGGGCTTGCACCGTTCCATCCAATTTTAAATCTAAGTGTACTCGAGTTGTTCTCTTATTTGCATCTATAGATTGCATAAACTCAGTAGAGTTGGAAGACCATTTTGATAATATGAAGCCACCCTTTTGTAGTATATAAGAAATTTCTTGAGCCGTCTGTATGGCCTTCTCTGCAGTGTCATCACCAGATATTAAATCATCCATATAGAAGTCAGCTTTAATAATGCGTACAGCCTTTGGGTGATTTTGACCTTCATCTTCAGCCACTTGATGAAGAGTTCTTACTGCTAGATGAGGTGCTGACGCTGTTCCAAACGTGACACGAAGCATACGGTATTCTTTGATCGGATCTGACTCTTCCTCTCTCCACAAAAGGCGTTGATATGTGTCGGCGTCTTGTTTATGTAGTAAAACTTGCAGATACATTTTTTGTATGTCACTTGCATAGCAGACACGATATAATCTCGATCTCATAACAATATCTCTAAGGTCATCTTGCAGCTGAGGACCTACAAGCAGTTCATCGTTGAGAGACACGTGATTCGATCCTTTAGCTGAAGCATCAAATACAACGCGTGTCTTCGAGGTTTCCTTTTCAACTCGGACAACGGCGTGATGAGGTAAGTACACCGCTTTGTTTTTCTTAGTTTCTTTTTCAGGTATTTCTTCCATGTAATTTGATTTTATATATTCTTGCATGGCTTTTTGGTAGTCTTCTTTTAGCATAGGTGCTTTTTTAAATCTTTTTTCTAGCTGTAGTAATCTATGTCTTGCTATTTCTTTAGTGTTTCCGTTAGGAGATATAGGGTTATCTGTTTTAAAAGGTAACCTTACTATGTATCTTCCTTCTTTTGTTCTTGCATGACTATCTTCATATATTTTTTCACATAGCTTTTCTTCACTTGTTAACTTTCTTTTGTTTTCAGTGTTAATTTCCCAAAGAGATTTCAACAGGTTCTCTACTTCTATTTGCTGATGAAGGACCAGAAAAGATTCTTCTTGTAAATTGGTGTTGATTTCTCCAAACAAGATCCATCCCAGGTTTGTTTCTTGGGCACACGGACACCCGGGAGGACCCTTGATCAATTGTTGTTGCACGATTTGTGCATACTCTTTAACACCTAGAAGCAAGTCAATATGACCCGGTTTGTGATAGTTAGGGTCAGCCAAGTTGAGTCCTTCTAGGTGTGGCCAATGTGTGACAGTAACAGCTTTGGAGGGGATTCTCGTGGTCAACTGTTTACTCATGACGTATGCTTGTATGTTGATCTCGAAGCTTGGATTCCATCGAGAACCAATCCTGAGTTGCACCACGTGATCGACGTTGGTTCTTGTAGATCCCACCCCAATGATATTTCCTCTTGCTGTATGCCTGTTTAATTTGAGCATATGAGTCGCCTTCTCGCTGATAAATGACGCCTGCGAACCTTGGTCTACTAGCGCACGTAGAACAACAGTTTGATTATACTCGTTCTTTGCTAAAACGGTTGCCGTGGCCAGTAGCGCTATACTTGTACTTTGTTTGGCACTGTGATGCGACGCGATCGTAGTGTTGACTATTTCCTCCTTCTCTTCTACACCGTGTTGTGATGACTTCGGTTGTTTAGAGTCCTCAGTTTGTACCGAAGCAGAATCCTTATTTCGGTGTAGCAGAGTATGATGACGTCGACTGCATATGCGACAGGTCATTTGCAATTTACATTTATATGCGGAATGGCCTGGTACCAAACAATTAAAGCAAAGTTTGTTTGACTTAACATATTCGGATCTCTCCGCAGGTTGCAGCTTGGTGAAATCCTTACAATGGCATAAGGTGTGTTTTTCTTTACATAGCACGCATGTTCTATCTGCCGACGATGGTGACGTGGCTGTAGCAGTTACAAGGTGTGACCGTTCTTTTACAGGCTTTTCACGAGTGCCCGATGTTGACATTATAAGTTCTAACGTACGGTATCTTGATTGCAGAAATTCCTTCAAATCGTTCCAGGTTGGTAATTTATCTTCTTCATTTGTGCTAACAGATTGTTCCCACTCTTTATGAGACTCAGAGTCCATTTTCTGTATTACAAGAAAAATAATTATAGGATCCCATGAGTTCGTAATTATATTTAAGTTTTGTAAGTTGTTCAAACAATCCGTTGTGACGTCTAATAAATTCTTTATTTGATTTGCAGATTGAGTAGTTATTTTCTTTTGATAAAATAATTTCTTTAACACTGAATTGATAATCAATCTTTTATTACCATACCTTGATTTGAAAACACTCCATGCTTGTTTATAATTACTTTGTGTAATTTTAATAGGCTTCAACAATGTTTCGGCCTCACCGGTAACACTGCTCTTTAAATAGTGTAACTTCTGAACATCACTGATCGCCGTGTTTTCATGTACTAATGAAATAAATAAGTCCTGGAACGTAGGCCAATCTTCATAATTCCCACTAAAACTCGGTAGTTGTATCCTCGGCAGCCTAACGAGTTGATCATTATTCATATTACTTGCAAACGATTCGCTTTTCGATGACGTAGATGTGTGCGCGGACGCTGCATTGATCGTCAACAAAAGGTCTTGTAAATCGGCTAATAACACAAGATATAAGTCTTCGTATATAAAGAAATCTTCGTTAACAAAGTAGTGTAAAGTTTGTTTTTGTTCTTTCGGAGTTATCTTCACTAATTGTTGATGATTTTCCCTGAATGTTGTCCAATACTCTTCTATACATCTTATTCTTGCTTCAACATAACCTTTTGTCAACCTGGTTTTAGGACATTTCTTCAAATTGACTTGTGTTTTTTGTAGTAATGCAGCTGTGTCTTCTAAAACGTTAATTAACTCCGCAGTAGTACTCATCGTACCTTTTTTTACTTGCAAATATTCACTAATCACCTCTGGAATGCGGCTCGCTATTGTTCGCGCCGGCCGCTCGATATCTTCGATAACTTGTTTTTTTCCGTAATTAGTCCGGCTCGATTTTGACCACTATGTTAATGTGATTAAGGTGCGTTTTTGCTTAGCAGGAATTTGGTAACTTAAAATACGTGTATGCTTTATGACTGTTTTATTGCGACTGAATGTGGGGGGGACATGCATACGTTAATAAACACTTACAAATCTATGATATTGACATAACAGACGTGTTGCGCCGACCCCAAATAAATTGGGATATGGGCAGGAGAATGGTGATGTATGAAACAAGAATTTCGCTAACAAACACTGACAGTTTGTTAGGACTTTCACATTCCAACCTGTCAGTGTTAGTATGTCATTGCAATGTTACTCTAAAGCTCCTTCAAACAGGCGCGACACGACACGCGACACAAAGACACCGCAAGTCGCGCAACGAGTGGTACCTTTGTGTCGCGCGCGATTCGTGTCGCGCGTCGCGCCTGTTTGTAGGAGCCTTTATTTCGATAGCTATAAATTAGAAACAATCATTCTTTAGACTTTATAACAATGAGATAGGAGTTACATTGCAACGACTTAAGGCTCCTGCAAACAGGCGCGACGCGCGACACAAAGGCACCGCTCGTTGCGCGACTTGCGATGCCTTTGTGTCGCGTGTCGTATCGCGCCTGTTTGAGCCTTTACACATTTATGTCATTCAAATTTGACCATAGAGCTTTAGTTATCAACTACTGTCTACACGTGTATTTAAAAAAACAACTAGAAAAACTAGTTACCATTAGCATCCAGGAACCACATGTTTATAAGGTCAGCTGTCTCATATTTCATACTGAAATACTAATAATGTAGATTACATCATCGTAAAGCATCGTAATGCATCAATGACATCAAAAATCAGAATAGTAGGTAAATCATGAAACAACTGGTTCTGTAGGTAATCTGCTACGTAATTTGACGTAGCTAGGTAAGCGGGACGTTACATTGAATGATCGTTGTCATTTATAATCCACCACCAAAAAAAAAAAGTACCTGGACAAAAAAACAAGTATTAGTAAAAACTAACTTGTTTTACAAACAAGTTAGGTTTTGCACAAATAACAATAATATGCAAATTACATTGACGCACCATGAATGGCGAGGGGCTAATCTATGGTGCGTCAATGTAGTTTGCATATTTGAGATGGGTTATGGTGAAGCCCTCTTTCGCAGAATAAAGACAGAATCTACAATTATCTGCAGCCCGTCCCCACAGCAATAATCATAGCTGATGCATACTACAGTCGAGTTCATTAATATATTGATATAAAAAAAATAAAAAAAATATTGGTCCTTTCTGGCTTAAAAAATATATAAACGTCAAAAATGTTCATAATATTGTGACAACTATAATCATGTACACGCAATACAAGCTGTTTAGAGTTTTATGAAAGTTACCATTGCCTGTATATTTTTGATTCATGAACATGCTCAGATATTAAAGAACTCGAGTGTACCTTATTTATTTATTTTACCATTTATGTACACACATATATAAATAGACACGAAATAAAACAGAACAGAAAAATAGGTACAAAGGTGATGCTTATTTCATAAGAAATCTCTTCCAGCATACCTGCGATAGGACAATAAATAGAGAGATGTAGACAGCATGTGTACCTTGTGTCAATGTAATAATTAATAAACAAGGTAAAACGACGACCTGATGAAGCACAGGACCAGTCACTGAGGTGAAAATTTTGGGGAAATTGTGTCCACGTCGACATGACATCTTTTATCTGATGTGATAACATTATTATTTTCGACAATTTGTTGTCCTATTGAAGCCATGGCATAATAAGCTTATAATAACATTCCCACTGCTGGCACACAGGACTTCTCTCTGTGTGAGAGAGAGAAGGCCATAAACCACCGCGCGGGTGGACCCGCGCGGTGGATTATGGCCCTCTTAGTGGCACTGGAGTGCGGGTTGGTCGATGTCACATGTTTTCGAATTTTGATTCTAGGACATGGCAATTTTCTCACGATATTTTCCTTCGCCGTTTTGAGAGCAGTGGTTATGAAATAATTTACACAAAATAAAGTGCTTGTCTGGGTTTGAACGTAAGACGTATAACTCGCAATTCGCGGCCGTTTCCAATAGGCCACCACTGCTCATAAACAGTATGAAAACCACATAATCTATCTTCTAATAGGTATATAAAATTCTCGTGTCACAGTGCTTGTAACAAAACTCCTCCGAAACGGCTTGACCGATTCTTATGAAATTTTGTGTGTATATTCAGTAGGTCTGAGAATGGGACGTAAACAATTTTTCATACTAAGCAATAAGAGTGGTCCACCCAAAAAAAAATTAATTTATTAGACAATTTTTTTTTTATGAACGAAATCGGTCGCGGAAAAAAATCTACTGTTCACTATGTTCGCATAACTCGTCAAAATGTAAGGAACAGCTGTTTTTTTTTCACGACCGTCTTCTTCCATTTTTTGTATATCGTCAGAAAAGGCCATAACAAATATCACAATTTAATATTATAAAGGCGAAAGTTTGGGAGTGTGTGTGTGTTTATATTATGTTTGTTACTTCTTCACGCACAAACGGCTAAACGGATTCGGATGAAATTTCTCACACAGATAGTTTATAACCAGGATTAACACATAGGCTACTTTTTGTCTCGATATTTCCACGGGATCGACACTTACGCAGGTGAAACCGCGGGGCGGAGCTAGTTTGGTATAATTTATTGCATATATAATTATTATGTGGTTTCCATACTGTATATGTTCAGCAGAGGTCAAATTATGGGAACAGAAATGTAACCTTTACTCGCGACCTAGCCGTGTTACTTCTGCTATTTTTTTATATATTATGTATTTACCTATCCAGCTGGTTTCAATTATCTCTCTACACTACCTATCAGCTGACGGCCTGCGCAGTCTACCTGCAAAGCCCGAGCCATTAAGGCTCCTACAAACAGGCGCGACACGTGATATAATCGCGCGCAACACAAAGGCACTACTCGTTGCGCGACTTGCGGTGCCTTTGTGTCGCGTGTCATGTCGGGCCTGTTCGTAGGAGCCTTTATAGTGGAATCTGGTATTGTTATATTGCAGGCTAATGCTCCCGGTGAGAAAGCGCCTTTAGTTAAATTACTTAGGAAGTGGATCCCGGCGAAAGGTCAGGGTAACGCCTGATCAAACGTTGAAATAAATGTCCTCTATATTAATTAATTCTGTTAAAAATGCCAACTTATCGCACATTTGACAACCTCTGAACCCGAATATTATTTCTGTACTTCAATGGCCTCCCTTGATCTAGTTCTGTAATCGTAAGAAATAGACGAATATTGTATAACATATATTATTTATGTAGTTTAATAGACAGTTATCAGAATCACTCACTGTTTGTGTGGACATCACGGGGATAATAATAGATCAACAACGTTCGCATGGACGTTACAATATCGCGGCGGGATTTATTGGCGCATCGGATTTTCTACTCTCGGTGTTGAGCCAAGCATTGAGAATGAAGTAAAACGCATCCAAGCGCGTCAAATAATACACTGTTCGATTTTCAACTCTCGGTGATAAGCAGTGCGTTAAAAATCCAGTGCGCTAAAAAAAATCGCCGCGGAACAATCGCGCCCGTACCCACCTGGGCTTAAATCAGTTCATGATATAAGCGTACAGGGCTAGTCATAGGAGGTTCCCACATTTGACAAAATACCTACTACGAATCGTGACGGTAGTGTTGTATGTAGATCGTCACTCACTGGACGGCCTGAAGGAGGACATCACCGCTGCGCTATTATTCCCGATGTCCACCACTTGTTTGGTCACCACTTGGGGACAGCGAAACAACTTTTAAAAATTATTCTTGTTGTCCATCACCGGGGGACACTTCATGATTTGAATAGGTCGAATCTGTTCCAAAACCGAATCGGGGCACCCCCGACTTCACGTAGTCTTTGACTGCTACCCCTAGAGTGTATATAAAAACCGGAGGCGCAAAGGGCAGCAGGAGCACTAGTAGGCATAATATAATATCAAAGAAGCCAATGCAATTCGTTACACTGAATACAATAGTACTATGATTAAATTATCTTATAATAATGACTACGAACACTTGATGACACGCGCCTGACACGCGCCTTTCACGCGTTTAATTCCTAGATCGCCGTGAATTAGGAGGTCAGACGGCAGTCGTTATAAAAAAAAAAGTGGAAAGCTGATTTGTTGGCTAAAGAAGTTCCCCGGTATAAAAAAAAACCGCTACAAAAAATATTTTGATGTTGTTTATCTGATGATATTCACTCGTCATCATCTGCCCAGCCTTTTCCCAACTATGATGGGATCGGCTTCCAGTCTAACCAGTGCAGCTGATGAGCTGATTACCAGTAATTTACATGGAGTGACTCCGTATTTGACTTCCACAACCAAGTTACTGGTAAATACAACCCTTTGGTAAGACTGATTGTCAGACTTTAGGGCTTATGATTAACGGTCTGTCTAAGATCTACAAATGGACTAGAAACGGATTGTCTAAAATCTACAAATGACAGTGAGACCAACAGTTTAACGTGCTTTCCGAGTCACGTGCTTTCCAAGTTGGAACTTCTTATGCAAAACGGAATCAACCCACACAATGACAGTTTTAAGAAAAAGCCATTTTTGTCTTTGAAAAATATAGATTATGCAATTTTTAATATGCAAACAAGAACCAACCCGCATTTTTTTTCTTAATTTATAATAAAAACAAAATACAATTAGGGACCATGTAGTATGTTGTGTCATTAGGAAAAAAAAAACCAATGTTACCATGGGGCATCAAATGGATCTTGTTAGTTTTTGAACAACTGTTGTTGTGTGGATTGATATTCTTGTCATAAAAATGTTGTGTTCTGTCAAAATTGTCAATCATTTTCATCTTTACAGGGTCGATAGAAGAAGGTGCATTTTTGAAAGCCTTCTGTATACTTATCTCGATTTTGGCATGTGTGTCGATTGGTTCCTGTTTGCATAGGTAGGACCAGTTCACCATAATTATAAATCTATAAGCCTAGATAGACACGAGCGCGTTTTCCCAACGGCGATTTTTTGTCGCGCACGGGATTATCAAAGCACTGCTTAGCGCCGAGAATTGAAATTACAATGCGCGATAAAATCCCGCCGCGATATTTTACGTCTGTGAGAACGTAGGCTAATAGTATGGCAAATTGTATCACGAGGTAGACAGGTTTCTTACTTGATATATGTATATGTTTGTCCAGCCTCAGCCTATAAGAACATGATACGTGTGATGGGCTCTGAGATACGGTCATGTCGCGATTACTCACAATTGAGATAAATAATTTGGCCCTGATATCAAAGAAAAATTGGTTTTAAAAAGTTAATTTATTTATTTATATTAACCAACTTTATATTTACAGTTTGCACCACACATTTAGTTATCGGTCATGACAGGACAAGACAGAGATCGATAGTAGGTACATCATCATGTAATTAAACAGTAAAGTGTTTATTTTGCTTACATATTAAAATATAAGATATGGATGTTATGACTACAAGTTGGTAATAGTATTTGACTTGTGTTTGAAATAGGCTAGGGCAACAAAATATTACAGAAGGACGGCCATTTTGTTTAAAAACTGACCAGATTCAGCTACTTTTAGTAGGCAACTAGGTATGCATTGCACATGTCATGTACAGTCCCGAGAATAAGTATGTATACACTTGGCTTCAAAGACGATTTTCTCCTTTAGTTTTGAATGAAATGTTATGTTATTACGAACAACGTATTTTCGAACCCAAAGGTTTGTGTAAAGTGTCGTATTTCAACGTTGCATTCGTTATTTCACGAAAAAATCGCAATTGAAAGTTGCCAAGTGTTGACATATTAGTACTCGTGACTGTACTCATGACTCTCAAATTTATATTATCAGAATATTGCAGTATGAACATAAGCCTCCGTCAATGTACCAGTACCTATCTCTCTTGAAAAAGGTCTCCAGGTCCAGTTGAAAACCAGTGTCAGGCAGGCACTAGTTGTCTGGCATTTTTGCTGAACTGGGCCTTTTTGGCGCAGCCGTGAGGCACACTTTGCTGCTAATTTCTTAGATGGGCCTTTACACTTTTTATTTGTTACTAGCAGCGTCCCGCATAAGTGTCGATTCCGCAGGAATATCGGGATAAAAACTATCCTATGTCCTTCCCCGGGATGCAATCTATCTCTCTGCCAAATTTTATCGAAATCCGTTCAGTGGTTTAGGCGTGAAAAGGTAACATACAGACAGACAGACAGACAGACAGACAGAGTTACTTTCGAATTTATAATATTAGTATGGATTATCTGATGTATGTATCTGGTGTATTGTGTGTCTTTAAGTCTGTGCTAAATAAATGTATATAAATAAATTTACATAATCTGCCTATTAAGTTAAGAGTGTTGTTTTTAAATCTTCTTAGATTTATCATCACTTTTTTGAGCAGTGGTGTAGGTACCTATAGTACTTTTCGTCCCATGTGATTGGAGGTCAGCCCATTGCCATCAACCGGGGTCAAACCCATAGTCCGGGCTGCTACTGAGAAATTCCGACTAGAAAAACCCAATAAAACTTTTTCCCAGCTGGGAATCGAACCTAGGACCCCCAATCAACTTTGAACCTTATTCTTTTGCGATAAAGTTGAAAATGTATTAAAGAAATTTGACAGTTTGTAGTAGCTTGAAGTGCTGGCGTCTGTACATAGGGTGTTATTTAGATCCAGAGACACTATTTAATCTATGCCCAAGAGAATCACAATAATTATGTAGCTGATAGCTACAAGTATTGATCAGATTATGAAGTTCGGTCAAGGCGGACATGGTTATAAATAGAATTAAATGACCTGACCTGGTTATTTTATAGATAGGTACCTATTATTTAATACCTTTAGGTAGAAGGTGTTCACTGAGAATTTGCCACCTGGTATGTAACTTGTTTTTGAGGTGATTAGAGCTCATAATGATAACCATCGGGCTATTAGCAAATTCTGAAATAAAAAGTGTAAAATAAAAAATAGTTATTATTGTCTATGAGAAATCGGTATCCTCCCAAGTAGCACAAAATAGCTTTATAATCGATGGATAACAGAATTAGCATATTATTATAGCTTTATAAGAAGTCTACATATAGGCATTATAAACCACTATACAGCTCTTGTAATGCTAATTTGGGCCCCAAATTATACAGCCTTAAGTGTAAGAATGGCATTTTAGCAGCATTATATTGGTTGTCTACCGGAATGATAAACGCATTATAATGGGCTGTGAAAACAGGTTAAAGCAGTGCGCATATGTTAAATGCGGCTCTTATACAGCTTGTACCATTACAAAGGCAAAATAAAAACATTTTCAAATATTATTTTTGATTTCTGTTATTATTAATAAATCTTGTGTAAAAAGAACATGGATACTTTCAACAAAAAATATAAGTGCTACAAGGCAAGTAATTAAACTCTTGTTTTTGTTCTCTATGAGTGAATTAAGGTTGCGAGTATCAGTTTACTGTGAAAGTATGTATATATTTGAATCAAATATTTCATGCGCCTTCAAATTAAAGAGCTATTTATTACAAAAATATTATAAAAATATGTGGAATTGTAAAAAAAATTATGCTCTTACGAAGAAATCTTTAGTTTTAGTCATTATGATACCTGTATTGTACCGGCCGGTCAATACCATAGGTTGAAGTCCTTTCTAAAGGACTATTTACCATAAAATTAAATTTTAAATATTATCGATACAAAAAGCAAAATGGCGTAAGCATAATTAAAAACTTTAGGCATGCGGATGGCCGGTACACGACTTATTGCTTGTTAAAATTCTTGTCATTATACGTTTGTATAGATAAAGGCTATATAATATTATGGTGAAATGCTTTTAAAAAGCTGGCATTAAAACAGCACCAATGTACACCGTTAAACAGTTGTGACCCATGCGAAAGGTCGTTATAAAACATAGAGCAGTTTTAAAGAATTTTAAAATGCTTTTTAATAGCCTAAGCCGTAATTAATGCTCACATACGGCCTACACTTTTGTATAATGCTTACAGCTGTATTAGAAGCTGTAAAGAGACATAAATTATGTCTAAAATAAAACCTTTAGCTGCACAAAAGATTGAAAAAGAGGATTATATAGCTTTAGGAACTACAAAGTTAATAAAATGCTGTTATACAGAAGCAAGACATTGCTAAAACCCTTCAAATTCTATAACGAAGCTAGAAGAAATTTTCTGGTCATCACTTTTTCCATTATATCGATTTTGTGTTACTTGGGCTATAACTAATATTATAAATGCGAAAGTAAGTTTATTTGTTTGTTACCTTTTCACGCCTAAACCACTAAACCGATCAAATCAAAAACAGGACAACGTCTGTCAGGTGAGCTACTTTACCATATCTAAGAAAAATTATTTAAAATCTACTTTCTAAACATGCATGGCTTTGAAAAGGAGCAGTGGTGGCCCAATGTGTCCTGTCTTACGTCTCGTAGATCGTGGGTTTGACTCCAGTTTATTTCGTAATTTATTTCATCACCACTGCTTTCAAAACGGTGAAGGAAAACATTGTGAGGAAACCGGCATGTCCTAGAAAGAAAAATTCAAAGACATGAGACACCCACCAACGCGCACTGGACCCGCGTGGTGGATTACGGCCCACACAGAGAGGAGGCCTGTGTCCACCTACATACAGTTATAAACGAAAGGAAGACTAATTGGCTATCATTCATTCCCGCTACACTGAAAGAAATAAGCAGTAAACAAAAATGAAAAAACCTAACGTTCAAAGCAGTATTTTTTACTGATCCGAAAACAGCCGGTCGATTCTGTAAAAATCTCACGTGTCAAAAACTTAAGTGAAGTGAGTTTGTTTTTACTAGGAATTCACACTATTGACAGCTCACTTCACCTAAGTTTTCACGCTGAGATGGTTACAGAATCGCACTGCAGTTAAAGCGTTAGGCAAAATGTTACCGTCACGACAGTAAACGTTAACGTTTTAAGTAGCTAAAAGGTCACAAAATTAAATGTTTTATTCAACGATGATATCGTTCAAACCACTGAAATTTACTTACATTACGGTGGTTTTCCTTTTTTTTGTTGTTTTTTTCAGTAAATAGTATGTTCAATCATTAAAAGTTACTGTTTTGTCTTTTACTGTTTTACAAACATTTCTTCTTACTGTATAAAGTCAGTAAGTCTTTATGACATCGCTTTAATGTGCTGTAGTACGAAATTATTTTTTTCAGTGTAATACCAGCAATAGCCTCTTTTCTTCTTTTGCAGAATGGGCGACTTCGCTAATGATGATCAATTGTTACTACATCGATGCATCGTATCTACAATGGTTGGTAATGGTCGTTTGCCCCGCTGTTACGTCGTGTCAGGGCTTTACGGTAAGTTTTATTTCCTACAATTTACCTAGTATCGGACAAAATGAAGATAAACATGCCCTTTTAAGTTTTTCAGTGTTTTCAAGCCAGAGAATCTACAGTCCTTTTATACTTATACGTCTAATTTTGGATTACTGTCAAAATCACAGCGATTTTTAAGGCTCCTACAAACAGGCGCGACACGCGATATAATCACGCGCGACACAAAGGCACCGCTCGTTGCGCGATTTGCGGTGCCTTTGTGTCGCGTGTCGTGTCGCGCCTTTTTGAAGGAGCCTTTATTCTCATTCTAATTAGGTTGCTGTCAGGTTTTTGCGTTGACGAGTGTGTCAAAAAATCATTGTGATCTTTATTATTCTCGTCACAATATGGTTGTTGCTGTTAGAGGTAAAATAATTGGGAACGGACTATAGTAGAGTTATGTATCGAATCCTCATAGCTTTGACAGGCAAAAACAAAAGGAAGAAATTTCAAAGGAGATGGGCAATTGTTTTTTTGGAAATTGATGTATGGATATCGATACGGTTTTGATATTTGCGTAGGGATACCTAATCTACACCCTTGTGCAAAGGGGCATCAAAATCTTACACGGGCTTTTTGATAAAAACCTACTTTTGGAATTTACAAGATTTGCAAGGACGGTAGCTATTGGAAAACATTCTTAGAAAGACTGTTCTTTCTAAAAAGTAGAACGTTTAAGATACCCGACCTTACTAACAGTCTTAATATCTACCCTGTAATAAAAGTGTGTTTTCTTAAAATTTTCGAGTCAGATTTGATCTTCTTGCACAAGGGTTAAGATGAGGTATCTCTACACAAATATCAAAACTGTATCGCCATTGGTCCATAGACCCTATTGCCCACTCTCCTTTTTTGCAGTTATTCACTGACAAGGATTAAATATACAAATGACCGACAGAGGGCCACTACAAAAATATGTTTGTTACGAAATCACATTACAAATCTTTGAATTTCTCAGCTTTCCTCTACTATAATATGCATATGTTATATATGCATATAAACCTTCCTCTTGAATCACTCTATTGCTGAAAACTGTATTAAAATCCGTTCCGGAGTTTAAAAGATCTAAGTTAACAGGGAGCGGGCCCGACTTTGTTTTATATTATGTAAAGATAGAAAAAACAATTTAACGGTAGGTATGCAAATAAATAAATTATTATTATTATTATTATGCGATTTGGCTGATAAGCAGTGACAAGGATATAAAAACGTAGAACTATCTTTTAGGAATAATTAAATATTGAAATAATATTAATATTTACTCGTCCCGGAACTGAGAGCTCGTTTGCTCACAGTAGGTACAGTCAGCAACAAAAGTCGATTAACAGTTCAGTTTTTTTAATCTCAGTTATTGAGCAAAATATTTGTTCAAAATCGCATTGTACTTCTGCTGCAATTTTAAACAAATATTTTGCTCATTAGCTGAGATTAAAAAAAATTAAGTGTTAATCGACTTTTATTGCTGACCGTTCCTACAGCCACCCAGCTCTTTCATTATATTGATACGACACAATCAAAACCATAATACCTAGTTTCTGTCCTAGTTAAACAATAAATCTTTATTATTATTATTTTTTATTCTTTTTTTTTTTTTTTTTTTTTTATTTAGTTTCACATAAGCCTACATGGACCCTTATGAAACGTCAGAAGCTAGGTTCACGGTTCCAATTAGTCGTTTCCTATGAAGAAGAGCCGGAAAGAATATGCACAGTTACTCTTTTAAACATAATTGGCTTTTGTTGCTGTACAAAAGTGTTAATGGGTTTGGAAGGACAGTTTAGGCCTATCAACGAGTACACCGTGATATCTTAGGTGAAATGGGATTAAAGTGAGTTGTCATTCCACCTGATGCTTAGGATTGACGCTATTGACAGCTCACTTTAAGCTCACTTCACTTAAGTTTTCACGGTGAGATTTTTACAGAATAGCATTACAGGTAGGTACTTAATCCATACTAATATTATAAATTCGAAAGTAACTCAGTCGATTTGTCTCTCTGTATGTTACCTTTTCACGCCTAAACCATTGAACGGATTTCGATAAAATTTGTCAGAGAGATAGATTGCATCCCGGGGAAGGACATAGGATAGTTTTTATCGAAATACCTCGCGGGCGAAAAAAATAATTTCCCACTACGTTCTCACGTTCACAAAATATAAAAGAATCCATCAAAAAGATAAACAATAAAATATTAAAACCAAATGATTGCCAATCGCAACCACAGACTCGCATATTCAGAAAAATCTTTCTCATTCTTCTCGGTAGTTTTTCGATACAACTTCCAACATTTTTATCTATTTTACAAAAGTTATCGTCATTCTAAAATCAACTTAACCAACATTGACTTAAAGTTGATATTTGTTTAAGTGGAAATTATAATTGGAATCAAGAATTTGCCAATGGAATAACTGGTAGCATGGTTGACTGTCCAGCACCCTAATTGCGTATCACACTATCAAACCACAATCAGAATCATATTAAAGGACATATTGCTAATCCATTGCTACATATGTTCGAAAAAATTGTCTGCTCAACAACGTAAATGACGCAATAAATATTGTTGAACTGTCAAAATTAAAGCCATTGCTACTGATAGTATTGATGTATTCCCGTTGTCCCCGTAATCCGTGTCCCCGTTACGGGGACAACGGGAGGTCATAAAATTCCTTACCGTTGTCCCCCTTATGACGTATGGGGCAACGGGGACAACGGACAGTTAAGATTTCACGTTCCTTGTATTCCCGTTGTCCCCGCGTTAGGTACGCAATCACTCTGCTGGATGTGCCCGAATTACATATGTTTCGTCTCATGTTTATATTTGCTTAAAATATAAACATGAGACATGATGTGAGCTTACCAACTGGTAAGCTCACTTCTTCCAAAGATCTCATTAACGATCATTTTTTTTAAATACCAATGACATATTATAAGATAAATAGATACCTAGCTACTACCAAGAATACGTGGTGAAGTCATGTTTCTAGTTCGCATGAGGATAAAAGACTTAAAACCTTCCTTGTACCAAAGAGAGGTCAGAGTTTCAACCTGATTTAACAAAAAATTTGGTAAAGGATTAATCTGATTTTAATCTGATATGATTAATCTGATGAATAGGATTTTAAGATTAGGATTTTAGAATCAGCCGTCTACGATGTTCCTTCGTAGTTTATTGAATTTTCCAAAGAACTATGGAGAGAGGTTTATGTATGTGTTCTAGAACTCCTAGGATATAGTATGGTGCAAGTAATAGGAAATCTGCCATCATGCTGTTCAGTGATCATCCATGCCTTTCGGATTGAGTAATCAATTTTTTCTCGCACTTAAATCTAGAACACACAACTGGCGAAATGTAGGTCACTTCGGTAATACAAGTACTGCCGAACCATACGGGGAATACGTTTATTCTAAAATTCTTCTTTCAACAGTCCATTGCCTTCCTAATCCATTGTTCTTTGAGTATTCAAAACATTCATCAAATTATTTAACAGTCGGAAAGTATTAATGTATATGGAATTGCGCCAAAAGTAACCGTTGTACTGGCTGCATAAAAAATGACCTGTGTCGAACCAAACGGGATTGTCGTTTGTCCATAGAAATGCTCTCGCCTGTTTTCTTTCTTGTTAATGACTATAAAATAATGATTTTTTACAGAATAATAAGTATCATCAAAAAGGAAAACCTGAGGACATAAAAGTGGTTAATATTTAATATTAACCACTTTTATGTCCTCAGGTTTTCCTTTTTGATGATACATTATTTTTATAAGCACTAGAACCCTCAAAAAATACCGATTTAAACCGCTGTCAACAGAGGCCTATATAGTGTACAACTACAAATTAGACAACTATTAATGATAAAAGAAAAACATAGGGACACAGTATATATTCTTCTTATTCAGTTTATGAAATATCTTTTAAATTGGTCCAATATTGGAGGAGGAAATAGGCGAGAGCCAAACCTCGAATTACGACTTTTTACTTAGGATTTTTCAAAAGCCTTTCCAACCGCATTTCCTCTTATGGCCAATGTCGAGATCTGCATTATTATAATTTTGCTCAAAGAGTGAATTAAAATAGACTAAAATAGATTTTATTATCTTTCCACAAATTACAGCTTAAAGTTAAATTAATCTACAGATACATTTTTGTACTTAATTTGTGGAAAACTGGCGCCTAAACTAAATTTTTTACAAAACCTGTAAGTCAGGTCACCAGGCCCCCTTAACAATTTATATATTTCAAGTATTGTACTGAAGACGTTTGTTTGAAATCACAGCAGTATTAATTCATTTATTATTATGTCATTTATTAAACATTATTTAATTTATTAAAAATATTTAGTTTACTAATAGAAATATTGCAAATAAGATTTTATTGAATTTGTTTCGATCTTTCTGCTCAGAGTAGTCAGTTAGGAAACACTGAATTCATTTAGTTTTAAAAACATAATAAATTAATAATATATCAATCAATCTAGAAACGTACAGACGCCACTCACCAGCACATCAAGCTACTAAAATCTGTCAAATTTCTTTAATAGATTTGCAACTTTATCGCTAAAACATAAGGTTCAAAGTAGATTGGGAAAATTTGACAGTTTCGGGTAGCTTGATGTGCTGGCGTCTGTACCTTTAAAAATGGAATTCAAATAATATTTACTGACATTTGTATACTTGAAGGAGAAAAGGTTTCAAACGCAGATATCTTTTAGCTTCTGAACTCACACTTCAAAGTGTATTTATATTACGCATATAAAAGGAATAGGAAACAACACTGTCATTGGTAAACTAAAATGTTGAGCTTTTTGCTTTACTGTAAATGTGCAATGTTTGGATTCAGACTATAGTGGCCAAAATATGAACATCTAAATAGTCTGAATTAAACGATTTTTTTCTTTTTAGGATTCCGCACCTCAAAAGGAAAAATGGAACTCTTATAAGATCACTTCGTCTGTCCATCGGTTATGACCCTTTTTCTCAGGAATACGTGCAGTTATCAAGTTGAAATTAATATCAAATACTCAGGGCTGTAATCCCTTGAAGCAGTGAAAAAATCAAACTTCTAAGTCAACGCAATCAAAAGATACGGGCATTTATGTTCCGGAATCAAAACCTATAGGTTACTACCCGTTGACCTAGAATCATTAAATTTGGCAAGAAGCAATGTCATGTAACACAAATAAAGGAAAAAATCCGAAAACCGTAAATTGTTTAGTTACATACCCACACATTTATACGGAACCCTCGGTGTGCGAGTAAGACTCACACATGACTCAGCGGGATTGTCCGAAAGGGTTATGGCTGGCCCGGAACATAAAGGGCTAAGGAAGGAACACGGGTGGGTTTTAGTCAGTAAGAGTCTGACACTCCCTTCCGCTTCACCCAGAGCGGGAGGGGTTATTTGATGATTTCCCATCCTGAAAAAAAAAAAAGACTCGCACATGACCGGTTTTAAAACTAATGTAGCGTAGCTAACGTTAACGAACACAAAAATTTTGTAAACCTATTTTTTTGTTGTAATAAAATATGTGATTTCATTGTTAATTTGTTACGCAATTACCCCGCTATTCAATTTCATTACATTTCGATCAGCTTCATCATATGGTAGACTGGGCTCAGTCCCTCAAGATCAATGGCAGCCATTTTTAAACTATTATTATATACTAGCTGCGCCCTGCGGTTTCACCCGCGTAAATGTCGATCCCGTGGGAATGTCGTGATAAAAAGTTGCCTATAATCCAGCTACCTCCATACAAAATTGTATCAAAATTGGTCCAGCCGTTTGAGCGTGAAGAAGTATGATGATGGGACTCCCTTTTCCACACTTAGACTCCCATTCGGTCCGTTGTGCGTGAAGAAGTAACAAACATATAAACACACTCACACACTCACAAACTTTCGCCTTTATAATATTAGTGTGATTATTCTGAAAGAGCAAGACATATTTGTCATTCAAGTTTCATTGGCTTCAGACATACCGTGTGTAGTTAGGAATTTAGTTCAATAAATCGTGCAATTTTTTAAACGATATCATTTATTTATTTTATAATTTATGTACACACAGTAGAATACATAGGGATATGACATGATTATAACTTGAGTACAAAGGTACTGCTTATTTCCTAAGAAATTTCTTCCAGCAGACCTGCGAAAGGAGAAGTAAAAAAGAAATGTAGACAATAGTGTGTGAGAACAAGAAGAGAAAAATATGAATGTGTGAAGTCTTAAACTAGAATATTAAATAAACCTACACATATAATGCAACAAAATAATTTATTGTTCTGAATGGGCTAGATATTTTGAAGTGAAAACTTCTTTACACGCGTTGGACATTTTTTGAGATGGGGAAAAAACCATTGAACTCGCGCCACTATTACTGTAAGCGACACCGCACGTGTTTTGTTTTAAAACGATTAAAAAAATACCCACTTCGGCTGTCCTAGGGATGTACTCCGTTTTAATATATGCGATGTGTCAGTGGGTGATGGCAAAGTATTCTATTTGTGTTTTGTTTTCACTTCTGTCGGCACTCCCGGAGTGCCACTGTTTTTTTTCGTTAACCTGTTTCGTCCCACTGCTGGGCAAAGGCCACCCGTGTATTCTTCCACCTTTCTTTGAGCTGTGTCTTTGGACTCGTTCCTAACCGATTGGATGGAGCTAGAAATACCGGGTCAAATTAAATTAACTAGCGAAACTCCGCCGACGTTATGGGTACCTATCGATACCTTAACATGATAAAACAAAAAAACCAGTGGCACTCCGGGAGTGCCGACAGAAGTGAAAACTTGAATAATTACGTGTGCATTTTGTGAATCGTCTCGTGTATTCCCGTTGTCCCCGTAATCCGTGTCCCCGTTACGGGGACAACGGGACGTCATAAAATTCCTTACCGTTGTCCCCCTTATGACGTACGGGGCAACGGGGACAACGGACAATTAAGATTTCACGTTCCTTGTATTCCCGTTGTCCCCGTAATCTGTGTCCGCGTCACGGGGACAACAGAACCTCATAAAATTTCGTTACCGTTGTCTCCCTTATGTATATATGGGCAACAGGGACAACGGACAGTTAAGTTTTCACGTATCGTGGTCCACTTAAATTTTTTATTTCTTTTTAAACGTATGTAATTTAGCGCGGCAAGCCTAAAACTAAAATGAAAGATATTTTGTAATATAAATAGATTTTAATTTAAAATAAATAAACAAATAAGAGATGTTTACACACAAAACACAACTACATTTTTAAATCATAAATCAACAAAAGTTAAGTCATTTTTTTATTTAGTTCACACAATCAACTGCCCATAAAGTATAATAATAATAATAAAATTTAAAAAAAAATTGTGGTTGGTATGTTCAAACGATTAAAATTATTTACAGCACATAACAGAACAACAAAAAACAAGATTTTTATTGAATTTGTATGCAAAAATCACGCGTCCCTGCCCCCGTGCGTGATTTTTTATATACAAATTGCTATACATGCTGATTTTGGAAGCAATAATGAAAGTACTGCAATAACTCCATTAGTATATGCTTTGATGACGGACAAGAAAAACAAGAGCTATAAAGTTCTTTTTTCACTTATAGGGTCACAAATTACTTTGGGTTTTCCGTTGAGTGGGTCACAATTCCCTCTTTTTAATAACATAAAGAGTACTTTGTATAACCACAGAAATACAACGGCAGAAGTTGAAAACAATGAATTCAGGAACCTCACAGAAGTTACAGTTCCTCCAAAATTTAAATAATTTTTGTTTGGAAATTAAAAAAAATAATGAAATACTTACTAGCGGAGTTTTTCAAGAAAATGTCCTGTAGTTATTTCCGAGTTAATAAGTTGCATTTGGGCCTCTGTTATAAATTTGTCGATCTCGATCGAATTCTGCGTGCGGCGTTTTGGTGATTGCTTAGTTTTAACGCTGAATAAATTGGCATCTTGATTTAAAACCGTAAGAAGTTTTACTATGGTAGGGTTTTTTTTGCCAACTGCGTTATTTAATTTACAGTGCCAACCTTCTGCAAAGTTGTTTGTACGATGCCGTTTACCAAAACTGCACCATATTTTTAAAAAGTCCGGGCGAAGCCATTGTGCCAACATGTATTTTCTAAATTTAGTGCTTTGGCTGTCATCGGGGCTTTGATCAGCAATATAAAACCACCCTTCCATTATGAGGTTCTCAGGCAATAATGGAAGTACTGCACTAAGTGCAACTGTACGACGTAAGATTTTAGTTTTGGTAAGACCTAATTCACGACCCTTTCTCCATACAGATTTATTAAAATGGTAGTAACAACCATGGAGATCTACATCTGGAAAAATTTCCAATATTGCAGACATAGTTGCTTCCTCGAAATCGCACGTAAAAGATGATGGATTCCAATTAGGAATTTGTGACCTTATAAGTGAAAAAAGAACTTTTTATCACACCTGCTCTGAAAATACATACTAATTATACCAATTAGAGGGAAGAAACGCCTTTATCCCGCCCTTCAAATCCTTTCATCCCAAGGTATGGAAGTTTGTATGAAAATCCTTTCGACCCAAGGGTGGGAAAAATGTATGAAATTCCATTACATACCCGGTTTTTCTTTTTTTTTAAATTTGTCAGCAGTCATACTGCCAAGAGATTTTAACTGTCTACTAATTAAATTTCAAGTAAATTGTTACTGGCCACATACAGTTTTTTTTTTACCAGTTACCAACCTCCTTGGTGCATACAGAAAATTAAAAACGAAATTATTTTTGTATATAAAACGCGTGGAATCACGGAAGAAGTGGCTGCATGACCTTATGATCTTAGCCTACTCCAGAAACGGGCGAATAAAAAATGGAAAAGCCCACGCATTTTCGCAAAAACACATTTATCATTGTGTTTTTTGTAAAATATGGATACTTCGAGCGACAGTGATGATGTTATCCCTAACACACCGCCAGAACTATTAGAGACGGCCCAAGAAGTTGTTGATAATCTGTTGCCGGAAAAATCTAAATGCAGATACAACAATACTTATATGTCCATAATTTTCCTCGTAGGTGTAATAAAAAGCACTATACATCCCTCAGGATAAAGTACAGTTCCATACCTCAAATGGTTTGCGCCCCTCGCAAGCTCGTGGCGCAAATGCCATAATCTCGGTATGGAACTGTCACTTTCTTCCCTCTGAAGTAATGTACTATTATAGCTCTTGTTTTTCTTGTCCGTCATTAAAGCATATACTAATGGAGTTATTGCAGTACTTTCATTATTGCTTCCAAAATCAGCATGTATGGTAAAAATTTGATAAAATGGCGTTGGACAACTTTTGAAGGTCCCGTCACCAAAAAACTCCTTACGAACGGCCATTTTCTTTCTTGCCTCATCTGAACAAAACACCATGATTCGTGTATTACCCTCACAGTAGTCAGCTAGCAAAAATTTTTCAAATTTTGGAGGCACTATAACATGTTTGACGTCATCAAAAACAGTTTTAGCAACACTAAAAGCTTTATTTCTGTGGCGGTATAGAGAATTTTTCTTACTTTCAAATTTAGGGATTGGAATTACTTTGTCGAGTCCCAAGTCTTTTATGTCTGATATTGTAGCGTTAAAAACTGATGGAATGGGAGGTACATCCGATGTGACTATTTTTTTCTTGCAATCTTCCATGTAACAGTCGAGCAGGTTTTTATTAAAATCCGGTGTACATTTGTGGGAAGTCTCCTTTAAAATCTGACTTGCCTGTAAATTAATAAAACCTATATTAGATAAAATGAATACTTAATAACAGCCGCACAGGTCGATCGATCAGGTTAAGCTACGCTTGCCGCGGTTGGTCTGTGGATGGGTGACCATCTTTACATACCGAGACCCCTCCGTACCTTGGAAAGAACGATATGGCATTGGCCCCGGGTGTCATTCGTGGATCTTTGACAGTCGTTAGGGTCGTCAGAAGCCCGAAAGTCTAACAACCAGCCTTACCAAGGTGTATCGTATTACCCAGTAACTGAATAGTGGAGATCAGATAGGCAGTCGCTCCATGTAAAATACTGGTAGGTATTCATATATAATTAGTTAATTTAATTCTTAAAATACTTACTTGAATTTTCTTTGTACCAGTACATTTAGTTTTCTTTCGTAAGTGACATTCCCAAACTGTAGCTCCACTTTTATAAGCAGATTTTTTTGTAAATTGGTATCCTGCATATAATAATACTGTGCCGCCCTTTCTATTTATATATTTCAATTCACTTCTTCCTCCGGATGGGCCAGGCTGAGACTCTTGCGATTGCGACATGTTAATAAGTAACTGCTGAAAAGAACGGAACGAAAATGGTCGGTCACGAAGTTCAAACAACTAAATAAAAGAAAGTTTTCCTAACCAAATATGAATTACTGTCATGTCAAGAACTCCGTTTTGAAAATAATATTTAATAAGATATTAATTGGAAAAAAGTTTTAACTTAAGAAGGCGCCGACCAAACGACCGCGCAGTGGCGCCCTCATCGTTTGTTTGGTTATTTATTTTATTTTAGAATGAAAATGCAGAAAATAAGCACGTTAAGTTATGCTCCACAAGATTATACGTTAATATTATTATAAACGGTAGTTTTACATTGTTTAGTTTTATTATATTCACTAAAACGGAAAATAGTGACCACTATTGTCATTCTAAAATAAAAGAAATAACCAAACAAACGATGAGGGCGCCACTAGGCGTTCGGCGTAGCCTAAGAGGTGAGGTTTTATCAGCAGTGGTAACGCAGAGGTGTTATAACATTTGCATCCTATAATCCTATTATTTTCTTCTCTTACTTATACCTACTATTACCACTTAAAAATATTAACGGTTTTAAATAGATATTAAAATGTACTTACATGAGTTCTTTTACACTTTTACCGACATCACGTCATGATTTACCACTATCAAGTTCACATCACAAGTTCACAACTTAATTCCTAGCTCCTATTGTCACTAAGGGAGGAATTATGAACTGGGATTTAGAATTTTATTTAGGAAACAAACGCGCATATTTTTATTACTATTATATATGATTATACACATATAACATACTACATATTTTTAAACACACATTCGTAAATTATAAATATTTGTGCCGCAATCAAGTAAAATCACTATTGTTTACATTATAAAATAAATAAATAAAATTATATTTAATGAATATTAATATTGAATTCTTATTTAAAATATAAAAAAAAATTACTTTTAATTAATTAATATTATATTGCAATTTTATACATTATATTGACATTGTTAAGTTAAATAATACATTTTTGATTGCAATAATGAAAATGAAAACTAAACAATAATATTTATGAAATTGAATCAATCTATAATTGTTAATCTTATTTTATGCATGAAATAAAAGGCTTTTTTATTTTATTTTATTTAATATTCTTTCTATTAAGGCACTATCACTACTAATTTTAACGCAACGGGGATAACGGGCTTAATTTGAAAAGTATATATTACAATAAATTAACGGGGACAACGGGAAGTAATTTTAATTATTTTATTACATTCCCTTTGTCCCCTTTAACGGGGACAGCGTACGGGGACAACGGGAAGTAATTTTAATTATTTTATTAAATTCCCTTTGTCCCCTTTAACGGGGACACGGATTACGGGGACAACGGGAATACACGAATCGTCTTATAAACAAAACACGCGCGGTACCGGCTACGGCCATCCGTCTTACGAATTTTCGATCAGGTCACGTGTCCTGAAGCGAGTTTAACATTTTTTACCCATTACAAAAAAAGTGTACAACGCAGCTATAGAAGTTTTCACTTCAAAAAAATTGATTTAACTATTTTTTTTGTTGCGTCATGGACCGCAATTTGTGTAATGACTTGAAATATCAGTTTTTTGTGTGTATTTCACAGACGTGATGAGTAATCGATATCTAAACTCGATAAAATAAAAGAAAACAGATTTTCTCAACTTAAACTTCAAGCAAAAACCAGCGGTCGTTGACCCCCAAAAAAAAGCCATCAAATCATTTTTATTTTATCATGTTTACCCACCACGTCTGCAGTTTCGCCAGCTAAATCAATTTGACCCTGCATTTATCATCCATGTTTCATTGAGGTCAGATATCCTGTGTAGTTACGAATTAAGTTCAATAAATCGTTCAATAAAGTGTATTGGTTTTCAATTGATACACTATGTACTGTTTATGATTTATCAGACTGTCCAAAGACCATTACTTGGCTGGACGAAACAGGTTATCGAACGAGACGCAGACAGACTAAATTGATAAGAATGTTTTTTTTTATGTGACATCTATTGTACTGATTGACATTTTGTATACAGACCTACAAAAATAATGTAGGGCTGTTCGAATCGTGATTAGGTTGACAGTTATCAAAATACATCCTAAGGAAATTGTATTGATTAAGTACCACGAATCCTAAGGCAGGCAACTGCATTTTCAAAGCTTGAAAACTTATCAAAATCAATATTATAATTACTTTAGGGGCCTCTGGCTATTATTTAGTAACATACGTTATTATTTATCACACAGTAAAATGGATACAGATACGACATATTAGTATTGAGTACAAAGGTACAATGCGTGCCACGAAAGATGAGACTTGACACACCACATGGTTTGACTTGCGCAGTACACGATTTTAGGTATCTTTAGCGGTATGAGGTCTGAGTGCGGGACGGGACCAGACGTCATAGGGGCGGCGAAAAGAGCGGGGGAGGCGGGGTTAAGTCTCATCTTTCGTGGCACGCATTGTACTGCTTCCAGCAAATCTGCGAAAGGAGAAATGAAAAAGAAATGTAGACAATAGTGTGTGAGAACAAGAAGAAAAGAATTTGATTCGTGACGACGCGACGTGAATAAAATATTAAATATAAAATAACACATAAGTACTTAAATAAATACATAATGCTAAAATAAATATCAATAAATTCCCACAGTTAGCAAAGAAAGAAGAGAGAGCCTTGTGGCTAAGTAATAACAGCCTCACAGGTCGATTGATCAGGTTAAGCTACGCTTGCCGCGGTTGGTCCGTGGATGGGTGACTATCTTTACATACCGAGACCCCTCCGTGCCCCGGAGCACAGGTCCCGGCTGTCATTCGTAGATCTTTAGAGTCGTTACGGGTGGTCAGAAGCCCGAAATTCTTACAACCAGTCTTACCAAGAGGTATATTAGACTGGAAGCCGACCTCAACAAAGTTGGAAAAAGCTAGGCAGATGATATTATAATTTATTTTTATTTTGTAGGTACGAGTATAATCTTAATATATAAATATATATAAATTACGTGTCACGAGCAGTGGTGGCCAAGTGGTAACGGCCGCGACTTACGAGTTGTAGGTCGTAGGTTCGAACCCAGACAGGCGCTTTACTTTGTGTAAATTATTTCATCACCACTGCTCACAAAACGGTGAAGGAAAACATCGTGAGGAAACCGGCATGTCCTAGAACCAAAAATTCGAAGACATATGACATCTACCAACCCGCACTGGGCCCGCGTGGTGGATTACGGCCCACTCCCTCTCACTGAGAGGAGGCCTGTGTCCCAGCAGTGGGAACATTATAGGCTGATGATGATGATGACGTGTCACGATGTTTGTCCGCGATGGACTCCTAAACTACTTAACCGATTTTAATCAAATTTGTACACCGTGTGCAGTTTGATCCAACTTGAAAGATAGGATAGCTCACATCTCCATTTATAATCGCAATATTATTTTATTGCACAAAAACGTTAGCCACCAACGCTTGGCCGGGTCAGCTAGTATATGTATAGATTTTGACAAGTTTTCAAGCTTTTGTATTTTCTAGTTGCTTTGCATGCTGTTCTGTGTGACCGTGACCATGATTTATTGACACCCATCTATGAGAATTGACACTCATTGCGTCTGCGGAGTTTAGATAGCCAATTTACAATAACTCTGTATACACTAGTACTGTGAAGCTCTCTATTCTACGAGCTGTCATGGTACCGGGAGGAATCAATTAAACCACGGTTTATCACATTAATAATTATTCCTGGAAATCAATCTACGTATTTTACATGTTTTCCTTTGGCTTGTCAGCCGTATCTGACGCCTAATCACTCCTAATCTTAAAATAAGTTGATATTTGTCTCGAATTTAATGCCAATAACTTTTAACTGACTCGCGGAAGTTGCATGTACCAAAGCACCAAATAGGCTATAGTCTCTACAATACCTACCATACGATATTCCCGCCTTTCAGCCTGCTTGCTTATTGACGCGTTTATAAATGAGGGTTTTCGTGAAAATTTACGACACCAGTTGGCACCACTGTGACAAGAGGTCTTCCAATATAAAATATATGATGACGTTCATCATTCGATTCATTCATTCGTTCATCATTCCGTCATGACTAAAGAAAATATAGGCTCTTTGACAGATGCCTGGACCTGACGTGCCAGTGCTGCCACCTAGCGAACGTCATTTCAGAAAACCCTCATTGTAAAGAGCTACAGAAGCAAATGTCAACCACATCACACAACTTATAAAGATAATCTAAAGAAACATTTTGAAAAACTAGTCACCCCTAAAAACAGCTGTAACGATATGGAATGCAAACTAATAAATGTCAATTGAGCCACAATTGAGCATGATCAAGCTGACGGTGGCATACCATAATAAAATTGAGGAGTAACTAATCAAAAACCGTTAAATCCATTTTGTATCTTTTTTTCGGAAAATTATAAAAACCTTATAGCATAGTGTTTCAACGTATTTGTTGAATTTTGGTCAAACCATCGACTTTTAAAATTTTTTTTTTCAGTTGGAATTACTGGTTTTTGAAGCGGTTTGTTAGAATTGGGATGTGTATTTCAATTTTGAGAAGCGAAAAAAAATTCAAAAAATAATATCTTATCCTGGTTAATAACAGCTTTTGTTCCGTCACTCCTCAATTGTAATAATTATCTAATTGACCCTACAGATGTCGCGATGCGTGCAACACGATATACCTAAAAGCTCTCATTGTTTTTTTTTACCGACTTCAAAAAAGGTGATTATCAATTCGACACGTATGTATGGTAATATTATTGGAACTGCAATATATTCACTTAAGGGGCTTACACCACCTAAAGCGTGGTCACTGTCGGACTGCATAGAAAAGAAAGAGAAGCGTGATGACACAACGTGGGTAATTTATTGCAAAATATGAAGCAATGAGGGTTTTCTGAGATGACGTTCGCTAGGTGGCAGCACTGGCACGTCAGGTCCAGGCATCTGTCAAAGAGCCTATATTTTCTTTAGTCATGACGGAATGATGAACGAATGAATGAATCGAATGATGAACGTCATCATATATTTTGTATTGGGAGACCTCTTGTCACAGTGGTGCCAACTGGTGTCGTAAATTTTCACGAAAACCCTCATTATTTAATTACAAAAAATCTATTGTTTGGACTAAAAAATTCAAACAGTAATGTTTTAGTATGTTGCTTGTAGAATAATCTGACAAAAAAAATACCAGAATGGTTGAATGTATATTAGTATGGTTTTTATTGTAAAAAGAAAGTTTTTAGAGGAATCTTCGTGATTTTTTTCTATCGTATCAAATTTGTTGTATTATGTTTTCAACACAGAATCTACCTGGCATATATCCTGAAGAATATCATGTATTTTTCTGATTTTGTTTTATTTACTGTAGTCGATCATATACTTTTATTGTTTCTAAAACTTGCGTTTTTTGCGTTTAGGTCCTGTAAGCCCCTTAAGACAATCTATTAGGGCTTTCAAACAAATATACAAAATTTTATAGATGTATGTATATATGTTTGTCCACGCATTTATTATTTTGATTTTACAAAACAAAAAACAAAATAAATGAATTAAATTTAAAACTACTTTGAGTAACTTTGATATGATAATTCTCTATGTTTTAAAGTAAATTCCATTGAATACTTTTTTAGCGTAAAAAAGTAAAAAAATAGATATAATTTTGCAATGTTTTGTATCGAGATAAATTCATTGAATCGTATATTCCTTTTACATGATACTAGACTACTAGGTAAAGAGTCAAAAAACATATACCAAAATGTTAAATCCCTATTCCACATACTTAACAAGTTACACGAAATAGAAAAAGGTGAATTGATTTTACAATATATCACCTTAAGCGTTGTTCCCATCACGTCAATGATGAGTATCATTTTATAGGACGTTTAACAAAGGACTAAAGGTAATCCAAAAAAAATAAAAGCTATTCCCCACATTTTGTCGAATCATTCGAAAACAAATGTATAGAGCAGTGGTGCTATTCTGTAAAAAATCTCACTGTGAAAACTTAGGTGAAGTGAGCGTGGAGTGAGCTGTCAATAGTGTCAATTCCTAGCAAAAACAAACTCACTTCACCTAAGTTTTCACGGTGAGATTTTTACAGAAACGACCGGCTGATGATTTTTTTTCGCGATTCCAGTTTTTTCCCGGAATTTCTCAGTAGCAGCCCGGAGTCTGGATTTGTGCGTGGTTGTTGTCGATAGGCTCGGTCCCCTATTACATGGGACTTAAACATTGCTGGCGAAATATGCGAGTGTACTAGTCTTGTGTAAACCTCTAGGTCTAGAGGTTTACACACTAGACTAGTACACTCAGGAAGGGCTAGTACACTCAAGAAGGGTATACAGGCGGGTTACATTATAAATGAAAACATTAAACATACCTAACCTACAGTTAAATGAATCAGCAATTAAAATAGTCTAACAATACACAAATGAGTAATAAAAATAATTATAGTAATTATACAAATATTACACTTACATTTGTTATTAATGTCCTCAATGGGACATAAATAAACAAAAGATATCTAACATTCGTGGTATTCTAATAAAATAATTGTTTATTATTATTTAATAATAGATAATGAGTAAGTACAGCATGCCTGAAGTCACGTAAGCATTGTGATGTTCATTTGTTTCTATTATTTGCAACCCTTCGATAAGGGATCACATGAGTCGATACCCAATATGTTGGGGTCAGCTTCCAGTCAAACCCGATGCAACTGAATAATATGGTGATAGAAGCAGCTATGGGTTGAACATTCGGTTCCGTCAACATTATTCAGAGAAAAATCCTGTTAAATATTATAATAACAATTATATCCGACAGAGGTAAATGCCTCATAATCGGACAATCGTCCCTATTGCAAGACAGAGAGAAACAAGAAAAGCGACGGGAGTCGCTTGAAACAAGATGGACGAGAAAATATAGGTTGGAAATCGTTTGAAAATATAGGTGGTCCCAACAAGATCGCCGGATTTCATTTTAAAGGAAAACACATTTTGAATGGAACTGAAGGGCTGGTGCTCACACGACTTATTATACCATACAAGGCGATCAAGATGACATCCAGTTCATGTGTGTCACTCAAGCATAATCACGATGATTAACAAATGAGTAACTCATTTATTAATCACCGTAATTATTGTTGAATTATAATGAGATTCTAATGACATGAGCATTAACCTCTATAGTACACATAAAAACTACTGCTAACAGAGAGTATCTTCGCCCTCGTAAGAGTCCTCTAAATCCGAATCCATCATTGACGTACTAACATCGACAAATTCAACGTTTTCTTTGTCTACATCTGAATCATCAGTAATGAGTCGCGTATCATTAGTGGCAGCTGTTTTTATAGATTTTCTCTGTACATGTCTTTTGCTGGACAGGTAGGGATCTGATGATACAAAGAGACCATTGAAAATGTCTTCATTTGTCGCTTTACGACAATATTTGCGTGAATGGTGTTCTCGGATTTTTTTGAAGTCTTTGTTTCTGGCTTCCGTTGCCTCTTCAGATAATTTCCCAATGGGCATAATATTGAAGTGTTTGATAACTTCAGCACCATGTAGAATAAGTTTGTGGATACTCGAAGGCATGTAATGCCAGCCATAGAAGCTCCACGTACATTTCTGCAGTAAGGCGTGTAAAGTCTGCAAACGCGTCAATATTTATAAGCTCCCCACTGGCTACAACACCCATAAATGTTGAAAATCTTTGCATCAAACGGGAATCCAATCCTGTGATAACTGCAGTTTTTGCAGGATCACAAAAAATTTTCCTAGCTGTATTCCCATCATTTGTAGTTGCCGAACTTGAAACAAAATAAAAATACTTTTTGACTTTGTGCAAAAAGGAAAATTAATCATTTGTCTTTAAAAAAATGTAGATTTAAAAGTTATAACTGTTATTTTATCTCACCTTGTTTGACGATGTCTACTAGGAGGTCCATTTCATCACGGAACTTGTGCTGTATGATTTGTTATCTACTCTTCAGTGACTCTTTACTGCTTGCATCTCTGGCTTGCCATGTTTTAATGTCCAGTCTATATGAAATATGGAGTAGGCACTCCACACACCTGATCCAAGTATGAAGAGTAGACAAACCATACTGATATATTTCTATTGAAACTGGTTTCCTGGAAAGAAATTAATCAAAAGAATATAATATATTATGTGCTTTTAAACCAGTTGCATGAGCAAGGCTTTCAATACTATGCGTTAGGAGCTCCTCCGCTCTCTGTAGTGAGCTTAGTAACTTGAATGGTTTTTTCGGACTCACAGCTTATGTTGATGTTCCAACACTGCACGTGTCCGGTCTGTTCGATGTTGATGCACCCTCATTTACACCAAAGTCAGAACTGGAGCATGATTGCTGCTCTACTGACACTAAAGAAGCATGTCTCAAACTTTTTTATGAATGTAGGTCTCGTGCGATTACACGAGATCCATTTTGTTCCTCAATGAAGTCTGACAGAATTGTTTCAATTCCTTCTTTTCATTTTCTGACAAATCAAGAGTATTTTCAAAAACTTCAAATAACACAACAGGCTGTGAAAAACAAAAGTTGTTTGCCACAAACGTGAAAATGTCCAAATTGGTACTAAAACCTTCCATCATAAAACAGTAATAAATAGAACGTAAAAACTAATAAAATTAAGCTCAAACGTCCTATTTTTATACAACTACCCTCATTAACGTTCGCTGTTCTCTAATTAGGTACCTATATTACAGACAATTAATTTTATTGTGACTAGGGCCCCATTTGACCTCACTAGAGCTTAACTGGTTAATCCTCATGTCATTAGTATCTAATTATAACTAAACGGTGATTAACAAATGAGTTACTTAGTTCTTGGAAAGCACTTTTGTAAAAAAAAAGTATTTAATCAATATTATTTTTTAATTATCCTCATCATAAAAGTCATCAGTAGGCTATGAACTAACGATATTATAAGTAAATCGATCGGCAACTTCATTTAAACACGTCAATTATTTGAAAAATAACATGACGAAATATCAAAATTTCAAAACTTTACTACGCGCAAAGCGGCAACCAAAGTTGCATGAATTGGATGTCATCTAGATCATCGTGTATGGTATAATCACTCGTGTGAGCACCAGCCCTTCAGTTCCATTCAATTTAAAAAAAATGTACAGACGCCAGCACATCAAGCTACTACAATCTGTCAAATTTCTTTAATAGGTTTTCAAATTTATCACTAAAGCATAAGGTTCAAAGTCGATTGGGAAAATTTGACAGTTTCGGGTAGCTTGATGTGCTGGCGTCTGTACTTTAAGTGTTTTTCTCCCATACAAAAAAAACACAAATCTTTTTTTTCTCACGCGTGGAGCTGCTACTACCATCCAAACGTTACTATCACATATAGGGAGGTATACCAGAGACAATTTTTTTTTTTATTCCTGATTTTAAGTTTCTATGAGTATGGAGGTCGATTTTCAGACTGTGCGGCGGGTCGATATGCCAGATCGGTTCTATCCCCTTTGATTGTATTTGTTATTGATAATGATCTTTTTCTTCGTGTCGCTGTCATGAAAGTTATTAAAATATTGTTGGCTCAATTTTCGCCTCTTACAAGGCGTTATCGATGGCAGCGCAGAGATCACTCTATTGGCTACATGTTTTGGGACACAAAGGGCAAGATCGGAAGTGGAGCATATCTTGTGACGCAGCTCCATGCCCCTTAATAATGATTAAACTTGTTAACCAAATATGTTCTTTTCGTCATCTTAATATAAATATAGTATTTGAACTTTGACTTGCATTTCTAATAATAAATGCGAAACTTCCTACATACCATTGCTATCGCGTAGGTAAAACAATAAAATATTTAATCGTAATATTATGTAAGTATATCTTTTTTGCCTAAATTCGTACCAATGGGGTTATCTTAAAGGCTGCGAACTCGTGATAATAATATAGTAATACAATAATTTTAAGTTCCTATTTTCCTATTGCATAAGATTTTGCGCACTAAAAACCAATCACGTTCTACAGCTACTAAAGAATCAAGAATGATTTTTTTTGTTTAATTCTTAAAAAATCAACGTCACAAAAATATAGGTAAGTACGTTAGGTTTTTAGAGCTTTCTCTTCAACTAGCAGCGCCCCGCGGTTTCACCTGCATAAGTTTCAATCCCGTGGGAATATCGGGATGAACATATCCTATGTGGTAATCCTGGTTATAAACTATCTGTGTGCCAAATTTCATCCAAATTCGTTTAGCAGTTTTTGCGTGAAAGAGTAACAAACATCCATCCATCCATCCTCACAAAATTTCGCGTTTATAATATAATATATATTATATTAAAAGAAGTAGGATAGTAGGATGTAGGGTTTTATTTTTTTTGGTTTATTTTTAATTTATGTTTTCCTATTATGCCATAGGTAATTACAATTCAGCTCACTTTGAAAATTTACCAATTCCGACCCCCAAGATACTTCTAGATTGGAGGTCACCGTCCAAACTGTTGTTGTCCTATCCGATTATAAATAAATAAATATGAAAGTTTTGTCTTTTTGTAAAATCATAAATAATGGTCTTTTTTGTCCCACTTGAAGGCAAATCATAATTTAAGTATGTCTAAAATATTTAAACAATCGCGCTGTTCCTTAGTTGGTCTTTGGTGAATATTTACTAGTCATTAACTGCGTGAAAAACTTCGTGATTTCTTAGTTACTCAACTAAGTACGTAAAAATTAATAACGAAGGTTTTACACCTGGAGATGTGAAAAACCCTATTACCATTGACGCAACGTAATTTCTTATGCACCTAATAAACTAACACTTAACAGATAATCATTGCTGTGAACTATTTAAATACAGCAACAAAGTAACACAAATTCTGCGAAAATGTTCCTGTTGCGTCAAAGTCCAAAGTCATTAAAATATAGGTACAAACAACGACCAATAATTTATTGAGTGCATATTGTGTTAAACACTTACTACAGTGGAGTCATTTTAATAGGTAACATTTGACGTCTGTCAGTTTTGTCCTCATAGTGAGGTGACCTGCTTATAAACATCGATTAAAGTGAATGAATCGATACGGACTTGAAACATAGGCGAATTTTAAAAATCATCAGGCGAATCCCTGTCCCATTATTATTATTTTTTTCGTAAATTTAAGGAGCAAAATAAGACAAGTACACAATTTAACAAAAAAATTGCATTTATTCAGTTGAACTATCAGAACTGTTAAAAGTATTGTCATCTTCATCACTGCTGTCAGCACTCAGAGATATTATTAATTCATTTTCAATAATATTGTCTATTCTCACATCTCGTTCAAAATCTTGTAAAATTATTTTCTTTGTTTTCTCTACGACTTTTTTCCAGTCTTCTGTAGTGACTTCTGCACACGCAGTTTGTAGCAGAGACATCATTTTAGCAGTACTGAAGGGTGGTTCAGTATTGTTCCGCGCTGCATAACCCTTTATTTGTGCCCAAATAAGCTCGATGGCGTTATACTGGCAATGGTAGGGAGGCAATCGAATAACTTCGTGTCCATGCTCTAGGGCTAGTTCATCGATTACATAGCGGAGCTTGGACGGCTTAGTTGCTTTTACTAGATTTAACAACTCAACTTTTAATAAAGTTGGACTTGCATCCACACCATTTCTTACCAGCCACGAGACAATTTCTTGCTTTTTATTTGCTTGAGTTGGTGGTTTATCAACTTGTACAGAATGATACGGTGCATTGTCCATTATAATTTTCGATGGGTTTTCTAAGCTGACTAGCAGCTTCTCAAACCACTCTTTAAAAACCTCAAAGTTTATTTCCTCATGGTAATCACTTGTAGTTTTAGAGGCGAATGCGAGGAGGCAGTTTTTCTATTTCATTATTTTTTGTATTTTTATACCTAGTTAGTTAAAAGAATAATAAATAAATTTTTTATTATAATCACAACGTGGTTATTAATTTATGGTGATATTTCTTCACAAGTCATCATTGCATTCGATTCTACTTATCAGCTTTCGATTTTTAGAGTAACATCCCTAGTGTTTAAAAAGAAAAATGGTTAACTGACGTAACCTTGTAACGACGTTCAGTTCTTTAGATCAGAAATTGTTTATTATGTTTAGAATGGTTTATTAATGAAAGCAAATCGTAAAATTACTCGTATCGGTCATTATTACAATAAATATGTAATCGTAATTGAAAAAAGGTAAGCAATTGTGCAGTTCTAACAAAACGAAAAAATATGTTATTTTATGCCCGCCGTTACAAGGTTACGTTGTTGAATATTTGATGAATTGTCAAATGTTACCTATTAAAATGACTCCACTTTAGTCATTAACTGCGTAACTAGGTAGGCACTTAACAATTAATGACGAAGTTTTAACACCTGAACACGTGAAAACCCTATAACTATTGACGCAATGAATTACTCAGAACCTTCTTGTTACAATGCAAATATTACTAAGTGATTTTTTCAATGAAAACCGCCGCGGATTACCAGTTTTTATTTACTTTCTTACTGGGTCTTTTCAGTTTTCCCATAGCTATAAGAAAATGTAAACTTGAACCTTCGATCCAAATATACCTCCTTGTGGGACATATACACATTACATTACATACATTTCTAAAACTAACTGGACCATTCTGTTAATTTTTGTTTAGGATTAGAAAAATAAATTTAAAAAAATTATGACTAAGTTGCGACCATTATTTATCTGTAAAATCAGGGATATTGTCCCTTATACCTTTTATTTGTTGATTACTTATCGCAAATGATACAAAAGATGCTTGTTACCATATCAGCAGCGAATAAGCATTCAGCAACTTGCAGTCATTGTGATATTCACACCGAAAAATCGTTATACATGTAAATTGATAGTTCGATATGATAAAACGAAAGAAATCGCCCCTTGAACGTAGTCGTTGAACAAAAAAGAAAATTGTAAAAACATAATTTTTGAAACCGTCCAAGATTACCAAACGGTGACATCATAAAAATGAATCGGAATAGAAACGTATTCATTCAGTACGTCAAGCCGTTAGAACATTAAAAAGGTAATAGCCTTCTAATAGGACAGACGTTACCGAGAGGAGGCCTGTGTCCCAGCAGTGGGACCATTATATACCGATTATGCGTAGTGGTTTCATTCGAAGTTACGAGGAATAAAAAAAAATGTTTTATTCAGTATTCAAATTGGTAAAATTATTACATAAAGTCTTAGAAATTATTTACAAAGGTATTAATGTTAGATGCCTGTACTAGGATATACCTGTATCACAGGCGGCATGAGCATACTTTATGGTAATTGTAGGACTATAAAATTCTTAACAATATTTAACATCAGAAGTCTTGAATTAATGACAAAATGTGAATCATTGGGGATATTTACTCATCTCATTATGTTTTGTGTGGGATTTAACACAGATTTAGCAATAGCTTATTGATTTACATGAGATCAGCGGGAAAATCTAAGTACGATGGTGAATTCACAATAGGTGATAACTCAGCCAACAGATACAGTGGAAAATCTTAGAAATCTGCAAATTCAGGAAATGACGCATGAAAGTAGTGATCTTTTTAAAAGTTTCGACACAAAAGGGACGACGGGAAAAACTGATGACGACCACTAATAACTATATAAACAAAACATGGTTTTGCAAGTCTTCACAGAGCTCACAAAAGGAATAAAAATGTAGTCTGGGTCAATGAAGAATATCTGGCCGGCATTAAATGGACTTTTGAATGACATGATGTGTGCACAAAATAGACAGGTGCAGAAGGTCGGCTCTATCCACAAGCGTAACCAGGCGCACTAGGTAATAATGAAATCAAAAATCAAAAAAATGTTGTGAGCAATACAAACTTATAGACTAAATGAAGAGCTGGAATAATGAGTGTGATGGCTACCAACTACCAACAATGCTGTCAGTAATGTCAAGACTAGTTAAAGTTCAAGGTACTCCGTCCACGTGATGTTGGCGCTGGGTGAGCGCAGTTATATTATAATATTGTTGTTTTCTGTTTTCTGGGCGACAGCCCAGGGTCCTAGTCGTGAAGAGGCGGCCCTTACACCTACAGCGTAAATTTTTAATCAAATCATAATTTGTTTAATAAGTAAGAGGCAGTTTGGAGTTGGAAGCCCTGTCCGTACGAAGCAAAGATTTTTGAGCATGCTTCGCTCGCTCTTGCATCCTAAATTCTCTTGTTCGAGAAACACTTTTCTACATTAGTCGATAAAGTAAATCCAATTTTGTGTAAATGTTCAAAAGAAACTTTAACCTATTCGATCTCGCTCCGCTCGCTATTGCCCCCCGTTTTGCCTTTTTCACATAAATCGAGAAATTATTTCCTATTTTATACGAATGGTTCTGAGGCGGAGTGCTCATATTTTTCGGGAAAAAAATTGGAAAGGGGCGACGCAGTAAATCTTGCCCAGGGCCTTCTGTTAAAACCGGCACTGGCTGGCTGAGGTCAATAAGCACCCAATTTGTCACTTTTTCAGTTGTCGGTTTGTTCATCACTATAAATAGTGACATAGAGAAACATAGCAAGCACTACGAGAATCGAATCAAGACTCGAAATGACCATGACCACTCAGACGGGAATACTTCTAGCTTGAGGGACTACAATCCACATTTGCCTTAATAATCAAGGTACTTGCAGCATCAATTATTGACGCTGCAAGTACCTAACAAATATTGTTTTCTCATTTCTGTCATATGGATTAATTACAGACCTGATTTTAAACGATAACTTCTACAAGTATTACGAATCCTAATCTTAATTAATATTAGAAATGCTAAAGTGAATTTGTTTGTTTCTTAAGCTTTCACTCTAAAACAGCTGAACGTGCGATTCTGAAACCATTTCACCGTGGAAACTTAGGTGAAGTGAGCGTGGAGTGAGTTGTCAATAGTGTCAATTCCTAGCAAAGTCAAACTCACTTCACCTAAGTTTTCACGGTGAGATTTTTACAGAATCGACCGGATCTTCGAATGAAACATGGCACAGTTAAGACATAGTATACCTTTTATTCCTATGTTCCCGCGGCATCGAAACTTATGTGGGTAAACCGCGGGGCGATCTAGTTTACTATAAAACAACCGAGAACGTAACAATATGTTGGTTCTTGCTGAATCATGATTCTGCATTGTAATAGGACATCCAAGTTCACTATGGATCAAATCACTATTCTTAAGAAAATATTATTAATATCATTAAACAGTTAAGGTCTCAAGTCAATTACTTTAACGTGAATGCATAATATCAAGAACATAATTGAATAACGTGCATTATTTAATTAGGAAGAATGCGGTTCCATTCTTCCTATTCACGTGGTGTATAATGATGCTCTTTTTTAGGTAACAACTTACGGTAAGCCAACTGCGATGTGAGAATGGTCACTTATAAAAGTCCTAAGTGGTTTAAAATATGATTAAAAAAGGCTCAGCAGATTGACTATTATATTAATTGACTAGCTTCCACCCGCGGCTTCGCCCGCGAGGTATGTCGATAAAAACTATCCTATGTCCTTCCCCGGGATGCAATGTATCTCCCTGCCAAATTTTATCGAAATCCGATCAGTGGTTTAGGCCTGAAAAGGTAACGTACAGACAGACAGAAAGAGTTAATTTGGAATTTATAATACATATTAGTATGGATTCTATGGACTGCAGCAATTGCTTGGATATCCGGATGTTTGCATAAGCCTCTGCTTATGTCCAACGGATGTGCAGTCTGGAGGAGAGCCCCCAGACTGCACCGTAACACCATGTCCTCCTCCTTCCGCATCTTTTGTCTAAGCCAACTTTTTAAGGTCATTGGGCAATCTAGCTGGGGGGCGTTCCACACTACCTGGCCTCTCATCTGCTCCACCGGCCATCGGTTCTTCGACAAACATGGCCAGCCCACTGCTACTTCATCGCTTACTTTGCAAGCTATGTCGGTACCTCCGTTCCTTCAAGTATAATTTTATTCATTTAGTTCGTAATATACACAAACTGCTTACTCATTTACAGTAATGTCCGTCAATGCCAAATCAATTGCGCACAAACTAGTAATAATATTAGTGTCATGGTTCGGATGCGCAGTAGTTTAAATTGTTTATTGAGACAAGCGTTCCACACACCCGAATTTTAATGACGAGCACTGAATAAATCGTTGCGCAATAACTTTAGTTAGGTGCTCACAGGACATTCGTTTGGAGAAATATTTAGATCAATCAGTTCATACATTCATCACCTTTTAACAACTACGTGAGCTGTCGTCTGTGATCTGACCCTGCCTAATCAATGGGCATTGCCAATATCCTAGCTTTTCTGCCTTCCAATAGTGCCCTTCTGACTTCCGATGTGCATATATGACAAATCAGAACAGACAGTCTGGTTTTGAAAAAGTGTCGCTGCAAGCTGAGTAATGCCACTTACTGCTGGCTCTAAGCATCACTTCGAAACTCGAAAGGACCTTTATCCGAATGTTACGAATAAGTGAATTATGTTTTGGATTTTGTGCAGTCATTGAGTGAGATTCAACTGTATTCAGCTGCTTCTGGTTAGACTGGAAGCCGACTTCAACATAGTCAGGAAAAGGCTATTCAGATGATGATGATAATTGAGTGAGATTCAAATCACCAGAGGGCTGGCCTATTTTAAGGCAAAAGAATCAACATTGCCATCCAACGTTGCAATACAACGCTGCCAGCCTTTTCGGCACTTTTCCCAATGACAGCGATGCGGAGGAAATTGTGTTGCCCAATGAGCTCTTTCCTTTTTAGGGTTCCGAACTTAAAGGGCAAAAACAGGACCCTATTACTAAGGCTCCACTGTCCGTCTGTCCGTCTGTCACCAGGCTGTATCTCATGAACCGTGATAGCTAGACAGTTGAAATTTTCACATAATTATGATGTATTTCTGTTGCCGCTATAACAACAAATACTAAAAACAGAATTAAATCAATATTTAAGGGGGGGCTCCCTTTTAACAAACCTGTTTTTTTCGGCGTTTTTGCCTTGTGGTACGGAACCCTTCGTGAGCGAGTCCGACTCGCACTTGGCTAGTTTTTTTTTGTATACTTTTACATAATTCATAAATTTTTTACTGTTAACTTGTATTTGAGATTTGAATCGAAATACTTATTCATTGTACATACAGCAGAATACAGATGCAGATGTCACGATTAGAGCACCTATTAATTTGCCAGAAAACCCGATAATAGGTCGTTGTTTAAACTCAAAATTAAAATCAAAATATTTAATTTCCTACAAACAGGCGCGACGCGCGACGCGAATCGCGCGCGACTCAAAGGCACCTCTCGTTGCGCGAGGCGCCTTTGTGTCGCGTGTCGTGTCGCGCCTATTTGAAGGAGCCTCAAACCTACATGGGCACTTATGAAACGGCAGAAGCTAGGTGGACGATTCCAATTGGTCGTTTCCTATAAAGAAGAGCCGACAAAAATCTCCACAGTTACTCTTTTTAAAAATAACTGGCTTTTACAATGTTTTCAAATTACAGACTGTGGCAACTTGTCATTATTTTCTAGGTGTGACACTCCTAAGGTCCCTCTAAAGTCAATCTTCATATGATAAGACACATATTAAACTGAGCTATTACTAGAATAATATGTACCTGTTCGAAGATAACCTATCGACCGCTATTGTTTCATTCGTCAATTTTTTGTTTAACTACGCTAAAGACAAATCCTTTGTAATAAACATGTTTATTCTTATTTAATTGTGAACTCGTTGTTGTCTGGATATTAACGTAAAAACAACACTATGTATACAATTATCTGATTACTATTGTCAGATTTTGAACCATATGGTCAGATACCTTCGATAAATAAAATGTAGATTTTCTAAGCCATCTTTTTGGGCATGCCAGGTATTACGTTATGCCTTCTTATTGTTAAAAAAATAACAAATACATCGGCATGTAATTGAAACACTGCACACCGTCGAAGGACATCTAGTATCACAAATGAGGGATCAGCATGAAAGACCAGCCAAAAATCCTTATCCAGCCAAAAATCCTTGCATCAAAGAAAGCCCTTAACATCTAATCCTTATATCTTTTTGATCTACGAAAGTAGTAGAGTAGTAGTTAAAAATATATAGTTCCACTATCGGTGGATAGTGGAGGAGGTGTCCTGGCTCCATCATCAGACTCTCGACACCAAGTGCAATATATTTAACTCATTAAAACGAATCATATGACCCCAAACTCGGGGGTTCTACTAGTAGCCCCTAAAGAGTTCCACTATATTCCTCCTGGATCCATCATCAGACCCTCGACACCAAGTGCAATATGTTGGAATCATCAAAACGAATCATATGAACCCAAACTTGAGGGGTTTACTAGTAGCCGCTGAAGAGTTCCACTATCCAGCTCCTGGCACCATCATCAGATCAGAGCCAAGATACCAAATTATAGTTTTGTCATCCGAACTACATATGTATACAAATTTTCATTTCGATACGACAATATTAGAAGTAGGTTAAAATTGACTTCTACGATTTTTTACATTGTTTGAGGAAAACGAAGCAAGGAGGATCTTTAAAAAGGGTCCACCCTTTATAGCAGAACTTTTTATGTTATAATATTATTTTGCATAATAGCGTATAACATAAACTTCTTTTCGCAGAAAATCGTTTGGCATACACTCATTTATCATACATTCAAAACTCATAATTTTGTAAGTCAGAAGTAAGGCAGAAATTTCATATCCATAATAATTAAAAAGTCGAACCATCATATCGCAGAAAGTCCACAGCCAGAATCGTCTTTTGGCATACGTGAGCTCGTGCGTAGGGGTCACAGTTTTGACCTAACCATTTTAATAATTAATTTGGGTATAAGTTGTTTTACGAGCAATACCCACTTCGCGGGGCCCCGTCGTCTACAAGATTTAAAGGAACTTTATAGTTCATTCAAATACCATGGAAAAATACACCCAACAAACAATATTCGTTAAAAAATAATACTACTGTTATCTTCATAGTTATGCCAAGTGAAATTATGCCAAATAAAAGTCTGCCATCTTAAAAGTATGCCATTGTAAATTCGGACATAAACATTCGTCAAACAATAATTATGTTAAATAATTTTTATGCCTTAAAAATATTCGTTTAAAGAAGATTATGCCAATTGGGTTATGCCAAATAAATTTCTGCGAAAAAAGCATCTGCCAGATAGAGGGAACCCCTTTAATCAATGTGATAAAAATAACGGTTCTGAAGATAACCGCATTAAACACAGAACGGCAGAATACAGGCGCGAGCAATACTTTCTCGGAAAAAAATTCTTCGTTTGAAATATGATGTCTAACAAAATGATTGAAATGGTGTCTTCCAGTGGGTATAAATGTCGTTTATTAACTGATGAAAAAACGGAGGAGGTTATCAAGTCGACGCGTATATTTTTTTTTTAAATTAGCATAATATAATGGATTCTCAACGGGTTTTCTGTTTTCCCACAGTTCTCCAATTTCCTGTGAAAAGTTATAGGTAATAGAACTTGACATAGGTAGGTATCAATTAAATTTCTATAAAGTAAATCACAAAAGTGAAATCTCTAGTTTTGTAATATAACAAGCAATTATACAATCAATCGATCTGCTTAGCCATTTCCCAAATATTGGCGTCGACTTCAAGTGTAACCGCAGCGGAATCCTCCACAGCCCAGTTCCTGGGTAACGCGATACCTCAAGATGTATCGAGTCTCTTACCAAGGTAAGAGACTGGTTGTCAGACTATAGGGCTTTTGACTAAGTACCCGTAATTAGCAAGCAATCATACAATCCAATTCATAAAATCAACCAATTCTTAGATTTCTCACAAAACAGGTAATACAATTAAAGAGCTTGTAAAAACCCAGCACAATGTTATAATCACCACTAAACGTGGTCGTTAATCGCTAAATGCGTCCATTATACCTCGCTATGGAACTTTACCATAAATTGTTGCATCGCGGTAAATTTTGATACCTTTTTGAATTGTGCAAAGGAAAATATTACTGCAAGTACCTTGTCGTTTTTCAATATCAAAATCAAAAGAAATTTATTCAATCAGCACTTTTCGAACGTCAAAATTACAAAAGACAGTCCCCCAAAACGCCCGCCCTACACCACGTCCTAGTGCTTTCCCTGGGAAGAAGAAGTGGCGCAACAAACTCCGCAGCAGCACAGCTGTCTGTTCAGTTAGAAAATACTTGAATGTATACAATACTAGGTATGCAAAGTAATTAAGACTACAAGACGCAGAACATTAAATTAAATTATTTGCCATAATAATATGTCAGCTAGCCACGCCAAACAAACTAACAAACACAATAAAAACTATACGTATTCAAGCAAAAAAATTATAAATCAAAATTAAAAATGTAAACAAAAACTTACTACCTAAATAAAAGCCTCCAGGTATATAGGGCGTGACAACTCAAATATTTAAAGATGATAAAAAATAAGGTACAAATGCCAGCACATCAAGCTACTACAATCTATCAAATTTCTTCAATAGATTTTCAAATTTATCGCTATTAACACAAGGTTCAAGGTTGATTGGGAAAATTTTACAGTTTCGGGTAGCTTGATGTGCTGGCGTCTGTACTAAACTTTCTAACCTAACCTAACCTTTAATTACAAATAACTACAGTCCGGCCGTCGAGAGACTGTATTCTTGACATCTGTCAGTTTCATACAAATAAATACGTGTTAGGAGAATTTGATCTTTATTAGTTACTAGAATTGTCGCACTGATAGGTGTTAGGAACGCATTCCCTCGACGGTCGGACTGTACAATTGTACATGAAGAAATAATTAAAGTGCTGCAGGTAATAACAAAGATAATTACCTAGCTTGTTAGGAGATTAAATCACATCATAATTTATTAGTAGGTAGGTAATAAACACGCTGATAAAATGAACACATTATACAATGGTAACATAGAACAATAACTTAATGAGGTGCAATTATTTATTAATTGCCTAGCCCATCCTCATAGATATTAGAAGGGTGTGAAATAGAAAACGACTTTAAATTCGACTAATTATTTCATTAAACTAGGACTGAGATGGATTTCTAGTCTTGATATTTGTCTGTTTCTATTTCCTAACAAATTGACCTATAAAGATAGCTATTATCTTTTAATAAAGATAAATGTTTGAACTTTTGAAATCGTATTTGCGATAGTCCGTTTAAAAGGGTTCTAAATATACAATAATGATGCATAAAAATATCACAAGTTACGTCGTTTAAAAACCCCAGAATGTTTACCGAATCAATAAAGGTACACAGCCTACAATGGATATCATTGTAAGTCCCTTAAAAATGTAAACATAAAAATTAACGTGAGGTTTTTCCGACCAAAACCGCAAATACGAACATATCCATTCACTGTGGGAACATAACTGAATGATTTAATAACAATAAACTGTTGTCATAACAGAATACGTCGAGAAGGATGTAAACATCCTTAATTTGATAATAATTGACGCTCTAGAATGCGTTGTACGAAACAAAACCAAACCGCTCTAGTACAACTTTTACGAATAAAAACCACGGACGTCGGCTACACGCCCATTCATCATAAAAAACCGTCCAATTACTGAGCATAAAAAAGGCCGCTATGACGTCTGTGTTGACCGAACAATGTTTGAACTCCGGCTGACCTAAGCGCACGCGCAATCTTTATATATAAGGAGTGGGAGGTGCAAGGCTTCACAACATATTGAACGCTAGTAGCGAACAGACGTGTTAAAACTTAAATTAACTCTTATCAAAATGTACACAAATCCTTTCGAGAGAAAACACTCGTCGTTGAGGCAAGCCCTCGACCGCTTCATGAAAGGCGAGACCCGGCTGAGCTTCAGGAAGAAGACGGACTTATCCAAGTCTTCAAGCAACAGTACTTCGTCGATGACTTCGTCAACAATGGACTACAAACCTAAGTTTAATGAGAAGAGGTGAAGAGAACAGTGCAAATGTGTTGTGATTGTGAAATAATTCTGCCAGTTCCACTCAAAAAAAGGTTGGTATTTGTGATTTTTACTGTTAGTTTAGAAATCATCATCATCTTTGACAATAACTCCTGCTAAGTCTCTATAATATTTTATGTAAATCCTCCTCAGTTCTTTTAAAGATTGTATATAACATTATTCAAAATCGTTCACTGAGGGAAGTTTCAGTATTTAAAACTAAAATATCAATTCACATCGCCAACGTTTATTAAGACCATTCTCAAAATAATTGTATTCGATCCAGACCACAGAAGCTATTGGAACCAGAGTTCCAATAGCTTCATATTAAATTCATGTCAAAACGAGAGCTAGTCAACTTTATCAATTAAATTAATTGGACGAGTTCAAAAACTATAATTTCTTCTCATAATAAATTGCTCTAATTAGTAAACGTTTAATTGACATTCCCACGAATTGGTGTTATTAAAATACAAATAAATTGGGCTGGAATATAATTGCGCATGGAATAGAAAATGCTGAAGCTGCCACCAACATTTGCGAATAGAACACAAATAAGGTCGTATATTCATGTAACGGGGACTGTTTCAACTATCATAGACAGGAAAACATAGCAATATGAACTGAATTATTTAGAGAAATAATTTGAATTTGCCACGAGAACCTTAACTATAAAAAAATATCTAAAGAGGTATTATATTCGGTGGTAAATCTACCATCACAGTTCCATAGAATAGCTTTAAATTTTATCTTACAATTTAATAAATAAGTCCATACTAGTCAGCGGTAAAACTTGTGGGAATGTTTTCGTGACATTTGCGCTATTGTAGAAGTAGTTAAACAAACCTAACGGGACCACGACGATTAAAACTACCATTGTACGGCAAATAATTATACGGTTTTTGCAACAACGTAGATTCCCACGTTTGTTGGCATTGAAAATATATATCATTGAGAATAAACACACTATATGTAGTGTATTCGAAAATGGAATATTATTCAGCAAGGCTAGAGGGATAGGATCACCCATATCCATGTTATAATAAATACAACATCTATAGGATACCAATATTGTCAAATCTTTCGAAATTGATACTTTTTAAAATCTGACAATCAAAATCACACATGGTCTAGTTTTTGTCATATGTCTAATATTAATTGTCATGTGTATGGATGTGCATCAATTTTGTCACATAGGTATATATTTCTGGTACACTCTAATTCTAACGAGCTCTTATGTATTATGTAGAGCATCATAAATACCAGTAGTTGGAAATACCCAAGATATGTGCCCGTCCATCAACATGAAAGTCTTTTTCGAAAGTTACTGTCTAAAAATTCAAGACCACTCATTATTCTAACGTCTCTATCCTCATTTATTTCCAAACCTCCATTGTCCTTCATTATCTGGTATTAACGAGACCATATCCTAGCAAACAAACACAGTTAACGGGAATGCCCGTACAAATTTATTGAATAGAAAGTCTAAAGTAATTTTTCTGTTGCCCCCAGGTCGAGTGTGTTCGAGACCGGTTGATTGACGTCAGAAGCACGGAGACCAGTGGACAAAGGACTTAACCCGTCAAAATGAATAAATAAATTAATAAATATATCATTATTTTTAACAATTTAATGGTTTTATTTGAGTGTTTTTCCCATGAAATTGTGTAAATATATATGTAAACAGAGAGGTTTCAAAGTTGCTGCCTGACAAGTATAGTCAAATCAAACAATACAGTCTGATTTGGATATGATTTTGAAGCACGAAGGTGAGAATCAATCTGATCGACCTATACACACAATCAGGTACAGACGCCAGCACATCAACCTGCTACAATCTGTCAAATTTCTTTAATAGATTTTCAACTTTATCGCTGAAGCATAAGGTTCAATGTTGATTAGGAAAATTTGACAGTTTCGGGTAGCTTGATGTGCTGGCGTCTGTACCTACAAAAATAACATAAGTAGGTACTTTTAACCACAAGTTAACTTGTATACCATACACTGAATACACTAAACTATACAATTGTTACACCACACACACAAACACATACCTACTATAATAAGATAGAAGGTGATTAGATTATCTAATCTAAAAACTACCTACTAATACACACAACGACCTTAAATGAGAGAATAGTGAAAATTGATGGTAGATAATGACCGATAGAAAATGAATCAGCCATTGGCATACAATATTTATGAAACTCATGAATTCAACATAACAGCCGGTCCTATAAATAATCTCTCAGTGAAAACGGGTTAGTACTGATTCCCCCCGTTCTTGTTTCCCCTGAAATTTATAATTTTAATATTTCACGGAACCAATGTTGATGAAAACATGAATGATTCCTGCAAGAAATCAGCTCAATATAAGCTAACAAAGTATGCTCACCAAAATATTACGATTATTTAGTTATTTTTGTTAGTTTTTATTATTTTCAAAGTTGTTGATTATTATAGTTTATTGATTTGTGTTTAAAATATGTAAATAATATTGGGGGATGTCTTATTTATAATCCATGTAACTGTTTTGGGACAATTAAACATTTTTAATTTATTTTATTATATTGTAATTATAACACTTACACTTGTTGATTGTTCATTTATATAATTTAGAAATATTCTCTAACGTGTTTTATATTTTTGATCGTAACATTTTTAATGAGTAGGCATATTTAAGTAAGTAATTATTTTTCCTAAGAAATATTTTTTTACATCAATAAATCAAAAAACACGTTGCTAACCAGTTTGAGTTGTCCTTTAATAAGAAATTATAATAAATACGTTTGTATTGGTACAGGTTTATTTAATAAATTCTTAAAAGATTATCGCATTAATTTACATGACATTTGGAAGTAACTGGTTATTGTGGGCCTCGAGGTGGGTAGGAGTAGGCTGGCAACCAGACGAGTAAGCGTCATTCAAGTTTATTTTATTTAAAAAAAAAATCTTTAACTTTTAGTAGGCTGTAGAGATACAAAACACTTACGATCAAGCATTAATAAACATGTGTATACGTGTTTAACCTTTTGACCGCCACACGTCAAAAAATCCAAAACGTGCCCTCGGTGTCAAAGTCTGTCATTTGGTCGAACGATGGCGTGCTGGCATTGATATATCAATGCGTGCTGGGCACATTTTGGTTTGTCATCTATACATGACTGTGGTGGTCAAAAGGTTAAGAAAGGCCTACAACGATTCTAACGGCTTGAATGACTTACGGCCAATCTTACGAGTAAGTGGGATTGGGCCGGATATATCTGCTGCATTTCAGTTGAGCTGTGGATTAAATGAACCTCTGAATGAATCCCATTAAATACTAGGTGACATCGTAGCAACTTGGTCTGTCGTGATGTCACCTAGCATTTAATGATAATGACGAAGATTTACTCCTACCGAAACGACTGGCCGCAATGGCAGTAGATAGAAGTGTTTGGATAAGGGAATGGGAGGCCTTTACCCAGAAGTGGGACATTACGGGATAAAAACCACCAAATGAAATACAAAAGGTTGCACGGTTGCTATGCTACACATTGTTCCACACATGATTTCTGTCCAACTAATTCGAAACTCTAAGCAAAACACTTCCTAAGATCTATCCAAAATAACCACCAAGATAATTAATCAATCTAGATATATCCATAGAGATAACATTGTGACCCCATAAAACTATCCTGTCGGATTAACGAGAGACACGTGCCAAAACTTTGCAATTTTACAAGTAAAAAAATGAGCAAAATCCATATACAGACGCCAGCACATAAAGCTACCACAATCTGTCAAATTTCTTTAATAGATTTTCAACTTTATCACTAAAGCAAGGTTCAAAGTTGATTGGGAAAATTTGACAATTTCGGGTAGCTTGATGTGCTGGCGTCTGTACATATACGTCAAGAGACATCGTGACAAGTTTTTGCTACATGCATACATCATCTGCCTAGCCTTTTCCCAACTATGTTGAGGTCGACTTCCAGTCTAACCGGATGCAGCTGAATACCTATATGCTGTATATGGCAATGGATTTCTCAAATGTAAATTATTTAGCTCCCTCCAATTTTTGGGTAACTTATTATAAATAATGGGAGCCAAGCAAAAAACACTTTTGCGCATAAGTGCCGTCCTACTCCTACGCAGGACGGCAATTATGCGCAAAAGTGTTTTTTGCATGGATAGAATGTCAATAAGTTTATTTACAATTTTAATTATATGTAATCGTTACACATTATTAAAAAATCGTGTGCGGTCGGGGGACCCCCGTCAGGAAGGAAGTTGGTCACGCGATACTTACACGCACACACACTCGTATAATAATATAATAGAAAGACACACAGAGAGAGAGAAAGTGATACGGAGCCAATATGGATTTTACCGGTGGGTCGGCTGGTGGGTTTTTTTTTTACCGGTCGAAGTGGAAGTCTGTGGAAGAGCTTGGCCTATGTCCAGCAGTGGACGTCTTTCAGCTGAATGAAGATGGGTTTTAAGAAGCTTACATAAAGTTGTCGCCATCTTGGATTTTAATTTTGACCTCGCTATCGGCTTTAGCACCTTCAAAAACCATGGAAACGTCATCCATGACAAAAAAAATTGAAAATATACTACCGCCGATTCTTCTAAACAACACAATAGATTTAAGAATTTGATGTGGTTTTAACTTTCGTTTAGAGAATTTATTCCGGAAGGTTTATGTGTATAATGCATTAATATTTAACTTATGGGGAAATGCGGGTGTTCGTTTCTCCATAGAAACGCTCTCGCCCGTTTTCTTTCTGGTTAAAGACCATAAAGCAATGATTTTTTACAGAATAATAAATAGTAACAACTTGTATGTTTCTATGTTTTCCTTTTTGATGATACATTATTTCTATAAGCACTAGAAACCCCAAAAATGCCGATTTAAGCCGCAGTCAACAGAGGCCTAGTGTACAAAGACAACACGGTGGAGTTTCTTGCCCGTTCTTCTCCATACGAAAACTACCTTTTAGAATGGGCAACTAGAATCAATTGTATTTGTTGTAATTTTTGACGTTCAAAAGTGCCTTTTATGTGCCTATTTGAAATAAATTCTTTGACTTTGACTTTCAACTATTAATGAAAAAAGAAAAACATAGGGACACAGTTGTATATCCTTCATATTCAGTTAATGAAATATATTTTAAATCGGTCCAATATTGGAGGAGGAAATAGGGGAGAGCCAAACCTTGAATTACGACTTTTACTTAGGATTTTTTCAACAGTCTCTCCGACCGCATCTCCTCTTAAATATAGCATATAGCAAAAAAATTCTCGATATTTGGACATGTCGCCACATCAGGTATGAATATTGCAACCGTACGAAGCAAGTGGCTAGTTTAAACATAATTAGCCTATTCCATCTAAGTTTTGGTATCAAAGGGCGCCATGAGACTGCTCTATACTAAACAATAATAGTCATTTTAATTCATTTGTATTCAGGGGAGGGCACTTTAAAGTTGAAATTGAGATGGCTGATGTCTAGCCCGGTGGGGCCGTAGTGACGTTTTATTGTTTGTTGTGTGCACTTGTGGCTTTGTGCTAAATAAACATGTTTTCTTTCTTTCTTTAATGGGTTCGAACCCAGACAGGCGCTTTATTTTGTGTAAATAATTTCATCACCACAGCTCTCAAAACGGCGAAGGAAAACGTCATGAGAAAACTGGTATGACCCGTCTGAAATAAATGATTTGATTTGATATAAAGAAATAGGTACAGTACCCGGCGATAAATATTACACATCGACCTTTGGAAAGAGACAATCGGCTAATTTCGGCTTCGTAGAGCGTTATCTCTGTCGCACGAAATACAAACAGTCCGGTATCTATTAGGAGCTGTTAAAACAATTATGATTTGTTTCTTTTGATAATTATTTTTATTCTTTGTATAAAATACAAAAAAAGGTAAAGATCGATGTGCAATATTTATCGCCGGGTACTGTAAAACATTGTGACCGTGTCTTTCCGTATTTCCGTACCTGCAGCGATCTGTACCGGAAAACCCGCTGCTGTATGAAAGCACCCTAAAATACTTATCCGTCCAGCATCAACACAGTAATTTCCTAAGCCCACAAACTTAGACAAGACAAGAGACGTGTAAACAAATTATTTTCTATTTAGCATCCCATCTTCTTTAACACGTGCAAACTGATATCAAAATGCCTTTCTCTGTTAGCTAACATTCGTTAAAGAAAGTAAGTTTCGTAACCTCTCAGATTTGGAAGACATAATGTATCTGTGGCCCTGCGCTTCGGTAAATCTAACATCTAATTAACGTCACGGTAATAAATAGTCATAAATAACAAAAGAGCAGTGGTGGCTCAGTGGTAACGGCCGCGCCCGCAACTTACGAGATGCAGTTCGTCAGTTCGAGCCCAGATGGGCGCTTTACTTTGTGTAAATTATTTCATCACTACTGCTCTCAAAACTATGAAGGAAAACATCGTGAGGAAACCGGCACATCCTAAAAATTCGAAGACATGTGACATCTACCAACCCGCACTGGTCCCGCGTGGTGGATTTTGGGATGCATGAAGAAGCCTCCTCACATAATACATTCCTTGTACTATAAGTTATTCTGTGGTATTAGTATAGCTGATATTCTATATCACGAAGTCCGTTCGGCTTTGATTGTAGTAGTGACGTATCCCGACAAGCGCGCTCCCACAGCGGCTACCCCTTGCTGCCGTCGCATAAGGCTATTTCCGCAAATGTGTACCGTTTTTCTTCACCCATTGTTGAGTCTCTGTTGATCACAATGTGCATGTGCACGCTTGTCAACATTCATAGCCAAACGGACTTCGTGACATAGGAACATCTGTAAGACTAATCTAAACTAATATTACAAAGAGAAAATATTTGAATTTTTGTATGTTTGTTTGTTACGATTTCACGCTAAAACGGCTGGACGGATTTAGATAAAATTTGGCACATAGGTGGATCATGATCTGGATTAGGAGATATGTAGAATACATTTTAACCCGATATTCCTAAGTATTGGGATCGAGACGTATGCGTTTAAAACCGCGGGAAACAGGTAGTTCGTAAATAATATTTACCCGTTTTATTATTAATGTACACACAGTAAAATGGATACAGATACGACATATTAGTATTCAGTACAAAGGTACTGCTTATTTCTTAAGAAATTTCTTCCAGCAGACCTGCGAAAGGAGAAATGAAAATGACATGTAGACAATTTAATAGTGTGTGAGAACAAGATGAAAAGAATTTGATTTGTGACGTCTTAAACTAAAATATTAAATACTCAAATAAATATAAATAAATTCCCACAGTTAGGAAAGAAAGAAGAGAGAGGCTTGTGGTTAAGTAATAACAGCCTCACAGATCGATTGATCAGGTTAAGCTACGCTTGCCGCGGTTGGTCCGTGGATGGGTGACCATCTTTACATATCAAGGCCTCTCCGTGCCTCGCAAAGCACGTTAAACCGTTGGTCCCGGCTGTCATTCGTGGATCTTTGACAGTCGTTACGGGTCGTCCGAAGTCCGAAAGTATGACAACCAGTTTACCAAGGGGTATCGTATTACCTAGTAATTGGGTTGTGGAGGTCAGATAGGCAGTCACTCCATGTGAAATACTGGTATTCTGCTGCATTCGGTTAGACTGGAAGCCGACCCCAACATAGTTGGGAAAGGGCTAGGTAGATGAGTTAGGAAAGAAAGGAGAAGAAAGGTAAATGCTCTTTCACTCGGAACTTAATAACGAGAATTACTATTTTTATTTTGTAAAATTAACCGTTTAGTACCATTCTCAATGTTTTTTTAAGCTTGTAGTACCGGAACCTGCCTGCAACCAAACAACACTATATTGTCAACATGTACTCCATCATATCTGTCTGTTTGATAAAAAAAAATAACAAAAATACTTGCAAGCTACCTACCTACTTTTCCGAAGCTCTCACGTGTAATGTCAAGTGACACTCAAGTTCAAGTTAACTCACCCATTTACTTAACTCGTGCAATAAGTGTTAAAGCTCCTACACACTATGCCGGCGGCCCAGCCAGCGGGCATGCCGCCGCCAACGAGCCGGGCGGCATTACCGGCGGGTATTTGAGCCGCTGGGGCTTGCCGCACAAACGAGCTGCACAACTGAAATGATGCTCTGCGGCCGTCTGATTATACCGACGGCTGTGCCGCCGGCATAGTGTGTAGGAGCCTTAATAATAATTATTATTATTTATTTATTTAACACATAATTCTAATCCATAGATTCAAACTCATACATTAAAATTACTTGTAAAATGTAATATTAAATTTAAAACAGATAAAAACCCAGAATAAAATTGTGATCAATTAAAAATAATAAGTCACTATTTTTGTCAAAAAAATAAATCTATAAAAATGTCAGAATCGAATAAAAATAAGTAAAATGTCAAATATAAAATTGTCAAATTGTAAATAGGTTATAAAAAAAAAACAAAAAAATGCCATTATGTTAACCCTGACGTCGCGTAGTAGGTAATCGACAAATTACTCATACACTAAATATGTTTTGTCAATATTGAACAGTGAGTCAAGTGCTATACTTAACTTCTAAAGGCTTAAGCAGATTGGGGCAAGCCGCAACTCATTGCAAAAATCCTCCTTCATCACTTTCGTACATTTTTTATGAACCAACAACGCACACTACATGAGATAGGCCGCACCGCACTTTTTTGTATGACAATGTATTACGCTGCGACCCGTTGCGGCTGTAATGTGCGCTTGGCTTTAAAGTGACATGAATGTCAAGCACACATAAGTTTATAGGTGCGAAATTGACACGTTGGTAGCTATGCAACACACATAACAGTATCTTTCAACTACAGTATTGAGTTCAAGTAGTTGAAAGTGAAATATTTTGATAGCCAATACGATGGCTTATAATTTATCTAGCACCTGAGAAAACATAAGATTGAGAATATTTCTATTTTATTTATTTGGCTCACCAACAATTGAATACACTGACACAAAGATATATACATCCAATAGACTTATAGACTATTGTACCAATTTATTACAGGTAAGCACATCATGCATTACTTATTTATCGATTGATATTGAGCGAATATTGGGAATATCACCCCAATTCTAAAATATACCTACTACATATGTTTTTCAAAAGGTTTTTATCACTTTAAAATCGACGACCTTAGAACATATCTCATGGTTACAGATTAATTGTCCATCTCTACGGATCACCCTTTATTAGCATCCAGCCTACAGCAATCCATGCTGGACATACTTCTCCAGTTGCACGCCATTCAGCTCGATTCTCAGCAACTATAATCAAGCTGCTACCAGCCACCCTGCGAAGATCGCCTCTCCACCTAGCCTGAGGGCTAGGAATCGCGAATCGGCAAACGTAAGGTAGGTCCTTACGTTTGCCGATTCGCGCTCTCCACTCAGCAACACGTCTACCCCAACGGCCATCGGTTCTACGGCTATCATTCTGTAGTTTGTGCTAATAATAATATGAAAGAAGAATAGGTACGTACTAAGTGGAAAATCTGGTCTTAAAAACAATAGCTATACGTCTTTTATGCGCAAGAGTTCGTGAACAAAGTGTTCTTTTGTTATCCGAATCAGTACGCAGTTTCACTAATCATTTTGCAGCTGTAGGAATTTTATCATCACTAATGACCTGAGTTGACCTTTCGTTAGGAAACGTACTAATGCATGTGCAATGTACAAAGACTAAACACACACACATTGACATTGACATTTGGCTAAATTATGACTGCTTTTGAAATATCATAAAAATTGGAATGTTATCTCAATCAAATAAAAAAGTGTTGCTTGTAGAATAATCTGACAAAATCAGAATGATTGTATGTATATTAGTATGGTTTTATTGTAAAAAGTAAGTTTTTAGAGGTATCTTCATGATTTTTTTCTATCGTATCAAATTATTTGTATTATGTTTTCAACACTCTATCTACCTAGCATGTATCCTAAAGAATATCACATATATTTCTGATTTTGTTTACTGCAGTCAATCATATACTTTTATTGTTTCTAAAACTTGCGTTTTATGCGTTTAGGTCCTGTAATCCCCTTAAAACTTACACACAAATAAACTAAAATCTGTGTCATAAAAAAACAGGCGTAATAATTAAGGCTTTACTAGTTTGACGTCAATTCTGTGGAAAATGTCGCCAGCACCTAATTAATAATTAATTTACTTAATAATTTATTTTCAAAAAATAATTTACACTAATATAAAAATTATCTAGGGTAATGTACAAACAAATTTAAAACACATAAAGTACATTAGAAGCAATTATTTCATCATAAACATCAATTCGTTTTGGATTTGTTAAATGTTAAGCTAGGTTGGTGTGTTGTTGACGTTAATAATTGATCCTCGGATACGTCCAGATTTTTTAAAGATACAGGCCAAGTATTTGTGACTCAAAAAGTTCTGACAAGAGACCACTCTTGTCAGAATTTTACCACCTTATAGACAGTGTAATTAAACCACTTAACTACTTAAACAGGCGGTGTGTTTGAGTAGTGCCAAAGTCTTTCCTTGTGCCCCACGTGTAAGATCTTTATCTTTAGATAGTGTAAGCCCATAGTAACCATGTATACCATTTACATATTACAAAAAAAAATTGATTATTTACTAAAGCTATTTTAAACAATACAGTATTATTCCTTATCCAAACAAATACATTAAATACGTTGTGCATTTCATGGAGATCAAAATTGCCCTTTACAATTACAGCATATCATTAAAATGAATATCCCAGAAGATATCACAGATTTTAAAACCCGGCAGAGCCGATGGCAGGGCGGTACGAAGTTCGCCGGGTCAACTAATGGAAAAATAAATCAAATAAACTACTTTTTAATGGTCACAACTTGTACAGGTTTTTATTTACGATTACCTGCTCTTATTTTGTCATTATTGGTATAAATATTGAACTTTAAAGTAGTTAACGATTTCATTGGTAGGTTTAATTAATGAAATAATAAGTTTCTGTTCGCAATAGGATGGTATCGACACACCACTTTTAACTTAAAAATCCACTATATTTATTGGACGACATTGTTCCAATAAAAGCTTAAAAAAAACGATTAAATACTTAGGTCCTCAATTTCTCTTGGGTACCTACCTATTCAATTTCGGTAACGTACTACTAATTAAATTCTTGGAAGTAAAGAATCCGATACTCCCCTCTCGACTCTAATTAACAACTTAAGTTTACTTTTCCCGTGAAATTAAGTCCATCAGCGAGGGACAAGAATGAAATTAATATTGGGGAACAAAAGACAAACCACACCCTAAATTGGTAGTAACACACTTTCAACCACAATTCCAAAGATTTTGAACGGTGAATCCATTGTTTTATTTGTTTGCAAAATTCATCTGCTCATCAACACAATTAGCGCAATGAATATTGTTGCATTGTCAAAATGAATCTCATTGAGATTATGAATGGGTTACGCAATTACCCCACAGGTCCTAAATGGCTTTTTTTTTTCAGGATGGGAAATCATGAAATGACTCCTCCCGCTCTGGGCGGAAGTGTCAGACTCTTACTGACTAAAACCCACCCGTGTTCTGTGATCGGCTGATGAATCACCAAAGACAGTTTTAAAAACCGACTAGCAAGTTTGAAATCAATATAACAACTTGCAGTTTAGTCGACATTTGACAGATTCGACTATTGACATCATAGTCTACTATTGACAGATTCTACATATAACAGATTCTACATATGACAGATTCTATATTTGACAGATTCTACATTTGAGAGAGTTTGAAAAAAGTAAGACAATGGACATTGTGGCATTAAAAATAATACTGTTATATTATAGTAATCACGACGTATTGATAAGCATAATTACTTAACAGTCACAGAAAGAGATCTAATAAAGTTGACCATGTTGTTGTTGAACATGTTTCAACTAGTATTTGGATTAGACCCGTTAGAGGTCGGTAATGCTAAATTATGATACAAGTTAAATTCGTCATTAGTAACTAAAGGAATTTGTGAGACGAATACAAGTTTGTTTTTATAATAGTAACATGCGACTTCAGATATGCTTAATATTAAATGGATATTATCTAGACTGAGCGCTATAGGAATTCCCGTATCTCTAGGTAGGTACCGGTCGTTATTGACGAGGTCGTTGTATAATTGCGCCGCATTTAATATGTTTGGATGCAGGATGTTTTGACTGCTCAACGTGATAGCATAAGTTATGTCTTCAAGCTGAAACGACAATGCTAATAGAGAGCTTTCGAGGTTAGCAAGATGGAATGGATTTTTGTTTCAGATATTAGGATTGTAGAAGTTTCTGTGATATTATTTAATTGTAATATAATTTGACTTAAAGTATTTTTAAGTAAAACTTCGTTATCTTTTAATTTATTAATCGTTTGTTTAAAAGATTCCAGAGTAGAAGTAGGAATTATTAAGATGTTTTCTTTCATTAGTTCCGCGACCTTTTTCTCGTCATTTTGAATGGATTCAATCGCGGAATCATATTTCGATGCGTCATCTTCGTCTAGAGTGCCGAATACATGTTTGAAAATGGTGCCTGTTCCGCCGAACCATGCCGAACGTTTACTATGTTTTGACATTAAATGTGAAATAGAATCGAACTCGCGTTTAATATCGTTGTATCGAACTGTGAGTGGAGATAGTATGTTTTCGCATTGAAGGTTGCTTGATTTTTGACATGTTTTCCTAACTATGCCTAGGATATCATTGAGGTTAGTAAGATGAGGATTTATAAGGGAAATGTTTACATGACTAATAATATTTAATTTTCCTTTAATTGCTTTAAGTTTTCCTAGGCTATCGAAGTATATACCGGAACTAGAAGGAAGTGGCTTGATAAGGTCTTGATGCGCATTGACCGAGGCGCTGAAATAGAATGAATAAAATCAATTAAATTACGCTAAAGACCTATTATAATTAATTACTAACTAATACTTACATGCTAATAATTAACTATCTCTAATCTTTTATCTTAATCGATTGCTAATAATAACACAGGGTCTTCAGCTACCGCGGGTTTCATTTGATCGAAATGATGAGTCACATGACGTCTGTTGATAAGGAGTGTAGCTGTGTTATTATCGTGGACTTTGATGATTTTGTATGGTCCTTTCCTTTGTATGGTCCAACCAGTCTTACCAAGGGGTATCGTATTACCCAGTAACTGGGTTGTGAAGGTCAGATAGGCAGTCACTCCATGTAAAATACTGGTATTCAGCTGCATCCGGCTAGACTGGAAGCCGACCCCAACATAGTTGGGAAAAGGCAAGGCGGATGATGATATAAAAATTGACAGTAGATTTTTTTCTAATAAGTCTAGTTGATTCCAAAGTATTTTTTGGTGTAGGTCCGTCCACAGTTAAGGCGCTACCTCGAAAATCTAAAATCCTCGAAAACCTACTAAGCGAGCGAAAGTGATGCATTTACTTTTGAAACGCAAAAGAAGAGTGATGGCTATAGTGTGCGTGCGCTCGGAATAAAACGACGTATGTGTCAAAACGAATTTAAATAAATAAATTAAAAACTACTTTGAGTAAACTTTGATATGATAATTCCCTATGTTTTTAAGTAAATTCCATTGAATAATTCTTAAGCCGTGATGTCGAAAAAAGTAAAAAAATAGATAACTTTGCAATTTTTTTGTATGGAGAAAAATTCATTGAATCGTGTATTCCTTTTACATGATACTAGATCAAAAAACCTATACCAAAATGTTAAATCCCTATTCCACATACTTAACAAAGTACACGAAATAGAAAAAACACATTTTTTCAATATACTCGTATCATCTTAAGCCACCTTGCGATTTACAAATAGTGGTAGGAAGCGTCTGCAACGGTGTCGAGTCGACGATGAAGTACCTAGGACTTGTCCTCGACAACCGTTAGAACTTCGGGCCGCACATTCAGTTACTGGTCCCCAGGATGATGAGCGTTGCAGCTACTCTTGCGCGACTGCTACCCAATTCGGGGGGGCCCGACACCTGAGACTGTGTGGGGATTGTGCGGTCCATGGTCGTGAATGGGGCGCCCGTGTGGGCGGACACCCTGACGGCAATGTCGCAATATTGCGAAGGCCGCAGAGAAAGATGGCTGTTAGGGTGATAAAAGGATACCGTACAAATATAGTAAATTGAGGACGTGTCGTCGCTCAAACAGTTAGGCTCAAAGAGGTGCCACGCACTATACACGCCTTAATGGAAGGACGAGCGAACGTGGGATCGGCCGCACTTGGGGATGGGGCCCGCGGGGTGCGGCGAATGTACAAGTATCTCTCGGGCCCCCGACTCATTGTGCTAAAAGGAACATTGGTGTTTTAGTCGGTAGGAGTCCGACATAACCCTCCGCTCTTCTCAGGCAGAGGGTTCCATTAGGAATTCCACATGAAAAATGAAAAAACAAAAAAGTCCGTCCACAGTTAGTTTACCTCTGATTCATTCAGATCAAAGTGATCTTTGTTATCGTTTGAATAAGGTTGTTATTGGGATGCTGCTGTCAGAGGTAAAATAACTCATAAGTTTGCAAAAAGTAGGTACTAACATTCAATTTTGTCAACCTTTTTTTGGTTGAATGACGTCAACTTCGATGGAATCTTATATCACTAGATGATACTTACATATAGTTCGGTGACCTAGAGTAACTTGCAAAAAGATGTTTGTATAAGCGAAACTCAAACAAATTGATCGTTAGACCATAATTTTCCATCTTATTTTTGTAAAAACCAACTTTGTTGCAAATTATCATCATCGTCATGCTCTTGCTAACCAAACCTTTTTTTTTAACTTGGAGAAATTTTCATGCATTCTGCACTACCACGGGGAGATAGTGCAGTTATGTAGGACTCTAACCCACTAAAACTCCACGGTGTCCTCCTCTGCCGCTTACGGCGGGAACACGGGCTCATCAGTGAACCCGCCGCGGCTGTCCGTCACCGGACCCTCCTCTGGGGAGTATTCCCCATCACCGGCGCACCAGAACACATAGCACGCCGTGACCACCCCAAGGACCAAACCAGCACATGGGGGCCAGACGACCCCATGTTGGGCACCCTTGGTCCCCCTGCGACGGGTCAGGTCATCCCATTAGTCACCCCCTTTCTTGCCATACACACACACACAGACCATCCATCGTTTCTTTGGTCTTCCCCTATTTTTGTGTTTCAAATAATTATTTACCGTGAAGTTTCTTGCCGGCTCTTCTCCATATTTGAACCGTGCACCATAGACTAATATAATAAAACTCCGTGCATCTAGCTTCTGACGTTTCATAAGTGGTTCATTTGACTTTCCTCACGATATTTTTATCATTCCTCAATATCAAGTGGTCATACCATGATAACGGATTTCCACACATTTTTTTTACAAATACTTTGTAAAGAAATAAACGTCTTTCCTCATTTCTTCCTTTAGCTCACTAAGCTCTTTCAAGTAGATAGTACCGGCCATCGAATGTGTTCATGGATCCAAAATCGCTTAGCAAGCTGTGCTCCATCGTTCCTTTGAAGGATAAGATGTGGAATTAGATCGTGCACTACCAATACTATACAAGCATCGCCCCGTGTTTTCACCCACTTTAGTGTCGATCCCCTGGTGATACGAGTATCTGGATAAAAACTATCCTAAGAACTTTCCCGGGACTCAAACTATCTCTATATCTACTTACCAAATGTCATATAAATCGGTTCAGCGGTTTAGGCGTGAAGAGTTAACAGACAGACACACTTTCGCATTTATAATAATACTAGCAGCGCCCCGCGGTTTCACCCGCATAAGTGTCGTCCCGTTCGAAAGAACGGGGCGCCATCTATTATCATAAAAACGTTATTGTTGTTTTCCTCGGGAATTTAACAGCTCTTCTTTTCGGGATGAAAGGTACCCTATATCCATTTCTGTACACCTGACAACGTACGAGTATATGCATAATTTCAGGATGATCAGTTCAGTGGTTTAGGCGTGAAAAGGTAACAAACAAACAAACTTACTTTCGCATTTATAATATTAGTTAGGATAGTATGGATAAGTATGGATTCTCAGTCCCTGTGATTATCGAAAGCTAAGCGCAACAACTTGAAGCATTTCAATCATAGCTTAGAGAAGACTAAAACTTAATTGAATTAAACAAATAATAATCTATTCCATTCTGTTGTTTTATTTTTTTCATTTCAGAGAAGATAAGAATAAAATAAACCTACAGAGCAGTCATGGCTCAGTGGTAACGGCCGCGACTTACAAGTTGGTCGTAAATTCGAACCCAGACAGGCGTTTAACTTTGTGTAAATTATTTCATCACCACTGCTCTCAAACGGTGAAGGAAAACATCGTGAGGAAACCGGCATGTCCTAGAACCAAAAATTCGAAGACATGTGACATCTACCAACCCGCACTGGGCCCGCGTGGTGGATTATCCCTCTGTGGACACTCCCTCTCACAGAGAGGAGGCCTGTGTCCCAGCAGTGGGAACATTATAGGCTGATTATCAGCTACCTACTGATAAAACAAAGCGCACAGTTCTTGCACTTTTTGCACGTGCCCGAGTAATATTTTAATTAAGTAGGTATCTACACATTTGTAATGTACAGACGCCAGCATATCAAGCTACCCGAAGCTGTCAAATTTTCCCAATCAACTTTGAACCTTGTGGTTTAGCGATAAAGTTGAAAATCTATTAAAGAAATTTGACTGATTGTAGTAGCTTGATGAGCTGCGTCAATCATCATTCATCATTCTGATCCTGCCCTTATCCCAATTTATTTGGGCACAGCATTCGTATGGAAGAAAAAGACGCTAAAAGAGAGTGATTATGTACTCTGTCTCATTTTAGCCATAGGTATCAATCACCTTTCACACAGTCCATCCATAATTTCATTGGTCTTCCACTCTTTTTACATTTTACAAGTTAGTCTAACGATATAAGAAAAATATCGTAGCTAATATTTGTGAAAACCTATAGAGGTGTGAGGGACAGGGTGTAAAGTTCACTCAACATCCATAGAAAAGGGAGGATCCTCCGACCAGACGGGTGTTATGTCTGGCGGGCAACTGCCCGATGTTTCATGTAGGACCGTTTGTATCTATGCTAGTTAGCTTTATAAAAAAGGTGATTGATTGAAATACAAAAATTGTTAAAAGATCAAATCGAAAAAATATCCTAAGGCTTTGGCTCACCTCGGGTCTACTCCGATGTATCCGGCATAGAGACAACCTACACAAAAAACAAAAAGTCACCTGACAATGAAATTTTAAGAACAACATCACAGATACAGAAACTATTGCGAGAAACTACTGAGGACCGCTAGCTGGGTATGCTCACCATCCCCAAGGGTAAAATCATTGATTTCGGAGACGACACTGCTCTTCTCATTAGCGCTGATTCATGGCATGATGTTTACGCGCATGGTCAGACAGGCCTTGACGTTGTAATGCGGTGATTGCATAGTAATGTTCTCACACTAAACGCGGACAAAACAAAGTACATTGCTTATTCCCTAAAGTTCTACACACACAAAACCCAAATTACCCCCTTGTAGTCTGTAGTTGGCCACTCCTGTTCTAACCAAAATGACAACACGTGTGGCTGCACCCACCTACAAAAAGCAAATAATATAAAGTATCTGGGCATTATATTGGATTGCAACTTGAGGTTTCATGATCACATCAACACCCTCTGCAATAGATTGCGCAAATTAATGCTTGTCTTTAAAATGACATGTCCCTATGACATGTGGCTGACGTCAGGCTGATGAAATCTGTCTACTATACCCTCGCTCAATCTCTATTAACCTAATGTATAACGTATTGGGGCGGTGCACCTAAATTCACAATCGTACAGCTGGAAAGAGCGCAGAGAGCTATTTTAAAGGTATCTTATTTTCTACCCTTTCGATATCCCACAACACTCCTATTTAAAGAGACTAAAGTCCTAACTGTACGTCAGTTGTTTATTCTACAAACGGTCTTAAAACAGCTTGGACTCCTTAACTTCAACTCCTCGCTTTTACGAGGTATCTTATCTTAGTTGCACGGTAAATTCTGCTTGCGAGATGCAGGATTTTGCGTGACGTCAGGTAGGTGTGACGCGTTGTTCGCATGAGGCGTTGTAGATAGGTACCGCTACAAACTCTAATGTAACGGCCTTGTGGACGTAGGACAATAGAATTAGAGTCCCGAGTGATGTGTTTGGGAAAAACGATATTTTCTTTCAGTTACATCACCACGGATTCAATATAACATACCCGGTATTGGAAAATCTTGTAAAATGACTCCAGTATGTTTCCTTTACGAATGTAATCAATGTTAATGTACTTAAACAAACAAACTTACGTCAATTGCAGTATAAGGAAAATCCACTGTCCAAAGATCAAAGTTGCAACCGTCAGAAACTGTTAAGCGATTGTCGTGTTTATTTCAAGCGAACAAGGGCTAATGTGCGCATTACTATTTATTGTAAGTAGTAATTTGTGAAAAAGAAAAACAATTGACGTAGGGAAGTATTTTTGGTCGGCATTCGAATTCAGTACTTTGTAACCTTGGTAGTAATTTGTAGTACTGGCTTTTATTTTTATACTTACCTTGTTCACAAGGTTCGAATTCAGTTGATCTACTCGATATTTAGGTGATGTGTTTTGTTATTAGAGACCCTAGCTCCCTTTCTCTTATTACAACATCCCGATTTAGGGAAAGGGTCCCTGAATATTGCGTACTGTAATAAGACTCACGGTTTGAACCATTCAAATTGAATTGCAAATCCAAAGTATTTTTTGTCAAACAACAAAATTGTTCAACTAAAATCGAACTGTTCAACCTGGTAAGTATAAAGCAAAATTTAAAAAATACCTTCCACAAATAAACTGGCTAATTTGGGTTAATAAAGGCTCCTGCAAACAGGCGCGACGCGCGACGCGAATCGCGCGCGACACAATAGCACCGCTCGCTCGTTGCGAGACTTGTAGTGTCTTTGTGTCTCGCGCGATTTAATCGCGCGTCGCGCCTATTTGAAGGAGTCTTAAATTATTACATCCCATACCTAATACAATACGCAAAAGTTCACACAGATATAGCCTTTACCTTTCAGAAAAGATGTAGGTATGTAGAATCTGATAAACTATTATTTGATCGAAGAAACTTCTTCATTAATGCAATTATACACCCACAGTCATGGCAAATAGATTCTCCTAAGTGATCGTCGCCAGTGAATACCTAACCAATCCGGTAGTACCTACCTACTCATTCCTAGTATATTAGCTAGATAACACACATTGTATCGCACTACAATTATCCGGTCAATTCCCAGTACACCTGCCGCTCTTGACCTTTGCGGAAGTACACTTAACAAAAAGATTAGTACGGAAACTGGCGTTGCTATGCGAAAGTCTCATGAAAAACAAAAAAGGGACTTGCAAAAATGTAGGCATTATTCAAATCTGTATTTTTAGGGTTCCATATTTAAACTTTAAACATACTAGCTGCGCCCCACGGTATCACCCGCGCAAGTGTTGATCCCGTGGGAATATCGGGATATAAACTATCATATGTCCCTTCCCTGGAATCCAATTTATCTCTCTGCAAAATTTTATCGAAATCCGTTCAGCGGCTTAGGCGTGAAAAGGTAACATACAGACAGACAGACAGAGTTACTTTCGAATTTATAATATAAGTATGGATAGTACATACTAATTCCATGCATATCAAACACTCACATTGGGCCAGTGTAACGATACTCGTTAGGATACCTGGCTGAACTTGCTCAACGTTTATGTTTAAAGTATCGAAATAGTTATATTTAGTTATCATACGTATCATTTACGTTGACTGTACATTCTATATACATAATAGCTCAGTTATGCTGATTATGGGTTTCTCGGGGTTTCCTTAGTTTACTGTCAAAGTGCCAAGTCATGAACACAATGCCGTGTGGTGGGTTTCCATATGCAATTGCATTAGCTATGCTTTTCAAGTTTTCATAGATATAGTAGAACTGAATTTCATAGAATAATATTATTTATAATTAGATACTTATAGTTAGATAGTAGTGGACCAGTGGTGATGGCGATGGCGCCAGCTTACGAATTGTAAGGTCGTGAGTTCGAACCCATGCACTTTGTGTATTTAACTATTTAATAACTTCACCAATGCTCTCAAAACGCTGAACGACATCACGGCATGCCCTAGAACAGGGATAGAGAAACTACGACCCGCGGGCCACCTGCGGCCCGCGAAGCGTTAAAATCCGACCCGCGACCATCAAACAAAAATCAAGTGAAGTTTTCGGAATTGGTAAGACCGTACCCAGAGACAATAAATGTGTCATACATGTCCCCACAAAGACCAGCGCTCCTCAACCTTCTACTTCGCAGCTAACTTAAAAGTTTAATTTAATTGAAATTTGTAATTTCTTTCTTAATTCAATAGTTATTTTATAATATTGCACAATAAATTAGTTTCAGAAAATACATATCAACATTTTTATAGCCAAAATGCAACAGCTTGGCCCGCCGATATATTTCATTAGTAAATATTGGCACGCGAAGGAAAAATTTTCCCCATCCCTGCCCTAGAACCAAAAATTCGAAGACATGTGACATCTACCAACCCGCACTGGGCCCGCGTGGTGGATAACGGCCCGCGCCCTTTCACTGAGAGTAAGCCTGTGTCCCAGCTGTGGGAACATTATAGGCTGAATATGCATTATGTCATCATCTGCCCGCCTTTTCCCAACTATGTTGGGGTCGGCTTCCAGTCTATCCAGATGCAGCTGAATACCAGTATTTTACATGGAGCGACTGCCTATCTGACCTCCACAACCCAGTTACTGGGTAATACGATACCCCTTAGTAAGACTGGTTGTCAGACTTTCGGGCTTCTAACTACCCGTAACGACTGTTAAAGATACACGAATGACAGCCGGGACTTTCCGAGGTACGGAGGGGTCACGGTATGTAAAGATGGTCACCCGTCCACAGACCAACCGCGGCAAGCGTAGCTTAACCTGATCGATCGACCTGTGCGGCTGTTATTATTTAGCCACGTGCCCCTCCTGATTAAGCATTATGTATTTAGAGAATGTCTTTAAATTATTTAAATGACTCCTTTCAAAATAATTAGTTAGTAGATACTATAACTTATTTGCCTATGACATCCTCTCATCCAGGTTAATAAGGAATAATTATCAACCTGGATCTGAATGTCATAGACAACTAATAAGGTTATAACGTAGCTTTGCGGTTGCTAATACGTGTTAATCACCGCAACTCGGTTACAGGGTAATACCAATATTCTGAGGTTACAATATTACAATGTGACTTGGTATATCTACTTGAAATTATTAATGATAAGTATTACATCATCATCTGCCTAGCCTTTTCAGAACTATGTTTGGGTCGGCTTCTATTAGTCTAACCGGATGCAGCTGAATACCAGTTTTTTACATGGAGCGACTGCCTATCTGACCTCCGCAACCCAGTTAGGTACTGGGTAATACGATACCCCTTGGTGAGCCTGGCTTTTGGTCTTTTGACGACCCGTAACGACTGTCAAAGATCCACGAATGACAGCCAGGACCAACGGCTTAACATGCTTTGCGAGGCACGGAGGGGTCTTGGTAGAAGATGGTCACCCATCCACGGAACAACCGCGGCAGATATTACATAATGGAAAATAATATTACTTCCGAAAAACAAATTAACTTCCGGCGATCTGTGGTCAAACAAAAATACTAAACTTCCGACAAAAATACTAAGTTTCCGAAAACATATTTATGAACGAGCTCGGGGTGCCCACCCCGAGCTTAGGTTTGGTTACGTTACTTTAAACCCTTTACGTAGAAATAGGAGCCCCGCGAAGCGGGGCTACGTCGACATAGAATGCAAGAGCGAGCGTATGAGAATTAAAGTGATTGATTAGAGACTCATAGTTTTCAGTAGAACGTAATTTAAGCTGGTAGAAAAGTATATATAGCAATAAGCAGTCATGTTATTTTTTTAAATGTATATTTATATATGAACACACTTAAATAAACAGACGAGAAAAAAAAAAACAGAACAGAAAATAGGTAGAAAGGTGGTGCTTATTTCATAAGAAATTTCTTAATTCATCTTTAATTTGGTCTGTCAGTCTGTGTTATTTTTCTAATAACAAGCACTTCTAGCGTTGAGTGTATTTTTAGGTAGAACGGCTTTTTAGGATCGGAGCAATAATCATCTTCAAGAATACAATAGGGCCATAAACGGACGGTACGCGTAGCGGACGTAATACGACGGACGGTACGCGTAGCGGACGTAATACGACGGACGGTACGCGTAGCGGACGTAATGCGACTCCCTCAACATTACAACGTTTCGAAACACGACAATAGAAATAGAAATGAATGCAAACACAACTATCAAAACAAAGATTTTGTATGGATCGATTAATTTATTATTAAGCATCAGTATATGTGTATTTACCCAATCAATTTTATTAATAACATTCTAAGAATATAAGTATAAAACGATAGAAAACAAACTCATTGTGCGCAATTTATATCATTCTGGGGATTTCCATGTGTGAAGAGTAGTTAGACAACTATTTTTGTCAGTTTTAGATGAATGACTTCAAAATAACTGTGAGTATAAATATACAAGTTCAAATTAAATTAGCTAGCGGAACTACACATACGTGATGGGTTTCGATATCTAAACATGACAATCTATACTAATAATATTATAAAGCTGAAGAGTTTGATTGTTTGTTTGATTAATTGAACGCGCTAATCTCTTGAACTACCCGTTGGATTTGAAAAATTCTTTTTGCATTTAATAGCTCAATTCTTGAGGAAGGCTATAGGCTATTTATTATTATTCAATATCACGCTATGACCCTTAGGAGCCGAGCAAACAGAAAAACCGTCAGTAAGAACGCTAAGCAAAAACGAAGTAATAGCGCGGGCAGGCGATGAGATGCGACGGGGCGGGTCGGGGGAACAAGAAATTTCACGCGGACGAAGTCGCGGGCAGAAGCTAGTAAAAAAAATAAATTAATTTGATGATTTTTTTTGTGGGGGCGTCGACCGCTGTTAGTTTATTTACTTGAAATATCGGTCATAGTCATAGTTATAGTAATTTATTCATAAACAAGTAACTTGTATCTGAATTTACACACAAAAAAAATACATTTGTACGTCATAAATTACATCATCAAAGTTCGGTTTAAACAAGTGCGTGTCTGACTCGCGTACCGAGGGTTCCGTACAAATTTGCAGGTACATACCTATATAAATATTCTATCATGGAAATCGTGTCTCCAATATTTTTCCCGTTTTTTCGTTTGACAAATCTATGTACTTATACAGTATGTTAACTAACAGAGGGCGTTCCCGTTAACCCGCAATAGTATAGCATCCATACATGCTAAAAAACGTATTACCTACCATTCGAAAATAAAATGTTTTTATTTTTTTTATATTAAAATATTCACTAAAAATCGTAAATACGTGATACTCTATTTATTTAATTAATTCTAATTTATTTAATTAAATAAATTCCGACATTGCTGTCCTTCAAGTACGCGTGTACAGAGTGTTTCTTTAACGTATCAATTTACGATTTTTAGTGAATATTTTAATATAAAAAAAAAATAAAAACATTTTATTTTCGAATGGTAATATTTTTTTTAGCATGTATGGATGCTATACTATTGCGGGTTAACGGGAACGCCCTCTGTTAGTTAACATACTGTATAATCACAAGTACGTATAACATCACAGTAAGCAGTTAGATAATGTACAGCTACATTCACCATAAAAATTAGATAACATTACTGAAGTTCATAAACTATGAAAGCACTGAATATTGCTTTAACGAAAAGATAAACTGGATTGGGGGACAAACTTAACTTTGCCGTGAGTAAACTATTGTCCCCATATATCGACATAGGTCGCGGTTAGTTTACAAACTGCAAATAAGTTTGTGATCATCAAAAAAAAATTTTTATTTTTTATATTGTAGGAACTACAAATTTGCAGTTTTCGGATTTGTTTCTTTACTCGTGCTACATGACATTGCTTAAAGCCAAATTTCATGATTCTAGGTCTACGGGAAGTACCTTATAGGTTTTGATTCCCTTGCGAGTGTCAAAACATGCGGCATAAACGGAGCATAAACGCCCGTATCTTTTGATTGCGTTGACTTAAAAGTTTGATTTTGTCACTGCTTTTGCATTGCCATACAACGTGGCAATGCTGCCAGTCTTTTGGGCACGTTTACTGTTGACAGCGATGCGGATGAATTTTTTTGTTGACCTTTGATTATTTACCCTCCTTTTTATTTACTTGTACATATTATTATGTATTATTTTAATACTGTTAGCTTTTAAAATTATGTTTTCACGAATAACATTTTTTATCACACAAATGATTTTTTATTTGGGGTCAGACGAAAGCTACTAGCAAAGAATTGAAGGAGTTCAGACAACTTCTGCAATAAAGTACCATATTTAATGAATTACTAATAACTTACCGGGATTTTCTCAAAAAGGCTTTATTTCCGATACGAAAAGAAGGTTCAATATTTAAACAACAATCTTTGCCTTCATTCTATTTCAGAATAATTTATCGTAGTTAGTGAAGAGAAATCCTAGCAGAATTCCGTTGAGCTTAAAGTTGGCAGCTTAAAAAAGTAATGACCACGGAACACGTATATAATATACAACTGTGAAGCATGTATATAACTTAACACTTTCTTTGGAAAGTTATCTACATGCTTCACAGTTAGTCCAGTCCTTATCTTTATAAGGAATAGTTGATTAGTATCAACTGTTTTTTCTAGAGTTACCGATTAATCTTAAAAGAACCTGAAGTCCAAGGATTACGATAAGTAGATACAGTACCCGGCGATAAATATTGCACATCGACCTTTACCTTTTTTTGTATTTTATACAAAGAATAAAAATAATTATTAAAAGAAGCAAATCATAATTGTTTTAACAACTCCTAATAGATACCGGACTGTTTGTATTTTGTGCGACAGAGATAACGCTCTACGAAGCCGAAATTAGCCGATTGTCTCTTTCCAAAGGTCGATGTGCAATATTTATCGCCGGGTACTGTACCTACCTCCACATTTGGGTTTCAGCCTAGTTCAAAAATAATCGAATAAGCCGCAACACTCAAGACGTCCGCCACCAAAGTAAGAAACCCTTACTCTAGGCCAAGTACGTCTTGGTCAGCTGCCGGCAGCTGGACAAGATATACTTGACCTAACTGTAGCTGAGAGCGCCCACGCTTGTTCCTGGTTGATCCTGCTAAACCGAATCACCTTCATGTTGTATCCTAAGATTTTGAAGAACACTAGTAACACAAGTGCCCACGCTTGGTCCTGGTATCAAGCAGGACCAAACGTGGGCGCCTGTGTTCGATTTTAAAGAACATTAGTAACACAGTTCACACACACAAGTTGGAAGTTCCTCGTCATTCTAATTTTGTTATTTGCTAAGCGTGCCGGCAAAAACTTTCTGCTACAGGCGCCATTACAGATGTCACGAGAAACGTGGTCGATGAAGACCTGTGATTGAACAAGACGTTCTAACATGGTAATTACGCTCTGCCATTGGTTCTAGGGATGCCACTCTATAAGTCTGTGAACGAAGATTTGGGCCTGTCCGAAAGTACTTCCAAACTTTGAAGTGAATCCTACACCCAATTAATTAAAAATTTCGGACGGATTGTAGGACTCCCTTTTCCGCACTTAGACTCCCATTCGGTCCGTTGTGCGTGAAACTTTTTTCACGATGGATAAAAGATGGATAAAAATTTTTTTCAGGGTGGATAAAAACACATCAGGAGTAGGGAGAAGTATCACATCGTGGTCATTCTTTCTTAGGTGGGGCGTCAAACTAATCTTATGATCGTAGATGATACGGAGTTTTCATTGCCCGTAACTTCGGACGGAACTACGGATTTCATGATTAAGGTGTAGACCTCAATTAGTTTCGTCTACCGAAGCAGAACACTTGAACGGCAAGCGTTGATTCTTTAAATATATTAGTGCCGATAAAGAAATAAGTACGAGGTACAAATTATGATATGAAACAGACAAAAAATTTGGGTAATATAGCAGAGAAGACATGAAATAAGAACGGAAAACATTTGTTTGAATTAGGTACGCTATCAAAGAACCTCAGCAGTTGCAAAAACGTAAACAAGACTTTCTGAAGTCAATGTAGGACAGAGTAATTTCGCAAAAAAACAATGATATTGTATCTAATGATCGCTAACAGTAAAGACCAACGTCAATGGTTTTTGTAGAAATTTCTGTAGGTCATCATCAGTTCATTAGGTCACTCACTAGCACAAAACACTCTATCCTCACTAGTTACTACTGAAGTAGTGGCAGCAAGTAGAATTAATAAGTTATTTTTGTTCATAGTTTTTTGTTTTCTTTGATCATTTGAATATGTACTCTGTTAGATAAAAATTGGCACCGCGGATAAATAGCGAGTCCCCCAACATACTGTTTCTATTGTGACGGCTACGCGGATTCTAAGCGTAGCCTATGGGGACCCTACGCGAAGCCTAAGGAGAGCCAACGAGACTGAACTGGAACTCCCAGCCTTATAAAAGCTAATTTTATGAATTTTGATCTCTTGTGTACATTCTGAAACATCATGTTCATCATCTGTCTAGCGTTTTCCCAACCATGTTGGGGGGGGGGGTCTGAAACATCGTGTTATGCTAATATAAACTAGTTTTGAACACAAAACCCGGATATCCAAATTCTTCATTGCCAATATTTGCTTTCCCTAAAATGGATGAGCAATTTACACAAACAGACTAGGTATTACGCCAAAACATCGACTTTTTATTAAATATGCACACGATATTTTCGAATCATGTTGACGTCATTTTTATTCTCGCTTTATCTTACGATTGTATTGTCTAATAGTAATAAATAGTTTATGGAAAACTTAAAATTAAATAATGACTTCCACGTATTTCAGCCGGGTTAATCCCCTAAATTTTCATAAAAAAACGGGCAAGAGCGAGTCGGACTTGCGCCCTGAGGGTCCGTACCATCATATGTTTTTAATTTTCATCGACGAGGCCTACATTCATCAGAAAATTTTAACACTGTGCACTACGGTGTAGAATATTGCAGTTTTATGTTAACGCCATCGCCCATCTCTTGACCGATAGTGGAACTAATGTAACTTTTATTGATGATTTCTGAAAATGTGTGTGTGTGTGAGTATTTAGAGACTTCGTTTTATTTTTCCTGTAATCTTTACATAAACATCTATCACATAGAATAATTTCAAATTTCTCTCTTTGCAAACTTCGGAGATAAGGGGAGGAACGGTATTTTTTTTACATTTTTTATCAAAAGTCGAAAACTATACGGCCTAAAAAAGAATGTTTGAGAATGTGCAAACTGCGCTCTTTCATATGATACCCCACATGCCCTATAGCCCCACTTCGAATTTTTCAGACCTCCTTTCAATCCCTGTTGCAAAAAATATACCTACATATATTTTTATTTCTTTCTTATTTGCAAAATAGTTGGACAAACGTCATCTAAAACTATTCCAAATTTCAAGTTGATAGCATTAGTAGTTCTTGAGATATCCAGCTGTGCCAGACAGACGGACAGACTGAGTCTCACCATAAGGGTTCCGTTTTACCATTTTGGTACGGAACCCTAATTATAGGTAGGTATAAAAATAATAAGACTTATTTAAACTCTGTGTTTAAAGCCAGACCAAAAATGAAAGCTGCGATCGACCGTTTTTAGCCATTCAAAGGATCATGACCGTTGATGTATGGAAATCCGTCTTAAGTTGAAACACAATAAATCTTTATTTATTATAGACTACGGTTTATATACTATTCAATTATACTTCATTGCTTCGTCCTTCGAGATTAGATAACATTGTAGTAATACGTCTAAGATATCGCCTTTCACCCACTAAGTTTGAGTTTTTTTTTTTGTAGGTAGGTACTTCGTCTTCCTTCTCGTTATGCCTGTAGTGTCACTCATTCGCGTTTTAGTGCGTCGCCGATCACCACTTATTTTCTACTTTTCGTTGAAAAATTAAAGAAGATGCCGAAACGGAGTCACAAAAACGACGACAGTGATTATTTGAGAAGAAAGATCAGAAAACTTGAAAAGAAAATCAATAAACGTGCCAAACGTTCGCGAGTTCGAATTTGTTCCGAAAGCAGTAGCTCATCGGCGAATATTATTATATCGCCTGAGCTGTCGGATCATGAAGGTAAGCTGAGTGTTTTGTTATCAATGTTATAACAAAAGATAGATATTGTGAATAGTTTTTAGGACTATATCCGTATCATAATTTGACATGACGTCATGTTCATGTTCCAAATAGTGTTGTGTACATCTTATGGGGATGTTACCTTCACATAATTTTGGATTCCCAATTCATTGGGAAATTATATACCTACCTACGTTGTAGTGATTGTGTACATTTGAAAGGAATGTTACCTTCACATTAGTTAACGACCTATTTAAAACTTATGTAGGTACGTGGGTATAGATTCAATATATAAAATAGTGTTGTGGATAGTTTTTAAGGACTATCGCCGTGCTATTTTCTCTCCAATACCTACATCTGGTCTTATTATATTCCAGATGAAATGGAAGTTCAGCCCGAAGTCGAGTCAGTTCCGCTTTTTAGTGCAGAAGAACCACAACCGGGTACGTCCACCTCAATTACACAGGTACCTGCTATAGATGTGGTACAGACAGTGCAATCCGAATTACCCGTTGAAGCAGCGCTCGATCCCCCTGAACTGGATAAAGAGATTCTGAATCTCTTGGGCGAAACACCTTCAAAGGAAAAAAAATATGGACCGGATATAAGAAGTGAATTATCTATTCGCTGGGAACACATCGCAACGACAGGCTTGACAAAGGATGACAGAAAGGAGTTGCTAGAAAAGCATCCGCAGCAAGCAAGCATCAGCAGCAGCATTGTTCCAAAAAACTGCACAAAGATTGATGCGCCGATATTAAATCCAGAACTAAAGGCCGCTTTATCGGATGTGCTCATCAAAAAAGACAAAGCACTGGAGAATAAACAGGTGCAAGTCGCTGCAAGTATATCTTGTATTGGTGAAGCTCTCAATACTTTGTTTTCTTCGGATCACAAAGACCAGACAGTAATAAAATTGCTGATCGAAGCAGGTCGACTGCTGTGTGACTCACAACACAACGAGTCGATGACAAGGCGTAGTTTTATATGTTCTACAATAAAAAAAGATATTAAAGATCATTTGTTTAACACAGAAATCGATCAATTCTTATTTGGTGAACAGCTGACCGATACTCTCAGAGCTGCAAAAGCCAGAATACCAGTATTTTACATGGAGCGACTGCCTATCTGACCTCCACAACCCAGTTACTGGGTAATACGATACCCCTTAGTAAGACTGGTTGTCAGACTTTCGGGCTTCTAACTACCCGTAACGACTGTTAAAGATACACGAATGACAGCCGGGACTTTCCGAGGTACGGAGGGGTCACGGTATGTAAAGATGGTCACCCGTCCACAGACCAACCGCGGCAAGCGTAGCTTAACCTGATCGATCGACCTGTGCGGCTGTTATTATTTAGCCACGTGCCCCTCCTGATTAAGCATTATGTATTTAGAGAATGTCTTTAAATTATTTAAATGACTCCTTTCAAAATAATTAGTTAGTAGATACTATAACTTATTTGCCTATGACATCCTCTCATCCAGGTTAATAAGGAATAATTATCAACCTGGATCTGAATGTCATAGACAACTAATAAGGTTATAACGTAGCTTTGCGGTTGCTAATACGTGTTAATCACCGCAACTCGGTTACAGGGTAATACCAATATTCTGAGGTTACAATATTACAATGTGACTTGGTATATCTACTTGAAATTATTAATGATAAGTATTACATCATCATCTGCCTAGCCTTTTCAGAACTATGTTTGGGTCGGCTTCTATTAGTCTAACCGGATGCAGCTGAATACCAGTTTTTTACATGGAGCGACTGCCTATCTGACCTCCGCAACCCAGTTAGGTACTGGGTAATACGATACCCCTTGGTGAGCCTGGCTTTTGGTCTTTTGACGACCCGTAACGACTGTCAAAGATCCACGAATGACAGCCAGGACCAACGGCTTAACATGCTTTGCGAGGCACGGAGGGGTCTTGGTAGAAGATGGTCACCCATCCACGGAACAACCGCGGCAGATATTACATAATGGAAAATAATATTACTTCCGAAAAACAAATTAACATCCGGCGATCTGTGGTCAAACAAAAATACTAAACTTCCGACAAAAATACTAAGTTTCCGAAAACATATTTATGAACGAGCTCGGGGTGCCCACCCCGAGCTTAGGTTTGGTTACGTTACTTTAAACCCTTTACGTAGAAATAGGAGCCCCGCGAAGCGGGGCTACGTCGACATAGAATGCAAGAGCGAGCGTATGAGAATTAAAGTGATTGATTAGAGACTCATAGTTTTCAGTAGAACGTAATTTAAGCTGGTAGAAAAGTATATATAGCAATAAGCAGTCATGTTATTTTTTTAAATGTATATTTATATATGAACACACTTAAATAAACAGACGAGAAAAAAAAAAACAGAACAGAAAATAGGTAGAAAGGTGGTGCTTATTTCATAAGAAATTTCTTAATTCATCTTTAATTTGGTCTGTCAGTCTGTGTTATTTTTCTAATAACAAGCACTTCTAGCGTTGAGTGTATTTTTAGGTAGAACGGCTTTTTAGGATCGGAGCAATAATCATCTTCAAGAATACAATAGGGCCATAAACGGACGGTACGCGTAGCGGACGTAATACGACGGACGGTACGCGTAGCGGACGTAATACGACGGACGGTACGCGTAGCGGACGTAATACGACGGACGGTACGCGTAGCGGACGTAATGCGACTCCCTCAACATTACAACGTTTCGAAACACGACAATAGAAATAGAAATGAATGCAAACACAACTATCAAAACAAAGATTTTGTATGGATCGATTAATTTATTATTAAGCATCAGTATATGTGTATTTACCCAATCAATTTTATTAATAACATTCTAAGAATATAAGTATAAAACGATAGAAAACAAACTCATTGTGCGCAATTTATATCATTCTGGGGATTTCCATGTGTGAAGAGTAGTTAGACAACTATTTTTGTCAGTTTTAGATGAATGACTTCAAAATAACTGTGAGTATAAATATACAAGTTCAAATTAAATTAGCTAGCGGAACTACACATACGTGATGGGTTTCGATATCTAAACATGACAATCTATACTAATAATATTATAAAGCTGAAGAGTTTGATTGTTTGTTTGATTAATTGAACGCGCTAATCTCTTGAACTACCCGTTGGATTTGAAAAATTCTTTTTGCATTTAATAGCTCAATTCTTGAGGAAGGCTATAGGCTATTTATTATTATTCAATATCACGCTATGACCCTTAGGAGCCGAGCAAACAGAAAAACCGTCAGTAAGAACGCTAAGCAAAAACGAAGTAATAGCGCGGGCAGGCGATGAAATGCGACGGGGCGGGTCGGGGGAACAAGAAATTTCACGCGGACGAAGTCGCGGGCAGAAGCTAGTAAAAAAAATAAATTAATTTGATGATTTTTTTTTGTGGGGGCGTCGACCGCTGTTAGTTTATTTACTTGAAATATCGGTCATAGTCATAGTTATAGTAATTTATTCATAAACAAGTAACTTGTATCTGAATTTACACACAAAAAAAATACATTTGTACGTCATAAATTACATCATCAAAGTTCGGTTTAAACAAGTGCGTGTCTGACTCGCGTACCGAGGGTTCCGTACAAATTTGCAGGTACATACCTATATAAATATTCTATCATGGAAATCGTGTCTCCAATATTTTTCCCGTTTTTTCGTTTGACAAATCTATGTACTTATACAGTATGTTAACTAACAGAGGGCGTTCCCGTTAACCCGCAATAGTATAGCATCCATACATGCTAAAAAACGTATTACCTACCATTCGAAAATAAAATGTTTTTATTTTTTTTATATTAAAATATTCACTAAAAATCGTAAATACGTGATACTCTATTTATTTAATTAATTCTAATTTATTTAATTAAATAAATTCCGACATTGCTGTCCTTCAAGTACGCGTGTACAGAGTGTTTCTTTAACGTATCAATTTACGATTTTTAGTGAATATTTTAATATAAAAAAAAAATAAAAACATTTTATTTTCGAATGGTAATATTTTTTTTAGCATGTATGGATGCTATACTATTGCGGGTTAACGGGAACGCCCTCTGTTAGTTAACATACTGTATAATCACAAGTACGTATAACATCACAGTAAGCAGTTAGATAATGTACAGCTACATTCACCATAAAAATTAGATAACATTACTGAAGTTCATAAACTATGAAAGCACTGAATATTGCTTTAACGAAAAGATAAACTGGATTGGGGGACAAACTTAACTTTGCCGTGAGTAAACTATTGTCCCCATATATCGACATAGGTCGCGGTTAGTTTACAAACTGCAAATAAGTTTGTGATCATCAAAAAAAAATTTTTATTTTTTATATTGTAGGAACTACAAATTTGCAGTTTTCGGATTTGTTTCTTTACTCGTGCTACATGACATTGCTTAAAGCCAAATTTCATGATTCTAGGTCTACGGGAAGTACCTTATAGGTTTTGATTCCCTTGCGAGTGTCAAAACATGCGGCATAAACGGAGCATAAACGCCCGTATCTTTTGATTGCGTTGACTTAAAAGTTTGATTTTGTCACTGCTTTTGCATTGCCATACAACGTGGCAATGCTGCCAGTCTTTTGGGCACGTTTACTGTTGACAGCGATGCGGATGAATTTTTTTGTTGACCTTTGATTATTTACCCTCCTTTTTATTTACTTGTACATATTATTATGTATTATTTTAATACTGTTAGCTTTTAAAATTATGTTTTCACGAATAACATTTTTTATCACACAAATGATTTTTTATTTGGGGTCAGACGAAAGCTACTAGCAAAGAATTGAAGGAGTTCAGACAACTTCTGCAATAAAGTACCATATTTAATGAATTACTAATAACTTACCGGGATTTTCTCAAAAAGGCTTTATTTCCGATACGAAAAGAAGGTTCAATATTTAAACAACAATCTTTGCCTTCATTCTATTTCAGAATAATTTATCGTAGTTAGTGAAGAGAAATCCTAGCAGAATTCCGTTGAGCTTAAAGTTGGCAGCTTAAAAAAGTAATGACCACGGAACACGTATATAATATACAACTGTGAAGCATGTATATAACTTAACACTTTCTTTGGAAAGTTATCTACATGCTTCACAGTTAGTCCAGTCCTTATCTTTATAAGGAATAGTTGATTAGTATCAACTGTTTTTTCTAGAGTTACCGATTAATCTTAAAAGAACCTGAAGTCCAAGGATTACGATAAGTAGATACAGTACCCGGCGATAAATATTGCACATCGACCTTTACCTTTTTTTGTATTTTATACAAAGAATAAAAATAATTATTAAAAGAAGCAAATCATAATTGTTTTAACAACTCCTAATAGATACCGGACTGTTTGTATTTTGTGCGACAGAGATAACGCTCTACGAAGCCGAAATTAGCCGATTGTCTCTTTCCAAAGGTCGATGTGCAATATTTATCGCCGGGTACTGTACCTACCTCCACATTTGGGTTTCAGCCTAGTTCAAAAATAATCGAATAAGCCGCAACACTCAAGACGTCCGCCACCAAAGTAAGAAACCCTTACTCTAGGCCAAGTACGTCTTGGTCAGCTGCCGGCAGCTGGACAAGATATACTTGACCTAACTGTAGCTGAGAGCGCCCACGCTTGTTCCTGGTTGATCCTGCTAAACCGAATCACCTTCATGTTGTATCCTAAGATTTTGAAGAACACTAGTAACACAAGTGCCCACGCTTGGTCCTGGTATCAAGCAGGACCAAACGTGGGCGCCTGTGTTCGATTTTAAAGAACATTAGTAACACAGTTCACACACACAAGTTGGAAGTTCCTCGTCATTCTAATTTTGTTATTTGCTAAGCGTGCCGGCAAAAACTTTCTGCTACAGGCGCCATTACAGATGTCACGAGAAACGTGGTCGATGAAGACCTGTGATTGAACAAGACGTTCTAACATGGTAATTACGCTCTGCCATTGGTTCTAGGGATGCCACTCTATAAGTCTGTGAACGAAGATTTGGGCCTGTCCGAAAGTACTTCCAAACTTTGAAGTGAATCCTACACCCAATTAATTAAAAATTTCGGACGGATTGTAGGACTCCCTTTTCCGCACTTAGACTCCCATTCGGTCCGTTGTGCGTGAAACTTTTTTCACGATGGATAAAAGATGGATAAAAATTTTTTTCAGGGTGGATAAAAACACATCAGGAGTAGGGAGAAGTATCACATCGTGGTCATTCTTTCTTAGGTGGGGCGTCAAACTAATCTTATGATCGTAGATGATACGGAGTTTTCATTGCCCGTAACTTCGGACGGAACTACGGATTTCATGATTAAGGTGTAGACCTCAATTAGTTTCGTCTACCGAAGCAGAACACTTGAACGGCAAGCGTTGATTCTTTAAATATATTAGTGCCGATAAAGAAATAAGTACGAGGTACAAATTATGATATGAAACAGACAAAAAATTTGGGTAATATAGCAGAGAAGACATGAAATAAGAACGGAAAACATTTGTTTGAATTAGGTACGCTATCAAAGAACCTCAGCAGTTGCAAAAACGTAAACAAGACTTTCTGAAGTCAATGTAGGACAGAGTAATTTCGCAAAAAAACAATGATATTGTATCTAATGATCGCTAACAGTAAAGACCAACGTCAATGGTTTTTGTAGAAATTTCTGTAGGTCATCATCAGTTCATTAGGTCACTCACTAGCACAAAACACTCTATCCTCACTAGTTACTACTGAAGTAGTGGCAGCAAGTAGAATTAATAAGTTATTTTTGTTCATAGTTTTTTGTTTTCTTTGATCATTTGAATATGTACTCTGTTAGATAAAAATTGGCACCGCGGATAAATAGCGAGTCCCCCAACATACTGTTTCTATTGTGACGGCTACGCGGATTCTAAGCGTAGCCTATGGGGACCCTACGCGAAGCCTAAGGAGAGCCAACGAGACTGAACTGGAACTCCCAGCCTTATAAAAGCTAATTTTATGAATTTTGATCTCTTGTGTACATTCTGAAACATCATGTTCATCATCTGTCTAGCGTTTTCCCAACCATGTTGGGGGGGGGGGGGTCTGAAACATCGTGTTATGCTAATATAAACTAGTTTTGAACACAAAACCCGGATATCCAAATTCTTCATTGCCAATATTTGCTTTCCCTAAAATGGATGAGCAATTTACACAAACAGACTACCTATTACGCCAAAACATCGACTTTTTATTAAATATGCACACGATATTTTCGAATCATGTTGACGTCATTTTTATTCTCGCTTTATCTTACGATTGTATTGTCTAATAGTAATAAATAGTTTATGGAAAACTTAAAATTAAATAATGACTTCCACGTATTTCAGCCGGGTTAATCCCCTAAATTTTCATAAAAAAACGGGCAAGAGCGAGTCGGACTTGCGCCCTGAGGGTCCGTACCATCATATGTTTTTAATTTTCATCGACGAGGCCTACATTCATCAGAAAATTTTAACACTGTGCACTACGGTGTAGAATATTGCAGTTTTATGTTAACGCCATCGCCCATCTCTTGACCGATAGTGGAACTAATGTAACTTTTATTGATGATTTCTGAAAATGTGTGTGTGTGTGAGTATTTAGAGACTTCGTTTTATTTTTCCTGTAATCTTTACATAAACATCTATCACATAGAATAATTTCAAATTTCTCTCTTTGCAAACTTCGGAGATAAGGGGAGGAACGGTATTTTTTTTACATTTTTTATCAAAAGTCGAAAACTATACGGCCTAAAAAAGAATGTTTGAGAATGTGCAAACTGCGCTCTTTCATATGATACCCCACATGCCCTATAGCCCCACTTCGAATTTTTCAGACCTCCTTTCAATCCCTGTTGCAAAAAATATACCTACATATATTTTTATTTCTTTCTTATTTGCAAAATAGTTGGACAAACGTCATCTAAAACTATTCCAAATTTCAAGTTGATAGCATTAGTAGTTCTTGAGATATCCAGCTGTGCCAGACAGACGGACAGACTGAGTCTCACCATAAGGGTTCCGTTTTACCATTTTGGTACGGAACCCTAATTATAGGTAGGTATAAAAATAATAAGACTTATTTAAACTCTGTGTTTAAAGCCAGACCAAAAATGAAAGCTGCGATCGACCGTTTTTAGCCATTCAAAGGATCATGACCGTTGATGTATGGAAATCCGTCTTAAGTTGAAACACAATAAATCTTTATTTATTATAGACTACGGTTTATATACTATTCAATTATACTTCATTGCTTCGTCCTTCGAGATTAGATAACATTGTAGTAATACGTCTAAGATATCGCCTTTCACCCACTAAGTTTGAGTTTTTTTTTTTTTTTTTGTAGGTAGGTACTTCGTCTTCCTTCTCGTTATGCCTGTAGTGTCACTCATTCGCGTTTTAGTGCGTCGCCGATCACCACTTATTACTTATTTTCTACTTTTCGTTGAAAAATTAAAGAAGATGCCGAAACGGAGTCACAAAAACGACGACAGTGATTATTTGAGAAGAAAGATCAGAAAACTTGAAAAGAAAATCAATAAACGTGCCAAACGTTCGCGAGTTCGAATTTGTTCCGAAAGCAGTAGCTCATCGGCGAATATTATTATATCGCCTGAGCTGTCGGATCATGAAGGTAAGCTGAGTGTTTTGTTATCAATGTTATAACAAAAGATAGATATTGTGAATAGTTTTTAGGACTATATCCGTATCATAATTTGACATGACGTCATGTTCATGTTCCAAATAGTGTTGTGTACATCTTATGGGGATGTTACCTTCACATAATTTTGGATTCCCAATTCATTGGGAAATTATATACCTACCTACGTTGTAGTGATTGTGTACATTTGAAAGGAATGTTACCTTCACATTAGTTAACGACCTATTTAAAACTTATGTAGGTACGTGGGTATAGATTCAATATATAAAATAGTGTTGTGGATAGTTTTTAAGGACTATCGCCGTGCTATTTTCTCTCCAATACCTACATCTGGTCTTATTATATTCCAGATGAAATGGAAGTTCAGCCCGAAGTCGAGTCAGTTCCGCTTTTTAGTGCAGAAGAACCACAACCGGGTACGTCCACCTCAATTACACAGGTACCTGCTATAGATGTGGTACAGACAGTGCAATCCGAATTACCCGTTGAAGCAGCGCTCGATCCCCCTGAACTGGATAAAGAGATTCTGAATCTCTTGGGCGAAACACCTTCAAAGGAAAAAAAATATGGACCGGATATAAGAAGTGAATTATCTATTCGCTGGGAACACATCGCAACGACAGGCTTGACAAAGGATGACAGAAAGGAGTTGCTAGAAAAGCATCCGCAGCAAGCAAGCATCAGCAGCAGCATTGTTCCAAAAAACTGCACAAAGATTGATGCGCCGATATTAAATCCAGAACTAAAGGCCGCTTTATCGGATGTGCTCATCAAAAAAGACAAAGCACTGGAGAATAAACAGGTGCAAGTCGCTGCAAGTATATCTTGTATTGGTGAAGCTCTCAATACTTTGTTTTCTTCGGATCACAAAGACCAGACAGTAATAAAATTGCTGATCGAAGCAGGTCGACTGCTGTGTGACTCACAACACAACGAGTCGATGACAAGGCGTAGTTTTATATGTTCTACAATAAAAAAAGATATTAAAGATCATTTGTTTAACACAGAAATCGATCAATTCTTATTTGGTGAACAGCTGACCGATACTCTCAGAGCTGCAAAAGCCATATCCAAATCAGGCGCTGAAATTAAAATAAACACACCAGTCAGAAGACCTGCACCAGCGCAAAGACCAAGGAAGGCCCCTACTCAGGCTTTAAACCAGAGGCCTCCGTTCCCGCCGACGCGGCAAGCGGGAGCAGCGAGGAGGACCGAGCCGGCGCCGGCGCCGCGCCCGCGGCCGCAGCAGCAGCCGCGACAGCCGCCGCGCTTGCAGCAGCGCCCAGCCCCCCGGCGCTAGACCTGGTACGTTCCGCAGGACGATTATCATATTTTTATGATCAATGGCAATTGATGACCAGTGATCCTGTTATATTTTCGTGGATAAGAGGTTACGAGATACCGTTTACGAAACCGGTGCATCAGTCATACGAACCTAGTTTACCTACATTATCTTCATCAGAATCCCTTCAATACAGGGCGGCCATCACTGATCTTATAAACAGTGGAGCTATATCACATTGTGAACCATTTGAAGGACAGTTTCTTTCTAGTTATTTCCTGATTAAAAAACCTAATGGTAAAAACAGATTTATATTAAATTTAAAGTCTTTAAACAAGCACATAATAACAGAACATTTTAAAATTGAAGATCTGAGAACAACTTTAAAACTAGTATCAAAAAACAGTTACATGGCCACCCTTGATTTGAAGGATGCGTATTTTCTCGTATCTATACATCCGAGCTTCAGAAAGTACTTACGATTTAAGTACGAGGGTAAAATTTACCAATTCAATGTTTTACCATTTGGCCTAAACACAGCCCCATTTGTTTTTACAAAATTATTAAAACCGGTAATTTGTTTATTGAGATCACTAGGCTATTTGTCATCTATTTATTTAGATGACATTTGTATTATCTCTAATAATTATCAAGATTGCCTAGATAATATAACAAAAACAAGAAATATTTTGGAGTCCTTAGGATTTATTATTAATATACAAAAGAGCTGTATGATTCCTAGTAATGTTTGCAAATACCTTGGTTTCGTGATAGATACGAAAAAATTTAATGTAAGCCTACCTAATGAAAAACGAAATTTGATTAAACAAGAATTACAATCGCTCCAATTCAAACCTCGTTGTAAAATAAGACATTTTGCGCGCTTGGTAGGCCTCCTCACTTCATCTTGCCCCGCGATTCAGTACGGTTGGCTTTATACTAAGCAAATGGAAAGATGCAAATACCTTGCACTGTGTCAAACGAATAGCTACGATAGCCACATGTCCTTACCACATTACCTGCAGGACGATTTCTCCTGGTGGTTAAAATCAATTGATGACGCAGTCAATCCCATTAGACAAGACAGTTACTCGCTGGAAATATTTTCAGATGCTAGCAAAAAAGGGTGGGGGGCAGCATGCGGTGAGGAGACCGCCAGTGGCCAGTGGAGTAATTCAGAATGTATCAAACATATAAATTATCTAGAACTCCTAGCAGCTTTCTTGGGTTTACAAATATTCGCAAAGGGATTAAAAAATCGTCAAGTTTTACTCCGTATTGACAACACAACTGCTATTTCGTACATCAACCGTATGGGTGGAGTAAGATTTCCACATCTAACTGAAATCACAAAATCCTTGTGGCAGTGGTGTGAAGCTCGCGGTATAATTAATGTATAATTAATGTGTTCGCTTCATACATAAGTTCAAAAGATAACGAAATAGCAGATGCGGAGTCTAGAAAATCTCACCCGGATACTGAATGGGAGATCAAGGATCATGCTTTTGAAAAGATTGTACAGGCCTTTGGGCAACCTAAAATTGATCTTTTCGCATCAAGGTTAAATAATAAATGTGTTAAGTACATATCATGGAATAGAGACCCTGGAGCATTCGCTGTAAACGCTTTTACTTTAAGCTGGAAAAATCTTTCTTTCTACGCATTCCCTCCTTTTGCGGTTATACTAAAAGTTTTAAGAAAAATAATATTCGATCAGGCCGAGGGTATTGTTGTGGTCCCTCTTTGGCCTACGCAACCCTGGTTTCCACTATTTCAAAAACTTCTCTGTTCCGAATTGATTCAGTTTACACCCTCTGCTAATGTGTTGTTGTCTATTTCCAACAGTCTCCCGAAGCTTACGTTGATTGCAGGGAAGTTATCAGGACGGCACTACGGAACAGAAGAGTACCACCGTCAGCTTTAGATATTATGATAGCTTCCTTGTCTGAAAATTCAATAAAACAATATGATGTTGCAATTCGACGTTGGGTAAGCTTTTGTAAAACTCAGAATATTGCAATACATGAAGCGTCAATTCCGATGGTAATTTACTTTCTCACTGAATTATTTAATTCTGGTTTACAATACGGATCTTTAAACAGTCATCGCTCCGCTCTGTCTTTGATCTTAGGATCGAGAGTAGGGTCTGATGACCGTGTTACTAGGCTATTTAAAGGTTTTTACAGACTTCGTCCCCCAGCCCCCAAATATAATATCACTTGGGACCCCTCAATAGTTTTAGATTCGTTATCGAAATGGTACCCAAACCGTAATTTAAGTTTAGAACAATTGACCAAAAAGACTGTAACTTTGCTCGTGCTAATAACTGCACACAGAGTGCAGACGATTGGCAAAATAACACTAGAAAATATAACTCTCCATGGTCAGCTTATATTAATCAAGATAAACGATTTTATAAAAACATCTCGCCCAGGTTCAGCTCAACCTTGTCTTAATATTCCATTTTATAAAGATCGTCCGGAAATATGTCCGGCTGAAGCGTTGGTAGCTTATATAGATAGGACAAAGTCTTTGAGAAACAATGCCAATAGCCTATTCCTAAGTATTAAAAAACCACATAAACCGGTATCCACAAATACTATCAGTCGCTGGATAAAAGATACGTTATCGATTAGCGGAATTGACACCTCAATATTTTCTGCACACTCCACCAGACACGCAGCCACCTCAGCCGCTCATAGAGCTGGTGTCAATATTGACACGATACGAAAGACCGCTGGGTGGAGTGGCACCTCCAACGTTTTCGCTAGATATTATCATAGAGATATTCAATGTGAAAAATCTGATCAATTTGCCTTATCAATCCTAACGTCTGATTGATGCATTATGTTAAAATGTTATTAAAAATTAATTACTTATAAGTTATAATTAATGATAAACTACATTTTAGTTTTAAAAAACAATTATTATAATAAATATCGTTTGATCATTATACGTTTACCTAATAGTTAAACATCAGTGTTTTAATATTTCAACATCTTTCAAAATCTACAATGTTATCTAATCTCGAAGGACGAAGCAATGAAGTATAATTGGAGATTAAACGAACTTACCTGAAGTGAAGTTCTATCCAAATTATACGAGTTGCTTCGTCCGAAGAGATTAGTTCCCTCCCAACCCAATAACTCCCAATATCTTAAGTGAAATATTAAAAGGCTTTCAACTAAATGAGTGACACTACAGGCATAACGAGAAGGAAGACGAAGTACCTACCTACAAAAAAAAAAAAAAAAAAACTCAAACTTAGTGGGTGAAAGGCGATATCTTAGACGTATTACTACAATGTTATCTAATCTCTTCGGACGAAGCAACTCGTATAATTTGGATAGAACTTCACTTCAGGTAAGTTCGTTTAATCTCCAATAAAAGTGTTTATTTTCACACAAGTATCCGAGTTTTAAAGTAATTAAACAAATTCGGAGATAACCTAAAAACGTCCTGGCGTAATAAAAGACAATTAAATATGAAAACGTCCTATCGTTAGTTACATGAAACACGCTAAGTTGTTTAAAACTAACACACCAACGAATTTCCGTAAGTATTACTATTTAAGTGGAGAGATTAATCGCGGTGACTATTCTCAATCGACACATACTTAAACAATAATAAACAGTAATGGCGGCTTCCGCAGGCGCCGGCGCTTAGGGATGGCGATCGATTTTTTAATCGATTTTAGAAACTTGAAAACGAGTTCCAATGTTTTTCCTGCGGATTGCAACTTTTAAGTTTTGATACGCAGTTTCTTTGTTCTGTTTTTTGTAACCAACAATATTATTTAATCTATTTTATATTCGATTATTCATTACATTTGACTAATTATGCTGGTAAAGCTGTCGATGTAGAATAATAGCGGGAACAGATCTATCAGAACTCAATTTATTGCTGAATCGATTCTTTCCTGCGATTCGGATAGATTTAAAAATCGATCTTGTTTAGGAATAATCGTCATCCCTACCGGTACGTCTGTCTAAACATGCGCAAAATAAATCTTTTAAAGGAACAGAGATTTATAAATCTTTTTGATAAGAAGATTTAAATCACTCTTTTAAATCTTTAAATCCCAAATAACTCCCATCTTCTAAATAGCTCACTCACTCACTGCATCTTTTGTTCTTTTAACCAAAACCAATGTTTCAGCGGGTGAATTGAATAATCATTCACTTGCATTTTGATGGGCTCGTCAATCAATATTTTATTTTTAAAATTCAAATTAGAGCCAAAAACAATGCAATAATTATTAGTACAGCTGTAGAGTAATTTGTACACAATCTACACGGCATACAACTGTTAGTAAGTTTAAAAAAAATGTAAACAAAATCAACGAAATTATGAGCGATCATAAGTTCACATTAGATTTAACACTTTGTGACAAAGACGGAAGAAATAGTTTCGTTCGTACATGCGAGATTCAATGTAAATTCCAGGGATCGTTGCAGTACGCATACACAGACTTTGAAGTTACAAATCATTCTCCGTCTCGTTTTGTGTCGCCTAATCCTGCAATAGTCATTTCACTCTACATCTTTTCACGTTCAATCACTCTGAAATGAACCTTAGAATTAAAGATTTAAAGATGTATTGAGAAAACGAGGGAGTTACTGATTTATACATCTTTTGTGACGGATTTAAATCTTTTTTACGAATCACTCCTGAGTTACACATCTCTACGTCTGTCATCTGCCTTGACAGTTGCATCTGTGTGAGACGAAACACAAAAATAAATATTTTCACTTCTCATGCTCTGAAAGTGCTTCTTTGTGCAGGGTACAGGCTGCACAAAATCGAATTTTGTGCACAAGGGCATTAACGTATCTACTCATAAATGTATTATATTAAGGCAAAGAAAATGAGCCATACAGCCAAATGCAATAAGAAGTTCATAGATATAATTTGTTATTATATAATATTTACTTTAATTTATTTGCCTTATGTGTTTTTTAAGATATAATAGATATTAAAATTTTTAATTCAAGTACGGTAGGTTAGTTGATTTAAGAAAATTATTATTACAAAATTAATTTAATAGTAGGCTGTATAGGTCTGCAGCCTAATATCAATGTCGTAGGATTTAAAAAAAAATAAAGCGGCGGGAAACAGCTCTTGTTCTTTTTTTGTGCATTTATTAATTTCTTCAATTTGCTAAAATTGTTAAAAATGTCCAGTGAAGATGAGGATTTAACAGTCTCTCCTAATACGCTTATGGAAATGAATGCACAGAGAGTTGTGCAACAGATATTACCGCCAAAGTCTCGGGAAAAATATCTCAAAGTTTACGATAATTTTGTAAATTGGAGAAAAGAAAAATCCTACTGTTTTATTTCCTCGCAATCGAAGTGAAAAGCAGAGTTTATAACTCGTCCACAAAACCATTTTTATCCTCGACATTACTATCAGCCCTCGCCTTCGGCTCGGGCTGCTAAAAGTCTCGGATAAAAATGGTTTGTTTTGTGCACTTGTTGTAAAATCTACTATTTCACAACGAAATTATGAAATACATATACAGTACCTACGTTATAATAATGATATTACTAATTATTTAGCTATTTATGAGTTTAATATCATTTTTGTGATGTTTTTATGTAAAGGCTCATACTTACGTAACTCGTACAAATGAAGAGAACGAAACGTCCATCATTCATCACTATACGGAAATGTACCTAGCAATCGTTAATTTACTGTTTATCTTAAAATCATAATTCCGGATACGAAAGCAAAATTCCTGAAGTGAAAAGCTTGTAAAAAATAAGCAAATAATTTGTATATTAATTTGGTTTTCATACGTGCAACTTTCCTAGACTGGTTTTGAACAATCTCCTTTGAGTTTAGAAGCTTTTAAACAAAATGTCCGTTTATTTAGATTAGTTTAAAACGCTCATTTTATAAGAAGAACTTATAGGTACATATTATGTGCCTGTTATTGTATGAAAGACCGTAAAATTTACTAACTAACAATTGCAGATAATAACGAAGGAATTAAAGCATGACCTAGAAACATTAGATTTTATCCGTACCTACTTATACGTAGAGTGGAACCTAACTACCTACTTACCTACTATGTGAAGCAAACCGCAACTTGGCAGTAGGTATAGAAGTTTAACTGTGCATTAAAAAAAAGCACGACCGCAGACCGCAGGATTCCCCAAATCTTGATTTTGTTGTTTATTAAATTCTGTGGAAGATTTTCAAGATCATTGTCACTACCTCGATATTAGTATTGACGCATTCACACCTTTAACAGACAAGTATAAATATTTTTATACGTCTGTGTCATTTAAAATTTTACAAAGGATTAAAATAGAATGTTCTAGCGTAGGTACTGGGATAAATGTGTATTTATATTTTTTTTAGAAATGGCTTAGCTTAGTTAACCTTAAGAGGTCGTGACTACTTAACTGGCGAAAATTTAATAGACTAAAGCGACTGCTGACACTAAGGACACCCCCTGTGGTGTGCGAACCTCCGCTTAGGGCGTCGCTGGGGAGAGGATAAGATGGGACAGGCTGGATCAATTTATTATTATGATTAATGTGTAATCGGCCTGGTAAGTATTTATAAGGTTTATTGTACGTATGTGGTTATTATGACTACTAAGTGCTTGTTTGCGTCAGATTTTTTTTTTTCATTACCTACAAGGTTTATTCGATTATTCCTTTGTGGTTTGGCGCTTTGAGTTATTTAATTCGTTGAACTGTGTTGTGTACAGCTGTCGGTGACTTAATAGCATGAAGTAGGTATGTATGAGGACAGAACGTTTCAGTTACTTCATCATCATCATCAGCCTATAGCAGTCCACTGCTGGACATAGGCCTCCCCTAATGAGCGCCATAGCGCCCTGTCTTCAGCTTGACGCATCCAGCATCTGCCTGCAGTCTTTCGCAGATCGTCATCCCACCTGGCCGGAGGGCGTCCTACACTACGTTTGCCGAGGCGCGGTCTCCACTCAAGAACTCGTTTACCCCAGCGGTTGTCGGTTCTTCGCGAGATATGGCCGGCCCACTGCCACTTCAGCTTGCTAATTCTTTGAGCTATGTCGATAACTTTCGTTCTCTGTCGGATGCATTCGTTACGGATCCTATCCTTCAGAGAGACTCCGAGCATAGCTCTTTCCATAGCTCGCTGAGCGACTTTGAACTGGTGGACCAGCCTTATCGTGAGTGTCCACGTTTCAGCCCCGTAGGTCATGACGGGTAGGACGCACTGATTAAAAACTTTCGTTTTCAAGCACTGCGGTATAGATGACGAGAAGACTCGACGTAGTTTCCCAAACGCCAAGTTTAAGTTTCAGTTACTTAAATATTTCGAAATTACATTAAAAAACTCAGGATTTAATGTCACTTTGGACTTGCCGTTGCCAAACAGTGAGAAAAAAAAAAACAAAAAAAAGAAGTTCAAAAGAAGTTTTTTCAAAATGAAGTGCATTGTACCTAAGTTTGTAAGAAGGCTTATTGCCGAAAATAGAGAAGTTTAAAACAAAACACTATCGAATTGCAGACTCTGCTGATGCTAAAGTGCCATATCTATGTTAATCTATGATATCTACATAAATATCTGTCGTCGTAAGCAAAAGCGCTGCATCTGAGTAAATTAAGAAAAGAAATCATTATTAATTTTAAAACTCTGAAAGATACAAAGTGGTATTTCTTAGAATAAACGGCAGTAACAGGTAAATATAATGGAATAATCTTCCAAGGCGTTTTCTGAGATGTAAGTAAAGACATGAAGATGTTGCGGACTTTGTTCTTATTAAATAAAGACATTTACATAATAACACATATTTACATGGAAGGAAGGTTTTATGTGAGAATACAGAGGGCCCTCATTATATACCTAGGTACCAATTTGCTTTGTTTGTCATCACATCATCACTTTCAATTAATTTTTTGTACGAAATCTGACTCAATTTCTTTGTATTAGATTAATCGAATGAATAATGACTGTTTCTTTTAATTGCGTTTGCTAAATAAAAAACGACCTTTCTTTTTCTCTGTTTAATCAATCATTAAGTATTCTCTATTATATTGACAGTGGCACAATCACCCACTCACACAATTTAATTAAAAAAGAAAAATACAGCGACAATTTATATGAACTTACCTAGGTACATAATAATATTATTAATGTGAGGAAGCTCGCCTTTACATAATAAATAAAGCTGAATTTTTTGCGAGTTTTTACGTCTTGTCACACCCCTCACGTCCCATTCTTAAACTCAACTGATAAACAACATTATTCCTAAAGTGTACTGACACCGTAAAACAAGTCGTGTCTCTATGTCAAAATATTAAATACTGCAAAAATGCTAACTACTTTCAACCATAACGAACAAGAATCAAGGTTGAAAATCAAACGGATAGTTGTTTGGCGAAAATTCCTGCGGGGCAAATTATATAATTTGGTTTGGTTTATTGAAGTCGGGTAAGGTAATGAATAAATCACATGAGAAGGAATATCTTGTACGTGATGCATAAACAACTTGAATTGGTATTTTTTTTTTCGGAGTAAGTACCCATACATAGGTATAATTCCTGGAACTTGGCTTAGGCTACACAGATATCCCCCTCAGCCTGGTCTCCCTTCGGCCGACTCCCGGCCTAGGAATGGTGCGGAGGGGATGGACTGTGCCTAATGGCGCTGTACCATTTCCTCCAGGGCAACATCAACCACTGTGCCAGAGCTCAGGATCTCTTGCTCCAGAGCATGGCAGAGTGGTCGATTCGCGTGGCTGTGGTCGCCGAACCGTACTTTGTCCCCCCCAGGGATAACTGGGTGGGAGACCTGGACGGTTTGGTGGCCATCATTGGCGGGGCTCTTGCCAACCCGTCCCGAGGTCACGGCTGGGTGGCCGCCCTCGTGGACGGCATTGGCACGGTTGGGGCGTATTTTTCGCCCAACAAGAGTCTCGCCGACTTCGAGAGGTTCCTTGTCGAGTTGGGTGCCGTCGTGGGCCGACTCCACCCTCGCCCGGTGCTGTTGCTGGGGGATCTCAACGCCAAATCTGCGGCGTGGGGGTCTCCGGTGACGGATGCCAGGGGCGAGGTGCTGGAGGAGTGGGCGGTCACGACTGGCTTGACCGTCCTAAATCGGGGCACGGAGTACACGTGCGTGCGGCAGCGGGGCGGTTCAATAGTGGACGTCTCGTTCGCTAGCCCCGCTGTCGCGAGCCGTGTCTGCGACTGGCGTGTCGCCGCGGAGGTGGAGACGTTGTCGGATCATCGGTACATCCGTTTCGACGTCTCCGCCCAGACCGCAGGCGGCCGCGGTTTACCGGCCCCGCGTGCGGACGGTCCGCGCTGGGCGCGTAAGCGCATCGACAGGGAGCTTCTCGAGGAGGCCGCTATTGTCCAGGCCTGGTTCCGGGAGTCGGCGACGAACGGACCCGTTGACGTCGAGCAGGAGGCGCTGTGGTTCCGCGGGGCGATGACGCAAATCAGCGACGCGTCCATGCCCCGGGTCCACGCACAGTCAGCAAGGCGCCAGGTGTACTGGTGGACCGCCGAGATCGCGCAGCTGCGCGTCGCGTGCGTGGCGGTCAGGCGCCAGTACACCCGATACCGGAGGAGACGTCTTCGGGTCCCTGACGAAGAAGCCGCGCTGTATGAGGTGTACCGCGCGGCGAAGAGGACTCTGTGGCTGGCCATCGGCGAGGCGAAGTCGCGAGCCAGGGAGGAGATGTTGGAGACTCTAGACGGGGATCCGTGGGGGCGCCCTTATCGCGCGGTTCGAGGGAAACTTCGAGCCGCGGCGCCCCCGCTTACGGAGAGTCTACAACCCGAGCTGCTGGAGGAGGTGGTCGCAGCCCTCTTCCCGGCGAGAGCGGAGCACACTCCGCCGCCGATGGCATTGCCCACGGCCGCAGAGTCCACCGAAGAGAACGCCATCAGCGTCCCAGAGGTGACACAGGCAGAGATGGGGGCAGCCGTGATGAGGCTCCGGGCCAAAAACGTGGCTCCGGGGCCCGACGGGATCCACGGCTGCGTGTTAGCCCTCGCTCTGAAGGAGCTTGAGCCCCAACTGAGAGGACTCTACACAGCGTGCCTTGAGCGGGGCCAGTTTCCCACTTTGTGGAAATCTGGTCGTCTGGTCCTGCTCAGGAAGACGGGGCGCCCTGCGGACTCGCCGTCCGCGTACCGGCCCATAGTGCTGCTAGACGAGGTGGGTAAGCTGTTCGAGCGGATAATCGCTGCCCGCCTCGTCGGCCACTTGTGCGGAGAGGGGCCGGATCTGGACGGCAGCCAGTTCGGCTTTCGGCACGGGCGCTCTACCATTCACGCTGTGTCGCGAGTGAGAGTCCTGGCGGAGGAAGCAGTGGCCCGGGGCGGGGTGATGTTGGCGGTGTCCTTGGACATCTCCAACGCCTTCAACACCCTGCCCTGGAGTTGTATTCGGGAGGCACTGCGGTACCATCGGGTGCCTCCCTACCTCCGCCACGTCGTTGGGGCTTATCTGTCGGAGAGGTGTGTCACCTACGTGGGACGTGATGGCGGACACCAGCACCGCATGTCGTGCGGTGTTCCACAGGGCTCGGTCTTGGGCCCGCTCCTGTGGAACATCGGGTACGACTGGGTGTTGAGGGGCGAGCTCCAACCGGGCGTGGACCTTACGTATTATGCTGACGACACGCTGGTCACTGCCCGGGGGAGCTCGCACAGGGAGGCAGCGTTGCTGGCGACGGCTGCGGTGTCACAGGTGGTGAGCCGCATACGTCGCCTGGGCCTGGAGGTGGCCCTCAACAAGTCGGAGGCCATGGTGTTTCATGGCCCCCGGCGGGCGCCGCCGCCCGGATCACACATGGTGGTCGGGGGGGCTCGGATCGCTGTCGAGTCCACCATGAAGTACCTGGGATTGGTGCTCGACAGCCGGTGGGATTTCGGCCCCCACTTCCGGCGGCTGGCGCCCAAGTTGTTGGGCGCTGCTGGGGCGCTGTCAACGTTGCTTCCCAATCTGGGGGGCCCGAGCGCCGCCTGTAGGCGGCTCTACGTGGGGATCGTGCGATCCATGGCCCTGTATGGCTCCCCGATCTGGGCGACTGACCTGACGGCCGGTAGCATCGCAGTCCTGCGAAAGCCGCAGAGAGCTATGGCCGTCAGAGTCGTCCGGGGGTATCGCACGATCTCCTACGAGGCGGCTTGTGTACTGGCCGGATCCCCGCCCTGGGACCTGGAGGCGAAAGTACTCGCGTCACTGTACCGGTGGCGCGAGGAAGCGCGGGCGCGGGGCGAGGGGCTGACGCAGCGCCATATGGAGCTGCGTCGGTCTCAGCTTCGCGAGGTCCTGGTGGCGGAATGGCGGGACAGGCTTTCGCGCCCTACCGCCGGCCTCGGTACCATCGAGGCGGTCCGGCCAGTGCTCGAGCGCTGGCTCGGGAGGAGGCACGGCTCCCTGTCGTTTCGGGTGACGCAGGTGCTCTCGGGGCACGGTTGCTTCGGGAAGTACCTGTGTCGCATAAACAGGGAGCCGGACGCCCGGTGTCACCACTGCGTCGACTGCCGGGAGGACACGGCGTGGCATACGCTGGCAGAGTGTGCCGCTTGGGAGGAGCCGCGCCGTGCCCTCATCTCAGAAGTAGGCAGTGACCTCTCGCTGCCGGCCGTGGTCGAGTCCATGGTCGACAGCGAGGAGTCCTGGGACGCGGTGGTTTCCTTCTGTGAAACAGTCGTCTCGCAGAAGGAGGCTGCGGAAAGGGAGAGGGAGATCTCGTCCACTCACCCTGCCCGCAGCAGGCGCACCGGGCGTCGGCGGAGGGCGGACAACGCCCTCTTCCGGCCCCCCTAAACGGGTCCAGGGGCGACGGACTCGGGGACGTCCGTCGCCCCCCACACATCAGGACCCGAGGTGGCGGCGCGCGATGTGTTCCACGCGCGCCCCTCTTAGACGTCGCGGGGGGAGTCAAACACCTCACTCCCCCCCCCGACCAGACGGGGCCCGCGTAGGCGGGCCGGCACCAGCCGGGGGTTGCGGAAGGATCGTACGTTCCCGCGACCCCCGGCGTAGGTGTGAGATGGAACACCCGGGGTGGTTTTTAGTCAGTAAGAGTCTGACAGACCCCGCCGCCCGCCCCAGGGCGGCGGACATCCATGAGGATTTTCCACCCCGGATCAAAAAAAAAAAAAAAAGGCTACACAGATATCAGCAAAACCACACTATAACTTGGTTTGGTATTATTTAAAAACTTGACTTTTAAAGACTAGATCATACGTACAGACGCCAGTACATCAAGCTACTACAACCTGTCAAATTTATTTAATAGATTTTCAACTTTATCGGTAAATCATAAGGTTCAAAGTTGATTAGGAAAATTTTACAGTTTCGGGTAGCTTGATGTCTGTACTTATTCGTCTTACCAAAAAGTCGTTGCGCGCAATCCACACAATCAAAACTATAGGTATCTTAATAAAAGCAAAATCAATATACCTAAAATGATCGTTAAATAAAAGCAATCCAATGTTTAGGAAATGATAACATCAACTAATTACCATAGCTAAATATTGTTTTGGCGAATTATAATATGAATCATGTGCATAGAAGGAAAATCTCATACTTGTTGTGGGACCTCGAGATCATAAGATGCAAACGACAATAATAATAGAAATAGGTATAATTAAGTTGTTATGTAGGTAGATAGGTACTATTTCAATTGAAAACAAAAACGTAATGACAAGCCAGTCTTTATATTGGAGTTATAAAAGCCTACGCCGTAGCACGGTTACGGCGTAGGCATTATCGTAGCAATATTTTCAAAATAAATGTTCCAGCTAATTTATTAATACAATGTTATTCCAAATACTTTCAATAATACCTAATATTTAAACACATTAGCCTGAGAGTATTTTTGTTACCACTCTAGAAGTGAAGTCTGTCTGGCGAATTTACTTTGCCGGTTGTCGAAGTATTTCTTTTCAACGTTTATTAAGTCTATTTCACTCAATCACAGGGAACCTTGATTTTGATGGAGTTGTTTCGACTTCGGTAATAAGGAAGCTTATGAGGTCATTAACTTAAAGATAAAATCAATTTTGAGAAAACATGTGGCCCGCATTCATATCTACCTACTTATAGAATTTTGTTTACCTAGGCACTAATTGCCGCCGTACAATGCGTGCCACGAAAGATGAGACTTGACACACCACGTGGTTTGACTTGCGCAGTACAGTGCGTGCCACGTAAGAAGAGACTTGACACACCACGTGGTCACGACGTGGTCTGACATGCGCAGAACACGATTTTAGGTATCTTTAGCGGTATGAGGTCTGAGTGCGGGACGGGACCGGACGTCATAGGGACGGCGGAAAGAGGCGGGGGAGGCGGGGTCAAGTGATGAACCTATAGGCTGGAACTTCAATAAAGCCGATTTTTTCTTATTGTACTCGTCAATTGCGGCTGTAGATTGGGCTCCAATGTATGAGTTAGATTTGCAAATGAGTTTAAATTATTTCTACAATAGTATTAATTCGATTTTTGATGACTGCGTTCCAAAGAAAAAGCGAAGTCGTGTAAGCTCAAGGTATATTTACCCTGAGTGGTACACTGTTGAAATAATTCGCAACATAAAATTAAAGGCTGTTCTACATAAACAGTACAAAACAAGTATGTTGGTGGCTGATTACGAAGCGTTTGCTCAGTGTAGAACCTTAGTTAAAAAATTGATTTTAGGCGCTCGGGAACAACATGAGCACCGTGTTGAAAACCAAATGCTGGAAGACCCGAAGTCGTTTTGGAATTATGCAAAATCTAGAAGAGGTAGTAGGAGTCAGCAAAAGATTTTAAAGAATGGCGAGGCGTTGACGGACGAACAGTGCGTTCAGGAGTTTGCTGAGTACTTCTATTCGGTGTATAGTACAGAGCAGCCTGAGTTGGATGTCAGTGCGGCTATGATCGAAGCGGGCGGGGAGAACGGAGCGGCGCGGGTACATCTTGATCACTTACAACTGTCGGACGTATGTTGCGCGCTTCAACAGCTTAAACAGAAAAAGTCCTCTGGGCCGGACGGCATTCCGCCTTACATCTTTAAGGATTGTCGGTCGGCGCTGGCCAAACCGCTGCAATACATTTATAATAAATGTCTGGATGGAGCTGTGTTTCCGGAGAAGTGGAAGATTACCCGCGTCGTACCGGTGCCGAAGGGAGGGTCAGGCATGACGGTGGATGGTTACAGGCCTGTCGCAGTGCTTTCGACTCCGGCGAAGGTGTTCGAAGCGGCTATTCATAAGAGCATATTTCAACAGGTCAGTAGCCAGCTTTCAGACGCCCAGCACGGGTTTCGACCGGCAAGAAGCACTACTAGCAATCTCCTGAACTACATGGCTAATCTGGTGCCAAGAGTGGACAGTGGGGGCCAAACTGATGCCGCTTACTTCGATTTTAAAAAAGCTTTCGATCTAGTAAATAATGATGTTTTGCTGAAAAAGTTAGCGGCCGTTGGTTTCACTCCACATCTACTAAAGTTTTTTGCAAGTTACTTGAGCGGTAGGCAACAGTACGTAGAATATGCGGGATACAAGTCAGAGCCATATTTTACCAGGTCGGGGGTGAGTCAGGGCAGTAATCTTGGGCCTTTGCAGTTCATTCTCATGATTAATGATTTGCCAGAAGTTGTCAAAGACGCCAATTGTTTACTGTTTGCTGATGACCTAAAGCTGTCGCTGGAGATAAGTAAATTAGAGGACTGTGACAGGCTTCAAAGAGACATAGACAGAGTGGTGACCTGGAGCAAGGATAACATCTTGCAGTTCAACATCTCAAAGTGCGTAACAATCACTTTCTCTCGCGCGCACACTCCTATTCTATATACTTACAATATAGACGGGTTGCCAATGGCTAGGGCTATGGAAGTTAGGGACTTAGGGGTTAAATTCAACACTGGGCTAACGTTTCGTGATCACGTCACAAGCTGCTGCAGAAAAGCTTACCGTAATTTGGGTTTTATGCTACGTATGGTGCGTGGTTTTAATAACATTAAAGCGGTTATGGCCTTATATAATGCTTTAGTTAGAAGCCAATTAGAATGTAACGCAGTCATTTGGGCTCCACATGAATCTAAATATAGGCTCATGCTGGAGAGAGTACAAAACAAGTTTGTGAGGTACTTGTACATGCGCTTGTATGGTGTATACCCATTTTATCCGCTTATGTACCCGACTTTATTTATTTTGGGTATGGTTGGATATAACGAACTGAGGGTCAGGAGGGATCTCGCACTCACCTCGTACATATTCAAAGTACTTAGAGGGAGGGTACATAATGCGGACATATTGGGGCACATAGGTTTATGTGTTCCGGACAGGTACGTGTGGCGACGACGACAGCCGCGGCTGTTGGCGGAGCCGCGCGCTCGGACCAATCTTTTAAGTGAGGCGCCACTGACGCGTGCACTGCGCACTCTCAACCTCATAGCTAGTGACACGGACCTATTCTGTTGTTCTCTGAGTGAGTTCACAAAGAATGCATTATTTGTAATAAGTTACAAAATTTAATTATAATAAGGAGTTAGTAATAAGTTAGAATAAGAGTTTAGATAAATATGTAGGTACACTATCGCAATAGGTTTCCCTGTAAGGATAGATGTAAGTTGAGAAAATAAATAAATAAAAAATAAATAAAAAGTCTCTTCTTACGTGGCACGCACTGTACATGATTTTAGGTATCTTTAGCGGTATGAGGTCTGAGTGCGGGACGGGACCGGACGTCATAGGGGCGGCGGAAAGAGCGGGGGAGGCGGCGTAGTTCCATCTCATCGGACAATGAGAGTGAGAGAGAGTGCGCCTGTGTGCGCACACACTTGTGCAGTATAATATCTCCCGCGCCAAAGGCTGGTCTCCGCTGAGATCGGTCTCCATGGTCGAAATTCTGTCCTGGAGTTCAGTCTGGAGGATTTTATATCTTTACTAACTAGCTGCGCCCCAAGGTTTCACCCGCGTAAATGTCGATCCCGTGGGAATATTGGGATAAAAAGTAGCGAACCGGAACGCGTGGTCGCGCCGACAGAGGGCACATTCCGGTTTTCCGAACAAAAAGTGATATATGAACGCGAAGATCGCGTATTCGCGCGACGATCGCTTTTGGTTAGGACGCGGGGTATATCATAAGTCATTTATACATTAAATTTGTTTAACATAGTGCACTGCTATGTTATGCCAGAGGGCGTACAAATGTTTCTTATTAACTAATCAAGCCAGCCGAGCCGATTCTCGGAAAGGGTTACCGCTGGCCCGGAACATAAAGGGCTAAGGAAGGAACACAGGTGGGTTTTAGTCAGTAAGACTCTGACACTCCCTTCCCCTCCACCCAGAGCGGGAGGGGTCATTTGATGATTTCCCATCCTGAAAAAAAAAGAAAAGAAAAAAAAACATGTTTAAAATAGGTAATTTATATTAATGTGATAACCTATTATCGTATTAATCACCACAATCGTGATCGCCACACTGTGCTTAATTTTTTTTCTTGACAAATTGTGCCGCTCGGGAGCCTTTATGAGGTGCTAAATAAAAAACACAAACATCCATGATAGACGACCAAACAAGTTAAGTAATTCATTTTCCTTCTCCAAATACATAATGTATGACACAACGTTACACGTGTCGAACAGATTAGCAGGCGTAAGCCGACAGGAAAGAAAAGGGATTCTGCCATCAAAAATGGTGTAATATCACGGAAACAATATGTAAGGATTATTTTTTATCTAATCACGCAATCATTGAGGCGTGATATTGGGTTCCTGTTATATTAAGGAATTTTCCTCATTCGTGAAAAAGAACTTCTTACAGATCAAGGTAAGGCGAAACCGCCAGGGTAGCCCGTGAAATTCAAATTTTCTTACGTTTTTTTGCAATTTACTGGTCAGTATTAAAGTTGTACGTTGATTAAAATATGATTCGCGACCGTAACAAATATGTATTTACAGAATTATAATCATTAATCTCATCAACAAAACTGTCTAAGACCAAGTAATTCTATTGAATGACTATTTCATTAAATCTTGACATTTAGGATTATACTAACATAACAAGTTGTATTACTGGTCCTAATGATTATAGTTATGTAAATACATGTTCGTTACAGTCGCGAATCTTATTTTAATTAACGTACACCCAGATACTGAGCTGCAAATTGCAAAAATCGTAAGAAAATTTGAATAGGTAGCCCGTAGTGGTAGGTGGTAATAGTGTGGTGTTGGTGGTGGTGGTGGTAATTAGACTCCTGTCTCGTAGCGTCCGGTCTAAAGAGTCCGGCCATCGAGAGAATGCGTCCCTGACACCTGTCAGTGCGACAATTCTAGTAGCTAATAAAGATCAAACGCAAAACACGTAGGTACCTATTCGTTTGTGTGAAACTGACAGGTGTCAAGAACGAATTCCTAAGTAACAAACAAATGGCCTAAAAAGGTATTGTAGATATCTTGAAAGCAAGTGTCGAATTCCAGCTGTTGTCTTGGCTAAAACTAGTATATGCCTCAAGATATCTGATCCTGAAGATACTGATTTTGTAAGGCTAGTTCAAAGTAAAGACAAGTTACATTTGAAGTAGTTTTACTTAAAAGATATTGGTGCCGATTCCCTTGTTCACAGACTAATCTCTTTTTCTTTCTATTTCATTAAGAAAAGGACAAAAGATTAATTTTAGTTTAGTCCTGTCAAATTAATCAGCGCCTGACACTTCTATATACAAGTTTAGACGTGATTAAAATCGGTTGTCTGTAAAGTCGGTTTACTGACGATAGTTGAACGTGACAACGTCATAAGAAAATACTGATGGAATAGTTGCATTGGATTTGTTAATATTCGCTTGCATTTCAAGCCGCCATGGAACGCCGCGCCTCCACGCTACAGAGCGAGGCCGCGAGGTAACGCTACATGAGTCATGTTTTTTCGTGAGTGCAGCCAGCTGCATCGATTTATTAGACGTTGTGACGTCAAAAACTTGCCTACTAAAATTACGTCAGGCGCAGATTAATTTGACGCCAGCACATCAAGCTACTACAATCTGTCAAATTTCTTTAATAGATTTTCAACTTTATCGCTATAGCATAAGGCTCAAAGTTGATTGGGAAAATTTGACAGTTTCGGGTACCTTGGTCTGCTGGCGTCTGTACGTATTACAGTTATTATCTTTTTATCTAGATAAGTAAGATAAGATAATCATTTATTTGCTCAAACATGAGTATAATACATACAACACAAATTGTCAGCATGCAAGAGATGTTAAAAGTAGAGATAAAACAGATCGTCACGTTTGCCTTGAAAATTGGCATTTAAATATTAATAAAATAAAGTATAATGTCACTCAAAATAAATGACATGTTAATAAGAGAACATTAAAAAATTTAAGTACTTATAGATAATAAATTAGTCTCCATGATCTTAACATGGTCAAAATCTCTCATCGAAAAATTTATTTAAAATGTAATACCTATGCTTTATCTGCTAGAAATTTTCTAACTTTCTTTTTGAATGCTACGTCAGTTAACTGCTTTTTAGGTAGTTTATTATATAATATTTTTGGAGCCATGCAAAAGACACTTTTCCGCATAAGTGCCGTTCTATATTGATGTAGGCAATTTTGACTGTTATCACGTCTATTACGAGGAAATCGATCTGCCATGCGAGAAAAGAAGTGAGGGTTGGATCTTAAGAATATTAGGTACATTTTATAATTATTATATAGGCACTACCTATATAATAGAAAATGTACCGGGCAAGAGCGAATCGGACTCACGCACCGAGGGTTCTGTACCCTATTATAAAAATGTACTCTGTGGTACCAACATGTTTTTAAATTTTCTTCGGTGAGGCCTATTTTCGACAGAGACAATTTTAACACTGTGCACTGCGGTGTAGAATATCTATTGCAGTTGTATGTCAGCGCCATCTCTTGACCGATAGTGAAACTAATGTAAATTTTGTTAATGATTTCTGAAAAAGTGTGCTATTAGAGACTTCGTTTAATTTTTCCTGTAATCTTTACATAAACTTTCATGGCATAGAACAATTTCATATTTCTCTCTTGGCAAACTTCGGAGATAAGGGGGGCCTTTAAGTAGCGGTAGTTTAAAACGATTTAGTATTAAATAAAGAAATCTTTTTGATTTAGCAAAATCCAACTTTAGATAAAGTACAGATATGTAAGATTTAATCACTATTATCACTATTCTTGTTCGCTACTTGGGTTTTTTCGTCGGCCGCACTGTAGTTTGATGTAGGTACAAAATGCATAGATAACGGCTATGTGATGGTTCCTGTATCTTTTTAGACAGTCTTCTAATTGGTAAAGCTAACTGTTTCGAGACACACCGAACGTTCATCGTCGTTGCCGTCGTCGTATAGGTACACATCGTTATAGAGTTGACCAAAACCACATTGCCAAAGAAATAGCTGTTTTGCGGTGTGCTAACAACAACTTTTCTTATATTGAATCACATGATCAACATTGATGCATTAATACGTTTTTTTTTTATGGTGATCAACTATCGATTTCTCAAATACGACAACAACATTGAGTCACAAACAAAACTGGTCCTTTGAATAAAATTATCGTATAAATAATACGATTTGTTGTTTTTAATATTAATTAGAATGCAACAACATTGAAGGACTTTTTGAGTCAGCCATTATGATGCAGTCAATCGGAACGCGTAGAGGTACTGTGACTGTGACGCACTTACGATCATCCAATGAGAGACGTGTTTGCCCTCCCGCGCGCGCATAATGAATTTTTATGAGGCAAGGGGGCAAAGTTAAAAAAAGGGGGGGCAACATTCTTTTGTCAATCCGCTTTTGTTTTGTCTGTGTCACAGCCAACTGATTTAATTAGCCGTTTAGTTAACCGCCTAGCCTTTTAACTAAACGGCGGCCGTTCAACTAACGGCCTGAATGATATTCAATATTATAGTTTAGGTTGGAGCTGTAACCAGTCACGCGCAAGCCGAATTGGTCGCAATAACTAACCCAGGGCACCCCGACCAAATAGGTTAGGTTAGAACTGTGATCAACTGAGTGCGAGAAAAGAGAGCGAAGCGAGGCGACCACTACTTCCAAAGGCCACTAAACGGCTAATTTAACCAGTTGGCTGCGATATACGGTCCGTTCAGTTATTTTACTCCGACCTTACACTTTACACTTAGGTCGCTGTTAGGCGAACAGCATCCTTATTGTAACGATATTAAAGATCAGCGATTTTGACAGACTTGTCAGTGGCAGCATCCTTATTATAATGAGCATAAAGATCATTATGACATTGACAGTGATGCAAAATCAGAGATAACTGTGAAAGAACCGTAAATATTGCATCGAAAAATAACGTGTCTTCTGATGCAATCTGGGCCATAAAGTAGTATTTTAGCTTTGAGAGTGTCAGCCCAAGTAACATTTTAGGTTTTAAAAAGGTTTTGAAAAGGTTCTAGAACTTTTGTATGGAAATCTGTTCGTAAGTCTTAATAGACTTAATAACCTTATATTAAGCTTATATTAACCTCCTGAGTGCAAAAAGGGCCCAAGTTTTAGAACCTTTCTGAGAGCTACAGCAAAACGAGCTCAAATTCAAAACCTTTCAAACTACTTACACAGAACCCAAATATAACCTTCACAACCTTAATTTAACGTTAATATGACCTAACAAGGCAGCTTTTAAGTTCTAAATTAGTCATGGATGTAACTCAATGACAACTTAAAACCTTTTTGATGGACATGAATTAATGCCTTTCCAGGACTCTCAGGTTTTAAAATGTTTCTGTGTAAGATTTATTTTACACAGAAACACCAATCGTGGATATAAATACTTATTTATAATGGCGCCATTCCCTGTCATTATAACAAGTTTCAAAATGGCTAGATGTAAGTGTTATTATATTCATAAAAAATAATAAGTTGCTTGCTGAAGTCAGGAAAAATCAAAAAAATAGTGCGACTGGCACTTTATCGTGAAACTTTAGGATAATAGTGCTGTATACGAGACGGGCCTTTCGTAAGTAAAAAATTTAGAAGATATTTTAATGAAATAAAAATTATAAAATTAGGTGGTTGGTAGTAAGTTGCATTAGAAATAAAACTTCTATTCATATAAAAATCATATATTTTAAATCACATAGCACACGTTACTTAATTTTGCCATGATGACTTAAAATATTGCTTTTTGTTTAGATTTTTTTTCATTTCAGTAAAAAAATATGGCTGGCGTTAGGAAATTACTAGAAAGCATTAAAATTAATCTTTTCAGAACTGTAACAGCTAAAAGCTCTTAATGTTTGCCAAAATAAGAGCTACAGATCATCTCGCGGAGCTACTTAAAACTACAAGGCTGTTTTCGCAGCTTTAAGGTTATCGCCAGGAGTAGTTCAAGACTTGCGAGTCGCGAAAACAACCTCTGCGCATAATTAGTTGCTTTTAAGTTTTGGTTGTAGGAGGACGTGCGTTCGACGGTTTGACAAGAGTGCTGAACAAACAGCTACAGGCTGCTCTTAAAGTTTTTTTTTTTTTTTTATTTGTACCCGTACTTACTGTTTTGCTTTTAATTTTGTTTTATGTTTTTAATTTTCGTGTATTGTATGGTGATTTATGTCAAACTTGTTGTACCCACCTAGATGTTAAGTGAATGATGTGGTCGCCTGTAATTGGAAGCGCACACTTGTATTTGTCCCTATTCATGTTAACATGTAAGTAACTGTGTAGCCTCTGTTGGCGATCCAATAAATAAATAAATAAAAGTAAGTTTCTATTTTTTTTCAATTATGTTTTAGGTAGGTACTTACTTACCTAATTTATTTATTAGGGGAGGCCGGGGCTGAAAGTTCCTATTTTCAAATAACATGAAAATTTATGATGAAAATGACAAGATTTCAATATTGATATTAGATTTTATTAAAAAGTCTTAATCGGTCTCTGTAATAGTACAGTCATTTCTGCTAGTTTCTCTATATTTTTTAAAGTACAGGCATATTTTTGCAAAATTTCGGAAGGGAACATTCAACCCCACTTTGGGGCGAGTTGTTCCATGTATGGGGCAAATTGTGCCACTTAGATAATATTAATAAAGTATAAGGATAATGTATGGTTTCTCTGGTTAAATAAAACAATAAATAATTTCTATAGTTAGGTTCATTTATTTAGTTGTTATGCAATCCTATAAACTTAAAAAAACAACGAAAAAACATTACTAGCTACAACTAGATTCAAATTTTGTATTGGTTTACAAAAATTGAGATCTATTAGCTTACAAATCTTACTACCTACATACTTAAGGATACAAAAAATCTTACTGGAAAGGAAAGGATACTCAAGATAAACACTTTTTATAACTAAAAAATATTGGCAATTCCATAACAGAACTTAAAAAAAGACAACAAAATATAACTGGAAATCTTTAGATAAATGTTTCTTTTTTTAATTCAACTATAATAGAGATTTATCAAGTTGAAAACCTTATCACAAACATAACTGCACTTATTTTAACTACATAACACAACAGGTTGCCGTCATGCACACGTTTCATTAATAAATTTAATGATAAGTGAGATCAAAACATACAATTATAATTAAATACCAAAATGAAACTGCTAACGTTAATACCTATTATTTATCATAAAAACTTACCGATGTAATAGGTAATAGGTAATAGGTAATACGGGCTGGTGTCCGCAACTCCACGTCAATGCGCGTATTTTGCGTACGGGTGGGAAAATCGGTCATTCGATCCACCCCAGCTCCTCGAGGAAGGCCAGCAACGCCTTGATGTTACTGACCGTCTCATGTAGGGTACCTGGGTTACCGAAGTGCTTTGCCCTGTACGTGGCGACCACCGGGCAGTTTAGAAGCACATGTGCCGCTGTCTCGTCGTCCTCCATGCAGGCCCTGCACAGCGGACTGTCTGTCACTCCTATGACAAAGAGGTGTTTATTGAATGACCCGTGGCCAGTTAAAGCTGCAGTAACTATACGCAGCTTTTGTTTAGTTAGACGGAGAACCTGTTTCGTGAGGCGGCCGTCCAATGTGGGAAGTGCTTCCCTGGCCTGCCTGCATTCGCCTTGGTCCGTCCATAGTTTGTTGTGTTGGTCTCTAGTGCGTTTCCTTACCAGAGTGCGTATATACCCGAAGGGGAGTGGCGCGATGGGCTCAGGTCCCACTGGTGCCATGCTCGACCCTCTTCTGGCTAGCTCGTCGGCTGCATCATTACCTAACGAGCCGCTGTGTCCTTTGATCCATTGAATGGTTATATTATTGAGGTTACCCACCTGGTTGAGGCGCTGGTGACACTCGTATATTAGCCCAGAGTCAACAGTATAACTGTTCAGCGCTTGCAGAACAGCCATACTGTCTGAGAGTATGCGGATTGAGTGTTCCTTTACTTCCCTGGCCATAATGGCTGAAGCGGCCAGAGAGATGCCCAAGCATTCAGCCTGGAACACTGTGTTATGGACCCCCAACGGTGTGGCTATATGTATGTTGAGGTCCTCCGAGAAGATTCCAGCACCTGTGCCACTACCTGTCTTGGAACCATCCGTAAAGATACGCAGCTCCGCAGGGCGCAGCCCTTCGCATCGGCGATCCTCGTGAAGCTGGATCCTGTATTTTTTATCGAAGATAAATTGTTTAGGAACCCGGTCGTTTATGGCTTTTGTAATGGGGAACTCCTTATGGAGTCCCTCAAGCAGCACGGTGTGTGGTGTACTACTCTTACCCCAGAGATTTAGTGTGTTAAGACGTACTGCCGCCATCGTCGCTTCCTGTTGTATAAACAGGTGGAGCGGTGGAATTCCCAGGATGGCTTCAACTGCTGCAGTCGGGGTAGTCCTCATGCAGCCCGTAGTCGCCATGCAGGCTAGTCTTTGCATGCGTTGTAGTTTGTTGGAGGCTGTCACTAGCTTGGTGCGGGGCCACCAAACCACAGCTCCGTAGCTGATCATGGGGCGAATCACTGCAGTGTACAGCCAAAGTATAATTTTAGGGGATAGGCCCCACCTCTTACCTATCATTCTCCTGCACTGCCAAAAGGTTATGCAAGCCCTGTTAAGTTTGTTGTCCAGATGGCTGCTCCAGTTTAACTTACTGTCTAGTATTACACCGAGGTACTTGACTTCGTTGGTCAACTGGAGTTCCGTATCGAACAGTTTAGGTAGGCGAAAAGGGCCTAAAGCTCGTTTATGGGTAAACATGACTAGTTCAGTTTTAGTGGGGTTCACTGAGAGGTCAAAATCCCTGCACCATCTCTCTACGATACGTAGCGCTTGCTGAGTGAGGTTACATATCGTGCCCGTTACCTTCCCCGAAACCAGGATTGCAAGGTCGTCGGCATAACCTACTGTGTAATAGCGGTTGGCGTTGAGTTTGGTGATGAGGTCATTAATCACCAGATTCCATAGAAGGGGGGACAGGACCCCGCCCTGGGGGCAGCCTCTGGCTATCATGGCTAGCTGCTGCTCGCCTTCAAGGCGAACCACTCGTTTACTTAGCATGTTTGTGATCCAGTCCGTTAGTACCTGTTCTACTCCATGTTTGGAGAGGGCGCTGTTGATACTGGAGAAATTGGTTTTGTCGAAGGCTCCTTCGATGTCTATGAAAGTGCCCAGACAGGTGCCTTTCTGATGAATCGCTTCCTCTATCTGGCTGACTACCAGATGAAGTGCGGATTCAGTCGACTTACCTGAGCTGTATGCGTGTTGGTTACCGTGTAACGGTAAAGTCTTCAGAGCACCATCCCTCAGTTCCCTATCGCACAGCCTTTCCAAGGTCTTTAGTAGGAAAGATGTCAGGCTGATTGGTCTGTGGGATTTGGCGTTTGTGTAGTCACCCTTACCTGGCTTAGGGATGAATATTACTTTCACTTCCCTCCATCCTATAGGAACGTATCTAAAGGCCAGGCACGCTCTCAGTAAAGGCAACAGTTTTATGGCGACAGAGGTGCCACCCCACTGCAGTAAGGCGGGGAACACTCCATCAGGACCAGCTGCCTTAAAAGGATGGAAGCTCCGGATAGCCCATTGGAGTTTCTCCAACGTGATCATCTTGCTAGCGTAGAGCCAATCATCGTCTGATGGTGTTAGGATAACATCCTGCCAATCTATTACCTGTGCGAAAATGCATCCCGGGAAGTGAGTTTCAATAAGGACGCGTCTCGTTTCTTCTGGCGAGGATGTTAGTGTGTTGTCAGGTTTCCGCAGGGTAGCGGGTCCAGGTGCAAACTGTTGCGCTAGAACTTTCCTTACCCTGTTGGCTTGTTGGCAAGATTCAATGCTACCACAGAATTTACGCCATCCCGTGGTACTCCTGAACCTGATGCATTTTTTGTAACTGGATTTGGCTGCGTAATAGTTATCCCAGTCCTCATCCGTACATGTATTCATGGCTCTATTCAGAGCTTTCCTTACCTTACCGCGCTTGCGCTCCAGCTCAGCACCCCACCAGGGTTGTTTGCCCGGTGTGCAGCGCGGGGTGGTCTCTGGGCAGGCAGTTTGGTAGCTGTCTATCATTGATTTAGTAAGGTGTCTTACTTGTACTTCAATCTGTGTTGTATCCTCGAATGTTGTCGGATCGTTTGATGTCGCTAGCTTTGATTCAAGACTGCGTGTGTAGGTGGCCCGATCCGTGTTGCGCGGATTACGCCGTGGTTGTGTGGGTGTAACACAGACCTGGATGTCGAAGCGGAGCCACCTATGATCAGAGCAGGAGGCCTCCTTGGAGACATGCCACCCAGTGATAGCTTCCGCCGCTCCCTCTGTTGCCAGAGTGAGGTCTATAATAGTACGGCTTCGCCTGGTTACGAACGTTGGTTCGGAACCCGTGTTTAGTAGGGATAGGTTAGTCGAGAATAAGTAATCAACCAAGGCCTTACCCCTCTCGTTTTGCGTGTCCATACCCCACAGATGATGGTGAGCGTTGGCATCGGCCCCGACAACGACCTCAAGCCCACTCCTCTCGCAGTAGCTCACCAGGCGGGCGAAGTCGTGTGGGGGCGGCGCCTCCCCCTCGGGCATATAGACCGAGGCGAAGACGATCACCATCTCCATGGCGCCGTCACGCTGTATTAGCAGCTTAGCTGCAGAGACATCTCTGCAACAGAAATCAGTTAAGAGCTGTGTTTTGAGGTTACCTGTGACATAGATGCACGATCTTGGATGGTCGTGATCTGTGGTGACCAGGAGCTTACCACCAAGATTGGAGAGTCCTTGTATGCGGCCCGCCCTTATCCACGGCTCCTGGATCAAGGCTATGGCCGTGTGCTGAACCTCCAGCCACTTGCGAAGCTGAGCCGTCGCGGTCTGACTGTGGTGGAGGTTTGCCTGGAGAACTTTACAGGCCGACGAAAGGGACGCCATCGCTGACTAGCCCTTCCTCGTCCTCCTCCAGTTTGAGCCCGGCAAACAGGTCGCCTTCGTCGAAGCCGTCCTCCACCTGGCTCGAAGCCGGGGACAGGATCATGTCGTCCGGCTCCTCGCCCGACGAAGGGACGGCGCCCACGGCGGCGGCAGCAGGGGCGGCCGACCCTGCCAGAGCAGGTTCAGTCGCGGATGCCTCCGGGTTGTGTAGTGCGGGAGATGACTCCCCCGCCGGTGCTTGCGGCTGTGTTGGCACCTCGCCAATGGTGCCTGTGGCAGGGTCCCATCCCTGAGGAACGTCGGTGAACCTGCCGTTCCGACCCTGGAACTTAACGTACACCGCCCCCAATCCAATTGAGAGACGGCGTCCGGCCTCCATCAGGGTCGGGATTTGGTCCACAGGGACGCCAACCACCACAAACCATTGCTCGGCCTGTTTGTCGGCAAAAAGAAGTACCCACCTCTTGATGTCGACCCAGGGGTTCTGGTAGCTGAGAGCGCGCCCAATGTTGGTCGACTCCCCATATACCCCCTGCTCGTCTGGGATCACGATTCCACATCGTGCTCGCTTTTGTAACTCCGACTGACTCTTAACTACCAACGAAATGTTAGTAGGAAGAGAAAGGTCGGAGACTGTTTTTCTTAGCCAGGCTAAGGTGTGGTCGTTTCCGCACCATAGTTTTAGGACACCCCCGGCGAACAGCGGCTTGGCATTGAACGTGGGCCCCGGAGTGTCTTGTTTGGGGGAGCAGGCCTCGAGGATGATCTGCCTCTGAATGGCAGCGAGTACCTGGTCCGATACATCCCTGCTGAGGATCCCCGTGCGCTCGCAGGTGATCGCGACGTCCAGGGTTGCGCTTGCAGCTTGGGCGTAGCTTCTATGAGGGACCCGTTTGGATTGGTCAAGACGCGGCCGCTTATGCTCCCCCCGAGGTGTTAAAGTCTCGTTGAGAGCTCGCTTGGCCGCGGCCTGATCCTTCCAATCGGATCGCTGTGTTGAAGAGGCCTCTCCAGCCTGCTTCTCCGGAACGTCGGTTGGCGGCTGGCCGGGAGACGGTCGGCTTGTACCGGCCTCTGCCAGCGACCGCTTCCCGGCGGCGAAGTTCAGCTGGCCGCTGGTCGGTTTGGCCGACCTAGCGGCAGTGGCCTGTTTGTGTCGGCTGCCTTTACCCAGCAGCCTGCGTTCTTGACGACGCTCCTTTCTCGTCATTCTCTCCCTCTGCTTGCTCTGTGCTGAGGAAGCTGGTGGACCTGAAGGGTCATTGCGGGGGCCTCGGGCTTGTTGAGTGCCTTTACCCTTGCCCTTGCGTTTTTGCACTTGCCAGGCACGTGCGAACGTGTCCTCAGTGCATCCGACCATCTCCGTTTGACCGGTGATGGCCGCCTGTTGAGGGGAGGAACTTACCGATGTATTAATAATTATTCGTAAGAAATTTTTACGCACTTTACGTTTAAAACTTCCACTCCATTTTTTTGATAACACCCTGTGTCGGTTCATCTTGCAATACAACGGAATGCTTTGAAGTCGCGGACACAACTAACATTATTTGAGGATGCCTCTAAAGCTTTAAAATATTCTTGTAGGACTTTAAGCATGCCTTCAGCTCATAAAAATAGCTTATTGGTTTAGGTTTTCACCACGAAGTCCTAATTTGTTTACTTAGACAACTATAACACTGCCTATAAGTTTTAAGTAGGTTTTAGAAATTACTTATAAGCAATTTCAACATTCCATAACTTTATGGTTATATCAAAGTTAAAAATTAAACCTTTAGATCTCACTTAATCTTAATCAAGAGTCTACGACAACTATAAGTTCCTAGGACTATATGCTCTTGAAACACAAGTCAAAATAACGTTAATTTAAACTCTTGTCAGCGGCTCCAAGGTTGTAATAATAAACAATTAGTTTTAGGACTTATTAATCATTCTCAAGTACTTAATATGACTAGATAGCAAAGCATTAACCTTTTTACGACCCTTAGAAAACCTAAAGGCATTTTCTACAACCTACGCCCGAATGAAATGTTACTTGGGAGTTTCTTGCCCGTTCTTATCCGTAGGAACCTAATACGCTTTGGAATGGGCAACTAGTTTCATATTTTTGACAAACCGACTCCTTTAACAATTCAAAGGTGCCTGTAAATGGTTTAATTGAAAAACGCTTTATATTTGAGAGTTTGAGGTCGCTCCTTGCAAATAAAACAGGTTCATTATTCGATAAAACAATGTATTAACACTTATTTCTTCTTCTTCTTTTTCTTGTTAGTCTTAAACTTAAGTTTTTGCTTAATCTTCTCCTTGCGAATTCTTTCCTTCACGATCTGTTGTTTATTCTTGAATTCCTTAGACTTGGCCTCTGTTGATTTCTTGGCGACGCGCTCGTTGTGTTTCACCCAGTGTGGACGGAACTCTGATGCTGTGGGGGAAAAGGAATCTTGTAATTTGTTGGTGACATGTTTTTCACAAACAGTAGAGACCGGCGCTTTCTTGGAACCGGGTGGAGCGCTTGGGTACCCATAGTAAATTCTTACCACACAATTTCAACCAACATTTACAGATAATTTGTCTGGAAGTTTTTATATAGAAGGTAAGTATATATGTAGTTACGTAGATAGATGTCCAAATACGAGGTCTCATAAATATCATAGCTTGGAAGAAAGCTTCGGGTCAATGAGTTCATTGCCCCGAAACTTGAAAGCTTTTACGCAAACATATATGAATATCAATAATTTAATCAATTTTAATTTTGAACTTTTTTTCGTTATATAGGTTACTAGCTTCTGCCCGCGACTTCGTCCGCGTGAAATTTCACCCTCCCCCCCATTCACACTCTTAGAGGTGGAATTTCGAAAAACCCTTTCTTAGTAGATACCTACTCTTCACAAAGAACACACCCTCCAAATTTCATGTGTCTAGGACCAGCGGTTTAGGCTGTGCGTTGATATATCAGTCAGTCAGGACTTTGAATTTTATTTATAAAGATCTTAACTGAAATAAAGTTTTTTTTTTTTTATATATAAAAACAGACTAGGTAATTTTCGTAGTTAAATAACTTACCAGATTTCTTCCTATTACTATCGTGCGCCTGTTCATCGTCGGAGCCTGCGTCGGCCGCGTTACGTTTCCGCCAGTCGTCGTAGCGGCCGCTGCGGTACGACGCCGGCACGCGCCCGCCGCTCTCTGTGCGGATCATTTTACGGCCGCCGTCCTGAGCAAACCAAACGTTATAATTTAATTATTGTCATAACTATAATTTTTACAGGGTTTAGGCGAAGAGAGTAGTCATAGATCGATTAAACCTAAGACTGTTCCAGGCGCGATTCTCAAGAAATTCTCAACAATAATTAATTATCTTATATTTTATCTTTATACGTAATCTCTAAGTAAACTAAAATACTTTTTTTTTTTTTCAAATAACTTTGTATCGTCTGTTTTATGTCAAAAAATAATACTTCATCATCATAACCAGCCTATAATGTTCCCACTGCTGGGACACAGGCCTCCTCTCGGTGAGAGGCAGTGGGCCGTAATCCACCACGCGGGCCCAGTGCGGGTTGGCAGATGTCACATGTCTTCGAATTTGTGGTTCTAGGACATGCCGGTTTCCTCACGATGTTTTCCTTCACCGTTTTGAGAGCAGTGCTGATGAAATAATACTATTATGCATTAATATATAAAAGCTAGGCATACCGGATCAACATGCACCATCTTCTTCCGCTTCCGGTCCCAGCGCTGCATCGCTTTATTTACGCGCGCACCGTCGCCGGTGTCTGCGTTCAATTCTAACTGAGCTTGCTCTGCACCCACCGCAAAGTTAACTGCCATACTGAAAACAACATCATATTATTAAATCGTAGTTTTAAAGCTGAATGATTGAATTAATAAGATGTTTCTCCCATTGATTCCCAATTTTTGCCAACAAGCAGCGTAGCTGTGTCAACATAGCTATTCACAACCTTTCAACAGGCTATCGTGTCGGTCAGCAGGATTGTCCGAAAGGGTTACCGCTGGCCCGGAACATAAAGGGCTAAGGAAGGAACACGGGTGGGTTTTAGTCAGTAAGAGTCTGACACTCCCTTCCGCTCCACCCAGAGCGGGAGGGGTCATTTGATGATTTCAAATCCTGAAAAAAAAAAATCTATCGTGTCGAAAATGACACATTTCTATTGCCTGATTTGCCTTGCCCCGACAGCAAACGGCTGTCGGAAAAATAGCGGTCATCTATTTGATTAAGGGCTGATTTTTCCAACGCCAGACAATTTTATCGGAGGAATAATTTTGATTTTTTGACAGTTCGTCCATAAAAAAACTGTCAGACATCAATTTTATTCCACGAATAAATAGTTATCTGGCGATTGATAAATCAGCCCAAACTGATAAAACTTTCGGGTTTGGAATTGTGCGCAGCGTTTAGAACACTCCCTCGATAAAATTGATTAATGTTCGATTAGCACGGAAGCGTATGGAATTTTTGTGAATAACATGTCTAAATATCGTAATAAATAAGGTTTATTTTCGACTCGTTCGGCGCGGACAAATGTGAGTCTACCTTAACCATCAAGGTGGCCATAAGCTTGAAAAATATAATGAAAAATATTGTTGTTATTCCGACCATGTCCACTTACCCCATTTCAGTATGCTGATCACTAGCGAAATGTGAGATGTAGTTCTCATCGCGAACAATTTCTTTCTTCTTCTTCTTTGGCGGTTCATTGGGAGGCCTGTTCGGTTTTATGTTGCCAGTATCTTCAAGTACAATGCCTTCAGCCTAGAAATGAAGTAATGTAGACAATTAATTTTAATTTAAGAAGCTCACTGACAGGCATTTTTAAAAAGGTGTTGTCAATGCATATCCTGTCATTTAAATTGTTTTGCGGAAGAATAATTATTAAGAAAGAAAATAATTATTAAGTATTGTGAAATCAATAATGTTTCGAGGTGCTAGAGGGCTTCCTAATTGTATGTGTATAATAAAAAAAAAAACAAAAATATACATAAAACAGAGAAGTATTGGAACTAAGCCCAAACAAACTACTTTCTAGATCATGCAAATTCTTACGGCAAGTTTCTTAATGTCCCGAACTTTCTGAACCGTCTTCCCATGCGCTTGCTTCTTTCTCTTCATAGCTAAATACATAGGCGAATCGTTCTTAGCGGAAAGCTCTAGAATCGTCTGGAACAAAAGAAGAATTGTATTAAAATGTAGTGCTACACCCGCGTCTATTTTAATTTTACAAAAAGATAAGTCGCTTAATGATGTCCTTCTTTTAATACCAAGCTGCCTTTTTGTACAGTTTGGTTTAGTGATAGGTTCTAGAAAACTCTGACGTCAGGACTCATTCATGACTGATTGGCCACAGAAGACAACATTGAAAGAGATGTGGGAAACTATGAAGCGAGGCCAGCCAGAGACTAAGCGCAGTACAGTTTAAATAAAAGAGAATTGTTAAGACTAGTCATGGAAGATGTGCAGACACGTTATTTGACCGATTTGTACGAGACAATGACAGTACTTAGTATTCATAAAAATGCTTACTCCTTTAGACGTATAGTTCTTGATCTTCTCAATCATATCAACAGTAGCGCTATCATTTTCATCCACTAAGAAAGGGTGCGTGAGTACCGGGAACGGTGTGGACTTAGCGCGCTTGTTGGCTTCAGCTGAGGCGGGCTCGCGCCATTTTATGTATTGTTGCCAGCCGCGGCCACATACACGGGCTGCGTCTTCCTGTGAATGAAGGAATTAAATAGTGTCTGTGAAAAACGGAGTCGAATTTTTATCTGCTTCTATCGTATGAGAATGAACTTCGCAGTAAATAATTATATAATAGCCAGTCACATAGGTGGAGCGATATTTGAATGTACAAAAACTTTAGGTAAGTACTTCAGAAATCCTCAAAGGCGGGATTAAAACCTCAGAATTTGGTGTTATAATTCTTCTCCCAAGCCGCGACATCCTTGTGCCTCAACTACCGTTGTGTGGTAGATATAGCTCCCAACAAGCCCCTTTCATAATTTTGTGCATAATATCTACTCAGCTCCAAGAAACAGTTGAACGTGGAACACATTGACCATGACAAAGATTAATAAGTACTTACAATCTCCGAATAATTCTTCTCCCAAGCTCTCACATCCTGGTACCTCAACTCCAGCGCCGAGGTAGGTATAGCGCCCCACACTCCACTAGGACATGCAAGACCTCTTTCCTTCACTTGTGCTGGTGATATCATCTCGGCTCCCAGAAAGAGTTGCAGGTCTAATAAATGGGCGACGTCTTCAGGAGCTATGAGGGAGAACGCACGACCGGCGCGACCGGCACGGGCACTGCGACCTACACGGAAATTTTGGTTAGTTTATATCTGCTTAAATCTTCCAGTTCTAGCTTAGATTCGATTTGAACACCAATATCACACAGACTTATAAAATCTTGGTGATAAAATATACGTAACAACTGGCGCTAAGCAATTTACAAATGTTTGACAGCATAAATTATGTTATTGCTTTATTTAGGAGAACATCTTGATAATTCTAGTAATTTTTTAAATAAGTAAGGCAGATACTTATATAGAACAATGGCAAAGAAGAAATCAGCTAATGCAATGATAATTAGATGTTGCTGCAAAACACGAGCACGCGTCAAGCGACTTTCAGATCATTGATATTATATAAGGTTTACATTGCAATGATAGATGCGTTCCTTAAATCCAACAAAACAAATGATCTAGAACATAACTTCAGTAAAACTCACCAACTCTATGCACAAACAGCTTTGGTTTGGCAGGGAAGTTGTAATTGATAACGGTATCTAAAGCTGGCAGATCCAACCCTCTGGCGGCGACATCAGTTACTATGAGTACGGAACACTTCTTGTTCGTGAAGCGACCGAGCGCGATCTTACGCGCAGATGCGTCGAGACCCGAGTAGGCGTATGTTGACGATATGCCTGCTTGTTGTAGCACCTGGGAAAAAGGAGAAATGTTTATTGAGGTAATGGATCACTGATAATGAACATATTAAATACACATAACGGACATGACTGAAGAGTGCACACAGAACTATTTTGTTGTGTATACTTTTTTCAGTACATATTATGTAATATCTTTAGTCATAATTAAATCTGATATTTAAGTATAAGAAAAATAACATTATCAACATGAAAGCACCCAAGTGGTGGTAAATAACTTACTAAGTTCAAATATTCCACATGATGCTTCGTAGCAGCAAAGACAACAGCTTGCGGAGTTTTCGAAGACAATATTCTATCTAACAATATCAATAAGGCTGCAGTCTTCAATTCTGCCCTCACTGAGATCCAACCAAGCCACAAAGTTGATGGCAACTTCCAGTCAACATCCAATCTCACAAGTGTAGGGTCTGTTAGACCCGCTCTAGCGAATTCTACAAGCATTTTAGGTAGTGTGGCAGAGAATAGCAGCGTTTGACGGGTGGATGGTAAACGGGCGACGATTTCTCTAAGCTGTTCGCCAAAACCTAGCTCGAAGAGGCGGTCGGCTTCGTCAAATACTATCAATTCTGTAAAAATGAAGGAAAGAAGTGTTAAGTACTTCTTTGAACACAACAGCAGTGCTAATTATTGAGCTCACTTCTGTATTCAAATTGAAAACAGTTTTGTCACTGACACTGGCAACAGATATATGGTTACTCAAAATGTTGAATTTCATAATCTAAAGTTCAATTAATTATGGTTGATTGTTTTACACTGTATGCTAACACAAAGTACATTAAACTGTCTTACAGTACAGCCATTTGAATTATGAAGCTATCAAATAAAATTAAATACCTACTGATATTATCAAGTTTCAAGCTCATTTCGATACAGATATGGAGGAATCGTCCAGGAGTTGCCACCACAATGTCTGGTGCTGTGCCTGACATCACACTGAACTGCTGTTCTATTGACTCTCCACCGAGGATTGCTGCTGAGGACAAGCCGGTAAACTTTCCCAGTTCTCGGATAAATCTTAATGTCTGGAACAAACAGATTAAACATAAAGCAAGAAATTATGGCTGGAGGGTAATTAAACATTTAACATTTACTTTTTAAGCCACAACATTGAGTTCATCAAAATCAGCCTGTACCAGCCGCAAAAGCCCGGTTCTAGATAAAAAAGACATTCAGTAACAAAAGAATACAGGTATATTATAAAAAGAAATTAAATCTCTTTCCAGAACTCTTTTATAGGTTTACCATTGTGCTTTCATCATCATAATTAATATCTATTGGACAACATAAGAATTAAAAGAAGTCTAAGAGTGTGCCATGATTAACTCGTAGAATGTCTAATGACTCAGCAATGGTTCATAAGAAAAATACACTTGAAATTACAATGAACATAATGTGAAAACCGTTGAGTGCTTACATGCAAACGGTTTTTATAGGTGATTGTTTGACAGGTTAATACATAAAACAAGAATGGTAATTGTTCAACTTCTTATTTATCCTCTTTTAATTGAGCCATACATAAATATGCAAATTGACATGGAGTTGCAGACACCAGCCCATATCACCTACTTATCCTCTAGATTACTGATGTAGATTTTATTGAACTATTGATAGTCCGATTTGTATAATACAAATAAATAATGTTTACCTGTAATGCCAACTCCCTTGTAGGTGAGAGAACTAAAGCCCTGAAGTTCTTGCCTGGCATAGGTTTACTGTTTGGGGCCAGCAGTTTCTCCAGTATTGGGAGTACAAAACACGCTGTCTTACCCGACCCTGTGCGAGCCATAGCCACCACATCTTTGCCTGTCAAAGCTAGCGGGATTGTCTAAAAAAAAAAAACAGAAAATTTGTCAATCTGTATAGTAAAAGCAATTTTATCACTTCAGGTAAATACATCTGAATATTTACAGATTTTTCTACGTTAGAATTCATGCTCAAAATAAGTTTAGGTGTATGTTGTGCAACAATATAAGCCTAGAAAGGTCTTGCTTAGAAACTTTTGAGGTTAGGTTATGAAAAAGCATTTTTTTCGCTTACCTTACGTTGTATGGGCGTAGGTTGTTTATATCCTCGTTTCGTAATACCTTTAAGTATTGGGAAACTCAATCCCATGGCCTGGAATCCACCAGGATTCTTCTTTTTCTTCTTATTACTTTGATTATCATCTTGTGTATCTTCTTCATCAGGGGCATCAAAACCCGGAAGATGATCTTCCAGATTTTTAGTTTTCGACATCTTCACTGCTTTTAATTATATGGATTCGTGTTTCAACACATTATTAATAAAAATCGCAATTCAAACGCACGTGAATAATCGAGTCGAGCGTGTTATAATAGTTATTAATTTTGACATGTTGACAATGACATTGACATTATTTGTCATAATTTGACAATAACGTTCAATGCTAAACTTGTGCTTGCCATATCAAAAAAATATGATTAAAGTCGAATCACAAACGCGGTGCGTTTCTAGACGAGTGTCGAGAAAACAGAAACAGTCACTGGCGAACTAAGGGAGGTGGGGGGAAACATATACAATAAGTAAAAAGCAGTTTAGTGGCAGTTTATAGTTGGGGGCCCCCTACGAATGATAAATCTAAATGTAGGGTGCTACAATAAAATTGTCAACAAAGTACGTATTCCGGTTTCTGTACAAATGATTACCTACAATCAACTTTGAACCTTATGCTTAGCGATAAAGTTGAAAATGACAGATTGTAGTAGCTTGATGTGCGGCGTCTGTACATATTAAGAAAAAAAAGATGCCCGTGACTACCGCAGGACCACCAACGCCAATCGCTTCCATATTTGGTAAATAATTAGTGCTCAATTGGTACTAATTAGTACTCGAACAACAGAATTGGTACCTTAGTAGTTTTCGAGAAAATCGACTTTGAAGGTGGTCCTGCGGTAGTCACGCTCCTTTCAGCAGGACCACCATGAGCGCCGAAAAAGGGCCCACGCTACAGCTATTCCAAGTATACAAATAATTAGTACCCATAAATGTGATATATTTCGTAAAAAAAACAGAACCGTAATATTTGTATTTACCGAGAAATCAACGATGTTAACTTTCTCGCAATTGTTCAGCAGGACCACGATTTTGAATGTTGATTCCAAGTTAGAGAAGCTTGTCGCTTTCCTCAAACCTACATAGAAAATTAGTACCCTGTAAGATAAAATTAGTACCCAAAATTCAAAATTAAAACTCCAGTAGTTTACGAGATATATCATGCCATTGGTGGGGTGGCGGTAGTCACGGTGCCAAATTTTCATTTCAAGATTTCCCTATTAAAAACTCTGTGATTTCTTCCCAAATTTATACAAAAATTAGTACTCCTAAAGAAGTTAAAGCGACTAAAAATCTAGATTCCTAAGTGTTGTATTTTAAGAGAAATTAGCTTTCATTACTTTTCCATACTAAATCTCCGCGTATAACCCGACCAAATTAAGTTGTCAATGGTGCCAATTCCCTTGTTCACAAACTAAACTAAATTTGAGTTCAGTGCATCTTTATCTTTCTGTTTCATTATGAAAAGGACAGACAATAAATTTTAGTTTTGTCCTGACAAAGTAATCAGCGCCTGACACTACTTACAAGTTTAGACGTGATTAAAAACATGCCTACTAAAGTAACGTCTATTTACGTCAGACGCTGATTAATTTGATAGGACTAAACTAAAACTTATCTTTTGTCCTTTTCTTAATGAAATAAAAAGAAAAAGATGCACTGAACTTAAATTTAGTTTAGTTTGTGAACAAGGGAATCGGCAACAATGGTGGTATTGAGCTGTTTAAGAGATGTCCACTCGTGCACATAAATTTATCGATGTCGGAATAGTATTAACAACAGTTCAATATCTAAATTTTTATACAAACTGTGTATTTATTATAGGTACATATTAAGAAAAAAAATAACCTATCGCTACCCATGGCCTGTGATACCTTTGTTATTGACGTGGGCAGGTAGGTAAGTACTCGAATAATTATTTTTCTGTAGGTTTTGTAAGTAGGTACCTACCTTCTGTATTTTTGTAAATGAATATCATTAACGAGCGATAGGCATTTCGTATTTATTTCTTTCTACTAATTTACCGTTGCTGCAAGCAGTAAGTACCTACCTCAGTATCAAAAACCTAATTTACCATGTTGCTAATAACGTAAGTATAAAAGGATTACAAACCTAAAAGTAAGTAATAGGTACGGACGCCAGCACATCAACCTACCACAATCTGTCAGATTTCTTTAATAGATTTTCAACTTTATCACTACATCATAAGGTTCAAATTTGATTGGGAAAATCTGACAGATTGTGGTAGGTTGATGTGCTGGCGTCTGTACCTTTATATTTCAATAATATGCATTGCAAAGGGCTCATCACGCGTATTTTTGTGTTTTCATATTGATATGAATAGTAGGTACTTATACTAATTATTAACCTATTACGTCCGACAAGCACATATTATATTTAAAATATCTACTAAATCAACTTTTAATATCGTTAACATCGAAATATTTCTGTAAATTTCGATCTAATTGGCCCTAAAAAGAAACTTTTTTTTTTAAATAAATATTATAGTTCGGATAGTTCCTCAGGAAATCATTATTAATTATATCATTTTCTGAAACCTTTAAATATTGAGACGCGTGACCTTTTTGAAATTGTATACATTTATTTCTCTAACTAAATACAATTTTGAAACCATAAACGAAAAAAAAAAACTCAATGTACAGACGCCAGCACGTCAAGTTACTACAATCTGACAAATTTCTTTAATAGATTTTCAACTGTATCGCTAAAGCATAAGGTTCAAAGTTGATTGGGGAAATTTGACAGTTTCGGGTAGCTTGATGTGCTGGCATCTGCACCACGACACGCTTCGCTTGCTTTACTTCGGTAATAAAATAATAACCAGCGCGCCATGCCACAAAAAAAGTTTTGGACCATAGACAAGATAAATGAGATTCAAATGTATCTTGTCTATGGTCCAAAACTTTTTTTTTGTGGCATGGCGCGCAGGTTATTATTTGCATTACATGCCTACTAAAGTTACGTCTATTTACGTCAGACGCTGATTAATTTGATAGGACTAAACTAAAATTTATTGTCTGTCCTTTTCATAATGAAACAGAAAGATAAAGATGCACTGAACTCAAATTTAGTTTAGTTTGTGAACAATGGAATTGGCACAATTGACAACTTAATTTGGTCGGGTTATACGCGGAGATTTAGTATGGAAAAGTAATGAAAGCTAATTTCTCTTAAATTACAACACTTAGGAATCTGGATTTTTAGTCGCTTTAACTTCTTTAGGAGTACTAATTTTTGTATAAATTTGGGAAGAAATCACAGAGTTTATAATAGGGAAATCTTGAAATGAAAATTTGGCACCGTGACCACCGCCACCCCACCATTGGCATGGTATATCTCGTAAACTACTGGAGTTTTAATTTTGAATTTTGGGTACTAATTTTATCTTACAGGGTACTAATTTTCTATGTAGGTTTGAGGAAAGCGACAAGCTTCTCTAACTTGGAATCAACATTCAAAATCGTGGTCCTGCTGAACAATTGCGAGAAAGTTAACATCGTTGATTTCTCGGTAAATACAAATATTACGGTTCTGTTTTTTTTACGAAATATATCACATTTATGGGTACTAATTATTTGTATACTTAGAATAGCTGTAGCGTGGGCCCTTTTTCGGCGCTCATGGTGGTCCTGCTGAAAGGAGCGTGACTACCGCAGGACCACCTTCAAAGTCGATTTTCTCGAAAACTACTAAGGTACCAATTCTGTTGTTCGAGTACTAATTAGTACCAATTGAGCACTAATTACTTACCAAATATGGAAGCGATTGGCGTTGGTGGTCCTGCGGTAGTCACGGACATAAAAAAAGAACCTATCGCTACCCATGGCCTGTTATCTGTTATACCTTTCTTAACTGTTTTACCATTGACAACTTAATTTGGCCGGGTTATACGCGGAGATAGTATGGATAGTAGTATGGAAAAGTAATGAAAGCTAATTTCTCTTAAAGCACAACACTTAGGAATCTGAATTTTTGGTCGTTGTAACTTCTTTAGGAGTACTAATTTTTGTATAAATTTGGGAAGAAATCACAGAGTTTTTAATAGGGAAATCTTGAAATGAAAATTTGGCACCGTGACTATCGCCACCCCCACCAATGGCATGGTATATCTCGTAAACTACTGGAGTACTAATTTTGAATTTTGGGTACTAATTTTATCTTGCAGGGTACTAATTTTCTATGAAGGTTTGAGGAAAGCGACAAGCTTCTCTAACTTGGAATTCAAATTCGTGGTCCTGCTGAACAATTGCGAGAAAGTTATCATCGTCGATGTCTCGGTAAATACAAATGTTACAGTTCTGTTTTTTAACGAAATAAATCACATTTATGGGTACAAATTATTTGTATACTTAGAATAGCTGTAGCGTGCCCCCTTTTTCGGCGCTCATGGTGGTCCTGCTGAAGGGAGCGTGACTACCGCCGGACCACCTTCAAAGTCGATTTTCTCGAAAACTAGTAAGGTACCAATTTTGTTGTTCGAGTACTAATTAGTACCAATTGAGCACTAATTATTTACCAAATATGGAAGCGATTGGCCTTGGTGGTCCGGCGGTAGTCACGGTCATGTGAAAGGAGTGTACATAATATAATGATTGTTGTGTGCTATTGGGGGAAATAAAAGTCACATAAAAAATCATGATTATGTATATTTAAAAAATTAAGATAAACAATAGATGTTAGAGTACCTACTTACAATTACCTGTACATGTTGATAAATAACGAATTAATTTCGAGGAGAAAGTTATCTTAATTTCGGACATTTGCAATATTTTCTTAAACAGAATAATTTAATATTGACCATAAGCGAAAACGTTTATATACAGATATAATTATAATTTTCAACTTGAAACAAATATCGAGACTATAATGAATATAATATTTAAAGGTACGTCAATTATATACTATCTATTTGTCCAATGACATTACAATAGTTCACCCACACACAAATATAATGATAATAAATATGGATTTATTAAGGCTAGATTTTAAGCTGAGAGGCAATTTATACAAAACTATGAATAGCGTCGCAAAAGGCCAGTTTACATCGAAGGATGGTCTATAGGCCGACCGCTTAACTGAGACGTTGCCTGAGGTAGCTGTACGGTGCGGGAGGGGTGATGATAATTGTCACAAGTTGACGAATCACTGAGCCCTCGCATCACGTCACCACACCCCTCCCGCACCGCGCTACTACCTCAGGCAACGTCTCAGTTAAGCGGCCGGCCTTGCGCAAGAGATAAGTACATAAAAAGCGCAAAATAATCTTAAATTATTCTAGAATAAGGCATATTATTGCTTGATTCATTTACAGATCCCATATATTCACGAATAAGTAGAGACTAGGTATTGGAATGAATATACGCATTCTATGAAATCCCAATCACCGTATAATCGTGGTACAATGGGGGAAAACATTATCTGTCTCTACCACCATTGGCTTGTCACTCCATGCTTCCTAGTTCGTGCATATTTTCCACACTTTTATACTTTGCGTGTCATACAAACGCTTTGTTTAACATTAGCTAACGGCACACGGATTTCTAGCGTTTTATTACAGAAAATCAAAGCAACAACGTAAACTGGCCCTGAATATACTGTATGTGTCAACTAAAACTTGACACTGTAATCTAGATTATTATCGTATTATACAAGAAATATAAATATAAAATATACGACATCATAAAATAAAATGCACGGTATATACATCCTTGCCTCGACAGACGTTTCTTGCCGTTTAAAATCAGGCATTTTATTTTGATATAAAGAGCAATATATCTGTGACTGACTTTCCTATCACTACAGTAGCCTTTGATAAACCGATAACCTAATGAGGGTTTTCTGAAATGACGTTCGCTAGGTCAGGCATCTGTCAAAGAGCCTATATTTTCTTTAGTCATGACTGAATGATGAACGAATGAATGAATCGAATGATGAACGTCATCATATATTTTATATTCATTGTCGTCGTAAATTTTCACGAAAACCCCCATTGCGTAACACACTGGGACTCATTTTGAAGAATATTATATTGCTAATCCATTGCTTCATATGTTCGAAAAATTTGTAAGCTCACAACGTAAATAACGCAATGAATGTTGTTGAACTATCAAAATGAAAGCCATTGCTACTACGCAATTAGCCCGCTGTTTAGGAAAGCCTGGTTCTTAATTGTCGAGTGTGTTCATATACCTCTCTATAATACAACTCTCTCAACATCAAGTGTTAGATCTTTCCCCCAAATAATTCGGTTATTAAGGGCTCCACTGTATCTCTTTACTTATCGTATGTCATTTATATTTGAGGAGAAAATCGGAATATTAGAGTGGACATATTTAAAAATATAAATATCTCGTCATTGCTATAGTTAAAAATTTGGCAACATTCTCTCTCCCTTTACAAACCTTTTAGATGTCGAAAGGTCAATGATAGGAGGTATAATATTCTAATCAATGTTTACTCCTTTATTTAATAGTACAATAATAATATTGATTCCATTACCTACCTAATGGCAACACTGCCCACAACACAGAATAACAATAACCCCTTAAATCATACATACATTGATATAATTCAGAAAATGTCTATTTTGTTATATAGAACCACCTAATTTATTTTGGTGTCTCGAGTCTATCTAGCGTTGGACATTTAACAATAAGATTTTCGATTTCCATATTATTCTAAAAGTATTTAACATCTAAAACAATGCCTGTTTTACGTTCCTTTGGCATATCGTTCGCATTCATGTCAGTAACAGCAATTTTATTTATCATTCGTTTCGCATTCATGTCTCCCAATGTACATACAGGATAAAACTTAAATTTAATCGGCTAAGAAACCTAAATCTAAACCACTCTTCATGCCTGAACAATCAGTCTTCTCATTGCGAAAATTATCATAATTTCATTTTATTATTTACATATATTTTTATTTTAGAATTTTTTAACATTCTATTTGCACAGTAACCTTTTTACATGAAAAATATTAATCTGTCAATCTGTTTATCTTTACAAAGCACTATCGGGATCTACAGTGGACGGGTCAAACATATTCGTGAATGATCATGTCAACGTTTGAGCAAATAAGACTAAGATTCCAAGGTACAGCGTGTGTCAGTGGGTTATGGCACTAAAATTTACAAAATCTACGTGATGTAAGCTACGATTTACTAGTTAACATAGTATGCGAATCTCAAATTTTCTAAACCAATATGTGGATTGAAGATCTATGTCAACTCTCAAGTTACACTCTGTCTAATGAGACATACTTTCTCATTAGACAGAGTGTAACTTGAGAGTTTCAGTGAGAGAGCAATAACACATTCAATTCAAATATTACTAAAGAATCTCTTTCTCTTTTAAGTAGTCATTTTCTAAAGTGCAGGTGCTCATATTGTAAGCTATAGTATCGAAACTAATAAAATACCCTTCAACGACAGTTGACAGCAGTATTCAAACATGCAATTGTCTAACTCGCCACATACGAGGTCAGTCCGAAAAATTTCATTAATTCGTTACATTGGACTGGCGTGACAAAGTGGATATGTGCAGTTAGCCAACGACCCTCAACGAATTGATTCAATAGCTTCGTCGGTTTGGTCCAGACAGGCGAACAGCAACGAACGAGATTCAGCATTAATTACCACACATTCGCGGCTCATTTTACATACAAGTCCATCAAAGGGTCAACAAGAGACAAAACACTACACGAAAAGCACGACAGAGGATTTAAAGAATAACTGAGTACGCTAAACCTTAGGGCGACACTGTCGGGCTTATGTGACCAATACATTCGCCACATACTTGTTCGAAGGCAGACAACGAACTTTCGTCGCGACAACACGACACAACTTCTTAACGTGTCGATCGCAATGTGAATTGAGTCCACCCAGAATTTATGAGTTTTACGACACAACTGAGGGGCAATTCCCGTATTTTCAAGACCGTTCGCATTTCTAATCTCTAGTCTCAATCTGCCAAACAAAATCTCGTTCCCTACATTTTTGACATGATTGTCGCTGAAATGAGATTGCGACTAGATTTTGAACGTTTTTAATTACGAGATTCGGCCTGTTCGCCCGACAACATGGCCCTAGCTAAAAATGAATGACGTCACATGCTAAGTGCCTACAGAGCTACAGTATACCATTGGTGTAGTACTGATAGTTGTCGTACAGTCTGGTGGAGAGCGAGTTGAGTGCGTCGCGCACGAGTTTGTCGACGAGCGCCTGCAGCTGCGGCTCGGTGCGGCCCACGTGGAAGCGCGCGCGGAACGAGGACACCGCGCTGCTGCTGCGCAGGCACGCTAGCTGCCCGCCTGGTGGGGAATGACCAATCGGTTAGTTTGGTGTTATTACCAAATCTCTTTAATAGCCTAAAAACACACAAACGATAAGGCCGCCCATTGTATGTTTTGTATTCATATTTCATAATCGTATTTTTTTGTTATGTATTTTCTGGTGTACAATAAAGTATATATAAATAAATAAACGTCGTCGTCAACTTGATTGAATCAATATGTGGCTATTATGTAGAAGCCATCATCAGCTTACTTTTATTCATATTTTTTTTCTAACTAAATTGGAAAATGGCGGATTTGAGACTCGTCAATTGATGTTAATTAGGTAGTGTTAAGATATCAAGTTATATTAATATTAACCATTCTTCATGGCAGTCAGATGATCTACGTATACATATTCTTTCAGTACATACCCATGCGCATGAGTTCGACGAGGTGTATGATCTGGTCGCAGTGCTTGCGCGCGGCGATCAGTCCTCTTAAGATGAGGATCTTAAAGTACTGGAACATGTCCGAGTTCTCGCCGTCCATCACTTCTACGAACTCGTGTGTTAACTGCAAAAAAAAGATCTGTATTATTAATTGTTGGAAGCGTGTCAATTCTACATCATTCAGGTTTGTCCAATAAAATATGGAACAGTAACTTAACTCTTAAAAAATTTGCTAGACCATTCTATTTTTCGCTATGGCAATGGTGCCGATGTCGACAATTCTGTCAATGTCAAATGTGTTATGAGAAAACGTGGGGAGACAAATAAAAATTAAAACTAAAATTCTACATCCAATACTATTTCCATAGTAAAATGTGAAACTTGTTAAAGAGTATTAGTGGGTACACTCGACTAAAATGACAGCTGCGATCGACCTTGTTTTTGTGATGATCGCAGCTGTCATTATGGTCTAGCAAATTAAAAATCAGAGTTTAGATGTAATCTGTTCCAAAAGTATCTGATGAAAATGTAAACAAAAAGATCAGAAAATGTACCTTTGGATGCCAATTTGTGGTGCTGTTATACAAATGAGCGAGTTGAGTGATTTGATTATTTGTATACTTACCCCCGAAATTCTAATTTTAAGTCGCCTTAAAGACTTTTTCCATTTAATAATTGATGTTAATTTTATTATAACCTCAATTTTCGTCGATGATTCCTTAATTACAATGTTATTCAAACAATAATGAAAAGTGGTGAGATATAACATTGACACCTTATAAACTGATGTTTAATTTGCTAGAAAAAAAAACAACTCGAACCAAAAAGGCGATCGAAGCTGTCATTTTAGTCTAGCCAATTAAAAATCAGAGCATATTATGAAGATGTTTGATGATGAATGATGTTCATAGTCCTTACCTTAAAAGGCGAACTTTCGAATCCAAGATTTTTGGGTGATATTGAAAATATGAATCCAAAATCTATGTGGATGATGTGACCTGTGCTGTCCAATAAAATATTCCCATTATGCCTGTAACAAAAAATATTATATTATGTGCGAAAATTGTCAGTATTATTGTAGTCTTTTTTACTTCATTTAAGATATGTTGTTTTTATTACTTCATCTAAGCGTAAAACTAAGTGTTTTGTAACAATAAAGGACAGCTATAAAACTGACGCTAACCAAATTTTTCTACCAACTTGGCGATGTAGCGGTATCTAGATGTGAACAATGCGCCATACTAACGTCACGCAAATCCTGCACCTCGCAAGCAGAGTTTACCGCGCAACTAGCATAGATACAACGGCCCGACATGAATCATCGGGCAGTTGCCCGCCAGACACAACATCCGTCTGGGCGGAGGATCCTCCCTTTTCAATGGAGGTTCAGTGAACTTTACACTCTGTTCCATCAAGCTACCGGAAACTGTGAAATTTTCCCAATCAACTTTGAACCTTATACTTTAGCAATAAAGTTGAAAATCTATTAAAGAAATTTGACAGATTGTTGTAGCTTGATGTGCTGGCGTCTGTACATCTACATTATACTGTTTGGGCCGAATAGATGGCCACGTTTATTGCATACTGACCTATCTTTAAGCTGTAACAGGTAGCTAGTAAGCGCGTAGGCGGCGGCCGACTCAACAAAGTTGTTCTGTGCTCGCAGGAAACCTTCACTGTTCGAAGGTCCGTGTTCCAGTTCCAACCAGGCGCGGAGAGTCTTGCCCGATTGCTTCTTTATTTGGTGCAGAGATACTGAGTTCAGTACCTATTGGAAAAATGTTTTATGTTAGATCCTCATTTTAACAAAATTTCTGTAAGTACTTTGGTAGTTTTAAAACGAAACATGACAGAAAACTAATTTGAATGATATTACCTTCTCATCCATAACGTCTACTATTCGTCGACATGGACACGTGTTTAATTGTTTACGACAGTGTGGTCGGTTCAGTTTATGTGAACCAAGTTTAGCGTGTAAAACTGTTCACCATTTACATAGCCTTTTTAATTTTATCAAGGGCTGAACCTTAATATAAATAAAACAATTATTTCGCATTTGCTATTTATTTTTACATGTATTGTATTATTTATGAGCACGATGTACTGTGAATTTATTATCATAATGAGTTTCAAGGTTTTGTTTATCTCATAATAGACAAGGTGATTTGCTATCTATATCTTGGGATTGCATGTAACAACTGCCCATATTAGTAAATGAGTCATTGTTATGAAAAAAAAAGTGACATAATAGAAAGTGAATCAGCCCCGGTGAATCACATGCATAAAATCCATATATTATGTCCGTATTCCAAAGTCTATGACAATTGAATGTTTCGTAGATGTGCCCTAAGGCTCAATTTACATTGCCACAGAACAGAATGGAAGGATATGTTTGTAACGAAATTGTGTAACGCCTAATGAGCTTTATGTTATTTTGTAAAGTACAAACTAGATACGAGCCAAAAAACAGGTCGCGTGTCTTCCGGAGAATTCTCGCGCAGTTTCCGGGCATTCCTGCATAGCAGCTTCTATCTAATTTGTACGTCACACCATTGACATAAAGTTCATTATGCTTTGTAGAAATTTCTTCCAAAAATTATCATCTATTCCGTTCCGCGGCAATGTTTATTGAGCCTTAGGATTTCTCAAAAATTAACCCCAAACCGTTTCAAAACGGGTTTCAAATTTTATGCAATATTACGGAGACCAACAGTTAATTAAGACTGAAGTAAGTACTCACCGGTTGTATAAGTCCGCATTCCTTATCCAGACAGAGAATTTCATAAGGTCTGAGCTTCAAGGGAACCCTCTCAGCCACCCAAGCCGTCTGCAGCCGCCTCAGCAGCTGCGCCGCCAACATCTCCTGCCGCAGATCGTCGCCCACTTTGACGATACAGCCGAGGAGCCGCCAGCCGCTCAGTGCGCCGTATGGGGACGACGACCGCATGCGGGAGTACTTGCTTTCCCATGATTCCTGCAATAGGAGAGGTTAATGAGTCAGTATGTTAACATAGATTTATATCACTAAAAATATATTTAGGATCGTCGAGAAAATTAGTTATCGTCAGCGAAAACTTTTATCAATTTCGTCCAGGCCAATTTTGGACCTTGCTTGACTGGTAGAGGATGCCTGAGGCATTAAGTCTGCCTTCAAACCTATATTGCATAAAGGTTAAAAAATGAAATCAGAGAAGGAACTCCTGTCATAGCTAGATACAGGTACACCCCTTTTTGGAAGGCAGAGCTTCAATGTAACAGTCCCATTTACGATTTCCATTAAAAATGACATTAATTTCATATTTTATGTTCACCTTCAGCGCTGTGGCCGAAGGATCAGCGGGGTCATGTCGGAAGGCATTCGGCGGTGGAGCAGCGGTCGCGTCAGCTAACCGCCTTCTAACTTCTCCCGCACCCACCGCTACTGATTCACGGGATCCGCATGATGATGTGGATAGTGCTGATATTGCTGACACCTGAGAATAAATAGAGATATTTAGAACAAGGTTTCACCTACACTTTCGGTACTTTCTCACTCCCAACTGCTTCAAGATCCGATTGGACAGAGGACAGATTAAATATATCCAAGCTATTAGAAACATACGTCACATCATAACTACATACATCAGTTAACTAGCTGCTAGGGTGTGTCTTATACTTTTACCAAATAATAATCTAGGTCGTAAAAGATGTGAAAAAAAAACTCTTCAACAAACGATTCCTTTTCCCATTCTATGAAAAGATCTTATAAAACAATTTTTTCATAGAATGAGAAAAGGAATCGGCATTTCTATGCCGAAGCAAAATCGGAGGTCATGGTCTCTTTTAAAATTCAAAAAATATATAATATTGGAATTTGAATGATGTGTTTCTAACAATGCAGATTCATTGTCTAGAAGGGCCTTTTGAAGAAAAAAGCCATTGCAGCTTTTTAGTTGACCTGTCGCAACAGACGGCATGCATGCATCAGTCATCGTGTAGCTCAAGCTCAACCTTATTTTAGGGTGCTCAACGACCCATCACACGACGTTACCAAATCTGCAGAACATTTGCGTAGGCCAGATACAAAATAATCAAAACCGCCAGACAGTGTAGCGTCTACGTTCTTGGATGAGATAACAAATCGATAGCTGGGAATGTGCCACCTCTACTTTCCATTTGTAATACTAGGGAATTGTGAAGAGACTTTTATGGGGGGCTTTTAGGAGGCTTTTGTAACTTATGTATCTCAAAAAGACCCCATTCTCAACCTAATTTCAATAAAAGATACCTGAATATAACAATTTGATTTAATCCAGTAAACTTAGGTCTATGAATCGCAGTAGCCAACTGGTTTAATAAAACACGGAAGTATTTAAGAGCTTAGGGAAAACTGACATTCAAAGGTAAAACACGACATGTATTTTATCATACAAAGTACCTGTAGTTCAACTAATGCGCATACGCCATACATAAATATTATTTTTAATGTTTCCGGTAATAAGTTGAACATTTACGAGTTAATATGAAGGCTCTAATAACAATAAAAATTTGCCGTTAAAGCCTGAGAGGAGTAACTAAATAGCCCAATAAAACATGATACACTATTTAGTTTAAGGTGGAAGCGCTAAGGTAGCCCGCGAAATTCAAATTTTCTTACGTTTTTTGCAATTTGCTGGTCAGCATCAAGTTGTACGTTGATTAATATATGAATCGCGGCCGTAAGAAATATGTGTTTACAGAATTATAATCATTAAAGTCATCAACACAACTCTCTAAGACCACGTAAGTCCAAAGAATGATGATTTCATGAAATAGTTATTCTTGAGACTTACGTGGTCTTAGAGAGTGACTTTAAAAACAACAAAAGGGTGAAACAAAGAAATAACTAGCGGTCCTTGTACACCATTGTGTAGTCGACAGATGTCGCGCGGTCTTTGTCGGACTGCACAGAAAAGAAAGAGAAGCGCGAAGACACAACGCTGGTAATTTATTGCAAAATATGAAGCAATTATCTATTTACAAAAAATCTATTGTTTGGACTAAACAATTAAAACACTAGTGCTTTAGTTGCTTGTAGAATAGTCTGACAAAAAATCATAACGATTGTATGTATATTAGTATTTAGTTTTTAGAGGTATCTTCGTGATTTTTTCTATAGTAGGTATCACATTCGGTTTCGGTTAAAAGAAACTTTATTCCCAAAAAAGACATAAGTCACTTACTTGAGAACAATACTAAAAATATAGATTACAATATGTTCGCCATCAGTATTACAATAATAGTTACCCATCCAATGCATTCATTTCTCCAGAAATTTAGTTGTTACATTAGTTGTATTATGTTTTCAACACACTATCTACCTGGCATATACCTATCCTAAAAAATATGATATATTTTTCTGATTTTGTTTACTGTAGTCGATATACTATTATTGTTTCTAAAACTTGCGTTTTTTTTGTGTTTAGGCCCTGTAAGCCCCTTAAAACTAAACAGTTAATTTTGAGTAGATTGTTGCCATTTACTAATATCTTCGCCATTAGGATGTTTAAGCCATTATTTCGTTTTAAAAGATCTATTATGTCGACTCATAAAAGATGAAAAGGTACCTACTATTTGATGGTTAAAAATTGCTTCTTAATATTCAATGTATTGAAGGTATTGTTATATATATGAGCTGTTTTGAGCAGGTAAAAGTAGCAGTAAACCGAACCGAAAATACATACAGGGTGGCAGGGACACCGACGCCCAACCTATTACTATGGGTTCAGTACATAATTCTGAACCCCTTTAAATTTTAACTATATTTTATTTTTATTATTTGTTGTAATAGCGGCAACAGAAATACATCATCTGTGAAAATTTCAACTGTCTAGCTATCACGGTTCATGAGATACAGCCTGGTGACAGACAAACAGACAAACGGGCAGTGGAGTCCTAGTAATAGAGTCCCGTTTTTACCCTTTGGGTACAGAACCCTAATACTTAATGCTATAAAGGTAATAAGTAATTGAAATGAGTATAAGACGCGTAACGCCACGCCATGCTAATATAATAAGCCTATAATGTTCCCACTGCTGGGACACAGGCCTCAGTGCAGCCCTCTCAGTGAGAGGGAGTACTAACTAGTACCAAAAATAAAATTTAAGATAAATAGTCGAAGTCATCAAAAGAGCCAACGTTTCTCCAACAAAGGTCTACAATGTCATAATTGTGACTTATTCATTTGATTAAACACAATAGTACGATAAAAGTTGTGTATTTATAAACTGCAACAAAATAAATGTAGTAAAACGGAAACCTACAGAGATTCTATCAGAATACATTAAGGCCAGGATCTTCGAGCGTAGTAGGCATTTAGCGTTACCTCCGTCCTCGCGTGGCAAATGCCGCGAAAGCGCAGTTCGAATGAACTCGCTGACCCCTGTCACGGTTATTTTTATAAGTAATAGTATTGTGAATCGGCCCTATTCTTGAAATATAGGGCTGCTCGTCTACAGTATTTTAATTTCATCATCCTACTTTAGTTTCTTTCTAGTTTTGTGATTGTAAATATTATATTTTTAACCGACTTCAAAAAAGGCGGAGGTTCTCAATTCGGATATTTCTATTTTTTTTTTATGTATGTTAGGGGGGGCATAACTCCATCGTAAATAGACCGTAGTAATAGAGATCTGCAATTTTTTTTTTGAAGTGAAAACTTCTTTAGCATCGTTGTGATGTGATTTGAAAATTTTATGAAACGAAAAAGCAACAGTAAAAAGAGACATGAGATTTAACGCGGGAGAAAATGAGATAGGAAGCATTATACAGTGTTTTTGTTTTTTATTATTACAAATGACATCACATTTAATCCTATGCTACTAATTTGTGGTGATGATGATGATGAGGATGATGGTGATGGCGATGGCGATGGTGATGGCGATGGTGATGGCGATGATGATGATGGCGATGATGGCGATGGTGATGCGATGTTGATGGCGATGGTGATGGCGATGGTGATGACGATGATGATGGTGATGTTGATGATGGCGATGGTGATGGCGATGGCGATGGCGATGGTGATGGCGATGGTGATGGTGATGGCGATGGTGATGGTGATGGTGAAGGATGGATGGATGGATGGATGGATGGATGGATGGATGGATGGATGGATTGATGGATGTTCTTTAGCATCGTTGTGATTTGAAAGTTTATGAAACGAAAAAGCGACAGTAAAAAGAGACATGGATTCATAAGATTTAACGTGGGAGAAAATGAGATAGGAAGCATTATACAGTGTTTTTGAAGGTTTCATTTCTACCACGTGTGAATTGCACACATGCTGTTTTTTTTATTTTTGTAAAGATCTGATGAGGACTTTCAGAGACAAACAACGGAACTCTTCAATAAATGCCAGCAAATCAACCGCGATTGCTGCTATAGCATATGTAATCGCAATCACACAACATAACATCACGCCTGTACCCTTCAAAGGGTAAAGCAGATGTGTTCAATAGCTTTGTTACTGATATTCACATAGCAAGTAGTGACATATGAATTTGTTTGGGGTAGGTAAGTACAACTAAAAAGTGAAAAATAAAAACTTTTTTACAAAAAATTACGACTTCCAAAAAAAAAACACTACAAAGTGAAAAATAACTTTAGTTTCGAAAGTCGGTGTCAAAAAATGAAAATATATTCTTCACGTTGTAGTGTTTTTTTTTTTGAGTCGGTTGTTTTTTTTGTAAAACACTTTTTTTGGTTGCTTGAATTCGTCAATAACTTTTTTTAATTAAATCTACTAATCAAAAACACCACAATACGTATTTTTATTGAACTCTTCCTATTTCATTCACAACGAATTTCATATTTTTAAATAAAAAAACAGCAAGTGTGCAATTCACACGTGGTAGAAGTGAAACCTTCAAAAACACTGTATAACTATAACTTCCTATCTCATTTTCTCCCACGTTAAATCTTATGAATTTACATGTCTCTTTTTACTGTCGCTTTTTCGTTTCATAAACTTTCAAATCACAACGATGCTAAAGAACATCCATCCATCCATCCATCCATCCATCACCATCACCATCGCCATCGCCATCGCCATCGCTATCACCATCGCCATCGCCATCACCATCGCCATCTCCATCACCATCATCATCATCGCCATCGCCATCACCATCGCCATAACCATCGCCATCGCCATCACCATCACCATCATCGCCATCGCCATCACCATCGCAATCACCATTACCATAACCATCGCCATCGCCATCATCATCATCGCCATCACCATCGCTATCACCATCACCATCGCCACCACCATCGCCATCACCATCACCATCGCCATCACCATCGCCATCACCATCGCCATCATCATCGCCATCACCATCACCATCACCATCGTCATCGCCATCGCCAACACCATCACCATCATCATCACAAATTAGTAGCATAGGATTAAATGTGATGTCATTTGTAATAATAAAAAACTAAAACACTGTATAATGCTTCCTGTCTCATTTTCTCCCACGTTAAATCTTATCTCTTTTTACTGTAGCTTTTTCTACTGTAGCTTTTTCGTTTCATAAAATTTTCAAATCACAATAATGCTAAAGAAGTTTTCACTTCGAAAAAATATAATATTTTACCTATACAATAAAAATAAAAAATAAAAATAAAAAAAAAATAAAAATCGTTTATTGTCAGGCGTCATCGGCCCATAGCGTGTTAGTTTTACCAAAACTTAAAAAACTATGTTAGTAGACTACAACTAGAGTACAACAACAAAAAGAAAAACACCGCCACCATTTCGAGGAAGATCTATCACGTCCCATGTCTGACATGTAGCTTGATAAACCTATCCATTGTTGGCCCTTCCAACCTATCTGAAAAAACAATCACAAAACTAGAAACACAAACTCAAAAACTCAAATTTTGCAATTGAATATAAACCTTATTCCGTTGTAGTAAAGTTGAAAATCTATTACAGATATTACGATAATTGTAAATTTATGGTACCGACCTGCTACTGCTAGTACTGTGACGAAAGCAAGAGAACCTATACAACTACAATATTATTCTGTCGCGTCGTCTTATAAGTGGGTAGTTATAAATACGTAGAAAAATAATAATCAAAATTACCTTATTTTTTTTTAAGCTTTGCAGTTCAATGCTGAACGTTTTTTTTCTTTCTTCTGTTTTTATTCCCCATAATTTAATCTTAATTATCACTATATTACAACTATATTATAACAAACTAATACCTATTTAGTTTAATTATTAATACTAGAACCTAAACAATATTTACAGACTGAATTTTGAAACTAATACACAAACACGGAAATTAACTAACAATATTATAACGTATATTTCGATCGATTAGCGGGAACGCGGCGAGCCAGCAAAAGCGACACAGGTCCTACCTCGGTAACGCCCGGCGGGCTACTGAAGTGAAGCGCGCAGGCCGCCTTTTTAGATTATATCTTGTTAAGACAATAAAAATCAGTTTTGAGAAAAATTAACCGTAGAATGTTCTACTATACATCATTGCCTATTTTTTCATATATTTTTTGCGAGTAAAAGTTAAGTCTACTTCAAATGCGACTTGAAAAACGATTAAAAACTTCGCTGTTTTCGATTTGTTTGCGATTTTTTATGATCGAGTGAAGTTGTAAATATCGTGTTTTGAACCATAGAATAATCAAGAATGTTAGTTAAACTATGCCATATATTTTTTTCAGATTAAAACAAAGAATATTTGATTGTTTAATGTTGAATCAAAAATAGGTCGATTCCGAGATTTCCGAGAGTCCTGGCCTTAATGCAGTTCCCGTCACAGAGGTTCTAAGAAAGCATTCACCTCTATTCCTCGCGTGCCCTTTGAACACGCACGTGGTACAGTGTACTGGCATTAGAACGATGATTTACCGCAAAGAACCGTATTAGACTGGATTTGTACTTTGAACCTAGACTAGGGTATGGCTAGTAATAATTTATTATAAGGTATAATTTATAGAAGTACAAGCCGTGTGCCCAATGGGATTTCCTATCGACAAAAATGATGAACTTCTATACAAATTTAAGAGGCCATTGTACTCGTCTTTATGAACAAATTTTACTATGGGACCAAACCTGAAATCGTGAAAAAAAAATCAGCTGTTCCCTACATTTTGACGAGATAAACGAACATAAATATAGAGAACAACTGATTTTTTTCGCGATTTCAGGTTTGGTCGCACAGTAAAAGTTGTTCATAATGATGATTACAGTGACCTCTTAAGAGGTTGTTAATGTTTTACCATTAACCCTGTATAAATAATAGTATGTATTTAACCCCTTTAGGGAATGAATTTTCAACCCTTCTTTAGTGCTCACTATCGCCATACGTATACGTACGCTTAGTGGTCACTATATCGCTATACGTATAAGGAACTCTAGTGCAAAATTTCATGCATCTAGACCCAGTAGTCCAGGCTGTGCATTATCTGTCAGTGAACGAATTTAAGATTTTTATTAAGTAGATAATGATAGAAGTATTGGGTCGATTTACATACGTAGTTACTACATTGCAACTTTAGGCATTTGAAATTCGATTATATTGCTACTTAATTGCCATTGTTTATTTTTGAAGTATTGCCTGCCAAGTAGGTGCTTTAAAAGTAAATAAGAGGCTACCAGCATTAACCAGTTTCATCATTTCACCTAATGCATTTCAATAAGCAGTTTTGAATATATAATATACTTATATTAGCAAGAAGGGCGACAACTAAAAAATCTGCAATTTTGAGTAAGTATACAGGTGGACGTGGCAAATCTTTTTCTATTTGCTACAACAACAGCATTACACCAAGCCTAAAAATCAGGGAGGTAGAGAGGTCGTGATTTTCTGCTTCGTCGCACTCTTACGGGTACTTTTAAACTTTTAAATCATCGTAAAAATATTGCTCTGTTTTAATTATGTTAAGCTTCTCGCAAATGAGCGATATATCTTTCAAAACTGTTTATTTATGCGAACTGACAATACGCATGCAGTTTCATAAGCACATACGTATGTATGTAATAAGTATTTATTTCGCCATATTCAAGGGCAATCGTTCGCACGACAGGAAACTGAAATTGGCATCATAACTCTAAAACTAAAAACACCGTCAAAACAATAAAATAATTAACCGTTAATTTCGCGAATAAAGGAAAGAATTAAAACGCAAATTTATTGTAATTACCAACCATTACGTGCTATCAGACGATAATAGATATCTTGTAAGATAAAAAAGCATTTAAGTATTATAATATGTATATTAATTATGTTATGCAATCTAATCAGTTTTCGGAATGTCAATAAATTCTTCCTGATATAGGTATTGTTACACAAATTTAGGTCAGAAACTAGAACGATACTCAAGTATAAATGTAGATTTAAAGCTATTTATTATTTATTTATTTATTACTTTTAAGAAGGCTCACAGACTAATTACAAATAATAGGTTACAACAACACGTTATCAAGTTGCTAATAACAAGCCAGGTATATAACATATCGATTACTTAAAGCCGAATTATTAAAGTACATTGTGTTAGAATATTAAACATAACATAGTTCTAGAATATTAGATTGTTTGTACCATAGATACACTACTTTTCCACTAAACAGCTAAACAAAGGAATCTTTAAAATAGGAGAAGGTATTATTCAAAGTATTAGTGTCTAATTTACCATAACGGCTTTGTAAACACACGTCAAACAGTGGGAGACAAAACGCGCAAAAAGCATGTATCTAATATGTCAATCAAATGCATGTTTGAATCACTGACTGGTTTCCTTCCAGCCGGGCCGTTCCGGATGTAAAATGGTAGACTGGTAGTATTTGTGTCAATATTAACATAATATTAATAAAAATTGACAAATGGGGGTCTGAATGTAAGCGTTGGCGGTGCGGAACGCGACATAATAGACAGTAATTTATGGGTAGTTTATGTGGGCCGCGGTTAAGGAGCCAGTGTCATCATCTATAATCTGCTGTGATTCACTACTGTTCATAGTACCCTTCCGGTTCAAGAAGTTGTCAGTAATCATCACAGTTCTAGCTGATAGCATATTCAGCCTGTAACGTTCCCATTGTTGAGACACGGAAGTCCTCTCTTTGATAGCGGGCGGGCTGTCATCCACCACGCTAACCCAGTGCAAGTTGGTGGATATCAAGCGGATTCAAATAAGGTCTTTACGCAACACGGTTTCAACAGAATGCACATTTTCAATGTGCCAAAAATGACACCTGTATCTAACACAAGGTCGTGGCTTTGTCTGCCAAAGTGTGGTCGGGACTGAACGCCTGTGATTAAGTATTTGGAAGCATAATATGCTACTATTAGCACCCCTTTAAGATTTCCTCAAAAACAGACCTATAGTTACTCCAACAAAAACAAAAAAACAATCAAATACCTGCGACAAACTATCCGGCGCCGGCGCTCTATGCGAGTACTGCGTACTTAGGTCCTCATCATCATGACTCCAACAGTCGCCCGCGTCTCCATCATCAAGCCCCGCATATAACGACAATGCTGGCCATTCAGGCACGAGGTTCTCTTCACTCTTCGTATGTCTTATAGGGGGTGAATGAGGAGCAGGCGGCGCAGGGGGTAGCAGACGCGGGGGGAGAGGCTCGTGGCCGTCCGTTTCTAAGACTTCCACGTACATGATGTAGGGTGCCTGTGGACAAAATGAATCATTATTACTTATTATTTTAGAAACCCAGCACTCGATGGGATTTCCTATTGGCAAAAATTACGAACTTCGGTACAAACTTTCATCCCGTATCAAACCCCTTTCGGAAATGAAATTTCAAAGACCCTTCCTTATTGCTCACTTTCGTTATACAGGGGGACCAAGAGTGCCCAGACACGGGGTCGTCTGGCGCCCATGTGCTGGTTTGGTCCCTGGAAGGAACTCGTGTGCAAAATTTCATGCTTTTAGACCCAGCGATTTAGGCTGTGCGTTGTATGTCAGTAAATTATTACAGGAATTTTATTAAGTAAATCGATATTGGTCGGATATGGTATTTATTATCGATATCGTTATCCTGCTGATTATGGATGCGAACGGCGAAGAACTGTGTGTAACACAACTTGGCAGAGATTCTGCAGTTGGCTAAGTTGACTACAATGTACCTAATTCTTTAAGTAGTTGCATTGTAGAAGACTCTCGTAAGATTATGAGTAAGATAATTCTACAATATTTAGGATTCTTAAAAGGGAACATCGAGCTGTGACGAAACTAAACTTCCAACTGCCAATGACCAATGAAGCTACAATGAAGACTAACGTAGGTACCCCAAGAAAGTAAGTTAATTCTTTTTTGTCATTATGAATAACTGAAAATATCAAGCCGAGAAATACTAAATTGGTAATTAAACGATAAGTACGAGCACTAATATGTCAACACTTGACAAGTTTCAATTGCGATTTTTTCGTGAAATAACGAATGCAACGTTGAAATACGACACTTTACACAAACCTTTGGGTTCGAAAATAATTTGTTCGTAATAACATAAAATTTCATTCAAAACTAAAGGAGAAAATCGTCTTTGAATAAAGCCAAGTGTATACATACTTATGCCCGTGACTGTACATCTATACAGTTTTCTTCAAAAACGTATCACATTTCGTAGAAAATTGAATTAGTTAACATAGCAGTAGTAATACCTACTACAAAATTCAGCAGCACGATAAAATGAAACCCCTTTAAAATTAGCGCGGACTGCATTGCGAATGAAACGTACACAATTATCTTGTTCCGTAGCTGTCTTTCTAGAGCGACCGTTTCCTAACAAATGGTGTTCTTTATTGACAATTACGACTCCCCCGGTACAAACAGCTGGCTCATTCAATATTCACCTTTTGTTATCAATTTGGTATTGAAATACAGTTTAAACACAGTTTTATCTGAACTTATCAGATAGATTGTACTGCAGAATGGTCTTATCAACATTGTTGAAGCATATTGCATGGTAATAGTTACACCGAGCTATCACGCTATCCTATTTCGTCGTCGCCGTAATCTTAGATAAACCACGAACCGGGTTTTTCTTTAATTAAAGGTTTATTGATACTTTGTTCTCTTTCGGGGTAATGTCAGCTTGCCAAATGGCCCATTGCGGTTCATTACACGACGAAGTTTTGCATTATGTAAGTAATAAATATTATCTTTAAGATAAAAAAAAAACTATGAGGATCTACAGCACCTTCCCACTTAGCACATAGGTTCCTGCCGGTCGATTCTGTAAAAATCTCACCGTGAAAACTTAGGTGAAGTGAGTTTGTTTTTGCCGGGAATTGACACTATTGACGGCTCACTCCACGCTCACTTCACCTAAGTTTTCACGGTGAGATTTTTACAGAATCGACCGGCTGAACTGCAAAAAAATAAACTAAACGATTTCGGGACGATGATTGGTTGATACTGTTGATAGCAATAGGCTCGCCCCCTATTACATGGGACTTAAACATTACTGGCGAAATGAGGGTGTACAATCTGTCAAATTTCTTTAATACATTTTCAACTTTATCGCTAAAGCATAAGGCTCAAAGTTGATTGCAAAAATTTGAGTTTCGGGTAGCTTGATGTGCTGGCGTCTGTACAGCTCTGCTTAACCCTTCGGGGATTGCAGGCGTGGTGTTTATGTTATGGTTTTGGGATTCCCTGCGTAATATTCGACAGTGACGAACTCAATAGCAATAACAGAAACACGCCTCCAACATTACAGTAATTAAATGCGATAACAATAAAATTTTCCTTAATTACCTTTTTTAACGTACTTCAATATAATAAAAACTTAAATTAGAACATTTTATGAGCGAATATTACATAATTTTAGTTTAAGTGAAACACTAGCTGAATGGAGAAGGGAAATCCTATGAGGAAATCCACATGCAATGCCTTAAAGCTTGCCTTCAGAGTAATGAGGCCACCCTTTGGGCGTAGACCGTAGATTTTATGTGGATACACCATGTCAAGGTTATTTACTAACGGTATAGTTAGTTAGTATTTCGCTTTTTAAGGCCTACTGCCAGTCGTTTTACACGTGCAGCCTGTGGACTAAGTATACCCAGCTGGCATACAGCGACCTGCGCGTTCAGTACAATAACGCATTCAGGGTGCTTTTGGGGTTGCCGTGGCGATGTAGCGCGTCTGGGATGTTCGCGGAAGCGTGGGTCGACGGGTTCGCCGCAATCATGCGAAAGCGATGCGCTTCCATGCTGACGCGCTTGCGCTCCTCCTCCAATGGCATCCTGAATGTGTTTTCAGACCGGTGGGACTCTGCTCTCCTACGAAGGTGGGTAAGTATTCAGACTCACTTATCCAAATAAACTGTAATTGTATACTAACATTAGGCTAAGTTATACTATTACTAACAAATTATGGATGTATATCTGAAATAAAATATTTGAATTTGAATAGTACATAATAAATATTTTATTGGGCACTAGTTGCACTCATTGATCAATTATAGTGGTCCGTGGGAAACTGTAAACTCCTTTGCAAATAAGTGTAAGCTTGTTAATTAAACCACTCCCTAACTGGCTTAACTGAGAAATACTGAGTTTTCCAAGCCAGTGAAAGCGCGAGAACCCTCTTTATTTAATCTAACTAGCCTTTTCCCAACTATGTTCTGGTCGGCTTCCAGTCTAACCGGATGCAGCTGAATAATTTTACATGGAGCCCTCTTTATACAAGGTGTAACAGAATAAATGCAAGTCCTGAAAGTAGTTTGTTCATAATTGACTACTGAATCGATTTCAGTAACAATAAAGGCTTTTTTTTTCAAAAAATTTTTTTCTGCCATTCTGACCGCCGATTAAGCCAAACAAAATAAAATCTTATTTCAAGGCAAAGATTCAATTTGAAATGCATAAAGTAATGCTATGATCAACAAGATTTCCTTAACAATATTTAATAGTTAGCTTTAAAAAAAAAACTTTGGTCATTGAGTATTTTGCTTTTAACTCAGTAAGTACTCTAATTAGGGTGTATGAAGTCTTGCGTTAATTATGTTACATGTTGTTTATTAGATTCGGTATTTATGTTACAAAAAATCGACAAGTACAAATAGTAAGTAGGCATCCATGAATTTGATAATAAATGTCAGCATCTACGTCACACGCTTATCATCATGATCAAATAATTATGTAGTAGTAAAGTACAGAACTATACTGCCTGCCTCTGTAATCTCCCTTGGGGATTACCGGCATGGCAATCGCACTGCTATTATATCTCTTTATACCACAAGAGAGAAAATACATTGCCCTGTAACGTGACGGTAATATAAATTACTTGAGTCGTAAAGATAGATTAAATTAAATTGATAATGATATTGAAATCGTCTAAAGTCTAGTGTTTACGAGCTATAATTTTAGAAAGGCTATAGCCGGGCTTCAATTACAGACTTAGAAACTTGATAAACAAATTGAAATTAAGATTCAATTGGCACTTCTCTTATTGGCATTTCAATTTAAATTAGATTCGATTTAAAAAAGGCTGGATCAAATAACAAAAGTGTAGCAATAGGAGTAGGTAGGTGCTACAAAGTTCAATAATGACGTATAGTCCAGTCAAATAAGACTTTGAAGGTTACAATAATTCCCATAGAGCTAAAAATTGGTATGAATGTTCAGAATACTATTATAAATTAATTGTGAAAAGTCCCCATCAATCCCCCTTGTGCAAATTTTTTTATTGATGGTGAAAGTTTGCAAAAATAGGTTTTTCACGTTTTTCAGCTAAACGGTGAGTTTTACAGCAAAAATAGTTCAGACAAAAATTGTAGATCATCCGATTCTCTACAAAAAATGTATCCACACTTTTTTTCATAATTATTGCCATTTCCGTGATATAGCTTGAAAGAATTGAAAAAAATATTTTATTCGTAATATGCACGTTAATGTACTTTTATATACATTTTTGAACCGTTATACGAGTAAACATATGAGTCCCTGTCTTTTTTTTTTTGTTTAGCCTGCGCTGTCCCACTCATGGCCAAAGGCCTCCCTCCACTCCTTCCATTTTTCGCGAGCCCGCGCGTCCTCCTTCCAGTTTTGATGGAACCTATCCAGCTCGTCCCGCCATCTCCTAATACGTGGTCTGCCGCGACCCCGCCTCATTGTCTTATACATACAAAATGCCAGACATCTGTAAAAATTCATGTGCAGTGTCGAAAAAATTATACTCGAAAAAGTAGCATTGATACCATGAAAAGACGGCGCCAAGAAGAAGAAGCTGGTTCATCAAAAATAAGTCCTCCTCGTACTAGAGCACGAGTAAGTGAAGCTACATTTTGCTTCAATCAGTGTTGTTTATTTTGCGGCAATGAATTAAATGAAGAGTTGGAGAAGAAAAAAGCACTGCAGTACCGACGTAAGATTTATGTAGTTTCACTTACTCGTGCTCTAGTACGATGAGGACTTATTTTTGATGAACCAGCTTCTTCTTCTTGGCGTCGTCTTTTCACGGTATCAATGCTACTTTTTCGAGTATAATTTTTTCGACACTGCACATGATTTTTTACAGATGTCTGGTATTTTGAATGTATAAGACAGGGACTCATATGTTTACTCGTATAACGGTTCAAAAATGTATATAAAAGTACATTAACGTGCATATTACGAATAAAATATTTTTTTCAATTCTTTCAACCGCTATATCACGGAAATGGCAATAATTATGAAAAAAAGTGTGGATACATTTTTTGTAGAGAATCGAATGATCTACAATTTTTGTCTGAACTATTTTTGCTATAAAACTCACCGTTTAGCTGAAAAACGCGAAAACCCTATTTCTGCAAACTTTCACCATCAATAAAAAATTTTGCACAAGGGGGATTGATGGGGACTTTTCACAATTCATTTATAATAGTATTCTGAACATTCATACCAATTTTTAGCTCTATGGGAATTATTGTAACCTTACCTCTATTTTAAGGACTAATTTGACTGGACTAGTAATCACGTAAAGTCGTTGACGAAACCCACCCGAAAAACATTTTACCAAATTACAGTAATAACAATTCAACATTCCAAGAATTTTTTTATATTGACCAACAATCGATTCCGAAAAGTTCAAAAAAGACAAAACAATTATTATTTGTGCATTCAAAGCAATATTTGTGATCCAAACTAAATGCTATTACGTAGATTGCTAATTCAAGCGCAGTGCGCAACCTTCTCATTATTTAAAGAATTCAATCGGTGTAATAGGTATCGTGCATCATATCTAACACAATCGAAGGCAGACGACCTTCGTTTTTAATACAATAGTTAAATTATCAAGATCTATGAAGGAATAAAAATCTTAAACGTAATTCGTTTTACTTATTTTCGTATTTAAATCACTAGTGACTTTTAAGATCCGACTTTAAGATTAAATACTTATCGCTGAGCCTTTTTCTGGACAAGTAAAGGTACTTAATTTAAGTCCAGATTTGGCACTTAACAAATTGTGCGCTTGGTTTAATTACTACCATCTTTCATTTTAATTGAGGAACTGACTTCCCAAGGCTGTGGTCTCTCTAAATATAGATCACCCTGTCAACTCCTTGGTGTCTAGACAAAGAATAGAAACAAACCCTGACGTCAATCACCTGTCAACTGTACTACAAAAGAACCATAAAAAAATTTACACCACCACGCAAAGTGTTCCTAACTGAACCCTTCTTTAGGTAAGTACTGCATTTGTATAGAATTATGGTAATTTCCTAACTTGATTTAATACCGGCCTTCAATAGAAAATGTGGCCCAGAGCCAGGCCTAGGATTTAGCGCCTGAGCCTTGATATACTGACCCCTGTCTGTTTATTGAGGCCTTGAAGTCGATAGACGGGAAATAGAGGGACAACCTGACTTCAGGGCTACAAACACGAATCAATCAATCTGTCTAGCCTTTTCGGGGTCGGCTTACAGTCTAACCGGATGCAGCTGAATACCAGTGTTTTACATGGAGCGAATGCCTCCCATCTGACCCCCACAACCTTCGACTAACAATACACTAGATGAAGCATTAGGAACAAAAACACATCGCCCAAGTAGCTGAGATTGCATATAGGTATATACACCGTGTTCTTCACGTTATCATAAACTTTGTCAAACGCTTCTACAGCTTTTACAAATTAAATCTAACACAGGAAGTAGTACTTAAAAGGCTTCGTTACAAAGATAATTGTAATTTCATTTAATGAAATTTAATTGACCTATGCAGTGAGAAAGGGTCTTAATTTATTTTTGACAAGTTTCAGCCCGCCAAATCTTATGAATGAAAATATCGTTGCCAATTCGGATAAAGAGGCATGCATATCGGGTGATTTACGCTAAGGTATTTAATCTGTATGAAAATTAACAAAAAATAAGAATTCATTAATGTGTCCATATTGAAAAATGCTTATTTCCATGGTCTGAATATCTGGTTGAAGTTTATGTATATCATCCGGAACACGGTATATATTTGATTGAGAAGTAAACAATTTTTTAAATAAGAACAAACATATTATGGAAAAATAAAACAATTTCTAAGCAATGAAAAACTATGTTGCAAAATAAGACCACGACATTATTTGTAGTCTTATTTTACCGGCAGTTTTTCAGACGAGCTCATCGGAAATCTAGCACTATTATTGATCAGAGCTCACACCCCAGTTACTGGGTAACACGATAAGGTTACACACAAATAATTCAAGATTCTCACCTTATCCTTGCTATTAAGCACAGCGGCTGCATGCGGCGGTATCCTCAGCACATAGTGAGGCCTCTGATGTAAAGGTAACCACACCCTCGCAGGCAGGTTGAGGTCTAGCGTCGCAAGTTCGGCCCTGAGACGGCCATTACGACGCTCTTTGTCTGCGACCCCGGCTAGACGACGACCAATGGTCGTTAGTGACGTCAGAAACTGAAATTTGTAATAGCGATTTTTATTTTACGTAATAGAAAAAGTCTGTAGTAGGCTGTGATATTGTGTAACGAAAGTACGATAAATTTTAAACTTGACTGATATTATATTGGAAACAAGGGGTTTGTACGGTACTGATTCGATTTCCTGACTGAAAATTCTGTCTCAAACAACTCAAAAAACAATTGAATCTTTAGTGTAAAACATAACATAGCCCACCACACTGCCACATAACATAATATTATTTATTCTTTAAACCTTTTGACCGCGACAGTCATGCATAGATGACAGGCCAAAATGTGCCTAGAACGCCACGGTTCGACTACATGACAGACTTTGACGCCGAGGGCACGTTTTTGATTTTTTGACTTGTGGCGGTCAAAACGTTAAATCCAGAAAAGACCAGTCTAGCAATACAAAACATAACACTAAGTTTTATTATGATAATTGTCTACTAATTTAGGTACAGCAATATAATATTATTATGTACATTTATACATTTTTCTCCTTGTCGGTAGACCTTTAAGCAATGGCAATGTGATTCAGTACCGCACAGGCACGTGTCGACGTCGACTAACGTGTGGAGCATATTATTGGCGATTGTGTTTGAGCATTGACGCAGGTCTCACAGGTAAAGGGTATAGTACTAGGTAACTCCGGCTGTTGCTTTCAACACGTGTCAGGCACTAATGATGTTTTCTGATGAGCTACTGCAGTTACTCCAAGATTTTAGTAACGGAAGTGTAGTAGCTACTGTTTTGGAATGTATGGGAGGCTGTCTATATTTCGAGATTGCTTTAAAGGCTTGAATAGACACCAGGAGTTTATTAACGTGAAAAATATATTGTTAAACGGTCGCTGATCACTACTTAACTTTAAGCAACGTTTATGAATAAAGGAAGGAGCCTTTATTCATAAACGTTGCTTAGGTTCCTACAAACAGGCGCGACACGCGGTAAAATCGCACGCGACACATAGGCACCGCAAGTCGTGCAACGAGCGGTGCCTTTGTGTCGCGTGCGATTATATCGCGTGTCGCGCCTGTTTGAAGGAACCTTAATGGGGCATAAATCTGCCCAAATGCCTCGTCCGCGATAAAGTTGAACTAGAAAATTAGCGACTTTTTTATTAACGAATGCTTCAATAGATCTTCAAGAGGGAGAGAGTGTAAGCTAGACTGATCTCGATGTTTCACACGCAGGATGGACTGCTCCAAGAGAGTCCCTCTACGTGAAACTAAAGTTGATGTAAGTACACGACAGGTCCCACTAAGTCTCGTCACCCACAACATTGATTGTGCCTTCACTTCTATTGACAGACCAGAAAAAACAGTATATTGGATACGACTGCATAAAAACACTAGATACATATTACGCACAGAGTAATGAACTGAACACTTTCCCACAAGCTTTCACAACTTCAACAATCTTCGTTAGAGCAAAACAGGTCCACAATAATTACACAGCTACAGTAGGCATTATACATTACACAGGACATAACAAAAACAAACTAATGCAGATAATACATTAGTGCGCAAACTGTATAAGGAAAAGTCCTGCGAAAAATATAACAGAGAACGTCCTTTAGAAGCATTTTCCCTGTACAATCAATTAAATCTAAATATAGCTGGACAAGGCAAGTTAATTTCATTAGATAAGCGGGATTTCTACGACCTTTCTCGCCCTAGGCATTAACCAGTTACGTTTGATTGTATTGCTTGTATTGTTGTAGACTGGCCCTGACTTCTAAACTAGGTCAACCTGGATAGGTACTAACAGCTGTATTGCGAGTACATGTGTACGAAAAGCGGGATATTAATCTGTCTGTGAACTAACAACTATGACGTGTGTTGAGCGCTTTTCCTCGTCATTTATCTCTTGCGCTACGAGATACCCAGGAAAATATCATAAAGTGGGGCATATAAGTTTGAAAAGTTTGCCGTTGTGGAAACATAATACGTAGTATAGTAGAAACTTTATTAGAAACCACGATGTAGAAAGTTCATAGATTTAAAAGAAAACATGAGTGCTAAAGCCGGTACAATGTGACGTCAGATTTCGCGCATTTATGGGTATATAGCAAGATGACTTGAGGACGAACAGAACAGACGGCATATATGTATATTATGTTATTACTCTTCTTTAGTGCCTTTTCACACGGTCCGGGCTGCTGACGGTACCCCGAGGAAAATGATTATAAGCGTGTGAAAACTTTCATACTGACCCATACACTCCATCACCGGATACCCGGTGCCGACGAACCAGCAACCGTATGTGGAAACGCATTAATGGTGGATGAATGTTTCCAACGCATTATAATAAAAGAGTGCAATGTTATCTGGCTTATAGTTAATGTGCTTGTAGATACTTGTAAGTTCTAAAACCAAAAAGGTATGTCGCCATATTCTTTTCCCGCCGTTTTTTGTGTTTTTTAATTGAATATGCTCTACTTAAACGCATGGCTGAATGGTACCTATATTGTCTGGGATGGGCCTTATATGGATGGGACGATAAAAAAGTAGTAGCGACATACTGAACGATTCCACTGCATTATTTGTGAGTGTTATCCTACAAGATGACACGAATTTTGTTTAAATCACTTTAATTAGGTACCTACTTAATGAACAACGATTATTCCCGCCTTTTAAAATTGATAATGTGAAGTGAAGAGTATTCAATAGAAAGTTGTAGAGTAGAAGCAGTTGAGTATGCGATTAATGTTGAAAAATGTCTAGAGATGATAATTAGGTATAATAACGGTTTTACAATTTTTCAGTTTTAAGTCGAAACCTTTAGTTAAATTCATATAAAGAGTGAATTTTTCAAGTGGGCGTGGATGGCCAAATCCGAAACTATGAAGAATAGCGAAAAGTACTCAACGGAGTCTCGGGCCCGATTTTGATGAAAACAAAAACTGCATCATTGGATTTTTGAAAAATCAATATTTCTAGCCAGGAATCGAACCCATTGATTTTGTAAAAAAAAAAACACTGTATTATTCATTCGATAGTAAGTGCTAATAAGGATCGAATTCTGGGAAATAGTGACATACGGCAAACTAAAAAAAAGAACTCATTTTTAACAAAGTACTTTTTTATTTTTCTTCTGTTACCTTTATTTATACTGTGCCTTTACCTACCTATTAAACCTTAACTAATCAATTGTTCAAAATTATGACCATTGTCTTCAATACATAGATGGATTCGACGTCTCAAGGATTGTACTGTATTCAGCATTACAATATTATTGATTCCATTTAGAATATTTTCCTAAGACTGTAATAAAAATTTGAATTTAGAACAATGTTGTGAAGGTGACTGCGCTGCGGGTGTGTTAATAAAAATATTGAGCATCATTTCTAAGAAGATACAGGTAATAATATAGGTATGAATACTTTAAAATAAAAAGCAGTTTATTAAAATCCAACATTTTCCTTAAGTTTGCCGTATGTCATTACTTCCTAGAATTCGATCCTTATTAGCGACACTATCTGATGGTGTAATAATACAGTGTGTTTTTCTTTTCAAAATCAAGTTTCGATTCCTGGTTAGAAATATTTATTTTTTCAAAAATCCAATGAGGCAGTTTTAGTTTTCATCAAAAACGAGCCCGCGACTCCTTTGAGTAATTTTCGCTATTCCTAATAGTTTAGGATTTGGCCATCCACGCCCACCTGAGTAATTCACCCTGTATAGGTCATCTGCATATGACCGTAGGCAATTCTTTTTATATGTTCTCGGTTCCATAATTCTAATATTTTCTTCATCGCTTGAAATACTTGACGACATTTTAAAGAAAATCTAATTTAAAAATTGATTGCGGTACTAAGTATGACACTTGTGGGTTCCTAAGACGGAATGGAGAGTCGCTTACATAGGACTTTTGATGAACAAAATCACAAATACAAGTTTAGTGTACTTGTTAAATAAATAACAACACTAACGTACGTACACTTAAAGGCTCGTACACACAGGCGCGACGCGACACGCGACACAAAGGCACCGCAAGTCGCGCAACGAGCGGTGCCTTTGTGTCGCGTGTCGCGTCGCGCCTGTGTGTACGAGCCTTAACCCGTAATTTACAAGTGTAGTTTTGATAAACACATTTGTAATACTGAATTTTTTTTACAAGAAAATTGCTTGTAATACAAGGCTTGTAGGTTTTGATAAACAGGGCACGGGTTTGGTGGATATTTTACGATTGTAACAACCTTTACACATTCATAGCATAGTCAACACTAAATAACATGTAAAATGGAATTTGACGAAAATACTTCATGCGTTTACTATATTCTACATATTTGACTAAAGAGATAAATTAATGTTGTTACATGTTATGTAACTTTAGGTAAGATAAATTATACAATTCCTCAAAACTAACCGAACTTTTTTTTTACTAGCCTGCGCTGTCCCACTTCTGGGCAAAGGCCTCCCTCCACTCCATCCATCTTTCGCGAGCCCAAGCGTCCTCCTTCCAGTTTTAACGGAACCTATCCAGCTCGTGGTCTGTCGCGACCCCGCCTCACTGTCTCGGGGCACCAATTCTGCGCTATTTGGGCCCACAGCCTGTCCGGCATGCGGCAGACATGTCCTGCCCAGTCCCATTTAAGTTGAGCAGTCTTTTGAACAACGTCAGCTATCTTTGTTTTGGAGCACAGTATTGTGTTTCGAAAACTGAAATCTAATATTCGTAGAGCCAATGCAAGTTTGGTGCTACGTGCGTCAATCCTACTAACATTATAAGCGCGAAAGTTTGTTTGGATGGATGGTTACCGGCAGCAAGTTCGTCATGCTTCCTTAGATGTCACTGCTTACGGTAGCGTCGGTGGTCGAGTTGCCTCCTTCCCTCAAATATAGCGAGGGGGGTAATGGCTGATCTTTGCGTTATGCTCGTGAACAGTTGCTGCTTGTGGTGACTGGTCGCCTTGCTGACCATGGTTTTATTATTGTTATTAGTAATAACTTGTTTATTTATTTTACTTCGATGGTCCTAGTTTAACGTTTGTGACTTCAAGTGACAGCTATGTGAACAGAACCCAGCATTGCATAAATATGTAAGCTGTCACGCCGGTTATACCAACTGGAGGCTTTTATTTAGGTAGTAAGTTTTTTTTGTTTACATTTTTAATTTTGATTCTTTTTTGCTTGAGTAGGTATAGATTTTATTGTATTTGTTGGTATATTGGCGTGTCTAGCTAACACATGGTCAATAATTTGATTTAATGTTCTGTGTCCTGTCATGATAATTACTTTGCATATCTACTGACTATTGTTAAAATCAAGTATTTTCTAACTGAACAGACAGCTGTGCTGCTGGAGAGTTTGTTGCGCCATTTCTTCTCCCCAGCGAAAGCACTAGGAAGTGGTGAAGGGCGGGCGTTTTGGGGGACTGTCTTTTGTAATTTTGACGTCTGAAAAGGGCTGATTCTTAGCCTAGTTTGAATAAATGACTTTTGATTTTTGTTACTCTTTCACGCAAAAACTACTGAACAGATTTGGATAAAATTTGGCATAGGTACAGATAGTTTATAGCCAAGATGAACATAATTATGATACTTTTATCCCGACATTCCCACGGGATCGAAACTTATGCAACTGCGGGGCACTGCTAGTATCTCATAGTAATAAACTAAATCCAAAATTACTTAATCACAGATATTCTGACTTCCCATAGCATAACCAGCCTATAATGTTTCCATGGACTGTTCACTGGCAGGGATTGGGACACAGGCTTCCTCTCTGTAAGGAAATGGGCCATAATCCACCACGCGGACCCGAGTAGTGAGATCAGTGGTACTGAAATTAAATAAAGTGCCTGTCTGGGTTCGAACTCAAGACCTACAACCACTGGGCCACTGGGCCACCACTGCTCTCACTAGACTTTCACATAACAAAAAAATATTAGGTTACTGTTAGAATACAAAATACGTTAATATGCGCATTAACGAGGTAATCTGGAAATTACCGGGTACAATCTGTTTAAAGTGTGAAATATGTTACCGGCCAAACCAGATTTTAGGATGAACTAGTTTCGCCTAGGCCAAATCAGTTCTCATTCGCTCGCATCTTTTGCATCCAGTATCGACGCGAAGCGGGGCTCCTATTTCTGTGTAAGGGGTTTAAAGAAACCTAACCTCTGGGTGCTCTTCGCTCGCTCTTGCATCCTACGTCGCTTATCGACCGACCACAACCATGCAACCCGTGTAGGGAGAACTGGTTTGCCCTAGGCGAAACTAGTTCATCCTAAAACCGAGGTTGGCCGGTAACAAACATTTTTTTCCACTTTAACGGACTCAGTCAGATTTAAATCTGCAGATTAACAAGTTAATCTGCACTCTAACTGATTTACGCACATTAGCGGTAACAATAACATCCGAATTGAGAACCTCCTCCTGTTTTGAGGTCTGTGAACAAACATCATTGATAGTTACTTGTAATTGAAGCTACACGTAAAAGTGAATGAGCTCAGTACATCAACCAAACATTATATGGTTTTTTTATCAGTGATAGCAGTAACACACCAAACGAGCAATAACTACATGTTCTCAGCAACGTATCGGAAATCGATAGCGGCGCACATGTTATTTAATAATGATTATATCAACAGTAATGTACAATAATCAACACAGAACGAAACTATCATGCAACTTTCCATCGCATTGTTATTAACAAAGAGCTGCCGTTGGCTACTTGCCTGTCATTATTGTTGAACATACAATTTTTATTTATATTAAATAAACTACTGCATTTGTAAATAGAATTGGTGTAAGTTGCTTATTTTTTATACGTTACCGCAGTGACATGCTCATTGGTGACTGTGAAAGCCTGAACAAAATTGCAGCTTTGATTAATTACAGAAATGGCTTAATCATCCATCTTCGTATTACTAGTATTCACTAATCGAAATATGGCTACTGTGATTTTGGCTGTCTTACTTGCATCAGCCACACTGTCTTACTGCGAGCGAATTTATGGCCAAAGGGCGACAGTAACGAGTTGAATAGGACACATGAGTCGGCCTTGTGGGACTCCAAAGCTTCGCCACATAGCATTAGCATATACACATCTAATATATAATTATCTTTTGTTGATTTTATGTTATACAAAAACTATATTTTTGGCTTTTATTAAGCCCTCTATTCCAACTAGAGGCACATAAACTGACCATAAATAAAAACATCGAACATCTACTAAACTTTGAACTACCAACGAAGCGTTAACTTTCTGGGAACTGGCCCTTCCGGGTATTTGAGTTTCTGGGAAGGATATTTTGAAACCAGCAGGGAATTCGGGAAATAGACATTCTGAATAAGAATGACGTTACAAATATGCCAACACCATAACAGAAACTGTAAATGGCAAAGTCACGTCGAAAATAATGACATGACGATTTATGGAGGCAGGCAAAGATAATGTGTGGTGTGGACATTCACTAAATGTGGCTGCAATGATGTCCGCTAGCGATACATGAAGGTGATTAGAAATGCTAGTAGCGCCGTAGGTGTAAAAGGCGTTAGTGATATAGCGTTCGTGTTAGCTGCTATAAAATTATTTGGTGAGCGGTCATTCTAGCACCACCAAGGTCGTGAGTATTTAGGTTTTCACTTATGAGCTCAGTATTAACTGAATTTAGGATCTAATTTAGAATTGCTGTATCTACTTTCGTAGGTATAAACGTAATGTAGGTAGTGGGCTGTAATCCACCACGCGGGCCTAATGTGGTTAGCAGACTATACCACATGTATCGATTTTTTTTTGGTTCTAGGAGATGCCGGTTTTCTCTTGTCAGTTTCGTAGGTATTATCATTTGCAATAAAATACACATAACCTACTACATAGTTCAAAAATAAAAGAATACATTTTCTTTTATGGAACCGTAGCCGTAGCGCATAATGTCGTAAATGCTAGATTTTTTTTAATACAACAACAGCAACAAAGGGTCTGCTCTTAGGTCGTGCAGTATGTAGGATTAAGCTTCATTGTCACTAGTAAAAGTTTCACTTTTCCCCCACATTTCTATTAAAGAATAAAGATTACCTATGTGTTAGTATCTACTATTAGTTATTCTATGACTATGTGCCAAAACCAACATAAAATTAATTATGTGAAGGCTTTCGCCTTAGAAAGGGGAAACAACGGATGAATAAACAATTAATTGAACATCTGAGGGCCGAATTTTTAATGTATGTGATGCGTGTAAATATAAACAATGTTTGTTTACGTTATAAGAATAGTATTTAGGTATTGGAATTGGAGATGGGTTTCTATTTCCAAAACGGGAAAATACCACGTGAATTTGTTTCATTGTTTCATGAAAACCAGTGCTTGTAACATAATTATGCAGATTACAGAGTAAATATCGAAATCAAATTGATTCACTCCCATTTTTTTTTTGTGTCTGTCTGTCTGTTACCTCTTGAACCGATTTAGATGAAATTTGGTATAGAGATAGTTTGAGTCCCGAGAAAGTTCATAGGATAGTTTTTATCCCGATATTCTCACGAGATCGACAATTATGCGGGTGAAACCGCGGGGCGCTGCAAGTATTTCATAAAGAATTGGCTTCTGCCCGCAGCTTCGCCCCCGTGGATGTCGGAAATTATCCCACGGGAATGTGCTACCAGGACAAAAAATAGCCTATATCCTTCCCCAGGATGCCGTTTATCTCCATGCTTCATTTTATCGATATCCGTTCAGTGGTTTAGGTTTGAAATGGTAACATACAGACGAGAGAAGTTACTTTCGAATTTAGAATATTAGTAAATGTGATAAGATTAAGGCTCCTACAATCAGGCGCGACACGCGATATAAAGAAAGAAAGCACCGCTCGTTGCGCGACTTGCGGTGCCTTTGTGTCGCGCGCGATTATATCGCGTGTCGCGCCTGTTTGAAGGAGCCTTTATGCTTTTAAAACCCAAACATTATTTTTGTATCCGTTTTTTACTATGTATATATAGTATAATCATAATGCTACTAGACAAGCTGTATTATCCGTAATGTCATTTTAAATGTCAGTTACATTTCAAGAGCAATGCCCACACTACTTTTTTGCCCGGTTGCTGATAAAGTGAAGGTTACTGCAAGACCTTGCTGAGCTTTGCAAAATAGCTGTATTAATAACCAATCACTAGTAACTTATCCCAGAGCTAATCGTAATGCAATCAACTTGAATAAACTTTCTAGACGTAAAATAAATTTTCTTTTCATTGAATGCCAATAAAATTACCTCGGGTCATGAATTTATGACGAGTTCTAGAAATAAATACTCGAGAGTGATTTAAGAAATTTTTTTACCTGACTACGGCGAAGCAAAAAGGAGGGTTAATTTTTCAATGGTTTGTTGATCGAAGGTGAATGAAATGGTTTCAGGGTAGCAATACAATATTTTGTTAGTAGGTACTATTCAAAGAAAGATTTAATTTTAATCTAGTACGAGGACGACGTTAATATAAACATTATATGCTTATTTTTCTGACCTCCATTAATAGCCCAGAGCTATACTTACTTTTTAATTACTCAGCGAATCATAAAATAATATTAAAAATGCGAAAGCTGGGCTGTTTGGAGATTGTACTCGTATGTTCATCAACCGATCACATTGATGCAGGAATTTGTTGAAAACTCATACAGTTTACATGACTACGTTTTTGTTGTAACAGCTAGATCTCGTTATCTCAACCTCTGCTTACTGGTAATGAGACTAAATATCGCAATAATTTAAATGATTGTAGTCTCTTGCCTCTTTAGCCAAGGTTCTACGTAGGCTGGCGACTGGCTCACGACACGGATACACGCGTGTTACAGAATGTGAACGTGAATACCCAGTCCTAACGATTTTGCAAAACGTTTCGACACTACACTCGAGGAATTACTTGCTATCGTGGCAAAACTGCTCTCTGGTTATGAAATATCCGTCATATCACAAGTTAAACATGGGAAACAGTGTCAACTATTTTATGAAGGATTATTTTGAAAACCGTCGGTAAGTGTTAATAATTATTAAACATGCTGCTTCATTGACGAGTGCTTCCAAAGGATGCTTTCGGAAAATCAAAAAGGGTCCATCATCAATTAAGGCTTTTATTGGCTTTTAGCGCAGCACATCTTTGCAAAAGACCGCAATAAAGTGAAATGACTACGTGATACGTAAAAGCAATGCTTAGCATAACAACCAAGGTAGGTACTTCATCGTTATCAGCAGCCATTTATGTTTTGTCATCATCAATGCTTAAGTCACTTGTAAGCATTGTAAGTTACACAAATACACCAGAGTTATATATGACAGTTAATTGTATGTATAGAGAAAGAGTTAATAACGGAATATTTTAAAAGTATTATGTATTTACCTGTATTTGAGGTGCTAATCTTGGTGCTCCACACGAACACTGCTCTCCACACAGGCATCCATTATCGAACGCCCGACCAGACGCCAGGTCTCCTAGATGCCTCCCCGAGGGAGTCGCTAGCCTTAACGCAGACGCGTCAGACTGCGATCTATGATGCCCTCTCCTTGCCGCCGCCGGCCTGATCTCCTCGGCCAATATAGAGTCCCTTAGTTTAGTCGCTCTCGATCGCTTAACGTCACCTCCGAAAGCAGTCAATAACCACGCGAGCTTAAGGGAAAACTCAGCACTTTGTTTACACCTGCACACCAAATACGGTTTCAACACGTCCGCCACATCGCTCATTTCTATATACATGGTCGCTAATTGTGGCAGGTAGAAATCCACGTCTTCGTATGGGAATGAGAATAGTTTGTTTGCCAGATATGTCTGCACGCCCGGCTCTTTAGAGTTGAACAGGTATGAGATGGCCATGCTCATGTCGAACAGTTTACTTTCGAACAACCGGAGCAGAAAGTCTTTGTTTTTAGATGTTTCAGCGGCACAAATATCTGATTTCACTGCTGAGTCAATTAATGTATCGGGAGGATCAGGCGGTTTATCTGTGTCTTCTGGGTTGCCAGAGTCCAGGCTTTCTCTGGACCTTGCAGCGGCTGGGGGTTGTGGTCGCTCCTCGTCGTTGCCGTCGGGAGGTGTGTGAATGCCGGAGTCGTCGGAGCCCGTGGGCACCTCCGGTGGAAGCGCTAATCTCGGAGCGGGCACTTCGATAGGGATTCGAAGTGGCGCCCCCTCCGGCGAAGTAGGTGTCATGTCTTCTGGTATCCTCTGAAGCACAGAGTCCAGGGATCTGTTCCTTTGGTGGCCGCATCCTGCAGGCGGCCCGCTCGCACCCGTCACATGTCTATAACAAAGGAAAAAGAAAGAGGTAAGGAAAAAATATTTCAGAATAACAATTTCCTTGACGGCATCACAAGTCAGTAAACCCCTACATAAAGTTATAAGTTACACGTACTTATAAAACGGATCCTCGTAATGCTGTATGCCGATGACAATAATCTTTCTAACCATTTGCTCGATTTACACTATAACGCACAGAAACTCAACACTGATTTAGAACACAGAGCACGATTATTCAATTAGCCTCCTCACATAAACATAGTAGCACTGAAACACTGGCGTAGCGTTAAAACAATGCGAGCAGCCTTGTGATATTATATCATAGCGCGTATTTAAACAATAAACATTGTGCAAACGCAGCACACACGTCCTACCTCGCGGGCGCCGTATGGCAAACTGTTTTACGCAACAAGGCAACAAATAGACGCGCCGCTCCGCATACCATTCGAATAAGGATCACCTCGATTATGCAGCCGAAACACAACTAAACAACATCGAAACAGTATAAACAAAGATCTTTTCGACGACCGAGTTTACGATGTAGAGTTTACGTTTTCTCAGAAACGTGGAACCAATTTCTATGTTGTATTTAAATTTTACACAGACTTGACGAGACACTTGTGCAAACTGACGTAACGTTATTCAGTAATCGGGTCTTTCAAGCAAGACATATACCAGTAAAATGGATATTTAGAAAATTAGAGGTCAATGACTTAATATTCCGTAAGGCAAGCGATTTCACGCTGTATTCGTAAAAAAAGGAACGCTGTAAAGGATGACATTAGAATCTTATACATATTTTATATTGAAGAGACGATTACCAACGCCAGTTCCTGATGAGACTGCGCGGCGTATTTGCTAATGTTGTAAGAAATTTCAATGAGATGGTTACAGTTACAATCGTAAACAAATTATCTAGGACTCCAGATAGATGTCTTCTCGTATTCAGCACATAATTGTTCTCTTTTTGCAACAACCAGCAGACACAGTGACATAACCGAGATTCAAGAACGCATACCAACTCACTAAGTAGGAGAAAGCGGCCGATGACCCCAAAAGTTTATCACCGACTCCATCCGACTTAGCTATCATTCTCGGAAGATACATAAAACGCAGTGCAGTCTTAAGTGGCGATGGCGTTCTTAATGCGACCGCGTATTCACACAAGAAAGTAGAGGAAGTGGAAGTGTGTATAGCGGCCACTCAATGAGTGAACATTCCATGCGAAGCGTGAGTGGTGAACGAATTATCGTTGGTTTATTTTTGGAACGTTATCGGAAATCGTGCATGTGGTGCGTCCTGCCAACAGATGTGCCGTTCAACATTGTTGAGGAGGCATCGAAAGAGAGGAGCCATTCATTCAAACCTATTTTAGTGACGTACTTACGGAGTTACGGAGCACTAAAATGTGGATTACGGAAATCTCCAGGAACATATCAGTCATTTGAGTGATTAATATTGATGCTTTGATTGATCTACATATAATAAGAAATGATTATATTATTCACGTTATCATTTGAATAAGCAGAATAAGTGTAATAGGTAATTATTTATAAATATGAAAAACGTGTAGTCGAGTGTAGCTTATTTTCAATGGCATAATTGAAATCTTTTCTGAAGTGCATATACTAAAAACCAACGCTGTGCCTGTAGGTCCACTTGTTACTACGTTTTCTAAATAAACATAATCCTATATTTAAAGTAACGATCATAACATTCATATTTACGATCAATTATCGTCCACATAGGCCATTACTAATTTATGGAACAAAGCCAAAATAATAATACCCCACAAAAGGATAGTCACAACGCTTTACAAGCAACTGCAATCTTGATAAAAAAGTCCTTCAACCTGACAAGTCAATATTTCGTTAAAAAAAATTATAAATTACCTTTTCCCGGAAATGCATATTTAAACATCCGACAGTGGTCGGTTAATGATGATCATTTCACCTTCAGTACAATACAGGCAATGTCACAGAATTCAGTAAGGAGAAAATGTATAGAAATCAGCTAATACTAAAAGGTGCGGTGTCTTGCTTGTCTTTCAAATCTTAACTTAAAATCTCTTCCGGTGTTATGCGACAACTTGTTTACGTTATCACCCCAAAAGTAGGTCAACCCACTACGACCGATGGACTATACAAATATCCACTCTCCGACCTCGCGTGACTACAACTACACACCACGCATTGAAAATCACACTTAAACAATAAAATTTATCTGCGATTCATGTGACAATGCAAAAACAAGAACATCGAGCACAACAAAACAATTATTGGATGTTAAGACCTCTGACAACAGCACCAATGAAAAATATTAAATGAATTGACACACCACTTATGGCGACTCTTCCTATATTGATTTCAATTAAAACTGTTTACAGCTCCCAATGACGCCGGTTGGCATTTATGTCTACAACATTCCATAAGACAAAAAAGCGTTCTTCGATGAGCCTTCGCGAAAAGTAAAAGTGACGTCTGTCTACAAGATAATTCCGGTACATTAGGAAAAGCTTTTAATGGCTTACTTAGATGATCTCGTCATTTTTCTTTGAGGCACGCGATCTTAGCGATTAACAGGTGAATGTTACCGAGCACTGGCTATCGAAAAACTTGAAGGCCTCAGTACTGTTGTACACGTTATGGACACATTTCACGATGCGGATTGACGTCAACATCAAACAATAGCGGATTGATTCGACTCGGCACCATACCGTGGTTATTGTATGAATATTGGTGAAAGCCAGTCGTGTCGCCTTCTGCAAACTGATTTCGTACACAATCGATCATTGTGAGTATTTAATCTATAGCTGCAAGCACCTGTTCCGATTCAAAATCCATTTCGAAACACTACTTAATATATCATATTCTTGTACAACGTTGGCGATCTCTAATAAACATTGCAGATCATCATTAAGTTTGGAACATGGAGAAAGTTTCGTAGAAATGCTGCAATTTGAGCGAAAATAAAAGACATGAAAATAAAGATCGTGGCAATAGTTGTTAGAGTCGTTAAAGTATAATTGCTTTTATAAGCAATGATCAACAAGTGTCGACTGTCTACGGAACATGAAAATCGTGCAGTGCGCTCTTAGTAAATCGTGGACCGTGGTAGCGAAAGTGAACGCCTCCTTCGACCTTGTATTAACTCTGTCTGCCACATGTTTTTAGATACACAGACTCTTCCTACGAAACAGCAACCCCACAGAATTTAGAAAAACTTCTAGGCCAAGATACTTAGCTCGATACAGACAAAGAATAATTTCAAAGGAATATTCATAGTTTTAAAAGTAGAAATGTTCTTCAAACACATGTCTTTATGAAGATAATTTCAAATAACAAAGTACAGTTAGTTCTAGTCAAGTCGAATGCGCTGTATACACGTATTTGTAGAAAATAAATATTTGAAGTTTATTTTCAACATGCCTTTGAAGTTACATACATCATCATCATCATCTGCCTAGCCTTTTCTCAACTATGTTGGGGTCGGCTTCCAGTCCAACCGGATGCAGCTGAGTACCTACCAGTATTTTACATGGAGCGATTGCCTATCTGACGAAGTTTATAGAAGTAGACATACATGTATATACGAATATTAAAATATTAGGACTTGTTGTTTGAGATATTAATTTTTTTTTAAAGATTTCAAGGACCACATGTATTTCATTATTTTATGAGATTTTAAATTAATTTATTTGATTGTTTATGTACACACAATAAAATAGATAGAAATACGACATAAACCTTTTGAGTACTTCCTAAAAATTTCTAAAAAAAAATCTTCCAGCAGACCGGCGAAAGGAGAAATGTAGACAATAGTGTGTGAGAACAAGAAAAGAAAAATATGATTATGACTTAGTATTAACAAAACTATTGTTCTGCATGTCAAATAAAATAAAGAATTTTATAACAGCAGCAGTGCAGTACTCATGCCGATGTCCTATTAACGTTACTTCATAAACTACATTATTACAAACTATTACGAAAACATAATTACTCTACTAAGTTGAAATAATACATTACCACCGTACCTTTCGTATACAACTGGTGCTAGTAAGATATGTATTTCATATATACTCGTACATTGCTAGATTCAAACAACTGTGTCTGTTGTTTGTAAGTTAGTAATAATTTTCAAGAAGGACGTATTTACATTAAATTGAATCAGTCTAGTATCTTGTTTCTTAATCATAACTATAATATTTGTAACGAACAGCTAAATATTCAACCACTTCAGAGATTATTTTGAAGTCACCGTTTCATGTAGAGATGGAATCAATCTTTGGAATTTAATAAACTGTTTTTGCACGGATGTTGCTACAGGCAACATCCCATCCATAACCTAACCATGGCATCAAACTCCCCCCACAGGTGATATTTAGTTAAGGCCAGGATCTTCGAGCGTAGTAGGCATTTAGCGTTACCTCCGTCCTCGCGTGGCAAATGCCGCGAAAGCGCAGTTCGAATGAACTCGCTGACCCCTGTCACGGTTATTTTTATAAGTAATAGTTTTGTGAATCGGCCCTATTCTTGAAATATAGGGCTGCTCGTCTACAGTATTTTAATTTCATCATCCTACTTTAGTTTCTTTCTAGTTTTGTGATTGTAAATATTATATTTTTAACCGACTTCAAAAAAGGCGGAGGTTCTCAATTCGGATATTTCTATTTTTTTTTATGTATGTTAGGGCATAACTCCATCGTAAATAGACAGATTTGCAATTTTTTTTTCTTTAGCATCGTTGTGATTTGAAAATTTTATGAAACGAAAAAGCAACAGTAAAAAGAGACATGAGATTTAACGTGGGAGAAAATGAGATAGGAAGCATTATACAGTGTTTTTTTTTTGTTTTTTAAACGGTTTTATTTAGCTCACCCCGTTTGTTTTATTCTTGGGTCATATTTAGTAATTCAAATTTCACCCTCTTCCTGTCAACCGATTAATCTGAAATTTTGTATACACTTTGGATTTTGGTGACAATACAATTATGTTTATTCATTATCATTATAAATTCAAGATGGCCGCCGCTACAAAATGGCGGATAATTTATGTTTTATTAATCCCATCAATATGGGTATCAAATGAAAGTGCTCAACCAGTATAATACAATGTACTGTATAAAATTAAAATCCAAGATGGCGGCCTCTACAAAATGGCGGATAACTTAGGTTTTATCAATCCCATCAACATGGGTATCAAATGAAAGGTCTCAACAAGTAGAATACAATTTACTATGCAAAATTGAAATACAAGATGGCGGCCGCTACAAAATGGCGGATAACGTAGGTTTTATCGATCCCATCAATATGGGTATCAAATGAAAGGTCTCAACAAGTAGAATACAATTTACTATGCAAAATTGAAATCTAAGATGGCCGCCGCTACCAAATGGCTGATAACAATTTTTTTTCAAGCACTAAATGAATTAAACAGAATGCGAAATAAAAACTAAAAACTAGAAAATAAAAAAATAGGTAAAAAAACTTTTTCAGTTAAACGGTTTTATGTTAAACATACATTGCAATGTTTAAGATAAATGTACTAAAAACCAAAAAATAATAAAATAGATACAGTCGTGGGAATTATAAACATATGCATAGACTAGACTAAAATAAAACCGTGGGGCACGTCAATTGTCTACAAATTATCGACTTAATGTGACGTGCCCCACGGTTTTATTTTAGTCTAGTCTATGCATATGTTTATAATTCCCGCGACTGTATCTATTTTATTATTTTTTGGTTTTTAGTACATTTTTATTATTACAAATGACATCACATTTAATCCTATGCTACTAATTTGTGGTGATGATGAGGATGATGGTGATGGTGATGGCGATGGTGATGGTGATGGCGATGGTGATGGTGATGGCGATGGTGGTGGCGATGGTGATGGCGATGATGATGATGGTGATGCGATGGTAATGGCGATGGTGATGGCGATGGCGATGGCGATGATGATGGTGATGCGTTGGTGATGGCGATGGTGATGCGATGGTGATGGCGATGATGATGGCGGTGTTGGTGATGGCGATGGCGATGGTGATGGCGATGGTGATGGCTATGGTGATGGCGATGGCGATGGCGATAGCGATGGTGATGGCGATGGCGATGGTGATGGCGATGGCGATGGCGATGGTGATGGTGAAGGATGGATGGATGGATGGATGGATGGATGGATGGATGTTCTTTAGCATCGTTGTGATTTGAAAGTTTATGAAACGAAAAAGCGACAGTAAAAAGAGACATGTAAATTCATAAGATTTAACGTGGGAGAAAATGAGATAGGAAGCATTATACAGTGTTTTTGAAGGTTTCACTTCTACCACCTGTGAATTGCACACATGCTGTTTTTTTATTTTTGTAAAGATCTGATGATGACTTTCGGAGACAAACAACGGAACTCTTCAATAAATGCCAGCAAATCAACCGCGATTGCTGCTATAGCATATGTAATCGCAATCACACAACATAACATCACGCCTGTACCCTTCAAAGGATAAGGCAATAGCTGTTCAATAGCTTTGTTACATTCACATAGCAAGTAGTGATATATGAATTTGTTTGGGGTAGGTAAGTACAACAAAAAAGTGAAAAAAAAAAAACCGACTTCCAAAAAAAAAACACTACAAAGTGAAAAATAACTTTAGTTTAGAAAGTCGGTGTCAAAAAATGAAAATATATTCTTCACGTTGTAGTGTTTTTTTTGAGTCGGTTGTTATTTTTAGTTTTTTTGGTTGCTTGAATTCGTCAATAAGTTTTTTTAATTAAATCTACTAATCAAAAACACCACAATACGTATTTTTATTGAACTCTTCCTATTTCATTCACAACGAATTTCATATTTTTAAATAAAAAAACAGCATGTGTGCAATTCACACGTGGTAGAAGTGAAACCTTCAAAAACACTGTATAATGCTTCCTATCTCATTTTCTCCCACGTTAAATCTTATGAATTTACATGTCTCTTTTTACTGTCGCTTTTTCGTTTCATAAACTTTCAAATCACAACGATGCTAAAGAACATCCATCCATCCATCCATCCATCACCATCACCATCGCCATCGCCATCGCCATCTCCATCGCCATCGCCATCACCATCACCATCATCATCATCATCATCGCCATCGCCATCACCATCGCCATCGCCATAACCATCGCCATCGCCATCACCATCTCCATCGCCATCACCATCATCATCATCGCCATCGCCATCACCATCGCCATAATCATCGCCATCGCCATCACCATCATCATCACCATCGCTATCACCATCACCATCGCCATCACCATCGCCATCACCATCGCCATCGCCATCACCATCGCCACCATCATCATCGCCATCGCCATCACCATCGCCATCACCATCGCCATCGCCATCGCCAACACCATCACCATCATCATCATCATCACAAATTAGTAGCATAGGATTAAATGTGATGTCATTTGTAATAATAAAAAACAAAAACACTGTATAATGCTTCCTATCTCATTTTCTCCCACGTTAAATCTTATGTCTCTTTTTACTGTAGCTTATTCGTTTCATAAAATTTTCAAATCACAATAATACTAAAGAAGTTTTCACTTCAAAAAAATATAATATTTTACCTATACAATCACAAAACTAGAAACACAAACTCAAAAAACTCAAATTTTGCAATTGAATATAAACCTTATTCCGTTGTAGTAAAGTTGAAAATCTATTACAGATATTACGATAATTGTAAATTTATGGTACCGACCTGCTACTGCTAGTACTGTGACGAAAGCAAGAGAACCTATACAACTACAATATTATTCTGTCGCGTCGTCTTATAAGTGGGTAGTTATAAATACGTAGAAAAATAATAATCAAACTTACTTTATTTTTTTTTATGCTTTGCAGTTCAATGCTGAACATTTTTTTTTCTTTCTTCTGTTTTTATTCCCTATAATTTAATCTTAATTATCACTATATATTACAACTATATTATAACAAACTAATATTTAGTTTAATTATTAATACTAGAACCTAAACAATATTTACAGACTGATTTTTGAAACTAATACACAAACACGGAAATTAACAATAATATAACGTATATTTCGATCGATTAGCGGGAACGCGGCGAGCCAGCAAAAGCGACACAGGTCCTACCTCGGTAACGCCCGGCGGGCTACTGAAGTGAAGCGCGCAGGCCGCCTTCTTAGATTATATCTTGTTAAGACAATAAAATCAGTTTTGAAAAAAATTAACCGTAGAATGTTCTACTATACATCATTGCCTATTTTTTGATATATTTTTTGCGAGTAAAAGTTAAGTCTACTTCAAATACGACTTGAAAAACGATTAAAAACTTCGCTGTTTTCGATTTGTTTGCGATTTTTTATGATCGAGTGAAGTTGTAAATATCGTGTTTTGAACCATAGAATAATCAAGAATGTTAGTTAAACTATGCCATATATTTTTTTCAGATTAAAACAAAGAATATTTGATTGTTTAATGTCGAATCAAAAATAGGTCGATTCTGAGATTTCCGAGAGTCCTGGCCTTAATAGATGACGAAGAAGCAAAAATGATTGGAGTTTGAAACGGTGGGGTTTCTTGCCCATTCTTCTCCATACGAAAACTACTTTTTTGGAAGGGGCGACTAGAATCAATTCTATTTTATTGTAATGTTTGACGTTCAAAGGTGCCTTTTATGTGCCTATTTGAAATTTATTTCAAATAGGCACATAAAAGGCACCTTTGACTTTGATTATAATCTTAAAATATTTGCGTGATACGTAAGGTAGATGGTGCAGCACAGCAGGATAAGAGCTTACATAATACACGTTTTGGAATGGGCAACTAGCTTCAACTTTCTGACTAACTGACGGACTATTTTAATTTTGACAATTCAAAAGTACAAGGTTTAATTGAAATAAATGCTTTGAGTTTGAGTTTGAATGTCTCCATCATTAATGGTAGGATCTGTTGTGCATATTATAAATTAGAGCATTAGAACTGACTGGACTATAGTTTGAATATGAACACAATCCTCAGAGACCATTGCCATATATACATACCACTAGGCAGGACGGATTAGTCACCATAGTACAATAGTCTTAGCAAACATTTACTACTGTTTGTCCTCCGGATTTAATCCCCTGGTCGCTTGAACCTCCCAGAGGATACCTCCCATTACAAACGGTCCACTAATCTCGGTATCCTTGTCTCTAAGCCAGGCTAATAGCTATCACAGACCCACAAACATGTGTCTTGTTCCAGACTAACACATGTGCAAACAAATTAATTAACTACAACAGAAAAATAAGGTCAATGTAAGGTAATATTATTATATTCAACTAAATACATGCTAGTTTATGAATTTGCCACTAATATACTTACTATATTTGGCACGTATACATACATATATTCTTCGCCATGGATGACCTAAATATTACGTCAGTGTGGAATACGCTCAACCAATCAAGGGTTTAATAAAGTCTGATTCAAAGTCAGTCTAAGGAATAAAATGTAAAGTAGAAGAAAATAATGGATCCGTAGCCCGGTTAGATTGGAAAATAGTTCACAGAGAAACTGTTTCCAATCTAGCGCGCCAATAAAACGGGATCATTGGAAAATTCCGCACATTTATTATTTTACATACTTGCCATACGTCTTCAGCTTAATTTGATGCACGCTCTATATAATTACATAATGCTGTTACTGTTGTAAGCATGCATATAAAAACCAAAAGTCGTAAACTAATTTATAAGACGATTGGGCAACCGAATGTAAGTATTCTCAATGGCACCTGGACCGTAATATAGACGTTATGCAAGATATTGTGAACGCAGTGTTACGAATTTTTTATCTAAGTTCTAATAAGTAAAGAGATAAGAGTCTTGGGTAATTTCTGCATTCATATTTAATCTGTTCTTACAAAATTCGATCACCGAAGTCTTCCTGCTTTGTTAGATTAGAAAAATGATTCTAATCTAATGTTTTTAGGTTGGGAATTCCGATTTTAATTTGTTGACTGAGCTAACACGAGCCACTTCATAAACTTGTTTTGTTTTGCTCACAGCACATATCACTAGATATATGGATAGTTATAGGGGGGATTATTTCAGAATTGACGCTGTTTTAAAACCCACAAAAACCGAACAAACGTCAGTAGCCTGCTAAACACAAGTCAACACTGCAAAATGCTATAAAAACATCTGCAATAACAACGACGTTTCAGAGGCGTCGATTGTTGTTTGTTATTCAGTTTATTTGTAAACCTCTGTGACTTTGAAAACAAGGAGGTAAAGTCATTCTGTTTGTGGATCTCAACGTCATTGTCTCATAAGGGCCAGACTTTCGGTCACGCTGCTAAACCACATGTGACCATAACAAAATCAATATATAAATAAAATTAGCAGGTAACACCCTCCACTCCCCACTTTCTGCGAATGTTTACTACCACGTGCTACACAATTAACTTTGTATAAGGTACTAAGTAATCCAATAGACGACTCCAACCAACCAATGAATCACTTGTAAGGATTCCTTGACACTGGTTTTACGATATTTTATTAAATTTTCTACTTCCATGCAACGTTGGAGATGAAAATCTAATAATTTGATGTAAAGAAACGTAACAATATCAAATATTATGATCAAACACTACAAACAAACCTTATCTGAAGAGTAAAGAACCTCCAAAGACATGGTGACATTCAAAATTCAATGATACTGTGTAATTAAAGCAGTATTTGTAAAGAGTTTCATCATTTCATGACATAATCTCAACAAGTCAACAGACTCCCGCGTAGACCGTTATAACGGAGTAGGGACGATCCTGGGGGGATGCACACATCATGCTTTACAAAGGGATTGATAAATTGGAGTAAGACGTTTTTAGATCACAACTGAGTGCTTATGAAGTAACGATGTTAATACATTCAATGTTTCCCAGATCTTTGCAACCTTTTAGCTAGAACGAGTACTGAGAAATTCCTTTTCAGAGAGAACGCACTACATATTTGTAGAGACTGTTCCTCAAAGCATACCAAATTCCATTTAAGACGTATTATCTCGTTCTATTTATAATTTAGTAACATTTAGGTAATGTTCGTTTGATGATTTCCAAGAATTTGATAACCTCTTAGAATTCTTGCTTTCTTTCATACGACTCGTGCGCAACAAGGCAGTGGAGTAGAATGTTGGTACATACATATTTTGAAAGGCTGTAAGTACCTATCAAGAATCGTCTGCTCATTTTACAGACAGCTAACCAAACACAATTGTAATTTTAAAAAAAACCTGATCTATAAATACATGAGAAGTAGGTAATTAGGGTAATTAAGTTTTGTTTGTGCAGTAGTCATTTGAAGTAATAATGAAATATACAATTAGTTTTAGGTCTGACTCTGAAGGTCGATTCGCATATAACCTGACTGAAATGTAGAGAAACGTGTAGTGACGTCAATACTGGAGTAGATATTGAAGGTAAGTAAATTAACAGCAACTTTCGCACACATGTTGCCTAGTAAAATTAATTTTTTTTAGATACAAAAAGAGAGGAGGAGGGGGAGGTGGGGACTTTTTGGGAAAAAGTTTCCGGCCATCATCCCGCAATCGCAAATGTTTGCAGGGTTGCATCTGCGGGTCGTATACATCTGTCGAATTTAACGGTCCCGGATTGGCGGGAGTTCGCAAACCATCTGCCACTCGTTTCGATTTCATACGGAGATAAGTGGATAACGACAGATGTAAAAATATTCAAAACAAAATACAGAGAATTTTAAAGTCACATTGAGATTACAACGTTTACACATACATAATACACGAATGGGCATGACAAAAATTTAAAGAGCTCCTGAGTCTTATCCCGACTATGTACATGCAAATTATTTACATTCGTCACTAAAATGATTTACTCAGAGAGACTTGAGCATTGATAATAAATTGTACTTTGAACTTACTATAATCAGTAAGTTAGTTAGTAATAGAGACTGTCCCCGATTGCTACATGTTCCCATTTGGTTGAATAACCACAGTACTGTATGAAATAAATCAAGCGTTTATGGGTAAACCGAGGAAGGAATGCCATTGTGCTACCAAAACGCATTACCGCATGCAGTACAACCGAACACGTGGGTGATAAGTAATTAAAATAACTGTTTAGTATTACACAAAATTGATTATAAATTAATTTATACAGATGAATGTTTAGTATTTAAATACGTATGTAAAACAGTGCACTTAAAACTTGATTTCGGTATAACGCTTGGCCTCGCTGAGAGCTCGTGCACTAAGCGTTCGAAGCGCTGTCGGTTCTCGACTTCTGAATGGACGAAATAAAGTGGTGTGTCATACTTTATGTAAGTTAACTCTGTGGAGCCAACAGCAAGTGTGTTTATGTTGACGCGCATATCAATTAAAAGCAGTAGGCGTACTTTAATGAGACTTTCTCTGTTTATGTTCTCAAGGCCTTTTGGTAACATTGTTTTGGGTAGAAAGTTAATCAAAAGTGGGTAAAAGTTCTTACTTATTCCATTAGAAGAGATATAGCGAGAACATTGATCTTTAGTTTCCTCCAAATGATTAATTTATTCAACAGTTCAAAACTTGAAACGTATAACCTAAACTTGTAAATGATTCGGAGACTATAAAGTTAGAAACTATCACAATTTGATCCACTATTCGCCTCGCTTATGAGAGAAGAGACAGACAGAGAATTAGTTTATGAAAGGGCGGGAAAATAAACATAATTTCAAGAAAATAAATAAAAACATCTAAGTACGTACTAAAGCACCAATTTCTGAATAAACTCTTCACAAATTGATCCCTACATATATTTTAGTCAACAGCAGCTGTAGGTATAGTGGGATTTTTTTTGATCAAATATTCAATAAAGTAAATAAATAAACCTTGAAGTTAACAAGGTCAGAATGGACCGTAGGCGTGGCGATCCTATTGTGATCTAAAATTCAATAAATTGAATCGGGGATCCAATCGACCCGTATGATGAATATGATGTTAGTCGAAGGGTTAGCTCTTGACACCCACATTTATCATGACGTCACCCGTATATAACGGTATTAATTAAGGGGGAATTCCTCGTGTTATAAACATTAGTTCGCATTTAGTATTCCCCTTTTAATGGTTAAATGCGACGTTTTGCGCATAAAATAACTGATAAAAAGCTAATAAAAGTTCGTGTGTCATAAGTTCATAACATAAAGTAATGTAGGTAAGTACCAAGTACAAAAAGGCTCCTGCAAACAGGCGCGACGTGCGACGCGAATCGCGCACGACACAAAGGCACCGCTCCTTCCGCAGCACCGATTTTATCGCGTGTCGCGCCTGTTTGAAGGAGCCTTAATACGCTATAATAAATAATAACTAATAGACAAAGAAAAACTGCATTCTTAATTAAACATGTAACATGTACATATATATATAAGAAAGAAATTGTAAAAGAAATTGTTTGACTATTTTATATATTGTATTTAAATAACTATTGGAAATTGTGACATTAATTTTATTATTGACTGATTATTTTTAATAATGAATTAGAATATTATTATGTAGGTATTATTAGTAAACATGAATTTTAATTGGACCTAAACACGATACTTTTGCATGCCTTGTAATTGGTAAAATATGGCTGTTTCTGTATTTATATTAGTAAGACCTTATCTTGTACCCGTATTTGCAAAATAAAATATCTTTATCTTTATAAAATAAGCGCCCAGTGCCTTGATGCAAACAGAACACCTCCTCCTCACTCAAGAACAATACTTATGCTTTTACCGCAAATAGACAGCGAACAAGATCTCCTTAGTGCCAGACAAAGTGACCAAAGCAATTCCCGGCCATTCCCCACCGGATCAGACTGTTTCTACCGTGCACCTATCATCGAGCTACATCCTTCCTTTTGACCTAATATACTGGCTATGTTCGCCGCCTGACGATAATCGGAGTATATTTCCAACTTCCAGTTTACCAATATAGTCTTCATATTCGAAAACAAACGTTCTACTAACAAAACAAACAACAACCCTACATTTGAAAGCGCGTGCGCAATACAGAAGTCTGTTTAGTGTGTTGCATGTGGAAACAGGTGTTCGTAGTATTGTCAAGTTGGCCAAATGTCTACGTAAAATGTAAAAGAAATGGCGTCCACCGATAATGACTGCTTTTCCCAAAGGCTTCAGGCTCAAGAGTTTGTGGATTTGGTGCCAAATAGCTTCACCGCATGGAGGAGTGTATTCTACTGGGCACGAGTATTATAATTCTTTATCATTAACAAGTTACTTATTTTCACACTAGTTTTCACTTCCAGATGAGCGGAACCGCAAACAGCATTAACAAAGACTACCTATTCAATAAGAAATATTGGTCCCAATTCAAACTGATAATTTTCATTCGGACATCATTCAATACATCAATATGAATGTAACAGACGTCATACGTCTGCCACATTCATATTTGATACATCAATGAATGTTCAAGTGTTTCTCCTCCGAGGTCATTGAACAGGGCCATAGGGACTGACGGATTTCTGATTCATTCATAAGTCATAAGTTCATAACACCATTTTGAACATGATTTCAAGACGAAGAATAAATCCTGTTTTCCTCAATTAAGGCTGGCGTCTAAGCAGGACTAGACTTTAATTATGTAATGATGAGAATCTGACGCATTATGTCATGTAATTATTTTCTCAATGACTTCTGATTGTAATCTTTGCCAAGACAATCGCATTTCCTGGTTTGGATCATCCACTTCTGTTAATTAATTTAAAGAGCGGAGGAACTAAACAAAACTGAATGAAAACTGCGTAATTCTTTTGGCATTGCATGAATGAGTTTTGATCCAATACCATTTCATGTCTCAACCAAGCTTTAAATAAATCACAACGTCATTTTGGTATACCATAAAGCAAAATATTATTCTATCCATCTATCTATATCATCTCAGCACTTTTAAATTGTGGGAGGAGAGTTCAATTTCATAAATGCATCACCCATCCTGTCGGTTCTCATTCCATGTTTTTAGCCAGCCAGCAAATTTTAATTGCTTTACGTGTTGAGCTTTCCACAAAGGCTCTTTAGGACGCACAGAAAAGCCCAGTGGGCTACAAGTTGAGTATTCCAGTGTAAGACCATGGCAAGGTTTAAATTACTGACGATATTTCGCAAAGCTATTACCAAATGCTTCATGGCTATTTGATAGTGTTTAATTCTTGCATGGCAGATGCGAAGATTGCTATTCGTTCCCCTAAACGCATAAAATTGATGGTTTGTTTTCTAATAAAAGGTATTGTGTTAGTGACATAGTGACCTATAAAGACCAAGACTCTTTGCCACAAAAGGAGGTTAGTTCGAGCTATCAATCATCACCTTCGACTAAGAACGTCTGAAAGTTAGACAAAAGCTGTTGGTCTATAAAATAAACATTTAATCCATGGTTCAATGTTCAATGTCATATGGTCAGAACTTATTTAAATCCATTCCCAAAGCAGGTTAGGTTATAGATTATCTACTAGAACACATTTCAAGTAGTCATACGTGAGAAACTTGACAGTTCAAATATTCATATCGTCGTAGCACAAATGTAGCTTTGGGGGCAGCTGCACAATTATTTCTTTTTTCGCACAAATATCTTGTAACCCTCAAACGTACAACGCTACGGGGCGTCATCGCTTTCCTCTCAACACAATGTGGTTTCCTAAACACTCAAAAACGTTTGCTTCCTTCCATTGCAAGGGCCATTATACCGCTTCCTCTAAACACAATAGAATGTAAAAGCCACTTGGCGTGACGAAGCAACAATTATTAAGTGAGGGTGACACAACTTGATTCTACGACCAAATCTAAGTTCGACAGCAATAACTTCAAAATGAACCTCTGCTTGTTTTTTACCTAAATACACCAAAGTTATTGGTTTTCAGAAGACCGTTTCTGTAAGATGCTTGCTTATATTTATTTTATTAATAAATCATGTTTCTTTTGTGTATATTTTTCACAACTTTTTGATTCTGTAACGATATCAAAAATTCAGCAGTGATTCTCTTTCATGTGGCTATAATTCTGAGATTTACTACCCGTGTAGCACTTTATTTTGCGGTAACAAACGCCAACACGTGCCCATATTGAATTAGTTCAAATTGTTAAGTATAAAAAAAACTTTATTTGATTAGTTTAACATTCTTAATGACAGCGATGAAGGAAATCCTTAATCAAATGAACCTGTTACAATCTCGCGTCGTATCACCTTGAATGATTGTTTTTTTTTTCAATAGTGACGTAACAAGCTTTGTTTTAAACGTAAGTAAAAGCAAATGATAGAAGGATCGTAAAAACGTCTCAGTAAAAATATTAGATAGTTGCAATCGAAGTCTGAATCATAAATCTATCACAGACGTAACCCTATGTTTCATTAAACGGAAGCATATGTCCAAAGGATTTATTAAATAATAGATATTAGCACTCAATAATTTATAGATTCAACGAAAGGTTACAAAGAAATAAAAGTACATCGGAGCAGGAGTACTTAAAATAAGGGCCTGTTCACATCTCCACGTCACGACGTCGTCAACGTGGAACGGTGCGGTCGCGGCACGGTACGTCGACATAACGTGCAAATTTACGTTATCGTATCGAAAAAATGCACGTCACGACGCCGCCGCAACGTTACATTTTGCCGTGCCTTGTAAAATTCCGGTACATTCTTCACTAACGTACCAGAGAAATAGCAGTCTCGTTCTAGATATGGACTGCACAATACGTTTTCTGCTATTATATTTATTATTCTTTTTATTCTGCTGCTTCTTCTTGTTGTTTTATTGACAACTGATCGCTAAGACAATGAAACAGAACGCATCGTAGCCGCGTCGGCTTACGACGACGCAGTGGCGTGCATTGCTTTTTAGAATAGGTAGGCACTAGGCCGCCTGGTCTAGTCAGACATATACGGTCACTAATCAGAAACAACAAAATTATCTGTTTTGAATGTTCAAATTATGTTCTTACCTTTTATAGTTCTATGTGCCTTCTATGAACTTTAAAGGGCAAAAAATCTTGTCGGTCTTGAAAATGAAACAATTTATCTTGTCAACATACGAAAACCTAGGTACGGAAAGGATTCGTCCGCAGTTTGTCTATATAAAGCGATTTATCGCCACAATCTAAGCACTTTAGTTTATCCATTGCTCACACAGCACCTCAAACTTGAACACAATAAACACAGCAATTTCTTTTTTTCAACACTTTGTAATCAAAACAAACCAACATCTACAATAAAAATGGCGCGCGCTCGCCGGTTATAACACAAACATTAACAAATGTATGATCAGTATGGAATGAAATATCTCCTACCGCGCGTCGCACGCCACGCGCTCTCTATTATCCATCCCTTTCTTTCTTCGCGCGGCCAAAATACGACAACATTCTTAATAAGTTGGTTAGTAGAGTAGGCCTGCCTACCTAAGGGTGATAAATTGCGAAGGTCGAACGTCATAGTATTATGCGTAGGACATACATGATATTTAATTTCGTCGTATTAATTTGAACGAATACTAGACCAATGTATGACCTTGTTCAAATATTACGGTACGGGAGCCGAGTAGGCCGTCGGGCGACTGCCTACTGCCGCGCACCGCGCGTACGTTTGTATGAAGATTGTTTGTTTCTGATAGGTACCTATGATAGTTTAGTGAGTTTCTAAATTGAGGGGAACACACACTATTAATGTACCTAATTGACAGGCTTATGGTGATTTTTCGAGGTAGGCACTGCTTAAATGCCTTTATGCAATGCACGCCACTGCGACGACGTCATACGCGCCGTTCTGTGGCGACGTTGCCGTACCGTGCACTGGCACGACATGGCAACGCACCGTGCCGCGCTACGGCACCGTTTCACATTGACGACGTCGTGACGTGGAGATGTGGACAGGCCCTTAGACTGTGAAACTGTGACGTAAACGAAAAGAAGAATTTTACACGAAGGTGTCGAAAAACTACTGGTCCAACGATAGGATCCTGTAGGTGCAAATGCAAAGTTGGCAGGTAAAGAATTTCTATTCAAGATAGTAGATCGGTACCGTGATCCGTACTATACAATGCAAAAATGGTCTATGCAACTATCTGGTGATGATATCATTCTACGCTCGCCAATGCGCCTACAAAACACGGTGGCCACTTCCTACGTAACAGAATCTAGGGGCAGGCCCATATGCAACATTCACCAACTCCATCAGACAATGTACAGGCGGTTATGTAACAAGATGAATGAGATCCACGCCAAGATTAAATTCAGATTATTGTCCTCTAAATACAAACAATAGGCTGACAGATTCTTGTCGAAGAGCTTTAGTTAATCAGACCTTTGCAATTCAGGTTCCAAAGAAACCCGCACATAATCAGGTCTGGTTAGAATACAATAAATCCATTAGGGCGATGTTTCACGACGTCTTGCAGATACCCACATCGAGTAGTAATGTATTACTAGCTACTAGTTTCTTATTGGCCTCATTGTTATTTTATTGGCTACAAAAAGCCTGCCTTTTACCCGGTCGATGTAAGTAATAATCACTGTTATACACAAATACACTGTTACGTGCTTCTACTGATCGTGGATAAAACCCTGATACTCCATTACCTAATCACAACAATGGTACACAGAATTACAGATTATTTCTTTAACGCACTACAGCAACGGATAAATTTTGTTCATTCGTTCCGCTCACTTCCCGTCATGCTGATAATATTAGCAATTATCACAATATTAATTTCTATTTTAACGCCTGAATTTCAAACAAATAATCAATATCTTGTCTAAACATTGTTGTGGAAGCTCATTGCATAACGGATTGCTTGCTTAGCTAACATTCAGTCACCATTTATGATCTGTTACTGGGTAAAGGAAACCACATGCCTAGACTTAGGTCCTGAGTATAACCTTCATGCGGTTGGGATTCTGTTATCAAGCTCCGGACGCAGTAGGAAGATCGATTTACTTATAACACGATCCATAATAGTTATAGCAAGTATTATTTCTTTAATAAACCGAATAAAAACCCACGCTGAAGTTGTCCGCTTAATTTTTACGATAGTATCGACCTTGTAGCGTGCAAGTGGAACCTATGAAGTATGAATTGCTACTTCCGAACTGAGCGAACGAGGCCGACCGCCGAATTATACGAACATGATCCAATTGAAACCAGCCAGCGAGACACTAAGCAATTGCAGTCATTAGTAATCATCCTGAATTTATCCATACAATCATTATCAGTTTATTCACTGCAAAAAAACGTTTTTCCAAGGATTTCCCCGAACAATGTTTTGGTTGTCGGTTACCAAAACAACCGTGACTAACCGTGGCATGGAAAATCGTCTGCCAATTTCTTGCAATTTGCAACTGTGACTGAACACTGGGATTTATACCAATTTTTGGATGAAACATTCGAATGATTTTTAGCTTTCCACTGAAAGAGTAACGTGCGCTGATATTTATAACAATGATTCTATGTTATGTTTTTTTTAGATGCCAAAGCCGTAAAAAAGTAAAGACTACGTTTTTTATCCAAAAGAACCTTCACTTTATGGTTAACCAAATTAGTAGCACCAACTTTTATTCGTTCGACCTTCGTACGCATAGTTTCCTAATCTACGTCCAGCAGACAAGATGACTAATTTATGTCCATGTCGTCTGAGTCCCTTGACCTGTAAGATTACGTAGATTAAATCATCATACTCGAGACACACTAAAGGGGGCAGTTGCATTGTATTGTGGGCGACCATTACGACAGTGTCCCTCTCGTGGGTGAGGGCCCCTGATTGATAATTTCCGTCCATTGTGTCACTCCCTTTTATACACCCCACAGGCCTATAATACTCAGCTCGTTTAGCGCTCGCCGTAACAAATGTCATCGAAATAGACTATCATCAACTGACGTAAGTTCCTTGTTTCTATTTCTGTCGTCTTGTTAGCGTTTGGAGAATTGTTTTTCAGATAAAAATAAACTTAATTGGTTTCAGTATTAGACGATGATCAATTGAATTTAATTGTATACTAGCTAGTTAGCTACATCATCGAAGGTTAATTAAATTGAAATCAATACAAAATGGTGTTACGACCTACACTGATGGCTTCGGCTTAGATATATTGTGTAGGGGTGTGTTCAAATATCATGTGTATAATAACCTATTTCAGGGTTTCTGGGGCGTCCCCATTTTGCAGGGTCAATGTACATTTCTTCCTTCCTTTCATAAGCATAACCAACAAGGGTGTTTACCGCATGAAATCCTAACAAAGGAATATGATGTCTACATTATTGTGGGAAGGGAAATGACGTCATGTTTTAAATTAAATCTCTTTCGTGTAATCCAACGGCATCAGCATCCCCGGACACTGAGCAATCGCAGACGAAATAAAAAGTAACTGACACAGACTTTATAAGAGATTGGGTGAGTCAACTTGCAAAATATAAAACACGACGTAAGATAGCGACTAACAGGAAATTATACATCTAATATCTGCGTAGATTAGTTGACATAACCACTTGTATTTTGAATGATCTTAATAAATTCGTCTACATAAGCTTGAAAGCAAAAAGAATTGGCTGTTGCTGATAAAATATATTGAACCTCTTCTAAATCTGTCTTCGAATTTTCTGAAAATAATAACACGTAAGGTTGAGCTGAGCAATCAATGTGGTACGTGGAAATCATAGTAAGTAAGTAGTAGAGATTTATAATCTACATGACCGACATCGCCTGTTCTAGGAATTATTTTCTCCCTAACATAAAACAATCTGTCTGGCTACATTAAGCTGACTTGATTGCTTTTCCAAAGCATTTTGCTACTCTCTATCTAGCTGACCTGAACTTAGAAAAGGTTAAATTGATGTCGGTTGTTGATGTAATATCTTCAGCTAATATTAAAGGATGTCTCTCTTGTGTGTCTCCCAATACTTCCATTTTATCTTGGCAGGTCGTCGCCCCTTTTCCATTAACTTTTATCCCCTTTTCTCTATGGAAGAGCATAACAACATTTTCGCAATAAAATGATGTCACTCAAAGACATTCACAAGTCAACTTTGTAGATTCGCGTTGCAAATGCGTCGTCTGACTAAAACCAGATCAGACGACTGTATTTTTAATCATCACCTGTAAGCTACTCGGTCTTTAAATTGGCTACTTGGCATTTTGATTTTAATTGGGCGTATTAAGATTACAGCGCGCAATAGAGCATCCTCCAATATCCAATAATATAATATCAGTGACAACATTGTGTGGCAGTAGATAGATACGTCGACTCGTACGTAACGGTAAAGTTGTAAACAATCGGCGATTCTCGGTGACAAATCAGCAAACAATGAAAGATTGAACGTGTATCATATTGTTGGTCTGACACTAACCTACATATACCGCACATATTCTCGTTCAATACAATAACATGTGAACTCTTTCAGTTCTGGTTTTTTGATGACGACACTCGAGTCTCGACTGCTTCGGACTAAACACTTTAAATCGATCGTGTGGTACAGTCTTAGTTCGACCTCGATATGAATCCGTGGGAAGACACATTATGGTCGCTCTTGTCTCAGAATAATGGAGTCTGTGTTCTATACGTTGGGTCCGTTACACGTCCCATGAGATTGCTAATGCGACGCCATCCGTTATGCTTATGATTGCCTCCAATAAACACTTGAGCTGTGAAGAGAGATTGGCTCAAGTTACTGTTTCAAGTTAAAATAAGACAAGCTGTAGACCTTCATCAAAGCGGAAGCCATCTATTTGGCTTCCATATCTTTATAACACGTGGTTTGAGCCTTCAAGCAATAACTCATTTGATGTTGCCTCATTGCTTACACGCATGTCTTTCATCTGATTTTTACAGAACTTCTTGTGTAGCTATTATAGTAAACCCATTAATTTGGCTGCCAGTCCATACTGTTAGACAAGCAGTTCAGACGTCTAGCGTAGTAACGGATTGTCTTATTCATACTTCGAGATTGGCTTCAATAGATACAACAGCGATTACCGAGATTGGCTCTAGTTATACAGTAAGTATTGGTTTTGCTCTGGCTCGCAAGTGGTTGAGCTAGACCACAAGAATGTTTTCATTATTAAATTCAACATCATTACGAGGTTCTGGTTTCCTTTAGCTTCCAGCTTATTTGCTTTGATTTTTCTCTGCAAGTAATTTGTTATTATTAATTTCTTGTCCATCCTTGAGTTTTGCGTACCTGTGCCGGGAATTGTGTTTCGTCAAGTGTATAAAGTTTTGAGGCCTATGTCCAGCAGTGGACGTCTTTCGGCTGAAATGATGATGTTGATGAATAAAGTTTTAACGTCAATTTTTCATCTTTCCTGTTTTACAATAATCAATTCTTGGAACTGGCGCATTCAAAATACTCCAAAGAATTTGCGGTGTGATGGATGGCGTAACAAACTATATTTAGCAGTGTTCCTTCAATTCAGCTTGATAACGAACAACTCATTAGTGACACACAGGGTATTAAGCGCGTAAACAAGAAGTAAAATGAATCATATAATATGTACGGAACCCAGTACCCTGTTCAATTTGGACTTTAGAACAATATCGTTATGAAACATTGTAAGCAATGGAGTGAGTGTCACATTAACTTCATTCAGCGACGATTTATTTCCAAACATTTTTTTTTAAATATCAACCTCTGGGAAACGTAATACAAGAGGTTTAGTATACAATTTCGATTGCGTAGTTGTATTAAATTTCGTTTGGTTTAATTTCAATGAACAATTGCGTTACAAATTACACAAGCAATGTTGGCTTCTGAATCCGAAAGAATTTTTTAAATGTGTGGTAGGTATACATTAAATAAATTATTCCTTTTAAATGGACAATTATTAGCTTATCAAGTTTTTCCAGATCCAGTGGTATTTAAAAAATATCCACCATTTTCCCAGAACTAGTTGCAAGACAATAGCAAATTAAATTAACTAAATATACCAAGCTTATCAACAACAGGAAAACCCACTGACAGACGGAATTTCAATTCAGATTAAATCTGTGTATTCTTCATTATCATAAATGCTTAGGATGATAATGAAGCTAATTTCCGACTGTTTAATATAAAAAATAGAGTAGGTGTCAACATTGGAACTCATTGATCGCCACGTGACCTGATTACGGCAATGTTCTTCGGTGCACGTGTACGGACTCAAGAGTACCCTCATGACTTAACAGAAGACCGAATTTAGACGTGTTTGTTTGTTGATAGACGCTATAGCGATGACGCGATGATACAATTCTGACACAGCGCCAAAACATAAGTTGGATAAAATAAAAAGTCTATGATCTACTAATACCAACCTGTAAGATGAAAGATAATTATGGGCGATACCAAACCCGACAGAAAAAATAAATATAAACACTATACAGTATACCTAATACGTTTTTACTGGAATGAGGTCTTTATGATAACGGTATTAATTAGCGTATTTCAAGCCACTCACAAAGTCGCATAATGAAATATGGACTGAAACGTAGCCTAGTTAAATAAGCCAAACACACTATCTTATCACTTCATTTCGCCTGCGCTGTTTGCACAAGTTAAATTATATTCAAAGGCGTGTACGTATATACGGGTGAAAAATCAACGAAGCATACTGTTCTAATAATTAGTACTCATATCATATACCGACGAACGCAATCGTGTCACGGATTGACTACAAAAAACGCTTATGATTAATCAAGACCATAATTCTATGAGCTCTGCAGAGACATGGGTTCTTTGGAACATTTAGTCTTAGTATCATTTGAAGAGTATTGTGTATGAATACAATAGAGCTATGCTGGACGGGTCTCGTTAATTTGGACGATAACAATAAACCAGCTCGTTTAATAATCGCGGGCGTCTTGGCCAGTAGCGTGTCGCATTCCTCGAGTGCCGATGTTGATTGGCAACAATGAAGGGTCAACATAATTAGCGTTGTAATTAGCTAATCAGTAGCACACTGGCTTTCTGACAGGACACTCCGACTTTAACGTGGGCGCCAAATGACTCAGAAATACGGTAAAGGACGAAAGTTGTTGTAGTCCGGGACTTACGGGAGGTAGCGCTATAGTTGTTCAGCAAGTCATTTTATACCGGCTGAAAATCATAACAATAATAGTTTTTCCCCTAACACATAATAGCTCCGAACGTCAGCTGCTTCGATAGCGGTGGAGCTAAAGGAGACAGCATGAAAAAGTAATTGGAAAAAAATTTGCTCCTATGATTATTATACCGAGCAAAAATGTATAATAACAACAACAAAAATGTGTGACGTTAGATTGCTTATAAACAGCGGACGGTCAAGACGCTTCTAACGATACCTCATTTATCAAATTATTATAAGTACTTTTGAAGATATGAGGGAACAGATGAACTGAATGAAAAAACTGATGAACTGAAAAAATACATACATACTATACATACCCGTCAAAATCATAACCCTCATTTTTGCTTTGCCGTAGTCGGGTAAAAATCACTTGAACCCCGACAGCACTTTTTCGCTTGCAGCAAGCAGATAGCAGCGTTGAATAAAACTTGCTCTCCTATAGAATAGTTTGCGCAACAAACTTTTGCTTTTATCTACTTTTTGCTCCAGCTTCAGTTTGCTAGCAAAAAGTTTGGCTAGCGATGTGTTAACTTCCGATTTCCGCTCATGGCTGCTGGAGATGAAGTTATGATACCTATTCAGTTGTTCATCATGGGTTTCCGTTGATAATTTCGCAAGCTACAGCATTAGAATTACAGCCTTGGAATGCTTTTACGGGCGGGTCGCGTGACCGCCTCCAAGTTCTAACACTCACTAATTGACTAAGTACACAAAACCAGTGCTACTGTTGTCTTTGAAGCGACAAAAACAAGGTTATATTCTACTACACATTCTATATGAATTGCTATCAATTGTTCTAAATCAAATGATCGATTACGGCGAACGAAACGCTTTTTGTTTCAAGCGTAACATGAACAAAAAGCAATTAATGTTGGACCAGGCCGTTGATTATTCCTTTCAAAATCGTTAACTGAGTTTTAGCTTTTCGCTGCGAGAGAAATATTAAACATGACGCTGAAGCTCTATTGTTCAATGAAATGTCTCGTTTAATTCTGCTAACGTATTCCGTAGCACGGATGAGCAGCGCAGTTGAGGAGGTTTCGGAGAGGAAAAACAAAGTCAAGGAAATCATTAAAGCGTGAACAAAAAGGTAAGGCTTCATTGCTGCACAAAAGGAATTTACATCATAAATTACGGATCATGAAGATTGACGACAATTTGCCAACCTTGTGTTGTATTGGTTGCGAATGTCACTGAGATGACGAAAATACCCTGTACTTTATACCTACCTACATGGTGCGTTGCCTCGTTACTTACAAAAACTTTTTAAGTGGGTATTTTTCAGTGATGAGTATGATGGATGAGAAAAGAGAATGAAATGATTTTGTTCAAACATTTCAATCTTAGATTTTATCAAGCATAGCTCCAATACTCTTCAAATAATCCAGTAAAGTAGACCTACGCAAAAACAGAAAAATACATGTTTAATGTTAGTCTGACATGCTTACCGTGTGAAATGGAGAAATCAATAGAAAACAATGTACTTAAGGCCAGGATCTTCGAGCGTAGTAGGCATTTAGCGTTACCTCCGTCCTCGCGTGGCAAATCCCGCGAACGCGCAGTTCGAATGAACTCGCTGACCCCTGTCAAGGTAACATAACAACATCTATATTGTGAATCGGCCCTATTCTTGAAATATAGGGCTGCTCGCCTACAGTATTTTAATTTCATCATCCCACTTTAGTTTCTTTCTAGTTTTGTGATTGTAAATATTATATTTTTAACCGACTTCTAAAAAGGAGGAGGTTCTCAATTCGGATGTTTCTATTTTTGTTTACGTATGTTCGGGCATAACTCCATCGTAAATAAACGGATATGCAATTTTTATTTTTTTTGTATAGATCTGATGATGATTTTCGGAGACAAACAAAAAATCAACCGCGATTGCTGCTATAGCATATGTAATCGCAATCACACAACATAACATCATGCCTGTACCCTTCAAAGGGTAAGGCAGATGTGTTCAATAGCTTTCTGTCACTGATATTCACATAGCAAGTAGTGATATATGAATTTGTTTGGGGTACAACTAAAAAGTGAAAAATTAAAACTTTTTTACAAAAAAAAAACAACCGACTTCCAAAAAAAAACACTACAAAGTGAAAAATAACTTTAGTTTCGAAAGTCGGTGTCAAAAAACATTCGAATTGAGAACCTCCTCCTTTTTTGAAGTCGGTTCAAAACGAAAATGCAGAACCAGCGACACCGACTTCCGAAATGAAAGTTATTTTTCACTTTGTAGTGTTGTTTTTGGAAGTCGATTGTTTTTTTTTTATATAATGTTATTGTATAGAATTTATGTCAATATTTCTGGTGTTAAGTTTTTAGGGAATTATAAGTATAGCAACATAATTAATTTTATTACCTACTAACAATTGTTTTTAATTGCTACCTAATATTTTTTTCATGACTGTTACAGCGCTTCCGCATTAGGTACCCTTTCTTTTTTTTTTTGAGGATGGGAAATCATCAAATGACCCCTCCCGCTCTGGGTGGAGCGGAAGGGATTGTCAGGCTCTGACTAAAACCCACCCGTGTTCCTTCCTTAGCCCTTTATGTTCCGGGGTAGCGGTAACCCTTTCGAACAATCCTGCTGCCCCGGCTAGTAATTAGTTTTTGGAGAAAATTCAGGTCTTTTAGGACTAGCCGAGCGGCAACATGTTTCATACCCAAGTGATTATTTAAAATAATACGGATCGACTCGTGAGGTACTGTTTGTACCTCACGAGTCGATCCGTATTATTTTATCCTAAAAGACCTGAATTTTCTCCAAAAACTCAATCGTTTATGAGTCGCTGAAGACATGCTAGAACGAGTCAATTCCGACCCAACATTTATGAAACGCATTGTTACTGGTGACGAGACGAGTTTGACATGCAAACTAGTCAACACTTCGGAGTGGCGCCTTCTAACTGAACCGAAATCGAAAACCAGTCGATCAAAAGTCAAAGTCATGTTGACTGTTTTCTTTGACTATCGCGGTGTTGTGCATACGAAATTCTTACCGGGAAGGTCAAACGGTAAATAAAGTATATTATTTGAACGTAATGCGGCGTTTAAGAGAGCAAATTCGAAGAAAATGGCCAGATTTGTGGAAAGATAATTGTTGGATTTTGTACCACGATAATGCACCTTTGCACAAGGCCATCATTGTGAAAGAATTTTAGCGAACGAATGAGAATTCAGGGCGTAAACTAAACTCAGTTCCGGAAAAAGCGTTTGAAATTTTCTTTGATGATTGGATTATTCGTTGGCGTAAGTGTGTCGTTTCTGAAGGAGCATACTTTGAAGGTGATCAAAGTAAATTTGGATGAATAACTAACATTTTGTGTATTATTGATTCCCTTGGTACTTCTTTGACAGAGTAGTATTTTAGTATTTCTTATTTCTAATAAAGAATTTTTTATCCTGTGTATTATGTTGTAATGAGCTTTATCAGAATTTACTAAGTCCAAAGTACTTATATAACTAATAATAAATAACTAATTTATGCCCGCGACTTCGTACGCGTGGACTATAACTCATTTATTAAACATACCCTATGTGATAGATGAAAACCAAAGCTACAGAATATCGAAACTCCCATCAAAATCCCTCCAGTAGTTTATTATCTATCAGACAAAAATTCCAAAAAACGGATCGTAAGGGTAGTGCGGAAGCGCTGTAACAGTCTTGAAAGAAAACTTTCTTCTGCGAAGCAGTCATGCTAGCGAAGGAGGTGGCGGGATGGCTGAGGGACAGAGCCTCACGTCCCAGACGCCGCGGGAGACGCTCCGGGCGTCGGGAGCCGAGTGACGACCCCGGCCACCGTAGGCGCAGGCCTGCGGACGGAGACTCGGAGAGTAATGGGTAGCTCACCGTCCGATCAGGACCAAGCCCGAGCCGGACGGCACGTACTTGTTCCACGCGCGCCTCAAAGAGATGTCAGCAATAGGGAAGGGGCCCGTCAGGGCCGAAGCCTGCCGGGGCAGCAGGATTGTCCGAAAGGGTTACCGCTACCCCGGAACATATAGTGCTAAGGAAGGAACACGGGTGGGTTTTAGTCAGAGCCTGACAATCCCTTCCGCTCCACCCAGAGCGGGAGGGGTCATTTGATGATTTCCCATCCTCAAAAAAAAAAAAAAAGAAAGGGTACCTAGTGCGGAAGCGCTGTAACAGTCATGAAAAAAATATTAGGTAGCAATTAAAAACAATTGTTAGTAGGTAATAAAATTAATTATGTTGCTATACTTATAATTCCCTAAAAACTTAACACCAGAAATATTGACATAAATTCTATACAATAACATTATATATAAAAAAAACAATCGACTTCCAAAAACAACACTACAAAGTGAAAAATAACTTTCATTTCGGAAGTCGGTGTCGCTGGTTCTGCATTTTCGTTTTGAACCGACTTCAAAAAAGGAGGAGGTTCTCAATTCGAATGTTTTTTGACACCGACTTTCGAAACTAAAGTTATTTTTCACTTTGTAGTGTTTTTTTTTTGGAAGTCGGATGTTTTTTTTTTTTGTAAAAAAGTTTTAATTTTTCACTTTTTAGTTGTACATACCTACCCCAAAAAAAATCATAATCACTACTTGCTATGTGAATATCAGTGACAGAAAGCTATTGAACACATTTGCCTTACCCTTTGAAGGGTACAGGCGTGATGTTATGTTGTGTGATTGCGATTATATATGCTATAGCAGCAATCGCGGTTGATTTTTTGTTTGTCTCCGAAAATCATCATCAGATCTTCACAAAAAAAAAAATTGCATATCCGTTTATTTACGATGGAGTTATGCCCGAAGCGTGCCATTTGTGACAATATCCATTGAAATAAGTACAAGCAGGTACTTACTTATTTACCTATTTATTTTTCACTTTGTAGTGTTTTTCGGAAGTCGGTTGTTTTTTTTTGTAAAAAAATTTTTGTTTAGTAGATTTAATAAAAAACTTATTGACGAATTCAAGCAATTATAGTAGTCTATAATTGCTCTTTGCCATATTATTACTTATTGACGAATTCAAGCAACCAAAAACAGCACAATATACCTAGTTATTGTGCTGTTTTTGGTTGCTTAAATTCGTCACCAAGTTTTTTATTAAATCTACTAAACAAAAATTTTTTTACAAAAAAAAAAACAACCGACTTCCGAAAAAACACTACAAAGTGAAAAATAACTTTTATTTCGAAAGTCGGTGTCGTTGGTTCTATATTTTCGTTTGTTGACACCGACTTTCGAAATTAATGTTATTTTTCACTTTGTAGTGTTTTTTTCGGAAGTCGGGTGTTTTTTTTTTTTGTAACAAAGTTTTTATTTTTTACTTTTTAGTTGTACCTACCTACCCCAAAAAAATTAATTTATCACTACTGCCATCTGCCTACCCTTTTACAGCGTATAGGCGTGATGTTATGTAGTGTGATTGCGTAAACAATGCATACTTAGGCTATAGGAGCAAACGCGGTTGATTTGCTAGCATTTATTGAAGAGTTCTGTTGTCTGTCTCCGAAACTCCTCATCAGATCTTTACGGAATTTAAATAGGACCATTTCGGAATAAACCTCGTTCTAACAAAAAATTTTGAAAATCCGTCTATATATGAGGAAGTTATGCCCGAACAAGTAGTATAAGTATACGGGCGACACAAAGGAGACAGAAACAGAAGTCACGAACACGATATCTCAAAGACGTAGGTATGAAAAGTGAAGCACATAAATGAGATTGACTTCTGTACCGATCTATTTTGTGCGGGCGGTGTCACCCGACATCAAAGGCATTTCGCTACCTACTGTAGAGAAATAATAAATTTCGTAAAACTGTAACAGCCAGGGTCAATAGGAATAAATGAATAAAAATTATAACTTACCATATTTCTTTCGCGATTTTTTTTGCCTTCAACCGTGATTTAGTCCTAATTTTATTTCTTTTATTTGCCATTTTCACCAAATCACAAATATAAATTGTCTTAATAACTATTATACAATAAAATACAAATTATTTACACAAGAACAAATAAACAAACAAAATCTAAACTATGGTATTTTTAAATATTTACAATTTATTTTATTTCGAATTAATATTATTTACGGAACAGAAGCGAAGCGCGCGCGCAAAAATTTGGCATAGGTCCCTCCTCGGTAACGTCCCGCGGGACACTGGCAGGCGACGCGTTAATCGAAAAACTTGAAATAATCGATAAAAAAATATATAAATTTAATGAAAAAAAACGAACAGGTAGATTCGATTCCAAAATGAATTACCTATAAATTGATATTATTTATAAAATATGGAGTATTATAGTACTCGTTTAAAATGAAATTTGCTTGTAAAAAAACTGCAAATCGGAGTTACTTCAGTATTTTTTTCTATCGAGAAAATTTTATTGCATCGTGTATTGAACGAGTACATGGTAAAGAGAAAGAATGCATCCTAAATATATATTTATTTCAGATTCAAAATGTTATAATTTGCCTATCAAAAGTGAATTCTAAAACAGGCAAAACCAGGATACCTGGCCTTAATGAACCGGTCATGAGGGCATCCGACACGTTGATGTTAATAGCATTTTTTTTGCACGAGAATCTCTTTTATTTCACCTAGCAGATGAGTGCAGAATAAATGAGTGATGAACTGATGAGTGAGTGAAACTGAAGTTAAGTATAGACCAGAGGGACAATTATTCTTGTAATTTTTTTTTAATAACATTCAATCTGATCTGTCTCAATCTGTCAAAAATACCTCTAATTTCCCTACATTTTGACAAGTTTTTGACATTTGTTTGTCGCCGAGATGAGACTGTGACTAAATTTTGAACGTTTTATATTACGAGAATTAGCCTTCAGGTAAGCGCTATTTTTAGCACATCATTAGCAACATTAAATGAAAGTACGAGTACTGCAACTCCTACGCTTACCTACTTCACTAGTTTCATACATAAATTAATTATTCTCAAGCCATAATTTAATCTATCCTTAAAACATAAAATAAAGATCAGCCTTGACAGAAATTAATTACAAGCTCTAATTGGCTCTGAAAATATTAATTTGCGCGACGTGGAAGTATTCTTTGGAGCCCCGAATTTTGCGAAAGCTGTATAATATTAAACGCCTGCGAATAAGTCCATCTAACAATATTAATACGATTTTCGTGAGGATTTCACGTACGAAATCGGATATGTACTTGAATTGAATATTCGGTAGAGGATAATCTAAGAGCATCTTTTACGATTTAATAGCGGTGTTTACCTTAATGTCAAGGGTTCTAAGAGTACAAGTACATCTGAGAAAAACATGGCGTGTTGAGGTGAGAACGTAGGAAATCGAGGTAGCCGCTTTCCGTCGAATCGAGACTCGAAACGCTGACCACTTTTACTTTCGCCCCCGTACATTCACCTGGGCTGAGAGCGGCGGTCAAAGACGCCCTACATATCGCTCGATGTTTACTGTTTCTTTAACAGCCAAACACTGGATTAATAGATAACGAAATTAGAACGCGAATCGGGATTGTTTAATCGAGACCCGGAATAAAGGGTGAAGAGTTATCTGCTAAAGTAAGTTTTGAATGCTAATTGTACTACATTTAGGCAGCTCCAGTTTAACGATCTGTTGTGGTAACTTATCACACCTCATTAGGTTTCTCGAATGAAACACGCATTGATCACATTAAACCCATGACTAAATAAAGTTTTAATAATATCAGTACATCGCCGATCGAACTGTAAATAAATGCCAGAGATCAGCATAAGAAATGCCAGAAAACTGGTTATTTTAGGGTAGGTAGCTTTGCAAACAAAAAAGTTATTTTGGGTAGCAACTTAGCAAGTAATAATAAAGTTTTGTGTCATCACAAAGACCTTTCTATTTTTTCCTGTGACAAGCGAATCAGGGATAGACAAATTTGGGCTTTAAGGATAAAAAAACAACCAACTTCCAAAAAAAAACACTACAAATTGAAAAATAACTTTCAATTTTTTTTTTGCCACTAACTTCCGAAATTTAAGTTATTTTTCAGTTTGTACTGGTTTTTATTAGTCCAGCCATCTACAAGAACCTCCTCCTTTTTTGAAGGCGGTTAAAAATAAGGAGTGGCTCTCCCTGAGGGGTTATGAACTAGAGCATTGGACGCTAGATGATTCCATTTAAAACAAGTCATAATCATGGATTTAGACATTCTAAAATTCAATGTTGAGATAACAGCAGAAGTTAAGGACAAGTTGGAAAGAGCTAAGGAATGCGTTTGCCTTGCAGTAGGACAGAAACGGCTGATAATAAATAATAACAATATAGTTGAGATAAACTATTTAGTTGATGTTTATGTGCTTATATGCACTGTTTTAAAAGCTTAAGAGGAACTACAATTTAAACAGGAAATAAATTTTGATAGGACACTCTCATTAAACATGCACAATTTATAATGTGTGTTTAATTGCTTGCTGTACTTCAAATAATTATTGGCATTCTATTTCCATAGCTACATACAATCAGTAACAGGTGTTCAACAAGTCACCAGAGCAGAACATACCTTATGTATGAATAAAACTAGCGGCATACACTGGAATGCCAGTAAAAAAAAAAGGAAATGTCACACATTACTAATGAGCAAGATCCCAAGGCTAGTTAATGTCGTAATGTAATGCTTAAATATGAACATAGTTAATTAACCTTAATTAATTAAACCTTAATTAAGTCATAAAAGGTGATGGCGGTGCTTGAGGTGGCCATGGTCATAAAATTTCAATATTTTTGAGATTATTGTTAATAATGGTAGTTTAAGACTGGGTGGCCATTTGTATGGTAAGTATGCAGATGAGAATGACTAAAGAAAGTTTTTAAATAAAAAGAAATCATAATTTATTGCTGAACTGTCTTGTTGTTATGGTGGTCGCAAGCGCTACTGCTTGGCATGAGTTCTTGGGTTGGTTCTGACGTTCAAAAGTGCCTTTTATGTGCCTATTTGAAATAAATGCTTTGACTTTGGCTTTGGGTTTGATTCTCAAGTCGGGCAAAGCGTTATTGGAATATTATTTCTTAGTACCAGCCTGGAATCTCGATTTGTGCCCTTAAACATAACTGGGGATTTAAACATAACTGGCGGAATGTTGCTCTATGTCTGCTTAACCCTTCAGGAAAAACCAGTGTGATTTTATGTTATTCAAGATGATTATTTTGCCATTAATGTGTAAAAGGTATTCCTATTGCAGATACCAGTCAAAGGACTTATCAGATATTATAATCTTAATATTCTAATGCACCTTTGTGGAAGAGAAATAAAATGTATATTTATTGTTAAATCATGCCTAAAATACTTTTGTTGTCATTCACAAAATTTCCTATCTGGCATGGGCATTCAAATGTATTGTGTGACTCAGACAACTTAGATAAGATATTATTCATTAACTGCAGATAAAGGAGAGACTTTTCTTTCATTATCATTTTTAATTCAATAGTGTAACTTAATGACTGATATATTTTTAAGTATAATTGGAAACATTATGTTTACACATGTTAGTATGAGACTGATAGATGATATATTATGACATGCGTTTGTAGTAGGATGAAAACATATTACAGGAGTCTATGTACTCAACAAAGAAATTTATGCTATCTATATAAATAAAAATGAAATGCTGTTCATTAGCTGGACTGATTAGGTCTTTTAAAAAGTTTGTATTAGTCCGAATTACGTTTTATGGAAAGAAAGATTGGAAAACGCCTGAAAAATTCAAGAAAACACAAGTGATTTTTTCCATGGGGATTTTAGTATGAATTCAAAACAAGACCATATTGTAATTTTGACACTACAACGTCTGGCAGGTCAGCTAGATTCTAATAAACTTAATATTTTTATGTACTATTTCATTGTAATGTACCTACCCAGTAGATGTTACAAATCATGTGCCGTATTGGCAACAATATTTCTTGCATACTTTAACCAACGCATGTACGCAGACCATTAAATATGTTAATAAATTGCGATCTATATTTTTATGGGCTATAAAATATTAGATGGACTTTAATAATGAAGTAATAATTTAGTATAGATGCTTAGAACATCCCATATGTTTCCCATTCCCATTACGGACCAACTTTATGTACAACAATAAATATAAAATTGGAAGTGTGACTAAATATTGCTTGTGGTAGTAGTGGCATTATTACGAAATATTTATTAAGTAAGTTAATTAATATTGTATGAAAGGAAAATTAGACAATAATGAGGTTTTGTAATTTTAGACAGACTTCATTTTGATATACAAAGAGGATATTGCTGTTATCCTCAAAGCTTGAAGTTATGTTACAAACATTATTACTTGCTTACATTTATGAATAACAGGTTTCAAGATAAATCAAGGAAGTCTACTATCATATAGCTATTGATTATCTGTGTCAAGATATACAGTATCAAAATGTGGATTTAGATACGTGTTGTAGGTAACTCCTATACCTGTAAGTAATAAATTACGACTTGCCAAGCTAGGCAAAATAGGCAATGACTAATTTATGAAAAGGTAAACAATACAATACCCTACCCTACTGTTGAGTTTCTGTTTACTCATCTTGACACGAGGCAAAGAAACGTGATGATACACACCTACGTTACGATAAAAACTTCCATCAAAATTCATACATTCATCTGTTGTTATCAAATAGTGAACGGAACTTAGGAATTTACATACCTAAAATCCAGACTGAGGTTTCTCTGATGAGTCGTGGTTTTGGTGGGGGATCGGACGTCGCTCCGACTTCCGTGGACGGGTACATCCTCTAACATTCTCACACACGCGATGCAGCGGCACAACACAATATACCCATAGCACTACCTCCCCGTAGTAAAATCACAAAGTAAATAACAACATGGCGCCCGCAACGAATACTTCAAACGCAGACAGACACCACTTGTTATTGCCCTTTTACCCCAATTCCCAACAAAACTATCTAGTCACAGCCTTTGATATACCATCAATCTATATTGCAATGCATAGCAATATTAAAACAAGCAAAGTTGGTATGTAAACCTTTGAATGCCCTACAAACTTTTTCAAGACGTAACCCAGCGATTTGTGTTAAAATAAAACAAACAACGAAAAACACTAAAACGATTTTCAAATAAAAATCAACGGTAGGCGTAATAAAAGAAACAAATTCTTCAAAATTAAAGAAATCGATGACGCTCTAACCGAGACGACATCCTATTATTTTTCATTTTGTGGGGTTTTTTTTCCTAACCAGTCACGGAAATTTATTATTTTTAACTTGCAACATTAATGATACAGATAATAAATTAATTACAGAACTCGTAGTATATTTTGCAGGCGGCGAAAGGCAGAACTAACTTCACTTTAAAATTCTTTTTGGAATCTCTGATTCTGTTAATTTTTTTATCACAGTCAACACAGCTTGCATTTTGAATTCGTAAATATTTCGCTCTGTGGCGGGAAATACAAAAGATCTTCAAGATTTGAATTTTGAAGCCGTGTGACTGTGTGATGATTGATTCATTATTATTGTAGCAAGATTTGCAATCATGCCGCCACCATTTTAATGTTTTTAACTTTTTACCAAACTTGCCTAAGTGCCCCGCTTGCTTGTTTGCCACTCAATACCATAGAAAAGCTGAAAAAAATCTAAACCAAAAAGAGGGTCCAAAAAAAATCAAACTACTATTTCACTATCAAAATACTTGATTATTCAGTGAAAGCATTAAATAAATATAAAATCTTAACATAGTGCATTACAAGCTACAAATTAGTATAATACAGCACTTTTAACAATAAATAGTGTTCTTTTTTATGGTTTTGGGGATGATTCCTGGGATTGTCTTGTAGAAGGCTGTCTTTTATGAACATTTGGTTTCCTTAGCCTGTGATAATTAGGCATGACTTTGCTCAAAAAGTCTAGCTGCAATAGTTGTGATGGTTGCTTCTCTAGTGCTTCCCTGACGTGATGATCAGATCCCCATATCACAGTGTTGTCTGCTAGAGTTTGTGGTGCTGTGAGATGACAAGCTGCACCTGAAATAGAAAGACAACTTAATGTTAGTAAAGTTAAGTACAATTTTCTGTAGCTACAGCGGTTAATGCTCCTTTTGATAGCAATTACATAACATAATACAGTTCCTTTCATGGATAAACATGCAGCCTTTTACATATTATGGAATGTTCTAATTTTGATTGGTGATCTAACAGATACCTAGTACTCTTGACCAAATTATGCCATCATGTATGATGGTGTGTCCAAAGTTTCAAAACACATGGACCTTTGAGGACTTATAAAACAGAACTGACGCCATGATTGGCCTGGCCACATACTGGGTTCAACTCATTTAACAATTTATTATCTACTCAAATAGACGAAGATGCATAGCAGTGTTAAATTCTTAAATATAATAAATACAACTAAGTTACCAATAACACATCCACTTCCTATCTTGACATCAACTCCTACAAAGGACCTGCACTCAAACACATTGCTCTCTCCAATATGACCACACGGTGACTCCAACTTGCAGCCCACCTCAAATACATTGTGAGCTCCAATGAATAAGGGTTTTGGAGGATTCTCTTGTTTGTCACTTTTTCTGAAAAGTAGTAAAGTAAGTACTTGATTAATCTATACTAATATTATAAAGAGGTAAAGCTTGTAAGTTAGTATGTAGGGGTAAACTCTGGAACTACCAATCGGATTTGAATAAAAATTTTGTATTTGATAGCCCAATTCTTGAGGAAGGTTATAGGCTATTTAACATCACGCTATGACCCTTAGGGTGCCGAGCAAAAAGAAAAAAAGACAGAAAGAATGCTAAAACGGAGTAATAGCGGGTAGGCAATGAGATGACGGGTGGGTGAGAGGAACAAGAAATTTCACGCAGACGAAGTCGCGGGTAGAAACTAGTACTTGATATAGAGGTAAACTTTTGAAAGTTTTATTCTGTTGAGAATAATATATCCAAATATTTATTGTGACATGACATTGAGATGGCGAATACTAATAAAATGTAACAGAATAAACTTAAAGGATTGCAGTATTAGTTCGTAAATTGTGCTTACTTGTGAATAATAGTGGAATACTCTTCAATAATACAGTACTCAGCTATTATTATAGGTCCACCTTCAGCAATGATCGTCACTCTTGGGTGGATAACTGTACCTCCACCGATGGTAATGTCACCTTCTAGAGTGCAATCCTCGCAAACCGTAGCACCAGGAAGAATTTTAACGCTGAAAACAATTACACTCTGAATATTAAATCCTTTTACTTAGTATCAGAGCATGCAAATGACCTAGAACCGAAATGTAACTTACTTATGAGCCATGTTATAAAGTAACGAACTTCAGTTATTGGAATGATTATTTATTAAAACTAAAAAGGAGTAAATAAAACAAATTGTAAATTATTAAGTTTTTCGATAATTCAGACGATTGACATTTGACATTTCGATTCGTCACCTATCTGACAGATGAAGACATTAGTCACTAGAGTATCTTTGAAATTACTAAAACCGAATATTTCCAATATTTTATTTCGTGCAATGCCATTGTTCATTATAATAACATTCAAAATGGACGTTTCTTTGCGGAATGAATTAAATTCTTTGATGATAAATGAATTAAATTTGTTTTCGTATTGTGGTGAGCGTGTATTTTATAAACATTCATAATTTTGGTATAGCTGTTGGAGCAAACATATGTAACCTCATGTCTGTCACATTAATTTGTAGACAGGCTGGTTGTGAATTTTAAAATGAGATTGTTTTTAAAATTGACAACTGTTGTTTGGAACAATAAGAAAATTTATTTTGATATAGATTCATTATTGTTGTCAACGTGTGTATGTCCATCAAAGTTCGCTTTCTATATCTTTTATCTTTTCTCACATATATATTTGTTTAACACCAAATAAAGGTTTAATTATTCTGCGCTGTGTTTAATTAACTGAAGACACAACAACGAGTTCCAACAAAGGTTATGGGCCCAGAAACCAAATAAACCGAGAAATGATTGAAAACGGCGAAAATCATTCAGCAGAAACTGTAAGTAAGAATGATTCTTTGAGCATGGCGTCAATTGAGAAACTAGATGGTGCCATTAACTATAGTTCATGGAAATTTGTGATGGAATTATATTTAATACACGATGATCTATGGGAGTATACACATACTACGCCCGTTGATGAGATAGGCAAAAAGAGAGATCAAAAAGCAAGGAGTAAAATATGCTTGATGATAAAACCAGAGTGCCTAATTCATGTGCGTCAAGCAAAGACGGCCAAGGAGGCTTGGAAAGCTTTAGAGAAAGCATACGAAGATAAAGGGCTAAATAATCGCTGCAGATTGCTGTCAAAACTAGTTAGTCTTAAACTGGAGCAGTTCACGACTATAAGAGATTATATTTCGGCATTGATGACGACTGCACAAAAACTGTGTGATCTAGGAAAGGAAATAGATGACGAATTATTGGCTGCCCTAATGCTTCAAGGTTTAACAGATAATTTTCAAGCTATGAGATTAGCAATTGAAAATTCAAATATTGAGCTTACTACGGATTATGTGAAAACTAAACTTTACCAAATGGAGGATACACATACAGCGACTACGAGTGCAAACAATCATGCTCTTTTGACAAAGAAAAATACTTTTAAACAAAAACAACAGAAAAAGTTTAAATGTTTCATTTGCAATGGACCACATAAAGCGAAATATTGTCCAGACAATCCAAGCAAGAAGAGAAATGAAGCATCTACAGCTTTGGCGATGTCGACTTCAACTTCAGAAGATTTTTGGATTGTTGACTCGGGAGCTTCTAATCATATGACTTCAAGGCGTGAATGGTTACATGATTTGAAGAAGTATGAAAGGGGAGTGACTGTAGCGTGTGCAAACGGAGAAAGGTTGCAAGGTATTGGAAGTGGCACAGTGGTATGTACGAAACCGAATGTTACAATTAATGCTATGTATGTCCCGAGATTAGCTGCAAACTTACTTAGCGTCAGTGCTGTCACTAAGAAAGATCTTAAGGTAGTATTCTACAAGGGAGGTTTTAACGTAGTAAAGAGTAGTAATTGTGAAATAACTGGCGAACCTTTACTTATAGGTGTAGAGGAAAATGGTGTGTATAAATTAAAGCAAAGCTTAAAGCACACAGCGCTGGCGACTACTATCAGTGGAGATGAGATGGACTTATGGCATAGAAGAATGGGTCACCTTGGAGTACGTAATCTTAAACTATTACGCAATATCATGGCGACAGGGGTGAGTTTTTCTAACAGTTCTAATACACTAGAGTGCGTAGCTTGTCTGAAAGGAAAACAAACCAGACAACCATTCAAGAAAAGCAGTCCAGCAAATAGAGCAGACAGTGTACTTGAGCTAGTACATACTGACGTCTGCGGACCAATGGCTGAAGAGTCATTTAGCGGATTCAAATATTTTGTAACGTTTATAGATGATTATACGCGTAAAACCTTCGTATATCTTCTTAAATGTAAAAGTGAAGTATTTAATAAACTTGAAGAATTCAAAACTTTTGCGGAATTACAGACTGGAAACAAGTTAAAAACTTTACGGTCAGATAATGGCAAAGAATATGTAAATACTCGGATGAATGATTTCATGAAGAAGTACGGAATCAAACATCAATTAACGGTGGAATATACACCTGAACAGAATGGTGTAGCAGAAAGGGCAAACAGAACAATCGTTGAAAAATCTAGGAGCATGATCCAAGAAGCTGGATTAAGCAATAAGTTTTGGGCAGAAGCTGTGAAGACAGCTGTTTTTCTGAAAAACCGATCACCAACGAAAGCTGTTAGGAATAAAACGCCTGAAGAAGCTTGGACTGGAAAGAAACAAAATCTGATATATATCAGAGTTTTCGGATGCAAAGCGTTTATGCACATACCTAAACAAAAACGCACCAAGTGGGATCCGAAGAGCAAAGAGTTGCTTCATATTGGATACTGTGAAGATGCGAAAGCATATCGTTTGTTTGATCCAGAAACCAAGATGGTACATAAAGCAAGAGATGTTGTTTTCTTCGAAAATCAATTTCAACCCATAGAGAGAAGTTCAGAAACAAAGAAAGATGAGATATCTATAGTTTTTGAACACGAAAATCCACCAGTTGTACCAACAAACACTGTGATAGAAAGTGAAGAAGAACTTCAAGAACAGAATGAGACTGTAAGAGAAATAAATACAAATGATTTAGATCAAAATGAAGAATCTAATGGCAATGAAACAGAAAGCTGTGATGAATGGGAATCCCTTGATGAAAGAGACGAAGAGGTACTACAACCAGAGCCGGTACTTCCTAGTGAGAGAAGATATCCATTAAGAGAGAGGAAACCTAAACAATTTCCGGATCACATCACATATCAAGCTATTGAAAGTGTTTTTCCACTGACAGTGGATGAAGCTTTATCACGCATGGATAAAGAAAATTGGAGAAAAGCAATTGAGGAGGAGTTAGATGCTCTACAAAAAAACAATACCTGGACACTGGTCAAACCACCAGCGTACCCTTACAACATCGTTGATTCTAAATGGATATTTCGAATCAAAGAAGAGGTGGGCGGATATAGGTATAAGGCACGCCTGGTAGCAAGGGGATATAGTCAAAGGAGAGGCATTGATTACCATGAGACCTTCGCACCAGTTGTGAGACACAGCTCACTCAGAACTTTAATAGCTCTCGCAGCTAAATTGGATCTTCAAATTGATCAGATGGATGTTAAGACTGCATTCCTAAATGGAAACTTAAATGAAGTTGTTTACATGAAACAACCACATGGTTTTGAACAAAAAGGAAAAGAGGACTATGTGTGTCTTCTGAAGAAGTCATTATACGGACTGAAGCAGGCTCCAAGAAGTTGGAACATAAAATTAGATGAGGAACTGAGGAAGCTAAACTTTAAGCGATCCTTAAATGAACCCTGCGTCTACACTAGGACTAGAGGAAAGAACATAATAATCCTGGCTGTCTATGTAGATGACATTCTGCTATTTTGGAACAATTTAACAGAAATGAAGGTAGTGAAGAAAGAGCTTATGTCGAAATTCGATATGAAAGATTTTGGCAAGGCAGAGTTGATGCTTGGTATTCAAATTAAACAAAATTTGAATAGCATAAACCTCAATCAAGAAAAATATATCGAGAAGCTGCTTAAAGAATTTGGCATGCAAGATGCAAAGACAGTTTCAACGCCGGAAGTAACTGGACAAAGGCTAGAGAAGCCTCCATCAGAACACAAGTCAAGAGATGACCTACCATATAGAGCATTGATAGGTTCTCTTATGTATCTTGCTGTGTGCACACGTCCAGATATTGCTCATTCAGTGAACAGTTTGAGTCAGTTTAATAATTCATTTGACGAGAGTCATTGGATCGCAGCAAAACGAGTACTTCGTTATCTCAAGGGCACTAAGAGTCATGGTCTAAAATATTTAAAAGGACAGAATGGACCTCTAGAAGGATATGCAGATGCAGATCATGCTGGAGAGTTTGATAGGAGATCATACTCTGGTTTGGTCTTCATAATGCAAGGTGGCGCAATCAGCTGGGAGAGCAAGAAACAAAGAACAATAGCTCTTAGTACAGCAGAGGCAGAATATGTGTCACTATCAGAAGCTGCAAGAGAAGCAATATTCCTGAGAAGGCTAATAGCCGAAGTAACTGATGGACAGGGCTACAAATTGGATGAAGCCGTGACCATTTTCAGTGATAGTCAGTCTGCCATCGCTATTGCCAAAAACCCAGTACATCACCAACGTACTAAGCATGTAGATGTGAGGTATCATTTTGTGCGTGAGGTAATTGTAAATAATGAGGTGATACTGAAGTATAAGGAGACCACATGCATGGTCGCAGATGGTTTAACGAAACCACTTCCAAGAGAGAAGTTTCAGTGGTGTGTGAGAGGTATGGGTGTGTGTGTTTGATAAACATGTATGGTGTGTGAATGGACACGAGATTAAGGAGGAGTGTTGGAGCAAACATATGTAACCTCATGTCTGTCACATTAATTTGTAGACAGGCTGGTTGTGAATTTTAAAATGAGATTGTTTTTAAAATTGACAACTGTTGTTTGGAACAATAAGAAAATTTATTTTGATATAGATTCATTATTGTTGTCAACGTGTGTATGTCCATCAAAGTTCGCTTTCTATATCTTTTATCTTTTCTCACATATATATTTGTTTAACACCAAATAAAGGTTTAATTATTCTGCGCTGTGTTTAATTAACTGAAGACACAACAACGAGTTCCAACAATAGCACGCAAAAAAAAGACCGGCTTACGATTAAGTAGCGCGCTCTTTTCGTACACACGTGCTAATTGTATGCTACTAAGTAGCACCTGTTTGGAACTAGCATGCTTATGTGCTACTACGTAGCAAGTGTATTCCAAGCTTAAATGTGCTAGCAAAATTTGTTATAAGGGTGAGGCCGCCAGCTGTGCTACGGTTTCTCCATTGATTGGTTATAGCTACAAACCGCAACAACAACGGTGAAAAAAAAAAACGTTAAATAGATTCTAGACTCCTATATTTAGTTTCAAACAATCAGCATCATTCTCTTCTCTAGCTTCGGGGAAATAAATATCTGTAAAGTTAAAACTGTCAATATGTGTAATCATTGAAACAGACGCGATCCCGGTAAAATGGAGCTGAGAATTTTATTGTAGTTTTGGCTACCTCAGCGAAATTTACCGGGAAACTTGATTCGATACATTTGCTGCCAAATACTCCTAATACATTAGAATGTGTACACCCATATTCTAATGACATGAAAAATGCTAACTGATGACTAGGCGGCATGGTCTCAGACCTTAGCCTTTAAAAAAAAAAAAGTTAAAACTGTCAGTGTCAAAATCACCTGTGGATGTGACAAACAAAGGGCGCGAAAAGTACGTGAAATTGGCAAAATTGTGGTGTTTATTTATTCCACAAAAGCCATTAATCAAGAGTTGAAGTTGAAATTGCTAAGTGGACTCACTGACGTATAAATAATAGTGGACTCCACAGAGTACTTTTTGTGGACTCACTCACAGAACACGAACACTAGAAGAACACTATTACTCTCCGCTAGAATCTAGCGGAGAGTGGACTAACTGCTAATTATCTTTTTGTTAGTGGCTTTGTGTTTTTAGGAGCTATTGTGCAAATATGAATCACTGAATTAAACTAAAATGGAGACACCATTTCCATTTCCTTTCAAACCATATGATATTCAAGAAAAGTTTATGAAAGAACTCTATCTAACTTTGGAGGAACAGAAACTAGGAATATTTGAGAGCCCTACTGGCACGGTAAGCTATTTGTGAAATTGCTTAAATTTAACTACTTAGCGGCATACATACATGTCTGGAAGTAACTACGTAAAAAGCATAATATCACACCTGTAATCTCCGAATGGTCAGGCAGAAGTGTACAATATAGTACCAAAAGAATACCACCAATTGTACCATCATATCATTGCCAAATTAGGCCATGGCAAAAATCAGCATGTTTTGTGCATAAACTTTTCCTGCAATGTAGATATTCAAGGCTAGTAGTGCGCACTGTGACCAATATTTAATATTCACAGTCCGTTACAGTCACACTCTAAGCTCCATGATACAGAATTTCAGACTATCTAGCTTGGGCTCAATGTTGTAATGTAGTTGTAGGTAATATTTTAAACTACTCGTGAGCGTGGAGTGAGCTGTCAATAGTGTCAATTCCTAGCAAAAACAAACTCACTTCACCGAAGTTTTCACGGTGAGATTTTTGCAGAATCGGCCGGCTGATACAGTTTGGTGGTGCTTAAACCAAAATATACCACAATCGTCTTTATTTCTCAATACATACACAGAGCAGTGGTGGCCCAGTGGTAACGGCTGCAACTTACAAGTTGTAGGTTTGAACCCAGTCAGGTGCTTTATTTCGTGTAAATGATTTCATCACCACTGTTCTTAAAACCGTGAAGGAAAACATCGTGAGGAAACCGGCATGTCCTAGAACCAAAAATTTGAAGACATGTGACATCTACTAACCCCCACTGGGCCCGCGTGGTGGATAACGGCCCACTCCCTCGCACAGAGAGGAGGCCTGTGCCCCAGCAGTGGGGAGATTATAGGCTGATTATGCTGTTATGCTAAATACATGAGACACTTTTATACATGAGACACATTTTAGCAAATAGCTTGTTTCAGTACATAGCCTTGTAGCAACAAAATAATATAGATCTTAATGTCAATGATATAAATTAAAAGATTATCCATGAAGTTTCTTGCCTGTTATTCTCTACAGGGTACCTACTACAGTTTGGAATCGGCAACTAGCTTTATATTTCTGGTTGAACAACTGCTTTGACAATTCAAAGTGCCTGTAAATGGTTTAATTTAAATAAATGCTTTGAGTTTGATTAATTTGCTTTTGCCTTTAAATAATATATTAAAGTTACATTTTAGGGGAAATCACTAAGCATCTGTTGTGGAGCTCTGAAATGGCTGCGGGACAGTAATCAGAAAATATATGAAGAGCTGGAAAAAGAAGTGGCTCAACTGAAGACAGAAATATCCAGTAACACAGGTAAAATGTGTTTCTACATGGCGTTGGTTGTGTTGTTAACTGGGAGGAAAGATCCTTGATATAGACAAATTTCTAGAAAAAGTTTATCTACGAGTATCTCATAAATTTTTAATAAATATATACACATCTGACTATCAAACCCAAACTCTCTTCTCCTTGATCTGACAAATGCTTAGAAAATTATTAACATTATATCTGACCGACAGCGCTCAAGGACCTGACAAAATGTCGGTTATTCTTATCAAAAGAGCTTTAAAATCCTTTAGTACCAATGATGCACATCTTCAACTGCAGTTTCCCCTGTCCACAAAAGCGGTCCCAAACATGCACCACATAACTACAGACCTATAGCACTACTAAGCTCAGTCTTTTAAAAGTATTAGAGAGCTTAGTTTACTCCCGTCTTATTTCTTTTATCAAAGTCATCTCATCTCTGGTAACCAATTTGTTTTCTGAAGGAATAGGTCAACCGAGGATGCTGCAACTCCTCTTGCCGATTGTGTGTCCTCTCATATTATGAAAAATTATAAATGCCTTGCCATCTTCTTGATCTTGCAAAGGCATTCGACACAGTTTCAACTGGCCTCCTTAAGAAATTAGAATGGATAAGAATACGAGAAACTTGCCTAAAATGGTTTAAAAACTACCTGACAAATCGGAAGCAGTACACAAAGTGTAAGCTTTTTCACTAGTGATCGACTCCTCATTAACTTTGGAATTCCACAGGGCAGTGTATTTGGTCCCACGCTTTTCATATCTACATTAACGACATACTAAACCTCTCCGTGAATAATGCTGAAATTACACAGATAGATGACACAGCCGACATATTTCACGGGAAATCCTAGAAACACGTACACTGTCTAGCAGAAGAGGGATTGTCACTAATCGCCACCGACAGAAATCTCACGCAAAAGGGCAGTAAAACTAAATATATTGTTTTCTCTAAGACCGACGCTTTAAAACCACCGGAACACATTAAACTCAAACTACATCACTGCTCTTCTAACATTTCTACTTCCCCTTGTGACTGGCCTCCTCTTGAACGTAGGTACTTCTTCCATTAAGCAACATATGTGGTCGTCCAAATCAAAAGGGACCTTATGGCGGAAATGAGTTATCTACAGGGCTGAAAACTACATAAATGTACCGAACTATAGACCCAAGAACCAACCTTCTAACCACTACCGTTATTTTTTTACGAATTTTTGAAGTTCACTGATCGAAATTATAAGTTTCGAGAAAATCGCAATTTAAGTATGCCGTACAAAAAAGTTATGTTTTAGTGTGAAGTTATGTAACTGATGGTATACTTTGATTGACTATGATTATTACTAATGGAAATTCTTACAATCCTTGCATAAACTTGTTTGTTGTGGGAACTAGACCCGCCAACATAATGCATTATCAATGAGATGCAAAGTATCGATAATAGTATTAAAAATAAGTAAACCGCCTGTTTCTCACTAAACTTTTATTGTTTTTATATTGCTACTAATTACATAGATTTGCGAAAGGCCTTAGATGTAAATAAAAACAACACATAATTTAAAAAAAAATAGTTTTTATTTACTAGCAAGAATTCTTATTTTTTATAAACTTTGAGATCTGACAGTAACAAAATCAACACTTAATCACTAAATAGGTTATACATAATTGGTTTAGATGCTAATAAAGCTAAGAGATCAATGATAACTATTAGTTATGATCTTGTAAAGTTACATAGAGAACTGAACAATTTCTTCAAACAAATTAAAAAAGGGCCCTAATGGTAGGCACTAAACAATTTTTTTTATTTTTAGCATGCATAATCAATATTTTAGTGCAACATTCTAGATAACTTAAATTTTCTTTTTTTATTATCACAAGGTATGAAAATGTTACTTATTTAACAATTTTTTTTTTATTATCACAAGGTATGAAAATGTTACTTATTTAACAAAATGTTCGTAACAAGTATATACGTAAAAAAGGGCCCTTAAGGCGGTCCGTTGCAGTCTGCTGACACTTATCTCTTAGTATAGTTAATTAGTTTAAGTATTTAAATAAAGGTAAACAATCTTGATACGTTTTTGTCGAAAAATACATTTATGAAATAATTTATAGCCATTACAAGATCAAAAAACAAAATGAAATAACAGATGTTATAATGAATTACTTTTGCTATTAGCCTTAGCCTATTTTAAAAATATATTTTATGATAAAAAACATAACAAGATTGTTTACCTCTATTAAAAGTACCTAAACAAAATATGGACTACAATAGTGGGACCTTAGACCTAAGACGCATATACAAAGAATGCCGCATGCGGCGGCGTGCGACACTATCTAATGGCGGCTATACGCTACGCTGACGACACGCTAGTCCTGGCGCAGCGGAGGTCGCATCAGGCGGCGGCCGATGCGATGGCACGCGGGGTTGCGATAGTCGTGGAGGGGATCCGGCAGTTGGGTCTCTAGGTGGCATTGCACAAGTCCGAGGCCATGTCGTTTCATGGGCCCCGGAATACGCCACCATCGGGATCCCAACTAACGGTAGGAGGGGTTCACATCGGCGTCGAGACGACGATGAAATACCTGGTCTCGTCCTCGACAGCCGGTGGAACTTCGTCGAGCATTTCCGACGTTTGGCTCCCAAACTGGAACGGGCCGGGGCCGCCTTCAAGCGGCTCCTGCCCAACCTGAGGGGGCCAAACGCCTCCTGCCGGAGGCTTTACGCGGGGGTCGTGCGGTCCATGGCCCTATACGGGGTCCCGGTGTGGGCGCGTTCACTGCGGCGGCGAGCCGCCCATTATTTGAACGCGCCCCAGAAGGTGGTAGCCGTTAGGCTGATCCGGGGGTACCGCACGATCTCGGGTGAGGCGGCAAGCCTCCTTGCCTGCCGCCATGGGATCTGGAGGCGATAGTCCTCGCGCGCCTGTATGAGTGGCGCGCGGAGGCACTACGCCGGGGGGAAACTCCGCTTCCGCAGCAAATTGCGGCGGAGCGGACGGACCTCCGGCGCGATCTCATGGCGGCATGGAAAGAGCGACTGTCACAACCCAGCGCAGGGCACGCCACGATAGCGGCGGTAAGACCCCTCTTTGAGGAGTGGCTAGAGAGGCGTCATGGCGCCCTCACCTACCGCCTGACGTAGGTCCTCACCGGACACGGAAGTTTCGGGAGGTTCCTGCACATAATCAGGCGGAAGGAAACGCCCGGGTGTCACCATTGCTAGGATCGCCCTGAGGACACGGTGGAGCACACGGTGGAGGTCTGCCTCGCTTGGGCGGAGCACCGCCGTGTCCTCGTAGAGGCGATCGGCAGCGGCGGCGACCTCTCGCGTCCGGGCCTGGTTCAAGCCATGGTCCGGGGCGAGAGGGAGTGGGGGGCAGTCGCCTCCTTTTGCGAAGCAGTCATGCTAGCGAAGGAGGCGGCGGGACGGCTGAGGGAGAGAGCCTCCCGTCCCAGCCGCCGCGGGAGACGCTCCGGGCGTCGGGAGCCGCGCGACGACTCCCGGCCACCGTAGGCGCGGGCCTGCGGGCGGAGAGTAATGGGTAGCTCACCGTCCGATCAGGACCAGGCCCGTGCCGGACGGCGCGTACGTGTTCCACGCGCGCCTCAGATGTCAGCACTAAACGAAGGGGCCCGTAAGGGCCGAAGCCTGCCGGGTCAGCGGGATTGTCCGAAAGGGTTACCGCTGGCCCGGAACATAAAGGGCGAAGGAAGGAACACGGGTGGGTTTTAGTCAGTAAGAGTCTGACACTCCCTTCCGCTCCACCCAGAGCGGGAGGAGTCATTTGATGATTTCCCATCCTGAAAAAAAAAAAAAAATGGCGGCTATACGTTATTATAAATACCTTGCAATATTAAAATGTCGATATAATATATGGTTTGAATTACAAGAAAAACGATTTGTTAGGTCTTGCCGCGATAAGGTTCCTTTTTTACTAAACTTTAGATGAATACAAAACTTTTTTAAATTGACTTTTCGAAAAGTTGAACACACACACATGTAGTAAATACAATCATCTTTTTAAAAATACAGTTAATAAAAAAATGATTTTTTTGAGGTATTTTACGAATTTATTAATATCTCGGAAACTAGTTACCGCCATAAGGTCCCTTTTGATTTGGACGACCACATATATCCAACCTTTCTGGCAGAATAAGACAACTTACACCATGCGTAGACTGCCCACAGACACACCACAACAACTTTACTTAGCCCTATGCCAACCGATAATACAGTATTACATCAGCATGTAGGGCAGTGCTGGAAATACCTACTTGATTGAAGCTACATATATTTGCAAATATTCAACCCACTAGAAGTGATTAACTGCATAGTTAATCACTGACCTGATGCTAGATGCTCTGGTTCCGTTATCTAGCATCCAGGGTCAGTCCTACGAAACATCGCTATAACTTTTTCACACAGCGATTTGAAGTTATCCACCATAGTAGTTTATTGTATTACTTATAATAAAATGAAGTAATGACATAATAGTTGTTATTGGTGCTTAGGCCATTTCCATACATTTTTGCTGAGTCTCCTTTGAAACACTTTACTACTATACTTTCTATTCCAGCTTCTGATGATTGGTTAACAGAGGAATATGAAAACATAAAGAAGAAACAGGCACTTGTAACATTACAGCTAAAACTAGATAAAATTAAAAAACGGAAAGATCTTTTTGATCAAATGAAACTTCGGGTTTCTAAACTTAAGAATAATTCAGCAAATAAGACTATAGAGTTCTATTTTAATAAGAAAGATAAAAGTGAGAAAGTAGAAGATGATAAAGAGAATGTTCTAGAGGAGAAAGCAGAGGCGGAAGAAGATAGAGATCTTATTCTAGAAGAATGTGAAGAGAAAGAAGATGCGGATTCTGAGGAAGAAGAAACTGTGGAAGATAATAATGATCTAATAACTAAAGTAAGACTGATTATTTTAAAATACGTTGTCAACTAAAAGGTAGGTTGAGTTACATAATTCTCACTAAGATAGATAACATTTCAAGCTGTTGTGTAGTTTATAATAGTTTTTACTTGAAGATTCATATTTATACAGAGTGGCGATTAACCTTTTGAGCGCCACGGTCTTCTATAGAAGACAATCGTTTCCGTGCCACCCACGCCACGTCTTTATTAGAAGACAATATCTAATAACGTTTATTACATTAAAATACATGAACAAATGCTTTTGTGCGTATTCTTACTATTGCCTAAAACCCTAAACTTAAATGTTTATTTCAATAGGGGGTCTTTTTTTTAAACGGTTTTATTTATTTATATTAAAACTCATCACTACTGTTTACTATACATTCGTTATACATTTATACTTTATAGCTTGGCGCTGGGGGACACATCGCGTTCGGTAGGTACCGCTTGGCGCTCAAAAGGTTAAGTTATTACATTAAACAGTACAGCGGTTGTTACAAGGTGTTATCAGTCTGTAACAACCGCAACCGTAAAATAATAAATTTTACACTAGAAAACAGTACAAAATAGCCTAAAGATTGGTATGAAATAAACCACCCTTGATAATAAGGCACTAGACACGCGCGGGGCAATGGTATCAACTATTCAACACAAACTTTATGGTATTGTTACTAAATAATCACAAATTTAATGATCTAAAATTTGCGTTTTAAATCTTCCAGATATACATAAGCAGCAGGACTCACAGTCAACTGTCCCAGTTCCTTGGTGAAATAAAAAGGACAGTTTACAAAGAAGATACAAGAGTGGTCACACTGGCTTCCAGACAACATTACTGCATTAATTCTGAAGTCACCAGGCTGAAGAATGTGAATCTTATTAATGAAAGGTAAATAGATATTATTCTATAAATACATTTTAATAATCCCCCATCGCTTTCTGAAGTCTATTCAAACTTGTGTTTCAAATTAATAAAATTTTAATGGTATTTAAGTTGATTTAAGAGTGACTAGCACTATTGAAAAGTTATAAAAATGTTTGAAGTTGTAGCATAAACTGAACTTTATTGTGTAGGATTTAAAGTTATTTTTCCATAAACTCATATTTGTTTACATTTTTGCCAAATAAATCGCGAATGGTGATTACATTGCCCTCTTGCAGAGAAGCCTGTGCATCCCAGCAGTGGGAATGTTATATCAATATGCTGATTATGCTATGCTTGCTACATGAGTATTGCCTATGGGATGGAAACACTGCCTGATGTCTATATATAGGTGGTGATGTGATGACCACCATGCCATCAGGTGGGCCAACTGCTTCTGTGCCACCCAATAAAAAAGATCCTTAATGGATTGCAAGTTTTACCCCTAGGTCATATAGGCAGTTGCTCCATATAAAATACTGGTATTCTGCTCCACCAGGTTAGACTGGAAGCTAACCCCAACATCGTTGGGAAAAGGCTAGGCAGATTGATTGGATTGCAATTGAAATACACGCTTAACTAATCGCCCATTGCATCGTCCTTCGTCTTCAATCAATTATTTTTACAGATGTCTAGACATGCAAAAATCAAAAACTAAATCCACATCCTTAGGAGAAGAAGGCAAAGTTCTTAAAAAGACGAAGACAAGATCATGTGCTGCCTGCCCATATTATAATCAGACAAACATCAATCGCTTGAAGGAACGGATGCTTGTTGATATCCTGGATATGGAAGATCTAGTCAAGTGTGGTAAGGAGTTGAAGGCTTGTCCGTATTACGCGTCTAGAATGGCGATGGATGATGCTGAGGTAAATACTTACGTAGAATACTCTTTTCAATCTTTTCTACAATATTCCTTCTTATAAGGGAATTAAACCTGTGGAGGCGGGAAATTTAGCTAAAATTTTACATTTTGATAAGTATAGTCGACCTCGTAATTGCTTTACCACTTTAGACAACATTTTCCAGTAAATTATTGTAACTTCACTAAGATTGAATCAATCTAACTGTCACATGACAAATACTTAGGGTGGCAAAGCTATTACGAGATCCATGATAAATGTTAGCAATTTATTTTGTTAATAAACAAGAAAGATTACTTTAGCTTAGCAGAGACTTTTCATTATGTTGGTGTTACTATTTTCCGTCCAGAAAGTGGTGTAGCTTACACAGGTCAGACTGCAAAAAAACACATTTTCGGTTAAGATTTAAATAGTTGGTCCTAATTTCCAGGTTGTCTTAATAAGCCACGCAGGCATTGTAAGCTCCGGAGCCAGATCCGGGATTTCCCTGAAACTACAGAACAATATACTAATTCTGGATGAGGCTCACGGTCTGACCGCTGCCTTAGAGAATGCTCACTCAGCCCCCGTGACCATGAAACAACTGAGCTCAGTGAAGATGTTCTTGCAGTTTTATATCAATAAGTACAGAGCGAGACTGAGTAGTAGGAATTTGTTGACGCTGAATCAGATTAGTTTTGTTGTGGGGAAGCTGTTGGGTGAGTTTTTTGGATTCTATAAGGCTCCGCGCATCCCGAAATTGTTGACATTGAATAATAAACCTTATAGCGTCTTAAACTGCTTAGCCCCAACGCGCGCGTAGGGGATGTCCGTTTGCGCTGTTTCATGTCTGTAACGTTGTTCACACAACTTTGCACTTTATGACACCGAAGAGAAATTTGTTATGCAATGTCATTGGTACATCCTCTGCTCTGCGCACTATTTCTAATTATTTGTCGTTGTCTTATTCCATTTCAGGTATAATCAAACCCAAACAACCAAGCGAAAAGAAACAAGACGAAACTACAATATTCACTCTTGAAGACTTTGTAATAAAGGCTGAAATTGATCACATGAACTTACGACCTTTAGTAGAATTCTGTAGAAACACAAGACTGGCTCCTAAACTACACGGTTTCTCTATGAGGTACAGTCAGCAAGCGCTTGAAGAGGAGATGAAGAAAAGTACCGTCTGCAAAAAGAGTTCGTTTGAATCGTTTATGAGTAATATTGCTAAGAAAAAAGGTGGCGAGAATGAGGTTGAACCTGAAGTGAAGGAAAATGAACCTGTTCAAGTTAATGTAGGTTCATTTTATTTAAATGTCCATCTTAGAGCCAGGCCAATCGATGCGTTGCCGTTTGTTGCTGCGCCAAAACTTAAGTTAAAAAGTTGGATTACTTAATTAAACTTGAACTATACAAAGCAAGATTGAACAGGCATCTTCGCGGCACGCTCGTTCCACCGTAGACCTCCGTGCCATCGTAGACCTTATCCATCGCATTCCATCAGGCGAGATCGAAGTGATGAGCAGGCCCATACCGAGAAAAAAAAATAACAACTGTGGGCATTATTTAGTTAAACCTGAGTAGAAAACTGATGTGCCCGGCTGCGCCAAAAAAGTCCAGTTCAGCAAAAAAACTGAAAATAGTCCTTTCTTTTCGTTGGCATCACAACTGCTACACGATTTAGTTAGATTACCTGTTCAGTTATCCTTTATTTTGAAAGATTACCCTTTCAACTATTGCAGGTACCAACAGAAACATCAGCAGGCAGTGGATTGTATGCAGTTCTAGATTTCCTAGAAATGCTCTGCAATCGCAGTGAGAATGGCCGAGTATTAGCGCAGAGGGACCAGACTGGACTACTGAAGTATTTGTTACTAAATCCTGCTGAACATTTTAGTGAAGTTGTGAAGCAGTGTCGATCTGTAAGTATAGTTTATTACTAGGTTATGAAAAGCATTAGAATTAGCAATGTTTAATTTCCTCCTAAAGGGGGGACACTCATTTTACTTTAAATCATTCTTTTATAGAAGTATATAATTGAAAAAGTTAAAACATGTCCACAAAAATTAAGAAAACTGATCTGTCAACAACAATTAAGTGTTAAAACTTGTCCGCCAACCACAATTACATGTTAGAACTTGTCCGTCAACAACAATTAAGTGCTATCACTTGTCCACCAACAATAATTAAATGTTAAAACTAGCCCATCAACAGCAATTAAGTGTTAATACTTGTCCATCCACAACAATCAAGTGTCAATACTTGTCCATCCACAGCAATCAAGTGTTAATACTTGTCCATCCACAACAATTAAGTGTTAAAACTAGCCCATTAACAGCAATTAAGTGTTAATACTTGTCCATCCACAACAATCAAGTGTCAATACTTGTCCATCCACAACAATGAAATGTTAATACTTGTCCATCCACAACAATTAAGTGTTAAAACTTGTCCATCCACAATTAGAGTTTAAACTTGTCCGTCAACAACAAAACTTGTAATATTTTTCATTGCAGGTAATAGTAGCAGGAGGCACAATGGAACCAATAGCGGAATTCCAAGCATTATTAACAAGTAACTCAACAAACAATGACATAGTGAACGTAGTAAGATGTGAACATGTGGTGCCCTCAAACAATGTTCTAGGAGTGTGTATGTCGAGGGGACCCACCAGCGTTCCTCTGAACTTTTCGTACGAACATCGAATGTCTAATGAATTGGTAAGTGATACTAAAATATAAACTCGACTATGGTAAAAAACAAGACTGAAAAACATAAAACAAGAAAAATATTGCTTTTGAAATCGCTGTAATATTATCGAAGTTTCTTAGGTATTTATACTATCCTTATTATACCTTCCACAGCGAGCGTCCGACCACGGCTATGATAATGATCTAAGTGAAGTTTAGCCGTAATTATTTGAGTCGCTGCATCCAAAGAGGTTTGGAAATCTAGCTCCACAGTTACAAATCACAAAGTCATTTTGACGCTTCCATAGCCAAATGGCAAAAACGATATAATTTTGTTCTGTCCGTCTATCTGTCCGCCCGAATGTTACACAACCATTTTCCGCGAGATAGCCAGCCTTTCAGCTATCCCGCCGAGGGGCAGAATAGCTGCAAAAGCTGAAAAGGCAGGATAAGTGTGTATTTAAGAGAGAATTTGCATTTTTTTTTGGGTGGTATATCATCAAATAACTTATCCCCCTCTGGGCGGAGCGGGAGGGCATGTCAGCCTTTTACTGCCTAAAACCCACCCGTGTTCCTTCAGTTGCCTGTGCCAGGGGCCACGGTAACTCTTTCGAACAACCCGCGACCCTGGTAAAAGGGAGATTTTGCCTTGCACTATGGTACTAAATAGCTATTTTATTCTTACAGCTAAGTGAAGTAGGCCGTATTCTAAGAAATATCTGTAGCATAGTGCCAGGCGGTGTCGTATGCTTCCTGCCATCATACTCCTACGAGCAAACTGTGTACGACCACCTGAATAATAACAAAGTTATTGAGGCCATTACTAAAAAGAAAACCATATTCCGTGAGCCTAAATCTGCGTCTGACGTTGATCAGGTACGTTGTTGAATTTTGAATCTTATGTCTTTGATAAAAGGTTAATATTTGGCTTTGTAAAGAGAAAATGTGTGCCTTTTTTATCATTATCGTGGATGCGGTCAGTTAGGTACACTTTATTCCACACTTATATTTTTGCTAAAAGGCTTTCGACTTTATTTCAACATGTGTAATGGTTATATTTTTTGGCAATAAAAACTGTACCAGATGGCTATAAAGCTTGTATTCACTATTATTATTTGCTAATCATTAGACAGCTCACGAAAAGAATGAAAATCAGTCTTGGTCGCTGTCACCGGATACAGTGAAAAGTTTTATGTATTTATTATTACAGTGTTTTATAATCGTTGTTCTGTTTTAGGTGTTAAATAAGTTCGCATCAGCAGTTAAAAGTAAAGATGGCGACCACACAGGAGCGCTATTGTTAAGTGTTGTTGGTGGGAAACTTAGTGAAGGATTGAACTTCAGGTTAGCTTCAATATTGCTTCTATCATTAGTAGTAGGTTCTTATTGCAATGGTTTAGCGGCAGAGCGCAAGACATATTCTACGAAATTTAGTTTCCAAAAATGTAAACAAATTGCTTAACCGCCAAATTGGGCTTTGGCGGTTAAGGCCACGCCGACCGCCTAGTAGCGCCCTCATCGTTTGTTTGGTTATTTCTTTTATTTTAGAATGAAAATGCAGAAAATAAGCACGTTAAGTTGTGCTCCACAAGATTATACGTTTATATTATCATAAACGGTAGGTTTACATTGTTTAGTTTTATTATAATCACTAAAACGGAAAATAATGGCCACTTTTATAGATAGTTCTAACAAGTTTTAAAACCTTGTATCATATTTCAGTGACGACCTAGGAAGATGTGTCATAGTGGTAGGAATGCCTTACCCGAATGTAAAATCACCTGAGTTGCAGGAAAAGATGAAATATTTGAACAAAACCGCTGGCGGTAGTGCCGGCAACATTTATTATGAGAACCTTTGTATGAAAGCTGTGAATCAATGTATTGGTGAGTACTGATTACCATTCATTTCTTGATATTTGCGCATACGCAGTATATTATGTTGACTGGATGACTTATGATCACTAAAAGATATTACATAATAATAGAGCATTAAATAATGAACCTTATTATATCAGGGCCTTAAAGTGCAAAAAATAATTTCGCGCGTTCAGAAGTTTGTTAAGGAGTAATTTGATGAGTGTCCTGAAGTTAAATTTGGGACTTTTTTTCACTAAGAATAAAGTCCATTAAACAATGGCATAAACATCATTTGCCTACGCACATTCTTGGTCGCAACTGAGCTTGAGTAGCCTTTTAAGAAACCAACAGAAAAAACTAATTATTTTATTAACTTTTTTAGGGTTCCGTAGTCAACTAGGAACCCTTATAGTTTCGCCATGTCTGTCCGTCCTCGCTTAATCTCTGTGACCGTTAGCACTAGAAAGCTGAAATTTGGTACCAATATGTATATCAATCACGCCGACAAAGTGGTAAAATAAAAATTGGAAAAAAATGTTTTATTAGGGTAGCCTAGTAGATTTTTTTTTATAATTTCAACTCTAACGTTTGATATATTGTTGGAAAGGTATTTAAAAATGAATAGGGGTTTACTAAAACCATTTTTTGATAATGTCAATAATTTCGGAAATAATCGCTCTAAAAGTAAAAAACAATGTGGAAAATATGAAAAAAATCTGTAAAGTAGAACTTTATAAGGACTATCTAGGAAAATCATTTTGAACTTGATGGAAAAAACAGTTTTTGTACAAAAAAGACAAAAAGTTGTACAAAATAATTTCTGGACTAAGTTTGTAGTATAATCGTATACAAGCATTTTTGAAGTGAAAACTTCTTTAGCGGCGTTGTACACTTTTTTTGTAATGGGTAAAAAATGTTAAACTCGCGTCAGGACACGTGACCTGATCGAAAATTCGTAAGACGGATGGCCGTAGCCGGTACCGCGCGTGTTTTGTTTATAAGACGATTCACAAAATACACACCATAGACTTGTTTCAAGTTTTCACTTCTGTCGGCACTCCCGGAGTGCCACTCTTTTTTTTTTAACTTCGTTTACATATTTTATTATCCTGAACGTATCCCTTTGTGTTCGCGCTAAAAACCGTCACGAGTCGGAGCGCCTGCCGCGGAGCGTGCAATGTTGCACGCTACAATAGAAAATCAATTATTGTCTCATTAGCGGAACTTGAGAGGTCATACTTGAAAATATTGTTACAGGCAGGGCAGTAAGACATGCTAACGATTACGCTTGCGTGTTATTAGTAGACGAAAGATACTCAAGACCTCAAACTATGTCTGCTTTGCCTTCATTTGTACAGGTAACTATTATTAATCCATCTATAAGTACTTTAATATTATAAAGAGGTATGTTAGTTTGTATGTACCTAGGGGTAAATCTTCGGAACTCCAGATCCGGTTCCAAAAACTCTTTCACTAATAGGAATGTATAGTATTGCAGTGTCATAGGATATGTTGTATGTTACAACAAGAAATTTCAGCCGGACGAAGTCGCGGATTGAAGATAGTGTATTAATAAACATAGTTCATGCGTAACTAAAAAAAACCTATTTGTTTCATATTGCACTACTTAAATTATAAATCCTTATTTATTCTTACAGAAATCGCTGATGCCAAATTGCAATTTCGGAATGACAATTGGTAATGTAGCTAAGTTTTTTGCTAGACATAAAGAAAAATAACAAACACACCTTTAAAATAAAACTGTTTATTGTTAAACAAATTGTGATAAATAAATTATTTTTTACATATTTACATTGCTGTTTCTCTTAACGAATATTCCTATATTCTTGTTAATTCCAAAGCAGACAAGACTTTTATTCTTACATATCTAATCATATACCCTAATCCTACTTTGTCAATAAGCTGCTATACGAAATTCACTATCACAGACATTCCGTAAGGCTTAGAGACCTCCAATCAATCTTCAGAATATTTTTTTCTTTCAACAACCTGTAAAGTTAGGGAAATTAATTGTTATATTATTTATTTTATCTCATGACTACGAACTTAAATTGTCCGTATATTAAAATCACAACTATAATTCTCTGACAGTGAGCCCTCGTACGCACCTACGGGCGATTTGTTATCGCGCACCGGATTTTCAACGCACTGCCTTAGGGCCGAGAGTTGAAAATCCAACAATGTACTTTTTTTGATGCGCATGCACTCTTGGATTCTCAATGCTCGGCTCAACACCGAGAGTTGAAAATCCATTGTGCGAATTGACGTAGGGTGTCTTAGTTTGTTTAGCAATTAACTTCCCGGACTTGTACAAAGTAGAGTAAGACAGTTCTAATCAGCCAAAGCTACTGGTAGAGTAGTGCCACAGGGTCCTTCAAAGTAAAAGTGGAAGTCCGATGTAGCGGGTGTAGGTTCTATGTTGAATTCTGCTACGATCGCTCCTCTTTCCGCCGCTTGTGGTGCAAACATCGCCGCCGGATACACAACAGAGGATGTTCCCACTACTAGGCATATGTCACAGGTGTGCATTGCTGCTTCTGTGAAAGAAAATATTTTAAACATAAGGGTGCTAAGCCCGCGAAATTCAAATGTTCTTACGTTTTTTGCAATTTGCAGGTCAGTGTCAGGCAGTATGTTGTTCAAAGTATAATTCGCTTTTGAAACAATTATATATTTACAGAATTATAATCATGAAGCCTACTCGTATGGTATGCCAGTGTTACGACATCAGAGGGTTCCCGTATTTTTAAGGAGTCCCTATAATGCACGTCACTGTAATGCACGTACCAGCAATGCACGACACTGGATTGTACAACACAGGAATGTACAACACAAGAATTGGCGACATCGCGATGTCTCCAATTCCTGGGGTGTACCTTGATGGTCCGACCCGAGAGTGTACAACACATGAATTGGCGACATCGCGTGATTGGCCGATTGGTTGGCCAATCAGGTGACTCGAAATTTTGGGACTTGGATACTAGGTAATTGAGCTAGATAGTGCTGTTCCGAAAAACGATTGATTGCGCGATTTTAAGCAGAGAAGTCTTTATAAAAAGAGTTTTGTACAGCATATTAATTATATAAGCTGCAATCAGCTGCTCATGTTTAATAAAATTTTGGTAAGCACTCAGAGTGTAAGATAGGTCGACGGAGCCCCGCTTCGCGGGGCTCCTACTTCTGGGTGGTTTAAAAAAAAAATAACCACGAAGGCTAAGGCGGGAGCTCCGCTACGCTTCGCTCCCGCCTTAGCCTTCTAACCTAACCTATCCGAGTCGGGGTACTCTGAGTCGGGGTGTTAACCATAATGTAGCGGCACAGTACATATCCTTCTTATCCAGTTTATGAAATATCTTTTAAATTGGTTCAATATTGGTGAAGAAAATAGGCGAGAGCCAAACCTCGAAAATGTGACTTTTTACTTAGGCTATTCAGTCGGATCTGCAGTTGTCCTTATCGCACGCATTAGAGGGCGGGGGCTCGCAGAGCGACAGCGATAGTTTCTTCAAATACCTAATTTTCAAAAGTCGTTCCGCCCGTATTTCCTCTTAACGAATAGTTCACAGATTTACTTCAATAATAATTGATTGAACGTCAACCACACGTCAAATGAAACAAAATCAATCAAAATCAATCCTTAATCAATCAAAATCTCATCCCTAGTTTCACATGGCTTTTTACTTTTTTATTGTGACGTCACTGTTTGTTTTGATTCCAATTCCCGTGCTGTACATTATCAAGCCGGACACTCTTGGTCCGGGCCGAGAATGCGCGACATGACAATGTACGTCATTGGAATTCAAAACACGTTCATTCCAATGTCGTGCGTTCTCGTGCCGTGCATTGCTGTGTTGTGCATTGCTGGTTCCCTTTTTAAGAATGTTCGCATTCTATTCTGTCTCAATCTGTCAAAAAATGTATAGTATTTTGACATTAATTGTAGCTGAAATGAGATTGCGACTAGATTTTGAACGTTTTTAATTACGACAATTGGCCTTCTGGATTGTTCTTAGTTCAGTCAAAGTAAACATTGAACAAAATATAATATAAGAGTTTTATTATTGAAGAACAAGGTAGAAAGCTAAAGGAACTGAATATTCAGCCTAGAAGAATTTATTTCTTCATTTCGATGAGGTTTTCAGCACTTTAGGAGGAAATTGAGTCATTACGAATTTTATTTGAGAATGCCAGGACTGAAAAATTATCAAGTTTCAAAAGTATTAAATAACTAACGAGCTTTTTCCAAGACAGCAGGATCCAGATTCTCTCCAAACCAAACAATATGAGGTCTAAGTAGACCACCACAGTCAGGCTTCTTACAGTGAGGCAGTGACTTCACTGGGATATCAGAACCAGACACATTTTCTTCTGGAGCACCTCTGCCTGCTAAAGCCTGGAACCAACATAAAATATAAGACCTGATAAAACTATCCTGCATTTGCATTTTAATTACCAAACATGTAAACAAATATGTTATAGTGTTTTTGTAAAACTAACTTTAAAAGCTAGACATAATGTTTACTTTGTGCAACAACTTAAATAATTTATTTTCCGTCTTTTTGAAGTGTAGTCTACTTTTAGTTTTCTAAAATCAACTTACACTAGTCTAAGTTAGACATTTGTTGGAGTGGAACTAATCATCATCTGCCTAGCCTTTTTTCAACTATCTTGGGGTTGGCTGCAAGTCTAACTGGATAGAGCTGAATAGCAGTATTTACATGGAAGGACTGCCTATCTGATCTCCACAACCAACTGGGTTGTGGAGATCAGATAGGCAGTCCTGGGTAATACAATACGCCTTAGTACAACTGGTTGTCAGTTTTGGGTTTCTGACTACTCGTAATGACTGTCAAAGATCCGCGAATGGCAGCCGGGACCAACAGCTTAACATGCTTTCCAAAGCATGGAGTTGTCTCGTTATGTAATGATGATCACCCATCCACAGACCAACCGCGGCAAGCGTAGCTTAACCTGATCGATCGACTAGTGCGGCTGTTATTATTTAGCCACGGATAATAATATAAATTGGAAACAAACATTTTTAATTCTAAGTTTATTAATAATAATTATGCAATCTTTCCCCCAACCCTTATTTCAATTTATTTTCCTTTCTTCTTTAGATCTCTATCAGTAGTCATCTCAATGTTCACCCATTTTCTAGCCATCATCTTTCACAAATCTATTCAGTGCTTCCTCAGATTATGTAATAAAATGTGCATATTATTTTATAATGACAAATATAAACAATTTAATTGTTAATGTTGTTACGATGTAATAACTTAATTTCAAAGTGGGAACAGAGTTCCTGGAAATATTGGGGGGAGGCCTTTGGCCAGCAGCCTGTAGTGGGGCAGTACAGACTAACAATTTTTTTAATCTATTAATAAAATTAATCTGTAGACAAGGTGTTTTTAATAAGAATGTTGTGCATGCCTATAAGTGATATTATATTTACACAGTATTAAAGATTTGTGATTACAAATTTTGAAATCCATGTACTTAAATATTTTCAAAATAAATAAGTAAATTGCTGCATTTTGCTGGTTTTTCTTACCTCACAAATAGGACTGTCATTGTTGACCAGTACTTCTTTACATTTAGTGCACCTAGTTTTGTACAGATTGCCATGGAGCTCAATCAAGTTTTTAGTCCCAGCTCTAACATGTAAACCATCCACATTCTGTGTGATCACTGTTACTTTTTTATCTGCTCCATACTTAGCTTCATATTGAGCTATGGCTTTGTGGCCCTGAAAGTAGAAAAAGGGTTTTTCATGAGGATACCCAAGTATATTTTTGATGTGATAATTGGACAAGAATTTGAGAGTGAAATTTCAAGGATGCGTCACTGTTAGGCACTTTTCGTTACATGAGAGAGAAGAAAGATATCTCTGTCTTTCACATTAAATATCTTAATCTCCTGCATTTTTTTTAGATGTTTTATTCTGTTTGCCACAAAGAGTGAGTTATTCTTGCCATCTATCTGTGTAGACATTACTGTTTACAAAGGTATCAAAGGGAGGGAGCAGGTATTTCTGAAGAATAGACTGAATCATGATCATTGATTTCAGTTTATCTTTTGGCTAGTGACGAGTAAACTATGATCATTTTCCTTTCTGCTAAATAAAAGTAAGCATTTCTTGTCAGAGAGTACTTCTTTCTAGCCATCATCTTTCACATTTATTCAGTGCTTTCTCAGATTATGTAATAAAATGTACATATTATTTTATAATGACAATTATATAAAACAACCCACTGACCAGATTTATTGTAGTGGTCCAGCAGTGGAAAATAAGGTACTTAATGGTATTTCATGATTATTTATAATTTATTCCCGAACTTACGGCATTAGGCTGCGCCTTAGCTGCAACTTCTCGTCTATAATGATAAAACTCCCAAACCAAGCTCGGGCTGGTCCTAAAAGCTCCAGGAGTGGCTAGACTTGATGCTTGATACTTCCTCCAGTATCCTCCTGCACCCCGAAACGTCGGTATACCGGATTCCGCACTAATACCGGCGCCAGATAAGATCACAACATCTTTAGCCGCTTTTAAGGCTTCTCTAAACTTTGCCATGTCACTTGATTGTCGCGCAGCCATGATTTTAGGAAAACTACAAATCACTATTGTTCTACGTATTGAGCTTATCAAACTTATGCACATAATTATTAGGCTGACGCGATTACTAGGATACGAAGTTCAAAAATATAAATTATAAATGATTGTAAATAAATAATCATGATTGTCACCACAGAGTACATTAATATATATGGGATTGTCACTGTCAATGTCGAAACGTTGTCAAATTCGTATGAATTGACATTGTTTCGTTCAAAAATAAATGGACCTGGGATAAAAAACCGGCCGCACTTGACCGGTTTTTGTCGAACCACGCGCAATAAAGGGTTCCGTAGTTAGGATGAATTTATCCCAAAAACAAACATGTTCTCCCAAACATCGATACAAGTCACGGTCAATTCTCCAACTGCAAATGTAACTTTGTAATCCCAAAAATTGTTTTATTTATGTGATAAAACTACAAATTAACGATTTTCGGACTTTTGGCTTTGCTTGTACTGTGACTGAGACCTTGCTTCTTGCCTTTCACGATTCTAGGTCAACCGGAAGTAATCTAAAGATTTTGATTTATTTGAGAGTATCAAAACATGTCGCCTTTTACGGCCGTATTTCTATTGCGTCGACTATTAGAAGCTTACTTTTGTTTTGAGCTCCAACGATCCGTAGACCTACGTATTTGATAATAATTTCGATTTGATACCCCCACATGTTCCTGGGAAAAAGTGTCAGTTTTTGCCTTTTGAGGCACAGAAACTTAAAAAATTTCAATAAAAGAAATTTCGTTTAACATTTGAAATAGGTATCATAAATAAATTAAAATGTACACATTTTCTAAAACCGCCTACTTAAAAATATTTTTCATTTATAATAAAAACATTACTCGGTACACTGCCAGTGTAGTACAGTGCATCGCCACAAGGCATTCACAATGGGCTAAGAGTCCAAATTTAAGCATTCAGTTCTAAAGTTTCAGAGCTTCTGATACTGATTTGCTACAGGGTCCTCCAAAGAAGTAGTGAAAGTCAACACTATCACTGGCAGTTTCGTTGAATTCTGCTATAATCGCCCCTCTGTCCTTAGCTTCAGTGGCATATATGGCTGCAGGAAACATCAGTGAAGCTGAACCAACTACAAGACATACTTCACAAGTTGACATTGCTTCTTCTGAAATGAAACAAAGTATTGTTTAAAGTTTGTTTAGGAAAGATAACACTAATTATGGAGATAATTTTCTCTGTTTGATTGTCAGTTCTTTCCAAAAGCGAACCTACATTTCTTTCAATGCTTTGGCAACTTTTTATGTAATCATCACTTCCTTTTTTTCTTAGCGGTACTGTGTTCTCATCTCAACCTTTCACCCCATTGAATAAAACTAATATTTACCTCTTTACCAAGAGGTAAATATTAGTTTTGATAATATTAGAATAGAATCCTCTTTATTATGTACACCATATCAATTACAGATATAAATCATATAAATGTGGAAATTTTACAATGAGTCTTATCAATAAGAGTGATTTTTTTAAAAACAACCTTTGGATGGAACTTTAAAAAGGGGAAGGAGAGACAATCACAATATGGTAGGTAATATTAGTTACCTGCTTTTTCAACAACAGAAGGCTCCAGGGATTCTCCAAACCAGACTATGTCTGGTCTGAGTAGGCCACTACAGCTGGACTTATTGCAGTGTGGTAGTAGGTTCTCAGGGATAGCAGAATGAGTTTCATTGACATCAGGAGAACCTTTATTGGCTAATGCCTGGAATACAAATCTATTTTAGTGCTAAATTTTTATTTATATCATATCATATTTAATTATTATCAGGTCAATTTGAATAGGATAAAGTTGTTTGTGAAGCATTGAGTTTGTATATATTACGGGTTTCTTCAAGTTGGCTGTCATAAAGTTGTTTGTAAAATAATATATTAGGTATGCACAATGACATATCAAGCTACACATTTCCAGTATAAGCTGACTTCTCATTGTACGAAAAGCCTATACAATGCAAAGTCAGCTAAAACTGGAAATTTATAGCTTGATATGTTGTTGTGTGTACATTCAGGATTATTTCTTCACATACCTACCTCGCATATTGGGCTATCATGGTTTGCTAGAACATCATTACATTTGATACACCTAGTTTTAAACAGACTGCCATACAGTTCAATCAGTTTCTTGGTGCCAGCCCTACGATGGAGCCCGTCGATACTCTGCGTGATCACAGTTATTGACTTGTCTTTTCCGTACTTCTCTTCGAATTGAGCTATAGCTTTGTGAGCCTGAAATAAGACCATTTCATTTAATAACAAGCCAAAACAATGAATCGTAACACTTTTTACCAATTACTTGTGGATGTCTTTCTAAATAAGTATAAAGAGGTGTGTCTATATTTTGGCAAGTTTTGTGACAGTTGAGCTCCCAATAAACTGATGACTTGTAACAACAACTTTTGGACTTTTCATTTGGCTAACTAAACCTATGATTGGATTAGACCTTCAGATGATATTAATAAAAATGTAGCTGACCAATTATAACAGTAATTTTTAACTTACATCTTCCTTACCTTATTAGGCTGCGCCTTAGCTGCTATTGTTCGTCTATGCTGATAGAACTCCCAAACTAAACTGGGAAAGGTTAAGAAAGCCCCAGAAGTTGCTAGTGAGGATGTTTGGTACTTTCTCCAATGCCCTTTAGTGCCATATACGGGGAGTCCTGATTCAGTACTTATATCTTCACCAGAGATGATAACCACATTTTTTGCAGCACTTAAGGACTCTTTAAACGATGACAAATGGCTCGAATGCCGTAAAGCCGCTGTTTTTGGAACACTACATACAAGTAATACTTTCCGAATTGATAATAATAAAGGATTCATGTTAGAGAATGAATTATAAAGTTGGATGTAGGTAGCGGTTATGTTATATGTTTGGAATAATACCAAAACCGGCAGTTTTTCTTAGAATATTTTTTGATGAAAATGAAAATAAAATAGTGATAAATAGAAGTTTTAATGCTTTTGTCATATTTGACAGTTGACTTGACACACCTTTGACAGTTGACACCAATTCGTTCGGAACTTCGGTTTAAAAAATCGAGCAGTGCATGAAGTTTTTATAGTCTGTTTGAAACATTTTATCATACACGACTACTTTAAAAACAACTGTCTATCGGAAGGTCAATTATTTCCGAAATTAAAAACGTTAAAAATCTATTTTTGACAGATTCAGACTGAGATCAGACTGTGATTACGGGAATTGCCCCTCTGATCTTCGGACCTTTTTTTTTTCAGGATGGGAAATCATCAAATGACCCCTTCCGCTCTGCTCTGGGTAGAGCGGAAGGGAGTGTCAGACTCTTACTGACTAAAACCCACCCGTGTTCCTTCTTCAGTCCTTTATGTTCCGGTCCAGCGGTAACCCTTTCGGACAATCCCGTTGCCCCGGCAGGCTTCGGCCTTAGCGGGCCCCTTCTCTGTTGCTGACATCTTCGGTACCTACAAGTATCTTTTGGCACTCGAATGAAGTTCTGTTGGCAAACATTTGTGAAACTGTTTTGTAAAATGTATTGAAAGAACAAGAAGGTGGCGTTAGTTCCACTGTTATGGCCATGCACAAAAAGATCCTTGACATCCTTGTACAGTTCGCGTCAAATAACTTTGTTGCTCTGAAGCTAGGCTTTTCGAGCGACCGCGCAGGTACGGTCAGCATCAAAAGTCGATTAACACTTCAGTTTTTTTAATCTCAGTTATTGAGCAAAATATTTATTCAAAATTGCAGCAGAAGTACGATGCAATTTTCAACAAATATTTCGCTCAATAACCGAGATTAAAAAAAACTGAAGTGTTAATATTTTGCTCAATAACTAAGATTAAAATAACTGAAGTGTTAATCGACTTTTGATGTTGACCGTACCATCGCGTAAAAAGTTTTCGCTTACGAAAAAATATTTCAAGTGTCTATCTAAAGTTAAATTATGATATTAGTATCTAAAATTAAAATAAGTAATGTAATTTTTTATTCACCCGATTTCATTTAGATGTACCTACATCTAAATGAAATAGTACAGGCAATCATTATCTACCTAAAAAAACAAGGAAGAAAAAAATACGTATAATTGTGGTAAAAGATATGTTTTTATTTAAAAATTATTGGCTTATGAACTGCACTTTGTTTGCTCACATTAAAACGTCTATTAATCCTATATGGGAAGATTTTTTTTTAATATTATCTACCTACTGATTTTATCACTCGACATTGCCGAGACTCCTGCTATGAAACTACCTTTATTGCCTTTAAATGTGCTCGTGCTAGGTATTTCTGTTGTACCTGCAGCAGGCTAGACTCATAACAACTGCAATTCGTAGATCGCCATAAAGGCATAACGTGCTTTTCGAGACATGCAGTGAATTGGATGGCCACCCATTAGTGGCATAGCTAGTCCTAAACCTAACTGCGGTGCTAACTGTCGAGGCTTGTAAACAGCTTGTCGTGAATTACCTCACTAGGTGCTATTACTGTATTTGATAGCTGTAAGCTACCCAAACACAATAAAATCATCTGTGTAACCTTTTCCCAACTATGTTGGGGTCGGTTTCCAGTCTAACCGGATGCAGCTGAATACCAGTATTTTACATGGAGCGACTGCCTGTCTGTCCTACACAACCCAGTTAGGTACTGGGTAATACGATACCCCTTGGTAAGACTGGTTGTCAGACTTTCGGCTTCTGACTACCCGTAACCTGTCAAAGATCCACGCGAGGCACGGAGGGGTCTCGGTATGTAAAGCTGGTCACCCATCCACAGACCAACCGCGGCAAGCGTAGCTTAACCTGATCGATCGAACTGTGCGGGTGTTATTATTTAGCCAAGGACCCTAAACACAATAAAATAAAATAAATAAATAAAGGGGCCCTGTATCAACATTTGTTGGGGGTCCTTTTTCCTGACTACGGCGAAGCTCCAAAGGAGGGTACTTACCTATTGTTTTACAAAATAAATACGAGAGTACCTACTGACTTGAAAGGTAAAGCTGTCATTGTGATCTGCTGGCTGAGCTGTTATTGTGAGTTGGACAATTGGAGCATCCTGACTCGTACCTACTTGGTTAAGCTGGCGTTGTGATTTTATTAAGAGAATGCAAGAGCGAGCGAAACGATCTCGAAAATTGGTGCATCCTGACTAGGATACTACCTACTGGTGCCGATTCTGTTCTTCACAAACTAAACCAAAAAGATCAATGCATCTTTTTCTTTTTATTTCGTTAAGAAAAGGACAGAAGATAAATTTTAGTTTAGTCCTGTCAAATTAATCAGCGCTTGACGTAAATTGATATAATTTTAGTAGGCAAGTTTTTATTTTTAATCACGTCTAAACTTGTATGGTGTAGTGTCAGATGCTGATTAATTAGGACTATACTAAAATTTATCATCTGTCCTTTTCTTAATGAAATAGAATGAAAGAGATGCACTGAACTTAAATTTAGTTTATTTTGTGGACAACGGAATCGGCACCACTGTAGATTTAGCTGTAAGAGAATACGTAGAGCGAGACAATTGGAGCATCCTGGCTTGAATAGGTTAGATTTTCTTTTTGATTTTACTAAATGAATGAAAGAGCTTGAGAATTAGACCCCGCCTGTAGCTTGAAGCCTTGTAAGCCAATTTACGTTATTATTTATGTTTTAATTAATTTCGTGCCTTTTATCTAAAATAATTTGTGGATAACATTTTTAATATGAATTTTTGTTCGAGAGCCTCTGTAGCCCGGGGGGCCCGTATCATTATCATTATATCGGCGGTAGGTAGTGGGTAGTCCCCTGTAAACCATCCACGGACCTAACTTGGCAAGCGTAGCTTAATCGTTGGAACCGACCGTAAATCACGACGAAAATGATTTATTATTTGATACCACACCTCAATACTCAATATCTTAATTGCATTCCGTATGTATTACATAGATGGTAGGTACCTGTCACAGAATCGCCGGCAACGGCAGCGACCATTAATATCTAATAAAATTCGTGGCGCCTCCGCTGTCAGAATGATCACCCATCCATAGACATACCGCGACATGCGTAGCTTAACTTAGCAAATCGATTGATCCTTGCACCTGATCTCTTGGCATCGTGATAAATCTAAATGATAAAGCGAAAACAAATGGGTATTGTTACGGACTACGGTACCTACCGCAGCCTTGATAATACCTAATAGGTAGGTACACTCATCATAACCATAAGATGACCCATGTAAGTACCTATAGGTAGCTACCTAACTATCCAGCACATCAAGCTACCCGAAACTGTAAAATTTTCTCAATCAACTTTGAACCTTATGCATTAGCGATAAAGTTGAAAATCTATTAAAGTAATTTGGCAGATTGTAGTAGCTTGATGTGCTGGCGTCTGTACTTACAAATGATGGTATTATTAAGCCCCATTGAATGTACCTATATGCCTTTCGGATCCTCAGCCATTACAATATTACCTATATCTATATCTCTCAAAAGCATTCACATGAGTAAAAATAATCTACAAATTTATCAACGAAAATGCTCCACTACCCATCAAAACTAACCACACCAAGAAAAAGCCATTCTTTAGGAAAAATATACACTAATAATTTTCGGTACACTAAAAATCGAAACCCAGACTACACGTTTCAAGCCGCTTGCTGTCACTGAGCTATTGAGATAAAAACAAACATAAATTCACGCCTTATTCGCACGAGGGTTAGCAGAAACTACAGACCGCTACCTGCTGCGATTCTAACATACTTCTGCTTCGTTTAGGTACGTTCATTCACGCACGCCGGTTTTGAGTAGGTATCTACGTACTACGCACCTGACTTTACAGAAACAACGACACTAATAATATCAGTTATTATTATGTCCTTCTAACTTAAGAGACGTTCTATCCTGGTGTTTCAATTCACATCTGCCTTTTGTTAGTTGTCTTTCATTCATCCTCTCATGACCAAACCATCTAAGCATAGGTATTCATGCTAAAAATCTACCTAGATATAAATTACATAATTATCATATAATATCTACTGAATTATCATATAATATGAACTGAAGAAACATTCAAAAAGAAATAATCACTTGAAAACCCTGCAAAGAAAATGTTCTAAGTAGGTACCTCTGCGTATCGTAAGAACTTTACTTAAAAGGGGAGATATTGAAACGCGACGAGATTCTTGAACACTCGTATAATGTTCTCGAGAGCACGCCATGTAGATATTAGTATGGTAGAATTTTGCTTTCTGCCTTCCTGCCTCAGTTTCTTGCAATACACAGCCGCGGGTGCTCGTGTCGCTCAAAACAGTCTGCACCGCGTTCCGCGACGAAAATCCAAGACGCATTTTCCGGACATTTTCATTTTTAAATGAACAAATCTATAAAATTGTCACACTCAAAACAGTGATTTTTTTGTTTAATTTATTTTTTTGAATAATTTTAATAAAATATACATAACAACAATAAATAAATATAGGTCGTATTCTTAAATATCCAAGGTGGAAAGATATTTTGGTACCCGGGCGATACGCCAAACTGTGTTTGATATAATTCTGTGACGATCACCATGTGATTAGTAAACATTGATGTCATTGATATTTAATTTAAATACATATATGACAAATCTTAAACTGGTATAAGTAGAACATTTAGAACAATACAATTCAGCATCTATAATTAAATTAAACGATGGACCATAATTTAAGATTTATAATCACGTAATATAAAATTGTTCAGAACAGTGGAACTCGAAATAATGTGCCAGTGAAAGCGTATAGAACTTTTTAACCGACTTCAAAAAAGGAGGAGGTTATTTATACATTAAATACCAGGCAATGACATTGCCATGAATGTGCCAACAATAAAAACGGATTCGGAGGTGGACCTTCAGACCCAGAGCACTTCTCGTCTGCAACCGAGGAGGCCCGCTGGACCTCCTAAGAAGTCTATTGCCTCAAAACTATGGGATTTATTGCAACCCCTTGCCAGATTATGGGGACTGATCACAGCTGTTGGTTAGTATAGAAAAAATCCTCATTGTCATCATTGTGGCTTCCTAAAAGCCATATAAGCAGGAAAAAATATTTGAAAAACACTTAATTAATTTATATTTCTGGTGCCAAACGTCGCCAACGTTTTCCTTTAACGACTGCAGCAAAATTTAATTACTTCCATCCTAGACACAGCGATAGGAAAATTGGCTCAACAACTGTTTTCACTGCATGCGTATACTCCACTGGAGAACATTTTAATAAAATCAAAACATCTGTTCGTGTCATTGGATAGTCTCAAAATAAAGTTTTGGAGGGCTATTCAATAAACAAGTGCCAAAAGTTGTTTTTAAAGAGTTCCCCTTCGCGTGTTCCAAGATAATTTGGTAAACAATTCGGTGCCATCTGTGAATGCTTATGAGAAGCACGCGACCGACTTCGTTAGCGAGAAATTTCTTGTTCCCCGACCGACCGCTTCGCATCGCATCGCCCGCCCGCGCTATTAGTTCGTTTACGCTTAGTGATCTTTCTTACTTTTTTCTTTTTGCTCGGCTCCTTAGATTAATAACGCTCGGCTCTTAGGGTCATAGCGTGACGTTAAATAGCCTATAACGTTTCTCAAGAATTAGGCTATCAAATGCAAAAAGATTTTTCAAATTCGCCTGAGTTCCAAAGATTAGCGCGTTCAAACAAAAAAACAAACTTTTTTCTTTAACTTCTTTCTGTAACTTTTTAGACCTTTATATCCTGCTTATGCGTATGAAGTTTCATTACCATCGGTTCATTCATTTCGAAAAACAAGGGCTTGAAAGTTTGTATGAAATGCCGTACGGCGTAAACGCTCTTATGAGTTCATTGTACTCATTATTATGAACAACTTTTACTATGGGACCAAACCTGAAATATGCGAGCATAAATGTAGGGAACAACTGATTTTTTTTCGCGATTTCAGCTTGTGCCCCATAGTAAAAGTTGTTCATAATGATGAGTACAATGACTTTTAAGAAGTTTTGCGCATTTAACGTTACACCTTGTACTATATACTGAGTATGTTAAAAGCCGTTGGTCCCGGCTGTCATTCGTGGATCTTTAACAGTCGTTACGGGTAGTCAGAAGCTCGAAAGTCTGACAACCAGTCTTACCACGGGGTATTATTTTACCCAGTAACTGGGTTGTGGAGATCAGATAGGCAGTCGCTCCATGTAAAATACTGGTATTCAGCTGCATCCGGTTAGACTGAAAGTCCCCAACATAGTTAGGAAAAGGCTAGGCAGATGATGAATCTCAGTATCTATACGTCTTGTATAGATACTGAGATGCAAAAGTCTCGGTTATAAAAGAACATATTTATTTATAGGTGACTATCCAAATGTACAGACACCAGCACATCAAGCTACTACAATCTGTCAAATTTCTTTAATAGATTTTCAAATTTATTGCTAAAGCCTAAGGTTCAAAGTTGATTGGGAAAATTTGACAGTTTCGGGTAACTTGATGTGTTGGCGTCTGTACTTAAAAGCAGTCGACTGTTAGATTGCTTTGTCTTCGTTAATATACGTCAGATGTTTCCTTATGTGCTTGGTTTGAGTAAATATAGTTACTGTGTTTATAGGAATTATGAAATGTAGGTACATTCCATTATCTTCATAGACTTTATAGATTGGTTTGTAAATAATACTGGACGGAAATTCATTGTTTCTCTTGTCATACTATACACTTATATTTAGTAGGTACAATTCTTCATATTTGTATGTAGGTATACCTATTTATGTGTATAGTGTACCTATGTATTTATTACCTACGTAATTAATTACACATAGGTACGGTCAACAAAAGAGATAAGTTTTTTTTTTGTAATGGGTTTGCTCTTGACTCTAGTTTAGGTCAGAGGTGACAAAGACAAATTCTACAATGGAGTGAGCTTACCCAGAAGAAGCCTGTTCACTCTTACTTTGAAGAGATTCGGGTTGTATGCGCTCGGAAACACAGACGCAGGTAGAGAGTTCCACTCTTTTACTGTGCGCAATATAAAGGACATTTCAAAATGCTTAGTGCGAATTGGTGGAATAGCAACTAGGTAGAGATGGTAACTTTCAGTGTGTCTGGATGTCCGAAGGTAGAAGGGGGCCGGTGGAATGAGGTCGTGGAGTTCTTGGGCACACTCACCGAAGTACAATCTGTAGAAGACCGACAAGCAGGCAACCTTGCGGTTGCGGCGATGAAGCTGTGAAGCTTGGCATCCACCAGTTCTGCGTTGGGAACTTCCAGTTGAAGTTTACTAAGAAACCTATAGATGTTTTCGAATAAAATTAATTTTATTAATAGAAAACAAACAGCTCATTTATCAAATTAAATGTCAGTCGACAACATCCATCGGTTTCTTAGTAAATTTCAACTATATTCGACGATCCTGCATACTTATCTCTTTTGTTGACTGTACACACGACGAATTATTATCAACTACTCGTATACATTTTCAGTTTTAGCAGACCTCGCATTGTATAAACTTTTCGTACAATGAGAAGTCAGCTTATACTGGAAATAAGTTGATATGTCGTCGTGCGTACCCTATCGACAGAATTGTTCCCGATAGCATTAATTAAAATCTAAGTACTTATACTATATCAATCGATTAATTGGTACCAATTATAATGTAGCTGCGCATTATACCGTCTCTATCTTTTATGTTGGATCTTGATTACTTTATATATTCAGACGGATTATATTATATTTATGTCTCTTACTAGCTTTTGCCAGCGGCTGCGCCCCAGTGGATGTCGGAAACTATCCCACTCGAATGTATTACCGGGATAAAAAGTACCCTACGTGTTAATTGAGGTTATAACTATCTGTGTGCCAAATTTCATCCACATCCCTTCAGCCGTTTCTGCGTGATTGAGTAACAAACATTCAAACTACCAATCGATATTAGTACAGACGCCAGCACATCAAGCTACCCGAAACTGTCAAATTTTCCCAATCAACTTTGAACTTTATGCTTTCGCGATAAAGTTGAAAATCTATTAAAGAAATTTGACAGATTGTAGTAGCTTAATGTGCTGGCGTCTGTACCCACCAATAGTGATAGTAGTGATGGCCCAGTGGTAACTGCCTAGACTTATGAATTGTAGGTCGTGGGTTGGAACCCAGGCAGGCGCTTTAATGTGTGTAAATTATTTCATCATATATATATTTTTTTTATATATATATTTTTTTTTTTTTATTTCTCTCAAAACGGTGAAGGAAAACATCGTAAGGAGACCGGCATGTCCTAGAACCAAAGATTCGAAACATATGACATGTTCCAACCCGCATAGGGCCCACGTGGTGGATTGCAGCACACTCCCTCTCGAAGAGAGGAGGCTTGTGTTCCAGCAGTTGAAACATTATAGGATCAGCCTAATATAATATGCTATTTTGATATGCTTGCGCATAATACTGTCTCTATCTTTTATCTAGGACTTTGATTATTAAAGGCTCCTGCAAACAGGCGCGACTCAAAGGCACCGCTCGTTGCGCGACTTGAGGTGCCTTTGTGTCGCGCGCGATTTTATCGCGCCTGTTTGTAGGAGCCTTTAATCAGACTGATAATATAGGTACCTATCTATCTTCTTTAGATAGTAAATGTGTTATTAAAGATTAAATCGTCTAGAATCGTGGTAGACGAAGACGGAAGATAACTCTTATCAACAAGGGATTGCTTTAGGAAATTGTTTGTGGTACGCAGTAAGTGATTGTTGGCATTTAATACGGAGGAGTTAGGAAAATGCCGTGAGGAAAGTTTTCAGTATGAATGTGGGTAGCTATAAGAGTAGTGGAATACCAGAGAAACGATGGATTGATTGTGTGAATGATGATATGGTTAGAAAGGGGCGACTACTGAGATGACGACTTAATGTGAAATTGAAAACGTGCGACAAACCGAAATGGGAGATTATACTCATCATTATGAACACCTTTTAACGCTCCTGCAATGAGGCGCAACGTGCGACGCGAATCGCGCGCGACACATTAAGGCACCGCTCGTTGCGCGACTTGCGATGCCTTTGTGTCGCGCGCGATTTTATCGCGTGTCGCGCCTGTTTGAAGGAGCCTTTATTATGGGACCAAAGCTGCAATCGCGAAAAATAAATCGGCTGTTCCCTACATTTTGACGATGCGAACATAAATGTAGGGAACAGTTGATTTTGTGTTCGCGACAATCTCCCATTTCGATTTGTCGCATGCTTTCAATTTCACCCTGTAGAGAAGTATGGAAAAAAAGACATGTTGTGTCGACCCCAAATAAATTAGGATAAGGGCAATAGAATGATGATGATGTAGTAAGTCCTACTTATAGCTGATCGCGTCAAACTTAAAGGTGCGTGCGTCTACGCTAGACGAGCCGAGCACTAGCGGAGCACGAGCCGAGCACAAATTCGTGTTGTGTGGAACTGTGGTCCGACTTACGAGCCTCGAACGAGCGCCCTTCGAGCATTTGGTTCGTGCTCGACTGTGCTCCGCCAATTTTCGGTTTTTTGATGAACACAAAGGCATTTACAATGCGTGCCACGAAAGATGAGACTTGACCCCGCCTCGCCCGCTCTTTCCGCTGCCCCTATGACGTCCGGTCCCGTCCCGCACTCAGACCTCATACCGCTAAAGATACCTAAAATCGTGTTCTGCGCAAGTCAAACCACGTGGTGTGTCAAGTCTCATCTTTCGTGGCACGCTTTGTATTTCGTTCGAGGACAGTGATCGTTGTAGGTTCGTTGTACGTCCACTCTTGACACCGCGAACACGATGCTCGGCCCGTGCTCCGCTCGTGCTCGGCTCGTTTAGCGTACTCGTAGACGCACCTTTATGTCGGCTTTGAAGTGCGCTACTCGCTGCGCAGTAACCCCCCCCCCAACCCCGCTGACGCATGAATGTTTTACTGCGCAGCGATTCGCCTCATGTTCCGAGCAGCCATAAAGTTTGAATCGGGCTGTACCTACCTATCAGAATCTTCTACTGTATTGCCAGCCTCTTTGGATCCGAGTAGTGGTCGCAAGCGGTACTGCTGAGCTTTTATACATATAGTGATCTGCGTTTCGATTCTCAAAAGCAGCTGTCTGGATTTATGCCCAGCTTTTGGCAATATAAGCTCACCCTCTGTGACATGGGAATAAAGCGTTACTAGCGAAATGTAGGTTAGCTGTAGCTGTAGACCTCTGCCCCTACTCGTTTGACGAATACAGACAGAGATCAGAGACATCATTAAATATTTTTTTAGATAGCTTTGACACCTATAGGCCCCGTTCCCACCATGTCGCTTAAAGCGTCGTGGTTTGTGTATTTAAATGGAGCATATAGAACTACACGATTAGTTGTCATCCACCACTTTTTTTTGCAGTGACGACAGATTGTCAAGTTAATGGGAACGGCTAGCACGACAGTTTTAAAACGATCAAAAAACGTCACGAATTATCGTGACGACAAATCATGTCTCGTTTTGCGACTATCTATCGTAGCCACGTCTCACACATACGTACCCACGTTCATACCACTACTGATCTTCAAAAGAATGTAGAGGCGACTAATGTGCAAACGACAAGGCGACTGCTGTGAACAGTAAAAATGTCGTCACGATCCAATGGGAACAGCTAGATACGACAGTCGTTTAACGATAAAATATTTCGATGACACAGTGACGATAAACAGTCGATATCATGGGAACAGCTAGAGACGACAGTCTTCCAACGATAAATTAAGTGTCACGACATAGTGGGAACGCGCCCTTAGGCTCCTGTCCCACTGCCGATGTGGAAGCCACAAGCTATAAAAAAATTCTCGCTCAAGAAACGTACAAAAGATTGTAGGTCCCGTGTAAAAAGAGATACATGTATTAATTGTTGATTGCTGACTGTTCACACCGCGCCGGCGGGTATTTGTTTGTCGCAGCGACAACAGCTGCTAAAGAGAGTACTCGCTCAGCGACGCTCGCTTGGTGAGCAGTACACTCGCTGACAGACTTACGCTTGGTACGTACACCAGCGAGTAATCGCTCGCCACTATCATCGTGCACTCGCTGATCGTCGCTCGCCAACTCTACGGTGGGGCAGATGACTAAACAAGGCAGAAAACCATAGTACTTAGTGTAAAAAACAGAAAACAAATGCCAATTCCACGACTTACGTACAGAAAAGTAAAAAACACCGGGTCATTATATTGACTCTTACTTACGACCGACTTGCCTACTTAAACATTATTACGTGAGTTCAAATAACGACTTTTAAAACAATATTTAACTTTTTTGCGAATGTATTTTTGTTGGGAATAAAAACGTTTTGTAATACAGATTTGGAAGACTATCACTGTAAGATAATGTGAATGAAAGGCGCACACATCATCAGCCGCCTACCCTATTCCCAACTATGTTATACTTATTACACTTACTTGTTACACTATGTTACACTTGTTAAAATTCTAGAAAAATCATCTACTTTTCCAATAGGTATTTGTAAATATGTGAGCACCATGTATCTATCACATAATTGACTTTCCTGTAATTGCTTCATTTTTTATTTTTTTTAGGGTAGACCTCTTTTATTCTAGCGTCTTCACATATAATTATTATATTATGTATACAAAACCTTGTAAAACATTTTAAAAAAGTAACGGTGGAGTTTCTTGCCCATTCTTCTCCATACGAAAAAATTTTGGAAAGGGCGACTAGAATCAATTAAATTTAAGTTTTGACGTTCAAAAGTGCCTTTAATGTGCCTATTTGAAATAAATTATTTGACTTTGACTTATGATGGGGTTGGCTTCTAGTCTAACCGGATCTAGCTGAATACCAGTATTTGACGTGGAGTGACTGCCTATCTGTTCTTGTTCAGCTGATCTCGTTAGACTGGAAGCCGACCCCAACATAATTGGCAAAAGGCTTGGCAGATGATGACGGTCTTCTAGTAAATACAACCTTTTGAATTGACGAGCGGACAGACGAACAGGACGAAACTGGATTCTGTTATTGATATTGGCTGCCCACTCAGGGGGACAGCCCATCGGCCCTTCGACAAACATTTGTCGAAGGGCCGTTGGCCGGTGGAGCAGACGAGTCCTGGAGTGGAGACCGCGTACATCGGCAAGCGTAGTGTGGGACGCCCCCCAGCTAGATGGACGGACGACCTAAAGAAAGTGGCTGGGACAGACTGTATGCGGAAGGCGGAGGACAGGGTGTTGTGGCGCAGCCTGGGAGAGGCCTATGTCCAGCAGTGGACTGCAATAGGCTGAGTTGATTGCTTAACGCAGTGACGTTCAAAATCATTTCCTGAATTTCTGGCACGTCGATGTCCATACCACCCTGTATATAGAAGCTCGGCGGGATTGTCCGAAAGGGTTACCGCTGCCGCGCTGGCCTGGAACAAAAAGGGCTAAGGAAGGAACACGGGTGGGTTTTAGTCAGTAAGAGTCTGACACTCCCTTCTGCTCCACCCAGAGCGGGAGGGTTCATTTGATGATTCCCCATACTGAAAAAGAAAAAAAAAACAACCCTGTATATACAATATGAAATTATGGTATGTACAGATGTACTCATAAACGTTGATAATTATATGATAATATAATAGGTTGTCTTTAAAAGATCGCTCTTAGCGATAAGACCGCCCATTGTGTCACCCTTTGTACAATTTCTATATTTATGTCTGTAATTTATATGGTGTACATAATAAAGAGTATTCTATTCTATTCTATTCTAATATGATCTTTTTCTGTTCTACATACAAAAATTCACACCGATCCCATAGGGGTAGGCAAAAACTAATGAATGGACCTGCTACGATCCTCACAAACTCCTTTCACTTCGTTTACGTTTATACACTGTTTGTTGTTTCTGTCCTCTAAATTTATTGTACAGACGCGTAGACGCCAGCACATCAAGCTACTACAATCTGTCAAACTTATTTAATAGATTTTCAATTTTATCGCTAAAGCATAAGGTTAAAGTTGATTGGGAAAATATGACAGTTTCGGGTAGCTTGATATGCTGGCGTCTGTACCTATATAGTAGTTGTATGATGTAGCAGAAAATCTGCGTTCAGCGTAAAAGTAGCAAATCTATGTTTGAACTAGGTGAGATTACAAGTTTGTTGATCAATGATAGTGATAAGTGTGATAACACTCCTATTATGATTCATCTTCATCTATCATGATGTCTTTAGTCATAATTATAAGACAAATCCTTGACCGACTTACAGACAACTCACAGTCTAAGCAACTGAAGAAATTACTGAAATAACTACGAGTATCAGATACATTTTAAATGTTCTATAGAAGGTAGAGCAAAAAAAAAGATGGATGGTTTGTGTAGGGAATGATATGAAAGAGAAGGCAGTGAATGATGGCGTGGCGGTTGACTGGGGAGAATAGGAAAAAAAACGTGTTGCGCCGACCCCGAGTGACATGGGGCATGAGCAGGAAGACGATGATAAGATTGTGCGAAGGTAGAGCGAAACTAAGAAACTGGAAAGGATTGTCGAACCCTGAAACTTCAACCCAGAGAGGACTAAAACGAGGTTTGAAGTTAGCACTTACCCAGCAGGTATGCTAACGAAGTTTAGCAGCAACAGCTACTTAATTAAAAACGAACCAACAATATAGAAGTATTTAATTGAAACGCTAGAGAATTTATTGTTCTAAATCAGAAACGTTTCTCACACAATTCAATAAAACTGAGTGGAACAGTTTATGCCTGCACCAAACAATGAGCGGAAACTAATTTGTATAGTTAGTTTTGTTTCAATGGAATCTAATTGTTGGTCTGTTAGTGTTTCAGGTTCGGTATTCGATAACTATGTAAATATTAGCTTTGAACATAAAATCGATATAGAGAACGGACTGATGGACCTAGATGAAGTGGAGACAGAAGGCTCGTACGTTCGTAGGTACTTGAACTGGCAATTCTGGCATGTCCTAGAACCAACAATTCGGAGAAATTAGTTTGACACAGAGGAAGAAGGCTGCCAGGCTCAAATGGGATTGGGCGGGTTACATCAGCCACATGCAGGATGACCGCTGGGCAAAAGTCTTCACGCAAGGGGTGCCTGAAGTCAGCGGGATTGTCCGAAAGGTCAGCGGGATTGTCCGAAAGGGTTACCGGAACATAAAGGGCTAAGGAAGGAACACGGGTGGGTTTTAGTCAGTAAGAGTCTGACACTCCCTTCCGCTCCACCTGGACGGTGACGCCAAGGTCGACCCAGAAAGCGGCGGCGAGATGACAAGGGAGGCGTACCGCGAGGGCCGGTACGAGGTGGCGCGTGCCAAAGAGTGCCTGGAAGGACTTGGGGGAGGCCTTTTCTCAGCAATGGGATAGTACAGGACAAACAAAAAAAAAATGTGTCAAATACCAACCCGCAGTGGGCTCGCGTGGTGGATTACGGCCCACTCTGGGCTGTGGAGGGCTGATTCCCAGCAGTGGGAACATTATATTCTGAATATGCTTAGGTATGCTTTCCGTGAGGAGAGGACTTCAAAATAAGAATATAGGTACAAGATGTAACGTTAAATGTGCAAAACCTCTTAAAGGTCATTGTACTCATCATTATGAACAACTTTTACTATGTGGCCTAAGCTTAAATCGCGAAATAAAAATTCCCTACATTTAGGCTCGCATAACTCGTCAAAATGTACTATAAACAGCTGATTTTTTTTGTGATTTTACGTCTGGTCCCGTAGTAAAAGTTGTTCATAATGATGAGTAATGACAATGACCTCTGAAGAGGTTTTGCGTATTTAACGTTACACGTTGTAAGTAGAATACGTTGAAATATATTTGTTAAGTTTATCAAATGGGTCAGCGGGATTGTCCGAAAGGGTTACCGCTGGCCTGGAACATAAAGGGCTAAGGAAGGAACACGGGTGGGTTTTAGTCAGTAAGAGTCTGACACGGGATTCCGTTCCACCCAGAGCGGGAGGGGTCATTTGATGATTTCCCATCATGAAAAAAAGTTTGTCAAATAGATTTTTATGTGGGCCAGTGGGCAGTAGCTACAGAACAATGTTTATTGTTTATTTTGCTCCACAAATGAAAATTGTTTCTAGTGGTACCTACCGAACTTAATCTTTTGGTTGCACGAAAACAATGATATGATGAGATATAGAAAATCTCAATGGATGTAAAATGTTCGATAGTTTCCAGTAAAAAATATGATTTCTTTGTACAGACGCCAGCACATCAAGCTACCCGTAACTGTCAAAAAGGCTCCTACAAACCGGCGCGACGCGCGACGCGAATCGCGCGCGACACAAAGGCACCGCTAGTTGCGCGACTTGCGGTGCCTTTGTGTCGCGTGTCGTGTCGCGCCTGTTTGAAGGAGCCTTAATGCTTTAGTGATAAAGTTAAAAATCTATTAAAGAAATTTGACAGATTGTAGTTGCTTGATGTGCTGGCGTCTGTAGGGGAGACCGGGGTTGGTTGACTATAGGGGTAGGTTGACTAACTCTCAAAATCTCGTTCGAGGCAATAGTCTTGAGCTAACCAGTGAGACACGAGAGTCCGTCACCTCCCCCCGCTCAGTCACCGGGAACACAGCGTCGCGCACGCACGCCGTTTGAGAGAAGGAACATAATATTGAAAAACAACACACGTAAGTAATTATTTTTGACGTAATATTATTTGTAATAATGCCTATTTATTCATGGTTATTGATTGTCAAAGCATTTATAACGAATATTTGATTCATGTTCTTTCTTTTATGTATTATTCTATTTGATTTCGTCGCAGTTTTGAGGTAATGGCATGTGGTTAAAAGTTAAAAGGTGGTTCGGGGCTAGTAGACTAATGTATAACGGGGTTGGTTGACCACCTGGTCAACCAGCCCCATAATATTATGGATATTCCAGACACACCAGAAAAAGAAAATCTAATGTAACTTAAGGCAAAACAACAATCTAGTAAGTCGCTGACCAAGAAAACAGAGGAGCCAAAGATAACAGGCGGAAAATCTACAGGAACTCGAAAGGGCGGAAAGGGTAAAGGAAGAAAACCTTTTCTTGAAGCTAATGACGACGATGAAAGTGATGAGGATGAAACATTTTGTTTGGAGTGCACTGAATCCTATAGCTGTAGTATTTCAGGAGAAGAATGGGTTCAATGCACTGCGTGCAAGTTGTGGGCACATACAAAATTTGTGAACGGGAACATATTGATCTATGAATGCAAAAATTGCACTTCCGGTTTAGAAGACTGATTGGATAGTATGATTTCTAAATAATTTATTTTATTAATAAATTAATGTACCTATAACATACCTATATACGAATATATATGATAACTTATATAAATAATAAATTATATAAATATATACACATATTTATATATAATACATACTTATGTCAACTGTTACCAAATAATAAATATAATTACGTTAGTTAGATAATTATGATAATTTGTTACTAAATGATTAAAGCTTGCAAGAAATTATTTCATTTTATTTTAAATACATAATAAGAGAGTACTTTGTTTAGTATGATTATTTGCTACCAAATGGTTAAAGCTTGTAAGAAGTTATTTTGTTTTGTTGTAAATACTTAATAAGAAAGTTAATTTGTTTATTTTTAGGTACTCAAATTGCCAAATGTTTAAATGTCTGATTGTTTATTCCTATAATTTTCTTATAATTTGAATTTTATTGTGTTTAATTAACGTGGCGGAGGATCGCCGATTGATTTCAATAAAAAAATGGGTGATACATTTTTGTGTCTTTTATCCTATTTAGTCGTTGATTTTGCCCTTACAACTTCATAGGTCAACTTACCCCAGGTGAATAGTCAACCTACCCCAAGCATGGGGTAGGTTGACTAGTTTTTCCTATTGTACAAAAACTGGCCTGTACTCTATATCGTAATGAATAACGTGCTTTTTGCCACTTTTTTGCAAAGCTTAATAGTTAATCTATTAACTGAACCTGTTTTTAAATGAATATACTCTAAAGAAACAGAAATAGAAACCTTTAAGCTGAAACTTGGTCAACCAACCCCGGTCTCCCCTACTTTACCGTTTTAAGTAGGTACCTGTGATTATGGGATTGTGTCTAAAAAAATATATAGGTAATGTCAACCTAACTAACGCAAATACATTATTATTACAACCATTCATTGAAAACATAACCTATACCGTATTTAAAATTCATGAAATAAAGTTTATCATAGCATATCTTATCTGTCTAAGTATTTTTACTTTATCTCATCTCAAGGAAAACAGGTTTCCACGTGTTTTCACATCTGTTACGAAATGAACGTGTTTAACCTGTATAGTATTTACTAGTATTTGGGCGTTGCGCGAGCTGCAAGCAGCTCGCGGGGTCGTGTTTTTGAGGAGTATTTCTTACCCTTGTAAAAAGTATTTGGGCGTTGCGCGAGCTGCAAGCAGCTCGCGAGGTCGTGTTTTTGGAGAGGGGGGAGTTTTGAAAAATGATTTTGACCAACTCTGGGCCCCTTGATATGAATCTGAAAAAAAAAATGTTCCAAGTCTCTTAACTTCCGAGATCTACCTAGAGGGGGGGGGAGAAGGGGGGCAAGGGGGCAACTTTGAAAAATGGATTTTACTTTTCCGAGCCTCCTCTATACGAATCCGTAAAACAACAAAACACGGGACTCTTAGTTTCCGAGATACGATAGGGAGGGGAGAGAGTGGGGTGGAAAAGGGGAGGTTTGGGATTTTTCCCATACTCGTGAGAGTTACTTGTATACGAATCTGTAAAAATATACCCACCTCCCCCTTCACCATCTGGGAGAACAATTATGTCAGTCAGTCAGTGAGTCAGTCAGTGGTAATCGAGCTTTATATAGTATAAATATAATAAAGTATTTGGGCGTTGCGCGAGCTGCAAGCAGCTCGCGGGGTCGTGTTTTTGAGGAGTATTTCTTACCCTTGTAAAAAGTATTTGGGCGTTGCGCGAGCTGCAAGCAGCTCGCGGGGTCGTGTTTTTGAGGAGTATTTCTTACGATGGGGGGGAGAGGGGGGAGTTTTGAAAAATGATTTTGACCAACTCTGGGCCCCTTGATATGAATCTGAAAAAAAAAATGTTCCAAGTCTGTTAACTTCCGAGATCTACCTAGAGGGGGGGAGAAGGGGGGCAAGGGGGCAACTTTGAACAATGGATTTTACTTTTCCGAGCCTCCTCTATACGAATCCGTAAAACAACAAAACACGGGACTCTTAGTTTCCGAGATACGATAGGGAGGGGGGGAGAGTGGGGTGGATTGGAAAAGGGGAGGTTTGAATTTTGAAAAATGGTTTTTACTTTTCCGAGCCTCCTCTATACGAATCCGTAAAACAACAAAACACGGGACTCTTAGTTTCCGAGATACGATGGGGGGAGGGGTGAAGGGGGGGAGAGGGGGGAGTTTTGTAAAATGATTTTGACCAACTCTGGGCCTCTTGATATGAATCTGAAAAAAAAATGTTCCAAGTCTCTTAACTTCCGAGATCTATCTAGAGGGGGGGGGGAGAAGGGGGGCAAGGGGGCAACTTTGAAAAATGGATTTTACTTTTCCGAGCCTCCTCTATACGAATCCGTAAAACAACAAAACACGGGACTCTTAGTTTCCGAGATACGATGGGGGGAGGGGTGAAGGGAGGGAGAGGGGGGAGTTTTGTAAAATGATTTTGACCAACTCTGGGCCTCTTGATATGAATCTGAAAAAAAAAATGTTCCAAGTCTCTTAACTTCCGAGATCTACCTAGAGGGGGGGGGAGAAGGGGGGCAAGGGGGCAACTTTGAAAAATGGATTTTACTTTTCCGAGCCTCCTCTATACGAATCCGTAAAACAACAAAACACGGGACTCTTAGTTTCCGAGATACGATGGGGGGGAGGGGGGGAGAGGGGGGAGTTTTGTAAAATGATTTTGACCAACTCTGGGCCTCTTGATATGAATCTGAAAAAAAAAAATGTTCCAAGTCTCTTAACTTCCGAGATCTATCTAGAGGGGGGGGGGGAGAAGGGGGGCAAGGGGGCAACTTTGAAAAATGGATTTTACTTTTCCGAGCCTCCTCTATACGAATCCGTAAAACAACAAAACACGGGACTCTTAGTTTCCGAGATACGATGGGGGGGAGGGGTGAAGGGGGGGAGAGGGGGGAGTTTTGTAAAATGATTTTGACCAACTCTGGGCCTCTTGATATGAATCTGAAAAAAAAAATGTTCCAAGTCTCTTAACTTCCGAGATCTATCTAGAGGGGGGGGGGAGAAGGGGGGCAAGGGGGCAACTTTGAAAAATGGATTTTACTTTTCCGAGCCTCCTCTATACGAATCCGTAAAAAAACAAAACCCAAGTTTCTTAATTTCGGAGATAGGATAGGGAGGGGGGGAGAGTGGGGTGGAAAAGGGGAGGTTTGGGATTTTTCCCATACTCGTGAGAGTTACTTCTATACGAATCTGTAAAAATATACCCACCTCCCCCTTCACCATCTGGGAGAACAATTATGTCAGTGAGTGAGTGGTAATCGAGCTTTATATAGTATAATAATAATAAGTGACTTAGTTCTCTTTGTGCTGATTCTGTGCAAATAGGCACATAACAGCATAGCTGGGCACCGTTAATCAAATGGTTAACTTCGTTAATCGTTAATCCGCTACAAAAAAAGTTAGCTTCGTTAAACGTTAAAGCGTTACATTTCAGAAGAATTAACGCAGCGTTAACGTTAATCGTTAATCCGTTAATAGGTATGTGTAAAATTGCATTTTTATGCGTTAGTGAACTTGAAAAACTTGTTGGTTTAGGTTCTGGAAGTTAACAGGTTAGAAAAAAAGATTTTTTCTAATAAATAACACCGACTTCAAAGTGATCACTAAAAAGTAATAAAATAATTTGGTTTAAACACGTATTATTGAAGTCGGCCGATCGTATGTAAATATTTCTACATTGTGTTTTTGACTCAACATCGTCCGACTTCAATAATAGGTACCTACGTGTTTAAACCAAATTATTATATTACTTTTTAGTGATCACTTTGAAGTCGGTGTTATTTTTTAGAAAAAATATTTTATTTTACTCTTTTTTTTAATTAATGACTAACGATTAACGGACTTCTGCATATTAACGGAAGTTAACGTGTCCGTTAACATTTTTAAAAGTTAACTTAAAAGTTAATCCGTTAATCAAAATGTTAACTTCGTTAATTAACGATTAACGGATTAACGAGTTAATGCCCAGCTTTGCATAACAGGCACTTTTGAACGTTAACATTTGCAAGAAAATAGTATTTAGTCGCCCCTTCCAAAAAGCCGTTTCGTATGGAGAAGAATGGGCAAGAATCTCCACAGTTAATATAAAAGGTATTATAACTAAGCAATTGATTCTGTGAACTGTGGAAGTTTCTTACCCATTATGCCCACGTGGCCAATTTCATTCATTTAAGCTCATTTTCACTTTTTAACTTAATAGTTTAGGGTCGGATAATTACGATTGTTTTGTTCAACAAAAAAACGTAATAGAAAAACAATTAACTATCTACCACGGCCTTTTTTTTTCGTCACAAATATTTGTTCTGACATATGTCACGATTTTACGCATAATTAACTAACACTCCAACTAATTTATAAACGTTTGTTGATTTATAAGAAGTATGGTGTGTTCTTCCTATGTTTTTGTTTACCCTATAAGTACTATACTATCCCACTGTTGGGCCAAGACCTCCCCAAGCCTTTCCACCCTTTCCTGTTATCCACGCCACCTCGAACCAGCACTCGTGGTACGCATCCTTGTCATCTCGCCACCGCTTTCTTGGCCGGCTTTGTTGGCGCCGTCCATCTTCAGGCACATTTTGTAAAACATAAACGTGGGACATCATCGAAAAACAAACAGCTAATAGAACGAAAGAAAGAGACACATTTTGGCCGCATTCCGAATTAGCTATAATCGCTCACAGCACTCACATCATCTCACATGCGTTCCCGATTTAGATATTACGATTATGACAGCTGAGAGCTGTCAACAATTCGTAACGCTCGCGCTCGTGAACGCGCTCACAGTGCTTACTCAATGTCAAAACGATATTATTACAGTATTTCTTTGTATAAATACCACATTTCTTCTTATTGGCTAGAAGGCGACTGTCAGCCAGAAGCACAATTTCGAAAATGCCACGTTAGTTTAATTTAAAGATATGAAGCAACTCAAAACAAAACACTCATTGACACATCCACACACACTGTCATTTATGACAGCGCTCACGGGTCTGCGTTATCGCAAGATGGCACATGTCATGACGTCATCTATGACGATTCACGGGACATCGTTATCGCGCTCACGGTATTCGGTACAGCTTTAAGCACGCCCAAATCGATTATTTCGCAACTCGGAATGCAGGGTTTATTTGGGACACGCACAGAAAAATACTAAAAGTAAGAAGAAGCATATTTAAAACTAACAACATTATTATTAGACGAAACGATAGATGAATTTCCAAAGGTTTTTCTCCTGCAGAACCCAAAAAAAACAGGTCAATAATGAGCGTATTCATCAGATGGATGAGCTATCCATTGCACCGTCTACGAAATCACACGGAGCTATAAATATCCCGTTCGAGGAAGCATCTAATGCGCTCCTATTTATACGAGCAAGCGTGATAAATCTCAGTGCGAGATGTTTTCGGGATTCCTTTTCAATTTGCTTGAGTAACGTATTGCAACAAGTTAGTTCGGGTTATTAGAGCTATTGTACGAATACCTACCAAGTTTGTTAGGTACAAATTACAATGGATTTGTTTTGTTTCATCATTGAAGTAATGACGTAGAGTGTAACCACTTTTTAGTACATTTTCGTAAAACGTTTTGTTTATTTTGTACTTATTTTTTTTAGTTCGATTGTGTTATTGGTTCTTGCTGTTTACGCAGATTTTTAAAATGTTTGCTTATCATAACGTATTGTTGGCCATCTTCTTTATAATGTTACTGCATACTCAAATGTACTAGCTGTAAGTTTTCTTAAAACTAATAAAATTAAATGAAATGATCTGCTTTCGCTCATGTTTAATATTGATATTTTTCTACTCCAATGGCTCTTTTAAAGTCTATTCTACATATAATAAATATTTTGAGGATAATTGCCATTGGTAATCACTACATATTGTTTTAAAAGCTCAACTGTCACTAATGAGACTGTCATTATGTTAACCAAAATTATTATTACGTCTATCGTCACCATTTACAACTTTTGTAATGTGAAAAGATGGCTTTTCTTCTGCTTAAGAAGTACAATAGCTTTTCTAGCTCCGACGAACTATAGAAGACAACCAATAATCAAGGACAGCCGTTTAGTCTAAAATAAATGAACTGATGACCCTAATTACAATTATTAGAGATGGCCGATGATGACATTCTAAAGCGGGGCGGAACTTTTGTGCCCATAGATAACTCCGTGTCAATCGTAGCAACGTCTGTATTGTTGATAGTTTTCAATTTGCTACAGTAACGTATTGCACTTTACTTTAGACTACTCTCTGTTACAACTAGATATAGTCGGTGTCAACGGAATTTCCCGCCAATGTAAACAAAACAATATATTCTCAACTATGCGGTGGAGTTTCTTTGATTGATTTGGTTATGAATAATGGGAGTGTACGCAAAGACGCAAATCCTGTTTATATGGGTCGATATCTCTATATTGATTTGTTTATTCTGTTGCAAAAGTTAAAATCAAGTAGGTATTATGCACTGCCACACTAACAGACGAGACGTCAATAAACGTTAATTGGCAATTGATTAACGAAAACAGTGTGGCCATGCATACTATATGTAATGTATGTATGTAATGTATGTATATGTAAAATTAGATGTAGTGGGTAGTACAGGATAAGTTTATTTTTCATATTTTTATTACATCTATACTACAATATAATATTAATTAATAATATTATAAAGAGATAAAATTTGTTCGATTCTTGTATATTTTGTAGGGGGTAATCTCCAATCGGATTTGAAAAAATCTTTTTGCATTTGATATCCCAGTTCTTAAGTAACATAAAAACATTTCATATAACATCACGCTTGGACCTCAAGGAGCCGAGTAAATAGAAAAAAGTCAGAAAGAACGGTAACCGAAAACGGAGTACTAGCGCGGGCAGGCGATGCGATGCGACGCGACGTGGTGGGTCGGGAGATCAACAAATGACGCAGTCGAAGTTGCGTGCAGAGGCGCAACTTCGACTGCGTCATTTGTTGATCTATTTGGCAAATACATTGTCTACACGATACAACGGAGTATTTCAAAATAGAAATTTTATTGGATATTAGTGTCTTTAGCTAATATTTGACTATGGTTAGTAGTAGAGATGTTACGGAAGTCGTTTTACTGGAACCGGAACCGGAATCGGAGGTTTTAAATTTGATTCATCGGAATCGGAACCGGATTCGGAACCGGAATCGGAGCCGGAACCGGGGTGGAAGTAGAAGAAAGATGTGTTAAGGGGCCTTTCCTTAAAACATCTTTCTTCTACTTTCTTCTAACATCCACAAACAAAACAATAAACTGAGACTTCGAGCGCGAGCGTGTATAAAATAAATAAACATTACCCTGGCGACACGTGAAAACTTGTTTGTAGGCGCTCTAGTCACGTGTATCGCTGCGTTTCGAACTCCGGTCTAACTCCGATTCAAAATTATCGGAACCGAAATCGGAATCGGAGGTGTAAAATTATTCGGAAGCTCCGACTTTTCGGAATCGGAACCGAAGCTCCGTAACATCCCTAGTTAGTAGTTAGCATACCAAGAAATATCTGTCGGAAGTACGTCATTCATTCGTTTGATGATCCGGGACACCAGCACCAGGTGGCGCTTGACATCGTACGGACTACATGGGCTTAAAAACTGTCTCGCGTTCCGTATCTAGCTGTGTCGTGTACCTACAGTGTGTGATTCGCTAGTGTGATTAACTTGTCCGTCAAATTATAATCTGATTTAAACGGCAAACGGTTTTTTTTTTGCGCAATAACCAACGCTACCCACAGTACGCCCACAGTAAATTAAAATGTGGCTCATGATAACGAGGGAGTTGTTACCTTTTCCGTCATATCTTTATGTATGTCTTTGTAACTGAAACTATTCTCTCTTCATTGAATGAATCGTGGAAATTCAAAGTTCCTAGTAATGTATTATGGTCACGTCCCCACATAATGTGGATGGTAATTTTCCTCATTCATCTTCATGGGCCGTGGGATAAGGGTGGGTAATTGTATTGTTGCGTGTTTTATTTAGTTAGATGGAGTTCTTTGGATGTAGTGAGTATATGTATAATTGTTTAGTTATTCACTCAACAGTGGTAACTTATCAGGGTAACTGGAAGAGGTGATTTAGACAAAATAGGTCCATAAGGAAGAGGGGATTTAGACAAAGTTGGTCCATATGGAAGAGGTGATTTAGACAAAATTGGTTCATATTGTATCGAATTTCATGATGATATTTGTGGGAAATATGTAACGTGACTTAACTGACTTCCCGTAGGTATTTTTAAGAACCTCATCACTAATTTCCCTACATTTTTGAAAAGTTTTTGACATTGATTGTCGCTGAAATGAGTTTGCCATTGGATTTTAAACGTTTTTGATTACAAGAATATTTACCTTCAGTTTTAGAAGTTTAATGATTTGTTTGAATAGATAGATTACCCAGATTTTTTTGAATAAAACATTGTGCAAAAGTTACGAGATAGGAAGAAATGAAACTTTTGCTGAAAGTGGACACCTGGCTCTGACGGCTTCAGTTTTTCATCAGAAAAGAGACGGTTTTTCTTCCATTTCCTGCTGGTGATACCTAAGCAGGTGACTACTTGGGACAGTTTTTTAATATCTATTAAAATCTGCTATGTAGAGTTTCTTCACATAGCGAGCGCGCGTTTAATTAAAATTATTAAAACATTCAATCTGCACTGAATGCCATTTTTGCTTTCAGCAGTATTTTTAATAGAAAATCCTTTGTAGAATTACTTAGTTTTCAGAAAATAAAAGCGTTATCATCCATTAGGTAATATCTGCTTTACTTAATGAGAAAATGTTGTTTGTTATGTTGAAAATTTGGCTTTAGAAAAAGTAAAAAAAATAATAGATAAGTAAGTAGGTACCTACTAAATGTAGCACCAATTAAAATCTAAAATGTATATAAATATTAGAGAATAAGGGCAGAAGGATCTGAAAATAGGTAGGTGCTAAATAATTAATGTCTCAATCTTGAGCGCCTTCGTTACAAAGTGCTGAACAAAGTTTGTGATTCCGTTCATGGATCATTGCTCTGTTTCAGAGCTCATCACCTTGACTAATGTAGCCGAGTCTGTGGCAGAATAATGTTAAGTACGATGCGAACTTACTATACCCACCAAAAACATTTCATGTAAAATGTTGCCAAGACGACCACATAAGGTTTGCCCTGTGAAAAAGATATCAGATCTCATGTAGAGCCAAGCTTCTGAATCTACACGGCCTAACTCTAACGACCCTAACTTCACAAATTCTACATATCAGTAAAAATGTACCGTCGTGCTACCGTCGTGGAAGTGATGCGAATATTTAGTTTCCGAAGTAAGTAACGAAACAGCCAAGCCATACATTTTTACTGATATGTAGAATTTGTGAAGTTAGGGTCGGTAGAGTTAGGCCGTGTAGATTCAGAAGCTTCACAGGGCAAACCTTATTTGGTCGTCTTGGCAACATTTTACATGAAATATTTTTGGTGGGATTTCAGTTCTTTTTGTAATTTGCTAGGCAGTCTAGTTAGTGTTTTTTTTTTTTTTTGGGGTGTATTTCTTGCACATCAGTTGTGCCGGTTTTCATAGGCCATTCTCTGTCTTTGCCTGTTTTCTTTGACGGTTTACTGATTATTATAAGCGACAAATCAGGGCGATATTTCTCTCAGGTTCTTGTAAGTACTTATTATCCCGTGTAAACTTTCATGTCCTAATTCATAAAATTGGTGAAAGTCTCATTCAAACTTCCACCCCCCCCCCAATTTTAGGGGATGGGGGCACGGTAGTGTTTTTTTTGTAAACTGAACTTTGTTCACATACCAAATTTCGGCTTTCTAGCACTTCAGGAAGTACCCTAACATTTTGAAGTCTCATACAAACTTCCACCCCCCCATTTTAAGGGATGGGGGGCGAAAGTTATAAGTTTATGAATTTTTTTGTTGGTTGTATACTAAACTTAGATTACATACCAAATTTCAGGTTTCTAGCACTTCAGGAAGTAGCCAAACATTTTGATGATCATCAGTGTGTCAGTGACAAAATCGGTGTATTTTAGATATCAATAAAATCTAAAGTATTAGAGCTATTCAATTAAGACTTTGTATGTCTAATTAGTCTATTATTGACATCATATCCTGAGAATATGAACTATCTGGTACATCGGAAACCAACTCTATGAGGGTTCAAAAAAACGACGAAACACTTCGAGAAAAGGTAGGTAGTGCCCTTGCGCTTCGCTTGGCTCGTCTTGGTGGGGGCACTACCGTGCCCCCAGATAATGTTTGAGTATAGGGAACGTGTTCTACTGGAACCGCAGCAGGTCCTCTCTAGGCTTATGCACTTTAGAAGAAGGACTGGCAGTACACGTACGACGTACTAATATTGGGTCAAATTCAATTTATTAGCGTAAAGCCACACACGTTTCTCTCGCCGTGAAAAACTACGGTTTATTCGCCGTGTTGAGGCACGCCCGTCAGTTTTGTATGGATCACGTTGGAAGCTTGTTGACGGACATGCTTTTTCTATGGCGCGCGGTATATACGCCGTGTGTAGGCACGTTTCGTCAGTGTTGTATGGATTACTATGGAAGCTTGTTGACGGACATGCTTTTTCTATGACGCGCGGTATAGACGCCGTGTGTAGGCACGTTTCGTCAGTGTTGTATGGATTACTATGGAAGCTTGTTGACGGACATGCTTTTTCTATGGCGCGCGGTATATACGCCGTGTGTAGGCACGTTTCGTCAGTGTTGTATGGATTACTATGGAATCTTGTTGACGGTCATGCTTTTTCTACGGCGCGCGGTTTATACGCCGTGTGTAGGCACGTTTCGTCAGTGTTGTACCGATTACTATGGAAGCTTGTTGACGGATATGCTTTTTCTATGGCGCGCGGTATAGACGCCATGTGTAGGCACGTTTCGTCAGTTATATGGATTACTATGGAAGCTTGTTGACGGACATGTTTTTATGTACGGCACGGTTTATATGCCGTACCGTAAAGGAACCGTGCCGTGTACAAGGGTAACTCCGCAGACGTGCTGGGTATTAATATCTAAAAATGACCAAAAGTTTTTATGGTTTTTAGAAAGCGATACATACGTAGGTACCCTTAAAGGTCATAGCACACGTCACGCACAAAGGTATCGTTACCGTATCAACTCGAGTCGTTCAGCATTCTTTGTATGAAACTCCCTACTGCAACGCACACTAATCGGAATCGTAACGTCTCGCCTCGGGACAAGCCCAAGAACCGCGGTGCGGTGCGTTACGGCTCGTTGTCCCCGCGCTTACGTCTCTCCGTACCCGAGCTTACGTCGCCGCGTCGCGTCGTTTACGTTCGTACGTTTTACGTTAATTTAATGTGACTCTGTAGAAGGTGTACATAATAATATAAGGGACATGTATGAAAAATTGAAAAGCATGTGTCGTAACGAAGAGCGTAAGATTTTTTTTGTTTTTTCATAAAATTAAACTTTTAAAAAACTAGAATTTGTCTAACGGCTTCAATGCGAAAATGTCGGACTACCGCATCAATTTTTACTAAACGCCGAATAAGCATGTCTGTCGATACGCAAGTCATTGCATATAATTTGACGTCATCACATCAATCTGCAAATGTCTACTGCTGAACATGGGCTTCTAATAACTCGTTGTATTCCAACAAAAAAAAACCGCCGATTACCATAATCACCGAGACAAATCGAAAACAATAGAAATACTTATTAAAAACGTTTGAGGGAATTGTCTGACCTAGCCACTCAGCAGGTGTTAAAATAGTTATCACTGTAATATTTCATAGGTTTTCTCAGGGGGCGAGTAGATACACTTAGGCAATTAGGGGCAAGATCCAAGGGGCGAGCGGAGCCCACACCGTTTTCTCTTACTCTTACACACTCGTACACTAAATAAATACTTCCTCACAATAGTCATAACGGACAGTCCCCTGTGCAGGGCTTGCATGGAGGCTGATGAAACCGTTGCGCATGTGCTCTTTGAGTGCACAGACGTCACCCAAATTAGGTCAGCAACCCTCGGGACACCCAGATCTTACACAGATGTTCTCAACAGACCAGGAGACTTAGTCAGCTTCTGGAGGGAGGTGGGCTGGTTGGAATAACCACCGACGGCCACCATGGGCCCACGCACAATGACTAAGTGCGGAAACCAAACCCATAATATAACATAGAACTCTTACACTCTCTTCACCAGCGCTGGGGCTCTGTCTCGTATAGGGTCTTAGCATTATGCTGAGCGTTGGCCGTTTTGCGTAGATGTGACGCATACTTTCTCCCAAATTGTTATTTTTAGGGTTCCGTAGTCAACTAGGAACCCTTATAGTTTCGCCATGTCTGTCTGTCCGTCTGTCCGTCCTCGCTTAATCTCTGTGACCGTTAGCACTAGAAAGCTGAAATTTGGTACCAATATGTATATCAATCACGCCGACAAAGTGCTAAAATAAAAATTGGAAAAAAATGTTTTATTAGGGTAGCCCCCCTATATGTAAAGTGGGAAGTGATTCTTTTTTTAATTTCAACCCTAACGTGTGATATATTGTTGGAAAGGTATTTAAAAATGAATAGGGGTTTACTAAAATCATTTTTTGATAATGTTAATAATTTCGGAAATAATCGCTCCAAAAGTAAAAAAATATGTGTCCCCCCCCCTCTAACTTTTGAATCATAAGTTTAGAAAATATGAAAAAAATCTGAAAAGTAGAACTTTATAAGGACTTTCTAGGAAAATTATTTTGAATTTGATGGAAACAACAGTTTTTGTACAAAAAAAAAAGTTGTACAAAATAATTTCTGGACTAAGTTTGTAGTATAATCGTATATGCGAGCATTTTTTTAACTTCGTTTACATATTTTATTATCCTGAACGTATCTTTTTCAAACAAAAACAAAAAAAGAATTATTAAAATCGAATCCCAATATTTTAAGATCGACTACGATTATTACGCGAACATAATGGATACCCACTTTTAAACTCATAAGTGGGAACACTTATTGTGACGGACGGGAAACTACGGAACCCTACACTGAGCGTGGCCCGACACGCTCTTGGCCGGTTTTTTGTTTTTTCTGTTGTTTGTTTCTTTTATTTTTATGCGTCATGTTTGTCGCAAATAAACGTATTTTCTTTCTGTCTTTTTAATGGAAATAATTTTAATTTTGGCAATCCAACAACATCCATTTTCACAATATGTTTTCTTATTGGATATTGTTGAACTGTCTCAATGAAAGTGAATGTCATTAGGATTGCGTTACAATTTGTTGACATGCGACACAAAACTCAACATCTCCGTTATGTAAAACAGCTGAACGACGTTTAGCGATTTTCCATAATAGCTGAACTTTAACACGCAGAATTGCATAAACGTTAGAGTCTTTGGTCAACTGGACCCGCTCGAACTGGACCCGCGGGTCCAGTTGACCACATCATTTTATTTTCTGTATTTTTATTGGTTAACTGGACCCACATTCAAACTTAGAAGAACATCTACTGTTTAAAGCTACTCGTGGATACAGTCGAGACACTGGTAAAGAATCTACCTGTCTTTAGAAACGTACAGAAAAGGCTGTATAAAAATGAAATTAATCTGTTGGTGCAAAAAAGTTAGATTTGGCAAGGCTATAGAGGAGTATAGAGGTAAGAGGAACAGGGTGTAAAGCTAAATAATAAAAAATAGTGCCACCCATCGATTCTCTGTACGACGACCAATAGACACATCCACAGGGCCAAAGTATTCTAAACCAACGTTGGTACTGACGACTGTAACAATCAAGTCTTACATCAGACAAATCGCCTGTAGCTGAAGTTTGAGGTACTGCTTTGGTCATAGAAATAAAACTAAAAGGTTCGGCTTTATTCCGTGACTGTACTAATGATGAATTGGGCAGTGGGTCCAGTCGACCTATTCAAAATGTGATTAGGTCAACTGGACCCGCGGGTCCAGTTCAAGTGGGTCCAGTTGACCAAAGAGTCAAACGTTTTGCATTTATCAATGCAGCGTGTCAACGACGGAGCTGTTTTGTAAATAAAATCGAATAGTCTTATTGTAATTTCAGCGGCACCCAAAGGCACCTTTCAAAAGAGGAACACAGTTCAATGTTGCATGGCAACATAAATAAATACTGTAGGCGACTTCCTTGGATGAAATTTCATAAGGAGTTGTACCAAGTACTAAAATTCGTTCGCGAGTTTTCCGAATCTTCAAAATGTAACACTGCGTAGTAGATAATACTTAAGGCGCTGCCCAAACGTAGGATACGGTAAAACGCTCAGTTTTTATCGAACAGTTAGGAGTGTTGGTTACAATTGCTATAAAAATTTAGTATATTGTCAACCTTTCAAAGAAAATACTTATTCAAAATATTTCATAAAAATAAAACAGTATCATAATAAAAAAACCGTAAAACAGAGTTAAAAAAAATATTTGTCGTCACATAATTCTCAAAATGTTGAGCGTAAACTATCATATGATGCTAATACAGGGAATTCAACCAACTAAAGAAATACCTAAAAATATTCCAAAGAGCCGTGCATTTATTTTTAATTTAATGAAAACTGTAAAATTACTTATATTTTGGTGGTAATTCGATTCAACTAACATCAAACACATTTGAACCTTGTTTGTTCTCGTGATGCGCTATTGTCAATTACTTAAAAATTTGCTTCCTACCGCGCCTTAATGTAGTTCCCTTAACATCCAAGGTATTGTTATGCAGATTATGCATATTATATAAAGGTATACCCAGGAGAGTGGATTTGTTTGCTCAGATAACAAAGTATCAGACAGAGCTGGATTAACTGATAAACTTGTCTGAATACACACAACTTCTATGAAATGCAAGATGGAATTAACTGTTTTATAAGGCTTGTGTTTACAAAAAATATGCACGGTTTTATCAGTAACTGTTGGTTATGTAGAAATAATATGACGAAATTATCGATTGTATGGTACCTATCAGTAATTCTGTACAATGTGACGAAGTTTCCATCGATTGAATAGTAGAAATCTCTGAAGGCCGATTCTCCTTCAACTGTCAAGAAATCTCCTAGAGACCGGTAACAATAGAAAAAGTAATTGTGTCTCATTAGTGATAGTTGAGCTAGGATTAAAAACGTTCACAATCTCAGAGACAGTCAATGTCAAAATCTTGTCAAAAATGTATGAAAATTAGAGGTATTTTTGACAGATTGAGACAGGTCATATCATTACGAGAATTAATTGCCCCTCTGGTGCAAATATCTATGTTTAGAGTCTGTGATCGTCAATTGTTTCGCCCTCCCACTCCTCCCAGCCGCCGAAAACGATTCGTGAACGAGCCTCTCGTATTTATTCATTGTATCCTTTGAAATACAATACCTAGATTTTGACAATACAATTGATTTAATGCGCCTTAAGAGCTCTTTTGCACCCGCCCTTGGTAACAGGCGTTAGCAACAAGAATATAATCTAAACCTTTGGATAAGTACCTAACCGAATTATTATCTTCTGCAGAGAATAGTCTTTGTGGATGAAATCGAATTTACGTGGTGGCTAGTGCTCTATGTGATATAACTTTGATGGAATAAACCATATTAGAAGACTGTTTTCGCCGTTACTATTGTTGCCACCGTTTTTTTAAAGATAATATGAATTATTTTCCAGCATAACTGGAGATTGTAGGTGAACTATATTGACAGTCATCATTTATCTAGCCTTTTCCCAACTATGTTGGGGTCAGCTTCCAGTCTAACCGAATGCAGCTGAGTACCAGTATTTTACATGGAGTGACTGCCTATCTGATCTCCACAACCCAGTAACTGGGTAATACGAAACCTCTTGATAAAACTGGTTGTCAGACTTTTGGGCTCCTGACGACCCGTAACGACTGACTGACTGACTGTACTGACTGATAGTGTGTCACGCAATTACCCCGCTGTCGTATGGAAGCCACTAATACTTTTACTATTGTTTCAGTGATGAGTGGTGCCGGTGCAGAGCTGCTGGTTCTAGGATACGAAATAGCACCAGGTTTACTGTGAGTATACCTAACTTTGTATTTTTAAATTAATATGTAGTTCGGCAAACAGACCGATCGCACATTTGATGGAAATTGTTTACCATCTTCAATAGAAAGGAAAATAAAGAAAGATAATTCATTTATTTGCACTAAATGTGACAGATAAAAATAAAGCACGGACGCAACAGGATCAAGTTAGGGGAAATATTCGCCACGTCCTCGTGAAACGGCCATCGCTCAGTATAAGTGACAATGCGAGACAGAGCTACTTCGCTCCAATAGACGCTTGTAGGCTGTAACGTTTAGTGGCGTTTGGTGATGCATTTAATTGTCAATCCTATCAGCCTAACCTTGACGTGCTTCCAAGTACCCTGAATTTCAGCAGCTACCTACCTTCTATATCTACACATTATAAATTTGAGTGACTTTTCGTGTCTGTGTGACCGCATTGTTCTTCAAAACTGCGCAACCGATTTTGATGTGGTTTTCACCATCATTTAGAGAATTTATTCCGGAAGGTTTATGTGTATAATCCATTATTATTATTAGCCTGCCATGCCCCACTATAGGGCAAAGGCCTCTCTACTCTCTTTCCACTTCTCTCTGTTCAAAACTGCTAAGGACCAGTTCATGTTGAAGGAGTCCACCTAATCCCGCCATCTCCGTCTGGGCCTGCCATGATGTCGATATAAAAAATAAATTAAATTAAATTTACATATATTAAAGAAATCTCAATGTTTCGTCAACTTGTAAAAACTGTGCGAAGCAGAGGCGGGTCGCTAGTTGTATATATAAAAGCAATTTTATGGGCCCCAGTTGAGCATGAAGTAATTTAATTATTTACTGAAGTACCGGTGTTTATAAGCTCGGCAGTTCAATCCCTTACTCCGGAAGAGCTACCTACTGTATATTTTTTGGCAAAAAATCTTTGACACAGCCTGATTGAATTTGTATCAGATAAAATGTCGATATCCGCGCTCCATGTTACACAATCACAACACGTCATCCTGTCATTGGCGAATTTCCCGTTTGTATTTTGTGAAGTAAAATCTCCAACAATGTGGTTGTCAGGTGCAAACAAAACCTGTGAACATTTTTAATACAATAATTAATAACTTTGAACTAAACAATATCGTAACTTTATTTTGCAACTTTGTAACAGAGTCGAAGACGAAGTTCAGATTTATGACTCCTAGCGTAAGATCGGAAAACTGCTATAAATGTTTTTACAACTTCCAATTTCCAAAAAAGTTTAAGTCGAGCGAGGATAACAAAGGTTTCAGAGAAATTATTTATTGCGAAACCTTTTTGCTTTTTATTATCATTAAAATTAAAATTAAACAATGTAACCCGGGCCCATGTGGGGTTTTAAAAAACAAATGATAATTGTGGCGTATGTGCGTAAAAAGGCTTACCTACCTTTGTAGATTGAAATTCCCGGAAGGGTAAATGTTTGTTGCACTATGTTTTGCTCTGAAAGAACACACTTTGTCGTCTTTATTTTGATATAAAATAAATTTTGAACCAAAATCTCCGCCGGTTTTCAAAAAATACATTTTAGTTTATAAATTAAAAAGTGTTATAAAAAGACTTTATTCTATGCCTTTGTTTATTCGTACCTATTTTGTACGTTTTTACAGCAACATTTTATCAGGCGAATTTTATGAATTCTTATACATATAAAGTGGTGGCTCAAATACCGTAAAAAAGCACTAAACAGTCATGTGCTAGCACATTTTATTCTGGAGTAAATGTGCTAGCACATTTTATTCTGGAGTAAATGTATCCCTGTGAGCGTTTATTCGGGTGATGTATGTAGAATGTCTCTTTCCAGTTTACGCCATATGAATCTTAATGCTCGTAAATGTCACTTGTACCCCGAATAGTTTCTACTGGCTACTAATAAGTAGCTATAATATATTTTCAGTAATTAGGTTGCCGTTTTTAGGGGCAAAAAAACATAAACTTTTTCATGGAGCACATTAAAGAAAAGGCTCAAAAGGCTTTCAAGCGATCTGCCTAGCCTTTTTCGGGTCAAGCTGAATACCAGTATCATGGTGCATGTAGCGACTGCCTATCTGAATTACTGCATAACCCAGTTACTGGGTAACACGATATCCCTTGATAGCATAATCATGTTATAATGTTCCCACTGCTGGGGCACAGGCCTCCTCTGTGAGAGGGGGTGGGTCGTAATTCATACCCGGGCCCAGTGCGGGTTGGTGGATATCACAATGTCTTCGAATTTTTGGTTTTAGATCATGCCGGTTTCCTCACGATGTTTTCCTTCACCATTTTGAGATGAGTGGTGATGAAATAATTTAAACAAAGTAAAGCGGCTGTCTGGGTTCGAACCAACGACCTAAAACTCATAGGTCGCGGCCGTTACCACTGGGCCAACACTGCTCTTACCCCTTGGTAAGACTTTTAGACTGGAAAAATAATAAATGCCTTGCCTTTATACCTTTAAAAATATCTTCGAAAATACAGCTACTGTTCTATTAAGAGTTCTTGAAAAGCAATTTATTTTAAGTACTCCTAAATAAATTTCCTAGAACTCTAAATTAAAAATTCTTGGAAGAGAAAATCAACATGGCTCCCAATGCATTTGATTGGAATGCAAAAATTACTCAATCTACATAGGGTAGCTAGATCGTTTTATACTTTAAGAATTTTTAAAGCTTAAAACTGCTTTGTCACAGTTACGTAATTATTATGGGTCGTTTTGTGAATCATCATGTCAAAACATTTAGTGTTCTTAGGTTTTGCGCGGACCTAGTCAAAACTGTGTTTTGATTAATTAGATAATATCGTACGCAAAATATGCGCATTGACGTGGAATTGCGGACACCAGCCCGTATTACCTATTACCTATAGAGTATAGATATTATAAATTTGAAAAATGTTAACGCCATGGACGTTGTAACATTTCCTAAACCCTGTTTTTTTTTTGCTAAGTTTTTTCGTTAAGTATTAAGTATTTTATAATTATTTTTAGCATCATTGTATACCTTATTTATTGCAAATAAATTATTTATTATTATTATCATTTTGATAATACGATGTGCCTGCGCCATCATTATCTACATATTTTGCAATCTTGAGTCTTGATCTCGACATTATGTCTGCGTACCGCCTAATCTGAGACAATTGACGTCTGTAGGCACACCTACATACAATAATATTTATAACTTTGACTTTGACCAGCACTAATAATAAATTCCATTCACCAATTTTCATACAGTGTGGGTGCAGCAATAATCCTGATTCTGGAGACGATGTGGGTAGCAGCCCTATTCGTAGACCTTCTCTGCCGACGAGGGGAGTACACGCTATCTCTGCGATGCTGGGACTTCTTTCGCTGGTCGTGTGGCCGCGCCCGCGCAGCTATGTATGCATGCGCTGCGACGGCGTTGCTCTTTGCTCATCTAACGCTGCTTGCTACTATTTCAGGTAGGTTTATATGTAGGTTTTTGTTCTTTTTTAACAATGTCAGATTATTAAATCGTCGTCATTTGCCTAGCCTTTTGCCAACTATGTTGGGGTCAGTTTCTAGTCTACCCGAGTGCAGTTGAATACAAGTATTATTTACATAGAGCGACTGCCTATGACAGTTTATTAAATATCGTGTTAAATAAGCTAAACAGTATAAATATTAGAGGGCAGATGAATCGAAATAGCGCCGAGGAATTTTCTTTTTGCGTTCTTTGCACTTTGCTTTTACAATAACATCTACGTAATACACACTGTTGTGAATGTTGACGTGAATGATTATTTTCGTAGCTATTTTAATCCTTGAATTTAAATCATATATTATTCTTACATACACATAGGTACATTACGATACATTTTTCTTTTCCCTTTGCGTCTCGCAAACATAAACTACCTGAATTCAAAACTTCTTTTAGCTTTGTCAGTTACCGCGCGACCCGTATTTTGTTTGTGCAACCTAAAAGATGTTTACGCGCCATGTTTTTGTGCGAATACGTAACTACTCAGTATAGCGGGTAAATGGGACTTAAGAAAAGTATTCCTACTTCCATTACTCTTTGTAGCTTCATTGGCCCACTAAGTAGCGATGCCGGTAACTTGGGTTCTTGGGGTCAGGGAAAGTTTTCATGCTGGAAGAATGTTTGCATTTTTGTTGTTAGGGTAGGTTCATAGAAGCTTTACCATTCCATTGCTCATACGTATCTAGGTATACATTCTAGTTCCATTTCGTGCAACCTTGAGACGCATATCACACTTTTAACGTTCATTGATTTAAAGCTGTCACTTTATTTCTTTAAGGTTTTTTTCTTTTATTTTTCTTTTTGTATATTGGCACCTTCTTCCTATATATATTATTGTAATTTGTTGTTATATAATTTTGCTTTTGTATGTCGTGCTATGTTTTTTGTGTGCACTGTTTATTTTGTTTTAAATCTATCTATCTAACCATGTTATTCGATTTGAAAGCACCATTGTACCGAAAAGAAGAAGACTCATGAATTAAGATGGACTTTTCAAAGAACACTAAAATTATGAGATTTTGCTATACGGTGATCATCACTTTTGCATGTTATTTGTTGTTACCAGACAGGAGAAAGACGACTCGGATGATTTCAAGAGTATAAGCCCTCTTAAAATCATCCGAGTCGCGTTTAATTCCCACCGGAGGACACTTATAGGCACATTTCCGGGAACCAAAGGGTTTGCCCTTTATCATAACCTAATAACGTCAGTCATTGACGAAGACATAAAAGACGGGTGTAAGACATAAATCTTACGTGACCCTATAAGATCAAAACCATAATCGTTTTATAATATGTAGAGGTAATCTATCTTCGCGCTGTAGTAGGCACCAGAGACTATTTACAGTTATATAAAAACATTTCGCGTTCTTCTCCTCTTGTCATCAACAGTTCATTTCATGGGGGACTATTTCGCCTGTCCACATGGCCGGTAAATGAGCTGATTGTCCAAGTATTGTCAATTTCAGGACCTCTTTTAATTCACCTCTGTAATTCACACACTAATTCATCTAGTGTAGAAACGAATAATAATCTATATTGTTGGCAGGCGGAATGCTTCTAGTCCTAGCAGCCTTAAGAGCAGCAGTGCCGTTCTCTCCGTACGCGACACATGGTCCTCACTCTCCGAGAGCTGGCAGCTCACTATTGAGCCAGCATGACTCACCACTTCCCGACGTGTTCTATAACGCAGGAAATACTGAAGAAGACAGGTACTACTGGCTTATGGTCTCCTGGTACACTTAACTTAATAGCTGATAAGTGACTTGGGTATGGATCGCGCTCTTCGAGAGCCGAGCTCGCTGCTGAACCAGCATGACTTGTCACTCTTCGACGTGTTCTATAGCGCAGGACATACTAAAGACAGATACTACTGGTTTATGATCGCCTGGTACTCCTCTGAACCTTACAAACTTAACGACGCACGGTCTTTACATCCCGAGAGTTCGATTAAACAGCATGAAGAAGACAGGTAGTATTGGTTTATGTTTTCCTGGTTCTTCGTTCCTGATAAGTGACGCTTCCATAATAATTTGAGCCAAAGACGATGTCTGGTATGCAGACTCGTGTCTCCAAAACAGGAATCAAAACGCATGCTTAAAGATGAGATGTTCTGTTAATATTCGAGCAACTTATGCAAGCGACAGCAACTCTGAATATTCCATTGAAGTCCCGTCAATAACTAAATAATTTATAAAGTAACAAAACAGCTTGAAACTTTGGCAGGAGCCATAAATATAACTTGCGCAGTACCCGCCAAATGTTGCTTTGGGAGTAAGAAATCTTAGAGCTACGATATTCCAGTTATGTAGTGTTCGCTATGCATTGCATTTAAAACTACATGATTCGTTTGTTTGTGCATTACCTCATCACTTCCTAACTACCTGCTTAAAGCTTTGGTTTTCTTGGAAAATGATTCTGTCATTGACTTATATAGATTCCGTCTTAACGGCCGTCATGGAAATATGTAATTCTCACCAATATTTGACGGTGTCAAAAAACGCTCTGATATATTTGGATACATTTGTGCTGATCACCACTTTCTTAGGAAACCAAAACTTTACAGCTGCGGTTTACAATTACTTAGAGAATGTATAAAGGAGGATTTACTTTTTATACATTAATCTTTTCCAGCTAAACTGGGCTGGGTCGCCAGTTATTGTGAAATCTATGAAAACTAGTTTGATTTTCACAAGATCTGGGTAATGTCGTGTGAGATGGTTTCTCGGTTAAGATAGAGACATACCTACCGTACCGATAGGGTATAAATCCGTACACGTAATTTCCTATACCGCTTTGAATAGAGCAGTTAACGCGAAGTGGGAACTTATTAGCATAATGCTAAATGAGTTCGGTGTGTTTGAGCACATTCCTTTGTCTTGTTTGATGGCTTTTAGCTAGAAATTACCTACTAGTTTTGCCGATTTGTAATGTACAACTCCGATTTTATAAAGAAATAAAATCAATTGTGATATATCTGTTATTAAATATGCGGATTTCCATAAAACTGACGGAGGATGTTGTCAATTTGACGTTGAGGTTCTATTTTCAAAACAAATAATAACTATTTTTCTTTAACAGGTCTGAAGAGATGACAGTTCTGGACATAAAGACTACAGACAGATCGCGGTCAACGACCCCGAAGCCGCCACTACTGAACTTTGATTCGTGAAATATGTTTGTACGAGGCTAGACTACATAAAATATCGCCAATGGCAATGCCACTGCGTTGTACTTATGACTTACGAACAATATGATGCTGTCATAAAATAAAATAATTAAAGAATAAAACGAATTTGAAAACTTTAACTTTACATAGATTGTCATTTTTCAAATGTTAATTAAAATTTACAGCGGCCACCAAAAGTTAGTTGATATTTTTCCACTTCAACTTTGACACATTATGATTTAAAATTCGAGTGCTAATGTTTGAACTGCTCAACTGCTCTAACGTTTTTATTGACTAATCAAACTTTTGACGTAACATAAAAAATAACCAAGTAATCCCTTAGGAGTATCTGATTATTCTTTTATTCTAAATTATAATGTGGCATCACAATTATTCACAGCTGTCACAAATGGAAAAATGTCAACTAACTATTTGGGGGCACTATCTTTGTTTTAAACTGGTTGATAATAAATATTTTGTGCTTATGTAAAAATAATGTAAGAAAAGACGAAAATATTGTAAAATATGTAGGTATCTCATTTAATCTTGTCGGCAATTAGTTGAAAGTTGTTCTACATTGGTCAAGTCTAAGTAGGTGTTAAAGCTAGTATTACATCTAATTAATTTATGACTTTTATAATTTTTATACGTACGAAGAAACTGTGATAGTTTAGTTTAGATTGTAGTTATGTGCGACAAAATTCATAGGTAAAAGGATTATAAATAAATTATTAAAAAAATATTTTTTTGTATATTATTCCTTTTCTGTTTTATTCTTGTTAACGGCATAATACGAATAAGCTACTTTCATGATCTGAAACAAACAAAGTTTTGCTGAAATATTAATTTTCATTAATATTTACCCGGTTGACTCCAGCGTCCGTTCAAAATACAACTTTGAGTTAGGTACATCGGAGTTTGAGTTTAACAAGCTAATATAAAGTTCCTATTTTCAAAATTGGATGTCCTTAGTTTTACCACTGAAGTTTTTATTTTCAACTTCAATGGGGTACGAGTTTTCCGAGCTCCATACCATTATTGGAGATTTCCGATCACATTGTAAAGGAATTTCTAAAACCAATAGTAAAACTAACTTTGCAGAAGTGCAGGCACTGGCAGCAAATAATACGTCCTGTCTCTACGTAAAATAATTTCGAAATGCAGGGACTGCCAATGAGACAAGTTATTGAATTAATCAATGCGAATCGTAGTGGCTGATGACGTCACCAATGTTCAATTACTGGCGCGAGCTCCGAACTGTGATGAATGCACTGGATGGCAATTGTGAGCGCACAGTCGCACTCTTATCAAACAGGCACATTAAAAATGTGGGATTGATTTCCGACTATTTGAATAGTGTAGCTGCCTTGAAAGTAAGAAAAGATTCCCTACAAAACCGCGTGACAGAGGCACAGACCGTTTTTCAACAGTTTCTAAGCTGTTCAAGGGCCGTTTCATCCCATGCAAGACGTAAGACGTACATGACATACAGTAGTTAGCAAGTCAGTGGTAACCTCCCATTCTATTGAAAATCTGTACCAGCCGAAAGTCAAAGTGCTACTTCCAACGTGCGGCCGACTGTAAAATTATAAATTGACCGTCGTTTGTTTATAACCGAAGTTACTTCAAATCTCTTACAGCAAGAAAACACGCGATGTCCATGTAGGTACGTGAACCCGGCAGCTGTAAGCCTGAGTGGTCGCTGTGCTCGCATCATCATCATCAGCAGAGGACGACGTTGGCTCGTTGGGATGCGCTCCCACATGCACTGCATCACTGCGTCTGATATGCCCTCGGCCTGTGAAAACAAATAGTTCATCAAAGGTTACTTGAGATCCGTACAGCGGTGCTATTCTGTAAAAATCTTACCGTGAAAACTTAGGTGAAGTGAGCGTGGAGTGAGCTGGTCAATAGTGTCAATTTCTAGCAAAATCAAACTCTCTTCACCTAATTTTTTACGGTGAGATTTTTACAGAATCGACCGGCAGGTCCTGTCCGTCACGTAAATAGAACGCTGGCTGTTTACCCGTTTATTGAGCGATTTAACGATCAAATTGGTGGTATGAAGGGAACGCGACACTAGCAAAGTACAATGCGTGCCACGAAAGATGAGACTTGACCCCACCTCCCCCGCTCTTTCCGCCGCCCCTATGACGTCCGGTCCCGTCCCGCACTCAGACCTCATACCGCTAAAGATACCTAAAATCGTGTACTGCGCATGTCAAACCACGTGGTGAGTCAAGTCTCATCTTTCGTGGCACGCATTGTAACTATTATGAATCTACAATAAAACAATTACACTTATACATTACTAGCGGCCCGCCCCAGCTTCGCACGGGTGCAATATTCTTTTTCGAATTTCCGAAATTTTCTTTCATACATCTTGTCCTGGTACACAAAAAAATATTTATCCAATTTGGTGCAGTCATTCAGAAGTTATGCGCGTACAGACATTTCGGCGACTTTGTTTTATACTATGTAAGGATAAGGATAAAAAAATAGCCCAGTACTTTAGGATACGACTGTACGACTCCACTGTCGCTCAGCGTTGTTTTTACGTGTCGACAACTAGAGAGAAGTAAGAAAGAAAATACGTTTATTTGCGGCAAACATGACGCATAAAAATAAGAAACGCAAACATAAGAAAAACAAAATAACAATTTGGGAGAAAGCATGCGTCACATCTACGCAAAACGGCCATCGCTCAACATAATGCTAAGACCCTATACGAGACAGAGCCCCAGCGCTGGTTTTCAGCGACAGCAGCACAGTTGTGCTGATAACATACAGTTACTGACATAAGATACAGTTGTATCTTATGTTAGCTTGCTTAGGTCTCCTAAATACTAGCGAGCGGAGCAGCCATCTATATCATTCTATACATAATAAAAAAGCAAAGTCGCTTTTCGTGTCTGTCTGTGTGTCCGCTTAGATGTATTTTTTCATGTGATTTTCACCATAATTTTTTTTAAAGTGAAAACTTTAGTCGCTTTGCGCATTTTTTGAGATGGGAATAAACCATTGAGCTCGCGACACTGTTACCGTGACGCGAGTTCAATGGTTACCGTAACCGACACCTCTGTTTTAAGTTTTGGCTATTATAAAGACATCAACGCGCCGTACATTTTCTTTGGGAAGAATGACCTTCAAACATATTTATAAAATTATTAAGCTTTTTCAAGTTTCACTTCTGTCGGCACTCCTGGAGAGCCACAGTTTTTTTTTTTTCATTTTAATTTTCATCATACCTATATGTATAAAATATTAAATAAGGATCTTATCAGGTGGCGATCCAGTAGTTTCTGCGTATCTCCACGAGAAAAAAGCGTGGGTATGTATTCATATTTAACTTGCACATTAATTTCGATATTTTGAATGGACGGGTTGCTACTTTCTTTGGTTTCTTCAAATACAAACGCTGCTTTATGAAAATGGTATCCAACCAAATAAAAAACTCACTTGTAACATCAGCGCATTTGAAGTAAAACACTGCATGCCGAGCTGAATAATCATGGCGAAAAACAATGCCACAGACGTCATCAACTTCATTGACGCCAAAACCGATAGGTACGTCTTGCTGAAAGGAACAGCCGTCGGTCAATCAATTCGGCCAGTGGGCTTAAACGTAAGGTCTAAGCCACTGGTTTAAATACTAAGATCTTCTGACTTTATAAAGTTACTTTACTGCAGGGTTCGTAAAAATCTGATATTAATAATACGAGTAACTATCAAAAATATCCGATATACTCGTATATCGGATTATGCCTTATACATTTTATTTATTTTTGCCTTATAAGTAGATGTAGATTACGTTATATTAGCATGAACCCTATATTATGGGTACAAGGTTTGAATTTCAATAAAAAGCTAACCGTACTTGCGCCTTTGGTGAATCCCCGAAACTTATAATTAGATTGCCGCCTCGGGAAAGGTAATCCAAATTGTCGTTTTTTGTCAAGCATTGTTAGGGTAAACTTTGAATCCGCTCTTACAATAAATATCAATTAACATATAATTCAATAATATATGAATATTGATATATATCAGCGAACCCTGCTATAATGATAGTCACAAATAGGGAGTATAATTGCCGTAATCGTAAACATTGTTGAAGAATTAGGCTGCTTGTTCTTACGGGAATATCCCACGGGAACATATTACCGGGATCGCCTCAATTAACACGTACGATACGTTTCATCCCGGTAGTACGTCCTCATGGGATAAATACCGAAATCAACGCGGGCGTATCTCCTAACAGAAGCTAGTTATAAACTGGGTGGCAGAGATTACGACGCAAACTGTAACCATGGGTAGAGTACATGATTCTGAATCCCTGCGTTGAAGTTTTTCGTCGGTTATTTAAAAAAGGTTTCCTGTGAGGTTTGTAGGTAGTATGGTTCAGTCCCACCCTACCCCCAGGGGTATGGCCAGGGGTATGGTGGGTCCGGAGTGGGTGTGTTGTGGGGTTGATTTTGACCGCGTAGGTGTAGCACTTTTCTATAAAACTGCAGATTTCTTTTCATAACTTGTTATTCATTTCTACGCTAGAGTGTCTAAACTCATGTGCAGAATTCAAGGTCAGGTACTGTTTGCACGTGGATGTCCTTGCCACCTTATATTATATTTTATAGTATATTTTCGCTAGGCCATGTAGCGCACAGTTACATTGGTGATCGCAGTTGTCATTAGCAGACAGAAAGCCGTTTGTAAACATCTTGACACCATTCCTTTCTCGCCTCTACAAAGGGCCTATTCCCAGAATCGGCACAAAAGTCGTGTAAGTAATTAATTTTAAGCACACAACACGAAGGAAGGTTTATTTGAAGACTAACAAGAGGCTCGTTATTTTTGGCACGTTGCCAGAGGAAAGACATCAAACTGTCATTTGTAGGACACCACTCACGTTCACGTAAGTTTCGGATTACTTCGGTTCCTACTTACGGTCTTATTATCTTGAAAACTTCGCCCTTTAAAGACTGAAGTTCGAGTACTGCTCCTATGCGGTGTTAACACTTGCATTGTTTGATTAATTCATGCATAGAATGATGTATCTGAAGTTGTTTCGCTGGTATAGGATCATTAAAGAGATAGTGGAAGGTACGTAGCTTTGAAGTTTGATTTGAAGCTGTTGAATGTTCGCGTCAATTTAGCCGAGCGCTTGAATGGTCCCTTTGACATATAAACTAGTAGCCTGGTCTACACGGAATTTGGTTTATTCCGACGGGGAATAGTAGCAGGCACTCACAGGTAACGTTGGCTACATCTGAGACTTGTTAGATACACTAGCTTCTGCCCGCGACTTCGTCCGTGTGAAATTTCTTGTTCCCCCGATCCATTCTGTGGCATCACATCGTTAGCCCGCGCTTTTATTACATTTTTGCTTACAGTTTTCTCAGATGTTTTTCTCCTTTTGTTCGGCTTCTAATGGTCCTAGCGTGATGTTTAATAGCCTATAGTCTTCTTCAAGAATTAGGGCTACCAGATGCAATTTTTTTTTGGTTGTTCCAGAGATTTGCGCGTTTAAAATAAACACACTCTTTAGCTTTATTAATAGTATAGATTATAGATAGGTCCAGTTTCTCAACCGAAAGATATTTATAGAAAATAATATGTGACAAAATGACAAGCGAGCGTAAACTGCTATGATTGGTTGAATGATTTATCAATAGTCAATCGCAGCAGTTTACTAATTCTTTGTTTTGTGCAAACATAGTTATGGAGATAATAAATTAAAGCTGCATCTATGAATCTTACCGAGAGTTGAACCATTACTACGCAAATGGCTGCCGTACTAGAGAGCAGTTGAGTCATGAATACGTTTTAGAAAATTTCTCCACCCAACAGAAATAAAGTTAAAAAATGTAATACGTACTCTTCGCAGTGAAAACTTTAAGCTTTATTAAAAAAAAAAAAACACACAGATTAGTGTGGAAAAACAAACAAAACATCTGACAACATTGAGGGTGTAATCCTGGAGCTATTCCGGTCTAATCCCCGGAACCCCCCTCCAACCCCCCACTCCTCGATCCCCGTTATTTGCGATACTTATGTATCACGTGATATTACATAATCAGCCTAATTTTTGGTTCTAAGATATGCCGGTTTCTTCACGATGTTTTCCTTCGCCGTTTTGAGATCAGGGGTGATTTAATAATTTAAACAAAGTAAGGCAGCTGTCTGGATTCCAACCAACGACCTATTCGTAAGTCTCGGCCGTTACCACTGCGCCACCACTGTTTTCATGTGGACTCAGGGCCCACGTGATATTGAGAGCGTGTAATAATTTAAGAATTAAAATGCTTCATAATGTAACATTAAAATATACTGACTTGCTAACCTGATGCTGCCGAAAAATATTCCTAAAAGTAGTTTGAAGTGCCGCGTTAATTTCTTCTCTTGGTACAAAAGCCACAACAGTCTCTTCATTCTTTTCTGATTCACTCAGTAATATCATGCATCAGCACGTATGCCTATCCGTAGTGACGTCATCGTTCGATCATACGCAGTCGTTATTGCCTCGTTCAGTATTTCAAACTGCGAGATCATGTGCAGGATAACAGATGCAATAAATGTATCTGTCGTCAATTTATTGTCATTGATATTATGTGACCAGTCCACAGTAAGCCAACGTTTTCGAGCATAACAGTAAGAATGTATGACGCATCTTTCTGATAGTTACAAGGTATATAGATCGGTTGTGGCAAGGTCCGAATTGGGCTAAGAGAAGAGTCGTTCATACCGTCTTGTACCGCCCCGTACACATTCCCATTAAGAATGGTACACCATCCAAAGAAAATAAACGACCAAGTTATTATCTTAGATAATTTTACCGTCTTTCGGTTCTTAGGCACATTTTGATAATAATCATACATCTCTAAAGTGTGCACTATATCCTGAATGTCCAGATTCCTAAAGAAGAATATATATGTACATCTTGAGAAGGGTAAGATTATGGGTGATGACAAAAGAGAGATAGAACATGAAGCGGTCCTTTTCAGTTACGCCCACAAAATAGTTCCCATAATAACGAAGCCGGCTACAATGACAAATTGGGTGAAAATTGAGTAGCAGAGATAGCAGCCTGGAAAGTTGGTAGTTTTGCCTTCCTCGGGGTAATGCCACCAGCCATACCCCAGGAATCGTAGGATCCGTTAGTGGCATCCGAAGTACTGTCTAGGTCGCGAATCAGTCATGGTACGCTGCAGATTTTTAAATTAAATTCTGTGGTTTGTGACCAGGCGACCTATGGCGGTCATTATAGTTAATACTACATCGAAATTGTGCAGTACAGGCTGTTCTGAATTTTACATTAATTACTGATTAGTTTATTTTAGTGCACCTACACACAGCTTTTGCGAATTCCTTAAAAACATCCGTTTCAGTAGGCTTTCGAGATTTGGATGGGAAATGTAGATCACAGACGAAAAAATTATGACAACTTATTAAATTGATTACATTATTTTGACCATAGTTCTATTTATTTATTTTATAATTCATTCTTTTTTCATTTTTTTTTTATATGTAAAATCGCACTCAATACTTAGGTAGTGTTTCATAGGAATGTAAATAGTTATCGAATGCACACAGAATGCGCGATAAGAGTTTGCCATGCGACATTTAGGAGTCCGTCATAAAAACTGCAATAAAACAAACACAAGATCATTAGTGAGCGTATTTTTATTATTGAAGAAACTTATATTTTAGCCACCAGTGAAATGCTAAAATCATATAAGAGTTGTAGGAGATTTATAATAGAAGAACTTTTTAACAAAAAAATTAAACTGCCGAAAAATACTGAAAAGCAAAAAATAATAACCCTTTTTTATTTAACCTTAATAACTAAGTTCATAAATTAATGTAAGTATACCTAAGTAATTTTGAGTGGGCGCCAAACAAGCAAATTAATTAATATTCCTTTGTACAAGGTTCGTGAAAATAAAATAATTTTACATTTCATAAGTTCATATTATCTCTTCTAAACAAAAGAAAAATGTTTGAAAAAGAAAAGTGTTTAAAAATATCCGTTTTCGTTCCTAATTATTCAAAGCTTAAAAATATATAATTACTTACGTACCTACACTTTGTCTTTCTGGAGAAAATAAGTGTATATGAAAGCAATGATGAAACATTTAGGCTGTATAATAGAAGCACCCTTTCACTGTATTACGTATTCATAAACTGAGGATTGGTTAATTTAATTATATGGAAATAGGTATATAATTATTAGTCTTCACCTTGAGCGGACATTTTAAGTGCTTATTTCATGTGAATAAGTAATGAATGGTCGCCGATCGCGAAATCTATTTATTATTAAACTTTTATTGGTTTCTTGATATTCGGTCAATTCCCGTAAATTTTCAGAACGTACCTAGTCCGATTTCAGTCTCAATCTGGCACAAATACCTCTCCATTTTTGACAAGTTTTTGACATTGATCTGACTGATTGAGATGACTCTTAGACAACTTAACATCTAGCCTGTATGCCGACGGGTAGACAGATGTGTATCGATAGTGCGGAATAGAATATAAGATGTAAAATTCGGGTACAATGATCAACATAGCACACATGCATCATAATTAACGTGACCATTTATTTTTTGACTCAAAACGGGACATTGGTTTATTTAGGTTAATTAACAGGTAGTCAATGAAAAAAACACTTTTTTAAAGTTATTTATTCAGAAAAAGTCAGTTAACTTAAAAGTTACAAATAAAAATATATATGTATATACCCGAAACGTTTAGTTATATTTATATTTATCAGAGGAACAAATTTGCTTTAATACGACGACGGTGACGATTTTAATAATAATTGGCATGTTTTTTTTTATATTCACCTTAATTATCAACATCGCCTTTAGAACTGAAATTTGTAACTGGGCTTTCTCAGATGGCCACAATTTGTACATCATAGAAAATAAAAAAAAAATAAAATAAAATAAAAATACGCGCATTGACGTGGAGTTGCGGACAACAGCCCGTTGTACCTATTACCTATCATAGAAAATACTCTTTCTACTGGAGCATTTGTAGCAGGCAAACCAAAAATCTGTCAAACGATTATATATAGTAAACAAAGCGCGAGCGATGACGTCTTCGCCACTCTCGGCTATCGTCGCGTCAACCGACTACGCGGTCTCGCTCTTCTCGCACACCGGTCGGGTCCAGCCGGCTCGACTACTCAAATTTTCAGGCGGTTTCAGAAAACGGGACAATTTGGCGTCCCAGAGTTCATTTCGGGGACACCGGGACACGTAACTATAAAAAGGGACAATCCCGTTCAAAACGGGACGTCTGGTCACGTTAATCATAATGTACTATTGTACTGGCTGATAAATACCTAATGTGCGCATATGTGTAAAAATAATGAAAGAAAAGACGAAAATAATGTATCTTGTGGGCATTTATTTTAAAGTTGTTCGTACATAGTCAAGTTTAAGTATGTGTTAAAACCAGTGCTACATCTAATTAATTTGTTACTTTTATATTTTTTACTGAAAGTTATTTTTATTATTGTTTATTAAATAAGAAAAATAACAAAATATAAACATAAATATCACAAAAACCTCAAAAGGTTTGAAACACTTTAATACTAACTAAATAATATCAGATTAATAAAATTGTAGTAATGTGCGAAAAAGTTCAGAGGTAAATAATATAAATTATCTACCTCTAATACTAATTAAATTATAAAAAATAAATGTTGTCATTATTTTTCATTCTATTGTAAATTATTCTTGTCTTTGGCTGAGAACGGCATAATAAGAATAAGCTGCTTTCATGATCTGAAACAAATAAAGTTATTTTCATTATACGTATATTAATTAAATTTATATATATATTAATTTCCATTAATATTTATTCATCCGACTCTTCAGTGTCCGGTCTCAATATAACTTTTAAATTTAGAAGTTAATATCAGACGAAGTTTGAAGTTCCTAGTTTCGTTGGAAAGTCCTTTGTTTTATCGATGAAGTGAAAATGTATAGCGAAAAGATGAAATGGAAAACATCATTGAATGTGTATTTGGGTGTGTGTGTGTGTGTGTGTGTGTGTGTGCATTGAGTCAGTGCATTTACTCTGATAATAGTCAATGCGATGTTAAAATCATTGTGTTTAGATTGCGACTCTACCAGTTTTTATTTATATTGCAAAATACATCATGGAGATATTTTGGTAGATTATCAAGATTATTATAATGGACGGTTTATGTAAGTAGGATCTTTTTCCAGGTTAACTATCGTTCCAATTACTAACACTATTGAAATCCGACCAAACTCACTCGAATTATGTTTTTAGAAATCGACTCTTTAGCTTTTCAGGACTGCAGACACTCGCCACGTATTCAACAACAAATGTCAATAACACATAGGGACGTAAAATAGGGACTTGCCAATGAGACAAATTTATTGATTTAATCAATGCGAATCGTCGTGGTTGATGACGTCACCAATGTTCAATTACTGGCTCGAGCTCGAACTGTGATGATGCAATAAGTTTACAACGTAGGAAACATTAGCTCCACAGCAGCCCACCGCTAAGCCCACTGCACACTGCTTCGCTTTGCATGAAAATGTAGGTAGGATCATCTACTGCAGCCCACTGACACGTTACGCACGGTTGCGTGGCAGGCAAGCAAATGAACCGCGCTGCTAACGTGGCAAGCCTCTCCGTACTCATCTAAGACGGGCCCTAAACGATTGCACAATATCACGAATTGCGCAATCGAAATTATAAAGCCAATATTTTTGACCGTTTACCCACTGCTGGGACACGGGCCTCCTCCCTGTGAGGGGGAGTGGGCGGTAATCCACCACGCGGGCCCAGTGCGGGTTGGTAGATGTCACATGTCTTCGAATTTTTGGTTCTAGGACATGCCGGTTTCCTCACGATGTTTTCCTTCACCGTTTTGAGAGCAGTGGTGATGATATAATTTACACAACGTAAAGCGCCTGTCTGGGTTCGAACCTACGACCTACAACTCGTAAGTCGCGGCCGTCACCACTTGGCCACCACTGCTCTGATAGTTCGGTCGTTTAGGGTTAATATTAAAGATTGCGTAATCTTCTTCTTCTTCTTAGCATGTCGATAGGAATCTAAATGGACTCGGCCCAGAATTCGGCTACTTGTTTGGCGCCATCACCAGCGTCCATCAGTTCCTGTAACGTGCAGCTGACAGGACACGCAGGACACGATATTAAGTGTCCCATTGTTTGTGAAACAGCACCACATTTACACTCCAAGGCGGAGTCGTCTATGAATCTCCACTTTAACAGGTTTTTCTTGCTTCGGCTAACCTGGGTCCGGGGTCTGTTTAAAGACTTATTCCAGGTTACCCGAGGTAACTCATGTCCAGGTAGGATGTTGCGCAATGATTGAACGCATGTTTGAGCGAGTTTAATTTTTATTGACCCTTTACGAGTAAATGCACCGTGTAGGCTAGTGTTGCGTTGGTGTTGCTCACGCGAAAACATATGGGCCTATCAATGTAATTGCGTAACAATAATGGATAATTGAGTGCAAGGGCTGATTCAATCGTATTTCGCAAACTTATCTTACCTCTGACAGGTGCAACACAATAGCAACCTAATCGTAACGAAAATAAAGATCACTGTGATTTTGACAGCGATTCAAAATCAGAGGTAAAATAACTATGAAAGGACTGTGAAGCAGTGAACGATCGATTTGACACTTACAGCCAGAAAGCATGCGTTGTCCATGTATGTGAACCCGGCAGCTGTAAGACGGAGTGGTCGCTGTGCTCGCATCATCATCATCAGCAGCGGACGACGTTGGCTCGTCGGGAGGCGCTCCCACTTGCACTGCATTACTGCATCGGATATACGCTCGGCCTGCAAGTATTCATAGCAGTATTTTCTGGAAAATCGAACAACATTCAACGCACCTCAAAATGTCTAGTACCTAAATATTATTCTATAAATTATTACCAATTTATAAATTCCAACTTACTTGTAGCGTCAACTCATTTCCGGTAAAGCACTGCATGCCGAGCTGAATAATCATGGCCACGAAGAACGCCACAGAAGTTATCAACCTCACTGACTTGAAACTCGATGCGTCTTGCTGTAAGGAAAGTCCGTCTATGAAACACATCAACCAAGCTTCAACGTAAGGATACGTTCCGATGGGCACGCCACAATTACGGCGACAAGTCCCCTCTTTGAGGAGTGGCTGGAGAAGCGCCACGGCGTCCTCACCTTCCGTCTAATGCAGGTCCTCACCGGACACGGCTGCTTCAGCAGTTTCCTGTTTCGCATAAGGCGGGAGGAAACGCCCGGGTTATTGGAATCCATTATGTGGATCGCCTGGAAGATAAGGTGGAGGTGCCCAGCTTGGGCAGAGCACCGCCGCGTCCTCACGGCGGCGATCGGCGGTAGCGATCTCTCGAGTCCAGCCCTAGTCTAGGCCATGGTACGGAGCGATAGCGCATGGGAAGCCGTCGCCTTCTTCTGCGTAGCAGTAATGCTCGCGAAGGAGGAGGCGGAGCGCGTAAGCGAGAGGAATTTGCGCCCTCACGATCCTAGTCGCCGCAGGAGACGCTCTGGGCATCGGGAATCTACAGCCGATTCCCGACCACCGTAGGCGCGGGCTTGCGGACGGCGAGCAATGCACAATGGACAGCTCGCCGTCCGGTAAGGACCAGGCTCGGGTCGACGGCGAGTTGTGTTTCAAAGAGATGTCAGCACTAACTGACGGAGTCGCGTGTTGTTTGAAAGAGATACCGTGGCCTCTGGCATAGGCAATTGAAGGAACACGGGTGGGTTTATGTCAGTAAAAGTCTGACACGCCCGCTCCGCCCAGAGCGGGAGAAGTTATTTAATAATTTCCCACCCAAAAAAGTGCCGTCAGAAGTGAAAACTTGAACAATTACGCATTTTTTGAATCGTCTTACGAGTATAAACAAAACACAAACAGAATACTTTGCCATCACTCACTGACATATCGGATAGATATACATTAAAACCGAGAACATCCCGAGGACAGTCGAACACATCTGAATGTAGTGCGGTGTCGGTTACGGTAACAGTGTTGTGAGTTCAATGGTTTTTACCCATCTCAAAAAATGCCCAACGCGACTAAAGAAGTTTTCACTTCAAAAAGGATACGTTCCTAATTCTGGATTTAAAAAAAAAGGCTTCCAGAATTCAATGGACGCTTCTATATTAAATGGTCATAATGATGTGGGCATGATCAACAGACTTAGCCGAGAGATTAATGATCGCTGGAATTGTGCTATTTATGCACAGAAGGATGCTACTTGAAATCCCCATGTTACAATTTCTTTCGACCGTTTGGCCTAGCCTACAGGGAAATTGGTTTACTTCAACGGCAAATAGACAAAGGTAACATGACATCGGAGTCTACATAGTTCGTTGAGCTTCTAGATCAATATACATAGATGTGCCGTAATGAAGACAGGAAATAAATTGTATCGCATAAAATATGTGACAACATTTTATGCAAAAATATGGAGATGAAATAAAGTCGCATATCTATGAATCTTACCGAAACTTGAACCATTACTACGCAAATGGCTGCCATACTGGAGAGCAGTTGAGTCATGAAACCGTACGAATAAGTTCTAGAGAACTTCTCTACACAACTGAAAACAGAGATAAAGAAATATGTAATATTCGTCACAGTACTATACCTAGTGAAAACTTTATTCTAATATCAGCGCAGAAAGGTGAATATAAAGCACAGATTATGTTGATATAAGACTGGAAAAAAGACACACCAACTGACAATATTGAGGGTGTAATCCTGAGATATTGCAGTATGTCATATCCACGAGAACTCGGTCCCCTTATTGCTTTCGTATCGACTGTGAATTGAATTTTTTTCCGCAGCGGGATACCCGTCATTTTTCAGACCTGTCCCTTATTGACCCCGCAAATATCTGTATTTGTAGTAGGCGGCACGTTTCCAATAACTACGGGGACGATTCAGATTGCCATGTTCGCATTGTATTAAAATTGAAAATGGGCGAATGGAATAAATAGATATCATGAGTGTTCGATGTCATTAGGTCAAAAGGTTTGTTTATCTCTTACATCCATTGTTGGACTTAGGATGGTTAGTAGAGAGAAGATGTAACAGTTTCAACATAAGCCCCAGGCAAGGCGTGAGGATCAAAGTTTTGGCCTTTTCTCATGATGACGTAGTGGAATTTAGGTTTGTATGTCTAACTGCATCTTGATTGGTGATAGCAGTTGCAGTTTGCTGTTAGCAGATCATAATAAATTTGGAGAAATATTACACATAAGATGAGGATGTTGACGATCGCTTGCTAAATACCCAAGGATGAAGACGTGGTAGGATTATACAGGAATTCAATTAATATGTATTTTGATGTAATTGGTCACAGTTTACGGGCTTATTTGCCGAAGTACGCCGAAGTTTGGCTCGGGATGCCGCCGCCAAACCTTCCAGTTAGTTCACATTGCACTTTATGGCAGTTTAGGACGCTCGGCGGGTCCAAGTCGGTCGGCTGCCAAAAACTTTACAGTCTGGGATAGCAAATACGACTAGTAATGGATGTAAAGCTGTGCTTTTGTGCGTAGCAACTGTGTGTTGGAAGAAACATTAGGTAACTATAAATATACGCCTATAACATTTCAACAATATTGTGACAGGTAACACTCAAAATAAAGTATGACAGACAGCTACAAAAATATAATAATACGGAATAAAGGCACCATTGAATAGAATATGAATGACTTGTGTAGGGGTATAAATATATATGTGTGTCTTAGGGACAACAACTCAGAATTCGTGGAACAATTTGGATGATCCATAAAATAATTATATGAGCAACTTATTATACAAATTAATATCCTCCATACTGCTTCTACTAATTAATACTAGGAAATCCGCCGTTATAGAAGAGCACATTTGGTTAATAGTGTAAGACTTGAAATGATCAACAGCGACATATTCGTAAAATGCAGAAGACTTCTACTGTTGGGCACATTCCTACCCAAAGATTTACAAATATTTTTAACATTTAAAAATAATTTGTCTCTTTGTCCCTATACTCTATTTTCTAACAAGTGTAAAATACGACAATTCTCATGTAATCCACTGAAAAGCTGAGCAAACAGATTGAAAAGTCAGTCTGGAATACAAAGTGGCTGTGATAACCTAGGTTAACAGGACGATAAATAGATATCTCCTTACTCTGCAAACGCTTTTTGAATATAGAGAACGATATTACAACTTATATCTTTTCTCTTTATTTACCCGTGCGTTTGACCTATCTTTTATATCCATATCTCATTCGAAGATACAGAAATATCTGTACATATGTGTCCCTTATTAAAATGTGTGTCGTACTCTGAATAGAGAATTGGTGCTGTATTTATAAAATTGTTTGAATGAACTAAAACTTCATAAACAAGTTTTATGTGCGACATTTCGAAAACAATTCATTCTGGACCAACTGCATATGAGTGGAAATAATTTTAAGTCATTGTTTTGAACGTCGCGTCGTTTAGATTTAGATTATAATTTTTGAACAAACCTAGTGCCAGTATTATTTTTAGAGTCATCGTACTGCTTTGAAAAAACTCAAGATGTTACGAGACAGAGGGATGGCGGAACTGTAGGAGCCCCTACTGATTCATAAAAAGAATGCAAGGAGGACATCCCATAGCTTATCTTGGGAACCAATCAAGAATAAATTACCAGGATTGTGTCAAAAAAATAATCAAGAATTAAATTTATTTCCTCACTTGATTTGTGTCTTTTCTCTTTGACATTATTACCGGTTCCCCAACTATAACTGCTTATAATTTGAATAGCAGTGAGATTTGAGAATTGAATTAGCAGAAAGAAACGTGCAATCACGTGATGTTGTGATTATAAAATAATATTAAATGTATTAACTCATTATAAAACGTTTACACTCACTTGATAAGAACCTGGTGTTGTCGAAAGCAATTCCTGAAAGCAGTCTGCAGTGCTGCGTTAATTTCTTCTCTCGGTACAAAAGACTCTACTATTTTTTCATTATTATCTTCCGGACTCAATTTTAAAGACTCACTCTCTTGGATACTATTAGCATCGGGATGTATGCCTTCCCGTAGTGACTTCATCGTCCGATCGTACGCAGTCGTTATTGCCTCGTTCAGTATTTCAAACTGCGAACCCATATGCAGGATAACAGATGCAATAAATGTGTCAATGGTCATCACAATGTGACCAGTCCATAGCAAACCTACAGTTTCGAGCACAAAAGTAGGAATATATGACGCATCTTTCTGATAGTCCCAAGGTATATAAATCGGTTGTGGTAAGGTCCGAACTGGACGAAGAGAAGTATCGTTTAACTTAGCAACTAAAGATTTCCATTTGATGTCTTGAATCGTCCCATATACATTTCCATTGCCAATGGTAAGCCAGCCAAAGAAAATAAAGGCACCAGTTATTATTTTTGATATTTTTACTGTTTTTCGGTTCTTAGGTATGTTTTGATAATAATCATACATCCTTATCTCCAAAGTATACACTATTTCCTGAATTTCAACGTTTTTAAAGAAGAATATGTACAGTTTGATAAGGGTGAGGTTATGGGTGATGACGAAAGAGAGACTGAACATGAATCGGTCCATTTCCTTTTCGCCGACGAAAGGGTCAATCGTTTCCAGACCAACGAAGCCAGCTACCCAGACAACTTGGGTGATAATGGAGTAGTATAGGTACCAGCCTGGAAAGTTGGATGTATTGCCTTCTTCTGGATGATGCCACCAGCCTAGGCCCAAGAACCTGAGAACACAGAAGTGGAAACCAAAGTAGTGTTTAGGGCGAGAATCAGTCATGATGACTTCGTTGTCTCAAAGCAGATTTGTAAATTAAATTCTGTGGTTTGTGACTTCGATGGCTCATCGTGGACATTATAAATACTACTTCGTAGGTATTGTGTATACAGGCTGTTCGGAACTTGAAATTGATTAATTTGTTTGTTTTAGAGTACACACAACTTTCTCTTATTCTTTAAAAACATGTGTTTCAGCAGACTTGCGAGATTTGGATATAAAAGAAATGTAATGTAAGCTATATAGGAATATTTTTTAAGAAATAAAGAAGGAAAAGTGTATATAAATTCAACTCATGAAATTGATTACAGTTATGCTTGTACCAATAAGATTTGAGGTAAGAACAATAGGAATATAAATAGTTATCGAATGCATATAGAATGCGCGATAAGAGTTCGCCACGCGACATTTAGGAGCCTGTAATAAAAACTGCAATAAAACGAACACAATGAAAATTCTAATTACATAAGTCTCATAGATCTTAACTAGCTTCTACCTGCGACTTCATGCGTGTGAAATTTATTGTTACTGACGACCCACCCCGCCTGCCCGCGCTATTACTTCGTTTCCGCTTAGCGTTCTTTCTGACTTTTATGTTTTTGCTCGGCTTCTATTGGTCCTAGCTTGATGTTTAGTAGCCTTCCTCAAGAATTGGGCTATCAATGCAAAAATAATTTTCCAAATCCCACTGGTAGTTCCAGAGATTAGCGCGTTCAAACAAACAAACAAACAAACTCTTCAGCTTTATTTAACATGTAGATGTAGAAGGATATATTATATAGAATATAGAAAGATAAGTGCAGCTTTTTCCTTTATTATTGTACCTAGCTACCAATAAAACGCTATGCGTAGGCAATCATAAAAAAATTGTACGTTTAGTGGTACACTTTATCGAAAGCCTTTTCAAATCACTATTATAGAACGTGAAAAGAACTTTAATAAAAAATAATGCATTTATTTGCAGGTGTTAAAAACTTTAGATTGGCATGAAGCACTTTGTGAAATTTTCATTTTGTGTCTAGCTGGCGCTTAGCTAGATGAAAAAGACAGGTAGTCGACAAAGGAATTGCAGTAATGTTGGCAGTGAAAGAACAGAGACTGAACCATAAAGACATAATGAGAAATTTCGTATCTAGTCCGACTATTTACTATCAAAATATAATTTGTGCATGAAGGCAAACAGATGGAGATATAAACTAGCGGATTACTATTTAGACTTTCATTTCGTGATTTTACAAATAAGATACACGTGTTCCCTCTATCTAAGTAGATGTGTAGTTGTTGTATTATAAATTATTGTGGTGATTCTTGAGGAGGCTGAAATGCTGATCCATAAAAAAACAAATCAAAGAATTTTGCTCCTAATTATCTCTTACGTTACCTAATTAGTCAATTACTATTCTAACACTAGCCTGACACTAGACGTGGGTAGTCATGTTACTATTAAAGAAGATGTGTAGGTGTGGCGTGTAATATGAATTATTGTAGTGATTATTGAGGGTGCTGAAATGCTGGTGATGATATAAAAGGTACACAAAAAACAAATAAAAGAATTTTACTCCTATTTTTTTCTCACGTTACTTATTAAGACGTGTCTGATTTTTTTATTTTGTTGGTAATTATATATATTTTCTTAGAGCGACAAATACACGCAACATTCGTAAATTTTACAGAAATAAGATCTCATTTATTCATATTTTCATTAATACGAAGGAACGAAATTTTCTGGCTGTTGGCTGTAACCGGCCTGAAAAAGTGGCTGTGCATGTAATTACCTATTTAGAGCGGCCCTGTAAATTTAGAAGATGAGGTTGTTAAAAACAATCTTGTTCATTTACTTAGTGATTTATTGTCGCTTGGTTACCTTTGCTCATTGATATAAAACTTTTGGAAGTGAGATACTGATTTAGAAATGTATTATTTTATTTATTTTCATCTTCGTAATCAGCCTATATTGTTCCCACTGCTGGGACAGAGGCCTCCTGTTTGCGAGAGGGAGTGGGCTGTCATACGCGAGCCCATCAGTGCGGGTTGGTACATGTCACATGTCTTCGATTTTTTGGTTCTAGGACATGTGGGCTTCCTCACGATGTTTTCCTTCACCGTTTTGAGAGCAGTGGTGATGAAGTTATTTACACAAAGTAAAGTGCCTACCAGGCCTCGAACCCACGACTTACGACGCGTAAGTCGGGTCGGGTCTGTTACCACTGTGCCACCACTGTACGCCTTTTTTTTTATTTTCATCTTACTGAAGCTATTTCATTTAGTAGTGACTTCGCGGTCTCCTCTCCTCTCTTCGGAAAAAAAAAATGTTAAATGCGTTACAACAAAAATGCAATAAATTAGCATTGGAGAACATATTTTTCAGGAAGCTAAGCAATAAACCACAGTTTTCACAAATATTTCAGCAGAACCTTTCATATTTTTAATACGAAAGGAGTTTGTTTGTCTGATATGCTGCGACGGATAAACTAACAAAGCGATTTTTATGTAATTTGACTGAGAGATAACTAGCAAGCTCCTACTTGGCCGGTTTTTTGCGTTTCGTCCCGACGCTGCTGTAATTTGCGCTTAGCTTTAAAGAAAAGAATAGATTTTTCATTAAGTAAAATTAAAAAAGACTAAATCCTTATTTTCTGAAATCTAGCTAGTATTTTATAAAACGCAAAGCAAGTGAACACCGTTCCGTAAATATGGTAATGCTGGTGCTTATAACACTTACCAACCCTTGAGATTGTAAGCATGACGTGAGAGAGAAGACCAACCCTTAGCCGCTGAAATTTTATATAGCCACTACGTAATGTTCTGCGGTGACGTCGTTTAAAAGAGTTTTCAGCGCTACTTACCTAGTTTATTTTTTAAGCTTAAAATGGGGTATGTAGACATTTACAATGAGATAAAATCTACTTAAAAGCTGTTACAGTTTGTGGTTTAAATTGAGTTTGAAATGAACAACAGTATCGTTTTTATGTTGTAATAAACATAATAGGACTGTTTCAGTAATCGTATTGCTTGTCCTGGTGAATAACGATGACAAATGCAATGACTTTTATTCATTTTAACTTTTGATTTTGGTTATCTGTTCACTTTTATACTAACTTGATGAACTAATCCGTTTTTTAAAGCTTAATCAAAGTTAATATTTGTTAAGGTATCTAATAATTGATTATGATTGACGTGTAAAAGTGTTTGTGCAAACCTACTTACAGAAATAAAATCATTTATCATTTATCATTTATAAAGATGATCCACATAAGTTATTTTCAATACCAAGTCTGCATGAGCTTGTGGAAAAAAGAATTTTAGTATTTAATTTATTTGCCTTTTAAAGGGCTTACATGACGTTGCAAATAAATGTTTTGATTGATTGATTGATTGATGACCTAAAGCACGGTCACTGTCGGACTGCATAGAAAAGAAAGAGAAGCGCGATGACACAACGCTGGTAATTTATTGCAAAATATGAAGCAATTATTTAATTTTACAAAAAATCTATTGTATGGACGAAAAAATTAAAACACTAGTATTTTAGAATGTTGCTTGTAGAATAATCTGACAAAAAATCTAAATGATTGTATATAATGTACCTATATTAGTATGGTTTTTATTGTAAAAAGAATGTTTTTAGAGGTATCTTCATGATTTTTTTCTATCATATCAAATTACAGTGGAGTCATTTTAATAGGTAACATTTGACGTCTGTCAGTTTTATCCTCATAGTGAGGTGACCTGCTTATAAACATCGATTAAAGTGAATGAATCGATACGGACTTGAAACATATGCGAATTTAAAAAATCATCAGGCGAATCCCTGTCCCATTATTATTATTTTTTTCGTAAATTTAAGGAGCAAAATAAGACAAGTACACAATTTAACAAAAAAATTGCATTTATTCAGTTGAACTATCAGAACTGTTAAAAGTATTGTCATCTTCATCACTGCTGTCAGCACTCAGAGATATTATTAATTAATTTTCAATAATATTGTCTATTCTCACATCTCGTTCAAAATCTTGTAAAATTATTTTCTTTGTTTTCTCTACGACTTTTTTCCAGTCTTCTGTAGTGACTTCTGCACACGCAGTTTGTAGCAGAGACATCATTTTAGCAGTACTGAAGGGTGGTTCAGTATTGTTCCGCGCTGCATAACCCTTTATTTGTGCCCAAATAAGCTCGATGGCGTTATACTGGCAATGGTAGGGAGGCAATCGAATAACTTCGTGTCCATGCTCTAGGGCTAGTTCATCGATTACATAGCGGAGCTTGGACGGCTTAGTTGCTTTTACTAGATTTAACAACTCAACTTTTAATAAAGATGGACTTGCATCCACACCATTTCTTACCAGCCACGAGACAATTTCTTGCTTTTTATATGCTTGAGTTGGTGGTTTATCAACTTGTACAGAATGATACGGTGCATTGTCCATTATAATTTTCGATGGGTTTTCTAAGCTGACTAGCAGCTTCTCAAACCACTCTTTAAAAACCTCAAAGTTTATTTCCTCATGGTAATCACTTGTAGTTTTAGAGGCGAATGCGAGGAGGCAGTTTTTATATTTCATTATTTTTTGTATTTTTATACCTAGTTAGTTAAAAGAATAATAAATAAATTTTTTATTATAATCACAACGTGGTTATTAATTTATGGTGATATTTCTTCACAAGTCATCATTGCATTCGATTCTACTTATCAGCTTTCGATTTTTAGAGTAACATCCCTAGTGTTTAAAAAGAAAAATGGTTAACTGACGTAACCTTGTAACGACGTTCAGTTCTTTAGATCAGAAATTGTTTATTATGTTTAGAATGGTTTATTAATGAAAGCAAATCGTAAAATTACTCGTATCGGTCATTATTACAATAAATATGTAATCGTAATTGAAAAAAGGTAAGCAATTGTGCAGTTCTAACAAAACGAAAAAATATGTTATTTTATGCCCGCCGTTACAAGGTTACGTTGTTGAATATTTGATGAATTGTCAAATGTTACCTATTAAAATGACTCCACTTTAGTTGTATTATGTTTTCAACACACAATCTACCTAGCATATATCCTGAAGAAAATCATATTTTTTTTCTGATTTTGTTCACTGTAGTCGATGGTATTAAAAGGCTTACAGGACCTAAACACAAAAAAAAAACGCAAGTTTTAGAAAGAATAAAAGTATATGACTTTTATTCTTTCTAAAACTTGCGTTTTTTTGTGTTTAGGTCCTGTAAGCCTTTTAATACCATTGCTCTGACATGGGTAGACTGATGAGCTGTTCCGTCGTCAAAAGAAAAACTGGCCAAGTGCGAGTCTGACTCGCACACGAAGAGTTCAGTACCACAAGGCATAAAACGCCGAAAAAACCTTTCTTTTATACCCCTATAAATTTTAACTTTATTTTATTTTTATTTGTTGTTATAGCGGCAACAGAAATACATCGTCTGTGAAAATTTCAACTGTCTAGCTATCACAGTTCATGAGATACAGCCTGGTGACAGACAGACGGACAGTGGAGTCTTAGTAATAGGGTCCCGTATTTACCCTTTGGGTTCAGAACCCTACAGACGGAACCCGTATAGGATCACTTGTTGTCCGTCTTTTTGTATGTCAAGACCCTTTATCTCGAGAACGCGTGGAGGTATCGCGTTAAAATAAAACCATATACTCAGGTCAGTCTACAGTCCCTTGAAGCTGTGAAAAAATCAAACTTCTAAGTTAACGTAAAAAAAGATACGGCCGTTTATACCGCAAAAAACGTATATTTCGACAATATCAAGGGAATAAAAATTTATAGGGTACTTCCCGTTGACTTAGCATCATGAAATTTGGCAAGAAGGAATGTCATGTACTTAGCACAAGTAAAGGGAAAAATTCGAAAATCGTAAATTTGTACGGAACCCTCGGTTCGCGAGTCGGAGTCGCACTTGACCGGTTTTTTAAGTAACAACGGTTTTGGTTTTTCCAGACTTTGCCAAGCGGTTGGTCGTCTCTTCATGTGACCAGAGGGCTGGAATATTTTTTTGACCAAAGTATCAGTATCGCCATACGTGTCAATGTTGCCAACCTTTTGGGCACTTTTCCTGTTGACAGCGATGCGGACGAATTTTTAATGCCCTGTGATTACTTTCCCTCTTTTTTTATAACATGTACATATTATTAATATTATAGTCTTTAATATAAGTAAAATAAGAACCGATGTACAACTTATGCACTAAATATAATATGTTTATCTTTAAAGGTAGGTAGGCAGAGAGTAGTAATACTTACTTCGTAAAAAATTTCAGTAAATACCAGTAAGTATCATAAGAAAAATCTCACTTCCATTATAAGCTATTACAAGTATAATCGGTGAGAACCGTGATAGAATAAGCCCGTTCTGATCTACGAGCGCAGGTAAGGCACGCAGTAACGTGACCAGAATAGGACCCGGCGTCTATTTGATTGTGATCTTTGGATCCGTCTCCAAGGGGCATAACCTTGAGAATATTTTAAATTGGTTATGGGTTATATAATATTTTTTCAGTTTGGACTTTCCTAGCCATTTCTTCTCAGTTATGGTATACCTTTGAATCTTCTCCATCTTCTATCCATGTTTTTGGAAAAAGTAACTCTATATTAAACTAATAATAAAGTTGAAGAGTTTGTTTGTTTGAACGCGTTAATCTCTGGAACTCCCAGTTAGATGTGAAAAAAGATTTTTGCATTTGATAGCCCATTTCTTGAGGAAGGCTATAGGCCAATTAAAATCACGCTAGGACCCTTGGGAGCCGAGCAAGAAGAAAAAAAGTCAGAAGGAACGCTAAGAGAAAACGAAATCTTAGTGCGGGCATGAAATATCACGCGGACGAAGTCGCGGGCAGAAGCTGGTATATTATATTATGCCCGATGAATTGGGCTCAGTAGTTGGCCACGCCAATCGCGGCATCACTGGTGTTTTTTAGGTCCTCAAAAATGCAGATGTATGCACACTTTGGACACTCCAATATATGGGACATATGGTTTGTATGTACATGGGCACCACATTTGCACTGAGTGTCGGTTGGGTCAATAATCCCACATTTGGTAGATTGTGCTTGCAGCGGCCTACTTGGGTCCGCAGATCGAAACCGTCCCTCTTAGCTGCTACTTATCTTATTCTTATTAGGTACCTTTTCCCCGATTACAGGGAAGTTCCCCTCGGGCCTGCCAATTTGTCCTCATAAGCAGATTAAGTTCCCTCTACAAGCAATTGCGATAAGCCAATGGAATTAAAAACGGTGACGCTGGGTTATCTGTTTGGAAACGTGAAATTACACTTTGATTATCTGTAGAAAGTAGGTGTTGTTTCATAGATCGGCAATCATGCTAACAAGTCTTCGAAATATAACAAGTGCTAGATTCATTAATTGGCCCGATGCAGTTCAGCCAAACATGAATCAATCCAACACGTACTACTTATTTTAGAAAATAGAAAACAAAAGAACTGTTTTAGAAATGGAAAAAAAGAAAACAAACGCAAACCAAGCCAGTGATTTTTTTTTAAATTCGGAACAAAGGACAGTCTAAACTTTTTAAAAAACAAAGAAAACTCGAACCGTTTTTGAATTTAAATCAGGCTGTATAATAGTGGCACCCTTCCATTGTATTATGTATTCATAAAGTGAGGATTGTTTGATTTAACTATCGTAGTAGGTAACGTAATTACTAGTCTTCACTTTGAACAGACATTATAAGTGTTAATTTCTCCTGAATAAATTATAAATGGTCGCCGATTAAGAAATTAAGTTCTATTAGATAATTAATCACAGCGTAGTTGGTTCCTTGAAATTTTATTATTAAATTAGGTAATAATAGTTGTTCGTTTGTTGTTCTGTAAGAGCTGAGATGTCTATGAGTGCTCTTGTTAAATAATGCGGCTTTGCAATTTCAAAACCTAGCAACTGACATTTCTCAAAAAATCGGTGTTTTTGCATACTTGACTTGCTAGATATCTGGCAAGTCAAAAATGCAAAAACCGCGATTTTATTTTTTAATGTCAGTATCTACGAACCGACCACGGTAAGCGTAGCGAAATCTTCAATCCACCCGTGCGGCTTGTATTATTTAGGTACGAGTTTAAATGTATCTTCATTTTTATAAGAATACGAGTAGTATTTGAAGTGCCCTACTTCGCTTTGTTTAAATTTTTAATATTGTATCAATTAACACTATAATGCCCATAGCACACGATTCTCATTTGGGGCTCTGCAGTGGTGGTGTGTGAATGCTCTAATTATTTCCCTTTTAAAAACAATATCATTACTTACAGTTCTATTTAGCAACATAGTGTGAACATTATTTCCTGACTAGTAAATAGTAGATTGTTTGCCAAGGGAGCAAACAACTATTATGAAGGCGAGAGTGTTTCTACGAATCCCTTACTGCGCTCAGGATTCAAAGTACGTCACTCGAGCTTAAAATAGTGTTGCTCCCGAGGTGGACACTCTACTTTTTATCACCCTCTATGAAAAAATTATTAAGTGCAACTTATGAATAAGAATAATAGGTAGGTTTATTTATTTACATACAATTTTGAGTTAACAATTACGAACGAAGAACAATTTTTTATAATTACCTACACATTTTTTTTTTAAATTTGGTTGTCGCGCTTTTTGCTTTATCAATCATACAGCCTGTTACTTGTTCATACTATATTCGTGATTGATGTCTTTGGTATTGGATCTTTTACTACCAATATCCACATTCCAAATTCAAATCACTTTTATTCCCTAGAAATTAAAGAGCTATTTTAGTCCCTGTTTACGAAGAATGTACAGACGCCAGCACATCAACCTACTACAATCTGTCAAATTTCTTTAATAGATTTTCAACTTTATCGCTAAAAAATAAGGTTCAAAGTTGATTGGGAAAATTTGACAGTTAGGTGTAGCTTGATGTGCTGGCGTCTGTACATACAAACGATAGTTACCTATTGGTTTAGTTTTTGCTTTTGAACTAGTAAGAGATCAGAGATGTTTAATGAAAGTAATTCTTTTGTGTACATATTAATCTTTTTTTAATTTTTTGTGTAGGTATTTACTTAATGGATTTATTATAGGTATCCCCGCAAATTATTTTACTGTAGGTACCTAACCAGTTTCGTTATGTTCGTCTTCGCCATAGGTTACATAGATAAATTATTACATATACATATTTCAATTTAAAAAGTAATTAAACGTTGGGATGATCAGAAGGTCAATTATTCTCGTAATTTAAAACGTTCAAAATCTCAGAACAATACCTAAATCTAGTCGCAGTGTCATCTCGGCGAAAACAAATGTCAAAAACTTATCAAAATGTAGGGAAATTTGAGGTATTTTTGACAGATTGAGACTGAGATCAGACTGAACGTTCTTAAAATTACGAAAATTGCCCTTCAGATTGTTCGCACCGGAGCCTACAGAAATATCTTTAGCAAACTCTGTTGTTTAGTGACAGGTTGCATAATTGAAAACATAGATGTCGTTAGTTTATTTCAGCTGGAATTGTACACTGCAAAAACTTGTTTCTCTTGCTTACTAGTGCACAATATACATAATACAAAACTTCTTTATAATATATGTACCTAACACAATAGGTGTTTTAGGTATAAAAGAAATGTTAGAATATAAAGTCTTGGAACTTCCCCCTTGCTGCTAAAATGTGCGCGCACATTTGTGTACATTGCAGCGCTGATACGCTTTTCTTTAGTCAGCGATAAGCAGAGAAGTAATAGTATGTTTTCTAAGCAGAAGATTGCAAAATGGTCGCTTTCGGACTGTTGTGTCTTATTTTTATAGCTGCTTCTAATAAAATGTAGTCGTTAACGTTTAATTAACTGAAATGTCCAGATATAGTTATATAGGTTGTAGTTACCTACCTACTTAGATAAGTACTGAAAATGGAAGGTGAACATAGGTAGTTCTTGGATGTCATCGATTTCAACACCGTAGAATTATTAAAATATTAAATATACTAGATAATATTATTATTTTTGTAAACAAGTTATGTTTCTTAGCTCTTGGCTAGTTTGAGTTACATTAACGGGCCCATATTATTATTATTAATTTTACAAGATGCATCGTAGGTTTATTTATTAAGTTCCACATTTAAGTATTGAAGTTAGTCTCAAAAATCACGCTATGGTCGCGTTCAATGATCTATGTAGAAATAGTACCTATAAAGTTGGTATTTTTAATTTGCTTCAGAGTCACGGTTGGTCTGTGTTAAAGCGCTAGATTGGCTGGATTCCAACGCGCACTGATATCGGATGATCTCGAAAACATAACCTCACGCTACCACTGCCTGACACTGCTGAAGTTCTGACAGTTACCTCAATGTGAGCCGCGGCAGTGAACGGCTCTACATTAATATATTCACTCATGAGTTCATGAGCCATGAGCCGAACGTACGGAATATTCATTTCCCAGGTGTTTCTCACTCAAACGGACGCTAAATGAGTTGTGACATTAATTTAATTCCATTTTTTAATTTATTAAACCTCGTTACCACGAAGTATTATTTAGACTATCCAAGGTTATGTGATGTAAAAACTATGTAAAAAGAGTTTGTTATACAATTATGATGCGTTGAAACGTTATTTGTTGCTGAAAAAAACTCAGTGCAATTCAAGGAAAGTTTTATTTAGCTGCAATTGCCAGAACAAAATTGTAAGTAATTTTTAATTGTAGTTTTCATTTAATTATTTATCAATTACATAGAAATGCCGGCTAAAGTGTTGACTATTGATTACAATTGCATCCAGTGTGCTTTATTACAGACGTATTTTTTTTTAATGCATGAAATTAAAGCAATACAAAGTCCATGCGTGAATTTTTAAATTGGTGTTTACATACTTAGTCGCTGGCACTCAATAATGGCGGGAAAATTTGAATTAAATCGAATGAAATTTCCTTGGAATGTTACATTTTCATTGAAAAGGTTCAATGACGAATTCAACGAGTAGGCATGAACAAAAAAAAAACCTTTCTGTAGACAATTATATCGTTCAAGGGTAATTCTATATACCGTACGGGGCTCGCATAATATAGCTTAGCTTATTCACAGACTTATATGAAGAAATAATTGCAGCAAACTCTATGATTACTGTAGCTGTAGATATAATATAATTTACATAGTTGAATTTTATGATAGACGAACTCTACTTAATTTTTTTTTTGCACTGTTCTTTATTTACAACTGGCTCTTGTCCGCGGCTTCGCCCACGTGGTTATCGTAAAATATCCCGCGGGAACGTACCTACTACCGGAATTGAAAGCACCTTGTATTAATCCAGGTTAAACTGCGCCAAAATCCGTTTAGGCGTTTTTGCGCCAATCTGGAAAATACATCCAGACAAGCAGACAAGGAGACAAAAATTCTAAGAACTATATTTTTGGCATTAGACTCGTTCCCACACCCCGTATCATTTTTTTCACATTTATTTGATGTACAGATTCATAAGGTTTAAACTTGATTGGGAAAATTTGACAGTTTCGGGTAGCTTGATGTGCTGGCGTCTGTACCTACAGTTTTTACTTCGCTACTATATTTGTATATAAGTTCCCATTAAAATAGATGGACAAACTTTTAGAAATCATTCAGACCACCAAAATAAGGACGATGGTAAAAAATATATAAGAAAAACGCATAGATACTTACAAGAAAAATAATTAGCTAACGAAAATACACTAATGTGCCGGAAATTTATTATTTTAGGTCAAAATAAAATCACTTTAATCAGTGTTTTTTTTTTGCTTGGATATCTTTGATTAGACGAACTGAGCGCTGTATTAAAATTTGAACATCTTTTTTAATGGAACCTTGTATATGTATACAGGGTGTCCGGTAATTAATGGATAACCTCGAAATCGCGGAAAAAAATCAGCCGTTCCCTATATTTATGTTCGCATAACTCGTCAAAATGTAGGAAACTGCCGATTCTTTTTTCGCGATTTCAGGTTTGGTTCCACAGTAATAGTTGTATATAATGATAAGTACAATGATCCCTGAAGAGGTTATCCATTAATTGCACAACCTGTATAGAAGATACTATGTAAATATCAAGTCAACTTTTATTACTTTTCAAACTTCTACATTATGCTCAGTTATCGCATTATCTGTGGCAGCTTTATAAGGAGATCTTTGTTATTGAACAAAGCCTCTCTTTATTAAGGCATTTGATTTATCGTTATCTATCGACTTAACGACCACCTCACTATCACTACATAGTATAAAACAAAGTCGCTTTCTCTGTCCCTATGTCCCTTTGTCCCTTTGTATGCTTAAATCTTTGAAACTACGCAACGGATTTTGATGCGGTTTTTTTTAATAGATAGAGTGATTCAAGAGGAAGGTTTATATGTATAATAATAATAATGTTTCCGTGCGAAGCCGGGGCGGGTCGCTAGTTTATAATAATATAGACATCATCTGTAACATAGGAGTAACGATGAAGTTTCTTGCCCATTCTTCTCCTTGCGAAAAATACCTTTTGGAATGGGCGACTAGAATCAATTCTATTTTGTTGTAATTTTTGACGTTCAAAACTGTCGTTTATGCGTCTATTTGAGGTGAATGCTTTGACTTTGTATGCCAGATTGTGCCTTTAATAACCTGCAAAACTAAGGAATGAGGGTATTCTGAAATGACGTTCGCTAGGTGGCAGCACTGGCACGTCAGGTCCAGGCATCTGTCAAAGAGCCTATATTTTCTTTAGTCATGACGGAATGATGAACGAATGAATGAATCGAATGATGAACGTCATCATATATTTTATATTGGAAGACCTCTTGTCACAGTGGTGCCAACTGGTGTCGGAAATTTTCACGAAAACCCTCATTGTGTAGGTCAGTATAATATTGACGTCAGAATAAAGAAGCCTTTTGAGGTTTCAATAAAAGTGAAGTAAATTGAAAGAATGAAAGAAAGTAATGAAATAAAAATTGTTTATTCTGTAAATAGGATGTCGGAATCACTTTTACACGTCATATAAAAAACAATAAGCTAGTTGGAGTCGACACCCCTGATAAGAAATGGCGAAACAAACTCAGGGGTCAAAGTCTCTCTTATAGTCCAGACATAATCTTGGTCTGATCATGTGAGGACCATGTAGATTAGTGTCTGAAATATATTTTGAGGAAAAAACCACACACATTTAAGTGGACCTGTTCAGTCAGTGCAAGCCAACTGCCTAGCCTTTTCCCAACTTTGTTGGGGTCGGCTTCCAGTCTAACCAGATGTAACGGAATACCAGTATTTTACATGGAGCGACTGCCTATCTGACCTCCACAACTCAGTTACTGGGTAATACGATAACCCTTGATAAGACTGCTGACAGACAGATTGCTTTATGTATGTATTTATTGTATTATGTAAATGGTACACCACGGACTACCGTTGTCTGTCCTTTCCCTTTTTAAATCCATCCAAAGGTTGTCTTTAAAAGATTGCTCTTAGCGATAAGACCGCCAATTGTGTCACCCTTTTTACAGTTTCTACATATATTTATGTCTGTAATTTATATGGTGTACATAATAAAGAGTATTCTATTCTATACTAAGACTGGTTGTCAGATTTTCGGGCTTCTGACGACCCGTAACGACTGTCAAAGATCTACGAATGACGGCCGGGACCAACGGCTTAACGTGCTTTCCGAGGCACGGTCAGTCAATGCAAGCATTTGTCAATAATAATGGAGCTCAACTCAGAACTTAAAAGGAGCTCAACGAATAGAATAATAAAAAGGACTAGCAAAATAAGGACAGCGACGGGTCACGAGACTAAATAATGGCCTATTGGAATAAACTGTCTGAATCCAAGGCTTTTGCACACGAACAGTATGTTCAGTAGAAAAATAAAGATGCAAAACCTTTAAGTGGTCTAAGATTCGCGTCACTTTTTGTGTGCTAATGTCCTCGATTATCATATAAAGTTATCTAGATTACTTTTATTGTAGATATTGTAACCGAGAAGAAAGACAAATACCATAGGAATAAAGATTGCCTTGCAAAATTTTGGTTATACTACTTTCCATTTCGACGTCTCTACAAAAATGTACCTATGCGAAATAAATATTTTAGGAATGGATAGATTGGACAGTATAATTATTATTTTGCGAAATCTAACTGCGATAGCCTGGCAAAATAAGTTTTTACAGGGATTTTCAATTATACTTCCTGTAGATTGTCTAGATTCTTTATCTATATGGTTAGGTACACGAAGATCAGGTAGTTTTACCAGTTGGAGTAAATATCATTGCGTGTTTGAGAATTAGAGTTATCTTTGTCAAACAAAAAATACGCGCAGTTTAGTCTCGGAACTGTTTAGGTAATAAAACAGCAAAACGATATAGTAACTATAAGAAAAGAACTGAAGAACCAAATAAAAACAAGCACCAAATAGCATGAGGTCTTCTTTACTCTCAGAACGTTCGCAGATGGCAAGCAATCGGTGGTCGACATTTTGTAGGAGCTAAATGAAACAGTAGAGGTCAAATGAACCAACGCACACGTTCTTCAAAACTTAGGTAATATGTAAAATAATATATGGTAAATTTATTTCATAAAAAAGGGAGATTGTAGTACATGAGGCATACATAAAGTTATACATATGTATATAAGTTTGTACATGTCAAACACAATCTGGTGGGTGAAGTTCTGCTTTGCTAGCTAGGTTAGAGAATAACCTGTATTAAGGGCTCTCACACACATGCCTGTAACTTGCACAAAAGTATGCAAGTAGCTGGCATACCATTATGGTATTCACCAATCAGAAGTTGTTATGGCACACGGCGTACAAGCTGATTGTTGAATACCATAATGATATGCAAGCTACTTGCATACTTTTGTGACAGCTATTGGCATGTGTATCCTTAGCATAAAGCCCGGAATATACATGCCTGTAACTTGCACAAAAGTATGCAAGTAGCTGGCATACCAGTATGGTATTCACCAATCAGAAGTTGTTATGGCACACGGCATGCAAGCTACTTGCATACTTTTGTGCAAGTTACAGGCATGTGTATACTAAGTATAAGGAATAACAATCCCTTACAAAAAGTTACAATAAACTGGTACATACTATTATACATATTTTTTTAATTTAGTCAGGCTCATCCAAAAATGTCCGACCGATAGTAGGACCTCCAAAAATTATCATACTGTGCGTGTGGGCCTAACCTAAACCTAACCTAATCTTAGCCTGCAACTTCCTTTAAGAATATGTTCTTCATCTCAAATATTCTTTCCTTGATTTACTTGCGGGTTTTGCGGAAACGGCAAGCGTCATATTTTCGATGTATTGGGTTGATATTCGCAATATACTGGTTTATTCTTTCCTGATTCATCCAATCTAAGACGGGTAAATTATTCGGCAAGCGTCAGTTTCGAAGTATTTATCATGAGAAAATGTGATGGTCTTTTTATTTTCATTGGTAGACTACAAATAAAACTATAATAAAATATATAACAAATTCAACACTATGAGCTATCTGTTATAAATCAAAATGTGTGCTAGTGTGCGTCAAAATGTAAATGCAGTAGTATAGTAAAAAATCCGTATCTATATCACAAGGACAGCTGTAGGTACTGATGAAGACCAATCAATTTTAATTGATTATTACAGCCAGGGCCGTCTTCAACCTATTGGAGGCCCTGGGCACATAAGGATCGCGGGGCCCCTGTGTAGATAAGAGACAATAAGAGAACCTATTGGAGGCCCTGGGCACATAAGGATCGTGGGGCCCCTGTGTAGATAAGAGACAATAAGAGAACCTATTGAAGACCCTGGGCACATAAGGATAGCGTGGCCCCTGTGTAGATAAGAGACAATAAGTAAACCTATTGGAGGCCCTGGGCACATAAGGATCGCGGGGCCCCTGTGTAGATAAGAGACAATAAGAGAAACATACTAATATTTCATAACTGGTGGCCTATAAACTTATTGTAAAACACACTGCAAATCACTTAGTTAGTCACTACCGGCGCCCCGCTGTTTCACCCGCATAAGTGTCAATCCCGTGGGAATATCGAGATAAAAACTATCCTATGTCCTTCCCCGGGACTCAAACTATCTCTATACCAAATTTCATCTGAATCGGTTCAGCGGTTTAAGCGTGAAGAGGTAACAGACAGGCAGACACACCTTCGCATTTATAGTATTAGTATGGAAGTATGGATTGAATCGGGTACTAATAATGCGAAGAGCAGACCGGGGCCCCCAAAGATCGCGGGGTCCTGGGCACTTGCCCAGAGTGCCCAATGGAAAAGAAGGGCCTGATTACAGCAATAGTTTGTTTCAATTACTGGATATATTGCTGACCGCTTCAAACAGCGCTTTCATTTATTTATGTCGTCGTGTGTTTGTTTTATTGATTTGCTTGCATCGTTACTAGGTCTACCAGAGAATAAGGTTACGTAATATGCAATATGATTATTATAACCAGTAAAATTATAATTTTAATTGACAAGCATTTTGCGTGAAAGAGATGTTCCAGCAATGTGTATCACGTAAACGATGACTGACAACTTTAACATTCTCTCTCTGTAGTCGGTCCCTCATGTCTGAGGATCGTGGTCAGCTTCGGAGTTGCATCTGGAGCGGATGATCCATCTTCACCGGTTTCTGTCCAGCGCATCATTTACCACCGTCTAAAATTTAGAGGACGATGATTCCTTCACCTGATCGGTCCATCGTGTTGGTGAAAGACCGCGCGATCGTTTGCCTTGGGTGTTCCCAACCACAATCAGTTTTTCCAAACTTTTCTCTTTCTTTTTTCAAAAAAACTCAAACTTTTCTCTTTCAAACGCCTCTGCGTACTATGTTTATCATTCTACTAGAGATAAAATTCAACTTAATTCTACTACTTTCGAAGGTCATAAATGTGGCCAATGGTAGCTAGCTAGACGTGATCTACCACAAAGTACCTAAGATATCAATAAATAGCACTTATTCATAAAACATATTTTGTGCTACTGTTGATTGAGAGTCTAGTCTGTCGGTAGATCTACCATACTAAACTGTGCGAGTTATATCAGACTGTTTTCATTTTTATCTCATTGACGTAGAGTCTAGTTTCATTATCATTATTCATGATTTATCTCTAACCTTACATCCATTGTATGTAAGTATGTATACATATGAATCACCTATTACATTATTTACATCGCGTCTGTAATAGTTTATGATATTCACGACGCCAATAGGTCAATAGGTGGCGGTGCCGACGTCAAATTTTTAAAGATTCAAGTCTTCTGAACAATCAATACATTCTATACGTTTGTTACGAATTTACTTCCTTGTAAATTGATTATACTATATTCGTAATCTTTCAATTTTCCTCGCTTTGATACAATGATGTTTTCCTTGGCTTATCTACATGTGCATGCTTTACTAGTTTCCGTATAATTGCTTAATACTTGTGACCTACCACAATATCTCATCATCATCTGCCTAGCCTTTTCCCAACAATGTTGGGGTCGGCTTCCAGTCTAACCGAATGCAGCTGAATACCAGTATTTTACATGGAGCGACTGCCTATCTGACCTCGACAACCCAGAAACTGGGTATTAAGATAGTCCTTGGTAAGACTAGTTGTCAGATTATCGGGCTTCTAACGACCCGTAACGACTGTCAAAGATCTACGAATGACAGCCGGGATCAACGGCTTAACGTGCTTTCCGAGGCACAGAGCTGACTGCAGCACGAAGTGGCTTAACTTGATCGATGGACCCGTGCGACTGTTATTACTTATCCACAAGCCCCTCCCACCACAACATCTATTACAATATATTCTGATTACCCTGTCTCTACTTTATTAAAGGCGAATTCAATTCATTTATCTACTGCTTCTTTATCATTCGAGACTTTTATCATAGCAATTCATTCATTTCCACCGAAATTTTCCAAACTTCTTAGCAACTTGATCCTTTTATAGGGTTCCAATACCGTACTTACACATTATTGCTGTAACAACTCCCATCGAGATAAAGATCTTATACGATAACAGTTATCTTAAAGTACCAGTAAGAATAATAAATAATAGGCTAAAAATGTAGATAGAACCAATATTACCTATGCAAAGCCCAAATAGTCAACAGATATGACTGGGCGAATATTTTTGTAGTAACTTTTTGTGGCGAATTTCTCATTTATTTTGGTTTCTATTATATCACCTCGATATTAGACTGGAAGAGAGTGGTATTTCTTTTCACGACGTTATAAAAAAGCTTCTTAGTTATTTTTTGTGTTACTTTCTCAGATAAATTGCTTGAGAAAACTAAAGTGAAAACGAACAACAATATTTGATAAATAATATTAATATAATATTATTATGTACCTATTTTTTATATATTTAACTGTACATTATCATTGTTTTAGACAAAAATGGTGGCCTCAGCCTTCGGAGCATGGGACTATGCCATTATGGCGGCCACAATTGTCGCTTCCATAGCTATCGGATTATATTTCCGCTTCAGCGGCGGAAAACAGGCTACAAATGAGGTAACTACATCTTTTCTTAAATTGGGATCATGTCATATTTGCACGTACTTCTTCGATCCTTTTCCTTTTCTGTCACCCATAATCTCACATACTAGTGAGTGTGGTATTTAGTTCGCCTCATTATGAGCTTTTTGAAGGTTAATTCCAAAAAAGTCGAGAAAGGTTTTTCTCACACATTTGGGATATTTTAGGTTGTTAAATCGTTACGTTTTAAATTCTCCCCATGTTGTTAAAAGCGACTTAGGGATTTTGTACCTGGGTTTGTGAAAAGTACATATACTTAACCAATTTTATTTCCTCCAGGAATACCTACTAGCCGACCGCAACATGTCAATATTCCCCGTAGCAGTATCATTGATGGCATCCTTCATGTCGGCCATCACTCTGCTCGGGGTATCAGCAGAGAACTACTACTACGGCATGCAGTTCGTGGTCATCAACATATCATACGGTGTGGCGACGCCCATCGCTAGCAAATTGTACTTACCAGTCTTCTTCGGACTGCAGAAAACCAGTACTTATGAGTACCTAGAGATGAGATTTGGCCCGCGGATCAGAATGCTGGCGTCTTTGACATACACTTTACAAATGGTGCTCTACAATGGTATAGTTTTATACGCTCCTGCGATTGTACTAGAGGCTGTGACAGGGTTAGATAGACTGATTTCTATATTAGTGGTAGGTTTAGTTTGTACGTTTTATTCTACTTTGGGAGGGATGAAAGCGGTGTTGTTCACTGATCTCCTGCAGTCCGCTCTGATGTTTGGAGCTGTGTTTAGTGTTGTAATATTCGCCTCGCAACAAGTTGGAGGCTTCTCGCAAATATTTGCGATTGCGAAGGAAGGTGGACGACTTGATTTTTCAAAGTAAGTATAAGGAAATATGCCCTTTGGCTTTTAATATGTAAGGTCGTTTTTTGACTGTGTGCTCTTTAGTTTCAGTCCGGATCCTACGGAAAGGCACACGTGGTTTTCGCTGATCATCGGGGGTTTGGTGACGTACCTATCATTGTATGCTGTTAACCACACACAGGTAATCCATATTATCTTTATGTTAGCTAATAATTGACCCAATCAAATTCTGCTTTAATACAAATGCAGTCAAGTTTCTCAAATTAATTTCTTTAGAGATGAAACGAGAAATCTGTGAACTGTTACAATCTCTGACGAAAATGTATTACCTAATACAGGAAATCGAATAATGTTGACAATATTCTACATACCTTGTAGGTTATCATCATCGTATCACTTGTACTTTACGTCTAGGATAGCTAGTACTGCATGGGTTTTTCACTATAAAGGGAACACAGCTATACAAACACACCACAATTATAAAATTCTTGTGTCACAGTGTTTGTAACAAAATTTTGTGTGTATATTCAGTAGGTTTCAGAACAGAACGTAAACTATTTTTCATACCTGAAGAGATAAGGGAGGTCCACCCCAATTTTTTTTTTTGTGTAGGATTATGGCAGGGGTAGGGTAGGAATAGGGTAGGGGTAGGGTAGGGTAGGGGTAGGGTAGGGGTAGGGTAGGGATAGGGTAGGGTAGTGGTAGGGTAGGGTAGGGGTAGGGATAGGGTAGGGTAGGGGTAGGGTAGGAGTAGGGTCGGGTAAGGGATAGGACAACACGCGAACGAAATCGCGCCGGGCAGCTAGTACCTACTTATTATAATAAAGCTGAACAGTTTGTATTTTTGTTTGAACGCGCTAATCTCTATCACTACAGACCAGATTTGAAAAAAAAAACGTTTGCTTTTGGTAGCCCAATTCTTGAGGAAGTTTATAGTTTATTTAACATCACGCTACGATCTCAAGGAGCCGATCAAAAATTAAAATAAGTCAGAAGGAACGCTAAGCAAAAACGATATAATAGCACGAGCAGGCCATGCGGTGCAACGCGGTGGGTCAAGAATCAAGAAATTTCACGCGGACGAAGTCGCGGGCAAAAGTTATCTTTTATATATTTACGTTAGCACAGATAAGAATATCTAGATTCTAGTGTGACTCTGCAGCTTTATCAAATAGTATAATCTGCACACTTATGGTTGTGTTTCTTATCAATATTTGTGGCAGTGATGTTCACGCTAGGTAATAATGCTCTTAGTTATCTTACGTAGATCATGTGGTTAGATGATCGTTTATTTGTGCATTTTGGTCTGGGATAAGAAAAAAAACAGCCATTTCCACCAGCGGGATTGTCCGAAAGGGTTACCGCTGGCTCGGAACATAAAGGGCTAAGGAAGGAACACGGGTGGGTTTTAGTCAGTAAGAGTCTGACACTCCCTTCCGCTCCACCCAGAGCGGGAGGGGTCATTTGATGATTTCCCATCCTCATAAAAAAAAAAATTCAACCTATTTATGTATTTGTTTACATACTTTATTTGTTAGCTTTTACCCGCGACTTCGTCCACATGAAGTTTCACCTTCTTGGGGGTGGAATTTAGATAAATCCTATTTTAGTGGATGCCTACTCTTCACAAAGAAACACCCTCCATATTTCATGTCTCTAGGACCAGCGGTTTAGGCTGTGCGTTGATATATCAGTCAGGACATTGAATTATGTATATACTAGCAGCGCCCCGCGGTTTCACCCGCAAAAGTGTCGATCCCGTGGGAATATTGGGATAAAAACTATCCTATGTCCTTTCCCGGGATGCATTCTATCTCTCTGCCAAATTTTATCGAAATCCGTTCAGTGGTTTAGGTGTGAAAAGGTAACATACAGACAGACAGAGTTACTTTAGAATTTTTAATATTAGTATGGGTACTCGTAGATTATTGATTAATCATTTTCAAAGCTCCTGCCATCTAATCTCTTCACCACCCTTGGTTGACTGGTAGAGAATGCCTAAGGCATTAAGTCCGTTTTTGTATCTTTTTTGTGTGCGAAACGTTTAAATAAATAAAAAACAAATGTATTGACAATAAAATGCACATCGTAGAAGCTAAGCTGTCATAACATTTATGTAATCAGACCCAAGCGTTTACAACGTTGGGCAATAAGGAGACTCAGCCACTGTATAAATACGAGTAGGTAATTGAATCGTTTGAAAATATAATTCTCGTATGATTTTTCATGCGCATTATAAGTCACTAGCTTCTGCCCGCGACTTCGTCTGCGTGAAATTTCTTGTTCCCCCGACCCACCCCGTCGCATTGCATCGCCTGCCCGTGCTATTACTTCGTTTTCGCGTAGCGTTTTTTCTGACGCTTTTTAGGGTTCCGTAGTCAACTAGGAACCCTTATAGTTTCGCCATGTCTGTCTGTCCGTCTGTCCGTCCTCGCTTAATCTCTGTGACCGTTAGCACTAGAAAGCTGAAATTTGGTACCAATATGTATATCAATCACGCCGACAAAGTGGTAAAATAAAAATTGGAAATAAATGTTTTATTAGGGTAGCCCCCCTATATGTAAAGTGGGAAGTAATTTTTTTTTTTATTTCAACCCTAACGTGTGATATATTGTTGGAAAGGTATTTAAAAATGAATAGGGGTTTACTAAAATCATTTTTTGATAATGTCAATAATTTCGGAAATAATCGCTCCAAAAGTAAAAAACAATTGTTTGTTTTCTCAGCTGCAATAATTTATAGTCATCATTTATTTTCGTTGTTTATATGTATATTTAGTATGTATTTATTTATGTATCTATTATATAGCAGTATATATATATATATATATATATATATATATATATGTATCTATTATAGTATATTATGTTGCACCATTAACAACCCCATTTTTTATATCCACGCATTCACTGTCCATTCCAAGGTTGCCTGGAAGAGATCGCAGAAAGCGATAAGGCCGCCCATTGTATGTTTTGTATTCAAAATTGTATTTTTTTTGTTATGTATTTTCTGGTGTACAATAAAGTATATATAAATAAATAAATAAATAAAACAATGTGTCCCCCCCCTCTAACTTTTGAACCATAAGTTTAGAAAATATGAAAAAAATCTGAAAAGTAGAACTTTATAAGGACTTTCTAGGAAAATTATTTTGAACAAAATAATTTCTGGACTAAGTTTGTAGTATAATCGCATATGCAAGCATTTTTTTAACTTCGTTTACATATTTTATTATCCTCAACGTATCTTTTTTCAAACAAAAACAAAAAAGAATTATTAAAATCGATTCCCAATATTTTATGATCTATGATCGACTACGATTATTATGCGAACATAATGGATACCCACTTTTAAACTCATAAGTGGGAACACTTATTGTGACGGACGGGAAACTACGGAACCCTACACTGAGCGTGGCCCGACACGCTCTTGTTCTTTTTGCTCAACTTCTAACGAGCGTGATATTGTCCGAAAATAATCCGCCGCGCTCAGCTGCTTGCAGCGTATTGTGCAATGACATTACAGTGCACGAATTAATAAATTATTATGACAATGTGTTGGAGCATGGAAGTCAGGCATCGTTTAAATTAAAACAGGTTTTTTTTCTGACTCGTTGCGGAGAATTTCTTTATTTGCATAAGAAAGTCTATCATGCGGCCATCTCACTTATTTGTTTATCAGTATTTATTTATTTGTTTATTTTTGCAATGTTACTCAATATCACGCTATTTATACATACCTATTCGTTACTGTTTTTATGTGACGCTAATTTATTTATTTAATTATGCATACACATTACACACATCACGATGCTGTATAAAACTGATTTACATCCGTCACCTCACACATCAGGTCCAGTTGAAAACCAGCATCAGTTGTCTGGCATTTTTGCTGAACTGGGCCTTTTTGGCGCAGCCGTGAGGCACACTTTCCTGCTAATTTCTTACATCGGACTTTGCACTTTTTATTTTTATCTTAGTTTTTATCTGATGTACGACTATCATCTAACTATCTCGTGTATTGTATGTCTCTTAGTCTGTGCTAAATAAATGTATTTTCTTTCTTTATATTACAGCCTTCCTCAAGAGCTGTGCTATCAAATGAAAAATATTTTTTTCAAATCCGTCTGATAGTTTCAGAGATTAGCGCGTTCAAACTAACAAATTCTTCAGCTTTGTTATGAGTTATATTGATTATTTATTTATTTATATTTTTATTTATTTATTCAGTAGTACACATACATTTTATACATTTAAGTTGGTGCCAACATAAACCTGTTAGAGTTTTACCGTGCACCAAAAGAGAGAGATGATGTGATTGAGAGAGATATTGTGACATGATCCTAATTGGTGTAGAAGTAGGTATAATATTTTTTTCGTACCACTTGCTCAAAAAAGTGACATTCTATGCCACAAAAAGCGAACATAACAATAGTCATTTTTAATCTGTTAAAAACAGGGAAAGAAAATTGTACTGAATTTCGTTCATCCTCTAGGGGGAGAATGTGATTTAAATTTGGAATACTTACCGAAATTTATACTGAACTACATCTGTGTTTACACCATTGAGTTTGTATATAAAGCATTATACATCTTTTTGAAAAAGGAATACCTACGCATTTATTATGCAGTTATGATTATTAGGTAAATAAAATTATGAATACCGATGAGGCCGTATGAGCTTGATGCCTTTGCTTATCCGACAAAAAAATATTAGTCTAGGAATTTGCCGCGTTTTTGTTTTCTTCAAATACATAAACGTTAAGTTTATTTTAATTTATTTTTACTTTTAATTGTCATTATTTTTAATAAATGCTTATCTCATATTATAATTATTATTGTGTTAATTTTTTCGCAAATGGTACGAAAAGTAGAGTATTTTCCTCGGTGATAAAGCTGTCTTAGTCTTGGGTGAACTTAAGTCCCTCGCTACACTCAGGACTCGTCTTAAATCCCTCGCTTCGCTCGTGATTTAAGTTTTTAACACCCTCGCTACGCTCGGGAGTAAACCTCGAGTCCTTCGTTACGCTCGCGATTTAAATCGTCACCCGCGACAGAAGACACTGCTTTATCCCCTTGGTTAATAATCTACTATTATACTTCTTCCATTTGATCATAAGCACACCGAGGACTAATTAAATAAATTGATTGTTTGTTGAGGACATGAATTTTACGTAGAGCGGCTACGTAGGTACTGCAGAAATTCTTAAAATTACGTTCATAAAATATAATTAACTAGCAGCGCCTCGCGGTTTCCACCGCATAAGTGTCGATCCCGCTCGAAAGACACGTGGCGCCATATATTATCATAATAACGTTATTGTTGTTTTCCTCGGGAACAGCACTTTTTTTCGGGATTAAAGGTACCCTATGTCCGTTTCTGTACACCTGACAACGTATATGCAAAATTTCAGGATGATCGGTTCAGTGGTTTAGGCGTGAAAAGGTAACAAATATAATGTGATGATATTTTATAATCAGTATATATTTAAATAGATGGAACTGGTGTCCAATAACCTAACTTGTATGGTACATAGGTGGGCTCTTAGAATAAATTTGCAGTTACAGCATGTCGATTCTGTAAAAATCTCACCGTGAATACTTGCGTGGAGTGAGCTGTCAGTGTCATCCTACTGATGCTAGGGATTGACCAAGCAAACATTTACAATCATGATCGATTTTAATAATATTTTTTAATGCTAATCCTATTGATATTTTTATATAATTCAAAGCTAGTATTTAAGTGGTCAAAACATTAATATTTTGTGGGGTTTTACTTACAATAAAATTGCAAAACAGAAGCGCAGTCAGAATCTCAACCTTGTTTTTTTTTTCTTTTTTCCCTAGACTAGTAAGTCCTTATATAGCCAGACAGCGCCAGCGCCTAACGCGCTTGCGCGGCGTGAAATATGGCTCATTCCGAATTAAGTCATCATCGCACACAGCGCTCACATAAATAATTTGCGAAAACGTATTCTCTATGACACAATGACCGAAACCGGTTTGAACTGTCAAAATACCACGCTTGACAACCGTACGGCGTGGTAAGATTATGCGGGGAATAATAGATAAATACCATACAGCAGAATAATTGGGGTCAAGGTGTAAGCACGCTGTAGTCGATTACAGTGCAATTCGGAATGTACCATATATCACTCCACTCGAATCTCGTAACCATGGCAACACCACCTCGGCGTCAACAACACCTCCACCAGCCGCGTTTTGATTGACGAATACCTCGTCTTTTTCTACTTTAGAGTTACACATTTTGAAAATTGCTCAACGAAAACTTTGCTTAATCTGCCCCTTGGCAGACCCTAAGGCAGGGTCGCCATGGTGTATTATATTAATTATTAATATTATTACCATAATTTCCTAATGTTCTTATACATGACGCCTTACAAGTTAAATATGTAAAAACAAATCTCTAATGTGATGAGTGACTAACGCGCAAGCGCGGCGTGATCTTATCACTTCACCTTCACTCCACCCGATTCACGACATTAAATGTCGTGAATCGGGTGAAGGGAAGGTGAAGTGATCAGGATCACGCAATCTGCAATGTGATAACGACAGTGATTAACGCGCAAGCGCGGCGTGATCTTATCACTTCACCTTCACTTCACCCGATTTACGACAATTAGTGTCGTGAATCGGGTGAAGTGATCACGCCACACAAACTACGTGGGATTACATTCTATGGTCCGTCAACTAGGCATCCGTTAGCACTCGATGACTTGACACACTCGGTTATCTCTTCTAATTCAATAGTTTTGGGTTAATAACAACGCTGAACATCGTCGCAGTCTTTACTAGACTCGATCTACAATTGCTCATTGACGCACATTCGTGTAATTTACATGCGGGGCCGCAGTCTGTGCGACATGCACTAAGTAAAACCCCACAAAATATTAATGTTTTGACCACTAAAATACTAGCTTTGAATTATATAAAAATATCAATAGGATTAGGCTAAAAAAATATTATTAAAATCTCTTTTATGATTGTAAATGTATGCTTGGTCAATCCCTAGTATCTGGTAAGATGACACTGACAGTTCACTCCACGCTCACTTCACCTAAGTTTTCACGGTGAGATGGTTACAGAATCGCACTGCAGTACATAAAAATCAGTTTTATGTCTAAGTTGACCTAAAATCAGCTATAATATACATAGAGTAGGTACAGTTTTTCATTGTCTAGCTGTTTTCTTGAGATGAAGAAACCTTTTCACACGCCGTTGGCACGCGTTGTTACGCATAATTAATTTTATAAATTTGTAGCGCTTAGGTGGTGTAGAGACAATAATACTCCAGATGTACGACGAATGTATATTTAAAATAAACGAGGAATATTGAACAGTGCGTGTGTGTTATTACAAAATGTGTACATGTCTTAAATTACTTAACTTAGGAGCACAAGTAGTGACTTACTTACTAACATTTATTATCCAATAGGAATACGGTTTCAAATATAAATTATAGTTCCTAAAGAAATCCGTGCGGTGGCGCACTGGTCGCTGTCGTGTTATTGGCCGATCGTAGAGACCGCGTCGAGTGCTCTGTTCGGCGCGGGCGGCGAGCGTGTCGCCGGGGCAAAGCCCTAGAATCCCGCGCGCTGCGGCGGCGGACGGATGTATGTTTATGTATTGCAGCTACAGTACTCCCCCCTTAGCGAAGCGTACAGGCGTCTTGATGATCCTGCCTGATCTTGTGCGGTGTTCCTTCGTTTTCGAGGCTGGAAGTAGGCTGGATTGATCTGTGTTGTTATTGTTTGTTGCTGTTGTTGTTGGTCGGTTGGATTGGTCTTCAGGTGATTGGTGTGTCTCACTATCCGTGTGTTCTTGATCTTCTGCGATGTTGATTGTGTACGCCGGTTTGAGACGATCGATGGATATATTGCTAGATCTTCCTGGTAGTTGAATTGTGAAAAATTTTTCGTTACGTTCGATAACCTTGTATGGACCTTTGTATGGATGCTGCAGAGGTTTGCGGACTGTGTCATCGCGTACAAACACGTGGCTGCATGTCAGTAGGTCGTTGTGCACGAACATACATCGTTTGGTTGAATGTGGTTTGTATGTAGGTGTGAGCTTCGTGATAACGTCGTGCAGGTGATCGACGTAGTTGTAATCCATTTTCGTTGCGGCTGGTGTAGGTGATATAAAATCACCGGGTAAGCGTATCGCTTGGCCGTAGGTAAGTTGTGCGGCACTTGTGTTGGTGTCGGTGCGCGTGGCGGCTCGGAGACCCATTAAAACAGTAGGCAATTCGGAGATCCACTTGTTGCTGTTTTTTAGTCGGGCCATAAGTGCGGCTTTGAGTGTTCGGTGCCAGCGTTCGACTATACCGTTACTCTGCGGGTGGTAGGCAGTAGTACGGGTTTTTTCTGCTCCAAGTAATTGTACGAGGTTTTGGAATAGTCGACTTTCGAACTGTCGTCCTTGATCAGTTGTTATTCTTGTGGGACAACCGAAACGAGATATCCAGGCTTCGTACAGCTTTCTTGCGACGATTTCAGCGGTTATCTCTTGAAGGGGCATGGCTTCGGGCCATCGTGTACAACGATCGATCATAGTGAGTATGTATCGATGTCCACATGAAGATGTAGGTAGCGGTCCAACAATATCAACGTGAATGTGTTGAAATCGTTCGCTCGATGGGAATGTTGTGATGTCACTGTGATTATGTCGTTGTACTTTGGACAGTTGACACGAAGTGCATGTTTTCGTCCACTCGCCAATGTCGGTATTCATTGATGGCCAAAAGTAACGTTCTTGCATTAGTTTTCGGGTAGTTCGTATTCCAGGATGACTTGGATTGTGCACGGCGTTGAATGCGATGCGACGAAAGTCGGCTGGTAGGTATGGACGAACATGTGACGTAGAAGTTTCGCAGAATATTGGCTTGTTGGTACCGGGTATGACGATTTTCTTCAGTTGGATATTTGTTTGTCGTGATGATAATGAAATATAGCTGTCATTTTCTTGAGCTTGCGATAATTCGTCATAGTTGATTGGTGATGGCAATTCGATTGTTTCGATACGTGAGAGAGCGTCGGCGACGACGTTGTTTACTCCACTTATGTGCCGGATGTCAGTCGTAAACTCACTGATAAACAAAAGTTGACGCGTGCGCCGTTGTGTATCGTTATCGGACGGCGGCTTACGAATTGCGTAGGTCAGCGGCTTGTGGTCGGTGTAAACAATAAGCTCTCTACCTTCGAATATTTTTCTGAAGTGTTTGATTGCCATGAAGATTGAAAGTAATTCTCTGTCGAATGTACTGTATCGTTGTTGAGTTTCGGAGAATTTCTTTGAGAAATAGCCAAGTGGTATCCATTTCTTGTTTATGAATTGTTGAAGTACGGCGCCTGCGCAGTTATTCGAGGCGTCGCACGGTTGCGTCGGTTGTTGATGGAGATGGGTGAGCGAGTAAAGCTGCGTTCTGTATGCTAACTTTACACAACTCGAATGCTTGTGACGCTTCTTTGTTCCACTCGACTTTTGTTTTGTCGCGTTTCTTAGAGTTGTGCAGGAACGCGTTGAGAGGTGCTTGTAAGTGGGCTGCGTTTGGTATGCTATCGCGGTAAAAGTTTACCATTCCAATAAATCGACGTAGGTCGTGAATTGTTTCGGGTTTGGGGTAAGCAGTGATAGCAGTTATTTTGTCTTGTGGTGGCTTGATTCCGTTGCTCGACACTTCATAGCCCAGGAACTTGACATTTTCTCTGCCGAAGACACACTTTGATGGATTTATGGTGATGCCATACTTGTCTAATCGGCGTAACACCTCCTGCAGATCTTCGATGTGGCTTGCTTCATCTTCCGATGCGACGATAACATCATCGATGAATGGGAATGCGTAGTCTAACCCGATGAGTACTTCATGTATGAATCGTTGGAATGTCTGTCCAGCATTTTTAAGTCCTGGACACATACGTGGAAACTCAAATAAGCCGAAGGGTGTTGTGATAGCAGTCTTCTCGATGTCCGGTTCGTGTACAGGTAGTTGTTGGTAAGCACGATTTAAGTCGAGAGTAGTGAAGATTTTCTTGCCGTGGAGTAGGTATGTAAAATCTTTGAGTCGTGGAACTGGATAGCGGTCGGGTTTGGTGACGTCATTGAGTCTTCGGTAGTCACCACAGATGCGAATGTCGCCGTTTTTCTTAGGAACGACATGTAGTGGACTGGACCAAGGACTTTTGCTTGGTCGGCAAATTCCTTGCTGCACCATTGACTCGAATTCCTTCTTCACGGACAGGTACCGATGTGGTGGAAGTGGTCTGCTCTTGCTGTATACTGGTGGACCAGTGGTTTCAATATGGTGTTCTACCCGATGTTTTGGAGTATCCTTCATGCATGACGGTCGCAGAATGTCAGGAAACTTGCTGATTAGTTGGTGATATGGCTGATCAACGTCAATACTTCGGACTGTAGGTTCTGCGGAATAAGTGACTGGTGCCTTGACGGTCAGGTTGGTAACTTTGTCGACGAGACATCGGCCGGCTATGTCGACAAGAAGTTGATGACGTTTCAGGAAGTCGGCACCGATGATAGGTTTGTTGACTGCAGCGATGATAAATTTCCAGGTGTATGGTCTTCGTAGGTTGAGATTCAGTTGTAATGTTTTCTCTCCGTACGTTGGAATTACCGTGTTGTTCGCTGCATACAAGCAAAAATCCGTTGGTTTTGCTGTCGATCCTTTTCTTTTCGGTATCACGGAAACGTTGGCGCCAGTATCAATTAAAAACGATAGACGCGAATTTTTGTCTGTTATAAATAGGCGGTAAGAAATATTGCTTGCGTCGGTTGCCGCCTCAGCCAACGCAGGCGTTAGTTTCCCGAAGTGATGCTGCTGTCTTCGAAACTGCACGGACGCGTACATTTTCGCGCGTCTTTGCCGAACTTACGATGATAAAAGCAGATCGCTGATTGGTCGTTATGTGCGCGGCTGCGATTATTCTTGCTCGATGAACGCGATCTTGAACGTTGTCTGTCGAAAGGTCTGCGTCGATGCTGAGGATAATGTGAACGATGTTTTTTCAGTTCTGCAATTTCTCTCGTGAGCGCGTCGATCTTCTCCTCAATTGATGTAGATACATTCGGGGTTGCGGGAACGGAGGTAACTGCAGCGACTGCGCCGAGTGGTTGTGTTTGCTCGAGGATCTTATCTACCATCAACGCCAGCTCGTGAATATCGGAGTGTTTCGCGATGTTATCGCTGACTGCGAGTACTGCTCGGACGGATTGTGGAAGATGGTTTGTCCACATAATCCGTAGCGTTGAGTCGGAGATATTATCGGCGGCGAGGTTTTTCATGCGACGTAGCAGCTGTGAAGGCTTCATGTCACCGAGTTCCATTTCTGATAGCAATCTTTGTACTTGCCTTTGCTCGGATTCCTCGTAGACTTGGAACAATCGATTTTTCAGTGCTTCATAACGGTGGGTTTCGGGTGGATGAAGAATGATGTCGGAGATTTCGTCGAGATCTTGCCGCTCAAGTTGTCCGATTACGAGTTCGAACATAACTTGATCGCCTTTCTTCTGTACGGACATGATGGCTTCGAATTGCGCGAACCACAGACGAATCTTGTCGCGCCAAATGGGTGGAATGCGCAGCGACGTCGACACACCGGAGAGTTCTTGTTCACCGTTGTTAGCCATGATGACAACTTGATCTGGAGCTTCTTAATATCACGTCGGTGTTTCTTCTTAATATCACGTCGGTGTTTCTTCTTAATATCACGTCGGTGTTTCTTCTTAATATCACGTCGGGGTCACCAATGTAGCGCTTAGGTGGTGTAGAGACAATAATACTCCAGATGTACGACGAATGTATATTTAAAATAAACGAGGAATATTGAACAGTGCGTGTGTGTTATTACAAAATGTGTACATGTCTTAAATTACTTAACTTAGGAGCACAAGTAGTGACTTACTTACTAACATTTATTATCCAATAGGAATATGGTTTCAAATATAAATTATAGTTCCTAAAGAAATCCGTGCGGTGGCGCACTGGTCGCTGTCGTGTTATTGGCCGATCGTAGAGACCGCGTCGAGTGCTCTGTTCGGCGCGGGCGGCGAGCGTGTCGCCGGGGCAAAGCCCTAGAATCCCGCGCGCTGCGGCGGCGGACGGATGTATGTTTATGTATTGCAGCTACAAATTTATAATATGAACTGTCCTCATTCACAAGTTCCTGTCACAACAGTCTCCGACATTTAAAATTTCTCTCATCGTTGTTCAATTATCGACTGAAACACAGTTGATTGGTAGATTGATCAATTCGATTGTATCAATTAGGCAGTCCACTGAGCCTGTCGCAGTCCATTACGATTTAATGTAGCTACACTGAGCTTAAGTTTCTCTCCAAATTATTTATCTCATCTTCATACATTTGGTTTGAAGATAAGGCTACGAAGTACGAAGCCGAACGATCAAAGAATGTCTAATTAATATCGGTTCCTCAGACGACGGTATGTGACGGTATTTCGTTTCGCACCCTTATTGCATATCACACTATCAGTCTCAATCTGGATCATTTTGAAGGATATAGCTAATCCATTGCTTCATATGTTTGAAAAATTGTCTGTTCAACAACGTAAATAACGCAATGAATGTTGTTTGAACTGTCAACATGAACGCAATGAGGGTTTTCTGAAATGACGTTCGCTAGGTGGCAGCACTGGCACGTCAGGTCCAGGCATCTGTCAAAAAGCCTATATTTTCTTGAGTCATGACTGAATGATGAACGAATGAATGAATCGAATGATGAACGTCATCATATATTTTATATTGGAAGACCTCTTGTCACAGTGGTACCAACTGGTGTCGTAAATTTTCACGAAAACCCTCATTGCTACTGATAGTATGTTACGCAAGTAGGTACCCTGCGGTATATTTTGAATATGTTCTGTCACGGCTGTTTGACCTTTGTCTAAATGAATGACTTTATTTACTAAACAGGTCTCTTCAACTCAGAAAATCTCACGGACAAGGTTTGTTTGTTTTTCTTAACGTCCAGATATTTCTCCTGAGACAAAACATAGTCTCGGCGAAGTTTTGGTAGACTTTCATGAGACGAGACGGTATAGAAATCGGGCACCGTATTATGGCTTCGAGAGAGTCTGTGTAATAAACAAAATTCGTTTTGGCGACATAGGTAAAATTTTAATTAATAACGTACTGAGGCAAAGTTATTCAACGCAAAAGATTGATATTTATGAGCTGCATCTATGCGTTCACAAACTGATTTTGGAGGCAGCGACTGCGGCTGACTAAACTTAAGATTGCAGCTCTAACCATATCGAGATCAAAGATATTTGATTGAAAAAGACGCACGATGTAAACTATAAAGGTTCGCTCCTAAAATTATACATCAGCAAAGGGTCTAAGTATAGCAAATACTGGGTGCAAAAACACCCATCACAACTCAGTTATTCTGAAGATGTTTAAAATTATCTTATAACATTCAAAACTTGTTTTTGTGAAATTATGACCTTCTATATCTCCATAACGTCGTTAAAGTTCTAACACCACGCAAGTAATTTTTGGCGGTTTTGACATTATATAGTTACTGTTTCTACAATAAAAGACATTAGATACATAGACAATAAATAGTTACTGTTTCTACGTTAAATAGAACTATGATTAAGTATACACAAATAGTAAATTTGTATTATTATAGTCTCTATAAAACATTATGCAGTTTTTTCTCTCTCCTGAAAAGTTGCTGTTTTTGACTTCCTTGGTGTTAGAACTTCAACGACGATAACCAGAATGTTATCAGGTATGAATAAGTACAAAAAAAAATACCACAATGACGGGGAGTACAAGTGACTGTGGGCTTCGTTAAGCGTTTTTCTACACCCGTTATTCATCATCTGTCTAGCCTTTTCCCAACTTTGTTGGGTTCGGCTTCCAGTCTTACCGGATGCAGTTGAATACCAGTATTTTACATGGAGCGACTGCCTATCTGACCTCCACAACCCAATTACTGGGTAATACGATACCCCTTGGTAAGACTGGTTGTCAGATTTTCGGGCTTCTAATTACCCGTAACGACTGTCAAAGATCTACGAATGACAGCCGGGACCAACGACTTAACGTGCTTTCCGAGGCACGGAGGGGTCACGGTATGTAAAGATGGTCACCCATCCACAGACCAACCGCGGCAAGCGTAGCTTAATTTGATCGATCGACCTGTGCGGCTGTTAGTCACGGGCCCATCTTATAGTTCTCACCCGTTATTATAGGCTTGAAATTTTTCTCCGCATTGTTACTACTTTGGTCTTTTCTCCAGGTGCAACGTCTACAGACAGTGAACACACTGGATCGGTCTCAGTGGTGCTTATGGTGGAGCTGGCCTGTTCTCTCCGTGCTGAGCGTGGTGACGTGCATCAGTGGGCTTGGCATCTACGCAGTATATAAGAATTGTGATCCGTTCCTCAGTGAAAGTATTACAGCGGTAAGTTGAGTTTACTCTGTGGAGTTTATAAGTTGGCATATTACAATTTAACTGAATTTAAGGGTTTGTGATGGCTCAAGTCTTTCATTGAAGATGCATTCATATGTGAATTCCACGAGTCATCATTATCATCATTCAGTCGAAACTTTCCACTGTTCTATGAGAAATATGGTTCACCCACTCTGATAATTGCATGTTGCAGGATTCTGCAGAGCTTTAATTACCAAGTTAATAAAACCTTGTGTATTTTCCCAAACAGATAGACCAGTTAATGCCATACTACGTAGTGGAAGCCATGAAGGATGTGCCCGGATTAGCCGGACTCTTCGTAGCAGGCATCTTCAGTGCTTCGCTGTCCACCATATCTGCCTCCTGCAACGCTCTAGCAGCTGTTACATTACATGATTACGTTAGCAGGTCTTTATCTTTTACATATAATATACTTTCTGCAACAAATATTTTATTTTAATTGCCCAAATAAAAAAAAACATAATATTTGAAACTTTACATCGTTGATGAATGGGTACTTAACTTATATACTTTTTTTGTTTCTCATCTTAACCAGAAGTGGACTTTTCAATAAAAGGTACGAGAGCGATTAGAAATAGCTTTAGAATAAAACTCATAAAAATAGAATAGCAATAGAATAGTGTTTGTAGAATAGTGTTTTGATAAAATGGAATATAAACACATTAGGATGTATGGCAGAGAGTGTTATTTTTTCGTTTATTTTATCGCATGTGCCACGCTTTGACTTCTTAACTCCATTTGTAACTTTCAACATGTTATTTTTGCAAAGGCACTATTAATAATTTCCAATTCTCATAACCCCGACAATTTCTCAAAAAGATGGTGCAAAGTCCCTCCGTCCTACGTGCCATGGCTGACGAAGCTAGCCGCCTGCGCATACGGCCTGGTCTTCTTAGCGCTGGCCTTCGTCGCTGAATATCTCGGAGGAGTCCTCCAAGCTGCCCTGACCATCTTCGGAGCCGTCGGAGGTCCATTGCTGGGAGTATTCACTCTTGGAATGTTCACGACCTACGCGAACGAGAGGGTCAGTACAAACACCATTGTTTCCAATCGTGGGATTAATAACATCAGCTCCGTAGTCGGTAATTGAATACAGTGGGTCATTTGTTTGATATTTATGAATCTGGTTTATGATGCACCTGTAAAAAGCTATGACGATTATACTTAGATTTTTGCGTTTCGTAATATGAGAAACTACACATCTTGGGAAAGGTCAAACAATTTTTATTGTTTCTACGTTTGATTCTTTGGTTTCAGGTAAAATGGCCCATTTTGTGTGATGTGCAATAAGCAAATACACATAATATGTATAAAATCTCAAAGAGTGTAATTATCTATAAACGCTGATTTTACCAAGGGACGTAACCAGCATTATCTGTCATCCTTACATAGTATAAAACAAAGTCGCCGAAATGTCTGTACTCTCATAGCTTCCGAATGACTGGACCAAATTGGATAATTCTTTTTTTATTGTGTTCGGTATTGCCAGGACAAGGTTTGTATAAAAGAAAATTTCGGAAATAAAAAAAAAATGCACACGTGCAAAGCTGGGGCGGGCCGCTAGTTGTTTATAAAATTATCAGCTCCTGCCAGAAATATTTACTGCTGAATACGGGGCTATTGCAGAATCTTTTTTGCGCACATTCTTCAAATGCTTATTCGTTTATTAATTTTTCTGTCTTCTTTTTCAGGCAGCTTCAGTGTCCCTTCTAACTGGCATGGCCGTGACGCTCTGGATAAGTTTCGGAGGCCCACGACCTCCGGTCGCCAAGCTACCTCTCCGCGTGGCAGGCTGTGCCTTAAATGTGACGCAAGCGGCGGCCACCACTACTAACCCCAGTGATTTCTTCTACCTCTACAGAGTTTCGTATATGTGGACCAGTCCGGTGAGTACCTCATCTGCTTAGCCTTTTCCCAACTATGTTGGAGTCGGCTTCCAGTCTAACCGTATGCAGCTGAATATCAGTATTTTACATGGAGCGACTGCCTATTTGACCTCCACGACCCAGCTGGGTAATACGAAACCCCTTAGTAAGACTGATTGTCAGACTTTCGGGCTTCTGGCGACCCGTAACGACTGTCAAAGATCTACGAATGACAGCCGGGACCAACGGCATAACGTGCTTTCCGAGGCACGGAGAGGTCTTGATATGTAAAGATGGTCACCCATCCTCGGACCAGCCGCGGCAAGCGTAGCTTAACCTGATCAATCGACCCGTGCGGCTGCAATGTTATTACTTAGCCACAAGCCTCTAGTCCGGTGAGTAGTCATTGTACATAATTATCATTATGTACAACTTTTACTGTGGGACCAAAATAGAAATCACAAAAAAAAAATCAACTGTTTAGTATATTTTGAAGAGTTATGCGAGCATAAATGTAGGGAACAACTGATTGTTGTTTTCGCGATTTCAGCTTGGGTCCCGTAGTACAGTACCCGGCGATAAATATTGCACATCGACCTTTTTACACAAAACCATTTTATACAAAGAATAAAAATAATTATCAAAAGAAGCAAATCATAATTGTTTTTACAACTCTTAATAGATACCGGACTGTTTGTATTTCGTGCGACAGAGATAACGCTCTACGAAGCCGAAATTAGCCGATTGTCTCTTTCCAAAGGTCGATGTGCAATATTGGTCGCCGGGTACTGTAAAAGTTGTTCATAATGATGAGTACAATGGCCCCCGTTACACCTTGTTGTATAGGTACATTCTGTAGGTCAGTCAACCAAGGGTAGTGGGGTGATAACATGGCAGGTGAATAGGTGCATTACACCTAGGAGGTATATCTATCAAATTCGTCGAAAAATAAACGGGCACATAATATTATTTGCTTTTCCGGTTTTTGTACCAATACACAATTTAATTGCTGATTAAGTTGAACCGTTATCAGAGACTTGCGTATGAATGAGCCCACGGTCATACAGTCAAGAGGTTAAGAATGTAGATGTATGATTATTGTGTAACTGATAACGAATCTGACGTTATCAATAACGTTTATGTAATTTACGTGAGTGTTAAGATATTTCCGGAAAATGTAGGACACCTAGTTAGCGTAGTGGGTTTCGTAAAAGTTGTTGATGGAATTACATCATAAGTAGGTATGCCTGGGTATAAAGGTTGACTGCTAATAAAAACTTGTTTGCTTAAAGTAGGTAATGATTAAATCAATATTTGCACAGTACGATATTCATTCGATTTAACACAGACGACATCAGCAGTAGGGAATTAATCAAATGGTAACGAGACGAATCACGAGAATATTCACACTAATAATAGTATAAAGGCGAAAGTTTGTGAGTGTGATTGTATGTTTGTTACTTTTTCACGTACAAACGGCTGAACAGATTTGGATGAATTTTGGTACACATATAGAAAAAAACCGAGAAATTATAAGATTAAACAAACACACAAACAAACAAACATTATTGTGCGCTTACATTGCAAACGCTGATAGATCAAATGAATGTACTACGGAATTGTATATCTTAAAAAGATTGATAAAAAAAGTCCGCGATGGTATATGTTTATCTCCTAAGGATAACCCACAGTAACCATTTTTATCATTTACAAATTACAAAAAAATATGGGTTATTTACCAAGCCATTTTAGAAATCCATCCAATCAATTACATTTGATACATTGTGCATTTCATGTAGGTAGATCAAAATTGCCCTTTATAGCATATCATTAAAATTAATATCTTAGAAGATATCAGACATTTAAAAAGCGGGGCAGAGCGGCTGGCGAAAGAAAGAAAAGAAAGATGAATGATGATGGTTTGATAGAAATTAAAATAAAGCGATGAACGAGGATTTTTGTTTACCAACAATGCCCCAATCCAGCTATTAAGAGTGCTGAAAGGATCATTTGGCCCCTGAATAACATTGACAGCGGGGCAGAGCGGCTGGCGAAAGAAAGAAAAGAAAGATGAATGATGATGGTTTGATAGAAATTAAAATAAAGCGATGAACGAGGATTTTTGTTTACCAACAATGCCCCAATCCAGCTATTAAGAGTGCTGAAAGGATCATTTGGCCCCTGAATAACATTGACAGGGAGGCTTTGTTGGTAAACATATTTTGTGAAATTGTCACAAAAAATTGTATTGGCAAAATAAGATGGCGGCGATAGTTCCGATTTTGACCAAAGAACCTTGTAACGTTGTATTTTATGACAAAGCTCTTAATCGAATGTCTCCTCAATGTTACAGATTGGTTTCATCTGGGTCATGTTCTGGGGCACAGTGATATCTCTTCTATGGCGACAGCAGCAGCCTTGGGAACGCGCAGGAAGGTCTCACCCAGACCCTGAGCTTTTCACCCCCCCTCTAGCCGCGAGGCTAAGGGCCAGGCAAGGGGAGAAACCTGCTGTGCAGGTAACCAAAGAGTAGAATAGTGCATGATGACTAGCGGAATTAATCATCCTTTAGTAGCGACGTAGAATGCATGGCTGCTTGTAGTGAATGGAGTAGATATTGGTTTAACCCTTCGAATCAATTCAATAAAATTAATTCATGCATCAAATATAGTAATAAAGTAGGTAGGTACAGATGCCAGCACATCAAGCTACCCGAAACTGTCAAATTTTCCCAATCAACCTTGAACCTAATGCCAATAGCGATAAAGTTGAAAATCTATTAAAGAAATTTGACAGGTTGTAGTAGCTTGATGTGCTGGCGTCTGTACATGAAGTTCTTATATAAAATATTTAGTAACACATTTGGCCAATAGTTAGAGACACAATGGCTTTTTAATTGTTTCTATAATAACGGCATTCAACAGAATTTAATTGAAAAAGATATCGTTTTGGGTTGTTTTGAGCTTTGTGTAACCACATAATCGTCCTATACTAATGATCCCACTGCTGGGACAGTGGCCTCCTCTCTTCGAGAGGGAGTGGGCTGTAATCTACCACGCGGGCCCAGTGCGGATTGGTAGTTGACACATGTCTTCGAATTTTTGGTTCTAGAACATGTTACATGTACAGTCTTTTTTACATCGTTCTCACATATAATTATAAATTCACATTAATGATGTAACTAATATTTATGTAAAAATATAATTTAAAAGAGTGTCCATGGAGTTTCTTGCCCGTTCTTCTCCATAGGTACCTATGCTTTGGAATGGGCTTCATATTTTCTGACTGACCGACTTTTTGACAATTCAAAAGTGCCTGTTAATAATTAATTAAAATTAATTAAAATAAATGCTTGGTTTAATTGAAATAAATGCTTTGAGTTTGAGTTTGTTGAACACGATGTTTTCCTTTACCATTTGAGAGCAGTGGTGATGAAACTATTTACCCAAAGTAAAGTGCCTGGCTAAGTTTTGAAACCACGACCTACGATTCGTAAAGGCTCCTACTAACAGGCGCGACACGCGATAAAATCGCGCGCGACACAAAGGCACCGTTCGTTGCACGACTTGCGGTACCTTTGTGTCGCGCGCGATGTTATCGCGTGTCGCGCCTGTTTGAAGGAGCTTTAAGTCGGGGCCGTTACCACTGGGCCACTGCTCATAATTTCGTAACCGGGGTGTTTCAATTAGAGCTAGCGCAAAAAGATATTGTAGAATGTACAGTCAGAGAAATTAATTGATTAACAAATGGACGTCAAATCACAACTGTCATTCTTTGACAGATATTTGAATTGGAAGTAAAGTTTCAACAATGAGGAATTATTTTTTTTTTATAATCTTCCCTAATCGCTGGATAGATGGCGCTGAACTTGGTAAGTTACTGCAAGGAACGGAACGTCACATCATTTTTTGATTATTTCACTTGGATGTAATTTTGAGATCGTAAAACGAAACGTACATAAAAAAGTAATTAATTAATTAACTACGAAGTAATTACTTAACTTCGTTTTGGCTTTGGCACCTAGTAACGTAGTCAGTTTAACGCCATCTACAGAATTCTTGGAAACTGTTTTTTTTTTAACTAAAAAAACAACTCATTAATCTTCCTGATTTTACTTCTAGGTATTAGTATTTTTATTAGACTGTTTTGATTATAATTATTGTCAAATATTGTTATGATTTTGTAAACTACGAACTATTCTCATTTACGTAACTTGTTATAGGCTTCTTACGAATACAGACGCTTTTATTTCTTATTTCTATGTTATGCTAATTTTCTACCCAACGGCAAATGTAACGGAATGGTAGCTATGAATAGTAATTTTAGCATAAAATTTTATATTGAATTTAAAAAATATCTCATTCACATGAAAATAAAAATACCTCATTATTTGACAGCGATTATTATGAGTACGTTGCTTTTTATTATTGACAACGTTTTGTTAAATTAGCTTATCACTTTTACTCTCCTCAACTAACAACAATATATTTTTTAGAGTGTTAACTTTCATATTTTCCAATAATATTTTAATTATAAGCAAAGATTTTTTTTTGTTTGCTAAAACTATTATTGTCACTACCATCAAACGAAGTGAATAGCAGAGGTGATTCGGGACGAAATTTTAAAAGGGATTTTAACATTCATTGAAAGTTTATAAGGGATTTCAACATGCATCACCATTCACCTCGTTTGTGGGTACAAGACTTACTTACATAGGTACTTGAAACCTTCCTACCATTTTTATGTAGTATTATTGGGTATTTGATTAATTCGTTTCATGTGATCACTTTGAGTAGTAGTTTGTTTTCTAGATGACACCGTGTGTGCTTTGAACACTTCTTACCGCATCTCTTGTGTGAAAACTATTCAAGGTTTGTAATTTTTTTTCATTGTTATTAATATAAAGTCGGAGAAATTAATTGACTACTAACTTTTACTGTCCGTATATTCACATCATAACTGTCATTCTATGACAGCTATATGAAACACGGCCAATAAACTAAGGCTGTCAATTTCCATAACATACAATGCGTGCCACGTAAGAAGGGACTTGACCCCGCCTCCCCCGCTCTTTCCGCCGCCCCTATGACGTCCGGTCCCGTCCCGCACTCAGACCTCATACCGCTAAAGATACCTAAAATCGTGTTCTGCGCATGTCAGACCACGTGGCGTGTCAAGTCTCTTCTTACGTGGCACGCATTGTAGATACTTATTTTAAAGTAAAGTTATTGCACGCTGCATGGTAGATAATGTAGGCACACAGCGGGGCTTTGCAAGAGCTTTAACAACCTAATTGTAAAAAAATGGCAAAGATACAAGGACTATTTCCACCACTCGCTTTTTCACTTTTTCTCGCGTCTCCATCAGTTATGAACTCTTACTTACCTATTGTTAAAATACAAAAAGAAGAAAGTGTATATCGGCAAGTGATGAAACCAGTTCTTATTAATTAGGTACAGTTGGCTGCACATCAGTGGTAACGTAGTAACCAAACGAGCTGGCCCTTAATTCTATTTGAACTCCGTACAACGCTTTTATTATTCGTAGATACGACGCTAGGCCAGCTAAGGTCAAAACGTCACCATTCACGTGCGGTCGCTGTATCTACAGCACTTATACAGTATTGTTTTTTTTTATTTATTCATTCCCACCTGACAATCATGGATGCATAATGGATGTTTATTATTTTTATTGATTGAATTCCTTAAGTAATGTGCTCTAATTAATAACACTCCCTTCCGCTCCACCCAGAGCGGGAGGAGTCATTTGATGATTTACAATCCTCAAAAAAAAAAAAAAATTACTACTGTATTTTTTATGGTTCTAAAATATAAACGGTTAAGGTATTTTTAAAAGTAATTTCCCTTTTGGTAACTTACTAATTTAAGTTTATAAAATTAATTATTTGAATATGTGGTAATTTAAAGATAATTTAATTATTAATTGATTGCTAACAGTTATTTAGACCACAAAAACATTATGAGCTCAACTTTTTCTGTTGTTATAAATCAAATTTTGATTTTCCCTCAGTTGAGAGGTATACTTAATATTTTGTTGCGTTTTTCAGTGTAAACTGTTGCAATTGAACGGCGTTGAAGATTAACCTAATGTACTTAATAAGTTAAGTAGACATTTTTTTTTTGTTTTAGAACACTTTATATAAGAAATATATTTTGTAATCATTATGATTTTTGCAAAGATTTAAATCGTAGATTCGGCCTACCGCATCAAGATGTTCGCGCTTCTGTTACGTTTTGACACATACAATGTCGAAGAGATTTGACTTGGTTGACATAGAAACGCCATTGTTATTGTGTGAGTTTACTCTTCTTTGTATTGAGATTTTTTCGCGCGACTTATGCTTAGGTTTCCTAGGAAAGCGGTTTCGTCATAGTTATAAAGGCCGTCATGTAAATCTGCCATTTTTACTACTAGTATTTGACTGTCAAATACTAGTAGTAAAAATTAGAAAGAGCGTTTTTTTTGACACCTTTATGTCAAATATTGACATAAAGGTGTCAAAAAAAAACGCTCTGTATTGTGACAGCCGTTATTGTGTGACCATTCACAGTTTTCTTAGGAAACCAAAGCTTTAGTACGATGAGGGCAAATCTAATGGTTTAAATCTTTGGATATATGTTTTTCTTGTGAAACTAGACGTGCTGTTGTTTGTTACATTCCTAGCTTACAAACATTGTATCTAAAGATAAGTAATATATTTCAGATGGATATTTTTGTAATCCACACACTATTTTGATAAGGGTCTATGAAAGCCCTTATTCTGGAACTATGCTCAAGAATGAATTTATATTTAAAGCTTACGAGATTTTTTACCTATTTATATTTTACCTACTTAAATCTCTCTTTAAATCAAAATTCATAATTGAACTTGAATACATAATAATAACGGGCTAAGAGTTCAAAAATAATCAAAAAAGGAGAAAGGAATATTTTGAATACTGTTGGTTAATGAAAGCGGCAAAATTAGTATTAAATTAGCATTACCAATTATTGAAAACCATATTTATTTAAAGTTATTAGTTGCGTTGAGTGGTTATCGAGAATAGAGATGGGCGTCGGGTACATACAACCCAGTAGGAAAATATCCACGTGGATCCCCATTTGGGTAAAAACCGTTTATTAATTTAATTTTTACCCAAAGTTGAAAATACCCCTCTTTCAATCATAATTTGAGAGTTTTGAAGGAAATTGCTAATCTATTGCTTCATAGGTTGAAAAATTCGTCTGCTTAATAACGTAAATAACGCATGACGTGGGCACAGACGTGGGTAAGCTGTGAAAATGAAACCCATTGCGATCAATTGTTATTATAAGTGCGTTACGCAATAATTCCGCGGGTAGAATCCCATCTCTAAAAGTGAATGTAAAACTTTTGACAATACCCTTTTTGGAGTTACTTAAAAGTATGAATGTAAAAATAGGTAATTATATGCAAATACTGTAATCAAAACATTAATAAAAGATTCCGACGAACTGAGAACCTCCTCCTTTTTTTGAAGTCGATAAAAATGTGAATGGACAGACCTGAAGAGTAAGATTTTAAACTATAAATCGGCTCAACAACTCCTGCCATAGCATTTTCGTTATTTTCTGCAGGGTTCCCGAATTGCGCCAACTAAAATAGAATGGAATGAGGGTTTTCGTGAAAATTTACGACACCAGTTGGCACCACTGTGACAAGAGGTCTTCCAATATAAAATATATGATGACGTTCATCATTCGATTCATTCATTCGTTCATCATTCAGTCATGACTAAAGAAAATATAGGCTCTTTGACAGATGCCTGGACCTGACGTGTCAGTGCTGCCACCTAGCGAACGTCATTTCAGAAAACCCTCATTGGGCAATGCGTTGATCGACTTGTGGGCAAGGACGACCTTATGATTTGGGACTCGATGGGATAAATGATTTTATTTTTGTAAGTAGGTTTGCACAAACACTTTTACACGTCAATCATATATTTTTTAAACTAGATGAGGTCGGCGTTTCCTATCTGACTACTCTGAGAAGAAAGGCTGAAACAAACTCAGAGGTCATAGTCTCTTTTAAAGTCCAGACATAATCTTGGTCAGGTTATATGAAGGCCATGTAAGTCGATGTCTGAGATGGTATTTTGAAGAAAGAACCACACAGATTGAGAGGACCTGTCCAGTCAGTGCACGCATTTGTCAGAAATCGTGCAGCTCAACTCAAGACTTAAGGAGCTCAACGATTCGACGAACAATACCAAAGGACTAAATACCATTGGTATAATGTAGGTTAAAATCTTACATTGTCTACTTACGATGACGCTGTAAATCCTAATTAAAGTTATTTAGCCTTTAAAAGTTTGTGCATTGTGTTGTGTATAATCTAGTGTGATGTTGGTATGAGCAAAATTATGTAATATTTATTGGTAGTTGTAAAATGGAATAATTGGACGTGTACCTTATATGAAAAATTGTTTCACAAATTGTACTTGTTGACATAAAAGTCTCGTTAATTTAGGTATTGCTAAAATAGCTAAACGAGAAAATGTATGGAACACTTTTTTTTTATAACTGACGAAAAATTTCGACATGTATGTTCGACGCGCAACAACCTGTAAGGTTGCTGATGGGTACCAGTGACAAGTCTGTCAAAATCACAGTGATCTTTATTCCCCTTACGATAAGGTTGCTAAAATAACTGTGAAAGTGCTGTAGTTCGAAGTTTTTTTCCACAGTTAGAGGATGTTGTCTTTTAAAAAGTATGCCTGGACCCACTGCATGGATATTAGTTTAATATTATAGGCTGTGTAATAATACAATTTGTGTATGAACTGTAAAATATTCTTATTTCGACATTTCGCTTTTCGAGCTGGTTGCAAAAGAATATTGAGAATTTAATAAAAGATTGATAAAAAAGTGTGCGTGTATTTGGAAGGAAATAAACGAACTATAAATATTTTTGTTGTATTTTATTCATGAAAGCACAGAAAATAATGAAATAGCCACCTACACTTCTAAACGAGCCACCTTTCATACTTAGCTGCAAAATTTAGGCCAGGCTATTACGGCAGAATTTTGGTGCAGAATAAAATTTGGTGCAGTTGTAAAATGTATTTTAAATGTTTTTGACATCGGAACGATTGGGCTGGGACATACATTAAAAATTGCTGGCATTGGCTGCATGGTAGAATGTAGTAAAATATGGTAGTATAATAAAAGTATGCCCTTTACGAGAAGGGCACATGACAAAAGTTTTCTAAGCTGACAAAAATCCGCCTTTAGGTCTTGTTATCTCCTCCAATTGTCGGTGTAAGTAGGCATTCTGAAAAAAATACACAGATTTAACTTCCCACATATATTTTTGTGAACACCCTGTATAGCTTAAAGAGTTTAAAGGCGTAATCAATTTTCAATTTTGGTATAAAAATATGATTAAATTATTGAACGAATCTAAAATTAGGTAGTTATTCCTATAACTACCTAATTTTAACTTGTGAACTTAAAAAACATACATATTTTTAATTTAATGAATGCTCAAACCTCTCTCAGCAACTCATCTTCTCTCTCGGCGGCAATTTTGAGCATTTCTTTGGATCTTTCTAGCAGTAAATCTTTGTCATTTATGGTCCTTTTAAGATTTGCTAACTCTACGCGATGAGATTCCAATTGTGTACGACCCTGGAAATTATCGTTTTAGTAGTTGAGGTGCTATAATGTACCAAAAGTATATAATAGACCTAATTATCCTCTCTCTCCATAGGTACCTCCACCTCTACCTACCCGCTCGGGGATTACTAGCATAATATTATGTGCGTTTAAGAATTAAGATGATGATAAGTATATTTATTGTTAATATATAGGGTTATAGGTGGCGATGGTACAGCTGTGTTCGTGTCGATTTCCAGATGTTATATATTTATGAACCTCAATCTCAAAACTTTCTGTAATCATGGGTACGCCGAATTTTCTTAGGAAGACTTTGAATATTGTAAATGTTCTTTACCTTATCAGTAGTATTGCTACGGTTGCTGCGGCTGCTGCTGGGTCTGGAGTCGATTTTCTTGGGGGCAGTCCCCGACTTCTGTTCCACTTGCAACTTGTTGATCACACCTAAAACAATTTGTGAGAAACACCGTACTGAGTGCAGCTAGAAAACATTTCCTGAGAGTGAGTTAAAAGTGTAGCTATTTTTGGTGACTGACGATACAATGACAAATCTTGATGAAATTAATTGAAAGACTCGAAGACGTGAAAAAACTAAAACATTGTAAACCGTTTCAAAACAAATAGAGGTTGGCCGAGACACATGGATTCTGTATATGATACTGAACGCACAAGCGTTTTTATTTTTGGTCGGTTTAAAAAAATGTTACATAATTGTAGAACAGCACTCTGTAATGAAAATGGAATAATAAATGTTGCAATGGACTGAAATTTCATGATTTTGTGGTACAGTTTAGTATTTCGTTTTGTATTTTGTGTTTCACGAACTGTGTTCAAATATTTTTTCTTTCTTTGGATCATTTTGACCGCGTTGGTATTGCAGTTTTCTATGAAACAGCTGATATTTACTTTATATAACCTACGAGAAATTTCTACACTAGGGGGTCTAGAATCATATGCTGAATTCTTGGTAACAGTTTGCGCGTCGATGTCCTTGACACTCTGTATACCATGCACATACAGAGCTCTCGTTCTATAAAAAGTCTCCTATAGTGTAGGTGAGGGCTTATGAAATCACATCACAACATTAGCTAGTTATCTACCAGTTTAATATAATCACAAATCCAAGATAAAAGAAACAGAAAATAAATTAAGTTGGCAAGATCATGCGCTATAGTGAACGAGAAGTGACATTGAATGATGTTATATGCTTTGATGTCACAATACCTCTAAGCGTAAGCACCGTTTGTTCAAGGTCGTTGATTCTGTGCTGATTTGCGGTGGTAGGATGCGGTTCAATAGAGTTGATCTTCTGAGTAAGTTGTACGTTCTCTTCCTTCAACATCTCGCAATAGCTGATGGGGAAAGAAATATGGTAAGCAAAAAGTAGCATAATAAGTATACTGTTCCCATTGCTAGCACACAGGCCTCCTTTCTGTGAGGGAGTGAGCCGTAATCCGCTACGCGGGCCCAGTGGGGGTTGGTAGATGTCGCACATCTTCGAATTTTTGGTTCTAGGACATTCTGGTTTCCTCAAGATGTTTTCCTTCACCGTTTTGAGAGCAGTGGCGATGAAATTAAATACACAAAGTCTAACTGGGCTCGAACTCACGACTTACAACTCGTAAGTCGGGGCTGATACCACAGGGCCACCAATGCCGCTGCTTTTAAAAAGTGTAGGTGACTAAGGACTGATTTTGAATCATCTGATAGATCTTTATTCAAGGAATAATTTTGAAATGTTGACAGTTATTTCATACAAAAAACTCATACGTTAATTTTATTCCTCGAATAAAAGTTATCTGGCGATAGAAAAATCAGCTCAAAAGAACATAATATCTCCGTCTATTGGTCAATTAGTATACAGGAGGTAAAATATATAAAGAGTATAAAGGATTGTTAGGGACAAAAGAAATAAATTCTATAGGAATTTTATGGGAAAAATATTTACAGATATGTGAATGCGAGAATTTAAGAAGGAAAATACTTTGTTCAATAGAAATATTAAAGCTTATTCAACTGAAATGTGTGGAAGAGTAACTGTACAATATCAGGGCTATATTCAAAATGGTCAAACCTCTTCCAGTAGTTAAGTTCAGGTTGTGAATCCCCGGCGGGATTGATCGGCATCCGTATCTGCGACTCCAGTAACGTTGACTCCAGTTTCAATACTTGGCCTTTCAACGATGTGATTTCTGCTAGTGACCTCTCGTATTCAGATACTAGAAGCTCGTTGCCCTGCAATTTTTGAAGTGAAAACTCCTTTAGGCGCGTTGAGCATTTTTTGAAATGGGAACAAAACCATTGAACTCGCGCCACTGTTTCCGTAATCGAGACTGCGCGTGTTTTGTTTATAAGACGATTAAAAAAATACCCGCTTCGGATGTTTTCGGCTGTCCTCAGGATGTAGGTATGTACTCGGTTTTAATGTATATCCGATATGTCAGTGAGTGTTGGCAAAGTATTTTGTTTGTGTTTTGTTTTCACTTCTGTCGGCACTCCCGTAGTGCCACTGTTTTTTTTTCTTTGTTGTTGTGTTACTTCCAGTAGAAATATTTGCAGTTGACCATCAACAGCGAAGAAGTGGATTGAGTAAATTCGGGCATAAATTAGAAATTAAATTATTTGTTTTCGAGGCTTTTGTATACTTAATATGAATGAAATAGGCCATTAGGACATTTTGGTTGCTGTTTGGAATTCACGTAAAAGTTCCATATAATAATAATAATAATATTTACACTACACTACACACACTACCATACACTACACACTTCACTGATATACTTTTTGATTCAGAAAGTTTATCACCAGGAGCTAGCTCAATATTGCTAAGGCTTTGTGTTGGTACTGCTGTATTATTTGTTCACTTAGAATCTGAGTAGAAATGGAAACAAGAAACATTGGAATAACTAACTGGATTAAAATTTATGCTGACTGCCTGAAAAAAATGATTCATACAACCACCTTGGAATAATTAACTGGATTAAAATTTATGGTGACTGCCTCAAAAAAATGATTCATACAACCGGAGTAGTAAGCCGTTGCAGAAGAATTATATATGAAGAAAATTAATTATAGTATTTCGGGAAATCGCCAAACGGTTGGTCGACTCTTCACGTGACCAGAGGGCGGGCCTATTTTTTTGGCCAAAGAATCAGCATTGCTATCCAACGTGGCAATGCTGCCAGCCTTCTGGGCACTTTTCCTGTTGACAGCGATGTGGACGAATTTTTCGACGCCCTGTAACTCTTTTTGATACTTGTAAATATTTTTATTTCTATTATAGAGTTAGTGTGTAAATTCTTTTAGCTTTAATAAATTGGATTTTATATGAAGTCTTACGGATAGTGAGACCTCCAATAAATTCAATATTTAATAGATTTATTGCATTCTACAAGTGTACTTAGGTGGTAAGTTTACAAAGACATGATCACTGTGGACCCTGTCGGGCACAGCAAAGTAGAAGACAGAAGGAAGGCTTTCATTTGGCAACCAAGTTGTGACATATTCTTCTATATATTTTAATAATTTTACCTTTTCCGCGATCTCCAACGCCGCGATCCTTCTCTGCTGCGCTTGCACTCGATCTAACAACGCCTGAGAAGATACCGGTAGAGAGGCCGCGTCTGAACGCATGCTCTCTTTGTTGTGGGCAGGCTTCTCCTGAGTTTCAGCTTCTTGCTTCTCGATCGGTACTAGGTGGTTGTCACCTGTTATTAAAATGTAGTATTTGAATGAAATTTTATTGAACTTCATTCTGCTTTGATCATCGTTTCTCTAGTTTGGAATATTTTTTGAAACTACAAGAGATAAGACTTTGAGATTAAAACATGAGTCGTTATAATTTGTTATAAACTGAGACTCACAGTGAATTGCAATGCGGCAAAAAACTCCGTATAGTAACAATATTGTTTTCTTGTTTTAAAATTCTATCCACGTAATAAATAGAGAGCGGGTAGGTACCTAATTGTTTTCTCTATCAACACATTGCGAAAGCTTGAAAACGTTTCGCCTATTTAAAAAGTTGCGAAAATAAACGTGAACATAATACTTAAATGTTTACTTTTAAGATCATGAATTTTTGACAGCAGCGTTCGTTTCTCCTTCTCTAATCTCGTCACAGCTGATTTAGATAAACTCAGGGAAGCCTCTAACTTGATGACTTCTTGGCATTTCTCTTCGTAGCGTAACTGCCAGCGATCTGACGATTGTTGTGATCTGTAGAATAAAATGATTTCAAGTAAATAGTTATAATTGATGAATCTTCATTGAATACATTAGCTGTGAACATGAATTCAATGATAAAGACTAATATTTCGATAGAAAGGTTAGTGGAAAAATAATTTGAAGCGCAGTTGTTCATTTTGTGAACAAAAATGTATGGAACAGCTGATCTCATACTGAAACATTCATAATGATGGGTTCAAAGACCACATTTTGAGCAATAGGCGTTTTTAATCTGAATTATGAAGATAATGTTACCTCTTGTCCCAGAGCGCGAGGTTGGAGTGAGTCACTCCGACCGCTCGTCAACTGCGCTTGAATCGACGCGATCTTGTTCAGCAACACCGTTGTCTCAGGTCGATATGGTGACGCTTGGGGATATTATTATGTCCAGCAGTGGACGTCTAAATGATGGTGATGATGATATTACCTCTTCCACTTGTCCCAGAGCGCAAGGTTGGACTGAGAGTCTCTGCGAGCATTGGTCAGTTGCGCCTGAAGTGACGCGATCTTGTTAAGCAACGCTGCTGTCTCGGCCGTCGTTACTTTGTTGCCGGTTGTGCTTCTATAAGCATTTCAATACCGCATAAAAACATTTTTTACTGAACATTCGTAGGACATGCTACTTATATCTATGACTTCTCACAATTTTAATAAAAGTTGGACCTTTATGGCGAATTTTGAGAGCACGGCAGTCTACGTGACTAAATATTAAAAGTTATCATTAATTGTGCGTTTTGCTTATCAAAACGCAATATTTTTATGCTTCAGAACGTGTTTTTCGGTCACTGATATGATTTTAAGTAATGGCAACGCAGTTGGTTGACAGAGAAAAACATTTTTTTAAAGATAATTCTGCATACATTCTAAAAACCTGGTTCTTAAGGTTCTGAGCATCCAGACGAGATCGCCTCTCCCTTGAAGCTAGCACTTTGATTTGTCGACGAAGGATGGCGTTCTGCTTGCTAGCCTGCTGCTTCTCGCGGCGAAGACGCTCTAAAATTGGTTCTTGCCTGAAATTCAAAGGGTACAGGCATTTTTGAATTATCAGTAAGTTAAAAAATTCAAGCTACTTGCAAGAGACAGATTGAACTTGTCTTACTAAAAGATTTTTGCTATCTGTATCTACACACACTGTACGGTCCACCCGTACAATTCATATCATTTTACTTTAAATAAGCAGTTTTGTACCGCGTGCGCAATTTACTTCAGTTCGCGTTCGGTCTTCGCCGCGTGTACTCATCATCATAATCACTGTATCAATTAGCTATAGCATTTTATCAATAAACTTATAATTATAAACTATCATATTATCATTTATAGTTGTCCCGTACAACTTTATGGTCCTTCGAGCCACCGTATTGGCGGGACCTACCGCGTGTTTTACAAAGTGCGTGAGAACATTCCGCCGAATCAGTGAGTGGATATACCTATCACTATCAGTAGCAACCACCAGGTAACAAAACATCAGATACCGGTGAGTGAGTCATCATTATCATCGCAACAGCGAAGCGACTGGTCCAATTTCTACGAGTGGAATCGACAGTTAACAGGAGGTTAACAGCACGTGTAACGTGGTTGTTGCATCATACGACCACACCAGCATACAGCAGCATCATCAGTATTTCAAATAGACTACTATCAGCTATCATCAAGCGTTTCATGAAAAGGGTGTCTATTCTCGAGCAAGTCTTGCATAAAATCAATTTATCATTTTATCAACATTAGGTACCTATATGACTTTCCAAGCTTAGTCGACGAAGCAAGGAATACACAATCGAGTAGGATTCAAAGAAATATCATAGAATTCTTTAATCATTTTATAAAGCTTTTTATCACTGAAGCTACTTTAGCATCTCCAAGATGGAGGACCTACTCGAAAATCAGAATCAGATTATGCAGGGCATGGAGCAGCTTATGCGCAATTTTAAAAAGGATGGTACAGAGAGCATATCCACAATTTACATCAAAGCACGTTTAGAGCTACTCGATAAATATTGGGAAGAGTTCCAGTCCAATCATATTCAGTTATCAGAATCAAAAGAACGTGGCTACAGCTATTTTACAGAAAATCATTATCAGAATACGAGGAAGTTTTACAACGAGGCGCGCGCATTTATTCAGCAGTACAAGGTCACCATGACCGATCCCAACATTGTCGAAGCACCGACAACTCCGCAGCCATCATTGCAAGCAGCTGAAGCGGAGAAGTGTCAAGGGCATGGAAGTGGATCGACAGATCAAGATGCAGGAGACATTCAACAGCAATCAACCAGCAAGGTTAGAGCCAAGTCTCCGTCTTTTTACACTTCGCAAGGTAACAGCAGTAAGCTGGAAGAGATGCTGCGTAAACAGAAAAGCAATTTTAAGGCATTCTCGCGTACCATTGCTATCATAGATTTAGATAAAATATCTGAGAAATGGGAGTTCGAAGATATCTTGCAGAATGTTCAATCAAGATGGTCAGCAATAGACTCCTTACATTGGGAGATTGATAGCGAGTTGTTTGAAGCAAATGAAGATTACGAAGAGTCATTCAGCAAATACGAACAACTGTATCTTGACATTAAGAAATCTATCAACCGTAAGATGTGGTCTGTCTCTCACCGTGAGAAGAGTACCCCAACGATGGACATCCCAACATTTAACGGGAACTATCATCAATGGGTAGCATTTAAAGACTTATTCACGGAATCGATACACAACAATCGTTCTATCTCCAGCGCACAAAAAATGCAGTTTTTGAAAGCTAAACTTAGGGGAGAACCGGAGAGACTTATTCAGCACTTGCATATTAGCACCGAGAACTACAAGGTCGGTTGGGACATATTAAACCACAGATACAATAACACTAAGTTAATATTCAGTTCTCATCTCAATATTCTTTTATCATTACCAACTATGCAACAACAGTCAGCTTCACAAATCAAGAAACTGTATGACACCACTAACGAGTGTCTAAATGCGGTCAAAAACCTTGGAGTTGACATAGTGACGTGGGATCCATTTATAGTACATGTACTAGCATTGAAACTGGATCAGCAGACCCACTCTGACTATACTGATTCTCTGAAAAACCCACGAGATTTGCCAATATTGAGTGAATTCTTGGGATTTCTAGAGAACAAGTTTACATCATTGGAAGCATCACGGCGCAAGCAAGATGGGCAAAAATCAGACAACAAGTCTCAACAAGAGCCCAACAGCAAGAAGCAATTCCATAAATCCAATAGATCATTTTCGAACAATTATTCTGCGACTAAAAATCTATGGAAATGTTCGGTTTGCGGCGAACATCATCGTTTATTCCATTGCAAAACCTTCTTAGAATCAACATCGGATTCTAAACGCAAGATAATCAATAAATTGAATTTATGCAGAAACTGTCTTTATGATCATAAAGGTAAAGCATGTTTTTCCGACAAAAGATGTCGTGAATGCCAAGGCGATCATAACACCTTGTTACATGATACCTTCTCGGGTTTCAATAACGCGAAGCCTGACGCTAGCGCTTCGACTTCAAAGGAACGCAAAAATGTCACACACGTGTCGAATCCAGAAATATCAGAAACCCTGTTAGCAACAGCTCAAATCAAGGTTATGGGGGTTAATGGGGTATATTATCCTATGCGTGCCTTAATAGATCAGGGATCCCAAGTATCACTGATCAAGGAAGATGCTGCACAGAGATTGGGACTTCCACGACGAGCATGCAAGGGAGTTGTAATGGGAGTTGGTGCCAAGGAAAGTAACTGCAAGGGTGTTATACAAATTGAAGCGTCAGCAGTGTATACAGACTTCACCCTATCCACCGAGGTACTTATCATGAAAACTCTGCTTTACAATCTGCCCAATCGTTCATTCAAAAAGCCATCATGGGCTTGTCTAGAGCATGTGAATTTAGCGGATCCTGAATATAACCTTAGTCGTCCAGTCGACATACTGCTTGGAGCTGACGTTTACTCATCGATCATCATGAATGGCCTCATCATGGAGGGCGTATCACAGGTAGTGGCGCAACAAACACGCCTTGGCTGGATTATAAGTGGGAACATAAAATCATACCAATGTAGTGTTGTCTTAACCAATATAGATGATATTCAGAGGTTCTGGGCAATCGAAGATGTTCCTGACGACTATCAAAACAAGTTGTCAGAAGAAGATCATCAATGCATACAGCGTTACAAGGCAGATACATCAAGAACAGAAGATGGTCGTTACGTCGTCAGATTACCTCTGAAGGCAAACATTGAAGAAAAATTAGGGGAGTCCAAACACAAGGCCATTGGACAATTTTATCAACTTGAGAAAAAGTTATCAAATGACATCAATATTAAAACATCCTATAGATCATTCATACATGAATACATAGAATTAGGCCACATGCAGGAAAGTACATACAACAAAAATCAAGCCAATTGCTATTTACCACATCATTGTGTAATGAAATCGGATTCCACGACAACTGCGTTGCGGGTCGTTTTCAACGCTTCGGCGAAAACATCGTCGGGGCTGAGCTTAAACGATTTAATGCACAGTGGACCTAATTTACAAAAAGATTTGTTTTCATTGATTTTAAAATGGAGGCAATACGAATTCGCATACACTGCCGACCTGGAGAAAATGTTTCGGCAGATTTTATGCCACAAGGATGATTTGAAGTATCAAAAAATTGTATGGCGCGATTCTCCACATCAAGTTCTTCGTGAATACGAACTTATGACCGTCACATACGGTACAAAAGCGGCGCCATTTTTAGCAATAATGACGCTTAAGCAGTTAGCAAGTGATGAACGCCACAAATACCCAACAGCAGCAAAAGCCTTAGAAGAAGATTTCTATATGGACGATCTTTTGAGTGGTCATCACACCCTGCAAGAAGCAAAACAGTTGCAGAAAGATTTAATAGATCTTCTGAAATCAGGAGGTTTTAACCTCCGCAAATGGTCATCGAATAAGGTAGAGTTACTCGATGACGTCATCAAAACAGATGAGATATTTGATTTTCGTCACCAAGAGTCGACCAAGACTCTCGGGTTGCGCTGGCACCCTACTGAAGATCAGTTCACATTCCAAAGCAAGATCAACGTGTCATCATCAAAAACTGTGACGAAAAGATCTCTCCTATCAGACATCTCAAAAATCTTCGATCCCTTGGGGTGGCTGTCTCCAATTACCACCAAACTCAAGCTACTATTCCAAGCACTTTGGCAGTTACAACTCCAATGGGATGATCAAGTTCCTGAAGAGATTGTTAAGCAATGGTCACTAATGACACAAGATTTACAATATATCAATGAATTTAAGCTACCAAGATGGCTGCAGTGTCACAAGAACGGAACTATTGAGCTGCACGGATTCTGTGACGCATCAACGAAAGCATTCGCTTGTGTGATTTATTGCATATACGAAAATGAAGATGCCAATGAAATCTCATCAGTATCATTAGTAACTGGAAAGGCGCGGCTTGTACCTACAAACAAAAGTATCACATTACCAAGATTAGAATTGAGTGCGGCCGTACTACTATCAAAGTTAATGCACACAGTTACTCAATGTTTGGTTGGGCACGATATCAAAATCTACGCATGGTCGGATTCAACAGCCGTGCTGGGATGGCTTCAAGGTGACCCAAGTCGCTGGAAGCGTTTCGTTGCCAATAGAGTCAAGCAAGTTACCGATATCATACCATCAAGCAGCTGGCGGTATGTTAAGTCAGCTGATAACCCAGCTGATTGCGCCAGTAGAGGCATGTCTGTAGAACAACTTAAACACCATAGTCTATGGTGGCATGGACCCTCGTGGTTACCTTCATTCGATGAAAATCAGCCAAAGAAAAACCCTGTATACAACACATGCGAAGAAATGAGAGAGATAGCACAACAAGTCACCTCCTCGCAAAAACATTCATATGACGTCATTGACACAATACTGAGCAAATATAGCAGCTTTGCGAAATCGACTCGTATACTTGCGTGGATGTTACGTACTGTATCATCAAAAACGCTACCAAAGCAGTCTTTTCTTACAATTACAGAGCTAAGAAGAGCGAAGCACATTTTAATCAAGCATGTACAGCAACATGAGTTTCCGAACGAGATCAAAAGCCTACAAGGGCATAGCAATATAGACTCTAAAAGCAAGCTACTTAACCTAAATCCGTATCTAGATGAAAACGGATTACTGAGGGTTGGTGGCAGGATAAGCAATGCAAGGATAAGCCAAAACATGCAACATCCGATTATCATTCCGCACAGTGGGATACTTACCGATCGATTGATTGATCAAGGCCATCTGATGACATTCCACGGTGGAGCACGCCTAACACTGGCGTGGTTAAGACAGGAGTTCTGGATTATTGGCGGTAATCGTGCTGTTAAAAAACGCATACATAACTGCGTCACATGCAGAAAGCATAATCCTGTAAAAAATACACAGCTAATGGGAGACTTACCAGAGTCTCGAAGTAATCCATCGCGACCTTTCAATCATACTGGGGTCGACTTTACCGGCTATGTGGACGTCAAGGCAAACAAAGGTCGTGGCATCAAGACGACCAAGGGCTACATAGCGGTATTTGTGTGCATGGCGACCAAGGCCGTGCACCTAGAACTCGTTTCCGACATGAGCTCAGCTGCCTTCCTAGCAGCATTAAGGAGGATGGCAGCCCGCAGAGGAGCTCCAACCCATATCTATAGTGATAATGGAACAAATTTTGTCGGAGCCAACAAGGCATTACGTGAAGAGTACATCAACTTACGAAATACTGTTGACGACGAGTTCTACAGATCAATTACAGATATGCAAATACAATGGCACTTTAACGCGCCTTCCTGGCCGAGTGCGGGGGGGCTCTGGGAAGCGGCTGTCAAAAGTCTCAAATACCACATCAAGAGAGTTGTGGGCGAGCAGAAACTGACGTATGAAGAGTATTCCACATTACTAGCACAGTTAGAAGCCTGTCTTAATACGAGACCTCTTTGCGCCATCAGCGAAGATCCGGAGGACATGGATTATCTTACTCCGTCGCACTTTTTATCAAGTGGTCCCACACTTACCATAATTGAGACTGAAAGAGACGCAAGAACCCGATGGCAGCTTACCCAGAAAATTTTTGACGACATCTGGAAACGGTGGAAAACCGAGTACCTGTGTCAATTATCAGCACGTAGCAAGTGGCGGCAGCAGCGATCGAACCTAAAAATCAACGACATAGTTATCATCCAAGATGCAAACTTACCACCTGGAAAGTGGGCCATTGGCAGAATCATAGAGCTGCACCCCGGCAAGGACGGCTATGTTCGTGTGGTATCAGTAAAAACCAAAAATGGGGTACTCAAGAGGCCAATCACAAGACTTTCCTTGTTGCCAGTCCACGAAGATCAACAACCTGAAAGCAATACAGAGCAAAATAATATTACAACAGAGCAGACCAATCAACATTCTGGGTCCAATGAAAATGAGTCAGCGAAAAATAGATCAAGACGTCGGAGGGGAAAAATCGGCAATTTCATTTACATAGCTCTCATGTTTTTGATGTTAATCATAACACCATCTAGTTGTGATTATAAAACAGCACCTTTGCATAGCAATCAGAGCATTTATTTTGACAAGACCTCCAACATGCGTCTCGAACGAGACGAGTGGAAGTTGATTGTATATTATGATATAAGGCCCTATTGGCAAGGATCAGATCTGCTTAAGAAATACGTCGATCATCTGGGCAACATATTATGTTCTAATACAACAAAGATAACACAGTGTGACGCAATCCTCATGCAATTACGTCACGGTAGCAATGAACTTGACCATTATAATAGCATGTTGCTTGGTCAGCAGTTCACGGAGAATGTCCGACATAAGCGCGGTCTTATCAATCCTATAGGAAGCATAGCAAGAAGCTTGTTTGGTGTCTTAGACGACGAGTTTGCTCAGCAATATGCCAGAGATATCCATCAAATCAGACGTAAGCAAGAGCATTTGGATTCTTTATGGAAAAACAACACAAGTATTGTTGAAGCAGAGAACAACATCATAAAAAGAGTCGAAAATGCGATGGATAGACATCACAAGGTGTTTAATCAGCACCTGATCAGTTTAGAGAAGGGATTTAACACAATTCAGGCAGGAGTTCAAGAATCACTAATGTCTAATAGCTTTAGTATATCATCTATCCTTGCCAACAGTCTCCTGGTGAACTTGCAAACAATCCAAGAAACCATTGTGGATACTATTATGAACCTACACCACACAGGGTTCAATATTCACATTTTAGCACCTAAACAGCTGACGGATGAACTTAATGTAATAGTAGGACAGTTAGCAAAAGAATTGACTCTTCCAATAAATAATATTCAATCGGAATTATCGAAACTATATCATTTAATGAAGACTAAAGCCAGAGTTATGCAGCAGTTTATTATCTTCGAAATTAAAATACCATTAGTGAGCAGAGACAGCTACGACATCTACAGAATCATCACAGTTCCGCATCAGTATGGAGATAATATGATCAACATAATCCCCATCGCAGATCTTCTCGCAATTAATTTACAAAAGGACGCTTATATTCCTATGACGGAAAACGATGTCCAAACCTGTATGTTTTATGATACAGAAACATACATCTGCCCTTTGAAAGGTCCGATTCATCAAATGAGGTCGGATGAAAACCTCTGCATCAAATATCAACAGTCCAATCGTTGCAGAACAGCAACTACTATTTGCACAACCCGTTGGACAGAACTTAATAAATTAAACACATATTTATATTTTTGTTGCGGACCGTGCTCCATACGAATCATATGTGAGTATCAAGTAACGGCCCAACAAATAACCAAGGCCGGTGTTATCATGCTCGGCGATGGATGCGTCATCAAAGGCGATACTTACACAGTATATTCACATAGAAGGCTGTCCAACACACTGAAGACTACGGCAGACGTTCTGAGGATTGATATCCCACCCATCAACGACATAATCAACTTATCGATACCTATTGGTGCTATCGATGAACAATCTGACCATACTCACATCGAGATTCAAGGTCTAAAGGAAGTCCATGATAAGTTGAGTCAGATGAAAGATGTCACGAGCATTGATGAAGATTATAACGACGGGTTTTCTTATCACGACGTGCACCACTACACGGTGATATACTTGGTGGTGTTCGCCCTGTGCGCGGCAGGAGCCGTGCACGTGTGGCGGCGCCTTCGGCGTGTGCGCAGCGTGGCTCTGCCCGCGCGCTCGCCTAATCAGCAGCTTCAGAGTGCTAGTGTGATCAGTGTAAATGAGCAATCAGGACCTAGTGAAATTGAGCTCAATACAATTTCGGGTCTAATCAGTGCGCGTAAACAAAACAAGGCTACGTCGCCTGTGTTCCGTGAATCTATTTTCGGTGAAAGTGAATAAAACTTGTTAGAGACTTACTAAGTTTGCGCGTATCTTACTATGTAGATTGTGCTTACATTTGTTAGTTTTGATTTTGTTTTTTATATTTGTACTTTTCATTTCTTGATCTTAGTCTCTCGTGCCTGGGAGCATGTACGGTCCACCCGTACAATTCATATCATTTTACTTTAAATAAGCAGTTTTGTACCGCGTGCGCAATTTACTTCAGTTCGCGTTCGGTCTTCGCCGCGTGTACTCATCATCATAATCACTGTATCAATTAGCTATAGCATTTTATCAATAAACTTATAATTATAAACTATCATATTATCATTTATAGTTGTCCCGTACACACACAATGATATGACAATAAGTTCATTTTCTTAAAACGATAAAAAAAATAGGGATCTGCTTAGAGTGCCATGTAAAATCATGGTCGATCAAATAAAGGAGATTTTCACCTCGTGACGTTAGTGTGCAAACAGATCGCGAACGATCGACGTCGACCTCCGAGTTAAAATGTGAGAATCAAAATATGTCCAATTGTCGTCATTCGAAATTGATCGACTGTGGTCTGAGCTACCCTTACACGAGGTGTGCGATAGAGTGAATGGCAAGCCTTTTCTATGTACCCTTTAATTTTGCCAATCAAATATCTGCTTCCATACCAAGTTACTCACCAAATAGTTGTAGAAGAAGCCGGTATCCTGGCCACATCGTCACGTGAATCGTGCAAATCGACAGTAGAATCAAACTTCAGCTCAAGTCTCTCCGATCCTTGCTGGGACATCGCATCGCTTTCGTCCACTTCTACTATAGCGGATAGATCGAAACTAGGATCGGTTACCGAGATCAGAGTTTGCATGTTCATTACTTGAGTCTGGAAATAATGTCTTATTTTGAATCAAAATTTACAACTTCATGAAAATAATACTTCAAGGTGATATGCAAAAAATTGCTATAAATGCTCACTCTATTCCCGAAAATGCTAGATCATTCTCGAAATAATTGTCTCTTATTTAACAATTATTTCGTGTTTTAACTTGGCAGGTTCCGGGTAGTGTTAATAAATAGTACCCACTACGGTATAGTAATAAAAACAACAAACCCTTAAATTGTTGACGATATGACGTAACTGTTCAATTTGTGTGTCTTTATCCGACAACTGCTTCAGGTAAACAGTTTTCTGTTCAGTAAGCCTTGTCCTTAAATCCATGTGCTCACGCTGCATTTCGTTCATCTGTGACAGCCAGTGCTCATTCTCATCTTTGTATGACTTTACCTATGATTATACCAAATATCATTTAAATACTGTTAATTCATCATTATAACTTCGATAATTTTATTAAAAGTATCACCTCATGACAATGTCGTTCTTCAACTTGAGAATGCAGTTGCTCCATTTTCGTTAGTCTCTCTGCAGCCAATTCTTTCCAGCGAGCTGATTCAGTCTGATACGTAGTCCTGAACAATAAACCAAACGGCATTAGAAAGATCAGATAATATATTATTAGGTAACACTTTATGTATTCCAAATTGATTAATTGATACTAACAGCTCCGACTTGCACTCATCAAGTTCACTTTGCTGTTTAAAACACTTGTCTTCTAATTCTGCGATTTGGGTTGTGTATTTTGTTACCACTTCTTTCAATGCTTCTCCGTTGGAGACACTAGACTCACTAGCTCGTCTGCAACAAATAAGTGATAAGTAGTATGTTTAGCATCACACGTAATTAACGTGTTATCAGCTTGTTAAAAATGATTGATTTGAACGTTTTTGAGACGTGCTACTAAATACAAACATCTGGTTAAATTACCTATCTAACTTTGACTGCAGCTCCATTATTTTCACTTGCAGTTCTTTCACAGATTTAGCATATTCGTCTCTTTCATTTTTCAGTAATTCTTTGTATTCTACCATTATAGCGTTTTTATCCTTTTCTAATTGTTTCAGTGTTAGCAGCAAAGTTTTGTTCTCTTCATTGGCCTTATCCCTCTTTTGGTTCATTTCCGTAATCTGTTTCATTTGAAAATCGTTAAGTTGTTTTGTTAAATCATCTATAGTAAATTGTAGTTTCTCGTTCATAATATCTTTTTGACTGTTAGCAGCCTTCAGGTTTTGAAGTATAGATTCAAAACTGACTTTCTCATTGTTCAGAGCTAGGATTTCTTCAGTACGTTTATGTGCTAATGTCATGGCTTCGTGTAATTGGTTAGTCTTTTTGTCAATTTCTGCTTTGAGTAACTTAACTTGACTATGCTTTTCATCTATTGCATCACTGTTTTCATCTGTTTGTACTGATTTGCAGCTTTTGCATATTTCAATGGGGATAGTTTGAACAAGTGCATTAGTTAATTCTACGGTCTGCATTCTTTGAACGGTTTCAACCGGGGAGTCTATCTTTTCATTTTCCGTCAGTGAATCAGTTGAATGTTTTGGCTGCTGTTTGCATATTTTTGGTTTTGACAATGTTACAGTTTCACTTCCTAAAATCAAATCAAATATAAATTTTGAATTGTAGATTTCTTTATTTAAAATTATCTAATGGATAAAAATTAATATCCTACCTCTGGGACTTGACTCATCATCAGACTGGACATCTTCTAATTCGATGGATAGGTCTTTGATTTCTTCGCTATTCTTTTTATGTTTGCCATTCATAGCGATCTTTTCGAAGCCTTGATTCACTAGCACAAGTGTTTTCTCCATATCATTGCAGTGCTTTATTAAGTTCTGGTGAGACACCTCCATAGCTAACAATTTTTTATTGATGTGTTCTAATTCCCACGTGTTTACAGATTCCTGAAATGATAAAGTTTTTGTTAGTAACTGATTGTATCATAAATATGGTGTTTACACACAGCTTATCTATTTTGTTCATACTTACCGTCATGATATGTTTCAGTTTATGTGGGCAACTATCTTCATTTAATAAACATTTATTCTTGGACACATCTAAGATTTGATCAAATACACTATGCTTTGAAATCAAATTAGCTCGCAGATCTTCTATTTCATAAAGCTTCGCGTCTACATCTTGATTTTTACGTGAAAGCTCTTCTATATTGTTTAAATAATTTTCTACGGATATAAGCGGTAAACTTCCCTGGTATTGTTGTCGTAGTGCCTGCATTACTTCGTACATGTATCTAAAATAAAAAATAAAATTAGGTTATAGCAAAATACCACACGAAGTTAACAAGCTTTTGAATAAAAAATAATAATATATAACGTAAACATAGAGAATGAGTGGCACAAGCAGTTGGCCGGTTCTAAACCGAGATCATAGTTATTTTTTTAATATCAAAACAAAATGTTGAATATAACCTGAATTTGGTTTCGAATCTCATCGCGTAAACATCAAAGATTTTTTGTCGTGCTCTGAACATGTCTTCAGCCTCCATTCTTAATTCTCTTTCCTTATTGAGAGCTGCGTGAAGTCTTTCTATTCTAGTGTGACTTTCTGAAGCTTGAAGATGGGCTACGAGGATTTCACCGCTCAGTCTGCAAACAGTTTTATTGCGAAATAAGTCTAGTGGTCGCAAGTGCTATTGCCGAGAATGAAGTCTTGAGTTCTAGTCCCAAGGCGATAAAAGTGGAACCTATTTGGTTTTTCATAAGAGATTACTCAGTAACAGCCCGGGGTCGGGATTTGTGCTCGGTTGATAACAACATGCTCACCCCCTATCAATATGGGACTTAAACATAACTAGCGAGGGTACACCTCTGCCTAAGTCTTCGAAGATTACAGGCGGGGACTATGTCTTTTTTTTTAATCGAAAATTAAATAAATATTAAAGTATCATAGGGCTAACCCTACCTCGCTATGATTGCTTTGCTGTCACTTGCAGATTGCAGATCTAACACTTGATGCTGCAACATGTTGATTTCCATATCGCTGCTAATTTGTCTTAATTCACTATGTTGTAGCTGAAATTATAAATCAGAAGTAATAATAGCTGCATTTGTATGCTTTTAAAATACATCAGGGGGGCCTAAAAAGGTCACTTTGGCAGAATCATAATAATTATGGCGAAGAAAGAAAAAATAACTGAAAAATCCTTCACCAATGGGATTTGATAGAATTAACTTAACATTTAACTGCCCATTATGGTTCATAATGTTATCCTTTTATGATTCTGCTAAAGTGGCCTTTTTAGGCCCCCTGTTTTTGTTTCCTAAAATAATAAATACCTTGAGGAGTGTGACGTCTAACTGACTGTTGATGTGATGATATTGCTCTTTAAGCAGTTGATTGTCGCTGGATATCTTATGTAGCTGCTCCTTCATTAAATTGACTTCTTGTTTTGTCACAGAAGCTAAGGATTCATCACTAAAAAGGTAGCACAAAGTTAAAAACCTATTTTAAATGTGAACGTAATCCGATTAATCAAAATTAGGTCTTACATATTTTTAATTTGAATTTCTTGCAGTTCTGAATTTTTATTTTCCAATTTCTCAATTTCCTTATTTTTCTCGTCTATCGCAAAACAAAGTTGCTCTATTTGTTTTCTTAATACCATTTGTTCTATATTAGTTTCGATTTCCTGCGCTTTATCTTTTTGTGAATTTTCTAAAAAAAAATAATTGATTAATAGAACTCTACCGTGAGGGTTAATTAGTTATACCACTGTAGTGTTTTTCGACCTTAAGAAGTTGGCTGGGACAGACTGGATGCGGAAGGCGGAAGACAGGGTGTTGTGGCGCAGCCTGGCAGAGGCCTCTGTCCAGCATTGAACTACGGTAGGCTAAGTAAGATTTGATGACTACTTTTATGTTATCGACCAACATAGCGACGGGCCATCTGTTGTTAAGTGGTCACCGCTGCCTACAGACATGCTGTAATACTAGAGCCATCACAGTTTAGGCACTATCCCACAAAATAAAACCGCTGAAATGTCTCATGCGCCTGTAATTACACCGCACCGGCACACAGCAATGACTCTCGGCGTCAGAAATATGTATGGTCTATGATGATAGTACTTTAACAGAAGGCTCCTTCACGAGCAGTAGATATAGCATAAGCATAATAAGCCTGTAATGTTCCCACTGCTGAGACACTGGCCTTCTCTCGGTGAGAGAAAGTAGGCCGTAATCCACCAAGCCACACTGGGAACCAGTGTGGCTTGGAAATTGTCACTTCGAATTTTTGTTTAGAGTAGTAGGTACTTTAACTAAATTACCCAAGTACTTTCGTGATGAGCTAAATTACATTATATTATTGGAATACTAATTACCGATTTTTTGGTTAATTTCCAATCGAACAAAGTTGATAATATTGATTTTATCTTCATCTAGACGATTCAACAAGCTAAACAAATGATTTTGATTACTAAAACCATTTTCGACAAGTTTCCGGTACTTTGTAACGATCTCACTGAGAGCAAAATTCTGTTTCCAAAAGAGTTCAAGTGATATTGAGTAACGTAATTTATCAGTTATATTAGCGACCGCTAGTATTAATTTCTGAATTTGTGTTTCGTAGTCTGATGCCGCCTCCATTGCATCTCTTTTACTTTCCAGAATTTCGTTTTTCATATTTTCGTTTAAGGTTCTTATGTATTTGTATGATTCTTGCAAGTAGGAACACTTTCTTTCCAAGCAGTAAACATTAGGAATGGGAACTATTCCTGGTGAATGCTCGCTGTCATCGTCATATTCATCTTGGACCGTCAGTCGCCTTTTCAAATTATCTATTTCTGCTTTATAGTTTTCTTCTTGAATTGACCATTTATTGAGATCGTCACTGGCCCGAATGGCCATTGACGTTAATTTGCCAAATAACTCTTTAAATTTCATGTGGAAGTATTCTAATCCTTTTTTGAGTTGAGATTCATACAAAAAATTTCCCTTTTCTACTAATTTGTCAATTTGAGATTTGTCATAAAAGTCAATGTCATTTTGTTCTTTTTCTGACATCCATGATCCAAACTCGCCAACATCTATGTTCTTATCTTGTAATAGTTTTTCTTCGGCCTCCTTTTCTTTATTCTTTACTTCTATTTCATTTAGCCTTTTTTCAAGTTCTGATGATTTTTTTGTTGCATCCGTTAATTGAGCCATTATATCAAACGTTTCCTTTCTGTGAATAAATAACGGAGTTAAAAAAGTATTACGACCATGGAATGTTTTAAGTACATTTTATGATGAGTTTAGTACCTAGCTTCATGTAGCGCAGTTAAAAGTGCATCTTTGCCACCTAAAGCAGCTCTTAACTCCATCACTGTTGACATATGCGGCGCGAACCAGCCGGCCGAGTTTCGCGCTTCCATCGACAATAATATTGCTTCTAAACTTGGGCATTGTAATGTCAGTACACCAGAAGAAGTCTTGCCTGAGGGTTTTAAATATTACAGACATAAAGTACAATGTGACTCTCAAATTCTAATATTCAGACAAAAGTAAGACAGAAGTAACATTGGAGTACATACTGTTATCTTTTAAGAAATCCAGTATTTCTTGAAGGCCTTTCCGAAGACCTTTATTTTCTTCTATGATTGCTAACATTTCTTTTTCCTGATTATGATTTTCAGAAACGCTTTGTTGATTCTTAGAATCTTTTGCTAAGACACTAAAAACATAAGATAATTAAATATTATTGATCTAATGGGTTAAAAAAACACCAAAATGTAAATTACCTTGTTGATTCATCTTTTTCATCTTTAGGCTCGTTGTCATCACTTTCACTGTCTTCAATAATTTTATGTATTTTTTCTTTCGTATATCCGTCTTTGGTAAGAAAATTTGTCATTTTACTTATTTTAGTATTCAAATTACGGTTATTTAATTCAAGTCCAATAAGTTTATTTTCAAGTCTCTTTAGTTCTTTGCTAATTTCTGAATTTGTTTCTTTTAAATTACGATACTCCCTCATAATACCTTTGACAGGTATCGTGTCGTCAGCAGGTACGTTAAATTTTTGTCTGAAATATGTAAAATCTACAGAAATAACTAGATTCTAGATAAAAATAAGTTATATTACAAGCACGTTGGACGGAGAAAGCACAGTGGAAAAAATAAAACAAGTGGAAAATTATGGGGAAACCTTTTCCCAGAAGTGGGACAACATAGGTTACCTGAAAAAAATTAGCTCATGACATATTATCCAGGAATATTGACCAAAAAAGTGTTGGATGTGCCTCCTTACCTTAACGTTTCATTTTCAAGTTGAAGGTCATTAATTAAATTATTCAAAGTGTTTGCTTCTTGTACTAAACTTTTGATACCCTCATCTTTAAACTTCAGTTGTCGTTTTTTATGTTTTAAACCTTCAAGTAGCGCATTTATTCCTTCATCTGATTGCAACAGCTGCAGTTGCGACGTTATTTCTGTCAACTTCATTACGTAAAGATATTGTAAGTATAAAACAGTTTTAAAATAATGTGCATTATAAGAATTATTCTTAAATGTTACCTCTTTTTCTCTAACTCCGATCATTTCTTCAGCGCCTTGAAGACTTACAGTCAAACTTTTAACTTTCTTTTTCAATTTGTTTATCATCGATCTTTCTTTGTTATCATCGCAGATGTTCTTAGCATCAGACACAGAATAATCTGGTGCTTCTTCTATGACTGCTTTTAGCTGTTTATTTTCTGCTCTGAGTAAATTAATAAGATTTGCCGTATGATCAATTTCATTTGAAGCCTCTAGTAACTTGTCTTGTAATTCCTTTATTTTTAGTTTTTCTGCATCACTTTTCTGTAGAAATATTTTAAAATTACGTATCATGTTGAGGTAATTAGTATTAACTTGATAATTTTATGTAAAAAATATTCGCACCTTTGGTGATGAAATAGTTTTCGAGGCTTCTTTTAAATCTTCTTTTAATTTCGAATTCTCATTCGATATTGCTTCTAACTCGGATTTCTTTGATCTCGCTATGGTCTAATGACGTTAGAAATAATTAGATGTAGGTATTTGAAATAGTTACAAATATTGGCGAGTCCTATGTATTTATAATGATTAGTAGTGACTAATCATTATAAACACATGGAATTTAAATTGTTTTTAAACATAGTGATGTTTAAAAACAATTTAAATTCCAATAATATAATATTATATGCTAAGAGGACCAATTAAAACGACATCAAAATATTTTTCCGCATCGCTATCGACTGGCTATTGACTGTTGATACTTACTTTCCAATGTTGGACTTTAGATTTGATTTCTTCATATAAATTTTCTCTTTTAGAATCCCTTTCGAAAAGTTCTTTCCTCAGTCCTTCCATTTCAAAAGATAGATTAGCTTTGGCTTGTTCCGATTTGCCTAAGATGTCTAAAATACAAAAATAAAATAATGTAAGGAAATTGCTCGCTGGGCATAATAGTCAACAAGGAGTGACTTCGACTATTTATTGTTTTTCCCGAAAATTGATAGCATATTATCTATCTCCCTTGATTATTACCTTTTAACTGACTGCATTCATTATTAATAGCCATTATTTGCTCCGTTAGATTATCAATTAGCTGAGTAGCTTCGGTTAACTTATCCTTAAGAACTGACACTTTATCTTTTAACTTAGTATTTTCTTCTTCTAAAATCTAAAAACCAACAAAAGTTAAAATACTGCAACATTAAACATGCTCATTGAAATATTAATATTGATAATAATTACTTTAACATCACTTAATAACTTCCTTATATGTTTATTCTTCATAGTAACTTGTTGTTCAAGTTCGGCGACTGCATTCATTTCTGACAGAACATCGCGACTGGAATCACTATCATCAAAGTTACTTCTACTTTCTTCTAGTTTACTCTTCTTTGATTCTAAATCAGCAATGTCAGCGTACAGCTGTTCTAGTATCTCTTTATTTGCTTTTATTATCTCTTCTTGATGAGTTATAGTTTCCAGTGCACTATCGTTACTTTGTGTTGGTGATACTGAATTGATAAAATTGTGTTATTTTATTATTTAATATCATATACGTTAAAGCATAGATTTATGCATTATAGGGATAGGAAGGGGGCAGACCATTTTATAATCAAACAAGAGTCATTGACAAGGTTCATTAGGCATAAGGACAAGGCCTGATCCTAGATTAGATAGAAAGCAACAAATAAATTTGTTGCAATCAGTAGATACTACATGTTATCCTGCCGTATCGTTTGGTCATTTACTCGCAGTATAAGACACTATAAATCCACCATTAACAGTATTTATAACCAATTTAACTCTTCCTGTTGCAGATAGAAAATGACATGGGAAAGTGGACCAATCATACCTATAATAAAGTGGTTAAGCTGTTAAATGGGAAAGTGTTTTCACACCATGCAATAATGTCGTTGGCTGGTAATATTGCCGCAATGGCTAATAAAGAAAGTACTGTTTACCTGCGTATGTGCTCTCTACTTTCATTTTGCCGCTTTTCTTTTGAATTGTCTTTAGTTGGCCGATTAGGTTGTTTACCTGCAGTGACAAATGATCTTATAAAAATAAAATTCAGATGATAAATATGCTGAGTCTGCATTAGACTGCTTGAATCGGTGTACCTAATGCAGAAGGTGACTTAGCACAATTTGCCAAGGCTGATTGTACAGACAAGTCACGAATGTGATAAGAAAATGTTTTAAAAGCATTCACAAATCAGCACCCTAATTGCGCAGCACACTATAATCACAATATGAATCATTTTGAAGGATATCGACTAATCCATTGCTATATGCCTGCCGGGTCAGCGGGATTGTCCGAAAGGGTTACCGCTGGCCCGGAACATAAAGGGCGAAGAAAGGAAAACGGGTGGGTTTTAGTCAGTAAGAGTCTGACACTCCCGCTCCATCCAGAGCGGCAGGAGTCATTTGATGATTTCCCATCCTCAAAAAAAAAAAAAATCCATTGCTATATAATTATAAAAAATTTTGTCTGCTCAACAAAGCGAATGAACCAATGAATGTTGTTAAACAGTTAAAATGAAAGTTATTGCTACTGATAGTGCGTTATGCGATTACCCTGCAGATTCTAGTTATCCACATTTAGCGGGACAGTTAGCAGGTAAGTAATCGCCTAGCAAACGTATTTCTGGAATTTTTATCTATACTAATATTATAAAGAGGTAAAAGTTTGTAAGTTTGTATGTAGGGGGTAATCTCTGGAACTACCGTTTTACCGTTACTAGTCGGATTTGAAAAAATCTTTTTGTATTTGATAGCCCAATTCTTGAGGAAGGCTTACGCTATTTAACATCACGCTATGACTCTTAGGAGCCGAGCAAAAAGAAAAAAAGTCAGAAAGAACGCCAAGCAAAAACGAAGTAATAGCGCGGGCAGGCGATGAGATGCGACGGGGTGGGTCGGGGGAACAAGAAAAACGCGGACGAAGTCCCGGGCAGAAGCTAGTTATGGTATAAATACGTATACAAACAAAGGAACTTGCGCAACGAGAGCTACGCGCTTGAATAGGTACCTATAAGTTAATAAGCAAGTTTAGGTTAGTCTCCGCGTACCTACCAGCTCATAAATAAATATTCAGTGATGCCGTGTGATGTCTGATGAAAGTGTGTTTATTGAGTGTGTGTATCTGTGTGGGGTAAGCTACGTTCAACGGTTACTTTTTACCAATCGCAGATCATGTTGTAGGTTAGTGTGTAGAATAGACACTTTGAAAGTGATAGGTAATCTTCATCATTATTCTTTGGATATAGGCACCTATATAGATGGAGATTATTTATCGCTACTACTACGATTACTACTGCTGCCTATCCCATCCTTTCGTCATCCCTCATACAACTACTAACAACCTAACAATTTGAGACACAGCTGGACTGGTAAACCACAAACTAGAATCTACAAGTCGACATAAAGTAGATAGCACAGATTACTTAGAGATACATAGATAGGTGCCGACTACTTTAAATCTTTCAGGCATACTTTTAAAGGCTCCTTCAAAAAGGCGCGACACGACACGCGACACAAAGGCACCGCAAATCGCGCAACGAGCGGTGCCTTTGTGTCGCGCGCGATTATAATTATCGCGTATCGCGCCTGTTTGTAGGAGCCTTAAATCGTTGCTTTCAAGTTCATTTCTGTCATTGAGCAGAAATGAACTTGAAAGCAACAAAGAAACACTACATTAACATACGAGCATAACAGCTATGTACTTCGAGATTTATAAACAAACATATTTACCTGTTCGCTCTTCAATTTCAGAATATCTTGCGAAAGTCTAAACAGAGTTTTCAAGTCAGTAAAATTCAGTTCAATATCATCAGCTTCCATCCAACACAAACTCTCACATAGTTTCTCTTTATCTGATTGTGTGAGTTCCTTCTGTGAGAAACTTAATATTTCTCTCCAATCTGTTTCCACCATATTTAATATAAAACTTTATCTATTTATCAACTTTAATTGATAACTTTTGAAACTGCAATGCGTGTGTGACTCACCGCCGCGACCAACACAAAACAGTGTTTTCACAGTGTTTTTATGTTTGTAATCCGCACCGTTGCTTAGCAACGCGACTACGCCATTGTTGCCATAGCAAATGGAATAACAAAAGAGGTTTTATATATTTATTTATTAGCTTATAAAGCTTGTAAATAAGTAACAATCAATCATTATTATTATTAAAATATTACCGAATACATGAAAAATTATAAGTACCTACATAAAATGTTGACGAACTGTCCTGTATTGGTGAAAACTTTTGCGGAAAGCCATTTGCGATACTGAAGAAGTAAAATTTTATTTTTTTAATTTCTAATGGCGGTTTTATCATTTTTTTTTCAACAAAATGGCCATATAATTAAAAGAGGTTTAATAAAGCTGTTTTCTTTTAAATCATTCATTTTCAAGAGAAGTCAAGCAAACTATTCCTATAAAATTATTTTATGTTATTGAAAGTTCAGAATTCCTTTGCTGAGAAAGTATTGATAATGTTCCATAAAATGGTTTTCACAAAGAAATAAAACGCATCATAAATACAAAGATTATTTTATTAGGTGTGATGATATCGAACAATAGCAGTTAATGTTATATTGTATGTCGAGGTGTCAACAACAAAATAAAACATTTGTGCTTTAAAAATAAATTAACAAAAGTAAATACAACAATACAGTAAGTTAAAAACAGTGAAAGAACTTGCAACTACACAAACGAAGCATTGACATAGGGCGAGGGGGTATACTTTGGTAACACATAAGAGAGTACAAACATTTAGGTACTTAATAAACAATTTCCAATTACCACACATGAACGATATCAGGTAGAAAATACATTGAAAGAAAAACAAATTGTTAAACATTGTAAAAATATAGTTACAAAATCTGATCCATGACTAGACATTATTTAAAACCGTAATACTTTTGATAGAAAGTTATATAAAAACGAATTAATAGATGCCTGAACACTTGACACCAGATTAATACATAGCACGCGTAATTTCTTAGTATACAGCTAATTTTAAATTAAGCATACAATATTGTCAACAGTTGCCAAATAATTACTCGCCCTATATATACTAACCATTGCATAGTCTTGAGTATTATTAAGTAGGTATATGATTAATGCGGTAACTAATACCCATACTTATATAATTATTACTGTGTAGGTAGAACTGTAATGCCAATGCTCACAAAATGTCTAAACTTTGTTCTCGGCAGAATTTTCTAAAAGTATTACACCAAAGTTTGACTTTTGTAGATATAATTTTATGTATTGATGTATATAAATCGGTTAGTATTTTAGAATTAGTAATCCAGCTTCGTTCTTTTAAAATATCACTTTTAAAAGACGAGCCCAAACAACTCACTCCTAAGTTATAAATAAATACTACACTAAACAATTTTACAGGTATATAAGTATTTTTATTATTTTTTTACAATTATACAACATCATAATTATCAGATAAACATACTCTTTGGGACGCATAAAACAACTTTGGATAGATTACATTGACATGATGTGGTTAGATATCCTAGTTCACAGATGACAGAAGCGAAAATATAGGTACACCGATAATAATACATTGATATTCTACTGTTAGTATGTTAGGCTGTCGAGTTAATGCCGTCATATTGGTACACTTTGGTCAGCAAATTCGAGTTCCACCGAAGGCCAACTCTTCCCGTAGTTCAGCTTAGCTTATATCCTTTGTACAAAATATTATAAAAAGTCATGGCGTAATTTTGGTATCATTTGATAGACTCTAAGGTACATAATCGGTTATATTTAACATAGAGCGGAGCTTACACATACACGACCCCTGCCTCTTATGTACTTATGTGACTATATTGGGTAATAAATACGTAGCAATCGAGGGCGCGGTATACGGACATATTATTATAGAAGGTATATTGAGGGATTTTTTTGGGATAGCTTTAATGAACTAATATTATATTTAGGTGACAAACTTTTCGATTTGATTTTGTTACACTGAAATGTTTATGAGTATTCACTGGCTTTGTTTGGTGTCACGTATAAGTAAACAAATGGAGTGCTAGGTTTCCGAACTTGCACGGTACACGTTTTACTGGTGGCAACACACTGTTTGCTCATGGACGCTACACATTAGCATTTCATTTGTTGACTACTCCGTGTCAAGTGTCTGTCTATCCAATGCAGTATGGTCAGTGAATACGTGTGTGCGGTGAAATGTTATCGCGGGCGGCGCGCGCACAGCGTGGCGCGTCGCAGGCGCCGCAGCAGCGACGACTCGCGCTATCAGATGCGCTCCACGTAGTTGCCTGCAGAGAAAAAAACAGATTTTTTTATTTTAAGCGAATGTAATCGTAGATGAAGGAAGTACAATTCTCTGTAGTGCGCCGAAGCGCATAACTCATAATTGGACTGGCAAAATGGATGGTAATCATTTTTATTAAGATTGAAAGCTCTTCCGTCTTTGGAAGGTGGAGCAGTAAGTTTGTATTTTATTGCTAACCGACTGCACAATTGCACATATACAGAAAGAAGGGAAAGGCAAAGATAAAGACCTATAAACAGCTTAGAGGATCGCATAAAGTGCAGAGGAGATTGCCTCATCGAGAAAAATCCAGTACGTTTTGTATGTAACCGTGTCCGTCACATTAGGTGTTTCGAGATTACTACTTGTTTAACAGCGACTTTGATGTAGTTTAATCGAACAAACCGGTGATCCTCGAAGACCCCGTTGGCGTTTTAGTTCCGGGATTTGAGCCTGAGCCTAAGATATTAGGATAGCTAGAAGTGTCACGTACCTGGGAAAGTTCCGAAGCGTCCAGTGCGCTGACTGGAGCCGACGTACCAGCCGTCGTCGCACTTCTCTAGTACGTACACCGTGTCACCCTCATTCAGTTCCAGTTCATCGGGATTCTGTGGCCGATACTTGTACATCGCGCGGTATCTGAAGTGAGAAAGTATTTGAATCGTTATAAAAATAAGCCTAAACAGAATAAAGTTTATCTAAACGGTGAATGATTCATTAATTCTGCATATTTTAAATAGGAAACCATGATTAAATTTTGAAATGAGTATGAAATATATGGTTATGTTAGATGTTATCTTTTCACATTTCTCGGTTATCCAAATATGTAGGTAATAAGCGTTGCGTGAGAAACTTATTTATATAAACATCGAAAGTTAATTGTTTTTATAGCGTGATAAAGCCTGTACCTATAGTCATATTTAATTCCAGAGCTGTTTTAATGTTCTTTTTAAATATCTTGATGTTTTCTTTCACACAACGTTGGTTACTCATTATTACCAAAAAAATATTAAAACATGATGATACTAACGGTATAGCCTCCGCATTAGTATCCACGTACAAGGGCTCAGTATTGTTAAGGTCGACGCCCGCGCCCGTTGGCGGCCCGTAGCCGCGCTCCGACGGCGTCAGCGTCGCCTGCGCAGGCTTTGCCACGTAACCTAAGATATGACGTCACACTTCAAAATGAGAGGAACAAATTAAACAATATGGAGGACCGTTATCCTGCGTAAGAAGGAATGTTAGTATTTCAAATATGGAAGTCCGTTATCCGGTGGATAACAAGAATGATCGTATGACAAAGCTGTTATAGATAAAGATCTAGTTGCTAACTTGATGACGTAACTTTAGACGAATGTTAGCAGACACAATAAGAAGACGAGAAGATATTATAATAAAGATAAGATTTAAGAATATTATGTCGTTTGGAATGTCACTTAGCAAAAGTCACTCTTGCACCGGTTTCGCTACGTAACTTGAGATATACGTCGTACAATGGAACAGGAACAATACTTTGATGCACTATCCTAGCCACAATAACGTCACACGAGCACAAGTATCTTATTAAACGTCAGAAGTATAACAAGAGGAAAAAATTTGTGGTCTTTTTTTTTAATAAAGCTAATGCTGACATTATAAAACAGAGAAAATAATTATTATAAATCTGTTATTTGGAATAACTATTTTAGAATAAAAAAATATTAATAATATTTATTTATAATTTATATTTGGAATACTTAAAAAAAAATTTAAGGAAAGAAAGGAACAGAGAAACAGAGGCGGTGAGAGTGAGCTGCTTTTTAGTGATCACTCAATTATTTGAAGCATCTGTGTTCAAATCAATCAATTTTATTAACTAACCTGGAAGTGGCTGTGTAGCTGGCGGTGCATTCGACAGCGCAGGGCTATTCTGTTGAGGTGTATAGCTATGGGAGCCCATGCTTCGTTTAGCAGAGCCATTGAGGAGACCGTGAGCAGCTGGCGACGCCACTGGCTTGTCATTGTTTAGTATTGGTCGAGGGTCTGAAAATAAGAAACGATCGTAATTATGTTTGTGTACATAAATATGATTCAGTGGATAAAAGACTGGCTAGCTAAAATGTAAGTCAACTCTTACTTTGAAAATGCTCGCCTTATGATGAATGTGGAACATTTTTTATGTGTGGGCCGAAGCATGCCATAGCACGCCTCTCCTTAACCCTTTGGCGAAAACAGGCGTATTGTTATAAAAGAAAGAATAAAGTTTATTTGGACACAGTTCGTGAACACACAAAATACAAAATTAACAACTAATTATTAGTTATGTGTGTGTGAAACATTTTGTTGTGATAAACAACGAATGTAGAAATATCGCTATACCGTTTTCTTAAACCGAACCGAAGGATTCTCTCGATTACTCAATCAAAAGGGCTTTGTAGGATATTCCGTCCAATAATCATAATGAATCATCAAATTCAAGATAAGACAAGCTTATGGAATGTTGCCCAACATTGCGAAGCAGTTAGTCAGCCTCATTAGTAAAACGTTTTGTTTATTGAGTTACGTAATTTGACATATTAGCGCGAACATGCTATTAAGGTCTTGACAGCACAGAATTTGTAAGATGGGCTGTTATGTCGTAATCATGATGTTTCTCTTCGAAATTGGGTGTATCGCATGTATTAATTTGTATTTCCTGAGTTGGCTGTTAGTGGCACAAAGAAAGATGTCTTGTTTTTGTTTTTGATTACACAATCTTCATCTCTTGTGTTAGCACAAGCTAAATGAGAATAACTTATGCCTGCTACACAAAATGATTGTTTTAAATGATACTAAAGACCCGCCTCTTCTTCACACGGTTTTATCACGTGAGAAAACATCAAGATGTCTTTTTTATTGAGTTTAGTATTAGTGTATTAAATACATAAACCTTCCGGAATAAAATCTGTAATATGTATATTTAAAAAAAAAAAACCACCCTTGGTGTCTTTAAACTACGATTTCGATGCGGTTTTCACCATGATTTACTATTATTAAAAGCCTGTGATGTTCCACTGCAGGGCGAAGGCCTCCCTACTATCTTTCCACTTCTCTCTGTTTAAAACTGCTAAGGACCAGTTCTTATTGAAGGAGTCCAGCTCATCCCGCCATCTCCGTCTGGACCTTTATTTTTTCAGGCTGGGTAATCATCAAATGACCCCTCCCGCTCTGGGTGAGCGGAAGGGAGTGTCAGACTCTTATTGACTAAAACCCACCCGTGTTCCTTCCTTAGCCCTTTATGTTCCGGGCCAGCGGTAACCCTTTCGGACAATCCCGCTGACCCGGCAGGCTTCGGCCCTGACGGGCCCCTTCAATTGATGCTGACATCTCTTTGATCTCCGTCTGGACCTGCCGCGATGTCGCTTGCCATTAAGAGGGATCATTGGGTCGTAAGTTTGGCCCATTGATCGTCTGACATGCGACAGATTTCTTTCGGGGCCTTTAATACATTGCGAAAAGTTCTGAAGCCAAAATACACTCACCAGGTTTACTAGGACTGGGTTCCTGCAGGATAGTAACATAACTATCAGGGAAGATCCCCGTCTTAGTGCCGTTCCTCCCCTCCCACCAGTTCTGGTCGATACGCCTTGTCAGCACCACCACCTCTCCTTTTTTCAGAGGAAGTTCCAGGTTCGTTTGAGCTGTGAAGTCGAACTTCGCCCGAGCTCGACCTTCGACGACCACAGGCTTCTTGGGAGCTTGTACTACATCGCCTTTCTGTATCTGTAATAAGGTTTTATTTGACGTATAGCTTTCTAAAAATTTGATTTGCATTTGTTTAAAGGTCGATTTAGACCAAAGGGGCGAATGCACATTCTATTTGTATTTCATCAAACGGAGAAATTATGTATTTTTTGTTCGTCTATACGTACTCAAAAGTCAAAAATATCAAGAAAATAATGCTCTTGTTCTGGTTCTATGTTCGTTTGGTTTAAACCCTCCTATAGAAGAGGCACGTACAAACAGTTCCGTGCGTAAGATATAAGCAGTCATCCCGATCAAATTCAATAATCGTTAGTTTTCAATAATATCAAGGTGACATGTTTTTTGTGGCCGTACTTTAAACGTACAGACGCCAGCACATCAAGCTACCCGAAACTGTCAAATTATCCTAATCAATTTTGAACCTTATGCTCTAGCGATAAAGTTGAAAATCTATTAAATAAATTTGTCAGATTGTAGTAGCTTGATGTGCTGGCGGCTGTACTATAAACTTGATTTCTAGATTTAGAACTATGCATTAGTTCTAAATCTAGAAATCAAGTTTATTGTATATAAGTTTATTAAAGTATGTTGGGGTAAGATCAGCACTGTTATAAGACCGTATAAATCAAATTTTCACCGATCGTGGCAATGTTTTTAATGCAGTAATAAACATTGGTGTCTCCATCATTATTTTTATTTTGCTACGAGGAAGATCAGAGCAAAATTTAATTTTGCAGGCAAAGAATTTGATTCCTACAGTCTTACCCCAGCAACGATCTTATTCCAATATACCTTATTTAGTCAACGTCAAAGAAGATATAAATAACCTCTGAGTTAAAAAAAAATAATGAGTATACTATCAAAAGTAGCAACCACCTTGACTAAACCAATAAGGGTGGAAATGTTTTAAAGGTATTGACAAGGCAGACGTGAGTGGAAATACCGGGAGAGGACGGCCTAAAATTTGGCGAAGATTTCAGCGTAACTTTCCCCATTTTTGTAATGAGTTTTCACAATTATAACGCGTTGTTCTTTCGAAAAGCGCTCGATTTTTAATAATCGGAATAATCATAGGTGACAGCTGTCAAATTTCAGAGGTACCACTTGCACGAAAAATTATTCTAAATTTAAAAAGTGCACTCTTACTGAGACACCTTTTAGTAGGTAGCGTTCTGTAGTTGTTGCCTACCCCCATGGGAAGGTGTGAGTTTATGTATGTATGTTTATCATTACCTCAACATAATTGTAAGGAAACAGTCCTATCCTGCCATGCAGCTCTCCCTCATACCAGTTGTTATCAATCTGCCTCCTCACATGGAGAGTCTCTCCTTTCCTAAAACTCAGTTCTCTTGGAGTCTGTCCGTTGAAAGTGTACAAGGCCTTAGCAATGACTTTCTCAGCTTCATCGTATCTGTTCAGAGGCAATATATTCTTCTGTGAAGGCGTGAAGTTGTCCTGATGTCGACGATTCTGCATATCTTGTAGCTCCTGTAATAAGTCGATTCTTATTAGTATTTTCATTGATTCATTATCGAAATGAAGGCGTATGATATAAAGCTCACTAATGTCTGGTAAATTTTGAACATTGTTAACAAGACACGTCCGTTGCACTTTCGTGACCCGCTCAGTGCAAGGGACAGTGAATTAAGAAATGAGTTAGGCCGAAAAATGTTATACAGCATGTATGTCTTTGGTAATTAAAGAGTAGGTACAGAGTAAACCAAAACAGTAGAATCAGTTAGAACAGTTTCACACACTCTCTCAAACGTCACCTTCATTGAGGCATCGAATGCTTCTATTTCTGCGGGTTGTATTTCATTTTCCTGAAAAGGTTTAATATTTGAGTGAAACTTATTACCTCCATTACATGGTGGAACTCACTATTTTCCGACGTTGAATACATTTTAAACTTTACATTGCCGTATTTTACAGTTATTTTAAAAACAGTTGCCTAGTCATGTATATACATCTAATACTAGCATCACTATAGAGTTACAATCATTTCACAGAACTTATTTACGTAATTACACTCTCATTGAACGTAATCGCTTTGGAAAATCATTTGCACGCATATCATGATCGTCTCTCGCGCACGTTTCGCTCACACTGGGGCGACCGGGCCAACCGTGCCATGCTCATAACAATACGAGAATACCTCTATATAACAAAAACATTAAATCTACATTTCTTTTATAAAAACAAGCCTTATTAAAAGTCATTAAGGTCGAAATTTTAATAAGCGTGTTGGAGTCAAAAATACTTGTGGTCAATTGGTCAACGGATTTTTCATCGGTATGCGGAGACAAGGTCGTTTAGATTTTTTGATTATTTAATGAAACTGGTCGATATTACCATAATAGCTGGTAGGAATGGTAAACGCTCTACTAGAAAAAACTTTATTCATTATTCGCGTTAAAATAGTTTTGATATAAAATATTTTACGACAATTACGTTAATTCAGAAAGAAATATATGTACATATATTTATAGTAAAAGCGGCACTACTTGTATGTTAATACAAACTTGAATAGTCACTGTTACGTGAAGGTAAAGTAAAGATTTCTCTCCAAGGGCTTGATCACTGGCTCGTCGATAATTTGCGGATATTCTCACCGCGAGTACTTTGAGTGAAATCAGTGAAATGTTTCTATCTGTGCGAGTCAAGTAGGTCGTACGCAAACGCTGCGCGTGCGCATCCGGAGTAGCGGTGTCGTTTGTTCGGGATGCGTAAAAGTCCATTTAGTCATACTGTTTACTACGTACTTCACCTACTAATTACGCGTGGGTTACGAGCGAGAGATTTTAATTAGAAATACAGTTATAAGGCACAGAATAACTAATAGTACTAAGTTATGGTGCCGAATTGGTACGTAACTACTTGAGTGCTTAAAAATAGGTCAGTTTGTAAAAAATACACAATATTGGGTAAAGTACAGAAGACTTATTTTTTTCTAAATAGTTTACTATTTATGACTTAAAACACCATCAATTTAACAGTTCGTTTATCACGTAATTTGCATTTTTACGCGAATCTACAAAATGTACGTGATTCTAATCAAATTGTACTAGGAGCCAGGAGGGCAGTCACACAAGATGATAATAATTATGTCAATTTATGTCAATAATATTCATATAAGTAAGTCAATACGGTATCTTGTGGAAACTCGGATGGAAAAAAATAAAGAAACCACAATGCCATCTGCGTGTATTGTTTGGTCCAAGGAGAAGATTGTTATTGTTGATTTGTATATGTGGATATGTTTATTCAATTAGTAGCATTTTTATTGTTAATAGAGAAGACAACTAGAGATACACTTCATTAGGTAGAAAGAAACATGTTTATTTTGGACCTGCACAGATTTGAGATTACAAAAGAGAGACATTACACACAGCCACAGTTGACGAAATAGCTCCCGGAAAATTCATTTAAGGTCAAAAATGACATTTCATTTCAGCGTATGCTAAAACAGTACATACATGAATAAGTGATTCTAGACCGATGACGCAGAATGATAAGAAGTTGGGCAAGTTCAAGATTTTTTTGTTGTATTTTTGCTTGACAAAGGATTTTACTGCTTGACAACATTTTTCGTGCAATGACCCGATGTCTAAATATTTCATAATTTTCCATTTTATCAAAAGACACTAAACTTTCTAAATGTTTCTCAAGTTCCTTAATTAATAAAATTGTAAGACATTATTTTGTGCTTTAGCAATAAAGAATTAATATCTGATTATTTCCTGTTACTAACCCCGACATTAACTTCGTAAGTAAGGCAACAAACCGTTCACTTAAATAACTTTAAACAACTTGTCGGTAATGGTATGGATATTGCGTTAGAGGAACCATTAGTAGTTAGTAGTTGTGGTAATATAATTATATAGATATAGTTTAGTATAGATATAGTTTATCTACGAGTGTGCAATCAAAGTTATCAATGAATTGCGCAGTATGCGCATATTCACCGTATTTCTAAGGCTCCAAATTGTCCGTCTGTCACAGAGGTTTTTTAGTATTTTTGTAACAATGCGAATGAAACACGACCGTTTGTTCATAAACTTGTCATAACTCGTGCTTAAAGAGTCATGATGAAAGAATAGGCTATTAAAGTCGGTCTTAAATTACCCAATGTTTGAAAACGTAAATCTTAATAGTTTCAGGAGACTAATTACCACCTACAAGTCATTAAGTTCTATAATTTCAACTTATTACTGGCAAAGGCAAAGGTCGCTTCTCATACAGAGAAGGTACGAGCATTGATCACCACGCTTGCTCATGACGGCGATTTTAGACCTACATTTATATTCAATAGTTCAACTTTACCAATAACTCGTAAGTGCAGATACTTACGAAGTCTTTATAGCTAGTTAAGAAGATGAAGTATACATAAACAGATCAATAGTGAATGTTCACAAGCCTCAAGTTCAATAAATTTGCGGATATCATGATATCGATCAAACTGCAGTCGCGTGCTGGCGCCTAGTTTAACAAGATTAATCGTTAATCGCAATCGCAACCTGACGCGGTAATCGTATACCGATAAACCGTTTAAGTTTTTGCGTGTATCGATGTTCGGTTTAAAATCGATTGTCAAGATCGCATGTAATACGATGAGAAATTGTTCTGATGGAAACCGATTGAAAGTCATGATTTTTCTTTGTTGCAATTTCTTTATGACCTACTTTACTACTATAGTCTTTTGTATTGAGATTTAGTGAGGAGAATTTGAATAGTTTTATTAGATTGCAACAACGATAATACGGTTGTTAGTCAGCAACAAAATTCGATTAACGCTTCAGTTTTTTAATCTTAGTTATTGAGAAAAATTTTTCTTCAAAATTGCATTGTGCTTCTGCTGCAATTTTGACCAAATATTTCGCTCAATAAATGAGATTAAATAAAAATAAAGTGTTAATCAAGTTTTGTTGCTGACCGTACCTAATGATTTTCTAATTTTCAGAATCTGAAATGAATCAGAATCAGAGCATTAAATATAGGTAATAAGTACGCATTTTCTATTAGATTGCGATATCTTCTAATTTATCTTAATGCTCTCATTGTCTTTTTGATATTTGCATTGCATACTTGCATACTTTTTTTTTTCGTCTTACAAGACGGAAAGTTTAGGAACTTCATTCCCAGAATGTTATCTTTCATCGAGGAAATGTAAACGAAATAAGCCTGAGCTTTTTCTAACAAAATAATATATTCTTAATAACCACGTCAAAGTACAACGAAACGAACCGCAAATGGATTTAAACGTAAATTGTCATAGTTTTTTATCGTAACTGATTCACATCAGCTGTATCTACTTATGATTGATCGATAACTTCTGACATTGAAATATTTTTATAACAACTTTATTTACTGACGTTGGTATATATAAGCGTATGTCTATTATAAATTGATTCAGGAAATATAAAATCCGTATGGTATTTTTATGAAGGTATTTAAATTTGTGTCTTACAAATACTTCTGAAATATTATCTAAAACGAGTTGGTGTCCAATGCCCCCGCGTTATTTGTAAAAAGACTCCCCCTGGGTAGTAACATCACTCTAATTTCTACGCCGAAGCAACGCATTGGCAATTCTTTTGGTGTTGCAGGAGTGGAACTGTTTCCCTTTCCATCTTCTACGACAATCAGTCATTTTTAATGTAAATGTCACTATTAATGAATTACTATTATTACATACATCTTTTTCCATCTACCCCAAAGGCTTTGACGCAGAGCAAAATAATAATTTTAGACCTTTTAAAAGTCCGCCAGACGGGTCTATGGATTCCGCGCAACCGGTGTACGGTTGCGCGGAATCCATAGACCCGTCTGTTGTGTGTCGCCTTAAGAGATGCCTTTGTCCGTCCAGCAGTAGACTCCCGTAGATTAGTGTATCTCAGTGTTACATACCTGTAAGTATTTGTTCCTCTTCTGTTCCCTGTAGAGCCTCTTCATGTGCTCCGCCTGCTGCCGCGCCAGCTCCCTCTCGGGCACCAGCGGCAGCGGGTCGTGGCGCACCGGGCATCGGTAGTGGATGTTCACGTCACTCTCCACGTAGCGGCGGGGGGATTCTACGGGGAGAATGGAAGATGTAATGACATACATATTTATACAGGCTTTGAAACACTTTGGCACTTTGGCTTTGGCACTTTGAAATAAGTTGCGGTACGAATCCGTACATCGCAGTTTAATACTTTCATATTGAGATTTTCAATGATGGTTAAGAAAAATGTTGTAGGCTTCATTTCATATTTTTGTGTTTTGAAAATAACAATAAATAAATACCTTAGTTTCTAGCTATACTTCTTGGTGCTAAAACATAATTATGCTAGAATTACTGAAATAAGGCTGAAGGTGCATCTGCGGGGTAATTGCGTAACAAACTCATAGTAGGAATGGCCAGGGCCGTCTTAACCATATTGGGCGCCGGGGTGCGAAAATCAGCCTGCGCCCCCAATTTTTGTATTTTATTTTTTTATTTAATACCTAGTTACTCTACAATAAAATTAGGTACATTTTCAAACATCAAATATAATTTTTCCGGCTTTAAAATCGACAATCTTTTTTTATGATATCGTCTGTTTTGTAATCAGTTTTTAATTCGATAGGCATACTATAGCCAAAATTGTCAATCTATCTTAACTTGAGTCATAGTTAATCGTAAGTAGTTTTTTATTCATTTCAATTTCGAGAAGGTTTACGTATGGTGTAGGTTTAAGGATTGACTTGCGCCCCCTAAGACCCTGCGCCCGGGTGCCACGCACCCCTTGCACCCCCGGGTAAAGACGGCCCTGGGAATGGCTCTCATTTTGACAGTTCAACAACATTCATTGCGTTATTGGCGTTGTTGAGCACACAAATGTTTCGATGGATTAGCAATATCATCCAAAATGATTCAGGTTGTGATCGATAGTGTGCAATCATCAATCTCTGTTACTATCAAATCAATAAATCACAAATATTTATCATGCAACAGGAAGGCAGTAAAATTTTAAAAACAAAACGGTAATAAAAGTCGCGTTGCATTTGAGCTATTCCCGGATATTTTCTACTCGTATACACGTAACATTCTAATGTAATTATATACTTTCCACCTTTCACGTAACAAGCTGATTGCAAATATTGCTTTTGAAAACGCTAACACGCATCGTAGATAGCCAATAAGTGACCCTCCTCACCCAAGTGGAAAGGGCTTGGTTGTAAATGACTGCATTTTCTATTTGATGAGCCTACACTACAGTAAAAGGAAAAGTTCTGTTGGTAGTTTGTTCGTAAAATTTTCTTTTTAAACGTAAACGATTTCTTTGATGTGTAAGATTAATACCTACTTACAATCCTTAGGTATATAATAAATTATAATTCTTATTCTTTCTTGTTTTCTGTTTTTTTATAGTTTTACCCCCTTATTAATAAACGTATTATATTAGATGAATAGATACACAGAGATTTCTCTGTTTTAGTAGTCAGTAATTTAATGTCTCTTTTTGAGTAGTCAGTATTTTAACTTCTTTCGAAAGAAAGAAGAAGACAAAGCATTGTGTAACTATACAGACGCTATACATCATTTATTGGGGTAAAGGTGTATATATTTGCTATAATGCCAATAAACGCATTTTTATTACTTTACTTCTGTACGTATGTATGGAACTCCTCCTAAATGGCTGAACCTATTTTGATAAACTTTTTAGTGTGTGCGAGTGGATGGTTTCGGTTCAAAATTGGACCCGGTAGATAACGCTGCGATGGAGTTCTAGGAAACAGGACAACGTCTCTCCGGTCAGCTAGTTTATTTATAAGAATAATACTAGAGTACCTATAAAAATAAAGCAAAAGAAGAAATCGAAATCTTGCAACTTAAACGTAGAGAACCTACTTAGAAATTGTGCATTATTGTTCTTCCAATTTCTTTCATAAAGTATTAAAATTACGTAACAAAACATCTTTAAGTCAACCCGCCAGGCGTGGCAAACCTTTTGTATAAAAAAAGTTATCTTTTCCACCGAAAGTGAAAGTGTTCCGACGTCATGTTATGGCGACCATCGATGTAATGCGCCGTGATTGGAGATTTTCTTTAAGTGGTTATTATGCGATGACACGTAAGAACCGGTTCCAAGCATTTTTAAACGACTTCTACAAAGAAGGAAGCATATTTTCGGGCATAACTCCGTCATATATAGATCGATTTGCAAAATTCTTTTTTTGTTCGAAAGAAGTTTATTTCGAAATGGTCCCATTAAAATTTCGTAAAGATCTGTTGATGAGTTTCGGAGACAGACAACGGAACTCGATTCAATAAATGCCAGCAAATCAACCGCGATTGCTGCTATCGCATATGTATGCATTGTTTAAGCAATCACACAACATAACATCACGCCTGTAACCTCTAAAGGGGTACGCAGATGTGTTCAGTAGACCACGGTACACCCTCATTTCTGTCAAAGTTGTTAATGGGGTACCTCTAATCTAAAAATTCTCTAATTTTTTAATGGATAAGGTATGCTTCAGGAGTGGTCCCATATAAATTTTATACTCTTTGCTTGGGTATTAGCTTCAATAATACGAACTTTTTCCACTTAGTTTATATTGATGGTGTTTTAATAGCTTCCTGTCACTGATATTCACATAGCAAGTAGCGTTATATGAATTTGTGTGGGGTAGGTACAACTAAAAAGTGAGGAATAAAAACTCTTTTACAAAAAAAAAAACAACCGACTCCCAAAAAAACACTAAAAAGTAAAAAATAACTTTAATTTCGAAAGTCGGTGTCGTTGGTTCCGCATTTTTAAAGTCAAATCATTTATTTCAAATAGGCACACTAAAGGCACTTTTGAACGTCAAAACTTACAGTAAAATTGAATTTCGTTTTATGACACCGATTTCCGAAATTAAAGTTATTTTTGTGTTGTAATATTATATCGGCGAAAGTAACAGGCAGTGTATCGTGTTAGAGGGAACTCTGTCTAATCTATAACTTGTTTTTATTATTTATTACATAAACAATGAATAACACTGATAAATCATGGGCCATAGCAAAGAGAATGTAATCACATACTCCTAGGTACTGTTTTCAAAGAAGAGTTTAACTTAGAAATAACTATAAGCGCAATCAAAAGTCATCATCTGCCTAGCTTTTTCCCAACTATATTGGGGTCAGCTTCCAGTCTATCCGGATGCACCTGAATACCAGTATTTTACATGGAGCGACTGCTTATCTGACCTCCACAACCCAGTTGCTGGGTAATATGATAGGTACTCCATGGTAAGACTGGTTGTCAGACTTTCGGGCTTTTGACTACTCATAACGACTGTCAAAGATCCACGAATGACAGCCGAGACCAATGACTTAACGTGCTTTCGGAAGCACGGAGGGATCTCGGTATGTAAAGATAGTCACCCATCCACAGACCAACCGCGGCAAGCGTAGCTTAACCTGATCGATCGACCTGTGCGGCTGTTATTATTTAGCCACGGGTCCCTCAGCACAATCAAAAGTATCCTTGGAAAATGGACAGATTCACATTTTGGATTTTTAGTTTAGTGGGGTAGGTATTAGTGTAGGTACAGACGCCAGTACATCAAGCTACCCGAAACTGTCAAATTTTCCCAATCAACTTTGAACCTTGTGCTTTAGCGATAAAGTTGAAAATCTATTTAAAAAAATTGACAGATTGTAGTAGCTTGATGTGCTGGCGTCTGTACATACGACTACACAACAAGCTATTACAAGAATTTCCAGTTTTAGTTGACCTCGCAATGTGTAGATTTTTCGTACAATCAGAAGTCAGCTTACACTGGATATGTATAGCTTGATAGTAGCCGTGCGTACATAGTTTGATAAGTGGTCTAATCATAAAATATCGACTCTTCCCAGTTATTGATTTGTAGGATCAAATGGCGATACTTTCATGTAAAATATTGATTCATTCAAGTCTGATTAGATTTGAAATTAAACCCAACAGTTGTTTTAAAAGTATAGGAGGGGAAATTAATATAGTGCTACTTATACAGTTTTTTCTCATAAAAAATAATATTATCTAGATAGCGTCCAATTTTGTTCTACCAAAGGTGACTCCGAACTTTATTGACACTAATTTTTATCAACAGATATTATATCACTAGATCATAATTTTATTAACAAAAAAAAAACCGGACATTTTGACCCATTAACGGAATATCACATTTTTACAACCAATAACACGTATTTTATGTTTTATGCTGTTATGAGATTACGCTTATAAGGTAATTAACGTTCAAGCGGGGGAAATTCCGGTCAGACCGGACGTGTTTTTATATTTAATGTGTATAAAAGCATCAAATTAGGATATTTTGGGAAGGACCGGACGTCTGACACATAGAAATATCTACAATGGGTAGAGCTTGTTTAACAAAACTACTTAATTTTCGAAATTAGATATTTTTATGAATGATGCCATTATAAAAACTATCAGTCAAGGATGTTTTATCACAAACTGATTTCATAATTCTAATCGAAATCTTAGATGTTAAAGCCAATAGAAAACAAAACGTCGATCTATTTGTAAATCCTAGTGATATTATCGATAATTTTCAATCAAATATTGTCCCTACCATATAAAGCAATTCCACGTCACAAACGCACATATCTAATGCCTACGCAAAATCAGTCTGCCATCAAATATGTCGAATTGGACACTCGACAGAATAACTTAACAATTGTCGTCGACTTTCTACTACTACAGAGTACAGATAATCATGCTTGTCACGTACTTACGACACGCCCAGAGTACCAACGATAAGATTACAATGCACAAATATGTATCCGTTGGAATCCGTACCTTATGCCATGAGGGAAAACTGAATTCTTAAAGCTATGCTTGCGGAGTAAAAGCAAAATGTCGTTTGCTGTTTCGACTGAGGAATTTCAATTGCACAACATTACAAGTACTTTTTAGCGTTTTTAGTACAGGTTTGAGAATCAGGTGTATTAGTATCGCTGAGATTGTTAGTGTTGCAAATCATATGCCTAATGATCAGACCCAGATCAACCTAAGCTGGTTCGAGTCTTGCATAATAGTAGAAGTTGATAGCAAACTTGAAGTAATAAATGAGATGCAACAGAAGAAGTAGTTGGTAATCATGTACCTAAGCTTATCTATATTATATAACATTGGATGGTACGTTAGAAACAAATTGTTCTTTGAATGATATCAACAATTTTGTGATTATACTAAGAGACGAACATCTGTTTTGAGAAAAGACGACGAATGTAGAAGGAAAGGTTGAAATCTTACTTAAAATCTTAGTATAGAAAACGTTAAAACGAAGAGTCAATAGTATCCAGAATATGATAGTGAACGCATCAAAGCGGTGATAGTCGTGCGTAGAGTGTACTCCAAAAAAGAACAAAAGAAACAATGCTAAACAAAACAATGAAAGTTTACAGAATCAAGAATATCAAAGATCTAGTTTTACTAACATATTGACAAACTAACAGATAAACAATTATTAGACGAATTCGCTGACTGTAAAAGTGTACAAATTAACGTTCCACAGAAAAACAACAGCTCGTAGTAAAATTTTTAGTAATTGAGATTATTGCCATTCCACTATTGGGTAGTTATTTTCAAATTCTGCATAATTGCATAAACTTGATTGACGGTATTTTGCTTCTTTAATAGCAATATAATTACAAAATTTTCGTAAAGTACACCTGACATTTTTGATTGTAGGATATTATGATGATGACTTAGCTATATTTTTATGTGTTTGGTACTCTAAAACTTTAGATGCATATTTGTCAAACTGAAAACCACTACTTTGCGAATTCGTGACTTCGTATCTAAGAGTAAATTCCATAGCATAACAATTTTTCTCTGAAGTTTAATGAGTTGATTGAGAAATTTTATCTCTAATATAGAATTTCTCACATAACAGTAAGTAGATTCGAAGTTCGTTGAGTTTCATTAGAGCCAAGTATTCATATATCTATGCGACATTTTGCAATGAGTTTCGCTTTTAATTACCGTTTCAAGTTTCAATTAGGTAAGTACAGCTCGACCTCTCCGAATATTTCATAATTCGTCATTCAAGCAGAACTTAGACGAATTGTCTTTGATCTCAAATCCGAATATAAGCAATACGGCTGGTTTAATGTTGCGCAGGTGTCATTAAAAATTGTGCAAATCCCGGGATTTAAAGGAAAGAAAAAAAAGCTATAAAATAAGGCCTTAATTTTCCGGAAAATTAAGGCTTTATTTTATGGCTTTTTTTCATTGATGTTTTGAATGTCATGTGAACTAGCATTATTATTTATTTATTTATTTATTTATATCCTCATTTTATAATATTGATTGGAAGTTTGTTATTAAGATCAATATCTAATTAATCATCAGACGTCAGAAGACACATTCATGTTTACGTTTAATTAATATTAATCACCTCGTTATCACGTATCAAAGGTAATATGACACAGATTAAAAGCATAAGAGATCAAGTAAACACTAATAATTACGCAGATCTATAGCTTAGAACGATCACGTACTAACACTCTTAAAGAATATGGCCATAAATTAACATTTATTATTCGATTAGTTTAACATGAACACTTTGATGGCGGACATAAAAATATTAATGGTGACGAACAAACCATGAGTGGTCATTTTCTTGATTTGTTTGAGTATGCCCATGGTACTCTTCGAGACACACAATCGAACACAGTACACAATAAATTCACAACACAGCACGCACTCCCAACACGGGGACGACGTCTGTCACCGACTGTCGGTAGCGATAGATCAGATGCACTTTCGACTCGAATCGACGCCTTAACCTCATCTCCCGCCAAACCCGCTGACTTGTACTTTCGCTTTGCACGCACGCGTTGTCAACATAGATATTATTTAACAATTTTGGCAGCTGACGCTAGATTAGCCGGTTATCTCATTTCTGGTAGCGTTTATTTTGGTGTTACACTTAAAACATACGTATCTGGTTTCCGTAGTTGCTTGCAGTTTTCATAATGCTCATTAAATCAATTTTAAACTTGACTAAATCTGATGCCAGGATATTGGAATTTGGATGCGTAAGTTTGTTAGCTAACCAGATTATTACTTTTTTCTATTAAACCCTAGCGATGGAGATAAGAGAGTAATTATTATGATCCCCAGTGAAATGCATTATAGATATTCATCTTTCTTTACTCTACTTACTTTTTACAATAGCGTACAAATGTTAGATTGTTATCAAAACTGTATTAATGACTTGGAGAATATTTTAATGTTGTATCGCAAGCTAAAAGTTAAGGTCAAGTATTTTTTATTATGAATAAGGTCGGTCAGTTTTAAATACCACAATAATAATCACTTGACCAAGTTGACGATGTCTAGAATTCACGTTGCTCAACGATGAATCTGTGGTATAGATAACGTTATCTTTTTAAGTAAATATGCACTGGTAATGAAGACAAAAAGGTTATATTGGTAATTATTTCGAGACTCGTAAATGAAGAAATGGATGTAAACAACGACATAGAGTAATAATTCGATTCTACATATGTGACACAGACACAGAGAAACAGTTTCCGCTTCTAATATCGAATAGGTAGTATGTACTCGATATGGTAACCTCGAAAACACAATGGCATTATTTGTAGCTGTAGAGACGCCCATAGAAAATTGGAATACAAAAAAACTACAATTTTGAATGAGTCTATGTATAGGTACTCACTGTACGGCAATGGAGCGTAAACATCCGGATATATATCTGTCCTGTTTCCCCAATCAGAAAATTCATGTAGCGTGTGACGATAATCTTCTCTTTTCAAACTCGTTGGTTTTTGCCGGTATTTTACTTGCTCTCCTATGTTAATTTCTATATCAGGTTCTATTATATTAGTTAAATTGTGCATAGAAGCACAATTGTATTCTGGCTGATATTTTGGTTCATTTTGAATGTCAGTAGATTGTGAAACTATTTCAGATATTGTGATACTTTGTGTGTCTGCATTATCTGAAACTGTATCATCATTATAAGAGTCATTACAAGATTTATTCTGCAACTGCATAGACTTGTAGTCATCTGTTAGCTGGGTGACACTTGGAGTACCGTACGTAATAGTAGCTGTAGTTTTTTTGATTCCTGATTTATCTTCAACAGATTCATTGCTTTTTAGACTATCGGAATCATATTTAGTACGAGATTCATTAGGGCTGGTTTCTTTTGAAAAGTAGGCACTGTCACTTTCATATTCTTCAGTTTCATCATAGAGTAAATTTTTTTTCATGTATTTGTTTAAAGCAAGACGTGATCTAGATAACGATCCAGACCCCGGTACGTCACTGAAAAATCCATCATCTTCGTAGTTTACATCTTCACGGCTTGGAATATTGCTGTTGCGATTTTTTCCAATGTCAGATGCAAAATGTACGCTCATTTTGGCGGGACACAGTTTAGTAATTATTTTATCATATTAGCACTGCTCACACCTAGATGGTTCACGTTAAACTGAGGCCGCGATAACACAGATAAAAGTATTATATCAGTGAATAATACTCGATAACACTTGGCGATACTGTTCGATATACCCCGAGCTGACAGTTCCGTCAAAACAATTTTATTTAATAATTTCTCAAACAACAAGCACACCGCGTGTGATCAAGCGGCTAGCCGAACTATTTACAATTGAAAAAACTCAACCGACAGGTTTTGGAAGTCCAATCCAATTGAATGACGTAAACCGCGAGAGGCTGACTGATAATCGCACGATATGAATGATTTTTCTAAACTCGTTATGCACAGATATTGTAAATTATTTTATAATAACATAATCACTTCTAAATATAAATTGACTAATATTTTGCTCGCGTCAGACTACGTGTGTTGACGGCGATGGTCAGGGGAATAAGTTAAGGCACCGATTGCGATCAGTGTTGCCAACAGATAAACTAGCTCTCCACCAGATTCAACTTCGGAAACCACCAGAAAACCACTAACAAAAATCGACCCTACTCCAAAAATCGCTAAAATTTCCACTAAACTTATTTATTAGTAAAAAATGTTCTTTATTATTACGTAATAAAATATTTAAAATCAGTAAATCAATATACAATATTATTAGTAAATGAACAAGTCAAAATGAGGAACATAAAAATCTTAATATATATAAATTACGCTTACTAAACTAAACTGCTTAACCGATTTTAATCAAATTCGTACACCGTGTGCAGTTTGATCCAACTTGAAAGATCCATTTATAATCGTTTACAACAATATCATATGACAAAAACGTTAGCCACAGCAACGCGTGGCTGGGTCAGCTAGTTATTTAATAAAAACAACAACTATAAAAAAGTGATATTCTAAAATTCGTCTTCTTCAGATGAATTTTTGTCTGCATCATCGTCGGTTTCACATTTATATGATTCTTTGGTACTGATTTGTTTTATAACTTTTATTGGAATTTACCTACACAGTAAAAGAAAATACTCCTGAAAATTAAATGAAATAAAAATTATATATTTCGTAACATTTTAATGGTTTAGTGGTTGAGTGATAGCATTTTCAGTAATTGAAACGGAATTCTACTAAACCACTAAGAAAAACCACCAGCCACTAAAAGCAATATTTCGCCACTAAAAGGGGGGTCGAAACCACCAGTTTTAGTGGAAAATCCACTAAGTTGGTAACACTGATTGCGATTGTTGTGAACAAAGGCTATTGTTTCCTTTTTTTATTCGCACATAATCTTAGGAATATAAGCGTGTTGGCTCTCATGATGCTTACACTGAATGATTTTCGGAAGTGAACTGCGCAGAAGTGTTACCTAATGTACCAAAGTAGGTTACATCATTTTTAATTTGTTTTTGTGAGATGAACGTCTCGATGTAGTGTTATTTACGAATAACTTCACAAGTAGTTACGGTGTGTGAGTAATGAGTATGTACTTGCCTGTGTCTGAGTAGCTCCCATGCGAAGCTCTGCGTGGAGGCTCCGGTGCTGAGTCGCTCTCTAATAGTGTAACAAAACATGATAAGGGGCCAAACAGAAAAACATGGTAAAATGAAAATTGTATGCAATAAAAGAAACATTGATATTCGTTATGAAATGTGTTAACAATGAAAGCTCAGACGAAATATGTACAATTGACGTAATATAGCTAATAAATTCCCTAATAATGCACAATAAAATTTGCAAAAATAAATCAAGTGACATTTTTACATTTAATGCAGGACTTGTTTACGTTCAGTAATCACGCAAAGTAAACACGCATAGCAGAAACGCGATACAGCGGAACCCATAACGATGATCAATAAATCTTTTACGAGGGATGCAAACTTCTACAAAATTCAAATTTACTCCAAAATTAAACACGACTTAGCGTTTGCTAAATTGAGTTTAAGAAAACTTTAGAAATTAAAGAAATTAACCTTGGAATGTGACGGTATGTCGGGATGGCGTGACGTAGGGCGAGAGCCGATAGGGCCATGAAGCGGGCGGTGGTCGTGGCGGAGCGCGCGGCGGTTCATATCGGCTCGCTGGCCGATGCGCCGCGGGATTAAATTCTTGCTTCGCAAACGTGTCGCTTTTCAGGATAGAGCTCAATTTAATAGATTCTTTTGGTACTGTACGTTTTATTTCCTTTTTGACAGGCGATGTTCGTCCGCGAACCAAAACATTGGGATCCTCTAAAGATCTATTGTTATCACTACGTTTTGGGTAGCGATGTGCTATCCACGAGCCTGCTAAGTATGGGGCCATGTCATGTAACTCACTTACGTCAGGAGCAGAAGCGTATATCTGTCCAAGTAATGACATTGTTTCGAATCTGCGCCGAATACGATCCACTTCTCCTTGACGACATTCTAATGCTTCTTCGGCAGACCTAGATCGAGGAGTCGTGCGCCTACGAAGAGCCGCTAATTTGGATATGATGTCAATATGGGGCATATACCGATTTTTCGTTCGTAAGGGTACTCTCGCCACGGGAAGTACTGCTCTACATTTATCTCGACGTGACGACAGCTTTTCAAAAGATGACCAGCTGCTTAGAAATGCGTTTCGTGCAAGTTCTGGATCGCTACGATATCGCCGCAGCACAGCGCCGGCCGCCGTGGGCGAGTCGAAGCGCCGGGCGAGGCGGCGCACTTCGCCCGCTCGCGCCAGGTTAAGGTACGCGCGCCAATACCTCTCCGGGTCGGGTGACGGGCTCCGACTGCGCCAGATTGTCTCGTCGCTTGAACAACGTAGCGTGTCGGGCGTTCGTCTATCGGCAATGTATAACTCTGAATGAGGCGAAGCTGACCTAGAATGTAGATCGGGTTTCAAAGGAAGCGAGAGAAATTTATTTCTTTCACTTTCCCCAAACAATTCCTTAAAATTTGTACAAGATTGAGATTGCACTATTTTCTGCGGCTCATTTGTCTTTGTTTCGTTTACAGATGATATGACTTCTTTGATAGCTACTGCTGTGTTTGAACTGATCTGTTCTTGATTTTCTTTTTCATCTGAGCTTTCTCTAGCGTGGTAAACCGTTTTTGTTTGATCCGCTGTATTTTTTACAGATTCAAAATATTGAACTTTTTTTAGTATTTCCTTACTAGGACCTCTGTATATAGCAGTTTTGTTGGATATATCTGAACTAGCAGTCTCGGTTTCACTAGCCGAAGATTGACAAGGCGCTTCAGTCTTTTCATTGGTATACACGACGTGTCTCTTTTGATCATTTTCAATATTATCAATATTTGCTTGCATGACACTGTCCTCTGAAGTTTTCTGAACAACTACATCTTTACGTTCAGTCATAAGTTGCTCTTTGATTTCAGTATTTTCAATTTCTTCTTTTAAAGATAATGGGGCCTGTGTCTGATTATCAAATTTACTTATTCTATTTAGGATTTCCTTACTTAATGTTTGGGAAATCTTCCTTTTTTCGTTTTCACTGAGAGTCATTTGTATTTTGTTAACATTATTTTTTAGTTCTTTAACAGACGTGATTGGGCATGAAATCGCGGCTATAGAGTCAGATTTTGTTAATTTTGCTGGTTTTTCCCTTTCTGGGTTATAGGCTGAAGTAATCAGTGAATTACATCTCACATGTAACGACGGGTTAGACTCAATTTTATCATTTTTTACATCAATAGTATATTTCATTTCTGGTTCTTTATTAGATTTTGATTCCAGTTCTTTGCTGTAAATAGCATTCAGCTGGTTTTTGAGAGCATTTACTTGCTCCATAGATAAACTACTCCATAAGCGACTGCCAAGACCAATCTTTTTACGAAGATCATTTAAAGAAGTCTCTTGTTGTAATGTTACAGTAGGTTTCACGGTTACCCGCTGTTCTAGTCTATCATTATCATTCTTCTTGTTAATATAGAAAGCTGTTTCTGCTACACTTGTACCGCGCCATAAAGGTTTATAACTATCTCTGGATTGTGGTTGATCTAATTCCATTGAATCATACTGGGGTACTTGCTGAAAATGATCTTTGAGATCTTCTACAGACCTTTCCTTGATTCTTAGCCCTCTGTCTGTATCGTAATTCCAACGAAAATCTTTTAGATCACGAGGATAAAACAAAACATCTTTTTCAGTTTGAGCTAATTTCAACTTACGATACAGATGGTTTAATTCCTCCTCAGCTCTTTCTATTGCTCGTATTTTCTTCCAACGATCAAAGTCAATTATTTCTTCATCTTTCCTTCTATGGCGTAAATCACTAGTTGAAGTAGCTTTTTCCAATTCAGCCACTCTTTCTAAATATGTGTAATATCTGTTTAATTCCCTAAACCGTTCTGACCTCATTTTTGTGTTTTGCATGTCGCGAACGTATTCGTCATAATCTGGGTCAGCAACATGCAAATTAGAATCACTTTTCGTTTTCATCGGAAAGCTATCTAAGATTATTTTCCTCTCAGCATCACCAGCACTTCGGGTGCGAAACACACTCTTTGGTATAGTGTCTGCATACTGCTTACTGTGTTGTAAACGAGCACTATGTATGCGACGGTAAGATGGTGAACGTATGGAAACAGGTGAAGTGGAATGACTTCTGCTGACACTGGCCATTGCGCTTTTTCTTGGAATTTTCGGGGATACCGGTCTAGAAGTTTGAGAAAAAAATATTGTTGATGGATATTTCTCATTATCAGATTTCGAATCCATAACTTCTAAATGCGGCGAACGTCTAGTAATCACTGGAGACACTGGACGAACAGTCTCAGTAAATACAATTTTAGATGGAGATAATGATTTACGTTGTGGAGGAGATGCCTGACGTCTATGAACAACTTTAGGAGAAATAGGCCTTCTTGTCTGTGTGAAAACCAATCTTGATGGTGATATTGCGCTTTTTGTCGGAGTTTCTTTCGGTTTCTCTTTTTTGTAAAATACTACTATGGGTGACTTCGGACGAGACGTTTGTGAAAAATACATTTTATTGCATGGTGGCTCACTTCTACTTCTGATCGTCGCCAAGGATGACGTTGATCCAAAATCATCACACTTAGATAAGCTGTCAAATTTACGAATTTCATCATGCATTCTGCCCGGCCAAGATACTGATCTAGGACTGCGTGCTCGTGAAGGACTGGGATATCTATCCCACATTTTGAAACGAGATAAAGAAACTGGTTTTCTATGTATTAAATAAGTATTTAAGGATTTTGGTGAAGTAATGTCCTGAGGAAGAGATTGGAACATTCTTGCTTTTTGAAGAACGGTTGTATTATGTTCTAACATCGGATATACCAGGGTTGGAGTAGAAGCTCTTCCAAGAAACAGATGTTGAAAAAAGGTGTCGGACACAATAGCATCATGCGATTTTTTTATATCTTTAGAGCTGATTCGTCTGGCACCCAAGTTTTCAAAAGATCCAAAATTAGATGTTTCATTTGAGGTGTCTCCAAATTGACTGCCAGATTCAAATTCTTCATTAGATTTCGCACTAGACTTCTTGCTGCTTTTAGTTTTCGGTATTTTCTTTACATTTTTAGCATTGTCTTTAGCTTTTTTACTGCATGATTCATGACAGGGCACACTTCGAGGTCTAATGATAACGCTCTCTAATGATTTTTTCTTTTTTAAGTTCGTGACTACTGCTGTTTTTACTTGGTTCGGTTTCTTTAATCCAGATGCAATATTTGATGAAGATTTGGAAATACTTGATGCCAATTGAAGTGAGCTTGGTTTTGGTACTTTTTGTTCATTTTTACTAGATAAACAAGGATTAGATTTTGTGTGTTGTTTTGATATCTTAAGTTTTTGTACTCTTTCAGCAGTTCTGATCATATCTCTACTCTTGTGAGTACTTGTTGGTGAAAGAGACTTTGTACTCGACGTTGCACTAGGTCTAATAATAATAGGTTTATTTGTATTGTCTTTAGATAGAGATTTAGCTCTTACTTTTGTTACATCAATACGTTCATTTCTTTTTTCTGCACTCCATAATTTATCTAAAGATGTAACTTTGTCAAGAATATTCGTAATTGGTGTTTTTCTTCCAGCTCCTCCTTCTATAACCACAGAAGAGTGTGGTTCACCATACTTGCTATGCACGGAGTTGGAATATTCTGTAGGCAACAGCATCCTTCGTGAAGAGCCGAAACTACTTGTACCTCCTGTTTTAGGCTCACTGCCCATAGTTTTCATTGTGGATTTTAAATTAGTAGTTGAATTATATTTTCTATTAACAGCTGGAGGTGCTGATGTAGACATAATTCTCGATTTTGGCAATTTCTGATCAACTATTACACATCTCTTATCAGTTGCAGAGCCTGTTTTGTTTATTATTTGAGTATTCTGTCGAGAAAGTTTGTGATTTATTTTATCTTTCAGGAAATCCACATTGGATTGAGAATATGATGTCGTTGTTCTTTTTGGTGATGTTGATACAGGTCTTGTTGAAGTCACTAACTTAAGAGTTCGACTGTTTTTAGATGAAATCCTTCGAGGAGGAGCGGGTGGATAGTCAGTTATTTTACTAGGTACATCAATGCTCAGGAAAGATGGAGCAAGTCTTTTGAATTTAACTTGCTCTCCTGTTTCTATGCTGGTTATTGGGTAGCAGATGACTTCGTGAACCTTAGGCGTTTTCTTATGAACTCTTATCTTCGTCAGTGTCGAAGAAATCGGAATGTATTCGATTTCCGATTCGTCTGTGAAATTTAACCACTTTTCAGTGACGATATTCTTTTTTTTGCACACGTTAGATGTGATAAAAACGTGATTCCGTGCGCCTGTTCTAATTGTGACTCTCTTAAGCGATTGTTTGAGTTTTCTAACCGTGATACTACGTTTGTGCCGCAAGTAAAACTTGTAACGTGTTCAACACTATTTACGGTGCTAGTTTAATTTTGGAGTCAATTTGTGCTCATGCAAGTTGTTTACCTGGTAATACAGCAGCCTGAAGACCCAGCACCTTATTATATAGAGTAGATGAAAGCATGCAAAGGCAAAAATCTCGACTTACCTCTCGTGTATAGCAGTATAGACTAGTATGTGCGCTATTGAAAAGCATCATTGTCATTAATGGCGGCCTTGAATTGGTACATCCGACTGTTTGCATGTGTGTTTGCTACCATGTGTAGATCTGCAATAGCCTTGACCGAGTTTATGGAAACTGTGATTTTCCATTGATTGTGTGATTTATATGTTATTGGTAAAATATCTTGTATACCAGCACCATAGTGCCGATCAATAAGTCAAAGATAATTTTAAGCACTTAATAAGTTTTAAAAGTTATTTACGCTGACACCGAAACACCAGAGTTATTTATGAAATCATGCTTTATTAGTTTTCCCGTTTGTGGATACGTTAGTATATTTGTTTATACGTTAGGTAGTTAGTACCTATCTTATATCTAAAGTAGATAGTTTTCATCGACATTTTATTAGAACCTTCATCAATTAGATACTACTTCTAGTTTTTTTTTTATAAATTAGGTTTAAGGCTACTACAAACAGGCGCGACACAAAGGCACCGCTCGTTGCGCGACTTGCGGTACCTTTGTGTCTGCGTGCCTTTAACTATAAATTCAATTAAATTCTAATATACTGATTCAAAATCGTAAAAGATGGCTTTAGAGCCATATATTATATCTTATATTCAAAATCAATTAGTAGGAACTGACGAACTCTTTCTAAACATAACATATAAAGTGGAGTCATTTTAATAGGTAACATTTGACAATTCATCAAATATTCAACAACGTAACCTTGTAACGGCGGGCATAAAATAACATATTTTTTCGTTTTGTTAGAACTGCACAATTGCTTACCTTTTTTCAATTACGATTACATATTTATTGTAATAATGACCGATACGAGTAATTTTACGATTTGCTTTCATTAATAAACCATTCTAAACATAATAAACAATTTCTGATCTAAAGAACTGAACGTCGTTACAAGGTTACGTCAGTTAACCATTTTTCTTTTTAAACACTAGGGATGTTACTCTAAAAATCGAAAGCTGATAAGTAGAATCGAATGCAATGATGACTTGTGAAGAAATATCACCATAAATTAATAATTAATAATATCTCTGAGTGCTGACAGCAGTGATGAAGATGACAATACTTTTAACAGTTCTGATAGTTCAACTGAATAAATGCAATTTTTTTGTTAAATTGTGTACTTGTCTTATTTTGCTCCTTAAATTTACGAAAAAAATAATAATAATGGGACAGGGATTCGCCTGATGATTTTTAAATTCGCATATGTTTCAAGTCCGTATCGATTCATTCACTTTAATCGATGTTTATAAGCAGGTCACCTCACTATGAGGATAAAACTGACAGACGTCAAATGTTACCTATTAAAATAACTCCACTGTAGTGACTATAAGTACGCTGACCTTGTCTGGGTGGTGCCGGAGATCGGAACCCTCTGAGAGGTGGTTCCCCGCCAGCCTGCAGGTCCCTATAAGCGGCACGCCTCTCAGCTGGAGATAGGGGCGCTTCTGTGTCGTCGCGGCGTCGGAACACTAGCGTCGAATCGGATTCGTACCCGGATTCTTTTAGAGCCCTGAGAAAACAGTAAAATTGAATATGACATAGTCTTGTGACTCTGACCTTAGTATTTGACTGTTAGAATAAAAGGAAGTTGAACATATGAAAAGAAAACGGATTGGGAAACACATTTTACAGAGCAGTCCAAAAAGTGAAGAACAATAACGTTTCAGGAATGACGATTATGCATGAGCGCCCGATATATTTTGGCTATGGCATTGGATTTTATTTGCTGAGAGATAATATCACATGGGTCAGTTTCTTCTTAGGGTAATACTAGTGACATTTACCTTGCCATATTTGATTTCGACAGGATCGTCGTCGTTAAATCCTTTTTATCTTTCGGTGAAGATTGTGGCAAAGATGTCGTACTTGATATGTTTTGCTGCAAGAGAATTATACACGTAAGTAATTTTGTACTACCTACAAAAATTTTGAGACAAGACAAAATGGTACAACTCACTGTATTTGGTGAGATTAATTAAAACATGCTACAAAGCATACATATTTGACAATTTTATTCAACAAAACAAGAAATTATACATTGATACTGATGCATAAAGAAGTAACGATTCCATTATGTTTACTAAAATATACTTGTAACATGCTATCAAAATATAAGATGAAATTCCATTCTCGATTACACACTGAGTTTATGAAATTAATAAAGGTCTGTATAATTCATATCAAGTATCTTAATCTTTTTCAGAATTTTAATCATTTATTCATAGCAAAGATTTAAAAATAACAATACACCAAAAACATGCAAATAAATAAAACATGGTATGACAACCATCACCAAAATGAAAATGTACCCAAAAAATGTTTTTTGTAAACCCAGAAAAATATAGACGCGGGATATAATGTACTTATATATATATATATATTAACATTGGTACAAAAATAACGATACGAAAGTAATTTAGATACTATGCGATCGAAATAAAAATAATACTGGCCCCTAAAATAGTACAAGCATTACTTGAAAGGAAATGCGAATTCTATACAATGTGTAACTGAATTAATGCACGTTATGAGAGTAGATTGTTCAGAATCTTTTGCTGAATCGATTTCTGTCATTTTTAATAGGTAGGTTATTTTTTATACCAAAAATAATTAAAACTACGTAGATTATATACAGTCACATTTCCGCTATAAAAGTCAAAACAAACCAAAATGGACCTACTACGCTTGACCCATATACGTGTGAGACTGCGTGCGTGCGTAATTTATAATGTGGCCATAATTTTCTCCCACAATCAGTAGGTACCTATAACTGATTTAATAAATAAAACAATGTTCGAAGCATAACAGTAAAAATTCAGTGTATAAATTATGATCTGGGTGTTTGTTGGTGTGCGTTAATTCTGGAACATATTGTATATTTTTCCTTAAGAGATGGCCAGAGGTCATTCCTATTCTTATTTTTAAAGCATAATATATAGGATTCATCGTATATATCGTGCATGCAAACACAGAGGCTCACAATACACAGGCAGACATTCATGTTAAGGGCCTTACACTCTTCTGTATCGCGCGAGCTAGCAATGTGGTGTACGGGGGGAGGGGAGAGTTGTCATCTAGCCACTGTTAGTGCCACCACCACACGCACCAGACAGCGATGGAAAACATACGTTAGTGGATCATAGAATAATGCTTTAGAAGCATAAGGCTTGGGGACATAAATTGACGGCATATTTACATATAGTTTCATTTTAATATCACAATTTGTTAGCTAAGCAAATTTACCAATTCCAGTAGCATTTTTTCAATGACAAATATTTAGTTTGATTTTGACACGATTATAAAGTAACTTAACAATTTTATTTCAAGTATTTCTTATGATAAGAGTAACCAATATAAAATCAACGAAAGACCAATGTTACAAATATTAATGGTTATAACAAATACACACAATAAAAATAGTAAAAATATCGTACCCCGTCAAAAATGTCCATGACCTCGTCCCACCACTAGAAAAGAAAAAAAAACATCTTTTTGCTGGATTTCATGAATGTGGGATTCAGGCAGTTAGTCCAAATGAAGGTGATAAACCAATGAAATCTCTACGTACTAGACGCGCTTTTCTATAAACGTTCATAGGTCTACTTGATTATGTTGTTGATGTACTTGATATGACGATTTATTACTAACAGTTGGTCCCTCGGTACATGTTAGTATATTTGTCTTTATTAATTACTATCGGATTTATGAATTAAAACATCAACTATGCCTGCTATAGCATATCTAGTACGTAAAATAAGAGCTTATATTGAAATCGACATAAATAAGGTCCCATTAAAATAGATGTACAAACTTTTAGAAATCATTCAGACCACCAAAATAAGGACGATGGTAAAAAAATACATAAGAAAAACGCATAGATACATACTTACAAGAAAAATAATCAGCTAACGAAATTACACTAATGTGCCGGCAATTTATTATTTTAGGTCAAAATAAAATCACTTTAATCAGTGTTCTTTTTTGCTTGGATATCTTTAGTTAGACGTACTGAGCGTTGTGTTAAAATTTGTCCATCTATTTTAATGGGACCCTGTATACTAATGACAAACTAATCGTCCAATAAAATGATGAATTTGAAAGATGTTGATGAAGACGATAAACTCCTGAAGCGTTTCGTGATCACATCGTTTGACGTTATGATGATGATGATGATATTTCAAAAGATGAACCCAATGTGATGCAATAGGTTGAGAGATAATATAATAATTGAGAGATACCTGTTTCGCTTCTTTGTCAACGACTGAAGACTTCCCGGGCACATAGTTCTCTATTCTTCCTGGTTGGCTCCTGTTGACTTCTTGACTCGCCTTCGCTGATGCTAAGGTGCTGTATCTGGGAATTTCAATAGTTGCTTATCTTTTTTTCGTTACAAGGTTCAAAAATGTTATAATGTCGTTCGATTAACATTTACAATATTTTTTAAAATTGGCCACATGAAATCATTTGCTTCACCAGAAATATATATTTTCGTCTTTTTATTGGGGCGTGATATGCGTGGTATCTAGTTTTCTTTGTACAACTGTTTGGTTTAATATCTTGGAAGGACGAAGAAGAATTTGTTTCGTAGGGAACTGTTAACAGACAAAACATTCTACTAATATTATAAACGCGAAAGTTTGTGAGGATAGATGGACGGATGGATGGATGTTTGTTACTCTTTCACGCAAAAACTACTGAACAGATTTGGATGAAATTTAGCGCAAAGATAGTTTTTAACCAGGATTAACACATAGAATACTTTTTATCCCAATATTCCCACGGGAGCGACACTTATGCGGGTGAAACCGCGGGCGCAGCTAGTATAGTAAAGAAATATCCAGATTCTACTTACTTATTAGTACTAGGCGTATACTGCGAGTTTACGTCGCAGAACCTCCTATCTTCCTGTACCGACGCTGTTCGTCTCCTAGGACCAGTAGTAACATCGCTGTCATAGGCGTCACTCCACGTGCTGGCACCCAGTCTACTTATACCTCCCTCGGGCTCGCTCAGATATCCGGAGCGGGGGTCAAAGTATGCGTACTGGGATTTGTTGCTGAGTGGCCTCTCCTGAGGTTGGCCTATACAAAAATATTTTATTAATGACGAGATTTTTTAAGCTTACGCACTGCTAAGTTGACAAAGGAGTTGTTTATTTCCAGTTTTGTTTCTATTTTAATAGTATTTTTTTATGAACCTATTTATTTATATATAATTTCTTTCTTTCTTTTGTTTTTTGCAATTAAACATTACCCTTTGAATAAGAGTTTTGCCCAGTATTTACATGGCAATGAATAGTCAGTCAAGTGTGGAAGCGATTTTGAGCAGGCGTAGTTATTATTATGTAATTGTATCATTCTGACGAATTCATTAATTTATATTAATAAAAGTTAATTTTAATTTGTTAATATCAATAAGCTTTGAAGCCGATGTTATAGTATTATTGTAATTTGTTAGAAAATAATTAAAATCTTTTATAACAAATTGTTGAAATGTTTTAATATAATGCGTTGTTGATTATTAGTTTATGATTAAAAATAAATACGTACAATTTGACACAATTGACCATTAACAATATGTCTCTAAAAAGCAATGACGTATTTACAATATGGCCGACAAAAGTTATGAAATAAAGCGTTTATAAACGTCACAAAATATGCGATGTTAACAGCCACCGATGTAACAAAAATTTGGAAAATATAATTGCGAATAATCACCTCGAGAACTTTTGTACCGAATAGTCACATAATCGTCTGAAAAAGAAAATTAACAATTTGGGGATCGTTTAAAAAAGGGTACCTAATAAAATAAAAGGTAAAATTAAATTAAAACCGGAGATATTCTTTGTACTTACTATCGTATTTGTTTTTGTGTATGGTGTCGTACATCTTTTTGTACCACCTCGAGGGGTCTTTGACTTCCTGTAATAAAAGAAACATAAAAATGAATACAAAAGTATTTTCAAAAATATGTATAGGTACTTTGAATTGAAACAATTATGTTATCAAGAGAGCAGTGGTGGACCAGTGGTATCGGCTTACGAGTTAAAGCTCTTTCAAACAGGCGCGACGCGACACTCGACACAAAGGCACCGCAAGTCGCGCAACGAGCGGTGCCTTTGCGTCGCTCGCGATTATATCGCGTGTCGTGCTTGTATGTAGGAGCCTTTACAGTTCGTGTGTTTGAACCCAATGAGGCGGTTTACTTTGCGTAATTTATTTCATCACCACTGCTCTCAAAATGGTGAAGGAAAACATAGTGAGGAAACCGGCATGTTCAAAAAATGAAAATTCGAAGACATGTGACATCCACCAACCCGTAATTGACTCGCGTGGTGAATTACGGCCTACTTCTCACAGGGGGGGGAGGCCAGTGCCCCAGCAGTGGGGACATTATAGGCTAATTACGCTATACATATTAATATAAATATGATTAAGAATAACGTCGACAATGAAAAGTGTGAAATATTTGATGAAGTGAAGGTACCCATATTCATGAGATATGGGTAACTTATAAGTATTAGGTAGGGGCCCATTAAGTGCCAAACATACGCAAAGTTGATATCGTAGAATTATCGGAGTGTCAACATAGGACTTATTAGTAAAGATATTAGATACAATAAAAAACATAAATATTCTCCGGAGTCAAGAATAGAACAACTTAAACAAATGGTTATGTTGGATGTAAAGCCGTTGATGAAAATTGATGGTCTGCAGAGATTTTCAGTATCAGATAACAAGAGGTGACTGAAATAATATAACCTGTCTGTCTTCATTTAGTTTTGCAATTACGCTTATCACCTGTTTAGGCTGGGCTGGAAGCAATAAATTGAATCAAACTCAAACTCAAAGCATTTATTTCAATTAAACCTTGTACCTACAGGCACTTTTGAATTGTCAAAATTTAAATAGTCCGCCAGTTAGTCAGAAAGTTGAAACTAGTTGCCCATTCCAAAACGTAGATCTCTATGGAGAAGAACGGGCAAGAAACTCAATGGACACTCTTTTAAATCGAGATATTACAAATCCTGGGTACATTATTATTGTTGCTTCTATAATATGTGAGAACAATGTAAGAAAAAAACATTTCAAAATATAAGATTAAAAATAAGCCTATAGTATAGAATAGGTACCTATATCAAGCATTGTTATGCCAAAGTATCTTTATTGTTATTATCATATAGGGTCCGTCTCACGAGAGGAGTCCCGCGGCAATAATTAATTATTATTATTATAAAGTCAAAGTCAAAGTCAAAGCATTTATTTCAAATGGCACATAAAAGGCACTTTTGAACGTCAGAAATTACAAAATTACAACTAAGATACGGTATCATATTTTGGGGAAACTCTACCGACGCTAACAAGGCATTTAAGGCCCAAAAGAGATGCATTAGATCTATGTTTGGGCTCAAAACGGTTGATACATGTAAACCATATTTTAAAAGGTACAATATATTAACGCTTCCGTGTCTATATATTCTAGAATCTGCAATGTTTGTTAAAACAAACCCGAATCTGTTCTCACGTCTACAGGACATTGTACCGCGTAACAGACGGGATATGACCATTCTTCGCGTCTACCCAGCGAAAACGGCACTCGTGCGCAAAAGTATCGTATGCATGGCACCTACTATATTTAACATATTGCCTAAACGTTGGAAGGAGCTGAATAGGAATGCATTAAAGCGCCAATTAAAAATGTTTCTATCGCAAAAAGCATATTATAATGTCGCCGAATTTCTAGCCGAAAAAGTTTTTGATTGAATAATTTGAATAATTTTGACTTTTTCCTGACACTGAAATTAAATTTACATGACCACGGGTCCACCACGGCTGTAATTTTTGACATAATTTCTGAAATTTTTGACATTAATCTTGTAATTTTGACATCTAACTTATTTTGACATAAATCTTCTAATGACAGACATGTAGTTACTTTGACATTATTCTTGTATTTGATTGACATTAAAGTTTTTTTCTTTAAATTTAATTTTTGACATTATAACATTGTTTAAAAAATAAAGAAATCTAATCTATAATCCAAAACATATGCACTGAACACAATGTCCCAGAGGAATGCTAGAACATTAAAAATCCTCTTAATAAAATTTTTCACAAAATATAACGCGCGGCGTCTGCACACACGTTATTCTCCTTGTTATCCTCACTATCCGAAGAACACGTGCTGCCGCAGCCCTTGTCGGACTTCTGACAGCCGCAGATCTTACTGGAACAACTTCCCTTGCACATGCAGTGTGCGGCGCCGTCGAAACCGTGCTTCACTGCGCGAGCTAAAGATTCGGGGATCGATACGTCCGCTTGGGTGAAGTTCATTCTGAGGCGGGAGCGTTGCGCGTTATTCTCCTTGTTATCCTCACTATCCGAAGACAACCTCCTGTTCTTGCACAGCTCGGGCGGACACCGACACGTGCTGCCGCAGCCCTTGTCGGACTTCTGACAGCCGCAGATCTTACTGGAACAACTTCCCTTGCACATGCAGTGTGCGGCGCCGTCGAAACCGTGCTTCACTGCGCGAGCTGAAGATTCGGGGATCGATACGTCCGCTTGGGTGAAGTTCATTCTGAGGCGGGAGCGTTGCGCGTTATTCTCCTTGTTATCCTCACTATCCGAAGAACACGTGCTGCCGCAGCCCTTGTCGGACTTCTGACAGCCGCAGATCTTACTGGAACAACTTCCCTTGCACATGCAGTGTGCGGCGCCGTCGAAACCGTGCTTCACTGCGCGAGCTGAAGATTCAGGGATCGATACGTCCGCTTGGGTGAAGTTCATTCTGAGGCGGGAGCGTTGCGCGTTATTCTCCTTGTTATCCTCACTATCCGAAGAACACGTGCTGCCGCAGCCCTTGTCGGACTTCTGACAGCCGCAGATCTTACTGGAACAACTTCCCTTGCACATGCAGTGTGCGGCGCCGTCGAAACCGTGCTTCACTGCGCGAGCTGAAGATTCGGGGATCGATACGTCCGCTTGGGTGAAGTTCATTCTGAGGCGGGAGCGTTGCGCGTTATTCTCCTTGTTATCCTCACTATCCGAAGAACACGTGCTGCCGCAGCCCTTGTCGGACTTCTGACAGCCGCAGATCTTACTGGAACAACTTCCCTTGCACATGCAGTGTGCGGCGCCGTCGAAACCGTGCTTCACTGCGCGAGCTGAAGATTCGGGGATCGATACGTCCGCTTGGGTGAAGTTCATTCTGAGGCGGGAGCGTTGCGCGTTATTCTCCTTGTTATCCTCACTATCCGAAGAACACGTGCTGCCGCAGCCCTTGTCGGACTTCTGACAGCCGCAGATCTTACTGGAACAACTTCCCTTGCACATGCAGTGTGCGGCGCCGTCGAAACCGTGCTTCACTGCGCGAGCTGAAGATTCGGGGATCGATACGTCCGCTTGGGTGAAGTTCATTCTGAGGCGGGAGCGTTGCGCGTTATTCTCCTTGTTATCCTCACTATCCGAAGAACACGTGCTGCCGCAGCCCTTGTCGGACTTCTGACAGCCGCAGATCTTACTGGAACAACTTCCCTTGCACATGCAGTGTGCGGCGCCGTCGAAACCGTGCTTCACTGCGCGAGCTGAAGATTCAGGGATCGATACGTCCGCTTGGGTGAAGTTCATTCTGAGGCGGGAGCGTTGCGCGTTATTCTCCTTGTTATCCTCACTATCCGAAGAACACGTGCTGCCGCAGCCCTTGTCGGACTTCTGACAGCCGCAGATCTTACTGGAACAACTTCCCTTGCACATGCAGTGTGCGGCGCCGTCGAAACCGTGCTTCACTGCGCGAGCTGAAGATTCGGGGATCGATACGTCCGCTTGGGTGAAGTTCATTCTGAGGCGGGAGCGTTGCGCGTTATTCTCCTTGTTATCCTCACTATCCGAAGAACACGTGCTGCCGCAGCCCTTGTCGGACTTCTGACAGCCGCAGATCTTACTGGAACAACTTCCCTTGCACATGCAGTGTGCGGCGCCGTCGAAACCGTGCTTCACTGCGCGAGCTGAAGATTCGGGGATCGATACGTCCGCTTGGGTGAAGTTCATTCTGAGGCGGGAGCGTTGCGCGTTATTCTCCTTGTTATCCTCACTATCCGAAGAACACGTGCTGCCGCAGCCCTTGTCGGACTTCTGACAGCCGCAAATCTTACTGGAACAACTTCCCTTGCACATGCAGTGTGCGGCGCCGTCGAAACCGTGCTTCACTGCGCGAGCTGAAGATTCGGGGATCGATACGTCTGCTTGGGTGAAGTTCATTCTGAGGCGGGAGCGTTGCGCCTTCGCGGGCGATGGTTCTACTGCAGCTGGTGTTTTACGCTTCCCAGAAGCCTGGTTCGCAGGAACATTCTCAATATTTGCCTTTCTCCCTCGTGTTTTCAGCTCGGTTTGTTCCTTCACAGGTTCCACTTCCGCCGTCTTCCTGCCGCGAGTGAGCTTCACGGGCGCCTCAGTTACATTCTCTTCTTTACTCTCCTTAACCGCGGACTTCTTCCGCGTAATCTTAGTATCCGTGCTCACGATGGCCACCCGCTTCCTCCCTCTTTCAGCGACTTCCTTAGATTCCCTCACTTTAGGAGGTACCTCAATGTCTGAGGCTGTGTCCAATTTGCGAGTTTTAACTTCAGGTGCGATACTATCAGTTTTCGCCGCCCGTTGGCCTCGCGTGCTTGGCACCGACTCCACACTCTCTTGCGGCTGTACCTTCTTCCTGCGACTTCTCGTTCGTTTAGCTTCTTCAATAGCCTTTTTAACTTCAGCATTGTCTATAGATTCGCTTACAACAGTCTTTCGTCCTCTAGTATTGGGTTGTACTTCAGCTGCTCGAGTTTTACTCGCCTTAGCGGGACTTGCCTGTTTGGTCTTAATGAGACTTGCTTTTTTGGACTCAAGGGGACTTGTTGTTTCGGCCTTAGCAGGACTTGCTTTCTTAGCTTTTGTTTTCTCTTTGGCAGGGCTAGTTGGCTTAACTTCAGGACTGACCGCTCTCGGCCTCCCGCGAGTATTATATACAAGAGATTTTCTGTATCCTGTTTTTCTATTTTCCTTCTGCCTCTCGTGCTCTTTGATCTCACTCACGGTGTATATACATATACACCGTGTTCTTTACGTTATCCATAAACTTTGTCAAACGCTTCTATAGCTTTTACAAATCAAATCTAACACAGGAAGTAGTACTTAAAAAGGCTTCGTTACAAAGATATTTGTAACTTCATTTAATAAAATTTAACTGTGCTATGCAGTAAGAAAGGGTCTTAACTTAGTTATGATAAGTTTCAGTCCGTCAAATCTTATGAAACTAAATACGGATAAGGAGGCAAGCATATCGGGTGATTTACGTCTAGGTATTTAGTTTGTATGAAAATTAACAAAAAATTAAAAATAAGAATTCATTAATGTGTCCATAATGAAAAATGCTATTTCCATGGTCTGAACGTGATGATATACTTACAGATCTAAGTGCGACTGGCATGCCGTCTTTCGTGATGGGTCCTATTCCTTCAACTTTTCTATGGGCATCCGCCATCTTACGAACACCTCCGCGTTCGTAATCGCTTCTCTCGGCCTCGCCTTCGCTCGCGTATTCTTTCCGCAGCGCATGAACTGAAATAGAATTAAAGAATGCAATCAGTATAAATTATTTTAATATTATCTATTTCAAATATTATTCATTCATATAGGTATATTCATTGTCAAATGGCTAAACCCTTCAAATCTATCGTTCTTTTCTCTATACAGTTACGGCGCGACCGTAAGAATAGTTACAATTTTATAGCAGTCCGAGGGCCAACAGGGCTATTATAAAATTCTATTTTTGTATATTGACTCGACTAATGTTTTTATAGAAGTCGTAAAAACAAACATAAGGTATTTAAAATAAAAGTCCTCCAGACCGTATTTCGGCCACGGCGGCCAATCTCAACGGACAGCTTTCGGAACGGGTGATATTATGGTGCACATGTGTGCGCGCAGACACAGGTGCACTCCCTCTTCCCTCACTCTCATAATCCGATAGGACGGCAATCCGACACGACAGGAGAGAGATCAGGCGTAGGACCAACGGCTTAACGTGCTTTCCGAGGTACGGGGCGATCACACCGCCAACTTCCAAACTCCGAGCTGTTACTAAGAAATTCCTAATCAAAACTCAATAACACTTTGCCCCCCTAGGACCAGTAACCAGCTCAGCAGTCGCGCTTGCGACCGACCACGAGACCAATGGGGCAGTATTAGGTATTTAATCACCTAGTTGAAGTACAATTAGGTATCACGTAAACTCCCCCCGGTTTACGGGGGACTCCTCTCGGCCCAGTGCGGGTTGGTACACACGTCTTCGGTTTTTTGGTTCTAAGACATTTGTTTCCTCACGGAGTTTTCCTAAGGAGTGGTGTTTCATTATGAAACTAAACTTTTGCTTTGTGACCTACAGAAGAAGATCACGGGTAGCGTTGCACAAAAGGGGCGGGGCCTATAGGTACTCAGCTGTGGGTGGAACAGAGCAGCCAATGATGATGATGATGACGATGATTGCTTTAATCTGCAGTCGCGATTTATTTTCCAAAAGTGTAAACAAATATGAGATTATGGAAAAGTAACTTTAAATCCTACAAAATAAAGTTCAGTTTAGTCTACAACTTAAAACATTTTTATAACTTTTTCAATAGTGCTAGTCACTCTGAAATCAATCTTATTTGCCATTAAAATAAAGTTGATATTTGTTTAATTTGAAATAATATTGATTTTAAACAAGTTCGAATAGATTTTACCTGGATCACCTCTAGGGGGAGAAGGTCTGTCGCGTGGCAGTCGCGCCGCGTCTTTCTCTTGTTGTATATAGTGTGAACCACGGGGAAACTGACCTTCTGGAAACAAGAGTATGATAACGTCATCAATATGCTTGTCAAAAGTTTGAACTTATGGGGATTCTTAAAGGGTTCGTTAAACTATATGAGATATTTTCTATAGATTAGGTCTTTATTTTCGTAGCCGCGTAGAGGGTCTACGCCGCTTTCTACAAGAATTTTAGTAGCATTAACATGAAAAAAATGGGATTCATTTTCAATTATTGATTATATCCTTATGTACCTTCTTTTTCGATTATCGAGAAAACTCTGATATGACAACTGATCCTTTGGTAAGCCGCATCGATTGGCTTACTTTTATCCTTGACTTTATCAACGGCCTTGTCTAAATAAATCCTAACTAATATTGTAAAGAGAAAATATTTGATTTTTTATAATTATGTTTGTTTGTTATGCTTTCTCGCTAAAACGACTGAACAGATTTGGATGAACTCTAGCACATGGGTGGATTAGGACATAGGATAAATTTTATCTTGATATTCCTACGGGACCGCAACTTACGAGGGTGAAACCGCGGGGCGCAGGTAGTTTATAATTTTCTTATAAGTTTTTGCTAAAAGCTTTCGATAGTCGTATTTCTACAAACTTTTGACTATCAACCCTTTTATAAAAGTTTTACTATACAAATAGTATATCTTTTTCAAACTTATCTTTTATCGAGCAACAAAATAATCAGCACTATTTTCCTTAGTTGTCACTGTTGCAACCTTCAGGGTGTCACCCCCACGTGTATCAAAGTTTATGACACGGCCCGACCCTCGTCACCAGATGTTATAGATGACATACCTATCTTTTTCGAATGTATACATTGGCTTCGTATAAATAAGGATGTGTCGTTCTCTCGATGGGTGACGCAGGTATCTGATATGACACCGCGGATTTTTTTGACTTAAGATAGGAACGTAATGTATATGGATGAGGAATTCGTGATAGTTTGTTTGCGTTCTTAAATTGTTAGACGAAGTTGATGTGGGTTTTACCTGGATGTTTTTCTTTGACCTGATCTGCAGTACATACAATGACCATCACCCTAATTGCGTGACACACTGTTAGTCATAATCCGAAAGATTTTGAAGGAAATTCCTAAACCATTGCTTCAGCTTTTTTTTTTCAGGATGGGAAATCATCAAATGTCCCCTCCCGCTCTGGGTGGAGCGGAAGGGAGTGTCAGACTCTTACTGACTAAAACTGACTAAAACCCACCCGTGTTCCTTCCTTAGCCCTTTATGTTCCGGGGCAGCGGTAACCCTTTCGGACAATTCTGCTGACCAGCCATTGCTTCAGCTTCATATGTTAAAAAATTCGTCCGCTCAAAAACGTAAATAACGCACTGAATTTTGTCGAACTGTCACAATGAAAGGCATTGCAAGTGTGTTACGCAACGCAATCACCCCGCGCCGTTTTTTTTTTTATATTTTACCCAAAATACAGAGAACCACAGCCAAACCGGAATCGTGCCGAGCTTGTATCAATTTATTTTATCTTACAATTACATCTGACTTTTCACCAACACTCAAGAGTTAGGTATTCTGGCTATCTTTTTTTTTTTTTTTTTTTTGAGTATGGGAAATCATCAAATGACTCCTCCCGCTCTGGGTGGAGCGGAAGGGAGTGTCAGACTCTTACTGACTAAAACCCACCCGTGTTCCTTCCTTAGCCCTTTATGTTCCGGGCCAGCGGTAACCCTTTCGGACAATCCCGCTGACCCGGCAGGCTTCGGCCCTTACGGGCCCCTTCTTTAATGCTGACATCTCTTTGAGGCGCGCGTGGAACACGTACGCGCCGTCCGGCACGGGCCTGGTCCTGATCGGACGGTGAGCTACCCATTACTCTCCGCCCGCAGGCCCGCGCCTACGGTGGCCGGGAGTCGTCGCGCGGCTCCCGACGCCCGGAGCGTCTCCCGCGGCGGCTGGGACGGGTGGCTCTCTCCCTCAGCCGTCCCGCCGCCTCCTTTGCTAGCATGACTGCTTCGCAGAAGGAGGCGACTGCCCCCCACTCCCTCTCGCCCCGGACCATGGCTTGAACCAGGCCCGGACGCGAGAGGTCGCTGCCGCTGCCGATCGCCTCAACGAGGACACGGCGTTGCTCCGCCCAAGCGGGGCAGACCTCCACCGTGTGCTCCACCGTGTCCTCTGGGCGATCCTGGCAATGGTGACACCCGGGCGTTTCCTCCCGCCTGATTATGTGCAGGAACCTCCCGAAACTTCCGTGTCCAGTGAGGACCTGCGTCAGGCGGTAGGTGAGGGCGCCGTGACGCCTCTCTAACCACTCCTCAAAGAGGGGTCTTACCGCCGCTATCGTGGCGTGCCCTATTCTGGCTATCTTTAGTTTACAATTATTTCTTTTGCCCTAAAAAGACTTAGAAAGACCAACCGCTTATAGTTTTAAACTTAAAGGAAAAACTGAATTAGCTATTTATTTATTTACGTCGTAACGTTTAAATTACTAATCACTGCGCTACGACCTTCAACAATTCATCAAAGACTATCTATCGATTGTCGAAGTCTATTTGTTGACACATTTGATAACAGTTCGAGTACGATCGTTCCAAAAGATTATATTTTCTTTCGGATATCAAATCAAAATGATCAGTGTTCTTTTGAAATATTTAGTTTTAAGACTACGTAAAGACGCCAGCACATCAAGCTACCCGAAACTGTCAAATTTTCCCAATCAACTTTGAACCTTATGCTATAGCGATAAAATTGAAAATCCATTATAGAAATTTGACAAATTGTAGTAGCTTGATGTGCTGGCGTCTGTACATGGGACTTAATAACTGGCGAAATGTGGGTGTAGTTAGGTACATCTCTGCTTAACCCTTAGTGTTTGGCCAGACTGGGGCGCGGGCGCGGTTGCGGGAACGCGCACGGTCTGCCTCCCCGCACTGGAGCGCGGCTGCGTGTGGCACGACAACACGCTGATGCCCGCGCAGGCCGCCCGCGCCCGCGCCGCGCACCCACTGCGGCCACTTGTAAGAACGAGCTATGGCATGAGTTGCCCACGCGCTCCCCGGCCCGAGCAGTTCGCGCCGCTCATCGCGCCCGCGTGCCCACTATGGACACTCAAAAGAATATCATAATGTTTGAGTTTGCCGTGCCGCGCCCGCCCCGCGCCCGCGCTGCCAGTCTGGCCAAACACTGGGGAAAACTGGCGTGATAAGAAATAAACAAAAATAAATATTAACTGTTTACTGTATCGAAAGGTCCTTATTGATACTTAACATGTCATTACAGGTTCTGTTTTCACTAAATGGGCGTGATATTACGTTATTTTACTAGAGAGGTATGAGGCTAATTTTTACTTCAATTATTCATTCCTTGGACATATTTAAGCCCCTCTCTGAGGCACGAAGCATAATTATGACTTTTTCAGCATAAAAAATTCGGAGTGTTGTCTATGCGTAAGCCACTTAATGAAAGTTTCGCGGCAATTAGCTCCCATTCCCGCCGCCCGCTCTCGGAATAAATTATAAACTCTATGGTACTTGATCCAGCTACCCGAGAGTACCCCGTTCCATCTCGTAAAGTATACTGCTGCGAAGGGAGTGTTACTGCAATTTGAATATATTTGTTTAAGTATCTAAATGTTTGATGAAATTATGGCCGGGGCGTTTGAGTTCAATTATACTTTCAAGTGAGAGAGTTGAATTATTTACTGAATATTTTCGAGGAACTGAACGCGAATTTTGTTAAAAGGAATGGTTGTGAACGGTCAAGTTCGTGAACGAGCGCCGTCAGTAGGGACTGGTCATCTTTTAGCTGCCACGGCTTATTTTAATTTCTCAATTGTTTTATCTTGTTTATAACACACGCATTTAAAGTTTACGTCTTTCTACATCGTTCTCACATGTAAAATTTCAACATGAATGATGTAACTAATATTTTGTAACAATTTTATGATTTAGAAGAGTGTCCGTGGAGTTTCTTGCCCGTTCTTCTCCAGAGGTACCTACTACGCTTTGGAATGGGCAACGAGCTTCATCTTTCTGACTGACCGACCCCTTGACAATTCAAAAGTGCTCGTGAAAGTGGTTTATTTGAAATAAAATAAATGCTTTTAGTTTGAATTTGAGTTGAAATGTAAAAATATATTTAAGGTTCTCAGAATTACGAGTACTTAGCAATATCTAAAACGAAATCAAAATAACAACATACTCAACCTAAAACACTCAAAATACAAATTACACGACGCGGTAAAGACCCTCGAAACTTAATACATGTTTCTGACATACGAAATCTAAAGTTTCATTAAAAGTAGATACTTGGAATTTTAGGATGATCAAAATTCTGTAAGAAACAGTTCAGTAGGTCACTGGGTTACGAAAACTTCAGACTTTTTAATACGTGCTTCTTGAAAAGAAGTCTTTAGTGTACTTATGGAGCTTTTATGTTAGAAATGGTACTTGTATAAGTTATAAGTTTATACCTAACTATTAAAAGAGAAAAAGTTTGCCCATTACAGAAGGTATACGATACGGGCCATTTTATTGGAAGATGATATTTCAATCTCCATTATAATACGCAGTACGACGTGGATACGAGTGTTCAAACACTTGATAATAATTTTATCGTACCATTTAAGTGCCGGACACCGAGGAAAGAAGGTGTAACATGATATTCAGCCAGTGTTTTAACACATACAATGCCGGACAAAAAATATTATAGATGAAACCTTCAATAGCGTTAGACATTTGCCAGGACCTAAACACAAGAAACGCAAGTTTTAGAAACAATTAAAGTATATGACTCTAAAAACTTTCATTTTACAATAAAAACCATACTAATATACATACAATAATTATGATTTTTTGTCAGATTATTCTACAAGCAACATACTAAAGTAGGTACTGGTGTTTTAATTTTTTAGTCCAAACAATAGTGTTTTTGTAAATAGATAATCACTTCATATTTTGCAATAAATTACCAGCGTTGTGTCATCACGCTTCTCTTTCTTTTATATGCAGTCCGAAAGTGACCGCGCTTTAGGTCATGTAAGCCCCTTAAAGATGAAACCTCCAATAGTGTCAGACATTTGCCTGACATAGCAGCTTACAGGTTAAGTAAACTGAATCAAATAAATAAAAATCTTCATAATCCCAGCAATGGACAGCTAGGCTGTTGGTACAGTCAACCGCACAATGTACAGCGTGGCAGGGACATCGACGCACACATGGATTCAGTACATGATTGAAATTTCTTGCATTCATTTTTCGTAGGTTATTAAAAAAAATCTGCTGTTTCGAAAGTGCAATACCTACGCGGTCAAAATGTATGGAACAGTGAATTTTTAGGGCTCCGTACCGCAAAAGGAAAAACGGAACCCTTAAAAGATCACTTCGTTGTCTGTCTGTCTGTACGTCAGTCAAGACCGTTTTTCTTAGGAACACGTGGAGTTATCTAGTTGAAATTAACATCAAATACTCAGGGTTGCAATCCCTTGCAGCAGTGAAAAAATCAAACTTCTAAGTCAACGCAATCAATAGACGGGGTTTATGTTCCGAAATCAAAACCTATAGGTAGGGTATTAGGTATCCGTTGACCTAGAATAATGAAATTTGGCAAGAAGCAATGTCATGCAGCATGAGTAAAGGAAAAAATCCGAAAACAGTAAGTTACAAAAAAAAAAATTAAACTAATTACATACTTACAAATTTGTACGGAGCCCAGAATCATGAACTGAATCCTTGGTAACAAGTGCGTCAATGCCTGCCACCATGTTTTATTTTGTCACCAATAATTTAACATTGACAGCGCCCTTAATATCGTAAGCAGTAAGGGCGATTTTCGTAGAGCAGTATAAACAATTTTTTCTTTCTTTCTTTACCACTGATGTGTAAGATTGCCTGTACTACTAATCGATACCACAGTATAAAGACATACAGTACGAGGTCTTCATACAAACGGACGAAACGCGAGCTATACCTACGCGCCTCGACCACGGCATGAGCTCAGCATGCAGACAGTCGCGACTGTGCTGCAGTGACGAACGGACGGTGTGTTGTTTTTTTTAACAATAACCGCGCGATTTTTGCACTAAAAATAAGTTCAAGTACATATTTAATATGACGAGTAGGCTATATTGTGCTGTTTTTGGTTGCATGAATTCGTCAATAACGCATCCAGAGATAACTTTTTTTAGATTACCTGGAAACTCTGAAAGGTAAGACTATAAAATAATTTTACTTACTTGTAGGTAGGTACATAATGTGTGTATTTTTAATGGATAAGTATTTCATTTTATCTCCCGAAAAAAAGATGTCTGGATTAATAAATGAAGTGAATAGAGTAAAGGAAAGTGATAAACACGAGTGAGGTAGGTAGTTATAGGCGGTTCATGAATCATTAAACGGTAGGTACGCTTGTGTTAAAACCTCGGCGCATGTGTGTAACACACACAAACTAACAAATAGTTTGTATAATTCAAAGTAAAGACGTGGTTTTTATTATTAATAATAGTTGTTTATTGTACTGTGTGTATGAATAATACTACAAAAAAATTGGTTGTCTGTAAAGTCGATTTACGGACGATAGTTTAACGTGACAACATCATAACAAAACATTAATGAAATGATTGCATACTTTTATGAATAAAATTAATTATTTTTATTGAATAACTGTTACTGTAATAAGAATAACTGTTTCATGAAATCATCATTCTTTGGACTTACATGGTCTTAGAGAGTTGTGAATTATGTAATAGTACATTACGATATTAGTGCGTTAAGATGTTATAACCAATACGCACGTATATCGTACGACGTTTTTTAACACATTTGCGAGGAAACAGAAAAAAAAAAAACATTTCACAATACAAGTACAAAGAAAAGAAAATTTGAGAAAAATGGCGCGAGGATTATTTTCTGCCGTGGCTGCGTGAAAATGTTGGCAAAGACACTAGAGCATGCAGCCAAGTTTTTAAATTACCGAATAAACTGTTTTTTTAATTTTAAATAAAATCAATCTGTGAATGCACACTTGCTTTCCCGCCATTTTAACAGCGCGCTAGCGCTGCCTACTGACTGGCGCCGCGCGGCGATTAGTTCGAAATTTTAATAGCAACAGCGCGCTGCTGCTCACTAGCTGGAGTCGTGCGGCGGCGATCAAAACAACACGCATTTTTATTAAACACTTCCTATTCAATTCACAAAGTATTTTATTTGTTTATATAAAATTATTTATGTACACACAGTAAAATACAATAACAAAACTAAATGGAAACACAAAGTAGGCAAATGTAATTAAAATACTGGAGGCGGGCAGCCCTATCGCATGTTTACGTACCGCGCGGCTGTAGGCATTTACATCAAGGTTACGGCCGAGTAACAATACTGTATTTCTTTATTCTGTGTCGATACTACCAGTATTAAGTAGGTAAAGTAAAAGCGAAAAAAAATGAACCTTTCCATTTCAAAAATCCTTAAAAAAAAAACAATATATGTACTTCCAAAAAAGACACTGTGAAGTAAAAAATAACTTTAATTTCGGAAGTCGGTGCTGTTGGGTTCGTATTTTCGTTGTTTGCCACCGACTTTCTACATTAAAGTTATTTTTCACTTTGCAGTGTCTTTATTGGAAGTCGGTTGTTTTTTTTTGTAAAAAAGCTTTTAATTTTTCACTTTTACGTTGTACTTACCCCCACACATATTCGTTTATCACTACTTTATGTAAATATCAATGACAGGAGGTTATTATAACATCATCAATATAAATTAAGTCGCAAAAATACGTATTATTGAAGCTGACTCAAAAATTACCTAAGCAAAGTTAATAAAAAATTGGACCACCCCTGAGGCATCCATCAAAAAAACAATTTTTAAAATCGATTTACAATTGCCGAAGATATCGCGTAACGTTCATACAAAAACAATTTCGTTTTCTTGAATTTCTACCAGTAATTTTGGTTTAAAAACCAAACTACTAAACCGATTTTGATGAAATTTCTATGGGACCAGTCTGAAAGTAAGTACATATATCATTTTAGATGAAAAAAAAATTTTCAAATCGGCTTATAAATAACGGAGTTCTGAGGTAACAAACATTAAAAGAAAAAACAAGCGAATTGATAACCTCCTCCTTTTTGAAGTCGGTTGAAAATGCCGACATTTAAACAGTTCGCTTTCATTTTACTTATACTAAAATATTCTACAGCGTAAGCTGGATTAATTATAGTCTTAAGACGCTTACATAAGTATCTCTAGTGAGTATTAATGGCGAACTTTTGGGTATAAAACGAGCAATATAATTTTGGGAGGCCGACATAAGGGTTCTTGGCGATTCATTAACACAACGCTATAAAGGCCGTTGGGTATTCAAATTCGAAATAGTTTTGAAAGTATTGCAATGTAATTTTGATATGGAACTTGTTTTTGTGAGTCACGTAGGGACTACGTAATAGGTAAGTATAGGTACCAACTAGGTTTTCCCAGGGGTATAGGGAAGGTACGATTTGAATATATCATTACGTATTAATGACATAGCAGGTGTTGATTGTTACCTGCAGACTATAGGGATACATCTTAGAGGCTCCTACAAACAGGCGCGACACGCGATACAATCGCGTGTGACATACGACGGCGCCTTTGTTTCGCGCGCGATTTTATCGCGTGTCGCGCCTATTTGCGAGGCGAGTACAGACATTGCAAATCATGCGATGAGCGCCGTGCGCTGCGCATGCCTCGCAATGTCTTTATCCACCTGCAGTTCTAATAGTTCTTTCAAGACGCACAATATAACCTTCCGTATCAAAATAAATCTTAAGGCAGGTACAGACATTGCAAATCATGCGATGAGCGCCGTGCGCAGCGCATGCCTCGTAATGTCTGTATCCGCCTGCAGTTCTAATAGTTCTTTCAAAACGCACAATATAACCCTCCGTATCAAAATAAATCTTAAGGCGAATACAGACATTGCAAATCATGCGATGAGCGCCGTGTGCTGCGCATGCCTCGCAATGTCTTTATCCACCTGCAGTTCTAATAGTTCTTTCAAGACGCACAATATAACCCTCCGTATCAAAAAGTCCTGAACGCAAATGGTTCTATAACAGCGAAACGACCTATAATCAAATTGATAGTTTAGCAAAATGTCAGCAAATCGTCCTACAAGGAAAAGGTACTAAAAACAAAAGAACGGGAATGGTACAGTCATTCCCCACACATAAATATAAGATTTTTTATTTATCTTCTGCTCGAGACTCTAACGCTTGTAATCCCCTAAGGGTTAAACAAAGATATGCCTATAGTACACCAACATTTTGCTAGATTTCGATAAGTATCTGATTTCTTTAAGTATCTGAAAAGGATTAGTTTAGTTTATTTTTAGGGTTCTGTATTGAAAGGGTGCCAATGGGACCCTATTACTAAGCCTCCGCTGTACACTCCGTCCGTCTGTCTGTCAGAAGGCCGTATCTCATGAACCGTAATAGGTATACAGTTGAAATTTTCACAGAGTGTGCCATTCCTATTGTCGCTATAACAACAAATCACACTAATACTTATAAAGGCGAAAGTTTGTGTGTGTGTGTGTTTATTTGTTTGTTACTTCTTCACGCTCAAACGGCTGGACCAATTTTGATAAAATGTTGTATAGATGTAGCTGGCACCCTGGATTAACATATAGGCTACTTTTTATCCCGATATTCCCACGAGATCGACATTTACGTGGGTGAAACCGCGTGACGCAGCTAGTAATAAGAATAAAGTTAAAAATCAAAGGGGGTCTCGTACTTTCGTACGGCATCGACACCCTTCGTGTGCGAGACCAACTCGCACTTGTCCGGATTTTGTCTATATTTAGGTTTTATTATTGAAGAATGGATAGTTAAAGTCAAAGTCAATGATGTAAGATGTAGAAACTTAATTTTGTAAATTATTTATTTATTAAAACTTTATGCACAAATAAAAGAAATACTGTACAAAGACGGACTTAATGCCTGAGGCATTTTTACCAGTCAACCTTAGGGTGATGCAGAGACAAAACATGGCAGGTGCAATATTCGGGATAAATAGCTAGGAAATGACTATAAAATACAAGAATAAATACCTACTAATACATAGATAGATACATACATACATAGATATAAACAAAATTAACTGTGAGGAGAAAAAAAATATAGGTAGAGGAGAAAACCCACCCCCCCTTGTACAGTTTCTATATTTATGTCTGTAATTTATATGGTGTACATAATAAAGAGTATTCTATTCTAAAACAAATCCAGTTAATCAGCGCTGGACAGTTACGACCAACTTTGTTGACTGAACGTAAGAAGACATTTCAGTTATAACGATAATGGAAAAAAAAAGATGAGAATATTACTTTCTAAGCACATGTCTACATCCGAAGCGGATTACCTATTCCTTATATGTTTATTTCTTTGTGTAGGTTACGTAAACCGGTCATCGGATGCTTGAGGGTGTCCTGTGACCTTATAGCTGGTCGTTCATCACTGGATTTCTTTTAGCTGAATGATGCTGATGTGTCTAACTTTAATTGATAAGTCTGTATAGAGTATGTTGTGTAGAGTAGTGGTCGTAGGTTCAATCGCAGTCAGGCGGTCATCACCAGTGTTCTCAAAACGGCGAAGGAAAATATCGTGAGGAAACCGACCAAAAAATCAAAGACATGTGATGTCTACATTATCGGTGCATCTACCAACTCGCACTGTGCCCGCGTGGTGGATTATGGCCCACTTCCTCTCACTGAGAGGCCTGTGTCCCCGCGGTGGGAACACTATAGGCTGATTATGTTGTCTGTCAATATGTGGTATTCTGTATTATATTCATTATTTTAAGCATTGAAGTTATCTTACCTCGTGCCTTCTGCAGTAAAGTGACGGTGGGGTTCTGTGCCTTGGGCAAGCGGCTGCTGAGGTTCGACCCACCCAGGGTGCTCAGGCCGGTGACTGGCGCGCTGTGTGACGTCCTCAGTCGACCCTCGCTCTCCGATCCACTGGTGCAACCGTTCTGTTCTGAATTCTGTGGAAGAAAGGTAATGTTGTGTGAGATCGCTGGCTGTTGAGGTAAGAATATACAGTACCCGGCGATAAATATTGCACATCGACCTTTTTACACATAACCATTTTATACAAAGAATAAAAATAATTATCAAAAGAAGTAAATCATAATTGTTTTAACAGCTCCTAATAGATACCGGACTGTTTGTATTTCGTGCGACAGAGATAACGCTCTACGAAGCCGAAATTAGCCGATTGTCTCTTTCCAAAGGTCGATGTGCAATATTTATCGCCGGGTACTGTACCTACCTAATATCTTAAACTAAGGTTACATGTCTCAAGGTAAAAAATCTGATATTAGGACTGCTTTTCTATTGATGTAGCTTAGGTACATTGTTGGACGGGTTTTAAGTTTAAAGATTATTCTCAAAAAAAAAACACAAAATCGCCTTTTTTTCCAGTTAACCTACGTTGTCCCACTACTGGGCAAAGATCTCCCCCATATTTTTCTACTTTTCTTTATGCTGTGACTTTTTCAAAGTCGATTACATGAGAACAATATGTTTAAGCTAAATTTTGGATATGAATTTCGTCACAAATTCACAAACAGCGTCAAATTATGTTACACCCATCCAATGCATTTAGTTTTCAGGAAAGGTGTTATTTGTGATTATATATTCAGCTAAGTAATCGAGTCTTGAATACATTGAATTAATGTATTTTTCGTAACGAAGTTCTTTAACGCGTCTTGCGGTAGTAGTGAGAACAATATTCAGAATAATGTTTCAATTGTAAGTCTGTACTCTCTTTATTTTATTTTTATATAGCTTAATTTTACCCAGCGAAACCGTCGCCTATCTTAATTTTTATATTTTTTCTCATAGGAGTGAATAATTGTATGTATTCTTTTTGAGTGAAACCTATCTCAAACCGTGAACTGGTAGAAATCGTCACGTAACGAAAAAATGTTATGCGACTATCTCTCTCTCTTTCTATACCTATCTTTACCTTTCTATACCTATATAAATATCTGAGAGAGATAGTTTTTTTTGGGTCTCGAGGGTGCTACTGCCGGTAGTGATGTCAAAATGAAAATCCTTGCCATCCAAATTTTAGCTTTAACTAAAAATTTTCCCATCCAAATTTTAGCTTTAACATATTTTGTTCAGATAAGCGATTTATGTACCTACATATTAGTTTGCATAAAGGTACCCACATTGATGTCTTTATCAAAAGATATCTAGGCACATAACTAAAAATATAGATCTGAACCTAATAAAATATGTACAAGAGACCACTCGCTATCTTTCAATATTCCTAGAAGATTCCACAAAGTTTTGTGGCTTTGATGTTACTTTCTTTTTGAGCAGTACAAAAAAAAACTTCTGAAATAAGAATGTTGAGACTGTTTACTCGAATTGAATTATTTAACTTTCTACTCAGAAGCGGTTCAAAGTGCTTAAACAAATTCTAAGACTTTACCGTCCCGTAATGAAATGGTATAGGAAACATAGGCCATTTCTCTGAAGAAACTTGTTTCAATTACGAGTATTAATTAATATGGTTAAATGAGCATTAAGACTTTTGATGTTCATGTTGTATTAACATTTTCATGATTACTCAAGTTAAAAACATATCAGTATCTATCTGGGACTTTAAAATCTGTGCCCGTTTAAAAAACTATTTAAAAAATCGGTTGTCTGTAAAGTCGGTTTACGGACGATACTTTAACGTGACAACGTCATAACAAAACATTAATGAAATTGCCGAACGCGGAGGCCGATTCGGCAGCGTTCGACATAATCTGTCTCTCATCGCTCGTTCCGCGCTCTCGCTTGCACTTCAAGCCGCCATGGAACGCTACAACGCTACAGACAGAGCAAGACCGCGAGGTAACGCTACATGAGTCATGTTTTTTCGTGTGTGCAGCCAGCTTCATCGATTTATTAGACGTTGTCACGTCAAAAAATCAATTCTTTGCTCAGTCTCAACTAACGATATTGCTTTAATATCACAAGCCTCTCAAACACAATCAAAATTACAGTCTTTGTCTTTCTCTCGTGTTTCTGGCACTACTGTATTTTAGATTTTGATGGCCCAAAGCTTCGCTGCTTCCACGGCGTCGTCGGTGGCAGCGCGGAGGTCTCCGAAGAGAAGTTGCAAGCGCAGTGGAGAAACTCAAAAAGGAATCTGATACCAGACACTCACTATCTGGCGCACAGCTATTAACGAAATGGTTAAAGCTCATCGACAGCGCCTCTACCAGGCGTAACCCGGCCGACACCCGTTGCAAACTGTAGCAGGATACTCTTGGCTCCTACTTACTATCTACCACTAAAAAGCTTCTCCCTGCAGGGTGTAACCTTCTGTGGTCCACTTGAGAAGTCCCTGAACCGTCTCCGGACACAAGTAACTCCAGAACATGTAACTCAAACCTGATAAAGTAAGTAAGTACGTAAACTCCAACCTGATAAAGTGGGGCTACCACGCAAACCATGCTACACCTATCCGGTCCTCTGTGTCCCAAAACATACAGTCCTTGTTCTAAACATGATGCGGTTTTTCTGGTTAAAGTTACATAAACAGCTAAAAATATTTCATAAGCACCCATTTCTTGTAAAAGGGAGCTTATAATATCTACATTCACTGACGCCGCAGGCTTTTACTCAAAGATTTATAGTTTGAAAAAGGTCTTAAGTAAATAAAATGAGAGAGAAAGTATTTGCTCGGTGCCGGAATTCTTAGAAAAGAGTATAACCAAATAACATCGGCTGTTTCAGCAAATATTAGCATTCATAATATATTTTTGGATATAAATTGTGAATATCTGAGCATTATTTGCATTTTCTAATACAATGAAGCTTGATAAGTTTTATGATTTCCCAGATGGTTCAGTCAAGAATACATAATAATAAATTAAACAAACCTTGTTCTATCTATGTAGAGGAACTGCGTAGTTAATGGACCCTAAATATATTTTACGAGTCACAAACACAGACGTATCTCCAGCGATCCTTGAAGGTTAAATCAAAGATACATATATTACACGGTGACATCTACAGTCTACAGTGCGCCGATTACAGAAACGACTCCTAAGAGATAGTGTTAGGATTTATTATTAGACGTTTATTGTTGGCTGTCAACGAACCAAATTAAAGAACAAAATATCACAGGTTGTATCCAAAGAATGAGGAGGTTTGACAACTGCAAAGACACTTCAAGATATTTGGGCTGGTCAGCTGGTTGCTTCAATCAACGTAGCCTATCGCCGTCCACAGCTCGACATAGGCCTCTTCTAGGTTACGCTACAACACCCAGTTCTTCGCCTTCCACATCCAATCTGTCCTAGCCACCTTCTTAAAGTCGTCGGTCCATCTATTCGTAGCTCGGGAGCGTCCCACACTACATTTGTCGATACGATATCTGTTTGCTTATCTACCATTATCATAGACTTATGGTCTAATGAGACGTCAGTTGCTCTCACAATGACTGCAAAACCATGACTGACTGAAGCTACGAGTGATGACCAACTGTTTCGTCTTGCGATGAATATAATTTATAAATATGGTTGGGTTTAAACGTTGCGATTTTATTTGCAGTGCAAATCATATGTTAAGTAACAATAAAAGTTACAATGCAAGTCATTTGTTGCTCCAATTTTACTGTATGCCACAGGCGAAACAATTTCATCGTGTATACGGGGCTTAGTCGAAGTGGCATAAAAGAAGGAGAGATGAAGGATATTTCATCTGTTTAGAATGTGGACTTATCGTGTTTCTTACAACTTTGTAAATAAGTATATAAATCATACCGGGAATTTACGGCGGCTTGGTGGCGTTTCTTCGAAGTGGACAGGCCTGAAAGTCTTGCGCGGCGTCTGCGGCGACGCGCCCGCGCTGCCCGGCGTCCACACTGGGGGCGGGGGCGGTGGGGGCGGAGCGCCCGGGCTGCGCGCGGCGCTGCCAGCTACCGGGGGCGGCGCGCCCGGCCTCCAAATGGCTGTAAAATGAGAAGTTAGGTTACAGAAAATTCAGTTGAGACAATGTGCCAAGAAAGTTATACATATTCTCGTAGTAGGACTGCTACGCATGTTTTTCTGATTGATTTGGAAACCTATAGATACTTTTATTATCGTTTATCACCAAACGTAGTTTTATTTGACATTGTATGTACATAGTTGGCATACACTTGTAAAAGTGAACGAATATTCTTTAAAAGCTAAGTGCATTTGGCGAAGTGTAAAATCTGTCCCGTTTTTCCAAGAGAGATTGCATTCCCCAAGAACGGAACAGACTGGTGCAGTGGAGTGCCTTATTTGTGGGTATAATCTTAATATATATAAATTACGTGTCACGATGTTTGTCCGCGATGGACTCCTAAACTACTTAAGGGGGAAGCGCTAAGGTAGCCCGCGAAATTCAAATTTTATTAATAAATAAAAAAAATTGAATTTCGCGGGCTACCCTGGCGCTTTCGCCTTAACCGATTTTAATCAAATTTGTACACCGTGTGCAGTTTGATCCAACTTGAAAGATAGGATAGCTCACATCTCCATTTATAATCGCAATATTATTTTATTGCAAATTATATGTCTACCACAGCAACGCGTGGCCGGGTCAGCTAGTAATATTATAAATGCGAAGTAATTCTGTCTGTCTGTCAGGCTATCTACTACCTTGGCACGCCTTAATAGCTGAACGGATTTGTCACACAGGTAGACTATGACCTGGGTTAAGGTAACGGATACTTTCTATCTCTGTACATCCACGAGAACGAAGCCGGTGGAAAATGGTATACAAAATGTTTTGTTATAACACAACAGAAGTTCAAGACTGCTCCGAATAACCTTGACAGTAGTGAGCGATTATATATAATCCATGTTTATCGATCATTTTAAATTATCCTTCTGTAATTCCTCAACCGCATGATGCAATTCGACTCAGGTGCATTTGCTCAGTTATTCTTAAATTAGGCATGAGTCAGGTCCGCTCAGCATCAAAGAGTTTTAGTGCGATCGTGTATCTAGCTCTTGAGTTTCATTTGCAGTCTCACCTTACACTTTATATGGACGTGGGAAGGCAGTCTCATCGGCCTGATTAGGTAGCTGAAGATATGATACGACCGGGTATGTCATTTCAGTTTTTAGTTTTGTTACTGCCGTATACGTAAACTCTCGATGTTTAATTTGCTAGACTCAAATCACAGCTGAGATTAACACGACCAAAAAAGGTGAATCGCAGCTGTCATTTTGGTCTAGCAAATTAAAACTCAAAGTTTAGTTCAGTGTTTAAACTCTTTAACCGACTTCAAAAAAGGAGCAAGTTATGTGACACGTGTTAATGATGTGGTATAGTAGATAATAACACTAAGGGCTGATTTTTCAATCGACGGATAATTTTTATTCGTGGGATAAAATTGACGTCTGACAGATTTTGTATAGACGAACTGTCAAATATTATAAATTATTCTTCAGATAAAATTATCTGGCGTTGGAAAAATCAGCCCTAAGAGATAGAACAGAGATATAACATTTAAGGTGATATATTGAAAAAAATTGGTTTTTCTATTTCCTGTAAGTTGTTAAGTAGTTGAATAGGGATTTAAAATTTTGGTATATATTTTTTGACTCTTTGGTATAGTATCATGTAAAAGGAATACACGATTCAATGACTTTTTCTCGATACAAAAAAAAATGCAATGTCATATCTATTTTTTTACTTTTTTCGACATCACGGCGTAACGGTTACGAGTTATTCAATGGAATTTACTTTAAAACATAGAGAATTATTATATCAAAGTTTACTTAAAGTAGTTTTAAATTTAATTAGGTAATTTAATTTATTCAAAAAGGAGTAAATTCGTTTTGGCACATACGTCGTTTTATTCCGAGCGCACGCACATTATTGCCATCACTCTTCTTTTACGTTTCAAAAGTAATTGCATCACTTTCGCTCGCTTAGTAGGTTTTCGAGGATTTTAGATTTTCGAGGTAGCGCCTTAAGAGGTACTGTATGGTTAAAACATATCATTTTAATCGGATGTAAGCACCTACATAATATTGTAATCATAACTAGGCATTAGAATTTGAATATTGTATGTTCGTTCATTCTACATAATCCAATAAATACTAACATGTCGTGAAATAGCGGTGCTATTCGCCAACCATAAATATATTAACAACCTACCCAGTTGTATACCCAGTACAGCTTTCATGACACTATAATTAAAAAGTTAGGTACCTACCTGTCTTAATTAAAGACGTTTAATACGAATGGAAGAATGCCAGTAACACTATTCATTAAAGTAACAGGTATTAAATAAAGATGAAGGGAAGAGCTATTTTGTGGCAATCATAAAATGGGGCTCATAAAATATTATAGCGTATTTCGCCTCGCCTCGCACTGCCAAGGTTCTCTGCCAACATGTCATTCCAACGACAAACTAAAACGATGAAGTACTTATACGAAGGTGGAATGATGTACTTAATTTTTTTCTATTCAAGATAAAAACTGCGAAAAGAAAACCCTTCAGGAATACTGGATAAATTCCATTATTCTTGACTATGATAAGCTTTCATTAAAAGTAGCTCTTTAGAGAGCATATATTTTTTATGACATCATCAAAATTTGCCATTGTCTGAAGACTGTCCAAAACAATACGACAACCATAAAATGTTGTACGAGCACCTCCATTTGAAGGCTGGATGATATACCTACTCCATTCAATTTAGAAGTTTTTACACAGAGAGCTGCATTTTACGATCTTGCAATAAATCTCGGTGGGGCGTAGAATCGACGTGTGTTTACTCGGTCGTTTTCAACAAATTGGGTTAGTGGTACCGCGCCCTGCTGTCGACGTAATCGCTTAGCCTGTTAGGACTGTGATGTGATCACGCCCAACTCGAATCTTCACATATTTACCTTCACTCACGCACTGATAGGTTCGCACACACGTTTGCTAATCAAAATTGAAATTGTTCCGGACCGAGCGTCAATGTCAATATGCCTTTAATAACGTTTACTGAAATTCTATCCTCATTTCATATTAACAGTGTTTTCGACCGAAGTGCTTTCAATAATTAGACGGATTAAAACATGAAAATAATATGCTCTGGAATACAATTCACATGCCGCAGTCGCCGAGGATTAAAATCGTATCCGATAATTGGTTATTTATCTAAAAGCCCTCGGATCGTGGGCCGACATCAAAGTGAGAAAGTGAACCCAAATAAAATTAAAAGTGAGCTAAAAACGAATCCAATTATGGCACAACGGAGAAAAAATTTCGCCGGTGTTGGTGTCGCCCGTCTATTGCAGTGCACAGGTGAAATGTGTGTGTTGGATTTGCGAGAACGTGAGAGGCCACTCTTAGTTTTTTTACTAACGGTATCCGTTGCAGGGTGTAGCTTGCACATTGTTTACAGTTTGGCCAGTTTTTTGTTGATTGCGGCGATACATATATGCGTCTAAATTCGCAGGCAGTGAATGTATTTGTTCAAATGCTGATGAATGGTGGCGTCACTGTCGCAGAAAGCTCGAAACAAACAACGGCCACCCACTGTTTCGCTTTGCACAGTTGCACTACTAATCACACAAAATCTAATACGGTGGAGTGATTAATTAGCAAGTTTACGTTTAGTCATGTGCTTCCCTGAATAAGGTACAGCTGTGAATGTACCAAATCACCTTAAGCCTGACTATGGTTTTTTTTGGGTGGGAATGGCCATGATATTCCAAACGGAACACTTAGATAAATCCTCTGCATACAGATTACCGCCGACTGTATTAGGCGGATCGTGTGCGAACACTGGCAAGCCAGGTAAGGACACGAACTGGGCAAAATTCCAACCCCGGATTATGACTGAGAGGTTTCTAACAGTTCTAACAAACCCAATTACATGACCGGAGCAATGATACGTAGCTTAATCCGCTTGTTTTCAAAAATGAAGGTGAAAATACTCGTACATCACCTTTTTCGCGTCTCACAGAGGAGCTTTATTTTTCCGTTTGACCATTAGGGATTCAAATCACAGCAGTGGTCGTGCTGGCGTCTAACTTACAGCCTTTACCTCTAATTGCGTTATGAACTCCTGGTACCTCGCTCGTATTTTGGACAACAGATTGTTGTTTATAAGGGCTTTTTTCTTTTTTTATGTTGTTGGTTGTATTTTTGTTGTTTTCGTATTTACGGTTATTATCTGCCGGGAGAGTTTTATTGATAGAAGAGGAAAATGATACTGAGATTTAAAATTGCTGAATATCGCTGAGTTGGGCTTACGAATAGGGGGTCCGTTCTAGTGAGAAACTAGCGAGAGGCACGTATGTAACCGCATATTTTCATAGACGCAACATACGTAGTCTGCATTCGTGATTTATTTGTCAAAAAAGTAAACAAATATGAGTTTGTGGTAAAATTACTTTAAATCCTACACAATAAAGTTCAGTTTACGCTACAACTTCAAATTATTTTATAACTTTCTCAGTAGTGCTAGTCACTCTGAAATCAACTTATTACCATTAAAATAAAGTTTATATTTGTTCAACTTGAAATAACATTTCGAAATATAAATTTGAATAATTTAGTTGACATTTAAACATCCAGGAGTGCATAAAATGTAATATGACAACTTGAATAAGTAGGATTTATGAACACTTCAGTTCACTTTTATTGGTACAACAGGAGTTAGAAATAGTTTTTCTTTTAAATGAAAATGGGAAACTACTTACTTTAATTAGAGGAAACTTAAGCTGATATCGCACGTAACTATTATTACTTCGTATAAGATAGAAATGATGAAAAAACATGTTTTGCTACTAAAAATGTTATGTATTCTGTAGTATGTAAGTTTTCTTGTTAAATGTTAGTTTGTTTTCATGTTGGCAATATTATGAATTTATGATAGAGCAGTGGTGGCCAAGTGGTAACGGCCGCGACTTACGAGTTGTAGGTCGTAGGTTCGAACCCAGACAGGCGCTTTACTTTGTTTAAATAATTTCATCACCACTGCTCACAAAACGGTGAAGGAAAACATCGTGAGGAAACCGGCATGTCCTAGAACCAAAAATTCGAAGACATGTGACATCTACCAACCCGCACTGGGCCCGCGTGGTGGATTACGGCCCACTCCCTCTCACTGAGAGGAGGCCTGTGTCCCAGCACTGGGAACATTATAGGCTGATGATGATGATGAATATTGTGATAACACTTGCAGGAATATGTACTGTTGGCGCTTGGAAATAATTTGTTTGAAGCCATCATAAAGTAATATACAAAGTGTTAAAAATTAACCCGACAAACGTTAAGAGGAGATCATCGAACTGAACAACTTTCACTATGGGACCAACTCTGAAATCAGGAAAAAAAATCAGCTGTTTCATACATTTTGGTCAAGTAGGTATTGAACTTTTGTATTATACTGCTGATTTTGTTTTCGTGATTTCAGAGTTGTTCCCATAGTGAAAGTTGTTCAGTTCGATGGTCTAAAGCACCTCTTAAAGTTTTTCGGGGTAATTTTTTAACACCTTATATAGCACTAGCAGCGCTCCGCGGTTTCACCGTCGATCCCGTGGGAATATCGGGATAAAAACTATCCTATGTACTTCCCCGGGATGCAATCTATCACTCTGCCAAATTTTATCGAAATCCGTTCAGTGGTTTAGACGTGAAAAGGTAACATACAGACAGACAGAGTTACTTTCCAATTTTTAATATTAGTATGGATTTATGTTGAATACTCCAATCAACCATTCTGAAACATGTCGTCGAAAACTAAAATGTACAACAAACACACCTAGACCAGGTTTTTATTTAACCTACTTTTTACTACTGAAAACCCTGAAAGGAGGTTCTCGCGTTCGTTTTTAAGTGAATTGTCCTGTGCAAGCCAAAACTAAAACTACTAGCACTGCAGTAAAGAATGATGGGCATTTTTGTATGGAGCCTGGTCTGATAGTTTTAATGCATGATTGCTTAAAACCGGCAATTACTGTAACAAAAAAATTTATCTCCGAGGCACGGATGGATCTTGGTACCTATGTAAAAATGGTCACCCATCTAGGGACCAACCGCGGAAAGCGCAGCTTAACCTGATCGATCGACCAGTGCAGCTGTTATTACTTAGCCATAAGCCCCCTCAATGTTATGAGTCAGTAACTAATAAATTATTGAGAACTGCAGTGAGCATTAGCGTCATAAACTAGTACGTTTACATGGTACTTGCAGGTCTGGTATCTCTTTAACCCGGTATTTCACAGCCTTCAGCTCATAATGAAAATTGATGCTTATGATATAAACTTTCATTTGATGTATTATGTAGTTTTTTTTTGGACATACCGGCCATCATTCTTTAAGACTAAATGCACTACGAAACATGCTAGGTGCATGACAAATAAGCACAATATATTTTAAAAGTTGCATCTAGTAGCAGTTCTTCTAACTTTTCTCGTTAAGGGGTAGTCTGTTTACCCGACCAGGCATAGCCGGGTAGGCAATTCCGTATTTACGAAGTTAGCTTTGCGAATGAATAAATTAATACTTAAATATTCTTGAGTCGGTAATGGTAAGTAGGCATTAGGATTAAATTTAGTTATAAAATACTTACCTAATGAAATAATTAGTCAAAGAGACTGTGAAGGTACTTATTCCAATTTTTCACTACTTTTAAAGGTTTATGATTTCAGGGTTTACAGGCGTGATGTAATGTTATGTTGATCAATGTCTACGAGCTACGGCCGTAGCAGTCTTGCTACAACGATTATTACCTATATTTTTCTGTTCAACAATCTGAACAATTTTATAGAGCAAAATGTATATTTTTTTGTATGTTCTGTTTGTTACGGTTTCACGCTAAAATAGCTTAACGGATTTTGATGAAATTTGACACATGGCTACGACCTGGAAATAGGATACTAGTTTATCCCGATGTTCCCACGAGACTTATGCGGGTGAAATCTCAGGGCGCAGCTGCAGAGCAAGTGATGTTTCTATATAACATTAAATGTGATTATGATAGAAGTAGGTTCGCTTTAATAGTGCAGCCGCGGCGACTTCGACCTCTCACTCGGCAGTCCGAAGCCATTACCAAAACATAACCAGTAGTTTGACTCGTTTTTCTAAACAATTAACAAAGTACGGAGAATAACTAAGTTATACCTATTGGATGAACATTATGCACAACAAAGCCGTTTTCCCGAATGGAGGCCTAATTTCAATTGTTTTTTCCGGGTACCTAATACACTTTTCGTAACATTACCACGTCAAAAAATACTTTACTCAACATTATGTCAGACAGCGACGAGACACCAATAGGGTATCCACAAAGGGCGTGGTATTTCACTTACCACCCAAATGAGAATGACATTAGGGAAGTATGGCAAGTTCGTAGCTTGCCACGTTGCCTGGCATTCCTGCCTGCCATCCATTATTGAGCCAGACAATAGAATTATGACGTTGCGGTGTAAAGTAAATCTTATGTAACGTATGTGGGTATCATTGTATATATGTATACTGTTTGTCTTGGCTTAGAGACAAATACTGAAATCAATTTTATAGCTTTAATCGATTTAGTATGGAATAAGACATGTTGCGTCGACCCCGAGTAAATTGGGATAAGGGCAGGAGAATGAGGACTGTGGTAGGTAACTCAATATAAATAAATCGGTACACAAGATATAAATAAATCGGTACACAAGATATAAATAAATCAGTACACAAGATATAAATAAATCGGACACAAGATATAGATAAATCGGTACACAAGATATAAATAAAAAAAGTAATTTAAATTAATTTTTAATTTCGTAATTTTTAGTTTTAAGTAAAAACTGGAATATGTTTGTAATAAGAAGGTTTGGTTAGTTTGGTTGTAAATTACTGAATCGATTTTGATGAAACTTGGCTGTTTTCTAAGTTGAATTAAATGTAAGCCAATAAAAAAAAGGTCAAATCCGATTAATAGTTGCGGAGAAATGGGTGGACAAACATACATACATGCAATCTATAAAATGTTGTATATTTGTTTGGAAGGCCTAATAGATTGTCATATGTGAATATAATGCAATTCCAATAATATTACATACATATGTGTCGAATTGATAACCTCCTTTTTTTTGAAGTCGGTAATAAATCGGCACCTAATTTACTAGAAACGGGAAAACAAAAGGGAGGAGACCTCTACTCAGCATTGGATGGAACAAGGCTGCCGATGATGATGAAAAAACAGTAAATATTCCTGTCAGATAATGTTACTCCCTATAGGCCGACCGCTTAACTGAGACGTTGCCTGAGGTAGCGGCGCGGTGCGAGAGGGGTGATAGTTGTCACAAGTTGACGAATCACTGAGCTCTCGCAACACGTCACCACACCCCTCCCGCACCGCGCAGCTACTCAGGCAACGTCTCAGTTAAGCGGTCGGCCTATAATAAACCATTTTTAAAGAAATGCTACCATATACATATTAGGTATTCATTTTATTATTGCATTCCACAAAGCATCAAAGATATTTTTTAATGGCTTAAAGTTAGGCCCAACCATGGACCCTGTCCACCGCGTTGAATATAAAGCATGTATTTGTTTTACAGCTAAAACTCCATGAAAAAATATTTACATTTTTGCAGACTATATTAAAAGAAAACATGACTGTAGCTACCAGCATTTACTGACCGAATTCGTTTATGTAGTAAAGGGTGTGCAAATAACAAGTGTATCGAAAAATTGTGAACAAAAGTCTCTCTAGCGTACACAAAAGAAAAGTAATTGTGACGCAATTATGTTCCCTTTGTGCCCGTATAGTTGTTGTTAATATGTGGAGTGCCCTGTACATGTTATATAGTGAGGATAAAATAATTCAGGACTTGATTTAGAAGAGAAAATACAAAAGTTTTCGGAGAATTCTAGGGAATTTATAAGTTAGTATCGAAGCGGCAATTTGTGAAAACGGCCTGAAAGGAAAATTAACTAACTTCATTAACTGCATTAACATACCAAATTATAGAAAATATCTTGTAAAGGGTCCATTCAAAATATCTGTAGCTATACTAATAAGAAGAATTTGCTTGTTTTTTTTTTATTGAAAGACCAGTCGGATTTGAAAAATTATTTTTGTAATTGATAGCCCAATTATTAAATTCATGATACGACCGAGTCGAGCAAAAAGAAATAAAATCAGAAAGCAAAAACGAAGTAATAGCGCGGGCGATGGGTTGCAACGCGGTGGCTCGGGGGCCAAAATTTCACGCGGAAGAGGTCGCGGACAGATGCCCATATTCAAAAAATATTTGTATTTTAACATTTGCATGGACTTAGAAAAATACAATGCTATATTTGTACAAAGATACCTACTCTAAAAATAGCCCTGATAAGACTTTATTTCAGTAAAAGAACAATATCAAAAACCCTAAGTTACGTAATAACATCTAATTGTACCCTCCGTTTTCATCCCGTTCCTCCCTCCCTTACATTCAATCTCAACACTTTTCCGACAGAAGGGCGTCTTTTACTCCGCATTCTTGGACCCACATTATCCACTCAGTGATTTAATTACTCCGAGATAATCAAGGCACAATGCTTCGGCTAAAGATGGAAAAAATACCGGGACTTTAAGGTTCCGTAGTCAGACGGAGAAGTGTAGTTACGTTCTTTAAAACTTTCTTATACTTTTTGGAACGAAGTTCTTTAACGCGATTTGCGGTAGGAATTAATCAATCTGGCTAGCCTTTTCCCAACTATGTTGGGGTCGGCTTCCACTCTAACCAGATGCAGCTGGATACCGGCATTTTACATGGTGCGACTGCCTATCTGACCTCCACAACCCAGTTACTGGTTAACACGATACTTCTTGGCAAGACTTTCGGGCTTCTGAGCCATGAGCCCCTCGGTTTGCGGTAGGAGTTAAGGAGTTAACTGGTAGAAAACGTCACGTTACAAAAAAGCGTTACGCCCCCTAAATGCGACTTTCTCTCTCATGGTTTTCAAAGTTCCAGAAGTCAATAGTGAGGTTTTAATGAAAATCCAATATGGCGGCTGCAAAAATTTAAAATTTTTCGTCTTGGGGGGCGTTTTCATGGTTTTTGAGGGTGCTAAAGCTATGGGCTTTAGGCGAGGTCAGAATAAGACTCAAAGATGGCGACAACTTTATAAGTGGTTCTAAGAACTTAAAGGTACTAGATGGCTCTGTATTAAATTTACACTTTCTATATCTGTCTCTCGAGTTTGTGTGTGTGCGAGTATCATGTAAATACCTTTTATGTATAGCTGACTGTTGAAAATCGTTGATATTGTTGTTGAAAATCAAGAAAATGCATAGGTACTCAGTACTCAATGTACCTATGTATTGCTTCCACACGTGAACTTAGGTGGTAGGTTTTACAGAATATGATCATTATGGACCCTGTATGGGTCTGAATATACATATAATATATTATAATAGAACCCTATACCTGAATCAGTCAAAAGTTGAATGTAAAAAACTGATGAACAATTGAAAATTATGAAAGTTAATCTAACTGTCAAACTCTGATGATGATTTCTTATTAGTATGAACATTGACTGACATCATTAGAAACGGGTAACTATTCCTGGGAATACTCCTTGTTGACTGGAATTAACGAAACAGTTCTATTATTCGGTTTAATCAAAAACTTCTTAGTCTTGGATTCAAACAGATTACAGAAGGACAGAAGTGTAGCTTTGGACATAGAGTAAAGCCATCGTTTAAAATACGGAAATACTAGCAAAGTCGCGATGTGTGGAATGGGTATTTGAGTATACACTTTTCCATCTCACCCTGCTAAATCTTCAAACCACTATTTATAATCTTTGAAGCAGAAGGACAACCCGTAAAAAAGTAGCAATTTCATCTCAGTGACAACTAATGCGAAAAACTTTGCAAAGATGTACATTATTTTTGAGAGACAGAGTCGAAGTTTGGAATCCGAACGTTCTTAAAAATACGGGTATTGTTCCTTTATTATTTTAAACTAAGGTTCAATATCCGCTGTTTTGATACGGAATCCCAAACCGTGGAATAAGATTAAACACTGAGAACTGAGAAGTATCCGACGCTCAACAATGTAATTGGGTTGCAATAATTACATTATTCACTAAAGTAGCGCGGCTGGGCTTAATTGACAGAATACTTGTAATTGTTCAACTATAGGAGATTTTTTTAGTTGTTTACAACAGCAGTGACAGCAGTACAGCGGTGCGATTCTGTAAAAATGTCACCGTGAAAACTTAGGTGAAGTGAGCGTGGAGTGAGCTGTCAATAGTGTCAATTCCTAGCAAAAACAAACTCACTTCACCTAAGTTTTCACGGTGAGATTTTAACAGAATCAACCGGCAGTTGCAGTTGTTCCTGCTGCAGTGATAGATTAATTGATGCTCGATTGTTCGAGAACCTTTGTATTTATTTGAGTAAAAATCAAAGAAGCGTTTACGTTTCAATGGATAAGAAAAGTGGAGTGTTACCGATATCTAAATATTATAAAGAGGTAAAATTTTCGAGTTTGTATTGTAATCTTCGTAAGTATTGATCTGATTTCGAAAATTCTTTCGCTAATGGGAAGCTACAGTATTTATTTCTGAGTGTCATAGGATATATTTTATGTTAAAAAAGAGTTTCACGGAAACGAAATAAAGGCTCCTTCAAACAGGCGCGACATGCGATAAAATCGCGCGCGACTCAAAGGCACCGCAAGTCGCGCAACGAGCGGTGCCTTTGTGTCGCGCGCGATTCGCGTTTCGCGTCGCGCCTGTTTATAGGAGCCTTAATGCAGAAGCTAGTCTTGTATAAACTAATTACTAATCAAATACTGTTTTTCTGTTGTGGAAAACAGTACCTAAATCAATGAATTAGCTGTGTGTCTAATAACCACTGTCGTTCTGTGTTTCTTGTGTCATGTAACTATCACATTTACTGTAACTTTTAAAAACCTAAGCTTATATTTTTCTACCACACTCATCATCATTATTTCAGCCCCCATAGCCCATACCCCCACCCGCCACCTACCCACCACCTATAAGGCCTCCCCTTTCTTCTACACTATTTTATTTTAAACCTTCAACAAAAAAGATAGTTAAGTATTATTCCTAAAACCTTGTCCGCACCGAACTACGAGTATGTTGCCGATCACTTATCGAGAAAGGCTACACTACACACAAAGCGTTTTATCCAGACAACCTCTACGCGCGAATCAACGCGTATTAGAACATGCATATTATGTGTGCTTCTGTGAACGTCAAAGAAAAGATATTATGAAGATAAAAATGTTTACCGAATAACAGGTTTTATGAATGGGGTTAGGACACCTGGATAATAAATAAGTCGGTTTTATTCAGCTGATTTTTATTTTCAGCCAGTATCTTTTTGATCTAATGCATACATTTTATATTAAACTTAATGGGCGACATTAAACCTCTGTGGTAAATTTATATCTAAATAAAAAATAAAAACCAGTGCATTAATGAAAAACTGTGCAGCCATGAGATTTCATACAACATTTCTGCACTGTTTTGGTTCTAAGCAAAAAATACGTTCTTTGTGATCGGTTTTGTAGTGATTAATGATAACATTACTACGTAGTTGAAAGAAAAAATATTATGAGTTTTATAGCTTCGCCAAGTAGGCCGCTGCAAACCTACCTCATTTCGAGGTAGGTAATTTCGATTTATTCAACACCCAGTGCAAGTGCGGTGTGGTCTGCTGGAGTGTCCCAAATTTCCGTTCCACTTGCACCCTTTTTTCTTTGGTGGTAAATTATCAAATAACTTCTCCCGCTCTGGGCGGAGCGGGAGGGCGTGTCAGACATTTACTGACTAAAACCCACCCGTGTTCCTTCAATTGCCTGTGCCAGGGCCACGGTAACTCTTTCGAACAACCCGCGACCCTGGCAGGCATCGGCCCTGGCGGTCCCGATCAATCAGTGCTGACATCTCTTTGAGGCGCGCGTGGAACACAACGCGCCGTCGACCCTGGCCTGGTCCTTACCGGACGACGATCTAAACAACGCCTCTGATGCCGCAGTAAACGTGGCCACCTACTGGGCCCAAATAGTATAATATCATCATGCAATATAATGGCATCTTGTTTTTGTTTTTATTGTTTGGTTATTGTGATTGACAAGTGTGATTAATGACATAGCAATGGACAAAAAGTGTCAAACTTTAATTGCTTGAATACGAGGCTCTTGGCTACTTTGTATGTGTGTATTTTGTCTTTGTTTTCTTGTAATGTGCGTTTAGGTTGTGCAGAATAAACAATTTTTCTTTCTCTCTTTCATAGATGTAAGTATCTACCAACGAAAATAAAACAAGAATTTTTAAAACTGAAACTTTAAAACAAACTAAAAGTTACTAACAACCCGGATCGAAGTCCACGGCTATTCCTAAGTATGTCGTAATACTTCTTACTGCCCAACATGTACCCAAAAGTGGAGCATAAGTGGACCCAAAAATCAACTTCCAATTCAGGGATCATTACCAGATGTTTGTCGAGAGTCTATCGATATTATTATTGGAATTCAACCGTACACGATATTAAATCAGCTGGGGTCGGATGCCAGCATGTTTTTCGCCGCCAAATTCCGGCCCACCCATTTTCCGGCACGGGTATTCATACGATAACAATCTAGTTATCGGACGGAGCGGCCGATATTAAAATCCAATGTTGTACCCTACATACCTAGGCATGTGTATGTTTGGAACTTCATTAAAATGAAATTTCAGTAGCCTTACCTATATTTTTATTCACGTAGGTAGTGAGCCGTAATTGCGTAACACACTCACGATCACAATCTGAATCAGTTTGAAGGATATTGCTTCATAATATTATGTTCGAAAAATTTGTCTGCTCAACAACGTAATAACGCAATGAATGTTTTTGAAGTATCAAAATGAAAGCCATTACCACTGACAGTGTGTTACGTAATTACCCCGCTGTTACAAACAGCATTTTCGAATTAGAAATAGAAAAAATAGAAAAATATTTATTGTCCAGGTAATACATTAAGCAGGTGTTAACAGTAAGTTAAGACGACATGAGTAGCTTAAAATATTACCTACAGCTAGGTTACATATAGTATTAACTAGTGAGCCCCAAACTAGACAGTTAGTCTGTATCTTGGGGCTCGAAGTACGAGTTCCAGAGTGGAGACTAGAGAGGTGATTTCAGGTATGGTATGGTATGTGTGTATGTGTGATATTGTGTGGTGTGTGTGTATATGTGTGACGTGTAAGTGGTGTGTGCGTCTGGTGTGTGTGTGTAAGTGTGCGTGTTTGTTCCATTGTGCTTCGTTTAATTTGGTGTCAGGTGAGGGTCTTTATATTAACGAAAATTGTTTTTGAATTGTATTATACTGATGCTCGTGACTGTACCTAGGTAATTACGCGACAAGTGTATACAGGGTGGCAGGAACATCGACGTGAAACCCTTTAATTATGGATTCAATACAATGATTCTGAACCACCCGGCACTGAAAGAATAATGGGCATTTTTGTATGGAGCCTGGCCTGATGACCAACAGAGTTAGAGAGTAACGACTATCAAAGATCCAAGAAAGACAGCCGGAACCAACGGTTTAACGTGCTTTCCGAGGCACGGAAGGGTCTTGGTATGTAAAAATGGTCACCCATCCAGGGATCAACCGCGGCAAGCGCAGATTAACCTGATCGTTCGACCCGTGCGGTTGTTATTACTTTAGCTATAAGTCCCCTCAATGTTATGAGTCAATAACTAATATTATTGAGAACTGCAGTGAACATTAGCGCCATAAACTAATACGTTTACAAGGTACTTGCAGGTCTGATATATCTTTAACCCGGTATTTCGCAGCCTTCTGCTCCAAATTAAAATTGATGCTTATGGTATAAACTTTCATTTGATGGTTATATGGTTTTTATTGGACACAAACGCCCAGAATTCTTTATCATCGAAAAATAACATTTTGACCGCGTAGGTATTGCATTTTTCTATGAAAGAGCAGATTTTTTTATTGATAACAGACTAAAAAATTCTACGAAAAGGGTCTAGAATCATGTGCTGAATATAATTATGCTTACAGTTTGCGCGTCGATGTCCCCTGACACTCTGTATTGTGTTGTATCGTATTGTTGTATTGTCACCTAATTGATGTAATTAATTAGTTTATTCGGTGACCATGGAAGGTGACTTAGTAGTATTAGTGTTTTTATACCTATAAACAGTTTGTTACTCGATTTTGTACCTTTTATAATTAAGCAAGCTTCATCATTCATTTGATGGACGGCATTGTGGTCGTCCACACACCTGTCCAGCGTGGTGACCGCGGTTACCAACCTCTGTTATTAAATTAAACTTAGGCCCTAAGATGGTTTAAAGACTTTAAGACTTTTAAGACTTTAAAAGGTTCTTAAGGCAAATGAATTACCTATCCATGTTTATAAGTTATAGATAGACACTTCACTGCACAAAAAAATTGAAAATTTCGATACTCATACTTTATTTAATACAGAACATTTAAAATATTTTTTGTGTCATCAATTTCGCTCTCGAATCACGAATTTTAATCGTCTCTAAAATGAACAAAGGAAACAAAAAAATAATACGTAAAATAGACGAGAAACAAATGAGGGTGTCAAGAATGATTCTCTGAAAAGGAAGAAAAATGTCATCGCGAATCGTTTTGCCAAAGGACTATGGAGATATTAAATTATTTTCTAAGGAATGCTAATAGGGTCATCACTTAAAAGAAGGAACAAAAAACTGAGAGACTAATGCTTTCTTATGTGTCGGGAGATATGCGACAGCTCTGTGCTGGGAATTTATTATAATATCTGTGATTTTTTAAATCCTAAATTTATGTTGTACCTACCTACTGCGTTATGCTAATGCAGTTGTAGGTATCCTAATAAACCTAATGCCCTAATTTGGACAGACAAATAGCATTAATTCGTACTTTAATTAGAATACTGTTGTTCTATTTTTTTCCTGCGTCGTTGGTCTAGTGGTCGCTAAGCCAGAGACCCTGGGTTCGGTCAGGCAAAATGTTATTGGGGTTTCCATCAGAAATTTCTCAGTGGTAGACAAATCCAGACTCCGGGAGCCACGCAGTCTGGATTTGTACTCGGTTGATGGCGACAGCTTCACCCCCTTTTACAAGGGACTCGAACATAACTGGCGAAATATGGGCAGTACTATTACCTCTGCCTCACCCTTCGAGAAATATGGGCGTAATGTTATGTTGGTCCATTTTTTTCGTTTGTGAGGCAACGGCGTTTTATGAGCTGCCTAGACACATAAAAGGTCGCTTACCTAGGTGAGTTTTCACCCTAATCCTACAATTAGCAAATTAATTATTAAAAGGGTAACCTTTAATCTTTTTACTCAATGTTTTTGTCTGGGGCTTTTGGTGATATTTTTATAACATATTTTCAATGGCCGCCGGCTTAATAACCATAGTTTGATCTTTGAGGGTTTTGAAACGATTGGCTTAATTATTTATTTACCTACTTAGTTATGTATTTACCTACATAGTTATTTATTTACCTAGTAAGTTATTTATTTACCTACTTAGTTATTTATTTACCTTCTTATTAATTTATTTACCTAATTAGTTATTTATTTACCTACTTAGTTATTTATTTACCTACTTTGTTATTTACTTACCTACTTTGTTATTCATTTACCTACTTAGGTATTTCTTTACCTTCTTAGTTATTTATTTACCTACTTAGTTATTTACTTACCTACTTTGTTATTCATTTACCTACTTAGGTATTTTTTTACCTTCTTAGTTATTTATTTACCTACTTGACGAAAACCGCCGATACTATTACTACTACGGCTACTTGCCGATTAAATTGTAACCTGACTTGCCATCAAGCAATGGACAACATTGTCAAACTTTAAACTTTTAGCTTTTGAATACGAGGCTTTTGGCCACTTTAGTGTGGGTGCAGTGCAGTGGTTGCAGTTGCTTCTGTCGACCATGCGCGTCGCCCGTGTGTATTTTTTTCGTAAAACAGTTTGGAAAAATGGATTTGTGATTGCATTTTGTGCTATATTGCAAGGAGAGGCGAGTGCTGGGGGCCTAAAAAGGCCACGTTGGCAGAATCATAAAAGGATAACATTATGAATCATAATGGACAGTTAACTGTTAAGTTAATCGTATCAAATCCCATTGGTGAAGGATTTTTCCGTTTTTTTGTTGTCTGTGCTAAAATACCAATCAATCCAATCCAAATCCAATCCCAATCTCTTTGATTATACCTACGTAGTGCAGCGAAAAAAAGAAAATCACGGACTGTCTTCGTCATATTATGATTCATAGTATTATCCTTTTATGATTCTGCCAAAGTGGAATTTTTAGGCCCCCTGGTCATCCTTCTGATATAATCCCTGAAGTGCCTTGCCACGAAGCACTCATCTTGTATAGCAGCTTTGATATTTCTTAAGAGAAGTAAGGGATAATTGAAGCCAGGATATAGGTAGTCATAGTCACTGAAAGCGCTAAGGTTCAAAGATCTAATAGTTTTTAATCAATGTTGGAAATTTCCAAAGACTCTAGCAGACTTTAGGGTCCTACTAGTCTAACTTTAAGTATAAATCCGCTCGAAATAGTCGCCCAAAATCTAGAAATTAGACCCGAACATTTATTCCGAACTAGCTGCGCCAAGCGGTTACACTAATAGTCGATCCCATGGGAATATCGGGATAAAAAGTAGCCTATATGTTAATTCAGGGTGTCATGCTTTCCATCGAGCGTGATGTAAAAACAAAATATTTTGATTTCACGCAGGCATCGAGGTAAATCCCCAAGCAGTTCGCGAAGTATCGCAGTCATCTTCAGCATATGCGTGCGAGCCTATTTGCATGCATTTGTTTTACACGGAGGTGACATCGAGGTAGCTAGGTAAACTGCGATCGCAAGGTACCGCAGTATATCATCATCTTCGGCATGTAAAAACCCTTAGGACACCACATTGATGACGTCAACAGTCGGTGACGGCAAGGCGGCAATAACAGGGCAACAGTGTATTTAATAATATTACTATACGGTGATCACAAATCTCTTACCTAAGGTGTGGCAATGTAAATAGTGATGTCTATAATACAAATGAGCATAGAAAAGTATACTTTCAACAGTTTGCGGGCTGATATGAATGCAAAAATGTCAAGGTTTAATACGATCGCAATTGACATAGTGTAGCTCGAAATGATAGCACTTTTGATATTCCCACAACTTTTATTCCTCTGCTCCATACTCGTATTTCAAAGTACTCGCCAGCGGGACCGTGTTCACAAAAAAAATATCCCTTTTTCGGCGAAAAAATAAACAAGGTATACCGTTCACATCACACGTATCAAATTCCACATGCCAAGGTAAACTTGTGATATTTCAGTACGTCTACCTTTCAGTGTTCAAACATATCTGTTTTTAGATACGATATTTGGGAAAAGCAATTGCGGTGAGTGTCGAAATGAACTGCCCAATTCTACCTAGTCTTTTCCCAACTATGTTGGGGTCGGCTTCCTGTCTAACCGGATGCAGCTGAATACCAGTATTTTACATGGAACGACTGCCTATTATCTGACCTCCACAACCCAGTTACTGGGTAACACGATACCCCTTGGTAAGACTGGTTGTCAGACTATCGGGCTTCTGACTACCCGTGACGACTGTCAAAGATCTAAAATTGACAGCCAGAACCACGGTTTAACGTGCTCCATGTCTCGGAAAGCACGTTAAACCGTCTCTATATTTAAGAACGTTCACGCCGTACGGCATTTCATACAAACTTTCAAGCCCTTGTTTTTCGAAATAAATGAACCGATTTTAATAAAACTTCATACGCTTAAGCAGGATACAAAGGTCTAAAAGTTATTTAAGAACATTTTCGAAATGTCTTATTTAAAAAAAGATAACTGGAAATCTCTGTTTCTATGGAAAATTTAAAATCAGTCTAATTTGGCTGGAACACTATTTTTCGAAAATGTTCTTAAGTAACTTTTTAGACCTTTGTGTCCTGCTTATGCGTATGAAGTTTCATTAACATCGGTTCATTCATTTCGAAAAACAAGGACTTGAAAGTTTGTATGAAATGCCGTACGGCGTAAGCGCTCTTAATGGATGGTCGGTGTGGAAATTAACATCTAAATATAAATCTAGATTATTAAAATCATTTGAAAAGTAAGTATCATCTGTAAATCTGATCTTCTAGTACCTATCTGTTGTAAAATAGGGGTCACTAAGAACTTTTCTTTTTGTCCGTCGGTTATTATAACGTTCTGAAATCAGTACCTCCTAAGATTTTCTTATCTACACTACTAGGTAGAATAGTGTTTCCTAAAAACAATATTGAATTAGAAGGGTATAAAATTTCAGCGAAACCAGAGCTTCAAAGACATATTTTTTTTGTTGCTATGGAGATAATCCGACATTGGCCTTGGATTTGCCTCTAAACTTCTTTTTGTGAAAAGCCCGTAGCTACCACTCTAGAATGATGCTCATTAAAAACTACTTACGGATTAGTCTGAAGTCTAACAGTTTTTAATCGAGAAACATGCTTGAGCACCGCTGTTCTTCAGAACACAAATATTTTCTGATTTACTCACGTCGTATTTAACCTTTTACCTTCCCATTTATCTGAAGCTTTGGCAATAGAGTGGTAGACAACTTACCTGAAACAAAAAAATAAACAAGATGAATCACGTGTCGCGTGCGCGTAGAGATCGGTTCGTATATTTGTGTTGAGGTTAATAATGGTTACTTAAATAGTCTGTGTTTCCTGTTTTCGCGGCTAGCGCTCGTCGGTTATGCAATTTGTCACTCTGCCAAGTGTTCAGGTGTTGTGACCTCAGGAGTGACGCCTGTTTGTTGACACATGACGTGACTCATGTCCCTACGTGATGCCACGATCTCACGCGGCGGCTGATCTGTTCCTTTTATGATTAAGGTTACGCTACAAACAGTTGTACTTGTCCCAGATTTTATATAACATCCGGTCATATTAAAAAAGGGCGTCCTAAAAATATGATAATAAATGCAATCTTGTTTGTATTGAGATATTATTCAATTTGGGATCCAGCTTACGCAGAATGGTTATTATTTTTGTCGGCATCCGATAAGTGTCCGTTTATATCTTTGTAAGGTTAATAAAATATGTATAGGTACTTGATAAATTGATATCATTTATATGGCTCTCGTAAAGGTTCCTTTACCAATTGTGACAGCTTGAATTTATTGGTCGCATTAAGGGAATCGTTAATGGAAAAATAACTGGACAGATAATGAAGTGTAATAAAAGAGGCGCACATTATGGGCTCATTTAATTTTGTGGAGGCGACATCGCGGTGCGGTGCGTAGTGATGCGGTGCGATGCGGCGCGATACGGTGCGGCCAGATTACAAATATCTCGTTATGTATTGCGCGATATCGGTTGAATTGAAATGGACATGTTTTCGGTGAAGTAATATGGAGTGTTTAACCATTCGCTAGAGTATTTACCGATCTGTGGTTGGAAAACCATTCTGAAATGGTTTTATTGAAAAGTGATTTGTATTTTCTATAGGAGAATATCTCTATCGAGATGGAAATAATAGTGGGCTATGTCAATAAACAAAATCTAAAAAAGTTTTATAAAGAAGAGAGCGGTGGAAGGAGAGTAAGGAGGCCTTTTTGCCCACTATAATGGCAAAAAAAATCTTTGTTGACAAATACATAATAATTATAATTTTGTGTTAAAATACAAGGTTCATGTAAGTTTAAAGTTAGAAATAAATAAGATAAGAATGAACAGTTCAATGAGCACTGTAATGGTGACAGATTAGAAGTAATTGATTTTAATTAAAATAATCTTGCCTGTAAGTCTTTCGGCGACCTCATGTAACCTTTTGCGACAATTACTGGCTAAGTATTTGTGAATCCCAAAAGATTTCATTTTCTTTAATTACTTCTATTGTTTATGCTTAACAAATCTACTAATAAACGGCTCTGACACAATTTTCATTAAACAATAACAAAAGAGAAATTCTTGGGAATAGTCTTAGTTTAGATAAATACAATTTCGCATGAATTTACTAGCCCGGAACGGGTGAATCGTCACTTTTAAATAATATTAAATTTTCTATAGGCGAATCGTACGAATAGGCACATTCTGAATTTCATGCCATGAAATTAGGAAAAAAGTAGACGTTTTAAAATATCGCTTCTGCGCGCTAGTGTCCTTTTTAGGGTTCCGTACCCAAAGGGTAAAAACGGGACTTTATTACTAAGACTCCACTGTCCGTCTGTCTGTTTGTCTGTCACCAGGCTGTTTCTCATGAACCGTGATAGCTAGACAGTTGAAATTTTCACAGATGATGTGTTTCTATTGCCGCTATAACAACTAAAAACAGAATAGAATAAATATTTAAGAGGGGCTCCCATACAACAAACGTGTTTTTTTCGGCGATTTTGCCTTGTGGTACGGAATCCTTCGTGTCGCACGTCCGACTCACACTTGGCCAGTTTTTCTATACTTTATTGCACAAAATTAAAAATGGGCCAATTCGTGTGAGTCGCCTATAGAAAAAATTATATTATTTAAAAGAGACGATTCGCACTTCTCGGGCGAGTTAATTTGTGCGAATCGACTAATAAGCTTATTGAAATAGTAAGTGACTGTTATCAGTACGATAGTACTCGTAGTAACTTCTAATGAATACTTTAGTTCAATTACCTATCTAATAAATTCATTGATAAACTTTATCGCAGGCTATTAGATACTGGCGCTAACATAATTTGGTGAAATAGTGTCAGCTCCTATAAATATAGATAGGTACAAGTTTATTGAACAATTAAAGGAAACTCTAAGAACTAACACGTTTCGTTCCACAAAAATATTTCTCTTGAATCTTGTCTTTCAATCCCAAAAGTTGTAGTAGAAAAGTTTTAACCCTTTAGTTCGCAAGAGATTTTTCTTCTCAATTTCGTATTTTTTTCTTTTTGAGGGGTTTAGTTATGGTCAGAATGGCTCTGGAAAAATGTTTAAAAAAATCTATATTATATACTTTTCGAGAAAACATATGTTGTTCAGGTACGACATTGCGAAACACTGTAGAAAGTAAAAGCTAATATACAGTATGTTAACTAACAGAGGGCGTTCCCGTTAACCCGCAATAGTATAGCATCCATACATGCTAAAAAAAATACTACCATTCGAAAATAAAATGTTTTTATTTTTTTTTATATTAAAATATTCACTAAAAATCGTAAATTGATACTCTATTTATTTAATTAATTCTAATTTATTTAATTAAATAAATTCCGACATTGCTGTCCTTCAAGTACGCGTGTACAGAGTGTTTCTTTTAACGTATCAATTTACGATTTTTAGTGAATATTTTAATATAAAAAAAAATAAAAACATTTTATTTTCGAATGGTAGTATTTTTTTTAGCATGTATGGATGCTATACTATTGCGGGTTAACGGGAACGCCCTCTGTTAGTTAACATACTGTATATGTTGTAGACTATCAACATTGCGCTTTGAATAGAAAATTAGACTAACTACCAAAATAAAAACAAATTGTAAAAAAAACATGTTTATTAGAAAAATTACACAAATACTTTGTAATTATTATCTAATTTTCATCGGCATTGAGCAAAAAGAGGACAAAATGAGGGCAATACTGCTCTTACCATCGTCTAACGGCTTACGTCTAGTTCTAGACGTTGACGTGATAATGGTAATAGCAGTTTCTCTTTTCTAGCAGCGACATAACATCAGCGATTTCCGGAAACTTCAATTTATTGCTCCAATAGTCACGGTAAGCAGGCATTTGGACCACACCCATCAAAAGAGTTATGCCGATAAAATCTTTTATGTCATCTTCAAATTACCAACATGAAGATATTAGATGATGATATTACATACTGCAGTTCCGAACCAAAATCATATCCCTCTTCTCTAAATGACTTAGATATTGATATTGAAGACTCGGCTAAGTTCAACTCCGAAATATCGGACGAAGAGACGATTCCATTGTCACCCGTCATCCATGAAATGTTGGGATACTGGTCGACCGCAAGAACAACTTCCATTCACGCTGAATTCAGTATCCTCTATATTATCACCTTTGGCAAGCTCGCCAGCAGCAACAACCCGGTCCAAGAGAAAGGCACTTATAGAACCCAGGCATCAAACTAAAAGAGTGAAGAAGTTTGTTCGAAAACCCATGAACTTCAAATTCGAAAAAAGCAAATTTCAACACACAGCAATAGTAGATTTCCCGCAATATAACCCTCCTTTTGATGCAGATCTGAAAACTCCTGAAACTGTATTATTTTGTACCGAATAAAGATTCGTGTTTTCAGTTATAAGATGTATTATATCGTCAGAGAAAAATTGCTGGAAATAATCAATCTGAGTTTTCAGATCTGCATTAAAAGGAGGGTTATATTGCGGGAAATCTACTATTGCTGTGTGTTGAAATTTGCTTCTTTGAATTTGAAGTTCATGGGTTTTCGAACAAACTTCTTCACTCTTTTAGTTTGATGCCTGGGTTCTATAAGTGCCTTTCTCTTGGACCGGGTTGTTGCTGCTGGCGAGCTTGCCAAAGGTGATAATATAGAGGATACTGAATTCAGCGTGAATGGAAGTTGTTCTTGCGGTCGACCAGTATCCCAACATTTCATGGATGACGGGTGACAATGGAATCGTCTCTTCGTCCGATATTTCGGAGTTGAACTTAGCCGAGTCTTCAATATCAATATCTAAGTCATTTAGAGAAGAGGGATATGATTTTGGTTCGGAACTGCAGTATGTAATATCATCATCTAATATATTCATGTTGGTAATTTTGGATGATTACTTCGTCTTCGGTAGCACTACAACTGCTATCATCCGAAAGTGCGTTTTCGGGTGGCACAAGTGTCATAATGGTATGGGTTCGCTGCCATTTTGGCTTAATCTGAAGCAATCAAAAACAAAAAACATGCAAAACCACAAACAAAGCAGAAGAAAATTGTTATTTGCGAAATAAATAACAAAATAAAACCCTTTAAAAAATTAAAAAATATTTTTTTCCACTACGGAACCCTAAATGCTTTCACCCATAGCGTTAGTAATTGCAAGCAGCCCAAAAATGTTATAATATCATAGTTAGTAAAAGTGTAAACACGAATTTAAATTCAAGCAGTACTTCACTGATAAAAGTGCAGTGTCGTTCTTGAACGACATAGGGATTGTTAGGTACTTTTCTGAGAATTGCGCAGTGTTGGTCAACAACAACATACCATTTCAAAAGCTCATAAATTGAATTTTTGTGGATGAAATGAGCAGGTTTTTACATAAATAAATAAAAGCGTTATTTGCAAAGACATTTTTGATGCATAATTCCCATAAACTAGATTAAAATGCTAAAAATCAATTATTATTTACCTTGCGTCCGTGCATGACCGGGGTTCTCACCACCATCTTGCCAAAATGACACTGAATGCTTTTGTGCAACTTGACAGATATATGTTTTTTAGGTAGAGTTTTGTTTTTGCTTATAATTAATGTCAATAAAACTAAAACTATTCTAGCAGAAAACCAGCAATATTTTTTTCTTTACTATGTCGTTCGGGTACGACGCTGCGAATTAAAGGGTTAATGATAACAACTACTAGTTAAAAGTTCTATATATCTATACAAAATAAGATCCAAGGTTTCTGTATTTTAACAAGTTTTATTCAATTTTCACAACAATTGTGTCATTAATTTTGTCTTCGAATTTCCATTTTTTTTTAATGATAACAATGTCTTGCTAAAAGTTTGTTACGTACTTAGGTATCTAGTATTTATTAAAACACCCTGCGGGGTAATTGCGTAACACAGTAACAGTAGCAATGACTTTGATTTTGACTGTTCAACATCATTCATTGCGTTATTTACTTTTCACTTCTCATGCTCTGAAAGTGCTTCTTTGTGCAGGGTATAGGCTGCACAAAATCGAATTTTGTGCACAAGGGCATTAACGTATCTACTCATAAATGTATTATATTAAGGCAAAGAAAATGAGCCATACAGCCAAATGCAATAAAAAGTTCATAGATAGAATTTGTTATTATATAATATTTACTTTAATTTATTTGCCTTATGTGTTTTTTAAGATATAATAGATATTATTTTTTTTAATTCAAGTACGGTAGGTTAGTTGATTTAAGAAAATTATTATTACAAAATTAATTTAATAGTAGGCTGTATAGGTCTGCAGCCTAATATCAATGTCGTAGGATTTTTAAAAAATAAAGCGGCGGGAAACAGCTCTTGTTCTTTTTTCGTGCATTTATTAATTTCTTCAATTTGCTAAAATTGTTAAAAATGTCCAGTGAAGAAGAGGATTTAACAGTCTCTCCTAATACGCTTATGGAAATGAATGCACAGAGAGTTGTGCAACAGATATTACCGCCAAAGTCTCGGGAAAAATATCTCAAAGTTTACGATAATTTTGTAAATTGGAGATAAGAAAAATCCTACTGTTTTATTTCCTCGCAATCGAAGTGAAAAGCAGAGTTTATAACTCGTCCACAAAACCATTTTTATCCTCGACATTACTATCAGCCCTCGCCTTCGGCTCGGGCTGCTAAAAGTCTCGAATAAAAATGGTTTGTTTTGTGCACTTGTTGTAAAATCTACTATTGTTGAGCAGCCACATTTTTCGAACATATGAAGCATTGGATTTGCAATATCCTTTAAAAAAAAATAAACCCCCCCCTTCCTAAAATTATTCAGATTGTGGTCGATAGTGTATTACGCAATCACAGTGCTGTATCTAAACAAAATAATATACAAGGTGTCTGTATTTTTATCAAATGCTGGTATTTAGAAGGCAGTTCATTTATTTTGCCAATTTACATTATTATTATTGGCTCGGAAAACACGAGTCCCGACTGTCATTCGTAGATCTTCGACAGTCGTTACGGGTAGTCAGAAGACCGATAATCTGACACCTAGTCTTACCAAGGGGTATCGTGTTAAGGCTCCTTCAAACAGGCGCGACACGACACGCGACACAATGGCACCGCAAGTCGCGCAACGAGCGGTGCCTTTGTGTCGCGCCTCGCGCCTGTTTGCAGGAGCCTTTACCCAGTAACTGGGTTATGGAGGACAGATAGGCAGCGCTCCATGTTAAGTACTGGTATTCAACTACATCCGGTTAGACTGGAAGCCGTCCCTACCCAACAAACATTTACGACGTTGAGTAGACGTGATGGTGGCAACTTAATGTTATTTAGTATAATCGTATAAATGTCATAAGGACGTTTACTCGACGGCATTAGGGCCCATTTTATTCAACTTAAGGCGCTAAGAGTTTCGTGTAACAGTCATATAAATACCTACTTAGTCGCATAGTAGTCATATACACGTCGGCGATTTGACTACATGTCATGTAATGATAGCTGTTGCGGCGTGTATTCGACTTTGTGTCACAAAATATGACTTTTATATGATGTAATCGTTGTGTTATTGTCATTTAAAGATGATATTGAACGAATTATTATAAAATATTAATTTAATTTAGCAGTTTTTGACAGCTGAGTTAATATTGCATTTTTTCTGTTATTTGAGGTGATAAAACCATTTCATCAGTTGTAAACCATTGTGCAATCAAGTTTACTGATTAATGTGAGGTTATTTTGTAACAAATTTTTAATGCGCTTTTAAAATTTTAATGTTTTCACATATTTTTATTAATAATTTATTATGTGAATGCGTTATAAGACAACTATATAACTTCCCGACCTATAAACTGCGAGTTCATGTATTAAATGTTTACGCCATGATAGTTAGAAATGGTGGAAGTGGTATACAAGGTTATTATAAACCTTTAATATGAGTATTAATTAAATAGCGGTCGTATTATCATGTTTGTGATACTTTAGGATGTATAGAGGTCGTTCGTAATACTTATATTCGAATTATATATAATGGTTACAAATACTACGTTTAAACAATTATTATCCGTTTAGCAAATGTTTAAAAGGTAATTATATGACAAAATTGACAGTATTATGACGTTTATACTACGAAAACGTTTACACGACGAAAAGTTGTATATGTAAGTTTTATAGATGTCGTCGTATAGACGCTATTATTATGAAGATTGTAAAAAAAAATCGAAATAACGTCTATATGACATTATTATACGACAAAAAATGTATATGACTATTCGGACACATAACGCACCAGTACATGACGAAAAGTTAAAAAAATTACTGTAAAATAACTTTAATAAGACTCAAGGTCATATAAATGTTTGATTATATGACAAAAATGTTTGCTGGGTAATCTAGTTGTGAAAAGTCTAGGCAGATTGATCGACATCCAAAACTTGTGACTTTTGTTAAAAAAAAAGTTTTTATTCTTAAACAAACTATACTTTTTATCTCTATGAGAACACATAGCCCTTAATTTTCATTATGAATAATATAGCCGGTCAAAATAACCCGGTGTTGACACAAATCTGTGGCTCCCGAATAGAGTCGCTATTTCTGTCTGTCGGTCTCGTAATGACTAGACGATGCCTAAGCGATATATCTACAGAACGTTATATATTTTGTATTTTTATTACGTAAGTTTCTTGGGCATCAATGATTTAGTTTTATTGTTCTCGGTTATAGTTTGTTTGTGCTGTAAAAAAATATAGGTTTTATAATTATGATTTCTGTTTGAGTTTTATTTCAGTTTAGATTTTTAACCGCTTAAGCTGATCGCACATTTGTAAGCACCGTACGCGCCGCACGTACCGAACGCGCCGCATTTTAAAATTGGGTCGCATATTTGTCAGCACCGTACGCACCGAACGCGTCGCATTTCTGTGTGCTGCCAACAATTTTTGCAGTTTTTTCTTGCCTCTGGTGTGAAACGGTGCGGTGACATTTTGCTATGGAAGAAATTGTTGTAATAGTCTGCTTAATGGCAGAGGAAGAAGAAAATGAAATTCGAAGAAAAATCGCCGCACGCGCCGTACGCGCCGCGTTTTATGACGTCATCAGAATGGTTCCTTCGGAGTTCGGATGCCTACCGTATTTTACGAAATGCGGCGCGTACGGTGCGGATAAATATACGAGGTTTCATATAATTGCATACAACGAATTCTAAAATGCGGCGCGTTCGGCGCGTGCGGCGCGTACGGTGCTTACAAATGTGCGATCAGCTTTAATCGAAGCTAATGAGACACATTTGATTTTCTGTTATAATGGGCCGATAGCGTACCACGCCGGGATTGAGTGGTTAAGCACAGCCTGTGAATTTATATTGTTGCCACAGCTTTATCATTTAAATTGGTTTACAGGATTAGGGCAGGCCATTGCCCCAAAAAAAAACGTTGGTTAGAAAAAAAATGTTTAAGTTGTTTATTGTTTCATTCATATAAATTTACCCATTGTCCTTTTCGGGTGGCAGATGTGGGCGATAAACATGTGGTCAAATAAACGTATCATTTGATTGCCTTCAGTTGATCTAAAAGCTAAAACCCGGCGCTATTTCACGTCTAAAAGTAATATTTAATTCATCACCTATTTGTGATTTCATGTGTTTCCATTTGTCTAAATACAGCTACCGAAATCTCTCCGTCTTCTTAAATTAGCCATCTATGCATATTACGAAAGATCTTACTGAATTAATTTGTTTATCAAATTGTGATAAAAATGTGATACTTACACAAAATGTATAAATTAGCAGCGATAAAATATGGTATGTAAGCATGAATTCACGAGAAAATGAGCTGAATATCGTGTGGCGGTAGTAAGGTTTCACTGAGTTAAGAAAGAAAAATGTGATGAATGAACGTATAAATAATCATGTCGGCCGCGCACACTTTAATCATAGTTGTATTTTCAGTGATATACGGCAGGCTTAATACTTTTCCTCATAATTTAAGGGAGAGAAGCCTTTGTTGTTTCCTGCGTTTATCATCATCAGAGCTATCAGAGGTTTATGAGTATGTTACTACTTGGAAACATAACCTTAGTAATAAGCGATTTTCAAGATGCAACATACAACAAGAAGCACAGGTGTCGAACATGAGGAAATTTTTTGATCTACTGAATGACAGTTACCTACTTTATTTCAGACGTCCGATTGGTCCGATTTATCAAAGCTTTATAGCAGCTCATCTTGCAGCTTGTTGTCATTCACATAGAGTCAAGTATTTTTTTTTCCAAAAATAATAAAAAATATTATTTTTGTTCATTGATCTACATTGTATACACCAGTAGCGGCCATAAAAATCCTTTGTTCTTAAATCCATAAGCATTTCCGGAAAACTACGAAAAAATTTGAATATTCAAAAGTTCGGAATAGCATTTCATTGTCCAACGGATGAATAAATCCAAAATATTGCGCGCAAACGAACTCCATTCAATATTCTGCTCTGATGAATAATTAACTAGCTGACGGTTCACTACCAGTCACAGTTTTACTATAAACTGTATCAAAAGAGTTTTGCGACATAGATAACAGGACCTGACTTCAAACATGGATCTATCTTAACTAATATTATAAAGAGAAAAGAGTGTTTGTATGTTTGTTATGCTTTCACGCTAAAATGGCTGAACGGATTTCGATGAAATTTGGCACATGGGTAGACCATGACCTGGATTAGGACATAGTTAATTTTTTGTCCTGATATTCTCACGGGATCGAGATTTATGCGGGTTAAACCGCGAGGCGCAGCTTTCGTTAATAATAATAAAATTATGATCATCATGTCCTTCACCTTTTTCCAACCGTGTCACCATTAATCACCAAGTTTCAGACATTGATCGTCACCTTAAGGTCTCCAGACTTGATCTTGTATCATCTCTATTTTGACATTAAGTGGTCTGTCGACGTTGTCCATATTATCGTTTTGCCCAGCAGCCTTTATTTGGCTTTCAGCAGCTCAGCTCAACCCTATAACGTGCTTTACTAGATACACAAAAGCTCCAAGTGTAAGGAAAGGTCACTGATCTTAAGAACTGACCGCAATATACTCGCCACAAATCGATTAATTTACTTTGTATGGTATCCATCTAGCGACAATGGCTTCATCAACACATTCCAGTAGACTAGATGTCAATCGTTAAACTGATTCATATAGGAAGGTAATGATACTCAGAATACTCGATACCCAGCCAAAGACTAATATTACAGTAACGCTCCATCAATCGCAAATCACAGTTTGACATCAGTTTATCATTTCATATTATAAGTATGTAATTCGTTCAAGGTTGTCGTTGTCAAAAAGACAATGGGCATTTTGTTCTAAATGTTAATGTAGTGTAAAAGACGGAAACGCTGCCAATATTTATAGTGGTGCATATGTTGGTTATAAATCGGGCCGAGCCGTCGAGCGTAAGGTCACAGGGCATCTGGCGTAGGATCGCATGTGGTTGCTATTTTTATCGCCGCCATTCAACGCTCTGATATCGCTCAGTAAATTGTATACGCCTCCAAAACATAAAGAGTACAATAAACAGACAATGTCAATGAGGCTGATAAGATTTTGTATATTTCTGTGGAAATCTCGGTAAATAACAGGTGTTATTTTTTTCATTTCAATAAAATAATCAGCCCTACCTACACACTCTCGTGTAGGTAGTCTTTTATGATCTTTTTATAAGTTACTCTGTTTACCAATATAAATTATAGCTGGCCTTAGGGATACCGGGAAACATAAGCGATGTATCGGAAATAATTTTTTGAGCTTCAGATTCTGGGGAAGATTTCATGTTTCCATAGGACGAGGTAAACACGAGCCATTAGCATACCGTCGCCGCTGGATTGAAAAGCCACAATGCCTACCTGAGAGACTTTGAGAACTTACAAGTCAAAGAAATATACTTACTTCTTCGATAATAATTTTTAAGCATTGAATTTAATTGTAAATGAGCAGTGGTGGCCCAGTGACAAAGGCCTTACGTGTTAAGGCTCCTAAAACAGACGCGACACGCAATATAATCGCGCGCGTCACAAAGGCACCGCTCGTTGCGCGACTTGCGGTGCCTTTGTGTCGCGCGCAATTTTATCGCGTGTCGCGCCTGTTTGAAGGAGCCTTTATAGGTCGTGGGTTCGAACTTACGCAGGCACTTTATTTTGTGTAAATTATTTTATCGCCACTGCTTTCAAAACGGTGAAGGAAAACATCGCGAGGAAACCGGCATGTCCTAAAACCAAACATTGAAAGGCATGTGGCATCCGGGCAACGCGGGCCTAGTGCGGGATACTCACAGAGAGGAGTCCTGTGTCCCAGATGTGGAAACAATACACGCTCAGTATGCTAAGTATTGTATTCCACATAGAATCATTAATATTTAAATACACTGTCGTCAACCAACAATGGTCTCTACCATCCACCGCTTACGCACTGACCAGACCCCTCCACCATATGGTAAAGACTTCGTAAATTAAAACCTGTTCACACAATCGTTTTAATTTTTGCAATAAATAGTCGAAAAAGGTCAGACCTTCGATTACCGTGCTTTTAGTGGGCTCGAGCCAAACAATGCTGGTACAATGGGGCTTTTAAGGTAAACTGACTCTTTTGTCTGCGTTCCGCAGTCGGGTGCGACAGACTTTCGTACAAGTGTATTATCGACTACGCCAACACATTTGCGTTCTTGAGTTACACGAATGCAAATAAAGAGAGGATTTTATTGAGAGCGAAATATTGTAACAAGTTTTTTCCATTTTAATTTCTTTGTTTATCAGTATTTATCAGCTTTACTGGTACAGATGTTCTATGTCACGAAGTCCGTTTGGCTATGAATGTTGTCAAGCGTGTACATGCACATTGTGATCAACAGAGACTCAACAAAGGGTGAAGTAAAACGGTACACATTCGCGGAAATAGCCTCATGCGACGGCAGCAAGGGGCAGTCGCTGTGGAAGCGCGCTTGTCGAGATACACGTCACTACTGCAATCAAAGCCGAACGGACTTCGTGAAATAGAATATCTGTATCCGAAATCCACAACATTAACTAGCTGGAGAATATGGTGATCCTCGGCGTTAATAATTTAGTCACCTACATAATATAATGCCTGTAATCCTCGAACGGTTAGGCAGAGATGTAGCTATAGTATACCGAAATATTGCCAGTAACGTTTAAGTCTAATGTAATAGCCGTAATAGGGGGCAAGCCTATTGCCAACAGGGCACAGATCCAGACTATGGGCTGCTACTGAGAAGTTCCTTATGAAAAAAGCCTATAACACTTTTCCCGAACTGGGAATCAAACGAAGGTCCTCATGCTCAGCAGTAGCGCGACCACTGAACAAACGAGGTAGTTGGTTAACGGTAATTTAGTTTCAACATAAAAAGGTACAATAACTAACAATTTATACATGAGTTTGGCAGCCTGTCATTTCAGAGTGTATTAAATTTTAATATGGGTACTTTTACCTCACCACGTTTATGTCAAAAGTTTTTCAGAACGCATTAAAATTCTGTTGAGTTGAATTCTCTGAGCTTGGCCAGACTGGCAGCGTGGGCGTGGCGCGGCGTACTAAAACATAAGAAATTCATTTGAGTGTCTATAGTGGGCAAGCGGGCGTAGTGAGCGGCGCGGACACGACAACACGCAGAACGTAGCCGCGCTCGACTGCGGACAGGCAAATCGCGCGCGTTCCCGCACCCGCGCCGCTTCCCGCCCCGCGCTGCCAGTCTGCCCGCGCAGTCTGGAGAGTGAAATTTTTTAATCATTAACATTTAATCATTGTTTTTAATGTAGCCTATAGTCAGAGATACAACGAGACATAGAAGGTGACTTCGACGAGTCATAACTGAAATGTGACGAAACGGACAGATAACTTTTGACACTTGATAAATAATGAAGTAATCTAATAACTACTTAATCGCACCAAATAAAAGACAAGGGCATCAAAAAATTGTCAGCTCCTCGTAATTGTTGCTTACACCTCGTAACACGGCTAACTTTCATTGAGTTTCACTGAGCGCCTTTTGCGCGTCAAACACATTTTTCCTGGTGTAAATCTGAGCAGCGTAATGGGAAAAGTTCTAACAAGTATTCCGAACATATTATGTGCCATTAATATTCTGACGAGTCTCCGACGTTGGGAACCCTATAAAAGTTCAATGAACGAGCATGGCAGTAGCTTATAATTTTAATATTTACGTGTTATTGTGTTCTTGCTCGGCAGGGTGAATTGTTGTTATCTCAGCAATTGCATGGCTGAATCTTTGCCCATGAGGAATGGAGAAAACTTGCCAAAAGATTATTACCACAATTTTGGAAAGAGAGAAAGAAGCGAATCTATATTTTTTATTTAATATAAAAAGGAAAAAGAGTTTTGGCACTGTGAAACCATTTCACAAAACTCAGTCTTTATAGTCGGAACTTATATGTTGAAAGATGAACATTCGTTTAAAAGGATTTTTGTGTCGCTTCACAAATCAATCTGAAACTTACAGCACGTGTGACGAACGTGACACGTGCTAAAAGAACGCCTTTGGCAGAAATGGTCGCCTGTGACTGCCCCAGGAATTATGGCACAAGTTCGAAATATTTATCAAACACGACTTTACAAACATGTTTCACAAAAAAAAAACACGTGCTTTTACTACAAAAATGTATTTGTTTATCCAAATTATAAAATCAATTTTTACAAAAATATGAAAAAACACGTTTTTTACTACAAAAATATATATGTTCATTCAATTATAAAATCAATTGGGCCATATATATTATAATAAATACACGTTTTCGGTTATTCGCTATAAATTAAAGAATTATTAGATTTACTCAACGAATACCTTCTTAAAGCTGTAGGTAAATAATCTGAGACGAGACACGCAGACGTTTCTCAGCTGTAATTCGGAAAATAAAAGGTTCAATTTTTCACCTTTTGTGGGCAAAGAAATATAAAAAAAGGATTTTTTACAAATGGAAACGTTCCCTTTTCGAGCAGTCTATTGTTTGTACAGGGCGAAGAAATGTTTTCTGGGGGAAGCAAAAAACCCTTTTTGTTCACCACTTAGCTGTGGATGGGCCTAAATGGCTGGAATTTATGATTTATTCGTTGTTTAAGGATTAAGGAAGTAATGTGTTACATTGAAGTGTCAAAGCGCTACCCAGTGCCATGGCGAGACGTTTGTTAGACCCTCTTCAACGTGAAGACAGCGGCTAAAACCATAAATATTATTCCATTTCTCTTATTAGGTATTTCAATAATCATTAGAAAAAAATAATTCTGATTGACAACCCTGACAAATGTAGAAAGGGTGTGAGAAGATATCGTCTGACATTTTTCAGAAATCGATTTAGTGTCAAGTAAACAAATAATAATCTCTCTCTCACAGAGAGGAGATGAAATAAATAAGTTGACACTTTTACTTGTTTTTTTGAAGTGAAAACTTCTTTAGCGGCGCTGTGTACTTTTTTTGGAATGGGTAAAAACTTCTAAACTCGCGTCAGGTCACGTGACCCTGATCGAAAATTCGTAAGACGTAAAACGTCAGACGTAAAACGTAAGACGCGCGTTGTTGAGGACAGCGCCATCTATGCACATCGGGAAGAACTACGAGGGCCTCGCGTACTAACGTCAGACGTAAAACTTAAGACGCGCGTTGTTGAGGACAGCGCCATCTGTGCACATCGGGAAGAACTACGAGGGCCTCGCGTACTAACGTCAGACGTAAAACTTAAGACGCGGGTTGTTGAGGACAGCGCCATCTATGCACATCGGGAAGAACTACGAGGGCCTCGCGTACTAACTACGTAGTTCATCCAACAACGACGAGATGGCGCTGAACCACGGATATATAACTGACGACGAGCTCTATGCGAGCGGCTTGCTTCTCTTACCACTGCCGCGACCAACACCACGAACTGAAGTCTATCCTGTGTGCTTATTTGTAAATCTGAATAAATTCCTTTCACGAGAAGAATAAACCAGTCACTTTGGTCATCATACCTGATTTGCAAAAAACCCTATAAAATAAGGAACACACCTTAACACGCGTGTTTTGTTTATAAGACGATTCACAAAATACACTCGTAATTGTTCAAGTTTTCACTTCTGTCGGCACTACCGGAGTGCCAGTGTTTTTTTTTTAGATATTTTAGGTGTTTGACAGCTTCGACAATTACGCAGCCATTTTCAATAGCCTTTAATTCTTTTTTTAAATATCGGTACGTAAATTGCGATGATGTAAGTGATAATTAACGAGACATGTCGATGTTACGTTTGTCATACGTATGCTAACGATTATAATACATAACCTGTTGTTTATGTAAGACTAGCTTCAGCCCGCGACTTCGTCAGCGTGATCTTTTTATTTGGGTCCATGTCATTTACCGGGATAAAAAGTGTACCCTAAACTGTGTTAATCCGGTTTATAAACTGTGAGCCAAATTTCATCCAAATCCGTACAGCAGTTTTTGCGTGATTGAGGACAAACATACAAACTTTCACATTTATAATATGAACTGCAGTACTTTAGCAAATATTTTGTTAATACGTGGCTTTTTATTGTTTACTTTTCTTTACAACTTGACATTGCCAAGGATAATAACCAGTAAGCACTCAACAAACTTGAGATTTGTCAGCAGATTTGGTGATCAGAATAATAATTTATGAAGGCATAGGTGCTTTATAAGGGAATAATGTGCCTCAATACTTTTTATCCTAATTGATCATAATTATCATAATCATTCTCTCGCCCTTATCTCGATTTACCCGATTTACTTGGGGTCGGAGCAACATGTCTTTTTCTTCCACACTTCTCTATTAGTCGTCATCTCGGTAGTCACCTCCTTTCTAGCCACAACATCTTTCACATAGAGTCATAGACCATCCATCGTTCAGTCTTCCCCTACTCTTATAGTCACCCATATTCATACCCAAAACCCTCTATCAATCCATCGTTTCTCTGATCGTTTCTTTGGTCTTCTCGCTACTCTTCCAGCTATCATTCATACCCAAAACCCTCTATCAATCCATCGTTTCTTTGGACTTCTCCTACTCTTCTAGCCATTATATCCAAAACCCTGTATCCATCCATCGTTTCTTTGGACTTCCCCTAGTCTTATAACCATCCACATTCACACCCAAAACCCTCTAACAATCCATCGTTTCTCTGATCTTTTCTTTGGTCTTCTCCTACTATTCTAACCATTCACATTCATACCCAAAACCCTCTATCAATCCATCGTTTCTCTGATCGTTTCTTTGGTCTTTTCCCACTCTTCTAGCTATCATTCATACCCAAAACCCTCTATAAATCCATCGTTTCTTTGGTCTTCTCCTATTCTTATAACCATCCACAATCATAGTCAAAACCCAAACTACCTCCCTCCTTGATCCTAATTGGTCAATAATTGATCAAAGACCGAATTTAAATGCTTTAAAAATTAATCCAAACATTAACTTCGAGTTTCTGAACACAATTCTTTTTAACTTTTATGATAGAAAAGAACAGGACGGTTTATTACCCATTAAAAATCTCCGCTTACAAGAAAATATATACGTATATTTTCTTGTAAGCGGAGATTTTTCAAGGAGTACAACAAAAACAACGTGAATTCATTATTATAATCGTATATCCTTTCTCTCGACTTTCATTTTAATTAGACTCGTAAGGGTTACGTAACAGTTTTCAATATAGTAACACTATGTACTAAAGTTGTAACTGGATATTATTACAGTATATACGGACGAGGGGTAGGTTTGAGATAATTGGATACATGGGCATCCTCCTTTTTCATACCTTTTTGATTTTTAAATCCGAATACCTAATTGGATTTGAACAATTCTTTTTGAATCTGTTAGCCCAATTCTTGAGGAAGGTTATCTATAGGCTATTTAACATCACGCTACGATACTCAGGAGCCGACCAAAAAAAGAAACAATCACGCGAAAAACGCACAAGCTAGTAATTTATATTCATGTGCGGATAGTGCGCGAATTCTCTAGATTCTTAGGTCTTCATTAGGTACTTTACAAAGAGTAGTTATACACAAAACTCCAAATCCAAATTTAATATTGTTAGCCCATAATAACAAGGAGCGATCCAAAACGGAATAACGAATCGCTCAGCAACGGCGCCAATACAATCGTCATCTAAATAAATCCAATAAGCCATTTATCTCGTATTTTGCATAAATATGTAATTCCTATCCTTGCTTTTACAAAGTATTCATAGCGAGTCTTCACCTTGAAAGGAAATACCTAACTCAAAGGTTAATTGATTCCACGACGTCATGAAGCGTTTCTCATTAACAATGAATAATTTACGTAAAACGAAACTGTACTTCCGAATTGATCGATCAAATAACACATAACATCTCGCCTGTAATCCCTGAAGGGTAAGACAGAGTTGTATCTATGTATAATAGTAAGTACAGTTACCAAAAGAGATAAGTAACCAGGGTCGTCGGATATAGTTAAAGTTTGGTTAGAAATCGATGGGTGTTTTCGAATCAAGTTTACGTAGTATAAAACAAAGTCGCTCCCGCTGTCTGTAAGCTTAGATCTTTTAAACTGCGTAACGGATTTTAATGCAGTTTTCAGCAATAGATAGAGTGACTCAAGAGAAAGGTTTGTATTTGAAAAAATATCGATAAAAAGTCCGCGATGGTTTATGTTTATCTCCTAAGGATAACCCATAGTAACCAGTTTTATCTTTTACATACATATTACAAAAAAAAATGGGTTATTTACCAAGCTATTTTAAACAGTATTATTCCTTATCCAATTAAATACGTTAGATACGTTTTGCATTTCATGTAGATCAAAATTGCCCTTTCATTAAAATGAATAAATATCTTAGAAGATATCAGAGATTTAAAACGCGGGGGTAGAGCGGTTGGCGGGGCGGTACGAGGTTCGCCGGGTCAGTTAGTTTTTAATATGATAAATTATCAGTTTGTTTTCTATTAATTAAATTTTGTTAGCCTCCGACCACTAGACCAAGGAGGCAGTAGCAAACTGGATTATTATGCTTTTATAATACATTATACTGTTATACTTCCTACAGATCCTTGGCAGCTCTGGACAGAGAGTGGTGGAATGAAACTAGGGAGACCTTTGCCCTACAGTGGGAAAACGACGGTTAATAAAAAAAAAAACTGTCAAAAAAACAGTGGCACTCCGGGAGTGCCGACAGAAGTGAAAACAAAACACAAACAGAATACTTTGCCATCACTCACTGACATATCGGATAAAACTAAGTATACGTTTTCCGGTACCAAAATCAAACCAGGAAAATTTGTCTTCAAAAACATAAAGGACACGAATAAAGGACATACAAGTTAAAATAATTTCCTCCTAAATGTGTCATTAAATAAACAAATCACGAATAGAAGTCGGGTTAATGTTTACATTGATGATTTCACGTAATTGGTAGTATGTCTGTCATCGCCAGAATGTGGGATGTCGTAAAACTAACTATACATTTGTACCAGGGTTACAGAATCTCAAGGTAGTTGAGGCTATGAGTTTGTTACGTTGTGGTTGTGGACGATATTTTTCTTATGTTTATTGTTTTTAATAGATGTATGAATGTGTCCATTAGAGTGTTTTTACGTCAATAATTGAATACTTTTAGTTATTAATTTAAATAAACTACCAAAGTTTTCACCCGACTACGGCGAAGCAAAAAGGAGGGTTATGATTTTGACCGGTATGTATGTATGTTCATCTGCCGGTCGATTCTATAAAAATCTCACCGTGAAAACTTAAGTGAAGTGAGTTTGTTTTTGCTAGGAATTGACACTATTGACAGCTCACTCCACGGTCACTTCACCTAAGTTTTCACGGTGAGATTTTTACAGAATAGCACCGCTGTTCCTTCATAACTCAAAAACTACTTACAATAATTTGACAAATGAGGTATTGTTAGAAGCGCCTTGACCGTTCACTGGTTATAGAGTATGTGACGTCACATTAAATTCAATATGGCGCCCTCTAGAGGACATAAAGTAATGAATTTAAAAAAAATATTTTTGGATGGTGCCTCGTGGTGGGGTATCAAATGAAAGAGCTTAAAATTAGTACATTGAAATGTACGTTGTGTATGTTGTATGTGTGTGTGTATTTTTGAAAAAATATAAATATTACTGAAATAAGCCCCAAATTAATAAGATAAAATTAAAAAAGTTTAAAATCTAAAACCCGACTTCTGAAAAGGATGAAACAAGAAAGTACCTTCCCGTGGTCACATGCTACCATAGCTTATATGCATGTTAGTACAGAAGCATGTGACCACGGGAAGGTACCGTCTCTATAACTCGCTGGTCAATAATGTGATTTGAATTTGGCACCTCGACTAAAAAATTGTATGAAGTATCTACCAAAAAAAAAAAAACGAAAATCGAATTGCTTTTTGTTCTATTGCGGGAGGTGTGTAAAATGGAGCATTCTCCTCTAGGATAAAGGTGTTTTGGTCATGGGCGAGCTTGAATGCCTCGCTGTACTCAGGTTTCTAGTCGTAGTGAGTAGTAGTAGTGAGGCGAAGGAGTCTTAGAGTAAGCTCCTGATCGAAACGAGGGAGCTCGGCATTAAATATAGCGCCCGTGACATAAGACACTTCTTTATCCCCTAGGTGATTAATCACATAATCAATATCAGAATTTTAAGTGTTTTACTAACATTTCTAACATTTTCACTGTTCATTGTCTAACATAAACATCATAATATTCACGGCGATTGTTTAACTATTTGATCGGTGGAGAACTAGACAGCTAACGAGTAAAATATAAATACGCTAACTTGATGAAATACCCGTACGAGTAGCTACGCGTGTACTAATATTTATATTCCAAGACTACTGAGCCAGGAAGTGCATGGTTTTATCGTTATCACGTCGTGACGTAATATTTACACATTTAACACGTTACACGTAAGGCAGAGGCCACACGCGGCGTGTGCGCAAACTTCCAGATTACAGGGTTGTCGCGCTAATGTGACGATGGCATAACAAAATTTTATATTCATAGGAAATGTTAACGCGAACAGGTTTTTTACGTGACTTTCAGGAATATGCATAAAGTTTTTATCCAGTGGAAAGTTGTGCTTTTGAGTTTGCTATAATGTTGGAGGCGTCCATAATTTTATGCTTGTTTTGTTATGAAAAGATTGGATCTACTGGTAAAATGTCTATAGGGATGTTTTACTTTACACGAGATGAAATGAAAATGATTTTACTCATAATATTAGAGTAGATTTTTGAAGGCATTATTTTGAATATGATTCTTTGTAACTCATAATTTTTGGAAAAGCGAAACGGTGATAGGTCATCAGCTTCAACGATAGTGCCTGCCTATAATAAAAGAGTAGTAATTCCGTAATCACTTATCCAATAAGAACAAACACTAGCCTAAAAGTTACTTACAGATAACCATAGTCTACATCGTTTGAGCTAGGACTTGAGGTAATGTCACTTTTACAAATATCATAATCCAAAAATCTTATGTGCCAATAAACATGACAAGCATAAAAGGCCCTATTTCTCTAATAATAAGGATGACAACGTTATGCAAATGCGTGGTCAGATATAACATTTCTATCCGCCTGTCCGAAATTCCGCATCGTCAGCGGAACTATGAAGGGACTAATGCCCGTTTTACGGCTTTCCCCTCTTTTTATGGTTATTTCGGATATGATTGTCGACACTCGTAAAAGAACTTTTCTTATAAACGTTTTCATATGGATCAGCGTTTATGTTATCCTTTCAAGGACTTTTGTTTATTCTTTGAGATTACTTATTTTAATAAAATTGCCAATATTATTTATGAGTTTTGTGATGAAGCGAACCACAATTTGTAAATCTGTAACAGATGATGGATTACTTAATTTGAGAAAAAAACTGGCAACTTTTTATGTTTTTCGAGATGCAGGGCTAACCTTTGATAAGATGATGTGCGAAGTAACGTTTCAAAAAGGCACAATGTATAAACAATAGAATGTAGAGTATTAGGTAATGTACAAAAAGTATTTAAAAAAATACAACATCAAGTGGTTAATTTCAAAAGAACACATCAAACCTAAATATTATAATATGTTAAGGCACACCGCACACTGCATTCCAACATCGCATTAGTATAACAAGTTTATATCAAATACGAGTATGTACATTAAATACAGTTCGTTCTTATTGAATATCCCGACAATGTCAACAAAGAAATATTGTGAAATTGACTTGTCTAATTAATTATTCATGATCAAACTTGGTCAAATGATCGTTGTTTTAATCGCTAAATTGGTAAGATAAGTGTGATCGTAAAGATAAACTTGTAATTTTTTAAAATTTCACAATATAACTTTGTTTATAATGTTGTTATATTCAATAGAAACAAACTCTGTAAAGGAACACCAACACTGTTAACATCAATTCAATCCAATACGAAAAACACTGTCAAACAGAATTCAGGTATCTAGAGCTTCTATCATAAACAAGGTAGTAAAAGTACTTTAAAAACCCATTTTACCATGCTTATGATATATATGTAGGTACTTTTAATAGAACATTCTATTTTGGTGTAAAAAATTCATATGCTTTGATTTGTTCCTAACATCCTAATAATATATATTTCATATAATATATTTATGGTTTATGAATTAATCTTTAAAAAAAAACCATTAACCTGTTTCTGATGTTTAGTAACATAATATATACTTATTTAATAACATGAGCATACCTACAACCTAAATTGGAAAAAGCAATTTCCATATAAGCTTTGATTTCATAAAAACCAGATCTCCAAGTATTATAGAAAAGGGAAAGTTGCGAATGAAAACGTCTTCGTATTTCATTTTGTTGACAGCATTTTCATATTTTTATTTTCGTTGGATTTGTTTTATTACGAGATAATTCTGTTTGACTGATGAAAAAACGGTGTAAGCCTGTTTGTTGAAATCTGAAGCTATTATGTCTCATTATAATGTTTTAAGCCCATTTTTATTATGAGGCTGGTTGCGAATGTGGCTTCCATCATTGCGTTTGTTGTACAGCGATAAGTCTATCTAAACTAAACTTTCTGTTTAATTTTTCTTTTTGTTCCTTTTTTTTAATACATTTTGTGTTTTATTTTTGACTGTGTTTAGTTTAGCTTGTGATATTCCTGTACGAATCACATTATATACTTTTTCTTTCTTTCTTTCTTTTAAAGACATACTAACAACATCTGTGCACAGCCTTACCTATCATCAAAATATACTCATTATTGGCGCTAAACATAGTCGAATCATCATTCCATTTCAGTCAGTAAATTGGCGAAGACCGAATTACATTTTAAACATGTTCAGTTCTAATTGTATTTTGATTTCGTGAAAATATCCCCAATTAACCATAGGTACTTATTAACTTTGGGACTAATATATTTTTCTTTATTACTGTTAGTTTTTCCCATTCACTGACCTTACTATGAAGTTCATAAACTCTAGGCTTAATAATCCAACTTCTTAGTACTTAAGCTCAGAGCTATAGAGTTCATTTATATAGACAGAGTCGATTATTGCTAGAAACTTCGGTTATTTCGCAAAAGAATAACAGTTTTTGCACTATTAGCAATTCGTAGAGTTTTAATGAAATTGCGCCTAATCGTAGCAATTAGGAAAATTTTACTATCTCTACTTATAAATATTACTTTTCATAATTTAACCCTTTCTTCCCAGGTAACTTTTATCAAGTCTATCTAAATGTAGTTAACTATCAGCATAATGCACAAAAGATAATGCCCAAAAAGATAATGGGCAAGAGGGGTCCAAATGTCCTCCACTAACGAGACACATGTAACTGAATTGTCTATTAATTTTGGAGTAATTTTCAAACTAACTTTTACCGTTAATTGCTTATATATATTTAATTGCAATTTGTTACATCATACTACAATTATACTACTTACTCTTATTATACTATACTTTTATTATATAATATGTTAACTGTAACCTTTGTGTAAAGTAACATGTCCTATCTAAGAGAACCGGGTGATCTGTAACTCAGGACCCTCCTGTCTCAAGATTTATGATTATACCTAATACCCACATATTGTTTGGGTCTGCCATTGTTGTCTTTACGCTACACTTTACATACGACACTAAAATCGTAAATATTGCATTATCTCAATGCCTACGTGCATTTCATCTATCCACCTACTTTTACGTCTCGAGACATCCTCAGTAAACTTTCCCTATCAAACATATAAAACAATCAAAGCATATGAATGGTACCAGGGCACAATAAACTAGCAGGATCAGGTCAGTTAGTCACCGGGGACTTTAGGTACCTGGGGAGGTCGAGCGCGCCTTGAAGTTCGGTGCAATCATGACAGTCTCTGGAAATCACAATCAAATTTATCAAATATTAATTTTATTTTAGTGTGTAGGTACTTAAATTAAAAGAGTTTATGTAGATAAATAAAGTCCAGTTTCACAATAAAAATGAACATTTTAAAATTGGCCTTAAGTCTAAAAGATCCTCAACTCCAGTCTACGTCATTTCATGACAAAAACGTCACTGATTTGATCGTCAAATCTGTTTCGCATTCTCATACTTTTAACCATGACGTGACAAAGAATAAGGTTGTAGGTACGTCTTCTTTTCATGGAATGTCTAGGTACACTTAGGATAAATTACTGGGAACTGGGAAGCCTCTTACTGTGGCAAAGTTCGGCCTGCTATCGATCAAAAGTATATTTGTTTACACCCACACAATATAGCGTTTTTTTGTCACAAGTTTTACAATAAACAATATTATTGGGTTGACGTTTATACTACTACAAGGCTCTTTTGGCGCTCGAATGACGTTTAACAGGGGAGCGCTGTCAGTAAATGTTTGTGAAATTGAAAAAACAAGATGGCGGCGTTAGTTCTGATTTTGGCCACGCGCTAAGAGACCCTTGTAGCGCTTTAACTAGGAAAGTTCAATAGCATTGTCACCCGTTTGGGAATTGAACCCAGAAACTTCGCAAGGAGGTCTGACTATGTAAGGCTCAATTGCTAGAAAAAACTACATGTCAAGTTAGGGATATATCTAGGTAGGGTAAGTTAGGTACATAGATATAGGTACTATTCATTATTTTCAATTATGTATAATAGAATTACAATAAAACATATATTACAAATACGTAGAAATACGTCAATGTTTTCCCCATAAAGTTGTAACAATCTTTATGACACAAACAACACTATGTACTTTATTATTTATTTTCCATTGTATTTCTTTACAGCTGAATAAATACGCTGTAATAAATACACGTCAATGGTGTTATTCGACTCTATGCTACATATCGTAGAAAAATAAAGGGGAACAACTCAATAAAACTAGTGCAACACAATGAATGGTTGAAATCTATGACGCTACTCATATGAAAAAACATTTGTAAGAAACTACATAACAAAAACAAAATGGCGGATGGAAATGTTAAGGAAATGCGTTTCGTTTCATTTCATTCATTCATTAATTGCTTTAGAAACTAAAAAAAATGTCAAATGTACTGTACGAATCTGTTAATGGATCTATATAGAGTTGAGAAAAAAGTACTTTTTCTAAGAAAAAAATTACAACAGAAAAGAGGCGAAAGCATCCCTATAAATTTAATAAACATACGAGTGTACGTGTAGTGACTTTACAAGGGAAAGTGTTTATATGCATGTATGTAAACAAACTCAATTATATCATCGTTATCTACGAGACGCTCGTATCTTTGCAAGCCCCGAGCAAGGCCATCAGAGTTCGGAATGTGATTGTCCGTTATCATAATATTTCATTTGTTCGTTCAGTATAACAATATGAGGTATCTGCTCAATAAAATTGTAGAAACAGCTAAGGGGTGTTTAGACGATCGACTTTTAACGGTCCTATATAATTGTAAGACCAATAAAAGGCGATTGTCTACACTCCCCCTAATTATAATAATTCGGGGAATCGAATTCAGATTATTCGGTGTAAACGGACCATACCATGCTATAAAAATTGGCTCCAAAAAAGATTGCAGCAAACATACTACAGAACAGAAGTCACATTCCTATACGCCGTGAAAACTGTATTTTAATATTGATACATACACACACATCAAACACAGGTAACTATGTATGTTAGCAACAACAGAACCTAGAGATACAAAAATTTCACTTAGACGAGAGAACATTTTAATGAAAATGCGGGGATGCGGGATGTGTGTTTACGGGGAGAAGTGTGTTGCTATGTCAAAAAATAGGAACACAAAAAAAATCGGTGATCAACCAAAATCGGACATCTTAATACAGCCTACCAATATCAGGGTAAAGGCGCAGGATGTGGGGCAAAGCGAGAACGATGCTAAACTAATATTGAATAAACGCGCACAGAATAATTGCAGAGAAAGTGTACCAACCATTTATCAGTTGAGACTAGCAAGTGTTTAAAATTGAGTTCATTAACATCACTTTATGTATTTAGGACGCTTTAGGTAAACGCAACGGGACCTTATAACTATCTGTATGCTTTTTGTGTTTGTCATAACGGGGAGACTTTGATGTTCTTACGTGTATTCTTGTTACTAAGGGGAAAAAGTACTGGGAGAGATACAGTCCTCTCACGGTTATTGTACCCATGATAATGCATCACTGTCAAAATCACAGTGATGTTTATCGTCGTTACAATAAGAGTACTCTTGGCTTGCTGCTGTCAGAGGTCAAATAACTGTGAAGGTCAATAAAAGGAAAAAAATAGTTAGCATGAAGGATTTACTTTTTTGAGTGTTTACTTATTAATTAAACCTTTTAATTTTCCCCCGTTACAGTAAAAAGGTTTAAAGGTTTTTAAACGTAACCCACGTTTCTACTCTCAATTGATTGATTGTGAAACCCTTTTCCTCCTCAGTACCGTTTAAAGCATTCATTGCCCTCTTACACCTTCCTTTATGTAGATATGACGTACTTGTAATAACAGCTACATCATCAACATTATAGGTACTATTCTTTTATCGAGAGCGTAAAGGCTCCTGCAAACAGGCGAGACGCGCGACGCGAATCGCGCGCGACACAAAGGCACCGCTCGTTGCGCGACTTGCGGTGCCTTTGTGTCGCGTGTCGCGTCGCGCCTGTGTGTACGAGCCTTAAAGGTCGTCGACAAACCAAACATGAATACCATTTATTTTAAGATATCGCTGAATAGAACCTTTTGTGGTCGAATACTTAAAATAGCGTATATAGTTTTCTAAAGCCTCTCCTAATAGTCGCCGATGACCTTATAGAACTGACGTCAGACTACGGAATTGTGGAAATAGGGAAATGGGTGAAAGCATAAACTAAATAGACATACAAATGGCAAAAGTTAATGACTTTTTTGGTCAAGTCCTCTGTGTATTATGAAGTTCTCCTCTGTGTATTATGAAGTTCTCCTCTGTGTATTATGAAGATCCTCGATGCACTAACCGAAAACGAAATACACGTAAAGACGGATCTATAACCTCCTATACCTATATCTTTAACTCTACCGACCAATTCTATTGTACTCGTATTAAGGCTTCTGCAAACAGGCGCGACGCGCGACGTGAATCGCCCGCGACACAAAGGCACCGCTCGTTGCGCGACTTGCGGTGCCTTTGTGTCGCGCGCGAATTTATCGAATGTCGCGCCTGTTTGAAGGAGCCTTTAGTTGTGAACGAGTAAGTATTTAAAACTAAATTCGGTCTGGCGAGTCATATTAGGGCACACGCTAGGAAATAATAATAATTATAAAGGGTCGCCATTATCAAAATCGATAAGGAGGAAGATGAAGATTAGACGAAAACTAAAGAAATTACAGTACCCATTTGTGTAAAAGATGATACGATTGGAAAGAAAGGGGTGAATACTGAGATAACAACTTGCAGAGATATATCAGAGCTATGGAAGAGTAAGACAATGCTGCCTCGATTTCAATGAAGTTAGGTACTACAAGGCAGTTGGACGATGATGATGACACTCATTTAATTTAGTACCTAGCGAAACAGTTAGTTGTGTTAAAATTTGTAAAAGATTTGTGTAAAGTTAACTGTTCATATATTTTTTGTCAAATATCATAACATACTTATATATATTTGTAACATCACACCTGTATACCCTGAGAGTTTGGCAGAGGTGTACCTATAGTAAGTACAGCCATATATCGGCAGTTATATTTAAGTCACATGTAATAGGAGTCGAGCATATGGACATCAACTGGGCACAAATCCAGATTCCAAAAAAAGAAAAAGGCTGCTACTGAGAAATAGTGGGAACATTGTACGCTGATTATGGTGAACGGGTATTAAAGCAAGTTTTCATGAATAATATTTTTTTCAAATTTAGAACAATATCTTTCACTTGAGATGGTGACCACAGTCGATTTAGTTACACCTAAATCTAGGGTGGTGCGACTGTGCGAGCAAAATTTGATTTCAAATGGTAAATCAGCCCACCAACCGCTGTGAATAGTGTTGCTATTCACAGCGGTTGGTCCGTGAAATTGAATTGGCTCACTGTCAGATACGAAAATAAGCAGAATATAATATCTTGTTCGGTGAATCGCGATACCGATACAGTTGCAGGTGTGACAATGAATCACACACATGCTTAAGTATTTAAATAATTTTAATTACGAAATGTTGTGCTGTGCAGCAAACAGACCGAGTGTTGCAAATTGTTCTAGAGTACATCACCTGTGTAAAATGTATAGTATATATATATAGTATAAGTCGTAAGTGTATAAGTCGTGTATAAGTTACACATGAAAATATCGCTTTGAGAATCTAAGCACGCTTCGCTTGGTGTAATCAAATTATTCTACACGAAATTAGGCAGCTACACCTCTAACCTATAAAGATAAGTTAGGTATTTCATTTGTAGGCATTATAATTTTACATACATTTTCGTAAATGGAATTGTCGTGGTTATGATTTACTTATCTGTCGTCTAAATACCTTACTGTTCAACTAACCACACATCCCGCAGGGAACATTATTGGCTTATACTGTTATACATATATAGGTTACTATTTCCTGCCCACGAATTCGTCCGCGTGAGATGTCTTGTTCCCAAGACCCACCAAGTGGCATCGCATTGTAAAGAACAATGCGATGCGACTGTCTTTTAAGGGTTCTGTACCCAGTGTAAAAACGGGACCCTATTACTAAGACTCCGCTGTCCGTCTGTCCGTCTATCACCAGACTGTATCTCATGAACCGTGATAGTTAGACAGTTGAAATTTTCAAAGATGATGTATTTCTGTTGCCGCTATAACAACAAATACTAAAAACAGAATAAAGTAAATATTTAAGGGGCGGTCCCATACAACAAACGTGTTTTTTTCGGCGTTTTTGCCTTGTGGTGCGGAAGTGCGGAACCCTTCGTGTGCGAGTTCGACTCACACTTGGCCAGTTGCTCGTTTTGCTCAGCTTCTAAGGGTAGTAGCGTGATATAAATAGCCTATAACTTTCCTAAAGAATAGGGGTATCCAAAGCAAAATTATTTTTGAAATCCAACTGGTACTTCTAAAGTTTAAAAAAAAAACATACTCTTCAGCCTTATTTAAAATGGCTATGGAGGGGCTTATAAAAATTAACATTAGCTAAATAATTTGTTCTTGTATTTGTAGGTATAGGTACAGACACCAGCACATCAAGCTACCCGAAACTGTCATAATTTTCCCAATCAACTTTGAACCTTATGCATTAGGGATAAAGTTGAAAATCTATTAAAGAAATTTGACAGATTATAGTATCTTGATGTGCTAGCGTCTGTACTAAGTCGGAGGTTTTGTCAACGAAGATTATAAGCGCTAAGGATTAAATCACGATTATAAATTATTTAATATCTTAGTCAGGTTTAAAGACTTTAGCACAAGTCAAGAGACTATGTCAGATCTGGTCCAAAAATATTTACTGAGATAAAGTTTAGACCTTCATTCATCAAGTCACTTTATTGTTAGTTTTAACCCTATTTACATCTTTAAATTGTTTATATGGAATATTTTATTCCTTCAACCTCTGTAACTATAACTTATATCATTTTATGTTTCTGTTTACATACCACTTAATTTTTATACATTTCTTTTTTACCTTAGTTTATCACTGTATTTGAGAATGTTGGTTCACTTGTTATTGGCAACTGTATAAGCACATAACTGTTACCTATTCTTATTTGATATTTTGTATACAGAAGCTGTTGGTGTATCGTTATAAATAAATAAAAAATATGTTTCTTTGAAGGTACAGAAAAAAAAAACAATTTGGAAAAGATACGGAATTGTTATCAAGTTAACTCTTTCTTTGTAAATAACATAAACATAAAACTGACAAATTAGTAAAGGCTCGTACACACAGGCGCGACGCGACACGCGACACAAAGGCACCGCAAGTCGCGCAACGAGCGGTGCCTTTGTGTCGCGCGCGATTCGCGTCGCGCGTCGCGCCTGTTTGCAGGAACCTTAATTCGGGAATAACACAACTTTGGTCCTTCCTTAACAATTGACTTTTTTAATACGCCTACGTTACGCTACTATGACAAAGACATATATCAGACAACGTCACAAAACCTAACGATGACAAATCTTCCAAACTGACTAGCATCGGAAACTTTAAACTCCGAAAGAAAAACTTCCGTCGCCTCTACCATATGTCAATATAGCTATACGTCATTGATGTAGGAATTATTTTTATGAATCAGGGCGAGTCTCCACACCCGAGTGGTCGCCGACGCAGCTAATAGAGCCCAGATCCTGTGCACTGTGTGAACCGGCCGCACCCGTCACACACAATCAGACTACGGAACACACGTGAACTTTACTTCCTACATCGATCGAGGAACACGCACACATACACAACACACACGCATACGAAATTTAAAAGAGAACTAAGGGGAATTCACTAGCAATGTCCAGTTAGAAGTTTGTGTGCGAGTGTGTGGTCTAACATCGAATGTTTGAAGTTGAGAATCTGAATAGAATGTGATCTGTGCCACGCCTATTGGCACACACAACCAAGTATCTGCGATGTAGCTTGTGTTGCATGAATGACTGTTTGATAGTAAATAATTATTGAGTTGAGTGTGTATATAAAATTACCAAATATCGTGTAAAATTGACCAAAGAGCCTTTTGAATTTAAGCCAGTATGCAGTATAATTATTATCTTCCACATTCTGAAGATAATTATTATGTTGCATACTCCAAATAAATTGAATGACAATGATGATTGAGGCACAATAGGCAATGTCACTACCTAATCGTACGATCAATTATTATAATACGAAAATACTATCCTACAACACAAACTAAAACTGTATGAAAAGAGAAAAACTACAAATAAAACTAGGTAGCCAAGTCTCCTTATACGATTCGTCCTTTCATCCGTGCACGTAAAAAAGCAACAAATCTCCCGGGCAATTCAACGTAATCCATACAAGACAGCTGAATCCTATTTAAATCCAAAGGAGATAGATGACCAATTTTATGATATCTAGGATGGCTATCGATTTACGTATCTACATTCAGGCTGAGAATACTGACAAATTATGCGAGAGGGTGTTTTATTCGAAAGGGTGAAGAAAAACGTCACTTTTGTACGATTTGTCGCAGAATCAAGGGAAGTAAATAAAAGAGGGGTAGACCTGTGAAATATAAAGTAAATCAAGTTCTTCTTTAGAAAAGACATGGACTGTTTCACCGAATTTGTCTCATACGACAAATATTGAGGTTCTTCATGGGTGATCTACTCCTAAAGCAATATTCTATACTTTCTTATTTATATTATTTATTATATTCAGTAGCAGACAATAGACTTTATGTAATGTCATCGATGTACGCCTAAAAGTTTTCTCGTGTATGATGACATTTTAATTTCATATTATCTTCTTCATAATGTTTCAAGACACAATTTCTTTCTATACTATTTCAACCATACCTATTTTTTTTTAATATCCGTTAGTCATAGTACAGTACCCGGTGATAAATATTGCATATCGACCTTTGGAAAGAGACAATCGGCTAATTTTGGCTTCGTAGAGCGTTATCTCTGTCGCACGAAATACAAACAGTCCGGTATCTATTAGGAGCTGTTAAAACAATTATGATCTGCTTCTTTTGATAATTATTTTTATTCTTTGTATAAAATACAAAAAAAGGTAAAGGTCGATGTGCAATATTTATCGCTGTGTACTGTAGTTGTATGTTATTACGAAGAACTATGCTTCGGTATATCTGGTTTAATATCATTTAATTGATAACAGATGTTCTAATAATATTAGAAGTAAGACCAATGTAAGTAGGTAGGTATATTAATGAAGGTAATTCTTGTATAATCTGAGGGATAATTCTCGTAATTTTAAGAACGTCACAGTCTGATCTTAGTCTCAATCTGTCAAAAGTACCTCTACAGTACCCGGCGATAAATATTGCACATCGACCTTTGGAAATCGGTGTATTTTATAGAAAGAATAAAAATAATTACCTATCAAAAGAAGCAAATCATAATTGTTTTAACAGCTCCTAATAGATACCGGACTGTTTGTATTTCGTGCGACAGAGATAACGCTCTACGAAGCCGAAATTAGCCGATTGTCTCTTTCCAAAGGTCGATGTGCAATATTTATCGCCGGGTACTGTAATTTCCTTACGTTTATGACAAGTTTTTGACATTGATTGTCGCTGAAATGAGATTGTGTCTAGATTTTGAACGTATTTAATTAAGGGAATTGGCCGCCAGGTTTAAATATAAAGGTTGTCTATTTCTAGTACTTACGAAAGTACTAGAAATAGGATCTGGTATCTTACATTGTTTACTATCTATTCTATCTTATTTGAAGGCCACGCCCACGAACTAGTATATCCCACTATATCTTACAATACTGATATAGAGCAGACAATCAAAGATATTATGTTCCCTATACACACACGAGCTGGGCCCGCGACTTTGTTCGATGTGTCTCTTACTCTACTAATTAAATTTCTAAAATGAAACAGCTTAAATTACTCCTTATAACATCAGCTATCTGCCAGTGAACGTCCCGTCAAAATCGTTCCAGCCGTTTCGGAGAACCAGCAGAATGACAGACAAAATTTTTTTTAATTGTTTATTTTATGTACCGTATATAATATATACTTCCAAATGCACTTTATAAAAATATGTTATTTTGACATTACAAACAGATACTTTAATTTCATTTATTTGAATGTATGTATGATACGTAAATTTCAGCTTCAAAAATACAAATATTACAACACAAATGAGTCATAGCACTACGTCAGTTGACGTAATAATAGTCGGTGGTCTAATGAATGAGCTGAATCATTACCACAAAGTGGGATAAATTAAGGAAACAGAACAGGATGGAAAACTTTGGAATAATTCCGTAACTTGGCAACCGCAGTTGAAACTGATTACTAATTGATGCTTTATCGGTTTTCAGGTTTAACAGTGGAATAAAATCTGAGTCTGTTCCTTTTAGTTCCTGGAACTAAATTAAATAGTTTTCCGTTTAATAATATTCTCTACGGTGGCTTATCTTAAAGGCCCCCATAAACAGTCGCGACGCGCGACGCGAAACGCGTGCGATACAAAGGCACCGCTCTTTGCGCGACTTGCGGTGCCTTTGTGTCGCGTGTTGTGTCACGCCTGTTTGAAGGAGCCTTAATGCTCTTCCTCTTATTACCTATGTGTATCCGCCATGGGAAATAAGGCGAGGCTGCAAATGCAAACAGTAGCTTAGAAGTAGTAATATGAAATAAAAAAAATGCTTCTTATTTTTATAAAACTGATTGAGAAAAGCATTTCACCGAAACTGTAGTGTGCAAAATAACATGTGGGTAAAACGGAAAAGATTTTGTAGATGATATTCTATTCCAAAACGCATTATGATTAGGTAAAGTTGGCAAAAATATCGCTATACTAGAGAAAGAAGATAAAGATGGATTTATAGATAAAATTATCCGTATTAAGGCTCTTTCAAACAGGCGCGAAACGCGATGAAATCGCGCGTGACACAAAGGCACCGCAAGTCGTACAACGAGCGGTGCCTTTGTGTCGCGCGCGATTATATCGCGTGTCGTGTCTATTTGTAGGAGCTTTTATGATAACATTATATGCCTAGACTTTTCCCAACTGTATTGACCCTGTTGGGCTCGGTTTGATACTATTTATTATGTACAGCCTAAAAATACATATAAATAAATGTAGAAAATAAATAAAATTGAAGTGTCCGTTTGTAATGTTAAAATAACAGTTTTTTTACTAAAACTTATTTTTGTGTCCGTTTGTTTCGGCTAATCTCCGAAACGGCTGACCCGATTTTGACGGGATTTTCACAGGTAGATAGCTCATGTTATAAGGAGTGGCTTATGTTACTTTTTGTCTCGGTAGCCGTTCCCGTGCCGCGGGCAGAAGCTAGCAATATATATAAATATATAATATAATTATGAACAATATACGAACATTAGTGTAGCAATATCTCAGAAAAAAAACCCAAATGGTTAAGGAACTCGAACACTTTATCCATTTAAGCAACTACATTAAGTTGCTATCAATGGATAATCGTAGGAATGGATAATCGTAAAAGCTAATGAAAGCATTCAGCTGACCAAAAGTCAGCCTATCTAAATGAACACTTGTGTAGTTACTAATAGCTATAATTTATTAACATAAAGATAACCTTTCGGTACTAATATCATTATATTTATTTGCTTATTAAAACAAAGAAGGATTAACTCAATATTTTCTATCAACATTTCCTTTTCCTTTTTATTAACTCATGCTTCACAATCTTTTACTTCATAAGTCTCCGTTTGATTTAGAATCCCAATTACTTTATTTTTCATAAATTGAAAAGCTTTTCCTTAATCACCCAAACGATATACTTCCGTTTCTTGAAACGAAAGTCTGACTCACCCATTAAGGTTACTTAGTAACACAACATTTCACAATTAGTATGAACGTGTTGTTTAATCTAACACCTACTAACCTAAAGTGTGTTAATGTTAGAAAATTACCACGAATTTGAATTCTATTCGAGTGATTAATCGATTATTGTAACTATTCTGTTTCATACAATTCAGGTTTGAACAATAAAATTTATTCCTCGTAATCATTCGATATGGGATTGTAAAATTATATATGCGAACGTGATGTTTGAGTGTTGGGGCACTCCAGTTATGTTGATATTTTTTTATATTGGTTGAGTATTTGCCAAACAATTATCGAGAATAGTGGACTAGTCTGAAGCGTACTGCTTTCAACGATAAGTGATCGGTAAATATTAAACTGCGTTAGTCTATTTACGACGAAAGAGACGACTTTTCTGTGATCACGTTGAGAAGCTGCTGCCTCAAGTTAGCAATGAACTGTTCTTAGTCTTAAAACTACCTAGTTCAAACTATTGATTTTATTGTATCCATATCCATACTAATATTATAAATGAGAAAGTGTCTGTATGTCTGTCTACCTCTTGACGCTTAAACCGCTTTAGATGAAACATAGGATAGTTTTTATCCGGATATTTCCAAGGGATCGACACTCATCCGGGTAAAACCGCGAGGCGCTGCTAGTTTATTATATTAAACAAATGTCAAAAGCTATTAACCTACTTAAAAGTCGGTTCGTAAAGATAAAAATTAGTAGCGTTACTGCTGAGCATGACGTCTTGAGTTTCCCATCGGGCCAAGTGTTATTGTGTTTTCCCTCTGGAATTTCTCAATAGCAGCTCGGAGTCATGATTTGTGCCCGGTTGATGGCAATAGATCGACCTCTATTACATGGGACTTAAAAATAACTGGCGAAATATGGGTGCTCTATAGGTACGCTTCTGCCCAAACCTTCGGGGAATACGGGCGTGATGTTATGTTAAGAAATATAATTATATAAAAAATATAGATATGTGTAGTAATGACAATAATAAAGACAGGACAAAATTCGGAACACCATGCTGCGTTCCAAAATGAGTATAATAGACGTAGGCAAGAAGGCTGCCAGGCTCAAGTGGGATTGGGCAGGTCACATCAGCCGCATGCAGGATGACCGCTGGGCAAAAGTTTCCACACAATGGGTGCCGGAAGATGGACGGCACCGCCGAGGTCGGCTCAGAAAGCGGTGGAGAGATGACCTGGACGCGTACCGCGAGGACTGGTTCGAGTTGGTGCAGGATAGGAGTTCCTGGAAGGACTTGGGGGAGGCCTTTTCCCGACAGTGGGACAGTAAAGGCTAAACCAAAAAAAATTACAATAATGCATGCGCAAAGATTTTCGTTCAATTTCTCTCAATCATCCTAAAAGGCGTGTGTGGACATGATAATATTAGCATAAGCATACCATAAAAATTGAGAGCTATTACCAAATATATACGACTATTGATTTTAATGTACAGTCCCCTTTCACTTTGGACCTATCATAACATCGTTAATGGCTGTTTAACCTTCGGCTAACTCCGCTAACCCTTCGATGTTCTACATTACTACTGGAACATTAATTACACTAGAATATACAACTGTCATTACATGAACATTATTTTAGCCGATATGACCCCATTTATATCTATCAGGTATTATAGATGATCATCTAATGTGTTCGGGTAATTATACAGATTACCGTAGTGGTAGTGCATCGGAGTAATGATTGGTTAGGTGTATTACTATTACTCATAATGACAGTTACTATGTTTATTTAGATTACAATAATGTCACTATGACCTATAATAGAAATGAAAACAGTAGTAGAGCTAAGGACCTTGGTTATGATAAAACCAAATGAAGTAAAACAAGCTTTCTAGAAACATCTACAATCAACGATTGTTTAAAAATAGAAAATACAGTGAAATGAGAAGAAAACCTAATTGTTATGATAACGACAATAGAATAAGCTTTAGAATAGTCCCGACAACCAAAAACCGAACATCATCACTCATCGATTTCTTAGATTTTAAGACGTCTCTTTGTCTACAGAGGAAGCTGTAAATAGCCATGTAAACGATACCGACGATAATTATTATAAAGACAGACATAAATTTAGAATTACTCACCACCAATAAATACAAGGTAGAAAATCTAATATTACCATGGCTTGCGCCACCCATATGTGCCAATACAAGTTTCACACATCAAGACAAGTCTATGACTAAAGCCTAGTCTTGAACACCGTAAAAGGCTCCCCAAAGCCTTGTGTGGACTTACAATTTACTACAACAAGCATGGTAATTGATTGGCCAGCCAATTTATGATGTAACGGCAGCTGGTCAAAGGCGCTGTGAAGATCAATCGCTTTTATTACCGTGAAATAAGGGCTATTGTTTGTGTAGTCACGGATAATAAGATTATAATGAGAGATTTTAGTCATGCTTTTGATCTTTGAAGGGTTTGGCTATGGGCGCTGGTATATCCGACGGTAGACGTGATTTTTTAGTTTCCTTGTGATTAAGCGCGAGAGCAATAACCTTTACTGCGTTTATATCTATCGTCTTGGATAGGAATAGTAACATAATTATATCAGGCTACAGGTCTACTAAGCCTCTTCATAAAAATAAAAGGTGACCAAAATAACTCCCGAGTAGCTAAACCCAAGTATTAAATCACAGTGACTACCAAATCAGACAACAGCACCAAACCCAATCAATTTCTAATTTTTGAGTCAATTAATTCTTGAATACCGTCGAACCTTCATTAATAACCTCTAGATTAATACCCGTTCCTATTCAATTAATGGGGAGTACACCACACAATGTCCATAGTGATCAAGTGTAGACAGGGATTACCCGAGTGTGCGGCCATTATGGCTGGATGGGCGTAGTCCACAACACCACGTGCTAAGTCCCTGACCCAAATAGTCCGTGATGGTCTTGCCTGCAACGTGTGTTTACCAAACACACCGATAATATATTTATTTTCGTCCGTGGACCGTGTTACAGAACTTCAATCTCTTTAATGAATGGTCGATAAGTCGGATTTCGAGTAGTTTCGTTCAGATTAAGAATTTTGTTTAATGAAAATGTAATGATTTTGTATTTAGAGGTGGAATATTCTATGAACATCGACGATATAAAAATTAAGTTCATAGTTGCGATGATTTCTAATTTAATTTAGTAACATAAATGACGGAATACAGGTAGGTAGGTACATGCTTAAGTAGACAACATACTGAAAAAAAAATTATAGTCAAGGGACCAAGGATACTTCCCTGTGGAAATCTATATCTATAGTAATAATAAAGCTGAATAGTTTGTTTGTTTGCTTGAACGCACTAATCTCTGGATCGGTCCAGTCGGATTTGAAAAATTCTTTTTGCATTTGATAGCCCAATTTTTAAGGAAGGGTATATTTATATAATACCCTATATTTAACACGATAGGACTCTTAGGAGCCGCTCTTAGGACGCTAAGCTAAATAATTGCGCGGGCGGCGATACGATGCGACGAGGTGGATCGGGGTAACAAGAAATTGCACGCGGTCGAAGTCGCGGACTGAAAGTACTCAGTGATTTTACTTTCATCTTTTTCATTATTGTTTTACTATGCCTATACTAATGCTTGTTTTGAATTATATTATAATTTGTGTCCTACATTCTCATTCGATTTCACAATAACCACGCACACTGCATTTCCCAAATGAACATGAGTATGATCACTATTTGTCCAACTAATTGTTTGTAAGGACTAATGAGTCGGTAGTGGTCATTTATTATTTCATAAATGCACTTATGGTGCGTATTCCACAATGATTTCGGCAAATGAAGCTATAATTTCGTGAAATATAGCGAGAGATTTTGGTTCCGTGGGGACAAAATGCTTAATTTTACTATTTAGCCTTTGCACGCTATAGGCCGGAAATTATTCCACGGAAACGCACATACTACCGGGATGAAAAGTATGCAATGTCCTAACACAGGTCATGATCTAACCGTGTGCCAAATTTCATCGAAATCCGTTCAGCCATTAAGGCGGAAAAGGTACCAAAGATATTTCGCACTTATAATATAAAAGTGAAGTAGTAAGTAATATTATAACTATAAGGTACAGATTATAGCGTTTTTTTTACTTTTTACTTTAGAATGATGAATGACGGCTGGTTGGGGTTGGTCATGGTTTGATGATGACTTTGCTTACAAAATATGACAAGAGAATGTTCATGTTTATTTAGAATATGTGGTCAATTTAACGAAAAGTAATTAAAACCTATTATTGAAATGATTACTTAGCGTGGTTGTAAAAGGCCAAACGGCGGTTTTAGGGGCTGTCAACCATTAAGTTATTAGACCACTTCGGCTAAAGATTTGGAATTACACTTTAAACTTTGGCTTTACCGAGACAAATAATACTTTTGTATACGAACAACCACTTTGCTAATAGAATATAGGTAGCTACTATAGTTAAGTGCTATTAAGGACTGATTTTTCCATCGCCAGATAACTTTTATTCGAGGAATAAAATTGACGTTTGACAGTTTTTGTATGAAACAACTGTCAAAATTTCAAAATTATTCCTCGAATAAAGTTATCAGATGATTGAAAAATCAGCCCTAAGTGAAATATAAAAGAACACTTAAGGCTCTGTCCAAACGTAGAACACCGTGAAATGTTTAGTTTTTTTGTCGCACAGTTAGGCGTATTGTACATTTTTCAAATCAGAAAAAAAAAAAATAGTGTATTGTCAAATGTTCAAAGAAAAGACTTATTCAGAAATATTTAATAGAGACAAAATAGTATGATAAACTATCGTAAAACACAGCTAAAAACTATTTTCAATCGCATAATTCTCAAAATTTTACACGTAAAAATTTGCTTCTAACCGCGTCGTAATGGAAATATTTCTTTGACTGATCTTTAATTTACAGTTAGGTACGTCACTAAGTTATGGCATTACAAATAGGCATATAAATGTCCTTTAGACGGTCCTGGTAATGTCAGGCGTATTAAGAATGTATCTTGAGGTTTTCTTAGCTAATAGAGCAACTAGTGACACATGTATGGTCTTAGTAAAGCATGAGTCATTCGTACAGACTTTATATTCCAGTAACACAACAATATAAAAATACTATGGCGTATTATTATGTAAATAACAGAGGCGTTAGCGAGTCACCAACGAAGCACTGAGTTTCATAATAATATCATTTAATAGTTGGTCATCATCTGCCGAACCTTTTCCCAATTATATTGGGGTTGGCTTCCAGTCTAACCAGATGCAGCTGAATTCCAGTATTTTACATGGAGCGACTGCCTATCTGACCTCCACAACTCAATTACTGGGTAATACGATACCCCTTGATATGTTGTCAGACTTTCGGGTTTCTGACTACTGGCAACGACTGTCAAAGATCCACGAATGACTAGTTGGTAATACATATAATATTAATTAGTTCATACAATGGATCATCACATTCAATATTGACAGACCGACATTTTCATTAGAATTTTAATGACACAATTAATATCAAACAATAAATTATATTATTATGTTTATAAATGCGCTTTTTTCTTGCTGCGTTTCTTTGTCTTTGCTTTGTCCGCCTTTGCACCATTTTTGTGCGAAAAGTTTAAATAAATAAATAAATGGTGCTGATCCATACATCATGTTCGTGGGGCGCCGTCAGTAGGGACTGGTCATCTCTTAGTTGCCACGGCTTCTTTTATTATAATTTCTGATTTGTATTTTTTTGTTTTTATCTTTTTTTATTAAGGACGCTTTTAACGTGCACGACTTTCTATGTTTCGTTTTTACGTGTATAATTTCAACATGAATGATGTACCTAACCAATATTTTGTAACAATAATTTAAATTAAAATAGTGTCCGTGGAGTTTCTTACCCGTTCTTCTCCATAGGTACCTACTACGTTTTAGAATGAGCAACTAGCTTCATCTTTTTGACTTATTATAATCTAACCTATCGTGGGCCGAATTGGATTATGTTAGGTCAGGATGGAATTGCATTATATCCCTACATAAACATACAAATGGATTATGATAATTTTCAACTGCTACCAGAAGACTGGTAGCTATCCAAAATAAACCAATTTGAGTAAATTAGTTAGTTAATTAAAGTTTACACAGGAGAAGGATTCATGACGAAGAATGTTAATTTATGGACTAATTGAATAATGCCTTAAGTCCCATTATACTAATTAAGGTTACTAGTTAATTAATAATGTCCATCTTTGGAAGAATCGATTTCACCAGCTTCCTTAAATCTTAAAAGTCAAATTAATTCTGTTGTCACAAGTTGCATTAATGACGCCCACTTATCTCAATTTTCATTGACGTGGGCTGTCAAGGTAGATAATGTGAAAGATAGGTATAAAGTAACTCTATATTCTTCCAGATGGTTGATAACACTGTGCTACACTACACTAGGGATGGGCAAAATTGGTTTTTCATTAATTTAAATTAAGAAAATGTTTTTTTTTTTATAAATACTAATTATCTTATGAGTTTTTTTTTCATACTTTATATCCAAGCAAGAAAAAGCAACTAGGTAATCGATCAACATTAAATACTGAACATGTCGACCTTCGAAATTGTTCCTATTTTTTAACCGACTTCAAAAAAGGAGGTTATCAATTCGGATGAATATTTTTTTTATATTTGTCACCTCAGAACTCTGTTATTTTTTTGAAAACATGTCCATTGTTGTGACGTATTTTCTTTATAAAAATAGTTTTTACTGTAATTCCTCCCATTTTGCGTTCCATTGAAATTATTCATATTTTTTAAAGATTAAAGAAACTATTTGAATTTTTTCTTTTTTGCAAATTCAAAAGTTTTAAATCGTTTTTATCCAGCCAACCCTGTCACTACCAAGCTCTTAACCCTGACCTGCCGGCTGTCATCATTGCTACTGATCGCCCACGACCTGCAAACTGGAGTCTGTCCAATGTATTTTCCTTTTAAGTATAATAGATGCGTGATTGTGAGATAGGAATGTGGAATATGTTGTTTTTCTTTGAATATACACTTACTCGTAACACACATAACATCACCCACGTTTCGCCAGTTTTATTTTAAGTTTCATATTAATACAGGGCGAGCCTTTTGCCATCATAATCAGCTTATAATGTTCCCAGTGGTGGGAAACAGGCTCTCTTCTCTCTTCGAGAAGGAGTGGCTGTAAACAAGCACGCGGGGACCCAATGCGCAATGGACATTGCGGGTTGGTAGATATCACATTTCTTCGAACATTTAGTTTCTCGGACCTGCCGGTTTCCTTACGATGCTTTCCATTGCCATCAGCCGGCCACATATCCAAACTCCCGGGCTGTTACTGAGAAATTCCTGATAGTAATCCTGATGGTAAAACGCAATACCTCTTTGCAGGACCTCCTGCTCAGCCGGGTTTGCAACCATTAGAACAACGACCACATGAACAATGATGACCAATTTATAATAATGTTTGCTCAATATTTTTGTTAGGTAACGTTCCTATAAATTAAGCAATAACAACATGGTAGAGGTCTTATCCAGTTTATTCCAACAGCTGTTTAAATTCAGTGACAAGTAAATATTGTGTTGTCCTTGAAAAAGGTATATGAAAAGACACATGAATCATTTTTGGTGTGTATCCATTGTACCTACTAAGTGTTAATGCAACAGTCATAGTAGCATATTATGAAAACGCGTGATGTCCTGTTTGAATCCCAGGTGTGGCAGCTATATTGGTATTCGACTAGAAGTTTTCAGAACCGACTCAGAGCTTGAAATTTGTAAAGAGCGAAAAGCTAGCTCTCTGAATTCAACCATTAATTAATTAATTTATTATTACACCATAAACCTATCTTTATAGGATACCCTAATTCGATGCATATGAATGTGCCTATTTTCTAGTTATAAGATTTAAATACACTATTATAAACGAAAGTCATAATAAAATCAACGAACATAACACCATCGGCGAATGTCATGAGTGTACCTACATCTGCTTACCCCTTTAAAAATACAGACGTAACGAAGTGACTAATACAACATGTTGATACAGATGTTTTACCTCTCTGATAGATTAATAATAGTATATTTTAATTAATTCAAGCTATGTAGGTTAATGCCAATCTAGAGTTAGATTTCAATCTATATAAATTTAAATGAATTTATTATTAAGTATGTAGAGATTGTAATAAAATACAATTAAATATTACGAAGGCAATAGATATGGAGGTATATTTTACGAATAATTATTAATAATTGTAGTATGATTTGCATGAAAGCTCGATAAACGTTGATATTAAAAGGCTTATTAGATGCAAGCACACAAGAAGAAGAAGAACACTCAAGTCACTGAAGTCTCTATCACTGAAGTTTATTTAAACTTCAGTGATATTATCTTTATTAAATCTTGATTAACATCTGCTATATTTTCTGAGATTAATTTTATTCATGATAAAAACATCCTGTCACCGCTATTGACATTATTATCTCCCCTACGGCCTACCTGATATCATAAAGAAGTAATCATAAAAGTGTCCACGTCTCTACCATTTCGTTGGTAACCAGAGTGACATTTAAAAAGACATATTGTTGATATACGACCAAAGTATACAATAAATCAAATATGCATACGCATTATGGGGGTGGAAGCGACGTAGGGTGTGGGGGTGACCAATATGTAGGGAGGGTGATATATAAAAAGAGGACCCCGTATTCTGTGAGGTTTATTAACCCTTCGTATTGTTATAAAGTAGGTATTTTTCTTTCTTTTTATGTCTAATATTTTCAGGGTTCTTCGAATAATTTATAATAAGATTAAATCGTAAATTTCGTGAACTAATAACAGGAAATAAACAACCAAAACTGTCAAAGCAAAATAACCTTCTTAAAATAATAAAAAGTTACGACAAACAGAATACAGATAGCGTCAGAACACGGCGATAAAAAGTTAAACAAGTGAATCTGTGCGACCTTCGACACGCTGTCATCCTTATCACAAATCTAACACAATCGCGATCAAATTCATTAACAAATCCCTAAACGTACCTACTTACGTCAGTAAAAACAATATTATCCCTTGATTCAGTAATCCGTTCACGTGCCACACACACGGGGCCGACACACATTAACTTATCATTAACTCGATTAACTAATAGGAATAAACACTGCTTGTTTATACACACCGTTAATTCGATATCAGGGTGACATATCCCGATGCGGCACGATACGGCGAGGGGAGCGGGAACGTGCCGACGTCCGGACGTCGCGCGGGAAAATCGGGAAACGGGAAAATGACGGCGAGCGAGCGTGCGTCGAGCGTGGCGGCCGACGGCCAACTAAACCCACACACTGATAACGCGACGATACTTCACGGAAAATGGAAAACAATGGAAACGCGCGTGTTATGGTCATTTGCGAGATAACGGTAATGAGATTATACGTGGTTTGATTTAGTTTTTATATAATGTGATAGGAATTTCTTTCAAGACTCCAGTTTGCATCGGATTAAGAGAAAGAGCTGTATATATAATGGAGTGGCCATCATGTTGTGGGTCGATTAAAAATGCAATTCCTTTGATGTTTCATAGCTACTACATGTATTCTAATTTTATATTCAGTATTCAAATATTATAATATGTCAGCATGCTTACAACGATAATTTTCCATTATATTATATATTTGCTCGTGAGTCGTAATTGACATACCTACATTTATTTTCATAATTTTCATTCACGGAAAAACCTTACCAACTCTGCAGTAATCAATCAAATGTCTACCAATTATTCACCTAACACTAAACGCCTGTATATTTTGAACCTAGCAAATATGATATCGTTCTTCTGTTTATCGACCCGTTTAGAATAGCTTAGCCCTTAGATTCGCACGTCAGTCGTCGGCGACAGGAAGGCCCCAAAATAAACTGGAACAAAATATCTGGAAATAAACTCGACCGAATCCACTAAGATTTGCTCGAGGCAGTTGAGGAAACGTAGACAAATCGTGAATGAATGAGTGAATGGAAGTAGGTAAATAAATTATTTTTGGGTTGCTAAATTAAATTGTTTTAAAATACTTTCGATGTTTTTATAGAAAGTAATGTATATCGAGTGTCTTCACATTGTTTAGTGTTAAAAGCATCATCTTCCTAGCCTTTTCCCACCTATTTTGGAGTCAGCTTCCAGTCTAACCGGATGCAGCTGAATACCAGTCTTTTACATGGAGCGACTGCCTATCTGACCTCCACAACCCAGTTACTGGGTAATACGATACCGCTTGCTAAGACTAAATATCAGACTTTTGGGCTTTTGACTACCTGTAACTACTGTCAAAGATTAACGAATGACAGCCGAAACCAACAGTTTAACGTGCTTTCCGAGGCACGGAGGGTCTCGGTATGTAAACATGGTCATCCATCCACAGACCAACCGCGGCAAGCGTAGCTTAACCTGATCGACCTGTGCCGCTGTTATTATTTAGCCACGGGCCTCTTTGTTTAATGTTAAAATAATATTCATTAATTAATACAATCTTACTAGAGTTTAACCATTAAGATTATCGTTACAAAAAAGAAGAAGCAGTTACTACATAAAGTAAAAGTGCGCAGTGCTGCACATCCCTACCCTATTTCAAGTTAAACAACTATCAACTTTATTACAATCAAAATTATGTTGATTTCAGAGTGACTAACACTATTAACAAAGTTATAAAAATGTTTGAAGTTGTATCGTAAACTGAACTTTATTGTATAGGAATGAAAGTTATTTTTTCATTAATCATATTTGTTTACATTTTCACACCACACCTTCTTCTCATGAGGGTAAGCAGATCTTAGTAACTACCTAACTCTCACTGTGTACTCAAGACTTTACATGCTCCTAACATCTATCTTCCATACATTACACTTCAATTTTAATACCGAGCTGAATTTATTCGAGTTTTCATGGCAGTAAACATGGCTGTTCCCAATGGAAATAGCCAAAGTTGGAGGGCTGAAATCGAAGTTGGCTACGGGCTTAAAGTCGTAACCTGAAGCTATCGTCATGTTAAAGTATCAAAATTGTGTAGTATGGTATATTGGTGTCTATGGTTCAATTTATCTTTTTAATCTTTTTTTTTCACCTTTTTTGATGTTTTTTAATACCTGTATTGTGTCTTTTGTTGCAGTGAATAAACGTTTTATCTACCTCCTTGTATGTAACTGGGTTGTGGAGGCAGTCGCTCCATGTAAAATACTGGTATTTAGATTTTAGTGGCATTCAGATAAACTGGAAGCCGACCCCATCATAGCTGGGAAAAGGCTAGGCAGATGTTGGGTATTATGTATGAAACTGATCATATTCAGCAATAAGCTTACTGAATCTTTCAGAAATCCGACTTCAAACAGAATTACGATTGAAATCTGAAGGGCCTACCTTATTATCTATAACATGACAAATAAGTAGTCTTTATCCCTACTTTTCTTTGGTAACAAAAAGAACAGAAAACATCCAATAACGCTACCTGGAACCTATGTTTGTAAAACGAGCTTTTATTAGCTTTTCCTTTTAAAAAGGAAGCGTCATAAAAGTAAATTCTGCGTAAATCTACTACAAAAATGGCAGGCAAAAAGAAATGCCATGTTGTTAAGAAATTAATTTACTGTTTTTTTCACTGCCTCTCTGGTCTAGTGATCACAAACGCTACTGCTGAGCACGAAGTCCTGGGTTAGTTTCCGGGGTCGGTCAAATTGTTATTTTATCTATTAGTATTTTTTTGGGATGCATGAAAAATTCTCCTCGAGTAGTTCAGTTTTTTCTCCCAGTTACTCAACTGAACCGAGCGCTCGGCGTATCCTGGACAGTCATAGCCAACACCTTATGTGACTGGCCAATTCTTCCCTTGCGGTGGGAGAGCTAACGCCCGCCTGGTTTGCGAACACCTTCCCACCGGAGTCCGGCGTCAAGCAGCCTGCTGTTTCGTCGATGCGTGGGAGTTCCAGTGCCTTAGGCATCTTCTGGATACGCTCGTTCCATCATAGACCTCATCCATCGCTTTTCATCAGGCGTGATCGAGGTCAACACCAATAATAAGTCTGGATTTATATCCGGTTGATGGCAATAGGTACGCCTATGCCTTACCTTTCGGTGATTACGGGCGTGATGTTGTGTTATTTTATCATTTGTACACTCTACCGTTTCAAATCTTTACATTATAATTAAGCTTTTCCAGATATACAAAATGCAATGCCGCCATATTTCTTACTGCTCCATAAACGACTGTCAGGACGACAGCCAGCAAAATGAATGGCGAGCTAATTAGAATTGTACATTCATTAAATTCGTAACGCGTACACAAAATGTACAGCAATGCAACAGAGGTTAAAATAAATTAGTCTATTATTGCAGTTGCCGCTGCTAAATTAGCCACATCCTATATATCGATGTCAGAAACATGGCATCCCATTCGGTCACCAAATGAACTGCATTATTCATTTCAGATCCGTCTGATTTCACCAAATTGAGAGCGATTTGCTCTACTCATGGTGACTTTTAATGTACTGCGTTCAGTTTTAATCTGTATGATTGGGAAAAGTGCACGCGTCATTTTGATTGATTATTATGACATAAATATTTATGGTTGAATACGTATAAAATGTTTTTTTTCCTCCCTACTTCGTATAGGTTTTCCCCTGCATTACCTTCTCCTGTCAATATTGCAGAATGCATCACGTCATCGTGTCACCATTTCAAGGCTTTTCTGGACATTCACTGTATTATTGAAGGTTATCAAACGACGACGTATTTTATTGTTCTTACAATACCGTGCAAAAAATACCGATCAATAATTTTCTGACATTCAAGTCAGTATTTTAGTATGGAGAAACATACCTCGGTATTTTTGTCCTAGACATTAATAAAAAATTACGTCACCAGAAATGGTATAATCTTTCCGGTAACATAATATTCGTAATTCAACAGTAATATATTAAGTAGTGTCAATTCCGATGACCTTGGGTCATTGCCATCTGCCGGCGTGAACTCATTCATAATCATTGAATGTTGTAATGTAATTTGCATCCCAACGCGTGTCGTGTCGAGCGAGCTCTGATTCTATTATAGAAACTAGTTGGTACTGCTCATGCTTAGCAATGGAGAGGAATTTAAAGACAACATTTAATGCATTTTAAAACTTTTGTGAATCAACTGTTTCATTCAAGGAATTTAGAGTTTTATTTCCGGGTAGTATTGCATTCTAATAAATATCTTATTAATTTGTATAATGTGGTATTTGAAAGGCTTTAGGACGGTATAATAAAAACTTGATATTTGTAAAGCTATAAATTCTACTAGTCCTTCTATTTTTATATCAATGAGGAAGACAACGTCATTTTAGTTATAGATTAAGGTATATATGAAATACTTTAATGGCAATATTATTTAATAAGTCAAAATGGCATAGAATCCCTACCTACTGCAATTCACCACCGCTCGAAATATGGAGGTACCGGGTTATTCCTCAAAACGCACCAGCTTTGAAACGCAACAAATGAATCATCTATCGATATTATATCATTTATTACGAATCCTTCAAGCTCTTCTCTGTTTTATCGTGGATCCATTTCGAGGAATAAAATTATAGTATGTATTTTTTTTTTCGAAGGATTCTTTTGGTGCATTTCAAAGTTGGTGAGTTTGAAATGCACCAAAAGAATTCTTCGAAAAAAAAATTTCAAGGAATACCCCGAAATATGTTGGGTAAAGCTAGGGGTTCTTAGGAATTATAACGACCGTCATTAAAATCTGTCATTTTCACCAGTATTTTTAGATTAAGAGGAAATGCGGTTTTCTCCATAGAAACGCTCTCGCCTGTTTTCATTCTGGTTAATGACCATAAGGCAATAATTTTTTATAGAATAATCAATATTAACTACTTGTATGTACCTATGTTTTCCTTTTTGATGGTACATTATTTTTTAAGCACTAGAACCCTCAAAAATGCCTATTTAAACCGCTGTCAACCCAGTGTACAAAGGACACTGGCAAAATTAGGCCCAGGAGCGGACACGAATGAAATATATATTAAAAAAAATCTTTAATTAAATAGTTATTTACAGTCATTTTTAAACGCCTTTTAACCATGGGGTTCTGAAAAACACAATAAAAAGAAGATGATAGCGGAAGTCATTTTGAATGAACTTAGAAAATGCACGGGAATTGTAGAAGTCATTGACTGGGTTGCCAGGGGTAAAATATATAATATATTATGCAGAGATACCAGAGGTCATGATTTCTCATTATTTAATTATTATTATCAATAATAGATCCATTTTGAAAGTAAAAATATATTTGATGCATTACACAAATATTTTTGTTAACTTCAACGTTTTTGGTTCATAATAATAGTGGGTTTGTGTTGATTTCGATGATGGATCAAAATGCTAGAAGCCAAATTAAATATAAGTGTCAACTCAAGAAACGTCAAATGAGATGAATAAATCAATCAAATAATCGATGTCATTCACTCCCACAGACTCTTGCGTACTTGTGATTTACTCGACTGTTTTCTTTTGTGATTTACCTTGTTATAAATAAAATGTATGATGTTAGATCATATTATGGTGAACATATACGAAGTGGAGGACAATATGAAATTGAAATATACAGAGAAAGCAACACCAATTTACGAGACTTATTTCACAAAATGACAATAAATGGTTGCTCAGAGGGAGAATCCAAAGTCGGCACGTTAGCAGAAGAGTGTACTTTGTTTACATTGTAATAAATAATAATCTTAGCGGGCGTAACGCTATAGAGCAATATTGTTGCAACTGTTTGGTGGGCAGACGCACTGTAGGGTGTTGTGCTCATGTCATGTCTATTATATGGTACTTGTCATGGTCGACATGAGCCAAAAATATGCCCACCAGCTCAATTTTTAGATGAGTTATTGATTATTTATGAAAATGAATAAAAAAGAGCTTTATTCTAATGAAAAGTGGTTTATTTTTCTCAATTACCTTAAATATTTTTACTTTTATAACCTGAAAAATGTTTTTTGTTATCTCACTAATATCTCAGTATTCCCATGATCAATATTGATATTGATGTTTTTATAGTAAATAATGTTTATGACCAGTAATTTCAGCATTTGTATTATTATTGTCTGTTGAGTTGAAAAAGTGGGCCTGACGAAGTATGGGCGTTTGCCAGTGTCCTTTGACAACTATTGATGAAAAAAGAAAAAACATAGGGACACAGTATAGATCCTTCTTATTCAGTTTATGAAATATCTTTTAAATTGGTCCAATATTGGAGGATGAAATAGGCGAGCGCCAAACCTCGAATTATAACTTTTTACTTAGGCTTTTTCAAAAGTCTCTCCGACCGCATTTCCTCTTAAGGTGTCAACAAAAAAAACTCTCTGTATTTGGACAAGCGTTACTGTGTGACTATTGTCCGCTTTCTTAGGAAACCAAAGATTTGGCAATTTATCTGGAAACGCAATTTCAGTACTTTTCCTTAATCTGCTTCATAATTATAATCATCATCATAATATCTTGCTCTTGTCCCATGTTACTTAGCGTCGGCGCAACACGTTTATTTTCTTCCATTCTCCCCTGCCAGCCATCACTGACTCTATCACTCACTTCTTTTTCTTCTTTATCTATTTCTTCTTATTCTAATATCATCCCTCACAAAATCCATACATCTTTTCCTTGGTCTTCCTCTTTCTCTTCATCCATCAGTATTTATATATTAATGACCCTTTTATTCATCCTCTTCTTAACAATCATAATACAGAAACAACTTGACAAATTAAATTTGTAAATTTAGATTTGTAATAACTCTACCGCGTTGCCAACTGAGTTTGTATTGATTTAGCATTTCTGCATGAAATGCTATCTGCTTCTCAGCTATGTTCCCAACTCCGTCTGGATGGGTAGTATCAGAAGCCTGATAGTTAGGAACCGGTCTAACTTTAGGATAGCGTATCCCCTCAGTCGAGTTGCGAAGATTAAATTGCTCCCGTTCCAGGTGAATATTATTAATCGTGGGACGGTGATTAGACTGGAATCTAACCTATCTACCTTTATCTATATGCAACTGTTTTGTTGCTGACCGACTGTTAATGCAAATTCCTTCATACAATTGGGCAATGAAGAAATAATAGGTATCTACTATGAAGGGATTTCTCGAGCCTCTTCTTTTGGGCCCTAATTCTACTAATTTACAAATCCTCTCTCTCTCTCCATTGTCTCTTTTTGACACATTTTGTATGACAAATCCGTCAAAAACACAATCGACAGACCATTGAATATTATAATAGAATATCCTTTATTGTCTCCAGTATTACAGCTAGATATGTTTTAAAACTAGTGAAATCAAGGTCCCGCCTATTAGCATAACTCTACTTATAACACTATATTCTTAATGACAATCCTTTCATTTTTGACAATTCTGACAATGAACAGCATTGTCAGAATTGTCAAAAATGAATGGATTGCCATTAAGAATATAACGCGCTGTTTTTAGGCTAGCCACGCAATGTATGTTGTGCTCTCAAAATGAAAGCAATTGTCATTAGGGGAACATTACGCAATTAGTGCGCAGGTTTACCGGGTTGAAGTTTGTATGCGAGCCAAGTCGCGGGAAACAGCTAATTTGTAATACATGGGAAAATGGTACGACGATAATGAATAAGTAATTCCTGATGAGAGAAAGTAATAGTGGCCATTAGAGAACTTCCCATAGTGTTTGCACATCATTATTCAGTTCAAACCTTGTGTGAATGTTTAATGAACGTATGTTATACACACATGATGATACTAATAGGATTCCGGGTCTGTAGAATTAGCTCAACTTGATTAGCTATTACAATGAAATGTTTCATTGTATTCGTAGCAGAGAAAATGCAACTCTTTTAAACTTTGCCAGTCCAAACTAAGTTCGTTACATGTTAAACATTTTGACGGTTATCATTTTACTGCACTGTTTTGAAGTATTATATTATCATTATGTTAAAATACTTCAAAATGCTTTTGATTTAATTAAATTAAAATATGAATTATCGTCAATTTTTTTTTTCGTAAAATTTTGTATGTTTTTAATACTTAGTTATTCTGCTATTCGGGGCGGATACAAATCCAACAAATCAAAGATCATAAAAATCGGTCCAGCCGTTCTTGAGTTATAAATGGTGTAACTAACCCGAATTTGTTTTATTTATATAGATATATACATATATAGACAGATTAACAGACTATGGTGTAGATGGTAACATTTTCCCTAAGGAAAGAACAAAGGACGACGGAATAACAAACGACGATCACCAATCTATACCTCAAGGCCGGCCATGGTTACAGTTGATAGTAACAACTTTCCTACATAATCAGCCTATAAGATTCCCACTGCTGGGACACAGGCCTCCTCTCAGTGAGAGGGAGTGGGCCGTAATCCACCACGCGGGCCCAGTGCGGGTTGGCAGATGTCACATGTCTTCGAATTTTTGGTTCTGGGACATGCCGGTTTCCTCACGATGTTTTCCTTCACCGGTTTGAGAGCAGTGGTGATGGAATAATTACACAAAGTAAAGCGCTTGTCTGGGTTCGAACCTACGACCTCGCGGCCGTTACCACTGGGCCACTGCTGCTGACAACTTTCCTAACAAGCATTCATTCATCGTCATCCTCATTGTCTTAACTTTATCCGAATTCATTTGGGGTCGGCGCAATACGTCTTTCTCTTCGATTCTTCTCTATTAGTCTTCTTTTTCGTAGTCACCTCCTGTCTAGTCATATCATCATTCATTTTTCCATTGTTTCTTTGGTCTTCCTTTACTCCTATCCACATTAATTCCTATTAACCGTTTAGTGGGATTTACACGCTGATAAAACATGTCTTCGCCACAATTACAACACTCATTAACTAGATTGAAAGAATACAATAGTACATAACTAGAGGCAGATTAGCTGAACCCCTCTGTCCGCTCAAATGATCCAATTTGCCAATTGACTTCAACATCCTACGTAGAAAGATGCAAGGCTAATTCGCTATGCAATTTGTCACAGATGCTCGCAAAATATATTGTAGTGTTGGGTGACGGGGTCACGAGTAGGGGTTTTAATAACAAAAATGGTAAAGATAACCAGTGGGGCTAATATAAACGATTGAGATTAGAATTTGCCTCAAATGTCATAATTTCATGAAATTATCATTTAATCGAGCAATTTTAGATTAGAGATTTGTATTGATGAATTTAATGATAATATTTCGTAAATTACATATTTTTTACTGGCACGTATATTTTTCTGAGGGCTGACTTTTGAATAGCCAATTATCTTTTATATAAGAAATAAATATTGCAGTTTAATATTAATAAAGAAAATACGTCAAACTGTCAGATTTATTCTTCAGATAAAAAACTGTCTATGGACAAATCAACCCTAAAACGTAAAAACATTAATTTGGCGGACTATCCTGACGATTTCGTCTTAAGAAATGACCTTGTTCTACTTATGGATGAGTAAGGTGCAGACTTGCAGAGGTAGATGATTAACGATGAAAAAAACGTTACTGGCAGCAAAGCAAGTTCCTAATTTTGTTCGGCTTTAAAATTGTCTTCGTTACATTTATTTTCTGGTCTCATGTGCTAGCTAAAAGTACAAGACATGTAATAATATGACAAAAAGATCGACCAATCAACAAGATTGTTAGTAGAGCTGACTGTCCAGGGTGCGCCAGACGTACTCAAGCATCGTCACTCGTATTTTATTACAACTCATTCGTTTTATGAAACCTAGATTTAACTCCAGTCCATACGATTGAAATTCCCTTGTCTTGTACAACACAAACAATAGCATAGTTAGGTTAAACAGCGCGGGAACTAACGCTGTCGGTCAATCACAGTAATCTTCTAAGCACATGACTAGTTTTCCAGCAGTTTCCATTATAACAAGAGAAAATAATCCCTAGAATAATCCGCAAAGCAGTTTCATGAACAATAATGCGATTTGATTAGCCATTGTGTAGGGTAGTCGGAAGGCCGGACGGGTGCGTGCTTGCCCTGTTATTAATTTAACCGCAACTCTAATTAATCTTGTCCGTTGCGGATTCCCGCCGCACTAGGATTCGAAGTGGCCGCATTTCAACCAAATTTCCACTGACATGACTTATATTACATGAAGCCTGGCGGACGATCTGACAACCTAAATTAAATCGTGTAAATGTCATATTAAACAATGTTTAAGCCGGTCATATATTTTGTGTTGATTGCACTCGGTTTATAGAAAAGTCGTGGTTAATCGTCCGTGTACAAATGGCAAGTTAAACATTGATGGCCAAAGTGATGTTGTCGATTGTTTGTCTGCCCCAGTGACCTTTATTGTTATTCGAAAGACAAAAAGTTCACTGATTTTATTTTCAGCAGCTCTACGCTGGCGAAATGTTTTTGTCACTCCTACAATATACCTTTAGATTGGAACCTTTCTAAGAATTTGTTGTAGAAACAAACTAAATCCAATTTTATCAACTTTAAGGCTTATCTCGAGAATAAGCTTTACTGGGTTTTAAGTGGGGGGGGTCTGTATTTATGCTTTCGCGGTTGCACAACGACATGCTTTGCTTATGCTTTGCTTGGTAGTATAGATGCAGGCCTACCTTACTGCCTCCCTCAGAGGTGGTAAGGTGGCGAGGTCTTGAGGGGGAGCGCTACGGTCGCGTAGATCCTCAAGGCAAGCCTGGGGGATTCACCTTCACGAGGTTGCCACCCTGTTCTTGGTCTAATTCCATAAGAAATAGACGCAACAAAAACCCCCAGGCACTTTTTCGCATTTTCCCGAAAGCCAAAATCCCAGGCCTAGGGGAATCCGATACCCCACTCCCATGATCCCATGCCCAGTCCCTCCTTCCTTTTCCCTTTTCTCCTTTCGGTCCTTGAGGACGGGTAACCTCAACTCCAAAAAAGCCCACACATCCTACCATGTCGCAGAATGGAAAAAATAATATTCCCCAGGTGGGTCCCGGCAATGCCGGGGAATCCCACACCGACTCGTCGGTCTGCCCCCACCGTAATCTGGGGGGGGCACCAATCTGCCTATTAGCGCCGCGCCTTCTGCGCGGCTGGCTGCTTCGGCACCAACAGCTCCGGCTGCGGCTCACGCGCCATCCAACACAACCACGGCTGCGACCTCTGCGCCTACTGACTCTGAGACGGCTGCGCCTTCTGCGCCAATGACCCTGACTAGTGTCGCACCTTCCACGAGGACCTGGCAACAGAGCATCGTTCGGAACAGTGTGACAAACAACCCTGATAACGACAATAATAAAGCTCGACTCTCCAGTCTTAGCAGCGAACTCCGCGCGCTGGCACTCCAGCGCGAGAAGATCGAGGCAAGGCTAAAAGACATGGACTCTCTCGGAACGGGAAAGGAAGCGGAATCTGATGGTTCTGGTTTCATCTCTGTGGACGAAGTACGCATGCTTAAAACAAAGCGCGGAAAGATCCGGAACAGAGAAAGAGAACTCAACAACCGTTTGCGCAAAATCCGCGAAGGCAATAGCCAGCGCGAAGCACAAACGGTTAGTTGTAAGGGAGTACGCGACCGGCTACAGACACGCGAAGGGGAAACCCAGCGCGAAAAGCAGTTGGACGCGGAAACGAGCGGGCAGGGAACAGTACGCGAAGGGGAAACCCAGCGCGAGAAGTCACTGCCCGCACCAGGACCATCCGGAGAAACCGACCGGAACCGCGACAAGATGACCGTAGACCCACACCGAACTAGACAGAAGCGAGGCAAGCGGTCTGGATTCCTGCGCCGGGTGTCCCTGGCACAAAGCATTGGGCCAAGCTCCTCAGAACCGCAACCTGGTCCAAGTGGACAGGGTGCGGCGAAGAGGGAGCGCCCGGATGATACGGCTTCACCTAGTACGCTCCAGGGGGACGCCAAGCGTGTTAGAACCCAGGCCGCTCAAGGGGAGCAGAGAACCTACGCGCGGGCCACTAAGGATATCCCTGCGCGACTCGCCGTAGCGATCTGCCTCTCGCCTCCTTCCCGAGACATGACTACTGACGAGTGCGAGCACATCAAGCTCAGCCTTGAAGACTTCATCGTGGACACGTGTCGAACTGACCCCTCCAAAGTCCCGGCCTTCCGTGGTTACCCAAGGGTAGCGGATGGCACGGTTCATATATGGTGCGAGGACGACAACGCCCTGACTTGGCTGACCCAGAACGTACCTAAACTAAGACTGCCAAACACTGACGAGACACTGACAGTTATGAAACAGTCCGACGTACCGACCCGAGTTCGAGCGGCGCTCTTTGTACCCAGGTACAATGGGGACATAGCGCTGCTCCAGACGGTTCTGACCTGCCAGAACCCCTGGTACGACATCGGCAGATGGTCCCTGTACAGGGCGACATCGGTCGGTGGGGATAACTACGGGTCTTATCTAACCCTGGGTATCCCACCGGACGAGGTCGAAAAGATCTTGGGGAGGGAGCGACGAATATCGTACCTACTTGGGTCGATATACGTGCGTTTCTTCCCCAACACCCATCCCTCCGAGACTAAGACTGACACTGAACGAACGAAACCGGCTCCGACTGAATTTGACGTGACGATGACGCAACTGGAGGAGGAGATGGCCAGAACGGCGATGGCTGATGCCGACGCTGTGAGGATGCCAACCTCACCACCAAGGTGGACGGAGCAGCTGCTCTTATCATCGTCACCGACACTGAGCGAAGACCAGCATGGGCTGGGAGAGGCGGGGGAATCATCCGATGGATCCATCTCCCCCTAATTCCACCCCACTGCCGACCCCATCCCGTCCCATAAACATCATCCAGACCAACCTCCAGCATAGCCAGACGGCTACCGCCTGCCTGCGCAGGGCACTGGAGATGGAACCCCGAACCATTGCACTCATCCAAGAGCCGTGGATCCGCAATAACAGAATATGCGGCCTTGGTAACATTGGAGGTAAGCTGATCCTCGACACACAAGGCACAGATAAACCACGAACCTGTGCCTACATACCCAAAGATGTACCCACCACCACACTCACGCAATTATGTTCCAGAGATCTAACAGCCGTCAGGCTCAAAACCGACGGCGACGCACCCGATATCGTCCTGGCCTCGGTATACATGCCTGGCGAGGATGAAGACTGCCCACCAAAAGGGATGGCCGACCTGGTAAGGTATTGTGAAGACACCAACCTGGACCTGGTCATCTGCACGGACTCAAACGCCCACCACCCGCTTTGGGGTTGCAACAAAGCCAACACTAGAGGTGAGGTACTATGCACATATTTGTTCTCAACAAACCTTAACATCGTAAACCGCGGCTCGGAACCCACTTGGGTCACATCGCGCGGACAAACAATTATTGACCTAACGCTGGCTTCGGAAAGCGCGGCAAAACTTATCTCTAACTGGCACGTATCCAACGAGCCTTCTTGCTCTGACCATAGAAGGATTCGCTTCTCACTAATAGCTAACATAAAAAAACCTGAACCTAGACGCAACCCACGCCGTACCAATGTACCCGGCTATAAACGGCTGTTGGCCTCCCTACTAACGCAACACCAAACTCCCCAAATTCTAATAGACCACAAACAACTTGAAAACACAGTAACAAAACTCTCGGAATTTATAATTGAAGCCTACCACGCCTGCTGCAAACTAAAAGACCCAAACACCAGGAGCAAGGGTAACTCCTGGTGGAATGCGGAACTTAGTAAGCTCAGGCAAAACATGCGCAAACAATTCAACAGAGCCAAAAATTCCAGACTACCAGAAGACTGGGAATCATACAAGAAAACACAATACACCTTCAAAAAACAAGTCAGGAATGCCAGTAGGGCAGCCTGGCGGAAATTCTGCGAAGAAATTGAATCGAACAGCGAAGCCGCGCGTGTGAGAAAGATCCTATCTACAGATCAAGATCGCACCCTCGGGTCGTTAAAAACCCCAGACAACACATACACCAAGTCGGACCACGAAACAAGTAAAGTCCTTTTGGAAACCCACTTCCCAGACTGCACTCTCTCCGAGGACAGAACCTGGGCAAGTGAGCCAACGCACACACCAAATGACCAAGACTGGGCCAGAGCCCGCACCATAGTAACCACAGAGAAAATAAAATGGGCAATAAAGACTTTTAAGCCATATAAATCCGCAGGCTTAGACGAAATTTTCCCCGTCTTGCTACAATGGGGAGTAGACGCCCTAACGCCGTGGCTGACCGTCATCTACCAAGCTTGCATAGCACAGAAATACATACCACTTACATGGCGAGAGGTGAAAGTCATTTTCATCCCTAAACCAGGCAAATCAGATTACACACAACCCAAGGCGTACAGACCAATAAGCCTAACATCTTTCTTGCTGAAAACCCTTGAGAGACTCTGTGATCGACATATTCGGGACGGACCTCTTCGGGAGCGACCACTTCACAAACAGCAACACGCGTATTCCACAGGAAAATCAACAGAATCTGCGCTGCATAGTGTGATCTCCAAGATCGAATGTGCAGTGGACCACAAATGCTCCTCACTAGCTGTCTTCATCGACATAGAAGGCGCTTTTGACAAAACTATCTTCCATAGCATCAACGCAGCCCTCGAGGAACACGGTGTGGACTCGACCCTGCGAGGATGGATCACAAATATGCTCCGATTGAGAGCCGTACAAGTTACGGTAAACGACACCACCAGAGCCATAGTGGCGAAGGGCTGCCCCCAAGGTGGAGTCCTCTCGCCACTACTATGGAACCTTGTAGTAGACAGCCTCATCAAACGACTAAATAGCAGAGGCTACTACACGGTGGGCTATGCTGATGATCTGACCATAATAATAAACGGCACACACGAAAACACACTATGCAACCTTATGCGCCAAGCTCTAAGAATAGTAGAAGACTGGTGCAAGGAATACAAACTAGCAGTAAACCCCACCAAAACCGAACTCGTCCTCTTCACAAAGAAAAGAAAGCTGACAACATTACAATTGCCAAGCTTCTTTGGGACAACCCTAAGCCTATCGACTGAAACCAAATACCTGGGTATCTTTTTGGACAAACAGCTGAACTGGGCAAAACACACTGATTACATTATCACAAAAGCCAGTATAGCCCTATGGCAATGTAAGAGACTCCTCGGGAGAAATTGGGGCATAAGCCCCAAAATCACCTACTGGCTATACACCACAGTTATCCGACCAATTATCACATACGGTTCTTTAGTTTGGTGGCCCAGGACCAACCTAAGTACAGCCCAAAAGGATCTCGAGAAACTGCAAAGATTTGCCTGCGTAGCAATCACCGGCAGCATGAGGACTTCCCCCACTGCTGCCTTACAGGTGATGCTGGGGCTACCTCCCCTACACCTCGTCGTAAGAGAGGAGGCGGCCATAGCGACTTTCAGACTCGAAGTATCCGGCTCCCTAAGCAATGATTCTAGAATCAAACACACACGCATCAGGGAAGATGCAATCAAAGAACAACCGATGATGACATCACCCATCGACAGAACCCTGAAGACCCACTGCTTCCAAAAACACTACAACATAGAGCTCATAGAGGAGTTGTGTGACTACTCAGGTACAACAGAGCTAAGAATTTACACTGATGGATCAAAGACCGACGAAGGGACGGGCGTCGGGGTGTTCTCCAACGACCTAAACATTAAGATATCCAAACCACTTGGAATGCTCAACTCCGTTTACCAAGCAGAGTGTGTAGGTATTATCCAAGCGGCACACGCTATAGAGGCCAGGGAGGTTACGGATACCAATATCCGAATACTCTCCGACAGTGCCTCAGTTCTTCAATCCCTAAAGAGTAATCAGATCACGTCGAGACTAACACTAGAATGCCACAAGGCCCTAGAACGAATCACGGTACTAAATCGCAACACGGTAACGCTACAATGGATTAGAGGTCACAGTGGATCACTCGGAAACGATGCGGCTGACGAGCTTGCCAGAAGAGGATCCAGCACAAGACCCTACGGACCTGAACCCATTGTGCCCATTCCTTTCAAGCAGCTAAGAAGCTGGTTAAAGGATCACACTCGAATACAAGCGGAAAAATGGTGGACCTCGACACCAGGATGTAGGCAGTCCAAGGAAGCTATGCCATCCCTGGATACAAAGCTGACCAGGCGCCTTCTGCGCCTGGACAGAGACAGCCTGCGCCTGGTGGCGGGGACCATCACTGGACACTGTTCACTAAATAAACACCTTCATACCCTGGGAATCACTGATAGTCCCCTGTGCAGAGCATGCATGGAGGCGGAGGAAACGGTGGCGCATGTGCTTCTTGAGTGCACAGGCGTTACCAAGATTCGCGAGGAGACCCTGGGAACACCAACATCCCTTGCGGATGCCCTGAGGAGACCGGGAAGTCTTATCTGCTTCTGGAGGGAGGTGGGCTGGCTGGAGTAGTCGGCCACCATGGCTCACGCACAATGGTCCACTTCAAGGACTAAGTGCGGAAACCTAAACCCCATGATAGATAGGGTTTTAAGTTGAGCTTAGATGTATCTCGAAGCTTCATCTAAGCACTACAAACACCTTCTTCGATAAAAAGAAAACAATCAAATGTATCGACGCTGTAGGACCTACAAACACCTCGCCGCTTTTGTACATAGGTCTTATTACCCATCGTGTCACCTCTCGGGTGATCATCGATCGTTACTCTCAGAACATTGCACATGTCCGCCCGCTTAGATTTCTTTACAATGTATTTTTCTTCGCATCGTTTGCTCTTTTTCATCCTTTGTATAGGTAAGGGAAGACACTTTTGTAAATGGAAATGTATACAGTGAATATTGACGATAATCTAGGCGATCAAAAACAATCTTTACAAATTCCCGGAGGATTTCCACCCTTTCAAGTATGATGATTTTTATGTAAGTCTTGCATACGATGTCCAGTGGCTCCACGAAAACTATACTTGCCCAATATACGAATATTACACTCTGTGTTCTTTTTTAAACTCTGCGAAATAATTCAGGGCAGAGTAATAAAAAAAAAAATTGTAAAACTCGTTCTTCCCGATTGCCTACTTCAATCCCATATGAACTATCAGAGTTGCAGCAATATGAAAAAATATTACGCTCACATCCACTTTGTGAGCTTTCACAGAACATTGTACATTGATTGATATAGCAGCTGGAGCATGTGTGTTCTCACACATCATTCTAGATCAAGTGCCATCGGATACACTATTAATAACTTATTGAAAATTTAGCCTATAAAGTCTCTGTAACAGATGATATGACTGGGTTGACTACCGAGAAGACCACGTTTTTTTTTATACACGGCACGGTTGCATTACGGTACAATGCGTGCCACGAAAGATGAGACTTGACACACCACGTGGTTTGACATGCACAGTACACGATTTTAGGTATCTTTAGCGGTATGCGGTCTGAGTGCGGGACGGGACCGGACGTCATAGGGGCGGCGGAAAGAGGCGGGGGAGGCGGGGTCAAGTCTCATCTTTCGTGGCACGCATTGTACGGCGTATAAATCGCATTGTAGAATACACGTGTCCGTCAACAAGCTTCCATAGTGATCCATACAAAACTGACGACTGTGCCTAAACACGGCGAATAAACCGTAGTTTTTCACGCTAAGATAAATGTGTGTGTACAAAGGGCCTAATAGAGAAGTATAGAAGAATAAAAACTAACCGTTATGTATTATTTATTGTATGTATGTATGTATGTATGTTCATCTGTTCCCTCATAACTCCAAAAGTACTTATAATACACGGTCAAAACATAGCGGTCAAAATCATAACCCTCCTTTTTGCTTCGCCGTAGTTGAATGAAAATACATGTTGCGCCGACTCAAATAAATTGGGATAAGGTCAAGAGAATGATGACGATGCTACCTATGATGTCTATCATCTAAAATCTAGAAATTTCATATTACGGGGGTGATATTTTTTAGAAAAACCAGTTACTGTTTTTAAAGATACGGGTACAAGATTCGGGTAAAACCATACGCCGTAGACTGGGTTTATCAAAGAGGCTTACTTTTTGCAACAGACATAATAAATAAAATATATATAATATTGAATATAATTATATATAATTTATGGAGTTTTAATCGTGATTATCGTCAAGCCAGATGATACGGAATCAAGCAAATAAGATAAAACTTGGTTACAAAAATGAAATACTAAACCTTGATAAATTGTGCTATCTCAAGTCACTCACTATCTATAATGATTTTTTAACATTTCAATGAAATTTAGTGTTATGTCAGTCTCAGCTACATGTAATACTTATTTCGAAGAATTCAATTACAGTTTACGGTAAATATATAAAATTATTTGATGTTTATCTACAGTAAACTGGGCACAAATTCTATGAACTTAGTATTTCATGTAGAGGGACTGTCCATGCTTCTATCATACATCATGACCGCTCATTCACCTGATGTAATTCCTTTGTCATCTGTTGCGGTGTACAGTCACGAGCATAAGTATGTATACACTTGGCTTTATTCAAAGGCAATTTGCTCCTTTATTTTTTAATGAAATTTTATGTTATTACGAATATAGTATTTTCCAACCCATAGGTTTATGTAGTCGTATTTCAACGTTCCATTCGTCATTTCACGAAAAAAATCGCGATTGAAATTTTCCAAGAGTTGACATATTAGTGCTCGATTGTACTAGGTAGTGCTAACACCTATTTCTAGATAGATAGACGATGTTGTATTAGGAAGCGGTTACATGATAAACCACATAATGTTATAACACAATTTCGTGAATAATGTACCTACAGCGAGCTTACAACGTAAATTACCTACTGGTAATAGAAACATGACAGCCAGATCAAGTTTTCTTAAGGGTTTCAGAGAATGATGTAGGTACTTAGAAAAGGGGGTTTGTGACCCCCACGGGGGGTTACCACACTCTCTTGTAGCAGGACAATATTACACGAAAAGTAAAGGTTCATGCGATTTTACAATAGGCCCACCTATTAACTGTCACTTTGACCTCGCCATGGACATAATCTACCCTGCAAGAGATTATGGTAGCCTGGTACCCTGAGCGTGTATAACAGGGTTGTCAAAGTTTATGTGCAAACAAAGTTGGGGGCAGCAGTTAATTTAAGGTTTGATAATTATGTAAAGTCAGGACGTAATCGTTAATCAAATTGACCAGATAGTTACATTGACAAGTTAAATTGTCCGTTGACATCACAGTTGTCATTCTTTGACAGTTATATAAAATATCTGTAACACAGCAAATTGATACAGGCTGATATGTTCTCCCTGACATATATTTTATATTTAAGCTTTTATATTTCATTAAAGCTTCTATATACTAATCACAGAAAATACTCTCCAAAAAAAATTCAAAACCTATAAAATATTTAATTTCCTAACACAAGCTTCCATAAAGCTCACTTCAGTGATATGTTTATGGCGTGTAAAGGAGCAATATAGTATTGCCTACTACCTTCTGACGGTGATTTATATACCTCCGGCACTTGTGACTACAATTACGAGGCGCCTTGTTGATTGTGATGTGATAGCAATGACATTACCTAGAAACGTAATTTCCTGGTTTTATCCACTCTCGCTCACTCCATCACGCTCAGCCGGTCGATTCTGTAAAAATCTCACCGTGAAAACTTAGGTGAAGTGAGTTTGTTTTTGCTAGGAATTGACACTACTGACAGCTCACTCCACGCTCACTTCACCTAAGTTTTCACGGTGAGATGGTTACAGAATCGCACTGCTGTTTACAAAATTCTATTAGGTATTTTATTCGACGGCATAATTATAATTATCATCATCATCAACATTTCAGCCGAAAGACGTCCACTGTTGGACATGGCCTCCCCCAAGCACCTTCACTTCGGCCGGTTCTGCGATAATTTGCATAATCAGCTTATAATTTTCCCACCGCTGCTGGGACATAGGCCTGTTTCCTGTGAGTGGGAGTGGGCTATAATCCACCACGCGGGCCCAGTGCGGGTTGACGGATGTCACATGTCTTCGATTTTTTGGTTCTAGGATAGGCCGATTTCCCAACGATGTTTTCTTTCACCGTTTTTACAGCAGTGGTGATGAATAATTTACACAAAATAAAGTGCCTGTCTGTTCGAACCTACGACCTACAACTCGTAAATCGCGGCCGTTTTCATTGGGCCAACACTGCTCATTATGGCTACAGATATTCTATTTCACGAAGTCCGTTCGTCTTTGATTGTAGTAGTGACGTATCCCGACGAGCGCGCTTGCGTGTGTAAAAGTGGGTAACGTTAACAAAGAAATCTGATATATATTCAAGTCGAGATTTAATAATCGAAATAAAATTTTGGTTTTGAAAAGTTTTAGTGCATGTGCACGCTTCACAAGATTAGCCAAACGGACTTCGTGACATAGAACATCTGTACAATAAGGTATTATTATAGTTATGATAAAATGTTAACCAACACGGTAAATATCTGACGGCCAATTCCCGTACTTCATAATCGTTCAAAATTTAGTCGTAATCTCATCTCAGCGACAATCAATATCAAAAATTTGTCAAAAATGTAGGGAAATTACAGGTAGGTATTTTTGACATATTGAGACTGAGATGAGATTGTGACGTTCTTAAAATGACGAGAATTGCCCCACAGATATCTGAAAGAACAAAGGGGTGTCATGTTTATCGATAAGGGTTAACATAGGTAGCCATGGATAAAAGGTAACATGTTATTCATTACCCGTAGTAGTTAATACAACGACGACAAAATCTCACAACAAAATATTTCATGCAATCATTTTAGCAAGTAGGTTTGTTTGATGTGCGGGATTCTTAGGTTGTTCCAAAAATTAGATGGTTAATGGGCTGATTTGATTGCCAAGATGACAGTAGTTGTTAGAACGCCGGCGTATGACTTTTAACAATGATGCTGCATCTAAAAGACTAGTGAAAAAAAAACCTATCTATTTATATTTAGTAAGCTGTTATGGCAAAATACGACTGCGATATAATTTAAGATAACATCTTGCGTATCCTACTGACTAATTATTATAGTACAGAATTTATTTATTTATCTATCACATGAAATGTTTCCTTTGCCATTACAGATAATAATAAATCTATTGTGACAGAGTAACTTAAAATATACTTAACTATACCTTACATGCTACACAGTACGGGGCTCTTGTGAACTCACACAGTGTACAGGTGAATAAGTCTATGGCGTCCACCATCGTGTTCAAATTTGATTTCAGCCGATCAATTCTTTAAATATCACACCGTGAAAATGTAGGTGAAGTGCGCTTGAAGCGAGCTGTCATTCCACCTTATTAGCCTAGGCATTGACTCTGCTGACACGTCACTTTAAACTCACTTCAACTATGTTTTCTCGGTGATATTTATTTTTACAGAATAGACCAGCAAGAAAGACATGCCATTCTGGTTACCTACAGACCTATTTTAGGTTGAATTCTGGTTGAGCGTAAATATTCACTAAAAACTTTGTTCTAAACCAAACTCTACGTTACTGGACACGTGTTTAAATCGAGGCTTTATGTACGTACGTGTAGTCTGGAATATTACTGGAAAAGTAGGATGGGGTACTTTTAACCTGATCGTATTATAATGATGACAGAATATGTTTGATTAATGTCGTACTTTACCACCGAGGCCGGCCCGCAAAGGGTCCACAGATGTATTACCATTACCATCTAGAAATGTACCGAATATTTTGAACATTGCTTTAGCTAAAAATAGTTCTAAAACTCAGTTAAAATAACAAAGAAATAGCAGATAGAATTATATGATTTAAACACTCACTGAAAGTACCTACATTGAATGAAAAAAATGAGGAGCATTGACTTGGTTGCGAGTACTACGCACCTGACCATTCTGAAAGACATCATCAATAAGGTTTATCATGGCATGAGTATGATGTGAGCTGTGTGTAAATGCTGAAAAGAACTAAACAATTTAATGATAGCTGGTCAGACCAGGAAACATTAGCGAGAGAGGCCCATACGTTAAATAAAATAGTAACTACTTACTAGAAGTTCAAGTTACCTAGGTCAAGGAATTTTCTATCGATCACTAGGAAAGTGGGCAGTTCACTTTTTCCTTGCGTCGGCCGTGCCTACGGAGATTTAACTAGTCAGAACTTTCTAAGTAAGTGCAGAAAGTTTAAGAGCTATTGAAAAGACGTGCTGAATATTTACTACACAGATAAATACGAGTATATTTATACCAACAAGTGTAATGTTGAAAAGCCATAAAATAATGTCTAGTAAGAAGAGGAGAAACAAATACTTTTGCTTTCCTAAAAATGTTATTGAACACTCATTTATTATAAAAAAAGTGTATATCATTAGAAACTCTGTAAGTTTTTAGAGGTGCATTAATTTAAAAAGCGGCTAAGTGTAACACGAAGGGTTCGTAAAACACAAGGCAAAAATGCTGAAAAAAAAAACCACGCTTCTTTAATTCATTAAAGAAGCGTGGTTTTTTTTTTCAGCATTTTTGCCTTGTGTTTTTTAAAAGGGATCTTCAGATCCCTTTTAATTTTTAACTTAATTTTATTTTTATTATTTGTTGTTATAGCGGTCATAGTAGTAAACACACTGTGAAAATTGCAAGTGTCTACCTATTACGGTTCAAAAGATACAGCTCGCTGACAGACAGACAGACAGACAGTCGGACGGACGGACAGCGGAGCCTTAGTAATAGGGTCCCGTTACCACCCTTTGGGTATGAAACCCTACAACAGTGTGTATCATTAAAAAGCTTACCTCATGAGGAGGTCAAAAAGATTATAGAGTGTGAGTGAAATTTCACCCTCCCCCATTCACCCTCTTAGGGGTGGAATTTCGAAAAACCCTTTCTTTGTGGATACCTACTCTTCACAAAGAACACACCCTCCAAATTTCATGTTTCTAGGACCAGCGGTTTAGGCTGTGCGTTGATGTATCAGTCAGTCAGGACTTTGAATTTTATATAAATAGATCAGTTAAATATTTATCTTTTTTTTGAGCTAGGTCTGGCGTTTTGAATAGAAGCCAGTATTGATACGGACCTGCCAAACACGCTTTTATTATTTTGCCAATAAAATGTATTTTCGACTGCAAAACTCCATTTTATAGGTAGACAAAAGAACGATTGACCATAGGGATAACCAAAAAATGGATCAAACCTTAAAGTCGAAATCGTGGTCCAAGTTTAACACAGTAACAGAGAACTTTGTTTCTAAGTCACGTAGCTCCTTTGAAACTAATTTTGCTATACACTTAGGTACCTACATTCCTACACCGCGTTGTGGGTGCTATTAGAAATCACGCCCAGACTTTGGTAACTTATTCTGTAGACCGTACAAATACTTGACCCGTGTTGAAATCGCATTTATATGCTGCTGTATGTATTGACAGAAAGACATACCTACTCAGCAGTGGTAGCTCAGTGAATCACTCCCCGACAGTAAAAAAAAGCGTAAAGTGTGCATTTAAATTCATCACCACTGCTCTCAAAACGGTGAAGGAAAAACATGGTGAGGAAACCGGCATGTCCTAGACCCAAAAATTCGAAGACATGTCCCGAAAACACGCTCCGGGTCCGTGCGGTTAATTAAGGGGCTTACAAGACCTAAACGCAAGTTTTCGAAACAATAAAAGTATATGATAGACTGCAGTAAAAAAAATCAGAAAAATATATGATATTCTTCAGGATATATGCTAGATAGATAGTGTGGTGAAAACATAATACAACTAATTTGATACGATAGAAAAAAATCATGAAGATACCTCTAAAAATTTTCTTTTTACAATAAAATCCATACTAAAATACATACAATCATTCTGATTTTTTGTCAGATTATTCTACAAGCAACATACTAAAATACTAGTGTTTTAATTTTTTTGTCCAAACAATAGATTCTTTGTAAATCGCATATTCATATTTTCGAACAAAATACGTGCGTATGTGTGCGTAAACGCTGTGTAGCGACACCAGCGTTGCCGTTAGCGTACATTTTACACATTTGACGTACCTTTTAAGCCTCCTATGTGTAATGTGTAGTAAGGTCCATTTTACGTACCTTTTCAACTTAACATCCAAAATCATGTGTAAAATCGTGGTTTAAAGACTATTTTACGTACCTACCTTTCTTGAAACCGCCGCCAAAATGAGAAAACGAGATTAGCGTCTTCGGTCCTAATGTGAAGTCACAGACGTACGTATTGTAAGAATAGGAAGTAGCTCTGTCTCGCTTCCGCCGAGAGTAGGTAGGCAATGAACATTGTATCGTGTATCCGACCGGCCCGAGCGGCGCGCTCTTTGGGCGCGCTCACCAAGTGACCACAGACACTATACACAGAGACAGAACACTACTCTACTAGCAGAGCAGGGCGCGCTTGTTTGCAAAGAGGATAGGTACTTTTGATAGGTATATTTTGTTTTGTATTTTTAAGCGCGCGAGATATTGGTCTCTACGATAAGGGAAAGTGATTTTCTTTCTTGTATACCTACATAGTGCACAATACCTAAATAATTAATAGAATAAGCCCATTTCCAATAATCGAATCCTGTGTTCGATTTGTTCGTGGTGGCCCCGAGCGGCTGACTTGCCTTGGTGCCTTTATTCGCTCGCTGCTGTGGTGCTTGGTAAGTTTTAAATTACTTCTTTGAGAATATTACCTACTAGATATTTTCTGTGTGTGTGTGTGTGTGTGTGTGTTGCATTGTGTTTTGCTGTGGGCTTTGATTCTATTACTACTTCTACTAACTACTACCTACTATTAATCAGCCATTAGGTGTCCACTGCAGGAGGTAGGCCTCCCATAAGTTGGGGGTTTTGCCGTAATCGCCACGTACCTACCGTAATCGCCATGCTTGACGTTGCGAGTTGGCGATCGCAGTGTTGAGTGTGGTGGTACCTACAGTACGCGGAAAGAACGCTGCTGCTTATCCTACGGTTTTTCGCCTTAGTCGACTCTTACGACACCCTTAGGAAGAGGTGGGGTGGTGCCACACCATAGGCCCAATTCCCGATTTACTACATAGCTATGCAAAATGCGTTCTATGAACGTAGGTAGGTTCAAACTATGGAATATAGCCTCAACCACCTAAGTACATAAGTTTTTTTATAGTATACTAGCGACCCGCCCCGGCTTCGCACGGAAACATTATTATTATTATACATATAAACCTCCCTCTTGAATCACTCTATCTATTAAAAAAAACCGCATCAAAATCCGTTGCGTAGTTTCAAAGATTTAAGCATACAAAGGGACAAAGGGACAAAGGGACATAGGGACAGATAAAGCGACTTTGTTTTATACTATGTAGTGATGATACAAATTGCCACTGCTACTGTGTCTTCAATCACAGTACTGTAATTCGATAATATACAATTAGGTACCTACAATGTTGGTTGTTGCAAACAAACCCCGGTCAGGCAGATTATGGTTTTATCAGGTTTGTCACGCGAACCAAGTTACTCTTATCGGGGCTTGTATCGGACATTGTACATATTTAAGTAAGGACAACGAATTCTTAATATGTATTACATACTACAATTAGAATTATTATTATTACTAGCCCAAACTAGTACGTGTTTACAATTACATCATGTCATGTCATCCATCCCTTTTTTTTAGTTGTGTTGATGACTTTAATGATTATAATTCTGTAAACACATATTTCTTACGGCCGCGATTCATATATTAATCTACGTACAACTTAATGCTGACCAGCAAATTGCAAAAAACGTAAGAAAATTTGAATTTCGTTGCTTATGTACCTTTTTAACCCAAAATGTACCTTTTCAGCGCTGGATAAGTACCTTTTGGGAACTCAGTTGCGGCAACACTGAGCGACACTGCCGGCCGAGGCCTGATGCTATACGGACGTGTCGCTCTTTTCGCCGCAATATTTCCGCCAAGATTGTTATGTTTTTGTAAAGTTTTATTTGTAAATTCATTGTTTATTATTATTTGCATAATCTTCTTTGCGTAAATATTTTTATTTCGTGTAAATATAAAATACTTTGAAGTTAAAATAGCGTAACCTTGTTATCAATTATCATTTATTGTAAATATGAAGTGAAAAATTCCGTTCGGACTACAAAACGTTCATATAAAACGAAGAACATAATTATATATATATACGAAATTAAAAAATAAGAGCATTTTATTATTATTGAATATTTATTTTTTTAACAATAAAACTATGAATTTAGAAACGTCTAAGATAGAGTGCAGTCATGACGCATATACGCATAAGCTCAATTTTTTAGACTACATTTGCAACTGTTACGTTAGCGTATGAGCCCGATGTGTAGATTTGTATTCAAGAGTCCCCGGGTTCGATTCCCAGGAATTGTCTAACCGAAGTTTTCTTTTTAAATGTATTTTGAATTTATATATACATATTATGTATTTATTATTTTTTTATAAATAATAATTAAAACGTCTACAATGTAATTTTATCTTTCACAGGAGAAAGACAGTCGTAAATATCAACACGGAAGTTATTTCTAATGCGAAACTACAATTAAAAAAAACTAAAAGCACCTAATGTTTTTATTAACAGACCGCGACTTATTGATATTGGGCATAACGAAATAACAAATTCATCTAAAAAATTGCGATGAAAATTATCACAAGCAAGATTTTGGTTTTTATTATTATTGATTTCGTTTATAATAAATGGATTCATAATATTATGTATGAATGTTAGGTACCTATCTTTGAGGCTGTTTACACATTATGCCGCAGCTGCAGCGGCACCGCCACTGCCGCGGCGCCGCTGCATCAGTCACCCTTGGATTTGTATGAACACACGGCGCTGCGGCGGCGGCGACGAGTTTTGATAAAACCAGTGTTGCCGCAACTGAGTTCCCAAAAGGTACTTATCCAGCGCTGAAAAGGTACATTTTGGGTTAAAAAGGTACATAAGCAACGAAATTCAAATTTTCTTACGTTTTTTGCAATTTGCTGGTCAGCATTAAGTTGTACGTAGATTAATATATGAATCGCGGCCGTAAGAAATATGTGTTTACAGAATTATAATCATTAAAGTCATCAACACAACTAAAAAAAAGGGATGGATGACATGACATGATGTAATTGTAAACACGTACTAGTTTGGGCTAGTAATAATAATAATTCTAATTGTAGTATGTAATACATATTAAGAATTCGTTGTCCTTACTTAAATATGTACAATGTCCGATACAAGCCCCGATAAGAGTAACTTGGTTCGCGTGACAAACCTGATAAAACCATAATCTGCCTGACCGGGGTTTGTTTGCAACAACCAACATTGTAGGTACCTAATTGTATATTATCGAATTACAGTACTGTGATTGAAGACACAGTAGCAGTGGCAATTTGTATCATCACTACATAGTATAAAACAAAGTCGCTTTATCTGTCCCTATGTCCCTTTGTCCCTTTGTCCCTTTGTATGCTTAAATCTTTGAAACTACGCAACGGATTTTGATGCGGTTTTTTTTAATAGATAGAGTGATTCAAGAGGGAGGTTTATATGTATAATAATAATAATGTTTCCGTGCGAAGCCGGGGCGGGTCGCTAGTATACTATAAAAAAACTTATGTACTTAGGTGGTTGAGGCTATATTCCATAGTTTGAACCTACCTACGTTCATAGAACGCATTTTGCATAGCTATGTAGTAAATCGGGAATTGGGCCTATGGTGTGGCACCACCCCACCTCTTCCTAAGGGTGTCGTAAGAGTCGACTAAGGCGAAAAACCGTAGGATAAGCAGCAGCGTTCTTTCCGCGTACTGTAGGTACCACCACACTCAACACTGCGATCGCCAACTCGCAACGTCAAGCATGGCGATTACGGTAGGTACGTGGCGATTACGGCAAAACCCCCAACTTATGGGAGGCCTACCTCCTGCAGTGGACACCTAATGGCTGATTAATAGTAGGTAGTAGTTAGTAGAAGTAGTAATAGAATCAAAGCCCACAGCAAAACACAATGCAACACACACACACACACACACACACAGAAAATATCTAGTAGGTAATATTCTCAAAGAAGTAATTTAAAACTTACCAAGCACCACAGCAGCGAGCGAATAAAGGCACCAAGGCAAGTCAGCCGCTCGGGGCCACCACGAACAAATCGAACACAGGATTCGATTATTGGAAATGGGCTTATTCTATTAATTATTTAGGTATTGTGCACTATGTAGGTATACAAGAAAGAAAATCACTTTCCCTTATCGTAGAGACCAATATCTCGCGCGCTTAAAAAATACAAAACAAAATATACCTATCAAAAGTACCTATCCTCTTTGCAAACAAGCGCGCCCTGCTCTGCTAGTAGAGTAGTGTTCTGTCTCTGTGTATAGTGTCTGTGGTCACTTGGTGAGCGCGCCCAAAGAGCGCGCCGCTCGGGCCGGTCGGATACACGATACAATGTTCATTGCCTACCTACTCTCGGCGGAAGCGAGACAGAGCTACTTCCTATTCTTACAATACGTACGTCTGTGACTTCACATTAGGACCGAAGACGCTAATCTCGTTTTCTCATTTTGGCGGCGGTTTCAAGAAAGGTAGGTACGTAAAATAGTCTTTAAACCACGATTTTACACATGATTTTGGATGTTAAGTTGAAAAGGTACGTAAAATGGACCTTACTACACATTACACATAGGAGGCTTAAAAGGTACGTCAAATGTGTAAAATGTACGCTAACGGCAACGCTGGATAAAACCGTAGCAATACTCGCCGCCGAATCATGCTGCTGCCGCCGCCGCGGCGCCGCCGTGTGCAAGGGTTCATGCAAATCCAAGGGCAACCAATACAGAGCGGCACCGCGGCGGCGCGGCGCGGCGGGGGCGGCGGCGCCGCTGTATTATATATATATTTTTTTATAATGTACTACAGTCGCGCGGTACGTAAACACGCGATAACCCCTCCCGCCTACAGTATTTTAATTTCATCAACCTACTTGAGTTTCTTTCTAGTTTTGTGACTGTACCTATAGGTAAATATTTTTTTTAACCGACTTCTAAAAATGAGGAATTGTCAATTCGGATGTTTCTATTTTTTTTATGTATGTTCGGACATAACTCCGTCATAAAAATATGTAGATGGATTTTCAAAATTCTTTTTTTGTTCAAAAGAGGTTTATTCCGAAATGGTCCCATTTAAATTTCGTAAAGATCTGATGATATATAAACTCTTCAATAAATGCCAGTTTACGCAATCACACAACATAACATCACGCCTATACCCTTTAAAGGGGTAGGCAGATGTGTTCAATAGCTTCCTGTCACTGATATTAACATAGCAATTAGTGTTATATGAATTTGGGCGGGGTAGGTAGGTACAAACTAAAAAGTGAAAAATAAAAACTTTTTTACAAAAAAAAAAACAACCGACTTCCAAAAAAAACACTACAAAGTGAAAAGTAACTTTAATTTCGGAAGTCGGTGTCAAAAAACGAAAATGCAGATCCAACGACACCGACTTCCAAAATTAAAGTTAATTACTTTGTGTTGTTTTTTTTGAAGTCCGTAGTTTTTTTTTTTTTGTAAAAAAGACTTTTTATTTATAAAATAGAAACACGTTGTGAATGGAATAGAAAGAGTTCAATAAAAATACATGGTCTTTTTGATCAATAGATTTAATAAAAAAAACTTATTGACGAATTCAAACAACCAAAAACAGCACAATATAGTCTCTTTGCATATTAAGTAAGTACTTGTACTTATTTCAATGAATATTTGTCACAAATTGCACGCTTACTGCTTACGAAACCGTCACACACCGTCCGGCGTCCACTCGTCACTGCGGAGCATTCGAGACTGTTTGTTAACCGAGTGTAAACCGAAATCGAGGCGCGTAGGTATGATTCGCGTTCCGATCGTTTTTATGAAGATAGAATACTGTATAGATAAAAATACCGTGGCGGGCGGTGCGCGGCGGCGCTGCCGCAGACACGGCATAATGTGTAAAAGGCCTTACTTACTTGACAAAGGAGAATGGGTACACCGTACCCAGACACAAAGTTAATTGCAGCATTATGAACTATGTTGATCTTTATTGCCCTCATAGAGTAGTTTGCTTAATTAATCCTAAGACAGCATGTCTGAATTCACTTGGAGAAAAAAGTTATGTGAGGAAATTGAATTGATTTATTAAAAGGAAATATAATTTAACCTATCCTTTCAAAACTTATTGACCTGCTAATGATGGACACTTTTTGAAATTAATGAACCTCTAAAAACTTTTTGTGCTTCTAATGATGCACTTTTTTAAATTATTGAGCCTCCTTTTAACTTAATTTAAAATAATTAAAAACGTAATTTAAAATCTTCTATTTTTTTCATTTTATTATTGCTGAATGGGCGGCCCGCTTTTGACCTCGATCACGCCTGATGGAAAGCGATAGATAATAAGTGATGATATGTGATGGTATTTTTTTTAAAGATTGGAAACAGTGGTACCACAGGAAGATCACGATTGTGAAGTTATTGATAAAAGTACATATTCATCTAAACGTGTACTAGAAGAAATCTTTAGTATACAGGTAATATTCATATATTTTTTTATCAGCCGCACGTTGCAGCCGTTGCAGGGCAACATCACCTTGCCACAAACACGTTGAATTTTAAAAAAGAATTGATTTTAAAATTGAATAATGGATTAATGGGATTTTAGGTGGATAGTGCTCCTGTAAGTCAATATGATATCCAGACTGAAAACCAAGAAACAGAAGGGTTAAATTACAATATAGAAGTAAGTTTTTCCTCAAACATACTTTACTTACGATTAAATCTGGAGGAAAATGATATTCCAAATGATTTTATGTTAAGTTCTCTGTGGCAGAGAATCTGTATTATGATTCAAGGTATTGCCGACTATGCTCGAAGTTTACTTCATGACGTAGTAGACAGCGACGTGGTGGAACGCTATCACAGCATCATTGCGAAATACGTAGGAGGGAAGAGAGTTAACTTTTACTTGAAAAATTCATATCAGACGCGATGCATTGCTTCAGCAGTGTCGTTCAATGAAGAAAATGCAATGTCAAAGCTATATAAGAAAATGGCCAATAAAAGCCCAAGAGGTAAACAGAAGACGTGGAAAGAAAGAAAACATAAGCAAAAAATCCTCAGTAAAAGGTACACAAAAAAGAGAGACGGCTAATTTTCAGTAAAAAAACAAAGTGATAAGGACTATGGCCAGTCATGTGAAAACCCTGATATGCCGGTAGAAGTACTGGATAAAATGAAAAATGATATCATGAAAAAATTAAAAAAGACGGATGAGGAGCGAGCAACGATTGAAAGAAAAACTATTTTACAAAGTGCTAATGAAGAATGGCTTGATATGAGAAGATCTTTATTGACTGCATCCAATTTCGGTAGGGGTTATAAAAAGGCGTACTAATACACCATGTTATAATTTAGTAAAAGATCATATACTTTACCTAAAAAAAATTGATCACGTCCAATCCATAAGCCATGGCCAACAAAATGAAAAAACCGCCCTCGCACATTTGGCTGTACAAGAACACATAATCATTAGACCCTGTGGTTTATTTATAGACCAAGAACTATGTTTCTTGGGTGCATCGCCTGATAGATTAACTATAGAAGATACTGTGGTTGAAGTGAAGTGTCCTTTGACAGCCAATAAATTATTTCCGTCTTGAGTTTTTCTTTTCCTTTCTCCTATACGTCAAAGGCAATATTTTCTTTGGATCAACTATAGCTGTCCTTGTGCTTGGTAATAAATACCAAGCATGTTTTTTGTTGATGACTAGTTTACCTGTTTTTGTTTTTTGCCATAAGTTTACCTTTTTCTTTTCAATTGCTGCTGCAAGGCCCATTTTATTGGCTGTCAAAAGGACACTTCACTTCAACCACAGTATCTTCTCCAGTTAATCTATCAGGCGATGCACCCAAGAAACATAGTTCTTGGTCTATAAATAAACCACAGGGTCTAATGATTATGTGTTCTTGTACAGCCAAATGTGCGAGGGCGGTTTTTTCATTTTGTTGGCCATGGCTTATGGATTGGACGTGATCAATTTTTTTTAGGTAAAGTATATGATCTTTTACTAAATTATCACATGGTGTATTAGTACGCCTTCTTATAACCATACCGAAATTGGATGCAGTCAATAAAGATCTTCTCATCTCAAGCCATTCTCCATTAGCACTTTGTAAAATAGTTTTTCTTTCAATCATTGCTCGCTCTTCATCAATATTTTTTAATTTTTTCATGAAATCATCTTTCATTTTATCTAGTACTTCTAGGCATATCAGGCTTTCGATATGACTGGCCATAGTCCTTATCACTTTGATTTTTACTGAAAATTAGTCGGTTCTTTTTTTGCTTGAGTCACAGTCAGATATCCAAATATAGTGGGTAGGCAAATATTGTTTAAAACCTTCCACTATAATTTTCTTTCACTCTCCATTCCTGTAGACGGACCGGAATAGTTTTTTTTAGTTAACCAGAAAAATAGCTTAAAAGTACGTGGTATAATGTAAATGTAAAAAAAACTCGTAAGTAACTATACCACTTCCATATTTTTTAAATAAAAATGTTTTAAATTTGATTGAATCAGTTTTATTTCAAAATCATCCACATCCTTAATTTTTTCAAGTCACACTCAAAACAAATTAAATAATTTTTTATAAAAAAAAAAACAGCCGACTTCCAAAAAAAAAACACTACAAAGCTACAACCAACGATACCGACTTCCGAAATTAAAGTTATTTTTCACTTTGTAGTGGTTTTTTTTTGGAAGTCGGTTGTTTTTTTTTTTTTGTAAAAACAGTAAAAACAGTTTTTATTTTTCACTTTTTAGTTGTCCCTACCTACCCCACACAAATTCATATAACACTACTTGCTATGTGAATATCAGCGACAGGAAGCTATTAAACACATCTGCCTACCATTTTTAAGGGTACAGGCGTGATGTTATGTTGTGTGATTGCGTAAATAATGCATACAAATGCGATAGCAGCGATCGCGGTTGATTTGCTGGCATTTATTGAAGAGTTCCGTTGTCTGTCTCCGAAACTCATCATCAGATCTTTACGAAATTTAAATGTGACCCTTTCGAAACAAACCTCTTTCGAACAAAAAAAGAATTTTGCAAATCCGTCTATTTATGATGGAGGTCGTCTATATAGGATCCGAACATAAATAAAAAAAAATAATAAACAAACCCGAATTGAGAACCTCCTCCTTTTTAGAAATCGGTTAATAATTTTGTTGTCATAACTACTTGTTTCCGCGTCATCTATTGGAATACTCGGGCGTAATCGTAAATCGTATGCTGTATGTCATAATTGTGATGGGCGTCGTCGTTAGATGGCGTACGCGGCGATTGTGTATATGTGTGCATGCGTTTCTCAAGGACACTTTGCTCTACTAGTCCTCTTAAGGCCCTCTACTCATAGAGAGGGGGTCTGTGTCTCAGCAGTGGGAACATTATAGGCTAATTATGCTCAGCAACTGTCTCAGGCATTAAACTTGTGGACGACTGCCCTAAAACTCTAGAGGTCTAAAAAGGCCACTTTGGCGAGTCACAAAAGGATAACATTATGAATCGTAATGGACACTTAACTGTTAAGTTAATCGAATCAAATCCCATTGATGAAGGATTTTTCAGTTATTTTTTTTATCTGTGCTAAAATACTAATCAGTCCAATCCAAATCCAATCCCTATCTCTTTGATTATACCTACGTAGTGCAGCGAAAAAAAGAAAAACACGGACTGTCTTCGCCATATTTTGATTCATAACGTTATTCTTTTATGATTCGCCAAAGTGGCCTTTTGAGGGTCCCTGGTCAAACTGAAGCGAATCCCGCGCGGTATGTGGGACGAAATTCACTCGCGCCTTCTGTGTCAAATAACTTGTATGGAGTTGTTCAAACTGGCGCGAATACCTGTGTGACTTCCTAAGTATTAAAATAAACGACGTGCACAGTCCCAACATGGGATTAAAAACTTATAGATAACAGCCCACTGTTTCCGCTGGGGATTAAAAATGGTCTCTGTTATGTCAAAACATTGACACCAACCCACATCAAATTTTCTCAAATTTTCCGAAGTATTCCAATGTTTCAAAGCTATTAATTAAATAAACAATACTAATATAATATTAATTAAATAAATAATAATTTACCTACGCCCCTTAGTTCTTATAGTCTTTATCTACCCGTTTCAAAACGGCGTGAATGTATGTTTTATGTATACAGTAATAGCCATTAAAGCATAGAGATTAGAGACCATAATCAAAATTCTAAGTTGTTAATAGCATTCTAACCCAATTTAACATGAATATATTTCAGCGTCCTTTATTGCGTCACTGCATAAACAACAGTGCATTTTGATTATAATATCGATATTTGGAATATTCGAAATCTGCGGGCTGATTGCACTGTAGGGAATAACATAAAATTAGCGTTTTAACTTGGTTATAACATCATACTTCCTCGATTCACTTCAATGATTGACCTTAGCTTAATTAGCCAAACCCACTGTTGGGATACAGGCCTTCACTCTGTGAGACGGAGTAGGTCATAATCCACCACGCGGGCCCAGTGCGGGTTGGTGGATGTCACATGTCTTCAAATTTTCTTACGTGTTTTGCAATTTGCAGGTCAGTGTCAGATTGTATCTTGATCAAAATATGAGTCGCGACAATAACAGGTACATATTTAGGGAATTATAATCATTAGAATCATTAATATATCTTTCTAAGTTAGATTTCTACCACCAACCACCAATCTCTTATGGAAAAGTGTTAGTCATAAGTAAGAAGGGATTTTGCTAACAGTTTGTCCTAACCATCTGCATTTTCATTACATTAAAATGAATTTGATTAACTACAACAATCCCTTCAAATACATTCGTTTGATCTTCAAATGAATGAACTCTGATTGATGTACTTTAATCTACATATTGCACATAATATAATAGTGTCGTTGACCTTTCTCTCACCATCTTCACACAAAGGTGTCCTAGGAGACAAAGGAATAGAAACTAAATGCTTGCTATCATATCGCATAAATCTGACTGTTCATCTGATTCAGACGCCACATATTGTACGAAGTGTGGAATTTATATTAACAAATTTAAGAGATTGTGTATCATAACTTTAGTGTGAACAGGCTGTCACAGCTAGACATCAGCTTGTTTCATGATAAAATCATTATTAAAGAAAGAAAGAAAATACTTACGTATTTTTGCGGTCAACATGACGCAGACAAAGAACACAAAAAGAACAAGTTCGTGGAAAATATCGTCACAAGGACACACACAAAAAGAACAAGTTAGGGGAAATATGCGCCACATTCTCGCAAAAAGGCCTTCGCCCAGCATAATGCTACGACCCTATGCGAGACAGACTCAGCGCTAGTTTTCAGTGACAGCCGGTCAAACAACCTTACTGTTAATGAGGGTGCTTTAACAGAATAACATGACGCCTGTAATCCATGATTAGGCAGAGATGCACATAGTTGGGTCACAGATAATATAATACTCTGTTGGGTGCATCATTTCATTTCGGCAGTCATGTTAAAGTCCCATTAAATCGGGGGAAAGGTACTTAATCTTCCAAAAAGACGTGAGAAATGGGAGTTGTTTAAAATTCGACCTATCAAAAATCAGGTTATTTAATTATAACGTTTTATCTTCTAATAAAAAGCGTTTTAATTACCTCTGTTTGCCGTTTTATAATCCTACACGTTAATTAAGTATTTGATATTTGCTGTGCATTTATATTTCACTGGAAAAGGGAATAATTAATACCTAAGTAGGTATTCAATTACATTTTTGTTATGTCGAAAAGCATTATTTGGAGGGAACTTTTGAAAACACAATTTTATTCTATTGGTTGGTTTCGTTTGTTTTAGTAAGGGCTGATTTTTCAATGGTCTTAATTAATATTGCGTTTTGACATCTTTTGTATAGAAAATAATATGTCAAACTGTCATATTAATGCTTCAAATAGAAGTTATATGCTTGCTGCTGTGGTATATTGCTTGCTAGCTGTGTTTGAAACACAGGACTACCTAGTTCAGGCACAAATCATGGGTGAACTTGACATAGATTTAAGAAAAGCTGTATTTAACGTTATTCTTTATTTTTTGAATAAATTTTATTATTATTATTATATGTATAGCACAAAATGATATAATATCTCCTACACCTTCTACCGATTATTTATTATCGAATAGGTAATATAGGTATAGATACTTGTCGACAGTTTTATCTTTTATCCTTGTAGGTAATTATTATTTTACGGTCATGTTAGTCTCCCGTGGACCGTAGGGAACTCCCGAATCCTCATTTTGATTTCGCCCGAGGTGAAATTGTGTCCGATAAATATAACGTGGTCAGGCGCTCCCCTGTCACGTCCTAATTAAAATCGTCATCAACAATTGCTGTTTACCTGTTTATTAATTTAATACTTTAAGCACACAAATGTACCCATGAGAATTTTCTGCCAGTCAACATTTGGGTCATGCGGAGACAAGGTGCTAGTTGTAGGTGCAATAATGAAAATTGAGGAAAACAATTTTTAAATATTAAGATACGCATAAACCTATTAAAACCACAAATATACTAGCAGCACGGGTTTCACCCGCATAAGTGTCAATCCCGTGGGAATATTGAAATAAAAAGTATCCCATGTGTTAATACTGGTTATATATACTATCTGCGTGCCAAAATTTATCCAAATTCGATCAGTAGTTTTTGCATGAAAGAGTAACAAACATCCAGCCATCCATCCATCCTCACAAACTTTCGCGTTTATAATAATTATTAGTAAGATAGTAAGATGTAGGATGCTAACGGTGCATCTGCTGATACTTATGGTATATAAGATTAAAGCTAATAAAACGTTAAAGTTGTAGCGGTATCTACAATGAGAACAACGCGTCATACTGACGTCACGCAAAATCCTGCATCTCGCAAGCAGAGTTTACCGCGCAACAATCGGGCACTTGCCCGCCAGACACAGCACCCGTCTGGTCGGAGGATCCTCCCTTTTCTATAGAGTATGAGTGAACTTTACACCCTGTTCCTCATACCTATATAAAGTTATTTAAATAAATAAAAATTTTAAAAAAGACATTTAAAGAAACTAATACCTACAAATAGAATAACTCAATATTTTTATTCTTAGGGTATCAATAAATTACATTAGGTAGGTACCTACCTGGCCGAAACTATGGCAAATTGATATCACAAAAAGTTCGGCTTAGTAATAATTATTAGTTTCTGTAATTCATACCTACTAGGTACTCATGTTTTACCAAAGTGAGAACTTTATTATTAAAACCGAGGTGTAAAGGCTCGTGCACACAGGCGCGACGCGACACGCGACACAAAGGCACCGCAAGTCGCGCAACGAGCGGTACCTTTGTGTCGCGTGTCGCGTCGCGTCTGTGTGTACGAGCCTTAATACTGTGTCGTAAAGATAATAGCTTACCTACAGAGATCACAATGAACAAGAATATTTCTGACTAATTTAAATCTAGCATATACATACGTATGTATATCGAATGTGTATATGTATATGTGCTGTAATATACTGGCAGAATACAAATAATCCTATGTATTTGTACACACAAGGAGGTTATTATTCTACCACAAGATACCCGGGTGCTAAATAACAGTCGAGTTCGTCTAATACTTCATAGTCTTGTGTGATGGAACAGACTTCAGCAAATACGGTGGAAACTATTCCTTTCCCTATTTACAAGACATGGCTCGCTTTTCATACTGGTTTCGAAATTATTACCTACCTACTGTTTCATACTAATTCTTACGAGACGTTTAATAAGGGCTGCTAGGTACACACATAATAAGGTTGGCATGATTCGGGCGGCAAAATCGAATGTACGAGTAGGTATATTTTGCCGCCCGGCTGTGCCGAATTGTGCCGAATTATACCGACCCGAACAAGTCGAACACACCTAACTCTTGCGCATGTGATTGTTTAATGTTTTTTTCGATCAATTTTTATCACCTCAGTTATTTTTTTCTAATCGATGCCCTTTATACGCTTTACAAAATAATAATAGGTACCTAGTTAGATTAGCTGTGTTTTCGGGAGGAACTTGCCTAAGTACGATAACAAAGATGCAGCAGGTAGGTATTTATTAGTGTAGTTAGACCGAAAACTTCCAAATAGGGAATATGCATGTTTTTTTTTTATTTAAAAAATTAATCCTTATTCATGTAATAAACAGTTTAGTAAAACTGTTTTTCGGATAACTATGAAATTAAAAAAGATATGAGCCATCGAAGATTTGTTTCTATCTCTTTCTCGCAAAACGAAATTTAACACGGAGTTTATATGGCCGTAGTGACATGTGACGTCACAGTCTATGTCGGATCTCTCTGTCTAATTGGTGTGTAATCAATAGTTTTAAATGCTCATATCGGCCGTGTTTCTTGGCCGATTTTAATTTTAATTTCACTTTTTGTCATCTCTACTACGGTATTTTCATATTTTGTTAATAAATGCCATGAAAAAAATTCATGCATATTCCCTATTATTGTCACATCACAGAGGAGTAAAAATAACCTGACCTGATTACTATTCCAATAAAGTTTAGATAGACATTATTGTATCTGAAAACTTCCAATACAAATCGAGATTGAATAGACATCTCGCGGAGAAACATCGAACTTATTAGTTTAGTTCCAACGTAAAGACATAGATGGCGCTGATACAAGAAAGTTTTGAATGAAAAAGTTTTGGACGGACTGAGTGAAGCTTTCAGCACCATGACGTGACATAATATTTTATGTAAAAAATATTTCAGTGCAAAATCTTTTGCGATTTCCTCAAGGTAACGGAAAATAAATATAAATTTACACCGAGTGTGCCAAATGTAGGTACCTAGGTATCTTTCATATTTTTCGTTCATTAGAAAACTAGCGTCAGAAAGCATCTGTCTGGTATTAAAATGCTGAAATGAACCTTTTAGGCGCAGCCGTGCGCGGCACACATTATTGTTGTTATAACGTTACTTTTACTTTTTTATTTCGTTATTTGTATTTTGTGTCTCATGAACTGTGTCCAAATAAACTTCATTCTTTCTTTCTTTATATAAATTTTTATTTATTTTGTAATGCTTTTTACATAAAAAACAGATTTATTTTTGAAATACATTAGCTAGCTAGCCATGTGGATTCCTGTTAGCCTCTTTTACCTACTAAGCTTTTGCTACGAATGGGTTCACTTCAGTACCACAACGAGTACCTACCTAAGTATCGAAGTCACACACGACCTTTCACCTTACCCGCTGCATTATTACTGGCTCAGTTTGTAGATACCTTATAATTTTATCTTACGTATTCCTAGAACTAACACGATTCCTATAGTTTGTGCTACTAAATTGTTATCTCTATAACTAATTAATATTTATTAATAGAATTATAATCATATAAATCATCAATACATCTCTCCGGGTTCTTAATACCCTATTGAATGACTATCTCATGAAGTCATGACATTTGAGGCTAATTCTAACTTAAGGAGTTGTATTGGTGATTCTAATTCTGTAAAGTCATAGTAGTTGCGGTCGCGAATCATATTTTAATCAACAAACAATCTGACACTGACCTACAAATTGCAAAACAAAACGTAAGAAAATTTGAATTTCGTGGGCTACCCCAGCGCATACGCATACACCATACTTTTGTGTAATTTATATTCGCGACTTATTCGCCAAAAATGTAAACAAATATGAGTGTATGGAAAAGTAACTTTAATTCCTACACAATAAAGTGCGGTTTACGTTACAACTTCAAACATTTTGCGCGCTCGCATACACCATACTTTTGTGTAACTTGCATTCGCGACTTATTTGCCAAAAATGTAAACAAATATAGTATGGAAAAGTAACTTTAATTCCTACACAATAAAGTGCGGTTTACGTTACAACTTCAAACATTTTTATAACTTTTTCAATAGTGCTAGTCACTCTGATCAATCCTGCCAATCCTGTAGGTATGATAAAGCCGATTTCAAAAGGAGACATGTTTGTTATTTATCAACGAAATAATGACCTACGACATTTATACGCAAACGAATCAAAAAGTCAATGTCAATAAAAATAACTTGCACAAAGAGCCATATACAGGATGTTGATGAATTACTTCCAGGTGAGGGTTTAATTTTTTTGTCCTTTATTTTTTAACGCTTTGTATTTTTGGAATCCTTACAAACTTTTCTAAATTGCTAAGTCAAACTAAGCGACACGTCAGTACCTATTGGCGTTCGTAGGCAGGTGAGGTTATCTTTTTGCCCTTTTACAGTTTTTTTTCGAGGCGTTTAAAAAGTATTAGGTAATCAGTAATAATTATTTCGTATTTGTCGTTAACGTTTGTAAATGAAAGGGCCATAAAGTGAAAGGTATACATCTTCATTACCAAGACTTTCTAGATTAATCTGCAAATATAGTATATTAGCTTTTGCTCGCGGCTTCGCCCGCGTGGAGGCCGGAAATTGTCCTATAACGTACCACCGCCGGGATAAAAAGTGTCCTAACTCAGGTAATGGACTATCTGTATTTCATCGAAACAAAAACAGACAAACACATGGCACGAAAACAAACAAATGAAGGCAGACAGGCAGACTTTCACATATATAATATTAATAAGATTACTAGGGTAGCAAAGATTACTAGGCAAGAGCCCCCGTGCCACCAAGTCATTACTTCCGCATTACTTTTTTATATAGGTAGGTATAATTACGACAGATATTATCAAGTGCATAAAAAATATACAAATTACGAATCATCCTGTAAATAAATGCGCGTGTGTGTGTGTCGCGAGCCCCCCAGTAACGTCACTTCCGCAGTCAAATCGCTTCCGGCGCGCCTGCGGGTGCTTTGACGTTCTCTCTTTGTTAGGAACCCTGACACGTAAAATTATCTCCTGGATGACTCGTATGATTAGCCACGTGGAAAATGTACCCATCGTCAGTTGGCCACTAAACAGAGGTACTAAGTTGTAGTTGTAGTGGCGTTGGAAGTGTGATTTATATGGAGGTGAATATATTTCCGTTTCGGTTTTGACCAGGTAATTGCGTAACACACTAACGTAAAGTACCAATGACATTCGTTTTGACAGTTCGTCAACACAACAACAACAACAACAACAAAAATAACGCAATACTTAGTTATAAGTATTGCGTTATTTTCGTTGTCGAGCGGACAAATTTTTCGAACATTAAAAGCAATGAATTAGCAATATCGTTCAAAATGATTCAAAATGTGATTGATCGTGCGTTACGCTGCTCAACTGTGGATACAAATTGGAGAATGGTTGGTTCAAGGTCACTGCGTCTTTATTTATAGAACGTCATGTTTATAAGTTGCGCAAATGTGTTTTTTAGCAATCTTCTGATTGGAAGGATTGTAATTTTACTCCGAGATTTAGAAGATAATTTATATCTCTTGGCGGCATTTTGTACACAGTTTTCTATTTAATGACTGCATCCTTGGTTTAGTTGTCAAAAGCACTACTGATGAGCATGAGGTTCAGGGTTCAATTCCGCGCTCGAGCAAAGGGTTTTGTCCTTCCATCTAGAATTTGTCAGAAGCAGCCCTGAGTCTGAATTTGTACCGGGTTAATGGCAGTATTCTCGCCCTTATTACATGGGAGAAAATGTGGGTGTACTATCGATAGGTACGCATATGCCTAACCCTTTGGAGATCACAGGCGTTATGTTGTGTTATATTAGAATTATAGTTATACTCCAAGATTTAAAAAAGTAACTTTTTCTGCATTTTCTACACAGTTTTCTTTTGATACGATGCCGATGTCAGTTTTTATTTGTGTGTCATTACAACATTTGAACTCTTCCGGAATCACTACTAGCAATGCTAAAGGTGGTACCGACCCAACACATATTTCTAGCGGCTTTGCTTCTGTCTTCAAGACAAAAAATTTAATGAAATTATTTTTTTTTATTCTGTAAATAGGATATCGGAACCACTTTTAGACGTTATATTTGTTAAAAAAATAAACTTCTTTTCCTATCTGACTACCCTTGAGAAGAAATGGCGAAAAAAACTCAAGGGTCAAGGTCTCTTTTAAAGTCCAGACATAATCTTGATCAGATCATGTGAAGACAATGTAGGTGTGCCTGAAATGATCTTTTGAGGAAAGAACCACACAGATTTGAGTGGATCAGTCCAGTCAGTGCCAGTATTTTTTTTCAACAATCGTGTAGCTCAACTCAGAACATGAGAAGCTCAACGTCTCGACGAACAATAGCAGGCAAAGCAAGGCCGATAGAAATTTTTATTTAACCCATTGAATGCCGAAATTGGCTATACGACCAAAGTTGGTTGCCACCATACATTTGTCTATTTACGGATATATACGTATATGGCATCAGCGAAAAAAAAAGCAGCCTGGGCGCCGGTATACGTATAAGTACGTATACGTATAATTACGTAGATTCGGCATCCTTGGTACTTCTCCATCCCGCACTCTTCCAAGACCCCTCGTCCCAGGGCACGCCACGATAGTGGCGGTAAGACCCCTCTTTGAAGAGTGGCTAGAGAGGCGTCATGGCGCCCTCACCTACCGCCTGACGCAGGTTCTCACCGGACACGGAAGTTTCGGGAGGTTCCTGCACATAATCAGGCGGGAGGAAACGCCCGGGTGTCACCATTGCCAGGATCGCCCAGAGGACACGGTGGAGCACACGGTGGAGGTCTGCCCCGCTTGGGCGGAGCACCGCCGTGTCCTCGTAGAGGTGATCGGCAGCGGCGGCGACCTCTCGCGTCCGGGCCTGGTTCAAGCCATGGTCCGGGGCGAGAGGGAGTGGGGGGCAGTTGCCTCCTTCTGCGAAGGAGGTGGTGGGACGGCTGAGGGAGAGAGCCTCCCGTCCCAGCCGCCGCGGGAGACGCTCCGGGCGTCGGGAGCCGCGCGACGACTCCCGGCCACCGTAGGCGCGGGCCTGCGGGCGGAGAGTAATGGGTAGCTCACCGTCCGATCAGGACCAGGCCCGTGCCGGACGGCGCGTACGTGTTTCACGCGCGCCTCAAAGAGATGTCAGCATTGAACGAAAGCCCGTAAGGGCCGAAGCCTGCCGGGTCAGCGGGATTGTACGAAAGGGTTACCGCTGGCCCGGAACATAAAGGGCGAAGGAAGGAACATGGGTGGGTTGCCTCTTAACAAAACAGCAAAACCCACGCACTGGTACAAAAAAAAAGAAAATATTACCAACAAACTTCAATAACAGTGAAAATGGAAATGTTTGATAGAAAATTCTTTTGTCGCCTTATTGTATAATTTATCACGAGGCTGAACGAAACTTATTGAATATGTAATTTACGAACACGAAACCGTACTTTGTTCTCCAGATGAATAAAAGTTTATTGTTGGATGCCGAACACTTATCTAATAGTTCTTGATTACGTAAGATGTACAGCTTCAGACGTCATTCATGTTAAAGGGATGCGCCAACGTAGCCCGAAAATTCAAAAGGGATTGAGGGTTTTTATATGGAGCCTGGCATACGTTACCTGTCTCCCATTTGGTTATTTTTTCTTCAAAATGGCGGCCACCAATAGATTCATGCGCGGCCGCCATTTTGAAAAAATATTAAAATGGCGGACCGGTAGGTTTGCAACGGATCTTCAAAGCCCTTTCTACGCCTTTTGCAATTTGCAGGTCAGTGTCAGGTTGTATGTCGATTAAAATATGATTCGCGACCGCAACAAATATGACTTTGCTGAATTATAGTCATTGCAATCAGCAATAAAACTCATTGAGTTAGTATTTGCTTCAAATGTCATGTTTAATGATGATTTTAATGATTATAATAACTACTACTACCTACAGTATTTGTCTGTCCTTCGCCTTTTTAAATCCATCCGAAGGTTGTCTTTAAAAGATCGCTCCTAACGATAAGACAGCCCATTGTGTCACCCTTTGTACAGTTTCTATATTTATGTCTGTAATTTATATGGTGTACATAATAAAGAGTATTCTATTCTATTCTACCCAGACGCATTCGCCTTAAGATGGAAGGCGTGTTTGTTAGTTTCTAGATATTTTTGGAAACTCATCGAAAAGTAATGCGTTGTGTATCGGTAGTTTTGGTGGCTACATTGAGGATTGATTGTCAAACAAAGTTTGTAAGTATCCTTTCGACACCAAAGTTTGTTAGTTTGTTATGAACTTCATGTACTTAGGTAGGTATAGTGTTTATGTAATTAGTTTATGGAGTACGATGGAGCTAGGGAGTAGGTAGCTCGATAAAACAGTTAAAACTGCGATGCAGATTAAGATGACATTATAATCAATATCATTAACCAAGTAAATCATCACTCTCCATCCAGCCCTTATTCCATTTTTTGGTGTCCGTAACATGGCATTTTTCTTCCATACTTCTCTATCCCGTGGCTAAATAAAAGGGCCACACAGGTCGATCGATCAGGTTAAGCTACGCTTGCCGCGGTTGGTCTGTGGATGGGTGACCATTTTTACATACCGAGACTCCTCCGTGCCTCGGAAAGCACGTTAAACCGTTGGTCCCGACTGTCATTCGTGGATCTTTGACAGTCATTATGGGTATAGTCAGAAGCCCGAAAGTCTGACAACCAGTCTTACCAAGGACTATCGTTTTACCCAGTAAGGTCAGATAGGCAGTGGTTCTATATAAAATACTAGTATTCAGCTGCATCCGGTTAGACTGGAAGCCAACCTCAACATACTAGTTGGGAAAAGGCTAGGCAGATAATGATGACTTCTCTATAAGTCATAGTCGTTAACCAAATAAATAAACAAACTAATTATTTTAGAGATGACACTGACATATAAAAGACACTGACATATAAAACACCCTGTATTAAAATTAAAAAATAAACCTTGTTGTACCTACCTACGTGTAATATTAAACTGTGTTTGTAATATTGCATCGTAAGTAAAGCTTAATTTACTCATTAGGTACTTATCGTACCTAAAGAAAACCTGGCAAAAGACATAATTTCCAGATGATCGAAAGTATTTTTAGCCCAGACTATGTTGGTATAGTCAAATATTTTTGTAGCAAAAACGACCGAAGTGTAGAACGATAAGTGAATGTTTAAAAATGCAAGTAAAATACACAGACAGCTGGTTGGCAATATAAATAAAATGTTATGTATTTGACGTAAACGGATGCAAAATTATATGCGATTCGCTCACGTGTATTTCAATGCATCTTCACCACAGCGAAAAACATCACGAGTATTTCTGTCCACCGCGTCTTCGCAATACATTTACTAAACTATCGTGTCGAATTCATAGCGTCTGAACTTTTATTTTCACAGCAAAACACAAACATACTGAGACAAAAGTTATTTTAGCCCACTCAAAAACAAAATTCCTTAAACTCGACGCCAATCCGATTTCGAAACAAATCGAGTACTGAAACTAATCGAATCGACTGCCAAACATGTTCTGGAATGCTAAACATTCTCGAATTATAATAATGTGAAGTCAGCATGTTGACAGGGATAAGTTGATTACATTATTGGATAAATACAGCAGCCGGTAATGTTAATTGAAATGCCATAATTATTGTTATTGCCCTTGCCCGCCGGAGCGTCGTGATTGGACAATTTAATTGACGCTGATTGATAATTTAGATAGAGATTATTATTGAACCCTCACTGACGTTGACGCCAACGATTCATTATTTATTTAAACACATTAAACCTGCCCAGCCGTTTTCCAAATCTGTTGGGGTCGGCTTTCAGTCTATCCGGAGGCAGCTGTATACCAGTATGTTACATAAAGCGTCTGACTATCTGGCCTCCACAACCCAGTTACTGGTAAAAGGATACCCCTTGGTATAATTACTGATTGTCGGACTTTTGGGCTTCTGACTACCCGTAACAACTGTCAACAATCTACGAAAATACACGTATTTAACCAACAGACTTCAACACAGATGCTATGCAAAATACATATTATGTATATGTAAACACAATAGAATAGTTTCAGTTCTACAACAAAGAAAATACGATTGTGTAGAAGAAGAAAATAATTGTTACTCGTAATTGCAGTGCATTGCAGAATAAATTGAAGCTATAAAGTACTTTAACAGTATTATACGATACGACTAAGGGATTCAATTAAGTAGATAAGTTTAGCGGATTTACCGCGTGTGGAAATATAGACTCCGAGACTTAAAACGTACTTCGTGAACATAATGAGAATCAATACACGAACAAATTGTTTCAGTAGGTACACGCCAATCAATCACAGAATTATTTCTGTAAACTCATGTTTAAACTGATAATAATTTACGAATTATGAATACAGTCGTAAGAAAGTTTAACATACATTACGAACCTGGTTTATGTACTCTCTGAACTCTTTAATGGACTATTACATTCATATTTAAAGGCATGTAACAAGGTATGCGTTAGCGACTTTGAGTCACCAAAGGCCATTTAGCACAGATTTAGACGATCCAAATATTTTCACGGACGTCGCTCTTGCCTCACTCGGCAAGCAAATTATTCTCGTCTGATATAGCAAATTTTGTACACGACACAGATTTTCGTTTACATGTAGATTAATTCTTCGAAATAGCTCGTTGCCTACCAGGGTTACCAACCCTATATAATATATTATCCTGCTATATTAGAGGCCTATGTACTGTATTTAAAAAAATACATATAGGTATATATATATAGTTGGTGAAACTATTATAAGTACGTAATTGCCATCGCCTATTGTGTCACTCTTTGTACAGTTTCTATATTTATGTCTGTAATTTATATGGTGTACATAATAAAGAGTATTTTATTCTAATATTTTAATTTTAATACAAAGTGGCGAGATCTGTAATAATTATTAGTTATGACTTATGAGACATGTATAAGAAATAAAAACCCCTTTAAAGGCACAAAGTAACAAAAACATGCTATAAAAAATAAAATGTATAATTATTTTTCAGTTTTTCACCGTCTACTATATTTATACAGGCAACGGCTTCGAAATTACTATATTTGATATAAAAAAAGTTGGCAACACCATTGCCTACAGTTTATGTTTCTTTTAAAACTGTCTGTAGGATTAAATCATCATGATCCAGTTTGTTCAAATCAATAAATAACCTGATAAAAACAATATTATCATTTGTAATAAACATGTTTATCTAATAGTTACGCACGCATGATATTATTTGGTCTCGATCTAATTATCATGTAGTGATTGTGTGCATTCGTGATAAGACTTATCTAGTGACCGCAGTCCGCAGCGGCACTGACTAACAAACAGCTGTCTGTCACCTGTTTCGCTTTTGTTACTTCACCGTGAAATTGTAATACTAAAATTTTGTCGTTTTGATTACAATACATGTTAGTAACAATGTCATGAACGTACATAAATTTAGCCAAATATAACGAAATAATTTGTAATCTGTATCTGCGTCAGACCAATACACCAGGCCAGTCAGACCAAGGCATTATGGGAATCGTAAAACGAAAATACTGGAGTAATTTGAAACAGATCCAAAATGAAAATTCATTCATGCTCTCATTAAATTTTGATTTGCTTTTGATAATTATAGCTAGGTATATTGGGAGTTTGCGTAATAGAAGTGAAATTCACAAGCATTGGTATAGGTCACCTATAATTTATTTCGTTTATGAAATTAGTAAAAATAAGGATGTGTAACCAGAGATCATCAAAATGAACTTATCTAATAATTATATCTGATAAATGTGTTTTTTTTTTAATTACTAGTAATTTAAATTCATTGGATACATTTATAACACAATATGCATACATAAGCATTCATAAAATTAACTGACTCGTTCAGAACATTACCATTTAGGAAAAGGAACGTTTTATAATGATACTTAATATAAAAAGTGTAGAGGGCATTCTGTTTGACATGTAAAGCATAATCATAAGTTATGTAAATAACTTACCTGTTTAGTCTAATATGTTGATGTAATACAATGTCGTTGAAGTGTCCAGTCACTAGATTAATGATAAGACTAAAATAAATAATTTGTTACAATTTTGGTTTAACATTTCATGCAATGCTACACACAACAATACACACTAAAGCATTCGAATTATTTAGGGCATCAGTCACAATGTACATGTTAGTCGTCATTTGTTTCGTAACAATTGCAAAAAGTATTTGCCAACTGCTATCACAATTATAATCACTGCACACAAAATCACAAGATGCGGGGATGCTGGTCCAGTGTTGGACTCACCGGAGCTGCTCCTGCTTTGTTCACTGTCTTTGGCCGTAAACCGAACGAACTCCTGCAAGTGACTCGGTAACTTTTTAACGTCCTTCTCTTTACCACCTTCAATCACTTTAATTTTATGTTCTATCACTTTAGGTTCTTTATACACATTATTAGCAGATTCTCGTTCGTCTTCAGTTTCGGGATCTTTAATACCTAGCTTATCCCACCGTTCCCTAGCTTTCGATATGAACTCTTTCTCAATTCTATTGTTGACCTTCCCATCAAGAATGTCGAGTGTTGGCATACTTTTGGAAATAGTAATGTGGTTTGTTGACGCTGGAGCATTTGTAATTTTAATGACTTTGTGTTGCTTCCTTTCTTCACGTTCTGCCATTTGAGATATGTATTCCGAATACATTTTATCACGAAGTAGTTCTTCCTGGCTGCTGCTGAATGCTGATAACTTTGCTTTTCTAGTTTCGGCTCCTTGTGAGGTCATATTGCTCATAACCACATCTTTTTTACGTGATATGCTATAATTATTTGAATCTCTTATTGTTTCATTAATTACCTCTTTTTCTGAAACTAATGGTGCTCTGGGTCCTTGCTTTTGCATTTGAGGTATTTTGTTTTTTAAAGCATCGAGACGTTGAATTTCAGCTTCTACTTCCTTTTCTTTTTGACGGATATATTCCATTTGCTGTTCACACAAATCTTTAGGAAGTGAAGGTCTTCTCGGGCATTTATAGTCACGTATCTCATCTCTGGTATCGGTAAAGTAGCGATGCATGTTTTGTATTGAAGAAATGTCACTCTCTATTTCTTTATTTAGGTTTCCAGTAGAGTAATGGAAGAATTTCTTCTCACTTTTCATTGAACGCATGGAGCTATCAGTAAAATCAGAACTTTCATCACTTTCATAAAATGAAGACGAGTATTTTTTTGGTCTTGGTGGAGGAATCGGCTTGAACGAAAAATCTCGACTCGGGAACCGGTCATGATTACTTTTCGCAAATGTTGTAGTTGTGCGCTTCTTTTGAATCTCGTCTGAACTAATATTTAGCCTTTGGTTCAAAGAATTAATAGTATTGGTTAGAGTTGGATCACGAATCAAAGCAAGCAACCGACTTCCAGTCTGCGATTTAAACGGTATTATTGGGGTAGTATCGACTTCATTTTCTTCTCGCTCCTTTTCATTTTTATATTGTTCATTGTAGCCCCTGCGATCTACATATTTTCTATGCATGTCAACAAGATGACTAGCGTCATCTTTTGTTATGACAGTGTTTGTTTTCTCCATCAGCATTTTTTGAGAAGGTGATAGACAAACATACACAGGCTCAGATTTGGTTGGTATACCAGTCCAGTGCTCGTCTTCCTGTGATGATTTTCTGTTCAAAGATGAACGACGAGGTTTAATCGGCGGTGGTATTGGATCCTTTACTTTAGTTGGTATAGATATCGTCTCAATAGATGAAACATCAGGTAACCGGTAATGTGGCATGTTTTCAACGTTCTCTTGTTTATTATTGACTGTCTTTGAAGACGTGCCATAAAGTGCGATGTGTTGCAAACGTTCAGATACAGATGCTAATTCTTCAAGTATCTTTTTACCATAAGGCAATGTTGCTATGTTTCTGACACATAAGTCTCTCAATTTTAGCGGTTCTTTTGTGTCATCATCAGATTTGGCCTTAGTTTGGGCAGTAGTTCCTGTAACACATTCAAATATATCTTTGACATGGCTAGTAGATGAAGACAATTGTTCTAAATTTATCTTATTATTCACAATAGTTTCGTCATGCGTCATGTTAGATATGTCGTTTAGGGATGAATAATTGGGGTTATATTTTGCCGTGCACTGAGAGGAATCCACACTGCTTGAAGAGTCTTGACGTGAAAATGTGTCTTTTAAATTTTCGTTGGTTTCTTCCGATTCAGAAACAACCTCCTTTATCAAGTTATTTATTGCATCATTAAACTCACATTTTATTACTTTTGATTCTAAATGGAATTTACTTTGTTGCGTTTTCTTATCATTTTTATTTGTAAGTTCATCAATATCTTTGACATACAAATTGGTTTTAATGTTATCTGTCGATAAAACAACAATTTCATGAGAGTTTTGACTAGAAACCTTTTCTACGTCACTTTTATGTTCCTCGGACTTTTTTCCATACTCAATATTTATAATATGCTCATTTTTCTTATCATTGGTTTTGTCAGTAGGGGGTATACTGGGCTTCTCTATTCCACCTTGATCACATATAAGCTTTACGATATGTTCATTGTTGCTAGTCTCATTACGAACTAAGTTGTGAGAGTTGTTTTTAGTTTCTGTCTTCTGTGTTGTTGTGTCTTGAATTACTTCCACAATTCTTTCAGTGTCTGCTATTATAGGTGCAGATTTTGCAATTTTAGAATGTAGATCGGTTTCTAGTTCCACTTTATTATTATGCTCAGAATTAATATTTTTACTTTTCAGTTCTTCGTGGGTTTTCGCGGAAACATTAATATTTTCAGAATTGTCATTGATTTTATCATGTTTAGTTTGTTGGCTTTCATTTGAAATGTCTTGTTTATTGTCTTCAGCATTTGAAATAAAAGTTTTCTTCAGGAAATTTTCCGTGTCTGTAACTTCTATAGTTGGTGTGATCATGCGCACTGATACGTCAGTATCAACACCCTCATCTTCATCTTCAATTTCATGAAGAGAACTAGTACTACTAGACGTATCTGTCAAGTATACTACCTCAGCACCGGTCATTTTTTCAACGGTTTTCATAGTCCAGTCACCTCTGGCTTCAGAAACTTCAGGTTCTTTTATTTTTGCACCAACTAGGAAACATTCTTGGGGAACTAACTGCCCATAACCTTTTTTGTGGACCGCAATAGACATCATTTTCTTTTGCTGTGTTAATGATTTGTTCTTGTCTTCAAACACATCGTCATCTAAGTCTTCAACATCACTTCTCTTGTCACTGAGATAAGACTGGCGACGCGAAGTGATAGATGATCCACTTCCGCTGCCTTCTTCATCAATTACGTCTAACATTCTTGGAGGACCATGTCTATGTAAGAAAAAATCATCAGCCGATGCTTTTTTGCGTAACCTATGTTTAATTTCTTGGTTTATGATTTCCTCAATTTCCGTTTTCATTTCAATAGAGGTTAAGCCCTCCGGTTGTGTTGCTAAATTAAGAGTATTCAAATAAGTTCTTAGAGATTTTTCTTCATCGGGTGTCAATGACTTGGTTTGGTCACATTGCGCTACATTAAGTGGGATCGTGGTAACTGATAAAGTCCCAGTAGCAAGTTCTTGCGGGTTTGTTACCTCAATTTCATTAAGGTCGTCGGCACTTTCCCACTCTACGTCAGATTCAACATGAGTAACTACCACATTTTGACTATCTATTAAAGCCAGTGCATTTTCATCTCCCGGCTCAGCTGTATCGTCCTCAGTAATTTCAGTAATGTTTGTAGCGTCATCACCATCTAAACTTTTACTTTTTATTTTGCTTTTTAGCTTTGCTTTACTTTGATGAGATCGCTCAGGAGCTTCTACGACGTAAGCTTTAGTATCTACAGTATCAAGTATGCACGGTACAACATCTTGGCATTTCTCAACTGGTATAGTTAATGCATCGGCAACAATTTGATTGCTGTTATTATTTAAATCACCGTTCAAATTAATTACATCACTAGAAGTACTACTTGCCGTGTTTTGATAATCTACTAAAGGTTGCAAAATTTCAACCTTTATATCCTTTGTTTCAGTAACTTCACTTTCTGCGCAATCCTCCTCGATGTCATCTTGAGTGTTACACGATTCACTGTTGTCTAATTTTGTTTCGTCACTATTATTTTTATTCGCGTCAGGTCTATTGTTTTTATTTTTATTACGTTTGTTTTTATTATTTTTACGGCGTTTCGGTTTTTCAGGCATGGTTGAAGAACGCTACACTGTTATCACTAGCACAACATAATCATATCACAAACACACACGGTCAATTCACAGAAGGTCCACACGTCTCGCGGCACCGGTATCTATTGCGTAGGAGTGACGATTCGTCGAGGTTTGTCTAAGCGTATTTCAGAGTTTTCGCGTCGTTTGTTGAACAAGGGCCGGGTGTACAGGAACGTGAGGTGAGATTCGGGTTCGAGGTTAGCGATTGTGATATTCTTTTAGGCGAGCGGTCGCCGGCCACGGCAGTCATGCACTCGCGCGGCGATTTACTGATAATTATAAATGGGTTGAAGTGCGAGAGCGCGGGCTGTGGACTTTATTTTTAAGCGGAGACGTGTACCGTGGACGCCTGTGTTGCGCGCGCGCCGCCACACAACGAAGGGAGCCCGCGCGCCGCCCGCTACCAGTAGGTACTGTCCGACTGTATTATCATCGGGCGCACTTCAAATCGTATATTGCTAATTAATATTGCACACACGCATCTTAACCATTTAGGGAGAAATAACGGGGAAGGAACTCGATAACACAATGGCTACTATTACTTATTAAGGTCTGGATAGGACGCAAACAAAATTCTAAGTTTAATTTGCTAAACAATAAAACTCTTAGGTAAGTTTGGAATTAGTTGCTTGTGATGATTCAGTGTATTTCATTGTATTGTGTTGTGGTTATATTGCGTAGTTTCTAAATGCGAAATAGTTTTCTCTACCGAAAATATTAATCTTTATTCAGGTGTAGGTTTTCTACCAATTAATTTTATTTCAGACATGTGATAGTAGTGAATTGTTTATATTAATTACTGCGTCACTACGAATCACAGTGTTTCACAAAACAATTCTACAATAAAACAAGTTTGAAAAAAAACCTTCATTAAAAGAGGAAATCACGACCTTCGCTTGTGACGTTTTGTATACTGTAACTGAAACTTGTATTTATATGTAAAGTACGGTTTTCAATTTTATCTCGTTTACCTTGAGAACACAATCGAATGTAGCAACAAAGATTTTATTTCGATTTACACGAATCCTAACTGGCAACGTATAGGTAATAAAATAATTTATATTTACATAGGTCTAGCAAATATAATTAAAATTTATTAGGTTTAGAATCCAACTTACTAATTAAGTAAGTACTGCATACTGTATATTATAATATATATCTGTAATAAGCACTTATTACAGAATTCGACTAAATATACATAGTAAGAAAAATAGTCAACTAGATTCGTCCACAACTTGCTAAAAACATGGTACTGTTATCATTCTAGATAATTTATTTAGCAAATAATCTTATCACTTGCTCATTGCGGAAATATGTTATAAACACAGAAAAAAATGTGCCTAACTAGAATTGTTTTACCTACTTTTTCATTTGACGTTAAAACGGAAACTGTTTGCCTTCTAATAGTGAAATAATCTATTTTTCAGTTGTAAAGAACAGTTTCGATGACATTGATCAGACTCAATGGGGTGCAAAGACATTTTACGGATCAGTTCCTGAGTTAAAATCTATTTGAAACACTACTTAGAAAAAATAACAAACGACAAATGCAGTCAACTGTAGCCAAGCAAAAAGCTAATCTCTAGAAAAACTTCAGTAATCTTCTAAATAAGTAAGACGTGGTAAAAACCATAGCGCTTTGCATGAAGATTACGTTTTGGGATAGTTGACCTAGTTATTTGAATTGAAATATTGAAAAAATATTATGTCGTGATGACGACCTTTAACCACTGGAAGTTCACACGAGGTGGTTCTGGCAAAAGCAATGTGTCTTTATCAATTCATATGTACTTTCTGAGTTTATCTTGGAAATTACTGACATCTGTGAAGGTAAACAACGTGAGGAAACCTGCGGGGTAGTTGCCTAACACACTATCAGAAGCAATGAGTTTCATTTTGACAATCTAACAACATTCATTGCGTCATTTACGTTCTGAGCAGGCACCTTTTTCGGTCATATGAAGCAATGGATTACCAATATCCTTCAAATGATTCAGATTAAATCTCAATCTGAATCATGTGTTACGCAACAGAGTGACCGTTAGTGACTAATCACACTAATATTATAAAGGCGAAAGTTTGTGAGTGTGTGTTTATATGTTTGTTACTTCTTTACGCACAAACAGCTGAACGGATTTGGATGAAATTTGGCACACAGATAGTTTATAACCAGGATTAATACATAAGCTACTTTTTATCCCGATATTCCCAAGGGATTGACACTTATAGGGGTTAAACCGCGGGACGCAGCTAGTAGATAATATAAGTCTGAAAAATGTCTTGAGCAAGCGTAGTGATCGATGCTAGAGCTTTCTCTGTAAGTGTGAAATAAATACAACCTAGCCCACTTTGAATGCCCAATATGTCAACTAATCTTCACTACGTAGGAAGCACCTGAACCTCCAACTATTTACTAACACATAACTAACGACAATCTCAAGACATTGGACACTATCAAAGTTTCCAACAAGCACCATATACGAGTATGTAGGTAAAATTAGTCCAATACAGCACAAGTTTCAGAACACAATACCTACAAGACTGCATCCTATTACGCTACCCACGTCAGCAAAAACACGACACGATTTAATTTCCTATAAAAATCTGTCTACGTAACTGCTTAACAAGTCAAGACAGGATATTACGCGTTAGGTAATAGGTTAGGTAGACTAGCCTGGATCTAGCCTATCTAGAATCTAGACTTGCAGGTCATGCGGACTGATTGACCACTTCCACCGGCGCAACGCTGTTATAACCAATCAGAATGTGCTAGCTACATGTGAGGCTATTACATATATGCAGGATTTTTCATTGAGCTAATATAAATTCCAATATCAGAACTGATACTGATATTTCAATGTAGGTAGATTGGTATCTACCTACATTAAAATATCAATATCGGTCACACTGTAATAAGGTGGTCCGTACTACAGTGTGACTGAGTTTTTATCAGAGAAAAGAATTGTCTGTAACGTTCTGAATTGATGGATCTGGCTTTTGGTTTAGAATTCGGGCTATAGATGATTTTAATGATGTATTTAACTAAGACCAAACCTAGACTTAAGAGGGTGTTGGGGTAGGGTTATTGTGACGCACCCTAGAAGTGGTCTATGCTATGTCCAGCGGTGGACTGCGACAGGCTGAGTTGGTTGAGTAATTGTGTATTTAGTATCGAATAAAGGGAGACTCTAGTAAACACAATACCTAACCCTCAACTTACACAAGAAATAAATCTAACATAAATAAAAACTTTAAACAGGCAGCTTTTCAGAGTAAAATTTCCGGAAGAACGTAACACTTTGACTTTCAATTTAAAACCTTACCAGTATTTAATGGATATAATGTTTTCTCTTACGGAAACTCGGTGCGGTTTCAAAGAAGCACGTATAGAAAATGCAATGGCTTGCAAAGATATAGAATAAAGGATATAATAAAGAAAAGTATAGTAGGGAATACTAACGTTTTGATAGCGAGCTGCACATACAAAGTACAAATACAAAGTGTTGTACATACTCGTACATAAGATCTGAGCAAATAATACTGCAGACATTGACGTAGACATTTACTTTATTCGACGAGTATTGTCGGATTTGAAAGATAAGATTTTATGTTTGCTTAGATCAAGTAGTTTTTAAGATCTCTGCATACAAACAGGAATTGTGTGTGTTGGAGTCATGTGTCATTTTATAGTTTTGCACTTTGTTGTTATTCTAAATTATGAAAGTATCTACTGTCTTTAAAATTATCTTAAAATACAAGTGAATAAATAAATTAATAATTTCAAAAAAGTGACAGCGTTCTTACAGACATTACATTTACAACATACAGAAGTAGTGTGTCTTAAACATGGGTCCCCTGGCCCCCAGACTAGGTTTATACCTGTGACTTGGGAGTCAGTGTTCTTCCATTAAAAAAGTCATCAGGTACAAGTAAGTATCTATCTATAATAAAAATATTACCTACCCTAATAATAACTTGAAACAGTGGCATGTGTGTCTTTGTGCCTGCAATACGGAGAAGAAGCAGAAGATATTACCTACCTACTTTAACACCCAATATTTTTCATAATGTGTACTTAGTAATCTACATAGGAATATCGATAACGTCATCATACCTAACATGAGCATAATTTACGCAGTAGGTAGGTACAGACGCCAACCATCAAGTTACCCGGAACTGTCAAATTTTCCCAATCAACTTTGAACCTTATGCTTTAGCAATAAAGTTGAAAATCCATTAAAGAAATTTGACAGATTGTAGTAGTAGCTTGATGTGCTGGCGTCTGTACATATTAATTGATCATGCTCGCTAATTCTGCGTAGTTCAATTGTTTTTCTCATATTTCATTCCTAATGAGCTAAATTAGGCTAAAGACTAACTCCTAGAGTATGTTAACAGCACTGACGTCACTCTATGTCTGAATCAATAAATTGCCCGATACTACAAAAAGAGAGATTTGATTGGCCAGGCCTTTAGTCGTTAGTGTTTTTATTCCTCTGGCTTTTGAATAACCTAACATCTTTACAATCTGTGTAAAATCGTGAACTTAACTTGAATAATGGCAATTTTTTTACAGACTGACTAATTGTATGCCTGTCATTCATAACTGACAAGTGACGTCAAACCCAAACAACGAGAGATTAAAACCTACCAAATGGAAGTTATGTTCCGCAGAAGTTATCGAAATGCAGTAACAATTATTTTTTTCAAACTCAACATAAAAACTCTTTCAACTTGCGCTGGTCTAGCGTAGCGTAGCTAACTTTTCAATAGAATAAGAGGCCAGCTAATACTTACTGGTTTTTGGGGTTCCGTACCCAAAGGGTAAAAATGGGACCCTATTACTAAGACTCCACTGTCCGTCTGTCTCTCTGTCTGTCACCAGGCTGTATCTCATGAACCGTGATAGCTAGACAGTTTAAATTTTCACAGATGATGTATTTCTGTTGCCGCTATAACAACAAATACTGAAAAAAGAAAAAAAATAAATATTTAAGGGGGGCTCCCATACAACAAACGTGTTTTTTTCGGCGTTTTCGCCTTGTGGTATGGAACCCTTCGTGTGCGAGTCCGACTCTCACTTCCAGTTTTTTTGTGTTTGCGTTCTTTCTCTGCTTCATGTTTACCACAAATAAACTTATTTTCTTCTTGTTTTCTAAGTTAGTAGGTGTTTTGATTTGGTTAAAGATGAATTTGGGATTGGGATTTTTGCCTTGTGGTACGGAACCCTTCGTGCTCATTTTTACCATTGACATGGACCAACCAACGCACGTACGCAATAAAGTCAGTGCCAATATAGTAAAATCTCATCAATAAATAACATAGTAATATATCAATACATAACAGTAAATCTTCAACCTAGGTGATTTTCCCAAAATAGCGCCAAGTGTGCTACTAAGCCGTATCATTCGATGCCGAGTCGCTTAACACCCGAGGTGAGGTAACGCTCTATAATAGTTTTTAATAATACGTAGTTGTTAGAGACTATTATACCTACAAACTATCTGGAACAAACATACACATCTTGACGATGACATAAGTACCTAAATTCTGAACTGAAAAGAAAATTCTTACGTGAAAGAATTTACTTTATTTGTCATCAGACGTTTGAAATAGAGTGTCATTTTAATAAATTTCAGAATAGTTTTGGGTTTTAGAAGTATTTTTATGTAAGACAATATATTGAGCATGCAACTCAGGATTAATTTCCAAACAAAAGCCAGAATTTATACTAGGAAAGACGTGAAGAACGGGGGGGTTTGTGTTTGCAAATTTATGGTTTGGCTTCCACAACACGCTTTGCTGCTTACTTGCTTGGCTTGGTTTTGTAGACGCAAACCTACCTTGCCTTCTCCTTCAGAGGAGGCAGGGTGGCGTGGTCTTGAGGGAGAGCGCAGCGGTCGTGTAGATCCTCAAGGCAAGTCTGGTGATGTTCCTTCTCGAGGTTGCTCCCCGTTATTGGTCTAATTCCATATGAATTAGACGTAACAGAAATCACTGGGCGAATTACCTCAGGGGTGGCGAGGTCATGCCCCTGGGTGTCCATCATCAAACAAGAGCTGATGATGGACAGCAATGACCTCCCGCGTGTTTGTGCCGTGCGCGGGGACCCGTACGGAGGGATGAAGGAATCCTGGTGGTTGAGTGGAGCAGGTTGCACACAACACACCACTTTGGCCCAGATTTCCTCTTACACGGGAGGTAGTGGGGTAGCTACCCACTATCAACCGGCTGAGGCATCCCGTAAGAGGGATGTCAAGCGAGGAGCGGCCTAGTGGGGGAGGGCAGCCGGCGTGGCGTGGGGTCTCGGGATGAGTTGCGGCATAGTCTCGTGTCGTATACAGTCCTGTGATCTTCCGTCGCGTGCGGGCTCGTCAATTTCTTACTAGGCTGGTCCTATACCGTAGGAGTAGCTCTGGCGATCGCTCGTTGAACGGGCGACGTCCCCGACTGAGGGCTCCGTGGCGAGTGGAGAGCTCCAACGGTGAATCATAAACGTCCAAAGTTATGGATAAAGAGACCAAACGAACATTTAAACCACAAGCTGCGTCCCACTCGTCGGATGCGCTTACAAAAACAATTGTACCAAAGGCTGCGTCTTCAGATGCGCCATCAACGTCCAAAACAGGGGTCGCGTCTCAAGATGCGCCCAAGCGGCAACTGCCTAGGGTTGCACCCAAAAAACAAAAACGCTCGGCTGCGTCCAAGGATGCGATGAGGAAGGCAACCGCAAAGGATGCGCCACAACTGGCTGCGTCCCGAGTGATCCCAACCTCATCTGCGTCCACGGATGCGCCCCATAACCTAACCCTGACACAAAGGCCAAGGACAGCACTCGCTCATGGCGACTCGAGGAGTACTGTGGAAGTGGATGCGCCCACAACACGGGCTGCGTCAACGACTGCGGACTCTGAGAGAGACCTGGCGAGTCTGGCCGAAGCCCCATGTGCAGGAGCTTCAAACGACAACAAATGGCAAACAGTCATTAACAAGAAAACGCCCCTCAAGGCGGTGTCGGCTACGGCTGAGAGGCCAAAAGGCGAGGCTGCCACCGGCGCTAAGCGCAAGCGCAGCGAGAGGCCAAGAGGGCGAAAAAATGTAAACAAAACCAACATCATACCACCGACCAGGGCGCAGAAGCGTTCGCGTCCCGAGGATTCCGTCACACCAACCGGGGTTAGCAAGAAGAGCAAACCTGCTCGCTCCCGGATGGTTGACGGAACCTTGGTGAGCTACGCTGAAGCGGCTGCGTCATACAAGAACAACGAGCTTTGCGTTGCCGTCATGACCGAGCCCTTTCAGGAAATGACGCAGGAGCAAGCGGAGGGGATCCGCCAGGTAATAGAAAACCAGCTCCGAGCTCTGCTAAAGGCTCCTGAACCAACAGAACCAACAGACACAGATCAAAGCACCGCGATCCACTTTAGAGGCCGGGCCCACTTTGCTGAGGGCGTCCTCAAAACTTGGTGTGAGGACGACTTCACAATGGCCTGGCTCAAAGGGGTCATAAACAACATATCGTCCCCGTTACCGGGGACCAAGCTCACCGTTCGGCCTCAAGCTGACATACCTAAGAAGGTAATGTGCATGCTGTTTGTCCCCGAGAACAGCGAGGACACAGCTGAACTTCTTAGGATGCTGGCGAGGCAGAACCCTAATCTTAAAATGAACACCTGGACCCTGACACACGAAAGGGCTAGACAGGAGCCCCCGGGTACCTGTCTCTTCTTTCGTGTGCCGGAGTCCATGGTTAAAACAATAAAAGACCAGCAACGGCGGGTATACTACCTTATGGGCTGTATTTACATCCGCTTCCTGGAGGAGGGTGGTACCAGGGAGGATGCCGCCGCAAAAATATCAGGAACAGCCTCGGGTGCGCCTGAGAGGGAGCCTGGTTCGCCGCCTCCTGGACGTTCCCCGTCGCCTCCCGCGATGGGGACTGCTGAGGAGGCGGTCGATTTGGCGACTTCCATGGCCGCGCTGGAGGTTCTCTCAGCAGCGGGTTCAACGAGGGATCCACCCTCGTCCGGTCTGATTTCGGACGAGGATTGCTTTCCGCCAGGGGAGAGTAGTGAGGGCGAGGACAGCAGCCTCTGCTCCTCTCCTTTGCGGGACTAGGATCCTACAGACCAACCTTCAGCACAGCCAATCTGCGTCGGCTACCTTGCGCAGTGTGCTGGAAAAACAGCAAGGAAAGACCATCGCCCTCATCCAAGAGCCGTGGATCAGGGGCGGCAGAATATGCGGTCTTGGCAACATCGGGGGTAAGTTGCTACTAGACACCTCCGTTAGTAACCCGCGCACCTGCATCTTTATTCCAAAACATGTACCTAACCTTTTAATTAACGAATTCTGTTCAAGGGACCTGACAGCAGTCAGGCTTTTCAGAACTGAACAAGAACTCCCGGACATCGTACTAGCCTCGGCATACCTGCCAGGCGATGAGGACGTGCCTCTGCCAGAGCTCGCCTCACTGGTTGAGTACTGTGAAAAGGAGAAACTGGAACTAATCATCGCGACAGACTCCAACGCGCATCACACGCTATGGGGTAATGATAAAACCAACAACCGAGGTGAGGAAACGCTTGATTTTATTCTTAGCAATAACCTTGTTTTACTCAACAAGGGCTCCGAACCTACCTTCATAAATGCAAGATCTCAAACAATAATTGACTTAACTGTAGCAACCATAGGCATATCAAACTCCATACAGGACTGGCATGTGTCCACCGAGATATCATGCTCAGACCACAGATGGATCCGTTATACTATTAACTTCAACCTAACCAAACCACAGCCAAGAAGGGTTCCGCGCAATACGGACCAAGTCAGATTCACTAAACTAGTCGAGGCTGAACTTGGTAGATTACCCGCCCTTCCGGCTGAAATACCAGTAACCAACTTAGACGAACATGTAAACAACATCACACACATACTCCTATCTAGCTATGAACAGTCTTGTCCCCTCACGGTACCTAGACAGGGAGCTCGCCATTCCTGGTGGAGTCCTGAACTGGAAAGACACCGGCACAAGTTGAGAAGACTGTTCAACAGAGCTAGGAACACACGGTCGCCAGTAGATTGGGACCGATATATAACAGCTCGTAAAATATATAAAAAACTGATACGTCTCAGAGGTAGGAATAGTTGGAGGCGTTTCTGTACTAACATTGAAAGTAACAACCAGGCAATGAGGGTCAAAACCTGTCTTGCCCAAGAGACTAACCACTCAATAGGATGCCTAAAAAAACCAGATAACACATACACAACAAACGACGCTGAAACAAGTGAACTACTCCTAACCACCCACTTCCCAGGATGCCAGATTGCCGCCCAGCAAAGCTGGGAACTACATAGGGATAGGGCCACAAACAGCCTAGATTGGGAAGTGGCGTTGGAAGTAATTGATAAAGACAAATTAACATGGGCAATCAACACCTTCCTACCTTTCAAGGCAGCAGGACTGGACGGTATTTTCCCGGCTCTGCTCAGGTGGAGTCAAGATGCACTGGCCGACTACCTCGTTAGGGTGTTCCGAGCCTGCCTGGCCCACCGCTACATTCCCTTGAAATGGCGGGAAGTAAAAATAATATTTATACCGAAACCAGGTAGGGGTGACTACACCCAGCCCAAATCTTTTAGACCTATAAGCCTTTCTTCGTTCTTCTTGAAGACACTGGAGAGGCTGGGGGATAGGAAGATCAGATCCCAGGTTTCGGTACAAAGACCACTACATCCTAATCAACACGCCTACTGTGCAGGCAAATCAACTGAATCAGCACTTCATAGCGTAGTCTCACGCATAGGTAATGCTCTAAAAGCCAAAAACCCAACCCTAGGCGCCTTCATTGATATAGAAGGTGCTTTCGACAAAACTAACTTCGTCAGTATCGAACAGGCACTTGCCACACACGGTGTTGCGCGAACACTCATAGAATGGATTAATAACATGTTAAAATACCGAGCTATTCAATTCACCGTGAACACCACCACACGAGGTATCGTGAGTAGAGGCTGTCCACAAGGTGGGGTGCTGTCACCACTGCTGTGGAATTTAGTCGTTAATGAGCTTATCTCAGAGCTCAACGCCAGCAGTCTGTACTCAGTGGGATACGCGGATGACATAGCAATTCTGATTTCGGGTAAATTTGAGGGCATCTTATGTGATCTCATGAGAAAGGCCTTCAAAATAGTCGAGAGTTGGTGCACGAAGCACGAGCTATCGGTTAACCCCTCGAAGTCAGAACTAATAATGTTCACCAACAAGAGAACTCTTGGACCTCATAGGCTCCCAAAACTTTTCAACACAGAACTAACATTGAAAGACGAAGTCAAGTACTTGGGGGTGATTCTAGATAGCAAACTGCTCTGGAACAAGCATCTTGACTACAAACTTAATAAAAGCACAATTGCACTCTACCAATGCAAAAAAATGTTAGGGAAATCATGGGGGCTCTCTCCGAAGATTACTCTGTGGATTTACAAAGCGCTGATCAGGCCAATGTTGGCTTATGGCGCTCTGGTTTGGTGGACGAGGACAGAACTCTCGACCACCATTACCAGACTACAACGCTTCCAACGACTGGCCTGCTCAGCTACCACTGGCTGCATGAAAACCACCCCAACAGCAGCCATGGAGATAGCCCTTCAATTAACTCCCCTTGACCTGTACATACAGCAGGAAGCGGCGCTAGCCGCCATCAGGCTGATGCATCTGGGCATATGGGGCAAAAACATTACCAGTCCACACGCTAAAATCCTGGACCGGGCGATTGAGTACCAGCCTCTCATCGCTGCCCCGTGTGACAGAACACCAAACCAACCGATGTTCAACAAAAACTATATTATACAAACAGTTCAGGAAGAAAGGGATCAGTCAGGAGTCAATGAAGTGCGCATCTATACAGACGGCTCTAAGACACAAAACGGTTCAGGTGCTGGCGTACACTCCCTTGACCTCAATATTAACTTTCACATACCACTAGGCACACATAGTTCGATCTTTCAATGCGAATGTGTTGCCTTAACACAAGCTGCAACAGCAGTAAAGCGCTTAGGCATCCGGAACTATGGCATTAAATTCCTATCCGACAGCCTATCTGTGCTCAAAGCTTTAGCAAGCAAACAAACTAACAATAAGCTAATTTTTGAGTGCCATCTAGCTCTGGAGAGTTTATCGACGTCTAATCGTATTACTCTCCAGTGGATCAAGGGGCACAGTGAATCTCTGGGCAATGATGCTGCAGATGAACTTGCGAAGAGAGGCTCTGACATGAGGGTGCTAGGCCCGTACCCACTTCTCCCTTTGCCTTTCTCACAATTTCGTGCGTGGATTCGCCAAAGATCGACCGAACTCCATAACAACAGATGGTCACGGGCAACAGACTGTAGACAGTCAAAATTGGCTCTACCAATGATACACCCGCGATTAACCAAAAAACTTCTCAACCTGAGTAGGAATAACCTTAGAATAATAATAGGTACAATTACGGGCCACAACCTCCTTAACAAACATCTTTTCAACATAGGCGTCACGGACAGCCCCCTCTGCAGGGGCTGCCTTGATGCCGAGGAATCAGCCGCCCACGTCATCCTGGATTGCGAGGCCGTGGCTTCTCAACGTGAAGAAATCCTCGGAACAATGAGGTCGCTCCGCGAAGCCTGTGAAGCTCCCAGGAAGCTTCTGTGCTTCTGGGCGGAGCTAGGCTGGCTCTGTTAGCCAGAATCCCCACGCACAACGGACCGAGTGAGAGTCTAAGTGCGGAAAAGGGAGTCCTATCATCATCATCATCATCATCAGACGTGAAGAACGGAAAATCCATAGAAAAGATTCAGAGATTCCACGAAGTCACGTACAGATGCAATTATGAAATTTTCTCGCTAATTTAGCATGAGTGCTGTTGTAATAATGGCAGTAACTCATATTTCTAAGTCACGATTTATGGTGTAATGATAGTCAAAACATATTCAAAATATTATTCGGATTTTAAAAAGAAGTCTCACAAGGCCACAGTTGAGAAAGTTATATCTGTAAGTTCTTTCAATTCTAATTTCTAAATCTCAAAAGAAAACGAATAATGATAAATAAACAACTCAAATATATTTAAACATCAAAATTACACGAAACCATACGTCATAAAGAAAAATACATTCGTGCAAATAGGTCAACACGTTCACTCTTATATTAAACGTGTTTAAATCGGGATTTCACTCTCATTGAAAATACTCGGTTATTTTCAGAGCCACAATCTAGACCAGCTGACGTGTTCAAGTTTAGCTGTCTCAGATCAAATCAATCAATACAGATTATTGAAGAGTACTGCCGGATGTTGGTGTTGCAAAAACAGCTTGTGTCCTTACATTTATATTGAAAGCATCGTCTCTCTTTCTGTCTGACTGGTTGTTGGTGTGCTTATTAAATCGAGTACCAATTCTTCTTCCTTTTTTTTCGCAGTTCTTTTATTTGGCTAGGTTTGTTCGTAACCAGACAGGTACTTTACTTATTTCATCACCACTGCTCTCAAAGTGAAGAAACTGGCATGTATTAGAACCAAAGTGCCAAGACATGTGACATCCACCAACCCGCACGTAGAATGAAGGTCTGTGTTTCAGCAGTGCGAATATTTTAGGCTGTGAATACAGCTAGTTCTATGGGTATGTGGTGCTCGCATCCAGTTAGAAGAGAAACAAATGTAGAGAAAACTAAATAACTGGGGCAATATTTCTAGAAAGCAGTGATAAACATCGTGGGTGAGACAAATATGTGAACTGCAATTATTATTGGCAACATAACGGCGATGCAATGACCTTCCTAGTTCCAGAAATATATCCAACCGTCCTCCGCTTTCTCCACGATAAAGCGCCATTCCAATATTTGTTTTTGAGAACGAAATAACAAACTTTTCCGGATCATGCATGACATAATCGCCACATAAATCCGTGCTACTGTGCCAAAACAACGCGGGCGCTAACTGCGGCGCCGCTTTTTTGGCTCCAAGTCAAAGGGTTATAAGGTGAATGTGTCGAGATCCAACGTGTTTTATTGTTACATTTAAAAATACATTTAGACTCGTCTTCGATACATACTAACAATTTCTAATTAGGCCGGTATTTACGAGCGAGCAAGGAGCGAGCAAACTGAACAGAAACTCGAACTAATAACGTTAAATTATGTTTGTGCAGTAATGAGCATGTGTTAGCTCGTGTATTATAAAAACAGTGGGGATATGCACCTTGTCTTTCATTACTGCGTATTTTCAGCTTATTTCCAAAGTGTGCAATGTAACTGTGTGTGTTTATTAGCGTTTGATCGGCTTATCCATTACTGTTGCGAATTACTGTCTTTAGCGCTGAACAGCAGTGATAAATCCACAGACTTTATGGATCTTTGAGTTATTAAACATTTGCTTTGATACTCAAAGTGCAATACACAAATGAGACTTCTACAGTTTTCTACGCAACTGCAAATATTTCATAGCTTTTAAAATAAGTATGTTCAGAAAAGTATAGAAAAGTCTTGTCGTATCAAGATCTGACCAAAATTATGTCTGGACTTTAAAAGAAACTGTGACCTCAGAGTTTGTTTCGGCCTTTCTTCTCAGAGTAGTCAGATAGGAAACGCCGATCTTATCTAGTTTTTAAAATATGATTGACGTGTAAAAGTGTTTGTACAAACCTAGTTACAGAAATAAAATCATTTATCAATACAAACATACGGAAATATATTGTTTTTATGCCTCTGAAAGTTTATCACCTCTATTTTAGAACCAACAATTTTCCAGTTTTTAGTTCAACCATTATTTTATTGGCAACAAAAATGAAATAATATTTAGAAGTTGAGGGATGCATTCGTCCAAAACAAGGGCAAGCAAGTTAGGTCACCGCATGACAATCGTGTCATTTTACTTGCTAATAACTCTGACCAGCGTATAATGTATCCTGTTATCTTGTACCTTGCCATGTTTGTGTTGTAATCTTGATAAGCCTACCTCCTGAACAATGTACTATTTCAGTCATAATATGCCAGAGATAGCCCTGCAGATAATGTTGCTGACTTAGATATATAAGTGCTTTTTTTAAATATATTATTGGGTGGTAGGAGCCGGTCCAGGTAATGGCAAGTGGTCATCTTTGCTTGTATACAGGTTGTCAGGGACATCGATGCGTAAATTGCAACCATAAATTCAGCACACGATTTTGAACCCCCCTAACATAGAAACGCTTCATCGATTATAAAAAAAATTCTGCTATTTCATAGAAAAGTGCGGTAACACATGCGGTAAAAATTTGTCCGGAACAGCAATTTTTTTTTAATAGCCCGCGATTAATTTCAACGCAGGGTGTTTCAGAATCATGTACCGAATCCATGGTAACAAGCTGTGCATCGATGTCCCCGCCACCCTGTATATGTAGGTTGCCATTTTAGAAACCAAGCTGATATGTCTCATGTGTCTAATTTTTAATTTTATTCACCGACACTTATATACCTTACAAATGAGACAAATCAAAACAACCTTGCTGTATTGAGGTGGCATTAGTAGATATTATGGTAGTACGCAAAATACGCGCATTGACGTGGAATTGCGGACACCAGCCCGTATTACCTATTACCTATGGTAGTAAGTCTATTTCCTTAACGAAGTCTTGGCAAAAGAACTCTAGAGTCTATGCAGTATATGCGGAAAATTTTGAGAGGCATAATATTATGTCTAACAGTAGATAGGCTAATGATGATGAGACGAAGAAATAGTTAAAAGAGAAAATCAATTCGATATTGTTGATGTACCTAGTATGATGATGTGCTGTGAAATTGTAAAGGCTCCTGCAAACAGGCGCGACGCGCGACGCGAATCGCGCACGACACAAAGGCACCGCTTGTTGCGCGACTTGCGGTGCCTTTGTGTCGCGCGTGATTTAATCGCGTGTCGCGCCTGTTTGATGCGAAACGATATCTGAGATTGAGCAGATAAGATATACCTATTATGTAAGGTCACCCGTTGCGTCAAAGATATGTGTAGTAATGATTAGTCTATATCTTTAAAATTTATGTTTTTTCCGATAACATCTAAATGTATATAATAATCTCGAGTTTTAGCTCCTCAAGTTTTGAGTTGAGCTACACGATTATTGACAAATGCTTGCACTGACTGGTCCACTAAAATCTGTGTGGTACTTTCCTCAAAATACCATTTCAGACATCAATCTACATGGTCTTCACATGAGCTGACCAAGATAGAAAACGCCGACCTCATCTAGCTTATTTTTTTTAATAATATTATGACGTGTAAAAATGATTCTGTTATCCTATTTACAGAATAAATAATTGTATTTCATTTAAAACGATGCTAACCCAGCTTTAAGATTTTTTGGTCAATGTACAGCAAGGGAAGTTGTTTAACAATTTGAGACACAACGTCAATTTGCCGTGTTTTAGCTATTCCATACAACTACCTAAGAATGACAGTTATAATTTGGATATACGGACAATTTAAGTTGGTAGCCAATTTGCTAAGCAAATAACAAATAACTTCCCTGCATTTACCTACCTTTTTGCCGTTTCTGAGAGTGTAGGTGTTAGTTAGCTTCACACTTTTTGCGTTTCAAAACAAAATAATTCAAAGTTTAGGACGTGTGTTCTGCCAAAGGTTTCAGGTTACGCAAAAACAATGGGACTTTTTGTTGAAAACAACGGGTCATTTTGTACAAAAGGTTTGTACTCACGTTTCGGTGACGGGGTCGGTGCTGTTGGCGTGTTCGGTGACTTCACAGCTTGGTTCGGGACCACCTCGTGCGCCTTCGTTTCCGCTACAAACAAAAATATCGCATTACTAATGATTTTCCTTTAAAACACTTTCAGTTATAATGGGATTTTGAAAATCAGTATCAAAAGCGGATTTCTTTGTACCTTGACAAAGACTGTCTACGCTTTTTCTTGTTTAAAGTGAGTCTATAAAATTTAAAAACTATTTGTTTATTTTCTATTTTTGCCATCGACACGCTTAGAAGAAGAAAAGAGTCGATTAACCACTCAATCCCGGCGTGGTACGCTATCCGCCCATTACAATAGAAAATCAATTGTGTCTCATTAACGGTGATAAGCGGTTAATATCTTGGTGATTATTTTGTCGATTTTAGAGAGGAATCATAATGATCATTAATTGTTGTATTGATGCCAATTATTATCTCAAAGTGGCTTTCGCTAATTTGTGTAGGTATATTGTCCATCTCTATACTTTGAATGAAACATCATGACCACCAGCGTTTTCAAATGTCCTTTATAATGCGCACAGCAAAAGAGTGGAACTCTCTACCTGCGTATGTGTTTCCGAGTGCATACAACCCGAATATCTTCAAAGTAAGAGTGAACAGGCTTCTTCTGGGTAAGCTCACTCCATCGTAGACTTTGTCTGTGTCATCTCTGACCTAGATTAGAGTCAAGAGCAAACCCATTTCAAATAAAAAAAAAAAAACCTCGTTAGTCTAGTGGTCGCGAGCGCTACTGCTGAGCATGAGGTCCAGGGTTCAATTCCCGGGTCGGGCAAAGTGTTATTGTGTTTTTTCATCTTCAATTTCTCAGTGGCAGCCCGGAGTCTGAATTTGTGCACGATTGATGGCAATAGATTCGCCCCCTTCCCTTTATTACATGGGAATTAAACATAACTGGCGAAACGCACAAGACTACTACTACTATACATCTACTACTATACTACTACCACACTACTACTACTACCACTACTACTACCACTACTGCTACTACTACTACTGGTACTATAGGTACTTACACCTCTATCTAACCCTTTAGAGGGAATACAGGCGTGATGTTTATGTATGTTATGAAACAACGTAAGTAAATTTTTTCCGTACTTATACAAAGCATCATGAAACTCGGAGCAGAAATCAAAAAGAATTCTTGAATAATCCCAAATACAGAATAACCTTGAAAGTACAATAATAAACCTAAGCTAAAATATAGTCTACGATTATATCCCAACAACACATCAAAAGAGTTTAGTCATGTTTATTTAAACACGAAAGCATCAGTGGGCAAACTCGCAATCGCACAAAGTGTTCGAATAAACGTTGTCACAAAGGACGGTACTATAATATAAGACGGAGAAGGAAAAATAAAAGCAAATATGAGGATTGAGGATACGTCTTTAGGAACGATAAATTATTCTAAAGCAAAAGAAGGTTGTTGCTCACTTTGTTTATATTTGTCTGACAACCCTAAGTCTTGTACCAATATTACCGCGCACTATTTGGGTAAGAAAGGATTTTACCAGAAAATTCGTATTAGCATTAAAGATGCTATGTTAGGAGAACCAAGGTTACCCGGGACATAGCCCGAAAAATTGGTAAACGACAGGGCACATTGCTCGCAGAACAGATGGCCGTTGGGGCTGAAAAGTTCTGGAATGTCGACCACGTTCCAGGAGACGTAGCGTTGGAACCCGTCCCACAATGTAGACCGATGATCTGGTGAAGGTCGCAAGAATCCGCTGGATGCGAGAAACACAGAACCGGTCAAAGTGGCGGTGCTCGGAGGTCTATGTCCAGTAGTGGACATTTTTCGGCTGAAATGACGGTGATGATGATGATGATACCGAGGGTGAATAATATTTCCTGGTGACTGTTCCATGAAACGGGCTTAGTAGGACTATTGTTCAAAAAGACATGAACAATTTTTCTTTGTGAATTAATGGACAAAAATAAACCAACTAGACACAAAGAGAGATGCATCGTGTGACATGTCATATAAATGAAAAATTTAAAGTCACTTCAGTAATCTTAGTTTCAAGCCATTGTAACACCTCTACAACATTATGGAATGCATATAAATATATGAATATGAATTTTTATGGACGCTCGAGAAACAATTGTTTCCAAACCGTAAAAAAGAGAGAGATTGACAGTTTTAAATTATTATGTGCCCTTTAATGCATTGTTTTATTAATCAAACGTGCGTCCCGCCCCTGCTTCGCACGGTTTTTAAGATTTGACAGGTCATGGAGACTCCTTATTATAAATGTAGGTTTTGTATTTATTATATTATACATATAAACCTTCCGGAATACATTATCTAAATGATGGTGAAACTGCATCAATATCCGTCGCGAAGTTTAGAAGAACAACGCGGTCACACAAGGACATACATGAAAAGTGATTTTAATCTAAACCAATTTTATAAAGAGAGATAAAATATTTATTGATTTTTTGTATGTTATTTGGATGAAATTTGACACACGGGTACACCATGACTAAACTGACCATATGTCCCGTTTTGAACGGGACTGTCCTTTTTCTCAGTCACCTGTCCCTTTGTCCCCAAGCAAAGCTTTGGGACGCAAAATAGTCCCGTTTTAAAAACATATATCAGAGGAAATTTGATTTAATAAGAATGCCGAATGGTGAACCGATAATTGATTTTTATTTTTCACAATTTGTTCGAATTTATTTAAAAGATTTCTAATTGTAATGAAACCTTAACCATTTATTTTCAATTTTCACGCTGAATGGCCATTTGTTAGAATAAAAATAATTATAATTAATTTGAATTATAGTATAGCGAAGAACACCAATTGTCTTTTTCTAAATAAATAAAATAAAAAAGTTGTGTTTATTTTCATTTAACCTGCTAACTGTCGTTTATAAACCCATGTCACGTTTTGAGTTAAAAAATAAATGGTCAGTTTAACCATGACCTGGATTAGCACGTAGGATAATTTTGGTCCCGATATTCCCACGGGATCGAAACTTATGCGGATAAAACCGCGAGATGCTGCTAGTTTATAATGTCTAGATATCACATACTTATTTATCAAACATTCACTATTAAAAGGCATAAAGAAAATAACAAAACAAAACAGCAAATTAATCACAGCACATCACCCAAAATTCATACGAATCCCGTACTTAACGACATACATAATGTATGTAAACGAATCATATAATGAATTGCACAGGCGAGTCGTTAACGTAAATAGCCACCCACGGATCCCGAGAAACAGCAGTCCACTTACCATAATATCGAATCGAGTGAAACGATACGATTAGGAAATGTCATTCGAACAATGAAACAGTAGCTACCGAATATTTTACTGACGTAGATACTGTATCGGTTTCTGATACATGTACTTTAATGAGCACAGCTGGATTAATTTTCGCTACGGTTCCGATAATTCTAAAATTAGGCACGGTACACTGTTATTTATAAGGGGTGTTGTTGTAATGAAACCACAGCACTTCCCGGCAGTGCGTTGCGATTAGCTGACCACTAACTACAGAGTTTAAACTAAATGCGATGCGAGTCGTCTCTGTTTAGAATCTGAACCAGGAAGTGCATGTGATCGGGGCATTTGGCACCGAGCTGTGTCCCAACAACCTATTGAAGCGATACTTTAAATAAATCACTTATTTCGATCACAGGTGTGTCCTATTATCAGAATGAGCACCTAAAGTCCTAAATCTAAAATTTCTTTGAAATACATCTTTTAAATAAATTGATCTTTATATAAATAATAATGAGGGGCTTGTGGTTAAATAATAACAGCCACACGGGTCGATCTTCCAAGGTTAAGCTACGCTTGCCGCGGTCGGTATGTGGATGGGTGACCATCTTTATATACCGAGACCCCACCGTGAAAAGCACGTTAAGCAGTTGGTCCCGGCTGTCATTCGTAGATCTTTGACAGCCGTTACGGGTAGTCAGAAGCCGAAGAGGTTTTGCCCAGTAACTGCCTTGTGGAGGTCAGATAGGCAGTCATTCCATGTATAATACAGCTGCATCCACATAGGCTGGAAGCCGACCCCAACATAGTTGGGAAAAAGGGTAGGCAGATTTATACATATAAATGTAATAATGTAAATCTTATATAGACGATTCGGAATAGCAAGTTGATATGGGAAGCCCACCATAAAATAAGAATTCGTTTTTTACTGAAGCAAAGCTTATATTTCCGTTATCGTCGTTGGCTGTCAACTTTCTTTGGACATTTTCAGTCACTGAATTGTCCATCCATGTCCATACTAATATTATAAATTCGAAAGTAACTCTGTCTCTCTGTATGTTACGTTTTCACGCCTAAACCACTGAACGGATTTCGATAAAATTTGGCAAGGAGATAGATGGCATCCTGGGGAAGAACATAGGCTACTTTTTGTCCCGGTAACACGTTTCCGTGGGATAATTGCCGACATATGCGTGGACGAATCCGCCGGCAGAAGATGGTCATCTATATTTTACTTGAAACCGTCTTTTATACAGAGTCAAATATTATTAGCTAGCAAAACTCCGCAGACGTGATTGTCGATAGACGAAAAAACAAAGAAAAAAAAAATTTTGATTTTTTTCTGAGGTCAATCACCACAACGTCTCGTAATTAAAACGGTTAAAATCTAGTCGGAATCTCATCTCAGCGACAATCAATGTCAAAAACTATAAGTACTACTCTATGGTAGGTTCATGAATAATTTTTATCCGACTACAGCAAAGGCAAAAGGAAGAGTTATGTTTTTATTTTACATAATTGCCAAATTGGCCTGCTCTGGACCTCACAACGATTTAAAAATAAAATTAACAGATAAAATACTATCATGGCGTGTTTTTTTAACACTTCTGTGTATCCATTAGTAACTTAAAAGTAAACTAAAAATAAAATCAAAACATCAGTCTACCTTTTATAAACAACCATTTTTTTTTGAAACGCTACAATATTAGGCCAAGATTTTAATAGGTAGGCGCTGAGTGCCGTAACACACTTTATGTTTCTTAAAATAAAACCTTATTTAAACGAATATTTAAGAAGCTGAAGAAATTTTCCTGAAAACTCCATCATTTGATGAGGTTTGAATGATGCTTCACCAATGAGTTTAAATAAGATAAGAGATCGATTTTGATTTAACAGTCTCATTCTGGGAATTAATCAAGCCTTTAAAACCGACTGAAATCAATCGTAATTTGGTTTTGAATTTTGGGTCTATTTTAGAACATTTCCTTGAATCATGAAACATGAAAGGAATGATACTTTAGTATTCAGATATGAAACGACATAGAATAGATTTAGTACATTTTCGTGGAGCAACAGTTTAAAATGTATCCATAAACATTGGGATGAATCCATAAGATGTGATGGCCCAGTTGTTCGAACCCTGAAAGGCGTTTTACTTTGTGTTACATACTATTTCATCACCACTGCTCTTAAAACGGTGAAGGAAAACATCGTGAGGAAACTGGCATGTCCTGGAATGAAAAATTTTAATACATGTGACATCTTTGAACCCGCACTGGGCCAGCTTGGTGGTAGATTATTGCTCACTTCCCTCTCACAGAGTCCTGATACAGACAGCCTTGTGTCCCAGCAGTGGGAACATTATACTTAGGCTGATTATGCCAATGCTGCATGCATGCTTACAAGCAAGCTTATTATAGTTATTATTCCAATTATGCATTGGAATAATAAGCTTGCTTGTAAGTATAGTCTACGAATTAAATTAATCACCTTACGGTTAATTTCGACTAGCAACTTATCATTTTTCAGATTACTTATTGCCAAATAAATTAATTATAAAGGAAAGTTTTTGAAAAATAAATATTAAAGGAAAGTTTTTGAAAAATTAATACCAAAGGAAAGTTTTTGAAAAGTGAATATTAAAGGAAAGTTTTTGAAAATTGTTTAACATATTCGCTCCTTGTCACGTACTAACTACGGGCAAAATAAAGGCAGTCAATATAGAATCCACAATTAGAATTCCATCCCTTTATTCCAACAGGTCATCTTTGAGCTGCTTATGGCCGAAATCAATTCCGATTGTGTATTGAGGAAGATTTAATTAAATAAATCAACTCAGTTAGACATTGTTTGTAACCGGTAAATAGTAAACGAATCACTAAGTTCATTTTAAAATTTAGGTCGACTTCGGTCTATTTATATATCTACCGAAGATTTTATAATTGAGTACCGTCTTAGTTAAAGAAACATTATTCATTCAAATCTTCAGCTCTGTTTTTATACCCAATCAAAGAGATCTCATTAAAATCTCCTTAGCGAATACTTAACTAGGCATATTGAAATTGGCCCAATTAGTGCTAAAAATACATATAAAGTAGGTACCAGTTACTCAATAGCCAATTAAATTCAGTAAGTATATTTGTGTACAGCCATTAATTTTATCTCATCCTGGTTATGAAACTGATGTACCTATAAGTTACACCTATTTCATAAACTACACTTTAGCTCCCCACAGCTGCCATTACGCACGTAACCGCAAAAGCTTTTTAATGAAAACAACAAAATAAACAAAACTTACGTACACAAAACTCCAATCACATGTATTTAAACGTCACTTGCAAAACATGCGCGAAAAAGGATCACAACACTAGAGAGATGGTCGATTGACTATGGAACCCGACGAGTCTTGAGTCCAAATTCACGCGGGTCTAAATAGACCTAATATGACGGCGGTCTACTAGACCACGCTGGCCTACGGAGGCCAGAGGGCAACTGTGACAGGGCGCGCACTCACAATGGACACTTTCTGTATGTAAATCACAATAAAATACCAGCTTTGTGCTCTGATTGCGACACGCTAAACTAAACACCGAACGTCATCTATGGTACAGTTGGTTTTTATAAGCGAATATTGACTCTATTTGGTGCACGATACGGTCACACGTTCGTATTGGTGGCAGGAATATGGGGGAAACAAAAATTGAATGACAGTGATGTTGAGGGCATTGAAAATGAAGCATTGGACATGGTACAAACGTATCACAACTACAGTAACGATACTCGACAAATTGCAACAGGTAACTGGTTACCTACTAAAGCAAGATCTGTTAAGCTAGCTATTCAAGCATAAAAATACTATTCAAGGAAAAAAAGATACCATCAAAGATATATTACAGAAAAAAAGAAAGAAAATACATTTATTTAGGTCAGACTAAAAGACACACAACACAAAATAATTAGTATACTATAAGTTAAAAAAGAAAACAAGCAAAATATGTAAAGTGCATTGTGAGAAATTAGCAGGAAAGTGTGCCTCACGACTGCTCCAAATAGGCCTCGTTCATCAAAAATCCCTGACAACTAGTGCCTGACGCTGATTTTTAAATGGACCTGAGCCATTAATCATAATGAAAATACAGTTTCAAAGATGCCATATAGAGTATTGCAGTCAATAGCTAAACATAACATAGGAAAACAAGAACTAAACACAGCTATATCACCTATTTCCAATATCAATGAACAATACACGAGGGAGATATAGATCAGGTTCTGCGCATAAACGTAGCTTACAGAATGTAACCGATACTTAACAAAGCGATAGCATCGGATTCAAGACTATAGAAGCTACACGAACGCCTAACTAAAGGACCCTTTTGTAATTTATAAGATACGACATGGTAACTGCGCTGTACGATAACATAACATTACAGGAATTAACACCAAACAAACTATTCTGTAAAAATTTCAACGTGGAAACTGAAGTGAATAGTGTTACTCTCTAGCTAGTATCAGGTGGAATGACAGCTCACTTCTGCTAGAAAGAAATAAAAGAAAGAAAATACGATATTTGCGGTAAACATGACACAGAGAAAGAACACAAACACAAAAAAAAATAAGATTAAATTGGAGGAATATATGCATCACATCCACGCAAAACAGTCATCGCTCGGCTCAGCATAATGCTAAGACCCTATGCGAGACAGAGCCCCAGCGCTGGTTAAGTCTTGATCAGCCGGTCTTGATAAGCTTGAATGAGACTTGACACCACTGAATTTGGTTAAAAAAATTGGTGTTAATTCGTCGTAGGTTGTTACTACCGATTCGCTTAAAAATTAAAAACATATTCATTCAATTTCATCATGGCATTCTAGCTGTTATTCTGTGGTTCCTGTTAGAGATAAATATCCTTCTGGGAGCCATGAAAGCGAACTGTTATGAGAAGATTCAGCAGCATCCTGTTATCAACTAACGATAAGTACGACAACATTGTAATTACCAATTCCATCTAGTTACCAAGCATAGTCATTGGAAGGATCATGTTTAGCAATGAACACTTCCAGGTTGTAAGCATAATTACAATGGTTAACCATCACCGTTTCGTTATCGTCTCGCATCACATAAACACCATCATCCACAAACCGTGCGTGTTCGCAGTGATTGACATACAATATATTGTCCGATCGCAAGGTGTGGTGGACTGTCAACCTAATTGTGCGAGACCAAAGTTTAGTTAGGACCATCCATCACTTTGATACATGTCTGGCCTATTCAACGCCAACCAAAAACTGGGACACGGAAATGCGAAATAATTTGTCATTGTATACTTGTTTATTAATTGTTTGTGGTCCGTGGTCGTCTACGATTATGTCAGTATGATTGATATATATGTATAGAGGCCCAAAGTTCATTAACTTTTATAAAGAATCACGATGATTTTTTGCTGCCTTGTTTAAACAAAGGGAGGCAGACGGTTACTCATTAACAGTTTCGTGCAGTATTAGATCATATCCCTGAGATTACTTTATGGAAAACTAGATGTTGTTTTACTTTATGGTTTTAATACAAAAAGTAGAGCATGTCCTTCTTCAGATCCCAGGACAAAATTCATAACGATTGGTTCAGTGGTTTAGGCGTGAAAAGGTAAAAGACCGACAGAGTTAAGTAGGTACTTTGGGATTATAATATTATGAGTATGGATTGTAGAATAGCAATCAAAATAACAGAAATGTAATGACGTTTAGCAGATAGCTAAGAAAGTTTTTCCTGAAGAAGAACAAAACATATTTCCATCTGAAAAATTACTTCACGTGTAGACTCTCCCCGGTACACCTTGTGTATAACACTACACAATTAAAGTAATGTACAAACAAATAAATCGTATTACTATCCGCAATGAAACCAAATACCTCATCGGTTCTCGTTTGCCCCTAATAAAATACCCGGAACGTGCTAATAAAATCATACTTCGATCACTAATCCGTGGTGGTTATGGCAACACTCCCTTGAGGGCATTCGTTATGACTGAAGGGTAGCGTTGGAACTAACGTAGTCGTATACTATTTGTTTAATAGTTGTTGCATGGATATCTAGCTGGATGGTGAGATTTCGATTTGAAAGTATCAACAAATTGTTTAAATACAGCGTATAATATATGATATTTATTTAGTAAAAAAAAAATAGTCATAACGTAGTTTAGTCCAAAAAGCATCGAAATCACTAGAAAGCTGTTTCAAAAACAAAGATAATCTTATACACAATAATGCACAATTTACTAGCTTCTGGCCGCGACTACGTCCGCATGGAATTTCTTGTTCCACCGTCCCAGTGTCCCACCCTGTCGCACAGCATCACCTGCCGGCGCTATTACTTCATTTACGCTAAGGGTTCTTTACTACTTAAGAGTCGTAGCGTGATGTTAAATAGCCTATAGCCTTCCGCAAGAATTAGGCTATCAAATGCAAAAACATTTTTCAAATCAGACTGGTAGTTCCAGAGATTAGCGCGTTCAAACAAACAAACCCTTCAGCTAAATTATGTATCATGTTTGCCGCAAATAAACGTATTTAAATTCTTTCTTAAAAAATAATAGCAAAATAGTTGGGCAAACGTCATCTAAAACTATTCCAAATTTCAAGTTGATAGCATTAGTAGTTCTTGAGATATCCAGCTGTGACAGACATACAGTCAGACAGACCGAGTTTCACCATAAGGGTTCCATTTTACCATTTTGGTACGAAACCCTAAAAATCATCCCGTATTTAAGTATTAAAAAGCTGCCATGCTTTATCACCATTTTATTAACTTCCGTATTATTTCGTTATAAATATGTGCCGGAAGGCATACTCGACACAGGCGTAATGTCATTACTTTCATTATCTTATTACCTCGGCAAAAATAAAATACTCGAACGGGCGGTATTTTTCAGCGAAACTTTTTTAAATCGCTTCTAATAATTTGATTATTGGATCCACCGACCATACCAAGTTTACTAGCTACTAGCTAGATAGGTATCATCATCTGCCTGCTTTTTTCCGATTATGTTGGGGTCGGCTTCCAGTCTCACAGGATGCAGTTGAAAACCAGTATCACTTCACTACATAGTATAAAACAAAGTCGCTTTCTCTGTCCCTATGTCCCTTTGTATGCTTAAATCTTTGAAACTACGCAACGGATTGTGATGCGGTTTTTTTTAATAGATAGAGTGATTCAAGAGGAAGGTTTATATGTATAATAATAATAATGTTTCCGTGCGAAGCCGGGGCGGGTCGCTAGTATATTATATGGCGCGATTGCCTATCATTCTAACCTCAACCCGTTACTGGGTAATACGATACCTCTTTGTCAGACGGGTTGAAGCCTTTTGGGATTCGGATTGAAGATCCGTAACGACTGTCAAAGATCCACGAAAGACAGCCAGGACCAACGTATTAAAGTGCTTTCCGAGGCACGGAGGTATCTCGGTATGTAAAGATGGTGACTCATCCACAGAGCAACCGCAACAAGCGTAGTATACGGCTGTTATTAGTTAGGCAAGACTGCACGAGTCTAAATACTAGAACCGAGTCTGAATGTATCTACATTTTTACAAGAATACACGAGCCACGAGCTAGGTATACGGTATCTAAGTTATATATAAAATTTTGGTTAATTAATTGACTGTACTTTTCTTTCTTTAAATATTTATACGTTTTTCTTTGTGCTTAATGTTGTAGGACGATATGCAAATACTTAATTAAGGAAATCGACTTAATCAATGTATTAGGACACATTGAGAAAAACGTCTTGCGTTCCTGTTTTAATGAAAACACGTACGTGTCTTTGTATATAACGCGTTATTTGGTTCAATCTCAAATTTAATTAAACTGTCTTCTTTATATTCACAACGTTCTTTTTATAATAGCTTTTGCGCCAGTTTTAACTGGTAACAGTAGGAAAAGAAACAAAATACCAATTTTCATAATATCCCGCCAAGACGAGTCAAGCGAAGCTCAAGGGCACTACCTATCTTTTCTCAAAGTGCTTCGTAATTTTTTTGAATCCTCATAACTTGGGTTTGGATTATACCAGATAAAGTAAGTTCTCGGGATATGATGTCAATAGTGGACTTATTAAACATATACAGTTACAATTGCATACTTTAGATTTTATTGATACCTAAAAAACCCCGATTTCGATACTGACTCACTGATGATCATCAAAATTCTAAGGGGAATTCCTGAAGTCCTAGAAGCTGAAATTTGACATTTAAGCTAGTATTAGTACACAAACAACAAAAAAACTTGTAACTTTTACCCCTTAAACTAGGAGTGAAAGTTTGTATGAGACTTCAGCAAATTTTTATTCTAGAGGTCTGAAAATTGTTATATAGACTCCTTGTTATAATAATAAAACACATATTTCCCATCAAAACAATTTTCATGCAAAATGTTGCCAAGACGAGACCATATGGCTCGCACTGTTAAAAAGTTATCAGATGTCATGTAGAGCCAAGCTTCTAACTTTAGGTACACGTCATAACTCTACAAGCCCTAACTTTACAAATTCTACACCTTAGTCAAAATATGTGGCTTGGCCGTTTCGCTACCGTCACATGGGTGGGCGAAAAAATTACTCACTGTTCATTACTTTTTTGTTATACAATAGTTCTTGTAGTAACTAAACGGCCAAGCCTCATATTTTGACTAAGGTGTAGAGTTTGTGAAATTAGGGCTTGTAGAGTTTGGGCGTGTAGAGTTAGAAGTTTGGCTCTACGTAATAACTTTTTGACAGTGCGAGTGCATAATGATCTCATCTTGACAACATTTTACACGAAAATGTTTTTGATGGGATGTATAGTTCTACAAACATTAGAACTTAGATAATAATATCTACTAAAATGCGTATGAGAATCAACCCCTGCTATTTTAAAGGCATGTTTAAGGTCATCATTATCGAAATATGTCATTTATTCTTTGCTTACTTAAGCCAACCCAGACACAACTACTGACCAGCAGTGCTATTCTGTAAAAATCTCACCGTGAAAACTTAGGTGAAGTGAGTGTGGAGTGAGCTGTCAATATATGTCAATTCCTAGCAAAAACAAACTCACTTCACCTAAGTTTTCACGGTGAGATTTTTACAGAATCGACCGGCTGCACCCTAATTGCATGATAAACTATCAGTCACAATCTGAATCATCTTGAAGGATATTGCTATAAATTGCTTCATAATATATGTTCGAAACATTAGTCTGCACAACTACGTAAAAAGAAACGCAATAAATGTTGTTGAACTGTCAAAATGAAAGCCATTCCTTCTGTAAGTGTGTTACAATGCGCGCCACGAAAGATGAGACTTGACACACCACGTGGTTTGACATGCGCAGTACACGATTTTAGGTATCTTTAGCGGTATGAGGTCCGAGTGCGGGACGGGACAGGACGTCATAGGGGCGGCGGAAAGAGCGGGGGAGGCGGGGTCAAGTCTCATCTTTCGTGTCACGCATTGTACGTAATTACTCCTCTGATTTATATAAGTCTGTTGTCAGTCAGTCTGAATATTATTACACTTTTTCCGGCAGTCAATTAGCTAGGAAGACCAAGGCCTTCACACAAAAAAAAAACAATTTCTTACTACAGCACATTAAAGCGATTTCATTAAGACTTACGACTTTATACAGTAAAAAGAAATGTTTGTAAAACATTAAAAGACAAAACAGTAACTTTTAATGATTGAACATAATATTAACCGAAAAAAACAACAAAAAAAAAGGAAAACCACCATTATTATAATGTAAGTAAATTTCAAAGGTTTGAACGATATCACGAAATGAATAAAACAGTTAATTTTGTGACCTTTTATCTACTTAAAACGTTAAAGTTGACTGTCATGACATGACGGTAACATTTTGCCTCAAGCTTTAACTGTTTTCGGATCAATAAAAAATACTGTTTTGAACGTTAGGCTCATATGGAACTGTTTAAAGCAGTTCAGATCAATGTTTTTAGGGTTCCGTACCCAAAGGGTAACAACGGGACGCTATTACTAAGACTCCACTGTCCGTCTGTCTGTCTGTCTGTCACCAGGCTGTATCTTATGAACCGTAATAGCTAGACAGTTGAAATTTTCACAGATGATGTATTTCTGTTGCCGCTATAACAACAATTAATAAAAATAAAATAAAGTTAATATTTAAAGTCGTCGAGTCTTCTCGTCATCTATACCGCAGTGCTTGAAAACGAAAGTTTTCAATCAGTGCGTCCTACCCGTCATGACCTACGGGGCTGAAACGTGGACACTCACGATAGGGCTGGTCCACCAGTTCAAAGTCGCTCAGCGAGCTATGGAAAGAGCTATGCTCGGAGTCTCTCTGAAGGATAGGATTCGTAACGAATGCATCCGACAGAGAACGAAAGTTATCGACATAGCTCAAAGAATTAGCAAGCTGAAGTGGCAGTGGGCCGGCCATACCTCGCGAAGAACCGACAACCGCTGGGGTGAACGAGTTCTTGTGTGGAGACCGCGACTCGGCAAACGTAGTGTAGGACGCCCTCCGGCCAGGTGGGATGACGATCTGCGAAAGACTGCAGGCAGATGCTGGATGCGTCAAGCTGAAGACAGGGCGCTATGGCGCTCATTAGGGGAGGCCTATGTCCAGCAGTGGACTGCTATAGGCTGATGATGATGATGACGAATATTTAAAGGGGTCTATAAGAAACGTTTTTTTCAGCTTTTTATGCCTTGTTGTACGGAACCCTTCGTGCACGAGTCCGACTCGCACTTGGCCAGTTTTTCATTTTTATTTACTGCTTATTTCTTTCAGTGTACTCTTGCGCACTTGTATAGTTATTTGGCCTATATAAAATAACAGAGAAGAGGATAAAGTCCCACGATCTAGTTCCATTTAACTAAACAAGAGTCAAGATAACAAATACTTGATACACCCTATTTATTCCAAACCAGCTGAACTCTAATGAAGTAAAATTATCCCACTCTATGTATAGTTTGCGAAGCTTCCATTGACTTACAAATGATTTAACAAAGCCAACTGAGAGGCAATAAAATAGAGCGTATTATTACAGATTGTAAACATTCAATATGCTACATTTTAGTCCCAATTACATCACGGCAATTTAAACGGCGTGGGAAGGCGCGTCCGCAATGTCCTTTCGATAGCTTTCATCCAGTTTACAACACCAACATAACATGACCTATGCAAAACAACCACACCAATCGATCTATTGGCTTTAAACAGCTCTATTTAAACTGGTCAACTTAATTTGCGCGGGAAAAATCTTCAATAGCATAGTGTGGCATAGTTATGCAAGCGATTTAAATAAATGTAATGTATCATTGGACCGTGTCGAGTCCACCGTTCGGCCAATCAAAAGGGCGGAACTATGGGTATCAAAGTAACGCAATGCGTGGGCGCACCCTTATGTTACGATGAACGAAAAGGTATTGTACTCCATCCGGTGGTTACATAAAGTTTACGGGTATTATGTTTTTCGTAACTAATATAGTTGTATATCAACTGATGAAATGCTGTGTTGTGTATAGGCAATGGGCCAGAAACCTGTCACAGCGCACACCGGAGAGAATTTAAAACTCAATTCGTTACTGTTTATGCTTGCAAGCGCCGTAAGTCCTGAACAATCAGCGCTGAAATCGCTTGGATTCATACTCAGCGGAAACGCAATATCTATGTCTACATACATACAATAACAAAATTAAAATGCTGTTCTTTGATAAAAGCGCATCACTTGAGACCGGCTAGGCCGATTTGGCTGTATTTTATTTTTAAAAAGTTTGTAATAGACCAAATCAGGTTTCTATAAAATAAAATTGGAAAAGATTCCCCGAAAATTTTCAAATTCGGGAAAACTAAAGGTCCTTTTTTGTATGAATTATTGAAATTTGGACAGGATATCGGCTATCGGGTCAGCTAGGTTACTAGCTAACCCGGCTGGCAGCTGCCTTTGTCTAATAATAATCTATTTCAGTTGCTATACCTACATGTCTTTCTGTGTCTCCGCCGATGTATATGAAACCCGGAACAAAAATATCTATTCAAGAATTTCAAGATCATTTTATCAGAAATAACTTCACTACAATAAATAGAAGAGCAATCTTTTCCCCTTATCTTTATAACCTTGACCTACCGCGATATGAGACTGATACAATATTATTTCCTAGGAATAGTTGAGATAAGATAGCATTCGCCATCTTTGAAAATGGTGACACGAAGTACAGTAAGAATAGAGTGATAACACTGATAACCGTAAGCATACATAATAAGCGTGTGCGCGAGTACTTACCTACCGTCAATAGGAAATAAGCCATCATGGCGCGACAAGACGATCATATCTGCCTATTTAATTATTCTAGGTGACAACGATTTAAGGGGCTTACAGGACCTAAACACAAAAAACGCAAGTTTTAGAAACAATAAAAGTATAATTATGATCGACTACAGTAAACAAAATCAGAAAAATATAATATGATATTCTTCAGGATAATTATATGCTAGATAGATAGTGTGTTGAAAATACGAGTATAATACAACTAATTTGATACGGTAGAAAAAAATCATGAAGATACCTCTAAAAACTTTCTTTTTACAATAAAAACCATACTAAAGTGGAGTCATTTTAATAGGTAACATTTGACAATTCATCAAATATTCAACAACGTAACCTTGTAACGGCGGGCATAAAATAACATATTTTTTCGTTTTGTTAGAACTGCACAATTGCTTACCTTTTTTCAATTACGATTACATATTTATTGTAATAATGACCGATACGAGTAATTTTACGATTTGCTTTCATTAATAAACCATTCTAAACATAATAAACAATTTCTGATCTAAAGAACTGAACGTCGTTACAAGGTTACGTCAGTTAACCATTTTTCTTTTTAAACACTAGGGATGTTACTCTAAAAATCGAAAGCTGATAAGTAGAATCGAATGCAATGATGACTTGTGAAGAAATATCACCATAAATTAATAATTAATAATATCTCTGAGTGCTGACAGCAGTGATGAAGATGACAATACTTTTAACAGTTCTGATAGTTCAACTGAATAAATGCAATTTTTTTGTTAAATTGTGTACTTGTCTTATTTTGCTCCTTAAATTTACGAAAAAAATAATAATAATGGGACAGGGATTCGCCTGATGATTTTTAAATTCGCATATGTTTCAAGTCCGTATCGATTCATTCACTTTAATCGATGTTTATAAGCAGGTCACCTCACTATGAGGATAAAACTGACAGACGTCAAATGTTACCTATTAAAATGACTCCACTGTAATATACCTACGTACAATCTTTCAGATTTTTTGTCAGATTATTCTACAAGCAACATACTGAAATACTAGGTAGTGTTTTTATTTTTTTGTCCAAACAATAGATTTTTTGTAATCAAGTAATTGCTTCTTATTATTTTGCAATAAATTACTAGCGTTGTGTCATCGCGCTTCGCTTTCTTTTCTATGCAGTCCGACAGTGACCGCGCTTTAGGTCATGTAAGCCCCTTAAGTTCTATGGTAAGGAAGCTTCAAGTTGAATGTACGGTAAAAAGTTCTCTCTTCATTATACACGTGGGATTTATAAGTGGCATAGAATACGCAATCTGCGAAATGTGTTAGAAACATCTCCAACTTTCCTTCAGAATCCTATTAAAATTTAGAAATGAATGAGAATTTAAAAGTGAAAATTGTTTTGTTAAGGAACGAATATTTATTACGATATAACGTAACTAATGAGCATTATTTTATTTTAAGAAAATATACATGTTATTCTTGGTTGTATATTAAAAAGTTCAAGAGACAAAAAAAAAAAATTAAGTAGTCTACTTGGTATTTCTTCCAATACAGTAATACGAATATTATCTTTCCATACGTGTGTATTCTATCATCTATGCTACCACCAACACAATACGAATAGGTACCTATCCTAGTATAGGTATATGTGTATTTACAGTTCATATATGAGCCACATGGTGTCACGCCACGCGATGTAAACAGAGAAATTTGTTTAGCATTATATGGGCCACTGAAACAAACTTCCGCGTTTATTATGGACTGAACAGGAATGTTATGTTCTGTGAAATACATTACATCTAAAACTACGTAGGAATATGGGATTATGGAACTTGTAGTGTAGATGATGTGTAATTATAAAGTTTTAAATGAAATAATATGATTTTATTTGCGTCACCCGGGTGATTTTATGTTTCTATTTCCAGGGGTTTAGGCTGTGCGTTGTCTGTCAGTCTGTTTTATTGAGATTTTCATACAAACTTATCATCAAAATTATCGACTAATCAGGTAGAGTTTTCAAAAAAATCTTTCATACAAACTTTGTCCTAACATTACGAAGATAACAAAAAAAAATATGCCAAATCGATCGATTCGTTCTCAAGCTTTCAAGTGGTGATCTTGGATACATGCGGCAATTGATTTTTACTTATACAGATTTGATAAGGTGCAGATGGTGGTGGTGATGGAAGGTATAGACCTAGAAATTACAATAAAGGTTAAAGATTTAATATATCTATCTATGCACCTCGTTATTTTCAGAATGTTCCTATAGATTATTAAAGACCAAAACAATTTGTCTGGCTTAGAGATTGTCCAGAATCTGGTGTTCGAGATTTAAAATTAAGAATGCACTCAAGAGCAGAACTCGTGTCGTAGGAGAGCATTAATGTTAAAATTGATGATAACGACTAATTTCCGCAAAATTGCTGCCGTACATGTCATTGTAAAATAGACTGAAAGACTAACAATAATTGTTTGGCATGGGCTACAAAATGTAACTATGCGTCGCCTATTTCGGGCAAACGCACATACTTACGGGCACAGCCGTAACGGGTCAAATAGCCCGGGAATGACTGGGTCCGAGATTGGCCGGGAATGTCCGAAGCGAACCATGTGCATTTCTGTGCAACATGGTGAGAGTGCGTTGACCCAATACAAATAAATATCGGCCTGTATTACCAAAGCGTGTTTCCGATCATTCACGGAAACATTACATTGTATATCCCTGGCCATATTAATAAAGTGATTGGAGTCACAGCTGGGAATAGCGGCGGTGTAATTGTTATAAAAGAGTTTTAGTTTTTTTGCCCAATATTCAAAACTATCTGTGTGTATGTTTTATAGGTGCTATGATATTTTATACATTAACCTCCGTAAATAAACGTATTTTATCAGATGAACAGTTACACACCGATTTCCCCCTTTCAGTCGTCAGTAATTTGACTTTCGAAAGAAGAAGACAAAGCGTTGTGTAACTATACAGACGCTATACAACGTTTATTAGTAAGGGGATAAATCGTTAACTATGATTAGATTTAATAACTATTCTGAATGTAAAAACCCTTTCTACTGAGTAATTTACAATGAAAATGAACTAAGTACATAAATCTAAACCATATATAATTTAACCATAAACGGATGTGCACTGACTACACCCCATTCTTCTTACTACACCCGCCCTACACCCCACTACACCACACTACATCACCTCACTACATTCACACACACACATCCTGCACTTACTCACTACACACACACACACACTCAGAGCTTACATTAATTCGCCACTACACACAGTTAAACGTATTTCATTTGTGTTTCCCTTACATAAATTATATCCTGTTTTCTTTTACACCATTTGCTTATTGTTGAAACGTCCCGTTTTAGTATAATATGGCTTTGTTTGTAACGAAGAATCACTGACTCCTAAGGCACAGGCAACTACACCTACTTTAGGAGTCAGAGTATTAAAATTATTGTGACCTAGTTATAAGCCTTGCCTTCTTTATTTGAACAAAGACAAAGAGCGTAATCACAAAAAAAAAATTCTATATTTAAATGTGAATAATAGATTTTTTTTTAAATCTATGTTCAGCAGTGAGTGAAGTCGAGCTATGGATGATGATCTACGTTTGTGTCACCTTATGGCAAGTATAGGTAAGACCACAGAACAGATAAAAGAGTGTTCTGTGGGTAAGACCTACACGGTTCTACCAGATTGATGCATTTTCATTGTACTGTGAGCCTCTCATTCTGTGCTAAATAAATATAGGTATTTTCTTTCTTTACCAACGTTGAATGATTATTCACTTTATTGTTTACACGATTCAATTTGGTTGGCTCATCCCAAGTTTAAGGAATAATTAGTGAACCGTGTAATTAATTTGCCATTATTTCAATCTCAAAGACAATATATGGCCAAAAGCGAAGATGACACAATAGGAAACGAAAGAAATAAAGAAAATACGTTTATTTACTTTTGCTGACGCTGAGAAAGAACACAAATACAAAAAATAACAAGTTGGGTGAGAATATGCGTCACATCCACGCAAAACGGCCATCGCTCAGCATAATGCTACGACCCTAAGCCAGACAGAGCCCCGGTGCTGGTTTTCAGCGACAGCCGACGTTGACGTGATGACGTCAAACCGGCGCTGTATAAGCAGACTGGTGATCACTGTTGTTTTTAGCAAAATCAAAAACAATAACTTTTTTCATAAATTTCTATTAATACTGGGTCCACATGTTTTCTTAAATACAAAAAGAATGCATTCGAGACAATAAATTGGTTCCATCTGTAGTAGATGTTTTCGCCAAATTGCTAGAACAATTTGAGCCAAAACAAATGGTATCTTTGCCAAAATCAGCTGTTGGACCGGAACCTAGATATTTAAAAACGGCGTCATGTGAACACGGATCTAGGTCATACTACGAGTACGTGAGCTATTTCTGAGAATTATGTTACTCTAATGTCAATGTTTTCAGGTCTTTAGGTATCTTCAGACCTAGGGGGGCTCGTGGCTAAATAATAAGGGGAGGGGTGCCTACGAGCAACTTTTGTCTCCGCAAATAATTATAATTTGTCTCGCACAAGTCTACGGGTTTGTATGAAAGTGCGCGCATGTATGGACGCGACAGCTGGGAGACTTTTTTGTCCGCGTGTTTGGAGACAGGCCGGCGACGCAACTGTCGCACGTCTATTGGTTGCAATGTAAATGCGCGAACGACAGACGATAGCGATACGTTGATTAGTGCGGAATTTTTTTACGAAAAAGTAGCGTTGCTGTTGCTCCCGTGTGCGCCTCGTTCAAATCTCGGCGCGGAGTCGGCGAAAATATTGCACATCGACCTATTCGATCCTATCGATTTTATACAAAGAATAAAAATAATTATCAAAACAAGCAAATCATAATTGTTTTAACAGCTCCTAATAGATACCGGACTGTTTGTATGTGTGCGACAGAGATAACGCTCTACGAAGCCGAAATTAGCCGATTGTCTCTTTCCAAAGGTCGATGTGCAATATTTATCGCCGGGTATTGTACTTCCTAGACTCCTAGTCTTACCAAGCCTGTTATAACTTCGCTTCACAACATAATATAATCGTTAAACTCCGAAAATTCCATCTAATACTGTGTAACACACAGTTTCCAGAACCCTCTCATTAAACTCGATTGTTTAGAACAAACTCTTCGCGTGGTTTATAATGATCGCTGTATTATGCCGTATCCGCTTGTAATTGTAACGTTTAAACGGGAAACGTTTAGGAAGTACTTGTATATTAGTAGACTAGCAGCGCTCCGCGGTTTCACCCGCGTAAGTGTCGATCCCGTGGTAATATCAGGATAAAAAGTATCCTATGTGTTATTCTGACGATTATGCTATATTACTGTAAAGTTTCATCAAAATCCGTTTAGTAGCTTTTGCGTGAAAGAGTAACAAACATTCATCCATCCTCACAAACTTTCGCGTTTATAATACGAGTATTATTAGGAAGCAGGACAGTATAGGACTAGTAGGGTACGATATTTAACAGAGTCTTATGCCTGTTTCCACAAATACTAGGTGACACCTATATTACACTGTAATGCTGATTGAACCGAGCGCTGAATATCCAACAGCGCGCTTTTATTTAGGCTTTTGCCCGTGTGGGGGTCGGAAATTATCCCACGGTAACCTACCAACTACAGAGATAAAAAAGCGTCCCTATATCTCAGCCTAAGTGATAGTTCACCTGTGTGCTAATTTCATCCAAATCCGTTCAGGCGTTACGGAGTGAAAAGACAACAAACAGCTAGACAGATTTATTTTCGCGTTTATATTATTAGTTAAATTAGTTTATAATAATTTAGGTTTCGCCTGGTGTGAGTGCGAACGGACATAATATGCATCACACAAGAGCTTAGGTGTGCAAGACGTCTCGCAGACGCTTTTAGTCGATTTTCCTATAAAAATTTCAAATTATGTAACATAATATTATTAAATGTACAACTTTGGAAGCGTTATTTGCAAAGGTCTTACTTGTTGTCCTTATAACGAGTATACAGGCTACCTTATTCGGTATTGTATAGTTAGGCACACAATGGAAAAACTATAACGATGAGGACAAGGGCGAAAATAGAGGTAGGTATAGACGCCAGCACATCAAGCTACCGAAACTGTCAAATTTTCCCGAACAACTTTGAACCTTATGCTACAGCACTGTAGTTGAAAATCTATTCAAAAAATTTGACAGATTGTAGTAGCTTGATGTGCTGGCGACTGTACCTATACCAGTATTAGATAAGTATTTCAGACCAAGCCTACTTAGCACAGTACAATTTTATAAAACTTGATCTTGAATATCATCTCATGTATTACACTTATTTGTCACTAAAGCTACATTGAGTTCGTCTAAATTATAATGCTATCGCCATAAAGTTTCATGCAAAGCAATTTGAGCTTTGTAAAGGAAATTTAAAGTACTAAAGTCGCTTGAAACAATAAAGCCAATAAAGCGGCTGGGGTGTCATGTATCGTTCGATTAGTATTACAGTTTAATCATCGGGTCAATAAGGTATTTGACCTCAGAGAAAATTGACACCTACTTATTTGTTTGCAAAAAGGTGAAGTATTTGCAAAGGTTTGTTAAGTATCTTTAGAGGGGCAGTGGAATTTGTCGAATCGTTTAGAAGCCGTTTACTTTCTTATTTAAGTGGTTAAAAGAACTGCTTTAAACTCTTGCCCCCCTTATTAGATATGTAAACGAAGTTAAAAAAATGCTTGCATTTTTTTAACTTCGTTTACATATCTTATTGTGACGTACGGGAAACTACGGAACCCTACACTGAGCGTGGCCCGACACGCTCTTGGCCGGTTTTTAATAAGAAGGATACCGAATGATAAAATATAAGTAAGTACATAATATTATTATATATTATATTTTTCGTGCTAAAGCAGATAATTAATTCGTCTTTGATTCTCAGTCTCAGGGCGAAGAAAACTTCATTCGGATTTTATTGGTAGACAAATCTTGGAAAATAAGGCCTACATTTTCTGCTACAAAACATTTGCGTGTTGATAATTTAGTTAGTCACCAAATTTATGATTTATTAGAAATGAAATGATTTTTATTTCTGTAAGGGCTGATTTTTGCGACGCTAGATAATTTTATCGGAGGAATAATTTTGAATTTAGACAGATCTTCCATAAAAAAATGCCAGACGTTAATACCTACCCATTTATTTTTATTCCACGAATAAAAATTATCTGTCGATTTAAAAATCGGTTCTTAGTAGATCTTTTTATTACACTTTTACACGTCAATATTTTTTTTTGTCAGTAGTTGGTAACACCAAATCAATAAAATTACATTAAATTTTAGAGAAATCGGGTACCAATATACAAGCCGTATAAATATAAACATTTGTTTGTTCGTAAAAACTAAAAAAAATGTGTCCTGCATTTATTTTCAGCCGTGGCGAAAATATGGCTTTCTTCGTTGCGAAAAATGGAAAATCTAAACCAAGAGAACTAAGCCGGCAGTGTATTAAAGAGAGCAAATTATTTATAGGAAGTAGGTCACAATAAAACCTACGTAGCACCTAAGTTATTTAAAAAGGTAGCCACTTTGTATTACTTTCTGTCGGACAAGATAATTAATAGAGTGCCTAGAAGGTAATTTATTTATCAGGATGGAAAAAGTTATAATAATCTTGAAAAGTTGCTCAGTTGTTAAAGTGCTTATATATAAAAATCGGTACTTACAACTACCTGAAGGTATAAACGTGAATTTCTCTTCTATAAACCCAGGCAGTGAATAAAAAAAGGAATCTTCCAAAATGGTCCTCTAAACAAGCTCATCGTGTTAGGGAAAGTTAGGAAAAACTGATTCCCTGTATAACAAAAATGTGCATGGCCAAAAACGCTGACAAAAACGTGATAGACAGACAAAGATCATCACAGAAATTGCGACAGCTACACAACACAGTTTACCTAAGTAGTAGATGTATCTATAAGTTAAGGTACTAACCCTTGACCACCAGAGGAACAGCAACTTTCTTCGACTTCTTATTAATTTTAATATTACAAGCCAACTTCTCAATAGCCTTCAGTATCTTAATGCTGACTTTGTTAATCGTTCTAAGCTTCGGATCGGTGTACTTCGTTCGTGCACCATCGCCGACAGTTTTCTCTCGGCCCGAGTCCACACTATCCACAGATTCAGTCGCCGAAGTGTCCGATACGGGGTGAAATATGTACGGGCTGCCCGTAAAGCAGGGCGAGTTCATTTTGTCTTGAAATTCACTGGCTTTAGAATCACACGAGGCCGAGGGGACTGAGCATGTTAGGTTTTTAATAAAGCTTCTTCGAAACGACTATACACTGCGAAGTCTTGAAGAACGTTGTGCAAAGTCGGCGACGGAACTGTTTAAGGTTTATGATGTTCTATCCAGGAGGGCCGCAGACCGTGACACCGCTCCTTAGGACAAGCCTCTGGGACCTTGGCCCGAGTTATTACGACGTTGTAATTAATCTGAATTAGGCTCCGTATGACTGTTCAATGGCAAATAGCTTGGAAACGTCTCGTAATCAGACTGAGACTAAGGTAATCGACTGTAAATGGATGAATTGAGTTTACTCGTGCTTCGTTTTTGTTGCTTTGTTCAGCAGTCGTAGTAATTTTTAGTAATCTCTGTGTTACCTGGGTACCTACAAATCGATACAATATTATCTGGATGTAAATTTTGGTAGGAGCTTTTTTGATTAGGTAAATTAAATAAGAAAATCATCCCTATTTTAGCGGTTCAGATAAATATTAATACAAATTATTGATTATAAAGATAGAAGCCATACCTACTAAATCAAATTACAGGTAGGTATCAATGTCTTTAACTAAATATAAACCAGCAATACTTAATGAAGCAAACATTCAGTTAAATGAATAGTAGGACTTCATTGATCAACAGCTATTAGGACCCATTAAATACCTAATTAGGTATATAAAGAAGATCAAAGTATTTTTTCCAATCGTGCTATAAAGTTTCCTCGTAGGAAGCACAAATTCCTATAATAGAGACGCTCATAAAAAAACAACAACTGCTAAGGCAACCAAGAGATAATCGTTTGAATGTCAAAAAATAGGTCAAATGTCTATTTCCGGCATACCTACCGTTCAAGAAGTTGTATACAAAATGATGAGTCTCTAAAACTAGAGAACTGTAAGCGCCTACTCAAAAATTGATAGCAACCGGAGCTAACAGCAAAACGCGTTGCTTTTACATTTCTGTTAGGCCAATTCAATTAAAGTATAATGCATAATATAAACATTAACATTAATTAGATCACAATATACCTGCGGTATTTATATATTATTTTCTTTTGTTTTAATTATATCTTCGCATTAACAACCTATCTACCTAAAACGTGATCAGCATTTGGAAAATTTAATTAGTTAAGTACTGTACCTACTTAATAAAAATTCTTCTCATAATTAATTCCAGTTTTAAGCTTCCCTGGCCTTGATAAGAAATGTCCAAAAAAATCCAAGAATCTCTTCTCTAAAATCGAAGTAAAGCGGAAGATATCGGTCCTTGGATGTAACATCGGTTGACATTCTAAAACTACTGTCTCTGTAAAACAGTCGGGTCGAACAGCTTAACGTGTAGGTACTCCGAAGCATTTGTCGTATACCGACTTTAGCCATTAAATTAAGAATGATAGATACATAGAGTACCAGTTCACTAAGACCTCGCCGCTAATAAATAATTCAGAGAAAATCTATTTTAGCAGTCAACAGTTTTATTTTCAAAAACGACATCTTTAGAAGTACAAACGCCAGTACATCAAGCTACTACAATAATTAGTCAAATCTCTTTAATAGATTTTCAACTTTATCGCTAAAGTATAAGGTTCAAAGTTGATTGGGAAAATTTGACACTTTCGGGTAGCTTGATGTGCATTATCACGCCTGTAAGGGTTGAGGGCAGAGGCGTACATTAGTACTACTATTAAGTAAACCCACATTTTGCCAGTTATCTTTAAGTCCCATGTAATTAATATGAGGCATAAGAACCTTATCAATCTGCCTAGCCTTTGCCCAACTATGTTGGGGTCGGCTTCCAGTCTAACTGGATGCAGCTGAATACCAGTATTTTACATGAAGCGACTGCCTATCTGACCTCCACAATCCAGTTACTGGGTAATACAATAGCCCTTGGTAACAGTGGTTGTTAGACTTTCGGGATTCAGACTACCCGTAACGACTGACAAAGATCTACGAATGACAACTAGGACGCGTACTTTCCGATCCACAGAGCGGTCTCGATATGTAATGGATGGTCACCCGTCCACGAAGTGGCCACGGCAAGTAGGGTTGCCAGGTCTTAAAACAGAAAAGCTGGACAGACCAGCCAGTTGACGGACATTTGGGTAAAAAGGCCGGACACCCTTAATTTTTTAGTCTTAGTATAATACGACAACTTAAAAAAAAAAACGGCTTTTTTATTATTTACCATAAAATCTTCTTAAATTGAAATGAAACAACAATAAAATTGAATGAGGTCTTCAGTGGGGTGGTGATGAAGAGTGGCGAGGCGGCGGCGCGGGGGCGCGCGATTGTCAAATTTAAAAAGCCGGACAGGCCGGACACCGTCTGATTTGGCTGGACACGCAACCAAAAAGCCTAACTGTGTCCGACTTTATCTGGACGCCTGGCAACCCTAACGGCAAGTGTAGCGTAACCATCAATCGAATTGTGCGGCTTTTATATAAATTAACTTTTTTATAAAACAACAGCATCACGCGTGTAATCGTGTAATCTCCGTAGATTACCAGAGGTGTACCCAAAGTATATCCACATTTCGCCAGTTATATCAAGTCCCACCAGTCCTATGTATCATGGTAAATGTTTGTTACAAAATGAATAGGTCCTATTATTATTATAACACTAAAACTAAGTTCTATTAATTACCTAAGTAGTGGGAACCAATAAGTACCAACCCCTAGCTACTCTCTCCTTGGAAACTGTTAGGTAATCTGTTGTTGTTTGTAGTTTCAAGGCATATATAGGTACCTACCTACATAAGTCAACAACTCGACGACATATTATGTAAGCACAGTCACGATAATGTTAACACTTGGCAACTTTCAATTGCGATTTTTTCGTGAAATAACGAATGCAACGTTAAAATACGACACTTTAGACAAACCTATGGATTCGAAAATACTTTGTTCGTAATAACATAAAATTTCATTCACAACTAAAGGAGAAAATCATCTTTAGATTAAACCACGTGTATACATACTTATGCTCGTGACTGTACAGACGCCAGCACATTAATCAACGCACAACAAGAGAAAAAAATAAAGAAATACTGACAAGCAAATTGCAAAAAACGTAAGAAAATTTGAACTTTGCAGGCTATCCTGGCGCTTTCGCCTTAAGTGTCCCATCGTTTGTGGAACAACACCACATTTACACTCCAAAACGGAGTCGTCTATAAATCTTCACCTGAACAGGTTTTCCTTGCTTCGGCCAACCTGGGCAAGTCATATCCTGGTGGGGGATCAACGAACTATTGTTTAAACTGTTTAGGAAATTGAACCTCAAAGCGTTCAAAACATAAATCGAGGTGTTAATACTATCTGCATTTTCCTACTTCATACAAAATCACAACTGCGTTTGTAACTAAGCCATTTACTTATCATGCTAGCGTATTGATAATTTTTCGATTTTAACTACTTACGCAATAAGGATAAAAAGATCTGTTCATGGTTTCAGAACTTATATGCGTTCTAATTCTAACTTAATATTATAAATGCGAAAGTAAGTTTGTTTGTCTGTTTGTTACGCTTTCACACTAAAACGGCTGAATGGATTTGGATGAAATGTGGCACACAGATAGACCATGAACTGTAGAAGGATATAGGCTACTTTGATTATTGTATAAGATTATTTTGTGTATTTTTAGGGTTCCGTACCTCAAAAGGAAAAAACGGAACCCTTATAGGATCACTTTGTTGTCCGTCTGTCCGTCCGTCCGTCCGTCTGTCAAGACCCTTTTTCTCAGGAACGCGTGGAGGTATGAAGCTGAAATTTATATCAATTACTCAGGTCTACTGTCTCTTGAAGCTGTGAAAAAATCAAACTTCTAAGCCAACGCAATCAAAAGATACAGCCGTTTATGCCGCAAATTTTCGACACTTGCAAGGGAATCAAAACCTACAGGGTGCTTCCCGTGAACTCAGAATCTTGAAATTTGGTACGAAGCAACGTCTTATAGCATAGATAAAGGAAAAATTACGAAAACCATAAATTTTTAGTTACATCACATAATATATTTTTTTTTATTTAATAATTTTAAACTTACTACCCATTTCCTCATAAACGCGTAGAGGTATTAAATTGAAATTCATACCAAATACTCAGGTCTATAATACCTTTAAGCTGTAACAAAATCAAACTTCTATGTCAACGCAATCAAAAGAAACAGCAATTTAAGCTGCATATTTTGAAACTCGCAAGTGTACGGAACCCTCGGTGCGCGAGTCCGACTCGTTTCTATGGGCCTTAGTTGCCTGATAATAAAATGATTAAAATGATTATTATTATTATTTGCATCCTGGATCGCATACGAATTCGCGGGCGCGCTAGTTTCAAAATATTCATGATCTGAAAAACATGCCCACAAGATTTCATATCCACCTAAAAAGCACAAAATTGACACCACCCTTCCATGGCACGTCATTCAGGAAAACTTGATTATTATATACGCGTACCACAACATAATACACTACACAATCTTTTTACGTTAAACTTTATCATTTTTCCGTTTAATAATGTTAACGTGAGTTCGGGACATGTTTTTATCACACAAATTAAGCTTAGATACCTACTTTCAGAATAATAAGCTACCCTGAAATAGCTGTAAACCTTTATTACTTACGTTAGGGATGAACAAAAACAATTTTGTTGCCTAGCTCCATTTAATTTATTCTGCCTACTGATTTGACATAAAATATTACCATTATACTTATTTTCCTAAAGGGTACAGTAGAGGTGAACGCACTGTAGCATATCTAAACTAAAAATCCGTTTTTGGTAGTGAAAAAGCTTACCTAGTTTAGCGACCTATAATAATTTATATTTATGACGGACTAGCAGCGCCCCGCGGTTTCACCCGCGTAAGTTTCGATCTCGTGGGAATATCGGGATAAAAAGTATCCTATGTGTTAATCCAGGGAATGGTCTATCTATGTGCCAATTTTCATTCAAATCTTTTCAACGGTTTACGCGTGATTGAGTAACAAACACCTAAAGATCTTCACAAACTTTCGCGTTTATAATATTAGTGTGATTAGTAGGATATAATTTATCAACTTGAAGTTGAATATACATAGGTTTTATAAAGGCTCCTACAAACAGGCGCGACGCGAATCGCGCGCGACACAAAGGCACCGTTCGTTACGCGACTTGCGGTGCCTTTGTATCGCGTGTCGTGTCGCGCCTGTTTGAAGGAGCCTTTACCCTTTTAGACGTTCCGGTGTTTTCAAGCCAGAGAATCTACAGTCCTTTGTGTCGCGCGCGATTTTATCGCGTGTCGCGCATGTTTGAAGGAGCCTTAAAGTTATAAGAACGCGATTTTCTTTTCTGTGATGTGAGCAGAAACTGCAGTTTTCCCCAAGCTTAGGTTCTGAGCTCCTGAATTATGTAGGTACAGAAAGATGTACGAGTATAACCTTCGATGTTTTGGGACAAAATGTTTGCTTAGTTTTAATAAAAGAAATTATATGTATGTACTATGTTTTGTACATATACGGTGAATACTATGATAATAAGGAACAATGCTTGTAGACAATAAAATGTTTCCTTGTCCGTGTATTCATTGTTTTGGTGCTGATTGTAGGTACTTAGGTAGGAACTCTATTTTATAATGTCTCGAAAGAAAAATACACAGTAAAATTATCAACACCAATAACATTTTTGATCATCGTCGTCATAATTACAGCCGAAAGAAGTCCACTGCTCGACATAGGCCTCCCCCAAGCATCGCCACTTCGACCCGTTCCGTGCTTCTCGCATCCAACATATTTAATAAACAAAAACAAAATAAATAATGCTTAGTACTTATTAAAGTTTGCATATGGGGACGTGCACTCGGAACTCATCTCCTGAAACTTGTGTACGAATCGAAATAAGCTGCTTTAACGATCCGCGCTCGACTTGTATTTATGTACACTGAGAAAAATTACCTCTGCCGCACTACGTAAAATAAGGACAAAAATCGACCACCATGACGTGTGTAACCCGGTCCATTACGCGTAAGTAGTCAGTCATACGTAGTCGGCATACTGACGCTCATCATGGAGCGGGTTACGTAATTTACTCGTGGTCGATTTTTGTACGTACGTACGTAGCCCGACATCCGGCTACGTAATACGTAGTGCGCAAGTCGCACTGAATACTCCTGAAACTACGACTGCAACACCCGTTTACTATTGTTGCGGGCACAGTAGAACGGGGTGAAACTTACGTGTGTACCATGGCGGCTTACGTACGATACTGTAGCGGGCATAGTAAATAATGGTGAGCCATATGTGTGCACCCCGGTGGCATACGTACAGTACTGTGGCGGACACAGTAAATCACGATGAGCCGTACGTGTGTACCACGGCGGCATACGTACGACACTGTAGTGGGCACAGTAAATAATGGTGAGCCATATGTGTGTACCCCGGCGGCATACGTACAATACTGTGGCGGACACAGTAAAACACGGTGAGCTGTACGTGTGTACCACGGTGGCATACGTACGACACTGTAGTGGGCACAGTAAATAATGGTGAGCCATATGTGTGCACCCCGGTGGCATACGTACAGTACTGTGGGGGACACAGTAAAACACGGTGAGCTGTACGTGTGTACCACGGCGGCATACGTACGACACTGTAGTGGGCACAGTAAATAATGGTGAGCCATATGTGTGCACCCCGGTGGCATACGTACAGTACTGTGGCGGACACAGTAAATCACGATGAGCCGTACGTGTGTACCACGGCGGAATACGTACGACACTGTAGTGGGCACAGTAAATAATGGTGAGCCATATGTGTGTACCACGGCGGCATACGTACAATACTGTGGCGGACACAGTAAAACACGGTGAGCTGTACGTGTGTACCACGGCGGTATACGTACGGTACTGTGGCGGACACAGTAAAGCACGGTGAGCCGTACGTGTGTACCACGGCGGAATACGTACGACACTGTAGTGGGCACAGTAAATAATGGTGAGCCATATGTGTGTACCACGGCGGCATACGTACAATACTGTGGCGGACACAGTAAAACACGGTGAGCTGTACGTGTGTACCACGGCGGTATACGTACGGTACTGTGGCGGACACAGTAAAGCACGGTGAGCCGTACGTGTGTACCACGGCGGATGTGACTTTCGAGTATTTAATATTCAAAAGTATCTGAACATATTTGTATGTACCATGCGCCAGCATAAGGAAAATACAGGTGCGAGTATCTTTCCTTATGCTGGCGCATGGTACATACAAATGTGTTCAGATACTTATTTTGAATATTAAACACTCGAAAGTCACATCCGCCGTGGTACACACGTACGGCTCACCGTGCTTTACTGTGTCCGCCACAGTACGTTCTTGAGCAGGCGGTCGAGCGGGGCAGAGGGGATGGGACGGGCCAAGGAAAGAAATAGTGTAAAGAGTAATTTTAAGTAAATAGACATAAAATATTCATATTATTTATTTTCAATCGTAAAATTGAGACATACAAAAAAAACACAAGCTTAATTATTGTCAGTCTCAATGCTGTTTAGCAATTCAAGAGAGGAGCGAGACAACCCCAACACAAGTGTTATTAACTAACTTTGACTAGTGCCTTCTAAATACTCATAAAATCTACTAAAGAAAATAACATTACATTTAATAGTTTCAATACCTGAAACAAAAAAAAACGTAATCTTAGAATTATTACAAACATACGCAGGTACGGGTTCCGTACCTCAAAAGGAAAAACGGAACCCCTTATAGGATCACTCGAGTGTCAGTCTGTCTGTCCATCTGTCACAGACATTTACTCTGAAAATACTGGACCTATCGAGTTGAAATTAATCGTACTGTACAAGGCCTAAACTTTTCAAGAAAATACAATAAATAGTTCTTTGCCTAATAGATTACAGGAAAACCTATAAGAAAGCCATAACAAGTACCAAAAAAGGGTAGGGCCGCCTGTCAGTATTGTATTACAATTACTGTAAACTATGCAAAAATGGACTTAGCAGGTTAACGAATTAGGCCGACGAAATACGTTTTGTTATCAAGCTGAGTAATGTTATGATTATGAGTAACTCACAGTGTTATTATCTGCAATAGTACAATCTGTAGAGATTTTTGCATTATCACTGACATCAGTGTCCCGTACAGCGTTTTGAGTAGTCGTTTAGTAGCTCAGCATTCTTAATTTCAAGGTTCTAGAAAAATAATTTAAAGGCTTTATTACAATGCATTACAAAAGTATGCGGCATCGGTCCAAGAGAAAAAAACAAAGAAAACATTTTTATTAGCTAAAATACAAGTAAACAAGTAGGTACGTACATTGACACCGGTCGCTTTTTGATGTTGTAGTAGCCAATTTTTAAATTTTATTCTGGGGCCAATCTTTGGAATCAGTTCTTTCAAATCTTCATCGTTTAACAGAATGGCAGTTTCAAGCGTTGTTATATGATTGTCTGAAAAATACAAATACAAACATGTACAAAACTTTTTATGTAAGTAGGTACCTACTACTTATAATTGCCTACATGTTCAGTCGGAGGGTCAGGTTCAATTGAAAATTTAGTAAATTAGTAAAATTATCAATAATCAATAAAAACAAAACCTACTAAAACAATACAAGTACCTACTTGTCAAAAATACGTCTGTCTGTTGTTTGTCGGTGAAAAAGCTATCAAACAAGTTCAGTTCAAACATGCCACACCAGAGAAAAAAATCTTGACTAAATAAAACCAAGCAACTGGCTTACGTACCTTCAAGGATTGTTATTATTTCATCTAAACCGGCGTTTAATATCTCTTCCATAAATTCCATGATGGTTACGCTCCGACGCGTTTTAGCACAAAATCACTCCAATTTTCTCAGAAGACTGCAGGATCAAACTGCCGCTACGCACGGGCGACCGCTGCACACACAATGCGATGCGAATTGCGAAAATGCGAATGCCGCGAGCCGGCCGGCCGGGGTGGGAGTGGGACCGCCCGCGCCGGTTGGCGGGAGTGGCGTCACCGGCTGATGCAACACATTACCATATTTGGTAACGTTTCGAGTTTCACGATGCTTCTTTTTTTTTTTTCTTACCCTTGCGGGAAGGCAAGGGAAAGGACATGCAGCCTGATCTTATGTTATTGATTAAAATATTTTGTAATCAAAGGCAAAATTAAAAGTCTTTTATTTACACGTTTTTTTTACGTCTCAGAGACGAACTTTAAAGATATCGTTATTTATGATTTTGTCAATAAAAGAAAAATAATAAATTATTTTATTGTTAAACTTCTTTATCGAGCTGTTTAAAACTCATGAGATAAAACAAAAATATATTTATTCTGATCATTCCAGACACATCAGGCCACGGTGGTCCATACCATACCATACACGGTGGTTTTAGATTCGGGGGGGGGGGGGGGGGGTCAGGAAAATAAAACGACTAAATGTGCCTGCAGTGCCGTAAATAGCCTTTTCTGCGCCCTGTGCTAGTTGGTGGAACAATTAATTATCTAATATTTTGGAAGAAAAATAGAACTGATGTGGGCCATACATACACAGGGGCGGTCCCAGCCTACGATTTGAGGGGACACAAAGAGCCGAACTTATGAAAACCAAAAGTTTACTTATGCAAACGTGCAGATGATCATCCTATGGTTTTGTGTGTCGATGCATGCAAGAAGTACCTACTTTGTCGAGCACCCAGTATTTAAACAGCCAATGTGAAAACCTTTGAAAGAAAAGAAAAATTGTATGAGCGAGCGTAGCGAGCTCGAAAATTTTTTCACATATTTTAACATCCTCGGATAAATTTGATTCTTTTCATTCATTCACCTCGGATACGATGATCGCTTCAATTTCGGGGCGAGGGGGGAGGAGGTTTCCCGAGATGAGTTTGATTTCAAGCTCTAAATGAAGATAATGCAATAGCGAGCGAAGTGAGCTGGCCTTCGATTACGTTAGGGTCTTTTGGTGCTTTCATACAGAGACACGATTACACACAGTAGTCGTTTGCCATCACGCCATGTATTTTTTTTAGTCAAAGAGGTCAGAAAAATGATCGGATAGCCTGGACCCAGCCCAGGGCGGGGTGGTCATGACGCCCATGACCACGTTTTATAATAGAGTAGTAGAAGATTCACACGAAAATGACTGATATCGGTTACGGTCAAGGCACAATCGGACAATCTTCCGAAAATTGATGTGTTTATGATGGCCACGTATTTCGCATCAAATTCGGATTTTACGTCTACTGAAATAAAGGGAGTGAAAAAAGCAAGGTAATTACACAATAAATATTATGTTTAGGTATTCGATCTTCCACGCCTTTGGATAGTTTTTACCTGTGTCAAGAAAAAGGGCATACTTAACCTTAAAATATGAATGAAAACTCAAAGGATGGAGGTTATTTCATGAAAAAAAAAACATTATTTAAAGCATAAGCTGTTTTCAGCATGAAGTATTATAATGAGCCCAGTGGATTTGGCAACCAGTTACTGTTTTAAAGAGCCTGGATACTGAAATAAGGCGGCTGTATAACGTCGTACGTATAGCGCATACATATTTTATGTTACGGGTTAAGTAAATTACGTATGCTGCTCTGTGCGGAATCAATGAACCGCATACGTAAATGTTAAGAGTGCGCCGCAGTAATTTCATGATGCGGCTGACGTCATAAAGATTACACGCACCGAACACAGTCAGTAAGTAAACGGAGTTCGTAAAATGAGCCAGGATACGTAAATGATGATGTAGGCGGAGACATTATTAATTATCCAGTGTGCGTAAAATGTATCGGCATATCCCTTACTCTGCTCGTACATTATGTACGTAGGTAACCGGAACCATTACTTAATGAGTCGGATTCAGTACAATGATTTGGCAAGCAGTTACTGTTTTAAAGAGCCTGGATACTGAAATAAGGCGGCTGTATAACGTCACACGTATAGCGCATACATATTTTATGTTACGGGTTAAGTAAATTACGTATGCTGCTCTGTGCGGAATCATTAAAACGCATACGTAAATGGTAAGAGTGCGCCACAGTAATTTCATGATGCGGCTGACGTCATAAAGATTACACGCACCGAACACAGTCAGTAAGTAAACGGAGTTCGTAAAATGAGCCAGGATACGTAAATGATGATGTAGGCGGAGACATTATTAATTATCCAGTGTGCGTAAAATGTATCGGCATATCCCCGACGCATGCTCGTATATTATGTACGTAACCGGAACCATTACTTAATGAGTCGGAGTCAGTACAATGATTTGGCAACCAGTTACTGTTGTAAAGAGCCTAGATACTGAAATAATGCGGCTGTATAACTTCGTTCGTATAGCGCATACATTTTTCCTGGTTCCGGGTAAGTAAATTACGTATGCTGCTCTGTTAATACATATGCGGCATCATTAAACCGCATACGTAAACGTTTATAATGCGGGCACAGTAATTTCATGATGCGGCCTCATTACAAGTAACTTGTTTACATGGTCTTTACAGAGCATTATGCCGCATACTTACTTAACATGGTGTCGTTTCATTATAAGTATGGCTCTTATAATTTTCATGTGAAAAGCACATTATACGTATCTGGCTGCCGGTACATTACAAATTTGCCAATTTTAAGTAGCCCGTTTTTCTCAGTGTAGAGTTGAGTGTGCTCTGTGCCTTACAACAACTATTTCCACTCATTATAACACAATAATACAGGGTGGCGGGGACCTTGACACGCTACCTGTTATCATGGATTTAGTTCACAATTCTGAACCCCCCACGGTCCAAATTGTTCGTAGGATATTAAAAAAAAAATTGCCGTTTCATACGTTTTGACTGCGTAGGTTCTTTGCACTTTTCTATAAAACAGATGTTTTTTTTTATAACCAACTAGAAATTTCTGCGCTACGGCGTTTAGAATCATGTACTGAATTCATAGTTTCAGTTTGCGCGGCGATGTCCCTGCTACACCCTGTATATATAATATCATCCTGTATTCCCCAAAGGGGTAGACAACAAGTACTTTCGCCAGTTTAATACAGATTATCTTGAAGAAAGATCTATTGTGATTGTGCCTATAAATTACATAGATATGAATGAAAATAGACGGGAATAAGAATATATGTACAATACCCTCCAAAAGTTAGTTAATTTTTTTTCCACTTCAACTGCAATGCCACATTATGATACCACTAACACTACCATTAACTGAAAACCAGTTATCAAAAAAAAAAAAACAAGTAATCCCTTACCCTTAAATAAGGTAAATGTGATTCGGTATATAGCTGAAGTGGAACAATGTCAACTCACTTTAGGAGGGCACTGTATTTTATGGTTAGGAGGCTATGCACAAAACTAGATATTTCTAGCTAAAATGTGACGTGGCACTTTGTAACAAACGCTTTTGCACAAAATTTTGTTCACATGGTTGGTAATAGTAAATAAGTTTCATCCCTGTGCCAAGACGATTTTTTTTAGTATATATACATATTACAGTTTGGGTATTATATTAAAAATTTATATGTTGTATTGTTGCAAGGTTTTAGCAAAATAAAGCCGTCGTGTACGAAAATTGATGTGTTCAATTGTAAATGCATATCTAAAACACTTACCTGATCTGTGTTCTTCGTAAGCTGAGTCATACGCCCTAGATGTGGAACTGCAGTCCCTTTCATCTTGATTGAATGTAGTGTAATAGTAATTCCGTTCCTGTATCGGAGTGGCTCGCTCACGTTCGCTCCTCAGTGATTGATGGGACAATAAACTAACGGTCTTTGCATGTGTGCGAGGAGCCTCAGAACCGTTCATACCACTTTTGTTCGTTGATCGTGGTTCAGTTTTAAAACTACGTTCTCCACTATCCACTATATCGTTACATCCATTCAGTACTATCTTCTTTATAGTCTTCACTTCTTCGACTTCGCTTATCTTGTGTTCAGAGATCGTCGAACGTTTTGTAATTTCCTCTTTCGAATGGAAATTACTGTCGCTGATGGAGTTCGACATAGTCTTAGTTTCATATTCACATTTGCCATTCAACTTGCTATCTGGACGCAAATATTTTTCAAAAGGATCACTATTTCTTTTCGATTCAAAGGGATTCTTAGTGTTACTTTGTGCGTTGTCTGGAAGACTTTGATTTTGAACCTGATCTACATTATTTCTATGAAAGAAGTCAGATTTTTCGTTGGCAGTGGTTGTTGGTGTATAAGTATGATATCCATTTGTATTTTCATTGTGATAAGAATATGGAAGACTGCTAGGCCCAGAGTCGTATGTTTGCGTAAAAAATGTAGGCGATTTTAAGTCGGAGCTGTAGTCAATATTTGACGAACTGTCTCTGAATTTGTTTCTATCTAAGCTGGAGAGCGACGCCCTACCGTTTGGTACTGGTAGTTTAGACGCACTTGAATAATTCGAGGGTAAAGTCGTAAAAAATGGATTCGTTGGATGGAATCTAAGTGGTTCTTCGTTCTGTGCCACTGATTTAACGAGTGGGGTAGAGTTAAGCGCTGCTGGTAGAGAATTTAAGGAAGCTCGAATAGACGATGGTGAAGGACGATTTTGCGGTGATTGAGCCGGTCGGATGGTAGCGTACACCGGAGCCTGGGGAGTTGCTCTGCCACCTTGCAGATCAGCCACCATTTGGGCATGCCCTGAAATACCAATAAAACAGGTTACACTACGCCAAGTGAATAAAACTTAAAGTCTAACTGCAAAACTAAAAACGAACATCGCGGCATAAAGTTCAGCCTGTCAATACATTTAAACAAAGTTGTGTCACTCGACATTGAACTTTGGCTGCGCAAACATAAAGTTGAGTTAGTGATGTAGTGCCTTTCAACATTTCCTGGCAAACTGAGGAGCGATAAAGTCCCCGCTTCGCAATGGAGCTCTGCATATGCAAACGTGCGATAAAGTAATACATGTCTACTACACAAAAGGAATATTCCAGACTGGGAGAAGTATTCCACCTTCCTTGATTTATACGCAAGCTCATATTTTGTCTACTAAAGAAGTTGTATTGCTTTAGTTTAGCGTGAATGTAGATTGTGCTTATCTTTTCTTTGGATTAGCATACGACGATAGCATGATTATCATACGGTTAATGGGGTAACTTTGAGATATTTATGAATGGTTTTACTACCTTAGGATGCTTCATTTGAAACTTCTCTGCCGAACTGTTATGAATGAGAGTGAGAGCAAATAGGCAAGCGGAAGTATTGACAAACTTACAATTTAATGCTGCTTACTAAGTGCTCCCGAATAAATGAGCGTATAAAATATTTTATAGTAGGTATCCATAAGTCTGTTTACGAATATTATTTGATTAAATATTTAAATACTCAAAAAACTTCCATTCTTCTTAAATTTTGTTGATTATGATTTTGGCCCGAAAGGACTGGCTGGCCACGCTACTAGCAAAAGACAGAATTGTGTGGAAGAGATGTTTTTTATCCTGCAGTGGGACAATACGAGCTTGATAGACTAGATTAGATGATAAAAAAAAAAAACTCTCGTGACCAAACACTAAACAGTTACCACTCTTACTTATGCCGAGCACATTCGCACAGTAAATAATGAAACCGCTGTGAATACATAAACAAAATGAGCTTTAAATACAAATCGATAGTGAACGATGAACGGTGAAATGCACAAATATGGCAGAGTTTTCCCATTAAGCTTGCGATGTCGTCTGCTAATCCAGTCGACGAACGAAGCTTTGATGCACTCTAGAGTTTAGCCACCCAGAAAGATAAAACAGAAGGTTTAAGATAAGTACAGGGATCCAAGGATCGGTTGGCGCTCGAATGACATTGACGAAGGGGAGGGGGCGTTGTTGGTCAACATTTGTCAAATTGACACAGAAATTGTCAAAACAAGACGTCAGCGTTAGTTCCTATTTTGGCCGCGCGCCTAAAGAACCTTAAGGGCCGGCGCCCACTGGTTGATTTTTATGCGACAAATAGAAATATAACTTATATGTATGTCAATCAAATTGAAATTTCAGTGATGATGCCTAAGGACGTCACGGCATCGGCATGCCTAAGGGTACCGCGGCATCGTTGCCGTTGAAGTTTAAATTTTATTGGCGATACTATTATGTGATATTTCTATTTGTCGCAAAAAAGTGCCTTGCCGTGCCGTCCTCTCAGTGCGCGCCGGCCCTATAGGGTAGTATAATGCTGCTGTACATTCTCTTGCCATGAAACCAATGATTTGTTCATTGGTTTTACGTTAAGTACAGAAATCGAGATTGTCTGCCAATTTTGGACATCACGACGCAAAATGCCTCATAGAATCGAAAGCAAGTATTTTGGGAACAATAAAAACCCTGATCACCATTTTTCGATTGTACAGACGCCAGCACATCAAGCTACTACAATCTGTCAAATTTCTTTAATAGATTTGCAACTTTATCGCTAAAGTGTAAGGTTCAAAGTTAATAGGGAAAATTTTACAGTTTCGGGTAGCTTGATGTGCTGGCGTCTGTAACTACTAGAACAAAACGACTATTTCTACTGCTTTAACCTTTGCTTTAGCTAAACTACTGTCGCCAGTTGCATTTAAATATCATATTTTATTTATCTATCCGGAGGGGTCCATGGCTAAATAATAACAGCCGCAAAGGTCGACCGATCAGGTTAAGCTACGCTTGCCGGGGTTGGTCTGTGGATGGGTGGATCTTTACATACCGAGACCCCTCCGTGCCTCGGAAAGCACGTTAAGCCATAAGTGCCGGCTGTCAATCGTGGATCTTTGACAGTCGTTACGGGTAGTCAGAAGCCCAAAAGTCTGACAACCAGTCTTACCAAGAGGTATCGTATTACCCAGTAACAGGGTTGTGGAGGTTAAATAGGCAGTCGCTCCATGTATTCGTATTCAGCTGCATCCGGTTAAACTGGAAGCCGACCCCAACATTGTTGGGAAATGGCTAAGCAAATGATGATGATGATCTTATTTATCTATCGTGATGTAAAGATATTATACAAAAAACTCACAAGTTTTCCTTTTATCGTCTTTGGCCTCGTCGAAGTTATTGAAAAAAAAAGGTTCTTTTAGTAATTTTATTTCTTACTTTTAACTAGTTGTGCTCTTGACTTAGTTCGGGTGAATGTCGGAAAACAATAATGTATCTCTTTATTTTCTCTTTTGCTGAAATAAAAGTCAACAATTAAAGCCTAAGTTACTCCTTAGTCCCGTCAAAATCGGTCCAGCGGTTTCGGAGATTAGCCGGAACAAACCGACAGACAGACAGATAAAAATGTAAAATAAAATTTTTATAAGTAACGACATAATATGCATTTAGTAAAAAGCTGTTATCTACTATATAAAAATAATCTATTATATAAAAATAAGTCGGGTTTTCCTTCCTGACGCTATAACTCCAGAACGCAAGAGCCGATTTCCACGGTTTTGCATTCGTTGGAAAGGTCTCGGGCTCCGTGAGGTTTATAGCAAAGAAAATTCAGGAAAAATTTCAACAGAAAAGCGGGACCACGCGAGCGGAGCCGCGGGCGACCGCTAGTTTTGATATACAAACAGACACTTCGATTGCCGGACCGACACCGTGTTCCGGACGATATACATAAACTTCGACCAGATGTTCAGACCATGGAAATAAGCATTTTTCATTATGGACACATTAATGAATTCTTATTTTTTATTTATCATTAATTATATTATATAAAGCTCGATTACCACTCACTGACATAATTGTTCTCCCAGATGGTGAAGGGGGAGGTGGGTATATTTTTACAGATTCGTATAGAAGTAACTCTCACGAGTATGGGAAAAATCCCAAACCTCCCCTTTTCCACCCCACTCTCCCCCCTCCCTATCGTATCTCGGAAACTAAGAGTCCCGTGTTTTGTTGTTTTACGGATTCGTATAGAGGAGGCTCGGAAAAGTAAAATCCATTTTTCAAAGTTGCCCCTCTTGCCCCCCTTCTCCCCCCCTCTAGGTAGATCTCGGAAGTTGAGAGACTTGGAACATTTTTTTTTTCAGATTCATATCAAGGGGCCCAGAGTTGGTCAAAATCATTTTTCAAAACTCCCCCCTCTCCCCCCCTTCACCCCTCCCCCCATCGTATCTCGGAAATTAAGAAACCTGGGTTTTGTTTTTTTACGGATTCGTATAGAGGAGGCTCGGAAAAGTAAAATCCATTTTTCAAAGTTGCTTCCCTTGCCCCCCTTCTCCCCCCCTCTAGGTAGATTTCGGAAGTTAAGAGACTTGGAACATTTTTTTTTCAGATTTATATCAAGGGGCCCAGAGTTGGTCAAAATCATTTTTCAAAACTCCCCCCTCTCCCCCCCTTCACCCCTCCCCCCATCGTAAGAAATACTCCTCAATAATACGACCCCGCGAGCTGCTTGCAGCTCGCGCAACGCCCAAATACTTTTTACAAGGGTAAGAAATACTCCTCAAAAACACGACCCCGCGAGCTGCTTGCAGCTCGCGCAACGCCCAAATACTAGTTTTCATATAAAACTAAATACCTTGACGCAAATCACCCGATATGCATGCCTCTTTATCCGAATTGGCAACGTCGTATTTTTATTCATAATATTTGGCGGGCTGAAACTTGTTAAAACTAAGTTAAGACCCTTTCTTACTGCATAGCACAATTAAATTTTATTAAATGAAACTACAAACATCTTTGTAACGAAGCATTTTTAAGTACTTCTTCCTTAGTTAGATATGATTTGTAAAAGCTATAGAAGCGTTTGCCAAAGTTTATGGATAACGTGTAGAACACAGTGTACATATAAGTATATAGAAGATGCACAGATTGTACAGACGCCAGCACATCGAGTTACCCGAAACTGTCAAATTTTTCCAATCTACTTTGAACCTTATGCTTTAGTGATAAAGTTGAAAATCTATTAAAGAATTTTGACATATTGTAGTAGCTTGATGTGCTAGCGTCTGTACGTTACTGCAATCAAACAGCTCATTTTTACTCAGACTAGCATATTGTCATTGCTTATATACGGGATGAAATTTAATAGATGCGCCAAATGAAAACATCTAATTCAATGTGTTATAAACAAAATTTTGAGCATGTCATTAAAGGGCTTCAGGGCCTAAACAAAAAAAACGCATGTTTTAGAAACAATAAAAGTATATGATCGACTACAGTAAATAAAATCAGAAAAATATATGATATTCTTCAGGATATAGGTATGCTAGGTAGATAGTGTGTTGAAAATATAATACAACTTACAGTACCCGGCGATAAATATTGCATATCGACCTTTGGAAAGAGACAATCGGCTAATTTCGGCTTCGTAGAGCGTTATCTCTGTCGCACGAAATACAAACAGTCCGGTATCTATTAGGAGCTGTTAAAACTTATTATGATTTACTTCTTTTGATAATTATTTTTATTCTTTGTATAAAATCGATAGGATCGAATAGGTTGATGTGCAATATATCGCCGGGTAAAAAACTTTCTTTTTACAATAAAAACCATAGTAATATACTCGTACATACAATCACTCTATTTTTTTTTTGTCAGATTATTCTACAAGCAACATACTAAAATACTAGTGTTTTAGTTAATTTATAATGATTATGTAACAGTTGCTGCACCTCCTATTTCAAGTTGGCGCAAGTTATCAATTTCATCCCGTAGATATAAAATATCTAGAGAAATAATAAAGAAAGATTAAACTCACAGATCTATACTTGGTAAGTTGGCCAATGATCTATTGGATTTGGAAAAAGAGTTGATTAAACCACTAAACATTCATGATCTGGGGGCCTTAAAAGGCCACTTTGGTAGAATCATAAAAGGATAACATTATGAACCATAACAGGCAGTTAACTGTTAAGTTAATCGTATCAAATCCCATTGGTAAAGGCTTTTTTAATATTTTTTTTTGTCTGTGCTAAAATACCAATCAATCCATTCCAAATTAAATAAAACCCCATCTCTTTGATTATACCTACGTAGTGCAGCAAAAAAAGAAAAACACGGACTGTCTTCGCCATAATATGATTCATAATGTTATCCTTTTATGATTCTGCCTAAGTGGCCTTTTTAGGCCCCCTTATTACCTACATAAAAACGCATTGTCCTTCTAAAACTTGTCCCTCTCATCTTATTAAGACTAGTTCAGAAACATCTGTATGGGGATCATTAGACTCGAAGAAAAAAATATTCGCACGACTAGATTTTTTACTAATTTATCCTTAATTGCTCTTATCTATTTAATCTCAATACTTAATCGCCAGTTGGCCAATAATATTCCCACTGCTGCGACACAGTCACATGCCTCCTCTCTGTGAGAGCTGTGGGTAGTCGCTACGTCCCCGTCAGGGGGCGCGGCAGGCAGGTTACGGCCCATAGAGCCTCGCGGTGCCCGTCAATACGAGCACGTTCGCTTGGTGGCCATCTAGGCCTGGTAAGTGCGGATGTAGCGCAACATGCCTATGCATTGGTCTCTGGTCTCTGTGACAGTGGTCCGTAATCCGTAAAGTGAATACCCTATTTAGTCGATAGATTAGAATGTCGATCTATGAAAAGACAGATTATGATTCAAACTCACAAGTTGCTTGATCGCATCAAACGCCAACTCCTGCAGTTTCTGTCCTTGTGGCGAGTGCTACAAGATTTAAGAACCGGTTTCAGAAGAAAGCATTTAGTTTGAAAACAAACAAACTAAGTTACAGAACAGCAAGAGTTTTCAAGGTTTACTTAATCAGTCTATAATGGACATAGACCTACTCTGTGAGAGGGAGTGGGCCATAATCCACCACGCGGGCCAATTGCGGGTTGGTAGATGTCACATGTCCTCGAATTTTTGGTTTTAGGACATGCCGGTTTCCTCACGATGTTTTTGAACTTATTTTTTTCTTTACCATTCTGAGAGCAGTGGTGATGAAATAATTTCCACACAATAAAGCGCCTATCTGGGTTCGAACCTACGACCGACGGGCCACCACTGCTCAGTTTGCAACAGTCCCTGTTGCAAAAAAAATATATCTTTCTTATTTGCTAAATAGTTGGGCAAACATCACCTAAAACTATTCTAAATTTCAAGTTGATAGCATTAGTAGTTATCGAGATATTCAGCTGTGACTGATGGAAAGACAGACAGACTGAGTCGCACCATAAGGGCTCCTTTTTACCATTTTGGTACGGAACCCTAAAAATACAGCTGTTTTGTAGAGAAGTGCAATTCCTACGCGGTCAAAATGTATGGAACAGCTAATTGTTTTAACCGTCGAAAAATTTTAACGCAGGATGTTCAGAATCATGTACAGACGCCAGCACATCAAGCTACTACAATCTGTCAAATTTCTTTAATAGATTTTAAACTTTATCGCTACAGAATAAGGTTCAAGGTTGTTTGGGAAAATTTGACAGTTTCGGGTAGCTTGATGTGCTGGCGTCTGTACCTACTGGTTCCATGGTAACAGGTTGCCCGTCGAAGTCTCTGCCAGCCTGTATATAGCACTAAAGCCAAGTCAGCAGTTCAGACCGACACAGTGAACGTGTTACTTAAGTACTTGAACTTACCAGTTTCTTTACGAGTATGATGATTTTCTTCGCAATCACCAATGTAAATCGCTTTATCGCTCGTACCTTTTTATCGAACTGATCAATTGGGACAACTGTGGTTCGAAAGGTAAAGAGACCGAACAGCGAATACCTCTCCAACATGTTCAATTCATGGTTTTAATACACACGGCAGTATTTTTATATTTTTTCTAAAACAGCGGTTAAAATCTGTCAAAAAATCTCTTAACATTGTGAATATGTGACGAAAAATCAGGCAAAATAATTGTTTACTTTGCCATGAAAGAAGAAAAAAAGAAAGAATTTATTGAAGAAAATTGTTTATTGGAATATTAACAAATGTCACTTTTCCATTTAGTCATGCTAAGGTGTAGGGTACACCTCAGGGCAGCTGCAGGGTAGGTCAATGGAATAAGCGAACACTAATATTTTTATCTCTCGAAGCGAACCATACTTTACTTGTGGTAACCAAATGTACAAACACGCTGTAAATGTGCGCGTGAAGACGAGTAGCGTCAGCACATAACACACACATCCACTTCTAACTTCGCCATTGTCTCGGACGCTACCGAGAGCTCCTGCGCTTACACTCTTAGGCGATTGGCACACTGCACTGCATTAAGACTCGTCCACACAGGCGCGACGCGACACGCGACACAAAGGCACCGCAAGTCGCGCAACGAGCGGTGCCTTTGTGTCGCGTGTCGCGTCGCGCCTGTGTGTACGAGCCTTTACGCAGCGGGGTGTGTGAAACGGAGCCAAATTCCCCGCACGGAAACGCGTTTTTATTGAATTTGTATGTAAAAAATCACGCGCGAGGGCACGTTAACTGCATCCCGCTGCATAATGAGGTGCAGTGTGCGAATCGCCTTATTCACAGCGTGTTTATATACTTGGTAATCACAAGTAAAGCGCGCATTGCTTTGTGAGATAAAATACTGTAGTAAGTAATAGTACTTCGGAAAGAGAATAAAGGTTAAAATGATACAAAAGCTGGGTAATAACATTTTATGTAGCTACCTATCTAAACTGAGGGTCTCTACCACAGATATAGATACACCTTGATAACGTAAGAGCACGTGACGGAACGTAAAATCGCACCAGCTTCCGTACAAAAATCATAAGCCGCCACTTGAGTGACAGACAGTCCGCTGTGCAGGGCCTGCATGGAGGACGACGAGACAGCGGCACATGTGCTTCTAAACTGCCCGGTGGTCGCCACGTACAGGGCAAAGTACTTCGGTAACCCAGGTATCCTACATGAGACGGTCAGTAACATCAAGGCGTTGCTGGCCTTCCTCGAGGAGCTGGGGTGGATCGAATGACCGATTTTCCCACCCGTACGCAAAATACGCGCATTGACGTGGAGTTGCGGACACCAGCCCGTATTACCTATTACCTAAGCCGCCACTTTCGCGCTCAGTCCTGTGTGCGGCTGGCTGGGTGAGCGTGAGCGCTGGCGCTAGGCCCCGAGGGTGGGGCAAGACGGGTGCCGCACGCGGCGGCGTCTTTGAATCGATTTGATTTTCCCATCATTAAATAGTGCTTGTGACGTCATAGTAGATAGTAAAAAAATGGCACACTTGATTTTCATACAGATCGTGATACATGCGTTATCTAGTTCTATCTATATCTGTAGCCTCTACTGAGAAACTCAACCTCAGTAGGTAGGCACTTTTTCACACCTACATCCCGACTTTAGCCACTGCCGGCATGGGGCTTCTCTTTTCTTGTTCCAATTCCCACGCCCCTGTGCTAGCCTCATCCTCACCCGCGATTTCAGTACCTTATTGTTCACAAAGATTAAAATGTTTGATTTGTTTCTATTTTGTTCCATAATTACTAAGACCTATTTATATAAGGTGGACCGATGACTTTGTGAAGGTCGGAGGAATCCGCTGTATACGGGAAGCACAGAACCGGTCGAAGTGGAAGTGTTTGAAGGAAGCCTATGTCCAGCAGTGGACGTCTTTCGGCTGAAATGGTGATGATAATTTAGATCGTAATTCTTTCTGTAGTGATGGCAAAGCAAACATTGTTACGTACTTTTGTCTTATTCAGAACATTTCACAAGTTTTTGATAGGATATCACTTCATTATTTTTCGTAAGTTTTCTATACTTTTATTATTTTTATTTAAATATTAAAGACAGATTTTTATCATTTTTAACACTGTTTTAAATGTCATACGTCAATGACGCACAGATCTATCAAAAAGCATTTAGTATTTTTATCTATGAGATCAACTAAATATAGGTACTGACCTCTATCATACAACCAGGTCAGTGCCTAAGTATATCTAATATTTACTCTGTGCAGAGCACTTTTAAGAATGGCGTATAACGTTTGTCAACTAATGGTTTTCTCTTGGGTTTTCTTATCATTAATTACGCGTCATAGATAGAAAAAACATCACAGGCCATTTAATTTTTTTTCTTTGGCAACTGCGAAAAAAAAAATGGCCCATGATGTTTTTCTATCTAAGACGCGCGCGTTACAGAGCTTTTTATATTTTTTTTACTGACATGGCACTCTGTGACTTGGCCGGGTCTTAATTATAATCTTTATTGTTTTTTGGACAAAAATGAGATAAGAGTACTTGTTTTTTGGAATATTCGATTAAGGTAAAATAATATTAACAGCTTATTACTGTCCCACTGTGGAGCCTCCCTACACAGAAGCTACGAGCACTTGCTCAAGACGAGTTGGCGATTTCAATTCAGATTTATACTTATTGACTATAAAAGCGGATTACACACCACAACGCGCCGCGCGACGGGATGCAGATAACGTGCCCCCGCGCGTGATTTTTTACATACAAATTCAATAAAAACGCGCTTCCGTGCGGGAAATTTGACTCCGTTTCCCACGCCACGTTGCGTGGCGCGTTGCAGTGTGTGATCCGCCTAAGAGCACGTTTCTTCACGATGTTTTCCTTCACAGATGTCAGTAATGTCCAAGATAAACTCAGAAAGTTACTAATTGATAAAGTCCAACGTGACTTTTTCCATTCATATGAACTTTTCACTTGCCCGGATTTGAACCCAACCTCGTGTGTGAGAGACGAGGCCGTGACTACTAGGCCACCACGAAGCTATTAGGTAAAAAGTTGAGCAAACATTTCTTTTGTTATTATGTTTTGAACTGCACTCTCTGAACGAAAAGTGAAGTAAAATGTAGCGAATAAGGACATAGTGTTCCTATGATATTGTTTCTACATCCATTAAAAGGTTATAATTTCTAGGTCCCTTTATGCTCCGCGTAGCACTTTTGTGAGAAACTCCGATCGAAAAATATCCTGCAGAGGGCGTTGATATTAAGTTACTGAGCTAGAAGCACAAATTGAATAAATTTCACTCAAATAAGAATAATAATTACGGAAGTCGGTGTCTTTGGATCTGTATTTTAGTTTTTGCCACCGACTTCCGAAATTAAGATTATTTTTCACTTTGGAAGTGTTTTAGATGGAAGTCGGTTTTTTTTTGTTAAAAGTTTTTATTTCTCGCTTGTTAGTTAGTCTGTTTATAATGTATCTAAGTTACAACAGCCTAGTGTCAACTTGCCCATCGCCTTTTACAAAATATTGATTTTCCCGATGCAGGGACGTTAATTGTTGAGGAGTTCTCCTGGTATTCATCAGCTCTATTTTATCATTCACATTGTGACGAGCATAAATTGCTTAGCAACCATATTAAATCGAATCGCAACCCGTGAAATACTTATTATTGAGTAGTTTCGGTGGCCATCTGTGGTCTTCTTCAGCAGTTCTACTTCACCAAATGGTGGTTTCTAAGAGCAAATGCACGAGTTGCTATAAAAAATACCCAAATCGCTGTAGATGTGCCTATAATATTTGAGCAGTTACCTCAATTCCTCATAGATCCCCATCATCAGAACTAGATTTTGAAGATCCATGTAGCACTGGAGGGTGCTTGTTGACTGGTAGAAAATGCCTCAAGTATTAAGTCTGCCTTTGTACGCACGATGACATATCAAGGTATACATTATAGCTCGATATGCCTTCGTGCATGCAGTATTTTTATTGCTTATGCATTTTGTGATAAATAAAAAGTTTTGATCGCCCTTGCTTCAGTGCGATTCATGATGAAATAATTACACTAAAGAAGCCTTCGATCAGGTACCAACCTTCCAATGCAAAACGGTTGCAGGCAATGGATTCTTCTTCAAAAAAATTCTAATCTGCCTAGCCTTTTCGGGTCGGTTTCCAGTCTATCCGGATGCAGCAGACCAGTATTTTACATGAAGCGACTGCCTATCTGACCTCCACAACCCAGTTACTAGGTACTAATTTGGATACCCCTTGATAAGACTGGTTTTCAGACTTTTGGGCTTCTGACGACCCGTAACGGCTGCCAAAGATCCACGAATGACAGCCGGGACCAACGGCTTAAAGTACTTTCCGAGGCACGGAGGGGTCTTCTTACGTAAAGATGGTCACCCATCCACTTGTCAACCGCGGCAAGCGTAGTTAAACCTGATTGATCGACCCGTGCGGCTGTTATTACTTAACCACAAGCTCTCTCTCTCTGTCAAAAGAGGTATCAGTCCTAAATATTCGTGAAGAAATTTTCAAATACAATCTAGAAACCATGACAATAGAATGGGCAGCAGTGGCTTCTAATTAACTTTCGTTGCGAGAGTAAATCTTTCAAATTTAATTACTTGTACAATTTTATAAAAGTAAAAGTAAAGCTGCATCTTTGACGTGTGGCCAAAATCTGAAAGTACGGTACCATCTGATTTTTTTAAATATATTTCACAAAACGATATGCACACATGTCCATTAACAGCGCCCTCCTCTGTCAACATCATTAAAGCGTTAAAAGATCGCTGAAGCATTAAGGCTCGTACACACAGGCGCGACGCGACACGCGACACAAAGGCACCGCAAGTCGCGCAACGAGCGGTGCCTTTGTGTCGCGTGCGATTCGCGTCGCGCGTCGCGCCTGTTTGCAAGAGCCTTTATTCATAAATGTATTTTGTTACCATAAGACGATGTTTATTTGTCAAAAACAGTGCTTTATATTATAGTTTACATTATTAGCTAAATTCATGTTAAAAAAAAAAACAAAAATAAGACGCAACGGAAGCGTTTTGCTTATACACTCCACACTATGTCGAGCCAGTCTCTTGGAGTCCATGGTATTACCATATAATGAAAATGAGCATTACATTAATAAGTGTTATTATTTTAAAGTTATTCAAAATTACACATTGTATAGATTTAAATAAGTGAAATTAAAACAATAAAATAGATTAAGGGTACACCAGTCAGTCATTCTGCCATACTAACGTCACAATATATGCAGTTTAGATTAAAAATTATATCTACTTGTCTCGTCATTATCTAGCCCTGTACAAATAATATACAAAAACAATATTGGTTAGAAAGTTAAGAAAGTCAAAACTTTCCTATTTAAATACAAATTTTCACACAAATTTAAACACAAATTTTTGGGCGTAAAGGAATAACTCCCGGAGTATGAAAATGGCAAAATTGTTACCGTACAGAGATCTCGTAGATATTTTTTTCAAGAATTAAAATATCTTTCACTAAATAAATAAGTAATAGATAAATATAAACTAAAGGAAATAATTCTAAATAAATAAAACGAAATAGCAGGCATGTTTGCAACACTGACCAACGAGTTCGAGCCATCGCGACTAGTGGAACCTTAAGGGAATATTCTGAGCGCAATATACACTATGTCTGTGTGTTTAACCAGGACAATGAGTCATATTAATTCGCTATCCAACGGATATTATCAGATTATCAGAGTCCAAAATAGTACCTACACGTGGTATATTAAGTAAGAGGTACAAATTAAGTAGTGACAAGTATGTAAGCACGTCATGTATCTACTTAAAACTTACTTTTCAACTCGGAGCCTTTGCCAATAGATCTTCTTCTCGGTGACACCTCCCTGTCTCTGGCGACAAGAAAACTTAGATTAAAGCTTGTGAATGAGGTAGAAACTAACAAATAATGTAACTTAGTATTACTTTTTAGTTTTCCTAGAAATGATGTGTCAAGAAATAGGAAACACGACAAACGTCTCGCGTTAATGAATAAAAATCCATTCTTTATTTCTTTTAAAACTTTGTAATGTTCAAATGACCATCAACTCTTTTCTAGATTATGATCAGTCATTTACTTAGTCATTATGTTAAATAGTGTAAAAAATCTGCTGTTTCATACAAAAATGTAAAACCTACACCGTGAAAATGTATGGAATAGCTGGTTTTTTTTTAATAACTTACAAAATTTTCAACATTGGTGGGTCTAGAATCAGTCGATGTATTCTGTAAAAAGCTTACATTGAAAACGTAGGTGAGGTGAGCTTAAATTAAGCTGTCAGTAGTGTCAATCCTTAGCATGTGGAATGACAGCTCACTTCCAGGTCACTTCACCTAATTTGTCATGGTGAGATTTTTACAGAATACATCGGCTGGCACTGAATTTCTGGTAACAGTTTGCGCGTCATGTCCCGTACACCGTGTAGATCACGGAAATCGGTGTAGATACATACAGTAGGTATGGAAAACACATGCAATAAATTATACCATATACTTGTGATCGCTTTTTAAGACGTTATACAAAAAAAAACCGAGCAAGAGCGAGTCGGCGTCGCGCACCGAGGGTTCAGTACCATCATATTTTTTTTTAATTTTCATCGGCGTGGCCTATATTTGTTAGAGAATTTTACCACTGCGCACCGCCATCTCTTGACCTATAGTTGAACTAGTGTAACTTTTGTTAACGATTTCTGAAAAAGTGTGCTACCTATTTAGAGACATCGTTTTATTTTTTCCTGTAACTTTACATAAATTTCTATCACATAGAATTATTTCAGATTTTTTTCTTTGCAAACTTCGGAGATAAGGGGGAGAACAGTATTTTTTTACATTTTTCATCAAAAGTCGAAAACTGTGCGGCTTAAAAAAAAGAAAATATTATTGAGAATGTGCAAACTACGCTCTTTCATATGATACCCCACATGCCCTAGTAGCCTCACTTAGAATTTTTCAGACCCCCTTTCAGTTACTGTTGCAAAAAATATATATACAGTATGTTAACTAACAGAGGGCGTTCCCGTTAACCCGCAATAGTATAGCATCCATACATGCTAAAAATAATATTACCATTCGAAAATAAAATGTTTTTATTTTTTTTTTATATTAAAATATTCACTAAAAATCGTAAATTGATACGTTAAAGAAACACTCTGTACACGCGTGCTTGAAGGACAGCAATGTCGGAATTTATTTAATTAAATAAATTAGAATTAATTAAATAAATAGAGTATCAATTTACGATTTTTAGTGAATATTTTAATATAAAAAAAAATAAAAACATTTTATTTTCGAATGGTAATATTTTTTTTAGCATGTATGGATGCTATACTATTGCGGGTTAACGGGAACGCCCTCTGTTAGTTAACATACTGTATAATATATATTTATGTTTTTATTATTTGCAAAATACATAGTTGGGCAAACGTCATCTAAAACAATTCTAAATTTCAAGTTGATAGCATTAGTAGTTCTTGAGATATCCAGCTGTGACAGACAGACAGACAGACAGATAGACTGAGTCTCAACATAAGGGTTCCGTTTTACCATTTTGGTACACGGAACCCTAAAAAGTGAACGAAATCGATCGCGAAAAAAAATCCGCCGTTCCCTACATTTACGTTCGCATGACTCGTCAAAATGTAGGGAACAGCTCATTTATTTTCGCATAAACGAGTAAGTGCTTTCCATACTGTATATAGATATCTATTAACAATGCATAGTTATACCTATTCGTAGCTAGTAAAAGCATCATCAATAATTTTTCGGTTGTACGCAGAACTTAAAGAATGCTACGTCATAATTTTGTAGCTCGTAGCAGTTGTGCTACGATAATAATATTTACGTAGCCACTTTATTTTTTTATTATTTGAAATGGGTTTGCTCTTGACTCTAGTCTAGGTCAGAGATGACAGAGACAAAAATTATTATTATTATTTCAAATTGTCTTGTTTTTATGGGCTTATTATTTAACAAATTCGTGTCAGAACACGATCTCATTTTATTGACACACTAGCTTCTTTCCGCGACTTCGTCCGCGTGAAGTTCTTGTTTTGACATAATTCTACGACACTAGCAATTAGTGAAAGAATTTTTCGGAATTGGATGAGTAGTTCAAAAGATTACATACAAACTGACAATTTTTTATCTTTTTGTAATATTATTATAGGTAGATTAAAATCACATAAATACGTTCCAAAACATCGACGTATCTCTTTCACTACTTCCCTTTTTCAACTAGCTAAACAAAACTGAATAATCGCAACGCAATATCCATTGAGTCAATAGAGTGATTGAGTTTGGTCTAGCCGACGTAATGTATTCCGACGGTGCTTATAGTCAGACAAATTAAACCTGTCAATGCCCTCAGAGATTAGAAGTACAGACTTCTGATGTACCGGCTTCGAACCCATTTTTCGAGTCTGTATGAGAAACCTAAGTGGTCCAATTTATGCCATGCCTATTCTACAGTCGGCCCACTGTTCGATTCTCGTGTGAAACGCTGAAGAGTGATCGGATTAAAACTGGACTGCAGAATCGGATCATGCGTTTGAGAATCGGAGATGCCGGCCGAAATTTGAGTGGAGCACGTTTGTGAGAGCTCGGATATTGAGGAATGTTTGCTTTCTTTAGACCAATTTTAAAGTTACTGAGAGTTCGACACTGAACTAGTAATAATACTAAACTAGGTATTTTGAAGATTAACTTATGATCAATGGACATATTGCAGTAAAAACACTTCAAGACTTACTTTTCCTCATAGTCTTTTAAGAATTGCACAAAAAATGTCTTCATTGTATATTTTTTATAATAAATCCTATAATGTTTTGATCATCTCCGAATCTCCCAGCGAGTCTTTTATAAACATTTAAATAATTTCTTTAGTGATATCCTTCTTTGGACCCCGGAATCTTAATACGAAGAAGTAATGTACAGACACCAGCACATCAAGCTACCCGAAACTGTCAAATTCTTCCAATCAATTTTGAACCATCTGCTTTAGCGATAAAGTTGAAAATCTACTAAAGAAATTTTACAGATTGTAGTAGCTTGATGTGCTGGCGTCTGTACATATAGATTAAATTCTTACTCGTTCAATCCAAGCCGCAGTACGGGGCCAGCCGACCTGAGCATGGCGTGAGCATCAGCATTGCTCATACTCTTGGTAGGCCGACCATTGATGGAGGATATCACATCACCCTCCCTGATGCCGCTCAGCGAAGCCTTGCGTCCAGGATTCACCTGGAAAGAGAGAAAAGGATGTTTGAGATAATCTGCTATATGATTTGGTTGAAACTCGCGCAGACCAGGGAAGCATGATATAAAGGGACGCTATATAAGTACTCAACAGTGAGAGGTACAAGGAGATGCCTGTGTTAGTGAGCAGCAGCGCTGGGGCTCTGTCTCACATAGGGTCTTAGCATTATGCTAAGCGTTTTTTTGCGTTTTGCTTGGATGGGACGCATGTTTTCCTCCAATATGTTTTTTTTTTTTGAGGGAATCGCGTTACCTTCGCTACGCGTAGCGTCCGTTTATGGCCCTATTGTATACTTGAAGGTGATTTTTTCTCGGATCAGTCGCGTTACAGTTGTTCTACCTAAAAGTACACTCAACGCCAAAAATGCTTGTGATTATTCAGTACTTAACATTACTCATCAACTTATTTGTTTCAAAACGCTGCAATACTTTCAACTTAACGGCGGATCATGCTAAGCTATTTAAGGTAGTATAGGCCTTTAATTAGTATGTGGTTCCTCAGTAATTAGTATGTGGTTCTCTTAGAGAGGTTTCTGAATCTCAGGTACGTATCGGAAGTGCAACCGGATCCTACACAACGTGCTTTGAGCAAGTCATTAGTTTGGTCTCTCATGACTCATATAAAAATGGCTGCTTGTCCGTGCCTGGTTTTTTTTTAGATTTTTCTCCTTCTTCACACTAGTAAAGTTGCTTTCATGATATGATAAGGGTCACCCCCTTTAAACCCTTTTTTGTTTTGTTTGTTTGAAAAATGTCGTGAGGAAGGTCTCGAGTATGAATGAGGATGTTAGTAGAGGGAGATCAAAGAAGCAATGGTTGGTTTGTAGAAAAGACGTGGCCACTGAGATGACAACTACTAGAGGTAAATAGAAGAAGACAATGCTGCCCGACCCCAAACATAACACAGGGCGACAAAATTTGACGAACACTCTTTCCCAGAAACCAGACTATACTTTTCCGAAGGATTTTGACGCACTGAATTCGAATCTGGAAAAATATTAATAGCATCTCAAAGGACTAGTCTTGCTCTTTAAAATGACGTTGAGTTTACACAAATATCTTTTCAAAATTTTTTTTGCTGAGAAATTGCATTTTGAAATTTTCCAATAGACTGTATGAGTATGAATTCTCAAACGTAGAACAATCCACGAACACGAAAATTTCAAAATGCGATATCTCAGCGAAAAAAAAGATATTTAAGTAAACTCAACGTCATTTTAAAGAGGAAAACAAGTCCTTTGAGATGCTATTAATAATTTTTAAAAGAAAACTAGCGGTCGCCCGCGGCTCCGCTCGCGTGGTCCCGCTTTTCTGTTGAAAATTTTCCTGAATTTTCTTTGCTATAAACCTCACGGAGCCCGAGACCTTTCCAACGAATGCAAAACCATGGAAATCGGTTCGTGAGTTCTGGAGTTATAGCGTCAGGAAGGAAAACCCGACTTATTTTTATATAGTAGATAGGACCGGCCGTACTACATAACCTCAAAAATGAGAAAAAACGGTATGTTTTGCACTTTTAGGCTAGGATATCTCGAAACCCTGACGTGATAGAGCAATTTTGAGATTCGAATTCAGCGCGTCAAAATCCTTCGGTAAAGTATAGTCTGGTTTCTGGGTAAAAATTTTGTCGCCCTGTGTAATTGAGATAAGATAGTAATGGCTTTTGTTTACAAAGGCCTGTTTTCAAATATAGCACTCAATTTTGCTTTAGGAACCATGAACCCTATACAATTATAATACGCTTGCACAATTGGCTCGGCATACACACAAAGGGGCTTGTGGTTTCCTAGACTGTGGGCACTAACATCCAAAGCAATTTCTTGTTCAACAGTATCTGATATGCATAGTAGCGCCTGCCAGAATCTAAATAACACTGATACCTAAACACTGCATATACTAAGTAGGAGATAAATAATAATAATCATTTTATTATCAGGCCACTAAGGCCCATAGGTTAAATTACATAAAATAATATTATACAATAATAAACTAATACATATTAAAAACCTTAAAACTATGACTATACAATATGGTACGTTAGTACTTATATCTCGATGACAATATGTAACGTTGTCGGCGTTGTGTTTCGCTGCGTGGTGTCGCCTAACGGTCCTCGGAAACGTCGATATACGACACGTTTCGGCCAAAAATCCTCTTTCAGTCTGTAGATGTTGGGTTGGAAGACAATGATTGTACCAAAAAGGGACAAGTAGGTAAACTAATTAATACAAAACTCCATTGAACTTAGAAACAGCCTATCTAAGTAGCTCAAAGCATGAAATTTTTAGGGACAGTCATATCTGTTCTTCTGTTCACAATTGGGACATGTATGCAAGTGTTTATATTAACTTATACGAGTAATACGTGACTGAGCATGTATGTAAATGTGTTTTACCAAATATTGTTCTTGTAAATGTCAAATATTAAATCGAATAAGGGTAAAGACCGCTAAACATCAATACAAACAAAGGACCCATAGAATACGGTCTAAATAGCGAGTGTGAGAGAGAGAGAGAGAGATGCTTGTAAACAAAACTTTCCATATTTGATTTTACGTAACCTCCATATAATTTTATTGGTAAGTACTGAACAGGGTAAGGTAAAGTTACAAACCGCATTGGGCTCCCTCCGCCTGGCCGCCGGTGAACAGAACTTCAACATTTCCGGGGGCGACCTACCCTTTGCACACACGGCAAGCCAAGGTCACAAAAACACTTAATACACCTACACACGCGACTTTACGTTGAGAAAGGTCATTGTTACAACGTTATTCTACGACACGACACAAAAACAATGACTGATAAATCACTAGATTAACAATAATTACAAAAAAAAATGACGATATATAACTAGCCCAAATTATTTCAAACGTCAATACACAAAACGAGGTCAATACTTTGTCCAAAACCGAGACATGCCCGAAGAAAGTCGTGAACGCTACTAAGGCAAAGGAGGTAGCACGCGAACTAACCAATTCTATAGAAACATTATATGGGCATTATAGAAAATGCATGCGCGTTGGTCACACACCCATTGTTATGTTGCCCATCACTCGCTTCGAATATTAATCTTGTGGAAGGTGCGACAGAGGCGTAATACCGCCTTAAGTCATGCGATCGTGCTAAAGGATTCTGATTCCCAATAGGACAATGAACTGTGGACTCACATTGTATGGAAATAATATGAGATTAGGATACTGGCGAATATTTCAAATTACTATATTAATGATGTTACGGTAAGGATTATCATTTAGAGGTTCTCACGTCTGTGAAAAGTACCTACTACAGTTTATTCATTAGGTGTTATGAAAATCAAACAAGATATTGTATTAAGAAGCTGGACAGTTGCAGTCGTCTATATGAGAAACAAAACATTTTAGAACTCGAACGTTTTTGCGTCAAACAATACCAGTAAGTGTGAAATTTAACGCGAATATGATCCTCATTTACCTACACTGCCAGCAATATTCTCCGGTGCTACTAACAACAAACTACGATCACCAATTCAATTTCCAAACCGAATTATGGCAATATGTCCACACGCTCGCTAATTGTCGCGGTCTATTAGTTCACCCGGCCCTTTACGGGCTGATAATAACATTTCTGTATTAATGACCCCAAAAGCTCGTACCAAAAACGATATACAGCATGTATCAGAAAAGTGTGGCCATATTTAAGGGTGTGATAGGTACAGACCATCAAACTGACCAACTTTCTCTATGGGAACAGCATCGTAATCGCAAAAAGGGACAACTGTCCCATATTAAGCTTAATATCTTCGTCATCATCATTTAAGCCCGCAATCACCGACTAATGGGTCTAGGCCTCGCCTTTCATCTACCATAAGTCCGTGCGTGAGGGACGCATCATCCAGGTGTTCCCCGCGACTTTAACGATATCGTCAACCCAACGCACTTTTGGACGGCCCTGGTTTCTTTGGCCTTAATACCTACTCGACCCAAATGTATTGTAGGGGTTGGCTGATTATTATTTCATGTTGGTATAAAGTGGTTCGGTTTGATGGTCTGTACCATACCCTTATAAAAGACTACGTGTTTCTGTTAAGTGCTGCAGATTCTATACTAAACAAAAGAAATCTAACAAAGACGAACCTTATGAAGGCAGCACAATTGCAGTCAACCGATGAATATGGAAAAGAAATGGCGGTTGCTCGTGTAAGGGAAATTCAAATTGTAAGTGCAAGCCATTGTTTCAAGCCCATGTAAGTCGACGAACAAAGAGCTTAACCATGTAGCAAACGTTCGAGCTAAGTTACAGATTAATGGTATTTCTTCGAAACGGTAAGTTTCCTCAATATATGGAAATTGCAGGTCGCGATGTCAATAATTTTATTTACGTTTCAAGTTCTTTATGTATGTTGGGAGTTTTATGTCAATGTTCCCTGAAGTTTGTGTAGATAAGGAGCTTATATAATTTCTGACGTCACTAAAATTTGATTGAGAGAGCGTTATATAATTTTGAGGACGTCTGATTAGTATTAACTCCCAGTTGTCATTCTTGGATCTTTGACAGTCGTTACGGATGGTCAGAAGACCGAAAGTCTAACAACCAGTTTTACCAAGGGGTATCGTATTACCCGGTCATTGGTTCGTGGAGGTCAGATAGACAGTCGCACCATGTAAAATACTGGTATTCAGCTGCATTTAGACTGGAAGCCGACTCCAACATAGTTGAGAAAAGGCTAGGCAGATGATGATGATAATTAGTTAGTAATATGTCGACATTTGAACAAAGCTATAGGACTTTATTTTCCTACAAGATTGCCACAACGAATTGTATCCCCTAAGCAACACACTTTAGTACTGTCAATGTTGTTAAGGGCTATTTTCTCATCACGCTTTGCAAGCGACTACACGCGTAGGAATACTAGAGCAAATAGGGAACAAACATCTATCTTATAAACTGTTAAACCCTCCACGTGCAATACCATAATTATAAGATATGCTGCATTGCTGTATTTCAAATCTAGATCTTCATGTATAACTTTTAAGTAGCACATGAATGCTACGTAACTAGATGTGTCCCCAAAAACTGCGTGAAACAGTGGTGAACACAGAGCGTGTTGGAGGCAAAACTCCTCACTAGAGTCTAGAAGCGTTCCGTCTTGCAGATTGTTATAATTAAATGCACAACTTGCGAACGGTCTCTTGTTAGTGCAATTAAATCAAGAGTCGTAGTCGCTACTACAAACTTAATTCGTTTTAAACTTAGATTTGTGCGGAATATTTAAATGTAGGTACGTGGAATTGAGTTAGTGTTCATACGAATGTGTTACAGTACACTGTATGGCTTATAGTAATTTTATATATCTTAATGTTCATGAATGTATTGAAAGAGTTAGGTATTCCTTAAATACATAGTACCTACCTTGACATCTTACAGAACCATTACAATGTTGCGTTGTATCTATACTATTAATAAAGCTGAAGACTTATTTGTTTGAACATGATAATCTCCAGAGATTATCATGTATTTGTAAAAAGATTTTTACAAATACGGCTAATAGTTCCAGAACTATTAGCCGTATTTGTAAAAATCTTTTTGCATTGGATAGCCCACTTCTTGAGGAAGAACACGTTAGGACCCATAGGAGAAAAGCAGCAAATTAAAAAAAGTCAAAAAGAACGCCAAGTGAAAACGAAGTAATAGCGCCGGCAGGCGATGCGATGCGACAGGGTGGGTCGGGGGAACAAGGAGTTTCACGCGGATTTAGTCGCGGGCAGAAGCTAGTTGTGTGATAAAGCGGTGAGCCTGATCTTCGGTAGTCTATCAAAGGAGATGTTTAAAAACGGGCCCAGTGGTATGTACAGTATCTCGAAAAATCGAGAAAAATCCCTGGAATTCGGGAAAAATACAGATAAATTGCATAAATGCATATTTTTCTTGCAATCATTTGATATTTATCAATTATTTTTATCGACTTTCAATATGGAATCTCGCCAATTTAGGTACTCTGTGGTTCAAAAACAATGATAGAATACCATAGATCGACCATTGATCATAGATTGAATGTTTGTATTCTGTACATTTATGCTCTAAGTAAAAATCTTAAATCATTTTTATTATGGCATCTCGCAGGTCAACCTATGCGGTTCTCGTCTGCTTAACTGGACTATACTTTATGTACAGACGCCAGCACATCAAGCTACTACAACCTGTCAAAATTCTTTAATAGATTTTCAACTTTATTGCTAAAGCATAAGGTTCAAAGTTGATTGGGAAAATTTGACAGTTTCGGTTAGCTTGATGTGCTGGCGTCTGTACAAACTACAACTGCATCTAAAATAATATTACAAAAGACTAAAAGTACTTTTAGTCTACATTGTCAAAGAGAATCACTATTCTCTTTGACAATGTAATATGACAGAAATAAACATGTCAAACGTCAATAATCAATCAACATGACAGCTTACCGCCATGACGGGTTTTTGTTGTGTGTTGCAATTTCAAGTGTACATTCTTGAGCTTTACTACCAAACAAAGTCAATTAATAGTAATTGGATGATTGAAAACTGTTTTAATTGTGTTTCCCCATTGTTTAGTATGGTGTACAAAGACCTGGCCGGGGCTCCATACATTTTGAAACATCTCCTTTAAAACAAACAAATGAATGTCAATAAAACAAATGACTTCTAACCACAATACAATTTAGCCAATTTAACTAAAACAATTCGCTACAAAGGATAAAGGCTGCAGGCTCGGAGTAGGTACAAGAAGACAAGACCAGGCACCAATTTAATTGAACTTCCATCTCCAACTAAACCAGTAGTAATATCCATAAAAAACGAATAACTGGTGAAACTATCGAGGGTCTACCGGTATTGGGCAGCCACTTAACTCCGGAGTCGAATGCAAGGCACGTGTCTCTCGTGACTCCACGACGCACGTGCGTGGCTTCACGATCGCACACTCAACATACCTACTACTCGAATCCTAAGCCCAATTTATCCTACTTATTTCGGTATATTCTGTGCACTTTTATCATGGTTTTACCGTAGTATTCGACGGAAAAACGCTCCCGGTATAAATCAATACAATCTAATGGATTCCCGGTAAACGGAACGCTGTCCGACTTGCTGGATAGAAATGCCAGACTGAGTTTTTCTTAGAGTTCGTGATAGTTTAGAAGAGGTTTTTTGTTAATAAATAATTAAACGGTGCGTTATTCTTTGAAGTTTGAACGAAAAATCTTTTAGCAAATCACAGTTTAATATACATATACCGTAAGATCGTGAACACCGTTATAGGTCGACCGCTTTAGAGGCGGAAGACCAAAATAACCGCCTAACTTCAATATGATTTTTCATGAAATTGATAAGACTTAGGTATAAAACAAAAATAACATGAGTAACTAAATGATATGTGCACTTACATATGTACACTTATTGTGCAACAGAAACACAAAATATTGAAAATTTCACGATAAAAAAACATCACGAAGTTACGTCCAATTTTCACGACTTTTGGATTTGTACTTAATTATGCTTAAGACAAATAGGATAAAAATTTGACGATTAATGTATTAATACAAGGCGACAAAAATTGTGCAAGCATTTTTTTAATTCATTTTATTTGTGGTTTTATTACGACGACAAGCTTATAACGCTTACGACGTTCTTAGTTCGTGGAAGAAGTCATTTCCCGTCGCACGTGGCGGGAACTTCAAACATATTTTTGTTTCACAAATCAGTCGCTACAGAGTACTTTTATATCTATGGTCAGTCGCCGTCACTCTGTTGAGACGATAGGACTGCGCTTAAATTTTCGGCTGCGTTGGTATATAGTTTATTAGCGTAAATAATATTTACGTAATTTATCACTTTTTAGGAAAGACACCGTGAAATAGAAAACATGGAAAAATAACTAAAACCACCCCCGAAACGATTATTAAATACAATAAGACTTGATAAACTAAATAAATACCGAGGCAAAACTATATTAAAATAATTCAATGTTGATATTTGAAGTCAAGATGACATACATTTTTTGACAGATTTTTACAACTAGCGCCATTGCTCTGCATTTCAGTCCATTTTCTTGCGGAGAAAATTTACAACATAGCCAACTAGCCAATTTCGCGTTCATTTGAAAGTTCATGCTGGAGACTCAGAAACCAAATTCGTCTACTCGTACTTTTCTTGATAAACTCCTTGTAATGCAACCCTAAAGGCGGATACAGACATTGCGAGGCATGCACAGCGCACGGTGCTCATCGCATGTTTCGCAATTTGTGGACGTTGGATGTGTAGCATGCGGAAGCACATGCCTCACCACGAATATGAACGTCTACACATTGCGACGACCCATTTTAAGCGACTTTTGACCATTCCCTAAATCAAGTTGAAACATAAAGGTATGTTATGGGTATTTTATTATTAGTGTTTACAAAAGAAATAAATCGGAAATTAAACAGGTAATGGGTTTATTGTGGACAATACGAAACGGTGTGCACATGACATATTTCATACGGATAATGTTCTCATGACTAGCCTTCTTTTTATGGTGGGGATGAGTAAAGGTTTTAACGAATCACAATGTTTGGGATTGTCGGTTTCGCCGATAAAAGAGTTGAGATCTGAATGGGTGCTAAATTCTATAGAGTTCAAAGAAAGTCTAAAGTTCATAATGAAACTTGGCAAGTTTTCAAAGCTAAAGTTTCAACAGTTAGGTACCTAATGAACTTTCGACTTATTCTGGTACACATATACATATATAGTTGTCAATTTTTTTGTCGGTAAATCCGACAATCCTGTATTTCTTTTGTACCGAACTTGGCCTCTTTTTCTACAAATGTTTTCGGCAGGGATTTTTTCCTACTCGCACTTCACGCTGGAAAGGTTTTCATAATACAGTGCAAAATCCGCCATACAAATATTATTTTTTACTTGGGTATACTGTAGCTATTTTATTGACTTTGCGCGATCCTGCAAAGCATCTATCCATGTCAAACCGTCGAATTGTGAACGAACTTTACCGACAAGGTTCACAATCTGTGCGATTTTATCACCCGTAAAATTAAACAACAATACTTACCTAATATCATGTTTACCATTAAGCTGAATACGACATAATTATTAATTCAGACTCCGAAAGCACCTTAAACCACCCTGTAGCGCTCCGTTTTACGCCTTACGCGATAAAGCGCGTAAACGTAAAAGTTACATGACGATTTTCTAAATGAGCACGTGTAATTGTTGCGCGTAAGTATAATTTACGCGCGAACAAACGACAAAGCGTTGTGAGCGTCGCAATCTCTGTGTAATGACGCTTACCTTTTGACTTTTAGCGTGGACTGGGGATCAGGGGTGTGAGGGTCACACGCCTGCATGGAAACTACAGGTTATTTAGTGATAGCACCTACTATAATGACACCTGTGTGGCGTTTTTCTTTTGAAGAATAGACTGGCTCAAAAGAGTGTGTGCATGAAATAGGGGGAAGTGGTTTGTTACCCTGACTTTTAATTTAGATATGTATACTTAGGTAGGTACGTGAAAACATACGTTATTGGTTCTCTTTTATGGCGGCTTACCACTATCTTTTACAAAACAATTTTATTTCGAGAGAATTTTGATGTCGTGGTACGAATTGGTTGAACTTTTAGAGGTGACGTGACTAAATGCAACTAGCTTCATATTTTCTGATCGACTTCTTGAGAATTCAAAAGTGCCTGGTGATGGTTTAATTGAAATAAATGCTTTGAGTTTGAGTTAAAACTGCTCAGAAAAGAACATTGTTTCAAGGATGAAATAAGCTTATTTTAAGGACGTCATGGTACGAATTGATAAAGTAAGATTATAATAATACTGTTACAAGTGATGGTGGTAGGCTGACTGATCCTCAGTCTGTAACTTCTTTATTTGGGTCCGGATAAATTGTAGTAAGCAAACAACAGTGTTATTGAGAATATACGGTGTGCCTTCGCCTGACGGCCGGCATATGAAAATACTAGACAAGTCGATTGGATTTTTAAGCAATAAATTATTCCTTCTGTAGGACGAAAATTCAAGTTCCAATGTAACTTCCGACGTTTTGGAAGCATAATCCTCGCCTAACGTCGACACAGCTATGCTCCTGTTGTGACTTCACCTAAATCCTAGCCTTGTACACTCCAGTTAATACTCCGTCTATGTTAATGCAATGTGTACCCAGTCAGATGTCATCGCTGACTGAAATTAACGCGAGCTTTGATCGATACATTGTCTCGCATCGCATTCGGGTTTGATGGTGTGGATAATCCTACTGACCTACTATTACATATCTCCTTATCTGCCAATAATAAGTATTGTAATGTATTTTATGTTTTGACCGAAGGTTCTGGAATAAACTGTTTCTTAATCATTTATTTACTGTGCTTGGTGTAAAGTTTATCGGATAGAATTATATTTGATGTTAAAAATGTGCTGATTCTCCCAGTTTGATTAAATGTCTTTATTTTTGTATTGTATTTATTTTTATAGTTAGTTAATCATTTAATTTAGTACCTAGTGTAAATAGTTAGTTGTGTTAAATATTGTAAAAGTTATGTAAGTAAACCAATAAACACAACTTTTGATTTGATAAAAACAAAAAATGTTGAGCTTACAACCGCCGTGAAAAAATGTCAAGAAGGGAAAGAAGCAGTTTGGGACCATTATGACTAACTGCACCCATTAGATGTATTTCGCGTAATTTAGTATCTAGTGTAAATACGTAGATAGTAAGTTGTGTCGAAAGCGATGTGGAGGAATATTTCGACGACATATTTTAGTTTGTTAATAGTTTTAGTTAGGTTAAGATCTACGAATAGGTTAGGATATTCAATTTTTATTTTAATAGTTGTGTTATATCTATACTGTATAGTTATAAGCATTTTAGGCTATATGAAATGTATACCTACGTCCCGTTGACGTGGCGGTGTACTAACGGTCTAAGGATGTGTTCCCCGAGAGATTGTACATAAGATTGCTGTTTCAGTATTGTAATTATAATCTAAAATTCAGTGTTGGCGACATGGATAATTTTTTCTTGACTGTAAGAACGACTTTGGGACTAGAGCCTCTAGTTTCTGAAAGCCTAAGGTCTCCAGCAAAACTGCTAACAAATTGCCTTGGGCGGTTTTTCGAGTCGACCAAAAGAACGAACAACAATAAGTTTTTTGAGGAAAAATTAAACAAAATCTATTTTCAGGTACTTTATCATTCCATTAAGTCTACCTTTTAACAGTGCCACATTTTTTTTTCGTCTGAAACAAAATTAAAATTCAATGTTAATTAAGGTACCGGTAACTTGATGAAATACGTAGAATTCATTAAGGTATTTTAACTCTTTTACGAAATTCGTTTTTTTAATGAAAGTATCCTTTAAGTAACGAAACATAAATGTAGGTTGAAAATGAACTGGGTTCAAATGTTTATGAATTTCAAAAGTTTTCACAAAAGTTTGGATATTAACCTTGTGAATGACAAACAAAAGTTAGAAAGGGTAATATACATGCCGAAGATGCTTCAATGCGATACCTCGCGGTTGCGGTTTAGCTCGCTACCTCAATACGAGGATTCTTCGGAAGTTAATACCTCTCACAAAAAAAAGGCCAATAATCCTGCGTTTCCACTATTTGTGACTTTTCAGAAAACGTTGGACATACCACTACCGGTACCCCTAACAATCCACTGAAGTATCGCACAGTACAGTTTGCATATCAACTGGACGGCTGAAATGGGTACCACGACATTAAAAAAGATTAACGACGTCACTGGCCTGCTAACGAGCAGGGCTAACCGATATGTTTGTCTATGGCTCGCGAATATGTCAACGAAAAGGCTCGTTGATTAACTGATTCGTTATATTAAATTAGGAAGTACATTCTGTATTAGATTTTGGTTTACTGAAGATGATAAGATTTTTTGAGAAAATATGGTATGTATCAGAAAGGTGTGGTCCTATAATAAGAGTGTGGTTATAGAATTGAACAACTTTCTTCATGGGACCTACATTGAAATCGAAAAAAAAAATCAAGTGTCTCATACCTACAAAACTTTAATACCTACTCGGACCAAATGTATGAGACGGCTGATTATTTTTTCGCGATTACGATTTGGTTCCATGGAAAGTATCTAGTTCAGTTGGGCGATCTGTACCACCACCTTTAAATATGACCACACCTTTCTTACATATGCTGTATAAATGGTTCATGGTTATTTATCAAGCGAAGACCTTCGATTAAAAGTCTTCGTTTAATCCTTCGTTCGTGTTAGTTTATTGCATTATAAATATTGTCAAGCAATTGGTAAACATTTTTGATAAAGTAACAAGAGTTCGTTTTGGATTCTCCAGAACCAAAAAGACAAAGATTATGTCTGGACTTTAAATGAAACTGTGTCCTTTGAGATCGTTTCGGCCTTTCTTCTTAGACTAGCCAGATATGTACTTAAGGCCGGCCTCATCTAGTTGATAAAATATAATTGACGAGGAAAAGTGTTTGTACAAACCTACTTAAAGATATACAATTGCTTATCAAAAATATTGTTCTTTGCCAAAATAAACGAAACATTAAGGGTGAATAGCCTCTATTTATATCTCTCTATTTTCTTATTATACATACATTATTTAAAATCAGGGTCATCATGAATGACCAAGATATACTCGTATAACGCATTCGTAGTCTACAAAAGCGTTTGATGCAGACACAGACATCTCTCAAAGGGTTTCCGTACCTAGTAGACTTGTCTTGGGACATCTAGTGCATACAAAGACTAGTTAAGCGTCTTCAGGGTATGGTTCTCAGACAGGAATGTGTCATAAGTCGCATCTTCAGGCTGTTCGAAATTAATTGAGTCGTTCTTCTGTCTCCTGGCTATTATCCCAATTTATTTGGAGGCAGCCTTCCTAGCACTTCATCAGGTCCAGTTGAAAACCAGCGTGAGGCACTAGCTGCCTGGCATTTCTGCTGAACTGGGCCTTTTTGGTGCAGCCGTGAGGCACACATTCCTGCTAATTTCTTACATCGGACTTAACACTTTTTTGTTCGATCTATATTTTTTGTTTTTTTCTGATGGATGTATTTAGTACAGACTAAAAGACACACAATACATGTATTGTGTGTCTTTCTGCACAAAAAAAACCGCACATTATAAAAAGACATATAATGTACACATACAAAGTTGCCAAAAGTCTCTTATGTGATAAAAAAAAACCCAGAAACATTATTAATTTGTTTATAATTCGGTAACCAGACTACTTCATTCTAACTCCAACAAATTCTATTTCCCCCACACAGTCGTAACCGTAACAAAACCATTCCGTATCTTATACGGACAATAAACATTGGTACGAAAAGGTCCTTAATTTAGGTCCTATCTCCTCATCGGGCCATCAAACAATAATCTTTGGCTATACAAAGGGATTACGGTATCTTGTCCATTAAGCGGGGGATTCGCCCTACTGTCAGCGGCATCTATTGATACGCGGGAGAAACTGGAAAAACGGAAAGAAAATAACAGTATATTTTCGGGATAGATTTTCTTTTAACCGACTTCGAGAATAGAAGAAGATTTCAATTCTTCTGCATCCATTTTTTCGACGTATTTTCAGACTTTAGTGATACTTAGGGTCAATCCCCACTGAAAGAGCAGCGGTTCGTAGCGGCCCCAAGAGCAAGTGACTTTCCTCTTTTGAGAAGTCGCTAGAAGGCTCGTGCAGCCCCGCGGCGTCGCGCTGCCTCTGCTTTGCCTTCAAATGACCATGGATAATGGCCGCTGCCGGCCGCTGCTCTTTCAGTGGTGTATGACCCTTATTTAAATTTTGAATCATAATGATTTTAAGTATGTATATTAATATGGTATTAGTTTGGTTTGGTATGGTATTAGTATGTTGCTAGTCTTTAACTATTGTATGCCTAAAGGCGGGTCATAGATGTACTTCATTTCATAAACTGTAACACCATATTTTTACCTGTGTACCACAATAAATAACTTGAATTTGAATTTTGAATTTGAATTTTATGGTTTTTATTGTAAAAAAAAGTATATTTTAGAGGTATCTTCATGATTTTTTTTCTATCGTATCTGTTTAATTATATTATTTTTAACACACTATCTACCTAGCATATATCCTGCAGAATATCATATATTTTTCTGATTTTGTTTACTGTAGTCAAACTTTTATTGTTTCTAAAACTTGCGTTTATTGTGTTTAGGTTCTATAAGCCCCTTAAAGTGCCAACATGCTTTCGTTAAGCTCAGGAAATAAATCACACAAGTCTGTTAGAAATCAGTAGGTAAGTTTAATTTAATATTGAAGACTCTTATAATCTTTTTCTTTGAACTTAATTTATTTTAATTCGGAGAGAATTCCCGTAAATTTAAAAGAGGTGTCGTCAACATTTCTTTGCCAGCACTAAACGGGATGTTACTGAAAATAACTTTTTACAGAGAGTGGTAGGCTATACCTATCCCTAACAAAATGTTTAAAAAGTCTTAATTTGTAAAGAAATGTAAAACACCAAATGACACCTCATGGAAAATCATTAAGTACTACGATATTTTGCTTGGTACCCAAAGCTTTGGTTTCTTAAGAAAGCCGTGAATGGTCATACTATAACGTCTGTCCTAATGCTTACACAAACACACACTCACACAAACACACACTCACAACATGTTACACGATTTGCTAAACTAGCCTTGTAAACAGACATAGTATTTATTTCTGTCCATTCCCACTCCGACCCCCAATATATAAGTCCCCTGCTTAGTTTGGGGATCAACGGTCAAACCAAAAATTGTAATTTGCAAACTTTTAGAAGTTGTGTATGTAAAATTATTGTCTCATCTGCCTATCCTTTTTCCAACTATGTTAGGGTCGGCTTCAAGTATAACCGGATGCAGCTGTATACCAGTATTTAACATGGAGCGACTGCCTATCTGACCTCCATAACCCAGTTACTGGGTAATACGATACCCCTAGGTAAAGACTGGTTGTCAGACTTTCGGGCTTCTGACGACCGTCAAAGATCCACAAATGACAGCCGGGACCAACGGTTTAACGTGCTTTCCGAGACTCGGACGAGTCTTGGAATGTGAAGATGGTCACCCACCGACGGAAAAAGCTGCGACAAGCGAAACTTAACCTGATCGATTATTACTTAGTCGCATAAAATGACTGTCTGTCAGCACCTTTTCTTTTTGGCGACAAAACTTTTTGTATTTTTTTTTTTGTAAATACAGCGCGTTTTTTGTCGTCATGTCAAGTACTGGAAAATTACAGATTTTCATGACGGCTATTATAATAATATCACGGAATCGCTTTAATAAGAGTCCAAAGCATAGGACAGACAACATTACTGATATCCGAAATAAACCTCATAGTCATTAGTCAAATGACAATCTCACACAAACTTCAGCAATTACGTGGTTAGATATGCAAGTTAATAAAAAGCAAGACAAATGAGAAAAATTCCACTTGCGCTATCGTTGCTTAGTAAACAAAAACAAATTTTATTAAAGAAGATATGGCTCTCGTTACGGTGAATGATCGATTACTGTTTGGTGAACAAACGATTTGGCACAATCTTACTTACGTCAAGGCACCGTTCGAGAGTATCGCTGTAGCGCTGGAAAAATAACAAAAACGTGTGAAATAAGAAAACGAAAAAGTTTTTAGCTCGTTATACATATTTTTAAAAACAATATACAAGGCAACACTAAAATATATACATGTTATTTACGATTATATATAAAAAAGGGAAGAGCTTCGCATTGCTGTCAATGGGAAAAATGCCCAAAAAGCTGACAGCATTGCCAGGTTGAATCCTGATACTTTGGCCTAAAAATAGGCCAGCCCTCTAGTTACGGGAAGAGTCGACCAACCTCTGGGCGATGTCCCGAAAGAAAAAAAATAAGAAGATCACGGGGTTGTGGACTGTAACTTTAGTGGTCGTAATTATGATTGGTTTGGGCTTTCCTGATGTAAATGTATAATTTCGAAAACCTAGCCTGGCGGTAAAAGAGGTCTTATATATCCTGAAGAAACCGGAAAATGACGGTACGGTTGGCGCAGCGATTGACTGCTGCGCTGCGTGTCGCGGGTTCGATTTCCGCACGGAACAAATATTTGTATATGTAAAAAAAAAGAAAGAAAGAAAACCTCTGAAAGTTCTACCTACACACACCAGGCTAAAGTGTAAAGACTTCATAATAATAGAATAGAATAGGATAGAATAGAATAATAATAATAGTAATAAATATAATGATAATATATCTTAGATATCTCTTAAGTACATTTCAAAAGATTCTTGTTTAACCGACTTCAAAAAAAGAGGAGGTTCTCCATTCGGTTGAATATACTATGTACGTTAGGGTGTCCCGTTCATGTATGGGGGAAAAAAAAATTGAGCTACGGCTACGCAAGAGGTATCAAAAGTTGCGTTTTGACACATATATTACGATTATTATAAAATTTAATTAGATATCCGGCATCTTGAAGCCTCTACCAGTCCTTGAAGTTTTTCAAATTTGCTATTTTTAGGGGTTCCTAATATAAACTATAAATCATACAAAAATAACATTTAAATGGTTTTTATTAAATTTAAGGGTACAACAATGAGTTAAAGCAAGGTTTAAAATAGTTGAAAGACAAAATAATCAATGGCAACTTTAAAAACGGAACTGGTTTTTGTGACCAAAATTAGGCATTTCTGAGCGAGATTTTAATCTGTTCCTAATAAAACCATCCCGAGCTGTAAGGTCCGTGACGCTTTGAGAAGCCTCCGTCACTAGTTTTACACATATTTCCACTGACTGTGTCAGTCCGCGTTTTTCTTTTTTTCATTGCACTACGTAGGTATAATCAAAGAGATTGGCATTGGATTTGGATTGGATTGATTGGTATTTTACACAGACAAAAAAAAACAGCATGTGTGCAATTCACACGTGGTAGAAGTGAAACCTTCAAAAACACTGTATAATGCTTCCTATCTCATTTTCTCCCATGTTAAATCTTATGAATTTACATGTCTCTAAAAAAACAACAAAACAACATGTAAAAACTGTCGCTTTTTCATGTCCTAAACTTTCAAATCACAACGATGCTAAAGAACATCCTGATGATTCTGATCCAGATTCTGATCCAGTTTCTGATCCAGATTCTGATTCTGATCCAGATTCTGATCCAGATCCAGATTCAGATCCAGATCCAGATTCAGGTTCTGATTCAGATTCAGATTCAGATCCTGATTCAGATCCTGATTCAGATCCTGATTCCGATCCTGATTCTGATCCTGATTCAGATCCTGATTCAGATCCTGATTCAGATCCTGATTCAGATCCTGATTCAGCAGTACGATTCTGTAACCATCTCACCGTGAAAACTTGGGTGAAGTGAGCGTGGAGTGAGCTGTCAATAGTGTCAATTCCTAGCAAAAACAAACTCACATCACCTAAGTTTTCACGGTGAGATTTTTACAGAATCGACCGGTCCTGATTCTGATCCTGATTCAGATCCAGATTCTGATCCTGTTTCTGATCCTGATTCAGATCCTGATTCAGACCCTGATTCAGATCAAACTCAAACTCAAAGCATTTATTTCAATTAAACCATTTACAGGCACTTTTGAATTGTCAAGAAGTCGGTCAGTCAGAAAATTTGAAGCTAGTTGCCCATTCCAAAGCGTAGTAGGTACCTATGGAGAAGAACGGGCAAGAAACTCCATGGACACTCTTTTTAAATGATATTTTACAAAAATATTAGTTACTTTTGATTTTAAAATTATATAATGTGAGAACGATGTAAAAAAAATAATAAAAACGTAAGTGTTAAAAGCGTCCAGAGTACAACAAATAGTACTTAACAAACTACAATCCAAAAATAAATTAATTAAAAATAAGCCGAGGCAGCTAAGTGATGACCAGCCCCAACTGACGGCGCCCGTTCACGAACATGACGCATAAATCAGCACCATTTAGCTCAACCATTTTGAAGGGAGCTAAATGATCTAACACACACGCCACCGTCAGCGAGACATTTGAGTGAGCATGACATACTATCAGCTGCCAGGGCACATTCGAGTCAATGAAAGACATATTATTACCCGGTAAATGGTAGCTATAGGGTACATATAGGGATCTTGATTCTGATCCTGATACTGATCCTGATTCAGATCCTGATTCTGATCCTGATTCTGATCCAGATTCGGATCCTGCGTCAGATCCTGATTCAGATCCTGGTTCAGATTCTGATTCTGAACCTGATTCTGATTCAGATTCAGATCCAGATCCACATCCAGATCCTGATTCTGATCCAGATTCTGATCCTGTTTCTGATCCTGATTCAGATTCAGATTCAGATCCTGATTCAGATCCTGATTCCGATCCAGATTCTGATCCTGATTCTGATTCAGATCCTGATTCAGATCCTGATTCAGATCCTGATTCAGATCCTGATTCAGATCCTGATTCAGATCCTGATTCAGATCCTGGTTCAGATCCTGATTCAGATCCTGATTCAGATCCTGATTCAGATCCAGATTCTGATCCTGTTTCTGATCCTGATTCAGATCCTGATTCAGATCCTGATACAGATCTTGATCCAGATATAGATCCAGATTCAGATCCAGATGATCCTGATTCAGATCCTGATTCAGATCTTGATTCAGATCCTGATTCAGATCCTGATTCAGATTCAGATCCAGATTCAGATCCAGATTCAGATCCTGATTCAGATCTTGATTCAGATCCAGATTCAGATCCAGATTCTGATCCTGATTCAGATCCTGATTCAGATCCAGATTCAGAACCAGATTCAGATCCAGATTCAGATCCTGATTCAGATCCAGATTCAGATCCCGATTCAGATCCAGATTCAGATCCAGATTCAGATCCAGATTGAGATCCAGATTGAGATCCAGATTCTGATCCAGATTCTGATCCTGATTCAGATCCTGATTCAGATCCTGATTCAGATCCAGATTCAGATCCAGATTCAGATCCAGATTCAGATCCAGATTCAGATCCTGATTCAGATCCTGATTCAGATCCTGATTCAGATCCTGATTCAGATCCTGATTCAGATCCTGATTCAGATCCTGATTCAGATCCAGATTCTGATCCTGTTTCTGATCCTGATTCAGATCCTGATTCAGATCCTGATTCAGATCCTGATACAGATCTTGATCCAGATATAGATCCAGATTCAGATCCAGATGATCCTGATTCAGATCCTGATTCAGATCTTGATTCAGATCCTGATTCAGATCCTGATTCAGATTCAGATCCAGATTCAGATCCTGATTCAGATCTTGATTCAGATCCAGATTCAGATCCAGATTCTGATCCTGATTCAGATCCTGATTCAGATCCTGATTCAGATCCCGGGCCAGCGATAACCCTTTCGGACAATCTCGCTGACAAGGACACAGCCTTACTTAACTTATACTTTTTGTCCCGAGAGCACATTCCCATTGGATAATTTCCGACATCCACGCGGCCGAAGTGGCGGGCAGAAGTTAACTCTATAATATATAAACAATTATCTAACAAGTGTAATCCATTACGATTTCACACCTTCCAAAGTAATAACAAAAAGAAAACTTCTTTAGTTACAAAACGAAACAACAACTCAACAGGTGGTGAAACTTTCCAAACATTAAATCAGTTATAACAAATTATTATTTTCTCAAAGGAAAGAATTAAACAACCAGATAGTGTTACTACCAGCTACAACCTACTCCCGGCAAACCCAGTAATATAACAAGTAGTTAGTTCCCTTTCAACAGTACAATTTCTCTTGATAAATTGTGCCGAGTTCCCACAAACAAAGTGCTTTCGACGAGAACGAGCTGCTTCACCATTTACAACGAACTTTAATTGCGTAATCTGATCCTGTGAGGAGTTTGAAGAAACACTCGCTTCACTTATTACGAACTCGGTTCGTATTGCAATCTGCTTTATTATTGAAGACTTATTTCACACCAATTGATTTCGTTTATCTGTGTAAAGCGTCGGTCTGATGACGTAATGCGATTCGTAGGAAAAGGGTTCAACGGATGTTGTAAAAAGTATATGGAACAGTCGGCACTGAATTTAGAAACAATTTATGGAACTGGAGCCGTGTGTGCTAAAGTGGAAGCCACAGCAACGTTTAATATTTCGCGAGCATAGATTGTAAGCGTCGCGCTCGTTTGCGTGAAAGTATGTTCAGTATAACGTAGAAAGCATTTTGTTGAACGTACCCTTGAGATCCTGAGTGGTTGGTTTTGATCGGTGCCGCCGTGCATGCGGAAGCCCCACGGCGCACCGCCTGCCAGCTCCACCTCCCGAGCAGTCATCGCCTTATTTTCACTCCATCGCTTCACAAATTCACAATACACAACTTCACTTCCAACCTAACTGTCAATGGATTGCCAACTTCTCTTCATGTCGTAGAAAATATTAAAGCGTAAAGTGGAAGCCCGTAGTCATTTTTATATCACAATTTCGTTATATTCAGTCAATTTTGCGCTGGAAGCTTGAGCGTCGGGATTTGAGCCTGTAACAAATAAAATTAAATGAGTAACAAGATTAGGTGAGACGGTTTGACTTAATAATACCGTAGCACATGTTGACTGACATAACTAATTACGGGAAGCAGTTTAGGAGTTTGAAAGTGAAGTGAGTAATTACGTTGTTCGGTTCGGCGGCCGCAGTTGCGGGCTTCCGATATTGGAATAGGGAAATAAGATACATCTATCGAACGGTTCGTTACTTAATGACTCCTAACAAGTTTGAAGGTATAAATTTAGTTTTATGAACAGTCTTCGGGATCTTTTAAATACCCTATAAAGATGTTCATAAAGTAATATATATGCTTAGTCTACAGATGCTGTTAAACGGAACTCGATTTGAACGAAAATCGATTAACCTATTTAGGGATGGACGCTTTGTAGTGTCGAGTAGAATTACCGGTTTAATTAAATACATTTAATGAAACATCCGATTTCCTATAATTTGGTGTAGCAATCATATTAATTAATGTTTTGGTAGATTTTAACATCTGATTTTAGCCATCGCAAAATGGGTTGATGATCATTTTGTTTTTGTATTTATTTGTGTATGTATGTGTTGAGTAACTGTTAGTCATTTAATTCGTCAGCTAGAGTGCATATTGTTATTTATCTATACATACAATAAAATAAGAACTTAATAGATGGATAGAGTATTCTCTTTTGTAGGTATTATTTGTTATTAATGTGTTATTTTTTAAATTCAATAATATTCATCTGTTTGAAAAAATCTTCAGAGCAACTATCACTACTACTACTTATCATGTATCTTCTAGATATAGAGCCATAATAAATACCAAACACTACATCCAAAATTCTCAGTACAAAATTAAATTATAACTAGGTAAAGAACAGTGTCGTAAACTAAACGTAATTTTATTTAAAACGAGGTCAGCGTGTAACAGCTGAATTATTTTCAGACCATGATGCACTCCATGGAGTATGAAGGTCGAATGTTCGTGCTCTATGAATCATTTTTCAATTTACTCTTAGCAAATGTGTAATAACAGGTTACTGTTTTATTGGGAGCAAAAGTGGCATCTTGAGGTATTAAATTTTATGTCAGGGAGAAGTAATTGGATTTTTCTGAGAAGGTTGATGGCAGATGGGGTTATAGGTGTATTGTGATGAAGAAGGGAAGTCTTGCAATGTTTAACAGATCTTAGTCTAACAATAAACGGCAGACATTTTAGATAAAATGGAATAATCATCTTCAAAACTCGTTTCACTGTCGACATGGCGCACTTTTTTCCACATAAAGAGAAAGCATGAGAGCTGGAACACACCTGGTATTGAGAAGAACATACAGTCACTACGCGAGTCCCTTATTACCAGATGGTTGATGTGTTTTCAACACACAAATTTTCAAACCTTGGATTTCAAATTTTCAAAGGTGTTAGAATGTTAACCTCTAAATGAGACACAATTGATTTTCTATTGTAATGGGCTGATATCGTACCACGTAGGGATTGAGTGGTTAAATTCCAGCAAGGCAAAAGCACTGTATTCTGCCAAAGTTAACCTTTTGGGGAGCTTAATAAATCCTCTGCCGTCTCTTACGAATCTCATAACCGTTTGCAGTTATCCCGCATCCTAATTGCGTAACACTTTATTCACTACAATCTGAATAATTTTGAAGGATATAGATTTAGGCTAATCGTTTGCGTCATATGTTCGAAAAATTTGTCTGCTCAACAAAGTAAATACCGCAATGAATGTTATTGAACATGTCAAAATAAAAGCCATTCCTACTGTGAGTCTGATAAGCAATTATTCCGCTGGGTCCCTTTCATTTATTTATCAAAGCAACAAATAATTTATCAATAAATTTGCCAGCTACAGCACAAATTCCCGCAGCAAACGCAACACTAACGCAGATAACCGCACATATGACTGTAACCGCACTGTTTCCAACGGGATCTAACTGAAACGTTGCGGTCTGTCCGTCTGTCCGTCCTGCAAGCGAACAGCGAACAGTTTGACAAATGCGTAAACATGTTCCCTGTTATGTGACACAGTGTTGGTTGTAAGGTACATACTCTGTGGAATTAAATTGTGATTGATACTGAGCTTGTGAGCTGTCGTGGTTCGGGTAGTGGTGGGTTTGCGGGTGTAATAGATTTTATGATAGCTGAGTACTAAATGTCAGAGTTTGACAATAAGTGTATTCGGTGATGTACAAAAGCTGAAATTTGGAGATTTCTAGCCTCTTTCAGACATCACTTTTTTCTTTTCTTAAATAATATAAAATGAAAATCTGATCCATGTTTATTGTTTATATTAACCTTTACAAACCTGAACAAAAAGACGACCCATTGACCAAAATATACACAAGATAAGTCTATTGTATATAAAATTCTAAGTCCTGACTGACTGATATATCAACGCACAGCCTAAACCGCTGATCCTAAGACATGAAATTTAGAGGGTGTGTTCTTTGTGAAAAGTAGGTATCCACTAAGAAATGGTTTTTCGAAATTCCTCCCCTAAGAGGGTGAATGGGGGAGGGTGAAATTCGTGATAACGCCGTTTTTGTAACAAGGAATGAAGTAAAACTTACAGTGCGTCTGACGAGAAAATGCGTTCTTGACACTTGTCAGTTTCATTAAGATGAATAGGTGGTTTTCGAATTTGATCTTTATTAGCTACTAGTATTGTCACACTGACACTGACAGGTGTCAGGAACGTACCGGGCGGGTCGGAACTAGGGAAGAGACAAGAGTATGGACGTATAGAAGCCCTCGCGTCGATGGCTAGACTATAGCAACTTCAGATGCTTGTATTGTGTTCTACGTTACAAAACGTACTTCATACGATGAACGCCTAGTAGATTTATCGCCTGATATGAATTAACAATCAACTTTTAATCGCTCAATTGGATGAAGGCGTATTGGGTACAACAAGGAAGTAGGTACCAACAAAATGGATCATATTTATTGAAGCGTACTTATCTATTTACCTACCTACGATGTGGAAGCTATCATCTACATTCCTGGAGGTGATGTAAGGAGCTACTAAAGGTTATCGATTTAATGGGCAAGGGCAACCATCTGTGCAATAATAAGTGACATGGTTACTATGATAATTCTAATGTATGTACAGACGCCAGCACATCAAGCTACCCGAAACTGTCAAATTTTCCCAATCAACTTTGAACCTTATTCTTTAGCGATAAAGTTTAAAAATATGTTAAATAAATTTGACAGATTGTAGTAGCTTGATGTGCTGGCGTCTGTACTAGAAACGATAGTGTATTGTTTACGTTTAATTAGACTAGTAGTCACTTTCTTCACCTTCACCTTCAACGTGCCTTCAACACAAACCACTTCAAAATTATGTATAGAGTACAGAAAGAGAAAAGATACGGATATTTTGTAGGTTACTGTTTAGATTTAATGAAGTAGTTTGGTATGGGTAGATTATAGATAACTATATACACTAGGTGCTAAATGAAATCATTAAGTAACTAAAACAAATAAATACAAAAACAAGAGGACACTAGGCGCCTAAGTACTCGTCCACATCTCTGTCATACGGAAACGTGCTCAGCAGACTGCACTGAAAGAAATAAGCAGTAAATAAAAATTAAAAAAAAATATTAATCTGAACTGCTTTAATCAGTTCCATATAAGCCTAACGTTCAAAACAGTATTTTTTACTGATCCGAAAACAGTTAAAGCTTGAGGCAAAATGTTACCGTCATGACAGTAAACTTTAAAGTTTTAAGTAGCTAAAAAGTCACAAAATTAACTGTTTTATTCATTTGGTGATATCGTTCAAACCCAACATGGTTTTCCTTATTTTTTGTTGATTTTTTTCAGTAAATAGTATATTCAATCATTAAAAGTTACTGTTTTATCTTTTACTGTTTTAAAAACATTTCTTCTTACTGTATAAAGTCAGTAAGTCATAATGAAATAAGAAATTATTATTTTTTCAGTGTGGCAACATTACCTCGTTGAATGGCAATGCTAGTTCTTAGTTATATAGAGTTGACACTAAACTCATTATTCGATTATGAGGTATTAGGAAACAGCTCAGTGACCTTTATGCAATCCACAATTTTCAATAGTAAATTCTGTAAGCGATACAAAAAATATATAAAGAAAAAATCAATGAATATTTTTGAGGTTCGAAAATGTAAGCTCGCCTTGTGGTTGTGTTATGTAGTCAGGCTTTCTGTGCTGTGACTGACTGAAGAGGAAATAGAACTGCCAACATGTCAGAGTATGAAGATCTCGACTTCCAGACTAATCAAATGCGTATGCACCAAAATTTTACAGAAAATACAAAAGGGATATAAACCTACATGGGCACTTATGGAACGTCAGATGCTAGGATCCAATTGGTCGTTTCTTACGGAGAAGAGCCGGCAAGAAACTCCACGGTTACTCTTTAAAAATAAGTTACAATACTTTTACAATGATTTGAAAATACTCGTACAATATTAATACGGCTGCCCCATTTCAAAAGTTAAATTTTACAGGAGAGCGCATAAACGTAATATTGGTCAGCCTATGGAATGTATTTTTTGAATTGGTTAAAATGACTTACTAGGTTTTAAAATGGTCACTAGGGAGTGAAAGGTGCACTTACTAAGTATCGATGCTTAAATATATCTCCTTTTATGTAATTTTAAAACACTGGTGTTTTTGTATTTGATAGAGACCTTCTAGGTTAGCAAGATTATGCAATAAAACGGTTTTTGTAAAAAGTGTCCCTTACTAGGTTTTGAAATGGGATAGCCGAATAGGTATGGGTCGTTGGAACTAGACGTTCATCGCGATTCACATCTAGGTAAAGTAATACCTACATGTAATCGGATAAAGTATTCTACAGTCAAAACCGATCATTTAATTCACGTAAAAATCTACCCTTTACCCGATCAGCCTGTAACCAATAGAGTGTCAAACAACCAAACTTTATATTTATAAGTAGGAAGTATGACATCATGGGACAATTAATTTAGATCAAGTTAAAAGAAAAAAAAATCTTTCATTTAAAACTTACTTCAGGTTGAAGTATGTATCTAAGTATAGCTACTGAATCTAAAACCCTATTGTACGCACAGATACATAGCTACATAAGGAACAGTGGACAGCTATCGAGAACAAGGCTCAATATCTGTCGGAAGTGTGAGTGACGCGTGAAAGGCCCGCCAACCGCACGTCTGAACAACGAGTATCATACATCTAGCATTTCGGAAATTATGGGGAGGTATGTTCATACGGTTGGCTATGGAATTCCTTGTAAAGGTTCCTTATTTTCGAGATGAAATAGATGGCCAGTAGCATTATTTTGTACAAAAATTTGACAGTTTCGGGTAGCTAGATGTGCTGGCGGCACATCAAGCTACTCGAAACTGTCAAAGTTTTCCCAATCAACTTTAAACGTTATGCTTGAGCAATAAAGTTGAAAATCTATCAAAGAAATTTGACAGAAAAAATCTGTTGTTTCATAGAAAAGTGCTATAGGTACGTGATCAAAATGTAAAGAACAGCATTTTTGAAGTGAAAACGTCTTTAGACGCGTTGGACATTTTTTGGGATGGGTAAAATCCATTGAACTCGCGCCACTATTACCGTAAGCGACACCGCGCGTGCTTTTTTTATAAGTTGATGAAAAAAATACCCGCTTCGGATCTGTTCGGCTGTCCTCGGGATGTACTCGGTTTTAATGTATATCCGATTTGTCAGTGAGTGACGGCAAAGTATTCTGTTTGTGTTTTGTTTTCAGTTCTATCGGCACTCCCGGAGTGCCACTGTTTTTTTTTAATAACCGACGAAAAATTTCATCGTTGGGGAGTTCAGAATCATTTACTTAATCAATGGTAACATAGTTATGGTGTACCCTCGTCAGGTTAAGTCTAATGATATTGATAATAATCCCTTTAATTGCAATTGACTATTTCTTACAACAAAATGGGTGTTGAGGTGACATAAGAGCAGAAGAATGCAACCGTGCCATCATCATCTGCCTAGCCTTTTCCCAACTATGTTGGAGTCAGCTTCCAGTCTAACCGGATTCAGCTGAATACAAGTATATCACATGGAGCGACTGCCTATCTGACGTCTACAACCCAATTACTAGGTAATACGATACTCCTTGGTAAGGCTGGTTGTCAGACTTTCGGGCTTCTGACGACCCGTAACGACTGTCAAAGATCCACGAATGACAGCTGGAACCAACGGCTTAACGTGCTTTCCGAGACACGGAGAGGTATTGATATGTAAATATGGTCACCCATCCACGGACCAACCGCGGCAAGCGTAGCTTAACCTGTTCAATCGACCCGTGCGGCTGTTATTACTTAGCCACGACAATATATATATCGAGAATATATAGCCATCATACTAATATTATAAAGGCGAAAGTTTGTCAATATGTGTGTGTGTTTACATGTTTGTTTTTTTTCACGCTGAAACGGCTGGACCAATTTTGATAACATTTTGTATGGAGGTAGCTGACTCCCTGGATTAACATGTAGTCAATGTATTTAAGCAGACAATCTTAAATTTCACAACATAACATTATAATTATGATGAGCAAGGTCGAGCGTAATAGCAAAAGTTTAACCGGTACGCAGAGCTGACTGCCTAGAATGTTCTCCATGTATAAAACTATCGTCTTTCAAAGAGGAATGGCCCACTATTCAAGCGCAAATAATCTTATTTACTTTATATCTTTTCGTGATTGTTATTGAACTAAAACCAAAGATAAGTGCCTCTATGAAAACGCATACATTAGTCCGATTATTCTGCGGATAATCTGTTTACTTAAATATTTGTATCTGAGTTAAAACGTTCAAATGACGTCAGGACTGTTTTTGACGTGGAAATGGACCCGTCAACTCCAAACCAGTCACCACGACAGACCAAGCGAACGACCACTTTTCATTAAATAGCTCTACTGAATTTTAGAACAAAGCCCTAGTGGTTCACATTTTCATCGATTTATAAACAAGCAGTAATTAATGCATTAGCAATTATTACAGATACATAGACATAAACGATCGTATAGATAGACATATACGATTTAATTGATCTTACACTCGGCTGCCCCATTTCAAAACCTAGTAAGGACTTAAAATGAAATTTTACAGGAGAGCGCATAAACGTAATATTGGTCAGCCTATGGAATGTATTTTTTGAATTGTTAAAGTGACTTACTAGGTTTTAAAATGGTCACTAGGGAGGGAAAGTTGCACTTACTAGGTATCGATGCTTAAATATATCTCCTTTTATGTAAGTTTAAAACGCTGGTGTTTTTGTATTTGGTAGAGACCTTTTAGGTTAGCAAGATTATGCAATAAAACGATTTTTGTAAAAAGTCGCACTGTTGATTTTATTTTGCTTAGTTTGATTTTACGCTGATGGCAATGTATATTTTAAGTAATTTTTTTAAATTTTTAATTTAAATTGTTTTTAGATTAGTTAAATGTTAGTTTCTCTTTTCCTGTCTTGCAATAATCACTGCACTATATACAGACGTTAGTATATCAAGTTACTACAATCTGTCAAATTTCTTTAATAGATTTACAACTTTATCTTTACAGCATAAGATTCAATGTTGATTGGGAAAATTTGACAGTTTCGGGTAGCTTGATATGCTGGCGTCTGTATCACTTTGGAAATGTCGCAACACTGACTCCGAAGATACAGGCAAATGCCTAGTTTGGGGATCACCATCTATTCTATTCTTGTACAGACGCCAGCACATCAAGTTACTACAATCTGTCAAATTTATTAAATAGATTTTAATCTTTATCGCTACAGCATAAGGTTCAAGGTTGATTAGGAAAATTTTACAGTTTCGGGTAGCTTGCTGTGCTGGCGTCTGTACAAATTGTGAATTTAAATTGAATTTTGTAAAAATGTACTTTGTACCATTTCTCATATTATTGTACCTACTCAATCTCATATATTAATAGAGCAATGGGTATGACAGAGTAGCTATCATATCCATTGCTCGTTTATTACACAGGATGTGAATCAATCTAATAACCAAACAATGAATGCTTGATGCTTCGATTCCCGGTTCGGGAAAAGGGTAATTGGGTTTTTCCATCTGAAATTTCTCAGTACGGAGTCTGTATCTATGCCCGGTTGATAACAATAGTCTCGCCTCCTATTAAATGGGATTTATACATAAATGGCAAAATGTGGGTGTAGTATAGGTACAGACGCCAGCACATCAAGCTACTACAATCCGTCAAATGTATTTAATAGATTTTCAACTTTATCGCTAAAGTATAAGGTTCAAAGTTGATTGGAAAAATTTGACAGTTTCGGGTAGTTTGATATGTTGGCGTCTGTACCTACAATCATTCGGTGCAAAAGGACGCACTTTTTCTTATTTCTCTCCATTGAATCGAAACTATTAAAATATTAGGATCGTTTATTTGTGCTATCTGTAACAAGACTATTAGGCTCCTAAAAGGTAACAAATATTCAATGATAGATTAAATTATATTTTTTTCTAGATTAACCTGTATTTTTGTCAGACTGCGTACCTTTGCCAACGTGTAGATAAAAATACGCGGTAGGTAATATAATTTGAGTAAAAGAACGCATGCAGAAAAAAAGCACACATTTGGGTATAATAAAATAAAATAAACCTATACCGCTGCATATTATTTACTTCTTTCCTCTTCTATTAGTTTTTTTTTACAGCAATATTCTTCTCCTCCGAAACCAACTGTCTCCCTGGAGTTTTTTAAAAATATATTTGCGTGGAATTATGTCGAATTCTGATTTCACCCTCTTTAGGCACTGCGTACTTTTGCCTAGTGCGTCCTTTTACCCCGAATGACTCTACCTTACCCTTGATGCTTTATACTAAAGAAAATGACTACCGACCTTTTAGTTCTAAAAGCACCATGACGTCTTCCCCATTCGAAATTAGATCGTCTTGAATCGATAATCGACACACATAGGACATTATTGACTCAAATAGATCACCGTCAGCACAGACTGGTCTTATTATAGACCAGCGGTCTGAGTCATCCTGCATTTGGCTAATCGAAGGTTAAATATAACGTTAATATTATGTAATGTTTATCAGTAGACGCTGATGTAAGGAATTTATTTTAAAAATGTTTGGCTACTTTTGACCATGGCAAAACCAACCTAATTACACTGCCAGCAACAAGCTGACAGTGTAATTAGGTTTTTTGCTGTTGTGAAATATAGGGCAGTTTACTCTCCTGCGGGGGTGATTGCGTAACACATCAGATAGCAATGGGCAGGCCCAATTCTTTTCCATTGGGCACTCTGGGCAAGTGCCCAGGGCCCCGCGATCTTCGGGGGCCCTGGCCTGCTCTCATAGAAAACATTCTTTGCAGCCACCGTTCCATTCTACGCATTATTAGTACCCGATTCAAAGACAAAATAAGTGATTTGCAGTGCGATTTATCAATAAGTTGTAGCCCCCCAGTTATGAAGTACATATTTATTAGTATGTTTCTCTTATTGTCTCTTATCTACACAGGGGCCCCGTGATTCTTATGTGCCCAGGGCCTCCAATAGGTTAAAGACGGCCCTGGCAATGGGTTTCATTTTGACAGTTCCACAACATTTAGGCAGCTTTTCTACCGAAGATGAGCGAGGATGCATAGCGAGGGATGTCCGATGTGTGTAAAACTAACCAATAGCAACGCTAACTTAGTTCAAGCTATAAAAATGAAGAGATGTTATTGGTTGGTTTCACACACATTCCTCGCTGCGCATCCTCGCTCATCTCTAGTGGAAAGGCAGCCTAATTGCGTTATTTACATTGTTGTGCAGGCACATTTTTCGAACATAATTATAAACAAATGGATTAGCTATATCCTTCAAAATGATTCAGATTAAGATTGATAGTGTGTTATAATAATAATAAATTTATTTATTTCAAGTAAATAACACCCATTTTGTTAGTACACGTGTAAAATCAGATAAAATTCAAATTAAATAAAATCAATACAAATCAAATTAAATGCAAACAGAATAAACCATAATAAATCAAATTAAAATAAATAATCAAAACAATAAAATTAATATATAAATAAAAATTAACAAAAACGTCATCCAAAACAAACAACTAATAAAATAAAAACACATAATATTACATAATACGAGGGGATGTGCTACTATGAAGCTGCATCCACCTCTGCAACAGGGGCAGATCCCACCGCTCGGACAATACCTTCAGGTCGCTGTTCGAGCTGTTTTAGGCGACTTAATAGCGAAGCGCTCCGTTTCCTTATAATCGCGAAAAAGTCATTGGTCCGCGCCTCACCAAACATAGTCGAAGCACTACAACACCGCGGAAACCCTAACAACATCCTGAAAGCATTGTTGTACTGTACCTACGCGCAGTGCGCAGTACGCCCGCTGCGTAAAGTTGGTCTACAGGCTGCACGTGTAAAACGACTGACAATATGCTTTAAATAAAGTCACCTTTACTAGTCTAGTACATCGTGCAAACCTGCGAGCGATTACTTTACACTTACACAAGATTTACAATCGATAAACCTAAACGCTAACAAACATAGTAGTCTCAAGTATGAAATATGGATAATGAATAAGTTGTAATCGCAGTTTCACGAGAAAATCGTGTTTAAAGTTTGCGTCAATACAAGGTATTTAAATACTCGAGACTGTACTTGGAACAAAGAAAAATAATAGGCCTGCTCTTATGCAAAAAAACTTAACTGCATCATCAACATGTTAGCAGGCTATATCTATGCAAAACTTTATGGAGATCGTTTTAACAGGCGACCCGTGAAAGTAGAACGAAGAGAGAAGAAAGGACAAACTCATTTTCGTATTTTTAATAGTGGTTAGGATTAATTAAGATTAAGGCCGACAAAAATGTAAATTACGGTCTGAGCTAACATTAGCCACGTTTAATAACTAGGATAAACTTTTTGATGAACATTTCACCAATTCGGTAAGAATCTCAATTCAAGGAATTTCTATCTCAAAAATATAATATTTTTGAGAACCAAATAGTTTCTAAGAAAAATGTTTCTTTTTTAATTTGAGCGAGCATAAGTTTTCAAGCAATAACCAAATAATTGTTTACATGATAAGGTACCTAATAATGTAATGATGACGTAACTATGTACAAACATAGCTGTGCTTGATGAGCCAACATCAATCACAAAGGAAAAAAATAATAACATTGAATAGGTACCAATACTACTGTTAGCAACATGGGCCTCGCCTGCGGAGACAGCCCTGTGACGTCACGTAGAGCTGACCGCGCTGTACGCGCGCGACCCGGCCGCCGGCCGGCAGTCTACCTGCCTTCTCTATGAGTGACGAACGTGCCATGTGATTTGTACTGTATAACTCTAATTAAATGTGTTGGTTTCGGTATAAAGACAGTTTCATTCCTAACACAGCGGTGGGATACTATATCCATAAACAGTTTCCGAAGTGTATTGTGAAAGTGACACTTAGAAAACTTAAAGTGAGAGTGATAACAGACACTTATTGATAATGTCGCGATCATCTCGTAGTAGTGAGAGGTCCGAGTCGGAGACATCGGGTTGCACTCCTCCAAGAAAACTACGGCGTAAGAGATCCAGAACACCAGAACTGGGCTCTGTTCCGGGTTTCGATCCCAGCAAGGAGGGAAGGTATGTGAAAGAGTGGATCCAACAGGTCGAGGACATTGCGATTGCGTGCGAATGGAGTAAACGAAGAAAATTATATCGCGCAACCCAGGCTCTGGAAGGCGAAGGTAGGGCATGGTTCAATCTTTGGCTACCTAAAAAGCGATCTTGGAAGCAATTCCAAAAAGATCTACTTATATCATACCCTAGGGAAGCTAATCTCTTTAGCGCCATAGAGGATGTTGTAAATTTTAAAAGCAACCAGGCGAAATCATTGGTACTTTATGCAGGTCGAATGTCTGCCAAAATCAAACGTCTTGGCGTAAAATTGACCGAACGTCAGCAAATGGATTTAATGCTTGGTGGTATAGTCGATAAGAATATTAGTATTGTACTGGAAGGTTGCGAAACAATGCAAGACATGGTAACACAAATGTCACGAAGGTCAATGGGCGAAACACGTAATCGTGCCCGCCTTGATAACGCTTCACCATCTACCAAGAGTTGGAATAATAAAAACAAATCTCGTTTATCGCATCGCCCCGACGAAACAAAGGGCTCTTGTTTCAAGTGTGGGGAGCCAGGCCATCGACGATTTGAATGTAAGTCAAAAGTAAGCAAGTCAAGCGAGGTCATCAAAACTAGAGGCGATAAGGCCGGGGCCCCTAATTCTAATAACATTAACAAAGGGTCGGTTCAATGTAAACATTGTCACCGCTATGGGCATACAATAGAAAACTGTTTCAAGAAATTAAAACCCGTCAACTTATGCTACGATTAACTGATACGTATACTCCACTACATGCTACATAAACAATAATCCCATTCGAGCCATTATTTATACTGGAAGTTCAGCGACTCGTAATAAGACAGAACGTTGCGCAAAAGCTTGGTTTACACTCAAATCCAACTACAGCTTTGATGAGCGGAATTGAAGGAAGTATTGTGGTGGCTGTTGGACAGACATCGCGCAGACTGAAGTACACACCGATGCTTCGAGTGTTGGACTGGGGGCAATACTGCTGCAAAAAGATGAGGATGGGAAACTACATCCAGTCGCTTACTATAGCCGGCGAACGTCACCGGATGAGTCCAAATATCATTCATATGATTTAGAAACTCTAGCTGTCGTACAATCGCTTAAACACTTCCGAGTGTACTTAATCGGGATCAAGTTCAAATTGATAACTGACTGTACTGCTGTCAGAGCCACAATGACAAAGAAGGAGATAAATCCGCGAGTAGCGAGTAGCTCGATGGTGGATATACCTGCAAGACTACAACTTTGATATCGAATATCGACCAGGTAAACGAGTTGCTCACGTCGATTACTTAAGCCGTAACCCTGTTAGTCTGTCGTATGAGTTCACAACGGCTGAAAATTTACTGGAATGCCAGATAGCTGATGAAGAATTGTCTAGGGTCATCAGTATTTTGAAAGATGGAAACGATGAAGGAGATCGTGACCAATATTTTAATGATTACGAGATTAAGGAGGGACACCTCTATCGGAAGACGCCTGAAGGGTCTAAATGAGTTGTAACACGGAATGCAAGATGGGGAGTGTCAAGGATTATGCACGATGAGAGTGGGCATCAAGATACCGACAGAACACTGGCTGCCATCCGGAGTAAATATTGGTTCCCCCGGATGAGGAAGGTTGTGACTAAACACGTCCGAAATTGTTTTAAATGCCTTATTGGCAAGAGTGATACTGGTCGGAAGGTTGGGCTCTTACATCCCATACCTAAAGGTGAAACCCCATTCGACGTGGTGCATGTGGACCATCTTGGCCCGTTTGTGAAAAGTAAAGAAGGGCACCAGTATGTATCGCCCTACAGGATGGATTTACTAAATACTGCTTTTTGGAAGCGGTGGCTGACACTAGCACCAAAGGTGTAATAAAAGCCTTAAAGGCTATGGTGTATTTATTTGGAGTATCTCGGAGGCTGATATGCGACCGAGGAATAGCATTCACTTCGAGGGCTATGAAGGCCTTCTGTAATGAAAATGGGATTCAGTTGGTGATAAATTCACTAAATCGGCCCAGAGCTAATGGACAGGTAGAGCGTCTAAACAGATCAATATTAAACACATTGAACGCTATAATCAGGGATGAACCAGAAGAGAACTGGTGTGTAGCCCTGGCTGTGGCTGCCACACAGCAAGCCTTGAATAATTCAGTGAATAAAGTCACTGGCAGAACTCCAAACGAGTTACTGTTAGGCTATAAGCCAACAGCACTGTGTGAGGCGCTTTTGGTAAATAATCTCACGCAGGCGGGTGAGAGGCTGGACCTGAGGGTCATAAGAGCAAAATAATCTCACGCAGGCGGGTGAGAGGCTGGACCTGAGAGTCACAAGAGCAAAAGCTCGTGAGCTTTTGGAGGAAGATCAAAAGCGGCAGATGCGGCGATTTAATGCTAAACGCTATGGTGAAGTCTCCGTACAAAATCGGGGATGTAGTGTTGATACGCATAAGTAAAGGGAATCCCGATTCCCGGATACAAAAAGTTAAAAGGCAGATTTCGTAGTATTTCTTATAAAGTTGTGAAAGTCCTAAAGGATGATCGTTTTGAAGTGTTGGGTACGAGACTCAATGGCAGCACTCACTGAGTGATGGTCACTTTTGAAAATATGCGAAGTTGGCCGGCAGAACAGACATCTGACTAAAGTCAGGCAGAAGGCAGATAGTGAGAGGATTATAACTCCCTCTCCTATATTTTATTTGAAAATATGCGAATGGCCGGCAGAATAGACATAAAGGCAGAAGGCAGATGGTGAGAGGATTATAACCCCCTCTCCTATATTTTATTTCAGTAAGAAGGCAGATGGTGAGAGGATTATAACCCCCTCTCCTATATTTTAATGATTTTATTTCAGTAAGAGCTTCGAGGGCAAAGCAGTCGTCAGTATGGCCGTGTTAGCAACATGGGCCTCGCCTGCGGAGACAGCCCTGTGACGTCACGTAGAGCTGACCGCGCTGTACGCGCGCGACCCGGCCGCCGGCCGGCAGTCTACCTGCCTTCTCTATGAGTGACGAACGTGCCATGTGATTTGTACTGTATAACTCTAATTAAATGTGTTGGTTTCGGTATAAAGACAGTTTCATTCCTAACACTACCAACAACATTCGTAGAAAGTAAAATAATAGCACCGCGTAACAAAGGTTTAATAGGGTGCATGTCGTGGTTTCTGTAATTAATTAAATTGACCCTTACCCTTGGACCACAGAAAGCACCCAAACATCCAGCACGCAATCCAATTTGAACTTTAAATCTCTACAATAAAATTGATTTTAGGTGTTTCCGTATGAAAATTAGAAGTGTCCAAGAATTTCGTATTTTATTAGTTCTAATGGCTCACCTAGTGATTCCTAAAGGGTCTGCTATTAAGGGAGTGGGTTTATCCCTCTTTCCGACTCTAGCAACGTGTTTATATTTAGTGTTATTAGAGAAACATTTCGTATTTCAGCTTTAGTTTTACGATTCTAACAAATCCAATGTCCACAAAGTTGGAAAGTCATTTAATAAACTATTATGTGAGTCATTTGGGTTTATTCAAAATTATGTATAAGCTGAAGTTTGAGCTCGTGGGAGGTCTGGCAAGCGTTGGCTGGATGTTGTGACAAGCGTGAGAATCAACAATGTGACCTATGAAAACACACGATTTTTGTGGAGAAGGCTAAATGGAACATCAAAGATATTGGTAATTATTTCACTACCTTTGACCTACATTCGACACCATCTTCAGGCAGTACCTACATTTTTGTACATTCTGATGAGCAAGTGATTTAAATCAGTAATCCCTTGCATTCAAGATTCAAAATTATATTTACCGTGGAACAACTGCCATCTGACATCCAGATGCGTTTGCTTATTTATTATAAAGCCGACAACCGCCAGAGTATGTTAGTACTTTGGGCATGTTTGCATTTATATGTCTAGTTTGAACTTACTTAAAAATTTTACGTTGCAACTAATGTAAGATAACTGTCATTTTTATACATTGTAAGACTCCGTTTACATCTCGTATGCCTAATTCATTGCAGTTCATGTCTGATTTCGTTTATCGTCTATCTTTTGTAATCGTCTATCTTATAAACGAAACATTTTCTTAATCGTTTCTGTTCAGTGTTTCACTATCCTATCCCATTTAATCTCGGCAACTTAATATACACCTCTATCTAACACCGTGAGGACAGAGGAGGCTGCGGCGAGGCAGCCTTGGGACCTTGATTTATTCGAGGCGCCTTATTCGATCCCACTTTATTATTCCCTCGATACAATACCATGTTTATACATGACACACAATATTGTAAGGGTCCTACTTGAAAATATATGTTAACGTGTCCTACACCTGTGGTATATACGTTGCTTCATTATCATTTGGTTCGGGGTCTTCTTTTCTGTCCTTGATAAATTCAATGGCATCGAAGATCAAGTAAAATAGTTTGGCAACTAATACTTACTTTGCAAACTGTTTACACTCCTGTCCGTCCGCATTTCAAAAAGAGTTAATAAATTGCATTTGGTAATGTTCTTTCGATAAAAGTAACAAATGCTATCCAATCCACGGTTTCACTCTGAAAATTGTTACTTTCCGTCGGAAATTCGTCCAGTTTACGTGGAAGTCAATTAGCTACAATCCACTCAAGTTAATTAGTTGTTCCGTATCTACTGAACATCAAATATCTAACTAAAGCACGAACTGCAGCTTTGCACAATATTTACTTAGCGTTAATTCACAACAAGTTCACGTGTTCCGTTCCAATATCATCTCAATGAACAATATTTATTTCGTGCTACGTAGTTATGTCGAAAATCATTTTCAGCTCTCCTAATTTCGCTAATAGCTCCAGTTGTAAAATGTTCAATGCATAACATCCAATCGGAATTCTCGATTGATATGTTAGTACAGATGTTTCCGAACTTTTTAGAAGATTTTTTCTAATTTACGTTTAAATCCAAACCATGCCGCTAGACTGTAATATTGGATCATACAATTTAGGTCAATGTGATTGCACGAGCTAGCAGCGTTCGTAAATATCTGACGTTGATACCATAGTTTGGTACTGGCCACCTAGGAACGTGTAATGTCATTACGTCATAGAATAATAGTTCTCGAGGAGTTTAAGTATGCTATCAATTTTACGAGAGGTCAACATGTTCCCAGCTAAACGTTCTTTCATCGGATCTTCACATGAGAATGCTCTTTAATATTTCATTGTCTAAAAAAAAACTTTACGCATTTAAGAGCCGGACACGCAATCAACCTATTTTAATGGGCTTTACGTTGTTCAAGAATAAGTGTATTACCTATAAGATATTTCTATTGATAAAGTTGGCTAGTTCTCAATGCCTATCAACAAAGCCGCTGATTATTTCAAGATGGATTGAATCATCGTGTGACCGTTGCAATTTAGAGTCAGCAATTTAGTATAATCACGTAATAGGTAGGAAATAATGAGACCTGAGGGTCGTTACAGAGATCAGGTAATTACCAACGGTACAAACAAGATGTCGTTAAGAGAGTGACCAACCTTTGTTCACAATGGAACTGTGGAAGTTGTAACTGCTATAAAATAAGTTTGGGAAGAAAGTAAGTCTGAAGAAACAGTTGTTTGGTAGTACTAGGTACGTACTGTCTAAATAGTTGGTTACAGACAAACATATTGGCATACTAGCAAAACTTTATAAAATAATCCACACTTCGATCAAAGTAGTCGGTAATCTGTAATCTATTAATGTTAATCAGAAATGCACTAATCTCGGCCACTCTATCATTGAGCAATATTGCTTAACAGTGGCATGGCCGGCAATGGCCGGCATGTATATCTAGTTATAGACACACGTATGGCGTCATATACTCGTACAAAAAAAAGAAAAAAAAAATAGAAAGAAAAATAATTGGGCATTAGTTTACTTACATAACTTTTACAATATTTACCACAAATAACTATTTACACTAGATACAAAATTTTTAATTAACTAACTATACAAAGAAATACAAAAACAAGAGGACATGTAAGCGTCGAAGTGCTCGTCCGCATCGCTGTCATCCGTAAACGTGCCCAGAAGTCTGTCAGCATTGCCACATTGTTGGCAATGCTAATTCTTCGGCCAAAGAAGGACCCACAAAATATAACATAATTTGCTACCATAAAAGTAACGAATACTATAGGTACTCGAACAATGAGATTAAATATACCTACTATTTAATGTCTTTGTACTCGAACTATCGTAGTTATCAATCACACATCAAACATAATTTTATGATTTAAAATAGTGTCCGTGGAGTTTCTTGCCCGTTCATCTTCATAGGTACCTACTACACTTTGGAATGGTCAACTAGCTTCATCTTTCTGACTGACCGACCCCTAGACAATTCAAAAGTGCCTGTAATTGGTTTATTTAAAATAAATGCTTTGAGTTTGAGTGTGAATTCGAATTAATGCTTTTTAATTCGAAATTCTAAAGACAAGCTTTCGAGTAAAGTAACTCATCCATCTAAAAGGACGATAACTATTTTTAACATGGCAATTGTGAAAACTGAAAATTCTGTAGGTACCTACCACACGCTACTACGAAAGAGGAACGGAAAATAATATATTTCACAAAACGAGTCTTTGGGTACAAATTAAGGCTCCTACAAACAGGCGCGACGCGCGACGCGAATCGCGCGCGACACAAAGGCACTGCTCGTTGCGCGACTTGTGGTGCCTGTGTCGCGCGCGATTTTATCGCGTGTCGCGCCTGTTTGAAGGAGCCTTTAAGCTTAAATGTTTGTCCTCCGTGTCAGTTTCATGAATTAATAACCCTGAAGTTTAAATTCTGGTTGTTGTTTGTGGAAATATTTTGATTTATTGTAAGATTCTTTGTCAGTATGGCGAGGTAACATTAAAATTTTAATCTCCTTACGAAAACAAATAAATACAAGAAACTTTGTCACTTTGTCGGCTAATAATTTTTGAACATAAGTATTGAAAAGTTCGGCTGCAAATAACCTACTTATATTTTTAAGCTCTGTCGCGGAAAGCAGGGGGTTCTTTCAGGTTCTTCGTTTCGAAGCTTAAGAGTACCTACGTTCCGTTTTTGTTGCAGTTTTATTCGAAACCGTGTACTTGGTCAGAGAGAGCAGTGGTGGCCCAGTGGTAACTGCCGCGACTTACGTGTTGTACAGACACCAGCACATCAAGCTACTACAATCTGTCAAATTTCCTTAATAGATTTTCAATTTTATTACTAAAGCATAAGGTTCAAAATTTATTGGAAAAATTTGATAGTTTCGGGTAGCTTGATGTGCTGGCGTCTGTACGTCGTAAGTTCGAACCCAGACAGGCGCTTTACTTTCTGTAAATAATTTCATCACCACTGGTTTCAAAACGGTGAAGGAAAACATCGTGAGGAAACCGGCATGTCCTAGAATAGAACCAACAATTCGAAGACACGTGACATCTACCAACCTGCCCTGGGCCCGCGTGGTGGATTACGACCCACTCCCTCTCACTGAGAGGAGGCCTGTGTCCCAGCAGTGGGAACATTATAGGGTAATTATGTTGTGTACTTGGTCTACTTATGACTGACTTCTTACCAAAAAGTGTTTAGTGATTGCTTTTTTTTAATTCGAACTAATATTATATTAATGCGAAAGTAGGTTTGTTTGTTTGTTATGCTTTCACGCTAAAACGGCTGAACGGATTTTGATGAAATTTGGCACATGCGTAGACCACGATCTAGTGAAGGGCTTTTCATCCTGGATCGCAGAAGTCGCGGGCAATAGCTAGTTGATAATAATTTGAGTTTGATCTATGTTGTGTCAGCGTTCTGAAAACTGACCAAACATATATTGACTTTCGAAACAGTCAAGACCATTTTTTCAATTTTTTTTACTATTATTTTTTTATTATTATTTTTACCCTATTATGTGGCTAGGCACACATGAAGCTTATGTACAACAGTAAACATTACAGATAAGTGCAAAAATTACGACCTTGCAAAAACTACATTTTCCAAGCCTTTCGTTTAATTCCATATCTCTCGGACTCGCGACCCAGTAACAAAGGCCCACAAAATGTTGCGGCAACGGATGCTCGTTCATTCGCTGCCCCTGAATTTATGGCTGTCGGCCCACTAAATGCATATTCTACTCAAATCGCTAACATACTTTATTGCACGGCTTCCGCTGGAAATATAAAATGCGACACTTTTCATTTGCCCGGATTTACAACTCTGGGAATGCTTGATATATTTTTCGGCACGTACATATATGTATGCTGTTACGTTGACTAAGTGGGAATGAAAGTGTTTTATTTTCATCAGATGGGTTTTGTTGCAAAAAACAGTTTTTCTTTGTGTTGCTATTTTAAATCTATGTAGGTATAATCTATCTATTTGCCACCCTTAATAATAAACGTATTTTATCAGGTGAATTCACACAGATTTCTCTCTTTCAGTCGTCAGAAATTTGACTTTCGAAAGAAGAAGCCAAGCGTTGTGTAACTATACAGACGCTATACAACGTTTACTAGTAAAGGGGTTAGTCCGTGTAGTAGAGCAGTGGTCATGAAATAATTTACAGAACGTAAAGACATTAGTCTGACTTCTGTACTCAGTGGTGGCCTAGTGGTAACGACAGACGCTTTACGTTCTGTAAATTATTTCATGACCACTGCTCTCAAAACGGTGAAGCAAAACATCGTGAGAAGACCGGTTTGTTCTAGAACGAAATTTTTTAAGACATGTGACGTCTACCCACTGGCCCACTCCCTCTCACCGAGACGAGGCCTGTGTCCCAGTAGTGGGAACATTATAGGCTGTTTATGTCTGACTTCGGGGCAAACGCCACTCTTTCCCTTTTCCACACACATCTGTCCACTGCCACTGTGGGCCAGTCCTTTCGGTAATCCTACCGAAAGGACTGGCCCAAGTTCGTCCCTCCATCTTCGTCTTGGTGAAGACCATATACTCGTATTGTGTAAATGAGTTCAGATGGCAGTTGATTCTGTGAGCTACAGTTTCCATCAGCACGCGTAGCATGACTACATCTATCTCTATGAACACATCTCTTTCTATCCCAGTGATATTCATTTTCTATAATTTTTGACTAAGTGCTGTATACAATCTGTCATTTCGTGTTTCAATTCTTTCGTTACTACGGTATGGTCAAAGTTTGAAGTTAGTCTGAAGGAGGAATCACAAAGGACCTACAAGTATTTACATAGGTTCATACCTACATATTTAATATAATTCCAATAACCCTTAATCTATTGAACTAAGCCATAATAATAACATGTGGATCGCTTGGTAAACGTAGACCTTAAACTAATATCAAGTTCTGGGCCGATGTCTGTCGGAAGTTTAGGGCCTTATTTGTATTCTCCTGAGTATGGGATTAAGTTCAGTCAAATTATTCAATATTATATGGCTACATCCACAGATATAGATAGAACTAGATAACACAAGTATCACGAACTGTATGAAAACCAAGCGTGCCATTTTTTTGACAAGCTTGCGCTCACGCTTACCCAGCCAGCAGTACACAGGACTAAGCTCGAAAGTGGCGGCATACGATTTTTGAACGTAAGCTGGTGCGATTTTTAGCACGCAAAGTAGTTGCTCTTGCGTTATCTAGGTGTATCTATATCTGTGGCTACATCGATCCTACTCGTAGAAGAATAAGAATAGCCGAAATTGAAATGAATGGCGCGTTATGGGAACATGGTAGCATATACATAATCACTCAGCCTGTAACGTTCCCACTGAAGGGACACAGGCCTCCTCTCTGTGAGAGGGAATGGGCGGTAACGCACCACGCGGGCCAAGTGCGGGTTGGTAGATGTCACATGTCTTCGAATGTTTAGTTCTAGGACATACCGGTTTCCGGTTACCGGTTGGTACAGTACCCGGCGATAAATATTGCACATCGACCTTTTTACACAAAACCATTTTATACAAAGAAAAAAAATAATTATCAAAAGAAGCAAATCATAATTGTTTTAACAGCTCCTAATAGATACCGGACTATTTGTATTTCGTGCGACAGAGATAATGCTCTACGAAGCCGAAATTAGCCGATTGTCTCTTTCCAAAGGTCGATGTGATATTTATCGCCGGGTTCTATACAGGATAATGATCAACTGAAATAGCATTTTGTTCATTTTACAATACCTGTCTATTACTGTACCACTGCAGGTCAAAAGCCTCTTCTTATACAGAGAAGGCATGTGCATTGAAATTATCACGCTAGTTCAAGGCAGATTGGCCATTTCAGACTTATATTAATCAAATGTCCAAGTTTCCTCACGATAATTAATTTCACTGACGGACGTCAGTGATGTCCAAGATAATCTTAGAAAGTTCCTATGGAACGCATGGAGCCTCTGACGTGTGGTATCTTGTCTTGGGCTTACCTTGGCCTCAATTCTGTATGTTAATTATTGTTCCCTGCGTAATCTTACCACGTGCAAACCACGTACGGTTGTCAAGCGTGGGTATTTTGACAGTTCAAACCACACCAACTTCGCGTTTCAATCATTAAGTCTTCATAGTGAATAAGGGCCCTGATCGTATTCATATTGTTAAAACAGTATTATTAACCATTTTATTGCCTACATGTGTTAAAAAAGACTCACTGTGTATATCGAGTCCCACGTCAATTTACATAGAAATGAGAAGCCAATAAATATTATAATGATGACATTATTATTTACATATTGTGTGTTTTCGTTGTTTACTGTCTTCTTTGCGAGCCAGTACAAATTGTACAAAGGGCTTATTAGAATAAGGGTTATTTGAATAACTGTTTTTTCTTCTAAAACCTACTCTTAGTCTCCAGTCGTATTATTATTTGTTTATTTATTAAATGGGTTAACTCCCAAGTCCCAATAAGCATCTAATATAATGATCGTTTATATTTAATTTCCATATCATGTTATTTCTCACAACCCATTTACATATTATTATTTAAAAAAAGATATTCGCTCTTTTCCAAGGCTCGGTTGTTCAACTATATTAAAAATATATCAATATGAATAAACATTTTATTAAAATTTAATTTTACATGAAATATGATCCATTTAAAATTATTAAAAACAAAGAATATTAATATCGGTGTTTTTCTAAGGCTCGATTGTTCGACTATATTTAAAAATTGACGAATATCAATAAACATTTCATTAAAAAAAATTGCATGAAATATGTCCAATAAAAGGTCTTAAAACTCAATATTTCTACATATTTGCTGACTTACTTTAGTATACCAATGCCACACTAAGTTATACTCGTAATATAATTATCATGACACTTTGATATCCGAACTTTTCCTGTCAAGATCAAGGAGCTCCCAAAACATAACAAAACCCTACAAAATATACTAAAATATTAACTAATAACTTACTTAAATCGCCTTCTAAGAACACAGCATAACTTCTCATGCAATAATGAATAACAGTAGCATATCTATGCGCTTTTGTGGTATTAACTGCAGTCAGCTGCTCCATCTCAAAGAGCACTTTGTTGGTCCAAGATAATATTAGTGAACGAATACTTACCTCACTTTGTATATGAAACTGAGCACTTTGAACATTACAATGCTTTACTGTATTGAGCTTACTATGAGAATAAAACGAGCTATAATTCTTGTGAAGTGTGAAGGGAAAATGTGAGTTTAGTTGGGTGTTATTTAGTTTTACTGCTAGGCGTTAAAATCTTGAATTATAAGTATAAGGAAATCCCTTTACCATATTAGCTTCAAGCCATTGCAATACTATGGCGGCATGGAAAGAGCGACTGTCGCAACCCAGCGCAGGGCACGCCACGATAGCGGCGGTAAGACCCCTCTTTGAGGAGTGGCTAGAGAGGCGTCATGGCGCCCTCACCTACCGCCTGACGCAGGTCCTCACCGGACACGGAAGTTTCGGGAGGTTCCTGCACATAATCAGGCGGGAGGAAACGCCCGGGTGTCACCATTGCCAGGATCGCCCAGAGGACACGGTGGAGCACACGGTGGAGGTCTGCCCCGCTTGGGCGGAGCACCGCCGTGTCCTCGTAGAGGCGATCGGCAGCGGCGGCGACCTCTCGCGTCCGGGCCTGGTTCAAGCCATGGTCCGGGGCGAGAGGGAGTGGGGGGCAGTCGCCTCCTTCTGCGAAGCAGTCATGCTAGCGAAGGAGGCGGCGGGACGGCTGAGGGAGAGAGCCTCCCGTCCCAGCCGCCGCGGGAGACGCTCCGGGCGTCGGGAGCCGCGCGACGACTCCCGGCCACCGTAGGCGCGGGCCTGCGGGCGGAGAGTAATGGGTAGCTCACCGTCCGATCAGGACCAGGCCCGTGCCGGACGGCGCGTACGTGTTCCACGCGCGCCTCAAAGAGATGTCAGCATTAAAAGAAGGGGCCCGTAAGGGCCGAAGCCTGCCGGGTCAGCGGGATTGTCCGAAAGGGTTACCGCTGGCCCGGAACATAAAGGGCGAAGGAAGGAACACGGGTGGGTTTTAGTCAGTAAGAGTCTGACACTCCCTTCCGCTCCACCCAGAGCGGGAGGAGTCATTTGATGATTTCCCATCCTGAAAAAAAAAAAAAAAAAAAAAAAAAGCCATTGCAATACTCAATGAAAACTTTTTAACAACTCAAAATAAAATATATTCAAAATTACTTAGGTATACTTACATTTGTTTAAGAACTTAGTTATTAAGGTTAAGTAAAAAAGCTTTTTAGCTTTTTCGTAAGTTAAATTATTTTATTAAAAAGTTTTTATTGTATATTTTTTTGTGACTATAATTTACTAATTACTACATGCTTAATTTTTTATTATTTTTAAAATACCTACCTACCTTACGTTAGCTATTAACTGTTATATAATCCTACTTTAACTATTATTTGTTGTATAATATGTATACTTCAAAAATCACCCCTATTTTCCCACCCTTAGGATAAGATTTGTTTTCCAAATTTATATGTAATCAACTTCGAGGAAAACTAATGGTATTTATTAAAATATTTACACACTAACTCTATAATAGAAATAAAAATTAAACATATTTACAAGTATCAAAAAGGGTTACAGGGCGTCGAAAAATTCGTCCACATCGCTGTCAACAGGAAAAGTGCCCAGAAGGCTGGCAGCATTGCCACGTTGGATAGCAATGCTGATTCTTTGGCCAAAAAATAGGCCCGCCCTCTGGTCACGTGAAGAGTCGACCAACCGTTTGGCGATCTCCCGAAATACTAGGTGGGCACTCGGGCCCCATGGCCCTAGAGTTTCAACCCCAAACGGTTCAAATACATAATCGCCAATTAAATTATTGTATTTGCGCCGTTTGAGGTTTTCAGCACCTGCAGCAGCCGCACCAGCGCAGCACACTGTGCTAGGAAGATGGGAAGGTGCAAGGGTGTCGACGCAAGTTGCGTCCCACACCAAAGGCCTACCCAACTTCCATGGCATTAAGGTCATACCATCTGGTCTCTTGCCATCGACGCGTGCCAAGCCAGTGGGTTCCAATACAGCTGGCACCCCGGCGGTGGCAAGAGCACGACGGATGAGATCATTAATGCTAGCGTGCCGCGCTATCCGACCTGCACTCTTACTACAAGAAAGGCCATGGTGTCCGAGGCAGTCGACTGCTTCACCACATTGACAGCGATGTGGAGCAGCACAAGGAGCGCCCAAACGCAAACATGTAGCGAGCCGGAAGGTTGTATCACCTAACATAGTTCCTATATTAGGTGACGGTAGAGCCTGAAGCCAAAGGCCCGACTCCCACTCACCCACAGCAAGCAGGCGGGCACGCTCAGCAGAATTGGTAGACGTATTAATAAGTTTATTCCGTACCAACCTGCAGAGCGGCTCATCCCACTGTCTCTGGGAAAACGGATTCTCGGGCCGATCCGTGTCCGGGCAAGCCACTTTCCAGGCGTCCTCTGCATCGGACAAGCACGGCACTTCCGAGCTAACCAGGGAGAGAGTTAAAATTTTCCTGGTTAGTTTTTCAGTGCTGTGGACAGAAGACAGGAACGCCGGTAAGCTAACACTAGAAATTTTGCGGATGCCAAGGCCACCAAAACGAATTGGTAGGGTGGCTTGCAGCCACGCTCGGTCGTCCAGGGCCACATTAAGAATGGATGATAAAGTGTTGCGAATAATTTGGTCAATTTTGTCCAAAAGTTGTGGTTTCTTCCAAAGAGGAGAACAACGGAGAAAATACATATAATTTGGACCAAAACAGCAATATCTGATAATGGTGAATGCCGAATGTAAATTAATTTTGGAGAGTCTATCCGAAATATCATTGAAATTTTTAATTTTGTCGTCGATGAAAGATGAAAAACTTTCTTCAAAAATAGGGGAACCAAGGAGGTGTAGGGAACTTTTTTCTAAAATTTTGATTTGTGGGGCTATTGCATTAAATTTATTTATAGTCGATTGTCTGTCGGTAATGTCAGAGAGGTAAATTTCACATTTTGAGGGGTTAAGGTCCAGGCCAATAGATTTAAATTGACTTTTGAGAAGTTGTAGGTCAGCCAAAACAGTGTCAATATCACCTCCTAGCGTTCCATCATCTAAATACCACACATTAAATTTTGAATTTAGTTGTTGAATTATGGGATGAATAGCCAAACTGAAAATGACAGGCCCGAGAGGGTCACCTTGTTGGCAACCAACTGCAGATTCCAAAACGTTTTCCTTGTAAAGTAATTTTGAAGGGTGTCTATAACATTGCCACAAAAAACCATAAATTTCGGGTAGTACTTTTTTGACTTCAGCCAACAAGGTGTCCCTATTCACGGAGTTGAAGGCATTTTTGACGTCAACCTTGAGGATGACCTCACCTTTGTTTGATTGTAGAAAAGATATTAAAATTATTTTTTTATTGAATAGGGTATACCTCGAATAAATAACTTCGAGGTATACCCTATTCAATAAAAAAATAATTATCAAAATCGGACTAAACTGTAAAAACTTATGCGTGGTCCTCCATAAAAAAAAATATATACGCATCGACTTGAGAACCTCTTCCGTTTTTTCGTCAGTAAAAAAATGGTGAATGGCTCAAAAGGCCAAATTTTTCTTTGGTCTTTCTTGGTGAGACTTCATTATAAACCTGATACGTCTCATAGGATACATTAGTACATTACTCATACACAAAATTAAAATCGTTTAGTTATCTTCAAAAAATAATTTTTATATCGATTTTTTCACCGCAATAATAATAGATACCTGCTAAATGGTAGGTACGTATAGAAAAATTACCAGTGTGCCAAACAGGCAAAAATCCTGTCAGTCACACTGGTGTTACAATCCTGGTGTGACTACGCATCCGCCCCAATCAAGCCATCAAAATATGAAATAGAGTTAACTACTCTATATGCATCTGTCTTTCCACAAGTTACACACGCTTTGGTCCAAGTTCTTCCTTTTTTAGCTCTCTCCTGGTCCTAGAACCAGCAGGACTCGTACAAGAAGAGAGAGGAGTACAAGAAGCATTATCACAAAATTTGATAAATATGACCGCAAGCACGCGTGAAATTTTAACGTTGTTACGTTGTGTTACCCAGATATAGGTTTATAGGTTGCCCGGCTATTTGAGCAGGATATTGGTGACGTAATAGGCACATATTTTAAAGCAGTAGAATTTTATTTCCGTTGGAATTTTGCCAACTCCTCATTTGGTCGCCGCTGTCAAATATCCTTTAAAATATATTCGAATGCTTTATCACGAAAAACCATAAATATTTTTGGTTTCATAAATCGAATAGAACTATGAAATTATGGCCGATTTATGGCATTAAAAAATCAAATATATATATTATATTCCGCACCATTTACATGACCACGAAGTATTTCATTTTAGTATGACTGTTTGAATTTAAACCTACATGACATTTATAAGAAAACTATAATATATCTGAATGTACCTATAACAATAATATAATTTAATTTAACTTAATATCTATTTTATATTAAATTTATTTTTTCTGATACTATGGGTGTATGTGTAAAAAAAAACTTGCCTGAAATAAATTTTTTAATTAGCCTTCGCCCGGCGGCGAGATGGGCTGACGACATTGTTGCCATCGCGGGCAAAACCTGGAAGAGGCTGGCACAGGGGCATGGAGATTGACACAAGAAAGAGAGGCCCCATCCCTAGCAGTGAGTGAAGTTGGGTGAGGATGATGATACTGATGATGATTAACCTTCGTTTATGGTAAATGTATATGAAGACTGTTTAGGGGACTACATGACCTAAGCCGAGGTCACTGTCGGACTGCATAGAAAAGAGAAGCGCGATGACACAACGCTGGTATAAAGAAATTACTTATCTTTTTACAAAAAATCTATTGATTCGACTAAAAAATTTAAACAGTAGTGGTTTAGTTGGTATGTTGCTCGTAGAATAATCTGACAAAAAATCAGAATGATTGTATGTATATTAGTATGGTTTTTATTGTAAAAAGAAAGTTTTTAGAGGTATCTTCATGATTTTTTTCCATGATATCAAAATTAGTTGTATTATGTTTTCAACACACTATCTACCTAGCATATATCCTGAAGAATATCATATATTTTTCTGATTTTGTTTACTGTATTCGATCATATACTTTTATTGCTTCTAAAACTTGCGTTTTTTTTGCGTTTAGGTCCTGTAATCCCCTTAATTTTATTCTCAGCATACCTAACATCACAAATAAGTACAGTAAAAGTAACACATTTCACTACCCATACAGATTGGACACTAGCAGATAAAGAAAAGGTCAGCTCCGTGAAGGCAATACAATCGTAAGAAGATGACAATCATTGCTATCTGTATTTGATAGACGCGGAAGTATGGTCCTCTTGCCTACGAGCATAGAGATAGTCGAGGTTTTAACTGTGGCACTAAAACTGTATCCCTTACCAAGAATATTAGTACCAAGTGACGTATGCCAACGGACACATTATTTTTGAACGAGTTGTCTTCTTTTTCATTATTTATACAGGGTTATTGGTAAATTATTAACAACCTCTTAAGAGGTCATTGTACTCATCATTATGGACAACTTTTACAGTGGGACCAAACCTGAAATCGCGAAAAAAAATTAAGCAGTTCCCTATATTTTGACGAACATAAATGTAGGGAACAGTTGATTTTTTTTTTGCGATTTCAGGTTTGGTCCCACAGTAAAAGTTGTTCATAATTATGAGTACAATGACCTCTTAAGAGGTTGTTAATGTTTTACCAATAACCCTGTATATGTATTTAACAAATAAAATTTCTTGTATAACATGAAGAGGGGAATATTCCATTCTGAAAAACTACTTACTTTCAAAAGTTCTATTTCAAGTAAGTATTGATTGAAATAGAATTTCTGTAAGAACTTTTAGAGTAGTGGTTGGTAATAAGCGGCCCACTAATTGGGGTTCGTAGGACTCGAGGCCAAACAGATAATAAGACACATTGATACAACTTCCTAAGCACTAGTCCCGAAGGCAAAAGACGAGATTCGATTCGGCGACAAGTTTCAGGCATTGAACGAAATTGTTTCAAATACGTGTACAGTGTGGACGACTATGATTACACACATATCTAATTATTATCTACTCTGAAGTTTACAACAATTAACGCTTTTCAAGCTGAAAACACCCCGGTTTTTATATTCACATGAATTCGCCGCAGAATAAATGGATTTTTGTGGCAACACGGCATTCACTACAAGTGGATTGGCGCTTAAAAAATATTTTTAATTCTTGCAAAAAAGTACCGGAGCTTCTGTTCAGAAAGTTCTTTGATACAGCATTCCACAAACAAACGGTATCAGTACAAAAGAAAAATATGGAAAATGTAGGTACCTTAACGGCAGAACTTCGTAAACAATTTTTGCTAAAATGCTTCAACTGCATTGCCTTTAAAAAGAAAACTTCGTCTTGCAATAAGACAAAGAAAAGTAAGGTAATACTGTTGCTGGCTCGAATGCCACTGTTTACTAAGCATCTGAGAAAAATAAAAAAAGTAAAAATGTTACGTAAAATAGTACTGTAACAAAGACTGGAATAGATAACCCGTAACTAGAGGTAGCTGAAAAGAGATTTAGCTTAAATCATAACTTCGTGTAAGTGAGTTTCTTTGTTTGTCCAACGATTGTTCGAATGATCACTGCATTTCGTTTTCTTGAGTTTGAGGCCAGCAGTGCGATTCTGTAACCTTCTCACCGTGAAAACTTACGTGAAGTGAGCGCGGAGTGAGCTGTCAATAGTGTCAATTCCTAGCAGACACAAACTCGCATCACCTAAGTTTTCACGGTGAGATTTTTACGAATCGACCAGCAGTTTCACCACCTCTGATGATCGAGTGTATTAAGCTAGCAGATAATTTAAATCAAATCCTGCTTCATCTTTTTACTTTCTGATGAGTGCCTATTCGCAGTCAGTGGAAAAGGCTTTTAGTGAAATTAGGTATTTTAATCCATTGAAAACTTAACCGCGGCCTAAATAAAATAAAATAAAAATATTTATTTGAAACTAAGAATTACATGTTACAAACCAGCCGGTCGATTCTGTAAAAATCTCACCGTGAAAATTTTGGTGAAGTGAGTTTGTTTTTGCTAGGAATTGACACTATTGACAGCTCACTCCACGCTCACTTCACCTAAGTTTTCACGGTGAGATGGTTACAGAATTGCAATGCAGTCATCATAAAATAAACACGAACATATCCACAAAACTGATCCTAACCCCCAAACTAGGCCTGGACCTTTGTTTTGGGGGTCAGCGTTTAGCCATGGGTTCTATTTCCAATCTAAAAGCATTTATAGGCTTAAGACCCTGCCTACCTAATTACGTAAGTGTTAGAAGATAATATTCCTATCAGTACCTACTACAAAACTTAATAATAAGTACTATAATTTATTCCTAAACCATGCATCAGTCCGCAATAAATTCGAGGATAAGGCAAGGGAACTTAGAGCCCGCAATAAAAAAACTAAATCCGTCGATAACAAACCGGGACCGTAACGTGGGGGCGAGGGCAGAGGGTTGAATGGTCAGGTCGATAACTGGAGTCGCATCTGTCAACAGATTTACGAAGGGTAACACACTAATATAAGGATAGTTTTCTAATACAACACAACACAATACAATCAGCCTTTAACGTTCCCACTTCTGTGACACAGGCCTCCTCTCAGTGAGAGGCAGCGGGCCGTAATCCACCACGCAGGCCCAGTACGGGTTGGTAGATGTCACATGTCTTCGAATTTTTGGTTCTAGGATATGCCGGTTTCCTCACGATGTTTTCCTTCACCGTTTTGAGAGCAGTGGTGATGAAATAATTTACACAAAGTACACCTGTCTGGGATCGAACCTACGGCCAACAACTCTTAAGTCGCGGCTGTTACCACTGGAGCCACCACTGCTCTAAAGGCCACTCTACTAAATATTCGTATTAGAAACATGGCGTTTCATCTTACAACCCAACACATACTTGTCATTCCAACATAAGTATCAATAAAATTTAAATTCAGACATTATAATGTCCAAAACTACGTCATCCCAGCTTAATTGGGACTCGTAAAATGATTATGACCTATTAAATTGTCTAGAATTCGGTGTTGTTCTCTAAATTTACATATCATGAAACATTTAGAAGGTCATTGTAATTGTGATGGTAATTTTAATGGGAAAATGTTAATGAACTTGAAATTTATAAGGGTTAAATGGGAGTTTTTTTTTGGAAACGCTTTTTCCATCTTTCGGACACGTAGGTGATAATTTTGGTCACTTTTGCACCTATCTTTATAAATATAATTCTTTTCTACGTGTGTATGTCACTAAACTCCTTCTAAACGGCTGGACCGATTTCGATGATTTTTTTTGTGTAATTATGAGGGTCCCTGGATAGTTTAGATTCACAATTGGATCCGCTAGCGACGCTGCGATCGAGTTCCAGGAAACAGGATAACGTTTAATCCAACGGTCAGCTAGCAATAGATAAATTAAAAATTCTATTTTGTGAATCATGGGTATCTCAAAGGAAAGAATAATTTATAAAAATAACTAACTTCTTTAAATTACTGAGCGTAATGCAATATCCAATGCTTGACACATAAGTAAAATCATTCCCACCACATTTGTGTCAATCCATTTAGAAATCCTTAACCACTCACGACTTTTTCTGCCAAAAACGAAATACCCTCGAATTTTCGCAACTGCCTTCAAGTACGTACCTTCGCACTTAAGTACATACGTGCCTCACGACTTCATGAGGGCATCAACGTAAGTATAGGCACAGAATGCTCAGAGTGGCAGTGAAAAGGGTTGGGTCACCGATAGATAAGGACGGACGCCACCGGACACTTGGCCGCGTCATTGTCAGACCATAAAGCCCCAAAGACCCAGTATTATCAAGATCTTTTAGAAAATTTCAATTTGAACCGATATTTTATTTAAGAATGTTTCACGTCAGTCATCAGGACGGTCGGATATTGGAAAGAAAAACTGTTTAAAGGCCGCGCCGTCACAGCTTCCGCAATTTGTGGAACGCATTTTATTTGATTTGTTTGGTTTGATCTTTTCTTTTAGGTACCTTCTCTTTATTTTAGAGTTAAGAGAATTTTATTGCAATAAAAGGTTATAAAGCTTCTGGAGACACCAGTTACTGCTTTTTTAATTTTAACTAGCTGTGCCTGCGACTTCGTTCGCGTGCAAGTCGGAAAACAAATTGATTTTGAAGCTGTTTTTTTTAGCGCGGAACCCTATTTTTTTTTTAAATATAATATGTATCGCAAATCATATTTTGATCAAGATACAACCTGACACTGACCTGCAAATAGCAAAAAACGTAAGAGAATTTGAATTTCGTGGTCTACCACTGCGCATTCACCTTAATATTCAAGCATTACTTAAAAGTAGTTTCAACCGATCAAATAGCTTGAATGTAGTTTTAATTAATGCTTGAATATTGAGTGACTTTCTGTATTACGGACCATAGATGTGTCCAAAACTGTTTTCAATAATTCTTACATGCAACAAATCTTCTTCAGTTATGTGTTCATGTGCAAATATAAACCAGATATACTAATTAGCGAGAGTTAAGCGATCTGAAAGATAAAACTCTCTAACAGTGCTGCATTCAAATTAACAAATTACCATCTGTTAAATATCGCATTACATGAATCTTTTAAGGACAGCCCAGAATGATAATGTTCAGTCCCATTACGTGATACGCTGCAGTGCCCCGAGGAATGTCTGTCTGTATGTTAATTTGTGTAATTGTATGTATCTTAGGGTGCATACATAAATGTGAATGCGCGGCGAATGTGCAAGCGTTGGGTAAACAGCTGACTTTTATATCCTGGCTGATAAAGGGTGTGTCAGTTGTGCAAGTCACGCTACGACCTACGCCAATGTATCGCCGACTAATTTTAATTACAATCCTGGCCAGAAACGAAAAAAATGTTTATAAGGCACCACATTGGGGTAGTGACACTGACCTGTATTATACATGTTAATTGAGGTCAGTGGGTAGTGAGGACACGATGAAACGGATGAATGATGGGACCCGTATAGGGAGGAACGTTATGAGTATGAATGTGAATTGAACATTCTAGCCATAAAAGGATTGCCAAAGAAACGGTAGGAATTAAAACGGCTAAAAAGAGGTAAATACTGAGATGACGGATGATAGTGATAATTATTACTAAAGAAGACATGCTGCCATCATCTGCCTAGCCTTTTCCCAACTATGCTGGGGTCAGCTTCCAGTCTAACCGGATACAGCTGAATATCAGTATTTTACATGTAGCGACTGCCTATCTGACCTCCATAACCCGAACTAGGTAATACGATACCCTTGATAAGACTGGTTGTCAGACTTTCGGGTTTCGCGAATGACAGCCGGGACCAACTGTGCCGACCCTAAATATGTGACCAAGAACTTAGTCATTTCCAGAATTAAATAAACAATTATCGGTATAATAGTTCCTAATAAGAACTCTTAAAAATCCATTACTCTTGATTAACATATCCCACGCCCTCTCACGATAGATACTCGTACAGAAAGCGTTTAGTCGCCCTCATTCATGGAGTGACTCTTATTTGACTCCTTTAACGTGTGTGAGAGCAAACGGTAGAAATGTTGTATTAATTTATCATTTACTAGCTTCTGCCCGCGACTTTGACCGCGTGAAATTTCATGTTCTCCGACCCGTATCGCCTGCTCCCGCTATTAATTCGTTTTCGCTAAGCATTCTTTCGGATTTTTTTTTGTTTTTGTTCGACTCGTAAGGGTCGTGAAGTTAAATAGCCTGCCTATAGCCTTCCTCAAGAATTGGCTATCAAATGCAAAAATATTTTTTTCTAATCCTATTGAACGTTCCAAAGATCAGCGCGTTGAAATACACAAACAAACTCTTCAACTTATTAATTAGAATAGATTTAAACTGTAACCTTTGTCAGCTTGAAGATTACCTATTTATATTTAAATACTTATTGTTTTATCTTCGGGATCAAAACTTATGCAGGTGAAACCGCGGGCCGCTGCTAGTAAGTAATATCCACAAATTACATAGTACCCAGAGTACCCACGTCCATGCACCAATTTGATTAACATGGCGGAACAGAGAACGCTTCAATTAGCAATGACTCTACAATAAGCGCTATTAACTATGAGGTAACAAAGATAGAATGGTCAACGCAATGTAAATGGAGATATATATGTATTATTAGATCTACGTATTATTAGAGCTTCAATTTTATTTTGTCTCGATTCTGATATTATATGTTCTACGTTCTATGTTAGAAGGTTTGGTTGCCGCACTTAGTTCTTCAAATAGACCATTATAAGTGGGCCACGGCTGACAGTGGTTGTTTACATCTCCTGGCCAGTTGAGAACATCTGTGTAAGATCTGGTTGTCAGAAACCTCCGAGGGTTTCTGACCTAATCTGGGTGACGCCTGTGCATTCAAGGAGCATATGCGCAACGGTTTCCTCAGTCTCCATGCAAGCCCTGCAAAGGACTGTCCGTTATGACTATTGTGTCGAAGTGTTTGTTTAGCCAGCAGTGTCCAGTGATAGTCCCTGTCACCAGGTGCAGGCTGTTCCTGTCTAGACGTAATACCCGTTTCGTTAGCCTACGATCTAATGATGGCATGCGGCTTCCTTAGTAATTCGTTGATTCTGATATATTTTTGAAGTTTATCGAATTATCCCCTTTATTTATAAACGTTGCTTAATGTTAAATAATCTACAATCAGTGAAGATAACAATGCCTGAATATTTGCTGATATTACTTGCAGAAGTTAATGTATAATAGTGTATCGACAGTGAAAAAGGTAAATACTTACCTTTTTCACTGTCGATGTGTTTTTCACTGTGAATGTTGGACACTATTATTCATCAGAATTAGCTATCTAGTTGAGATGTATAATCAGCCTATAATGTTTCCACTGCTGGGACACAGGCCTTCTCTCTGCGAGAGGGAGTAGGCCGTAATCCACCACGCGGACCCAGTGCGGGTTGGCAGATGTCACATGTCTTCGAGTTTTTGATTCTAGGGGTTCCCTCACAATATTTTCCTTCGCCGTTTTGAGAGCAGTGGTGATGAAATAATTTATACAAAGTGAAGCGCCTGTCTGGATGCAAACCTACGACCTACAACCCGTAAGTCGCGACCGTTACCACTGGGTAACCACTGGTCTAGTTTAGATGGACGTAGGGCTTAAAGGTTCTAGCATGATCGACACTATTTAAAATCCCTTGATCCCGTCAATATCCAAACGTACTTGAAATTCTAGGGTGATATGTTGTCATTTGTCTTTGAAGATAAACATACAACTGAAAACTCAATTTCAGAGAACATGTTAATACTAATATTACTAATGCACGCTCTACTTGGCACGTCTACACATGTTTTACGAAAGATTCATTATAATTACCTACGTCAAGGAGCGAAGTTCCCGCAGACGCAAACGGTCTGTTTATACGTCCATAGTTTACTGCACAGAAATAACCATGACAGTTGTATGGAAATACGTTTGTTTACGTCTGTTATCTGAAGACTATCAAACTATGCGGCCCACGGTTACTGCCAACGCCAACGATGGAATATAAAGATTTTAGAAAGAACGATCAAAATAGAACTGCATAGTGTGATAGGTACGATTGTGATATCAATAGGGTTAGATAGGGTTTTGTTTTCACATCCTAGGCCCCTAAAATTAGAGCCCTGTGAATGACTCGAGAATAGATAAATGATGGATGCGTTGTCAATAGGGTTCATCATCATCATCATCATTTCAGCCGAAGCACGTTCACTGCAGGACATAGGCCTCCCCCAAGCACCTCTACTTCGACCGGTTCTGTGCTTCTCGCATCCTACGGTTTCCTGCGGTCTTCACAAGATCGTCGGACCGCCTTGTGGGAGGCCTTCCAACGCTACGTCTTCCGGTACGCGGTCGCCACTCCTGAACTTTTCGTCCCCATAGACCATCTGTTCTGCGAGCAATGTGCCCTGCTCACTGCCACTTAAGTTTGGCAATTCTTTGGGCTATGTCGGTTACCTTGGTTCTCCTACGGATTTCCTCATTCCTGACTCGATCACGCAGGGCAACTCCAAGCATAGCCCTCTCCATTGCCCTTTGGGTGACTTTTAGCCTTCTTATAAGTCCTATTGTGAGCGATCAATAGAGTTAGGTAGGGTTTTTCACATCCTAAGTCCCTAAACTTTGAGTCATGAATGACTCTAGGACAAGAGAATAGATAAATGATGGATGCATTGTCAATAGATTTACTTAGGAAGGTTTTGTTTTCACATTCTAGGTCTCTAAAGTTAGAGCCATGTGTATGACTCCAGAAAAAGTGAATAGATAAATGATGGATGCATTGTCAATAGGGTTAAGTAGGGTTTTATTCACATCCTAGGACCTTAAACTTGGAGCCCTGTGGTGTTTAGGAAAAGAGAATAGATTATTGATGGTAGCATTGTGTGTGAGATAATGGTATCAAAGGAAGGAAGCATTAAGACGAGGTCTGATATACCTACCCAACCGGAACGGAAAAAAGGACAGGAAGATGGGTATGATACAAAATCCTCAACTGAGTTCAGCTGTAAACGTTTATGGGTACATTATTATGAAGCTATTCCATTATGGAGTAGGTATCAAAAACAATTTGTTTTTTTTCTTCAATTTTTCTCTTAATGTTGTAGGTTCTGCTTATACTTAATTGCAATTTTAAACTTTTATGATATAATGTCTTGACTATAAGCGTTTTGTAAATTAACATGTCCTATTAAAACGAGCCGGGTGATCTGTAATTTGAGACCCTCCTATCTCAGACACCTTTCTCTATACTATAAGATTTGCATTCAGATTTGCAATCAGTGCATGTAAATATGATGTTGCGTTCCTTCTTCACTGTACTAATAGTGAAGAAGGAACCTACGCTTCCAGAGAACCATCTTTAAAGATTCCGGGTTTGATATTCAAGACATCAAATCCGGAATCCGAATATTATGTGATCACAAGACCATCAAAAGCTAAAAATACCGTTTCCAGGTTCAACTAAAAACAGAATAACGCCCAAAGTATCGTATTCCAGAACCAGTCCATCAAACTTTGACGTAATACAGCTTTGAGCTCGATCAAAATTCTTATCTAAAATCATATATTCACGTGCTTGTTCAAAAAACGAAAATATAGTCATGAATCAGGTTTACGTGAATGTTATAAATTATTCGGTTTTCGCACGGAATGTAAACAGTTTATATTTCAATCATCCACCGCCTCATTGGCCTGGATTCTAAACTGAGCTGGATCCTGAGCTATGCCTTTCATCCCCAGTCAAGGAAAATTTGGTGAGGAACTGAAAGACGAGAAATCATTTTAAGATATAGATACCCTGTTAATTGTTTCATGGAGAATTTGAAACCATTTGCTCTAGTCATGACTATCGAAGAACATTATTGGAGACCAACTGGCTAGAATTTTTAGAAGCATAATAATTATTTTTTATAACATATTATTATAGGTAGATACTTCTCGGCGGAGACAAGAGTCGACTGTAACTTTTGGAAGTTTTGGCTTGCTGCAGTAGGTATCTACTCTGTTACTAGCCAGCAACCTTTTCAAGTAGCTTTCAGAGATTCCTTGATGCACCCTGATATTTGTCCTGTTACCACTTTTTTTTATCAGCTCATTGCGACCATCAGCCAAAGTGCTGAGCGAAAACGAACCACGTTGCATCTAATTTCCGATAGATTTTCTGTTTTCTTCTAAAGCCTCTTTCTGAAAACACAGATCGACAGGCCCTCACTCTTAAAGTAAGATTCACAAAACGCATTTTGAATTTACTGTAGGTAATCCTTGCAAGTAACTATCGATCAGGTTAAGCTACGCTTGCCGCGGTTGGTCCGTGGATAGGTGACCATTTTTACATACCAAGACCCCTCCGTGCCTCGGAAACCACGTTAAGCTCAGCAGCTGACTGTCAAAGATACACGAATTACAGCCGGGACCAACGTCCCGGCTGTAATTCGTGTATCTTTGACAGTTGTTACGGGCCGTCAGAAGCCCGAAAGTCTGTCAACCAGTCTTACCAAGGGGTATCGTATTACCCAGTGACTGGGTTGTGGACAGTCGCTCCATGTAAAATATTGGTATTCAGCTGCATCCGGTTAGACTGGAAGCCGACCCCAACATAGTTGGGAAAAGGCTAGACAGATGATGATGAATAGAGTTACTTGCTATAGCAGAGCAAGTACACGTGTAGGTAAATATTTTAATATTACGCGAACTAAGTTCAAAGTCATATGAGACGGTTATTTTAGGCATACCTACTTACTTACCAAAGTAAATTAAAAAAGCGGTCTGTGAATCTTATCCTTAGTAGAAATGTTCTAAACATTCCCATTGTACTCTACACTTGCTAGCTTGTTTTGGCAACAACCCTGAGTGTAAATTAACGAGTTATTGAGATTAATTAAAACTAATTGGCTGTAATAGAACATGAGGATAGTACTTCGAAACTCCCACCCTATATTAATGCTTTAATTATCATAATCAAGGATATGAGCAAGTAACTTTTAAAGTAGGTACTTATCTACGAAGAATGGGATCCAACTGTTTAGTAACTTTTCTCCATTAGAACTCTAGGTTTCGGACTTGCGACCCTACCTTTTGTTAGAAGTGGGGACACACTTCTAACAAAAGGTAGGGTCGCAAGTATAATAATACGATTGGTAGGGTATCCAATAAGAATTCCACAGGGGACAAAACGTCTAGGTCTTATAGGTATTTACCAAAAAATGTGGTTTGGTAGGTAGGTACCTAAGGACGTCACCCACCCAAACAAACAACCAACCAACCAATTAACCAATCAATTAACCAACCAACCAACCAATTTATCTTTCTTTTTCTGTATCGATACTAATATTATAAATTCGAAACTAACTCTGTCTGTCTGTCTGTATGTTACCTTTTCACGCCTAAACCACTGAACAGATTTCGATAAAATTTGGCAGAGACATAGATTGCATCCCGGGGAAGGACATGGGGTAGTTTTTATCCCGATATTCTCACGGAATCGACACTTATTCGGGTGAAACCGCGGGGCGCTGCTAGTTGTACATAAAGAAAAGCGTTCATTAGGAATCTAGTCACCTACCCCATAACATTACTCATTGCGCATAAATAATAGGAACACAAAAATTCCGCAATTACATTGAACTTCTCTGTATTTAATGTGATTCCATTAAAAAAAGTTAATTCAGTTTGCCTTCTCTTCCCCGAGATTAAACCCTGAATTTTTAATATTAGTTTACGGTAGTGAAAAAGTAATCTGGGTTCGGATTGCGGATTCGTTTAGTAGGACAAATTGTAACCACATTGGGATCTGTTTTCACACTCAACTGCTGTCAATTTCGAAATGCCTGTACCTAGCAGGCACCACGCAGTTTGGCAGGTTTATAAAATGTCTGGTCCAAAATAAATGTTTTTTTTAGGAGTTTTGGAAGGAAAAAGGGGAGACTTTGGGAAAAAGGTTGGGGTAGGACGATTTTACAATCATCTACTTAAGCACAGCCAGAAAAATTAATTCTGACTCAAATTGATACTCTACGTCATTAGGTGAAGCCATGGCCTGCAGCCATTTCATACTTCTGTCAAAGAATGATAGTTTGATTTGAATAAGGGAACGAACAATTAAGTTGAAAGTCAAATTGTGTAATAATTTATTTACCTGACTTTATTTTATCAAAGCCATAAAATATGTTAACTTTCTAATAATTCAGAACCAATTAAGGCATAGTATAATGACACCCCAGTCTCAGACATTAAATAATCAAGGGTGGTATGCACCATAATGTCCATAGGTCCAAATTTGTTTAGCAACGCCGTAGGTCTTGCACTCTTGCATATAGCACATAGGTACCTAGGTAGCTAATACTAGCTAGGCAATCTATACTTAGTACTTAGATAGTAGGTGCTGCCACATTTTCACAGTAAACAAATTACGATAACTAAATACAATTTACGTTACGGCGAAAATACGGGGAAATACATTTTCTCTCAAAGACTAGACTTCCCGTAGCACGTTGCCAAGACAGGATTCGTAACATTAAAAAAAAGAATGTAAATAAGAAACACGTGTTCCTGTGTGTACTTCAATAATGAGATATCTATTTATAGTTCGTTTATGGATTATTAATTAATTCATTATTAGTTTCTAATAAGAATCTAATAGGTGATGATTTTTTGTTTTGGTCACGAAATTGCATCTTTACCCTAGACTGAAATTTAAAATTAAAAAAGTAAGTCAATAGTATAGTAGGTATTTTATATTATGCTGTGTTATTATCTAAATAAATAACAACGCAGTAGCTTTACGAAAATACTTATTTTAACTCACTAGTTTTTATAAAAGAAATAAATTAACTTACCCTTTTAAGATCCTCATTAATCACTGCTCAAACTAAGTAATACTACTCGATTAATTCTCGAATTATTCTCAATACAATATCGTTGTCGAATTGTTTGCAGTTCGATAGCTAATACAAAATGTCAACACTTCACTGAAACCACGCGGATATTATGTTATTCACTCCGGTCCAAGCACGCGGTTGTTCACTGTGTTCATGTTTCGATCGCCGTTTCAGGCGGCTTCATTGATAACTCGCGTCTTACTGAAAACACACGCTGCTTCGAATTACGGAGCTCGGAGAAGCCGGCTGCACCAATCTGTTGTCTTCCAACTCATAAACAAACTGGCAAACGGAATGAAGCTAGCTACGGACGCAGCGGTACTAGGTATAACACAGTACACTCTCGCTTCAGGAGGAAACAGACGGCTCTCAACACGAAAACTTCAACACACAAAACATACAGAAACAAAAATGAAGAAAGGTTTAATTTATAAGCAAAACAAAAGATCACATGATGGTTTAGTATCGTAGAACAACGAAAACAACGCTAAGTAGGAGCGAGATTAGCGCTAGTGTGACGTAGTACTAAAGCTTCCGCGTCTGCGTGATGGGGTCGTGTCCTTCAGAAAGGCCAATTTCGACACTATGTCCTTGCATCAGAGTCCATGTGGAGAGGCATTGTCACTGGGTATTGCAGCTTATCAGTGTGATGCACACAATTTTGGGCTTTGTCTCTACGTGATTTGGTTTAATTTTGCGTGGCTCGTGTATAATACTGCAGGCCGACGTATCACGTGCGTGCAGGGGGGCCAGATGATCGCAGTTTGGTGAACTCACCCACGACCCCTCGGTGTACGGCTCTGAGCTAAATACAATTTCAAAATAAACTTTGATTTGGTTAGATTTCACTATTCATTAGATATGCTCTATCAGTTCAAAGTTTTTTTGTGGGTAGTTAAGACTGACAGTTGACAGTCTGTTGTTATTACCATGACGTGGAATAGTTATACCTAAACATTATTATATAGCATGTATATGTTTATGCCATCAAAAACATAACTCGTAAAAAAAACCAAGCTTCGCAACTCAGTTCTTCTACCGTAAAAAGTTGTGAGATCCATGTAATACCAAGTCGGTTAATTTATTCAGTCCCTCTTCTTAAGTTAGTACGTAATTAGCTAACCTTACAACATCTTATAGTGACCATATCAATATTAAAAATCTTTTATGTTTTGAATAAATAGATTGACTTGGCCATCGCATGAAAACACAATGTATCTCATAAAATAATTATATTATATTAAATTAGATTGTTTAGTGCGATTGCCAAGTCAATTTATCAATCTATTAAATAAATTTGACAGATTGTAGTAACTTGATGTGCTGGCGTCTCTACCTATTATTCTATTATATTATACATAATATACCTAGGTACCTACACTGATTCATTCGCTGTAAATGTAAGTTTGTAATCCTATATATTTATATGGGATTAAAAATTTATTTATGCAGTTGGTGTTATCTAGAAAAGTGGATAGAAATTGCAAAACATTTTAGTTTTTCTTTGATTTATACACTAAACACTAATGTATTCTAAATTTGTAACTTCTATATCTGCTAGAAGTGCCTTTACAGTTATGATGATCGGTCAGTCGGTCAGTGAGTGAGTGACAAAATTAAGAAACTTTGACTAGTCATAATTCTTAACCTACTGGTTCAAATTGAATAAAATTTGAAACATATCGTGTTTATACAATGCCTGCTTGGTTACTGAAAATTCAGGCTTCTAGTTTTATCCCCAACAAAGTTATAGAGGGTCGAAAATGGCCTGAACTGCTTCGAGAAAAGGATGGTACGGCCGTGCCACTTTTTGCTCCACTTGGTGAGGGCACTGCCGTGCCCCCAGATAGCCATTGTGATCATAAATGTCAAATAGTAGTTAGGTAAGTAGGTACAGTACACCACGCCGATTATGTGTACGTTACCCCAGCAAGAAAGTGTCTCCTAGAGTTATAGGAGTAGAACGTATAATATGTGCCCTATCTGCTGTAAATGTGCCCCCAAATAAAAAATGTGTGCCCCCTGTCGTTTTGGAAAAAAACGGAAAAAACGATTCCTGCTGGGGTAACGTTTTTCTAGCAGGAAAATTCTAAACGAATGATCGGAGAGAGAAAAATTGTGCATGGCCAGAGAGCTTATATGTGTGCCCTAATGTGCCCCCAAAAAAAAAATCTGTGCCCCTTCAGGTTTTCGAGATATTGCATTTCCTGCTGGAGTAACGTTTTGATGAATCGTATATCTCTACAACCATTGCATGTGCCCCTGTAGAGTAAACATACACGAGTAGCTCTTAATGTGTGCCCCTTAGTGCCCCAATTAGTTTTAAGAAAATATTTATAGTTTTCAAGTTATAGCGGTTTTATGAAAACCCGAAAAAACATCGCAGCGCCTAAATTAGACAAGAAACAAGTTCGCTGAAAACTGTATTCGGTCCTTCTTGACGCTAATAATAACCATACAAAGTTTCAAAACTATTCATGCATGCGTTTTTGCTAAAAGTCAAAACGATGGTGTCCTAACTTTGACGGCAAAATACAAGGAACCGGCTCAATCCGAAATGTGTAGGTGTAAACCAAAATCATGTGCCTTTAGTCAAAAATATATGGTGAAAATATTCAGCTTGGAATGTTTCGCATTAAGTAAATATTAACAAATAACCAAAATATGTAAGCAACGGCTGGTTATCCGACCAAATTTGAATGACTACTAAAAAGCGACGGATTCATACATATCGATGACCTTCTTTACTTTACTCACTAACCGGTTCACACGTGTTGTGCCTGAGTACACTGACTTACAAAAGTAATAAGTAATTAAATAAAGTTGTTATTGGATTATATTCTACTAGCTGTTTCTATGACGTTACACATGATTAAGTACATTATAAATAGTAGCCTAAGTGCTATTCCAAGGTAAGCTATCTTCTCGATTCTAAATTTCATTAAAATACATCCAGTAATTTATATACTACTAAAAAGAGGTAGCTCTTTTTTGTATATAAATAAAAAGCCCGTATTTGTCTTTTTATATTAGGTACATATATATTTATTGAAAGAGATTAGATATCGCTAAAGATACCTAAAATCGTGTACTGCGCATGTCAAACCACGTGGTGTGTCAAGTCTCATCTTTCGTGGCACGCATTGTAAGTTTTTCATCATTAAGGGGAATGCTCCAACTAGCCCGCGGAATTCAAAATTTCTTGCGTTTTTTGCAATTTGCAGGCCAGTGCTAGGTTGTATGTTGATTAAAATATTATTCGCGGTTGTAAGACGTATGTAGTTACAGAATTATAATCATCAATACAACCTTCCAAGTTCATAAAGGTGTAGGAACCAAAAAAAAGAGAAAAATTCAGCCCTACTACACCTTTATGAACTTGGAGGGTTGTATTGATGATTTTGATGATTATACTTCTTAATAATATTTTAATCAACATACTACCTAGCACTGGCGTGCAAATTGCAAAAAACGTAAGAAAATTTGAATTTCGCGGGTTGGTTGGAGCATTCACCTTAACCAAATACATTTTGGTACCTACAGTTTTGAGAGTTTTATTTAGTGTATATGTCGCAGGTTTTTCATAAAATTGGGTTTTTGATGAAAAACCGGAAGACGACACATATCTATGAGGAATTTATAATTATTAACGATTATATTAAAGCTGATTATGTAGTGTCACATAATTTTGATTTGATGGCGTTTTAGATATATAAGTGTCATTCCACAGTCAGGTGATAATGTTGTTACGTAGGTATATGGGATAAATATGTTTATTTATAGCCAAATACCATCAGATAATTTGGCATATTCGATGTTTACAGTTATATCTTTATGCGGTTTACTATACTAACACACTTTATCTGAATCTATGTATAAGCAAATTACTCGTAAGAAAATTATTTATCTGTGATTTAAAATTTAAAATTTTTTTACACAATATTATACTTAATACTGATCTGTGATTTTTTGTGATGCGAATTTACTAATTATATGTTAGACTTAGATGAATAACTGATCTGTGATTTAAGAGCGCTATCACAAGTTTTTCTTGTTTAGAGCGTTTGACTCGAGTTTTGATTTGTGATTATGGTTTAACTAAAGTCACAATAGTAAAAAAAATACATGCCCGAGAAAGTTTAATTCCTTCTTTTGGGAGCGCATTCAATAAATATTTCAGTTTGTTTACATAAATCAGTAAAAAACTTGTTCCTGCAAAGGCTGTTTCATAAAAATTTAATTTCGGGCATCTCGCGATGCTCTGTTACATCGAAGATATAATAGTTTAATAATTTATAAAAATGTCCACGGTACAACTGTATCTTCTACTTTGGTATGCATACATCAATTTATTATGTTTAATACAGTAATAAACCAAAAATAATTCCGTAAAACAGAGAGTTAATGATATCTTTTCAGCCGAAATGATATTTTTTATCTCTGAATATTTAATAGAAATTCAAACAAAAAGTGTTTAATAACTAAGGTTACTTTGTCACCTTGCTTGAAAAAAAAAAATACTCTATTTTGAAGTAAAATAATATTTTTAAGCAATTGTTTTATGCAATGCTTTTTTATCAATATAAATCTCGGGATGCACGGTCTTAGCTTTAGTCCGCGCCGAGCGCTTTCAGAGGGAGGACGTAGCGCTCACTCGCTGCTGCCGTCACGTGATCTCTTTCGACAATTCGCCACGAATAAAAAGCGACCAACACTTGTTGATACAAGTGAGTTTTTTTTTTTAATTAGTTATGTTCTGATTGTAATGTATATAATATAATTATTTTCCTATGATGTTCCAACGCGAATATAATTATAGAAAAAAAACATACGTAAATATAGTTGTTGTTTTTAATTTTTCTGACTTTTTTATTTATTGTCATCTCCAACTTTAATTTAATTAATTATTTTCAGACAAATAACACACAATAACAATAATGGGCAAAATAGAAAAAAATAGAACTTTTGGTGCTGTCAAAATAAAAAAAAAAGGTTTTGGCCGATAATTTGAAACGCGCAAGAGAAGCTCAGCGGTAAGAATTTTATGAGGAGTGCGTGCTTCCTGAAATCATAGATTCGAGGAAAGCACGGTTTATGCCGCTTCGGAGAATATTATTTTAATTATTTTACAATTATTATACTGGTTTTTTATGGTTCCGTACCTTAAGGGTGCCAACGGGACCCTATTACTAAGGCTCCGATGTCCGACTGTCCGTCTGTCTGCTAGTGTCTCATGAACCGTTACAAGTTCACAGTTGTAATTTTTAATTTTAATAAAACGACTTTTGATTTGTCTTTTTTATTTTCTTTTGACTTTTTGACGTGACAACGTCTAATAAATCGATGAAGCTGGCTGCACACACGAAAAAACATGACTCATGTAGCGTTACCTCGCGGCCTTGCTCTGCTGTAGCGTTGTACGCCATGGCGGCTTGAAGTGCAAGCGAGAGCGCGGAACGAGCGATGAGAGACTGATGATGTCGAACGCTGCCGAATCGGCCTCCGCGTTCGGCAATTTCATTAATGTTTTGTTATGACGTTGTCACGTTAAACTATCGTCCGTAAACCGACTTTACAGACAACCGATTTTTATCCAAACTGTAGAAACAACATCACATTGCATTTATTTCTATAAATAAGTACTAAAATGTCTTCCTACCTGCTAAATAAATTACATAATATATTAAACTTCGTAAAAAAGTAGGTACAAAAAGTATTTATAAAAGTAGCACAAAAGTATTTGTAAGTAATGTTAGAGGCTGGCAACGCGCAAGTAATGCAGCTTCTGGCAATGCAAGCGTCTTTAGGCCAGCGTTGCCAGTATGTTACTTTTGTAACATTTTACGTTACTTTTGACCCTCTCATGTTACCTCCATGTTACACGCCTCAAAATGTTACTTTTAAGACTTAATAAAAAATATTTCTCAGAAAACAAAAAATAAACATGAAACGGAACGCAAAGGTTTCGTTTGTCATGTTGGCGCACTTGATTGTCTTGATTTTGTGACCAAATTCTGACGCGACGACAGCGCGAAAATTTTTCACTTCGTTTGTCGTATCGCATATTCACTCACTCGCGTGAATTTCTAAATGACCCATCCCGCTTACTTAGGCGAGTGAGCGACAGCCTAGTAGTGGCATCCGTGTTGGTTCAGTTCAGTTTGTTATTACGATTCTTTCGAAGCCTACTAAGGGGACAGCTTTTTTTTATGTAATAAAGTGCCATGTTATTATTAGTCGTTTTCCACAAAAAATAAGGTAATGTTACTTTTCTCGTGAAAATGTAACTTTTTGAGCTCTCTCATGTTACATTTGACTATCTGTCACTGGCAACACTGCTTTAGGCTGCGGTAACTACACACCATCAAGCGGGCCGTATGCTAGTTTGTCACTTTAGTGGTGGTGGTGGTGGTGTGGTGTTTATTTGCAATGTGCGTTTTTGTTTGTGCAGAATAAACAAATTTTCTTTCTTTTTTCTTTATAAAATAAAAATTAAAAGTGAAGTAAATTTGTATGACCCTATTGTAACTCAAACCGTTGTAGGTAACACTCATCGGTACAAATAATATTTCATGAACTATAATAACAGTAATTTAATTCATTTTGAAAACGAAGGCTCTTGTTGGTTTGATCCTGGCGTCCGACGCATAGCGGTTTGTATGTGTGCATAGCGTTCTTCCCTAGACGCACACGTGCGCATCTGCTGCCGCGCGCCGTCGAATTTACCTAAAACTGAGCACTTCGGTTTTGTAATAACGCTCTTAAATAATAATGACTACACAACGTGCAAATAATTTCTTTGATCTGTGATTTGAAGCAATAATTACTTTAAGAATTAAAATTAAGGGAATAAAAATAATAATTTCCACATCAACAAGCGGTTTCATTTATTATAGTCACAAGGTGCATTTAATATATTTTTTAATTAGCCCCCAAAACTTTTGAACGCGACTGTACGGACAACAGCTTAGGTATAATACGTCCAATAAAGAAGGTCATCGATATGTATGAATCCGTCGCTTTTTAGTAGTTATTCAATTTTGGTCGGATAACCAGCCGTTGCTTACATATTTTGGTTATTTGTTAATATTTACTTAATGCGAAACATTCCAAGCTGAATATTTTCACCATATATTTTTGACTAAAGGCACATGATTTTGGTTTACACCTACACATTTCGGATTGAGCCGGTTCCTTGTATTTTGCCGTCAAAGTTAGGACACCATCGTTTTGACTTTTAGCAAAAACGCATGCATGAATAGTTTTGAAACTTTGTATGGTTATTATTAGCGTCAAGAAGGACCGAATACAGTTTTCAGCGAACTTGTTTCTTGTCTAATTTAGGCGCTGCGATGTTTTTTCGGGTTTTCATAAAACCGCTATAACTTGAAAACTATAAATATTTTCTTAAAACTAATTGGGGCACTAAGGGGCACACATTAAGAGCTACTCGTGTATGTTTACTCTACAGGGGCACATGCAATGGTTGTAGAGATATACGATTCATCAAAACGTTACTCCAGCAGGAAATGCAATATCTCGAAAACCTGAAGGGGCACAGATTTTTTTTTTGGGGGCACATTAGGGCACACATATAAGCTCTCTGGCCATGCACAATTTTTCTCTCTCCGATCATTCGTTTAGAATTTTCCTGCTAGAAAAACGTTACCCCAGCAGGAATCGTTTTTTCCGTTTTTTTCCAAAACGACAGGGGGCACACATTTTTTATTTGGGGGCACATTTACAGCAGACAGGGCACATATTATACGTTCTACTCCTATAACTCTAGGAGACACTTTCTTGCTGGGGTAACGTACACGCCGATTATTCGCTGTGGAGTCGGCAGACTGTTAACATCCACATTGCCCCTGAAGGTCGTCGTTCCCTAATATTAGTGAAAACTGAACAGTAGGTACCTACTTTTCTAGACCTCGAATGAGACCGACCATCATTTTTGACGCTATTGAACACTAAACTGGCTCATCGAAAGGTAGAGTGCGAGCACCGACGAATAAGTCTGCGCGCGACGTTTGGCTTCAAGATTATATCCCTGCCAGAACTTTTAAATAAGTTTTTAAATAAATTTCACACTCTTTTGACACCTGAAATAAACGTCCAAAAAGCGGCAAATGATTATTTCCGATTTTGGCCGCGCACAGACTTAGGTAACTTGCGCCCTAACCCACCACGCGGGCCCAGTGCGGGTTGGTAGAAATCACGTCTTCGATTTTTCTGTTCTAGGACATGCCGGTTTCCTCACGATGTTTTCCTTCACCGTTTCGAGAGCAGTGGTGATGAAATTATTTACACACAGTAAAGCGCCTACCTGAGGTCGAATCTACGACCTCCAACTCGTAAGTCGCGGCCGTAACCACTGGACCACAGCACCCAATCATTTAGTTTTGTAAGGCACACATTCAATGGCTAACATAAATCCCCATTTACACGATGCAAGTTTCTTACTTGTGGCATACAATAAAAATGAAGCAATAAATGACATGCATCACTTAAACACTGTTTAGACGGTGCGACTTTTATCGTTGCTTTGTCTTATGGTATGCCATATGCAATCGCACTGTCTAAATCAGTGAGCCCTCATTTTGGCAGTTTAACAAAATTCATTGCGTTATTAACGTTGTTGAGCAGACAAATTTTTCGAACATATGAAGCGATAGATTAGAAATATCCTTCAAAATTTATTTATTAAAACTTTATGCACATAATGCACAAAGGCGGACTTAATGCCTTGGGCATTTTCTACCAGTCTACCTTAGGATGATGCAGAGACAAAACAGTAGGTGCAACTGAACAGAAAATTTTGAAGAATAAAATATAATAATAAATAAGTACCTACTTATATACATACATACAACAAATATATACAAAGTGAGGAAAGATAAAAAAAAAGAAAAAAAACATAGATGAAGAAAACCAACAAATTATTCTTATTAAGATTGAAAGTGTGTCGTATTTAGTAAAGCAAGAAATAAACGAAAGCAATGATAAGATGAAATCGCCAGGTTGTTTGAATGTTTGTAATTTATCTATAACTAGCGACCCGCCCCGGCTTCGCACGGAAACATTATTATTATTATACATATAAACCTTCCTCTTGAATCACTCTATCTATTAAAAAAAACCGCATCAAAATCCGTTGCGTAGTTTCAAAGATTTAAGCATACAAAGGGACATAGGGACAGAGAAAGCGACTTTGTTTTATACTATGTAGTGATATATAATACATATATTGAGATATTATGCCTGAGGGTAAAAATACAAACAAACTTTAGATAATAATTATTTAATTCAATGACACAGAAAACATCAAATAGATAATAATTGTACACAAAATTGACACTTTATAATAGGTATGTATATAAATCGCAATTTGGTCAAGGGTAAAATTTCAATATTTTTATTAATACATTACAAAATTGTATTATGTAATAAATATTTAAGCCGATCACAATAATTACAAAGTTTTCGTTCGAATTTTATGCACTTTTCATAATTTACCGCTTTTACAAAATTTGTTTAATATGACTAGAATTGATTAAGATTAACTTAATGATTATGGCAAGACTTGATTAAGTAAATATAGATTTAATAACTATATTAAAAAACAAAGGTGGGACCATAGAGCATTTCGAGTCTCTCATTCTTTATAAACTGCTCTCTCTTGGATGAGATGATGCAAACTACATTTTGGTAGCAACTTCAGTGATTTTAAGTTTTCGAGAGCTTTTCATACAGGCTTTTCTATAGTTTTTACTATGACTTAACTCCTAAGGGAATGGTTTTGGCTTAATTCTTCTATACGATGAACGGATTCTATAGGTACGAATATTTCTAAGGGAACGAAGCCTCGGTGGGGTCACTATTTCAATATACAGGCTTAAAAATAGACAAAAAAATTCGTGATTAAGTACATATATTAAAAAAAAACATTAGGTGTGTTTAGACTACACAAAGAACGGGCAAAATCACAAAAAAAAACTACTTGGAGACCTACGCTTGGGGCCGAGACTCTGCAATCCCAGTGTATAAATCTTCTCAATAATGCTCGTCAGGTCTAAGCACACCTTTATGATAATGTTCACTTACAATCTACATATTATTCAAATGTAAAAGTGTATAACAATTCTTTCAAATTATGTTTACATCAATAGACCAGGGTTAATTCATGAATATCAAATATCATATGATTTTCCCAAAAACTTCAGCAGGTCAAAACTCAGTAGGTATACTTTGTATAATTACTTTGTGCTATTAAAATATCACACTTGTGCAAAGCATTCAACAACAAAAACAAGCTAATAACAATAGGTTTCTAGTACACAATGACTCATGAATGCATATTGCAATTTTCGATGGAAAATTGATTACACTGGTTTAGCAGAACCGAAACTCGGTTCGTTAGATTTCGGTTATTCCGTTTGTCAAAAATTCACCCTAAGGTGAACCATTTATCCAAGTAGGCCTAGTTAAGGGTGGATTTTCGGAAATGCGTTCCCGCGTATCCTTACCCTTACCACCTTAGGGTGGATAAACGGAAAAAACCCTTAGATTAAGCCGAACTGAAAACACGGGTTTAGGGTAGCCGAAATTCGGTTACTTACACTTAAAATTTAGCTGAACTGAAAAACTGTTACAAACAAAAATACCAAAAACGTGTTAGTTGTTATGGTTTAGCCAAACATAAAATCAGTTATTCGAGATCCCAGAGAACCGAGCTGTAAATCGGTAACACCTAGGTTTCAGGGCGAAAAAGCTCAATAAAGGTAAACTTATGCAACTTTAGCCGAACAACATAAATCCAAGCCAAAACACGGTTACACCGCCAGACATAAAGCAATGTTAATTTGCAAAACATTTCATCATTGTGTACTAGGTAACAATAACTTAATACCTATTAACTTTTAACTCACAACTTCCATGTGACTAGGATTATGTACCCTGCACTTATCATAAGGAACAAAGTATAAGATCTAATGAATATTCGGTAATAGTGATACAAACGTTCAATACAGGACACAAAGTGTATTAGAGTTTTGAGTATGAAGACATTCCAATTTTGAAATGGCAAAACGGTTGTAGCTGACTGCCGAATAGTTGATTCGGCATAATTAGTGTTGCCCAAATGCAAGACCAAGACAAGACCTTAGCCAGTCTTGGTCTTGGTCTTGCGTCAATACACCTGGTCTTGGTCTTGGTATTGCGCTCTCAGTCTTGGTCTTGGTCTTGGTCTTGCAGCAAGAGTCTCGCGAGTCTTGCGAGACTCTACTACTTAGACTAGACTACATTCAAATACCTATTAGCCTATTGCTGGGTGGCAGGGACATCGACGCGCTTACCATGGATTCAGTACATGATTCTGGACCCCCATGCGTTGAAATTTTTCGTCGGCTTTTTCTTAATTTTTATTTTTCTGCATTTTTTTTACTGTAAACTGTATAAAATCATTATTTCTATCTGACTTAATGAGATTTTCAATTAAAAAATAATAAACTTGTTTCACTTAAAACAGCAATGTAAATAAAACTCGAAAGGGCTACCTGATCAGCAGTATTGCTAAAGTTCATTTACGAGGACAACACTATCTTCGTAGTTCGTACCTACGCTATTCGCTTTCAAATGCCGCGACAAAGGGACCGCAGCGCCAAGCGATCTCCTCGTATTATTAATGCACTTGAAAATAAACTTTAAATTATTACAATAAAGTGCATAAATGCTTGAACCTGACATAAAATGCGGAAGATTGCGGAAATCCCCGCGCGGCGGCGGCGTCTTTGTCCGTAAATTATCAAATAAGTAGGTACGTAATACACTGACCGACCAACAGTTTATTCGCGGAACGTCATATTTTGCCAATCAACCATGAACCTTAATGCTTTAGCGATTAAGTTGAAAATCTGTTAAAGAAATATGGCAGATTGTAGTAGTTTGATGTGCTGGCGTCTGTACCATAACATCGGCTGGCTTAAAAACTGCTACTAGTACTAGACCTACTCGATTCGCTGTTAGTTTTAAATTTTGCTGAATAGAAGAATAATATAAACTTTGAAACATAAATACCTACATAACTTTTATCAACCTACTAACGTTGGATCTGCACATTAGACTTATACAAGTATAATATAACACTCTAAGTAGATATATCTACAAGGTATGAAATGAACTTTGCTAGATAGTTATGCTAGGTACATTTTTATCACATATGGGAACAAATTTGTAAGTAACACGCTACCTACCTACTTAATAAATAGTCGAAACATATAATAATCAATACCTTTTAGTGTTATGACGATACGGTTTTGATACTGGGGAACGTCTATCAAAATCGGGATTGAAACCAAATACCTACTATAACGCCCAAATCTCAGTTTGACTTAACTGCGAGACGCAAGAGTCTTGCAGGCTTAGTCTTGTTCTTGCTCAAGTCTTGCAGGGTTCAGTCTTGGTCTTGGTCTTGCTACAATAAGTCGGTCTTGGTCTTGGTCTTGGTCTTGCAAAAATGCAAGAACAAGACCAAGACTGCAAGACCAAGACCGATTTTGGGCAACACTAGGCATAATGTTTCGCCGAAATATAAATCAAAACTTAGTATTCGCCAGAACCCATTTTCAGATCATACCTAGATAGGTATGATCTGAAAATGGGTTCTGGCGAATACTAAGTTTTGTTTGTTATTGTTAGATAACAATAAAATTGTTCAGATCAGAAATATTGCAAATAGTGAAAAGATTTCCACAAATAACAAAAACAAAAAAACAAAGACAGCAAATGCATACTCATTACAATTTTAAAGTTAAAATTACATTAGGATGGAAATGATGGTATGTAAAAATAAATACTTAGTTCCGTGAACAGATGCTAGAAAACAAAAATCAGTCTCATTAACCATAGACCCTTTTGGAATAAATAATTTTGGTTCCAAGTTATATTAATATAAAACCTTTATGACGTTTTCAAAGTATTTTATAAATTGTATAGCAAATACTTTTAGTTTCACAGGTAAGACAGTAGAATGTAAAAGACAGTATATAATCACAATATATAAAACTTTAGCAAGAACAAAACTTCTTGTCTTTATTCGCCTGTAGTTTTTGGAGCGATTGACGGCGGCGTCCTGATGCACACAACATCGCGTATTCCACTGAAGACTCCATCCTGCAAGGAAACAATTTTCTTAATAAAAAAAGGTTGCAAAATTTTAGATAGTTGTAGGAAAACGTGATGTGCAAGCACTTGCCGTGGTTGAATTACAACATCTTTAAACAAGATGTTAAATTTTTCAATGTAATTGTTCATTTGGTGGCTTTACGTGACGCGAGACAAAGCGGACGTGTGTTTTGTATTAATTTTAATGAAATAATTAATTACGACAAATAAGTATTATTTGCGCCGTCAGTATAAAAGTAAAGTGTGTCGCGTGTGACTTGTACGTTTTTACCGACTTTTTATGTGCAAGATGATCTAAATATTTTTTATATAAACAATAAATAAAGTGTTTCTGGTAGTATGTCTAATCCAGTTTCAAGCCCATTTGGTCGTAGCCAATTACTACCGAGAAGTCCCCCACCGACGCCCACCGAACCATTACCCCCGAGCGACCCAAATCCACCAGCACCCGCGGAGAATGAATTGCCGTGTGAAGTCATCAGTACGCCGGAGATCCAGAAGTGGGTAGGATCTATTGATGGCCTACTAAACGAAGTTTGCAGTATTGTTGGTGAAGGAAAAATGAACTCTGACCAGAAGCTTCGTGTCTCCACTCTTTGCAGGAGGGTTTCAAGTGGGACTTCTCAGATGGCCATCTTATACCAAGCACTGAAGCAGAAAACGATTCTGGCCCATACCACAATCCAGCACCTTCAGGTTCACCAGAACGTCGTGGACTCTTTACAACAATTCAAAGAGGTCGTAGAGACTAAGTTGACCCCCTCGGAAAATTCTTCCTATGCTAGCATGGTGAAGAAAGGATCCGATAACTTCGTCCGTCCTGCAAACTTGAGATCAGTCGCCATCTATCCCAGCGATAAGACCCAAACAAGTGACGACACCAAGTCACTTGTCCAAAAAATAATCTCACCAGAACAACTTAAGCTTCATGTCCGTGGTCTGAAAAAAGTGAAAAATGGGGGCGTTCTGATTAGCACTGAAAACAAAGGCGATATCGACAAACTAAAGAAATCTGAAAAATTAGTGTCATCCGGCCTTACAATAGAAGAACCTAATAAACGCCGGCCGAGGGTCGTTGTCATTGGTGTCCCCGTAGCCCTTACCGAGAAGGAGGTTTTGGACTGTATTTACGAGCAAAACCTCTCAGACAAGTTGCCGAATATAACCCGTGAGTCCTTCCTAGAGAGTATCAAATTGAGCCATAAATCGGGTAAGAAAGACCTTCCTACGTGTAACTACATTTTGGAACTACCCGCTAGCATACGTAAAATTATAATAACTCAAAGCCGAATTTTTATTAATTGGACGTCATGCCCTGTGAGAGATTTCACGATCGTCACCAGGTGCTACAATTGCCAGCAGTTCGGACATGCAGCCAAGTTTTGCCGAGAAACTAGTCCTACATGCAACAACTGTGGAGAGAGTGGACACTCCTTCAAGGAATGCAGCAGCAAATCTCCGCCTCAATGTGCAACGTGCAAACGCTTCAAGAGAAAATGTGACCATCCGACTGGAGATATTAGTTGCCCGGCCCGCAAATATGCAGAGATCAACTATATTAACTCAATAGATTATGAAGGCGCCTAAGAGCGCCACCGAATTTTCAATTTAGTAAGCACTTATACAGGTAGTTTATCTTCTATTTTTATTTCCATTTAGTTTGTAACGATCATGACAAATCAGCTAATTTGTGATCTGGATAGTTTTTCTGTATCTGAATCCAAAATCTGTAATGTTGAGGACTGCAAACATCTCCTCCCTTCTGGTGAAAAAACATTAACTCTACTCACACAGAATATTCGAAGCATAAATCGAAACATGACCGGGTTTGAAGTGCTATTACAGAATCTTGACTTATGCTGTGATGTTATTGTCCTAACAGAATGTTGGCTGTCAAAACAGACAGTCAACTTGCCATCTCTTGACGGTTATTATTCATACAAAACTGAGAAAAACATAAACCAAAACGACGGATTAGTAGTTTATATAAAAAATAATCTACGTACAATTAAAGAAGAACCGGTATTCCAAGATAGTAATTGTTTAGTAATTAAACATTTCCCCGACACAGTAGTCATGGCTATTTATAGGCCTCCTTCTCAAAATATGGACCGATTTTTAGAATCACTTGACACAAACTTAAAAAACTTATCATCTTTTAAAAACATAATACTTGTGGGCGATATTAACATTAACATTGCTTCCGAGAAAACCGATACCCATGTACATAATTATCTGAATATTTGCTCATTTCATGGACTTTTACCAGCTCACTATCACCCCACGCATCAGAGCGGCTCATGCCTAGACCATATCATTCTAAAATCGAACAATCCATCCAAAACATTGGTTACTAATTCTTCGCTTACCGTTCATCAAGCTGTTTTACTAACATTACAAATAAGTTCACCTAGAATAAATTGCATGCGTAGCTACAATAAAGTGAATATGACAAACCTCGAAAATGACATACGCGGTATTAATTTTGACCCTGTTTATAATTCAAACGATGCAAATATTTCTTTAAAGTATTTCATAATTTCGCTACAATTTGCAATAAGGAAAAACACATTTATTAAAACATTGCCCAGAAAGTATAGTTGTATTAAACCCTGGATTACACCCGGCCTCGTTCGTTGTATAAGACATAGAGATAAACTTCACCTAAAATTGAAACGCGCACCTGATAACGACATACTTTCTGTTACATATAAAAGGTATCGTAATTTCTGTAATAATCTTTTGAAAAAACTCAAAAATCAGTATGATAAAAATGAGTTACAGAAGGCGGGGAAAAATAGTAAACTTGTTTGGAAATTTATAAAAACTAACACATTTAGATCGAAAAATCCCGAACCTTCGCTTGATTTACTATGTACAGAGATAAATCCATCAGAAGCAGTGAATAAAGTAAACAATTTTTTTGCTAATGTTGGAAAAAACTTGGCTGAAAAATCTTTACATTCTATGAATTTTTCCCCTCAAAACCCGACTACGGCATCCTGTACAGTAAATTCTTTTGTTTTATTAGAAACCGACGTTAACGAAGTAGTTAGATTAATAGATGGGTTAAAGGATGCATGTGCTACTGGGTGGGATGATATACCTAATAGTATACTTAAGAGATTTAGATACCTACTTGCCGGGCCATTAACCCACATTTTTCAGCTATGTTTATCTCAAGGAATATTCCCCAAATTGCTAAAAAAAGCTGTGGTCACACCTGTATTCAAGTCTGGAGATAAAAACTGTGTGAATAACTACAGACCCATTTCAGTGCTAACAGGCCTCTCAAAAATTCTAGAAAAAATTATTAATAGTAGATTGATAAAATATTTGGAAGATAACAGACTACTTTCAGACAATCAATTTGGGTTTAGGCCCAATAGATCAACTAGCCAAGCAGTACACAAGTTAACTAATTATATTACTACCAATCTAGATTATGGTATGCACACAATTGGGATCTTTCTAGACCTTGCCAAGGCCTTCGATACTATTTCATGTGCTTTACTTTTGCACAAGCTTGAAACACTTGGGATTAGAGGAACACAACATCTACTATTTGCGGATTATCTCAGCGATCGTCACCAGTGTGTAAAAATAGGCCGGTGTACAAGTTCTGAACTTAAAAATAGTTGTTTTGGAATTCCACAAGGCAGCATTTTGGGCCCCACGTTATTTTTAATTTACATAAATGAACTGTGCAACCTGCCACTCCAAAATGGAGTCATAATGTCTTATGCGGATGACACTGCTCTATTGTTCTCAGCTAAATCAAGAGCTGAAGTCTATGAATATGCTCAAAATGGTTTTAACATTGTCTCTAATTGGCTCCATAATAATCTCCTAACATTAAATGCTGATAAAACAAAATATATTTTATTTACAATGAGAAATACTAACATACCGCTTACTAATCTGAACATTTACGCACACAATTGTAGCACGTACGCTGCCGCTGACACTGCATGTTCTTGCCCCACTTTAGCTAAGGCCGACCATTTGAAATACCTAGGTGTCACTATTGACTCCAATCTAAATTTCCGTAAACATATCGATTTACTTTGTACCAGAGTGCGCAAATTAATATATGTATTTAAGAACTTACGGAACATAGCCGACTATAAATTAATTAAACAGGTTTATTTAGCTTTGTGTCAATCCATTCTTACCTATTGCATAACTTCCTGGGGGGGTGCTGCAAAAACAATTTTACTCCCTCTAGAGCGCGCTCAAAGAGCTATTCTAAAGGTTGCTACTTTTCGCCCTTTTAGATTTCCTACGCACCAACTCTACATAGCATGTAATGTTCTAACAGTGAGGCAATTATTTATCCTAAGCATAGTACAACACCAGCACACTGCACTTCCTTTTGACCCAGTACATTCCGACAAGAGAAGGAAAGACTTGGTTTGCATAAAGCCTCAAACTAGACATGCGTTTGCTAATCGTTTTTATGTGTTCTTAGGACCTTTTCTGTATAATAGACTGAACAAGTTACTAAGCTTCTATAGTGTAAGCTATAAAAAATGTAGTACAATGTTATCAGAATACTTAGCAATACTCAATTACACAGACACAGAAAAACTTTTAGAAATTTTGTCATGATCATAATTTGATTCCATTGTAAGTATTTACTTTTGTATGTTTACATAGACTTAGTATTAGGTATTAATGTACCGATGTGCTTTTTCTCAGAATTGTTAATTAATTATTTTTATATCAGTTTTATTTAAAAATTAACGCTCCAATTTAATTTTAATGTAAAGGGATGGCCTGAAACACAGGTTTGAATAACCCTAGTTCGGGCAGGTCGCTACTAAACATTCTAATTCCGAACCATCGCTACTTGCAGCTGTAAGAAAAATATATTAGTTTTAGTTTATTTTTAGGCAGTTTAATTGTATGGAAAGTTTTTCTACTTTTTGGCTAAATTTACACCATTTGTAAACGTTTTTATTAAATAAATTATTATTATATTATTAAATAAATTATTATTATTATTATTATTGTCTTGTATGAATTTAGTGTCTGACCAAAGGTTTGGTTTCGGTTTCGGTTTCGGCCAGTTTTGGTCAAAAGTTAGGTTTCCGGCAGTCAATTTAAGAGGAGTATTACAAAAATGCGCGTAGATGCATGATTTCCTCGTTGACATTGAATACTATTCGTTGGTTGGTATAATAATAATCTATAATAATACGATTTTTTTATAATTTATCTACTTATTTAGCAATAATCGTTCTCCTGATGCATTTTTAGGCAAAAACTTATGGAGAGCTGATTTGAGAGCTCTAATTTGCAGAATTTGTTGAATATAATCCATCAATTTTTTTTTTCTCTCATCACAAATATCATATACTTTTATAATAACAGAATCATTTTTGTTATATGCCTTATAAATAAAGAAAACACAACTGGACCTAATTAAATTTTCTACTGGAATCAATTCTGAATATCTACGAAATTCTACATTTTCACGTAGTATTTATACCAAAATTGAGACTATTTACAATTTACAATAATTGCTTAAACAATATCAATTAATAAAAAAGTTGATAATTAATTTTTTAATAAATTTTATTTATTAAAAAATTAAAGTATCAACTTTTCTTAAAATTGATATTAAAGTACTATCTATTTCACTGCGTCGGCGATGTGCGCTCGACCTGGCTGGAGGCCTTAATTTATTGAGGCACCCACGAGCAAGCCCGGCTAACCAGACGTTAGCCTCATAGGTTAAACTGCGAGATGCAAATTATAAAAAATAAAATATATGCGTGCACAGTGCCGAAATGTAAGAGGGCTCTTAACTAACTTTTACTTAACCACATAAGTTTCTGTTTCGGCCGAAACTACGAGTAGAAGAGGAGCCGAAGCTTCGGTTACGGTTACGGTTTCGTCTGAAAATAGTGTTAGGTAATACGGGCTGGTGTCCGCAACTCCACGTCAATGCGCGTATTTTGCGTACGGTTGAAAATCGTGTTTCGGCCGAACTCTAATTATGATACAATTATTATACGACGTCATTACGTCGGCGCCAGCTGTCGCTGAAAACCAGCGCTGGGGCTCTGTCTTGCATAGGGTCGCAGCATAATTCTGTTGGGATAGCCGTTTTGCGTGGATGTGACGCATGTTTCCCCCTACTTTTTTATTTCTGTGTTTTTGTTCTTTTTTGCGTGATGTTCACTGCAAATAAACGTATTTTCTTTCTTATTAATAAAGTTCAAAGAAAAAGTATTAATAATTTCTTACCTATTCATGATGCGGTCAAGTAAAATCTCAATGGCGCGGTCAATGTTCTGACCTGATTTGGCACTGGTCTCTAAATATGGAAGGTTGTAGTTCTTGGCAAATTCACGGGCACGATTCTGGTTAACCAGTCTCTTCTCTTGTAAATCACATTTGTGCCCGCATAGCACTATGTCAGGGTCTTCTGACAGGCTGTGAGTCTGAAATTATAAAGTAACAATTTAAGTTAGTTTTATTAATGATATTAATATTACTTATTTATGTATCTAATGTCTTCAACCAAGTAATACTAATATTGTATTTTTTTTTTTTTTTAGCAGCATAATCAAATCAGAACACAAAAAGGTATGAGAATATCTTATTTAAAATACTGGAAAAAGTTCTAAGTTCTTACATCAATTTTTATGCTATAAAATTATTGCCAATAATGGGGCAATTACCTTTAATTGCTCAATCCAATTCCTGACTTCAAGGAAAGAGGCCTCATTTGTGAGATCAAATAGCAAAAGAAATCCCATAGCATCTCGGTAGAAGGCTGTAGTCAGGCTACGGAACCTGTAATGAAGAAGATAAACTGTTTAAAATAATAAAAATAGATGGCAATCATTAAATTGTACTTTGGTATCAGAGAATAAAAGGAATATATTATAATACTTTTAAGTAAATATTATTATACTTGTTATTTACCGTTCTTGTCCAGCTGTATCCCATAGTTGTAAGTGAACACGGTGTTGCCTCCCGTTTTGTTGGTAGAGCTGAATATACAAAATAATAAATTAATATTAAAAACTTAAGTAGAATACCAAACCTGCAGTAGAATTTATACTAATCAATTCAAGCACTCAATTAAAGGCACTACAAAAAGCTCCCATCGTTAATTAATTTTATCGGTATCAATCAATTGAGATAAAGTAGGTAGGTAAATGAATGTGATAAATAACATATTAATGTTCGATGATAATCTTACCACACTTTTCTCCCTGAAGTCTATACCAACTGTTGAAATGAACTGAGTGTGGAAGACCCCATCAGTATATTTGTATAAGAAGCTTGTTTTCCCGACGCCAGAGTCCCCCACACAGAGTAATTTAATGAGATAATCGTAGTCCATATTGATAACGAGAGTGCAACAATGGAATTCCAGGAAAGTTGCATTGGTGTATCACTTCCCATAAGTCATCTGCCGGTAGTTGAGGATTTATTTGCACAAATGCTGCTTTATTGATAATACTGATACATTGTATACGTTTAATTGGACTCGTAAATTAGAAATAGTAAAAACATCAACAATCGATCGCTTTCATAAAATGTCAATGTCAATAACAAATTGACAAGGACAACTGTCCGTATCAGATAACAGCAGCGCCAAAAGATTGATTTCACGTAATATTTTATGATATGTTTTTTATGATTCATGATGACACATAAACTGCAACTGCAATTTAACTTACTTAAATGTTTGCTTCTTATATATAAATTAGGAGGATTTTGAACAAAACTTGACATCAAATAGGGGATTGTTTGGCTACTGGCAACATTATGCAATCAGCTGTTCCTAAGTTTATCAACATCAAAGTCAAAAGTCAAAGTGAAGTCGGTAACGTAATATGGGTATTAGAAAAACTTAAATTCTCCTTATTTTGTAAGATATTTCTAAGAATGTAAGAGAAAACCATTAATAAAACTTTTAACCATGGCCAGCAATGAGACTTTAAAGGTGATTAATCCAATAGTGAAGGTTGAGTACTGGTACGTAAGAAGTAATTATCTTGTGTTATGAATGAACTGCACACTGCAATGCTATCGATATTTTCTGAATATATCAAAGCGCTTTTTTATAAATGCCATAGAACTAGAAATGTATTCGTGACACTATATATCATTGCGTGTCCCCATAGATCTAGCTAATTATGGAGCATCTCAGTGAGGTTAGTTTTGGTAAAGGGCACTCGAGTAATATTAATAAATCGTCAAGAGTCCACCATCCAGCTATAAATTTATACTTACTGGTACATCATACACAATAAACTCGCGCCTTTTTCCACATGGCAGAATCTACAGAAACCAACTTCCTATTCTTTATCATCTGCACTTAATTAAATTGTGCAATGATTTTCTTCATTTTTCAGTGGTGCTTGTGATTATAGCGGTCACTGCTTGGCACTTGGACAAACTATTAGGAAGATTACTCCTAATGCAACAGTGAACTGTGCTCGTGGAAGACAAGGTATGTATTACTTTTTAAAGCATTTATATTATATGAATTAACACTGCTGATGCACATTCTTAACGCTGACACCAAGCTTCATGTTACCTGCGCTCAAGTTGCTAGTGATGTGCATGATGCTATAAGCTGTTACTGACTGTTTGGTTATCATCAGATAGTTTAAAAAGTACCTTATCATATATTTTGCCATAGTTTATGACAAGGTACTTTTTAAACTGTTGTAAAGTATAATTGCAATGTTAAAAATATAATTCATGGTTAGCTTTTTCATGTGTATGGCAACACCAACTTCCTCTCCCCTTTCTCTGAGCACAACCGCCATGGTGAGCACGTATAATTCTTTGTGTCTGTAATTCATTCATTAAACAACAGTAAAACATTCCCTGGGACTTTCCATTTAACCTCCACAATCAACAGGTTATGGGCCCAGGACGAGCAGTCTCAGGGTATTGTTTATTTTGTTGTTTTTCGAGAAGAAAGTTATTGGAAAATTTTCGAGGTTATGAAAAAATTTTGAGCAATTAGATTTTGCGAAGATGGACAACACACAGCACAGTTTGAGTTTAAAAGGCGGTGAGAATTGGGCGGTCTGGCGTTTTCAGACGGAAGTTCTTATGAAAAGCAAGGGATTCTATGATTTAATTATGGGAGTGCGAGTTAAGCCCGAAGATGCGAAAGCCCTTATAGAATGGACGAGTCATGATGCAAAAGCTCAGGAGATTATTGTTATGAGGATGGAGCCAGGGCCACTGACACATGTGTTAACCTGTTCAACTGCTAGTTCCATGTGGAGCAAATTAAAGTCTGTCTATGATAAGGAGTCTGTTGTCAGTGTGCACCTTCTGCAGCAAAAGTTCTTTCTGCTACAGTTTGAAGACAGTTCCATGTCTGTTTTTCTGTCTAAATTGGAGGATGTAGTTAGCAAACTTAAACAAGCTGGTGAACCTGTGTCGGAGAAGATGACAATCACTAAAATTCTCATGAGTTTGCCAGAACAGTACAAGCATTTCCGTTCTGCTTGGGAATCAGTTCCCAGTGCGAGTCAAAACTTGGAAGAATTGACTTCAAGATTGCTTTTGGAAGAAGAAAGGTTGGGCTCTGAAAATAAGGAAATAGTGGCATTGGCTAGTATAAAGAAATGTTATAGTTGTGGTAAAGAAGGACATATTGCAAAAGTTTGCAGAAATAAAAGCACACATAAGGAAACTAGAACATGCAAATACTGCAGGAAGAGAGGTCATGTCATGAAAAATTGTTACATGCTGAAGAATAAGAAAGGAGATAACACAAATAAAGATTCAAAAAGTGAAGTTAATGCATTTATGTGTTTAAGCACCAGTAGTGTGGAACGCGGCATTTGGTACATGGACACTGGAGCCAGCGAACATATGTGTTGTGATATTAATTTATTCAAGTCTTTAAGTGATAAGTCTTACTCCTCTAGAGTTAAGGTTGGTAATGGTACTCTTCTAGAAGTAAAAGGTGTTGGGAATGTAGTAGTCTATGCCTGGAATAATTGTAAGTACATTAAAACTATTTTGTCAAACGTGTTGTACATTCCAGATTTAAAGTTCAATTTGTTTTCTGCAGGATATGTTTTGGATAAGGGTATGCGTTTAGTGTCAAATAGTAATGTTTGTGAGTTTATAAATAAACATGGGGAAGTTCGTGCAACAGCTAATAGATCTTGTAAGCTATATAAAATGAATTTTGTTTATGATAATCCAAAGTATGATAATGCTCAATATACTACAAAAATACACGAACTGGAACGCAACTTTAATGATTTTGATATGTCATGTTGTCACATAACCAAAAAGGTAGAAGATATCTCAGTTTGGCATAATAGGCTTTCTCATCAAAATCTTACTCAAATTAAAGATATACTAGCTAGGAATAACATTAGCTATATAGACAAAAGTGATGTCGCTATGTGCGAAAATTGTTTGCGTGGTAAGCAGCATAGACAACATTACCCTAGAAGTGAAAGCCGTGCAGTAGAAAAATTAGATTTGATCCATGCCGATGTTTGTGGGCCTATGGAGAATTCCTCAATAGGAGAATCAAGGTATTTTCTGTTATTTAAAGATGACTGTACAGGTTATCGTTTTGTATATTTTATGAAAAGAAAATCTGAAGTTTCTGAGCATGTTAGGAACTTTGTGGCAAGGGTTGAAAGGGAATGTGAAAGAAAAGTGAAAGTTTTGAGAACAGACAATGGCTTAGAGTTCATGAGTAATGAGTTAAAAGTTTTTCTGGAAGAAAAAGGTATCATTCATCAACGTTCAGTAGTGTACACCCCTCAACAGAATGGCAGAGCTGAAAGAGAGATGAGAACACTTGTGGAAGCTGCCCGTGCCATGATTTATGGTATGAGTAAAGTTTTTTGGGCAGAGGCAGTTAACACAGCTTGTTATACATTGAATAGAACAGGTCCTAGCCCAGTCAAGGGTAAACCTCCATATGAGTTGTTTTATAATAAAGATATTAGTTTGGATTTCTTTCATGAGTTTGGCTGTAAGGTATCAGTGCATATACCAAAAGAAAAGCGTTTAAAATGGGACAACAAGAGTGTAGAAGGCATATTTGTTGGTTATGGGGACAATGTAAAGGGGTATCGCATATATTTTAGTGATAAACATAAGGTTGAGGTACACAAGGATGTCGTGTTTTTACCTAACTTGTCTAAGAGTGAATATGTGGAAAATGAGAATTTAAATGTGTGTATACAAAATGGGGAGAATGTTGAGTTGAGTGATGAGGAGAATATTCAAGTGAAAGAGCAGGAGGTAGATAAAAATGAAAGTGAGCATTTAGTACATGAGGTACAGAGCAGTAATGACATAAGTAATAATGAAACAAATGGTAGAATGCAGCTAAGGGACAGAAGTAAAATTAAAATACCAGAAAATTTTGTTGATTATGATTTGGGTTTGTTGACAGTTAGTGATGAAGATCCTGTAACATATGAGGAGGCTGTATCAAGTAGTGATGGTAATAAATGGAAGCAGGCAATGGAAGTAGAGATGAAAGCACTTACTGAAAATGATACATGGATAAGTGTAGAAAAGCCGAAGAATTGTGATATTATTGACTGTAAATGGGTTTTTAAACGAAAGAAAGATGAAAAAGGTAACATTGTGTCACATAAAGCTAGGTTGGTGGCTAGGGGTTTTAAACAAGATTTGTCTTTGTCAGAAATTTATAGTCCTGTAGCAAGGTTAACCTCTGTAAGGTTATTTTTAGCCTTTTGTAATGAATATAATTTACCAATACATCAATTAGATGTTTGTAGTGCCTTTTTGTATGGTGACATTGATGGTGATGTTTATGTATCTTTACCTAATGGGTGTTTCAGTGAGAAGAAAAATAATAATGTGTATAAGTTAAAAAGATCTTTGTATGGGTTAAAAGACTCACCCAAAAATTGGAACAAAAAATTTCATGATGTTATAACTAAATTAGGTTTTCTAAGATGTGATTATGAATATTGTTTGTATATGAAAATAAATGCAGAGTGTAAAGTATATTTACTCCTGTATATTGATGACTTATTGTTAGCATCTAGTGTTGAAAAAGAGATAGAAAATGTAAAGCAATTGTTAAATGAAAACTTTAAAATGAAAGACCTAGGACAAATTAGTCACTATTTGGGAATGCATGTAACGCAAAATTTAAGGGAGGGAACTATAATAATAAATCAGAGTACTTACCTTGAGAAATTGTTAAAATCTAGTAATATGTTAGATTGTAAGGCAGCTGCGACCCCAATGGAAGAAAACTTTGATCACAGTGCGCTAAAAAGAGATAAGTCGGAGAGTCTAGAAATAGAACATAGATGTAGAAAGGTAATTGGTTCACTAATGTATGCAATGTTGTGTTCTAGACCTGACTTATGTCTTTCCATAAGTATTTTAAGTAGGTACCAGTCCTGTGCTAGTAATGATTTATGGGTAGCTCTCAAGAGAGTGCTGCGATATGTAAAAGGGAGCTTACAGATAAGCTTAGTTTTTAAAAGAGGTAAAATTAAGGATATCATGGGTTTTGTTGATTCTGATTGGGCCGGTGACAAAGCTGATAGACGGTCAACTAGTGGTTATGTGTTTCAAATTTATGGTTGTACAATTTCATGGGTTTCTCGCAAACAGACCACAGTTGCCCTGTCATCCACCGAATCCGAATATGTAGCTTTAAGTTTAGCTGTTAGCGAAGCTTGTTGGTTGAAAAATCTCTTTGAACATCTTGAAGGTAAAACTTGTAGTGTGAAATTGTTTGAAGACAATCAGTCTGTAATTAAACTCTGTAAAAATCCGCAATTTCATCATAAAATTAAACACATTGACATTAAGGTAAAGTTTGTACGCGATATGATAAATAATAATATTGTAAATGTGGATTACATCAGCACAGATGATCAAGTGGCAGATGTTTTAACCAAGCCTTTGGGTAAAGTAAAGTTTGATAAATTTAAATACTGTATGGGATTGTGTTAGTATCGTTATTTTCTTATTGTATGACTATAAGGTAATATTGTTTCTTTTTAGAGTTTTAACATTGAGGGAGGGTGTTGTAAAGTATAATTGCAATGTTAAAAATATAATTCATGGTTAGCTTTTTCATGTGTATGGCAACACCAACTTCCTCTCCCCTTTCTCTGAGCACAACCGCCATGGTGAGCACGTATAATTCTTTGTGTCTGTAATTCATTCATTAAACAACAGTAAAACATTCCCTGGGACTTTCCATTTAACCTCCACAATCAACATAAACTAATGTAATTTTTCAGTACAATATCATTAGATACTAGATATCCATAAGACTTAATGCAGAAGCGAAAAAATGCTTGCAGCTAAAATTTTTCAACAGGTTCAGTGAATAGGTGTCAAGTAATATAAGTAGTTATTCTTTCTCTTACAGGTGCATTTGAGGTTGAAGTAAATGATAAGTTAGTATATTCAAAGCTACAGACAATGGCATTGCCAGACTTTAATGAGGTAGCAGAAGTAGTCAACAATGTGTCACTAGGAGAGGAGCCACGGCTAATAAAAGGAGAACAACCAATAAACTGTGCAATATCATAAAATATATTAAATCACAAACAACTGTTATATAAAACTAGTCAGAATAATAAATATAAATGAGAAAATAATAACTCTATTTTGTAAAGAAAATAAATAATTTCTTTATGAAAATAATGTCTTTTTGTTTCAGTTTCAAAATTTGACTGTCAATATAAGGGGCTGTCCATTAATCACGTGAGGCTCGAAAGGAGGGGAGGGGGTCCATAAAAAATCACGAAATATCACAAGGGGGGAGGGGGGGGTGTAGTAATATATCACGTGTATTTATTTTTTTAAAAACATCCTGCAAACTTTCTAATAAAATTAGATGATTATACCTGTATTTTATAAACATAAAAAAAAAGGTCCGATTCTTTGTAGGTACTAAAGATACACGTGATATGAGGGGGGGGGTAAGTCTAATGCCAAAAACACGGCACGTGATTAATGGACGGCCTCTAATATTATGTTTTTACCGTTCATGTAGGTATACAAAAAGATTTTTCACTAAAATTAATTTACATATCATTGTTATTTTATAACAAAATAATTTTATTTTTGTTATGAAAATAATGTCTTATTGTTTCAGTTTCAAAATTTGACTGTCCATATGTTTTTACCGTTCATGTAGGTATACAAAAAGATTGTTCACTAAAATTAATTTACATTATCATTGTTATTTTATAACAAAATAATTTTATTTTTGGTTTAAATTATTATGTAGAGATCTATGTATCCTTCGAACTATTTATCTCTTACCATATTAATATAAGTATATTATACAATTCTAATGGAATGTTCATGGCAGATAATTACCTAAAAAAATACTAATATATTAAAGTATTTATCACAAAAAATTTTTAGAGCTCTCTCACTTACTTAGTTATAAAAAACCAAATAAGTAATTGGCATCAAATAGGTAATAAAATCTTTTTATAAATTCCAAAAACATTATCTACTTAATCTCTAAATATTTATAAAAAGGTAGGTAGGTACAGGAACTGGCAACATGGTATAGGTAGGTACTATATATGAATTACAAGCAGCACCCCGCGGTTTCACCCGCATAAGTGTCGATCCCGTGGGAATATTGGGATAAAAACTAACCTATGTCCGGGGAAGGCCCCGGGATGCAATCTATCTCTATACCAAATTTCATGTAAATCGGCTCAGCGGTTTAAGCGTGAAGAGGTAACAGACAGACAGACAGACACACTTTCGCCATTAAAATATTAGTATGGATATAACTTATTCCAAATTAGCAAATTTAGCTGCGTTACGTATATACATGAAATGACTCCATTATTATTATAATAAATAATATCACTCATCATTCAACATTTTGAAATAAGTAAGTATTAGGAACATGACAGGTAAGCCATTTAAATATTTTCATAAAATAGTAACTATCCAATTATTTCTCCTATTTTTGTATTAAATTTGATTTTTTTAAAAACAAAACTTCACAGCCATAAATTCCTGCACTCGTTATACATTTGTATTATAAAGATATAAACTTTATATAAAAAATACAATATGTGCGCAAGTATCTATAAAATATTTTATAGAAAATATTAGTAAAATTAGGTTAACTTAATAATATTATGTTAACAATATTAAGGACAGGTCCATATCTCATTAAGGCCTTATAACAATAAGATTACTTGTTACGCCAAACTAAGCAAGGGATTATTCTCAATGTGTCGTGACAAATATTGCATTGCTTTTGTATGTACGATATTAAAATATATTAAGTGAGAGACATGCAGTGAATTAGTTTTAAGTAGTATCTTTCACTCATTCATTAGGTAAACCTTTTTTTTTAGATAATTTATTTAGGTTTACTTTATTCTAAGTATATGCATAGTGACGTCATATTAAACACAAAATTATGTTAAAGAAACTTACAAATCAGATGTACAGATTGTACTGCTATGTCTGAGTTGACAGAAAAATATTAAATACCTAGTTTTCAAAATTATTATTATTATTATCTAATCAGAAACATTGTGATGGGAAGAGTTAGATCTACAATAAATGCTATTTATTTACTCAGAAATGGAGGGGCTTGGGGCTTAAAAAAAAAAAAAAGGTACAAACGCCTGCTGGCGTTTGTACCTTTTTTTTTTTTTTCAAGCTACCCGAAACTGTCAAATTTTCCCAATGAACTTTGAACCTTATGCTTTAGCGATAAAGTTGAAAAATTGTAGTAGCTTGATGTGCTGGCATCTGTACATGAAATATTTGAATGAATACAGGTTGATGGACTTGCATAATAAGATTATGTTCTGTAAGTGAAAAGCCCTGCGGTAACGGGTCAGACAAAAGTTGACGAAGGGGTAGCACAGTACGAGCTTTGCCGTAACCGATAGGCATCAGCGGTGGCGTTGCGTTTCACCTTTCGTAAATTACATGAATTAAATTAACAAAGCGGGATATTTTTTCGTACTTTCATGTTATGTTTGGTTTAATTAAGGTCAGATATAACTTCAGAAACACGTATGTAAAAATGCAATCATTGTCATATTATTATGATGGCATGTGATTGGGGAAACACAAAATAATTGGTTTAACACATCATATCATAATGACTACTTTATGAGATACGGATCATAGCCCCAGAAGATAAAATGAGAGGTAGGTATATCTTATAGTGATAAAATAATATTATATTACCTTCATATCATGGTAATAAGTACCTCTCATTTTTCTCAGCATCAAACTTAAATGATAAATCCCAATTAGTTATACCCCACCACCCAAATAAGAAAAGATATTTTCTTAAATTATAATATTTTTTTAAGAAACCACACATTTATCTAAATATTTCACCTACTTATATCATCATCATTAATTACAGGTTTTACTGGTGAATATATTTTGAGGAGACGGTCTTTCGACCCGTCAGCTGCACCTACATAACTTAAATAAATACCAAACCGTAACTTTCCTGCAAACTGTTCGGATATAGTTCTCAGAGGTTCTACGGTTTTTTCACCGGTTTTTTGATCGATGCACACCATTTGGCACCTAGGACAAAGGCCTTCGACCTGGAAAGAAATGATTAAACTGATAAAACAATTTTGCCAGTTTGCGCAATGATATTCTACCGCATACACCAGCCCACTTGATAAACGAAAAAGAACTAAGTACAGTTTTTGAATACCATTTTTCTTTGATCTAGCTATATAAATAAAAATTAAATGCTGTTCGTTAGTAAAGGCATCTCTTGAGAATGGACTGAATTAGAAACTGGACCGAATTGGCTATTTTATAGTTTTAAGATGTTCTGGAATCTTGGAAAAGTTGCTCAGAAAATTCGGGAAAAACCATCGAAAATGTCGAAGCAGATATTTACCTTGAACTCTTGATTCCCAATGATAACTCTGTGCCAATCTCGTTCGGCAAGTTCCTCATCCATTTCAATTATAAGGTTTCCTCTGAAACGATCTGTTAAACTATCCACATCGTCAGAGAATTGTGGATCCTGAATCTTCGCCCTCAACCATCGCACTGTAGCTTTGTTTATCAAAAGGAATTGAGCCTGATTGCTTAACGAAAGCAGTTTTTTCTCTCCATAATGTTTCTTTTTTTGAGTTCTATTGTCGTCGCTTGCTTGCCTGATGAGTCGTAGGTATGAAATTTCTAACGCTTCTGAAATCCAGTCTGCTACTTCATCACCACAGTCGTAACCCTGTATCGTGTCGCTACAAACTTTGCTGCGACAGAGTGATGAATTTCTATGTTTATCTTCAGACATAATATCCAAAGGTACCGATATTGGGGGTTTACCTGAAATAGTGAATTATTTAAATTAAAAATGATTCTTGATTTTCCTGAAGTTTTACTTTAGGATACTTATGCCCGTTTTCACTAACAGTAGGAGACACAAGAATGAATTCCTAAATAAAACCGCGCTGTTGGAATTTCAACTTTCCGCGCTGAGCCAAGCTTCGAAAATCCTACTTCTGTCGCTAGTTTTAGTGAAAACGGTCATTACTCATTAAGAACACTCCATACCTTCAAAATATAATGTCATTTTTCTTATATTCAGATCTATTTTTGGTCGTATCATACACATTCTTGTGTTTTGTTTTTGTGTTAAACATACACCATTATCCTTAATAATCATCCAATCCCTGTCATATTCGAACCCTTTCGGTCCAATTTTCCAAGTAGACCTAATTTTAAAAGCACCACACGATTTTATAGGAAAGATAGCTGCTTCTTTTAATACAATCGCAGAATCCATATTATGTGAAACATCTTCAACTTCTTGCATAATAAACTCTTGTTGTTCTGCTAAAATTTTATGTGTATTTGTTATGCCATTATACAATTTACTAGATTTTAATGAATCCATAATGTGTGATAGTATACGTTTTCTTGGTTTCCTTTTAGTTTTAACGAAGCATCTGCTTATCATATTTAACAGTTTGTCGACATCTTTGAAAGTGTTAAAAAAGCCGAAGGAGGCTCTTATAGCTCCAGTTGGCTTTCCATCAATAAGATCTATCTCGTCGCCACACACGTGTCCCGATTTGAACATTTCTTTTAGTTCTTTATTCGACGCCATTAGATGCCGCTGGCAGGAGCCGGAATTACAAAAGCATCCCGTTCGGACACTTATGTTAAATAGGTCGGCCATATGTTGAAACTGAAACATAGAATTTCTCTTTCAAACTTATTAACTATCAAGATGATTTCTATCAATACATAAATGTTATAATTATCCGGCAACCTAATTAGGTACCAGAGATTGCATAAGATTACCTAGGTTACCTAGGCTACTTTATTATTGATTAACTGACCCGACAGACGTTGTCCTGTCAAAATTTCAATAATTCATACAAAAATGCCATAGAAAATAGGAAAGGACATTCAGTTTTTCTCGAATTTGAATATTTACCGGGACACTATTCTAATTTTTATTCCTTAAATACCTAATTCGGACTACTCCGAACATTTTAAAACCAAAAATAGCCATATCGGTCCAGCTGTTCTCAGATGCTTACCAACGAACAGCATTTCATTTTTATTTGAGATATTGATTTATGTAGGTAAGTACTTAGGTACCTACGTAGTCACTTGGTCAGCACATTTTTAAAACCGTGTTATAGTTAGGTGCTTAATTGTGAATATGGAATAGCTAAGAACCAAAGAAACGATTGATAGGTAGACTGTGTGAAAACCTGAAAGCTGATGTGCCTACAAACTGTCTAAAAACTGAGATGATATGACTATAAAAAGACTAAAAGCCGAGATAACGTAGCTATAAAAAGACTAAAAGCCGAGATAACGTGGCTATAAAAGGACTAAAAGCCGAGATAACGTGGCTATAAAAGGACTAAAAACTGAGATGAGGTGACTATGAAAGAAATAAAAACTGAAATGGCGTGCCTATAAAAGGACTAAAAACTAAAATGACGTGCCTATGAAAGGAATAAAAACTAAAATGACGTGACTATAAAAGGACTAAAAACAGTGATGATGACGTGTCTGTATAGGGATTGACAATTGATAGAGATGTATGGAATAATGTTGCGCTAACTCAGAATGACAATGTGTCAAAAGCAGGAGAGCAATAGGTGATTTCTTCTTCGCATTTAATAGGTAGTATTTTATTGAAGAAGAACTGTATAAAATATAAGAATGAAAGTAAAACTAAATGTAGGTAATTGCATAACATAGTTCCTAACTGTAAACAAATTATACGAGTCTGTAAACAACAGAAGGTACCTATTACTTAAATAAGTGCGTCACACACGAAATTATAATATTACCGTGTGATAAGGCTGCCCACTAATCAATCTTTCATCATCTTGTTTACGAAAATAAATAGACCAAGTAGGTATTATACAAGTTATGTTGCAGATAATTTATATGAACATTGTTTGTAGGATTGTATGCGGCGTTTAACTAACAATTGAAATATATATAATCTATTTGTGTAACAGCTTTCTCTCAACGTGCTTATATCGAGGTCACGACATCACAGGTCTCAACTACCTACTCGTTATCGAGCATCCCCGAAACCGTAAGGCGCTTTGCAGATGGAAAAACTTTAGTTGAGGAAACTATCAAATTTTTGAAATTTTGCTTTAAAAGTTGCCAGTTGCTACAACCAAATAGCCCGAGATGTATGTAAACAACTAGTAGCCAGTTGCTGCAATAGTTGCTCCATTTGCAAAGCGCCTAAGTAACTAACTACCTACTACTAAATAGTAGGTACCTATATTGCGCCACTCCTATTTTCCGTAACTACTCAAAAACGTCCAAATTCCTGTAACTGGTGGAGTTCATTTTCAGTAACAGCCGCAAGGGTCAATCGATCTTAAGCCTTGACAGTAGTCAGAAGCCAGAAATTCTAGGAAAAGTCTTACCAAGAGGTATTGTGCAACCCAGTAAGGTTGTGGTCAGATACGAAATGGTTCCATGTAAAATCCTGGCAATGAGCTGCATCTGGTTAAACTGAAAGCCGAAGCCAACATAGGTGGGGAATGGGCTAGAATAGGCATATGACGCGACAGTAAACAAGGTAACGGCTCAACTGAAGTGAAATGACAGTTACCTTTTATAGGTAGGTATGCCTATGGACACCTGCAATACTAAATGCATCTCAGATGTGTTGCCATGCCACAGGTGTAGAGGTTTTCGTGCTAGATAGTTCTGTATGTGTGTGTGGTAGTTCTGTGTGTAGTTGTGTGTGGTGTTGTGTTCTAATTCTGTAATACTTACTGAAAATAACAGTTCTTACCTCAACAAAGCCAATATATGATCCATCTGCTCTTAGAAGGTTAAATGTAACAATTGCACCTTGTGTCTTAATATGAGTAAAGTCGGAATCCATGTACGTTACTGCAGCCTTGTTACCATTTGCATGCTTTAGGTCATGCAGTTGATAGTACAGGTCTCTAGCTAAATAATATGTATGGTAAGAAATGGTGTCCATCCAATCGTCGTATATTGTTTTAGGTATCAATTTATGCATTGTGTCAAAACAATGCTTTAAAGCAATTACTGCTAAAAACGGTATAGTTCCGTCCTCCAACCTGAAATTGAAAACAAAATAATTATTATTGATATAAGCTTAATTTTTAAAAACGTAATGTAGTGTTATTGAAAAAGAGACATATTTTGTATGGTACAGTTATTTAAACAATACGAATTTGCTTTTACTACCTAATATTATAAATAAAGTAGGTACTTGTTGCTAAAATTATAGAACAGCTACTCAAATGTCGCATGTATCGTTCCAAATATGCTACAGCATGCACAATGTTTATTATTTGTCCTGTATAATTCTACATTTCGGTTGTTTTCATAATATTGGTTTATTCACATAGAAATGAAGTCAATATACCTGACTTGGAAAACAGGGTAAATGAAAAACATCTTTAAGTGACAAATAATCCTAGATCCCTTGAGATCCCACTTATCCAGGTTACACTGTAATAGAAACTTTACAGGCAACACCAAACCAACTTCGATTTCAGACTAAGGATCCACATACATAGCCTTAACTCTTTTAAATTTAATAACTAACTATCGCAGTGTTAGTAAAAAAAAAAATTAAAAGAAATAATCACCTTTCATACAAGTCTTTCCTCTTCACATGGACGTCTTCTGTACTTAACACGAAATCGACTGTACCACCTCCAAAATACTTCTTTTGGCAAAGCGTATCGCTACTACTATTTTTAACTAAAATTGCCCCCAAACCACTTGGGTACCCAAATATCTTGTAGAACGACAAGCACACAAAGTCTGGTTTTGTTTCAGATAAATCTAGTCTACTTGTTGATACAAATGAAGCTGCATCAAGTAGAACATACCAGCTGTTATTTATTTTACATAATTGCTTTTTTAAATGACTATTAAGGCAACCATTTTTTATGTTATGTATACAGTCAATGGGGTACTTATAGCCGTTAAAGTTGCTTTGTGCAGGGTATGCCAGCAATGTGTTGGCATTATTTTTGCTTGGAAATTTTACCCTCTGCAATGTATTTGTTTTCTCATAATTTTGTTTTAATGCATCTAAGAAATCATGATGTGATATGTGTATTATGTCAGCATTTTTTTCAGCAGCAATTTCTCTCAGACCAAGCACTGACGTGTGATTGTCTGTCAAATATACAAATGATCCACTGGTACTTTCTTCATCGTCATCATCGTCTAGAGAAAATTGAAATGACTCCACAACTAGTTTTAGTGCAGATGTTGTTCCTGCAGTAAATACCACTGTGTAGTTAGAAGGATCTGTATTGAAATGGTTTAGAATGTGACTTCGGATCTGCTCGACACAGTCCTTTGTATATTTGTCCGAATGAGGGTTCATGTAGACGTTATCCATAAGGTCTTGATGTACAACAGAAAGTAAACATTGTGGATATAATGTGGCCCCAGCATTTTCCAAGTAACATTTGTCTGTAATAAAATAAAATGTAAATTTTATTTGAACAATAATCAACAACTTTTTAAAATATTCATGTGTTATGTGTACAGCTGAATACACTTTAAAAGTAGCCTTTATTTAAGCAAGGAAACAGCTTATGAAGGATAGAGAAATCCTAATATGTATAATTATTGAGTAATCGCAAACTACTTGGTAAAGCATTGCTACAATTAAATATATACTACTTGCTTTGGGTGTGTTTATGACAAAACTATTAAGATGAATGTGCAATGGTAGACTGCAAAACTCAAATTTTCTTACGTTTTTTGCAATTTGCAGGTCAGTGTCAGGTTGTATCTTGATCAAAATATGATTCGCGACTATAATAGATATGTATTACAGAATTATTGTCATTAAAATATCTCTTTTGTACCATAAGCACTTTCCCATATGAGATTTGTTCTTATGGTACAAATCTAACTTAGAAAGATGTATTATTGATTCTAATGATGATAATTCTGTAAATACGTACCTGTTATAGTCGCAAATCATATTTGGTCAAGATACAAGTGGACACTGACCTGAAAATTGCAAAAAACGTAAGAAAAATTGAATATTGTGGGTTACAACTGTGCATTCACCTTAAGGATTTTTAGTGGTGTATTAAAGAGGATTTAGACTAAAGTACTTATTAGTTACAATTTTCATTCGATTTGATGTCATTTATAAAATAAAAGGAGCAGACAATTTTATTAAAAGTTGATGATAATATTACCGACTACATTGCCAAAACAAATGATAACAATATTGTGTAATATTGAACACCATAAGCACATGGTATCTTCTGGTAATAAAACAAATGAAAGCTGCAATTCGAAAGTATAAAACTTCGTATAAGATGCATCCAGTGACAGTACTTTCTCATTCCTTTCCAGTTTATAATTTAGTCACCTACTTAAATTAAAGTTTATAAAAAAAAAAACATGAAGTACCTGCTACGTAAGTCATGTATGTAATAAGAAACTAATTAAAAACCACTTACCTCCTAACCTTGTGAAATTCGATGTAATTTTGTTCATATGCTCGGCATCAATTACTTGACTCAACGTGTTCATCTCGGGGGGCTCTTCATAGGAACCTGACATAGTAAAGCCAACTGATAAACAGATGTTAAAATAATTATCAAAAGTTTACGAACTCACGACTCTCACTACGTACTTAAAATTAAACTAAAAACTAAATGAACGAACGTAGTTTGTAATGATGAACTTAACAAATAGCCACAACTCGTTTCTATAACCTTGTACTCCAGTAATGTAACAACTGTTCGTAATAATAAACTATTATCATATAATAATACGCGCAAAAACATACACTCGGAAGCAAATTATTAGATGTATAACTGACTGACGTTTATAGTGACAGCCGGACAGCTGTCTGAATGACAGTAGTATGTTTTGACACAGAGTAATAATTCATTGTTTAGAGTTACCAGAAACTTATCTACAATTTTCCATTGTAGTTTACATAATTATTGCCTTGAATAGTTTATAAACTGTCGTCAAATGTCTATAAATATTGATTAACCTAACAGGAAATATTCTTACTAAGTTTATTTTTGAAGTGTTTATACAAACTAATTTTCCTTTAATGGCCTGACTAAATTGTGTCATACGCGCTGCGGATTGAAATCACCCCTTACAATAGCTATAAGGTATTGTCATTGGGTAATGCTTTATGACTATTCATGCGCTGAGATAAGTACAAAGTTAATAAAATAAAATAAAGTTAAAAAATGACAAATCATATTAAAATGTTAATGTCTCGTTTTTCGTCTCCAATAAATTACTTACCCAACCACTGTTATGGCAACTGTACACAAGAATCTTCGCGGGAAATATTGATTTCCTTTTCCTTTGTTCTTTAAATACATAATTATAGTTTTATAACATATTTTACTTTCTGCACTGAGGTAATTAGTCAAATAGTCAATACTTGAGTGAAATACAAGCCAAAAATAAATATTTTGGTAAACCTATGGCCGGATTCAACTCAAATTTTGCCCGCATGCATGAGTCCATTTCAGCCAATATTAAGCTTTAAGGCGCTTGGGAAGATGCGAAAATACACATTACATACCTAACTAACAACCTATTGCAAGCGGTTTCACCCGCGTCCGTAAGTTTTGATCCCGTGGGAATATCGGGATAAAAAGTATCCAATGTGTTAATCCAAGAAAAGGCCTTTTTCATCCAAATCTGTTTAACGGTTTACGCGTGATTGAATTGAATAACAAACATCCAAACATCTTCACAAACTTTCACATTTATAATATTAGAAGGAAGTAGGTTATGGGAGTAACTATTGCTATTTGTGTTTTCTAAAAACTGGCCATTGCTTGATCATCTTTATTTTTTTTTCGCTTAAAAGTTGCTAGCTTTTTTCTGCGACCTCACACCCCCGTGCCCTGCACTGACTTCTTCGAGATTAGTAAGCCTGTGTCACTCACCGGGCCATACATATTTTTAACCCCTCAAAATGCTTGATCCACAGTGCCACCTCATAACTGAAAGGAGATTTTCAATGTCTACAGTCTACAGACCACAGGTCGCCGGACTTCACTTAACTTTCGGAAGATGGCGTTAGCAGTCTCTCAAACGCCGAAAATCGTCCGGTATTCTACCCGTACATTATTTTATGATCTCGTTTGAAGTATCTAATTATATTATTTATTTATTTATACTTACTCATTAATAATGTATTTGAAAAAACACAACTGTAAGGTTCTACCTATTTAAAAAAATTGGATCTATGTAAATAAAAATAACTTAACAAGGGAATTAAATTCTACTCTAGCCAAGACTTCAAGAAGCACTCACAAAAGGGAAAAAAGTATTTAATAGAAGAGGGCACAGGCACTAATAGTTTAAGTCTATTGCACAGAAGAGGTTCGCATACATAGGTAGGTTCACCTTCGGAAGCATCGCCTTACTAAATTGAGTTACAACAATTTAATTATTGCTTTTATGGAGGGCTTTTAGTAGCTTTTAGTATCAAGCGGGGCATGATCGACTTCCCCTAAGTGAATTGACGGCCATGACATTCGCTTTACTGCTTCACACTTTTACTAGAGCATGCTCTGACAAGCGACGACTTTAGTGGCCAAGAAGTTTTAGAATTAGGCTTTGGAAATTGCGGGAAAAGTGGTCCTTTAAAAATGCCAATGAGGAAGCTAGTTCAACTTACATCGTGTTTTTCGTTTAGATTTTATTCGTGCTCTTAATGGTTTAGGTAAAATATTTTATGGGAAACGATTACCAAATTACACTTAGGTATGATAAATGCAGATGTCTTTTAAGAAGTTTTCAGTTGGTTGATACGACTTATTACATTGCCTGTAATTGCTATACATAAGTAGGTAACCAATGTGCTATACGCACTTAATAATAATCTTAGTTAGATATGATCATATTTAATTATTTTAATTGTCCATAAAGCGGACCTGTCGAATGCCGTGATTGGGTTTTGATTCTTGATGTTATTTTGCGATAAAACCCACTAAAACGGTTGCATTTGAACGCTAAATTATTTCATTTTAATTTAATTTAATTAATTGTCACTTTTAATTATTTGATAGATCTGCTTCCGGCTTTAACAACTATAGGTAGGTACTTAGAGATACCTTTTTTTTTTATCGTGGAGAAATGCTCATGCATACTGCACTACCACGGGGAGATAGTGCATTTATGTGGGACTCTAACCCACTAAAACTCCACGGTGTCCTCCTCTGCCGCTTACGGCGGGAACACGGGCACGCGCTAGCACTCATCCGTGAACCCGCCGCGGCTGTCCGTTCCCGGACCCTCCTCTTGGGAGTACTCCCCATCACCGGCGCACCAGAACACATAGCACGCTGTGACCACCCCAGGGACCAAACCAGCACATGGGCGCCAGACGAACCCGTGTCTGGGCACCCTTGGTCCCCCTGCGACGGGTCAGGACATTATCCCCGCCGCCTGCCAATTTTCGGCTGCAGAGGATAGGGAGAGCGGCCAGGTACTTAGAGATACCTAGTCCAACCATTATTATTATATCTATTAATATAATAATATTTACAAACCCAATAAAATATAGGTAGTTTACTTCTGTAAAATTAACCATATTAACGGTTAACGGTCACTGCCAACCAGTGCATTGACCGTTACAAGATATGTTATTGTACCTATGCTGGAAAAATAAATTAGAAAATATAATAAATAATAATAAGTATGAACTTACTAGTCAACAAGGAAGTCAATTTAATAGCCGTCAATGAAAAAAAAAGAAATATTATTTCACTAACCTTTAACTTTGACCCCTGGTTGATCTCATTTTCCTCAAGTGACAAATGAGTTCAGACACCGCAGTCACCTCATATTATAGCCTTCGTTGACACGATACCATTGTTTTTCGCTATTCATAGAGGATTTCCACAAACAATGGGCGAAAAACTGTCCTACTCGAGGCGCTCTCTGAATGAAAGTGTTTATTATGACACCGCGCTTCTGAACCCCGTGTTTACAAATATGACGAAATTATTCATCAATATTATGGTATAATGGCTATCCCATTCCATGATGACTCTTGCTGCTACTGTTAATAATCTTATTATGATGACATAATGACAATAAAATGTTTTTGTTTTACACGTGGCCAGGGTTCCTGATGTGGTCTTCATTATCGAAGCGTAAATTCTATATATTTAATTAAGTCGATAACACTGTAGAATGATAACATATAGTTTGATCATCATCTTTCCTAGCATTTTCCTAACTATTTTGGAGTCAGCTTCCAATCTAAGCAAATGCAGCTGAATATCATAATTTTACATGGAGCGACTGCCTATCTGATCTTTACAACTCAGTAACTGGTTAACAAAATTTCCGTTAGCATAAGACTGGTTGTGAGGCTTTTAGGCTTCTAACTATCCGTAACGAGTATCAAAGGTCTAGGAATGATTAACTGGCACCAACGGCTTAACGCACTTTACGAGATGATACCCCAATTATCCATCCACGGACCGACCACAGCAAGTATAGCTTGTCCTGGGTCCATCAAATCGTACGGATGTTATTACGAGCCATGTAATGACATCTGATTTGATAAAATTCAATATTGATTTAATTGTCTAAATTTTTAGATGATCACCGCACTCACCTCGTCTAAGTATTTAAGTTTGCCATCAAGTTTTATAACATTGAATAAAAATTAAAGCTCAATGCTTTGAATTCAATTAAAATACAGGTAGGTAACTACATATTTAGTAGCAAATATTTTAATGTTCGTGATTTCGCCTCAGCATCTCGGATCTTGTAGAAGCCGGTTTACAATGCTAAGTCGTATTCTGCTTCCTATTTTCTTATAACTGAATCTACTTACGGTAAACAATTTAGGTGTCACATTACGGAGCCTGAAGTTATACAAACAGAAACACATATTTCCTCACTGGAGGGTAATGAGAGAGGACTTCTTAAATAAAAAATCACTGTCCAATTGCGTTTAGATAATTCACATAAACTATTATTTTAAATTAAACTGGTAGTACCAAACGTCCAAACCTGGTTAACTATAATAATTCACTATTAAAGAGAACAGGAAATTGAATGGGTATTGAAAATATATTCTTCCAATACGAACCTAGGACGGCCTATATTATCGTCTTAAATATTTTGTTAGTGAAATTCGCTGTTATTTTCATAATCTAAATTATCAATATTTACGAAACTGTCGGTCATATGACAACAATATTTTTTGTTAATTCAAGAGGTTTTGTCATGATTTCCAAATAATATCGATTTTAAATACTAAATATAAAATCTAAAGTATTTGATTCGACTAAAATTATTTTTGCATCTGTGTAGTCATGAAGTTTAAAAGTATTTCATTTGACAGTTACCGCCAAAAGTACTGGTTTCTTTTCTAACTGAACAAAATGGAAAACATGATGTTTGGAGCGTCGTCTAGTTCGTAAGGCAGTTCTCATCGAGCCTCAGAACCGAAAGGTTGTCTACAAGTAATTATTAGTTTGGTAATCATTGTTACTGTTGTATCTACCAAGTTTGTACATGTACACGATTATAAAGTATACCATTAGAAATATTCGTACTGAGCAGCCGTGTTTCATTTCATCTCAGAAGAGGGATAAACCAAAAAGGTACGTAAATCATGAATTGTGAACAATATCAGATACGATTGCTAAACGCTCACTTTTGAAAAACTTGTCAAGAGACTTATGAGAACAATTGGGTACCTGAATCCATAATGATAATTGCATTTTTCTATCTATATTGCTATCATTTTTTTTTGGCTGCATGACGCTGCACATCTGGTCAGGGCCACTCTCTGATGATGTGTTGTGTTGTGTAGGTTGTGTGTAATACTGTGTGTGGGTGCGTGGTTAGGGCTACACTCTGACGGTACCTTAACGCACATTATTGCACATACTGACTGGACGAATCGTGTGTTTGATCGGGGCGACTCCTCGATAACACGGGATGTGTTCTGGTTGCCTAAATGTAACCAATGAGCGTGATTCCGGAGCACTGCTGTGCGTGGCGTATAATGTTTGGCGCGAGTACATGGCCAGGGCCACTCTCTGGCGGTACCATAGTGCGAAATATTGTATACTGCTGCTAGACTTATCGCGTGCTTGGTCAGAGCTACTCTCTGATAGCGCGGGATATGTTCCGGCCAAAATGGTGCCTTGGAATCACTATTTCGGGGTTATTTAAATGAAGCAATATTTTCAATTTCATAATATCTCCATATTTTTTTTGATATCATTATAACTTGTGGCTACGTTCCCATAAACCTCTATAAAGGATGTAAATGAGCTACATTCAAACATATTTATTTTATTTCATGATTATTTACAAGCAACACGTGTTAAGCATAAACAAATTGTTGGTTATGATTATTCCTCCCTTAGTTATTGTCGTGATAATTTGCATAGTTGATAAGTGAACTATAGTTGTTCACTAGGTGAATGTTACTGGGCATACTTTGTGATTTCACTGGATTTTGAGTGGGTATGGTTCCTACTGGTTGTTGAGTGAGTCACTAGTTGTCGGATTATGTTACTGGGCGTACTTTGTGACTTCACTGGATTTTGAGTGGGTATGGTTCCTACTGGTTGTTGAGTGAGTCACTTGTCGTCGGATTATGTTACTGGGCGTACTTTGTGACTTCACTGGATTTTGAGTGGGTATGGTTCCTACTAGTTGAGTGAGTCACTAGTCGTCGGATAAATTGTTTAAAAAAAAAAAGCATAGTAACTGGATATTAGGGTATTGCGATAACCTATGTTAATTGATTGAGTTAACGAAGTTGGCCGACACTTTGTTTTTGCTTGGATTTATTTACATGAATGATAATCTCAAATAGATTGAGTTGTGGGCATTATGATACTACGATTGATTTAAAATTGTGACAAATCTGTTATAATATGGTGCTTTAAGGTTTCTTGTATGGCGTAAAGGACTTAATCTCTTTGATGTCATTAGCCAATTTATTACGTTCCGCTTCTTCATACAATATCTTTTATTTCTAATTGAGTATAACAAACCTTGCATTCTGATATAGTTTACTAAAGTTTAATCCATGTGTAAGGATTGTGAACGGATTACGCCCCAAGTGATGTTATAATGTTTCAGAAAAGTGTGACGATGTCATCGGATGTCGAGCCTGGTACCCCGCCTGGTACACCTCCGAGGCGTCGGCGTAAATCCAAGATGACGAAGGCTAGGCAGGAAAGCCCGTCGTCATCTAGTTCAAGCGAAGAAGCTGTACCAAGAAAAATACGCAAGCGTGCAAACGAACTTTCTACTAGAGATATACTAAGGTTAGTTAAGCATGTTACAAGAGATTCCCCGAAGAACTCCTGGAGTAATAACAGTCTTAGTAATGTAATTCCGGAGTTTGATCCCTCGAATAGGAATCAAACCATCGAAAGCTGGTTGCGAAAAGTTAATGAATGTGCTATTATTTATGGATGGGGTGAGAAACAAATTGTTCACTTCTCTTTGCAAAAGTTAGCCGGCCTAGCAAAGCGATGGTTTGAAGCCTTGCCGACAGTTGTCCATACTTGGGATGAGTGGCAGCTTAAACTCAAGAAGGCTTTCCCAAGTGCAGAAAATTATGGACGTCTGTTAGAAGAGATGTTAAATCGTACTTCCCGTGGTGATGAAAGTCTTCGTGAATATTTTTACGATAAATTAGGATTATTAAACAGGTGTGAAATTAGTGGTAAAAAGGCTGTTGATTGTATTGTATACGGTATAAGCGACCGTTCGATTAGGCATGGAGCGCAGGCTCAGAATAGTTCGGAACCCGAAGATTTACTTAACTTTCTTACATATCAGAAACCTCAACCGCAGCTTAATAATAAATTCCGTGATCGTACAACGCTAAAACCAAACTCTAGTAATACCAGCGGCAGATCAAATGGTGCTAACTCCAATTCAATCACTTGTTACAATTGTCGTATGAAAGGTCATCCTTATTTTAAATGTACCAAGCCCATTATTTCATGCAAACAATGCAATCGGATAGGGCACAATAATGACGAGTGTAAATTAGAACCCTTTGTTTCCTCGAATTCTAAATCTAACCATGTAGACAGTACGGAAAAAAAGACTTTAAAAATTGATTCTTACAATGAGGGCAATGCCAAATACTTTAAGTCCGTGGTAATAAATGATAAGTCTTTCGAAGCATATATTGACTTTGGTAGTGAGTGCACACTCATGCGCAGGACCGATGCAGAACTACTTAATTTAGTTAAGAGCTTTGATAACGTTCCGATTATTAAGGGTTTTGGACAGTCGACAGTTGTGCCTATGTACAAGACTGTTGTGTTTATTAGGATCGATGAAACTGAATCTGATATTGAAGTATTAGTTGTAGATGACGCTCACATGCAGACAGCACTTATTGTTGGTCAGAATTTTACTGAATTGCCGTTTATCACTATTCTAAAAGATAGCTATAAACTTATATTTTATAATAGCCCAGACCTAGCTCGTTTCGACCATCAAAAAGGTATTTTAAATCTGTATATTACTGATAAGATAGAAATCTTGAAAACCAGTAGCGTCCATGTTTATTCAAATTGCAACTTCACGGGAGATATATTTATAGAAGGTTACAATGCTGTCGAAACGGGTAAAGAGTTCCGTCTGTTACAGGGTGCTTTTAGTATTTGTAATGGTAAGGGGTCCGTTGTTATATCTAATTTATCACCCTTTGCTATTATCTTACAACCAAACGTTTTAATTGCTAGAGCCATTCCGTTCAATGAGCAGAAAGAATGCCAAATAAATAAAATAGCGAAAGATTCCACTACTATAGCACCTCTCAATAAAGATGATATTAAAACGGGACCAACATTGAACGATGAACAATTGGATAGATTGTACTTAATGTTGCAAAATTACCGCGATTGTTTTGCTACGAACCTTAACGAGATAGGTTGCGCTATTGATGTAGAAATGAAAATCGATTTAACAGATAATAAGCCAATTGTTTACCGTCCGTATCGATTGTCACATTATGAACGCGAACGAGTCCGAGAAACCATTGACGAATTGCTTCAAAACGATATTATTCAGGAATCGAAATCTGACTATGCCAGTCCGATTTTAATGGTCAAAAAGAAAACGGGTGAGCAGCGATTATGCGTGGACTTTCGAGCCCTGAATAATAAAACTATAAAAGATCGTTTTCCACTGCCGATTATAGAAGACCAAATATCAAACCTCAGTGGCAATGTTTTCTTCACGACTCTGGACCTCACTTCAGGGTATTATCAAATACCCATGGCTAAAGAAAGCCAACATCTTACTGGTTTTGTTACACCCGATGGTCATTTCGAGTTTAAAAGAATGCCTTTCGGTCTAGCAAATGCCCCAGCCGTGTTCCAGAGAATGGTTAACAAAGTGCTCGGGAACAGAAGGTTTGAATACGCGTTAGCATACTTAGATGACGTATTAATTACCGCAAAAACAGTAGACGAAATGTTTAATAGACTAGAAGAGGTGTTAATACTTTTTAGACAAAACGGGCTAACCTTAAAGCTGACCAAATGTCGATTTTTTGATAGTACTGTTAGCTACCTGGGGTACGAAATCTCTGCACAAGGCATTCAGCCGAGTGAAGCAAAAATTATAGCAGTTAAGGAATTTCCGAAACCACGAAATGTCCACGAAGTCCGACAGTTTCTTGGGTTGACTGGGTACTTCCGCAAATTTATTAAGGGTTATGGAGAGGTCGCTCGTCCGTTAACATCTTTATTAAAAAAAGACTGTCTATGGAAATGGTCTCATACGGAAGACCAGGCATTTTCAATGTTAAAGGATAGTCTGGGCAGTCGGCCTGTCCTAGCTCTTTATGATCCCACCCTTGAAACCGAACTCCATACAGACGCTAGTGCTCTGGGTGTAGGAGGTATACTTATGCAATGGCAAGAACACGCTAGGGTCTTAAAACCGGTCGCTTATTTTAGTCGACAGACTACACCCGAAGAAAAACACCTGCATTCCTACGAACTAGAAACACTAGCTGTTGTATGTTCCCTAAAAAAATTCCGTGTGTATCTGTTAGGTATTCATTTTAAGGTCTATACGGATTGTGCTGCTCTTCGCACTACATTAACCAAAAGGGATCTCGTCCCGCGGATAGCGAGGTGGTGGCTACAAATAAGCGAGTTCACGTTTGATATTGAATATCGACCTGGTGTTCAGATGTCACACGTCGATGCGTTAAGTAGAAACACCAGGTTATCTGCGGAACCAGATGATAGCCCCTCTGTTGGCGTATATACCATAGGCAAAGAGAACTGGCTTTTATCATTACAATTAGCAGACCCTGAAATATCTCGTATATTTAAGATCCTTAAACCCGAAAATGATCAGGAATGTAGAGAAATTCGCAAAAACTATGTTGTAAAAGACCATACCGTGTATAAAAGGGTAGACGATAGGTTATGTTTGGTTGTACCGCGAAGTGCTCGATGGCAAATATGCCGAGCCAACCACGATGATATCGGCCATCTCGGGTACGCTAAAACCCTAGAGAGAATAAAACATTTATACTGGTTCCCTAAACTAAGAAAATTTGTTAAAAAATACGTTGCGGCGTGCTTAGACTGCGCTTATAATAAAGATAACGCGTCAAAACAAAAGTCGGGTCATCTGTATCCAATAGAAAAAGTACAAATACCATTTCATACGATTCATATGGATCACCTTGGACCTTTTGTTAGGAGTAAAGACGGTAATACTTACATTTTAACGGTAGTAGACGCTTTCACAAAGTATGTCTTCGTAAGAGCGGTTAAAGATGTGAAAACAAAAACTACGGTTAAGGTTTTAGAGAAAATATTTTATGACTTCGGTGTTCCGGCTAGGATTGTGTCTGACCGCGGCACGAGAGAAATGTTTTTTTTTTTTTCTTTTCTTTTTTTTTTGTTGTGATAGTATGATCTAGTAAAACGTTTCGTATTTTTTTTTTTACAGTAATGTCAGGTTTGGATGTTGTGATGATTATAGTATGTCTATGAGGAATTTGTATACACATTATTTTTGTCAAGCCTAGATGTCATGATTTAATTGAATTGTGTGTGTGCCAGGAGGCAACACAGTGTCGGACGGCCGAATGTCATGATTTCCAAATAATATCGATTTTAAATACTAAATATAAAATCTAAAGTATTTGATTCGACTAAAATTATTTTTGCATCTGTGTAGTCATGAAGTTTAAAAGTATTTCATTTGACAGTTACCGCCAAAAGTACTGGTTTCTTTTCTAACTGAACAAAATGGAAAACATGATGTTTGGAGCGTCGTCTAGTTCGTAAGGCAGTTCTCATCGAGCCTCAGAACCGAAAGGTTGTCTACAAGTAATTATTAGTTTGGTAATCATTGTTACTGTTGTATCTACCAAGTTTGTACATGTACACGATTATAAAGTATACCATTAGAAATATTCGTACTGAGCAGCCGTGTTTCATTTCAGTTTCATGATCAGTACTTGTCTTACTGTTAGGCAAGCAGGCATAGCTCGTTCTCTTGCTAAAAGAAAACCATAATACAGGAAATGGATATTATACTTACATTCTTTAAAAAAAATCGGGACATTACTGGATGAAAAATTATCTAAGCAGCAACTCAAGATCGTGCCCAGAGATAGACAGAGGGTTAGTGTAGAAGGAAAGGTAGAGACCAAAGCAAACACGGATGAATTGTTTGAGAGATGATAATTATAAATGAAAATGAGGCAGTGATAACGTGATAGCTAACATAATGGGAAAACATTTTTGCGAAAACCCCAAAAAACATGTGACAGTGGGTGGCAGAAAACGAAGAAGGAGACTGTTAGTTGAGTATCCGTGAGAGGATAACTTTGCAGGTATTACGGGATAAGCTCTCATGCAATTCAATTGCATCTTAACCGTGCATTATAAAAACATATTTATCATATTTTTTGCCAAGACACCCTCAAAATTTTCGTTACGTACCGTTGTTTAAATAATTCTTTCTGGCTAGTCTTACAAGGTGCCATAAGTGCGACCTAGACCTTTGTGAAACTTCCGAAAACTCTTCATCAGTAATTTGTTAGAGGATGTTGCAACATATTTTTAATAGTGCGATTATGGCAATTGTAGTACCTATGGATGTTTAAGGACAGAATCATTTTGTATGTGATTACGTAAGTAAGCAAAAACTGTTCATTGATAGCGAAAGGTCGTGTGAAATAACCTTGTTTAATTAATGGGGATATCGATAGTATACGGAGGATCTCTTACTTTCCGCATGGCTACAATTTGATAGGTCTTGTTTTATTTAAAACAGTGGTTGCTTAAATAATCGTCGGCTTCATTACCGTTCTACTGTTGCATGGGGATCATGTTCTACGGTTCATGTTCATTAGACGAATTGAACGTGCAACTGACAGAATTTAGGTTAATCATAGCTGCTTACAATAAATGAATAATTAATTACTTATTTTGTTGACATTGCGTTAGTAACACGCAACTGGTTTTGGTGTTTGTAATCATTCTTGTGTTATTATGGCGCTAACAGTCAACAGTTTAAACTAGTTTATCAGGTTGGTGGTGTAAATTTGTTTGCTTCCGATCGGCACGTCGGAAACTTGACTGTAGGTCGTTGTCTGAGGTTAAAGCTACCTGATCCTAGGTAGCAAGTTGTCCGTAGCATGGCATTGACTGACGAAAAGCGAGTAAATAACGCAGTTGTGTGTGTTCAACTACAGATATTTTTTTGTTTTTGCGACCGCGAGACGTTTCGCAATCACGATGAATTTCGGTGACGCGAATATATTTCGATGTGTTATCTTCGTGTTTTGTTTCGGACACGTACAGAACAGACGTAAAATAAAAATTAGTAGTGACGCAGACTTTCGGAACCGGAACTCGGACATTTATTTAAACTCTTTGCAATTGATAGCTAAGTACGGTCATCGGCCTGAAAAACATACAGTGATAACGAACGATGGTTATACAGTGAACACTTACAGAATACCGAACAGTGGACCTCCAGTGTTGTTAGTTCATGGAATTGGTGATAGTTCTGATTCGTGGTTGGTTCTAGGACCAGAAAAGTCTGTAGCGTTTCAGTTAGCTGAGCAAGGATACGATGTTTGGTTATATAATGCCAGGGGAAATAAATACAGTAAAGGACATATAAAAAACCTCCCCGAAAAAGAATATTGGAATTTCAGCTATGAAGAGATGGGAACGCAAGATTTGCCTGCGGTGATTGATTATATACTCCAAAGAACATCTCGACGTAACCTGTCTTATATTGGGTTTTCTCAAGGAACGGCCATTTTGTTCGTGATGTGTAGCATGAAGCCGGAATACAACGAGAAGATCAAGCAAGCAGTATTATTAGCTCCGATAGCGTGGTTGACCGACACACAGTATCCGTTTATGGACATTTTAGCGCAAAATTTGGACGTTTTAGCATCGTTTCTTGATAGCATCGGAGTGTACGATTTGTTTGCTAATAATGTATTGAGTAATCTTTATCATGCTAAAGTGTGTCGGGACGATGTGCCTGAAAATATTTTGTGTAAGTTAGAGTATTATATAAGTTATGGATTAAGGAATATTACTAATCTGTATTCAGAAAGGCTTCCAGTGCTTGCTAGTCATATACCTGCTGGAGTGTCTACGAAGACGTTTGTTCATTATTTTCAAAGTTACTTGAGTAAAAGGTTCCAAAGATTTGACTATGGTTCAAGAATGAATCAGGAGGCGTATTCTTCTATGCAACCTCCTTCTTTCGATCTCTCATTGATAACTGCTCCAATTTATATGTTCAGTAGTGAGTCTGACTGGTTCAGTACTCCTGTAGATGTTGAAAGACTTCGAACTGGACTCCCTAATGTTGTTAGGCATGTTAAGTTGGACAAATCCGTAGATTTTACTCATTTAGAGTTTATTTATGGTTCACGAGTAAATGAAATAGTTAATAATGATATTAAAAATATACTTAACGGAGAGATATGAAAGAGAAGGAAATGACTGGTAGTCTGACAGTTGACAGGGGAGAATGGAAGAAGTAAACGTGTTGCGCCGACCCCAAGTAACATGGGACAAGAGCAAGAAGATGATGACGTAGCTGAGACATAAAAAAAACGAAAACATTAGTTTTTATTTTTTTGTCAGAATACATACTTAGGTAGGTAGGTAGATGTTTGCCTGTTATCTGTGATAACAATTATCTAGTTTTAAAATGGAGATAAAATAAGAGGTATAGGTATCGTCATTTTATACAAATTTTATATTGTACCTAGTTACATTAATTAGGTAAGCTATTATTGTTTACTTCACTGTACCAATCAGTTTCATTATTCATATGGTTGATTCATTTATACTCTGATTTTTAATTTGCTAGACTAAAATGGCAGCTGGGGTTGAACTTTTTTGTCAATGTTTAGTAGTTATATAATAGCTAACAATATGGTCTAGCAAATATAAAATTAGAGTTTACCTACAACTCATTTGCAGTAGGAAGTATAGATGTAATTAAGTTTTTTGTTGCTGCAGGCTATACCTACAAATTGTAGATAGGTAAATAAATTATAATAAGTTAAAAATAGGTAGGTACAAAAAGCGTTTGCAATAATAAATGTAATAAATAATTGAAGTTGTAAAGTAAGTAGATGAAAAAGAAAAGATGCTACCATCGGTAAGCAAAATATGCTCGGTTCCTATAAATAAAAACGAATCATTTTGCTTATCGATGCAGCGACTGTAGCATTTTTTATTGCCAAATTGGGCATATGTATAAATAGATTCGTAAGCTAATTTTATTTATTTACTAGCTGCGCCCCGCGGTCTCACCCGCGTAAATGTCGATCCCGTGGGAATATCGGGATAAAACGTAGCCTATAGGTATGTTAATCCAGGGTGTCAGCTACCTCCACACAAAATTTTATCTAAATTGGTTTAGCCGTGTGAGCGTGAAGAACTAACAAACATATAAATACACACACTCACAAACTTTCGCCTTTATAACACTAGTATGATTTATTACAGCATGGAAGACTTACAGCTAAAAAAAACAAGGAACAATAGTCGACAGATAGCCAATTACAAGTCTTCGCGTTTAGAAAATCAGGATTTTACCAGTAATAGCTACTTTCATATGGGTCTACTGGGCAAAGCTATGAGGTTTTTGCTTTGTTATTGGTAATAGACACAAGAGACTTAATTTTAACCATGAAAGTCCGTAAATTATAGGAATCGGCCATTCATTTCAAAACCTTCTCTATTCAAACTCTATATTTCTTGGTAGGTTTGCATGTGTTCTTAACATTCCAAGCATTATGATTTATTTATTATTACACGTATAACGGATGGAATTCCGAGTGTATTGTCTAGTACATGTACATACTGCGTTTAGAATATAATTAATAAATTAATTAAACCGGCCAAGTGCGAGTCGGACGCGCGCTAAGGGTCTGCCTATAAAAAGATATCTAGCCCTGTGGCAGACAAAAGAACGGACGAACAAATAGACGGTGGCGTAGGCTTAGTAGGTAATAGGTTCCTGGTGGCTACGGAACCCTAATAATAATAATTTATGAGAATCAGCATATCAATAGAATATCTATGGATTAAAATAAAGCAAAAAGGGAAAACTGGTATATAATATGCCGTTTTAATAAATGTAAAGTAAAATAAACACACGTTTGGTTTTCTGTATGGGGCCAAAGGGTGAATTGATACTTGATAGGGGTAAAATTGCGTAGGGGACGAAAAGGGGGACCAATGGGTTTGCAATATTGCGATATATTTTGAAAAAGATATTGGAGAATGTAGGTTATTTTTGCTCATAAAGGCTCCTACAAACAGGCGCGACACGCGATATAATCGTGCGTGACACAAAGGCACCGCTTATTACGCGATTTGCGGTGCCTTTGTGTCGCGCGCGATTTTATCGCGTGTCGCGCTTGTTAGGTAGATTGTTACTGTTAATAAGTACCTACTTGTTACTAATAGTGGTTGATGCTTGTTTTAACTGGCCAAGCTCCGCGCGTACCCTGTATAGCACGATACAATAGAAAATCAATTGTGTCTCATTAGCGGAGATTGAGAGGTCATTTCAATGACAATAGCGTGTCTATTCTGTAAGAAGTCTCACAGTGATTTCTTGGTGAGGTGAGCTGTCATTTCACCTAATGGTTGGGATTGACTATGATGATAGCTCACTTCAACTAAAATGTCACCATGAGCTTTTTACAGAATAGATCGACTGCGATCGATCGATTTTGGTCAATCGCAGCTGTCATTAAATTAAAAAAGCATTAAATATAAAATCAGAGTATAATTGATATTGTAATAAATAAGTACAAACACTCAACATCAAATATAAATTATGTAAATAATAATTGAAGGAAGTTTCTTTGTTTCAATAGTACAATCAGCGTCAAAAAGTTGAATCTGAGTCAGCCTCAAACAGATGTAAACATCTTCAAGATAAAATTTAATTGTCTACAGTCTTTGTTCTATAATATTGTTATTGGGTACTTAATTTTAGCTATACATTGATACAATATTAAGCAAAACAAATTTCAGACAATCAATTAATAAATTCTTGTCGATGTGAACATCTTTTTGTGACTATACGTACCTACCTACACTGTATAAAATAATGTCTTACTACACCAAAAATACTGTTTAGAACGTTAGGCTCATATGGAACTGTTTAAGGCAGTTCAGATCAATGTTTTTTCATTTGTATTTACTGCTTATTTCTTTCTGTGTACCTGGTTTATATGAATCGTACTTACGAATTACGTATGTTTTTATTTGCTACTAATTATGTTAATGTAGAGAATACTTAGATATTAATAATAATGCTTTGTGTTGTTAATGTAATTACATTAATTTGCTTTCGAGCTAATTAATTTTCAGATTTAAGGCGAAAGCGCCAGGGTAGCCCGCGAAATTCAATTTTTTTTAGGTTTTTTGGAATTTGCTGGTCAGTATTAAGTTGTACGTTGATTAATATATGAATCGCGGCCGTAAGAAATATGTGTTTACCAGAGATGTGACTTATCTAAGATACAAGTATCTGAAATACAGATACAAGATACAAAATACGTATCTTGTATCTGTATTTCAGATACTTTTTTGAAATGCATTTTGTATCTTGTATTTAAATACCTGTTGTTTGGTATCTTAGTATTTTGTAGATACTATGTTTGCTAAAATACTTTTAGTAATTGGTGATTTTATTGTGACATCTAGGTGACAATAATTTTAAATATTAACGTTGTCGTAGATGAAACTGAACGCACTATTGATTTAGTTATTTTCGATTCTTGGTGAAACCATGAAAATGTTAAAATTATCTCCGTTGAAGGAAAATGAAATTCACTTCTTAAGTGAATATGTGGACTTTTCAAAGCCAATAGCAGAAGCTATTCAAAGCCTGCAAGGGGAAAAAGACACTTATTATGGTTCTCTGTTACCCGAGCTAGTAATAATTCAACATGTGATCAAATGTTTTAGGACGGAAAATCTAAAATACTGCGGCTCTCTGTTAGATGTGATTGAAGAAAACTTAAATAGACGTTTTAAAAAGTTTTGCAGCAAATGATGCAATATTGGCCTCAGTGTCACATCCATTCTTTAAAATGAGATGGGTACCAAAAGCGCAGAAAGAATATGTAAAAGAACTTATCCTGACTGAAACACGAAAAATTAATCGCACTGAAAAACAAAAACCTGAGGCTTTAAACAATATTGAAGGTGACATAAAAAAGTCAAAAGATGAATCTTATTACATGTTTTTAGAGGATTCTGATTCCTCCATTGCAAGTGCCGAAAACACAGGATCTACTGGCAGCTGACTTAGAAACATTGCAATACTTATATAATAAAGATACCAACATTAAGAGCTTAAATGCTTACCCTACAATAAAAAAAATATTTTTCAAATACAACACCTGTTTGCCAAGTTCTGCCCCTGTGGAGCGACTCTTCTCATTTGGGGGCATGATCATGAGGCCTCATCGAAGAAAAATGAGTGATAAACTGTTTGAAGAACTAGTTTTACTTAAGTCTCAATTAAAACTTTAAAAATATAAAGTTTTGAAAACTATAAACATTCCCTGTCCCATGAATCACAATGTGATTCATGTTGATTGTTTAACTATTGTGTCTACTTTATGGACAGTGAATCTGTTATGTTGTATCACGTTTGCGCAATCAACGCGAATTACATGTAAAAAAATAAACTTTCATTAAAAAAAAATGTTTTTTTTTTTACAAAAGTATTTTATCTATAAAAAGTATTTGAAAGATACGTATCTTATATCTTGTATTTCAGATACCATTAGAGAAAGGTATTTGCATCTGGTATCTGAAATACTTAATTTAAAAGTATTTTGCATTTTGTATTCCAGATACTTTATTTAAGGTATCTTGTACATCACTGGTGTTTACAGAATTATAATCATTAAAGTCATCAACACAACTCTCTAAGACCACGTAAGTCCAAAGAATGATGATTTCATGAAACAGTTATTTTTGAGACTTACGTGGTCTTAGAGAGTTGTGTTGATGACTTTAATGATTATAATTCTGTAAACATATTTCTTACGGCCGCGATTCATATATTAATCAACGTACAACTTAATGCTGACCAGCAAATTGCAAAAAACGTAAGAAAATTTGAATTTCGCGGGCTACATTAGCGCTTCCCCCTTAAGGTGTTCATTTATAAAATAATACTTAACTCCTTTAGTATCTAAATACGAAACCTAATATTAATTAACAAAATAGTCATCAACATCTGCCTAGCCTTTTCCCAACTATGTTAGCGTCAGTTTCCAGTCTAACCGATGCAGCTGATGAGATGAGTACCAGTATTTTACATGGAGCGACTGCCTATCTGACCTTCACAACCCTTTACTGGGTAATACGAAATCTCTTGCTAAGACTGGTTGTCAGACTTTCGGGCTTTTGACGATCCGTAACGACTGTCAAAGATCCACGAAAAAGACAACCGGGACCGACGGCTTAACTTGCTTTCCGAGGCACGCAGGGGTCTTGGTGAATATATAAATATGGTCACCCATCCACGGACAAACCGCGGCAAGCGTAGCTAAACCTGATCAATCGACCCGTGCGGGTGTTATTACTTAGCCACAAGTAAGTAACAAAACAAGTACTATGTTATATAATTTATTTATTTTTTTACACCCTATACAATTATACATAGACTGATACTAGCTTATGCCCTGCCAGATCAGCGGGATCGTCCGAAAGGGTTACCGCTGCTGGCCCGGAACATAAAGGGCTAAGGAAGGAACACGGGTAGGTTTTAGTCAGTAAGAGTCTGACACTCCCTTCCGCTCCACCCAGAGCGGGAGGGGTCATTTGATGATTTCCCATCCTGAAAAATAAAAAAAGCTAGCTTATGACGATATGAACCTAAGTTTACGTTGTAAATATTCCATGGGCAGTGCGATAACCTAATATTTATTAAATTACAAAATACTATGTCAACCATGTAATTAAGCACCTTTTACACTATCCAGTGTAAATACAGTGGTGTAATATAAACTGGAATCGTTCATCTAAGTTTAGGGTGTAAATATTCAATGGGCAGTGAAGCCTGCGGCAGTGCTTTCGACCGGATGGTTTAATTTGCCTCCGATCGACCGTGTATACAGACCATACCTACTATCATTCGAATCATTGGACATAAACTTTGTTTTATACGATATATTTAGGATTATTTTATTTATAAAAGAGGTTAAGTCGGGGAAATTGACTGTTAGGCGAATTGACTACTAACTTAAATTGATTGTATATTCTTTGAAATTGATCGTATATTGTATGCAATGGCGGTAACACGGCAAAGTGACGAAGGGTGTCGATTTCCTTAACAATTAATTTGTCTGACTACATGATTCAAATGTACATGTGAAAAGGGTGTTTTTTTAACTTGATTATAAATAATTTGATTAACTTACATTTTTATTAACTAGCTGCGCCCCGCGGTTTTACCCGCATAAGTGTCGATCCCGTGGGAATATCGGGATAAAAACTTTCCCGGGACTCAAACTATCTCTATACCGAATTTCATCTAAATCGGTTCAGCGGTTTAAGCGTGAAGAGGTAACAGAAAGACAGACAGACATCCTTTCGCATTTATAATATTAGTATGGATGATTGAAGTTAATAATGACGTTTAAACATCAAAAATGTATGGTTAAAGAGTCTCTAAGTAATCACTACTTAATTTTAATAGCAACGTTTATTAAAAAAGGGATTTTGTGCGCCTTTATTATTTCTAACGTGACGATATATTCGTGGACGTCCACGTCCACGTTATTGCATCACGGTAACACAAGGAAGTAATATTTATGAAGACTCTTTTAAACCGTCCATGATAATGTTATAACGTGCACGTATTTCCATACATTTTATCGACGTGGACGTGGACGTCCACGATTATATTGTGACGTTAGAAATAAATTATTAAAATGCACAATAGTTACTCATATTTTAACAGCACTACAGTAGTATAAATTGACAACCAGTTTCAAGGGTCGAGTATTCCATAATGACAACGCTTGTCAGACCACAATGCTGATCCAATTAGATGACAGAGAATGTTTGAAAACCCACAAAGCGAGCTTCACTTTTTCAGAATACCTAACTACAATGAAACTGTACAACATTTTTAATAACTACGTGTCCATCAACGATCATTTGTTTGGAACATGTGCCGCAAATATTGAATAGGTTTCGTCGAAAAAACATTTTATAAATATCGGCGAGTTCGCGGACATAATTGAAAAGTCGCACACAACACACAACGCACCTGTATCGTTCAAAACTAACGCAAACTGAAACATAACTGTGTATGTAGGTATATGTTCACACGACAGCACATCAAGCTACCCGTAACTGTCAAATTTTCCCAATTAACCTTGAACCTTATGCTTTAGCGATAAAGTTGAAAATCCATTGATGAAATTTGACAGATTTTAGTAGCTTGATGTGCTTGCGTCTGTACATAGGTTAGGGTGCTGAAAAAAATAAACATGGCTTCCGATCTGTATGTGGAACTGAACGGAACGAAAGCACGATTTTCATTTGATTGGTCTGTTGTGTGATAAAGCGCATGTAATAAAACCGTTTCTCCAAAATCATGAAAGTACCTAACTAATTATTTGGTTGATATAAGGTTATAGAGTTTGACTGACACATAGGTTTTGACAATTCAAAAGCGCCTGTAAATGGTTAAGGCCCATTGTCCACGTAACCGCACGTCATACGCACGCTTTCGTCAATTGACGATTGCAAGACGAATGCTTGCATCTTGCGTAGAAACAATGAAATCTGTGTCCACGAAGCGCGCACACCGCATGACGAACGCAACACGAGCGGCTGACGCGACGTTGCCGCTTAAATAAATGCTTTGAGTGTGAGTAACGGCTACTGAACTACCTAATAATTCACAAAAAAGAACTCTTCCTAAAACACATAGGTAAATTTCACTACCCACTGTATTCGAATTACCTACAGCTTCTGTAGAAAATCACCATTCATAATCTTTATCAACAAAGACAGTACACAAATACAGATAACAGACAGCAAAATATCTCAGCTCTAACCCCTACGTACTCCTATGTACGTATAATCTGGTGAGCGGAGAGACGAAAAATTAAAAAAACTCAGTCTGACCGAAACGATGGTGTCACGAACAGCCGCCCTGTTCAAATTGCCTCTCCGCGGTCAATTTAATCGTGAAAAACACTCTGCATTGTCTAGGTAATGAACGTGCTACCTGGCCTGGGACAGTCAACGAGCTCTTCATTTACGAATCACGATTACCTAACGCAAATACTGGACCAATGAGCACTTCGGTACTTTTGTTGTAACTAACATGTGCTAACATTGAGTTGAGAGGTTTTGTAAAGGATTTTGGGTCCTAAATGTGTGTTGCTTACTTATGAATTCGGAGTTTTTGGGTTAAAAAAATAGGCTATAGCTACAAAAAATATATTTTTTAATTTAGCGCAAACATATTTAATACTCATTGAAACATTCCTGTTTCTTTTTGAGTATAAATAGGTACTTACGTATTTTTTTTAATGATTTTAATTTGCTATAAACTTATTCAAGTCAAAAAAATCCTTGACATTCATTAAATCACCTTTTACTAAAAATATTTTAAATTCAAAAGAACTAAGGTCATTCACCTTTACCCATACATTTATATACTAAATAGACATTCTAATAGATACTAGAATATAATACTTCCTCTTCCGCAAATATGTATTACGTAGACGTGCGAATATGAAATGCAGATTTTTAGACTAGTTGACCTTGAATGGTTATTATCACCTTGATTCACGATCTTGATTCTTTTTTGCGAAACAAGTTTATTACATATGTTATGTGTTACATTAACAAATAACAGAGCAGTGGTGGCCCAATGGTAATAGCCCCGACTTAAGGATCCAACAAACAGGCGCGACACGCGATATAATCGCGCGTGACACAAAGGCACCGCTCGTTGCGCGACTTGCGGAGCCTTTGTGTCGCGCGCGATTTTATCGCGTGTCGCGGCTGTTTGAAGGAGCCTTTAGTAGTTGTAGGTCGTGGGTTCGATCCCAGGCAGGGGCTTTACTTTGTGTACCTACCTATATAATTTTATTACCACTGCTCTCAAAACTGTGAAGGAAAACATCGTGACCTAACCGGCATTTCCTAGAACCAAAAATTCTAAGTAATGTGACAACTACCAACTCGCACTGGTAGATTATAGCCCATTTCCCTCTTGAAGAGAGGAGGCCTGAGTCCCAGCAGTGGGAAAATTATATTCTACAGCACCCGGCGATAAATATTGCACATCGACCTTTGGAAAGAGACAATCGGCTAATTTCGGCTTCGTAGAGCGTTATCTCTGTCGCACGAAATACAAACAGTCCGGTATCTATTAGGAGCTGTTAAAACAATTATGATTTGCTTCTTTTGATAAGTAATTATTTTTATTCTTTGTATAGAATACAAAAAAAGGTAAAGGTCGATGTGCAATATTTATCGCCGGGTATAATTATTATACTAAAGGATAACAATAAGCTAATAAATAGATTGGACTTTTGATAAATGTTATGGGGCTTGAGTAGGTGGCGTTTGGCGGTACGCGTGAATGCAGAGGAAATGTAACTTGAAAAAGCGTAGGTATTTCTTTCATGCGTTGCTCAAGAGAGCACGCTCCGTACTTCTAAATATATGTAGAGTGGTTAAACTCATAAATCTTAGGATTGTTGAACTGCTCTAAAATACATTTTTGTATACGGTTGACTTAAGGCGAAAGCGCTGGGGTAGCCCGCGAAATTCAATTATTTTGGTTTTTCGCAATTTGCTGGTCAGTATTACGTTGTACGTTGATTAATATATTATTCGCGGCCGTAACAAATATGTATTTACAGAATTATAATCATTAAAGTCATCAACACAACTCTCTAAGACCACGTAACCCCAAAGAATAACTGTTTCATGAAATCGACATTAGATTCAGCTGCATCCGGTTAGACTGGAAGCCGACCCAAACATAGTTGGGAAAAGGCTAGGCAGATAATGATGATGATGGGTGACTAAATTGAAACTTGTAACTTCTTTAGCGAACATTCATACTAATATTACAAATTCGAAAGTAACTCTGTCTGTCTGTCTGTATGTTACCTTTTCACGCCTAAACCACTGAACGGATTTCGATAAAATTTGGCAGAAACTTAGTTTGCATCCCCGGGCCTTGCCCGGACATTTTTATCCCAATATTCCCACGGAATCGACATTTCTGCAGTTGAAACCGCGGGGCGCTGCTAGTTATCAATAAGACAGCATCGCATCTTCTGCATGTACAGACGCCAGCACATCAAGTTACTACAAGCTGTCAAATCTCTTTAATAGATTTTCAACTTTATTGCTAAATCATAAGGTTCAAAGTTGATTGAGAAAATTTGACAGTTTCGGGTATCTTGATGTGCTGGCGTCTGTACATAATTTTGGCAGCCGAGTGCTATATTCGGCATGCGAGTCTGCATCTATAAGTTAAGCGGAAAAAATACTAAATATTTTTAGATAACATTTTAGAAAGAAATATTTTTTTTTTATTTGGGACGAAAAAGAATAAAATATCTTAGTTACACTTAAAAGTTTTTTTTATTGTTGTGTGTTGTATGTTGTGTTGTTTTGTTCTGTTTTTTGTTGTAGTGTTTTTTTGTTGTTGTGTTTTGTTGTAGTTTTGTGTTGTGTGTGTTGTGTTTTTTAGTTTTACAAACAATAAAAAAAAACTTTTAAGTGTAACTAAGATATTCTATTCTTTTTGTCCCAAATAATAAAAAAATTCTTTCTTTCTAAAATGTTATCTAAAAATATTTACCATAACTGTGACATAACTGGGTAACGGGGTACCTACCACCCTAATGAACAAAAAACAGTTTCCATAGAAACATAATTCTGATATCCCTACACTTGATCACGCTAATTACAGACACTAACCACGTAGGTACTCACAATACTCCACTACACCCTAAATGCTGTCATTCATCCGTGAACACATCATAAGGTAAGCTTCCAGAAGAGCGATAATGTGTCGAGGGGAGAATGGGTAAATTGGCACGACAACGCGCCACGTGCGAAAGAGGACAAGGGGACAATATGGGGTCAGTTCGTTTAGAGATGCACCGCTCATTAGTTTTATGAACTATCTGTGTACCAAATTTCATCTAAATTCGTTTAGTAGTGTGTGCGTGAAGAAGTAACAAACATACAAACACACTCACAAACTTTCGTCTATAATATTAGGGTGATAACCTAAGGTTATTTTTAAACGTACCTTGTATTAAAACACAGCCACACTGTACCGATTGTAGAAATACTTTCACAATTGGAAAATTAATGCAAGAAAACCTGAAGTCTGTGAAATATATACTGGTGTTCCACGAAAATGATAAGGGTTTCAATAAAATTAACTAACTTTTGCTATGGTTTCGCCTGCCTGTTTTTACAAAATTATCCTAATTTACAATTTAATTAATCTGGTAGCGTTGTTATGTTGAAGGAATACTTTTATAAATAGCATAAACATAAATCTGCTATAAAATACAAAAACCTGAACTAAATATCAAACATAGCGAAATATAAATAAATCACCGTTATTTGATGCGGCAATAGAAAAAAACTATCAACGAATTTTACATCAAAAGTAATCAGAGCCCATCCAGCGTTTCATTAGATAAAAGGATGTCATTTTTAGTGTATTCAATATGTTTTAATATGAATGATGATAAAACTACTAGTAGTTTCAAAAACTCAACTAGTTGAGTTTTGAGGATACAGTTTAATATCAAACAATTTTGTTGAAAGGTATTTATTTGGGTCTGTACAATGTTTTAGGGTTCCGTACCCAAAGGGTAAAAACAGGACCCTATTAGGTACTAAGACTCCACTGTCCGTCTGTCACCAGGCTATATCTCATGAATCGTGATAGCTAGACAGTTGAAAATTTCACACATGATGTATTTCTATTGCCGCTATAACATCAAATACTAAAAACAGAATAAAATAAATATTTAAGGGGGGCTCCCATACGACGTGTTTTTTCGGCGGTTTTGCCTTGTGGTACGGAACCCTTCGTGTGCGAGTCCGACTCGCACTTGGCCAGTTTTTTATTACTGTTAACAGATTCTACGAAATAGCAGTTAAGTTTAAACTAACAAACGCTCTATCTAAGTGCTATATATTTATTATGGTACAATATTACACAGTGTTTCATTGTGCTAAAACAACTTTAGAACATTATTTTTAGTTAATAGATATTAAACACAGTTACTAAAGGAGGTTATCATATCTTTTGTGGGTCGGTTTATAGACCTTTTTAACCGACTTCAAAAAAAGGAGAAATTATTTTTTTTTACTTTATAATTTTTTTTTATGTTTGTTACCTCAGTACCTACGTCGTCATTTATAAACCAATTTGGAAAATTCTTTTTTTATTTTTAGGATATACTTCCAGATTAGTCCCATTTTTATCAAAATCCAATTCTGATGATGGGATCCATGAGGAATTGAGGGAACTCCTCAAATATTATAGGCACACCTATAGCGATTTGGGTATTTTTTATAGTAACTCATGCATTTGCTCTCGGAAACCACCATTTGGTGAAGTGGAACTGATGAAGAAGACTACAGATGGCCACCGGAACTACTCAATAATAAGTATTTTACGGGTTGCGATTCGATTACTTTAATATGGTTGCTAAGCACTGTATGCTCGTCAGAATGCGAATGGTGAAATAGAGCTGATGGTGGAATACCAGGAGAACTCCTCAACAATTAACGTCCCTGCTTTGGGTAAAGCAGTATTTTGTAAAAGGCGTGCATGTAATGAGCAAGTTAACATTAGATACATTATAAACAGACTCACTAAAAAGCGAAAAGTAAAAACGTTTTAACAAAAAAAAAACCGACTTCCAAAAAAAAAACAGTACAAAGTGAAAAATAACTGTAATTTCGGAAGTCGGTGTCTTTGAATATGTATTTTAGTTTTTGCCACCGACTTCCGCAATTAGAGTTATTTTTCACTTAGTAGTGTTTTTTTGGAAGTCGGTTTATTTTGTTAAAATGTTTTTACTTTGTCATCATCACATCAGCCTCTTAACGTCAATGGCTTAACAAGTTACTGGGAAACTGTTTATGAACAAAGGATGATTTAGAGTTCATCTGTTCGTACATAATGTCATGTCAGGATGTCACGTCTCCGAATTTTAGGTTCTAGGACATGCCAGTTTCCTGACGATGCGTACCTACCCCAGGTTGTCTTTAAACGATCGCGTTTAGCGATAAGACCGCCCATTGTGTCACCCCGTGTAAAATTTCTACATTTAGGCATATCTGTAATATTTATTATGGTGTACATAATAAAGAGTATTCTATTCTATACCGTTTTGAAAGCAGTGGCGATAAAATAATTTACACAAAGTAAATTACCTACCAGCTTCGGGTCGAACCACGACATCCCGTAAGTCGCGGCTGAGGAAGTATTTTAAACTTGACATTGGCAGACGGACCAAAAGGCCTTTTCTAAAATTCCAGATTTATCACATCATTGAATAGACTCAATTATTCGCACCATACCAATTCCATTTGAGATTTTTTTTCTATTGAATAGCGATTAAGTAGTTTCAAAGTCACGACTCAAAAAATTTATAACAAAATACCTTGATACATTGTTTGATTTGGCATCAGAAAATCGGAACTACTTAACAGTTTTAAGCATATGATCAATGTCAACATCTGTTTGACCTCCTTCGATTACATGTTTAGTTTACTTTATACATTATCACTTTTATCGCCTTTTCAGTTTTTGGTACAGTCGGTGGCCAACATTATCTAACCCACTTGAGTGATAGAGAGTTTGAACCTTATCGTGAACATTTGGAATACTCCGTGCAAGCATTTCGATAAATCATGTTGTTAAGCGATTTTAATCAATATATTGCTGTCGTTATTATAAGGTTGAAAGGCTAATGAGTATCACGACTACTAAAAATAACCAAGGCGAAGGTATATTAAATGCTCATAGTTCAAAATTAATAGATACATTTTATAATAGGTATCATATTAAAACCTTACCATTTATAAACATTTAAAAAAAGTCATGCTAATGCTTGGAAGTTTGTTTTCGAGAAAACATTGATGTATAAATGCGAGAAAATTAATTAATTTGTGAAATGTTTTACAGATTTATAGCTTTAAGTAGTGAATCAACATGTTATAATATAAATAGAAAAATGTATTTCCATTTATAACAATAACATCACCACATAATCTGCAACATTTTAATGGTTTAGCATTCATTAAATTGAGCATTTACTTAATTGTGTTTCAAAATACTTACAAGTAGATTAGTTAGTAACGGAGAGTGGCGCACCGTCTCCTTCTGTAATTTGCTGTAAGCGGCTACGCATACCGCACACCATATGTTCCAACACAAATCTTTTCCTCTCATGTGCTCCCATGTCGATGACACGATCGATCAAATTGTTTTTATTTCGCACTTCGGATGTGTCCCCCGGCAGATCTAGCCGAATTGACTACCAGTAGATCTGTTAGAAAGGAATTAGCTTGTGACACTGATGTACTCGTAGATAACGGTAGTAGTGTAACTTAAGCTATAAATGTATTATGGAATAAAATAGAATCAGTGCTTTCAAATGGTGTAAAAAAAGTTAAGCAGATAAACTATTTAGAAACAAAATAAAAACCTACAAGGGTCTAATGCAATGTGATTACGTGTTGCAACTGGAAAATTACTCAATAATCGTTGAGGTAGGCGTCACTAATTCGCGTAGCTCATCAAGCCCTTAGTGATGTAAGTTCCCATTTACATTATTAAGACTATTAGCCTGCTGAGGCCTTCAAAGTTCTCTGTATGTGAAGTGGACAAGCTGATTTATTTTATTGCGCACATTATTGAATATTTTATTGATAAAGATTTAATTAGCTGTTCTTTTTTAATTAGCCCTTCCTAATTTCTAGACTCCTACCCCCTTATTAATAACAGTGTCCTTTTTTTTTTCAGGATGGGAGATCATCAAATGGCCCCTCCCGCTCTGGGTGGAGCGGAAAGGAGTGTCAGACTCTTACTGACTAAAACCCACCCGTGTTCCTTCCTTAGCCCTTTATGTTCCGGGCCAGCGGTAACCATTTCGGACAATCCCGCTGACCCGGCAGGCTGCGGACCTGACGGGTCCTTTCACTTGATGCTGATATATCTCTTTGAGGCGCGCGTGGTACACGTACGCGCCGTCCGACACGGGCCTGGTCCTGATCGGACGGTGAGCTACCCATTACTCTCCGCCCGCAGGCCCGCGCCTACGCTGGCCTGGAGTCCGGGATATAACAGTGTCCTTGGAGTTTCTTGCCCCCGTTCTTTTCCATAGGAACCTACTACGCTTTGGAATGGACTAATAACTTCATATATCATCAATAGGTACAACCCTCTATGTTTATATTCTATTGAATGACTATTTCATGAAATATGAATCAATAGGGTTATATGTAAGAACTTAGAGGGTTGTATTGATGATTTCAATGATTATAATTCTGTAAATACATACTTGCTATACTCGCGAATCATATTTCGTTCAACATATAACCTGACACTGACTTGCAAATAGCAAAAAAAACGTAAGAAAATTAGAATTTTTTAGCGCATCCCCTTTAATTTGAAGAAAGAAAATGCTTTGCGATTGAGTTTTAATATTCAAAAAGGGAAAATGCAGAGTTTTCAGTACCTACCTAGTAATAAAATTTCGTCAGCGTAGGGCTGTGCGATGGCACGCTCCTACACCGCGATGCGGCTGCCGTGTCGATTTGTCGGCAAGCTTTATTTCCGCCTGTCGCGTGGAAATACGATAGCGGTTATATTTTATTTCCAATATTTCGGTAATCGAAATAGAAACATGGCTCCTGCGTTTGTGAAACGTGTCCGAATACGGCGGCGAACTGCCGGTGAATGTTTTTTGGATTTAAAATTGATTTTGCTGCGCTTTTGTTCGGTGGATATAGACCGTCTCGTACTGTTACTGCAGTCATATTATTTACTTTGTTAAATCGATAAAGTGTATAATGTGGAGACAACAGTATGACAATTAATGAAAACACTGGTAATACTGATGCATACGAATATTTTGTAACTATGAAATAAATCCTAGCATTAAAATTTAAAAAGTGATTTTTTCTAACAAACTTAATAGTAGTGATAGGTCGACTATGGGTTTTGTCAATCTTTGACTGGCTGTAGTGACTAAAATCTTTTTCACGATAACTCTATATTAAACCTAATGAATTAACATCTTACACTCCTACTTTTACGAGCCGTGCTTGTGTTAACGTCTATTCACGGTAATCCAACTTTCCTCTCAAAAATTTAACTGTCAAATTCCGCTGCGAACAAAAGAATGAACTGGGTAAATAGAAAACGTTAAAAAAGCGAACGTCTGTTACACACCACACTTTTTAATTGAATTTCATTCAAAATTTTCATGGAAACGTTTTTCATATCATATTTGCTTCGTTTTGTATTTGGAGTTCGTATTTTGCTCGAGTCTTTTCTTTTTGCGTCTGTGATTGTTATACATACTTATGAAAATTATGTTCATCTTTCAGAAAAACTACAGTTTTTCAGATACTTTCTCTCAGCTATCATAGAATTTTTTTGAAGCTTACCTGCTTACTTCCGCTACCTAACAATAATTTGTAAGAACTAAATGAACGGAACTTCGTCTGCGCTTCGCTTCGCTAATCCTAAAAATAAACAACACAGCATAAAAGATAACCCTTCATCCATGTTTTCCTATGGAACATGACACCTGTACAAACTTACAGGGCTTCCAGCTCCAATAAACGCCAACCGAAACACATAACATGGCATAGCGAAAAATGTTTCTTTAAAAAGATATATAAGATAAGTGAACGCCTGATTGACTTTTCTTGAGTGCTTGCAATAATGGGAATATTGTATTACTTATGCAAGCAATAAGTGTATGAGTAGATTTCTACTTTCATATAACGTAATTTACATGCGGTCGCTTTTAAGTGCTCCCTATTAAATTCCGATACCAATACATGTGGATCTATGTTGGTTAAGTGGACTTGTCGGTTGATTTTAAATTTTAATTTTGCACTTTTGTGGTTCTGCTATAACGAGGTCTTACTTTTGATATAATATTTATGATATTCTGATATTCATCATAATGGCGGATAAATTAATTATAAAATAGAATTTGTAACAAATTATTATCTGCACGTTAGTTTAACAAAAGGTAGACGCCAACATTATTATGTAATTACTTTTTTTCGTCGTTCGGCTATCGAAGAGAACAGTCGTGTAGTACACCGTATTTTAACTAGCTCCTGATTTATACTTCTAAAGTACAAGCAAAAGTGATACTAAGAATAATAATCATCTCCCCTGCGTGTGAGTACTACGTCACTGCTGTATTGTAAAGATGAGTGCACAACAATCGTCGACCGAAATAGATACGAACTTATGCAGCAAAGGAAGTGGATCACTTACTGACCTACGTACGATAGTAAAAGAAGATGGCAAAGTAACACACCGAAAAAGAAAGCAGAATTTTGAAGCCGAGGTTATGCAAGAAATGTCCGACTTACGAACTGAAATGAAGAACTATTTCCAAGCCTTCAGCGAAAAACTGAATGAAATTTCAAGCAATCTATGTCAAGAAATGGTTGATGTTAAAAATGAAATAAAAAACATACAAAGTGCAACCAATATTCTTACATCCGAGCAGAATGACATAAAGGAAGAACTGGAAAAGCTGAAAAACCAAAACTGTACTTTAAAAGAAGAGATAACCCTTCTCAAAACCGAATTATCTACTAATAATAAAACATCGTGCGTCGTAAACAAAAATCAGCCTCAGTTCGATTGTGAGACCATGGCCTTAGAAATCCAAGACCGCGCAAAGCGGCAGTATAATGTCATAATTGGAGGTATATGTGAATTAAGTGACAATAACTCAACAACAAGGCGTGAATATGACACAAATCAAGCGCTTAGCATAATACAAACAATTTACAAGGAATGTCCCTCCCCTATAAAATGCATGCGTCTTGGCAAATATAACTCGGAAAAAACTAGATACCTTAAGGTTACCTTCCAACAGCAAGAAACAGTTATACACATTCTACGTAATAAATCGAATCTCACAAATGATAACGTTCGTATATTACCGGATCAAACGCCAATGCAAATAAAATATATGAAGGATCAACGTGCGGAATTGTTACGACGAACGGAAAGTGGTGAGTTAGATCTCACGATAAGGTACATAAACGGTATACCGAAGATAATTAAAAATGCAGCAAAAAACTACCCCCAAAACAAATCCCTCGACAAAGCAACTACGACACTTCAGAATTAGATAACGTAACCTATCAATATGTAGATACCTATCAAAATATATGTACATCTATAGCCTCGTTAAGAATGTTTTATGCTAATGTGCGTAGTTTGGTAAAACCAGGTAAGCTTGATGAGTTAAAATGTATCCTACAAGGTTTTAATCATACCATACACATTGTGCTGTTAACTGAAACATGGATCAAATCTAAAACTGATGCCGATTTACTGGATATACCCAACTACACACATGTATTTAATTTAAGGAAAGATTGTATAGGCGGGGGTATTTCAATGTACATACACAAAAGTTTAAAATTTGATATAAAAGAGGAGCAATATCAATGCGGTAATAATTTTTTATGGATAAATTTATTAAAACACTCTCTGACCATTGGCTTAATTTATAAACCCCCAAATACGAACTTGAGCGACTTTCTTAACATTTACACACAAAGTTTGGAGAAGAACAACCGCAAGACAATTATATTTGGGGACTTTAATATCGACTTACTAAATAGTGGGCGTAAAACAACCGACTACACAGATGCTATACAAGAATCAGGATACTATATACTAAACAATATACACGAAAATTACTGTACTCGACAAACCAAGCACACAAAAAGCATAATTGACCATGCATGTACAAATATATGGAACGGTAAGGTACACATGGCAATAATTGAATCAACACTATCAGATCACAAACAAATCTACCTAGAGCTCAAACAATACAAACAGACCCTAAAACAAAAAGTTCAATATTATGCGATTGATTACAAAGCTCTGTATGAGAACATGCTAAAATACGACTCGACAGAAGTAGGAAACCACTATGCCATTCTTGAACAATACATAATAAAGAATATAAATGACTCGAAAATAATAAAATACAAAATACTAAATCTACCACAAAAGGACTGGATCAATAAAACAGTAATTACCTATATTAATGAACGAAATCAACTATGGCATGGTTGCTTGACAAATCCAGAAAATTTACAACTGCAATCTAAATATGAAACTGCTAGGAAAAAAGTAGAATGTAAAATAAAAGAAGATAAAAAGAATTACTATTATGATGCATTTTCAAGATGTAGTAAGAATCCCAAAAAAATGTGGAAATTGATAAACACCCTGGCTAAAAATAAGACAAATGATGTTTGTGCTCTTCCTAAACTCATGCTTGACGGCAAAGAAATAACAAACGGCACTAAAATCTGTAACACGTTTAATAACTATTTTGCTACTATTGGCTCTCTGTTGGCCCAGAATATAATACAAACTAATCCTAACCCACAAGTTACAATAAATACGCCAGATAAAGACCTTCAACTTACCATTTTAGAACATTGCTCCGAGGATGAGATATCCAAAATAATAGATCAATTGGATAATGATACCAGCTGTGGAATTGATGGAATAACAACAAAATCTATAAAATGCATTAAGAACCTAATTTTGACTGACCTAACTAATTGCATAAACAGTTGCTTTGACAGTGGCGTGTTTCCGGACAGTCTTAAAATAGCTAAAGTAACCCCTATATATAAGTCTGGAACTAGGACTGACCCCGGAAACTACCGACCAATTTCAGTGTTGCCTGTTATTTCCAAAATATTTGAAAAAGTTTTATACACGCGCTTATTTAAACATTTAACCAATAGCAACTTTCTTTACTCGCATCAATATGGCTTTCGTCCACATTCGAATACACTTTCGGCTACTGTTGATTTAATTACTAAAATAAAAGATAATATAGACAAAAAACAATTAGTTCTAGGTATTTTTATCGACCTAAAGAAAGCATTTGATACTGTTAGTCATGGCATCCTTCTGAAAAAGCTAAAAATCATAGGAATTACTTCTTCAGCCTACAAAATGTTTGAGTCTTATCTTACAAATCGCCAACAGATCGTCAAACTTGATCAATTTGCAAGTGACCCGGCCAATATACAGTGCGGAGTACCTCAGGGATCGGTCCTGGGTCCATTGCTTTTCCTCATATATATTAATGACATTAGTACCGCTGGACTCACTGGACACATATCACTGTATGCAGACGACACATGTCTTTTTTATTTTGGCGATTCCATCACTGATATTGTCTCAGAAGCACAGAAGGATCTTGATGTTTTGAATGTATGGCTTAGTCAAAACCTTCTGACTATGAATGTTAGTAAAACTGCTTACATAATTTTCGCAGCAAAAAATAAAAAAATACCTTCATTCCCAAATCTAACAATAAATAACCAACCGTTACGAAAATCAACACATGAAAAGTATTTGGGCCTACTTGTGGACAGTAAGTTGACATTCAGAGCTCATATTGACTACGTAAGATCTCGAATACTCCCACTAACCGGAGCCATACGTAACATTGCAAAATGCGTACCCTACAAACTAAGACATACTATTTACAACACGCTAGTTAAGCCACATCTGGAATATCTGATCCAAATATGGGGACAGGCTTCTAAAACAAATCAACAACATCTACAACGAACACAAAATAAAATTATCAAAGTCCTCTTTAATTACAACTACTATACTCCTACGGAATTACTCTACAAAAGAACAAAATTATTTAATTTGCAACAATTGTATACATACCATACATGCATGACTATCCGGAAGATTCTTAAGACCAACATACACACAAATATTTCATTCACACAAAAGACTCATAGATATAATACCCGTAATCAAGACGACCTAGAACTACCAAGAGTGAGAACCCTGCACGGCAGGAAAACAATACAGTATGAAGGGGTTCGGCTTTACAATAAATTACCTAAAAATGTCAGAGAGTGTACAAGCATACCAACATTTAAAAAAGGCCTAAGGAATTATATATTAGATAAATAAGTTTAGTTTTTTTTTTTTTTATATTAGACATATAAGTTTAGCTTGAACTGTTTTGCATTTTATGTGGGGCTGATTTTTTCGGTCTAGATGGTTTTTATCGTGGAGATAGGATTGGCGTCTGACAGTTTTTGTGAAAAAAAATTGTCAGAGATTCTTAATTGTCCCTCCGATGAAATTGTCTGGTCATGGAGAGATCAGTCCCTAGACATACTTGTATTTTATAAATAAAACCTTGGTGTTCAGTTTCTTCGATGGCTTGAACGTCGTAATGTAAACCAACTTATTGTTAACTTAGTTAAGTTTCTCTATAAGTGAACTGTAAATTTTGTTCTTTGAGAAATAAATATCTTTAAACCGAATTAATTATAATCTAACGATCGTCATCTGCCTAGCCTTTTCCCAACTATATTGCGGTCGGCTTCCAGTCTAACCGGATGCAGCTGAATACCAGTATTTTACATGGAGCGACAACCTATCTGACTTCCACAACTCAGTTACTAGGTAATACGATACCCCTTGGTAAGACTGGTTGTCAGATTTTTGGGCTTCTGACGACCCGTAATGACTGCCAAAGATTTATGAATGAAAGCCGGGACCAACGGCTTACCGTGCTTTCCGATGCACAGAGGGGTCTTGGAATGTAAAGATGGTCACCCATCCACGGATCAACCGCGACAAGCGTAGCTTAACCTGATCAATCGACCCTTGCTGCTGTTATAATTTAGCCACAAGGCCCTTATAATCTAATTATATTAGGAAACATTTAATTAATTCCAGTCAGTTGCAATATCACAATTGTTTTTGAAGACAAGCATTCGTTGTTTTTTTTAATTATTGCATCGAGCTGAAAATGCCGAGTGCCTCTCAGTTACGTCCGTAATTAACAAAATTTTGCTTCAGTCAAATACGTGCTGCCTCTGCGACGGCTGTTTGATTAAACGGCATCTTTTTAAAAATAGAACTGCTATAAACCTCCTGTCAACTTAGTTAAAGCGTTTAAAAAAGAAGTGGCTGGCTTCCAAGTTCGAATAACTGCTATTTTTGTACAGAAGGGAAAATACTATTAATTACGCACTAAAAGTGTTTAAGAGTTTTTCTCCTCTTTTTTTTCAGGCATGGAAAATGTTTGTAATTTATGGGTAGAGGTATATTTCAACCGTTACATATATTAGATACAACTTTTTAAATTAATCTTTATGATGCGACTCTGTCTGTCCGTCTGTCACGGCTGGATATCTCAAGAACTACTAATGTTATCAACTTGAAATTTAGAATAGTTTTAGATGAAGTTTGCCCAACTATTTTGCAAATAAGAAAGAAATAAAAATGTATATATCTTTTTAGGAACAGGGTCTGAAAAATTTGAAGTGGGGCTACTAGGGCATGTGGAGTATCATATGAAAGTGCGCAGTTTGTACGATCTCAGACACTATTTCTTTTTTTTAGGCCATTTAGTTTTCGATTTTTGATGGAAAATGTAAAAAAAATAACACCGTCTCCGAAGTTTGCATAGAGAAAAATCTGAAATTATTCTATGTCGAAGAAGTTTATGTAAAGATTACAGGAAAAATAAAACGATGTCTCTAAATAGCACACTTTTTCAGAAATTATCAACAAAAGTTACATTAGTTCGACTATTGGTCAAGAGATGGCGCTGACCTAAAACTGCAACATTCTACACCGCAACGTGCTAAAATTCTCTGACGAATATAGACCTCGCCGATGAAAATTTAAAAACATAATGGTGCGCTCTTGACCGGTTTTTTTTACTCCCAAGCTGAGCAAAGGCCTCCTCCAAATCCTTACAGGCATCCTTTTCTAGAGTCATCTCAACGCCATGTCTCGCCTTGCGGTATGCGTCGAGGTCTTTTGCCTCCTCTTCCTGGGCCGGCTTCGGCGGCGCCACGCCATCCATCCTATAAATTAGATTACCTATACCTTTAAAATACCAGCTGAACTGAATCGTACTAAATAGGACTTAGAAAATCTACTGCTACAGCTACTGATTTAGTTAAGACACCATGCAGCACACTTTTTTCCAATAATTCTAAGGTTCCCAACATAATATCCTCATTGATAATTATCCTTGGTGGCGCAAGTGTCCATTGGCCATATAAAACATTTTCCACCTTATTTCTACTAACCTGTTTGAAAACTCCTGGTTTATTAATCATCCCAGTTTCAGAGGACATACTGTGAACATAATGATTATTTTTCATAATAAAATTACGATGTATATTGCTAGCGCGTTGCCGAATAGGTACTGCCGAAAACTATAGCTCGGAGGTAACTCGGTGAATATAGAACAAACCAATCAACATTATACTGTTTATGACTTCAGGCTATTAACTACAACAATATTGTGTTACTGTTACAGTAAAACGTACTGTGTTTATCACTTTGGAATAATTAAACACTTTAATGGGTCTGACGTATGATTTCAGTGCCTCTGGTTTAAAACAGGTAGTTTATTTTATTTGATTATTTATAAAGGTACACCAACCCCTCCGGCCGTTTTCACAACTGCAATTCGCAACCAGTTGCGAATTAAGAATTTTTATTCTTTGTTCGCAACCAGTTGCGAATCAAGAAAACTTTTACCTTGGTTGCGAACAAAGAAATTCGCACAATTACATAGTTGCGATGGGAGAAAAGCATTTCTTAGTTTGCAAGCAGTAGCTAAGATAATGAATAAAAAATGTAGCTAATTAACAACAGCTTCTGTATACAAAATATAAAATAACAGTAGGTAACAGTTATGTGCTTATACAGTTGCCAATAATAGGTGAACCATTCTCAAATACAGTGATAATGATAACCTAAGATAACCCAGGTACCTACCCTACATGAGACGGTCAGTAACATCAAGGCGTTGCTGGCCTTCCTTGAGGAGCTGGGGTGGATCGAATGATCGATTTTCCCACCCGTACGCAAAATACGCCCATTGACGTGGAGTTGCGGACAACAGCCCGTATTACCTATTAACCTAAGGTAAAAACGAACTGTGTAAAAATTAAAAAGAAAAAAAAAGGAGGCCAAGGTGGGTCTTACGACATTTTATAGATAACAACTTTGATCTTATACTTTTTCTTTCTTTCTTTAAAAAAGTTTTATGAATCATCAGTATAACTTAAAAATTTACAAATTAAATTAAGCCATAGAAACTATGATCACAATCATGTACCGCATCAAATGCTAATTTAGGTACCTACTAATATCGTTTAATGTTCCAAACCAATATGCTATTGAAAGCCGGCCCTTATGTATCAATACTTACAAGAATTCTGTTAAAAAGCATACATTTCACCAATATTTATTGAATATATCCCTCATACACCTCTATACTAAAAGTTACAATGTGAAAAGGGTGCATCATTGTTATATTTGTCGGGTTATATATGGGTTCTTTGCTCAATAATACGTTCTAACATGATCATTCAGTCCGCAGGCCGTGAGAATCTTTCACTTAATTAACCCTTTCAGAGGACTGGTTCACTTCAAAGTGATGGGCATAAATAAAATTCACCGGGGCGGTGCTGCTAGGCTAATGTGTTAAGTGGAGTAAATCATTTAGGTTAATATGTTTCAAAACGTTGGTTTATCTATTGATGACATGTACTCAAGTGTTATATTTAGGAGAAGGTAACAACCTATTTTAAATACAGGTGATTATGTGCTTTGCTCACTGGCTGCGAACGCTGAGTGTGTTAGGGGAATTTGGGTGGTAGGTAGATTGAATTAGGACTAAATTAGGATATGTAGATATGTGGGAGTAATAAATGTCAACAGTGCGCTGGATTCCGAGGATATTTTACCTATGTCATGAAATCTCCTAAAGATAGGTAACAATAGAAAAAGTAATTGTGTCTCATTAGTGACAGTTGAGCTCATAATAAACCTTTTTTTGTTTGTTTGTTTGAACGCGCTAATCTGTGGCACTACTGTATTTGATTTTTTTTGCATTAATTTGATAGCCCAATTCTTGAGGAAGTCTATTTAACATCACGCTAGAACCCTCAGGAGCAAAAATAAAAAATGTCAGAAAGAAAACGACGCAATAGCGCGGGCATGCGATGCGATGCGACGGGGTAGGTCTAGGAAACAAGAAATCACACGCGGTCGAAGTCGCGGGTAGAAATTAGTGGGGCATAAATTACATTTACCTATTTAAGATTTAAATGTAACATCTTTCTGTGTTGTCGAAGATGTTGTCAAAATTCAGGGCTCAATTATTATCCAATACCAATCAATCAATCTCACGTTCTGTGTGTCTTTTTTTTAAAGTAAAAGTGTAAATATGTATTTCTATAACCACAATTCTGATAATAAGTGGTAATTGTGATTTAGGGTGAAGCGCCTATTAACCCAAATAGAATTCAAACCGAACCCAGGCACTTAATTTTAAAATCACTTCAACATGATTACGTACAATATAATCCCCTCGTATTATTAATAATGCACCTACATGTTTATGATTGATACTTCACTGTGAATTCGCGTAGGTAAATTATATTGAGTGCTTTGGAGCCCCGAACAACACAACTAATTGTTTTAAAAGCTTTTCATCTGCCTGATAACCGCTTTATATACAACCAACGTATGATAAAAACTACGTCGATATCCATACAGGTTGTATATAATATAAAATAGAATTTAATAAGTTTCAGGGCAAAAAATGTTTGTTTTTTGTTAGGAAGAAATCTTCTGTATGGTAGCTTTAGATACTTTGCTGAACATTATTAATCCTAAGCCTGCTTATTTAATATTTTAATCTACATTTTATCTTGACTTTCACTCATCAGACTTAGCCATAAATTAGATATCTATCGGGTCACATTAAATTAGCTAACGAATCTCTGGAGACGTGATAGATATCGATATAAAAAAAAATAATAAAAAAAAAATAATTTAATAATTAAAAATATTATATTTAACGGAGAAGGTATAGTGTGTCTCGTTATTATCAGCCATATTCAACTATTGTGGGCGTACAGTGGGTATGTGTTGGTTATTGCGCAATAGAAAAACCGTTTGCAGTTCAAATAAGATTATAATTTCACGAATAATTTAGTCACACTAGCAAATCACACACTGTAGGTACACGACACAACCAGATACGGAACGCTGGACAGTTTCTGAGCACATGATGTCCAATCTCCAAGTCCAAGTCCAAAAGTGAGCTCCACATCGTTCTGTCGAGCTGTTTTCTAACCCCCACGGACTCAGGCTAGACTCTGTCAAGCGCCACCAGGTGGCGCTAGCGTTCCGAGTAGTCCGGATGCGACACGGCCAAACTGACTAGCGACCGTCCTCGGGCGTACCTGGATGCAATCCTGAAACAACGTTACGCAACTTCAAATATACACTCGTCCAACCTGACAAGCAGAATAAGTTTTGGCTTTGACATTGCTATCACCATTCAATTGCATACAGACTTGGACCGGACGGGTGTGTCCTTACGACTAACCGTGATGTAACGGGTAGCCCGGACTACACTGTCCCTTCGACCAATCATTCAAATACAACTCTTGGACCGGACGGGTGTGTCCTTTCGACCATCGTGGATGGACCGGACGACACTGTCCTTTCGACCAATCACTCAAATACAGGTTTTGGACCGGACGGGTGTGTCCTTTCGACCATCGTGGATGGACCGGACGACACTGTCCTTTCGACCAATCACTCAAATACAGGGTCTAGACAAGTGTGTCCCTTCGACCAGCCTCGATGGCATGGACCGGACGGCACCGTCTTTCGACCAATCACTCAAATACAGGGTCTAGACAAGTGTGTCCCTTCGACCAGCCCCAATGGCATGGACCGGACGGCACCGTCTTTCGACCAATCACTCAAATACAGGGTCTAGACAAGTGTGTCCCTTCGACCAGCCCCAATGGCATGGACCGGACGGCACTGTCCTATCGACCAGATCACAGACAGGGAAGCACTCGATACCCGAGTCAAAACAAAATGAAAACGACTCACCAAATTCAGTAGACAATAGATCTGTAGTTGGCTTAATGGCTGTAGTGGATTCAATCCACCGTCTCCCCGGCAGAAGTCTTGAAACTCCTCGCTCGAAAAGCACCGTCCCTGATCAGCGACCACTCGTACAGGAGATCCAAAGAGCGCAGCGCCGTCCCCCACTGCCATCCGGCTTGCACAAGTCCTTGTGTGTTAACCTGTAACCAAAAAAATCAACAGCAGTGCATGTTCCCCTCGGCCAATTCTGACCACATTTAATAAAAACAATAACAATCATTGATAACAAAAGATTCCTCTAAGCCCTGGCAATAATTGTTCAGGAACTGCATCAACTCACGAGTAGATCACATACAACGCTCATGGCCCGGCTGCCGCAGCAGCTAGTGACACTCATGCCACCCATATCGTCATCACCTCAAGTGATACGACCAACACACATCACTTCTCATAGAGTCTACGACTCCCAGGTCAATACATGACCAACACAACAATAGTCTCCCTTGAGACCCAGGTCCCCGCCACACCACTAACTGCCCATCGCGCCCTGAACAACTCCTAAATGAGTTGCAGTTACGACTACAGACTAGTGCGTGCAGTGCGACCAAATAGCCATGGTATGTGCTCTACTACTCGGTGAAGGAACTATCCTCACCGCCTTCTACGTTTAACACGTTAGGAACACTACTTAGAGGCATCTTTCGTATGCGATCGTGAGCATACTAGTAAGTTCGGTTAGAATCTAAAGGTTATGACGTATAGCGATCACTTGTCAAAACTTCCACAACCTTAAATGGACCTCTGAACTTCCGATCTAGATTAGTCTAATAATTCTGAATTCACTCTTCGTTTTCTAATAACACAAAATAGCCTACCCAAAATAATACTTTGCAAGTAAATGTTGTGTAGAAACGTAATAGAATCTCAAGTTGTGACTCGCTATTCGCAACGCTTCTTACGATTTGTTGTGTGCTGAATACACGCGTTTAACCAATACCAGTTAACGCAACAACATTATTAACTCGTTTGCCACTTAATTTGGCTGCACAACTCGCTTTTACTAACGAGCATTCAGCACCAGAATAGTAACAAAACAATACAGCTGACCTTTATGTTCCAACGTGCCTGCGGGTAGTTGTACGACGCAAACATCCACTCGCCGCTGCTGCTTGCAGCGCGTGCTCCACCTCCATCATCTGCTTGGCTGCCACTTGTCGTGCACCGGGTCGCGACATGTCCTGGATTCCCTCACTTGCAGCACACGAAGGGCTTCACCGACGGCTGCGGGCTGCTTGGCTCGATTCTTGAAGTCACTCCACGTCACTGGTAGCTCCACGCTGCGTCCTTCGTACTATTTACGATAGCCACGTTGATACTGCTTCCTTTGTGCGCCTTAATGACGGCCACAAGTTGACCTCCTTGCAGTGAATTTTCAGCAAAACACAAATCAGCTGTTGTATTGTGTGCTGTTACGTTTGCATACTCGTCCTATCGCGTTTTCTAATTACGGGAACACTTTTTTTCCTAACATGGCGGTAGGGCGCAACTGGCGCGTCACTGAGCAAAGGTATTCCTGCATACAGCCTATGCCCAAAACAACATTCACGATGATCGCGCATCCGTATCTGGCTTGTCTGGGTTCAACTCGAACAGATCCACACGATTATTTAATAAGCGTTCGCAGTTTGCACTTTGTTTTTTAAAATGTCAACGGTCACTTTCACTTTTAGCGTTCTCATTTTGCGCATGAACCAACACGAATCCCACGCCTGATAACGGAGAAGGTATAGTGTGTCTCGTTATTATCAGCCATATTCAACTATTGTGGGCGTACAGTGGGTATGTGTTGGTTATTGCGCAATAGAAAAACCGTTTGCAGTTCAAATAAGATTATAATTTCACGAATAATTTAGTCACACTAGCAAATCACACACTGTAGGTACACGACACAACCAGATACGGAACGCTGGACAGTTTCTGAGCACATGATGTCCAATCTCCAAGTCCAAGTCCAAAAGTGAGCTCCACATCGTTCTGTCGAGCTGTTTTCTAACCCCCACGGACTCAGGCTAGACTCTGTCAAGCGCCACCAGGTGGCGCTAGCGTTCCGAGTAGTCCGGATGCGACATATTATTTAAATTATTAAAAAAAAATCATTTTTTTTTTCATCTTTAAATTTTATTATTATTTTAATAATTTATACACGATGAAATAAAATTTAAAAAAAAATTTTTTTGAGTGTCAAACACTGCCAATAGTGTTGTTACTTGAAGTATGAGTTCAGAAAATCTGTTTTCTTTTGTTTTATTATGTTTAGATATTGATACTCACCCATTACGTCTGCGGAATTTCGCTAGTTAATTTAACTTAACCCTGTATGCAGATAGGACAGAGAGGTGGTGATACCTTTAATTGTGTATCGATTACACGATAGTGTCTTGTCTTGTCCTCTTTATACAAAAAGATCTAAATAATGTACATTTGATAAAATGTTATTGAGCAGTGGTGGCCAAGTGGTAACGGCCGCGACTTACGAGTTGTAGGTCGTAGGTTCGAACCCAGACAGGCGTTTTACTTTGTGTAAATTATTTCATCACCACTGCTCACAAAACGGTGAAGGAAAACATCGTGAGGAAACCGGCATGTCCTAGAACCAAAAATTCGAAGACATGTGACATCTGCCAACCCGCACTGGGCCCGCGTGGCGGATTACAGCCCACTCCCTCTCACTGAGAGGAGGCCTGTGTCCCAGCAGTGGGAACATTATAGGCTGATGATGATGATGATAAAATGTACATTATTTAGATCTTTTTGTATTGCTCACTGATTACTTTTTCATTGAAAATATTGCACGATCTTTTGTAACTGTTTGTATTGATTTTTATTTACCCAATTGTAGTTACAGTGTCAATGCTAAGACAAACAAATTAGCATACAGATCACGGCATCAGTAAACAACAGTTGCCTAATCTTGTGTTTAAATGTTGTGACATTATGTATTAGCTGGCTCCTATGAATTCTTAATGGTGGCAATGGCAGCTTTGGCCTTACTAAGTGACAAGTCAACGGTAGGTAAACTGTCGACGACGACGCCGGAATAGGGAAATATAAATGAATTGGCGTGTAATAGCTAAGTAGTTGTTATATTCGTGGGAAGTAACGAGGGCTGTACAATGCGTGTCACGTAAGAAGAGACTTGACACACCACGTGGTCTGACATGCGCAGAACACGATTTTAGGTATCTTTAGCAGTATGAGGTTTGAGTGCGGGACGGGACCGGACGTCATAGGGGCGGCGGAAAGAGCGGGGCAGGCGGGGTCAAGTCTCTTCTTACGTGGCACGCATTGTACACTTTGTACGTTTCTAAAAATGAGCTCTTTTCTAAACTAATATACTAAGTATAAAGAGAAAAGATTTGATTTTTGCATGTTTGTTTGTTATGCTTTCACGTTAAAACGGATTTGGATGAAATTTAGCACATCGGTAGACCATGACCTGGATTAGGATATAGAATACTTTTTATCCCGATATTCTCACATGATCGAAACTTATGCAGGTAAAACTGCAGGGCACAGCTAGTTGTGAACAAACCAGAATTTAAACATATCACACTAATGTTATAAAGGCGAAAGTTTGTGAGTGTATGTGTGTGTGTGTTTATATGTTTGTTACTTCTTCACGCTCAAACGGCTGGACCAATTTTGATAAAATTTGTATGGAGGTAGCTGACACCTTGGATTAACCTATAGGCTACTTTTTATCCCGATATTCCCACGGGATCGAAACCGAAACCGCGGGGCGCAGCTAGTAATATTATAAATTAAATTCGCTTTTCGTGTCTGTCTGTGTGACCGCGTTATTCTTTTAAACTCCTCAACTGATTTTCATGTGGTTTTCACCATTATGTAGAGAATTTATTCAGGAAGATTTAGGTGTGTAATACATTAGTATCGAACTTGCAGATAATAAAGAAATATCGACGTTTTGTCAAGTCGTAAAAACCGTGCAAAACAGAAGAGAGCGGGTTGCCAGCTTTTTAATCATTGGTGCCACGGTCTGTAACTAACCACCAAACATTATTGCCTGCGAACCTAAACAATAAAATCTGACTATGTTACATCCCACGAAAAATTTCATCATTTTCAAGAATTAAAGGAGAATTTTCCGTGAAGTTCACATAAAGGGTGTGCAACCGATCGCCAGGTTAAGTGTGGCATGACGAGAGCACGCTAAGCATGTTCATGAATTATTAACGGGCGTCGCCGATGAGTCTGCATGCACCTTTATTACTGACACCGCTTTGAAAACCTTTCGAGTGGATGGCTGAATTCTGAATATTTTTTTGTCACCGACAGGAAATTGTGTACAAAATGATTGAGAAGATATCGAACGGTGGAGGGGAATTACGGAAATTAAAATCTGGAAAACTCATACCTACTTAGTCATAGATATACAAAGTTATTTCAATCATCAGGGGATTAATTCTCAGCAAAAACACTTCCATCAATCCTCCTCTTTCGTGGCGTTTTTTTTCGCACTTTACAACATTTATTTGTGTTGCCCTATAAAATAATATTTTTTTGTGTACGATGCACTTAAATTTGAATTAACATTCTTGTGACTTTTCGGTTGCTAGGTAGTAATTAAATTAGATTTCAATAATAAGAAAAACATAAAAACCCACAAAAAAAAATTACATATAAAAACATGATTTTCTCACACGATCTAATGTGTGAGAAGCGTTATTGATGCATTTATTTTATTTATATTTATTAGAATACAATTTGATATAATATTATTTGGGGTTTCATACCTAAAAGGGTCTGAACCGAACCGTATTGTTTGAATTTGAAAAATATATTTTTAGGATTTCGTAGCCAAATGGCAAAAACGAAACCCTTATAATTTAGGAAGTCAACCAGCCATTTTACTCCAGACTATTGGCATTATATAGAAAAAAATTTAGAAAGAAGGTGTATTCTGTGCACCGCTAAACAATGCAATGTCGTAGTCAAATTACGAAAACATACTCACTAATATGTACAAATCTTAACAACTAATAAGGAAATAATAAATATAAATAAACAAACATTTAATTTCTCTTCCACAAAGACGCATTAAACATAATAAGAACGTTATAATATCTGATAAATACTTTGTGAGGGACTGGTACTGCACTAAGATAACCTGTCCTGTCATACAGACCTGCCCCTCTCCCCAGAACAGTGTGTGTATATTAATCTTAAGGTTGATTTTTCAATCGACAGATAATTTTTATTCGTGGAATAAAATTTAAAATTATTCCTCGGATAAAATTCAAATTATTTTAATGATACATTCTGATGTAGATATTATTGTTTTTTGAGATAGGTAGGTACCTTAGATAAGGTAAAGGTCGTGAACGCTATTACTATAACGTCTTTTATAGCCTTAAAACCATTGCGCGACAGTTGATCGTTTGTACATCTCGACGCGAGTTCCTATGGGTAGGTAGGTTCTCGAAAGGCAGAGACAGTGAACCTTTTGATTTTCATAGAAAATATATAGATACAGTAAATTTGTAAGGCAGCTAAAATGTTAGTAGATCAGATACCCGTTTATACATATAAATAAATGAAAAACCATTGAAGTGTTTTCCTTATAATTCTTATCTAACTTTAAAAAAAGAGATTCTTTCGTTATCTTCCTTTTTGAAGTAAGATCTTACGACCTTTTATTTGCTTTGTGTCAGTTTTTAAATCGATAAAAAAAACATTGTTCGATTATTCACCTTTCAATAACAAAGTTAACACACAAATAGATACACAAGAGCAGGTACACACTGTACACTGTACGCGCGGCTACACATCAAACTGTATATTTCTAGTATAAGCTGACTTCTGATTATACGAAAAACCTGTACAATACGAGGTCAGCTAAAACTGGAAATGTATAGCTTGGTGTGTCGCCATGTGTACCTACGTTCGGCAGTACTTTATTGCCGTCAATGTAAACAAAGGTTTTTATTGAGCCGGCTAGTGTCGGGCACTTTCGGCATAATTGAAATCTCCATTATCCAGCCGTTACACAGGAGACACACAGGTTATGGAGAACAATATTGCTCCTGTGAAATTGATGGAAAAAGTACTTTTTAAATGTTCGTTCAAACCGAAACTTGTTCATGAAATACATGAAACAATAAAACCTACACCGTAATAAACTTTGAGGTAAAATATGTCTCATGCATGTGATTTATTTAAAATAAACAATGTACAGTGTCACACCTATAGGATGCATTCAGACAGATGGACCAAAGTCGTCACACAGTGGGTGCCTGAATACGGGCGTCGTCACCGAGGCAGGCCTAAGAATTTAAATGAACAATAAGATTTGATTTAGTAAAATCACACACATTGCATTGTAAGTAACAACGACGTGACCGGATACATAGTGGTGCCTTCAGTTGTTACGTTAGGGAAATAAACAGGCATAGCATACAGCCAAATATTCATATAAAATTTAATCCAATATTGTCTCATTTAAATCCAGTTTGAAGAGGAAGCATGACACATACTTTCAAATAATTTGCAGGCTACAATTTTTATTTTGATACCATTGTTTTATTATATTTTGTAATTGGGTTGTGAAGGTCAGACAGACAGTCGCTCCATGTAAAATACTGGTATTCAGCTGCATCCGGTTAGACTGGAACCGACCCCAACATAGTTGGGAAAAGGCTAGGCAGATGATGATGTTTTATTTTATTTTTTTAATTTTTTCTGTGCGAGTCTCAATAAATATTTTTTCTTTCTTTCTTTGGTGACACTCAGCTGTCAGCGGGGTAGTTACTTAACACAAATAAAATAGCAATCGATCGCAATGTCTTACATCTTGACAGTTCAGCAACGTTTATTACGTTATTGCGCAGACGCATCTTTCAAACCTATGAATAAATGGATGTCAAAATGAAAGGTATTAAAAAAAAAAACATGTTGGATTAATAGCCAAGAGCCTCGACCTGTTGGTCGAGGCTCTTGGCTATTAACTAAAGGGCTTGATTCAGAAAGCGGTACTTCTGGACACGGCCCGCATTGTCAGGAGGTTCCTCTCTGTAGCCCTGACCGCCCGCGCCGGTAGCTTGGACCCTATTCCGGATACCGGCGGCTACTATTTTTTATATTTTTAAATGTTTTTTATATTCTAATATTTAAAAATATAATTTATTCATGTAGGTATTTAATCAAATAAAGGAACGAATACATTTGTATTCAAAAACAGAAATTGGTAAAATACAGTATAAATCTTAGAAATAATATATGTAGGTATATGCAATCGATTACCAAATTGCAAAAACAAGCCCTATGGGGTAATTGCGTAACACCAGGGGCGTAGCTACCGCCGTATCTGCCGTATCAATTATACGGGGCCCCCGGGCCTCGGGGGGCCCCGTATTTAATTTGAATTGTTTGTAAAAATTTTGGAAAAAGTGACATAGATAATTATGATGAATAAATATTTCTTTTAATTTATGCAAACATTTTTTTTGAAGTGAAAACTTCTTTAGCGGCGCTGTGTACTTTTTTTGGAATGGGTAAAAACTTCTAAATTCGCGTCAGGTCACGTGACCCTGATCGTAAGATTCGTAAGACGTAAAACGAAAGACGCGCGTTGTTGAGGACAGCGCCATCTATGCACATCGGGAAGAACTACGAGGGCCTCGCGTACTAACTACGTAGTTCATCCAACAACGACGGTAGTTCATCCAACAACGACGAGATGGCGCTGAACCACGGATATATAACTGACGTTTTGTTTATAAGACGATTCACAAAATACACTCGTAATTGTTCAAGTTTTCACTTCTGTCGGCACTACCGGAGTGCCAGGTTTTTTTCTTTTGTGAGAAATCTTTACCCTTCCTAAGGGCCCCCAAACTAATTTTTATACGGGGCCCCGCCAAGGCACGCTACGCTTCTGCGTAACACGCTTTTTTAAGCGTGTTACGCAATTACCCCATAGGGCCTTTGTTTTGCAATTTCATTCTATTTAAATTCTTGCTCCGTAATTCTCAAGCAACCAAAGCTGTGCTACCCCTGTCAAAGTAGGTAGCTCCCTCAGTGCACTGGTTAGTCAACAGTCTGTGAAGTCGTTCTCTACAAACGTTAACCTGCTTCCGCAATAACAGTTCCTTACTTACGAGCTCTTCCTAGGGACTTGAAAGTTACAGCCTTCGCTTTATGTCCGCAAGCGATCTTATAATTTGAATTATAAATGGCACTGGGGTTGTAAATGTTTTGTTAAATGCGAGTAAAAAATATTGATTTGGTGTCGGGGGCTGGTTGATAAAAATCTGCCAGCTGTGAATTCTACTGTAGGTGTTTTGAGGTTATAGTAGGATTGCAAAGTTAGTAATTACTTTAAGTTAGTAATTATTTTAAATATATATTTAAGTAAATATATATATAGTTAGTAATTACTTTAAGTTAGTAATTACTTAAAGTTAGTAATTATTTTAAAGTAAAGTCAACGTTCTAAACTATACTTAAGTATAGTTTAGAACGTTGACTTTACTTTAAAAGTAATAATAAATATTTTATTATTTTCGATGTCTTGATTTACGTCAAGAAAAGCCTGAAAAAGCTGTAGTACCTAAGCTGACTATGGTTCTGCGATCATATTTTCCAATTTCAAGTTTTTAAATAATCCTAATAATATTTCCAAGTAACATTAATTAACAAACGAGACTAGAATTTGTTATAATTTCCACTTTAAACAGAGATAAGTCTGACACTCTGCTCAGACGCGCCAGACGTGTTTATTTTTAACTGGACGAAGGTAGTTCGAAGAACTGAAACTCGTTTCGACTAAAGCCGGGGCGACGGGCGTCTGCCATTTTAAGCAAAAAGTTACACAAAATTGGTTATATTTGCTTTTAGCTTTTTGATTTTATCCCAAAATATACCTACTTTGGTAATCATAAAAAAACATCCCTTAAAGTAAGTTTTAATTAAGCACATTTATCGAAGACGTGCTTGCTAAATATTAACTGTTGTTTACTGCATTAATAAACACAAACATCTACCAATTGCAATGCAAATGCGTCACAAAAGGGAAGTGAGGAAAATGTGTTACGTCCCTAAATCAGATTTACGAACGTAAACGTTGTCCGAAGACAATACAGGCGCCGATTATTGAAGCTTTGCAATCGATTTTTTTTTAGGATCAGGACCGAAGTGTTGCAAACTCCGAAGTCCTTCAATCTATAAATAACCCAAAAGATACCTACCTACTGACTACCTTTATAAGGCAGTAGACCTTCATCAAACTTATCAAAACAGATGACATGTTAGTACAAGTGGAAATGCAAAAACAATGACGTTTATGTAGTATGTAAAGTAGGACGGTAGTTCCGGCAACGTTCAATAGAATAGCACATGGCTATTACACGGACGCGGCGCTAGTGTGCTGAGGAAATAAGATGTCACTCAAAACTCGGCAGCGGTGACTAGCGGACGTGTCACGCGTGTTACTGTCGGACCCGTTATTTTGAATCGTTGATATTTTAAAGGAAGAAAGTGGTATTTATGGAACGGACCTGATGTATGGTCGGAATTAGAATGGACGCGTTTATAGAAGTTAATAAATTCTATAGCGCCCAAATAAGTTAGCCCGACTTTATTTTAATTCGTAAGGTATAGTTATTTCGTGCCTTCAGCTATCCCCAAAGAAGACATGAAGATACATTGTGATAGGTGTCTACCTAATACTTATGTCACCTACCTTTTTTTTTGAAACTATTTTAACAGCTACAAACAAATACTTGAATGCTCAAAAGCTTAACGATACGACTATTCATACGATACGAGTATTAACTTAAATTCATAATACATATTATAATCAAAACTAAGATCGATCTATCTACAGAGATAGATCGATTTTGGTTTTGATTGGTTTTTTAAACACACACAATTTTAATAATGTGCTCTGTAGCACACAAATATTCATGACCAGAACCGTATAAAATTATAAAAATTAACGTACCTACTTGTAGAAATAACAATGAATCATAGACTTAAAAATTAATGAACAGATTAAGTTAAAAATCCCAATACAAAGTTCCCATTTTTCCATGTTCAAAATGCCAATCAAAACCACAAACAATATATCAATGTATACTTACATCCAGAACGCGCCATCATTGGCGTAATTAAAAACCCTTATGACAATGTCTTATGGATCCCCATAAGACATTGTTATAAGGGCTTTTAATTGCTGCTTCACATAAACAATTTATTCGAATCAACACCTGGTAAAAGAGCCCATTGAAATATAAAAGAACAAACAAATTAAGTTCAAAATCCTAATACATAATAATGTTTCCATGTTCAAAAAGCCAATCAAAACCAAAAAACGATCTATCGACATACCTACCTCCAGAACGCGCCATCATTGGCCATTATCGGATCCATAAGACAATGTTAAAAGGGTTTTTAATTGCTGCTGCACATACAGGGAAAAGCTTTTACGTTAAGCTAAATTCAGGCTTGCATAACAGGGTATAAATAGAATGTAAATGTGGAAGTTGAGCTTCCAGGTCGCAGTGACATTTCCGAGGTATTAAAGTCTTTCTATTTTCAGTATTGAAGCTCGTTAGTCAATAAAAGATTACATTTTTGTTTCATTGAAGCATTTTTGAGGATGAACTCGTGGAAACTTGTAATTGGCCTTATTTTGTATAAATTATTACTTACTACATTTATTTAGCTATAAGTTTTCCTAAAATAGATAAATAAAATGAAAATTGCCTGTTAGGAAAATCACAGTGTCTGCTTTTATCTTTTCGTGTAATGATAAAGATTTTCTATTTCTAAAGCAACTAATTTGTAGTCACAGATTTATTACAATGTAATGTATATGTGTATGTATAGTTGGTACACGGTAAACTCACTCACTAAACTTTCTCAACTCTTCGCTGGTCGCTGGAAAACCAAAGATCATCAATCGCAGACGACAATTCATGAATCCAAATTCAATTCAAATCATCGATCTAGAAAAAAAAAAAAACTATATACCTAATTGCACCGAGTTGCCGAGTCTGGCCATACCGCTGTTAAACCCGCGATGGTTGTGTGGTATGTTTAATTGTTCAACAAGGATTTGTTACTGTTTTGTTTTTGATTAATAAACAATAAAAATAACAATATAATAGGTAGGTACGTACTGTTATTTCAGTCTAACAAAGTTTTTTTTATCCTTGGTCGTCCGAAGATTTCTGCAGGATACATCATTCAGCCGATCCAATTTTAAGAATAGAAAAGAACATGAATTACTTGATTAGAAGAATTGATAAAAAAAATCCACAATGAATTCAATAACGTGCTAGGAAAACTTTCAGGGACATAAACAAAAGTCCAGAAACAGTTGAAAAAGCTCGCTAGCTGTCGTTAGCTGTATTTAAGAGACTCGTGAAGGAGCATTACTTGTTGTTGTGATTTTGTTTTCTTAGCTGCAATAATTTATAGTCATCATTTATTTTCGTTGTTATGTATATTTAGTATGTATTTATTTATGTATCTATTATATAGCAGTATATATATATATATGTATCTATTATAGTATATTATGTTGCACCATTAACAACCCCATTTTTTATATCCACGCATTCACTGTCCATTCCAAGGTTGCCTGGAAGAGATCGCAGAAAGCGATAAGGCCGCCCATTGTATGTTTTGTATTCAAAATTGTATTTTTTTTTTTTGTTATGTATTTTCTGGTGTACAATAAAGTAAATATAAATAAATATAAATAAAAAGCCACCAATCTCCCATAAAACAATATTTTCCACGTATTTACAACTTGTAAACCATAAACCCTAAGCCTCCACATAGATACGCATATAAGCAGAAAATTCGGACGCTTTTAATCGGATCGGTCGGCGGCGGGATTTGCGTCCGAATTCGTTAAGTGGGCTCGTTGCGTCGCTGACACCCGGCGGATTGGTGACGTCACCAATAACTAGGATATGACCAATGATGTATAAAACTATAGATACGTTGTCCGCACTCTAAAATGGCAACATGAAATGAAGCCAATTGGCCACATTGCGCTCAGTCACGCACCAACCTGTCGCGCGACGCGACGCGACGTATGTTTGTTTTTAATTTATATCGTATGTGAAAACCTGTGCAAAACATAAAGAAAATATGCCGTCGTGTGTTTTCAGAGGATGTAAAAATTATACCCCAAAAGTTAAAGACAAAAATGTGTCATTTCACGCGTAAGTTTACAAAACTAGATTATTTTATTTTATTTTGTACGACGCTGCGTCTAATGGCGGCCGGCGCATGAAGTGACTCTGATAGCTACGTCACTCATGCGCTCGACCAATGAGCATGTAATTTGACTATTACTTATCCTGTGACGTAACTGAAGATGTTTATTTATCTCCCTCTAGCAACAGACATCCCGCCGTACGGTGTCATATTTTCTTTCCCTTTCTTTACGCGTATAAGGAGTTCTCTAGTATTTTCGCCGTTTTTAAGCGCCGAGATGTTGGTTGATAACGTGTCTATATATAATACGTCATTGGATATGACGTCATTAAACTGTGATTGCTGTTATAATGGAGGATCTATACGGGTTTGGTGCGTGTGGGAATTAATATACGTGTTCTATCTATCTATATAAATAAAAATCATTTTTTGTATGTTTGTCCTCTTTGCGTTCCGAAACCATTGGTCAGATTGTGATGAAACTTTGGTAGGGTGTTCTGGGGACGCCCGTGAGAGTTCCTAATTATTAAAACATGGGAAGAATAACAAAAAAAATCTGAGGCGGTACGTAGTTCGCCGGGTCAGCTAGTTAAATATAAATTTTAGTATTTGTTTAAGAAATTTCTTAAACAAAAACTCGAAATAACAATAAACATGCCTATCGTTATTTCGAGTTTGTCAAAATTGTTTAGTAGGTTTCAGCTGTCATACAGGGCGGAGAGTTACTTTAACGCAGTTTTTTTCCGAATACTGTAATTACATATCCATTTTTGCCAAACTTTTAAAAGAGCAAACGGTCCACGTTACTGAAACTTGCGAGCACTCATAGTTATATATTTTATTATCAAAAACATGCACGGTTCCATTCCAAGGCGTCCCTTTGATTATTTTATAGCTCTCAACATCCACTTAATTTTCATTAATTAATTTCTTTATAAGCCTTTACACAATGGGTGCCAGAAGATGGACAGCGCCGCCCTGAGGCCGGTCCAGAAAGCGACGGCGAGATGACTTGGATGCGCACCACGAGGGCTAGTTTGAGGTGGCGTGGGAAAAGTGTTCCTGGCAGAATTTGAAGAAGGCCTTTGCCAAGCACCGAGACAGTATTGGGTAACAAAAATAAAAAAAAATTAGCTAAATTTGTCCCGTATTTTTTCTCCTACTATGCTTTGTATACCTACCTTTAGGTATCACCTACTAAGTATACTACTATCATTTTTAAGAATAGTATAGAATAGTATACTCTTTATTATGTACACCATAGATCAAATCATTCAAAAGATCCAATTCATTAACATTTCTCCACACTCCACAGCAAGTAAAAACATTACAAACCAAAAATTACGAATGAGATTTCCTTTGAAAAAGAATATAATGTGATTATAATGTATCAAGAGCGGCCTTACAGGATATCGTAATTGACATGTCATGACCAGTAGCGGTCACAAAGGGTCAGAGATTGTAGAAATTTGCCGAGCCGATAATGTCGGTCCGGCAAATAGGTTCGGCGAAGATCAACGAATGGAGGATGCGACAAGGACCGTTTGACTTTTTGTATGTCCTGAATTGTTTTTATGATACTGCGGTGCTATTCTGTAAAAATCTCACCGTGAAAACTTAGGTGAAGTGAGTTTGTTTTTGCTAGGAATTGACACTATTGACAGCTCACTCCACGTGAGCTGTCAATAGTGTCAATTCCTAGCAAAAACAAACTCACTTCACCTAAGTTTTCACGGTGAGATTTTTACAGAATGGACCGGCTGTTATGTGTTGTTTGGGGCGCACATTATTCTTCTTTTTAGCTTGTCGATGGCAAAAATATCAAAATCAAAAGTCATTTATTCAAATTAGGCTGAGAGTCAGCAATTTTCTAACGTCAAAATTACAGAAGCCAATCTCCCAAAACGCCCGACCTTCACCACTTCCAGGTGCTTTCCCTGGGAGGAAGAAGTGGCGCAACAAACCACCCAGCAGCACAGCTGTCTGTTCGAATCCTTTTTTTAAATTAGTTAGGCCCAAAATTCAGCAACGCGAATACCATTCGCTGATGCAGCTATTAGGTTCTCACTTGTGCAGATGACAGGGCATGCGGTGTAAGATGAGAGGTGAGCCATTGTCTGTAGAGAGACACCGCATACACACCGGAGGTCTGAGCCTTCCATAAACTAGCTCCCACTTGTGGAGGTTGTCCTTCCTGCGGTCTACTTGGATACGAAGTCTATTTAATGTATTATGCTAGTTTATTAATTGTAAGCCAAATAACAGACTTCATCCTTCTGAAAAATAAATTTGGCTTCACTTACCTACGAGAAACGATCTGTATTTACAAATACGTCTATTGAGAAGTGTCACTGATTTCCGAGAGTTTCCCGGAAGCTTTTATACATATCTACGTCGGAATAAGAAGCTTAATTGCACAAGAACCCTTTTTAATACCAACGATCTCACATTCATGCATGAACCATTCTATCTCTACATAGATAACGCAATTAAGGAGTATCAACTGCGCTAATGATCATGTGGCCAGCTCATTTGTTTCTATGATCCGTGTTCCAGCTGACCACGGACTGCGGTCGACATCTCCTGAATGCAGATGTAACTGAACATTTTGTAATACTCCTCTTTATCTCAAAGGCGTCAGAAAGGACTACCTTTTTGGGGTATATTCATAAAATGTTTAATACTCGTATCTTGAAATTAATTTAAATGTTACATTTATATTGGCTGGATCGAAAGAATTTTTCAACAATGTGTAATTAACGAATTTTATTCTTGTAAGCAATTGTAGGAGAGTCATTTTTCGAAGGTTGTTGTTCTAGATCGTGTGTCGTTGGTATTAAGCTAATAAAAACAGAAAACAATTATGTGATAAATAAACAGTTAACGATAATAGTGACAAAACAAATTCATTTAACATTAGGTAATCGAACTCTTAGTTCTAGATAAAATACATTATAAGAGTACGGTTCCGTTACATATTTTACCATCAGGAACGTTTTTCCAAGGAACTTCATAGTTAGTTTCACGCAAATTGATAACAAGTGGGGCGCGGGCTCATTTGCCGTCTTCACTCAACCATAACAGCCGAGTAAAATAAACGTGAAAAGACTTTGTATAAATGACACGCGATTGTTTAACAGGTTAATTATGCAAAAAATATTTATAGTTTTATACTATTCTTTTCATTGAATAAGGCTTGTAGGGTTCATAAAAAGCGAGGATAAGTACTATGTGATTGCAGAGACCTTCTTGAAAATAAACTTGACACATTGGGGTGCGTCCCATATCATATAAAGTTATTTGGTATATTTTCATTTCGTTCACAAGATATAATAAACGTGAGATATACCAACTGTTAATAAGAAACTATATTAACAGTTATTTTAAAGCAACTAATTTCTATAAGCATACTTATAGAAATTAGTTACTTTCAAATTATATCAATAGTTTATTATATTAAATGATCATTATATGAAATAAAATTATAGGTTCAGTTGTTATATCTTGTAAATATTACAGGTTTTGTAATTATATCATATATTACTTGCCCTGACACATAAATATTAGTTTATTGGTCGTTTTCGGGCTGGTGCGATTAATATTCATGACTATTCGTTATGACTTAAAACTAGCAGCACCAGCTACCAAGACAAAGTAAAAATGTTGATGCCTAAATGATGATGGATGGAGGATGTTTCTTCTTGTGGTAAATTATAAGAATAATAAATAATTACGGGTCGATCTTCCAAACATAGATTCTCAGATTTCTGTTTATTAGGCTACTATACTCTTCGTATGTTTATTGAATGAATTTCAGATGCCCATAGTTTATGCAATAAGTTGAGTCTAAAAAATCGTTTTTACATAGCAAAAGTTAACAGTGGTTCGAACTGGGTTGAGTACATAGCACGGCCCTACATGAATGACGCGAGTACGGCTTGCACCGCTGGAGCGCGGAAACAATCAAATATTGGCAACACCCTATACCCTGCTGGACTCCATGCAGATTTTTATTCAATTTTTTTCCATAGTAGTGTACCTTGGTTTTTAGTATAGTGATTGTTTACGTGTTGTGGTTTGAATTTCGAAGAAGTAGCGTTCTATTGTTTGGTTTCTAAGTGCTAAGGCTGTTATTGGTGCAAACATTTTAAAGAAATTTTCTGGAGAAATGATGTCACTTCATAAGTTTTTAAATGTGTAATAAATTATGGCGGACTGCACTGATTCGGCTGGTCACCAATTTTTTTTTTCATACAAGACGTCCCGATTCGTCATCATTTGAAAACAAATGAAGGTATCAAATGAAATAGATATATTTAGAGACGAGGAGGTGGACAGGAAGAAGAAAGTGACAACTTTAAACAGAGGGCAAGATCAGGGAAAAAATACAACACTCACTAAAACATGATAAACACGTATAAACATTCACACCCACAGACTGCACACGACTGGCAGTAGAAGCATACGTAAAATGAATGAACTTAAAAGCCGCTGTTAATTGAATCGGCTTCAGATTGCAGGACGCTGTCGGCGGCACTGGTAATTGCGTTAGCTACAAACATGTCCAGTCCTCTAACTGTGCTCATTCGATGTGACCATTTTTTACATACGGGCTGGATGGGACTTTTATTGTTAATGGATGCGACGTACGAATGAATTGAATCTAGGAATACAGCTCGTAAAACAATGTGATTTGGAGGTTAACTCCCGGACTCAAAGCCTGCCAACATGATCAAGTAAATCAGCCGTGATGACCAAAATAACAAGCACTAGTGGCATGAGATTTGACAATAGACTAAATTGATTTAGCTTTCAGAAATCGGGGGTAAGTGTTGTTTGTAAGTTGTTAATCAAGTTTTAGGGCTCTCAGAAAATCTTCTGGGCCTTGGTCTCCTATTATGTAAATGTAAAATGTTGTCATCTGAGTGGGTATTGTATTTGTAATGTAGTTTAAACTTCTCAGTCGGTATTTATTTTCTTTATTTATTTAAATCATTCCAGTTTTTCATACTGACAACAAAATATGTATGTAGTTTTATCTTAATTTCACGGCACATGGGAACAAACACTTGATGCTCAAAACAGCAGTCTCTTGTATGCCTGTTTATCCGTTCTATATTACTTACTGAACCTGCTCAAAGCTTCATTATTTTTACACCCCAATTTTGAATGGGCACCCATTTCCTTTTTGCTGAATTTAAGCTTTCAAAAATAGAAATCGTATGAAATTCACCAATTATTTCGTTAATCTCTGTTATGACTGCGATAATTTACAAACAGCGCAAAACTGCGTTCACCACAGATAAAGAATTAAAAAAGGGGGAAAAGAAATTGCTGCCTTTATCTAAGAACTTAAGAGGTGCTTGAAATGACTCCGGGTTTTTCTCTTAGTCACTCGAATAGCGAGAACCAATTATAACTTGTAAGTAATCCGCTTATCTGAAACTCTGCGAGTCGACGCTCGCCGTTTGGAATATAATTCACTTTATCCATATTCAATATCAGATCGTGCGACGGCGAGCAAATAGAGCGTTTCAAGTGAGAATTATTATTGGATAAAGCTCGCCTCTTTCCTTCTTGTCTATTTTCAGTGTCCGGTGGAGTGTAATAATTTACGTGTTGTATTGGATATTGCGCTGTGAAAGTACTTTCTAGTTATGATCGTTTGACTTCTGGGATAAATAGTCATTAAATGATCTTGGTGTTCTTTCAGAAAATTTAAGCTACTGTGTTTTATCAATCTTTGGTTTTTTGTAGTCAAAAATAATCCAAAAGATTAATAAACTTACCTTACTGATGTCTGAGTAAAGCGCTAAAATCTCTCCTAAATAATGTAAAACCTAATTTTATCACCATTCCAAAATACTTCATTGTTAAAACCAGAGTTAAAATAGCACGAAGCAAGTAAAGGGGTAAATAATAAGATTAGCAGGTAACACCAATGTGCTTGTTTGTCCCACGTTGGGCGCCACTTTTACGTGACACGAATTTCAACGTTTGCGAATTCACTCGTACAAAATGGCCCGTTCGGGAAGTTTAAATAGCAAACAAGTTGAATAATAAAACAAATAACGACAGTAGTACCACTTCATGATTTATTTCTAGTTCTGTGCATCTTATCGGATTAATTAGGACTGTGATCGTCGAGCTAACCGGTGGCCAGGTGTAGGATTGTGACTTACCTTATTTCATTTAATATCTTAATACGGTTTAGTTTGCCTCATCTTATTGAAGAGCAAAGAAGCATTCGTCATTTTCTGCAACACATTTAAAAATACGTTATAGTTCAATTACTTAAAGGGTATTTCGTAGAAAATTTGTGTTTTCTTTGACTTACTATGGAGAATGTTTCAATAGAAATGTCTTCAAAGCCGTGAGCTTGAAGCGGCAAAGGTCGTAACGAGCATTGCATTATAAGGACCATGTAAGGACGTATCACGGGGCCTGCATTCCAGAAAGGAATGTTCCAACACACGTTACACACAGAACTTACCTAAAAGCGTAAATTGAAGGTAGATGTAAATTATTTGTAGGTACGGGAAATATATCTCAGTTGAGTATAATGAAATTAAAATTATTAAAAAATCTGTGTTTTAATACAATTATATTTTCTTATAATTAGGGGAAGTACGTCCAAAATGACATACGGTTTTGTTTTTTAGTCATATATTTTTAATTAACATAGTTACAATCAGTTTTTAGTCTTAATATTCATATTTGGGTAATTAGTTTTAACTAACGTAAACTTGAAACTGAATATGAACTATACAGTATGTTAACTAACAGAGGGCGTTCCCGTTAACCCGCAATAGTATAGCATCCATACATGCTAAAAAAAATATTACCATTCGAAAATAAAATGTTTTTATTTTTTTTTATATTAAAATATTCACTAAAAATCGTAAATTGATACGTTAAAGAAACACTCTGTACACGCGTACTTGAAGGACAGCAATGTCGGAATTTATTTAATTAAATAAATTAGAATTAATTAAATAAATAGAGTATCAATTTACGATTTTTAGTGAATAATTTAATATAAAAAAAAATAAAAACATTTTATTTTCGAATGGTAATATTTTTTTTAGCATGTATGGATGCTATACTATTGTGGGTTAACGGGAACGCCCTCTGTTAGTTAACATACTGTATAAAAAATATAATTTAAATTAATCACAACCTCTAAGGAAATTCATTTTGTCCGTGTAGAACGGACAAAATGACATACTTACATATTAAACATGAAAATAATGAAGTACATATTTCATGGACGAAGTTTTTAATCTTCTTGGGTACATCAGCACATGATGTATGATTTGTATGAGCCCAAAGAGAACAAAGTCGCACCGTAGCCAGGCTCGAAACGGGAAAAGAGGTCGTTACAGTAAATGCATGCGCAATCATCATCGTGGACCGTTCGACGCAGCTGGAAAGTCTTCTACATCTGAGGCCTCATCGTAATGAGTAGGTACCTGTCTTCTTCGTTTTCCTGACTGCTTTTTGGGATCATTATCGTAGTCTGAGCCATTATTGATATGTCGTTTTACCCCGAATTTAAGTATGTCATTTTGCCCCACATGTTATCAATACAATAACTAAGTCATAATTTCTTTATACACAAGATATTTATATTGATTCTTATAAATAATTCAGTGTAATGCTACACTACTTCAATTTACATCAAAATATGTAATAAAAACCACGTAATACTCGCCAAAAACGAGACGAACTCCATCAAAACAAAAAGCTTTTACGCGCACAAAACGCATTCGTACCAGTTACACCTGCGAGACTGAGTCAATGGCGCTAAAAACTTGACAGGTATGCCAACATGGCTTTCTTCACGTGATGTTATGAAAATTGCAGCATTGTAACCCACCAAATTAGAAAAAAGCCCGGTGTGTTATTTTGTCCGTATATGTCATTTTGGACGTACTTCCCCTACCTTATATAGGCAAGAAAGGTGCATAAATAACTTGGTACGAAATGCATCACAACAGTAGCAACGCAGAGCATTAGAACTATAGCCTGAAACTCGCCTTCGTCGAATTTCTGAAAAGTATTTATTTATTTATTTGATTTTAATTTTGTGAGTGTTTAAGTTGCACGTTATTACAGTATACCTTTTGTACCTTTGCTAAACAGTAGGCAGTCAAGCAAACCACAGGACCACAACATGCTTGTTCAAATAGCAAAAATTTCTTGTAGACAATTGCGTAATCATTCATTAGGCTAAAATATAGTAAAGTTGACAAATATTTAGAGAAACATGTTTAATTAAGTGAGGTGAGTGTGGTGGTCATTTTGTTAAATACAATATTAAAAGATCCATGAAGAAATAATTAAAAAAAATCGAAAAAATATTATTTTTAGTTAAGCCTTCGATACATTTACTATGAGTCTTTTTTATCAGTTGATTGCATGTTATATGGATTCTTAAATTAGACTTTAATTACAAGAAAATAGAGCTTATTTAGGTAATAGCCTACAGTGACTGTAACCTCGTAAATTGTATTAGTTAATATCATAAACTGGTGTTCCACAGGGTTTTTAATCAAGATAAGTCAATAATTATCTTGATAAAAATCGGTCCTTAAAATACCGTGTACATACATTTTCAGAGGTAGGATTATAAAATCTTTTTATTGACAAAGATTTAGTCAACCTAGCTCTGAAAATATACATATGTATCATTAGCTAGAAACAACAAATACCTAAGTATAGTCTTAGGTAACAAACCCCAAATTAACACAATGTTCGAATTCCAATAATAACCTCGAGAAAGCAATAATTAATTGGTACATAGCATACCATGAGTGCCCGTAAATGTCCACTGAACATGACCTAATTAGTGGCCGGAGGATATTAATTGAATTAGCGGCCACATTTCTAGGCATAGTAGTGTGTCCAAGCATGTCTGTGCCATGAACAAATTCATGCACTAAGGAAATTAAACAAGGAAGGACATACGATGTATATTCTACGTACTACTTAGTTATTCTAGTTAGTGAAGATTCTTGGAAAACACACCACTATGGCGCCATGTTACATAAGTGAGCTTTCTCAATCGAAATTATCAAAGAAAGCTAAAATAGAAAAACAAATCACAATGACGCTTGATGATCCGTTATAGCGTAAGCTATCACTTTTATTCTATTGTATCACAACCCTTCCTTTTCTTTCTTCGTTTCTTTCTGTCTTACTGTATCATGAAAGTTGTTTACAACATGTGAGCCACGTTCTTCATTAGGCTACGTTTTATCACATTATCTGAAGCCTTTTACTGTGTTGCGATAAACATGGGCAGAAGTGGAAATCTACCTGTACATAGATTGATGGTGAATAACAATTTTTCTCATTCGACTCCAAATCAAATCAGAGAAGTAAAAACTTTCCTCTTCAATTGTGGCTGGATATATGTCCACTAGAAGATCTTGGATACTCCATTTTACAATATCCAGTTTCGACGTTATCTGCCTGATCCAGACTATTTGTGTTTGAATCATAACTGAAACACCGTAAAGGAGAGTAAAAAATAAACATCGGGTTAAAATATTATAACATGAAAAACAAAAACGCAAACTCACAGATATAATTATAGGCGCAAGCACGACGCATATGTTAGCATACATAAAAGGCAACTCGTAAACCGGTGATTTTCCAAAACGATTGGCAACCAAAATGGAAAAAAAAGTGGTCTACTTTGTTCAACATCGACATCGGTAGTAGCCAGAAAGTAGACTAGCGACAGAGAAGCGAATACGACCATTCCAAATGCAGTGCTAAGAACGAATATGCACGCAAATATACAGATCTTCCAAGTTTTTAGTTGATACTCAAATTACGGTGCTCTGAAATTCATAAAAAGGGCAAAAATATTAGTACACCATATTAACAAAAAATCAGAGTAATGATAAAAAGTAACGATAAAGAAAAAAAAACTGCAAATTCCAAATGGTCATCCAAATGCCTACTAACCGGTATTTTTCACCTGTTGTACAAATAAATTCAAAATCTTCTTTCAAAGCTCGCAAAAAGTTGTGATATTGCAGCCAATTTCTATGTTGTTAATTGTCTTCCCTCTTATTATATACCTATACCTATTTGATATTTTTCTGGCTAGTAATTTTTATACCCAAATAACCCCGTATTTATATGGTGTACATAATAAAGAGTATTCTATTCTATTCTATTCTATTCTATTCTATTTTATGGAGTGGCCAGCAAGAAGTCCTGACCTAAACCCTGTCGAACTGGGTCGAGCTTGGGAGACGCGTTAGAAGCCGAATTGCCCTCAAAAATGCACTTGAGATTATTCCTCAGCATAAGCTGAGACATCTGGTACTCTGCATGCTAAAACGTGTAGAAGCCGTATTGAGAGCACACGGAGGCAATACAAAGTTTCAATTTCGTAAACCTACTGAGTTAATTGTTTTTTTGTCCAATTTGCCCTATTTTTAGTTCTTTGCTTCAATTTGGTGTTTTTGATGCGTTATTAATACATTGAATGTTGTTTTTCATACTTCAAGATCTTTCGTAGTTTCGAAAATGTTTATGATAAGTTAGTGGCTGTTTCATATTACTCTTCGGTGTATTTTCTATGTTTCAGCAACATTAGACGGTGGAATTAAGGACAGGAATACTATATTATAGCAACACAATATAAAAACAAAAAACACAGTTCCTAAATATTCCTTTGAGCGGTTCATTTTTAACGCATTATTTAAAATGCAGAAAACATAAAAGTTGTTTACAACATGTGAGTCCTGATTTTCGTTAACAGTTAATATAATGAAGTGGAGCTCTTTACTGTGTTTCATATTATTATTATACGCAGGATTTTTGATAAACAAGTCCAGTGAATATTTTGTTACCAGAACAGAAATCCAAAGAATCCTGTTTATTGCTACAATTATTAGCATCTCAATAGTTTTGCCACATTGGGAGAACAGTTTACGTTATTGTTATATTTATTGGTATATATGTATATCAAATCTATCACTGGAAATTCTCTAATTCGTTAATTATTTTGTTAGACAGAAAATGTATTATAATTACTAATAAAAAAAAAAAATTACTCTTTTTCTTGTTAATTTGTCTTTTTATCAATTTTCTTTTCATTATTTTTAAATTCACTTAATTGTATTTCGTCTAAGCCTTCTCATGCTAATTTATGTAACTGGATAAACCTCGTCCCCTATCATACAGGACGTTCTAGTTCAGGGGTCGAAACCTCATAGATATATGGTGAACTGAAGTTTTGGAAGTAAATTACTATTACTTTTACGTCCACGGAGAGAGAAAGACAGAAGAACCACATCCAGTATATTAATTAACGAATTAGATTAGCAGTTTACGTATCTTTCCAACAGCAAAGCTTGCTCTAACTACATTTCTCCTAATCTTAGGACCCAAGGGAGTGATAAAAGCTCAAGAATTTACCAAGAACGCGTATAACATAAATTTGCAAACCATCAGAGGCGAATTAGTATTAAATCTAATATTTTGGATGTAAAATAGGAAGCGGTTGTTAATAAATTCATATTTGCAATTAAAATTTCTTTTGAAATATTTTGTTTTACAAAGTCAAAATCGTCATCATCAATTGCCCTTATCCCAATTTATTTGGGGTTTTCGCAACATGTTTTTTTCTTGCATACTTTTCTTTATTAGTCATCATTTCAGTAGTCATTCCCTTTCTAGCAATATCATCTTTCACAGAGTCCATAAAGTGTCCGTACGTATTTAACATGGAGCGACTGTCTATCTGACCTTCACAAACCAGTTACTGGTAATACGATACCTCTTGGTAAGACTGGTCGTCAGACTTTCGGGATTCTGACCACCCGTAACGACTGTCAAAAGTCCACGAATGACAGCCGGGACCAACGGCTTAACGTGCTTTCCGAGACTCGGAGGGGTCCCGGTATGTAAAGATATATAGTCATGCATCCACAGACCAACCGCGGCAAGCGTAGCTTAACCAGATCGATCGACCTGTGCGGCGGCTATTATTTAGCCACGGGCCCCTCAATCATACCTACTTACCTATTACATAAAACTTGTATGTTTAATCAGCTTCTTGGTTAAACGTAATTTCGAAAGGCAAATATTTAACAGGACCTCCAAACAAATTTAGGCTTCTAATGATGCATACTTTTTTAATAAATGAGACTTTTATTTAACTTTCCGGCCTTTTCCCAAAGTTGGTTGCAATAACTTTGTGAGGGCACCCCGAACAAATGGATTAGGTTAGGTTAGAAGAACTGCGACCAACCACGCGCGAACCGAATTGGTCGCAATAACTTAACTTGGGCACCCAGGCCAAACGGGTTAGGTTAGGTTAGTTATGTGACCACCCGCGTTTAAGTTGGTTGCAGTAACTTGGTTATTTAGTGATTTTAGGACCCCGAAACAGGAGTCATTTGACATTCACAATAAGGGGCGCCATTCATTATATTAGAGTGTTAAATAATATTTTTAGAAAAGCGAAATGGGAGGTATTTGATTACATTATGCCATTTTGAAATAGCAACAAACAACTGACAAGCTAAATAATTATGAAACAATAGTCCTATGACTATCGTTGCAATGGATTTTCGGCGAAACGATGTTCGATCCGATGACTTCGGGAAATTAGCCGTCGGGCATATGACATTCTAAATCAAGCAGTAAATTCTGTATTTAAAACTTGTTACAGGCGTAAACGATATACTGGAGGGGTATTCAGCATGAGCGTAAGAGCACTGTGCTCTCGTCGTGACAGTTCGTGCGGGTGATCTCTCGCTTCCGATATCTATTCCCAGCCGTAGGCGCAGGTTTGCCGCCTGTAATATCCGACCTTAGGGAAAATCCGCCGCTGATAATAAGACAAATACTGATTATAGAATCATTTATTTTTGTCTAATGCATACATGCGTATTTTGATGTTTTGTGCTTCCTATTAATTTTAAAATTATATTCAAACATGTAAATATTCTTTTAAACTTTTAGAGATTTGTTTGCCGCAGCATATTGAAGAGCGAATAAGCAGATGACATTTTCTGAAGAAAAAAAAACGATATTGTTTTATTGAAGTACTAAGTCAATTTTAAGTACTAAATATTTTGGAGACATGTTAGTTTACTTTAACTTACTTGGGAGAATGTTTCAAGAGAAATATCTTTAAAACCAGGAGCCTGAAGTGGCAAAGGTCGTAACGAGCGTTGCATTATAAAGACCATGTAAGGACGTATCACTGGGCCTGCATTCCAAAAAGGCATGCTCCAACACGCATCACACACAGATTTTACCTGAAAATGTATATCGAGGGTATTTTTTTTGAGGTTAGTTATCTTTGTGTGAATAAATATTAGTTTCTAATACATACCTTAATGGTAAGACAGGTGCACATAAAACTTGGTACGAAATGCAGCACAATGGTAGCAACACAAAGTAGTAGAAGTATAGCTTGAAACTCGCCTCGATCCAATTTCTAAAGAAAATTAATTATTTCTATGAAACCCTGTTTGCTTATTGAAAATAATGATTATTCATAGTTGAATATTAAGTACCTCTGCAATACAGTAAGCAGTCAAACAAACCACAGGTCCACATATAGTTTGTTCCAACAACAATAATTTCTTGTAGACAATCGCATAATCTTCCATTAGGCTACAATAAATAACGAAAATTATATTATACAAATCCAATATTTTTTGTTTTGAATAAGGTATTCGATGGTTTTGTAGGGGAGACCGAGGAGAGTTGTTACAAAGTCCAGTTTCGGATTCTATAACCGTTAGCGAGCTGGTAACATCGCGTTGTCTTTTTCTTGACGCGGTAGCCGATGCAGTTTGTCGCGGCGGGCACCTACGGAGATGAGACTGTGCAAAGTCGATGGCGAAAAAATCTCTTTTATGTGTTTATGCATGGGTTGTTGTTTTATTATTTCAGAATGCCTAATACATGTTCGGAAGATAGAAAGGGGCGTGACTTCGAAGGAAACACAAATTGCCTCAATTTTGTACCAAAGTATGATTCAAGTTATTAAAGTATTGAAATAATATGAGTTTTTGAAGATTTTTCCTATCTTTGAAAGTTTATTAAAGTTGATTTAAGATTAATGTTGCTTATTTACCTACATTTATTTAATTCCATTCCACCATCCATTCAAATTTGAAATTCCATTGAAATCAGTCAGTCCATTTAAATGTTATTTTATTTCCTTTACAGTTCAGAAATCACCTGTGTCACAACTTACCTCCACCTTTGTCACAACCTACCTCGGTACTAGGAGAGTTGTAAAACATAACGATTCTTTCCAGTTTATGTACTTTTTATCTGATCTAGATAATTAGTTGTACTGATTTTTATATACATATATATGAAAATCCTATAGAGGATAGAACTAGCTATACATATGTAGGTATCGAAAACTGTTACAACCCTCCTCCGTGTCCCGTACCTGCACATAGATTGATGGTGAATCACAATGTCTCTCATTCGAGTCACAATCAAATTAGAGTAATATTCACTTTCCTCTTTATTGGTGGTTGGGTGTATGTCCACCAGAAGATCTTGAAGACTCCATGTTACAATATCAACTTTCGAGGTTATTTGCCTAATCCATACAATTAGTGTTTGAATCATAACTGAAATAAAAAAGTTAAAAATACGAAAAGAAAATCACAATAATGAAAAGAGAAAAAAAAACAGAAATGCTAAATTGTGTTTACAAACAAATCTTCTAATGGAACCTATAATTGTAAGTAGAATACAACTTGTTGAGGACAGCGCCATCTGTGCACATCGGGAAGAACTACGTAGTTCATCCAACAACGACGAGACGGCGCTGAACCGCGGATATATAACTGACGACGAGCTCCATTCGAGCCCCTTTTTCTTCTCTCACCACTGCCGCGACCACAAACCGAACTGAAGTCTATCCTGTGTACCAACTTATTGTAAATCTAAATAAATTCCTTTCACTAGAAGAATAAACCAGTCACTTTGGTCATCATACCCGATTTGCAAAACCCTTTAAAATAAGGAACACACCTTAACACAACTCACAGGTATAATTATAGCCGTAAAGCAGAACAGTAATATTAGCAAACATGAAAGCCACCTCATAGATCGGTGATTTGCTAAAATCAACGTTAGGCATCCAATATGGAAACATAAGAGGTCTGCTCCCTTCTGAATCGGCATCATTAGTAGCCAGAAAGTAAAAGAGCGAAAGAAAAGTGAATATGTTCATCCCAATTAGGATAACAGCAACAAATATGCACGTGAATATACAGATCTTCCAAGTTATCAGTTGATTCTCAAAATACCGTGCTCTGAAACAAGGGCAAACAAAATTGGTTAGGTACCTATCTACAAATAATTAAAACATTTAAAGTAAGAAATATCTGCTGTAAATGCAGCAACTGGAGAATTTCTTAATCTGCATAGATGTAACGAAAAGAATTATAAAACTGTAGCGAAACTAAAGAGCATCTACATACTAACCGGTATTTTTCTCCCACCGTACAAATATAATGAAAATCTGCTTTTAATGCTCGCAACAAGTTGTGATACTGCACTATATTCCTTCTTGTACAGGAGAGTATTAGCAACTTATAACTAAGTATGAAAGTATAAGTTCCAGCCTCCGTCATATGTGGTATGTCTAAGGTCTCCAGACCATGATAGAAGGACGTAAATGAAAGTAATGTAGCTATGAGCCCAACAACGAACAGAATAGCATTTTGATTGAAGTACCTGGAATTCAATATTTATTATCTTTTGACCAGTCACTTTGATTCCAATGCACAGCAATGGTAGCACCTATGTTATGATGGTCTACAATAATTTGGTCAGGAATTAGGGACGCCTCGTGCGGAATGTTTTGAAAATGTATAGTGAACGGTTTTAAAAGTAGAAGCAGACCAATCAAACAATGGATAGATTGTGCATATAATAGATAATTTATAGCAAAAAGGTTCACCCCCTTATTTTCAAGATAACGACTAATTAAGAAGTATGAAGATGTTGGTGCAACTGCGCCGTCGCCAAAAAAGGAAATGTGTTACTATTAAACTTACGATGGTGGATTCTCGTTTTCGAGATCTGCAACTTTAAAAGCGACTAACACTTGATAGAATGTTTGATGAAACTCAAAAGGATCGACATATCCTGTAGAGAAATCAGAGTGGTCTTTGTTGTAAAATGATTTAATTTTTTTTATCATGGTGACCGTTTGTCTTGAGAATCTTGACTGAATACGGTGAATTGCTATTGAATTGTTGTGAATTTCACATTCTGTATTAGAGATACAGTTTTTATTGCTATTGCCTTATGAAATGCTATCATTACTTTAGGGTTCCATAACTTATATTACCTCGTCTTGATTTTGTATAATTTCTTTCTTTCATGGACTGAATGACTGTACGGACTGAACAGGAATGATCGTATTACTGGAGAATCGTTTTTATTACTAAAGTAAAAAAGAGAAGGCCCCGGAGTGGAGACGGCCTTTCGGCAAGCGTAGTGTGAGACGCCCCCCAGCTGGATGGATCAACGATCTTAAGAAGTTAGCTGGGACAGACTGGACGCGGTAGGAAGGAGACATAAAGTTGTGGGGGTAAGTAATATATGATATACTTACAAAACCTCTAATATTTACAAGATATAACAACTGAACCTATTTATTTGATATAATGATCAGTTAATGTAATAAACAATATTGATATAATTTTAAAGTAACTAATTTCTATAAGCATAACAGACAATTAATATAAAATCGTTTGATATACCACTCAAAAGACATAAAACCTATTTAGTCTAAGAGTAGTAATAAAAGCTCCGACAAAAAAAAATAAGAATTGTCCTTACTTAACATATTAAATCTATTGCCTAAAATACTAACTTTCCGACTACTTTTGTCTGAATAAAAATGACGAAACGACCGAATGAGACACTGAAATCTTCGAAAACCTTACTACCAGCTTAAATTACGTTCTACTGAAAACTATGAGTCGCTAATCAATTAATATATACTTAGGTAAAGGTATTTGTATTCTCATACGCTCGCTCTTGCATTCTATATCGACTACCTATTTCTGTGTAAAGGGTTTAAAGTAACCCAACCAAACCTAACCTCGGGGTGCTTCGCTCGTTCATAAATATGTTTTCGGAAACTTAGTATTGCAAGCAAGCATGCAAGCAAGCATGCAACATGCAACATGCAGCAGGCATGCAACATGCAGCAGGCATGGTTTCTGAAACCGCGGGGCGCAGCTAGTAATAGAAATATAAGACTCGAATTCAATACATCCGATAATAGTTCAATTGAGTAGAAAATGTCTTGTCTTTTATTATGTGCCCGATATTTTCTGACCAGTAATTCCGAGAGCCAAATAACCCAGTATTTGCTGTATTATCGCTCGGGGCAATGTCGTTCACTAAGTGATTGTGAAAAAGCCCATTTTGTAACGTTTTATGGCGAAATAATTAAAATCTGGATACGTTAACGAAAATGGTAAGGTATTATATAAAATTATAACGTCTAATACTAACGAAATTTATTAAGTAGGTTCACACTTTATTACAATTATGATAAAAAGTGTTTTTGAAGAGCAGTTGAGGTTTAAATTTTGGTGAATTTGAGTAAGCTTTCAGTAGTTTAGGAAAATTGATGTCAGCACTCAGCATTAAAAACAAAAAGGTGGGTAGTTCACGCTTTATACAAACAAATATGTTACAGAGTTACTTCTACAGTATTTTTGCTGAACTTCTAGTTACATAGTCAGAATTTCATTAAAACTGGAAAGTTGACGTAACTTTGTTTTTCCACGAATGATTTTTATCACCCTTTATAGTTTTACACCCAGTTTATATACATAAATTTGCTATTGTAGTTATTTTTCAGAATACAGCGCTCTGTCTCTTTATACAAAAAGCGAATTGTAACGATTGTTTTTTTTACCGCCTTACCTTATTTAGGATACGCAGCTTTTTGGCTGCAGCCTGTGCTTTTGACTCGATGGTTGAGCCGAAGTTTAGGCCTGACGTCAACTCTATACTCAAAAATTCCAGGCGGTCGATTAGTGGTACACATGTACCTCGGAAAAAAGGAGTTATTGAAACTAGCTCCTTTTGGAAATTAAAAACAAGCCTGCGTTTTCTGGGCGTTGAATTTCATAAGTTTGATAGGTATTTTCAGTTTTTGTACGTATTTTGACAGTGAAGTGAAAATGAAAACAATTTTACAGCGGATGCTACTGATATATATGGATCTGTAACACCAAACAGTGGAAAATAAACTAAGTTTTTAGAGTTGGTCTTTGTTTCTTGAAAAGAGAATAGAATGTACCTACACCATAAATATTACAGATATAAATGTAGAAAATTGTTAATTACTGCTATTATAATTCGTCTCCATAATTTAAGTCATTCTTTAACGCCTAATAATGTTTATGTGATAATAAAAATGACTGGAAATGTCTTCTTTTATAGCCTGACATTTTCTGGGCTATCATTCCGAAGGCCAATTATGGCAAGCATTTAGCTGCATCGCTTCAAGAGGCTACGAAGTGGCTAGTAAAAAGCGTCCTTGGCTACGATAAAACGGCTATCAAATGGGAGGTTGCTAGTGTTTGAAGATTGCTGCTAATATTTGAGGAAATTAAATGATAAAATATCATGGATAAGATCTCTTTGGAATGTAGACGAGTAGAGACGTAGATGTTGAAGAGTAGAGGAAGGTTAAACAAACGATGGATGGACTGTGTGAAGGATGAAATGGCTAGAAAGGGGTTGAATATCGAGATGACGACTAATTTAGAGAAGTATGGAAGAAAATGACATAGAATAGAATAGAATAGAATAGAATACTCTTGCATACTACTCTACTCACTCTACTCTACTCTGCTCTACTCTTGACATATTGCGCTGACTCCAAATAAATTGGGATAAGGGCAAGAAAATGTTGATCTCTCTAGAGCAGGGGTGGCCAACTTGGCTTGACCTAAGATCTACTGTTCACTGACGACACCCTGTGCGATCTACCAGTTACATACTTCTTGAAATCTTAAATGAAACAGCACACCCAAGTAACATTTTAGGTCATTTTAGGTTTTAGAAAGGTTTTGAAAAGGTTCTAGAACCTTTCAAAACCTTTTCAAAACCTTTCTAGAACCTAAGATGTTACTTGGGCAGTTCATTCAGTACACAATTATGTAGTATTTTTTATTTTATTAAGGGCGCATTCCACCAAACTTTTATACATAGAATAAGTCTTATACTGAGAATAAATTTTGAATTTTTGACAGTTTTTCTATAGGTACTAGAACTGTCAGACGTCAATTTTATTCCAAGGATAAAATATATCTGACTTTGGTAAAATCAGCCCTAAGAGGGAAAATATAACTCGTAACTCCGCTAGTCTGTCGTCAACTGACTGACGGATTGACAACCGCCCGTGCCGAGAGGATAAATAACGTGACAGAACGGCGATTGAAAAATGATACAAGATGATGCGTGCAGCAGTTCCAGTTAGTGATTAGGTACGTTGTGCAGTCTGTTCTAGGTATTTATATTTTTTTCCTTGCTGCGATCGACTGGACTAATAGTCGCGATCGACCAGTCGATCGCGATCGACCGGTTGACCACCCCTGCTCTAGAGTATCGATTGGAATTCTATTAGTCAAAACAAAAAAAAATAGTCGTCGTCAAAGAATACCTAGGTATTATATTGTAGCAGCTCAACATGAAACTAATAAATCTCTACACTATCGTTGTTGGTCATAATTTTCACATTTTATTCTTTCATTCTTTTTTTACATGGCTGGGCCATTTCGGCGGCTATAACTCTAATATTGTCACCATGATTGACTATTCTACTGACGATAGCAGTAGGTATGTTGTAACTTGTAACTATATAAACGAAGAATGCTGCTGCCCTTGACCTTGACATAGCCCCTCAGGAACTTTTAACACTTTCGGTGCGGGTGTACCGAGGGTAGAGGCATAATTTATGAACTTCGATAACAGCTGATCTATTCTGTAAAAAACTCACTTTGATAATTTTGGTGAAGTGAGCTGTTAGTCCGCCTGATTCTAGGAATTGACTTTGACATTAAATTGATTTTCCCTACAAATAACCCCATATCTATGCCAATAAAAGAATCCATCTAAAAAGTCCTAAATCCCTCTCTCCAAAACAAATTAGCTAACCATTGATTACCTCTCAATCCTTTAATACAAAGTCAGTTAAAACAAATTGTCTTTGGAGTAACACTTAAACGATTCGCCGAACGTTTATAACTCCCGAGACACAGCTGGTTGCAGATAAACCGTAGCTTTGTTACCGGTGCTTCTATAATGCTTCTGCCACACCAGTATCGTTACACGCAAATTAACGCGTTAAATAAGACACTACTCAGATGTGACTAATATTTAATACGTTCATTGACATTTGTGTAATTGTTAAGTGCCTCAACTAAAGTTCACTCTTTATCTCGCTTGCACGATACTGCACGCGGACTGTGTGAAAGCGAGACAGTGTGGTGCTAGGTGGAAGGCAGCGACAATAGTTTAGGTATTTGCTTTTTACGGTGAAAATAAAGGTAATTCAAAAAAATTAAAAAACATAGGGTTTGCTTTAATGTTAGTTCAGTTAGTATGCAAAGTTTCATATCTAATTTGAAGTATTTTTTTAATACCAGCGGTTTATTGTTCGGTTTGGAGGTAACTTGGGGGAAGTTTTTTCTATCGAGAAAATTTTATGGAATCGTGTTTTCGTCGAACACAGTACTTAACATTAATACCAACTTTACCATATTATATATTTATTTCAAAATTAATGCTGCGTTATTTTCGACATAACGGAGGATCATGCTAAGCCATTTGAGGTATTATAGGCTCTTAATCTCGTTAGATCTTATGCGATAACTCGGGTGGCACTTTTTACGCCACAACAAGGGGTTTTAGCAAATTGAAACATTCATCAAACCGCATAGGCTACATTTGGGCCGTCTCATTCCATTACCGCACGCGCCGTGAAAGTGTCAGAAAGTACCGCAGCAGTTATAATCTCCATTTTGAACGTGGTTAACGCTCACATTTTTTAGCCATACCTTTTGGCGCTGAACCCCATTAATGTAGCCAATCGTTTAACGGACTTATTTTAACGCCATAGTTAAGGCGCAGTTTGGAACAGACGTTAATATTAACATTAACGCAGGTGTAGCAGGAGCTTTACCTACCCGTAATTATTACTGTTAACTACAATTTGTAACAATTTAATCTGCTAATATCTGTGAGAGTCGGGAGTATTTTACAGTCTGTGAATTCGAGTTATTCGTTTGATATGAGTATCTCGCGTAGGTTCGGTTTTGTATTTTTGGAGCGTCTGATATTATAGAGGGGTTTTGGATGCTTAATTGAGTATAAGCGACTTGTTTTATTTTGGCATTCTGTTGTGAATTCGGACGTAAACATTATTAATCTGGTGTTAGGACAGAAGTGAAATCACAATTAAATAGAAGAATTATTTGATATTCTAAAAACTAATCACATGAATTATAAAAAGAATTATCAACTATAGCAAAATTACAATCAGAGGAACCAAATCATCACTAATCAATGAAAGAAATCGATAAGAGATTATTGAGATACCAGATTACACCGAACGGCTGACGGCTGACGGATAACGCTTCTGCACGCAACGCTGTCAAAAACCATAGACCGCCAAACAAAGACCAGAGAGCCTGGCCTGCCGCCTGCGGCACCCTTTCAGTGACCGCGTCCCCCGCGCTCCTGGGCCGGGTAGTAGTATCCAACACTGGTATAATTGGTAGAAATACTGAGTTATGAGTAATGGCTGACTTTGTTTGAGTTATTATAATAATTTACAAGATTGCTCCTTGAAAACCCCGAAAAATTAAAAGGTTAATATATTTTTACCCGACTACGGTGAAGCAAAGTCAAAGTAATTTATTTCAAATATGCACTTATAAGGCACTTTTGAACGTCAACATTTCAAAAGCCAAAAGTAAAAGTTTCAGGAAAGGGTTAAGGAAGGGGTAATCGGTACGATATTTGCCTTAATTACATGCGTTAGTAATGACATGTGACTCCGGCTGTACGAAAACCGAAACATTTTGATATCGATGTCTTGTTATACCATTTTAGGGTTCCATACCTCAAAAGGAAAAAAGGAACCCTTGTAGGATCACTCGTGTGTTTGTCCGTCTGACTGTCACAGCCAATTTGCTTCGAATCTAATAGACCGATTAAGTGAAAATTTGGTACACATATGAATCTCTGTGACCCAAACAGATGTGCAACGTAAATAAATGAATTTTTAATATGGGGTCATTTTTGGGCGCCAAATAGAAAAAAATAGGTTCGCAATCTGTACTGTGTGACATATCAAATGAAATGGCATACTGTGAGGATCTCAAATATATTTTTTTCATGATTTTAAAGTAAATTTCATTAAAGTTATTTAAGAAAATAGACGAAAATTGACCATACGCCCCCTTATATCCGAAACTACAGAGCCTAAAATCTTGAAAAAAATAGAGAAAATAGTGCTATACCTATAGATTACAGGAAATCCTATAGATGTCTGTGGTCTTAAAACAACATGGTAAATCTATCAATATTGTGCGTACAAACTTACATTTTCAGTTGGAATGTATGGGAGAACAGGTTTTTTCAATTACAATGTTAAGTTTGTTCTTAGGATAAATTTATTCCAATTACGGAACCCTTCATTGTGCGTGGTCCGACACGCACTTGGCTGGTTTTAGTTGGCGTTTTGGTCGTAGTTGAGTTTAAATGTTTAACCTTTTTGTACATTCAAATTACCCATTAGCAATACAGAGAAATAAACATGTCAACTATTCATTGGGCGAAAAACTAAAAAGGTTCGAATTACGAGTGAAGCAGCACAGAATTTCATTACGCGTAATAGTATTGGCTGATTAGTAATCCAGTAAGCTATGGTTGGCTGTTGATTTGCAATTACATTCCGTTGGTCCGTAACGCGAGCTAGTTACGCTCGCTGTTATGTAGGTAATTACTTTTCCTACGGTGGCATGTGGATATTTTTCGGTCTCGATTTTATTTTGGACTGTTTGCTTTTTACCTATTATTTATTTAACTTAAAAGATTCTACCTTTTAAAATATAAATATATATCTTTTAAAATATATATTCAGTGGTGTGGTTCATAATATAGGTACTGTGAGAGCTCTTGCAAGTTCTCCGAACTGGCATGAGTACCTATGTAAAACAATCAGTTGTTATATAACATCCATATTCCATTCTAGGAATTAACGTAAATGTAAAAACAGTTATATATTATTTTAGTTTAGTTTAACTTTTGTTTTCTTGTCATGCAATAGTCACTAAGTAGGTAGGTACCACACTTTGAAAATGTCGCAAGTCTGACGCCATGACATACATGCAAATGCCTTAGGGGTCGCCGTCCAATCTATTCTTGTACAGACGCCAGCACATCAAGCTACTACATTCTGTCAAATGTCTTTAATAGACTTTCAACTTTATCACAAAAGCATAAGGTTCAAAGTTGATTGGGAAGATTTGACAGTTTCGGGTAGGTTGATGTGCTGGCGTCTGTACAAATTGTGAATAATTATTAACAAATAAATTTGAATCTTTAGTCTTCCTGTTTGGCAGCTCGATAGACTCCTACTTGTTTTATATTTTAATCTTATATAAAATTAATGTTTGTCTCGTATTTCTTGCCAATAACTTTTAATGGACTCGCGGAGGTTCCATGTAAGCACCAAATAGGCTATACTCTCTACAGTACCAACGACTTTTTTAAGCATTGTAGAAATAGATGTGCTAGAAAAATTGCTCTCTGAGCTATGATTATGAAAAAATCGTATTTACTGAACTAGACGTAAGTATGTGTGAAAATTAATATTCAGTAGCCTTGAATTTTTCTCGAAGAATATACTTACATGCATTTTGAACTCCCGTCTAGCTTTTCCTCACTTATTGCCGAGTACCATAAAAGGTCCTGCGTTTTATGGGATATTAAATAAATAATTAAGGTAAAACCTCGCTGATACTCGTGTCATAAATGGTTTTGGAAATTGAAATGCTTATTACCTACTTAATATGTTGTAAGAGCTAAACTAATGTGGATAACATTTTGAAGATCGACTTTTACTTGCTGCTGCAGGCTTCTACTCCGCATGCAGCTGAGCCTTCGTGTCAGTCGCGACGTGCTGCTTCTGACTATTTTTCATATTCTGTGCTTGTGGTTATATTTCTATTTAGAATTCAGTAGTTGAGGCTTCAACTGTACGAAGATTAGTTCATGAATAGGTACGGTCCTACGTTTTAGTCTAAAGTTAGTTGAGAAACGGAAAGCAATCAAAAAAACGCAGAATATGCAAAAAATAAGGCAACATAATATGCATTCCGGCCGGAATAATCCGGTTTCTACTAATCATCGTCAATGTTGAGCGGAGGTGTAAGAGCTCAATTAGGACCGTGTCCGGTGCCGGATGCGAAAAATTAATATGTGTCCGTAATGGGGTCAGGACCGGAACGGTGGCAGAGACCGATCGTCCGGTCCGTTTTACTCGCAATTATAATGAAAACGACATGTGTTATGTTTTTTGTTAGATTGATTCTTAATTTTCGGATTTTGTGGAACACTATGAAAGCTTAGTGACGATATGATAGTAAGGGGTGAAGACATAAGCAGATTTGATAAATGTACTTATATTGGGCGTTATACGGAAAGAGGGGTTTACCGTATGAAATCAATAAATGATAAATGATTTTACTTTTGTATGTAGGTTTATACAACCACTTTTACACGTCAATAATATTTTTACAACTAGATAAAGTCGGAGTTTATTATCCGACTACTCTGAGAAGAAACATCGAATCAAACTCATAAATATCCTGCGTGGATTATTAGTAGTTCCCAGTGACAGCCAAGTGCTGTTGACCAACCAAAAGAAAACCAACCACAAGACGAGGATTCCTACAAAGATCCTGGAAGCTGATATCGCTATATTCTGAGAAGAACCGTGTGGATTTTATCTGTCTGTAAAGCCTTCTTTGGAATATGTTAGTAATTTAATCAAGTGACGAGTAATTTAGTACCTAACTAAACGTTTACTAACTCACCAAAAATCGTACAACGCACGATGGGGGCCGCTACTGACCCGAAAATATAGATATAATAATTATAATATAATAATAAGAAAATGGATTAACTCGATTAAATCACTTACAAAACTACTCGACAAAATTTTTGTTGTTCAGACTATATTTAGTTACTACTCGCCACTTAACTAAAATTACTAATATAGTCCGAACCAGACATAAGAGTCTGACATACCCAGATAGATTAGGAACGTTTAAAGTAGGGGATGTTACGGAGCTTCGGTTCCGATTCCGAAAAGTCGGAACTTTCGATTAATTTTACACCTCCGATTCCGATTTCGGTTCCTATAATTTTGAATCGGAGTTAGACCGAAATTCGAAACGCAGCGATACACGTGACTAGAGCGCCTACAAACAAGTTTTAACTTGTTGCCAGGGTAATGTTTGTTTATTTTATACACACTCGTGCTTGAAGTCTCAGTTTATTGTTTTCTTTGTGGATGTTAGAAGAAAGTAGAAGAAAGATGTTTTAAGGGAAGGCCCCTAACACATCTTTCTTCTACTTCCGCCCCGGTTCCGATTCCGGTTCCGATTCTGGTTCCAATTCCGATCAATCAAATTTAAAACCTCCGATTCCGGTTCCGGTAAAACGACTTCCGTAACGTGTAGTTTACAGCAATACATAAGTATGTTTATGCTTTAGTTTAACGAATTGGATTACTCTTACCAACCTCATAAGACCCAGTGATGAACAGCAAAGGGATCTATTGTAATAATACGTCGTTCGTTTTAAGCCCAGTGTTTCCTGGTTTCAAGCTATGCTAATGCACCCTGATATGAGCTCTCCTTTCTCAAGGGAAGAATAACGGTAGTGTAAATAAATTAAAGCCTTGTTTATAGTCCTTTAGGATACCTGGATCGTGGTTAAAACTACGCAAACGTTGAAACTCGGGAAAGTAAATATGAATGGGCTTTAAAATGTTTTCTAGAATTGTGGCGACATTAAGAAAGGCAAACCAACAATCAGTTAAGACTCTTTAGTGAGGAGTAAAGACTAGTTTAAATTCGTGTAGTCCAAAGTAAAGTTGAGCAAGTAAAAATATCTTAAGGTTGCGACTGATATTATAGTGTTCGTATGACTAAATATTGTTGAATCCATGGTCCAGTGGCCGCGACTTATGAGTTGTAGGTAGTAAGTTTGAACCCAGACTGGCGCTTTACATAGTGTAAATTATTTTATTTTTATTATTTCTTTTAAAAACGGTGAAGGCAAACATTGTGAGGTAACCGGCATGTCCAAGAACAAAAAAATCGAAGATATGTGAAATCTACCAACCCGCAATGGGCCGCGTGGTGGATTAAGGCCCATTCCCTTTCACCGAGAGGAGGCCTGTATTGAAGGCCTGAACATTATAAGCTGATTTTGCTTATGCTACGCATGTGAGGATATTTTAGAGGTCCCAAAATTTGCGACGCATGAAGTCGGATATAGCAATTTTGTTTTTTAATATTCAGCAGATTTGTACCCTTAGCTCATTCAACCTTTACTTCAAATGAATGAAGTAAATAATTAAAGAGGCTGATGATGAAAGTTATTTGACTAGAATAACGAGAAGAATCTCCCGTTCGAAGAAGTTAGGAGTACCTTAGTACTCCTAACTTCTTCGAACGGGAGATTCTTCTCACTTCCTAAATCACTGTATAGTTTACGATACTTTTTGTTTAAACCAATATACTTTTTGCATGTCACAACCCAAACATTAGGTAATCTGTCCATACTAATTCACACAAAAAGATTAACCATACGTTATTTAGACGCTAAAGACTCAAGTAGTCATATAGCCTACGTCTATACGACGTATGTTGGTTAATCCGAAGTTAGTGTAATGAAAACGTGACTTATCTTCGAGGCGCAGGCTGTCACGCTGGGGCTTACGCTCTGAATGCTTGCACGTTTTCAGCCGCTGAACGATCACGTAAGGCATCGAGTTCTGAGCATAATGATCATCTGTGTGTCACTTCGACGTGGATTGGTTTACCTAATTAAGACGGTTTATTTATTTTGAAAGTTCTTTATGCTTTGTTACATGATTTTACTGAGTACCTTAGTACCTATTTGTAGAGCTATGGATCGGCTATGGATTCGTAAGTACATTTATTTTTTACTGATATATACTGTAGCGAAAATAAATAAATCACTTTGTTAATCACACGCACAAATTAATCACACATTGAATATAATATATTCAATGTGTGATTAATTTGTGTGTGTGATTATTATATATACAATTATACGATATATTATATCGTATAATTGTTTTGTAAATCAAATTTAAAATATGTAAAAAAGTCTAAACCCCTTAATAGTAAACGTATTATATCAGATGAATACACACCGATTATACACACCGATTTCTCTCTTTCACTCGTCAGTAATTTGACTTTCGAAAGAAGAAGACAAAGCATTGTGTAACTATACAGACGCTATGCAACGTTTTTTAGTAAGGGTGTAAATATAAAACACGTGGTTAGTTACATCACAATTATTGTGACTATAAAAATATTAGTAAAAAAACGAGGAATTAGGAGAGTTTATCAAATTCAGAATATTTTTAGGATACAATTTTATAACGAATTTCGCGAATTTTTTCCTGATTGAAATCGGGTTTTAGGCTAGTTAGAAGTAATTTGCACAGATTCTAAAAATAATCTATATAATCTATATGATCCGCTGGTCCTAGAGACATGAAATTTGGAGGGTGTGTTCTTTTAATACCTGTATTGTGTCTTTTGTTGCACTGAATAAACGTTTTATTTTCGTGAAAATTTACGACACCAGTTGGCACCACTGTGACAAGAGGTCTTCCAATATAAAATATATGATGACGTTCATCATTCGATTCATTCATTAGCGGAAGGGAGTGTCAGACTCTTACTGACTAAAACCCACCCGTGTACCTTCCTTAGCCCTTTATGTTCCGGGCCAGCGGTAACCCTTTCGGACAATCCCGCTGACCCGGCAGGCTTCGGCCCTTACGGGCCCCTTCTTTAATGCTGACATCTCTTTGAGGCGCGCGTGGAACACGTACGCGCCGTCCGGCACGGGCCTGGTCCTGATCGGACGGTGAGCTACCCATTACTCTCCGCCCGCAGGCCCGCGCCTACGGTGGCCGGGAGTCGTCGCGCGGCTCCCGACGCCCGGAGCGTCTCCCGCGGCGGCTGGGACGAGTGGCTCTCTCCCTCAGCCGTCCCGCCGCCTCCTTTGCTAGCATGACTGCTTCGCAGAAGGAGGCGACTGCCCCCCACTCCCTCTCGCCCCGGACCATGGCTTGAACCAGGCCCGGACGCGAGAGGTCGCTGCCGCTGCCGATCGCCTCAACGAGGACACGGCGTTGCTCCGCCCAAGCGGGGCAGACCTCCACCGTGTGCTCCACCGTGTCCTCTGGGCGATCCTGGCAATGGTGACACCCGGGCGTTTCCTCCCGCCTGATTATGTGCAGGAACCTCCCGAAACTTCCGTGTCCCTTGAGGCTGGCATGGCTAAAGAAAATATAGGCTCTTTGACAGATGCCTGGACCTGACGTGTCAGTGCTGCCATCTAGCGAACGTCATTTCAGAAAACCCTCATTCATAGATTTATTTTATTACTAGCGACCTGCCCCTGCTTCCCGAAATTGCAATGGCGACATATCAAAACATCAAAATGCCTTACTTTATCTAAGTTTAATATTAATGCATTATGCACATAAACCTTCCGGAATAAATGCTCTAAATGATGGTGAAAACCCCATCAATATCCATTCTGTAATTTAGAAGATCACACAGACAGTCACGAAAGCAACTTTGTTTTAATAGCTGTCTGAAGTGAAATATGATGACATAATGATTATCTCTCATATCCGACATTGTCTAGAGTTTTATTACATACGTAAACATCTTTGTTGTGTTATTGTCACAGCTCCGAAATTGTATGAGCAGTCAAATACATTACGAATTAAGTGAACAAAATGTCCACCTTACATTGTTTATATTAAACTAGCTTTTGCTCGTGGCTTCGTCCGCGTGCATGTCGGAAAATATCCCACGGAAACGTATTAATTACCGGGATTAAAAGAATGTGTTAATCCAGATTATAAACTATTTGTATGCCAAAATCATCATCGAAGTCCGTTCAGCCGATTTTGCGCCACTCCGGAACATACATCCAGAAAAACTGACAAAAAATCTAAAAACTATAGTTTCGGCATCAGGCTTGTTCCCCACACCTCGTAACAATTACTTTTTTTTTTTTCAAAAATGTTCAAAATATCGTTTTGACTTCGTTACCACTGTACATAAAAGTCATGAACCACCCAATGAGCTACCAGATGACATTTTAATTCACAAACCTAATAAAAACATAAAGACTATGCTTCATTCCAAGTTATATAAGTAGGTTTGGTATGTTCTGCGGGCCCAGCACGAACGCGTGGAGTAATCATAATGTAAATTAGAATCATTTCAAAATTATATACCCCTCGGCTGCTAGGCAAGCTTATTAAGAGCGTTTACGCCGTACAGCATTTCATACAAACTTTCAAGCCCCTGTTTTTCAGAATGTATAAACAGATTTTAATGAAACTTGCTACGCATAAGCAGGATACAAAGGTCTATAAAGTTACTTGAGAACATTTTCGAAAAATAGTGTAACAGCCAAATTAGCCGTAGAAACAGAGATTTCCAGTTATATTTTTTTAAATAAGACATTTCGAAAATGTTCTCGACTAACTTTTAGACCTTTGTATCTTGCTTATGCGTATGAAGTTTATTTAAAATCGGTTCATTCATTTCGAAAAACAAGGGCTTGAAAGTTTGTATGAAATGCCGTACGGCGTAAACACTCTTAAGTTCGGTAACAATAGAGAAAATAATTGTATCTCATTAGTGACAGTTGTGCTCATAAACTCATTTCGCACGTAATATTTAGAGGTCTCTAGTTGACTTGACTTAAGACTATTTGTGTCCATGGGTGATACTAATTATGTGCTTCTCGCAAAAGAAATTTAAAGAAAATGTATTTTCGATTAAAAACTCGTTCGAATTTACGTCGCGCGCTCGTGTTGGGTCTCATAACTGACATTCGTAGTTTACTTGATTTGAAATAATGAATCACTGAAGCAATAACAGATTAACTACAATTATTGAGATAAGACCCTAAAGATTAGACACGCCAAATTCAGCTTAAAAGACCTCAATCTCGGTACATTTGCGCTTAAAATACCCAGCTCATTCACTTGCTGCCACGCCGGGAAATGTTAATGCGTGCTAGAAGTCTAATAACAGGCTCTGTTAACATGCTATCCTACACTAACAAGCCATAAAATAAACAATAACACTTTTGGGTTAATGTTCCCCACGTTGTTGACGTAAAGGCTCCTTCAAACAGGCGCGATTATATCGCGTGTCGCGCCTGTTTATAGGAGCCTTAATTTTTGGGATTTCCCTTTAAATACCTAGTTACCTGTATGTAAAGCTAAGATATTTATTGTTTAGGTAAAGGTAAAGTGTGGTTTTGGAGTTGTTAAAGTTTTCTTTTCAAAAAAGAGCAGCGTTTGCCTGATAATGTTAGGTGTCATATGATTGAAGGTGAGATGTATTATGTCAGCTTATACAGCACGATTTTGACCCAAAACTACCTCAGAAACAAAAAAAAACATACTGTCAGGGAAGTTAATTATCTATAGGTACCTACTTACTAACTTAAATTGTCCGTTTTTGTAAATCACAACCATATTTCTTCGACAGTTGTATGAAATGTATTTAACATGGCAAATTGACGCAGTCTGCCATTTTGATAAACATTAACACATTTCCCTGTTATAATTTAATCTCAAACTGTTCAATGGTTCTTAACTTTGTATGTCTCAAACTAATTATAATTCAAATACATCAAAAAATTTTTTAGAGGAGAACTGAATACCCAGCAGTGTATTAGTCAAAAACAAAGTCAAATCATTTATTTCAAATAGGCACATTAAAGGCACTTTTAAACGTCAAAACTTACAGTAAAATTGAATTGATTCTAGTCGCCCCTTCCAAAAGGTAGTTTTCATATGAAGAAGAATGGGCAAGAAACTCCACTCTTTTAAAATGTTTTACAAGGTTTTGTATACATAATATGTGAAGACGATGCACCTAGAATAAAAAATTGAGATTCCTAGGAAAACTGTCTGATTAATAAATTCTAGTTTTTGGTTTTAGACTCATATTGAAATGAGTTCACATTCGCTACTTCTAACAGTCGGTAATTTAAATCGAATACATTTGGTTTTTTTTTCATTAAGTTCTTAATTATTTACCGTAAACCAATCTTGGACCTGAAGAATAGAGTTATTCACGTCGTCAAGATTTTGTGATTTTTTTTTTTGTCTATTTTAAAGATCAATGATGTGTCATCTGCAAATAACACCATCTTCGGTTGATTTTGAAGTAATTGGGGTAAATCATTAATGTAAGCTAAAAAGAGGAATGGACCCAATATCGAACCTTGAGGAACGCCCATTATCATTTCAGATCCTAATGAGTTTAAGCCGTTTACTTGAACTTTAACCTTTCTACCTTTCTGGTATGATCTTAGCAAATCAAGTGCTGTTTTTCTAATTCCATAGTGCTCCAGTTTCATCAGAAGTGTCTCATGGTTCACGCAATCTAACGCCTTAGAGAGTTCGCAAAAGATTCCAATGGCATCTTGTGCTTCTTCCCAGGTGTTAAAAATGTTTTTTTATTAAGGTAACACGGCATCAGTGGTTCAAAGCCTTTGGTAAAACCGTACTGGTGTTCATGAAAGATGGAATTTTTATTAAAGTGACGTAACATTTGATTGAGCATCAACTTTTCAAACACTTAACTGAGAACGGGCAGAATTGACACAGGTCTATAATTGTTGGGTTCTTTACTATCACCGGATTTGAACAATGGTACTACTTTACTATGTTTCATAAGATCCGGAAAGACTCCTTGGTCAACACTGGTGTTAAAAATGAAAGCTAAATAGGGCGCAATGGTTTCGATGAAAGATACTTTTACAAACATTCCCCAGAGATCTCCTGTTGATTTAATGTTAAGATCTTTAAAAGCTTTTATAACAGCCTGGGGGTTTGTATGCTGAAACCTAAACTCCAAAGGGCCTGCCTTTACATTATTTTTAAGTAAGGCAGCAGAAAGCGCGGGGAATGAATTTAAAGCTTCCGTAGTTTTAAGAGGAATATTAGCAAAAAAGTTTTCAAATTCCTGTGCTATTTCTACATCTGAGTTGATGAGGCCATTTGTGCAGTCTCTAGAAAACTTACACACTTACAGAATTAGAAACAATTTTAAAATGCATACTAATATTATAAATTCGAAAGTAACTCTGTCTGTCTGTCTGTATGTTACCTTTCACGCCTAAACCACTGAACGGATTCCGATAAAATTTGGCAGAGAGATAGATTGCATCCCGGGGAAGAACATAGGATAGTTTTTATCGACATAACTCGCAGGCGAAGCCGCAGGCGGAAGCTAGTCTTTTATGAGAAAGAGAACTATGATTTTCAATAATAAAAATATCTGAACGAAAGTTAGTGATATTTATGAAATATTCTTCTCGTTACGAGTCATTCACATTTCCCTCAAACTGCTATTAGCCTCCAAGTCGAAAAAATCTGTACAAATAAATAAAATTTAAGTGTCCGTTTGGTCAAAATAACAGATTTTTACAAAATTTATAATTATATGAAAATATGTACGGTACCTGAATTTATATTTTTTTTAATGTTTCTCTATCTGTCTCTTTGTTAACTAACCTCCGAAACGGCTGGACCGATTTTGACGGGAATTTCACTGGCAGATAGCTAGTTAGTTAGGCGACTTTTATTTTAAAAAAGAATTTGGGTTCCGCCCAAAAAAGCAACCCCATGAAATCAAATTTGTTTTCCAAAATGCACGCGAACCAAGTCGCGGGCACAGCTAGTACCTACCTAATAAAACATCTAAAGCGGAAAAAACAAGACCATTATCTTTCACTGGAACATTTTCTGTTATCCGATATATTTACCTACTTCATCTTATTTCCTGTTATATATCGTCGTTTATCCCAGTGGGGAGTAATTGCCTAATTAAATATCTAATTTTGGATAGTTTTATGGTTTCTGATGAATCGCTGATGAAGAAAATTACGGCGAAATAGGGTGGGAAATCTGTGATAAAATATGTATAATAAGTCTAGTCTATGAAGCCTAATGTTAATAAGTTGAAACAGTTTTGAGCGTAATAATATTATCTCTTACCTATTTATAACCAGCGGCCCGCCCCGGCTTCGCATAGTTTCTACGAATTGACAAAACATCGAGATTTATTTATCATATGTAATTTAAAGTGAATCGTTCTGTCTGCGGGCCGTTCATCGGAGAAGCGAATGTCGGAGAACTGTTTCAGATTCAAAATTTCAATGTATTTATTATATTATATACCTTTCGGAATATATTCCCTATAATAAGACTTGTTAACTGTTTAAGAGGGGCTTGTGGCCTAGTAATAACAGCCGCACAGGTCGATCGATCAGGTTAAGCTACGGTTGGTCCGTGGATAGGTCGTGGATGGGTGGATGGGATCTTTACACACCGAGACCCCTGCGTTCCTCGGAAAGCACGTTAAGCCGTTGTTGGTCCCCGCTGTCATTCGTAGATCTTTGACAGTTGATACGGGTCGTCAGAAGCCTGAAAGTCTTACCAAGATGTATCGTATTGCCCAGTAACTGGGTTGAGGAGGTCAGATAGGCAGTCACTCCATGTAAAATACTGATATTCAGCTGCATCCGGTTAGACTGGAAGCCGACCTTAACATAGTTGGGAGAAGGCTAGGTAGATGATAATGACGTGCTATAACTATTTAGAAGAACAACGTAGTCACACAGACAGACACGTGTAGATAAATATAGATATAAGTAGACGTTTCCAACACATGTAGCATTATTTTCATTATGTTTCCAGACGTTTCGCTGTTTATTATAATTATCAACTGTTCTGCGGTGCTATTCTGTAAAAATCTCACCGTGAAAACTTAGGTGAAGTGAGTTTGTTTTTGCTACAAATTGACACTATTGACAGCTCACTCCACGCTCACTTCACCTAAGTTTTCACGGTGAGATTTTTACAGAATTGCACCGCAGTTCTCTGTAACATCCACTATTCTCATTCAAAGATTCCAACGGTGTCGTATGTAGTACTCTTCAAAACGCTAACTTTTAACGATATGAACTTTGTTAGTCAAGGTTATTTCCGAGCAAGTTGCACTGCGATTACCTTGTTCAACTTTCGGGACAAACAGACACTCTAGGTTTGTTAACCTACATTTGGAGGTGTGAATACTGTGTTTGTGTGTAGGGAGAAATGTTTTTGAAATATTTGGAAAATGCCATCCTTTTGTTATCATCCGCTTATTCTGTGAGAATAAGCGAGGTGAAGTGGCATATTAACCGTAGAATCGGTGACCGTTGGGGTTGACGTGTTCTTGAGAGAGACCACGAATCGGCAACCGTGGTTAAGACGCGCCCTCATGTAACAGCTGGATGAGAGTTAGGTATAGCCGGAAATTGAGTATAAAAAGTTGCAATTTTTTTTATTGATCATTCGATTGCCTAAAGCTCATCTGCACGATGTATTGTGGTCCTAGTGAGAAAACAAAATATTTAAGACCAAGGGTATCCTAAATCTTTATCTATTTGAATAAATAACGCGAATATTCGAGTTTCTATGTAGGTATATCGACAGTATACAATGTATCAGAAAGGTATGGTCAAATTTAAGGGTGTGGTATACTGGCCATCAAACTGAAGCTTTCTTCGTGGGACCAACATCGTAATCGCAAAAAAAGATACATGCGATGTACAGACGCCAGCGCATCAAGTTACTACAGTCTGTCAAAATTCTTTAATAGATTTTCGACTCTAACGCTAAAGAATAAGGTTTAAAGTTGATTGGAAAAATTTGACAGTTTCGGGTAACTTGATGTGCTGGCTTCTGTACTTATAGGTACATAGATTGATTAATTCCCAGATATGTGTGTGTGTGCAAAAAACGAAAACACTACAAAAACAACCCTTCCTAAATAAATATGATAAATAATTCACGTAGTTTTTCGCAGACTGTAAACCCTATCAATATCCCGACCCGACTTGTTTCTTCAAAATCTGTTCTGTCCTTCTTAGTATTTCTGTTACGTGTGCCGATCTAACCGTCTCCTGTTAGTCAACAAATTGATATTTTTCAAATACATAGGTACAAACTCCCTCGGAGGTAGATATTAAAGGGTACGATCGAAGATTATGTTTTCTGGTGTTTCTTGGGAATCGTTCTGTTTGGTTTGTGAGATAATATTACGACGCGCGCTGTTTAGATGTAGGTACTACATGGGTAGATTTTTGAAAAGTTAATTAATATTTGTGAGATATTTATTGACCTTATTGGTGATATTTTTCAGGAAGGACAGATGCGTAATACCTACTCGCAACCGGGCGTGTATGACCAGATGGATAACCGTAAACAAAGCAAAAAGAGTATGTACGGATCGTAGCATGTAACGTTCTGTAGTTTCTGCATATCCCCATGCGAAGAAGGCGTGAGTTTATGTATGTGTGTGTAAGTAAAGTCTATTCAAATTTATTTCAAATTGATGTTATTTCAAGTTAAACAAATATCAACTTTACTTTAATGGTAATTAAGTTGATTTCAGAGTGACTAGCACAATTGAAAAAGTTATAAAATGTTTCAAGTAAACTGAACTTTATTGTGTAGGAATTAAAGTTATTTTTCCAGAAACTCATATTTGTGTACATTTTTGGTAAATAAATTGCGAATGCAGATTAGGTATTGTTTGTAATGAAAAACGATGGATAGATTGATGTGAAAAAAAAAAGAGTTTAACTATAATTTTAAAATAAATTAGATCGTTTCTTTGTTTTTTAGTAGATCTTCGTGACCTTAAGCTCGGGCTAAGTTTAATTGACTTTTTCTCTTTGTTTTTGAAGAAGACTGTTTCAGTTCATAATTAGTGCTGCCTTGTCAAATTACCGACAGAAGTGAAAACTTATAGTTAGGTAATCAAAGTGGTTTTACAAAGAAATTGTAGAATCAAAAATTAAAATGTTATAATTTGTAAATTAAAGTCCTCTTTTCTCTCCTTATTAATTTATTAAATAAATATATTTTGCTTTCATTGCTGGTCAAGTGCAACACGTCATACCTATCCTAACTACAGATATAGGTACTGCTAACATTAGTATGTAGGTGTCGCGAAATCATAAGATTTTTCCTTACCAAAAATCACTCAACGCGCCTGTAGAAGTTTACACTTCAAAAACGCAAGTAAAAAAAATAAATAAAAAAATATAAAAAATCGTAAAAAAAGCGGCCACGTGGGAGTTGGAACTCGACACGAAGGGTTCCGTACAACAAGGCAAAAATCGCCGAAAAAAACATGTTTATTGTATAGAGATCATCTTCATCTGCCTAGCCTTTTCTCAACTATGTTGGGGTCAGCTTCCAGTCTAACCGGATGCAGCTGAATACCTGTATTTTACATGTAGCGACTCCTCTACAACCCAGTTACTGGGTAATACGATACCCCTTGGTAAGACTGGCTGTCAGACTTTCGGGCTTTTAACTACCCATAACGACTGTCAAAGATCCACGAATGACAACCGGTTCCAACCGCTTAACGTGCTTTCCGAGGCACGGAAAGGCAACCTCTTTAATTTCTAACTTTATTTTATTTTTATTATTTGTTGGCAATAGAATTACACACTCGTGAACACAACTTTCAACTGTCTACCTATTACGGTTCATGAGATACAGCCCGTTGACAGTGACAGATATATGGCCAGCGGATTACTAATAATAGGGTAGGTACCGTGGGCACCCTTTGGGTGCGGAACCCTAAAACTGTACTTAAGGATAAAGCTAAGCTAAGCTGCAACACATTAATTCAATAAGCTTACAACAAACTATTATACGAAACGATAAACTTTAATGACCAAAAACTTACAATTTACCCTTTATTCTATTTCGTAGCGTTATTAAAAGTAAACAATAAGATACATTGTCTACTTTTAATAACAGTGTATAGTGCAGTGAATACGCGGGTAGTATTAAGTTATGTGCAAACTTAGTCGGGGGAACTAGTGGTCTACGGCGAGTATGCACAAAATCACTTCTAAAGGCGTGTTCATAACATTCTGTGCGAAACAAAGGAGTTCTTATTTTGTTAAAGGTAAAACTGTTTTATGTGAAACTAGTTTTCTGCCCGCGACCTCGTCCGCTTGAAATTTCTTGTTCCCCGGACCCACCCCGTCGCATCGCATAACCTCTGCCCACGCTATTAATTCGTTTTCAAAAAAATATCATGTATATTTTTGCAACAGAGACTGAAAGGGGGTCTGAAAAATTCGAAGTGGGGCTACTAGGGCATGTGGCTCGCTCATGCCCGTTTTTTTTTAAAGTGAAATTTTCTTTGAAGCGATTTTTGGCAGGGAAAGTCTTATGGGTTCTGGTCTCCGACATGCTATCAGTATACATATCTGTAGCTATGAGAATGAAGTGTTGCTCTTGGCCAGTAGTGAAAGCGTTTCATACCTTTAAGTTTTTTTGGGATAGTTTTAATGGAGATTTGATTGTTTCACCTATTGTTAGTTTTTGATCATCTTTTAATAAATTGATAAATAAAAACTTTCCTAATCTCAGGTGTACTTTTCTGTACGCATTCAGCCGGTCGATTCTGTAAAAATCTCACCGTGAAAGCTTAGGTGAAGCGAGTTTGTTTTTGCTAGGAATTGACACTATTGACAGCTCACTCCACTCTCACTTCACCTAAGTTTTCACGGTGAGATTTTTACAGAATAGCACCGCAGGTCGTCTCATCATCTCTTTCTGGGCCGGCCTCGGCGGCGCCGCGCGCTGTCAAGACTTTTACCTAGCGGTCATCGTGCATGCGGCTGATGTGACCCGCACAATCCCATTTGAGCCTGGCAGCCTTCTTTCCTAAATCCATGTATGCCCAACCGGCATACTGGATTTCTGAATATCTGAATCTGAAAATATGTAAGTTTAGTATTAATACCTATTATATGAGCAAATATCTGCCGGAGTAAATTCCCTAAATGATCGTGAAATCCGTATCAAAATCCGTTGCCAACGTGTTCACAAAGATAGACACGAAAAGCGATTACACCCCTTTATTCGTAAACGTTACTTAAAGTTAAGTAGTGATTAGCGACTGTTTCACCACTTTGACGTTTGGAAACAGCGTTTATGAAATAAACCCCTTAATTTATAATGTTATGTAATGTATTACATAGATAACTAACCGAATAACGTCAACTGGACTTCTCTGTTAGCAGATACTTGATGTCAATTATAATGTTGACATCTTGTGGTTGACATTTAATTCATAATGTTACGAGCTTGGGGTTCGTGACAATAAAAACTACCGATTTAATAACCAAAAAAACTGACACTTTACTCACCAACACTAATTACAGGTCAAACACACAAATAAAGAAACACAATGTCACTTACTGATCACTTCTAGTCGCACTCGAATATCGCTTTCGATGTTATCGCATGTATAGCTTACTCAAAACTATATGTCTCGCGGCTCGCGCCCGCCTTATATAGTCCCACAGAGCTACTTTAGAAACATCTAGTATGTTCGAGTACATAGCGGTCCCGACCGACTCGACGTCGATAGTTCTCGGAACTACTAGTACCTACAGGAAGGGTCAATGTCCTAGTACCAAGGCCAAGGTACTAGTTCTGCTACCCGATACAAGATGGCGCTAGTGGTAACTAATGGCGATACATGGCGATGTATCAAGCATTATTTTTGGCGCGCAACACTGCCCCCTCCTAAGACATGCTCGTCCCGAGCATTATCGGCCCCGTAATAACGCGCCAGTCGATCCACATGGACGATCTTAGGAGTACCTCTTGCACCTTTCCGTATCCGATAGGTTACGTCATTGATCTTAGTCACAATCCGATACGGTCCGTCCCATTTAGCTTGGAGCTTAGGAGATTTCCCTTTGCTGCGGACTGGATTGTGCAACCACACTAGTGAACCTTCGTCGAACTCTTTGTTGTTCATTTTGCGGTCATAACGGGTTTTCATCTTTTCAGACATTTGCTGGCCCGATTGTCTGACGTGCTCATAAATGTCGTTCATTTTGTTCCGCAAATCATTCGCATAATCAGTTACACTGCGTGGGGCATTAGGTGGTATTCCGGTGATCAGGTCTGCAGGTAGCCGTAGTTCTCTTCCGAAGTTTGCAAAAGCTGGCGTCACCGATGTACTCTCGTGAACCGCGCTTCGATATGACAACAAAAACGGCTGTATGTGCTTGTCCCAATCTCGTTGCCGATTTTCCACAACTTTTGCTAGGTACCTCTCCAGTGTCTGGTTAAATCGTTCCACCATTCCATCCGATTGTGGGTGGTAAGAAGTCGTTCTTGTTTTATGAGTACCCATAACTCGACAAGTTTCCTGGAATATTTGTGACTCAAAATTCCTTCCTTGATCACTGTGAATCTCCAAAGGTACTCCAAAACGACAGAAGACTTCATGAACTAATTTATCCGCAACTGTCGAAGCTTCTTGATTTGGAATTGCGAAGACTTCCGGCCACTTCGTGAAGTAATCCATCACAACCATGAAATACTTGTTACCACTTTCACTCTCCGGAAACGGCCCCGCAACGTCGAGGGCTATCCTCTCCCACGGTGCACCAACATTGTACAATTTCAATGCACCTCTACTACGAGTCTGAGGTCCCTTTACAGCTGCACAACTTGTACATTTGCGACACCAATCCTCGACATCGTCCCGACAGTGGATCCAGTAAAACCGTTCTCGTATCTTCAGTAGAGTCCGTTTTACTCCCAAATGACCTCCTGAACAACCATTATGGTACAGCTGTAGAATATCCGGTACTTGAGCTTTAGGGACAACCATTTGCAAATGACAGCTGTCTCCCCGAGCATTTTCCCATTTACGGCACAGGACTCCATCCTGAACCACCAAGCTGTCCCATTGGGCCCAATAGCTTTTTGTGACCGAACTCATCGCTGAGACGTCACTCCACCTGGGCTTAGGAGCTCTGGCCTTCATCCACTCCAGAATTGGCTTGATGTCCGAATCTTCCTGCTGTGCACGTTGTAGACTTTCCTTCCACTCGTTGTTGAGGTCTGTCTTGAGCATCCTCACAGGTACCACTTCCTTACTCTCTTTTCTAGTACAATGCTTGCAGTCTTCAGGACAAGGTCTTCTTGACAATGCATCTGCGTTGCCATGAGATTTTCCGCTGCGATGTTCGACCACGAAGTCGTATTCCTGCAGTAGTTCAATCCATCTCGCAACTTGACCTTCTGGATTTTTGAACTGCAATAGCCATTTCAGTGCAGCATGGTCAGTTCGTAAGTGGAATTTCCGACCTAGAAGATATTTGCTAAAATACTGCAATGACTTTACCACAGCAAGCAGTTCCCGTCTCGTAACACAATAGTTCCTTTCCGGCTTTGACAACGACTTGCTGAAGTACGCTATCACAACCTCTTGATCACCATTCCGTTGGGACAACACACCGCCAAGTCCTATGTCACTTGCGTCTGTGTCAACTATAAATTCCTTGTCCACATCAGGGTATCCTAAAATAGGTGTATTGCACAGACGGTCCTTTAGCTCCTGGAATGCGATGTCGCAATTATTATCCCAGCAGAAATGTCGCTTCTCCTCGGTTAGCCTATGCAGGGGTTTGGCTATATCTGCAAAGTTCTTGACAAATCGCCGATAATAGGAGCACAAACCCAGAAACGCTCTGACCTGCGTCTTGTCCTTTGGAACTGGCCAGTCCTTGACAGCGGCGATTTTCTCCGGGTCCGTGCGGATACCTTCTTCAGACACTACATATCCCAAAAAGCTAACTTGTCGTTTGAATAGCGAACACTTCTTCGGACTTAACTTGAGGTTGGCACTTTGGATCTTCATGAGCACGCGTTCCAAATTTTGAAGATGTTCTTCAAACGTACGGCCTACGATGATGATGTCATCCAAGTAGACCAGACAGGCATCGCCAATTAGCCCAGTAAGTACAAGTTCCATCAACCTTTCAAACGTTGCCGGAGCGTTGCACAATCCAAACGGCATAACTTTAAATTGCCACAGACCCTTTCCTGTCGAGAATGCAGTTTTTTCCTTGTCCTTGGGATCAATTTCAACTTGCCAGTAGCCACTTTTCAGGTCCAGCGTGCTAAACCACTTTACGCCAGTAAGCATGTCCAGCGTGTCATCGATTCTCGGCAAAGGATAGCTGTCCTTCTTCGTAACGTCGTTCAGACGACGATAGTCAACACAAAACCGCATGCTGCCGTCCTTCTTTCTTACCAGCACTACAGGTGAACACCATGGACTAGATGAAGGTTCAATCACACCATCCTTCACCATTCCCTCAATCATGGTTTCCACTTCCTTCTCACGTGCTACCGGCAATCTCCTTGGCCGCTGACGGATAGGCAATTCTTCTCCTGTGTTGATTTTGTGTTGAACTAAGCCAGTCCTCCCGATATCAGCATCGTTTGACGAGAAAACATCGGCGTACTTGAGTAACATCTTCTTTGCTTTGACCATTTCACTTTGGGACAGAGCGCTGCGGCAGTCTTCTAAAAGGGTGGTCACTCTCGTTGGTGCGTCCTTGCTGAGGGTCCCAGTCGATAGATATTGGCATCGACGCAACCAATCCACTTCCTCGCAAGTACCAACTAGTGTGCCTTTTTCTATAATGTGTTCCTGATCACAAAGGTTCAGCACACGTACCCCTGAGATGTCGGTGGCTCTGACCAAAGTTCGTGCCACTTTCCATGGAAGGTCATTGTCTACCCTTTCCACGAGTACACAACGATGAGTTTGACCAGGATTCCGAGGAAGACTAACCGGCACAATCGTTTCCGATCTCGGCGGAAGAACAATCTTCTTAAGGCTGTACACATTTCCTGGTAACGCCCCTTCCACGAAAAGTTCCTCTTGTCCACATTTCAAAACACCTTGCTTGACGTCAATCTCACAACAATTCTTCCTCATAAAGTCAAGGCCCAGGATGCAATCGTCCATTATATCAGCCACAATGACATTATGCAGGTAGATTCTGTTGCCTAGCTTCAACTCCATCTTCTTCTCTCCACGGACAGGTATGCGCTGACCGGTGGCTGTCACCAAATTAATGTGTTCTCGGTTGTGTGCGGAGTCCCCAAGGAACCGACTTATAAGTTGGGAACTGACGACCGTACGAGAGGCTCCAGTATCTATGGTCAGCTTACACGGCGTTCCGTTGACCTCGCCCTTGATGATTAGGCTATTCCCATCATGGGTTTGTGTGATCGAAATCCTTGGGGCTCCTTGAACATCAGCCAGCACCCGCCCCGCAGTCCTGGCTATTACTCGTTTCCCTGCTGCTGGTGTTGGGCGGTGCTGTTAACCGCACTGCCCTCTGGAGATCGGCCGTCTTCTCTTTCTGCAGTTCGCTTCGGGCAACTGGATCGAAGGTGGCCCCTTTCCCCACAGCCGTAGCACCTAGGGCTGTATCCTTTATTGCGGTCGCGAACTGTAGCCGCTGCAACCTCCCTGACGCGATGGGAACGATGATCCTGCCGCACCGCTTCCACCTCCAATGCATGGGCCAAGGCGTCCTTAAGCGTTCCGTGGTGACCGAGCCTCACAGCAACTCTAACTTCAAGGTCGCGGATGCCGTCGATGAATGCCTGCACCAGGTTCCCATCAATAAGTGCAGGTACGGACTGGTACGCTTTGCGAACCAGCTTCTCCACTTCCAGGGCCCACTGCTGCAGGTTTTCATTGCTGCGTTGCACGCGATCCTTGAGCTGCGCACGGAACACGTGTTCCAGGTGAGCGTCGCCATACCGAGCCTCCAATGCCTCAAGGAACTGCTCGTAAGTCACTTCCTTACCGAGAGCTTCGAGGACAGTTAAGGCCTGGTCACGCAGGCCCAGGGTGAGGGCAGTCATGGCCTGACTTTTATTCCACCCGTTCGCCTTCATGACAGCCTCAAACTGGATTTTGTAGGCCGACCAGGAAGAAGTTCCGTCGAACGGTGGCACTTTGAATCCACGTAGCGAAGGTGTTATAGCTACGGGAGCTGCAATTCCATCACCCAGTTTAAGGTTGTCCAGCGTTTTCTTCATGTCAGCCATCACGTTGTCAACCCGATTATTCACGTGGTCGATTCGGGTTTCGGCTTCCGACAGACGGTTGTCGTGTTGAGCAACCTTCTCCTTCATCTCCTTCATGTCTTTCCCCAAGGTTGCATGAAGGTCCTTCATGAGGAACATCTGCTCTTCCTGGCGGCGCACCTGCTCCTCCTTATCCCGCTGGAGCTGTTCCTCCAACCGACGAGCCCGTTCCTCCTGTCGGCGAGCCTGTTCCTCCTTGTCCCGCTGGAGCTGTTCTTCCAGTCGACGAGCCTGTTCCTCCTGTCGGCGAGCCTGCTCCTGCAGCATCATCATCAGAGCAGCAAAATCTGGTGCTGATGATGCTGGAGCAGCTGTGGACGGGCCGGCCTCCGTGGTCGGTAGCTGGCCTTCCGACCCCTGTGGCATTACTCCACCAAATCGCCTCTGGTCCGTCTCTTGCTGGCGTTGACTCCGGGTACGGATACCCTCCATGTCGTCTTTGGGTAAAATCGGCATGTTTTTATCCCTCGCTTCTGACACCAATTGTTACGAGCTTGGGGTTCGTGACAATAAAAACTACCGATTTAATAACCAAAAAAACTGACACTTTACTCACCAACACTAATTACAGGTCAAACACACAAATAAAGAAACACAATGTCACTTACTGATCACTTCTAGTCGCACTCGAATATCGCTTTCGATGTTATCGCATGTATAGCTTACTCAAAACTATATGTCTCGCGGCTCGCGCCCGCCTTATATAGTCCCACAGAGCTACTTTAGAAACATCTAGTATGTTCGAGTACATAGCGGTCCCGACCGACTCGACGTCGATAGTTCTCGGAACTACTAGTACCTACAGGAAGGGTCAATGTCCTAGTACCAAGGCCAAGGTATTAGTTCTGCTACTCGATACAAGATGGCGCTAGTGGTAACTAATGGCGATACATGGCGATGTATCAAGCATTATTTTTGGCGCGCAACAATAATGTATCTCTGTCGAAACGTTGACTGATGTATGCGATGCCGACGTTTCCTAGTTTAATTGATCACGTACGATTAAAGGTCAGTTAAATCCGTCACGGTATTCAGATTAGTTTCATGTTGAGGTTTATTACGTCTTTAAATTGAATTGAATTGGTAAGCAGGTATCTAATAATATGCTGGTTAGTTTTAAAATTACGATTTAGGTACTGTAGAGACTGTGTAGCTCTACCTTTAGTAGTAAATACAGGCTGGTTATAATTACCGGTGTGTTCCATTCGAACGTTCTAGAAATTGTCAAATATTTTTAATATGGTTTTCTTGTTTAGTTTCTACTAAACAAGAAAACCATATTAAAAATATTTAATTATTTTATTTTTAATATTTTTTTTTATTAATTTTTTTTTTTAATTTTTTTTTTACTGCTTCTGCAGTGCTAGAACTAGCGTGATGGTGTAAAGTCGTGATTATATTTAATTCAAGTCAAAGTTTTTTCAATTATATCGCAACATCCCCATAGCTACCCCCTACAGTAGGTACCTACCTAATATTATTCTTTCTGTCAAAATGATTCTTGAATAAAACCATGGGGTCCTCGTCTATACTTGATGGTTAAGGTATTCATTGTTTTGTAATTAAAAAAAAAATAAACAATAGCATGCTCTTTTTCTACAGTAATTCAGTTCGCTTTTTTAGGTGCTGTCATATGTTTCAGTATTTTTGCCGTAAATAAATGAAGGGTAAAATACTATTTACCCTTAACTAAGAACGATTACCAGGGCTTTTCCCTAGATAATCGTGTATGTAAGATATTTTAAACACATTATTTGCATACCTGCATCTTGTAATAGTTATAATGGATATAATATTTAACTTTCTAACAGAAATTGTAGCAAGCTTACTCACCTAACTACTATGCGAAGAAAATATCACGTAGAAAACTTTTAATAAAGTTAAAAGAGTACGTTTACTCTAGAGATATCGTTATGACACTGAGGTTACCGAGACTCAAAGGGGACCTACCGCTGTGACTAAATATTACTTTTAGGGTTCCATACTCAAAAGGAAAAAACGGAACCCTTATAGGATCCCTCATGTGTCTGTCCGTCCGTCTGTCACAGCCAATTTGCTCCGAATCTTATGGACCGATTAATTTAAAATTTGGTACACATATGAATATCTGTGACCCAAACACAGACGTGTAACGTAAATAAATGAATTTTGAATATGGGAGTCATTTATGGGGGCAAACAGAAAATTTAAAAAATAAGTTTTGCAATCCATGTGACAAACGAAAGGGCTTCCTGTGAGGATCTATATATTTTTTTAATATTTTTTTTTAAATAAATTGTAATATAAGTTATTTAGGAAAATAGACGAAAATTTACCATTCCCCCCCCCTTATCTCCGAAACTACTGAGCCTAAAAGTTAAAAAATAATACAGAAAATAATTCTATATCTATAGATTATGAGAAAACCTATAAGCAGTCTGTGGTCTTAAAACAAAATCGTAAATCTCGGAATATCGTGCGTACGAACTTACATTTTCAGTTGGAATGGCTAGAACGAAAATTGACATCCTATTGGTTAGGAATCTTACCACGTATTCTGAATAACCAAACATCTAAGAATGACATTAATTTAGTTAACCACACTTTAATACAATTTCGATTCAAAAATCAACGCTTATACAGAAATTTTACAGAAGCGTTATCATGTTATACACCTGAATGTTCAGAGGCCCTACCATAGAGTATCGATCGAGTACGTATCAGTGATAGGGTGAAAATATGATTTTTTATATCTTTTATGAAGGGTTTCTTCTTCTTCATGTCGACTTATAATATTTTTACGGACTAAAATAAAAATTAAATTAAATTATAATTGCTGACAATAAATTATATTAAAAAAAAGTAACTCCAACTTTAGCCAGAACGGCAGAAGGCGCTCCTGCAGTGCGTCTGCCATTTCGTCGTCCATGGGCGGGCACGATCATTTATAACGCTGCTTGGCGAATTAAATAAGTATGGTGGTTCTTCCCCATCCAAGCCTTTACAAGACACTACTTCACCACTCAACTAAAGTGAAAAAAAGGCTCCCACAGACAGGTGCGACGCCGCAACGGGCGGCGCTACGCGTTTCTGATAGATCAATTTCCATGAAGTTTTCATGAAAATTATTCTCCTAGAGTCGCAGCCCGCCAGTCTGCGTGAGCCTTAATTACATTATCACCCATACTGTCAAATTGGAATACAGCAACGCTGATTGGTGGTAGAAATCAGTTTGGTGGTCCCTCTGGGAAAAATAACTTTTGCATTTCATAGCTCGATTTTTAAAGAAGGCTATACAGTATACGTATATAGGCTATATAACTTTACACTCTTTTTCTTTTTGAAAAAGTCACAAAAGGACGCTAAGCAAAAAGGAAGCGATAGCGCGGGCAGGTGATGTGATGCGACGCGACAGGGTAAGTCAGGGGGAGCAAGAAATTTCATGCGGACGAAGTTGCGGCCCGTATCTAATAAATATATACACTACTCTACCCATTTAACATACTCAGTGCTGTAGTAGTGGCTCATGTTTACATTTGAACGAAGCCCAATCACGCGTGCGCTCCGTCACGTCACAATAAGATAGCACCGCCATTGTCGTGTATTTTGTTCATATTGGAACGGCTATTATTTCCAGCGCCTTCCGTGGACTGACAATGTTGTATCATTGTTAGATACGAGATGGTAGTTAGATAAGTTAACAATTGCGCCTTTGATGCCAGACATAGATGAAGGGTAAACTACTATGTGATGTGACGTATTTGGTTAACGGGTGTAGGTAAAGGCTCACAATACCTATAGGGAGGCACATAAGGGTGCCAAGCATCAAGCTGAAACAAAAATTAGGAAGGTAGAAGCTATAATAGTTAATCTTCTTTTAAATAGTAGGACGAGTTTAGAACAACTAATTTTAAAAGGACTCTCACAGAGCAGCAGTACTTGACGTAAAATAGACAGGAAATGTAGTTCTAAACAGGAATTGTTCTGTAGAGGTACAATTCCTTTCGAATAGGGTTGGATGTGGAGCTATGTCGCAAACTATGATCCACAGCATATCCTGCCCATTGTGTCCCAAAACATGCAGTCAAAGTGACGTTTGCGCTGCCACCGATGACGCTGTGGAAGTGGCGAAGTTTTGGGCCGACAAGATCTGAAATACAGTCTCATGCTCGACATGACGAAGAAAAAGAACAGGAATTGCCACGTACACATTGAGAAAGTAAGAAAGAGATATCGTCCCTGACTAGTGCACTTGGATTGTATTGGATCGGAATGTATTGTAGGAATTGTCCGATGTTTGCCACTACAGATCAGATAAATTACTTACAACTCGATTTCACCACATGTCGATTATTTACCGCCGAAATTTCACGCGGACAAAGTTGCGGGCAGAAGCTAGTCTCAAAATAAAATGATTAAAGTTTTTAAGCCATTGTGATTTATTAACGTCCCCTCAATAAGTTTTTAATTAATTAAAATTGATGAATACTGATGGCGGATTGAGTTGGACTCCTTTGAGCTACCTAGAGCTGCCAAGGACCAATCTTTAGATTGGCCCTTGTAAGCTCTGGACAGAGAGGGGTGGAAAGAGAGTAGGTAGGCCTTTTCCCAACAGTGGGATAATAACGGCGAAAAAAAAATTAACAAATTAAATATAACAATTGTAGTTGTTTCTGCCTACCCTTATGGGAATGTGTGAGTTTATATATACATATATATAATAATATTTGTATGTAATTCTATACTGGAAACTACAAGGTTATTGATTGTTTGTTGTTTATTATCTTATATATGTATAGAAGGGGCTTGTGGGTAAGTAATAACAGCCGCACAGTTCGATCGATCAGGTTAAGCTACGCTTGCTGCGGTTGGCCAGTGGATGGGTGACCATCTTTACGTAACAAGACCCCTCCGTGCCGCGGAAAGCAAGTTAAGCTGTTGGTCCCGGCTGTCATTAGTGGATCTTTGACAGTCGTTACGGGTCGTCAGAAGTCCGAAAGTCTGACAACCAGTCTTACCAAGGGGTATCGTATTACCCAGTAACTGGGTTGTGGAAGTCAGATAAGCAGTCGCTCCATGTAAAATACTGGTAGTCAAATGCATCCGGAAGCCGACCTCAACATACATATTATCTTACGATATTACCGCAGGTGGTTACTAGTGCAGTAGGTAATGGCGAACGAAAATATTTAGCCAGCTAGAGTAGCTACTCTAAAATACCTATTTGTGTTATCGGGAAAATTGGGTACAACGTACTCTTGTAATTAAAAGCTTAACAAGACGGTTTATTCTGTAAAAATATGATTATGAAAATTAAGGTGAGGTGAGCTTGAAGTGAGCTGTCATCACCTGTTTTACCCGATGGTTTGACACTATTGACAGCTCACGTCACCTAAGTTTTTACGTTTAGATTTTTACAGAACAGATCAGCAGGTCTCTTTTTTGCTTCCATAGTGCCAATAACCTAACATAACATCTCGTCTGTATTCCCTGAAGGATTAGGTAGTACTTACATCCACGTTTCGACAGTTAGGTATGTTTGCAAAACATATAATATGCTAACACCAAACTTCGTTTCATCTACATGGAAGAAAACAACAAGTATGATTTTTTTCCGATGCACATTGTGTTTCGTTTTTAAAATCCACCAAACATAAAGGTACGCTCTCAGAAAAAAAGTTTCAGAACACGTAGCAACCTTACTTGTTAGGAAAAAAAAGAACAGTATCAATTTCCATATTTAAATCGATTGACCGAAGTTCAAACTCTAATCATTTAGCAATATTGAAGTCACGTACCTACTGGCCAGCTGCAATATTTTCGTTCCCAAACAAACGCAGTGCAAATGTTCGAATAAGTAGGTAAGGCTGGCCACCGTCCGGTCAGATCCGGCGTCCCATGAATTTAGATTGCAAGTTTATTCCAAGTTCAAAATTCATCCAATACGCTCACGACTATGTATAATTTGATGTGGGAATTATGTTCTGGAAATCTGGAACATGCATCATCTGTCTTCAGCCTATAACTGACTCGGGAGTTTTGGAGCTGGAATCTATCTTTTAGGCCTCGATTTACATCTCGACCGTAGCAATTAACATTGTCGGATCTACATTTTCATTTTATTGCATTAAAGGCCTTAGAATAAGTTTGTAAGCATAAGAATATACTACTACGTCAGGTAATTAGTATTTAAATACGTCACACCAACACCAAATTTGACTATTGCTCACTAGTGAACAATAGTCAATGTACACAGCGGCTGTCACATGTCACTCTGCTTTTCACTTCGATTGAGAGAAAATGAAACCGGCATAAAATATATAACATTATTTTCACTGTTCCAAAATGTTGCAAAATTGAAGAAGACAATATCTGATTTCCGTCACGAAACTTTAAAAAATTTTTTTTAGTTTTCAACATATTGTGTCATTCGACTTGGGTACTTCATACTGCCAAGTCATAAAAAATGTTTCTTTGCGATTTTAAATAATAAATGAAAACTATTTTATCTGGTCTTTTTAAATCAACGATTTTTTCCGCAAACGCCATTTAACGAAGAGAAGAAGAAGAAGTAAATCAAAGATAGAAAACACGGAAGTGATATAAATTATTTCACACGACAAAGTCTTCAGCATCATGTCATTGTATTATTTGTATAGCTGCCTATCCTTTTGTCTGTTATCAGGGTAACACACGCGTTTGAACTCAAAGACGTTTATCCAACATGACGGGTCGAACGCTTCCCAGAGTTACGTTATACTACAGTTAAATGTGCCCTATATGTCCATTAGGTAAACCGTATTTTGACAGATGGAACTAGTGATTGCAGCAACGTAACATTTCGATTATTATTTACTCTATAATTTGTTTGTAGTATCGATTATCTATTTTTGCTGAAGAATAAAAAATGGTGTGGTTTCTTTATTTCTTACAATATAAATTAGCCACTTTGTTTTAAATTATGCAGGTTCTAAAGTAGAAATAAGCGTAAAAATAAAATATCTCTACTGGTTTGCCGTATTAATTGTGTTGTAGTAGGTATACACATAATTTTTTTCAAAACTGATACACGTACGGTATTATATCTGTAAGAAGTCATACATAACTATTTGAATAAGATAAGGCAGTATAGAAATTTATTTTATTATGCATTATACAGTTAACTTTTACGTAATCTGGAATAGTTACGTTCTATGGCAGCTGCCAAAAAACTGTTAACCCCAGTAGGTTAACCGGTTAACGGGGTATACAGTATAAATCAGAGGAAGTATAGAGTGGTTGGTCGACTCTTCACGTGACCAGGGGGCGGGCCTTTTTTTGGTCTAAGAATCAGCATTGCCATCCAACGTGGCAATGTTGCCAGCCTCTTGGGCAGTTTTACCATTGACAGCGATAAGTCAATAAGCTGTTTCCTCATATATTTCAAAGTTAGTATAATGCATGCGTTTGCGAATAAATAAATGTTTTATAAAAAAAATCGGTTGTGTTTAAAGTCGGTTTACTGACGATAGTTGAACGTGACAACGTCATAAGAAAATACTGATCGAATAGTTGCATTGAATTTGTTAATATTCGCTTGCACTTCAAGCCGCCATGGAACGCCTCCACGCTACAGAGCGAGGCCGCGAGGTAACGCTACATGAGTCATGTTTTTTCGTGAGTGCAGCCAGCTTCATCGATTATTAGACGTTGTCACATCAAAAAAAAACATTTTCATAAAATATTAATAATAAGCGGTCTATATTCCATTCTCGTAGACGGGCCTCAAAGGCTACAAACTGTGTCGAGTTACTTCCAATTTAATGCGATCTAATAGAGCATCTCAAACGCCGACTCATAGATATTCAGTTTATGCTTTGACTTCTAAAATTAACAGATTCTGTGAGCACGGCGTATATTGTAATAGGGCTGTTGAATCTATTCCGCTATATTTTACGTTGTGAAATTGTGATAGTTGAGGTCACTTCGTACTATAAAAAATAATTTTATTTAGTCTGTCGATTGTTCTTGAAATCAATTTTTCGTATATAAAATTCAAAGTCCTGACTGACTGATATATCAACGCACAGCCTAAACCGCTGGTCCTAGAGACATGAAATTCGGAGGGTGTGTTCTTTGTGAAGAGTTTAAATGGGTATCCACTAAGAAAGGGTTTTTTCGAAATTCCACCTCTAAGAGGGTGAATGGCGGGAGGGTGAAATTTCACACGGACGAAGTCGCGGGCAAAAGCTAGTCTAATTATATAGACTATTATAGACCGTACCCAAAGAGTAAAAACAGGACCCTATTACTAAGACTCCACTGTCCGTCTGTCTATCTGTCACCAGGCTGTATCTCATGAACCGTGATAGCTAGACAGTTGAAATTTTCACAGATGATGTATTCTGTTGCCGCTATAACAACAAATAATAAAAATAAAGTAAAGTTAGAACCACCCCCCACACAGAGAGGAGGCCTGTCTCCTAGTAGTGGGGATGTTATAGCTTAATTATGGTTCAACTATTTATTCATAGAGGTTAGTTTATTTACTACTAGCTGCGCCCCGCGGTTTCACCAGCATAAGTTTCGATCCCGTAGAAGTATCAGGATAAAAAGGCATCTACCTATATGTTAATCCAGGGTGTCAGCTACCTACATACCAAATTTTATCAAAATTGGCCCAGCCGTTTCAGCGTGAAGAAGTAACAAACATATATACACACACACACTCACAAACTTTCGCCTTTATAATATTATTAGTGTGATTGGTTTGGTTCAAACACCATTGGAATCACTCTATACAAAATAGCATTTATATCTGACGTAAACCATCAGAATAAGCCTAGTCTATACAAAATATATGTGACGTCACAGTATGATCACCGGTTTAATTAGATGCGTGAGCGTCACAAACTAATCAATTGCTGTAATTAACAGTCCTTGCTTTGAAATGACGTATTCCACCAGAGTTTAATGACAAGTTTTACATATAAATTGGTGAATTTAACTATTGATAGGGAAAATACAATGACTATAACATAGCTAAGTATTGTAGTACACTGAAAAAAAAAATTCTTACTACAGCACTTAAGACTTACTAACTTTATGCAGTAAGAAGAAATCTTTGTAAAACTGTAAAAGACAAAACAGTAACTTTTAATGAATGAACATACTATTTACTGAAAAAAAAGGAAAACCACCATTATTGTAATCTAAGTAAATTTCAATGGTTTGAACGATATTACCAAACGAATAAAACAGTTAATTTTGTGACCTTTTAGCTACTTAAAACTTTAAAGTTTACCTTCATGACGGTAATATTTTGCCTAAAGCTTTAACTGTTTTCGGATCTGTAAAAAATACTGTTTTAAACGTTAGGCTCATATGGACAGTTCCATATGAGCCTAACGTTTAAAACAGTATTTTTTTGAAGCAGTTCAGATTAATGTTTTTTCATTTTTATTTATTGCTTTTTTCTTTCAGTGTAGGGCGGGTTTTGATTAACTGCTTCATTGTTCTAGAGGTCCTGTGTTCAATTCCCGTCGGGCAAACTATTATTGGGCTTTTTCTACCAGGAATTTCTCAGTAGCAGCCCGATTTGTGCCCGGTTGATAGCATTAGGTTTGCACCCATGGAACTTGAACATAGCTGGCCAAATCTGGGAGTACTAAGGTACACCTCTGCTCAAACCTTTGTGGGATACAGGTGTGATGGTATGTTATACTATATAGTACGGAACCTCACCAACACCTCCACAAATGTGGAACTTCTGCAAGGAATCGTACCTATCGTAATCGTATTCGTATATCTACACCTCCGCTAGTTTTAATGGAGATGTAACAGAGGTCTAAGGGGCTGTTCATTTAGGGAGAGAGCCTCCCGTCCCAGCCGCCGCGGGAGACGCTCCAGGCATCGGGAGCCGCGCGACGACTCCCGGACATCGTAGGCGCGGGCCTGCGGGCGGAGAGTAATGGGTAGCTCACCGTCCGATCAGGACCAGACCCGTGCCGGACGGCGCGTACGTGTTCCACGCGCGCCTCAAAGAGATGTCAGCATCTAATGAAGGGGCCCGTAGGGCCGAAGCCTGCCGGGTCAGGTCAGGTCCGGTGGGATTGTCCGAAAGGGTTACCGCTGGCCCGGAACATAAAGGGCTAAGGAAGGAACACGGGTGGGTTTTAGTCAGTAGGGAAGAGTCTGACACTCCCTTCCGCTCCACCCAGAGCGGGAGGGGTCATTTGATGATTTCTCACACTAAAAAAAAAAAGCCACTGCTATTGTTAGAGTATTACGCAACTACCCCGCTGTTTTATAGGTACTCCTTAAAATTCTTACAACACCTTTCCAAAGAGTCTATATAGATTATGGTTCTCAACTAAGTAATATGACCACATTATCGACAAAATTAACTTTCTATAGAAACATTTTGCTTGCACATTTTCACCGGCGCCGCCAGAAACAAAGGAAATGCGATTACACCGGAACCGGAAGTTAGTTTAAGCTGAGCGCGGGAAACATCCGCATTATGTGGACAACACGGAATAGTTGGTAAATGGAGTGATGATAGGTAAACAGACTACATATAGACTATTCATTACCTGCTTCGCACGGCTTTTGCAACTTGACCAAGACATCTAGATTATTTTCTGTAAGTTTAATATTTAGATATGTATTAAGCACATAAACTTTCTGGCATAAATTCTATGAATGATGGTGTAAACCGCATCAAAATCCGTTGCGTTTAGGAGAATAATGCGGTCAAACAGGCAGACACTGACAGAAAGTGATTTTATTTTACAATATGTACGAGCGAATTTAGTGCTATCAATAATATTTTACGAACGTTTTTAGATGATAATCTTGTTGTAAATAAGTGAGTTGTATCGGTGCCAAGTGGATTGACGATGGTCATTGGTTGCATAGCTGCTAATAGCAAAACAGTCAAAAGTAAAACTTGTTTATCACTTTATACGGCTTTCCTTAGATTCATTGTAAGTACGCGGGTTGCTACGTTGCGTATGTGGACGTTAGAGGGAGCTGAGAATTTATTGAGTTAAGGACTTACACTCGTCTACCATTTACGACAAAATAACACGGCTTTGCATGTTAATATAGTTAATTGGTAATGTTTGAACAGTTTCAGACTTTGCATATAATTAAAAGGAGCTGAAACATCTGGAAAGATGACCATTGCCGTTGTTTTCAGGAACACTAAACTTGCCAGAATAAAAACTCATAAAAGTTCAAAGGATCCTTCCATTTACTCCTTACACTGTGACACCCAGACGATGGTATATTATTATTAGCTACTTAGATACAGTTTAGTCATGGTCGTTTGGTTATTGAGTTTCAGTGCAGAATGTCTAGATAGTATAGACTATAGATCGGCTAATATTGCTGGCAATTTGCGGTCAGTCCTATTTATAGCCGGTATGGACGTGTGATTATTAGGCGTTGTGTTATGTTGTCTGTCAATATTTAGTAAAGGTATGTTGGTGATGAAATGTTTGATGGTGTAAGTATTCAAAACTGTTTTGAATCTATATACTTCTACTCCGTTCACCTTTTATGCCCCGTTTTTGTCCAGACGGAAACAAAAGGCAGCCGGTATAGACGGCTGGACCAATTTGGTTTTTTATTGTTTGTAAACTTTTGAATTAAAATTAATCTAGAGTAAATCTTAAATAAGTAAACAACAATAGAAATAAAAATAACAAAATTATACCCTAATTGTTCTTAATTGTCCGAACTCAAACCAATTAAAAAAACAAGACAGAGGGCTGTCAACAGTAAAGTGTAGCCAGTTTCGTAAACATTTGCGTGCACATAGTGAGGTGTAGTTTGATTGTAAATGGTTGTAAAAGAAAAAAAATGTGCGTGTGAGCGTGTATGCACAAAACGGAGGTTTAGTTTTTGCATGCTTCACTGTAGTGTTCGCAGTCTTGACTTTTTATTTGGTCTGAGAGTCCGAATAAGATTGTTATGGAAAGAAAAATTTGAAAAATCTCCCAAAAAATTTGAAGATTGAGAAAAGTAAAGGTCCTTTCTATGGACTATTGTTTAGACAGGACGAAGTCTGTTGAGTTTTGCATCTGATCACTGTTTCAGAAGGTGCAGACAGCTAGAATACAGTGAATATTTATGGGTAAAAAGCATTTTGGAAAGTTTTCACACGTTTTTTATAAGTCTAGGTTAATATTAAGTGTTACGATATTAATTATTGCAATTAATAATAAATAATTACGCACGCAGAGCGATATATTATAACTTAATTGTGTAATATTGACAAATAATTAATAACAGCGAAATATTTTATGGCTGACGATGTTGCCAACAGTCTGAATGCTTGATATATTTTGTAGGCTATGGTCTCCGTTTTGTACCTTGTTTGGTTAAAAACAGTAGTAGGCCTTACTGTCTATTTTTATAAAATAATGTGTCTATTACGATTCGATGACCATGTTAGCAATGAAACCAAAATATGTAGTTATTTTTTTTTGACAAAATAATAATATTACAATTTGATCTTGACATATATTATTCCTAATTTTTTAAGTTACAATTTATTTTTATCAATACTAAAACTATCTAACACTTGCATAATTAAGTGTTACCATAATTTTAAATGAATTAACTGTAGTAAATATGAATAAAACTTATATTTATAAAGGACTAGCACTGACCCCGGGGTTTCGCCCGCAAAAGTGTCAATCTCGCCGGAATATCAGGATAAAAAGTATCCTATGCCTTATTCTGATGTTTAAGCTATACTTATTAATATGGAGTTTCATCAAAATCCGTTCAGTAGTTTTTGCGTGAAAGAGTAACAAACATCCATCCATCCATCCATCCTCACAAACTTTCGCGTTTATAATATTATATAGTAGGAATTAGGAAGGAGGATACGCATTTGAGACTAAATTTGAATATCATATGATCAGTGTCAGCTAGTATTCAAATTCATTGACATAATATCAAAGCTTTTTATCAAATTGACGGTTAGTATTAGCCGCGATTCGAATATCGAAGAGCTTTCATATCATGAATTTACGTACAATGTTTGTTTGACAAATCACATTCGTGGATCTAAATATAACTTATTGATGGGGTTTCATTCATCAAATTATCAACTTTGAGGCGTTCGAAATAAATCTCACTAACCTCATCATTTGCATAGCCTTTTTCCAACTAAGTTAGGTTCAACTTCCAGTCTATTCGGATGCTGCTGAATACCAGTATTTTACCAGACGTAGCCTGTACTGCCTATCTGACCTTACAAAAACTTAGTTACGATGTCGTCACTAAGTTTTTACGTTGTCTCAAATTGAATAGAAGTATCCGAGGTTAGCAGTTTTAAAATAGTCTGTATTAAATTAATTTGTTCACAAGTGGTGTTTAAAAAAAACAGTGGCACTCCGGGAGTGCCGACAGAAGTGGAAACGTTGTGTATTTTTTTAATCGTCATATAAACAAAACACGCGCGGTGTCGGTTACGGTAACAGTGTCGCGAGTTCAATGGTTTTTTCCCCATCTCAAAAAATGCCCAACGCGCATAAAGAAGTTATCACTTCAAAAATGATATGACTATTTATTGGTTTACCAAGTGTAGTTGCTGTGGAAAAGACAAAATATTCTCTTCGTATAGAAAATTCCTAGTATAGTTACCGTACAAAAGAATTGACGTGTAGTGTTTTTTATAAAAACTCCCTGAGGAAACTTAGGTAAAGGTGAAGTGAAAGTTTTAACACTAGAGAATCCTAAATTACATTACAATGGAGATGTGAGTGCGGGCTTAAATGACAGAAGAGATGGCAGGTACCTGAGTGACAATAGTTTTGTTCAATCAAATCAACTCATTTAATCACAGCCAATTATTGGATATAGGCCTCTCCCAGGCCAGCATAGTGTGGGACGCCCCCAAGCTAGATGGACCAAACGGCCTTAAAAAGATGACTGGGACAGACTGGATGTGGAAGGCCGAAGACAGGGTGTTGTAACGCAACCTAGGAGAAGCTTAATAGACTTATTAAATGATACTAAATACTATATTACATATTAACAAAACGGTAAAGGAAAACATCGTAAGGAAACCGGCATGTCCTAGAACAAACCAGATATCGAAGACATGTGACATCTACCAACCCGCACTGGGCCCTCGTGTCAGATTACAATCAAGTCCCTCTCGAAAAGAGGAGGTCTGTGTCACAGCAGTTGGAACAATAGCGTAGTTATGCTTTATTAACAAAACTATAACAATCCTCCAAGGAAACGCGAGATTAGAACATAAATCCCATCCACACTTAGTTTATGAACTTAACAGGAAAAACTACGCATAAACAGGCAATTGGGTAAATGAAACGGCAATCCATCCATCAAAGGGTGACAAACCGTATCAGGATCGATTTGTGGCACATTGGTGTGAGACATATTGGTTTGTGTCATGCAAAGTCACGCGTGTTGGCAACATAAACGTGCCGTATTGTTGGAAGGGCGCGGACGCAGCGAGAGCGGGGTGAAATAACAAGTTACTGCGGTGCTATTCTGTAAAAATCTCACCGTGAAAACTTAGGTGAAGTGAGCGTGGAGTGAGCTGTCAATAATGTCAATTCCTAGCAATAACAAACTCGCTTCACCTAAGTTTTCACGGTGAGATTTTTACAGAATCGGCCGGCTGTAAGTAGAGCGAATTCGAAATGGAGCTCTATTTATATATTTATAAGGAACAGCAACTATCATTTATTTACAACTAGCAGCGTCCCTCGGTTTCGGCGCATAAGTTTTAATCCCGTGGGAATATCGGGATAAAAACTATCCTATCTCTTTTCCCGGGACTCAAACTATCTCTAATACCAAATTTCATCTAAATCGTTTCAGCTATATAAGCGTGAAGAGGTAACAGACAGACACACTTTCGCATTTATAAATTAAATATGGATTTACAATCCTAACTAATATTATAAATGCAAAAGTAAGTTTGTTTGTTACCTTTTTACGCCTAATCCACTGAACCGGTCATCATGAAATTTTGCATATAGACGTTGTCAAGGGTATAGAAAAGGAAATAGGGTACATTTCATCCAGAAAAAATACTATTCCCGTGAAAAAGAATTACAAAAACTTTCGACGGTCATGATTGCTTTAGGACGCTAGATGGCGCTACGTGTCTTTCGAATCATGATTGAATTATGACCCGACTTTAAGTAGTATTCTAAAAAAAGTACTACTTAGGCTTACATGAATTTACGATAGTATTTTAATCACTAGTATTATGCTTTTAATAGAATTTCGATGATATTTGGCATACACATAGTTTATTATAACCTGGATTAACACATAGGATACTTTTTATCTCGGTATACGTTTCCGTGGGATAATTTGCGACCTCCACGCGGGCGAAGCCGCGGGCAATAGCTAGTTTTAGGTACTTACATAAAAATCCTTGCCTTTAATTATTTTTGATTTTTTGTTTTCTTTACATTTTGTATAGGTATTATTATTATTTTTTTTTTAAAACGTTGCCCCATACTAGGAATTACTCCTGTATCGTGGGTGCGTTTACAAACATTTAAATTCACATACACAAACAGCCAGACCCGAAACAAATACCTGTAGGCAATACAAATATTTGTTCCGTGCGGGAATCGAACCCGCGACACGCAGCGCAGCAGTCGATCGCTCAGTCACTGCGTCAACCGTGTCGTCAAAACTATTATTTACTTTACCTATTAATGAATTCTTACACTAAGGGCTGATTTTACCATTTCAACGTCAGATATCTTTTATTCGTGGAATAAAATGGACGTCTGAAAGTTCTAGTATAGTAAAACTGTCAAAAATTCAAAATTTATTCTCAGGATAAGACTTATTTTAGGTATAAAAGTTTGGTCGAATGCGCCCTAAGGGGTTTATTTATAACAACTAGCTGCGCCCCGCGGTTTCACCCGCACAAGTGTCGATCCCGTGTGAATATCGGGATAAAAACTATTCTATGTCCTTTCCCGAGATGCAATCTATCTCTCTGCCAAATTTTATCGACACAGAGAGATTCGAAAGTAACTCTTGCTTTCGAATTTACTCATTTTTTTTTATTTCGAATTTACTCATATTATAAATTCGAAAGTAACTCTTACTTTCGAATTTATAATATGAGTATAAATGATTAAAGTTTAGTAGTTTTTTTTTTGTAGTGACGTTTAAACGTCAAAATGTATGGTTAAAGTCACTAATCAATACCTACTTAATTTTAAGCAACGTATATTAATAAACGGGTTTTTTTCCTCTTCGCACGTTTTGTCATATCACGTCTGACATTGGCAGAATTATCGACATCGTCACCGTTGCCATAGAGAAAAATTTTATAGAATAAAGGGGTTTTTAATTTATTGTTTTCTTTACATTTTGGGGTTTACCTATTATTGTTTGTTTAATTTCAGTAACCCCTTTATTAATAAACGTATTTTAACAGATGAATAGTTACACACCGATTTCTCTCTCAGTCAGTAATTTGATTTTCGAGAGAAGAAGACAAAGCGTTGTGTAACTACACAGACGCTATACGACGTTTATTAGTAAGGCAGTAAATAAAACTGGCCAAGTGCGAGTTGGACTCGTATATGAAGGGTTCCGTACCACAAGGCAAAAACGCCGAAAAAAACACGATTGTTGTATGGGAGCCCCCCTTAAATATTCATTTTATTCTGTTCTTAGTATTTTTTATTATAGCGGCAATAGAAATACATCATTTGTGAAAATTTCAACTGTCTAGCTATCAAAATATCATGAGATATGGGCTGGTGACAGACAGACAGTCAGACGGACAGTGGAGTCTTAGTAATAGGGTCCCTTTCAAACCCACCCGTGTTCCTTCCTTGGCCCTTTATGTTCCGGGCCAGCGGTAACCCTTCGGACAATCCCGCTGACCCGGCAGGCATCGGTTGATGCTGAGATCTCTTTGAGGCGCGCGTGGAACACGTACGCGCCGTCCAGCACGAGCCTGGTCCTGATCGGACGGTGAGCTAAACCCTTTGGGTAATAAAAAAGCTCAAATATAACTCAGATGACGATGAGTTGACTACTTATGTAAATGTTTATATTGTAACATTTTACTGGCACGAAATCGATAGATATATAAATCTTACATTGGCTTACCAAAGTGCTCACTTTGCTTAATTTCATTATGTATTGAAAGGCTTTCTGCACATGATGAGTAGGTATAATAATTATTTCCTTGTTGATAAATTTTCAGTGATTTTTATCGGAAATATGTAATACTAGCTGCGCCCCGCGGTTTCACCCGCATAAGTTTCGACCCCGTGGGAATATCTGGATAAAAAGTAGCCTATATGTTAATCCAGGGTGTCAGCTAACTCCATACCAAAGTAATGTGGATCACTAAAAATAGTAACGAACCTACATATTTATGTACCTACATAAAATACCAGTAATATTAATACCAGTCTTACCAAGGGGTATCGTATTACCCAGTAACTGGGTTGTGGAGGTCAGATAGGCAGTCGCTCAATGTAAAATACTGGTATTCAGCTGCATCCGGTTGGACTGGAAGCCGACCCCAAGATAGTTGGGAAAAAGATAGGCAGATGATGATGATTTATGTACAGACGCCAGCACATTAAGCTACTACAATCTGTCAAATTTCTTTAATAGATATTCAGCTTTATCGCTAAAGCGGAAGGTTCAAAATTTATCGGAAAAAATTGACAGTTTCGGATAGCTTGATGTGCTGGCGTCTGTACCTACATCTTTGTAAACACTCAATTCAATGATTTTCAGTAGTAAACACGACTTTTCAACTTTCTGCCCGTAATTGAGTTTTTCTATTACAAAAGAAAACCCCAGTTATAGAGGAATGGAACGTTCCCAATGAATAGGCCGGACCCCTATCCCAACGGGACTCTATACATTGGCAAACTGCGGGTATTCGATAATCTACCCTGCGCATTGTATCGGGAATTATAACCATGAAGATTCTTATGATATAATTTGTTTCGATACTTTTTTCATGTCAGATCTTTGTCGGTTTGGAAGGTTTGATAACAATATTGGTTGAGCTATGTTTTCTTTATTTATTGTAAGGAAGACTTTCAGACCAATGTAGCAGTAGCGATTACTGATAGTTTTTGCGTTGGAGTTTATTTATATGGCCAATTTCCGTATATAAAAACGTTTAAAATCTCAACTCGGCGACAAAGAACGTCAAAAACTTGTCAGTAATAAGTATAGGTAAGTTAGAGGACATGCCGGTTTCCTTACGATGTTATCCTTCACCGTATTGAAAACAGTGGTGATGATATAAATTACACAAAGTAACTCCACTCCACTCCCTCTTAAAAGAGAGGAGGCTTGTGTCCCAGCAGTGGGAATATTGTAGGCTGAATAATTTTTATTGTTTTTTCTTGTCAAATTAAGGCTCCTAGACACAGGCGCGACGCGACACGCGACACAAAGGCACCGCTCGTTGCGCGACTTGCGGTGCCTTTGTGTCGCGTGTCGCGTTGCGCCTGTGTGTATGAGCCTTTGGAGATGACATTAGTGCCAGATTGATAGGTACTGCAGTGCGATTCTGTAAAAATCTCACCGTGAAAACTTAGGTGAAGTGAGCGTGGAGTGAGCTGTCAATAGTGTCAATTCCTAGCAAAAACAAACTCACATCACCTAAGTTTTCACGGTGAGATTTTTACAGAATCGACCGGCTAAGATTACTTATAATGTGAAAGTTCTTAAAAATACGTGAATTGCCTCTCCGATGTAAAACAATAATTTTGAGCCAGCTAAAAGTTACCATAGCAACAACACAAAAGCCTTTTCAGTAACTCGTCGATCGCTGCGGCTGCGTTATCGCGATCCTGTGAAGCTCAAGCTTTTCTCTCCAGTTGCAAATCGACAAGCGTTGCACTGAAAACGCACGTATGTCAAGGCCTTAAAGCTTGTTATGTTATATCAAAACGAAAGTCTGTTTAGCGAACTATGCTTATAATGTAAAGTGAAGCAAATATCGACGGCCATTGAAATAAAATTAGCAAAAAGCTGGAAAATGTTTCGGTGGAGCTCGCATGTTTACCGTTGCCCGGTCTGTCGGTACGTTCCGGCCATCGTTCGCTTACATTTCTCTTTTAGGGTCCGAACACACATATCACAAACACACCATAACCACACCACAACGACTCCACGTGGACGGGCGCTAATTTGAATAAAATAAATACCTAGTTCATTCACACGGACCACATTTGGCCTTCGAAATCAACCCCGTGGGCGATATAGACCACATCAAGGCCACGTCGCAGCCACAACGCAGCCACATCGCAACCATCAGCGAGGCTGCCCAATAGCGACCGGGCACATTGCAAACACAACGTTGCATCGACCACTTTATTTGATTGGGCAGTTACCACAACGCAACTGCAAGAAGCTGCAACGAAACTATTCACATGTAACCACTGCTTGCCCATATTTTGTCGCTGCAATGTGGTGTGGTTGTGATACGTGTGATCGTGCCCTTAAATGTTTATACATCATACGGATGGCAGGAAATGTAGTAGAAATATAATGTGTAGAAATGTAACAAAAGTAATATAATAAAAGACTATAGAATGTTTTCCGATGCGAATACCTTTTACCTGTTAGCGATTTCTCCTCAGAGCAATTACTTTTAAGATTTCACGCGGAAGTTCAAGCTCCTGAGATTTTCAAATAGAAATTATGATGTGCTTTCTATTGTAACTTAGATTGTGTTTTCTATGCGTTTATGTATAAAAGCCAGTTTCTATTTCTCTCTGGAAGATTGTACCTAAGGCTATTCCAAAAGTATTTCTTGAAAAAAAAAACGTCCAGAATATGGATGCCAATTTATTGTGCCACATACAAATTGAGTGCTATGATTTGATTAGTTGAATGATGAACCTAGCTATTCTAATTTTAAATCATCTTAAATACCGTTTTTCATTGAGTTGTGCTTAATTTTGTTACCTCAATTTTCGTGGATGATTTTGAATTAGGTACAAATTAATGTTATTCGAAATAACTGTAAGAAGAAGTGCTGGTAAGCAAAGTTAAAATTATAAAAATAAAGATTAGAAGTGTTAGATACTTGTTCCATACGAATAATGAGTGATTGTGTAAGAATTTCACCTGAACAGGGTTTGTTTACACTTTTATCAAATACTTTTGAAACAGACTTATAGGTAGTAACTGATCTCTTTAATAGGTATAAGTTGTATTAACTCAATATACCCCGCTCTTTTCAGATTATTCTATTATTTATTTATCTTTTTCTGAAATATATTTAAATACGTTGATTTCCATGAGAAATAAAAACAAAATTAACGTCTCACATAATTTAGAAGTTACAGGCATATTTTCCCTTATTTTGATTCTTCTCAACAAAACATTGATTTTAACCGCGTTTCCGAGTTCACGTTTTGGACACCTGCCTAGTTTCGACCACGATTTAGAATGGCTAGCAAGAGCTTCCATTTTCAATTTAAATGCTTCATAAATAGTTCAGGTAGGCATCTGAAATATTCGAGTCATTCTTTAATTACTTGGTTTGTTAATACTTTCCTTTGTCGTATAGGTAGGTACTCGGGGAAAGAAATTTATCAGAATATGGTTGTGGGCAATCTTATTAAAGTAGTACATTAACGATCGACGTAAAGCCATCAGTAATCCATTACAATGTAACTCTTATCTCGGTAAGGTAAGGTATACATTGAAATGATTGCCTAGAGTTTTATCAAATTCATGACAATCATTCTAATTTATAGTATACTAGTCACCGGCCGCTACTTCGCACGGTTTCGGACATGACAAAACATAGAGTTTTCTGTATCATATGTAAGTGTAACATAAGTGTTATATATACATAAACCTTCCGGAATAAATTCCTGAAATGATGGCGAAAACTGCAACAAAATCCGTTGCGTAATTTAAAAGATCAACGCGGGCACACAGACAGACGCGAAAAACGACTTTAATGTACAATATGTATAGATTACAATGACAGAATAGTTACATTGCAATAGTTTACTAATAGTTTTACGTCATTTATGTGCTGCTTTACTTTATTACCTACTCTATTTGTTGCGAACTAGCTTTCAACGGAATCGGCTAGATTGTTCGTCTTCATGTGTTGTTGGTTATAAAATGGCTATAGTGATAATTATGACTCTATTTCCAAACATATGTAAATTAAATTAAATGTCCATAGACCTTAGCTTTAAGCCATTGAACAATATGGAATGCAAATAAATATATGAATAATATAAATATAAAACACCCTAAAATGTTTTTTTTTTTAAATACTACTATTGTTACTAAGTAATCTTACGTCACGAGTATCTTTGATCAACGCCACGTCAACATCAAAATCTACCAAAAGACAAAGAGACTTGCAAGGGCAGAGTAAACTAAATAACAATTTCTATCTAACTGCAACATTTTTGCAGTTTAAAACCTAATTCCATAGAGATCTCGCATAAAATTATTTCCGTGCGCTCGGAAATAAAATGATTTCCGGCTAAAGTAGCGCTGTAGCTTGTATTACCTGTGTTTGGACACTTGTGCTGTAATGACACTTGTGGATACAATATTATGTTTTACAAGGGTTTACAACCACTATTTTCTTCTTTCAAGGGAGTGTTTATTAAGTTTGACAGCCAGGTAGGTTTAGTCAGTTTGACGTTCAGAGAAAGTGCTTACTTTATCCCACAGAAAGAAAGAAAAGTAGGTTTATTTGTCAGAGAAAGACGCGCACATAAAATTATAATGTAAAATAATTATAATTGAAAAATAAACAAAACAGATCTATAGAACACAGCTTAACACATTATTTTAAGAAAAATGTCCAGATTTTTTGTTGACTCAAACTTACAAAGTTGCTATAATCATGTGATTATAGCAACTTTGTAAGTTTCAGTCACATAGTGAAAATATGAAAAATGAATGTTCATTTTTCATATTTTCACTATGTGACTGGCTAAAAGTGACAAACTAAAAATAACACTAATATGTATAGTTTTGAAGAAAAACTTTTTCGCATTCCCACGGAAACTCTGCAAGCAACAAAACCATAACATTACAAGTTTATGTTCAATAAATAACAGGAGTTAACCTTTCCTAATTGATTGATGGATAGCTGTTGTGTTGCGTTCTTCGAGAACACACCCCACCTCGCAAGAACTTCCGGGAACGCGTTTTGCCATAATTTAATCATCCTAACAGAAAAGTTCAGGTTGCGAATCGTATATCATGGAGGTAATCCTAATTGCTACAAGCTGTAAAACTCAGCAACATTTAAGGAAAAAATATTTTTATTAATAAACAAAGGACAACTCCCCCCATGTGCTACAAAGCATCTGAACTGTAAAAGCTCGGCCGTAGGATACAAGACGTAACGTTGCATAATATGGCGCGTGTTCAGCCAAAGTATTCGTTATGGTATTTGCTACACCTAGCCAACGGGGGCATACGTTTTTCGATATGACGCCGAACGTCAGGTGTTCATCTCGTGACCTAGTTATCAAATTCTATTTTAAAACAACAGCTTTAAGTTTCAAACGGGAGTGTGATCGCGGTTGTCACTTGCGCCGTTTCGCTTGTGGTACATCGGGAGCCCTCCCTCTAGGAGAGAGCGTTGCCGGCGGCGAAGAGCACTTGAGACTCTGGCGAGGTGATCCGAGTGGCGATATTCGCGAGTTGGGGGGTTCGCTCGCTGCATCCCTCTTGCTCGCGGACGCGGCCCGGCGGCGGGAGGCACCCGCACCGGCCCGGCGTCACTCACATCGTTTCGGTCTCCCCGATCGTGTGTCCGATCCTCTTCTACCCGCGACGTACGATCTCTCCGAAATCTACCGGTACTAAATCGAGCGTACCGCGTCTGACGCGACGTTTATCAAAAACATATCCCTTATTTCGTGAATTACCCTCCACGGTCCCATCACCAGCTCTCCGGACTACGGTCAGTAAAGTTTCATTTAATTATTAAGTTTTTGTTTTGGACTTTTCATAGTGAATTAAAGGACCGTTATATTTTAGACTTAACACGTGGTTAGTCGGCATTGTAGAATTCTGTAGGTCGGTGCAAATAAAGGATTGTTTGGATTGTGGTAAAGGAAAAGCGTCCGTATAGAAAAGCGGCCGGCCTCGCGCCTCCCGGTCTCATTTGCATCCGTCAAGCACTAGGTAAGTACCTGCTGCGTCTGCTTTTAAAAATCCTTCTGCTTTTTTTAAGTGTCCTTGAGGAGATCTTTCTTGGATAGCTTTAATCTTGACACAGCGTGATTGCTAAACAAACGGAGGGTAGCAACTTTAATTATTTTGTCATCGTTCTAATTATCTTGCGGTGGGCAATCTGTGAAATTAAAATTTTCTATAAATCTGCAACTGTCTGGAATTCTTTGTTTTTAAAGTGGATTTTAAATTTGGTGTTGGTATTTTAAATACTACTTATTACTTACGCGATTTATGTTTGTCTATAATGAGGACTGTTTCCGTCTTTGTCGTCAACTGAATTTTTATTACATGTATTTTAATAACATGTTTCGGAACAACTCGAGAAGTTTTCATATTACACTGAACTCTACCCTAAAAGAGCGATGTAATTATGTTTATTGAAAAATGTCTGGCATAACTTTACTGCCATCTTTCTCTACAACGTTAATTTCGAATAGAGTAAGTACCTACATACCTGGTTCCACATTAAACTTTAGTTTCCAATGTATTATTACAAAACGCAATTTTCGTAAAAGCGCGGGAAAGGGAGATAAGACTATTGCGGAAGTTTGAAACTTCCCTCTAATTTGGGTACAAACTAGTCTCACCAACTATTAATTAAAACATAATAAATTACGTTTGAACAACGTTTTGTAACAATTCCATTTGGAATTATTTGACGACGATTTTATTAAGGAAAAGTTTCGTCGACTTTGACTCGGTTTTAATTTCTTTTTTCCTTGAATAGCGTAGGTACCTACTATTGTGTACCTACCTACACAGTAAAATGTTGCTTAGTAACTCTTGTTTTAGAGTGTTTTGCTCAGAAACAATGTCATCCAATCCGCATACGTTTGTGGCTAAGATATTAGATTGCGGAAGAGGTTTCCTATAAGACAGAGAGCCACTAGTCCCGTGTGGTTGCATGGCTCGGATGGCTCGGGTAGCTCGCGTGGCTCATGCATGTATGAACGTAAACGGATCTCTTCCATATTGGTATTAGGGTGGGTCAGTGAACACCGTACTGTGTGTCACCCTTGTAAATTCTTTAGGTTTCAGTTATCATACATATTTCGATGATTAGATACTTTTTCTTACTCACTTAACTGATATTTTTAAAGCACTTTATCTAGCTTTAAGAGTGGTTTATGGAAGAGTTATTGACTCAAGTGTATCTCGAAGGGTAGAACATATTTACATAAACTAAGTACTTACCTGCTTATCCTATAAAAATCACGTTTGTCATGCAAACTTGTCGAGCAAGCTTGTCGTTACTTTTAGAAAAATATGCCTTATTAAACCGAACTAAAATAAATACTGTAACTTTTGCAAGTCGCTAAAAATTGCCGATAAAGTTAATAAATAACAGATTATTTGACAGTAGCAGAGATTAACAACAGTAATTTTGTACATAACTCTTTTTCAGTAACTAAAACAGGAAAGAAAAACACCTGGTTTTTATACCTACTCCTGATCCTCATCCAGTATTGTCAAGGGTATCAGTATAAAGTCATTGAGATAAAAGTTATCTCACTGAGTTGGTTTCAATCTGTCGGCACGTCATTATTGTAATGGACCCTAATGAAAATTGATGACTCTTTGATTCAATTACTTCACGCAAAATTATTTATCTCCTGTATTTGTTTTCAAAGGTATTCTATATTTTTTTTCATTTTTCATTCAATTTACTTAAAATTCTCCGTAATAGAGATTTTTTGTTCGTTCGGAATTTTGTCGCTTTTTTCGACGTTTATCGAGAACAAAAGAATGTATTTTTAAATTGACAGTTTGCTTGGAATTTTGACGGTTTGTTACGATGTTTTATCGAGAATAAAAGAATGCCTATTTCCAATATTTTTCGGACATAACTTCAAACCAAACTCAACTCAGATAAAACACCGGAAATTTTCTTCTTCGGTTCTTTGACATTTTATCTCTATTCGGAAAATCCAGAAAAGTCGACTCTGCCAAAAACACATTTGTATCACATAAAAATAATTCCGACAAGTTGAAAAAACGTCAAAAAACCAACTAAACCACATAAAGCACAAACTGCGCTGTAAAATCAACAAAAATGTCCCACAAACGTCAACCAAGTTATTTATTTCTGCAAATAAAATAAATACATCGCTAACTTTCCCCTTTTTGGCTCTTTAAAGGCTAAATTATATACGCTTGGGGTGCAAAAATGGAGACGTATGCCACTTTGGGGACCCGAGAGTTACAGCAGGCGACCTACATGGCTAGAAAGTGCTACTCTATCCATATTTTATATTCCATTACACGAGACTCTGGGCTATTGAATAGGTAGCTGTGGCCGCAACTTTTACGGAACATAGGTAACTACTCCGATACAATCTATGGGGGCTCGGGAGAAAAATTACCAGCTCATGACATAGGTTTTTCTTCGGACGTGGGAATGGTCCAGAGGCAATGATGTACATAAAACTAACCCTATAATGGTATTTACTTTAATGACTACTTTTTGGACGTATGTGCAGTGTAGGGGATTAGATGTGTTTATTGGATTTTGAGGCATTATTTGTATATACACGTTTACGTATACGTGTTTTTTTACGTTTTCCTTTAAAACTCCATCAAAAGGATATCTTTAAAAGATCGCTGGAAGGGATGACACCACCCATTGTGTCACCCTATGTAAAATTTCTAATTTATATCTGTAAATTCATATGACATAATAAAAGGCATTCTATTCTAGTTCCGTGTTTCTGCTTGGATGTAAAATTAGATTTAAAAAATACCCCTAAATGCATTGTTTAAGTCAGAAATTCGATCTATAACGTATGTGAAACCAATATCATCGTCATTATTCATATCAGCCAGCATACATCCACTGCTGAACATAATAACTACGAAGCTATCCAGTATAAACATGATTTTAATTGTTCCAGTAATCTTATAAAGCCAGTAGAACATTAAGCTTAACGTCTGCTTAAAGAAAAGCCCCACAACTCATGCATACAAAACACTGTTATCACAAGAAATGAAATACTAATTCTAACAAAACATGACTCAGCTTCATACAATTTTACACCTTAAATAATGATTTATTGTGACATATTTTATATTACATAATTACTGTTGCTACCTTAACTTTAAGTAAGATAATACCCTGTCTAAAATAATGGCCTTCAAAAGCTCTTTGAGACGATGTCACTTTAAATTTGTTCCCCTTGATAGTAAGCAAACCTGAGAGTCGTCTAAGAACATACAATGTTTCAAATAGAAGGTATTTGTGCAACAAGAAGTAGTTTTAGCAACTAGAGGTAAAGAATGCAAAAAAGGAGAACAGGCAGTCCCAGACAAAGATGGCGGGATGACCTAAACTCCTTTCATAAAGATTGGTCACAGACAGAGAGACAAAGAGAGGTGGAAAGAGCGTTGGTCAGCGGGATTGTCCGAAAGGGTTACCGCTGGCTAGGAACATAAAGGGCTAAGGAAGGAACACGGCTGGGTTTTAGTCAGTAAGCGTCTGACACTCCCTTCCGCTCCACCCAGAGCGGGAGATAGATAGATAAAACGTTTATTTAGTGCAACAAAAGACACAGGAGGGAAGGAGGAGGGGTCATTTGATGATTTCACATCATCAAAAAAAAAAGGTGGAGAGAGCGTAGGGAGGCCTTTGTCTAGCAGTGGGACATTTAAGGCTAGTAAAAAAATAAAAAAGAGAACGATTTATTTTCGAAAATGGACTGTAAATGGAAAAAAAAGTTAGCAAGAAAAACCAAAAACATGAAAAGCAATTCACCCTTCACCGGTTACTAAAGATCCACAATATCCATCTTGCTAAACCAGCCCAAGATGTCTATGCTAATGTTTATTACTCAATAACGCATATAGAACTCCTTAAAGAGTCCGATAACGATTTAACATTAATTATTATTATTTAATACTCATTCACTGAGTGAATGAGTATTAAATAATAATAATTAATTTTTAACAAGAGTGAATTTCACTCTTGTTAAAAATTTACAAAAAAGGAGAAACAGAACCAAAAATAACACAATTAAATTCTAAAAACTAAAAAAATATAATAATAATAGAATATGACTCGCCAGACCGAATTTTGTTTTAAATACTCGATCACAACTAATGCAATAGAGTTGGCCGGCAGAGTTAATAGTACAGGTATAGCTCCGATTTAGGTATAGGCTCTTTACGTATTTGGCATTTTTAAACGGTTTTATTTTTCGGTTAGTGTATCGAGGTGTTTTTTTTTCGAAAGTTTTTACATTTTTAGAGACTGTAAAGCACCAAGACGACCGTCAATAACGCATACCTACACGATGGCAGAGCGTATTTAGATAAAAATTCGCACATAGTTAGATTATGTCCCAGATTAAATCAAAAAGTATCTGTTATCTGAGCACATGACTTAGTTTCTCTAGGATGCTAGTGAAACCGGAGGCAACAACTAGTAAAAATAAATAAAACTGTCGCGGCAACTACGGGCAAGGCTACGTGATGTCGTCATAAAATGAATTGCTCAAAGAATAATGAAGGAACTTCTAGCAAAGTAATTATCTACATCCTTTTCTTATTGATATAAGCTTTTGCTTCCATTCTCTCTGATCTTTGAGCGGAAGAAAAACACAAAGTGTACCAGTTGCTTTATTCCCACGCAATGTTCAACCAATGGAAAGGGCTACTCCAATATTTGTTGATGGCGGATTGATATTGTGGATCAGTTAAGTAATCTGGTGCATTGCTTGGATTTAGATCACGATGGAGGTATTTTCTACACAACACAGATCGAATTGAAACATATTTGCCGTCTATCAACTGACATGTAGAAAAAAGGTATGATATACTTATCTAAAGCTTAGGTTTCGTAAAACTGCGGTTGCCGACACATAGCGTCTGTAATTTACCGTTAAATAACGTCACTGAAAATTAATTTTATTAATTATTTGGCGTGGTTGAACACCATAATATAATAAATGTAGGAAAATAAAAAAAATATAGGTGGAGGGGTAGAGAACAGCTCTTGAAAAATGTTAAAAGAAAGAAACAAATCTCTATTCTCTTAAAGGTTATTGCAATAAACTTGCTGTAATGTCAGAGCCCCAGATACCGGTGCGGCGAGTACAGTGCGCCAGTGAAACTCACTACCGCGAAACGAAAGCCGCAATGGATGCTTAGATTAGTTTTTACTAAGCAACGTGTCGCTAAGCACTTGTAACGTCAGCAAAAACAAATGAGAGGAAAAAAAAAATATGTACATTTCGGATGTTTAAAGTGAAAACTTCTTTCTACTTTCTGAACAGTGAACGAAACTCAACCGTCACGCTCGGGTCGGTGACGCTGAATCGGGTATACTCGGGTCCAGTCCGTCAGTGTTACTGAATCGCGTAATCTCGGCTTCAGTCGTAAGTTTTTACTCTTATCGTGTAGTCATAAGCGCACACCATTTTTTTTCGGTAAGGGCCCGTTCTTGATAACGATAGAAAATGTTTCATTAAAGTGTTTCTTACAAAAATAGCTAAGAGTTTCTTAAAAAAAAAACGTTTATAAATCAGAGTAGAAAATGCTTCAGAAAAATAAGTTAAAGAAAATAATATTACACTGTTAAATAATATTCAATTCACAATCAGAGCTTATAATTTTATTAGCGTGCACATTTTCCTTGTTTGACTTTAACATCAAATAAAACAGATAATATCGAATCGGTTAAATGTAAACTTCCTGAAGCTGGAACTTTGGATTTCGATGTGATTGTATTGTTTCCTCGACAAAACGAACAAAGACTTTTTTAAATAAATATGGAAATAAGGTTGAAAAGTAATTGTATGCGTCTAAATGCGTAAAATTAGAAAATATTTTTTTCTAATTTATATTACTTATACGAGTAGGTATTTTGTACCGACCTTTTTTTGCTAACCTTATATTAGCTGTCACTTTCCCGAACAGAATAGAATAAGATAAACATATTATTTAAAATTAGTTTATATATTGATTAAACTATTAAATAGAATGGAAATAAAAATAAATGTAAGTAGAGTACTTATAATTTTCTTCTTTGGTAATTAAAATATTATTGAACTTGTAAATAAATATATAATAAATAATAGATTTACTTTATAAATCCCGGAAAAGCTTAATGGAAAATGCCTACTTAATAACATAAAGCGCTTCGATATTATGGATTCTGAGCACCCTTCCTAAGCGTAAAATAATTGGGGGCGTAATATAATATCTGCCCCGATTTGAAAAATGAGATAATAAATGTTTTACCAAATCCGATCTATTAAAACACTCGTGATAGCTTCATATCACGAAGAAACATTATTTATCTATATACTAGCTTCTGCCCGCGACTTTGGCTGTGTGAAATTTCTTGTTCCCCCAACCCACCCCGTCGCATCGCATCGTCTGCCCGCGCTACTATTTCGCTATGGCTTAGCGTTCTTTCTTACTTTTTTCTTTTTACTCGGCCCCCATGAGTCGTAGCGTGATGTTAAAAAAGCCTATAGCATTCCTCAAGAATAGGGCTATCTTATACAAAAAGATTTTTTCAAATCCGTCTGGTAATTTCAGAGATTAGTGCTTTCAAACAAACAAACAAACTCTTCAGCTTTATTATGTATCAGTATTAGTATGATAGATTCAAACGTATTTAATTATCACAGTCACGCTAGTTATACGTAGGTATTTACACGTTTTAATAAAACCTATTTACCTAATGGAGCACATTAGAACAGAAAAGTACACCATAAAATGAGAATTTCCATTCGATCTGAGTTCAAAGCGAGTTGTAAAATCGATTTTATTACTTTCGCACCATAAAGTCCCGAACGCATTTTTACATCGATAGTACCTAGATAAGTACCCACTTCCTTCGATAAAGTACTTATAAAATACTCTAAGCAAGTTTCGTTGTTATCATCAATACCGCCCCATGTTTTATGGGCATTTTATGCTATTAAGCAAGACCGTAGCTTCTGCGTGATTTTTATACTTTTTTCATAAAATATGGCGTTTAGAGAAATTCCAATGGAATGGGGAAAACGCAAAAAGGTAATAAAATGAAAATCTTTGTTTTGAAAAACGTGGTTCTACCGTTCTGGGCTGTTAAGTCGGTTTCAAGTGTAAGACGTTAAACAGCAGAGGTAACTAATAAGAGATCTTTATAATTTATATTACTTTTTACAAGCAATGAACAATTTCTCAAGCTTCAAACTATTGTGCAAAGATCGAGAGGTCGAGCCCCGTACGTCGTGTTACACTATTGAAAAAAACATTTCAAACTACTACAATTATGGTCTTCTTAGCGTATCGATGGCAAAAAGTTCAAACGTCTTTGTCCCAAAATTCAGCTGCGCGAACTCAGTCTGACAGATGCTTTACTTTGTGTAAATTATTTCATCACCACTGCTCTCAAAACGGTGAAGGAAAACATCGTGAGGAAACCGGCATACCCTAGAACCAAAAATTTGAAGACATGTAACACCTACCACTGGGCCCACGTGGTGGAGTATGGCCCACTCCTTCTTACAGAGAGGAGGCCTGTGTCTCAGAGTGGAAACAGTATAGGCTGATTGTGTACAATACCGTATAATAATATTCTTTAAACCGGATAATAATCCAAAATCTTAAAAAAAAAAAACGGACAGAAAAAAATCAAGTCCGATTGTTTTTACCATCCGTACCTAACTGTGCTCGCGACTAACGTCGGTGCACGATAGTGTCAACAACCTGACAGGTCTTAGCGCAGTCTTCCTGAACAGGTTCCCCAGGACTAGTAGGTAATCCTTGTGAACAGGACCTATGTCATATAACGTCGTGCTGATAATACACTTAACTATTTATTAGCTCCGGATTCCTTCGTGCTGGTATTCAGTAATTATGTTTGGGTATTTGCGTTGCAAGGGAGTTGAGCTGTGGTATTGTATAGAGATATAGATATTATAATTTTTATTTAATAATAACTAGCTTCTGCCCGCGATTTCGTCCGCGTAAATTTTTTTTACCGTGTCACATCGCATCGCCTGCCCACGCTATTATGTAGTCATGCTTAGCGTTCTTTCTGACTTTTTTATTTCTGCTCGGTTCCTAAGGGTCGTAGCATGATGTTAAATAGCCTGTAGCTTTCCTTAATAATTGGTCTAGCAAATGCAAAAATATTTTTCAAATCCGACCGGTAGTTCCAGATATTAGTGCGTCCAAACAAACAAACTCTTCGGCTTTAGATATAGATAATGTGTATAATATACACAGAAGTTGTATTGTAATGATTTTTAGGCTATAAAGGTTTGTCACTCTATGGTTCTCTCTCTATCACCACATATTGCGATAGTTTCCCATTCATTTCCCCATTCCATGAATTGCAATAATTTGCAGAGTGATTACTTCTGAAAGCTGAAGATATGAAATGCCAATAATGATTTTGTATCAATGGTTCGGATATATTCATCTGCTATGTAACGTTACGGATAATTACGGCATAATACAGACGACATATGCACAATTAGTGACGTCAGCTCTTTGTTTGTGCATAGATATATACCAATGGCTGCATCAATGAAATAGATATGAGGCTGTCTCCACCCAGAGCGGGAATGGTCATTTGATGACTTCCCATACAGAAAAAAAAATAGCTGTACTATGGGTAACTTTATTTATAATTATTAATTGTTAACACATAAAATACAATATTAATAAAAGTAATAATATGTACAAGAAAATAAAAAGGAGGGAAAATAATCAAAGGGCATCAAAAAATTCATCCGCATCGCTGTCAACAGGAAACGTGCCCAAAAGACTGGCAGCATTGCCACGTTGTATGGCAATGCTGATTCTTTGGCCCAAAAATAAGCCAGCCCTCTGGTCACGTGAAGAGTCGACCAATCGCTTGGCGATGTCTCGAAATACTAAGTGGGCACTCGGGCCCCATGGCCCTAGAGTTTTTCTTGTACATATTATTACTTTTATTAATACTATGGGTTGGTAGAAGTAACATCGCTGTCACTTATGACCTTTTCAACCTTATACTTATCGAAGCATAATGAATTGAATATTACATTCAAAATATCAAAGTTTAAAATGACACAAAAGTCATAGTATTCAACGCATAATTTTGTAGCCTCTGTTGGTGATCCGATAAATTAATAAATTACTAAGGGTGTTTAGGTGAGAAGTAGTCAACTGCCACTGTCCACGATTGTACCTTATACCTCACCGCAACCTTAGACTAGGACCGCAAATCACGACTATAGCCACAGAGTAAAAAAAAATTCTAGTTTAACAGTTCATGCCGCCATTTTACGGTTGTACTTGTGGTAAATATAAATATTGTTTCTAGATAGGTACCTTCTAGAGAGGTACCTACTATCATTGAAATTATTTAGATGTGAACAGTTAACAGTCGGTGAGTGATTCGCTATATTCTAATAATTCCTTCCCCTTTTTAAATCTATCCTAAGGTTGTCTTTAAAAGATCGCTCTTAGCGATAAGACCGCCCATTGTGTCACCCTTTGAACAGTTTCTATATTTATGTCTGTAATTTATATGGTGTACATAATAAAGAGTATTCTATTCTATTCTATTCTTGATTGTGTCGTTGTTATTGTCGATGAGCACTGCGTTTGAAAAAAAAATGTAAATGATAAATATTTTTACATGTAACTACGGTAACTACGATAATAAAGTATATCTTGAACCTTGCCAATGCAAGGTTCAAGATATACTTTTTTCCTAAAAATCTATACTTACCTACTTAGGCTTTTCAGTACTCTATTTAGTCTTTCAAACATTCATGTTTAAGGATTCAAAAATCCTATTGATCAATTATAGCTAAATAGAAGATCTGTAATACATTTACTAGTACAATATTTACTAACTTTAACTTTTTGGACTTAAATCACCAAAAAAGGAAAAGTGGAGCTCAATTCCCTATATGAGAAGAAGCAGTGCAATGGGATATTGACAAACTGCAATAATATACCGGATGACATTATTTGCCGTATTGAAAAAAATAATAGGAAGGTGAACGGAGTGGAAGCCTTACGGCATAGAATTTTTATTTATTTTATTTTTCAATAACATACTAAGAAATTGATCTAGCAATAAATACTACACATTTGAAGTTAACTTGTCATACTAGTTTTGAAAAAAAAGTGGCCCTCCAGGAGTGCCGACAGAAGTGAAAAGTTGAATAATGAATAGATCAGACGAGGTTACCTGTAACTGAAGTCCGATCTTCATTATATCAGCATCTCATCCGAAGTGATCACTGTTACATGTAGTTATGCCTTCTGAACTACTACGCTGCACAAAGTTTAAAAAATAAAAAGTAAAAAGGAACGCCGCCATCCAGTATAGGTAAGTGTCATCTGTCAACATAGACGTCATTAGTTCAAAGTTAACAGCAATTTTATACAGGGTGATGAAATGTTAATTAACATTGAATTGTGGGTGGTCGAGGGAGTGATCACTTCGGATGAGATGCTGATATAATGAAGATCGGACTTCAGTTACAGGTAACCTCGTCTGATCTATTCATTATACTTCGCATCTCATCCTCGTGATCACTGTTACATGTAGGATGTTAAAAGAAACTATAAAATTGCTGAAAAAATACAGTTATATTTGTTAAATCCGACAAATTATAATTTTTCCATGGAATGATATAAATCAACACAATCAATTCCTCGAGTTTGTACTTATCATAAACATTAATTTATTATAGCTATTCTTATTAGCTTAGTAATTGTCAAGAATAGCTTTAGAAAATGACGAACAGTTATTTTTTATGGGTCTATTATAGAACCTAGCAAATGTGGATGAATTATGTGACCATCCAGCTGATTGTCTTATAATATCAATGTTTACGCCCTGACAGGCTGCTTTTGAAGTAGACGCATGACGTGTACTATGAGAACTGAACATGGAGATATTAATACCGCTAATCTCAAGAGTACCCTTTATCCATCTGCTGATAGTGTCAGATGAAGCAGCATGATAAGGCTTCTTAAAGGTAAGAAATAAACTTTCATTTTCACCCCTAGTATGTTCAGTTACTTGTAAGTAACAACGTAATGTTGAAGCTGGACATATTTTGACATTTGTATCGTAAAATGGTAAAATTAGTAAGGGTTGAGCCTTGCCGGGAGCTGATGTTTTGATATTGTCAGGGACTTTTATTACAATTTGGTCAAGTAAAAAGGTAATATTTGAAACTTTTATTAATGCTATTGTTTGAATTCTATGGCCGGTACATAAAGCAATTAATGTTGCTAACTTTTTTGTCAGTAACTCAAGGCTGAGCCCTTCATTTGGGAACAGAGATTCAAGATAATTTAATACAATATTAGTATCCCATATATAATTATATTTAGGAGCAGGTGGCCTTAATTTTGCCACACCCTTGAAAAAACGTTTTACTCTATCATCAGTGCCCACATGAGGTCCTAATATTAATGCTAAAGCAGATCTAAAACTATTAAGGGACCCATGACCTAGACCCCTCTCGAAATGAAAGTTAAAAATGAAATCACCATGGGAATCGAACCATTTAGAGGGTCGACGTCATTCTCCCCACAAAACTTACACCAAAGTTTAATGGCCGTATTATATTGTTTCAAAGTGTTACTTGAAATTGAGGCTAACATAACATTAATAGCAGGCCCTGCGATTCCTCGTCGACTCAGCGATTTCCGCATAAGACTGCTGCAATCAATGTCAGTGAATTGTGGAGAGGATGGCGTTCCCTGAGAGGTGAAAGCAATAAATTAGGATTTGGTTTAAAATATATGACCATATTGTTTTCAATCATACGCCTAAATAAAGGGTACCATGGCTGGGCTGGCCAATCTGGTACAACTAATATTCCTCGGGCATTATCATTAACAATTTTATTTATTGCTCTTAAAATAAGAGCAAAGGGGGGGAAAGCATAAAAGTAATGCTTCGACCAATTTATAGTAAATGCATCTATGTATTTTGCATCTGGGTCTCTATGCCATGATGCATAAATTCTACACTTTGAATTAGATCTAGTGGCAAACAAATCTACTTCTGGGGTTCCAAAAACAGAGACAATTTTTCTAAAAGCGTGATCTGACAATTCCCAGTCAACCTCAGTACAAGAACGTCTAGACTCCTTATCAGCTTTATTTTCTTTTGATGGAATATATGATGCATAAACCCAGATATTCTTAGTTTCGCACCATTGCCACAGATCACGGGCTAGATTATTTAAATGTGGAAACCTTGTACCGCCCATTTTATTGATATATGAAATTGCAGTTGTATTGTCAATTCTAAGTAAAACCTCACAATCATGCAGATCAGAAGCAAATGTTTTAAGACCGATAAATGCGGCTAATAACTCTAGATAATTGATATGACAATTTCTTTCAGATTCAGACCAAAACCCGTTTGCTGTTTCTCCATGACTATGTAAACCCCATCCTGACCTAGATGCATCGGAGTAAATTTCTAATGCAAAATTAAATGTTTTCATAGAGTTAACAGCTCTTACTAAGTGTTTTATCCACCATTCTATATCCTGGTAGATAAACATGTTCATTTGCATAAATCCCTCAAAATTACCATTATTTTTAATTAGTGCTTTGGTTTTGAATCTTTCAAATACTTTAGTATAGAGAAGACCATAGGGGATTGCTGGACAAATTGAAATTAATGAACCTAGTAACTTAGCAAAATCTATAATTTTGATTTTTTCTTTATTAGAGCATTTTTGCAGCTCTGATAGAATTTTTTGTCTCTTATGGGAAGGTAATTCTACTGACATTTTTATAGAATTAAAAATGAATACAAGATATTGACACCTTTGGTGTGGTTGTAATGAACTTTTAGTAAAATTTATAATAAATCCCAGTTCTTCCAGAAGTTGCAATGAACACTCTATGTTATTTTTGCATTGATTTAATGTAGCCCCAAGACATAAAATGTCATCGAGATATATGCATGAGATGTAACCTTGCGAACGTAAGAGACTAACTATTGGTTTCATAATTTTTGTAAAAACAAATGGGGCTGTATTCAACCCAAAGGGTAAACAAGTAAATTCATATAAAGTACCCTGGAAAAGGAAACGGAGGTATTTTCTGTCTTTAATTGAGACAGGTATTAGAAAATATGCATTTTTTAAGTCTATTTTCCCCATGTAATAGCCAGGGCTTATCAATTTTAAGACTGTCCTTATATCCTCTAACTTAAAGTGATTAGTTGGTATAAACCTATTTAATTTCTTAAGATTTAGTATAAATCTTTTAGACCCATCTGGTTTTGGTACAAGAAAGATACTTGAAAGGAATTGATTTTTGCATGGCATGCATTCTACTATGGCCCCTAAGGATAATAGCTTAGTAATTTCCTCAGAAATAATGTGTATTTCCTCATTGGTAAATGAATTATTTTTAGGAAATATTGATTGAGATGGAGGCCTCTCAAAAAAGGGTATGGAATAACCAGTGACCCATGATAGGATTTCAGGGTCAGAAGTAATAGTTTTCCACTTATTAAGAAATAGTGAAAGTCTGCCTGCCTCTAACGTCGTCTCTGGTACTGATTGGTGCGTTGCTGCTGCCGATAACCGTTGCTTCTGTACTGCTGTCGCTGCGGTACCGGTCGTGGTTGTGCTGCAGCTCGGTATGGAGGCCCACTCACACGGGGTTGCACATTTGCTCGGAGCGGGCCCCTTGAGTTTAAAGCAACTGGGCCTTTGCCTTTAGGCAGTAAGGGTTTGGCTGTAGGAAGTATTGGAGGAGATACTTTTAAGTCCTTTGCTGAACTTTTTGTAGCTTTGCAAGCTTTTACTTTCTCCTGTAGATCATCACCAAAGAGATACTCGGTTATGTGAGCATTATTTATAAGTTCTTTCATGTCTTTGTTAAGGCCTGGTATAATGAGGGATCTTCTTGTAATGGAGTCGGCATGGAAAATATCACATAGCATTCGGCCGGCATCACTTATGACTTCAATGGTATCTTTATTTTCGTTACAGTTATAGTCTAATAGTTTAGACAAAACTGTTCCCAGTGCTGAAATGGCTAAGCCGAGTTTTTTCTGCTTTTATGATGTCATTTAATGAAGGAGGCGTTAATTCAGTACAGTTTTTTGGGATTTCATACTTTTTTAATAATGTTTCCTGGGCTTCTTTGCCTAGCCCATCCCTTAGAATAGTTTGCCATCTCTTTTTTAATTCACTATGTAGCATTGTCTTGTTTTCTTTTTCATCCCCTTCTTCACCCAGTAGGTCAATAATAGATTCATCTAGGATTGGTTCTTCTATTAATGGGTTTTCCACAATCAACTCGGCAGGGTCCCCCAATACTGGGTCCTCTAATACTGGGTCCTCTAATACTGGGTCCAACAAAACTGTCTCGCTCTGTATTGAGATGTCTTCATTTGTAACAGGAGTCCCATGCTCTACAAAGGAGAACATATCATATAGCAACCCGTAAGTACTCCATGGTCAACCTCTCGTGAAGACTCTAGGATACATAGGTAGGTATAGCATTATGTTTAGTAAGTATTTCTCCATGGTCAACCTCTCGTGAAGACTCTAGGATACTTAGATAGGTATTAGCATTATGCTAATTATTTTTCCCTGGTCAACCTCTCGTGAAGACTCATAAGGGAAAAAATTGGTGGTTTTGGCGGGAGCACAGCCCGATTGTAGGTACAAATCATACAGTGGTCATCCTCTCGTGATGACTCGTAGGTAATTGTATGTTGTAAATAATATCAAAAGGAAAGAAATAATAGTTTTATATCGAAATAACACATTCATTTCAATTTAGTACTAACCTGAAGAATTCTTGGAAGAATTCGTGATTTTTTCCAACTTCTTTTCTAGTTTCTTTAGTTTTTTCTTTAGCTTCTCCACTCCATCCGTATCTTCAGATCGTCTTTTGCCCATTTTTAACAACGAACAGTAAGAAGTAAAGCTTTTACAATTAAAAATTTGTAAAAATACTGGAAAAAATACGTTGCAGCGCGGGAGCACAAAAAACACAATGACGTCTATGTTGACAGATGACACTTACCTATACTGGATGGCGGCGTTCCTTTTTACTTTTTATTTTTTAAACTTTGTGCAGCGTAGTAGTTCAGAAGGCATAACTACATGTAACAGTGATCACGAGGATGAGATGCGAAGTATAATTACGTGTGTATTTTTTGAATCGTCTTATAAACAAAACATGCGCGGTGTAGGTTACGGTAAAAGTGTCGCGAGTTCAATGGTTTTTTAAAAACTAATCACACTAATATTATAAAAGCGTAAGTTTGTGTGTGTGTGTGTTTATATGTTTGTTACTTCTTCACGCTCAAACGGCTTGACCAATTTTGATAAAATTTGGTATGGAGGTAGCTGATACCCTGGATAATATATAGGCTACTTTTTATTTTAATATTCCCACGGGATCGAGAGTAATGCGGGTGAAACCGCAGGGCGCAGCTTTCAAAATCGCACAATCATACTCGCACAATTCTGCCCCCGATAGGAAAAAAGACGCATCTAACAGTTTTTCCAGATTTGAGTTATGTATATTGCCGAAATCAGAAAAAAAACGCGCATCTGCCTGTATTTTTTATATCTCTCTAACTTCCTCCAGTGCGGTTTTAGCACAACAAAATAGGGCGCTTCTGTTCATTTTTTACACCCGATTGAAGATGAAAAGACGAATTTATGTGAAACTTAATTAAAATGTCGCATTTATGTAGATAATGTCATTATACTTTATAGTTTTTTTTTAGTTCAGTAATATAAAAGGCGCATATTTGTCCCTATTTCTAAAAGGAAGTTAATAAGACGCAAATAGGTATTTGCGACTAACGCGCTAAAAAAAAAAACTGTTTTTACATTAAGAAAAAAGACCACATCTGACCACTTGCGCCCATTTACTTCGTAGAATTGTTTTAGCATAGGCGCATTTGCCATAATCGTCTTAATTACTTTACGTTGAATAAAAAATTGTGTTTTATTTACAAATAATAAATTAGGCTATGACTTATATGATAACCACGAACCTACTGTACTATTTCTGATATACTACCTTAGATAAAAGGGTTATTAAATATTTTATAAACATTTTACCTAAGCCAAGGGCTATCTACATACTTTCTAATTCTTAAGAAAAAAGGCGGTAATACCTATATGCGCCCATTTATGTTAAAATCATTTATTAGATAGATAAACTAAATACTTAGAAAAAAAGTACAGCCAAAAGCGTTTGAAATTTAAAGGACGCATCTAGCCGTTTACGTCTATTCAATTAAGTATGTAATATTTTCCTTAATTTTTTATGCTAAGATGAAACTGTTTTTTCATTATTTTTATTATAATAATTTAATAAATTCATATTATTATTAAACCAGGTTAAAGCCTATTATTAGAGGGTATTATTTTCAACTTTAAGTATGTAAAATATTAATTTACTCGAAGACAGCATACGATTTCCCGTTTTATTCATTAAAACATTTATTTCTCCGTTTTTACTTTTTGTTAGATACGTCTTTTTAACTATCGGGGGCAGAATTATACTATTAAATGCGCGGAATTTATCAATGAATTTATAACCGGACCCTAGACTTCACTTGCAAATATTCTCGTGTATGGCTTTTGTTCCACATGCACAACGCACCATTCTATTTTCGAGATGGTAAAAAATTTCATCCGGTCTATAATGTGACTGACAATTGTGTAATGCAAAAATCTATAATTTAATTTGAAACAGCAGCTAACAGAGAAAGCATAAGCCGCTAGTACTGAAGTGTAGATTCGCTATAGCAGCATGTTTATGTAACTAATTTAATTACTAGCGTATAACATCGCTAATGCTATTGTAATTGGATTATATATTATGTATTGGTGTATTCCAGTTATTGAAACGTATGTCATAATCCGAATAGCGACCGACGTGAGACGGAATGCCTTTGACTGTTGTGGAGTTGTGTAATATAAATATTTGTGGTGCGGTTATTGTATTGTTTACGGATGTAAACAGTCAATCCTGTTACTTTACCGGAGAGTAAGGAACAAGCGCGAACGAGCGCGAGCGCGCTTGCGTGAGAAAAAGGAAAAGAAAGAAAATTAGCGCAAACTTAATGCAACAAAAATAGTAAAATAATTGTAAAGAGCGCTGTAAGAAATTAGCAGGAATTTGTACCGCACGGTACACGAAATGTGGGTGTACTATAGCTACACCTCCGTCCGACCAGGACCAGGCCCGTGCCGGACGGCGCGTACCTACGTATTCCACGCGCGCCTCAAAGAGATGTCAGCATCAACCGAAAGGGCCCGTCAGGGCCGAAGTCTGCCGGGTTAGCGGGATTGTCCGAAAGGGTTACCGCTGGCCCGGAACATAAAGGACTAAGAAAGGAACACGGGTTTCCCATCCTGAAAAAAAAAAAAGATCTGGGAATCGAGCCCGGGACCCCATGCTGAGCAGCAGCACTTGTGACAACTAGACCAACGAGGCAGAAAAGTAAAGAGGGGAGGGGGGAGTAAAGTAACCTTTTTATTCCATATTCCTATTAATACCCAAGGTCTTCACGACCTTTTACTTGGTACTAAACCAAGGTGTTATAGAAGATACTTGGGCCATAAAACGGCGCGCGTGACAAACACGCATAACGGTAACTGCGGGAATAAATTAGGTAAGTATCCTTCCACGGGCTGAAAAAGTGTTACATTTGTATGAGTGCTCGTTAACATTCATTATGTAGGTAGTGTACGTAGACTATACGTACACATACTACGTCGCCTAGAAGAAGATAGTACCTAGTAAGAGTGTTATAATTTTACTAGCTGCGCCTCGCGGTTTTACCTGCATAAGTTACGATCCCGTGGAAATATCGGGATAAAAACTATCCTAAGTCCTTTCCCGGGACTCAAATTATCTCTACACCAAAGGTCACGAGACAGACACACTTTCGCATTTCCGTGGTAGTCTTAGATATTGATCTTATTATTATTCCACTCTGAAATTGGCATTTTTGTTTTTGTTTGATTGTCGTTGTTTTCACGTTTTGTTGTGATATGTATTGTCATTGTCAATGTCAGTTGTCAAATAATAATGTGTGTTGTCTTTGGTGCCTGGCCCTGACATCAAACAATGGACAAAATTGACAATATTTTCTAAGATTGAGTACGAGGCTTTTGACTACGTTATTTGTGTGTATTTTATGTTCTTTTTTTAATATTTTTTTAATTTTTATTAGTAATGTGCGTTTTTGTTTGTGCAGAATAAACTAATTTTCTTTCTTTTTTCTTTTCTATCTAACTTTATAGCAATGGCACTTTTCGGATCTTTACACTGTTGCGGCACTGTAGATGCTAATTCCTCGTAGGAATCCCAAAAACTTGCATGGCATACTTCTATAGTATTTAAAGCGTTTCGTACGTTCCCAATAACTGCGTCAACTAAACCGAGTTACTCGGCAGAGCACTCGGTTCGGTAAACATAATACCGAAATATTTGGTAGGTACTTGGTTACTCGGTAAAACTTGTACTTACTCAGCGCAACTCTAGTAATTATTAAATCAACACAGATTCAAATATTGTTTGTTATTTTGTTACTGCAAATAGTTACACTTAATTAGTCGGTCAATTTAATACGTAAAGCATAATATAGTAATTAATGAAAATAACATAATATTCACTATACAAACGCATGTATAAAAGCAGGGGTGACCAACCGACGTAACGCCCCGCTGTGCATTTGTGTGGCTCAAGTCTTTATGTGACGCCTGAAACGTAAAGAACAAATATTTATAATTCTACTCACAATACGCTAAGAATGCGGTGTTTTAGTATTTAAATCTGATAAAATGGTATATTTTTTTTAAACAATGTAATCTCTTTTCAATTCTTAAGGCTAGTTGTTGTTAATTTAATTCTTATCAGCAGAATAAGATTAATAATAAAAGAAAGAACACTTGGGTAAAAATGGTTAAAATTATAATATGTTATAGTAAATTATCTGGTATATCGAATTCCTAACGGTGGACCACTATTTACGCCACATCCTGTATATACTCATAGCTACAGATATACACTGTAAACATTACATTACATGTCAGTGACGCGAACCCATAAAATTTCCCCGCACCCAAAAATCAGTTAACGCGCCTAAAGATTTCACTTTAAAAAGTCTTATTACTGGAAATAGGGCCAACACCAAATCCTTCAAACTTCATAACCAAATTATTATTGGAAATAGTGCCAACACCAAATCCTTCAAACTCCATAACTAAATAGGATTTATTCTTTGTTCGTCCTGAAGTTTTGTCCCACATTCCAAAAACCCTTCGTCGTCCCAAACAATATGCTTCCTTCGTCCCAAAATATAATTTTAACAGTTTCCCTGTCCCATGAGTCATAATATATGATTCATGTTGATTGTTTAACTATTGTGTCTACTTTATGGACAGTTAAGTTGATAATTATATTTTTATTCCCGCTTCGTCCTATTTTATATTCCTTCTACGGACCATAATTTTTTTGTATATGGCAAACATACTTTTTTATACAATCGGCAACAAAATGTTTACGTATTATTAAGAGCTCTCTTACATTTCGGTACTGAGCGCGCATCTTTCAGCAACGGTTTTAACCGACATCTGTCAAAATGAAAGATATACAACGTCACAGAATTTACGCGGGATTTGTCAGTACAGGCCACCTATGACCTGTGTGAAGGAAAGCTATCATTTGTAAGGCTCAGAGCAACAACCGCTGGCATCCGGTTCCGTGTATCAACAAGACTTTACCTCATGAAGGGAAACATGCTATTACTGTGTGGGATAGAAAGAATAACTTGAGGTTAGTATTGGTCGACGCCGACAACGTTACGTGTATAATCATAGTTTTAAGTTTCTTTAATATGTATTAGTTTATTATTGTATAAGATTATTTTGTGTATTTTTTCTATGGGCCTTAGTTGCCTGATAATAAAATGGTTATTCTTATTATTATTATTATTGGTGGTTTTTTTATGAACCATTAGGTATATATTTACCTGTAGTTGAGACTAGCAAGCCTGCTAGGTTATGCACACTCAGCCAGCATCTAATAATAATAATAATTTATTTATTTCAGACATAATTCTAGTCCATAGATTCAAAATCATACATTAATATTACTTATAAAATATAATATTAAATTCAAAACGATAAAAATCCAGAATAAAATTGTAAAAATAGTAAGTAATAAAATTTGTCAAAAAAAAAAATATAAATATGTCTGAATCGAATATAATAAATAAATAGTCAAATATAAAATTGTCAAATTGTAAAAATGATATAAATTGCAAACATAATGATAACTACTCTTCATTTTACCTTCTTACCTAATGCTGACAGATTTACTTATATACTTACTTCGAGAAAGAGATTCTCTTCTTGTAATTTAGAGGTTGAAAACTCTATGTCATCATCTGCCTAGCCTTTTCCCAACTATGTTGGGGTCAGCTTCCAGTCTAACCGGATGCAGCTGAATACCAGTATTTTACATGGAGCGACTGCCTATCTGACCTCCACAACCCAGTTACGGGGTAATACGATACTTTTTGGTAAGACTGGTTGTCAGACTTTCGGGCTTCTGGCTACCCGTAACGACTGTCAAAGATCCACGAATGACAGCCGGGACCAAGGGCTTAACGTGCTTTCCGAGGCACGGAGGGGTCACGGTATGTACATATGGTCACCCATCTACAAGCAAACCTCGGCAAGTATAGCTTAACTTGATTGATCGACCTGTGCGGCTGTTATTATTTAGTACGTATTTTTCGTAAATGTAACAAATTTTAATTACATCATTTGCAATGAAAAATACAACAAAAACCGGCCAAGTGCGAGTCGGACTTGCACACGAAAGGTTCCGTACCACCGTACAATATGTAGCACTAGCAACGCCCCGCGGTTTCACCCGCATAAGTGTCGATCCCGTGAGAATATCGGGATAAAAACTATCCTATGTCCTTTCCCGGGACTCAAACTATCTCTACATCTAAATCGGTTTAGCGTGAAGAGGTAGGTAACAGACAGACAGACAGACACACTATCGCATTTATAATATTAGTATGGATTACATATAAAAAAAAACACGTTTCTTGTATATCCCCTTTAATTTTTTACTTTATTTTATTATTATTTGCTGTTACAGCAGCAATAGAAATATACACTGGGAAAATTTTAACTGTCTACCTTTTACGGTTCATGAGATACAGGTTACTGACAGACAGACAGAGAGCGGAGGCTTAGTTCCGTATGCACCCCTTGGGCACGGAACCCTAAAAACAGTATAATAAATTCAAGGCACCTGTAATATCCTGAAATCTCAAAACAAGTGACAGCACGTCAAGTTAACATGAAATGTCAAACAATTTCATAATGTGACGCCTCGTAAGCTCAAAGTTCGCTAAATTATCTTGCAAAAACATGTAACGAGTTCTTGTTTCACAAATTAATAAATACCACATTGTTTTCAGCTGTAACATGAAATAAATCTTTTTCAGTTTAAATAGATTCATATTTATTCAGGAACTGTGTCGACTTTTGCTTTTTTTTGGTCGTTGTGCTTTATATGTGTACCGAAATCCACTGTTCTGGTAAAAAATCCATAGTTAAGACCCTCTGGTCAGCGGGATTCTCCGAAAGGGTTGCCGCTGGCCCGGAACATAAAGGGCTAAGGAAGGAACACGGGTGGGTTTTAGTCAGAGTCTGACACTCCCTTCTGCTCCACCCAGAGCGAGAGGGGTCATTTGATGATTTCCCATCCTGAAAAAAAAAAGACCCTCTTACACTACAAATCACATGCAGCATAACCATATAATGTTCCCACTCCCGGCCCACAGGCCTCCTCTGCTCGAGAGGGAGTGGAGACGTAATCCACCACGCGGGTCCAGTGCGGGTTGACAGATGTCAGATGTCTTCGAATGTTTGGTTCTAGGACATGTCAAACCCTCACGATGAAACGGCGAAGAAAAACTCTTCACCGTTTTGAGAGCAGTGGTACACAAAGTACAGTGCCTGCTTGACTTCGAACCCACGACCTACAAACTCGTAAGTCGCGACCGTTACCACTGAGCCACCACTGCTCAATCATGCATTTAGCGCTAAGCAAATTTAAAGCATCGTTTTATTTTTGTTAATCGTTTGAGAATGATGAGAGGCTTGTCGCTAAGTAATAACAGCTGCACGGGTCGATTGATCAGGTTAAGCTACGCTTGCCGCGGTTGGTCCGTGGATGGGTGACCATCTTTACATATCAAGACATTGTTTAACTTAAGGTACAGAAGCTATACAACGTTTATTAGTAAGGCGGTAGGTCCTCACATTCTATTTAAAGTTTATTTATCTGTGTGATAATAATTAGTATTTAACAGTTATGGGTCAATATCGCATTCTTAATTCGGTTTTTAAATGATTATTTTCCCAACCCGCTAGGTAGATTATAGCCCACTCACTCTCGAAGAGAGGAGGCCTGTGTCCCAGCAGTGGGAACATTATAAGCTGATTATGCTTCACATCAATTCAGATCTCTATGTACTTGGCCAGACTCGCAGCGCGGGGCGGGGAGCCGCGTGGGTGCGGGAACGCGCGCGATCTGCCTGTCCGCAGTCGAGCGTGGCTTCGTTCCGAGTGTTATTGTGTCCAGTGTTAGTTAAAATATAATATGGATGAAGAAGACTTATTTTTACTATAAAAAAGCTCGAACTAGTTTGAGAACGCCGGTCCCCACGTGGGCCGCCCGCGCACTCTCTGTGGGCACTTGTATGAACGACCTATGGCGTGAGTTGCCCACGCGCTTCCCGCCCCAAGCATCCCGCGCCGCTCACCGCGTCCGCGTGCCCACTATGGACGTTCAAAAGAAGTTCTTATGTTTGAGTACGCCGCGCCCGCCCCGCGCCCGCGTTTGCAGTCTGGCCAAGCACTAACTGTTTATACTTGTATAAGTACAAAAACAGATATGCCACAATAGGTACCTAAAACAATTGCAACGCAACTGTGTATGAATATCTTGTTTGTAGTAACTTCTTCAGTATGATAACTCAATGTATTTTTAACCAGGCTGCGGCTGTCATACCTACTGTGATACAAAAATAAAACCACAAAAAAGATTTCATCTTTATGAAAAAAAATGAAAATGCAGCTGACGATTATAATTTAATAGACATCAAAATTATTTAAAAGCCATCGAAATCAATGTACCGAATATTCCCGGAAAAACGCGATTGAAAATAACCGTGTTTCCGCATGGGCAAGGCGAATATTGCATTTTCACTCGAATGAAGTGTCAACTGCATTTTAAATAACTTAGTAGGCCAGGCTCAGCAGCCGATATTGATTTGCCGTATTTCTGGCTACTATTTTCGGCAGCATCGTCGGTGAGAAAAGGCATTAAAATTTATTCGGAAACTGGGCCGTTGTTTTAAACTAAAAGAGATGACTTTTCAAATTGTTTAAAATAGACAACGAATTTAATACTACTTTGTTTTTGTTGAATTCAGTTTGAGTCCGCTTTTGTCGTTCGAAGACGAGAAAAACGTGAATACACATCTTCATTTCGAACTGAATACCTACTAAAGTATTCTTTCATATCAGCATCCATACTAATATTTTAAATTCGAAAGTAACTCTGTCTGTCCTTTTCACGCCTAAACCACTGAACGGATTTCGATAAAAATTTAGTATAGACATAGATTGCATCCCGGGGAAAGACATAGAATAGTTTTTATTGACATACCATGCGAGAGAGGCCGCGGGCAGAAGCTAGTATTTTATAAGCCTCTCCCTGAGTACTCCAACATCCATTGCACTCAACAAATGTGTAGTTTGAAAACCTTTATTTATATACTATGAATTTTACAAACACCATAATCAAGGATTTTAATGCCACGCCTGATGGCTGATAATATTGTAAATTTTATAAGCTGTGTAATTGTGTCTATATGAAACGACAAGATCATGGCCGCAGATAATCTCTAGTCGCAAACTAATGAAGCAATGACAATTGCACTTGAGCAGGTAAGACTGTTCACAATGCCCATTAATTGCCAATGGACTTGATTATTGTTGATTCAACGGACGTACGTTTATGTCGGTTGAACCAACAATCGTCTTATACGATGTCCATTTTGCCGCTCTGGTGTCATTCACTCTTCTTTCTTTGTCCAGGCGATCTTTCTTTGGAATGCGCTCCCTCTGAACATCATGATGTCAACCAGTTGGTTATCTTGTAAAGTGAAGGCACTTGAAGGTATTCGTAAGAAGTGTGCAGCTTTGATTTGCTGGATTCGTTCTCTCCTCTACTTATCGTTATTAATTCTCCGGACAAAGTTTATTTTCGTTAAACTTCATTTGAGCGTCCATATAGGGCACGCTGGCGCGGTGACCGGCGAGGGCTGCTTGGCACGGGGAGCGCGCGGGCAACTCATGCTATACCTCTTTCATACAAGTGGCCGCAGTGAGTGCGGGGACCGGGGTTCTCTAGCTAGTTCGAGCTTTTTTCTAATAAAAATAAATCTTCATCCATATCATATTTTGACAAACACTGGACACGACAACACTCAGAACGAAGATACGCTCGACTGCGGACAGTCAGATCGCGCGCGTTCCCGCACCCACGCGTCTCCCCGCCCCGCGCTGCGAGTCTGGCCAAGCACTTATGTTGTATCTGCCATGATTTGTCTCTGCATCACCCTAAGGTTGACTTGTCGAAAATTCTTCAAACATTAAGTACGCTTTTGTACAGTATTTTTTAATTGTGTATAAAGTTTTAATAAATAAATAAAAGATTGAGAAAATGTTTCGGTAAATTCTGCCGAAACTCGTTGACATTTGTTAGTGGTGTCTGTGTGCTTTAAACCGTAAACATCGATACGTCAAACACATCACTATCATCATTCTCCTGTCCTTAAACTAATTTATTTGTGGTGGCACAACATGTCTTTATCTCCCATACTTCTCTTTTAGTCGTCATCTTGGTAGTTCACCCCTTTCTAATTCACACAGTCCTTCCATCGTTTTCGATATAGATATGATACGTGCACACATGAAAACGAAAATTGTACCGAAATACTGCCGGTCGATTCTGTAAAAATCTCACCGTGAAAACTTAGGTGATGTGAGTTTGTTTTTGCTAGGAATTGACACTATTGACAGCTCACTTCACCTAAGTTTTCACGGTGAGATGGCTACAGAATCGCATTGCTGTTTTGTTTTCGTCACAATTCTGAATTTAAAGTTTCTCCACGACTAATCAAAGGTTTATGCATCAACTGTCAAATTCAAATTGGAATTCGGAACGCTCAAGTCTCGTTTTATTGAGTTCGCTCCATTCAGAATCACTGGCATTGGTTATTGAACTGTTTGCAGTGGCTATCTGTCTGCCTACTGAACTGAAGTGTGACTGAAGGGTGTGTCCTCAACCTAATACGATGACTTGGGAGAAATGCTATTAAAATATGGACAGGTATTTACAGCTCGGAGTCTGCATTTGAGTCCGGTTGATGGTAATAGACTCTGCCCCTATTATATGAGACTTAAGGCTCCTACAAACAGGCGCGACACGCGATATAATCGCGCGCGACACAAAGGCATCGCTCGTTGCGCGACTTGCGGTACCTTTGTGGCGCGCGCAATTTTATCGCGTGTCGCACCGGTTTGAAGGAGCCTTTAAGCATACCTGGTGAAATGTGGGTGTACTATAGGTGCACCTCTGCCTTACCCTTCGGCGATTACAGGTGTGATGTAACTAATCTGCGTTCGCGATTTATTTGCCAAAAATGTAAACAAATATGAATTATTGGAAAAATAACTTTAATTCCTAATTTCCTACACAATAAAGTTCAGTTTACGCTACAATTTCAAACATTTTTATAAAATTTTCAATAGTGCTTGTCACTCTGAAATCAACTTAATTATCATTGGAATAAAGTTGATAGGTATTTGTTTAACTTGAAATAGGGTGGTGGTGTGCAGCACTGCGCACTTTTACTAAGTAAATGTTATGTTTTAAGTTATACTACTTCTTTTTGCCTTTAATAAGTTTTAACGAGGAGGCGGCATTTTTGTTTTTGTTTGATTGTTGTTGTTTACATTCACGTTTTGCTGTCATATTTAAGCAGTGTCGCGGGCGCATCACGGATTGATATGTATTGTCAATGTCAAGTAATAATGTGTGTTGTCTTTGGTGCCTGGCCTTGACATCAAGTAATGGAGAAAATTGTCAATATTTTCTAAGCTTGAATACGAGGCTTTTGACTACGTTGTGTGTGTGTATTTTATGTTTTTTTTTTAATAATTTTTAATTTTTATTTGCCATGTGCGTTTTTGTTTGTGCAGAATAAACAAATTTTCTTTCTTTCTCTTTCTTTAACGCTCCTGTACACTTTCAAATCCGTAATAATTGTAAACTAAAACCTGTTGGCTGACCATAAATAAAAAGTTGTAGTTTTAATCGACTGCTGTCGCTGACGACAGCAGTCGATTAAAACTACAACTTTTACACATCATCTAAATTAACACAAAAATCGCCTAAAAAAATACATTTATTATTATTTAAAAGTATAGATTCGCCCACTTCGGGCGAGTAAATTCGTGCGAATCAACCAATACGAAAAAAATCTTCGATAAGGTATTCAGCATTCGGTATTTTAACATTTCATTTAACTAATAGTTATTTGTTATACAAGAGTGCAAAGTTGCTTTTTAACCGCGTGCTCAATTTTGATGACCGAGCAAGCGAAGGATTCTAAAATTGAATCACGAGCGCAGCGAGTGATTCAAAAATTAGAATCCTGAGCGTTAGCGAGGGAATCAAAAGAGCACGAGGTGAAAAATCTTTGCACTCGAGTGCAACACGTAACTTTTCATCCCACCTCAGCGAGGAAATGATGAGGCTCTTTTTAAAAATGCCAGTAATTTAGGATAGGTGTCTATATATATGTTCTTTTCATCTTTATTGTTGCTTTTAGCATTGAATACGTACTCCATAGAGTGCTTGATTCCTTGGTCTCGGATAATTCAATAAAATATGCCAGCACAACGTTTTCTGATAAAGTTTTGGCTCCTTTAGCTAGTCGCCACGTGTTAAACATATCGTACTGTTTCAAATACTTCTCGCGTGATTGTTGAGGGAGAAAGCTCATTTGCGCATTTTTTACAGTTTCAGTCAATTCTGTTGGCGTCAAATAAACTTCGTCGTCGCTAGATTCACTCATTTTAGATTTTTTACTTGTTTACAAGTTTCTTGTTTTTATTTTTAACCTAAGGTTATAACAATATGACGTGAAAAGAAAATTGCGCGCGCAAAGCAAATTAAAAAAAGTACACCAAGAAGGTTCCGAGTCTGAGTTTTTAAAAAATTAAAAGAAAAGTTGTATGATAAATTCGGCACCATGGAGGTAGAAGTAAATAGGTTTAATGATGTTTTGAATTCACAAACTTAGTGCACACGATGTTCTAAATTCAATTTACTTTATCCTCTAGCGGATAAAAACAGCTTTTGCAATCAGATATCGAAGAACAAAAATACTCTTTCCGAGATGGGGGGATGAAAAAGTTATTATTCTTTTAATTTTACTTCCGTACTGATTTTAATTAAATATTTAGCTCAATAATTAAGATTATAAAAACTGAAATATTAATCAGCTTTTGTCGCGGACTCTACGTAGACATTACCTACAGCTTTTAACTTTACAAGCTCATATTGTTAGGTACGATATAAGCTTTTAAAATATAGAGCTGTAGACTGCTTTGTCTCCAAAAACATTGTCACAGGGCTTATTGCAATCGTCACAATAGCTAGACATAATAATACATTTAGACGTCCGTCCCTCGCTCTCAGTGTTCCGTTAAATATTCGAAACGGACTCAAAGAACATCAAAATAAATTTGTTTTACGGACTGAAGGGATTTTTATTATTTCTTTTTACAACCGACGCTGCAGAAAAGTGCGCACTTCTTAGATACGATTTAATTTTGCTCCGGCGACGTAAATAATGTAACTACATTTTCTTTTGCGTTTCCAAGGTTTGTTATTCAGGTGAAAACACTTTTTCACAGTGCGAAATGGGCTTGGATTTGATTTGTATTTGACAGTCAGTATATTAGGTTTTGAATGTGAAGCGAGATTTGCACAAAAGTCAACTTACTTTTTTATTAAAAACTTATTTTATGTGTAGGTACAGTCAACGTAAGAGATAAGTATGCAGGATCGTCGGATATAGTTGAAGTTTAGTAAGAAACCGATGGATTTTTGCGAATAAAAATTAATTTTGTTAATAGAAAAAAACAAACAGCTCAATTATCAGTTGAAGTTTCAGTCGTCAACATCCATCGGTTTCTTACTAAACTTCAACTATATCCGACGATCCTGTATACTTATTTCTTTTGTTGACTGTACATACAGTGTAAAACTATTCTCGCATTGTTAATATTTTTCAGAAAAAAAAACACATATTGTGCAGAGAATTGATTGTGGTTGAAAACGGGTTTAGAATCGAATAGAATATAATATGTCTTTATTTGCTTAGAATGTAGGTACATAAAAATAAGTTGCTAAAATATAAATATGATCCATGTACATTCTACCTTAACAAGCTTATAAATTATTAAAATTCCAGAATAGTTATATTAAAACCAAATTGGAAAATAAACAATTAATATTCATATAAAAATTATAATATATTAATGTTTTTTTTTTAAATAAATTAAAGGACCTAATTAAACATAGCAAATATAATCACCTAGAAGTATTAAAAGATAACGTAAATAAGCTCACTTCTCAATTGACCCAGCGAGTACCAGCAACTCAGTCCGAAAATAATTCAGTAAAGTTCATTTCCCTTGTTCTACATAATCGGAATTTTTCCGAGAGTTCCCGTCGATGTGTCCCTCGCTTGTGTCGGTGTTCTCGTCAGTTGTCAATCTGATACGCGTGACTGACTCCACGTTTTTCCGATGGGCCTCGGGATCAAATTCGACCGATGCGGAAGCGATGTAACTCGAACGCAACCTTTACGAATGATCGTTTCATAACATGTTTATTCAAGATTCCTTTTTTATTGAATTCGCTGTTTGTTGGATAACATATATAATATTTCTAAGCCTTCATCAGCCTGAAGTGGGTACGTCCGGGAAATTAATGAAAGCCGGTATCTTGTTGTCCAAAGTCCATACAAGCAGGTACATACATATCATATACAAGGTTTCAAGAACAAAAGTCGAAAGTCTAAACAAGGAGAGTCAGAGATATAATCCTAATATTTATGCGATATAATTGTGTAAGTAAAAAGTTATATCATTCACATAAAAGGCATTGACTTGAAGGCATTGATTGCTAAGTAATAACAGCCGCACGGGTCGATCGATCAGGTTAAGCTACGCTTGCCGCGGCTGGTCAGTGGATGGGTGACCATCTTCACATACCAAGACCCCTCCGTGCCTCAGAAAGCACGTTTAGCTGTTGGTCCCGGCTGTCAGTCGTGGATCTTTGACAGTCGTTACGGGTCATCAAAAGCCCGAAAGTCTGACCAACCAGTCTTGCCATGGGGTATCGTATTACCCAGTAACTGTGTTGTGGAGCTCAGATAGGCAGCTTTGTGGTAGAGTATTACTATTAGTGCATACAGAGTTGTTATATTTAAATTAAGTGCTAGTATAATCAGCCTATAAAATTCCCAGTGCTGGGACACAGGCCTCCTCTAAGTGCTTGGCCAGACTGGCAGCGCGTGGCGGGGAGCGGCGCGGGTGCGAGCACGCGCGCGTTCTGCCTGTCCGCTCTTCTACGTGTTGTCGTGTCCAGTGTTTGTCAAAATATAATATGGATGAAGAAGACTTATTTTTACTAGAAAAAAGCTTGAACTAGTTTGAGAACCCCGGTCCAAGCGTGGGCCGCCCCACTGCGGCTACTTGAATGAACGAGCTATGGCGTGAGTTGAACGCGCGCTTCCCGCGCCGAGCAGCTCACGCCGCTCACCGCGCCCGCGTGCCCACTATGGACATCAAATGAAGTTCTTATGATTGAGTAGGCCCCATCGCGCCCGCCCCGTGCCCACGCTGCCAGTCTGGCCGAGCACTTAGTGAGAGGGAGCGAAATTTATTGCTAGAACCATCATCATCCACAGCACAACTTCACCTATTCCTGAGCATAGGCCTCTCTTTTAATGTGCCAATCCTCATGCTTCTATGCCAGCCTCATCCAGGTTCTACTCGCGATGGTAACAATGTCTCCCACCCATTTCGCCGCCGGACGACCAACACTTCGTCTCCCAGTCCTTGGACGCCACTCGGTCACTGCCTTTCTCCACCTGTCATCACTTCGCCTTGCCAGGTGTCCTGCCCAATTCCATTTGAGCTCGGTAACTTGTTTTCCGATATCGAACACCTTCGTACGTCTGGGGGTCTTGACGTTTGGGACTCGGTCTATAAGCCTTATGCCAAGCATGGAACGCTCCATGGCTAGACTTCTTACTGATAAATTCTATAAAGAAATTTAGGCAGTATTATGACGTGATAATTAATTTACCTACATACATTAGAAATAATCGCCGTCTATGTGTCATTCTGTATTAAGGCTCCTACAAACAGGCGCGACTCGCGATATAATTGCGCGCGACACAAAGGCACCGCTCGTTGCGCGACTTGCGGTGCCTTTGTGTCGCGTGTCGTGTCGCGCCTGTTTGAAGGAGCCTTTAATGTCATACTGTTGATGACAGGCACGGTGAAGAAGCATTTTAGCACTTGGAGATAAAGACCTGCATTGGCAGTCAACACAAATATTGGACGAAAAGCAACAACTTTTTTTCGCAAAGAAATAGAACGAGATGGTCTGCCATTCACGAATACAATTAATTTAGATGAAACCTCTTACCACAGACTACTATCACTTAGCAAAATTCTTGTGGGAACTCCCATAGGTAGCGAGATAGCTATGATAAACCACTAATGCATATTTTATCATTCCGTTATCTGGTTCACGCGGACGCACAATGCAACGGCCACAGGGGACTTTTTATTAACTGTTAAACCAACTATTATAGCTTTTAGTTTAAAGCACACGGGATGCTTTGCAGGATCGGCGCTTTTACGAAGGAAATGGTACTGTGGTTTAGTTAGTCGCTGCATCAAACTGATTAATCAGTAACTAAAGATCTAAACCTAATTAGTCCTGAAGCTTTATCATGCTTCCTCACCTGAAGGTTTTGGTTACGTAGATGTTATTCATACATACATAATCAGCCTATAATGTTCCCACTGCTGAGACAAAAACCTCCTCTCTTTGAGAGGGAGTGGGCCGTAATCCACCACGCAGGCCCAGTGCGGGTTGGTAGATGTTACGAGTATATGTCTTAAAATTTTTGGTTCTAGGATATGCCGGTTTCCTCACGATGTTTTCCTTCACCGTTTTGAGAGCAGCGCTGATGAAATAAATAACACAAAGTAACTGGCCTGATTGGGTTTGAACCCAAGACGTAGGTGCAACTTGTAAGTCTGGAACGACGCCAATCCGCCTCAAGCAAGCATAGTGATCAATGCTCAAGCTTTGTCTGTATGAAAAAGTAGCCTTTGCTCTGCATTGGGACATTGGTATTATCATTATTTGATACTAGCTGCGCCCCGCGGTTTCACCCGCATAGGTGTCGATTCCGTAGGAATATTGGGATAAAAAGTAGCCTATGTGTTAATCGCCTTCTATTTGTCATTCTGTATTAAGGAGCAGTGGTGGCCAAGTGGTAACGGCCGCGATTTACGAGTTGTAGGTCGTAGGTTCGAACCCAGACAGGCGCTTTACTTTGTGTAAATTATTTCATCACCACTGCTCACAAAACGGTGAAGGAAAACATCGTGAGGAAACCGGCATGTCCTAGAACCAAAAATTCGAAGACATGTGACATCTACCAACCCGCACTGGGCCCGCGTGGTGGATTACGGCCCACTCCCTCTCACTGAGAGGAGGCCTGTGTCCCAGCAGTGGGAACATTATAGGCTGATGATGATGATGATGTGTTAATCCAGGGTGTCGGCTATTTCTATACAAAATTTTACCAAAATTGGTCTAGCCGTTTGAGAGTGAACAAGTAACAAACACATAAACACACACACAAACTTTCGCCTTTATAATATTATTGTGATAGTGTGATATGGTAGTGTGATGATTATCAAGCAACATCATCTTTCACAATATTTATATATTGTTTCCTGGGATCCATTTAGGTCCTAGCTAACTGATAACTGCTAAAGTTCTAACAAGCTTCTCACATGTAAAAGTTGGTAGTTAGACTGACAAAATTCATGATACGACATAACTAGCTGAGTTTATGACTATGAGAGCGTAAAGTGTTTTCGAGTACTCGTTCGAAGCAACACAAAATCATATTCGCAGGTGTTGATATTGGACGAAGCCCCGTATACCTACACCGGAATAAAAGATGCGCAACATTTTTTGAGTAACATGTTTATGTGTTGCTGAAACAGCGTTGCGGGCCATATGGAATGTGGTTATGTGTATTCATGGTAAACAAAAGAACATCGGCAACAATACTGCGAGATTGCTGCTCAACATAGTTTTCGGTGTTACGGGACTGAAAAGTAAAACTGCGCTGCGTCTTCCAGTGTCAGTTGTTGTCATTCATAAGTTATCTTATAGAGGCAATTGCATGCTCAATACCAATAATTTGCAATTTCTCCATAGGAACTCGCATAATAATTACATAAAATAAAAATAAAAAAACAGTGGCACTCCGGGAGTGCCGACAGAAGTGAAAACAAAACACAAACAGAATACTTTGCCATCACTCACTGACATACATTAAAACCGCATACATCCCGAGGATAGCAGAACACATCCGAAGCGGGTATTTTTTAATCGTCTTATAAACAAAACGCGCACGTTGTCGCTTACGGTAGCACTGGCGAGAGTTCAATGGTTTTTTCCCATTTCAAAAGTTATCAATGACTGTTGCTAAACGTATTTATGTACCATGAGTGCACTTATACATAAACATGGATACAACAGTCCTCTCGATAAATACTTCGATAAAACATAACCGAACCACACGACACTTTAACTAATTTGATAACCTTGGTCTGTGACGAGAACGCTTTTATTCAAATTAATATTTTGAAAAGGTATTAAGCTGAAAATTGATATGTTTAATGACTTTATTGAATCGATCATTACGCAATTGAAACATTAAGACTTCAGAGCTTTTTCGAAAATAATTTTAATAATACGACAAGAGTGTATTGACGAACTCTTGGGTGTAAATCCTAGAACCGGTTCCTTGAGACACGAACAACCATCGGATCTAAATTATGACAGAACGGAATGGATGCGTAATGTAAGCACTTGTGTCTTTTGAAGATGTAACTTTCTTTCTACATCTTCCTTATAAGACTCGGCTTTTTTTTTGAGGATGGGAAATCATCAAATGACCCCTCCCGCTCTGGGTGGAGCGGAAGGGAGTGTCAGACTCTTACTGACTAAAACCCACCCGTCTGCCTTCCTTAGCACTTTATGTTCCGGGCCAGCTGTAACCCTATCGAACAATCCCGCTGACCTGGCAGGCTTCGGCCCTAACGGGCCCCTTCACATGATGCTGACGTCTCTTTGAGGCGCGCGTGGAACACGTACGCGCCGTCCGGCACGGGCCTGGTCCTGATCGGACGGTGAGCTACCCATTACTCTCCGTCCGCAGGCCCGCGCCTACGGTGGCCGGGAATCGTCGCGCGGCTCCCGACGCCCGGAGCGTCTCCCGTGGCGGCTGGGACGGGAGGCTCTCTCCTTCAGCCATCCCGCCACCTCCTTCGCTAGCACGACTGCTTCATAAAGAAGGATGATACTTGACAGAAGGATAAGACTTGGCTTAGGCTCAGCCCAAGGGCGGATCACAAGCTGATAATTAATATAACTAGTACAAGTGCTTGACAATCTGGTTTAACTTCAAGGAACATTATGTGCTTCTTTTCATGTCGACAGTAATATATATGAATATGAAACAAAAAAAAAATTGCTTAATTATTTTAGCCCTGCTTGTAACCACGCCTTTTGCGAAATAGGTAGCTTGGTGGCTTGAGTGGTATCAATTTTGACTTTTTCCATTACTTGAAAATAAAGTCAAAGTCAAATCATTTATTTCAAATAGGTCCATAAAAGGCACTTTTAAACGTCAAAAATTACAATAAAATAGAATTGATTCTAGTCCCCCCTTCCAAAAGGTAGATTTCGTATGGAGAAGAATGGGCAAGAAACTCCACCGTCACTCTTTTAAAATGTTTTCTTGTAAAACTTTTATGTGAATACAAGGCACCTAGAATAAAATTACTCTTCCACAAAAGGTAAAAAGAATTAAATTTAAAGCAATGACAGGTAAATTAATTATGTGATACATACATGGTGCTCACATATTTACAAATACTGTAAAAGTAGATAATTTATTTATGTCGAAACTAAGTTCTAAAGAATAGAATAATTAATCATGGAATAGTTGTTTTATTAAGCAACTTCATTAGAAATCGTTATTTACCTCGCTCAAATTACAACGCTTAAATAAAATATTCTATCTACTAAAAAGAGAGATGTTCCCGGAATTATTACGTTAAAACATTTCAATTTCTTTGATACGATAATTGATATTTGGGTATGGGTACAGACGAAGCGGCAAAAATGTTACTTACATGCCTTTACGACTTGAGGTGAAAGATCAAAGGAAGCGTAAATTTTACGACGAATTCATACAAAATGAGCTCACCTGCCATACCAATTGATATTAACACGAGAAAAATTCACGAGATTTTACGATAAACTTCCACTTCGCTGATGTCGATAAGACATTTATTTTTTCCGTATATTCATGCACAGCCACATCAAGTTACCCGAAACTGACAAATTTTCCCAATCAACATTGAACCTAATGCTTTAGCGACAAAGTTGAAAATCTATTAGAGAAATTTGACAGATTGTAGTAGCTTGATGTGCTGGCGCATTATGTGTCTGGTTTATTGTCAAAATAAGGGATGTTATGTCGGCTCATATATATCACGTCTGTATACACCAAACAGGGTGGCAGAAGCAGAAGTATTGTTCGGTATGATACACCCTAATTTCGTTAGTTACCTTACCTTTATCATTATTTCCATGTGAAAGGTGGCACTCCCGTTACTCCTAAACGGATATAAATCTAGAGTCCGTGCTGTGTTACTGAAATGTTTCAATACATTTACTACACTAGTTTTAAATAAAAATGTGGTCCTTTTTATTTTATGTGGATGTACAATTTATTTAATACTTTAGATATACATAATAATATGTATAGAGGCAGATTTAATGACTTTAATAAATAAATAGGTACTATTTTAAAGGAGAATTTAACGTAGAAATTTCTTTCAACTCTTCATTTTCATAACCTTACGTCAGATTTTTTTTTTTATTCGAAATGGGTTTGCTCTTGACTCTAATCTAGGTTAGAGATGACACAGACAAAGACCCACCCAAAAAAACATTTTTACATACGTGTAACATATATAACTCCTATCTTAATTAAAAGTATCTAACACCCGAACACTTCGCACTTGCAGTTCAAATGAACAAACTTTGTTTATGAACCTAGGATTTCCAATTAAACACGGTGCAAGTTGTTTGCAATAGTATTAACAATGTTTATATTGTTCAGTTGGTATTAGTTTCTGCGTTAATATGTTCACAATAATGAGAGCAGCGGTAGCACAGAGGTAACGGCCGCGACTTAAATTACGAGTTGTAGGTCGCAGGTTCGATCCCAAACCGGCCTTACTTTACCTATGTAAATTACTTTACTTTACCTATGTAAATTATTCACCACTGCTCTCAAAACGGTGAAGGGAAACATTGTGAGGAAACTGGCATGTCCTAGACCAAAAAATTCGAAGACATATGACATCTCCCAACCCGCATAGGGCCCGCGTGGCGGATTACGGCCCACTCCATCTCACCTAGAGGAAGCCAGTGTCCCAGCAGTGGGAACATTATAGACTGATTACGCTATCTTATGCTAATGTGGCCTTGTAGGACAGTAGGAGAGAGAATAGGCCACCTTTTCTTGCAACCTCGCCTCTTCTCGAGTCCTCGATAATTATTGTTTATCCGTAGGATTCCGTACTTTATGATGTGATAATATGTTTTCCATGAGAAAAATAAATTGTGTACCTGAAGAAGATGCGCCACACGTGTGAGCCTTTTGCTTGTTATGTGTGATATCTTCGGATATCTCTCGGTACTGCCATTTATTATTTTTTACTTTTATGTAGTGTTATTTATTAATTTTGGGTTATGGACATGCCGATTTCCTCACGATTTTATCCTTCTCTGTTTTAAGATCAGTGGTGACGAAGTAATTTATAGTAGTAATAAAATGTAGAATGTGGTAGTGTGGGGCAAGTAAAATGTTTTTCAAATGTACAATTACCGGGGTTTAATAAAACTTTGATACAATGTTCAATTTTTCATAGTAGTACTTGATTGGGTTCTAGTATACGACCAATAAACTCGGAAGTCACGACCGTTACAACGGGGCCACCACTGCACCTCGACGAATTTTTGTATTACAACGATAAGTACTTTTCCTTATAATTAACTAGTGTTGAAACAACAGAACTGAGGGCCGAAAATGGCCACTTTGACAGAATCATGAAAGGATAACATTATGCATCATAGTGGACAGTTAACTGTTAAGTTAATCGTATCAAATCCCATTGGTGAAATATTTTACAGTAATTTTTTTTTGTCTGTGCTAAAATATCAATTAAAAAAAAAGAAAGAAAGAAAAGAAAAAAAAATCAATCCAATCCAAATCCTTTCCCAATTTCTTTCATTATACCTAGTTAGTACTTACAGCGTAAAAAAGGAAATCACGCACTGTCTTCGCCATAATATTATGAATCATAATGTTATCCTTTTATGATTATGACAAAGTGGCCTTTGTAGGCCCCAAAATAAAATCGACGTTTTTGCATATTTGACTTGTTAGATATTTAGCAAGTCAAATATGCAAAAAAAACCGATTTTATTGTTTGATGTAGATTTTGAAATTGCGCAGCCGAGATTTACTTAGGTCTTTGTTTTAGGTAGGTACTAAAATAACCTCCTGAAACAATATTTTGTGTACAAATAAAACTACCACCCAAATTATTAAAATACCAATAACTTACCAGTAGCGAAGAGTCAATTTTTGTAAGAGGTAAGCCAGAGTAGATATATTTAATCCATACTAATATTATAAATTTGAAAGTGACTCTGTCCGTCTGTCTGTCTCTATGTTACCTTTTCACGCCTAAACCACTGAACGGATTTCGATAAAATTTGGCAGAGAGATGGATTGCATCCCGGGGAAGGTCATAGGGTAGTTTTTATCGACATACCTCGCGGGTGAAGCCGCGGGCGGTAGCTTTATTTGTCTATATCTATTATTATGTGTCTATAGAATTCTGACTATGCCATTTTTCAAAGGGAAGCCGATATGAATCGAGTTGTATGGAAGCTTCGCCACTGTAATTTAAGGCTCGTTCATACAGGCGCGACACGACACGCGACACAAAGGCACCGCAAGTCGCTCAACGAGCGGTGCCTTTGTGTCGTGCGCGATTATATCGCGTGTCGCGCCTGTTTGCAGGAGCCTTTACACTGCTTTGTTAATCTGTTTATATTTAGGTACTTCATTGTTTGCTTATTCTTTGGCAGAGAGTGTAAACAATTGTTGGGTTACTTAATTTCGTAAGATTTCTGAATAATTATATTTAATTCAATCTGGCCTGGCTGTTTGTGTATGTGAGTTTAAATTCTTGTAAACGCACCCACAATACAGGAGAAATTCCTAGTGCGTGTGTTTCCAACGTTTTTTTTTTTTTTAAATCTTTTGGATACTGACAGTAATAATGCTAATGATTCTATTGTGTTTAAAACAAACCAAAGATGCATTTTACAATTTATTTATTTAATCTTTTGGCCCTTATTTTTCATACTCTACCTACAATAAAATAACTTTACAATGCTCCTTCTCCGCCATTTAAAAGTCATAGAAAAGTTTGCGCCATTCAATGCGATTCCGCGGAAAACATTATTATCGGTTCAAGGTGCACTTCGTGTCAATATGAGAGTCGAATGCTCGTCTCAATATCTGGGAGCACCTAGGTACGTATGTGTGTGTAAGTGTGGGGTGTATTGTATGGCGGGGCTGTGTGTGTGAGAGAGAGTGACGTATGTCGCCACTTCGCGACGTTAACGTCTCGACTTCGAGTGGATTTCATTGTTATTCAAACTGGTGTGGTGGTTTTATGCAGGTGTCTTCTAGAATTGGGGTAGCTATTAGGGTGCAACATTGGTCTCTAGCTGGTGAAGGATAGTTGCAGTTGTAATAAAAAAAAAAAACAACATTAAAATTTCTGATGTTAAAGTGAGTTTTAAGTTTTTCTCTAGGTTTGACCGCTAAGCAAAGATCTCACTTTCCAGTTAGCCTGTTACGTAAACAAAATTAACAAAATAATGTATAAATTCATAAGTGTGTAAGTGGCGCTTGGCACACTTGACAAGACGCATCGTAAGGTGAGTTCATGACCCCAAATAGATTTCATCGTTTTCTTACAGCATTACCTACAAATAGGGTAACAGTTTTATATACCTTCCAGCAAATTAGGGTAACTTATTTATTCGAGCTTCTCGTGTTAGTATTTTATTCAGTAGGTGGGAAATTGTGCTATTTGCCTGTTTACAGAAGTGAGCTACCATCTTGGCGTATGATTTCGAGATAGACAGACATACTTAAAAAGATTTAAGAAAGAAAAAAGTTGGTGCTAGTTAACCATTGAGTAGTTTGAAGGGATAATGTACAAACAAACTAAAGCACAGACGCTCGAATAATAGGAAGAAAATATTTCTTAGGGGCTGTACCAGTTTTTAAGGTTTTAAAAAAGTCCGAAACTGTGAATACCGTCTACTAAAAAAATATAAAAAGAGCGGCGACACGATTGCCTATATCGCATCAAAACCCTTTTACAAAATAGGGATGTTCTAGTTAATCAAACGAATCGATTCCAATGACAAGTGACCGGCCGGTTCCATTTCGAGTATTTGAACCGCTATAAATCGACTACTACAATGACAGCGCTCGGAGATCGAGCTCTGTGTTCAAATACAACGGAAGTTTGCAAAGGTTTGGCGCTTGGAACATGTAATTAGATGCAGTTAGCTCTCATTTTAGGAGCTTCGCACGATTACCTACGTTTGCAAGAAAGAAAATTATTAGGCATGTGTGCTTTCGTAATGCGACAACCATCGTGTTAACATATCATAACATATGACAGAATTTTAAACAAAAAGTTGTTTGCACGTGTCGGCCAGTATTCAACAGTTACTTATATAAGTACTGTTCCTTGCTGAAGCCAAAAAGTATGTATTTCACCTTTGAAACGAACTTCCTTTGGTTTCACCCCTTAAAGTCCTTTAACCATTTAAATAAGTCAACAATCCTCGAGAAAAGTCTATTGAAGCAGCAAAATAAAGATAAAAGATAACATAAATACAGTTTCTACAAACGTAGTGACAAAAGAAGCAGACATCCGACGCTGTATGTTTTGTTTATAAAGAAAATATGAGTGCTAAGTCGAGTAAATGTTTTTTTTTGCTCGCGAGATAGATTTTGTGTCGTCTTGTTATACAAAGAGGTCCATGCTTCACCAATCCCCCGTCTTTGATTTATTTTGATATGTAAAGAGGACAGACGTCGATTCATGATTTTTGAAGAGGAGGGCGAGGTTAACGTTTATTAATTACTGCGTACCTATAACAGTAGATATGAGTTTTTAATTTAATATTAAAATGTTTTGTCAGAACAGAAAGTAAGGTATAAATCAGTATTTCGACGCCAAAGTGTCTTTTTGTATTTATTTGTGTTAATTGTGTTAAATATTGTAAAAGATAAGTAAGTAAATGGATAAATAAATTATGATCTAAAGTTCGTTTTTTATTCCCAGAGACTCCTGACAGGTGTAATGTCAAACTTCTATACTCACTAAAAAAACGCAAACACAAAAGACTTAAATGTCAGATTAGCCTCTGGGATTAAAAAACGAACTTTAGAGATGAAAAAAATAATTTTGTGAATTAAAACTACAAGTAAAAACGAACAGCTGTTCCCTACATTTTGACGACTTATGCGAACATAAATGTAGGGAATAGCTGATGTTTTTTCGCGACCGATTTCGTTCCTTTTTTGTATATCGTCCACAGATATAGATAGACCAAGTTTTTTTTTTTTACGCAAGTATAACGAACTGTATGAAAAAGCGTGCCATTTTTTGACTACCTACTATTACGTCACAAGCTCGCGCTCTCGCTCACGCTTACCCAGCCTGCTGTACACAGGACTGAGCGCGAAAGTGGCGGCTTACGATTTTTGAACGTAAGCTGGTGCGATTTTTGGCACGTGAAGTAGTTGCTCTTGCGTTATCCAGGTGTATCTATATCTGTGATATCGTCAGAAAAGGCGATAACAAGTATGTGGTACCTATAATTTATTGCATAGCTATATGTGGTTTCCATACTGTATATGTCTATTTGTTAGGCGACATTAATAAGTCCCTACGTAATAACTCCACACAGCTCTCATATTTATACAATTTAGTAAGTTCCTGTGCAAAATAAATACAGGTTTTCTTCATAAGACTCATTATATTCCTAAGTACTATTAGTTATTCTGTGCCAGATCTAGCGAGACGAGAGTATCGTATTAATTATACAGGCAGTTATTATTATTTTTTAATCATTTATTTATTTTGTTACAAACTTAGGAAATATTCTTTACAAAAAAATAATAAAAAACATTTAAAAATATAAAAAATCCCACCGGTATCGGGAACAGGGTCCAAGGTATCGGCGGTCAGGGCTCCAGAGAACGGAACGTCCTAACAATACGAGCCGTGTCCAGGAATACCGCTCTCTGTATCAAGCCCTTGATCCAGCTGCCTAACGAGAGCCTCCTCAGGTGTTGGTCGAGGCTCTTGGCAATTAAGCCATTGGCTGTAACGACTATCGGCACAATAATCGCTGAGTCCACACCCCACATGTCGACAACCTCGCGAGCCAAGTCAAGATACTTGATTTGCTTATCTTTCTCGTCTTTCACGAGGTTCTCATCATTTAATAATTATTATAAGCCTGTTATGTCCCACTGCAGGGCAAAGGCCTCCCTTCTGTCTTTTAATTTTTTCCTGTCTCTTGTTACATCTGGTATCCTTTAGATCATCCTTTAGATAGGCGTCCAATTCGTCACGCCATCTCTTTCTGGGCTTACTGCGTCGCCGATTCCTGTTATTCGGAATCTCTTCAGTAGCTACTTTTGCCCAATTCTGTTGCGACATGCGGCAGATGTGCCCTGATCAGGCAGTTACTAGACAAAATTAAATATAATTTTATCGAAAAGAAAAAATACCTAAAAAATGTTTTTTTTCTTTTCGCGTCTAAAGACTATTTTGGACATTGGATGTTTTGCTAAATTTTGTAAAAAATACATCCTTGCAATGGCAGCATTTTTTTACATAATGTATGACAACGAACATAATAATAAAAACCACTTACAACAATCAAATTGAAGGCTCCTTCAAACAGACGCGACACGACACGCGACACAAAGGCACCGCAAGTCGCGCAACGAGCGGTGCCTTTGTGTCGCGCGCGATTATATCGCGTGTCGCGCCTGTTTGTAGGAGCGTTGAATAGAGCACTATTATATCCAATATCGTAGATTTATTGACCCCTTGTAACACCCTATGTAAACTTTCTACAGTTTTATATCTGTAATTTATATACTGTACATAATAAACACTGTGATGCCAGGATCCCCGGAAGCATACTTATCTTTGTTATTCAATTTGTCAAGCGATTTTCTAGCCCTTAAGAAACACATATTTTTATGAACCTTCTACTCTTGCTTACGCTACGATTACTTGAAATATGGATCCTCTCTGCACCATCGTAGACAGTTATTGGACTAGACCTGTGTGGTGCTCTTCGGCTAGTAAAATCTGTTCAATGGAGCTGACGCTTCTCGTCCGACTTCATAAAGATTGTGTGTTTTGAGCGAGTATGAGGCATTTTTAAGCTAATTTAATTTTACGGTGGTGCCTGATACAGATTGTACACACACATACACACACACACAACAACACACATACACACTTGTACACACATACACAAGTACACACAACACACATACACAAGTAAAATGCCTAAACTAAGTACCTATACGATTGCAAATAAATATAATTTATCAGAAAAGGTACAGACAGCATTTTAAATCTATAAACTATTTCTTCAATTACTATATTATCAACCCCCGACGGGAAAAGCGGGATGTTGTAAGTATAGCGTGTGTATCTGTGCGTCTGTCTGCGGCATCGCAGCTCCCAAACAGCTGAACCGATTTTGTTTTGTCGTTAATTTCTTCTTGTTGCGAAACCAGTTATACTTTTTATGTTGAAGACGCAACAGTTCTCTCTAAAGTATAACTTATGTTACCAAGTTTATTTTAAAGTAATAACGACTATTCTTAGCGCTCTACTCTCAATTCAAACCGAATTCCATTGAGCCCACTACTTGTCACATTACAGCCTATAGCGTTATTGATGTTGGTTTACCAGCCGTCGATGTAAACAACCTTTTTATTGAACATACACGGAGCTACAATTTGTTAAGGGTAGTAGCTACGACTGAAAAGGGGGAGGAGGGTGTAGTCTCGATGTTCACGCACTGCTGAGCTCCTAGAAATCTCACAAGAGACCCTTATTCGTTATTGGGAAAATCATTTAAAACTCGCGGTCTAGTGATTTTTGTTTTTAAAATAAATGACAACTAAGTAGAGATTTTTAACTCTATTTAATAAACTTTATCTCGTTTTGAGAAATCTTGAATACAATATACAAGCTATCACTAATTTATATATCTCCCGCATCGCTGTTTATGGGAAAAGTGCCCAAAAGGCACACAGACACTGCAAAAAACTGATAATTTGAGATTTTTTTTTTAATTTCATTGCAAAAAATAAAATAGATTTTTCTATTTAAAACTAAGAGTATTATAATCGATCATATCGGTCGCAGTTGTATGTCTCCAATTACTTTAATTTATTTTGTCTGTTACAGGTAAACTTCTAATTTATCACCGATTTATCACCAAACAAGAACAACAAAATATCTTCAACATCCAAGTAAGTAAGACAAAAGATAAAATCCACCTAACATAAAATCTCAGTACATTAATTTATAAGACAAACATAACTCATAATTTACCTATAAAAATGGCCGCTACTCGCATCATACAGCCGTATATAGACACGAACGACTACGACTATCCAGTTACCTTCGCTGACTAACGACACTCTCTAGGCGAGGGAGAGTTCCTGGCTTCGCAATACATATGAAGCCTTTTTATAGGTCGTCAACCTGTCAGTATAAAGCCTAAGATATACCGCTACTGGAATAGCGGAGGCGGCTTTTTTTGCTGTGAGCTTGAGGCAAAGGTATTTTGCTGTAGCATGGGTTCTGTTTTTCTTGATAGATGTACTGTTAGGTTATTTAATTTGATGTGTCTGTTGAGTTATTTTAATGGACAGTTAGATTGAATTATATTTAGTTCTTCAAAGTTCTAGGTTACAAGTGGAGTGTATTGAACGGTCAATATCAAAAGCGAGACAGCGTTTAAGTTTTCTTTGAAAATTATTCAAAATAGTTATTAGTATCTGTCAAAATGACATTAATTAATTAATGACTTGTCAAAGTCAAATCTTTTTCAAATAGGCACATAGAAGGCACTTGTGAACGTAAAATTAAAAAAAAAAAAAAAATAGAATTGATTCTAGTCACCAATTCCAAAAGGTAGTTTAGTATGGAAAAGAATGGGCAAAAAACTCAACCGTTACTCTTTTAAAATGTTTAAGAATATTTATACATTCATGTATCAATCAAACAGTAACGAATGGTTATAACAGTTTATTCAGTTCTCGATCCCTCTAATATATGGAAATTAATGAGGAATCGTAATGAAGGCGGCGAAATGATTTTATAAGTACTGTTCATTTTTGTCTGTCAAGTATTCAATTACATTATACATTATTATAGTATTGATTTTTTCCTAATGAGGGCAGCGATTTATGAAGTTTGAGTCAAAATTTTAGGGGGATGTGCTAAGGTAACCCGCGAAATTTACTTACGTTTTTTGTAATGTAGGTACAGATAACTGTCATAGTCATTGTCCATTTATTTGTCAGAATATTGTTAAAGAGTCGTTACATACTTTTAAAAATTCATAATATTCTGCCGTTTCCGGCGTACAAATACATTTTCAGGGTTTTGGTTATTTTGTTAGATATAACATTGAATTAAATAAATTAGAATAACCTTCAAATTGCAAATTAGTCAAATATTAAGAATGGAAATGTCAAAAGATTAAATTAAGTCAAAGAGATAATAAGAATATAATATAATTATTCTAATATTTAAGTCAACTTTTCATTTCATTCATAAAATCATTAGTCGAGCAATAGCATTTACATAAGAGATAATTGAATAATTTAGATTTAAATGTCCTGAAGTTAAGAGTTTTAAAACAGTTGAACAGTTGTTATGAACTTTCGTCGCCATACGAAATACATTATTAGAAAATAGTTTATTATTTCGTCTAGGTACACGAAGCATGTGAACTTTGAGGCTAGGTCTAGATACAAGATCATTATGCAGGTGCGCTCCACATATTGAGCGAATGACACTGTTAAGTTATACAGAATTACCCCATATTATAATGCCATGACGCAAAATTGATGAGAAAGCCATGATATAAACATAGTGCCGCGTCAACACTAGCCACACGTGTTAATCTGTATAGAACGAATACGAATCTATCTACCTTTTTGCAGATTTCATCAATATGAGCTTTCCAGTTACAGTGTTTGTCTATTGTTATCCCTAGGAATTTGGTACTTTTAACTTCTTCAATTGCGTCATTATCGTGTTGTATTTTTAACTGAGGACGCTTACTGTTATAGGTTTGGAACTGTATCATTTTGGTTGTGCATTTTGTCAGGGTTGTACGTTGATTAAAATATGATTCGCGATCGTAACAAACATAGCTTAACAGAATTATAAATGTGCAACCAATGGCTTCAAATGTCACGACTTTATTCAATAGTGTGATATGAACTTAGAATTTAAAACTGTAATTAATATCAACTACGGTACCTAAGCGTCAACATTGTTACATATAAAGGTTTATGTGTTTTTTGGATTCACACATAAAATTATTAAAAAAAATGGCACAAGACTCTTTGCATACAGTGAAGGAATAAGCATTTTCTAATCCATCTAGGAATAGCATAATTAGCATATTATGTTCCCACAGCTGGGACACAGGCTTTCTCTCTTCGAGAGGGAGTGGGCTGTAATCTACCACGCGGGCCCGGTGCGGGTTGATAGATGTCAGATATCTTAGAAGTTTTGGTTCTAGGTTGGTTTGGTTTCGTCACGTTGATTTCCTTCACCGTTTTAAGTGCAGTGGTGATGAAATCTTACACAAAGTAAATCGCCTGCCTGTATTTGAATAACTGAACTCGTGAGTTGGGACCGAAACCACTACCCCACAACTACTCATATTTAGAGGATTTATTCTGTAATAAATCCTCTAAACCCAGCCCCCTAAACTCTGCTCTAAACTTCTGGAAGTTTTATGTGCGTAATACATTATCATTACTTACTAACTTACATAATTACAATAAAGAAGTCTTGATGTTTTGTCAAGTTATAAAAACCGTGCGAGGCTGGCGCGGGTCGCTAGTTTACCCATAGATAATGTAATTAAGTAGGTGCTAGTATAAAGTCATCCTGGAATTATATGTTATTAAAATGTATGTTTATTACTACATTCATACGAAATAAACTAAATACCAAAAAGTTTTAAACTATTCGGAACTGTAATAACGAGCGAGAATGTCAACGTAAATCGTAATTAATATATTTATAATGAATCAACTTGTGACCCTTTGTAAACATAATACATTAAACATGAAATATAAATATGATATATGAATCCTTTTGGACTTTTGCATAAAATTATTGTTAGGTTGGTAATGAAAACTTTAAAATCAGGATAAACTGCTCATGAAATAATGACAAGAAAGCGATTGGAGACTCATTTCGTAGTTCTCGAAATTCTAAATATTAGCATTAGAACTTACAAACTCCAAGATCCTACTTAAAAGAACGACAAGAAAATCTTCAAAAACCATACATATTTTCGCATAAAAAAACTTATAAAAGAACTTTAGTACTTCACTATTATAATAACTAAGGTTGGCCCGAAGCCGTTAGGTCTACAGAACTAGATGTTCCTAGCTCCAGATAAAAGAGATGTCTGCTCAAGCAAAATCAGCAACTCTCTGTGAACGAAGAATACCTACAATGCGTGCCACGAAAGATGAGACTTGACCCTGCCTCCCTCGCTCTTTCCGCTGCCCCTATGACGTCCGGTCCCGTCCCGCACTTAGACCTCATACCGCTAAAGATACCTAAAATCGTGTTCTGCGCAAGTCAAACCACGTGGTGTGTCAAGTCTCATGTTTCGTGGCACGCTTTGTACATTATGATCCAAACTACAGCTTACAGATTCGAAAATGCGCCTGCGCTTAGATAATTATATCAAACATTTCAACCGTCCTTCAACCCGGCCACTACATACATGTAATATGTACCATAGGCACGCTCGCTCACACAATCCGTACCCTAACTGCTAACAACATTTGCAATATTAATTATGCGAGCCGCCAGCTTGATGTTCCGGGTTAATAACAGACCATTCGGGATGGCATCGGGATTAAACAATATGTCTGCCGTAACTATTTAATGAGGCACACACATTACCCTCAAAAATGATTCGTGATACGTGTCACCCAGATTTCATAACAACGAGCGTTTTACCCGAAAATATCATGAGGAAAATCGCGGAAGTTAAATTGTATTTTGCTATAAATAGGGATGTTTCGGAGTAGGATTATTTTGTTCCTGGGGTTCGTTTTGAGAGCATTTAGGCTCCTTCAAACAGGCGCAACACGCGATAAAATCGCGCGCGACACAAAGGCACCGCAAGTCGCGCAACGAGCGGTGCCTTTGTGTCGCGCGCGATTATATCGCGAGTCGCGCCTGTTTGTAGGAGCCTTTACCACAAATCTTCAAACAGACCCAAGCAACCTCTGACGAAAAGGCGTACCGATTCCCAAAACTACGCCATTATAAAAATCACCTAAAGCTCAACTATACCAAAAAATCAAGGCATACTTCATCCATGTGTTGATAACGAGTAAATTACTTACTTTGTGTGGACACATTAATCAATAAAGGATGATTAATGAAAGCCGGCACACGATCCCGATCACTTGATGGATTAGCGCCCATATGGTTCTGCATAATTTGCTGAGTGCTGCCACCTGTGCCCTTGTTGTTTTATCTCCCTCCCACCAAAAAAGTTGGCCGCTCGAAAAAAATCCCACTGTACTTTGTTAGTAAGCATTATTTTTTCTTGTTTAGATTACGAAATAAAAGTCGGAGGGAAACGAGCCAAATTAAATTTTCGTTTCCGTGGTCCTATTTTTATTCGGAGCGGTCGAGTGTAAATCTAAGATTCTGTAAATGATTGTACCTTAAAGTGGGTCGCAAAATAAGTACTGTCGCCTGACGCATTCATTGTTGATTCGTAGCTCTAAATAAAGATGGGAATATTTTTGTGTTCTCTTGTTCGAAACTTCAGGAATCTGTTAACAAGGAATAAGAGGATCTTTTTATCCGGTCGAAATGTTCGGTCGCCTCTAGCGGTTGCGGCCCAGATTGGCAGCCGACAAATCCGTACAAATCCTGTGTGGCAAGCAAAGCTTTCCTCGGCTCGAAAAAAATGCGATTGATTCACAACACTGCTAGGAAAAAATGACGTCGACCAAAATAAATCTACTGCTCAATATCGGGTGTTCTAATCTTCTTATTGTTTTTATATTACGAGTATTAAGGGCTGATTTTTCCAACGCCAGATAACTTTTATTCGAGAAATAAAATTTAAGTTTGAGAGAGTTTTTGTATGAAATTACTGTCAACATTTTCTAAATTATTCCTCGAATAAAGTTATCAGATGATTGAAAAACCGGCCCTAAGTGGTTTTGCAAGATAAATAGTCAATTACGTCATGTGGTTAAAATTTCTTACTAAAAGCCCATTACACGAGACTAAATGACGTCATCCGGAAACATATTCGCAAGCGGTTACACGGAACTGTAAATAGCTCTATTAATAACTTTCCATCTAAATCAGGATGTCATACAATGTTGCTACGCGACTGGCGTACAGGCGTATAATTCTATAACACTCAATCTGTATATGCAGACAATGGCAGGCATCCATCTCCTGTCAACTGCACTCGGAAAACAATAGAATGCATTCCACGTCGCAGCCTGCGATGTAAAAGCACGAAACATAAAGTTTTTGCCAACTTCATGACTTTTGTGATGTTTTTCAATGTTTTTTTTTCTGGAATGGTGTAACGTAGATCCTTTGGTGGAAGATCTTTTTATTTCGTTAGCCCACGTTCGTCGTCGTTCGTAGTTTCGTTTCGTTGTGTCCCACTGTAGGACAAGGCCTTCCCTTTTTACTTTCAAATCTCCGTCACACTATCTTCGCCGTGGTCAACCTCGACGGTGATATCCTCCTTCAGGCGTCCAGTGAGTGACGATCCTTGCCCCACTCCCACTTAGCTTGGATTTTTTTCTCCAACATCCGCTACTTGAGTTATGGAGCGCAGCGTGGTGGATCTTCCGTAAAAGGAAGATTGGTTAAGGGGAGCTCTTAATATACCCTAAGATAAGTACAAAATAAACGCCTTTCAGTTGGTAAAGTACTCGTAATATTTGAATTCAAATGGTGTATGATGCACTATGAAATTCAGGTCTCTTTTCCTAGATATTTTTCATTTTCCTACATATTAAACTTCACAACGCTCTATTCCATCTGTAAAAAGGTTCTTGGGTATTTTTAAGGCTTTGTACCACAAAGGCACCGGTACCAGTAACATGATCAAATCTACCAGGCTGTCAGAGCTCAGAGAGAGTAACCATTCGTATAAAACAACTATGAACAATAATAACAATATTGTCAAGCTTTGACTACAAAAGATTGCGTCAGTTGTCTTTGTAAGACGCCTCCTAGACAATTTGGACGTTCATACCAATTATTTTTCTAGAGCTTCAGTTAGTTTGTGTGATACACTCGATATTTAATATGAAATCGTAGATGCTTGAGTTTTTCAAGCGTGCGATCAGTTACTCGATTTATTTGTGTATTTAGTTGGAAACTATGCCACAATTTCTTTTGATTATTTATTGTAGGATGCAACTTTACCCAAACTGTTTTTAGCTGGATGAATGTTTTTGTCTCTTCACTGTTTTTTATTCACAATCCAACAAAAATCTATACCCAAGTAGCCTTAATCACGATCATCAGCTTCTTAGCCTTTTCCCAACTACATAATTATGTTGGGCTTGGCTTCCCAAGTGACCTTAATCATACAACAACATGTACTTCAAATCTTACTCGAGCGAACCCTAACAAAAAAAATATTAACCCAAAAAAGAAATCAGACTTAACCCACAAAAGGTAGAATCAAAGCTTGTAAAACATTCGGCATTTCATGTAGCACACGTACTTATTTAATAACATTTTGTAGTCGGCTTTACGGTTTGTTTATGTAATTGTTATTGGGTGGCTAGGTGCTAAAAGCTGGTTTGCCCGTTTTAATTGTGCATATGCGGCGTCCCGAGTAACCGCTTGTTTAATTTTGCAAATGTTATTAGTAGGTGGGAAGGGACGCTAGCCGCGTGTCGTCGCGTCGCGTTGCGCCCGTGTGTCACGCTTGGGTACAAACAAGCCACAAACGTGGCTAATTAAGAGACTGTATACTGCAGCCTTTAACGTTAAACGGTACCTATACGTTGTGGTGCGATTGGTTTATTGACTGACTCTGTGTTATGCAGCTTAATTGACTAGTTTCTTTTTCTTAACCGTTAGAGTTGTGATTTTTTCGTCCCGGAACTTAACATCAATGGCAAGTACATAACTCACCTACGGTTTGCCGACGATATCGTAGTCATGGCTGAGACTATGGAGGACTTCAGTAAAATGCTCGATGACCTCAGTAGAGCCTCCGAAAGAATGGGTCTTAAAATAAACATGGACGAAACGAAGGTCATGTCAAATGACCATGTAACGTCCACTCTTATAAATATCGGAGACGCTATACTCGAAGTCGGCGTGGACGAGTATGTTTACCTAGGACAAACTGTCCAGTTAGGTAGGTCTAACTTTGAGAAAGAGGTCAATCTTTGAATCCGACTCGGCTGGGCAGCGTTCGTGAAGATACGCAATATCTTCTCGTCCCACATACTGCAGTGTCTCAAGACGAAAGTCTTTAACCAGTGCGTGTTGCCAGTGATTAATTATGGCACTGAAACGTGGTCGCTCATAATGGGCCTTGTAAGCTGGCTAAAAGTCACCCAAATATCAATGGAGAGGGCTATGCTTGGAGTTTCCCTGCGTGATCGAATCAGGAATGAGGAGATCCGCAGGAGAACCAAGGTAACCAACATAGCCCGAAGAATTGCCAAACTTAAGTGGCAGTGGGCAGGGCACACTGCTTGCAGAACAGATGGCCGATGGGGCCGAAAGGTTCTGGAGTGGCGACCGCGTAACGGAAAATGTAGCGTTGGAACGCCTCCTACAAGGTGGTCCGACGACCTTGTGAAGGCCGCAGGAACCCGTTGGATGCGAGAAGCACAGAACCGGTAGAAGTGGAGGTGCTTAGGGGAGGCCTATGTCCAACAGTGGACGTCTTTCGGCTGAAATGATGATGACACCAGAAACTACACCCGGTAAAGGTATTTTGAAATCCGGTAAAGTGTCTGCTGTCCAGGATAATCTAAAATTACAACAAGCAATCATAAAATGAAAGTGGATATGAGATTTATTGGCAGATTAAACAAGCCTTTCAAAAATTGTATTCGAGGGCGGGTTTTAAAAGTGCGGGCGAGAATGAAAAGTGAAAAATCTATGCGCTAATCCAGGATAGACACTACGAAGAATTTAATTAAAATTTGTTTCACCTTTCTAGCGCGTTTGTCACGGTTTGTGCCCTACCGCTTACCGCCGCGATACGTGATTCTTTTACATACAATACAGATTTGTTGATGTTAGGTTGTTCTAGTTGGTGCAAATATCGTTAACACATACTTACTTTATCATCATCATCATTTCAGCCAAAAGACGTCCACTGCTGGACATAGGCCTCCCCCAAGCACCTCCACTTCGACCAGTTCTGTGCTTCTCGCATCCAACGGGTTCCTGCGGCCTTCACAAGTTCATCGGACCACCTTGTGGGAGTTCTCCAACGCTACGTCTTCCGGTACGCGGTCGGAACTCCAGAACCTTTCGGCCCCATCGGCCATCTGTTCTGCAAGCAATGTGCCCTGCCCACTGCCACTTAAGTTTGGCAATCCTTCGGGCTATGTCGGATTAACTTTATGCTGGTATAATCCTTAGTATTGTAGTTTTTAATAATTATGAGTCATGGGCATTACGACATTTATACATTAAACATTATACATTGGGCGGTTTTTTTTATTTCTAACGTGACGTCCACGGCTGGGAAGTAAAACACATGGAAATACGCGCACGTTATTACGTTATCAGGGGCGGATATTTTAAAAGAGTCTTCATCCTACTAAAATTATAAACGCGAAAGTTTGTAAGGATGAATGAACGCAAAAACTACTGAACGGATTTTGATGAAACTGTACAGTTATAGCTTATTCATCAGAATAACACATAGGATACTTTTTATCCCGATATTCCCACGGGATCGACACTTACGCCGGTGAAACCGCGGAGCGCTGCTAGTATATTATAATTTAATACATTTTACTTCCCTGTGTGATCGTGGTGCCGTGGACGTCCACGATAACATCGCCACGTCAGAAAATAAAAGCGCACATTTAGGGGTTTATATAAAAGCGTTACTTAAAGTTAAGTAACGATTAGCGACTTTTGAACAATACATTTTTGACGTTGAAACATCACTAAACTTTAAGCAACGCTTATAAATAAATCCCTGTGTCTTAAAAATCTCATTGTAACGGTACTTGATTAAACAATTGAACAAATCCTAGAGCCTATAACGACTCGTCCTTGTAAACTGACGTCACCGATCTCTACACAAGCAATTGCCATTAAAAACACAGCCTGACATTCAGCCAATACAGCTCAATAGGGCGTGTAGACACGAGAGGGTATAGAGATGCTAATAAGTTGGCTCGTAGTTAGGGATGCACGACTGACTGAGCGCACAGTAGGTGCGAAATTAAAGTCCGCTGTAGTCTACACCCTGCCTTAGAACCATCAAGACGAGACCTCAAGATAACTTCGGAATTAGTTTCAAACAATCTCGTATTGTCTACTTATTACAATGGCTAGTTTGAGTAAATGGACAACTATTAATTTTGTACCAGGGATATGCTATATTCTTGGAAGTTATTTTGGATTAAGTGAGTTTGGTGAACTGTTGGAGCTATATATGTTCGAGTGATAACCGATGATTGTTTATGTCGGGTATCCTAGAAATTATGGGTCGTTATTAGTACTTACTGATATCTATGGCTTTATAACTTTTTCCGATAGCGTTGTAAACTGTACTAGCTAAAGGTCCCATGTACAGACGCCAGCACATCAAGCTACTACAATCTGTCAAATTTCATTAATAGAATTTCAACTTTATCGCTAGAGCGATTGGGTTCAAAGTTGATTGGAAAAATTTGACAGTTTCGGGTATCTTGATGTGCTGGCGTCTGTACACTAGGATTTGGATTAAGTAGTTATATGACATCAATAAATACAGTAGATATCTCTTACAAAATAACCAAAGTGAACGATTCAAAACATTCCAGAACGGCAAATTGAAAAATAAAACCCTGTATTGAAAGTTTCATCTGCAGTTTGTGAGACACGACTCAGTCAATATTTAACCCGACACCGCTTCAAAGTTTCTGTTACACCAATTCAATAAGTTTTTCCTACTACCTTCAATAAAACAGCAATGTCTTGGTTGCTCTGACTGCATTCGAGTTCTTTGTGCGAAAACTTTTGATTAGTTTCGATACCCACCTAGAGTTTGTTTATGGCTTAGGAGAACTGTTTAACGGACTTTGGGCGTGCTTTACTCTTGTCCAGTGTGTGCTGGTATTTTTATATGAAGTTATTTGTAAAGGGATAATGTCTTCCTCGTTTGTTTAGTGGTCGCACGCGCTCAGCAGCAGTAGTAGCTGAATATGAGATCCTGGTATAAATTTCTATGTTGACCAAAGTGTTAGTCGGTTTTTTCGTCAGCAATTTCTCAGTAGCAGACCAGAATTATGATTTTTTGATGGCAACCGCCTTTTACAGTACCCGGCGATAAATATTGCACATCGACCTTTACCTTGTTTTGTATTTTATACAAAAAATAAATATCAAAAGAAGCAAATGATAATTGTTTTAACAGCTCCTAATAGATACTGGACTGTTTGTATTTCGTGCGACAGAGATAACGCTCTACGAAGCCGAAATTAGCCGATTGTCTCTTTCCAAAGGTCGATGTGCAATATTTATCGCTGGGTACTGTACGTGGGCTTTAGACATTACTCGCAAAATGTGGGTGTAGGTAATATTAGGTGCACCTCTACTTAACGCTTCGGTGAAACAGGCGTGCTGTTGTATTAAGAATACTAAGTAAGTCTACACATTCAAATTTAAATATTTTACACAATTAGTTGTCCATATACAACTTAACAATTTATATTGTACAGATGCCAGCACATCAAGCTACTAAAATCTGTCAAATTTCTTTAATAGATTTTCAATTTTATCGCTAAGTCATAAGGTTCAAAATTTATTGGGAAAATATGACAGTTTCTGGTAGTTTGTTGTACTGTCTGTACCTATACACCAACGCAATGCAAGTTTGCTTAGAACATGGCCACCTTGAAAACGGCCATGAGGAACCAAAGGGATCACTACGAAAACCAAAAGCAGATAAAAAAAACCTTGTGGTGATAAACAGTATGATGTCATTTTTGTGTCATTTTATACAGCTAGTTAATATTATGGCTGACGACGCTCCTGAAAAAATCTAGTTAGGATTTTACATTCGAATGACTATTTATTATTTTCCTGGAACTACATAGCCAAATATATACTACAATTCACCACACCAATATTTTTATGGTAGATTTATGCAAATAGATATTGCATCTAGAATAGTTAGCAGTTTTGGATAAATTGAGTAACAAACCAACCAACACAAAAACTTCTCAATCAAAACTAATATTTTTAGCTTTGATTTTTTGTATGTTTGTTTGTTACGCTTTTTCGCTTAAACGACTTAACGAATTTGAATAAAATTTGGCATATGGGTAGACCATGACCTGGATTAAGACATAGGATACCTTTGATCCCGATATTTTTACAGGATTGAGACTTATGTGGGTGAAACGGTAGAGCGCAGCTAGTTTAAAATATTAGTGAGATAAGCGCGAGGTAGGTACAGACGCCAGCACATCAAGTTACTACAATCTGTCAAATTTCTTTAATAGATTTTCAACTTTATCGCTAGAACTATAAGATTCAAAGTTGATTGGGTAAATTTGACAGTTTCGGGTAGGTTGATGTGCTGGCGTCTGTACCTTACTTTCAAACATATTGAGAACACCTTTGAGAATACATAAAGGAAAATTATATTTTATAATCTCCGAGCTCTCAAACGTTAAGTAAATTAGAGATTAGACTTCACATTTATAATTCTCTTTATGGCTTATCTCTGACTAAGGGAAATTATTAATCTGTCTGTCTGTCCCCTGAGCTTGTATTTAGGTTGATTTAAGGAATAATATGAGCAGTAAATCGTGGGTTCGAACCCCGTCAGGCGCTTTACTTTGTGTAAATTATTTCATCACCACTGCTCTTAAAACGGTGAAGGAAAACATCGTGAGGAAACCTGCATGTCCTAGAACCAAAAATTCGAAAACATGCGATATCCACCATGGGCCTTCGTAGTGGATTAAGGCCACTCCCCCTCACTAATTGGAGGCCTGCGTCTCAGCAGTGGGAACATTATAGGCTGATTATGTAAGGAATAATATGTTATAGGTATCTTCTTGCCCTTTGTAGTTCAGATTTGGAGTTAGTCGGTGAGTTTGTTTTAGACGGTCGCCTTTTAAAATCACTTATGACCTATCCGATGTTTTCCCAATAAAGGCTCCTTCAAACAGGCGCGACACGACACGCGACACAAAGGCACCGCAAGTCGCGCAACGAGAGGTGCCTTTGTGTCGCTCGCGATTATATCGCGTGTCGCGCCTGTTTGTAGGAGTCTTAAGCCTCCTGCAAACAGGCGCAACGCGCGACGCGAATCGCGCGCGACACAAAGACACCGCTCGTTGCGCGACTTGCGGTGCCTTTGTGTCGCGTGTCGTGTCGCGCCTGTTTGAAGGAGCCTTTAAAATGGGTCAGTCTGCTGAAATGTCACTAATTTTGTAAGGTATCTATCAATTGAGTTTCTTGTCGGGTCTTTTTAGAGAACTCATTTTATAATACCATAATATGAATCTAACCTCATGAAATTATTATACAAAGGAACTATCAGCCTAACTTCGTAACACATTATCAATCTCAATCTGAATAATTTTGAAAGATATTGCTAAACCTTGCTTCCTAAGTTCGAAAACTTTCTGCTCAACAACTTAAATAGCGCAATGTATGTTGTTGAACTGTCAAAATGAATTAATGGGTTTTCGTGAAAATTTACGACACCAGTTGGCACCACTTTGATAAGAGGTCTTCCATTTCGACAATGAATATAAAATATATGATGACGTTCGATTCATTCATTCGTTCATCAATCCGTCATGACTTAAGAAAATATAGGCTCTTTGACAGATGCCTGGACCTGACGTGTCAGTGTTGCCACCTAGCGAACGTCATTTCAGAAAACCCTCATTGCTGACTGATAGTGTGTTACGCAATTACCCCGCGGCTGATGTGGTAATTTGTTGTTGGCAATGCTAATATAGATAATGAGGTATTTTTATCACAACACTCTAATTATTAATCCTAGGCAACTCAATTGCCAAACTTAAGTGGCAGTGGGCAGGGCACCATTGCTCGCAGAACAGATGGCCGATGGGGCCGAAAGGTTCTGGAGTGGCGACCGCGTACCGGAAGACGTAGCGTTGGAAGGCCTCCCACAAGGTGGTCCGACGACCTTGTGAGGACCGCAGGAATCCGTTGGTTGCGAGAAGCACAGAACCGGTCAAAGTGGAGGTGCTTGGGGGAGGCCTATGTCCAGCAGTGGACGTCTTTCGGCTGAAATGGTGATGATGATAATGAGGCAACTCAATTTAGGCAAGACCAGGAAACCACAACGGACTGTTTTACCAAAATCTGTAAGATTGCCTAAAGCTTTGGTTTCCTAAGAAAGCGGTGAATGGTCACACAATTACTGCTGTCTAAAATACAGAGCAATGTTTGACACCTTAATTTCAAATACTGGTCAGTAGTAAAAATTAAAGATCGCGAAGGCCGTAATTATAAGACATCCACCGCTCTTCTAAATCGTAGCACATCAATCCATTTACGGTAAAAAAATCTGCTTCCGATAACCGTCTGCGTTCTTAGCATACTAGTTATTTGAGTAGCAATATCTATTCGTAACAGCACTCGATGTTACTAGAATACGGTTCAAACTATTTATACCCGGTTGTAGCGATGACTAATTTGTTCTTACTAGATATATTCGGCGCGTACTAAATTTACTGTCACTTACATTAGAGTACTCTTATCGTTGAATACAGATCGTAAATTTTGAATACGTCACGTCGTATTTTAAAAATTTTGCAATTTACGGCGTAGTACCTCGCCTGTTTTTCTAAGTTCCAGTTAAAATTCACTCATGTAAAAACTTATTCAATTTACAAATACTACTCGTATAATAAAAAGACAAGTCTATTTAAACTGCAATTAATTGAAGTATTATAATGGTTAACAGATTACGTACAGTAGATAAGGCGAACTCAATATTCCTCTTCTTAGCTTCTTACTGCAATCAGTCTATAATGTTCCCACTGCTGGGACACAGGCCTGTTCTCGGTGAGAGGGAGTCGGCCGTAATCCACCACGCGGGCCCAGTGCGGGTTGGTTAATGGCACAGGTGTTCGAAATTTTCATTCTAGGATATGCCAGTTTTCTTATGATGTTTTCCTTCACTGTTTTGAGAGCAGTGGTGATGAGATAAAAAATGTACTACATAATTATTTTAATAAAGACATATAGCGCAGATTTTATTGACCAAAATAAAAGTGCTTCGACACACAATTTCACTGTTATTTGACCAATATCATAATAACATTAAATCCCCCAATTTTCCGGTGGCTGCGTATATTATGATTTTGCATAAAATTCACGATTCTGTTTGCATAAGTAATTGAATGGAAAATATTTTTAGGTGGCTTGGTTTCACGGTTCAATTCTCGCATTGCCGTTTTATTGCTTACAATGACTAATAATGCGATTTAAATACGTTTTACATCAAATTAAAAATGTATTGTGATGGGTGAAGTTAGCAAAAGGCAAGAATGACCCTGATGCCGCAATCGAAACTATGGGCCGAAACAATATAAAAACAAAGAAGTAGACTTCAGCAGTCTTCTTCTAGTAGCATCTGCTAAGCATGAGGTCCTGGGTTAGATTCCCAGGGTGCCCGATTGGTGGCAATAGGCTCGCCTCCTGCCTAACCCTTGGGATTACAGGCGCGATGTTATAGTATCCATGCTAATCTTATAAATGCGAATGTGTGTCTTTTTGTTACCTCTTCACGCTTAAACCGCTGAACCGATTTAGATGAAATTTGGTACAGAGATAGTTTGCGTCTCGGGAAAGGACATAGGATAGTTTTTATCCCGATATTCCCACGGGATCGACACTTGTGCGGGTGAAACCGCGGGGCGCTGCTAGTTTATATTAAGTCTACCATCGACATGAAAATAAGAATTAATGGGCGAAGTTAGGCTTATGCAGACAATGGTGCCGCTTCTCTTGTTCAGAAAATAAACTAAATTTAAATTCATGCAGTGCATCTTTTCTTCTATTTCGTTAAGAAAAGGACAGAAGTTAAATTTTAGTTTAGTCCTGTCAAATTAATCAGCGCCTGACGTAAATTGACGTAATTTTAGTAGGCAAGTTTTTAATCACGTCAAAACTTGTATGGAGTAGTGTCAAACGCTGAATAATTTTACAGGACTAAACTAAAATTTAGTCCTTTTATTAATGAAATAGAAAGAAAAAGATGTACTGAACTTAAATTTAATTTAGTTTGTGAACCAGGGATTCGGCACCAAAGTCAACTTTACCCGTTGAAAATGTCAGCAATAAACGATTATCAGTTAAGTTTATTGTCGGTTAAAACTGTACTAAACGCAACATTTTAGGAAACTTAAAACTTTCCTAATCCCGGTCTTTGGCTAGAAGCTCTAAGCAAAATTCAACAAAGCTCTATTTGCCAAAACGTCGTCACAAAGTTAGCAAAAGTTCCTAGTTTTGGACCATATTGAGATTGTATTACAAAACGGATTGTTTCTAGAAGGGTCGTAGTCGCAATAAATAGTTCATTAGTGTAAACACAATTAATATGGATGACGGCGTCTCAGTACAGTTGTTTCTAACTGAATATCGAATAGTTATACTGAGACTGAAGAGTTTGATCTGTAACTTTATTGTTATAATGTGGCAAAGTGGAGGCTGACCTATTTTTAGGTCAAAGAATCAGCATTGCCATCCAACGTGGCAACGCTGCCAGCTTCTTGGGCACCTTTCTTAATGACAGCAATGATGCGTATAGGCGGACATGTGGAACCACGTGCCTCACCACGAATATGAACGTCCACACATTGCGCATCATGCGACGAGCTCCGTGTGCTGCGCATGCCTCACAATGTCTGTATCCGCCTTAATAAGACTGATTGTCTTACCAAGCGAGTTACCCATAACGACTGTCAAAGACCTACGAATGTTAGCCGGGACCAACAACTAAACGTGCTTTCCGAGGCACAGAGGGCTCTTGATATGTAATGGATTGTCAGTCATCTATGAACCGTCTGCTTTACCTAAGCGTAATTTAACCTTTAATCGACCCTTGTGGCTGTTATTATTTCACCACGAGCTTCTCTCTTAACCGCAGTCTCTTAACTGGTATGTCATACTAATATTTCACACTACTCCATTACAAACCTAACAAAATTAAAACTTTAGCAACAAAAGACAACAAGACTTTTAAAAACAGGGTAGGAAACTCAACAGAACGCGACATGTTGTCATAAACAACTTGTTCAAGTCCAACTTCAGGTTGAGCTCTAAACCCGAGCACTGTTGCACTTTGTTCTGACTAGGGTTGTGACGGGACCTCACCTCCGCTTCCACAAATGCGCAAAAAATGGTACCTCCGCATCCGCATCAAGGCTCCTTCAAGCAGGCGCGACACGACACGCGACACAAAGGCATCGCAAGTCGCGCAACGAGCGGTGCCTTTGTTTCGCGCGCGATTATATCGCGTGTCGCGCCTGTTTGTAGGAGCCTTCAGCCTCCGCAAGTTTTTAAAGGAGTTTTCTTGCGTCCTAATCGCCCTCTCACTGCTAAGAATTGTGACTCCGTTTCACATTGTCAAAGGTTTTTCTCCATCTATTACGATCAATGGCTTGGATTGTTCGGATATTTGATCCAACCATCTTTTTGGGCTTCGGTCTCTAGATCTTTTGCCTTCTATTTTACCTATCACCATTTGACGTACCATGTGGTTGGTACCTCTACGGGCAATGTGGCCGAAGTGACGAAAGGAGTTGTAACGGAGGTCTAAAAAAGGAAATCAGCTCCAAACTAAACAAAGATCCCTTTTTGTTATGTTATAACTCGAAGTTTCAAGGTTTTGCTCCCATGTCACCGCCACCGCGAGATTCAATTCTAAGTGAGCAACTGTTTAATGGAGCTGGTTTAATTTTATTTATGTCCCTCTAAGAAATTACCTAGGTGACAAAGTCGCAAAACTGTTTTTTGGTGGAATATAGTTTGCCCCCTCAAAATTTTTATCACCAAAAAATTGTTTTTTTTTTCAACTAAGATGGTACACCCCTAGTGCTAACATGTTGCACGTTCAGACTGATTGCACTAAACGTTTGAATCGAACGTTCGTCACTAGTGCGATGCATGGTATTTCGTTTCTCCTTTTGAAGTAGGGAAATAGCGCTTCGTGGCTGATACATTGATTGGCTGTAATAGTCACAAAAGTATATCTTCTATGTTTTTCTTTAGTCAGTGTGTAATATGCAAAAATTGTGAACCACAAAAACCGAAGTTTTATTTTTGTTGGTCTAAAATAGTCCAGCCTCTATAAATTAGAACGTCTTCCTAGTAATAATTTTTATCATCATACCTAAACCCATAACCATCCACTGCTGAGGCCTGATGGCCCTTTCAATGAACACTTGAAGAAAAAATAAATAAGTTTTGTATACGAAGCCCACGAAAACATTATGACTAAATTCCTAGAAAATGTATCTTCTCCAATTCCTCCTCCCATTTATCTTCTCTTTTCCTATCGACAAATAGCCCAAACAAAGTAACTAAGATTAATTTCCAATTCTTTTTTCTACACAACAAAATGCTTGTTTAATATTATGATAGAATGTTTTTCGAAACTGTTTCATCCGTAAACACGGGTCTCAAGTTGCCCAAAAGTCGGGAGCTCATTCTATTATCCTGCCCACCTAATCGGGGGAGTACGCCTGTGTTGTTACCCGTAGCGTAAACTCCCTTTGTGCAAAGTTCTGGCGTCATCCATCGGCTTGCCCAGGTAACAAACAACCATCAAATATACCTACATAATAGAATGTCAAATGCAAGCAAAAATAGATGGATATCTACCTTTCAATGAGCTCAGGTTTTTGGAATCCTATTCAGTTTCGTCTATTGTCGAAACTCATATACGTACATAAATTGTTTGTTGAAATAACCACAACAGTTAATGAGATTTACTGAATCAAGACTTCATTCTTTCAGAGACACTTATTGGCAGTCTGATTTCCTGCAAATAGTGGGGTGACCCTACTCAACCGTGAGTGCCTTGTAAAGGGTTTATTGGCGTATGCAGCATTCAAGATCTAATAACATACTGTGATCGCCAATGTAGGAAGCGTAGGGATTTGCGCAAATTATTATTATTTTCTCTTTTACCATGTATTTAGCAATGTAACTAAGTACTTCTTCTTCTTTCTTCTGGCTTTTATCGCATTTTATTTAGGGTTGCCCTCCTAGTACTTCAGAGCCACACCGTATGGTTGACGGTTGTCTCATTTGTTGTGTTGCTCGATATTATGTATCTATGTAATTACATACGTAATTAAAAAGCCCATATTTAGCAGTAACCAGTCAAAAGCTTCAAGAAGTCACGAAGAAAGGTTGCGAAATCATATATTTACATATGAAAAAGTTTATACATGAATCAATCTCGATAGGAAAATCTGGTGGATACTTTCATCTCGGGAGTGTATTAGAGTAGGACCGCCCAAACAAATATGGAAGTAACGGATTATGATCACATTTCCCTTTACAACCTTCCATAGCTTTATCCGTGCCACGTATACGATTACGGGCGAGTGGAAAAAAAGCCTTTTTTACGTTCATTTTTTAGCGAAAGGGACCGTATAGTGAGTAGGGATACGTACAGATGTCGTTACAATGACAAGTGAGTAAATATTTTATTATTCAGATTGGGATTGCATTTTGGGACTAAAATGGCCGCTTTCTGTATTGTACCTGTAGATTATTTGGTTATCCTTTTTCTAACCCTGTTTCGAAATTGATAGCCGTATCACTTTTATTTTTCACTGGTTTGATTTATAGATGGAGCTCAGTTTTTGTCATGGAATGACTATGTAGGTACTTACTATAAAGTACTTTTTGTCTAACCTGCAAAATTGCACAAAGTCGAAGTTTGGCCGAGTCTATCGTACAGATGCCAGCCAGCACATCAAGCTACTACAATCTGTCAAATTTCTTTAATAGATTTTCTACATTATCGCTAAAGCATTAGGTTCAAAGTTAATTGGGAAAATTTGTCAGTTTCGGGTAGCTTGATGAGCTAGCATCTGTACATTTTTAAACATAACTAGTTTTTGCCCACGGCTTTGCCCGCTCTTTTGTCGGAAAATATCCCATTTATAGGTATACTCTTATACTTAACTCTATTGGTTTACGCGGCGCACGCGAGCAAAGCTCCCAGACGGCATTATTTTTTCCGACATCTTCAACAATCAACGACATAATATATCAGCCAAATTACACAAAACCTTAGTGAATTATACATGTAAACCTTCCTCATGAATCACTCCGACCATTGGTGAAAACGCTATGAAAATCCGTTAGGTAGTTTTTGAGTTAATCACGTTCAGACGAACAGACAGGTAGATAGACGCGGTGAGGGACTTTGTTTTATAATATGTAGTGATATTCTTGGTATATAATAGCTATACTCTGTAGCTATATATATAATCATACTAAGGGCTGATTTTGCAATCATCTGATAACTTTCATCATCATCATCAGTCTATATTGTTCCCACTGCTGGGACACAGGCCTCCTCTCAGTGAGAGGGAGTGGGCCGTAATCCACCACCATCCATCCATCATCCATCTGATAACTTTAATCGACGTATAATTTTGAAATTGTGACAGTTATTTCATACTAAAACTGTCAAATGTCAATTTTATTCCTTGAATAAAAATTATCTGGCGATGGATAAATCAGCCGTTAAATAGTTACTCGTAGTTAAAAGTGATAAATTGCAAAAATTGGGTTTTACAAATATCAAATTATCCATTCAAATTGTCCATACGTGTCCATTCCACATTTATCGGGATGAATACGTATTCAATTCCGGTTAAAGCTAGTAACAATAAAATAACTAAGGGCTGATTTTCCAATAGATAACTTATGTCTGAAGAATAAATATGACAGTTTGACACAATTTCTTTGCAAAAGCTGTCAAACTGCAATAATATCTATTCCTCAGATAAAAATTATCTAACTATTCAAAAATCAGACCTTAATCGAATAAACAGGAACTTATCAAATCATTATATTTATTATTTACTAGTAGCGCCCGGCGGTTTCACCCGCATATGTTTCAGTCCCGTGAGAGTATCGGGATAAAAAGTATCCTATGTGTTAATCCAGGAAATGGTCTATCTATGTGCCAATTTTCAACCAAATCTGTTCAACGGTTTACGGGTGATTGAGTAACAAACATCCAAACATCTTCACAAACACACAACATTTATAATATTACTAGCTGCGGCCCGTGGTTTCATCCGCATAATAAGTGTCAATCCCGTGGAAATATCGGGATAAAAATTATCCTATGTGTTAATCTTGGTTATAAAGTATCTGTGTGCCAAATTTCATCCAAATCCGTTCAGCCGTTTGTGTGTGAAGAAGTAACAAACATACAAACACATTCACAAACTTTAGCGTTTACAATATTAGTGCGATAGTAGGATTTTGTCAGAACCTTATATTATTATACCATAGGTACCTACAGCCTACCTAATAATATTATCTATCTAAAGAATCATCTTTACCCATGTTATTCGATACGATTCTGATCCATGTTAGTTTTCAATAATCCAAACTTGAACTGTATCCTTATTTAATATAATCCGTTTTCTGTTACATACCAAAATATATTATTTTGACGAAATAAAACATAAAAGTTACGAAATGTCTCATTGGTCTAGACCAATGACCAATGTCTCATTGGTCTAGACCTACGCATAGCAGTTGGAACATGCATACCACTAGTAGTTCCATGCGCAACTGCTATGCGTTGGATTCTTCAGTTTCTATTCCCAGATTGGGCAGTGTATTAATGCATAACATGCATATTCAGACTATAATGTTCCCACTGCTAGGACGGGCCTCCTCTCGGTGAGAGGGCTGTAATCCATCACGCAGGCCCAGTGCGGCTTTAAGATGTCACATGTCTTCGAATTTTTATTTCTAGGACATGCCGGTTTTCTCAGTATGTTTTCCTTCACCGTGTACCGCCGCCGCCGCCGCCGTTACTGCCTAGTAAAATTTCTATTGGGAAAATCCAATAGAATTTTTCAGTCTAGGTTTTTACCGGTTAATGCCAATGGGCCCCATATTAAATAGGACTTAAACAGAACTGATTTTTGGGTGTGGGTACTGTAGATACGTGGCTACCCTTTTGGCGAATACTCCATTTCGCAGAAGGGATTTACAGTCGCACCTAATAAATACTGCCCTATGAAAGAAGATAATGCTATTTCATCGTCACATGTCATGTGATTTTAAGAGCGTTTACGCCGTACGGCATTTCATAAAAACTTTCAAGCTCTTGTTTTTCGAAATGAATGAACCGATTTTAATGAAACTTCATACGCATAAGCAGGATACAAAGGTCTAAAAAGTTACTTAAGAACATTTTCGAAACGTCTTATTTAAATAATGATAACTGGAAATCTCTGTTTCTATCGAAAATTTAGAATCGGACAATAGCAGACTGAAATCTAAATTGAATCGATACAACGTTATCAGTTAATGTACGCCTACTCCATATTTTTGTGAAATTCGTTCATTATCTTGCAGGCTTTTCTGTCAACATTTACCTATCACAGGTTCCCATAATTTTCCCGGACTTTCAATACGACGAATAAAGTCAAGCTTGGCAGCAGAACGACAAAACCAATTTGTCAAATAAGTTTTCGGAAAATGAAGGCTCATTAAAGACTTATCAAAAGATTACGTTCCCTTCGCAATAACTTGAAACATAGTCGCAGTTGACACGAGTACCTACTTAAAAGTACTTACATTTTGACACAAGAAGCACAGATTACAGAGTCAACCTTTTAATCTCAAATTATAACAAAGAAAAAGGGAATACAATCTTTGAAAGCTTTTCTATTACGTAACAATGAAAGTTAGAGATGATTACATCAAAGACTTTGAACTTAACTGCCTCTTGGTATCAGCGGCCATTTAAGGATGAATAAATAAAGATAAGGTTGTACAAGTTTCTCTTGTGCTTAGTTTGTTTTTTATTTCATGACATAGAAATATAAAATAGGGGACAAAGCAGTCTTAAAGTAGTGCTTACTTGTATGAAATCGATTTCAAAAGATTGTTCCAACAATGTAAACAAAACAAAAATGTTTTTTTTTTATTCAGATCCCTACATTGTCCTTCAAAAGTCAACTCAAATTAACTAAAACTACATAATATATACCTATAATATATTTTTAGTGTTAGCTTGTATATTGTAATAAAAGCTTTTTGTTGGTAAATAATTAAAAACAAAGTGTTAACAGAAAAAACAACAAAACTGAATGATTAATTTACTTCCAAAAGAAATATTATAAATATAATATAATATTATATACAACAAACAAACTCGTTAGACTCACATGCATTCTAGAACCAAAAATCTAAATGAGTAGAAAATTCATACTTAACAATCATCAATTTTAAAAACTTCAATTTCAATACCTGTGTATCCCACAACCCTTCATTACTTGTAACTCAGCAAGTCAATATATTAACTAAACACGAATCCGTCTGCACAATAATATTACCTGTCGGTGTACACAAACGCGTATAGTTTGTCAGCTTGCGGTTTGCGGCGCTGACCACAGACTATCGGCGGCAATACGACGCCTACCTCGCATTTGTAGGGCAAACAAGGCATCGGAATCAATTCCCAATTGGAGGTTGTTTTACACTGTGAAGTAATTATTTTATGAAGGTAGTGAAACTTTTGGTTTTTATTTTCAAGGCTCCTAGAAACAGGTGCGACACGCGATATAATCGCGCTCGACACAAAGGCACCGCTCGTTGAGCGACTTGCGGTGCCTTTGTGTTGCGCGCGATTTTATCGCGTGGCGCGCCTGTTTGAAGGAGCCTTCAGTCAGTGAGGGTGGAGTATTTAAATAAATTTTCAATTTTGATCAATGAAACGATATTTATTACTGATATTTGTCAGTATTTTTTTATACTGATATTTGTCAGTAGGTATTTTAAAACTACATATATGGCGGGGAAAAAGTGCTGCACTTTTAAGTAGATTAAAGAAAATAGAAAAGCCTAGGCGCTTTCTCAATTTTTCTGTTTCAAATAATAAAGAATCAAACAATTAAAATAGACCGCCTAACCGCAGCTAACACATAGACAAAAACATCTCATTAGAAGTGCAAAATTCTTTAATCACCATGTCGAACACATGTCGTGCGAACCGGTGATCAGCATGTATATCATTAAAGTATAGATGAGCACTACTGCCCATTCAACTGGCATAATCCCTTTCTCACCCCTAACGACGCCCAAGGGAACAGGGGAGGGCCCCTTTGCCAGGACCACATAGAGCAATACGAACCAGCATCTAAATACACGCTACAGTTATCCCTTCAAAATAGCGTCGCTCAAACGTTGTCAGTCAGAAAGCCTTCCCGAAATAGATTTCAAATAAATTAGATCCTTTAGAATTTATCATTAAGTGAGCACTGTTATTGGATTTCATGAACCAAATGGTAAATTCAAAATTAAATCTAATTGAAAGGAACTCGATTACATTTCATTTAATGGGTTGGTCCTCTAACATTTACATCTGCAGCTTTGTGAGCCGCTGACACGTCATTTCTAAAAATTCTTGGAGCATAGTGGAATCAATGTGCGATCATTAAAATTATGAGAACAATGGGTTTGGAGCGCAGTGGAACTACCCTTATCAGAGGGACTTTATATTTCGTGTCACGGATATCTGTTTCGTGTAAATAACGCTTAGTACAGATGCCAGCACATCAAGCTACCCGAAACTGTCAAATTTAATCAATCAACTTTGAACCTTATGCTTTAGCAATAAAGTTGAAAATCCATTAATTAAATTTGACAGATTGTAGTAGCTTGATCTGCTGGCGTCTGTACACACGACATAGAGAGCAGTAGTGGACCAGTGGTAACTGTCGCGACTTTTGAATCATAGGTACGAAACGAACCCAGTCAGGCGCTACTTACTACGTTACTTTGTGTAAGTTATTTTATCACCACTGCTCTCAAAACGGTGAAGGAAAACATCGTGTGGAAACCGGGCATGTCCTAGAATTAAAAATTCGGTTGAATAGACATGTGACATCTACCAACCCGCACTGAGCCCGAGTGGATTACGGACCACTCCCTCTCACGGAGAGGGGGGGGCCTATGTCCCAGCAGTGGGAACGTTATAGGCTAATTATGCATGACTACAACACACGTACTTAAAACAACAGCTGACGTTTTCTACATCATGTTTTAAGGCTCCCTCAAACAGGCGCGATATGCGATAAAATCACGCGCGACACAAAGGCACCGCAAGTCGCGCAACGAGCGGTACCGTGTCGCGCGAGTTAAAAGACTGAGACTTGTGATGGAGATAAAAGTAATTTTATTCTCAAAACGTGTTAGTAGTACAGTGGTATGTTGTAGAGTCAATACAATAATGTCCTTAAATTATAGTTGGGTTAGTTTATATACTAAGTCTTATCAGCTAACACAGTGGTGGGGACAGAATGCTTGTCACCACAATTCACTTATCTAATCGCTTCCGTTTATTGATGTTGTTTATTAGGGCGGTGGTGGTATCTCCACTGTCTGGCCTCGTTATCTTGACTCAATATTAATATCCTATTTATATTTATTTATAATCGACTCCGCTTATCCCGTTGTTATCGGGTAGTAGCGTTATCTCAACTGTTGACTGTCTGACCTCGTTATCTTGACTCTCCCCTCCTAGTCTTTTTGTACTCTGTCGGGTTTTTATGATTCGACGAGTTAAAAAGACGATAGTTAACAAGATTATGGTGACTATCGTTATGTAGGTCAGGATCCCTATGTCTTTGATCTTATCAGAGGTTAAGTCGGGTCTATTGATTGCTGCGATCTGCTCTTCTATGTTGTCCATATTTTCTGGTAACGTCATTGGTAACTCGTTTGCTGGTTCTGTGATTTCAGTAAAGGTCTGAATATCCACAGGATCTTGAGTGCTTCCGCATTTGGTGTTATCTTCTATATATGAGTCTACGATGGTCACGCTTCTGTCGGCACATCTATCATAGATTGTTTGTTCCTTTAATCTGAACTGGAAATATAAGTCATTCTGAATTTTGTATGAGTATCGTGCTGGACAGTAGATTTTTATAACGCTACAGTTGTTGCGTTGTTTCAGAATGCTTTCTTCTACACATTTCTTTGTTGGTGAAGCTGTACATATATTGTTATTACATTTGTCTACTTTATACACATGATTGATTCCCGTTAAATACTGGCCGTTCTTAATACTAGGCATTTGACAATATTGGTTAGATGGGGTGATTACGCTAATTACTGTTTCTAGATTATATTGTTCTTTAGAGACTATGGGTATAGCGAATTGGAATATTAATAGTTTGCTTTGTATAGCAACGCTTGGGACTATTAGGGATTGTAGTTTGTTTATGTCTCGTACTACGTTAATTTTGCTGGGGATTTTATCTAATCCTTGCTGTAAATGTATTTCGTTAAATATTGCGGGTTGCAAGATATTGTGTTGGGCTAGGACGTAAGCTTCTTCGAGATGTTCACAGATGTCTTTCAGTGTTTCGTATACTAAGATCACTTCTTGTAAGAAGTACTCTCTAGAGCTGAGTTTACGGTTTACAATTGTTATTAACTGGTTAAGTTGATGGGTCACATTATTTATTTTGTGATTCATTGCGGTCATTGCGTTGGCTGCTAGACTAAATTTCTTTTCTATGTTTATCATGTCGTCATTATCTAGATTTCCTGAGATAGCTTTAATTATAGATCCTAATCCATTAATAAGTCCTCGTTTGGATCGTTTGATTTGCATTCGTGATAGACATTCACTTAAGTGTGTTTTTAAATATTCTGTTCTTTGATGTCGTATATCATTAGTTAGTCTTTCGTTGTTATATAGGTTCGTTATAGACTCGTAATTTGTTTGGAGCGGTTCTAGATTAATAGGATAGATTAAGTTCCATTCGTCTTCTTGTATTTGTACTTTCCTTTGAGGTATGATACTGATCCCTTGTCCTAATCTGATGATGTTTGCGTCGCATCTGTAACACGAATTTGACTAATGTGAATTTGATGTTCTTTATGTCTGGAGTCATAGGAGAATTTATTTCGTGGGAGTATTTTTTTTATTACGTATGGGCCTTTGAAGGGGTTCACGTGTTTTGATCTATCATGCTTAGCGATATAGAATTTAGTTCCCGTGGTGATTTCTTTAGTCACAGGCGTTCTGAATTTATTACTCCTTTTGAGTGTGCTTTCTTTTACATTTTCTAATTTGTCGTTTATCTTTTTTAGGTAGTCAGAGGTTTGTTTGTTCTGTACGGGTAAGTTAATTTCTCGTAAAAAGTGTAATTCGTTAGGTGTTTTGTTAGTGGCACTATGTATAGTGGAATTATATGCTAGTACTGCTAAGTTAACATCTTCTTTCTTTAGTTCCTGTTGTACTCTTAATCTCTCTATTAGGGTGGAGTGAAACCGTTCTATGTCTCCATGGGACGTGTGGTGCAGGGGTGTTGTCACATGATGTTTGATTTTTAATCCTGCTAGAAATTCTTTTACTATTTCCGATATTAGTATAGTCTCGTTATCTGTTGAGATTAGGTCGGGGGTTCCTATTAGAGCGAAGAGTCGTAATAGCGTTTCTATTACTTGTAGGGAGTTGTTTTCAACTAGTTCTGTGGCGAAAGTCCACTTAGAAAATGTGTCTATTCCGGTTAAATAGGTTTTCTTTTTAAAGTGGAACGTATCTATTTGCCATTTTTCCATTGGTTTTGTTGGTGTTTTGGTTTTTTCAAAGGGCGGTTTAAATGGTTGTCGATCGTATTTTACTTTAGCACATGTTTCGCACTGATTCAGATAGTTTTGCGTATGTTTTTTGATGTTCTCGATATAGTATGTTTTAGAGATTTCCTTTATTAAAGCTGGGTTTCCTATATGTCTATCCATAAATTCATGCGTTGATCTAATTATTTTTAGGATTTCTTCTTTGTCTGTGATTTCTACACGTGGTTGTGTAAACCAAATGATTGTGAGTTCTTTATTATTGAAATGTTTCCTGTATATTTCAGACAGTTGTTCTATGAGTTTATTACTATTTCCTACTATAGCATATCTTTTTGATCCGAGATATTCTTTACAGAATTTTATAAAGTCTTGGGGATTGTTTATTTTTAGATTATAATCGTAGGTGTGGTTGTCTTTTTGTATTACTTTCACTTGATATGGTTCTGTCGTTACAAATATTCTATTCATACGCCTAGGGGGATGTTCTGATTTTATTATAAATCCTTCATCTGAGTCATCGAAGTTGCTATGTACGGTTGCTTGGTCTGAGTTATGCATTAGTACGATTCTAGACAGAGCGTCTGCTACGTGGTTAGTACTTCCTTTTTTATGTGATATTTCATAGTCGTATTCTTGCAGTTTTAACTTCCATCTGGTAAGCTTAGCGTTTGGTTCTTTAAGTTTGGTTATCCATATTAGTGGTTGGTGGTCTGTTTCAAGTTTAAAGTGTCGCCCATAGATGTATGGTCTAAATTGTGTTAGGGCATAAAGTATACCTAGTAGTTCCTTTTCAGTCGCGTTATATTTTTGTTCCGTTTCCGTTAGTGTTCGAGATGTGTATGCTATAGGATGATTTTCTTGTGAAATAACAGCTCCTAATGCTATATCACTTGCATCAGTCGTTACTGTGAATATTTTATTAAAATCTGGATATGCTAGGACTGGTGGGTTAATGATTAAGTCTTTTGCTCTTTGGAAAGCTTCTAAAAATGGTTTATCATGTTTTATCTCTTTTCCTTTCTTTGTACACTCAGTTATAGGTTTTACTATTTTGGATAGGTTTGGTATGAATTTCCTATAATAGGATACTAGTCCTAAGAATGACTTGATTTCTTTGGTTGTTTTAGGTGGTGGAAATCTGGTTATTGCTTTGATTTTTTCTGGACATGGGCTGAGTCCCTTCTCTGTTAGAATATGTCCTAAAAATTTGACGCTAGTTTGCATAAATTTACATTTTTCATGGTTAATCCGTAAGTTGTAATGTCTTAGGGTTTTGAACACTGCTTGTAATCTAGTTAGGTGTTCTTCCTTTGTGGCGGCAAATATTATTACGTCGTCTAGGTAGACTAGACATTCCCTATTTTCCAAATGTTTCCTTAATACGTTATTCATTACTCTCTGGAATGTAGCTGGTGCTGTTTTTAATCCGAAGGGCATCCGAGTGTACTCGTAATGTCCGTCAGGGGTGGAAAAGGCAGTTAATGGTATTGATTCAGGGCCCATCTCAATCTGATGGTAGCCGGCGGTTAAATCTAATGTAGAGAAATATTTGGCTCCATTTAATTTTGAAAATATATCGTCTATGTTTGGTAGAGGGAATTTGTCGTCTCTGGTTTGATCATTGAGTTTACGGTAATCTATAACTAATCTCCATTTCTTTGGTTTTCCTGGGTCTACATGCTTTTCCACTAGGTGCACTGGGCTTGACCATGGGGAGTCTGAAGGTCTGATTATTCTATTTTTTAACATTTCCTTAATCTGGCGAGTGACTTCTACTCGTTGTGTTTCTGGTAGCCGGTACGCGCGTTGGTAAATTGGTTCGTTTTTTGTTAACGTAAGGTGATGTTTAACGGCGGTAAATGAAGTTTGCGCCGCGTCTTCCGCGAATAAGTCTTCGTTCTCTGTTAAGATTTGGTCTAACGTAATCGACTTGTTTTCTTGATAATGTAATAGTATAGTTATATCGTCTGGTGTTTTTATTTTGTTCTCGCTAGGAATTATTAATAGGTTATGTTTAATTAATGTGTCCCATCCTATTAGGTATTCATAGTTATTAGAGAAGTCGAACATATAAAATTCTATTGGATTACTGTGTTGTCCGAAGATATTTACCATGGGGTAGGTTATTATTTTACCATTATGTTTTGAGAGTCCGTGCGGGGTTTGGACTGAAAATGTTTCGTCAATATAAATCGCGTATCCATCCGATATTAATTCTTTAGCTATATTGGGTTTAATAAATGAGCGTGTTGATCCGGTGTCTATTAGTATTTTTTCGTCTGTATTAGGTATTTTAATGTATGGTACTTGGGTATGATGGGGTGTTGGCTCATAAATTTGATCATTGTTTTCATATCTAGGGTTGATGTTAGTAAAATATTCGTTGGCGCATTGCTGCATGTATTCTTCAAAAGGGGTATCGGGATAGTCATCACTATTACATTCAGGTTCGTCGATGTTAAATACTCGGTTTCTTTTTAATTGAGGTCGTTCTGTTACAGTACGCATAGTCGCGTCTTTATCCTGTAGTTCGGCATTTTGTGGTTTTGGTTGCCAGTTGGGCCGAGTTGGTTGCCATGGAGGTCTTTGATTAAAATTATTAGCATTATTATTGAAATTACGCTTAGGGTAAGCGTGAGTTTGATTATTATTATAGTTGCCATACCAAGGTTGTTTAGCTTGTTCTGCTTGTTGCATCCGAATCCTAGCCGAGAAAGGTGAGATTGGATATGCGTGTTTTTGCTGAACAGGTCTATTACCAAGGTTTGAATTATACACAAGGGCGTTGTGTTGTTGGGGGGTTGAGCTCATATTATTTTTAACGAAAGGTTGAGTATGACCATTCGGTTTGTTTCCCGTATTTCTGATGTTAATTACATATCCTTCTTTGTCAAGAGTTCTAGCTCTAAGGCAAGTTTCTAGGAAGTCTAGTTTTTCACAGGCTGGTTTATATTCAGGTGGTAGGAGTGATATTAACTTTTGGTTAGCTATTTCCTTTAAACCGGTGTGTACATGTTGGTTAATTGTACATCCTTCAGCTATTAACATTTGTAACTCGTATATAACGTTAGTTAAGCTTGGTGAGCTTGGTCTTAAGTTATTAATTTCCTGAAACACATCTCCTATCGTTCTATTCCATGATCCATACTGTTGTTTTAGGATTTCTTTAATTTCTAACCAAGTGAAGTTATGGGGGTAGCTATATATGAGAGTAGCCGCATTGCCTGTTATCTTTGACAAGATTATATTGACTTTTTGTGCATCTGTGCCAGAGGTTATTTGAATAAAACGTTCTACTGCGGTGATAAAACCGTGTAGGTATCTTTCTCCACCTTCTCCAGAGAACTGGGGAATAGGAATATTACTTTCTGGTCTAATTTGAGGGTTGGAATCTACGGATGACGTCATAATTAACTTTGGGTTGTTTACTAATTTTCTACCTGAAGGAGTAAATGCCAGTTTGAGGTTGTTTTAACCGGGAAATAATCACGTGTACTTACAGTTGTGTTGTGAGAATGATGAGGGCTATCACTGTCTTCATCTGGATGTAGTAGAGGCTTCGTAGAGTCGGGTCTTTGAAGTCCGTCGATTTACTCCGATGAGCTTCTATACTGCGATGTACGAAGAGAAGTTCTTCTTAGCCAGCGTCACCTTGATGTGTACGGAGAAGAGTTTTTCTCTGAGTCAGCGTCACCTTGCAGGAGAAGTCTTGAATCTTTTTCTTTATTTGTAGGTTCTGGGCAGGTTTGATAGAGTAATCTTCTTGGTTCGGTGTCTGGTAGCGGAGATACAGCAATTCAGCACGTCGCCTTGATTGATAATTTCTTCAAGAAATGCCCGTAACGTTGGGCGCCAGTTAAAAGACTGAGACTTGTGATGGAGATAAAAGTAATTTTATTCTCAAAACGTGTTAGTAGTACAGTGGTATGTTGTAGAGTCAATACAATAATGTCCTTAAATTATAGTTGGGTTAGTTTATATACTAAGTCTTATCAGCTAACACAGTGGTGGGGACAGAATGCTTGTCACCACAATTCACTTATCTAATCGCTTCCGTTTATTGATGTTGTTTATTAGGGCGGTGGTGGTATCTCCACTGTCTGGCCTCGTTATCTTGACTCAATATTAATATCCTATTTATATTTATTTATAATCGACTCCGCTTATCCCGTTGTTATCGGGTAGTAGCGTTATCTCAACTGTTGACTGTCTGACCTCGTTATCTTGACTCGCGCGAACCACGCCGCGCGTCGGGCTGTTTGCAGGAGCCTTTACAAAATAATGTTTGCAAGTCGCAAGCTTTTGCAGAAGCATCGATTCCCTTAAAACAAAAGACAGACTAAATGAACTATGTTCAAGACTGAGACTAAACGGATGTCAATTATCGCCCAATAGCCGTAACTAGTGTGCGGGAATACGCATCAATATCACCGTTTTGCGACCAGAAATTGCTAGTTCACGATGCTTTGTGGAGTTAAACAACCGTACTGCATCCAGCTCTCAAAACGCGACTGCCAAATCTTCGAAGCTATTTTTTGCAACGGACAACGCCAACTAAGTCGTATAGCCGGTGTAAATTCCACCTAAGTCGGGGGTTGTTTTTATAAAGTCTGACGCAGTCCCTCAACCCGTGTGAGTAAAGCATTCCGGGGATCAGTTTTCAAAGAAAATACGCTTTTCGGATCCGGTTTACTAGTGTGATGCGGGCAAGCCTCGTCGAGCCGTCGAGAGGGGACGAAGATCATAGCCGGTTTTTGTTCACGATTTTTTTCCCTCTAGTATTATTTGTTTAACTGAAAAAAACCGTAAGCTCGGGTCCGTAAATAATTTATTTATCAATTCATCCCGTTACTTATGTAAAGTCGGTATAGGACTCTTTTTTTTTGGGTCAACACGGTCTAAGTGATGAAAAAGTATCTCTATTTTGGTTGAAACAAGAAAATATGATAATTTTAGGTATAATGGAGATTTGTCAAAAAAATCTTCGAAAATTAAATACGTGAAACCTACCAACCTTCATGATTTTCCTAGCTCTCAAATTAAACAATGTTGATAGTTAATTTTATGTATTTATTATATTTTTAAATAGATTTGCTTATTACAAACTAAAACGTTTAACAACACAAAGGCAGAAAACAGAAGATGCGTCAAAAAACCGCGCCACTTGAACCCAATATACTTTACGACTACACACAATGACCAATCTTCACTAAAACGCCTATAAACTACAAATCCTGCCCACAGAGGTCGTATGTAACGAGCCACGTGACGTCATCACTCCTATACCGACCATTCGCCACTGGATTATTTTTTTAAATCTTACACAGCACACGTATTAAGGGAATTAATTTTACAGCGAACCGCGTTAGCCCTGTAAATTTAATCAGCTGGCAAACAAATGACGAAGGTGGGAACCTCCACATTACCATGGGAGCTCGGTCCACAGTTAATATGAAAATGCGGGTAACCAACGTGAAAATATGACGGCATTAATATAAATTGCACTTAGCGTCGGTGGGGAAAAACAACTATTAGGGAGAAGTAATGAGAACAGAACGCAGAGCATAATGCTAGCTCATTGCTGTTGGAGTACCTTTAGGATATAATGTGTGTTGGCTCATTGTCAATGTCAAGTTCGTTGGTGAATTGTGATTTTCCGTAGTTGAAACATAATGAAGTGATTGATTGCTCCAAAGATTTAGGGTGTCATTGTGTAAATAATGATGAATTTATCTTCCCGTATTAATTGTACAGGTTACACAGAATAGAATACTCTTTATTATGTAGACCATATAAATTACATACATAAATGTAGAAATTTTACAGTGTTGACACATGGGCGGTCTTATCGCTAAGAGCGATCTTTTATAGACAACCTTTGGATAGATTAGAACGGGGAAGGAGAGACAATAATGTACATACATGTGGTATATGGTGGGATTTTTAATTTTACTTTGATTTTGATTGCATGTGATTTTAATTTTAATTATGATTTTTTAATTTTAATTCAGAATTTGGTTGAAAACGTAATTACGTTCGGTGAGTATAAGAACTCATATATATAGTAGTTAGTCACTAATTGGTTGGTTGGTATAAGGCTATTGGATATATCTCATATATTTGTGTCAGTGTATTCATTTATTTGTGAGCCAAAATAAAAAAAAATAAAAAAAAGAAAGGAATATAATATCACGGAAATATAGCAAGCGGTAATTCCTTTGTTTTCCAATGGGTCACAACGGGGTGGTCAACGCGATACAACAGAACAAATCCACCCTAACGTTAGTCTCTTTCTGATGTAAAATTAATTACAATCTATTTTAAGCTTCAATTTGCCAATAAAAAGCTGTCATTGGATATATATTGAATTTTAGGCACTCATCAATCAATCTACGTAACCCTACGGACACATACAGCCTCCATTTTCATACAATTATATCTACATAAACAATGAACAAAAAGCATTAAATTTTAAAACATTCACAGTTTACTGAATCTTCATAGCCGCGCCAGCCGGAATTTGATATTGTAAATGCCAAAACAAACAAGTTGATTGTTCCGCCATCATGCGAGCTCTCCTCCATTCCATTAATATTCCATTCTTATGGCCACTGAACCTTTGTTCTATCCCGCTAATTCGAAATAACATAAATGAATACCCTTTTGTTATTTTATTGTTATACGTACTCGTATATTGTTCTCAAGAAACTAATTAATAAGCCTTTTTTGTCGCTGGTAATTAATGCGTAGCGGTTCAAGGGTTGTGAAAAGATTTTTTTGGGCAGGTAGGGCATGGGTTTTATTTTAACTTTTTAAATGGAAACTTTTTTCATTTATACGGTGCGCTTGTTTAGACAAATAAACACAAAAGTTTCAGGCAATCGAGACAAAAGTATAAGTAAATGTAAAAAAAACTTGGAGTCGCGGATTGACGTACAGACGCCAGCATATCAAGCTACTACAATCTGTCAAATTTCTTTAATAGATTTTCAACTTTATCGCTAAAGAATAAGCTTCAAAGTTGATTGGGAAAATTTTACAGTTTCGGTTAGCTTGATGTGCTGGCGTCTGTACATATTCATATACCTTCACACATAAAACGAGTAACCAGTTGTGTAAATCAAAGAAAATATAAACACAATTATTTCACTAGATTAGTCTAGTAAGATAGTTATATTCATAGTAAGACATGTTATGAACCGTTTTCATATAAGTATTGATTACGGTATACAGATACATATCTTTAGGCATATAAAGAAAGAAAGAAAGAAAGAAAATACGTTTATTTGCGGTAAACATGACGCAAAAAAGAACAAAACAAAAAAAACAATAAAAAAAGGTTGACATGCGTCACATCCACGCAAAACGGCTATCGCTCAGCATTATGCTGCGACCCTATGCAAGACAGAGCCCCAGCGCTGGTTTTCATAACTATAATTATCACGGCTTTAACCATCTTACTGCGACATTTCATAAATTAGAGACGTCTTTTGTGTCAATTTGTATGCCCGAGTTGTTCTTCTAAACTGTGTAACGGATTTTGATTCGGTTTTCACCATCATTTAGAAAAGTGATTCCCGAAGGTTTACGTGTATAATACATTAATATTCAACTTACAGTAAATAAATTACGATGTTTTGTCAAGTCGTAAAAAACCGTGCGAAGCAGGGGCAGATCACTAGTTTGATATACCTAAATGAATTTATTTCTGTAAGTAGGTTTGTACAAACATTATTACACGTCAATCATATTTTTAAAACAACTTGAGATCGGCGTTTCATATCTGACTACTCTGAGTAGAAAGGTCGAAACAAACTCAGAGGTCACAGTCTCTTTTATAGTCCAGACATAATCTTGGTCAGATCATGTGAAGACCATATAGATTGGTGTCTGAAATGGTATTTTGAGGAAAGAACCATAAAGATTTAGTGGACCTGTTCAGTCATTTGTCAGGACTCATGCAACTGAACTCAGAACAAGGAGCTCAACGATTCGACGAACAACACCAAAGATCATAATATAGATATTGATCATAATTATAAAGTCCAGTTTATTCATATACAATCTAGAACCACTTCATTCAAAATCGGGGTCTACAAGAATCGAAAACGTTATTAATTTTGAGGGAAGCAGGTAGGTTACTGGAGGTATTCATTGAGCATTTATTGAAAAGCCGCACAGCTTTTGAAAAGGCGCGTCTCAATGGCTACGTGGCGTAAGGCGACTCGACTATAGTTTAATGCCTTTTCATGCGTTGAATTTGTCGTTCGCTTTCAAATAATACTGACATTTATGAGGTCTCACGCGGGGAAAATAAAGTGAACTATTTATAATGAATATGGTCAATCGAACTGGCAAATGTACCTACCTACTGTAAATAAAATATCCATTCGCTGAAATTTATCGTGACTAAGTTTGAAATCTATAAACATTATTTACATAGCTCGTTCTTTGATTAATTCCATCTCTATCTTGGCCCTGTAGTTAGACAGATGTGCGACAGTGACAGGAATACGTTTACCCAAAGTCGGGTGCTAAGTAACGTTTTCATAGTGTACTTCATCTCGTTATTTTTAACCGAGACGGAGTCACACTCTAGCTACTGTATCTTTGAATTTGGCTAAGATATAATAACAATAATTTGTTTATTTTCACTTCAAGATACAAACATCAGTGTGGCCCTGGCTTTTGTACTAGGAGGTCCTGATTCACAAGAGCCAGACCTCTCAATTTACAGAGAATATGATATAGAAGCGTGATAGAAAAAAATGTGATTCGTTATAGCCATTTTGTATGGCAATTTTGTAAATTTTTACCAATGTATACAGTAGTAGTTCAGTTGAAAAAATTAATAACGCACGGAAAAATAAAAAAGGCGCAAAAAATAGAAAGAAAAAATATTTTGAGTAATGTTAAATTTTCCAGTAGGTATACGAGGAGCTCCAGTAGGAATAATACTTTCCATAAAACTCTATAATGAATCGTCTTTGTCCACTTGCATACATTACAATGATCCCTCTTCAGACTCGAGAGCTTTATTTTCAGTCCTCTCCTGAGGAAACTGAACCTTGACCTGAAATTCATATTATCTACTTCCCTTAAGTAATAACAAAGCCACATTTTTTCAACTGAAAAGAAATATAAATATTCAAAAGTATCCAGGTTTTAGTTTGTTTTAATAATAGATTAGATACGACTCTGTTCCATATAGTATTTACCTACTACTTTTTGGTATTTCATTTTGATTTTTGATGTCTAAAACTTACAACTAGTAACAATGTTTATGATTCTGATCAAATAACAAATGACTAACAAAAATATAAATTGACTAAAGACTGATTTTTCAAGAGTCCGATAACTTATGTACCTATATTTGGAGAATAAATATGACAATTCGACATAATTTCTATAAAAAACCGACTAACCGCAATATCTATTCCTCAGATAAAAATTATCTGACTATTGACCAATAAAGCCTAAAATGACTAACTAATTAATAAATGTTCAATCAAAAGAAAATAATTATGAATTGGTTCTAGGGAGCACGGGAAAAGAGTTCCTAGAAGGACTTGGGGGAACCCTTTGCCCAAAAGTGGGATATTAAATTAATAGTGGGCTAAGTAAGTAAATAAACAATACCTTTCTGTAGCCAATCTTCACAGATTTTATATCAGATTATATTTATCTCAAAAGAGCAATACCAGTCTCGATATGCCGCCGATCATACATTATGTGATTGGGTTTAAGCGCTGCGCTATGAACATTCTTCACGTTCCAAAGTGTCCAGCCATTTTATGGCTTTATTCTATCGCCTCCAAATAATTCCACTTTCAGTTTTAAACTCCGGATGATGAAATTCCAGCAAGCTTTTTTTTAATTTAAAACAGGTTTGAACTAAAATTTGATAATACAAAATTGATACGCAAAAGAGTTACTTTGATGTATTCTTTCTTTTAGCAAGTTTTTATGTAAAATTAAAAGAGATCAGCTTCAAACGGACACGGCCTATTTTTTCTAAATAAAACATTTAAGCAGTATCTCGAGAATCGAGCTTTGGGATTCTTGTAAAACATTATTTATGTTAAGAATACGTTGTACGAAATAATCCGTGAAATTCTGGTTGCAGTGGAAGGCAGGCCCCGAGCCCCGACCCTGCTATTTGTTACTCGCAATATTTCGGTATGTACTTGCTGCGATGCATAATTTTCGACGATGCATCTTGACGTTGCGCGTCGGAGCACTTTGCCTTGTGTAAATGGAATTTTCTGGGTTGCCCTCACGTTTATAAATGTTGGTTATTTTTTAAGTGATGTAAGCATTTTCGACGGGAATTTTGTTGCAAACAGCAGGTGGAGTGAGATTTTATGTCATAACAATTTATTATGTTAGTTGCGCAATAAGGAAGATAAAAATATATACACTGAATAAACTTCTAATACTAAATAAACTCATCATCATCTACCTAGCCCTTTCCCAGCTATGTTCGGGTCGGCTTCCAGTCTAACCGAATACAGCTGACTACCAGTATTAATACTAATATACCCTCCACACCAGGAACAACACACCAAAATGAAAAAACAACAATTCCATTGTACCAAAATATACGTCTAAACGCGACCAAGAAATTCGCCGCCCATTAAAATGCAAGTCACAAAGTTTCCGCCGGTTGCAGGCAACACAGGGAACACTACATAATCATGTTTATTAACCATTACGGCCCTCTTACACGCCCATTCTACGAAGTTAATGTCCCTACCCTTAACTCAAAACAGGCTAATTTTATGACAAGTAAAATTCATTTCATTAATACCTCGGAAAGGATTTGACGCGATTATAAGAATGGTTGTTAGGAAACAAAGGGGTTCGACTGGACCTTTCGTATATTTTCGTACCTTTCATATATTTTAATTAAAATCATGTCATCCCCTAACGTTCATCTTGTGAAATGAGTAGACCTTTTAATTTTTTAAACCTTGGTCCTCATAAGCAGGCCTTTGATATAATATGCGGATACACTCGGTGCCAAACAATTTGGGCCCTCTCAATTATAATGTAACTTCTCATCTGATTTCACATGTTATTAGAACTGCACTAACATTTAACAGATATTTGTAGTGCGAAGTCTAAAACGGACAAAACCATTTCAGTTTGTTTAGTGGAAAAGTGTAGAAATAGTGACAATCACATACATAATAACGCGTGAGGAAAGTGTTAATATAATTATATCAGACTCTAAGAAAGTGAAACGGTCTTGTATAAAGTGCCTACAACCAACACTATTCTAAGTTTTAAAATTACTATTAAATAAAAAAATTTGTTAGATTAATATTGCTTATTAGACTTAGAATGTAATTAATTAATAAGAACCTGGTTCTTTTAAATATAGAATTAAAAAAATATATATATTTATGTAAATTTTGTATGAGTATAATTATTTATATATACAAAAAAATTTGTGAGAGTACACTTTATTGTCACTATTTGCTGTCTTTTAACTATCCGTTAATCTCACAGACACCTTTTACGTATAAAAAGGAACAAGAAGAAAAAGAAAGAAGTAGAAAAAGAAGCAGTGCAAATTGTATCAGGAACATTTAAAAAATTGTTTTGTTCAGGTGCAAAAGCCAAATAAATGGCTTTAATAACATATTTTACAATTTGTTAGTTTGTAGATAACGTGGAAGCGTATACCTGCCACATGATGGTAAACAGGCAATTTATTATGACGTAACGTTTGTCGGTGGTACGCTAGAAATGCAGAATAGAGATACAGTGCTGTTGGTTTTATGTACTCGCATGCGAGATAATTTTTGATTTATGTGACTGTTAGTGTTAACACACGTATCAATGGAATTACGTACCTACTTATTGGTGCAGGTGTTTTCCTGTGATTCTGGTGAAAGTCCACGGATTTATTGTGTACGGTTTAGTACTTTTGAATTAATAATGAGTTAGTTTTCTTGTTACAAAGTGTAGATTTCTATACATGTAGAAATTGAAAACATGCGACAAACCGAAATGGGCGATTGTACTCATGAACAACTTTTACTGAGGGACCAAACCTAAAATCGCGAAAACAAAATCAGCTGTTCCCTACATTTATGTTCGCATAATTCGTCAAAATTTAGGGAACAGCTGATTTTTTTTCAACGCACAAGAATCTATTTCAAAGACGGCTAAAACCTGTCAAATTAGACTGGTAAGGTCTCAAAACGGCAAGAAACAAATGATTGCGTTTATTTTCAACGTGTTTTATTCCTTGACATAAATAATGAAATATTTTCAGGGGTTAGAGGTATTTTTTGATCAGTGATGTATAAACGAATATTTTATACATAACACCCCGTCGTTTTTGCGTCGGGGGTTAAAAATTCATGTTTAACGTAATGTAGGTAATATAATTGTGTGCGTCTGATCGCCTCGGTTTACCCGTGGAGACATATTTTACGGCTGTTTACCCTTTGGGGTTAAATGTCTGAAAATCCTCTATAAACGGGCCCAACAATTACATTGTAATACAAAATATATCCGATGCTGTCATCGTAGCTTAGTTATCTTTACAGCTACTATAATAATCCTGGGTTTATTAGAATTAGTTTTGGAAGTATTTAACTATCCCATGAATTAACCAGATGCTATGATACTGTCCTATGAATTCATTGGAAACTATCTTGCATACGTCATATTGATATGACTAAAACGATGTAACTAATCTAACTTTATAAGAACAAGCGCCATGTTTATTTACTACTAGCTATTCCCTCTGACTTCGTCTGCGAATCAAGATGAAAAGAAGCCTATGTCCTTCTCCATGGTCTACCAACTAATGTGCCGAATTTCATCCAAATCCGTTTAGCTATTTTAGCGTGAAAGAGTAACAAACAAACAAACATTCAAACAAACTTACTTTCACATTTATAATATTATAATATTAGTTAGGATTAGCCTAATAGACCACTGACTTGCCTTCGACCTTGTATGCTAAGCGATATACAGTACCCGGCGATAAATATTGCACATCGAACTTAGTTGATTGGTGTATTTTATACAAAAAATAAAAATAATTATCAAAAGAAGCAAATCATAATTGTTTTAACAGCCCCTAATACATACCGGACTGTTTGTATTTCGTGCGACAGAGATAACGCTCTACGAAGCCGAAATTAGCCGATTGTCTCTTTCCAAAGGTCGATGTGCAATATTTATCGCCGGGTACTGTAATTAAGTTAGGTACTTAACTTAAAAATAAAATATTTCCTGCTAAAATAATAACTGAATTATATTAGTACCTGCGCGTAAAAACTTAACCGAGTTTTTATACCCACTGTACGCTTACTATCCATTAAAATAAGTGCAACAAAGTATAGATACAACCTTTTTAAAAGATTCTCACCCATTATTTGACACTTCTCTCCATATTTCGCCCGTCGGCCTCGTCACGTCCTCTCTAGACCATTAGCGGCAAACAGCGGGCAATGCCAACGTGCTCATTTACTGTACTGCTAACTAACATAACGTATTTTTATTTTAATATTATTTTATACTATCCGGATAAAATATTTTGACAATTAAGGCCCATTCTTGTTCACTATAAATAAACTAAATATCGACGCCTTAGATTGAAAACCTCGTAAGTGTAAAAGAAGTAACTTTTCCTTTTTGTGCGATGTGTTTAAATAAATAAATAAGTAACTTTTTTGGAGGAAGAAAGAACTGTGTGCTGTAAAATTTTTGTACGCTGTCTTTTATGTTTTTTTACCGCCTTCAAAAAGGAGGTTCTATATTCTTATTAATTAATATGGAAATTTAACCCGCTTTTATATCCAGAACTGTTCGATACTATAAGATTTTCCGAAATGCATAAAATGCTACTTACATTCCCGAGGTTTTCACTCTAAAAACACTCTAAAAATAGCCTAAGAGGAAAGAATAAGAATTATATATTTGCAGAAAATATAGTGTCACCTGCAGTTGTAAAAGTTTGTGGTTTAATGTGCAGTCCTTATTTTGCCATTAGGGCATGCAAATTGATTTTACATGATTTTAATATATCATATACAGAATATACTTAAAAAACCTATGTTCTAATATAATTGTTAAATTAAGATACATTAAGGCATATTATTTTCTTTGACACAAACAAATAAACTAAAGTTTATGTTTAATGCTGCCTTGTTTTTAATTCAGTTTCTAAAACAATTTTACAAATTCCACACTTGTTTGCTAACAACGCGTTTCTGTCAATGTCATTTAAGCGCCAAAATATCCTTGTAGCAATATGACGAAAGAAAAACACATTGAGAAAACTCAGACTTTACGGTTTAAAATTACCTGAGAGGTGTGAGGAACAGAGAGTAAAGTTCACTCATCCTCCATAGAAAAGGGAGGATCTTCCAACCAGAGGGGGGTCGTGTCCCCCCCGGTGGGTTCCCGCATTGTCGAGGCGGGGGGGCTCAGTAGCCGTGGCTTGGACACTCACGGTGAAGCGAAGAGGAACCCGAAGAGGGGCCGCTCGTCAGGGCTTTTGCTGACAAGCTAACGACGTAGCGGCCAAAAGTAGGTTGCGGTGTCGCTTGGGCGACATCAACTGAGGCGGCAACTGAGGCGGGCCGCGATGTCGTACCGGAGGCATCGCGGCTGAGGGTTGGAGGCCGCGGCGGGAGAGGAGTGCCGGTATTACGGTGCGCCGCTCTCCCTACCTTCCGCGGCCTTGACGGGGTCGCCACCGTTCGATGGCGGACGCGGTGGGGCTGCAGGGGAAGAGGAGTGTCGGTATTACGTTGGCCGCTCTCCCTATCCTCTGCAGCCGAAAATTGGCAGGCGGCGGGGCCAATGTCCTGACCCGTCGCAGGGGGGACCAAGGGTGCCCAGACACGGGGTCGTCTGGCGCCCATGTGCTGGTTTGGTCCCTGGGGTGGTCACGGCGTGCTATGTGTTCTGGTGCGCCGGTGATGGGGAGTACTCCCCAGAGGAGGGTCCGGTAACGGACGGCCACGGCGGGTTCACGGATGAGTGCTAACGCGTGCCCGTGTTCCCGCCGTAAGCGGCAGAGGAGGACCCCGTGGAGTTTTAGTGGGTAAGAGTCCCTCATACCTGCACTATCTCCCCGTGGTAGTGCAGTATGCATGAGCATTTCTCCACGATAAAAAAAAAAGAAAAAAAAAAGGGTCGTGTCTGGTGGCCAACTGGCCGACGATTGACGTCGGGACGTTGTATTATATGCTAGTCGCGCGATAAATACTGCTTGCGCGATGCAGGATTTTGCGTGACGGCAGGGTGATGCGTTGTGGCGATGTAGATGCCGCCACAAGATAGCATTGTGATCAATGCTCGTCCCTTCTCTGTTCTAAACTACAGAATAGTGGCCAAAGGATGTTTGTTGTTAGACTGTGCTCAGGTGGCAAATTAATACCTGTATCGATTTGTAGACCGAATTCAGGCTCTTGATTTTACGCAAAATGGTTTGGGCCTTTGACAACCAATAGCTTTGTGACGGGCTCTAGCGTCTTGCCTCTATATTAGTGTTCGCAATCTCGGCGATATGACATGCCACGTCTTCAAAGGAAAGCGTTTAAGGTAGAAGCGTCTGAATAGCCCACGAAATTCAATATTGACTTTCATGAACTCATGACATTAACGGCCAATTCTTCTGCATTCTTCACACTAATATTATAAAGGCGAAAGTTTTTTAGTGTGTGTGTGTGTGTGTTTTCATATATTTGTTACTTCGGCTGGACCAATTTTGATAAAATTTGGTATGGAGGTAGCTGACACACTGGATGAACATACCTATAGGCTACTTTTTATTCCGATATTCCTACGGGATCAAAACTTATGCGGGTAATACCGCGGGGCGCTACTAGTATGATTATAATTTTGTAAAGTCACATTTGCTATCTTGAAAATTAAAAAAAAACGTAAGAAAATTTTAATTTCGCGGGCTACTCTGGCGCTGTTCCTAAGTCCTAACCAAAGACGACGAGATCACCTTTCCAAAATAGACATAGGTAAAATATTCTAGGAAAAAAAATCAACACTAGTTAAGCTTTCTTTGACGAAATATTTTCTCCCCAGCAAAAAACACTTTATTGGTGGCACGTGTACCCTCAAATAGTAACTCAATATAAAATATATAATCATAGGCAAAATGTTTCACATATGTTGCTATATTTATTATTAGTACCTAGTTCATAGACGAGTGAACACAAGAGAGGAATATTAAATAAGACGTCGGGACCCATGAAACTGTACCTTCACTCGGAATTGAATCAGATTATTGAATGAGTATGCTACGACATATGATGTCTTTGCTTTGACCTGGATGTAGAGTTGCACTGGATACGGCAATGGAAATAGGTAACAGTTTTGAGATGTAGTAACATTTTGACGTAGAGGCAGCTTACCCAGCATTAAATGTACTCGCAATTAAGATTATTTTTATATTCTCATTATTTGTTACTCTAAGTAGAGCCTGTTTTTTCACTTACCTACTTATTTCTAAGATTAAGATTTGTATTTTCTCTATTACTTCAGTGTACAAAGAAAATATCGACAAAATTGTTATACATTTGCACCCTACAATGTCAAAGTCAAATCATTTATTTCAAACTAGTTGACCTGGCGGACTTCGTACCGCCGCAGAATCAATCGAATGTAAGTATGAGAAATTGAAATAACTTCATAATATTTTTTCGTGATTTTTTTCCATTCTTTAATAGTTATACTGCTATTGGGGGCGGAGACAAATCCAACAAATCAAAGATCATAAAAATCAGTCTATCCGTTCTTGAGTTATAAATGGTGTAACTAACCCCGCTTTGTTTTATTGATATAGATAAGCACATAAACTGTAGGTACTTTTGAAAGTAAAAATTTACAATAAAATGTATTTGATTCATGTCGCCCCTTCCAAAAGGTAGTCTCGTATGGAAAAAAATGGGCAAGAAACTCCACCGTTACTCTTTTAAAAATATTTTACAATATTTTCTATAAGTTATTAAAACATCATTAGTTTAAACTAAGTGGAAAAGATTAGTATTATTGAAGCTTACTCAAAAAACTGCCTAAGCAAAGTTAATAAAATCTACAAGGGACCACCCTGAGAAAGTTTTACCCTTTTCTATAAATACATTAATTATATAATTCTTATAATTATTATGTGAACTTACCACCACTACTACCTACCACCTAGAATAAAATTACTATACCACAATAGGTAAAAATAATGAAAATAAAGCAATTACAGGTAAATTAATTATGTGATAGATACATTAATGATAATGATGATAATGATTAACGCTTGCACAAGACCTCATTGTTAAATCACTGTGTAGTCACCTATTGCAGAAAAAGTACACCCAAAACCATGCCTTTTCTGACAGTTCAAAGAAAACTCAGACATTTCAGTTCCTTTGTCTTGTCACATCTAGCAAGGCACATCGTCGACCTCTACAGATAATCAAGTTAGGGGCAGGTCAGTTTGCAGGACGAGAGGGTTAGTTCCATGCTGGTCGTATGCCTAACGTTTTGAATATCTCATTTAAATGCAGTACTGATATCTGCTCTCAAGCGAGTCTTACTTAATGTTTTTTGGCGAAAGCTTGTGAACTTAAGCTGGTTGTAGTTACTTTATTTGATCGTTTTGTTTTTGAGTTGCAAGTATTTTTATACTTAGGTAGCTTTTTCTTTTATCCTGACATTCTTTTCTGCCTTGTGAATCATGATTAGTAGAATATTCATTTCGATTTCAAAGTTAAATGAAAATCTTGTGATGTAATTTGTATAGGTATGTTTTTGTTAAATTTTCTCATTTATCATAATTAATAAATACTTTATCCTTGAGCAGTGGTGGCCCAGCGGAATTGGCGTGGAATTGGAGTTGAAAGTCTGGTTCGAACCCACCCCTTTACTGTGTGTAAAAAGGAAACATTGGAATACATCGTGAAGAAACCGGCATATACTAAAACCAAAAATTCGAAGATATGTGCATTCACCAACCCGCACTGGGCCTGCGTGCTCGATTTCGGCCCACTTCCTCACTCAGAGATGAGGCCTGTATCTCCCAGCATTGGGAGCCTTGCATCCACCAACCCGCACTGGGCCTGCGTGCTCGATTTCGGCCCACTTCCTCACTCAGAGATGAGGCCTGTATCTCCCAGCATTGGGAGCCTTGCATCCACCAACCCGCACGGGCCCGCGTGCTCGATTTCGGCCCACTTGCTCACTCAGAGATGAGGCATGTATCTCCCAGCATTGGGAACATTAGGTATTGGTCGATTATACAATACTTTATCCTTGATTTAAATAATTAAATTATATACTTTTCCTAATATACACCATTTTATTTTTCAATGACAACATAAAACCAAGCTTACATCATAATAAGATACAAATACACATTTATTAACAGGGTGTATTCGAAACTTTACCAAAATAAATACAAAACATGATCCTTTGTTTTCTATGTCCAGTTTCTAACATAATTCTGCCACGTCATACAACGTAGGTACCTCGAAACGTCCAACCTTAACTCTGAGGTTATAAATGAGAACAAACTTTGAATTCACGCTTAACTCATTATATTCTGAAGTAGTTAGTTGGATTAGTTAGCGAAATGTAAGTAACTGTTTAAAACAATGTAATTATTTGGGCATGGTCTGGTCGTAGTAGAACCATTTTAAATCGTCATTAATTAACACGTAAGAGTACGGTCCTTTGTATACGGCACGATTTGTTTACGGTACGGCGTATTAATCGCTCCTTAAAAAAAAACAGTCGCACTCCGGGTGTGCGGACAGAAGTGAAAATTTGAACAATTACGTGTGTATTTTTTTAATCGTCTTATAAATAAAACATGTGCCGTGTCGGTTACGGTAACAGTGTCGTGAGTTCAATAGTTTTTCCCATCTCAAAAAATGCCCAACGCGCCTAAAGAAGTTCTCGCTTCAAAAAGCGTGTCCGTCAACAAGCTTCCGCAGTAATCCATACAACAGACGGCGAATAAACCGTAGTTTTTCAAGGTCAGGAAAACGTGAGTTCAAAGGGCCTAATCCTTGGTCGTCATAAGTGTCGTGTCGAATATCGGGATAAAAGCTATCCTGTCTTTTCCCGGGACTCAAACTATTTCTATACCAAATTTGAATTCAGCGCGTCAAAATCCTTCGGAAAAGTATAGTCTGGTTTCTGGGTAAAAATTTTGTCGGCCTGTGTAATGAGTAAAATTAAAGTATCTTATGGAAGGCTACAAATTGTAACTGTATTTTAAAATGCCTCATCAGAACGGACAGTTATTCCATTTTGATGAGGCATTTTAAAATATAGGACAAAGAGAAAATACAGTACTTAGGAAGCCGAAAAAGTCTGTTTCATCCGATCGCAGGTCTGTTACGAGATGTTTAAGCACTAGGTGGGGACCGAGTCTTCTATTGTAAATATAAAAGAGTCAAATTATGTAAACATTTTCTACATACAAACATATTATAATTTCTTATTAATTAAATCCCTCCCGTGAGGGTACTTAATCCATTTTGTAGCTTACTAATACGCGACCAAAGACGACCCACGTCTCAGTGTTGACGTAGGTATGCATCTTCTAGCTAAACGTGAATTTATTTGCATATAATTATTAACATTACGACGCGACTACCCCTTAATTTACGAGGATATAATATGAAATGAACATTAATATTTCAGGCTTCTGAGAATTTAATTGAAAGCTTTTACTTTTTTTAGGGTTTCGTACCTTAAAAAAAAAAATAGGTAAAAAAACTTTTTCAGTTAAACGGTTTTATGTTAAACATACATTGCAATGTTTAAGATAAATGTACTAAAAACCAAAAAATAATAAAATAGATACAGTCGTGGGAATTATAAACATATGCATAGACTAGACTAAAATAAAACCGTGGGGCACGTCACATTAAGTCGATAATTTGTAGACAATTGACGTGCCCCACGGTTTTATTTTAGTCTAGTCTATGCATATGTTTATAATTCCCACGACTGTATCTATTTTATTATTTTTTGGTTTTTAGTACATTTATCTTAAACATTGCAATGTATGTTTAACATAAAACCGTTTAACTGAAAAAGTTTTTTTACCTATTTTTTTATTTTTTAGTTTTTAGTTTTTATTTCGCATTCTGTTTAATTCATTTAGTGCTTGAAAAAAAATTGTTATCAGCCATTTGGTATCGGCGGCCATCTTAGATTTCAATTTTGCATAGTAAATTGTATTCTACTTGTTGAGACCTTTCATTTGATACCCATGTTGATATGATTGATAAAACCTAAGTTATCCGCCATTTTGTAGAGGCCGCCATCTTGGATTTTAATTTTATATAGTACATTGTATTATACTGGTTGAGCACTTTCATTTGATACCCATATTGATGGGATCGATAAAACCTACGTTATCCGCCATTTTGTAGCGGCCGCCATCTTGTATTTCAATTTTGCATAGTAAATTGTATTCTACTTGTTGAGACCTTTCATTTGATACCCATGTTGATGGGATTGATAAAACCTAAGTTATCCGCCATTTTGTAGAGGCCGCCATCTTGGATTTTAATTTTATATAGTACCTACATTGTATTATACTGGTTGAGCACTTTCATTTGATACCCATATTGATGGGATCGATAAAACCTACGTTATCCGCCATTTTGTAGCTGCCGCCATCTTGTATTTCAATTTTTTATAGTATATTGTATTCTGCTTGTTGAGCCCTTTCATTTGATACCCATATTGATGGGATTGATAAAACCTACGTTATCCGCCATTTTGTAGCGGCTGCCATCTTGGATTTCAATTTTTTATAGTATATTGTATTCTGCTTGTTGAGCCCTTTCATTTGATACCCATATTGATGGGATTAATAAAACATAAATTATCCGCCATTTTGTAGCGGCGGCCATCTTGAATTTATAATGATAATGAATAAACATAATTGTATTGTCACCAAAATCCAAAGTGTATACAAAATTTCAGATTAATCGGTTGACGGAAGAGGGTGAAATTTGAATTACTAAATATGACCCAAGAATAAATAATAAAACAAACGGGGTGAGCTAAATAAAACCGTTTAATAAAAACCGTTTAAAAAACCGTTTAAAAAACCGTTTAATAAAAAACGGAATCCTTATAAGATCACTTCGTTGTCCGTCCGTCCGTCTGTCCGTCAGTCAAGACCCTTTATCTCAGGAAAGCATGGAGGTGTCAAGCTGAAAATAATATCAAATAAGTAGGTACCTACGGTCCCTTGGAGCTCTAAAAGAAATCAAGCTTCTAAGTCAAAAAAAAATTGAAGAATAAAAATATATCAATTAAATTCTCAGAAGCGTAAAATATTATTTTATTATATTTTTGCGAGCGTTAAAAGCGTATTGGAGCATCATCCTGTCATGTTTTATTACCAATACCATTACAAACGTACGCAAAATACGCGCATTGACGTACTATACGTACTATACGTACGTACCTATACCATTACAAAGTGTGTTAAACCGAAAAATAATAATAACAATAATTCACGTGCTCCCACTTGTCGCAAAGTGAACCCGCGTCATATTATTGAGTAGTCACAGGGATTCAAGGCTGGAAGCCACATCTAGGAAACATATGCATGGCTGAAAAGGGAAACAAAGTGTAAACTTATTTTTATATAGAAAAGCCTGCGCAGCTACGTAACTCTATCGGATCTGAAAGTAGGCAAACGTATACCTACTGCCTACGACTTCGCCTGCGTGTGAAAATTGTAATAAGTAAGTTTACCAAGGTTTAAGTACTATCCTTTTCAAAGTTTGAAGAAGTCTGCCAAATTTTTATCAAAAATCCGTTGAGTGGCGACAATCAAACAGACTTACTGCCGTTTTTTAAATATTAGTGAAATGAAAATAAAAAACCATAGTTTCCCATGCTGCAATGTCGGACCAGAGAGTCCAACATTGCAGCTTAGAGTAGCTAGCTGCGTTAGTTGATTAGCAAACATCAGTTTTTTTTCAATATAGCCAGGGCCACAGTAATCATCTCGCTGCATACGGAATAACAAAAATATTTTCAAAACTCCGGCAAATACTGCAAAAAAAATCCTTTACACGAAAAAAGAAATATTCTAACATGAATGTTAGCAGTAACATACATATATAAAAAAAAAACACCATTTCCCACATTGACGTGAGCGTATGTTTAATAACGGAACACGATATGCCTGATAACAACTCGTTTCGATGACACTGTTCAATTCCCAACAGCATTAAGTCGAAAATTTATATTACGCCGCTGAACAAGGTAAAACACATTATCTATGTTGGTGAGAGAGAGTTTACAAGGGTATTTGAAGTAAAATTTAATTTAGATCTACAGTTTTAGTAAGGTCACATGCTAACTACGTATCATACTTTCATGCGTATCTTTACTAATCGCGTTTCTTTACTTTTTCTTTCTATATTTAAAATATTTATTCCTCAATGATCATGATTGCACCTACCACTGTATGTATTGTATCTGCATCACCCAAAGGTTGACTGGTAGAAAATGCCTATGGCATTAAGTCCGCCTCTGTACATTTATGTGCTTGAAGTATTAAATAAATAAATACTTTCAGACACAAATTCAGACACCAATCTATATAGTCTTCACATGATCTGACCAAGATTATGTATGGACTTTAAAAGAGACTGTGACCTCTGAGTTTGTTTCGGCCTTTCTTCTCAGAGTAGTCAGACAGAAAACAAGGACCTCATCTAGGTAGTTTAAAAAAAAAAATATTGACGTGTAAAAGTGTTTGTACAAACCTACTTACAGAAATAAAGTCATTTATCATTTACTGATGTCATGCAAAATCCAGCATCGCGCAAGCATAGTTTACCGTGCGACTAGCATTACAACATTCCGACATCAATCGTCGGGTAGTTGCCCACCAAACAAAACACCCCTCTGGTTGGAAGATCCTCCTTTTTCTATGGAGGATGAATGAACTTTGCACCCTATTCTAGAGAGGATGAGTGAACTTTGCACCCTATTCCTCATGCCTTTATAGGGCCAAGTCTACCAATTAACAAACATTGCAATGGTCTTTTCATTGTGCGTTTTTGGTAGATTTGCTATACAAAATTTATCCCCTGAGGGCCTTATAATGCAGTAGGCTCAAACACTTGTAGGTATTTCATTTTTTTTTTAATCTTAAAAAGCAATTCTGTAAAAACCCACCTGTGACCTTACTTCTGTATCCACACTGTCAGTTGTCAATGTCGTGTAAAAACTTTTCGTGATCGCTGTTGATACGAAAAAGAATTTAATGCCCCACAATTTTTACAGAATAACTCTGCTTGCGCTGCGAATCCAAACTTTCTAACTGAATTTTATAGACTCTTCTATTTAAACTCAAACTCACTGTGTTTCGGGTCATCAATTTACATCAAACATTTAAAAAGAAGAAAACAATAAATGTAATATAAGCTAATAAATTGAAAAGGTTATAATATTTTCAATGTCTTAAAGAGTTACTATTTGGGTATATATTATTTTAAAACTTGATTATGTAGGATACATTAATGTTTAAATAAATTAACGAATAATATTAAAGTAGATAAAGTGAAGACTATATTAGAGTAGGTAGATCATAGGTTAAGCAATGCTTGCCACGGTCGGTTCATGGGTGGGATCCATTGCTATCAACGCGGGTACAACCTGGATGAGGCTGGCACAGGATCGCGGGGAATGGCACTTGAAAAGAGAGGCCTCTGCTCAGCAGTGGGTGAGGTCGGGCTGTGGATGATGATGACGATGATCCAATGACTGGGTTGTGGAAGTCCGATAGGCAGTCGCTCCATGTCAATCAATCAACTCAGCCAATCGCAGTCCACTGCTGGTCATAGGCCTCTCCCAGACTGCGCCACAACACCCTGTCCTCCGCCTTCCGCATCCAGTCTACCCCAGCCACCTTCTTTAGGTCGTCCATCTATCTAGCTGGGGATGTCCCACACTACGCTTGCCGATACGTGGTCTCCAGTCCAGGACTAGTTTGTGACACCGGTCATCGGTCCTTCGACAGACATGGCCAGCCCACTGCCACTTCAGTTTGCTTACTCTGCAAGCTATGTCGGTAACTCCGGCTCTTTTCATTCCTGTTTTATCCTTCATAACGCGCTGAGCGACCTTGAATTTGTGGACCAGCCAGATCGTCAGTGTGGGTCTACGTTTCAGCACCGTATGTCATGACGGACAGGACGCGGCACTGGTTGAAGACCGTAGTCTTCAAACACTGCGGGATAGACGACGAGAAGACTTGACGAAGTTTTCCAAATGCTGCCCAACCCAACTGGATCCTTCTGTCGGCCTCTTTCTCATAGTTGTGTCTACCGAGCTGGATGACTTGTCCTAGGTATTCAACTTTATCTGGTAAGACTGGAAGTCGACCCCAACATAATTGGAAAAAGGTTAGGTGTATTGGTTGACGACATTAAAGAAGAAAAATACATCTTCAACTAAAAAGTTTTCAACAGCTATCGACTTTAGTTTAAAGCAACTAGTCAAGCAGTTGACTTACCAAAGTACTATAAACTTCTTGAACAGAACTTGTCACACACATTTCTTGGTAACAACATCTCAATGGGCTTTTATATGACGAACTTCGATGTAAATCATGTATAGAAATGTCACCCATACAAGTCCTTATCAAGAATGTTTGAGGCGGTCTGTAAACTTACTTGAAAGGATTAAATTTAATATCAGTATTCTAGGTATTTAAGCGCTCATACGCACGAGCGACACACGTTAACGGCAGAGGCAACCGTAGACGACGTGCCGATCGTGTATGGTGCTCAAATACACGAGCAGCATGTTGTCGACGGCAGTCGGCAATTGACTCGTAGACAAGTGTCGGTCGTGTGTATGCATCTTACCACGTGCAAGCCACTACCAGGTATTCTGCCTATCATACATATACACATACATAAACTCACACCTTCATCCCATGGGGGTAGGCAGAAGCTTTAGAACGCTATCTGCTGCTTATAATTTGCCCAACATTATGTTCATGTCAATTTAAATTCTGAATTAAGAGCAGTAGGTATACGGAGTATGAACACTATGATTTATTCCAGTCCTAAAATTAGTTTTACTGTAAATAAAAATGATCAGTTGAATGTGTGAAAGACACCGCAAAAAAAATCTACAATATTCCTAAGCCGCGGTCGTAGCACTACCTACGCAAGCTACGCCGTAGACGTTTTCGTAGCACGACGAAAGCGCGAGCGCTGCCGGCCAAGACCTCTGTAATAAGCAAGACATTAATGTGTAGCAAATCTGTATAGTGTGTTCTTTGTTATTGGTTATTGGCTTCCGAACCTCATTAATATTATCCATTAGTATAGTATACTATCACTATACGAGATAAATGTACTGTAATCATAGTCCTCCAGACCGTATTTCAGTCATGGCGGCCAATCTCAACGGAGACTAGTCTTCGGCATGGGAGATACGAGTATTGGGCAACTAGCTTCATATTTTCTGACTGACCGACTTTTTGACAATTCAAAAGTGCCTGTAAATGGTTTAATTGAAATAAATGCTTTGAGTTTGAGTTTGAGTTTATTATAGTGCACACTCTCTCTTCCGTCACTTTTATAGGCCGATGGGACGGCACGCAGTCCGACACGACCGGAGGGAGATCTTTAACTTGCTTTCCGAGACACGTGAATCTCACCACCAACTTCAAAACTTCGAGCTGTTAATAAGAAATTTCTAATGGAAAAACCCAATAAACAAAAAATATACTATAGTTAATTTTCGTCCTAATTCCTAATTGATTACCTGTATAGGTTTTCTTATGTACTTAGTTTCAATTGGGTACTTATAAACTAAAAACAGTAGTTACCGTTTCTGAACATTTTGGGTTGATTGACCTCCCCAATCACCAATTAGGCTCGACCCAATGTTTCAAGATGTACGTAAACAAAATTTATTAGCTCTTAAATTGGCCATTATCGGTAATCCCCGTTTACTAGCGAGCCTAACACAGTTCGTAACTATCAACTCCCATTTTTCATTTCTCAATCCGAGTTAGATAAACCTTGTTTTATTGTATGCCTAGAATTTTTTAGAAGAAATAATTTTGTGTTTTAGTGGAGATTTTGAACAGGTGCTTGCTACAAAAATTCAAATTAAACTTAAAAAAAACATCTTCCTTTTAATTCAATCTATTTAATTATTATTCTTCATTTCTATTGTATCTGCTATTTATTGAATTATTTTATTTTGTTAATTTTTTGTACGGTGACTATTTTATTACTAATAATAATTAAGGATTTTGTTTAACAATTTATTTAACCTTTTTTTTTTTAAGAGAAAATTGTTTTAGGCACGTTGAGCAGTTTTTATAGGGGAAATCTTATGGTTTCGCGACACCGACATGCTAATATTAGCAGTATATCTGTAGCTATGATCATGGCGTGTTACGCTTGACCAGCAGTGAAAGCATTTAATAGTTTTGACTTCTGTCGGCAGTCTCCCTGACTGCCTGTTATTTTTTATACATTTAGTTAGTTAATAAATTGATTGTAGTTGTGAGTCGTGAGTGAATCTGCAAACGGATTACCAATAGGTACGACCTTTTGGAAGTCCGTTTGCAGATCACCCCCAAGAGTGTAATACTCTTGCAATATTCACTGACGTCAACTCACACTCAATTTAAAACTGCTTTTCTAATGTCCCCACCAAAAATATAAGTAAACTTTCTGAAACCCACCAACATTTTATTGACTCTGCACATGCACCACATCGCACGGTTTACGGTCAAGCGTCACAAGACACGTGCACTATAACGTTGTACTATCAATATTAAATGACCCTTCTCTAGCGATGGCACGTGCTCACGCAAATGGACTTCATTATTATTGTTAGAGTTCCGTACCAAAATGGTAAAACGGAACCCAGAGAGGTGAGACTCAGTCTGTCTGTCTGTCACAGCTGGATATCTCAAGAACTAATAATGCTATCAACTTGAAATTTGGAATAGTTTTAGATGACGTTGGTCCAACTATTTTGCAAATAAAAAAGAAATAAAAACATATGTATATTTTTTGCAACAGGGACTGAAAGGGGGTCTGAAAAATTCGCAGTGGGGCTACTAAGGCACGTGGGGTATCATATGAAAGAGCGCAGTTTGCACATTCTCAAGCATTTTTACTTATTTTTTTTAAAAATACCGTCCCCCCTCCCTCATCTCCGATATTTGCAAAGAAAAAATCTGAAATAATTCTATGTGATAGAGGTTTATGTAAAGATTACAGGAAAAATAAAACGAAGTCTCTAAATAGCACACTTTTTCAGAAATCATCAACAAAAGTTACATTAGTTCTACTGTCGGTCAAGAGATGGTGCTAACATAAAACTGCAATATTCTACACCGCAGTGCACAGTGTTAAAATTCTCTGACTAATATAGGCCTCGCCGATAAAAAATTAAAAACATGATGTACGGAACCCGCGGTGTGCGAATCCGACTCACTCTTGCCCGTTTTTTATATTTTTATTTGAGTATCGCATCTCTGACACTACGTAAAGTAGACTTTTTGATGTCGAGGATAGTGTTCTCTACAAAATTTAAAAAAACATTTTGAGTGGAACGTTATAAAATATATGAATTTGACTTTATTCTGCTATCAACACTCATCTTTGTTCTTCTTCAAGTCACGTTGCATCTAGACTCAAAACTTTGAATACGAGGACAGTATGCTTTTAGACAAAGAATGTAATCAAACCACTTTTCTACATAAATTAAAAATATTAATTTACTGATAGACAACGCACAGCCTAAACCGCTGGTTCCAGAAGCATGAAAGTTAGCACGAGAGTTTCTTATACAAGGTGATTTTTAATTGGCTAGCTAAACGCAGCGGACGTAAAAAATCACCAATTTATTTGTGTATTTTATTTAGATATGGATACCCATCGCGTCCGAGGAGTTTAGCTAGCTAATTTAAAATAACCCTGTTTAACAAAGGCAAGTATTACGGAAGTATTTTGCATAATTCATACCCTAAAGGGGTTAAAAAATAGGAAGTTTAGAAAATAAACAAGCTCATGATTTTTACCGATAGGAAATTCCACCGGGCACACGTCTAGTCCATACCATACTAATACTATAAATGCGAAAGTATCTCTGTCTATCTGTCTGTTACCTCTTCACGCTTAAAACGCTGAACCGATTTAGATGAAATTTGGTATAGAGATGATTGATTCCGGGGAAAGGACATAGGATAGTTTTTATCCCAATTTTCCCACGGGATCGACACTTATGCGAGTAAAACCGCGGGGCACTGCTTGTGTTTAATAAAATAGCACAAGTACAGTCTCTATAAAAAACTAGATAAAAACTAGGCCACAATAAATAAAAATACCCAACACAGAACAAAAGCCGTATTAAAAAAAAAGCTTGTCAACAGACTGCGTTACCTGTAATTGGAAACTCTAGACACAAACATATTCGCACCGCCAACACGTTGTTTTTAGTTTTACAATAATTTTTCGATGACTACTACAACGCTTGTTGTGTCACGCACGTGTCATGTTTCGTTGTAAAACATGTGAATAGCGTATAAAATTCAAAAGTGTGTCAGTTTTTATTACTGGTACAGTAGTAAAGTAAATGGGAATAAAATATCGTCGCTAGTTTTTTGTAGAGAATTTTTGGGTTGAAATTAATTCGGATTGGGTCAACTACGTCGGGATGAATATAATCGGGAGGGTAGCTCGGGCCGGTGTGCCTAATGATTGGTTAAAGGATCCGTCCCAGTCAAATCAAACCTAATATCGTCTTCGGTATACAATTACGTTTGTAATTCGCAGATCGTCGATGAAGTATCGGTTATGATAATATTGCAACGTTATTACTATTTGGGTCCTTTCCTCCGACCTCGTTGGTCTGTAGTCGCAAAAGCTACAGCTGTGCTGAAGGTCCTGAGTTTGATTCTCAGATCGGCCAAAATGTTAGCGGGTTTTTGGACCAGAAATTTCTCAGTAGCAGCTCAAAGTCTGAGTTGTGCCTGAAACTCAAACCCAAAGCATTTATTTCAATTAAACCATTTACAGGCACTTTTGAATCGTCAAGAAGTTGGTCAGTCAGAAAATATGAAGCTAGTTGTTCATTCCAAAGCGTAGTAGATACCTATGGAGAAGAACGGCCAAGAAACTTTATGGACACTCTTTTAAATTATTATTTACTAAAAAAAAAATTGAATTTATAATTATTATATGTGAGAACGATGTAAGAAGAGAAGACGTACGCGTTTCAGCGGGATTGTCCGAAAGGGTTACCGCTGGCCCGGAACATAAAGGGCTAAGGAAGGGACACGGGTGGGTTTTAGTCAGTAAGAGTCTGACACTCCCTTCCGCTCCACCCAGAGCGGGAGGGGTCATTTGATGAAATCCCACCTGGTGAGAGATGAGAGATACAGCCCATGAGATACAGCCTGGTGACGGACAGACAGTGGAGTCTTAGTAATAGGGTGCCGTTTTTTACCCTTTGGGTGCGGAACCCTAAAATGACAGAGAGTCATATTCTCTATTCTAACAATAAAGCTAAAGAGTTTGTTTGAACGCGCTTATCTCTGGGGCTACACGTCGGATTTGAAAATTCTTTTTGCATCTGATAGCCCAATTCTTAGGGGAGGCTATAGGCGATATAACATTACGCTCAGACTCTTAGAAGCCAAACAAAAACAAAAATAAAAAAGTCAAAAAACGTTAAGCGAAAACAAAGTAATTGCGCGGCTGGCAGTAGTAATACATGCTGTGTGTGTGCGTGTTTTTGTGTGTATTTTGGTAATATTCCGTTCATTATTGAGCGTGTTTTTCCGCATAAAACACTCAACAACATAAAACATGAAAGGCTGCACCGCACTACGCAGTGATGCGTCAGTTTTCGATGCAAAAGGCTGTACGCCCGGAAACCGGCTGCCGGTAGTATTTCCCTATCCATATTTGATCGGATTTACTCGACAACACTTACTTCGTCCACAAACTCCCGCCAAGGTGCTTTATATATCGAAAAATTCTCTTTGGTAGCCATATTTGGTAACCTCGAAGTATTTGGTGAATATTGTACTCATTTTGTTGAGTGCTTGTTGAGTTGTTAAGAATTTTATTGGGTTTAAATACTTATTTTAGAACGGTTTTTAGACGTTTAATCGTGAGTCCTTTAGTTTTTGACTTTTAGGTAGCTATAATAAGCAAGACTTGCAGCTGTCTGTCTATCTAATCTACTGATTATGCTTTTTTTTTTTAATTAAATGGGAAGTCTAGTGCAAAAGCCAAGATGTTATAGCAGCGATCTAATTTTTTTCCTAACACTAAATCGACTGATTGTTTACTTCCACTTTACCGACCAAACTCGATTATAACAACGGACTTAACAAAACTGCATTATTCATAGCGATTGCGAACTATTAAATCTGTTGGGTACAGCAATAAGCCACGGCGCTAACTTACCATAACTTACTACAACTTGATTCCTAGCTACTAGATCCGAAGTCGCTGGTTTATACTCGGTTACGAAGTTTCATGCAAACATCACTTCATCTAATATTCTAGCTAACGTTGTATGGCTTTGAATTCATTGCCTTATGTCTGGTTCTTAAATAATTGGCTGCAGAAGCGACAGATTTTTTAAGACCAAAGATTTAAGTCGTTAGATTTGTTCTCACCGTACATAGCTCACCCGCACTGGGCCCGCGTGGTCGATTACCTGTGTCCCAGCAGTGGGAACATTATAGGCTGATTATGTGTACATAGCTCGTATGTAAAATATAAAAAGAACAAAGCTATGTTATGTAAGTTTGCTTTGTACTCTTAAGTAACAAATTCACCATAATCGTATACCAATATTCCTTTTAGTAAGCTTTATGTTAACAGTGAATAAATCGTTTATGTAAAAAAAACTCAGAAGTATGAACTAACATATCCCGGATATGGCAACTCTATGGAAGTCAAATCACTGCGACATTGTGTGTATCAAAGGTGTCAAAACGAAATAGAAATGCGACCATTACGTAGAGCGAATCTTACGATTTAAATCTTTGTCTACGACCATTCCTTTTTGCTCTAAACAAGGCGATTGCTTATGTCACCAGCTTCATATGATTACTTTTTCTTTCAACACTGATTCCTTAACACTTTCAAAGCAAAATAAAACTAAGGGAGAGTGTGAGAATTATGGGTAGCTCCATAATAACAGCTTAATACAATCACCTATTATGTAGTTAGCTGTGCGTGTCCATAATGGCTATATTTGCTTAGGGAAGTTTGTTGTGGCGACCGCCACAACAAACTTAACCGATGGTCATAGTCGACTGACTATGACCATCGGTTTCATACTTCATTTTAGGCAGTTAGAGGTTCAAATATCAAAGTTCAAAGTGTTTATTTGCAAGGGTAACCAGAAAAATACCAAACCACCAGTACCAGTCTTACCAAGGGGTATCGTATTACCCAGTAACTGGGCTATAGAGATCAGATAGGCAGTCGTTACATGTAAAATACTAGTATTCAGCTGCATCCGGTTAGACTGGAAGCCGACCCCAACATAGTTGGGAAAAGACTAAGCAGATGATGATGAACCAGAAAAATAAACAAGAATCAACTCATTACACAGGTGTTTATTTATAAAGGTTGCTTAAAGTTAAACGATGTTTAAATACACCTCAAAAAAATTATGGTTAAGCAGACGTTACTCATTACTTACCTTTGCAGTCTTTGAGAGCAAAAATAAACAATTTTTTTAAACGAAATTATTAAATCATTCACTGTCCTTTTTAAAACATAAAAATGTTTCCCCCAATTGACCCACCTGTTTAATTTCATAAAAACATTTCACAAAAATTCCCCGAGAGTAATTTCTTTCGACGCGATTTGTACTAATTAAGCTTGTTTTCTCTTCTAATTATCTCCTGAATATTCACCGGACGAAATCACTTGACCCCAAAATTGTTAGAGATATTGTTTGTTTACTCTCTAGAGGGTAGGCGAAAAGCAATGAATACTTTTTTTTAGCAAACTGCGATGCAAACAGGTAATGAATATGCTGAAACAAAGAGCCGAATGCGGGGGCTCATTAGGCATTCAGTCGTTGTGCCTGCCTTAAAAATCATTTACAAAAGTCTTGATGAATATCAGCCTTGTTTATTTAAAACAAAATTATTTAACATTGTGTTACTTTTTGTTACCTACATTCGCGCCTGTAATTTTTCCTTTTTGTAACTTCCACGCTTGTCCGTAACGTCACGTTTATTAAAGATGTGGCGTGTAACGTTACGGAACATTACAATAAATTTCATAACGAATTCCCAACTTGGATTTGATGACAGCTGGCTGTCTGGGAAATTAGGTAAATAATTGTTATGAGTTGCGGAAGACAGCTAATAATGTAAAGGCGCTAAATAAGTCATGGTACATAAATATATTTTGTGGTTAATAAAATAGTTTAAACTAAATACAAAACCGGCTTGCAGGTTGTCAATATAATGTGATCTTAACTCGCTATTTTAAATAATTTATCAAAATTTTCAACATTATATTCATACCTATTTTCTCAATTTTACTACGTTTAATAATACTTTTAAATATATAGTTTTAACTTACACCAAAGTTAAAATAACGTATACGTGTAAACAATAACAAAGATTACAGCAAAGTTATTCCTAACCAATGTTTAAAGTGACCCTGGATTGGAGGACCAAAAACGATTAAGTGACAAAATTCAATTTGGTCGAGTTACCTTTTACCGAAACACTGAATTATGGACTTACTAAAAGATATTGAAGGCTTTCAGTGGAGTTTGCGGAATAATTACCTTAAAATATGTAAATCGATGTAAACAATTTACCTCGTTTATCTTAGGTAAAACATAATAATACCGCTCCATTGATATTGAGGTGGTGAAACTGAGAGTACAAAGGTATTCTTATAAGCTTGAACGTCTTGTGGTTCAACAATGTCCGTTCCATACGTGTTATTTAGTTTTCTTTGGATAAATGCATTGTAGTATTTATATCATAAGGTTATCAACGAGCCATGATGGATTCGATAAAAGTTTTATTGAGCTTTGCCTATGATAAAATAAGCCTAGTATTGAGAAAGTTAGGGATCTAATGCCTGAGAGAAAGAAAAAAATAACTTGACCCAGACTAACCCCCTTTGTAAACCGCACGGTTTCATTACGGTACGGCGTATAAACCGCACCATAAGTGTAAGTGTATGTGTGTAAAGTGTCCGTGTGGGTACACGGACACGTTTTTCTTACGGTGTGGTTTATACGGGTGTACAAGCTTCCATATTGGTCCATACAACACTGACGACCGTGCCAACGAATAAACCGTAGTTTTTCATGGCAAGAAAAACGTGTGTGTACAAAGAGGGCCTCAGGCACCCAATTAATACTTTGCAGAACACTAAGCTCCCTCAGACGTAATAACGATAAAACTTCTATTGTGTCTCGTTCAATGTCCTTCAACCACAGATATAGATAGGCCTAGATAACGCAAGTATCTTGAACTGTATGAAAACCAAGCGTGCCATTTTTTGACTACCTACTATGACGTCACAAGCTCGCGCTCTCACTCACGCTTGCCCAGCCAGCAGTACACAGGACTGAGGGCAAAAGTGGCAGCTTACGATTTTTGAACGTAAGCTCGTGCGATTTTTGGCACGCGAAGTAGTTGCGTTATCTAAGTGTATCTATATCTGTGACTTCAACCGATTAGGCTATACCTGCATTTTTGGGCCATCAACCCTATTGCTAAGCATGGTTCATCATAATTATTATTTTGCCCTTATCGTAGTTTATTAGAATTAGCATAGCATACGCATATTCAGCCTGTAATTTCCCACTGCGAGGACACAGGCCTTCTCTCGGTGAAGCCAGCTCCCTGTAGGCCGTAATCCACCACGCGGGTTGGTAGTTGTCACATGTCTTCGAATTTTTTGGTTCTAGAACATGCCGGTTTCCTCGCGATGTTTTCCTTACCACTGGCCCATCACTGAAGTCGGTGCAGCATTATAATTAATATGCCAAAATTCCCATAGCTGTATTTTTTCTCATGGGACTGTAATCAAAGATATACCTACTTTACCTTTGCCTTCAACCAGGGTATATAGGTAATAGGTAATACGGGCTGGTGTCCGCAACTCCACTTCAATGCGCGTATTTTGCGTACGGGTGGTTATATACAGGATATATACACACAAAGTGCAGTATAACCTCCAGGAAAGACTAAATTGCATCGTTGTACCCCAGGGGTTCAAGTTTGACTACCGCACTGCGTTTAGTGATTGCAAAATTTAACTTTCAATTGAAAACTGAGCTTTTCCGCTTGTGTATACTAATATAATTTAAAGCTGCGGCAAAACTTTTTATGGGGGTGGAATACTGAAAATATGACATACGATAATATACAGGATGTCCCTGGAAGTATGGATCAAATCGAATAGGGACGTGGGCAAGGTTATTTCCAAACTTTTTAACCCTGAGAATGTCGGTGAATTTGTTTACGGTTCAAAAGTTATAGTGCTTAAAGAAAAAACTCATTAAAAAAAAACTATCAGGGCTATCTAAAAAATTTAATTTATAGCCCTGATAGTTTTTTTTAATGATTTTTTTCCTTGAGCACTATGCGAAGTGATTCAAAAAAACAAAAATTGGTCTTACTTTTGAACCGTAAAAAAATCTACCGACATTCTCAGTGTTAAAAAGTTTGGAAATGACTTTGCCCACGCCCCTATTCGATTTGATCAAGTATGGATCAAATCGAATAGGGGCGTGGAAAAGGTCATTTTCAAACTTTTTACAAAGGGACACCTTGTATTACAGGGTTATTGGAAAAACACCAACAACCTCTTAAGAGGTTGTCCTCCTCTTATTCATCATTATGAACAACTTTTACTATGGGACCAAACCTGAAATCGCGAAAAAAAACAGCTGTTCCCTACATTTATGTTATATCTTGTCAAAATGTAGGAAACAGCTGTTTTTTTTTCGCGATTCCAGGTTTGGTCCCATAGTAAAAGTTGTTCATAATGATGAGTACAATGACCTCTTAAGGTTTCGTTGGTGTTTTTCCAATAACGTTGCACGGGGACTTAAACATTCCTGTATATTTTCTCAGCTTTTTAGTCGTTAATTTTTTTTGTGAAGAAGCGTTTCTTGAAATTCTGTTTAAGCTAAACGAACTTTTTTAGATATAAGGCATCTTATACCCGCGGGGGAACAATATAGGCTGAAGAAACTCAAGTATATTCTAGAATAAAAACAATTTTTTTTCATAGAACTGAATAGAAAAGTCTTTTAATAGCCCCGAATAAATCGTCATTACTACCCAGCTTACGCAGAAAAACGTACGATAAAAATACATCAAAATAATGTAAAAGTGCTTGTTGAATAAAATATTTCGGTCTCATTACGCACGCCACATGTCGCCAATATCCATATTTTAAGGTAATCACTGGCGATTTGCATCGTAGGATACACACATAATTATGTTACAGTACCTCGTCCCTCCTCGTGTATGGTGCCATACAATCTTTAATCCTGTCAAGGAACCGATACTGTGAATATCATACTGGTATAGTCAGCAACAAAAGTCGATTGACACTTCAGTTTTTTTAATCTCAGTTATTGAGCAAAATACTTATTAATACTTCAGTTTTTTCAATTTCAGTTATTGAGCTAAATATTTGTTCAAAATTGCATTGTACTTTTGCTGGAATTTGAACAAATATTTTGCTCAAAACTTTTTCTTTTCTTTTTCTTTTTTTTTAATAACTGAGATTAAAAAAAACTGAAGTGTTAATCGACTTTCGTTGCTGACAGTACTAGTACCTACTGTTCTTGTGTATAAGAAAAGAAAGAAAATACGTAACACAAACATAAAAAGAACAAGTTGGGAGAAAATATGCGTCACTTCTACGCATAACAGGCATCGCTCAGCATAATGCTACGACCCTATGCGAGACAGAATCTTGGTTTTCAGCGACAGCCGGCGTTGACGTGATGACGTCAACCGGTGCAACATGCGTACGATAATTATGATAAAAATTACAAAATAAGAAATTAAATAAGTACACAATACGTTCTAAATGTCAATTTTCATGTTTATTTATTACTAGCTGCGCCCCTCGGTCTCACTCGTGTAAATGTCGATCCCGTGGGAATATCGGGATAAAAAGTAGCCTATAAGTTAATCCAGGGTGTCAGCCACAAAAAAAAATGATAAAATTTTGTATGGAGGTATCCATACAAAATTTTATCAAAATTGGTCCAGCCGTTTGAGCGTGAAGAAGTAACAAACATATAAACATACACACTCACAAACTTTCGCCTTTATAATATTAGTGTGATTGTTGTTTGTGGTATGTTGTTCTTCTTGTCGTGGTGTAATTAAAACCGGTATATAATTACCTGACCGGTTTTAATACAGTTAAGTACTTACGAAATTGAATTGCTTTCATTCTAGATAAATTCTAAAGATATAAAACAATAATCCTTATAACGACGTCCGATCAATTTCGGCTCCATTACATCTAGTACCTAATTATCTTCAAATGAATGAAGTTGTTTCTACGTAATTATTACGACCTAGATTCGATATTTCAAAATATGAACGTTCCCGAATTAACTCTCGCAAAATAGCTATGAAATGAAGCGAGTCGTGCCTTATTTCAAAAGGAACAAACTGTAATATTTTCTGCTTTGTAATTTACTTGTATTGTTAATGCGAATACGATAGCTTGTAAATTAGCATGCTGCTCAAAATTCTGTTTGCGCAAATTCACTTCTTAGAGTTAGCCAACTGTACTGAATGGTTACCGTCGCAACGTAAGAACTACAAATTCAACTTCTGAATGCAATCAACTGAAGAATGTTAAGGTACTTAGCTACACAACACTTCTACGTCTAAAAATTTCCTTGGAAAAAAGTTAAATAATACATTCTTAAACGTAATAGCCGGCTCCTTTACAATTCCGAAAGATTCGTCGGAAAGTAATTCGGCATTGTCTATTCAATTATACCTTTTTCAAAGTGTGAAATTAATTCAAATTAATTACCATTCAAACAAGGATTATTGTTCTAGGGGACGCGTTTAGAATATCTTAAAAATAAAACTCAAATACAATTGGGCGCGTTTATTAAGTTACTGAACTTTTCAATGTACTTTGTTTTGTAATACCTATTATTAGATCGGCCGTTGTAAGTGGGGCATTGGCTCTATCATTTGCCTCTTCTATTCATTTTGAAACTGAACGACTGATTGTTCATCTGATTGAAAGTAAGTAGTAGAACGCCATCAGTGGTATCAAATGCCATCCGACCTTCAAAGCAAAGTTGAAAAGATTCATGTAACTTTGCCAGGACCACACTAAACTTGTTCAAGTTTCGAAATCAAAGCAGAAACTGTTATGGTTGTAGCACTCTTCAGAAGAACCTTTTCTCTAAGAGCTTTCCTATCTATAATATAGTATACTAATAATACTTAAAGCTGAAAGGTTTTTTTTTTGTTTGTTCGAACGCGTTAATCTCTGGAACTACCATTCTTCGTCGGATTTGTACCATTAATTTTGGTTTGATAGCCCAATTCTTGAGGAAGATTATAGGCTATTTAACATCAACTACAACCCTTGAAGCCGAGCAAAAAGAAAAGAAAGATACTCAGAAAGAACGCTATGCGAAAACGGAGTAACAGCGGGGGATAGATAATTTCATGCTAACGCGGGCTGAAGCTGGTCACTTCTAGAATAATCTTTTCACAAGAGGCTCTAAATACTGACAAAAGTTATAAATTAAAATAGACCTCACAGTACGAATATGAAAAACATTGACGCTCCAAACCTACATAGATCATATATAGACGTACTTTGATCGTAAAAACGGAGGGTTAGTAAGAGAGGTCGTGTATATGCGTGGCCATATGCAAATGTAACGATAACACGCCTTAAGGGTCAATAAACTGTTACCTCCTCACTTTTACGACATGATAAGTGTATTGCTTGTCTTATATCTTTGCCCGCCATTAGTTTTTAGGTCACCTTGCCTCTTACTGACGTTGTGTATTGTTTTTGTTACAGATTGGACAACGGGATTTACTGTTGAGGTAAGGACTTTTTAGCTGGAGGCTTTTTGAAGGGTGTGGATGAAATCAAAATGTTGTTTGTTTTTAACAGATTTTTGCGTTATTTTACTAGCGGACGTTATTCTTGTTAAATTATAATTTTATAACAAATTTCGATGCCATAAATCTATATTTTCATTGTATAAATAAAATAATCTATACAGGATGAAATTGAAAATTTGCAACTCGAAATAGGAGGTGCAGTAACTGTTCAAAAATCATTATAAATTGTTGTTTACAAAATCTAAATTCTTGAAAATAATCGTGTAATTATTGTCATAGATAGTGCAAACCAAGTTATTGCCTTCAAGTACAGACGCCAGCACATCAAACTACTACAATCTCAGTCATTTTTTTAGATTTTCAACTTTATCGCTAAAACAAAGTTGATTGGAAAAATTTTACAGTTTCAGGTAGCTTTATGTGCTGGCGTCTGTACATAAGAATTATCGCAGTTTCAGTAATAAAAAAAAACAAAATTTAAGTACCCAACCCTAATTTTTTTTTTAATATAGATTTGGGATTTGGGATTTGGGAAATTCAGATTTTATTATTTTTTTTAATCTTGTACCTAATTATCGTTTTAGATATTGCAAACTGAGTTTTTGCCCTCAAGTAGACAGGAATTATAATTATTCCAGTAAAAAAAAAATATCTTAGTCCATTAGAATAGAATAAATAGAATACCTACTCTTTATTAAAAACAAAAAACAAACATTAAAAGAAATAAGAAAATTAAAGAATCAGTTTTAGCGCGCGCCTGATAAGCAATCCATTCATCGCAGAGGTCACAACATGAAGCTGTTGAACTAGCGATATTTACCTAAATTTGAACGTTCCTACGAAAAAAAAAAATATTTCAAGAGACCTGTTACAGTTTTACTAAAACACACACAGTTACAGTTTTTTAAAGAAAATCTTTTCGTTTTCAATACTGAACTACGAAATTGAATTAAAGCTTCTAAGTTAAATTCAGATGTTGCTATTGTGAAATCGAAACAAAACAAAGCGTGACGTTGCAAATGAATACGAAAATGAATACTATATAATAATGAATGTAGGGAGTGTTTATTCTGTTTCTTCATGACATCTATGAAATAGTACTATACAACAAGTAACTTATTGTTTTAAGGAATAAAGTTTGTAAAATTCAGTTCCAAAAAAGCTTCTTGCTTTCGAATCGGATTTTTTTAATTAGCACAGATCAACATTTTTTATGTCTTAATTTGAGAGTAGAACTTGTTGAGTAATGAAACAATACTAAGTAGCGAGCAATTTTATAAATTAAAATATTTTATTTTATACCATTTAAAATTCACAGAAAGTAGTAGCGACAGATGTACCTACAGTAACTAGGTACAGTTCACCACTATCGACCACAAAAAATACTTTTACATGAGCTGTACCAACTAAATTCACAAAGTGATTGCCAAATATTTTTGCCGTCCATTGTTTTGTTCTGTAACATCCTGTATAAGTGTATGCACACAAACGAGTAGGTACACAGTTGCACCATACAGCTGCTAACAGCTATTCAATACGCTTGGGTCGAGATGTGATCGACCCGTGTGCCACAATTAGGTGGCAATTCCGTATTAGGGCCTTGTTTCCGGAATTGACGTAAGGATTAGTTCATCAACAATATTGATTGTCGCTGTGTTGCATATATTGGATAGGCGGACCATATTCACATGTGTAGTTTATACTCATGTGCTATAGTTTTGTTCAATGAGGGATTTTCTTTTTTTTTTAAACTCTTCCTTAGTCGCTGGATAGATTTCGCTGAACTTGGTAAGTTACTGCAAGGAACGGAACGTCACATCATTTTTTTATTATTTCACTTGGATGTAATTTTGAGTTCGTAAAACGAAACGTACATAAAAAAGTAATTAACTACGAAGTAATTAGTTAGCTTCGGCTTTGGCACCCAGTAACATAGTCAGTTCAACGCCATCTACAGAGTTCTTGGAAACTATGTTTTTATTATTACTCAAAAAAAAAACCTCTCATTAATTGTGCTAGGTCATTTAATTACCATTATACAGCACAGTTTTGGTGCTAATTAGATGTCTGCTAACTACATACCTAAGAGTACCGAATTACATAAACAACATTATCTGAGAGACGTGTACAGACGCCAGCACACCAAGCTACTAAAATCTGTCAATTTTTTTTAATAGATTTTCAACTTTATCGCTATTAGCATTAGGTTCAAGGTTGATTGGGGAAATTTGACAGTTTCGGGTAGCTTGAAGTGTTGGCGTCTGTAAATATAGCATTTACACCCACATTTTGCCAGTTATATGTAAGTCCCACGTAATAGGGGCAATAGGCTCGCCTATTGCCATCAACCTGGCAAAAATCCAGAACTTGGGCTGCTGCCGGTCGATTCTGTAAAAATCTCACCGTAAAAAGTCAGGTGAAGTGAGTTTGTTTTTACTAGGAATTGACACTATTGACAACTCACTCCACGCTTGCTTCATCTAAATTTTCACGGTGAGATTTTTACAGAATAGCACCGCTGTTGAAATATTCCTGATGGAATTACCAAACAACATTCTGCCCGACCTGGTAATCAAAGCTAGTGCCTTATGCTCAGCAGTAGCACTTGCGAACAATGCGAACACTAGATCAACAAGACAGCTACTGTAATGTAACATAAAAGTAGAACTTAAGGGGACTACAGGACCTAAACGCAAAAAACGCAAGTTTTATAATGCCTAAAAATATATGATCGTTTTCAGGATATGCATCAAATTAGTTGTTACAACTTATTTGATACGATAGAAAAAAATTCATGAAGATACCTCTAAAAACTTTTTTTCACAATAAAAACCATACTAATATACATTCAATCATTCTGATTTTTTGTCATATTATTCTACAAGCAACATACTAAAGCACTAGTGTTTTAATTTTTTAGTCCAAACAATAGATTTTTTGTAAGTAGATAATTGCTTCATATTTTGCAATAAATTACCAGCGTTGTGTCATCGCGCTTCTCTTTCTTTTCTAAGCAGTCCGACAGTGACCGCGCTTTAGATCATGTAGTCCCCTTAACCCATTGAAGGACACTGAACGCCCCTCGACGTAATAACAATAAAACTTCTATTGTGTCTCGTACAGTGTCCGTCAATGTGTTAAATGGATTCTTGTAGTTTTTTGGCGCAATCAACGTGAAATCGGCACCCTAATTGCGTAATACACTATCACAATTTGAATCATTTTGAAGGACATTGCAAATCCATTGCTTCAAATGTTAGAAAAATTTGGGTATTCAACAACGTAAATAACGCAATGAATAAATCAGAAAAAATAAAGAAAAAGAAAAGTATTTATTGCGACTCATAAAAAAGACCACAAACTAAACTCAGACAAAAATAAAAAACCAAATTATATAAAAAAAAATAACAAAAAGAAAAATGAAACAGAAAGTCCTATAGGAGGCCAAAACGCTCCTATCTCAACATGATGAATGTTGTTGAACTGTCAAGATGGAAGCCATTGCTGACGTACGCAATTATCCCGCGGGTAATGGCCATAGATGATGATGTCAGTCGTTTTTAAGGAGTTGGTTTATTTCTGAAGTAAAAATGTTCATGGAAAGAATGGAGAAGGTATCAAAACCTCAGTTGTGAAAACAAAAAACCTCAAAGTCCTAGCTCGACGAATAAAACTTTAAACTATAAATTCTATCTTAACAGTTTTCAACAGTAAGAGGCGATGCCAACAAAGAGCGGAAACATTAATATAAATGACAACTTTACCCACAAATGTTGACAATTAACTTGTAAGTCATAGTGCAGTGTAGCCAGTTTTTGCCACTTACACCATTTGTCTCCATTTGTCTGTGGAAACACATTATGCCACATAATGGAATAGTTCGTGACAGATTTAACGATACTTTTTATTATATGCCAGTGTCTGAACTACGCTTTTTGTAAAGAATTTTTGGAACTAGATATCATCTAATGCATATATAACAGATTTTTTTTTTTTGCGAAGGCTTACAAACTCATAACATGACAATAACAATAATATATAACTACATTGCTAATTACAAGCCTCCACAAATAATTACAAAAATTATTACTCCTTGATAGTCTAAGTTATATCTTATCTTTTCTATTATATTTAGTTATCCCCTCAAAGTTGGTTCATTTCATTCAATCTTAGAGTAAACTAGTCGCGTGCTCGAACTCACTGGTGGTCACGGCCAAAAAGCACGCTGTCCCACCAGGCTTCGTGTCTGACAAAGCCAGTATCAGTGATGAGCAGTCAATACACTAGTTTACACAAACAACGTCTAGTTCTCACGCACAACACGGTTCCGAGCTGATAGGCGCGAAAAGTGCTTCGGATAATCGAGTTTATGAAAAAACCACTGCATAAATCAATTACAAATAAAGTTTATTGAACTCTTTGATAACCGAGCTTTGTCGGTAAGGACTTGGTTTTGAAGATTTTACAGGTCTTTTATTACACCCAAAGTTAACTTAAAAATAGCAAGAAAAACGAATCTTTGTTGGCTCATAACTTTTAATGACTTTTTATTTTACTATTCTGTTTCCGTACAGGCAACATTAATAATAAGACAAAATGATATCATGTTTAACTTAAGATGCACAATGTCAAACAGTGGAGTAATACTCTCCCGAAATTTGTATGGGAAAAATATCGACTAGTAGCACCTTAAACTAATTTGTTCATAGACCAATCTGGACAGCAAACGGACAATATGCCTGATACTGTTAAAGTTCTTAATAATTGATTACAATTTAGCCTAATAGACTAATAAGCAATCTACTCTAACTTATTATTTTACGTGATAAATTATGTTTTAACTAAGAATAGTGTCAATTTACACTCAACACAAATCTTTTTTAGGGTGTATTTATACAATTTAACTGCTGTTTTTAAGAGTGTCTGCCAATGACTTTATTTGTTATTGCTATTAATTTGTCCCACTGTAGGACAACAATCAACAAAAATTCGAAGACATGTGACAGATCTACTGAGACACACTTTCCTGCTAATTTCTCAAAACGCACTTTACATTTTAATTTGTTTCCTTTTTTTAGTTGTAGTATAGTATGCTGTGTCGTGTGCCTTTTAGTCTGTGCTAAATAAATGTATTTTCTTTCTTTCTAAAATCTCGCACCGGGTCCGCGTGGTGTATTATGGCCCACTCTTTCTCACCTAGAGGAGGCCTGAGACCCAGCAGTGGAAACATTATAGATTGACTAGCTACGCCCCACGGTTTCACCCGCATAAATGTCGATTCCGTGGGAATATCTGGATAAAAAGTAGCCTATATGTTAATCCAGGGTGTCAGCTACCTCCATGCAAAATTTTATCAAAATTGGTCTAGTCGTTTGAGCGTGAAGAAGTAACAAACATATAAACACACACACTCACAAACTTTCGCCGTTATAATATTAGTGTGATTATGATATCTAAACAAATCCTAACTTAATATTATATTATAAATGCGAAAGTGTTTGTTTGTTTGTTACCTTTTCACGCCTAAACCACTGAACTGATCATCCTGAAATTTTGCATATACGTTGTCAGGTGTACAGAAACGGACATAGGGGTACCTTTCATCCCGAAAAAAAGTGCTGTTCCCGAAGAAAACAACAATAACGTTATTATGATAATAGAACCACGATAATAGAACCACGTGTCTTACAAATCATGATTGAATTATATTAAAAATCACGGGATCTAGATTTATGCGGGTGAAACCGCGGTGCGCAGCTAGTACATAATAGTTATTAACTGTTGAATACATCACAGTGCATTGTTCACCTAATGTAACTATTGGCATGAAGGCATTAGTTGTGACGTACCGTCAAACGGGGCTACTTTGCACATATTTCGATAGATTTTTAAGAATAAAGGCTCCTGCAAACAGGCGCGACGCGCGACGCGAATCGCGCGCGACACAAAGGCACCGCTCGTTGTGCGACTTGCGGTGCCTTTGTGTCGCGTGTCGTGTCGCGCCTGTTTGAAGGAGCCTTAACTTTTTTAACAACCAAAATTAAAATTATGTTTTTGTTCCAACAGAACAATGTGTCCTTTAACTATCAATCTCATACCAATATCAAGCCCTACAGGCCCCCCACAAATATATATATTTTTATCACACCTGCTCTGAAAATACATACTAATTATACCAATTAGAGGGAAGAAACGCCTTTATCCCGCCCTTCAAATCCTTTCATCCCAAGTTATGGAAGTTTGTATGAAAATCCTTCCGACCCAAGGGTGGGAAATATGTATGAAATTCCATTACATACCCGGTTTTTCTTTTTTTTAATTTGTCAGCAGTCATACTGCCAAGAGACTTTAACTGTCTACTAATTAAATTTCAAGTAAATTGTTACTGGCCACATACAGTTTTTTTTTTTTACCAGTTACCAACCTCCTTGGTGCATACAGAAAATTAAAAACGAAATTATTTATATAGCTGCACTTTTAGAGTTTTTGGCGGGATTTCTACGAGTGAAGTCTAGTTGGCTGTTTTAATTATTCGCAAATTGATTCCTAGTGGATATTGTGATGTAAAATTGGTGTAGTTTTGTATCTCAAGTGTCTGCGCAACTGGACAATATGTGGAATCATTGAAACAGACGCGATCTCGGTAAAATGGAGCTGAGAATTTTTTTGTAGTTTTGGCTACCTCAGCGAAGTTTACAGGGAAACTTGATTCGATACATTTGCTGCCAAATACTCCTAATACATTAGAATGTGTACACGCATATTCTAATGTCATGTTAGACTAAAAAAAAAATAGTAACTGATGACTAGGCAGCATGGTCTCAGACCTTAGCCTTTAAAAAAAAAAAAGCTGCACTTTTAATAATTGTACTTTTAACTAAATATAAACATTTCTATGCATTTATGTCCATAATTTTCCTCGTAGGTGTAATAAAAAGCACTATACATCCCTCAGGATAAAGTACAGTTCCATACCTCAAATGGTTTGCGCCCCTCGCAAGCTCGTGGCGCAAATGCCATAATCTCGGTATGGAACTGTCACTTTCTTCCCTCTGAAGTAATGTACTATTTTTATTTTTCATGAGTCAAAGTAACCCCGAAGGGGGTTTCTTTGACAAAGGCTTTAAAATGCAATCAACGGCAAAAATCTAAAGTGTAAGGATTACTTTGACATCATTTTGATAAAAAAATATTAATATTTTATACATTTTAGGGGAAATAGAAATAAAAGCAAAGAAGAAGTTGAAGGTATAGGTTCGAAGATCGGGACTAGCTACTAGCCACCAATCAAGGTCACTAGCGTTCGTTTCACACACGTTTAAATCATTATTAGGCGCGCTGTTAAAGTAGCCCCATAAACTGTTAAAGTTACCCTTACTGTTAAAGTAACCCTGTTTGACGGTATGTGCCGTGCGAGAGAGTCATTGTAGCTTGATAGAGCCTTACGCACGCCTGGATGTCAATAGACGTTCAATGTGTAATTACCTCTCGCCGTCTACGTCTTCACTATGGTTCAAAACGTTTAACAACAATTAATCTTAATCGTGGGCCCGTTTGATCGTGTGTTATGTAGGTTAATTTATTATATTCAGTGATTGAATCCTTATTAAGGGTTATAAATACTTACATAATGTGCATTCGCAACTTATTTGCCAAAAATGTAAATAAACATGAGTTTATGGAAAAGTAACTTTAATTCCTACACAATAGAGTGCAGTTCAAACATTTTTTATAACTTTTTCAATAGTGCTAGTCGCTCTGAAATCAACTTAATTACCATCACAATAAAGTTGATATTTACTTAACTTGAAATAACATCAATTTGAAACAAATTTGAATAGACTTTATGTACGTAAACTCACGAATTCTTCCCATGGGGTTGGGCAGAAACTATAGAACGCCACCTGCTCCGATACTGATACTCCTTTCTAAGGGTCCTGTATTCCCTATTTGATTAAAGCGTTACGACTTTATTGTGTATAAATTCCCAGCAGTGGAAACATTATAGGCTCATTATGTAATTGCGAGTTTTGTTAAGCACAAAAAAATAATCCAATTTTATTTTTATTTCCGCATTTCTTAATTGTGACGCTTGACGTCGTAATGTCTCCAATAAAGTCGTTTTACACAAAATAATTATTTACACTGCGGACTCTACTCAACGAAATTGTGTAATCCGTCTTATCGAAATCCATAGAGTAGAGAACATCAGAGAGACAGACGACCCAATATAGCGAATTACGCCTGAGTGAAGTCTTTTAATTAACGCGGGGTACGTCAGTGCACGCCGTTTGGAACACCCCATCAATTTCTGCTTGACTTCTGATTGTTTGAGCCAAGCTCGTTAGCAAACGACGTACGGCCAACCCTAGTGGCATGAGATGCAGCCCTACCGTCACGAGGTGCAACCCTAGACAACCGACAACACGCATTGGGCCCGATATTAAGCCGCGTTTACCTTCATCCCAGTTCATTGTTTATGCTTGACGTGACTAAAGTAATTACTTATTTGATACTGCTACCTACTGAACTAATTTTCACCTTTATTGCCGTAGGATAACGATGACAGTAGATTAATTACGCGATCGGATTTCCAAGTGTTTGTTTTATTGTCGAGTCTCAAAATGGATAGTAAAATTACGTCTGGGCCTCTTACACTTTTTAATTTTTTTGAAGACGAATCGTAAGTAGGTATTTGATACGTGGAAATGTTAAGCTGAGAATTTTTTATTTAGTTTAAATATTTGCGGTATTTTCCAAAAATCACACAAATTCTTTAATTTAGGTAGTGTAGTTTAATTTGTGATATTCCTGTGCTAGTCCCAATCATTTATTTTTCTTTCTTTCTTTTCTTAGAAATTTAGCTGCAAATTAATTTATGTACCGTTAGCAACAAAAGTTGATTAGCCCTTTAGTTTTTTTAATCTCAGTTATTGAGCAAAATATTTATCCAAAATTTCATTGTACTTCTGTTGCAATTTTGAACAAATATTTTGCCCAATAACTGAGATTAAAAAAACTGAAGTGTCAATCGACTTTTGTTGCTGACCGTACCTACTTCAATTTTTAACAGAAGATTTTTCAGATTTGTGTTTCGAATTTCTTCTTTTATTTTTTAAATAAAATAAAATCCTCAAGTGTCATCATAGTGCTGTTGCCCTAGCCTTGTCCCAATAAAATATTCACGCCATTAAAATTCTCAAATAAGCGCTTTGAACCCTTCTCCACTTCTAAAAACTGTGTATAATTTTTGTTCACACAGTCGCATAATATCGGACTGCCAAACACAGCCAAAGTGCTGACTTAGCTAACGTGAAAAAACTGTAATATTTCAGTAATAACAGTACAAAATATATACAATTACAAAACTGTATATTCGACTTAACTTTTATTATTTTCTTGTGAGCATTAGATAATGACGACTTATACCTACTATAAAGAAACTGGTGGTGGCGCCTGTTTGTAGAAGCCTTAAGCTTCTACAAAGAGGCGCGACACGCGATATAGCGCGCGGTGTCGTGTCGCGCCTGTTTGAAGGAGCCTTTATTGGGTTTTTCCATCTAAAATTTCTCAGTAGCATCCCGGAGTGTGGCAATAGGTTCGCCCCCTGTTACATGGGACTTACATAACTGGCCAAATGTTGATGTACAGACGCCAGCACATCGAGCTACCCGAAACTGTCAAATTTTCCCAATCAACTTTGAACCTTATGCTTTGGCGATAAAGTTGAAAGTCTATTAAAGAAATTTGACAGATTGTAGTAACTTGGTGTGCTGGCGTCTGTACTATAGGTATATATCTCTGTCTAACCCTTTGTGGGGAATACAGGCATGATGATATGTTCTGTGTAAAGAAAAAGGTGAAAAAATGCAAAAATAAAAACCGTAACAACACAATACGCCTTTATTCCCGACTAGCTGCGCCCCGAGGTTTCCCCCGTATAAGTGTCGAACCCGTGGGAGTACCGAGATAAAAAGTAGTCTATATGTTAATCCAGGGTGTCAGCTACTCCATACAAAATTTTATCAAAATTGGTCCAGCCGTTTGAGCATGAAGAAGTAATAAACATATAAACACACACACACTCATAAGTGTACGCCTTTATAATAGATATTATTATAGTGTGATTCACGATATCCGATCCCTGATTCCCGCGGCACTGATCATATATTAATACAGAGTCGCTTCTACTGATTTATTAAATTACTTCGACAAAGAATTGCTCTTACAAAAGTTATATAACTAAATTATTTCGGGGCCGTGATGTCTTTCTAAGAGACTAGCTAATCTGACCTCATGAAACTTGCATTCCGTTGTTCCCCGTCAAGACGAGTTTTGTTCAACTTTCAGGAAATTCGTTGGTTGTTTTAATTTTGTCAGTTTGATTCCAAGTATTGGTGAAAGCCATTAGGTATATTTTCAACTATTTTCGTACTGGACAGTTTGGGGAACTTACCTAGCTCTAGTTAATTGAAAGTAATGTTTATTTCACACCTCCTTATCGGTAATTTGCAGACAAAGACGTTGCTCTAAAAATTGAAGGGTTGCTCATTGAATATTTTATTTACGTAAGAATACTTAAGCGATCCCTCAGCCCTACATACACCCTTTTATGCTTATAAGCCCGCTGAAACGCTGATTGCACAACTTTCTTTTTAACGACTTCAAAAAAAGGAGGAGGTTCTCAATTCGGTAGTACGTTTTTTATGCTTGTTACCTCAGTACAAACATAAAAAAAAATTGGATGAAGATGGCCAACGGAACTACTCCTTTATAAACCGATTTGGAAAATTATTTTTTTATTTAAAAGGATACACTTCCAGATTGGTCTCATTTTTATCAAAATTCAGTTCTGGTGATGGGATTCTTGGGGAATTGAGCGAACTCCTCAAATATTATAGGCACACCTATAGCGATTTGGGTATTTTTTATAGTAACTCGTGCATTTGCTCTCGGAAACCACCATTTGGTGAAGTGGAACTGATGAAGAAGACCACAGATGGCCAACGGAACTACTCAATAATAAGTATTTCCCGGGTTGCGATTCGATTACTTTAATATGGTTGCTAAGCAATTTATGCTCTTACAATGCGATTGGTGAAATGGGACTGATGGTGGAATACTAGGAGAACTCCTCAACAATTAACGTCCCTGCATCGGTAAAAGCAATATTTTGTAAAAGGCGATGGGCAAGTTGACATTAAGCTATTGTAACTTAGATACATTTTAAACAGACCCACTTAAAAACAAGAAATAAAAACTTTTTAACAAAAAAAAAAAACACTACAAAGAGAAAAATAACTTTAATTTCGGGAGTCGGTGGCAAAAACTAAAATACAGATCCAAAGACACCGACTTCCGAAATTAAAGTTATTTTTCACTTTGTAGTGTTTGTTTTGGAAGTCGGTTTTTTTTTGTTATACAGAAAATAAATTAAAAAAACGGGTTTTTAAAGCAGATTTTTCTGACAAAATTTTCCTTCATTTTCACAACGCTAAATGTTTCAACATACTTATTCTAAACAAGACGTTATTTGTGGGAAATCTCTTTTCATGAACCCAAATCGTGCTTTTGTTCTCTTTTATCCAATTACCGAAATTGTTTTACAAGCACACAAAGCTGGTGGTCCTTATTCGGGTTCCAAAGTAGGTATTTCATATTCATACGACTTATACCTACATAACATAAGTATAAACACATACCTATATAGAAATTGTGTGTACATTTTATAGAAGACTCTTTGAAGCGAATTTACTTTCGTATATAACCCTAAATTGTGACTGTTCTGTTGAACGCGACTCCGTATATCTTGGTTAATTATTTGCTAACGTATGCAGCAAAGAGAGTTTCTGTTCAAATATGAACGAGTGTCTGCATCCAAGTGTTATGAACAGGCGGGTAAACACTGTGTTGTGAAGCCAGTCACGTCTGCTAACGCGCCGGTCAGAAGGTCAAGGGACCTTTTTGGCCTGGCGCCACTAAATCGTCTGTGAATGTCGAGGCCGGTACGTAAGGGGTACCCCCTGATTACTGTAAGCTCTGACAGATGGATAGCGTACATTGTTTACCTTTGATATAATTTGCATTTTGTGTGGTTGAGTTAACTTGGTTCACGGTATAGTATTAGTTACTCTAACAGCAGTAATACCTCTTTTTGATGGTTTTCCTATTATCAACCTATTATTATGATGGTACGAATTATTTTTATGCCTCTTGACATTTCTCGGAACCCTGGCATTCCAGACCTCTGGAAGGCGTACAAGGAGGATCCTAAGCCAACTCGCAGAGCCCCGTTAAACGTTTTTAATTAATAAAGGCACGCTGCTACAAGTTATTTTTATGGAATGTGAAATCATTGAAAACAGCAGTTCGATCCCTCTTTTCGAGGGCTCCGTACAGGAATATATGGAAGCTGCGATATGTAAGTCAAAACCAATAGCTCCAAATCATAAGACTTTTCAATTCCATTACACAAAAAAAATATACAAATAAGTAGTGTAGAGATACCTGCATGGTTTGTGGCATTCAACCTTTTTGGCAATTATAAAATAATGGCATAACATTATAAGAAAACGCCAAGACGAATTGAGAAGGCAGAAAACAGTAACCGTCAGCGGTTTGGCTGAAAACCCAGTGAAAAAAAATTTTTAAAACGTCAAAAGATCTCTTAATAATTTTTTTTATCTCAAAAATATTGTTTTATTGATGTACCTCTCCTACAGTACTTAGGTATTTATGTATTTACGTTCACATATAAATGTAAATTCCAAGAAAGAAGCAATTTTCTTAATGCTTAGTGCACAATATTTCAACAAAGGATAACGAAGTTCTAACTTAATTAGGATTAGGTAATGAAAATAAGAAGCTTTGCTCTTTGTCATGCTAAGATGAAGTTAACTATTAATTTTATTAAGTCAAACTACAGAAAACTTTATCTTACCTTTTTATATTAACTGAGACCAATAATAATTAAATTTTTCAAAACTTCTTTAAAGAAATCTACATTCTCTCCACTGCAATGAAAATCAAAAACTTTATTGTATATGTATATTGTATATCATAACTTCACGCCTGAATTGCCCGAAAATATAGACTGAGGTGTACCTACAGTTCATTTGCATTTCGTAATGTACAGACGCCAGCACATCAAGCTACCCGAAACTGTCAAATTTTCCCAATCGACTTTGAACCTTATGCTTTAGCAATAAAATTGAAAATCTGTTAAAGAAATTTGTCAGATTGTAGTAGCTTGATGTGCTGGGGTCTGTACCGTTAAGGCGAATGAGGGTAACCGTACAGAAAAAATTAATAATAAGTCAAAACAATATCATGTTTAACTTTGGATGCGCAATGTCAAACAGTGAGTAATACTCTCCCGAAATTTGTATGGAAAAAATATCAACTAGTGGCACATTCAGGGCCGAATTTCAATTATTAGATCAATTTTATCTAAAGAATAAAGTAGCGTTTTGAAAGATTGTCCATACAAAAACTGTCAAAATGAGAAACTAAAGGCTCGTACACACAGGCGCGACGCGACACGCGACACAAAGGCACCGCTCGTCGCGCGACTTGCGGTGTCTTTGTGTCGCGTGTCGCGTCGCGCCCGTGTGTACGAGACTTTATTCGTCGGACAAAAGTTAAGAATGAAAAATCGACCCTAAAAAGAGTATCTTGAATATTCTCATTCATATCTCAGATTAAATAGCAATATAAACAAACCCGGCTCCTAAGTAATTATCTTACAATGGAAGTACAGAACTACAGACAAAGAGCCACCACAATCGTACGGAGCATGCGGTTGCTGTAAAAAAATAACGTCGAATCCAGGTGGGGTAAGTGCAAATTTCCAATGTGTTCCGGACCATTAAGCTACTTACTGGTCGTGGAGTCTCACGCACTGGGGATCTACGTTCGAATCTTGATCGTGAAATTGCTAACTGGCGTAATAATGAATACGGTTTCTAAATTCAAATTTTTGTTGAATGTTTTGTTGGTAGAATATTGTTTAGAAGTTAAGGATACAATATTCTAAATAGGTTAGGTACCTTCGTATGCATGTTGTCAACTTAAAAAAATAAATAAACATTCGAATTCCAAAAAAGACACTGCAAAGTGAAAAATAACTTTAATTTCGGAAGTCGGTGTCAAACAACGAAAATGCGAACCCAATGACACCGACTTCCGAAATTAAAGTTATTTTTCACCTTTTGGTGTCTTTTTTGGAAGTCGGATGTTTTTTTTTTGTAGATAAGGCAGTAAAATACTGGTATTCAGCTGCAAGTAAAATACTGGTATTCAGCTGCATCCGGTTAGACTCGAAGCCGACCCCAACATAATTATGTAGTTGGGAAAAGGCTAGGCAGGTGATGAGATGTATAGATAAGTCTCGGTTTCTTCACGATGTTTTCCTTCACCAATGTCAGAAATGTCCAAGACAGACTCGGAGAGTAGCTTTAAAGATGATACTGGATTGGATCAATACTCCCCAACAAAATACTCCCCAATCCTCCAACTTACATCACTTACATCACATTTTCCGTCAAACAAAGCCTTTATACAAGTCTATATTATTATGGCTGGCTACCATTTGGCTATTGTAAAATGAAATTGATTACGTTTAAAGGCTCCTTCAAACAGGCGCGACACGCGATATAATCGCGCGCGACACAAAGGCGGTCCCTTTGAGTCGCGCGCGATTATATCGAGTGTCGCGCCTGTTTGAAGGAGCCTTAAATCGAAAAAGAGAATAACCGTTGAGTACAATAAAACAAAACGATTAAGCACCCAGTATATAGCTGTTAAGTGGTGTAACATGGTCGAGCTGCTAGTGATGCTGCGTTTAATACTAGCACTTATTAAATAAACAAAAGCACGTTATCTATATAATATACTCGTATATATAAAAAAACTTTTTTACAAAAAAAAACAACCGACTTCCAAAAAAAACACTACAAAGTGAAAAATAATTGTAATTTCGGAAGTCGGTGTCGTTGGTTCTGTATTTTCGTTTCTTGGCACCGACTTTCACCGACAGGCGCGACACGCGATATAATCGTGCGCGACACAAAGGCACCACTCGTTGCCTAATATACTAATATACCTACCTACATACAATCATTCTGATTTTTTGTCAGATTATTATACAAGCAACATACCATTAGCACTAGTGTTTTAATTTTTTAGTCCAAACAATAGATTTTTTGTAAATAGTTAATTGCTTCATATTTTGCAATAAATTACCAGCGTTGTGTCATCGCGCTTTCTTTCTTTTCTATTCAGTCCAACAGTGACCGCGCTTTAGGTCATGTAGTCCTCTTAAGCGGGACCCACTGGGTCGTAACTTAGTAAAGTAAATTTAAAAAAATGGAAATACTTAAGTAATTATGCATACTTAGGTAATTACCTATTAAAACAGCGTCTTGAGAAACATGATTCATTCGGGGAAATACTGTTTCATTTTGACGAGTGCCATGGGACTTTCTAACTTGGAAACTTATCGCTAATCCCCTTGGTGTTGCAGATGTTCTACTTTCCACCAGGTTGGTACAACCTTATTTGATAACTTAATATAACAGAAGTGAACTCACGCCTCCGTCCCATATGGGACGTACCCGTATGGGACTTACATTGGTACTCCTTTTGCTTTCTCTCATAGTCCGATGGAACGGCAATCCGACACGACCGGAGAGAAATCAGGCGCAAGACCAACTTCCGACGCACGGGGGTATAACGCCGCCAACTTCCAAAGTCCGGGCAAACTGAGAGTGAAGGAAGAGTGAGTGCACCTGTGCCTGCATGCACACTTCGATACCTCTGGGCTCAAAGGGCGTATAGCACATTTAGCCAAACGATATTATAGTGCACAAGTCGATAGTGTGTGTCGAAGTGCACAATAATAAGATTAAGAATTTTATCTGAACGGACTAATCTTTGGAAGTACCAGTCAGATTTGAAAAAATATTTTTGCGTTTGATAGTCCAATTTTAGAGAAAGTCTACATGCTATTTACTTTCACGCTAGGACCTTTAGGAGCCGAGAACAAAGAAAAAGAAAAAAAAGTCAGAAAGAACGCGAAAACAAGAAATTTCACGCGGTCGAAGCTAGTATAAAATAACATAAATTAGATGATGACAGGCATACGAATAACACAACAGCTTAACCGAAACCAAATATTAGTTCCAAACATCTTATACAAATATAGAAGATCGTGTAACGTAGACGAGAACAGGAAGGTACCGGTAGTCCGGTACCTCATATTATTTCGTGTGGCACTCGTCTCGACGACACTAGCTGTGACACTAGGCAACAAATACTGTCGTAGTCGAGTACCTACTCGAGTGTGCGAGCAACTCTCCCGTTCGAACAAACACTAATACCGGGAAATGTTGTGCTAATCGGCTCTGCACTAATGGCGATTCCCCCATTCTCTTTTTAAAATGTTTTATTCTGTTCAAAGCTCAGGAAAATATAAACTGTTCGTTTCGTTTAAATATATGCTGAACGATATTTCTTCGGTATATTTACATCTTAAAAAAATAAGCTTGATGATTTTTCTTTTGAATTGGAAGATTGGGCTTTGCCGTTATTAATTTATCTACTGTATATTTTTTTAATCTCTTTTATTTTCTATAGAAGTCTTAGAACGTAAGAGTATTTAATTTGTAATCAGTTTCTCACAGAACACACAATCTGTATTCATTTTAAGGGGACTACATTACTTAAGGCGCGGTCACTGTCGGACTGCATAGAAAAGAAAGAGAAGCGCGAAGACAACGCTGGTAATTTATTGCAAAATATGAAGCAATTATCTATTTACAAAAAATCTAGTGTTTGGACTTAAATATTAAAACACTAGTGCTTTATTATGTTGATTGTAGAATAATCTGACAAAAAATCAGAATGTTTGTTTGTATATTAAGAGTTTTATTGTAAAAATAAAGTTTTTAGAGGTATCTTCATGATTTTTTTCTATCGTATCAAATCAGTTGTCTTATGTTTTCAACACACTATCTACCTAGCATATATCCTGAAGAATATCATATATTTTTCTGATTTTGTTTACATATTGTAGTCGATCATATACTTTTAGGCATTATAAAACTTGCGTTTTTTGCGTTTAGGTCCTGTAGTCCCCTTAACGTGAAACTTTTCTTGGTACTCTTAGGTAGCTGTAACTCACATATACGCTTCAGCAATTCTGTAATGTACTTACTTATTTGGAGTTCTCGCAAAAACGTTTAACGTGTGTTTATTACTGTGGGTTTCAGTGTTAAGTACTACAGTAAAAACTTTTGCGTAAGTGAATGACGTGTGTGAATTATGTTCGGGGCTAAAATTAATTTGAATACATACAAGTAAAAACAAACGGGTATTATGGTCTCGTGACCAGCTCGTCTAGGTTCCAACTCTAAATAGAACATCAGTTCCCGACATGTGTAATTAAAATTTTAATTATGTTCCTACTCGACGTACGCCGCATAGATAATATTTTTTTTTTTTTTTATTGTTTATTTATTTATAGGGGCTTTTACGCACAGCGTATGCCAGTCCCATCGTATCCTAAACAATAGTACTTTCACAGAATGTGGGCCATGAATTTGAACAAACCCTTCGCATCGTCGCATAGATAATATTAATAACAGAATGTCTTCGTCAGGTAACGGTGAATAAAATGTAATTTGTTTTGTAATTTTCGAACAAAAAGTGGAACATTGAAGACGAAGAATATGAAACAAATTAATGTTTAGCTAAACTCCGGTGGCCGGAATACCGGCGAGCCGAGCGTTTTCACTTTCATTTAGATAATGGCCTGTAATTTAGAAATTTGCGGCAAGTAATCAAAATTGATAGAGTCCCACAATTGATATTTAGTTACTTTCAGATGAACTGTCGTTCAGTTTCATCCCTTCTTTTGAACTTTGCTGGAACTCTGCAACTTCATCGTTTTTGACTTGTTATTCGAGATGGGGTTGAATTTTACACTGACGAGAGGGAAATGATATGAGTTTGTCAAAGCGGAAAGTTATCAAGATATCTTTGACGAGGGTTTTGTTAAAAAGGAACAAATTGTAGTTGAATCTGCATTAATTCCATTAGCCGTGGGTTTGTGAGGCGAGTGGTTCTCATCAAGTCGCGGTTAATGTATCAAGTCAGTAGCTATTTTGCTAATGTCTAAGAGTAGGGTCGCCTCGGGATTGGTCACTTTACCTTTTACCAAAAGGTTTTGACGCAGATTAATGGTTTCACGTTATTCGGTAATAATTACGTGAAACAAACACTACGTCTATATTACACGGGGTATTAGTAGTCAGGTTTTGTATGACTCTTTAAATAGGAGGGTTACTAAATCCTACTAATATTATAATTAATGTGAAAGTTTGCATGTTTAAGATGTTTAAATGTTTGTTACTTACCCTTACTCTTTTGGCGCAGCCATGAGGCACACACTATTGTTTGTTTTTCGCTTTTTTATTTTGTGTTTCATGAACTGTGTCCAAATAAACGTTATTCTTTCTTTACAAAATCTCGCAAAAACGGGTAAACGGATTTTGATGAAATTTGGCGCACGGATAGTTTATAACCTGGATTAACACATAAGATACTTTTTATCCCGGTAGTACATTCTCATGGGATAATTTCTAACATCAACGCGGGTGAAGCCGCTGGCAACAGCTAGTAGGTACAGACGCCAGCACATCAAGCTACCCAAAACTGTAAAATTTTCCCAATCAACTTTGAACCTAATGCTTTGGCTATAATGATGAAAATCTTTTAAAGAAATTTGACAGATTGTAGTCGCTTGAGATCATTCGCTCAAAAGGTACTGAGAATTTTGAAATAATATTTTCTGGGAATTTAAATTAAGTAAGTACCAAAGTAGTACTTCTCATTCTAAAATATTGTATTCAACCTGACGATTTTATCGCGTGTCGCGCCTGTTTGAAGGAGCCTTTAAAATGCTGGCGCCATTAAAACTGTCATAAAAGATCTACTTACAGAAACAAACATTTCATTTAATTTAATTAATTTTCGTAATTTATAACATGTTTACCTACCTTGTAACTCTTGGTTCAACTTGCTCGGAATTAAGAACACAAATAATGTTTACAAGCATTTTTAAAGTAACAATATTTTTACATCCAATTTTTACACTACTACAATAAATAAGACCATCCGCAACATAAAATGTTATCAACCATCCGACCACAACATATGCTCAAAAAATGCACTGAAAAAAAAATCCACTGTTAACCGTTCGTCCATTCAATAAGAGTGCTTGGTGACATGTTCAATTTACTCTGATTGACTTGACGGCAGACTCGACACTCGATACTTGGTGATTGAAATCCCGATTCCGACGATAAACTCGATTTAGTGTTTGATCGTATCTGTAACTAAAAACGGGGCGAATTAGGCTAGGCCGTCGGAACCGGGGCTTAACTACTTTAAGAAATATAAAAAAAAAGTTTGACGTTGTTTTTGTTTGAATTTCGAATTTGATTTTGCTGCTGATGATTCTATAGTTTACTCAACATGTTTTGATACTTATTTTACCAGATGTTAAGTTCCTTTGTCTGCGATTTGTGTTGGAAAATTGCTCGTTGCGCTGTATAATAAAAGTTAGAAAATAGAACATAGCGACTTTCTCTTCTTAACAGTGAAAGATTTTTCTTTGTCAGCTACGTTATACAAACCATCAGTGCATTTTATTGAAAGAGTAGCTTCTGCCCGCGACTTCGACCGCATGAAATTTCTTGTTCCCCCGACCCACCCCGTCGCATCGCATCGCCTGGCCGCGCTATTACTTCTTTTTAGCGTAGAATTCCTTCGGACTCTTTTTCTTTTTGCTCGGCTCCTAAGGGTCCTAGTATGGTGTTAAATAGCGTATACTAAGCCTTCCTCAAGAATTAGGCTAACAAATGCAACAAGATTTTTTCAAATCTGACTAGTAGTTTCAGAGATTAGCGCGTTCAAACAACAAAAAACTCTTCAAATTTTTTATTAGTATAGAATAGATAGATATATATACCAAAATTAATTTAAAACATCTAGAAAGGTTTTTTCTGTAGATCAATTTCGATTTACGAATATACATAGCAATGATTGCCCCTCAATTCCATTAATGTACGTCGTGGTAAACGGCATTTGCCCACTCGTTTGAGTGAGCAGTGTTTGCCAATACCTGTTAATGTCAATAGCATCACATATTGGAGATTTCCTCCCTATATTTTTATACACGTAACGAGCTCATTTTCGTCCAGAGCGCAGGCGTTATATTCCCGCTAACAAGATTTGTGCAAACAAGTCTCAAATCAGTATGGCAATGAAGCCGTATGTTCTACATAAATGAATATTTGATTTTGTTTGTGATGCTTAAAAGTTGTGCTACCAAAGAAATTTCGCTGATAAGTAATTTCGTCTTTAATGTTTTCAAGAAACTTAGTCTAAGTACCTTGTCGTATTGTGTAGAAAATCTTAGAAGCAAAAAAATATTGCAAAAATAACTAAAAGTATCAAGTAAATGTTGGCAATAAAATTAAATGAGAAAGTAAAGGAAAATCTAATATCATGTAAATGGATAACCGCAAAGCGAAGCAAGCTTCAATCGCAGCAAAAACGATATTAATTTTTCTTTGGAACTAGTAATAAAATTCAATCCTGTTAATTACGGACAAATGCTCTCTATTTTATCTGCTATATTAATTAATTAAGACTTAATACCTGTCTGCAGATTGAGAGTTTATTTGAATCCTATTAAAGACAAGCTGTTTTTAAATTAATGTTTAATCTCGAATACGAAGAAAACCACATCATTGAAAATATTGTAATTACATACCCTACATATTATATTACAATCATACAGCGACAACGGCCGAAAAGTTTGGAAAAGGTTTTATTTCGTGTGGGTTCAATAAGTTTGAATTGGATTGTATATTGTTTACTTTTTTTTTTTTGTTAGCCTATTTTGTGTCTCATTGCTGGGCTGGGCAAAGGCCTCCCCTTTTTCTTCCAATCCTCCCTCCCTGTCTTGGGCGATCTCTGACCATATGTTGCCCCGGCGACGTCGTTCAGTGAGTGACGATCTTTGCTCATCTATCCAGGTGCATTCGTGAGACGTGTCTGACCCGGGATACTGCCGTTTTGCCGAAAAGATTTTGCCAAAATTTCACTACCCAAGCAAATTTAAGCAACCTTTTTTTATACCAATGCAATGTTTGGAATGATTTTAGTACGCATATTTTCATTTGGTCAAATTTCTACTTGGCAGAATATTATCAAGGATAATGTAATTTAGGCATTTGGTCTTTAATCAAATTATTGATTTTTACAGCAAACAATCTTTAGACAATAAACATTTTAGTCAAATGATTTGTTATGAAAAAAAAAATATATAGACAGATTTTTTTTTGGGAATTACATGGTTTTACTTACATAATTACTTTTTTTAATTACATTGCATGGTTGCGATCGGTCGATAGGCGACGTAGAATGCAAGAGCGAGCAAAGGGTACCCCGAGGTTTGGTTTTGTTAGGTTACTTTAAACCCTTTTCACAGAAATAGGAGCCCCGCCAAGCGGGGCTCCGTCGACATTGGATGCAAGAGCGAGCGAATGAGAATAAAAATACCTTTACCTCATATCATATTAAACAGGGCCAATTGAAATCATAGGCAAACAGAAATAGGAACCTCGACGGTACTAAATATTTGGCTTATTTTATTTTGCGTAAAATATGTTATACCAACTGAAATATTTGACTAAATTTAAATTGGTAAAAGTATTTGGTAAGCAAGTTATTGTTTAAACGCCCACTTGCCAAACATTAGGTTTGCGTGACAATTTTATGTGAAAAGTTTATTAGCTAAGTAATGATTTGGCAAATGAAATTATGCGGAAAATTGTTTGGGAAGTGATAATTTTGGCAATTTCTTTTCGGTGAAACAAAGAAGACCGTCTGGTCCACTCCCACTGCAGTCCGGCTGTTTTTTCTCCAACATCCGCTACTTTTGGAGCGCAGCATGGTGTTTCTAACTGGATCTGTACGCTTTACACCTAATATGCTGCGCTCTGATGCCCGTTGGCAAATCTTGAGTTTGGACTTCTGTTGTTCAGTAAGCGACCAACTTTGTTCACCGTAGGTTAGGACGGGCAGGATGCACATTTCGATGAGTTTCCTTTTTAATGATATAGGAAGACTACCTTTCATATGTTATTTAAGGGCCCAGTAGGTCTTCCAAGCATTTTGGACTCGTTTTTCGACTTCCTTATCTTGTTTGTTTTTAAAAGACACTATCTGGCCCAAGTATGTGTACTCATCGACATATTGCAACACATGTCCGTCTACCTCGACCCTACGTTTCGTGCTGCTGGTCATAACCTGTGTCTTGGATCTGTTCATTGAAAGTCCAGCCGCAAGACTTGCCGTGCTCAGATCTTGGAGCATTTTCCCAAGTTCTGAAGGTGATGTCAAGAATAACACTATGTCATCTGCAAAGCGGAGGTTTGTTAGCTGCTGGCCGCTAACATGTATGCCTCGTGACATCCACGAATCAGGCAACTTGTTAAAAACCTCCTGCAATGCACTTGTGAACGGTTTATATAGGTGAGAGTGGATCGGCTAGTTTGACACCTTTTTCTATTTTTAAATTTGGACCAGAACTATGTAGCTTGATATTCGCAGAACATCAAATTCAAATTCTAAATATTTTACTACTACTTCTATAGATGGTGTCAATGAGGTCAATGTAGGTGTGCGTAACATTTTGTTACCTAAACTCTTTTTTTTATATCTAACGTGTAGTTAACAAAGAACTTACTTAAGTTCTTTGTCTGCAAAATTCGACCTTATGTTGTGCAGGCTGGCAGAATAATAAATCTGGTTGCATTCGAACATTCAAGCGAAATTAGAATGAGCTTTCAAATTACTTCTATTAGGTTTTTTTTAGAAAAAACAGTGATAGAATAAGGGCATTGATGTAAACACGTTCGCTTGGAATAAACTTACTTAGTAATTAAAACGTGACGTGATTTAATTGCACCCACATTACCAACCTATATTAAAAGAAACTTATTTTTTATTTCAAATAGCTGTTAAAACCCGGGATTTTGTATGCGTTACGGCTCTTAAAAACCTTTATGTAAGTATTAAAATAATGCTAAACTTTTGAAACTAAAGTTGTGCAATACCTATTATTTATGCTCTGTGCATAAGTAAGGGTAACACCATCTTCCTGTCGCAAACATCGCGTTCAAAAACTATCAATAGACCAAAAAAATAAGATCAAAAAAGAAAAATCAAACTAGAAACCTCTTAAACGCTCTTAAACGGGAAGTCTTTGAGAAACAACTAAAAAATTCTAAACTTGTCGCGATCGTCCTCTCACTTCGTTAAATTGAATAAAAAAGTGTTTGTGTACAAAGTGAGCCGATAATCGATTCTGTTGAATATTTCAAACACTTGGGAACGTGATGGAAATAAAATATACCATACTAGGGGACCGCCCCTGCTTCGCACGTCTTTTGCGAATTGACAATACATCTAGATTCATTATTAAATGTTATTTTAGCATAATCAGCCTATACGGTTCTCTCTAATTCAATTCAATTATTCTTTATTGCAATCTATAATGTACACGTACCTCTATGGTAGGAGTTTTTCATGGTTCGAGTTTTTAGTTCTTTCTAGGACATGCCGGTTTCCTCACGATGTTTTCCACCACCGCTTTGGGATTAGTGCTAATGAAATAATTTACACAAAGTAAAGCGCCTGTCGGGGTTCGAATCTACGACCTACAACTCGTAAGCTGCGGCCGTACCACTGGGTCACTACTGCTCTATGCTAGTTTAATATTGACGTAATATAAAAATACCTATAAAATAATAATGTAATATAATATATAAACCTTCCAGAATAAATTCTCTAAATGATCGTGAAAATCTTATCAAAACCCGATGCGTAGTTTAGAAGAACAACGCGGCCATACAGACAACACGAAAAGCGACTTTAATTTATAATAGATAAAGATGGTAGATACAGTATATTTTGTATAATATAATGTCCGCACGGTTTCGCACCTCTATAGTCTATTGTCGTGCATTTTAAGACCAGCTCAAGTTTGTTTTGGTAACAATGCTAAACAATGCTAATGGTTTTCATAATGGCGCCCTATTTTAAGCATTTTGTAAAAAGGGATGTTTTTCTTCCGCTATTTATAAGGAGCGTTATTTAATGCTGTATACAGAAATGTTTTATATCTTTACGGTTTTTCCTAAGTAAACTTATAATTGTAGCTTAAGCCAAAAAATAAGAATAAGTCAAAAGTTTGTAATAGAGTGGAGGTTTCTTGTGACGTAATTTTCCATGTTTTAAATTATTTAGCCATATTTCGTTTACCTACTAACATATATTATTTATTTTTCGTGCCAACCTGTATTGTAACTGTAGATTTCTTGACCATTTTTTATTTTGGTAAGTGCCTGGTCCTGTAGGTACCTACCTATTATCACTGTAGTTTGGAAATATTGTAAAAGCCAAATATTTATAAAAGAGTTACTAATTTCTTGCCGGCTCTTATTTATAGAAAATGACCAATTGGAACTATGCACCTAGCTTCTGACGTTTCATAAATGCCCATGTAGGTTTATGTGAAATTAAATATTTTTGATGATTTATTTGATTGGAAACAAATACACAGCATAAAGTAAAAACAAAACAGCAGTTTATGATACCTGTAGGTACAAATTTTACAATAAAAACAAGGTAACCAAATCAGTGATATATTTAAAACTAAAAACAAATATTTTTTACATTAATCAAATCGACTAAAACTAGTTCGATTAATATTATTCAACACGTCCAAAGCTGTGATTGTCGATAAACCACAAATGACATTCCGTTGAGCGGAGGTATCACATTTATCTCTGTACCACTACCTACTTTCTCTATTCTAGCTGAATTTATACAATTATTGTTACTGAGATTTTGAATTTCGAATGTTGTAAATTATAGTTTAGAAAAAAAAACTGTGTATGATATAAAAACTTTTTGGTTGAATTTGAAGTCTTTAGAAGTGTAGTTTTAAATATTCTGTTTTCCTTTTATCTACTTTTTTGTTTTTTTTTTTCAGGATGGGAAATCATCTAATGACCCCTCCCGCTCTGTGTGGAGCGGAAGGAAGTGTCAGACTCTTACTGACTAAAACCCACCCGTGTCTTATCTACTCACGGAGTCATTCTGATACTTTATAACTGCATGATTTATTTAAATAATTATCTTATAATGTAAAGTTTGTCTAAAATTATATTATTTCATTGATAAATAAAATATACTAAAAGTAATTGAACGATAGATTTTTGTTAGTAGGTAAGTACCTAATGGAATCAGACAAATAGGATTATAAAAAAATACAATAATTTAATTTAATTTTTAAATAACCAGGCACAAGAGAAATAACGTCATTTCACATAATTAAAGCTTTCATAATTCATTTTTAATTTGAATTAAATTAAGTTTCTAACAAATAAGTTCTAACATCAAGTGTAAGTAATTCTAACGACCGCGACGTGCATTAGGTTATGGTTGGATATTGCTTCGAGCTAGGTCACCTCACGATTTGGTATATTTTCCACCGTAAAGAGAATTTTTCACTCTACTTTTCTGCAACAAAACTTTGACTTCGACCTCTTCATACAGAATTTTTAACAGGTAATAAGAACGTACTCAGAGATTTATGTAACCACCCTACTCTTCCTATTAATACTTTTACGTCCATATTATGTTCCTTATGAACGTATTATTACAATTCTATTAAGGAAATGTACCTAGAAAAATACTATGTTTTTAAAGACATACTGTTTTCGTATATTAATTAGGTAAAACGGGAAATACCATCAAGTAATCCGGTGCCTGATGTCATACAGAAAATAAGTCATCTTTACCATGTTTATTACGTCCATTTAGTGACAGAGTAATGATACAAATCGTTACACGTTTATTAATATCATGTACCAAGCTACAAACTCGCTTACGTCGTCATCCCGCGAGTGTCATCCGTGGCGTATAATTTCTAAACAGAACGCGCCAGCCTCCCGTCAAAATATCGTCTGAGCACCGTTGTGTGACGTAAATACACAAATGTATGTAAGTGTGTGTGTGGGTTATTGATTCATGCCGCTGGAATTTATGCCTGCTCCCTTGCTCTTAATCAAAACTACGTCAGTGTAAAAGGGAAGGGCTACCAGGTGGGAAAACTAGCCACGTGGCTAAATACCTTTGCAGGCGAAGTGGTACTGTTATCTTGGGAGGCATTTTTTAAAATGAAGCTTTTTTTTTTTAAGTTCACTTGCTTGTTTCATTTTTGTATTTAACAAAAATTCGCTCGTCATCCACGCTCCATTTCCAAGTAGCACTCATGTAAATATTGAATACGTAATCAACACAAATTTCAGTAAATATTTTACACAAAAACAATATTCAGGCCTTACGCAAACCACGAAAGTCACGTCCAAAAACCGGGAAAACGGCGAAAATTCTCGAAACTCAAACCATATATCATAATTATTGTTATTATCTTAAATCATAAATGGTGCCGTTTTATATAAATACTGTTCTGGGAGAACAATAGCTTGATCCTAGCAGAGTTGTTGTTGGGCATGTACCGGTTCTTGTTAGGGCTGCTCAATTTTCACGAGTGCCCGGAGGCGACAAAGCAATCACGAGGGTAAAACAAATAGTCTAAACGACTAATTAATTTGTTCTACTGCTCGAGTATACGCGAGTGTTACACCCTGCTTTGGGGATACCCACGATACCTCACCTATACCTACCCAAATAGTATCTACAAAGAAATAGACATTAGGTATCTTTAATTCATTTAGGTAGTGGGTTGTATTGCCGCAAATGTTATTTATTGGCAACTTGAATATGAAATCATGCAAGCTCTTTAAAGCTTGTGACCCAATTTTTACAGTAACTTGTTTTTACGCATTTGTGATAAGATTTTCCAGATGGTAAAATTATTGTATGGGCTGTAAATGATCTGTTCCGGGTCTGATTGTTTGTGAATGTATCCTACTTTCCTTCTATCCTAATAATACTATAATTATTAATATTATAAATGTGAAAGTTTGTATGTTTGTTTGTGACTCAATCACGTAAAAATTACTGAACGGGGTTGGGTGAAATTTGGCACACAAATAGATAGGATACTTTTTATCCTGGTAGTACGTCCCCGTTGGATAACTTCCGACCTCCACGTGGGCGAAGCCGCAGGCAAAAGCAAGTGACAAAAAATAAAGAGAGCGACATTTGCATCATGAACAAAATAACACAAATTAAATAAATTACGTTACAAAATATAGCAACTGGAAATTCTATAATTACAAAAAGAATCCATGCTGAAAATTTTAACGTTACATGACTTTGTGTGCCGATAAATTTCAAATTTTAATAACCCTGTATGTTTTATTAATCGAAAATTAATATGAATACTCATTCAACCTATAAATCGTACAACAGAATTAATTTACCCTTTTATAAATCTATAGGAGTAATAATAAGTAATCTACATATATAAGTACAATACATGATTACTGTTTTTAGTTATTCGTAAGCTCTTGCGTATCAATTCAATAGAACAATAAATTGGGCATAATCACCGTGTTTCAATCGATGATATTTTTTGTGAATATACTACATTCGTAGAAAAAGTTATATTACTAATATATATCTAGTTATGAGTACAAAGTCACGCAACACTAATAATGAACAAAACAACGACTAGTAATGGACAATTTAACGGAAAAGTGTGTAATCCGTCATTGTATACAATTTCCTAGGAAATATGTACAATTCATAAAATAGATAGGAAATCTTTGATATGTTTTGTAATATGCACTTTTCTTACGAAATCTATAAATTTCCTAAATAGCAAAGAAATATATTAAATTCTTGATGTTTGAATTATACGTAGATTTTTATGTGTGCTAGATGGGTCTTAAAAAGGAATAAATAGTAATTTTTAAAGTTTATATCTAGTGATAAGCCCTAAGAATATTTTATATTATACGATGTGATTGTTACAGCTGATTATGTCAACGAGAGCCTTAATTAAAATTCTGATTTCAGTTTACAAACGTATTTTATTTTTTTTTGTCACAGAAAGCATTACTTTTTATACATATATTTCCTAGTATCTCCTCGGAATTGCATACAATTCCTAGGAAATACATACATTTCACAGGAAATGTGTGTATTAAAGAATCTTTGAAACATAATTTTACACATTTCCTAAGTAGGCTCGGAATTGCATATATTTCCTAGGAATTGTGCACAATTCCTAGGTTTCGTACATTTCCGGTAACAGACAAATGAACATACAGAGACGACAATACGACAATAAATTTAACTGCGTACATCTTATGCCGTTCCCAGTCAATCTAATGTATCCAATAGTTTAGTCACTATAGCCAGTCAAAGATCACCCATAGCCGGTCCATCACTACTATTTAATTTGTTTAAAAAAAATAACTTTTTTTATAGTTCCAAAATACTCGTAGGCATTAGTTTTGCCAGTGGCTTCATTTATTGTCCCCACACTGTATAAAGAATAACAAAATAACTTTATTAGTACAAAAAAACAAAGGCTCCCACAAAATGCTCACACTCATACAGCCACAACTCGTTAACAAGGCAAACCCCCCCCCCCCCTAGACCTGCACCGATTTTCAGAATTTCATGCTTTTTTTTCTGGATGGGAAATCATCAAAAGAGCTCTGGGCGGAGCGGAAGGGAGTGTCAGACTTTTACTGACTAAAACCCACCCGTGTTCCTTCCTTAGCCCTTTATGTTCCGGGCCAGCGGTAACCCTTTCAGAAAATCCCGCTGAAGAATTTCATGCTTTCCCCAATATTCGTATGGAAACGCCTTGACGTGCACTCTGAAGCGAGCAGTCATAAACAAACGTTTGACCTCAGCATCGTTGCTGTAGCAAGATTGATCTGTGAAGTCATTCACTCCGCGGCCCTCGTCGGCAAATGATCAAAGAAAATTACAATTAATCTACGGGTAAAAAGGCCCCTAAGTTAGCACCAACCGATCAAGTGAAGCTTAAGCGTGACGTCACTGGCATACCCCGGCCTGGTGGATCTCATTAAAAATTCGCAACAAATTAGCTATGCTCAGTGTTGGCTTCATTTCTCAAATTCCTCATTCTCATAAGTTCGCAAGAGCATTAAATTTTCATGAAATTGCTTTCAAACTTTTCCCCCCTCAATAAGCTCCAAACTCAATTTCCGAAGGCATAGTTTTGATCACATAGTTCGTTGTTGTATATTAATTTACCTGGTTACGTTGTATAAGTATGCTCAGTTAACTAATTATTTCAAAATCTGCGTCTAGACTTGGCGCGCCATTAAAACCACAAACATTCAATCGTTCAAAAGGTTTATTTTTTAATCTAAATTGCCTACTGCGGCTTATATTCATTCAGCAACCACTTTACCCGGGTGTCAGAATTGAAAATGAGCCGGGTTCCGTTTATGGAGCACTACATAATTACGTAGGTATAGAGTCAGACGATGACTGCCGGCAGTACGAATATAGAGGCAGTCGGAGTTGCCTTAATAATTCAACAGTGCAATGCTTTTACAAAACCTGTCCGCGTCAATCCTAATTTAGCGCCACCGATCGACTCGCTTTCGGAAAGTGTCGCCAGACAAACGTAATGGAACTCTGCTGTTCTAGCAGAGAAGCTCATTTCGTTACTGAGCGGATCGCTTGGCCGGTTTTGGATAAATTATTTTGTTTTCAGCACATTGAAGGTAAATGGTTTGACTCCACTTATCCGGTTTTGGTTTGGCTATTTCTGGTTACTTGTTTATGTTGCGGTTTAATTACTTAATGTTGCCGAGTTATAAATATAGTTTGCTTCATTAACTGTGCAAGACTGAAATAGAAACACTATATTGAACACAGAGCACGAAGGAAATGAACATACGAATTCAAAACTGACAGAAGAGTATTTCTCATGACGTCCGGACTCGTAATATAAATAAAATATGACGTAAGACATGTATCAAATATTTGGAGGATCGCTCTGATGTTGGGGTGAAGGTAGAACGTATTAGGATCAGCCGGTTATTATTCCGCTCAATTGCTAAGAGCTATCTGGGAGGAATTCGATCCGCTAGTAAGTAATAAGCTACTTTATGTAAAGGTCTAATGACCTTGACATAAAGTAGCTTATTACTTACTGATTATGATGATTTATGATGATTCATAAATCATCATAATCAGCCTATAATGTTCCCACTGCTGGGACACAGGCCTCCTCTCGGTGAGAGGGAGTGGGCCGTATCCACCACGCGGGCCCGGTGCGGGTTGGCAGATGTCACATGTCTTCGAATTTTTGGTTCTAGGACATGCCGGTTTCCTCACGATGTTTTCCTTCACCGTTTTGAGAGCAGTGGTGATTAAACAATTTACACAAAGTAAAGCGCCTGTCTGGGTTCGAACCTACGACCTACAACTCGTAAGTCGCGGCCGTTACCACTTGGCTACCACTGCTCTCAAGTCTATGTCAAGGTATGAGATATTAATAAAGCGCACTTCCTCTATCTACTTATTTAAAAATTTGCTAGTAATGAGCAAAATGTTTTAAAACCAACACACAAACTTGATAAAGTTGCTAAAGACGCCACAAACGACACTACGTCGTGTGTTTACGTTGAAGACAGAAATCTAGTTTGGCGGCATAAGATTGCTTAAACTTTGCCCGAGTCGCACACCTGCACCGTTAAAAATATATAACAACTTAGTTCCCGCATAAAACAAATGTTTTCTATTAATCATTTTGAAAATGTAATTAATTGCTATGAAGTACTGATTACGCAAATAAAACTAATACTTGTATCAACCTATTATTCACATTTAAATTTTACAAGTGAAAACTCATTTACGCGCACTTTGCGCTTTTTCTGAACAGTGAACGACATTTTAAACTGTCACGCTCGGGCCGGTGACGCTTAATCGGGTATACTCGGCGCTGAATAGCATATACCTACTCGGCTCCAGTCGTAAGTTTTCACTTCTTTCATTTCGGTCATAAGCACACACCCTCTTTTCCAACACATATTCTGGAAAGAAACTTGCCGTACCTTCCTGGGAAGTAGGCAGCAACCAGCAAATGTTTTAAAGTCAACAAATAAAGTTGATAAAGGCGCCACAAACGACACTACGTCATGTGTCTACGTTGAAGACACAAATCTAGTTTGGCGGCGTAAGATTGCTTAAACTTCGCCCAAGTCGCACCTGCAGTTGCTCCCGAGTTCATTTACATTAACTTGTGACGTGTTCAGTACTTGAGAACTTATTGTGGACTTAGTCTCACTTATAACGTTAAATGAACAGCCGAGCCTTTTTTTGTAAGAGAAACAGTTGAAAGATAAGAAAGAAATAAAAGGTAGGTTATACCTACCTATTTATTGCGACTCGTACAGCACGCGTAGCATGTGGACGTTTTGTCCACGGAACGATGGACTAAATGACACATTGTCATGCTTAGACGTGTAGAATTCGTACAAATATTTCTATAAACTGTGATTTTGTCTATTCTATCGTCGACAAAACCCGTTTCTACGGCGGTTATGCTACGCGTGCAGGAAGATTACAAACTAAACGCACACAGCAAGAAACACAGTAACACAGAAAAACAATAAAACACAGCAGCAGTAGTGTACTGCAGTGCAATTAAATGCACAGTCAGGGGAAATGAGTTGTTGAGCAACTCAAATTCACAATCAATATTAACATTAGTCTGTATAACAGGCGTTTAAAAATATATGAACTCATTTTTTTTTCGGGGATATACCTTCAAAAGCACTCGACCTCCGGGGTGGGAGGTCGGGGAATGTGGGATTTTTACCTCACTAAAACCACCCCGGTGATCACCATCAGCGCATAGAGGTGGTCCCGTTTCCTCTTAAAATACCAATTCCGGAACCCCCCGTGCAACCCCTGTAAGGACGGCACACCCCTGAGAAAAAAAGGAAAAAATGACTAAGAAATACGTAAATATCGCATACCTTACTAAAACACGTTTTTAATCAAGTGTTCCACATTCATTTACAGTCTATTTCATAAACATTTATACCTGTTTAACTGTCTTAAAATTTACGTTTCGGATGTACTAACGACCCTACTTTCAAAAGACAAGAATCTGATGAAAATTACAGAGAAAATTATCAGCCTACAAACGTCTATGTAATTGCTCTTATTGTTCCAGAAGTACTCTAATAAGAAAGTGAACAAGATAATCACAGTGATTCTAATTAGCCACGATTTATGAACGTTAAACACAAAGATTTAATTAATATAATTACAAATGACTGTACAATTATTGAGATAGCTACTGATGAGGGTGCGAACTCTTGAATGTAAACATTAAGTTCGTCAAAAGGGACAATCAAAAGGTCCCTCAGATGGCCTTGTAACAAGGGAATTCTATTAATTGAAATGTTTATGATCTCAGCCTCGCAAGCTATCAGTCTGGAACGCAACTCGTCAATAAAATTAACAAGTTTATCGAAGATGGGCATAACTATGAAACTCGTATTTAATATCAACAAAGGAATTTCGTAAACAGTATTGTAGTGCTGGGTAAATATTTACTGTTAAACAGGTGGGTTTCTAAAGCTGACTTTAGTTATTTCCATTTAATTTAAGCTTGCAAATTCAAGAGTTTCATCATGTTAAGCGTTAATTGATACACCGTGATAATTAAGTAACTACAAGAAGGATTTTAATTGGTTTAACAGTGTTATTACATTTGGCTATTGATATTGATTGATTGATCTGATATGATAGAAAAAAATCATGAAGATACCTCTAAAAACTTTCTTTTTACAATTAAAATCATACTAATATACATACTGATTTTTTGCCAGATTATTCCACAAGCAACATACTAAAACACTACTGTTTTAATTTTTTAGTCCAAACAATAGATTTTTTGTAATTAAATAATTGCTTCATATTTTGCAATAAATTACCAGCGTTGTGTCATCGCGATTCTCTTTCTTTTCTATGCAGTCCGACAGTGACCGCGCTTTAGGTCATGTAAGCCCCCATACATGTCTTTTTATAAAAATATTTAAAAACGTGTTTCATAAGTATGGATTTAAGTATTCTAATCAGGGCGAGCGAAGCGAGCCCTGCTATATCCCACAACCTGAGCATTTTGTGGTACACTTTACGGAAAAACTATTACGCCTATTGATTTGTGCTTTAACATAATAATTTCTATTTATATGTAGATGTGTTATCAGTAAAAAAATAATAATTTAAATTACGAAAAAAAATATTAAAAAAAACTGCCTTAAAGATTATTACCACGCAGAAAAACGACGCGAGCCCTCACAAAGCTCTGCTTTTAGCTAGTAAATAAATAACATATAGGTTTAGTTATAAAGCTCACATAAGCCTCACCCGAATAGCCGATACCCGAACAGAACCCGGATACCCGAACACCCGAATAGAAGTAAAACTCCTCATTTCTGAGCTCATAAATATTAGAATCAGTTACTATGCCATATACTTCTGATGCCTACTTTCCATACATTTAATTCAATCAAATGGAGGTGGGCTATAAACACGGTATGGAATCCCCCTTGAGCCAGATTGCAAGAGTTTTGCTTATAAATTCTGTATTAAAATAGTTCCGGATTTTCTTGACAATCGCTATAGGTAAGGGTGCTATGCCCGAACAAATATAACACGATTGAGGAAATAGGATAGGATTAAATTATTTGGTATTGTGATAATACATATAAATTATGGAGCCAGCTGAAAATCTGTTGCTATTTAAGGGGTAAGTATAAAAAAAAATAATATTATGTTTGGCATAATACCTACATATATATCAAATGAATGATCATTTAATTTATTAAGATTAGGTATTTGCTTTGAAATAAAAAAAACTTCGTCTCGGAATACTTAAGCAAAATGTTTGGATGAGAGAATTTCATGAAATCATTTCCTACGTCCAAATAACTCAATTTTTACATTTTCCACTTTATGAAATCAACATAAAATAAAATACTTGTAACAGCCCCATTTCTTTCATCTTTCATGTAACGCCAGGTAAAATCATATTTTATGCCCCTTGAAGGGAGTTTCCTTCCTAAAGTACGTGTCCGTTTTTTGTAAATAAGGACCATTATCCGTTGACGGTTCCTTTCGAGGTGTTTAATGTAGTGCCGAGTTGCCCTTTGCCCTTGTTCCATTAATAATAGGATCGCGCAATCGAGATTAACAACCCAAATTAAAAATCAATAACATTTGGAACAGATGGAAATTTCTCGAGCATTGTTTCGAATTCTGCGCAATAATTTGGAGATGTCCTTGTATGTTGTTGTTCCTTTGTGTATTCATCACCACTGCCCTCAAAACAGTGAAGGAAAACATCGTAAGGATGATCTTAGAACCAAAACTTTTAAGATATTTGACATCTACCAACCCGCATTGGGCTCGCGTGGTGGATTCCGGCCCACTAGACTCCGGCTCATAGAGGGGAGGCCTGTGTCCCAGCAGTGGGAACATTTTAAACTGATTATGACTTGTAAGAAGGTAATTATTGCTATTATAAGTGTTGAAACTATAAGTAGGTACTAACAATTATATCGTCACTGGAAAGGAGAAAATGCTAAAGCGCCGTTATATAATATATCAAGCCAATTAATTGGCTCAGAGTGTCTTGAAAACTAAACAGATCGACGCAGAAAAAAAAATCTAATCCAACGATATATTATATAACTCATTTTGGCCCAAATGGCGCTTTAGCATTTTCTCCTTTCCAGTGACGATTTATGTACTTCATCGAAAAATAAATGTATACTTACAGAAATATTTTATGTAGCTTTCACAAATTCACAAAGGAATTAAAAATATTTTACAACATGTTGAAAAACTGAAATATCGTCCGGTACAGCGATCGATGCAGCCAATCGGCCTAAATCCTTCATTCCTGAATTTATTATTAATAAAAAATCAGTTTCCTGCTCGCAGTGCCGATATACGTGTTTCACATTATAATCGCAAAAGGCTCACAGATGAAATGAAAACAAGAGAAATAAAAATATTATCAGCCAGCCCTTACGATGACGCACAAAGAGGGCAGGGATCAAAAAGATCAGTGTTTTCTTTGGAAATATTTAATGTTATACATTCCTGGTACATTCAGGCATTTAAGTACCAATTTTGGGAATATTTGAACGTTCAATTTTTTTTTTGCTTTTCATATCAACCTTTAGATCTTACATGCCTTTCTGTAAAGTAAAACTGTGAAGATTTCATAAATTTTCTATATATTTTTTTTTCGTTTTCTGCCGTGCGATTTTGTAACCATCTCACCGTGAAAACTTAGGTGAAGTGAGCGTGGAGTGAGCTGTCAATAGTGTCAATTCCTAGCAAAAACAAAACTCACTTCACCTAAGTTTTCACGGTGAGATTTTTACAGAATCCGCCGGCTGGTTTTTCTCTTTATCCCTTAATACTGCGTTACAAAAAAAACTTGATTGCATTCAATCTCATAGCTCGTGATAAAATAATACAAATACAAAACGTTAATTCAATCATACTTTTAATCTACTATCAAAACAAATGTTATATAATATTTATTCGCTCAAAATAAACAATACCAATGTCCAGAAACAGTAGGTCCTATTTGATTTTAAGACTTATTCCACATTGGGCACCCGTTTAAATGGCACCTGAGTGAATGCACCCACACAGCGGCACATTTACTCAGGTGCTATTTAAGCGGATGCCCAATGTGGAATACGTCGATGTAAAAAAATGTGTTAACTATAAAGATAAGATTATATAAATCAGTTTCTTTGAAACTGATAAAAGTTGAAATAGATTTGTTACCTAGTCGCTGTCGGGTCATGTTCGGAAATAACGAGACTTTAACAACGGATGCAGGTCTCGAAGAATAACATCACTGACTTGTGTATTCTTAGACTTATTGTGGTAAGTGAAAACTAGTTTTTGGTCTTGTATTGATGATTTTTTTTTTAAACCGGCAGCTGCTGTATTAATGCAGTATTCTAATGATAAAATGAGCTCTCTTTCTTCCTAGGAATGTCCTAAGACCCTGGTGATCTTCAATTCATAATTTTCTAACTGAACCCTTTACTAAAAAACACCTGTATTTAGACTTTTTCAAAATTCTTGGAACGATATTAAGTGCGGCCAAGTGAAAAAACGGCGAGACGACGTCGATGATGATTGATGATTAGGGTACTCCCTTTTCCGCACTTAGACAAAACGACGTAGACACAAACCGCAAGGTTTGGATCGAGGTGGCTCTGCAAAAATATCCGGGAAAGATTTTGGGAGGCCTTTACTCAACATTGGGACAGTGGGATAAATTAAAAAATACATGAAAAACTACATCAGATTTTTCTTTCCTGGAGCGATCAAGATCCTTGGATCTTTAACGTGCTGGCTTAAAATAAACTGTAGACAAACATTACGGCCCATTTGCACCACAAATCTTTAAATGTATTATAGGTTATCCGGGCTGGTGTCCGCAACTCCACGTCAAAGCACGTATTTTGCGTATGGGTGGAAAAATCGGTTATTCGATCCACCCCACTTCCTTAAGGAAGACCAGCAACGCCTTGGTGTTACTGACAATCTCACGGCGGGTGCCTGGGTTACCGATGCGCTTTGCTCTGTATGTGGCAACTATCGGGCAGTTTAGCAGCAAATGAGCTGTGGGCTAGACCTTCATGCAAGCCCTGCACAGCAATGTCTGTTACTCCTATGAAAAAAGTGTCATATTAAATGACCCATGGCCAGTTATAGCTACCTAAACCGTTCATTCTACCAGCTAAAGACCTCCTACCTGGAAATGAGTTACCTTGGGTAAACCTAGAAGTCTTTAAACAGACTCCGGACCCAGGTTGGCCGAAGCAAGGAAAACCTGTTCAGGTGGAGATTCATAGACGACTCCGCCTTGGAGTGTAAATGTGGTGCTGTTCCACAAACGATGGGACACTTAATATCGTGTCCTGTCAGCTGCACGTTACAGGAACTGGTGGACACTGGCGATGGCGCCAAATAAGTAGCCGAATTCTGGGCTGAGTCCATTTTTGTTGCTATCGACGCGCTAAGAAGAAGAAGAAGTGCTATGCTCGACCCTCTGGCAAGTTCGTATAAGCTGCATGGTTGCCTAGCGAACCGCTTTGATTAAATGTATTATGTTGTAAATGCTTAAACGAATTTAAAACGTAATCCTGTCTCTTCCATCTTCAAACTATTGACAAATAGAACGATATTTTAAATTTGATCAGCGCTAAATAAACTGAGTGATTTATGGTGCACTTGGGCTTAAGCTTTTTTATAACAACAATGCCAGTGCTACCTCTTTGTAAGTTATTTCAACCTGTTCATTGTTTAGTATTCCTCTAACACTACTGTTCAATCCTTTTGGGTGTCATACTAATGTGATAAACTGTATTATTTTTGTGTGTTTCAAATTTTTGCATGGCTTTCCGCCTAACGTATCCTGTGCAGTTTCCTATGCGATATCAATCTGCTCTCTGAAGCCTTGTCACAAAGCAAGCAAATAAAGTTTCCAATGTTTCGCCAAACTTACTTTGTGATAGCTGACTTTTGGACAAATCTCGAACTGAACAGAATTTTGGCTGTGTGGTTTTCGGCAAAATATGCCAATCTCTCTTCCCGTTTCATAAGCGAATGATGGTATACTACCGTATACACAACGGGGAAACTGTTTTTCAATGCAATAATTTGGAAGCCTGGCAGTAATTTTACACGAAGTAGATGTCATAGCGTTTTTCTCTTAGAGCAATCCCAGTAAGGCGGAAACCACAATCACGTAACTACGTTCAAAACTCAATATCGGATATCTGAAAGCCGAGCCAATACGGTTTTATATATTTTTTCAAATCTGACTGCTATCAGTCAGATTTAAAAAGTCCAGAGAGCGTGTTTAAACAAACAAACTCTTCAGCTTTAATTCTAGTATAGATATATTGAGTAGGTACATTTAATGACCTAAAGCGCGGTCTTTGTCGGACTTCATAGAAAAGAAAGAGAAGGGCGATGGCACAACGCTGGTAATTTATTGCAAAATATGAAGCAATTATCTATTTACAAAAAATATATTGTTTGGACTTAAAAATTAAAACAGAATATCATATATTTTTCTGATTTTGTTTACTGTAGTCGATCATATACTTTTAATGTTTCTAAAACTTGCGTTTTTTACGTTTAGGTCCTGTAAGCCCCTTAATTCATAGATCGTAACTTTATTACTGCATTATGTGTATCAGCTCCCAAAAATTATTTCTAGATTGAAATTCAGTACATAATAGGTTTTATAAAGTGATCACGGAACTCATTTCACTTCATGCATGTAAGTCTAGAAACTTTGCATTCTCATTATAATGTGGGGGAACATGGAAATATGCTAACTTGAGTTTAACTTATTATCTGATTAAGCTTTTATGGAACGCGTTTTATGAAGTTACAAGTTTGAGTCTTAAATGTCGGTTAGGTCATTTGCAAACGATTTTATGGATAAGTTAGTTGCTAGTTCCTTACTTAAAAATAAGTGTCAAATAGAATTAGGCATTTTGAGAATTAGTCATTTATAGAATTGGCCATTTTGAGAATTAGTCCATCAGAGACTCAGTTGCCATTTTGAGAAGTGGGCATTCTGCGCCTAAATCATTAAAACAAATTAACTAACTTAATTTTCTTACCAAGAATTCAGTAGGTAGGTACTCGTACATGATTCAAGATGCACCAACGTTAGAATTCATCATCAAAGAGAACGCTGAAGGAGGGGCCCGTGACTAAATAATAACAGCAGCACAGGTCGATCGATTAGGTTAAGCAACGCTTGCCGCGGTTTGTCTGTGGATGGGTGACCATCTTTACATACCGAGACGCCTTCGTGCCTCGGAAAGAAGCCGTTGGTCCCGCCTGTCATTCATGAATCTTTGACAGTCGTTACGGATAGTCTAACAACCAGTCTTACCAAGGGGTATCGTATTACCCAGTAACTGGGTTGTGGAGATCAGGTAGGCAGTCGCTCCATGTGAAATACTGGTATTCAGCTGTATCCGGTTAGACTGGAAGCTGACGCCAACATAGTTGGGAAAAGGCTAGGCAAATAATGTTGAGATACAGTGTAAAATATTGTAACTCACATGCCACATTTCACTCATGCCCAATGCAAGCGAATACCTGTGAGTGAAACCCTGTGGTTACTTAGCAAATATACAAAGGGTAAGTCGAAGATGTAGGCGCAAATTGCTCTTAGGCGTGGTGATGTACTGGTAAACGCATTAGACGTCCTGATGGAGCAATCAGCCCGACACTCTAACTTTAATGGACTAGATTAAAAATCGATGTCGTAAGTGACGCGATATGCGAAGGCAGGTTTCGGCAAGTTGCTTATGGATTATCTTAAGTTTTAGTTAAGTTACCTTAAGTACGTTGATAGATTTTAAGAAAATGTGTTGTGTTTTTTTAAAGGTTTTCATATGTTAAACTGATTGTTCGTGATATTAATTTCAATTCTGTGAGACTGTGACCCTTATAAAGGCTCTTACAAACAGGCGCGACACGCGATATAATCGCACGCGACACAAAGGCACTGGCCTTTGTGTCGCGTGTCGTGTCGCGCCTGTTTGAAGGAGCCTTAATTTGTACAGACTCGTTCGTTTATTTTAATTGCATTGACATGTTATTCTATTCTGATCTATATTCTATTGTAGTATTGTGATTTTTTTTATGGGTTTCGCCTGAATTGAATGTTTATTTTATAATTTATTTTTAATCTATGTGGACATTTTAGTCTAAAATCTTACCGACATAGTAGGTACCTAATTTGTATTTTAATTGTTTAGTTTGCACATTGTAGAACAGTTAATAATTTCTGAAAGAGCGTTAAATGTTTCTATTTTTACTCTAGGTAATGCAAAAAAAACATGTGAATGTCAGCTGTTCCCTACACTTGAATTTAAAATGTCTTTTACTTCCATAAACTTAAAATAAGAAGCTTTTTTTTTAAATAAATCTATGTAGTTGTGTAAATGTAATGTAAATCATCTACAAACGAACTTAATTTTATTAGAATATACCGTATCTACATTTTATAAATAGTATTTGATTTGCGGCGGGCAAGGACCTCTCGCCGTAGATGTTAGTGTACGGAAATGAGAGAACTTCACTTTCTACAGTGAAAAGCTTGGAAAGTTGACATCGCGATGTAACGATGTAACCTGTTGACAGTCATAATATATGTTTCTTACCGAATAAGTTCATATTTTAAAATGGTAGCACTGCGATGTTAGACAATTTTCAGGAGCTTGTTATAAATTTATAAAGTTTCTAAAATAGCAAACCTTATATTTACTTTATTAAAATTAACAATGTGAATGAACCTATTGCGAAAACTAACTTTGTTTGTTATCAGGAGACAATGTATAGGTAGGTACTTACAGATTTATATAGGTATATATTTTTTTTTTATATTCATGAATTCAAAAATTACGTAGTTATGCTTCTGAAAACCTATAGTAACATATTAAAAAAAAATAATAGGTATGATTTGAAAATATTTGCTATGAAAAATATTCATTGGAATTACCAGATTTTTTTTCAGTACCTACATAATTATTTTTATTCCGTAATAGATTAGAAAACAGAGCTTTCGGTAATTAAATTGAGAAAGGTAGCTCACTTGTGTCATGAAACTAATTGGGCAAATCCTAAAACAAATAATAAAATATAACCGTACACGACAACGAACATCTTTAGCCAAGAAACAGGCCTTCTGCGAGTTACTTAACGTTGTTACCCATACGTACATATGTACTTATAGTTACCGGGTTCTGGCACAGAGGATGTTCCGTGGAGTGGCGCCTCGAGCGACGACTCTGAACATTTGTGTTGTGAACCCTCTCACCGCTTCACCTACATCCATCGTACCATCGTGGCTATACTTGACACACAGTCAAATGTCTACATCGACTTACGGCAGTATATTATACACCTTAAGAACGTTAAGGTTTTGATGGACGGACGTATGTCGTAGTTGAATTAGACGGAATATTTTATACTAAACTTACTCAAAATTACAGTTAATAAATCAAGTTCACACTACGTTAAATCACGCTATATATTTCCAGTATTCCAGATTTAGTTGTAAGTACTCGCATTTATATATAGGCTTTTCATATAATGAGAACTCAGCTTATACTGGAATTGTGTAGCATGATATATTTTCGTACGTACCTACAAGTAAATATACCATTACAAGCTTGCAAATGACACAATACAAAGAAAGGAAGAAACAGACAGAAAATAAATTTATTTTACCGAATAAAAATGAAAGCCATTTAAAATAATCCAGTTCGACATCCTCACCAAATTATTACCTAAATTAAAATAATCCAAAACCTGACATATAATTTTTACAATTTTAGTTGGCATTTCGTATAAAATTCCAACACGACAAAATTGAAATTGAAAAAAGAAAATATCTTTGAAAGTTACATAAATTAGCCCTTTGAAGTTAAGGCCGTCTAAAAGAGTTGTATCTACCTATCAAAAACTCGAGTAAATAAAATCCCAAAGCATGTTTTTCTTCTAGAACTTAATAATGTGTAATGTCGGGAGCACGTTTACAGTCTTGTTTTGATGTTTGACAGTTATAATATCCGTCCTTGTCTGAAAATGTTTCGTCCTCCGAGAGAGCTGCCAGTCTGCAAGTGAAACAAGATGGTGGAATGACAAAAATCACTTCTCTACTCAGCTTCTTACTGTTATGGACAGTTTTTGATCTTGACTATTTTATCCTGACTACTTAGGTACTGAAGGATTTAACTCTTAAGGGGATTACAGGACCTAAACGATAAAAACGCAAGTTTTAGAAACAATAAAAGTATATGATCGATTACAGTAAACAAAAACAGAAAAATATATGATATTCTTCAGGATTTGTGCTAGGTAGATAGTGTGTTGAAAACATAATACAACTAATATGATATGATAGAATAAAATCGAAGATACCTCTAAAAACTTTCTTTTTACAATAAAATCCATACTAATATACGAGTACATACAATCATTCTGATTTTTTGTCAGATTATTTTACAAGCAACATACTAAAACACTAGTGTTTTAATTTTTTAGTCCAAACTATAGATTTTTTGTAATTAAATAATTGCTTCATATTTTGCAATAAATTACCAGCGTTGTGTCATCGCGCTTCTCTTTCTTTTCTATGCAGTCCCACAGTGACCGCGCTTTAGGTCATGTAAGCCCCTTAAGACATTGTCCGTAAGTTTTGATGACATTTTCTTATTATTTTTTGTTTTGTTTCAGGTAAGACTCGTTTGCCAGTTACCTTCTAAGGATTAATATAAGATTAAAGGTACCTACTGTTATTAGTAATTATTAAAATAAAGTTTCCCGTGTATAGTTTTCCCACTACTTTAAGCCTTATTTTACTGTGAATAAATCAATGATTTAAAGTGTCATAGGCAAAAAACCGTATTTGCACTTACCACTTATGACGTAGGACTCGACTCGACCGGTCAAAATACTACAAAAAAGATTGGCCTGATATTCCTTTGGCCCGTTCTACGCCTATCTTGATCGACTGTAAAAGATCAAATTGCTGTTCGGATTACAAAGAAAGACTATTTAAAGAATAGTGAAATGTGAAGCATTATGAGGGCATTGTCCTTTCGTTACTAAAACTAAATTAATATTTTTACAATATTTAAACATAATGCCTAATCAGCCTATAAATTACTCCTCTGTTCGAGAGGGAGTGAGAGAGTGAGGTGGTGCGCGTTGGTAGATGTCACATATCTTCGAACTTTTGGTTCTACGTCATGTTGGTTTCCTCACGATGTTTTCCTCACCGTTTTGAGAGCAGTGGTGATTAAATAATTTACGCAAAGTAAAGCGCCTGTCTGGGTTCGAACCTACGACCAACAACTCGTAAGTAGGGACCGTTACCACTGAGCCCCCACTGCTCCCAATGTTTACTCTATCGGAGAATTCTTCGAATGAGCTTTTCCACACTTTAAATAAAGCGATAATTAAAACTATAAATGTCGAACTTAATTAAAATATAACGTCGATTAGTGAATTGAACCCATAGATTTAATTAACTACACAATATAATGTCTCATAAAGATTCTAAGAAACTTGGAAATATTTTAATGTTTGTGTTCTATTAAATGGAATCTTAAATTAATTGGAGTGTCTGTTGTTATGATGTGGGTATAAAGCTTTTATATCGGAATGGATATGCTTTTAGAAAAGACATTAGTACTCTACGGACGACGTTACGTTATACTTAGACTGCTTCTTGTTTAGCGTTCTTTCTGACTTGTTTTCTCTCTGCTCGGCGCCTAGGGGTCCTAGCGTTATGTTAAATAGCCCATAATCTTCTCCAAGAATTGGTCTATCAAATCCGACTGGTAGTTTCAGAGATTAGCGCGTACAAACTCTGAAGTTTTATTATTAATATAGGATAAGTAATCCATATACTATCATTATTTAAAAAAGCATTATTTTACTACTTTTATATCTCAAAAAGGAGTTCAAAAAGGCATTCTACAGGATGACGCGGCATCTTTCTTGTATTAAAACATCCGCATTTAAAACTTCTGAAATTTAAAATGAGGTTTTCCTTCTAAACCAAAGAATGTTTTAATGAAATCTCTTTGGATAAGACCTTTTTGAACACTTCTCAACTTCCGATCTCCGAATGACGAAGTAAAGGTTGGCAGTTTTCATAATAGATACATTTAACAAAGACTGGTCGATTTTAATTATAAATTTTACATTCCGTTTTGAATTTAAAATAATATTTCTTAAAATACATCTGATCTTTATCCAAATCAAAGACAGATGGCATCTTTTTACCCTATCTCTTATAGGAAAAAGCGAAAAAAATCTAAAGAGCGTTTTTGAGAAGAATCCGATAAACAGGATGGGAAACAAATCAGAAAGGACAACTACTGTAATGCTCAGACTTGTTTTACATTGTAGGTACTTTTAGTTACCAGCAATGATATAATTAATAAATAAAAGAGGTAAATAGGTTACACGTGAAATGAAATGTTCATTTATGTAAGTAGATGTTCTAAGACACTTTGACACGACAATATTTTGTTGATCAATATTTTAAAAACTAGATAGCTAGTTTATAGATCAGGGAAGAAGAAGAAATGCCGAAACAAACTCAGAGATCTCTTTTACGTCGCCCGCAAGTGGCACGTCAAAACTTAGTTAGTTAACCAATTCTATCGTCTTGTCTCTTTTTCTCTCCCAATTGTTTAGGTAACTAAGTGTCGCGAACTGTACAAAATGTTCAAATATCATTTTAAAACGTCGCGCGTCGTAACTTCGTGTACGCGGCGTCAGATGTGAACGTATTGTTACGACGCACGTCTTATCAGATAGTTTGGATGCTAAACTTCGCTAACACTTCCTTACGGCAGCTCGAGCACGCACTACGTAAGTGACAAGAAATGTGTCACGGATTTTGTGGTATTTTGTACCTACACTTGGTGGTACACAAACTAGGGAACAAGGCTAAGAACTTGAAGCATGTCTCCAGTTTTATTTATCCTTCATTGATCTCTTTTTAGTAGAAGACCAAAAACAAAATAAACATCTATGATAATATCACGCTATAGGTTGTGTGACGCCACTCGCTTAGCGTCAGCAGGGCGGGCGTCACAGACGGGACGGAAGAGTATTGTTTACGACGCATAGTATTATCTGTCACGTTAAACCTTACTAAAACATTTTTTCCTGTGTTTTTTGTGTTATAAAAGAAAACACACTTTTGCCAGCATCAAACCATAATCAAACAAATCAGTTAACGAATAGAGTTACTAAAAACGCGGCGGCGTCATAAACGGAAGCGTGTTGCTTACGACGCACCTCTTAGCTGTTACGCTGAAAGACCAATCCATACATTTTTTTTTCATAATACTACAGAAAACATACTTTTGGTAGGAACAAATCAACTAAATGCTAGACTAACTAAAAACAAATATCGACCGCTCAAAAATGTTTCCATAAGCTATAGGATTATTAGCATAGGCTGTGTGATTCTTACTCACTTAGCGTCAAGGCTCCTTCAAACAGGCGCGACACGTGATAAAATCGCGCGCGACACAAAGGAACCGCAAGTCGCGCAACGAGCGGTGCCTGTGTGTTGCGCGCGATTCGCGTCGCGTGTCGCGCCTGTTTGCAGGAGCCTTCAGCCGGTTTCACAGACGGAAGGGTAGGTTTTTTTAAGACGCACCTCTTTTCTTACACCTCACCAGCACCAAAACACAACATATATTTCCTAATACCACCGAAACCACACTTTGGTAGGATCACACCAATTTCAAACAAATCAATGATCTAACAGACGAAGTAAAAATAAATATCGACAGCTCAAAAATCTCACACCTCTAGGATAGGCTGTATAACGCTTACTCGCTTAGCGTCAGCCGGCGTCACAAACGGAAGCGTATTGTTTACGACGCACCTCTTATCTGTCACGCTAAACGACCAAAACATAACTCTACTTCGAATTTATGAACTCGCTCGATATTCACTTGTACGTCGAGCTAGTGACATTGGTAGAACCTATTTTATGATCAATTTTCCCAAGTAGTGTTTAAATGATATATTATAAGGTACTTGGTTAATTTATAAATAGCTTAATATACTGTATTGTATTCTATGAAGTCTAGACAGTTTAGACATTAAATTTATAGTCAGATTGAATACTTAATTAGATTTTGTTTACAGAGCCTACACAATCAAGTATTGTCTCGCTCGTCTGGCGATCACTAAGCATAGTTTACATTCCCTAAAATTTTCTCGCCAACAATACCAAATATCAACGTAACAAGACTTTAAGTCATTTACAAACACAAAAGCAATGTTCTAAATACGAAAGTATCCGTTCAATAATAGACTATGAATTTCTAATACTATTTCTGTGGCTCGTCGTTGCCAACAGAGAGGGTACCGGAGCGGGGTGGGGGGAAGTGACGTCTGAAAGCATAATATAATATTATTGCCAAAATAATAACGCGGAGTAGACAACACCGCATCTTCCCCTGTTAGGGATGAGCTGCGTACGTCAGTTCATTTTGTAATACAGTTACATTTGTAAACGGCGCTTCCTGGAACTCGAGTTACGAGTCTTGTTGGATGTTTGGAAATTATTTTTGCGATTTAAATTTTGCATCTTCGTGTTCTTTTTTTTATGTAAGAAATTGGTGGTGGCATGGCAATATTTTTTATGACGAAGTTGAATGATCCATTTTCTTTTAAGATTATATTCCAAAGCGGTTTCTATTAATTTTTAAATTCTGTTTTATTGGTTAAAATTGTACATAGAGACCGCCATCCCTGAAGATTGACTTCAAAATTAAACGTCGTAGATTATAGTGGACGGCACGATACGGTAGAGTTTAATCGTCGGACAGGTGCGTGTGACATGACCGCCGGTCGGTACTGTCGGATTCTATTTATTGCCCTTAGCTACAGTTAGTGGCGTTGCCACTAAGTATCCGTCAAGAGCAATCAATTTAGCATTTATGGTGGCATCCGCATAACCTTATGAGTTTATTGTTTCCTAGTGGTAAGCGGTAGTAATTTACTGAAAATGAGTCGGGTCTTTTGATCCCAGATGTGAAATACCCGATTTCCTGATTTTCAAATACTCATTTAAAATTTAAAAATAAATTAATTTATTATTATTTCCGAAACAAAACTTTTTAAAAGTTTGTCCAAGAAGGCTTTTCTCAAGGAGTAACAAAATCCGAACGCCTGTCACTCTTCGATCCTTCTATATTTAAACATTTGAACGGGTGACGTCATAACAGAGTTGACGCGTCTCATTCTGCGACTTCCCGGCTTGTCAGACACAAAATGGAGCGGAGGCAGAGCCTTTTGTACTTGTAGGCTTTGTGTGCAAAGTAAGCTTCCTACCGAAGCATCTGTGCGATGATGAAACTTGCCAGACAACGCTTTTAAGCACGCTTTATGTCTCGAATTAAAACTTTAAAGAGGAAATTAAACGTCCGAAAAATTTTGCATGTTACACTCACGGCCCGTTTGTTGTTTGGTCTCGGCAGGGGGTTGAGTTGAACCTACTTTTTGTCACAGTCGCGTTCGCGTAAAAATGACTCACTCGAACGGAGACTCTCTTGTTCGCGTGCAAGTCAATATCTTATGGAGACATCTAGCCTCCTGATATAGGGAGATAGGTGTAAAGATGATTAGTGTACCTATGCTTTATCACATTGCAAAAGAACTGTAGACATCAAAATCATCATCAGCCCTTTCTTTTAAATATATTTTTGGCATTTTATACACCAAGAAAAGATATAGGTAAATATTAGACAAGCAAAGGATACGATCCCCTATCACTTAATCATCATGTACAAAACTTACTACTTTAACAAACATACGCAAACACAATACCCCAAAACACAAAGTTAACTAACAGCCAAAACTTAATCAAAGTACCACGGTTTCACAGCAGCAAAATTATCATTGCCGCGATGTATATTTCCAACCCTCTCTTGCAGAACAAATTCCACTTGTCAAAATGTTCACGCTATGTACACTGGAATCACAAAGCGAGACGCTTACAAAGAACGGCCCTAACAAATGGTTCCGTCAAGCCGGTGTTTGTGTAATGCGCGGTCGGACGGCATCCCACTATCAACTGTGATATTACACATGTTTATTTTCAACACGTAAACTACGGTTAAAGTCCTGTTAATTTGGGTACTGACACTATCCATAATATTGTCTGTTGACTGGGCTAACATGATGAAACTTGCCTAAATATTTCGACAAACAAACTAGGCCCAAGAGTAATTTTGCAATTGCACCTCCTGCTTGCAATAAAAGCTAGACATACCGACCGAATATACCTATATTAGCGTGGTAAAGACGTCTTATTTAGTTACTATATGCAACGTGTCAGCAAACCGATACCTACTCATTTGTTTGGCGCACATTTCTTGCATTTCTGAGTTCTGACGTACTGACACACCAGGATACGAAAGGATCATCGGGTGTAATCGGAGGTTCATGTTCCTAGTTAACGAAGCCTCAAAAGCTGATATTACACGAACGGTATCTAACGTGAGTTCTGAATTACATAGCTGAACAAATGTAGGTAACGTTCCATGTATTTAGACAATCGGGGAGATGAACTGGATATTATGGTTTGTTCGTGTACTTAACAGCAGGAGCCCTGAAAGTTTCTTCATTAGAATTGTTTAACCTACTCGAATTGCTTCCACGAAATGCTAATTTATTTTCTCAGTTGTCTGACTGAATATGCGTTCATAGCTAACTACTTTTTAAAGGTTGTTTGAGTTTCTAATTCGATAAAAATTCTACAGTTTACTTACTCTAGATAGCTTGACCAAAAGGAAAAAACAATCACTTCTTATTTCACTGAACGAATGCATCAAAAGCATCCTACAAAGGTATTTTAATATACGTAGCAGAAGTATAAAAAACCCTGAAGTTTTCCTATTACCCGGACGCTTTCTATCTCATGTCACATTTTCTACAACGTGAAGAATAAATGTATTGTTCTGTCACTCAGAGAATCGCGTTACTGACAATTTTTTCTCCATGTAACACGAACGAACTTTGTAACCAGAGCGTTGCTCGTTCCTTAACTATTTATAACAGGTTTCAGCCCATTTCCACACTGACCGAAAATGGATCTTGATGTACTTACCTACATAATGTGATACCTTGATATTAGACCGCTACAATTTGTCTCGCATGTTTCATACAAGTTACGGAGCACACTATTATAATATGAATAAGATACGGTACGAATCTTAGCTTGTTATTGGCGAGACTCCAAAATATGACAGAGTTTCGGACCACCGCGCGGCTGACCTGTGCCATTACCAGCTTTCTTTGTTTAACTATTTTGTTTATATCTATAATAGTATCAGGTATTTGTAGTCAATTTCAGAGCGTGAAAGAAGTTCTTGAAATTGTTATTGCAACAGTAACACCTGGCTGTCAACCAAGAACGTTGTTGTAAATGAGGTTTATGAGAATGAGAACAGACAGAGAATGGACAGTATTGTCCTGTACTGTGGCGATGGTCACTGTACAGGACAAAACGGTCATAGCGGTCATCACAATCACTACGGATGGCAGACTAGTTCATCAACTACTGAGACTGTGATGACCGTTTTGTTACCAGTCATTTGGAGAGTTCCGTGCCGGCTAATAATGATTGTGATATGTAATAATTAATTATTTATTTAGTGTTTACATAATTTTAAAAGCTAACAGTCTTAAAATAATAATAATATGTACAAGTATATAAAAATATAGAAATATTCAAAGGGCATCAAAAAATTCGTCCGCATCGCTGTCAACAGGAAACGTGCCCAAAAGGTTGGCAGCATTGCCACGTTGTATGGCAATGCTGATTCTTTGACCAAAAATAGGTCAGCCCTCTGGTCACGTGAAGAGTCGACCAACCGCTTGGCGATGTCTCGAAATACTAAGTGGAATAATATAATAATAATGAAAAACTTCGATTATTGGTGAAAAGAAAATGGGCTCCGAAGTTCCCCTAGCGCAAGTAGATTCTTTCGTCCTCAGCAATAAGATATCATCTAGAAACCTAGGTGATCTTGCCAATCTGATATTGCATACCGTCTAGACTTAAACCTAGCCAGATAAATTGTATTTCTTAACTGACCTGAAATATGGAAAGTTACCAGGATTATGTCATGAAAATTTCTTGTGATAAATTGATGTATTGAAACAATTTTGCTGAAAATGTAGGTTCTATGTTACGACATTATTGAACTATTGTTCACGCTTTGTAAAGGTTAACTTCTATTAACGATGATACCCTGGTAGCAAAGTTGTCGATGCACTAAATAGTTTAACTCACGGTATTTTGTTACGTGATATAGTTTGATCGTCGATAGTTGTAGCATCTAGACGACAGTTTCGACTTGGCTGAACTTGAATTATAGAGTATGTCGGGCAAAGTTCGGTGCTGGGATAAGACCGTAAGAATGAAATTCTCGACTAGTTTGGCAATGTTTTTTAATAAATATAATGTACTAGCTAGCTAGCTAGAAAGGTTCTGGAATGGCGACCGCGTATCGGAAGACGTAGATGTAGGAAGGCCTCCCACAAGGTGGTCCGACGATCTTGTGAAGGCCGCAGGAACCCGTTGGATGCGAGAAGCACAGAACCGGTCGAAGTGGAGGTGCTTGGAGAGTCCTATGTCCAGCAGTGGACGTCTTACAGCTGAAATGATGATGATGAATATACTAGCGGCCCACCCCAGCTTCGCAGGGGTGCATTTTTTTTTTCGATTTTCTAAATTTTCTTTCATACAAACCTTATCCTGACAATACCGAACACAACAAAAAAATAATTATCCAATTTGGTGCAGTCATTCGGAAGCTATGTGCTTACAGAAATTTCGGCGACTTTGTTTTATACCTTACTATGTAAGGATTATTTATTTCGGAGTACAAGTACTCACAATCCACATAGTATTAGTAACAATGAATTAAAAACTATGTTAATAAACTTTTACAAACTCTTATAACTAAAAATTACGTGGTCCAACATACATTACGGCATTCAATAATTATTTTTGCAAAGGACATTTTTAACATTCTGCTAGTTAATACCGAGATTATTATTTCTTCACCAGTTCTTGTGTCTGCACAAACGATAAATTAAAAGAAAAGCTTATTCCGGAGTGAAAATATTATCCAGTATGGTTACATACTGACATATAAGGTATAAGGTACTCAAGTATTGTTACTCGAGGGGTAAATGCACCCCATTACATACATACAAACTCATTAGTCATACAGAATTAGTACAAACTTACATTGCATCATTATTTTACGTCATGCAGATCATGCTGTAATTAAACTACAATTGTGCTACCCTTGTATTAAATACAAGCAAATGTTAAATTTGTACTGTGGAAAATTACATTTATCTACCCGAATGGAAATTAATTTGACGACATATGATTAAAGAATTAATTTTACTCAACAGATCAACTGAAACAAATGAATAACTTTTCGCTTTATTAAAGTAGATACTCAACTATTTAATTTTAACAGGTTTCAGGAAAGTCCATGTTTTACCAATTGTGTTTCCGATCATTTTATAAATTGTGTAAATCTCTCGCTTTTTGCAGTGCGTACCTATCTATTTATTTTTTATAAACAGTTCACAAAGTTTTGGGTTAAAGAATCTGAGGCTTTACTGCAGTGAAATGCGACTCAAGTTACATACCGAAACTTAGGTATGTGCCAAATAATCATATTTGATGTCCTTCAACAAAAAATTAAAAGAAAGGTGATGTAACCGAGCTCAGTAAAGATACTAGACAAAATCAAACGGGTTGCTAATTTAATTGTATTTTTTTTTTTTAATTTACTTTGATTTACATTCTGTAACTACTTCAACCCACACCCTGACTTATTACTTGTATTTTTTTTTTATTTAAATGAAAATCGTTTACTTTTACCATGTTTGTAAATTATGTGAGCACCATGTTTCAATCAGATAATTAATTTATACTCGTATGTCATGGTTTCATTTTTAATTCTTTTACCTATTGCGGTATAGTAATTTTATTTTAGGTGCATCGTCTTCACATTTTATTATTATATAATTAATGTATGCAAAATATTGTAAAACATTTTAAAAAAGTAACGGTGGAGTTTCTTGCCCATTCTTCTCTATACGAAAACTACCTTTTGGAATGGGCGACTAGAATCAATTCTATTTGTTGTTATTTCTGACGTTCAAAAGTGCCTTTTATGTGCCTATTTGAAATAAATGCTTTGACTTTGACTTTGATAACAATAATAAATTTCCTATAAATGACAACACCTACCGTTAGCTGTTCATTGAACGCTCCAAGATTAGTAGGTAGTGTACGAATATCTACTGGCTGATAAAATCGTATTACACCTCCTATGTTTTGTCAATGCATTTTCTTAAGAGGAAATGCGGTCGGAGAGACTTTTGAAAAAGTCTAAGTAAAATGTTTTAATTCGAGGTTTGCCTCTCGCCTATTTCCTCCTCCAATATTGGATCAATTTAAAAGATATTTCATAAACTGATTAAAAATGATATATACTGTGTCCCTATGTTTTTCTTTTTTCGTTAATAGTAGTTAAAGTACACTAGCCTTCTGTTGACAGCGATTTAAATCGGCATTTTTTGAGGGTATTTTTAGTACTTATAAAAATAATGTATCATCAAAAAGGAAAACATAGGGACATACAAGTAGTTAATATTTATTATTCTGTAAAAAATCACGAAATGGAGAAAAGACCACGCGCATTGAGTGGTAGAAAATATCTGAAACATTAAGTCCGAGTATACAACATGTACCGGGTCTAGAGTACCTACCGTACCTCGCACATTTTGGTTTATTTTGACTGTACATCGGAAGCGCGACCATAATTTATGTAGTTTTAATTATTTTTAGGATAAAAAATTACCAATTTTACAAAAAAATACAGAAACAGATTCTATAAACGATTATGAGCAAACTACTTTTGATACCTACTTTTGAGCATTAATTCAGTTACAAATTGCTTGATACAGTATTATTTTAGTTATGTATCAAGTTGTAAAAATGAGTTACATTATACAACTATCGTGAGTTATTCAATTTAAATTATAAAAACAACTAAATATTTTGAGTAACTATTGAAAAACTGAACATTTTTCTCATTTTCTCCTAAAAGTAGTCTACAATTTGCAGACATAATATTTTCCCCATCGTATCAATTTCCGTGCTTACCGCAAGAAACAAACTTGAACGATCGTGGCAAATTATGATGAATGGACTACCCAAACCCATGTCATCATAATAAATTGACATGATAGCTTCCTTAGTAACACGCCACATGCTGCTCCGGTAAATACTTTTTGTTATTTAGTCTCTTAACTTGATGGATGTTTGGAGAAGTTATCGTACAGCTTAGAAGTTGTCTAAGAAATCTAGATGCAAAGTTGCTTAGACTTATTCGTAAGCTAGACATGGGAGCATTTAATTAAGGTGATTTTTTTAAAGATTTTATGGTGTACTTCTTGTTATAATGGGTGCACCTTAACACCATAAAATGAATTCCATTGTGCACAGAACACAGTTAAACAAAGAAAAATTGATAAGTGACAAAATATTTTATTTCTGTAAGACCTGATTTTTCCAACGCTAGATAATTTTATCCGAGGAACAATTTTGAATTTTTGACAGTTATTCCGTAGAAAAACTGTCAGACGTCAATTTTATTCCAAGAATAAAAATTATCTGTCTATTGTAAAATCAGCCTTAAGTAGGTTTGTTCAAACAGTTTTACACGTCAAAATTGATTAATTATAAAGGCACCAATCAGCATTAACGGGTTAACTGAAGTTTACAATCGCACCGTAGCTCTGGTAACTATGGTAACAATGTTGTTTGACAGAACGAGAAAAAATCCTCTACTTCAAAAATCGAACTGAATGAATTACCGCTGAGGTCTCAAACTAAACTTAAGTTTACTAAATATAGTAAACATCACATGGATTTTTGTGTTCAAGCATTCGACCATAAGTGTGGAAATTACAGAATAAATTATGATCACTAAGATCATAATTAGAGTTCCGAACATAAATCAATTCCATTTTAAAACAGCACTTTTTCACATAACAAAATCGTTTCATAATCCTTCGTTTAATGGTTAGCTGTAATTTATTTTCAAACTAAAGCACTGAATACCTAGTCCCCGCAAGAGACCACATACGGCCATAATTAAGTTTTAAAGCACAATGCTGCCTAACTAATAGCGCAATAAGGCCGCTAGTTACTGCTGTGATCACATACCTGCTAATCCTTTAGAGGCAAAATGGGAAAACTGATTGTGGATCAAAATATACTTTTTGATTTGTAAATGGCTGCATGTTCGAAGCTTGAAGGCTCCTCCAAACAGGCGCGACAAGCGATATAATCGCGCGCGACACAAAGGCACCGATCGTTGCGCGACTTGCAGTGCCTTTGTGTCGCGAGCGATTTTATCGCGTGTCGCGCCTGTTTGAAGGAGCCTTGACACATTCCTTTGTTTAATAATTTGTTTGAGACTTATTTTTACGACTAGCTGTGCCCACGGCTTAGTCCACGTGCATATTGGATTTCATGGGTTTTATTTTTATTGCGCGGAACCCTTATTCTTTTTCTATAAAATAAAAGTAGTCTAAGTCACTCGTTATAACATCAGCTATCTGCCAGTGAAAATCAAAATCGGTCCAGCCGTTTTGGGGATTAGCTGGAACAAACAGACAGATGGACATTATACTTACATACAGACAGACAAACAAAAATATTAAAAATTCCTTTTTTGTTAAATTATAGTACCGGTTAGTAAAAAAAACTGTTATTTTCACATTACAAACAGACTTCAATTTTATTTATTTGTATTGATTATGAAGGCATATCTACTGATGTAGTGCAGATTCTGTTTACAAAAATAAACTGGATTACGGATAATACGGATTAAATATTTGAGAACATTACGTAAAATGAATTGGAAACAATACAAAAGTTTACCTTTATGAGTTTAAAAGGTGAGTTCCAAATATCCATAAAGAACCCGACTGCGTAAAAAATTCTAGGAACACTTAGAAAATAGGACTCGAAAAAGGAACATCGGTAAAAGTAAAGTACATAACATACCTGCAATAGACGATATAGCAATCTCGAACAATCCATTATGTCGGCAGTTGCTTCAAACACAAACTTCATACACTGCACTAAGTTTTCATTCAGCCATGGAAATTTAAAAAACAAAAACAACTCTCCCTTCCCTTTCGTGAAATGTGAGCAGCCAAAGACAATAAAACATTTTTTCTCTCATCGAATCATTCGCCTTTAAAGGCTTTGTTGTCCTTTGGATATCGGTTTATTCCATTGGCTGTTAACTGATCTACTGGCCGTGGTTCAGCAATCACGGTAATCCGGTAGTAGAGTAAAAGCGGGCACGTGAAAGAACGGGCAGACCGACGGCACAATCAATTACAGACGGATTTGAAGCGGCTGCCGATCGTTCCAACGTACGCCACTGTCGAATCATACACCTGCCCGAAATTGGACTTTGAATGTAAGATATTAATATTAGTATTCCTTCTATTGACCCATCCGGATTTAAGCAGGATTATCAGTATCTCCCGTTGCGCAATACCTTTGATAAGCGTGATGATTATGGAGACTGGAAATGTTCCTTGTGAACTGTCTTTGCCAGGCTCTAGTCTAATTTTGTAGTCTGAAACCTTTCAGAGAAAGTTAAGAAGTATGTCAGTATTTGTATAGGAATTTGACTCCTGCCTACTTACAAATGTTGGACGAATTTGTCAGCTCGGCTACAATATTTCTGGTTGAATGTCCCTATGCTCTTTCTGTGCTAATTCTTTAACACATCCTTGGAGAAAATTCGTAAGCTAAACAAATTCCTAGTGCACTGGAGCATAAGACCGTTAGAGCCATCGTCCTCAAGGTCGCTTGAAACATCGTGTCTCAACAGCCCCCAGACATAAGAGCCAAACATTTGCAAAAGCCTGTATGTCTGTACACACATACAATGGCATATTAACCTCACAGGAAGAATACGACTTCCTGCATGAAGTGTAGTAACAAACGATTATATTCCGATGTGGAGCTCCGAGTCTACATATTTGATACTCAACTCCTTCGTACTTGTTACCCACCAAAATGTAATAAAGTAAATGGAGCCGAAAATTATCTCATGCTCTCTCAAGTTCAGCGACGGCCATGAACATTTTTATCATATTCTGTTGTCTATTATAAATGTAGGAACCTTTTGTGGGATTTAACGAGCGATTCCGTCTGCGTTCGGAAAATAAGACCCTGTAATGTAGTTTTAGAATATTTATGGGTGGTTTCGTTGCATGTTATGGAATATGTCGACTTTAAATTTACTTTTATATGACTTAATATCGAATGAAATGGAAATATTTATAATTTTGAAGACAAAAATGATAAATAATTCTCTCACGATCTGTCTGTTGTCTGTGTGTTGGAAAAATGACTTTTCTGAAGATAGTTTTCGAATGAATCTAAATAGGTATTTACTGGTTTTCTTCACAAAATATAAAACTCCGTGATATATTGGAGTCGAGGGGCGAGATATTATCACAGAATCCCCTTCGAGGATCAATCATTTTCAATAACAAAACGCTGCATATAATGACAAAAATTTAAATGGGATCGCTCATTCAATCTTTGCTTTCTTTACTGCTGGGACACAGGCCTCCTCTCGGTGAGAGGGAGTGGGCCGTAATCCACCACGCGGGCCCAGTGCGGGTTGACAGATGTCACATGTCTTCGAATTTTTGGTTCTAGGACATGTCGGTTTCCTCACAATTTTTTCCTTCACGGTTTTGAGGGCAGTGGTGATGAAATAATTTACACAAAGTAAAGCATCTATCTGGGTTCGAACCTACGACCAACAACCAACCTACAACTCGTAAGTCGCGGCCGTTACCACTTGGCCACCACTGCTCCACCAGGGGCTAATAATAATCTGATAAAATGTTAAGAGGAAGGTACTTACGGAAATGTAATAATGTTGCCGGCAAATAGTATTAAACCGAAGCTAAGTGATTTGTTGTGTTGCGGTCAATCGCACTTTGCGTTGGTTTCTTATAGTTCCTAACACCAGAGTGACTTCGGAACTTTAACCACTGGACTGTCTTCCTCTTAGAAAATAGCTCGCATTTGACCTTTATTTTGATTAAATACTTTTGTTTGGTGTGGGCCGCAGGAGCCCGCTGGATGCGAGAATCACAAAACCGGTCGAAGTGGCGGTGCTTGGTGGAGCTAATGTCTAGCAGTGGACGTCTTCAGCTGAACTGATGATGATGACTTTTGTTCAGTTCTTTTTCTATATCATTAGATCCTAGCCAGTCAAGCAGACGCTGTTGTAAGCCGAAGTCGGTGTGTTGTGGTGGCTATCAGAAGGTCATCATCCTCTTGCGCTTATTCCAAATTATTTGGGTTGGCAGTTAGTTTCCTTCTGCCATACATCTCTTTTAGCAGTCATCTCAGTGTGTGTACTATTTTTAAAAATGGATCAAAATATTCGAATTCTTTTGAGACGTAACAATTAAACTGTTGGGATCAGAAGTATTTTTCAGAAATAATACTCGTAATTACTGCAGGGAATAATTGAATAATTGTTCTTTTTATTGGTTGTAGGAACAACCAATAAAAAGAACAATTATTGTGTCTATGATCCACGATGAACGATTAAAGAAGGTTGCGCTCCCATAAAACAAAACTTAGTGTCCATGCCACTTTGAATTTGGTATTAAAATAATACCAAGATCTGTTGTAATTCTGTATTTGAATTTGAAAATGCTGCTATCTCTAGAGAAATAAATAAAAACCAATAATATTATGTACTACTTTACTTGATATTCAAAGCAGATAGGTACAGTTTAAATTGGTGTTTTCTCATTCCGATGTAAAGTGTTCCGATGCAATACAAAGATCGTCAGCTTGTTTTCAATTCATTCAGTATTGTATTGTATTGATAGAATAACAATAATCCTGCAATGAATGGATGAATGAATGGAAAAGTACGTCCTCTTCAGCTAAAGCCTTTTATTTGATTCATTGTGGAGGAGTTTTGCTCTAGTAAATAATCACTTAACTCTTATGTTTCTTCTAGCAAGTATAATTAAACGTTGAAAACTATTGAGTGAATAACACTTAAGACTTAAAACCAACATGTTAAATATGGACACGGAGCCAACTATTAACTTACTATGAAGATAACTAAAATAAGTTACTTAAATTAGTGCAGTGGTTTTGCTGATCGCGAATAGAGTTATACGCAAGCGGCCGCTGATTCAAAATGGCTGACCTATGTATTTTCTGCAAGGAATACACGTCAAAATAAAAATCATGTTTATTTATGTTTTGTTGGGAACATCTACTTAATAAGAATCTTAAATTCATTCACTGACAGACCACGCACAGCCTCAACTTGTGGATCTAGAAGCATGAGATTTTGAACAAAAATTCCATTTAACGAAAGTGAACACTAACGTAGCATTTTTGAAAATTCATCCTCTAAAGGGCATCAAAAGGAGATGAAATTTTGTATGCAAGTTAGTAATTTTCGGGCAAATGGCGTGTAAGTAGATAAATCAAGTAGGTCAACATACTTCAGAAGATCAATTAAACAAACAATAATTTCCTCCTCTTCCTCACGTCAATTTTGTTGAGCCTAGGACACAACAGTGAACTATTCGCCAGTGTACCAACACAGGCCCAACGCCCGCGAACAAAGAAAACGGATAATTAAAGCCAAGCAACGAGAAAAGAGATTTTTAATGAGCCCCGACGTTTGCCACGTAATAAGACTTTATTATAACCATAAAAAATCCAGTAATTAAATAATAAAGATGGGGAAAAAATGCTTCGGTACACATTTTGACATGAATATTTTGTGATTCGTCTAGGGAAATTGTTTTCGATAAACAAGTAGACACATGAGTGATATTAAAATTACGTTTGAAAGGGACTCTTATTCAATATATGAATTCTTTGGTGCTGCATGCAGATATTATAACTATATTAATATTGAAGAGTGACTGTTTTGAATTTAAGTAGGTAGGTATGTAGTTTATACAATTTTGAGATGAAAATACGACAATAAATGAAAGCGCAGGCAATACTAAATAAAGCACATAATTATCAAATAAATCCTAGCATCGAAATTAAAAAGTAAGTTTTTCTAAAAAACTAAATTTTAGTGATCGGCCAACTATGGGTTTTGCCAATTTTTGACCAGCTATAGTGACTAAACTAATAGATATATTTGATTGAATTTTTGTATGCAGACTGGGAACGGCATTTAGATTTACTTACGCAGTTTAATTTATTGTTGTAGGAACGGCATTTAGATATACTTACGCAGTTTAATTCAATGTTGTAGGAACGGCATTTAGATATACTTACAAAGTTGAATTCATTGTTGTATTGTCATCTCCACCTTGCATAAGTAGAAGATTATTTTGGGTAAGTATTGAGATACCACAATCCAAGATCTTGACGGATGTTAATTGAAAACACTGTCTCATCACACTACACTAAATTATAGTTGGAGAAAACCGATAGAATTTTTGGAAGTGCCAAAGGCGTCATCGCTTCTCAAAGGCAGTCTGTTCGCATATAAATTGCCGAATTTGCCTCCATTTACACCTTGCTGTCATGCAGGCCGCTCGTCTGAGCCCCAGCTCGTTAATAATTTATAATCGTTTCAGATTATACACGTGAATGCTTCCTAGCTAATTTCACAGGCTACGGACATAAAATAGACCCTCATCATGAAAAGCATACATTATCGTTCTTGTACAACGAATTTGCGCTCCGTTTTAATAAAACTCTTGCGAACAAAACGGAAAGCAAAATAATCAAACCATAGAAAAGCAAATAATTAAGTTGGTAAAGAATTTAACCTCATACTTACAAACAAGGTACTTCAAACATAGACCTCCAAATTTTACGCAAGAATTATTATCGTGTGTATTAAATGGCTGCCAAGTACAGAAATTAATGATCTGATCGGAATAATTAGTATATAGGTACGTTATTCTTTGTTGGATCAATATCGGTTCATAGTAGCCGTGACCCGGACGCATGTTTAGCGGAAAAAAGCGAAATTAAACGAATGGCGGAATAAAGGACTCTCCAGATTGTGGCAAGCAGACGTGTTCAAGTAGCAGGTCGTGCAGGCTCATAATAAGAGGGGTTCATCAGGGCAGCTTCGGAACACGCTGCGACCCTCGCACCTTATCTTCTAATCATAAAATCACCACCTTCACTATTTTCAGCCGACTTCTAAAAGGTGGTTCTGAATACAATGCGTAGACCTACAGGTACCTACCTATCGCATGCCTATCAGTAAGCAAAATCGGTTGAAGGCTGTGGTTTTCTTAACGATTATATTGTTTGGCTAATAGGTTTTTCATCGTAGCTGAAGATTTGGTTACATTGTATAGACAGGATCAAAGGTGAAGTTTACTGATTGTTTGTATGTAGACCAATTAAATATTTTGTGGTTAGGTGACTGCAGGCAGGGTGAAGATTCGAGCGATATGGGTTTGATAGTCATAAAAAAAATATTCCACAAAAATCCACATGGGCACTTATGAAACGTCAGAAGCACGGTTCCAATTGGCTTTTACTATGGAGTAGAGTCGGCACGAAACTGTTTTGAAAATAATTGGCTTAGACAATGTTTTCTAATAACACTATTAATAGGGTATTGGAGAACAGTATAGGCGTAATTCAGTCACTATCAATATAATCTGTCAACATTAACAAGATGCTTACATTGAAGTGATCAAGTCAAAATGGGTAGATAATTAAAATTCTGTTTTTAGAAATTCGATTCAATATTTCGATTAACCGATAGAGATTTCAATTTCCTTTAGTCACGTGCGCCGGGATATCGGATCCAGCGGTTGGCTCCGTCGGTAATGAGCAAGCGGATGGCAATTTCGCTAGATGGGCTTTTGGTTACAGGAGCCTGTTTTTATGTCAATGTGCTTTTAATATGTCTACCTCGCTTATGACTAAGGTACTTCGTATTTTATCGACTGCTGGTTTTCCAGTTCACTTTTTATTTTTATGCTTTCACCGATGTGAAAAAGAAGTGGAACGATAACATTTATATTGGGTCACCAAAACCTAAATAAAACCGGACTTTTCCAAACTTTCCGAATTTTTGTACCGTAATAGAGATTTAAATTCTTAATGAAATCAGGTCTGTATCAAAGTTCCATTTTTCTTGAATATTACAAGCGGTTTACACGTCGAAAAACTAACTAAGGAAATCCCATAGGACACTTCCAAGCAGATACGGCGGACCCGAAACGGTGGGTAGGTACTAAATTGAGTTGGTCATGAAAAATGCAAATGATAAAACGTAGGGTTCTGAGGTAGAAAGTAAATATTTTCCCTTCAGGGATTTATGTATGGTATTTTTTTTTTAATTGGGTCAAACAAAAGTTCGAGTCCTGTTTGATTTGGGCGAAGATCTAATGAACATTAGAATACTTAATTATGTTATATCAGTTTGGGGGTTGTGTTTGGTTCACTTATCAATTATCGAGGGATAATTGAAGTTTATGCTCAGCTTGACTGCGTCAGGCAATCCGGCTGGCGTGGCGTGTGTGCGTCGGATAACTAACGCAGCCTGCCATCCGTCAGGTTAGTTAATATACGTTTTAGTTGGCTTGTCGGCTGAACTGTTTACTTGAATCGCCTGATATGTAGAATAAGTAAAGCACCACTTTACTCTCTATTAGCTTAAGCGCAAATTTTGCCAAAGTCAGATATTTTTAATCCGTGGAATAAAATTGACGTCTGACAGTTCTATAGAATAGAACACATGTAAAAAATTCAAAATTTATTCTCAGGATAAGCCTTATTTTAGGTATAAAAGCTTAGTGGAATTCGTTTTAAGTGAAGTTGGCATCAGCTTACTCAATAGGTCAGGACTACGAAATGATAAAGATATTCATGTAGATAAGCAGTTGCATTACTTGAAATGATTAAATTGTACCTACCTAATCGCCAATTAGCTTGCTACTGCACACCTAGAATCGTTTAATGAATCACTGTTAATCCAGCAAATGCTCACCGGCTAGAGCGAATTTTGTGAAGAATTATAGACTCACTACCTTCTGCGCACGACTTTGTCTGCGTGGACTTCAGAATTGAGCCCAGAGAGAAATTAAAAATGCAGAAGCTAGTTTTTGTGTAAATTGATAACATTCGTTAAGCGTTTTGCCGTCATTTACCGGGATTAAAGTATCCTATGTGTTAATCTAGGTTTTAAACCATCTATGTGCCAAATTTCATTCAAATCCATTCAGCCGTTTTTGCGTGAATGAGTAACAAAGACACAAACTTTCACATTTATAATATTATCGAAGGAATAGCTACCTATTAGTAGAACTTACAAAGATAAAACGCTACATCTTTGTACAGACGCTACCCGCTACCCGAAACTGTCAAATTTTCCCAATCAACTTTGAACCTTATGCCTTAGCGATAAAGTTGAAAATCTATTAAAGAAATTTGACAGATTGTAGTAACTTGATGTGCTGGCGTCTGTACAACACAAACATTCATTTAAAAATATATTATGTACTAGCTCATCATTATAATATTACGTCTATTATTGAATAAACACAAGTCTAAGTCAATCCACATAATGTAATTATTTTCAGATACAACTATTGGTGTAGGTTCTCAGTAATCACTACATAGTATAAAACAAAGTCGCTTTCTCTGTCCCTATGTCCCTTTGTATGCTTAAATCTTTGAAACTACGCAACGGATTTTGATGCGGTTTTTTTTAATAGATAGAGTGATTCAAGAGGAAGGTTTATATGTATAATAATAATAATGTTTTGCGTGCGAAGCCGGGGCGGGTCGCTAGTAGTAACATAAGCCTCATTAAAATCTACCCTGTAGTTTTCTACAAACAAATGAATATCGCGAAAAGTATTGAATTCAATCTCACCTCTAATAATTATACGCTGAGTTTTAATTGTTGCAATTTGCAGATGGTATACCGAAACTTGAATGAGGGGTGAAAGAGTATACCATCACGAATTGCCCCAAGGGTTAATAGAGGTTAGTTCATGTGGGGTATAATAATTATTGACCTACGAAAATAGGTCATCATCACCTGCCTAGCCTTTTCCCAACTATGTTGGGGTCGGCTTCCAGTCTAACCGGATGCAGCGGAATACCAGTATTTTACACGGAGCGACTGCCTATTTGACCTCCACAACCCAATTACTAGGCAATACGATACCCTTGGTAAGACTGGTTGTCAGACTTTCGGGCTTCTAACGACCCGTAACGACTGTCAAAGATTCACAAATGACAGCCGGGACCAACCGCTGTACGTGATTTCCGAGGCACGGAGAGGTCTTGATATGTACTGATGGTCACCCATCCACGGACCAACCGCGGCAAGCGTAGCTTAACCTGATCAATCGTAAACCTCTCCACGTTGTAAACCTACGAATACAAATACAGGTATATATGACAGTAATCAAGTGAAAAGAATTTTGTTTGTAGGACCTAGGTGTAACTCTAAACTAAGCTACGGATGGACAGACGGACATGGCGAAATTATAAGAGTTCCTTGTTGACTACGGAACCCTAAAAAAGGGTTAATAACTAACACTGTCCTCACCACAATTATTGCCGTACGTAGTGAGTTAGGTCGAGCCTAATGCCCATTAGACACCTCAAAATTGCTGTATTTTCAACATAACGGAATTTAGATACCTATTTTAGTTCGAAAATATTAAGTTCCTAATAAACACTTATTAATAACTTTAAGTCTCACGAAAAATTAATTGTAACTCTATAACCTTATTGTAAACACTAAAATTGTCATAACTTTTAAGGATATCAAGTTAGCGACTCTGCATCAGAGATGTTTTTTACTGCAAAAAACCCCAAATATCGTCCTGTGTCATTTGATCTACGATTTTTTGCCCACCCTGTATAGTGAAAGTAGACCACTCAATGCTACTCTTAGGAAGGGTTTTTAAAAATTCATCCCTTGAAGGGGTTAAATAGTGAATGAAAGCATCAGAGAAGAAAAGCAATGTAATAAGAAATCTTAATATTTCTCATATCGTGGCAGTAAAAGTGGGTCGCTAGTAAAAGATAAATCATACTAAAGTAACACTTACCTACTAAACCCTCGAGCATTTATCCTGTCTTCTTAACATAACATGCCACGATTTACATCCCTCCAGTCTTCATAAGATGGAGCTAACTTACCTCACTTAAACATTCATGCCGGACATTACTTTGCCTAAAACAAGGAACACTAAAGCTATTACTCAAGTAAGAATACCTACACCTGCAGAACATTAAACAAAGTAGAAGAACCTGGTCGCGGAGGAATTGAATTTGAAAAATGTTCAAGACGTAAACCGTTTTAGACTTTTCTTGGATGGGAACTCTGGCTATATTTTAAACTAGCTGTACCCCGCGGTTTCGTCCACATATGATGATGATGATGATGGGACTCCCTTTTCCGCACATAGACTCCCAATCGGTCCGTTGTGCGTGGGGATTCTGGCTAACAGAGGCAGCCTAGCTCCGCCCAAAAGCACAGAAGCTTCCTGGGAGCTTCACAGGCTTCGCGGAGCGACCTCATTGTTCCGAGGACTTCTGCACGTTGAGAAGCCACGGCCTCGCATTCCAGGATGACGTGGGCGGCTGATTCCTCGGCGTCAAAGCAGCCCCTGCAAAGGGGGCTGTCTGTGGCGCCTATGTTAAAAAGATTTTTGTTAAGGGAGTTATGACCCTTGATTGTTCCTATTATTATCTTAAGGTTATTTCTAATCAGACTGAGAAGTTTTTTGGTTAATCGCGGTTGTACCATTGGTAAAGCCAGTTTTGACTGTCTACAGTCATATCTCGTCTCGATGTCGATGTCAGTCTCGACTCGATGTCAGTCTCGATGCCGTAGGATTATCGGGATAAAAAGTATTCTATGTCCTAATACAAGTCATGGTCTACCCATTCACCAAATTTCATCCAAATCCGTTCAGCCGCTTTAGCATAAAAGCGTTTTCCTTCTTCGTTTTAAGAGCAGTGGTGATGAAATAATTTACAAAATTAATTAATTTACAATTTATTTATTAACAACGTAAAGTGCTTGTCTTGGTTCGAACCTTCGACCTACAACTCGAAAGTCGCAGCCATTACCACTGGGCCACCACCTGCTCCTAGTCATGCCTAAACATATAAAAGCACTCAATAAATTAACATATAAATCTGCCTACGACACCTAATTATTGAAGTCATAATTACTCAGAGAGATTGCCATTAATTGTTTTTCGCGTTACGTATACAAGCAATTAACAAATCGTTATTAATTAAATATTCACTTCCCCATAACTTCAATTTGTTTTGACGTCTTCCTAATTGGATACTTCAGCATAATAGTGTTACGCTGAAAGTATTCTGGTCGAAATTTTGGGATATACTTAATTAAAAATAATTATTCTAAATAGGCATCGTCAATTCGTCACCGCTTACTTTTTCTTTGATATTGTATGACTTCTAAAACAGATTAGATATGACAGTACTGACGCTAGACTAAAATGACAGCTGCAATAATCGACGGTTTTAATGTCAACATGACAGATGAGAGTTTAGTCTAATCAAATGAGGTCGAATATCACCGGGCCAATTACCGTAGCTTTGAATTAAGAGAGGTCAAATTCTATGGTACCTACGCATTCAAATCCATCTTTCAAAAACTCCTCCAATTTACCAACATTTTGGATAAGTTTTTGACAGTGATTGTCGCTGAGATAAGATTGCGACTAGATTTTGAACAGTTTTAGTGAAATGAAATTCTTTATTCTGTAAAAAGGATATCGGAATCACTTTTACAGGTTATAGAATGGAATACTCTTTATTATTTACACCATATAAATTACAGACATAAATATAGAAATTTTACAAGGAGATACAACGGGCGGTTTTCTCGCTAAGAGCGATTTTTTAAAGACAACCTTTGGATGGATTAAAAAGGGGTAGGAGAGACAAATACTATAGGACATCTAATCATCTGTTGACATTTCCTATGTGACTACACCTGAAAAGAAATGGCGAAACAAACTCAAGGGTCAAAAGTCCAAACATAATCTTAGTAACTAACCTATTATCGTAGTCTCGACCAGTGGCAGGAAATATAAGTTTAGGCTTTCAAATTCGAGGTTATTTGACAGAAAATACGCAGTAGCAAGTACATGGTAACAATATTGGTTGCGTTTCTGTTTTGCAAACCCAGCTTTGAGGCACCTTGTTAATAAAAATAATAGAAGTTTGTGGTTGAGTTTATTCTACAATATTCCATTATAATATTCAGTGGTGCTTTGTTCAGAAATTGATTTGTCATCATAATATTATGGATAAATACTTACCCATAATACTAGTCTATATAATGTTCCCACTGCTGGGACACAGACCTTCTCTCTGTGAGAGGTAATGCACCACGCGGGCCCAGTTTCCTCGTGATGTTTGCTTTCACCCTTTTGAGAGCAGTGGTTATGAAATTATTTACAAAAAAATAAAGCGCCTGGCTCGGTTTGAACCCATGACCTACAACTCTACAATACTTACTCGATCTGTTCATTTCATCACATTGGTTTGACATGGTCTTCTTAAAACTTAATCATTTCCACTACCTACCAAATGTTCAAAGTGCTATTACCTTCACTACAACTCTGTCTTGTCTATTCCAATATTCGAGCATCGCATTTCGTGGAAAGCGAGCAAGATTCTGCTATCAAGATAGAAATTCTCAAAACTGACGCACCTACCTAAATTTACATTCGAATATGAGTGACAAAATTATAACTTCAAACATTAATTTAGTAGCTTCGTAATAAACACGCGGAATTCTTGATTTATTAAACACCATATTATTATTTGTCAAACCCCTAATCTTTTGATGTCACTTAATCCAAACTGAATAAATTAAACGTTTCCCAGTAATGCCTTATGGAAATAATTGGTGGATAAGCCCGCAGAAGCCGGCGAATGCCTACATTTCTCACATTTATTAACATTATCTGATTTCATAACCTCCAATCCGCGGCTTATCGTAAACGTTTATAAGCTGGCCAATAAATTTTCAAATAAACGATGATTAAAACACTTGTTTTGGTAAATAATTAAACACATTACCTTTCTCCTCGGAGACAGATTGTTGTACGTGAACTGATTTATGCGCGTCTGATCTCGTTCTTTTATTCGCGTCGCTTATCATCTGGTTGGATTGCCTCATTACTAAGAACAGTCAGACGCAGGGTTAAAAGAAAAATGGAAGTGGAATTTTAAACGTGTTGTTCCAGTACCCTAATTGAGTAACATAGTTTCAATCACAATCTGAATGAGTTTGAAAGGTATTGTTAATCCATTGCTTCATATATTCGAAAAATGTGTCTGCTTCACACTGTAAATAACGCAATAAATGTTGTTGAACTGTCAAAATGAAAGCCATTGCTACCTACAGTACCCGGCGATAAATATTCTGCCGCCTTAAGTAAAAAGGGCGCATCTGAGGAAAGGGAATAGAGGAAAATGAGCCTTAATGGATGGTGCCTTTTTGTTCCATTAAGGCTCATTTTCCTCTATTCCCTTTCCTCAGATGCGCCCTTTTCACTTAAGGCGGCAGTATTGCACATCGACCTTTTTACACAAAACCAATTTATACAAAGAATAAAAATAATGATCAAAAGAAGCAAATCATAATATTGTTTTAACAGCTCCTAATAGATACCGGACTGTTTGTATTTCGTGCGACAGAGATAACGCTCTACGAAGCCGAAATTAGCCGATTGTCTCTTTCCAAAGATCGATGTGCAATATTTATCGCCGGATACTATACTGTTAGTGTGATATTCAGTTATCCCTTCTGGTCACAATGTGGAGAGCTCTATGTATTTCTTTGCTAAGTGTTACTTACATTTCTCAACAGTTCAAGATTTATTTTCTCTTTTAGCAAGTTCGAGCTAATAGTTTAAACTTCCACAGTGTTTAAAAACTTAAGAGCTTCAAGCTCTAAAGTTGTTTTCATTAGAGCAATCTCTTTTAATCTTGAATCAACGCGCACTCCGCGACGCCGCTAAACGACAGGGGCCCACTTGATGGTAATTCCGTTAAAAGATTCCTTGCTCAAATGAAGCAGTGGTTCCAAACCTCATCCCACTAAACTGTTATACCGGAAACTCATTACGGCTTAAACCAGCTAAGAAATCTTATAATCTTTTCTTTGAAAATTGAAAATCTTGAATAATTGAATATTAAAATTATTTGGAGCAAAAGCTTTTTCATCTTGCTCGTTCTTCCTGCAAGTTATCTTTCACAGCTATTCTATTTAATATGAAATCACGAGAAAGTAGAAAATAAAGAAGAGGAAATTATAAACTAAGTAATAAGCATAAAAAACCGGCATAAAAATACAATTTAGCTTTTTACAATTTAGCAATTTAAAGGAAGCTCATGTTTGTTAATGATCGTGCAAGAATCTAAATTACGTTAATTCAATGTTACGATCCGTAACAAAATGACGTCAGTAAATAAAACATTAATACAACGTCCATTTTCCTCAAATTGAATGTAAAATATATGACTCCGGTGTAGATACTGCTGTTGGACAGTTTCCAGTGCGACATTTTTGCCTTACGTTACGACTGCTCAGAGCAAAAGGAAATAAGACATCATTTTATTACACCTGACTTTCAGAGTGCTGTAGAAATGGAAATGTCATAAATTACTGAAACTTGTGTTAAGTATGACCGTATTTTTTGCACGAAGTACCTAGATTTTACGACAATGAGTGCATAAGTGTGTGGGCCGTTAATGTCCTAAATTAAAAAACATTTTCTGTGATACACTGAAAGAAATAAGCAGTAAATAAAAATGAAAAAACATTAATCTGAACTGCTTTAAACAGTTCCATATGTGCCTAACGTTCAAAACAGTATTTTTTACTGATCCGAAAACAGTTAAAGCCTGAGGCAAAATGTTACCGTCATGACAGTAAACTTTAATCGTTTAAGTAGCTAAAAGGACACAAAATTAACTGTTTTATTCATTTGGTGATATTGTTCACACCTTTAAAATTTACTTACATTAGAGTAATGGTGGTTATCCTATTTGTTGTTGTTTTTTTCTGTAAATAGTATATTCAATCATTAAAAGTTACTGTTTTGTCTTTTACTGTTTTACAAACATTTCTTCTTACTGTTTATAGTCAGTAAGTCTTAATGAAATCGCTTTAATGTGGTAAGTAAGAAATTACTTTTTTCAATGTAAAAATGGACATATAACACGAAAATACTTCAGCACCTGATTCCATATTGCAGGCTATTATATAGCCAACATTTCTCATTAGTTAACCGTTCGCCCTCGCATAACCCGCTTCCACCGAACCATTACCTAAAAATGGCCATTCGTGCTAATATCGGGCCGCAGGGAAGATTTGTGCGGAGTATTATTAAAGGCATTCGTTGCAAATAACCGCAAATAAAATCAAGCAGTTGAATACGGCGCAAAAATACCGCGTAAATCAGTCTGAGCAAAGTTTAGCGTATATCTTTATCTCTATTGTCTCTTTATGATTAAAATTTACCTGGGGCGAGGGTAGGGAGTTTTAAAATGAGACCCAAAACTTGTGCGCCGTAGTTCCCAGGTTCGAAGGCATGAAACAAACAGAGTCCCGACGCGGACGTAGGTATGGCTAATGTAAAAAGTTTCACGAGGTGGTAACGCTGTTGTTTGCACACAAAACACAGACCTGTGCGACGATCATCTAAACATTTTCACGGATACCGGAAAGGGGCGTGAAGCGTTTGATTTTTGACTTTGAGTTTTTGGGATAAAAACAAACTCCCTTTGTTTATAATTTATTTATTAATAATCAACTTATATTTACAGTTTATAACACACCTAAAGGCTTTTAGTCAATATTAGTCATTAGTTCATTACACATGTCATACAATCATAAAATTAGGTTTAATCACATAGTCTGGTCAAAATTTGATGAAATGAAATGAAAATAAATAAATCTATAGGTACTAATAATAAATCTTAAAAGTTAATTTGTTTTTGTTCGTTTGTTTGAACGCGCTAATCTCTAGAACTACCAATCGGATTTGAAAAAGCAAACCTCTTGAGGAAGACTCATGCCTACCAAAAAGAAAAAAAGGCAAAAGAACGCGACGTGAAAACGAAGTAATAACGCGGGCAGACGATGCGATGCGACGGGGTGGGACGAAAAATTGGCCACTTTTAATAACTCCGCAAAAAAGGAATTCCAAAAAAAATATTATTCATACATTGGTATGGATTATGTTAAGGTTAAGGGGCTTACAGGACTTAAACGCAAAAAACGTAAATTTTAGAAACAATTAAAGTATATGATCTACTACAGTGAACAAAATCAGAAAAATATATGATATTCTTCAGGATAAATACTAGGTAGACAGTGTATTGAAAACATAATACAACTAATTTGATACGATAGAAAAAAATCATGAAGATACCTCTAAAAACTTTCTTTTTACAATAAAAATCATACTAATATACATACAATCATTATGATTTTTTCTCAGATTATTCTACAAGCAACATAATATAAAATAGTATTTTAATTTTTTTGTCCAAACTCTAGACTTTTTGTAAATAGATAATTGCTTCATATTTTGCAATAAATTACCAGCGTTGTGTCATCGCGCTTCTCTTTCTTTTCTACGCAGTCCGACAAAGACCGCGCCTTAGGTCATGTAGTCGCCTTAATTTATGTATGGGCCTGCGTCGCCTGAAATAAATGGATTATTATATTATTATTTATTTTAGTAGATTTTTCACGCGGACGTAGTCGAACGCAGAAACTAGTAATATATAATAAGTGAAACAACGAGAGAATTTAAATAATTACTAACATATAAACTTAGTATTATAAGGGATCCAAAATACCTAGTTCTTATGAAAAAAGGTCAATGTTTGTTTGGTTAGGTACAGTCACACAGAAAACTAAGTCGCTATGCTTTTCGATTTTTATTTCCGTCTTCAGTACTATAGTCATTTTCATGGCTCTTTTACTAACAAGGCTGAGTAACTACTCTTTGTGCGCTGTAAGTATTTATTCCTTTAAAATGAATACACAAGACGAGGGTAGGTATTGTCTCTTGGAGTCCAGCCAAGTTCGCGACTTGGTAATATTTTTTAAATTCAATTTCGGTGAAGCCACAGTCCTGTATCCAGTCGGCTTAATGTACACCTGCTGTACATTTAAATGAGATATTAGGTACGTCTGCTATTTACTTATTTATTTGAGATTTTGTTGCAGGGAATACATTCACAGAGGTTACAATGTAAATAGTTTTTAGTGATTTTGAGCTCTATTTTTTTCCGATATAGGGGAAAGAAAAGGTTACTTACTGCCCAGTGCCCAATCAAAAAAAAAAGTTTGTGGTTAACTAAACTTAGGTAATATTATAAGGAAAAATTATTTGATTTATTCTAATTTATGACATTTGGCACGTGGGTAGACCATGACCTTGATTAGGACATAGAATTTTTGTTATCCCGCTATTCGCACGGGATTGAGATTAATACGGGCAAAACCGCGGGGTTCAGTCAGTATTCAATATCTTGCTTGATTGCTGTATAGGTAACACGTACGTAATGCACGTGTGTACGTAGGTAACAATTATAATTATTTTGGAAAAATTATAACACTAGGTTTTAATTTTCCAAAATACACAATAAAAAAGTACATAATCAAATAGTAATATTTTCCCTTATTATGTTCTTAGGTAGCATAGATGTTATTAAAATATAGCTAGCTTCAATTAGTGCGCTACTTTCATTCCAAACATTGTTAATGAAGTGTCTACCAGCCACACACGAATAAATACACACAACAAATCTTGAAAAACACATTCATATTTGTAGAAACTATGAAAAAAAACTCGGCTAGCATTAAAATAAAGTTAATAAAACACACTATTCATAGCGCATAAAAGGCTGGGAGTGATCCCTTAATAACGTGCGGGCGCATCCTGGCTTCATTAGAGCGGTTAAGCCCCCCTTCCACCTGCCCGCGAGCTGCATTATACTTTATGAAAAAATCGCATAATTTTCATAATACTCCACATACACGTAACACCCTGTAACCCACAATTTATCGCCTGTATTCGCAAAAGATCGCAATAACTCTTCATTTAAGAAGTTTGCAGCTATCTGCGACATACCACCGTGTTACAGATAATCCGATTTGATAAAACTTACAGAAACTTAGAAGCTGTGTAGTTCCCGGATAATCTCCCTGCAACAAAGTTTATATCCAAATTCCTATACAATCTCATATTACAAGTGTTCCCATCAAACTTTGGAACCACTTACACAGAGCAAGGTAAGGTGTACTACGTGTAATTTTAAAAGTAGGGCTTTTTATTTGCGTATAACAATGCAACTAGCTTTGTATTCTTGTCACGAGAATCCTATGAGAGCCCACTGTTCGCTGGGGTCGTGCTGAAAGCCACGTTAATTACGACTTTTCACAGCGCACCGCAGCGGCTAGTTGAAAAAATAAGGTGGCCCTAACTCGGAAACTTCTATCGCATAGTTGAATATATTTTAACTCCTCTCGGGCAAACAAAGTTGGCCGAAATCCCATTGTTGGCTACGTTAGGCGGCGCCACCTACTGAATTCTAAGCGGGAAGCCACACGATATCAAATTTACCTGTACAAAATACTTACGCGTTTCCAGATAAACCTTGAACTGGGTTGCAAATAAACTGTATTTATTATTAAACATAGGAGAGTTTATGATTAATTAATTCATTGGTTCATTTCAAGTCGTTCTATTTGCACCAAGTTCTCGGAATCGGCATGTTTTAACTTCATACGCCATTTCATAAACTTTCTATTTATATTGTACTCAAGCAATTTGATCCAGTTCGTCTTTAGAAGGTTTACTTACAATTTCGCGTAAAAAGAATCCCCCGCCCGCAGCCAGGAGCGAAAATAAATATCTAAATTTATTGAATGAAAACTAAATTCTATAATACGATCCAGAAAGTGGGTTTTCAAATGAAATGAAAATAAGGATGACATTTTGTAATTGTTTTATCAAGTTATCTAAAACGGTGTTTTTCTTTTAATTTTGTTTTGATCTTTATAATGATAGCTGTTTTACATACTACTCGTAATAAGAACCTAAAGTAGAAAGTTCTATCAAATAATTTAATCTCACAATGAAAAATCAGTCTTCATTTAAAAGATTTTTCATTGTGCAATACTATTGAAATCTCATAACTAATTCTAAAAGTACCAACTAAAACCTATTTTCTGAGACACTTGACAAATTTTATGTCTAATCAGACTAAAATCAATTTTCTTATATTCTAATTTTTGACGTTCAAAAGTGCCTTTAATGTGCCTATTTGAAATAAATGCTTTGACTTGACTTGATTTATGAAATATTTTTAATTAGACGATCTTTGTAGAGCAAATATTCTATTCCCTTTCATCTCATGTTTGCTACTATGTTACCATTTTGACAGCACCTTCCCAGAATCTTAAATTAAGCCGTCAAGCCTCATTCCAATCAAGGCCTTAGGTCCTTTATTAAAAGATCTAAATACCTACTTCAACTTCTTTGAGCGAATTCTTCTAAAATTCTTTATAAGGAGATTCAATGTTTTTAATTTTATTTGTAGTTAGTTTCATCAACCCAAATCCTTCTATTAGGCTTAAAACCTTAGCTTAACGGAAGGCAAAGATAATCTCCAATAATTCCTTTTTCGACCCAAATTTTAATTTTAGTTGTGCCTCAAAAATCGTTGTTACTGTTTGGCGTTAAAAATCACTTCGGAATTTTCAGGGCTCGTTTCAGTTTTCACATAGCGATTCTTGAACTAAGTGGAACAGAATTATTTGCCAATTGCGATAACAGAAACATCTTCGTTATAGTGAAACAGGCATAATTAGCCTATAATGTTCCCACTCCTGGGCTAGCTATAATCTACCAGGCGGACCCAGTGCGTGTTGGTGGTGAAACAGGCATGCCTTTTTTTTCAGGATTGTAAATCATCAAATGACCCCTCCCGCTTTGGGTGGAGCGGAAGGGAATGTCAGACTCTTACTGTCTAAAACCCACCCGTGTTCCTTCCTTAGCCCTTTACGTTCCGGGCCAGCAGCGGTAACCCTTTCGGACAATTCCGCTGACCCGACACGCTTCGGCCCTGACGAGCCCCTTCGGTTGATGCTGACATCTCTTTGTGACGCGCGTGCAACATGTCTTATGTTATGAATCATGTGGAGGTCTTCTTAGACCCTCTTCTCATGACTATACTAAAACTGACTTATTCCAGCCGACCCGAAAATTTTCAAGCAGTGTTTACTTTGTCTAGGGGCTTGAATTTTAAGAACATTTCAGTTTAATCTTTCCAAAAGCCTCTTTTTTGCCCCGCAGTGGCTTGTATTTTAATGGCAACTATAAGTAGTTGCCATTAAAATACAAGCCACTGCAGGGCAAAGGCCCCTTCTCATACAGAGAAGACATGAGCATTGATCACCACGCTTACTCAAGATGGATTGGCGTTTTCAGACTTAGGTAAATCTATACTAATAAAAAACAGTGGCACTCGAGGAGTGCCGACAGAAGTGAAAACTTGAAAACAGCTAGTAATTTTATAAATATGTTTGAAGGTCATTCTTCCCAAAATAAAATGTACAGACGCCAGCACATCAAGTTACTACAATCTGTCAAAATTATTTAATAGGATTTCAACTTTATCGCTAAAGCATAAGGTTCAAAATTGATTGGGAAAATTTGACAGTTTCGGGTAGCTTGATGTGCTGGCGTCTGTACCGCGCTAGACTATAGGCTACTTAACATCACGCTAAGACCTCAATGAGCCTAGCAAAATAAAAAAAACAGAAAGGACCTTTAGTGAAACGAAGTAATAGCTCAAGTAGGCGATGCGATGCGACGGGTGGCGTCGCATCGCATCGCCTACTTGAGCTATTACTTCGTCGGGGGAAAAATAAATTTCACGCGGACAAAGTTGCAGGCGAAAGCTAGTGAATTATAATTCCAGGTTTCCTCACGATGTTTTCCTTCACCGATATCAGTAGGTAATGTGTAATAATAACGTAGTACAAACAACGTTAAACCAGCTTCTCATCCGCCTCAGTCCCGGCGACAATAAAACAGCTTACCGAGTTAGGTGTTAATACGATTTACTTTTATTAAAGTTGTTCCATTGTTTGCTTGCAGTTGCCCCAAGCGGTCGAGACGAGACATTAGTGTCGACACGAATATAATAATACGAATTATTATACTTTCCCTCGCAATTTTAAAAGATGGCGGATTTTTCTGTTCTGTTGCTACCGTAACGCAATGCCTTGCTAAGTGGAATGAAAATGGGTTCTTTTATTAGTTGCTGGAGGATTTATTGTATTTGTTGCTGACAAATAGATCTTGGGAGACTGCCTTTGGTGCAGCGATCGCAAGTGCTACAGCTGACCTTGCGGTCCTGGGTTCTATACCCAGGTTACGAAAGGGGTTATTGGGTTTTTATAGCCTAGCCTAAAGTCTGGATTTGTGCCCGGTTGGTAGCAAATAGCTCGCCCTCTATTGCATGGGACTTATAACACTTAAAGGCACCGCAAGTCGCACAACGAGCGGTGTCTTTGTATCGCGCGCGATTATATCGCGTGTTGCGCCTGTTTGTAGGCCGTAAAATAACCGTGAATTGTGGGTGTAGTTGCTACGTTATATTAAACTACCTGTGCCCAAGACATCGTTCGCGTGCGTTTTATTTTTCTTTTGCGCAAAAATTTATTATTATTATTTTTTTATTATTTTTTATTTATTTATCGAATTTTACCAAAGTGAGCAGCATAGTTTGCAAGCACTAATATTTTCCCATGTTCCTAGAAGCAGATGCTTTACATTTAGGATTTGATGATGAAATTGTAGTGCTGTATGACGAGTAGGTACCTAAGTGGAATTTTGTGTTCCCGAAATTTGTAGTTAAGGTAATTACGGAAACATCATACAGTTAAGACTCCTACAAATAGGCGCGACACGTGATATATCGCGCGAGACACAAAGGCACCGCTCTTTGCGCGACTTGCGGTGCCTTTGTGTCGCGTGTCGTGTCGCGCCTGTTTGAAAGAGCCTTTACGTTTTAATAATGGTATGCTTGAAACCCTCAACAGCTTATAATGTTCCCACTGCTGGGACACAGGCCTCCCCTCTATGAGAGGGAGTGAGCCATAATCCACCACGCGGGCCCAGTGCGGATTGGTGGATGTCACATGTCTTCGAATTTTTGGTCCTAAGACATGCCGGTTTCCTCACGATGTTTTCCTTCACCGTTTTGAGAGCAGTGGTAATGAAATTAAATACACAAAGTAAAGGCAGCCTGGGTTCGAACTCACGACCTTACAAATCGTAAGTCGGGGCTACTTTTATAGCTATCAAGAGCATTGGCTTCTGAAACCCTCTTACAATAAAATAATTTTTTATTCATATTTTCTTTAACGACATACGGGGTTCCTTTAGCCTCTTAATATTTAATTTGGATTGACGTCAAGCCTCACTCAACCCTAATTCCGGCAGACCGAAGTGTTTTAGCGTACACTCACTGCCAGCTCGTCGATGACGGAATTGGGCCCCATGAGATTAGGGGCGAGCCTAACGCTATTTACCGGCGCAATTGCACCTCCGGGCTGACAGAAACACCCAATACCACTTTGTATACCCTGGGGATCGAACCCAATACCAAAGGTTCGAGAGATACCTAATGTCTACACTAGTCTGTTATGTCAGTCTGCTTTTTGGGGGCAAAGGCTTCTTTTCATTGATACAGGGTGAAATTGAAAACATGCGACAAATCAAAGTGGGAGATTGTACTCATCATTATGAACAACTTTTACTATGGGACCAAACTTAAAATCGCGAAAACTAAATCAGCTGTTCCCTACATTTATGTTCGCATAACTCGTCAAAACGTAGGGAACATCTGATTTTTTTTTTCGCGATTACAGCTTTGGTGCCTTAGTAATAAAAGTTATTCATAATGATGAGTGTAATCTCCCATTTCGGTTTGTCGCATGTTTTCAATTTCAATCTCTTTATATAAAAGTCCTCACTGACTGATATAGGAACGCACAGCTCAAACCGCTGGTCCTAGAGACATGAAATTTGGAGGGTGTGTTCTTTGTGAAGAACAGATATCCATTTAGAAAGGGTTTTTCGAAATTCCACCCCTAAGAGGGTGAATGAGGGAGGGTGAAATTTCACGCGGACGAAGTTGCGGGCAGAAGCTAGTATACTATAGAAGCAACGGGTGTTGATCACCACGCTTTTTATGATTCTGTACCCAAAGATTCCCAACGGGAGTCTATTACTAAGCCTCCGCTGTCGATCCGACCGTCCTTCCATCCGTCCGTCTGTCTGTCAGCGGGCTGAATCTCATAAACCGTGACAGGTAGACATTTGAAATTTTGTCTTTTTTTGTGTTATTTTTGTTTTTATATATAATCAACAAATAATAAAAATAAAATAAAGTTAAAAATTATAGGACTTTAATTAAATTTTTCTTGAGAAACGTGTTTTATTCGGCGTTTTTTGCCTTGTGGAACCTACGCAACCCTTGTTATGAATTCCGAATTGCACTAAGCCGGTTTTTAATACGTCCTGGCAAAAGCTCTGGTTTCTTCATGATGCTTACCTTCACCATAGCAAAATTAACATGCAGTTGAAGAATTCATAATGTGCTAGTATTAGGTAATAGTCAGATTTAAGAAATGTCGACTCCATGTAGCTTATTTTTATTTTTTAATGGCGTGTAAAATTAATTCCGATATAGAATAAACAATTTAATTTAATTGCTTTTCTAGTCTGGTTTCGTAATACCAGTTAATCTGTAAATTAAAATTATAGTAAATAAAAAATTGATTAAAAATATAAATGAAATTCTTTTCATAAAAACAGAACAGAGTAAAATAAAAGTAAACGAAATCTGAAAATAAAAGCGTGAAATAGCGCGGAATGTGACTGCTGTTTCCATCTTATTACAATTTTCCAACCGAGAAGGTATCCAGTCAGGTATCCGATATTGAATAAACTATAAAAGATCAATATTTTCCCACTGGTTCGACATCACAAACGTCCTCAATACAATACAACAATGCTCCTAGTTCGAATACTGCACAAGTTTGCGTAGGACGTGGACTCATTCACTCCCATCAATCCCTTTCCCTTGCTCCCATTATTTGTTTACGTTGCTAAAAACGAAACGTCACATCAACTCAGATTATCCAGTACACTTTTCACCTTAATCCGTTACCCTTAAGATCCACGTTTAACTCCAAACGCACTAAGGAGTATCCAATGCTCAGATTTTCGGATAGTCGAGGTCGTTCGTTTCGTAAATCCGAGGAAAAGACTTTCAATTTTACAAAGGGGTGAGCGAAACATTAAATTTGTTTTAGAATATTACTCCACTAAAGTTACGCGATGTGTGTTAGGAAAGCGGTTCCGTGTCATTATAGCGGCCGTCATGAAAATCTGGCATTCAGAATTTGACATTAAGCCTTAAAGGTTATCGCGAGATTTCTCTCACCGTACTTAGTCACGCGAAAAACTGTCCATATTGAGAAGAGTGAGCTCACACATGATTAAATAGCGTTTCCATGACAATCAAGTCAAGTCACTGCGTCATTGTGTGTCAAAGGTGTCAAAACGAAACAGAAACGCTCGCACGTCTTTTGACGCGATAGGCCGAATCTAACGATTTAAATCTTTGTCGCCGTCATCATTTTCATGACAGCTGTCACTACGGCCGTAAAGTTCCCCGCTCTTCTAGGAAAACTTACCTTCAGTCAAACGGGATCTTATAGTAATTAAACGTGAGTTTATAGTCGGCTAAACATATCAAATTGTAGGCGGTAATGATGTCGACCACATTTTTAAGCCTGTGCTTTACGTCGTGATCAATGAGCCCGCCATGTGCAACAGTGCTTAATCAAAACTTCAATTAAATTTTCGTAATACCTTTCGTCGAGCGCCCTCGCCCGGGAGAGCACACAAATTAATACCTACGCCCCGGAATATGTTTTAATTTCGATATATCATGATAGTAGCTGATGAGTTTTGCTTAAATTAAAACATACTGTCGAAGGCTTCATTGTGGGCGTTTACGACGCTCTAACACGTTCGATTTACTCTGTAAATAAAACAACAAAGTTTAAACAAAGTTGCCCTGCATTAAAACAGTAAATTAAGACTAGTCGAGAGAAATAAAGGAGTAGTTCTCAATTAAAACACAATTCAGGCGAGGCGTTAGTTTATTTTTTCATTCGTATAAATGATCTCGGTGGCAAAGTTTGTTAATACTAATAAACGGCTCGGCAAAGGCGCCAACTCTTCGCGTTTCGCACCATTTGTCTCGGGAGGTAACGAGGACCGACTAATGGGGTCCCGGCCGAACCTAAGTAATTTAGAAAAACGATTCTTAAGATAGACGACTCCCCGTTTTATTTACTCCTGAAAATGTGGAGTACAACGTCTGTATGTGTAGTTTGCGGTCGTACGGACTCGTACCGTCTGCTTTAGATTTGCACTGATCAAGAAAGCTGTGCACCATTTCACGAATTAAGCTTGTTTTAAATAAAGAAACTGCTCGCTTGAAACTAAGCCAAGTTACAGTAAAGTAGGTATTTATCTATTTATTAATATTTTTATATACTTTATTCTACACCACAAAAATACATAACAAAAAATAGATCAAACACTACAAAATATATTCTTATTTAATCTGAGCCTAAAATTCTACATTGTACATCTGTTTTCGATATTCTACCAGCCTTTGGGTGATGCAGAGACAAACAGTGGTAGGTGCAAGACCGAAAATTAAGGAATAAAATATTTATTTAAAATAACGAAAAACTATAAATATAAAACATATACCTTATTATATATAAATAGAAGCATAGATAAATACACTGTATAAATACACGAATATGAAAGTATAAACACTACACTTTTATCTCATATTTTCCTATCACCTTTTATGCAACATTAGAAATGTTTGGCATCTAATCTCTTCGCAACCACTGAATAAATTAAGATGCGGTAGACAAAACGGAGTGAGTAGGTACATAAGCAAGCGAATGCTTTTTACCTCCAAAATTATGTCCATGGAAGTGGGTGCTCGGTGCACAAGATGCCATAACTTCTCCTTGGAACCGAGGACCATATCAGGTGGATTGTGGTTAGCAGACCTTGTCGTAATCCTTAAAAGTCAAGGTTAGTTAGTAACAACAGAATGATCTTCACAATAATAGTCTTTAATACGTTTTCTGCTTAACACTTTTCTGGGCATAAGATGAGACACAATTGGAGTTTTATTGTCATCACGGCTATTACGAGCCGTTAAGTGTTTTGGAGTTTATTTCAATAATATTTTTATATGCACACTTCATCATCTACCTAGCCTTTTCCCAACTATGTTGGGGTCGGCTTCCAGTCTAACCGGATGCAGCTGAATGCCAGTATTTTACATTGAGCGGCTGCCTATCTGACCTCCACAACCCAGTTACTGGGTAATACGATACCCCTTCTCCGCGGGCCACCGTCTTGTATATGTTAATTTAATTATTAAGGAAAAATTATATTCAGTTTGTACCAGCGAATCATTCAGTCCACTTATTTCTCATCAACATCTTCGAGACCTCCACACTGTTCTCAACAGTTTTTGGTACTGGTTTGACTGGTTGTTAGACTTTCGGGCTTCTGACTACCCGAACGACTGTCAAAGATCCACGAATGACAGCCGGGACCAACGGCTTAACATGCTTCTGAGGCACGGAGGGGTCACGGTATGTAAAGATGGTCACCCATCCACAGACCAACCGCGGCAAGCGTAGCTTAACCTGATCGATTGACCTGAGCGGCTGTTATTATTTAGCCACGGGCCCCTCACCCCCGCCACCTCCCCGCCGCCGCCGCCTCTGCCTTTTTACATGCACACTTATTGGACCATAATTATGTTTATCTCTCTTGATAATGCAAAGAAAAATCCATAAACAATTGCTAAACCCACTAGGTACTACAGTAACTTATTGACAGTGCCAGAGCAGGGTCAAGCGTAACCAGACTTCTATTTTTCTAAAACTATGAACCTCCTATGTTCGAAATACAAGCCAAGGATTTCCTATTGGTAAAAATAATGAACATCCATAATGATAATAAGAATGTTCAAAATTCGTTACTTCCTCACCTTTGTTATGTAAGAATATCTTGTGCGAAATTTCATGCTTTTGAACCCAGCAATTATGCGGTCTGTCAGTTAATAAATTAATTTAAGATTTTTATTATGTAGATGTAAGCGGCACCTACAGAGAATCTTTTCTCTGTATAATATTAGTTTAGAATATCGAAGTGCGTAGATACCAAGGTACATTTTTAAGAGCGTACTAAAAGACCAATTACCGTTTTTTACATCAGCGCGCAGCGCCCTCTCCCGAATCCACTCGTGTGAAACCTCCGGTGATTACGCCAATACTTCCTGTGACCGTTCTTCGGAACTATGACGGAGAGTCACGTCCAACAGTGGACGTTTACGACCTGTTGAGATTGATTGATTGATCCCAACGACTCCGGTACGTACCACCACTGAATACAGAGCATACTTTTTTAATTTTTGTTCTTTCATCGAAGGAAAGCTACAAAGTTGTTTGTTTATAACGTTCATTCTAAACTTATGGAAGGTAGGTATCTTATTTTTTGTTCGCTAAAACCTTTGTAACGTTAATAAGGTTTTGAGTAAGACCTTTATAATAGACTTCGGACACCGTTTATTTTTTCTAGGTAGGTAACTATTAAATAAATTTATGCAGGAATACAGTTTTTATGTTTGTTCTAAATTATTAACCTAAAGCGTTGGTTTCTTAAGAGAGCTGACAACGGTCAAACAATAACGACTTACTGTCAAAATACAGAACGATTTTCGACTCCTTAATGTCAAATACTGGTAAAAATTACAGATTTTCAAATTAAAATTCCAAAATTATTTATTTGTGACACATGTTAAATGTTATATACGTGATGTTATAAAATCAAATAAAAGTTGTAGGTATCACTTTGCTATGCCACGCGCGAGCCTATAAAATACTGCTAAGTAACCTTTTTAAATCTTTAGGAATAAAAAAAAAATATAATATAAACAAAACAATATAAATAGGTAATCATCTGCCTAGCCTTTTCCCAACTATGTTGGGGTCGGCTTCCAGTCTAACTGGATGCAGCAAAAACAATATAAATGAAGGTAACAATTAATAGCTAGCTAAATTTATTGAAATACTAGCTGCGGCCCGCGGTTTCACCAGCATAAGTTTCGATCCCGTGGGAGTATCGGGACACAAACTATCCTATGTCCTCTCCCGGGACTCAAACTATCTCTACACCAAATTTCATTTAATTCGGTTCAGCGGTTTAAGCTTCAAGAGGTAACAGACAGACATACAGACACACTTATGGATTTCATGACGGCCATTTTAATATGACGGAACCGACTTCTAGGAAACCCTAGCTTTTGAAATTGAAATTGAAAATATTATTTCAGACCAAGCACACAGTAGTTGATACAAGTCCACAATGTTAGAAAGTATACTTAAAGCTATGTTAGTCAGATTTAAAATATTTATTCGGTATAATAAATATTTATTAAATAAAATATATAAATAATATATTAATATTCGTATTATTATTTATATGAATATATTATTATTCATTACTTATTTAATAATAATTATAAATAATATTTAAGTAATATTATCTTTAGTGTAGACAGGTTTAGTTACTAAAAACATACCTTAAATTATTATCTGTAAGTACCTACTAAAATCTAGAGACGGTAAACCTAAATCAATTACCACTGTTTGCGCGAGGGTCAAAGTCCTACTCCACCGAATTTAGATCTCTAATTCGACCGGTTTCAGAAAGCGTAATTTAATCTGCTGTCAGATTTCATGTCCAGAGATTCGATTAGCTACTGTTATTGCGGTCAATCGTTTTCTAATCATAACAGGAGCAGTTTTCGATTTATCAACTGATTTAATAAAATATTTCTACTATATATATTATACTATTGACTGCCTTGTTGGTCCAGTGTTCGCAAGCGCTACTGCTGAGCATGACGTTCTGCGATCAATTTCCATGTCATGCAAAGGATATTGGACCTTTTCCATCAGGTATTAGGCTCGTCCTATGGGACACCTGGTAAGCTAAGGTACAGACGCCAGCACATCAAGCTACTACAATCTGTCAAATTTCTTTAATAGATTTTCAACTTTATCGCTAAAGCTTAAGGTTCAAAGTTGATTGGGAAAATTTGACAGTTTCGGGTACCTTGATGTGCTGGTGTCTGTACCTACACTTCTGCTGAACTCATCGGTAAATACGGGTGAGATGTTATGCTATGTTATTCACAGAAATACATCCAACATTATTATTTTTAGGGCCGATTTTTCAGTCGACAGATAACTTTTATCTGAACAATAAATATGGCGGAGTGACAGCTTCTGTATACAAAATATGTCACACTGAGTGAAAATGTGACGTGTTTTATTTACTCTTCGAGTAAAACTGGTTCGACTATTGAAAAATCAGCAGCGTTATGCGTATTACGGCGAATTCAACCAAACTTTAATACCTAGAATAAGTCTGATCCATGAGAATAGGTTTTGAATTGTTGACATTTTTTTCATACTAGAACAGTCGGACGTCAATTTTATTCCACGGATAAAAGATTAGACTCATAAGACTTTGGTAAAACCGATATAGGTGATGAGATACTTGGTTTACTATTTTTAGCTCTCAAAGTAACACGAACCAAATCATCGTGAAAACCAATAAATCAGTTTGAACATTAATTAAGTTATCACTAACACTACACGTTTACAAAAAGAACTCTCTACCTTATTGGCTGAACGCAAACATCATTCTACACAAGAAGTTTACTTAGGACTGTCGATACAAACCTATAGACAGCTAGATTAACCACTTAACTATCGTGTTCCAGCCCACTGGGCTTGTATCGTGTTTCAGATTTACTTGTAGCGATGTTATTTAAAGGTTTTTATTTGGTTTTGTGCCTGTATTGGGTCGGACGGCCTTTCAAACCTTAGTGGCCATTATTAGAAAACAAACTGTGTCTTTTAAACAAGGTTTGAACCATCGAGACAATTTTTAAATTTTTTTTTTCTTTATTATGTTATCTGTATACGTCGAAAAATGAGAAATTCCGAAAAAAGCACGCATTTCACAGAGTATTAAGGGCGAATTTCACCAATGAAACTGAATGCGATCAGCACAGTTAAACCGCGTTTAAGAGCTGCTGTCAGTGTCAATATTCTACAACAATGATGACACTAACATCTTTTGAACGCGGTTTTAATAAGCTGGTCGCGTTCAGCTTCATTTATGAATACTACACTATTAAAAAAAAGTAAATAAAACCTTCTCGAAATACTTTGTTCGGTCTTTTCAACTGAAGAGACGTTTATTCTATCACTATACAAGGTCGAAATCAGCTATCGAAACTCCGCAGGCATGATTGGTTTCAATATCCTAAACACAATTACTTATATAACAACAGAATTGATAACCTTCTCCTTTTTATAGTCGGTTAACAATGAGAACAACAAATGTAGAAAATAATGAAATCACTGAACAACACAGACTAGAATAACAACGAGAAATAAGGTTGTATTGTTGGTGACTTCATAATGTCCTAATAGCTCTTTCCTCATGTTACTAAGCAACATTATGTTCCCGAGAGTGAGACGTAACTCAGAGAACACTTAACTTGGCACATTTGGTATACTTTGTCTCCATACAAAATTTTGTTCCGAATAATAAATTAAGTGTAGGTACAAGGTATAATCAAAATAGTGTTAGACCTGAGAAAAGGGTCTGGGGGGAATTTTTTTTTCACACTTCAGAAACCTGCAATAAAAATACTTAAGAGCGCTATCACAAGTTTTTCTTGTTTAGAGCGTTTGACTCGAGTTTTGATTTGTGATTATGGTTTAACTAAAGTCACAATAGTAAAAAAAATACATGCCCGAGAAAGTTTAATTCCTTCTTTTGGGAGCGCATTCAATAAATATTTCAGTTTGTTTACATAAATCAGTAAAAAACTTGTTCCTGCAAAGGCTGTTTCATAAAAATTTAATTTCGGGCATCTCGCGATGCTCTGTTACATCGAAGATATAATAGTTTAATAATTTATAAAAATGTCCACGGTACAACTGTATCTTCTACTTTGGAATGCATACATCAATTTATTATGTTTAATACAGTAATAAACCAAAAATAATTCCGTAAAACAGAGAGTTAATGATATTTTTTCAGCCGAAATGATATTTTTTATCTCTGAATATTTAATAGAAATTCAAACAAAAAGTGTTTAATAACTAAGGTTACTTTGTCACCTTGCTTGAAAAAAAAAAATACTCTATTTTGAAGTAAAATAATATTTTTAAGCAATTGTTTTATGCAATGCTTTTTTATCAATATAAATCTCGGGATGCACGGTCTTAGCTTTAGTCCGCGCCGAGCGCTTTCAGAGGGAGGACGTAGCGCTCACTCGCTGCTGCCGTCACGTGATCTCGTTCGACAATTCGCCACGAATAAAAAGCGACCAACACTTGTTGATACAAGTGAGTTTTTTTTTTTAATTAGTTATGTTCTGATTGTAATGTATATAATATAATTATTTTCCTATGATGTTCCAACGCGAATATAATTATAGAAAAAAAACATACGTAAATATAGTTGTTGTTTTTAATTTTTCTGACTTTTTTATTTATTGTCATCTCCAACTTTAATTTAATTAATTATTTTCAGACAATAGTTCACAATAATGGGCAAAATAGAAAAAAATAGAACTTTTGGTGCTGTCAAAATAAAAAAAAAAGGTTTTGGCCGATAATTTGAAACGCGCAAGAGAAGCTCAGCGGTAAGAATTTTATGAGGAGTACGTGCTTCCTGAAATCATAGATTCGAGGAAAGCACGGTCTATGCCGCTTCGGAGAATATTATTTTAATTATTTTACAATTATTATACTGGTTTTTTATGGTTCCGTACCTTAAGGGTGCCAACGGGACCCTATTACTAAGGCTCCGATGTCCGACCGTCCGTCTGTCTGCTAGTGTCTCAGTTCACAGTTGTAATTTTTAATTTTAATAAAACGACTTTTGATTTGTCTTTTTTATTTTCTTTTGACTTTTTTGACGTGACAACGTCTAATAAATCGATGAAGCTGGCTGCACACACGAAAAAAACATGACTCATGTAGCGTTACCTCGCGGCCTTGCTCTGCTGTAGCGTTGTAGGTACGCCATGGCGGCTTGAAGTGCAAGCGAGAGCGCGGAACGAGCGATGAGAGACAGATGATGTCGAACGCTGCCGAATCGGCCTCCGCGTTCGGCAATTTCATTAAGGCGAAATGGTATCGTAGTCACGCAGGTTTTGAGGGGGTGAAGCAGACGCGGACGGGTAAGAGGCGCGCGGGGCCCCGCGCTCTGCCGCACTCGGCCGGCAAGCTATAGTCCGACCGCTGTAAGCGCGACCCTCTCTCGTGAACCAAAATACTGGCCTTCTTATAATAAAATAACTACTTATGAGTTCCTATAACAATCCCAATTAGTTCGCTGTTTGAAAATGAATGGGTACTAGTATGAGAGGTAGAATCCAAACCGGTTTTACCAAAAACCGGTTCTTACACAGGATAATTTTTTTTGTCACTACCTACCCAAATTTTCATAGGGTGTCCTGTCCTACCCATGAATATGAACAACTTTCACTATAGGACTAACTGTGAAATCACGAAATAAAATCTGCTGTTTCTTACAAAAGTTTGATACATAGGTACTCGATCAAAATGTATGAATCAGCAGATGTTTTCGTGATTTCAGAGTTGTTCCCATAGTAAAAGTTGTTCATATTCATGGGTAGAACACCCTGTGAAAATTTGGGTATTGATAAAAAAAATACCCTGTAGAAATGAAAAAACAGGTAATTATAACAGCTTTTATATACATATATTAAAAAATAAAATAGGGGATGTATCATTCATGTTGTTAGCGGGGTTCTATAAATTCTTTGTCCACAAAAGTCCACAGTCCTCAATCTGTTCTTAGCTCTGTTGTTGAAGCGCAAATTTTTCATTTTTAAGTCCATGGACCACTGATGCGACGGATGAAATATTAGATTTGTACAAAATGTTATTCACCAGGGCAGTAAAATTTTTTTGTCTCTTTATTATTACTCCAAAGTTTGAGGCCGTTATCATCAATCTTCTGATTTGCAACCATTCACACCGACTGAAGGTTCACATGTGCCGCATCAGATATTTCTGGTAGCTGTTGTGGTTATACCATTCCTGTACCGTCAGTATCCAGTAGTTTTTCATGGGTGCTGAAATATTGGAAATATTTGTAACGGTACAAGATAAACATAAATGTTACGGTATACCGTCAAAACCTATTCACATCAACACCAACACACACATACAGAGAGTATGCGTCACATCTACGCAAAACGGCCAACGCTCAGCATAATGCTAAGACCCTATACGAGACAGAGCCCCAGCGCTGGTTTTCAGCGACAGCCGGTGATTGACGTGATGACGTCAGCCAGTGCAGCATACGATTAGATATAAATAAAAACAAAAAACACTATGATATAAAAAACATTTTGTATTTTCAAAGGCTTTTTCTAGTACACAGATTTTAAGTTGTACTAGTCATCTAGCTGCAGCGGCGCCGCTGCATCAGTCACTCTTGGATTTGTATGAACCTCACAGGCGCCGCGCGGCGGCGGCGGCGAGTTTTGATAAGACCTATCAAAACTCGCCGCCGCTACCGCGGCGCCGTGTGTCGGGGTCCTTACACTCCCAAGGGAAACCAATACAGAGGCACTGCGGCACTGCCGCAACCACGGCATATTGTGTAAAGGGACTTTCCAAACGAAAGTTGTATGCTTATACAATAAATACGAGTTAGTACGTCAATGTCAAATGTCAACATTTGTATTTTTTGGGATAATAAATAATAAAATTTACCTATTCAGGTTCATCAATTTCTGCTTCTTGAGCTGAATATATATTACTTTTATTCACCATTTTTATGACTAAGGTAAAACTTTACATTTCAAACGGGCGCAATAAAGTTGTACACGGGTGCTCTCATAGACGCGCTGCGGCCGACTGACGGGACAGCGGGAGCGGTGGGATGTCCGAACTGCGCGCCCGCTTTTTATAAATATTTCTTTTTAAAATCCTATTTGCTCTGTTATATTAAAATAAAACCATAATCCCCTAAAGTCTTTAATGGTGAATGTATAGACGAAATTTCATTGAAATTGCTTTATTTACAAACGAATAAAACCGTTTTTTCTCATAAAAAATGCTAATTTTGAGGAAACTTTGCGATTTTTTTGTATCGAGCCAAATTCTGTCAATCGTGTTTTGGTCCTCATAATTCACTAAAGAATATCTTCAATTTTAATAATCATGAAAATATATACGGCAAATTTGTAGTTTTTGAGGACAAAAATTGATTTTGCGTGAAGCCGAAATGCGTCAAAACATCTTCTCTGGGACACATTTCGCCTTAATGTTTTGTTATGACGTTGTCACGTTAAACTATCGTCCGTAAACCGACTTTACAGACAACCGATTTTTATCCAAACTGTAGAAACAACATCACATTGCATTTATTTCTATAAATAAGTACTAAAATGTCTTCCTACCTGCTAAATAAATTACATAATATATTAAACTTCGTAAAAAAGTAGGTACAAAAAGTATTTATAAAAGTAGCACAAAAGTATTTGTAAGTAATGTTAGAGGCTGGCAACGCGCAAGTAATGCAGCTTCTGGCAATGCAAGCGTCTTTAGGCCAGCGTTGCCAGTATGTTACTTTTGTAACATTTTACGTTACTTTTGACCCTCTCATGTTACCTCCATGTTACACGCCTCAAAATGTTACTTTTAAGACTTAATAAAAAATATTTCTCAGAAAACAAAAAATAAACATGAAACGGAACGCAAAGGTTTCGTTTGTCATGTTGGCGCACTTGATTGTCTTGATTTTGTGACCAAATTCTGACGCGACGACAGCGCGAAAATTTTTCACTTCGTTTGTCGTATTGCATATTCACTCACTCGCGTGAATTTCTAAATGACCCATCCCGCTTACTTAGGCGAGTGAGCGACAGCCTACTGCCTAGTAGTGGCATCCGTGTTGGTTCAGTTCAGTTTGTTATTACGATTCTTTCGAAGCCTACTAAGGGGACAGCTTTTTTTTATGTAATAAAGTGCCATGTTATTATTAGTCGTTTTCCACAAAAAAATAAGGTAATGTTACTTTTCTCGTGAAAATGTTACTTTTTGAGCTCTCTCATGTTACATTTGACTATCTGTCACTGGCAACACTGCTTTAGGCTGCGGTAACTACACACCATCAAGCGGGCCGTATGCTAGTTTGTCACTTTAGTGGTGGTGGTGGTGGTGTGGTGTTTATTTGCAATGTGCGTTTTTGTTTGTGCAGAATAAACAAATTTTCTTTCTTTTTTCTTTATAAAATAAAAATTAAAAGTGAAGTAAATTTGTATGACCCTATTGTAACTCAAACCGTTGTAGGTAACACTCATCGGTACAAATAATATTTCATAAACTATAATAACAGTAATTTAATTCATTTTGAAAACGAAGGCTCTTGTTGGTTTGATCCTGGCGTCCGACGCATAGCGGTTTGTATGTGTGCATAGCGTTCTTCCCTAGACGCACACGTGCGCATCTGCTGCCGCGCGCCGTCGAATTTACCTAAAACTGAGCACTTCGGTTTTGTAATAACGCTCTTAACTAAATAAATAGGTACTAAATACATGCTCAGGTCGCAAAAAGTATATTTCATATGAAAAAGCAGTGAATGGGCTCAATTGGGACTTTATAATAAAGTATAATACCATAATTTACAATATCAACGTATTGTATAAAAGAAAACAACGAAATGCCCGTAGTGGAGCGCGTCTGTGAGCTGAGTGGAATGGAGGGCACGCAGCGGCCGTCGCGTACCGGGTACAGTGCGTGCCACGTAAGAAGAGACTTGACCCCGCCTCCCCGCCTCTTTCCGTCGCCCCGATGACGCACGGTCCCCGTCCCGCACCGGGCGTCATCGGGGCGGCGGAAAGAGGCGGGGGAGGTGGGGTCAAGTCTCTTCTTACGTGGCACGCACTGTACGGTACGCCGACAAGCCACACGCGCCACTTCCCCGCGCGGCCGCGGTCAATCACGCGCACATGTGACGCGCCGACAAGCAGTGTAATTCTGCCTTCTTAGGTAATGGTACTAAGCAATTTGAGCCCTTATACATAACTAAGTAAATTGCCCACTTTTGGGGCTCTAATTGTTAATAACTAGGTACTACGCTTCACTACATCCTCGTGTCTCTCCAGCATCCTAAATAATTCCAACGTTTCTTGTTTCAGACAGCAGCTCATCCCGCATTCAATACGGTCCAAGCAATCTAATTAGGTAAGTACTTTTCACCTAATTAATGATCAAATTACGTGTTCGTAATTTATCGTTTCATGTTATAGAACTAAATAGACCTTTTGTTCCTTTAAGTATTTATATGGCTTGAGTCGATTCGCACGAATTCACTCGTCACTTTTAAATAATATTATTTTTTCTATAGGCGACTCGCTCGAAGTGAATTTATATTTGGGCGGATCCTAACTAATATTATTATCTTAACTAATAATATTGTAAATTGATTCAGTTTGGTTAAAAGGTGCAATATTAAAAAGAATAGCAGTCAGTGAACGATTCACTGTTTGTGATTCACAGTCAATCGTAAATTAGATTTTTCATGAAATTGATAAGATTAAGGGCAAATTTTTCAAGTTATCCGAAAATTGGCCCTTGGGCATTCAATAAAAATAATATGAGTAACTACATCATAATTTCCAAACGTTTTGCGGAACAGAAATATCGATACTAATATGATAAATTCGAAAGTAACTCTGTCTGTCTGTCTGTATGTATGTTACCTTTTCACGCCTAAACCGCTGAACGGATTTCGATAAAATTTGGCAGAGAGATAGATTGCATACTGGGGCCTTCCCCGGGATGCAATCTATCTCTCTGCCAAATTTTCGCGAAGTATGTCGATAAAAACTATCCTATGTCCTTACATAGGATAGTTTTTATCGACATACTTCGCGGACGAAACCGCTGGCGGAAGCTAGTAAAGAAATTTTCTATTTAGAAAAACGATGCGATAGTGAATCGTTTTGTATCATTATTAATTGAACAGTAAAAGAGAGGTGTCCCCGATCATGCTTGGCTATTGTTTATATATGGTGTCTGACAGCTGGCGAACTGCCCCGGCTCAAACCGTCTGCGGCGACATCACAGGAGTTTCGTATGACAATGAGATAAGCCGGGCAGAAGCGCGACAACGTTATTGTACGGGAGAAGATTAAACTTAGGCGGCTGTTTTACAACATTATTTATGAAGCATATAATGTGAAGCAATAGGTATTGGTTTACTTGATATCGTTAGGCTTTGAAATAGGATCTTGATTTTCAGTTGCTTCATGTCATTAGGTACCTATACACACCCTGTATAGGGAAACTCAACGTATTCCGTGAAAGGGAAATATAATCACACTATTATAATATAATATTATAAAGGCGAAAGTTTGCGAGTGAGTGTGTGTGTGTGTTTATATGTTTGTTACTTCTTCACGCTCAAACGGCTGGATCAATTATGATAATTTTCTGACTTATTACCAAAAACAATTAATTATGAAAAAAATATAGAGATACTTTTCTGAAAGCTTAAAGATGAGTGATCATTAAAAAAATGATTGCTCAAAACTTACATAATCTCAGAAATGTAAGGTGTAAGTATAGTAGCAATTTGTTTTACTAAATTCATTAAATAAATAATAATAATATAATTACATAATTATTATTTTTTTACTGGACTATATTTGTTGCTATGAACTCTAGTATAACCCCTTTCAAGGAACATGTCGAGTTTCCCTGTCAACCTGTATATTTTAGCAGTATTTTTGGTAAAAATATTTGCCTATCCCAATGGACAAAAGGCGTGTAGTTTATGTAGCATGTATGTATTTTTAATTTTTTTTAAATTATGTTAAAGGATTTTATTTCTGTAGGTTTGTACAAACACTTTTACACGTCAATCATATTTTAGGCAGTAGGTAATACGGGCTGGTGTCCGCAACTCCACGTCAATGGGCGTATTTTGCTTACGGTAATAATATTCATGAATATTATTACCGAACTTTTTTAGTTTAGTTGAACTATGTTCAAGTTTTAAATATTCATATTTAAAAATTGAACATAGTGTGAATAGAGAATAGCTGCTAAGTTACCAGATTATTTAAAATAAAGAAACTTTTTTAGTTTAGTTGAACTATGTTCAATTTTTAAATATGAATATTTTATATATAATTATAAAAAAGTTTCTTTATTTTAAATAATCTGGTAACTTAGCAGCTATTCTCTATTCACAACTAACTCAACAATACAAATCTTGCCTAGCAACCACATAAATAATCTCAAACTGACCACATCAAAGTGCCACCTCAAACAAGATTTCCGTCCAATGCAATCATTTATTCAGCTATCTACCGAAGACCGTAAGTAAATAACAGCTGCATTGAGAGTAAGACGGGCGAGCCATTACAATATTTAGCCCTACGGACCGTTCAGTCTGAAGTCTGTCAGAAATCTGAACGCCCGGTATCTGGTAGTTACATTTCGGTACGGTTGAGAAGATATCAATTATTTGGGAGTCGATGCAAGGTAGCCGGCCGTAGCACAGTGCTATCGAATTGCAGGAAGTCAACTTGCCTTGAATTTGTAAGATGCAGATATAAATTACGGGTGTAGTTGCAGAGATAACAAACCGGGGTAGCCGTGTAAATAGGTGACTGTCTGGTTAGACTGGAAGCGTATTGAACAAGAATTTATTCCTTTGTGACCAATTTTAGATATTTCACTAAATATTATAGGAGCTGCTCTGTAGAAACGTAGGTGAAGTGAGCTTGAATTGAGCTGTCATTCCACTTGCGGTGAGATGGTTACAGAATCGCAATTCTGTAACCATCTCACCGTGAAAACTTAGGCGAAGTGAGCGTGGAGTGAGCTGTCAGTGTCATCCCATCTGATACTAGGGATTGACCAAGCATACATTTACAATCATAATCGAGATTTTAATAATATTTTTAGGCTAATCCTATTGAAAATTTTACATAATTTCAAAGCTAGTATTTTAGTGGTCAAAACAATAATAAGTATATTGTGGGGTTTTTTAAATAAAATAGTAAAACAGAAACTCACTCAGAATATCAATGTTGTATTTTTTTATGCTAAATAAGGACTAGTCTAGGAAAAAAAGAAAAAAAACAACATTTCGTTTCTGGCTATATTTCTGTTTTGCTATTTTATTTAAAACCCCATAAAATAGTAATATTTTGACAACTAAAATACTAGCTTTGAAATTATATAAAATGATCAATAGAATTAGCATAAAAAATATTATTAAAATCTCGATTATGATTGTAAATGTTTGCTTGGTCAATCCCTAGCATCAGTCTTTGGGCCAGTCTCATAAGTACAGACGACGGCACATCAAGCTAATACAATCTGTTAAATTTCTTTAATCGATTTTCAACTTTATTGCTAAAGCATAAGGTTCAAAGTTGATTGAGAAAATTTTACAGTATCGAGTAGCTTGATGTGCTGGCGTCTGTACCTACTTTAGATTTCTCACTTCCCTACCGCGCTTACTAAATTTTTCATCAACACTGCTCTCAAAACGGTAAAGAAAAACAACGTGAGATAACCCGCACGTCCATAACCAAAAATTGGAAGACATGTGACGTCTACCGACTCGCACTGGGCCCGCGTTGTGGATTACGGCCCACTCCCTCTCACAGAGCGGAAGCCTGTGTGCCAGCATTTCCCACTGCCATATTTTAGGCTGATTGTAACCCGTATCTGCCTATTTCAACCAACTGAATAAGTAATACCATGTTCCCAACATTATAGGCTGATAATTCTATTTAACACATCCAAAAACCGCAAATTGACAGCCTTGCTACCCGTACAACATAAATCATATTAAAACCTATGAATCTGTGAACAAAAAACATTCATTTCAGTACCTACCTACAACTGCAACGGTACAATCAAACTATAATATTCAAATTACTTCATAAATTCGTAGCCAGCAGTCGGAAGCTCAGTGCAAAGCTCTTATTTCATTAGACACGGAGGGAACAATTACCAAATACACCAGGAGTTATTAATTCCCCTAATTACCCCACTTTTACAGTGAGAGGGGCAGAGAGGGGGGTGAAACGTGAATATTACGGGGTATGTAATTCTAGCTCTATTAGTCCGGGCTTAGGTTCTAAACTAGTGTTAATCTGAGAGCTTAGTCTAGTTGTTTGTTTCCGGTGTTAAGTCGTGTGTATTTCTGACTTTGTTACATAAATACAAAGTTTAATTCAACAAATTGAAATAAATTGTGACGTTTTGTAATTAAATATTTAAATATAGCAAGATGCATTACTATGTATTAGTTTTCTATTTTTATTTCTATTTTGTTTTTTTTTATATTAAACTAGCTTCTGCCCGCAACTTCGTGTGCGTGAAATCTGTTATTCCCCGACCAACCCCGTCGCATCGCATCGCCTGCCCGCGATTGTACTTCGTTTTCGCTAAGCGTTCTTTCTGAATTTTTGCTCGGCTCCTGTCCTAGCGTCATGTTATATAGCCTATAGCCTTCCTCAAAAATTGGGCTATCAAATGTAAAAATATTTTTTCAAATCCGACTAAGTAGTTCCGGAGATTACGTACAAACTTACAAACAAACAAATTTTACCTCTGTATAACATTATTAAATATAAAAGTATAAACTAGGATTATATCTTATTTATAAACCTTAGTGTCTTTATTAAAACATAATTATGTGTAGGTATTCAATAATTTAGGTTTTCAAGTACTTCACTTATCAAACCCAATCAAAGGAGATTTTTCAGACTTTCCAAAAATCTGTTGGTACTAGCCTGTAGGTACTCATCTTTTCAGCCCGGATTCATCCACTGCTGGGTATAAGTAACGGTGGAGTTTCTTGCCCATTCTTCTCCATACGAACACTGCCTTTAGTAAGGGGCGACTAGAATCAATTCTATTTTATTTATTGTAATTATTGACGTTCAAAAAGTGCCTTTTATGTGCCTATTTGAAATAAATGATTTGACTGACTTTATAAGCCTTCGGTTCTGTGCGTCTCTCATCCAGGTGTTTCCCGCGACTTTGAAGACATCGTCAACCCAGCGCGCTTTTGCACGGCTCTAGTTTCTTTGGCCGAACCTTGGCCACCATTCGGTCACAACTTTACTCCATTTGCCGTCTCTTCGTCTAACACCACTAGAAGCGCATCACTCTATCCCCAACGTCGTAGACTTTCGACCGACGACGGATTTCGGTATTAAACTAATTCATAAAAAGTTTATTCAACTTTTCCCTCATTTTTACACGAAGTTTTAGCAAACCCCTCAAAGTTAAGCACATAACGACAACACGATACTTAAGTGCGCCACCAGTGTATAAAGCACGAGTACAAAGTTAGGCTACGGTCAAACTTACGCGAGGATGCACAGTGCGACACTAAAACCCACTTTACCTTGTGTAAGTTTGTCTTTAAAACAGCTCAAACACCCACCGAGCAAACATTTATTATTTTGGCTTCATATTACGGCGAATTTCGTCTTAGTTACGTTTTTTAATCGTGTTTTAGGATAAACAGCTGCGTAATCTGTGTTTTTGGAAGTTTTGAGTTAGCTTAGATTTTAGGTAAGCGAATGTAGGCTGCACCCAAACTGTTGTGATAATCTCGCTTGGCTCTTTCTTATATCGCAGAGAGAACATTCCTAATAACTACAGAACTGTCTATTAATAAAAACAACAACCACAAAAGTTTTTTTTTACTAAGCCTCTACATAAATTGAATCAATTCGCCGAGCCTTTTCCCAACCATGTGCGGGTCAGCTTCCAGTCTAATCGTATGCCTGCTGCATACGATATTTTATATAGAGTAAATGAACACCATTATTTTATATGGAGCCACTGCCTACACAAACCATTTACTGGGTAACATGATAATAAACGGTAATCGGTCGGTCGGTGGTAATAAACCTATTTTCTTTCTTTTTCTTTTTCCTTCTATACCCCTTGGGAAGACTAGTTGACAGACTTTTGGGCTTCTAAACAGGCGCGACATGCGATAAAATCGCGCGCGACACAAAGGCACCGCAAGTCGCTCAACGGGCGGTGCTTGTGTCGCGCGCGATTATATGGCGTGTCGCGCCTGTTTGTAGGAGCCTTAACTACCCATAAAGACAGCCGAAGATCTAGGATTGATAGCGTGGACCAACGGCTTAACGTGCTTTACGAGGTATGGAGGGGTCTCGATATACTAAAATGGATGGTCACCCATTTACGTACCAACCGCGGCAAGCATAGCTTAACCTTGGATCGACCAGTGCGGCTGTTATCATTTAGCCACGAGACACTTAAACCGACCCACAAAATTACTAGCTAACATAAAATCATTGTAAAACCGACGTACTACGAAATTTTTACACAGAATTCATGACTCCCAAAAACTACTCAGACGTATTTATTCACTTTTACGGACTTATTAAGTTTTCATTAATGCAAACAGAATCGGTTGAGCATTTGCCTTTTAAAGTAGAAAATGTTTAAAGAGTGATTAATCAAAAAAACTTTTTCATCAATCATTATCAATTGGTCGACTCTTCACGTAACCTATTTTTTGGCTGGCCTATTTTTTGGTCAAAGAATCGGCATCGCCATACAACGTGGCAATGCTGCCAGCTTTTTGGGCACTTTTCCTGTTGACAGCAATATTTTGATGCCCTATGACTTTTTCCCTACTTTCTTTATACGTACCTACACATATTATTAATATTATTTTAAATTTTACAGTTTAATTGTATAAAAAACCGGTTTTCAAAGAACCTTTTTGACTGACATTGTGAATCGAAATTTTAACTCAATTCCGCACTACAAATAAAACCGCACCAGGGTTAATTGGCGTAAAAATAACGATGTAATTGAAATTTACACGTTGTTGAAAGTAATACAAGCTCGGTAATATTTTAAATACAAGACTGAAGTACTGTGATATGATAATTAGGGCATGATACTATGTTTTACACATTACAATCATGGAAATCAGTTTTCAGCAATGTAACAGTTCTATTCTATAAAAATTCGTGTAAGTTTGTAAAGCCAGGAATATGTGTATGTATCTAATCCGAGCTTCAAATCAGGAATAATATCCGGAAAAGAACGGGAGTTACCGACATAGCTTTCAGAGTAAGCAGGCTGAAGTGGCATTGGGCTGGCCATGTCTGTCGAAGGACCGATGGCCGGTACAGCAGACGAGTCCTGGAGTGGAGACCACGTATCGGTAAGCGTAGTGTGGGACGCCCCCCGCTAGATGGACCGACGACCGACGACCGACGAGAAGATGGCTGGGATAGACTGGATGCGGAAGGTGGACCACAGGGTGTTGTGGCGCAGCCTGGGAGAGGCTTATGTCCAGCTTTACAAATAAAATTTAAATTTAAATTTAATCTTTCAAGAACATGTAAACTTAGTATAGTAATAGTCATCATCATCACCATTTCTGCCGAAAGATGTCCACTGCTGGACATAAGTCTCTCCGAAGCACCGCCACTTCCACCAGCTCTATGCTTCCTGTATCCAGCAGATTCTTGCGGCCTTCACAAGGTCAGTCTTGTCTTATCGGACTACCTTGTTCCAGGCCTTTCAACGCTACGTCTTCCGGTACGCTGTCACCACTCCAGAACCTTTCGGCCCCATCGGCCATCTGTTCTGCGAGCAATGTGCTGCCACATAAGTTTGGCAATTCTTCGGTATTATAATAATATCTACAGTTTAAATTCAACTGGACTCCTATTGTGCCAGGACCACAATCTCTTTAAATCCGTGTTCAAATTTTAATTTATCAATCTGTATAGCCTTTTCCCAACTAGGTTGTCACCTTTCAGTCTTACCGGACGCAGCTGAATACCCGAATTTTACATGGAGCGACTGCCTATCTGACCTCCGCAACCCAGTTACTGGGTAACACGATACCCCTTGGTATGACTGGTTGTCAGACTTTTGGATTTCTGCCTGAGTAACGACTGTCATAGATCTACGAATAGATGCAACGGCTTAGCGTGCTTTCAAAGACACGAAGGGTTCTCGATATGCGGCTAGCGTAGCTTAACCTTAAATCGACCCTTGTGGCTGTTATTATTTAGCCACGAGCCCCTTCTACTTCATGGCACCTCTTAATGCGACACTTCTGGTCATCTTAGGAAGAAAATGTGTAATTACAAACTAGAGCTTAAACTTCAGAATTTGTAGACTAAAGAAGATATTAAAGTAAGTACCTAAATCACTTTCCCCTTTACTTTACGGCCTACTCGATAAAGATGATTAACCCTCAAAAATAACGAGCCCGCCATCTTTGTTTTAACAGACAATGTTTCTTAACTTGCTGTAAAATTACTTTTCATAAACTTTAAAAGTGAAAGTGTTCAAAATTGCGGCTTTGTTTCTGATTAATCAATCGGAAATCGTGTTGTACAGTAGAATATTTATTTAACGTAAGTAATATAGTACCTCTGATTCAAAGCAACTTAGGCGTTTTATACATTACATAATTTATGTATACGATATATTAAATAAAGGTAGATACGTTACCCAGTCACAGCGCCTGTTCGTACTAAAGTGGGTGATTGCACCCAGTAGGCACTCAATCGCGCACGGAACATCGTTGATCACAATGATCACACAGCTCAATAACTTCACTTTTTTATAATATATGAATGGTATGCTATACGCAGATGTTTTATATAAGCGACATAATCTATATTAAACACTATGATTGAATGTTTTGTACATTCAATCATAGTGTTTAATATTTTTAGAATAAGATTTGACTGTCATTTATCTGTTTTGTTTATGTTAGCGTAGCCTACCCACTGCTGGGGGCAGTGGGCAGGCCTCCTCTCTGTGAGAGGGAGATGGCTGTAATCCAACACGCGTTCCCAGTGCGGGTTGGTAGATGTCAGTCTTCGAAATTTTTGGTTCTAGGACATGCGGGTTTCCTCACGATATTTTTCTTCACCGATATTTTGAGAGCAGTGAAGATAAAAAAAAAAACAAAGTAAAGCACCTGCCTGGGTTCGAACCCACGACCAAGATAATGACAAAAAAAGTAAGTCGGCAAAGCAAGGCAAAGCAAAGCAAAGTAAGGCAACGGTTACCATTGGGCCACCTGCTCCTGGCCCAATGGTGCTGCCCAATGCACCTGCTGCTCTTTGTTTTTGTTAAAATAAAGAAATTTCAAGATCAAAATCAAAAAATCGGAAAGAAAAGAATCGGACGAGGAATCGAGTCAGCTCTTAATGTTTGTCTTTCGGCCGACTTTTTAGGTAGAGGTAAATAAGAAACTGCCCCAAGACATTGTATTGATTAAAGAACAAACAATAACTGCATGCAAATCTTAAAATTTTTGCGTCATAAATTTTAATCCAGAACAACGTTAAAAATAGCAAAAGAAACAAAGTTTTCACTCTGTGATTGGATTGAATTTCAACAAGGAGCATTTAAGAATCTAGATATACTTTATATGGGCTGATTTTTCCAACGCTAGATAGTTTTACCCGAGGTATAATTTTGAATTTTTTGACAGTTTTTCCATACAGAATCTGTCAGACGTCAATTTTATTCCACGAATAAGAATTATATCGAAAAACCAGCCAGAATAGATAGCATAGCATCTACCGCATAGCCATTCGTCAAAGTTATCGTTCCTTTTACCATCAACGATGAAATTATGCTTTAAAAATGAAAGCAATATGCTTGAAAGGCAATATCGCTATATATAAAAGACTTGCCTACATAAAACTGTTACGCGAGATATTGAATAGTAAAACTTCCCGAGAGCGTTCATATAAATGAGAATATTAGTAGAAATATTTTATGTGGCCATTGTTGGCGGGAACTTAAACAAGATTTCCTCGGGGACCACAATTTATAATCAGTACCATGTTTCATTAATCTTCAGTACGTGCTCGATCATCATAATCAGCCTCTAATGTTCCCACTGCTGGGACACAAGCCTCCTCTCTTCGAGAGGAGTGGGCTATAGTGTACCACGCGGGCCTAGTACGCTGCCGTACTTACAATAAGTGCAATAACTCGGATTTTGGGCTTTAAAAAATTACATAAAGAAGAAAAGAAAAAGAAAGAAAATATGTTTATTTAGCAAAAAGCCACAAGTGCACACAACAAACAATAAAAATTGTAAAAGAACATACATATAGATATATTACGGATATGTATGTAACTTTTTAAAGCCCAAAATCCGAGTTATTGCACTTATTGTAAGTACGGCAGTACGGGTTGATTGCACTTATTGTAAGTACGGCAGTACGGGTTGCCACATGTCTTCACTTTTTTGTTTTCCTCACGATTTTTTTCTTCACCGTTTTGAGAGCAGTGGTGATGAAATTATATACACAAAGAAAATCACCTGCTTGAGTCCGAAACCACGACCTACGTGTCGTGAGTCGGGACTGTTGCCACTGGGTTACCATGACTGCTCTCACTTGCTCGATAATGCACGCGAGTTTGTAAAATGATATGGAGAACTTAGAAAAATGAGTTGCGATATCGAAAAAAACAGCGGGTATCAGAAAGGTGTGGTCTTATTTAAGGGTGTGGTACAGACCATCAAACTGAACAACTTTCTCCATCGGACCAACATCGTAATCGCGAAAAAATGTATGAGCTGTTCCATACAAAACTTCAATACCCAAATGTACTGCAGTGCTATTCTGTAAAAATCTCACCGTGAAAACTAAGGTGAAGTGAGCTTGATGTGAACTGTCATTCCACCTGGTATGGACTGGGATTGACACTATTGACAGCTCACTTGATGCTCACTTCACTTAAGTTTTCACGGTGAGATTTTTACTAAATAGATCAGCAGATCTACCATTTTTCGTCTAACAAAAATTTGAAATATATTTTTCAATGTGTTTAGTTCATGATGAAAACTCGCAACGGGAAATGACAAAAGAGTAGTGAGCAAAATATTTAAAAATATTTTCAAGAGAGTGTTGCATTTCAAAAAGTTCGTTTGAAGTCCATGCGTCGAGACATGACATTCTCTCAAAAAGAATGTGCATTTTAACGCCTGCAAAGGCAGTACCTACTGGATATACTTCAAACAAAATATAGTTGTTGTCAGACATTTTGTAATCTTTAAACGAAGTGTCAAAGCTATTATGAAATTGTTTTTTAAACATTTTATATCATATTATGTGCAAGAGTTGGGTAATACAATGTTTTCAAGACTATATTTTTAACCCCCGAAAGAAACAGTGGGGTTTTATAAGTTTAATGTGGGTATCTATGTATCTGCGGATCTGCGGATCTGCGTATCTGTGTATCTGTGTATCTGTCTGTGCCATCATAGGACGGGGGACGGCTAATGACGCCAAACAGATGAGGCTTATACCTAGCAATAATGAATGTATGCTATTGTAGAAAACATAGCTGGCTGTTCACTTCCAATTTTCATTAGCCGTCCGCCGACGCGAGGACGCTTAGATCAAAATATTTCCTACAACTTCTTATTACACTTAATGGAAAGAAACATGAAAAATTTACCCGGAAAATTTTGAAATTCGGTAAATCCGAAGTATTTTTCCTATGGGATTTGTATGTGAACTTTTATACCACAAATAATATCAATTAATTGATTAATTACTTTCTTCTTTTTCTTATTAATTAATTTAATATTAAATAAATATTATAGATTTAAATATTTTTTATAATAAATTAAATTAGGACAAGACAACTTTTGTCGGGTCACTAGAAATAAAAATTTTGATCATATTATTTAGCGATCTCTAGAACCAGTGGTTTAGCAGTAGGTAAAATATTTATGAGCAGAACCTTTTCTCTGGGCTTTTTTTATACCCGTATAATGTGAGGAATTTACTGCCCTGAGCTTTAATGTAATTGAATTTACAAAATCGAGGGGATACTAAACATATCTTGATAAACGATCGGTTCATAAACGGTTTTTTAAATACAATTTCAGGTACCTATAAGACATCCTATAGGTCCCTACAATTTTATTAAGGAAACCAGTTTTCGTACATAGGCACAAGAAGTAATTATAAAAAGTTGTTCATAATGATGAGTACAATGGCTTCTTTTCAGGTCTTCAGTTATTACGTCTTGTGTACTATAAATAAGTTAACTCTTCGGGGAAAACAGTCATGATGTTATGTACACACGCCAGCACATCAAGCTACCCGAAACTGTCAAATTTTCCCAATCAACTTTGAGCCTTATGGTTTAGCGATAAAGTTGAAAATCTGTTAAACAAATTTGACAGATTGTAGTAGCTTGATGTGCTGGCATCTGTACTAATATAAATGACACCCATGATGAAAAAAAATTAAATTTCTCAGCCCTCATCGAGGATTTTCTTTTTGATTCTCTCTGTGTGTGTGTCAGAATGTCTGGTATAAATCAGACGTGGTGTACGCGGTTTTTAATTGGTGTTCCAATGTTTAATCCCTTCTATTTATTTAATTGGACGTTTGAATTTCGTTGCAATGAAATATAGATTTCGTTGAGTAACTTTCAATGATTCGGTTTACCAAAATCAGTTGGGATTCGCATGTTGATACAATGGTTGCGGATATTTGTCGTGACCGTTAATGTAACCGGTATTTGGTTTTTGTTATAGGTACCTGTGTTTGAAATGGAAAGGAAATTAAACTTATAATTATAAGCCTACATTATCCTTACATAGTATAAAACAAAGTCACCGAAATTTCTGTAAGCGCATAACTTCCGAATGGCTGCACCAAATTGGATAAAGGTTCCTTCAAACAGGCGCGACACGACACGCGACACAAAGGCACCGCTCGTTGAGCGACTTGCGGTGCCTTTGTGTCGCGTGTCGTGTCGCGCCTGTTTGAAGGAGCCTTAATTCTTTTTTTGTTGTGTCAAGGTTTGTATGAAAGAAAATTAAGGAAATTCGAAAAAAATTGCACCCTTGCGAAGCTGGGGCGGGCCGCTAGTTATATTTATTCTATTCAGTAATGAACGTTACCCTTTTTTATTTCTTTTTACATGGGACTTATACATAACAGGGGGCCTAAAAAGGCCACTTTGGCAGAATCATAAAAGGATAACATTATGAATTATAATGGACAGGTAACTGTTAAGTTAATCGTATGAAATCCCATTGGTGAAGGATTTTTCAGTTATTTTTTTTTCTATGCTAAAATACCAATCAATCCAATCCAAATCCAATCCCAATCTCATTGATTATACCTACGTAGTGCAGCGAAAAAAAGAAAAACAAGAACTGTCTTCGCCATATAATTATTATTTATTTTATTCATAATGTTATCCTTTTATGATTCTGCCAAAGTGACCTTTTTAGGCCCCCTGGTGATATATACAGTGTGGGGATTATTTTATCACATTGATAAATGATAAATGATTTTATTTTGTAAGTAGGTTTGCACAAACACTTTTACACGTCAATCATATTTTTTTTAAACTAGATGAGGTCGGCGTTTCCTATCTGACTACTCTGAGAAGAAAGGCCGAAACAAACTCAGAGGTCATAGTCTCTTTTAAAGTCCAGACATAATCTTGGTCAGGTTATATGAAGACCATGTAGGTCGATGTCTGAGATGTTCTTTTGAGGAAAGAACCACACAGATTGAGAGGACCTGTCCAGTCAGTGCACGCATTTGTCAGAAATCGTGCAGCTCAACTCAAGACTTAAGGAGCTCAACGATTCGACGAACAATACCAAAGAAAGGACATTTGGGTAGGCCACATAAATTACTCAAACTGCCAGACCATGGAGAGAATAATAAAAAAAAAAATAAAATGAATAAAATAAAAGACCCACATCGTCTTCACATTCACAAAAAATAAAAAAAAAATATATAATACTTTACAAAGTAAGCAAATGTCATTGTTTTAGAAAAAAATCATTAAAGTCAATGTAGGTATATATTATAAAAAAAAAAAAACAACAAAAACACTCAAAATGCAGAAATTGGAAGCAGCTCAATCCCAAGCCTTTTTATCCTCAATATAATCATTAATTGAAATCACATAATTATTCTACATTCCGCATTTTACTAAATATACGTACGCAATTAAAATAATTAATAACAGTTAACATTCTAGCCATGGGATCTTTTTTTTTCGTTTTAGTGGTTAAAAATGGTACCTATCTAAACTTAATTTGTAATTATTTCGTAACAGTACCATAAAGCTTTTGTTGAATAGTTGATACCATCGCCCCGCTCGTGGGTGGTTTATTTTGTGCCAATTTTTACGCTATTTATTTTGTTTAAAAATTCAGTTTTCTATTTTTTTATTTATTCAGACTGATAACTACTTGTAGTAACCGCTGTACTACTTAGGGCTGATTTTTCAATCGACAGATAATTTTTATTCGTGGAATAAAATTTACGTCGATTTTGTATGGAAAAACTGTCAAAAATTCAAAATTATTCCTCGGATATTTTTTTTTATTATTTAGCATGGAAAAATCAGCCCTTAATTTGATAACCTAATCGCCTCTCTGTATAATAAGTACCTGCAGGCGTGATGCTATAAACGTTAAATAATCTTACAATGCTAATTCAATATTCTCACAAAGTAAATCCGTAAAACAAATTCAAATCCCGAATTCTATCCAAACATTTACGGATACCGAACCGATACCAGGAAACCGAGAGCGAAAAACCGAAATTCGCAGACGGAGTTGCATAGTTACCTGCGTGGCGCTACCCGCCGCGCTCCGTAGCCAAACTACCGCTAATTAGTTAGGTATTTTCGTGGGAAAACTTCAATTAATTCCGTCAAAGCCACCACTGGCGGTCCGCTGGCCTTTTTGTTGGCGAGAAAAGTCAAAGAAGTGCGAAAATCGGAATGAAGTAATGAAATTTCTATTGGTGAGCCGTTTAGAAATCCCACGATTTCTTTCGTCCCTTTGATTCCTTTTTGGTTAATCTGGACCGATTAAGTTTATATTCGCGGTTCAATGTTTTTGTTTGGGCTTTAAAGCCGGTCAATTAAGTAGGATTAAGACGGTTGTGAGAGACTTGGGCTCTCACTCAAAATCTGTTTGAGTATCTTTTGAAATCAAATCTCAAAATAATCGAATACAAACGGGGTTGAGATCCGTGTCGGAAAAATAAAGATACCTACAGAGTGAGGAAATCGGATAAAATGCTTTTTTTTTCAAAGTATCAATTGCATACATTTGACAGGCGAATGTACATTTTTATTACATCACAGTACAGTAAAGCAAGGCGCGAACTCATCGAAGCGTCGGTCGTCTTCTACGACGTCGGGATAATCTCATTGAAAGATTTGATTTTCCGCTAAATTACATAAAAGTAATGAAATACTTTCCCGGGATCCCGGGAACCCAGAGACATTGAAAGAATTTTACACCGATCTTATTAAATGTTCACACTTTTTTGTTTTGCGTGTTCATAAAAGTTACAACTTAAGAGGAAATGCGGTTGGAGAGAATTTTGAAAAAGCCTAAGTATAAAGTCTTAGTACAAGGTTTGGCTCTCGCCTATTTCCTCCTCCAATATTGGACCAATTTAAAAGATATTTTATAAACTGAATAAGAAGGTCCTGTGTCCCTAATGTTTTTCTTTTTTCATTAATAGTTGTCAAATTTATACACTAGGCCCCTGTTGACAGCGGTTTAAATCGGCATTTTTTGAGGGGTCTAGTGCTTATAAAAATAATATATCATCAAAAAGAAAAACATAGGGGCATACAAGTAGTTAATATTCATTATTCTTTAAAAAAAGCATTGCTTTATGGTCATTAACCAGAAAGAAAACAAGCGAGAGCGTTTCTATGGAGAAACGACCACCCGCATTTCCTCTTAAGTTATGGAATATTTTTTGGGAATTCCAAAGCCTCGTGAAGCAGTTCTACCGTAAATTTTTTAAGGAAATTTTTAAAAGTCCATTGAAAAAATAAAAAATCAAAATTCTCTAAATATTTATTTTTATTTTTTAAGGAACTTTTAAACATCTACAAAATGTGAAAACCATGAATACACAAGAGCATTTACTAAACTTTGGATGCAATAACCCCCAAACTCACATAGAGTCAATAAATAACCCTCAACCTCAAACACTTAAATTCAAATCCTTGCGTCTCAATAATCTAGTGCAGTACAATTTTGACGTAACACTAGTGCCAGCAAACTTTAACATTTCATTAGTACAGAGCAATAGCTTATAAGTGGAATGTTTCACAGTTTAAGCGGGATATCGTCCTCACCCCCCGCACCCTCTCTCGCGGGGGTATATTCCGTGCCTCTTATTCAATTTGTGAGCGAATCAGTTCCGCCAACCCGATTATCTTCCACGTCGAGATTTATATGCTCACAAGAGAGCTTTTTCAGAGGTTTTGCGCCAGAATGTTGCAAAAAATTTCATATTTGAAGCTTGTGAATGTCGACATTTATTTGTGAACTATTTATTATGTTTTGTGAGCTATCTTTCTGATGTTTGTTTTATTCGCGTGAGTTCTCTCTCAAATAGAAATGTTTTATTTATGCGAGATGTTATTTCGAGACTCTAAATCGTATAAAAGACATTCCATAACTTTAATGAAGTCAAAGAGCGCTTCTCCAGAAACGTAAATGCAACTATTAACTATTAGTCTCGCTTTATTGGCTCATTGTGCTCGCAGCGAGTCCGTGAGAAAGCAACTAGTACTTTTCTATAATGGGAAAGCACTTGGCACATGTACAGAGCACAGAGCAAGAGGCCACTCGGCTTGGTAAACATTTGCCCAATAATTGGGAGTCCTCAGTTACGCTGCAGGAATAAATATTCGCGCTCCCTGCGGGGAACGTCGTCCATTCCTTTAATTCAAAGCATTTCTTTATTGGAGAAAAACTCATGGAGCTTATTGTTTTATTAACGAATAACTTCGAGGATTCAGGCTGTGGTTTGTTTGTTAACTTGCCCCAATAGAGATTAAGTTATCTGTTTTGTTTCGGAGATTAAATATTAAATATTTCGTCATGTAAAGCTGTAGTAATGTAATTAAACTCGTGAAACTAAGTTGTGTAACAGTTGTTGCATGGCTAGTAGATAGATTACTTTGTTATTAAATAAAGTACTCTCATAATCAGTTCATTGCTCATAATATATGGATTACGACTAGCTACTAACTTCAACAATGAAACTTTTTGCAAAACAATGTCAGGATAATTGGAAAGTATTGAATTCCAGATTCTAGACAAAGGTTGAAAAATTACTCTTTATTAACTTTGTTCAGTGGACTGAATTCTTTATTTTATTAGGATATTGAATATAAACTGGGACCGATGGATGCCTATGAACGTTCATAGCTGGAGATTGTGTCTATTACGGCCGCAATTCAGTAGACGGGGGAATCGTCTGCGGCGATTTCCATCACTGCCCTTTACCGTCGTTGTCCCCATTTTATGCGATACTTTAACATTTTTATCTGTTGTTTATTATACGACTTTTACAAAGGTTTCTGTAAGTACTTGAATATCACTAAGTATGGTCTCTTCAACACATTTGTTTAGCTAAGATTTTGGGCGTTATACGGAAAGCGAGAAAGTTTTTTTTTTCATTTCGCTTGAGAATTTTACTTGGTGTAAATAAATACTTAAGAGATCATTACCAATCAGTGAGGTTATTGCGTTACACAAATATATATATATATATATATATATATATATATATATATATATATATATATATATATATATACATAAAAATATATATATTTAAGGAAAAAAAATAATGATAATAATTAATATACCTATATATTGTTGTTATCGCAATTTCATTCATTTTGGCAGTTCCGCCACGTTTATTGCGTTACGTTGATGAGCAGCCGAAATTTTCTAACCGATGCAGTGATGAATTAGGAATTCCCTTAAAAACTCTCGGATTGTGATTGAAAGTCTGTTACCCAAATTAGGGTACAGTTAATCCCTATCTAGGACATGCCGGCTTCCTCACGATGTTTTCCTTCACCGTTTTTGAGAGTAGTGGTGATGAAATAGTTAATACAAAGTAAAGCGCCTGTCAGAGTTTAAACCTACGACCAAAAAAAAAATCGAAAGCACGTGACATCTACCAACCCACACTGGGCCTGCGTGTTGGATTATGGCCCAGACCCTCTCACAGAGAGGAGGCCTGTGTCCCAGCATTTCCCATTGCCATATTTTAGGCTGATTATGCAACCTCTATCTGCCTATTTCAACCAACTGAATAAGTAATACCATATTCAGCGACTACGTTTAGCGCCTAACTGCGTAAACAGCATAAAATAATAAATTCAATACCTATACGAATTGAATTAATAATAAGACGTAATAATAAATTCATTGGGTAAGTGCATCGCATCAGAATTGGAAGAACAGACGCACATCAAGTTACTGTCAAATTTCTTTAATATATTTTCAATTTTATCGCTTGGCATAAGGTTCAAAGTTAATTGGTAAAATTTAACAGTTTCGGGTAGCTTTTTTTTTTTGAGGATGGGAAATCATCAAATGACTCCTCCCGCTCTGGGTGGAGCGGTAGGGAGTGTCAGACTCTTACTGACTAAAACCCACCCGTGTTCCTTCCTTAGCCCTTTATGTTCCGGGCCAGCTTGACGTGCTGGCGACAGACGCCAGCACGTCAACTCAACCGCACGTCCAATTTGACAGATTTTATGTCGAAGCAATAAAGGCGGTTTTCGCAGTTCAAGTTGTACCATCAACTGTACAGCCAATTAGAGAGAAGTGTTAATTATTTGCAAAGTTAATCTAGTTAAGCTTTGAGGAAAGTCTATAGATTGCTGTGAATAAACAAAAATATCGTTTGTTCGTTTGTTTGAGAGTCTCAGGAGAATATTTTCAAGTGTTTTCAGATGGAGTGGTCTTAGTACAGTTCTGTCATGTATGTCTGATGTAGGTAACGTTTACGTAACCCGTAATCTTCGGGTTAAAGGTATTACATTTCGTGTGAATAAATTATAGGTACAAGATATTATTTTACAGACAAATAAACCTTATCTTATCTAACACTGTATCGTTGGTCTAGACAACAATTTTCAAAACTACGTGAAATTATTTCATAATTTTGAGCAGAGCGGTTGTGCTCAAAGAACCGTACTTAACACAGAACACACGCAAATATTTCAGTCGACTTGTAACGACTTCAGGAAATTATGTCACACGCTAATTAATCGGGTTGCACTACTGCGAACTTTGCTTAGGCGGGCCCTAGACGATCAACCATAGTGCACAATATCACGAATTGCACAATGTTTTTGACCGTCTAGGGTTAATATTGAAGATTGCACAATGATTGAACAAAAGTTTGAACGAGTTACCTATATTTTTATTGCACCATATTTTTTCATTCGCTCTTGTACACTGGCGCCGTGTGGCGTTTTTACGTTATATAAAAAATAGTGAGACTGTACATTAGGTAGAATTTATTTTTTTTGTAGATTTAAAATATTAATTCAAAACTACTTCAATTTCGACCAGAAAATAACATATATCTATAACATACCTAGACTTAGTACAGTTTAAGTAGGATAAGTATACTTAAATACCTAATTTAAAGATGTCAGAACAATAACCAAGATAAGCTAAAATGTCAAAAGATAACCGCCTTTCAACTTTATTTAGAAAGTACGAAAAATAAACCTCCAATAACTCTTTAGATCCGAATCAATTTCCAATATTACAAATATGTTACCTAGAATTAAATAAATCCTCTCATAAATAAAATATAAACCTTATTGTATTCTGAAACAATATCAAAATTAAAAATAGCTCTTTGCAATTTCAATATTCTAAATAACAGAATTTACGTAAGTGAGACAATTTATTATTTAAAATATAAGGGCAAATCAACGTCACTCAAATTTATAAAAGAAGAAATTTTCACAGAAAATTTCATGTTTCAGCTCGGTAGATCTTCAAAATTAAATTAGCATTTAGTGGATATCAGATCAAATTGGTTTCCCGTGGGCTCAATCGGGTTCATGTTTATTTATTAGACCCTAAAAGGATGCGGTAATAATATTATGCTGAGCTCAATGAATTTGCATAACTAATTTGGTGCATAAGGGACTATAGTTAAATATTTAACATTTTTCTCACACATAATATTATGTAGGTATAGATAAGAGGAGCGGAACCACCTAATACAAGCAAACCTTTGCTTAAAAGGTGACTCCAAACTTACCAATGTTATTTACATGAGTTGATGAAATAATCATTTTTATTAACTGAACTGTTCGGTTTTAACTTCGAAATCTATCATTGTTTGTATTTTTGTAACCGCTTAAGATTATCTAGTTATTTATAATTAATCATTCCAAACACGTGCGTAACTAGACGTATAACTCACCCGACATACGCCAGTACATCATAATATAATTATTTTATTTGTTTACTTAATAACAGTCTTAAACTAATAGGTACCTATATTCACTGATAGCCAAGACAGACTACCCGTCGGGTAGGCTAGAAGCATCAAAATTTTGGGCAAATCGAATTCCTTGTTTATCAAAAGGGAGCAGGAGCAAAAACAAAGGAATTTTGAAAATTCATCCCCTAAAATAGTTAAATATAGGGGTTAAATATTGGATAAAAGTTTTTATGGAAGTTTGTCATTTTTGCCGATGAGACATCCTATCGGGCGCAAGACTTATATAGTAAAATATATCCATAATAATTACAGGTTTTTCACAAGTAACGTCCAATAGAAAATGCTTAGGCAAGTCTTACTCTTTGTAACTGTAAACTGCCAAGTCGATTTTGATGAAAGGCGACAAAGGTAACTGGAAACCCAAAGAACATTAAGTATTTTTGATTTTTTTGATTCCGTTTGAAGACGGAGCCGTAGTAATTTTATATTGTTATTTACATGTGAGTTGACAACTTGTTATTATAATAATGCAATTTTACCAAAATGTATGTCGGCTACCTATAAAACAGTTAAAAACCTAATCTGCTGTGGCTGATGTTACACTTCAATAATATTGTCTCACTGCAGGACCAGTTGTAAAAAAATTGTGGTAAATCAAGCATCGGATCGTTTACATCAAATAAAATATGCATAGGTACCGTATAGGTAGGTAAAAATTATTTAATGGCTATCACATCTACTACAGATGTTTCAGTTTCTCAGTGCTGATCATTCTCGTGGCTTTATCCCTATTTTTTTTTAACTCAGCGCAACACGTCTTTTTCTTCCATATCTCTCTATTAGTCGTCATCCCTTTCGGAACATATCATAATTCACGGAGTCCATCCATCATTTCTTTGGTCTTCCCCTTAGCTGTCATAATTCAGAGGCAGAATTTTTAAAAAGCTGTAAAACTAATATCTCCATCTAACATTTATACCTTACATTTTGTCGACAACACAAAAGGTGCTCGCTTTTTTTTATCGTCTTGTATAAATAAAGTGTATTACTAGCACTCCATTAACACCACAATAAATAACACATTTTCCTTATGTGACTGTAACAAATTACACGAGGTTAGAAAGCATCATGTATATTGCTTTGTGGTCCACTAAGAAATAAGAATGGGCCTCCCCATAGCGTCCCGGGAGAATCACTGGGGCCTTCGTGAAATATACCTTTACTAGAAACTCGATAGATTTAAGCTCGAACGTATTATTTACACTACATATCCGTAAAACCTCGCCCAGATTTGAAAAAAACAACTGAAAAGGAATGTTAACTCGATTGTAATTTTTTTTTTCATTTACTTCGTGTTACAAATTCCGTTTCTGATAATTAATTTAACAAATCTTTTGAGGATCGTTTTGCGCTGTCGTCAGCAGACGTTTTGATTATTTCTAAATTAAGTTGTGTTTGCAATATTTTTTTCGTTTTATTAATCTAGATCCAGATTTTTGTGACCCAAATGTCACCCTGAAACCCTAAACTCACATATTAATTTACGCAAAATGGTCTCGATTTAGATGCCCAGCATGATTATATTATTTTGTGCTTAGAAATATGCGGTATGTTATTTCTGTTCATTTAATTACCTTTAGATCCAAAACAACAAAACCATTACTTTACACAAATGTTTACTATCAAGTTTTACCTTAGGTACACCTATAAAGCTCTACACAAACTTAATATCAGTACACACGAGCTACAAAAGCCTTACATCACGAGCATGCACCTGAAACCTTCGTCACGGAACATGACGGAACACACCACAAGTACGTCGATAACACGTCCCCATTTTAAAGTTAGTTAGGAAACCGAAGCAAAGATGGTGGTCACGTCTATCAGCTGTCGTTTCATAAAAGCATCGTAATATCTAGAGCAGTAAGGTGTAAGGTATAAATACACATTTATCAGAACAGGCTGCAACAGTGACAAGTGTTTCCGTGAGTGCCGACCGTTATTCCTAACAATAGCCTGCCTCTACCCTACATCTCCTCCCGCACTATCTGCTAGTCTCTTTCTGTATGATTTCTAAAGGGTTCCGTTCCACTATCAGTGTTCTGTATCTTCTTGACGTTTGACGAATCAATGAACTTTAGTTTGTCAATCTATTTCGGCTTTGAACACACTATTTGATTTATCCCTGTCCTACATCAAATGTTGTTCCTCGGATTTGACGTTGCGATAAACTGAAATCATGTTATGTTTAATTGAATAGTGATTATTGATAGTTTCTGGCAGTTGATAATAAAGATAGTAGGTACCTATCTTATCTGAATATAGAAGCATTTATTCAGATAAAACTTTAGGTACTGTATAAATCTCGAAAATAATATTCTACGAACAAACGAAAATATAGGATTCCGAAAAAAATATTTATTTTTTCCTTTATTACTTCAAAGTAAGCTTAAAGAACGGCTATTTTTGCGCAAATTTTCCACTAAATAAGCAGCAGTAGCCTGTTAGTCATTTTTGTGAGGCGATATAATTTTTACATCGAAATTGTTTTGACGCGTTTCGGGGAAAAGGTTAATTTTCCATCAGACATTTTAAATTTGCCGGAACATTGTCGCATGTTAATAATAAAGTGTGACAAATAATTCTGAAGTTGAAAGAGACAAAGTTTTCTCATTGGCGCAAAGGAGCAAGTTCATAATTATTTGTTGGCCTCAACGAACTACTGCGCAATTTTAATTCAAACAAAACAACCGAAATATGAGACTCGCTTGACCCGCCATTGAGAAGTTAATTTAGTACTGTATTGCAGTTCACGGGAACATTTTTATCTTTGCTTTGTTCTATGATAACGAGAATCAGTTCCACGCTTTCCGATTCAATAAATCGACATCAAAGTTCGCAGACTCGCGTCAAATAAACGGATAAAATGAAATTGAATAGTAAACACAGTGTTGCAATTCGTTTCAGGATCTTTCATAAATTATGTTAGTTGTTCACAGTGCTGCAGAAACTTGAATTACTTTTGCGTACTTATGTATTTTTATTTGACCTGAAAGTATAAGATTGACTTTAGAGGCTAGGTTTCAAAATACACTGAAATTCGCGAGTAATTTCAAAGTTGAAGCATTTAAATGTGATAGATACTTTTTCTTCTTCGTGTAGCTGGCACGACTGTACTTCAAATCTAGCTGGCTCAATACTCGTTGACGGTGGCGTGTGTGTTGGATCATTTAGCTCCCTTCAAAATGGTTGAGCTGAATGGTGCTGATCTATGCGTCATGTTCGTGAACGGGCGCCGTCAGTTGGGGCCTAGCTACCTCGCATTATTTGTTAAAATAAGGCGTTATTTTACATTATTTTATTTTTGGATTGTTGTTTTCTTACTATTTGCTGTACTCTGGACGCTTTTAACGCTTACCTACGTCTTTTTTACATCGTTCTCACATATAATTAAAAAAAAAAGAAAGAAAAAAAAAGAATTATAAATACAACATTAATGATGTAACTAAAATTTTTGTAATTTAATATTTTTTTAGTCCATGGAGTTTCTTGCCCGAACTTCTCCATAGGTACCTACGCTTTGGAATGGGCAACTAGCTTCATATTTTCTGACTGACCGACTTCTTGACAATTCAAAAGCGCCTGTAAATGGTTTAATTGAAATAAATGCTTTGAGTTTGAGTTTACTTTGCCACTTCCACGGCGTCGTCGATGGCAGCGCAGAGGTCACTTTGACTGCATGTTTTGGGTCACAGGGGGCAGGATAGGAGGTGGATGTTTACGACATAACTCCACATCCACCACACATGGATACAACAATTGACATGTAGTGTGCCACCACAGCATTGCCTGGTAGTCTACTTACCCTATGAGGCGATCAGAGAGATTTTTTTTTTATAGATTTGAAATAGACAATCCCCCGTCACAAGTGTCAGAATATATCCAGACATTTCATTTTAAAATTTTCTCTTCATTTTAACACAAAGATTCACCTTAAATCTACAGTGTCATGTGCTTAACTTTATTCACATTTGTTACCCACCTTACACCTTTATGTTTGAGACGTTTCGAGCGAAAATTGTTTGGAGTCTGAAAATACGGCCAGGTTACAAAATCAACGTGATATGACGTGAATGGGGGTTTTCGTGAAAATTTACGACACCAGTTGGCACCACTTTGACAAGAGGTCTTCCATTTCGACAATGAATATAAAATATATGATGACGTTCATCATTTGATTCATGCATTCGTTCATCATTCAGTCATGACTAAATAAAATATATATAGGCTCTTTGACAGATGCCTGGACCTGACGTGTCAGTGCTGCCACCTAGCGAACGTCATTTCAGAAAACCCTCTTTAAAAAAGATCTTCTAAAGGCGGGTACAGACATTGCGAGGCATGCGCAGCGCACGGCGCTCATCGCATGATTTGCAATATGTGAACGTTCATATTCGTGGTGAGGCATGTGGAAGTTCATCGCATGATTCGCAATATTCATATTCGTGGTGCGTGGTTATATGCTGCGCATGACTCGCAATGTCTGTATATACTCGTATGAAACTGTCTCGTTGGTCTAGTGACCGCAAGCGCTACTGCTTAGCATGAGGCTCTGGGTTCGATACCCAGGTTGGGGCATGGGCTTTTCTATTAGGAATTTCTCAGTAGCAGTTTGGAGTCTGGTTTTGTGCCCAGTTGACGGCAGGGATTGAAAAGGTTCCTAAAATACCGGTAAAGTACCGGTATTTAGTGGTTCCGGTTGCTAGAACCCGAACCGGAACCGGAACCTAAATTAGAACCTTTATTTTACCGGTTCTTTAGCGGTACTAGTACGAGACCGAACGAGTTCATACGATGCCGCTCAGCGCAGGACAATAGCGGCAAGATAGGAGATTTTGTAAGAGGAGAGAGGGGTAAATTGCATTTGTAGATCATTCCATCATGCATTCGTTGCATGAACAACGCGTGCGCCCTATATTTGTTTCATATTGTTTGATTTATATTATACATTCGTGTACTTGTCTGTTGTACAATGACCTCTTAAGAGGTTGTTGGTGTTTTTCCATTAACCCTGTCTGTATATTCAATAAATAAAGGAGATGATAATATCTAAGTGAATACAATACGATTAAACTTACCTTTGTCCATTTTATATTAATTTATTAACAGGAACTGTAGATTATATAAACAACTAATAATAATTACTGTCAATATTTGCTGACACTGTACAGTAGGGTGTCCCGAAAATTTTTTTTTTCGCTTTTCGCTACTCAAGCCTCCTCAAAAGTTGCATTATTAGTTTTAGATTACCGTAAAAATAATAAAAAAAACATTAAAAAATATCTTGAGGGTTCTACCGGCATTTTTTTTTTTTTTTGGATTCTAGGATCTGAATCAGGATCTGAATCAGGATCTGAATCTGAATCTGAATCAGGATCAGAAACAGGATCAGAATCTGGATCAGAATCAGGATCAGAATCAGGATCCTGGATCTGAATCAGGATCTGAATCAGGATCAGAATCAGAATCAGAATCAGGATCAGAATCAGGATCTGAATCAGGATCTGAATCAGGATCTGAATTTGGATCTGAATCAGGATCTGAATCAGGATCTGAAACAGGATCAGAATCTGGATCTGAATCTGGATCTGAATCAAGATCTGAATCAGGATCTGAATCTGGATCTGAATCAGGATCTGAATCAAGATCTGAATCAGGATCTGAATCAGGATCGGAATCAGGATCAGAATCAGGATCGGAATCAGGATCTGAATGTGGATCTGGATCTGAATCTGAATCAGGATCTGAATCAGGATCTGAATCAGGATCTGAATCAGGATCTGAATCAGGATCAGAATCAGGATCGGAATCAGGATCTGAATCAGGATCTGAATCAGGATCTGAATCTGAATCAGGATCAGAAGCATGTGTCGGACAAACATGATTTGTTATTTACCCTCAAAGCATTTATATAATCGATGTCTAATTTTGTAATACCCCAACTTTTTGATCTCTTTAAGTGTTTAGTTTTAATATTCTCATGTAAGTGAATATTGTAATTCTTATGAGAATAAATGATCTTAAAACCGCAAACAGGATCAGAATCTGGATCAGAATCAGGATCTGAATGTGGATCTGGATCTGAATCTGAATCAGAATCAGGTTCTGAATCAGGATCAGAATCAGGATTCCGAATCAGGATCTGAATCAGGATCGGAATCAGGATCAGAATCAGGATCAGGATCAGAATCAGGATCAGAATCTGGATCAGAATCTGGATCTCAATCTGGATCTGAATCTGGATCTCAATCTGAATCTGGATCTGAATCGGGATCTGAATCTGGATCTGAATCTGGATCTGAATCTGGATCTGAATCTGGATCTGAATCTGGATCTGAATCAGGATCTGAATCAGGATCTGAATCAGGATCTGAATCTGGATCAGAATTAGGATCAGAATCAGGATCTGAATCAGGATCAGTATCAGGATCAGAATCAGGATCTGAATCAAGATCTGAATCAGGATCTGAATCAGGATCTGAATCAGGTTCTGAATCAGGATCTGAATCAGGATCAGAAACAGGATCAGAATCTGGATCTGAATCAGGATCAGAATCAGGATCAGAATCAGAACCGGTCGATTCTGTAAAAATCTCACCGTGAAAACTTAGGTGATGTGAGTTTGTTTTTGCTAGGAATTGACACTATTGACAGCTCACTCCACGCTCACTTCACCCAAGTTTTCACGGTGAGATGGTTACAGAATCGCACTGCTGAATCAGGATCTGAATCAGGATCAGAATCAAGATCGGAATCAGGATCTGAATCAGGATCTGAATCAGGATCTGAATCTGAATCTGAATCAGAATCTGAACCTGAATCTGGATCTGGATCTGGATCTGGATCTGAACCTGGATCTGGATCAGAATCAGAATCTGGATCAGAATCATCAGGATGTTCTTTAGCATCGTTGTGATTTGAAAGTTTAAGACACAAAAAGCGACAGTTTTTACATGTTGTTTTGTTGTTTTTTTAGAGACATGTAAATTCATAAGATTTAACATGGGAGAAAATGAGATAGGAAGCATTATACAGTGTTTTTGAAGGTTTCACTTCTACCACGTGTGAATTGCACACATGCTGTTTTTTTTTTGTCTGTGTAAAATACCAATCAATCCAATCCAAATCCAATGCCAATCTCTTTGATTATACCTACGTAGTGCAATGAAAAAAAGAAAAACGCGGACTGACACAGTAAGTGGAAAGATGTGTAAAACTAGTGACGGAGGCTTCTCAAAGCGTCACGGACGCTACAGCTCGGGATGGTTTTATTAGGAACAGATTAAAATCTCGCTCAGAAATGCCTAATTTTGGTCACAAAAACCAGTTCCGTTTTTAAAGTTGCCATTGATTATTTTGTCTTTCAACTATTTTAAACCTTGCTTTAACTTATTGTTGTACCCTTAAATTTAATAAAAACCATTTAAATGTTATTTTTGTATGATTTATAGTTTATATTAGGAACCCCTAAAAATAGCAAATTTGAAAAACTTCAAGGACTGGTAGAGGCCTCAAGATGCCGGATATCTAATTAAATTTTATAATAATCGTAATATATGTGTCAAAACGCAACTTTTGATACCTCTTGCGTAGCCGTAGCTCAATTTTTTTTTTTCCCCATACATGAACGGGACACCCTACTGTACAGTACAGACTTCTACTCACCAATAATTCGAAGGCTAACTGAAAGAAAAGATACGCTAGCCACGCGTCAAACATTATCCCTTCTTTCTTAGAGAACCTTTAAATCGGATGATACGGAACCGGTATATTGGAACCTTTATTTGGAACCGGTACTATGGAACCAGAACCAAACCGGAACCTGAACCGGAACCGTACCGAAAAGAAGAACCTTTTTAAGAACCGAAATGAAGAACCGGAACCCAAATTCGTACCGGTTTTCAATCCCTGGTTGACGGCAATAGGTACACCCCCTGTTACATGGGACTTAAACATAAATGGCGAAATGTGGGTATACTTAAAAGCATTTACACCGTACGGCATTTCATACAAACTTTCAAGCCCTTATTTTTCGATATTAAGGGGGAAGCGCTAAGGTAGCCCGCGAAATTCAAATTTTCTTACGTTTTTTGCAATTTGCTGGTCAGTATTAAGTTGTACGTCGATAAAATATTCTTTGGGGTTACGTGGTCTTAGAGAGTTGTGTTGATGACTTTAATGATTATAATTCTGTAAATACATATTTGTTGCGGCCGCGAATCATATATTAATCAACGTACAACTTAATACTGACCAGCAAATTGCAAAAAAACTTTAAAAAATTGAATTTCGCGAGCTACCCTGGCGCTTTCGCCTTAATGAACCGATTTTAATGAAACTTCATAAGCATAAGCAGGATACAAAGGTCTAAAAGTTATCTAGTAAAAAACATTTTCGAAATGTCTTATTTGAAAAAAGATAAATGGAAATCTCTGTTTCTATGGAAAATTTTAAATCGGTCTGATTTGGCTGTAACACTATTTTTCGATAATGTTCTCTACTAACTTTTTAGACCTTTGTATCTTTCTTATGCGTATGAAGTTTAATTAAAATCGGTTCATTCATTTCGAAAAATAAAGTGAAAGTGGCTTGAAAGTTTGTATGAAATGCCGTATGGAGTAAACGCTCTTAATCTGCGTTCGCAATTTATTTGCCAAAAATGTACACAAATAAGAATTAATGGAAAAATAACTTTAATTCCTCCACAATAAAGTTCATTTTGCGCTACAACTTCAAACATTTTTATAACTTTTTGAATAGTGCTAGTCACTCTGAAATCAACTTAATGATCATTGAAGTAAAGTTGATATTTATTTAACTTAAAATAGGGTAGGGGTGTGCAGCACTGCGCGCTTTTACTATAGGTAACCTACCTAACCCTCCGGGGGTAAAGGCGTGATACATGAATATTTTAAACATGACATACACATAGTTACGTGACTAACAAACAAGTCCCAAATATTTCAATTGAAACATGTCTGAAACAGCAACGGAAGTTAGGTTATTACAAAACTGTCGCAGTTACCTAAATTCTATCGAGCAGGTTCAATTAAAAAGTACCGATACTAATTTAAAGTACAGTTTGGCGTGGTCGGTGTCACAAAGTTACCTGGCTGGCCGAACGGCTGACTCTGTCAAACCGAAAATTAGTTTCCAAATTCTGATGAAAACTTTAATTGATTCCTCAGAGCCAATATGTGAGAGGTCGTTCAATTGAAAATTCTATGAGTCCGCTCGACAAGTTTGAGTGTAACTTTTGTAATGGTTATTTGACATGTCAAGATTTACTTGACATGTCAAATAACCATTACAAAAGTAGTCAAAGACAAAAGTAGACTGATGACCCATTTAGCTATCGAGTACATACACATAGATACTGACATGTCGGTTGAACGGTATGCTTTCTAACTCGTGTAATTTCTATTCTATTAATAATTAACTAACCAAAATTCATTAATACCTTACTATTCGTGGTGTTGAAATTTCTCATAAAGTTTCAAAGTCCAAGACAAAGTACCTAATTAATTTAAATTTTTTTTTTTCGGGTTACTCAAAGTGTGCCAAAGGTACTCTATTACTGAGCCCCGCTTCCGCTGTCCGTCCGTCCATCCGTCCATCCGTCCGTCTGTCTGTCAGCGAGCTGTATCTCATTAACCGTAATTAAAAAATTCATCTGTCTAGCAGTCGAAATTTTCCCAGAGTGTGTATTTCTATTGCCGCTATAACAACAAATAATGGGATCTCCGTACAGGGTTTTTTCGACGTCTTTTGCCTTGGTACGGAACCCTACGTGTCCGACATGCACTTGAGCGGTTTTATGTATTAATTTTGTAGAATGTTGTGTGCCTTTTAGACTGGTCTAAATCAATTTATTTAAATATTTTTATTTTCTTTCTATTTTTTTTTTCAATTATATACCTACCTACCAAATTTGTGTAAAGTAAAAAAAATATTTTGCTATGTAGTATGATTATAAAAAATAATGCGATGGAGACATAACTGGATTTAACTCTAAAAATAATAATAATAAAAAGAAGACACGTCTCGCGCCGTCATAGCAGATCAAATGGTTTCAATAATTAATTCAAGTTTGGGGACACCCTGTATGGCTTATTAGTCGATTCGCACGAATTTACTCACCCGAAAAGAAAAAATAACTTCGTGCGAGTCGCATAAGTACAAAAAAAAAATAATCACACTTCACACTAATATTATAAAGACGAAAGTTGTGAGTGTGTTTGTATGTTTGTTACTTCTTCACGCACAAACGGAGGGATCAATTTTGATAAAATTTGATATGGAGATAGCTGACACTTTAGATTAACACATGGAATACTTTTTATCTCGATATTTCCACGGGATCGAAACTTATGGGATGAAACCGCGGGGCGCTACTAGTATAATAATTTAAAAGTGACGATTCGCCCGTTTCGGGCGAGTAAATTCGTGCGAATCGAATAATAAGCCCCCTGTAGATATACGGATGGGCTCAGTGTGGGGTAGTGTATATAAAATGTATGGCTGTAGACATGCATTTACCTGCCGTCACGTTTTATCCCAGATTAAGCTGTATCCGAAGCGACAGGTAATGCATATGAATATGAAAGTAATAGGTTTCTATGTATCTGATAGATATTTATAAAGCAGTTACCAGTTTTGGGGTAGACAGAAGCTTTTGCTATTATAACAAAAGCTTCCTACTAAACTTACAACCATTATAAGCCTGTGGTGAAAATAATACCTGATTATGGTCGTAAATTGAGCAGTGGTGGTACGAGTTGTAGATCGCAGGTTCTAACCCATACAGGTGCTTTACTTAGTGTACTTAAATTATTTCATCATTTTTTTTTCTTTTGAAAAATGTGAAGGAAAAGATCGTGAGGAAACCAGTATGACCTAGAACCAAAAATTCGTAAAATCGTAATTCCAACGTTGTAAGTTTTTAGTGTCAAACAAATGAGCCATTTTCCTTTTGATAAAAATATTTTCAACCTTAGACTTAGGGCATAGTGAATGTTTCTGAATTAGACTTGATATAAGACTTACGATACATTTTTTTTTTTCAAAGTATTTTCCCTCGTAATTAGGTAGGTAATGCATTTTTGCATTCGCTGAAACTACTGTACAAAGCAGTTGGATCAGTCTTCCTTAGGGACCTCTTCAATGGCTTTATGGAACGCATTCACCGCCGAATCAGGGCTCGTAAAACGTGTGCCTCTAAGTTTGTCTTCAATTTTTGGAAACAAAAAGAAGTCGCAGGGTGCGAGGTCCGAGCTGTAAGGCGGATGCGTCATCAGTTCCAAATTTGAAGCCTTCAAATAGGCTTCTGTTACCTTAGCGGAATGTGAGGATGCGTTGTCGTGGTGAAGGAGGACATTGCTTCGAGGACGCTTTTCGCGAACTTTTCCTAAGACTCTGGGCAAGCAAGTGTTGACGTACCAATCTTAATTCAGGGTCCAACCGATAAAATTCATGATGAATAATCCCAATAACTCTTTGCCTTACATGAGCCACGCAGTTGTGAATACTAAACCTCTTTAGTCTAACTAGGTAGTCTAACATTTTGAAAGAAAATAAAAATAAATAAATTTATTTAGACGAGCCTACAGGCAAACAAGATGGCGCTAAATGCGAGTCGGACGCGCACAGGAAGGGTTCCTTACCACAACACAAAAAAAACGCTGAAAAAACACGTTTCTCAAGGAGACCCCATATTATATTTGTTGTTATAGCGGCGATAGAAATACATACTCTGTGAATATTTCGACTGTCTATCTATAACAGTTCATGAGATACAGCCCGCTGACAGACAGACGAACGGACGGACAGCAGACGCTTAGGATAATAAGGTTCCGTTGGCACCATTTGGGTACGGAACTCTAAAAAAGCGACACTTAGATAAACCTCTAAAAATGTGTCTTCAAATATGCAAGTAGTTTTCCTACAAATATAATAGGATGATTCACGTAGCTATAAATACATAACATCTGAAGGGGCGCAAGTGAGGTCATATTATTGTTTGGTGAGCCATTCTTCTTAGCGTCTAGTCTTGGAATCTGATTAATAGCAGCAATGCCTGCAATATTTGGCGCCTGCATGAACCACAAGAATTGTTCTACGACCCAGCTAGAGTTTGTGTTTCTACTTTGTAGGTAAGTACCTATATCCCTACGAAAACAAATTGGTCTTATAGTTTCAATGATGCAAGAGAAGAATGTTTAAAAAAAAATGTAGCTCTTTTAAACATTCTTATTAAACTTTTTATACCTTTCATAAAAAATTAAATTTATGGAAACTTGAAATATGCATTTTTTTATAAAAAGAGAAATGAGCTTAAGTTAGCTGTCATTCTACCTGATGCTAGTGATTGACACTATTGACAGTTCACATCATAAATCAGTTCACATAGTTTACACGGTAAGATTTGTATAAAATCGATCGACACGACGCCTTGGTGCCTAAATGCTTTTTAAATTTCTATTCAACACTAAAAATACAAGAAAAATTGGTAAAAAAGTTAGATACTCTGTGTAAACGAATAATATGTCAGAGATAAAAAGGGCCCGAACTTGATAGTTATACGACAAGAGATTTTAATTTCTGACGGCTATCGAGTTTCCATACGCTTTGTAACATAATAACTTTATTGTTTATGGCAGATTTCAGTACTGTGAGCTAAGTTTGCAAAACATCACTATGAAAAAGTGAGTCTATTTATTTATGTCTTATCAACTAAATACATACCCCAAATCTTTGCCAAAATTATAGATCTTGCATGTGTGTTTCAGTCTATTAAAAAATACAGCAAAAACACTTTTTAATACATCTAAATCCCACCTCGTATAATCTGACCACATTTATTTTCCCGCGGTTCAAAACAAAAGAAAAAACAAAATGGCCACGCTTAGCTACAAGTATCTTCATAATTCTAAACCGTCTGTACAATACCGGGCATATTTTTTAACTTCCCAAGATGCCCGGAGAATGTTATCTTTCAATCTGAAAATTTGTGAGTAATTTTATAAAGGGAAGCCCCTATTTTGTACATTGTTTATTTTGCGGTACCCTGCCTATATACCTTCACAATGATACCTTATTCATCAATTTGCATTGTTAATTTTCGCCGTATAATTGCTTGATCAATAGCATGAATGGTTAAATAGAAATCTGTAAAATAATGCTTATAATATTGATAATCTGGATCGATTTGAATTGGCATGTCATATTAAGATCATGGTATGGAATTATCTCTTAATTGGAACTTCAAAATTTTCGGGTTATCGACAACTGTGATTTATGTAATAGCTATAACTTCCTACTTTATTGTTGGAGTCTCGCTGTAATAGAAACCGCTTTTGAAATCCATGTTCGGGGTCAATTAATTTTATGTTCTCTCTTCTTTGAGCTCAACTGTCACTAATGAGAAACAATTACATTTTATATTGTTCCTGAACTTAATAAGCTTGCGTAAGCGACAAGGGGTTATTACAGTCTTCTTCAAACTCAAACTCTAAACATGTATTTCATTTAAACCATTTACAGGCATTTTTGAACTGTCAAATAGGCGGACAGGTCGGTCGGTTCTCCTTTTAGCTCTATCCTGGCCTAAATTTTTTATTTAGATAGAAAACCAACACATCACTCTCAGATGTTTTTCGCCAAAACGGATAGAGTAAGCCCACTCACCTTGCTTAGACGCAATCCTACAATCCTCTTGAGCAAATGTTTGCGAATATTGTAAACCGTCAGCATGATGTCTATCTAGTTTGCTGTATAGTATTAACATTTCACCCATAAAAAGGGCTGTACACACATTGATGAGCAAGGCCATTTAGCTTGTATGGTATATGCATAAATACGGCGTTTAATAATTTCACGCTACAATGGCCTATAGACATAAACCATACATACTAAATTTTATAAAATATAAAACAAAACTTGTGTTAACACGCGCCACCCGCTGCTAACACTCTTTTAAATAAGAGTATTGAAGAATTTTCTCAAAAACTAATATATTTCTTTAACTTAAAAATGCTTGTTGCCAGATTGTGCAACAATCACGACCGGGTTTCTACTATGGTAGGCAGTAAAAGGATCACACAAAATTTCCTCCATAAGCGCAATCCTACAGTGGCTACAGTACAGGCCACAATCATACAGGCTCCAACATTAGTTGGCCGGAATTACAAATGTTTGCGGATAGGTCTGCGGCAGCTATTGAAAACGATCGGCATGTTAAGAGGGTTAGGTACCCTAGGAGGAAATTTTATTTAGCAGCCTCCCGGGATGAACAGAGTTGCGGCAACGATAGCTTATTTGCCAATTTGCATCATTAATGTGGAACGCTTAATTGATTTAATATGTAAATGTTGCGATAAAATTTTGTTAGCTGTTAACATCTATTATTTTGTGTAGTGATTTCAGAATAGAGTGGAAAATTAAGGACGTGTCTATTTAATCTCGTAAACGTGGTGCTGTGTTTAGGCCTTAAAATTGCTTCTAAAATGAACGTTCGTGCGGAATATTGCCATCATCGTCACACTTTGCGACGTATTGTTAGTAGTATTACAACAATGTTAGTGTAATTTAACTAAGACACACACATGAACAAATTAGGAACAATAAGAACAATATAATACAACTATACCTATTAAACCATCTTCTGGAGACACCTGGCAACAAAACATCCACTGTGCACAGGTTTCTCATCCGGTGGCCTTCAGCCTTTCTAACAATAATGCTCAGGAGACTAATATGTTGGACCTTCCTGCCCGTCGTCTTGACAATTAATACCTCAAAGAAGAAGAAGCCTATCACTAAAGCTAAGAGTATTTTCTATTTCTTTTCGAACTTTTTGGGAATCCTGATTCTTACCTCAGTCAACGATAGAATTTTCAACTCTCGTTCCTACTAAATGGGAATATTTTTTTACTGACAAAAAGCGTTGACAGATTAGAATCGAAATGGCTCTAGCATTTTGCGTGAGTTTAGTTGCTGAAAAAACATTTCACGTACGAGCCGATGTTAACCAACATGGTCCACATGTCAGGCCACTAAATTCACCAGCTGACCTAAATGTCAGTCCCTGTACCTCAGTATGACGTCACTGGCTTATCTCAACTGTTAAGTGTTAACACGGCCGCTGACACGTTATGCCCCGTCGCAAATTCTACTTAGCTTTTAATCAGTTACCTACTTAGTTTGCGTTGAATATGTATGAATGTTTCTTAAAGGGTGTAGAGGTGTAACTTTTGTTTAATACCATGTCATGAGCCTGTCAACGTTTTCAATTACATTACGGGAAAACTAAAAACTAATTAAATTTTCGTAATTAAACATAAACTTAAACGAACAGTACGTTACAAAGCTCAGAGGTTTTATTCCTTGCAAATGGAAAATGTCATTAGTATTGTCTACTAATGATCTAATAATGAACTTGTTGCCTTTTAAAATCTGACCTGTCATGGCAGGCAGACTGAAAAATCGAAAATATTAAAAACTTTGAAATTAGCTGCTACTGTGTCTCACAGTTACGAAATACAAAAGTCAATATTGAACGGACAAACTCACTGCATTCACAGAAAGAGGGAACGCATTTTCATTCACGATTAACTTCAAGGTACCAGGACTTCATAAATGCTTGGAGCACTTCGAATTCTTACGAGAGAGCAGCACGTTGTTGTCTGCAAAAGGCTCGTCAGTTTGCGTGCCAATGTTAATAGCCTGGCAGCCTGGTATTGTAATACTGTAGAATTTAAACAATGCCGCTTTTCTTTCTTCTGAGATTTTATTTTTAAATACCGCTTGATAGACCACCGAGAGATGAATAGCTTTAAATTACAAATAATGGAGGATTTTAAGCATAAGCCGTCTACTTTACTCCAGTTATTGTTTAATATCTATTTTGTGTGTTGAGCTTTCATTCCCAAAATATAAGTATCGTGTTTATGTAGTGTGAGGTAGGTATTCCAATTGTTGTGATTCTTTGAAGTGCCATTTCTTGTAATTCTGATCAAGTAACATTTGGATTACCATCAAAAGGCCACAGTATTGAAACTTAAGCGAGATGTGCTGAGATAGAAACTATAAGCTCCAAGCTTTCTTAAATATTTGAACAAGAAGGCTTTCCCCCGGCTCTTGCAGCGAATTTTTATGTTTGTTACAAAAGTTGGGATAGAATTAGCATTTATCGTCTATAGACAGGATTAAACAGCTCTGCAAGTTGCATTTTTATAAAGAAAATCTGCAAACACAGGAATAAAGTTTCACAGTCGATGCTCTCAGTTTTAGTTATGTTAAAACATGTCGGTAGTGGTGGGTATATTATGTATAAACAATTCAATTTAAAAAAAAAAACACTGGCACTCCGGTAGTGCCGACAGAAGTGAAAACTTGAACAATTACGAGTGTATTTTGTGAATCGTCTTATAAACAAAACACGCGTGTTAAGGTGTGTTCCTTATTTTATAGGGTTTTTTGCAAATCAGGTATGATGACCGCTCGCATGGAGCTCGTCGTCAGTTATATATCCGTGGTTCAGCGCCATCTCGTCGTTGTTGGATGAACTACGTAGTTAGTACGCGAGGCCCTCGTAGTTCTTCCCGATGTGCATAGATGGCGCTGTCCTCAACAACGCGCGTCTTACGTTTTACGTCTTACGTCTTACGAATTTTCGATCAGGGTCACGTGACCTGACGCGAGTTTAGAAGTTTTTACCCATTCCAAAAAAAGTACACAGCGCCGCTAAAGAAGTTTTCACTTCAAAAAGTTTTAGTGGCTCGCCAACAAATCCACATGTACAGAATGAATATATTACCTCTCACGGAAGCTTTGAATGATGGTGGAATCCGAGCAATATTCTATCTATTTGATCAATCGAAACATTCTAGAGTCGATTTTTATAAAAGGTTTAGCAAAGACAAATCAACGAAAGGGTAGGTTAGGTAGGTAATACCTGGGTAGGTACTCAATGTACTAACTCTCACTGAATTAACAGCGTCCAAAAATTCAAACAAAATGTCCACAAAAAATAGCCCTTTGAATACAGCGCCACTTTTCCGAGGGGAAGCGAATGACGAAATTTGATTCGATAGGCATTTCGTTTCGGCTAATAAAAGGGGAGTTTCGTTTGATCCGGTTTCAAACAATATGGATTAGCACTTCACAACAGTCTACAGAAACCTGAAAGGTATTATTAATATTCTAGAACAGATAAAATGTTTCGCGACAAACTTCGATGTCTGAGATGAAATTACTTGTCTTTCTTAAACCAATAGAGTTTACGTCGGAACCAATTTCTCTAAGTCTTTAGGTTTCTCATCTAGATTAGAAACCTTTTTGATCTTGTTTATATTGATTAGAAAACTGTCGTTGTTTATACAAGTTCAGAAGATATAAGATTCTTCATTAATATATTACATTAAGTTATGATTAAATTCCTTAACATCGCTTGAACGCTGTCACCGGCACAGCGGATGGCGACCGCCTGTGTTTGTCAGCACTCTCTCTGCTTTTTATTGCTTCACGAGGACCCAAAAAGGAACCTATTTGTGCTACTGTTAAACCTTATTTAATATGATAACAATAATTACATTTGTTATTAAAATACGTGATAATGTACATTACTTTTACAATTCGATCTCCTGTCGTGTCTTGATTGTACGTTCCCCTTGTCCTCGGTTGAGTTTTCCAACAAAAAAAGGTAATTTACATAAAAAATTGTTACAAAATGTTTCCGTTGAGGTGATCCCCTAATTTCACGGAAGTGTACGAACATAAGAAGATAAAAGCTTCTGTGTAACTGATCCATCTCAACACTTGTCAATATCATTAACAAATTTTAATGTTTGCAATGTTTGTCGTGCAGCACGCACGATTCCCAAATAAGTAGATAATGGCTAATTTACAAAAGGGTATGTAAATGTATTTCACGTTTCACGTATTTACGTGTTCGGTAAAAGCTTTTAGCTTAAACTCAGTCGATATTTTTATCCACATTTCGCATTCCTTTCATAAAAAAAAATCACAATGCAATCATGCAACGTTTTCGACTGTATAATATTTTTTTTATTCGGGTTACACCTGCACTTTCTCATACCCTGGTCTTATCGTTTATCCTACCTGATATTTTATCTTTGACTTTGTAACAAATATCCATGTCGGCTGAATTTGAATCACATTTGAAGTCAGCCTGTCCCACCAAATACTTCCAGGCGTTATATTCTAGAGCCACCTAGATCCAATCCTTGTGATACGCGTCGACGTCGTCTCGCCACCTCATGCTGGGCCGGCCTCAGGCACCCACCGGGTGGAGACTGCTGCCCAGCTGTCGCTGTGCATGCTGCTGACGTCACCCGCCCAATCCTATTTCAGCTTGGCATCCTGTTTGTCTACGTCTAGGATTCCCGTTTTAAAGTTCTTAATATAAGACAAAAATCTCTAGATCTTTAGATTAATTAATATTGTAGACGTTCACTGGTCGTCACTTGCATGATCTCATAGAATGCTGCAATGAAATGACAGAAACAAAATGACAGGGACTATGTTTTTTTTTATGGTGGAAAATTATCAAATAACATCTTCCGCTCTGGGCGGAGCGGGAGGGCGTGTCAGACTTAGTGACTAAAACCCGATTTTTTCCCAGTTAAAGTTGGTATGTTATTTTTGACTAAATGTTTCTAGTTAAAAATAAAAAAAAAACATTCTTCGTCTAAGACATGTATGACTCAAAATGCTATAGGTAAATGGTGTCAATTATCACTCCCTTAAAGCTTTGCACTCAGTTTCCAAACACCCTGTATATTTGATCGTGTTATTTTTACCATCGACAAGCTAAGAAAAAGAAGAATGAGTAGCTAAAGCTTAGGTACCTTTATTCAAAGTAATTTTAGTGATTCGAATAACAATGCATCTCATTTAAATCCATTGATGGTCTTCCAATGCGTTTAACTAATTTAGAGAAACCAACAGCTCAATTCCGCTATGCTAAAATCACCACGTGTATTCCATTCATGTTTATTTATTCACAATTCTGAATTGACATTAACATCAGCCGGAAATGGAGCTAGTCAATTATTTGACAATGGCCGAGTGTGATCTGCTTTTAGCTAGGTATCCGGACGTTCGAGAGCATTATCATTTAAATCAATTTCTATATCGTATTAGCTTACAAACGTCCGCTGATTAATATAGGTCACTTAATAGTACATAAAATAATGAAGTGATTATACGATCTTTATGTTCCCTGATGTATATCATAATGTGGGTATATGAATAAATAGCCAGTCTTGGTCTAACTGTCGTATTATTTACATCATGGTGACAGCGGTGCAGTAAAATAACGTGTAAAACAGGATTTTCTGCTAATTGTTGGTGATTTATATAGCATCGCAGTGTTAGTATCGGTAAACAATTAATAACTGACTATGGAACACGCGCGGCCACCGGCTGAGTTACGTTTGGAGGGCGGCCCAGCCGCACGTGCGCAAGCGTGGCGTAAATGGTACCAGCAGTTCTCGGTGTTTCTCAAGGCATCGGCAGTTTACAAGGAACCAAAGGATGTGCAAGCGTGTTTATTGGTGAATCTCATCGGGTCTGATGGTTATGACATACAATCGACATTCAAGTTTGAGAAAGATGAAAACCGTGAAGATCTTGACACGTTGGTGAAAAAATTTAACGAGCACTTTGGTACAAAACAAAATACGACTATGTGCCGTTTTAGGTTTTTTACTAGACAGCAAGAAACGGGGGAGTCGATTGATGAGTATGTGACTGCATTAAAAATACTTAGTCAACAGTGTGAGTTCGAGCACCTAGAGGAGGGTCTCATACGCGACAGAATAGTATGTGGAGTTACAGATGGAAAAGTTCGTGACAGATTATTACGAGCCGATAATCTTACTTTGTCATCGGCTGTGAAAATATGTCAGGCCAGTGAGATGTTGAGTGAGGAGAAACAACAAATCGAGGAGACCAGGACGAGCAATACAAAGGTGGAGGGCTCATCCAGCACGGTGGATGCGGTGTACGCACGCGGGGCAGCGCGTCCTAGCGGGCGCAGGCGGTCGGCGCCGGCGCCGGGCGGACGGCGCGGCGGCGGCGGCGGCGGTGCTGGCGCAGCGAGCGCGCGGGCACCAGCGGACGCGCCCCGGGCGCCGCCGCCGGGACGGGATCGTATATGTAATGCGTGTGGTTTTGCGTGTGATCGTGATGATAAGTGTCCAGCTAAACGAGCCCGGTGTTATCAGTGCGGAGTCTATGGTCATTTTAAAAGAATGTGTGCACGTAATGCTAAAAATAAAGTTTATCAAATCGAGGAAGATGAGTGCGACGGTAGCGAAAGTGAGAAGGATTTATACTTTGTGTCATCGATTGATTCGATCTCTGGCAGTAAGGACTCTAAGAAATGGTATGAAACTTTAAAATTATGCTTTAATGGCAATTATGAGAATTTCAAATTGGATACTGGTTCAGATTTAAATGTCATGTCTATTTACACGTTTGAAAGTTTAGGATTGAAAAGGTCAATATTAATATTAGATAATACAAAGGCACAATCTTTCTGTGGAAACTATATTCCTATTCTTGGTTCATGTATATTAAAATGGGAATATAAAAAACAAATGTATTGTTTACGTTTTATAATTACAAAAAATAATTGTCAAAGTGTGTTAGGAAAAGATACATGCGAGGAACTAGGGATAATTAAACGTGTGTTTTCTATAAAAATAGAACAATATGAAGATTTGTTTCATGGTTTAGGTAAACTGCCAGGTAGATATGACATTGTCATAGAGGAAGGAGCTCAGCCGTCTGTCTGTCCGGTAAGAAAAATACCTATTGGTATTCGTGATAGGTTGTCAAAAGAATTAAATAGAATGGAGTCGTTAGGTGTCATCCGTAAGGTGCATCACCCCACTCCGTGGGTAAATGCAATTGTTGTGGCTGCGAAGAAAGATGGTAGCATGCGTGTCTGTCTGGATCCACGACCATTGAATCGCGTTGTTCGTCGTGCACATTATCCGTTGCCCACAGTTACAGAAATTGCAACAAAGCTAAAAGGGGCATGCATTTTTAGTAAATTGGATGCTCGTTCAGGTTTTTGGATGGTCGAAATAACAGATAAGAGTTCGGATTTGTGTACGTTTGGAACACCATTCGGCAGGTACCAGTTTTTGCGTTTACCTTACGGAATAAACTGTGCGCCAGAGGTGTTCCATTCGAAAGTGCGGCAACTTCTGGAGGATATTGAGGGGGTTGATTCATTCGTGGATGATATTATAGTTTGGGGTTCGAGTCAGGAAGAACACGATACGCGTTTAAGGATGTTACTAGACAGGGCGCGTCAATGTGGTATTAAATTTAATAAAGAAAAGTGTGAATTTCGGGTATCACGGGTCACTTACCTTGGGCATACGTTCAGTTGCGACGGTATGCAGATTAACAGTAACAGAATAAGAGCTATAAGTGACATGCCCAGCCCAAGTGATAGACATTCATTGGAGCGGTTTTTGGGCATGGTCAACTATTTAGGCAAGTTTATTCCTAATTATGCCGATATAGCGGCACCACTGCGTAGTTTGCTAAAAAAGGACGTGTTGTGGTGCTGGGAAGACGTGCACGAGACAGCCGTACTTCACTTAAAGAAACTTATTTGCACGGCGCCGGTGTTAGCGCTGTACACGCCGCGGGAGCCGGTGTTGTTGTCCGTGGACGCGAGTGCAGCGGCGCTCGGTGCGGTGCTGCTGCAGGCCGGTCGACCGGTTGAGTTTGCGTCCACTACGCTTACGGACACACAAAGGCGTTACGCGCAAATAGAAAAGGAATTGCTTGCAATTGTGTTTGCTTTAGAACGCTTTCACCAATATGTGTTTGGCAAGCGAGATGTTGTGGTGGAGACGGACCACAAACCACTGGAAGCCTTGTTTAAGAAGAGCCTGGATTCAGTTCCGGCTCGTCTGCAGCGAATGATGCTCAGAATACAAGGTTACGACTTCGTAGTTGTCTATAAACCAGGTAAATATATGTTTGTGGCTGATACGTTGTCCCGGGCGGCTATTCCGGAATTAATGTCAAATAAAGTGTCGGAGGAACTGGACGAACAATCCTGTTTTTTATTGGAAAATGTTAGATTCAGTAACAGTAAATTACGTTTAGTCAAGGAAACTATGGAGAAAGATGAAGAATCAGGTATTTTAAAAAAGTATATAATGAATGGTTGGCCTGACTGTAAACATAACGTTCATGAAAAATTACGTGAATTATGGTCTTACAGAGAAAGTTTTGAATGTGTCAACGGCATAATATTCAAAGATAATCTTGTTTTTATTCCTCGTGGTTTGCGTGCGGAAATGATAAGACGTGTGCATGATGGTCACATGGGCATTGACAGGTGTAAACGGCATGCGCGGGAGGTGATGTTTTGGCCGCGAATGTCGCATGAAATCGAGCAGGCCGTGCGACGGTGTGCTACCTGCCGCGAGAAGGCACAGCGCCCACAACGGGAACCCTTACTTCCGCACAATATTCCGGAGGGGCCGTGGATTAAGTTGGGTTCAGACATTTTCCAATATAGGAAAAATTACTTCCTTATATTGGTTGATTATTTTTCAAACTTTGTAGAAGTAAGTCCTTTGAAGAGTATAGGCAGTCGAGCTGTTATAACAGCATTAAAAGATCAGTTTGCAAGGCACGGTATTCCTTCAGAATTAGTTACTGACAATGGCCCAGCCTATGCTTCAAAGGAATTTTCAACGTTTTCTAAGGAATGGGGTTTTGACCATGTAACGACTTCACCCAACTATCCACAGTCCAACGGCCGAAGTGAAAGAAGTGTACAAACGATTAAGAATATTTTGATGAAGTCAGTCGAGTCAGGTACAGATTTTTACTTAGGTCTCTTAAATTATCGTGCGACACCGCGAGATGGGATCAGTTCGCCGGCGGAACTCTTAATGGGACGTAGGGTTGCTACTAGATTGCCTGCACATGATACAAAGTTGCGACCTTATCATGACGCTAGTGCTGATTATGCAAGAATGTGCCGCAATCAAATAGAAAATAAAAAACGTTATGATTATCATGCGCGAACCTTACCTGAACTCAGACCAGGTGATCGAGCTATTATGATAGATGACACAAAACGTAGGTATGTTGAGGTGCAGTCTCAGTCGAAGCAGCCTCGTTCATATTTCGTGACTGATACTGCAGGAAGGCGCTACAGGCGTAATAGAAGACATTTAGTGAAAGTAGATTCTATTACGCCAGATCAAACCGAGTTGTCCGACACTGCTAATGCTACAGAGGTATCTTTGTCTGCCTCACGTGGGGATCCACAAATAGGTAAAAAATCGCTGGTCTCGGAGGAGGACAGTGAGTGGTGTGATGCGTCTGGTGAGGAAAATTCGTTGATGTATGGAAATCTGAGTGATGATACTTTTGCTACCATATATTCTGAGGACACTGTATATTCGGAAGATACTGTAAAAGCAACTCGTTCAGTCGAGTCTAGATCAGCAGCTTTACAGGCTTGTGATAAATTAAAAAAGATCTTTGAATGAGCACGTCTTTATATTTGCTAGTAAACACAAGAATTAGTTTATGCATAGATACATATAGGTGTGCCTAAATGTAATTATGAGCATGTTTGTTTATATATTTTGTTGATTATGATACAGGGCTAAGATTAGGTGAATAAGATGATAGATAGTAAATATTTTGCTTACCGTAAAGGATGGTAATGTATTTATAATATTAAGATTTGTTCCTAATATAACAATTCACTTACTTTTCCAATTTCAAATTCACTAACTGTTAATAAATTATGCTGCTAATAATACTGCTAATTATGCGGGTCATAATTAATAAGTTAGATTATAGTCATGCACCTATCAATTACAATATACAATTAATAAAAGGTATTCATAAAAATAAAAAAATAAAAAATGTTCTGTTTTGGGTTTTGTTAAAGGGAGAGGGTAAGTATAGGAAGTCTTAAATTATTACTTGTTATTAATGTATGAATTGTTGTTTAGTTTGATTATTTTATGTTAAATAATAAGTTACCTAAATTTATAATAACAATTAAAAATTCATGTCTTTAAAGGGTAACATGATGTATATCATAATGTGGGTATATGAATAAATAGCCAGTCTTGGTCTAACTGTCGTATTATTTACATCACCCAACTCAAACTCAAAGCATTTATTTCAATTAAATCATTTACAGGCACTTTTGAATTGTCAGAGTCGATAGTTATGGCCGATTCCTATACATACTATATATTTTTTTTAAATGTGGGGTCCATTTAAATTTGAAAATATAATAAAAATGACTGCTTCCAACTTTTTTTTAAATTTTAGATGGGCTTGTTTTTAGCTTTTCAGTTATTTTTTCAACTTAAGTTTAAGCTTTTTTATTTTTTTTAATTACTTTTTTATTTCCAAATTTTTAGTTTACAAATGTGAAAGATTTTTTACGATTTGTCACTTCGAATTACTTTTAACCATATAAGTTGTATGTATTTTTGTAATCACCTTTTAAAGCCTTGTATTTTGATAGGTCCCCACTTGATAGGTGTAGAGAAACAAAAAAAAATTTGGAGACAACATGGCGCCAAAAGTCGGCCATTTTTTTTCTATTTTGATATACCCAGTATCACTCTCACAATTAAGACGAATCTAACGGCAACTCTCAAGCTGAAATCGATCAAGCCGTTTGGCTACAGAGCGTGCCAAAGAAATATACATACATACATACATACACTCGAAAAACATAACCCTGCTTCTGGCGCAGTAGGATAAAAATAAATTATATTGAAACTCTTGAGTCTTTACTAATAATGAAGCAAATACCTCATTGATCTGCATAGTAGACCCTCACATATGGAAGTAGCTATCACAGGTAAGATTAGCTTATGAATCTTACATACTGTTTGGCAATCAAAAATGCTACCATTGATAAGTAAAACGATTCGTTTTATTTATAGGAACCGAGCATTACTCAGAAAGTTGAAGTTAGAAAAATGTTAAGCAATTTCAATGAGTAGGTATCTTTAGTTCCATTTCTACCAAAAACTATATCCAGGCGTGGATGTAAAATGCAGCACCGCCCCCGCCCACAAAAATATGCACATGCAGTGGGTGCGGTAAATATGTTTCTTTCCATAATCAACAAAGTAAAAAGAAAGCGCCGAAATATTTCCAGAACTAATTTTCTCTCTTGTGACTCAAACAACGAGCAATCTCAACAATCAGTAATTCAGCCAATCCCCGCTCACTTAACACAAAACTTTCCTATTTGGCTATATCTTCTATTCTGCGGACATCTGTCCACTTTCCGGCCCGGGCCCTTTTGTCCGACCCTCGTCGGCCGGCACTATTTACTTGTCAATGTTTTCATAATTCTTATCAATATTTTGGTTTATAATAACAGTTTTTTTATTTTGAATGCGTTTGTATAGCTGTACAAAGGTGTTTTGGCGCGTGGCCAAAATCGGAACTAACGCCGCCATCTTGTTTTTTCAATACATTTCATAAAACAATTTGCACAAATGTTTGCCAACAGCGCCCCCTGTCAACGTCATTCGAGCGCCAAAAGATACTTGTAGCAGTGTACACTTAAACGCAAAATAAAATGTCAGTGACAAGGATTTAAAATAAATTAAAAGTATCAGTCTTGTAGGCTTTAGTTTATAGTTTTTATTTGTTATGACAAAGTCGCGGGCAAAAATTTGCTATGGATAAAAATAAATATTTAACTCCCGATAAAACTTAGATACCAAAAATAAACAGAAGATTCTTAACTTATCTATTCTTATAGCCACAAACATAAAAAGTACCTACACAGTATATTATATTTCGTGTGATGTTTTGTTTATTTAATTCCAACATCAAGTTTGTACAAAAAAATAATATTTGGGACGGACGCTTATTATCGGAGGAGGCACCTAAAAGAGGTTCTTAAGAAAAATTTTGGTGTAACACAAAAGACATTTTGCCTCGTGAACCCACTCGGAGACGTCAAGTGTAGCCAGGGATTAAAGCCACGAGGGGTAGCTTCGCGAATTCTTTGGAATACTTACTTACACAATATTATAGAAATAGGTTTTGGGTTTTTCTTTGCTTGAGATAAAAGCTAATGTAGCACTACAAGAACTAAGTAAAAATACTGCAAAAAAATGGTCTTATGATTACTCGTATTTTTAACTGACTTCAACAAAAGGAGAAGATTCTCAATTTGGTTGATTTTGTTTTATTTTATTATATTTTTTTAAGTTTGTTTCCTCAGAACTACGTTATTTTTACTCCGATTTGCAAATTTTTTTTACTTGAAAGAATATACTTTCAGATTAGTCCCATAGAAATTTCATCAAAATCGGTTCAGTAATTTGGTTTTTAAACCAAAATTACTGGTAAAAATTAAAGTAAACGAAATTGCGTCGTTTGCTTTACTATGACTTTTCAGTGGTGGCTTGGTGGAATTGTCATGGGATGCATAGTGGCTATAAGTGCCGTATATTTACATAATTAACCGACTTTAAAAAGGAAGATGTTCTCAATTCGACTGTATTTTTTTTGTACGTATGTTACGCGATATCTCCGGTAATTATAATCGATAAAAAAAATGTGGATAGGGTATGCCTCAGAGGTGGTCCCATATAAATTTTATTAACTTTGCTTGCATAGTTTTTCAGTTTATACGTATTTTTGCCACTTAATTTATATTAATGATGTTAATAACTTCCTGTCACTGATATTTACATAGAAGTGTTATACAAATTTGTTTGGGGTAAGTACAACTTAAAAGTGAAAAATAAAAACTTTTTTACAAAAAAAAGACAACCGACTTCCAAAAAAGACACTACAAAGTTGAAAAGAACTTTAATTTCAGAAGTCGGTGGCAAGCAATGAAAATGCGAACCCAACGACACCGACTTCCGAAATTAAAGTTATTTTTCACTTTGTAATGTCTTTTTTGGAAATCGTTTGTTTTTTTTTGTAAAAAGTTTCTTTAGGTACCTATATACATTTTGAGATTGTTTTTGTGTTTGTGTTGTTTTCACATTTCACCAAATCCGTTCAAAACAACTTCAAAAACCGTGTTGTACCGCAGACAAAGAATAGAATAATCTTTATTATGTATCTACACCATAAATATTACAGATAGGAGTGTAGAAACTTCGCAAATGACAAATGTCGCAACAACTCAGTGACCAAACAGCCACTCAGTGCCACCAATAAATGTACACACACGTACCGATACAACTATTTTCCGCTCGAACGGTTGGATACCCTTACGTTAACCGCAGCGATGCTCTCAGCCCGTGAAGTAGACGCGTGATGCGCGACCCCTGGGGACAGAAAGGTAACATCACATTACCTTACGGAAACTCAGTACCGGAAAACTCTCATACAAACCTAATAATAGACGCGTTTTGTGACAACTGTTATAATATCAATGTCGTAGGTAAGAATAATATTTTTTCAAATATAGGTAGGTACTTAAAATAAGTAGGTACCATGTGGTTTGGAAAATTATGTTTATGTAATTAGGAATTTGGAATTTTGCATTTGCCTATAATAATGGGCATTGATTTTTTTACGTTCGAAAAGTGCTGGTTCTGAGCCTAATTTGAATAAATGAATTGATTTTTTTTTATTTCTTATACGGGCTTATTCTATATACCTACCTATTATAATTTGTATTCTATATTTAATTTGGTAACCCTAAAAATAATATTAAAGTTACCGAGATATCATTTATTTTTATTTTAATCAACAGCCCAGGGATTTAGAAGGAAAACATAAATAATATACAATTATTAAAGCGATGTAAGCTCAGCCAGCGTAACATAGGACATGGTTTACCCTGAGGCACTTCGGTCTAAATGTTTACAGAATACATAGAAACAGATAACCCCTTTTATTTATACAGGGTTACTTTATAAAAAGTCGGTAACAAAAGAAAAAATATTTGACCTGGTTTTTTTTTTTGCAACAAATACCGGTTCTCCATATAAGTATGTATATAAAAGACATTCTTGACTGAATAACTGACTGATTGACAGACAGGCATGAAATTCGGAAGATATATTTCTCAGGGGGTGTAGAGAGGGTGCGAAGATTTTTCGAAACTTCACCCCTGAACGATTCAACGAGTTGAAAAGGATATTTTCGAACACAGTCACGGGCATAATAGAAGCAGTCAAAAACATTACTAATCGTGTTCTGAGTTGAGCTGCATGATTAGTGATAAATGCATGCACTTAGTGGACAGGTTCACTCAATCTGTGTGGTTATTTCCTCTAAATACCATTTCAGACACCGATCTACAAATCTTCACATGATCTGAACAAGATAATATCTGGACTTTTAAAGAGACTGTGACCTCTGAAGTTTGTTTCAGCCTTTCTTCTCAGAGTAGTCAGGAAACGCCGACATCGTCCAGTTTTTAAATATGATTTGACTTTGAAAATGTTTGTACATACAAACCTACTTACAGAAATCAAATCATTTAACATTATAAACATACAAAATAGCCGACGACGCAAGTAACAAAATATATAAAACCCAATATCCTAGATTTAATATGAACCGCTATGGCCAGTCCGCAACAAAAACATGAAATAATAAAAACAGCTGCAGTTAGTTCCGTACATAAAGCATACACCTTAATGGCATTAGTTAACACCTAACTAGACGTTTTAATTAAATTTTACTCTACATTGTAACAATTTAACGCCGGCCATGTTATAAAAAGTAATGTTAATAAGACCCCGGGCCTGTTTTACGCAGGCTGTAAATCAGGCCTCTTTTCATTTTGGCAGAGGTGTCTGATCATTTCTTTTCCGCTTAGGGAGGAATTAAACTTGTCTATGGGCAATTGTGAGCTTCCTTCGCGCTTTAAAAATTAAAAGACTCGCGTTTGACGGCGGCGGGTTGTGACGTAATTAGAAAATATCACGTAGGGTGACCAAGGTTTATGAGTGACGTAATAATGTATTGTAACAAGGACGTTTACTTTTATTAAACTTTGTTATAGAACTTGGGTGTGTTTATTTTTAATTAGCGTGCCTCGTTTTTATTTGAAGTCTTAAATTCATCCAAGTCTCTGGCTGAACAATTTTAAATAAATAAAGTGTTTAGTTTAAACTTAGATTTGTAAAGTTAGGCAAGCCATTTTTTTTTCTGTCCGTGACTTCGTTGGCGTGAAATTTCTCATTTTAACATAAAACACATCCTATCCTATCCTAAACCAGCGCTGGAGCTGTCTCGTATAGAGTCTTAGCATTATGCTGAGCGATGGGCATTTTGCGTGGATATGACGCATGTTTTCTCCCAACTTGTTATCTTTTTTGGCCGAAAGGTTCTGGAGTGGCGACCGCGTACCGGAAGACGTAGCGTTGGAAGGCCTCCCACAGGGTGGTCCGACGACCTTGTGAAGGCCGCAGGAACCCGTTGGATGCGAGAAGCACAGCACCGGTGAAGGTGCTTGGGGGAGGCCTATGTCCAGCAGTGGACGTCTTCCGGCTGAAATGATGATCATGACTGTCCCTCTTCCAGACATCCCGATACGCAGTTCTATAAACAAATATTATCCCTTCTATAAGGCTAATGCACACTCCGTATTTAAATGTCACAGCACTTCGTCTCACATCTAACTGCACCTTTATCTTACCTTTCATCTAAGTTAGGGCCACAACTCAGTTTTATAGAGGCAATCGTTTAACGACACCCTAAGCTTTAACTTTCCAAGTTGATCATATATATTTGCTACGGTAAACGTTTTCAATTGAAACTCTTCAAGTTATAGCTTTGAAATTGAGTTAGCCCTACCTGTGCAGATTTCTGATTTATGTGATGGTTATAGCAGATTTTTTTTTTACTTTGTCGATTCGATTTTGATTGGTTGTATTATATAGTTATTATTAATTCAATCCGAGATTGTGACTTTGGCTCATAACCTAACGCTGATTCATTGTTTTTTTTTAAACCTTTTATCTCTATCTAACAATTAAAACCTCAAAACCAAGCTACAAGTTCAAAAAGGATCGAATTTATGACCCCTTAAGCGTCACCTACTTGCCAATCCGTGTCTTAATCGTCGTTTTCCACTTTGTATCATTTATAATAAATAGTACTTTTGTATCATTTATAATAAATAGTACTTCGTCAAAATGTCTTATCTTCTGATTAATGACCAGTCTTTCAAACAACAAACACTTTTCTAATTAGAAATTTGCAAAATCACTAATCAAAATCGACATTATTAACTAAAAGCCAACACCCGACACCGGCTCATAAATATTAAATTGATTGATGCATCTAAACGGTTATTTCGGCCCTCTTAAACCAGCATTTCACCCCGTTCAGTCACAGGCAAATGAAAACGGATTAGTGTTGTGCCTAGTGGCAATGGGCTAGCAAACAACCACTAAATATGCGAGCTACGACCTTTAACAGCTCACCGCTAAACCTGGCTTTGTGTGAAACGAGCGGAATTAATGCTGATGGCGCTACGAGTTTTTGCCACCTAATAAGAGAAAATGAGCGAAAGATATAATAAATAAATCATCTTTATTATTTGCTACACAAAAGAAACGCTAAGACGCTCGCAGTTATTATCGTTATTTTTCAGTTTTTTTGCACGCTATTATTATCCTCATAAAATAGTATAAATTTACTAAGAAATATCTGTCTAATTTATTTTTTTGTGATTCTATGTTTTGTCCTGAGTTTTGCCTAACCACTTGCACGTCGGCGTTCGCGAGCCGTGATGTGGGACTTACGTCGCAACGCAACCGATTGCCAGCGCGTCAAAAATGCCGCGGATCTTCCCCGATAAAAACGTTTGCCAAAATAAAAATATTACAGCAATTTCAAAAAAAAAAATGCCATTGATTACGTTAGCTTAAAGAGAATAAACTTAAATAAAAATATATGCTGCAAACATACATATCCATACTTAAAAAAAATGTTAAAGTTAAAAAAGTAAATATTTTTTTCCGATTTCCCGGCAATTTTATTTTTCGTGATTAAAATATGCTATCTGTAACACTTATAAAAATTATAAATAAAGTAGACTATATGTCCTTCAAAATGATTGCAAAAGATTTGTATTTCATTCATGGGAAGTAGATTAAATAAATTGTTCAAAACAAGACTCCTCGGCCGGACCGGGCCGGAACGCTGCGTATCATATTATTAATTTCGTTGAATCTGTTAAAAATATAAACGTTATTGATTTGTTATATATAACTAATTATTATAAATAGTTTATTTTATGAAAATATGGTATAATTTCTCTATTTCTCTTACAAATAATTTCTACAGTCCGTAAACAAACCAGAAACCGAACGTAAACAAACACAAACATAATTCGACAACTTCTTTTGCTAAATTTATCAACTTTCGAGAGTTATAGAGTATGATAATTATACACCATTATAACGTGTATATTGTCTAGAAAAATTTAATATATTACATTATTAGAAATATGCAATAAAACACGACATAATTACGTTAACACTTTTCACATACTCACACACGAAAGTTCACGAAACACGCCTGACTTCAAGTCGTTGTTACAACCACAGGATATTGAAAAATGCACTGCATTTGGTTTCAGAGCCATCTATATTTGTTTCTGTGTATTAAAAACTACAGATAATGTATGAAGGAGCCGTAGTTCAACCGTAAGTTCATGTTTCCGAACGTTCCTCATAATGGCACTGTAGTACCACTGACGTAAGTCCGTAAAAACTTTTGTGGTACTACAGTACCCAGCGACGTGCAAGTGGCTAAGTTAATGTGGAAAATTATAGTTTGATTTAGAAAGGCCATGGATATATTTCTCCACTTGTTTTATACATACATGTATTAAAATAACAACCCTTACAAAACACAGACTTACAGAAGAAATAATTACATTTAATTAAATGTACGTAAAACAGAAATTGATTTAAGTTCTTGACACTTGACAGCTGTATACGACAGACGTCTAAAGTACCAACTTCAGTGATGAAAGGATACGAGCCAGTAATGCAAAATGAAATAAATCTACGCCCAATTTACCCGCGTCTTAATCAAAACACGCAAATTAACTTTTTGACTGAATAATTGGACCCGTCACCTATGTCCCCTCGGAACCATAGCCTCAACATTTCATAGAGCAGAAAATGTTCTTTTAATATCTGAGGTCGAAATTCTGAACAACGAAAATCTAATAAAATAACGTCGGTTCTACAAACTCGCGTCTACGCAGCTCAGATATTTGTTCAAACCGTATCATATGCATGCTTTCATGTTCTCGAACTAAAATTAAATTCCCTCGATTTTCAAAGTTCTATCAACAAGGATTCTTCTGAAACACGGCGAGTACAGAATACTACACAATTTCGTAAACTTAGGGGAGTTAGAGAGTTGGTATGTACTACCTACAATATACCTACTGTATGAATGTGTGAATGGCATGACTTCTGAAAATTTGTCAAAGACCATGCGATTGTTGTACAGAGAGTGGAAATTCCTATGTTACAAACTCTAGTAAGTAGAGATAACCGCACGCCTCACCCGCGTCACACTATTGACAAGCCCCTCACTCAGGAATGTTCTACCACATACTATTAATTGACTTGAGACACATACACAGTAGCTTACTTTGAGGCAAATGTAAGGCTTTCCGTTGGTATGATGTTAAGTTTATATTAATAACTTATTATTATGAGTTTCCACAGCAGCGGGATACTTGCGAAACACACTAAAAGTAGCAATGACTTTGATTTTGAAACTCTACTCCAAACTTATTTTCAATCAATAATAACTTAAAAAAAAACAACCGACTTTTTACAGTTTTAAGTAGTATTTACCCCACACAAATTCGTATAACACCTACTTGCTATGTAAACATCAGTGACAGGAAGTCAATATAACATCATCAAAATAAACTAAGTGGTAAAAATACGTATTATTACGTATTGTACGTATTATTACGGAGCTAACTCAAAAACCAACCAAGCAAAGTTCATAAAATTTATATGAGACCACCCCTGAGGCATACCGCAAACCCTATCCACTAAAAAAATTATGAGGAATTCAATTTACAATTGCCATAGATATCGCGTAACATACATCATTGCGCGTAACAAACAAACAAAAAAAAAAACATACATTCGAATTAAGAACCTGCTCTTTTTTTAAATCGATTAAAAACCGATTGTCTTGAAGTGAGTTCAAACATTCCTTTTCAACACACATCTCTAGTAGCAACGAGTACCAACGAGATACCTGTATAATCCGATTACTTCGCTCGGGAATATTAGAGTACTACTCGAGGGAAATATGTCTAAACACCACCTATAGTACCTACTACAGTACCCGGAGATAAATATTGCACATCGACCTTTACCTTTTTTTGTATTTTATACAAAGAATAAAAATAATTATCAAAAGAAGCAAATCATAATTGTTTTAACAGCTCCTAATAGATACCGGACTGTTTGTATTTCGTGCGACAGAGATAACGCTCAACGAAGCCGAAATTAGCCGATTGTCTCTTTCCAAAGGTCGATGTGCAATATTTATCGCCGGGTACTGTACTTCGTTTTCGCTAAGCGTTCTTTCTGACTGTTTTTTTTTTGCTCGTCTCCTAAGGGTCATAGCGTGATGGTAAACAGCTTATAGCCTTCCTCAAGAATTGGGCTATCAAATGCAAAAAGAATTTTCAAATCCGACTGGTACTTTGAGAGATTACCCCCTACATACACACATACAAAAGACATCATTCAAGTTTCGAACATTCTATATCCAAAAATTAAAGTATCCAGAAAAAAAGTACTATTTTCTTATGGGAAATAACAGCTTGAGCATTTTTTACTGTTACAGCAAAAGTTTACAAATAAGCCCCCGGCTGCTATTTGAGATTGAAAATGCCAAAAATCATATTTTTATAACACAAGTGTTTTATGCATAGCGAAATACGGTCTGGAGGACTTTATATAGAATTATATAGATAGGTACAATCTGGTGCAAGCGTCTCGTTTTGTATGACATGACAGAGGGATATAAATTCAACCTCAAATTCTAACCCCCCTATTGAAACTTGTCATAACTTTCCTATTATTGTTTGTCCTATGTTGCGCTGCGATAACTATTTAATTAGCTTCGAGTTTGCTTTTGGAAGTTACAAGTATATAAACATTACTTAATAAAGCAACAAAAATAATAAGGTTTTTAAAATAAGTACTAGCTTTTAGAGACAAACACTGTGTTGTCTATTTATAGACCTATACTATAAAAATAAAATAAAATGAGCCTTTGCATTTTCTGGTTCTACAATATTCTTTTTTTTTAATATCATATCTTATTTTTTTTACAATAATTTTCTTAAATCATTCGGTGCTGGATGCACCGAATATTTTAATGCAACGCAACGGATTAATATGGCGTTTTCACGATCATTTAGTTAGAGAATTTATTCTGAAAGGATTGTGAATAATACTTAAAATTAAACCCACACAATAGTAAGGAAAATTAAAATCGTTAAAACTATACGAACCAAGGGTGTATCACTAGTTCAATATAAGCAATGCACAGTGCACTCTTAGATCAATTTTGACGTCGCGTCATCAATCAATTAGAATCGAAGGTAGGCTGACTGGGCTGCATATATGGATAACAGAGCACTGCGGTGGTACCTAGTTAAAATAGCATAAATTAAATTTATTTCTTTACAAATATAAATAATGTAGGATACTTCCGCAGAACCTAGCTCACTTTGCTTTGTAAAACAACTATTCTGGGCAGAAACTTTGCGACTTCGTCCGCGTGAAATTTCACCCTCCCCCATTCACCCTCTTAGGGGTGGTATTTCGAAAAACCCTTACTTAGTGGATACCTACTCTTCACAAAGAACACACCCTTCGAATTTCACGTCTCTAGGACCAGTGGTTTAGGCTGTGCGTTGATATATCAGTCAGTCAGGACTTTGAATTTTATATATTATTAGATTAATTAGGTAATAATTATTCACGACTTGAAAAGTGTTAAACTCTTCCAATATCTATTTAAAGCGTGCGAGCGTGGGGTCGATTCTCAGGTGGAAATAGTGTTATTGAGTTTTTCCATTAGGAATTTCTTAGTAACAGTTTGGAAGTTGGCGATGTGATACCCCGTGTCTCGGAAAGCACGTTTTAAGCGGTTGGTCCTACGCCTGATGTCTCTCCGGTCGTGTCGGATAACGTGCCGCCCCATCGGACTATAATTCGATAAACTATAATTAAGAATGAGGGAAGAGGATGGTGCAAAAGTGTGCACGCAGACACAGCTCTAAGTACTTGTCTAACCTGTGTCTGTGCGCACACTTTTGCATTATAATATCTCCCACGCCGCAGGCTAGTCTCCGTTGAGATTGGTCGCCATGACCGAAATATGGTCCGGAAGGCTATTATTTTGTTGGAACTTTCTGTACCTACTTCTGAAATATCTGAACGTGTGTAAATTTTCTCATAGCTAAGGCGAAACTTAGCTCATTTTGATATTTAAAAGAGGGTACCCGAATTAAAATTAGTTCTCCTGAACCAGTCGAAATTACCTATATTCTGTTACCCGATTTTTAAACCACGAATTTTCGTTCAATAAAATCATTATATTAATGTGCGTTTATTTCTCGTAACAATCATAGTTTAATAACACAACAGCCTTCGGCGTGGAGCTGTGGAAGCGAGCCTACCGCCGTTTGCTAAATACAATTTCTAGCGTTATCGTTTACTAGCTCATTCATTTGTAGACTGGCAAAGGAGTTTATGTTTGATGGATGTTTTTGTTACAGTGAGAAATTTATTTATTTACTAGCAGCTGTGCCCGCGAATTCGTTCGCGTGCTTATCGGAAAACAAATTGGATTTCACGGGTTTTTTTTTTGCGCGTAACCCTAATTCTTTTCCTAAAATAAAAGTATCCTAAACTACACCTTATAATATATCTATCCAGCTATCTTCCAGTGAAAATCGCGTCTAAAACGGTCCAGCCGTTTCGGAGATTAGCTGGAACAAACAGAAACACAGAGACAAAAAATAAATTGTTATAAGTACCGTATATAATTATGTCAATCGGGCACGCGGTTTACCTATATCTTCTTATAAGAAGAAACTGAACGGAACCTACTTGCAAGAACCCCTTAACCCCCTTATTTTAATAATTTTGAATTTGTTTTGTTTATTTTTCAGGTTTTTTTTGCCAAATAAACACAATTTTCTTTCTTTCTTTCTTTTCCTTGATAAAACCTACACCGGGGTAATAGCGTAGCATTCTAACAGTAGCAATGGGTTTCATTTTGACAGCTCAACAAAATTCATTGCGAACGGAAATACATAATAATGTTTTGGGGATCCAACGCCAAAAATATTAAACTGGGATTCAAAAGGCTCCAACGAAAATGAATCATTTACGTTGTTGAGCAGACAAATTTTTCGAGCTTATGAAGCAATGGAATAAATATATTATAATATCTTTCAGAATGATTGAGATTGTGATTGAAATGGTGTTAAACTACGCAATTAGAGTGCAGGATATAAAATTTCAACTCGGAAGTTATAATTTACACAATTTTAGCTTGCCCCCACTTGCTCTTATCTTTATCACAACACCAACCTTTTGTTTACAAAAAAAACGCATTGTACTAAAATATTCTATTTAAAACGCTTCCCCATGCATGTCAAGGTATTCCGATTGAAAGGCGGACGTCAGCGTCGTTGTGAATTTTTGCAAGGCAACATAAACTTTGCGTTGCATCTCTTTTACGAGAGAAAGTTCTTTTATGAGACGCTGCAGACGCCATGAATGACGACGCGACTCACGAAGCAATTAAAACTTGCTTGCACGTGTGTGTACAAACGTAATTAGTGTAGTTGCTACTGTCATGAACTGTTTTGACAAGTTGATTTTTAGTGTGTGATTGATGAACTGGTATTTTTTTTATTGTTTTCTTTCTGTTTTCATTGTTTTGAGATGTTCTCTTACACCAATAAACGCATTTTTTTCTTTTTTTTTATTTAAACGACAAAACAAAACACCAACACGCGGTTTTATATTAAAGACATAAAACTTCACATCACGTTTCGATATCAAATCATGTTAATAAAATAAAAAAATGCGTGTAGATATACGGTTTAGTAAGTCCCACCTAGGATAGATGGTGGGTTCTTTACTCTTCGAGGAGATTCCGAGAATGGAAGGGCTTTAGAAATCTCGATAAACAGTGGGAGGTTAACTCAAGAGGTTACCTCAAACAATCATCACATCTAGTCAGAAGTCAGAAAGTCTGATAGGTAACTGATCTGACCATCGTCGATCGGAGGTGAAAGAGCTCCGTGACAGATGCTATGATTAGAAATTCAACCTCATACTTATGGCAAAACTTGGGCTATGGGCATACTTATGAAAGCTTTTATTTCAGGCGACGTTACCAAAAATGCTTACAAAAACGTAAACGATGAAGTTATTTTAAAAATCTTGAACCTAATCACGTTAAAAACTAAGTGAAATAAAAAAACTAAGTGACTAAATAAAAACTAAGTGAGTTTGAAGGGATTAGTTCAGAGCTAAAAGGTTTAACTGCCCGCGTCATTACTTCATTAATACAATGTCCATGTTTTCAGGTAAGTTGATCTCCAAGTAAGAAGGGCATTGACCTCGTACGTAGGTCATGACAACGCGCGTACTTACGTAGTACGATTAAAGCGCTGTATGTGTATAACGTTATGTACAGACGCCAGCACATCAAGCTACCAGAAACTGTAAAATTTTCTCAATTAACTTTGAACCTTATGCTTTAGCGATAAAGATGAAAATCTCTTAAATAAATTTGACAGATAAGAGTAGCGTGATGTGCTGGCGTCTGTACAAAGCTTATGTTATTTATATTGAAGTTTGTTATATTATTTAGAGTTGGAACTTAAATTATTTGGTTTTTATAGTTTGGTAGGGTGAGTTTTATAGATATATAGGTACAGAGTGCAGCTTGGTTCTTGCTGTTGAACTATTTTAGTATTGTATATATACTTATAGGTACTTTGGTAGAGGGGCTCATGGCTAAGTTGTAACACCGGTCGATCGATCAGTGTAAGCTATGCTTGGCGTTGTTCGGGCGTATATGGGTGACCAGACCATCATTACATACCAAGACCGTTCCGTGCCTCGGCAAGCACGTTAAGCCGTTGGTCCCAGCTTTCTTTCTTCGATCTTTGACAGTCGTTACGGGTTGTCAGAAGCCCGAAAATCTGACAACCAGTCTCAGCAAGGGGTATCATGTTACCCAGTAACTGGATTGTGGAGGTCAAATGGGCAGTCGCTTCATGTTAAATACTAGTATTCAGCTGCATCCGGTTAGACTGGAAGCCGACCCCAACCCAAAAGTTTGGAAACGGCTAGGCAGTTGGTGACTTATCGGTAATTTGTTTTTCTTATACTTAGGTACAGACGCCAGCACATCAAGCTACCCAAAACTGTCAAATATTCCCAATCAACTTTGAACCTAATGATTTAGCGATAAAGTTAAAAAATCTATTAAAGGTATTTGACAGATTGTAGTAGCTTGATGTGCTGGCATATGTACAAGCTTCTATTTAGGTATGTGGCCACCTACTTGGCATAATCTAAATTAATATTATTACGAAGTAAGATTTTATTTTTTGTATGAGTGTTTGTTTCGCTTTCACGCTGCTGAACGGCTTTGGATGAAAGGCATGTGCCTTTCATCCAAAGCCGTTCAGATGGACCATGACCTGGACAGGGCTTCGACTTTTCGGGGTACTTTGTATCCCGAATCCCCATATTCTCACAGGATCGAGACTTTTCGAGCGAAACCGCGGGGCGTAGCTAGTTAAAAATGTGACTGTCGATACAAAAAGAAGAAGAATTATTGGAAAATTGATGATAATCCATTTTTACATTATATTTTCTATGTATAACACGTTGTAACCCGTAACTCCTTGGACTCTAGCATCTAGGTGAATTTCTAGAACAAATATTTTAGAAGAAAAAAAAAACAGTAAAGCATTGCAGTCTAGCTGGGGACTACTAAATCGATGAGGAGTTTCTAAGTTCCATTTCTAGGTCGAATTAGCTTTCATTGGCTGAACAGTCTCGGCAATTTTTCATCCCCTAAGGGTTAACATTTTGCTACAATGTTTTCACAACGATTTTACGTTGGCATTACATTATTTACAGGTAAAGGCTCCTTCAAACTTATTTTCAATCAATAATAACTTAAAAAAAAACAACCGACTTTTTACAGTTTTAAGTAGTATTTACCCCACACAAATTCGTATAACACCTACTTGCTATGTAAACATCAGTGACAGGAAGTCAATATAACATCATCAAAATAAACTAAGTGGTAAAAATACGTATTATTACGTATTGTACGTATTATTACGGAGCTAACTCAAAAACCAACCAAGCAAAGTTCATAAAATTTATATGAGACCACCCCTGAGGCATACCGCAAACCCTATCCACTAAAAAAATTATGAGGAATTCAATTTACAATTGCCATAGATATCGCGTAACATACATCATTGCGCGTAACAAACAAACAAAAAAAAAAACATACATTCGAATTAAGAACCTGCTCTTTTTTTAAATCGATTAAAAACCGATTGTCTTGAAGTGAGTTCAAACATTCCTTTTCAACACACATCTCTAGTAGCAACGAGTACCAACGAGATACCTGTATAATCCGATTACTTCGCTCGGGAATATTAGAGTACTACTCGAGGGAAATATGTCTAAACACCACCTATAGTACCTACTACAGGACCCGGAGATAAATATTGCACATCGACCTTTACCTTTTTTTGTATTTTATACAAAGAATAAAAATAATTATCAAAAGAAGCAAATCATAATTGTTTTAACAGCTCCTAATAGATACCGGACTGTTTGTATTTCGTGCGACAGAGATAACGCTCAACGAAGCCGAAATTAGCCGATTGTCTCTTTCCAAAGGTCGATGTGCAATATTTATCGCCGGGTACTGTACTTCGTTTTCGCTAAGCGTTCTTTCTGACTGTTTTTTTTTTTGCTCGTCTCCTAAGGGTCATAGCGTGATGGTAAACAGCTTATAGCCTTCCTCAAGAATTGGGCTATCAAATGCAAAAAGAATTTTCAAATCCGACTGGTACTTTGAGAGATTACCCCCTACATACACACATACAAAAGACATCATTCAAATTTCGAACATTCTATATCCAAAAATTAAAGTATCCAGAAAAAAAGTACTATTTTCTTATGGGAAATAACAGCTTGAGCATTTTTTACTGTTACAGCAAAAGTTTACAAATAAGCCCCCGGCTGCTATTTGAGATTGAAAATGCCAAAAATCATATTTTTATAACACAAGTGTTTTATGCATAGCGAAATACGGTCTGGAGGACTTTATATAGAATTATATAGATAGGTACAATCTGGTGCAAGCGTCTCGTTTTGTATGACATGACAGAGGGATATAAATTCAACCTCAAATTCTAACCCCCCTATTGAAACTTGTCATAACTTTCCTATTATTGTTTGTCCTATGTTGCGCTGCGATAACTATTTAATTAGCTTCGAGTTTGCTTTTGGAAGTTACAAGTATATAAACATTACTTAATAAAGCAACAAAAATAATAAGGTTTTTAAAATAAGTACTAGCTTTTAGAGACAAACACTGTGTTGTCTATTTATAGACCTATACTATAAAAATAAAATAAAATGAGCCTTTGCATTTTCTGGTTCTACAATATTCTTTTTTTTTAATATCATATCTTATTTTTTTTACAATAATTTTCTTAAATCATTCGGTGCTGGATGCACCGAATATTTTAATGCAACGCAACGGATTAATATGGCGTTTTCACGATCATTTAGTTAGAGAATTTATTCTGAAAGGATTGTGAATAATACTTAAAATTAAACCCACACAATAGTAAGGAAAATTAAAATCGTTAAAACTATACGAACCAAGGGTGTATCACTAGTTCAATATAAGCAATGCACAGTGCACTCTTAGATCAATTTTGACGTCGCGTCATCAATCAATTAGAATCGAAGGTAGGCTGACTGGGCTGCATATATGGATAACAGAGCACTGCGGTGGTACCTAGTTAAAATAGCATAAATTAAATTTATTTCTTTACAAATATAAATAATGTAGGATACTTCCGCAGAACCTAGCTCACTTTGCTTTGTAAAACAACTATTCTGGGCAGAAACTTTGCGACTTCGTCCGCGTGAAATTTCACCCTCCCCCATTCACCCTCTTAGGGGTGGTATTTCGAAAAACCCTTACTTAGTGGATACCTACTCTTCACAAAGAACACACCCTTCGAATTTCACGTCTCTAGGACCAGTGGTTTAGGCTGTGCGTTGATATATCAGTCAGTCAGGACTTTGAATTTTATATATTATTAGATTAATTAGGTAATAATTATTCACGACTTGAAAAGTGTTAAACTCTTCCAATATCTATTTAAAGCGTGCGAGCGTGGGGTCGATTCTCAGGTGGAAATAGTGTTATTGAGTTTTTCCATTAGGAATTTCTTAGTAACAGTTTGGAAGTTGGCGATGTGATACCCCGTGTCTCGGAAAGCACGTTTTAAGCGGTTGGTCCTACGCCTGATGTCTCTCCGGTCGTGTCGGATAACGTGCCGCCCCATCGGACTATAATTCGATAAACTATAATTAAGAATGAGGGAAGAGGATGGTGCAAAAGTGTGCACGCAGACACAGCTCTAAGTACTTGTCTAACCTGTGTCTGTGCGCACACTTTTGCATTATAATATCTCCCACGCCGCAGGCTAGTCTCCGTTGAGATTGGTCGCCATGACCGAAATATGGTCCGGAAGGCTATTATTTTGTTGGAACTTTCTGTACCTACTTCTGAAATATCTGAACGTGTGTAAATTTTCTCATAGCTAAGGCGAAACTTAGCTCATTTTGATATTTAAAAGAGGGTACCCGAATTAAAATTAGTTCTCCTGAACCAGTCGAAATTACCTATATTCTGTTACCCGATTTTTAAACCACGAATTTTCGTTCAATAAAATCATTATATTAATGTGCGTTTATTTCTCGTAACAATCATAGTTTAATAACACAACAGCCTTCGGCGTGGAGCTGTGGAAGCGAGCCTACCGCCGTTTGCTAAATACAATTTCTAGCGTTATCGTTTACTAGCTCATTCATTTGTAGACTGGCAAAGGAGTTTATGTTTGATGGATGTTTTTGTTACAGTGAGAAATTTATTTATTTACTAGCAGCTGTGCCCGCGAATTCGTTCGCGTGCTTATCGGAAAACAAATTGGATTTCACGGGTTTTTTTTTTTGCGCGTAACCCTAATTCTTTTCCTAAAATAAAAGTATCCTAAACTACACCTTATAATATATCTATCCAGCTATCTTCCAGTGAAAATCGCGTCTAAAACGGTCCAGCCGTTTCGGAGATTAGCTGGAACAAACAGAAACACAGAGACAAAAAATAAATTGTTATAAGTACCGTATATAATTATGTCAATCGGGCACGCGGTTTACCTATATCTTCTTATAAGAAGAAACTGAACGGAACCTACTTGCAAGAACCCCTTAACCCCCTTATTTTAATAATTTTGAATTTGTTTTGTTTATTTTTCAGGTTTTTTTTGCCAAATAAACACAATTTTCTTTCTTTCTTTCTTTTCCTTGATAAAACCTACACCGGGGTAATAGCGTAGCATTCTAACAGTAGCAATGGGTTTCATTTTGACAGCTCAACAAAATTCATTGCGAACGGAAATACATAATAATGTTTTGGGGATCCAACGCCAAAAATATTAAACTGGGATTCAAAAGGCTCCAACGAAAATGAATCATTTACGTTGTTGAGCAGACAAATTTTTCGAGCTTATGAAGCAATGGAATAAATATATTATAATATCTTTCAGAATGATTGAGATTGTGATTGAAATGGTGTTAAACTACGCAATTAGAGTGCAGGATATAAAATTTCAACTCGGAAGTTATAATTTACACAATTTTAGCTTGCCCCCACTTGCTCTTATCTTTATCACAACACCAACCTTTTGTTTACAAAAAAAACGCATTGTACTAAAATATTCTATTTAAAACGCTTCCCCATGCATGTCAAGGTATTCCGATTGAAAGGCGGACGTCAGCGTCGTTGTGAATTTTTGCAAGGCAACATAAACTTTGCGTTGCATCTCTTTTACGAGAGAAAGTTCTTTTATGAGACGCTGCAGACGCCATGAATGACGACGCGACTCACGAAGCAATTAAAACTTGCTTGCACGTGTGTGTACAAACGTAATTAGTGTAGTTGCTACTGTCATGAACTGTTTTGACAAGTTGATTTTTAGTGTGTGATTGATGAACTGGTATTTTTTTTATTGTTTTCTTTCTGTTTTCATTGTTTTGAGATGTTCTCTTACACCAATAAACGCATTTTTTTCTTTTTTTTTATTTAAACGACAAAACAAAACACCAACACGCGGTTTTATATTAAAGACATAAAACTTCACATCACGTTTCGATATCAAATCATGTTAATAAAATAAAAAAATGCGTGTAGATATACGGTTTAGTAAGTCCCACCTAGGATAGATGGTGGGTTCTTTACTCTTCGAGGAGATTCCGAGAATGGAAGGGCTTTAGAAATCTCGATAAACAGTGGGAGGTTAACTCAAGAGGTTACCTCAAACAATCATCACATCTAGTCAGAAGTCAGAAAGTCTGATAGGTAACTGATCTGACCATCGTCGATCGGAGGTGAAAGAGCTCCGTGACAGATGCTATGATTAGAAATTCAACCTCATACTTATGGCAAAACTTGGGCTATGGGCATACTTATGAAAGCTTTTATTTCAGGCGACGTTACCAAAAATGCTTACAAAAACGTAAACGATGAAGTTATTTTAAAAATCTTGAACCTAATCACGTTAAAAACTAAGTGAAATAAAAAAACTAAGTGACTAAATAAAAACTAAGTGAGTTTGAAGGGATTAGTTCAGAGCTAAAAGGTTTAACTGCCCGCGTCATTACTTCATTAATACAATGTCCATGTTTTCAGGTAAGTTGATCTCCAAGTAAGAAGGGCATTGACCTCGTACGTAGGTCATGACAACGCGCGTACTTACGTAGTACGATTAAAGCGCTGTATGTGTATAACGTTATGTACAGACGCCAGCACATCAAGCTACCAGAAACTGTAAAATTTTCTCAATTAACTTTGAACCTTATGCTTTAGCGATAAAGATGAAAATCTCTTAAATAAATTTGACAGATAAGAGTAGCGTGATGTGCTGGCGTCTGTACAAAGCTTATGTTATTTATATTGAAGTTTGTTATATTATTTAGAGTTGGAACTTAAATTATTTGGTTTTTATAGTTTGGTAGGGTGAGTTTTATAGATATATAGGTACAGAGTGCAGCTTGGTTCTTGCTGTTGAACTATTTTAGTATTGTATATATACTTATAGGTACTTTGGTAGAGGGGCTCATGGCTAAGTTGTAACACCGGTCGATCGATCAGTGTAAGCTATGCTTGGCGTTGTTCGGGCGTATATGGGTGACCAGACCATCATTACATACCAAGACCGTTCCGTGCCTCGGCAAGCACGTTAAGCCGTTGGTCCCAGCTTTCTTTCTTCGATCTTTGACAGTCGTTACGGGTTGTCAGAAGCCCGAAAATCTGACAACCAGTCTCAGCAAGGGGTATCATGTTACCCAGTAACTGGATTGTGGAGGTCAAATGGGCAGTCGCTTCATGTTAAATACTAGTATTCAGCTGCATCCGGTTAGACTGGAAGCCGACCCCAACCCAAAAGTTTGGAAACGGCTAGGCAGTTGGTGACTTATCGGTAATTTGTTTTTCTTATACTTAGGTACAGACGCCAGCACATCAAGCTACCCAAAACTGTCAAATATTCCCAATCAACTTTGAACCTAATGATTTAGCGATAAAGTTAAAAAATCTATTAAAGGTATTTGACAGATTGTAGTAGCTTGATGTGCTGGCATATGTACAAGCTTCTATTTAGGTATGTGGCCACCTACTTGGCATAATCTAAATTAATATTATTACGAAGTAAGATTTTATTTTTTGTATGAGTGTTTGTTTCGCTTTCACGCTGCTGAACGGCTTTGGATGAAAGGCATGTGCCTTTCATCCAAAGCCGTTCAGATGGACCATGACCTGGACAGGGCTTCGACTTTTCGGGGTACTTTGTATCCCGAATCCCCATATTCTCACAGGATCGAGACTTTTCGAGCGAAACCGCGGGGCGTAGCTAGTTAAAAATGTGACTGTCGATACAAAAAGAAGAAGAATTATTGGAAAATTGATGATAATCCATTTTTACATTATATTTTCTATGTATAACACGTTGTAACCCGTAACTCCTTGGACTCTAGCATCTAGGTGAATTTCTAGAACAAATATTTTAGAAGAAAAAAAAAACAGTAAAGCATTGCAGTCTAGCTGGGGACTACTAAATCGATGAGGAGTTTCTAAGTTCCATTTCTAGGTCGAATTAGCTTTCATTGGCTGAACAGTCTCGGCAATTTTTCATCCCCTAAGGGTTAACATTTTGCTACAATGTTTTCACAACGATTTTACGTTGGCATTACATTATTTACAGGTAAAGGCTCCTTCAAACAGGCGCGACACGCGATAAAATTGCGCGCGACACAAAGGCACCGCAAGTCGCGCAACGAGTGGCGGCTTTGTGTCGCGCTCGATTTGCGTCGCGCGTCGCGCCTGTTTGCAGGAGCCTTAAATATTTGTATCTAACAGTTTCTGATTGTGTATTGATGGCTTTACCTACTCGCTAGACAATGGGCTGTCTAATAGACATCTGTGTCAGTACCAAGTGTCGGCCTCAGACGAGTTAACAATCCATCTCCTGCAGTCGATTCACATAATGGTTACATATCCCATTCTGTGTCTCTATAATCCCATGATGACGTCATATAGTCCAGCAGCTTCCTTTCTCAGCCCAAACACACTGCACAACGGTACATTATTAACTGCACTAGTCACTAAGCTGCGTCATCATTGCTGGTCTCGTATGCAATTAACCGTGGGCCACTCACACAGCCCCGGACATGGACACTTATCATGAGCTACACAACATCAGCTCGTAATATTGGGTATTCGGGCCGTATCACAATTGGCTCGGGTCCGAAAACGAAAAGGGGAGGTGTACACTGTAAACCGGCTGTCGAAAGGTAAACACTAACAAACTATTCCAATATTGTTGAACGTTGCTCTACAGCGGCTTTGCGCGTTATGGTCCAACGAGCTTGCAATAAATAATATACGTACACTGAAAAAAATAATTTCTTACTACAGCACATTAAAGCGATTTCATTAAGACTTACTGACTTTAGGTATACAGTAAGAAGAAATGTTTGTAAAACAGTAAAAGACAAAACAGTAACTTTTAATGATTGAACATACTATTTACCAAAACCCTAAAAATGTATTTGTACGCCGGAAACGGCAGAATATTATGAACTTTTAAAAGTATGTAACAACTCTGTAACAATATTCTGACAAATAAATGGACTATGACTATGACTACAGAAAAATCGGTTGTCTGTAAAGTCGGTTTACTGACGATGGTTGAACGTGACAACGTCATAAGAAAATACTGATGGAATAGTTGCATTGCATTTGTTAATATTCGCTACACTTCAAGCCGCCATGGAACGCTACAGAGCGAGGCCGCGAGGTAACGCTACATAAGTCGTGTTTTTTCGTGAATGCAACCAGCTTCATCGATTTATTAGACGTTGTCACGTCAAAAAACAACAACAAAAAGGAAAACCACCATTACTGTAATGTACCTAAATAAATTTCAATGGTTTGAACGATATCACCAAATGAATAAAACAGTTAATTTTGTGTCCTTTTAGCTACTTAAAACGTTAAAGTTTACTGTCATGAACTCATGACGGTAACATTTTGCCTTCGGATCAGTAAAAAATTTAATAATGTTTTGGACGTTAGTCTCATATCGAACTGTTTAAAAGCTCCTTCAAACAGGCGCGACACGCGATAAAATCGCGCGCGACTCAAAGGCACCGCAATCTCGCGCAACGAGCGGTGCCTTTGTGTCGCGCGCGATTATATCGCGTGTCGCGCCTGTTTGTAGGAGCCTTAAAGCAGTTCAGATTAATGTTTTTTCATTTTTATTTACTGCTTATTTCTTTCAGTGTACTTTCTCTACGGAATAATTGGTTTCACTGTACATATGTGTTCTCAGCCGTGAATACACCAAAACGTGAATAACCCATCCTGGGGTAAACGTATATTTTATTCGTGTTTGTGTTCCTCCGTTATATTGCTGGACTGTATAAATAAGTTCAGAAGCTGTACTCCTTCCATAGTTTTCATTTCGTGGACGCTAGAAAATGTCAACAGCCGAGCAAATAGACATTACGCTCTGAGAATATGTCGTAACATAAAAGGCTGAAACCATGAAAAAACTGTATTTCTATCCAAAAATACTTTCACATCTAAGAATACATTCTTCATAGCTACATATATGAGTATTTCTTCAGTAATGTAAAAGAACTTACAAGTAAAGACCGCATACAATCACTGTGTCTTTAAACACAATATACAAAAAGATAATTCCTTATTTATGTAGGTAAGTATCTTGGTATACCTACATAAGTTTTGTGATACTTTTTCATTTAACTTTGGTGGAGCTCATCCATCAATCGGTGAATTGGACCATTTGCTATTCTGGAGTAAATTCGTATTATTGTTTTATACAGGCTCTTATTTCTACAAATAAAGCGAAAGAATATCATAAATATGTCTGGTATTTACAATAAATACACAAATAGGTAGGTAGGTAGGTATTTGTTCATTGAGTAGGTACCTACTCAATGAAATATTAGTAGGTACCTATGAGAAAATCCTAAACTAAAACTTCGTACTGAAATCTAAATAATAAGTGCGCAAAAAGATAAATAAAACAGCAACGTCCTCAATTTCAAATGCAAAAACAAAAAGATACCCAATACATATTTATTTGTTTGACGATGTTATTTTATTTAAAAAATAATCATCTCATAATCTCCCACATTTACAACAAAATAAAATACTCATCATTAGCTATCAACATAGAATAGGTCCTAAAGGCTCCAACATACAGGCGCGACACGCGATATAATCGCGCGCGACACAAAGGCAACGCCCGTTGCGCGATTTGCGGTGCCTTTGTGTCGCGCGCGATTTTATCGCATGTCGCGCCTGTTTGAAGGAGCCTTAAGGCTCGTACACACAGGCGCGACGCGACACTCGACACAAAGGCACCGCAAGTCGCGCAACGAGCGGTGCCTTTGTGTCGCGCGCGATTCGCGTCGCGCGTCGCGCCTGTTTGCAGGAGCCTTTAATCGTTAGCGCTTAATCCTAAACTTAATACTAAGTAGGTAGGTTAAGTCTAAGATGCATAATCTTAGACTTAGAGCAAGCACACAGAATATTTAGAGATAACGCCCGCACAGAACCGAATCAATCGCTATAGAGTGCTAGATATCAATCGGTATATACGGTATATACGCACATGTCAATACACTGATTGCTAGAATTGCTCACATGAATTCCTGCGACATGAGACGGTTCAACTAATAGGCGGTTGTGGATCAGATGTGGTGGGTTCAATGTGCATTTGTGTTTGATTCGCACTGCTTGGTAGTAAGTTATTTGATATTAGCTGCGCCCTGCGGTTTTACCCGCATAGGCCTCGATCTCGTGGGGACATTTACGCACTTACGTATAATGTCTTTGGTCCTTGACATCAAGCAATGGACAAAATTGACAAACTTTAATTGGTTGAAACTACTTGAAACCGGTTTTGACTACCTACTTTGTTTGTGTGTATTAAGATAGTTTGGATTCACACGTACATTGGTATTGGACACTCGCAAACGTCTACTATGCCAATGTCAACGCTTTTGATTGTATTAACCCCAAAATTTGCACGCCGAAATTAAGAGCGGACGGGGCCTGCGAGGAATTTGAAAAATAGGTATTTGAAGAAATTATTGCTATCGACTTACCTCAAGTCTGCGCCTGTAGTGTCTGATAGGGACAGCTGCAGCTCAGACCGAAATTATCACAAAAATTTTGACGAGATCGACGTTTCATATTGCCCTTTTTTCTCCTCGAAAACTGAGCCGATTCAATTATTTTTTCCATTAACATTTTAAGAAAGAGTATGTTTAGGTTCCTAACATTTATTTTTATGTTAAAAACTTTTCTAATTTGTCTAGTAGTCCCGGTAAAAATAGGGCGTTTTTTTTGTCATTTTTAGAGGGTCATATTTTCTTTACTAATTAGTTGCTGAAAAAAAGAAACCGACGGGACATGTTTACAGCAGACCTTGATTTTATGAAAGAAAAAAATATTGCTCTAGAGGCATTATTCAGGAAGAAAAAGGGGAATATATTTGTATGGGGAATCGCAGACCCTGTTCCCTCTTAATGGCTGAATAAGAGATCAATATATATCTTTAAGAACCTTCTGTACCTTATTTACACAAATAAAAGATTTGGATTTTTTTTTACGGCTTTTCTAAGTAATTTACCTACATTTGAACGGGTTTTGTTCAAGTAAGGCAATTACAAAATCGCTTACCTACTATTGTTATGCTGATCAATTTTCTCGCTTTTTCTATGGCTTGGCCAAAAATTGGAAAAACTCGCTTGACTTTGAAACTCCCTAAACTTATTTTCTAAGTTGATAAAAAAGAACATAATGGTAAGCTTTTTCGAAGAGTCGATTAAGTTTCGCTTACATAAAATCCCTACAAAACTGTCAATGGTCTTCAATCTATCTAAAACTCTTTACTAAACGTTAAGTATAGGAGTACAAAAACAAAGAGCTACCATCCCATTTTATGGGTAGGAGTGATATAATAAATAACCGTTAGGGCTGTAATCCTCGACAGGTTAGGAAAAGTTGACCTGTCATAGTCCTTAACTTTTCCAACGAAAATATTAGGTCCCCTGATCACAGGGTAACAACTCGCCCCCATCAAGGGGCGAGTTGTGACCGAGCTTAGATTCAACCCTAATTGTAAATTGAGATTTATTTTGGAAAGGCAAACATAATAACCCAGTCTCTGACTAAATATTTGATGGCTTTAAGTTTGATTCTATACCTGCTTTATGCCTAAGCCGGCTCTCCCTACAATAAGTTTGCGAAATATTTATATTGCGCAATATGATTGAATCAGCTCTTTCACTCAGATCCATTATTTTTACGCAAAAAGTTTGACGGCCCTTAAGCTTCCGTTTTCGGTTGAGTAAGACCTGTGCAATACTTATTCTACACGGTGCAATCAAAATATGGTGCAATAAAAATTAAACTCGCTCGAAAGGTGGAAGGAGAGCTGGCTTTTGCCCAGCAGTGGAACCAGCCATCAATGGCTAGTAAAAATAAAACTTTTCTTCATGCATTGCGCAATATCAATATACGCCCTAAGCGGTCAAAATAAGTACAAAAATGAAGAACTGCCGGTCGATTCTGTTAAAATCTCACCGTGAAAACTTAGGTGAAGTGAGTTTGTTTTTGCTAGGAATTGACACTATTGACAGCTCACTCCACGCTCACTTCACCTAAGTTTTCACGGTGAGATTTTTACAGAATAGCACCGCAGAATCAAAATTAAATGTAAAAATTAAAAACATAATTAAAATGAAATGCACAACTAAGAGCACAATAAAGATAATTCAATATAACACAAAATCAGATTCTAATTCAAAATGTCCAGAGAACACTCCACAATATGTATCTGTAATATTTATGTATAAGAAAACTAACGTTAGGTACTTACCCCATTTCAGTTTGTTAACCGTCCTTGTTATTCTGTTATAAGTGTACCTTCAGATAAAATCTCTCGTTGCTCAAGGCGGGTAAGGGGTCTCCGTCATCAATTACCCTTGCCGACTTAATCTATTTATTTACTGTCAATTTATGTGCATCCTACTTTCTCATTCCATATCTCCGGACTTTGACAAAGTGAACAATAAAGGTGAGTATAGACTAGAGCATTTAGTTGTAAGAAAACATCGAGCGTTCGCCTTTTTTAAATTGTATCGAACTGCACATCGAACAAGACGCTCGATGTTTTGTTACAACCTGATTTTAAAAACCAACGAGCGTATTAGTGTAACATTTTATCAAGAAAAGGCACAAGCGGTACCTGTAGGTCCGATATTTCAACAATGAACGCTAGGTAAAAAGAAATGTTACAGGTCGAGCATTCGCAGAAACGTTACATTACATGAAAATGCTTTTGCTTGTATTGTACTTACCTTTCATAAGAACGTTATACTACATGAAAATGCTCCAGAAAATGATCTAGTGTATACTTGCCTTAAAGTTAGCAGGTGACAAATGCAAGAAAATGGCGTCGATTTTCAAGAATAATTTTTCGACAACTTAAATTAGGTATATGAAAAGTATGTCTTAAAATAGCAAGAGGGAATGTCAACTGAGATTAAGCAGCGGAATCTGGAAGTTCGTGTGAAAACCGATTGTTTTATATTAGAGGATTATTAACTTTAATTGGTTTCCGACCGTGGGTTGAAATGACGTTCTCTGTAAGCTTCCTCAAACTGTATAATTATATAATTTGGGGGCCTATCAGAATACTTTAATTAAAATAATAAAGTTACCAAGTCGGCCAAGTTTTAAGTAGATATTTTTTGTGTAAAGCCAGCATTTTCGCATAATAGTACCTTTATTTCGTCAGCCATTCATTTAGAGATTCTATAAGGAGAGCAAGGAGGGTTCTGTAGTTGAAGCGATTGCTTCGCATAATTGATGGAGCTCAAACGAGATTATTTGTACAGTACCTACAATAATAATATTAAATTTAATGAAACATTCGTTTGTGTAAACTGAAATAAGATTTATTCAATATTTGCACGCAATTTAATGATAACGTCTGCACTGTACCGTTGCGCGTTGCAAGAAAAACACAATGAAATGAATACTCAAAAGAATAAATTAATATTTTTTTCGAATAATAGAGCTGTTGTTGAATAGCTTTTAATTATCTTTTGACTGCAGTAACGTTCAGTCGGAACTTCGGAAGTGAAATGATTTTTTGATAAGAGAAACGGAAGGGTCGAATGGAACTCCTTTGTTGTCACCCTACGCATGGCTACCGTCTGTCCATCTGTCCGTCAGAGGCTTTTGAAACACGACATTAAAAATATATGTATAATATGTAATGCTACTCACTAGGTATGTACCGAGACCATTATTATTGAGATCCTGGGTTCGATACCGTTTGGGCATGATTATAAGGGTAAGTAGTTAAGTACTTACAATTTTTTTTTTTTTGGAAAGTTTGATATAAATTCTACCCTAACCTATACTTAATATCATTTTGAATGTATTCTGAGATTGATATCATTTATTTATTCCCCTTGAGAATATTTTTAATACTTACTAGGTATTTTATGTTTTTGTTTGTTCAAAAATTCTTCGCAGTAGGACTTACCCGTACGTACTTAAGAACTTATATGATATCTATAGTAAAAGTGCGCAGTGCTGCACACCCCTACCCTATTTCAAGTTAAACAAATATCAACTTTATTTCAATGTTAATTAAGTTGATTTCAGTGACAATTGAAAAAGTTTTAAAAATGTTTGAAATTGTAGCGTAAACTGAACTTTATTGTGCAGGAATTAAAGTTATTTTTCCATTAATGTATATTTGTTTACATTTTTCGCAAACAAATCGCGAACGCAGATTAGGTATGGTGGCTGCAGCAACAGACCGGCTATCACGTTATGCTTAACCTTAGATGTACGTTTGATGCGAGAATCGAGCCCCTTTTTGCCACTGTGATAATCGAATTGTCAAAAAAGGTGGAGAGATAAAGTCAGGAAAATTAATTGTTACGTAAGCTACTAACTTAAGAGGTACGTACATTTAAATCACAACTGTCATTCTTTGACAGTTGTATCTGTGTGGTTGTATGAAATGGCTCTAAGTCGGCAAATTGACATCGGTATTCAATTTGCTTAAGAGCGTTTACGCCGTACGGCATTTCATACAAACTTTCAAGCCCTTTTTTTCCGAAATAAATGAACCGATTTTAATGAAACTTCATACGCATAAGCGGGATACAAAGGTCTAAAAAGTTAGTAGAGAACATTTTCGAAAAATAGTGTTACAGCCAAACTAGACCGATTTTAAATTTTCCATAGAAACAGACATTTCCAGTAATATTTCTGTTTATGCGTATAAAATTGCATTTAAAACGGTTCATTCATTTCGAAAAATAAGGGCTTGAAAGTTTGTATGAAATGCCGTACGGCGTAAACGCTCTTAACAAATACAATATACTTAATGTATAGATCTGATACAATCAGATAAATTAATTGTTTCCTTTCAACTTTTAATCGATAATTCCCTAATTCCATTGAACTCTATTATATCAGTACCAGAGAGAGCCAAAATAGCCTTTACATTTCAACGTCAATTACCAAAACATTTGACTTACAAAACTCCAAGTAATTTCTTCAAAGAAATCAATCGTCTATACAAAACAGAACCGATATCCCAATACTCGATACGAATCAATCATTTATTGCTAATAAATGATTGATTCACGATTGCTAATAACTGATTGATTCACGTAAACCGTTCAATTAGTCGTTTTTACAGAAGCCTTTCACAAACATATACTTTCGTAAGTGTTCCTGAAACTCTCTGAGTAGCTTAACAAATTACTAACATAATTATTTACTAAGCAAAATAATATAAATCAAAGAAATCTATTAGGCGATTAATGTGCTGAATAGACGGGTATTGGCAGTCAGTGGACCTACCAATACCCGCTTATTCAGCACATAAGAGCCTAATACCTTTCCTTGATTTATATGTATTTTATTACCCGACTACAACGAAGCAAAAAGGAGGGAGAGCCGTGGTCGTACGCCACCTACCCTAACATACATTGGCAAAGCGGCATATGACCACGGACAACCTCTGAACATCATATGTATTAAATTATACTTAAACTAGCTACCCCCCGCGGTTTCACCTACATACATGTCGATCTCGTGGAAATATCGGGATAAAAAGTAGCCTATATGTTAATCCAGGGTGTTAGCTACCTCCATACAAAATTTTATCAAATTTGGTCCAGCCGTTTGACCGTGAAGAAGTAACAAACATATCATATATGTAAACACAAACACATACTCACAAACTTTCGCCTATAAAATATTAGTGTGATATATTACGATAAATATTAACGGCCGTGACTTACGAGCGAGAGTCGTAGGTCGTAGGTTCGAATCCAGACAGGCGTTTTACTTTGTGTCAATTATTTCATCACCACTGCTCTCAAAACGGTGAAGGAAAACATCGTGAGGAAACCGGCATTTCCTCGAACCAAAAATTCGAAGACGTACATCTACCAACCCGCACTGGGCCCGCGTGGTGGATTACAGGGCACTCCCCCTCTCGCCGAGAGGAGGCCTGTGTCCCAGCAGTGGGAAGATTATAGGCTGATTATGTCTTTATGTTATGTAAATATTAGAGATAAATTTTATTCACATGAAAATCTTTTCATGTTTCATACTTTTTAGACTGTGATTTTTCAGAAGTCGGGTTTAACGGTTTTGTGGGTTCTAGTTTCTGAACTTGCTTTTTTCTATATCTGTTCTTTTTTTTACGTGTTGTATGTATGATGTTTCTGTTCCCAAAAAAATCGTTGATAATTTCGGAGTTTTAAAAAGAATCTTGACCCGACAAAATGTCATATGAACCACCGATTGTTCATGAGAAAAATACACTCGAAACAAGAGTAAATATAATCGATGCAAACGAATTCTGGTAGGCGATCGTTTGACGGGTTCATTTAATAACGTAAAATCTCATAATGGCTTTTAAATACAGTAGTTAGGCGTATAGTTTTAACTATAGCCTACTCTTCAATGATTTGTTACAAGTAATTTAAGCTTTCTGAAACTTAGGACAGCGGAGTGATTGCGTAACATACTAACAGTAGTAATGACTTTCAATTTTTCGAACATATATCGCAGCTCACATGGCTTACTGTTTTATCTCATTTTTAATGATTTGAGTTAGGACAACTACATTATTACATTCGTGATTCTTTCTATTTTGTTGCCTTTCAAAATGGTTATACTTTGAGATCCAAATAACATAGAGATACGGCGGTTAGTGAAAAATGTAAAGAATCACGAATAGAAAAATGTAGGTATATATATATAGATAGGACAGTTAGTCATGCGAGCGACTATATGAAGCAATGGTTTAGCAATATCTGATGTGTATGTCGCAGTCAACTGGTAAAATTAGCTGTTTAGTTAACCGCCTAGCCTTTGAAAGTAGTGCTCGCCTCGCTTCGCTCTCTCAGCTCGCACGCGTTTGATCACAGTTCTAACCTAACCTAACCCATTTGGTCGGGGTGCCCTGGCTTAGTTATTGCGACCAATTCGACTCGTGCGTGATTGGTTACAGACTTCCAACCTAACCTATAATTGAATATCATTCAGGCCGTTAGTTGAAGCGGCCGCCGTTTAGTTAAAAGGCTAGGCGGTTAACTAAACGGCTAATTAAACCAGTTGGCTGTGAAATGTTTATGATGTGATTATTAATCTACCTTTTTTTCTTTACAGATTGAATTGCGAAAACCACAGCATTGGAAAAACAGCCTTATTAACATGTGAGTAGTATACAAAACTTTGAATGTTTTTCGTAAATATTACATAGGTTTATAGCTAGTTAACTGAAAGGAGGGCAATTGAGCATACAACGTCCTTATTATTGTGACTGCCTGCGGCTGTACCCAACTCCCTTACATATTGCTTTTAGAAAAACAAAGAGCTCCACAAAACACAAACAAATTGACAAAAATACTCGCGGATAACAAGTCGGTCTTCGATCTGGAATCAATTATATTTTTAATAAAACCCTTTACCCGTATAATACTTAGTCAAACATGAAAGTGATGGCTCGTTTGTCGTATTTTTTATTCGAATTTTATCACGAACTGAACGCGATATTCGAATAGATTTGCATAAAACGAATGGACATGCGAATAATCCCCCATCTAAGTATCTTTATGCGATGTAACGGTTCTCTAGAAACAATTAAAAGGATGAAATTACATAATATGACGCCTTGTTTCACGGAAGGATTAGGCAGAGATGTAGATATCTATTATAGTACCTACACCCACATTTCGATAATTATGTTGGAAGTCCAATGTAACAGGGGCGAGCTTATTGCCATCAAACGGGCACAAATTCAGATTCCAGCTGCTACTGAGATATTCCTGATAGAAACGCCCATTAAGGGTGCGTTTCCGCTGAAGAGGAGCTGGGCGGAGCGGGGCGGAGCGGAGCGGAGACGTGCAGGAATCGTCCAATAATAGACGAGACGAGTGACGCACTGAGGATTTCAACCAATGTGATTGGTCGATTCTTGTACGTCTCCGCTCCGCTCCGCACAGCTCCGCTTCAGTGGAAACGCACCCTAACACTTTGCCCGACCCGGGAATAGAACCCATGATCTCATGCTCCGCAGCAGCGCTTGTGACCACTAGACCACCGAAACAGTCAAAGGATGAATATTGGTGAATTTTGAATGTAGAACAACGCTGTTTCATCATACAGGATGATTGGAAGATGGTTGGAAGATGGTTGAAAAGCTTTAAAGCGAAAGATAGTATAAACAATTTAGAACCATTTAAGCCATGGTTGTCTTAGATGAAGTCTTACCAATTTTTTTTTAAGCTAATTTTAATGTTTTTTATGTGTAATGAACTAATAACACAGAGGCCTAAAAACATATTTTGCTAGATTGCTTACACATTTCTTTAATTAAATAAAATAAAAATGAATTCATTTATCATTCAAATTGGCCCCAAAGAAGCAGTTTACTTAAATTTTGTGATTTCCAAAAAAAAAAATTAGGTACTTACTTAAAAAATAATTGGTAAGACTTCGTCTGAGACGACCCATGACTTAAATGGTTCTATGTTGTCTGCACTATCTTCGCCTTAAAACTTTGCACCCATCTTCCAATCACCCTGTATGTCACACGGAAATATTGACGTAACCCGCAACTAGGATTAAAACGGACCGAGGCGAGGCGATATTACACTCGCGAGGCATAATGTTACTCGTAAACTTTTCAATGTCAAGTAGCAAATTACTCAAGCGGCGTTAGGGTTATGTTTTCTAAACATGCGTTATATTGAACGTATGTTTGTAATGGTTGAAACTTGACCTACAGACCTGAAGGGTAGACGTAACATTCGTAAACTGACAATTTGTTTCATATTGACAGTTCGCCCACGTTCATTGAGTCATTTACGTTGTTGAGTAGATGATTTTTTCAAACCTATGAAGCAATGGATTCTTCAAAACTCATGGATTGTGTAAGTGTGCTACGCAATTAGGGTGCTTGTTTAAGCGGAAACTTAAAGGTAGAATAGAATAGAATACTCTTTATTATGTACACCATATAAATAAAGGTATATCTACTTATAAAAGTTTTTGAAGTGAAAACTGGGAAAAAACCATTGAACTCGCAACACTGTTACCGTAACCGACACCGCGCGTGTGTTGTTTATAAGACGATTAAAAAAATACACATGTAATTGTTCAAGTTTTCACTTCTATCGGCACTCCCGGAATGTCGCTGTTTTTTTTTGTTTTAATTTATTGTCTGAAAGCTCTCTGATCAAGGTCGGGATTCTTAGCTGTCTTTTGGTTCATTGAAATTACAACTACCAATTTTCACTGAACCAGAGATCTGAAAACACAAAATAGGTCTTTATACAACTGTACTTTATAATCTACAGTTCCTTTAAACCCTTCGTATTTTCGAACGTAGATCCACACGGGACACATGGACCTTTTGTTTCTGTAATTAAAATTCTATCGGTTAAAAGTCAGATTTGTATAATTCTGACATTCTGAACTACTAAATTAGAAAAGTTTAACAAAATGCTCTCAAACGTTCCAAAACGTCGCTAAACAATTACCGTACAATCCTGCACTCTCCTCCCGTCCAAACGTGCAATAAACGCTACCTACTTATTAGGTATCCTCCAATAATTACCTCAACTACGTATACATACCCACAGCTGGAGGATACCTATCTAATCACAAGACAAATGACAATGGAGCCCACTTAAGCTGATCCGTCCACGCGAGATTATCCGCTCCGTTGTTGTTGCTATATACACACTTGTACCGGATAGTCCTTATCATTATGTGGATGAAGACCTTATTTCTTGGAATGTATCTAATGGTAGCCTAGTTGAGGTCTAATTGTTTTGTTTTTCTGGAAAATTTTGTACGGTAGCTATAAGGACGTGCATTTTAGTAAGTACATACAACGATATGATTTTATTCCAAGCTTACATCTTTTCATTACTTTAGCTATATTGTCACTTTTTCTTCAAAACCAAATACAAATATGTGACATCCACTGACCTCTACAATTGTATAATATGTATATTACAGGTCAGTGGTGCCAAATCATTCTAAACTCGCTTGACAGTTCGAATGCAACTAGAGTTATTTTATTGCCAGTCTGCATTTTATAAGGTCGACTTTACCAGACACCCTTTACAGTAGGTACCTACCTAAGTATCTACTTGTAAAATACCCGTGTTAGTCTTTACCTCTAGGGTTAGAACTTTCTAGGACATAAACCTACCAATATGTAGGAGGACAGCGTATAATATTATTCGTAATATTTACAGGCAAAACAGTAAAGTTTAAATAGATATATGAAAATTCATATAACATTTCAAAATATTTTTCATCAAAATCCGTTGCGCATTCACTCCGAACAATCATTATACGTACTTAACCCATAAAAGCGTCAACCTTTATTTCAATACATCCCAAATTTCCAATACGAAAACATCAAAAAACAAACTCGAAATATCCAGGGGTATAAACCCGAAATCATCATTAAAATTAAACACCGGGTCGGGAGGACGATGCGGCTCGTCGGCTCTCGGCCCTCAGCACTCGGCCCTCGGCTTTAGGCGTCACAACGGTGTCATGTGAGAATATCGTTGTAAATAAATTGTTGGCCAACGCGGTGACCGTTGTCATGAGATTATGTGCCCCTGTGACGAGTGATCCATTACTTTTCATATTTCATATAACGTACCGTGATCTATCTCGATTATATGCCAACCGCTTAACTGAGACGTTGCCTGAGGTAGCAGCGCGATGCGGGTGAATGATGGCACCTATTACCTAGGGTTACCAATTTTATTAAAATACTTTATTTTTTTTTTATTATAAGTAGCCAGGCATTCGCAATTTAATTTTTCAGTAATAATTTAACTTTTTTTATTTCTTAAAAGTCCGGACGGGGTTTCATAAAGCCGGATATGTCCGGACGGGTGGTAACCCACCTAAACATACATACTAGGTATTGATTTAATTTAATAAGCGACATGAGCCAGTAGGTACCTAGCTACTAGCGTCGAAACAAATCAAAAGTAGAGTAATTATTGGATAATAAAATCTTTATTATAATATCCTTTCTGACTTCTTAAATTGGTATATTTTAACTTGAGAGCTAGCTTCTATTATAGCGTTCTACTAAAACTTAATTGTGCCTAACTAAAGCGCGTGCGCGTGCGCGTGCGTGCGTGTATTGGCGTTGTTGTATCCAACAACGCCAATTCTATTCATCATATGCCTAGCTTTTTCCCAACTGTGTTGGGGTCGGCAGTATTTTACATGGAGCGACTGCCTATCTGACCTCCACAACCTGGTTACTGGGGTAATACTGGGGTAATACGATACCCCTGGTAAGACATTTTAAGATTATACTAACTTAATAAGTTGTATTACTGATTCTAATGATTATAATTCTGTAAATACATATTTGTTACGGTCGTGAATCATATTTTAATCAACGTACAACTTAATACTGAACAGCAAATTGCAAAAAACATTTAATAATATAAGTTGAATTTCGCGGACTACTTTAGCGCTACTCCCGTAAGTATGAAATTTCCGGCTATTATGGCAATATTTTTGAATACTGACAAAATTGTGTTCTGTGCCATTTTATTCTGGCCCGACCTCCAGTTACAGTATTAAGAAATTTACATCATCAGCTTCAGCATTACTCCAACATACATACTTTATTACTTGTTATAACACTACAAGGCTCTACTAGCGCGTGGCCAAAAATTGGAACCACCGCCATCTTGTTTTTTCATTTCAATCCATTTCACGAAACAATTGCGACAAAATGAAAACCAACAGTGTCCTGTCAACGTACCTACTCGTAATTCGAGCGCGAAAAAATCCTTGTAGCAGTATAGCATGAGCCTCACGATTTTTCTACTTTTCTCTATTCAGTCCTTCTTATGTCTTTAAATGGCCACCTCACAATTCAGTTTTATTGACAAACCTAAAAATCAAAAAAGACAAAGTAGGAAAGGAATGTAAGAAAGTCATAAACATTTTTTTTCATCGCTTCCTGTTTAGTTACCTACTGCACAAACGTTGGGTTGAATCCTGCCAAGCGGAGTGTAGCGAAGTTGAGCGAAGAGACACGGAGAGAAACGAAGCATTCGTTATGTGCTGCACTACGTTTGTCATCCTACAGTGTACAAACAAGGGATAAAGCAGTCCATTAGTGTTCGGAATCTTCATGAAAACGCTCTTTCTATATATTTTTTCCATTACCTATCCAATCTTCATTCTATGGGAAAGAATAAGCCTAACCCATCTACATTTTACGAGTAAACCTATTAGAATTTTGGCATGTAAGATACATACATGCCAAAATTCTATTGGGTAGAAATTTAATAAAATCTATTGGATTATAAATACAAATAATACATTAATAAATTGGGCTTGGATAGATACCGTTATTTATTTTCCCGTTATTTTTATCCTCGCGTTTTTAGTGATGTCGGAAATTTTATCACTTCTACATTTTCTTTTGTTAGTCTTATCGCTAAAAGCAATTCAAATTTTAAAAACCGGTCAAGAGCGAGTCGGACTCGCGCACTGAGGGTTCCGTACTATCATGTTTTTAATTTTTCATCGGCGAGGCCTATTTTCATCAGATAATTTAACACCGTGCACTGCGGTGTAGAATATTGCAGTTTTATGTCAGCGCCATCTCTTGACTGATAGTGGAACTAATGTAACTTTTGTTGATAATTTCTGAAAAAGTGTGCTATTTAGAGACTTCGTTTTTTATTCCTGTAATCTTTATACAAACTTCTATCCCAGAATTATTTCAGATTTTTCTCTTTGCAAACTTCGGAGATAAGGGAGGACGTTATTTTATTTACATTTTTCATCAAAAGTCGACAACTATGCGGCCTAAAAAAAAGAAATTTTTTTTGAGAATGTGCAAACTTTGTTCTTTCATATGATACCCCACATGCCCTAGTAGCCCCACTTCGAATTTTTCACACCGCCTTTCAGTCCTTGTTGCAAAAAATATACATACAGTATGTTAACTAACAGAGGGCGTTCCCGTTAACCCGCAATAGTATAGCATCCATACATGCTAAAAAAAATATTACCATTCGAAAATAAAATGTTTTTATTTTTTTTTTATATTAAAATATTCACTAAAAATCGTAAATTGATACGTTAAAGAAACACTCTGTACACGCGTACTTGAAGGACAGCAATGTCGGAATTTATTTAATTAAATAAATTAGAATTAATTAAATAAATAGAGTATCAATTTACGATTTTTAGTGAATATTTTAATATAAAAAAAATAAATACATTTTATTTTCGAATGGTAATATTTTTTTTAGCATGTATGGATGCTATACTATTGCGGGTTATCGGGAACGCCCTCTGTTAGCTGTTAACATATTGTATATTTTTATTTCTTTCTTATTTGCAAAATAGTTGGGCAAACGTCATCTAAAACTATTCCAAATTTCAAGTTGATAGTATTAATAGTTCTTGAGATATCCAGTTGTGACAAATGGACAGATAGAAGACTGAGTCTCACCAGAAGTGTTCCGTTTTACCATTTGATACGGAACCCTAAAATTGGTGTGTTACCTACTGCAGTAAGTAGGTACTTGGGTACTTTTACAAAGTAAAGACTTTTCATGACCCTAGGCGATTTTCAATTAATAGCTTTTCAATTTTACTCTTTTATGTCTCACGGAAACTTGCGAGCGTTTTTCCCAGTTCTATAATCGAAGATTGTTTGTTCACTTATATTCCTGTTAAAGTTTTTCATCCAGCGCTTCAAGAGTTAGGCAGGGTCTTACTTAGAGCTTTTGTCAATCTTCCAACGCTGAGGAATGTCACTAAGTAATTGTTTATAAAATAATAAAATCCCTACCAGTAACCAGACAGATCGATGAACCATTTGACATAAAACTGCCAATATTATTGTAATTATTGGGCCGCTGATTGCCTTAGGTACCTACCTATCCAGATAAGCACTTGATTCCTAAATGTCAGATAGGTAATCATATCAGGGTTGCTATTCTGATCAAAGCTACTGATTATTATCCAATCTATCTGCCCCTAAATCAACTTAAAAACTTAAGAGGGCGCCGACCAAACGCCGACCGCGCAGTGGCGCCCTCGTCGTTTGTTTGGCTATTTCTTTTATTTTAGAATGAAAATGCAGAAAATAGGCACGTTAAGTTGTGCTCCACAAGATTATACGTTAATATTATTATAAACGGTAGTTTTACATTGTTTATTTTTATTATAATCACTAAAACGGAAAATAGTGGCCACTATTATCCGTTTTAAAATAAAAGAAATAACCAAACAAACGATAAGGGCGTCACTAGGCGGTCGGCGTAGCCTTAAACAAAAATCAAAACATTAGAAAATCTCTACCTACACCTTTTTAATAGCTGTCCCCAACTAGTCTAGAGTTAGATCTATTTATGTGCAGTTTACCTCAGGAAATGTCCCGTCGACCGACAATAAACGGGGAACGAATTTGCATGGGACAAAGCATTCAGCTTCAATATTGGCGTGCGGGAGACCAACGGGTTTTTTGTTCAAGTCTTCCTATAAAAACCCTTTAGAATTTTATTCAGTGTTTTTTAAATATGGCCGGTATTAAAGATAATACGTAGGTGTGCCTATTGTTTATGGTTTTCCTCACAGAAAATGCTATTGTTTTGATTGCGTTTGGTAAAGTTATTGTTTTATTATTAACTAGCGACCCGCCCCGGCTTCGCACGGAAACATTATTATTATTATACATATAAACCTTCCTCTTGAATCACTCTATCTATTAAAAAAAACCGCATCAAAATCCGTTGCGTAGTTTCAAAGATTTAAGCATACAAAGGGACAAAGGGACATAGGGACAGATAAAGCGACTTTGTTTTATACTATGTAGTGATAGTGATGTTTACTTTTTCAGACTACACTGTGGTCTACAGCATAGACTATCACTTATAAACTGGTCTACAGTGTGAATTGTTAAAAACAAAATAGGTAGCGTAGTCTATGTTAGTATTTAATAATCAAAACATATTTGTAAGCGCAGCGCTCTCTAGCGGACTGTCTACCCGGGCAAATTTATAGTAGGTAACTCTCAACTAGATTTCTAAAATCAGTAAACTCACATCTAAAGATCAGTACGTGCACCTACTCACCTCTAACTATCCACCTATCTTAAGTTGGATAGGTACCTACTGGCCTTTTATCATGAGAGTCATGTCATAAGACACTGTAATCGCCTTTGTGCAAAATCACATATAGAACCTACTTCAGCAAGTCTTTCTCAACATAATGACCGAAAAAACTAAATATTTTTAAATCATTAGGTACAGACGCCAGAGAGCTACCCGAAACTGTCAAATTTTCCCAATCAACTTTGAATCTTATACTTTAGCGATAGAGTTGAAAATCTATTGAAGTAATTTGACAGATTGTAGTAGGTTGATTTGCTGGCGTCTGTACCTACGTTAGGCGGCCAGGTGTAGGTAGTGGCATTTTAACGTCTGCCAAACAGAATCAATATTCGTAGGTATAATAGCAATCTCAGGGTGAGACTGTTTTTATTAGTTGAAAAGTCAGTACCTACCTAACTACCAGAGGGGGAATTTCCCGTATGTTTAATAACGTTCGCATTCTAATCTCTATCTCAATCTGTCGAAAATCCTACACTCAATTAAGTAAGATACATTTTTTAGTCGCTGAGATAAGATTGCGACTTGAGTTTGAATGAATAGGACTTCTGAAAAAAAAATAATAATGCCTATCACATTCACAAACTGTGGGGTGCCCAGTTATGAACGCTTTGGGCTCTTAACTCACTACCTACCTATGCATATACTTCTATGCATAGCAAATTAGGCCAAAAGTGCAAAATATTCAGGCAGTGAATGATAATTAGGACGGTGAACACGTCCTTATAAATAATAAATACCTTGCAGGACGTTTATGGTTTACCGTTATGCGGATTATAGGTGCGCGTTCCCACAAACACGCAACAGCTATCTATGAGTTTATAACTGCCCACTCTCCCTCTATGTTAGTTTAAAAGACTGAATACGTTTAGCAACTAATCCGTTTCAACAGTCCAGTAGTCGCAGCGCGACTTTTACTGAAAGTTAAATTCTGAAGTCGATTGCCAGGTCGACTAGGTGAGGTGCTATTGGGTTTTCTCTTCGAAAACTTACAATAACTGGTAAGTAGCAGCAGAATTTGGAATCGTGCCAAATAAATGGCAAAAGGCTTGCCCTAATTACGCTGGAAATGCAACAGTCGATACATTACCTAACTCTGCCTACTCCTTCAGAAAATAGAGACGTGATGATGTAAGAAACCTGCAGATTCGCACAGTGACATAATGAAATATAGACATATCAATGCTTGAACAATTATTTAAAACTCGGCGCCAGGTCTTACAGCTTTATTTACAAACATCAACAACCTCTATATTTTTACCGTTATGTAGATCGTCTATGCGGGCACTAATGTTATCTGCTTTACCGACAAAAACGTCTCCTGTCAAAATTCGTTCCTCGTTGCCACCAGGGGCGCTGTAGTCAGCTTTTCCCTCTATGTATCCTCTATTGTTTATGACAATTACAAGCTTCACACCGACGCGTCACCGTCGGGTTTTATTTTAATTTTATAATTATATGTGACAAAGAAAATTGTGATAAGTGTGATTTTTATACACATCTTGGTGATAATATTAGTGTTAAGATTTGTTAAGTTATTGTTGCAACGTGGAAAACAAACGAGGTAAGAAAGTTGTTGAAACTCGACTGTCGGGAGAATTGTTTGGGATCTGGGATCGATAACCTGGTCGGCTAGCCATGAGGCGCGACGCTGAGGTTATGTCGTGAGCCGCGAACAGGTATCGGAGTTCAAGTAACGGTCCCTCCGTCCGGAGCGGCCCGCCTCGCGTTACAGCCGCAGAATCCGGTCGTACCTAAGACCAGTTAGTTCATAATAGCGTCTAGATCCTCATTTGCCGTCCTCATTCCGTTACGCTTGCCATCGACCGTCACTGTAAATAAATATTCGGTAATCGGCTTCGCTTTTTAAAAATCGCCGAGTGCCTATACACCCTGAACCTTTAGTTCGCTCGAGACCTATGGACGTTCCTTTTGAGATGTGCGCCTGTTTTCCAGCTTACCCTGCCTGCAGTGCGTGCCACGAGCCCCAGAGTCCCAGCCATTAGATTGAGTGGAGTGTTCCCTGTGCCCACACGTAGCCCTGTACGCAGCCAAAATTCCGCGAGACACTACGGACACCTCCTCCAGCATGGAACTGGAGAAATCCCCTACTCTCCACGAGGAAGACTCCAAAGTTACCCTCACAATCAGACTGATTATGCAGGGGAAGGTAAGAGAAAGAACACTTGATTATTTTTCAAAATTGGCACTGTTTTCAAAATATTATGAATAATTTACAAATTGTGAAAGTGTACACTTTACCTTCTTCTAAATTCCACTTTAGTACATAAAGGAATGTGGTATTTTTGACTAATGTAGTGTAAACAAAGTAGTTATTAATGTGTATGTTTCCCAACACCATTATGTAGTGGTAGCAATTATTAGTTCCTGTAGTAGAATTATAATTTTAGCTTGCATTTAAACTAATTACTTAAGTAGGTATAAAAAGCAGGCTTACATTTGTTGTTTTTTTATTATTACTAAGAACCCTAGACGGTAAAAAAGTAAAGTAAGTTTTATAAAGTTAAATTCATTAACACAAATTACAAAAAGTTTTGTTGATGTTATTTAAACTTTTTGGGACGCAATTCCTTCATAAGAAGACAAAGCCCTTAAGGTTTAAATTGTACTAACTAATACAAAAACTGAATATTTTATACATACATTGACATACTTTACATATTACTCATTGTTTTGATTTCAAAGTCAGATAAACAATGATCTAAATAAACCTTGGCTCAAACACTATTAGTATTGAATGTACCTATTCAGTAGCATTGTTTATTTAAACACTTGAATTATTAGATATAATATGGAACTAATAAACAGTAGAGGAATTATGAAAATGTCAACACATTTAAGCTTACATTTTACAGCTAAACAAGCATAATTATTTTGTGTAAGTACCTACATCTGGTAAAAATAAGAAAGGTAAAATTATTTTGATTCCACGCTGTACTTGAAAAAGGAATAACAAATAATATAGTAGTGAACAAAAAGAAAAATTTTAAGATAAATATCAGTTTATTTACCTACCAAACACAAACTTTAAAGTCAACAAAACAAGGTATCAAGTAGGTATACTGATACGAGATATTATGGTAAAAGTAATGCATACAACTACTTATCAATGCTAGTTTTCCATTTGTAGTCTTGAAGATTATTTCAAGAGAAAATAATATAACTTGTTTTGTAGGCAAGGTAATTAGGTGATTATTACCCACTTCATTTTGTTAATTATGATTGGTTATTAATTGACAGCAATACATGACTTAAAATCCAAGCTGTACAATTTTACAATTGTAATAATTTTAAAGTTTGTCTAATAAGACAAACTTTAAAATTATTACAATTCGCAGTCCGGTGACAATAGTCACCGGACTGCGTCTCAAAACTGAAATCTAAAATAGTTCCGCTACCTAGGTTTCAATCAACTTTAACATGTTGTTTTCACTAAATCTGAACAATAAAACCTACTACTTGTATTAATCAAATAAAAAAAAATTGTGGCACATTAAATGAGTAGTAAAATATTCAACAATACATTTAAATAATTGCTCTACTTATGTGAAAGAGTTGTAATGTATTTGTTTGAACAGAATGGTAATCTAATATGACTTTGGTCTTTCAATCTTGTTAGGGAACACACACTTGTAAGGCTGCCCAACGCAATATCCTGTTTGTTGACCATGTAGGCTTGCTTAACGACTAGGCTTTCATTTTATTATTTCTAACAAACCCTTATTACTGCCTCAGGTCAACTTAAATACTTTACAAAAGTGAGACAACAGTATCAAATAAAATCTTGCATGCTTTTGACAGAACAGTTTATTAGCATGATATAATTCACATCACATCGTAACTGTTTTATTTAAGCTCCCATTACTCAACAGCGTCACTAATTTAGCGCACCTAGATGTCGCTAGATTTCACTGACATGTGAGATATATTGATGTTAACATGTACCTATACCTACTTTTGCATGTAGGTACTTTTAATTGGCTATAATCCAATACAAAGTACATTTGGCAACCGGCCAGCTATTGGCACTCGCCCTGTTCATCAAACTTCGATTTGTACCTTTTTCTAATTGGAGTAATGTGTGATATGTAATGTTTTCATTGTGTTTGCCTCTGCTCACTTCCTTAATCGCAGTCTGGGATCGTTATATTTTTGTTTCACTGACTAGCGCCCGCATTGTGTTAACTGTATGTTTTTGTGTAAACATTCCAATAAATTAGTTACTTTAATGTTATGAGATAAGTATCACAATACATTTTTATTTATCTTTGTGAAATAATGTAAGAAGTCCCAAATACCTTCACGAATTCCAGATTCACGCGAGAGTAAGCTACGGACTTTTCTTTTCACCGACTTCTCTTTTTCACGCTACAACTCGTCAATAAACGTAAAAGTGAAACAGCATGTAATCAATTATTTACGACCAGCTTAGTAAATAATTCATAGATTAATCTGCAGTGAAATTGGTCACTGTCAATCGTCGCAACAGAAGTTCGAGCTGGCGGCTATCTTAGATTATGTTCGCTATTTGTGTCGTGTAAGCGGCGGCGTTGAGCAATAGCATTGTTCACATACTGTAGAAGTCATGAGGCTCAGTTGCCAGCACCGATCTGATAAACAAGTCTCTAAAACCGTCTCATTGCAACCCCGATGCGTCTGACTGCAGCAAAGAATCTCTATGCAGTGACTATTATTGGCTACCAGACAGGAAATCTTTTGTACTATAAATCTCACCGCGACTATATTAATTACATGTGCGTGCGCCCGTTGCACAATACTTGCCAATGTAGCAATCCCTTTGGTTATTTTGGACGACAATTTTAATTAAATCGAATGTAACACTTGTTCTGAGTATAACATAGTATCTGTTTGTTTGCAGGAAGTTGGCAGTATTATTGGCAAAAAAGGAGAGATTGTTAAAAGGTTCAGAGAAGAGGTAAGTTAATGAGGCTTCTGATAAATCGTAATCAGTTGAAAATTAAATATTCCTGATGGGCAATTGTCGTATTTTTAAGAACGATATCGTTAGCATTCTAATCTCAGTCAAACTATCAAAACTATCTCTAATTTGCCTTAATTTTTCTCATATTTTTGACATTAATTATCGCTAAGATGAGATTGCGACCAGGTTTTGAACATTTTTAATTACTTACTAGAATTGGCCTTCTGTCTCAATTTTGCCAAATACCCACTCATAACACATTTAAAACGTTCATTTCATTTGTTATGAAAATACCGCAATCTTGGAAAGAACTGTTTAGCCTATCAGCAAAATACGACGGTCGATTAATATTTATAATGTATTGTTTTCAGTCTGGAGCAAAAATCAACATATCCGATGGGTCGTGCCCAGAACGTATTGTCACTGTTACTGGCAACACAAGCGCTATATTCAAAGCATTCACACTTATATGCAAAAAGTTTGAAGAGGTTTGTACTTACTGCTTATCAAGTCATTTTTAATTTTGTTTACATATTGATTGTTATGAAAATATTTATAATATGAAGCAATTATTTTCATATCTTGTATTGCCAAATAGAAGCGAATCATGCGCCAATGTTTAAACCACGTCACATGATTTTCAAGAATCCTACTAATATTATAAACGCGAAAGTTTGTGAGGATGGATGGATATTATTTTGTTACTCTTTCATGTAAAAACTACTGAACAGATTTTAATGAAATTTGGCCCACAGCTATCTGTGGGCCAAATTTACTTACTACTTTTTACTTTTTTTTAATTTATTTTAACTATTTTATAACCCGGATTAACACATACAACATTTTCACAACATATTTTTACGACATGGGATGCCTTCTGAATCTTTAGTTGTACTTCGGTTCGTATTTTGTCGTTGTTTTACGCTAAGTCAACTCGCCTGACATTGCTATTTACGGTGTAAAGTTTTTGGCTTTACATCATAAAATCGTGAACTCAGAAGTCAGCATTTCGTGTCTATAAAGGCAAAGGCCTTGCCTAAGCAAGCAATGTCTTACTTTTCCAGTAAACCCCAAGAGTCGTGTTTCTAGACCATCCATACTTCTTCCTTTCATAGTTTAAAAAACCGGACAAGTGCGAGTCGGACTCGCACACGAAGGGTTCCGTACCACAAAGCATAAAACGCCGAAAAAAACGTTTCTTTATACCCCTTTAAATTTTAACTTTATTTTATTATTTGTTGGAATCACGGTTCATGAGATGAAGCCTGGTGACAGACAGACAGACAGACGGATAGCGGAGTCTTAGTAATAGGGTCCCGTTTTTACCCTTTGGGTACGGAACCCTACAAAATTGCCGAAATGTCTGTACGCGCATACCTTTCGAATGACTGCGCCAAATTGGATAATTCTCCTTTTGCTGTGTTCGTTATTGCCAGGACAATGTTGATCCCGTGGGAACATCGGGATAAAAAGTAGCCTATATGTTAATCCAGGATGTCGGATACCTCTATACAAAATTTTATCAAAAATGGTCCAGCCGTTTGAGCGTGAAGAAGTAACAAACATATAAATACACACACGCACAAACTTTCGCCTTTATAATATTAGTGTGATTGCGAGACCATCTTTCTACATCCACGTTTGTAACATTCCAGTGGTGCTCTCAGTTCAACGAGGGCGGCGGCGGTGGGTCTCGCGCGCCTATCACGCTGCGCCTCATCGTGCCAGCGTCGCAGTGCGGCTCGCTCATCGGCAAGGGCGGCTCCAAGATCAAGGAGATCCGTGACGTCACCGGTGCTAACATTCAGGTAATTCAACAAAGTTCATCGTTATCACCATTTCAGCCGAAAGACGCCCACTGCTGGACATAGGCCTCCCCCAAGCGTTGCCACATTGACTGGTTTTGTGCTTCAGTGTTAGAGAGAGATGTGACCTATACATGTCCGATAGCACAATCTCCTCCAAGCGTTGCCACATTGACTGGTTTTGTGCTTCAAGTATCCAGCGGATTCGCCGACCGCGTGTAATTGATCATATAGATTACTTATTTCAAGTATTGAACACATTATTTAGTTTGGTTCTTAACTGGAAACGGTACTTGGAGCAAACCGGGTGCCGTAATATGACCGTTTAATGCCATCATTATTCCAGTGTTAGAGAGAGATGTGTGCTATGTCTGATAGCACAATCCCTTTTTCGCAATCGAATAATGGTGGCATTAATACTTCGTAATATGGCCCTGTAAGGTTTTGATTTCCCTACTTTAAACAATTGCTTAATACCTGTAATTTACAAGGGCCCAAATGTCTGTAGCCGATTGGTGATTAGCGAGGCTTAGTTAAACAGTTTGCCCTAATCTACGTCATTAATGACAGCTGCGCAATGTAAAACCGTAACCGTCCATCGCCGGAAACTAAAATCGCCGACATTTAAATTGACTGAGGGTTAACGTTTCTAAATACGAACAGTACAAGTTCATGACCATTAAAGCCTGTGGCTATGCGCCGGCGCAGGTCCGCCCACTTCCTCCAGCCGCAAGTTTAGTACTACCGCATTCTTTAGAGTGGTTATAAGCTGGCCTACGCCATTGTAAAAATCTCAGAGGAAGGCAAATAAGACTTATAAAAAACTAACTTCTGCCCGCGACTTCGCATCGCATCGCCCGTCAGCGCTAATACTTCCACTTTATTTCTGACTTTCATTCTTTTAGCGCGGCTCCTAATATTTTTTATAAATCCGACTGGTGGTTTCAGAGATTAGCGCGTTCAAGCAAACTCTTTAGTTTTATTATTAATACAGACAAGTCATAAACAGCATTGATATCGTGTCTATCACAAACAATCCATGTGCTACATACTTTGTTATAATCACGCCAGAAATGGCTATAGGTAATGACTACAGAAATTAGATATTATACCTTGTTAAGGTGTGTTCCTTATTTTAAAGGGTTTTGCAAATCGGGTATGATGACCAAAGTGACTGGTTTATTCTTCTAGTGAAAGGAATTTATTTAGATTTACAATAAGCACACAGGATAGACTTCAGTTCGGTTTGTGGTCGCGGCAGTGGTGAGAGAAGAAAAAGGGGGCCGAATGGAGCTCGTCGTCAGTTATATATCCGCGGTTCGCGGTGCGCAGTGTGTTCAAGATCTTGAATGTTTCGACGCGAGGCCCTCGTAGTTCTTCCCGATGTGCACAGATGGCGCTGTCCTCAACATAGCTTGTATAATTGCAACGGCATGCCTAACATGGCAAAAGCTGAAACGGTAAAAGTATTTTCTCTACCATCTGTAACGGGCATTAGAAAAACTACGAAATTATATAGTGTGAAAATTATAATGGTCTGGAAAAATTAATTCATCACAGCTATTTTAGATTATTTGCTTTCACAAAGAACTTTCGCGAAGCATTTAAAGCAACCTATTACATTCCACTTCTGGGATACAGAACTCTTCCCCATTTTCATTCTTCAGGAATGGACCGTATCCACCACGCGGGCCCAGTGCGTGTACTACCATGCACTGGGCAGGATGCCACATGTCATCAAATTCTTGATTCTAGGACATGTCGGTTTAAATAACTTGATTTAAGTGATTAATTTTATTATTTCCAGGTGGCGAGCGAAATGCTACCAAACTCCACAGAGCGTGCCGTGACAATTAGCGGGACCTGTGACGCTATCACACAGTGCATTTATCACATCTGCTGTGTCATGCTAGAGGTACGTTTCTAATAATTTCTAGTTTACTAGATGAACTCCTAATGTCTTCTACAGTGAAAATGTTAGTGAATGATTTTTTTATTCTTTAATTTCCTATAAAATTCCTGTAAAAGTGATACCGATATCCTTATCGGAATCACTTACACGTTATATTATAAAAATAAGCTAGATGCATTCGACATTTCCTATCTGACTACCCCTGAGAAGAAATGGCGAAATAAACTTACGGATATAATCTTGGTCAGATCATGTGAAGACAATGTAGATTAATGCCTGAAATAGTCTTTTATATATCATTAGTATTTTCAGCAGACTTGGCGTTTGCCAAGTTCAAATGAAAACCGCGGGGCGTAGCTCGTCACTAATTCCATGACCAAGATGATGTCTAACTTTAAAAGAGACTGTGACCTCTGAGTTTGTTTCGGCCTTTCTTCTCAGAGTAGTCAGATAGGAAACGTCGACTTCATATAGTTTTTAAAATACGATTGTAAAGTGTTAAGTGCTTGTAAAAACCTACTTACAAAAATAAAATCATTTATCATTTACCAATTTGAGTAACTTCGATGCAAAGACACGTTCGACGAAGTTTTACTTTTAAACTAGTTCGATACTTTTATCGTCTCCTCTCTCTATCCGATAGAAAAAGACATACATAATAAGACATCGCCATCGTAATTAGTAATCTAACCATCTAATAACATCTCTATTGTTCCAGAGCCCACCAAAAGGCGCCACAATTCCCTACAGACCAAAGCCAAACGTGGCCGGCCCGGTCATATTAGCTGGCGGACAGGCATACACAATCCAAGGCAACTATGCTGTGCCTGCACAAGATGTAAGTTTTAGAATATACTAATTTGTTATCTTACTTAATACTTACTTAAACATAATAAACTGCTATTCGAATAACTGCCTTTTAATTTTTTGTGAAGGAATTTGGCGTAATTTTTATTACAGGCAAATTTTATTTTAAGTTCATAATAAAAATCTTTTATGTCATTTTATTTACAAGCTTTATTATATTTTTTAGAATTAATGAACATTAAAATTTAATTTTATTCTAACTTTTTAATAAAACTACATTGGCAACTGGCAACATTATTTATATTTATTTTGACTGGCTATACCATTTGTTTGTGTCACTTGTGTGCGTCATATTTCAGCTTTACGCATTGTTAACAAGTTTAATGAAATAAACACGGATAGGATTTAGGTCAGGTGATCGATTATGAGATGTAATAATAATTGGAAAATTTACCAAAAAGCTGCAACAGGACAGTAGAACCTTTTCTTATAAATACTCTGATTTTGCAATTACGTAAGCGTACACAACCACCACATAGATATATCAACTGTGCTAGGTATCACCTGCACAATTTATTGGCGACTTTGAGCGGCCGTGCTGTCTCGTACGATATTTTACAGTAAATTTATAGTAAAAAGTTAGTACCACACCTTAACATCGCACTGTTCGTACCGTTAAAAACAAATGCACTATTAAAGTGCCATGTGCTCCCAAGATTATATAGTAAAATATCGTACCGATCAACGTACTTTACCGTTCAAAATCCTGCGTACAAAAAATGAAAATATAACATAAATCTTAAAAAAAACAGTGGCACTCCGGGAGTGCCGACAGAAGTGAAAACAAAACACAAACAGAATACTTTGTCATCGCTCACTGACATATCGGATATACCGAAAACCGAGTACATCCAGCTGAACACATCCGAAGCGGGTATTTTTTTAATCCATACTAATATTATAAATTCTAAAGTAACGTCTGTCTGTCTGTATGTTACCTTTTCATACCTAAATCACTGAACGGATTTCGATAAAATTTGACAGAGAGATAGATTGCATCCCGGGGAAGGACATAGGATAATTTTTATCCCGATATTCCCACGGGATCGACACTTATGCGGGTGAAACCGCGGGGCGCTGCTAGTCGTCTTATAAACAAAACGCGCGGTGTCGCTTACGGTAACAGTGGCGGGAGTCCAATGGTTTTTTCCCATCTCAAAAAATGCCCAACGCGCCTAAAGGAGTTTTCACTTCAAAAACGTAGCCAGCAGCGTTTTGTTTCTTTGAAAAGATTCTACTGTTCTATTGGTACACGTGTCATACAATGCGCGCCACGAAAGATGAGACTTGACCCCGCCTCCCCCGCTCATTCCGCCGCCCCTATGACGTCCGGTCCCGTCCCGCACTCAGACCTCATACCGCTAAAGATACCTAAAATGGTGTACTGCGCAAGTCAAACCACGTGGTGTGTCAAGTCTCATCTTTCGTGGCACGTATTGTACTTATTGACGCAGCGTTTACGACTGGCAGACGACAAAATTACTTTCAACGTGTCAGTATATTCGCGCGAGGATATTGCAGCGATCAACTTATCTAGCGTCTTATCTACATTATTACAAAATGCGCTAAACTTCTTGGCCGGTCTGAAAGTAGGAACGAGATTGCACAAGTACAAAGATAATCTACAATAGAACACACATACTTTATTGAATGCACGCAAAAAATCGAGCAAGAAGTGTGTTGTCACTTGTTAGTTGGTCTGTGTCCGCCAACCGAAATTGATCTCTATTAACACGCATGGATCGATGCCCCTTCCTTCGAACCCTTCGGGGTGCAGGTGGATAAAAGCGATAACAAACATGCGATGTCTGATTATTGTAAGGCGATATACAGCATTTTATAATGTTTAGCTGCATTCAATGACGCGTCATCAGCAAGTACACTGCTACAAGAATCTTTTGGCGCTCGAATGGCATTGACAGTGACATTGTCATTGGCGCCAAGATGGCGGCGCTAGTTTCGATTTTGACCACGCGTCAAAAGAACCTTGTAGCGCTATAAGTGCCTTGTATTCAGAGCGGCCAAAAAGTTCAGTGCATTCTTGACCTCCGTGGTCCGGCTCCGCCCGTGCGCGCGAGCCGGGCGGAGAGGCCACGCGGCCAGTACTGAGCGCGCGTGTCCAGTGGGGCGGCACGGGCGCGGTGTGCGCGCCGGTGTTCCCGCTGCTGGAGGTGAAGCCGCCGCTGGTGGGCGCGCTGCCGCCGCACCACCTGCTGCCGCCGCCGCTGCACGAACACCACCTCGTGAGTCCACGCGCCGCACACCTCATAGAGACGCTCCCGGCTCGGCGGCACGCACCGCGGTGTGCAAGGAGCCGTAAACAAATGAACTGCTAATCTAACCACTAAAAGAAAAAAAAAATATTTTATTTGGGAAACGCACAAGAAATACAAACACTAAACAAGAAACATTTAAAACTAACAAAATAATGAAAACAAACAAGACCTGTGCGAGGACAAAAAGGCTCCTAAGACGGAAGTGCAGCGACACATCTGCCGATGTTAATTACTTCGCCTTTAGATGTATACGTGAACATCTGTCTCGGAACTTCGATATGCAACGCCTTCGCATTTTACATAGGAGCTATGGACGCATAATTTTCGACACGTGTGATAGCAACCGAATATGTCGAAGCGTACAGTTCGCGTCAAATAACTTTGCCGCTCTGAAGCTAGGCCTTTCGCTAGCCGCGCATGCGCACTGCTGTTTTATTCATACGATTAACTACTGCGCAGTGATTTGTTACCTACTTCAGAGCGGCAAAGTTATTTGACGCAATCTGTACATGTCGACGCTTACGCGACGTAATCATCGGCAGGTGTGTCGCTACGCTAAGGCTTGTCCCTGCGAAGACAAATCTCGCGTAAACAATCTATACCATTTAACCTTCCATATATGCAGGCTAATCTGGTAAAAAAGGCGTTCTAGCAATTCATTTTTTTACTACTCTCCATGTACAAAATAAGTCTGCATGTAGGATAAGCAACAGAAATCCGAGACTGCCTGCCTAGCTGGGACCAAAAGCTAGGGCCTTCCGTACGATCTTCACGACCGTTGTAATGAATGCTGAACCGATTCGACATAGAACTCTTTGAATCAAACACTATTATGCTAAACCCGCCCCGTAGAATTGATAATACCAGAATGTTCGACATTGCCTGTTAGTACATACGAACATCTTCTAGTTAATACCTATGACGAGAACTCCATGAATTGTTCAGTATTTAAAACTCTTCTCTATGAGGTTGTGTGGACTGAGTGACGTATTGTGATTGGTGCTGCCCCAGAATCCCCCTCGAATTGGATGTGTGGTGTCGAATCCCCGTAGCCGCCATGAATTAACCCTGTACTATAATAGTTTTAGAACCCCGGTGATGTGGAGTGTAGGAATAATATCCATATTATTTTGCGCTGCTCTCTTGCACCCTACGCTTGAAACTCATCGATATATTCTTTCTTGTTTGCACGTATACCCCAACATCTGTATCATTCTTATTCCAATGTTTTCCATAATATCAATCCGTAGTATATAGCATTTAATTTTAGCACATTTGAACCGAATGTAATTATTATAGTCGTGTAGTGATAAACACATTCACATTCAAAGCTTTATCTGTTTGTTTTCTGGCATTGCCGAGATACGAGCGTATGTACTTCAAAATGCTCGCGCACCTTTCAGCGATGTTCAAGTTCTTACGTTCCTTTACTTGCACCTCTCCTTATTTGCCTCTGCCTTGCCTATTCCATCGTTTTTCTTTTATTTTCCACACGAAAAATAATAATGGTGATTAACCATGGTCGCGCATGGCTTAACGTGATACAAAATTATATTTAAGAGTACAGTAAACTTTGCCTTTTTGTTGTTTAAAAGGTGCTTTTTTTATGGGCAGCACCATTCAAGAACTCACGACGTGGATTTAAATTTTTCTGAGATTGCTATGAAAATTCGCAAATCCTTTACCTTTCGTCCAATCTGAATCCAAAGACTTCTCTGGTCCAGTATGTTTAATTCAGGTGTTTCGAAGTTTTATACGGACAGATATATTTTTACAATCTGAATTAATCATACGAAATGTCTCAATTGAAGTGTACATTGCGAATTTTCCTAGACTTTAATGTTTACTTTGTAAAATCTAGTTTCTACCCAGGTAACCCTATCCAGCGATCCCATCCCGGCTATGTCAGAGAAGATGAAAACAAGCAGCTGGAGCTATATAATTATATTTTAAAATTAATCTTAGCATACTGTTATGAATTTTGTTTAGAAAAACATTTTCGACGAATGAAGTATCACACTGTGTAGTATGATTTCTTCTTCCTTTGTATGAAACTTGTATTGTCTTGTAAAATATACTGTTTTCGTAGTATGTATACATAAAAATAATACTTTTCCAAATTGTATATTAATTAACATTTATTTTAGTAAGTATTCTTACTAAGATATTTGTATGGAACGCAATATGAAATTGTAGACCTAAGGTTTGGATTGGGAAACTTCAATAATAATGTTAAAATCCAAGCAAGGTGATCTATGCTGATCGTGTATCTTTATTTAAATAAAAATAATAATATTTGATGCCGGGAGCGAAACTATTACGAAATAAAATGGCGACGTTAGTTCCGAGTTTGACCAAGCGCTAATAGCGCTATAAGTGTTCGATAGATGAATTAAAATACAGTTCAAGTCTTTAATAAATGAAACTGTGATACACAATCACTTAACATCTTGTTTGGTAATAAAACATACAAACTTAAAACTTTACTTTACTTCCATATTTTTTTCTAGATGGGAGGTTTGGCTAAGTCACCACTGGCCGGCTTAGCCGCACTCGGTCTTGGCGGCTTAGGTCCAGCTAATGCTGCCGGACTTAACCCTGCAGGTAAACAGAGCCTAAGTATGTATTATTATTTTCAAATCCATACTAACAACTTTATGTTTAAACGCTTTTGTAAATATATTTTTTATAGAGATTTTCGTAGTATCATAGAAAAATGAATAATACTTAGACGGGAAACTTTTGCTAATAACGCGCTCCAATTTGAGCTTAATGTACTCATAGCAGAAACTCGCGCATTTTTTCCTTTGGGCAGGAAGCCTGCTAAAAACGAAATCAGCTAAGAACGTACTAAAAACGTATAAATAACGTTAAAAAGTAACTAAAGGCCCTGTTTTAAACCCTCATAGAATGTTTCAGCTCCGGGGAGTATAATACAAACAGTTTCCCTAATAAACGAAGTATTATTTCTTATTCTATAATATTGTAAAGCGAATTTTCCCCGAAATCTTGTCTTGGAGTCCTATAATTTGGATTTACCGTAGTGATGTGGAAATATTGGATCCTAGATTGATTAATGACGAGTCGTGGACGACGCGCTTTACAAGTAATTCTGTAGTTAGTTCTCGTAGTGTTATATAACACAAATAACAGTAGCAATAACACAAAACATAGTAGGTAAAGTTCAGATGGCTGCAAGCGTAAACTCAGAGCCCTAATTAATTTAAAACCTAATTAATTTATATTTGTCAAATCTTTTAATATTTGATATGAAAATCAATGACCGTCTGATCTCTTAACTAATTCATATACATATTACAATCATTACCCCAGCCATTTCCCACTCATCTTGTAGCTTACCATTACATTTTTAGTTAAAAGCGGTTATTACTAATGAAGTGTATGTATTCTTTTCAGCGTTAGCAGCTCTAGCGGGCTCGCAACTGCGCACATCCAACCAGTCTCGCAACCAGCCCGCTACTAACCAACAGTCGCACGAAATGACCGTGCCCAACGAACTGATTGGGTGCATCATTGGCAAGGTAAATATCTATTAATCTTATATCTTGACAGACATCACGACGGGAATATATTCCTAAAAGAAAGAACGATAAGAGTATTTATTGGGAGTCGCACAGGCAGAAAATTAACTAGATATTATGATAAAACATCATGTATAAAAAACTGGCCAAGTGCGAGTCGGACTCGCACGCGAAGGGTTCCGTACCACAAGGCAAAAACGCCGAAAAAAACACTATGGTGTGGGAGCCCCCGTAAATATTTATTTTATTCTGTTTCTAGTATTTGTTGTTATAGCGGCAACAGAAATACATCATCTGTGAAATTTTAAACTGTCTAGCTATCACGGTTCATGAGATACAGCCTGGTGACAGACGGACAGTGGAGTCTTAGTAATAGGGTCCCGTTTTTACCCTTATGGTACGGAACCCTAAAACAAGAAGTCCTGTACTAGTTTCTAAGACTTAATCCGCAGCTTCTTACTAATCACAGTTTTTGGGCGTACTTTGACGTGTTCTGAACATGTTGAACCTTATGTCAATTTAAAAAGAATTAAGCTCCCATATTGTGAAACAATTATCATTTTGAATCTTATTGAAGTTAGAAAAGTATTACATTCCTTTATTAGTTGTGATATAAAAACTAAATGTTATTCATATGTTCACTACACGTCATACGAACGAGAACGACGTTCCTCAGAGACGTATTTCACCAATTTTACTAGAATTGGCGCCGATCACTACTAAACTAAAATAATATGAACAGGGCGGCACCAAAATTGCTGAAATCCGACAAATTTCCGGCGCTATGATCCGAATATCGAACTGCGAGGAGCGCGAAGGTGGCAGCACTGACCGGACCATCACTATCTCTGGCAACCCTGACTCCGTGGCTCTGGCCCAGTACCTCATCAACATGAGGTAAGTCGATACTAATCAACAAAAAACCGTTAATTCTTCCCCCCCTCCATCCGACTCCGCCGGAGTATTATTTTGCCTGTTCACGTCCAGTGAACTCTTGCCTAGTCCACCCTTAAGGTCGATTTATTTTATGATCCCTCAATATTCCTCTGATTTATCATACCTTATGGGCCGTTTCGAAATCGTTTTCGTTTAATTAAAAAAAAAAAGTTTTACAAAAAAGGCGTCTGACCCGAGTAATAAATAGGATTGTTATTTTTTTTTATTTTTTTTAATGCTATCGTATCATTATTCATGATATTCGATGCAAATCGTTGTTATTGACCGATTAAAGAATTTGCAGTTACCTTTGGTGGAATTCAATTTTATTTTAACTCACAAACGCTCGGAAAGCCACTTTCTTTTAATTCATGTATCAGAAAGATGTGGTCATCTTTGAGGGTGTGGTACAGACCATCAAAGTGAACTTTCTCCATGGGACCAACAACGTAAAGGCTCCTACAAACAGGCGCGACACGACACGCGACACAAAGGCACCGCAAGTCGCGCAACGAGCGGTGCCTTTGTGTCGCGCGCGATTATATCACGTGTCGCGCCTGTTTGTAGGAGCCTTAATACTGTGCCATACAAAACTTCAATATACCTACACGACCCAAACTAATGGGACGACTGATTATTTTTTCGCAATTACGTTGTCCCATAGAGAAAGTTATTCATTTTGATGGTCTGTACCAAACCCTTAAAGATGACCCCACCTTTCTGATACATACTGTTGTATATCACTATTAGTTTTTTGTTTGAAAAGAAAACTCATTTTGGTTCGTACCTTTTTCGACGATGTTCGTAAAGTATCTGATATGAAAACCTCTTGGAAAAAATCCTAATCCTATACCTTGTTTCATATCCTGCATTTAATTAAGCCGCAATAATTGACTTTCTACTTATATTCTTAACTTTTAGTGACGACAAGGCACAACCGTCTTCAAAAAGGAGAAAGTACTGAATTCGTCTGTAAATATATTTTATACTTTAAAACTCTCACTAAGCTTATTATAAAGTGTCTAAGGGGTGCTACACACTTGTTCGGGTCGACATGATTCGGCACAGCCGGGCGGCAAAGTATATATTCGACTAGCTTCTGCCCGCAACTCCCGACAACGTGAAATTTCAGCCCCCGACCTACTGCGTCGTAGCGCATCGCTCGCCCGCGCTATTACCTTGTTTTCTCTTAGCGTTCTTTCGACTTCTTTTCTTTTTGCTCGGCTCCTTAAGGTCGTAGCGTGATGTAAAATAACCTATAACCTCCCTCAAGAATTTAGATATCAAATGCAAAAAGTAATTCCAGATATTAACGCGTTCAAACAAAAAAAGAAAAACCCTTCAGCTTTATTATATTAGTGTAGATTTTGCCGCCCAGCTGTTCCGAATGATGCCGACCCGAACAAGCGTGTAGCACGCCTAATGTTTAGGTTGAGTTTTGTATATATTGTAATATTAATATTAAAATATTACAAATTACGAATATTTAGACCGAAGTCGGTTGCAGTTGTTTTATTCGAAACTAAATACTTTGTTTTGTATCGTAGAACTTTACCGAGCGTTTGTTAGTGATACTTGTTGTAACAAAAAACACTTAATTTAAGCAAAAAACGTCTTTGTCACCAAACGTGATTGAGGTTAGAAATTCTGAAGATCATAAATGATGTCATTATGGTTTATAATAACAAAAATAATGTTACTACAACGAATAAACAAAGCATAAATAATTTAATTACTAAAACGTCTTAGTCTAATCTAAGACATTCGATAGCTTTTCAAACAGCCATATTTACTTCCATATGTAGCGAAGAAAGACATAATTATCATAACCTGCCTAGCCTTTTCCAACCGTATTAGGGTCAGCTCCCAGTCTAACCGGGTGCAGCTTACCAGTATTTTACACGGAGCGACTGCTTATCTGACGTCCACAACCCAGTTACTGGGTAACACGATACCCCTTGGTAGAACTGGTTGTCAGGATTTCGGGGTTCTGTCTACCCATAACGAATGTCAAAATATCTACGAATGACAGCCGGAACCAACAGCTTAACGTGCTTTCCGAGGCATAGAGATCTCAGTATGTAACGGATGGTTACCCATTCACGGACCAACCTCGCCAAGCGTAGCTTAATCTTCGATCTACCCGTCCGCCGACTGAGCAAAGCCTCGAGTTCGGACTTTCAATCACCATGCCGAAAGCCAAATTGATGACCGACAGCATCCGGCGCAACATGGCATTTGGGGTTGTGAATTAAAAATATCCATGTTTGCATATACTTCGGCCAAATTTTAATAGCCTCTTTCCAGATAAGGCAAGATAATGATGTTGCTAGATGAACCAAAAATGTCTGGAACAGCTATTGATCGGTGAAAGAATCAATGAAGGGAATGCTCATAGACATGTGCGTTCTCATACCCTCGCCTATAAAGCGCAGGCTTGGTCACTTGGTCGCGGTTTACCAGCGGGCAATAGGACGCAGTATTTTGAGAGTGCGAGAGAACTCGATATTGCGTTCCAAAATACAAATTGCGATGATGCCGAACACCTGGTTGAAGTAGAACTCAACCACACAGCCTAGAATGAGATGCCGGAATGTACTGAAGGACTGGCCTCAGATAGCAGTTTACAGGGACAAGTGGAAGTGGGGAATAGAGGCCTTTTCCCTGCAGTAGTACGCTATAGGCTAAAATAATAATACTAAAACGTTAGCTGTAAAACTCGGGCCAGCGCCGTCTCATTCGCGCCGCGTGCACTCGAATAGGCCCAGAGGTCGCCTGACCCTGTACAACATTCCTGTCCCGCTCGGCAGTGTGGAGCTTCAAAAAGCGAATCTGGAGGGTAGCTCAACCAGCGGCACCGCGAGCTCGTCCGCGGCTAGCCCGCTCGCGTCCGCCATCCCGCTCGCGCAGATGTTCAGCAAGACCGGCGCACTGGCGAAATCGATCTCGTTTTAATTGAAATTAAGGCGTCTGACCCGAGTAATAAATAGGATTGTTATTTAATTATTCTTTTTTTATTTGTTTTTCTCTTATCCTAATATTAAATCAATATTTTCGACGCAAAGCTTTACCGATCGATGAAAAAATTGGCTGGTTGTTTGTGGCGAAATTCAATTTTATTTTTGGCAAGGTCTGAGTCCTCTTAAAAAAATAACGCGTTCGTAAAATAATGAGTCACAAATTAAATTCGAAAAACGCAATCAAATCAACGAATCGACGGCAGTTTTTCTCGTCGCCTAAACCGCAGTATTTGAAGACTAAGGTCTTCAACCAATATGTCCCACCCATTCCAAGGATAAGGTCACCCTTTGAAGGATAAGATCACCCTTTGAAGGATAAGATCTGAAATAAAATTATCGGGAAAAGTACTGAATTTGCCGACATAGCTTGCAGAATTAGCAAACTAAGCAGTACACTGGCTATGTTTGTCGAGGGACCGATGGCTTTTATAGTTGACGATTCCTTGAGTGGAAACCGCGGCGCGTATGGACAAGCGTTTCGTGGCCGACCCACAGCTAAACGTGGATGAGGATCTTAAAAAAGTGGTTGGGACAGATTGAATGCGGAGACCCGGGTGTTGAGGCGTAACATGGGTTAAAGGCTATGTCCAACAGTAAACTTGGACTTCTTAGTAACTTGACAGTCGCAGGCAGGGATACTTACCAGTTTCTGACAAAAAAAGGCAATGACAAAGTCTAATATTTAGAACGGAATCGCTGGTAATTTTAATCGAAAATTAATAAGTGGTTTGTGTCGTGACACTTAATGTTACCGAACGTTAGTGACAGGGATTTTGTAAAAAATATATACACACCCAGACACACAGTTTTAAGTTAGAAAGGGAGCAAAAACTGCGTTTTGGTTTATAATCATTAAGTACTAAAAATAATATGATTACAAAAAACATTAAAGATAAAGATATATAAACATATATTTATGTTGTGCGAACATTCGCTGTTAAACTCGGGCCAGCGCCGCCACTTCGCGACCGCGTGCACTCGAATAAGCCCAGAGGTCGCCTGACCCTATACAACATTCCTATCCCGCTCCGGCAGTGTGGAGCTTCAGAAGGCGAATCTGGAGGGTAGCTCGACCAGCGGCACCGCGAGCTCGTCCGCGGTTAGCCCGCTCGCGTCCGCCATCCCGCTCGCGCAGCTGCTCAGCAAGACCGGCGCTCTGGGCGCGCTCAGCTCGCTCTCGACGCTCGGCGGGCTCACAGACCTGCTGAGCGGGAGCGCGCAGCCCGTGCAGACCACGGGCGTGCACCGCAGTCACAAGTCCTTCAGCCGCCGCCAAGATGATGACGCGCCTGCTAAGTCCTCCAAGGACAGGAAGTACAACCCGTACTAGCGCTCTACGACGTAGGACGGCTACGAACGCGGCTCGGACTGCTATCGAAGTGATCGCGATCGTGACATGAAAGGAGATGGTATCATAATCGACCCAGTAATCAATACGAACAAAATGCGTGCCAATACATTCCAAAAAATTGAAAGATAATCCTACCCAGGTTGCTATCAAAGTTTGTATGAAAGCTCTTTTATTCCATGAGTTATTTTAAACTTGGCACGAATACTAATCTTAATAAATTATCAAGTTTTTCAAAACTACCCTTCAAAGAGGATTTAGGTGATTTTGAAGTTTATATGGAATCTCATTCATTCATTCATATTCTTTAGTGTAGGTACACATAATAACAAAAAAAATGTTACAATATGATAAGAACAGCTTATGTACAAATGCGAGCTTAAATTTGGCGAAATCGGCTAAGTGTGTACTGATATTATTGACAAAAATAAAGAAAATCTAGTTAGGGAATTGTATACTAATTGTTGCACAGACGCCAGCACATCAAGCTACTACAATCTGTCAAATCTCTTTAATAGATTTTCAACTTTATCGCTAAAGCATAAGGTTCACATTTGATTGGGAAAATTTGACAGGTTCGGGTAGCTTGATGTGCTGGCGTCTGTACTAGAATTATTTCTTTCATCATAAGGAACCTATTGGCACACAGTTTATTGGATATTATTGGATATTTACCGATTACTGGATTTCTGGTCCGTACGCGTTGGTCCTTCTCCTTTGTTACTTTGAAGTCATGTAACTAGAATTGTCATCGTAAGATTTTATTGATAAGTAAGAGCGAAGTTAACGCTTAGTATCATCACCGAACGGACCCACTGCGGTGTACCGTGGGTAGTCGTTACACGTCACTCGCTGGAGCTCGCTAGACTATCAGTCGAAACGCTACCTACGTTCTCTAAGACAGTTATTTATCATCATTATATTATATTTAAGAGTAAATAAACGCAGTTCTTTGTTTTTTGGGAAATCTGTTTTCATCTTTTCTACTTTATTCAATATATTCAAAGATATTATAAAACTTTTTTTACTAAAATACTTATCGTATAATGGTTCTTTGCTTAACACAACTATCTTATTTTTATTGTACTATGTAGCAGCTCAATATATCACTCTAGGACCTAGAGTCTAGGTGGAAACTATTTGAACCATTTTCAATATAAAATACATATTGTGTGGACAAAATGTGGTTGATTTTCTATTTAAAATTAAATCAATATCTATTTTTCAGTGTCGGTTTATAAATATGACTGAGCTAGAGAAAGTTTTTGAAATGACGAAATAATTAAATTAAACTTACTATAAAAAAGACCTCGATTTTTTATAAATATTAAAATAAGATATCCGGGGACTAAAATATCGTCATTAAAAATTAAGTAACTAAAATGAAATAAAATCGCGATGGTAATACTTAGGACATAATAGTTATGTCAAGTTACATGATGGACTAAACGGCGGAAAATTAAAATTAATACGACTAACGACAACTAGGGATCTTGACAATAGTAGAAGTACGTAGAAGCTAAAGGCTGTAGAATATACAGAGTGCTTTGCGTTCAGTTTTAATGAAATGTCTATTTTGAATCAAAATACAGGGTGTCGCAATCAGAAGAGTACATCAAACGATACTTCAAACTCTAGACATTCTAGAAAATTGATGCTCTAGTTATTTTGTAATTCGCCTCATTTGTACACACTCATTTTTTCAACATAATAAAGAAGTATTGTTTGATGACAATACCTCTGTATACACATTTTAAATGGAAGATCAAATTAGATGTTTTGACAGAATTATTGTAATAACAAATCACATTTTGGTTAAATTATTTCAGTTTACGACTTTATCTATTCGTTGCTAAATTATTATTCCTCAAAACTTTTGACACATTTTAGAAATCAATGAACTTGGCTTTGTAAAATTATAAATTTAAAAGGAAATTATAAAGAAAGTCTATTATGAATAAGGTTTTTACTTGGTAATGATTTAGTTTATAGTTTTATAACGCTGACCGGTCGTCTGTGTATGATTTTAATTTTGTTAAACATCAGGAAATTATTTGTTTGTAGTTGGTATGAGTCGTTCTATTTACACCAAATATAAATATATTCCAGCAGGAATGACGTTGGCTGTTTTTATTATTTATTATACTTTTATAGCTACTTATGATTCTATCTCAAGATTATTATAAGTAGTTTGGACTGTTTTATATTTAGGTGACCTTATGTATAAGGCAGGCAACGCCATTGCGTTAGACATAGCGAAGCTATAGCAGATTAGTTAGGTGATGGCGTTGTTTTGTCACTACATTATTTTATTAATTAGTGCGAATTTAAAATTGAGGTCCAATTCGTATGTTTCTATAAGTAGTTCCGTAGGGAATGCAGATTATTTAGCTGTCACATATTTTTTTTTTTTTAATAAAAATCATGTTAATTTTAAGGTAGTAAACGTTTTCGTATTCATTTCAGGTTTACATTACTGGCTAGAATGGTTAAGCAAAAGTGTATTGTTTTAAAGTACATACTTAATAAAAATAATAATAGTACGCGTGTGTTTTTTATTGATAAAACTTTTGTCTGGCAGAGCGCGGCTTAGTCATAAGTGCAGGTAACCATGTCTAAGTAAATGTTCCGAAACATAAAGCTTCCTTGAAGACCCACGCCACAATCCTGCCCACCCACCGGCACCAAACATTCCCGTGATACCTGACATGCTGAACTTTGCTCCACGTGTAATATCCTACTGCTCAATGGATCATCCAATATCCTGGTAAGAGTTTTCCTTACATTTAATTTAAATCCTAGTGTGTCCACGTTTTAAACTTACTTTTTTCTATGGACGGGTTCACGATCAACCTGTTACTGCTTTATCCTTTGATCTCCATTTCCATCCAAGCTGTTATTTGAATTTCATATTTAGAAACCGAACACGAAAATTTAACTCGTTTATGTTCCCAATGAACGGCGTACATATTACATATTGTAATTTTGACGATTGTTTGAACAAAAATGTGACTGAAGTCTTGCGGTGTGAAGAAAGTGAATTAACGTTATTATGTAATGTTTTCCAGGATCACAATGGAGACGGCCGGGCTCCCGCTGCCGGGTTACCACTACATCGCTCCGAACCACATCGTGAAGGCACCGATCCATTGAATGGGGCTCCGCGGCCAGAATTCCGGCGTTGCGTACAAATGGTACAACACTGAACGCACATTTCTGATGCAGCCGCAATACGGGACTCTGGCTCCGATATATTTCTTCAAATGAACGTGACCAAATCAATCTCTCTATAACGAGGTGACGCTATTGGCAAGACATTAGATCCACGCTGAATGTATGTTTACATTTGTTACGAGTTTATAAGTATTTTAGATATTCTTATATTTATTCTCCACTGTATTTGATTGATTGGAGCAGAACATGTCAGTGATTTATATATCAGTAAGACCTGGGGAAGGGGTTTGAAAAATTATTATTATAAAAAAACTTACGACTGACATTTTAAAATTTTTGCTAATCTGTGAACAGTGAACATGTAATATAACTTCACAAAACACTTATTTTAAATAGTTAAATATTTATAATAATTTGTCTCGTTCACTGCTCACGGCTTATGAATTTATAACAAAGTGTGCAACAGGAGATAGCTAAGCTGATCGAATTTACTATGGATTTAAGCGGTTGAGTGTATCAATTGTCTATTGGATTTATTTTCCATTATGATCAGTACCGACCACAAGTAATAATGTTCAAAGTAAGTTTAATCGAGTGTCGGAAACATTAGATAGGTGTAGATGCGTTACAATCGACCTCGGACCCGCTGACGTAGCGTAGTGTTAGATTAGCGAACAGAGCGAGAGGGTTTAAAGACAATATTTGTAAATAAAATAATCGTAATTACCTGAGAATTAGGTGTTACAGTAACTGTTGCGACGCTCGGACGCGACGCGGCTATACGAAACCGATGGGATCAAATCCTTTAAGAAAACTTACTTTAAAAACGGAGACAGAGGAGAAGATAACATTTCAGTATATCATTTAAAATCGTCTAATATCACAAAAAAAGACGTTAGGTATAAAAATAGTGTTGCTAAATGTGATAGTCTTCTAATTTATTTTACATTTGAACTATTAAGATCTCTAACGTATACACAATGTGTAGGATACATCGGCTACTGGAAATTTTAAGTCGAATAATTAATATTGGTCTAGGGATCAAAGCCAAAGATTGTTAAAGTTTGTTTAACATTAATAATGTTGTGGATTTATGCTAAATTATTCTGAGAGTAGTTAATGTCTAGTAATGTAATGTAGAACGGTTAATTTGAATTATTTTATCACCCTCTCCAGACTGCTCATTGTATTTAGTCTTAGATCAAATATAGTCCTGTGGTAATCAAATATTTCCAAAAAACTAAAAAAAAAAAATACACTTAGGATAATGTAGGGTAAGATAACTATAGGACCACTGTAATGAAAAGCTTGTCAGTGAAATGTCTTTCTATTTGCTTCAAAGTTGAATAGTGCCAAGTCACGATGAATATCGAAAGCCAAAATAATTGAATTTCAACTTCGTAAATAATATGTGTGAGTTACGCATGTATTTTAAACATGGTATATGGTAAAATAACAATAAAAGTATCAATTTAATAGGAATTACGTAAGCGATTACTGTATTATCCACTACTTATTAATTTTGCACCCTATTTATAAGATTACGCAATTAGACTTAATACTTCTCGAAACATATCCCAGTAACATATTTCCCAAGTCTTCCCCTGCAGTATTTCAGTAATTAATGATTGTGCCAAAGTTGTGTCTAAAATTTAATTATGTGTATTTTAATGTGACGTCGATAGTATTGAAAATTAGTTCGTATTTCGTTAAAATCGTTGGTCGATATGCTAGTCAAATTGTTTTGAAAGTAGAAAAAAAATTAAGAAATTCTATAATGCTAGTCAAAATTTGTTTTTCTATCGGTGTATTTGCGTTATGTAAAAGTAATGAAAAGTTTATTTTATTTTGTTTGCACTTCTCTCAAAGTTTTAACTATTTTTGTGTGCTTGAAGTAAATTAACGTAGCAATAAAATTTTTGATAAAATCAATTATTTATAGTCTATTAAATTGCAATTAAGACAATGTATAGAGCTTCGTAAAGTAAGTACACACAGGTTAAATAGAATTACTCTATAGATATAAATTTGTGAAGAGATAATTTTGAAAAAAAAAATAGTAATTTACTAAAGAGAAGAGATTTCATAGCTGTGATTAACGATTGGGGTTGCACTTTTGTGCAAGAGCTACGTCAGGATGTCGTTTATCGCGTATTGGATAGTGATGCAGGTAGTAGTCATAGCGCACGCTTGTAGTTCAGAGAGTGAACAACGGGGCGCGAGGGCGCGAGCGTCGCACAAGCGATGCATGTTTTATATAATAATTGACAGGTTATTGTAACACAAAATCTTTCTATTAAGAAAGTATCAATTCATCGGTGTTGTCAATGATATTAATAAAATTTAGGTCAATGCAATTTTAAATTATTAGTGAATAAATAATAATTAGTGATAATTTTTCATTATATCCTTGTATTATTACGTTCAGTTGTAATTAAATAGTAATCACAGCAATCGATATAATCTTTATTATACTCATTATATAATTATACTTAGCAATATTATTATGATTCGTATTGTTATTGTTATTTTCATTTGCTCAATTTTGTCAATGTTGATGTAAGCTAGGCTGCGAAATGGAGTTTAGTTTGTTTTCTGTTGTTCGATAAGCAATATTTTTAATTTAGTGTGCTATGCACATCGTGCTCATTGTGCGACGTAAGAATACATTATATTACATACTTATGGAGAATCTTTATTACTTTTAGTCGCACCAAATATGCTGTAGGCAAGATACGTAACTCGTTGTGTTACTTAATGTATAGATAATCACTTACTACTTATATACAATTAATTTTGTTTCTCTTCGGTCAATTGCTCGACATTACTTTCCTTTCTCTGTCTATTACGTATCGTGCCGTATAACATATTTAATAATTAATTTTAACATACAGTTATATATGTCGATGATTTTAATGAATTGGGGGTTTTTAATACAGGAATGTTTATTTAGGTAATGTTGAGAATAGTATCAATGTGCCATCAAAAGTATAAGAGATTGGGGTAAGGGCTAAGGATTCGAAACAAAATACATGGTTGAAACTATGTCGAATACTCACGGTGTAGATACTTACATAGTTGGTCCATGATTCCGTATGTTGTATGAGAATTCAATTAAATTATTATTTAATGTATATTCAGATATCAGTTTTATCCTCGTTATTTGTATGTTTCAAATGTTCGTAATATATTTAAGTCACTAAACTAAAAGTTAGTGCCTTTTGTTCTTAGATTTTCTTCAAATTATTTTAAACTGTAAGTTGTACGATTGTGGACTTCTTTTGGATCGTGTTATGAATTATATAGCCTTTATTGACAGGGTCAGACAGCGCTGTATAGTGTAATTACATTCAATCTTAGCAAATATTTATAAATGTAATAGTGAATTTCTTTACAATTTTCGTGTTAGCACATGTATTTGAAGTTCTTATTGCACCGTTTTCGAGAATCCCTTGAATTTTACGGTTTATAATATTAAAATTTGACATTACTACATTCTATAATTAAATATTTTGGATAAATGCTTACGATGCAATCCACTCGTTCGCGACTTTATTGGTGACATTATATACTGCAATTATTACAATTATGTATAATAAATAATATTTTGCTATGTCCTAATAAATATATATCCACTATACAGGTTCTACACGATTGGGTAAAAAGGTTGTGTATTATGCATATTATACAATATCCAATAATATTATATTCGCTTCATCCCTTTCTAAGTACACTACGATTATATTAGACAAAATATTCATGTTTTTATACTACACTTTCGTCACTAGTGAACAGGGTAACATGATACAGAGGATTTCATCGTATCTTCACATTATCTACACAGCTATATAGTTCAATTGTATGTATTCCGAATACCCTTACGATAGAAAATATTTTTATCAATTGATTTTAAATCTTCAACTATAAATAAAAAGGAAAAATGAAATGTGCTATGCGGGTACGACAGATCGTACTATATAAAATAAATTGTATGGTAATATATAACATTCGTAAGGCATGTTATACAAAGTATACGAACACACATAGGACCGTGTGTTTACAAAATTGTCAAAGTAGATCTGCTATCTTATTTTCTATCATATTCTGTATGTGCGTAGGCTATTAATTTCACAGTTTTGACACCTGTTTAGTATTAAAGTTAATAGTAATTATTGACTGAGTATAGTTAAGAATCGTAATATCAAAAAGCAACAAAAATATCTGATGTTTTTGTTTCACTGCTGTTACTTCAATAAGCATTTAATTTTTTGTATTCACTATGATTAGTAAACATTATAAAAGTCTATTGTTCTACAAATGTTATTTGGATAAAAACATAGACTTTATTGGTTTTTATCAATGTCATAAATATACTGACATTTAAGTTTTGGAAAGTATGGTTATGATGATTGAAAATGTGTGTATTATGATCTCTGAAGCGGCTATGTGTCTAGTCAATCTAATGTAATGTAATCGATACTGCTGCAGCAGTTCCTTCAATGTTGATATATTTATGGCGCTGACTGCCACCAACATCAATATGCCATGCAATAATACTCGTACCTAATTAAAAGTTAGATTTAACTAGAAACAATGATGATTGGATTCACAAGCGTCGGGCGACATTGCGGTACTCTTCTAATGAAGTGGGCTGGCGTGGGGATAACACTGCTTCCTGTAGAAATCGATTTTATTGATTGGATTTCGCAGGCCTTCAATAATATTGGTATGGGCAGCTGACCGCTGGAGGCAGGCTGTAGGACGTGCTCGGTGCTTGAGCACTGTGTTAACGTGTTATTGACAGTGAGAGCTTATCATAGTAATAAATTGGTTGTGCGGATAATTTACGTAGCGTTTGTTTGACCGGATGTCGCCGAGAATAGATAGGGAATGTGCATAGAATAATAATAAAGAATAACATGCACATATTTTTATCAAATCTGATAAATGGTTTATTATTTACTGCTTCTAATTGTACTGCAGATGCAACGTCGTGTAATATATATTATGTTCTCACAACTCTAGATGTTCACATGTCATATCTTTCGAATATCACTGTAATTATCTACATATCTAATCGTTTTGTGTATTGAATTGATTAAATGTTATGAATATAAATGTTGTACTCGCGGTTACAGTATACTGTCATGAGGTTCATTTCAATATGATATTAATGTTTGTTTTCATTATGTTAATTCAATAAAGTGTGTAAATAAAATTTGAGTTTAATTTGTTGGACGACCTTATGTAGTGGAAGGACAAGACGTTTAATGGAATTGGAGAAATAGCTTGATGGTATTCTGTAGAGATGAAACGGATATCCGGTAACTATCCGGTATCCGGCCTATCCGGCCGCCATAATAATATCCGGCCGAATACCGGATAGCTATCCGGCCGAATAAAAAAAAAACTGGATAAAAGAAACATATTTTTAGAGTAATTATTTGCTTTATTTAGTTAATCATAGTATCACTTAACTTAAATATAATTAGTTTTAATTTTAAATTTTTAATTATACAATAGTAAATTAATGTAATATGAAGAAAGAGAGACCCGAATCGAACCGAGTCCACCCGATCGTTCGCGCGCCGCCTAAGCAAACGGCTAAGTTTCGCCGGATATCCGGCGGCCGGATATTCGGCTATCCGGCCACATGGTCGGCCGAATATCCGGTATCCGGCCAAACTGCTATCCGTTTCATCTCTAGTATTCTGTTTCATAGAAAATTTACCAAATATCTTTCAAGTACTTACACACATGTAGCAACCACTACAGAAGCCCTCTAAGTATGCAGAAGACATACTCAGACCGTTCGAGCTCGAGTCAGAACTTGACTCTAACCCTATATCGTTAGTTCGAGCTGAAATTACCTACTGAACAATCGCCTCTACTTAGACTAGACCGCTACAGTAATTTTATTTCACGAAGCGACGCGCGCTTTACTTGTGGTAACCAAGTGTATAAACACGCTGTGAATGTGTGTGCGTGAAGACGAGTAGTGTCAGCACAGAAACTTCCGCCACTTTGCCATTGTGTCGAACGATACCAAAAGCTCCTGCGTTTACACACATTACATTACATTGACAGCGTTTTTGTACACTTGGTTACCACAAGTAAAGCGCGCGTCGCTTCATCGGATAAAAATATTGTACAGTGAATGTTTTTGTATGTATAACTACAAGTCGTAAGTCAGCGCCGATACCAATGGATGCCCAGTGGGATCGAAGACCACTACGTGTCATTCAAATAGAACGATCATGGCGAAAATCCAACAGCCAAGGCATCATGGCCACACCCAGCAATTCTGGGTTTGAGAAGCCCTCGTTATTATTTTCCTGACTTAGGTAGGTACCTACTGAGTCCTCTCATCCTCTGTCTCACTTATACAATTAGTTGTTCCAAGAAATAAAACTGGGAAACCTTATGTAAGTAGTTGAATTGACGTTTCATCCATCCTGATTTAGTGTTTACCTAACCTCGGATCTAAGAAGACTGATGTTTCACTTCCTGCTTAGGAAAAACAGCTAAGTAGGAAATGATACTTTAGCACGCTAAATGTGTTCACTTATCCCAATTTAGATTTAAATTAGGTAGGTATACGAACCTACCTAAACGAAAACACTACCTAGTAAATGTTAAGTACCATGCATATTACATCCTCTCATCACTTTTAGGTAAGTACAAGATAGAGGGCTTGAATCATCTATCATAGGTTAAGGTAAATTATTTATTTCTGCAAAAAGATTTTAAAAACCACATTGACACGTCAAAATTAAATTACCTACGTATGATTGAAAACTACATAGTTGAGGTCGGTATTACCTTTTCGAACACCCTGAGAAAACCCGAAGCAAACTCAGAGGACACAGTCTCTTTTAAAGTCCAGACATAATCTTGGTCAGGTCTTAATGAGGACTGTGCAGATTAGTATCTGAGATTGAGTTTTGAATACAATTTGAATAAGTAGGTATCTACAGTCACCAACACACGTTCTTTGTTACAATTTGACTTTGAAAGTAGCATAATTCCGCAGCAGCAGGCACTTCTGAAATTCTGACATGCTCTTTACCATCATAGGTACCTACTAGCCTTATACCAACATGTCCAAAAATTCAACGATAAGCGGGCACCAGAGTGTGACTGTGTAGGTACCTACCTATTAAGCGTTTTCAGATATTTTTTTAGTTCTGAATGTTTTAACACCTACTTATATTTTATTTTGGAACCAGGGAAGTGCAAGTGTGGGTGCACTTGCAGTTTGCACCTCCTTGGCTTCCGAGTGCAACAGGGTTTGTGCACCCCCCCCGTAAGTAGGTACTCTTAGGTACAAAAACCCCTACACAAAATACCATTAAGTAGTTTAGGTACCTATACCTTTATTGACTAGGCTTCTGCTATTCTAGCCACATCAAGTAGGTAATTGATGGGCATGAAGATAGGAAAGTACCTAATCCAAGAACTGCGTTCGATACCGATACCTAGGTACCTATTATATTTCAACGCCGCGTCGCCGCTGCCAGCAAGGGTCGAATAATATATGTACCTATGTTATACGGTTGCATAGTTTACTGGCCATTCAATGACCTGTGGTTACTATGGAAACGAACTTGTCAACTTTATTGGATGCAACCAGTTGCATTATGCCTTTGTTATGTGAGTAACATCTACTCAGTCAGGTCAGCGTATACGTGTTCAATGATCTCTGGTAAGTAAGTAGGTAGATAGGTACGTTAACTAAGTATTTAATAAGCTGATCTGTTGATCATCACCCATAGAAAGTAAGCGTAGAGTATACAGGGTGGCAGGAACTTCCAGTACCTAACGTAAACGCACCTAATAACGACCCGTTAAAATCCGCGCTCATTACCGCCCTATTCAGAAAACTATCATTTTTATGTCATGTATTAAAGCTACACAATTGGTTGCTTTAAAAAAATGTAGATGTATTTGTATTGCAAATGTTCATCTCTTGTTTGTGTGCGTAACTCGACGATTTCAATAATAATGGCTCAGTTCGTCCGTGGACGCCGACCTCAGTGCATTTTCCATAGTGTGGCATTCCCGATGGCGTAAGTACTCTTGTTTCTTTTTTAGCAGAAGATTATAACGTCAAGCATTTTAATGTAACTTCTGGTTCTTTTGATGCATTTTTGATACTTTCAGGAACACAAATAATGATTCATTTTAATGAGATACTATTTTATTTTGCTTAAAATTCAATATTAAAAATAGGCGGTAATAGGAACAAAAATCACAATTTTGTTCCTATTGTCGACCCATGTCGCTGATAAGTACTTGTCGTATCTTTTGTGTGCCATGATTTTTGTTAAAATGCATAAATTAATAGGCAGGAGGCTATACTAACTCAGTTCCTTAGTATGTTAACTTATATTTGAGCTATTAACGCCATATATTCAAGAGCTTTAGTAGCCGTATACACTAACTTTGTTCTTATGTAAATATTTTGATGAATAAAGGAGGTATAATTTTTAAATATGTATTTTTATAGTTGAAATATCATTATTATTAAATATTTATAGCAACCGCACCAGTTAAAATCATATACATGTACAAAAATTACATGTATTTACACAATTCATACACATTCCCTTGGGTCGGTAATAGGTTATACGATTTCCTTTAAGAAAACCTATTACCGATCTACTTGTACATTTACGACGGACCCCATACTAAATGTTTTTTTATTTGGTATTTATTTTCAAGTAACTAAACATAAAGTTATTTAATAGACATTATAGTATTCCATAATAAACATTCAGATTTAAAATAACATAAGCTTTATTATAATATAGTAAAACTTAGCTAACATTTATATGTGCAAGTCATATGGTAATTTTAATTACTATTTGCTATCCGTTTCCTTCGTATCCTAGACTTAGTAAATACATTTTGTTTCAGAAACATGGATCGACTAAAACGTAAACAATATACAGTTAATCAACTTGACGCTGCACTGATGGCTATCACTAATGGAGCAAGTATCTATGAAACCTCGAAGAAGTTTGGAATTCCCAGAACAACTCTTCGTGACAAGAGAGATAACAAGTACTCTAATGAAAACTGTGGTGTTCAGACCGTTTTCACCAAGGACGAAGAACGTCAGTTAATAGACTGGATTCACTATTTGGGAAGATTAGGGTTTCCTGTAACAAAAGACCAGCTCCTGGAAACGGTCTCAAAATTAGTGGAAACATTAAAGCGCCCGAACCCATTTAAAGACGGAGTACCCGGTCGACACTGGTTTCAAAATTTTTTGAAAAGACTTCCCACAATTTCGAAAAGAGTTGCGCAGAATTTGCCAACACACAGAAACGAAGTGAAAGAAGAGTCTATAAGATTATGGTTTGGTCGTGTGCGTCAATATTTTGAACAAAATAATTTAATTGAAGTAGGTACTAGATGATCCAGCAAGAATCTTTAATTGCGACGAAACTGGATTCTTTTTGTGTCCTAAAGCAAAACAAGTCATTGTGCAACGAGGCACCAAAAAAGTATATACTCGAGTGGCCAATGATGAAAAAGAGTGTTTAACTGTATTGGTTAATGTTGCTGCTGACGGCAAAGTAGCACCACCTATGGTTTTATACCCCTACAAGCGTATGCCTAAAAACCTTGTACCGACTGTGCCATCTGGTTGGGCTGTTGGTAACACCGAATCTGGATGGATGAATATGGCTGCTTTTTACGAATATATAACGAACTGTTTCTATCCTTGGCTAGTTACTAATGCAATACCACTTCCAGTTGTGTTATTTCTAGATGGCCACACATCACATATATCTCTACCTTTATCTTCATTTTGTAAAGAAAATGGTATAATACTTGTAGCTCTATTACCTAATTCTACTCACGTACTCCAGCCTTTGGATTTTGCAGTATTTCGACCTGTAAAAGGTACTTGGAAGACAGTTGTAAGCGATTTCCGAATAAAAAATAACTTTGCAAAATTAAAGCGAACAGATTTTGCGCCACAAGTTAAAATCTGCCTCGATTCTTGTTTAACAGAGCAAACTATTGTAAACGGCTTTCGGTCATGTGGAATATATCCTTTCGAGCCAAATAATGTTAATTACAGTAAACTTCTACCTGAAATTCGGAAGGCAACCAACGACGCTAATAGCGATACTGCAGAGGGTAGTGACAGTACTACAGCCAGCTCTATTCACAGTCAATGCCAACGTACTAATCAAATGAAAACCTTCACGCAACTTTTTGAAGACCGTTTGTCACCTACTGTCCTTCAAGAATTTCAAAGTTCGGGAAATGTATGGATAGGCGACATCAGCTACAAGAAACTGTTTGAATATTGGAAGAATATTAAAAGCAATGATGACGATGAAGAACGTAATTTGGAAATTGGCGATACGACGTTAGTGAACAATTTTGCCGATGGAACAGATTTGGATACATTAACATTTGAAGTAACACCAGCATTAATTTTACCATCAGAACAAAATGTCTTCCAAGAAATATCTTATTTGACTGTAGACGGTACATTGACTTTTCCAGTAGATCATGTTTTACCTGAAAACACTCAAGGCCCAGTAACTAGTCATATTACAGGTTCTGCAGATCAAGATCTAAGCACATCATCTCCGAAACCATCAACACCACCTCTGAAACCATCAACATCAACTCCGATACCATCAACATCAACTCCGAAACCATCAACACCAACTCCGGCACTAGGAACATCAACTCCGACACCATCAACGTCAACTCCGAAACCATCAACATCAATTCCGACACCATCAACATCTACTCCGAAACCACCAACATCATCAATCCAAAGTACTTGCGTGAATTTGAGCTCTGAATCTCTCGATGGTACTATAATTAATAGATCAGAATATTGTAAAACTCCACTTAAATCTACTACGACTTCAATCAGTAAAAATATTCCAAAAGAACTGAACATTTCAACACCTTTTAAGAACGCATTATATTTTCCCGAGATTAAGGCCACGACAAAAAAGAGAGTATGTAAAAGAGTTACCCCAATTGTTGCAATATCTGATAAATTTATGGCTTATCAAACAAAAATTGAAGCAGACAAATTGGAAAAAGAAGAAAAGAAAAGAAAACGAAATGAAGATTTGGAGAAGAAAAAAAAAGATAAATTAAGCAAACAAGGCAATCCAAAATCAAAACTACTAAACAAGGCAAAACGTAAAATAACCAAGGTGGATGCTTCAAAGGAAGATACGACTGATTCAGAAAATGATTTGCAATTTCGACATATGCCTCAAAGGCGACATAATAATATGGAGCCGTTTGCGGAACTAAGTTTTGAGTCTGCATTACGATCTAATCAGGCTAGCCCTTACCGAGATACAGCTACATCACAAGATGTTAACCTCTGTAATCTTGTTTCTTCATCAGATGATTGTGAAATAAACCGTCCAGCAAAGATCATTATGCGGCCGAGATATGATTGTGGATTTGATTCAGAGTCAGATGAATCTATTTTTTAATCTTATTTTTTTGCCAAAGATTAATTTTCTTAATTTGTTTTATTTTTAAATGTGTTTTATTTCTAAATAGGTATTAATTTAATATTTGATTTTGATTTGACACGACTGCTAGAATTAAGATTTTATTCCAATTTTATATTTCTATATTACATTTTGTAAAATAATATACTAATTTTAACTTTAGGTTACAAATAATTCATATTAAGTAGTATATTTTTTAAGACTGATTGAAGGCTGTTAAGAATATAGGTACACCGTGAAATTTTAATGGTTGTTTTCCCGCAGCGAAACAGTTTTGTCTTAGTAATATAATCGTTTCATAAATAAATAAAATATTAGAAACAGGAAATGACAGATTTAGCATTGTGAAACACAAAACTCGAAAGTGATCACGAACTAATAGTAACACCGCCCGATATCTACGGCTGAAGAGCCGCACGGCCATTGACCCGCGTGCGTTTCAATCAGCTGTTTGCTATCCAACAAGTTATTAAAATTTTCCCTTCATACCATCGAGTTTCATACTTTTACGGGCTTAGGACCGTCATAAATACTTTTTGAACTGCAATTTACTGAACACGAAATTAAATTTAGATAATTACCGCCGCACGGATACAATAGGCGTCGAAACGCGGTTTCGATCGTTTGTAATTTTTGCGCGCAGGCTAGTTTATGCTGTATCACTACACGCGAGAGCTTATTTTACTTTGAACATTTCTTTTGTCGGCGTTTGCGGTAGATTTTTGTATTGTTAAATGCAAGCTATTTTATGCTGTATTACCGCGTATGAGAGCTTATTTTGGTTTCAACATTTTAAATCGGTCTTCGCTTTGTCGGCTTAGCAGGTGATTTTTTGCAATGTTGCGTGCAAGCTATTTTATGCCGTATCACCACATGCGGGAGCTTATTTTGGTTTGAACATTAATTTATGCATTGTTTTCTTTTGATGGCGCCGGCGCGTGCGACAGTACCTACAACAAATCTCGTCTAGTGTTACTATTTTTTCTCACTTTTTCGAGTTGTTGAATATTTTTTTAATTATTTTAAAACAAAAACATTTTTATTTTTTTACTTTTACTCTATGTTTCGAAAGTACTCCTTATGGCAAGTCGTTCTGCCGCGGGAAAACAACCATTAAAATTTCACGGTGTATAATAACGTTAAGTTTTGATAACATTTTGTAGTGAATGCTGAGATTATAGTTAATCTTAAATTTGATTCAGAGTCACATGATGCTATTTTTTATATTTTTTTTTTCACATTTATATATTTATTAATATGTTTCATTTGTCAATCTTAATCCAAGATTTGATTTTTGATTTGACATGACTACTAAACTTAAGAGACGGTTTACAGTCAAATGCATGATTTAGCTAATCAGCAACATTTTCAATGTTATAAAATTACTTTAGTGCCTTTTCTACTGTTTTAATAGACCACATTTTGTATTTTTTATTCTATTTACGAGTTATGATACTCGTACTTTTTCAATTAGCGGCGCTAGTGGACGGTAAATCGCCTCATAAATGTTATTGTAATTTTATATAACTGTTACATTTTTACTAAGATTCTATAATGCCATTTACTCTTGTATAATACCAAATTCCCCCATTGGTTATATATTATAGTAGTTATAATCAACGCTGGCCTTTGGTAATTTGTTATAAGTACATAATTCGTATAAATATGATATTTTTTACTGATTTAACGCTGTCAAGAATATACTATTATAAGAATACATATAATTGTTAAGAGTTGATAGCATTCTGTACTGTGTTGGAGCATCTATATAAACAGTTCAATATACACGAGCATTTTTATTTAACTTTAACGGTTCCATTTATTTAGTGGTCGGTATTAGGTGTCACATAAACGGTATTAGGCACACACCCGATATTTTGAGTCGGTAATAGGGACATGACCCTTTTTTCTTTTATTTAATTTTTAATTTTTTAAATAATTGTTTGATTATCTGTTCTTATACATAACTAAAAAAATCGATAATTTCAGTACCTGAAAAATTATTTTTATTGAAGCCACATATTAAGAATGTGCTTATTTTTTGGATATCAATCTGAACTCCGCTTAAACTGGCGGTAATGGGTGCATTTACGTTACATGATTCTGAACCCCGGGAGGATCAAAGTCGACGCCGGGCGGTTCTTTTCGACGGTTTAGCTGTTCAGTATCTACAATTTAACTGCCCCGTTATTGTATTTTTCTCTATACCTAACAGCAGATTTGTTTTTGCAGACTATATAGGCAACCCCCCAAAACGCGCGGATTAAGCAAAATAAAAACCTTTGAGGATAATAGGGGAGACCGGGTACAAAAGTAACGGCGGGTCGAAAGTAACAAATGCTCTGTAGGTTTATCCAATAGTCGAAACACCGCTTCGCTGCCGTCAGATGATAGCCGGCGGCGCCCCCCTCACTTGCATTCAGTCGCCGCGCACGCCACGCGCTGTTAGGTTGTGCTAGAGGACGCTACGTGATTTCACAAATCAAAAGTAAGTTTTTTGATGTTTACTTATTTGGTGTTTACGTAGTATTAAAAGAATAATATTAAAATGAATGTTTGCATATTAATTATTGATTAGATTGATTGCACAGTGTTTAAATTCGTTTTTGTCTAGCACGTTCCGTTTCAAGGTTATCTTTCATATTTTAACAAAAATAAGGTAGGGTACAAAAGTAACATAGCCCTGCGGGTACACAAGTAACGTGTTACTTTTGTCCCCGTATTGATTTACTTACGTAATAATTTTATGTGTGTGTTTATCTTAACAGAATGCCGCGACAACGCATAAGAAAGACCACACGAGGAACTACGGACATGGATGTGTACCGAAAAGCGGCGGAAGAGCATTTCAAAGATGGAGCAAAAATTAGAGCCCTGGCAAAAAAATATAATGTTTGCCATGTGACATTATATAGATACATTAAAAAAATAAAAGCAGGAAATACTAGCGCAATTGTCGGCTACCGTTGCGTCAACCGTGTTTTTTCTGTAAATGAGGAAAAAAACCTTCAGGACTATTTGATCGAGTGCTCTGGAGTTTACTTCGGTTTGTCTCCACCTGAAGTACGTAAACTGGCATACGAGTTGGCGATTAAAAATGGCAAAACATTTCCTGAAAAGTGGCATCACACTCAAATGGCGGGTAAGGAATGGTTGACGGGTTTTTTAAAACGACACCCGAGCCTTTCTTTGCGGTGTCCTCAAGCAACAAGTTTGTCTCGGGCCTCGAGTTTTAATGAACATAATGTGAGTAAGTTTTTTGATAACCTTGCTGACGTAATGGATAGGTATAAATTTGAACCAAAAGATATCTGGAATATGGATGAGACAGGGGTGACCACTGTCCAAAAACCTTGCAAAATTGTAGCTCAAAGAGGAATTAAACAAGTAGGTGCAGTAACCTCAGCAGAACGTGGGAGATTAGTAACTGTTGCTGTTGCGATTAATGCTCAAGGAGGGCACATACCTCCTTTTTTTGTATTCCCATTGAAGCGATACCAAGACCACATGATACGTGAAGGTCCTGTTGGTTCTGCCGGAGCTGGCAATGCTAGTGGATGGATGCAGGAAGCAGAATTTTTACTGTTCCTAGAGCATTTTAAAAAGCAAGTCAAGCCAACAGTTGATCAAAAATGCTTATTACTGCTCGACAACCATGCATCGCATATATCGATCGATGCTCTAGATTTTTGCAAAAAAAATGGAATAGTATTACTGTCGTTTCCTCCCCATTGCACACATAAACTTCAGCCTCTGGATAGAGCAGTATTTGGACCATTCAAGAAAATGATAAACACAGCTAGCGACAACTGGATGCGAAATCATCCTGGTCAAACTATGACTATCCATTACATTCCTGGGATTGTTAGACAAGCATTTCCTCTTTCTGTCACTGATAAAAATGCAATTGCTGGGTTTACCTGTACCGGTATAAGTCCATTTAATAGGAATATATTTACTGCTGTTGACTATGCACCATCATCTGTGACTGACCGTCCTTTACAAAATAATAGTGAAATTCCACCAAATGATCTGTTGACCAGTTTTGATGCAACGCCCTCCGTTCAAGTTGATTCAAATACGCCTGTTGATGATCTTTCAACGTCGAGTGACCAGCGTACAGAGACTAAAGATTTGTCTAACAAAGAACACAATAATGGCAAATCACCGTGTGTTCAATCGTTACCTGATCCATTATCTGATGACACTGATTTACTTTTAAATAACGCAATTTTTTATCAAAGATTTAACTCGCCAGTACCAGGACCTAGCGGACTACAACAAGCAAGTTCTTCTCAGTCATTTAATTTCTCACCTAAAGATCTTAGACCTTTACCACAAGCAGGTCCGAGGACTATAACAAATAAAGGACGTAAAAAACGTAAGACTGCAATATTGACGGACACACCCGAAAAAAACGCAATCGAAGAAGAATACAAAAAAAGAAATAAAGCCAAGAAAATGGTGTTACAACCCGTTATTGGAAAAGGTAAGAAGTTGACATCCACGAAAGGAAAGGGAAAAGGAATGAGTTCAACGAAGGCAACAAAAGGCAAGGAAAATAAATCTGATGACGAGGATTGCTTGTCTCGTTTGTTTAGAATCTTTTGCTAATAGTCGACCAAATGAGCAATGGATACAATGTATCGACTGTAAAATGTGGTCACATGCTGAATGCGTCAATAATGATAAAAGTTATGTGTGCCATAATTGCGAATCTGAATAGAAGACTGATACTGAATAGTATAGTCGGGGTACTTTTGGTAAAAGAAACTCCAACTATTTGTGCATGTAAACTGTATTTGTATAAAACGTATGTATAGTGAACTGTTACATTTAACTTATAAATAACATAATTATCGGTAATGGACGGCTCGCGAGGCGCACGAGTCTGTTAGCGCCGAGCGCGTGCGCAGTTACCGGGCGCTTGTGACTTACTGTTCGTGACATGGGGCGACATTTCTAGGGTTATACCGAACCTTAACTAGTCACGTAACCTGGCCCGTACACGACGAACACTAGAAGTGCGGGGAGTTGATAGGGGTCGCGCTATATCCTCCCCCTCCAAGTCAGCAGAAGGCTCTGGAGCTGGCTTGGCAACCAATAGCCTACGGGGTCTGCCCTTCTTTCTACCATGGACGACAACGTCTGAATCGCCTACATACGGTGTTAAGAGACTGGCATGATACTTCCCACGAGATTCGCTCTCTTTATCTGCTACCTCGTAAGTGGTTGCGGAAACAACTTTACTAATGCAATACGGGCCCTCTCGTCTCGCGGCAAACTTACTGGTGAAGCCCTTCGCGGCTTGACTAAGTCGATGGCTATCCACGAGTACGAGGTCACCCTCCTGAAACTTAGTTCCAGGACTGCGGTTTTTGTCCGTACGGGTTACAGCGTTTAATTTTCTATAATCGACGCAAAATCGTGTCTCACCATTCTTTTCCGGCACTAATACCACTGGGGAAGCCCATTCTGACTCAGCTTCTTCTATTACCTCCAGTTCCAACATTTTATCAATTTCAGCTCTTATCTTCTCCTTCTTAGCAGGAGCCAGTCGATAAGGGGGCGTTGCGATAGGCGCGGCGTTACCTGTGTCTATCCTATGCAAGGCGAAGGGCGTAGGCCCTCCCCCTGCACTGAAGATATTAGCATTAACTTCCAATAGTGCAGCCAACTTGTCCCTATCAGATGGTGACAGGAGAGTGCCCTCGCACTCGTGGAGACCAATCGTCGAAGTGACCGCAACTCGGTCCTCGTGTTCATACTGTAGCTCATGAAAGCCTGTAGCACGTAAAGAGAAACGATTTCTCTCGAAATCGAGTATCATGCCAGCGTCCTTTATAAAGTTCATACCTAGTAAGGAATCGATTGCGCCGGGCAAGACCATAAAGAGAGTGCTTATTTCAACTCCCTGCACTTTTACATTTACCACAGCTGTTTCTACAGTTTGGAGACGTTGGGTTCCGTCCGCAAATCTTAACTCTGTTTCGCAACTATTAAATATTTGTCCATTAGCCCGCAAATGTCTTGTTAGACTATCGCTAGCAACGCACTGCTTCGCGCCCGTGTCTAGTAACGCGGTACCTACTGCACCGAATACCTGTACATTAAAAATAGGACGCACACGCGGGTTTAACACTTTTGCATCTACGGACACTGATTGGAATGCGGTCGACGTGGTCGGCGATGCAGTGGGTTTCTCTTTACACACCGTGCAGTTTGACCGTATCACACCGGGCGCACCACATCCGAAGCACGCTACGGACGGGCGCAGCTCCGATCGGGTCGCAACTGGTTCGCTCTTGACCGGTTCAACAGTCGCTTTATTCCGATTTTCTAGTTTTCGACAGTCATCTTTGACATGTCCAAACATCTTGCAGAATGTGCACTTAGGTCTAGCCTTGTTTGGCGGTGCTTTTTCTTGTTTATTGGCCTCAGCACCAGCTGGTGAAGACTTCGCAGCATGTCCAGTGACATGCGGTGGCGACAGCGCGAGCGGCGGGGCGGTAGATGTAGGGGAGTGCCTTTTAGTCGACGCAGCGGTGCAAACTTCTTCGAGCACATCCTCCACTACTCGAGCCTGCTGTAGCAGTTCGGCGAAAGAAACGAAGGCGCTCCTTGTTACCCTCTCCCGGATTCTCCTATGGAGTAGGCCGTACACCATATCCAGCTGCACTGGATTTTCAGGTAGCGTGTGCAGCGGCAGTTGGGCAATTAGGGCTCTTACCCTACACACGAAGATATCGGTCCGTTCATCACCTTGCTCTCGACTAAACATCTCTCTATATAATCTATGAGGTGGGAGGCGCGGTCCGAATGTTTGGCGAAATAAATGGGTGGCCTCTTGCCAACTTGTGATGGAATGTTTAACACCTTGCCACCAGGTAGCCGCAAAGTCAGTGAGCAGCATTGGCAGGCCTCTTAAAGCCATATCGTCGTGAACACCAACACAGTCTTTATAAATCTGCACAGCATCCACGAATGCCATTACGTCGCCAGAACCATTAAATCTCGCCGTACAATTAGCCAGGTTTGTACTCACAGTCGTCGTCGGCGGTGGCTGCGCGCCCAGCGTAGGCGGCTGCGACCGTAAAGCTTGCAAGAGGAATACCAGTTGTTGGTCCGTCATAACAATAGGTGCAGGCATCGGTGGCTGCGGTGTGGCGACGGGCGGAGCATGCCCGTAATGTGGCATCTGCGAGCCAGGCAGCTCACGCCCATACAGCGGTGGTGGTGATGGAGCCGAGGCGCCGGCGGACGAAGGTCCAGCCAGCGGCGGCGTCGACGATCGTACGTCAACGAACAATGCGTGTCCATCTGCAGTAGACGGCATCGTACCGTCTGACTGCTCACCCGCCGTAGCGTGCGTATCTACAGGCTGCTGCGTAGCACGTGAAGCACTATTATTACGCGACCGTGTTAGCACCATGTCTTTTTTGCACTATATACAACGTTCCGGCACCACAAATAGGTAACAGTGTACCTAGGCAACCTAGTTCGTCACTCAAGTTCGACAACTCTTCGTACACAACGCGTACTTACGAAACGTTCATACACTTACGCGATTGTTCTAACCCTCATGTACCTACAATCAACTAGGTCTCTAACACACAAGACTCTATTTAAAAATCCAAGTTATTATTTACATTAATGTTCGACGCGAGTCGGTGTTCTAGGAATCCTAACAAAGGTACCCACAGTTTAAAGTCTTAACTCGCACGAAGCATTACTATGAACAATGCTCTGGGTTATTGTATGTACACGGATGTTTACAGGATTACGATTTATAGCAATCGTCACACTGAATCCACTGTATAGTCACTATATTACACCAAAATATGCTAAAAGTTCTTTAAAAATGTTGATATGTGCACAAAACGTAACGAATCTGCGGGCGGCGTGGGCGAAGTATATAATGAATATGTAACGCCGCACGAAGAAAACCCGAGAAAGTCACTGTTTTCGACACTCAAACACTGTTTTTTTAAGTCTTTATACCAACGTTGTTATACACAATAACAGTTTTACACGAAATAATGTTTGCTTAACCGTTTTTTCACAAAAATACGGCCGCACGTTGGGACGCCAGTTATAGTCGGGGTACTTTTGGTAAAAGAAACTCCAACTATTTGTGCATGTAAACTGTATTTGTATAAAACGTATGTATAGTGAACTGTTACATTTAACTTATAAATAACATAATTATCGGTAATGGACGGCTCGCGAGGCGCACGAGTCTGTTAGCGCCGAGCGCGTGCGCAGTTACCGGGCGCTTGTGACTTACTGTTCGTGACATGGGGCGACATTTCTAGGGTTATACCGAACCTTAACTAGTCACGTAACCTGGCCCGTACACGACGAACACTAGAAGTGCGGGGAGTTGATAGGGGTCGCGCTATAATAGTCTGATTAGAAAAATAATAATTATGATTGATCTCATTAGTCATTACTTAGACTAAGAATAATTAGTAACGACAAGTTAATATTTTTGATTAGTTTTCAAGAAAGATATAATATTTGAGCATTTAAAATGCAAATGTTTATTTGTGTTATTCATACAAAGTTTTCTAATAAATAATTTGTTGATTTAATATTTTATATCATATTTATTACAAACCCCTTTATCCTGTTACTTTCGCCCCACAACATGTTACTTTCGGCCTGCCAGCGGGGTCGAAAGTAACAACTGCTGAATTTTTTTAAAGTCTGTGATTCATATAAAATACATAATAATTAGGTAAATCAAGATACTAATCTGTAGACCATGAACGGAATTTATATATCGCTATAATAATTTCGTCAAAAAGATAACACTTAACCAAGAAACCAAGGTAAAAACACAATATGTTACTTTTGTACCCGGTCTCCCCTACCTACCATAATGCTTTAACACCAACAACGAAACTAATCACGTTTCCAGCGATCGTTTTCCATTTTAAACTAGTTGAAGACATGTCTTTGCAGCAGAATGAGAACAGATCGTCTAAATGGATTTGCATTTGCATCAACATTGCTTCAATGGTGAACACTGGAAAAGTAGCTACCTACTGGATTTCTTCATCAGCATTGGCATAACTACTAAGGTGCAAAGTGGTGCGGCAAAAGTCTAATCCAGAGGTCTGCTAATCCAACCACAATGCACCGGCCTAGAGCCACAGTCGGCAGAGGATTGAGTAGGTATAAAATACTTATAAAGCTGCTTCGCTCTTGCATTCTCAATTTTTTTGCATGGGCGACTATAAAGTAGGTAATCCCTATTTTCGTAAGAATGTTGAAAAGAAACATAACCGAGAATTCCGAGAGGGGGTGTAAAAATCTCGAGCTCGCATCGCTCGCTCTTGCATTATTGTAATCTTATTTTTCGTGAATATCAATAGAAATAATTATAAATAGCATAGGTAGGCATCATGAAAAAGCATCACCGTGAAAAAAATAATCCCATGGTGTAGGTAGAATAGACTACTAACTACGTGCTGCTATATAATACCTACTTGATTTTTTAACATTAGGTACCTACTTATAATTTTTTGCAAAATGTTACTAGAAAATGCCTACACAAGTTGCGAAGACCTCATTTTGTTTTGCCGCCCCGGCCACCCAATTGGCTTAGTTCGCCACTGCTACCAATGTCGACAAAGTAAGTCACTCGTATTTCTGTACGTACATATTATGTATATGGACAAACGAAAATCTGTCCTACCCGTCTGGCCCATGTGCACGTCCCAGAAAAAAATCCAGAAAATCCTGGATTCGCCCTTGAATCGAAGTACCACCTGGGATGTGATAGTGCAGATCAAGTGCAACTAATAATTAAGTACTCTACTATTCGTGAATTAGGATAACAGCCATTTAATAGCCTATACCCAATGGTGGGTTCGATACGCAGATTGAGCAAAGTTTTCCTAGTAGGTAAGGACGATTGCTGATCTCAAAAAGTGTTTTAAAAATCTTCTAACTTTTAACTCCGAAGCAGTGGAACCTTTAACGATATAGCAACGTGAAAATGAGTTTGAGTTTAGCTAGGTACCTAAACTTTAAAGAACTTGCTAAGTTAAACAAGATTCTGATGTTAAAAGTTTTCTGAACTTGTGTTACAAACTGGAGCTTAATGAGGATGCCAAAACTGCTACCAGCGGCTACATGACAATGCAGGATTGAGGGGAGTTCAAAAGATGATGAATCTATATCTATAATATATAATAATAAAGCTGAAGAGTTTGTTTGTTTGAATGCGCTAATCTCTGGAACTCCTAGTCAGATTTGAAAAATTATTTTTGCATTTGATAGCCCAATTCCTTAGGAAGGTTACAGGCTATTTAAAATGCACGCTGCGACTCTTACGAGCGGAGCAAAAAGAAAAAAAGGAAGGAAGAACACTAAGCAAAAACTAAGTAGGTAATAGCGCGGGCGGGCGATGGCGTACCTATATACCTATGCGACGCGGTGGCTCAAGGGCCGTAATTTCGCGCGGACAAAGTCGCAGGCAGAAACTAAGTAGTTGTTCAAAAGTTGGTGAACAAAAAATAAAATACAGTACCCGGCGATAAATATTGCACATCGACCTATTCGATCCTATCGATTTTATACAAAGAATAAAAATAATGATCAAAAGAAAGAAATCATAATTGTTTTAACAGCTCTTAGTAGATACCGGACTGTTTGTACTTATTTCGTGCGACAGAGATAAAGCTCTACGAAGCCGAAATTAACCGATTGTCTCTTTCCAAAGGTCGATGTGCAATATTTATCGCCGGGTACTGTAGGTAGGTACTTAGGTACTTTTTATTTTTTGGTGCTTACTTACCTATTCTTTTTGTTAAACAGTAACGTTGATCCTGCACGGATCTTTCTCTCCGGTCGTTTCAGATTGCCGTCCCATCGGACTATGAGTACTTGTTCTATTTATTCTGTGCTATGAGAGTGTGAGCACACACTTGTGCACTATAATATTTCCCGCACCGAAGGCTAGTCTCCATTGAGATTGAAATACGGTCTGGAGGACTTTTTTTATTTTCCCTATTTATTTTGACCTACTGCTAAACATGTTTCTTCTTACAAAAGGTCAAAAGGTACAAAACTGTTAAAATAAAAAAAGGAATTTAAACAAAAAAAATAATCGACTTCAAAAAGAAATCAACTCAATTTTAGGAAATATGATAATGTGTCTTGGGATCTGTATTTTATTTAGTTTTAGTTTTTTGCCACCGACTTCCGAAATTAAAGTTATTTCATAAGTATGAGAAATCAAAACGGTAAAGGAAAACGTGAGGAACATGTCCTAGAACCATAATTTCAAAGACATGTGAAATCCACCAACCCGCACTGGGCCCGCGTGGTGGATTACAGCCCACTCCCATTACAGGAGCATTATAGGCTTAAGCTAATCCTAAATATAGAGAAGATTTACCGGATACATATTCTAAGTTTGAGGCGACAAAAGAAAGATATCGAATAGATATAATTATAGGTACTAAGAAGTATCAAGAGCAGAGAGCTACATGTATCTAGACATTAGGCGGAAATTCCCGGTAATTGTTACATGGTGTAGTGCTTCTCCAGATGTGCCAGTTAATTGTTTTATATAAGGCTCACGTCAGACGGGCGCGGGGCGCGGTCAACCCGCAGAAACTTCTTATTTTTGTCAACAAAAGTTTTGCGACGTAGGTAGTAGACAGAAAGCAGAGGTAGATAATCTACTAAAAAAAACTGCAGGTTAAGTAGGTAATAACAAAGATAAAATCAAATTCAAAAGATATATAAATTGGGTACCTATTACCTACTTTAACTGTTACTAGGTAAGCTTACGCAGCCAAGCTTCCGGAATATCGCGATTATCATAGATGGATAGTACAGACGTGTCTGCCTTATAAATATCTATCGTAAGCCCACGCACGACTGACGACTAGCCCCTTCACATCAAAACGGCATTTAGGTCTGTCTATACATTTAGAAAACGAAAAAGCTGGGATAAAGAAAACGTGTATTTTGAAATATCATTATTTTATTACTAGCAGAGCAGTGGTGGCCCTGTGGTAACGCCTGCGACTTACATATTCAAGGTCGTGGGTTTGATCCTGAGTAGGCACTTTACTTTGTGTAAATTATTTCATCAGCACTGCCCTCAAAACATCGTGAGAAAACCGGCATGTCCTAGAACCAAAACATTCGAAGACATCTATCAACCCGCACAAGACGTGGTGGATTACGGCCCACTCCCTCTCAACGAGAGGGGCCTGTGTCCCAGCAGTGGGAATATTATAGCCTGATGATGTGTGTATATAATAATATATATTACTAGCCTTTATCAGAGTTTAGGTGTCAATGGAATTTTCACCTACTCTTCCTATGAAAAGTAGTGAAAATTCCATTGACACCTAAATTCTTATTTAGCGATTAACTACCATTTCAGTTTTGGTGTAGGTAATTCAAAATACGAGTCATAGGTACAATTCACTGTCAATTATTGCAGCATCGCAGCCACGAGATAGTTAACCGCGTCGCATTCATCTGTGTAGGTCCTAATAGTATCTCGCTCATTACGCCACAGGTGTGCATACTGCTCATAATCACGGCTGGTGATAAAATTGTATGCACAGCACCAGTTTTAAGAAGATGGCAATTAACGTCTGGCTCAGAAGTTTGCCAACTGTGTCAGAGAAAACGGGTGATATAATGTAGACGGAACAATTTCAAGAGAAACGATTATTTTCATATTATGGAAGTTTGTAAAGCTACTTTAGTTATGAATTTCCTTTTTGATTTATGACCCTTTTATGCCCATTTTCTCTAAAACTAGGCGAGACCTAAATGAATGCCTAAATGAAAGCATGCTGTTGGATTTTTAACTCTTGGTGTGTCATTTAGTGTTAATGAAAACGAGCATTAGGGTCGCATAACTACGTAAGAAGGGAATCTTGCCCGTCTTTCCAGTTCTGTTGATGTCAAAATAATTATGGATAAGTTGGTCGCAGATGTTGGCCACTTTTATACCTTATTTTTATGTGTAGAGTGAGAGAGTCGTTATTTTACCTCTGATTTTGTATCACTGTTAAAATAACAGTGATCTTTATATGCAATATGCTAAAGTTTTTCTTACGCCGTACGGCATTTCATACAAACTTTCAAGCCCTTATTTTTCGAAATTAATGAACCGATTTTAATGAAACTTCATACGCATAAGGGTAGATAGGTCCTAAAAAGTTATTACAGAACATTTTACGGAAAAACAAGTTGTTACCTATCGAAATACAACAGCAATTTTCTAGAATTCAAGATATCTATCTAAGCATGTAAAAAGGTTAGGTCAGAAATACAAACAGAGTAATTTTCAGGAAATTTCACTCGTTCTCGTGTCTATCTCAGTCGGTATATACCTTTTCCTTATTTAGGCGTTCTTCCCATGTCTAGTGAAATGGTGAATATTCTATGAGGCTTCGTAGATACCTAAATGACAGTTGAAAGCGTTGCGTAACAACGCTCAACGCTTCAGATTTATCCAAGGCTTTTAATACAGAGCTTGTTCAATCCCGTATAATTTAACCAACGTTATAACTCATACTTACTACTTTGTAGGTACTTATGTATTTATTTTCTCACGGCACTCAGGTAAGCGCTATTCGGTGTTTGGTTAGCTACATTACCTGCCTCACTGGAGATCGCAGATAGCGCTCGCGTTCCGTCCTGCCATTATAGTGGCTTCACGCGATTCTTGGCACCATGACCTCTGTTTTGTTATTGACTTTCCTACTCTGATACTAAGTCACAAAGTGGGTCAGGATGTATGAAGAAGGTTGATTAATTCCGTTTGGTTACCCCGATACCCCAGCGTGTGGTAGCTGGAAGTTTGTTCAAGGCATGCGCTGGGGAGTAGTACTTACTAATTAGGCCAGTCGCTCATATCAGTTGAAAGGAGCAGCTAGTGCGAGTGGTGAAGAGTGAAAAGATTGCCGAGGACTCGGCGGTACGTGCGGCAGCCGACGGGCCGGCTCGAGGCGCCAGTCGCGGCGCGGCACTGCGCATGCCCGCCACTGCGCCACTGAGCGCGCGCTCCCCCTGGCGGCGCGGCGCCGCATTGAGTTGCGTAACAAAAGCACACTCGGCTCCCGACGCTACGCTGAAAACTTTCGGCCGCTCGGCCCGCGCCTACGGCATGGAGAAACGTAAAATCGCATAAAACTTTTCCGCGGAACGCGCCGTTTGACTCGCTAAAATTCTTCATATCTAATTGGATAGTCCTGGACGCGGTCGGATCGTCGCTTCTGCTTATTTTTAAGTTGTTGAAGTTTTCTCTTGAAGTTGACTGTGGCGAAAAGTGAACTGTTGCGGTCTTCGCCGGCCGCTTTATAATAGTGTGGACTTTCTGAGTGTTGTGTTCACTTGCTTTGTTTTGCTTTGCTCGAGTGGTGGTGGCCTGGTCGAGGTCTGCGTGCTGGTGGTGCTGGGGATCGATACTGCGGTGGGAGCGGCGAAGGTATGTTATTTTTATCACCTTTTGTATAAAATTATAGCGCAGTAGCTTTAAGTTGAGACGTGAACGTAACTCTATATTTTATCGGACGCACGATGCTGAAAATATGCGGGTAGTGCTATAAATTCTCACTTTAACTGCCCGTTGTGTAAAGTATGTTTTAAGTTAATAACTTTCTAATGTGTAGATTAAACTAAAACTAAAATGTAGGTAGTGTATTTAAAGTGAAACGTAACATTTACGGACACATCATTATATTATTTTATGAGATGTTAGGGTTGTAAAACTCTAATCAAACTTTTTGAACACAAAACTGAAAATGAAACTAATGCTAAAGATGTTGCTCTCTTTGTATTCCTCAGGCGTATCACATAACTTATTCAATTACTTTTCTTAGCCAGAAAATTACATCACACTAATATTATAAAGGCGAAAGTTTGTGAGTGTGTGTGTGTGTGTTTATATGTTTGTTACTTCTTCACGGTCAAACGGCTGGACCAATGTTGATAAAATTTTGTATGGATGTAGCTGACACCCTGGATTAACATATAGACTACTTTTGATCCCGATATTCTCACGGGCTCTACATTTACGTGGGTGAAACCGCGGGACGCAGCTAGTGTAGGTACCTATAAAAATGTTGGATTAGTCTTGTCTAATGTCCCATGTAGTTGTAAACCGTTCGTCTCGACAGCTTGGCTGCCGGCGACGTCGTTCACCAATCGCTTACACTTTCTACGCCGAAATTTTATTCCCAAATTTGGGATACAGCCAAACCTATGACGTAGATATCTTCAACAATCTAGGTCAAATATATAGGTCTGGAGTTAGACCACTTTTACGACCATGTGTTAAATGTTACCGAGTACCTCATAAGTACTATGATCTATATTAATTAGATGGATATATCTGTCTATTTATAATGTGTATTTCAAATAGTTGGCGCGCACAACTTCCTTTGTCATTAAATTACACCTCTGTGAGTATCTACGTTACTCACTTTAAATTATATAGGTACTACAACGTACCCACGTACATATCTACCGTACAAAGTAACGCTACCCACTTGAAAGTATGAATTTCTTTTCTACATAGCTACGCTGACGTAATAAGGTGTAAGTACGCTAGGTTTCCTTTGTTCAAGCTTACATTTCTTTAGTATTCAAATAAAGCACGTGCCGTATAAAAATTACACAAAACTATTCATTAAAGTACCCCTGCTTCAGCTGTAAAAATATGAATAAAGCAAATTACAATCACCGGTTACCGACGTGTTTTATGTGCACACAATATTATACCTTTGCAAACGTAATAGGGGTGCGAACAAATTCGTGTTAATTTATTTGTTTAATTTCAGCTAAAGGGTTGGCCAGAAATTAAATTGTTTTCCGGTGAAAGATTGGGGGAATTACAGAGGAAACTGATAAAATGAGCTCGGTTATGTTGGACATCCGTTTCCTACATCGGAGTCGGACATCCGTTTTCTTTCCTAAGTCTATTTCTCTTTTCAGTTATACATGAGGCTGGCAAAGACATCGACGCGCAACTTGTCTCCATAAATTCAGCACATGATTCTAGACTAGAGTAGAAAATTTTATATATAGAATAATATATTTTAAACATACAAAACGCATTCATCATCTTAAGACACTAAACACAACCAAAATTAAGTACTACGTTTCAATTTTTTGAACCTTGAGCTCTTTTGACCGCCAGAGTCATTATAGATGACAAACCAAAATGTGCCCAGCACGACACGGTTCAACTACTCGTACATGACAGACTTTGACGCCGAGGGCACGTTTTTTGATTTTTTGACGGGTGGCGGTCAAAAGGTTAATTACGGACGACTAACAACATTATTATAGGATTCATATTTGACTATACAACAAGATCAAATCAACTGTGTACCGTATACTAATTTAAATAAACAATAATCATGATTTTCCAAGTGACCGCTGTTCTTGATAATGTTTTCTTAAGAATAGAAGTGCATCTAACATTTTATCAGATTGCGTACTTCTTATTTTGTTGCAAAAATACCCAGCACTCTAAAATACCCTCTCACTCTCTACACTTGATGGTAGTACACACATCAAATAGTCGTAAGCTTCTATGAGATACACACCCCGATGCTCTCCGCTTTCATACATGACTTTCTCTACCTTGACAAACCCTGCAAGGTCGAAATCAGACCGATTCTTGGGGTTTTCCTGCATTTATTCAATTCCTTATCAACCTGCTCTTGAAGAGTTAGCTCATTAGCTACAACTTCAGCGTCAGATGATGATATAGCGATGGCACGGACCACTCGGAGAAAACCGTAGTTCTCTCCGAGCGGTCCGTGCTATCGTATAAGTCCAAGGACCATCTCTACGGGTATGGTATCAGAGTCCTTGGTATGTCAGCATAGCGTTCGGATATATTTGATGACTCAAAATGTAATATTTCTTTAGTGCGTTCGAAAAAAGTTGATTTAAATCAAAATGTAAATATGTAATTCAATAACGGGAAAACCGGTGCTAACTCCGGTTTTGTCTCTCAACCCCGGTTTTCAAAAATCGGTAAATTTTGTCCGGTTTCCAAGCAAAATTTCATACTTCTAGACCCAACAGTTAAGGCTGTGCGTTGTCTGTCAGTGAGTATAAGATTTATATGAAGTTCGTCTTTCGTAGAGTCTCTTTTAATTAACCGCAAAATTTAATAAGTGTCTACGATATTATAAGCAGGGGTGGCCCAGTGGTTACGGCCCCGACTTACGAGTAGGTCGTGGGTTCGAGCCCAGGCAGATGCTTTACTTTGTCACAAAGTAAAGCGACTATCTAGGTTCTCTAGACATTTTCATCACCACTGCTCTCAAAACGGCGAAGGAAACCATCGTGAAGAAACCGGCATGTCCTAACCCAAAAATTCAAAGGCATGTGATGTGACATCTACCAATCCGCACTGGGCCCGCGTGGTGGGTTATGGCCCACTCTCTCCCACAGAGAGGAGGCCTGTGTCCCAGCAGTGGGAATAATTTAGGCTGATTATGCAACTACATTGATGTCTAAGCCCAACTCTAAGCTACGCCAGGTTCATTCTTGCTTCATATTACAGAAATAACAGTTCATCCTCAGTTTGGCGCCTATTCTCCCTGAATCAGTTTGATGAACGACCTCGTAAAATTGTTAATGGTCTGTTCGCGCCGCGGGCGACACTCGTTGAGATTACAACTAGCCACTATATCCAACTTTATGCTGATTAAATCATCTATGTTGGTCTATCTAATCAGATATTAACAAGGGTCAGTGAAAGTCCAACTTCCAAGGTACTCCTAAGCATTTGTCTCGTTCTTTTCCATCCAAGAGCATGATTGATACAATTCTTAACCATCTAAACTAAAAAACAAAAAGAGGAAATTTGTTCGCGTTTATATCCGATTACAAAAATTCTTTCACTAACAGAAAGCTACACTATTGTCGAGTGCCATCGATTATGTTTTTTGTTATAGTTGTCTTCAGTGCGGACGGAATTGTCGTGGCCAGAAGCTAATTGAATAATACAATTATTAGATAGCGGAGTGGATAATTATACAAGAATAAATACAGATCTAAAACAGAAAATAAACAGGTACGACTTCAAATTCAACATTCAACTACATCATCTTAACATTAACACCATATTGTAAACAATACAATATGATAGGTTTAATTATTATTTTCAGCATAGTGTTAGGTCTGCGTTCCACAACGATGTTAATTGTTTAATTGCTCATGTTCAGCCATGAATCTCCATTAGAAACTGACAGATTTGCTCATAATCTCGATGCAAATCTAGATTTAAATCATGATTTATGAACTGATCATCCTTTTCGCTTCTCGAATACCGTATTTTATTCAAATGCGTACCGTAACCCTCTGTTCCTACATACAGGATTCCTGTATATATAGAGTTATCTTCCAACCGGATCTGTCCGGAATATCCGGCGTTTTTGCCCCTTGTCCGGGCCTTTTTTCGCCTTCTCATTTGTCCGAACTTTTCAACTTGGTAGAAGGGGATTTTCGGTTAAAGTTAACACGTTAAATGTGGATGAAGGTACACTTTTCACACCTCTGCCAAACCCATCAGGTAAACAGGCGTGAGGTTTAAGTAATAAAAACATTATGGTTAAAAAGTAAAATGTCCCACTTTTTGTCAGGACTATTTTCGAAGTAGTATAACAACATCTACACGTGGCAGCATAGGTATGGTCTAAAACCTTCCAACCAATTCGTCTTTGTAAGGATCGCCTTTCATGTCACGTTTTAAAACCGCTGGAGCTCGGGCATGTAGCCAGACATTTATTGGATAAGGACCCCGACGGAAACCCTCTCAAGGGAAGAGGGAAATTATCTTACAAACACCCAATTTGTTACTTACATTATTGTACTATCAATCGTGACTTACATTCCTGTTTGTTTCACAAAGAAGAGGGTATCTAACGGTGTTGTTTTTCTAATAAGTAAACATATATATTTAGAAACAGGTATTGGAGCTTCTTGGTAAATAATTTATATGCAGAAAGAGGAAACAGTAGGTATACTTTTTCCCTATTTCTGCCATCAAGCAGCATTACTGTTTTTCTGTTTGAAGGATATACATAGGTATATACGGTCACCAAAGGAGATAATTAACATACTTGAAGTTTAGTAAGAAACCGATGGATGTTTTCGAATAAAATTCAATTTCATTTATACAAAACAAACAGTCCATTTATCAAATTAAATTTCATTCAAAACATCCATCGGTTTCTTACTAAACTTCAACTTTATCCGACGACCCTGGTTACTTATCTCTTTTGGTGACAGTACATAGGTTTTGGTAAAATAGCCACATGTTTGTAATACAGTTTCCACTTAGATAGGTCATTCTTAGTGGCTATTTACTCTAACTCGGTTAAAATTACATTTTGAAACTCTAAGGTACACCTATGCTTAACTCTGCCCTCGGAGAATACAGGCGTTATGTGTTGATATGCTTCAGATATAATGTAGATCAAGAGCCAACGTATGATCATTGCATTTATTTTTCTATGGATCCAGAAACTCATTATTCTGGGCTGAAAACAAAATAAAGCTCGTACAAAATAAATCTCAATGTAGGCCTTGTATGAAATATCATTATGAAGATAAAATACTTGGAATAGTGCCCAAATATGTCGCGAAAACCTCCTGACCTCCTATTCAGATCATAAAACGAAATCGAAACTTCTTGAACGAACTAGGTTCTTTGTCTAGCTAGGTTAAATAATTCAGAATTCATAAACGCGTAATTGCAATTGGAATGTTCAAAGGCTCTCTCGTTTGTAGTACAATTTGTTAATAGCATTGGGTAGAGGAATGTCTGCTGGGTTAGCGGAGTAGGTAGCTATGTCGTTTACATTAATATTGGAGAAACGGTTGGAATTGCAGCAGATATGGGTGGTACAGCCGAAATTGTTGGTAGTGTTTGTGATGATGCAATGTCAATACAAGCAATGTTCAAAATAGTTATCTTTATTCGAATCAAGATAAAAGGTTTTTCATTATGATAAAAGCCCCACAACCAGCTCATTTATCCTCTTGAACGTCCTAAGACGACGTTGGACAACCAAAATACTCAAAACACTCCTCACTTTTACTCTTTATCTCCTTCGTTTCGATTCTGAAACATAAATAGAGAACAAAAACAATGGTTTTCTAATAGATGCCAACACTATAATTCTTGTAGAATGAGACAAACTCGGGAAATAACACAAATTTTGCCAAAATTTGTCAGTTTCTTGGGTGTTGGGGGCCATGGCAGGGCTTGAGTTTATAACTAGTAGGAAAACAACAAAATACACGAAAATAAAGCCCTACTTAAACACGCATGAATGTTTTCATTGCTCTTAAATTTTCTATAAGCGAAACAAAGTGATGACCAAAATTATAATTAATTTTGTATTAGATACTAACTTTTACTCGTAAAACAACAATTAGTTCAAATATTCAGGTGTAAATAGGTACTCCGTGCCAGAAATGTTTCACCTTTCACTATCCACGTGGTGTTGTCTGTCAAAATCGTGATAAAATTAGATTGTGTAGCGTGACTGTGCCGTGACAAAAATAAATATGATTTAACAATAGTATGTCAGGTGTGTTTCTGTTTACTTCTTGTTCACCTTTTATATGAAATATATTTGTATCATCATATTTCTGTCCTTAACCTGCACCCTGATTGCGGATGACATCATCAATCTCAATCTGAATTACTTTGTAGGATATTAATACGTTGCTTCAATAAGTTCGATGTCTACTTAACAACGTGAATCACGCAATGAATTTTGTTGAACTGTCAAAATGAAAGCCATTGCTATAGTGTCTTACGCAATTACCATGCTGTACATTTTACAAAAATTACCATGCTGTACATTTTACAAAAATTACCATGCTGTACATTTTTACAAAAATAAGGTTACTTACTATTTATACGCCCGTAGAAGGCAAAATATGGACTGTACGTAAACCACTAACTGTTACAGCTGGTGCGGGTGAAAGCTGTATTTTCTGCAAATAAATCATTTTTTATACTGATTCTCTATTTTTATGTTTTGCAAGCTGTGTTCTCACCATCATATCCTTAGCCTGTTCCAACTTTAGATATAGGTAATAGGTAATACGGGCTGGTGTCCGCAACTCCACGTCAATGCGCGTATTTTGCGTATATGCCAAAATCTTCGTTCCGATTACAAGATTTTTCCGTTGCGTGTCAATCTTTCCCAGGGCTTCCCAAAAAGCGTAATTACTTAGATAATTATTATGTTCGTCTCAATTATTTATATCGAATTGCAATTATACCATTGCTGAAAATAGACATTGACATCCAATCTCGGTGTTACGGAAACAAAATAAGCACTGTATCCACATATAACAAACCGTTAATCTCGGCGTATTACAAACTTTTCCGCAAAGCCTTTACGATGTTATTACTTTGTATTATTAAATCAGCCTGTAATTGTTGTGCTGCAGCGCAAAGGCCTCTTGTTAAATAGAAAAGAAACTAAGTAGCATTGATAATTTTGCTCACTGCGCTAGGAATTACAGACTGTCTATTCAGTCCAGCCGTGCTATTCTGTACAAATCTTACAGTGAATACTTAGGTGAAGTGACCTTGAAGCGAGCTGTCATTTCACCTGATGCTAGCTAGGGATTGATAGCTCATTTCACCTAAGTTTTCAAAATTTTTACAAAATATATTTGCTGGTTTTCTCATATATTTCGTCCCCTTCACAAAGTAAGAGTCATTTTCATTTTCGCACCACTTATCAGCAAATTCTCAAAGAGTAAGTGCTAACGTAAAATTAACGCAGCCATTCTCTCAAGTCCTCAAGAGTTATAAGAGCAGAGGCATCGTAAACGAAGGCTCCTAAATCCCGACGACTACTAAAAAATGTTCGTCGATACTGAGGTTTTGCGTACAAGCGAAAATGATGCTTTCATACGCAGTCTTCCTTCTATGAATGACGGGTACCTATAAAAAATGTTGTAAAGATACGGCGGTCATGTGAGTAAGTAATGAGATGAAGAGGGTTAATGATATCGTTAAAGCTGAAGTATCTCGAAGTTATAAAATATTTTGTGCAGCACAAAAACTACTTCATTATCAGCCAGTAATGTTCCCACCGCTGGGACACAGGTCTCCTCTGTGGGAGAGGGAGTGGTTCATAATCCACCACGCGGTGTGGGTTGGCTACATGTCTTCGAATTTTTAGTTCTAGGATCTGCCGATTTCGTCACGACGTTTTCCTTCACCGTTCTGAGAGCAGGGGTTATGAAATAATTTACACATAGTAAAGTGCCTTCCTAGGTTCAACCCCACGACCGACCACTGTTCGCTCGCAAACACTGCGGGGCGGATTTCAATTCTAGTTGCACTGTCGTATGTTTAGTCAAGTGCTAGATACCTCACCAATATTAAACAGGTAATGCTGTTTCTTTTATAACATTGGGTACAGTAGTGACTACACAACAGAAGTTGTGTGAACATTCACACTTGATAAATAGGGCAAATCAATCTATCTAGCCTTTTTAAATTTATGTTAGGGTCCGCTTACAGTCTTACCATGCAGCTGCAGCTGAAATACCAGTATTTTACATGGAGGCAACCAGCCTCCATAACACAGTTACTGGGTAACGTGAGAGTACCACTTGTTAAAACTACTTATAAATATTGATAGGAATATTTTTCTTTCCACCGTTCAAAAACCATCCGAATAAATCGTTCCCTTGTCTACGATAGACTAGTTCGCAATTACGATTGTACGGAACAGTGAAAAGTTTGCTGTTTCTAAGAACATTTTGTTCGATACGGGTAGGTAGGTACGGTCTTTTTCAAGGAACTCATTACTGAATTAAAGTACTTTCAGGAATTAAAGTAATTTGATCAATCAATCAATAAGTGATTGTGTTACGAGTTACAACTACTTAGGTTGGTACTTGCTTAGCTCAAAGTTGAAACTGCTAAATAGTTTCAGTTTATATGTATGTCAAAAATTTTTGTTCGAAAACGTCGATAACATTTTTTCCCACATGCTTTCCACTAATGAAGTAAATAAGTACATACCTAGAACCAAAAATTCGAAGACATGTGACATCTACCAACCCGCACTGGGCTTGCGTGGTGGATTACGGCCCACTCCCTCCCTCACAGAGAGGAGGCCTGTGTCCCAGCAGTGGGATCATTACAGGCTAATTATGCTGAATACATACCTAAGCAATAAATTCTTGAAAAAAAACAGTGGCACTCCGGGAGTGCCGACAGAAGTGAAAACAAAACACAAACAGAATACTTTGCCATGACTCACTGACATATTTTTGAATATACATTAAAACCGAGTAGGTACATCCCGAGGACAGCCAAACACATCCGAAGCGGGTATTTTTTTAATCGTCTTATAAACAAAACACTCGCGGTGTCGCTTACGGTAACAGTGGCGCGAGTGCAATGGTTTTTTCCCCATCTCAAAAAAAGCCCAACGCGCCTAAAGAGATGTTCACTTAAAAAATTTAAGAGGTTACCAATAGTACTTACGTAGGTACTTACTTCTGTTAGGAGGTTTGTAGGTACTTATTTAATTTCGTTATTAAAAAAGGTTTTTTTTTATTATGAAAGTTTTTCATCAAACAGTTTCAGTCTTTCAACTCATTTCTTATCCAATTAGTTTCAAATTAAAACCCATGCCTTGAAAGGGAAATCTATAATCATTAAAGCTCATTAGTGTCATCGCGTCACGAAACTGCCGACGAAGATACGACGACAGTCAACGACCTTGCGTGTGACATACTCCATTCCCCATAGTACACAAATATTGTATGATATTATTTATTTATAGGCGTTCCTACCTACGTACCTACCTACACTACCTACACTAGGTAGTAACCTATAGTTTTAAAATACATTGCGGCGATCTATAGTGTTCGGGACATCGGGCCGACGAGGTTAGTTAGAACTGGATTAGTCAATCAATTAGTACGTGGTTGCATTGCTTTGTGTTTTAACGGAGATTGTGTCCTTTTGTGTTATAAATTAAATATTTTCTACATTTCCGGTTAAAATTCGGTTTTTTAAAAAATTACTAAAACTGTATTACAGCTTGCAGATGTGTAAAATTCGGTGTTTCAGACGTACAGAACAAGTAGAAATAAAAAACCGAATTTGAACCGGAAAAGTTCAAAACAGAAATTAATTTAAAAAGTGTATTAGCAGCTTGCTAATGTTTATAGTTCGGTTTTTCAAAGGTAAAGAACATGTAAAACAAAAAACCGAAACTAAACCGGTAAAATTCAAAATCGGTTAACTTAAGTGGTTGTAACAGCTCTATGTTATGTCTCGCTGCAAACTTTAGGTATTTTCACACACCCAATTCCTATCTCTGGTTATAACCAAACGTTAGGAGTCCGTTTTCCTTCCCCAAATATGGGGCGTGAGGATTTTCCATAGGAAAATTGGAAACTATGAAGTTACCTGCGTTATCATGATCAGCCTGCAGCAGTCCACTGTTGGACATAGGCCTCTCCTATTGCACGCCATTCAACTCGATTTTCGGCAACTCACATCCAGCTGCTACTAGCCAACCTGCGACGATCGCCGCTCCACCTAACCAAGGGCGTCTTACCTTACGTGTACCCATTCGCGATTCTACGGCTAATATTGCCAGCCCATTGCCACTTCAGCTTGCTTATTCTGTGAGCTTGTCTACTACTTTGGTTACCTAAATAACCTGACCTGAAACCTTGACATATAAATTTTAGATGTTATCGAATTTCGTAAATAAAAATTCAATAAATACTCATACAAACAGGCGCGACCCGCGACGCGAATCGCGCGCGACACAAAGGCACCGCTCGTTGCGCGACGTATCGCGCGCGATTTTATCGCGTGTCGCGCCTGTTTGTAGGAGCCTAAATCCCTGACTGACACATGTCCGCCACGAATTTTAACAATACCTACGTGTAGACTAAAAAAACTAAATTTTAACAAAGGTCAAACAGTTACCTGTACCTAGTATTTATATATCAAAATACTACATACTTTCGTTATGACAAATGTAACAACGAAACGTTGCCTGAAAGCATATATATAAGCAGGCACTTAAGCAAAGTCATGGAAATTAATTGTTTACTAAATTGACTACCAACTTAAATTACCTGTATCACAACTGTCATTGATTGATAGCTGTATAAAATGACTATAACACGGCAAATTGACGTACTTAGTTTGTCATTTTGATCAACAACCCAGATTTTCCCTGACTGTACCTATGTAACTAATTTACGATACTTACCTACCTAATTACCTATGAACAAATAGACAGTATCAAGTTAGCATGGTACAGTTTGCATCTTGTACAGAACTCTATGAAAGACAGTGCATCGGTGACTGAAAGCCCTGAAAGGTAAACAACCCACAACCCAGATGAGTGGACAACAAAGGCTATTCATAAATGTCAATCAAATTGTTGTTTGTTGCAACAGACTTGCACAATTGGAGCAGCGCGTTGTTCAAATGAAAAGGAAAAATTTATTAAACGTTTAATTAGTAAAAACAACACCGTGGTGACTAACTACCCTTCTGTGGCCAAACTGTAAGATTGATTGTTGGCAATGCGATGCAATATGAAAACGGGCAGATTACACGTAAGTTGACTTGTTTAGAAAATTCAATTATGATTAGGAACACCAAGAACTCTATTAAAAACAAAATGAGCTCGTCTCCTTAACTTTCAGGGTACTCATATTAATTATATACAAACACGATTGGTACGTGCATATTTTCAATAAAGAAATCATTTATCCATATTGTCTCTCCTAAATACAGATTACTCAGTAATCTAGCTAGGAGAGCAGCGATTCACCCAACAATTCGTTGTACTCAAACCATGTAATTAATAATGCATACTTTCCAGTACATCGTTTCGTTTCATGTACTACAAAACCTTTATGTACCTAAATAAATTTATTATTATATTAGGCTAAGAGTCAGCACTTTTTGAAAATCATAAATTACAGAAGATAATCCTACAAAACGCCCGCCCTTCACCACTGAGTAATTATGCTGGAAGGAAGAAGTGGTTCCTTCAAATGACACTCCAATCGATACTCTCCGTTTCATAATAAAAACCGTAAACCGTCAATATCAGAGTTTATGCGGTTATCGATCAACGTGCACCTATTAATAGTGTGTCCTGAGGTCGGTCACATTCCTACTGCCTGGCTCGGTAGGCTAGCTTTTAATAAAACATGTGACGGCAACGCTATCGATTCGATTTGAATGCGGCTGATACAAACGTTTGATCAAGTTGGGTCGGTTTTTTGTATCTTTTTGATAGGTATACCTACCTACCTATCGTAGATATACTTATCTACCTTTGATCAAAGTGTTAGGACTAGGAGAGCCAAATGGAATGAACCTAAGTGTCAATTGTGAATAATCTAACTCCTAAATAAACTAACTCCTAAATAAACTAACTAAGGAAAAGGTATGCTAAGCAACGTTATTTTTGGTGATATTTAAACAAAGTGTAGTTTCCACAAATCTCATCGGTATTGTAAACGTCCACCGCTAACCGTGGAGGAGTAATCAAGAATTCAATCATTTAGATCTCTGAGTTTCTTTCGGCCTTTCTTCTCAGAGTAGTCTGATAGGAAACGCCGATCTCATCTAGTTTAAAAAATATATTATTGACGTGTAAAAGTGTTTGTGCAAACCTACTTACAAAAATAAAATCATTTATCATTTAAGAAATATACGAAAAGAAAAAAAAACCCAAATCATAGGCTCCTAAATTTTTTGTTCTAATTATTAAACCCATACAACCTTCAAGTATTTTCACAACGATCCCTAAATTTTATTTTATTTCATTCATTTTCTCACATAAAATTAAAATTATGCCCCTTTTATTACTAACAAGTTCATTTCATAATTTCGCCACCCACATACATACATGATTGAACCAAGGACATGAATGCGGCATTTTCCCCACACCTCATGTCTTTATTATTCATTTCGCCTATTACTCACTGTACTCGACGTAAGAAATTAACTACCTAACTTATTTTACTGTACTAGCCGATCGATACAAATGGTATAACTAGTTTGCTACGTTTGTTTAACGACATATGAAAGCTTATGTAACTAGAAACTTTGTATTGTAGCAGTTTTTCTTTCTTCATGGCCGTTTTTTTAATACAAGTAGGTCAAGAGGATGGAACAGTTGTTTGTTGTGTGTTGTTGTTGTGTGTTGTTGTTGATTGTTGTTGTTGTTAGGCTGTTGTTGTTGTTGTAGATATTGTAACACATAACATAACGATCTCCCATCCCCGACAGGTTAGGGTACCTATTATATAGTACGCCCACATTTTGCCAGGTGTGTTTAAGTCCCATATAATATAATACTTAGGAGGTAAGCCTATTGTTATAAATCGGGTACAAACTCGGACTCTCGGCTGCTATTGAGTAGGTATAACATTTGTCATAAAATTATTTCTTTCTTAACTATGATCACTGTTCCGTTTGCAAAGCATGGCGATTAAAAGCTATGACTGTATGTTCAGGAGATAGTTGCTGATAGAGAGCCCAGTTTAGCAAGGTAGCCACAGAAGTCTTTCTGTCCTACAAATTACTTCTAAATAGTTTTGTGATCGAATTCCAACGTAACAGGACACGTTTTTAATTTAAAAATGAAATATAGGGAAGAATTTAAGGCGTGACAAAGGTGAGGATTCTGTCGAGTCTACGAAATTAAGTTGGTTACGCTCGACTCAAAAACTGCAATTTCGACCGTTCCGCAATTCCTTCTGTACCGCTTCGTGTTTCAAAAAGTCACTCAACAGTAATTTAAAAGCTTGAAAAATGCCTTTTGTGTAAATGGTAGTATTTTCTGTTTGTTAGCATACTTGCAAAATATACTTTGTACCGACTAAGACCGAGACATAGTTTTATTACAATAGTTAAATTAAATGATGTGTGAGGGTTTTTAACGACTTTTATTACCTTAGAATATTTAATATCATGAATATAACACGTCTATGTAGCTCAAATTGGTTTGTTTTGAGTGTTCTAGATTTAGGTCTGCTAGATACACTTTTTTTCTCCTTTGTCTCTAATATTCATATGTCAATGTCATGCATACAGTTTATTTGCATGGTTACTGAAATGACAATTTTAAATGTTAATTTTATTTGAATTGTAAGTGATATATATTTTTTATCCTACGAGAAACCTTACACCTATTTAGTAGTAAAAAAACCACCTTCTTTCGAACAGCGGTGTCAGGTGAACACCTGTAAGTAAAGTATATAGCATACGGTAGTCGGTGACTAATCACCGATTCGAACGGATAATTTGCTTTGCCCGGGTAATCCGGATAAACCGGTTTGACCTCACCACCGAACGTTAACTGCTTCCGGTCAACTGGGTCCGGGGTGAATGCCACGGATTTGGTAAAGGCTAACTGAACCTAGTGGACTCTATTTACTGAAATTCTGGAATGAAAATCTCATGAAAATCTTTAAAAGCAATTTTAGGTGGGTAATTTATCACACTAATATTATAAAGGCGAAAGTTTGTGAGTGTGTGTGTTTATAAATGTTTGTTGCTTCTTAACGCTCAAACGGCTGGACCAATTTTGATAAAATTTTGTATGGAGGTAGCTGACACCCTGGATTAACATAATTAGGCTTTTTTATCTCGATATTCCCACGGGATCAACACTTAAGCGGGTGAAACCGCGAGGCACAGCTAGTAATTTATAAAGGTAGGTCCTGTCTTAGATATTTTGTAAATAATTTAACGTGGCAATACTGCCAGTCTTCTGGGCAACTTTCCGGATGACAGCGATGCGGACGAGTACTTTGACGCCTAACTGACCAAAGAATGAAAATGAATTTGTATGTTTAGTTAGTCATTTAGTTATATGTTGTATACACCCGGTATCAAATTAAATTAGCTGACAAAACTTCACAGTCGTGATGTGTATCGATATCCAATGACGATAAAACAAAATAATATGAAATTTTATTTCTTTGAAATAGTAAAATAATTAGGTACTGTATATTCTAGATTAACAAAAGATCTTATTTTAAGCAATAATTATGGTTATGTTCATAAGATCCTATCAGCTACTTAAAAAAGGAAAAAAAAATCTGTCCAGTAGTTTCAAAGTTATCCTCCGCCATACATGCACATACAAAAAAAACTCTTACTATGTTTCAGATTATGACAGCAGTAATAAAACATTTTTAGATTCAGACATTACTAGGAAATATGCTTAAAGACGTTGGCTCAGTAATTCCGGAGATTAATCTGCACACACAATGACGTAATCTATCATTACGTCTAATTGATTCAGTTGTCACATTGTTAACATTCAATGTTACACTTCCTTACTAATTGTACCTACTCGAAATGTTAATTGTTCACACAAGTAATTCCTTGTACAGTACAGAAATATACATTGTACGAATTACGACATGTGTACAAATATGAAGTTGAAACCTTTGAAATACAGAATGTGTTAGATACTAATTTCTTGCAGTAAGTGATTTTAGTAAGAAATTTACCTGATCAGGATTGTTTACACTTTCATCTGATACTTTTGAAACAGACTATAGTGTAAATGTGTGTAGGTAACTACTGAAGTTAAAAAGCTTGTAAATAGAGAGAAGTTTGCTTTATGTTTTGTGTAAGGTAGCCATTAGTTATTTTAAACCCCGGCCTTAAGTATAGCTTAGTTAATGTTTCTAATTAAAGACAAAATGTAAACAAAGACACAATGTTTATTTACATATTCAAGTACTTTACCTCCATTGTTTCAATATAATTATGTTTTAATAGGATAACACATATGTAGTTTACATTAATTATATTAAGGGGATGCGCCAGGGTACCCCGTAAAATTTAAATTTTCTTACGTTTTTTGCAATTTGCAGATACATAACAATACTCAATTGATTAGGATAGAATTATATGAACTTTGAGGGATGTGTGGATAATTTTAATTTTGTGCATACATACTTGTTACGCTCTTGAAACATATTTTAATCAACATACCACCTGACACTGATCTGTAAATTGCAAAAAACGTAAGAAAATTTGAATTTCGCGGGCTACCTAGCGCAACCCCCTTAATTCAAATATACGGTAAGAACGGAGATGGAATTAGAGAACGTAAAGCTGGGAATATGAAAGATATTACCGTATTAAACAAACAAACAGCAAACGAACGTGTATTCTCTCTCTCTTATGTTGAAGACTTAATTAATACGGCTAGGTTCTAAGTAAATATTTAAATTAAGTATACTCTGGTCCGAATAATTAATTTTAGATAGATAGATAGATAAACAAATAATTTATTTAGTGCACACAAACTCAAACTCAAAGCATTTTTTTCAATTAAACCATTTACCTACCATCAATTTAAATTCAATATAATCTGGTCTGAGAAATTCATTTTATATAGATAGATAGATAAATAAATCATTTATTTAGTGCACACAAACTCAGACTTAAAGCATTTATTTCAAATGAACCATTTACCTACCATCAATTTAAATTCAGTATGATCTGGTCTGAGGAATTCCTTTTAGATAGATAGATAGATAAATAAATAATTTATTTAGTGCACACAAACTCAAACTTAAAGCATTTATTCGAATTAAACCATTTACCTACAAATTTCCTCCCTCCTTGGGAGGAAATTTTAAGTGATTGTTTGATAAAACAAACAATCACTTAAAATTTCCTCCATTCCTGAAACTGAAATTCTAGCAGTCGGTAATAATTAAAAAGGTAAAGTGGTAGTAGAGAAAGGTAATATAATGTTACCTTTGATAAACAATTTATTTGTCCTTGCAAAGGGAACCCTTTCAGCGCTTATTACAGAATTATATCCTCGGGATGACAATGCATTTCCTGAGTAACTTACATAATCACTTTGTGACTAGCTTTAATGATTTGTTTGTATTGTATTGTTCTTATATGAAATTTTTATTTCATTTCAATTTTGTGACGCATAATTCGACATTTTGTTTTAATTCCAATTCTGTGCCTACTCATTAGTATTTTATTCTGATCTATTCTGTTGCAGTATTGTGGTTTTTTTATATAATGTGGATTTTGCCTGAACTACATTTTTTTATTTTATTTTACTCGTGACTAAATTGCATTAAACTCCCGTAAAATGTACCATGCAGTCAGATGCATGCACATGAACGAAATAGTCTAATCAGTAAGAACGATTAGCTTCAATTAGTAGTTACATTTATTGCCTTTCTGGCAAAACATTCACACATTAGTTACACTACTGATCATAATATCGCACCTCCGAAAAAATAGGGTTACAAGTCGAAAAAGGAATTTTCGGGTTGTTTTCCAGAAAAATTTAAAAACAGCGTGTGCCATTAAAATATATTTTTTGTAAGCTTTTCAAGTATGTATAATTGTGATCACATAATAATAACATTGTAAGAATAAAGACTGATTAACAAATCCGTGAGTATATTTTCGCTTTTCCAAAAATCCAGGTTTTTCGAGTTGTAACCAAATTATGTATAATATCAGAGTGTTGTGTTGTGTTTTAAAAAATCCTTTCTGTTCACATCTTTCCATATGGGACAAAATCATAAATGTTATGTTTATACCTTTTGTCCGTTATGAAATGCGTTGTTTATCAGTCACGGAACTGTTTTATTTGTATACTTGGACGTACACTAACAAATAGTTGGCAACTCCCACCATAACAGAAAAAAGGTTTAATAAAGTTAAAAAAATGTATAATAAAGGTTTTATTATATTATTATTTCAGAGCCCTGTGATGAATTCAATGAAACTCTTAGTAAAGGCCTTCCTAAACGCAATATATCAACTAATTTCTTAACAGAATGTCCACAGGGCGGCACTTTTTGTCCCCCTAATGTTATCGTCGCGGAACAAATAAATACAATTAGGGTTTCTTTCATACCATAAGTCCGTAAAGACCGCAACACGTCACTTTCATGTCAAATATTGTTATAGAAAGAAAATATTTTATTTGGGACACGCATAGGAAATACAAATAGTAAAAAAGGAGTATTTAAAAGTAACAAATTAATTTTTTTAAGAAATAGATACCACCAATAGATAACCCGACTGGTAGCTCCAAAGTATACCGCGTTCAAACAAACAAACTTTTCAGCTTTATTATTTGTATATATGGATAGGCGGCATCTACAATAAATGTGTTAAAACCGACATAAAATTCATTAATCTGTAAAAAAAACATCGAAATTCACTCCAGAGAGTTACGACCGACAATAAATCCATAAAATAAACTACAGGGAATTCAGGATGACAGTCTGGTATCTGCATACGCCCGCAGATATCTAAATGAAGTTACTTACCAATGCACAAAGGAATTGTATTTGTCATTACCGTACCGACCGACGCGGCTAGATACTCGTAGCCACTTGCTTTGATCTTAACTGTTTCTGACAGACAAAGCTAAGATATTCTTTAGTAGAGATGCGCCAAGTACAAGTTTTACCGAGTAACCGAGTACCGAGTAGGTATTGCTCGGTATTATGTTTACCTTGGCGCAAGTATTGGGAACGTACGAAACGCTTCAAATATTGCAGAAGAAGCTATGCTAGTTTCTGGCGTTGCTACGAGGAATTATGTAGCATCTAGGTACAGCGGCGCCGCAAGAGCGTGAAGAGAGACAAATTTCTAAGCGAAAATTTATTACCACGAGAGACTGATTATATGTGTATAATTAAATATATTCGGATTTTTTACATGATATTTCTGACAATCTAAATCTAATCTACATTAATTTTGCGAAGAGGTCTGGTCATAAGTTCTTTTCGAGTTAGTATGTATCTTGGGTCATAATCCATCCATTGTTTTTTTGATCTTCCTTAAATCTTATAGCCATCCACATTCATACAATATGTCCCTCATTCTTTGCATCACATGCGCACACTATGACAACCGTTAGATAGATACAAATACATATAATATACGGAAGATTGCAGTATTATTAACATCAATTACAGAAATAAACTAGAAAACAAAGTTGTGCTCCAGATAACAGTAATCTAGACAGATTGAATAGTTTCAGGCTCACTGCGAGGGGTTTTAAATACCAGTGTGATTTATCTGCACCTAACTGCAGCCACTGAGCGACCGGAATGCAAACAATTGCTTGATTTAACTTAGTCATAGATACATAGAGAAAAGTAAACTAACTGAAGTGTCTGTTGAATAGAGATTAAGAAAACATGAATTATGAAAGAAATGATGGTCCTCTTTTTCTAGTCTGGTATGGGTATGAACTGGTATGAGAATAGCTCATCTCATGGTAGTATTAATTGGCCAGTCAGCAAGGTGGCTGCCCGGGGTTGGTACGCTATAACATTGGCTAAGCATAATCAGCATAATAATGTTCATTTATCTTTTTTCCACCCGTGGAGAAATTAATGAACACATGTAAAAGTGCAGTAACAAAAGATTTTTCAAAACTCATCCCGAGCATCCGTTAGAATAACGGGTAAAAGATAATATTAGGAAAGAAGAAATACATTCTGAAACAGATGTAGACCAAATATAACACAAACAAGGCTTCGTAGCGTGTGTACATAAACGTTTGTACGAGCCCACTCATCCTCATAACGAATTCACAAGTAAAGACGGCCCCACACGTTACGGTAATCAAGTCTCGCCAAATCCGACGTAATAATATTATCATTGCACAGATTATCTTGAGAATGCGTGGAGCGCCGACACTGTTCCCATCCTTAGCGGGTGGCTGTAAATATTTGGCGTAAATGGGTGGTCCCTAATCTGTTTTATTGCTCTTCCCTTGAGGACGGCTGTCGTATATGACATTTGAATTCATTTCAATTATTTGTTTTCGAGTGTGGCTCTGAGATAACGTGGGCTTAGGTTAAGTGAGTGTCGTGGTTTTCCGATAGAAAATGACCGATTTACAGATATTTAATTTAGCAATCATAATACTACAACTTACGGGGATAGCAAGTCCATAATCTATGAAGTATGTACCTACTCGAATCACATAAAATAGTGGGTTGTTCTTTCGCCGGTGGTGTTTGTTCACCATACTTTCTTGCAGCATAGACGCTACGCAAACACTACACATCGTAGATGCTACGCATACGCTACGCATCGTAGAAGCTACGCATCGTAGACGCTACGCATCGTAGAAGCTATGCATCGTAGACGCTACGCATCGTAGAAGCTATGCATCGTAGATGCTACGCATCGTAAACGCTACATATCGTAGAAGCTACGCATCGTAGACTCAACGCATCTTAGAAGCTACGCATCGTAGAAACTACACTTCGTAGACGCTACGCATCGTAGACGCTACGCATCATAGATGCTACGAATCGTAGAGGCTACGCATCGCAGGCTCTAAGCAAATGTTGCGTCTACGCAGAATCGACACCTACGCGGCTGTGGAAATATGCTCAATGCACTTCAAATAAATCTGTGTATCGGTGCAATTATCTTTCGGAAACCGAAGCTCAGATACAGTCACCGTCATCAGCCAATCTGAAACACGATAAATCTCGTAGAACGGTAAATTGTGAAACTTGAACAGGTTGAGTAAAGTTTGCAATCGATTCCTTCAATAGGCCAGGCTTACCTACCTTCAGCGTGTATCCGACCATCAATTCAGATATTTCCGATTGCGCTGCTATTCTCCGACTGAGAATTATGCAAAGCAATATTGTTCCGATTCCATCTCTCTATGCGTAAAAAGATTAAGGTGTGAATTTGAAATCTGATCAACATAATACGGGCACAGGTATTATTTACTTGCAACTTAAAGAAAATGTTAACCTAAGTAAGTGTAATGTTAACGTTTTTTTTGTTCATTTTAACCTCACTATCGGCTTCAGCATCCTCAAAAACCATGAAAACGACATCCATGAGGAAACAATATTGGTGAATTGTGGATATACACCGCTGCCTAACCTTTTGAAAGAATACATGCGTGATGTTACGAAGAAATCTCATTTCCGCAACTTTGTCGAGCAACTGTCTCGTCACGCAAGTGGATTCGCGCAAGTGTCTTTCACGCAAGTGGATTGATTGTACATATGTATTGCAGTATACACTATACACTTAGGGTTTTGTCAAGGCCAATTAATTTCATGAAAGCATGTAAGTACGTTTATTTCAGCTTAATGTAAGTTCTTAATTAATTTACTTTTCACTTTTAATTACTTTAGTGTTAGTAACCAAGCTATGCCTTCATTTGCCTAGTGTGGCCTAGTGTGTAGACATAAGATTTTACTGTTTTAAAAAGAGCTACATGATTTCTATGTAATTTAAAACTAGCTTTTGCCCTCAGCTTTACTCGTGTGGATGTCGGAGAACATCCCACGGGAACGTACAACCGGGATGAAAAGTTTATGTATTAATTCTGGTTGTAAACTTTCGGTTTGCCAAATTTCAACGAAATCCAATCAGCCGTTTTTGCGACAATCCGGAACATACATCCAGACAAACGGACAAACAATCGAAGTTATTATATATTTATTAAAGCAAGAGCGTGAGGAATGTGCTAGAACTAGAAATTCGACGACGTATGACATCTACCAACTCGAACTAGGCCCGCGTGGTAGATTACAGCCCACTCCACTCCCCCTCACCGAGAGAAGTGTCCCATCAGTGTAAACATTATTAGCTGGTTACGTTATGCTTATAATAGTTTTTTATAGATCACTGTACTAGGTTTACTTTCGTTTGAGAAATTGTTGAATGCTTCATCAAACACAAAAAAGCTTTAAAGAGTCCAAAAACAAAAACACATCTGTTTATTTCTGACTTTAATTACACATTCATGTAAACAAGCCATCACGATGACACAGCAGCAGATTGCACCAAACGTTTTGTTTCTGAGTACGTAAGATTTTGAGTGTCTCACTTATTTATTTCACCCCAGAACTTTCCCTCCCCGAGGCGGCCTTTTATTAAAATATACACAAGCCGAGGGTTGAATAAGACGTAACGAGTTGACTCGAGCCTGTAATGAAAGGACGCTGCTACAACGAGCTAATGAATAATAATTGTCGGTGGAAAGCAATGTCACCCGAGACAATCTGAGAAACTGAAAATTATACGCTCCGGAGATGTTAAAATGTTACAGATGTTCACACTTTCTGAGGCCGTAGCTCGAACGCACGGACTAAGGTCATAGCACACATATCAACTCGGAAAGGGATCTTCACCGTATCACATTTCGCCTCGCCGTCAAACAGGCGTCAACCAAACCTAAGCACGTAACCAAAGCGGATCAGCAGCTCCGATATGTCGACTCAGCTACGGCTAGGCAACGCCGCGCTTACGGCCGTAAGCTCGGCTGATGATGCTGCAGGCATGCCGCGGAAGGGGTGAGAGGGGCAAGGGTGGACGAAGAGACGTAAGCTCGGAAACCTGCAAATTGACCACGTACCGCACCGCGGTTCGCGAGCTTGTCCCAAGACGAAGCGATTACGTTACGATTCCGATTAGTGTGTGTTGCAGTAGGGAGTTTCATACAAAGAATACTGAATGGCTCGAGTTTATAGGGTGACGATCCCTTTCAGAGTTGATATGTGTGCTATGACCTGGTGTCTTCGTCTTCAGCGAGTTTGAATCCCTCACTGCACTCAGGATTCTAGAGAACTCAGAGCTCGGACGATTTAAAACATGAAAATACAACTATCCTATAGCATTTTGGTTAAAATTTTTATCGCATGTTCAAAATGAACTCAGTTGAAAATGAAATGTAATAACAGATATAATAAAAACCCTGCTCCCGATACCGGCGGGCTATTGTTTTTTATATTTTTTTAATGTATTTCAAAAATTATTCAGATTGAGATTGGTACATAGTATGCGCAGTCTGGGTGCTATTTTAATTCCTAAGCTGTATATTGGCAAATTAATTTTAGGTAGGTATGGTTGGTTACGTAATAAATTATTTTATCTCGCTTACAATTCAAACAATACAAAGGAAAATAAATATTCACCTTAACAAAAGCACAGACTAAAAATATTATAGGTACTTCAGACTTGAGCCATTTATAAGACTTATCGCTGCAGATAAAAATACTCCCAGCAGACAAAATCGATGACCAGAACTATTTTAAACAGTTTCCACAGATGTATTCTGTCCACAATTCCAACTCCGAATTTAGACTAGCACTAATTTGAATTCCGGGCACATCGCGGACCCAAACATAAAAATTTTAGATGGCACCCGACACGTGTACCTTCGTACCGTATAGTCAACCTCGTAATAACTTTACCATATGATTGAATATCACTTCAATCAATCTGTCTAGCCTTTTCCCAACTATGTTACGGTCGGCTTCCAGTATAACCGGATGCAGCTGAATACCAGTATTTTACACGGACCGACGGCCTAACTGACCACCACCACCCAGTTACTGGGTATTCGATAACCCTTGGTAGGACTAGTGTGCAGACTATTGGGCTTTTACTAGGTACCCATAACGACTGTCAAATATCTACAAATGACAGCCAAAACCAACGGCTTAACGTGCTTTCCGAGCCACGGAGGGATCTCCATATATAATGAATAGTCATCCATTAACTAGCATAAGCGTAACGTTACCTTCGATCGACCCGTACAGCTGTTATTAATTAGCCACGCGCCCCTGTAAGATGGAACATCACTTGCATGTCAAAAAAACGACAAGGTTTATTTGTTTTCTAACTGAACAGACAACTGTGTTGTTGGGGAGTTTGATGCGCCACTTGCTCTACCCAGTGAAAGCACTAGGAATTGGTGAGGCAGTTTGATAGTTACAACCTTAGTGAAGTTTCAATTTACTGGGAATTGTTTTCAAAAGTGGAAAATCAATTACGAGGGCGACTAAACGCATGAAAGTAATGGTATAAACATTTTTGTAATAAAAAACAGGATAACGTGCGTTATGACGCGTATTGTTGATCATTTATTTCAATTTAAACACCGCTTAAACGTATTTTGACAACAAACTTGGTATGAAAACAGGCTTGGGTTTCTTGAACTGAAGACTTGTAAATTGTTTTTATTTGAGTTCAGAAAACTGCGATATATTGAGAGAATTTCTCATTTTATGTAAGTTATTAAAATATGAGAAGTAACGGAACATATCGCTCTAAGTGTCTGTCAAAAGCTAATTTAATACACTTAAATAGTCAATATAGTCCTGATTTCGTAACACAGTATCAATCTTAATCTAGATTATTTTGAAAAATATTACTAATCCATTGCTTCATTTATGTTGTATGTTATAGTGTGCTACGCAATTACCCCACAGAACAAGTTAGGTAGGACTTTTATCTTCACGTCACTAATTTCGCTACAAAACATACAACCTCCTTGTAGCTTTCAAACTCCGAACATTTTCGGTACACGTACCCGAACTTACAAGATAGTTAACAGTTTCCAACATCTTCATTAGTAATAGATACTAGAGTTACACCAAACTCTGAGAAACATAGTTTATATTCATATCAAACTATTGTGACCCGCCTCTAGGGTGTTTTGTAAAATGATCGCCGCATTGAATATTCATTGGAAGACTGCAGTAAAACTGGTGAAACCCCGACGGTATGCAGTTAAAGTACATGTGATGATAAAGCGAAACTGGTTTCTGCAAAATAACGTAACATCTCACCTTTATTCCCAGAAGGGTTGGGCAGAGGTGTTGAACTCACATATCGCCAAGTCTCATGGAGGAGGATGATAGCCCAAGCCATCAACCGGGTACAAATTAATACTCCGGGATGCTACTGAGATATTTCTTATAGGAAAAATCAAATAGCACTTAGTCAGACCTCAGAACCAACCCCAAAGTCAGAAGTGGCGTATGCTCCTCAACCAACCAGCATCCAGCGTAATACACCGTTAATCAGTCTGAATCATTTTGAAGAATATTGCTAATCTATTGCTTCATATGATGAAAAATATGTCTGCTCAGCAACGTAAATAACGCATTGAATATTGTTGAACTGTCAATTTAAAAAAAAAAATTAAAAAAGCCATTGCTACTGTCAGTGTGTTACACAATTAAATCCGCAGGTGGTCTACAAAATACGGAAATAAAACTAAAAATGTTAGACACTTTAGTCTGGGTCTACGTGAAACTAGACCAGTTTCAGCAACGACTGAGATTAAAAATAAAAAAATTAACTCAGTAAAACTCTTATATTCAATTTCAGAGTCGATTTGTGGAAATGTGGTACTATAATAGTGTTTGTAAATGATAGATGAATTAGTGTCGTTGTCGAGTGCTGTTTGCACGACTTCAATGAATCAATTAATCATGGCCTATCAGAATCAGCTGCTGGTGCTGCATACACATGCATATTGAACCTGTAGTCGTAATGTTGGGAAAATTATTTGCAAACACTATTTGTTTTGTATTGTTGTTCGTTTTTGTAGTGCATGCCTTTAAGGGGCTTTACAAGACCTAAACGCAAGTTTTAGAAACAATAAAAGTATATGATCGACTACAGTAAACAAAATCAGAAAAATATATGATATTCTGCAGGATATATGATAGGTTGATAGTGTGTTGAGAACACAATACAACGAATTTGATACGATAGAAAACAAAATATGCGGTATCAATGGTTGTACTTTTGCGTTTTGCGTTTTTGCGTTGACTTAGAATTTTTTTTTTTTTCACGGGTTAAAGGCAATTAGATCTAAGTATTTGATATGAATTTCAACTTGATAGCTCTACGCGTTCATGAGGAAAAAAGTAATAAGTTTATATTTATTAAAAAATAAATATATATTTTGTAATGTAACTAAAAATTTAAGGTTTTCGGAATTTTTCCTTTATGTGTGCTATAAAACGTTGCTTCATGCCAAATTTCAAGATTCTAGGTCGACTGGAAGTACCCTTTAGGTTTTGATTCCCTTGCGAGTACTTGCGAGTTTCAAAATATGCAGCTTAAATTGCTGTTTCTTTTGATTGCGTTGACATAGAAGTTTGATTTTGTTACAGCTTAAAGGTATTATAGACCTGAGTATTTGGTATGAATTTCAATTTAATACCTCTACGCGTTTATGAGGAAATGGGTAGTAAGTTTAAAATTATTAAAAAAAAATATATTATGTGATGTAACTAAAAATTTATGGTTTTCGTAATTTTTCCTTTATCTATGCTATAAGACGTTGCTTCGTACCAAATTTCAAGATTCTGAGTTCACGGGAAGCACCCTGTAGGTTTTGATTCCCTTGCAAGTGTCGAAAATTTGCGGCATAAACGGCTGTATCTTTTGATTGCGTTGGCTTAGAAGTTTGATTTTTTCACAGCTTCAAGGGACAGTAGACCTGAGTAATTGATATAAATTTCAGCTTCATACCTCCACGCGTTCCTGAGAAAAAGGGTCTTGACAGACGGACGGACGGACGGACAGACGGACAACAAAGTGATCCTATAAGGGTTCCGTTTTTTCCTTTTGAGGTACGGAACCCTAAAAATCATGAAGATACCTCTAAAAACTTTCTTTTTACAAGAAAAACCATACTAATATAATACCATACAATCATTCTGATTTTTTGTCAGATTATTCTAAAAGCAACATACTAAATCACTAGAGTTTTAATTTTTTAGTGTATACAATAGATTTTTGTTATTAAATAATTGCTTCATATTTTGCAATAAATTACCAGCGTTGTTTCATCGCGCTGCTCTTTCTTTTCTATGCAGTCCGACAGTGACCGCGCTTTAGGTCATGTAAGTAGTCCCCTTAATTTAAAAAGATGGTTGTACTGGACTGAACTTTGTTCGCTTGGAGCTTGTTGCGCCCCTTCTTCTTCCCAGATAAAGCACTAGAAGGTGGTGAAGGACTGGCTTTTAGGGGACTCTTATGAAATGTTTACGTTCAAAAAGTGCTGATTGTATGTAAATTACTTTAGATTTTTTTTAATTTTCCAGTCTTGGCCATTCTTTGATGAAGGTGAATATGTGCTCACAGATATCCTTTCTTGTGTTTTATTCAATGAGTGTTTTTCTCCATTGAGCGAATTCCCCACTGTCGGATATTCCTGTTTTCCTATTCATGAGTGTTATCCAGCAAAATAAAAGCTTTCCACATACCTACTCAAACCTAATGGTACTTACCTAAGTCCTTATTAGTTTAAAATATAATATAAGTATTATAAGGTATATTATAAGGCATAACTTTTAAGTAAGCTTAAAAGATATACCTTCACAATAAAGCTATGGTTACATTGTTTGTATAATTAATAGAATCATAATCATTAATTGTGTACTTCAAAAGAAAAATACCAACCATCATCTGCCTACCTGCTTATTATTTCGTATTTATTGAAGTTTGTAGTGTGTTATCATTTTTAAAAGTTTCTTTGGAAGAGCAATCGAATAATATATTATTTATGTGGCCTTTTTATTAATTCTAATTTAAAGTATCTGCTCTATTCAGCGTTAATTGTCACGAACTCTTGCGCATTTGATTTATTAGGTGCATGCCCGTTGTTAAATGGCACAATTGATAGCATATTTGTATATGAGACTAGCTTCAACCCCCGACACCGTCCGCGTGAAATTTCTTGTTCCCCTGACCTACCCCGTTATATCGCATTGCCTGCCCGCGCTATTACTTCGTTATCAGTTAGCGTTCTTTCTAACTTTTTTCTTTTTGCGCGGCTCCTAGGGATCTATGTTTGTTAAGTAATGTAAATAGCTTATACATTTTTCAAAAATTGGCTTATCAAATGCAAAAACTGAACCTGAAAATACCTTACTTTACCATTGATAGTAAAACAACTCATTTACTGAAAAAGGAACCAAGCGAAAGTAGATAGTTATAATGTATCTTTTTGTCTGATGTACCAGTGTTTCTGTAGCCACTATTAACACTGCACTATTAATCGAGTTCGCTTCTGAGAGCAAAAAAAGGTTCCTTGATTGAACTTGGTTTTATATCTGTCCCGGATCCATTAGTGACTTTTGCATGTAACGAAGAGTTTCTTGTTAACCAGTTATGTGTATACGTTATATGGATGACGACTCAAATTTCTTTGAGAGACTTCTAGGTACAGTACCCGGCGATAAATATTGCACATCGACCTTTTTACACAAAACCATTTTATACAAAGAATAAAAATAATTATTATCAAAAGAAGCAAATCATAATTGTTTTAACAGCTCCTAATAGATACCGGACTGTTTGTATTTCGTGCGACAGAGATAACGCCCTACGAAGGCGAAATTAGCCGATTGTCTCTTTCCAAAGGTCGATGTGCAATATTTATCGCCGGGTACTGCATCTTGTAGTGTAGGTACTATAAGGTATCCTGACTCAATAATTGATCTGCTGGGGAGTTTGTTGCACCACTTCTTCTTTCAGGCGAAAGCACTAGGAATTGGTTAAGTGTTAACGCGTTTTGGGGGACTGTGTTATGTAATTTTGATGTTCGAAAAGTGCTGATTCTCAGCCTAATTTAAATAAATGACTTTTGTTTTTTGATTTCGATCTACGCTGCATACTTTATTGTCTAGTTCGTTTTCATTGTATACATCAAAAAGCATTTATTCTGATCCTCACTCGCTTTTTAAGCACCAAGAAACTCTTTAGATACTCTTCACTATCCTAACATAATATACGCTTTTCATACGCACCCATAATATAACCCCACTCCAAATTCAACCAAGGCCCAAAATACACAGAAAATTAATCGACCACCATTAGGTGCTGTGCGGTTAAACCTCCACATAATGCGTAGCCTTTCAAAGGACGCGTGACAAGACAGGTAGCCTAACGAGAGCCGTTTGATAAAGGTCCTGTGCTATTACGTCATCGATCGTCTCACCTATCGCGGAAATCATTCGGGAACATTCGTCCTTTATCGACGATATTGCGTCCGGGGTGTAGATGGTTAATAGGTATTCTTGTAATGTGTTGGCAAAAAAAACTTAGAGTAACTTTCGAATTTATAATATTAATATGGATTCAATCATTTACAGGCACTTTTGAATTGTCTAAAAAGTCGGTCAGTTAGTCAGAAAGTTGAAGCTAGTTGCCTATTCCAAAACGTAGATCTCTATGTAGAAGAACGGGCAAGAAAGTCCAAGGACACTTTTTTAATCAAGATATTACAAAATCTAGAACAAATGCATGCTAATAGATACGCACGGCCGATACAAGCCGATGGATACCTCACTGCGATATATCGCGGGCTGCTGATATGTTTTATCAAGTACATAATGGAGCTCTTTATTAGTACAAGATTAATGGAATAACTTTGGGTGGATGATAGTAAGTTGTATCTTGTTCATTATTCTTGTTACTTCTATTCTATATAAGAACTTCTATAAAGAACAATGTAAGGAAAAAAAAAACATACTACATATTCAGCAAAAATCTCGATTTACAACTTTCAATTTGTCCAATATGTGAATGAACACCATTACCTATAGGCACCATTATTTTGCTATCTAAACTGTAACGTCCAAAGTCAACAGAAAATTTTGGCTTTACAGTTGTTTAATTAAAAAAGGTCTGTAAGGGTCCAGAATAAGTCAGCTTTTAATTAAGCAAATATACCTCCTGTTTGAGCCGCTACGGTTTAGTCACAGAATTTTATGTAATTTTAGAACAAAGAGGGACCGAAATGGAATCAAATATTTATACCGGGAGCCGGGAGGATGAACGCCGATTCATTAATAGAAAAAATAATTGAATTCAATGAATCAATGACCCTTCATTGTGTATTTTCCGGAAGCGAATTCGTTCATGCCTTCTGTAGTAAATTTTCCCTCGTTAAGCAATATCGGCATGAATTTTATGAGGATAACTCATGATGGACTGACTACTTGCAGAATTGTACTGATAAAGAGTTCACGTTTACCAGTGAATTTCTACAGACTGTTAATGTAGATAACAAATAAACAATTGTAGACTAATACATACACATATCATACATAATCTGCATTCGTGATTTATTTGCCAAAAATGTAAACAATTATGAGTTTATGGAAAAATAATTTAAATCCATTCTTATATGGATTTGAATTATTTTTCCATAAACTCAGTTCAGTTTACGCTACAACTTCAAAAATTTTTATAACTTTTTCAGTAGTGGCAAGTCACTCTGAAATCAACTTAATTCCCATTAAAATAAAGTTGATATTTGTTTAATTTGAAATAATATTAATTTGAAACATAAGTTTGAATAAACTTTTACATAAACTCACGCCGTCATCCCATGGGGTTTTAAAGGCAGAAACTATAAAATGAAAATAAAAGTAATAATAATAATTAATAAAGATGAAAAGTATGTTCATTTGAATGCGCTTATCTCTGGAACTACCAGTCGGATTTGAAAAACTCTTCTCTTTTTATAGCCCAATATTTGAGGAAGATTAGGCTTTTTAATATCATCACTAGGATATGAAGTGGAGCATGGTATGTAACGTATCTCCACGATCACACCCTAATGCCGTTCCGTCAAGGTAGCCCCACTTTACCAGGTTGGACTTAAATCTTCCCACTTGTGTCCGGAGACGGTTCAGGTACTTCCAAGTGAACCACGGAAGGATACACCCTACAGGGAGACGCTTCTTTAGTGGTAGGTAGTAATTAGGAGGAATTGAAAAGTAGGTACTGCAACTATTAAATATACCACAAAACCTTTCTGTAAGCGCTTTTATTATACATCTACGCTAGTTTTACATTAACCCTCTGCTAGTGAGGTCAGGGAGAATTTATGTACGTGTATATATGTATGTATAAGTATATTGAACCGTGAAGCCATTCAGTGGCGGCCAGATTGCCTCGCCTCACTCTTCGTTGTTTCATACATACTAAAGCACTCAACTAATAAAATATTAAAATTTCAACCAGCCTACTACGTTATGTCTCATCAGATGTCTTGCCTTTCTCCCTTGCGTAACGAGATAGGTACCTACTGGGTGTAAAATGAACTTCAGGGAAAAATGCGTCTCGTTCGAGTGAAAAAAAGACGTGTAAATTATTATTAGAATAGAATAGAATATATTATGTACACCATATAAAGTACAGACATAAATATAGAAACTGTACAAAGTGACACAATGGGCGGTCTTATCGCTAATAGCGATCTTTTAAAGACAACCATAGGATGGATTAGTCGCGATTCTTCTGCCTTTTCTGTCCGTACCTATTCCATCATAAAACACGGTGAGAATTTTGTTTTTAACCTACATACTTCAAAAAAGGAGGAGGTTCTCAATTCGGGTGTTTTTTTTATGTATGTTCGGGCATAACTGTCATAAATAGACGGATTTGCAAAATTCTTTTTTTGTGCGAAAGAGGTTTTTTTATAACCAACTAGCTTCTGCCTGCGGCTTCGCTCACGTTTATAACGGTAATTATCCCACAGGAAGATGCTATCGGGACAAAAAGTAGACCTAGGTATGTCCTTCCCCAAGATGCCACCATGCTAAATTTTATCGAAATCAGCCGGTCGATTCTGTAAAAATCTCCCCGTGAAAACTTAGGTGAAGTGAGTTTGTTTTTGGTAGGAATTGACACTATTGACAGCTCACTTCACCTAAGTTTTCACGGTGAGATGGTTACAGAATCGCACTGCTGTTCAGTGGTTTAGGCGTGAAAAGGTAACATACATATTATACAGAGTTACTTTCGAATTTATAATGTCAAGTATTGTATGGATTACTGTTAACCTTGAATTCGTAATAAAAAGTAAAATAATTTTATTTATTGAACTATTAGAGGTAAGTACTCATAGCTCAAAGTGCTACGGACATCAGTTAGACCATTTGCTTATGTAATGGCCTAGATTACTTCAAAGTAGGCTTCTAACGAGCCTGTAAATATGCTGTCATAGTCCATAACACGATGAAAAAACCCAGCCTATTAATAAAACTAGGTCAATGCCCTCTTTTAATAGAGAAACCACTCCAAACTTCGGTTGGCACAGAAAGTTTTCCGCCCATGACAAGTTATTCCGAAAATATTCGCAAAAAATTCGCTCTTGATGAATAGAGCAAATAAATAAAAAACAAGTGGCCAAGCGCGAGTCGGACTCGCAAACGAAGGGTTCCGTACCACCATACAATTATAAGATTACATTTTTTTTACATAACATAATCATCTTGTATATTCCCACTGCTGGGACACAGGCCTTCTCTCTGGGAAGTGGGCCATAATCCACCACGTTTAATTTTTAATTTATTTAATTTTGGTCATTTGTTGTTATTTTATCGGCCATAGGAGGACCTACACACTCTGTGATAATTTCAAGTTTCTTTAAGATATGATTTAAAACATACAGCCCTGTGGCAGACGGACGGACGGAAGGACGGACAGTGGCGCCTTAGTAACTGGGTCCCGTTGACACCCTTTGGGTAGGGAACCTAACGAATTGCCGAACGATTTATTGAAGCGAATATTGATGACTGGTGATTCGCAAGTCAACACCAATCAGTCAGTTTCATCGATCGTTTGTATAAAAATAGCTCTAATTAAAGCTGATTCGAGCAAAAACTTGTTCATAATACTCGTAATACGATGACCTAATTCGTTTCGCCACTCTGTTGTGGTGAATTGGGAATTACAGCCGGCTCACGTGCCCACTCGACAGGGCTTATTGAAGTCTTCCCCCGGACGTAGGTCTTGGGATTATTAGATAAGTGGTTAATTGATCAATGGACGAGTTTTCTCATTAAAATTATAGGGAGGTACATCGAAAATGTCTAGGTAGTCTAGGTACCTACTTCTTAAAGGTACTGTAATGATATTCTGTAAAAATCTCACCGTGAAAACTTAGGTGAAGTGAGCTTAAAGTGAGCTGTCAATAGTGTCAATCCCTAGCATCAGGTAGAATTACAGCTCACTTTAAGCTCACAGTGATAACTTAGGTGAACCTAAGTTACCACTGTGATCTTTTTACAGAATAGCACCGCTGGTACAAACGCCAGCACATCGAGCTACTATAATCTATTAAATTTCTTTAATAGATTTTCAATTTTATCGCTAAAACATAAGGTTCAAAGTTGATTGGGAAAACTTGACGGTTTCGGGTAGCTTGATGTGCTGGCGTCTGTACCTTTGTAAAAATAATAATAGTAAGAAGAAAAACGGTAGGTACGCGGTGAGCGGACTTGTATTGGAAGGTTACTCTCTATGGAGCCCTGACCCGAGCATACCTGACCCATAGCTTGAACTCTCTTCACAGTATCGGTAGACCTACTATCCCAACTAATTTTATAATATTACTAGCCTCTGCCCGCGACTTCGACCGCGTGAAATTTCTTGCTCCCCCAACCCATCGCATCGCATCACCCGCCCGCGCTATTACATCGTTTTCTCTTAGCATTCTTCCTGACCTCTTTCTTTTTGCTCAGCTCCAAAGAGTCCTGGCGTGATTAAGCTTTCCACATGGATTGGACAATCTAATGCAAAAATAATTGATAATTCCACAGATTAGCGTGTTCAAACAAACAAACAACAGTTTGTTTTTCTGTTCTATTAACTGCTAAAGGTAACTTTATTTAATAATAGCTGTGCCCCGCCGTTTCACCCGCGGTAATTTCAGGAAAAAACCTACTAAAAACTTGTTGACAAAAAAAAAACAACCGACTTCCAAAAAAATACAAAGTGAAAAATAACTTTAATTTCGGAAGTCGGTGTCGTTGGTTCTGTATTTTCATTTTTTGACACCGACTTTCGAAATTAAAGTTATTTTTCACTTTGTAGTATTTTTTTTGGAAGTCGGTTGTTTTTTTATTTTTAAGTTTTTATTTTTCACTTTTTAGTTGTACCTGCCTACCCCAAACAAATTCATATAAAACTACTTGGTATGTGAATATCAGTGACAGGAAGCTATTGAACACATCTGCCTACCCCTTTCAAAGGTACAGGCGTAATGTTATGTTGTGTGATTGCGTAAACAATGCATACATATGCTATAGCAGCAATCGCGGTTGATTTGCTGGCATTTATTGAAGAGTTCCGTTGTCTGTCTCCGAAACTCATCATCAGATCTTTATGAAATTTAAATTGGTCCTATTTAAATTTCATAAAGATCTGATGATGAGTTTCGGAGTAAAAATATTTCCGGAATAAAAATATTTCGAACAAAAAAAATTTTTACAAATCCGTCTGTCTATACATATTATATGAGGGAGTTATGCCCGAATATACATAAAAAATAAAAAATAGAAACATCCGAATTGAGAACCTCCTCCTTTTTTGAAGTCGGTTAAAAATATATTCCATTACTTTAAGATATTACTTAAGATTATTACTTATACATGTAAACTATGCGACTATATTACTTGTAAACTATGCAACTCCTAAGATATTCATTGAAATCAAATGATGTCAAGGGCAATTTTATTCAACATTAAAGACTTGTGATGAATAACGTATTTATTTTGATAGGATTAATATCATGTTTATAAAAAAAAAACCTTCGCAAATAATGCATTAGTTTAGAAGAAATTTGATTACCATAAAAAAGGTTATAGTGAGTAAACCTTAAAAGATAGACATATGCTGTCGCGGACTTTTTTTTAGAACTTTTAAAGGGAAACAATTCCGTCATACATGATTTTTGCGTAACTTTAACCGTTTACGCAGCGTACGCAACGAAAGCTCTCAAAAGGAATATTTTTTTCCCGTTTTTGCAACATTTTTGATTGATGCTCCGCTCCTATTGGTCGTAGCGTGATGTTATATAGCCTATAGCCTTCCCCGATAAATGGACTATCCAACACAAAAATATTTTTTCAATTCGAACCAGTAGTTCCTGAGATTAGCGCGTTCAAACAAACAAACAAACAAACAAACAAACTCTTCAGCTTTATTATATTAATAATAATAATAATAAGCCCCCTAAAATCCAACCTTACGTCCAAGCTGAACACCTAGCTACGTGGGGGGCGGACACGCGTACTGTACATCTGTACAAAAAACTTACGCGGCTAACAAGGCAAGGTAACCCTTTATGGAGATGAATAATAAGAAAGTATATAATTTACGGTCGCTTCCCGGGGAGCGCCGGGGCGCATCTGGAGCCGATGCTAGATGCCACAGCATGCGAACCATCGGCGGTGAGGAGTTGAGCAAGCGGGCTCCTACCGAAAAAATTGCTACAGCTGGTCGTAGTGAACTGAACAGGCGGGCTCACTACGTAGAAGCCACAGCCGATTCCACGGGCGATGATACCATTTCATTATTCTCATCCATCCCTTCTACTCGCCCCTCCTACATGACAAGAAGAACAGCTAGCTTGTCCACAACCAGCACGCTTGATAGTGTTGTGCAAGATGTCGACCCTGACTCTGAGCTTGCACCCACTACAAGCACTCCTAGTACGCGCAGACGATGGACACCTGAAATGAATAAGTTCATACTGCGCACTTATTTTCAATTAACTTTACTAGATACAGATAGAAGGACTTATCTTGAACCGCTCCACCTTAAATTTACAGAAAAATTCCCGAATATGCAGGTTAGTCGACAGAGAATTGGAGACCAACGTAGAGCTGTAATAAATAACAAATTACTATCACAAAAAATAATAGATGAAATACGAAATGAAGTAAAAGATGAATTAGATCAACTACAGTTAAACCATTTTACCCTACATACACAAAACTCTAGCAAACTTAGAAAACAAATATTTACATCAACACAATCTACAGAAATACAACCTACAACACTAGAGACACAAAGCACACAAAGTAGAACACAGACCCGTATGAGATGGACCAGTGAACACAATGAAGCTATAATGCGGTCATATTATAGAGTTACAGCTTTAGGCACTAATGAAACTACATATCGAAAACCTATGTACGAAGATTTCATTAATCAATTCCCCTCACTTGCTCACCTAAGTGAACAACGAATAGCTGATCAGAGGAGGGCAATAATAAACAATCAATACTTAAGCGATGAGAAATTAAATTCATTAAAGTTAGAGATATCGGAAGAACTAAGTATAGATAACACACTCAATTACAATAGCGAAACCGTAGCAGTTAATACCAATATCAACAATACCACTACCGAGTTTACAAATAACATTGATATAAACTCTATAGAAGAACCCACGCCTATTATACAAACACCGGATAACACCGAAATAAATAGTACAGAAATTCTTCCTAACCCACAAATTAATTTAGAAAAGGACCCAATAATAGAAGATTATTTCCAACAAGCATTCCAATTTTATAAAGATACTAGCCCTACAAACCGAATGTATATCCCAAAACAAAAACCATCTAAAAATCTTGCAAGAATAATTAGCTACATAAACAAAATCATTCTCCCTGAAAATATTAATAACGACACAGATTTTCACACATTTCAAACCGTTATATACTGTGCGGCATGGACCGTTGCTAAAGTCAACGGAGCCAAGATAACACTCGAACCAAGAGAAATAACCCGCCGTGGTACAAAAACAGAATATAAACCAAAATGGCAAAGACGACTAGAACGAAAATTAAACGATTTACGGTCAAAAATAGGTAGAATGACACAATTTATCAACGGCAGTCGAAGTAGAAAGTTAAAGAAACATGTAAACAAGATCATAAAACTATATAGAATTCACACCGTACACGAAGAACCAAACACACAAGCAGCACACACACTAGACACACTTAAACAAAAACTCTCAGTAGTAACAGGCCGACTCCAAAGATATAAAGCATGCACTTTGAGAAAACAACAAAATACCCAATTTAGCCAAAACGAAAAACTTTTTTATCGTAATATCAGGCAGGCAACAACAAATGTTCAGAATAACAATCCAAGTGATGATGAGCTTAACACTCCTAACCCAGAGGCATTACAAAACTTCTGGGCAGAAATATGGGAAAAACCTATCCATCATAACGCCGAAGCCGATTGGATACAAGGAGAACTATCAAATAACACAAACATTCAGACAATGGCATTTGAACACATCTCCCCACAAATATTTCATAAAGTTCTATCTCGCCTGCATAATTGGAAAGCACCTGGGTCAGACCACATTCATAGTTACTGGTATAAAAAATTCACAGCACTTCATTGTTATTTATATAATTTTATAAATAGCTTCATCAAAGATCCCAACATGATACCTTCTTATATAACATCAGGCACAACTTATATGATACCGAAAGATCGCAATGACCTCTCTAACCCAGCTAAATATAGACCTATTACATGCTTACAGACCTTGTATAAGATCATCACATCCTGCATATCCGAAATGATATACGAACACACTGAGGCCAATAACATCTTAGCCGAACAGCAAAAAGGATGCCGAAAATATAGTCAAGGCTGCAAAGAGCAATTAATTATAGATTCCGTAATCTTAAAAAGAGTTCAGAAAACTAAAACTGATTTATTCACCATGTATATTGATTACAAGAAAGCGTATGATTCTGTCCCCCATTCGTGGCTATTGCAAGTGTTAGAAATTTACAAAATAAACCCAACAATAGTTACATTTTTGAAGACTATGATGACAACTTGGTGTACAGTATTAAGACTGACTACCCCAACAGAAACAACAGATACTAGCCCAATTAAAATACAAAGAGGAATCTTCCAGGGAGACGCACTCAGCCCACTGTGGTTCTGCCTTGCTCTAAACCCCCTATCTAAAATATTAAACGCTACCTCATTAGGAATCTCTTTAAATTCTACAGCTACCAACCGACAGACTGACCCACAGAAAGACGTTTTAAATCATTTACTGTACATGGATGATATTAAGCTGTATGCAGAAACCGAGAGTCAACTTTACGAACTAGCTAACCTAACAGAAACATTCACAAATGACATTAAAATGGAGTTCGGCATAGATAAATGTAAAATAAATTCAGTTAGAGCAGGACAAAACTACCAACACCAATACACCTTAGGCACAGGAGAACAAATAGAACCATTGGATGAACTAGACACTTATAAATATTTAGGGTACAATCAATCCCGTCAGATACACTACAAAGATACTAAACAAAAACTTAAACAACAATTCCAACACAGACTTAATACAATACTAAAAACACAGCTCTATTCACGAAACACCATAAAAGCAATCAACACCTTTGCTATACCTGTGCTCACCTATTCATTCGGAATAATAAATTGGACCAAAACTGACTTGAAAAACTTACAACGAAAAATAAACACTACAATGACTAAATTTCGCAAGCACCACCCAAGATCTTGTATACAAAGGTTAACGTTACCGAGAAAAGAAGGAGGCAGAGGACTTATAGATATCCTAAATTTACACAACAGACAGATCACAGCTCTTAGGCAATATTTCTTTGCCAAAACTGAATCTTCCCCACTCCACAAACTAATAGCACAAAGCGACCAACACTTAACACCTCTTAATTTAAAAGACACTACAGAACAAAAAAATGAGAAAGTGACTCGTGACAAAACCAAATGTCAAGAGTGGACCCAGAAGTCTCTACACGGAAGACATCGCCAAGATTTATGCCAATCAAATGTCGACAAAGATGCGTCGAACGCGTGGTTGAATCGAGGCGAATTATTCCCGGAGACGGAAGGGTTCATGCTTGCAATTCAGGACCAAGTAATTGAGACCAAGAACTACAGAAAATATATTATAAAGAATTTAACAACAGATATTTGTAGAAAATGCAATAGTTCTCCAGAAACAATCCAACATATCACCGGCGCCTGCAAATCAATAGCCCAGACAGACTACAAACATCGACACGATCAAGTAGCCAACATCATACACCAAAAACTAGCCCATAAATACAAACTTTTAGACACTATAGTACCTTATTATAAATACAACCCTGAAACGGTATTAGAGAACACCACAACAAAACTGTACTTCGACCGAGCCATTCTTACAGACCGCACAATTCACTTTAATAGACCCGACATCACATTAATTAATAAAATCAATAAAACTGGGTTCCTTATAGACATTGCCGTGCCAAATACGCATAACGTACAGACTACAATAGCCGAAAAATTATCCAAATATACAGAACTAAAAGATGAAATAATCCGACTGTGGCATCTTCAAAAGGTCACAATAGTCCCCATAGTGCTATCTACAACAGGAGTAATTCCAAAACAGCTACATCAGTCTCTTAGTTCCCTCAACCTGCCACCTAACACCTACCACCTGCTGCAGAAGGCAGTGATTCTTAACACATGCAGGCTAGTTAGAAAATTTATTCAGTGTCAATCGGACAACTTACACATTACTCCCACACTTAACCCCACTGTTGGACACTTGGCTTAGGCCCGTGCCATCAGTTCTATCCGGCTAGGCCGAGAGAAAAAAAAAATATATAAACAAAATAATAATAATAATAATAACATAAACCAATTAGCATCAAATAAGTGGCTGAAAATAGGAAATCTGTTCCCTGAAACAGAAGGCTTTATCATAGCTATACAAGATCAAATCATCAACACTAAAAACTACAGGAAATTTATCATTAAAGACCCTACCATCACAAATGATAAATGCCGCAGATGCCACATTCAATCAGAAACCATACAACACATAACAGGAGCATGCACAACCCTCACACAGACAGACTACACTCACAGACACAACCAGGTAGCAAACATCATTCACCAAAAACTCGCTCTTAAACACAGTCTCATACAAAACTCTTGCACTCCTTACTACAAGTACACACCACAAACTATACTAGAAAATGATACGCACAAAATGTACTACGATCGCGCCATACTTACAGATAGGACTATCCACTACAATAGACCAGACATAACCCTGCAGGATAAAATTAGAAAAATCACATACCTCATAGACATTGCAGTTCCCAATACTCATAACCTACAAAAAACCGTATCTGAAAAGATAAGTAAATATGCTGAACTTAAAGAAGAAGTCACAAGAATCTGGAGTCAAGAAAAAGTGTACATTATTCCTATAGTTGTCTCCACGACTGGTGTTATTCCCAACCATCTTCTCCGTAGCCTAAAACAAATAGACTTAGAAGAGTCCGTCTATATCAACATACAGAAAGCTGCCATCTTAAACACCTGCAGAATAGTTAGGAAATTCATGCAGTTAGAGGAAGAAATCACACCCTAATACACACCACACGCTACATTTACTTGGCTTTAGCCCGTAAATGTAGCCAAAACCAGCCTAAGAGCTGAGAAAAAAAAAAAACACTCAAAATAATAATAATAATATAATATATATATATATAGTAATATAGTAAATATAGTAAATATAGTAATATAGTATATAGTATATAAGTATATAGTATATAGTATATATAGTATAGTATAGATAGTATAGAAGTATAGAAGATATAAATGCGAAAGTAAGTTTGTATGTTTGTTACCTTTTCACGCCTAAAACCACTGAACCGATCATCCTGAAATTTTTGCATATACGTTGTCAGATGTACAGAAACGGACATAGGGTATCTTTCATCCCGAAAAAAAGTGCTTTTCTCGAGGAAAACAACAATAACGTTATTATGATAATAGATGGCGCCACGTCTCGAATCAAAAACAGGACAACGTCTGTCGGGTCAGCTAATTGTTTATATTTTTGAAAAGTTATTTTCACATTAAGAAAATGAATGAACGAATAATAATAAATTCGTTATTGGCATAAGGTGGGCTACAAAAAAATATTTAACCCTGACTCCTGGGTTTGAGTACCTGTATTTCAGGAGCCAGCCTGAAAATTGCCATTGCATTTAAGTCCACAGCGCATACGCTGTGGACTTAAATGCAATGGCAATTTTCAGTCAATTTTCAGGGAACCATAGTTCGTGACAACAAACACTATCAGTGTTGGTAGGTATCGCTCGAAGCTATGCATTTTAGATTTTGTGATATTTTTATAATGGTTCAGCACCTATATTTATGTCCCTTTACGTCATCCACGCACGAACAGAGAAAAATATCCTAAGAGTAAAAAGTTTAATCTTTATCTATGTAAGAACTAGCTGACCCTGCGAGCTTCGTACCGCTTGAGGCGGATACAGACATTGCGAGGCATGCACAGCGCACGGCACTCATCGCATAATGAGGCACTTGCTTTCACAGCCTCACCACGAATATGAACGCCCACACATTGAGAATCATGCGATGAGCGCCGTGCGCTGCACATGCCTTGCAATGTCTGTATCCGCCTCTAAATGTATGAGAAAATGAATTAATCTTCACAATTTTTTTTTTCGTGAATTTTTCCCATTGTTTAATAGTTATTGTGCTATTCGGGGTAGAGACAAATCCAATACACCAAAGATTATAATAATCGGTCCAGCCATTCTTGAGTTATAAATGGTTTAACTAACCCGTTTTATTTTTATTTTAAAGATTTATATTTTTTATAACTTTATGCGCAAGTAACCTACGTCCTGTAGGCCAATGTCCAGCAGTGGTCTGCGATTGGCTGAGGTGATGCGCAAGTAAAAAATACTGTACAAAGGCGGTCTTAATGCCGGAGGCATTTTCTACCAAACAACCTGATTAATAGTCCTTCAGAAAAAGACAAATCCTTCAGGTTTAGAGTTTTCGCAATACACTTAAACCTATACAAAAGTGTATTCTGCCTGACGTCATCTTATATTTACCTCGAACTCACGAAGAAAGATCTAAAAGTCTATCGAGAAAAGGATGGTACGGCCGCCCGTGCCGCTTTTTGTTCGACTTGGCGGGAGCACTGCAGTGCCCCCAGATTCTTAGCCCAAAAAAAAAGACAAGAACATACTTTATTTTTTAATAAAATACAGGGTTGCAGGGCACCGTCGCGCAAACTGTAGCCATGGATTCAGCACATGATTTTAGACCCCTAGATAAGAAATATTTCGTTGATTAACAAAAAAAAAGCTGTTTCATAGAAAACTGCAATAGCTACGCGGTCAAAATGTCTGGAACAGCTATTTTTTTTTAATTCGACGAATTTCACACTTGGGGGATCAGAATCATGAAGTGAACTCATGGCACAGCCCGATTTAAACTTTATGACGGCTCGGAACTTGAGGCGAGCCGCTGCGCAGTAAAAAATTCACGTGTCAGCGGGGGTGAGGGGTGGGGTAATGCGCAGTGAATATCGCACTTCAGAGCCGCCATAAAGTTTGAATCGAGCTGTAACAGGTTGCGAGTCAATGTCCCTGCCACCCTGTATTTCAGTTGCATAACAGAATAGAGAAGTAAAGTTGTGTAGGTCACAAAAACCGTTATTTTCCGAAAACTTTTTACTTTTATCGTCTTGTTTGCTTCTCAATTACTTATTTGTGACATGTTACGTAAGTGGACAAACAAAAATAAATAGAGCTATATAAGCTCGGTTTTTCTGATGTCCGCCAGACAAAATGGCTGTTGTCTGCTATCATAACCCCTGTCACTCAGACAGATTTATGAACTATCTTTTTTATTGCCTTGGCATTTATTGGGATAAGAATTAAGGATAGGTCACTGACCTAGTGGGATAATGATGAGACGTGTATTGTTTTTCATTTGGTACTCAATACTCAATTCTTTATTACATTCCATATGTAGGTATTACGATGTTAGTCGACGTCGCTCACCTATAATTGGACGATATTATTTGTCTTGAAAAAGAAATAAGATCATTTTCCTGGTGTCCTGTTCCAGCCTTATAAACATAAAAAATCGGCCAAGTGCGAGTCGCCGAAAAAAACGGTTCTTCTAATGGAGACCCCGTTTAATTTTTATTAAGTATCTTTATTTTATTTTTATTATTTTTTTGTTATAGCGGCAATAGAAATACACACTGAAAATTTCAACTGTCTACCTATTACGGTTCATGAAATACAGTCCGCTGACAGACAGACGGACGGACCAGCGGAGGCTTAATAATAGGGTTCCGTTGGCACACTTTTGGAACCCTAAAAAAGGGATCAATCTAAATGATTCATATTTAGAGATTAGTCTCAAATGATCCCTATATTCGGTCAACTACGTTTGCTATCTCTTTCTCCCAATCGTCGTTCCAGAAGACTACGTACGTTAATACCCACCCTAAGTGACCTAAAAACATTAACCAAAGTCTTGCTACATCTTACCCCTCGGAATTACCCGTCGGGCCTAAATGTCAGAAGTCAGGAAACGTCGCCTAGGCCATGGGATCGTAACAAGGCTATCGGCTACTGATCGATATAATTAAACAGTCTCCGGTTGCCAACTTGGCCAGACTGCCCGTGGCCGACTTGTCTTGTGAGATAGACAATTCTCTTTTTGCTTTGTATGCAAATACAAGGATAAGTACACTAATTTGCATATCTAGTAGATTGAGGAGATTCCAAGACAAAAGAAAAACGGAGTTTTCACCAAAAATTTCATTTTTTGTTTTTTTTTTTGTTTCTTTTTTTTGTTGTGTTTTTTTTTTAAACATTTACTGCACTAGGAATTTCTCCTGTACTGTGGGTGGTGGTGTGGTGTGTAAAATAGTATTAAAATTAAATTATGAGTTTTACAAAAAAAAAACTCGTACCTAAGCAATTGGTCAATGTATGGTTAATGTCAGACGGCCAACTCCATGTATGAATGTCATGTTTATACAGAATGTGATGTTTAGCTTATAATAAAATTAAACAACAGATAACCACGGTTTTTTTGGTTTGGTTAGCACACGGTAAAAGTCTATGCCCATTATATGCTCATAAGGGTGTGGCGCAAAGACTAATAAAAGTGCCAATAAATCGTCTCGAACGACAAGATTTATCAATAATAGTTATTGCCTATTAATCGAGATATTTCGAGTGAATATCTTATTTGTAGTCTATTGGCGCGACAGTTGGCGCGAATAACCGAACATCTGATCGAGATGTCACCAATGCGCATTCTTATACGCAGTGCGTATAGCGTTAGTCATTTGTTGTGATGTTTGGAAGTTAATTAAGTTTTGTTATCAATCACGATTATGGTTAGATAAACTGATTTATTCCGGTCTGATCCCCTGAAACCCCCTCCACCCCCCCTCGATCCTCTGCCAGTTCGTCTTCTGTTTTAAACTCTGTCTTAGCGAATTTCAAACACTCGGAGTTATATCGAATACGAAACTGTAACGATTTACCAACTGTCGATTAGTCCATGAACCGTTGGTCAACATTATCTTTAAACCATTACCTTCTCATCCAAGAGACTTTTTACCCACGAACGTTTCGCCAACATAACTCTACGTCAGTTAATGCTTAACCAATAGTCAGAATGTTTTGCTCAATAACTTTTCACCCAAAGAACAAGGCCCATAGACACCGGGAAAGGTGAAAGTAAATAAAAGCTTGTAAAAATAATAAAAAAATGTGATCGTTTTTAAATACTATACTCTGCTTCAAGGTACTGTAGACCTGAGTATATGGTTTTAATTTCAACTCGATACCTCTTCCGCGTTCCAGAGATAGAGGGTCTTGACAGACAGACGGACGGACGGACCGACTGACAACAAAGTGATCCTATAAGGGATCCGTTTTTTCCTTTTGAGGTACGGAATCCTAAAAACGATACACTTTAATCAACATTACTGCCACGAAACTTTTAGAAGCCCAATTCTTATTGCACGTAACAGTAGTTCGGGTCGTACCTACATCAAACGTGAAAGATGACCGCCGTAAGCTACGAGCCACATACTCGTACGTTGGTTGGGCGCCATGCATACTAACTAAGGACTAAGGGGCTTACAGGTATTGAAGCACGAAGTGTTGGAGGCAAAAATCCAGAATCAATGGTGTTTTAGGTATATGTACAAGGTCTGCGCTTCTGAATAGTTTGCTAAATAAAAAACTAGTACCCACTGTCGATCTATTCTGTAAAAATCGCACCTTGGAAGTGAGCTGTCACTCCACCTGATGATTGACATTAATAATAGTAATTTATTTTCAAAACTTCAGTATCACTAAATCAATATGGTCTCGACCCCTGAACTAGGACAAAATAATGACGGGTCGAACACTATGATAGCTCGCTTCAAGCTCACTTCACAAAAAAATTTCAAGGCGAGATTTTTACAGAATAGCACTGCTGTATCTAAGTTAAGCACGGTGAATATAACTTGGTATACGCCTTTTTCAAAATAACTGAGGGCCTAAAAAGGCCAGAGTATCGTATCAAATCCCATTGGTGAAGGGGTTTTCAGTAATTTTTTTTGTCTGTGCTAAAATACCAATCAATCCAATCCAAATCCAATTCTAATCTCTTTGATTATGCTTACGTAGTGCAGCGAAAAAAAGAAAAACACGGACTTTCTTCGCCATTTTATGATTCATAATGTTATCCTTTTATGATTCTTCCATAGTGGCCTTTTTAGGCCACCCGTACCCCATCTCCATCAAAATTGTGCCATCGACAACATCTCGTGCATTTTAACCTGTAGGCATGTTCAATTGTTTTTGATAGCTCACACATTGATAGTTAAATAATAAATCGCTTCACTTGAATGAAGGTTTTATTTTTAAATACCTCACGGAACAAAATTGCAGGCTGGAAACAAAATATTATTACAAATTAGGTTCCTTTCCTCGACATTGTCGTAACGTGGTTAATCCTTCCTATGTGAATATGTGGATCCACGCGAGACACAATGGCTTATTAATTGTTTCATAACCGGTTAATTGAATCATAAGGTTTTGTGTTTGATTTAATAATATTATACAAAATGTTTTTTGGTTCTTATCTAGGACAAACGTAGTAGTTACTTAGTAAAACCAAGATGGAAACGGCTCTCCTGATTTTTCCATTTAATTTATTAAAGGATCGATATCATTCAACCTAAACAATACGTATATTATGCTTAGCGTGTCCGTATATCTATGAATTTGTAAATCAGCACAGCTTACGGGCTTTATGTGCGGGCTATATACAGAAATCCAGATCTATTAAACATGTAGAAAGTTCTTCAAACCACCAGGCAACCATTAGATTAGAGATTTCTTCTTTTAATTGCAGCCAATTTCCTTTATGACGTCGCAAGAACAAAGAAACTAAATTAAGACTAGATCTAGATTAATCTATTCTGATCACGAACGGACACTAGGGAAAGGGAAATATTACCGATCAAATAGGTTTCCACTCGAACAAGCACAATTCCAATTAAGAAAAATATTATCTGAAGGATAGTAAAGTAAAATTGCATTGCGTTAGCTTTTTTTAGCTCATAGCATTAGCTTTTTTACGTCACCTGAGTTGCATCACTAATTTTTTTATTTATTTATATTTAATAAATAAGTAACAATGGACTCACATATGTTAGTAACAATATTTCTTAACAACTATGTCAGCATATAGTTATGAGAAACATTTCTACAAACTCAACACCGATGTGATGCGATGCGATACACAATAAATTGGAATTTCGTGTGATATTTAGTTCCTTCGATCAAAATCTGGAAAACATTTATGCCAGATTTGGGTTACATACTTAAATCAAGCGTTATCTTTATGAGGCATTGCGAATTTATTCAGGTGATGTTTTCAGAGCGACCAAATGTTACATTTGACTCTTTCTAGCCCAAATGGTACATATAAAAACATTGGGATTTGTAAATATATCTCACAATCACAAATTCATAGACACCTATGAAGAAGTTTCGACAGTTGATATTAAAAATTTTAACCATAGCTAAGGCGAAGCATAGGTAAGCATATTCAGTCTCAGCTCAATCAGACGTGTTTCCTTTGTCTTATTGTTAGAATAAGTAAGCAACCATAATTTGCCTTATCTTCAAAATATAAAACCAACAAACACACACACATTAACACTATCACGAAATATCTCTCGTTCCATATGCTCGATGACACAGCTGATAGTAATCCGCCATCATTAATTTCCCATAGACACCCACCAACCTTCGCATCTAACCCTTAACTTCCCACCCCTCACACATAGATATTTGAGAGTCATATTTACCCCTTTCCTCACATTGACACCGTTATTTCCGGGGCATCAAGCTTAATGTGTCTCGTAAAGACAGGAGAAAGCTGAACCCTTTCTCACTTAGTTATTGAGAGCATTTGGTATTTTCTCACGGTATTTGTGAATATGGGATTTTCGAAGGGATAGGGGATTGGAGAAACTGTGTGTTGTTTTTACGTAATATTATAGCTGACAAGACTTAGCGTTATACTTGTTTTGGTAAGCATTTCTAGATGTCTTAGTATTTAAAATACAATAATAGTAAACTTTATATCAAACTCAAAGCTGTAAAGCGACTGTTTTATTGAAATCATTTTTGAATTGTCAAAGAGTCGGTCAGTTAATCTGAAAGTAAGGCTAGTTGCTCATTCCAAAACGTAGGTCTTTGTGAAGAAGAACGGGCAAGAACCTCCAGTATAGTATGTAGTTTACTAGCTTCGGCATGCGACTTCGTCCGCGTGAAATTCTTGTTTTATCATTCTATGACACTCGCAATTAGTTTTCAATTAGCTTTTTTTTGTAATCGTGTCCGTACACTCCGTACTTCCAGAGATTACCTCTTACAAACCTTTAAACATACCTTACCTCTTTATAATATTAGTTTAGATTAGATATAAATATCGACGGTGAAGTGCCAATAACACCTAACTGACAAAGTCAAACGTTTTCACAAACTGAAAAAAAAAAACGTTCAAAAATAGACACGTTGTTTTAGTTGGGAGGTACAGATTTCCACATTTTAATTTAATGCTGTTGCAACTAAAAATACACTTAGGCGATTTCACTAAAACATGCGAATAACGCCTTTAAATTCAAAACGATAAAAAAGTGAATTTCACGAAAAATTCGCCGTCGATATCACGTTTAACTTTGTATTAATAGATGATAAAATGTTTATAAAGGTAGCAGCAGACGATCCGTTTCACTAATGAATTATGTTGCTTTGTGAAATTAAATAATTAAACAAATTAATTAGTTACTGTTATCAGACCAAATACCCACATCCTAATTGCGTAACACACTATGAATCACAATAATAATGTATATAATTTTGAAGGATATTGCTAAACCATTGCTTCATAAGTCCGAAAAATTTGTCGGCACAGCAACGTAAATAACGCAATGAATGTTGTTGGACTGTCAAAATGAAAGCTAATCCGACTGATAGTGTTACGCAATTACCCCGCAGACACACACGTACTAAGTCACATAATGATTTGTACTTACCTGCAACCATTTTATAACTGAACAGCAGCTAACGACGCTATAAATAGTAACATTATTGTGAAGGACGTTAATTGACACTGTAATGGGTTTAGGTTAAGAGCTGGTACCTATAATGGTGATTGACAGAAATAACCCTCCTTTCGGTGCTGTAAAAGGCACTTCTCGGTAATTTTACGTAACTGTAGGGTTCTATTTTTACCCGGCCGTGGCCGGTACAACAATGAGCAAAGGATATGAGTTCAAATAGGACTATTTTCTTTTTTGGAACGTAGTTCCTTATCGCGTCTTTCGTCTGTAAGAAAAAAGCGTTATGCTCCTTGCGACTTTCTCGCTCTCTGTCTCTTTCCATTATATAGGAGTGTGTGTGTGGCTTCGTTCCTGACGGGGGTCCCCCGACCGCACACGTGTTTTTGTTAATTTAGATTTTTCGGTAGTAGAGTTTTTTTTTTCTTTTCGAGTTACTATGTAGAATCTAGTAAGTAATAGACGATTATCTCTTGACTTATAGATACGATTGAAATGACAAAACATTTATTCAATTGGTAGTTAGAGTCATTTTGATAATGTACTTTTGGATAATCAACGATTTCTCAACCGATGAATGATAGATACCCCATATTGAACTATCAATATGTAAAGGTATGTATTTTTTTTAAACGTTGCCCCACAATTTCTCCTGTATTGTGGGTGCGTTTACAAACATTTAAACTCACATATACGAACAGCCGGACCCGGAACAACTAATTATAGCCGTAGGTCATATAAATATTTGTACCGTGCGGGAATCGAACCCGCGACACGCAGCACAGCAGTCAATCGCTTAACCTCTGCGTCAACCATGCCGTCAAATATGTGTATGTTTTACCTAAAGCTCTCTCTGTACCTAGTTAGGTATATTCCATTGTGATATACAGCCTTAAATCTGCCACTACACCTATTACTTATAGCATGTAGTTATTTGCTCACGTTATTGTGCACTGTAGGTATACACGACGACATAATTATAAAGGCTCCTTCAAACAGGCGCGACACGACACGCAACATAAAGGCACCGCAAGTCGCGCAACGAGCGGTGCCTTTGTGTCGCGCGCGATTATATCGCGTGTCGCGCCTGTTTGTAGGAGCCTTAAACCGACCTCGCATTGTATAGGCTTTTCGTACAATGAGAATTAAGTCAGCTTATACTGGAAATGTACAGCTTGATACGTCGCTGTGCGTACAGCAATATAGAATTTAAACGCCCATCAGTTTCTCAGAGAATACAACACATAAATCCTTTATATACGTATGTTTTTACTCCAATAAATACACATTTACGTACATATGAACTAACAAGGTAAGTGGCAGTTGTCTCCGTTAATTTACCCCGACGGAACGAGTGCGGGATGACAATTTAAGGCTCCTACAAATAGGCGCGACACTCGATATAATCGCGCGCGACACCAAGGCACCGCAATTCGCGCAACGAGCGGTACCTTTGTGTCGCGCGCGATTATATCGCGTGTCGAGCCTGTTTGTAGGAGCCTTTATATTTTATATTATCGCTTAGTCGACTACCGAGCGGCGGAGCTTTTAAAAAGTTACATACACAGGAAAATATTTGTTGGAAGGTAAATTAATTTCGGAATTACGAACAGTTTAATTGGGCAAAGGACATAAGAGTTATATTTTAACGTTCTGTATTAAACGCAAAATTCATATAGGTACTCGTAAGTATACAAAGGAAACAAGAATGTTGTTCTTTTTTTGAAGTCATGGTTATAAATCATAGAGTTGGTCTATGGTACAAATAGTTGCCCCTAAAAATGCACACCCTTAATATTGTCAAATAGTAACTCAAACTCAAAGCATTTATTTCAATTAAACCTTGTATAGGCACTTTTCAATTGTCATTATAGTCGCATAGCATTTCACAATCAGCCTGTAATATTCCCACCACTAGAGCACAGACCTCCTCTCTTCGAGAGGAAGAGGGCTGTAATCTCCCACCCAGGCCCAGTGCGAATTGGTAGATGTTACATGTTTTCGAATTTTTGGTTGTAGGACATTCCGATTTCATGTCGATGTTTTCACCGTATCTCACTGCCATATAGGTACCTAGTACAAAAAGCTAATTAGCAATATACAGTCCCGCTTTAATTAACTAATAGAATAAAACTCTCTCCACAATGGAAGAAATCAGCTCCACCACAGAAACGTGACCGGTATTTCTATAAGGAGGAACTTTTCGCAGCGTTGGACCACAGATAATCAAGCACACAACACTAACGTAACTAAAAGGAAAAGTTACGAGCTTATTGCGAATGAATGTGCTACTTCGTATTCTTTATCTTTATTATATTGAAGTATTTTTACAAATATTTAGTATAATTACAAATCTTTAGTATATTGAAGTATTTTTACAAATGAGATCTAATAAGATGGTGGCGATTATTTTTGCACGAACATTGCTCTCAAAATATGGCCGATGGGTCCGAAAGGTTCTGGAGTGGCGACCGCGTATCGCAAGACGTAGCGTTGGAAGACCTCCGCACAAGGTGGACCGATGACCTTGTGAAGGCCGCAGGAATCCGCTGGATGCGGGAAGCACAGAACCGGTCGAAGTGGAGGTACTTGGGGGAGGCCTATGTCCAGCAGTGGACGTCTTTCGGCTGAAATGTTGATGATGATGATTTTACCTAATCTCAAGCAAAAAACAGGCCAAGTGCGAGCCGGAGACGTGCAATAGGAGGCTGCGTACCATCAAAACTACTTTTATTACCTGTTTTTATTTGCCATGATAGTTGATAGCGGCCATAATTAAATATATTCAGTGAAAATTACAACTACATACTTAGCTACCTATTACGATTCTAAAGATACAGCTGTGTGACAGACAAGTAAGTAAAACCAAGTTCATAATAATTCTAACATGATTTTACGACCAGAATATTCACGTTCCGAAAATTTCGAAAGGGAGTTTCCAATTCCGTGTTCCTACGGCTGCATATTAAATTCTAAGATCCCGTTTCAAATAATTGTCTCTTGTTCCCATTATAAGTAATAATAATAATAATAATAATAATAATCATTTTATTTTCAGGCAACTAAGGCCCATAGAAAAAATACACAAATAATCTTATACAATAATAAACTAATACATATTAAAGAAACTTAAAACTATGATTATAATACACGTAACGTTGTTGTCGGCGTCGTGTTTCGCTGCGTGGTGTCGCGTAACCGTCCTCGGAAACGTCGATATACGACACCTTTCGGCCAAAAGTCCTCTTTCAGACAGGTCTGTAGATGTTGGGTTGGAACACGTACCACGAATGACTTAAAGTTGATGTTGTGGCGCGATTCCAACCTTTCGACCCTCAGAGTCCAGTTGGTCTTCACCTTCAAATACTGCACGACTTCCTCAGTTGTCGTGGAGTGATGCAGACGCGAAAGGTACAGCTGCGTCGTAGGCACAGCAGGGCGCAGCAGCATGTTGGGTCCAGTCGGTGCGGTACCACACAGGTTACGAGAATAGGGCTTCTTCTTCTTCCTTTCTACTTTCGTGAAACCCTCCTCATCAACTTGGCTGGCTCTTGGCAAAGAGCAACGGACCGCAGTCAGGGCAGGTTGAGCACCCTTTACCAGTTTATCCCCTTTTCTGGTGTGTCGCTTAGGCTGCGACGCATCTGATTTGCCGCTGGTGACAATAGCAGCGTAGGCACGTTTAGGGGTCGACGTACTCGTACCTACGCGTGACGTTTCCGCAGCCGGTGTTGTGGCGCGGGCGACGACGGCAGCGGCGGGCGGCGCTTGCTCAGCGTTATTGGCAGTTGGTGACGCACTTGTGTTCGCCAATTCAAAACTGCCAACGGATGCATTTTGCGCCCCTCGTCGTGTGTTCACCTTTGAGGCCTCCGGTGACCCAATTACCGAACCAATGTTGCGCAATGATGCTATTTCTGCACGCAGTTCAGTATTGGTTTTTTCTGATACCTCCATTAAATAGCTGTTGTCTATTAGAACCTGCTACCTCTTGATAAATGAGATTTTTCTCGATATCTGTAACGGGTAAATAGGTGATAATGAAAAATACATCGGTCATTTTCTTAAGTGGATAGCTTTTTAAATTTCCTTGTTTTGGTTTATAATAATTAATATCGTATTAAAACTAACAAATACAACAATATAATGATATGATTATAGTCAATACAACACATGCGAAATGCTATTCCCAAAAATATAAACAAGTAAATCTGTATTTGTGAAGGAAAACATCCATTCGATTCGATTTAGGCATTAATTTATTTCTGAAAAAGCACTGCTTTTTAACTTAGTAAAAGCTGCTCATTTTCGAAGTTAAAAATGTATGTAAAGTGTTAGGTAAACGTTTAGATTTTTCCAGTAGGGTAGCATAAAATATAACGTTTGCCAATTAGCAAAACTTGCCGCTTGTTATCGACTGCTGTCATATTTATAAACTTTTAAAAATGCAGTTGGTAGTGGTGGCACAAACTTTTACATAAGTTGTTTTTTATAGAAAGTAAGGAAAATAATAGAATATTGTTATAGTCCGCGCAGAACTAGTTGGCCGCGCCTTAGGTATGTGAGCGGTGGGACGGAGGGGTGGGGGCGCTTTGTCATTACTCAGTACGTGCGTTGCGAACGCTAGGCAACCCCGCCGCCCTCACTCCCGTCCCCACCTAAGGCGTGGCCAACTAGTTTCACGCGGACTAAAGTCAATTAAAGTTATTGCGATTCGGCAATATTTTTCTTTAGTAGCGTTCTGGTACGAAAGGTCGTTTTATCCCTGGCATGACAACGCATCCTCTCGTATTGCAGTTGCCTAAAAGACCATCAGGTGGGCCAGCTGCTTGTTCGCCAACCAATAACATACCATATTTAAGAAAATGTTACTACAACATTCCCATAGAAAGTGCCATGTACACTTGTACAGATCATGTTGGGGATATTGGCATCCGCATACACAATTGCGGAGCTTCCGCATCGATTTAGACATCCCCATGAGCATCAATAGGTAATCTTCAATGCGGATGTTCCTGCGGATGTAAATGTAGCGCAGGGTTCGACATGAAAGAAATTAGGTCGATTGAACAGCTTTATTTGATATTTTAACTTCAATGAGACACGTTATTATAATAATGTTTCGGCATTGTCCGAATAAGTTCGAGTTTCACTCAAACTTACCACCCAAACTTTTATACCTAGATAAAAGTAGTAAGTATGGGTAAGTGAAGTAGTAGTAGATAAACCTTATCTTGATAATAAATTTTGAAATTTTTACAGTTTTACCATACTAGAACTGTCAGACGTCGATTTCATTTCACGGATAAAATATATCTGACTTTGGTAAAATCAGCCCTTACTACCAAATTCATCATAACATTAATCAAGCAAACAATTAGGTAGCCCGTTCCGTCAAAGTCCTAAGCTGGACATAATTACATGTTTAACTACATAATGGGCACATAATTATAGTACACACCTACAATAATTGCATACGACACATGTATCTCACGTCACTAATGAACGAGGAACAGCAATAAAGGGAATACGTGAAACTAATACTTACCTACTATAAATTCTAAGAAATGGCACGCTCAGGTCCATTCAACAGAATTATCTAGCTCTTTCTCCTTCTTTCTTACTAAAATAGAATCTGTCCTCTCGCTCTGGCTAGGGTATGTGAAGAATGCCCTATTGCGGACCACGTCCGTACTGCACTGTACCTACTGGTCCACCCCAGATCAATTAAAGGCACCAACTATGCAGTATACACGCGGTTGGGATCATAGAACATTTGCTATTGAAAAATTTAAAGCTGCTGGTCGAGAAGGACAATTTATTTGTTTTATCAAAGAGATACTCCCTTTGTACTGTTTTCAGCATTCCTGTTTGCTCTGTTTGGGTATGTTTAAATTAAATTAGCTAGCTAAACTCTGCAGACGTGATGGATATCGACAGGGCCGTCTTTACCCGGGAGTGCAAGGGGTGCGTGGCACCCGGGCGCAGGGTCTTAGGGCGCGCAAGCCAATCCTTAAACCTACACGTACCATGCGTAAACCTTCTCGAAATTTAAATGAATAAAAAACTACTTACGATTAACTAGGTATGACTCAAGTCAAGATAGTTTGACAAATTTGGCTATAGTATACCTATCGAATTGAAAGTTGATTACAGAACAGACGATATCATAAAAAAGATTGTCGATTTAAAAGCCGGAAAAATTAATTTGATGTTTGAAAATGTACCTAATTTTATTGTAGAGTAACTATTAAATAAAAAAATAAAATACAAAAATTGGGGCGCAGGCTGATTTTTGCACCCCGGCGCCCAATATAGTTAAGACGGCCCTGGATATCGATATCTAAACACTATAAAATAAAAACAAAAAAGATCTGATAGTTTTGTAAATATATTACATTAAGTGGGTACTTTGCACTTTCTAGCCTGAAGCTGAAGCACAGGCAGGTTCAACCTAGTTCAGGCAAATTAGCAACTTTGCGCTATTTTAATTGTTAAGCGATTCATTGTAAATGTATCCCCTTTTTATAAATAAACGATTTATTATTACTATTATTTCAAAAATGTCTCGCATATCTCGAGACCCTCGGGTCCCGGACCTTTGGAAGGCGTACATTGCTGTCGCCCAAAATTAGGCAATTTTCGCACTTTTCTCGTTCATAAACATAGCACATAACACCCATATATCGCCCGTTTTCTCCTCATCCACTTTGTCCTTAATCAAATTCCCAGCCAAGATTACCACATGACCAGCACTTATCGAATAGAAAAAGTACAAAAGGTCAAATTCACGTGATCCTAGTAGGTATATTGAACCACAAAAAGGTAATTACGACATTCTTGCAGCACTGATTGCTTATTTTTAATTGAACAGTATTGTATTGCAACCGCCACGTGAGTACTAAGGACGCCTACAAAGCACGTGAGCGCATGACTGTACCTACGTGATTTCACGAAACTAATTTTAAATTGTTTAAATACTATACTACTATATATTGTTATAATACTACATTGTTTATTGGATATTTTTGTTATTAACACAATACGTTGTAGGAGAAGTGAAAGTATTTCTATATGTAAACAAATGACGATCAATCGGCAACCATATAAATTAAGTACCTAACCTACCACTTTTGTTTCTTTTTGCTAATGCTGTGCTGTCCCACTGTTGGTCAAAGGCCTCCCGAAATCCTTCCGGGAACTCCTTTCCCATGCCACTTCAAACCACTACTTAGTCCGTCAACGAAGGTACGGGCCCGCCTGAAGACGTGCTTCTGTCAAAACAAGTGATAAATTCAATTTATCGAACGCGCAGATACACATCGCTAGCAAGGACAGCTGTCAAATCGTGTTGTCATTAATATTGGTTCGGGCTCCGAACTAATATTGTCTGCGGATTAGAAAAGGCCCGTGACTTCGGCCGTTGCGGCCGGATTTCGTGCTTATGGAGTAGACCCCATCAGACCTCGCAGTACGCGTCCAGGTCGTGTCGCCACCTCTTTCTGAGCCGGCCTCGGCTGCGCCGTCCATCTTCAAACACCTATTGTGTATACTTCTCTACACTTTCTTTTGTGTTTATGCGTCAATCTATGGAACTCTTGGCATCCATTGTTGGCATCTAATAACTATTTATGTTACTTTCTTCAGTGTTTCCGGATGTTTTTATTTGCGAATAGTAGATAGGTATAAATAGACTAATTACGTAATTAGCATCGCGCTACCGGTACGACTTTGTTTATTTATACACACTTGTAATATCTACTTGAAACGAAATGTAATGAGTAGGTACCTAGACTACCATTATTTAAAGAATTTTAAATATCATTATTATGATTCAATGTACGGACGCCAGCACATCAAGCTACTACAATCTGTCTAATTTCTTTAATAGATTTTCAACTTTATCGCTAAAGCATAAGGTTGATCGGGAAAATTTGACAGATCGTATTAGCTTGATGCGCTGACAGTCTGTATATTGAATCATTGTAATGATATTTAGAATCATTTAAAAAATGGTAGGCTAAGTACGACTATAAGCTACTGTTATAAATACAGGGTTATTTTAAATAACCCTGTATTGTATTGTATCGATAAAATAAAAAGATTTGATGTTATTTTTTGTGAGGTCAGCGACCGCTGTTAGTGTTGTTATATAAAGTATTAGTTAGAAAATTTTTTTTTTTAATGTTTCATCGTGTTTAAATATATCGATATCTCTCTGAAATCTGTTTTTTTTTTTTGAAACTTCACTGACGTGATGAGTCATTACGTCTTCACTGACAAAAAAAAAAACAGATTTTCTAAACAGATTTCAATTGACTAGGCTACACTGCGGTGGAAGACCCCACAAAATTTTATTTTTCTTGTTTTATCATTTTTAGACATCGATTCCTATCTCGTTTACGTATTTTAGCTAGCCAATTTAAAATAAACCTTTATAGAAAATACATGAAATTTTATTATAATATATTAGAGTATTAAAATAAAATAGAGCACAGGACTACCTAAATCTTCTAAAAAAACCCGTTTAACATCTGCATGCATATCACAAAGAAATTATATCGATTAGAACCACGAATGCGCTCGTGGTCTGTGAAATGAACTGGCTAATGCACTGAGCCCTGGCTGAATAAAGGTTGTTAGGTGGCCCATTGTTATCCACCGACCGACAATCGATTGCACTGAAATTAAACATGGAACCTTTTTAAAACGAAACGGGGACAATGATAACAGTAAAACATGTAGGTATATTAAAGGCATTGTTAGTATGACTAACTCTAAATTTGTGAAATATTTAAATTTTCATTATGCGTTTTATTTACTTAATTATACATTCTTCTGCCGGGTCAGCGGGATTGTCCGAAAGGGTTACCGCTGGCCCGGAACATAAAGGGCTAAGGAAGGAACACGGGTGGGTTTCAGTCAGTAAGAGTCTGACACTCCCTTCCGCTACACCCAGAGCGGGAGGGGTCATTAGATGATCTCCGATCCTGAAAAAAAAAAATTATACATTTTAATTTATACAGAATAAAAAGCCGATTTACCTGGAATTAATTTATTAGTATTCTCACTTCGACTACTTTAATGATTACCAGTATTATCTCTGTTACATCTTGTGTATTAGATAGCATTCACTATCGCATGTTTATAACTCTATGGAGTTCATTGCGTTTTTTATAGGCAGCCTGTATTGTTCCACTACCGGGCAGAGGACTTCCACAGCATTGCACTCTTCCCTGTGTTTTGCCTTCTCCTGACGATCTCCCATAAACGTTTCTAAGTCATCATGTCAGCGTTCCCTCGGCGACGACGCCCGGTTTCTAGTTCTGATGTGTCCTACTACATGACCCGCCCAATCACACTATCAAACTTTTTGTTCTTGTGTTGCGGTTGCATTTGACTCGTGTGCGAAAACCCTTGCCACTTTTCCACAGCAACTGAAAATAAAAAAAAAGAACGTTTAATTTTTTTATATTTTGGTGACACTCAATGCCCATTCACACAGCGATAGCTGACACTTCAGTTTCGTTCCAGTTTTTAATTAAAAGTCGAACTTTTTATATGTATTGGTACGTAATGAAAGTTGTGATATAACATCATCGCCTAACTAAATTAAATATTACGTAGTAGCTACAAAAATATTCATATACACGAAAGGAGTCATGTCCTAACTTAAGCGGCCATTTATAAAATTCGTACGTAAGTAAACGATAATCGATATTTTCCAGGGGCCTTAGCGCGATTGTTTAGCGTGCTGTGAAAATTGAAATACCTAGCTGTATTGAGGCGACTATGTTACATGTGTTATCAATATTATATTATATCGCATCTTATTAAATTAGCCATGTTAAACTTAGTTTGTTTTAATATTAAAATTATTGTTTTGACTATTTGAGTACCGACCGAGCTCGTAGATCATGCCACGACGAAGGAATCATAGTGTATAATCTGTGGAAGGAATGACAGCGCACCGCCGGTGCTTAGCGGGAACAGAAATGGCGGGAAGAGGCGACTGGGGATTGTCAGGTAGCGCTACGAGATCGGTCGTGGCTAAGATTTCGTGATACGAGTACAAAAGCTCAAGTTGTGTTTCTAAAAGATACCTAGTGTTCATTGTAAAGTATAGTATTTCGTTTCGTGTGTTGGAGAAATACAATAAGTAAGTACATGGAAAAGTGTCTATTATTTCTAAAAACCTCATCTCTGAAAGCCATAACCCTGAATAACAGTTAATATTATCATATTTAAACTATGATTAGACTTTCTGGAAGAGTACAGAGTTATCACATGTAACTCTTGTATAGATGAATTAGCTTACCTAGCTAGGCAATACAGGTATGCTAACAAGCAAATTGAGACTGTTTACTGAAAACTATACATTTAGATGAAAGTAAGGTAGGTAAATCTTATTATAGTTATAACATAGTGTATTCATGTGCTTTAAATTATTTTATTTCTGTCAAGTTGGTTTGTATAAACTTTTACACGTCAATCATATTTTTAAAACTAGATGAGGTTGGCGATTCCTTCCTGACTACTCTTAGAAGAAAGGCTGAAACAAACTAAGAAATCACAGTCTCTTTGAAAGTTCAGACATAATCTTTGTCAGGTCATGTGAAAACCATGAAGGTTGGTGTCTGAAATGGAGTGAATGGTCATAATACCTACATAATGCTAAACTCTCAAGTATATCTTTTCAAATTATTTCATAATCTACTAAGCAACCATTTTTTTATAATTTTCTCGCATAGTCATCCGTCTAGAATATAGATCCAATTATGCGGAATTCTAAGCTTTGTAGTGCCAATGAGTTATTTACATAATCCGACTAAAAGTAAGATTGATTTTTTACCGCAAAGCGCTCGCATCGTTAGCATTTTATGAGGTTCCAATTTCAAAATAGTCATTGTTCCATTTTTAGAAACACATTTTTTTTAAATATATTCCTACATTTTCGTCAGCTAGAATGACGAATGGATGCGTTCTTTCTTCATTTAAATATCATTCACTGCGCAAAACTAAATTCCGTGCCAATTCATAATTTTTGTAATACCTACACCTCATTCAAGGAAAAGCTACGAGGCTGCTAATAGAAATAGGTCATGGAATTACTATACTATAGATAGGTAAGAAAATTAGAAACCCTGCTTAGTTTGAGGGTCAACGGTCAAACCAAAAAATTGTACAATTCACAAACTGAACTGTGTTTATGTAAAATTAATATCTGTCATCACCTTTTCTTTTTGCCATTAAAACGTTTGTTTTTTTTTTTGTAGTTCTATCGGCCGTCTAGAAAGATGACACCTAGTATCATAATAAGAATTAGATACAAGGTAAAACATAAAAATAAACACCACCAGCTTAAAAAAAATTTCAACGTGTCCACACGGCCAATTAGCTTCAACGTTGCGTAGTAAGTCGTCCTGTCTAATTGACTCGTTTGAAAAATGTATAGGCACACACGTTCTGGGGAGGTTGTAAGACGCAGGTATAATAGGTAAATGGGTAAGGGGTAAGGTTGCTCATCAAGCACGAACCGCGCTCAAAGTGGTGCCAGCTAAATTATTCAGCACGTCTGTTCACACACAATCTCTGGGGAGTATCTACCTTTGCCTCTTGGAATACTCTTTGGTATGGAGATTTTGTAGCTTACTTTTTGGAGGTGTGAGCGTGTTTCATGTTTCATTGTAGGATCAGTCGAGAAAAATGTAATTTTACACTTTTTTAATGCCTAAAGATTATTTTCTTTCCATTCTTTATATATGTTACCGGCCAAACCCGATTTTAGGCTGAACTAGTTTTGCCTAGGCCAAACCTGCATGTCGATTCTGTAAAAATCTCACCGTGAATACTTGCGTGGAGTGAGCTGTCAGTGTCATCCTACTGATGCTAGGGATTGACCAAGCAAACATTTACAATCATAAAAGAGATTTTTTGATTCCCACGTAGTTTGTGTGGCGTGATCACTTCACCCGATTCACGACACTAAATGTCGTAAATCGGGTGAAGTGAAGGTGAAGTGATAAGATCACGCCGCGCTTGCGCGTTAATCACTGTCATTATCACATTGCAGATTGTGTGATCACTTCACCTTCCCTTCACCCGATTCACGACATTTAATGTCGTGAATCGGGTGGAGTGAAGGTGAAGTGATAAGATCACGCCGCGCTTGCGCGTTAGTCACTCATCACATTAGAGATTTGTTTTTACATATTTAACTTGTAAGGCGTCATGTATAAGAACATTAGGAAATTATGGTAATAATATTAATAATTAATATAATACACCATGGCGACCCTGCCTTAGAGTCTGCCAAGGGGCAGATTAAGCAAAGTTTTCGTTGAGCGATTTTCAAAATGTGTAATCATAATAATCATAATCATTTTTTATTTGTCTAACATAGGTAGTAAATACAGTTCTTAAATTAAAATTCATAGGTCGCTATGTTATGCCAAGAGGCGTACAAATATGGTTGCATGCTAATTAAATACAATCAACAATATGGAATCATTTCTACAGTCAATGCATAAATAAATAATCATAAATTAGAATTAGTCACAATATTCAATTAAAATTAGTTAACTCTAAAGTAGAAAAAGACGAGGTATTCGTCAATCAAAACGCGGCTGGTGGAGGTGTTGTTGACGCCGAGGTGATGTTGCCATGGTTACGAGATTCGAGTGGAGTGATATATGGTACATTCCGAATTGCACTGTAATCGACTACAGCGTGCACACCTTGACCCCAATTCTGCTGTATGGTATTTATCTATTATTCCCCGCATAATCTTACCACGCCGTACGTTTGTCAAGCGTGGTATTTTGACAGTTCAAACCGGTTTCGGTCATTGTGTCATAGAGAATACGTTAATAGCAGATGTAGTGATTAGGTTATTAAGGAATTGACGTGGTTTCGAAGTAACGAATCATTAAGTGGTCATAGTGAATTAGGGCCCTTTTCTGAATTAACGTGAACGCGATAACGATGTCCCGTGAATCGACATATATGAAGTCATGGCATGTGCCATCTTGCGATAACGCCGACTACCGACCATGCCCTAAAATTTAGGGCATGGTCGGTTTTTCATTTAGGGCCTAAATTAATAATTATCACCGATCTTTAAACTAACGTGGCATTTTCGAAATTGTGCTTCTGGCTACAGTCGCCACCTTACCAAAGAAGAAGAAATTCCTGGTGTATACACAAATAAATACTATAATCCAACCATGAGTAACTATTCAAGTGAATAGGTATATTACTGACTCTCAGCTGCCATAGTGGTGATTTATCTAAATCGGAAAGCAAATTATTCATGTGAGCGATGATGACTTAATTCGGAATGAGCCATATTTCACGCCGCGCAAGCGCGTTAGGCGCTGGCGCTGTCTGGCTATATAAGGACTTACTAGTCTAGGGAAAAAAGAAAAAAAAAACAAGGTTGAGATTCTGACTGCGCTTCTGTTTTGCTGTTTTGACCACTTAAATACTAGCTTTGAATTATATAAAAATATCAATAGGATTAGCATAAAAAATATTATTAAAATCTCGATTATGATTGTAAATGTATGCTTGGTCAATCCCTAGTATCTGGTAAGATGACACTGACAGTTCACTCCACGCTCACTTCACCTAAGTTTTCACGGTGAGATGGTTACAGAATCGCACTGCAGTTCTCCCTCGCTCTTGCATCCTATATCGACGGAGCCCCGCTTCGCGGGGCTCCTATTTCTGTGTAAATGGTTTAAAGTAACCTAACCAAACCTAACCTCGGGGTGCCCTTAGCCTATCGACCGACCGCAACCATGCAACCCGTGTAGGGAGAACTGGTTTAGCCTAGGCGAAACTAGTTCAGCCTAAAATCGGGTTTGGCCGGTAACATATACATGTACCTACATATTATTAATATTATTTTAAGTCTGTTAGCTTATATTACATAAATATTATCTTGATTAATATAAATAGAAACAATTTTACTCTTTTATATTATTACGTGTCTACTTATTATTGGTAGGGTAAAAAAGAGTATTGGAATATGAACGTAAACCCAACCATGCTGTTTCTGAACGATTTGCGTGTCCCTTAAAATAGTGTGTTTTTCAACGAATACGTCTTCTTCTGCGGTTAACGGCTTCTGCAACTATTCTAAAATTCCATTGTTGTAACCGTTTCTAATAAACTTGCTCCAAATTTTTATATATTTTTGTTTTATTGTTTTAAAGACCAAAGGAAAATTAGGTAAGTACCTCCATTTTGAATTTTCCAGGTATTTTTCTTGTAGACTAACGATCTGCATACGAATGCAAAAATTATACTTTACATATTTCCAGATATTAATTTCTCTATCCGTTTGTAAGTGTACCTATTATAGTAGGTATACAAAGTTCTTTTGGCATTTAAACAGTAGCATTTTAATATGAAATGCGCCAAGGTACCTACAACGTTCGGCCTCATTACTTTTGTGAGCAAATAATCTTCAAAGTTGCAATGTCTGCTTATTTTGCCTTTGAATGCTGATGTTACTGGTTTTTTATATTGCTTTGGCTTTCTCTAAAAGCAAATTCCTTAGTAAAAGCATTTTCCGATTAATTCTTTTTACAACGGAGTATTTTTACTAATATAAAAAACCGCTGTCGGATTAATCGGATGTTTCTCTTACAATGCAGAGCGTATTAAAAAAAGAAAGATTGAATGGTGTTACGCCCCTTGCCTGTCTGTTTTGGCGAATATTTTAACAACACCGCCACACAAAAGATGGCAATGTTTATGGTTGGCGGCGTTTTGCATCGTATTTAAAAAATATATATATCTATCGTTTTCTGAATGTTACTGACTAAATAGGTATTATTTTTCTATTAATAGACGTAGTCAAGGTCTCACCCGATGAGTACAAAAATAATTTGGTTATTAATCTCTTGGAAAGTTATACTTCGGAATACAGAATACATTCATTACCACAGTATAATCAATGCAATTTCAGTCTGTACCAAGCGATGAGATTCATTACATCAGAAAATCTCACCGCCAAACACGAGCGGTGACTGTGCCATCCAATCAATATTAATTGATGCCCAATGAGACTTGAGAGACTTGAGACGGCTAAGCTAATTAATTTATCGTCTATCACACCGAATCAAACAGCTTTTTGGGACATTTTAATTTCGTTGATGAATTGGATATCGAGATAGTACCGGTTTTCGATTGCGTTGAATAAATTTGTACTTATAATGCTTATCTCATTTGATTCACTTTCGTGCATTTATTGTGGTTTTATTGTCTTCTTTATTTCGGACTCCTCGTCTTATAAGGCTCCTTCAAACAGGCGCGACACGACACGCGACACAAAGGCACCGCAAGTCGCGCAACGAGCGGTGCCATTGTATCGCGCGCTATTATATCGCGTGTCGCGCCTGTTTGTAGGAGCCTTTACATGGCTAGGGCTCTGTTTGTACCCGGCTTGAGCCGGACAATACGTAGATAGGGTAACTGGAAACAGTTACATATTAAGCACACACACAACTGAAAAGAGTTGTGTACATGCTTATTATATGGGTAACCTGAAATGTGCTGCGGTTTCAATTGATTAAAACCGGTATATTCCTCTTTATTCATAAACGTTGCTAAGTTAAGGTGATCAGCGACTCTTTAACCATACATTTTTGATGTTTAAACGTACTTTATTCATCGTTTATAAATAAACCCCTTTACCTTCGGAAGAGCAGTCTACCTCATATACTTACACATAATTATATCTTATATGCTACATTTAGGTAGCAACAGACTAGTTTGTGTACTCTTGATTAAGAGCGTGTATAGACAGACGCAAGCACATCAAGCTACCCGAAACTGTCAAATTTTCCCAATCAACTTTGAACCTTATACTTTAGCGATAAAGTTGAAAATCTATTAAAGAGACAGATTGTAGTAGCTTGATGTGCTGGCGTTTATACTACAATTGACTGCACTGATGTCATGCATGCACTTCAGACAATTGAAGCCAACGTAGATAGGTCAACTTGCGTGTTTTACAGCTTTTTTTATAATTATTCCATCATTGTCAAGGGACTTGCACAGTACCTATTCAATCAAACATACAAACATCATCACATCATTTCAGCTGAAAGACGTCCACTGCTGGACATAGGCGAGGGGCCTGGTCATCCAACCACGGACCGACCTCGGCACGCGTTGCTTAACCTTGAATATCGACCCGTGCGGCTGTATGTATTTGTGTCGAGCCCCTCGAATCAGGAATGTATCAATTTAATATTTTAACAAGCCTTGTTACGAAAGACATCCACTGCTGGTCATAGGCCCCCCCATTTCGACCGGTTCTGTGCTTCTCGCATCCAACGGGTTCCTGCGGCCTTCACAAGGTCGTCGGTCCACCTTGTGGGAGGACTTCCAACGCTTCGTCTTCCGGTACGCGGTCGCACCTCCAGAACCTTTCGGCCTTATCAGCCATCTGTGCTGCGAGCGATGTGCCCCGCCTACTGCCACTTTTGGCAATTCTTCAGGCTATGTCAGTTACATACATACATAATCAGCCTATATATTCCCATTGCTGGGACACAAGCCTCTTCTCTTCGAGAGGGAGTGGGCTGTAATTTAGGTACCACGCGAGCCCAGTGCGGGTTGGTAGATATCACATGTCTTCGAAGTTTTAGTTCTAGATCATGCCGGTTTCCTCACGATGTTTTCGTTCACCGTTTTGAGAGCAGTGGTGCACTAAGTAAGGCGTCGTAAGTCGCGACCGTTGTTACTACTGGGCGACTACTACTCACAATATGATCTCCTATCCAATCAGTTAAATCGAAATAAAAATAAAACTTTATTATACTCAGACCACTAGAAAATCAACATATCAATGTCAACAATTAATTGTGAAGTTACAACATAAAGGGACGATTTGTATAACAATATAAATGCTTTTAAACACCCCTTAAAAAGTCGAGCGGCAAGGCATGACCTTATCGAGTTGACTGCTACTAAATGACTAATCGATTCCTGCTGGCACGAAACGTATAAAGGTGTCTCCACACCAATCGACGGGAAAACGTCCGGAATGAATACCGTAAAAACTACGATGGAGCGACGAGACTGCATCTTGAACATTTGCGAATGATTTACTGACAGACGAGCCCCGAGCTAAGTCACAGTTTTGCCCCTTACCTACCTCTATTCATGAATTTATAGAGGTATGAGGTACAGGGTGTAAAGTTAATCCTCCAAAAAGAGGAAAGAGAGGATCCTCCGTGTGTTGTCTGGTGGGCTACTGCCCGCCTATTGCTGTCGAAACGTTGTATATATTGCTAGTCGCGTGGTAAACTTAGCTTGCGCGATGCAGGATTTTGCTTGATATCAGTGCGATGCGTAGTTCGCATGTGGCGATGTAGATGCCGCCACAAATTTAACCTAAACAACGCATACAACCGTCGTCACAGTCGATAAATCGTTTGAGAATAGTCGTGTAATATCATGTTTTCACGTACAGTCGGTCCCAGCCCATCTTAAGTCGTCGGTCAGTGTGGGAATACTTTAACTCTCGTACTGCTTTTGTAATAAATTATGCCTGAAACTGATTAAGCAATTTTATTTAAAATTCTATAATTTGTTGGGTCAACTGAGTTTAAATTACTGGCAGTTTCAAAAAGCCCAGAGGGTTAATAAACTGCGCTACTGACGATGACATCGTTAAAAGTTAATTACTATCCACAATAATATTTTCACATCTCTCAATGATTAGCATAGTCATAATCCTGCTTTTGAACACTAAATAATAGTCGACGCGTATTAAACGAGAGACTAGCAAGCCAAATGGTTGTTAAGCTACTTCACACAAAATCTCTTCATCTATGCAAACTGCGTCAAACTAACACAAACCAACTACGATTACCCCGAACAGCGATCCAACCGAAAACTCGCTAATTAACGCATCACATTTAATGACAAATTCCCATTCAAATTGCAAACTATAATAATTAAGAATAATTCTACTAAAGCCTGGACTTTCATAAATTTTACGGAACTGCCGCCTCAAAACATAAAACTGTTTTATCCTGATGAATACAAATGAGAGAGCGGGGGAGGGGTAATCGCGAGTCGCGACCGCTTCCTCCCCACGCCATGCCTTGCTTCAGCCACTAATGCGTGTTATAACCGGCCTTGACATATATTTACTCGGCATACCTTCTTTGGATTTATGTTTTGAAGCTTTGGAACTAACGTCAATGACAAGAGTTTGGTTGAAAGTAAACATCGGATAATATGACTTTAAATTCAAAATATTCTTCAGTTTTTTGTAATTTGCAGGTCAGTGTCAGGTTTTATGTTGATCTAAATATGATTCGCGGCCGTATCAAATATTTATTTATAAAATTATAGGTATATAAGAAAATCGCGGACTACCTTAGCACATCCCCCTTAAAGCTAAAGAACTATCGCTTGCAAAACCGCTAGAAAACATGCTAGTTATCATTTGTGCAAGACAGAGGAAGAAAAACGATTTCTTAGTTACTTTACACACACACGTAATATGTCCCGAAAGAATCCAGAATACCAAAAAAAAAAACATTAATCATGAGCATTTTTCCGCAGCAACTGTTCTAATCGAATAAAAACGTCTGGTTTGTGTACCAGCGGAGTAATTGTAACACACTCTCAGTAGCAATAGAGTTCATTTTGACAATTCAACAACATTCATTGCGTTATTTATTTTGTTGAGCAGACAATTTCTTCCAATGTATGAAGCAATGGATTAGCAATATCCTTCAAAATTATTCAAATTGAGATTGATCTCAATGCGTAACTCAATCAAACTCAAAGCGAGTCTGTTATGCAATTAGGTCGATAAGAAATGGACCAACTAGCGAAGGAGCATTAGATGATCAAATAGATTACTTGCCGATCTTACACACAAAATTAGGAGTTAGATGAAGAAGTCGGCAGAACGAAAGAATAAAATGACAGTACCTGGCGATAAATATTGCACATCGACCTTTGGAAAGAGACAATCGGCTAATTTCGGCTTCGTAGAGCGTTATCTCTGTCGCACGAAATACAAACAGTCCGGTATCTATTAGGAGCTGTTAAAACAATTATGATTTGCTTCTTTTGATAATTATTTTTATTCTTTGTATAAAATACAAAAAGGTCGATGTGCAATATTTATCGCCGGGTAGGTACTGTAAATGGATTTGTTTATTTTTTGACTAGGATACTGGAATCACTTTAACATGTCATATTATAAAAAAATAAGCTAGATGGATTCGATATTTCTATCTGACTACCCATCATCATCAATATCTGCTTAGCCTTTTCCCAACTTTCCAGTCTAACCGGGTGCAGCTGAATATCAGTATTTTACATGGAGCGACTGACTACCCATGAGAAGAAATCACGAAACAAATTCATAAGTCAAAGTCAAGTCCAAACAGAGAATTGGTCAGATCATGTGAAGAAAATAGATGAATGCCTGAAATGGTCTTTTGAGGAAATAACCACACAAATTTCAGTGTATCAGTCCATTCAGTGCAAGTATTTGTATTTGTCAGTAATCGTGTAGCTCAATTCAGAACTCGAAGGGCTCAACGAGTCGTAAAGGACGAAAAAAAGGAGCTTGCACACGAAACTGACGACTTCCTAGCTAACGTTGCGTTTCATCAAAGTAGGTACCTAATGGTTGGAGTCAAACACATGATTGATTTGTCTACAATCACGCTCCAATCATGAACCACATTTCGACCAGTAAACAGACAACAAACAACTCATTGGATGATTTCGGCAGCCAGTGAGCCGGCTAAACATCGACTGAACCACCAACATGACGCGATGTTGGTCGCCGTTGGCCAAACGTTTGCCACACGCGTTGTAGCGTGAACACAACCAATGAACACGGGTTACTAACAGTGAACCGTTTAGTGGGTAATGAGAACTGTGTCAGCATAATGTTTGTCTGAACTCAACTCAAATGACAGCCGCTATGTTGCTTGAAATTGGTGATTTTGACATAGATTATATTATTGGTTGTAGGATATTACAAATTAAGTGCCTATTCACATGAGCGGTGGGAATGCCCCTTTGTTTTAATTTGTATATTTTATGCTTACAGCCTGTAAGCGTTTATCAAGCGTTAACGATAGCGTCCTTCTGAACAGGCTCTAAATAAGTTATCCTTACGGTTTTAATGTGGAAACGTGTTCCTTTAGCATTTTAAGAGAAAAAAGCCTTCTGTAAATATTATAAACTAGCTGACTCGACAGACGTCCTGTTTTTTATTCGAAAGACACGTGGCGCCATCTATTATCATAATAACCTTATTGTTGTTTTCCTCAGGAACAGCACTTTTCGGGATGACAGATACCTTATGTCCGTTTCTGTACACCTGACAACATAGATATATGCAAAATTTCAGTATGATCGGTTCAGTGGTTTAGGCGTGAAAAGCTAACAAACAAACTTTTTCACATTTATAATATTAGTTAGGATTACGTTAACACATACATAGCATAATCAGCTGAATATCACCAGTAAAGGGAGTCTAAGTCCCAGCAGTGGAGAACATTATATGTACCCCACTGCTGGGACTCAGACCCCCTTTTCTTCGAGATTTGGCTATAATCCACTACGCGGGTCCAGTTGGTGGACGTCACTGTCTTCGAATGTTTGGTTCTAGGACGTGCCGGTTTCCTCAAGATGTTTTCCTTCACCGTTTTGAGAGCAGTGGTGATGAAATAATTTACTCAAAGTGTCTGCCTGAGTTCGAATAGTTAGTCGCAGCCGTTACCACTGGGCCACCACACCACTGCTCAACACTTTTTACTGCAATCAAAAATAACTCTTTCTCTAAGGCGCTTTGTAGATGGAGCAACTTTAGTTGAGGCAACTAAAGACTTTTTGAAATTTTCCTTTAAAAGTCGCCAAAGTTTCTACAACCAAATAACCCGAGATGTATGTAAACAGCTAGTAACCAGTTGCTGCAATAGTTGCTCCATCTGCAAAGCGCCTTAAACAACATTCGATTCTCTATATCCAATCCATACCTCTATTTCAGCAGGCTGTGTCATTAATCAGAAATACTACCGTACTAATAGATTTCCACAATTATTGCCTTAAGGCGAAAGCGCCAGGGTAGCCCGCGAAATTCATTTTTTTTAGGTTTTTTGGAATTTGCTGGTCAGTATTAAGTTGTACGTTGATTAATATATGAATCACGGCCGTAAGAAATATGTATTTACAGAATTATAATCATTAAAGTCATCAACACAACTCTCTAAGACCACGTAACTCCAAAGAATAATAATGTTTCATGAAATCATCATTCTTTGGAGTTACGTGATCTTAGAGAGTTGTGTTGATGACTTTAATGATTATAATTCTGTAAATACATATTTGTTATGGCCGCGAATCATATTTTGATCGACGTACAACTTAATACTGACCAGCAAATTGCAAAAAACGTAAGAAAATTTGAATTTCGCGGGCTACCCCCCTTAACCACACAATGTTATCGATATTCACTAACTACCTACTAACACGATGGATAGTATCGAGTGGAACAATTTGTAAATAGAAAGAAAGAAAGAAAAAGTATTTATTGCAACTAGTACAGGAAGATCACAAACTAAACTAAACACAACACAGTAAAATAACAATCCAAGTTATATAAAAAAAAAGTAACAAAAGGAAAATGAAACAGAAAGTCCTACACGAGGCCAAAAGCCACCTATCTCAGCATGATGCTGCACATTTAAAAAATAAATGTCGCAGGGCTGGTATTCTGATAGGGCCCGCTGTGATGTCACGGGCAAAAATAAATAAATAATATGTAAAATATTAGCAAACAATAAAATTAAAAAAAATATTTGCGCCAGACATAACCTCATAATAAATAACAAAAACAACAAAACAAATGCACTTCCCCCCACGTTGACCTTGCAGATTAAATACAAAATAAAATTCTCTAGAAGGTCAAGGTACTCATAAACATGCGATTACAATCTCACGCACACACGACCCTAAATGAAACATGGACTCAAATGAGGTCAATCACGGCGGGCTTATGAAAATATTTGCTCAATATTACTTATTTATGTTACTACTAGCTGTGGCCCGCGACTTTGCGATACGGGATGTAAAGTATGCCTATGTCGTTCTCTAACTCATGGTTAACCCAAGTGCCAAATTTCATCCAAATACGTTTTCTTTGCGAAAGCGTAAAAAACAAACTCACTTTCGCATATACATATTAGTAAAGATTAATTATCGTGAAGGATATTCTACAGCACTTGAGTGTAACGTTTTTTATAATAATAATATTTATTGACACAAACCATGTTATAATAATAATTATCAAGAATTCCCTGTGCTAATATTAACTGTATTAAGGCTCCTATAAACAGGCGCGACACGCGATATAATCGCGCGCGACACAAAGGCACCGCTCGTTGCGCGACTTGCGGTGCCTTTGTGTCGCGTGTCGTGTCACGCCTGTTTGAAGGAGCCTTTACAGGATCCAGTTTTTCCTCTTAACCTGTTATTTATAATTACAGATTATGTTATGGCAATAACAAATACCTACAAATTGTTGAAAAATGCAGTCAGTGTTATGTAACGGCGATGCCTCATTAGGTAGTGCGTTGCGTTGCGTCGTTGCAACGGATCAACGCATTGTATGGCACACCTGCGTTGCGTCATTATGAATATCCCGATATTCCCACAGGATCGGCACTTTTGCGGGTGAAACCGCGGGGCGCTGCTAGGAATAAAATATGTTATCTATGTGTGTGAACTCGTAGTACCGCCATCTGAGCCCTCTTTATCTTGGCACTGTTAATCTCGCTAAAAGTTTACAACTCATTTTTACCTCTTCATATTTCGTGGTTGCACAGCGTACAGCTGTTTTCTTTTATTTTATTTTTAATTCATAAAACAGCACGCCAGAGAGAGGTCCATCTGTCCGTGCACTTCTAGCTCGCCCCGGGGAACTTTATAACGGAATAAGATAAAAAATGAACCAGCTAGATAAATGGCTTCTGACGTAGGAAGGAAAAGTAAGTAAAGATTTATATAGTGCTTACGAAGGCAGTTTGTAGAAAATGTTAAAAGTGTAATGGAAGATCCTTTGTCTTCTCGTAAGATAGAGAGAGAAAATAAAAATTCCGTTACACAATCACATGTCGCCTGATGATTAGCAAAGCCACGATAAACAAAGAAAAAGTATTAATTGGGACACTCACAGGAGGATACGAACTAAATAACACATATATTATACATATGTAATATATCAATAAAAAAGTAAAAATGTCCGGGTAATCGAATCAAAATCAAGCTCCGCTGATTTTAGGTATTTCCAATAACTAAAAACTTCTAATGAATTTAAAAAGAATTCATATATAAATTTCACATCATCGTCATCGTCTCGTTACATAAACTCTTTAAGTCGGGGGTTTATAAATTATTTTATCCTTTTCCAGTTACATTGCACATTTAACCGTCGCGGGATTTTTCAAAATTTTTAAATTTGCTTTTTATTTCAAACTTTTAAAAGAGCATAGGTTCATTATACACATAAAGAGAAGATATGAAAACAGCATCAAAATCGGACTAGTAGTTTTGGAGATAAATGGCAACATTGGTTTGCACACACATCCTCTCACCCCAAACGCATATTATACCGTCTTCGTACTATATCGTGGGTAAAAAGAAACCTGCAAACTTACGTTGTAATAGAACGTAAATTAAAAAGTTTAAGGTTTCCGCCATAAATTTAACAGCACCGTTACACCCACCCACTATAAAATGTACGCTAAAAACTTTACATAGCCAAGCACCGTTTGTTTTCAGTCCAAACAGGTCAATGTTTATGTGTGCAGTATCTGAGTGAATCGCAGACGATCCAAACCCATTTCAGCTAAAAGGCTTTCCCAACGCGCATAACTTTTTAGAATAACAAATGAAAACCGAAATATAAAGTGTAGAAGTACAGAAGCGCCGTTCGCCGAATTGTGCGAGTGAGACAGAGCGAAAGTAAAAATTTACGTTTTTTTAATTTATTTTAAGACTAGAGAAATACGTGTCTCTCTTTCACACCTACCAAGGTGTGAAAGAGAGACACGTATTTCTCTAGTCTCTTCCGTACTGCAACCTAATTTTGACTATTAAAATTCTGCGTAAACACTTTCAATTACAATCTGAATCATTTAGAAAGATATTACTAATTCATTGCTTTATATGTTCGAAAAAATGTCTGCTCAACAATGTAAATAACGCAATGAATGTTGGTGAAACGTCAAAATGAAAGCCATTTTTTTTTTTTTTTTTTATTTATTTATTTATTCATAATCTTCAATACAGGTTTATGTTTTTTTTGTACCATTAAACCAGAAATGGTTTGTATTGGTACTCACATTCGCTATAAGAACACTCCTTAGTGATGGATAACTTAAATTTACTTATTAAAACATCATATTATATCATTCATGTACCCACACCATTTCTTTATGTGCAAATAATGTAGGTACACGAATAATATAATACGTATTTATCTAATCCGTAAACATCTATCAGTAAGTGAGTCATGTAGGCAACGTTTTGTTTTGCTCGCTACTGGGCCGCTCATTACAAGACCGTATTGCTATACAGGTTGCTACCCTTTTTGTGTTTTTTTTATTCGTGTTTTAGACTTAAAAGTTATTTTATTAGACCAAGTTAGTTATGTAGTTGTAATAATATTTTTTGTATTTTTGCTTATAGTTTTCCGAGTTTATTTCGTTTTTTATAGATTTTGGTATTTCGTTTATTATTTTGGGTATTAAAAATTTTACTGTTCGCCTGCCATAATAATTTCTAACCTGAGGTACTATAAGTTTATTATTGGTGATGCTTCTTGTTTTAATTTTATGTGATATTGGTACTTGAATGCTTTTATTATTAAATTGCTCAATCAAGAGGGCCATGTTGAGTCTAGTCTGTACTGGCAAAACTTTACAATACTTAAATAGTTCAATGACGTTATCTTTATATTGGTGTTTTATTTTTTTGGGTACGATGAGTTTTAAAAGTCTGACTTGCAGTTTGGAAATTCGTTCAGTATATGATTTAAATGTTCGCCCATAACTCGTGATTCCGTATGCTATAATTGATTCCGCTAAAGCAATGTACATGTTGAGCAGGATTTTGAACGGAACTTTAGGTTTCAAAATGTAAAACTTTGCCAGTACAGCCCGCAACTTGTCACAGACTGAGTCCACGTGAAAAGTCCAGCTAAAACGATTGTCTACGACCAATCCAAGGTAGGTGTGATGCGTTACTTGATCAATTGGCTCACATCGACATGCACCTGACAGAGTGGAGTGAAGGCAACTGTGACTGTGTGCGATAATCTGAAAAGAAGTAATGTGCTTTAGATGGCTTGAGTGGACATGAATGATTTTGGTCTTACTTGCGTTAAGAACTAGTCCAGCATCATGTGCCCATTTGGAAATTTGAGTAAAATCTTCCTGTAACCATTGAGCTGCTACTTTTACGTCTCTGTGGGTAGCTACAAGGCATGTGTCATCTGCATATTGATAGACGGAACAGTGATTAACCACATGTTCCATGTCGTTTACATATGTCAGATAGTGTAAGGGTCCAAGTACTGAGCCTTGGGCTGTTCCTTCAGTGACTAAAATGGCGTCACTGGTTTCATTACATATCTTGACATTGTATTTACGGTTTTTAAGGTAGTCCTCACACCATTTGAGTATTGGTCCTCGAACTCCAGAATTATCTAATTTTGTCAGCAGCGTGTCGTGTCTAAGCGTATCGAACGCCTTGCTGAAGTCAATAAATAGCAAAATTACATTACATTTATCATTAAGAGATTCGTTAACCTCATCCGTGAATTTAGATAACAGTTGTGAGGTGGACTTATTGGGTTGAAAACCATATTGCGTGCTGGACAACACGTCATTTTTTTACATAAAAGTCTTGTATCTGGTTACAAATATATTTTTCTACTATTTTGTCGATAACTGGTAAAATAGTGATCGGTCTATAATTTCCATAGTCATCAAAACTGCCTTTTTTATGTATTGGGCGCACTATACCAGTTTTTAATACTTCCGGGTATTTTCCTTTTTTGACACTAGAATTGATCAACTTGACAATAGAGCCTATCATCTTGTCACATATGGATTTTATGTCAATACATCTAATGTTGTCTACTCCTGGAGCTTTATTTGTATTAAGGTTTTTAATTAGCTTACTAACACTGTTATTTGTAGCTTTTCTGAAGTGCATTGATGTGTTATGGGGAAACATATACTCTGATTCGTTTAATAGACGACGGTTACATTTAGGCAAGATCTTCTTAACGCTATTTCTGAATTCTGTGGCAAACTTATCGGCTATTGTTTTTATTTCTAAATTATTGTTTTTGAAGGCTCTCAAGATGACTTCATCAACCGACTTTTTGTTGCGACCAGACAACGTATTTAGTATTTGCCATAGCTTTCTCGGGTTTATTTTATTATTATTTATTTCTTCCAAATAATGTTTATTTCTAGATTTTTCGATGATTTTATGAGTTCTGTTTCTTACTTTATTATATTCCAATCGCAGTATTTTATTCGTTGAATCATTTTTCCATTTTATAAATAATAAGTCCTTTTTTTTACACATGTTATTAATTTTATTATTTATCCATGGTTGTTTGTTTCTTTTACTGTTTTTATTAATTTTTCTGATATATTTTGATTCCTCGTAACATTTATGAAATTGATTTTTTATGTAGTCGTAAATTGTGTTTGGACACTCTATATCATCTATATCGCACCATTTTAAGTTGCTAAGTAATGATTTAATTTTAACATTATCAATTTGTTGTATTGTTTTTGTATCAACCTGTATTCGTGTTGAGTCTAGCCCTACGCACGACAGTATTAACATGCGGTGATCAGCCATTACAGTTCCGAGTGCGGCCGAGTACAGATCTAACGAGCGCGTTCTTATAAAAATGTGATCTATACAGCTACGTGTAGTGTTATTTCCGCGAGTTTCAATTCTTGTGTAGTCAGATATTGCGCTCGTTAGACCACACTCGGACATGCTACTTACGTAGTATTCACGAATGTTGTCGTATGTCTTTAGGTCTATGTTTACGTCTCCTAGCAAATAAGTGTCGTATGATTTAACAGAAGAATTGGATAAGATACTGCTTATTTCCTTTACGAATAGATGTTTACTTTCGCTTGGTGGTCTATAAATTGCACAGATATTTGCGTGATAGTTGTGAGGTGTAGTGATTTGACCAATAATACATTCACAGTGTATTAACGAGTGATTCATTGGTGTGAATACGTAGCCATCTCTGGCATAAATAATAATTCCACCGCCTTTTCTGTTTTTACGCAACTTACTGTGCATTTCATAGCCATCGATGTTGTACATATGAACAGTGTTTTCATTTATATTAACTTCTGTTAAGATTAAGACATCTATAGTTAGATTAGATGAGCCAATTAATTGTGCTACACAACCAAAGTTTTTAATTATGGATCTGATATTTATGTGAACAATACTCAGATTAATTTTACTAATAGAAGGAACATTACTACTGTTAGTGTGTAAAGCCGGATTCATATTAGTGTGTTGTGTCGTGTCCTGACGCCTTCTGACGCAGTGTTAGCCAATCAAAACTCGTTGTGATTTGAAGTTGTCCTGAACAGATTAGTTTGATTGGCGTATCCAGATTCCAGAGTCACGACACAACACGACACAGTAATGTGTCTGTGGCTTTACGCTATTACCCCGCAGGCAATGTTGAAACTCTCCATCATAAATCCCGTTTATTTCCATTATTTTGCCGTGTGCTATATTTTTTCTTTTATTTTGTGTTTGCAGAACTTCTGTATCTACTTTGTGTGGGACATTCCACTCACTTTTCATCCCATTTTTTAACATTTTACTGCAAATAAAACTGGTGTTGTAAATATTACAATGTAGGTATGTACCCTGTAGAAACTTAGTTATTCGAAAAAGGGTTGTATTTAAGAGTTGCTCTTTATTTATAAATAACGGGATAAGTATACTTATTTATTTTACAAGTTGAACAAATACAATAATCCTTTCATGGTATAAAACAAAGTCGCCAAAATAGACATTTTAGCGACTTTGTGTTTGTATGTGCATAACTTCCGAATGACTGCGTCAAATTGGATAATTATTTTTTTATTGTGTTCGGTATTGCCAGCAAAAGGTTTGTACGAAAGAAAATTTCGGGAATTCTAAAAAAAAATTGGACCCGTGCGAAGCTGGGGCGGGTCGCTAGTTTTCTATAAACTACACAGCTATTCTATTTTATTGACAGTGAAAGTAGGTATAATATAACCTATAGTTATAATGTAATATATTTTTTATCACACCTGCTCTGAAAATACATACTAATTATACCAATTAGAGGGAAGAAACGCCTTTATCCCGCCCTTCAAATCCTTTCATCCCAAGGTATGGAAGTTTGTATGAAAATCCTTCCGACCCAAGGGTGGGAAATATGTATGAAATTCCATTACATACCCGGTTTTTCTTTTTTTTAATTTGTCAGCAGTCATACTGCCAAGAGACTTTAACTGTCTACTAATTAAATTTCAAGTAAATTGTTACTGGCCACATACAGTTATTTTTTTTTACCAGTTACCAACCTCCTTGGTGCATACAGAAAATTAAAAACGAAATTATTTATAATAGCTGCACTTTTAGAGTTTTTGGCGGGATTTCTTCGAGTGAAGTCTAGTTGGCTGTTTTAATTATTCGCAAATTGATTCCTAGTGGATATTGTGATGTAAAATTGGTGTAGTTTTGTATCTCAAGTGTCTGCGCAACTGGACAATATGTGGAATCATTGAAACAGACGCGATCCCGGTAAAATGGAGCTGAGAATTTTTTTGTAGTTTTGGCTACCTCAGCGAAGTTTACAGGGAAACTTGATTCGATACATTTGCTGCCAAATACTCCTAATACATTAGAATGTGTACACCCATATTCTAATGTCATGTTAGACAAAAAAAAAAAATAGTAACTGATGACTAGGCAGCATGGTCTCAGACCTTAGCCTTTAAAAAAAAAAAGCTGCACTTTTAATAATGGTACTTTTAACTTAATATAAACATTTCTATGCATTTATGTCCATAATTTTCCTCGTAGGTGTAATAAAAAGCACTATACATCCCTCAGGATAAAGTACAGTTCCATACCTCAAATGGTTTGCGCCCCTCGCAAGCTCGTGGCGCAAATGCCATAATCTCGGTATGGAACTGTCACTTTCTTCCCTCTGAAGTAATGTACTATTTTATCACACCTGCTCTGAAAATACATACTAATTATACCAATTAGAGGGAAGAAACGCCTTTATCCCGCCCTTCAAATCCTTTCATCCCAAGGTATGGAAGTTTGTATGAAAATCCTTCCGACCCAAGGGTGGGAAGTATGTATGAAATTCCATTACATACCCGGTTTTTCTTTTTTTTTTTATTTGTCAGCAGTCATACTGCCAAGAGACTTTAACTGTCTACTAATTAAATTTCAAGTAAATTGTTACTGGCCACATACAGTTTTTTTTTTACCAGTTACCAACCTCCTTGGTGCATACAGAAAATTAAAAACGAAATTATTTATAATAGCTGCACTTTTAATAATTGTACTTTTAACTAAATATAAACATTTCTATGCATTTATGTCCATAATTTTCCTCGTAGGTGTAATAAAAAGCACTATACATCCCTCAGGATAAAGTACAGTTCCATACCTCAAATGGTTTGCGCCCCTCGCAAGCTCGTGGCGCAAATGCCATAATCTCGGTATGGAACTGTCACTTTCTTCCCTCTGAAGTAATGTACTATTAATACTAACTGCGCCCCGCGGTTTCACCCGCATTAAACTCGATCACGTGGAAATATCAAAAAGTATGCTATATCCTAATATAGGTCATGGTCTATTCTTGTGCCAAATTTCATCCAAATCCGTTTAGCCGTTTTAGCGTGAAAGGTTAACAAAGAAACATACAAAAAATCTAATCTTCTATTTATAATAATAAATATTTATTAGTATAGATTCAAAAGTATTTTTGGTTACTATACCATCAAAAATGGTATAAGATTATAAAAAATAAACTTTCAATCTATTTTCAAAGTTCTACGAGTAAACTCGCGGCTACGATGCGCACGGTTTGCTACGCGACGTGCTACGGCGTAGCACACACGGTGCCAGGATCGCGTAGCCTTCAGGATGCAAGTTTGTAAGCCTGCTGGTGATAAAAATAAAACAAGATATTTCACTCATTTTTATATTTTTTTAACAATAACATACCTACCGTACCTACCTAACCTAAACAAATTTACTAATACTAACGTCCATTTTTTTTTTGTACGGTACCTAATTAAAAGTTTTACATTAGTACACCGTTTGGCACTCAACCAAGAATAGTCCCACGACATCACCCCCAGAAGTGTCAGACATGTTATCATATCAGATGGATCCAGCACTTTGTAAACACCCCATGACAGCTTGATTTCCCCAAGGGTTAATGTCCATACGTTAGTCGTGTCAGTAAAACCGCTATAAATTGAACTGGTCCTGCTAACAGAGGGGTAATTTTCTGTCTTTTTCTGTCTGATCTCAGTCAAAAAATACCTCTAATCTCCCTACATTTTTGACAAGTTTTTAACATTGATTGTCGCCGAGTTGAGATTGTGACTAGATTTCGAACGTTATAATTACGGGAATTGGTCTTCTGACTGCATCAGGAAAGAAGAAGAACAAGAAGTCATAAGAAGTGAAGAGAAACGCAGTGGATAATATAATATTTATCGGGCATACCAATTAACATTATCCACTATTTTGATTAAATGCAATCATTTTTTAAATATTTTCCATAAATATTGTTTTCATCTCAGGCACGTTCCACTGCAACAAACATGTTATTCAAATTCCGATTACGTAAATATGACGAAATAAGTTTATTCGTATATTTTATCATACAAATAAATATGATTCGTCATATGTGAAGAAGCACTTCAGACATTTTCGGTATTTAAAAAACAAAAAAATATTATATTAATAGGTACCGTACCATACTGATATACTGTACCAATCAACCTTGCAATCATTGTAAAATATTCTGTTTTCATCTCAATAAACATATTATTAAATTTTGATAATTTTTGAAAACATGTTTCGAAATGTTTAAATTGAAGGTCCAGGAGAAAAAAAAATTAAACGAAAATATTCAAAAATGATTGCTTATGAAACAATCAAATACTTCCACCATTTTGATAACAAAAATGTCTTCAATATCATAAAACAGGCCACAGACGCAAACTTTTACATTCAAGTATAAACCCTAAGAGATTTTTCGTCGTCACGGTAAGCGCTAAGCAATCTGCCTGATGTATCCGCCACCCCGGCTGAGTGCCAATACAATGGATATTCAATAGAGAGGCGCTCGTAACACGATGGCTGTATCACTGAGCACATCAGCCGATGCGTTCCCATAAAATGGTGTTGGTGAGTGACATATTCAGAAGAGTTTTGTATGAAAGTGGAAATGTCCGAAAGTACTTTTTAAAGGTACGTTAAAAATTGTTTATAGCACTGTGTGACCTAAGCCCGCACTTAGGTCATGTTTTGCTGTGACTTAAGTAGTCCATTTTTACACAGAAAAGCGTAGTGCGGGTTTAGGTCACACGTGCTATAAAATAGTACGTGTATACGTGTGACTTATGTAGTCTATTATACATAAGTCACCCTTGTCGTAATGTCCTATTAATAGCTCTTGGCATAGAGTCAAAAAAAGTAAAAAAAAAATGTTGTCTAGAAAGGTATTGTCTGAAAATGATAATAGATTATATTGGGAACAATGAAAAAGCATTGCATGCTTGTTTGCTATTATTAAAAGTGAGGAGATCCAAGCCAAATATGTTGGTTAAGTAATGCCAAATGCCAAGTCAGATCAGCTTAGAAGCGATAGATGAGAAGAAGAAACTCCTAGAAAACAATCTTCATCGTCATCATCTGCCTAGCTTTCCCCGACTATGTTGGGGTCGGCTTCCAGTCTAACCGGATGCAGCTGAATACCAGTATTTTACATGGAGCGACTACCTATTTGATCTCCACAATCCTGTTACTGGGTAATACGATACCCCTTGGTAAGACTGGTTGTCAGATTTTCGAGTTTCTTACAACCCGTAACGACTGATCCACGAATGACAGCAAGGACCAACGGTTTAACGTACGTTCCGAGACACGGACAAAAGATGACTGGATGTTGATGTTAAAACAATCTTCACCATCAACACTGCTTATATAAGACATCGTTCATATAATGACGAATATACCTATAGGCCTACCGCTTAACTGAGACGTTGCCTGAGGTAGCAGCGCGGTGCGGGAGGGGTGTGGTGACGTGATGCGAGAGCTCAGCGGTTCGTCAACTTGCGACAACTGTCACCCCTCCTGCGCCGTGCAGCTACAGGCAACGTCTCAGTTAAGCGGTCGGACTATAGTCGTTTTTGATCGATGGGCCTTTTTACAAGGCACTGCGGATGTAGTTAGGGTGGATAGCGGAAAGATCGCAACCTTTCATGGTTAATGTACCTCGGCGCAAAAATGAAGACATGCTCACTACTCCTGCGAAACGAAACGGTCTGATTTGATTTTACACGATAAGGGTTTTCGTAACATGGGTTAGATTTATAGTTGTTTCTATTATGATAGCTATTTTATTTATAAACACAATATAAAGCGGCATCTCTATAAATAAATATAGATACATTTTGAAACATGAAATGAGGAATAACCATTGTTTTGTAATCAACAAAACTAAACCTATATACAGGGTTATTGGTAAAACATTAACAACCTCTTAAGAGGTCATTGTACTCATAATTATTATGAACAACTTTTACTATGGGACCAAACCACAAATCGCGAAAAAGAAATCAGCTGTTCCCTACATTTTGACGAGTTATACGAACATAAATGTAGGGAAAAACTGATTTTTTTTCGCCATTTCAACGCCTCTGGAACAACCTAACTTCTTGCATTTGATAGCCCAATTCTTGAGGAAGACTATAGGCTATTTAATATCACGCAAAAAAGAAGTAATAGCATGAGCAGACGATGCGATGCGACGGGATGGTTCAAGGGAACAAGAAATTTCACGCGGACGCAGTCGCGTGCAGAATCTAGTTTAACAATATTCCTCTCCCATAGAGTACGTAAATGCACACAAACCAACTTTTGTTTAATTTCATCACAGACAGGTAAAGCTTTATCCCTGGGGCGTCGTAAGATTCCAAGAGATTACGTCAAGTGGAAAACCACCCCTATTCACGTGAGCAGAGAAATAATACTGCGGGAATCCGGATTCCCTGAGGACAGCAGGAATAAATCAGAAACATAACAACACGTTTTGAGGAATAATGCTTGATATAACAAAGAAAAATAAAAGTTTTTTTTTTATTAATGTTTGATTTTTCTTGCATTTATTTTTCACTTCGAACGTTTCATGTTTTAGCCAGTTGTCATTTAACAAATCTTAAACCTCTACTGGGCTTTATTTAATAACAAAGATGTTTTCTCTTTTAAAAGATATCTTCTGACAAAGAGTGTGACTTATAATTCGGTTATTACTACTCTAGGCACAGTGCTGTGCTAATAACATCAAAACGTGGTATCATTTTGTTGTTATTATAACAGATTTTTGCCACAAGCGGACGTTACTGTTTGCTTAATCGCCATTAACGACATACATACTAACAAAAGGACTCTTAATCATTTCACGCAATTATTCTAGGTTTGCGTTATTTCTACATTTACACCGGCTGAGCATCATTTCCTTCTGTAACGCTTGAAACTTTGAAATATCTAGGTATTAAAGAATTCCTATTAGGAACTTGTTAGCGAGTTGGAGCATTAGACTAGGTACAAGTAGTGCTCATTAGTAACTTCTACAAGATAATTCGTTAATGAGTACACGGTCAGGTACTCGCAGACAGGAGATGAAAACACAAAAAAGAAACTCAAACCCAACTATGACAAAAACGACAACTAAAAAGGTACCTACCTATTTTTATACCTTTTTTTTAACTGCAATCTTTTAGTCAAAAAGAACATGCCAACTTTAACTGCAAAAATAATAAAAAACATACTTCGTCTAAGAAATGTACCTATGGCTCAAAATGCTATAAATGGTGTCAACTATCACCCTCCTTTAAGACTTTGTATCCAGCTTCCAAACACCCTATATATTAGTATTATTAAGAAGGATAGTAAGATAAGATTGACGCTCACGACAAGTAGTTTGGGAGTTATGAGTGAACAGATTAACATTTATACATACATAGCCTGTCAAAGCATAAGCCTCCTTTGACTTTTCCATATTCGGGTAAAAACAAAAAGTACCTAAACAAGAAGGTAACATAATAATTTACAGCAATAAATGTTTAAAAGTACTTTCTGCTAATAACATAGCTTTGAAGTTTTTTTGCTGTGGTTCCGGACACATTAAGCTTCCCACGGAAACGTTATCCATGGTTTCCTCCCCTCCCTTTTAAGGGTGGGGTAACATTAAAGTTTTTGCAGACAGCTTTCGCTTTTAGAGACAGAATTTCTTGTAAATACGTCAAGACTCACGAACTAAGCGGTTTCTTCGGTTTAATGTTATCGCTACATAATTCAGAGGTTGTATGACTTTACGGTTATCTTGAGCTTATTATATGAAACAATAGGTATGGCATAGGTATATCTAAATCTAAACTATTATATTATCAACACAACACACAAACTATCTGTCCATACTAATATTATGTCTGTCTATCTGTTACCTCTTCACGCTTAAACCGCTGAACCGATTTAGATGAAATTTGGTATAGAGATAGTGGTATAGAGTTAGTAGTATAGAGATAGGTAGTTTTTATTCAGATATTTCCACGGGAGATATTCACGCGGGTGAAACCGCGGGGCGCTACTAGTTATCCTAACTTCATATTATAAATGCGAAAGTAAGTTTCTTTGTTACCTTTTCACGCCTAAACCACTGAACCGATCATCCTGAAATTTTGCATATACGTTGTCAGGTGTACCTACAGAAACGGACATAGGGTACCTTTCATCCCGAAAAAAAGTGTTGTTCCCGAGGAAAACAACAATAACGTTATTATGATAATAGATGGCGCCACGTGTCTTTCGAATAAAAAACAGGACAACTGTCGGGTCACCGGTCAGCTAGTTATCCTATTATAAAGAGAGAAAATTTGATTTTTCATAAGTTTGTTTATTACGCTTTTAAGTTAAAACTGCTGAACGGATTTGGATGAAATTTAGCACATGGACCAAGACCTGGATTAGGATATAGGTTACTTTTATCTCAATATTTCCAAGACTTAGGCGGATGAAAGCCATGGATAATAAGAAACAAACATTACAACCAAAAAACCAACTTATCTTTTTTGGCATAAAATTTTCACCTTGGTATGGATCATTATGGGCATGATTTTTTTTATATTATAAGATTTACGTCTCGAAACACACCCACAATGCAAAAATCACGCGACATTTGTTCGACTTACTTATTAAAAAGCCTTACATTGTTGCCTTACTGAAACCTTCAATTTCCCTAGACTTATTTCTAACCTAGAACAATTTATTAAACTATAATCAAAGTAACCGTTCCATAATTAAGGACAATGTGACCGTGAATTTTAATAATTCACAAGAATAACTAGGAACCCAGACCAGCTATTATTTCCTTACAATTAGGTATATAAGTAGGTAAGCCGGACCGCGTCGCTCCGAGCCGGATTTAACTGAATTATAAACAGCTGCTCAGTGTGGTACTGTCCTTAATAATAAGTTTCAATTACGAGTAATGAAAAAAGAAATGAATGGCAAAGCTTGTTCTTCAATTGTTTTGAATCAAACGCTACTGGGAGAACGTCTGTATCCCAGCAGTGGGAACGCTACAGACTGATTATGCCCATGCTTAAAGGCTACTGTAATCGCTAGTAGGTATCTACAGTACCCGGCGATAAATATTGCACATCGACCTTTGGAAAGAGACAATCGGCTAATTTCGACTTCGTAGAGCGTTATCTCTGTCGCACGAAATTCAAACAGTCCGGTATCTACATATTAGGAGCTGTTAAAACAATTATGATTTGCTTCTTTTGATAATTATTTCTATTCTTTGTATAAAATACAAAAAAAGGTAAAGGTCGATGTGCAATATTCATCGCCGGGTACTGTAATTACGTTAGCTACTGAACCTGCCGGTCGATTCTGTAAAAATCTCACCGTGAAAACTTAGGTTAAGTGAGTTTGTTTTTGCTAGGAATTGACACTATTGACAGCTCACTCTACGCTTCACCTAAGTTTTCACGGTGAGATAGTTATAGAATCGTACTGCTGTTCTTTATCAGCCCGTGACATATCTGAAAAACACAAACTGATGAAAATGGGCCTCATCACCAGCTCATGACCACTTCATCACCTCCACTCATTATTATTAAGCTAACCATGGCATGTCCTAGAACAGAGATGGCGAACCAATGGCACGCGTGCCATTGGTGGCACGTAACAAAATAATTTGACCACGGCCTGAGTACGGCATAATTTTTTAGGAATTTAGGTACATACTTAAGTCATATCTACTTAGTTTGCAAAGCAGAAGTTACACTATTTTTTTCTTTCAATTAAATAGAAATAAAACTGTTATTAACATTACTGTATTATTAAAGGCATTATTGTGAAAGTTTATGGCTGGAAATAAAGAATATTATTGTGAATAATATAGTTTTTAGGGTTCCGTACCTCAAAAGGAAAAAACGGAACCCTTATAGGATCACTTTGTTAGGGTTCCGTGCCTCAAAAGGAAAAAACGGAACCCTTATAGGATCACTTTGTTGTCCGTCTGTCCGTCCGTCTGTCAAGACCCTTTTTCTCAGGAACGCGTGGAGGTATGAAGCTGAAATTTATATCAATTACTCAGGTCTACTGTCCCTTGAAGCTGTGAAAAAATCAAACTTCTAAGCCAACGCAATCAAAAGATACAGCCGTTTATGCCGCAAATTTTCGACACTTGCAAGGGAATCAAAACCTACAGGGTGCTTCCCGTGAACTCAGAATCTTGAAATTTGGTACGAAGCAACGTCTTATAGCATAGATAAAGGAAAAATTACGAAAACCATAAATTTTTAGTTACATCACATAATATATTTTTTTTTAATAATTTTAAACTTACTACCCATTTCCTCATAAACGCGTAGAGGTATTAAATTGAAATTCATACCAAATACTCAGGTCTATAATACCTTTAAGCTGTAACAAAATCAAACTTCTATGTCAACGCAATCAAAAGAAACAGCAATTTAAGCTGCATATTTTGAAACTCGCAAGTACTCGCAAGGGAATCAAAACCTAAAGGGTACTTCCAGTCAACCTAGAATCTTGAAATTTGGCATGAAGCAACGTTTTATAGCACACATAAAGGAAAAATTCCGAAAACCTTAAATTTTTAGTTACATTACAAAATATATATTTATTTTTTAATAAATATAAACTTATTACTTTTTTCCTCATGAACGCGTAGAGCTATCAAGTTGAAATTCATATCAAATACTTAGATCTAATTGCCTTTAACCCGTTAAAAAAAAAAAAATTCTAAGTCAACGCAAAAACGCAAAACGCAAAAGTACAACCATTGATACCGCATATTTTGAAACTCGCAACTACACGCAAGGGAATTTTGCAATAAAAATACCATAGTTATGACTCGATTGTCGTAATGAACGAACTTTGTAAACCTTGCAGGTTTGTACGGAACCCTCGGTGCGCGAGTCCGACTCGCACTTGGCCGGTTTTTTTTCAAGTAGTCACTAAGTCAAAATTGATTAATGGCACGTCATGGACACATTCAGTATTTTTTTGGAAAAAGTGGCTCATAGATGTATAGAGGTTCGCCATCCCCGTCCTAGAAGCAAAAATTCAAAGACATGTGACATCTACCAACCCGTACTGGGCCCGCGTGGTGGATTACAGCCCACTCGATCTCACCGAGAGGAGGCCTGTGCCCCGCTGTGAGAAGTGGGAACATTATAAGGATAATGCTACTATATAAGCGAAGGATATACTCAAGATTTCATATGGGCATAGTATAAATCCTATACTATGCCCATATGAAATCTTGGGTAAGGGATAGTATAGTATAGGCCATCCCTTGGGCTTCAGATTTTTAAAACATAATTAGGTAAGTACCTTTTGACCTCAGGTAAATAAAACATTATTACTTTTTTGTTGTCTTTTCACATCACAATTGCGACCCGTTTATAGTAACGTTTACTACTTCGATTAAGGAATACATATTATATTCTCATATCCTAGTTATAAAATATTCCATTATTACGAGCGTGCATTCTGTGAACACTTGCTAGATATACTGAGCCGTCTTATTTGATCTCGTAAAGCCGCTGAAGCGTGCAAAATATATTGCTACACCGCGTTTGTTCACTGCTGAAACTCTTATGTAACGTGTACGTGCTAGATATAAAAATACAACGTTACATAAATAAAGTTACTTGTAAATAGCAGCCATTTTTAAGTAACAAGATCTCGATCAAGTTAAGCTACGCTTGCCGCGGTTGGTCCATGGATGGGTGACTGTCTTTATATACCTAGACCCCTTCATGCCTCTGAAAGCACGTTAAGCCGTTGGTGCCGGCTGTCATTCGTGGATCTTTGACAGTCGTTACGGATAGTCAGAAGCCCGAAAGTCTGAAGTCCTATCAAGGGGTTTCGTATTACCCAGACATTGGGTTGTGGAGGTCAGAGTAGGCAGTCGCCATGTCGTCCATGTAAAATACTGGTATTCAGCTGCATCCGGTTAGACTAGAAGCCAACCCCAACATAGTTGGGAAAAGGCTAGGCAAATGAGAGGATGATTTTAAGCAACAAAATCATAGTAAAACTCTGTAGAAAATATTTTATGTTTTTGAAACATTAGTATAAAAAGAGAAGAACCTAGAGTGCTACAAGGATATTTTATTTGTTCTAAATGACATTGACAGGTTGTTGCTAAACATCTGTGAAATTGCACATGAAATTGTGTTGACAAAACAAATTGGCGGCGTTAGTTCCGATTTTGGCGCCAAAAGAACCATGAAGTGTTGTAAGTTTACTTTTTGTAATTTAGAGCCATCAAAAACATAACTTGCATATTTTCCATACAAAACTTGTCAAACACAGATTTAAAATTCTTCAAATAAAAGTTATCTGACTATTGAAAAATCAACCTTAAATAAACTGTTTTTTAACACTAATTTTTATGTAAACATCGGCTTATTGTTTTATGAGAGTTCAGCTCTGTGAAACGTTTCACAAAACACAAAAGCATAATCATTTTATAATGTTCCCACTTCTGGGACGCGGGCCTAGTGGGGGTTGGCGCATGTCACGTGTCTTCGAAATTTGGTTCTAGGACATGCCGGTGGTTTCCTTACGATGTTTTCCTTCAACGTTTTGAGTGCAGTGGTGATGAAAAAATTCACACAAAGTATGTAAACTGCTTGGGTTCAAACCCACAACCAACAACTCTTAAGTCGCGGCTGTTACAACTGGGCCACCAGTCCACCGCTGCTCTCAACAAACGGCTATGAATACCAAAAATTTGCCCTGACTCAATTACTTTTTGTTTACACATTTGAAACGGTAACAAAATACATTTATGAAAGAATCCCATAATAATCGAGTTTTAATACAAACAACATGAACATTGTAATAATGTGTGGCGTCAGCGTGAATGACATACGACTTAACTTCATGAATTTATAACGTCATGTCAAGTCGACTCTTTTGATATAAAATAAATGTATGAATAATGTTTATGGGAGAAGTTAAATAATTCTTAGCTTAGAGATGTAAAATATAACTACTATACTACCCTCTAGGTACATCTCCACCTGCCCTTATACCTTATCTTATACAGAACAATAAAGAGGATACTATCTATCCCAATTTAGTTGTGGTCGGCAGCACTAGTAATTACTAGTAATAGTAACTTAGTTGCTCTCGGCGACCTAACTGTACCGAATAAAACGCGGGTTTATAGAACAACCTGGATAATTATTTCTAGAATCTTATCTAAGTTTTTTTATCACAATATCCAGGTCAGCTCTAATTTATTTCTTCTATCATCTCTATCAAAATGTACGGAAAAGTTTTTTTTTTAATAACCGACAGAATATTTTAATGAAGAATTCAGAATCATGTACTGAATCCTAAAAATATGTGTGTTAACGTCTACAATTGGAATATATCATTATAGTATTCTAAATGAGTAACCTTGCATTCGCCTAACGAAGGGGTAATTGCCATTGTCAAAATAGCATAATATTCTATAATAGACTGCATTTGTATACATGATATGCTCGCTGACTGTAAAATTGTTTCATTGATTATAATCATTAGTGACATGCTAATGATTGGCGGGGCTCAATCAGAAGTCAGAACTGTGTTGGTTCATCAGTCGTACAAGAGTACTTTCTCCGATAGTACAGTCAGTTTCAGAGAAATAGTACCCCTCCAAGACTTAAAGATTATCGCCCGAGCACGCTCGGGCCCGCGTGTCACGTGAGCCTTGAGCAGCTCCCTCCCCCGGGCCCCGCCGCCGCACCCATCTCGTGCACCCACCGATCCGTCTCAAATATTATTTGCAATGTTTTTAATAATTTTATATGGTATTTTATCGGCTTCCTTCTGGCCGAACCGTATAGATACCAAGAATAACTTACAAAAAGACACTGCGTGCGACTAAGATACGAACCCACATCGCGAGATCATCTAGACCGCGCCTTATACCACTAGGCTATTGGCTCAGTTAGCAATCTTAACGAAAATTCGAATAGCATTACTCCTTTTATCGAACAAGGTTATTAACGGTCTAATCTTCTAGATATTAAGGTTTAAATTTCAACTTCCGTCTTATATTTAATACTAGCACCTTACCGACTTGTTTTACAAAATGCAATACGCAACTCCTCTATTAACTAAAACATAAGGTTGAAATTAGCATAGATGTCTTGTTTGGTTGAATAGAATGTGTTGATTCCGATTGTTGCACTACCCTCATTTTACTTCAGAAACTTAACTGCTGTATGAACTGCGAGTTAAGGTTGAATTTAGTATACTATTCTTCGCCTTATTTACTAAACTGTGATTGAGGGTATTTTCACTTTTCAAATGATTTCATTTTCGTGCCGATTCGCTTGTGTGTAATTATCTTCATCGTAATTATTATCCAATTTATTAAGTTTTTAACCAGTTGATTCTATTAATCGATGGTATGGTTCGATTAACAACTTTATTAAAGGCTAAAATTGTAGTTCAGTGGGAAAAGGAACAAAACATAAAGAAAATAGCACGAGATATAAGCATAACGGTAAGATTTACGTTATTCTTACACATACCTATTTATTGTTGCAATCATGTTGCATTATTACTTACAAGTTGGATTTTTTTTATGTATTTCTAATATTATTATTTTCATTACAGAGAAAAACAGTTCGTAGATGGATACAAAGGTATCAAGCGACGGGTGATATGAAATGTGATCACCAAGGCCCTCGCCCGATTGCTTACACTAATGAATCGAAGCGACAACGTAATATGTATTGTGAAAGTTCACTCAGTGGCACCCTTCAAAACTACGCGTTCAAATGCTGACTTCAAGAAGTGTTAGACAGTGACGGCCATCCTATCCGTTATGAATAGGCAACTCAGCAGATTAACTGTGTAACTTATTTGATAAAAATGCATTGGAACATTTATATGAGCAAGTGTCAAGTGTTAATCATTCCCAATATCATTCCATTATCAGTGGGATCATTATCTCGTAGTCAATCAAAAATAAACAACCTTTATTATTATCAATCCAGTTCTTGTTTACAAGTAGTCTTGTAATGTGTTAACGATGCACCATCTGACCTCACATATTTTTCTAATGTTGTGTTAAATAAGGGTTATCAGAAAATGTGATAAAAGAGAAAGATGTATATTGCTATACTGTTATAGTTTAGCATGTTGGTTCTTCCTCTGTAATTCACAGTTTCTAGAAATATCTATAAACGAACCGTTATCTAAACCAAACTAGGGTATCTATTTTGTGTTTAGTTAATATTCTAAGTATAATAACCCCAATTTAACACAGATAGAAATCTGTATATTCAACCAGGAAGTGGATTCCATGAAGTCCTAGAAATGTAATTAAAGAAATAAATGAATATTGTTTATACAAAATGCCTTTATTACAAACCTCCATTTGATTTTTTAATAATAATTAACGAAAAAAACAAAACTAACTACTAAAGAAACTAAAAAATAATAATAAAGGTAAATTAATAAAATAAAAAAAATCTTCTCAACCGCGGATTGAACTCGAGACCGTCGTATTGTTAAGCCGCAGTGTTAACCACTAGACCAACATGCCACTTACGATACATTTCAAAAAACTTAAATAGGTTCGATGTCATTACCAAGGTGTAACGGTTTCTATGAAGCGTGCTGTACCCACTAAATCATAAACAATTTGTGTGAAAATGAGATTTATTCTCGGTGTTATTATCATCTTCCAATTCCAATCAATTTTGTTCTGCGTGAAGTACAAAATGATTTATCAAGGGATACAATACTGCCCCAATCCGGACCCACCCTACGACGAACATAAGAAAGTTAACGTCAGCATCGCTGCCGTCAACAATACTGATGCCTTCTACTACAATGCCAACTTCAGTGTGTACGAGGACTTATCCGGATATTCATGGAGATTCAAAAATGGATACGAAAAATCTGGAAGGATTATTTATGAAAATGATTTTAAAGGATTGTCCTGCAAAACCTTCCTCCCAAAAATGATCTATGGAATTTCGGCAATTAAGTATGACCGCAAGACATGCAATATATTTAAAGGGAATTATTCTTTTCATCACTTGGAAATAACTAAGATAGATCGCGCCGCTAATTTGTTGCCAACGCGACACATTGGGGTAAACGTCTACTTTTTAAGTTACTATAAACCTTTTTTTTTTTTTTTTTTTTTTTCACGTGGAGAAATGCTCATGCATACTGCACTACCACGGGGAGATAGTGCAGTTATGTGGGACTTTAACCCACTAAAACTCCACGGTGTCCTCCTCTGCCGCTTACGGCGGGAACACGGGCACGCGTTAGCACTCATCCGTGAACCCGCCGCGGCCGTCCGTTACCGGACCCTCCTCTGGGGAGTACTCCCCATCACCGGCGCACCAGAACACATAGCACGCCGTGACCACCCCAGGGACCAAACCAGCACATGGGCGCCAGACGACCCCGTGTCTGGGCACCCTTGGTCCCCCCTGCGACGGGTCAGGACATTGGCCCCGCCGCCTGCCAATTTTCGGCTGCAGAGGATAGGGAGAGCGGCCAACGTAATACCGACACTCCTCCTCCCCTGCAGCCCCACCGCGTCCGCCATCGAACGGTGGCGACCCCGTTAAGGCCGCGGAAGGTAGGGAGAGCGGCGCACCGTAATACCGGCACTCCTCTCCCGCCGCGGCCTCCAACCCTCAGCCGCGATGCCTCCGGTACCTACGACATCGCGGCCCGCCTCAGTTGCGATGTCGCCCAAGCGACACCGCAACCTACCTTTGGCCGCTACGTCGTCGGCTTGTCAGCAGAAGCCCTGACGAGCGGCCCCTGCTCGGGTTCCTCTTAGCTTCACCGTGGGTGTCCAAACCACGGCTACTGAGCCCCCCCGCCTCGACAATGCGGGAACCCACCGGGGGGGAAGTTACTATAAACCTAAGGCAACCTGCTTTTGTATGGAGTCACGCGTTTTGTTCATAAAAATGTAAAGGAGTAGATTTATTGTTGTATTTATATATTTTTTTCTAAGTAGGCACTGAGTTCTAGAATATATAATATATAATATATATATATATTATATGTAAAAGAAACCAAAATTAATTAAACAATTTGCAAAGAAAAACAAACTTTTTGTCTGACTACATAATTTTAGAGATAAATACGGCCTTCCTACTCACAACGTTATACGGTACGCGTATTTTCTGATGTACAGTCGAACCAACTAATTAGTTTACATTTTACATGTGTGGGTGAAGTCATAGTTATGCACACAAACACTATTATCATTTTATTAATGTGCGTATGGTATACCAATGACCATAATACCAATATATAGTAATCGTTAATTTATGTTACTTAATGAGATATAATATTTCGCATGATATTACTTTAATAACTATAATAACCTTAGCACAATGGCTATAAGTCTTTGGTCAGGGAACGAGAAGTCGTAAGTTCAAACCTTGGGTGCAGCGACATGTTCTTTTTGTATTCATTATTTTGTTAAAACATTGCTTAAAGTTATGCACACAAACACTATTATCATTTTATTAGTGTGCGTATGGCATACCAATTACCATATACCAATATATAGTAATCGTTCATTTATGTTACTTAATGAGATATAACATTTCGCATGATATTACTATAATAACTATAATAACCTTAGCACAATGGCTATAGTCTTTGGTCAGGGAACGAGAAGTCGTAAGTGCACCTTGGGTGCAGCGATATGTCCTTTTTGTATTCATTATTTTGTTAAAACATTGCTTAAAGTTGAATTTATAACGATTCGATCCCGTTCATGGACGAGTAATGAAGTTTGCAACGTTTGAGACAACCACGGAACTCTCATTTTCACTGTTTAGAAAATAACTACTTACCCACAATTAAAAAAAATTGTTTTCAAAAACCTTAATTTATAAAAAATTAGCGTTCTTAGTTGTCAATCTACGAGTATATTTGCATTACTGAGTTTATTGATTACTAACTACTCATATTCATGTGAGGATTTATTTCTGTGCATGCAACATTTATCAATAAGTGAAATTGATATCTTTTGTGAGTAACAGTTAGATTTTACGTTAATATTTTGCCTACTGTGCAATACCTACCATAATTAAATAATAATATAATACCTATTATCATAAAATGTATTACAGTTTTTTTTACAGCCCACATTAATTTTGATATTTAGGTACCTTCCTTTGTCTCTACAGGTTGACGATAAATGTTAGTTTGTATGTATGCTTACACTTAGAAATATGTAGTAACTGAAGCCAACCATGTCGTAACATATCCCTTTACAGAGCTTCCGGTTTTATCCCGGTTCCAACGAAGCCCTCAAGGTATCAACGGATTTAGACTTCGGACAACAAACAAACATACCTACACACTAACATCATAAAACATTGCTTGGGTAAAAAACACTCCGTGAAAATCCGACAACGCCAAAATGTTGTTTTATTCATCAACACAGACAAAGAGATAGTAAAAGTCGTATTTTTATATACTTATCCCTTTGAAATATTTATTTAAATTCATCTACACATCGCCCACGCAATTTTCTTCGTCCCACATTCTGTTACATAATTTACATAAAAAAACAACTTTCTGTTTATATTTCCTCGCTTTTTATTTTAGTACTAACAGTAGGAATTATAGTCACGCACGTAATGTCAACATTATAATATTTTGATCACATATTCATAACTAACTGACCCGACAGACGTTCAGCGGGATTGTCCGAAAGGGTTACCGTTACCGCTGGCCCGGAACATAAAGGGCGAAGGAAGGAACACGGGTGGGTTTTAGTCAGTAAGAGTCTGACACTCCCTTCCGCTCCACCCAGAGCGGGAGGAGTCATTTGATGATTTCCCATCCTGAAAAAAAAAAAAAAAAAAACACGACAGACGTGCTGTTTTTAATTCGAAAGATACGTGGCGCCATCTATTATCATAATAATAAAATGATTATTATTATTATTTATAATAACGTTATTGTTGTTTTCCTCAGGAACAGCACTTTTTTCCAGGACGAAAGGTACCCTATGTCCGTTTCTGTACACCTGACAACGTATATGCAAAATTTCAGGATGATCGGTTCAGTGGTTTAGGCGAGAAAAGGTAACAAACAAGCTTACTTTCGCATTTATAATATTAGGATTTTTAGTCGCAAGTCGCAACCCGCACTTCACTTAAGTGTGATAAAGAGTGTGACTTATAATTCGATTATTACTACGCTAGGCACAATGCTGTGTTTGTATCTAACAACAAAATGTGGCCTCCTAATTTTCTTATTACCAGACAAGCAGACGTTGCTGTTTGCTTAGTCGCCATTAACGACATCCATACTTAGAAAAGGACTCTTACTCATTTCACGCAATTATTCTATAAGTAGGTTAGAGTTATTACTACATTTCCACCAACTATACTCTCATCATTTCCTTCTGTAACGCCTGAAACTTCTGCCGGGTCAGCAGGATTGTCCGAAAGGGTTACCGCTGGCTCGGAACATAAAGGGCTAAGGAAGGAACACGGGTGGGTTTTTGTCAGTAAGAGTCTAACACTCCCTTTCGCTCCAGGGCGGGATTTGATGATTTCCCATCCTGGAAAAAAAAACGCTTGAAACTTTGAAATATCTAGGTAGGTATTAAAGAATTCCCATTAGGAACTTGTTAGCGAGTTGGAGCATTAGACTAGGTACCTACAAGCAGTGCTCATTAGTAAGTTCTACAAGATAACTCGTTAATCGTTAATGAGTACACGGTCAGTATAAGTACCTACTCGCAGACAGGAGATGAAACCACAAAAATAAAATAAAAACCCAACTACGATAAAAACGCCAACTTAAAAGGTAGGTACACAAGACTTAGTAACAAAAAATAAAATTAAATTAACTTCAAAAATAATTAACTCAAAATTATGAAATAACTTTAATTTCGGAAGTCGGTGTTTTGGGATCGGTTTTTCAGTTTTAGTTTTTTGCCATCGACTTCCGAAATTAAATTATTTCATCATTTTGAGTTAATTTCTTTTTGAAGTCGATTTAATTTTTTGTGGTGGTAAGTGGTGGATTATTTTTATTTTCACTACATAAGTTATAATAATAATAATATCAGCCTATTATTGTTCAACGAGACAAAGGCCCCTTCCCACCCAGAAAAAACAATTTACTTAGGACTGTTTTTCCAATAATCCTGAAGGAACACGGGTGGGTTTTAGTCAGTAAAAGTCCGACATCCCGCTCCGCCCAGAGCGGGAGAAGTTATTTGATGATTTCCCACCCAGAAAAAAAAAAGATAACTTTTATTTGAAGACTTAAATCTCTGTTTGACTTTTTATGGAAAATATTTCAAACTGACATATTGATTCTTCAGATATCATTAGGGCTCCGTACCCAAATGGTAAATCGGGACCCTATTACTAAGACTCCGCTGTCCGTCTGTCTGTCTGTCTGTCACCAGCCTGTATCTCATGAACCGTGATAGCTAGATATTTGAAATTTTCACAGATGATGTATTTGTGTTGTCGCTAGAAATACTAAAAACAGAATAAAATAAATATTTAAGGGGGGCTCAGATACAACAAACGTGTTTTTTTCGGCGTTTTTGCCTTGTGGTACGGAACCCTTCGTGTGCGAGTCCGTCTCGCGCTTGGACAGTCTTTTTTTATCAATCTGACTATTGTTAAATCAGCCCTTGACGCAACTTAAAAATCGTAAGGGTGCGTCTAGATTATGTAATATAACATATAAACTTATGTTATATAACACGTCCAAGTTATTTAACATTGCTAACTTCTCTATAGAAACATGTTATATAACTATCATGTTATGTTACACAATGTGGTCGCACCTTAAGGTACCAAAATACTTCTGTTATAGGAGTCGACAACGTTCGTTCAGACTTCGAACTGATTCAACAAACGCCATCGTCGTCGTGGAATTTAGTAGGTACAGACATAGTTTGTAACTCAGAGACTATGTCCCCCTTTTTTTAAAGAGCTACAGCACTGCACAACCAAAAAAGTAGAAAAATTATTCAAACAGAATATCTAAATTACAATAAAAATAGTTCCGATCTTGATACCAAAAGCACCCTGAAAAGCGTTGTAGTTTACTTTTTTACCGACTTCAAAAAAAGGAGGTTATCAATTCGACACGTTATGTAATATTATGGGAACTGCACTATATTCACATATGATCATCTATTAGGGCTTCCAAACAAATATACTTACAACATTTAATTTTTATAGATGTATGTATGTTTGTCCATGCATTTCTCCGCAACTATTAATCGGACCGTGTCCATTTTTTTATTGGCTTACATTTACCTTATTTTAGGGAACAGTGCAACTTTCATCAAAATGGATTGAGTAATTTTCAAGATATGGACTAATACCTACGTGTACCTAAGTGTGACTGCCTGGCTTATTGCTACGAGCTACGGGTGTAGTGTCAAAGGGAAAATATCTCAAAACCTTGGTCAAATTCTAGTACACTAGGTATTTACAACAAAAATATTACGTACTTATTACAAACAAAAATAAGCTGTTTCACAGAAAAATGCAATACTTACGCGATCAAAATGTATGGAACAGCTTTTTTTTTTAATAAGCCACTGAATATTTTATTGTAGAATTCAGAATCATGTACTGAATCCAAGGTTACAGTTTGCGCGTCTATGTACCACAAAAATAATATGTGTGTTTCCGTTTACAAAAATGGAATCATTGTACCTTGCATTCTCCTAACGAAGGGGTGATTGCCATCGTCATTAAGAAAAATAGTTTAAAAATAACATAAATATTCTAAAATAGACTGCATTTTTATACATGACTAGCGGTCGCCCGCGGCTCCGCTCGCGTGGTCCCGCTTTTCTGTTGAAATTTTTCCTGAATTTTCTTTGCTATAAACCTCACGGAGCCCGAGACCTTTCCAACGAATGCAAAACCGTGGAAATCGGTTCGTGCGTTCTGGAGTTATAGCGTCAGGAAGGAAAACCCGACTTATTTTTATATAGTAGATAAGAGGTCGGGCGGGGCTATTTCGACTATAAAAACACAAACGTCAGCTTCAAAAGTCTGCACACCCGTCTTTGCATACGTTATGGTAGATTAAATAAATTTATTTTAAAACTTTTAATTGAGATCTTTCTTACGTAGGTCTTAAACAGAATACTCATCTTACTTGTTCAAAGGAACGATATTTTTTAAATTGGGTAGAAATAGTTACAATTACCCCACAGTCGGGCTATTTCAACTATGCCACATATGTATCGTACTAAAGACGTTATCGTTTTGCAAGTGAGAGCCAGAGTAAATTTATGGCATAATTCATACCAATCTATGGCTTATTGTCTCCTAACATGGTTCAGTAATGTAATAAAATAATTTAAACATCTTGCTTGGAGGGGCAATTTCGACTTTTTACATAGGTAGTAGTGGAGGGACGTATGTCAACCAACATCGTCGATAAATCAGATCAACAACAACCATGAATAAACATATATTTAAAAAAAAAACGTGTGCCATACAAAAACTAAGCGGGGTAATTATGACTTTAGGTTAGTCGAAATAACCCCACTTCTTGTTTTCGTGGGGCTATTTAAACTAACGAATAATCACATCAAAACGTATCATTCCAAAGAACAAATAAGCGAAAAACAATTTACGGTTTATATTTTCACTAGTTACTATTTAATATAATATTGTAAAAACAAGCGTTTTAAACACAACTTTTGGCGAAAAATGTGACGAGCACAAAACAAAAAGAAAAAAGCGTGTAGGTCAAACAGTTCGCGCTTTAGCAGTTTCATCTATGAAATTTTGTTGAAATAATCTCTTCACTTACCTAGATATCTGTTCACTTACAATGCGTGCCACGAAAGAAGAGACTTGACCCCGCCTCCCCCGCCTCTTTCCGCCGCCCCTATGACGTCCGGTCGCGTCCCGCACTCAGACCTCATACCGCTAAAGATACCTAAAATCGTGTACTGCGCATGTCAAACCACATGGTGTGTCAAGTCTCATCTTTCGTGGCACGCATTGTACTTATATAGATGGCGTTTTACAACTATTGTCATTAGTTAGAGTAGCCCCATAGTCGAAATAGCCCCACCCGACCTTGCTCAATTGCTCACTGACTGTAAAATTATTTCATTGATTATAATCAGAGCATTAATGACATGCTGCATTAATGATTGGCGGGGGCTAATCAGAAGTCAGAGCTGTGTTAGTTCATCAGTCGTACATGAGTACTTTCTCCGATAGTACCCACTAAATCATACACAATTTCTGTGAAAATGAGATTTATTCTCGGTGTTATTATCATTTTCCAATTCCAATCAACTTTGTTCTGCGTGAAGTACAAAATTATTTATCAAGGGATAGAATACTGCCCCAATCCGGATCCACCCTACGAAGAACATAAGAAAGTTAACGTCAGCATCGCTACCGTCAACACTACTGATGCCTTCTACTACAATGCCAACTTCAGTGTGTACGAGGACTTATCCGGATATTCATGGAGATTCAAAAATGGATACGAAAAATCTGGAAGGATTATTTATGAAAATGATTTTAAAGGATTGTCCTGCAAAACCTTCCTTCCAAAAATGATCTATGGAATTTCGGCAATTAAGTATGACCGCAAGACATGCAATATATTTAAAGGGAATTATTCTATTCATCGCTTGGAAGTAACTAAGTTAGATCGAGCCGCTAATTTGTTGCCAACACGACACATTGGGGTAAACGTCTTCTTTTTAAGTTACTACAAACCTAAGGCAACCTGCTTTTGTATGAAGTCACGCGTTTTGCTCTTAGCAGAGTGAAGAAGCAGAATATTTTGTACTGTATTTTTTTTGTTTTTATATTTGTTTTTTCTAAGTAGGCACCGAGTACAAAACAAAAAATAATTAAACAATTTGCAAACAAAAATAAACTTTTGTCTGACTACATATTTTTAGAGATAAATACGGCCTTCCTACTCAACCTTATAAAAACTAAAAATAAACGTGCAGTTATTCAGGAAGCACTATACAGCGGGTGTCACATTCAGCCTGGAGTGGCTGCTGGTACTGACACCTCATTATACAGGGCGAGGTCATCACAAAAACATTAAAGAGAGGCTTGACTTCGTGAAACGACGGAGACTTCACTTGTGCTGTCCCTTATATGAGCTAAATAGGAACACCTGTTTGATTCATACTTTATTTTGTTGCACTAACTAATTTCGCCTTGACTCACAAAGGCTTATAGAATATTTTACTCCCTAAATTCTACGCACTCAACAGTTTTGCGTAACTCATAAACCTATTATAGGCCGGCCGCTTAACTGAGACGTTGCCTGAGGTAGCAGCGCGGTGCGGGAGGGGTGTGGTGATGTGATGCGAAAGCTTAGTGATTCGTGAACTTGTGACAACTATCACCCCTCCCGCACAATGAAATTACATTTTCAACGTTTCATTTTTTTTTAATGTATTACATTTTCAATTTTAAGCCTGACTCTTGAGCTCGGTGGTACCTTGTTACAAAATGAGTCAGTCAGTCAGTAAGTGTGTATATATTATATTCATAATTTCAACCAACACGTGCCCTCTTTCTACAACAGTCTATTTTGAGCTCTAAACGCTAACAACAGTTTAGGGTCGAGGACTCTCCGTTGTACGAGAAAACGTCTAGTAAGTGGCCTCTCATCTTAAAGGGCTTGAGAGCCGTTGTGAAACTGGTGGTGACAAGAGATTAACTGGCCTTTGTCTAAAGAATAAGAGGGAAGTATCCTTCTGCGAGAAGTATCCTTAAGCTCTAATCAAATAGGTAAGTGGAGATATCCAGCTAATATACCACATCTTGGATCGTTGTTTGGATCGTCATTTGTTATGCTTGTTAGCATATAAATTGGATTTGCGTATTTTCGGAATTGGTCGGAATGGATCAATTTAAAAATAAGGAAGGTTCTTCGTTCACGTTAATAAATATTTGAGTATTGAAACGCAGGTCTAATGTAACATAACTTTATAAAGGACGCTACTTATTTCAACCAATTCCGCGGAATATTTGATTACAAACAAAATAATTAGATAAGAAAGAAAGATAAGTGTTTATTTATTACGCTGTTGACGTACCTATTTAAAATAAGCTACATAATCTAAGTAAACTAGGTATTATAGTCGGGTACAAATAATATAAAATTAAATTAAAATAATAGTAAAAATAAACCGTATAATATTGGCAATTTTACAGTACAAAATAGAAAACACGTAAAATGGAATTGGACTACATAAACCCTCAGGCAAACAACAACAGTCAATCCTGTGTGGAAGCCAATCTCACTGACAATGACGTAAATGTGAACGAAAATTGCAATTATCTCCGACCGTTTAACCCAGTCGGTACGTAATTCCCAGGACAAGCGAAAATTAAAGAAGAAAAAAACAGTGGCACTCCGGGAGTGCCGCCAGAAATGAAAACTTGAACAATTACGTGTGTATTTTTTAATCATCTTATAAACAAAACACAAACAATACTTTGCCATCACTCACTGATATATCGGATATACATTAAAACCGAGTACATCCCGAGGACAGCCGAACACATGCGAATGTATCGCTGTGTCGGTTACGGTAACAGTGCAAGTTGAATGGTTTTTCCCATCTCAAAAATGCCCAACAGGCCTAAAGAAGTCTTCACTTCAAAAAGACAATCCCAAAGTTAACATAAAACGTGCAAAGCCTACATTGAGTGATGGAATGAATAAATATTTCTTGACGTTAAGAAATGACTCTGTAGGAAAATAAATGTATCCTTGTAAGGCTTCTTGGTTTTGTATTGATACAAATGTAGGCACTAAACTTGTCACCCGTTTGTATTTGTTAAAGTGAAGTGATCGTGCATTTTCCCTTTATAGTGTCCTTACAAATGGCATGAATTTACTCTTTCCGAGATATTTTATGTTTTTGATGAAAGTGATTGTGTTTTAACCTAAAAAAATGCGATTTCTTGACAAAATAAAATAAGAATAAACCGGACACATGTACAGACGCCAGCACATCAATCTACTACAATCTGTCAAATTTCTTTAATAGATTTTCAACTTTATCGCTATAACATAAGGTTCAAAGTTGATTGGAAAAATTTGACAGTTTCGGGTAGCTTGATGTGCTGGCGTCTGTACCTATAAATTTGAACCCTGTCAATCAAAACTATGATTGAAACATTTCTAAGTGGGGTGGTGGCGATTAATTGTCAAATTTTCGCAATCAACTTTGAACCTTATGCTTTAGTGATAAAGTTGAAAATCTATTAAAGAAATCTGACAGATTGTAGTAACTTGATGTGCTTGGCGTCTGTACATAAAACAAAGTCGGGTTAGTTACACCATTTATAACTCATGAACGGCTGGCCCGATTTTGATGATCTTTGATTAATTGGATTTGTCTCTGCCCCGAATAGCAGAATAACTATTTCTCACACATTCGTTTTTATTGAATCTGTGGCGGTGCAAAGTTCGCCGGGTCAGCTAGTTAGTAAATAAATAAACATCACCAATTACTGCCAAATTAAATATTAAAAAAACCATTAATATTTTAATGGTCGCAACCTCTCAGCCTATTCAGCCTCTTTTCTTTAAGAACCCAAGCGTAACACACACTTGTCGCTTTGATCATTAAAAAGTCAGCATGTGTGTCTGATGCGTCACGTCCAAACGTATGAGACACGTACGACATTACCCGACGTCAAAGGACTCGTTTAGCTGAGTTCTGCAGGAGTTCCACTTTGTCTAGTAGTAGTCAGTTGGATCGATAGCGAGCAGGTAGCCGTGACGTAGCTACTGAGGTTCTAGATACAATGAGGTCAGTGAACTTCGGACGGTATTGTGAACTGACCTTTACTATCGACCAACCCTAAAGGAAGGGTTACGTTTTTAGTAGTCTTTAAGTATGAATGTTTTTATTTATATATGCTCCATCGTAGCGCTTAAATAACTCATATACTTAAGTACCTAATTGTAACTAATGAGATGTCAATCGATTAATTAATGTGCTCTGAGGTTATAATATTTTATACGAAGAAAATCAGTATGACGGATGTTACATCCAAATAAAAAGTATAGGAAAACTATTTTTTTTTTATGAAATTAATAATGTCTCAATGACACTCATTTGAATGAATAGGAACAGTGTATTAGCCATTAAAAACGCATACGTAACATTCTGGGCCGTGTACAAATATGTTATTGACAATCAATACAAAAATAATCTCTAGGAACTCATTGATGCTAGAAGGGTCTTTCAAATAAATGAAATGCGACGTGACGCTAAAATTTTGCCGTAAAAGTTTATATTATGATTTTCACTTCTGGTGTTCTCGTCATTCAAAACTAAGAACTGCGGGGTAATTGCGTAACGCACTATAACAGTAGCAATGGCTTTTTTTTTATTTCATTTTGACAGTTGGACCACATTCATTGCGTTATTGAACAGACACATTATTAGAACATGTGATAGATTAGCAATATCCTTCAAAATTATTCAGATTATGATTGACATTGTGTTACGCAATCAAGCAGCTGAATGTCTCAAGTGATGATTGTTTTCCTAATTAACATTGCCCTACGACATTGACTTTTTAATAAAGACAGACTGCGAAGTAACGTGAAGAGAAATCGCTAATGACTGCTATTTCAAGACTGATCAATTGGTGATGTCACACGCGTTATTAAAAGCGTCCTGATTGATATATATGATCAGCAATAACATTCCATATCACCAGGAAGTAAGGTTTAGTTTCGTATAAGATGGAGATTATTTTTATTGTTCTGTATCAATGTATGAGCCTTGATTAAATGTTCTATATTTAGAACGGACGTGAGTATTTCAGTAAAAAAACAGACTCTGGATAAAGTGCTCGGGGGAGAGCTAAGCTCACAATTTTATTGAAATAATTCTCTCCCAAATGTGTACTAGTCTAATTATTTGGAAAGTTTGTGCAAAAATATAACACTCGCTTTTCATAATGGGCCTCGAGAGACAGTTGAGCTCGAACTTTGTGATTAGATTTCTTTATGCGCCTACTTTTAGAGGGGCTCTTAAAAGGCTCAGAAACTGGATTAAGGTGCTGTTTTGTTGTTTAGGGTTTTCTCATGTACAATTGCTTGGTACTATATACAAGTTTAACTTATATTTTCTTTTTACTTTCACTGGTATATAATTAACTTACCTTCACAAATATAAGGCTCATATTTCTAGTCCGCAACCGGTGTGGGAGTGTGACCAGAAGTATGAACGTTAACGAAGTAAAAAATATCGTAGCAGATGGCGTTCTGTACTTTCTATCTTCTAGGTATGGGAAAAGTGCGTGACTTTAAGTATGTATTTCTAGCTAAGGTTCTTTGTACAGACGCCAGCACATCAAGCTATCCGAAACTGTCAAATTTTCCCAATCAACTTTGAATCTTATGCTTTAGCGATAAAGTTGAAAATCTATGAAAGAAAATTTAATCGACAGATTATAGTAGCTCGATGTGCTGGCGTCTGTACATACACGTTTTTCTTGTCGTGAAAAAACAACGGTTTATTCGCCGTGTGTAGGCACGGTTGTTATGTATTTACTATGGAAGCTTGTTGACAGATACGTTTTCCTACGGCGCGGTTTATACTGTAAAGAAATCGTACAAAGAGCCTAATTTTTTACTGTCACCCATGCTCAAGGATAGCCTACCTCTTTCTAAAACAATCCGTACCCGCTATACACACGAACTTTATCCAAATACACCCGTGCGTGTGTATCAATTCCTTGACTAAATGAATATGTATTTACAAAGAATTTAACAGACCGCTCGGCGCTCCTCCAATGCATATAAATATCCTAAAACACCAAATGGATACAGTCACGCAAACAATCATAGGCCTTGCGTCTACTTGACGCCATTTAATAAGTAGCTGTTTTCGCCATTATTTGACATTGACCTACTGTTGTGAAATACGTTAATATAATTTTAATTAGTAGATGTCCATTGTGTCAAACAAATGTGGTATAAATATTTTTTGAGGTTATTACCGTTTTCCCAGAAAGATAAATGCTCAAATCATAATTGAATTATTTTTTTAAAGTTTTGAAACAAATTCACGTCTTAAATTACCCGAAACAGAGAAGTTGAGTAAGTTTTTAAAAGATAAGGATCACCTACTAGCTACCTGTTTATACTATGCCTCACAAAGACTACTTTCCACCTTCTCTGGTCATACTTTTATGTAGATGCCAGCACATCAAGCTACTACAATCTGTCAAATTTCTTTAATAGATTTTCAACTTTAGGTATCGCTAAAGCTCACGGTTCAAAGTTGATTGGGAAAATTTGACAGTTTCGGGTATAGCTTGATGTGCTGGCGTCTGTAACTTTCTAAAAGATGATAATAATGAACTAAGTATTGCGTTTCAACCACTCTTTATATCTAATAACAGTCCTCCAGGTCGAATTTCCACCATGGCTACCAAGTCTCGGCAGAGACTAGCCATCGACGCGGGAGATATTATAGTGCATAAGTGTGTGCGCATACACATGTGTACTGCACTCTCTCTCTCCTCACTGCAGCTACAGATGTTGGATTGCGTCTGATGTCTCTCCGGTACAAATCTTTACTCGTATAACTTAGTAACAGATTATTAACACTACTGAACTTGGAAATAATTAATAATTTAATTCGTCCGAAGTTAATTCGTACTAACTTTAAAACTTTTCTTTCTAACCAAACATACCTCTCCGTAATATAAGTTAAATAGAACCACTGAGCCGCCGTTCGTAAATTAATTATTAAAATTACTTTCAGGAATGTGGTTCAAAGATACATCTTTGAACCACATTCCTGAAAGTAATTTTAGAAAGTAACTTCGTAGAGTGTACTCTACGAAGTTTTCTCGGAAAGCTCCAACAAACATGAGGTATTCGAATGAAATAATTAACACAAGTATGAATTATTTGACATCAACTTGTTTCATGTACCACTAATTGATTGGTTTTAAAGAGTACTTTTTTATTACTTAATTTTTTCACGTAAGTTCTTTAATTTAAAATGTGGTGTATCTACATTATCGGTGTATTTTTAATTAAAGATAGAAACGATTTAATGAAAGTTGTCACCGTTGTTTTTGGAGGAGAGCAATATCAAGGGAATTCCGATACCTACGTTACATCATGAGACACAGTTAAAAGGTCTCATGTACCTACCTGTAACATCTCTCTTAGAGCTGAGACACTGGAATGCACGGCAGATACGACAGTGATTGAAAATTATTCTACAAGAACGACCTCTTTTAAAGGCAGCAATACTTCTACTTGACTGATTGTACTTCTACTGACTTAATTTAAGTCATTACGAGGTTATAAAAAATTTGACGCTAGGTATATAATAACCAACTGTTCTGCGAGCAATGTGCCCTGCCCACTGCCACTTAAGTTTGGCAATTCTTCGGGCTATGTCGGTTACCTTGGTTCTCCTGCGAATCTCCTCATTTCAGATTCGATCACGCAGGGAAACTCTAAGCATAGCCCTCTCCATTGCCCTTTGGGTGACTTCCGATGGGGCCGAAAGCTTCTGGAGTAGCGACCGCGTACCGGAAGACGTAGCGTTGGAAGGTCTCCCGTAAGGTAGACCGACGACCTTGTGAAGGCCACAGGATCCCGTTGGATGCGAGAAGCACAAAACCGGTCGAAGTGGAAGTGCTTGGGGGAGGCCTATGTCCAGCAGTGGACGTCTTTCGGCTGAAATGAGATATAACCAACAATGCTTGTTAAAATATTAAATTGATACATGCCTGATTCGAGGGGCTCGACACTAATACATACAGCCGCACGGGTCGATATTCAAGGTTAAGCAACGCTTTCCGAGGTCGATCCGTGGTTGGGGGACCATTAATTACATAACGACACCCCCCCGTGACTCGGAATGCACGTGAAGCCGTTTGTCTCGGCTGCCATTCGTAAATCTTTGACAGTCTTTACGGGTTTAGTCAGAAGCTCGAACGCCTGACAACCAGTCTTGCCAAGAAAAGTCTGGGTATAACACGATACCCAGACTTTTCTTGGCAAGACTGGTTGTCAGGTTATTGGATTGTGAAGATCAGATAGGCGCTCCGTGTAAAATACTACCAGCCACCATGCTGAAGCCGACCCCAACACAGTTGGGAAAATGATAGGTAGATGATGATGATACATATTCCTGATTTTCATTCAAACGTGTTCCCAGTAGACAGGAGTTTTTGAATTCTGTGTTGAAAATAAACACAAATAACTGATGAAATTACCTGTGTGTGATGAATTAAATGAATTAACTGATGAAATTACCTACGCAATGCGATAAACGAGTCTATAGATTACTAAATACTGACAAGGTGGCGTGACAGACATGGCAGTTAGGTATTATGTTAGGTAAATATTCACAAGCACTTCGATTTACCATAACTACGAAAATATTTGTCTCACTATGAATTATTTAATCAATTTCACTGCGACATAGCTACTCCTAATAATCGGTTATAATTACTTTATATTATGGGGAACAATTTCCTAGTCGAGGATAACAACGGGGGAACAAAACTTTGCTTGATTCTTTCATGAAAATGTTTTCCAAATATGGAAAGAGTCAAAATCTGACAACACGCAAGTTATTCAAGAAAATAAATTGTCTTTTCGTACAGAATCTCACGAATTGTCACACGCTTTACTTCTAACCAAGTGTGCAAATACGCTGTGAATGTGTGCGTAAGGAATGGCGTCAGCACATAACACACACACGCACACTTCTGACTCGGATGCTACAATATAAAACGCGTGTCGCTTCGTGAAATAAAAATACTGTACCTCGTAGTGATACAGATTCTGTAGGAAAAGACAGTTTTTTCCTGTCTGCGTAAAATATACTCTCAGTTTAAGACTGGAATAATTTCCAAAAATATCATTACCGCGAAAAAAATAATTGTGTTGAATTGTGTTGTCGTTTCATAAACCGAGTTTACATACCTATTATTATTATTATTCCCATCGAATATTCCCGTTCCCGTTTGTTTTCCTTCAATATAGAATACAAGCACTTTCGATGAACGTACCTATTCTGAATATCGAGTTTCACTTTTATGGTATAAGTACGTGGAAGGCTTACGAACTAAATAAATTTGAGCACGCAATGCTCAAGTCAATGCTCGAAAGGTTATCGCCGTTTCTGAAAACGCTCAGAATAGTGGCTTTAATTATTAAGCTGTAACTATAGCTTGTTTTTTATATTTTATATTTGCCGCTGACATTATCAAAGTAGGAGTCATGTTGCAAAGTTCTTTTCTACTGTTTCTCTTTATGCTGCTGTAGTAGATCATCTAGTTTTTGACTACGTTAATCAAAGAAAGAAAGAAATACTTAGGTAAATTTATTTAACACAGACTTAACAGGTTCCCTGTCCACAGACCACATATGGTCTGTAGACCTGTGTACACTACCAGTCCACAGACCATTTGTGGTCTGTTCGTCAATACAACTTCCAGGCAGTTTTTATCAGTCGACGTAGAGAGAACGTCGTTTATTTGACGTGGACTTGACAGAACATAACCTGTAAATTACAAATAGTGTTGGGACGTAGGGAAGAGATGTGCCGTTTTATCGTAATTGCGATTTAAAAAAAATGCAATATCGAAACTAAAGTTACTTATGTACATTTTATTGCGTTTTCACTTTATGCTAAATAAATAATGGGTAAAATGTAAAATAAAACATAGAATGTATTGAAAAGTAAATAGTTATATATTGAAATAGAAAAAAATACCGAAAAAAAAAGCTAAATGTTCATATTATTATGTTCTTTTTGGAAACATTGTAGACAATACGGTTTGGTACAGATGTTGCATATTTGTGAAACTCTTTTGGCTTTATTAGTGGCAGCTGCTGATGTTTCCCCTTTTTGACGAAACTCATTATAGCATTTTGTCAATAAAGTTGCTAATGCTTAGTGCTAATGTCACTTATGTCATCGTAATTCATTATTTGTCTACGGTAATTTCTTATTTGATAGATAAAAAATAGTATGACGACAAAAATGGGCACAGACCACATTATATGTTCTGTGGACTCATGAGACAGTTTTGGTCATTTTTCTTCTAGAGAGTCCACAGACCATATGTGGTATGCTTTAAAAAAACTATTTTCCAATTTCATATACAGCGTGGCGGTACAATGGTGACATTAATTTAACACACATATACGTTTTCACATTTTCGTTTCATGAAGAAATTATGTTTCCATTAAACGTTATTATTTGCGGATTTATTTAAAGTTTTCTAAAATAGCATTTTGGAGCAACCTGTACTTAAAGAACTGTCGCGCAGCGGTCATTTGCCGGGTCACGGATCATAACATCGCATCAATGAAATTAAAATAAATAAACAATACTTTAAAGTAACGTGATATCCCTTTGTCGGCGAGCGGGCGGCGCGCGGCGCAGGCGACGCGTGCCCCCCCCCCCCCGCCCCGTCGCGTCGCAGCGAAATCCAATTCTTTTTTTTGCATTTCTATTCTAGTGCTAGCCTAACTCGTGCCCTTGACACACTTCTTCACAGTAGTGCACATAATTACGTCGACTAATTTTGTGAATGTTTCCGCGAAAAAGACGCTTACCTATTGTTTTATTTATTTATTTTTGTGTAATGAACTAATGAGTAATTAGATTATGGTACTGCGATAAAGACGCTTTGTTTTGTTTTCGTTTTCTAATTTAGTAGGTACGTTGACATCTCTTGCGATACGGGCGCTTTTATTTGTGTTATTAGTGCTTGTGTAAACTTGTGATCGTGATGGCAAATACACATCCGAACTACACATCAGCTGAATATGCAGACATGATCCTAATTTACGGAGAATGTCGTGAAAATGCCGCTCTTGCCATAAGGACATATCGCGAGAGATATGGCGGTTCAAGACAATGCCCTACTAATCCTCGCACTATTGTAGGAGCTCTTCAGCGCATCCGCGAAAACCAGCCAGTGGATCCTAGGTCTCAACGCCCTGATCGACCACCTACACGACAAAACCCAATCCAGTTAACTGAAAATGTGCTACAATATTTCCAAAACCAACCCAAAACTAGCCTCCGCCAGAGCGCTAGGCATTTTCAAGTTCATCACAGTACCGTCCATACGATATTAAAGCGCGAAAAGTGGCAGCGCGTGAAGCGACGCGTTGCCGCTCCGAGATAACGTAAGCCAGCGTAACGTAGTAAGTAATTTCATGAATGATTTTTTGCAAGGGTGATCCCAATTTTAGTTACATTTTTATCATTTAGTTTGTTTGAAAAAATTTTTTTTTCAATTTACGAGTTATTTTAACCTACTAAAATTAATATGATTAAAGGGCACTAGCCCTACACGTGTGTTAAATTAATGTCACCATTGTAGCGCCACGCTGTATATATATTTCACAGCATTATTTATTTATTTACACCCACAAGATACCAGTTTTCACAAAAACATAACTGGACTTGTGAGCAATTTTCACTCTATAAACCTGGACAGTGAACCTGTTAAGGCTATATATAAACTATAATGTATGTATCAGATAAAAATCAAATAAAAAAGTGAAAAGTCTGATGTAAGAATAAGCAGAATAAGCAGGAAATTAAAGGCCCAGTTCAGCAAAAATGCCAGACGCTGGTTTTCAACTGGACCAGCTCCCTAATTACGTAACACACTATCAAACGGAATCTGAATAATTTTGAAGCAAATTGCTAATACATTGCTTCATAAATTCGAAAAATTTGTCTGCTTTACACGTAAATAACGCAATGAATGTTGTTGAACTGTCAAAATGAAACCGATTCCGATTGACAATGTGTTACGCAATTGCCCCGCTGATCACAGATCCTTCATTTTGTGTGGCCAGTGATTTTGCCAGTTTTGCCCCTAAAAGCAAGTTGGTAAAACCTTTAAAGTTGCTGACCCAAAATTTTCTTCTGTCGACCTTAGTTACTCGTTGAGAATAGCTACTACCCAAAAAGCAAGTGAAGGGGATTTTCTTTTCCACTATTTTCGGGTTTTAAGCCCGATGCTGTTAAAATCAGGTTCGTTTTTTTCAAAGGCTTTTTAGACGGGGTGGAAATCATTTCTTGTTAGTGTCCGATGCCAAAGTTGGAATAAAGGAACTCGCATCGTTTCGCAGTCCATCTATTTGTTTCTATAATTGTGGCCGTTGGGAATTCTCAGTAACAGGATTTACTAATAACCTTTTTTCGTTCCAGTAAGTTCATTATATTATTAAAATCATGTCTAACAGCATGAATAAAATCGGTACTATTGCCGCCATCTTGATTTTTTAATACATTTCACAAAACAATAGCACAAAATGTTTACCACTAACGGTTCCCCGTCAACGTCATTCGAGCGCCAAAACATCCATAAAGCAGTGTAATTATGGTACTGGTTCTGGTCTGGTACTGGTACGAAACATCGAATACGCAATCTAATCCCAGAGTCCGAACTAATCATGCTGTCAAAATTAGCACATGTCAAAAAAAAATGTTCAATTGACGCTATCCCGTCAGTTTAATTACTGGCACAGTGTGAACAAGATTTAGGGCAATATTTACATTTTACTGCAGCGGTACGGCGCGTCCTGGCCATCCGACCGAATGTAATTAGTGTGGTGAGGCGACACAAAATTATGTAGCCACTATATAGTATAACTAGTGTGATGTGGAGTAGAGAGGACGTGGAGTGATAATGTGAAAAAGAACAACTGTAAACTTAAATATGTTGGTGTAAGTATGTATCTGCACCCTAATTGCGTAACACAGTATCATTCACAGACTGAATCATTTTAAAGGATATTGCTAATCTACATATTGCTTTATATGTTCGAAAAGTCTGTCTAGTCAACAACGTAAATAACGCAATTAATGTTGTTGAACTGACAAAATGAAAGCCTTTGCCACTGTTGTGTTAAGGCTCCTTCAAACAGGCGCGACACGACACGCGACACAAAGGCACCGCAAGTCGCGCAACGAGCGGTGCCTTTGTGTCGCGCGCGATTCGCGTCGCGCGTCGCGTCTGTTTGCAGGAGCCTTTATGCAATTACCCCGTAGTAATCTTCCGGTGAAGATCGTTTCCATATCCACGCCTAACAAGTTCACTGAACGATTTTTTATTTAAAGATTTTTTTAAACAGCACGTGGAACCTGTAATGGGTGTAGGTATGTATTCCATTTACTGTTTACTCCATGCGGGGGTACACACTGTCTACACTCGGTAAAATTATATTTTAATGTCGGAAAACTCTCCCGCCGTGTGTTGAGAACATTTTTCAATAACGAAATGGTTCTGCTGGGGTACGAACATAACTTCATTTGTTCTTATTAAATTGGATGGAGAGCCGCGCTGTTTGTGAACTTTTAGTCAATATTTCGTTGAACTTATTTTCATCATATCAATAAAGTTTTTATGGATATCGTTTTTTTATATTATATTTTGTCTGTATACGCTGACAGATGAACGTGGGCCTCCGATAGACTGCTGCAAACAAAATAATGGCCATATTTTTGCAGTAAACGCAAAGTTTGGCTAGTGGCTAGGATATTTTGGTGCCTATTTCAACATCTAAGTGTGGGTGACTAATTACTAATCGTACGTTTCCTTTCCTTATCCGTTCTTCTCCATAGGAACGTTAGGAACCTACTACGCTTTTGAACGAGAAACTAGCTTCATCTTTCTGACTGACCGATCGACACCTTGACAACTGAAAAGTACGAGTACCTATAATTGGGTATATTGAAATAAATGCTTTGAGCTTAAAATGCTCAGAGTTTTTTATAAAATAATATGTTTTATTTAGGTACAACACTAAAATATTTATAACCAGTCCCTTCCGTCATTAATAATCCAAATCATTCAGCATATTAATGACCAATTCATAATAAATAATTAACGACAAATTCGCGAGTATCACGCCAAGTGAGATATTGATTTCATGAATTAGTTTGCCGGTCGCGTTCGAGGTTTGCGGCGCCTGCCCTGAGCCCCTGAGCCCCTGGCTCCCTGCACGCGAACATGCCTCCACTCTGTCTGGTGAAGTTTATTGCTATTAAATTGCGACCATGGTGTTTGTGATCCCTGGAAAGGCAGAGGCTCCAGCGCTTAATTGGATTCCAATATTATTATGACTACGTTTTGTGGTATCACAAATTATCAAAGAAATCAAGAATGGGAACAAACAAAACACAATCGGTCTTCTTTACTTTCTGCGATTAACAGGATCAGCGGGGTAATTTCGTTCCACGCAGAAAATGTCAATAAATCGTAAGGCGTTTCATTTTGACACTTCAGCCACGTTAATTTCGTTATTTACGTTGTTGAGCAGGCGATTTTTTCAAACCTATGTTGTAATGGATTTCCTTAAAAATCCTGTGTTACGCAGACGGGTTCTAGTTTCATTATTATACCAGATACCGTATTTGTACGATATACGTGTACGTACCGATATACGTGTACGTACACGTATATCGTACAAATACGTGGGAAAAAAAAACTAAGTTGTCCCTAATAAACCGATAACAGTTGTAGTACCGAAATATTAGCATTTACAGTGCTTGTTATAAGAAAGCCTAAACGTGGCTTGGCTATAAACATATAACTTTTGTTCTAAATCAAATAAGTAGGCACATAGCCGGCAATTCCTCTATTTTCAGAAAGTAAAATAGCACCCCGAAACACGAATCAAAGTAATTTCATCCGCGGCGCGATCGAGTTATTTATTGAATCTTGTATCAGCCGTGTTCTACAAACTTATTACATAACAGAGCTTTTGTTTCGTACTACCTAGCTGTTGCCCCTAACTTTGTTCGCAAACAATACTTATTTTATCCCTGTTGAGCCGATCAGAAGTTTATTTTTGAAAAGTTGTTAGTCTTCCGGGGTCTTGAGGGGCTCGTGGCTAAATAATAACAGCCACACGGGTCGATCAAAGTTATATCTACACTTGTCATGATCGGTTCGTGGATGACCATGAATTACATATCGTCGCCTTAGAGTGAAAACCTCGGGAATGCAATAAAAAATAAAAAAATACCAATACCAACAATACCAATACCAATACAAAACCAATACCTCGTAAGTAGCATTTTATGCATTTCGGACAATCTTATAGTATCGAACAGTTCTGGTTAAAAAAAGCGGGTTAAATTTTATATTAATTAATAAAAATACGTTACAGAACCACCTTTTATGTTTTTTTAACCGACTTCAAAAAAGGAGGTTCTGTATTCTTATTAATTTTATTTAATCCGCTTTTATACCCAGAGCTGTTCGATACTATAAGATTGTCCGTTATGCATAAAATGCTACTTACGAGGTATTGCATTCCCGAGGTTTTCACTCTAAGGCGACGATATCGAGACCTGTAGCTGAGCTCTCATTCGCGGTTCTTTGACAGTCGTTACGGGTAGACAGATTAGAAGCCCAAAAGTCTGACAACCAGTCTTACCAAGGGGTATCGTGGTACCTAGTAGACTGGGTTGTGGTGGTCTGATAGGCAGTCGCTCCATATAAATTACTGGTCTTCAGCTGCAAACTAGAAGCCGACCCCAACATAGTTGGGAAATGCTAGGTAGATTGATTAGTTAGTCTTCAGGGCACCCTACAGCCTATTAGGAAAATATATAAAGTAATGATCTTTAGGCTGCACATTTAAGACACTTTTATTTATTTATTTATTTTTTCGGGATGGGAAATCAATATTTAAGACACTCAGTCACGGTACTGCTTTAAACAGAAAGATTTTCAGTTTTCACACACAAAATATAGAAAAACAAACCCACAGCAACCTAGATTCCTTTAAAAAAATACTGTCTCTTTTTTACGAAACGTAATTATCCCGAAATCACTCTAACGTACGTCATTTCGGTTTTTTATCCCGAAAATCCGCGTCAGCCTGTATATGTGTGTATTTATAGGAAACGAGTAAGTTCAAGCACCTACCGCTATAAGTTAGATTGAATTGGATGCCGAGTACTTGCCTACCTGACTGCATTTTATTGCTATGGCCAATGTTTACTGCAAGCCGTATTCTCTAGGAAGACGATTGTCTTTTGTCGATAAACGTCGTGACTTTAGAAATGACTGTAATTCAGGAATAGTGCATGGTTTCTTTATAATATAGTGCTGACACTCTCACGAAATATACAGAGTGGCAGGAACACTGACGCGCAACCAATGATTCAATAGGTATATAATTCTGAATCCCCCTGTGTTGACATTTTTTGTCGATTATTAAAACAAATTTGCTCTTCTATACATTTTGACCGCGTGGGTAAGTATTGCACTTTTTTATTAAAACAGCAGATATTTTTTTATTACTGGGGAAAAATTTTTGCCCTAGGGGGTCTAGAACTCAGCGGGATTGTCCGAAAGGGTTACCGCTGGCCCGGAACATAAAGGCTAAAGAAGGAACACGGGTGGGTTTTAGTCAGTAAGAGTCTGACACTCCCTTCCGCTCCACCCAGAGCGGGAGGAGTCATTTGATGATTTCCCATCCTGAAAAAAAAAAGTGTGTCTAGAATCATGTCCTGAATTCATGGTTTTAGTTTGCACGTCGATGTCCCCGCCACGCCATATGGTAACGAGTTTTTATGTATTTCCAAAAAAAATACCAATTGGTACAACCCGTCTGTCTGCCTTCAAAGCAAGAAGGACAGGAATTTTCTAGACAAGCTCGTTCCATCGTAAACCACATCTATCGCTTTCCAGACGTGATCGAGACTAAGAGCAAGACCAAACTGTATAAAAAAAATATCCTTGAATTCTTTTGTGTTCTTTCCAGTGCCACAGTAGCACTGGCTTTGAAGGTTCTGTCATATCTGAATGAAGTTTTCAGTACCTAAAAATAGTAAAAACAGAGTAACTTTATCCATTTCGTTGTCCTTCATTAACTAGCCAGTCCCCCGTTTGAGACAATATTACTTTTTGTTCCTCATTTTAAAAGACGCAGCGCCACAGAAAACTAACATCAGACGAGCCGGGACAAAACGCCCGCGGCTAGAGTTGCACTCGGCCGCGTTTTGTTATTGCTCTTTTTACGTCATGCTAAATCCCGGGATTATCTCGGGAACAACTGTGAAAGTCCCGGGTTTACATAAGAGGATTGGGTTTGTATTCTGACAGTGGTATTATTTGCTCAAACTTTAAACATGGACCGTTTTGTACTGCTGTTTGTTTTGTCACTTTGTATTATAATTTGTTCATTAAATATATTGATTTTTATTTGTCAGAGAAAGGTATTGCGAATTTGCACTGCAATTACAAACGATTTGTCACGAATACTGTCTTTGTATGTACTGGCGAGATGGGCGGACGACTTTGTTACCATCGCGGTTAGAACCTGGACGAGGCTAGCACAGGAACGTGGGGATTGGCACCTATAAAGAGAGGCCTGTACCCAGTAGTGAAGGAAGGTTAATCGGGCTGTGGATAATGACGATAATGACTACATATGGCCATCCTACAAGTACTACATATCATTCAGACTGAGTAGGTGTGCGAGTCATGTGTCGTACATACATGGCACACGCGCAATGCAGAGATCAGCACCTTTCTGTCGCCTTGCACAAATTATAGTGTAAAGCGACAGTACACGATCAGCATTCATAAACAGCTGTATTCATTCACACAAAATTCATATTAAAAAATTTTTTTTTTTCTGGAGCATTAGTTACGTGCTAGTAAAATATATTCAACTAGCTTCTGCCCGCGACTTCGTCCGCGTGAAATTTCTTGTTACTCCGACCCACCCGGTCGCATCGCATCGCCTGCCCGCGCTATTACTTCGTTTTTGCTTAGCGTTCTTTCTGACTTTTTTTCTTTTTGCTCGGCTCCATAGCGTGATGTTAAATAGCCTATAGCCTTCCTCAAGAATTGGGCTATCAAATGCAAAAATATTTTTTCAAATCCGACTGGTAGTTCCAGAGATTAGCGCGTTCAACCAAACAAACAAACAAACTCTTTAGCTTTATAATATTATAGTATCGATAAACCATAATCTTTGGCTATCCGTGACTTATCATTAAAGCTAACATCCAAGTTGTGTGCGATCCATTCAGCAGCGCATAAAGTGGTTTAGTCTAAAAATATATTACAATAGTTCGAGTTGATCGATTGGTTTGTATGTAAACTTCCCACAATGAAACTTCAGAAAGGTATACCTACTAAAAACGTATTTACGTATACTGAGGATCCAATAATCTCAATTATATTTACGTATACTGAAGATCCAATAAGCCAAATTATAAATGTGTAGGCGGTCGCATTTGCCCATGCACCTGAGATAATTATCGTATAATCGCATTTTTACGCATAAGAAGGCAGGCAAACCGGAATTACACGATTGACATCTTCCGTCTACGTTTCGATTTAACGACGGATTTAACTTTCTTAACTGAATTTTATTGGCATTATTGTCGTTCGTTTAATCTTCGTTGATAGATGAGAATGACTTATGGCCCGGGTTCGAACACAGGGAGGCTTTACTTTGTGTAAATAATTTCACCACCACTGCTCTCAAAACGATGAAGGAAAACATTTTGAGGAAACCGGCATGTCCAGGAACCAAAAATTCGAAGACATGTGACAACTACTAACCCTGGGCCCGCGTGGTAGATTATAGCCCACTCCCTCTCGAAGAGAGGAGGCCTGTGTCCCAGCAGTGGGAACATTATAGGATGATAATACTACGCCTGATACCATTTTAGCGTCGAATTTAAAAGGAAATTGTGAACAAAGACCAATGAAGGAACATTCTTTAGGAGAACTTTAGCAATTAACCATTACTGTGAAGTAACTCATTCCGCCGAGACTTTTGAACTGAACTCATTCCATTATTATTCTTGATTTATTTCCATCCGGACAATTCAGTATTTTTTTAATTATTACTACCGGACCGGATAAGGGCGTTGATTCTCGAACATAATCGAGTAACTTACTACTTTATCATTGGTCTAGTGATCGCAAGCGCTACCGCTGAGCATGAAAGAAAGAAAGAAAATACGTTTATTTGCGGCAAACATGACGCATAAAAATAAAAAACACAAACAACAGAAAAACAAAAATACAATTTGGGAGAAAGTATACGTCACAGAAACGACGATAACCTGACTTGGTTACCGTACGTCATTTTCGGGTGACCACTGAAAATCAGCGTGTTGTGGATGCGCTGTGGGTCCCCCCTAACACAGTATTATGCTAAGTGGAAGCTTTTTCTCACACGACACACGTGCCGCTGCCGACTACTTGTGTTCCGTGCTCGTCTCCGCTAGAAGTAATAGTGTTTTGGAGCTCGTAACTATATTCTGATTTTTAATTTGTCATATTGACATAAAAAAAGGTCGGTCGCAGCTGTTATTTTAGTCTATCAAATGAAAAATCAGAGTTTATATTATTAGTTTATTATTCGAGTTAACAGATTTTTATGCACGTATTTTTGTTTGTTTCTTCAAACAACAAACTACATATTCCTTAATCTCTTCAAATCTCCACAACAATATAGTGAATCACTGTGTGTCACACAAGTGTTGTACAGTGGCGGGTGGACGACAAACGTCGTTATCTCCAGGAAGTCCACTTTAATTTACTTAAGCTCGCATTACATCGACTAACGTTGCTCTCTAGACGTTATTTATTGGTGCTCATACTTAAGCTGTCCACTTCGAGTGGCTCTTTTTACTTTGTAAAGAAAAAATTTGATGTATATTTGTTTTTTATTTACTTTAGAGAGCCTCTGAGCCCCTAGCTCCCTGCACGCGAACAATATTTATATGACTCCGTTTTGTGGGATCACAAATTATCGAAAAATTCACGTTTGGAAACAAACGAAACAAAATCGCTCTTCTTTGCTTTCTGGTAATAGCGTAACACACATAAAACGGCAATCAATCGCAATGCCTTTCATTTCAACGTTACTCTTTAGACGGTATTTATTAGTGCTGATACTTAAGCTGTCCATGTCGAGTGGCTCTTTTTCCTTAGTTAAGAAAAAATGTGATGTCCATTTGTTTCTTTTTTCTATTTACATTAGTGAGTTATTTAGCAGCTTGGCATTATTGATACAAAATCAGTTCAAGCAGCTGCTAGCAATGCTCCAATAAGATTTTATTAGAATTGTATAAATTATCACATAAAACTAATATCGATTAATTAATCACTTAATTAATTAATCAACTCAGCCTATCGCAGCTCACTGCTGAAGATAGACCTCTCCTAGGCTGCGCCACAGCACCCTGTCCTCCCCCTTTCTTTTTCAGGATGGGAAATCATCAAATGACCCCTCCCGCTCTGGGTGGAGCGGAAGGGAATGTCAGACTCTTGCTGACTAAAACCCACCCGTGTTCCTTCCTGAGCCCTTTATGTTCCGAGCCAGCGGTAACCCTTTCGGACAATCCCGCTGACCCGGCAGGCTTCGGCCCTGACGGGCCCCTTCTGATCTGTCCTCCACCTTCCGCATCCAGTATGTCCCAGCCACCTTCTTTAGGAATTCACCTCCTTTTATCAAGTAGTGCTGACTTTAAATATCACTTTAAGTCTAGCCACAAATTATTTGAAGAAGCACACAAGTTATTTTATAGTGGCTAAATTATCATGCAATTTTAAATTATCATGCAATTTTCTGTGAGGAATAAAAATACGACGCCCATGCACTTGCATTATTCATAGATATTATACATGCAGACTCAGTCACGCTGCACTAAAAATAGAACTCTTTTCGTCTCGTGGGAGACGGCCACAACAGTAACTCATGACGTTTCATTATAATACTACTTGTCCGTCTGACTGAATAAATATCTATGACCAAATCCAAAGCACAACTACATATCCCTGTAAATAATAGTCTATATCTATTAGCAATCGCTCAATAGATGATAGAGTTATTAACATCAAGCGGTCAAACTAATCCAATGTTCCAAATTGAATACATGACGTGTGAAATTACTGTCCAGCAAAACAATGCAATATTCATTATTCACCCACAACTTTCGCACAGCAGGACTTTGTGCGAGGTTAACTTAAATCCTACATCCTTACTGCATTTCTGTTTACAAAATTTCCAAACTTAATTAAAATTAACAACAATCAACAAGGTCGAACTGGCATCTCATAAAATTTTAACCCTTGATAAGAAAAGGTTATATTAAACGGGTTGGACTTTGAAATTGGAACGAAAGGGGTTCGAAGTTTGAAGTTCTCGGTAGCTGCGAGGCAAATTGTATGTGTTTAGGCGTGGCCTGACTTTCGACTTTTGGCCTAGTTAGTTACTGGCAATTTCATTAAAACTAGTACATGTGATTGTTAAATTACTGTACATACAATATTGAATTATAAGTGTTTCACCATCACCAATGCTATGAGGTAGTAAAGAGTTAGATTGTGCCTTTGTCATTACACTCATCATCTAGCCTTTTGCCAACTATGTTAAGGTCGGCTTCCAGTCTAACCGGATCCAGCTGAATACCAGTACTTTACATGAAGCGACTGCCTAACTGACGCCCAAAACCCAGTTACTGGTTAAAACTATATCCCTTGGTAAGACTAGTTGACAGACTTTCAGGCTACTGACGACCCGTAACGACTGTCAAAGAACAACGAGGGGACGTGGCCTGCGAGGAATTTGAACAATAGGTATTTGAAGAAACTATTGCCGTCGCCTTACCTCAAGTCTGCCCGTAGTGTGTGATAGGGACAGCTGCAGCTCAGACCGAAATTATCACAAAAATTTTGACGAGATCGACGTTTAGTATTCCCCCTTTTTCTCCTCGAAAACTGAGCCGATTCAATTATTTTTTATATTAACATTTTATGAAAGAGTATGTTTAGGTTCCTAACAATTTTTTTTATGTTAAAAAGTTTCCTAATTTGTCTGTTAGTCCTCTAGTCACAGCGGTAAAAATAGGGCATTTGTTGTAATTTTTGGAGGGTCGTATTTTCTTTACTTATTAGTTGCTGAAAAAAATAAAATGACAGGGATGTATTCACTGCAGACCTTCATTTTATGAAAAAAAAAAAATATTGCTCTAGAGGCATTTTTCAGGAAGAAAAGAGGAGAATACATTTGTATGGAGAATCGCACGCCCTGTTCCCTCTCGCGGTCTTGGTATATGAAGATGGTCACCCATCCACAGACCAACCGCGGCAAGCGAACGACCCGCACGGCTGTTATGACTTAGCCACAAGCCTCTCTATTTGTCACCACACTATGCTTGGTAATTGCGTGTTAGCGATTTCAGCGAAGTCCAACTTTTGCTCCCTGCTTCCTTTTTTTTCTTCACCGTAATTCATCAATAAAACCAAATTGCGTAAACTTTACAGCCACGATGTGATCTATCAAACAACCTCAGAGTTTTCTGAACGAAAGCTATAAATGAAACCATCCATCAACATGCCACTTATTCGAAAACAGCGTTTTAGAAATTAGACTTCAAACAATAGACGATTTTTTTCCGACAGAAAACCTTTTCCCATTTTAACCTAGCAACTGACACCCGAAAACTTAAAGCCACTTGTCCCAGATCGTCCAATAAAAAAAACTTAACACATTTTGTCAAACTCGAACGGGGTGAGTAGGTACCCCTCCCACAATCTGGCGGGAACCAGCGAGCACGTCAGTAGAAGGAGGCGGTGGCCGTAATTGCCTGCTACCAGCAACGCTAATAACAAAGTTTATACGCAGCACGAATTCATGATGCGAACATTAAGAGCGCTCAGGCCATCAGACATCTTAAACACACGCCGCAATAAACAGATGTAGGTAGTGTAGGTTATGCTAATGTCCGTTTTAGTTCTAGTCGCTTTCATGCCTTGTATTGTTGTAAAGAAAATGTCAGTTTTCTTGTTAAGATAAAACGAGATAATCTATAGGACAAATAAATAAAATTTAAGTGTCGGTTTGTAATGTCAAAATAAAAGCTTTTAACTAAAAGCATAATATTATGAAAGTATGTACAGACGCCAGCACGTCAAGCTACCCGAAACTGTCAAATTTTCCCAAACAACTTTGAACCTTCTTCTTTAGCGATAAAGTTGAAAATATATTAAAGAAATTTGACAGATTGTAGTAGCTTGATGTGCTGGCGTCTGTACATAAAGTACTTTTAAATTATATTTTTTTGAGAGGGGTAAGGGTGGACGAAGAGACGTAAGCGCGGGGACGACGAGCCGTAAGCGCGGGGACGACGAGCCGTAACGCGCTGCACCGCGATTCGTGAGCTTGTCCCGAGGTGAGGCGATTACGTTACGATTCCGATTAGTGTGCGTTGCAGTATGGAGTTTCATACAAAGAATACTGAACGGCTCGAGTTGATACGGTGCCGATCTCTTTCCGGTTTGATACGTGTGCAAACCTTGCAACTGCTAGTCAGAGGGAATATGTTTGGAAAATTCTAGGAAATAATTTAATGTATTTTATTCAACTTCGCTCGCAGATGGAGGAGCAGATTTATAGTAGTAAACGCGCTTTATATAGTATAATTAGTCAGATTGCATACTTTTATCATAAATAACCCTTTTTTCTTTCTGATGTTACATCTTCGTTTGTGCCAACTTAAGTAAAATTAACATGCCATTAGCATCTGTCCAATCAGCGAATAGCGAGTGAAATTGTTTATGAGATCACATTTAATAAAGTGTCAACTACGGTTTTATCCCAAAGGAGTCTTTCTTATAATAATGGAGGAAGTCTTGTCTTAAAATTGTTTATTTAGCATTCATAAATTGGAGTAGATACTTATTCAAGCACATAAATGTACAGAGGCGGACTTAATGCCATAGGAATTTTCTACCAATCAACCTTTGGGTGATGCAGAGACAAACAGTAGTAGGTGCAATTATGAAAATTGAGTAATATATAAATATATTTTATATAAAAATACACGTAAATCTATTAAAACTATAAATTAAACTAAATTATCTATCTATTAAACTACATCGCCGACCCCAACATAGTTGGGAAAAGGCGTAACTGTAAATGCCTAATTGAATAATATTATTAGTATATTAAAAGTCATAGAAATAAAACTAAAAGATTCGGCTTAACTCCGTGACTGTACTAATAATGAAATTGGGCAGTGGGTCCAGTCGACCTATTCAAAATGTGATTAGGTTGAGTGATCCCGTGGGTCCAGTTCGAGTGGGTCCAGTTGACCAAAGACTCCTAGGCAGATGATAATAAATTTAATTAAACTATTCCTCGCTCCAAATTCCAAAAAAATAAAGTTATTATAACATAACATCACGCCTTATTTCCCCAAAGGGTTGAGTAGAGGTGTACCCATAGTAAACCCACATTTCGCCCATTTATGTTTAAGTGAAATCAACCAAGTACAGATCCAAATCAGGCTAAAAGTCATCCAAAGGCAATGGAAAGGGATATGCTTGGAGTTTCCCGGCGTGATCGAATCAGAAATGAAAAGATCCGCAGGAGAACCAAGGTAACTGACATAGCCCGAAGAAATGCCAAACTTAAGTGGCAGTGGGCAGGGCACATTGCTCGCAGAACAGTGGCCGATGGGGCCGAAAGGTTCTGGAGTAGCGACTGCGAACTGGAAGACGTAGCGTTGGAAGGCCTCCCATAAGGTAGACCGACGACCTTGTGAAAGCCGCAGGAACTCGTTGGATGCGAGAAGCACAAAACCGGTCGAAGTGGAGATGCCCAAGAGGAGGGATATGTCCACCAGTGGACGTTTTTCGGCTGAAATGATGATGATGATGAGGCACAAATACAGACTTAGGGCTGCTACTGAGAAATTCCAGACAGAAAAACCCAATAACATTTTTCCCAATGCGGGAATCGAACCCAGGACCTCATGCTTAGCAGTAGTGCTTGTTACCACAAGACCAACGAGAACATCAAAGTAATACTACGACAGTAGAAATAACGAAGGCGATCATATTTTTATGATTCACACTAAAATCTCAGGTTTTTGATAACGTTACGCGACGCCGCAATCCATCATCAAGAAAATATAGAGCAATAAAAATACTGACATGTCATACAGAAATAATAACTGATATTTATTTGTTCGGGCGGTAACGGGATCGCTGACCATACGAAATGTTTCTTCATTTGAAAGAAGATTGTATTTTTTATGATTTATTTCGTAGCGAGTTCGTCTTGTGAGAAATATTTTCATGCCATAGGTACCAATATAAAAATTACTCTGATTTATGTAAAAGAAGTCAAACAGAGCAGGTATGTGTAGCGGCATTTACACTGCCACATGCGATCTACGCATCATACTGACGTCACGCAAAATCCTGCATCTCGCAAGCAAAGTTTACCGCGCAACTAGCCTATTATATACAACAGCCCGACATGAATCATCGGGCAGTTGCCCACCAGACGCAACACCCGTCTGGTTGAAGGATCCTCATTTTCTCTGGAGGTTGAGTGAACTTTACACCCTATTCCTCATCCCTTTATAAAAGGATCATAACAGGTGGCATTGCGTAGTTTCTACCTACCCAGTTATGTTAGTCAAAACATTATAAACGACTAACGTATTATATAGTCATAAATATGGATAGGTAGGTTATTACTTACCTACCCATATTCTGAACATGATACGTCTTGCAGTTAAGCCTCCTACAAACAGGCGTGACACGCGATATAATCGTGCGCGACACAAAGGCACCGCTCGTTACGCGACTTGCGGTGCCTTTGTGTCGCGTGACGTATCGCAACTTTTTTAATTAAAAAAAATAAAAAAAATCGGTTGTCTGTAAAGTCGGTTTACTGACGATAGTTGAACGAGACAACGTCATAAGAAAATACTGATGGAATAGTTGCATTGCATTTGTTAATATTCGCTTGCACTTCAAGCCGCCATGGAACGCTACAGAGCAAGGCCGCGAGGTAACGCTACATGAGTCATGTTTTTTCGTGAGTGCAGCCAGCTTCATCGATTTATTAGACGTTGTCACGTCAAAAAATTTGTTTATTTCAGACTAGGTAATGTCCATATTTTGTTAGTAACATATTAATTATCTTAGGACTAAGGTTAGTAGCAATGTAGGTAGGTAGGTAGGTATAACTTGATTGAGAATAAATTAAATTGAATTAGAACAAATTATTTTTGAAGGAGTCTTTATACTAAAGTACAGTGAATTACTGAAACCACCGGTAATAATTTTTTAGATCTATTTGAATAACGAAATATAAAAATATATAAAACATTATAGTAATCCCACCTTTTTCAAACACGCGATTCGTTTATGCACCACTGAGTCATATTTTCACAACAGGTGCAAAAGGGTATTTCATAACCTTGTGTAATAACAATATAACCTGACCTTTTTAGGGTTATATTGGCATCCTATTGATTTTGAATATAAAACAGGCTATATTGGAAAAGTTAATATAAACACGGTCCATTGGACGCAACGAAATATGGGGGGCTATATAAATAAATGTAAGTTATTTCATTGTATGTTACTGTATTTTAGCTTTTGTCTTGTTTATGAATAATACTTTTCGATTGTACTGTGTTAATTGGAGAGGATAATGATACTTCAGAGCCTTGTAGTTCAACTAATTGTGTACTGAAATCGACTTTTGACGTTCGAAAAGTGCTGAATCTCAGCCTAATTTAAATAAATGACTCTTACTTTTTTTTTTACTTTTTATTATACGAGTATGAGATGGAAAACGTAGCTGCGAAAATAAATCATTTTATGTATTATATGAAGATAATTTTATCTAAGCTATAATAATATTATAAAGAGAAAGCATTAGATTTTTTTGTATGTTTGTTTGTTCCGCTTTACGCTAAAATGGCTGAACGGATTTGAATGAAATTTGGCTCATAGGTAGACCATGTACTGTATTAGGACATAGGATACTTTTTATCTCGATATTCTTACGGGATCCAGACTTATGCGGGTGAGTCCGCGGGACGCAGCTAGTAGGAATATATTGCTGTAATTGATTCACTTCGTTAAAATCATGAAAATTTATGTAATATGACACCTATTACGACCAAGTTAAATACACATTCTAAAAAAAGTCCCTACTCTAAAAAGACATCGTAAACTCGGCTTGCAAAACACAAAATATCCAGCGGTCCTGTAAGGCTGTAACCTCAGAACTAATCCAACACCCTTTCAAGCATCAAAACACATCCACCTAATTAGCTAACGTAAACCGTCATAATACATAATTAACACCCACACACATACACACTCAACAATAAAAGCTAGACACGATACGGGTTAAATCCCCGTGTCCGGAAACGGGCATAAGCGATGCGGGCTGGGCTTACGGGATGATGTCACCGGAACGAGCCTGAAGAGAACCGGAGGCATCTCGCAAGTAAGACTCGATCGTACGGTTCGGAAGTAATTTTTCTTTTTAAGAACAATTTTAGTTGTTCTGTCAGAGTTGAACTGGTGTAGTGTAGTATCATCGTTTCTTGAAAACGGGGTTAAATAGGTTTAGATTATTTTTTGTTTTTGTTTTATTTCACTTTTTTTTCGTTTTTTTTTTTCAAAGAGATGTCAGCACTGATTAATGGGGTCCGCTAGGGCCGTTTTAGGTTAATTAAACTTTAAAAAAAAATACTGCTTTGGATAACCAACGTTTATAAAAAACAACTGAAAAATAATATAGGGTGTTTGGAAGCTGAATACAAAGCCTTGATGGGGTGATAGTTGACACCATTTAGAGCATTTTGAGCCATACATGTCTTAGACGAAGTATGTTTTTTTAAGTTTTTCCCATTTAAAGTCGATATGTTATTTTTTACTAAAAGTTTGTAATTAAAAATAAAAACCCTTTAAAAACAAATTGCCATAGACTACGTTTAGAATAAAAGTAAATTGTTTCGACGTTCGGAAAATTCATGAAAAAGCGAAGAATAAACGTTAACAATTGATAACAGACACTGATTTATTGACCTTTACAATTTCACTAATTACTTACACTGAAAAAGCCATTATTCTTTCGAAGCTTTCAGAGGGATTAGTATGGCCACTGATTTTCAACAGGGGATTAAAATGAAACGCCAATGATTTCAGCCCTGAACCAATTATAAACAATTTAGGTAACAATTTATATACCTACCGTAAAAAATATTAAATTATGAATATGATTATAATTCATTTATATTCCCTAATTTCTTTTTCCTACCCCTAAGCCAACCTGTCTATTGAATTACGTGGATTATTATTATACTTTTTATTTTTGCACTTTGCAATTGCTACTATATTTGCTAAACTCATACACCTAATACATAACATGTTCTGAAAAACCTAGTTCTCTTGCTACGAAACTTTAAAATCCGTACGATATTTTCTAATCTCGTAGCCACGTAGTCGCGTAGCCGCTACACCTGCTACGGCCTACGAGGCCTCGTCCTTTCGGCCCGAGCCTATGTTAAGGGGCCGGCGGAACATGTGTAGTTCATACAAACGTAATACTAAAATAATTTGTAAATCAGACATTTCTTAATCTAGTGTGTATTTATTTCGATTGGATTACAGAATATTTAGGTTCCTCAATATATATATTGAATGGATCCTGATTTACAGACGAGTTATGAAAAACTTAGTTTCCTATAGAAATGAAATTCCTCAATATCTCGCCTTTATATCAGAGTCCTTTCAAAATATATATTTGGGAACCTAGATATTCTGTAATCCAATAGGAATAAATACTCACTATATAAAGAATATGTTTGATGTACAAATTATTTTGGTATTACGTTTGTATGAACTACGCATTAGTATGCGTAGTTCGCCGGCCCGGCCCCTTAAACCGCAAAACAATACTGTTCATTTATACCAATGGCAATGACGAACACAATTGGTGCTTAATTTTATCAGAACTTTATATTTAAAATGAACACTCCGGGATATAAATGGAAATACGTATGATTTTGAGTTTTGTTGTCATAATTGCGATTCTATTTTAGAAATTAATTGATTTTGGAGCAGCTGTTCTGGTTCTTTTGAAGCTTTTCAAACCACATATGATGAATAAAGTTCAGCACCAATTGCCTCAGGCATTAAGTCCGCCTTTGTAGAGTATTTCTTTTACTTGTGCATAAAGTTTTAATAAATAATAAAGTTCGTAACGTAACAAGTACGTTATGAACTGTATTAAATACATAAATTCTTTCATGACATAAAAAATGGTGAAGCCTCAGGGCTCAGAGCTCCTGCGTTAGATAAACACACCTGTGATACAAGAGCCAAAAAGACATTTCTTTATTAAACAGTTCTTTATCAAGTGCGAAAGATATTGAACCAAATCTTGAAATATGATTGTTAAAAACCTTTTTTAATCTTATTATTTGAAATTAGTGTAAAATTATATTCGGCTCAAAATATACATGCAAATTCCTGTCGTTCCAACTTCATTGTAAAGTTCAATGAATCCCGATTCGAGTCGGTAGTTTCATACTTTGACGGGTAGGTACGAGAACCCAGTGAATCGAGTAATCTCGTTAATTAATTCAAAACTTTGAAACTTGGAACAACTCTATTTTACTTTACTCGCACGTGCTAAGTAGGTACGTGGAATAGGGTCATACGTAGGTAATACTCGCTGTAATTAATATGCACCCTGTATGTATATGGACATACATACAAGCGTCCTGTATGTGGAGATACATACGTATATGTGTGTGAGACTGTGAGTGGCTTTGTACATTCTGAAATTTTAGTAATCTTTCAATAGATGTTAATTCTATTTTGCTCTAATATGCAAAACATTTATGTAGCTCGCTTTGCGTGCTATGATAATAATACTTAAGGATGAGTTCAACCAAACGGCTCGCACCGCATCGGATCGGAATGAATCTTATAATCTTTAAACGATATTAAATCGTATACACAGTATTTAAAGTCTATATTACCAAGCCGCGCACAGCAGCTTGACCGCGGGAGTCTTGCGCGACACGCGACCGTAGCCGAAAGTATGCTGCGACGAGCAATCTGCTCCGTACGCCAGTTGTCGTATTCGGTCGAATCCTTTCGACTGTCGTCCAAATTTTTCTTTTCCTCTTCTGTGGTTTATGATTATTTTCTGCTCCTTCTAATGCAATAGCCAACAATACTACGGCAACTTCAACCATTTTCAAAAACTAGAACACGTCAACACGGTAGGAATAAAACTATTTGACCAGGCGCGGAATACGTTCGCAAGCGACGTACGGAGCCGATCGTAAGCGTCGACATCCTGCCGGACGCGATCGGCTGTCGCCGCATCCGTTCGTATCCTTTCCGATCCGATATCGCATCGGATTATTTAAAACACCATTATTTAAAACATTTAGCGCAAAAACGGCTCGTATCGACGAGCCGAGCTAAATGTTTTAAATAATGGTACTAATAGTAGATATTATTGGAAATTCGGGGAGACAAGGTAAATGGAGAGTCGTTGTTATCCTCATTATGTTCTGTTGAACAGATATTCGATCCGTTTAGCTAAACGGTAAAGGGTCCAAGAGTCCAAGATATGTCTCGAAAGCCATTTCTTGGTCTTTTGACAGTGTTGAGCACTGTGCTGTGTTGTGTATGTGTTGTTATAAATGCACTAAGAATGAGCTTAGATGAGCATCAAGCAGTCAATTAAAAAGTTCAAAAAGTGATTCTATAAATAAATATGCTAAAATAAAAAACCTAACTGAAATTAAAGAACGTTTAAACAAATAAAAATAAACATCCAGTTTATTTAAGCGCATAAATGTACAGAGGCGGACTTAATGCCATAGGCATTTTGTACCAGTGATACAGAGACAAAGTGGTAGGTGCAATCATGATCCAGTTCGGCACAGAGTACCTACCTACCCTTTTACATAAAAAATAATGCACAAAAAGATTATTCTCCTAAGAAGGTGATTTAGTTTCTTCCCGGGAATAACGAACGAGACTGGAATTAGCATAATTTCGCACCACGACATGAATTTAGGAGTAAATGACGGCGTTTTATAAATGCAACGATTCCCATTATTTTTTAGGCCGTAGCCCTTAAATTCTCGGACCGCCTATCAAGTTTAATGATAGCTTTAGACAATTTTTATTTTACTCTATTTTTATTTTATTTATATTATGTTTTTTTTTTATTCAATCGAGACCCAATATTAAAAATTCACACACACCTGCGGGGCGGGGTAATTGCGGGGTAAAGCAGACGAACTTTTTAAACATATGCAATGGACCAAAAATATTCAAAATCTTTCGGCTTATCAAAAGTGTGTTACGCCAATGGGATGCCTATTATTCATACAGGGAAGAAAAACGAGAACATAGTGTGCATACTATAGGTACATTAACACTTGCTAATACCGTTTAATGTCTAATATCACTCCAATCTATTGACTCGCCACTTAGGGAACATTAAAAAATAAACGCAACAATCAAAAGTAAAAGAAAACAAATTAATGAGGCCCAATGTCAATTTCCCGTTTTCATTCTCAAAACAAAAAACATTGGGGCCAAAAAACAATGGACTGCAGGCTAATGGCGGAAAAAACGCGTTTTTGTATGCCAGTTACTTGTGTTTGATATGACGAATATATTTTTATTTGGGGGTTACATTTATAAAAACAAACACAAGTATTATTAAAATGGCCGCCAGTTGTTGAATTAATTAAACTGGGGGAGGGTGCCAATGGAAAAAGGGTTTTATACCGTCAGCAAATAGAAGAGTGGAAAACGTGGCAACACTCGACATTTTTGAGGGTTCACAAAATTAAGATCTAAATTAAAAACCATAACATTCCAACTTATTTTCACAGAGATGAAGCCTCGACATTTTGCAATATTGTCGCTCTGAATGAGAATATATTTTTATGTCGGCCATTATTCATGCTACAATGTGAACCGTTCTCAAAAACCTTATAACAAGTTTTACAAAGAAACAGACGGGAGCCCTCGGACATAATTGGCATTTAAATAACCTCGTAAATAAAAGTGAATATAAATAACTGATAATGGCTCGTTTTAATTTTCATAATGTGACTTAGTTTTTCGTTGTTAAGACCGCAAGGTCGGATATGGCGCCATCTCGCGGTGGTACGACGTCGCATTTAATGTTACGAGGAGAAATAAATTGTAACAGGTCTAGTCGAGCAGTTTAACATAATAGGAATTTTCACTCCTCCTCGAAGTATCAAATTCTAGATTCGGGCCTCCCGGAATCAATAATGTTAGAAAGATTCTGGTCGCAGTGGCAACATTTTGCTCAAATTTATTGTTTCGACGTAATAAGTGGGAAGCCCTGCCGTTATTTTTCGAGCACGATTTATCTATATAAATCTAAAGGCATATATTTTAGCTCAGCGTTCTCGGGTGAACCTGCAGTTTTTCTTACATTTTTCGTATTTTCTTCAAGTTTGGGGTCGTAAAATAATGTTCGTGTGTTAGAAATAGGTATCTAGGTAATTGTATTAGAAGTAAATTACATTGTTGCCATAAGTGGTCATTAATAAAATCTCCGGATGTTATTGAGATCGTGATTCCATTTTTCTTTTGTTTCGGATGCCAAATTGGTTGGTTTATTGGTCTTGACTTGTACCGACAGAAGAACAACCGTGTGTGTAGGCTTTACCCACTATACCCGTCGCGCGTCTAATTAGAAGACACGACAGAAATTTTATTGTTATTGTTATAGGTACACATCACATGGACCATGTGTACCGATAACAATACATTATTAACTCTTCCACTTCGAGTGTACACTAGGGTGTCCCGTTCATGTATGGGGGAAAAAAAAAATTGAGCTACGGCTACGCAAGAGGTATCAAAAGTTGCGTTTTGACACATATATTACGATTATTATAAAATTTAATTAGATATCCGGCATCTTGAGGCCTCTACCAGTCCTTGAAGTTTTTCAAATTTGCTATTTTTAGGGGTTCCTAATATAAACTATAAATCATACAAAAATAACATTAAAATGGTTTTTATTAAATTTAAGGGTACAACAATGAGTTAAAGCAAGGTTTAAAATAGTTGAAAGACAAAATAATCAATGGCAACTTTAAAAACGGAACTGGTTTTTGTGACCAAAATTAGGCATTTCTGAGCGAGATTTTAATCTGTTCCTAATAAAACCATCCCGAGCTGTAGCGTCCGTGACGCTTTGAGAAGCCTCCGTCACTAGTTTAACACATCTTTCCACTGACTGTGTCAGTCCGCGTTTTTCTTTTTTTCATTGCACTACGTAGGTATAATCAAAGAGATTGGCATTGGATTTGGATTGGATTGATTGGTATTTTACACAGACAAAAAAAAAACAGCATGTGTGCAATTCACACGTGGTAGAAGTGAAACCTTCAAAAACACTGTATAATGCTTCCTATCTCATTTTCTCCGATGTTAAATCTTATGAATTTACATGTCTCTAAAAAAACAACAAAACAACATGTAAAAACTGTCGCTTTTTTGTGTCTTAAACTTTCAAATCACAACGATGCTAAAGAACATCCTGATGATTCTGATCCAGATTCTGATTCTGATCCAGATTCTGATCCAGATCCAGATTCAGATCCAGATCCAGATCCAGATTCAGATTCAAGTTCAGATTCAGATTCAGATTCAGATCCTGATTCAGATCCTGATTCAGATCCTGATTCCGATCCTGATTCTGATCCTGATTCAGATCCTGATTCAGCAGTGCGATTCTGTAACCATCTCACCGTGAAAACTTGGGTGAAGTGAGCGTGGATTGAGCTGTCAATAGTGTCAATTCCTAGCAAAAACAAACTCACATCACCTAAGTTTTCACGGTGAGATTTTTACAGAATCGACCGGTTCTGATTCTGATCCTGATTCAGATCCAGATTCTGATCCTGTTTCTGATCCTGATTCAGAACCTGATTCAGATCCTGATTCAGATCCTGATTCAGATCATGATTCAGATCCTGATTCTGATCCTGATCCTGATTCAGATCCTGATTCTGATCCTGATTCTGATCCAGATTCAGATCCTGATTCAGATCCTGATTCAGATCCTGATTCAGATCCAGATTCAGATCCAGATTCCGATCCAGATTCAGATCCCGATTCAGATCCAGATTCAGATCCAGATTCAGATTGAGATCCAGATTCAGATCCAGATTGAGATCCAGATTGAGATCCAGATTCTGATCCAGATTCTGATCCTGATTCAGATCCTGATTCGGAATCCTGATTCTGATCATGATTCAGATTCTGATTCTGAACCTGATTCTGATTCAGATTCAGATCCAGATCCACATTCAGATCCTGATTCAGATCCTGATTCAGATCCTGATTCCGATCCTGATTCTGATCCTGATTCAGATCCTGATTCAGATCCTGATTCAGATCCTGATTCAGATTCAGATTCAGATCCTGATTCAGATCCTGATTCAGATCCTGATTCCGATCCTGATTCTGATCCTGATTCAGATCCTGATTCAGCAGTGCGATTCTGTAACCATCTCACCGTGAAAACTTGGGTGAAGTGAGCGTGGATTGAGCTGTCAATAGTGTCAATTCCTAGCAAAAACAAACTCACATCACCTAAGTTTTCACGGTGAGATTTTTACAGAATCGACCGGTTCTGATTCTGATCCTGATTCTGATCCTGATTCAGATCCAGATTCTGATCCTGATTCTGATCCTGATTCAGATCCTGATTCAGATCCTGTTTCTGATCCTGATTCAGATCCTGATTCAGAACCTGATTCAGATCCTGATTCAGATCCTGATTCAGATCTTGATTCAGATCCTGATTCTGATCCTGATACTGATCCTGATTCAGATCCTGATTCTGATCCTGATTCTGATCCAGATTCAGATCCTGATTCAGATCCTGATTCAGATGCTGATTCAGATCCAGATTCAGATCCAGATTCAGATCCAGATTCAGATCCCGATTCAGATCCAGATTCAGATCCAGATTCAGATTGAGATCCAGATTCAGATCCAGATTGAGATCCAGATTGAGATCCAGATTCTGATCCAGATTCTGATCCTGATTCTGATCCTGATCCTGATTCTGATCCTGATTCCGATCCTGATTCAGATCCTGATTCAGATCCTGATTCGGAATCCTGATTCTGATCATGATTCAGATTCTGATTCCGATCCTGATTCTGATCCTGATTCAGATCCTGATTCAGATCCTGATTCAGATCCTGATTCAGATTCTGATTCAGATCCTGATTCAGATCCTGATTCAGATCCTGATTCAGATCCTGATTCAGATTCAGATCCAGATCCACATTCAGATCCTGATTCTGATCCTGATTCTGATCATGATTCAGATCCTGATTCAGATCTTGATTCAGATCCTGATTCAGATCCTGATTCAGATCCTGATTCCGATCTTGATTCTGATCCTGATCAGATCCTGATTCAGATTCAGATCCAGATCCACATTCAGATCCTGATTCAGATCCTGATTCAGATCCTGATTCAGATCCAGATTCAGATCCTGATTCAGATCCTGATTCAGATTCAAATTCAGATCCTGATTCAGATCCTGATTCAGATCCTGATTCTGATCCTGATTCTGATTCTGATTCTGATCCTGATTCAGATCCAGGATTCTGATCCTGATTCTGATCCAGATTCTGATCCTGTTTCTGATCCTGATCAGATTCAGATTCTGATCCTGTTTCTGATCCTGACTCAGATTCAGATTCAGATCCTGATTCAGATCCTGATTCAGATCCTGATTCAGATCCTTGAATCCAAAAAAATTAAAAAAAATGCCGGTAGAACCCTCAAGATATTTTTTTATGTTTCGGGACACCCTAGTGTACTACACCATGTCACAAGTCCATGAAGAGTAGAATTGGACGTGCGAAGTTAAGAAGTGCGATTTGTATTATATTATTTTGCTTTTAAAACTGTGAAGAAAAATATCGTGACCGGCATGTCTTAAAAATTTGACAAATTCGAAGACATGTGACATCCACCAAAGGGCCCGCGTGGCGTATTACAGCACAATTCTCACGGAGAGGATGCCTGTGTCCCACCAGTTACTGATAAGTGATAATGCATTATGCATGTTCAGATATCTCGTTTCATGTAAGTTTGTGTTTGTTGCAGGTATTCAGCGGACATGTTGCGGCGGGCGCAGAGGACGCGGGCGGGTTGATCCATCTCTCCACATGACGACAAAGCTCTGCAGTCAGCAGAAAGGTATTAATCCATGGCTTATACTTTAGAAAGTTTTCACCTTAGTTAGTAAAGTTATCGAGAATACTAAAAATTTGGTGAAAAAAATCTTAGTAGGTATACGTGTCCACTACCTACATAGTTCAGAAACGTTTTATAGCATCGAATCTCTCATGAAATGAACCCTCATTTACCGTAAATATCCTCCCATTTGTAGGTTATGAACAGAATCCAATTCAAGAGAAAATATTCAGCAGATCCACTTATGCGAATAGCAGTTTGACGGCGAACTCCACAAAGAGCTTCGGTCTTACGCTATCTCTAGAGAAAATGAATAAGCCAATGCCGTACGTAATGATTTTTGCAAGATAGCAGAAAAGTCAAATAAAATATATATTTTTCAGGGCACCCAAATTGCCGAAAATAAAAATAAGTTTGACCATTGGGCAGCACAGACACAATCACAAAGAAAATGTTGTCGGCATCTGGCCAGGTTTGAAAAAGGAACGAGTATAAAATAGGCTTCGATTCATAAATTTCTATATTTCCCCAGACACCGCATTTTCTAACTTCATACAATCATGTCACAAGTAGGTATAGGGGACGATAAACCTTTTGTTAGTAACTGTTTTTTCTCGAATGTTTTGCTATTTCAGTTTGTTTGAGTAGGAATATATTTGTTTGGTGAATAAGTAATAACTAATTATTTCAACAATTTATGCTATGGGATGCTGATTTTCTGTGACCACCCGAATAAATAACTGGATGAATAGTTGTTTATATATAAAGAAACAAAATACAAATAAAAACGATCTTGAACACGAAACAATATCCATCAAGCAACTGTGAAAATGAAAAAATCCAATTACCGAAAAACATGAAAGTGTAACCACAACATTTTATTAAAAGGGTTGTAATAAAACTGCACGTAGAATAGGTAGGTAGGCGTGGTCGCTCGCGCCAATGATTCGCGTGTCGACTCTTACTGACGTCATCAGCATAACCATAATACAACTTTTGAAAGTAGGTCATGTTTTCTCTGCACTTACAGCAAAAAAAAAGCGGCCCAGTGCCAGTCGGCTTCGCACACGAAGGGTTCCGTACCACCGTACAATATTTAACACTACATTTTTTTTAATACTTTTGTAAAAAAATAACCTTGTTTTGTTCATTGTATGGCGAATCCCTTTAATTTTTTACTTTATTTTATTTATGTTTGTACCTATTTGTTACCCAGTTATTGGGTTGTGGAGGTCAGATAAGCAGTCGCCAGACGCTCCATGTAAAGTACTGGTATTCAGCTGCAACCGGTAAGACTGGAAGCTGACCCCAACATAGTTGGCAACGGTAGGCAGATGAGTGTGTGTTTGTATTCGTTGTTATAGCGACCATAGTAGTACGAACTCTGTGAAAATTTCAAGTATTTACCTATTACGGTGCAAAAGATAGAGCCCTGTGGCAGACGGATGGACAGACAAATAACGGAGTTTTGGAGACAGGGTCCCGTTGGCTCCCTTTGTGTACGGAACCTTAAAATATAATATGTCGTGAAGGAGGCCTTGCAACACGCTAGCAACAACACTGCGTGCGCATGCCCCTACTCGTGACTGTATTTTGATACATTTTATTTGCAAATTAAGTATGTAAATTAAATAGGAATAATACGGATATTTGCTCGTGAGCTTGCCAACTATGCTACACATAATATATGTAACTATTCTCTACTGAAGGTAAATAATAACGCTACGCTAACCGCGGTTCGTCCGTCGATGGGTAACCATCTTTGAAAAGACCATCCTGAAAGCACGTTCAGCCGTTGGTCCCGGTTACATTCGTAGATCTTTGGCAGTCGTTATGGATCGTCATAAACCCGAAGTCTGACAACCAGTCTTACCTACCAAGGGGTATCGTATTACCCAGTAACTGGGTTGTGGACGTCAGATAGGCTGTCACTCCATGTAAAATAGGTACTGGTATCAGCTGCATAAGTTAGAATCGAAGCCAACCCCAACATAGTTGGGAAAAGGTTAGGCAGTTGATAACTCTACTGAAGCAAACTTATGTAATGTGACTTTCATTATGACATACGCATAGTAAACAATGTACTGGTAAATAATGGTCTCATAAACTATGGAACTGTAATCAAAATACTTATAAACACACATCATTTGTGAATGAAAGACGACTAACAAAATTTGCAAGGTAGACGTGTGTGGAACCGCCGAGGACAGACTAGAAGGACATAATATGTCACTATAATATTATTATAGTGACCTTATTGGCGATTTTCCTCAGAAAGGTCAGTTGCGTAGTACTCGCAACCGGCTTGCGTGTATGCCGATAAGGGGCAATTTACGTAATTTTATTTAAGAACGTTCACAGGCTGACCTCAGTCTTAATCTGTCAAAAATACCTCTAATTTCTCTACTTACATTTTTGACAACTTTTTGACATTGATTGTTGCTGAGATGAGATTGCGACTAGATTTTAAACGTTTTTAATTACGCGAATTGGCCTTCAGATGCAATTCAGATGTACCTAAATTAATATTATTTTAAGTTAGACAAAAACAATTTTATTTTAATGGTAATTAAGTTGATTTCAGATTAACTAGCATTATTGAAAAGTTATAAAAATGTTTGAAGTTGTAGCGTAAACTGAACTTTATAGTAGAGCACTAGAGCACGTAACTCTAAAGAATGATGATTTCATGAAACAGTTATTCTTTGGAGTTACGTGGTCTTAGAGAGTTGTGTTGATGACTTTAATGTTTATAATTCTGTAAATACATATTTGTTACGGTCGCGAATCATATTTTAATCAACGTACAACTTAATACTGACCAGCAAATTGCAAAAAACGTAAGAAAGTTTGAATTTCGCGGGCTACCCTTTTTAGTTTTACAGGCTGTAAGAACGCAACAAAACACGCTTTTAGCATTAATAATCCCTGCTTTGCAAAATGGGTTAATTTGAATGCTTACCTCGATACCAAGTAAAAGAGGGTTAATCTTAGCCATTCAAAATATAAGATTGGGCTGTAATTATTTTGTAATGGTCCAAATGGGAGCAATTATGTACCTAGGTATTTGTGTAGGATAAAAATCATCAAAAGCAGCCAAAAAGGGTGTTACAACCAGTCTTACCTTTGTTTTCTTGCCTGGAAATCGGCCGGGTATCTCACTAGTTAGATCCTAAAAGTCAGCCGGGTATCTTACTAGTAAGATCCCAAAAGTCAGCTGGATATCTCACTAGTTAGATCCGATAAGTCAGCCTAGTATCAGTTTGTTTTACACCTAAGAAAAAAAAACCTGCAGAACTGCTATGACTGAAAACCGACTAATGCGCCGTAAAATTGCTAACACAGGTTTAACCCACTGAGCGATACGACCTGTCATTCATAAATCCCAGACACCAAGCCCACTTTTACCTACAATACACACACGATTCGCTAGGGATGATGATGGGACTCCCTTTTCCGCACTTAGACTCCCATTCGGTCCGTTGTGCGTGGTATTTAGTAAGAGTCTGACACTCCCTTGCGCTCCACCCAGAGCGGGAGGGGGTCATTTGATGGTTTCCAATGCTGAAAAAAAAAAAAAACTATACAGAAACTAAAAAATAGCGTTGAAAACTCATCTGCATCGCTGTCGACTGGTAATGTACCCAAGACATTATCACGCAGGCATTACCACATTGTATGGCGACGTTGTATGGCACGTTGTATTGCGCCTCTGGCCAAGGTAAAAGCCAGCCCTTGGGTCACGGGAAGTGTCAACCAGCCGTTTCGAAATTTCTTTAAAAAGACCATGAGCACTCGGACCCCAAGATTGTCCGTTGGCACGTCTTATCCGCATAAAATATTTTTTTGGAAAAAATGCCACGTAGATGTACAGAGGTTTGCCATCCCTGTTCTAGACCAATCACTTTGAGCCACATCGTAGTGGCATGGCTATACAACATGACTACGACAAAGCCAAAAGGAAATGATATTAATCTACGTCACAGGCGTTTGGTCAGTTTCGAAATGCCTGTATCCAGCGAGGTAATTGCGTAACACACTGACTGTAGGCAGTGCCGTATTATCCATAAGGCACTTTAGGCCAGTGCCTAGGGGCCCACAAAGACCAGGGGCCCAGCACGCCCGATTAAAAAATGAAAAAAAAGGGGATTGTGTGGTTTTATGAAACCAAGGTAAAAGTGAAACTTTTTTTCACATTATAACGTAAAAGCCAAATTGCGTTGTTGTGGTATGAAAAAGGGGGGAGTCTGAAACGAGCTGTGCCTAGGGGCCCCGAGATAGTTAATCCGGCCCTGACTGTAGGAATGGCTTTCATTTTGACAGTTCAACAACATTCATTGCGTTATCTACGTTGTGGAGCAAAGAAATTGTTTGAACACATGATGCAATGGATTAGCAATATCCTTCCAAATAATTCAGATTGTGATTGTAAGTGTGTTACGCAATTAGAGTACCTACCGGAGTTATCACTACGATATCACTATAAGGCGCGTCGCTCACTGGTAAGTCGAGGCGAGGTCGCGGGAGCAAAGCGACACGTTTATTCCTAGAAAACGTAGATACGGCGCGCCGCTTGTAGGCTCCTTCAAACAGGCGCGACACGCGATAAAATCGCGCGCGACACAAAGGCACCGCAAGTCGCGCAACGAGCGGTGCCTTTGTGCCGCGCGCGATTATATCGCGTGTCGCGCCTGTTTGTAGGAGCCTTCGGGCGCCCGCCCTTGACGCTGCAGCCGCGCGCCGCGCCGCGCCGCCTCGACTTGTGTGTCGTGTGTGAGTTCGTGTAAGCGATCGGCCTAAAAACACCCCAATTACTCTATTACCCTTTCTATCAAAACACCAAGGATTTTGAAGGAAATACTTAGCCGTTGCTTCATATGTTTCAAAAATTCGTCGATAATGTACAGACTCCAGCACATCAAGCTACCCGAAACTGTGAAATTTCCCCAATCAATCTTGAACCTTATGCTGTAGCGATAAAGTTGAAAATCTATTAAAGAAATTTGACAGATTGTAGTAACTTCATGTGCTGGCGTCTGTACATGTAACGCAATGAATAACCAATAAATACATACCTTATTGTTGAATTTTTTAAATGAATGATCATTGGGACTGTGACTGTGTTACGCAATTACCCCGCGTCAGGTCGTTAAATTCCAAACTATATCTGTTAGTAGCTGTTGTTGTTGTGGAGACTTTGTTCTGGATGGTCGAGTGAAACCGAGGGGGGTTTCACTCGACCATCCAGAACTAAGTCTCTCCTAAGTTACGTATGATATGCGTTAATCCATAGACATGGTCTGTCTGTGTGTCAATTTTCAAATTCATTGATTAGTTTTGATTGAACCGAATTTTAATTTAATAAATTACCGTACTTATAATATATGAAAATCCTTTGTAATATTTCCAGATGTCCTAATATGGGTTGGTCATGCGTTGTGGCACGCGCTGTGGCCATCTTCCTCATGCTCAGTCGAGCATCAGCTCTCACATCAGACATGTAAGTTGGAACACCTTTATTTTACCTTTTAAACTTATTTTAGCCTATTTCCAGGTCAATCCATCTTATTATAAAACAATATTTTAACCATGGAACTGTTTTTTAAATTTCGAACTTTATTCCGACAACAGGAAAGTTCTTATTACAAAACTGACTAAAGCTACTGTTTCCTAGAAGAACGTTGACCGCCACATGCTGCCGTAATGTACAAATACAGATTGTTTTTTGAAACCATGGTCTCACCTAACACTTTATTTGACTGGAGGGCTAACGCCCACCTGGTTTGCGACCACCCTCCCACCGGAGTCCGGCATCAAGCAGCCTGCTGTGTTTCGTCGATGCTTAGGAGTTCCAGTGCTCCAGGATCGCAAATGTCAAATACTGATGGCAGATTTTCAACGAAACGCTCTTCTAGGAAACAGTAGCTTTAGTATGTACTTCTTACTGGACTACATTGTCAGTTTTGTTATGTTTTTCAATGACAGTTAAGTACGTTCTTATTACAAAAACTGGGTCGATCGATTATATAATTGAACTTTATTGAACCATGTGAAAAGAAAAACCTTGTTTTGTAAGACCGTATAGGCACATCCGCTGTCAAATCTCGTGTAAGCTGTTGTGATTGGTTAACCAAAACAACAAGAACTAATCATGTAAATGGACGTTACATTAAAATTTGAGCGGTTGATTTGCTATATGAAACTGTTTTTGTTTTCATCCAACATCTGACAACCAGCTGTCGTTAGGAAAATTAATTTATGATTTGAACTTTGTTATTATTAACCGCTAATCAATATATTCTTTGTCAGCTGTCAGATTTATTAATTGGTTTTCATGGAAAACTTTTTCATAATTTTAAACCAACAAAGCAGATTTCTGTGGATTTATAATAACGACAGATTTAGATGGTAATGAGTAGATCGTGGAAGGACACACGGCGAGCGCAGGCGGCGAAGCGTATTTAACACGCCAGCCGGCCCACGCCAGCCAAGCGTGAAGTTCCTCGCTCCATTAATACGCCCTGCGGCACTATGCAAAACAAATTGTCTGTGGCGAGGGTTATACCCCTAGTATGTTTATTATCCCGTCTACATTATCACTTTCCCCTGAATTGTGTACACATAACTTGCTTTAGTTGCTCCGTCTCTTCGTTGTGCTGATGTGATTACTTTGATTGGATAAAGTCCTATGTTTAACTTTGGACTAACTTTCAAATCAGTTTAGCACGAGTGAACAACTCCATGCATCTCACAAAGCTTTTGTTTCTGCACACAGTTACCAAAACTTGCTTTGAGGTGTGTTCGGATATGATTCAATTATGCTTGAATATTACTGAACTTCTCAGTAAACACCGTTGTTCAATATTTTCTTTGATTCGTTACTTGTATTTTGAAATAATGAATCAATACACTTGTTATTTCCAATAGTTATTGATAACTCACTATGAACACTACGACATTTATTATTAGAACGTGTCATTGCTCTGTTTATTAGCTTATTGAACGGCTTTTCTAGCAGCAAGGTAATAAGTGTTAATCTAAAATCAATACTAAGCGTAAGCACTGCTGCGCGTTTCCACACGCTTAATTTACCATGATATATGCTACAGCATAAATCTTCTGTATTACTCGCTTCCACGCCATTATTTTGATTTGAAAGGTTCTTTAGAAATGCAAAATTGCTTCACAGTTATTATATGAAATTCTATTCACTATTCTCCAGATTTGCAGCGGGAAAGTCGGACAAAGAGATACTGGACAACCTTCTGAAAAACTCCCGCTATGACAAAAGACTGCTGCCACCAGTAGATGGTAAATGTCATCATTTTTAACTATACCTACATATACATATATGACGAAGTTTTGAAATTATATCATAACATTTCATAGCATCATTGACTTGATATAATTTGAAGACTTGATGTTGCGTATGAATAAAAGGGTCAAGTAGGTCATTGAAAATTGGTGTAAATTGCAGATCCAGAATTCTGTTGTGGTCTAACTTCGCCCAACGACTCTCTGGCACAAAATAATGTGGGGCTCTCGTCTCTCCGGCCGCGCTCGCACAATCGTGGTGCGTTGTGTTCATGTTTATGAAAAGAGAAATCCTTCCACATATATCTGGATCGTAGCAACTGTAACCTTGTAATTAATTCCTTGCACGCAACTTCAATCTTTATCTTACCTCACGCTACTGTAGATACCTGATCCTATGCTTTAGAATAATTTTATACCTATGTATATGATTCACATAATATTTCTACCAGTATTGCACCTGAAAACATTGATGTATTAGATTAGAACACACCCACTTTTATTACTAAATTTATTTGAACACATTATATTTTTATATTTTTGTAGTAGTCGGTAAGCTACATTAGTCATTACTTTCTATCTCATAAATAACAACACTGTTTTTAATGGTTCAGTCACTCAATGTTGAATACCGAGTTTTCTTTTTACGCCATGCTTTTTGCCTTAAATGATTTTCTCTTTTCACAAACATCAAACACAAATAAACTCTTATCTGTCGTAAATTCATACTTCTTTTCCAATAGAAATCGGATCTGCCAACTTCTTATTTACAATTTTCGTTATTATTGCAACATGTGTAGACTACGGTTTATTTCCGCAATTTAATTTTATTAAACTTACCTTCCAATCATTATCTCTACTACATTCTAACTTGTTTCGTTCACAAGATATTTCATAATCTAAATCTTAATACTAAGAAAGGTTATTAATTTTGTTAAGCGAAATAAAAAGAAAACTGCTAGATAAGCTAAGATAGGTAGAGCCCTACTGAACTCCAGCACAATTGTTAGCAAGCATGTACTTTAAGTGTATATCGTTGTTGTGCCTTGTATCAATTAAGATGTAACCAAGTTATGAATGTCATCAATTATATTATTTTTATATTATTTTCAGGTGTCCTCACCGTAAATGTAAGCGTACTACTCCTTAGCTTAGCCTCTCCGGACGAATCTAGTCTTGTAAGTACTTAGTGAACTAGTAACTTTTCTTCCTGTCTATCTTATCTTCCTTCTCTTGTTTCAATTTCTTTCTAACTTGACCGCTTCCAGAAATACGAAGTGGAGTTCTTACTTCAGCAGCAGTGGTACGACCCGCGCCTGCGCTATTCCAACCAGTCTCATTACGACTTCCTAAACGCCATCCACCATCACGAAGATATCTGGTTGCCGGATACGTACTTCATCATGCACGGCGACTTCAAGGTCCGTATCGAACTTTACCCAGATAAATGTAACTTACATTTAAATTATTATCTGAAGATACAGATTACAAAATTAATTTTCATCTAATTTTATACATAATTATTTCCACCATGCTTTCTTCTGAAGGAGTTTTCCCAGCACTCATGGGTATTTATAACTACATACAATGCTTCATGAATCTAAAAGGACCATTATTTGTACATACAGAATTTTATAGCTGACACTTCATGCTCGCCTCGATTTCTTTCTGGTTTTTAAAATGCAATCTAGTCGTTTGGAGTTGATTTTCGTAGATTTCATCGTCACATTTGGTCCGGTGGTTTTGGTGATAAGTAATATTTGTGAACACCATGTAGGAGTATTTAGGACAGGAGCGTAATGTTATAGTGCAAATGCTTTATTTTGATTACGTCTTACACCAGACGATGTTCTTAACTGTGCTTATTTTTCAGGACCCGATAATACCAATGCATTTCGCTTTGCGTATCTATCGCAATGGTACTATTAACTATTTGATGCGGCGGCATCTCATCCTGTCGTGTCAGGGACGGCTCAACATCTTTCCTTTTGATGACCCATTGTGTTCATTTGCCTTAGAAAGTAGTAAGTTAATTGGTCCTATTATGCATCTCTACAAAGTACGCACTGTTCTGTTCAATTCATTGAGTACCTAAGCACGGGTTTTAATTTTTACTTCCCAAATTCCTATGGATTTCACGAGTCTAATAGTCACAGTGCTGTAACACATTTTGTATTTGCCAGTATCGTACGAGCAGTCAGCGATCACGTACGTGTGGAAGAACGATGAGGACACGCTGCGCAAGTCCCCGTCGCTCACGACGCTAAATGCGTACCTCATCCAGAACCAAACCATTCCCTGCCCTATCAAAGCCAGTTGGAGAGGTAAAATATACGATTGTTCATACCTACATATTACATACATACAACATACCAACATCGCTTCTAAAACGTTATTTAAAAGAAATATATCCTCCAAATCATATATTTTTTTCGCCCTATACGGTAGCTTAGTAACCAAAATTAGATATATTTTGTTAAAGCACATCTTATATTTTGCACAAGAGATGGTCAAAGGTTGCCTAATTATATTGAAATTCTGATTAACTCTTTTCAGCTTGGTCTTGATTTATGTAAAAGGTTAATTTTCATAATTAATTTATTTTGTGTGTTATTAAATTATATATAGTAGTCGCTTGATAGTGTACGTTATGCGATCACACGTTGTCGAAAACATTAGGTGTAACCCTAGCTAACCAGCATGTTCATCTAGGTTGTTCGTCTGATCATACAGTGTGGTCACTAGTCTTTATTATACAGTGTGACTATGTAGTGTACAGTCATTGATACAAATTTTGCTATTCCTAACATCTAAATGTGTTCATTAGTTTGTTGAGAATGTAGAGTGTAAGAATTTGTTAACGTCTTTGCAAGCAGCTGAGGGTAATTCACTTTACGAGGAAGACGAAGAGATGACATGTAATCTTTGCCAGAGACGCTTTGAGGAGCAAGGTACTTAAGTTTCACCGGACGAGGCAACGTTCTGTCCGGTGTCGTCGTATTTCAAATATTTTTTGCTTATGTGTGAGTAAATGCGTAATTGTGTTATAACAATAAAGTGTTGTATCAAGTGTTGTATCAAGTGTTGTATCGGCCGTGATGCTGGAAAGTCGAAGGTTTGCTCCTTACGATACCTTTGTTATATTCACCAAGCATTCATGTTGTTTTAGTTAAGTGCTCATCACTTTTTTCATTGTTTTCATGCATGCACATTATAAATTTCATACATGACTGAGAGAGCATGCATTTGAAATAGTACGCTGTATCGTTTTTGATGAACGTCATAATGCTACGATGTATGTTCATAAACATGATATGACACGACAACACAACACGCATTACTCATACATACAGAACAGTAGTTAGTATATTTAGATGATGTTTTGGCTGTTCATATGTACTTTGATTTTAACAAGGCCTCTGAATTGAGTTACTTGGAATTTTGTATCCTGGTTATTTTTATTTTTAAAATTAAACGACAAACACTTCGCGTGAAACGATGCTCCAATTGTACCTAATGATGTTCACTCCACAGGTAACTACAGCTGTCTTAAGGTCGACTTAATATTTACTAGAGACCGAGCGTTCTACTTTACTACAGTATTTATCCCTGGAATCATTCTGGTGACCTCCTCGTTCATCACGTTCTGGCTGGAATGGAACGCAGTACCAGCCCGTTCCATGATAGGTAAAATGTGGCTGGTATCTGGAATGCTCTCGGTCTTGCGTAATGCATACATTTTACTCTTCGTAGATATTGTCTGCGGCTGTTAATATAACACGCTATCTGTTGCAGGTTTTGCTTATTATAATTATGTAAATAATACTCTCAAAGACAAAGCCGACAAATCATTCTCACCTGCCAATTTTATTTTTGTTTATTTTTAGATTATGCTTGACATTTTTAGGTAATTACAGCTGCCTCAAAGTGGATCTTATCTTCACGAGGGATAGATCATTTTACTTCACCACAGTTTTCATTCCGGGGATTATTTTGGTGACTTCATCGTTTATTACTTTTTGGCTGGAATGGAATGCAGTGCCTGCTAGAGTAATGATAGGTTGGTTCACTGTTTTATTTGCTCAATTCTGAATAAATTTAATATCAATATCGATATTGGGAATTTCTTTAAAATCACGGTTACCAAATTGACAGATTATAATTATTGTAAGTACTGGGGTCGTCTTAAAATTGTATCATTTTATGCAACACAAGCCTTGCTTAAAGATTGGCTATTCGTAAGTAGATCGATATGTACTACTTAGTACTTTGGTAATCGCATGATCTTTCTACATATCTTTGTAGAGCTTTACAATTTACATTCTCAATGTTCTAGTATTTGTATCATAAACACGCTTTCTTTTTCAACTAATATTGTTAACTGTAGGTAACTATTATATGCTAAATGTTCATAACTGTGATTAGATTCTTATGTTGCTTTGCTTTTTACGCAGGTGTAACAACAATGTTGAATTTTTTCACTACATCGAACGGATTCAGATCGACACTGCCGGTCGTGTCGAACCTGACTGCAATGAACGTGTGGGACGGCGTGTGCATGTGTTTTATCTATGCGTCGTTACTAGAGTTCGTATGTGTCAACTATGTGGGGAGGAAACGACCCCTACACAATGTTGTTTACCGGCCCGGAGAAAATCCAGTCACACAGGTGAATACTCTTTTTTATTTCTCTCTCAATTTCAGTGTCTAGAGCGTCATCAGTGTTTCTTTCTATCTTTTACTTGACGTCAAACGTTACACTGATGACGATCTATTTAGAAGATTGAGATTTACGTGTATTTTTATTGCCACGTTTGTTACCTCTATGTTTTAAAGTTCAATTTCGACAAGCGTGTTATCGATGTGGTTTTTCGTGTTTTATTATTTGTACAAAATTCTATCCGTTATGTCTATTGATAGGCTACGTGGGTATAATCAAAAATATATAAATTCCAATACAATATTTGCCCAATACTTCAGTATACCTACTTACATGTCGAAAGCCCTGTACATACACTCACTACATGTTTACGCTACTAAACGTTACCTCTCCTTACTGTGGTCCTTGTAGCCAGCAATTGGTATTAGATTCTTGAACCAAGCACTTTGATATTGTATGGTGGTATTAGGAGTATTTTTTTAGAAAACCCACAATACATTCACGAAGGAATTTAAAAGTTTCGCTAGATAGCAAACAACAAAAAGTATTAGTATAGATCCCTGACGTAGATTAGCTTACCAGATTAACAAATAAGTTCCGTCGTGAATATTTTACATTTTTTCTATCTTTACTCTTTGCAATGTTTTCTTTCAATCTTACAACAAGACATGGCTTGATAAACGAGTACGTACTTTATTTCATACGTCAAATGGCAATGTCGTGTTGTGTTTGTTTTCTTTCTACAGCATGCTTCACCTCTTTAACGTCTTTGCATGTATTTGGCTCATATCTTTACTAAATTTAATGGATAAGCAAGAATTCATCACATGTATCATTTGCAATCGTCACTTCACAAAAATAAGACTATTTTGTGTGGCCATACGTCATAACTTACAGTTTGTGTCTCTTTCATCATTACTTGCTTTTCATTATGAAATCCATAATTCAGTGTTGAAGTTATGTATCTAACATCTATTAGAAAACATTGCAAAGATGCATATTGACATGTGTTTTGTGATTGATTTTACGTTCATACTTTTACAAAGTGGGTACCGTATCTATTTCAAAGTGGATAATATCCATTATAAATGTGGCCACTACAACCTAGTCTACGTTCACGATTGCACATCGTTAGACCATCTGTCACGAGTGAACAAACTGTGTGTGTGATGTGTTCGCAGCGACTGCCTGCAGTCCTGAGCAGAATTGGCATTATACTGGCCAGCCCCTTGGTAAGAACATTCGCCACATTCATTGGCACTATCCAGACATTGCTCGCGTATTTCTCTTTTACCTCTGTTTTGGAGGACTGATTAGCTGTAGAAAATAGCTGAACATAAATGCTTCTTAAACTAGGATGACGCAGGTAAGTTTATTTCAAAGTTTAGATTTGCAAAAATCAGTCTTCCTAGAACATTCTTCACATTTTTGATGCAAGGTTATCTCCATCATAAATTTCTGAATGTTGTTTACCTAAGATGAAGTAAAAAGGAAATATGCGGAGCTCTAGTCATCATCTTGAAACACAAGACGGTTATCGAAAATGCATGCTGTAATCCTATTAACAAGCTTCTGTAGAATTGGCCTCTATCCAACAATTTTCATTAATTTATAATTTTTCGTTTCGTTTTCTTGTAATTATTTAACTTTATTTTCATTTCCTTCAGATCCTAAAGACATGTCCGCTTTAGTTGCATGCATACATACCTATCTTACTAACCTTCCTCTCTACGCATACATACTATGACAATGTTGATACTTCAAGTCGATCAAACTCAAGTAGCAATTTACTCCATTCTATATCGGGGTATGCTAACTTTATTTACTCAAATATAATAACTTGAAACGTATTTTTGATAATCAATAGAACGCTTATAGTTACTTCTTTTACATTAATCACTTTGCTTGTAAAAACCTTGAGATTAGGTTGACTGCAGCTTCAGCGGTACGTTTGTACGTTACTAAGTCATGCTTCGGCTAAACACTGGTTGAACATTTATGTAGGAGGCGTTGGCTTTCCTCCAGCGGGCTCGACAAGAGATGCCCCAAGCGGAGAGTAGCGGCGCTGTAAGTGACGTCATTGAGAATGACACTAGATAGCCCCACTTCACCAGCATCATCACCTCTGAGTCTGATATCATGAAAACTAATGCATTCTTTTATTTAACGCTGCTTTGGAACGCTCCAGCCTGTGAGTATACTGTCATATCAGCTATATCCCTTCAAATATTTCTTATTACTTTAATATGTAGCCTAAAACATGTAGAGATGTATTTAGTTTTGTGATATTCTCACGTATTAACCAAACAGAGTGACTTTCTTCCGAAACTATATTATAATAACAAGACTACCTATAATTTGTATGCAGTTTACTAATTTTATGTAAGTTTCAGTAAGTACCTAGTTGTGTATTTGTAAAATGAAACAAAAAATGTAGGCTGAATTGTGACACGAGTGTCTAGTAAAAGGCTTGTAGTTAAAATGAAATCATTAAGATGTTGTTTATCATTTTTCTATTCAATTTGAACTGCACACATAATGTTGGCTTTCCCAATGGTCAACCACTTCTAGCATATATAGTTTGTTTGTGGGTTGATAAGAAATACTTCAATCCCAGTGGAGTGGGGTGTGGGTTGGTGAGAATCCACTCTGCATGTTAGATTATGACCCGCACACAGATACTGAGTCTCAGCAGTGGAATCATTATAGGCTGTCACGTGTTCTGCACGACTTTACCGAATAAGCCAGTGGTCTAATTTGATCAAGTAAAATAAAAGAAATCAACCAACTGGTGTTACAGGGAGACAAAAAGCGCGAGTCGACAGGCGGCGCCGACCTCGTGTCGTGCACCGCGTGCACTGGTCCGGGGGCCTGTACACACACCGCCAACAATGGCGGAGTCTCGGAGGTAACTGTCCCTCCATCAGACGCTAACATAAACTTACCAATATTTTGCGTATGACCCTACATTCCCATTTATTTTAGTACAACTACATAACATAAGTAGCAAAAGCACTTGTTGAGAAACAGCTTACGATTACGAGTACAAATTTGCAGCTTCCTTGAAGATAGGGTTGAATACGCTACTTTTTATTTTCGTGCTGATGCGTAGATAGCTATACATCACAGCGAATGCAAGAAAACCTTTAGTACAGAAACCTACATCTGCCATAGGGTACGTAAATAAAAGTGACACAGATTCACGGTTCCATTATAGCCTGTTATACACAGTAGCGGCTTTCGGTATCATCATTCATGTTGCATAATAATTTCTTTCAGCCATGTTTCGTCCAGGTTCGCAAAAAAGAACCGCCGCACCCGATCCGCGTGGCGAAGACCATCGACGTGATCGCGCGGATCACGTTCCCCACTGCCTACGCCGTGTTTCTCATCTTCTTTTTCATTCACTACAAGGCCTTCTCTTAATGCTGCCTCCACTTACCGCTGTCGCTGGCCGCTTCGTGTGAACGGACATTTACTGTGTTTTTCTACTATTCTTTTACTGCGTCACAAATATGTATGAGATTAAGCTACTCACTCTATTATAATACATATTTGATGATTGTCAACGGTCGAGAATTGTGATTATACCCGTTTATAGTGATCATACTGTTAAGATAATTATAGTTTAAGAGACTTGAAGCAGAAAGCTAACGTCGCAGCTTTCCATAATTTAACGTCAAAAAATTGAAAGTTGTGTGCGATTTTTCTACAGGTTTTGAAATAGTTTTCTACAAGTTCATAGACGGACGTTTATAATGTATGTACCTATATCTACGCGTAAGATTTTCTTTCTTGTGAATACACGAAAACTTAAGATAGGATAAAGAGGGATCAACTTATGTAATTGTGTGAAAATTCTTGTATCAACGTCGGATTTTGTATGAATTTAGAGAGAGCGTCTTCTCTGGATTATCGAACGGTGAAGTTTATAATATGAAGAGCTGCCTCCGATGCGCAGGAGAAAGAAATCTATTTCAAACCTAAAGACAGAACTAGCGTTTTAATTGCTTTTAAGTTATTATTACTAGTAAGATAGCAAAAGACATGATTACTTTTTATATTTATTATTAGATAATAATCACCATAGTTATTAGTTTGTCCAAACCAACACTTACATAATATGTTGTGATAATTATAATGATATTTACTTATTGCTTTATGAAGGTGAGACGTAGGCAAGATCGCCGTATCATTTGAACTAAAGTGATTAAGTTTCGAAATAATATAATTCGGAGTAATGTAAAAAATAGCTGTAGATGCATAGATGAAGCTCAAGTCATTATTATCTTTAAATTCTAATATAAATATATAATACCAATGAGTTCACGCTATTCCAGAGGTGTACAAGAGTGTATATACCGGTTGTGTTGATATTGTACCATGAACATGCCTTCTACATGTCAAAGAATTATTTTTGCCTGATATAATATTAGTGGTTAATACAGAAATTAATGAATATAATGCTGGCTGTAAATAATAATGAAATTAAATTACACCTATCAATACGTAAGGTATACTAACCTGATGACATATTGTAACTAGATACTTGTGTATAAGTATCGTGAATATTGTGCTGTGAGACCATACCGTCACCTTATTTGTTGCGTAAGTAGATAACTCACCACGTTAAGGTATTTGTAACATTATTATAATATTGTCCTCTATCATCACCCCATCACACCCTAGATATTACGTAGTGTCCACAAATGCTAGAAGCCGTTTGTATTTCGGAATAATTATATTGAAAAACGAAATCTTTGTCCAAAACCGCAACGCGCTTTTGTTTCTGTATATCTGTAGGATGCGTTATCATTGATTACAATCAATACCTACCTGTTCAAGGTCGATGGAAAGCGTTACAATTCTTTGTAAACTGTTAATTGTTTTCTTTTTCACAAATTCAGTAACATATCTGATTTATATAACTGAAGTTTAATTGAACACCAATAAATATTATGCCTTTTGCTTATTAAAAAGTGGACCAACGAGTCAACTGTTTTGAAACATAGATTTTATATCTAAATTATTATAAAACAAATAAATTATAAGAAAAAGCGTTTTGGCTGTGCTTCGAAATCAAATTATATAATTGAAAAATGTAGAAATGCCTGATTGATATAATTAATTATAGTTTTTTTTCTAGAATTTTCGTTTGAATCATTGTAACGGGTGGTCAAATGCTGAGTACCTGCGATTGAATAAAAAACAACGCTTTTGGCTGTGCGTAACAATTATATGCATCGATCAATTTCTATTGGAAAACGTGAGGTGTCCATAAATTGTATATTAAATTAAAGCTTGGATGCCTTATGTACCTTTAAGTGAGTGGACTGTTAATAGACACATTACCTATTAAAGACGTGTTAGGTAATATAGCCAACTTATGAATGCAGTCTACACGAAGTATTACAAGTACAAATCTCAGCTGCAAACTTATTCATTTCAGTGTCACGGCTAACAAAGAAAATATTTCTTATATAATCTTTTGCTAATGATCTCTTTTTACCTGATATCTAATTATTACTGTTTTCCTATGTTAACAGTATTTTAAAGTTCAATAAAACGTTTAATACAAATGAGACCATTCCCCAATATTTGGATAGATACAAAGTGATACTATTTTAAATTCGCTACGTTTTTATAGGTACTATTTAAAATGTAAGATAAAAGTTACATATCATTCGCTTTATAAGATTCAACATTGTACCTATAATATTGTGCTATCCTGTTAAAAAGTATTATATATTCTATGCTGCCTTTAAATATATATACATGTATAAGTTATACATTTTATATGGGTAGGTATTATTTATTCATATTTTATAGCACTACTTAGTTTTTGTAAATTACACGTCGAGAGAATGATATCATGCCAAACTTTTTAAATTGCTGATCATATATTTTGTATATTATTTAGTGCCAATTTCACCAATGAAACAGAATGCGACCAACCCATCTAAACTGCGTTCAAGAGTGTTCCACAATAATGATGACACTGACAGCTCGTAGTTCGTTCTTTAGATGTGCTGATTTCGTTTAGTTTCGTTAGTAAAATCCGCCCTTATGGATCGATCTGTAACATTTGGAACTGACTACTTAATTTAAGTCTCGCTTCCCTCCATTTATCTATGATTATGGTCATGCCCCTACACCTGACAAATGTACCCTTTGTATTTCCTACTTCGGTGCTTATTTCTGAAATATCTTGTTAATTTATATCACTTTTTATTTGGGCCTAGTCCAAAATATAAAATGTTGATTTTATCTATTGAGTCTAAATTGTTCTACAATAAGCTGTTGACTTTGTTTCCTGAAATATTTTAACAAAAACTCTTGTTCAAATGAGTTATTATTGTTATCGTAAAAAATTGTATAAAATATGTATGTTTATATTTCGTTTAAAAATAAGCTTGTGTTAGGTACACATTGAGAGACACCTGTTTGTTACGTGTTTTACGAAATAAGTTTCTACACCTGTTTAAATTAATAAAATATGATAATAAGTATCATGAACGTTTATTTTTCTAACTTATATCTTGGTCACATTTTCTAGTCATTTTTGTCAATGAATATACCTAACTGAACCTAGTGAGGTTGGTGAGCAAATAATAAATGCTTCGCTGGAAATGAGAGATTAGGCTTAAGTATAAGCCGCTTTATGATAAGTATAAAATAAACAACTTTAATTATTATATATAGGAACTTGTATGTACCATATATGCTGTACCATAAAAACAATAATATGAGTAGATACTTCGTTAATATCTGAAATTGTCATTGCGATCGTGTGTTACCCACTTTAGATTTAGATGCACAAAGCTCTACGCAAACTGAGGTTAATTTTGTGGATAGTTCAGGTTTTAGCCCAGGTTCTAAATTGACATGATACCTAATGACACTAAGTGTCTACTCGTAGACTATTAGAGAGACAGAGTTCTAATTTCTACTAAATAGGTAGGTATGTAGTACGTTTATCGGAGCAGGTTTTTATCCAATTTCAGCCAGTAGGTACCTACGTTCCTATGGACCTACATCTATATATTTCATCGAGCATCCTTAAGCATTTACTTATTTTTACTAATATTTAGGTACATGGCACCTGGCACTTGGCATTTGGCAGTGAAAAATGAAGATTTCCTTTCTGAGACTATCACGTTATTTTTTTTAATCGCTTCACTACGATAAAAAAAAAGGTTTAGTTTATTAGTTTGACACAGAATTTACCTCAGTTTGAATAGTAACCAACAATAATTTAACTGTGCATCAGAAAATATTTGCCATTATTTTATATTAGTCATCTTGAATCCTGAATAAAAATTATGTACGTGAGTACAGGGGAGTTTTATTTCAAATTCAATGATTTTTCTTCAGCTGTTACTTATTAAAATAAATTGAACAACACAATTTAATAAATAAATTATAATTAGGTAAATAACCTCCACATTCAGAACGTACAAATTGTTAAATTAAGAGATTTTGAAACCAATAGGTAATTAAAGCTAAGACACACTTTTCTTGCAACTTATTTAAATAGAAAGTGTTCAAAATAATAATTTGCAAATTATAGAATAAGCAAACTATGGAAAAGAAAACCTTAGCACATTGCGTTGCTGGTTTTTGCATCTTATAAATACTTATTATGTATAATATTATTGTAGATACATTGTATAGCCTATTTTTAATTGCCTAGTATAGTGTTAAGAAATGATTGTCAACATTTTGATGCATGAAAAGACATTAGTGAGATATCTAACAAATAACAATGAAACTTCTGTATTTAAAAGTGATAGTTTGTCATTGTTCTAATATCTAATAAATTGTAAACATAATTACTAATTTTGGGTCTCTTATCATTTCACGTGATGTGACGCAACTTTTAGCAAAAGTGGCTTTTGGAAAAAACGACTGACAAATAGCTGTTGAATGTTGTTTTTTGTTGTTGTATAATATCATCCACGTGTTCATAGTAGGTAACTAAGTAATAGTGCAATGACTACGTAAAATTCTCGTCAAGTCCAACACGAAATCCATAAAAAAATATTATTGTTAATCTGGACATTTCTATATTATTGTAGATAAATAATTATGCACAATTGGCGAGCATTTTGGTTGCAGCGTGTTTATTTAAATGCCTAGGTACCTTAACTACTAAGCAAAATGTTCTTTTATACGGGTTGTCTGGCTATCAGGCTATCTGGCAGATTTTTTTTTGGCATATATTTATTTGGCATAACCCATTTGGTATAATCTTCTTTAAACGAATATGTTTAGGGCATAAAAATGATTTAACATAACTATTGTTTGGCCGAATGCTTATATGTCCGAATTTACAATGGCATACTTTTAAGATGGCAGAATTTTATTTGGCATAATTTCACTTAGCATACTATGAAGATGGCAGAGTTTTATTTGGCATAATTTCACTTGGCATACAATGAAGTTATCAGTAGAATTATTTTTTAACGAATATTGTTTGTTCTGTGTATTTTTCCATGGTATTTGAATGAACTATAAATATGATGGTTTCTATAAGCGATGTCGGGACTTGGGGCACCCCGACTTGGGTTAGGTTAGGTTCCTTTAAACCTTGTGGACAAAAATAGGGGCCCCGCGAAACGGGGCTCCGTCGAGCACGTCTTATTTATTATTGCTTGTAAACCAACTTAGACTCTAACTAATTATTTAAAAAAAATGGTTAGGTTAAAACTGTGACCCCTGCGCACGAGCTCACGTATGCCAAAAGACGATTCTGACTGTGAACTTTCTGCGATATGATGGTTCTACTTTTTAATTATTGTGGATATGAAATTTTTGCCTGAAGATGATTCTGATTTACAAAATTATGAATTTTGAATGTATGATAAATGAGTGTATGCAAAATGATTTTCTGCGAAATGAAGTTTATGCTATACGCTGTTATGCAAAATAATTTTATGCCCTAAAAAGTTCTGCTATAAAAGCTGGACCCCTTTTAAACCACCACAAACTCGATTGAATGCAGAAAATGTACGCGTTAGTAAAATACCTGTGTTGTTTGTGTCAAGCGCTGGATAGACGTAGCCTTACCAATTACCAACTACCAACGTATTACTTCCATTTACCAACGTAATATTTCCATTAATCAAAGTTATTTTTAAAATGGATAGGTACCTAAAGGTTTTTATTTTCCATATTGTATATTCTAATTGTTTAAAATTACTTAGGTATGTAGACAAGTAGGTAGGTAAATGAAAATCTAAAGTTCATAAGCCAAGGTCGCCACCGCCACTGCACTGTAACGTGACTGCAAGCTTTAGTAGTGTTGCACATAAACTGCGTAAGTAGATACATAGATAACAAGTATGTATGACGTAGGAAAAATAACAAGTCCTGTAATGTTATGGACAGGACAGAAAATCTTCCTCGCCCATCCTGCTGAATAGGTATAGGTCCTACCTAAATACGAAAGTTTCAGTCAGCCAGATCTGAACTTTTCTGAAATACCTTCTAGACTAACCCACATACCCAACTGTCCTCTTATTTTGTTGGCTGTACGAACTTCTATCAACTTTTAGCTAGGATCTAAATAATTTATATCCCGGGACCAACATAATTCCGATTTTGTTTTTAAAACTTCTCTCAAAAACTATTAATCTAACAGCTTATAAAAAGCAAGACAATCGAATGTATAGTCCCTAAGTACAGACGCCAGCACATCAAGCTACTACAATCTGGCAAATTTCTTTTATACATTTTCAACTTTATTTTCTTTGTTCAAAGTTAATTGGGAAAATTTGACAGTTCCGGGCAGCTTGATGTGCTGGCGTCTGTACCTACCTCTTGCAAAATCTTTCATAAGCAATCTATTGTACGTAGGATAAAGATTGGAGACTACTACATTATTTAAAGTCCATTTAGCATCCATTTTGTCCATTTAGAAAAAGGAAATTAACAGAGCTCGTAATAGTTATTTGTGCAACAAGAGAGCAAAGTAGTTTTTTGCTGCGAGTGCTGATTTTGAATCCCGAGCAAGCGAAGGATTCAACGATTGAATCACGAGCGTAGCGAGTGATTCTAAAGTTGAATCCTGAGTGTGGCGAGGGATTCAAAGGCACGAGATGCAAAAAAACTTTGCTCTCGTGTAACACACATAACTTTTCACTTCAGCAGCGAGAACACTAGGAGATAAAATAATAAACAGGAATAGATTGAAATAACTATTTATTGTGAATCAAAATAATTAACATTGTAGGTAGATACCAATTCTATAAAATCTAAAAAATAAGATAGCAACACCGTCTCCGAAAAACTGCTTGCGCCCTTTGTAAGTCTCCATTCATTGAAGACATGGTATGCTTTCAGATATTTCTCGCGAGACTTCTCAGGTAGGAAACTTAATTCTGCATTAATAACTTGTTTTTTTAACTCTTCCGGTGTTAAAATACTGTTCTCGTCGCTAGTTTCACTCATATTTTACGATTATTTTAATATTTTTTAACTTATTCAACTCTGTACGCCAGTCACGAAATTTTATTCCCGCTCTTTTATTTAAATTAAGGCGTGTTCGGAAATAGCACCCATAATATTTTATTATTCAAAATATACATAAAAATTACGTAAGTACCTAACATTTATTGAAACTAGAAATAAATATTTACAAGTTAAATATCAGTTTTATTTGCCGTAAATACTTATTTTCGTTTAAATACAACAATAAGTTAAAAATTCAATAAAATACATTAAAAGACATAATTTTCTTTTTGCAAAATTTCTTTAGTTAGTACGAAATTCCGAACGTGTTTTGTCTTTGAGGTCGAATTCAAAATCCGAATTTCGAAAGGGCTGGTCTTTGTCTCTCTCTCTTTCTAATGGCGGGAAAGAGATAGAGTGTGAATGTTTCGAATTGTATGATTAACCCAAAGCTGAATAATATATTCGCGGCTTTCTGACAAAAAAATTAAAAAGTTACTTTGTCTCACTCAGTGAGCAAAATCGCGTTTTGCTCACTGATTTCACGCAGCAAAACCTACTTGTTTGAGCTACTGTAGTGAAATAGTTATTTGTGCAACAAGAGAGCAAAGTAGTTTTTTGCTGCGAGTGCTGATTTTGAATCCCGAGCAAGCGAAGGATTCAACGATTGAATCACGAGCGTAGCGAGTGATTCAAAAGTTGAATCCTGAGTGTGGCGAGGGATTCAAAGGCACGAGATGCAAAAAAACTTTGCTCTCGTGTTACACACATAACTTTTCACTTCAGCAGCGAGAACACTTTAGGAGATAAAATAATAAACAGGAATAGATTGAAATAACTATTTATTGTGATTCAAAATAATTAACATTGTAGGTAGATACCAATTCTATAAAATCTAAAAAATAAGATAGCAACATCGTCTCCGAAAAACTGCTTGCGCCCTTTGTACTTGTCTCCATTCATTGAAGACATGGTATGCTTTCAGATATTTCTCGCGAGACTTCTCAGGTAGGAAACTTAATTCTGCATTAATAACTTGTTGTTTTAACTCTTCCGGTGTTAAAATACTGTTCTCGTCGCTAGTTTCACTCATATTTTACGATTATTTTAATATTTTTTAACTTATTCAACTCTGTACGCCAGTCACGAAATTTTATTCCCGCTCTTTTATTTAAATTAAGGCGTGTTCGGAAATAGCACCCATGATATTTTATTATTCAAAATATAATTATTACGTACCTAACATTTATTGAAACTAGAAATAAATATTTACAAGTTAAATATCAGTTTTATTTGCAGTAGATACTTATTTTCGTTTAAATACAACAATAAGTTAAAAATTCAATAAATTACATTAGAAGACATAATTTTCTTTTTGCAAAATTTCTTTAGTTAGTACGAAATTCCGAACGTGTTTGTCTTTGAGGTCGAATTCAAAATCCGAACTTCGAAAGGGCTGGTTTTTGTCTCTCTCTCTTTCTAATGGCGGGAAAGAGATAGAGTGTGAATGTTTCGAATTGTATGACTAACCCAAGGCTGAATAATTATTTTCGCGGCTTTCTGAAAAAAAAAATTAAAAAGTTACTTTGTCTCACTCAGTGAGCAAAATCGCATTTTGCTCACTGATTTCACGCAGCAAAACCTACATGTTTGAGCTACTGAAGTGAAAAAGTAATTTTAATCCTCTTCCATATCAAAGACGACAATCAAAGATACAGACCAAAATTTATTATTATCTAACATCAAGGTCCTGATGGAATCGGTGGAAAAACGGCATAGCAAATTCTAAAACAATACCTAACTTTCATATCCATCTTTATCGCCACGAAAAGCTCAACTACAGTATAATAACGCTAACCAAAGTTACTGTTTACTTGTGTAGAACCATAAAGAACAAGAGAAATTAGCATATTCATTATTCATAGGCTTAATTAAAACGTTCCAATGTTAGATTGATGAGATAAGTCCATGCCAGATTTAGCATGGGCCTTATTAAAACATGGATTTGAAACAAAATTAACAAGATTTTCCCAGAATTCACTGGCTGGTATTTGCAAGATCACTAGTCTGTTAAGTCTAATAAAGTATATCCATGATCCATCCAAATAGATAAATCCATTCAATATATACAGCCGCCAGCACATATATCAAGCTACCCGAAACTGTCAAATTTTCAAAGTTGAAAATCTATTAAAGAAATTTGACAATTTGTAGTAGCTTGATGTGCTGGCGTCTGTACATTGGAGATGAGACGTGCATTGTCACACACAAGCAATTGTTTAGAGGCGGCGATACACAAGTTAGATATACCTACCCTTTGCTTCGAATAGGTAGTTGGTATTTTGTATCAAGCAAATAATTAGATAATAAATTAGATAAGTACCTATTCAATTAATATTTTCGTAATAAAATCCGTCATACCAAACATACAAAGACGTAGTAGTTTTGAAAAAAAGGTGTGATTATAATCTAATAAATTATTATTGTACCTCAAAAACCTTACCCATCAAGTCTTTAGGTATTGAAATTATGCAGTGTTTGTTTGCGAATTAAATTGTAATAAAGCAAGGAGCTAAATAATATTTTTAGATAGGTTTGTAGTTACGTTTAGAATAGATTTGTACCTGCCACATATGCCTCACTACACTATTGTTTGTAGGTACCTACTTACTTTTAGGAACCGACCTAATGCTGTTTCGGTTAACTTTCATTAAAATAATTAAGTGTGATTTCCACCATTGAAACTGAACGCGATCAGCATGCTAGGTAATAAGTCTGTGCGATCAGCACATCTAAACCGCGTTCCAGAGCTGTCGGTGTCAATGGTCCACAGTGACACTGACAGCTCTTAAACGCGGTTTAGATCTGCTGATCACGTTCAGTTTCAATGGTGAAATCCGACCTAAGTCCTTAAATTACAAGGTGTCACAGTTTTGTTACGATATAATTGCAGAGTCAATATAAACACCGTTTGCTTTTGTAAATAATAAGATGTCAGCGAGCTGACCGCCCGTTCGTTGTATTATGGCATTGTAAATAATTTTAATGTAAAATTTATGAATTACAATTTTCATCAAATAAAAACACAAATTCGACTTACAAGTTTTATTTATTTATCAAAATATTTCCTTTCGCCTCGCGCCCGCGCTTCCTCGCGCCACCGGTACAGCAACGCGAGGACTTTCGCCTCCGGGCCCCATACAAGGCCATCGATCGCACGATCCCCACGTAGAGCCGCCTACAGGCGGCGCTCGGGCCCCGCAGATTGGGAAGCAGCGTTGACAGCGCCCCAGCCGCGCCCAACAACTTGGGCGCCAGCCGCCGGAAGTGGGGGCCGAAATCCCACCGGCTGTCGAGCACCAATCCCAGGTACTTCATGGTAGACTCGACAGCAATTCGAGCCCCCCCCGACCACGATATGTGAGCCGGGCGGCGGCGCCCGCCGCGGGGTCACTGCAAGTCCTAACCCAAGTCATATGCGCTAAATTTCACCTAAATCCTTTCAGCTGTTTTAGCATGAAAGCGTAACTATATCAAACACATTCACTTTCGCATTTATAATATTATTAGTTAGGATAAAGTGTTTTTCACTACTGAACAACCAGACTCCAATAGTGGGACGAACGGGAATAATTTCTAAACAGGCTGCAACAAATCAATTCAGGACGCAGAAATAGTGCCACCTGGTTATACAATACTGCGCTGCGATCGCGCGGATGGGCGAAAGCAGGGCGGCGCGTGTCTCGTGGCCACACCGCGTTTAGAACTGCGTCGAGTGTCCAGCCCGAGTGACGTCAACATAGATGATAAGGTGTTCGAACTGGTTTGTGCTACCGTTTATTTACATAGTAGACTTTTATTTTTATTGTGTGTTATTTACATTCCGCCAAACAGTTGTGAGACTGAGTATATGATATTGTTTAGGATTATAGAACAGCTGTGTAGTAAATATAGTGATATCGTCGTAATTGGTGATTTCAATATGCATTCTTGTTCGATAAACGTATGTAATTATTTTGAATACTTTTTATCATATTGTGGATTTACTCAGTGCAACACGGTCGTTAATTGTAATAATCGATGTTTGGATTTAGTGTTAAGTACGCTTCCGAAGGGAGAGAGTGTGAATGTGCGCGTGGCGGGGGCGCCCCTCGTGCCTGTGGATGCGTACCATCCGCCGCTTGACGTGTTGGTCGAACTGCGGGCGCGCCGGGTTGCGAATCCACTGGCGAACGAGTCGAGTACTTTACCCACCGGTTGGAATTTTAATAAAGCTGATTTTTTAATATTGTACTCATCAATAGCGGCAATAGATTGGACTGACATTTATGATCTTGATTTGGAAAAGAGTTTAAATTATTTTTATGAAACAATTAATGCGACAATAGATGACTGTGTTCCCAGAAAACGGCGAAGTGAGGTAAGCTCGGAGTATATTTATCCCGAGTTTTACACTGCTGAAATAATTCGCAACATACGTTTTAAGGCCATTCTCCACAAACGGTACAAGGCAAGTAAGAGCCAGGATGATTACGAGGCGTTTGCTCTGTGTAGGGCTAAAGTAAAACAGTTGATTAAATTAGCGGAAGAACAACATAGCAACAGGGTTCAAAATCAACTGCAAAAAGACCCAAGATCATTTTGGAACTACGTAAATTCCAAAAGGGGTAGTCGAAGTCCAAAAAGGATGTTAAAAAACGGGGAGGTTATGTCTGCTGAGCAATGTGTGAAAGAGTTTGCGGAGTACTTTCACTCAGTTTATAGCGCGAGGCAGCCCGAGTTGAATGTTGCTGCGGCAATAGAAGGGGCGGGTGGCGAGAATGGAGCGGCGTGCATTCACCTGCAGGAATTGCAGCTGAAGGATGTGCAAACTGCGCTTGGTCAACTTAAGCCAAAGAGATCTGCGGGACCGGATGGTATTCCGCCTTACATACTCCGAGACTGTAGATCTGTACTGGCTGCACCGTTGCTCCATATCTTCAACAGCTATCTGAAGGCGGCCGTGTTTCCAGAGAGATGGAAAACCACTCGTGTCGTGCCGGTACCGAAAGGAGGTTCAAGTAAGGACAATGTTAGTGGGTACAGACCTATTGCAGTACTGTCGTCACCGGCTAAAGTGTTGGAGTGCGCTATCCATAACAGCATTTTTATGCAGGTGAGAACGCAACTCTCGGATGCACAGCACGGGTTTAGACCAATGAGGAGCACCACTAGTAACCTACTGAGTTACATGGCTCATGTGTTGCCGATTGTAGACGGTGGGGGGCAAGCTGACGCTGCTTACTTCGATTTCAAAAAAGCATTTGACCTGGTCGATAATGACGTGTTGCTCAAGAAGTTAGCAGCCGTTGGTTTCACTCCGCACCTACTTCATTTCTTTGCCAGTTACATGAGGGATAGGCAGCAATACGTAGAGTACGAGGGACACAAGTCTGAGCCGTACTTTACGTGGTCAGGGGTAAGCCAAGGGACTAACCTCGGACCTCTGCAATTTATAATTATGGTAAACGATTTGCCCGAAGTCGTTAAGGAGGCAAATTGTTTATTATTTGCAGACGACCTTAAGTTATCCATGGCAGTGAGGGGTGATGAGGACTGTGAACGCTTACAGAAGGCCATAGATAGCGTAGTTACTTGGAGCAAGGAAAACCTTTTGCAATTCAACGCCCAAAAGTGTGTCACCATCACTTTCTCGCGTGCACGTAGTCCTATTGTGCATGATTACAGCATTGATGAGATGCCGATGATCAGGGTTACAGAGGTTAGGGACTTAGGAGTTAGTCTTAACGCGGGGCTAGCGTTTCGTGATCACATAGTCAATTGCTGTAAAAAGGCCTACAGAAATTTGGGATTTATTATGCGTACTGTTCGTGGTTTCACAAATATTACGGCGGTTATCGCATTATATAACACTTTGGTGAGAAGCCAATTAGAATGCAACGCAGTCATCTGGGCCCCACATGAGACTAAATATAGTCTCATGTTGGAGCGAATACAAAATAAATTTGCTAGATTTTTATATTTCAGGCTCTATGGAGTATATCCTTTTTACCCGCTTATGTATCCAACCTTGTTTATATTAGGCATGGTTGGATACAATGAGCTGAGAGTTAGGCGTGAGTTTGCACTTGTCTCTTATTTATTTAAAGTAATTAGAGGCAAGATTCATAACGCCGACATATTAGGGTTGGTGTGTTTGAGTGTGCCCGACAGATATGTGTGGCGGCGACGGCGGCCTCAGCTGCTGGCTATACCTCGTGGCCGCACTAATCTGTTAAATCAGGCGCCCCTGACGCGGGCGCTTCGCACCCTTAACCTTGTAGCAGAGGAGATAGACGTTTTTGCGTGTACACTGAGTGAATTCACAAGGATAACCATATATGTAATAAGTTTTAGACAATAAGTTTTTAAGTTTGCTTCACTGTTGCATTGGGTTTTACCTGTAAAAATAGTTGTAAGTGAGGATATAAATAAATAAATAAATAAATAAATAAATAAATAAATTTAATTTGAATCGTTTATTAAAACAATTTGAAATAAAACAATTGGCTAACATGATGTAGTTTCGATTTGTAGCAATTTATGAGCTTTTTACCTTCTTAATACTCAAACTCAAACTCAAAGCATTTATTTCAATTAGACCATTTACAGGCACTTTTGAATTGTCAAAAAGTCGGTCAGTCAGAAAATATGAAGCTAGTTGCCCATTCCAAAGCGTAGGTACCTATGGAGAAGAACGGGCAAGAAACTCCATGGACACTCTTTTAAAAAAAAAGTTAGTTAGTTTAGTTTTACAAAATTTATAATTATATGTGAGAACGATGTAAAAAAAAGACGCGTTAAAAGCGTCCAGCTACTGCCGTGTACTGCCGTGGCCGTGCTAAGCTCAAAAGCGGTAGGTACCTAAGGTGGGTGTACCATGGAAGGCCACTCTAACAAATAAACAGTTATTATTCGTTTATTTACTGGATAAATAAAACTAACAAATTTTAAGTAGGTAATACTTTGTTTTATTACGTAACATATAAACCATTTTTTTGAATTGCAGATTTAATCAATATTGATTGAACTTAAGTTTCATTGAACTCTTCCAAATGGCCTTGCTAGGAACAAGGCTCCTTAGAAGGGCATTATAATAAATCAGTCATTTAACACTAAAAGTTACTGAATAGCGATTAAATCTACAATAAAAAGAAGTGGTTTATATATTACGTAATAAAACAAAGCATTACTTAAATATTTGTTAGTTTTATTTATCCAGTAAATAAACGAATAATAACTGTTTATTTGTTAGAGTGGCCTTCCATGGTACACCCACCTTATTTTAACCCTTATGTGAGTGACAAATAAAACACCTTTAACAGAGTGACGAGGTACCCGGGTACCTTCATACAGTTTACACGTAATGTAAATATTCAAGATCGGCTTTTGTGTTACACATACTTTGAATATTATTATTTTAGCTAAGCTAAACAGCCGGTCGATTCTGTAAAAATCTCACCGTGAAAACTTAGGTGATGTGAGTTTGTTTTTGTTAGGAATTGACACTATTGACAGCTCACTCCACGCTCACTTTACCTAAGTTTTCACGGTGAGATGGTTACAGAATCGCACTGTAGTTGACAATCTGTGGCGATCAAAGCGGAGGAGAGGTGGAGTACTCAATACATGCCATCAAAACCTGAAAAGTATGGCATAAAAATATTCTGGGCTTGTGATGCAAATAACTCCTACCCCCTAAATGGACAATTATATACAGGAAAGTCAGGTGATGGCATACGTCAAACAAATGTAGGAGAATGCACTGTATTAGATCTCGTGGCTAAATATAAAAACTCAGGGCTGAATGTAACTACGGATAATTTTTTTACGTCGCTTCAATTAGCCCATTCCTTGAATTCGTGGAATATGACACTAGTTGGAACGGTAAGAAAAAATAAACGTTTTCTTCCTGCTAATATGCAAGCACACAAGGAGAGGGCGATTTATTCTTCTACCTTCGCATTTAGCAAAGAAGCAACTGTGTGCTTTTAAGTACCTAAAAAGAATAAAGCAGTAATAATGTTGTCATCAATGCACATGTCACCAGTTATTGAAAGTAATAAGGAAACTGCCAAGCCAGAAATAATTTTATATTATAATAAAATCAAAAGTGGAGTGGATAACATGGATAAGCTGTTAGCAGAATATACCGTAAAACGCAGAACAAATCGGTGGCCTTTAGCACTTTTTTACAATATCATTGACATTGCAGCTTTGGCAACATATATCATTTACATGGAACATAACCCACAATTGGTCTCGAGTGACAGACGTAGAATGTTTTTGAAATCATTGAGTCTGCATCTGTGTGGTAAAAATATAGAAGAGAGATCAAAAAATTGCATTGTGACTTCAAAATTACATGTGAGATCTGCAATGCAGGACGTGCTTGGCCGAGAACTTGGGCCGTCAATTTCTTCTGGATCTACAACTTCTATAAGTCAGACTATACGATATTCTAAAGGGCGTGTTGCAGTCGTCGGAAGTTGTTACCTATGCAGAGAACTCAAACGCAAGCAAAGAAAAACTCGAAAAGCTTGCACTAACTGCAGAAAATCAATTTGTGATGGACATGCAGTAACTCGTCCAACATGTAACACCTGCTTCGAAAGCTGTACTAATTCTGTATGAACAAAGATTTGTATTGTTTATAGAAATAAAACACTTTAATCAATGCTTCTTATTAAAATTTTGTATGAAATTATAAATACTTACTTCATAGTTACAAAGAGGTACCCGGGTACCTCGTCACTCAATTATGAGTTTATAATATGTTTTGGTTTCCACAAAACATTGTAAATAGTAGACTTGGTCAATACATTAAAAAATATGTAATTCATAAATAGTTAAGAGCTCTCAGGAAGTCACAGCTACCTACAGGGCGTAAAACATATTTTTTTTAGAATTTGAAAACGCCAAAGGTACCCGGGTACCTCGTCACTCACATAAGGGTTAACGTCGTCGATTCCCGATATCAAAGAAGCGAGGGACCGTACTGCCAAAATAGTAGCGCGAGCGATTCGCTGCCGCGTCTGTGATTTCCAGTTCGATGGGTGTTTGTGTAAATAGAAGGAATTTGTCATCACATGGCAATAACTACGAAATTTTAATAATTGGCTTTCGAAGGAGCATGGCCCTCCATGGTCCACCCACCTTATCTAAAAAAAAATCGTAAAGTTGATTTTTGTGGCATCTGATAGCATCTAGCCATCCAATGTGCTAAGCCAAATAGCGTTATGAGGTATTTTAATTAAAAAAACCCTTATAAAAGTTTTCCCTATCCATGACCGACGTTAGGTGGATGTGCCCTATCTCAGCTTTACCTCAAATTACTAAGAGAATAAAAGCAAAACTTAAATCTTCTCTATACTAGCATTTCCTGAGATACCGCTTTTGCGTTTAGCACGGCAGAATAGTACTTATATGCAAGCGGTCACCATGACCGACGTTAGGTGGATGTAACGTGTGACACAACTCTCTAAGACCACGTAAGTCCCAAGAATAACTGTTTCATGAAATCATCATTCTTTGGACTTACGTGGTCTTAGAGAGTTGTGTTGATGACTTTAATGATTATAATTCTGTAAACACATATTTCTTACGGCCGCGATTCATATATTAATCAACGTACAACTTAATGCTGACCAGCAAATTGCAAAAAAGGTAAGAAATTTTGAATTTCGCGGGCTACCTTAGCGCTTCCACCTTAAGGCGAAAGCGCCAGGGTAGCCCGCGAAATTTGTTTTTTTTTAGGTTTTTTGCAATTTGCTGGTCAGTATTAAGTTGTACGTTGATTAATATATGAATCGCGGCCGTAACTAACATGTATTTATAGAATTATAATCATGAAAGTCATCAATACAACTCTCTAAGACCACGTATGAAATTATCATTCTTCGGACTTACGTGGTCTTAGAGAGTTGTGTTGATGACTTTAATGATTATAATTCTGTAAATACATGTTAGTTACGGCCGCGATTAATATATTAATCAACGTACAACTTAATACTGACCAGCAAATTGCAAAAAACGTAAGAAAATTTGAATTTCGCGGGCTACCTTAGCGCTTCCCCCTTAAGGCTACGCCGACCACCTAGTGGCGCCCTCATCGTTTGTTTGGTTATTTCTTTTATTTTAGAATGAAGATGCAGAAAATAAGCACGTTAAGTTGTGCTCCACAAGTTTAAACGGTTTTATATTGTATTATAATCACTAAAACGGAAAATAGTGGCTACTATGGCACTTGATGATTAGTGACGGGCGCGGTCGGCGTTTGGTCGGCGTCCTCTTAATAAAAACATAATGTAATTTTAACAGAAGTTTATGTAAAACATAATTATTAGACACGATTTCGGATAAAGTCCACTCTACTAACGAAGATTCCGTAAAAACGAGTATGATAAAACCGTATAAGCCAACATTTGACAGGGGGATTGTTCGAGAAGGTGCATCACTATTACGAAATATTAAAAAAAAATTGTGGTCATGACAACCGAGGTGAAATCGAAACGATCGAAAAATATAATTTTATATTAGAAAATAGATGCAGGAGTGTCGTGTTATTAGTACAATTTTAAAGAGATGATTATGTTTAACCTTTGGTCAGTGCTTCAGTGGTATCTGCGACCTTTCATTAAATGGTTTCTCAGAAAAACAACGAAACTGTGTGAACTCCAAAGAATCTGTTACGGTGACAAAGCTGGGGCAGAAAGAACGTGTAATGTGGAGAAATCATTGATGCTCTCTCGTACACGAGATGTGAAAGAGGTCGTATCTTTTTTGGACAGCGTGGTTTACGAAAGGCGATTCGTTCCTCGTAATTTTCGTGAATACTTGGACCCATCGATCGGAATCATACTAAGGGTAAAGAAAATTAACCCCAAACTACATGGATCCTTTGTAGGATCTTTTCGACGATGCTTGGAACAGATTTGGAGCTATAGATGTTTGATAGACCAAGTGGAACACCTGCGACAGACTCATTTTGATAGCAATAGTAATGAACATGAGGATAAGTTATTGAAATTGTGGTCCTTGTTGGTGCCTAATGCACCTCTTGAGGCGCGAGTCACGAAGCAATGGCAATATATTGGATTCCAGGTAACCTTTGTCACAACATGGTAGTATCAATTACAATCAATTGTAATTATTATAATGTCAATCCCTTCAAATTTAGTAGACAATCAATTTACGCATTAATGTGTATCAATCACATAAAAATTGACAATTGATTGTTTCGGGGACCCTTAACAATGTGTGTCCATATCACCCTTAAAAGATTTATCTTGCTAATAAAAATAACTGCTATCTACAACATCAGTTCTTACACCCACTTATATTTTATAAATAAATACTTTGAATTTTAATCTGTGTGAGCTCAACTGTCACTAATGAGACACAATTATTTCTCTATTGTTTCCAAACTTTAGAAGCTTGCTTAACAGATGTGGGAATTATACAGGGTGTAAGTTTAATCACCGTTATCCTCTTAATGGGTCATTGTACTCATCATTATGAACAACTTTTACTATGGAGCCAACACTAAAATCGTGAAAAAAAAATCAGCAGTTCCCTACATTTATGTTCGCTTAACTCGTCAAAATGTAGGGAACAGCTGAATTTTTTTTGGGATAAAAAGTATTTTATGTGTTAATCTTGGTTATAAACTATAAATGTGTGCTAAATTTCATCCAAATCCGTGCAGTTGTTTTTGCATGAAAGAGTATCAAACATCCATCCATCCTCACAAACTTTCGCGTTTATAATATTAGTAGGATAATGACATGTAGTCCTAATACTTTTGTATATTTTTTTTCAGGGTGATGATCCAAAAACAGATTTTCGCGGAATGGGCCTACTTGGATTAGAAAATCTATTATATTTTGCTATGGAGTATCCTCAAGTTTCGAGCCATGTTTTAAGTCATTCACTGCATCCTAAATATGGCTACACCTTCGCCATAGTAGGTATCAATATCACATCAATGGCATATTATTTACTGAAAGATGGATCTGCCAAAACTTACATGTTTAATTCAAAACAATATCTGCCGAATGTAAACCTATTTCATAAATTTTATTGCTATTTATTTTATGAGTTTGATAAAATGTGGATAGAATCGAAACCAGCAAATATCATGGAGTTTTCTGATATTTTCAAGAAATTTGAAAATGCGGTGCGTATTGAACTAGCAGACCCTGCTTCAGTTTTTAGAATAAATGTTGAAGTCGACAATGTATAATGGTACAAACAATATGCTAGTATAATTCTCAATATTTAGTTTAACGATATTACACAAAAACATTAACATTTATTAAGCTCAGCACAGAAGACTGAGTGATAATAAAAAGTGTGATACTTACTCGCCTTATGAATAATTTGCTTAAAGGTTTTTAAACGGGCTTACATAATATTTTAAAAGGAAAATATAAGGAATTATTGTTTTACATTAGCAACGGATTACTGTAATGAGTAAGCAAGGTGGCAGAGACTGACATGCAACCTGTTACTATGGTTTCTCTACATGATTCTAGACCCTGTAATGTAGATATTTTTTGTTGGTTATAAAAAATCATGGTTTACAATTTGCACGTTGATGTCCCTGCCATCCTGTGTATCAATGATATTTTTATTATTGAAGCCAACATCCCAGTGTTATGAAGTGATGTATGCGTACCTATTTATATTTTTATTATATTTCTCAATAACACTAATGTAATTTCTCGAAGTTTAAAATTATTATTTTTGTAAGAATGTTAGATATATTTTGTGGACCATTAATTAAGATTAACTTATATATTATACTTTAATGATCTCTCTGTTGACTAATAGTCTCAAATATATTTAAAAAATAGTGCAATATGTAAGGACTATGTTAGTTACTGTTTTTGTAGTACATTAAGTATTAAGTATATAGTAATAGTTTATGGGCGTTTGTGCACTACAAGGAATTTTACTGTCCGGCAGTCTGATTTTATTTTTTTATTATGTCGTGCCCATATGGGACCGTAAAAAATCGGACTGCCGGACGGTAAAATTCCTTGTAGTGCACAAGCGCCCTATCAATGCAATTTTACAGTGACTTCATTACATAATACTCATTTATCTATTTAAACTACATATTTATGAGAGCATTCACAGACTGCATACATATTTTTGTAGGAATATTACATTGATACTTTAGATCTCTACTGTTTCATTTAACTCCTACTAAAAATTGGACACTAATTGTATGCCATCTGTGAATGCACTTAAGTTACAAACAAATATTGGATATTATTAGACCATAGAGCAACATCCATGTCGAGTCATCTTTAGTCTTGAATTACCATATTTATTAGTCACTAGCTGTATAGCATAAGTTTCGATCCCGTGGGAAAATCGGGATAAAAAGTAAAAGTAGCCTATATGTTAATCCAGGGTGTCAGCTACCTCCATACCAAATTTTATCATAATTGGTCCAGCCGTTTGAGCGTAAAGAAATAACAAACATATAAACAAACTCACAAACTTTCGCCTTTATAATATTAGTGTGATTAATTTTCTTCTAGTTGCATATTCTAATAAGCTTCGTGCACTGCTTATTTGCATAGGTAGTGCTACCTCTCGAATATTACTAGATTTTATCACATCTTTTATAATTATGTTCATAGGCTCGAATAATAAAATCACCTATTTTCAATGTAGGTGTTTGACTTGTTCTTTGATTAGAAACATTAAAAAATATCACAAAAAATAGAAGAATTGTTAGGATTGTAAATCAACAAATTTACTAGAATAGTTTACTAGAAATCAAATGTTGCAATTTTTAGTGTATGTTGGGTGGATTTTAACTAAATATTAATGCAATAAGTAATTAATTTATAATGTAACATGAGTGTTGTATGTGGCTTTTGCTATTTATTTATTAAGAAAAATGCACAGAAATAAACAAAGCATTAGGGCTCAAGAAAGTTTTTTATTTTAACCTTTTGAGCCTGTAAAGTACAGACTAGCTATGCTAAGATTTATTTAAAGATTGTGTACTATTGGTTACAAATTGTAAAGCTAACCAAGGCGGCATAATCCCATGCGCGACAAAGCTTTTCTAGAATAAAAAAAAACCTTTTGAGCGCCACGGTCTTCTATAGAAGACATTCGTTTCCGTGCCCTCCACGCCACGTCTTTATTCTAATCATAACGTTTATAACATTAAAGTACAGACGCCAGCACATCAAGCTACCCGAAACTGTCAAATTTTTACTTAAGGTTTTACTAATTGATTGAAGACCTTTATAATATCAACATCAGTACGCAAAATACTCACTATGACAGAGTTGCAGATATCAACCCGTATTACCTACCAACATCAATTTACAGATATGCCATTTCAAGCAAATAGGTATTGTACATGCAAAATTGAAAGAAAACTCTTGTTATCATGACCTTCACATATTTATTATTTCTTTTATTCTAATATACACACAATAATTAAAATTACCTGCAACATTACTGATTTATAAATAAATCTACAAACATGTATAGTAACAATTTTGTTTGCTCATGATTCAGACCTAATATCACCAAATTTCTTATTCACAACACAAATTAAGTAAATGCAAAATTTTATTTAAAATAAGTATAAAAATAAATAAAAGATAAATGCATAAAAATATTAATATTTTTTCAATTACAAAACAAGTTTATTTACTCTTCTTATCTTTTTTGGAGTCTTTGGAAGGTCTTGATCTTCCTGCCTTGAGAAGAGCTATTATGGCAGTTATAGCCACTAAGCCAAATCCTGCAACTCCTATTTGCCAAATCCAAGGATGTTGTGCGAGAATTTCCAGTCCAAATGCAGCACTTATTTTGATCATTTGGACACACCAGTCCACTAGTTCATCACTGTAACAAAATCATGTATTTAATTATTCATGGAAACAAGGTCCATTTGACGTCATTCATTAGTCTAGTGGTGGCAAGCGCTAGTACTGAGCATGAGGTCCTGGTTTCAATTCCCAGGTGAGGCAGTATTATTGGGTTTTTGTACAAAGAATTTCGCAGTAGCACCCTGGAGTCTGGATGTGTGCCCTTTTGAAGGCAACGGACTATGGTCTATTACTATTTTTGGTAAACAAATTTTGTTTCTTAGCTTTTTGGCTAGTTTAAGCTACATTAACGGGCCCAAGCTAAGTCAATGTAGCATGTAGTGTTTATTTTTATTACTATAATTCACCTCTGCCTAACGCTTCGAGGAAACAGAAGGCCAGTTCCCGTAATTAAAAACGTTCAAAATCTAGCAGCAATATCATCTCAGCGATAATCAATGTCAAAACTGTAGGGAAATCAGAGGTCCTAAAAATTACGAGAATCGCCCCTGTGTGTTAAGTGTTTTCCTGTGTGTTGTGTGTTAAAATAAAATTGTTTCATGATCAACTTACAATGGTGATGCCAGTAATGGCACAGGTTCTCCTTTAGAATTCTTATACCAGTCCTGAGCAAAAGTAACAAAAGACTTCACATCTTTCTTGGGCAAATCAAACCGGTACACCTTTCCGAGGCGGAAGCTAAAAGAAAAATATTAACATTACTATTTCATATACACATAATACATTAATAAACACACTTACAACATACCATTTCTACATAACAAATAATGAATAGTACATGTTTGTATAATTTATCACCTAGTTAAATATTCAATGCAATATGTATGTTAACTGTTGTGTAAATAGCTGTAAATTTAATACTAACTACTCACTTATTAGCACACTATGGACAAATATGCTTTGTTGCGTTACACTCGCACAATCGTCCGCAAATGCATAACCTTCTAACTTTTGTAGAAAAGCAATATGATTTGAAGTAAATATTATTATGTTTTTATCAGAAATAATAAAGTAAAACTTATTACTTACAAGAGGAAACTTGGCAATTTGTTGACTTTGAATCTCTTGGCCGTGTTCAATCCCTGTTGGCTGGAGTCCATACGCGCGACGTTGATGCGGCCCTTCAATGTGGCTCCCACACTCTCCCACACTGCATGTAGCCTCTGACAATCCACACAGGAAGCTCCGTAGCTGGAAATTGTACATTGTTTAAATTTAGAAAATTTATCAGATTCAGGCTTCTGATTGGACCTGTTTGTTTTTCTGTTGCAATATTTAAGTACTTAATTATACAGACATACTTAAAACACAGAATATGAGGGCCTTGTTTTTATTCTGACTTGTTGCTTGATCTTGATAATAATAAAGCTGAAGAGTTTGTTTGTTTGAACGCGCTAATCTCTGGAACTACCAGTCAGATTTGAAAAATTATATATTTTTGCATTTGATAGTCCAATTCTTGAGGAAGGCTAAAGGCTTTTTAACATCACACTATGGATCATCATCATGTTAGGAACCGAGCAAAAAGAAAAAAGCCAGAAAGATCTTTAAGCAAAAACGAAGTGACTGCACATGCAGAATTGCGTAACAAAGTTTCTTATGCATTAGAAGCCAAATAATGCATGTTTTCAGTCTTAAGACATTTTGGTGTTTTCATTCAGTCTTAAGATTTGAAAATAAATAATGGACATGGTACGGACGCCAGCACATCAACCTACCCGAAACTGTAAAATTTTCGCAATCAACTTTAAACCTTATGCTTTAGTGATAAAGTTGAAAAGCTATTAAAGAAATCTGACAGATTGTAGTAACTTGATGTGCTGGCGTCTATACATAAAACAATGATGTGCATACTTACAACATGACAAACCAATCACCAGTGGTGGCTCCTGTGGCTGCTTGAGTGATATGTTCAAATATTTTATCTGTGAGCTCTTTGACCGCAGGAGCCTGGTTCTTCTCAAAGAACCCGTATATTTCATTCTCATCAGGTTCTCCTAAAAACAATTAATAATCTATGGTTACAAAACAGGTCTGAATGAAGGATGACATTGCACAACTTAAATGACTAAAGATACAGCCATGAAAATAGGAAGGTTATAATCCTAAGAAGGTTCAGACTTTCATAGGTTTGTTTGTATGAGAAAATCATAAGCAGTTTCCAACCAAGTTTCTAGAATTAGGCGACTGTGGCAAGCAAGAGCTAGAACAGTATGTGCAGTAGTAATATATAATAATTATCACTGCTTATGGCACCCAAGTGAGACCCAAAAAAACATCAACAAAATCTCGATGACATTGACTTGCACACAAAGGGTTTCCATATACCACAAGGCAAAAAACGCAGACAAAAACATGTTTCTTGTACGGAGACCCCCTTAAACTTTTTTTTATTCTTTGTTTAATAGCAGCAATGGAAATGCACACTCTTGTTTAAATTTCAACTGTCTACCTATTAAAGTCCATAAAATCCAGCCTGCTGACAGGCAAATAGATGGACAGCGGAGGCTAAAAAAATAGTCTCTTACCACTAAACAATAAAGGGACACCATGTCTAAAGAACACAAGGGCAGGATCCTTGGCTGGGTTATACAGCCTGCTCAGATGACTGTTCACTGACTTGACACACACAGCACTCATATGCTTCTTAAAATCATCCTGTAGACTCTCCATGTGTGTTTCAAACTCATCACATTTATCACAGTTCGGTTTGCCTGGAAAATTAAATTAATTGGAATTGAGTGGGGTCAATTTTGATTCACAGGTGAAGAAAGAGTACTACTTATATAGAAAAAAAAAATTAAAACAATTTTGTGGGCCAGTTAGATAAAAGCTCTTTTCAAGGTTGCCTCTAAGAAAATGCGTAGACACTACATCTCTATTTATATTCTGCCAATCTTCTTAAAACAATTAAAATTTTATTTAAGTCATCAGGCCCAATCAAAAGTGTTCTCTTAGTAAATGAAATTGAAATCAGTAGTTTAGGCAGTTTTGCACTGAAACATCAGTCAAGGCTCAGGGATTACTTAAAATTCATTTAAGGGGTTTACAGGACCTAAACACAAAAAACGCAAGTTTTAGAAACTATAAAAGTATATGATCAAAAAATATATTCTTCAGGATATATGCTAGGTAGTTAGTATGTTGAAAACATAATACAACTAATTTAATACAATAGAAAAATCATGAAGATACCTCTAACTTTCTTTTTACAATAAAACCCATACTACTTAATATAATATACATTATGATTTTTTGTCAGATTATTCTACAAGCAACATACTAAAAGCACTAGTGTTTTAATTTTTTAGTCCAAACGATAGATTTTTGGAAATAGATATTTGCTTCATATTTTGCAATAAATAATTACAGAGGAAAGCCTAATATATCAATAATTATATCATTAGGTACCTACAAAACAATGTGGCATAAAAAAATACCGGCTAGGAATCTTTACAAAATTCGACCAAGATTTTAACTTCAACGAGCAGTGCATCCCACTAACGGATGTCTACATAATCTGAATAAGTACTTACTAAATAAGACAATAAGCTTTTCTTTCTCTCTAATTAATTCAAGGAGATCATCATCGCTAACACTTTGCAAAGTTTCGCTGCTTGATTTTATCAATGAAAAAAGTAACACTATGAAAAACACTTTGAGCTGCATTTTATTTATTTTTAGTCCTTGTCTGGTGTAAATATCACTAAATGTTTATTCCACTTTTTGCAAATATGAATAAATCAACTTATCCAGTAAATAGAAGCATTGAATTCAGTCCATCACACAAGTCTTTCATCTGTGAACCATAGAGCATGTAACCTTATAAGAGACGGAACTTAGAACATTCAGTTTGTGAGAAATTGTTAACCTTCTTTAGCCAACCGCATAAAGAAAACATAGCTACCAACATGAAAATTCTAAGTAGCACTGACAATCATGACGTTGACGGGAAGAACTGTCATAAATAGGGATGCGCAACGCATCGTATAGAAATCAAAAATCTTATCGATATTTAGAGTTCATCGATATCGATGAAATGCATACTACGCAGATAATAGTGAGGTTCCAAAACGAATTTATTTTATTATAAAAATTGGTAAAATAAAACACTGATTTAAATGATTTCTGTATTTATTTATTTATGTAAATTACTAGCGACCCGCCCCGGTTTCGCACGGGTAGCCTGATCGCTACCAAAATTCACAGGATCACCCGCTGGGTTAATCTGATGATTGCCTGAAGATTTCATAAAAATCGCTCCAGCCGTTGCTGCTCATGCAGTTTCTCTATTGGTAGATGCACCAGTTCTTCATTACCAACTGTTTTTAGCCACTCTCGACATCTGGAAGGTACAAAATATAAAAGGTTACTTCTAACTGACTATGTTTGCCTGATGTGAATTTATTTAGTGTGATTTATAGCTAAGAAAACACCGAATTTACACTATCAGATAACTAAATGGAATTGACTATTATACTTGGAATAGAAATTCTAGATTTATTTACATACATAATGGTGTCACAGGTAGATAATGTCTTAGACTGTCCGACCCATTTCTTTAGCAGTCAACCTACTTAGACTAAATTAAATTACAATTTACATTAGACAAATAGGTAGGTATTACTGAAGGCACAAGTGTTTTAAAACATTTCTTTATTAGAGTTTCAGCTAATCTTGATTGATGGCTTGAGGGTCGTATTACGGAATTTGAATGATGCTATTAATTTACAATGAGGTAGTGCTATGTGAGCACAAGATCACATTAATACTATGTAGGTAAAACTCACCGGTTTGGATCCAGTGGAAACTTGGAAAAAAACAAATTATTTCCAATATGCCAGGCCTCCTTGATGCCGCAAACATCACATTTTCTGTGACCCTTACTCATGATGGTTCACAAACTAGAGTCACTGTCTCGTTATTATATAGTAATAATAACAATAAAATCATTTACACTAATAGTCAATATCTCAATAAAACTGTGTGAGGATGACACGGAGAAGCAGATCGCCCCTAAGACGACCCACTGACCGGATGCTCGACTCAACGTTAACACAATCACAGAAATTATTCGGATTTAATAAGTTGTATTCCCAAATCTTACAGAAAAAGGAAAAAAACAGAAAAATCACAACACGAAGCAGTGACGCGAAGGCAGACATGTTTGTTTCACTTCGTAGTGTAATGTTGGTCATCCTGAGATTCTGCGTTTGTTTCTGAATGTTGCATAAAGAAGGTTACAAATTCCATATAAAAATAATTTGTTCGGAGTTTCACAGGACTGCTGTGAACTAGACACGACACAGACAGAGAGAGGTACCTAATATAATACCTTGTCATTTAAGTCCGTTTATGTCAAATCAAAAGTCAACCACAGTCCAAGTCAAAGAGTAGAGTAACTATGTATGTCCAAGTCCACACTCCACAGACTTCAACGTGGCCAAGATAAACAAAGCAAAATTGACATATGGTGGTTTTTTTTTTTTTTTTTTTGTTATGGCGTTGCACTATTCGTGCTTATTGCCACTGACAATATTTAAACTGATTATAGCAAAACGTAAGAATCGATAACTCGCGAAATAATAAAAGGAATTACAAAGGAAAATTTGGAAACGGAAAGGAGAATAGTTGTTATTAAAGAAAATACAATACAACAGAAAATGTAATCATTTAACGCAACCATTGACCCAACAAAAAGGCCTATTCGGAGCGTCTTTATACTAAACCAAAAACTACATAATAAATTATGTACATACATATTAAAATTTACGTTTAAATAGATATATCATTATTTACAAGGAAAAGTGCTATGGTTTTATAAATATCTACATTAAAATTATATAAAATACATGAGATAGAAGTGGGAAAAGGGACTCGGAGGGAAACAAGGCTTTGGAAAAGTGAGGAGTGGTCATAAAGGGGACAGGCAAAAATAAAGTGGTTCAGATCTCCCACCTCAGCGCCACATTCACACTCAGGGTTCTGCACAATGCCAAGTCTGGCAAGATGAGCTGGAGTGCACACATGACCCAATCGCATACGTATTAATATTGTTGAAATCTTTTTGCTTAGCTTGTACTTGCTAAACCAAGGTTTGACAGGAATGGATGGCTGAATATTACGATAAAATCTCCCTTTCACTGATTGCCCCGACCAAAGCTGACCCCAGGATTCCTGTAGATAAACCCTGGGCAGAGCAGCCAGATCTTGGGAGTTGTTTTTGTACGGAAAAACGTCTCCACTTAATACGGCATCATTAGCTAACTGGTCTGCTCTCTCATTACCTAAAATGCCACAATGTGAGGGTATCCACGCAAAATGCACTGAATATCCCTTAATAGAACACCTGTGGAGGAGTTCACGTATTTCAAATATAATAAAAGAATTATGAGAATAGAAAGGAAATCTGGCCAAAGATTGTAAGGCACTCCTTGCATCAGTTAAAATAAGTGAATTCCTTAAGCCCATAAGAAGTATATATTCGACAGCTTTGAATAGACCGTAACATTCTCCCGTAAATACAGATGATTCGGGCGGGAGCTTTATTTTTTGAACGACATTATATTGGGAGTGGTATACACCTACTCCCACACATGTGTCTCTTCCATGCTTCGAAGCATCTGTAAACAGGAGCTGACAACCCTTCCAGTCTCTATCCATAGTGAAGTTGAAGTTAATGTTATGACATACGTCATCTCGGTAAATGTTAAGGTTATAGTGGATGTTTGGTGATATTATTAATGAACTGTAATTACAATGATATATAGGAAGAAATTGAGATTGGTGGCAAGGAGCTTCGATTAAATTGTATTTTCTAAAGCTTTTAACTAAACACGGAGTATCCTTGTGCCTCCAGTAAGTGGATGAAGTAACTTCTTCAGAGAGAATAGAAAGTCTATTTCGCAAAGGATGATAAGTAAATTGCAGACACCGAGCCATAAATCTATCAGCCAAAAATTGACGTCGCAAATGAAGCGGAGGGTCTCCACATTCCACCTGAAGACAATTAATAGGACTGCTTTTCATTGCACCTGAAACTACTCTAAGTGCCTTGGACTGAATTCTTTCCAATTTCTTAAGGCCAGCAACATTAGCAGGTTCCAGCAAAAAGGTCCCATAGTCCAATACACTTCTAATCAAGGTGTTGTACAGTAGTTTTAATGAAAAGGGATGTGCTCCCCACCACACACCAGCAAGACATCTAATTATGTTGATATTTCGTTCACATTTAGCAGCTATATAATCACAGTGTGGTAAACCTGTAAGATGTGTATCCAAAATAAGGCCTAAAAATTTTACTTGATTTTTAACCGGCATAGAGATATTATCATAAGTTACTGTAACTGCTGGAGGCTTATGCATTCTAGTAAATAAGACTATATTGCTTTTATCAATTGACAGGCATAGACCATTGGTTTCCAACCATGTCTTCAGTAAACATAAAGAAGAGGTTAAGGAAGTACAAATATTCACAACAGAATGACCAGATAAATAAAGAAGTAAATCATCTGCATATTGAAGGACTTGTACTGACTCATTTAGAGAGGATTCTAAATCGTAAGTGTAAATATTATAGAGAAGTGGACTAAGTACAGAACCCTGAGGGAGACCTTTCCATACTAAACGGGTAAATGTACACCCTTCAATATCTAGATTTAAAGATCTCTCTGAAAGCATATTAATTATGAAATTAGACAGCATTTTTGGAATTTGTAATAAATTCAGCTTTTGTTCCAGGACTGATACTAGGACATTATCATAAGCTGAGCTTATATCCAGGAAGGCAGCAATTACAGAGTTGTTTGAGGAAAAGGCTAAGCGAATATCAGTTGTGAACACACTAAGACTGTCAATCGTACTCTTACCCTTCCTAAAACCAAACTGTGATGTTGCTAGCATGTTTTTGCTTTCCAAAAACCACTCCAAACGATTCTTAATGAGATGTTCAACAATTTTAACAAGAACTGTTGAAAGTGCGATTGGTCGATAAGAAGTAACTTTAGAAGAAGGTTTGTTTGGTTTCAGAATAGGGATAATTGTTTGAGACTTCCAACTTGATGGGATGTTGCCAGATATAAAAGCTGTATTGATGAGATCTAAATATATTAAAAGTACAGAGTCAGACAGATTGGCTATAAATGAATATGGTATACCATCTTCACCAGGAGCTGTATCCTTAACATGTGAAAGGACTCCTTTCAACTCACTTAGTGTGAAGAGAGAGTTCAATTCGGAATCCAAAATAGGAACATCGGGAAAATGCATTAAAGATCTCTGTTCTGGGACCGAAGGAGGAGCTAAATGATCCATGAACTCATTGGCCAACTCTAATGGCAGTTTTGAGGATGTTGTGTCCCTGAATGCTGACCTGAATCGCCTGATATTTCGCCATACTACAGATGCGTTAACTTCTGGAGAGATAGATGCACAAAATCTTTGCCAACCTTCATATTTCTTTTTCCTAAGGAGCTTACGAGTTGTACGAGCAGCTTCTTGATAAATCTCAAAATTGTGACGAGTCATAGTGTGGCAATAATTTTTTTCAGCTTCTTTTCTTTTTTTAATGGCCTGAGTGCACTCAGCACCCACCAAGGTGGTGAAGGAATTTTGCCTGTTGCACCATTCTTAATAGGGAAAGTATTATCTGCTATCTCTATTAAAATTCTTGTAATTTCATTAGATAGTAACTGAGGATCTTGTAGTAACGAATTAGATAAAGCAGAAATTCTTTCTTCCACACAATTTTTGTATTTATCCCAGTCTGCATTATGAAGTCTGTACTTTAAGCGCGGTTGTATTGGAATGCAAGCATCTGGTTTTTTATTTGGAAAAGAAATGATTATAGGAAAATGATCACTACCATGAGAAGACGGTAAAAGAGACCAGGATAATGTTGATGCTAAATCAGGTGTGCAGATTGAGAGATCAGGAGCACTTATTCCCTCATCTGGATTTGTTTGGCGTGTTGGGAGACATGTGTTTAAAATGCACAAATTGTTTGAGTCTAGTATTTCTAATAACTTTTCCCCATAGTAATTGGAACTAGAACTTCCCCAAGACTGATGCTGTGTATTAAAATCGCCCATTACCAAAAATGGTTTAGGTAAAACTGTAAATAGGTTATTAATTTCAGAAAGAATATTTACAGTAGGGCGGGAATAATAAATACATACTATACAGATTTTATTTACAATAGCAGCAATGGCAGATATATCGTCACTAAGACTTGGAAGAGGAAAAGACTGAAAAGACAAGTTATTTTTAATAAGCATGGCAACACCGCCATACCCATCGCTTCTATCCGTTCTTAGACAAGCATAGCCAGGAATTCTAAAAGAGAACCCCGGTTTAAGCCATGTCTCACAGAGAGCGACTGCAAAGGGATTGTATTTATTTATTATATAGTACAGATCAGATTTTTTATTCACAATGCTGCGACTGTTCCACTGAACAATCTTGGTTAGATTTGGATCCATTATGGTTAATATTAAATAAGTTAGACAGCGTATCAGTTATAATGGCAACGTTGGACGGTTCAATGATATTATTTTTAGATAAAGTATTAATTAACATGATAATTAAGTTTAAAATTTGACTTTCATTATTATTAGTTGTTGTTTTATTTTGCAAAGCAACACCATTACCTGACATTGAAACTTCATTATTAATAAGTTCTTGATGAGCTGCCCGGTCATACCCCTTGACTTTTTGTGGGGGATCTCGAGGTTTTAGGAATACTGTTTTTCTGTGTGATGTGAAATTTGATGTGTTTGGTGAAATTGGCGAAGGTCGTGAAGAAGAAAATTTATTATTTGTATGTAAAGGAGCAGATGTTACCACATCTGCATATAGTTTGGAGATTGGGGGATGCAGCTGCGACGCTTCAGCATATGATACGCAGCTATGGGCCATATAGTGCTTAATTGATTTTTGTCTCTTAAACTCTGGGCATTTTTTGTTAATGGCGTAATGAATGCCACTACAATTACAGCATTTACCGTCACTTTCGTCTTCAATACTACAAGTGTCAGCAGAATGCTTCTCCCCACACTTGAAGCACTGAGGGTTCGACCTACATTGTACCTTTGTATGACCAAAACGACAACAATTAAAACATTGAATTGTTGGGAATGTGTACAATTCTACTGGCATAGAATTGTAACAACAAAACACACGTTTTGGTAAAATTTGACCGTCAAAGGTGAGCACGACTGTTTGAGATGGTTTCCAGACAGGGGTCGGTTCGTGCACTTTATAATTAAAACGCCTTGCCTTAATAACTTTACCGCATCCAGTGGGAACAGTCACATTTTCCATTATTTCATCGGGAGACCATTCGGTAGGTACACCTTTAATAATACCCATACGACACACATTAATAGATGGAACAAATGCCTTCAATTTCTCTTTTGCCAAACAAGGGTCATTTATAAAAAAGTTTGCATCTAGGTAATGAGAGAAGCTTAATGAAATCCTATTTCGACCGATGCGTTTTAAAGAACCATTGACAATATTATTGTAACGACGTTTTTTAAGAAAATGCCCTAAAGAAATTGGGTGTAATGATTGAGCAGAGTTTTCTACATCAATATTTTTTTGGATATGTACAACATATGGCGACAGGTCTGTGGCTTCGTACAAAGCCCTAGCAACCTGTGGCGCCTTCTGGGGAAGTTCTGAGGTGGGACGAATCTCAGTCTGGGGACCATCCACAGAACGTGGAGTGGCTTCCAGAGGAACTACTACTGATTCATTCTCGCAATGGCAATCTGCCTCTTTATTAATTCCTGAAGAGTGACCATGTCTCCTTCTTTTATTGCAGTGTTTGCACATTTTGCGTGGAGCTCTAGTCCTTTTCCGCTCCGATCTGGCTGTGGACGCATCAGTATCCATACTAGATTCGTCATTAATAGTTATATTAAGCCCAACCGAGGGGACTTTACCCCCCGGATCGGGTGGTTCCTTGTCCATCGGGCAGAATAAAATAAAATATGAAAAAACTTACCCTAAATGTGGAGAATTATATACACAGACAATAAAAATAACTAGCTTAATCAATATCTACAAAAATCTACACAACTTATCTCCAATCTCAAAAGTTTTGCGTTATTTAAAAAATCCGAAAGAAAAATCACGCCCGCCAAATTCGACGATTCCCGCGCTTTTTTTTTTTCCATATGGTGGTTGTCCATAGCTTGATTTAAACAACAGATAACTATATACTAGTCAGAGCTGCCAATGTTGTAAAACTTGGGTCTGTTTTTTTTTTTTTTTTTTTTTGGAATTTTATGACCTGGTAACTGGACCTTTAGGTCAAATCTTATTTTATTAAAGAGCACTGCACTATCACTTCATTTTTAAATTGATTTAATAGTATTTTTAATGTATTTATATATCGGTTTGTATGTATTTTTGTCTTTTAATATCTCTTCAAGTGGCGGCGGGCGGGATAAAGAATCGCACTTAATGTTCACATCACTAAGTTCACTAGCCAACACTAATCTGTCAAGCAAGAAGTTTTGACAGCCAAAAATAAGATGTTCCATGGTTCCTTCTTGGGATTCACAATGTGGGCATGTATTGCTTGTAATAATGCCAAGTCTAGCAAGGTGTGACGGAGCAGTATTATGGCCAAAGCGCAATCTATTTATCGTAGTGATAAAGTCTCGGCTGGCTTCCTTCAATCTATTGTACCAGGGTCTAACAGGTAAACTTTCTTGAATACTTCCATACCACTTTCCTTTGATGACTTGGTCTTTCTTCCACATTTCTAACCATAACTTACATATATTTTCACTAATGCATTGCAAGAAGTCAGTCATAGGAATGCCCATTGCATTTCTAACATCAATAGCATTATTACCTTCATATGCGGTTTTATCAACTACTTCATTGCCAGAGATACCTCGGTGAGAAGGTACCCACAGGAATACAATTTTTATGTGCTTATGATAATATTGATAAATTATTTCTTCGATGTAATACAGAATATAATTTGACTTAAACGAAACTGTAAGGTTAGTTAGGGCTTTTATCAAACTTAGTGAATCAGAAACAATCAAAAAGTATTCACAATTGCTAATTTGGCGAATATGTATTAATGCCTGATAAACCGCATATGCCTCAGCAGTGAATATAGTACATGTATTGTATAGAACAAAGCTTTGAGAGAATTTAGTATGTGGATCATATTATATAGCAGCACGAACATAATCACTCCCCTTACTGCCATCAGTGTAAATAACATGATAATTCTTATTATCTGCCAAAAACTGTATCATATCTGAATTATTATTAATGGGATTTTGTAATTCTTTAACGGGATGTGAAATACACTGATAAGAAAAGGAGTAACATGGCCATGGGCATTGTTTTCTAATACCAGTAAAACTGTTTTCTGTTTCCAGCAATATTTTGGACAATGTTGGGGATTTACCATTCAAGAGATCCTCTCCTGTTGTTAGAGGCCCAAAAGTTCTACTTACAGAAGGTACAATTTTGTTTATTATTTTCCTGTTATTTGCAGCAATTAATTTAAGACAGAATCTCTCTGCAAGTAGAATGCGTCTCAAAATTAATGGCATAGTTTTAGTCTCCACTTCCATGGCCCTTATGGGAGTAGAGCACATTGCACCAGAAATTGTTCTCAAAGCCCTGTTCTGCAATAGATCTAGTTTATTTACATGAGTACTATTTATATACACTAGTGAACTATAATCAAAATGACTTCTAACTATACTTTTATACAAAATTGATAATATTTTCGGGTCTGCTCCCCATGAGACACCTGCAAGGCATTTAATTACATTGAAACCTTTTAGAGCATTCTTTGATATGTATTTAATATGTTCCTGAAAGGTTAATTTCCTATCTATTACTATGCCTAAAAATTTCTTTGAATTTACTGGATTTATAGTTTCTCTGTTATAAACTACTTTTGAATTTGTGTTCTCATTTCCAAATATCATAACACTGCTTTTGGAGGGATTTATTTTTAAATGTAGCACATCATTGTAATAGTGAAATAGTTGGGACAAGGCTCTGTTAATATTGTCAATTGCAATTTCTAAATTATAATTACTACTGTACATAACAATATCATCAGCAAACTGCAGAATATCTACATTACTATTAACAAATTTACAGATTTCACTTGTGTAAATATTGTATAACAAAGGAGATAGTGTAGCACCCTGCATTGTACCCCTAGATGCACATTTTGGACCATGCAATGTATTATTATGTCTTACATAGAGTGTTCTATCATTCAAAAAATTATATATCCATTTACATAGTTGGCCAGGCACACCTAACCTAGACATAACTTGTACAAGTATAGCTGGATCCAGACTGTCAAAAGCACCTTGAACATCTAGGAATACACAAACAGTGTGTGACTTTCTATCCTTTGCATGTTTCAGGTCTGAAATTAAGGAAGTGAAGCTGTCAGCACAACTTCGCCCTCGACGAAATCCATATTGTACGTGTGGAATGAAGCCGTTAGATTCCATATACCAATCCAAACGATTTTTAATCATGTTTTCAAATAATTTACCTAGACATGAAGACAGTGATATTGGTCTGTAAGAGCTGGCAAGCTCTGAAGGTTTATCTGGTTTGAGTATCGGAATGACACATTGTGTTTTCCATGATTGTGGAATACATTTACAATGCCAAAGTAAATTAAGAATATTAAGAAACATTTTTTGTGCTGATTCATCTAAATTTTTAATAGTACAATAGGGGAGATCATCTAAACCAGGTGTAGTGTCTTTCCGAGATAACAAACTCATTTTAAATTCAGACCATGTAAAAGGATCTAGCAAAAATTTGGAATTTAGATTATCATTATTTAATTCGAAAATATTGCCTAAACTATTAACATTATTTAGATTGCTGTTGTCAGATAATTTATCTAGAAATTGGGAAATGAACTCATCTTTATGTGATTTATTGCCAGCTCTTATACCTTTAAACATTTTTAGCATATTCCAAATCTTACTTATAGGAGTAGTTCTATTAAATGTGTTACATAAGTTACCCCAACCTATTTTTTTATGTTCTGATATGGTTCTTTTTTTAAGTGCATCTTTTCTTTTATAATCTAAATAGTTCTCCATACTAGGTTCACTTCTATATAGTTTCAATGCATTGTAAGAGGCAATTACACTTTTTTCACAAATGTCATTCCACCATGGAGCTGGAGGTCTGCTTTTAAAATTATTTGGTTTATTAAGTTTAGGAATTGTCATATCTTTTAAAGTACCCAATCGAGAACAAAAATCATTATAGGTTAAAATAGGATCATACAGTTTTAAGACTAAATCATTGAATATTGTTTTAGAAATAGTTTTATACTTTTCCCAATCTGCTTTTTTATATATAAACCTATCAACAGGGGGATTAATATGATATTTATCTATATGTAGTGAAATCTCTGTTATTGTTGGGTAGTGATAGCTGCCCATGGCATCGTCATGTACAGACCACTCGCATATTGATGCGAGGTTAGCACTAGTAAAGCTAACATCAATTGCAGATGGATTCCGTCTCGGGTTGTTAACAGTTGTAAAATTACCATCATTCAAAATACATAAATCCAAGTCATCAATGATATTAAATAAATCATGACCTCTACCCTTAGTGGATAGACAACCAAATGCAATGTGGTGTGCATTAAAGTCACCACTGACAAATATGGGCTTTGGAAGATCATTAATAATATTACGTAATCTATTGATCCGTATATGTCCACTAGAAGGAGGGCAGTATACACAAAGAATAGTCAAGCTACCATGTACAGTAGATAAAGACAGAGCAACAGTTTGAATGTCTTCATAAAATCTAGTGTTTAAAACTTTGTACTTTAAGTATGGTTTAATCAGTATTGCTACACCATTATGAGTATTTTTGGAATTTTTATTATAAATATTATATCCGGGTATTCTAAAACTATTATCTTTAAACCATGTTTCGTTAAGTAAGCAAATGTCAATATTTTGTTTTTGTAAGAATTGAATCAATAAGGGTTTTTTACTATTAGCACTTTGAATGTTATACTGAGCAATACGTAGCTTAGACATTGTGTGACTTGGATCCATTACTTGAGATTTTTAAGTAATGTTTCTTTTATACTATTTACGGTGGTAGGCGTATTATCTCCCTTATTACCCAGTTCCACCAACGTCTGTACCAGGGCCATAAGTACATCGTTGTTGGCAACTATTTGGGCTTTAATGTCTACTTTAGGAGGGATATCTTTAGATTTATTTACACTATGTACAGTATTATTTACAGATATAGACTTATTTACAGATGTATGTACAGACTTATTTACAGAGTTAGTTGGTTTCATTTTTGGAGGTAGCAGAGGTGGAAATTCAGTGTTATCACTCATGTGTTGTTTCGTCAATGTAGCACTTGCATAAGTAATCTTATTTTTCTTTTCTAAAATTTTATTTAACTTAATTGGACATAATCTAGAAATTGCAAGATGAGGCCCGCTGCAATTGCAACAGCAGATCTCTGTTGGTCTATCACATTCTTTATATAAATGCTCACCTCCACAAATGGAACATCTTTGTTTGCCATTGCATATCCTAGCAGAGTGGTTGAATTTAAAGCAACGGAAACATTGCTGTAATGGGGGCACATATTCAAAAACTCGATATGAAAATAGATCATATTGTACATTGTCCGGAAGAATATTCGATAGAAAAGTAATGCTAACTGTTTGTAGTGGTACTCGCTCCTGTCCTACCTTCTTTGTGAACCTTCTTACAGCTATTATTTCATAAATTGATGATAGTTTGGTGTATAATTCTTTGTTTGAAATGTTTGCTGGTACAAATCTAATTATACCTGTTTTTTCTATTTGCGCAGCCGGAATAAATGCTTTCAAGCCATGTTTGTTAAGAAAAGCGCTGTTGTTAATAAAGTTATTGGCCGTATTATACTGTTTAAATATTACTGCTATTTTATTTGCGTTTATTCGTTGTATAGCCGTCACCCCTTTTATTTCGCTGGAGAATATATGATTGAGATAGATAGGGCTCTTATTGCCTATTCTATCCTTATTGTTGGAAGCTTCAATGAACACTTTAAAGTCTACATAAGTGGCATTTTCGGAATAAAGTCTTTTATAGTCTGGTTTAATATACGGTGAATAGTCAGAATGCTCACCGCCGCCGCCATTACCACAGTCCATCCCATTCCCTCCGTCTTCGACCTCGGACCGAGGACGTTTATGTGAAGAGGGCGGGTTATCCCCGCCCCCCTCATTTCCCACCATTTTTTCAAGTTTGTACACCTATTACTATTGTTTTTAATTCACTCTTAAGCAAGAAACTAGTAAATATTTAATAAAAAAGAAAATGAGAAAAATATCTGAGCGCTCTTTTTTAAAATTCCCGCCAGAATCTCCTTGGGTCTGTCTGTGGATCATTTAGTGTGTGCATTCATTATAATCGACTAAGTAACGAACTTCCAATAAACAATTTGAGTGGATTGCATTTGAAGAAAGTCGACACTCGACATCTTTTGTCCCACGAGGTAGCCAAACTCTTTGAACTGTGAAAGATTGGTAGTTTTGGTAGGGAAAAACGAGGCGGTGGTGGTGCGTGGTGTCGTACGTGGCCTAACGTGTGACACGGTTGCGGGTTGTAGCGAAGGTCCTTTCGCTTTTGCACACTAGGCGAATGAGAGCTAGACTGAAAAAAATTGCGCATGCAACACTGACACGGATAGAAATTAACGTCCTTTTTTAAAAAAATAAATAAAGATTATGAGAGATTTAGTGTGAGAGACAGAGTTATATCTTCAATTCAAATCAATACTCTCAATACTCCTCCAAATCGTATCTGTACCTAAAAAGTTTCACTTCAGAAGGTGTAACATTTTGACCATCATTACAATAAAATTGTTATGTAGCAAAAGTGTAGTTACGTTCATGTTGAAGTGTGCAGAGTATACCGTGACGATATTATGCAACTTCGGTCCGATTGCAAAGAAGTGACACCCCCACCGAAGATGATCGTCTCTAAATACAAATAATGCTGAATGTAGTGAGCCACTGGTAAGAGCTCTGATTTTGACAGATCGAAGCGTAAGTTTACGCCAAGTTTCGTCTCTATATCTGTCTGAATGACAGCCGCGATAATTGGGGAATTCCTTTTCCTTACCTAAATATCGCGGATTTCCAGTCGTGGAAGACACCTTTTGGCTGAGTGATGAATGATGTATCATCTCATAATATATTAATGATCAAGCAACAAGCTGTAATGCAACGAAATATGCTATAATATAGACCATTGTAGATGCAAATACAACTTTAATTTGTATTTACATCCGTAATGCGTTGTTCAATTAGAAGCGGCGGTGTTTGCGATTATGATTAACGCATTAGCCGGCGACTCACTGGTGATTTTAAAATCTCACGTCCATATATATATATATTTTGACCCCAGATTTATCGCAAGCGATATCAAAATCTGTGTGCGGAAGTAAGATTTTGAAATCGCCAGTATATCACTGGCATTATGCTTCCAAGCAGTTTAGGCGATTATTAACTGTTCATAAAACATGAGTTAGTTACTTCCATTTTGTCCATGCAAGTGTCACTGTCAAAAATATTTCTAAATTATCTGTGGTGGAGGTCTCGGTTATACGCGATTTGAACAAAAATATTATTGTGAGATTTATTGAGATTGAATTTATTCTATACATGTTTATTGAAAGATTTTGCTGTAATCAGTGCATATTTAGTTATTTAACTAGATATTTTTAAGTTAAGGAAATTGAAAAACAACATCAACAGGTGAACATTTATTATAATTTCAATGTCATAGCCTTTACTGACCCACCTCGTCCCTTGGTATCTAAACATGATTACCTTGTGAAAGTTCGATCTAACAAAGTAACAACGTATTAGAAATATCACGAATCTTTTCCAAGCTATGATCGATATCGAAAGAGAGTATTTGGCTTAGGATATTCTTAAAGAATAAGAAAGTCATAAAAAGGGAGGAAAGAATGAGTCATAGTCCGTAATTTGGTAGTGCTGATCTAATCCTTACCAGTGTTGTACGGTTGTTGCATTAATTTTTTTTTTCAAGGAGTTTTTACAAAAATGGCGGAAGTAGAGGAAAAAGTGGTGATGACACCAAAATGCAAAACTGCTAATTCAACAACCCTGGTGATTGAGAGGAAAGCAGTGGAAGCAGAGGCCAGTGATAAGATCCATGTTGCTGGTGGAGACCACACAGGGATTATAATCAATAAAGAAAAAAACTATGGTATGCTTCTAACTATGGTATCTTTTTAAATCCTACATTTGCTCGCTTTGGACAATCCTTAGATTGTCATTTCATAAACCTTCCCTCATTTTACATTCATGCAGCACAGCATGCAGCATGTACCTATTTTTTTTTCTACAGCTACATTATAATCTGTTGAATCACTTTAATAATCAAACTTGGCCAATTGGTGTTTGCAAGTATTATTGTATAGTTGTAGCATGTTCTGCAATCTACATTAGTCTTTTACAAACCATTCTGCTTTTAATAATTGGTAAAACTTATTTTCTATTTTATATTAAGGCATGGTTCAGACAAATTATTTCAAGAGTAACTCTAATTGCAATCCAAAAAGAAGAAGAAAGAAATTATAAGAATATGTATTTCAGAATAGGTATTATAGTTTTTCATTTTCGGGAGGAACATAAAACCCTTACAAATTGGTTAGGTAGGACATAGGATACTTTTTAACCCGGTAGTATATTTCCACAGTATAATCTGTGACACCTATGTGGGTTAAGCCATCTGCAAAACCTGGTATAATTATGTTTTTATTACTTTTAATTTTCAAGAGGTGTGGGGAATTAACAACTTTGTTACATTTTTGCAAAGAGCTCTACTGTAAAAGGCATACACAACATTTAAATATTATCTCGCCAGCTTCCAGCATAAAAGGTTATCAACATGTTGACCTTGCTGTTTCCTGTAGGCTAGTATACAAATAAAATCAAAATATAGATATTTTATCCTTGTACAGTAACCACAGTATAATTATAAAGTATAAACACTATTTCCTGCTGGTTTTCTACTTATCGTATTTGTATCATGATTTTATAATTTTATTTTTCTGGTAACTTTGAGTCAAATTTGAAGTATGAAATTATTTTGTTTTTAATTTTATTCTTATGAAGATAGGATATGCTTATGAACACAAAGTAAGTTTTGTGTGAATGGCCTGGCAATGTATAATCAACCTTAATTATATTTATGTTAAGTTTATAATAGCCTGTACTATAAACTGACATAAATTGTAAGTCTATGAGTAATACAATCAGAGAATGAAACCTATTCCTCAACAGCAATTAAAAATTATCATTCATTAAGTACATTTATCAACTCAATAAGCAAGACTATGACAATTGTGCTATATTATAACAATGCTATGGATAGATAAGAAAATTTATGGTAATGACTCTTTAAATAATATTGTCCTATCAAGCGATTGGGGAGCCAGGGTCAATTAACCATGTCGGGGACCCTAGGCAATGCAATTCTCGAGGCTCCTTTTCACTTTTCTAACTCCCTAAAATACATTTTTTTTACTACAATGCAATTGTATTCATAATTACGCAATATTTTTTACTACATTACTGCTCTTGCTTTTGCTTGCCGTACCATCGTCTGATTAGTGGGCGTTAAAATCGCTGCTAAAAAATCGAATATTCTATAATAATTTCAAATATGAAAATTTAATATTAAAAAAACACAAGGCAATAATATTGTTATTGAGGATAAGTATTTTTTTTTTTTTTTTAAGTATTTATTTAATGATATCAAAAATACAGAGGTGTAACTTAAATCTAAACTCGCCAAACTTTTACGTTTGATGGCGAGAGGCGCTCTTTTACATTATAACAATGCACCACCTTATTACATACCTACTACTTATATGGTTCAATCTTATACAATGTAATCTGCATTCACGATTTTTTGCCAAAGATGTAATCAAAATATGAGTTTATGGCAAAATAACTTTAAACCCTACACAATATAGTTAGTTTACACTACATAATTATATTCAGACATTTTTACAATGTTTTCAATAGTACTAGTCACTCTGAGATTAACTTAATTACCATTTAAATACAGTTGATATTTGTTTAACTTGAAATAATATTAATTTGAAACATAAGTTTGAATTGACTTTATTTAGTTATGTTTGCTATCCTGTATAATGTTTTTCAATTTCGTTTTAAGTGATCCTTTGCTAATTTTAACATTTTCTCTTAATAAATCTATTTTATTAAACACTTTAGGTACCAAGTACTTAGATGTTCTCTTACCATAATAGTTTTTTATCTGTGGTTGGACCAGTTTATTTTCTCTAACCCTACGTGTATTGTATTTATTTATAACATTAACTTTATATTCATCATTATAATAATATTCCAGACCTACCAAATAATCTAATTTTTTATCAATGGGTATAATTTTACAGATGGGAAATAACTTATCATCGTTTTTATAAATCTTTAAATTAAATTTACACTCGATGAAACATTTTCAGTAATTATTTTCTCGGTTCGTGGGGCCCCTAGACAGTTGCCTACACTGCCTTATGGATAAACCGGCCCTGTGGGGAGCGTCATGCTCTGGCCAAATGATGTAAATCCCATGCGGAGTGCAGGACGAAGTTCTCTCGCGCCGATTGTATCTAACTTGTACGGAGGTGTTGAAACTAGCGGGAATCGTCGAATAACTTCCTAATCATTAAAACAACTGTCAGGATTCTTCTTAGGGTGTCCATAGAGCTTTCTAGGATCTCTTTGGAAGAGGCTTATGGTGAAGGGTCAGTTTTGGTATGGGGAGGTATTTGAATAGAGGTACGTACGGAATTCCGTGGCATTGAGAATGGGTCACTAACAGCGGCGTGATATGTTATTGAGATTTTGAAGAAATTGACCTAGGATACTTTTTATCCTTGTAGTACATACCCGTGGTTCCATTTCCGACCACCACGCGAGCGAAACCGCGGATAAAAGTTTTTCTTAGATAACTAATAAGTTGTCTTTTATTTTAGGTATGATCTAATGATTACACACTGACCTCATCATCATTGTAAGCTCTATTTAGTAATAATAAATTATGTATTCATGTTTCAGAGAATGGAGTGACAGAGCCTTGCCATGCCCAGTTAGAATTCTACGTATATTTGGTGTCTGGCGCAACGGGGACTCACACGAGAGAAGCGCGCGCGTTGCGGTTCTGGTTCAAACCCAACATGACTCCCAATGAAAGGCCTTATGAAGCACAGGCTTTCTTTCGGGAACTTGTCAGTCCACAAGACTTTCCTAAAGGTGAACAACTTTAGTTTATGGATCAAGCAAGTTGGTTGTTAGATACATTTCAATTTATGGACAGATGACTTCATAAAATGGATTCTTACAAAAAAAAAAGTATTTTGACGACATTATTGTCCATATCTATTTAACTATGTAAAGTACTTCCCAAGAAGTTTTTTTTTAAGTTCTAACAAGAATTAGGGTAAGGCTTCCTGTACATGACGCCGGAGCCGCACCGGCGGCGGCTTCCTGGCCGCAAGTTTGTGTATCCGAATGAATATCGCATCAATGTGGCGCACTCGCGCGACCGGCGCGATGCCGACTGTCTCCCGCGCCGGTCGACGGCCGTGCAGTTCATGCACGATTTTCAGTCGTATACACAAATATAGCATTACAACATTAAACATAAAACCATTTATTGAACTTCAGATTATGTGGGCTACATTAAAAAGATAATGAAACTAATGCAGCATAAGTACAGTCAACTAAAACTACTAGAAGTAGAATTAAGACAAGAAGCAGCTGGACCTCCATTACCTGGTAAGTGCCTTTATAATGTGGTAAAAATAAAATAATGATTGCACAAATATTGGGATGATTAACAGAAGTAGTATAAAAAGCATATACTTTAATATGGGGTTGCTTACATAAACTTATATTGGGGTGCACCAAGTAAAGTTTGAATTATAAAGCTGGGTACAGACCAGACTTGACGGAAAACAATTGGCGAACATTCGCTATAAGCTCGAAGGCAGTAAAGACAGAAATAAGCATTAAAATCGAATGCTTTAAATGGATATTGGTCCAGTCTGTACCTGGGCCTAGCCCAAATGATCGCAATTTATATTATTCTAAGCTTAATACAAATAATAACTAGTATATCTGTTTTTAATTTTATGGTACAGAAGCAAATGGCGTTATTACGAGTAAGAGCGTTATATACGACTTTTCTAATGGCTGTATGTATATTATTTTAGTATGTATTACTATTATGCATGTATGTAATGTATCCTATGACTATTTGAATTATGTATCAGTTCATGTATAATATCTTGCGTAGTACAGTTTTGACCTAATCGCACAAAAAATTGCAATAAAATTAAAGGGCATACAAATCTGATACAGTATGTGCTGATCCATAGGTATCAGAAAATGTAACATATACCGTGACTACTCAAGCAAGGTTTTATAATTTGAGAAAATTGTCTACTATTTTTTTTATGTGTTACTTGTGAAGTAGAATTTTACCTTTTCGAATTTCAGTAATGGAGCCCTAGCAATTACAGTAATGAAAGAATCACTGAATTAGCATCACCTTAGGTTATCATTAGGCTTAGAAATTGGTCAATTGTATTTATTGAGTGGTCAATTTAACAAATGTGGTTTGATTGGAAAAAAAAAAGACATTAAGTATTAAGTTCTTCAAGTTTTTTTTTTCTTAAAGTTATAATAATAATACATATGTATTTTGTCATAAATATTTATGTTTTGCTTTATCATAATAAGTTATTATGTATGAGATAGCTGCATTCATTAGTATCTTTGCGCCGTTGATAGGAATCGAATGTAGTCCTAGTAACCATCAGTAGGTCGATTAATTTTAGCGTACACATTTTCCTTTCGAAGCAATCCACTAACGTACTGATTGCATGTATGAGTTTTGTATTGTTTGAACTGAAATTTAGATTAGTTAGACTAATTTTAAGATGCGTCCTTAAGGCTCAAAATCGTGTAATTTTCTTACTTACTTAATGAATGGTTGTTATAATAGCGATGCCAGGATTGGTATAATGCTTTTATGTCACGAAGCGATGCGCGTTTTACTTGTGGTAACCAGGAGTGAATGTGTGCGTGAAGATGAGTATGGTCAGCACATAACAAACACGCACACATACTATCGACTTCGCTATTGTCACGGACGGTACCGAGATCTCCTGAGCTTCCAAACACATTCACAGCATGTTTTTACACATGGTAACCACAAACAAAGCGCGCGTCGCGTCGTTAGATAAAAATAATATATTCGTGTGTCGATGGAAATGAATGTGTGGGAACGTAATGTCAAACGACAAGAACAACAACAGAGTAGCTGTTTCATTTACCACTCTTTAACTAAAGGGAAAGAACTATTGTCATAATGCTCAACCGCCAGATTTTTCTGTCTCTGACGTACATAAAATGCTCATTAACGTAACGGAATGCCAACTGAACATCTAAGGTTCAAAATGCCGATCAAAATTACCAATGAAACAACAAATAAATGACAATTAAACAAATAGTGAATGACAGTGTTTAATAGATTTTGATTTTATTTTAGCGTATATTGAAGACAGTATACTGAATCAAACACAAGATACTATAATCTCAGAACAGAGAGTATTGGACATGATAGAGAATGCATATCCTAATCCATTGAGGGTGGACGATTTTGTCACGTAAGTATTACAAGTTTGTTTAGAGGCTTAACTTACTTTTGTCTTTATAGTTATAATAGCTAAAGTCTATTCAAATCCTTGTTTCCAAATGACGTTTTAACAAATATCAACTACAAATAATTATATAAACACAAGTGTAAACTAAGTTGTACAGAACTACTTGCAGTAGTACTATTAAAAAATACTTTTATTTTTTAAGTTGTGGCATTCACTTAACTTTTTGCATACTTAGATATTAAAGTAATTTTTCCAAATACACATATTTGTTTACATGTTTGGGAAATAAATTGTGAACGCAGCGTAGGTTCTCAAGCCTTCCAAACATGTCTGCTATAGGGTATGACTGATATAAATAATTTCAATCTTATGAAAAACTTTATGCTAAAAAGTCGAGTTGACCACTTTAAAGCTCTCATGGCAGTGCAACGTTGTTTATGTTGAGAATTTGAGCTTATTATGTTTGAATTTAATATTATTATTGCAGTGTTGGAAAGTGGTCAAAAGCAGAAGTTAAGGATGCGTTAGAATCGCTAGAAGAGAAAGGTCTGACACGTGCTATGTCAGAAGGACTTTACGTCCGACAACATAGTGTAGACACACAGGTAATATGATACAACACAATCACTTTCTAACATTCTAGGATAACATTTTTTTTTTAATATTTATTATTAGTTCCGCTAATAATAATAATTTATCATAGTGGTGGTGGATTATTGACATAACCGTCCCGCATGATGAGAACCTCGTGAAAGCCGAGAAAGATAAACAGATCAAGTATCTTGACTTGGCTCGCGAGGTTTTCGACATGTGGGATGTGGACTATCAATGGGGTAATAGCCAAGAGCCTCGACCAACACCTAAAGAGGCTATCGTTGGGCAGCTGGATCAAGGGCTTGATTCAGAAAGCAATACTTCTGGACACGGCCCGCATTGTTAGGAGGTTCCTCTCTCTGGAGCCCTGACCGCCGGTAGCTTGGACCCTGTTCCCGATATCGGTGGGCTACTATTTTTAAATGTTTTTATATTTTTTATATCCTAATATTTAAAAATATAATTTATAATTAAAATTATATAATGAAATAAAGGAAATAATTTGTCAAACTCGGATAGATTATCCATTTGTCTGACCCCAAAAATATGCACATGCTGAAAGAGTGACTCGTAAATGCATCATAGTACCCAAACGGCTACCCTCCACGCCTCTTCAGATGTTGACTCGTCGAACGCTAGAAAGATACATAGACAACACTATAGGGGACACCTCTGCTTTACCCTTCGGCGAATACAGGAGTGAATCTGATAGCTATTAACCGGTCCCATAACAAACCATTCACGTAATTGAAACTTTAATTGATGTACCTCAAAGTCCATTTTCCTCTGTACTTACGTTTTCTTCTCGCGCTGTCACTAGTACACTGTTAAAAATACAGATGGCGCTACTTGTTACGGTTTTAAAATAATTTAATCATGTATGTTTTAGGTGAAATTATATGGATCTGACCAGATGGAAAGTGAAACCTGAAATGTGTAGCTTTTGATACGTTCAGATTTTAACATCAATTCAGTTGAACTATAATTTTGGACTAAAACATTCGACGATGCAATTGGCTGAACACTAAGTTTTCTAATCTACACGAAGCGCGTTCAACAGTCGATTGTATCAAATATTTGAATCGTAGATGATAGTCTGGCTAATTAATTATTAATGTTGAATACTCCGGATTTGGGCATTAGCTTGTACTATTTATTCTGTGGTATTAACGCCTGTAAATGACTGGATAATGTAGTAAGGCAAATATAGCTATAGAAAAAAAAAATATCCTTACTAAAGGCCCGGTCAAACGTACCACAAAGACAAAACTTTAATTTATTTGAAAATAGTTTATTCATACGGACCACATTTGACCGTGAAAGTCAACCGTGTGGGCGATACCGACCACATCAGGGTAGGACAACGCAACCATCGGAAACAACGATTTGGCTGTCTGCAAACACTAGCCACAAAGTAACCACGTTGCAACTAATAGCGACAACGCAACTGCAAGAAGTTGCAGCGACACTATTCACACGTAACCACTGTTTACCCACTTTTTATCGCTGCGATGTGGTGTGGTTATGATATGTGTGTGAAAAGGCCCTTAGATCAACTAATATTTTAACGAAATTATTCTTTGCCAGGTTGTGAAACAAATGCCACAGTTGTGTTCATCACGCCAACCGAGCATAGCCGTGATTACGGCGCTGTACTGCGAGAAGCAAGCCGTCGACGCCATGATGGATAACCAGGAGACCTATGTACGATACACTACTGTTGGTAAGTCAAACATTATATTTAATACTAGCTGTTGCCCGCGACTTCGTCTGGGATCCAGAATGAAAAGTAGCCTATGTTCTTTTCCTGGTCATGGTCTGCCTATGTGCCAAATTTTATTAAAATCCGTTCAGCCGTTTTAGCGTGAAAGCGTCACTAACAAACATACTTATAAAAAATCAAATACTTTCTCTTTATTATATTAGTTTAAGACTAACTGATGCGACAGACGGTATCCTGTCCAGATTTCAATCCATAGAGAAAAACACTTTCAGGTTTTCCCGAATTTTCCGGGCAATTTTCCTATTTTTTCTTACCCTAAAAACCTGAATCGGACAAAATCAAATATTTAAAAAAATAAATTACCCAAGTCGGTCCAGCCGTTCTCAAGTGATGCGCTTTACCAACGAAACGCATTTAATTTTTATTTGTATAAATGGGGGTATATTCTATAGGCATATAATTTATAATAACATAACATATTTATTAACGCAGGAGTAGGTGCAGCGCAGACGGCACACTTTTTGTGCGATCGAGTCTGCGGCGCACAAAAAGTCTGCATGGCGCGCAAAAAGTCCGTCGCGGATTTTTCACAGACTCAACGCACACGACGCACATCTTCGATCATTCTGTCGGTTTCTTTTTAAATGTCTATCATATTCTGCCTTAGAAGTATCATAAATTGCTGGTCTTTTTTGTATTTCTTGAATTAACATCGTTACATCGACCTCTGGCGCCATGATAATAGATCGCGTGCATTACGTCCACCCCTAGCAAATGCAGATTGCTGACTAAAGTGTGCGCCGTCTGCGTTAGCACGCGTTGAAGCAAACGTTCAATTTTTTTCACACACTTTTTGTGCGGAGCGGCGCGGCCCGGCGCGGTGCGGTCTGCCCGAATTACACGGATTTTTTGTGCGCCGGACTTTTTGCACGTCGTGTGCGTTACTGCATATAATTGCATAGGTTCTATTTTCACAGACTAAAAAGTGCGTCACGGATAGTCCGTCGTCTGCGCTGCACCGTAAAGTTACAACCGGTTACTTTTGTAAGAGTAGTCGGCGAGTATTTTGCCGGTTTTGCTCCATAGGAAACGACAAATTGGAACCGTGCACCTCGCTTCTGACATCGTATACGTGGCCATTTAGGTTAATGTGTAATAAAATATTTTTAATTTGAAGTTTAACAAATCCATCCATTTTTCGAGGTTTAAGTTCGGTATTAAATTTGTTTAGGATTTTATTTAAAGTGGTTTAAATTTAAGTCAGTAATGGTAAACAGTGAATTTTTGAGATTTTTATATAATCTCCAACCATATGTGGATAAAAGAAAAGCTTGAAGTCCAATCTCGAAAACTTACTCTGTGTAGATATACAGTTGCGCACTCTTTACATAGTATAAAATAAAGTCGCTCCTGCTCCCTGTTAACTTAGATCTTTTAAACTACGCAACGGATTTTAATGCAGTTTTCAGAAATAGATAGAGTGATTCAAGAAGGTATATATATAATACATGCACATTATAGTAAAGCCGAGAAATTCAAAGATATGAAATGTGATGTCGCAACAAACATATTTTTGAACGCTGGCTAAACCTTACGAGATAGATCAAATTAATGTACTACGGAATTGTTTATCTTAAAAATATTGATAAAAAAATCCGCGATGTTTATCTCCCAAGGATAAACCACAGTAACCATTTTTATCTTTTACATATTACAAAAAGAATATGGGTTATTTACCAAGCTATTTTAAACAATACAGTATTATTCCTTATCGAATTAAATACATTAAATACGTTGTGCATTTCATGGAGATCAAAATTGCTCTTTACAGTAATCATTAAAATGAATATCATAGAAGATATCATCATCATCATCATAATCAGCCTAAAATGTTCCCACTGCTGGGACACAGGCCTCCTCTCTGTGAGAGGGAGTGGGCCGTAATCCACCATGCCTCGCGAGCGAAGCCGCGGGCGGAAACTAGTATATATTAATATTATGAATTCGAAAGTAACTCTGTCTGTATGTTACCTTTTCACGCCTAAACCACTGAACGGATTTCGATAAAATTTGGCAGAGAGATAGATTGCATTCCGGGGAAGGACATAGGATAGTTTTTATCCCGATATTCCCAAGGGATCGACACTTATGCGGGTGAAACCGCGGGGCGCTGCTAATCTTTTATATTTTACACGTTTTTAAACACAATAGGTAACCGTCAATGAAAGTTAGAGTGACCACGTCATAAAGGTGTCATCATAGTAAAATCATAAAACTACACCGTTTTCCCAACTCACGTTCATACGTCATGCGGTTTTTTATGACGAGTACAAGAAGGTAATATCGATAACCGCTCATGTTGGCTTTACTTAGGTAAGCGAAAAGCGTGAGTAATGAAAGAGGTCATAGTGACGTCCTTTAAAAAACTTCCTGCCTTTATAAGGAATTAGTAATATCGGTAATCTTCCCGCTAGACCACGCCACACAAACTTATGGGAAAAGTCCACACGAAGAGCTTCGATTGTGTTATTTTTCTATGCGACACATTACGTAGGTTTGTATGATCTAGTCTAGGTTAGGAGATTACTGTAACCAACTGTAACGTAATGGCCACACCAACATTCCGTAATATTGTATAACTTCTTAAGGGACTTACATGACCTAAAGCGCGGTCACTGTCGGACTGCATAGAAAAGAAAGAGAAGTGCGATGACACAACGCTGGTAATTTATTGCAAAATATGAAGCAATTATTTCATTACAAAAATCTATTGTTTGGATTAAAAAATTAAACAAGTAGTGTTTTAGTATGTTGCTTGTAGAATAAATCTGACAAAAAATCAGATTGATTGTATGTATTATTAGTATGGTTTTTATTGTAAAAACAAAGTTTTTAGAGGTATCTTCATGATATTTTTCTATCGTATCAAAGTAGTTGTATTATGTTTTCAACAAACTATCTACCTAGCATATATCCTGAAGAATATCATATATTTTTCTAGTTTTGTTTACTGTAGTCGATCATATACTTTTATTGCATCTAAAATTTGCGTTTTTTGCGTTTAGGTCCTGTAAGCCCCTTATGGCGAAAAGCGTCAGGGTAGCCCGCCAAATTAAATGTTTCTTACGTTTTTTGCATTTTGCAATTCAGTACCAGGTTGTATGTTGATCTAAATATGATTCGCGTTCGTAACAAATATTTATTTATAGAATTATAATCATAAAAATCAAGGTCATAATGTTCATATTACCCTATTAAATGACTATTTCATAAAGTCAAGACATTTGAGGTCAAATCTGTGGGGCAATTCTCTTAATTTTAGAAACGTTCACAGTCTGATCTCAATCTGTCAAAAATACCTCAATTTCACTACCTTTTCAAATTGCAAAAAGCGTAAGAACAATTTTAATTTAGCGGGCTACCTGAGCGGCATTTTCCTTAAACCCAAAAGAAGAAAAAAAAGCAATAAATCATAGTAAAATATTTACTTAGGAGCTAAGTTATCCTTTTGAAATACATTTGATTGTATAGAATCTTAGATAGGTAGTTAGAGACATATATCAATTCTCTTAAATTAAAAGAAAATTAGGCAGCATATGAGTATGTCATATACTTTAAGTTGTTTCGACCATTATCTCCAACAAGTCGATTAGACTATACCTATTTTGGGGAGATGAGCAAACAACATTCCAAATGTTTATTTATAATGTGTTACTTCACCGTTTTGCTGTCTTACCATGTGCTCATAGATAATAGTTTATCGAATGCAGTAGACAAGTTAAACTGTATTAATCATCAATCATTTATCCGAATTAAATATTGTAGGTTTTTAAATTAATGCGTTAGCCTTGAAATGTAGGTGTGTCTACTTGTCACATATCCTTGCGTTATCCTGTTCGTGATTCATCAATTGGAAATCTTGGGTTATCGCATTTCCAACCACTAACAGAACAAGTATTGTCTACGTTTGTGTCACATTGGAAATTTAACTGTATGCGGTTTACTCACAAATAATATTAAATAGTTCCCCGAGTATCTAATACACTGGGTGGCAGAGACATCAAAGCGAAACCTGTTCCATTGATTCTGTACATGATTCTGAACCCCCCTTTTTTTGCGTCAACTTTTTCGTCGGTTATTAATAAAATAAAATTGCTGTTGTAAACATTTAGACCGCGTAGGTATTGCACTGTTATATGAAAAAGATGATAATAAAAATTAAACGCAGCTGTGAATCATGTACTGAATCCATCCAATGTATGGTTAAACAGTCGCTAATCACTACTTAACTTTAAGCAACGTTTATGAATAAAGGAGCATAAGCCCAAATACAGCATTTTTTACTTAAAACAGATTTCGCTGAACCTACGTAATTTTTTTTATGCGAATTGACCAAGTTCGTTCCAGGAATACGACAATGTTCTAAAAGGAAGGCAAATGATATGTGATTATTCTTATAATTGACAGAACAATTCTAAGTTAGAAATAGATACGTGAGCCTGTTTACCTATTTATGTTATTATTCCACTTAATTGCTGTTATTAATATCCCGAGTGCAGTTTATTTTATGAATGAAATATTACAGGAAAACAAAACAAGCAAATATAGGAAACAGACCATAAGTTCTCATTCATGTAATTACATTTACGTCAATAACAGCTACATTAGATACGATAATAGTCGGCAAAATCCCACGGTGGTACCTACATTATAAGTACTCAATGTTTACCTACAAATTATAACACAGACTGAAAATAATTATGTTTCGAATTTTGCACCTACACTCAAAGAAAATTCTAAACGTGGCGACTAAAATCCCTTAACAAATGGGAGCCGTCTAAAGGCCTCAGATCCCGCGTCAGAGGAAATTTGAACACTTAACCAAGTCACCGACAAAGGAACTTAGACGCAATATATTGTCACCTCGTATTAGCGCTGTAAACTTTGACATTGTTCACATGACAATGCAATATGATGGGTAAAGCATCGATAGGTAACTTTGTTCCTTCGTATAAGGGGTATTGTAATTTTGTTAAAGGTTTATTAGCGATGTGTTTTTACTGTATTGTCACATCGACAATGTACCTCTGTCGCTTCGTGTGGTGCAGTTGTGCCTTTGTCTCTACGTTTAAGGTAATATGTCCCTATCACAAAGATACATTGTCTCCATGTCTAAGGTGCGTCGTCACTTCGACAATGTACCTCTGACGCTTCGTTTGGTGCAGTTGTGCCTTTGTCCTTACGTCTAAGGTAATATGTCCCTATCACAAAAGTACATTGTCTCCATGTCTAAGGTGCGCCGTCACTTCGACAATGTACCTCTGACGCTTCGTTTGGTGCAGCTGTGCCTTTGTCTCTACGTCCAAGGTAATATGTCCCTATCACAAAGGTACATTGTCTCCATATCTAAGGTGCGTCGTCACTTCGACAATGTACCTCTGACGCTTCGTTTGGTGCAGTTGTGCCTTTGTCCTTACGTCTAAGGTAATATGTCCCTATCACAAAGGTACTTTGTCTCCATATTTAAGGTGCGTCGTCACTTCGACAATGTACCTCTGACGCTTCGTTTGGTGCAGTTGTGCCTTTGTCCTTACGTCTAAGGTAATATGTCCCTATCACAAAGGTACTTTGTCTCCATATCTAAGGTGCGTCGTCACTTCGACAATGTACCTCTGACGCTTCGTTTGGTGCAGTTGTGCCTTTGTCCTTACGTCTAAGGTGATATGTCCCTATCACAAAGGTACTTTGTCTCCATATCTAAGGTGCGTCGTCACTTCGACAATGTACCTCTGACGCTTCGTTTGGTGCAGTTGTGCCTTTGTCCTTACGTCTAAAGTAATATGTCCCTATCACAAAGGTACTTTGTCTCCATATCTAAGGTGCGTCGTCACTTCGACAATGTACCTCTGACGCTTCGTTTGGTGCAGTTGAGCCTTTGTCCGTACGTATAAGGTAATTTGTCCCTATCACAAAGGTACATTGTCTCTCGACAATGTACCTTTGTCACTACGTATAAGGTATATACATATTATACTGTCGCCACGACAAAGTTCGGGGAAACCCTGTGATAAAGCACCTTTGTGGTAGGAACATTATCACCTTAGACGTAGAAACAAAGGTACATTAGGATAGCATTAAAAGCATAATAATTTATACCGTTCTCGCTTGCACTTCAAAAGCGGGATGCAAGCGAGAACGGTATAAATTATTATGCTTTTAATGCTATCCTAATGTGCCTTTATGCCTACGTCTAAGGTAATAATATTCCTACCACAAAGGTGACGTCACTGGGTTTTCCTGAACTTTTCGAGGCCACACCGTTAGGCATTGACTCGCTATCGTCGTGATAGCAGACCTGCAAAATAAATGAAAACCACTGTAGCAGTTTAAATACAATTATATTAATTATTAAAGAAATGTCATAATTAACAAAAGAGAGACCAAGTGTACGCGTCTACCTTAACACTTAACATAAACAATTATTATAGTTATAGAATGAACAATAAAAACAGAAGGGTGTAATATTTTGTAAGGCCTTACATTACAATAAAGTTATTTGAAAACAGAAACAAACACTTTCCGAAGGTTGTGAGCTCTAGTAGCTCTTTCAGCTGCTTTTTGTCTTCCAAAGGGCCAATTTCTTGCACGAACTGCCACTCTTCTTGTACCCAATCCTGAAAGAGTATTACAGTTAAAACATGGTTTGGATAAGGGGAAAAATACACTATTTTGATTTCATTTACATGTATGGGACACTAGAAAAATACTATGTAAAAGAAATGTCGATGGATAGTTAGGACCACTATTTGCAGCTTCGATTGGGGGAAGCCTATGTTCAGCAGTGGCTGATAATTATAATGAGTAGAGCTCTTTGTGTGTGGCTCATCCGGGGAAGTACTACCATGCCTCTCTGCAGCCAAGCAGCATCACTGTTTCGGTTTGAAGGTTGTGGGTGACTACAGGCACGTGAGGCTTAACATCTGTATGCCTCAAGTTGATGGATGCATCGTAGGGCATGTTCCTGATGTGCGACATAGAGAGCAAGAGCAAAATTATATTAAATTATTAATAATATATGGTACAGGTACTTACCAGTAAAAACTTGGTAAAGATGCTCCAATCCAGCTTTTCGTAAAAACATATGTAGTTCTGGAGAAGACATATTTACACTCACTGGTATTACTGTTTTAACTGTTCTATACCAACGTTTTAAGTGATAACATATTACTTTTTTAACTTTTTTTGAAGACATGCAGTGGGCTAAACATAAAATAAATACAAGTCCAGAACGCGTGACGCTCTGATGAGTACGACCGAATGAATGCGCTGATGGAAAGCCGTCCTGTCCTGACTCCTAGTCGGTCGTCTGTGTCCTGTGAACGATTTGACAATGTGCTATTGTCGTGTTGTTCAATGTTGCCAAGTAACTTAGACGAAGTCACAACAGCACTTTTAGGCGACGGTTACACGTAAGGTATTTACTGTGATGCATCAGTAAATACTGACGTATTGTGGTATTTAATTTAACGTGTAACCTAATGTATTGATGTATGTCATTATTTATTTATGGATTTCTAGATTTTTTGATTCTGTATTGATGATCCGTCGGATTATGATAAATATTGATCGTATAGCCTCGCGTCAATATTTATCACGTCAGTACGGACGACTTTATGGATCTTGTAGAGGCGGATGCACCGTCGTTGTCGCCGCCCCGCACCCTCTCGAAACTTACTAAAGATCAGGAAGTTTAAAAAAAAAAAACCTATATTTAGAAGTATTGTCAGAGATATGGGATAGTTCTTCAAAAGATTACAAAACTTTTTATTTAATCTAAGTGCTAAAATAATAGCCACGCAACCTGTAATTTTCAGCTCAGTGGCCATTTTAGACGTTTATACAGCAGGAGACCAGACACAATACTGACGTAATAAATATTGAACGTGTAGGCTAGTGTATTAATCCATCAGTAAAAACTGAAATCCATCAACAAATAAATACTATATTGACGGATGGCAATAAATACCTTACGTGTAACCGTCGCCTAACGCTGCGTTGGCCCTGTTTAAAAATTTGACAAAGGCCTTTGTGAAATATTTTTAGGTAGGTATGGAATTATTAACAAAAAATAATAGAAACATAGTTTTGAAAATCGTAACGTTTTACGTCCTAATATTACTTAATCTGTCTGTCAGCGTAGCCGTTTTAGCCACTTTGTGGCTAGATCTAGCGGATTTTCAACGGTTTTAGCCAAAAATATAACCATTTTAGCCACCAAAATAAATCTAGCTTCTTCTGGCTGATTTTTAGATTGTTATTATATATATTATACAGTACCAATCTACCACCAAACTAAATTACGGCGGGGGATTCCCCAATTAATGTTTATTTTTAACGTAATTCAGATCCGATTGAATGAAAATGTAGGTTATTACTATTTGTTTTGCATCAAGTCAACAATACTATTCGTGTCAAATTTCAAAGGGAGAGGAATATTGACTCTAGAAATTGTTTTGTCGTCGGGGATTTTTGATTGGAAGGGTACTTCCCCCGAAAAGAGGCAAAAAGGGGGCTACTGGATGTCTCTACCGTATGAGATCCGATTTCGATTGTTCTTTTTTATTTAAACGGTAGTACCTTCAAATTGGTCTCACAAAAATTTGGCTAAGGTATTGGCTCAAGATAAAGGAACTCTTCAACGGTCAGCAGCACAGCCACAAGATTTTGTGTACTCATTCTGTTAATACACTCGGTTATAAGTTAGACCATGACATGGCTACTGCTTTCAAGATGGGCTCCTCATGAAGGAACTCTTCAACGGTCAGCAGCGAAGGCACGAAATTTTGTGTAAGTAGGTATGTAGGTACTCATTCTGTTAGGACACCCGGTTATAAGTTTGACCATGAAATGGCTACTGCTCTCAGAATTGGCTCCTTATAAGAGAACGTTACTCTTTAATGGTTAACAGAGCAGACACGATGATGACGACAATTTTCTGCAAGTACGCCTTTTATCATGATAGTCGATTTTTAGTTTTACCATGATATATGGCTACTGCTGCACTTAAGAATGGCTTAAGGCCATTCTTATTTTGATCATTCAGGCTAATGAGCCTGTGTGTGACTCACCAAATTTCATGTGTGTGCTGTTCAACGAATGCGTTGAACAGCACACACATGAAATTTGGTGTACCTACGCATTTTATCATGATAGCCAGTAATAAGATTTACCATGTTATGGCTCAAAACTAGGTTAAAATTTCCATTACTAGACAACGATTTTACGGGCGGGGGTGAGAGGGTTGTGGAAGGGGGGGCTGTACTCCCTGTACAACCCCCGCCCCGCGGAGCCCCATAGTTATGGAGATATCCATGGCCAAAGTTTAGAGGTTAGAACAGCACTATTTGGTTATAAGAATGAAAAGAGGTAAAAAAATAGTACTTATCTCCTATTTCTGTCTGCAGAGTTTAAAGGATCCTAACTAACCTAACATCAGGGTGCCCTAAGTTCTGAGTTCGCTTCGCTCACTCTTGGATCCAAATTCTCCTAGTAGCAGTAGTAACATTGCCTATTTGTACACACTACACACGAGTACAATCAGTGACACAACATACACTTTTTTGTTTACTTTTTTTTACATAAATACGTACACTTCCACCGTCAACGGAACGTGAAATGTCAACTTTTATTATTTACCTACTACTTATTACAATAAAACCAACCAAAAAATGTGCAAATGTCGTGATATTTTCTAATCTGTATAGAAACTTTAAAGAATTAAATCTCGTAATCCGTGGGCGTCCGCGTATTGAAAATTTGTAAAACGGTTTCTTTTTATGTGTACTATCTCCAAAAAAAAAATATGAACTTCGAAATTTTTGTCCAGTAATGGAAATTTTATCCCAAAACGAAAAACTTGAAAATAAAATAGGTAGGAACCTAACAATTTTTCTTTCGTGGCACGCATTGTAGATAGGTATTATAATAAGTAGGTAGGCGTGTAGGTAGGTAGGTCTAGGTGTGTAGACCAGGTACCTACCTGCCTAAGTGTTTCAGTCCCCCAGACAATGATGGTTTCATTCCCACTTGAAACCGTCATTGCTCCCAGAGAAGTAATGTTAGGTAACATTACTTCTCTGGGAGCAATGACGGGTACCTAATACAATATCCACTTCAATAGGTATCCCTAAAACTAGGTAGGTAGGTAGTCACTCTGGACTGGTCGTGTCTCAAGACAAACAATACTTACTTAGGTAGGTACGTATACCTACTTACCTACTTGCATAACTTTTTGTAGTTGGTAGGCTGGTACGTATCCTATGTAACGAACCCGCTATGCTAACACAACATCTGCTTGTGATTCTAAGCCCTACCTAGGCAGATACCTATCTTACCTACTTGCTACAACAGACTAGGGATATAAGTAGGTAAGTATGAATAAAATAAGCTGGTCTAGGTCTGTCTATCTATGAATATTAAGAACTAGGTAGATATGTACCTATATACCTTAAAACAAAATATAAGTAGACGCTACATAAACAGGAAAATTAGCACGAGGACAAATTACTTTTTATTATAAAATACTCTGTGGCGGAGTCCATGTCTACTAAAACACACGGCATAAAAGCTATGTCATAGTCACAAAATAAAATTCATAAAATTCGACCAAGGAATCTCTTTAGTTGAATAATTTTTTTATCTAAGTAAATTGGGTTTTGCCGTAGACGCAATGGCAAGCTAAGCCAACACAGTAACAAAGCATTAGATTTACTCTGTTTCCCCGTTATAGTTTATCTAAATTACGCTTTTAACGGATTGTTTATCCTTATGGTCGTAGTAAAAAAAGAAAAGAAACTTGACGCTACGTGCGAAGTAGCATCAACGCAGTAACAAAAAGCCATTGCAAAGAAAAACGTTGTCGTCACGTAAATATTTACCTGAACGCACGGTTTAAAAACTATGTCTGAAGCACAAAACGAAATTTGATAAAGTAATTTTGTCAGTTGAACAACAGTTCTTTTTAAAGTGTTTTGTCGTAGGCACAAATGGCAAATTAACGAAGTGACAAAATACTAAATATCATTTGTTTCTGCGTTAGTTTGCTTATGTGGCTGTGTCAAATCGCACAAAAAAATCAAAAAAATATTACGCTACGTTCAAAAGAACGTTTGCACAGTGACAAAAAGTCGTAAAAATGCGTTCGACAAAAAAAAGTTGATCGTCGCGTTAGATTTTCCACGAACGCATGGCCTAAAAGCTACGTCAGGAGCACAAAAAAAAATCGACAAAGGGATTTTGGACCTTTAACGGCCGTTTTTTTTTTGAGTGTACTTCGTGTTTTATAGGATTTCAAGTTATTAGTCTGCAATGATTATGGCAGTACTTAATACATTAATACAATTTGAAGTAGTATGTTGAAAGGGCCCAACATAAATGGGACTGGGAGAGACATGTCTGCCGCATGCCGGACAAACTGTGGGCCCATATAGCACAGAATTGGTGCCTTGAGACAGTACGGCGGGGTCGCGGCAGACCACGTAGGAGATGGCGGTACGAGCTGGACAGGTTCCGACAAAGCTGAAAAGAGGACGCGCGGCCTCGCGAAAGATGGAAGGCCTCCCGCATTTGCCCAAAAAAAAATTGAAAGCGTACATACTAAATCCCCCCCCTCCAGGGGAGTATGTTGAGCCTGCAAAAAGCTCCCTACGGGCCACCACCAACTACTATGGCCCACCACCAACTACTATGGCTCACCTTTTTTTTTTTGTTGTCGGGGGGAAACCTTCAAAAGGCACCCGACCTCCGGGGAGGGAGGTCGGGGAGTGTGGGATTTTTACCTCACTAAAACCGCCCCGGTGATCACCTTCAGCACATAGGGGTGGTCCTGGTTCCTCTTAAAAGACCAATTCCGGAACCCCTCCGTGCAACGCCTGTAAGGCACATCCCTGGGGAGACTGTAAAGGGGCCTCCCCTGAGCCTCGCTAATATGCACGGCAGCACGTGATCACTGTGCCACCGTCTTCCCTGGGACTATGGCCCACCTGGAAATGATTGCATCCCAGGACATAGGATAGTTTTTATCGACATACCTCGCGGGCGAAGCCGCGGGCGGAAGCTAGTAATTAATAAAACAAAGTCGGGTTAGTTACACAATGTATAATTCAAGAACGGCTGGAACGATTTTTATGTTCTTTGATTTGTTGAATTTGTCTCCGCCCCGAATATCTGAATAACTATTAAAACATGGGAAAAATTCACACAAAAAAAAGATAATTCATTCTCTCATACATTTTGTATGGAACGGCTTTTTTTTTATTCTGAAGCGGTACGAAGTTCGCCGGGTCAGCTAGTAAAATTTGTAAAAGGGAATCATCGATATGACGAAGAAGAAACCTAATAACACTTTTTTTTAAGGATGTGAGCTAAGAACTTATTATGTCAATTGTAGGTTTACATTTATTTAGAATATATACTCGTCAAGGTCATAACAGAAACCACTAAATTAGAGATAGTGAAAAATTTTATTTTCATATTAAAATAAATGTCACAATACATTATTATGTGCGTAAGCAAATATTTCCACAACAACATAGGTTCAAAACCTACATAATAATAAATTATGTAACATTTAAGCACACAACAGTGACTTACATATTGAAATGTCTAAGTATAAGTTAAATGGTGGGATCTTGACGACTAAAGATGAGACACGTAATTTTCATAGATTTATTAAAATGTTGAATCATCAACATGACAGACAATGATTCTTATTTTTTTTCATTTGTTTTATTTACGGGCAAGTCACGTCTCATTACTGAGCCTGAGGATAAGAAAATCAAATGAAAATGAACCATACACCAATAGTTATAAAGTCGAGAGTCAAGTAACATGATTTAATTAACTCTGACATGACGCTCAGGGCTCATGCTACGTAGACAAGGTCTAGCCATCAAGGTAAGCTTTATATTTTTTTGACGATTATTATTAATATATATATAATATCACCAATAATTGCGTATGCGCAGCCGCAAGGTAAATTATTGGATAATATTTTATTTAAAAAGTTTATCATAATGTCATTAAAATAATATTTCGTTTAAATTATAATAACTCATACAAAAATTACGCCTCTCTAAAACAATTGTTTCATTCTCACAAATCAGGTAATAAAAAAAAACAGTGGCACTCCAGTTGAGTGCCGACAGAAGTGAAAACTTGAAAAAGCATAGGAATAATATGTTTGAAGGTCTTTCTTGCCAAAGAAAATGTACCGCATGTTTTGTCTTTATATAATGGCCAAAACTTAAAACAAAGGTGTCGGTTACGTTAACAGTGTCGCAAGTTCAATGGTTTTTTCCCATGTCAAAAAATCCCCAACGCGCCTTAAGAAGTTTTCACTTCAATAACCGATTTTGTTGTTACACAATTAAGTAAATGCTATTTGCTAATCCCTTCGATACATTTGCATTTAATGCAAAATCGGTGAAGTAGAAGAATGACTAATAATGGAAAGATGTACTTGTATTGATTACCAACACAGGAAGGTCATTTAAACAATTATATTATAATAGTATGCACATCAACTTACTAATAATTGTAAAGCAAAGTATCTAAATGCTTAAGTAGGATATAATTGTTCTTAGACAATTGTTAGGTCTATGATATATCTTAATACCATGCTTATAAATACTTCAACAGTTACTATACACTACTATAATTACTGAACAGCTGCCATAGTAATTAACATAATAATAAATGTAAATATAACAGCTGCAATAAAATCAACGAAATATAAAAATATGGACAGATTCATAATACATTTTTGTGATGTCAAACAGCCTAAAGCATTCACTAAGAAATACGATAGGTTTTACAAGACTTTTAAATAATAATAGTATTGGTAAAAAAAACTTAGGTCGCTTCTAGAAAAATTTGGTCCATGTTCGACTAAGAATGTCTACTCAAATTTGACAGATGTCATAATTATCTGTCAGATTTCAGTAGAGATCTTGCAATGAAAAAGTTGAATTATACGTGTTGTTCTAGACCTAGAATAAGTACCTTAGACATTTTTTTTATCCAAATTGGAAATCAAGTCCTAATACTTTATTAACATCACCATTGACAGTTAAAAATCTTATATTTTGTATATCATGCCGTAGTTCCAGTGTGGTTAAATGGGATTCTCCTATACGTATGTCCATCCATCCGCTGTCCCTCATTCTAAATGTCATATTGAAATTAGTTCCTGAAAAAATAAAAGCAGATAGTGTTTTTTACTATATTGTTGATGATATAAATTGTATTATGGCGATATTGAATTATATTATCATGATGCATGATGATGATGATAAGAGTCTTTCAAGACAAAAAAAATAAATTTTCCTTATTTTCAGACTGTCATTAGGGATTTAGTTTTAACACCAAATCAAGAATGATTATTGTGTGAAAAGAATGCAAGTGCTAAGAAATAAAAATGATTAAGTAGCAAATAATTGAATAGAAAGTTGTAATTAACAAATAACTGCCCATTATGTGAGTGTGACTATTGATAGGACATGGAATTTTAGAAAGACTCCCAACATTTGTGGCAAAGACAACACTACAAAACCAAACTTTTTCCAAAATCCCTGTGCTTTATGAATGACTGGGTACTGTAGTACTATTCTGTAAACATCTCACCCTGGAAAGGAAGGTGAAGTGAACTGTCATTGCACCTGACGCTTGTGATTGGCAGTATTGACAGCTCACTTCACCCAAATTTTTTATGGTAATCATTTTTACAGAATACATCGGCTGTACATGGTTAGATAATATAGATGAAGTGGAAACTATAAAACTCCTGATATACCAGTCCCATATTGAACTACCCTAAAAGGTTTTAAAAACTAATATAAAATGATGTTGTTAGATACTGTTAATGGTGGACTTATAACAAAACTTCCATTTTGTTTGTAGCAAAGACAAAATGGAATACACAAACCTGTTAAAAATGCCTAAGAAGTTAACCAAGAAGTCCAGTGCCAGAAATCAGCATGCAGTTTTTCTAAAAAATAATATAATACATACTTTTACCTTCGTAGTAATTTGCAGCGGAATCTTCTTCATATACAAGTGTAGGTTCCCCATTCTGTACTGTGGTAATTACTAACTTGTCAGAATTTTGAGGTGGGAAGTACATCTCTAATTGACAGGCAAGGTTACTATAATCAGGTGTATTATATCCTGTTACTAATCCAAATTTCAATCTGTAATTAACATAAATGAATGAGTCATCACATTCCATGTGCTTAGCATGGTGTTATAGCAGGTTTATTAACAAACATTATTTAATCATTCTTAAATACATAGTTTGTTTTGACGAAAGGAAACTGTATATTATACTCAAAATGAAAGGCACATTACAATAACAAGAGATTTAAGTAGGTACTGAATGTTACATACATGCCTGGTTGATTCATTGTCTCGCAGTTGACAGTGATTCTGTCTTGTGATTCCAATTGTTTTGGTAAAAGAAACATTTTTTCGTTCTTTAACTGTGGCGTTGGCCACGGAGGAGCTTTACTAACGTTGCCGACGTTCCTCCCGTTTAGCTGTACACTATACGGCTCTTCAGCACGCGCCCCGTCTCTAATATGATAAACAAATATGTTACTACAAACAGTACTACGTCTTATCTATATAAACTACAGGTATAACATTTCAGTACGATATAATAATGGATGATATAATTAAGATCTAGCAATGTTTACATCGTATGTTGCAATTAGACTGATCATATAACCTATATAAACTCGTAACGCTAACGACGCTTCAAAACTTTATGACGCGATGTTGACTCAGGTGGCATTTCGCTCCAAGTTATAGGAACGGTGATTAAAATTAAATTCACGTGTAATTTTATTCACTTTTACATTATTATTTCGCGTAGAATTTGGGATCAATTTTCATGTTATTTTTGTTTGACGTTTCGTCATAAACTGACAGATTACAGACAAATAGATGACACTGACAAATAAAAAGCTGCGTCCGGGAATATTCTTGATACTATTTCGACACGTTCATTATTCAATTTATTCATGACACTTTTTCTTATTCAAGTGTATCAAGTTTTCACAGGTCATCATATACAACGATTTAATACTAAGGTACCTAATTAAGTCATACCCGGCTAGGCAATCCCAACACGTTTTCAACATCTTCGATTAATTTGGTACACAAGATTTTTCTTACACGTTAGACGTTTACAAGCGTCAGTGTTTCATCGTGACTACTGACTTCTTAGTCCAGTCAAATTAGTCCTTAAAATAGAGGTAAGGTTACAATAATTCCCATAGAGCTAAAAATTGGTATGAATGTTCAGAATACTATTATAAATGAATTGTGAAAAGTCCCCATCAATCCCCCTTGTGCAATTTTTTTTATTGATGGTGAAAGTTTGCAAAAATAGGTTTTTTGCGTTTTCCAGCTAAACGGTGAGTTTTACAGCAAAAATTGTTCAGACAAAAATTGTAGATCATCCGATTCTCTACAAAAAATGTGTCCACACTTTTTTTCATAATTATTGCCATTTCCGTGATATAGCGGTTGAAAGAATTGAAAAAAATATTTTATTCGTAATATGCACGTTATGTACTAGTACGAGGAGGACTTATTTTTGATGAACCAGCTTCTTCTTGGCGCCGTCTTTTCACGGTATCAATGCTACTTTTTCGAGTATAATTTTTTCGACACTGCACATGAATTTTTACAGATGTCTGGTATTTTGTATGTATAAGACAGTGAGGTGGGGTCGCGGCAGACCACGTAGGAGATGGCGGGACGAGCTGGATAGGTTCCATCAAAACTGGAAGGAAGACGCGCGGACTCGCGAAAGATGGAAGGAGTGGAGGGAGGCCTTTGCCCATGAGTGGGACAGCGCAGGCTAAACAAAAAAAAAAAAGACAGGAACTCATATGTTTACTCGTATAACGGTTCAAAAATGTATATAAAAGTACATTAACGTGCATATTACGAATAAAATATTTTTTTCAATTCTTTCAACCGCTATATCACGGAAATGGCAATAATTATGAAAAAAAGTGTGGATACATTTTTTGTAGAGAATCGGATGATCTACAATTTTTGTCTGAACAATTTTTGCTGTAAAACTCACCGTTTAGCTGAAAAACGCGAAAAACCTATTTTTGCAAACTTTCACCATCAATAAAAAATTTTGCACAAGGGGGATTGATGGGGACTTTTCACAATTCATTTATAATAGTATTCTGAACATTCATACCAATTTTTAGCTCTATGGGAATTATTGTAACCTTCAAAGTCTTATTTGACTGGACTATCTAAGATGAATCTGAGATTCAAGTTGTTTAACGGTGACGTAATGATGAAAACAAACACACAGACACTGATTCCACCGACCTCGAAATCGTCTCGTAAATCGTACTACGTCATTTCACGACACGTAGGTTCGCTTCGACATTTCACTAGATACTGCTACTCGTTTTCTGTTAAAATACATTCACTCGCTATGTAGGTATAGGAACGTGTAACACTTGTAACAGATGCTGCGAGAAAACTGGTTAGAGAATTCACCGCTTACATTTTATATGTATTAGCATCGTGCCGGCACGTGTATAAATTTACATACTTACCTATGTATTGTATTGTTAGCTAGCTTGAGAGTTGATAAAGATGATAGATAACCGCGGCTATTGTAAACTTTCTTAACTGTAGGGTTTATAATTATTTCTAATTTGGTAACTAAAGTTGATTCTATACCTAATAAAATATAAAATGATCTTCTGAAAAATTCTTAACACTTAGTGTGTTACGAATTTTTCAGAAGATAACAATTATTAAAATTTCTATCTGACTTTTTTTTTTCGAAAAAATTGGCAATTAAATAATTGTATTCCTAGAAAGGATCACCTCCGCTTGGAGAGGTACTACACCCACATATCGACAATTATGTTTTTTAAAGTCCAATTATGGGTCGAGCTTATTACCAAAAACCGGGCACACATCCTGCCTCCGTAGATTTGATAGCTGTGATCATGTTTACGTAACGCACGTAGGTATATGTATGTATATTTTACCTGCAATGGGTACGCGCGACATCGAACAACTAAAACCGACACAACAACAAAAACACCCAATTTTATTGTTTCTTCCGCGTCACCGTAGATAGAGCGGTCCATGGCTTTTCTTCTCCGCGATAAAAAATACGATAAAAGAATCTTACTTGACTTTATTCTGCTTTGTCCTTACAATTGTTTCCTCTTTGTTAGTTTTCGCTGATGTGCGTTTCATTGTGTCTACTTCGAACATGAACCGAACATTGAATAGGTAAGTATTGGCCACCCAGTACATATTGATAAAGATTTCCTTAAACTGATTGAATGTGTCATGACTTTATCAGTAACATCCGATAAAGTATCCTTTATGGTTTACGAGGTTCGTCATGTTTGTAAATAATAAAATACAACAACGCATTGTGTAATATCTGTTACGAAGGTTGCTGTGAGGGTTATGATTGGTAATTTTAGTTAGAGCCTATGAATAGGTTAGCTTGAATTTGTCTCCAATAACCGTATCGTTGCCAACCAAATACTAGTTCAAATTGTGTAGGTGGACGTACCTGTCTCGGACAATATGAAGGAAATACATAGCATGATGGATTTTTTTTTATTGCTGATTAGCCTTCTCTTGCGACCTCGATCACTCCTGATGGAAAGCGATGGATGAGGTCTATGATGGAACGAGCGTGCCCAGAAGATGCCTGAGGCACTGGAATGCGTGGGACGCATCGACGACACACAGCAGGCAGCTTGGCTTGCTTGAAAAGCGGCTTAAAAAATATAAAACTCTTGACTAATCAGGATGGTGTTTTAATAAGATTTAATACTTACTCAAGTATAGGCACCCTTATGTGTTAGAATCAAAACCTGAGCTACAAGTTTTGAAAGTATTTTTTGAAGTGAAAACTTAGGCGCGTTGGGCATGTTTTGAGATGGGGAAAAAACTATTGAACTTGCGCCACTGTTACCTAACCGACACCGCTTGTGTACTTACTCGGTTTTAATGTCATACATATCCGATATGTTAGTGAGTGATGGCAAAGTATTCTGTTTGTGTTTTGTTTTCACTTCTGTCGGCAAGTACCTCAAAAGGAAAAAAAGGAACCCTTATAGGATCACTCGTGTGTCTGTCCGTCCGTCTGTCACAGCCAATTTGCTCCGAATCTAATGGACCGATTAAATTGAAATTTGGTACACATATGAATCTCTGTGACCCAAACATAGACGTATAACGTAAATAAATGAATTTTTAATATGGAGGTCGTTTTTGGGAGGCAAATAGAAAATTTTAAAAACAGTTTCGCCATCTGTACAGTTTGACAAAATAAAAGGGCTTACTGTGAGGATCTCAAATATATTTTTCATATTTTTTAAGTAAATTGTATTGAAGTTATTTAAGAAAATAGACGAAAATTGACCATACCGAAACTACTGAGCCTCAAATATTGAAAAAAAAACATAGAATAATTAATGGATACCACTCTCATGCTACTCGGGTTACATCTGGTGTCCCGCAGGGCTCTATTCTAGGTCCTCTTTTATTCATTATTTTTATAAATAATATTGGTAACTGTTTTCATCATTCCAAGTTTTTGTTATATGCTGATGACCTCAAAGTATACAGACCTATTCATAGTATTCAGGATTGCTATCTTCTCCAAGAGGACTTGGATCGACTCACGGACTATTGTTATACTAGTAAGCTCCATCTGAGCATTCCCAAGTGCAACTACCTAAATTTTACCAAAAATAAAAACATCATAAGGTTTCCATACTCACTGTGTAATGTTTTATTGAATAATGTAAACTCGGTTCGTGATCTTGGTATATTGCTTGACTCGAAACTCTGCTTGGATTTGCATATCGATCAAATTGTAAATAAAGCATATAAGATGTACGGATTCATAATGAGATCCACTCATGACTTTAAGCGGACCTCTTCGTACCTCTGTCTGTATAAAACCCTAGTCCGTTCCCAGCTTGAATATGCCGTATCCATCTGGAACCCGTACTATGGCAAATACATTGACATGATAGAGAATGTCCAACGTAGATTTCTTCGTGCAATGCACTATAGGTGTTATAAAACGTATCTACAGTATAACCAGTTGCTCAGTAAGTACAAGCTTTTGACGCTCAGTTCTAGACGTAAACAATTGGAAGCAATGACATTGTATAATATTGTTAATGGCAATTTTGATTGTATTGATTTAAACAATGTATTGTGCTATGCAGTCCCCAGAACTGTCCATAGACGGCGGGTACGTGCAGGCAAACTCTTTGCAGTAGGTACCAGCCGATCTAACACTGGTCTACGTTCGCCAGTTCGGCGAATGGCAGCAACCTATAATGAAATATTCGAACACATAGACATATTTACATGTTCTTTGAAAAGGTTTCGTAGCCTTTTGTATGAGACACTTGAACTCTTAGACTAATTGTTTGTTGTAGCTGTTTTAAAAATACTGTTTTGTTTTTTCATTTTATTGTTTTTATTAGTGTAGCTGTCATGCATGAACAGTTCACCTCCTAGTGACTAAGGTTTTGTTTATTAATGGTAATCTGTGAACAGCGTTGTGGGTTACATTATTACTTAAGTAATTTATGTTTTTCTGTTTATAATATTGCATAATGTAGCTGTTTGTTGTTCCTATTTAATAAAATAAAATAAAATAAAAATAAAATAGAAAATAGTTCTATACCTATTGATTACCAAACCTATAAGAAGTCTGTGGTCTAAAAACAACATGGTAAATCTCTCAATATTGTGCGTACAAACTTAAATTTTCAGTTGAAATGAAACGAGAACATGAATCAGAACATGTTTTTCAACTAAAATCTTAAGTTTGTTCTTGGGATAAATTCATTCCAACTACGGAACCCTTCATTGTAGGTGGTCCGATACGCACTTAGCCGGTTTTTTTTCTGTAATTTATGAGCTCCGTTATACTATCGAAACTTCGGGAGGCACGTTAGTCTGGCGGCTTTACGCTTATGTTCATTGTTTATTATCCGCCGGCGCCGCAGGATGATACGAGACAAAAGATCCCATTCAACAAGTGTGACAGCATCACAGCATTGAGCAAGCCCTTCAAATGTAATTGCGTCGAAGGCGCGGCGTGACTGCGTAGGTTTCCGTTTCGTAAAACACCGTAGTTACACGGTACACACTAGATAAACAAATTTTTACCTATCTTATCTTTCGAAAAAACTTTAAGGAAGGCTGATGCCTAATATTAAAAGTCAAAAATCAAACCGACCAAAAGTGCATGTGAAGGATTTCGTAGTTGGAATGAATATTTAATCATTTTAAATCATATTGCAAAAAATATGGTATAAAATGGTGTTTCAATATTATCATAATGATAATGGCCCAAACATGTTTAGCTAGGATAAAAGTTGCATGCAAAATTTCGATATGTAGGTAAGTATTGATTTTAAATTTTTAAAGAGCCCTATTTGTTAAGGTTCCGTATCCAAAGGGTAAAAACGTCTTAGTAATAGGGTCCCTATTACTAAGACTCCGCTGTCCGTCTGTCATCAGGCTGTATCTCATGAACCGTGATAGCTAGACAGTTGAAATTTTCACATAATAATGATGTATGTCTGTTGCCGCTATAACAACAAATACTAAAAACAGAATAAAAATAAATATTGAAAGGGGGCTCCCATACAACAAACGTGTTTTTTTTTTCGGCGTTTTTGCCTTGTGGTACGGCAGCGGCACCCTTCGTGTGCGAGTCCAACTCGCAATTGGCCAGTTTTTTTTTCGTAATTTCGCTATAGGTAGGTACTATAATTATTGTTTACAATAGTGTTCTAAATTTTCATCGATATACATAATATGTAGATGGCTGTATAACATCCGGACGGACGGACAGACTGACAGATGGACATGACGAAATTATAAGGGTTCCGTGTTTGTCATTTGGCTACAGTCCCTAAAAAGGAATATTTAGAATTTCCAATCGATTAAATATACAAGAAGTGGGAGTGCCCGAAATACCGAATGCTGACCATGAACCAGAAAATAGAGTCTGACTAGGTCTGACTGATACATCTCCAAATCCATCTTTTATCAACACCAACATTAATCTGTTGGTGTTGATAGATTTAGGCTTGTTTAATTATTGTATAGGTTGGCTTCTATCACAACTGACCGAGGACTGTCCTGGCTATCCTGTCTGTAAGTGAACTAACGGACGTCGGGGACCCATGACATGTCAATAATAGAGCCAGGTTTTTCTATATTGGTCGGATTAGTTCTATATTTTTAAGATCTTATGACGATGAATTTAAAACATACCTTGTAACTCTTTATAATTATAGTAAACATAGAAATATTAAGTCCTAAATCCTACCTTTTCTCTTCAGCTCAATTACTTTACGAGTTGGTATTTTAATTTAACTAACGGATTTCGGGGACCCAAGACATGTCAATAATAGAGCCAGGTTTCTCTATATTAGTCGGATTAGTTCTATATTTTTAAGATCTTATGACGATGAATTTAAAACATACCTTGTAACTCTTTATAATTATAGTAAACATAGAAATATTAAGTCCTAAATCCTACCTTTTCTCTTCAGCTCAATTACTTTACGACTTTGTATTCTAATCAATTTCATGATACTGAATGTCATGCAGTTGGAAAAATGCTTGGTTACCAAATCAAATCTACAGATGAATCGCAGAGGTAGGAATGCGAGCCGAGTCCCAATAGTGAAATAAGACAGTCCAATCTCTCTCAATTTGTAAGAAATTAAATTGTTACATTTACTAACCATTACAATACTGTAAGTACTATAAATTATAAGGAGGTGATTCTGTACAGCAGCTGTACTTTTTGGAACGGGGCCAATATCAATTGTTTTATAATTTACGTATTATCATTCGGAACATTTTCGCCAGATTCCGAATTATAAATCCAGAAATGAAATGAATTTAGTTACTTTTAAAATAAAGCTGTTGCGGCTTCTACATCGCCACATGCCAACAGCACAGCGCAAGCACAGTTTACCGCGCTCTACTAGTACCTATATATACAATCATCGGGCAGTACCCCACCCCACCAGACACAACACCTGTCTGGTCAGAGGATCCTCCCGTTTCTATGGAACGTGAGTAAACCTTACACTCTGTTCCTCATACCTCTATATGTATAACGCAATTATCATAGTATTGAAGAGAGTTGAAAAAAAACTCAGAGGAAACCCAAATTATTATTTTCATGTGTCCATACCCGTGGGCTCTGATACCTGATCATTTATAAATCTATGTGTGTATTTAACCTCGTTGTCCTAAAGAAAATGTGATGAAAATCAAACCATGTTCTAATTTTATAATTTATATTTATTGTACTTAAACTAATACATCTTTATATACAAATGAAAAAATTACTTTGATCCGGAACCAACCGTTCAAAGTTTTTTGACTAGAAAAAGTATACAATTAAAGTTACTTATTTCTATTTGAGACTCAATTGTAGCCCATAGGGCGATATGTGATATTCACTATAACGCCGGACTATTCTATTGAAATATCACCGTGAAAACTCAGGAGAAGTAAGATTGAAGTGAGCTGTCATTCCACCTGAAGCTAGGGATTGACACTATACTTCTTTTTAGCGTATCGATGACGAAAAAGTTTAAACATTTTTCGCCCAAAATTTAGCTATTGATACTACTGACAGCTCATTTCACCTAAGTTTTCACGGTGCCATTTCAACAGAATAGATCAGCGGTGCTATTCTGTAAAAATCTCACCGTGAAAACTTAGGTGAAGTGAGCGTGGAGTGAGCTGTCAATAGTGTCAGTTCCTAGCAACAACAAACTCACTTCACCTAAGTTTTCACGGTGCGATTTCAACAGAATAGATCAGTTGGATCACACGAGATATTAAACCTAACTTATCACAGGCATTAAGTACATATTTTGTACAATTTGGTACTTACTTAAAATTAATTACTTGGTCGGTCTATCTAAAGTAGAGATAACGCTTTAACAAGTTATGCGTGACAATAGCAACACTAACAAAATATAAAAATTATACTTTTTGGTAAAAATGTGTTCAATCTAGTGAGGTGTGCAAGAAAAACCCTCGATGTGATTAAGATTCTCAATAATGAATATCGTTATCATAATAATACGATAGATATTCCACGCATTTATAAAAGACATAACGACAGACATTAGGATAGTAACATATTTAATGATTTTCTAATGATTTCACTACATTCCTTCTATCGGCAAGAACTAGAAGAACATATTAGCTCATGCCGTTGTTTTCAAATATTAGCCACTTAGCAAGATGGAAGTGGGGCTAATTGCTCCATAGTGAGCGTTGGACGTACATTTCTGTGGAGTTTGGTAGTACATGATAAGTCCAAAATCGGACATTTTCAATTTTTACATCACGTTTGGTCTTTTCCTGGTAAGTGACCTCCTCCTTCCATAAGTACATGCTGTACATGTAACAGTTTGATCAACATACGTAACCATTCCGATTTTTTGCATTATTTAAAGTTTCAAATGCTCATAGTGTAAAATCTGATTTTTGGATTTACCAAATCTGTTGTGATTTATGTATGAAGGAGATCTCACTTGAACTTAAAGAGTAAACTGTCCACTCGAGCGACACCTTGTTTAATCACGATCTGGTTGATGTCGTCAAAGTTGTCGATCTTGCATATCAGTTGTGAACTTGGGCCCACGTCTCGGCTGTAGAAAGTCATTCCAAACATGTCATTGTTCTGTACCACTCTTGCTACCAGCTCCAAGGAAAATGATGGGCCTTCTGTAAAAGAACAAATAATAAATTAGAACAATAGGTACATTATTTTAAGTACAGATGAGATGTCTGATAAAGATGTAAACCCCAAATAAATTGGGATAAGGGCAGTGGATGATTTTATTCTTTCTTTCATGGATCGCCAAAAGGGGGTCCACAATAACAGGGACAAATAAAACTGTGCGCTTCCAACATAAGAGACCACATCATTCACTTATTATATAAATAGGTACAACAAGTATGACAAGGACGAAAACATTTAAATACACAAAATCATACAATAATAATGAAGTTAAATGAAAAATTCTTTAACAAAAAATATTTAGGATTTTCAATAGGTAGTAGATAAAACGAAAAATACCAACCGTTAGATCCAGGTGTAACTTGGAGATTGTATTCCGTACTCTCATAACCATCAACAGCTGGTGTGATAGAAATCTCGTTGTCCGTAATATAATTGTATGTGATCTGACAGCTATCTTTACCACTTATAGACGGCAACTCCACAATAAACCTGAAATATAGAAAACAATTAATTTTAAACTGCGATATATCGACCGCAAAATGCTATCAACAAGATAGTATTTTATTTTTAAATAATATTTAGAAAGTAGAATCTTAATCAAACGAAACTGAAGTAAAGTACTTACGTTGAATCGTTCGTGTCTATGGTGCCGTTTATGATGATGAAAAGACCTTTCTTTGTAGCTGTTGGAATCGTATAAATACGCTTCTCCTCTTCTTCAGAACTGGATAGTCTAAAAAATAAAAATTGGTTACTTTAGAGGTCTCACGATAAATGCTTGGTGTAAACAGATGCCTAAATCTATACATCTATACAAATAAATAAAATAGGAGTGTCTGTTTGTAACATTAAAATAACCGATTTTTACTAAATGCATATGGATGTATACACGGTACATATACCAAAATAACATTTTTTACAATTTTTGTCTGTTTGTTCCGGCTAATCTCTGAAACGGCTGGACCGATTTTGACGGGACTTTTTACTGGCAGATAGCTGATGTAATAAGGAGTAACTTGGCTACTATATACAAATAAATAAAATCGGAGTGTCTGTTTGTAATGAGAGCACATTCAACCGATTCAGAATTTAGCAAAATTCTTCTTGATGTTGGTGAGGGAAAGTGTTCAGAAGTGAATAGTACTCATGATGTAGAACTACCTACCGGTCTTTGTCAGGTTGTGGCGGACACTCAAATTTTAATATATATATGTAGTATTTATGATGATATTCACAATCTTAATATCGAAGAAGATTCGTGGTTGTATGAAAGATCAATTTTAGCACCTATGAACTGAAAGGTTACTGCGCTTAATCAGTGCATTTTAAATAAGCTATCTGGTGAATCACAGATATACCTTTCCATTATTACAGTTTGCAATCCGGATGAAGTGATTAATTACCTAACAGAATTTTTAAACAGTATAATTCTTGCCTGCCTTCACAAACTAGAACTTAAGATTGGCGTGCCCATCATACTTCAACCCACCGAAACTTTGCAATGGTACTAGGTTGCGAGTAGTGTCGTTGCAAAGTAACGTTATAGAAGGTCGTATAATATCCTGATACGGAAAAGGTGAGATAGTATTTATACCACAGATTCCTATATTACCGTTGAATTTTCCATTTGAATTCAAAAGATTGCAATTCCAGAACAATGTCAGTTTTACTATGACAATCAACAAGTCACAAGAGCAAACATTAAGCAAAGCTGGTATAGATTTAACTAAGGGTTGCTTTACCCATGGGCAACTATACGTGGCATGTTCACATACGAGGAATGCCAATAGTATTGTTGTTTTAACCAATTACTAATTAAATATTGTATATTATAAAGAAATTTTTCAATAAAGCTAATACGAAAAACTAAAAATAAATAATAATTAAACTAAAAATTCAAAAATGAAAAAATAAACTAAATGGAGAAATATATACAAAAACAAAATATCGATTCATAAAATAGAAGAATTTCATTAAAATTAGCATGGAGATTTATTTACGCGGAATACAGAATTAATAAGTTATCGTAAACTCTGCGAACTGAACAATAACTTTTTTGTTAAATTCCACGCGGACGAAGTCGTGGGTAACAGCTAGTACATCTATAATTCGCGTTATTATGTTAATAACTTACTCATTGTCTGATAAACCACTTGGACGTGCTGCACCTTGGTTAAAAGTTATCGCAAGCGCAACAAGCACGGACACTATCGTCGTTTTTGTCACTGCCATTTTTCTGAATCAAATTCAATCACTGAATGCCCCCACAAACAAACTGAACTGGTCACTTGTGTATGTTATGATAGGTGAACGTCAACTAAGGTGATGATTTAACTGCACGAATTATTTATTACTAAATTCATTGTATTTATTGGTAGGCCCAATAATGGGACTATTACCAATTTGCAGTCGGTTGACACTAATGAATCGCATCTAATGATCCCTGTATTTAAATGAACGAGCTGTTAAGTGAATCATTAACAGCGAATTACTTAAATACGTCATAATTACGCTATAGGATTTAATTATTAATCCTATTTGTTTTGTTATGGTCTCACTATCCTTGTTGGGGAGTTCCCTGTAATCCCTTATGGCAGGATAAAGTTTATCCTAGAACTGCAAATGTACGTAAATAGTTATTTAATGTTATTTAATAAATAAGTGCTTAATTGTTATGGTTGATACCTGATAACCATGTCTAATGTAAAATATTATGGTTTCTTTTACTCCGAAACTACTGAATATTAATGTTTTTTTTATGAGGAACTCTAAAATTAAGTATTATAATAGTTACAGTTAAAATTAGAATACCAATTTTTTTTTCAGGGGAGTCGAACGTGTACACTCTGGGCACAATAGGCAACCACCGAGTTGTGACCACTAAACTGCCGTCCGTGGGGCGAACTCGAGAAGCTATGACCGCTGCTGGCAACACCACCACGAGACTCCTAGGAATCTTCCAAAAGGTAAATATATTTTACAATTAAAAATAATAATGATTTAACACTCCGTGTCGTGGATCCACGCGAGACACCATTGTGTCTCGCGTGGATCCACAACACGGAGAGTTCGAACGAGAGAAAGAGGCGAACTCGAGAAGCTATGACCGCTGCTGGCAACACCACCACGAGAATCCTAGGAATCTTCCAAAAGGTAAAATATATTTTGCAATTAAAAATAATAATGATTTAACTCTTAGTTAACAGAAGAGAGAGTTAACAGAGTTACAGAAATAATCAAAAAACCATTGCTTTTTAAATATTTCTGTAATTACGGCATTCAACCGGTTAATCTAAGTTCCGTAAGTAGCGACTTAACACATACACAAACAGCCAGACTCGAAACAACTACTTGTAGGTCATACAAATATTCGTTCCGTGTTATCGTTAGACCTCCCCTTAAGCGAAGCCTACGTTACGTCGCGTTATTACTAACTTGGGCTCCAATTAACGGTAGGTAATTTTCTTTTTTTTCATGAAATCATACATGAATGAGTTCGCAAAATGTACCTTACCTAAGCCAAAAAACCGCTTTGGTTTGATGTGCTCATCATCATATTATGTCTAAACATGACTTTGTATGACAGTCATATGTGATAAATGTTTTCCCAATGTCGTCAATAAACAAAACTAAATGATTCAGGATAAAATCAAGGCAAAGGAAAATCACATTGCAGGATTTGTAGATCAATGCATTTGCATTATGTAAAATGGACATTTATTTGTACTTATATAACATATCCTTCCTTTTCCTTCTTATGGGATCGGTGTCCATGCCTCCTAGAGGCTGGTGAATATTTTACACATTACTACCATCTGACCTTTGCAACCCAATGAAGGAGTATTGCACTTTTTTTAAGTAGGAATAATTTCCCGAGTTAGCTCGATCATTGGACATCGATGACACATCGATATTATTATTTTTTTAATAAATGTATGCGGGGTTAACAATACATTAATTTAGATATTTCAGGTACATGAAAAGGTCAGTCCGGTGACAAAACCGTTTTGACTTTTTCAATGATAATTTGAACTCTCATTATGTAGGTACGGTTTGATAAGAGGTTCTTTTGCAGAATTGGTCGTACGTTTAACAAACAGTGAGATCTATCTTGTAGCTGTGCTGGAGAATGCTTCTGGAACATTATAATTGTCACTAAACGATGTTATCAGACGTCCCTGATGCATTTGATGTTGATCTAAATAATAAGTAGGTACTTAGATCAACATCAAATGCATCAGGGCAGCCGTCATCGTTATACGTAGTTACTGCTAGACATGACGCATCAATAACACATTAGGCCACTACTTTTACAGTCCTGTGGGAATATTGCCATAAATGGTAACTCGTAGTACTGTGCGGTTTTGTACTTTATTGTTGGTCATTTGTTTAAAAAAAAAAACACTGGCACTCCGGTAGTGCCGACAGAAGTGAAAACTTGAACAAAGTGACTGGTTTATTCTTCTCGTGAAAGGAATTTATTCAGATTTACAAATAAGCACACAGGATAGACTTCAGCAGTGCTATTCTCTAAAAGACAATTTCATGGCTGTAAGCTGCGACGAGCTCGTCGACGAGACAGCCTTGAGATCGACCGAGCGTACAGCGCTGATTCAAACCGTATTCACTAACGTGGTTGTGCTCGTCGTCGAACCCAAGGCTGTAACCTCCCGTCGCTGTTTCTCAGACGAACGTAGGGCTTGACACAAATTCTATAAATTATAATCGATCAATCTCGACTGAGAGTTTTATAGGTTTAAAATATATATTAAAGGTCTATCTTTAAGTATTATAAGGAATACAGTTAAACTATAACCAATATCATATTTAAAAGAGCTTATTTCATATTTCTTATTACATTTTAAGGCTGAATGACGATTCCTTTGCTCTATTCGTGCAACGCGACGCGACGATGAATTAAAAGTCAACATGACATAACAATAACAACCGATGACGCGACGCTAACAAAATCACTTGAATTTGTAGTTTTTAAACTTTTGGGTGCTTCATTCTTGTTCAAGCCTTGATTATTTGTATCAGCGAGTGCTTTTAACATAGGTAGTTCTGTGACTAAGAGGATAAATACAACTACCTAATGAAATGTGAGTATTATGATTTTTTCACTGATAGTATATGGCTATTATTACTATTGTCTCATCCACGAGTATTGTATGATACACGAGATATTAATAAAATTTAAGTAAATTACATGATTAGCTATTGTTTTACTATAATATGTACGTATAACTTTATTGTTGTAACGTAACATTGTGTGTTTTAGCATGCCAAGAAGTGCTATACTTTCATTACATAATATGAAAACTGTATAGGTAAGTACTTGGAAATTATAATTTTCATATTTAATTTTGTAGAGTCCTAAGCAACCCCTAAGACGACCTACTGACCAATTACTGCCTGTAGAACAATCTACTAGAGGCATGCTCCAGACCGAACAGTCCATACCTTCAATACCAGTAAGTTAATTCTAATAAAATATAATAATGTAATGTTATATTTGCAGGGCGAACGGACATACAACCAGGCCCATCTTTGTATAGGGACAATGTGCCAATGGAAAACCAGCCTAATACAGAACAAAAGGTGAAGTTTTAAATAAAAGTCTTACAATAATATGTTTTAACTTTATAATGGATATTTAGATAACTTTTTTTTGTATTACAGTTTGAGGCTAGATCACCACTTGCAGTCTTGCAATGCATCATCATAGGAGTAATGCCCCAATTGCATCTTCATGTAAGGTTAACTTAATTATAATTTGGTTAATTATTGGTTTAGTGTAAAAAGCACTACATAGTAGTGGTCTCACTTTTGATTCCCGGGTTGGGCCAATTTGTTGGGATTTTCTGTAGGTTTTTTCAACAGCAGCCCTTATTCAATCAAGATCAAGATATAGGCTACATCTAATAGAATCAAGATATAGACTACATCTAATATGTATACTACATTGTAATATCTATTCCTTTAGAGGGAGAGTGATGTGATGTTGATGATACTTACATATTTGTTTTACCTCTGTATAGTAATTTGTTGCATTTTTATGTTCATAGCATCTCGTAGGCATCGAACGGCACACCGCCGTCTGATCCAGCACTCACCACCTTCTCAAAGGCAATCCAAATGGCGAGCCTGACTGAATGTTTTGTCGCCATTAAAGAGAGGTGTTTGGAAAATGAGAGACTTCTTATTGACAACCAGCAGAGGATGTTCGACTTTTAAGGAAATAAGTGAGTCATGGTCAAGGCAGACCCAGGCACTGCAGGATTTATGAGCATCCATCAGTCGAGGAAGTTGAATCTCCGAAACATGGATCTACTACTATGTTTAGATAATTTTAAGTTTATTTAAGATGGATGTTAAGAAGTTTAAGTATAAGAACTGTTTTTTTGTAGTAAATGTCAATGTTTGTTAGCGGGCATGCTCTTTATGCCTGCAGGCTTTTATTTAGGTACTTATTTAATTTTGTTTTGCTTGGGTAGTTTTCATTGTATATACTAAATTATTTAATTAAATGTCCTGTTTCTTGTAATGTTAATTACTTTGCATACCTACTATTGTATAGAATCAAGTTTTTCTAACTGAATATCAAAAGTCATTTTGAATAAATGATTTTTGATTTGATTGATTGTTTTTAATAGTAAATAAAAAAGAAAATAATGCAGTTATCTGTTTAATTTCTCATACCCCTGTATACACTCTTACCCATTTAAAAATATAGTACAAATAGGGACTAAGGTATAAATAGGCACATATTATTATAGGCTATTGATATTATACTAATCATATACACCTTAAACACCACACTTTAAATACACACCTTAAATGTTATGACAATTGTTGATTATAATAATATTTTTATTAATAATTTAAATACCTATTTATTGTATCTAATCAATAATGGTGAGTATATTCTATCTAAACACGTTAACCACATCTGTAAAGGAACGCATAAATTGTAGATACAACATGCTCGCCATAATTGATTAACTAAATCTCGCCTACTTATCAGCCTACTCTCTAAGTCATCATGTGTTGGAGCCTGATGTGTCAGGATTCCAAGTAACCTAGATTCTTCATCTAAGTCACATTGGTCTCATCATCATAGGAGCTGGTAGCCCGGCTCTATTACATATGTCGTTTAAAACACAGGAAGCCATCACAATTTCTCCCACTTTTATAGGATCATAGTACAATACCCTATGTACTAATAAACATCTGAACCGTCCTTTCAGGATTCCAATAGTCCTCTACACTGTTTCTTGCACTGCTGTGCAAATTGTTGTAATGGCTCTGGAGTCTCAGTTTCTGAATTACTAAAGGGAGTCATTAAATAAGGCCTTTGAGGATATCCTGAGTCACCTGAAATCAATGAATGAAGCTAGAATTAAGTGCAATCTTGACTTGTGTTTAAGTTATCATTGTATTGTAAATAATAACTTCGTGGATTGCCCTAGAGGCAGAAGACTGAGATATGTAGGTATAATAATAATAATAATAATATTTATTCACAAATTTGAGACAACCATACAGAGTAACTCAATAATAAACACAAATAGTCAGATCGTTGGATGTGAAATGGTACAATGAAAAGATGGTTTGGTTGTCTATAGTCTGATTCGCCCTATCCCCTCGTACTAGTATAAAACTGTATTACGAGCGGATAGTCTTCCTCAACCCTAGAACAACAGATTTTCACAAGGTTCCAGTTACAAGTCACATAGCAGTGGTTTGATTACATACTGTATAGGTAGTAAATCATAGTACAGATAGTTATATTAAGTTACAAATGATGGGAATTGTCTGTGTTTGGATGTTTTATGTTAATGTATTTATGTATATGTGTATATTATGTTTTTATGTATGTTTATATATGTGTACAGTTATGTGTGCTTTATTAATTTATTATTTATTTGCGCCTTGTTTATAGCATCGTTTTATATTAGATTTTCAGTGCTGTTATAGTCTAGTGCTTTCAAATATTTTTCAATTGTTTTTTTGCATGTTTGGCTATCAAGATTCTTCAACTTTAGATCTTTACTTATTTTGTTGTAAAGGCTAGGACCGAGATAATTGTGAAATTTGTGTGCAAAAGATGTTCTGAATTTGGGTATGTTATAAACTATATCTAATCGCCGCCTGTTAGCAAAGTGCGGTTTTACTTTATGTTGTGCCATGATCTCTTGTTTTATGAATAATTTTCGCACCGTAAGGACTCCTAGTTCTGAGTAAAGTTGGTGTGTCGGATAAGTGTACTTTTTGCGAGAAATTACTTTGAGTATCATGCGTTGGGCTCTTTCAACAGTCAACATGGTTGTTTTTGAGGTTCCTCCCCATACATTCAGGCCGTATATCAGTATAGATTGACATAGTGCTAAATAGATTTTTATCAGTAGCTTAATGTCACATGCATTCCTAATAGTTTTAAAAATATAAATTAGCTTTCTTGCGCGATTATTTACTTTAATGACGTGTTCTTTCCAGTTTAAGTTTTGGTCTACTATAACACCAAGATATCTTATGGAATTGGTTCTGGTGATTGGGTTACAATGACAGGTACTTCGATCGTTGCAATGGTGAGTTTGAATATTTATTGAGTTAGGAGACGGTTGAGTTCTACTGTTAATTGTGAATGTAATATATTTCGTTTTGTCAAGATTAAGTGTCAACAGATGATTGTCCAGCCATGAGGTTACTAAAGCAAAACCTTCATTTGCCACTTTGTTTACATCTTTCCACGTGTTAGAGCTGAACAATAATACTGTGTCATCTGCAAATGTTATTATTTGACCATTTTGTAAAAGCAAATTGCAGAGGTCATTAATATATATTAAAAACAGCGTAGGACCCAATACACTGCCTTGAGGCACTCCGAAGGTGACATTTTCCTCCTGGCTTATACTGTTATCAATTTTTATAACCTGTGTACGGTTTGTCAAGTAATCTTGGAAAAGTTGGAGTGGTATTCCTCGAATCCCTAAGGTATCGAGTTTGTTCAGGAGGATGGGTATAGAGACGGTGTCGAAGGCCTTAGCAAGGTCGAGGAATATGCCTAGAGACTTCTGCCCCCTATCCATGTTTTCGACTACATACGAAGTTAGTTTGTGAAGAGCGTCAGCGGTTGATATTTTTTCCCTGAATCCAAACTGATTACCTGAGAGAAGATTATGAGTCTCTAGGTAGTGTTTTAGCCTCTTATTTATAAGCTTTTCTAGAATTTTTGAAAAACTAGGAAGCAGTGAGATCGGTCTATAATTCGACACCAAAGTTTTGTCTCCTGCTTTATATATAGGAATAGTGACAGACTTTTTAAGGGCATCTGGAAAGACTCCTTTTGAAAAGCAAGCATTAAATATGTGTGCTAGTGGTGCAATAAGGCAATCCAGTGCTCTTTTAATAAAAAGCGTGGAGACACCGTCCCATCCCGAGGAATTCTTAGCCTTAATGTTAGCAATTATTTCCTTAATTTCAAATTGGTCTGTTGGAAGAAGCATAAAGGAGTTTAGGGTTCCGCTATTCGGTTTTGGTCTACACCGCCTGCTCAAATCTATCTCATTTGTGAGGGTCCTGGACAAGATGGCGTTTGCCAAATTACTACCGACATTGACAAAGTACCTATTTATGTTATTTAACGCGTCCTGCTGTGTAGAATTAGTAGAAAGAAGCTCCGATGGCATTTTTGGGTTACTGTTTAAATTAGCCATTTCTTTTACCAGTCTCCATTGTTTTTTTATATTTTTACCAAACTTAGCTAATTCTGATTTAAAATATTTGTTTTTAAGGTTTTTTAATAGGTTATTACATGTATTTCGGTAGCGTTTGTAGGTTATGGTAAGGGTTGGGTTGTCTGGCGATTTTCTTAGTTTTTGGTGAAGTTGATCGCGATTTCTCATACATCTACATAGGCCTGGTGTAATCCAAGGCTTAAGGATTATTTGTCGCCTAGGCTGTTTGACGGTGTGTGTGTGATTCGAAAGGATGTCTCTGATGGATTTCAAGAAGATGTTCATCATTGCATTTGGGTCATCATTATGAATCCTTTCTTCCCAGTTAATCCGTTGTAGGTCTCTAATAGCAGCATCGTAGTCGGTTTTTGTATGAAAGGGGTTTTTTATGGGTCTATTTTTCATTTTCAGAGGTAGTGATATCATAACACTGAAGTGGTCAGTTAAGGTTGAATTACAAACTATAGTCAACGGTTTTAGTTTAGTTTTGACGAAGCAGTGGTCAAGACAGTTTGATTCTCTAGTAGGCAGAGTATGCGTGCTAAGAAGTATGTGTCTACATTCTTCCCAATGATTTTTTGGTAACTTCCATTAGCCAAAAATGATAGTGTGCATAATATCTGAAACATCAGGAATTCAATAGGCTTTTGTTGGTGTGTGGTGAGGTATACCCATCATATCTCAAGAAACCTAGATGTAAACAAACCTTTAGCCTCTTGGTTAAACCACTGGAACGAAGTCGCGGACGCATATATGGACTTAAGTCATCTTCCAATATATTAATTAAATCCTCAGAAAGCCTGTAAATATGGATAAAATCTGTATCACGGAATATTGTTTTAAACTTTCGTATTTGTTTCGCCTGTCGAGCTTTCTTCAAATTATCACTTTTCTTAGCTTCTTCTAATAAATGTAGCTTCAATTGTGTAGTAAAAGAATAGAAATATTTAAAAAATTAAGTACAGTTTATTATTTTTGTCAGTCTACGCCCGAATATTTAGAGCTTTTTGATTTGACAGTTAGAATTAGGAGTGGGCGATACAAATCGTATATAGATACCATATCTATATATCGGTACAATATCCAATACCTATATATCGGACAGTACTGTATCTATATTTCAGGTATCCGCGTACCTAGAACGAGACACTATAACGATATCGTATCACATGATCTATGATATTCGGTTCAAACTGATTCCGGTACAGTAGTAGTTATACGGTTGTAGGTACCGTATCCTTGCGATGCGCGCGGGCGGGAGTGATGTAGCTAGAGATGAACGAGCGAGAAAGCGCGTTAAGCTAACGTCTAATACTAATTTTAAACATTATATACAGGAGCATAGAGTTTAATACCGAATACATTATTTTGTAAACACTTGTAAACAGGTAACCATCAATAAACGTCAAAGGGTTTTAAATCGTACCTATGGCATTCTCAACAAAAAAAGTGAGCCGTCACGGGACGCCTGGCAGATGTGAAACATTGCGCATGGCGACGCGTCGCCACACAGTACACAAGACTGTGACTGTATATATACTTACACCATCATAAAGCGTGGTGACGCGTCGCCACGGCATGCGTCGCCACGCCAGAAATTTGTTTTACGTGCGGCTATAGATGTTTCACATCAAAAATTGTTTTAAAATCACTTTACGTGACCCTTGACCTTGATTGCACTTTGCTGTTTTCGTCAGTCTTCAGTTATTAGCTTCACTCATGACTGATGAATAGATACTTGACCTATTTAAATAATTGATAAAAATATAAATCTAGAAAACCGAAACGGCTGTACTAGTTTCATTTCAGAGTGCCATATTATCAACAATACATTCACTGATTTCGAATATACAGTTACAAATAAAATACAATGATGTAATGAATCGAACAAAACCGAAACCTAAATATCACAGTACCAATTTCGATTCCGAGTTCCACACTGATTCAGCCAAATAGATATTGAAATATATAGATACGATATCCGATATTCTAAACCGATACATAGATACGATTTGATATAGTGTAAAAGCGATATTACCCATGCCTAGTTAGAATCGAGGCTGTGGGCGAGACGTCTGACGTTTTACGTCTTACGAATTTTCGATCAGGGTCACGTGACCTGACGCGAATTTAGAAGTTTTTACCCATTCCAAAAAAGTACATACACAGCGCCGCTAAAGAAGTTTTCACTTCAAAAAACTTATTGCAAAATAGGCCAGTTCTTGACTTCGATCTTGGCTGGTGGAAAGCTATGGATGAGGTATATGATGGAACGAGCAAGTACGTTAAAATAGTCTACACAAGAGATATCGTAAGGACTAGTACTGACGATTAGTCATCGGTATCAGTCAGCCTAGCTACCATCCCTGATATTTTACCACGGCATGAGCTATTCTCACATGTATAGATCGAGCATTACATGAGAAGAATGAGGTGGTGTGGTATAGGTACATGAGGTATGTACTCTGATAAGCAATTATTGATAACTAGCTGCGCCTCGCGATTTCACCCTCATAAGTTTTGATCCCGTGGAAATATCAGGATAAAGTGTATCCTATGTGTTAATCCTGGTTATAAACTTTCTGCTTGCCAAATTTTATACAAATCTCTTCAGTAGTTTTTGCGTGAAAGAGTAACAAACATCCATCCATCCTCACAAAGTTTCGCGTTTATAATATTATTAATAATTAATATAATGTATTAATTATTAATATAATATATTAATTATATTAATTAATTAACATATTAATATTAGTAGGATAATTAATAGGATACAAGCCATGTGCCCAATGAATGAGTTAGCCATCGCATCGGCAAAAACGACGAACTTCCATACAAACTTTCATCTCCTATGTAACCACTTCAGGTGATGAATTTTTACATCCTTCCTCAGTGCTCACTTTCGTTATCTTAGGGACTTTTGTGCAAAATTGAATGCTTCTAGATCCAGCGGTCATTGCTGTGCGTGTGCGTTGTCTGTCCGTGAATTTAAGATTTTTATTAAGTATATATCACTATAGTACCTTAACGTTTGTCTAAGACGTCAATAAAATATTTGCGGCTGGTTTCTTCGGAGAACTAAAACCACTGAGAACACCTCATGTTTTTCAATGTTCAATTGGTATCTAAATGCTGCATGATCATGAATATATTATATTCTAATGTTTGGATTTACAACGCTAAAGTTTATTTTTTTTAAATCGAAGCAATCCGTATCGATAATCCTATTGATATAAGCTTATAATTGTGGCCTTGAGTTTGTTCTATTTTGTATCCATGCGTGAAATAGCAATGATTGCATGGGATTGGCATGTTTGGTTACCGTAAGAACAGAATTAGCTGAGTAGAAATAACTACTCGAATAACTTTGTTGCCATACGGTGCGTGCGGTATCTGGCTTGGAATTTGATTTACAAGTTATTGTTTTCATTAAGAATTTCTGACATGTTTCCTCGTGTTTTGATCTCAAGGAAACTTCAGTCTAACGAGTGGGAAATCCTCATCAACTTTACATCCACAGATGCAAACAGCTAGACCTGCGACTGGGAATATTCGCTTTTGCACGCGTGAAAACACGCGATTAAAATATGTCAACTTGTTTTTTTTTTATTTTTTTTTAATTAGCAGCGCCCCGCGGTTTCACCCGCATAAGTATCCGTGGAAATATCAGCATAAAAACTATCCTATGTCCTTTCCCGGGACTCAAACTATCTCTATACTAAATTTCTTCTAAATCGGTTCAGCGGTTTAATCGTGAAGAGGTACCAGACAGACACACTTTCGCATTTATAATATTATAGTATGGATTACAAGGATAGCCTCCATTTGTCCTACTGTAGATGTAAGTATACATAAGTTCTATGAACTGAAAACAGTTTCATGATTTTCCTGAATTTATCTGTTTTTTTTTTTCAATTATTGAACTGCGGCTGATCTCTGCATGACAATACTCATCCCATACATTCTTCTTCTTATTAAAAATCTTAAATTCCACTGACTGACAAACACCGCACGGTCAAAAAGGATAAGGAAAGTGACCAATATGGAATAATTTTTTTAAATTCCTCCTTTTATATTATATTTCATCGGTTAAATTGGGAATGAAAGTTTGTAATTTTTTGCGATGGGATACTTTTTTAATTTTTGATAACTTCGGAACTACCTTAGGACGCACGGTTCGTACCTACTACCTACTTAGATAAATGGTATTTCAGTACTACAAATTTGAATAATACATTATTACGTTTTTGAACATACTGTATTGTACAATCGTAGAGTGTAGGTATAAATAGCAAGATTACATAAGGAAGTTAATTGATTTATTGGGTTAATTATTGCAATAATACAGTAGGTCACCTATGTAACTAAGTGTTGTAACCATATTAAGTAAGTACATTGCGTCTTTAAGCGTAATTTTGTGGTAGACGATAAGCCATAATATTATGGCATTTGCTAATTATTTAGGTAAAACAATTACCAACCTGGGGTATTTCCACAGTTGTTATCAAGACGGTACCTACCAAGTTGACAAATAATTATACTATATTCGTTTTAATGAGGAAAAGCTCGTCAGGAAAGAATTGTCGTCATATCTCATATCGTCATATCTATACGAGAATAGAGAAGTATGGCAGAGAAAGAGATGTTGCACCGACCCCAAATAAATAATCGCGTGCGACACAAAGGCACCGCTCAAGGGCAGGAAAATGATGATTTGACTAGTTTCTGCTTACTTACTTATTTATATTTAAGTGTAGGTATAATAAACAAAAACCGGCCCAGTGCGTGTTCTGACACGCACTGGGCCGGTTTTTGTTTATTATTTATTTTAACCCTTCATTGTGCGTGGTCTGCCACGCACAATGAAGGGTTCCGTATTTGGAATGAATATATCCCAAGAACAAACTTAACATTGTAGTTGAAAAACATGGTCTCCCGTACATTTCAACTGAAAATATAAATTTGTACACACAATATTGAGAGATTAACATAGGTTTTCCTTTAATCTATAGTATAAAACTATTTTCTGTATTTTGTTCGGTGGTTTCGGAGATAGTGTGTTGTTTCGGAGCTAATTGTCAATGTTCGTCTATTTTCTTAAATAACTTTAATACAATTTACTTTAAAATCATGAAAATATATTTTAAATCCTCACAGTAAGCCCGTTCATTTGATTGTTGTTGTAATTGGTTGTTGTTCCAAATACAATGAAATAAAAACAAGTGCAGTGACAGCGATGAGACACGGTGTCAAATGTCAACTTCCTGATTAAATTGGAAGTACTTACTACCTTGGCAGTTTGTCCCGTTAGCTACTCATATTTCAATAGAAGATTAACAGCAAGACATTTTATTAACAGGTCGAGTACGTGTTCCTGGTGGGCGTCGGAGGCGGCGTGCCACACTACACGGACTATGCGAGACACGTTCGATTGGGTGACGTCGTCGTGTCGTCACCTGCGCCGGATTTACCCGACAAGTCTGTGTATATTCTATATTTTTTTTTTGCTGTCTTCAATGAGGGTTTTCATGAAAATTCACGCCACCAGATGGCGCCACTTTGACAAGAGGTCTTTTCGACAATATTATGACTTTCATCATTAGATTCGTTCATCATTTGTTTCATTGATTCGTTCATTATTCAGTCACGACTAAAGAAAATATAGGCGGTTTGACACTTTTGACAGGTACCTGGATTGGACGTCTTAGTGCTGCCACTTAGTGAACGTCATTTCAGAAAACCCTCATTGGAGAATATGTGCAGATGAGATAGTCTTTGAGTCGTTGTCAAAATATTCATAGTGCGTTATGTGCAGCTGTCCATTTCCAAATATCGACGGCGAAGTGCCAATACCTCCTAACTGATTTTTTTTTTTTGAGAAATTCCCCTTTCTTTCGTTTTGAATTTAAAGGCGTTATTCGCATGTTTTAGTGAAATCGCCTATGTGTACTTTTAGTTGCAACAACATTAAATTAAAATGTGGAAATATGTACCTCCCAACTCAAACAACGTGTCTATTTTTGAACGTTTTATTCCAGCATGTGTAAATTTTTGACTTTGTCAGTTAGGAGTTATTGGCACTTCGCCGTCGATATGTCGCTTTTTCAGTCTAGTTTGCGGAATGGTCAATTGTACTGTATTGTGCACAATAAAATTCTTAAATTCACTCACTGACTAGACAATGCACAGCCTAAACCGCCTAGATTTAGATGCATGAAATTTTGCTAAGAGTTTCTTAACCTATATTATACTTAGCGAAAGTGAGCACTAAGGAAGAATTTTTGAAAATTCACCTGTAAAGTTAAACACTAACGACGAAAATTAACACCCATACAAACTGTCATCTCATATGTATCCCATACGAGATGACATTTTGTATGGGTGTTAATTTTTGTCGATAGGCAATCCTATCGAACTTTTAAAGGCAATCTATATAAGGGATATGTACCTAGCCCTAACACTGAAAGAAATTGGAATATTGTTTTTTTTCTCTAAAAAAAACATAAACTATAATTATGCAGCTAGAGCAAAGAGGGTAGGCTTTCCAGATACTCATCCCTATAAGAGGATCTACGGGAATATTGAATTTTGAATGACAAAATCGTGAGTCACGTTGACGAAGTTACTACCACGGGCAAGAAGTTACATTATACACATCATCTTGTGGTTTGAATAAAACTCATTCATAATGTAACTGGAAATTCCGGAAGGGCTCGACAAGCTAGACAGACGTACTCGGGACAGTGACCTCATTGGGCCTGACATATAAAATGTCTCTTACGCGTACCTCATGGTGAGTATGCATGTTAAAAAGTATAAACGTTGCACCTGTGAAGTATAATAATTTACAAAAGCATAGTAGGTACAAGTGAATAGGAGTGTTTCTACGTATAAAAACAGCAACAAAAAAAATTGATTTATGTTGAAAGTTATTTGCCCATTCTTCAAACTTAGTATGCAAAGAGCGTATGTCTACCTACACCAAAAGAAATGACCGCATGACATGTGCGTCACACATCGTGCGCTTTCGTTTGGTACGAAGTTGACGTCAAATTAATGGTGTAATCTGTGCCTCCCATCATCAATGGGGTCAATTTGATCGTTTGTTGGATTAACTTAAATTGAATTAAAGTGGCAGAATAGCAGGACGTCAAATTGATAGTGTAAAGCCGTGTATCGTGTCGTCGTGTGTAAACCTGTGTCAGTTGGAATTAAGCTTTCAAAATGCTAAATGTGCGCGGTGCGCGTGGCGGTTGAAAATGAAACAAACCCTTCCCCTCTTCACCCGCTCGGGAAAGTTTCCATGCAGCTCGGAAAACAAAAACATCGTGTTTTCATACACAAATGTGTGGTATGGCCACGCCTCTTTGTTTTGATGTTTTTGTTTTTGTAGACACGGCTAAATATAGGCATAAAAAGTAAAAACAAATGAGCTTCATCTCTTGCAATACCTATACAAACGAATGAGCGATTATCCTCGCTTGAAAAGATAAGCACAATACCGTCTATGTGTTTTACTCGAGTTGATTCACGTGGGAGTTTGTAATTGCTTGCAAATATTCTTGGGAATGAAGACTGGAACATTTTTTATTTATTAGCTGTCTAGTATAGTGACGTTAAAAACTGCGTCAATTTATTCGTCACTGTTCATTGGAAACCTTAGAAATGATACTTTGGACTATGATGGCAATAACCCGCAAATCGGGGTCTTGGTTTGACCACATCCACTCACTTCATTCGTTCCGTCTCGTTAGGTATGCCTGTTAAACTATAATGCATCTCCTGATTCATCTTGGGTTTCTAAGGCGTGATTTCTTCCTGCAGCCGACTAAACGATGATCTCCACCAAACGGCTCGCATAGCACCGACTTTGCCGACTTTGCTTTGTTTTTTTATAAGGCCTGTATCTATAATGCTGAAGAATAACCCATTGTACGTTGGTACACAATGAGTAATTTTACAAAAACATAGTAATCTACCACGTTACGGCCTTACGATTATGGCCCGTAATCCACTGCACGGTTTCGGCCCACTCCCTCTCATAGAAATGAGGCCCGTGTCGCAGAAGTTACACCTTATAGGCTAATTATGATTTATTATGATGGTAATGTTATCTTTTGCAGCCTTATCCCAGATCTCGTGTTAATCATAAATCTTTATAACCAGTCTGAGATCCCCTGAATACGTCTATTAGCAACGATTACTGTTTTTCACAAAATATTTGACGTCAGTCTCAGTCGGTTGTTGACATTGTGATTAATTTAAAGGTAGGTAAATACAGGTGATTTTTTTTACCGGTTCCAAATTTTTACAGGGTGTTCTACCCATGAATATGAACAACTTTCAAAGGACATGTTAGGTTTTTGTATGGAGGCTGGGCTTTTATTCGAAGCTACTGTGAACAGGGAAGAGATCATATTTTTATGAAAGTACATAAATTAAGGAGACTTTGTATATTTTTTTATTTTTTTTTTAAAGCACCCTTTCCTTAATTATTATACATTTTAATAATCATTATTTAAAAAATAAATTGCAACCCACAGTAATTATTGATTTTGGCAACACTTTTCGGTTGGATGTCATTATTGTCATTGTGGATTGTACACGTCAATCAAGTGTCAAATTCAATTCAATTTTGACCACCTATGTTAACAAATAAAGAATCTGAATCTGAATCTGAATCTGACCTGTGTACTAAAAGCCATTAAACGAAGAGAAGAAGAAGACCTGTGTACTGACAGCTGACAAGTATGACAACCTTACTGGCACAGGTAATATTTTCATAGATTCCATTAGGAGGCAAAGGAATTAATGCCATACATACAAATCATGGAGTTGGTTTTATTTTAAACCATATAATATTATTTTAGAATATTTTAAATAACAATAAGGTGTATAATTTGCTTTAAAAAATTATATTAAACCATTTTTTCTTTGTTTCAATGTGCAAAAATAATATTATGACACCAAAAATATCTGGATTTAAAATATTTATTTATTCAATAATGGTGCTTTTAATATTTTTTCTGTTTTTGTCAGGCCATCCTGAATAATTCTCCCTATCAGAAAAACCATACATGACAGCTGTTCAAAAAAATTATTATTTTAAGCCCATTTCCTAACATGTCCTTTGGGACCAACTCCGAAATCACTAAAAAAAATCTGCTGTTTCATACATTTTGTTCCAGTAGGTTATAGAACGTTTGTATTAAAAAGCAAAATGTTTTTTTTTTCGTGATTTCAGTGTTGGTCCCATGGTGAAAGTTGTTCATATTCACGGGTAGAACACCCTGTAAAAATTTGGAACCGGTAAAAGAAAATCATCCGGTATTTGCTTACCTAGTAACCAATTATTTTGTGGTTTAGCTAACCACACACCCGGATGCCTCATTCATTACTATCGAGTACAGTTGCTTGCGTAAATATCTAAATGATTTATTCAAAGTCTGCATGAAAGTTTGTAATCCATACAATATGTAAACTGTAAAACAAAGCTATGGAAAATTGTGCAAACAGGAAGTCATGGGCTCATTTACAATAACATATAGTTTCTTGCGAATTAAGACCGCATAAGCGCCATTTTGAAGTGAAAACTTCTTTAGCGGCGTTGTACACTTTTTTCGTAATGGGTAAAAAATGTTAAACTCGCGTCAGGACACGTGACCTGATCGAAAATTCGTAAGACGGATAGCCGTAGCCGGTACCGCGCGTGTTTTGTTTATAAGGCGATTCACAAAATACACACGTAATTGTTCAAGTTTTCACTTCTGTCGGCACTCCCGGAGTGCCACTGTTTTTTTTTATTATAAACCGATTTGGTATTTTAGTGTGCGTACCAGTACCAGTACCTACCCGTTATCTTTTGAACAAAACTGTCAGCTTATATCATCCCACCGCTGGCCAAAGGCCTCTCACCAAGACTTTTAACACTTGCGATCCAGCCGGTCGATTCTGTAAAAATCTCACCGTGAAAATGTAGGTGAAGTGAGTTTGTTTTTGCTAGGAATTGACACTATTGACAGCTCACTCCACGCTCACTTCACCTAAGTTTTCACGGTGAGATGGTTACAGAATCACACTGCTGTTTTTTTGTCCAGCTCGTCCCGCCATCTTTTATGGTGTCTGCTGCGTCTGCATATTTAGGACATATAAACTCTTTTTCGCGATTAACCGACGATGACGTAAGCCGTGTTAAAATTGAGTGCTGTAATAAAAATAACAGCTAAAACCATTCGTTTGTATGATTTGTATCTCAAAGCTCTACTGTTCAATATTCTAAAAAATATAATCCTCGGATAATACCAACATGTACTTAGGTACGTGACTAAACAACTATGTACAGACGCCAGCACATCAACCTATTCGAAACTGTCAAACTTTCTCAATCAACATTGAACCTTATGCTTTAGCGATAAAGTTGAAAATCTATTATAGAAATTTGACAGATTGTATTAGCTTAATGTGCACTAAATCTAAAGTCTGTACACTAAAATGTTACTTGGCTAATACAAATGGTGTACGTGACTTCTAAAACCACGGTTACTAATACTATATTGTAGTTATATATTGATTATCTCGTGTATGACGCGTCCATTTCGTATTGACGCGCACGATTTTTTATGATCTATTTTGCTATTACGCCCTCGTTCTTGATTAGCGTACATACTACCTAATTGTAATAAAAAAAGGATGGAAATTTTGCGGCATCTTGTGTAATATGATTATTATGTCGATTTGTTAGATAGTTCTGTTTTTATTGATAGGTACATTAAAACTAGATTTGTGGGTAGGTACCGTAAGGCGAAGCGTGGGTAAGCTATACGAGGTAGACCCTCGCATTATGACGTAGTGAAGGTCGCGGGAATCTGTAGGATGTGGATAGCTCAGGACCGGTCGTTGTGGCAACGCTGGGAGGAAGCTTGTGTCCGGCAGTGGACGTCTTTCAGCATGATGATGATGATAGCTAAATTAAGTATATCTACTGGAGTCGTTTTAATGTTAGATACTTACCTACCTAATGTATGTAGGATGGGAGTCAGAAGACGGGCGTTGTAGTGACTTAGAGGCGTTTATGAGAGGGAGAAGGCAACACACAGGGAAGAATGGAAAGCTGTGGGGGAGACCTAAGATTATGAAATAGAACAAAGAATATGTGTGTTGTCGAAAATATAAGCTTAAGCGTTCGATATCGAAAATATGCATCGATATTATACTTTTAATATTAACATTATTGAGATTGCTTCCAATAAATAGTTATAGAAAAGTTATGAGGACGGATGTAGGCGCGCAATTTATATGGGCAGGCGATCCATAGTCCGAGAAGCAAGAACTACTAAGATAAGTCGTAAATTATACTTAGAACGTAGGTATCGGCTACATGATAAAACAATTTATTACAATAAAATATGTGCATATTTGGAATTCACGTGAATATTTATGTGCAATGGGGAAAATAAATGTACCTTCTAGTTAGTTTACCCAGAATATATAAGTGAGTATGTTGTTTACACATAGGTACTTACCTACATACCTACGTAAGAATGCAATACATCTTCAACAAACACAATCAACGTTCAATGTTCATCAAACAATGTTTTGATGTTAAAAAAGCGGTAACTTCTGCAGGCCAGTTAAATCTTCATCCGGGCGAGTGATTAGACCGTATCTATTAATTAAAGAGTGACAGTGTTGCGATTACAGACACTATCTTAATTTCTTACACTATCTTAATTTCTTACAAACTTGAGACTATAACTAAACTGAACTATGACTACAGACTCAAAACCAACGCGGTATGTTTTGTGAAAAGCTTCAAAAACTTTGAAAACAGCCGTGTCCGTTCAAACTCAGTTATAAACAAGGGCCTACTATTAAATACTTGCATATTTAGCTTGACTTTAGTTACCTGTTACTTTTTTTTCCAAGTAAATTTTGCAGCCGATGATGATCTTGTAAAAATATTTGCTACAAAGTAATGAGGTCAAAGTTTGACGTCAAGTAGACTGCTTTGGAAAACCCATGAATCAAGTCTCCACATTTTTCAGAAAGGTGTAATCATTAGTTGATTTATTAGAAGGAGAACAAGGTAAAATTCCCTTAATACTGAAGGAAAGAACCCTTTATGGAATTGTGGAAATAATTATCTGCGTAATAGTGTCCATATTAAAATTATTGGCTAAGAGGACAAAGTTCATATAATAAACCCCATATATTTCGAGCGTAAATGTGGGCATCGCTGTAGCAAAAGATGCGAAAAATTAAGTGCTTAGGTAGTTCCAACCAAATTTTGTTCACACACCAATATAGGTAAATATTGTGTAAGATCACATCTTTCAAGATCGATATTGTGACTTCAATAAAAAAGCAAAAGGATTGTCCGTGACCGTGTCATCATCATCATAATCGGCGTATAATTTTCCCAATGCTGGGACACAGACCTTCTCTATGTGAGAAGGAGTGGGTCATAATCGACCACGCGGGCCCAGTGCGGGTTGGCGGATGTCACATGTCTTCGAATTTTTGGTTCTAGGACATACCGGTTTCCTCACGATGTTTTCCTTCACCGTTTTGAGAGCACCCCAGGCTCAGTACTCTGGTGTCTCTTACTGTAATGAGTAAATTACTTATTTAGGGGCTCTGATTATTATTAAAGCGTTAATCTATTACTAATAATATCTCTTGAACTCTACAAACATTCGGATACCATTTATCGATAAGCTTTTATACTTAGGTATAGGGATGTTACGGAGCTTCGGTTCCGATTCCGAAAAGTCGGAACTTCCGATTAATTTTACACCTCCGATTCCGATTTCGGTTCCGATAATTTTGAATCGGAGTTAGACCGAAGTTCGAAACGCAGCGATACACGTGACTAGAGCGCCTACAAAAAAGTTTTAACTTATCGCCAGGATAATGTTTGTTTGTTTTATACACGCTCGCGCTCAGTCAGCTCAGCTCAGCTCAGATGTTAGAAGAAATAGAAGAAAGATGTTTTAAGGGGAGGCCCCTTAACACATCTTTCTTCTACTCCGCCCCGGTTCCGGTTCCGATTCCGGTTCCGATTCCAGTTCCGATTCCGGTTCCGATTCCGATCAATCAAATTTAAAACCTCCGATTCCGGTTCCGGTTCCGGTAAAACGACATCCGTAACATCTCTACTTAGGTAATCGAAGCAATACTTATACCTGAGGAGCAATAAATTGCTGTAAGATGTTAAGAACGTACGTTCACAGTCTGATCTCAGTCTTCAATCTGTCAAAAATACCTCCATTTTTTGTTGACAGGTAGGTATTTACCTTGATTGTCGCTGAAATGAGATTGCGTTTCTCGATACTCTATCTTAAGACAGTACCGAAATAAGGACTCGTATGTCCAATTTCATACTTCCGCAGATGCGCTGTATTTGGCCAAATTACTCAAACGTTATCTGACACCACATCAGATAAGGAAATTCAAACGATAGTAAAACATTCTATTGATTTTTCTACAGCTCTGTATACGGTGATAAGCGTGGGAGTTTCAAATTATGTAACAATGAGTGGGAGCCATTCTAAATGTCCGATGAATAGTAATTGGCCGCTGACACTGTTTGACCCCCGTCGACAAGATTCAATTGTACCTACTTGCTCTGCGTCATTTGTGTTTGTTATCATATTGTTTGACCAGTCAGCACTCTATCACTCAATTGCGTGGGAAATTGCTTGCGGTTATAATTTGCGAAAGCCGTTCCTTTTATGTAGGTATTATTTTGTAATGTCTTATACCTAACTAAATTAGTCCAATGACTAATTTAGTTAGGTATATGACATCAAACAAACCACGACAATTGCGGTGAACCAATGTTCACCGCAATTGTCGTGGTTTAATTGATTTAATTGTAGGTATTTATTACCTATCTACTGTTGCCTAATTTTACTAACACCAGAAATCTTTATAGGAGAAATAATTCAGATTTTTATATAGATTGTTCATGCAAAAACTTTCACGACATCAATTTTATTTCACGGACAAATATATAACAGCCTTTTTTATGAAACCATTGGTCCTAGAGACATGAAATTTGGAGGTATCGACTAAGAAAGGGTTTTTCGAAATTCCATCCCTAAGAGGGTGAATGGGGGGAGGGTGAAATTTTACGCGGACGAAGTCGCGGGCAGAAGCTAGTACAAGATAAGGGAGTGGTGACATGGGACAAGGGCAGGAAGATACAGCCATTTTTAATTTCAATATTTTTGTTTACAGATATGTGTACATATTCTGCGAGAAAGCCGAAAAGAATGCGAAAGGAGGTTGGGACTATGAGGTAAAACCTTACAAGCCTGCAGACTTCCTTCTCCAAGATATTGCCGTGCGTCTCAGCAACGCTAAACCTCTTTGGGATGCGTTCGTTAGCGAAGGTAAGTCTAAATGTTCTACAGTGAGAATTCGATAACTCAAGCAATATATATATATATATTTCACAGCTGTATGTCATGTATGGGGACATCCCAATGATCTCCGCTGCATGATCAACAATTACAAGCAATATAACTTCAATCCGGATGCAGATGGTGATTTTACATGCGGACTGCCTATCAGAACCCCACAACTGAGTTACTGAGTAATAAATATTATGTACTGAGTAATTTTGGGCTTCTGACTACCAATCGACGAATGACAGCCGGGTAGCTTATTAACCTTCGGTGAACCCGTGCAGCTGTTATATATTTAACCACGAACCCGTCCAGACAATATACCACAATAAGGGGCCCGCTTCAACCGCCAAACTAGAGCACCTCTAGTTTGGCCCCTGTCAAATGGGTCTAGAAAAGACACCACATTTGGATTGGTGTTTGAAGTAATTGCTTAAGAGCGTTTACGCCGTACGGCATTTCATACAAACTTTCAAGGCCTTATTTTTCGAAATGAATGAACCGATTTTAATGAAACTTTATACGCATAAGCAGGATTCAAAGGTCTAAAAAGTTAGTTGAGAACATTTTCGAAATGTCTTATTTAAAAAAAGATAACTGGAAATCTCTGTTTCTATGGAAAATTTAAAATCGGTCTAATTTTAAAAAACACTATTTTTAAAAAATGTTCTCAACATATTTTTAGACCTTTGTATCCTGCTTATGCGTATGAAGTTTCATTAAAATCGATTCATTCATTTCGAAAAATAAGGGCTTGAAAGTTTGTATGAAATGCCGTACGGCGTAAACGCTCTTTACTTTAAGAGCGTTTACGCCGTACGGCATTTTGGACACTTCGCACCAATCCATTTTCATAATCGGTAATGCGTATAAGCTTTTTCATTAGCTATCTTTCTGTCGCAATTTGACTCATGGAAAAAAACAGGGTGTGGCCAAATTTGCCGTTACCTTTAAAAGTAAAAGATGAATATTTGTTTCCTAGACATTGCAGAATTGTGTGTTACGGAAATATCTTTACGTGTGCTAAACAAAGCTATTAAAGATAATGGTGTTTGTTTTAAAATTCTTTGCATATTTTTAGCAAAGCAAATAATAGGCTTGGTCTGTTTCCTGTGAATTTATTGATTACCAGCGTAAAAAGATGCATAGCAACGTTAGATCAGCCGGTCGATTCTGTACAAATCTCACCGTGAAAACTTAGGTGAAGTGAGTTTGTTTTTGCTAGGAATTGACACAATTGACAGCTCACTCCGCGCTCACTTCACCTAAGTTTTCACGGTGAAATTTTTACTGAATAGCACCGCAGCACCCTCATTGCGTAACACATTCTCAATTTGAATCATTTTGAAGGATATTGCTAATCCGTTGCTTTATATGTTCGAAAAATTTCTTTGCTCAACAACGTAAATAACGCAATGAATGTGGTTGAAATGTCAAAATAAAAGCCATGCTACAATGCGTGCCACGTAAGAAGAGACTTGACACACCACGTGGTTTGACATGCGCAGTAGGTACAGTGCGTGCCACGTAAGAAGAGACTTGACCCCGCCTCCCCCGCCTCTTTCCGCCGCCCCTATGACGTCCGGTCCCGTCCCGCACTCAAACCTCATACCGCTAAAGATACCTAAAATCGTGTTCTGCGCATGTCAGACCACGTGGTGTGTCAAGTCTCTTCTTACGTGGCACCCACTGTACACGATTTTAGGGATACCTAAAAAAAAAGAAAAGATATTTAGCGGTATGAGGTCTGAGTGCGGGACGGGACCGGACGTCATAGGGGCGGCGGAAAGAGGCGGGGCAGGCGGGGTCAAGTCTCTTCTTACGTGGCACGCATTCTACTGATAGTGTGTTTCGAAATTATCCCGAAGATTTGTATAGCACTTCCTTGCTCACTTGTTTGTTTGTGCTTATGTTTGCAAATCGATCACAGGTGAATTATTGCGCGGTCGGGTACGGGGTAGCCCCTAGGTATGATACAGATTCGAATTGTCATTCTGATTGATGACATCAAAGAAGTCGACTCACTTTTACAACTAAACACACGTAGTTCTATCCTGTAGCCTGTTTTAATTACCTATGTTGTAATGAGGAATCCGGGGGGTTAAAGTCTCCAAATATAAACCAGTCCGTAAGTAGTTAACTGTTTTCGAGAACTCACTCAAATAATACCCTAGAATCTTCAGTTTGTTAAAATGTCTGTTAACCCATTGTCCAAAATCTGTCTGGTTATTGAGTTTACAACCATAGCATTTCTGTTATATTTTTTATAGGTTTGGAGCGACTTCGAGGCGTGCCTGGTAGATGGGATCCTCCGGAAGGTGCCACGGACCGCTTGTGTGTGGACATTGGCGAGGGAGCCTTCATCGAAGTGTCGCACCCGGCACCGCAGGGAGATCAAGTGTATGTGTACTTACTTTATATAACTACTCTAGTCCAGCCTAGGGAATGGAGGTAAATTTCGGACGAGATTTCTTGACTTAGCGCACGCGAGCACACTATGCTTCTTTATTTACAAAATTAATACCAATACCCTAAGTAGATGTCGTTTTCGTTTTCATTAAGTTCAATAACAAATATGCATTATTTTAAAATGTAGGCGTCATCTCGACCCCAGACTTAGCACGCGCGATCTTGAGTTGCCAATGACGACTCGAGATTGCATTCACTAGTCCAGCCAAACTGTGTGTGAAAATCATGTGAACAAACCATATTTCTTGTCTCGTGTCGACACGAACTCTTCAATGTTCCCCAAAAGCCGCATAGAGTTCATATTAATTATAACTTGACTCTCTAAATCGTGGTCACGGCAGATTAAAAAATCTTAACCTCAGATAAAGGCCGCGTCATATTCTACCTACAATACATACATGATTCGTTAGCGATGTGATAACGTTTTCAATCGCCACGAAGGGTTAAAAGGTTAGTCAATCTTTTAGCAGAATTTGATAATGCTTTGGAGTGACTTCCTTGTAATAAATTGAAAATATTCCGTTTACAACAATAAGAACAAGTAAGAAGAATCCTTTTTTTTGACGTGACAACGTCTAATAAATCGATGAAGCTGGCTGCCACACACGACAAAACATGACTCATGTAGCGTTACCTCGCGGCCTTGCTCTGTAGCGTTGTAGCGTTCCATGGCGGCTTGAAGTGCAAGCGAGAGCGCGGAACGAGCAATGAGAGACAGATGATGTCGAACGCTGCCGAATCGGCCTCCGCGTTCGGCAATTTCATTAATGTCTTGTTATGACGTTGTCACGTTAAACTATCGTCCGTAAACCGACTTTACAGACAACCGATTTTTTTCTACAAGTATGTAAGTCCTCATCCAACAGGGTCGAGGTTTTCAGATACAAAATCTGTGTTAATTATGGATGAACATGATTCATTTTATACAACTCTTGTATAAAATGAATCATGTTACGAACTAGTCCCAACATTATGTACTCTTATGTCACTGAAATGTATTATTATACCAATATTCCTGCAATATAAATTACTAAGAATATCCTGTGAAAACCCATTCATACCGGGCGGGATATTCCTTACGCTTAAATGTTTACAAATATGGGTTGTTATTTAAGATAAGCCTGAAATAAACAGGATTGTTGAAAATAATTTATTTTCAAAGGAAAATTATATTATGAAGGCGTGATTTGTGCTAACAGACGTTAGGATTAGACGGTTTTAGACAGATTTATCCGTGTTTATGACGCACTTGTGTCAGTTCGCGCGTAGGTTCGAGATTATTGTGTTTACTCAACAACATCATTCTGTATGAAATTGAGTAACCTGTAGTGTGATTCTGTAACCATCTCACCGTGAAAACTTAGGTGATGTGAGCGTGGAGTTAGCTGTCAATAGTGTCAATTCCTACCAAAAACAAACTCACTTCACCTAAGTTTTCACGGTGAGATTTTTACAGAATCGACCGGCTGGTGACCTGAGTAACAAGATGATAAAAACTACTACACATAACACCTCGCTTCTATTTCCTGCAGGGCGAAGGGGTATGTTGTAAAGTAGTGGGAGATTTTTTTTTTTATTTCATTCCTTGTCGCAATTTCCTAGTGGCCAGGTGAGCCTGCCTGACCATGATCAACCTGTAACTTCCCACTGCCGGGACACAGGCCTCCTCTCTGTTGCTTACTGTCTGACATGGGAATCGAACCCAGAACTCCATAATCAGCAGTCGTGCTTTACAACCGCTACATTGTAGACAAATTACAAAACATAATCATTACGTATACTTAGCTCATTTCTGCTTTCGATCGTTTTGTCAAATCCTTAGATCCATTTAGGTAAATGTTTTTAACGGAGTAGGTAGTAATGTAAAAAAGGAAGCCTTAAAATGGAGACCTCAAGGGTTAGCCGAGCAATGAGCAATTGAACATACTATTCGGTGTCAGACTGAGTGTTAACAATATTTCCACTAGTTTTTAAATTATGTGAAGACTTCTTCGAAGATCTTTAAAACTTGTCTATTCTTAATTATTTTTGGGTGCTTTTTTTATTGGCTGTCTACTGGTTACTTATTCTAATCATAAACATATTATCTGTAATTGGCCCTTCACTTTCCCTCACTAATGATATTATTATGTGAATCTTTTTAATTTTCTCGGAAAAAAGAAATCACTAACTAGGAGGCTGATTGATTATCTATATAGACATACAACTTTCCAGGGAAAAGTATGCGCTTTAGTAATCTTCGTGTTTCCAAATTAGCACGAACGTCGCGTCACAGAGTACCCCGCACAAAGGCAATGCTCCTAAGTTTTGTACAGCCGCGCTTTGTATAGTAGTGAACCTATCATTTCGCTTTTTTATGAAGTTTTTTCTGTCAGGTTATCTACTCCGGACTTAGATCGTTATTTGCCCCTCAAAAGTTTTGAAAAGTTTTTTGGAATTACATAGAGTAGGTAGTTAATCTACAACTTTGTAAACATGTCTATATCAAACTCTATGATATTAGATAATATCATCATCGCGCGTTCGTATTTCCGAAGAATACCGAAGTGCATACTTTTCTTTAGAAAGCTGTATGCGTGTCCTGTACATAAACTCAAACTCAAAGCATTTATTTCAATTAAACCTTGTACAGGCACTTTTGAATTGTCAAAAAATAGTCCGTCAGTTAGTCAGAAAGTTAAAGCTAGTTGCCCATTCCAAAACGTACATCTCTATGGAGAAGAACGGGCAAGAAACTCCATGGACACTCTTTTAAATCAAGATATTACAAATCCTGGGTACATTATTATTGTTGCTTCTATATGTGAGAACAATGTAAAAAAAAAACACAAATGAAGAAACAGTTCAAACAAACAAAACAAAATAAACTGTAATTTACAGAAATTATGCAAATAATTACGGAGCAACGCGTTAGTTTTCTGTCTTTTCACCAATTCCCGACTCCGGTTTAATTAATTCACCGCTACCGTCACTTGTCCGTTGTCCAATAATGCGTTCTTAAAACTATTGTGGCGAGCCTAGTAACGCCATCTAGCATTGGACTCGAGAACTGAACTATCGATCATTATAAAATAAATAAGTAAAAGATGTTGCGTTATATTTTCAGGGACAGGAAAGACAGCGGTCTCCGCGTGCATTTGTCGCCCGTGGCGGGCGGCCGCGCCGTCAGCGGCACGGGCGAGGCGCGCGCCGCCTTCGCCGCGCACGCGCGCGCGCGAGCGTACGACTGCGAGCTCGACGCCGTGCTCGACAGTGTCATCGGGAACAGGAAGGATTGCTTCGTGTCTATTAGAGGTAAGCGAGAGTATAAGAGGTGGTCAGCCGGATTGTCCGAAGGTCAGCGGGATTGTCCAAAAGGGCAATCCCGCGAAAAGGAAAGAAAGACGAAAGCGAAAGGCGAAAGGGTTTGTACCGCTAGCCCGGAACATAAAGGGCTAAGGAAGGAACACGGGTGGGTTTTAGTCAGTAAGAGTCTGACACTCCCTTCCGCTCCACCCAGAGAAGAAGGGGTCATTTGATGATTTCCCATCCTGAAAAAAAAAAAAAAGAGTACGAGATAAGGGTTTATTAACGGTGAACCGTCCCGATTCTCCAGTCGTTGAGGCTACCTCTGCAAGAAGATCCACGACTGCCCCAGGACCGACATAATTGGCGCCGAACCAGGACAAGACATCGATAAAATGGGTCACGATCCTCAGCACTGAGGGACCTAGTATAAAAAAGATAAAGGGTTATCATATCAAAGGGCATGCCCTTTGATATGATAACCCTTTATCTTTTTTCAACCATTGTTGAAGAACAATTGGAAGTCATTGGAGTAGTACGTACTCCTTGAGTTGAGATAGCAAATTGACAGAGCTGAAAACCGTCCTTATTCGGAAGAACCAAGAATTTGAATAAGCTTTGGCTGTCTTTGCTGCTATGGTATACTTAGGGCAGATCGAGCTGGATATTGGGATAGACCTTTATTTTGCTGTGAACAGGGCGCTTAAAAGGCCACTTTGGCGAATCATAAAAGGATAACATTATGAATCGTAATGGACAAGTTAATTGTTAAGTTAAGCCAATCCTTTAAGGTGTCCAGCTCATCCCGCCGTCTCTCTTTGGGCCTGCCGCATAGTCGATTCTTGCTTGGGATCCACTGAGTGGTGGTTTTGTTAAGAGTTACATTTTTACTTTTCTCATCCCCAGGCATATCCGACTACCGTGACGGAACCCGCGGCAAGGAGTGGCAGCCGCACGCGGCTCTAGCAGCCGCCGCCGTCATGAAGGCCATCGTAGCCGCCATGCCGCCGCCGACCGACTAAATGCAACGCACACAGCACCTATAAGTATATGGCGTTTACTTACAAAATCTATATGTATCACTGATTGGCTGATCTAATCACGGAGTAACAAATTAATGGAGTGTTTACATATTTTTCCTGTTGCCTTCTGTCAGCAGAAGAAAAGTTACCCAGTTTTTGAGACGGACTTCAAATTCAATGTTCTTGATTGAATAATTGAAAATTGACTCTGAATACTGCAAATTTTATTCGCATTTAACGAAATTACTTGCATTCGAGCCCCAGTGAAAATGCGCTCCTATTCTTTATCACGTACCATGGTCACAGAACTTTATGGCAATGTAATGTGTCTGCCAGTTATCACTCCATTTGTTCATTACTCCGTGTCACGTAATTTTAATATTTGACACGCGTATATTCACGGAAAGAAGTGTTTACTTCTCTTTTTAGATTGTAAACTGTATAAATTACGACCAATTGTCGTACCTAAGTAGGTAGAGTACACAATGTTCATAAAAATAATGTATCTGATATTGATTATTATCGAAACATGGTACATATTGATATAAACCATTCCAGAAATTAATGATTATCCTAATCTGATTACTTAGAAAAGTATTTATACTAATGGATGCAGTTGCATGTTTGAAAGTGTTGCGAGATTTAATAATGTTTCAATATCATTCTCTGATATGTTTAAAATTATTGGCTAGATTTTTTTCGTATAAATAACCATGACAATTATCATCATTATGAGTGATGTTTCTCATGCAATTAAACATCATTAACTGCCGCACTCTGAAACTTCACTTTAAAATAATCCATCATTAACTTAAAAAAAAATTAAAGGTTTTTTAATCTGTCATATTTTGGACTGACAGCGAATTATCAATCATTAACTTTAATTGACAAGTATTTATTGACTGACCAATAAACTTTACTTGTTAATTAGAGTTAACAGTTGATTAGTTTTAAGTGACATCTCTGAGGAAATAATATTTTTTTAATCTGTGGTAGTTATTTATACGGTATTAAATCTGACTCTTATATCTAATGTACAGGTTTACTTGCCTTAGCGTTGGCTGTTATAAAAGTAGTAAAAATAATAATATTGTCTTATAATATATATTTACAAAATAATAGGATAGTTTTTAATAGTGCTAAAGTACACATGGTAGCCTTTATGAAAAACGTTATTTGTGTGGAGAACACACTATCTGTAATAAAATCTTCCACTTGGAAACGTCCTAAGGACAAGAACAGAAGATTCTTAGACTAAAACTAAATGGACTTTAAGACTGTAATCAGATTATTCATTCAATGGTACTATTTCGAATGTCTAGCTTACTTAGAGAATACTGAAAATATACATAATAGGCCTATAATGTTCGCACTGCTGGGTCACAGGCCTCCTGTCTTCGAGAGGAAGTGGGCTGTAATCTACCGCGCGGGACCAGTGAGGGTTGGTAGATGTCACATGTCTACGAATTTTTTGTTCTAGGACATGCCGGTTTCCTCACAATGTTTTCCTTCACCGTTCTGAGAGCAGCGGTGACAATATACAAGTTTGCTTTTTATGTTGTGTTGTGTTGCCAAATCAATAATAGCTAATTTAAAAGGGCTCAAATATTTTCTGTCTTCCTCTTTTTAGGTTGAAATTACACTTTTTAAGTATTTTACATTATTTTCATAGTATTTTACTTGCTTAGACGAGTTACCAGTTTCCAGATTATTATTGTAACTCACCCGTATTATTTTAGATTAATATTTCTCAAAGTATTCCATATAATTCCAAGTCACTTGAAGAAATTAGTGTGATGCCAATATTTATAGTAGGTAAATTGTTCACTTTGCCGGAGCTTAGGATGTACCTTAGAATTAATAAATTATAAGTACGATCTAATATTTCAACAAGTAACTTATTGTATTATTTATAAAATACTAACTCACTGCCATCAATGGCCTATTATATTATATAAAGCTCGATTACCACTCACTGACATAATTGTTCTCCCAGATGGTGAAGGGGGAGGTGGGTATATTTTTACAGATTCGTATAGAAGTAACTCTCACGAGTATGGGAAAAATCCCAAACCTCCCCTTTTCCACCCAACTCTCCGCCCTCCCTATCGTATCTCGGAAACTAAGAGTCCCGTGTTTTATTGTTTTACGGATTCGTATAGAGGAGGCTCGGAAAAGTAAAATCCATTTTTTAAAGTTGCCCCCCTTGCCCCCCTTCTCCCCCCCTCTAGGTAGATCTCGGAAGTTAAGAGACTTGGAAATTTTTTTTTTTCAGATTCATATCAAGGGGCCCAGAGTTGGTCAAAATCATTTTTCAAAACTCCCCCCTCTCCCCCCTTCTCCCCTCCCCCCATCGTAATAAATACTCCTCAAAAACATGACCCCGCGAGCTGCTTGCAGCTCGCGCAACGCCCAAATACTTTTTACATGGGTAAGAAATACTCCTCAAAAACACGACCCCGCGAGCTGCTTGCAGCTCGCGCAACGCCCAAATACTAGTTATACTATATAAAGCTCGATTACCACTCACTGACTGACTGACTGACATAATTGTTCTCCCAGATGGTGAAGGGGGAGGTGGGTATATTTTTACAGATTCGTATAGAAGTAACTCTCACGAGTATGGGAAAAATCCCAAACCTCCCCTTTTCCACCCCACTCTCCCCCCTCCCTATCGTATCTCGGAAACTAAAAGTCCCGTGTTTTGTTGTTTTACGGATTCGTATAGAGGAGGCTCGGAAAAGTAAAATCCATTTTTCAAAGTTGCCCCCTTGCCCCCTTTCTCCCCCCCCCTCTAGGTAGATCTCGGAAGTTACGAGACTTGGAACTTTTTTTTTTTCAGATTCATATCAAGGGGCCCAGAGTTGGTCAAAATCATTTTCCAAAATTCCCCCCTCTCCCCCCCTTCACCCCTCCCCCCATCGTATCTCGGAAATTAAGAAACCTGGGTTTTGTTTTTTTACGGATTCGTATAGAGGAGGCTCGGACAAGTAAAAACCATTTTTCAAAGTTGCCCCCTTGCCCCCCTTCTCCCCCCCCCTCTAGGTAGATCTCGGAAGTTAAGAGACTTGGAACATTTTTTTTTTCAGATTCATATCAAGGGGCCCAGAGTTGGTCAAAATCATTTTTCAAAACTCCCCCCTCTCCCCCCCTTCACCCCTCCCCCCATCGTATCTCGGAAACTAAGAGTCCCGTGTTTTGTTGTTTTACGGATTCGTATACAGGAGGCTCGGAAGAGTATGGGAAAAATCCCAAACCTCCCCTTTTCCACCCAACTTTCCCCCCTCCCTATCGTATCTCGGAAACTAAGAGTCCCGTGTTTTGTTGTTTTACGGATTCGTATAGAGGAGGCTCGGAAAAGTAAAATCCATTTTTCAAAGTTGCCCCCTTGCCCCCCCTTCTCCCCCCCCCCCTCTAGATAGATCTCGGAAGTTGAGAGACTTGGAACATTTTCTTTTTCAGATTCATATCAAGGGGCCCAGAGTTGGTCAAAATCATTTTTCAAAACTCCCCCCTCTCTCCCCCTTCACCCCTCCCCCCATCGTATCTCGGAAATTAAGAAACCTGGGTTTTGTTTTTTTACGGATTCGTATAGAGGAGGCTCGGAAAAGTAAAAACCATTTTTCAAAATTCAAACGCCCCTTTTCCATTTCACCCCACTCTCCCCCATCCCTATCGTATCTCGGAAACTAAGAGACCCGTGTTTTGTTGTTTTACGGATTCGTATAGAGGAGGCTCGGAAAAGTAAAATCCATTTTTCAAAGTTGCCCCCCTTGCCCCCCTTCTCCCCCCCTTCACCCCTCCCCCCATCGTATCTCGGAAATTAAGAAACCTGGGTTTTGTTTTTTTACGGATTCGTATAGAGGAGGCTCGGAAAAGTAAAAACCATTTTTCAAAATTCAAACCTCCCCTTTTCCATTCCACCCCACTCTCCCCCATCCCTATCGTATCTCGGAAACTAAGAGTCCCGTGTTTTGTTGTTTTACGGATTCGTATAGAGGAGCCTCGGAAGAGTAAAATCCATTTTTCAAAGTTGCCCCCCTTGCCCCCTTCTCCCCCCCTCTAGGTAGATCTCGGAAGTTAAGAGACTTGGAACATTTTTTTTTCAGATTCATATCAAGGGGCCCAGAGTTGGTCAAAATCATTTTTCAAAGTTGCCCCCTTGCCCCCCTTCTCCCCCCCCCTCTAGGTAGATCTCGGAAGTTAAGAGACTTTTTTCAGATTTATATCAAAGGGCCCAGAGTTGGTAAAAATCATTTTTCAAAACTCCCCCCTCTCCCCCTTCACCCTTCCCCCCATCGTATCTCGGAAATTAAGAAACCTGGGTTTTGTTTTTTTACGGATTCGTATAGAGGAGGCTCGGAAAAGTAAAAACCATTTTTCAAAGTTGCCCCCTTGCTCCCCTTCTCCCCCCCCCCTCTAGGTAGATCTCGGAAGTTAAGAGACTTGGAACATTTTTTTTTTCAGATTCATATCAAGGGGCCCAGAGTTGGTCAAAATCATTTTTCAAAACTCCCCCCTCTCCCCCCCTTCACCCCTCCCCCCATCGTATCTCGGAAATTAAGAGTCCCGTGTTTTGTTTTTTTACGGATTCGTATAGAGGAGGCTCGGAAAAGTAAAAACCATTTTTCAAAATTCAAACCTCCCCTTTTCCATTCCACCCCACTCTCTCCCATCCCTATCATATCTCGGAAATTAAGAAACCTGGGTTTTGTTTTTTTACGGATTCGTATAGAGGAGGCTCGGAAAAGTAAAATCCATTTTTCAAAGTTGCCCCCTTACCCCCCTTCTCCCCCCCCTCTAGGTAGATCTCGGAAGTTAAGAGACTTGGAACATTTTTTTTTTCAGATTCATATCAAGGGGCCCAGAGTTGGTCAAAATCATTTTTCAAAACTCCCCCCTCTCCCCCCTTCACCCCTCCCCCCATCGTAAGAAATACTCCTCAAAAACACGACCCCGCGAGCTGCTTGCAGCTCGCGCAACGCCCAAATACTTTTTACAAGGGTAAGAAATACTCCTCAAAAACACGACCCGCGAGCTGCTTGCAGCTCGCGCAACGCCCAAATACTAGTTTATATTATAAGATTAACTTTGTTATTTGACGATGTTGTATCAAAATATGTAACACATATTTTAAAACCAAAGTTTAGACTTTTGGCTGTTTTTTGACAGCCTGGTCTAGTCGCCTAAAATGTGAACATTTTGTTGAAATATTTTATTTACACGTAATTCTTAAGAATCATTGATCTATGTATAAATTGTGAAGTCACATAGTTTTATCCTCGTTGATGTTTGTGAAAATGTTTTCATGTTCGAATTCGAACATTCCTCTCCATATATATAATTTTTCTAAACAAACTAACTTTGATTGGGGCCATATTATCCTCGGGAATTATCAATCCTGTTGGTTGACATTTGAGTATGTGTAAACAATTATTATTTAATTTTCTTTTGTAGTGTATTGTGTTATTATGTTAGTTCAATAATGATAAAATCATGTTAAATTATTTTAATTGTTTTATATTATAATTTCTTTCATAACAGTTGTCTGTTATGTTAGTACTGTGTTAGCAAGCTACTATATACTGTCATTCTATTGTATCGCACAAATAAAGTCTTTAAAAATACTTTATTTTTTTATTTAAACTTAGCTAAGCTGCGTCCCCAGTTGCAACACGCAAACAACTCACCCAACAAACTGACTAACATGGTGAAGTCACGACGCTAACGACGCGTAGAGTTTTAGGAGTAGGTATTTATTAAAAAAAGTTGTTGCAGAGTGACGAAAATGGATAAAGTAAGAAATGAATGTAGGTATAAGGGAAAGTTCAGTGACAGAACAGTTCAAAGAAAATCGTTAAGCTTGGTATGGAAACGCATTGATTATAAAAGTTGGAAGGATGGAGAGGGAGGGAAAGGCCAAAGAAAAGACGGATGGATTGCGTGAGGAATGATATGAAAGAGAAGGGAGTGAATAATAGCGTGACGGTTGACAGGGGAGAATGGAAGAAAACGTGTTGCGCCGACCCCAAGTAACATGGGACAAGGACAGGAAGGACGATGATGATAAAAAAGTTTTTTTGTAGAAAAACGCCATGTAAAAAAATCTTTTTTATCACATCTATTCAAAAAGAGCTAGTGGATTCTTCGTAAACAGGGACTAAAATAGCTCTTTAATCCCTAGGGACTAAAAGTGAATTGAATTGGAATGTGGATATTGTTAGTAAAAGTTCCAATCACCCAAGAGATCAATCACGAACATTGTATGAATAAATAACAGGCTGTATGATAAAGTACTAAATAGCCCGAGAGCCAAATTAAAAATAAAAAGTTTGTGGAAAAAAAGCATTCTGCCTTCGTTCGTATTTTGTGTTTCACGAACTGTGTCCAAATAAACTTTAATCTTTCTTTACTTGTTTACTCAAAATTGTATGTGAATAAATAAACGTACCTACTATTCTTATTCATAACTTTCACTTATTTTTTCATAGAGTGATAAAAGTTAGTGTCCACCTCGGGAGCAACACTATTTTAAGTTCGAGTGACGTACTTGTTCTTTGCTGCCTTAGCCAACAATCTACTATTGTGGCCTTCAAGAAGCTAGCATTCTGCTTGGTCTATTAAATAGATTAATAGTCCTCTAGGCGAAATTTCGGCCATGGCAGCCAATCTCAAAGGAGACTAGCAATCTACCCGGAAGATACCTTAGTGCACAAATGTGTGCGCAGACACAGGTGCACTCGCTCTTCCCTCACTCTCATAGTCCGATGGGACGGCAATCCGACACGACCGGAGATAACAGGCGCAGGACCAACGGCTTACCGAGCCACGGGGCTAACCCCGCTAACTTCCAAACTCTGGGCTGTTACTGAGAAAATCTTAATGGAAAAACCCAATAACACTGCCACCTGGGAATCGAACCCGGGACTTAAGCTCAGCAGTTGCGCTTGCGACCATGAGATGAACGGGGCAGATAAGATAGATGTATGTACAGACGCCAGCACATCAAGTTACTACAATCTGTCAGATTTCTTTAATAGATTTTCAACTTTATCACTAAAGCATAAGGTTCAAAGTTGATTGCGAAAATTTGACAGTTTCGAGTAGCTTGCTGTGCTGGCGTCCGTACGTTATGCCTTTAATCAGCAGTGAATGTTATATAGCGGATAAATGAATTGTAGGTAGTCGTATCTCTCTTCTTTAGCCTTTAGCCACCCAATGCTGAGTGTAGACATCCTTCAATGCACGCCACTCTTCTCTGACTTCAGCCATCATAAGCCAGAGCAGTTCAGCAATTTTGAACAGGATTCTTGTAGGTAGGTACAAAAAACAAATCAAAAATTTATTAAATTCAACACTTTATTGTTTAGAACTACAAGTTATCTCTGGGTTTAAAGGAATGTCTTTTATAGTAGGTACAATTACAGATAGTATTCAAGAACTGAAATGTAAGAAAAAATATTGAAACATAGGTACCTAGTGTTTAAATTATTTCTTCAAGGAAGTAGTAGTATACATCATTATTGGATAATGCATAAAGGTAACATCCTTCCAGCCTATCCACTTCTGATTTATTCTGAAATATAAATTATTTTATTATCTTCTAATACATTGGTACTAATCCGGATCCAGCACCTTCATTGCGTAACACAATTACAATCGCAATTTGAATCATAATGTCAATCCATTGCTTCAAATGTTCGAAAAATAATACAATGAATGTTGTTGAACTCTCAAAATGATACCCAATACTGTTAGTGAGTTACGCAATTACCCCGCTGTATCTTAGGTTCTATTGCCCAACATTCAGATAATGTTATGGACTCAAGAAATAAATAGGTAAGATGCAAGTGGGAAGTGACAAGTGATGGTTATAATATGTCCCTACATTACAGTGAAATATTGTAATGACAGAGCCGATATTATTCAATAGTGCAAAGACTCATTTAGGTAAACTGGACAAAATTCAGAACCAGTGTTTGAGGAGTAGGTATAGGTGGTTTTATAAAAAGCTCTCCAATACACGTAATGGAAGTTGAAATGTGCATTCCTCCTTTGCACGTTAGGAGATTATACTTAGCTTACAAGTTCTGTATATAAAGATTGTCATGTTTGAACGATGTAACTATTAAATTAATAGATGACTTGAATGATCTTTCAGTCATAACAAGTCAAGTACTGGAACAATAAGAAAAAACCGTTGCTTGTGACCGTATACAATGAGTGTAAACTCCGTAATATACATTGTTCAAGTATTTTAGACATGTAGGTACACACTGGAGAAAATGTCCAAAAAATAACTGTTTCATGAAATCATCATTCTTTGGACTTACGTGGTCTTAGAGAGTTGTGTTGATGACTTTAATGATTATAATTCTGTAAATACATATTTGTTACGGCCGCGAATCATATTTTGATCGACGTACAACTTAATACTGACCAGCAAATTGCATAAAACGTAAGAAAATTTGAATTTCGCGGTCTACCTCTATAAAAAAATAAAGATTAAAATGTCCCTACATTGCAGTGAAAAATTGTAATGACAAAGCCAATATTATTCAAGACCATAGAGAAAGAGAGGTGTTAAGTTTAAATTATAAGAATTGACTTGAATTAATTCAGACCCCTTGTCTGTTAGGTAAGCTTATTAAGTTTGGTAACCATAGAAAAGTAATTGTGTCTTATTCTATGTCAGTAGGTATATTTTTGCAGTAAAAGGGATTGAAATTATATGTATACAAATTGCATTTTTTTTACTATAATAGGTACTTGTAAAAGTTACAATCTTGAACACACTGGTGGTAGAGAAATTGAATTGTTGTTAATTTGTACAACTTCCTAATTGAATTCATAAAGTTAATTACTATTTTAATTAAAATCTGTTATTGATAAGTATATCTGCAGTCTGCAGTAATTACAACATTCAGAGTAAATAAAAGTGACTTATTTTTATTTATTACTTGCATAAGCAAGTAATAAATAAGTCACTTACTTTTATTAAGATATTATGCTCAAAGGAGTTTTTATCCTTTTGACCGCCACATTCGTGTATAGATGACTAACCAAAATGTGCCCAGCACGCTACGGTTCGACTACATGACACTTTCACGCCGAGGGCACATTTTTGATTTTTTGACGTGTGGCGGTCAAACGGTTAATAATTAAACTATAAAGTTGAATAATTAAAAAACTCCTTCGAGCATAAGGGAATTAGTCAATTTGCAATCATGTCAAGCATTGTTAAAAGGACATCATTCAATTCATACCCAAAAATTAAAGTGCCAGCCAGAAAAAGTTTTCTTATGGGTAATAACATCTTGAGCAGTTTTTACTATTACAACGAAAATCTACAATTAACCCCCCGGCTGCTATTTGAGATTGAAAATGCCAAAAATCATATTTTTATAACAAGTGTTTTATGCATAAAATTAAAAAAAAAAAACAACATTTAATTGAATATAATATCTTTAATTTTTGATATAAAATGTTCGACACTTGAATGATGTCTTTTCTTAATTAAACATACATTTAGCATTTAGATTTTTTTTGTCTGTTTTTGATTGGTGCCCTGGTTTTTCAAGCTTTGAAAATCCAACAGAGTAGATCCCAGCATGTCAAAAAAACCACTCTGTTAGATTTTCAACTCTTAGCGCTAACCAGTTTGTTGAAAATTTAGTGCGCGATAAATCAATAAGCATAATTAAAGGTATAGCAAAACAGACTGCTGTGTTTTGTTTGTAACATATAAAAAGGGTTAGAATACAAGGGTTGATAAAATGACATTAGTCAGTGCAAACACAGAAGCAATGTGTCATAATCAAATATTGTTACTTGCATCAGTCTTAGAAGCATGGCAGCCTTGTTTGATCATCTATGTTATTGTTGGTCTTCTATAATTTTATAAAAACAATTATTATATACACACATCACAAATTAAACAATTTTAAAATTTCAGACTAATACAATATTTATTATTTAATTTTAGTTGATAATTCTTTTTTTTTCATTACACTTTGATAATAAATAGATCTCATTACAAGTTCAGATAAGTTTGAAAAACAAAATAAAGCATCACTTCAGTTACTTCAAAAACAAAACAAAACTAAGAACAGACTTTGATATGCTTCATTTACCTAACAATTCACTGCTACTCACCAACATATTTAACTTCATCAAAAGCTTTTCTAGCTTTTTTGAGTTCTTCATTCATTGTTAGTAAATCTTTAACTCGAGCGTATTTACGTTGGTCTTTCCGGACTAAGAAAATTATATCTTCTACTTGAACTCTACCTGTTCGGCCCACTTCCATTGCCCTGAAAATTCATCAGGATCTGATTTAAAAAAAGTCTTATGGTTCGGCACCTAAGAGTTACATGATTCAGTTATCCTACCTATGAGTCGTGTCTGTTATAAATTCGATGACTAAATCTTCCAAAAAGTCTACACTTTCTGTGTATGGATTTTGGTCGTCTCCAAACCCGTACATCATGCATCTTAATTCTTTACTGAATAACCTTTTTCGTCCTGATGCAGTCGCCCCAAGGTGCTGTTCAGTTTCCTCTTCGTCAAACTGTAACAAAAATGAGGACATTGTTATTAATTTGTTATCAACATTGCAGTAGAGGTGAAACTGGGACCTTTTTTACGAACCTGATCATAGTTATCTGGTGCTTCTGGAGGGGTCGTCATTTTAAAAGTTGTTTAATGTAACTATGTTCCTTTATCGGGTCTAGCTTCTCTGTTCAACCCACAAGAATCCAGGAATTATTTTGTTGATTTGTAAGCTTTCAATGCACGTACGTACAGTGTTGCCAGTAGCGATTGAAGATTTAGAACGCTGGGATGTCTGAAAAGGAACGAAATTGGCGATGAAGGAACGAACACAAATAAAAAATATGCAAAAAAAAAAAAAAAAAACTTCATTAATGCGAAAGCGCCAGGGTAGCCCGCGAAATTCAATTTTTTTTAGGTTTTTTGGAATTTGCTGGTCAGTATTAAGTTGTACGTTGATTAATATATGAATCGCGGCCGTAAGAAATATGTGTTTACAGAATTATAATCATTAAAGTCATCAACACAACTCTCTAAGACCACGTAAGTCCCAAGAATAACTGTTTCATGAAATCATCATTCTTTGGACTTACGTGGTCTTAGAGAATTGTGTTGATGACTTTAATGATTATAATTCTGTAAACACATATTTCTTCACATATTTCTAAAAGGAACGAAAAGAACGTACTAAAGATGGGAACGCAAAGGGAACGCATGACTGTAAAATAGAACGCAAAATGTTCCAAAAGGAACGATCTGGCAACACTGCGTACGTATCAGACAATGTCAATAAAATAATAATGCATTGTCAATAATATGTCAAATTAATGACATCTCTAAAAGTCTAAAAGTTAATTCTATTTTCTATTTTTCTCTATGGCAATAGTGCCGGTGTCGAAAAGTCTGCCAATGTCAAATGTGTTACGACAAAACGTGGGGGAGACAAAATAATAAGAATTAAAACTAGAATTCTACATCCAATACTATTTCCATAGTAAATAATTGAATTCAATGTGAACTTGTTGACGAGTATTAGTAGGTTCACCGAAACAAACAAATAAAAATATTGTTAGTTATAAATATTATTAAACATTATACATAAATGGATACACAAAAATCATCATAATTTGATGTCGTTGACGTGGATAAGTAACATCAAAGCTTCAAGGAGCTTTGGAGAAGAATATGTTAGTAGGGATAATGGAAACTAGGCGTTTTTTTAAATTCGAAAATTGAGTTGGGTACATCATTTAAATTATTGATGCGATGCGATTTAAATTACAGATGCGAGAGAACTATTCCCATATTAAAGGTGCTTGCTGGTGTCTGGTGGGGTGCACATGCTTACTCCATGAAACTGGTATAAGGTGAAAGCGCCAGGGTAGCCCGCGAAATTCAATTTTTTTAGGTTTTTTGGAATTTGCTGGTCAGTATTAAGTTGTACGTCGATCAAAATATGATTCGCGGCCGTAACAAATATGTATTTACAGAATTATAATCATTAAAGTCATCAACACAACTCTGATGGATGACTAAAAAAAGTTGGGTGGAAATTGGTTGCTATGGGCACGTGATGCGAAGAATTATGGAAAATGTTATGAGGAGAGTTTTGAGTATGAATGTGGATGGCTTTAAGTTTATGAGAATAATCAAAACAAAGAAACGATGTATGGACTGCGTGAAGGTTGTGGAAGATAATACGGCTAGAAAGGGGGTAACTACCGAGCCGACTATGGAAGAAAAATACACGTTGCCCCGATCCCAAATAAATTGGGTAATAATGGGCTTATTACACTATCCTGAATTTAGGATGCTAAATGCAGCGCTTCAAAGCGCTTATTACACATTATCCTGCGATTCTAAATTCAGCGCTTTAAAGCGCTGCATTTAGCACCCTAAATTCAGGATAGTGTAATAAGCCCTTTAGGGATGGGCAAACACGTTGTTGCCAACCAAATAAACGACAGTGACATGACATAAGATTTGACAACTGAGTTAAAAATAAAGGTATTTGTTTCTCTTTGAGCCCTAGAGGTTATGTTTTGAGTTTTCGTGTTGTAAAATGAAAATACTACAATCATTTGCTTTACTAAAAAATCAGGAATTAGCGTAATATTACAATTTTTCTAGGGAAGAAGATTTTATAAAACGACAAAATGAATCCTATGACGTAAATATAACTATTTTCCTTATTTCGAATATTTGTTGTGTTAACATTTGTTTATTTTTGTTTTTGAAATTGTATCATTTGGGTCTCTCTATTTATTTCAGCAATGTGAAGAATGTGCTAAAGCTTAGTGAACGTGAGCTGTCTGGTAAATCCAAGACTTCTTGGCATGACCAGTACAAGGACAGCGCCTGGGTGTTTGTTGGAGGTTTGCCCTATGATCTCACTGAAGGCGACATTATCTGCGTTTTCTCACAGTAAGTTGAATCCATAAGTTTGGTTATTGTTGTCTTTTCATTTATATTATCTAGAACTTGCTAGAAAAACCTGCTCTCTAATGTTGTCTATTGGTTTGAAGTGCTCATCATTTAAATGCTGTAACATTGATAGGTCTCCATTAATTTTCATAACCAGCCAAACAACCAACAAAAAGTATGCTATAATTTGTATTGTGCTTATCCAACAATATTAGGTTAATGTTCTCTGTAAGAGAAGTGATTGATATTCACAAAACAACATCATTCATTCATTTATATTATTGCAGGTATGGTGAAATAGTGAACATAAACTTGGTAAGAGACAAAGGAACTGGAAAGTCAAGGGGGTTCTCATTTATATGCTATGAGGACCAGCGGTCAACTATTCTGGCTGTGGATAATTTAAATGGAACCAAAGTATGTTGACTATAATATAGAACTGCCACTTTTATCATATTTTTTCATGTAATTATGGAGTTACAATTTATAAACAATATCATAGACTAATACTATTTCAAAAACTGAAATAAAGGCCTTTAATATTCTGAATCAATTGTCATCTTCAACATGTTCCAATAAAGAAAAATCCTACATAGTTTATTGTTTGGGTTCCAAATGTCCAATGGAGAGATAATAGGGAAAGGGCAATGACCAAATATTGCCATGCTAAAACAACTCAGATATATGCATCTACTTCCTATAATAGATGTTTTATCTTTACCCAGATCTTAGGCCGGGTAGTACGAGTGGACCACTGTGAACAATATCATGCTCCAAATGCAGATATGTCAAAAGTTGACGAAGTGACCGCAGCAATCAGGATGGAGGGCTGTGCTCCACAAGTCCAACCACTTATAACTAAAACAGAGACTGTGGTGAAACCTGTAAGGACAATAATTTTATATTTATACTAGCTTATGCCCGCGACTTCGTCCCCATAAAATTTCGGCCACTGACTCACCATATTGCATGGCATCGCCAACCCGCGTTATTACTTAATTGACTTTTTTCGTGATGCTCGGCTCCATAAGCTCCAAGAGCGATGTTATCAAAAGCGAAAATAATTTTTCAAATCCAACTGGTAGTTCTAGAGATTAGAGTGTTCAAAGTTCAAACAAATTCTGCAGCTTTATTATTACTATAGATTATAAAAAAAGCCTTATGCCTGATGGGATTTGCCATTGGAATAAATGATGAACTTTCTATCTCCTATATAGGTATATAGGAGATAGAAAGTTCATCATTTCCTTTAGGGGATGAATTCTCAAAGCGAACTGAGGGGAGCTGCGAGGAGCTTTTGTGCACAATTTCATGTTTCTAGACCTAGCAGTTTAGGATGTGCATTGTCTGTCAGTGATTAGAAAACAATTTACTTATAAAAACCTGACATTCTAATAAATTTAAGACATTTACTAACTAGATTGTGTTGTGCTAATAGCTTTATAATCTAAAATATCTTCTTGCAGGAAAAGGAAAAAGAATTCAAAGAATCAACAAAAGTAGGAAAGGTAAAGAAGAAAAAAGACAAGAAAAATAAAAAAAAGAAAAAGAAGAAAAGCAAAAGTTCTTCTTCAGAATCTAGTCACTAATTAAGTGTAAGTTTTATTAATAAAAACGCAATGTAAAATGATATCTTTTATTTTAAAACAATACATCACAGTTTACAATAACATGCAACATAGAGATCATTATATTTAAAAGTAATATAATTGAATAATTTTTGTAGATAGTTATTTTAATAAAATTTGATATTACATGCTTCACATTCACAATTAAAAAGATATTCACATGTATACAAAAAATCTTAGTAACAAACACATTTCACTTGCATAGGTACATCAATATTTCGTTAAAACATTGGCCTTCTTGAAATAGTTATTAAAACACTACAATTATCTAGAAATATGTAGTAGGAATGACAGAACTTGCTAATATTAAGATCATTTCATGACTTCTTGTTTAGCATTGGATATGGCAGGACCTAAGATTATATTATTTATGTATAATAATTTTAAAATAGTAGGTACCTCTACATCAACTATTTGAGATTCAGGAGATACATTTTTTTTATTTGTAAATATTTTAGTTATTGAGAATTTTCTTAATCTTTTCTGCTGTAGTTTCGTCACTAAAGGCTATGATGCCTTCTTTGTTGCTATAGTTTTGCGACTCCAGGTCCACCTCATCGTTGTAAGTGATAGGATCTTGGGTAGAGTAACTGATGAGATCCCCACCCTTAGCTCTGAGAATAGAGTGGGGGGCACAGGTGTCCCAGCGGAAAGTAGTTCCTTGAGACATCAAATATGCTTCTGCTTCACCTGAAAATGAAAAATAGTAAAGAATTATCATCAAACTTGTAGTTACATGGCTCTCCCAAAAGTGGATAAACAATTTTGTGTGATATTATCTGATCATAGCTGAATTTCAATCTAAAAGAATGTCCCATTCTGCAAAATCAAATCTCTGCATTATATCAGGCAATTCTAGTCTTGAAAGAGTTTAATTTTAAAAAAATCTGCTGAAGTAAAAGTTTGTAGTTTTCTAACCTAAAGCCACTTTCAGAAGCTTATGCCCAGCTCCCGGAAGAGACTTGACTTCCCATCCAGCCTCTCGGAACTTATCAGCAATTTCTGGCTTCTCGGCAGTGCTCATGAGTAAGATGTTCTTTTCATTGTTCTCCACAACATAACTGCTACCCCACTCATGCATATCTTTGTAATTAATGCCCCACACAACTCGCCCTTTGCCACTGGAAACCAAGAAATATGATCAAATGTAATATTTCCTTTTATTACAACATAAAATTAAACACGAGAAGGAAAATATATTTTATTGAAATGGTAAGATAAATGTGTTTATTAATAATATAATGCCAACTTACTTGTCATAAAATGGCTGATTGATAACTCCAAGGATAGGTTCTCCAGTAGATCGTAGATAGGCACCAATGAGAACTGTCACACACGGAAGACCATGGTCTGCATCAGCATATCCCTGGACACCAGCTATGAACTCAGCAGTAGCATCTAATAACAGGAGAAAAAGGTTTAAAATGATTAAGTATCCAGTAAGTTATGTTTTAAGAGAATGCAATTAAATTTTACTAAAACATTTTTGTATAGTAGTGTAGTGTACTATTTTGTTACATATTTCAGAAGGATAAAAAGTTATTTACCAATTGGATCTATCCAAATGCCTAAATCGGAAGTGTCAATCTCTGGAATATCCTTTGGCAAATTGTCACAAAATATATGATCTGTGTCGCGATGAGCCGCTTCAGCCATTCGATTCGCAACCGCTGGTGCCACTAAATACTGTAAAATATCCGCAGTGCCTTCGACACTGTCGCATAATTCGATCCTCACTCCTCCAATCTCAGAACACTCTTCGCCTCTTACATGCTCTGCAAGCTCTGGGAAATGACCCGCTATTTCAGTTTTTGCAGCTTCTTGGGCCAAAACATCCGCAATCGTTTTGAAATCTCTTTCAAAACGGGCGTTGGCATCGCCTTCGAATTTTTCGGCGACCAATAACACTTCGTTTGTCGCTCCTGCACAACAGGATCGAGCTACACAAGCCGCCTTCTCTGACGCGTTTATAAGAGTCTCTAAAATATTTTTCATTTTCTCAGGATTATCAACACATTAGATGAAATCAATAATTCAATTTACAGGATCTGTGAGATTTCGAGATCTAAAAATAGAAATGTCATCTGGCTTGTCAAATTGTCATGTCAATTTTTTTTTTTTTGGTATTTTATGACCTGGTAACTGAACCTTTAGGTCAAATTTTGTTTATGTTTTTAATCAATAATAATAGTGATGTGACAGTGAAGATACGAACCGTAATCATAAATCGCCTAAAAGTTCGACCTAAACGTGACGTCACGCCTGTAAACCCCGAAGGGTCAGGCAGAGGTGTGCCATAGTACACCCACATTTCGCAGGTTATGTTTAGTCCCATTTACCCATGTAGCCCTTATGGGGTGAGCTTATTGCCGTCAACCCGGCACATATCCAGTGTCCGGGCTGCTACTGAGAAATTCCTAATGAAAAAAAAAACCCAATAAAACTGCCCGACCAACGAGGCAGTTCGAACTATTTTTAAGCTATACATGTATGCACCCAATGCCATAATGTTTCATAGGGATCTGTTTCTACTACAGACGTTAACCATAGATTACATGTAGAAAAGGAAAACGGAGTTTTTGGCGGGATTTCTTCGAGTGAAGTCTAGTTGGCTGTTTTAATTATTCGCAAATTGATTCCTAGTGGATATTGTGATGTAAAATTGGTGTAGTTTTGTATCTCAAGTGTCTGCGCAACTGGACAATATGTGGAATCATTGAAACAGACGCGATCCCGGTAAAATGGAGCTGAGAATTTTTTTGTAGTTTTGGCTACCTCAGCGAAGTTTACCGGGAAACTTGATTCGATACATTTGCTGCCAAATACTCCTAATACATTGGAATGTGTACACCCATATTCTAATGTCATGTTAGACTCAAAAAAAAAATTGTAACTGATGACTAGGCAGCATGGTCTCAGACCTTAGCCTTTAAAAAAAAAAAAAGAAAAGGAAAACATGTATGGCGCTGGCGGTAAAATAATTGCCGCCATTTCAAAAAGAGAAAACGTTTTTTTTTTCGACTGGAAGTGATTGGGAAGAATTATTAATATGAACGAAATGAATATATTTTAGTTTATAACCACAAAATCAATCTCAAGAATAATTTTATTTAGCTATTGTACAAACTTGTGATTACCTACCTAAGTACCTAATGCACGGAGATTGCGTAATAAATCTTACTACATAATCAGTAATGTTATAATAAATATGTACCTAAGATCATCAATTCCAAGATCGAAACAATCTTTCGTTAAAAATTACGGGTGCTTTTAATTGAAAAGAGCTACTTACTCCTTCCAATCATGCATCGATGCATGCGTGTTGAATAATAGGTCTAGAAGTTGAATAGGTATATCTTCGTGTTATGCTATGGAGCGCTCCAAACATCCATATTATAAAATTAGGTAAAGTCGCTTTTTTGTCTGGTTGTGTGACCGCGTTGTTCTTCTAAACTACGCAATGGATTTTGATGCGCCTTTCACAACCATTTAGAAAAATTATTCCGGAAGGTGTATTTGTATTAATTTACATTATTACATAACTTGCTTAAAATCATAGACGTATAGTAAAGACATCTCGATGTATTGTCAGGTCGTAAAAAGTAAGTCAGTAAAGTAAATCACCCGGTCGCTAGTAGGCTAGGGCTTAATAATAGAAGAAAGAAATTCGAATACCAAAACGAGTCGTTGTAAACTGCTGAAAATCAAAACCATCTTGAATTTATAGGCCGCGGTCCTTTCTAAGCGACAGTATCAGAGTTGAAAATATGCCCAGTGAATGGAGAGCAACGTTCTACGTACCGGCAAACAACATGGTCTAAAAAATAGCGTCGACGTTTTAGTGAGTAGATTTTTTATTAACCATTGTCGCCAGCTTACTCAGCATTAAATTATGACCTTGAGTAATCGTGCAAAAAATTACTAAATACATAATCCGTAAAACGCAAAAAGACCATACTCTGCGAACGTACGATTGCTCCCGATTGTGTTCATATAACGTTATAAAAATAAGTTTTTCTTCAATTAGGTATGTGTTCTCAGCTAACAGTATGAAATCGTTTTGTCATATTTAATGAAAGTGCTCAAGGTTGCCAAATATCGGCGCACGACTACAACGGTAGCAACCATCATGAACGCGTGATACTTTTGTCGCGAAACTGTGCGTGCTTGACCTTAGGGGCGCGTGCCGATCGAACTATTTTGTTAAATCACTGGTAAATTAACTAAAGTACCGAATAAAGTGATATTGTCGAGACATAACGCTGTTTAGTAGTTCATGAACGCAGGAACGCTGTTTATAAAATATTTTCTTTTGTGTTTTGCGTGGGTTGTTTTTTATATTTCTATGGTAGGTAGGCCTACCTATTCATACTTAGTAGGTACAAACGTAATGCGTATTCCGATGCTTATATTAAAATAGTAGGTAGGTATACCACTAAGGTACCTATCTATTCATGATATCTAGAGCGATTAGCTTTTTAATTATTTGTCTGCTCAATGTAGGTACTACTACTTATAAATTATTTTTAAAGGCCTTATCATATCAGAGGACATATTAGACTACGTATCAGATTTGCACGATAGAAAGCTCACGATTGATTTAGCACAATAGAATGGGAGACCATGGGCTGGTTGTTTATGTTTTATCTATATGTATGTAGATATCTGCGATTTTACTGATTAGCCAAAGATTTTATTTACTTGATTGACAAGTTATAAATCTTGTTTATAAATCAGTATTTTCGGTTTAAATCCCAAACCTTTCAAAAAACCTTGCATGCCATCTACTCAAGTACTTTGGGAATATCAAATTGGCACAAATGGGTAGGTACGGTCTGCAAAAAACTAAGGTTGCAGTTACCTACTACCGCAATTGCGTGGGCAACCTACAGATAACACAAATTACCGAAACGAATGCGGCGAAGAGTTGGAAAAAAAAAACTGAATGGTATGACATAAAATGTTGCCAATTGTAATGATAAATCACGACATGAATAAGCGTGTAGGTATCTAAGTGTATAAGTACCTACTTCGAGATAAAACGTGGGTGTGTCAATCTCACCCGTGTCGTGTCGTGATCGATAAATTTTATTTCAATAAATCGTACCTTAATTTTACGTTCAAGACTTGAACAGCTAATACTGCCAAATACTGGGTCAAATTAAATTATCTAGCGAAACTCCGCAGACTAGATGGTATCGATATCTAAACACGATAAAACAAAAAAATATCAATTTGATGACTTTTTGTGGGGTCATCGACCGCAGCTAGTGTGTACTCACTTAAAACAACAGTTGTTTTTGTATTTACTTCACACAAGTAATTATCGATATCTAAACTAAACACGATAAAACAATAGTACATTACTTCAGAGGGAAGAAAGTGACAGTTCCATACCGAGATTATGGCATTTGCGCCACGAGCTTGCGAGGGGCGCAAACCATTTGAGGTATGGAACTGTACTTTATCCTGAGGGATGTATAGTGCTTTTTATTACACCTACGAGGAAAATTATGGACATATAAGTATTGTTGTATCTGCATTTAGATTTTTCCGGCAACAGATTATCAACAACTTCTTGGGCCGTCTCTAATAGTTCTGGCGGTGTGTTAGGGATAACATCATCACTGTCGCTCGAAGTATCCATATTTTACAAAAAACACAAAGATAAATGTGTTTTTGCGAAAATGCGCGGGCTTTTCCATTTTTTATTCGCCCGTTTCTGGAGTAGGCTAAGATCATAAGGTCATGCAGCCACTTCTTCCGTGATTCCACGCGTTTTATATACAAAAATAATTTCGTTTTTAATTTTCTGTATGCACCAAGGAGGTTGGTAACTGGTAAAAAAAAAAACTGTATGTGGCCAGTAACAATTTACTTGAAATTTAATTAGTAGACAGTTAAAATCTCTTGGCAGTATGACTGCTGACAAATTAAAAAAAAAAGAAAAACCGGGTATGTAATGGAATTTCATACATTTTTCCCACCCTTGGGTCGAAAGGATTTTCATACAAACTTCCATACCTTGGGATGAAAGGATTTGAAGGGCGGGATAAAGGCGTTTCTTCCCTCTAATTGGTATAATTAGTATGTATTTTCAGAGCAGGTGTGATAAAAAAGAAATAGTACATTACTTCAGAGGGAAGAAAGTGACAGTTCCATACCGAGATTACGGCATTTGCGCCACGAGCTTGCGAGGGGCGCAAACCATTTGAGGTATGGAACTGTACTTTATCCTGAGGGATGTATAGTGCTTTTTATTACACCTACGAGGAAAATTATGGACATAAATGCATAGAAATGTTTACCTATATTTAGTTAAAAGTACAATTATTAAAAGTGCAGCTATTATAAATAATTTCGTTTTTAATTTTCTGTATGCACCAAGGAGGTTGGTAACTGGTAAAAAAAAAACTGTATGTGGCCAGTAACAATTTACTTGAAATTTAATTAGTAGACAGTTAAAGTCTCTTGGCAGTATAACTGCTGACAAATTTAAAAAAAAGAAAAACCGGGTATGTAATGGAATTTCATACATACTTCCCACCCTTGGGTCGGAAGGATTTTCATACAAACTTCCATACCTTGGGATGAAAGGATTTGAAGGGCGGGATAAAGGCGTTTCTTCCCTCTAATTGGTATAATTAGTATGTATTTTCAGAGCAGGTGTGATAAAAACAGATTTTCTCAACTCATTTTGTGTATACCTACTTCACAGAAGTATCGATATTTCGACACGATAAAACAAAAGAAAACATATTTTCTCAACTCGTACTTCAAGTTAGATACCCCCAGTGGTCGTTGACCCAAAAAAAAAACATCAAATATTTTATAGTTTTATTTTATCGTCTGCAGTTTCGCTAGGTAATTTAATTTGACCCTGTATATTTCTGTGATGATTTTTGTTGCGAACTTCCATTTTCGTACAGGGAATGTTATGAAAGAATAAGTAAGTACGTACATTTACATTTGGTATTATTTTGGTCGAGTTTTGTTTTGTGTGTCCTTTCTCTCGGAGTTAAAGACCTTGTGACCACTACACGGTTAATCATTCGTTTTTAGAGGAAATACACTCGTAGATGTCTACTTAGATATTGTTACGTGCACGATTCACGTTATTTGCACAAATGGTATATTTTTCAATGCGCGATCTTTTTTCCAAAAACATTAAAACCATGTAGGTAGGTATTTGCTTTATGAACAAAGGCACATGTTCAAAAGTACATATTTAAACGTGTAAGTAAGTAGATACTAAGGTATATAATGGGTATATATGTCCCGATTGTAGGCACCAACTAGTCATGAAATATTCAGTTATATTATTTAAAACAGTAATTATTATGTTATTCTGGTATTCCTGCATCCGGTTAGACTGGAAGCCAACCCCAACATAGTTGGGAAAAGGCTAGGCAGATCATGATGATTCATTATTATGTTACAATACAACTCGTAATTGCGTAACACACTGAATCATTTTAAAAGATACTGCTAATCCATTGCTTCATATGTTCGAAAAATTTGTCTGCTCAACAACGTAAATAACGCAATGAATGTTGTTGAACTGTCAAAATGGAAGCCATTGCTACAGTCAGTGTGTTACGCAATTACCCCGCAGATGCAGCTCCTATTCATCGTTCTAATAAAAGTTAATAGTTGCGGTAAAACTGCATAATTAACCATCAGTTCTTGCGACAATTTTAATCGTAGCATAATTTTAAAACATTATATTATTATATATTGTGTAAACATCAAATGATTAAAAAAAAAATGGTTTATTTATCTATTTAGGTACACGCACAAATATAGCGGTAGTACCAATGAAGAATAACAGCATGCTGCCGGTCGATTCTTTTAAAATCTCACCGTGAAAGCTTAGGTGAAGTGAGTTTGTTATTGCTAGGAATTGACACTATTGACAGCTCACTCCACACTCACTTCACCTAAGTTTTCACGGTGAGATGGTTACAGAATCGCACTGCTGCCGGTCGATTCTTTTAAAATCTCACCGTGAAAGCTTAGGTGAAGTGAGTGTGGAGTGAGCTGTCAATAGTGTATAGCACCGCTGCACCCTAATAGCGTAACGCACTATCAATCTCAATCTGAATAATGTTGAAGGATATTAGCTAATGCATTGCTTCATACGTTCAAAAAATTTGTTTGCTCAGCAACGTTGATAATGCATGAATGTTGTTGAACTGTCACAATGAAAGCCATGGCTGCTGAACAGGACCGGATTAACCATCTCGGGGCCCCTAGGCACAGCTCGTTTCGGGCCCCCCCCTTTTTCATACCACAACAACGCAATTTGGCTTTTACCTTATAATGTGAAAAAAGTTTCACTTTTACCGTGGTTTCATAAAACCACACAATCTCCTTTTTTTAAACGGTTTTTTCATTTTATAATCGGGAGTGCTGGGCCCCTGGTCATAGTGGGCCCCTAGGCACTGGCCTAAAGTGCCTTATGGATAATACGGCACTGCTGCTGAATACTAGTACTGATAGTGTTTTACGCAATTACCCCGCTGTTCTACCTCTGAAAACGAACACTTCTCTTTATTTTGTAAAAGGTTTAGAAAGTGCTTAAATGAAGGATTCATTTGAGATTGTAAGTGCAATTGAGCAACCGATCGATCAAATAAAATTGAATCCTTCTATACTTACCAATTTAATTTCAATGAGCTTAATAGGTATCTATTTCTTTATTCTTTTATATCCATTCTCTCTCACTAGCTCAATGATGACATCTATCAATATTTTAACGACAAGCTGTTTAGTTAACGTAGAAGCCTGAATGCATTAATTTTGTCGTGAGTTTTATGTTTATTTAGCTAGATAAGGAAACAAACTAAGTGCTTAGGAAGTTTATATTTTTCCTTCATGGACATTAGTTTACGCAAGACGATGAGTCTACTACTTTAGAATAGCTTAGGTAAGTACCAACCTAAGATGTCTGAAGAAGTTTATAACAAGTCCTAAAACCTAGGACCTATATACAAGGCACCTTTTCGTACTGAAACCGGACACTATGGGACTGTTGGTGTAGAGCTAGGAATATAATAATTAATTACTTTTGTAATGTAGCGTCCTGGCCAACGGATGTAGTGCCCAGTTAAGTTAAGGTTTCAACTTAACAGTCGTTCACTGACTGTTAGTTGTGAATGTCGAGGCAATTCAGCTGCTAGACAACACGGACATAGTGCGTAGGATAACGAGAACTAAACCATTTGAGTTAGGTAGTGTAGTATTCTAGTATAGGTAATAGATAATACGGGCTGGTGCCCGCAACTCCACGTCAATGCGCGTATTTTGCGTACAATATAAAAAATATATTTTGCGTATTCTAGTATTTAAGTATATAGTGAATGAATGTGTCATGTCATAGTGCGGTGCTAATGGTGCTATCATAGAAATGTAATCATATATCTATGGGTGCTATACATGTAACACATGAACAAAGTGTTTTATCAATTATTAGACCCTAAAACAATGCTACAAAACTGTGTAAAAATGCATAATCTATCCCGTAAAATATTAAGATACAGTTAAATTGCTTATTAATCTATTAGGCTATATTGTAATCAATTAAGTACTAAGAACTTCATATTAATATAGAAAAAAAAAATAACAGTATAATCCTAATCAGCCTACTTAATCTAAATGATTCTCTTAATTATAAAACTGTATATTATTCCTTATAGATTAACTCTGACTAAAATAAAAGTTGAGTGTCAACCCTAACACTATATTTTAAAATTCGATAACTCGTAAACGTCGCAATAGTGCAACGTAACTTTTTTTTATCAATGATAGACCTAATTAAGAGTAATCTTTCAGTGCCGGTCACAAGTCGCACTTTTGAGTTTTTTGGGAGAAAAAAAAAATAAAAACATAAAACTGAATAAAAATTAATAATACGGTAACCAGAGGCCCAAAAATAAAAATTGGAAAATATGCGCCTAAAGATCCTTTATCAAACTACATATATTAATTAATCAATAAAAAATATCTTGATCAGATATGCTTACAGAATTTATTTAAGTACCTACTTAATATTTTTTTCTAGGTGAAGGTCACGAAATATAATTTATTTTTTATAAAAAAATGTATTTGAAATACACTCGTGGGTGTCTAAATCTACTCTTGTGTTTAAAATTCCTTTCTTGATTGATTTATGCGATAAACAGCAAAGGGAACTTTTTGAGTGAAATCAAACACTGTGCGGTTCGTACCCGCGAAGTAATAATAATAATAAAAATAATACTCGCAAATCGCGGCCGTTACCACTAGGCCATCACTGTAGACTCATATATACCTATACATGTTCTGCTCAATATCTGCTTATACTAAGATTTTAATATTGAAGTTCTCCAAAGAAAAGCGGTCAACGAAGTCATTGTTGAGCAATAGTTGTGGATAACTCGTTACTCGCACGCATTGGTGTTAGCAATAACCAAAACAAATCAACTTTATTACCTATTACTTTTATTATCTATATCATAGTTTTATTCGCGGCGAACAAATCTTGACATAAATATTATCATGTAATCAAGTTGTAAGAAGTAGTTCTTACAACTTGATTACAATAATTGATTAAGTGAGAACTTGCGAACTCTAATGTCAACATTATTACTTTGGCAAATGAAATAGTCAATTAACTCAGGCTATCGCAGTCCACTGCGGGACATAGGTCCTCCGCATTCCGCATCCAGTCTGTTTCAGCCACCTTCATAAGGTTGTTGGTCCATATAGCTGGGGGGCGTCCCACACTACGCTTGTCGATACGCGGTCCAGCCCACTGCCACTTCAGCTTGCTTACTCTGCAAGCTATGTCGGTAACTCAGGCTCTTTTCCAAATAAAGGCTCCTACAAACAGGCGCGACACGCGATAAAATCGCGCGCGACACAAGGGCACCGCTCGTTGCGCGACTTGCGGTGCCTTTACGTCGCGCGCGATTTTATCGCGTGTCGCGCCTGTTTGAAGGAGCCTTCATTTCATGGAATAATAGGCATACGATAGTTTACCATAAGTTTTGTTATACTACCGCTACTCATGAGTCATCGGTGTAAAACACACAATTGATACCTAGAAACTATAATTTATGTACAGACGCTAGCACATCAAGCTACCCGAAACTGTCAAATTTTCCCAATCAACTTTGAGCCTTATGCTTTAACGATAAAGTTGAAAATCTATTAAAGAAATTTGACAGATTGTAGTAGCTTGATGTGCTGGCGTCTGTACCTACCTAATACTTTAATAAAGTAAGCAGTAATTAAATAAACAAAAACAAAAATACCGCAAACCTCCTCCCTTGTTACGACAACCGTCAACCTGACTATTATGAAAATTGAAATAAGTAAATTAAAAACTACAAAGTTATCAAACATACCAATTTTCCTGCCGGAAATGTCTTACGTACTACAATTTGTAATAAATTATGGTGTCTAAAAATGTCTTCGTAAATTAATTTGCGTGTGGCCTGAGGGTCACAATGTCATAGCAATGGTAAAGAAACTCCGTGTCTAGCTACCTTATAAAGGCTAGCGCAGATTGGGGCGGACCGCTAATTCCGTTCCAGCCTGTCAATGGCTGGCCTCCCTCAGCGACGTCCTAAGCTGAGGTCCGTATTATAACTCACAGGGCTACGAACCTCGGCTTTAGTGTGTAGTCGCTTAGTTTTTTAAGCCCTGGCTGGAGGCCTTAATTTATTGAGGCACCCAAAGGCAATTTTTTTATTTTTTAATATTTGAAATGTGTTTGCTCTAAGTCTGGTAAATCCGGTTAAGCACACTCCAGACGACAACCTCTTAAGTAACCTACGAGATGCCATTCCCAAAAAAAGGGCGGGCCGCGCCACAACGCAACGCATTGCATAAATCCTCCTTCATCATTTTCGCACATTTTCTATGAACGCACGACACAAGCATGTCGCACGACACATTTTTGTATGAAGAAAATGCGTTGCGCTGCGGCCTGTTACGGCTATTATGTGCGTTTGGCTTAATAGTAAGAAGTACACTGGTACCTACTACTACAATAAGTAATAGGCGCAAGTTTATGTAACGCCATCTTGCATAACAGCTGATAATGACACATTTGCAGTTCCTCACGTGATGCGTCTTACACGATGTTTGCAATAGCAGTTGTAACAGATGTGGACTTGCACGATACTGAGGAGATTGTCGAGAAAATTGAACACTTCTTTCTATACGCTGTTCGTACTTGTTCGTGTTAATTGATATTGTATGTCAGCGCTAGTATCTGAGAGCAAGCAGTAAATGGAGTAGGTACCTAACCTACAATTAAATAACGGGAAAATTTTGATATCTTTGAAACTTTATCCGGAGTGTAGGTGTTTTATCAAATACGTGTTTAATTTTTTATTAGTCTATTAAAACGCTTGGTTAGTTATCGTATTTTCATTAGAATTAACACTGGCCTCTAAAATATCAACACTATTTTAAAGTTTACAAAACGTTTAGACGTGTTTTAAAATTAAATGTTTACTAAGAGACAATTTCGTCAAGTTGTAATTTATTATATTCACATATTACATTTAGCCTGCTTTCTTGCTCTCCGTGCCCTTGATTTGCGAGGACCTTGACTGAATCAGTGAAACCTTGTGCGAGGACCTTGACTGAATCATTTTATGATATTCCCGGCAACACAAAGACATAATAAAAGGTGTCGTGGTTGTGAATGTGACTAATAATTGTGGACCGGTTAAATGCATCTAAAACTACTGAAGTGTATGAAAAACCTAACGTAAAGTAACTACTTAAGTGCATATTCATAAAAGGGTTTAAAATAAATGTAGGTAAAGTTTGTGATGCAAATTTTTTGTAGGCTCTCATTTTTTTGGACATAAACTGAAATCTATGCACCAGATACTTAGGGAACGGATGGACGGTTTAATAGTTTTGGATTTGAATTGTCTTCTAATACTGCAAACACTCTGTACTGAACAAATATGAAATCTTAATAGTCATGCAGGAAAACATAACTTTGGAATGTCGTTTCGTAATTAAAATTTTATAAAAATGTGTCACAATCGCTCTACATACTCAAGTGACATAATAATTAATAAGTTTCGAGCAGGTAGACAATTGTTTATTTTATTTATTTTCAAGTGAAAGAAACCTTTGCCTTCTGAGACGGAAGTACCTACTTACTAAAAGTTTTATTTACTGTGGCAGGACTTCCCCTAGTAATGTCAATTGGTTGGGTTTTTGGTTTGGTATTTACCTATTAATTAACCCAAATAAACCACTATCTGTTGTCCGCAACCTAATAGGATTAGGATTAAGAATAGGTACCATTACCTTCAGAAGTAAACAATTAAGAATTGTAGACAATTGAGTAAACATCAAATAGGGATAATGAAAATGCAAGAAAATACCCGAAATTATCGTAGGTACAAGATTTTATACATTTATAATTACCCACTGCCAGCCACTAAATAAAGGCTCCTTCAAACAGGCGCGACACGCGATAAAATTTCGATACGCGATAAGATTCACGTCGCGCGTCGCGCCTGTTTGCAGGAGCCTTAATGAGCATAATAAGCATAATCTTCCAACAATGAACCAATGCTGGGACACAGGCCTCCTTACCTCGAGAGGGAGTGGGCTGTAATCTGGGTTTAGTCCCATCTCTTCCCCTATGCGTTTTATCTACAACAAAAACATCCTTTTTGTAGGTAAAACGCATAGGGGAACGCCGCGCGCCGCCTGCCCAGTGTGGGTTTCGTAGATGTCACATTTTTGGTTCTAGGACATGCCTGTTTCCTCACGATGTTTTTCTTCACCGTTCTTAGAGCACTGGTGACTTATCGGTGTAACTTGTCGATACCTAGGTCTCTCTATAAATTAAATTACTTCCACCGACTGGCTGATAAATTCGATCAGCACACAGATTATCTTAAAGGTACGGTAACACGATTATGTAATATTTTTTAGCAAAGACAAAATATCTGGTTAAATATCGTTAAAAATATATTTCGCAACATTACTTAGATTACATTCTTGAGAACTTACAGCTTACATAAAAACTGGTTTTATTACTGAAATCCCCTCACGAAATAATTAACACATTTTTGGTGAAAGCAGCTCTCGTTTGAAATACCTCCAATATGTGGGTGGGATACGAAATTTAACCTTGTTATAATAAAAGTTGTAATTCCTTGAAAATGGTAACAATCGCAGTTGCGTAACATGAAATTACATGAATCAGGTTTCGTTTCAAAGGACTATAAATCATTAATTCTTTACCGATACATATTTCTTAGTGAAAGTAGTATAGATTTACACCGAGTTTAAAAATACGTTTATTTAAGACTCTCCAAGAATGAGCTCGCCGCTGTCAGGACAGTTTGCTCGCACGTTGAGAACACGATCAAAGGTGTGACCAAGGGATTCTAATACAAAATGCGCTCCGTATGCCCATTTCCCCATTAACTGTGTCACCACTGTGGGTAACAGTGTCATCGAAATCCGTAATTTCCTTGACGAGAAATACGCCAGGAGGGTAAAGATGGCACCTGGTGTGACCGTTGTCAATTCGCCCAAGCAGAAGGATGAACTAGTCATCGTAGGAAACTCCCTGGAGGATGTGTCCAGCTCCGATCCAACAATCCACCACAGTTTAATCTATTCATAATTGTTAGTTACAACGGTCTTTAAACTAAGTTAGTATTGCATTATTCATGAAATTCAAATTCAAATAAATAATTTATTATTAGAAAAAGAAAAAATACATACTTAGTGTCATCTCGTCACATGAAGCTAGATGAATCTCCCTAGCATTATACTGCAATGAACTTTTAAATTAGGAAAATTAAAACTGCCTATAAAATTTAAAAAAGTAATTTAAGAAAAAGTCTTTTTTCTTATTTACATTCCATAATACGGACACCCTTGACCTTTCCTCAAAACATAATAGGTTCTACTTATTTACGAATGTCGTGATCTCACGCAATATCGACTGTCTGTGCTAAAAGAGAGATAAGGTGATTGTAATACACCGTCTGCGTAATAGAATAATAGAAAAAATGTTTATGTTTATGGTATCCGGCACTTTGAGATAACAGAAAAGTTTAGTGGAGCAAGGCAACAGTTTTGTGATCGACGCTAAGCGCTCACGCAGAAATCCAAACTATTACCATTAAGGCTCGTACACACAGGCGCGACGCGACACGCGACACAAAGGCACCGCTCGTTGCGCGACTTGCGGTGCCTTTGTGTCGCGTGTCGCGTCGCGCCTATGTGTACGAGCCTTTATAAATACGAAAAGTGAGTTTGTTTGTTTCTTACGCTTTCATGCCTGATTGGCTGTACGGATTTGGATGAAATATGGCTCACAGATAGTCCATGATCTGGGTAAGGACATAGACGTTACTTTTCATCCTTGATCCCAGACGTAGTCGGGAGCAACAGTTAGTTTATTATAAATGAGAAAGCAATTCTGTCGTTACGTTTTTGAGTTCGAATTGCCACAAAGGTAGACTGTGGGCTGGGTTAGGACATAGGATACTTTTTATCCCGGAAGTACGCTCCCGTGGGATAATTTCCGACCTTCACGCGGATGAAGCCGCGAGCAAAAGCTAGTGCCAACCTAGGTAAGTTGGCACTAGGTTTTGGGACACATTTAATTATCAAGAGGTAGGAATGCACGTGCTTTAAACACGAGACGAGGTATGAGTAGGTACCTAAGCATGTATATATAAATAATCCGTGTGAATTAGGAATATTCATGCCATAAAATAAACATTTTATTATTAATTTTTATAAAATTGTATTGTTATAATTTTTTATGTAAATGTAGTTTTATCTGATGATAACTTTGAAGACTATTCTCATGATAAAAACAAACTTAGGAGGCTATAACTATAACGATACCAATTACTTCAGAGGTTTGATACCAGTTTATTAAAAAAAACCGGACCATATCAGTAATACCACAACTAATTGATTAACACTTGAAAATACTGCTGGAGCTGCTGAAGATTGTAAGACTCTCTGTAAGATCTTTGCATTGTATAAACTCAATTTCCTTTGTATTGTGTAATTGCATAGCACAGATGTGAGTTCTATGTATGTACTTATACCCTATGTACCATATACCGGGTAATATGTCTTTCATTGACTTGAATGTGCCCTGGCGGCTGATAGTATGTCATGTTCACACAAATGTCTCGCTGACGGTGGCGTGTGTTTTGGATCATTTAGCTCCCTTCAAAATGGTTGAGCTGAATGGTGCTGATCTATGCGTCATGTTCGTGAACGGGCGCCGTCAGTTGGGGCGGGTCATCACTTAGCTGTCTCGGCTTATTTTTAATTATTTTATTTTTGAATTGTTATTTTCTTACTATTTGCTGTAGGTACTCTGGACGCTTTTAACGTGTACGTCTTTTTTACATCGTTCTCACATATAATTATAAATTCAACATTAATGATATAACTAATATTTTTGTAAAAATATAATTTAAAAGAGTGTCCATGGAGTTTCTTGCTCGTTCTTCTCCATAGGTAGCACGCTTTGGAATGGGCATCTAGCTTCATATTTTCTGACTGACCGACTTCTTGACAATTCAAAAGTGCCCTTAAATGGTTTAATTGAAATAAATGCTTTGAGTTTGAATTCAGATACTGAAATTCTGGAGAGCTAGATATTTTGTATTGGTGATAACCACCACTGTTCTGGTCTGGTTTAAGTGTAGTTACGACTCTTGCAGTCGAAACCCTCAGTTGTTCCCAGAAGGAAGCATCCATGAAACTTGAAACTTATGAGACTTACAAGACCTAAAGTGCGGTCACTGTCGGACTGCATAAAAGAAGAGAAGCGCGATGACACAACGCTGGTAATTTATTGCAAAATATGAAGCAATTATTTAATTACAAAACATCTATTGTTTGGATGAAAAAATTAAAACACTAGTATTTTAGTATGTTGCTTGTAGAATAATCTGACAAAAAAAATCAGAATTATTTATAATAGTATGATTCGTGCCTTTGCTCAGGAGTCTGACAAAATAGGTTAATAAAAATCGGATGTCTACCATTTAAGTACCTACCATAACGGTGTTTTCACAGTCATTTGTCTGTTGGGTTACATTTTAAGTGTTGTGTTGACCCTAACTGAATGTTTGTTTTAATTTTGTTTCCAAACATGTGTGGTGTAATACCGTAGTTTTGTTATCCTAATAATTAATTTATTATTCCAGTCAGGTGCGGAGGCTCACTATTAAGTTTGACATTGCCTAATAAGTACTTGAAAAGATGCTCTACCATTGTTTATGTCGAAATAAGTGCATGCTAGTAACCGCCCCATTTTACTAACCGGATATTTCGGATACTTCCAGTACACTATCCGGTTAATATGGATATTTTGGATACTATTGTAAAAAAACGTAAACGAAACTAATACCTATAAGTTTCTTCTAATGTAGTAAAATAATGACTCCTGTATAACATTTTCGACGGATATCCGGATAATTTAGATATGAGGATAGCATACCCTTGTCATGCATCTAAACTACAATAAATCATACCCATATGCATCTGTCTCAGAAAGACATTACCTAATCTGAAACTGCCTGGCTTGGTCATTCTCTGTAGATGAGCAGTTCTAAGAATCTTGGAGAAATTAATCGGGTAACTAAAAATAAAAAGGTTTTCTCAGCGAAAGCCTATGAAGGTAAGATTTTAATAAGGTTTTAAATTACTATGACTATTGTGACATTTCATCTATGGCAGATTGATTGACGGATTGTAAATAAATACAATCTGCTGTTACCTCTAGTAATATATAAGTCAAAGGCTATTACAATATTTTAATTATATTCAACAAACTCTTACGTAACTTTTTGGAAATCCATTTAGATATTCTAACAATACCATTGTAATCTAACTATTGTAATGTCAATATATAATTGTAACAACATTGCAGAACGGTATTGCAGAAACAGTGTTAGATGATATTTTCTTTGAAATATCAGAAAATATGCTGCTAGGACACAGGCGTGAGAGGGAGTGGGCTCTAATATACCACGCGGACCCAGTGCGGATTGGTAGATAGAAATATGCTTTACTAGAGTTTAAATAAAAGCAGTAAAAGATGCACTTAGACACTTTTTAATGAGAACCACATGTTTGGGTTTTCGCATGAATATAGGTAAATATGACCTTCGGTAATTCTCAGTGACGCCCATAAGCAATTTACAATAGAATACAGCCTTCGCTTGGTTTCAGAGGTTTGTGTAAGTTGAGCGCTCGTGCAGAATAGACCTCTATCTATACCTACCTACTTATACTTATGTTTTTGCGCTTTCAATGTGCGGTTTCTCGCTGTGTTCAATATTTCTTTTTGTGGACTGTTGTTGACGTATTTGGTGTGTGCCAGTGTTGTTTTTTTCACGTTAATACTTTAAAATGTTTAAAATTCTGAATATGTTTACGAGTTGGTAAGTTTTTTTTAATTCTTTTTAATACGATTAAGTATATAATAACTTACAGCATGATGTAAATACTAGTTGGACTAGGAATAAATTAATTTGTTTGAAGTAAAGTAAGTGTGTAACTAAGTGTGTGTGTGTAATTGTGTAGATAGATTTTAATTAGGTTCTCAATCTCTGAATGAATGAATGAATGGAATGGGCTGAAGAAACCCCATGGATACAGACGGACTGTAGCCATTATAAAACCATGGGTAAAAATCGTATTAAAACCTACTTATGTTTTGTACAGGTACCTACCTATTTTTTTTTAGGTATATACCTAATCTTATAAATTCGAAAGTAACTCTGACTGTCTGTCTGTATGTTACCTTTTCACGCCTAAACCACTGAACGGATTTCGATAAAATTTGGTAGAGAGATAGATTGCATCCCAAGGAAGGACATAGGATAGTTTTTATCGACATACCTCGCGGGCGAAGCTGCGGGCGGAAGCTAGTTTCAGAATAATTGTAGATTGATGTACATAGTTAGAAACTACTGCAGTGGGTACATACTATTCTTTTAGCATAAATAATTAATAATGATGACTACTTATATGGTGCCTATACATCTACAAATATACTTTAAGTAGATCTACACCGTAATTACTATGTTTATAAAATCCGGTAAACAGCGAGTCGGACTCTCACATCGAGTGTTCCGTACGTTGATAGGAAAAATAGGTTTCCATTTTCAAAGGTTTTCATTGTTTGGGATCGCATAATTATGTTTGCTTATAACGGATTTTTTTTAAAGTATGCTTGTTAGAGATATTTTCTTTTCACTCAGTATTATTTAGGTACATAAGCGTGCATCAGCTAGATGTAAGTATTTGAGATTTTTCGAAAGGGCAGGGGATGGCAGTTTTACGGTCATTTTTCAAAAAGAGAGATATTTTTAGTGTCATTTATTAAATGAAAATAAAAATATATTGTGCAATGTGCAAATGAACATTAGACATCCCACTTGACCCAGTTATTTTAAAATTTAACTGTCAGTTATTAATTTTCGGTTCCAGTTGCAATGAAATTATTTTTTTTCAATGCTTTTACTTTTAATTTAGATGGGCTAGCATCTAGCATTACATATAGCTATTTTAAATCTCAAGTAGATAACATTAGTAGTTCCTGAAAAAGGAGCTGTGACAGACGGACGGACGGACAGATAGACGACTTTGCACCATAAGGGTTCCTTTTTACTCATTTTGGTACGGAACCCTATAACATTGTATCAGTGAGTAGATACAAATAGAACTATTACAAAATATATAATTAATGTAATTTTTGTGGACAGAATGACATACATATTATATGAAAATAATACAAATCAATTAGCAACTGGTTTGATTAAGTCTAGACTAGATTACCACATAGAGTAGTGGTGGCCCAGTGGTAACGACCGCGACTTACGAGTTAAGGCTCCTTCAAACAGGCGCGACACGCGATATAATCGCGCGCGATACAAAGGCACCGCTCGTTGAGCGACTTGCGGTGCCTTTGTGTCGCGCGCGATTTGATCGCGTGTCGCGCCTGTTTGAAGGAGCCTTTACGAGTTAAGGCTCCTTCAAACAGGCGCGACACAAAGGCACCGCAAGTCGCGCAACGAGCGGTGCCTTTGTGTCGCGCGCGATTATATCGCGTGTCACGTCTATTTGTAGGAGCCTTTACAAGGTCGTGGGTTCGAACCCTGACAGGCGCTGTACTTTGGGTAAATTATTTCATCACTACTGCTCACCACACACACACACACCGTGACACACACACATCACACCGTCACATCGTGAGGAAACCGACATGTCCTAGAACTAAAAATCGAAGTCATGTGACATTTACCAACCCGCACTGGGACCGCGTGGTGGAGCCCACTCCCTCTCACAGAGATGAGGCCTGTGTCCCAGAAGTGGGAAAATTATAGGCTGATCATGCTTATACCAGATTCGATCACATGTGGAGCAGGACCAGCAAGTTTACAAGCATTTTTTTTATATGGACAACAATTTAACCCTCTTATTTGTAATTTAATATTCTTGCTAACTGACAAGGGCAGGTCATACATATTATTTGTTAGCCTATTTTATTTATTTATTTATTTATAGGTATATAAGGTCCCATTAAAATAGATGGACAAACTTTTAGAAATCATTCAGACCATCAAAATACGGACGATGGTAAAAAATTTATAAGAAAAACCTACAAGAAAAATAATCAGCCAACGAAAATACACTAATGTGCCGGCAATTTATTATATTAGGTCAAAATAAAATCACTTTAATCGGTGTCTTTTTTTTTGCTAGGATATCTTTAGTTAGACGTAGAATAGAATAGAATACTCTTTATTATGTACACCATATAAATACGACGTACTGAGCGCTGTGTTAAAATTTGTCCATCTATTTTAATGGGACCCCGTATACTTTATTGTACAGACGCCAGCATATCAAGCAACTACAAGCTGTCAAATTTATTTAATAGATTTTCAACTTTATCGCTAAAGCATAAGGTTCAAAGTTGATTGGGAAAATTGGACACTTTCGGGTAGCTTTATGTGCTGGCGTCTGTACACAAGAAAATACATAACAAAAAAAAAAAACAATTATTAATACAAAACATACAATGGGCGGCTCTTCCAGCAACCTTGAAAAGGCTCACTTGACACAGACATAGTGTATGTGCAGTGTGTGTATATGCTGGCAAAGGCCTCGGGACTTGTCTTGTGCGATCACTGGTCATTTTGGCCATGCAAATGATATTAGATCGTCACACCACCTTGCCTTGGTCTACCTCAACGGTAATGATGTTTTTTAAAATAACCTTTTTAAATCTTGGCCTAATATCGGGCACGAATCCCTATTGGCAAGGGAGTTATGCAGAATTGGTTGTACGCTAACTGATACTTATAAAAACACGTATCATCATGCTTGTTATCCCGAAGTTGGGTAGAGGTATAGATACCTATAGTATGACACGATTGCACGGGTGTGCAAAATATAGGTACAGTACCCGGCTATAAATATTACACATCGACCTATTCGATCCTATCGATTTTATAAAAAGAATAAAAATAATTATCAAAAGAAGCAAATCATAATTGTTTTAACAGCTCCTAATAGATACCGGACTGTTTGTATTTCGTGCGACAGAAATAACGCTCTACGAAGCCGAAATTAGCCGATTGTCTCTTTCCAAAGGTCGATGTGCAATATTTATCGCCGGGTACTGTATATTTCGCCAGCTATAGTAAAGTCCTTTGTAATAGGGGGCTGTTCTATTGCCATCAACCGGGCGCAGACCCAGACTACGAGCTGCTACTCCTGATGGAAGAAATAACACTTTACCCGACATGGGATTTGAACCTAGGACCTCGTGCTCAGCAATAGAGCTTGCGACAACTAGAACAACAGTCGAATAAAAAAAATAGCATAAAAAGTGTAATCACTATTATTTTAATTTTAGGGTTCACAACCACAGAAGCTAATTCCATTGTCTATATTATGCAAGGGAATTAATCATAAAGCATGCAACCATTGAAATATCAGAGATAAATACATACATTAAGCACATAAGCAGGTCAGCAAAAACACGCATGTTTTGATTACTGTTGCTAAGCTGTGTTGTTCTATAAGGTTTTTTTTTGTTTGTATTCAAAACTAGTCGAACAGGCGGCGCGAGCTTTCACGTGCAAAAATGGATTTCATGGGTTTAATTTTTTTTTTTCGCGAAATCAAAGGCCTTTTTTTTAAATAAAAGTAGCCTACACCTTATAACATCAGCTATCAGCCAGTGAAAGTCTCGTGAAAATCGGTCCAGCCGTTTCTGAGATTAACAGGAACAAACAGACAGACAGACAAAATTTAAAAATTGTTTTTTGTTATACGTAAGTACCGTATAATATACTGTCGTATGCATTTAGTAAAAAACTGTTATGTTGACATTACAAACGGACACTTCAATGTTGTATATTTTATTTTTATATCATATTTTTATTTATTTATTTTTATTTATATGATCATCATCTCATCATCATCATCACTGGACATGGACCTCCCCCAAGCGTCGTCAAATCGACCGGTTCTCTGCTTGTCGCATCCAGTGGATTCTCTTGGTTCTTGTCATTTTTTGGGGTCTGCTATAATCGCCACTATTGGCAGGCGGGTTGCCAATCGCAGTATTGTGTTAAAATGCATAAAATGCTGCTGCCCATTCTCGGTTCATTCTCTTACAAGAGAATCATCATCACCTACAGTTTTTTGACCAACTCCCGGGCATAACGCTTCGCCTTTTTACGCCATTTTGTCATAATTTGGGCCAGTCTGTTCCAGCTTATTATGTTGCTTCTTGTTGTTGCGTTGCGTTGTTGTTATGTTGTTGTTGTTGCTTAGTATGTTGTTGTTGTTGTGTTAAGGGAGAAGGAGGCCTTTGCCCTGCACGGGGCAGTACAGGCTAGTTAGATTCGATTAGATGTTGTCGACCTATTTGCAATCCGTTTTCCTAGAAGATAGCCCTCGTGGTACTCTCGGCCTTGATATTAACGAAACGAACTATTGTTATGCGCGTGTTTCCAATTAGGTACTTTTCAGCAGATAGCGTGAAATGTTATGGAATTAAAATATCTAATTACCCCTATACTAGGTCCACCTAGTATGTTTTTGTAGTGTGTATTATGTGTGAAAATGTGAACACAATGAGGGAGTTATTACCTATTATTTACCTACAACACAAGCACTAAATAAAAAACGAACATTTTTGTATGCAAGTAATTATGAATACGTTTAAATAATTAAATATAATTCGTTTATTTCAGGTAAAGACCTATATTCAATACAAAAAAGAACATAAGTTATCAAATTGTCATCTTAATTTTTAAATACGGAACTCAATAATATGAACTTATTTTTAAACTCGGATCTTTACATTGTACGATTACTTACTTTAATTACCACGGTCTTTGAGTTTGTAGATAAGGTTGCTTTTCTATGGTTTTGTACCTAAAGGGTGCCAACGGTACCCTTTTACTAAAGCTTCTGACCATCTGTCATCATGACGTGAAAAAAAATAATATATCGTGAATAAAAAAAAAATTATATTGTTCGGTGGCACGGAACCCTTCGTGTGCGAGTTCTACTTGGACTTGGCCTCTTTTTAGTCAGTTTAGCAATATTGTATTTGAGATTGGAAAATAGATTTTTAATCAATCAATTTTCACCATACATCATTCATTTTAATTTTTTTCATACCTTTTGTAAATCACAAAAGGTATGTAGGTACCTACAAGGCATCTACTTTTCAAGAGTGGAAACGCCGGGAGGAGACGCCATAGAAGGACATATAGTGACCTTATTGGTGATGTTCTTCAGAAAGGTCAGGTGCGTAGTACTCGCAACCGGCGCGCGTGTATGACCAGATGAACATAAACGAGGCAAAAGGAGTTTGTAAGGATCGTAGCAGGTGACGTTCTGTAGTTACAGCCTACCCTCCTGGGAAGAAGTCGTGAGTTTATGCATGTATGTTATATATTTGAGATCCCGTAGCAGCTACGGGAGCTACGGCGTAGCTTGAAGCGGTATCTACAACGCCACATGCGAACATCGCGTCATACTGACGTCACGCAAAATCCTGCATCTCGCAAGCAGAGTTTACCGCGCAACTAGCATAGATTTGTATCTATGCTAGTTGCTAGTTGATTCATGTCGGGCTGTTGTCAGCCCGACATGAATCATCGGGCAGTTGCCCGCCAGACACAACACCCGTCTGGTCGGAGGATCCTCCCTTTTCTATGGAGTATGAGTGAACTTTATACCCTGTTTCTCATACCTCTATAGCTAGCTTATTAATACGCACTGACGCCCTGAGGTACGTAAATTAGTCAAGACATGACAGCTTAGTTCATGGAATGGAGGGCTCTAAAGTTAAATCATTTATTAAAAACAGGCACATAAAATTCAATTATTAGCTAGATTAGATCCTCCAGCGTTACTTTTTTGGAATGTTTTACAATATTTTGTATTGATACATTAATTATACAACGTGTAACAGAAACCCTATAGCTATCCTTAAGCACTAAAGATAACAGCTGGTATAGAGTCACTATACTTAGTTTCAACTCAAAATAAAATACTCTAAGAATTGATACCAAATTTTCGGTATCTTAGGTTTCTGAAATTCAAATCATAACAAACATGTCACCGCACTACGTAGGTCAATCACTTTACTTGCCAATATCACGATAAATCTCTTCCGTAATTCTGCGAGCCTAGTACTGTACTAGCCTACCAAACGCGGCGTCTTTGTCGGCGCGAACTGACGAGATCAAACATGCCGCCTACCGCTTTGGCGGTGCGGCGCGCCGTACCGCCAAAGCATAGGCGGCATGTGCGCGCGCGCAATACAATACCTACTTTACCGTGATGTAAAAATTAATGTGTAATTATTGATTTTCAGTTTACTCATTAATATTAATATTAAGCCAGAAATTGCACGAAAAAACCGAGATAACAAAACTTACGTAAAATATCGAAACAAAGTTTAGGTAGGTTAACTAGTTTCATCTCTTATTATTACCGAGAAAACAGTAAAATCTTAAAGTTTTGCTTAATTTAGTAAATTGACTTACATTTTTAAAGGTGGGGTTCGATGTGGTGGCCTTGGTACTGTATGCACAAGGCCGCTCGCTTGTTCATAGACTCCTGAACATTGCATAGCATGTCTGGTGTGATTGTCCTGAAAGCGGCCTCAATTCGTACTTTCATTTGGTCCACTGTATCACACTGCACTGCGTACACTGCATTTTTAATGTACCCCCACAAAAAAAAATCTAACGGGGTTAGGTCTGGGGATCGTGGAGGCCAAGCCACGCTTGTGCTACCACGCCCAACCCACTGAGCAAAGCGCGCATCTAAATAATGGCGAACATCTCGAGCAAAATGTGCCGGTGCACCGTCATGTTGGAAAATTAAATTATTCCTCATCACGAGATTGACATAGCTTAACACTGGTACTGAACTGATGCGCGTGTCACAGGGACTAGAAACGAGTGCACTAGACACGGAACAGACGTCGACTGGCGAGCAACAGCAAAACAATAACAATGCTAAATAAATCTCCTATTCCCTGCTATCCTGGTACCTAAATATTATTTCGTTAAATTTAGATACCTACGAGTATAGGGTGGCTGTCCCAATTAGTGTCCAGTACTATTAAAAAATATTGTTCAAGGATTCAAGATTATTTTACATCTTAATAATAATTTCAACTAAACTCCGTTAAACTTTCAAGTAAATCTAACACACCAGAGTTACGTACCTAATTCAAATTCAAAATTGAAAAATCATTCATTTTTTTTCACCACATCACGCAGCGGGACGCTGAACGTGCCCCCGCGCGTGATTTTTTACCAAATTCAATAAAAACATGCTTCCGCGCGTGGAATTATCCGTTCCACGAACCCCGCTGCGTGACACGGTGCAGTGTGGGCCTCCCCTTAGATTCTTACCAGCTGACTAAAAACAACATTCCCGCAACCTCGGAAATTCCCGCAACTCCGGAAAATTATTAAGTAATTTCAATCCATTAAAAATCATAATTTATGGGGCCGCGTTATCTCTTTAGAAGTTGTATTTACCAGGAGTAATTGAAACTACAGGACGGCAATTGGTGCACGTACCCTACTAACCCATTAGGTTTACACACACTAAGATGCTTACATTGTGTGTGTAACGACGTAATCAGGGTTCTGTGAGCAAACGATTTTCAATTCGGCAATAACAATTCCTAACTCATGCGGTCCTAGTACTTTTATTAATTTCTTTCCACAGTTAGATGCAGTTTTGCGACATTTTTTATTGACTTCGTTTGAATTATACTAAAGACTAAACGTGCTCAAACCAATAAAACCCATGTACTATTGATAAAGCACCGACAGACCGTGAACTTCCGATAATTCTTTCGGTTAGTCCTACAGACAAAAATTATGCGGGCGTGCTATTATTTTGTAATAAAAAAATAGTATTAACTTGTTGTTAATAGTTTTCGACATAATTATTAAAAAAAAAACCTTATTTTTAAAATTATGAACGGAACCGTGCAACCGAACTGTGATTTTATTTGTACTAGGAGAAGCATCAATACCGAAGAGGTGAATTGAAATGATGTTTTGGGTTCAGTTGGACAAAAATTCTTGTTCTAAATCCTTTTTCTATTCTAAGTTTTAATGGCAAATAATAATGTTTATTTAAGCAATTAATTCTTGGTAGGATACACGTAAGGATTCGATTTTTTATGATCAATTCAATGGTACGAGCTGACGATTTTTCGAAACAATTCGTTTTAATGCGATCTTCAAGCAAATCGATTCAATAGTAAGGTGAATCGAATCCCCTGGATCGTATGTGTAAACATTATTATGATAAGGGCTCATAATAGTTCAAGTTCATGTTTGCCCAAAGTATTATGCTGACAATCATAAACAGCGAATAGGTAGGTTTATTTATTTCAAACAAGATCAATTACATACATAATTATGCCGACACTTTTTAGCTTGTCCGCATTATTTATGTTAGCACTAAGCGAAGATTGAAACATTTGATTTTAACCGACTACATCTGTACCATCTGAATGAAAGTCATTTAATTACGCTGGAAAGGTTATCAATTATTAATATTATTGATTAAAAGTTTAGACGTACCTACCTGACTGGCAACTGTAAATATGTCACAAAATAAAGGTGTGTTAAAATGTTGTTTAAAATTTTTTTGATTACGATTTTTGTTGAATTTTTAGTACTTAGATCGATTCAAGAGCACGGGATTCGTTCTGTGAATCGATTAAAAAATCGATTTAAAGCAAAACATCGTTTATCCTTATGGCCACCAAAATAAAAGGATAGGAATAACGTTGGGAAATTCAATACAGAAATATTGTTTTTTAATTAGGTATTTATTGTGTTGTAGGTACGATGGTAAGGTGGGGTGGGTGGAAGATTACTATTTACTATGTAGATAATAATTATCTACAAAGTAATCTTCTACAAAAGGACAACTACATAAAAAACCAACAAGTGTGTAAATAATACGTGACAGTGCAAACAGGTACCTAAATATTATTTCGTAAAATTTTAATACCTAGACCAAAATCAAAGTTTAGGAAAAGTCAGTAATAATATTTTGTAAACAAAAAATAAACATGCGGAACCTTTTATTCATTTTATTCAGAAATACCAGGAGTAAGAGGTTTATTTTTACTCACAAATGGTTCACTGACACCGATCAGCTGATTTAGTGCTAGTGATGTGTTTATTTCAATTTGAAAAGTTCGGTTTCTGGTATCAATGTATTAAAATTTCTCATAAGTTCTGAACATGTAGATATAGGATTAAAAAACCCTTCCAATATCGTTTGATATCATCCAAAGAAGCCGTGCCTTTCGTATGTATATACCCTTTCCGTTACACGTTGTATTCTTATATGTAAGGACGATGCACCTAGAATAAAATTACTATACCACAATAGGTAAAGAGAATTAAAAATTAAGCCATGACAGATAAATTGATTATGTGCTAAGTAGATACATGATCTAACAAAGATAATGACTGGAATTTAAAAGAGACTGACCTCTGAGATATTGTTTCGGCATTTCTTCTCAGAGTAGTCAGATAGCAAACTGACACCAGTCACCTAGTTTATAAAATATGATTGACGTGTAAAATCATTTATCATGGTGCTCACATGGTTACAAATATTGTATCTAAGTATACAAATGGTAGCAAAAAAAAAGAAAGGAAACAACGCTTCGCCACAGAAACACGTATAATTTTGATAATAGCCTAAAATTATATAAAAAATAGAAAATAGAACAAACTCACAACAACTCTCAATAAAAACAGTAGATACGACGGGTAGTTTTAAGTTAGAAAAACAAAGAAATAACTTAGGCGTGTGTACTGTGAGGGGTCCAGATGGGAGGTTCACAATATAATTGAAAAAAGCTTCGATTTAAATAAAATTTATTTATGACTTTACATTATTATGTTATTTCTAGCACTTTTACTCTACTAAACCAGAAAACCATATTAGAAGATTTGACGATTGTTTGAACGTTCGAATGGAACACACCGGCAATCATAACCAGCCTGTACCTACTGCTAAAGGTAGGGCTATACCGATAGCCTCTACATGAGCTACGCCCACCTTTGAATAAAATTGGCATAGCTCCATTACCAAACAAGACTTTTATTCACACCATTCGAACATCCAGGCCCTTCCTGCCTATCCCTATGAGAACAATTACCTAACGTTTACATGGCAAGGTCCATCTCTTGCAAGAGAAAGGCCGAACGAACCGCGTATCCGACACTTCGTTAAGTGCCAGGTAAGTTAGCATTTGCACGCGTCGTAATACGATACGATTGCAATCGGACCCCTGACGAACCCGTAACTTTAATAAAATATCGCGTCTAGAAGGTCACTGTCAGGTCAGGCTCTAAGCGAACTCATAGTTTTAAACATCGTTATTTAAAAGATCAAGAGATTTTGAGACATCGTTCTGAACTATACGATTAAAAAAAAAACTGTTCTATGACTACTAAAGAAAAGAACTACGAAATATCTGCAATATCCAGTCTAAGATCTTCGCTGTGGCGATGGAACTCTGTCAGACGACCAGCTACCAGACGTCAGGATTTTTCAAGACGTTAGGTGATAAATTGGCCGATCAAACCGGCACGCTGACTACGGCAGCCCATCCAGAAGCTAGTAGGTAGGTGGATGGACCGAAATTCGGCTTGAGAAATTCTCGGACGAAACCTAAAGCAAATAACGAAAAATAATGACCCGAGATGCAAGCAGAATCTTTTATAACAAAGGTGGTGTAGAGTTATACGTATCAGTTTATTAAAACACTAAAGTCACTTTTTGGTGAATCACGGGGAGTCGTTGCCCTGTGGCAAGGAAAAGTAGGATAACATAATGAAAACGAAAAGAACTTTCGGATAATCAAAAGAAGAAAAAGAACATACCTAACCTGATTCTGGGATTCACAATACATTCACTTACACAATGGAAGTTCAACCATGAAGTAAAGTAAATAGAACTATTTAATTTTCTTGTTTATGTCCTAATAAATAACGTGACCCGTCGTCTGTTATGAGTTTTCTTCAAGTGCCCCTGGCTTCATAGAAAAAATCCTCCATGACACGAGAAAATTCCATATTTAAAAAATATTCGAAGATAACATTTCTGATTAAGCAAACTACCAAAAATGAGGTTGAATATATTTTCAAAGAAGGATGATTGTCAAAAAATTTTAATGTAGCATTTACTAATGCTACAATATATGTATGTTAAGGTTGTTTCAGTCTAGCTCTAATTTAGACAGCATAAATATTAATAAACATTATTTGAAGGTCGCGTCAAGGACCTACAAAAATCTTGATCTTAAACATCTCATCATTAAAACCAATTGATGTCGACGGTAGTCTTGTAGAGCGTAGGCAGATATGCAAATGCATATTCACTGTCTACATTATGTAAAATTATCAGCAAAACGGGAACTCATTTTTCTAATCGAAAAGATAATTAACATTTCAATGTCCTGGTTTAGTCTTTTAAAACGTTTTAACAGTTAGCGTTAAATGGCTCAATGGCATCTTAAGTTTTTTTGTTTATCTTCCAATGTCACCAAAATAAAGAAGTTTATGTGAATTTGAAGCGCAATGCCATAGAGTCGCATACGCAGGTTCGAGTACTCAATACATTGCCCACATAGAGAGGCAATCTCATGGCAACCTGACTACCCAAATGTCTTGTTATTATTCACGGTTGTTTTGTTAAGTAAAACAGTAAATATTATGTAACTTGCTTGATTGCGAAAAATACTATCTATATCTATACTAATATTATAAAGCTGAAGAGTTTGTTTGGTTGAACGCGCTAATCTCTGGAAGTACCAGTCGGATTTGAAAAATTCTTTTTGCATTTGATAGCCCAATTCTTGAGGAAGGCTATTTAATATCACGCTATGACCTTTAGGAGCCGAGCAAAAAGAAAAAAAGTCAGAAAGAACGCTAAGCAAAAACGAAGTAATAGCGCGGGCAGGCGATGCGATGCGACGGGGTCGGTCGGAGTAACAAGAAATTTCACGCGGACCAAGTCGCGGGCAGAAGCTAGTCAATCATAATCTGAATCATTTTGAAGAATATTGCTAATCCATTGCTTCATATGTTCGAAAAATGTGTCTGCTCAACAACGTAAATAACGCAATGAATGTTGTTGAACTGTCAAAATGAAACCCATTGCTACTGATAGTGTGTTACGCAATTACCCCGCAGTTCTAGACAGGAACTCAACCTTGTAAAACCCAAAACCGGGCAAGAGGTAATACCCTACACTGGGCCCAACTCCCCCTTGCAAAGAGGAGGCCAGCAGTAGGAACTTTATATGCTGACCAGCAGCGCCCCGCGGTTTCACCCGCATAAGTGACGATCCCGTGGGAATATCGGGATAAAAACTATACCGTGTCCTTCCCCGGGTTGCAATCTATCTCTCTGCCAAATTTTATCGAAATCCGTTCAGTGGTTTAGGCGTGAAAAGGTAACCTACAGACAGACAGAGTTACTTTCGAATTTATAATATTAGTATGTATTATGCTAAGAAGTAAGTTGACATTTGATAGACACTTATACACAAAGATAGTGGACCAGTGGTAACGACTGTGACTTACCGAGTTGTAGGTCGTAGATTCGAACCCTGATAGGCGCTTTACTTTTTGTAAATTTTTTCTTTACCACTGCTCTCAAAACGGTGAAAAAACATCGTGAGGAATCCGGCATGTCCTAGAACCAAAAAATCGTAGACATGTGACATCTACCAACCCGCACTGGGTCCGCGTGGTGGATTACGGCCCACTCCCTCTCACTGAATGGAGGCCTGTGTGTCCTTTGTCCCAGCAGGTGGTAATATAGGCAGATTATGCTAAACAACAATAAATTTAATTTTTCAGGAAACAATGCTGGATCATCTTGGCTATGATATCAACGATGATATCGGCGTATCGGCAGGGGCCACCACACGTCGTGTTCATCATGGTTGATGATATGGTAATTAATAATATTTTAATATGACATAATATTATCGCCCCTGTATGGGCCTAAGGGTAAAAAAAAAGAGAGAGATGGTTAGGAAGAGGTGTACCTATAGTACGAATAAAGAGAACATAATAAAGAGTATTCTATTCTACCTATAGTACGAGTACACCCACAATTTACTGCATTTTTGTTTACTTTTATGCTATCTCATATAACTAGCCTGTTTTGTCCCATTAAATTCTGTCTTTTGCGAGTGTCGGTCATCTTGGCCTGCCGCGATGGCGTCGTGCGTTTAGTGGGATTCAATCGGTGGTTCTCTTAACCCAGTTGTCATCTGACATGCGGCTAACATATCCGGCCCATTCCCACTTAAGTTTAGCGGCTTTATGGGTAACGTCCGCTATCTTTGTTTATTTTATTTATTTAAGAACAACCAACAAAGCATACTCCAAAAATACATGTTAAAATCCCCATATTATTATAACATTTTATAGTGTAGCCTTAATTAAATCTTTGTATTCATATTATATTCATGATATAATATTTTTAAATAATCGATGCAATTTCGGTTTTTAATTATTATCCCTCAGAACGATAAAGACTTGTATAATGTAAAAGAAGTAACACATCTAACATATATATTTTTGAAATATAATTTTATCGAAACTCCATAGGATTTATCGCAAAATTTCAATAAAAATGTAAGTTTTGGTAAACATCTTACCAGACTTTAATTTAAATGAATTCATTTCATTGTTATGTTAATTTGCATTCATTGAAATAAATTAACGTCATTCTTGTATAATAAATGTATGAAACATCTTTATAAACATCTTTATGTTTAAACAATGCTACGATAAAACGTATTAATGTACAATAAAATTATGTCTTTTGTGACATGTATAGGCAAAAAAGTCCCCGCAGTATGTACCTAGTTATTTTATTTTACCTCACTGGTTGCTTGCTGTGTTTACTTTTAGAGTTATTTGGTTCACGTTTTATTTATTTTATTATTTTCGGGAAACTTACAGCTGATTCATACGGTGTTCTTAAACGATATGTAATTGAAGGCCATTTCAAGCTATAAAAATAAAAGCATATAAAGTTTTAAAACCAATGTATTGATAGGTAGGTGAAAGTAGGTACGTACGTACTAAGTCAACAGCACTATATCTCTAGATGGAAAACAAGTCTGTGTTTACACACGTTTTCATGTACCTACCCAGCTGGTTAAATATGTTTGCAACATTTCCGATACATTTTGGCAAATTCGAATTTTATGCTGGGACCTTGTGCGAAGTGTGTAGGTACCTACAAGGCTGAAGGATGTAAAAAATTCAGTATCTCTCAAAAACTGAATTTACTGAGGTCACATGGTAGTTGCTCGCTGTAAAATAATAATATTCAGCCGTAACCGGAACTGGAAAAAGTCAAAATAACTTAATTTGTTTAAAGGCTCAGCTGATAATGATGGCATAAGACATAGATTCTACTAGTTCGTTTTACAATGCGTGCCACGAAAGAAGAGACTTGACACACCACGTGGTTTGACATGCTCAGTAGACGATTTTAGGTATCTTTAGCGGTATGAGGTCTGAGTGCGGGACGGGACCGGACGTCATAGGGGCGGCGAAAAAAGGCGGGGGAGGCGGGGTCAAGTCTCTTCTTTCGTGGCACGCATTGTATGTTAAATCGCAAGTACACAGAGGAGAGCAGTGGTGGCTCAGTTGTAATAGGCTCCGACTTACAGGTTGTAGATCGTGGGTTCGAACCCAGACAGGCGTTTCACTTTGTGTAAATTATTTCATCGCCACTGCTCTCAAAACGGCGAAGGAAATCAGCGCGAGGAAACCGGCATGTCCTAGAACCAAAAATTCGAAGACGTCTACCTACCCGCACTGGACCCGCGTGTTAGATAACAGATTAGAGCCTACTCCCTCTTGAAGAGTCGCCTGTCTCCCATCAGTGGCAACATTATAGGATGATTTTGCAAGTAAACGAACCTCCTAGACCTAGTAACACTAAAAACGCGATAGTGTTTATTAACCTCACAGCATAATTAGAAGCCTATTGTATGTAAAGTGTCGTTAATTATGTTTTGACAAAAAATGTTTTCAATCAATTTTGTCTACACTTGAAATTAAGTAACAAATTGAAAGTTGTGTTATTAATTTAAGACCTAAATGAAAAATTTAACACTCGGTTAGAACCTAGTAGAATTGAGCTGTCATAGCACGACATAGGCCGGCCTTCAGGGGAAACATTGTTACTGCCTTACTATTGTGCAGTTTGACATTTGCAAGCATAAAAATGTGACATTTGTCCCGGTAATAACAGACCTGTACAAAACGATTTACTTTTATGAAGTCTTTGTTATTTTCGTGTCGCTATCTGAATAGTAATATTTGATGGTCTTTATGACTTACAGCCATTTTGAACAAACAAGTTTAGCTGAGCACGCAACAACTTAATTTTCCAGCAAACAATTCCTATTTTGTTCACCAAAGGCTCAAAAAGGACATCTAACCTGAGCGTAGCAAATGGCCAGGACGAATAAGTTTGGACAGTTGTTTGAATAAAATTAGTTCTTTAGGATGGAGCATTCGCTGAAATTGTAGGAAGAATGAAATTGTAAATCTACATAGTTTTTGAGCATTCTTTTGTTAGCAGAATATTTTGTTTTTCATGTTTCATTTAAAATTGGCACAGACCACTCGTATATATTTAAATGTTGTCGTTATTAGACTTAGCTAATGGGGTTTTGTCTCCGAAGTCTCCAACAACTTAATTCGTTATTTTACAAAATCTATCCAGTTTGGTAATGTAAAATAACAAATAGAGCAATGAGAGCATGTTACTAACAAAATTAGTATCACCTAAAAACGTTATTATGGTTTAAATCACCATACTAACTATAATGAATACAACTTTTTTTTGTTTCGGTCCCTGTCTATCACGCTAATATTATGAATGCGAAAGTTTGCGAGAGTGTGTATGTGTGTTTATGTTTGTTACTTCTTCACGCTCAAACGGCTCGTCCAATTTTGATAAAATTTTGTATGGAGGTAGCTGACACCCTGGATTGACATACAGGCTACTTTTTATGCCGATATTCCCACGGGATCGACATTTATGTGGGTGAAAATGCGGGGCGCAGCTAGTCCAATATAATTGTGAGAATATTACCTATCTAAGTATGTGATAGCGTACGCGTTCCTGCACACGATGCCGTCGCCGCGCCGTCGCCGCGCCGGCGCCGCACCGTTGCACTGTAGATACGAGTCGCGCGAGGCCCGCCGCCGCGCCGCCGCCGCGCCGCCACCGCGCGCGTTCCCCTCCCTATCTGTTTGATTCATTCACGGGAAATTATGCGGCGTGCACGTTCGTACGCGGCCGGTAATGGAATGAATGAAACAGTAAAAACGCGCGCGGTGGCGGCGCGGCGGCGGCGCGGTGGCGGGCTTCGCGCGACTCGTATCTACAGTGTAACGGTGCGGCGTCGGCGCGGCGACGGCGCGGCGACGGCATCGTGTGCAGGAACGCTAAACGGTAAATCTTTCAGCTATTCAATAATTGAGACAAAATCAGCCTCAAAATGCTGAGGCTGTACCGATGTCTTCAGTTGCACAATAAAAACGGTTGTGAAAATGTTTACAGCATTCCGAGGAGCTACATATTAGAGTTGAGTATGTCGATTTTTAAAGTCCGCAAAATCGCATTCGGTTAAGACCAGCATTGCTCCCTGTCGGCGGCTGTATTGTTCTGTATCGGCGGCCGTTTAGGCGGCCCATTTAGTAATCTGTCGTATTTTAAACCATTACGAGTGGGAATGGCAGGCAACCGCTGTTTCGTGCAATAAACGTAGGTACGTTAATCAACGACTTGGTTAGCTTTGAATTATAATTGTAATTACGCAATTTTCACTAGTGTAAGAACTTTCCTAATAGGGTCTGGTCTGTATTGTTATGTATACTCAAAAGTACCGTAATAGTAAAAGTTGCTCTACAAATACATCTGTAAGTAGCTTGATCGACAAGTCATGGATAACTAGATTTTTTTAAATTTTTTTTATAAAAACGTTGCCCTGCACTAGGAATTTCTCCTGTATTATGGGTGCGTTTACAAACATATAAACTCACATACACAAACAGCCGGACCCGGAACAACTACTTGTAGGTCATACAAATATTTGTTCCGTGCGGGAATCGAACCCGCGACACGCAGTGCAGCAGTCAATCGCTTAACCACTGCGCCAACCGTGTCGTCATATGTACTTTTACTAAAAATAAATCTTACACATGTCAATCTGCCTAGCCTTTTCCCAACAACGTTGGGGTCGGCTTCCAGTCTAACCGGATGCAGCTGAATACCAGTATTTTAAAGTAAAATAAATCAAACTGCTTGCTATCTTTGTGATTAACAAGCAGATCACTGTAGGCTAATAAACCTCAGTTAACTTTTTCGACAGTCTGCTTGGCCATTACTGCAATTAATTTTCGTTTACTCAAATACACAAGCCACACAACATGCTAGTATCTAATAGAACCGTTAGATATTACATTAGGTATTAACGTTAATATTACTACTTACATTAAATTCATAACTAAGTATATGTATAACTAATTTCACGCTCTAGTGAATGAAAACAAACAAAACAATACTATCATTATTTCTTAATAGTTCGGTATTTCATTGAGCAGGTTGTTTTTTCATTGGCCATGAATTTATTATGCTGTCATTGATCTGGTTATCTTTTGCACGATAATAATCTTTGCGTGCGTAACACTTTCAGTTTTATCTAATGGTCATTCTTAATAACTTTAGAGGCTTGTGGCATGTTGCGGCTAAGAAGTAACAGCCGCACGGGTCGATCGATCAGGTTAAGCTACGCTTGCCGCGGTTGGTCCGTGGATGGGTGACTATCTTTATATACCAAGACCCCTCCGGGTCCTGGCTGTCATTCATGGATTTTTGACAGTCTTTAGGGGTCGTCAGAAGCCCGAAAGTCTGACAACCAGTCTTACCAAGGGGTATCGTATTACGCAGTAACTGGGTTGTGGAGGTCAGATAGGCAGTCGCTCCATGTAAAATGCTGGTATTCAGCTGCATCTGGTTAGATTGGAAGCCAACCCCAATATAGTTGGGAAGATGCTAGGCAGATGATGATACTTAATAACTATCTGTGATTTTTACCTCTGAGTTGGTTTCGGTGTTTCTTCTCAGAGTCGTCGGCTAGAAAACATCGACTTCGATATCTAGTTTAAATAAATAAAAACGACTTTTAATTTTAGCCAATTAAAAAATATGGAAATCTTACTATTGTCAGCTAAATGTACGCTTTTTGTAAACGTTTTATTTAATAAATTATAAATTCAACAAATTTATCATACATAAATAACATAATTCAGAACATAAAACATTGTTGGTCTCTTAATAAGATTTTGCATTTCTATAACACTTTTGATCATTCTTCAGTGTCAAACTAAGAGAGGGATCGAAGATAAGTTGTTCGAGGTTATTGGAAAATCAGTAATAGGTGGGAGAAAATTTTCGAGAGTTTTAGAGTAAGGTTCTGTAAAACTTAAATCTCGTATATAAATAGTTTTTTAAGTTTATATTTAAGTTTATACTGGTTGTAACTTTACAGCAGTGGTGGCCCAGAGGTAACGAACTGACAGTACCCGGCGATAAATATTGCACATCGACTAATTAAAATTGGTGTATTTTATACAAAGAATAAAAATAATTATCAAAAGAAGCAAATCATAATTGTTTTAACAGCTCCTAATAGATACCGGACTGTTTGTATTTCGTGCGACAGAAATAACGCTCTACGAAGCCGAAATTAGCCGATTGTCTCATTCCAAAGGTCGATGTGCAATATTTATCGCCGGGTACTGTAAGAATTGTTGGTCGTGTGTTCGAACCCAGGCAGGCGCTTTACTTTTTGTATATTTTATTTCATCAATTGTTCGCCAAAACGGTGAAGGAAAACGTCGTGAGGAAACTGGCATGTCTTAGGACCAAAAATTCGAAAACGTCATCTACCAACCGGCACTGGGCCGGTGGATTACGGCCCATTCCCTCTCACACAGAGGAGGCCTGTGTGGCCAAAATAATAATTTGTAAATCAAACATATTATTCTTATAGTAGTGTGTATTTATTCCAATTGGATTGCAGAATATCTAGGTTCCCAAATAGATGTTTTGAATGGACACTGATTTAAAGACGAGATTTTTCCTGATGCTCTCCTACTGCTTATAACTTTATGTTGTTACGAGTTTGTTTGTAATTTTGTGGAATAACGATTGCCACTTAGAAATTTGAAATTCCTCTTATCTCGTCTTTATATCAGAGTCCTTTCAAAATATATATTTGGGAACCTATATTTTTTTTTTATTCTGTAATCCAATCGGAATAAATACGCACTACTATAAGAATATATTTGATTTACAAATTATTTGGGTATTATGTTTGTATGAATTACGCATGCCCCGCCGCACTGTGGAAAATCGTAGAACAACTGCTGATTAAAAATGGATATTGTCAATGTCGCTGCTGGCAGGCTTCTTTATTTTACTCAATAGTTTGAGGACCAAACTAGACTCTAATATCAAAAAATTATACATATTATATGAAATTATTTTTTTACAACACCACAAACTTTGTAGTTTTGACGGACGTCCATCATCACTTTCAAATTGATTTTATTGTTATACGTTTAACAGGAAAAGGTATAATAAATTATTTATTTCTGGAAACCCCGTCTTTTGAAGAATATGAAACAACTAATATGTATTTAATATTATATTAACGTTTACCTTAAAATAATTGCTAAATAAAATATGGTGAAAAAAAGGTTTTTTTAAAGTTCATGGAGACTTTTGACAGTTGCCCACGTTTACCCCTGCTTTACATTTTGTAGCCTAGCTATCCATAAACATAATCAAATAAAAAAACTGTGGATATTTGCTGTTTTTGGAGTAATTAGTAAAAATGTGATAAAAGTCAGTAAACGGAAAACCGCTCGCTATCTATTGCGGTTTGAAATGTTGCTGTTTACATCAATAGTTTGCGGTAAGTTTTGTAATTTATCATTGATAGGGCGTTTATCTTTTTTGCACTCATGTTACGTGTGAAAATATTAATCAATATGATGCACACTACCCTCATATTTCATATAGTATTTAAACAGTTGTTTCATTTCATTGTAAATAACAGAATAGTGGTGAATTAACAGAAGTGTAATTGTTACGAATACAATATAACTACGTGTTTTGTTGACTCTTCAAAATTTCAACTTTTAGGTGTTTTAAACGTGAAATAATACTTTTGTATATCGAGGTAGGAAAATCATTGGAGGCATTATCAACTGTTTTAAACGAAAATTATCATGTATCTGAAGACAACTTATGTTTCATCCTCAGTGTTTCAAAGACATATTATTCCCGCTTTTTATAAACGATGAACAGAAGCTTCACGGAAAAAGGATATATTTTTAATGAAAAACAGTAATTGGTTGGAATCAGAATATTCAGTAACTTTACCGAACTCTGAAGACGTAACAACCATCTCCACACCATCTACTTCTTCTGGAAAACGTGGGAGACCGTGCGTATCTTATCTAGACTTGTCAGAATCCAGTAAAAGAAGAAAAAATACAATGTTACTTAATGAATATGGATTTGAACACGTCTATAATGCATATCTTCAAGGGTTACGTTCGATAGGAGAAGTAACAGAAGTTAAACTTGTGGAAACATTATGGTTTGCTGACAGTGAAAATATGACCTTATACTCGAGTCTCATAGAAGACGCAAGGCAGACAAAATGTTAACGGATGAAGAAGCATTGTGCGTATTTATTGACTTGGATTTAACTAAAGCACAATATTTGTACTTGAGAAATTTAACCAACGAACGAAAATTTTTTATGTTTCCACCATATTACAAAGTGCCAGAAGTTGAAACCACTTGCTATCCACCATCTTCAGCTATAGAAATTACAGACACAAGTGCAAAAATAGTAAGACTTCAAGATTTATTAGATCACACTGCAGCTAGAATATTGACAATAGATTCAGTGTATAGGAATGGATTGAATAACTTACTTCTATACAATAAATGGGGCTGTGATGGCTCATCCAGTCAAAGCCAGTACAAACAGAAACTACCGGAAGAGTCTGAACTAATTTCTGATGAAAATTTATTTATCAATTCTTTGGTGCCTATAAAGTTAATAAACGAGCTAACAGGTGATGTTGTCTAGCAAAATCCGGTACCTTCATCTGTTCGTTTTTGCCGGCCTATATTAATAGAATTTTGCAAAGAAACTCCCGAGAAAACTAAAGCTGTTGTGGATGAAATAAAAGTTCAAAAAAAATCTTTGGGTCCATCATTAATTAACAAAGAAGGCGAGGGAGTGCATGTGAAGCATGATCTCTTTCTTACAATGATAGATGGCAAAGTAGCTCAGGTATTAACAGATACGCCTTCGGGTTCCACATGTACAATATGTGGAGCTACTCCACGCCAAATGAACGATTTGACTAAAGCGACTGCTAGGCCTGAAAATGAAGATTCTTATCAATACGGACTGTCTACTTTGCACGCCTGGATTCATTGTATGGAAATGATTTTACATATTTCGTATAATCTGTATTTCCAAACATGGTCAGCCACAAGCGAAGAAAAGATACGACGACTTTACATACTCGTAATTCTGCAAGCTCTTTCATCGGGTGTAATATAAATGCTAAAAAATTTGGCAGTTATGCTATGGAGATTGCCAGGATCTATGTGAGCAATTATGAATGGTAGGTACTACATGCCATCTTCAGTTCACAAAATTTTGATTCATGGAGAAAGTGTCATAAAGCATTTTGCAGTGTATTTTGGTCAACTTTCGGAAGATGCGCAAGAATCTCGTAATAAGGATTATAAAAAAAATCGTCTACATCATGCTAGAAAATGTTCAAGATCCGCTACAAACGAGGATATATTTCATACTCTTCTTTATACTTCAGATCCTTACACAACCAGCATTAGAAAACCGTATCCTAAAAACGTGAAGGAACTTGATGAAGACACCTTCATTCATCTTCTTCCTCCTTCTTCTTCATCTTCTTTCCTTCCATCTTTTGAAAGTGAACGAATTAATTTTAGATCCCGAAGTTCATCAAGTATAAATAATATAATATTTAGTAAACATTACAATTAATAAATTAATCTGTATTTGATTTTAATCACTTAGTTTTTATTATTTAAATGGATTTTTATTTTGATGTACTATATGATATTTGGTTTTTGTAAACATTAAAAAATAGTATTCATTGTTAGAAAATAAATATTGGACATTTTTGATAATTTTGAATTTGTTATTTTTTAATGTATGGTTTTAAATTCAGTCATAATAAATTACATTCTATTTGAAGCCATATACACTATTCTATATTTGTGCAAAATTTTAGAACATAATATTCAGAAATAAAAAAGTTATTGATTTATAATCAGAAACTGAACTTTATTTTCCATAGTGCGCCGGCCCCTTAAATGAGGACACCAAAGGAAAGGCCGTTCTAAAGGATTTCATTAATACGTTTAATCCTTTTAAATTTATTACTAGCAGCGCCACGCGGTTTCACTCGCGTAAGTTTCGATCCCATGGGAATATCGGAATAAAGTCAAAGTCAAAGTATCCTATGTGTTAATCCAATCTGTTCAACGGTTTACGCGTGATTGAGTAACAAACATCCAAAATTCTTCACAAACTTTCACTTTAAAGTATTAGTAGGATTGGAAGGTGTGTTTACTAATACTACTTGTACATTTAACTGGAGTAACGTTATAAAGACCGTCAGTATGTGGTCAGCTGATTAAGATAACTTTGGTCATATCTCATGTCAGACAGGAGACTGTCTCATGAGGGCGCAAGTCAGATGGGTTAAGCCGAGCGGTCGAGTTGCTAATCGTTGGTACGGATCATTTGTCCGGCTTTTAGTTGTCTAATGGTAGTTAGAGATAGTCCTCTGCCAAGAGAATTTAAGGTCTAGAGATAGCGTTAACCAGGTCATTTTGTAACCAATACATGCTGTAACTTAGTCATAATAGATAATTATAGTCATTAGAATCATTAATATATTTTCTTTTTAAGTTAGATTTCTTAGAAAGATGTATTAATCATTCTAATGATTATAATCATGTAAATACGTACCTGTTATAAGTCGTGAATCATATTTCGATCAAGATACAACCTCACACTGACCTGAAAATTGCAAAAAACGTAAGAAAATTTGAATTTCGCGGGCTACCACTGCGCATTCACCTTAATGATATAAACATTATAATTTCATTCACAGGGTTGGAATGACGTATCATTCCACGGTTCAGATCAGATTTTGACTCCGAATATCGATACCCTGGCGTATCAGAGCGTCATTCTGCAACAATACTACAGCGAAGCAATCTGCACGCCTGCGCGGACAGCACTACTCACCGGGAAATACCCAATGCGGTTGGGTAAGAACGTTTAACATTATCTAAACTGATATTATAAAAAGAAAATATTTTGATTTTTTGTATGTTTGTTTTTTCTGCTTTCACACCAAAACAGCTGACCAGATTTGCACATGGGCTGACCTTAACCTGGATTAGGACATAGGACTTTTTATCTCACGGAGTCATGACTTATGCAGGTGAAACCGCGTGGCGTAGCTAGTAATAACATAACATCACGCCTGTATTCTCTAAAGTGGTAGACAGAGATGATAGTAAACCGACATTTCACCTGTTAGCCTATTGTCATCAACCGGGTAGAAATATAGATTCCGGTCTGCTGCTGAGGAATTTATAATAAAAAAACCCCAATAAAATTTAACCCAACAGTTTCTTGCAGTATCACTTACGACAATTGCAACCATTCGACTAAGAGTGCAGTCAACATTATATTTTTTACTCTAATTAATGTACAACTGTGAGAATTTAATTTCCATTCAAGAAAGTGTAATGCACTCGAAGGTAAACGGCCGAATGAGAGTTGTTAACCTTCAGTCGTGGTACGCAATTTTGTGTAGGTACGCTTTCGCAAAACTAGGGCTTTTGGCAATTAACTTGTAAATTGTAATTTTTTTACGACAACTACAGATTTAATGGCTTCATTCATAAAACGTGGTCAATACCGGAACCAGGTATTAACCACAAGGTCAATTCTCGTAATAAAAAACGTTCAAAATCTAGACATAATCTGTGACAATCAACGTCAAAAGTCAGACAAAAGTTTTTAGGGAAATTAGAGGAGAAGAAGAAGAAGAGGTATTTTTGACATATTGAGACTGAGATGTGAACGTTCTTAAAATTACGAGAATTACCCCGGTTATATAATAATAACCAGTATTGCCAGGTTATTAAAATGAAGGTGTATTAAATTTAAAAAGATGAACCTTTACGACACCCTCTTATCAAAGAGGTTAATAATCTTATGCCCGGCACAGATTGGTGAATCATAACATGAAATATAACACAAATAGCTGACCAAATTTCTAAAATGTCTACTCAAAACTAAATAGGGCCCACCATGTTTTTTTGCCTTAACTTAAAATTGAACGTAATTGTTCAGTTTTTATGAATGTACAAGTGTCAAGTGGGCATTCAGGAATAGTGTAAAAATAAACAATGGAATCAGTTGTTTATTTCCTTTAATAAAAACACAAATAACAGTTTTTAGGAAAAATTACACAAAATAAAGGATCAACATGATCTTGTAAAGCACACGTCTTCTGAAAAAAAATTATGGTGCTTGTTATTTTTTAATAACGAGTGGGTCCTCCTCTGCTCCGTATGCACTCTCTGAGCCTATCTGGTACACTTTCAATCAAGTGAGTCACGTTTGTATGCGGTATTTGTTCCCAACAGACTTTCAGGGCGTTAATGAGCTCCTGCTGGCTGTTAACATCACTGTAGTTTTCTTTCAGGCTTCTTTTGAGTTGATCCCATAAATGCTCTATTGGGTTGAGGTCGGGACTCATGGCTGGCCATGGCAAAACGGTGATATTGGCTTCAGAAAGGGCTCTTTGTGTGGTGCGGGCTGTGTGTGCGCGAGCGTTGTCATGCATAAAGACAAAATTATTGCCCACTCTTTGTGAAAACGGGATGACATGTGGCCGGATTACTCGCTCGATGTAACTGGCGGCGGTTACGGTACCTTCATTGAGAATTACCAGCTCTGTTTTGCCGTGTAAGCTAATTCCACCCCATACCATAACACTGGGACCCCCCCATCGGTCTGTTCCATGGACGCATGGTTCAGAAAAACGTTCCCCTTCTCTTCTCCACACGCGTATCCGTCTGTCATCACTGTAAAACTTCACTTTAGACTCGTCCGTAAAAAGCACATTCCTCCAGTTATCCATGGTCCATTCCAAATGTTCCCGGGCGTACCTTAATCGTGCTGCACGATGAGCCCTCGTTAGTTTCAGTCGAATAGCGCGTACTCTAGAGCGTTGTCCATCTTCGTGAAGCCGATTCCGAATGGTTTGGTCGCTGACTCTCGTCCCTGTGGATTGCCGTAGTCGAGTTTGTAAGGTCCGAGCGGTAACAGTACGCTCCCGTCGTGCGGTTAACCTTAGATATCGGTCTTCCTGGGTAGTCGTAGCCCTAACTCTTCCTGTGCCAGGTCTCCTAGCTACACTTCCGGTCTCCTGATACCGTTCCCAAACATTTCGGATTGCTCGTCGCGAAACACCGAGGTGGATAGCCACAGACCTCTGAGACTGTCCCTCTTGAAGCAAGGATACTGCTCTTGCAGCGGTTTCCATGTCCATATGACGGCGAGGACCAGGCATAGTGATCACAACTAACACAGAAACCAAACAAAATTGTTAAAAACGTGAGTATTCCACAACACTGTTTAGTGTAGACTGAAAACTTAAGTGACTGAGAATTTGTGCATTCGACGATTTTTTCGAGTACTTCACTTTTTTAGCTACCCTCTTGAAACCAATATGAATGTTGTCGAAATAAACATTGATAAGGGTTCCTAAACATGTCAGCTTGACGGTTCAATGCATAACTTTGTCAACAACTACTTAGATAACTTTATTTTGACCAAAATAGTGACTGATTCGAGGTGGGCCCTATTTTGTTTTGAGTAGAGATTGGAATATATTTATTTGCAAAGAATGTTTGTGTTACAAATCAGATGTTAGAATTAATGTTAGAATCCTTGTACATTCAGCCTTTAATGCATGCAAAAATATTATAAACAGTATATATTTATATACTAAGCTATTATATACAAAGTGTAACATAATTAACGCAAGACCTCATACACTCCAATTAGAGTATTGAGTTAAAAGCATTACAATGACCAAAACTTGTTTTTTTTTTAATGCTATTATTATAAAGAAAATACTTTTGATCTCAGCATTGCATTATGCATTTAAAATTAAGTCTTATTACCTTGAAATAAGATTTAATTTTCTTTGACTCAATCGGCGGTCAGTATGGCAAAATACATAATAGAAAAAAAATACCTATATCAAAATTTACTGAAATCGATTCAGTAGTCCATTATGACCAAACTACTTTCAGGACTTGCCTTTATTCTGTTACACCTTGTATAAATATAAAAATAAACTAACTTACGTGGTCTATATCTAATTAACTTTTTAATTATAGTAAACTAGCAGCGCCCCGCGGTTTCACCCGCAGAAGTGTTAAATCCGTGGGAATAAAAGTATTATATGTGTTATTTTAATGTATAAGCTGTATTACTGTAAAGTTTCATCAAAATGCGTTCAGTAGTTTTTGTGTGAAAGAGTAGTAAATATACTCACAAACTTACGCGATTATAATATAATGATACTTAGTAGGAAGTAGGAATAACGGCTAAAAATCAAACGTGTGTTACATTTCATGTAACGTTTCACAAATCTTCATCTTTTTTTTTTTTGAATATACGAGAAATTGCAGTCTCTATAATAAGGCTTACTTTATGTTAAAAGTCGTAAAGCTTCGTTCTCTAGATGCCTCAATAAAAGCAATTTACCGAGAAAACTAAAGGTAAATTTGCGGATAAAATGGTAACATAAATACTCCCTTCAATAATGATTTCCATTACTTGATGGACACTACTGTGATTACCGCGGTGTGCGGCCGTCAGCCGCGCGATCGCGTGCGGCGCGGGGACGGGAATAATTACGTACTTTTAATTGATTGCCTACTTTAAACGCTGCTTATTAACGCTCAGATGAGAACTTTGACATTACTTTTAATGTTTCTACTTTATCATCCACTGCGCTCGCACTTTTTATGCAATACTCAAAGATCTAGGTACAGTAGGAGATTTAACGACAGTGAACTGAGTTTTACATTAAATTATAGGCTAAAAATAATGTATAAGTCTAAAAATCATAATAAAACCATTTCAAAATGGTCTTTGGCTTTGATAAAATAATGGACATAATAATAACACACTCAAAAAATCAGCTCGTTAACGGTCACTTAAATGTTGTGTTAATTTACTCAATCAAATCAAGCACGAGGCGTGACGGTTTCCTTACCATTTTCGCAGGCATGCACGGCCAGCCTTTATATAACTCTGAAGACCGAGGAATACCATTGACGGAGCGTCTTCTACCATCGTACATGAAGGAGTTAGGCTACTCCACACACTTGGTGGGCAAATGGCACGTGGGGATGTCCAAACCAGAGTATCTACCGATGTCTCGCGGCTACGACCATCACTACGGCATGCGAGGCGGATTCGTCGACTATTACACATACAACAAAGTCGAAACGGTGAGTTACCGACATTTGACGGTAGTACAAAAGGTTCGTCGATGTAGGTAAATAGGTGTGGACACCCAGCAACCGAGCCATGAAATTTTATAAGGCCATGCAACGCGGATATGCAGTCACGTTTTGTTAGGCGTGAAAGTACTTCAAAGTGAATGGTTTTAAGCACTATTTGTTTGCAAGAACAAATGTTAAGTTAATTATTACAATATTTACGAGAGTTAGTATTAATGAGATGGTTATTTATTCGCAGTGGCCGAATGGACGAAAAATGTTCGGTCTAGATCTGTACGATGATGCAACACCACAAGATTGCGAGCAGCGGTACATTGTGGATGCACTCACCGAGAAAGCAGTTAAAAGTAAGTTCGTACAGAAGTTTCATTTACAATGCCATTGTATTTTGTATTACCTTTTGCAACAGTCTTTTATGAATTCAATAACGATGGAAATGCGCAAGATTTCATCTTCAATAGGTACTCAAAATTGGGAACGAATGGTGTAATGTGAGATTCTGCAACACTCATTTAGGTATGGAACGTACCCCCATCATTGCAATATGAACCCAAAACGTATGGTTAGAACTTATTGCAATCATGCAAATATCCATTACTCAATATAGTTCTAAATTTTGATTGAATTTAACATTTTCGTATTGCGATTCGTGCCTATTGTTTGATTTGACACTTAATGTAGTTAATAAAGTCATATATTTATAATTATATTTATACAGGATTACATATACCTACACGAGTTTTCACCATATTTATCTCTCTTTCAATACATACACATAGGTACTCTAATAGGCCACATCTATGCATTTACTAATAAGTATTTACCATAATAATAATATACTGTGCTTGTCCTACGACTACTGATATACTATGTTCAATTATAGGCGAGGACGCTGGCACCCAAAACACAAGTTAAATCTTACTTTGGGTGCCAGAGTTCATCGAAATCACTCTATATCATGTTGTAACGCTGCATAGTGTTTAGATAAGTGTTTATGTACAACTGAAGTAAATAAAGAATATTTTCTTTCTTTATTTTAAAGACTCCCACAGAATAATTGATTAGAATTAGATCGAATTTGTGCAAATCGCAATTTTAGCGGTTGCATCTTCATCCAGAAAATGATGTTTTTTTACTATTTGGTTTTCTGTAGAGTCGTTCGATATCCGGTGTCTATTGCAGTTGTAGCAATGTTTTATCTTAGCTCCATTCACTTGGTGGCTGCTGTAAGTACGCTGTGACCATATATAGATCTGGTAGGTACAGTCTCTCGACAGTCTCTTACAAGGATGACCTATTTTTAGTTGGTGGGTACTCTACTGTGAGTAGGCTAGGCCCCAGGATGAACCAACATCGATCTGACTTCAATTGAAAAAAATAACTTGGCAGGTGCTTCCCCGGATTTGAACCTACAACTTCGTACATTAGAGGCGAGGCCTCGTACATAACCACTGCGCCATCATATGATGAAATAAAATGATGATGACAAGGTATATATATATATTTTTTATTATTTTGTTCCCCAGTTATCCACCATCACAACTATTCTGAGCCCTTGTTTCTACACGTGACTCACAACGCACCACACGCAGGCAATGATGGCGGAGCGTTACAACCACCGCTGTACTCACCAGTCAAACACGCGCACATCGCCAACTCTAACCGAAGACTTTATGCAGGTAATGTAACAAACATTTTCTATAGTGTTGTAGTAATTAATACAAAGAAAGAAAATTGCGTTTATTGGGTGCGAAGGCGCAACCGGGTGCGTGTATGACTAGATGTAAGAACGTAAACGATGCAAAAGGGATATGGATCGTAGCAGGTGGCGTTTTGTTAGTTTCTGCCTAAAAAAACTTTAGAAACTAGGTACAGGAGTAAAATATCCAATAATAAACAAAACACGTTATGGAAAGGTATATTTTCATAACGTGTTTTCTAACCCAACTAAGTTTACTAGAAAAAACAAAGCACAAAAATAATGGATTTGTCGAAAACAGGAATGAATTTTTAGCAAATCCATTTATTACGTTTGCATAAAATAGTGAAATATTTTTACGATTAAACGAATTTCATCCTACACGAATATCCGCAATTACCTAAATGTCCCAATGGTGGCCTCAGTTGTTAGAATCATGATATTATGCATTTCCAGGTTGGCACTGTTTGAGAGCTCAGTGGGGAATGTGGATTTCGGCTTAGTGATACCTTGCACAGAGGGATTTTGGCTTACACTAGGAAACTACGTACAATTTCACTGGTTTCAAGTTTTGTGTTCTAATAATATAAATCGGAGTTTCCAGAATCGGGGAACCAGTATTTTAAGACATAGTTTTGTTTATGAGTTAGGCTTCTTAAACACGAAAATATTGCTATAGTTACGGGTGCAATGGCAATATTGACATATTGAAACATCGAGATTTCTATGCAAAATTTAAGTTAAATAATAATGTGCTAAACACATAAACCTTCCGTACTAAATACGCTAAATGGTAGTGTTACTAGTGTTATCAAAATTCACAGAGCTCTATAGAAGATCTACGCGGTCACACAGACAGACGAAAATCTACTTTGTTTATACTATGTATTAAACTACTTTCTGCTGACTTTTGGATAAACACTTTCAGAATCAGACTTTCTTTATATAGGAGAAATAGTAATTTATTGTAATCTATAGGCCGACCGCTTAACTGAGACGTTGCCTGAGGTAGCAGCGCGGTGCGGGAGGGTGACGTGATGCGAGAGCTCAGTTATTCGTCAACTTGTGATAACTATCACCCCTCCCGCACCGCGCAGCTACCTCAGGCAACGTCTCAGTTAAGCGGTCGGACTATAGCATAAAATCAAATCTTTCATTTGAACTCCTCTTGTATGAACCTATGTTATATTAAATATTTTCAGAAATCGTGACGCACGTGGACCGTAGCGTCGGAAAAATAGTCCGAGCTTTATCAGACAGAGGGATCCTTGACGACACTATAATCGTTTTCGCTTCCGATAACGGAGCACCAACAGTCGGAGACTTAAGAAATTGGGGAGTCAACTTACCCTTCAGAGGAAAGAAATATACACCTTGGGAGGGAGGGGTCCGTGTTCCAGCTTTTATATGGCAGTCCTCAGTTAAACCGAGGGTATGGCAAGGACTGATGCACATCACAGACTGGCTACCGACCATAATGGCTGCAACTGGCGGAAATGTCCCAACAGCCATAGATGGAGTCAACCAATGGGACTCTATAATGCAAGATGGAGGGTCCAAACGTAAAGAGGTCTTAATAGCTCTAGAAGACAGCAGCACAAACTCCTGGGCAGCTTACAGAGCAGGCGATTATAAAATCGTCGTTGGTAACGTAACAGGGCTAAGCAATGGGTACTATGGAGCTGAGTTCATGATAAATAAAAGGACTCCTCCCGAATATTTCCCAGCTCTAAGAACTTGTGAAGTGACAAGAGCCTTCGAAAGTATAGGGGTTTATTTAGATCTTGATGCTGTGAGAGCAACTAGAAGAGCCGCTACTGTTAAACAAGAGGATACTGCGAGTGACGCTACGCCTTGTGTTCCTTCACTCAGTAAGTTATCTTAACTGTCTAGCTATAGCAGTGCAGTCCTTTAACAGTTATTTGACCTCTGATTTTAGATTATTGTCCAAATCACAGTGATCTTTATTCTCATTCTAATAACGCTGTTGGCTAGCTGCCACTGACAAGTCTGCCAAAATCATTGTGATCTTTATTCTCGTTATAATAAGGTTGCTGTTAGGTTGCTGTTGTTAGAGGTAAAATACCTGTGAACGGACTGTATATTGATAGCATATTAATCATGTGGGCCCAAGGGTGACGTTACATGGCTTTAATTAAATCAGTAAAATAACAAAATACCTCACCCATTAATTTGCAATTTGCAAAAAGATTGATGAGGGATTTGGTTATTTTGATGATGTTGCCATCATTCAAATGTGGTGCTTTAAAAAATATGAACGACATGATAAAATCATTTCGTTCATATTTGTGTTTTTGGAGTTCGTTAAACCCATTAAAATATTGGATCTGCCAAAAATATTGTAGAATTTTGAAAAAATCTGCCAACATTGATTTTAAAGTAAATTACGAGCCTTTCGCTACGTTCCATTGCACACAGCGGTACGTTTTGTGTGAAACCAAAATGGTGGATGCAGTGTCCCCCGGCCATGAAAAGAACATTAATCGTCTTTTACGACATCCATAGAAATGTACTGTTACTTCAAGTCTCAAGAAATTCCCTCGGTACTTAACCTATATGTAACAATTTTCCTTTTCAGAAATAAATTATTGTTTCTCAATGTTCTAAAATATTTATAGATATGCTCCAATTTAGAATTATATTTTATTTCTGAAAAATACAGGGTGGCTGAGACATCGTCACGCAAAATATAAACACGAATTCAGTAGGTAGACTCTAGACCCCCTTTTTTTTCAAGATGGGTACTCTAGACCCCCAGCGTAGACATTTTCCGTCAGTTATAAAAAAAGCCAGATGTTTTATTAAAAAAGTACCATCGCGGTCAAAATATATGGAACAGCAATTTTTTTTGTAACCGACGAAAAATTTCCCACTAATAGAAATTCAGAATCATGTATTGAAGCCATTGTAGCAGGTTGTGCGATAATGTCCCTTAGGTCCCTACCACCCTGCGGAGTAATTACGTAACACACTATCAGTAACTTAGCAATGTGTTTAATTTTGACAATTATTCAACAAAAAGAAAGAAAATACGTTTATTTGACCCAGGTTATTTAAATAAAGAACACAATATTTACACAAAAACAACAAAAAAAAAACAAAAAAAAACTTAAAATAGTATTGTGTGTCTCAACATTCATTGCGTTATTTACGTTGTTGAGCAGACACATTTTTCGAACATATGAAGCAATGGATTGAAAATATCCTTCAAAATGATTCAGATTGTGAATTGTTAGGTACTTAATTATGCGGAAGGACGACACTCGCCAATCAAAGTCGCTAGCCTGTTGCACACTGGTGTATTCTTATAAAATGGTTCCCCGGCGTGGGGAGGAGAGGGGCGCAGCCCGCTCACCTACCTAGCGCTCGCACACATATATAACATCCCTTCCCCTTAAGCTAGGCAATAATCTTATTCTAATTATCTTAAAAATCTACACTTAATCTATGTTCGGTCCGGTTGTTCATCATCGTCCTCATCGTCATCACTGGCGTATTGAGTCGCCGTTGGTGTCGAGAAGGCCGGACTAATTTCCTGCCGCCTGCGCCTGTGTGTTAGCGTCGTCGGCGGTGTCGCCGAAGTTCCCTGTTCGGGATCCGCTGCCGTTCCTCCTCCCTCTTCTGGCTGCGTGACGGGCTGAGGATGATTGCCGATATGCGTCGTTAAGTCGGGTATCACGTCTGGGTCCCAGTCCTGGTTGTCGTTTGATGATGATGTTTGTCTTGACCTTATTTGGTCAATATGCCTTGTGACTTCGCATCTCAAATGTGGCACGTATACCACATACATTATTTTGCCTTTTTTCTTTCTTATTATTCCTTGTATCCAATGGTATTTTTTATTATTTGTATTTTTCGTTATCCAAACTTTCTCGTTTTCTTTGAATTCTGGTCTTTGTCTTCCACGGTAGTATTTAGCCTGTAAGGACTGATTGCAAGCGACGGTCTGAGTTAGGTCTGTGGACGAAGGTGACGGCGGCGCCGCCGGGTTCAACAGATCCAGCCGCGAGCGCAACGCACGCCCGAATACTATCTCCGCGGGTGTTTTATCAGTGGTGCTATTTTTAGAGTTCCTGTAATCGAATAAAAATTTTGCAATTTTCCCTTGAATTATTTTTTTATTACAACCCTCCAAAATTATAGCCTTTAGCCCCTTTTTAACAATTTTCACGAAACTCTCGGCTTGCCCATTACTGGCTGGGTGATATACAGGTGATAGGACGTGTTCGATACCGTTTAGTTTACAAAAATCCCTAAATTCCAACGAAGTAAAAGATGTACCGTTGTCACTCACCAACGTGTGTGGAATCCCAAACCGCGACATAAAATCATTTAATTTAGTTATAACTGCCTTTGAATTATAAGTTGAGGACATATCGTAACATTCCACCCATTTGCTATACGCGTCAACAATAACTAAAAACATGTAATCGTGAAACGGGCCCAAGAAATCTATGTGAACTCGGTAAAAAGGATGCGGCGGCAATGGCCATGGCGCGAGAGGGGCATGCGGGGGCGCGGGGCGCAGCGCACAGCACACGCCACAAGCACCCGCTAACTGCTCTAGCGCCGCGTCTACGCCTGGAAACCACAGCCGCTTGCGAGCCTCTGCCTTCATCTTAACTATCCCGAAATGAGAACTATGTAATTCCCTACATACTCTTTCTTGCAATGTTGAGGGAATAACGACTTTATGTCCACGCATTACGATGTCCCTTTCGTAAGATAACTGTGTACGACAATTAAAAAATGGTTTTAAGCCTCCGTCATTAACTTTCCTGGGCCAGCCGTTTAAAATATAGTGCTTAATAGTAGCCAGGTGAGTATCGCGAGCCGTCTCGCGACGCATGTCGTTTAGTGTCACCGGTAGGTCCCCTTCCACTACAAAGTTGACATAGGTCGCGCGGTCCTCGCAGTCTGCGAGTTCGTCCGGCGCCTTAGTCCCGTTCTCTCCCCCGCTACCCCCGTACGCCCGCGATAAATAGTCCGCGCTGTTATGCTTGCTGCTGATATACTCAATGGTATAGTTATAAGCAGCTAGAAATATAGCGTATCTCTGTAGACGATTGGCGGACACTTCGGGAATGCCTTTGTGGGGCCCGAATATAGCTAACAGGGGTTTATGGTCTGTTCTTAGCACGAAGGGTTCCGACCGACCATATAGGTACTGATGATAACGTCTTACCCCAAAAATGATCGCTGTTGCTTCCTTTTGTATTTGTGCGTAATTTTTTTCAGCTGACGACAGCGTGCGGGAAGCGTATGATATTGGCCTTTCTAATCCTTCAGCACCTATTTGTGATAATACAGCTCCTAACCCCGTTGGTGACGCGTCTACAGTTAATATTAACTTAGCGTTCGGGTCGAAATGCGCTAATGTCTTATCGGATGCTAAAATGTTTTTTATTCGGACAAACGCGTCATCGTGATTACGGGTCCATTCCCACTTTGTATTTTTGTTTAGTAAATTATATAATGGACTAAGTACGGATGACGCGTCCGGCACAAAGTTCCGGTAATAATTAGTTAGACCTAAAAATGACTGCAACTGTGACACATTTGTTGGCTTAGGAGCTTGTAAAATAGCTTTGACTTTCTCTGGCGATTTCCTAACTCCATTTTTATCTATGACGTGACCTAAGTATGAAATTTCGTCTTTATAAAATTCGCATTTATTTAGCTGTACCGTTAATTCGGCATCGTCTAAACGTTGCAAAACCATGATGAGTCTCTGCCTATGCTGATCTTTATTTGTACCCGTTATTAAGATATCATCTAATAGAAATATTATTCCTTCAATACCCGATAGCAAACATTCCATTGCCCGCTGGAAAATGGCGGGTGCGCTGGCCAACCCAAATACTAATCGAGTGAAATTAAAAAGACCGCGGTGCGTATTAATGCAGGTTAACTTCTGTGATTCTTCATTTAAAATAAATTGGTTATATGCCATTGACAAATCAATTTTACTGAAGTGTATTCCTCCATGTAACTTGGCCAACAAATCGTGTACCGTCGGCAAGGGATACTGATCGATTATTAATTGTTTATTGATTGTTACTGAGTAATCTGCACATAACCTGATGCTACCATTTTTTTTCAAAACAGGCACAACTGGCGACGCGTATTCGGAGTGTTCCACTGGCTTTAGAATGCCTAGTGACAGTAATCGGTCGAGCTCTTTGTCTAACAGTTCTTTTAGCGCATAAGGTACCGGTCGTGCTTTACAATAAATCGGTTTAGCGTCGGATTTTAAATGTAAAGCAATTTTATGTTTGTTAAACGATCCGAGGTTGCCTGAAAAAACTTTAGGGAACATGTTAAGGAGTTGCTTGTCAATATTGGCATGGTTGGTAGACCCGCATAGCTCTTGCGCTTGGTCGAGCACGGCATGTACACGTGCAGGCGCCAACTCAAGGTCGAACTCACGAATGAAGTCGCGACCAAGCAGCGGTGGTCCGCCTGCGCGAACTACGTACACATTCATAGTATGCGTTCGGCCCAGATACGATTTGTGTTACGCAATTAGGGTGCAGCGGTGCTATTCTGTAAAAATCTCACCGTGAAAATTTAGGTGAAGTGAGCGTGGAGTGAGCTGTCAATAGTGTCGATTCCTAGCAAAAACAAACTCACTTCACCAAAATTTTCACGGTGAGATTTTTACAGAATCGACCGGCTGTATCGGCTATAAATGTTACTGATTAAATCCTCTGAAAACGTAATATTTTACGCACAAACACTAACATATTAGCAACTCAAATATGCAGGGCGCCTACATACATTCACAGATTCATTAAAGGAGTAAATAAAATATTGAATCCTTTTTCTGACAGCCCGCGTTTTGTCACTGGGTTTTTAGATAAAGCACATTTCTAGACCTTCATTACATTCAAATTCTAAAACTTATGTCACCCGCATTTTCACGTAGCGTTGCTGTAAGCATGTTGTGTCCTAATTCCTTAGCCAGGATAAGTCTTGTCAACAAAGAGATAATGAGACACAGAACTTCTGCAGAAGTAGTCGTAAGAGCTTCTGCTGACGAGGTCCTGCGTCCGATTCCCATGCATGGTAAAGTGTTATTGGGTTTTCATCAGGAATTCCTCAATAGTAGCCCAGAGGCTGTATTTGTGCTCGGTTCATGGCAATAGTCTTTTTAAGTCCTATTACATAGGACTTAAAAATGTCACTGATTTAAAGACGCAGTTGTAAATAGCGGTTTTTAACTTACCGTTAAAAATTATAAATGGCACGTTTAATAACTAGTTCAGCAGTTAAAACTAAGCAGTAAAGTAAACAAAAATGAGTAATAAAAAATAATGAAATGGATTAGTGAATATGTAATTGAGCAGGAAAATAATTAAATGGGCGGTAAAAATTATTGAACAAGCGATTACGTGTGGGTAGTAATAAATCGGAATTTGTCGGTAAGAAATCTCACTCTAAGCAATTCTATAAACAATGAGGTGGTAAACATGACTTTTTATTGCTATGTATACTTTTCTACCAGCTTAAATTACGTTCTACTGAAAACTATGAGTCTCTAATCAATCACTCTAATTCTCATACGCTCTCTCTTGCATTCTAAGTCCGCTTCGCGGGGATCCTATTTCTATGTAAAATATGTTTTCGGAAACTTAGTTCATTTCATCAGTTATTGGACTGCTCAATTATTTTTAGAATTGACATTGTATGATAAAATAACCGACTAATTGATTTTTTATTACTGTCCATGTTTTACTGTCGCAATAATTAATCAACCGCCATTAAATTAAATAACTGCTCAATATGTTTTTCAACTGATGATAATAACATCTCGAATATTTAAATAACAGCTCAAAAAAATTAGTTCCCCTTAAAAATTACTGGCGATATGTGTCTGGTATAAGTCAGCTCTGCCTAACACTTCACGGATTACACGCGTGATGATATATTATGTAACACATCTTAAAATATAATTTCAGTTCGCGGTTGCCTTTACAACGTGCGTCGTGATCCGATGGAGAGTAACAATCTATGGAGCAAGGCGAATAAGATAGCCATTTTGCTTACAAGCCGGCTTAGAGGACTATGGGCAACGCAGCAAAGACGAGGGGCGCCCAGACTGAATGTTGCTTCAGACCCTGCTAACTTCAACTACGTTTGGACCCCCTGGCTTCAACCCAATGTTACCCGCAGTAACAATAACTCTAGACCAAGACCTAATGATAAGAACAGAACTGAAAACTTCAACCTGACGTTTAACTTCAACCAGCAAACGACTGGAAATAGAAACACTACGGTCGCCGCCGTCATCAATTGCGATGGTATGACAGGGTTGAGGAACTTTTTGTGTATACTAAAAAGTGTGTTTTAATTAGTATTCAGTTTTTAGTATTCACTTTCGTACCAACTATTACCGTGCCCGAGTGGTGGATTACGGACCACTCCTTTTTAAAGTAATAATAATTGTGTAACACACTAACAGTAGCTATGGTTTTAATCAAAAGATTTTGACAGTTCTATAACATTCATTGCGCTATTTACGTTGTTGAGCAGATAATTTTATCGAATATATTAAGCAATGGATTAGTGATATCCTTCAAAATGATTCAGATTGTGGTTGAAAATGTGTCCTAGCAGTGAGTATATTATAGGCAAGTTTTATAATAACTGCCCTAAACGTTTTAATTTTTATTCAGGAGATTTGTTCGAGAGTGTTCTGAATTTTTTTTTCAATACTTAGATTTACTATGCATGTGTCAAGACTATAAGATGCCATTTGTTATTTTTTAATGAAACGGTTCGAGATTGATTTCAAAGAATTTTGTTTAAGGTATAGTAAGTAGGTAGGTACATTTTTTATCGAAAGATACATTGATTTCTTCTCTATTTCTCTAGGATTTCATTCTTTTTAATGTATAAAGTGAGTCTCTATACTTACTTATCGTAAAGCTTTGAGTTCATCAGTGTAAGTATTTGTAGAGCTAGTGTTGTGTAGTTGTATTGAATGTAACCTTTTATTGTTGATCTGTTATTTATTGTAGATAATAAATAGGTAGATTGATCTACATCGCCAACAATTCCCAGTCATTTAAGGAATTCTTAAATACTTCTAACGTTGAAGAACTTTTGTATGTTAAAAGTCTTTTTACGTCGAAATCTTTTTAAGAATCACTTAACAATGTGACATTAAGTGCCTTGTCCACCCACGATTAAACACGAGTTAAAGAACTTTAAAATAAACTCATTCTGAATTCTGATTTCTGAAAGCTTGATTGAAACTTAATCAGTCAAAGATAATTTAGCTTGAATCTCATGTTAGCTGTCGTTATTGATTGCAAAATAACAACGATTCACTTGATTTGACATGGTTGTATTTTAATGAGGGTTTTTGTGAAAATTTGCGACACCAGTTGGCACCACTGTGACAAGAGGTCTTCCAATATAAAATATATGATGACGTTCATCATTCGATTCATTCATTCGTTCATCATTCATTCATGACTAAAGAAAATATAGGCTCTTTGACAGATGCCTGGACCTGACGTGTCAGTGCTGCCACCTAGCGAACGTCATTTCAGAAAACCCTCATTGGATAGGCTTTCAGAAACCGGATTTACAGTCCGTTCACAATTATTTTGCATCAATGTCAGGATCACAGTGATCTTTATTGTAGGGGCAATAAGTTTGTTATTGGTTTGCTGCCATTGCCAAGGCTATAAAAATTACAATGTTCTTTATTTTCGATGCAATAAGGTTGCTATTCGGTTGCGGCTATCAGAGGTAAAATAAATGTGAACGTACAGTCGTACGTGTAATTAGCCTCTTGTGGACGAGGAGCTTGAAGGTGGCAACAGAATTATAACACGCCATGCCACGCGAAGTCCGTGTAGTGTGGTCATTGGTCACATTTTGTCGTTTGACCAATGAAGATACGTTTAGTGACGTCCAGTTATAACGTGTGTGTCGCTGCCCTTAGGAAGTTGTTGGTAGACGTGCCCCTTTGTGTTATATGTAGGTTTAACTGTATTGTAATAAGTATTTGTAATTACGTACTTAGATCATTCGTTGTTGTAAACTTGTAATGTAAACATTTGTGATACTTAGCATTAAGAACTAAACAAATGAATATAAACATCAGGTTTTAGTCGAAATTGTTTGATTTTAATAATTCTAGTAAATGAAGACTGTATTTTGCTGCTGGGGCTGCCACGATTCTTCAGTGCTTCGACTATGTTCGCAGAAGCGCACACTGATGGGTTTCATGCTCTTATAAGGAAGCAGTGTGCGTCGCTGCTGAGTCGTGTTAGGTCCAGTAGCAACAGTATGATAGGCGTGTTCGTGGACAGGTGGGACTCTCCACTGCTGCGCCACTGGATACGTTTGGATACTGCACTGTGAGCAGTGGACAGTTTCCTCCCTGTCTTAATGTGTGTAACTGTCTTATTGTTTTTTGTTTTTGTGTTTTTTTATCTGCTTTTATTTTGTGTGTGTTGTTTTATTTTGATCTTATATGTGTGTGTTACAATATGGATATTTTTCTGAAATAAATGTTTATTATTTCCTTTATTTGACTAAATACATATAAATTATATTTTTAAATATTAATATAAAAAGAAATATAAAAACATACAGTGAAAAAAAAAATGTTTTTTATTATTATTTACAAAAATGTTTGTGCTGGCAGAAGTTAATATCGATTTATATGCGTTGTAGACAATTATGATTAACTACTGTTATTTTTATAGCTATATTTGAAGTGATCATACTCAACTCACTAGACTGCAGTGTTTTCATTTGAGTCATAATACTATTTAATTATTTTTTTTCATTAAGTAAGTAGGTACCTAGTTTTATTTTCGAACAAGATAATATTTACCTAATAACAGCTAATAGACTTAAAATCATAATATGTACATACATGCATATAAATAAAACAAAAAAAGGGGGGAGAATCGTAGGGCATAAAAAAATTGGTCCGCATCGCTGTCAACAGGAAAAGTGCCCAAAAGGTTGGCATTATTTAAATCCAAACTCTTGATATATAATTTTCTCCCTGTTTTCAAAGCCTATGAAGCGAAGATTGTTCACAGAAGCAAATTATTTACTACGCAAACGGCAAGGCTCAGATCAAATGGATATCTGAAGTCCCAATCAACTTGTTCCATGGGAGGAATAGAACCGGTGATCAATAAGCTTAGAAACTAGGAAGCCACATAGCACTGCGGCTTTCTACCTGGCTTAGTTCTTATATCTTCGAGTTTCAATCAAACTGGGATTGATTCTAGTTGTTTACTTCAGACCTTGGAATGCTTGGAACAACCATAGTAGGTACCGATACTAATATTTCCAATGAGCGAATCGAAAACGGCCGGAAAATAAGAGCATAAATAATGTTGCGTAGCTTCCCGAATGCTGCCCAGCCGAGTCGGATTCGACGATTGACCTCTTTCTCGAAGTTAGACCTACCTAACTGGACAATTTGTCCTAGGTAAACATACTCGTCATTTTAAGACCCACTCTTTCGGAGGCTATACTGAGGTCATCGAGCATTGTACTGAGGTCCTCCATAGTCCTTCTTCAACTGACACTATCCCCATGAGGGGTATATATATCACGGCTAATAGCCGAAGTGCAGCTACACCTAGTTTTAGCCGGGTACAACTGCGGCTACACCTAGTTTATTCCTATAATACAGGCTTGACTTAGTTTAGGAGTTAGAGAATTCCATAATTCTATGTGACAGCGTACAACCTCTAAACTACATAAGATTTAAATTGTTATTAGATTAAGATTGTTGTACCTACCTTGATGGAAATAAATATTTTATTATTATTATTTTTAGTTTTAGCCGGGTACAACTAGGTGCAGCCGGCCACATGCAGTTCGTGTGTACTTCGGGAGGCGACGTAGAACGCAAGAGCGAGCGAAGGGCACCCGGAGGTTAGGTTTGGTTAGGTTACTTTGCGCCGTGCCCTCATCTCAGAAGTAGGCAGTGACCTCTCGCTGCCGGCCGTGGTCGAGTCCATGGTCGACAGCGAGGAGTCCTGGGACGCGGTGGTTTCCTTCTGCGAAACGGTCGTCTCGCAGAAGGAGGCTGCGGAAAGGGAGAGGGAGATCTCGTCCACTCACCCTGCCCGCAGCAGGCGCACCGGGCGTCGGCGGAGGGCGGACAACGCCCTCTTCCGGCCCCCCTAAACGGGTCCAGGGCCGACGGACTCGGGGACGTCCGTCACCCCCCACACATCAGGACCCGAGGTGGCGGCGCGATGTGTTCCACGCGCGCCCCTCTTAGACGTCGCGGGGGGAGTCAAACACCTCACTCCCCCCCCTGACCAGACGGGGCCCGCTGCGGCGGGCCGGCACCAGCCGGGGGTTGCGGAAGGATCGTACGTTCCCGCGACCCCCGGCGTAGGTGTGAGATGGAACACCGGGGTGGTTTTTAGTCAGTAAGAGTCTGACAGACCCCGCCGCCCGCCCCAGGGCGGCGGACATCCATGAGGATTTTCCACCCTGGATCAAAAAAAAAAAAAAAATGGTTAGGTTACTTTTCCTACGAGGCTGCTTGCGTACTGGCTGGATCCCCGCCCTGGGACCCGGAGGCGAAAGTACTCGCGTCGTTGTACCGGTGGCGCAAAAAAGCGCGGGCGCGAGGCGAAAGGCCATATGGAGCTGCGTCGGTCTCAGCTTCGCGAGGTCCTGGTGGCGGAATGGCGGGACAGGCTCTCACGCCCTACCACCATCTGCCTGCCTCGGCACCATCGAGGCGGTCCGGCCAGTACCTACTCGAGCGCTGGCTCGGGAGGAGGCACGGCTCCATGTCATTTCGGGACCTCATTCCCGGGAGGTCATTTCGAAGGACACCCCGTGGTTAGGTTTGGTTAAAACTAGGTGTAGCCGCACTTCGGCTATCAGTCGTAACATATACATCAGAAACTGCAAAACGCATCACAAATTTGTGTCTCATTAACACTAACTAACTCAGTAGGTGTAGTTACCCCGCTGATTGTCAAAACTGCCCCTAAATAATTTATAAAACCGTGACAAGCCAAGCGTGAAAGTTTAACGTTGAAATAGGAGTCGTTAGCGGCAGTTCCGGTTAGTATGAAAATGTGCGGTGCTGGCCTCAACTAGAACGTTTGACAACTACATTATGTACGCAAAGTTGCGGTGGCCGGTCGACATGGTCCATTCCTATTTCTACGAAGCGTTTCAAACTGTTACGGGCAAATAAAATCTCTCTGTCTACGGGCGGCAGTTTTGAATATTTAGTAGAGTGTCCATGGAGTTTCTTGCCCGTTCTTCTCCATAGGTACGCTTTGGACAGGCACCTAGCTTCATCTTTCTGACTGACCGACCTCTTGACAATGCAAAAGTGCCTGTAATTGGTTTAATTGAAATAAATGCTTTGAGTTTGAGTAGAAAATTTAGTAGTGCTCTTTGATTGTAGCAAATAGGACATACATATGTATTAAACGACTCCGGACTATTTTCTTATTTAAAGGATATACTAAAGTCAATTTCGTAGTTATACGAGCGCATTGTACCTAGTTTGTTATTGATAAGATAGTTCTTACATAAAAAAATATACATATATATATGTATGTAGTTTTTTCTAATCTAGGATAGATTGAAAAATACTAGAGCAATTCATAAGAGCATAAATAAATAAAAAATTAAAGAAAGAAAATAAATATACGCTTATTTGCGGAAAACATGACGCAGGGAAAGAACACAAACACAAAAAAGAACAACTTGGGGGGAAAATATACATCACATCCACGCAAAACGGCCATTCGCTCAGCTTCATGTTAAGCTATGCGAGATGAGCCCCAGCGACAGCCGGCGTTGACGTGATGACGTCAACCGGTGCACCGTGCAATAAGTTAACCAAAATAAGACATAAAATGAATATACAATACCTAGATCCAAATGTTTATACAAATATGATATTTATAAAATGGTAACATTTTTTAATTTTGTTTACTTATTATATTTGACAGCCTACAGGCGGGAGGATGATAAATGATTTGAAGCAACCTTTTTGATGTTATTCTAAAGTGTACAATTTTAAAGTTTTTTACCCGCATCTAAACTCTCAAAGTTGGCACCCTGCTCGGCGTAATTACTGAAGTTAAACGTGTGATAATGTTGTTGATGAGTTATTGGGTGACCCACATGTTCACAGCGCGCTAAGTTGCATAATTGCTAAAGTCTAAAGTTCACCACTCACCTCAACTTTAGCCTCCACAACGATTTCGTCGCCTCTGTTTAAGTTTTATCTTAATTCCCATGCAGTTTGAAAAAACATTGCAGCAGAAAGCTTATTAAATTCAGGCTTGGATTTTTTAAGCAAGTAATGCTGGAATCATGCAAATTGTAACAGTGGGAAGGAAAAGAATCTGGGTTGAAAAAAAGGTGTCTAGAATGTGGCAGTTGGTTGCTATCCCACGCAATTCGTGAAAGGAGAGCGAGCTACAGTTGCACAGTTGATAGGAATGAATTGGCAATCCGTCAACGGAGCAGCAATTTCAGCCGTAACATTCATTCAGATGGTAGCTATAGTATAAATGCGTTCAACCAATCCTATTGGACTTGTATCTGACTTTGATTCTGAATTCGCATTGTCTTTAACCTTCCTGGGCCTTATTTCACTATGGCCACTTAACGATTCCTTACTTCGAAACCATGTCAATTCCTTAGCTAATCCCGCCAATCCCGCGTTGATTTCGTGCAGTTTCGTTCATTGTGTCATAGAGAATTACGGCCCTGCCCAACTATGGGTTATGTCTTCAAAGGACTTTGGAGGATTGTTTTTTTCCGACCAATTTAATTTTGATAATACCATTATTGCGATATACCTACGGTTGGAGTGGTTTGACTTCCAAAATCTTGATTGGATAATTTGTGTTTTCTTGAAACACTTTAACTGATGGTCCTGAAAATTAGAAAATAATGGACATTTCATATTAATAATTTTATTATTACCGTATGCAGATTTGAGATTTCCGAGATAAAAATTTAAGATTCGAGTGGAAAATAATAATTTATTATGTTACGATTAGTTTGACAATCCTAACATTATCAATAATATTAATTAATTATATGAAATTGCAAAGAGTGGAGTAGGTAGGCGAATGAGACGTCAAATGAAACATCGCCAGGTTCTAAATCGAGGGCTGACGATAAGGGATTGGGATCAAAGATTGCATGCTTCGCTGAAAAGTAAGAAGGGTACCAAGATACAGTCAAGGGGCTTGTGTAATAATAATAACAGCTGCATGGGTCGGTCGACCAGGTTAAGCTACGCTTGCCGCGGTTGATCCGTGGTTGGGTGAACATCTTTATATATCAAGACCACGTCCCGGCTGTCATTCGTGGATCTTTGGCAGTCGTTACGGGTCGTTAGAAGCCCGAAAGTCTGACAACCAGTCTTATCGTTTTACCCAGTAATGGGTTGTGGAGGTTAGATAGACAGTCGCTTTATGTAAAATACTGGTACCCACCTATTCAGCTGCATCTGGTGACGCCGGCAGCCGACTTTGCCTTTTCCTAACGTAGTTGGGAAAAAGCTAGGCAGATATAAATACCCATAATGACACAGTCAAGTGGCACGGTGCGTGAAAATGTCACAATAAATTTTAAGGCGCTTACATGACTTAAAGCGCGGTCACTGTCGGACTGCATAGAAAAGAAAGAGAAGCGTGATGACACAACGCTGGTAATTTATTGCAAAATATGAAGCAATTATTTAATTACAAAAATCTATTGCTTGGACTAAAAAATTAAAACACTAGTATTTTAGTATATTGCTTGTAAAATAATCTGACAAAAAATCAGAATGATTGTATGTATATTAGTATGGTTTATATTGTAAAAAGAAAGTTTTTAGAGATATCTTCATGATTTTTTTCTATCGTATCAAATTAGTTGTATTATGTTTTCAACACACTATCCTGAAGAATATCATATATTTTTCAGATTTTGTTTACTGTAGTCGATCTTAAACTTTTGTTGTTTCTAAAACTTGCGTTTTTTATCTTTGGGTCCTGTAAACCCCTTAATGTAGACATTTAATAATCGTGCGTTAGTTATCGAGGATACCTCTTTTATCTGTTCTGTGATGGACACCTACATAATATTATACTGACTCATCTAGCGGCAACTAAGGAACTAGTTATCGGTTTCATAGTTATTGAATGGTTTGTTGCGTATCCAAAAACACAGTGACAGTTTTTTATTATTTATTTATTTAAACCACAATTATAACACCTTTACAGAATCATCCAAGGCGATGTTATAAGTTACAATGTCTAATATTTTACAAAAACAAAATAAAATCACTTAACATGTAAGCAAAATTGCAATAACGATATAACGCTGCTAGAACCCGGCCTACATGGCTTGAATCAATCATTGAAAAAGGTCTGACATTATAATGTCACACCTTTTTCAATAATTAAGTTAACCGACATTTATCGCAAGCGTACCTTTATTGGATCAATAGCTAATGACAATATATCTGGAGATTTCAGAAACCGAGCATTAATCAGGTCATCATAACAGCTATTCGCTAGGTTTTTCTGATCTATTTATTTTCTGCCGTTATTATAAAGCCATGATTATTAAGATTATTTATTCCTTTTATGATTTTATTAGCAACATTATTTTAAAGAATTACTACTATTCATAATATAATAATCATGTTTTTATTATATAATTATTATATTTATATAGGATAAACTTTACAATGGGACCAATACTGAAATGACACATAAATATCAGCTGCTCTATGTATATCGCGACCTATCATTAAAAAAAAATTAACATTAAAAACTCTTATTCCTGATCCTATTTGCGCGAACTACATATTTCATTGCATTATCGTTTATTCAACTTTGATTAGAGTAAAGTACATGATGAAACATGAAACGGGATATATACAAGTAGATGCACAAATAATTTATGTGATATCGTACAATCGGGTCGTGTACTTGCGTGGTTACACAGTGCGATCCGTCAACAGTGCACGCCCGTGCTATGGCACTGAGAGAGAGATATCTAGACGATTGTAGTACTGTTTTATTTATTTAGTCTTATTTCGTTATCAAGGTACAAACATATATATATGTATAACTAACTGTTTCTGAGGTAGTGTCAGTGACTGTTTAATTTTTCACGTAGTTTTTATTCCTCGTTTTGTTTCAGCATGGGAACCCATAGTGTGTTGTCTTTTTTTGTGACCATCGGAGTCGTTGGTTTATCTTGTGAAGGAGATAATCCCAATATTGTCTTTATAATGGCTGATGATATGGTGAGTTTTATTTATATTATTTTAAACTTAATCCTTGTGTTATCCAGTTTTTGTTTCCCCCTTAAATATTTTTTCTTTAGGTTAAGTAATATCTCCAGGGACGGCAGAAACCAACTCTTTTTTGTGGAGCATGTAATATATGATGAACTTTGTCATCGTAACTTAGTGTGATGATCGTAAAATCCATTCTAATATTATAAACGGGAAAGGGTATCTGTCTAGACAGACAACACACTTTCCGATTGGATTACAGAATATCTAGGTTCCCAAATATATATTTTGAAAGGACTGATATAAAGACGAGATATGAGGAATTTCATATTTCTATAGAAAACTTATTTTTCTCATAGCTCGTCTTTAAATCAGTGTCCATTCAAAATATATATTTGGGAACCTAGATATTCTGTAATCCAATCGGAATAAATGCACACTACATTAAGAATATGTTTGATTTGCAAATTATTTTGTTATTACGTTTGTATGAACTACGCATGCTCCGCCGGCCCCTTAAGGATAACAATAGACAGTTTCAATAATGTAAACCGGTAACCATTTCTATTTTATTATAGCTTTGTTTAAAAACAAATTGGTGCCATTGACACACTTATCCATTTTTTTATAGGGATGGAATGACGTCAGTTTTCACGGATCTGATCAAATTTTAACTCCTAACATTGACTTGTTGGCGTATTCGGGAATAGCACTAGGAAGGTACTACAGCCATGCGATATGTACACCCTCTAGATCAGCTCTTCTTACTGGAAAATATCCATATAAAACAGGTAATTCCTTTAGATATCCTATTTTGGATATTGCTAGCTTTTCTGTTTAAAATCGTTGTAAAGATATCTCATTAACCCGGTCATTGAGTCTGTCACTACAATGTTTATTATGATGTGTATTCTGTTAAGGGCTGATTTTTCCATCGCCAGATAAATTTTATTCGAGCAATAAAATTGGCGTTTGACAGTTTTGTACGAAATAACTGTCCAAATTTCAAAATTATTCCTCGAATAAAGTTGTCAGATGATTGTAAAATCAGCCGTAAGTCAAACTCTGTAATGTCTACAAATAATTTTCCATGTGTGAGTTTATTTTATTGCACATTGTTTCTTGGTACTGTAGTATGACCTAAACTGTGTTTTCTCAACCAGGGATGCAAGGTTATCCACTAACAATGGGTGAGGATCGGGGCATTCCAACAAGTTTGGTACTATTGCCTGAGTATTTCCAAGACGCGGGTTATTCAACCCATTTGGTTGGCAAGTGGCACGTTGGGTCATCCCGGGAAGAATATTTACCAACCAAAAGAGGCTTCGATAGTCATTTTGGACATAGGGGTGGTTACTTGGATTATTATGAGTACACTTACGAGGAAAATGTAAGTATTATATTTATCAATTTATTATTGTTTTCCATAGAGTAGCAATTACGGCGTAGGTAACTTAAAAAAAACTATGTTACTTGGGAATCTTTCTAGCTAAAGTCTTCGATACTTACCCATACTCCTAGTGGAAAACATTAATGGGTTTAGGGACACGAGGAACATCATCATCATCATCAGCCTATAATGTTCCCACTGCTGGGACACAGGCCTCCTCTCAGTGAGAGGGAGTGGGCCGTAATCCACCACGCGGGCCCAGTGCGGGTTGGTAGATGTCACATGTCTTCGAATTTTTGGTTCTAGGACATGCCGGTTTCCTCACGATGTTTTCCTTCACCGTTTTTGTGAGCAGTGGTGATGAAATAATTTACACAAAGTAAAGCGCCTGTCTGGGTTCGAACCTACGACCTACAACTCGTAAGTCACGGCCGTTACCACTTGGCCACCACTGCTCACACACGCTCTCGCTGCTCTGCACACGAGGAACGAGTAACTTCAACTGTTTGATGCAATTCCTGTATATTTTTGTAAAATAGTATAATGGCAGTTAAAGAATTGAGGACACTTCTTCAACTTAGGTATTAGGTATTACCCAAGGGAGTAAACTGGGTCCGATTCTGTTCTGTTCAATTTTCACTCAAAACATCGTAAAGGCTTGAAATATGCTGAAACTTAAACTTGGTTTATATTGCAAAGAACTATGTGATAATATTATCTAGAACACTTTACGAGGTTTAACCCTAATTTGTCTATTAATGAGTATAAAATGGTTTTCTAGTGGACCGTCGGCCAAGTTTCTGGTTTTTCCTTATTTAGAAACCAAACCCCAGCATGGGACGTTGAGGGTTACATCACCGACGTCTACACAGAACATGCCAAGTCAGGTAAGTTTTATTACCGATAAGAATGTTAAATACCGCACTGGTTACTGTTACTGGCTTTTTTTTTTAATAAACTAAATCTTGGACTCGTTTCTAACCAATTGGACGTAGAAGGCACAACATAAAGAAAAGTGGAAAAATATGGGGAGACCTTTACCCAGCAGTGGGACAATATACTCATAGGTTAACGGAAAAAAAACAAGTCTCCTGGGAATTAAATATATTGTCAAAAACTTGGAAAACCTTGTATCGGTTCTTAATGTGTAAGCCAGACTAAAGTTTTCGTCATATTTGTTATATTTACGTTACTCTTTAGGTTACGTTAGAGATATTCACATATTTTGCGATATAAGATAAAATATATCTATCTATCTGACATATCTGTTTAGATAAAACCCCTAAAAAAAAAAGATAAGATATTCCGTCTGGATCTCTTACATTGACCTTTAAATTATCATCATTCAATCTATCAATAAAAACCATGGATCGAATCTTCTTGCACTTAATTTTATTTGTTTTTAAAAGTTATCAAGAATCACGATACGTTGTCTCCCTTGTTCCTCTTGGTTGCCCACAACGCTCCACATGCGGGCAACGAAGGTGCCCCATTGCAGGCGCCACCAGAGGAAGTCAGGGCGATGAGACACGTCGAGTCACCTGAGAGAAGATTATTTGCAGGTAAATATTATACCTAAGGAATTAGAGGGCTCAGTTATAATTTGGCTAACACCATGTTGAAAATTTATATGTATGTCTTTTTGAGTGCCAAGACTCTCACAATATCCTCGTGATACAATACAACAAAATATACTTCATTGTAAACGGGAAATAAAAACACTACCACACTCAAACGTTGACATCCGCACTACTTAGAGTCCACTATGGCGGCGATTTGCGTGTTAATAATGTTCATCAAAATTATATTTCCGTTTACCTTTTAGCCATGGTTAAGAAACTTGACGACAGCGTCGGTGAGATTGTCCAAGCTCTATCTGACAAGGGAATTTTAGAAAACACGATAATTGTATTTGCATCAGACAATGGAGGTATGACAGTCGGCGATTATAATAACTACGCTTCAAATTATCCCCTGAGAGGAATTAAACTGACACCTTATGAGGGAGGTGTGAGAGTTGTTGGGTTGGTATGGAGTACCCACTTAAACAATACAAGTCATTACTGGGACGGGTATATGCACGTTACAGACTGGTTGCCAACTTTATTGAGTGCTGCTGGTGTAAAAACTCCCAAAGAAATTGATGGAATCGACCAGTGGGACAGTATTAACTCTAACTTACCTTCTCAAAGAATAGAAATGTATGAAATCGACGATAGCATAGGATATGCTTCAGTAATATACGGAGAGTTTAAGTTGATAACAGGTGACGTCGTTCAGAGTTACAGCACATACCATGGTACTGAACTCACAGGCATGATTGGCAATCCTCCGTCTTATGTCGAAGCTCTTAAAGGCAGTACAGTATACGGTTTACTAGAATCCCTTGGAATGTCCTTCAATACTGATGACTTGAGTCTAAGAAACAAAACAACAATAAAATGCGATACATCTTCGACTACAACATGTTATCCTGGTAACGGTGAGTTTAGTCAAGAAATGATAAATTCTAGGCGTAGTGAACAAATGGACTACTGAATAGCCAAGAACAGTCTACACACTCTCGAATTTCCACTCTCCAATCTCGAAAACCCTAATAGTGATTGTTGCTACATCTATATGTAATGTGTCTGAATCAATCCATTAGTTTGCTACTCCTTGGTATCAGACAGCTATCAAATGATAGACATATCCAATAATACTGCATATATCATTTTCAGGAACAGTATGTCTTTACAATATAATAGAGGATCCCTGCGAAACAACGGAATTATCCGCCAGTTATCCGGACTTAGTACTGTGCTTGCAAGCTCTGCTGGAAACAGAGGTGGAGAAAAGGATTCCTAGAATTATGCCAATTTTCAGGAACCCATTAGCTGCTCCTAGTCTGTTCAACTATACGTGGGATGTTTGGATTAAGTGAGGTAACACAATGAATCTCTATTATACGCAAAATACGCGCATTGACGTGGAATTACGTACACCAGCCCGTATTACCTATTATAAATGTTTGTATTTGCAATGTATCATATCAGCCTGTGATATATAATCAGTCTTAACGTTGCATGAAATGTCTGAAACGTGTTTATAGAGCCATCTTTAGATGTTTGTAAGAACAAAGGTCGTTCTTAAAATGTTAGTCTTGATTTTTTGTCATTGTAAGACTGGAAGCGTGGCCATGTAATGAATAATTCTTGTAGTTCTGCTTCGCAGTGAGTTCTCAGACAGAGATTGTTCAAATATTTACATACGAGTAGATATAACTGGCGAGGTCTTATTCGAGTTTTGTCCTTATCTTTTTGTATTGAGATAACGATCTTGCAAAATCTGTATGTTTTGTTTACTTAGGATACCGCGAAAACCGTGGTTATCTATAATGGCGTAAGCAATTTTAAAGGAAATAGCTTACAGAACTGAATTAGTCAGTTGTGACTTATCGTCTTCTTGTTATCTCAGTGAACGCGGAAGTGAAAACATTTTGCAACTCAATTAGAATTAAAGCATTTTGCTACACTGAGTTTTTTTTTAATTTTTCAGGGTTGCAATCTGCGTATTCGATTAGTTTTTTGAGCAAGAGTGGTTTTATGAAAATGTAAGTGGTAATAATAGGTATATTTTTTAAGTGCATTGATCTAACTGTTTTGCAAGAATAACAACAGAATATTAATAGTATTTTTATTTTATTAACAAAGTTGCAATTACTTTTGTTTTTGCAATTTATCTCTTCATAATGTCCAGATAAATGTTTATTGTTTATAACGTTTTTTATATGCGTGAGCAAAGGATTTTATAAAATTATACAAGATAATATGCTAGGTAAAAGTAAAATCATACATGGTTTGTTTTATTATGTGTACCTAATAGGTACATACCCATCCCCCAATAATTCATTTCTACTTTTGAAAGATTGAAGTAAATAGTCCCTAGTAAATATTTAGTAATACCTAAATAAAAATATATAAACTCAAAGTCAAATAATTTATTTCAAATAGGCACATTAAAGGCATTTTTGAACGTCAAAAATTACAATAAAATAGAATTGATTCTAGTCGCCCCTGCCAAAAGGTATTGTTAGTATAAAATAACTTATTTATTTATTTATTTATTTAATACTTCAAGCACATAAATGTACAGAGGCGGACTTAAAGCCATAGGCTTTTTTTTAACTTATATGTATACAATAACTGCTACGTTTTCAATCACATAAGTAGCTTTATTTAAACGTTTTACAATGAACTTTTCATTCTGACAGCAGTAGTAGGTTACCTTTGTAGAGCCCTAGAGATACCTTCGTATACATTTTCTTTTTTTATACCGCTGTAAAATAACAGGGTATAATATTAAAAAAATGATTGAATGTCCGATTTACAACAGTAGGGTTGGGACCAAAGTAGGATCCTCGATATTTTTACAACGCTGTAAAATAAAATTATTGTGCATAAATCTGACAAAATCATACTCTGCACCGTCGTAAAATAAAGACAGTAGGAGCAGAGCCAGTAATCCATGATTGATATGGACCAAACGAGTCGATAAAAGCAAATGAATGTAAATTCAATTATTTTGTGAAAATGAAACCAAAATGAAACATTTCGGAGCTCACACTACAAACATACTACAAAGGCGATCAAATACGTAGGCAAGTGCTCTAGATACGTTCGCCTAGTATCAGCAAGCATTAGTTTTGCCTAATCTGCTAATCCTCTAGCACTCCATTGCAAATCGATATCAATTAGGACTGAAAGCTTAGATTGTCAGTAAGTAGACCCCACTCGAAATTCTTTATTCCTGCAAGCGTTATGATTTATGTACGCACATAAATCTTACAGAAGCTAGCAAAATAAAATATGTTAATATCGTTGTTACGCCAAGGTTTGCAAGAACAAAATATTCAAGTTTCCACTTTATTTTAATAATTCAAATGATGAAACACAATCATTTAGTAGACAATTGGTTAAAACAATATGACAAAAAAATAAAATACTTTTGACAGTTTCAATATACACTATGTTGAAACTATCAAGTAAATCTTAACATTCATCATCATTCATTCATTTCATTTCATTCATCATCATTCATTTCATTTTTTTTTTCGTTTTACATTTTTTTTTCATTTTCATTCATTTTTTTTTCATTTTATGTTCTTCTTTTCATTCTATTCTATTCTTAACATTGAATTTGAAAAATATTTTTTTCAATCTAACTAATTGGTAGTGATGGGCTAACGATGGATTCTGTCTATTAACCAACTGATGGCTATAATAAACTATTGGATGTTATGATTACATTTTAGTATGCAGACTAGCAACGTCATTAAATACACAAAGTGTAAATTATTGTCGTATAGTCTGCACATTGTATACAAATACATTCATATAATACAAGATTGAAACTGTACGATGAAATTTTCTCAAAGACACTTCATGATGAACGCAATGAAGTGACACCTGAGCGATGCTACGAATTTGAGGTAGCTTTCAAACGTATTGTAGCAAAGGAATTTAGGAGCGTATTACAAACGTTTTCTTACAAAAGCGGCTGCTTATTACATGAACAGAATCTCTGTGAAACATTTTAAGTAGCTATTAAAGTGTTCCTCGGTAAGCCGCTTAATATGTAGCATGAATTTTCGCTGTTTACCTGTGAAGCGCTTCAGGTTAGTATAATATGCAGTTTCTTATCTTCACTTATGCTCTCACCTCATCTAATTTTTAAATCCGTTTACTTTGCTTTTCGGAGCCGAAGGCAAAGTTATGTTGACCAAGTTTAAGTAGATTATGTCCAAAAAAGACCTTTATTGGCTAACTTATGTCGGATGAGCCTGCATGTCAAGGTTCCCTTTTTCAGCAGTTAATCTATGTTTGTAAGGTGATTCAGTTGGTTGTAAAGGGCTTCGGCCACGCATATACGGCTTCACTTACCTATACTTTTTAGGGTTCCCTATCTCAAAAGGAAAAACGGTACCCTTATAACCACTTAGTTGTCCGTCTGTCAAGACCCTTTTTCTCAGAAACGCGTGGAGTTATCAAGTTATTTTTAAAAATGAATATAAATATCAAATACCCAGGGCTGCAATCCCTTTAAGCAGTGAAAAAAAATAAACTTCTAAGTCAATGCAATCAAAAGGTACGGGCGTTTATGTTCCGTTTATGCCGAATATTTTGTCAATCAATCAAAACCTGTAGGGTACTTCCCGTTGACCTAGAATCATGAAATTTGGCAAGAAGCAAAGTCATGCAGCACAAGGAAAAAAATAAGGAAAAAAATCCAAAATCCGTAAATTTGTAGATTACAAAAATAGAACCGTGATAAACTATTTACATCCCTACAAATTTGTACAGAACCCTGGGTGCGCGAGTCTGACTCGCACTTGGCCGTTTTTTTTCTTTTATAATAGCTCATGAAATGCTTCTACTGAAAAAAAATATAAACATCCGAATTGAGAACCTCCTCCTTTTTTGAAGTCGGTTAAAAAGGAAGATTGGCAAAAATATAATGGGTGTAACTACGACTATTTTAGTTAATTACCATTATGATTTCTAAGAAAACATTGTTTTCCTTGAATCTTTTACAGTGATCAGAAAATAGTATCTATGCAAATATCTTTTTGCATAATATTTTTGTATTTTTTCCTCATAGGTGCGCACGTAAGTGAGGTAGGTAGTTAATTTACGTAATGTAAGTACATTACGTTATGATAATTATTATTATAAATTAATAGGTATAGGTATTTTTCGGAACCTAGCAGCCCGGAGTCTGGGTTTGTACCCGGTAATGGCAATTGGCTAAGCCCTCTATTAAATAGGACTTAAAAAACATAATTAGGTACAGACGCCAGCACATCAAGCTACTACAATCTGTCAAATTCCTTCAATAGATTTTCAACTTTATCGCTAAAGTATAAAGTTCAAAGTTGATTGGGAAAATTTGACAGTTTCGGATAGCTTGATGGGCTGGCGTCTGTACATAACTGGCGAAATGTGGGTATACTATAGTTGCGTTGGAAATACAGACTTGACGATTATGTTATGTAATAGTCCTAGACCGTTGAATCAAGAGTCAATAAAAACTTAAAAAAAAAAAAACCGATTTCAAAAAAAAAAGTAACTGAAAAATAACTTTAATTTCGGAAGCCGGTGTCGTTGGTTCCGCATTTTCGTTTGTTGCCAACGACTTCCGAAATTAAAGTTATTATACACACATAAAAATTAAAAAATCATCCAAATTGAGAACCACCTTTTTTGAAGTTGGTTAAAAATAGCAGTTTACACATTAGTATCAATATGAACCTACGTGTGTATGTAGGTACATGTTTGTACAATAATTCGGAAAACCTTCCTATGTTGTTAAAGCATCGATGTAGACAATACTTATCCTTTTTAATGGCCTTGTATAATTGGATTTTCACAGAATTTATACCCAATTATAACAATGGATGTGTAATAATAAAGTTAAAAGTATGGTAAGGAATTTATTTCATGTACAGAATGTTTCATTGATGAAATACAGAATGCTATGTGTAAATATATCATTAGTTATAGCTATTGACAAAATAAAAGTGCACGCTTGTATTAAGGCTCCTTCAAACAGGCGCGACGAGTGTAGTGCCTTTGTGTCGCGCGCGATTATGTCGCGTGTTGCGCCTGTTTGTAGGAGCCTATATGTTATTTTCTCTTCCGTCTCTCCCTTCACCTCTTTTATTCCCAAGCTGCATTCATCAAATTAAAGAGTGTGTATGACTGACGACACATCTGAAAGCAAATAATGATTGAATTGATTGAATTATTTTTTCATCAACCTTTAAAAGGTATTTAATGTAAGAGTAAATAAATTATATTTAAAAACATTGTTTTTTTAATGTAGCATTATTAGCCTGTAACGTTCCCACTGCTGGGACACAAGCCTCCTCTCTTCGAGCGGGAGTGGGCTGTAATCTACCACGCGGGCCCAGTGCGGATTGGTAGATGTCACGTCTTCGAATTTTTGGTTCTAGAATATGCCGTTTTCCTCACGATGTTTTCTTTTATGTAACTTGTCAATATTAACCAAAGATCGCTGTCCATTTTAGCTGCAGATTTTCTGTTACTCTTGGGAAAGCGCGCGGCCTTTTTCGCCCGACTGCGCCAAAAAGAACGCTGTCCGACAGTGACCTACCTCGGCGAAGGTATCGAGATTTATCACGTAAAACACAGTAGTGATCCCCATGGGGATTCTGGCCCTCGTCATCATGAACAACACAATCTGTCGAATCCGCTTGTCTGGACATTTCTCCCAGCCACATGAGTATATCGCTTGACGAAACTTTTCGCTCTGGAATGAGGATAAAATCTAAATAAATACAAATGAAATGCTGTTCGTTGGTACGCGTCACTTGAGAACGGCTGAACCGTTTTGGGTATTTTTTTTGTTTTAAAAGGTTCGTAATAACCCGAACTAGATTTCCAGGAATGATAAAGGGCAACAAGTGACCAGAAAACTGGAAAATTCAGTAAACACTGTTGTAAAGTGCTTTTTTCTATGGGATTTCTTTTATAAATTATTGAAAGGACGGGACAACTTTTATCGGGTCAGCCAGTAGGTACATAATAAATGTTTGATTACCTACTTGTTAATTTCTAACTAACTGCAATTAGCAATCAGGCGGAGCTATTCAGTTAATGTAAGTCGATAAGTACTAACCGAAAGTTCTCTCCGATAACTTGAGATTTATGAATCTTAATAAATTCTGGTCTTACCGTTTCCATGAGAAGGTCACTGTAGTAACAGGGCATGTAAAAATGTAAAATGCAGCCAGCAAAGAATGAAATAAACTCGACGTTTATCCATTTATCTCGCAACTCCTGCAAGAATTAATTATAATTTATTGTGTACCTATAATTCATCTTGTATTCCGCGTCGTCGGATTATTTTAATGTTTAGAGGCTGTGTTTTATAGCTTTAGAAATGAAATCTGTTTTAACATTAAATAAAATAAAAATAAGACTAGGTTTTCTATTGTAGAATGTATTGATAAAATAAAATAAGACTAGGTTTTCTATTGTGGAATGTATGGATAAAATGAAATAAGACGAGGTTTTCTATTGTAGAATGTTTAAATAAAATACATGGATCTCTAGTTACTTACTGAGACTATTTGGAATGTAGTTAGTGGTAATAAAAAAGTAGTTGCTTTCATATTGTATTCGTATAAAATAGAAAAGTTATCTTCCACGCGATCCACTAACCTGCAAAATAATGTATTATTAATTTAAATGTTCAGCAAAGCTTAATATCATATCACCAAAGCACCACTAATAAAGGCTCCTATAAACAGGCGCGACACGCGATATAATCGCGCGCGACATAATCGCGCGCGACACAAAGGCCCCGCTCGTTGCGCAACTTGCGGTGCCTCTGTGTCGCGTGTCGTGTCGCGCCTGTTTGAAGGAGCCTTAAATTGCCGTACTTGTAAAGGGCTTGCAGTTTCGAAATAATTTTCTTCAATCCTTCTTCTATTTCTTCGTTATTTTCGGCTTCAACGAATAATTTACCAATGCGTCGACTAAGCAACTCAAGTTGTCCACACGTATGTAACATAAATATAGGTACCATAGGATCAAACCCTACATACATCGTTGAGGCATAAACAGCGAATAGGAAAGTTGCAATGAACAACAGCCAAAAGACTATAATTCCATTCTTATAGCTTTCAATTGGTTCAGGATACGTTAGATCAAAGAGAGGAACAAGAACAAATTCTCCCTTCCAGTAATAATATGCCATTAGTAAAAATGCTTTTATTGGAAAGATAGCGCCAGTGCCGAAGCCGAAAACGAGCCAGAATTTGCATACGGTAACACCTCTTTTAGCATACTGGACTATTATATCTCTATCTTCTTTAGATTTCTGGCCCGTTTCGTAGTCCCTTTCCAGGATGCTAATGAGTTCTTTAATAGATTCTTCATGATACAGGAGCACAATATATTTAAGAGTAATTGTACAAGATACGATAACCATCGTGCCGTTCTTGCTGGCTTCAGCAAATAAACCCAATTTAATGTCATTAAAAAAGATGGAATGCAAGAGAAAAAGACAACAAGCAAGTGTATTTGTCATTATGATTGAGAATCGAACTTTCCAGCGTGTGTCCCGTGCGATTGATGGATGAGCTCCATTTAAACGTAAAGAAATTGTTGCGATTTTAAAATTTTTTTCAAAATTTAAATCGATCTCCTCCATTTTGCCACTACAACTGTGCGATTCTGGCAAATAACTGAACCGTTTTGAATATGCTTTATGAAATAGTAAGCATAATTGAAGTCGTAGAATTGAAGTGATTTCTTTGTGAAAAAGGGCATGCTATTGACAGAGTAATAACTAATAACACGTTAACTGGCAAAACAATACTTGATGGAAGTCTACCCTTAGTCTGCGGATTTGCTCTCCCAATATTACGTTTTATTATTTTTTGTAGTAGACGTCGCGGGATAAATATATAAAAGCTTAGGAAAACTTTTGTTTTCATTAACTTGAATTTTTATTTTGAGTAGATATATTTTATCACGGTAGGTAGATTGGTAGTTGAAAGAAAAGTAGATTACGCACCTTGCTAAAGTGAGTAATTAATGCACTCGTGCTAATTTTTTGCCCTCGCGTGCGCTCGTGCACCGACATAACACTCGTGCATTAATAACTCACTTTGCTCTCGATGCAAAAATCTACTATAATTGTATGTAGAGAACAACTAATTCATTTCCATTCGTATTAGAGTTACAAGCTTGTATCATTACCTTGTATCTGACACAATAACCATATGCGCCTACAACGTTACTGCACGCACCCCCGCATTAGGTGCTCAATTGAATTATGGCTGTCATCAATCAAGCTTCGGGAGCATTACTGAAACTTCTTATCTTGTCGTCAAACCGATTATGGGAAATTACTTTTATTACGGAATTTTCACATTTTCCCATCTTTTGTATTGTTTGTTGACCAGGTAAATTCTTCCCTGATTTCAAGGGGCAGACTGCTCAGCGGTGTTCTCCCATATTGGAAAATATAGATAGGTAGATAGGTACTGAGATTATCACACTAATATTATAAAGGCGAACGTTTGTGAGAGTGTGTGTGTGCTTATATGTTTGTTACTTCTTTACGCTCAAACGGCTGGTCCAATTTTTTGATAAAATTTGGTATGAAGGTAGCTGACACCCTGGATTAACATATAAGCCTACCTTTTATCCCGATATTCCCATTGGATCGAAACTTATGCGGGTGGAACCACGGGGCGCAGCTAGCGTGCGTAGCGATGGTTAGGTACTGGCCCTACAACATGCAGCAGTGAAAGTGTAAACACCAAATTATTCGTAAAAAAAAGAATGGACGAGAAAAAAAAGGGCTGAGCAATCGACTGCTGCGCTGCGTGTCGCGGGTTCGATTCCCGCACGGTAAAAATATTTGTAAGTATTGCCTACAGGTAGTTGTTCCGGGTCTGACTGTTTGTATATATGAGTTTAAATGTTTGTAAACGCACCCACCATACAGGAGTAATTCCTAGGGGTAAAATATCCCTTGAGGTTTTTTGCCTAACTCGAGGCGAAGCAAAATTGTAATCTACAATTTTATAGATATTGTAAGTATAAAGTTTAGGAATGATAAACATTTTAATGGTCGTTCAACCGTCTGTTTTACAATGAGCTAGGCACATAAAAATGGCAAGATAACGCACGAAAGCTTATTTTTGATGGGCCTATAAAACTGTATCAGAGATTGTAAACACGTATAGGATTATTATGGGAAAGGCGGCTCTATATTTTTGTTCGTCAATTTACTTGAACAAGATCGAAAAGGGCGTTCTATTCCGTTGAGACTTGCATCCTAATTGCGTAACAAACTTTCAATAACAATCATAATCAATTTGACGGATATTAATAATAATAATCCATTTATTTCAGGCGACGCAGGCCCAATGATAAATACCTTAACCTAAACATACATATTTTAATTATAAAAACTAACTATTGTGCTCGAAGTGATAACTATGTCGGCGTCGTGTTGCGCTGCATGGTGTCCCGTAACCTTCCACGAAAACGTCGGTACTGCTACACCTGTCGGCCAAAACTCTTCCTTCATGAAGGTTTCCAGGTACTGAGTTGGAACCCGCACCACAAACAATTTGAAGTTTATGTTGTGGCTGCCGGGTCAGCGGGATTGTCCGAAAGGGTTACCGCTGGCCCCGAACATAAAGGGCTAAGGAAGGAATACGGGTGGGTTTTAGTCAGTAAGAGTCTGACACTCCCTTCCGCTCCACCTAGAGTGGGAGGGGTCATTTGATGATTTCCCATCCTGAAAAAAAAAGATACAGGCTGTGCCTAGTTTGGGACTCGCTGTTAAATCGGTCATTTTTTCTCTTTCGGTTAGAACTGCATGCTCATACTTGTATGTTTGTAAACATGCAAGATTTAATAAATTAATTTGAATTAAAAAAAAAAAACATAGTATGAGTCGCTTCAGGTATAATATCAGGTATAGCTTCATCCGGTTTAACTGGAAGCCGAACTCAACATAGTTGGGAAAAGAGCAGACAGATTGATATGGCTTATCAGTTATCAGCACGTAAAAACTTATCGCAAGTTCGCAACAGATTGGCACGGCAATGACCCTTGTGAGTGATAAAGGGGGTTGTGGCATTAATCACGCTTGTTATTAAGGGGACTACATCACCTAAAGCGCGGTCACTCTCAGACTGCATAGAAAAGAAAGACAAGCACGATGACACAACGCTGGTAATTTATTGCAAAATACGAAGCAATCATCTATTTTACAATAAATTACTACTACTAATTAATATGTTGTGTACTAATTGTATGTTGCTTGTAGAATAATCTGACAAAAAATAGTGTATGTATATTAGTATGGTTTTTATTGTAAAAATAAAGTTTTTAGAGGTATCTTCATGATTTTTTTCTATGGTACCAAATTAGTTGTAACATGTTTTCAACACACTATCTAACTAGTATACCTATATGCTAAAGAATATCATATATTTTTCTGATTTTATTTACTGTGACCGATCATTTATACTTGTATTGCTTCTAAAACTTGCGTTTTTTGCGTTTAGGTCCTATAATCTCCGTAAACCTACGAAGGACGAAGCTGCTGGAAATTCCACCGACGTACCTAGTAGACGATGATAAATAGTTAAGACGATAACAGTGGCCGATTGACATTGTAAATCAAAAAGAGAGACATGAGACATAAAAGTTTAGACCTTTTTAACAGTCGGTAGTCAAGTAACCAATCCCCGGTATTTTTGTATCATTCGTTTCTTCAGTAACAAGTGTTATAGTTTTTACGTAAACATAAAAAAAAAATTGTCAACATTTCAAAGTCCATTTTCAGTATTCCCGAGGAATTCTACTTTATATTTGTTCATTTGTATTCCGTCCGCGGACCAAAAGACCCGCGGCTGTCTTGAATTCCTTATTTTGAATCTCGACATCTCTTTTTTTGGAGTCTCTAAGCCAATTTATGAAAAAGATAACAACATGAAGAGTGGTATCTTATGTGAACATCTGATGTAATTTTCTTATGACGGTTGTTGTAGTTACATTGTTTATCGTATTACATAGAACCTTCATAAGGATAAGGAAGGTGGCAAACCACATTCTCCTTCGTATGGCTGTTTTAAGGTTAATGCAAAAAGGCCTTACCAAAATTTTGCTAAGCGGATTCGACATTTGCATAACTGTTAATGTATTTTAAAAGCGACGTGTTCGCGCAAAGTTGCGAAAAATATTTTGCGTTAGCTTTTACAAAGTTTTTATTGCCGTTGCCGACGCCTCGCATGTTACCTACATTTATAAATAATATTTCCTGCTTTGTGAATTCGCCTAATGTTGTGAATATTTGAATTTATTTTGCGATTCGTACACGTACATTTTCTGGTGTATTGTAGCGCTTTTCTGCTTCAAGGGTTCGGATAAATTGATAAAGGGATATTAGTATGATTCCTGTGCCCGTAACCCTTGGAAAAAAAAAGCAAATCAATTAAACATGTTCCGAATCATGATTCGACTTAGACCTTGTTCCAATTCGCCTAAAGTGACGGTCGTCGACCAAGCAAAATGGGTCATCTCGTCAAACAGACAGCTTGATGGATCGCCTTTGGTCGGTCTGGGAGAGCGGACAGCAGCTGACTCATTCGGAGGGCATTACCATGCTTTCGCTGCTACATTATTGAGAGAAGATTGTGACCGCAAGACCGAAAACTATCGCCCCGATAGTTCAGTTTTCTTTTAGCCTTTTGGAATGGCAAGAATTTTCGATGTGTTAGATTTTGTGGATCTATATTGCATCATGCACTAGCGCAACATAGGTAGAAGTACCTACTTATCTCAAATATCTTATCAAAACGATAGCACATTTTAGATCTAAAATTGATCTCGTAAATTGTACCATGCCGTCATGCAGATATTATTAATTATCTCTAAGTATAGCTAATTACTTACCCATTGGTTAATCTTATTCCCATTTTTTTGTTATAAAGAAACTTTGAAGGAATGGGAATTACTAAATAGAATAGAATAGACAAGATATAACTTAGACTATGAAGGAATAAAATTTTTAGTATTTATCTGTGGAGGCTTGTAATTAGCAATTTAGTTATATATTATTGTTATTATAATGTTATTAGTCTGTAAACCTTCCGAAAATAATAATAATAAAAATTTACTTAGGTAATAGGTAATACGGGCTGGTGTCCGCAATTCCACGCCAATGCGCGTATTTTGCGTACGGAAAAATTAAAAATTAAAGTATACGATTATTTTTTTCAATGAAAGATAATGTTTTTTCTGATTTAAAAGAAACCACCGCCCACATTGAACTACCTAAAGGAGATGAGCAACAACCAACAATGGATGAACTGAAACAATATTTAAAAATATCTGAGAGTACAAAGTGAATTGAAAAAGTATAGGTAGGTATCCCTATTTATAGAGCTCAGTTTCAATTCACTGCGTTAGCACTCCACTATATTTGGAGCTCTCAAAAATCTAGGCTGAACTACAGTTAAAAAAGAAAACTCGGTTTATTTGCACAGGCAGTTTCCAGACTAAAGTGACATAGTTATCAATTGATATCCAAACGCTAAACGGAAAATATTTTGTTACCATTTGAAAAAAGTATCGCTGCAAGAATTTAGGTACCTATTTACGATGCATACAAATCGGAATAACGCCGATTTCAGTTTTCATCTAGTTTTCATCTACATAAATATTGCTGCCTAGAGCTGTGTATCGATAAAGGTTGTTGGCTGGTCAGAAAAAAAAAAAATGATATGTGTATTTGCAATCGTTATTTGCGGAACTCTTTGATGGATATGCGGTGTGTACGTCACAACGGGAACTAATTGAAGCGGACGCCGGACGTCCGACGTCGGGAAAAAACTGCAACACGATGGGAAAACAAAGGGTAGAAATAGGTTTTTGTAGCAATCGTCTCGTCTGACGAGGGCTGCGAATGGATGAATTAGCCGTTTTGTTTCAGGAATAGCCTGCACATGAGCTAAATGCACGTCTAAACTTAAAAGGAAGGAGTGAAGAATAATAGTAGTGAATGACTGCAGTGTCGTAGCCATTTTTATTTCAGAATTGGCAATGAAAATGTATTTTTCTGTCAGTTGACGTGATAAATGCTTGGCTAGAATTTTGAACATTTTGGTACGTGCTCTGGCAGTTCAAGAAGGGAGTAACAGGTGGTCCGATCTATTAATTTGTTCAATGCATTTTATACAATCTTGCGACATCTGTAATGTATTGTCATAAAGAACAGCGGTGCTATTCTGTAAAAATCTCACCGTGAAAACTTAGGTGAATTAAGCGTGGAGCGAGCTGTCAATAGTGTCAATTCCTAGCAAAAATAAACTCACTTCACCTAAATTTTCACGGTGAGATTTTTAGAGAATCGTCTGGCAGAAATTATAGTTTTCGAACGTATGAAGTCCGTAGCCAAAATCATAATAATGAGCACTTTTAAACAATAAAAGCGACGATTATATTCAATAAATAGCGCTGGCGTGACCACATTTCTCTTCAATCAAATTTCTAATAGGTAATTCATTTGTCAAATACCAAAACCACGCGCTCCTTGCAACCATTATTGTGGTAGATAAAGTAACGCCATCACATCTCACTTATCATTACGTGTCTACGTGTTGGTACGTGGGTAACATTCTCAATTCCCTGATGACGCAACACGTTATTATAATTAGGCACTCGGTTCAGATCCGACTCGTATCCAACAGAACAGATTCGGAAACATTTACATGTATCTTGCAACTTCCAACGAATAAACCTTTGTTTTGTTCTTATATTTTCTGTGAGAGTTTTGGGGACGTTTAGAACTGCGTTTTAAGGCGAAAGCGCCAGGGCAGCCCGCGAAATTAAAATTTTCTTAAGTTTTTTGCGATTTGCTGGTCAGTATTAACTTGTACGTCGATCAAAATATGATTCGCGGTCGTAACAAATATGTAATCATTAAAGTCATCAACACAACTCTCTAAAACCACGTAACTCCAAAGAATGATGATTTCATGAAACAGTTATTCTTTGGAGTTACGTGGTCTTCTAAAAAGGAGGTGGTTCTCAATTCGGATGTTTAAATATTTTTTGTTATATATGTTCGGGCATAACTCCGTCATAGATAGACCGATTTGCAAAGTTGTTTATTACATAACTTTATTTGAGTTCACACCGTCGCCTATCTTAACTTATTTTTTTTTTCTTCCTAAGAGTGAATAATTGTATTATTTTTGAGTGAAATAAATTATCATTGTAAAACTGTAACTATTTTCTATGTCAGAAGAGATATATACCTACTTCTTTCTCGTGACATTGACCTGAGCCTTAAAATAAATATAAGAAAACGTTGCCATAGTAAGTTAATGTTGTGAAGTTAATCTGTGCTTTCATGTTTGTTATAGTATGTGCCAATACCCTAACCGCAAGAGTGCACTGACCTAGATAACGCGCATAGAAACAACCTTGCACGCGAGCCCCGAAACCCGGTGACGCCGCATAGTGACGCACGTCATACAATGCCCCCCGTTTATCGGATGCATGTAACCTTTTTTGGAATAAGTAAAATTATGCTATTTTGTATCATCGATCGGAATAGGAATTCTATTTTTTGTAATATTTAAATATTGTAATTTTACTCTTATTAAAGTTAGAAATCCTTGGCCTTGTTATTGGCACATCAGCTTTATCTTTAGAAGTACTGTCGTTGCGTATTTACTTAAAAAATAGGTTATGTGCACGATTGACATAGACACGTCAGAAGCTAGGTGCACGGTTCCAATTGGTTGTTTCCTATGGAGAAGAGCCGGCAAGAAACTCCACTGCACTTTTAAAAATAATTGGCATTTACAATGTTTTCAAATTTTATGGGAAGACTGTGTAGAACTGTCAACAAGTCCTAACAAAATAGAAAATTGTCTACAAGGCTTCCACTTTCTACACGTTCATAGAATGAACCTTGAGCATGGTTTTTGACAGCTCGTAACTATGATTCGCTACCTATAGTACATTACATGGGTTTATTTACGCACAGAGACTCGATTCTTGTCACAACTTGCATAATTCTAAATACAAAAAAGTACCAGGAATAAAAAGATAATGCCAATGGTCAAATCCAGTAGTAGTATGACGGGCTGGTGTCCGAACTTCCAAGTGCAAGCGCAACTTTTTGCGAACAGCCGGGTAGTTGCGTAGCACACACAAATCGCACAATTGATCGCAATGGGTTTAATTTTGTCAGGCCACGTCCATTGCATTATTTACCTTGTTGAGCGGACGAATTTTTCGAACCTGCAAACGAAGCAATGGATTGTAATGAATGAATGGAATGGATTGTAATAAAAAGTACGTTACGCAATTAAGGTGTAGGTCGAATCAAAGATTGGAATCAACGATAAGAAAATTCACATGCACTTACCTAAGCCTTGATGACTTTTGAGAAAGTACGTTAACTTTCTCAAAAGTTACACGGGGCATACAAATATACCTAAGTGTTATAAACATTATGTTTAACCCAATTTTACTTATGTAGAAAAGCTCATAAATAACTGAACATGAAAAAATAAACACATTTTATCACGTTAACAAGTTACAAACGGTACTATCTCCCAAGTTACTAACTTGTTTTTCACGTTCTTTCGGTCGTCGTACTGGGAATAAGCCCATAAATATAAATAAAGAATTTTCTGCTGCTAAAATATTTGTGGTTAAAACATAATGCGATTTGGCATTATGTACTTACCTATTCTTTTTTAAAGTTAGCCTACGCTGTGTACTGAGCAATAATTTTTTTTATTTTATTTGAAATGGGTGTGCTCTTGACTCTAGTTTGGGTTAGAGGTAACAGAGACAAAGTCGACAATGGAGTGAGCTTACCCAGAAGAAGCCTGTTCATTTTTACTTTGAAGAGATTCGGTTTGTATGCGCTCGGAAACATAGACGCAGGTAGAAAGTTCCACTCTTTTGCTGTGTGCATTTTATAAGACTTTTGAAAACGCTTAGTGCGAATTGGTGGAATAGTAACTAGGCAGGGATGGTAACTTGCAGCGCGTCTGGATGTCCGAAGGTAGAAGGGGGCCGGTGGAATGAGATCGTGGAGTTCTTGGGCACTTTCACCGAAGAATTTCCCCCAAATCGTTCCAGACATCCTTTTCTACCCAACCCTTGCGGTACTTGTCTAGTCCGTCTCGACACCTCGACCCAACCCTAAATACCCTACTCCAGTTTTGGAAAAGATTTCCAAAAAGAGACACTTAGCCCTTTTCACAAAGTAAACCCAACCAGGTTACACATCCTGTACTTTGTACCAGAGAAGTGATGCTACTGAGAGTCAGGGCCTGTGGCTTTCTTTTGGTCGGGTCGAAACATTACATAGGTAAAATGTTTTTCGACACTAAAAGATTTGTGCTTCCATGGTGTAAAAATAATTGAGATAACAAGCGCAAAAGTATAGCAGAAATAGAAGCTGACCAATCCCTGGAGAGCCAACCGGTAGGAATCAATTATTAGAAAATAAAAACGAGTAATCTAATCTTCTATCAACGAAGAAAAATGCAATTTACTATGTCTGCAACGACCTACCGTTGCAGTATATAAACACTGAAATGAAATAACACGCAAATGGTTTGTGGCATTTTTAATTTGTTGAAGGAGCGACGCATCCCGGCTTCCTATGAAGGCAGTGTTTCACTTCACTAAATTGCAAAACTGCGAAATTCAGTAGGTACGCTGTGGTGCCGTTTTACAAACTGTCAGCAGGCATTTTGTTGAAGATACCTACGGCTACGACAGAACCGAAATTTTTTAATGAATATTCTTCTTATATCCCATACAAATTATTTTCCTGTCTAACAACAATGATTGATCAATTGGATTGATTGATTCAATCAATTGTTGGATTAATCAACAACTACAGTAAATATGACATCATACAAATTGTTGGCTTTCAAAAACAACATGAGTTAAGAGTCTTATTCATACTACTGTTGATGCAGTTCAAGTTTATTTATTGTGGTACACAGGTAAAAATATGGTGTTACAGTTTATGAAATGAAGTACATCTATGACCCGCCTTTAGGCATACAATAGTTAAAGACTAGCAACATTATAGTAGTAGTCAATAGTCAATAGATTAGTAGTAATTAATATATTAGTAAATAATCATCAATAATTTAAAAAATATGTCACTAATTTTATAGTAATATAGTAGTCATTAGTTTGTTAATATTTAAAACAATAGGCAATAATTTGATAATATTTAATATAGTGATTACTAACAGCTATTCAACTAAAAAAAAAATAATAATAGTAGGTAATATAATAAAAAAAACTGGAACTAATAATGATAATGGAATTAATTAATGAATTAAAATCTGTCTTCTAGGTACTCATTAACAGAGTAATATACCTTATTATATAATAGTTTTAATAAAGCTTTTTTGAAATCAAGTATTGCAGTGTCACAAGCCTCCTACCAAAAATGGTACAACAAAATAATACACATAAAATCTTCAAAGCTTTGTCTCTAGCTCTAGAATAAAGAGCACTTACCAGGTAAATGCTCTTTATTCTACTTACCAACTAGTGTTACAATTTTCAAGGGAAAACTTTAATCGAATTTCTTTATCCACGATTGGAAATCGAATACCACCAAGTCGTAATGCATTTATCTATTAGTCGTTTATCTCCATTCCACACTCGAACTAACCTTTTGTTTCCTAAAATAGGTAAGGCGATGTCTCCATACGTGGCCATAAACTATAGAAGGCGGCATTGTCTCGGGTATTCTGCGCAAACTAGTCGGATCCATATGTCTACCGGCGAACAGAGCGTAATTAATCAAAACAGTCGGTGTTCAGTTTAGTGATTAAATTGATGAAGATTGTACGCAGCTGCGCTGTGCGGCGCGTCAGAACGTTGTCAAAGTGAGTCGTGTGCCCGCTACCCGGGGTGCCTGACCTGAAGAGGGTAAGAGGTATTCTTGCTTAGGAAACTCTATGAATTATTATTTGCCGAGATTTCCCTCGAGTCGAGCCCATGGTTATTATACAACAAACTTTTAACAGACCCATAATTATGTCGTGGCGAACCATCACAACTACTGAATTAAAATATACGTAACACGAGATCAGACAAAACTTATACAGGGTGAAATTAAATTGCCTAACAAAACTGTGCAGACGTGATGACTATCGATTTCAAAAAACGATAAAATGGAAATAAAAACTTTTTTCATGGGGCGACTACCGCTGGTAGTATTGTTACTTTATAAATGATAAATGATTTTATTTCTGTAAGTAGGTTTGCACAAACACTTTTACACGTCAATCATAATTTTTTTAAACTAGATGAGGTTGGCGTTTCCTATCTGACTACTCTGAGAAGAAAGGCCGAAACAAACTCAGAGGTCATAGTCTCTTTTAAAGTCCAGACATAATCTTGGTCAAGTTATATGAAGACCATGTAGGTCGATGTCTGAGATGGTCTTTTGAGGAAAGAACCACACAGATTGAGAGGACCTGTCCAGTCAATGCACGCATTTGTCAGAAATCATGCAGCTCAACTCAAGACTTAAGGAGCTCAACGATTCGACGAACAATACCAAAGAAAGGACATTTGGGTAGGCCACATAAATTACTCAAACTGCCAGACCATAGAGAGAATAATAATAAATATAAAATGCCTAAATTAAATGACCCACATCGTCTTCACATTCACAATAATTAAAATAACATAATACTTTAAAAAGTAAGCAAATGTCAGTTAAAAAAAAAATCATTAATGTCAATGTGTATATAAAAAAAAAACATCAAAAACACTCAAAATGCAGAAATTGGAAGCAACTCAATCCCAAGCCTTTGTATCCTCAATATAATCTTTAACGGTATAAAAGGCTTTCTGGCACAACTTACGTTTAATGAACGATTTAAATTTATTAAGGCTTAGATCTTGAACGTGGCTTGGTAGTTTATTATAAAAGTGTATAAATTTTAAGTACGAGTTGAGAAAATATGTTTGATCGTGTTTAGATATCTATACTAATCACGTCTGTGAAGTTTACACATAGAAAACTGTTTTTTACACCGATATTTCAAGTGAATACACTAACTGCGGTAGATGACCCCGGAATAAAAATCATTATATTAATTTCTTTTTTGTTTTATCTACTAGTGCTAACGTCATCTCTAACTTGGAAAATTTTGTTTTTCTAGTCCATGGAGTACCTCAAACTATTATTATGGACAATGGATCGCAATTTCAATCCCATGAATTTCGCAACTTTCTGGGCAGATATAATATACCATATATATTTTTCTCTCCTCACTATTGCCCCCAAGTTAATCCCACTGAAAGGTACAATCGCACTATAATCACAGCTTTGTCATCTTTGGTTGGTGATGACCATAGATCTTGGGACATCCATCTTCCTAAAGTCCAATACGCTATGAACAGCACAACTAATATTACCACTGGTTTCTCTCCTAACTTTTTGCTCTTCGGACGTGAAACAGTTACTTCTGGCTCACTTTATACACCAACTAATAATCTTGATGAAATTGTTTTTCTACCTAGGGACATCTATGCTACTAACATAGGTTTATTGTCTGCAACTTTCGATAAAGTTCAGATAGCCTTTCATATTGCTCATGCTCGTAACTCTTCTCGTTACAATTTGGCAGATATCCATCACGAACGCGGGGTTTTGTTAGCTAATTTAATTTGACTCTGTATATTCGTAAACCTTGTTTACAGCTTCCCTTTGGTCTATTTCTATTTATATTTTTATTCTCAGGACCAGACAGAGACGATGGTATTCAAATCGATCATCTTGGTGTAGTCAATTAATTAATTGGACGTGGGACACGTCTCGTTATGCGATGTCACTTGCAGAACGCTATTCGAAATAATGATGGAGTGACAACCGCTATAGGTGTGACACCGATAGATGTACTGAGTCAACCTTAAGTGCTAAATATAGGTAGCAACGCTTTGGGGTTTTACTTGTTTAGGTAAAGTATTTTCTAGCCGAAAGGTTATTTATTTAGGGACAATCTAAAAATACTTTAGGTTTAATTAAAAAAAAAAATTAATTAAGTAAAATACTGATAGGGTTAAGCTAATAGCATAATCATACTATAGTATTCCCACTGCTGGGACACAGGCCTCCTCTCTGTGAGAGGGATTGGGCCGTAATCTACGAATAATAAGTCGCCGTAATCCAGCACGCGGGCCCGGTGCGGGTAGGTTAACCACCTACCCGCACCGGGCCCGCTAACACAAATTAGGTAGGTACTAATTCAGATAAAATGAAACATTTACTGGTACTTCTGTCCTACCATTCAAGAAAGAGAGACGTGAAGCATTTTTCTGCCAAAATAGTTTATAATTATATATATATGTTATTTACATATATTATTTATATTTTATTTTATAAATTAAATAATAAATTATCTCAATATTTATTAATAAAAGGGTTAATAATAAAATAAGAGAAATAAAAAATGGTTAATAATTGTCCTGTAATAATATAAGGATCTTCAACTGGTCGAGTCGGGCGGGCCGGGTCAGCGGGATTTTCCGAAAGGGTTACCGCTGGCCCGGAACATAAAGGGCTAAGGAAGGAACACGGGTGGGTTTTAGTCAGTAAGAGTCTGGCACTCCCTTCCGCTCCACCCAGAGCGGGAGGGATCATCTGATGATTTATTATCCTCAAAAAAAGGATATATTTCAAAATCTAGGTATGTACAGGTGTTTTTCTCACACCTGTTAAAATAGCAATGTGTCACTGACGCCATATGAATTCTATAGAGCAACATTAAATTTGTGAATTAATTGCTCAAGTGTAAAAACATCACGTTCTAACAATGTGCAAAAAACTAAGCTTGAAATTGTAGGACACTTTTAACATCTCATCGCAAGTGTCACTTCGCTCGAGACTCCTGTGAAATCCTTTATCAACTTTTCCATTAAATATCTCTATCCTAGAAAATAGCAAAACTAAAGGTGTGTTTAGACCTTATAAAAAATCTGCAAGAATGAGACTTGTTGCTCATCGAAACTGGAGGGAAATTATTGTAAGATGTAGTTAATAAGCTAACGGTATTATTAATTATGGTTCCGGAGTTAATCGGTATGATTTTAGTAAAATTGCGTTTAAACAGTTTCTCGTTTTCGTCGATGTTCCATTTTCATGATCCCATGCTGGATTTTTTTTTAAATTGCGAAATAGACCTGCAGTGCGATTCTGTAACCATCTCACCGTGAAAATTTACGTGAAATGAGCGTGGAGTGAGCTGTCAATAGTGTCAATTCCTAGCTAAAACAAACTCACATCACCTAAGTTTTCACGGTGATTTTTACAGAATCGACCGGCTGCTCTTGACCTTGATCTCGCCTGTTGAAAAGTGATGGATGAAGTCTACGATGGAACGAGTAGCAGATGGAAGCCCAGAAGATTCCTTGATGGGTGACGGGTTATACGTGGAAGGGAAACAAATACGCTGGCAGAGAGTTCAATACTTTTGCCGTGCGCATAAAAATGTGTGGGAGAAGCGCTACGTACGATTAGTCGGTACAATCATCTTCTACATTGTTTTCTGGCCATGCATTATAGAAAGGACAGCAAATATCTTAAAATAATGATTCTGGTGTTTTAACAAAATGTACAATACTTCTTAGAAATACCACAAAGCTGATATTTCGTTAACTAGAGATAGAATTTTCTTTGAAATGAAATATTATTTATTTTATTTTTTTAAAAAACGTTGCCCCACACTAGGAATTACACCTGTATCGTGGGTGCGTTTACAAACATTTAAATTCACATACACAAACAGCCAGACCCGGAACAACTACCTGTAGGTAATACATATATTATATTATTATTCGGGTATTCATTTTGGGGTTTGCTGCTCTTCCTAGAAAGAATTTTCCAGGAATCAATTCTAGCTGTCTGTATTTGCTCTACGTTTGTATAGTCCAAATTCGCCTTTAGAGAATGCTAATTACGGTGTGTAGAGTCATCCTGAAATTACTAACCACGTACATTGTCACTCTGTGATGTAAATTGTATACCCTGTGATGTCAAGTTGGATGCTCTGTAATTTACTCGAAATATGTTTAGTACAATGTGTCTATCAAACTGACAAACAGTTAGTGACGTTATTATCTATTTATTTAATAGGGAAACAAAGATGCTACGGGGAGGCATATTTTTTTTGTAGTAACTATTATAATTAAACTTAAATGTCCAAAGATTGATGGTTCGAGCTGCCGTAGAAACGGCTTATTAGTCGATTCGCACGAAGTTAATTTATTTTTTGGCGAGTCAACAAAATATATGTATTAGGCAATTGGCACATTTTGAATTTTATGCAATGAAGTTAAGAAAAAACATTCACGTTTTAAAATATTTAACTCATATCACTTCTGAGCGCTAGTGTCCTTTTTAGTATACATAGATACGCAGCACATCAAGCTACCAGAAACTGTCAAACTTTCCCAATCAACTTTGAACCTTATGATTTAGCGATAAAGTTAAAAATCTATTAAGGAAATTTGGCAGATTGTAGTAGCTTTGATGTGCTGGCGTCTGTACAATCAGTAGATTCTACTGATTGTACAGTATATTTTACGGTACAGATTCTTCCCTTTCTTTAAAATATGAGTGCTTTTCCTACCCATATCAGTAATACAAAATTTAAAAATCTGTATAAAACTTCAATACAATAATTTTTCATTCTCGGTTTGCGAAATCTCGCCATTCATTAAATAAAATATTTGAATTGCTTTATTTCAATTGAAATCTGTAAAAAAAGGTGTATTTTTAGTCACTTTTGTTGGGTGCAAAAAATAATTTGTATGGTGTGTTGATAAGTTAACACAGCGTCAATTAGTTTAAAATCACGATAATTTAATGAAAACATTTAATCATGTTATAAATATGCAACCTCGAAACTGGCGTGTTGCGAGTAGGTGCGATCCTGGCCATTCTGAAGCACATCACCAATAAGGTATACATATGTCCTTCTAGGGCGTTTCCACTCATATCTACCTTGATTATTATTCCTCTTGTTGACCAAGAATTAATGATAGAACCAGAATTAATGAAAGGCGACTGCCTTTCATTAATTCTGCGGCGGAATCTACATCGCCACATGTGAACTACGCATCACACTGACGTCACACAAAATCCTGCATCGCGCAAGCAGAGTTTAACGCGCATATACAACGTGTAACGTTAAATGCGCAAAACCTCTTAAGAGGTCATTGTACTCATCATTATGAACAATTTTTACTATGGGTCCAAACTTGAAATCGCAAAAAAAATCTGCTGTTTAGTTCATTTTGACGAGTTATGCGAGCATAAATGTAGGGAACAACTAACTTTTTTTTCGCGATTTCAGCTTGGGTCCCGTAGTAAAAGTTGTTCAAATGATGAGTACAATGACTCCTTAAGAGGTTTTGCGCTTTTAACATTATACCTTATAGGTACAACGTCCCGACGCCGCGACGTCAATCGTCAGCCAGTAGCCCATCAGACACAATTCCCTCTCGGTCGGAGTATTCTCCCTTTTGAACTACACCCTGTTCCATAGCCTCCTATAATTCTCTCAGATTTATCATACCCTCACCTTTCATTGATCATGTTCATCGTTATTATTATACAGATAGAACTCAATTCAATAAAAATACGTTGTTCTTTTCCTGAAACGAAGTTTTCTTTATTTTTTCTCGGCTCGTTTTGGCAGGTTGCACTTGCAACAAAAATAAATCTATACACATACTGCAGCTTTTAAAAACTTTTTACCTTTACCTACTAGTACAGTATAATCAGCCTATAATGTTCTAACTGCTAAGACACAGGCTTCTGCTCTTCGAGAGGGGGTTATAATTTACCACACGAGCCCAGTGCGGGACAGAAGATGTCATATGTCTTCGATTTTTTGGTTCTAAGACATGCCGTTTTGAGAGCAGTGGTGATGAAAAAGTTTACACAAAGTAAAGCGCCTGTCTGGGTCCAAACCCACGACCTACATCTCGTAAGTCAGGTCCGTTACCACTAGGACACCTTTACCTACTGCGTATGTCTATAAATATGCTACACAATATCCTAAACTATTTGCATGTACAAATTCGTACGAACCCGTATTGACAGCGAATAAGATGCGGCAGAGCATGCAATCACCCAAATTGAGTTCACTGTTACGGATAGTTTCGCGTCACTCCTCGTTTGTCGATCATTTTACACTCCTAGAGTAATTAACACCACCCTACACCGTCTTAGAATAGAGCCCTAATTTATTTAACAACTCATAGGCTTGATTAATATTGTAATTCACTAACGGCAACACATGCTCAAGGAGTTTAGTTATAGGTAATTAAATTAGTAGAATCAAAAGCCGGAGGTTGTTTGTTCCTGGTAGATATTAGGCTGGATTTGTTACGAGAGGATGGAAAGCACGTTAAGCCCAACGGCTTAACGTGCTTTTCAAGGCTCTGAATTGTTTTGGTATATAAAGATGGTCACCCATCCACGGACCAACTGCGGGAAGCGTAGCTTAATCTAATCGATAGACCCTTGCGGTTGTTATTAGAATAGAATAGAATAGAATACACTTTATTACTTAGCCACAAGCCTAAAGTATCAGGTTAAATAAAAGCTCGCAATAAGTAAACAGTGCGGATGAAAAGTTGGGGCAATTTGCGAGCCACGGAACATGCGGCCGGAAACGCTGGCAACAAGAGGTGTTAAACTTTTAATTAGTTCGACAACTTTCAAAGAAGCATTAAGGCTTCCTGGCCGCTTGAGCCCGACCTTTTGTTTTTCACTTTGTAATCAATGAGGATTTTTCAATGTGGACACTTTCCATTCAAAGAACATTTTTTGTTTTGAAAAATGTGTAGGTACATAAATTTTTCACACTTTGAAATATCAGACGAAAGGATAGCTATACGAAATGCGAATAGCTGAACACGTAGGTATGCGAATATGGGAAAATAAGATTTGCAGAAATGTGGTTACGACGGAATTTTTCGAAAATATTCTATCGACAGCTGTTGCATGCGAGATTTTTGATACGGAATTCCGTTGCTGAAACTTTGAAGGACTAACTACTGCTAACAATGCCTCGGATGTAGTTTTTAGTTTGTTGAAACTTCATATTTGCTCACTGTTTTATTTGTGCCGATTGAGAACTTCGACAGATTTCTTTTTTACAGGATTTAAAAATCTGTCTTCCGATTTCGAGGAATTTGTTACCCTATTGTTCAAAACCCACTCCTGTCTCTTGCACAAAGGTTTGACTTTAGTTGGGGGGATTAACAGGAAATGTAGTGACATGTCAGACGTGTCAGAGTGGGAACAAACATGCCAAGCTTAGTTGGAGAGATTAGCAGGACCACTAAAGTTATCGTCTATTCAAATTAATGTTACAAATTGATGTTCTTTTAAGTTAAACAAATATCAACTTTATTTTAATGGTAATTAAGTTGATTTCTGAATGACTAGCGCTGTTGAAAAAGTTATAAAAATGTTTGAAGTTGTAGCGTAAACTGAACTTTATTGTTTAGGAATTAAAGTTTATATCCTTAAACTCATATTTGTTTACATTTTTGGCAAAGAAATCGCGAATGCAGATTACGTGACCCAGACACCTAAAAGTCGTTTTACTACACGAAAGTGCTATTAAAATTGAAGCAGAGTTTTATTACCCTTGTTAAGGTACTATTTAGAATTAGGAACGGCCTTATACGTAATTTATTTAGTAATTAATGTTATATGTAGGCGTGAATGGACGTATTTTAATTCGTTAGCAAAATTTTATTAAGAATTTTAAAGGGTTTGAGTACACAAACCGGTTTAGGGGGCGAATATACTGACGTATGTGAACTTTATAATATTATATTCTTAATACTAAGATTTAATGATGAGATTTTGTGTGAAGTGTTTAGGATAATCTTAGTCATCAATAATTTTGCATGCTAATTTTAGCGAAGTGTTGTAGAAACTGTTAAAAAAAAACCCGACCATCTGCAATGTACAGACGCCAACACATCAAGCTATCCAAAACTGTCAAATTTTTCCAATCAACCTTGAACTTTTTGCTTTAGCGATAAAGTTGAAAATCTATTAAAGAAATTTGACAGATTGTAGTAGCTTGATGTGCTGGCGTCTGTACTACAATTCTTGCAAATAAATTTCATTTCATTTCATCCACAGCCCGACTTCACTCACTGCTGTGCAGAGGCCTCTTTTCATCCACAGCCCGACTTCACTCACTGCTGTGCAGACGCCTTTTTTCATCCACAGCCCGACTTTACTCACTGCTGTGCAGAGGCCTCTTTTCATCCACAGCCGGACTTCACTCACTGCTGTTCAGAGGCCTCTTTCATCCACGGCCCGACTTTACTCACTGTTGTGTAGAGGCCTCTTTTCATCCACAGCCCGACTTTACTCACTGTTGTGCAGAGGCCTCTTTTCATCCACAGTCCGACTTCACTCACTGCTGTGTAGAGGCCTCTTTTCATCCACAGCCCGACTTCACTCACTGCTGTGCAAAGGCCTCTTTTCATCCACAACCCGACTTCACTCACTGCTGTGCAGTGGCCTCTCTTTTCAAGTGCCATTTCCTGCGCCCTTGTGCCAGCCTCATTCAGGTTCCACCCGCGATAATAACAAAGTCCCCCCCCCATTCCGCTGCCGCACGACCGACATGTATAAGATACGAAGTCATAAACGTTATCTCTACCCTGCTTGTTTGCTTGAACTGATTACCTACTGCTAAGTATCTTTTGAATTTGCCAACACATCACGATTTTGTAAGCCTCGCATTACATAATAATCATGCTTATTAAAAGAAAATCTAGACGGATCTGTGTACAGACGCCAGCACATCAAGCTACTACAATCTGTCAAATTTCTTTAATAGATTTTAAACTTTATCGCTAGAGCATAAAGTTCAAGGTTGATTAAGAAAATTTGACTTGATTTATTTTGAAGGATAATGCTAATCCATTGCTTCATATGTTTGAAAAATGTGTTTAGGTCTACTCAACAAAGTAGATAACGCAATGAATGGTGTTGAACTGTAAAATAAAAGGCATTCCTGCTATTTATTAGTGTGTTACGCAATTACCCCACAGCTTATTTTTGGTTCTGTATGATATTTAATTGCTTATTTTCTACGTACTTTTATTTAGATGTGGCTGCTTTACCACTTACGATTAATATTTCATTAACTTACTTAGCAGATAATTTCTTACAAATTCTGTTTAATTTTTTAATTTATTCGGTGAGTAAATAATGGAGTAGTGACTATTTGGACAGCTGTTTGCGAGATTTTTGATACGGAATTCAGTTGCTGAAACTTTGAAGCACTAACTACTGCTAACAATGCCTCGGATGTAGTTTTCAGTTTGTTGAAACTTCATATTTGCTCACTTTTATTTGTGCCAATTGAGAACTTCGACTGAATTCATTTTTTTATTTTTATTGCCTATAAAAATCTGTTCTCTGATTTCGGGGAATTTGTCACCCTATTGTTGAAAACCCACTCCTGTCTCATCGCACAAAGTTTTGACCTTAGTTGGGGGGATTAATAGCCGAGCGATTCTGCAAAAATCTTACCGTGAGAACTTAGGTGAAGTGAGCTGTCAATAGTGTCAATGCCTAGCATCATGTGGAATCACAGCTCATTTCAAGCTCACTTCACCTAAGTTTCCACGATGAGATTTTTACAGAATAGACCAGCTGGAAAAGTAGTGACATGTCAGACGTGTCATAGTGGGAACAAACATACCGAGCTTAGTTGGAGAGATTACTAGGACCACTAAAGTTACGTAACCCAGACACCTAAAAGTCCTTTTCTAAATAAGGTATATTTCTAGTCCATTTACTACACGAAAGTGCTATTAAAATTGAAGCAGAGTTACCCTTGTCCTTGTTAAGGTAGGTACTATTTAGAATTAAGAACGGTCTTACACGTAATTTATCGTCAAAACAGACTTTAAAAGCAATACTCTTCACGAATATATTGGGAAATTATGTTTAGCCATAAATCGAAGACACAATACACACACACAATACACAATAGACACAATTTGACGACACGGTTGGCGCAGTGGCTGAGCGATCGACTGCTGCGCTGCGTGTCGCGGGTTCGATTCCCGCACGGAACAAATATTTGTATTGCCTACAGGTAGTTGTACCGGGTATGGCTGTTTGTGTATGTGAATTTAAATGTTTGTAAACGCACCCACGATACAGGAGTAGGTAATTCCAAGTGTGGGGCAACGCATAAAAAAATGCGTAATAAAATAAAAACATCATGAAAGTTAGTATCATTAATAATAAGAAATATAATGAGCTAAGCAGACACAAGTACAAACTATTCCTCATAAATTAAGGGGCTTACAGGACCTAAACACGAAAAACGCAAATTTTAGAAACAATAAAAGTATATGGTCGACTACAGTAAACAAAATCAGAAAAATATATGATATTTTTCAGAATATATGCTGGGTAGATAGTGTAAAAACATAATATGGTGTGAAAACATAATACAACTAATTTGATACGATATAAAAAATCATGAAGATGCCTTTAAAAACTTTCTTTTTACCATATAATAAAAACCATACTAATATTATGATTTTTGTTTGTCAGATTACTCTACAAGCAATATACTAAAGCACTAGTGTTTTAATTTATTAGTCCAACAATAGATTTTTTGTAAATAAATAATTGCTTCACAATTCAAATTACCAGCGTTGTGTCTTCGCGCTTCTCTTTCTTTTCTATGCAGTCTGACAAAGACCGCGCTTTAGGTCATGTAGTCCCCAGTAAGCCTGATAGGATACATACCTAATCACGGTCAGTTATCTCGCTAAATACTTGGAGCGTACACTACGCGTCCAGCAAGGCACGTCCCCTCAATAGGTCATGGTTTATCTGGCATTTGGCACGCATAAAATGTTGAATTGTGGTTCTACTATAGTGGTCGCGTTTTAGCAAGGCATTAGCGGTCATTGCCCTTTCCCTAATATCTCTCCATAGGAACCCAAATAATAAACAATGTATGGTTCTTCGTTATTGGAACATGTTGAAGATCACGACGGATATTGAATAACGGACTTGTTGTAACTTTTTGAAATAAAAAAAACACTGGCACTCCGGTAGTGCCGACAGAAGTGAAAACTTGAACAATTACGAGTGTATTTTGTGAATCGTCTTATAAACAAAACACGCGTGTTAAGGTGTGTTCCTTATTTTATAGGGTTTTTTGCAAATCAGGTATGATGACCAAAGTGACTGGTTTATTCTTCTCGTGAAAGGAATTTATTCAGATTTACAAATAAGCACACAGGATAGACTTCAGTTCGTGGTGTTGGTCGCGGCAGTGCTTCGTTAATCATTTCTAAAGTGGTAACTAGATAAACTAATAAGGAGCCTGTATGAAATTTTACACAATGTTACCTTTGTTCGATTACCATAATGTTTGCAGAGGCGTATTAGAAGAGGACGTAGATGGTACGATTGATATTAGTTACATTTTTACATACTATTGGCCTTGTACATAAAATGTATTTGAGCTCGTCGTCAGTTATATATCCGTGGTTCAGCGCCATCTCGTCGTTGTTGGATGAACTACGTAGTTAGTACGCGAGGCCCTCGTAGTTCTTCCCGATGTACATAGATGGCGCTGTCTTACGTTTTACGTCTTACGAATTTTCGATCAGGGTCACGTGACCTGACGCGAGTTTAGAAGTTTTTACCCATTCCAAAAAAAGTACACAGCGCCGCTAAAGAAGTTTTCACTTCAAAAATCCTAGAAAATGAAAGTGGGTCAGTGACCGCTATTGACATGCTAAAACGCCACAACTATAGCTCGCTATAGCTCGCTATAATATGATCGTCGAAACCACAAAACATGATTATTGTACTAACTCAAAGTAATTATGCAAAGTTATGATCTTGTATTGTGATTGATTAAGGGCAATTATAGGTAATTTTGTGTGACAAGCCGGGATTATTTGACGTGACTGTCTTTGACACGTTGATGGTTTCGTTTCATCTACGCGTAAGCGTAGATGAAACGAAACCTGTATGTAATGGAGGTTTCATTGAAATATGACACGAATTATACCTTCATAATATACCTATGTTTAAGGAACACAGATTAAGAAAGTTTCCACGATAAACCTTATTAGGAAGGGACTTTAAGGTTAAAGTTTTACTTCAAAATGGTGTGTAAAGCTATAAATAAATTAGGATACGAAGATTATTATTGTTGGGGCTTCAGTGTTCTTTAATGAAACTCCCGTATACGGATGAAACTCCGAAGTATGTTTGTAGGTTAACCGGTTGAATGCCGTTATTACAGAATAAATTAAAAAGTCATTGTGTTTCTCGTGGATCCACGGCTAATTTGGTATTTTACTATAAAAATATGCGGAGCGTACAAGTTCGGAACGATGGTGAAAATTTTGGACCTAAAAATATAATTAGTGAGTAGTATAAGTAAAGTAAAAAGTAGAGCGGTATAAGTAAAGCAAAAGTCTGTACGTCACCAGGCCCTTCAGAGTAGCAAAAGCAACACACACGCACACTCTTTACAATTAAAACATTAACAATTATTATTACGAACTAGCTGCGCCACGCGGTTTCACTCGCGTAAGTTTCGATCCCGTGGGAATATCGGGATATAAAGTAGCCTATATGTTAATCCAGGGTGTCAGCTACCTCCATACCAAGTTTTATAAAAATTGGTCCAGTCGTTTGAGCGTGAAGAAGCAACAAACATATAAACACACACACACACACACTCACAAACTTTCGCCTTTATAATATTAGTGTGATAACTTTTAACATATGGCTGTTTGACGGCTTTTGTATAGGAAACTAGCTTCTGCCCGCAACTTCGTCCGCGTGAAACTTGTGCCTGGCGCATACTTAGTTATTGCTTATTGTGCTTTCTGACTTTTTTTTGCTCGGCTTCTTAGGCTCAACTCACACCAAAAGAGCGTCGAAGCGGAGCGCAGTTTCAGTGTCATATGAATTTTAACTTTATTTTAATTACTATAATACTAATTATCGCATGAGAAACTCGAACGAGTGGTGTGAGTTGACCCTTAACTGGCGTGATCCTAAGAATTGACAAAAATATTTTTTTCAAAACCGACGTGTAATTCCAGAGATTAGCGCATTCAAACAAACAAACTCTTCAGTTTTTTATTAGTATACAATATGTCAAGCTGTCTGTATTCATTCTTCGCATCAAAGTTATCTGACCGTTGAAAAATCGTCTTTTAGACAACATTTACTATATACTTCTTATCAAACATACTTGTTTATAGAAAATTCCCAAAAACAATGATTCTTAAAAAATCAGGGATTCCAAACCTGGAATTGCTGCTTCCAGGATTTATGGACATAATATACAGGAGTAGAGAGTTAATGCCTTACGGCTTCCAAGGCAAATAGTCATATTATACAGAATGTTGCAAAGACGTTGTCTGTATGAACACTACATGTATAAAATATGTATTGGGTATAACATAAGATATTATGATGAGATGGTAGAGATATAATACAGGGTCCCATTAAAATAGATATACAAATTTTAATACAGCGCTCAGTTCGTCTAACCAAAGATATCCAAGCAAAAAAAAAAACACTGATAGAAGTGATTTTATTTTGACCTAAAATAATAAATTGCCGGTACATTACATAGTGTATTTTCGTTAGCTGATTATTTTTCTTGTAAGTATCTATGCGTTTTTCTTATATATTTTTTTACCATCGTCCTTATTTTGGTGGTCTGAATGATTTATAAAAGTTTGTCCATCTATTTTAATGGGACCTTATATATTATTTAACCAAAATCAGCTTATAACACGGAATGGAGGGTAGTCTGCTTTCGATAGAACACATCCTAAGTCAAGCTATTATAGCTTTCTTTAATAGCTTGACTGATTATGCTATCATAATCAGCCTATAATTTTCCCACTGCTGGGACACAGGATTTGTCTCTGAGAGAGGGAGTGGGCCGTAAACCACCACACGTTAGTATTTCGAGACATCGCCAAGCGGTTAGTCGACTCTTCACGTGACTAGAGGGCTGGCCTATTTTTTGGCCAAAGAATCAACATTGCCATACAACGTGGCAATGCTGCCAGCCTTGTGGGCACGTTTCCTGTTGACAGCGATGCGGACGAATTTTTTGATGCCCTTTGATTATTACCCCTCCTTTAACATATACTTGTACATATTATTATTATTATTTTAAGACTGTTAGCTTTTTAAATTCCATAATATATAAAATATTATTTGCATTTTATTGGCAGCGGTATAACAATTGTATTATAACACACAATGTAACTGAAGCAATGGCTTTCATTTTGATAGTTCAACAACATTCATTGTTTTATTTACGTTGTTGAGAAGATAAATGTAAATGGTAATAGTAAATAAATAAATACAATTTTCGAACATAATGAAGCAATTAGCAATCCTATCAAAATGAATCAGATTGTAATTGAATCAGATTGTAATTGAATCAGATTGTAATTGAATCAGATTGTAATTGAATCAGATTGTAATTGAATCAGATTGTAATTGAATCAATCAGGGTGCAGATGTGTGAACGTAAACTACGCGAGAGGAGTACAGTTCGCGTCAAATAACTATGCCGCTCTGAAGTAGGCAACAAATCACTGCGCAGTAGTTAATCCTATGAAAAAACAGCAGCGCGCATGCGCGGCTAGCGAAAAGCCTAGCTTCAGACCGGCAAAGTTATTTGACGCGAACTGTCCATGTGAGGATTATTGAGGATCGAAGCAGGTGAGTGATCTGTAGTTTCTGCCTACCCGCATGGAAAGAATGCGTAAGGTTATGTATTTTATATTCAAAATATTTTTTTATATGTTACGAGTTTCTTAACTAATTACATTGTCTTCTTGATACCGCAACTGATGGAGCCAGATGTTCTCATTTCTCATGCAAATCGTTGTTTTATAGCAAAAAGTTGGCAAAATCTGTTGTTTTTTATACCGCCCGCGCCCTATTCTTCAAGTTGAAACACCATACTTTGTTTTTTAGTAAGTAACTTTTTTATGTCTGTTGGAATCGTAATTGTAGTCATAATGTTAAAGGTGGGCTTTATCATGTTAAAGGTGATATTTTATTATCTTCCTGCGTTATTAGTAGTAACGCAGGAAGGTAAGAAGATAATATGAATGTTTATTTCTTTTTGTAACCATTTATGTACATAAATATAAATAAACAAGAAGAAATGAACACAAAAATACGTACAAAGATGAAGCTTATTTCTAAAGAAATCTTCCAACATATTTGCGATAGGTGAGTAGATAAAAATAAGATATAGACAACGTGTGTAAGAGTAGAAGGAAAAACAAAACATAAAATCTAAAATAAATCTACTTTTCGTGTCGATGGTACACTTCCTCGTTGTTTTTTTTTAAATAACAATTCTTTAATTTGAATATATAAACATACAATACGAGAATATACTTACATACATAATAATGTACGTACGTAGTGAATTGTACATTTACTTATAGCATAACGGTGTATCTAGATGTAATATACTATGTACGATTGTTAGTTTTCCCAAATAAAATAAAATAGGTAAGGTAGGTAATACGGGCTGGTGTCCGCAACTCCACGTCAATGCGGGTATTATGCGTACGGTAAAATAAAAAAAAAATTGTTCAAAGCCATAAAATAATAACACTGCCCAAATGATTTCTTATTAAAATGAAAATGGACTGGTAGTGGGTAGTAAATAATGATTGAATCCGTTCTACTTAAATAGTACTTGAAGTTATTTAATTTGGTTATAATTTCCTATCACAAAAAAAATGGTTATACATAATTATCATAATCCACCTATAATGTTCCCATTGCTGGGACACAGGCCTCTCCTCTCTTCAAGAGGGAGTGGGTTATAATAATCCACCACGCGGGCCCAATGCGGCTTGGTAGATGTCACCTGTATCTTCGAAGTTTTGGTTCTAGGACATACCGGCTTCCTCACGATGTTTTTCTTCACCGTTTTGAGAGCAGTGGTGATGGAATTATTTACACAAAGTAAAGTGCCTGTCGGGCTTGGAACCACGACCTACAACTTGTAAGCTAGGGCCGTTACCACTGGGTCACCACTACTCCTTGTTATACATAATAATAATAACCCGTAGGGCAGCATGTGGCGAGCTTTTGGGCAGGAGCGACCCCACGGACCCTATCTCCCGGGAGAAGTCTTGTTCCTCACCTCTGGCTTGCTTTTATTGGCCGGCTTGAGTGGAGATTCGTAAGAGCAAACGTGCTGGTAGGAATCTTGATTGTACTTCCGGGATTGTCCTGATAGTCGTGGAATACCTCTCCACTCCTCATAAGCACCTCAGGACATGTTGCCCCCTTGTCGTTACGTTACTATGTGCTAGCGACTATTTCTGGGGGCCCATTATTGAGTGTGCAAGTCATAAGTCATAAGTTTATTATAGTTCTTGGTAACCAGTCCGCTTTAGCCACCCAAACCCATAGTCCAACTTTTTATTTTTCCATATCCTGCAATAGTCCTAGACCAACCGGGGGTTATCTTTGGGTGTCCTTGGATAGTGCATACAGGGATAATCGTCGGTTGGTGCCGCATTTCATAAAAAAATCCTAAGGAGCCTCGGCGAGTTGTCTTCGGCCCCTCGCACGCCTTCCAAAGGACCGGAACCCCATGGTCCCGAGATATGTAAAATCATGAAAATAATAATAATTATTATATATAATTACAATAATGGCCTGCAAAATTTATCTCAACGGCCCTTCCTTATAAGTCTTCATTTCATTAACGTTAAAGAAACCAGACAGATATTTATACTACCTTTAAGCTTGAGTAATCAATTTCTATTATGTAACTAATGTTATTAAATCTGTGATAATCTACCATGATAGAAATAAGGTTTTCTAAAAAGAATGATTAAATTTTTAGTCTGTGAAAACCTGTTACTATCAGACGGGTCATGACCTCTTGCAGGAGTCGTCAACGTTGCATGCTTCTTTACATAGAGCCACGTTTATTGTCCCTGACAAGTTAAAGAAGTTTTCATTAGTGCTGAAACTCTGAATGTGAGTGATATTAAAATTATTCGTATTCGGATTTAATTGTAAAACAGGTACCTACGGGATACAGTTAGTAGTTACAATTTGTTTATCACATATTTTCAGGCGTGGATTTATTTAAAACTAGCTGACCTGACGAACTTCGTATCGTCCGCGCCCCAGAATCAATAAATGTTGAAGTGAATTCGTGAATTATTCACATGTTGGATTTTAAATTCAACAAATGAAAGATCGTACAAATCGATCCAGCCGGTCTTGAGTTGATGTAACTAACCTGCCTTTGTTTTATATATATATAGGTTATACAGTAGGTACCTAAGCAAAAAAAAATCTATGGTTTTATTTCTTTAAAAAAATTAAAAATAACACTTCCTATTGTGATTTTTTTCTATTTAAAAGTTAATTTATCCGTTCACTTTGAAACAAACAAAGTGTAGTTGGAACAATAAATCGTCATGCATCGCTTTTGTTATTAAAGTAGAATTGAGCTGCAAATATATTATTGGTAATTTTATTATTGATACAGGTGCTGCACTAAACCTATTAGCTCATTGATGAGTGGAGCGGAAAAGAATTAATTTTGTTTTAACTACGATGTAGCATTACATGTAGCATTAAATACAAACCTTAGTGGTTTAAAAATGCTATTCTGCTGAAACAAATGAAATTGATTTTTAAATAGAAAAAAAAAATTGATAGCTCTCATGAAACGAAAACAAATGTTCAGTGTATAGCTTACCTTTTAACTTTCATAACTATTAATTTCCTTATTGTGTTACCCAGTAACTGAGTTGCGGACGTCAGATAGGCAGTCACTCCATATAAAATACTGGTGTTCAGCTGCATCCGGTTAGACTAGAAGCCGACCCCAACAAGTTGCTAAAAGGCTACACGGATTGATTGAACCTTTATTTACCTCTACACGTTAAAAGTATCTTACTGAATCCTGAAAATATCCGGAAGAAAATATTTATATTTAAGTAAACGTAGATGTAGCTATATGAGAGTTGCCAAAAATTGAGTTAAATGACGTGCAATAGGAGAGGCCTATGTCCAGCGGTGGACTGCTGTAGGCTGATGATGAGTGGGTCTATACTATTGCTCCTATATACTGAAAAACTAGCTGCGCCCCGAGGTTTCACCCGCATAAGTTTCAATTCTGTGAGAAGATCGGGATAAAAGTAGCCTATGTTAATCCAGGGTAACAGCTACCTCCATACCAAATTTTGTCAAAATTGGTCCAGCCGTATGAGCGTGAAGAAGTAACAAACATTTAAACACACACACACACACTCACAAACTTTCGATTTCTTTTTCTAGAACCCCCCAATTTTGTCTACTTACCATGTGTCGCGAATCTGAAACAGCTATTGCCTCGATTATATTTAAACGTGTAATATTATTTTGCCCCTGAAAAGTCTCAAAAGCTCACGAGGGGGCGTTATCGCCCACGTTGAGAGCCTATGGTCTACCTGGAACTATCCAATCTAAAGAAAATGAAGTTTTCCCAGTCAAGCTTTCTTTACAGTCGAGGTACAAATCAACTCACGTGTCGCAGAGCGGAGGTAGTCTTTGATATTCAGAAAGCACTTTAAAATGCTACCATTCTTAATAATAAAAATGTTGTCATTGCCTTTGAGAATTTCATATTTTTTCTCCGAGTTTTTCATTCAGTTTGCCCGCTATTTCTGCATTTCGTCTATACTTTTGCTCCGCTAACCGTTCACCAATGTACCTAGGTAGGTATTATTGTTATCAAAGTATTTCATTTGGCTGACGGGTTCAGATGAAAATTGTTCCCGATTAATTAATACATTTTATCAAAATGAGGCGAACGTTTTAGTGAGTTATTTGTAAAATGATATTCGGTCTGCTTTACAACAGGCGGCTTCTATTCAAAGTTTCTCTTTGTTTCGATATTATCACGTCACTTGTGGTTTTAATTAACCCCCTTACTAATAAACGTGTTATATCAGATCAATAGTTACACACCGATTTCTCTCTTTCAATCGTCAATAGACTTTCAAAAGAAGAAGACAGAGCGTTGTGTAACTATTCAGACGCTATACAACGTTTATTAATAAGGGAGTAAGTGTCCTGCCGGGCCAGCGGGATTGTCCGAAAGGGTTACCGCTGGCCCGGAACATAAAGGGCTAAGGAAGGAACACTGGTGGGTTTTAGTCAGTAAGAGTCTGACACTCCCTTCCGCTCCACCCAGAGCGGGAGGGGTCATTTGATGATTTCCCATCCTCAAAAAAAAAAATACTCCAAGCCGAATATAGTGTTTATTGTAGCAGATGGTTTGGTAAGTAAAATTACATTGTTGCTAGTTAATAGGTAGGATAGTTACCTAAGTATAAATATGAATGCTGTATGACTTCAAGTAGTTAGTCTCTTCTTTGTAGACTACTCAGCATAATCAGCCTCCTAAATAAATCCTCTCTTCAAGAGGCAGTGGGCAAATATATCAACCATGCGGACCCCGTTCGGGTTGGTAGATGTCACATGTCTTCGAACTTTTGGACATGCCGGTTTCCTCAAGATGTTTTCCTTCACCGTTTTGAGAGCAGTGGTGATGGAATGATTTAGACAAAGTAAAGCGCCTGCCTGGGTTCGAATCCACGACTTAGAACCCGTAAGTTGGGGTCGTTGTCACTGGGCCACCAGTGCATGCAGTGCTCTGAGCACACTTACCATTATGAAATTAGTGTTGTGTAAATTTAATCTAGTACACAGGTAACATAACTTAATTAGCCTTTAATGTTGTCTCTACTAAGACTCAGGCAGGCCAGTTATAGGCCAGGAGGCGCAGCGTATCTACGCTGCGCTCACAGATTACTTTTAGCCGGTGGCGCGCCGTGTATAGTTGCCGACGGAACGGAATATTGCTATTTGTAAATATTGTATTTATTTATACATTTACAGTTAAGTATTGTGTATTTATTTTATTTCTTATTTATATCTCATTGAATGCTTCACCGGTCGTCGTCTTCATGTCAAACCCGTTTGTCGCTAAAAACCAGCTCTTGAGCTCTGTCTCGCATAAAGTCGCATTATTAGGCTTATATTTCACTGGGACACCAAGGTGGCGCAACCATGGTCGCGCTGCCAGCAAAATATACGCAGTTTTATGGTGGGTATTTCACCAGGCGTCCGAATCGGATGAGCAACCAACCATATATTTTTTGGCAGAGCGACCATGGTTGCGACGCCACTGGTGTCCTAGTGAGATAGGGCCCTTATTTATTTATTTATCCATTTATTTCAGGCGTCAAGGCCCATATAAAACACATACAATACAATATTAATATAACTTAAAAATACTATAAATACAATGCTGAGCAATTGCCGTTCCGCGTGAATGTAACGCACATTTTCCCCAACTTGTTCTTTTTGTGTTTTTTCTTTGCGTCATGTTTACCGCTAATAAACGAATTTCCTTTCTTCTACGTTTTCTTTTTTTATTTCTTCTTCGGATACTTCCTGAACTAAATATGATAAACCCTCTGTTTTTTAGTTGTTGGTCTGTTGTATCTACCAGCGGTCAATTTAACAAAGGCCAATTACCAACGTCTACATCACGAAGTTGCCAATACTTCAATGTGATTATGATTTACCTTATTAAACTAGTCAAAATACTCACCATGAATTTCCAGCCTGTTTATTTCCCTCACCAAGTTTTATACGTAATCACCGGAGAACCTTTAACAGGGCTGGGGCGACGTGAATTTCCACGGCTCGGATCAAATAATGACGCCTAACATCGACACGCTCACATACCAGGGCGTTATAATACCGTAGTACTTACTATACCCACGCGCGCGGCACACCAACGAGGATCGCGCTTTTCACCGGAAAATATCCTATATGCATGGGTACGTTTGGAAGCGAAGAAAGCGCTTTTATATATGAAACTCGGGTGAATTTATCTGTGCAATATTTTAAAGGGAGACTGTTTATTTGGCTTTTTGTTAAGGAGTTAACTCGGCTGCTTTAGGTAATTCTTTTAATGTCAGGAAGTTACAAATTAGGGCAATATTAAGCAGAGGAAGAACATTATGTATTTATATTAAGGTACCTATTAATTTAGCATGACATAATGACTCTTAGGTTTAGATAAACTAGAATTTAGCACAGGTTAATAAAATATATATTATAATTAATTATATTATAATTTTTCTTACCTATATATTTTATGACTCTGTCGGCTAGTGTTGTGTTAAAATAATTGGCGGTAGCGGATTAGTGCTACGAAAAGCTTCAGCAGATTTTCAGTAGATAAAGTTTAGAAATGTGTAGCTTAAAATGTATCGTCGTAGCCTGGCACTTTATTATCAAAAATATAAACAGAAAAAGTACTTGTCACGGCAACCCAATTATTTTAATTTACGTCCCTGGAAATAAATCCCCAACGAAATTTAATAATGTAAAGTATCGTACGACGATTTGTAACGTAATTTACTTTCTGGCTTTTTAGCCTTCGTTTATGGTTAATTCTTTGAAGTATTGGTAATGTGAAGCCTCTTATATGTCCACAATTTTATATTAAACCTAATGAGTTAATAAAAAATGGAAAAAAACGACCGCTTTTTTTACAAACAAGCTAATTTGTGGTAAAAATTGAAGTAAATATATGGTTGGAGATACCGTGGGCTTTTAAAACATTTAATGAACCATTTTATTACGATTTCTACGAAATTACGAAAGAAATACTTCAAAAGCAACTTATTTAGTAGAATGCTTATATTCTGTTTCCAAGACGTCTAAAAATACTAAACTCAATACTTAATTAATCAATACTTGATTGGCACAAATTAAGTACAATAGTACTTAATCTGTGCCAATTAAGTATTCTTACTAGTAGCTACAGTCAGGGAATATAGTTACGAAAATCGCCTAACCACTTAAATGTTCAAATCACAACTGTCATTGTTTGTCAGATATATGAAATGTAAGCCAGTGTTGCCAGTGACAGATAGTCAAATATAACATGAGAGAGCTCAAAAAGTAACATTTTCACGAGAAAAGTAACATTACCTTATTTTGTGTGGAAAACGACTAATAATAACATGGCACTTTATTACATAAAAAAAAAGCTGTCCCCTTAGTAGGCTTCGAAAGAATCGTAATAACAAACTGAACTGAACCAACACGGATGCCACTACTAGGCCGTCGCTCACTCGCCTAAGTAAGCGGGATGGGTCATTTAGAAATTCACGCGAGTGAGTGAATATGCGATACGACAAACGAAGTGAAAGATTTTCGCGCTGTCGCATGTCGTCGCGTCAGAATTTGGTCACAAAATCAAGACAATCAAGTGCGCCAACATGACGAACGAAACCTTTCTTGTATGCGTTCCGTTTCATGTTTATTTTTTGTTTTCTGAGAAATACTTTTTATTAAGTCTTAAAAGTAACATTTTGAGGCGTGTAACATGGAGGTAACATGAGAGGGTCAAAAGTAACGTAAAATGTTACAAAAGTAACATTCTGGCAACGCTGAATGTAACCGAACAACGTTCAAATCAAGAAGCTTAATATAGATAAAAGTGGAGGCAACACTCTAAATACTTAAGTGAAGACGACTGTGGCCGGACACTCTCTTTCTAAATAGGTACATACGTATGACAAAGAAAACACCATATCACTGTCTCGTTCTTATGTGTGTATTTAGAAAGAGAGGGTCCGACCCATTAGTTATAATGTACCAATGGTCCGACCACAGTCGTCTTCACTTAAGTATTTAGAGTGTTGCCTCCACTCCTATCTATAAGCTTCTTGGTTCAAATTCAAGTCGCAATCTCATCTCAGCGACAATAAATGTCAAATCTCAGCGAAAGTCAATGTCAAAAAAGTAGAGAAATTAGACGTATTTCTGACAGATTGAGACTAAGATCAGACTGTGAACGTTATTAAAATTATGGGAATTTCCCCTCAGATGTAACGAAAACGAGGCAAAAGTAGTATTTAAGAATCGTAGCAGGTGGCGTCTTGTAGTTTCTGCCTACCCCCATGAAAAATGGTGTGAGTTTATGTATATGAAATGGATACCTAATTACAATGATTTTGTAGCGGTATCTACAACGCCACATGCAAATCCTGCATCGCGCAAGCAGAGTTTACCGCGCAACTAGCATAGATACAACGGCCCGACATGAATCAACGGGCAGTTGCCCGCCAGACACAACACCCGTCTGGTCGGAGGATCCTTCCTTTTCTATAGAGTATGAGTGAACTTTACACCCTGTTCCTCACACCTCTATAATTTCAATAGTAATATATAAGTCAATGCCTAAATAATTATATTATAATAATAAAGAATTTTATTAATATTTAAATTATAATAATAACATTATATTATTATAATTATATTTTATATTATATACCTATATATTTTATGTTTGTGTGTATGAAATGGCACAGTACACATTGTTGGTCAATTAGGTTAACAATTGATTTCCCTGACTAGGTACATCTCTTTGTTCATTAAGCTAATCTAATAACCAATAGTAATTATACATTCAGGTACGCAAGGAATTTCGATCACATCTGCAAAGGATCGTGGCCTACCTCCCACGAAGCGCTTACTGCCCGAACATTTACAAGAATTGGGCTATACCACACATTTGATAAGTAAATGGGTCTCATTAAATCCAGGGAACATTATCTACCCACTAATAGAGGCTTTGATACATTCTAAGGCTTCTTAGGCAACAGCGTGGATTACTCCACATACAACCACGTAGAGGTACCTACGTATATTTATGTCTTTAAACGTCAAGCCCTTTGTACACCGCACAGTTTCTTACGGTACCTATGTCGTTTAAACCGCGCCGTAGAAAAAACGTGTCCGTCAACAAGCTTCCATAGTGAACCATACAACACTGACGAACATGCCTACACACGGCGTATTAACCGCGCCGTAGAAAAAACGTGTCGTCAACAAGCTTCCATAGTGATCCATACAACACTGACGACCGTGCCGACACACGGCGTATTAACCGCGCCGTAGAAAAAACGTGTCCGTCAACAAGCTTTCATAGTGAACCATACAACACTGACGACCGTGCCTACACACGGCGTAATAACCGCGCCGTAGAAAAAACGTGTCCGTCAACAAGCTTCCATTGTGATCCATACAACACTGACGACCGTGCCGACACACGGCGTATTAACCGCGCCGTAGAAAAAACGTGTCGGTCAACAAGCTTCCATAGTGAACCATACGACACTGACGACCGTGCCTACACACGGCGTATTTACCGCGCCATAGAAAAAGCGTGTCCGTCAACAAGCTTCGATGGTGATCCATACAACACTGACGACCGTGCCTACACACGGCGTATTAACCGCGCCGTAGAAAAAACGTGTCCATCAACAAGCTTCCATGGTGATCCATACAACACTAACGACCGTGCCGACACACGGCGTATTAACCGCGCCGTAGAAAAGACGTGTCCGTCAACAAGCTTCGATGGTGATCCATACAACACTGACTACCGTGCCGACACACGGCGTATTAACCGCGCCGTAGAAAAGACGTGTCCGTCAACAAGCTTCGATGGTGATCCATACAACACTGACTACCGTGCCGACACACGGCGTATTAACCGCGCCGTAGAAAAGACGTGTCCGTCAACAAGCTTCCATGGTGATCCATACAACACTGACGACCGTGCCGACACACGGCGTATTAACCGCGCCGTAGAAAAGACGTGTCCGTCAACAAGCTTCGATGGTGATCCATACAACACTGACTACCGTGCCGACACACGGCGTATTAACCGCGCCGTAGAAAAGACGTGTCCGTCAACAAGCTTCGATGGTGATCCATATAACACTGACGACCGTGCCTACACACGGCGTATTAACCGCGCCGTAGAAAAAACGTGTCCGTCAACAAGCTTCCATGGTGATCCATACAACACTGACGACCGTGCCGACACACGGCGTATTAACCGCGCCGTAGAAAATACGTGTCCGTCAACAAGCTTCCATAGTGATCCATACCACACTGACGTGCCTACACACGGCGAATAAACCGTAGCTTTTCACGGCAAGAAAAACGTGTCTGTACAAAGGGCTTTAAGATATTTGGAACATAAAGCAGCATTGTTGAAGGGAAGAAAAGAAATGAAAAGAAATCGGCTTTTGTTTGAACTTAGGAACAAAATATTCTTTTCTACATTTGCTTGAACTTTATTTTTAGACAGACGTTGCTTATGATTACCGACTCGTTGAATAAGAAGAATAAAAATATATTTACAAAAAACTTATTTACTGTAGCATGAGACATAATACTGCCCACTTTATACCTAGTATTACTAGCTTTAGCCCGCGGCTTCGCCCGCGTGGGGATCGGAAATTATCAAACGAGAACGTACCGACATAAAAAGTATGCTTTGTCCTAACCCAGCACCCTAATTGGGTAACACTCAATGTAAATCACTTTGAAGGATTCTGCTAATCCATTGCTATATATGTAGGTTTATATACAGGGTGTTTGGAAGCTCAGTGTAAAGCTTTAAGGGAGTGATAGTTGACACCATTTTCAGCATTTTGAGCCATACATGTCTTAGACGAAGTATGTTTTTTTATTTGTAACTACAAACAATTAGTCAAAAATAACATACTTACCAACTATAACTGGGACAAAAAAAAACTAACATACCGATACCCCTCCGTGCCTCGGAAAGCATCTTAAGCCATTGGTGTCGGCTGTCATTCGTGGATCTTTGACAGTCGTTACGGGTAGTCAGAAGCCCGGAAGTCTGACAACCAGTCTTACCAAGGGGTATCGTATAACCGAGTAACTGGGTTGTGGAGGTCAGATAGGCAGTCGCTCCATGTAAAATACTGGTATTCAGCTGCATCCGGTTAGACTGGAAGCCGACCCCAACATAGTTGGGAAAAGGCTAGACAGATGATGATGATGACTTCGTCTAAGACATGTACGACTTAAAATGCTCTAAATGGTGTCAACTATCACCCCCTTAAAACTTTATATCCAGTTTCCAAACACCCTATATGTTCGGAAAATTTGTCAGCTCAACAACGTAAATAACGCAATGAATGTTGTTGAACCAACAAAATGAAAGTCATTAAATAAATAAAAATAAATAAATAAATTGTTACTGATAGTGTGTTACGCTATTACATCACCATAGTATACCCATTTGCCTTTCATCAAAATTCTTATAGCGGCCGTTTTAGCGTAATAAACAAACTCACTTTTCCATTTATAATAATAATTATATTAAGGATTTACCACTAATAGATAATTTACCCGAAGCGTGTAATTGACACTTGAAAATAATGGGATCGTTTAAAAAGTAGGTAATAATATTACGATGTCAATATTGAACGCAATTTCCTTTAGGAGGATTTGTTATGAAAACATGAAACTTATCCCTTATTTCTCCAGACATGGAACGATACTGGTTTTTATGGACTCGATTTCTATAATAATTTCGAAACTATGGAAGATCAAAGGGGCCACCTTACTGAAGTACTAACAGATCGGGCAGTAAACTGTAGGTACGTATATTTAGCAATTAAAATGTTTGTAACGTACACATATGAATATTTATTAGATGCACGCATTTTTAGGGTTCCGTATCAAAATGGTAAAAAGGAACCCTTATTATGGTAAGACTTAGTCTGTCTATCTGTCTGTCCGTCTGTCACAGCTGGATATCTCAAGAACTACTAATGCTATCAATTTGAAATTTAGAATAGTCCTAGAAGACGTTTGCCCAACTATTGCAAATAAGAAAGAAATAAAAATTATCATATAAATTTTTTGCAACAGGGTGAAATGTGGTCTTAAAAATTCGAAGTGGGGCTACTAGGGCATGTGGGGTATCTTTTGGCCGCAAGGTATAATGTTCCGTCGCTTCTGTGGACAAGTGCCACACGATCGCACAAAGACAGTGCTCGAGTGAAGTGAGTTTTACTAACTTAGGTTTAAGTTTATACACTTACACACATTGTAAATAGTACATGTGTGTGTGTGTGTGTGTGTGTATGTATATTATAATAGATAATATACATATATAATATATATATTATATATTTATAATATGTAGTCCGTAAGGCATTTATTTATGGGCCAAAGTAGCCTGAAAATAAAGGTTTTATTATTATTATATGAAAGAGTGCTGTTTGCACATTCTCAAACATTTTTACTTTTTTTAGGCCGCATCATTTTCCACTTTTGATGAAAAATGTAAAAAAAAATAGTTCCCCCCCTTATCGCCGAAGTTTGCATAGAGAAAAATCTGAAATTATTCTACGTGGAAAATAAAACGATGTCTCTAAATAGCACACTTTTTCAGAAATCAACAAAAATTAAATTAGCTCCAATCTCGAAGAGATGGCGCTGACCTAAAACTACAATTTACCGTAGAGATAAAATTTAAAAACATTTCACGTTTCACAATAATACGGAACCCTCGGCGCGCGAGTCCGACTCGCTCTTGACCGGCTTTTATAAATAATATATACAGAGTTACGACATCACAGAACTTTAAAGCAATGAATAATATTAAATGGTGCGTGGTTAATCGCTCATTTGATTAATAATTCCAACTCGTAATATGGTCCCTGATGCCCTGTGCATTAATAAAATATTGCAAAAGCTACTGTGTTGATAACACTTAAAACTTGGGTTCAGGGCCAGAGGCTGGGTTAGTCAATGGGCTGTCATGTCAAGTAGGATTTTGTGTCGTATCAAATGACCTAAAATTAATTAGAAATCTCTTTAGTTTCTACGTTAGATTACCTGTCAGTCTTTCTTTATAATATTTTTTTGACAACCAATAGCTTAATGTTAATAGCCTATAAAGTTCGTCTGCTGGGCCACTGGCCTCCTCTCGGTGAGAGGGAATGGGCCGTAATCCACCGTAAACCGTAACTTCAAGTCGTTCGTGGAGCGTATTCCGACACATCATCTCGAGAAGTTCCTGAAGGAAGAGTTCTGGCCGAAGGGTGTTGTGTACCGCCGGTTTCGTGGCCGGCTACATGACACCAGTCAGCGAAACACGACGCAGACACTTCGTGTGAGTTAGTTTTTAGTGTAATTATAATGTTGTATGTATTTATGTATAGTATTTTTAAGTTATATTAATATTTTATTGTATGTGTGTGTTTATATGGGTCTTGCTTGATGCCTAAAATAAAAGTATAAATAGATAAATAATTAAATTACAGTGATAAGGAATCACGATACATCAGTACCGCTGTACCTCCACATATTGCACGTAGCTCCCCACCTCGGAGGGGGCTACGTTAATCTGCAGCCGCCTGAGGAGTTCATCGCCGCAAACGACCACATCGCACACTCAGCACGGAGATATACGCCGGTAACTAAACAGAATCAAATCTTATGACTATTATACGTATAGGATTGCTGATATCTATGGGATTGGTACCTGAGGTTACCGTTATGGACTCAAGAGTAATTAATTACCAATTTAGTTACCCTCGAAGTAGGTACCTATGTATACGGTTCGTTTTTGCTTACCAATTTGGTTGAAACGATCAAATCGTACACAAACGTTAATAAAATTGAATCTTAAAGGCTACAGCACCCTAATTGCGTATCACACTATCAATCTCAAAGTGAATAATTTTGAAGGGTTTTAATACATTGCTTGATATTATGTTCGAAAAATTTGCCTGCTCCACAACGTAACGTACGCAATGAATGTTGTTGAACTATCAAAATGAAAGCCATTGCTAAAGTGCGTTTCACGAAAGAATTCCCTTCGCCGTAATGTTGGCACCATTGCTTTTCATTGAAGGTAAAACAATTCTTCAATGAAAAGCAATGGTGCCAACATTACGGCGAAGGGAATTCTTTCCTGAAACGCACTTTACTGATTGTTTTTTACGTAATTACCCCTCAGATTGGAGCAGACCGGCCTGCAACGCTACGCATTGCAAAAATCTTCCATCATCACTTTCTTACATTTTGTATGAATCAACGCATCCTACAGGCGGGCCGCACAGAACTTTTTTGTATGAAACTGCGTTGGGGCCCGTTGCGGGTGTAATGTGCGCTTGATTTTACTGTCAGCCACCCATCATTTTTGCGCCTTCCATTCAAAGTGTATTTGGTTGAACCGTGCCATATCGCAATAACGTCCACAATGTTCCTACTTTCAACGTACGATCAGTCTTATGCTATTCATTTAGAAGGTAAAAACCTCAGAATCTCATTAATGATACTTTAGTCTCTGTGGTCTTAAGGTTGAGCTAAGATCGGACATCGAGTAATTGGCTTTTTTATTGAGAGAGCTTTTTGCTTCATCAATGGCGGAGGATTTGCTTGCTCAGGGTATTCAAAGCTCGAGAGACACTGAAGAGAAAAACGATTACCGTTAATCATGAAGATCAGGCTCACTTATATCCTTTGTAGGTAATTGTTATGTAGGTACAAACAGCTTGCCTCAAAGCTGCTTTGCAATTGCTACTACCCATATCAATTAACGTGTTTCGAAATCTCAATAGGTCTCGTTTCCGGCTTAGACGCGAGCGTTGGTCACGTTATACGTTATAGCCGAGGTCACGTTATAGCCGAGAGGGAACTTCTCAACAACAGTAGGTATCATGGTTTTGGTTTCCGATAATGGTGCAGCTTCAACAGGATTAAACCGGAATTTCGGCTCGAATTTACCTCTGCGTGGCACAAAAGGCACGCCCTGGGAAGGTGCAGTACGGACTACAGCGGTTGTATGGCACGAATCTATACCATCCAACATTTGGCCAGGTCTATTTCACGTAACGGACTGGACGCCAACACTAATTGGTACTGCAGGTGGCAATTATAACTATACAATAGACGGTATCAACCTATGGAATGACTTAACAAAAGATGAGACATCTAGACGCGACGCGTTAATAACAATGGACGATCTTAAAGACTGGGTGGCTTTCAGACGAGGCAATTATAAAATAATCGTAGGCGATCATCATCTGTCTAGCCTTTTCCCAACTATGTTGGGGTCGGTTTCCATTCTAACCGATGCAGCTGAATACGAGTATTTTACATGGAGAGACTGCCTATCTGACCTCCACAACCCAGTTACTGGGAAATACGATACCCCTTGGTAAGACTGGTGGTCAGACTTTCGGGCTTCTGACAACCCGTAACGACTGTCAGAGATCCACGAATGACAGCCGGGACCAACGGCTTAACGTGCTTACCGAGGCACGGAGAGGTCTTGATATGTAAAGATGGTCACCCATCCACGGACGAACCGCGGCAAGCGTACCATAACCTGATCAAAAGACCCGTGCGGCTGTTATTACTTAACCACAAGCCTCTCGTCAATCGTAGGCGATGTGTAATCTAAAAAAGGTGAATTATACGGCATGGAGTTAAAGAAGTTAAGACTTATGGGGTGTTGGTGGTGAAATGTCATGTTTTTTTAAATATAGTTTTTTACGTTCGTTGTTGTTTTGTTTCGTCTGAGCGGTGGTCAGTGTCCGTTTTTATTTAAAGCACTGTCTTAATATTTTAATACGTTTATAATATTGCTAATATACGTGTTTCTATCATTACATCTCTACAGTCCACTATCCAATCCGCTAGTTATCACGGGGTATTCATATGAAATTAATTGTATCTGAATATGAGAATACATTCAGACACCACGCGAGTGTTTAAGGTGTATAGATGGCTCACTGACCTTGTGCATGTGGGCGGAGCTAAGCGTCCTACGTAAAACGCGTGCGGTGACGCGCTACACTAAAACGAAATTCAAAGAATATGCAGAGGCGCAGACATGCCGCACGTAGGTCGCCATTTTTGCCTACGATTCCAGAAGGGAATGGCGGATGCAAGACTGATATATTTTAGTACTAAAATATATCAGTCTTGCATCCGCCATTCCCTTCTGTTACCCGCGACTTCGTCCGCGTGGAATTTAAGAAAAAAGTTATTGTTGAGTTCGCAGAGTTTACGATAACTTATTAATTCTGTATTCCGCGTAAAGAAATACCTATGCATGTTTAATGAAATTCTTCTAATATTTCTCCATTTAGTTCTTTTTGATCGTTTTTGCATTTTTAGTTTAATTATTATTTATATTTAGTTTTTCGTATTAGCCTTTTTATATACAATATTTGGTGTACAATTTTCTTGGGCTAAAACAAAAACACTATATTATTATATTATTTATTCAATCAATTTCTATGGAGATTAAGGAATCTTCACGTATAGGATCCACTTAAATAAACATAACTATACTCCGTTTCTTTATTATGATTTGTTTACATTTGGAAGTACCTAATTAAACGGAGTATAATACAACCTCCCTATTTGAATCGGATATTATTCAATATTTCATTTCATTGGTTTTAATTTTTTTTCGTAGGAACCTATTTTCTTTTTTTTTTCTAAAATAAAAGTAGCCTAAGAAAGAAAAGAAAGAAAGAAAGAAAAAGTATTTATTGCGACTCGTACAGGAAGATCACAAACTAAATACAGCAAAATAAAAAACCAAGTTATATATAAAAAAAAGTAACAAAACAAACAGTTACTCCTTATTCACCTATCTGCTAGTGAAAGTCCCGTCTTAATCGGTCCAGCCGTTTCAGAGATTAGCGGGAACAAACAGACAGACAGACGGACAGACAGACAAAAATTGTAAAAAAAAATATTTTGGTATATTACAAAAACAGTCCGAAGTCGACTAGCAATCTCACAAAACTATGGCATAGCAATATTAGTATTGTAATGACCTTCTTCTATAAGAACGTTTGACAACACTACAAATTGGCCACATGATTGTTATTAGAAATTTCAATAAGGTTCGTAAGCGTTACGGTGGCCAAAGTGGCTAACACTGTACCTCGCATGGCGAACGTTCGGGTTCGAGTCTCATATCAAACATGAAAAATATTTTTTAAGTATTACACGTGAAATAAGAATGCCGAGTTGCTAACCAATAATTATGTTAAAAATATTCCACAAATAAACGAAGATTCTTTTGTTTTACAATTATTATTTTCAATCTTAGTTGGAAGTAAAAATACTTGCATAGGAAATTGACCCGTTACCTTCTATGAATAAGGAGCATAATCGCGTTTACAATTAATATTTTCACAAACCATTAAAGTAAAAATACTTTCATACGAAATTGTTCCGTAGACTCTAATTGATAAGGAGAATGATCGCATTTGCGAAAACTGACGCGTTGGGTACCTATGTAGTTGAGCGAGTAGCCGTATAAAATACTTTGAAGTCTTGCAATTATTTCGAGTCGGTACCTAGTGTAGGTACGTACTTTGGTATTGTTTGTTGATGAAAGCTGTTTATTATATTTTATTTTTTGATTAGTTTTTTCTAAGTTATGTTGTTGGTGTAAATATTTGTACTATCAGTATATATAAAAAATGGTCAACAAGAAAATAAACGGAAGGCAATAAAGAGATCTTATTCGACGAAACAAATTGTAAAGTAAGTACCTTATTTTTTTGTACACACCATATTTTGTTTGTACAGATTATGACGCGTAATTTCGACATACATTACAACAGCTCGATTGGTCTAGTGGTCTCGTGCGTCACGTCACTATAGTTTAGTCACTAACGCCCGGCTTCAAATCCAAACTTTTCCATATTTGGTTTTTTTTTATTTTCTTATTTGATATGTTTTTTTAATTATTATTTTACTTTTTGCCGATTTTCTTGTTTGAAATTTTTCAGACTATATTATTATTGCTTACACTCTTTTGTAAAACACTGTAGGTATATAATTTTTTCCGAATCAAGCTTGGTGGACGTTTTTATTTTATTTTTATTATATTACTCTAGATTCTGAAGATAAATAACTATAGGAATAAAAATGATTGTTTTTATTAAAATAACAATTACTTATTGAATTATTTTAAAAATAAGAAAATAAAAATATGCGCATTATAATTAAAAAATAACAAAACAAAAGATAAGTACATTATAATTAAAAAATAACAAAACTAAAGATTATGCCGTCCACTGAGATTCGAACCTGGTGATTACGCAGTGAGAATCCGGACAGTAGAGCGCGGAGGCAATCGTGCATCTTAATCGAATCGCGAAATTACGCTTCTAAATATAATGGAAGTCGCTCATCGACGAAATCCGCGCGGTGCACCCCGCCGAAGGCGGGGACAATTCATATCCCACTTCATCTGCTTCACCCCCTCAAATACATAAAATAAAAGTCGTCTATTCACCGCCACGTAAAGAAATACCTATGCTAATTTTATTGAAATTCTTCTAATATTTCTCCATTTAGTTCTTTTTGATCGTTTTTGCATTTTAGTTTAATTATTATTTATTTTCAGTTTTTCGTATTAGCATTTTTATATACAATATTTGGTGAACGATTTCCTTGGGCTAAAACAAAAACACTATATTATTTTATTATTTATCCAATCAATTTCATTGGAAATTAAGGAATCTTCACGTATAGGATCCACTTATAAAAAATAAAAAAAAACTATACTCCGTTTCTTTATTATATGATTTATTTACATTTGGTTAAGTACCTAAATAAACGTAGTATACAACCTCCCTATTTGAATCGGATATTATTCAATATTTCATTTCATAGGTTTTAATTTTTTTTCGTGGGAACCTATTTTCTTTTTTTTTTTTCTAAAATAAAAGTAGCCTAAGAAGTTACTCCTTATTCACCTATCTGCTAGTGAAAGTCCCAGTCACAGAAATAAATCCGCACAAGAATATGAGAAGGTAGTAATCAATAAACTCAGTAATGCAAATACCTACTCGTAGATTGACAACTAAGAATGCTCAATTTTTATAAATTAAGGTATTTGAAAACATTTTTTTTTTATTGTGAGTAAGTATGTAGTTATTTTCTAAACAGTCAAAATAAAATGGCCTGAAGCGGTTGTTTTAATATTACAAACAGACACTCCAATTTTATTTAATTTTATTAGATAAAGTTTTAAAATTTTTTATTTATAAGATTAAGTATAGATAGATAGATACTTATTAGTCCACTCAACGAATAAACCAAATAGAGGTGTAGAGTGCGTGAGCTGGGCCCTGAGCGATTTCTTCAGAAAGTTGCTCAGAGTGCTTAGGGAGTAAACATACTAAAAGTCCCCGCGTCTAGGAGGTGAGCCGGAGTGGGGGGTATAAAAATTCCCACTTTTGAGTTTTTCGCTAATATCTATAAAACGGTGCGTCGTCGTAGAGAAAACGTATTTTTCTTGACTTGCTTTGCTTTAGCATTTTTATTTATTTACAAATTATCTTATACATATTTACAAAATAAACAATATAAAAAAAAAAACAGTATTTAGAAATGGCACCACTAATAAAGCGTCCATGCGGACAATAGAAATGGGCCCTCTGCAGCGAGCTAATCTATAAACGCATACTGATACAATTCGTTCATAAATATTTGCACTAACACAGCCAAACGCGCGTACTCGATCGATAGCCGGGCGGAGCAGCGAGCGACACAGCCACCCCGTCTCAGTGCTAACGCACGACTGCCGCCCGCGCCCGCGCAGAGCACCTCTGAACCTATATCTCAAAATGGGGCATTGTCTTTGCAACTGTTGATTGATTTAAAAACGCTATTTCAAATATGTAGTACCTCTAACCACCAATTTTTCAGTGTAAAAATATTTCCAAACATCAAAGCCGTTTAGAAGTTATAAGCAAATGTTAGCGAAAATAGCGTTTTGGTAAATATTTTTTTAAGGCAAAAGTATTAGCCTTATGAAAAAACCCTGTTTCAAAAATGCTGTACATGAATCTATAGCAAACATATATTTTTTACAGACCTTCTAACCAAACCGTTAATGAGTTATAAGCTTCATAAAGTGACCGAGTTACGGTACTAAACGAGAGTAAGGCCCTTAAGTACCTACACATTATTTATAAACCTGGACATAGATATCGCAGCTATGAAGCGAAATTATTAGAATTTATATAGGAATATAAATATGTCAACAAGTACAGAAAAGCTTTGCATTCCATCAAAAGGTGAGTAATAAAGTTTTAGTGAGAACTAACTGCGCCCCGCGGTTTCACCCACGTAAGTCTCGATCCAAAAAAAAAAAATAAGAAAAAAAAATAAAAAAAGAAAAAAAAAGAGAAAAAAATCATAAAGAGTATTCTATTCTATTCTATTCTATTCTATCCCGTGGTAATGTCGGGATAAAAAGTGTCTTTTGTCTTAATTCAGGTTATGGTCTGCTCATGTTCTAAATTTCATTCAAATCAATTTAGCCGTTTTAGCGTAACAAACAAATATACAAAAAATAAAATATTTTTTCTTTAAAATATTATAGTTTATATAAAAAAGTTAAGTTGAGCGGCAAATTGTAGATGTTACTCGTATTTCTAATCCTGAACTATTTTTTATTTACAAGAAAAGGAGGTCTGTTTGACGTGAGCGTGGATTCAGCAGAAACTGATGGTTTGTGGTCCTCCCATCTCGAGCTCATATGCAGCACATGGTCTTTCGACTCCGAGTGTTCTGGTCCGCAATAAATCCACGACAAAGACCAAAGCTAGACCCAAGGGCAAATCCTGCACTTCACGATTTTATTTGGCTCCCGTGGCTTGATAACGAAGAAAATGTATCAAAGGCTTTACAGGCATTCCAGTCTTTTCCTTTGCAAGTTTCCGTCGGCGAGCTACAATATTTAGCAGATTTCAAACTCAAAGCGTTTAAAGAAAGTTTGACAAATTATGTGAAGAGTTCCGCTGATGGGTTTATGCAAAACATCGCTTGGTTATTCTCATTTTAAGTATAGACAGCAGCACATCAAGCTACTACAATCTGTTAAATTTATTCAATAGATTTTCGACTTTATCGCTGAAGCATAAGGTTCAAAGTTGATTGGGAAAATTTGACAGTTTCCTATTAATAAACCTAAATGGTAAGAAGCAAATTTTTAGGTAAACGACAATAGCGTATCGCGGCAACAAATAAGGTTCAAAACAGCGATGCGTTTGATGTTAGTTGGATCGAATGACCACCAAAATAAATGTAATTTTGCAGTTTTATTTAAATAATTTTTTTTGGAATAAGTCTTTTCTTGGTCTTTGCCTTGGCTTGTAATATGTACTAATAAGCCTAGCTGTGCGACAAAAAACTGAGCATTTTATGGTGTCCATCGCCTAAAATAAAAATTAACATAATCTGAATTCTTTTAAAACATCTCTCCCTTAACTTTTTAAATTGTACATGTTTTATATTTTTTTTTAATGAAAGGGTTGTTAAAACATGCTTGATGACTTGGATGGGCCGAAATAATGAATTTTATGAGCCGACGAGTTATTTTGTCGTCGCTTCGCCGCCCGCCCTTTGATCAAGGCGTGCATTAAAAAGGAAAATTGGTCAGCTTTTCGGGTTCATATAGTTGAAAGAGCATCTGTGTTATTATGTTAAAATAAATAACAATATCCATCTACGTCTAAAAGGCTTAAGGGATTAACGAAATAATAATGTTTAGTGGAAGTTTGATCATATTTCAGCCACAATACTGCTTTATAAATATAAATGACGAATGAAAAGCTATTTATTTATAGGTATAGTAATACAAAACAGTGCCTCGTTATTTATCGGAAAATCTGTGATTTACGAATCGGATCCAGAATTGTGTGTCATGAATAAAATATTGTATAGCCATCGCTCCAATTGGTATCTAAAATTTGAATGAAATCTTGAAAGAAACAAATCAGTGCTTTTGAAGATTTTATTCATAACTTGGTATAAAAATAGTGCTCCTTCAGACTAATGTTTCTCTTTGATATTCATCACAACATCGTTTCGCAAAACTACTTAGAGGGAATAAGTAGAATGAGATGTAACAGAACCACTGCTGAAGCAAACATGAAGTATTTTATGAAATGTGAGAAGGTGAGTGCCGTTATAATTTTTTAAAGTTTTTTAAACGTTTATGTACACACATTCAGCATGTAAAAAGACACACCTAAACTACGAGTAAGTAACATTGCATAAAAATAATTGCTAGGAAACAACTTTTATTTTTGGTGTGAAAATTTGCAGTTTGCGGTAGTGCGCAATGTAACACACGCAAAACATTGTGCTTATGGGTGCATGCAACAGAACAGGGGTCGTAGGGGTATTTAAAGTTGTGTTATAACATTAAAAAGTTGTCGTCGTAAAAAAACGTCAATAAAAGTTGGATTTTTGACCTTCAATATCTCCGTAACCAGTATTCCGGAATGGTCCGGTACAAAGAAAAAAAATCACAATAAGTAATGGGGACTACAACTAGTGACTCTCGGCCTCGTTAAGTGTCTTGTTACACCCGTTATAAACAGACAAGAAGAAAATAACAGAAGAGATGATACTATAATACGATATTTCTTTACTCTAAGTAATATGTCAAATTGATTATTGTAGATCAAGAGCTCATGGTCTCTAAATGAAACTTATATTTTAATTGATTTTATTAGACACATATTATTATATCGGCTAATATTCCACTTTTCATTCTATAAATAGGTAGGTACTGAAAGTAGATGATACCTACTATCAAAAATCTTCACCAAATTCCCTTTGTGTCTGTAAAATTGTCGACTTTAGGAACATTAAATCAGGATTGATAGCAGGAACTGAGAGCGCTACCCAAACGTTTTAAATCGACTTAGTATTGGCGTCATAAATCTTTTGACTCGGAGAGCCTTCTAATCTAACACCCGACAAGAAATATACGAGTCTTCGTTTGTACACCATTTTTATACTGAATAACGCGAATTGTGAAGGGAAACGTAAAGAATAGGAGACTAAGTTTTGATGCCAACTTTTAATGATGGAACTTCACATTATTTATTCATGAGGTTGTCGTTGGAGTTTATTATTCATTTCTGTGGCTTCAAATTGTTTTCAATAAGGAAGAGTAATGGAGAGGCCCGTGGCTAAATAATAACAGCCGCACAGGTCGATCGATCAGGTTAAGCTACGCTTGCCGCAGTTGGTCTGTGGATGGGTGACCATCTTTACATATCGTGACCCCTCCGTACCTCGGAAAGCACGTTACGCCGTTGGTCCCGGTTGTTATTCGTGGATCTTTGACAGTCGTTACGGGTAGTCAGAAGCCCGAAAGTCTGACAACCAGTCTTACCAAGAGGTATCGTATTACCCAGTAACTGGGTTGTGGAGGTCAGATAGGCAGTCGCTCCATGTAAAATACTCGTATTCAGCTGCATCCGGTTAGACTGGAAGCCGACCCCAACATAGTTGGGAAAAGGATAGGCAGATGATGAAGGAAGAGTAATGGAATGTCATGGTTATGGTTATGCCTATTGCAGACATCTCCGTGAGGACAGCATTAATTCCTAACTCGTCAGAAGTAAGGAGATATTAAACAAGGTATATAATGAAATACGCAAAACACGAATATCTGGACACTATGCCTTCATATAGGTCAGTCATTTAAAACATCGTAAGTCGCAAAAAAATTGCATTGTATAGATTTTTTGGGATGTTGTCATATGGGATAGATACCAATACCTAGTGTAAAACCAAGTTTGCAGCTTCGAAATACCTGTGTTAACTGCGGGGTACTCGAAAATTCTTGGTATTTTCGGACTTCTTTCAGCTTTTGACTTATAACTTTCTAAACAGTGCATGGATAAGTCACGCAACACATTTTTAAAGTACACAAAATTTTGTACCTAACGCGTTTTTTGTGTAAACGGTGACTGGTCTAATATGTAAAAGTAACTTCAACAATCAAGAAAACAACTGCTTCTTAATAGAATCATCGACGTTTATTTAACCAAAAGGCACGGATCATTTGATTTCTGCTCCACGAATTCAGAATTCACCATTCCCAAAAGTTGACCATATTCACGTGCTTTCCCCTTCAAGTATTATCTTTCTATTTAATACGTTTCCTTGTAAAGTTTGGTTCCTATTGGAATCTCTATAAGAAAAAAGAGTACAAGAGTGACGAATTACAGCGTGCTAAACTTCTAACACCTCCGCTTCCTCTCGACTGTTATTTATTTGGAACTAAAGTATTGGCGCGGTATCGATACTGTGAATGCTCTCATTGTTTATCCCGTAAAATAGTTTATCCGAGCGAGAATGTATCGGTATCAGCTTTGTACAGTGAATCTGTTTATTTATTTCACTCCCCTTTATTGATAACAACTGTCTAGTTTTACGTTTCTGATGTTGTTTTATGGAACAGTATCAAGAGTTCATAAATATAATTGAATTCTGATACTGAAATATCTTTCTGGGATTAGGTTTTGATTATGTACAGACGCCAGCATATCAAGCTACTACAATCTGTCAAATTTCTTTAATAGATTTTCAACTTTATCGCTAAAGCATAAGATTCAAAGTTAATTGGGAAAATTTGACAGTTTGGTAGCTTGATGTGCTGGCGTCTGTACATAATTAACACAAAGTAAGGCGCCTGTCTGGCTTCGAACCTATGACCTACAACTCGTTACCACTGGGCCACCATGGCTCTATTATTTCATGAACATTGCTCTCAAAAACGTTGAAGGAAAACATCGTGAGGAAACCACCAAAAATCCAAATCAATCCTAGAACCAAAAATTCGAAGACATGTGACTTCTACCAACCCGCATTGGGCCGCATTAAGCGTGGTGGGTTATGGCCCTCCGGTCTCACCAAGAGGAAGCCTGTGTCCCAGCAGTGGGAAAATTTAAATCTGATTATGTATGTACAGACGCCAGCACATCAAGCTACTACAATCTGTCAAATTTCTTTAATAGATTTTTTACTTTATCGCTGAAGCATAAGGTTCAAAGTTGATTGGGAAACTTTGACAGTTTCGGGTAGCTTGATTAGCTGGCGTCTGTACATGATGTTTGTTCTGTCAAAATTTATCAAAATAAGAATTGTGCCAGGTAACTGTCATATGCTTATCTCCCGATATTCATAATATTATAACATTGAATAATAATAGTACCCACCTACTGCCATTTGCCAACTGTAAGTATAATAAAACCAGTAGGCACATTTCTGCCAAGCCCAAGCGAGAACACAAACGTGATATAATGACCCCATAACATCGCAGTTGGCAAATAAAGCGTGATTCTATTTGCATGCATGGCGAAGGAACAAAGAAGTGCGGATTTTTGTCCCGAAGAAGTTTATCAGCGAATTGCCATCGGGGATGGCACGCTGGCAAGGCGCCAGCTTGCGTTCCTAACAACTTTATTATGCATTACCGGGTGCGCGTCAACCCTAAATAAGCAACAGTTCACTTGCCAAGTTTTGGCTTTACATTTTCATTAGATGGCGGTCTGTCAACGCGTGTGTGATATTAGAGCATAATTTGCGATAGCAGCGGCTCCTGAGATGGGACCAATGTGTGGATTAATATGGTTAAAAATAGATCGGATCATGTAGGTACTAAGATTGGAGAGCATTAAGGCTCCTGCAAACAGGCGCGACGCGCGACGCGAATCGCGCGAGACACAAAGGCACCGCTCGTTGCGCGACTTGCGGTGCCTTTGTGTCGCGCGCGATTTTATTGCGTATCGCACCTGTTTGAAGGAGCCTTTATCGTTGGGTTGCGTATTTGATTTATCCTATATTTAACAAATGCTTCAAGGCAGTCACATAGCTGAGTATACAAATAATGGTCGGTAATTGTAGTGTACCTACTACTGCAGGATAAAGGCCTCAAATACAAAGATAGAACGCACACTCGTACATCAAATTAGATCACTGTGTGTTGGCGATTTCCAATCATTAGTAATCCAGGATTTCTTTCGATTATTTTCTTCGCTGTTAGTGTGGGATGTCTTAAATTATTAGAGGCTGATTTCACCAAAGTCAGATATTTTTTTATCAGTAGAATAAAATTGATGTCTGACAGTTCTAGTGTGAAAAAACTGACAAAAAATCAAAATTTACTTTCAGGAGTAATTAATAATTAAGTAGGAGTAATTCAGGAGTAATTAATAACTAAGGAGGAGTAATCAGGAGTAATTTACTCTCAGAAGTTAAAGTCTTAACTTATTCTAGGTATAAAAGTTTGGTGGAATTCGCCCTAATAAAACTAAAAATAAGTCTCTCCATGATTGCCTCTTGAACTTGTTTCTTATAATCCCACGCTTCGTATATTATGCACCTACTCTACTCCAGTTTCTTTCTAAAGCTCATCTTACCAGTTTATCAAATGGGAGTGATGATTTAGCACTAATCTGCCTTTGTTAATTGTCAATCAACACGGTTCAGTGGCCGGTGCAGGTGACCTTTCGGTAATCAAGTGTCAACCTGATCAGCACCCGGTCAACCATATCGGTAACATAATTATAATTTGTCATTAAACTAACTTACGGTAATTTAGGTAGTAGCTTTACTGATGCAAGTGATTAGCGCTTAAGTTAAATAAGTTTTGCAGATGACCTTGTGCTTTTCGTAGAAAACTTCAATGATCACCAGATGCTTCAAAACTTTTATGATGCTTGAAAACGAATCATGGTAATTCAAATGGAGTTGGACACCTGACAAGGCGCAGTGATGACAGGTGGAGTAAGGCAGTGGCCGAGTGGCGTCCAAGAACTGAAAGACGAAGTGTCAGTCGTCGGACAGCATTGTTACCATCGTGGTTCGAGCCTCGCTGAGGCTGGCATAGAAGCGTGGGGATCGGCACAAGAAAAGGAAGGTATATGAACCGGCCATGCTGGCTTTGGCCTGTGGGTGAAGTCGGGCCGTGGATGATGATTAGCATTTCTGTTACTAGCATTTGGCTACAAAGGTTCGTTAGGAGAGATCAAATTTTTGACTCTTCCAGAATCTAAAAAAAATTGTTTATTTAAAATAAATGCCCGACCGCCGCCGCCGCGCCGTTACGCCGGACGACTGGGTGTTGTGTCGCAGCATGGGAGAGGCTTATGTCCAACAGTGGACTGCGATAGGCTGAGTTGATTGATTGAAGCGGTTTGTTTATATTTCTCGACAAACACGAGTAAAAAAGATATCGAAAGATCGTCTAGACCCTTCTGGTAAAATAATAATAAATAGCTTGGACCCTGTTCCCGATACCGGTGGGCTACTATTTTTTATATTTTTAAATGTTTTTATACTTCTTTTTATATTAATATTTAAAAATATAATTTATAGGTAGGTATTTAGCTAAATAAAAGATAATAATAATTATTTATTTATTTCAAGCAATTCAAGTCCATAGATTCAAACTCATACTTACATTAAAATGACTTATAAAATATAATATTAAATTCAAAACAGATAAAAACCCAGAACAAAATAAAATTGTGATCAATTAAAAATAATAAGTAATTAAATTTGTCAAAAAAAAAATATATATGAAAATGTCAGAATCGAATATAATAAATAAATAAAATGTCAAATATAAAATTGTCAAATTGTTAAAATGTAAAATGGCTCGCCTAGCAACTATAGTGTTTGTTGGCATTATTACGCAACGGTTTGTTATAGAATACACATCTGTGTCTAATTAGTTTCTTTTAGCCTAGTGCGTAGGTACTACGCTCGAGGCCCAGATTCCGTTTCGAACTTTGTGAAGACAAAAATATAAACAAGATATATGATATTGATGTTTTCTTTTGTTATAAAAAAGTTGCTCCACGGCCAACGGTTTTTCTCATACCGTGAGAGACTGATAATGATGCAATGTGATATGGGAGTTATAAATATATAAATAGATAGCAGAATCCTCATTATATTCTAATAACAATATAACAATACCAAGAGGCGCTGTTGATTATAGGAATATGCATGATTTAATTTCTGTGGTCTGAAAACTCCAGGATAAAACAATTCCCTGAAAGTGTTCTGTGTGTAATTCGCTGAGAGTAGCATATGCATAATCAGTCTGTAAAATGTCCCCACTGCTGTGACACGGGCCTCCTGTCAGTGAGAGGGAGTGGGCCGTAATCCACCAGGCGGGCCCAGCGCGGGTTGGTAAATCGGCATGTCCTAGAACCGAAAAATCGAAGACAGGTATGTCTTCGATTTTTCGGTTCTAGGACATGCCGATTTCCACACGATGTTTTCCTTCACCGTTTTTGAGAGTGGAGAAATTCTGAGGGAATAGCTTCAATACAAGGGGATAACGACAATACGACAATACTCGTATATTAAACTGCGTGTACCTAATGACATTCCCAGTCTGCACTAAAAAATTGAACCAAATATGTTTGGTTCAATTTTTAGGGATTGACTTTGACTAACTATAGTGATTAAACTATTGGTAGTTTAATCACTATAGTTAGTCAAAGATCCCTATCTATCTATCCCTACTATGTACATAGATTGAAAATATCACGTTTTTAATTTCGATATTAGGATTTATTTGATGGTATCAAAAATACTTCTATGCATTAGTATTGTCAGCGTTTTCATTTATTGTCATCTCCACATCGATGATTATAATTTTGACAACAAATATTTGAAAGCCATTGCCCTAGAAGACATCTTATCACCATATATCTTATAGATTAATTTAGTAGTTTGTAGTTGTTGTTGTTGTTACTGCTTTTAGTTGTTTGTGTATTTGTTTTGTTTGTTTGTGATTGTAGTTTGTTTTTGTTTGTTATTTGTTTGTTTGTGTTTGTTGTTTTGTAGTTTGTTTCTGTTTTTTGTTTGTTTGTTTTGTAGTTTTTGTTTAGTTTTTAGGTTTTTAATATGTATTAGTTTTTTATTGTACTTATAAGATTATTTTGTTTAAATACACACCTATGGGTCCTAGTTGCCTAATACTAAAATGATTATTATTATTATTAATTTGCGTCACTCGAATATTGTGAGTACCTATTGACCAAAGTAGCGAGCACTTATTCTACACTCGTACAGAACTTAGACTCTAAGGACCAAAATAAACTTCTATACATCTCTACATCATCTGATTGTAAGTTGTTCACACTTGTTAGAATTCTTTGTAATATTGAGGTCCTCTCTAGTTAGGAAGTTCAGCGTGACGAGGGAACACCTTGCAAACTCCTTTGAACATTCATAACTCGTAATAAAATTTGTGCATTTTTCAAAACCGTAATACCCTATACGGGGAATATGTGGAACTTTTCGTTTTACGCCAGGAATACTAAACTGTAGCCTTGTAGGTCGTTTTATCGTTTGTAGCGTCTAGTTCGTAGGTAGAATGAATGTAGGGTTTGTAACTGAATACAGATGTGGCTGTCTGTCTTTTGTTTTATTGTCAATTTGTGTCTATTTTTGTCGTCGTATGTTTATTATTTTATTCTGATGTAATTTATTTAGGTGTGGAGGATCGTTAGAGATTTGAATTATTTACATTGAACTTAAAATATTTCGAACAAAACTGGATGTTATGATTATCTAATCAGCAACAAAGCATGTATTCTAAACTATATAGATTTTGACGCGGCCGACGCGGAGCGTAAAAAAAATCCTACGGGAACGTACAGTCAGCAACAAAAATCGATTAACACTTTAGTTTTTTAAATCTCAGTTATTGAGCAAAATATTTGTTCAAAATTGCATTGTAGGTACTTCTACTGCAATTTTGAACAAATAACTCAATAACTGAGATTAAAAAAAAACTGAAGTGCTAATCGACCTTTGTTGCAGACCGTATAACCGGGATAAATATGTCCTAACCCACGTCATGGTCTATCCATCTGCCACTTCCAAATCCTTTCGAAAAGGTAAGAGACAGGCAGAGTTACTTTCGCATTTATAATATTATTATGGAGTATGGATTGATTCATTGATTCGGATTACTAGCATGTCGTCAGAAACGCAAGTGGTCAAATACGCATTTCATCAACTCTCAGGATAGACTCGGAACTTGTCAGAAATGGAACTCAACAGATACGCAGTTCGGCAGACACGCAACACGACAGATACGCATTTCGTCAGATATTTGAAACCATCCACCCAGATTGATGTAAACAAAATAATACATTATTTTATAAGCCACAGAATATCAATTAATGGATTACTAGCATGTCGTCAGAAACGCAAGTGGTCAAATACGCATTTCGCCAGAAAACGCATATTGACAGAAACGCATCTCGTCAGATCTGCACCACGTCAATGACGCAGCTCGACAAACACGCAACTTGACAGATGCGCGTCTCGTCAGATAAAAACGGGGTGTATAGGAATCCAGGGGTGAATCGGGACGAAACTTTAAAATAGATTTTAACCTTGAAATAATATTGTTTGTTGCCAACAAGGACACTTAATCGTTGAGTCCTTTTTGGCAATAAACTATATAAAATCCCTTTTAAAGTTTCGTCCCGATTGACTCCTGCATCTCTTACACACCCCGTTTGACGGTACCTTCGTTTCGCTAACATTTTTTTTTTTTTTTAATTTGAAATGGGTTTGCTCTTGACTCTAGTCTAGGTCAGAGATGACAGAGACAAAGTCTACGATGGAGTGAGCTCACCCAGAAGAAGCCTGTTCACTCTAACTTTGAAGAGATTCGGGTTGTATGCACTCGGAAACACAAACGCAGGTAGAGAGTTCCACTCTTTTGCTGTGCGCATTATAAAGGACATTTGGAAACGCTTAGTGCGAATTGGTGGAATAGCAACTAGGTAGGGATGGTAACTTGCAGTGCGTCTGGATGTCCGAAGGTAGAATGGGGCCGGTGGAATGAGGTCGTGGAGTTCTTGGGCACACTCACCGAAGTACAATCTGTAGAAGACCGACAAGCAGGCAACCTTGCGGCGATGAGCCAAGCTGTGAAGCTTGGCATCCACCAGTTTTACGTCGCCAATGAGCCTCTTAGCTCTGCGTTCCACCGAGTCAAGCGCCGCAAGTTGGTATTTCGCTGAGCCATCCCAAAGGTGGCTGCAATACTCCATGCAGGATCGAACTTGTGCTTAAATTAACAAAATTAAACATTAATTTATCGCATTATTATAATTATTTTACAGCTATATATTCCAGCTTTAATGACGTTCTTTCCGTCCTTTGATCTGTGACATCATTATCAGACGTGTTCTATGTATCTAGGTTGATTAAAAATTTTGTACTTACATCTCATCATCATCTGCCTAGACTTTTTCCAACTATTTTGGGGTCGGCTTCCAGTCCAACTAAATGCAGCTGAATACCAGTATTTTACATGGAGCGACTGCCCATCTGACCTCCACAACTCAGTTACTGGATAATACGATACCCCTTGGTATGACTGGTTGTCAGACTTTCGGGCTTCTGACTACCCGTTACGACTGTCAAAGATCCACGAATGACAGCCGGGACCAACGGCTAAATGTGCTTTCCGAGGCACGGGGTATGTAAAGATGATTACCCATCCACAGACCAACCGCGGCAAGCGTAGCTTAACCCGATCGATCGACCTGTGCGGCTATTATTATTTAGCCACGGGCCTCTCATTTTTGTACTTACATCTATATAATAATATATAAAATTCAAAGTCCTGACTGACTGATATATTAACGCATAGCCTAAACCGCTGGTCCTAGAGACATAAAATTTGGAGGGTGTGTTCTTTGTGAAGAATAGGTATCCAATAAGAAAGGGCTTTTCGAAATTCTACCCCTAAAAGGGTGAATGTTTTCCCCACATTCATCCTCTTAGCGGTAGAATTCGCCCGCGACTTCGTCCACGTTAAATTTCACCCATGAAATTTAAAGCGGACAAATTCGCGGGCATGCTAGTAACAGTATAAAATATGATATTAAAAATCTCTTTTCACATAAAACTGACAATATTTTTATTATTCAAAAGGAAGAGTTTTATTCATTTCGCCTTTGTAATGTTTAACATGTAAGTAACGTAATATCCTGACCTAGATTAGAGTCAATAGCAATACCAATTAAAAAAAAAAATCTGTGAACATGAAAATAATGATGAAAGCTACCTACGAATCGGAATGGTATATGATCTATATGAATTCTAGGATGTAGTTAGTCTTTTAATTGGCAAACATCCATGATACGAGAAACATAATCAACAGTATCTATATTCAGGGTTATTAGTAAAATACTAACAACCTTCTAGGACTGTATTACTAACATCATAAACAGCAACTTTTGTTCTATGACTTTTTACAAAACACAATAAGTGAATAAATAAAATAAAAAAAACTTATCAAAAACAAACCAACAAGATTTCGTTGTTCTATTTAACCCCCGCTCCCCTCCGCTGAATTTTGTACTAGACACGGCAGTTTTCTTCCGCTTCGCGTAGAGTTCGTAACATTTAGGGTATTATATTGAAATATTTTTATTTTTGTATGAAGGTTTGATCATTTGATGAATCAAAATCTGATGAATTATTAAAAGTAGTAGTAGTAGTCATAGAACAAAAGTTGTTATTTATGATGGTAGCAATACAGTCCTGTGTGGTTGTTAGTGTTTTACCAATAACCCTGTATATAAGTATACCTAATAAAAAAGCTGATCAGTTTGTTTGTTTCACCTCGCTACTCTCTGAAACTTTTAAGTCGGATTCGAAAAAAATCTTATTGCATTTGATAGCCCAATTCTTGAGGAAGGCTATAAACATGACGCTAGGACCCTTAAAAGCCGATATAATAAATAAAAAGTCAGGAAGATCGCTAAGCGAAAACGTAGTAAGAGCGCGGACGGGCGATGCTATGCGACGCGACGTGGCAGCTCGGGGGGAACAAGAAATTTCACGCGGACGAAGTCGTGGACAAAAGCTAGTCTGATTATAATTAGAAAATTTCTCCGTAATTAATCTTGTGTGAAACAATAATCCTATGTTGTAAATAATAGCTTTCCATAGGCATAATTGTCATTAGGGAAAATTTATTCAGTACAAAAACTCCATTACGTAGGTATTCATTAAATATAAATATTAATTAATTTACATTTACATATTCACAAAATGTCTCCGTTGAAGTATCCAATTCGAATCGACGAATAGGGAACTTTCCGTTCCACGTACAAATTCTAATTACATTATGTTTCGGAATAAAAGCTCCGAACGGTCCTTTCATAAGCTCGTAAAGTGACATAATCCTTGAATTTAATAAATTACCCCACAAATTGAGACTTATATAACAAGAATGAAATTAACGAGCGTAAAATGACTTTCAGTGGGTAAGCTTTTATCGTGTATAAGTTGGTTATATATATGTAGTTAAACGAAAGGAAATTATTTATTTTGAACTTTGGTCTTTTGAGGCACTTGGCACCGACGTTTCCTGATTACTGCGGAATAATTAAAATACTTCAGGGTTGTCAAAGTTACGTGACAGCAATATTTGGAGCTTGCATTTAAATTTCAAGGAGTTTTCATCATTTTCGCTAGTGTTGGAAAAGGCTGCGCGAAAAAGGACCACGGCGCGCTCGGTAAACAGATTAGTCGGTCATCAAAGTGCTAGGCTCACTGGCCAGCATCCTAATTGCGTAACACATTATCAATCACAATTTGAATCGTTTTGAACGATATTGTTAATTCATTGCTTCATCTGCTCATCAACGTAAATAATTAACGCAATGAAAGTTGTTGTCAAAATAAAAGCCACTGTTAGTGTGTTACGTAATTACTCCAAAGATTTGTCACTATTTTCGAAAGATCAGCGAGTAAGGGTCAAAAACACTAACCAAAACAACCACCAGCAGTTATATTACATCAGTAGAACATTGCAAATAAGTAATTATTCAGTCAAAATAATCTCATTTGACAATAACATTATTTATCTCACGAACAACAATATTTAGGTGACCTATTTTTCAGACAATGGCAGCAATAAAATGAACTTTCAGTTTACAGATAACGGTTCCATTCATTCATTCAGAGCGCTGTACGACTTTTTTTTTAATTTTGTTCCTTTTTTTGCGAGTTCTTATTCGACTTGCTCTTCCGTATCTTACACCCATTGATGTAGTTCGTTCTCCTATTTGTAAACGTTCCTTGTTAACATCCCTTTTCTTAATATACGGATATTCATTTCAGATTCTATTTTGCTATCATTTTACTCAGAATTATTGGCATCGTCATAGCAGTCCCAAAATGGTTCGATTTCAATCCAAATTTGAAACGCACGGAGTATCTAAGCAAGCGAGGGCCGAAGTGGAGCTTGAATGGTCGTAAATACATCACTACTAACTAGCAATTGGATTACCTACAGATTGGGCGAGCTAAACGATTTGTACGCATGAATAACGTTACGGTCCTATTCGGTGTAATATATTTGTCTGTTAGAGTAATGTTGAAGCATTGCGAGGGCTTCCTAGTGAGATCTGAAATATACTTAATCAAAGCTAAGAATATTGCTTGAAAACCAACTAATAATACACTTGTTGTTTTTGACATTATAGGAAAGTATAATATTCGATTAAAGGCTGATTTTTCAATCAGCTGATAACTTTATTCGAAGAATAATTTTGAAATTTTGACAGTTATTTCATACAAAAACTGTCAAACGTAAATCTTATTCCTCGAATCGAATAATATATCGATGGAAAAGTCAGCCCTAAATAAAATTAATGATTAGTCAAGAATAGAACTAACAATGAAGAAGCTAAAAAGTAAAAGTAGTAGTCAGCATGTGTAAGCATAAAATTAAAATTCCCGAGCAGATTTTAGTCCCAGCTAACATACTCACATGCACGCACTTCTAACTTATAGGCTTAAACGAATATATTTCTTACATCGGACTTTACACTTTTTGATTTGAAACATCTATAGCCGCACGTAAAACAAATTTCTGGCGTGGCGACGCGTCGCCACGCTATATGATGGTGTATATATACAGTCACAGTCTTGTGTACTGTGTGGCGACGCGTCGCCATGCGCAATGTTTCACATATGCCAGGCGTCCCGTGACGGCTCACTTTTTTTTATTATAAATTTTTTGGTTTTCTGATGTATGTTTCTGGTGTATTGTGTCTTTTAGTCTGTGCTAAGTAAATGTATTTTCTTTCTTCTTTCTTTTCAGATAAGGTTGGCAAGACTTAACTTGAAAAGAACGTGATGAAACTAAGTTTAATATAGTTAAAGTGGAAAGTTAAAAGATTCTTATGTTGGTTATGTTGGTGTTGGTGTTGATTTATAGCAGATGAACGTGGTCATTGTTTTAAAAAAAAGTGAGCCGTCACGGGACGCCTGGCAGATGTGAAACATCGACATCGCAGTCGATTGCGCATGGCGACGCGTCGCCACACAGTACACAAGACTGTGACTGTATATATACACCATCATATAGCGTGGCGACGCGTCGCCACGGCATGCGTCGCCACGCCAGAAATTTGTTTTACGTGCGGCTATAGATGTTTCACATCAATAAAAGATGTCGCCAACTGCGGTAGTCGATTTTTAATGATTTTAAGATAACTTTGATGGAGAAGGAGTTAAAATGTTCTGATACTTATTAACCCTTCGGGGATTTCAGGCGTGGTATTATGTCACTAGTTGATTTATTATTAAGGCGCGCAACACCATAAAAGAAAAATATCGCGTACGATTTCAGATCATGAATTGCGACCGAAGCTATCAAGTTAATGCCTCCGACGTTACAAGCGACACTCTCTCATCTCACGGAACATTTGTCGCCTAGTGAATTGAATACGAGGCTTTAGATATTAATGTTGACTTTCATTGCGAATTTTTTGACGATTTGTAGTGTTTTTGAGTTATTTAACATATTTAACCTTAGAACCTGAAATATTCCAAAAATATCCTGATCCTGAAATATCAAATCAGGAAGAATACTCATGAATTTTTAATTGTGATTTCTATAATCATAACATAATTTCTTTTTGTTTTGTCGTTTTTAATCTGAGAGTTTATTATTAATTTTTATGTAAAGTGTAGATACACCAGATATACTGTTTAGCAATTAGAACGTATATAACCGTCTTGAAGATTAGCTTAGTATACGTATGTCTATGTATCTCTATCATTTGCTAACAAACAAGGTTTTGCTTCTAATTCTAAATCAAGTTAACATGTATTAGTGACGATGTAATTAGTTGGCAGCTAACGAGAAACGCAAATATTAATGAATCTCGGGACAGGAGCTCTTTCACGACGTTCCGAGAACCCCATGTGCCTAAAGTGTAAGTTACTCTAGTGTCTCATTACGACGGACTTTTTGGTCAGATAGTTAACATTCTTAATTAGAATTTCTGTTCTCATTTTCCTATTGGTGGTAAGTCCTAACCTAAAAATAAGGGTTTAAAATGAGCAAGAATTGTGATTTGACTTCAGTGTATTTGATGTATCATAAGTATGTAAGTTGCGACTGTGAGCAGTTGTGGCTCAGCGGTAATGTCTCCGACTTGCGAGTTGTAGGTCGTGAGTTCGAACTGAGCCAGGCGCTTTATTTTGTGTAAATAATTTCATCATCACGGCTCTCAAAACGGTGAAGGAAAACATCGTGAGAAAACCGGCACGTCCTAATACCAAAAATTGGACGATATGTGACATCTACCAAGTACCCGCGTGGTAGATTATAGCCCACTCCCTCTCGAAGAGAGGAGGCCTGACTCCCAGCAGTGGGACCATTTAGGCTGATTATGCTAATTATCACAAATTCAAACACATCAATAGATGAAAGCCTATAGAAATCTTGCCTTATGTATATGTATGTCGGAGCTATCCCACTGCTAAGTTTGATTCTATGGTAGAGCGAACCGAAATACACAATATGCAGACCCGAAGTTCGTTTATTGCCAAAGAATCAACCCTATATATCGCTGCCATGAGGCTAAGTAGTCATATAATTACTGTCATGTATCGTGGTTTCAAAGGCAATTTCTGATAAAAAGTAAAAGCGCGCAGTGCTGCCCACTTCCATCCTATTTAAAGTTAAACAAATATCAACTTTATTTCAATGACTATTAAGTTGATTTCAGAGTGACTAGCACTATTGAAAAAGTTATAAAAATGTTTGAAGTTGTAGCGTAAACTGAACTTTATTGTGTAGGAATTAAAGTTATATTTCCATTAATTCATATTTGTTTACATTTTTGGCAAATAATTCGCGAACGCAGTATATATAATATATTCTTTACATCAATGATAACCATCGTTACAAAGATGACACGTTACAAAGTTTTTTAGGTACCTATACCATTTGTTACACCTGCTGAGGATCTCTCACCTGCACATGAGTTGCCTTGGCTAACCGGGAAGTCTTTAAACAGACTCCGCGCCCAGGTTGACCGAAGCAAGGAAAGCCTGTTCAGATGGAGATTCATAGACGACTCCGCCTTGGAGTGCAAATGTGGTGCTGTTCCGCAAACGATGGGACACTTAATGTCGTGTCCTGCGTATCCTGTCGTCTGCACATTACCTACAGGCACTAATGGACGTTAGTGATGGCGCCAAAAACGTAGCCGAATTCTGGGCCGAGTCCATTTAGATTGCCATCGACACGTTAAGAAGAAGAAAAAGATGACACTTGTATTACATATGCTGTAGACATTCTATTAACATGTATTAAATTAGGCCGCATCAGAATCTTACTTTCGTTCGTAAAACACATCGGTATCGAAATGAAAAAGTTTACGGCTTCAGAATTCACTGTAAACTCACTTACATACATACCCGAAGTTCAAACACAAATAACGTGCTTTCCCTAATATACTGATTATCCAAATATTTGTTTTTTGGAAACATGGTAAGGTGAAGGTCGTAGGTACCCATACATAATGGATTGTTGAGACGGGGCAGTAAGGGCCAGTACCTTAACCGATGCAGCAACAGAAAAGCGGTCTTAGGAAACTGTCCATAACTTCTACTATGAAGTTTTTGGATTTTGTATAAAATTTACAGTCGGCAAGAAAATCAGCAATTTTTACAAAAACTTTATTGATGCCAATCGATCTTGTTTTTTTTTAAGGATTAAAAACTCAATCAGACCAATTGAGTTTTGAGAATTAGAAAAGTCAGAAATCGCAAAAAAACTTCTCCCATAGGTACATGTCGTAGGAAACAAGACCATGATAAATATAGTCTGTGAATACAGATCAAAATGTCTCAAAAAGTTAAGGTCAGTTTCCTAAGCCCGTTTTCTTGTAGCTACAACGGTTAAAGTAATACCCTTACTGCCCCGCCTAAAAATCCACTCTGTATACAAACAGTTGCCAAGATATACCTACTAAGTGGATTTTTGAGATGGGGTAAAATAAGGCCTACGCCTTACATTGTATCCAAAAAGCAAATATTTTACCCCATCTCAAAAATCCACTTAATAGGTATATCTTAGCAACTGCTTGTAACCCATTTCTACCTAGATTCAGAACAGTGAATCTTAAACTTAGTTTGTGTGGCTTTTGAATGTTGACTCTAATAAAAGTAATTTTCTCTCATATTGATTTTCTTAATAATAAGTTTAACAAAATTATTTTTGTATGCCTTATTATTTTTTCATTAGCTGTAGGTTACGTTCGGTCTCTAATTTTAATTTCATCATTGTAGTATTAATATTAATACCAATGTAGTAAACCACTACATATTAACCCCCGCCGTGTCTGTCTGATCTGAACGCGATAAACTCAAAAACTCCCTAACGGATTTTCATACGGTTTTCATCAATGGAAGGAGTGATTCATGAGGATTATTAAGATATATTATATATATTCATTACGATTTTGTCTAAATTGTCTGAAATATGACGACGATTGTTGAAGATGTCGGAAAAAATCAGATTTCAGCTTTAATGGCATTTGTCTGGATGTATATGTTCAAAATTGGTGCAAACGGCAAAACGGATTTGGATGGGCACAAAGATAGTTTATAACCTGGATTAACACATAGGGTTCCCGGTAATACGTTCCCGATAGTATGTATTCCGACAACAACGCGGGCGAAGAGAAAAGTAATTTTTTTTTTAATTTATAAAATTTTGCTAACAATAAAACTTTATTAATTTCAAAATAATTTTTTTCCTCGTCAACAAAACAAAGGATTGCGAACAAATTTCATAGAAAAGTAATTCGGTCCGTCTCGTCAATATCTCGGAAACCTTTGTTCAAATAAATTGAAAGAGTTTCGTTAAATTAAACCACAATAAGAAATGGTGAATGGCTATGTCATTTCATTTAAATTAAATCTTTCGTAAAATTAAGGATTAGAAAACAGCTGTCGCAAAGAAATGGCGTAAATTGAACAGGGTGCTTACTCTTCAATTTAATTCCGATAGATCGACATTGGAATTGTGACGTTTCGTACTCTTAAGTTCGATGCTAGCGCCAAATGATTTTTAGATTGGGTGTCCATTTTGGAGAACTAAGTGGAATTGGGTTCGGGCTTGGCGTGGGGTAATTGTTGACAATATTGTTTTCAAGAGTACCGAATCACGTGACTGTAGAATTAACATTGGATTCATATTGGCATCTCATTGGAATTAAAATTAGTTTGGAGAGTAAGCCCCCTGAGTCGGTTGAAATGCAAGGATAGGTATGTATTTCGGTTATCTAATGACCAGCGGCAGCGGGGTAATTGCGTAACACGCTAACAGTAGGAATGGTTTTCATTTTGACAGTTCAACAACATTCATTGTGTTATTAACATTGTTGAGCACAATTATTTTTCGAACATATGAAGCAATGGATTCGCAATATTCTTAAAAATTATTCAGATTGTGATTGACAGTGTTACGCAATTAGAGCGCTGCTGTTAACTTCTTCTGTAAAAGGATAAAGTTATTGTCATAAGAAAAAGTTGGTTTATGAATATTATGTCAGAGTTTGCGTACAAACGGATAAAGTTTAAACAGCCTGTTGAAGCTTAAATTACGTAATTAATTTGCAAGCTTGACATTGGCTTTTCATACTAAAATGAAAGCTATTATGCGTTTTACGTGACGTGCTGCTTTGTTTAAATAGGATTTATGATTAGCTTTAGCCTCTCATATTTATTATCAACCCAATGGAATATTCAGTTTATTTCAGTGCACTTCTAATAATACACGTTAACATTAAATTAGATCGTGAGCTGACAGTGGGCTCTATCAGAATTACCAGGTACCAGCGCTGCGGCATCTGTTTTTTTTTTTATTAATAATATCACAGCATCATGCTGAGATTGGAACCTTTTTGGCTTCATACAGGTCTTTATTTGATTGTTTTCATGATTTTGTTAGATGTAATGTTCTTTTTTTAATGTACAACCAAAAAAAAAATAATAAGCAGCGCTAAGTTTTGATAATTGAACTTTGATTAATGAAACTGTCCACTATCCTGTCCATATACAAAATATTATGTCACACAAAAACGCAACAAAGGTTTAAAAGTAAACGCCAGGAAAGGTAAAAGATGGATAGGCGATATGATACAAAATACAATGGACCATAACGTCACGACATGAAGGCACGTATCGGCCGAACGAGCCGTAGACCGTACACCAGCCGGTGGGAGGGTACCACAGGTAAAACTATCCGTTACACGTCAAATCTTTTCATGTGTCGTCGTCTAACAAGAGAGTTATGCTATCGGCAGATAACAATTTTTATGCTGTTCGCATATTTGTTTTTTTTTTGTTTCTTTTTTATGTAGTTTCCTAAGTTGAACGGGTTTTCGGTTTGAAAAATAATTGGACGATGTGAAATCTTATAGCGCACGTGTGCTCTTTGGAAAACAAATCTTTGACACCTATCTCATACCGTTGACGCGTGTTGCTGTTGTGAATGCAATTAGTAGCCAAAAAACAAAAGGATTTCTAGTATTTATTTGTATGTTTAGTTAGTCATTTAATCTATGAAGAGCAATTAATATTTAGAACCCAATGGCTTGGCACGTGACGATGGGAAGAGGCCAGATGGAATGACCATAATGCCTTGGAAACTGGATAGGCCTTTGGTGTGGGATGCTACCTGTGTCGACACGCTCGCGCCTTCCTAGCACGGTGGGCTGTACTGGGGCGGCTGCTGCGGGAGCAGAAAACCTCAAACGGCGCAAATATAACAACCTTATTGGGAGCTATATGTTTGAGCCGTTTGAGGTTGAAGCACTAGGGCCTTGGGGTCTGAGTGCTCATCGATTATTTCGAGACATCGCTGAGCGGTTGGTTGACTCTACGCGTAACTAGAGGGCTGGCCTATTTTTAGCCCAAATAATAAGCATTTCTATCCAACTTGGTAATGCTGCCAGGCTTGTGGGCACTTATCCCATTGACAGCGATGCGGACTTATTTTTTGATGCCCAATAAGCTCCTGCCTTTTTCTTTTTTTATTACACGAGTATACTATTGTATAATATAATATACGAGTATATTAGTGTATATTATTGTATAATATAATATACGAGTATATTGTAAAGTAGGTTAAGTGTGTTGGAAATGAAATGGTTTAACAATAAACTCATCATGAAGTGAATATAGGAACATCGAGTTGATTCGGAGTATTATTAATATAATTAGTTGAATTTCAAAAATTTTGAATTTTATGTATGATGCAATAAAGTTTTAAGATATTTGTAGCTGACAATTATGGACAAATCAAATTAGTCTGAAATAAAATAATTTAATACTTAAATACATATAGTAATTACATATTTGCAAAACCCAAAGGAGTCTTTAAATACCCAAATAAACAAAACAAGAAAGCTTGACGGATTTGTTTGTTTACGTTTCGGTTCTGTCACACACAGACGCAGGTAACATTATTAACAATCACCTCCTCAAACACGTAACGGACCGATTGCATCAACGCAGCTTGTGAGATGCTTGCCGTTGTTCAAAGGCTTTTGAACTTGACAGTTACAAAAGGTTGTTCTTACAAACAGCAGGTAAACCGCATCAAATGTTAAGTAGCTCTCATAAATAATTGCGGAACCTTGACATTGACATCGGAAAGTATCAAATCCATTTTGTGCTTTTTTTGTTTTTGTTATGCTAATCACTCCATTTCGTGCTTTTAAAGTGAAGTTGTTATGCTAATCATGCTTTAATATTTTTTCGAAGCTCAACGGTCATACACTGGTGTGATGACCAGTTAGTTGCCGCGCCGGTTGGTGTGTGAGGGAGACGGCACGAGCGGTGCGTCAACGCGTCAGTGCCTCCCGCGCTACAACCGGCATTTATCGCGGCGCATTCTCGTATACCGCGCGTTCCCTGCTCGGATATCCCGCACATGTATCCCGCGAGTGTATCTCTGTGAACCTCTCCTGTGATCTCTGGATGTTTTACGTGCAACTATGGAAGCACGACTAGTGTTGTTGTTAGTGATGTGCACGGGACTCGTGTTCGGCGACAGGAAACTTACCGTTGTCGAGAAAATCAGAGGAGACGGGGACCTCTCTCAGGTATTCTAAACTTTCTAAGAAGTACTTAAATAGTTTTAAAAGTCTTTTGTTTTACTTTTAAGGAGTTCTTAAGAGCACTCTTTGGTGCTAGAACTGCTTTAGTTGTTCTAAAGTTAGTTACGGCTATTTTATAGAGTAACTTTGACGAGTGAAGGGTTACGTTGGACCTGCAGTTTAACTGGCCCGAAGTTTTGTATTATTCGCGTTACCATTTGGTGTCGCAGCGTGAATACTTGATTCAAAACAATTGCTTTACTCTATTTTATTTATGGTGGGTGTAAGGTACAGCTGACCTACTAGCTCTTCGCAGTAAGTAGGTGCTTTGCATAATGATAAAAAGTGCAATAAAACCAGTATCAGCGGCACATGTAAATAAATAAAGTTCTTATTGGTCTTCATGTACGGATCAAGTTGTTTCATTTTATCTGGCTCACTGTACCAGCATTTCCTTGCGTGATCGAATCAGAAATGAAGAGATTCGCAGGAGAACCAAGGTAACCGACAGAGCCCAAAGAATTGCCAAACTTAAGTGGCAGTGGACAGGCCACATTGCTTGCAGAACAGATGGCCGATGGGGTCGAAAGGTTCTGGAGTGGCGACCGCGTACCGGAAGACGTAGCGTTGGAAGGCCTCCCATTAGGTGGACCAATGACCTTGTGAAGGCCGCAGGAACTAGTTGGTTTTGTGCTTCTCGCAGTACTGCTGAGTACTGCTAGACAATGGCCTCACCCAAGCACCTGCTAGGGGGAGGCCTACGTCCAGCAGTGTACATCTTTCGGCTGAAATGATAAGACGATGATAATGACTGTACCAGCCATTATCATATCAGCATTATAACTTTGATGACTCCACATAATATAGTTGTTGTAAGGAGAAATGTTTAGTACAAGCATGTTTTGTATTTAATATATTTTCTTATTCATTGAGCTTAGTTTACATAATAAGTAAGTTAAGTAATAATAACAGGTGCGATTAATTATTGCGAATGCGGTTTGTAATCGATGGCCATCTGGCAGTATTATGCCTGTGAGTCATGTGGTCAGGACCCCCTAGCTAGTATTCCACTTAGGACAATGCCTCACTGATTTGTGCCTTTTGACTTTCACTGCTTGACATTAGCATTTCCTTTGTTTAGCATAATGCTGTACTTATGTATAGTTACGATCATTATTTCCTGAAAGAGAAGAGGAGTTTGTGTGAGCACGCGCAATGCTTGACATTTTCGTCGTTGAATTATTTCGGTTTTACCTAGACAATGGGTTGCCGCCCTTGTTACGAGTATCTAGTTTTCGCAAACGACGCTGCTACGTAGAGTCTTGGGTTTGATTCTTTCCAGGAGAACTCTGTCACATTGGAGTTTGGAATTGGAAGTCAGGGACGGTATTAATGAGAAATCCCAAAAGAGAAGATGAATATTCTTACCAAACAGATGCCGTGATGCTCAGAGGTGGCCTTCAACTAAACTTGGGCTAAAGTTATACCTTCAGCTTGAACATTTTGGGAAGACAGCCAAAACTATGACATTACAATATAACCCCTAGAAAGGTTTGGTAGAAGACAACTGACGTAAACGGCACACCCAAAATACCAATTCGCGAATTTGCAATTCATCGATCGAAGCCATTATAGACATCAATAAGTACCTTTAACAAGCCAGAAAACAAAAGCCAAGCGAGAAAGAAATGTCTGATTAAAACGAGGGGTCAAGACATATAGCGTGTCATCTAGTCACAAGTACAGTCACAGCCAAAATATGGCTTATGGGCTATTTTTGTCTGCTCATTGCACAACAGAATACGCTCTATCGACTCAGCATTAAGTATATATTGCGTCGTCACGTCAATACCGCAGAATGACATTCAGCCATCTTCTTTACACATCAGACCGAACTAAATGTGTCACTGACAGACTCTGATAGTTAAATTTACAATAATATACTTAAACTCACGCCTTCTTCTCATGGGGGTAGGCAAAAACTACAGAACGCTACCTTCTACGATCCTTACTTGTATAATTAAATGAATATATCTATCATTATACGAGTATATATACCATACTTAATATTTATATATATAAATATTTATATTTTTTATATCGGGGCAATTACAATAGTGGGTTAATTTCCGTTGGTTGATAATTTCTACCAAACGTAGCGATATTTTTATATTGGCAACATATTGATTAGAAGCCACTTAGAAAGAAAAGAAACAAAGAAAATTTATTTATTCTGTATAAACAAAAACGCACATTACAAATAAAAAAAAAATCACACACACACACAAAAACACACACACACACAATTCATCGCCTGCCGTACCTTTCGCTATTGCTATGTGAAATTTCCACTGCGTTTGGTAGAAATTTTCATCCAACGGTATATAGCCAGTATCGTAATTGCCCCAAGCATAAACCAATGTGTATATAATTATATATTTCATGAAATAGTCTGGCCATTAAAAAAAGTTTTAGATGGTTGTCAACTCGACATGGGTCAAAGATTTGTATGCTATTTAGATATTTGTTATCAAGTAATTAAATAGATTTTTCCATTCAATAGTCTGCTCAGTGCCGTAGCTTCAAAAGATAATAATGTGTCCTGACTTAATAAAGGAATTAATTTGAAAATTGTCCCTGCTTTGTGCATAAAGTCGACTTCTTACTGGCTAGATAGCTTCCGTTTTAAGTACCTCGCATGAGTCATCCATCGACCATACACAACGTACAAGTGCATGAAGTATGTCAATAAAGTTTGAAAGCTGCAAGGTTCAATTAGAGGGAGGGCAAGAAGTTAATCTAATGTGTTTACTTACTCTTACGTTTCCTGGTCGGCTAAGTAGAGCTGGAATTGCACTAAGTGACTCTGATTGACCTTAACTCCCCTTGAAAGAAGCCTAGGAACAAATGTGAATAATATAAATAAGAAAAAGAGTAAAGTAAATAAAGAATTGCCAACATAGTGTAATTTAAATCCAACATTCAGTAAAGTCAGTAATATTCGGAAGTCTGCGGGGTAATTGCGTAACACAGTAACGATAGCAATGGCTTTTATTTTGATAGTTCAACAATATTCATTGCGTTATTTACATTGCTGAGCAGAAATTTTTTCTGAACATATGAAGCAATGCATTACCATTCCTTCAATATGATTCAGATTGTGATTGGAAGTGTGTTAAGGCTCCTACAAACAGACGCGAGCAACACAAAGGCACCGCAGTTGCGCGACCTGCGGTGCCTTTGTGTCGCGTGTCGTGTCGCGCCTGTTTGAAGGAGCCGATGCTCAATTAGAGTGCTAGACGTACTAGATGATGCAGATGGAATCTAATAGAAATTCTGTTGACTAAACACATTTATAAACCAAGATATTATGGATTGCTGCTGAGACTATACCGATAAATTACTGACTTGAAAATTCAATTCAGTTCGCACATTAGTCGCGAACACTTGACCAATGGATTACTTAAATGGACAAAGACTGGATATACATAAATTCACCGACTTATTGTCATCTCCAAAAGCTTATTCGTTTAAGTATTCTAATACAAAACAAGTCGAATTCAGTGAACCAATCTTGCTTGAAAAGTTTAAAAGACCCAGTAATTTTTCCTTTTATTTACGTAGCGGTGGTGCGCTCGAGGCCGATAAGCTAGGACACAATCTTCTTATTAAAGTTATTATTTAGTCGCGGTTGAAGCCGGGATACAGAGGAATTTACATATTTTGTTGGAGGGTGGAAGAAGGACCAAATTATACAGAGTCAATAACTAAAGAGTTCTCCAAACTGGACTTTAATTTGAGCCCGTCATCGACAACAGTCCCGAAGGACCAAAATTTATTAAGCTATAATGCGTAGTACCTCTCCAAGGAATGAGTAAAACTCGTTCTTATTTCAGACCCAAGTAGGAAAACTCATAAAACTTTGCTAATGTCTGTTTTGGTACACATTCTGGTTCTGAAGAGTAAGTTTTAAGTGTTTAATTTCGCGTTACTCGTTATCTCCGAAACAAATTCCCATTTAGATTTTGTCTTTGACATAATTGAATTAGCTTTTAGGGTATGATCGATATTTAATCACGTACTACAAATGTTAGAAATAAAGGACTGTTCATAATTTAATCGAACGTCTCAAATGGCTGCATCCGTTGTCTTATGTCGTTTCAATTGTGGTTCAACTTTGTCAAAGGCTGGTCTTGGATTTATTAATAGCTAACGTTAACGTTTAGCAATTAGTAATCATAGAGTTGGGGAGAGAACATCTATTGAAACAGTTTACGTACGAGGTAGTCTGGACCGTTTATGTACTTATGTTACCAAACCTCTTCATTGTTAAGTCCTATACAAACATAGAGTTGCGCTATGCTTTGAGTTGTGGCTTCTATTTGTTTGAAATTAAAAGTGGTTTAATGTCCGATGCTAAAATACAGACCATTTGCTTCGAAGCATTGGTAGAATTTGGCATCGTTTTCAAATTAGTAAGCGCCAGCAGTTCCAGTGGAGGATCATTTTCGATTCTGATCTCTGTGAATTCTTGCTTATTTTGGGGGCCACGTATACAACATCTACTTATTAAAAAAAATCTATGTGCCTGTTCTAGAAATGAAAACTTATATTTTCTGAATCTTCCCTCGTTTCGGAGACTCTAGAGTCTAGAGCATCGGCGCTTATTTAGGTACGTGCCTGTAAACCGACAACCCGCAGTGAATGATGAAATATTACATAACTTCTTGTATTGTCTAAGTTACGGATGTCTTTACGTACCTACGTGCGTACTAGGCATACATAAGTAGTGGGAGCACGCGACTCATCTTACCCGCTTCCTCCGAGATAATTATTGTGGACAACGGGTCCCTTCGTCAATCAACGAACAGTTAAATTTCATTTGAGCTTCCTTTATGAAGGTTACCAGTAGTAACGACTCACGATGAATATTATGTTACTTTCCACAAACTTTGTCATATGGGTCGTTAGGACAATTATTTTGGATTAGTTCGGACATAGCAACTGTTCATGAAACTTGTTAGTCAGGTATTATTCCATTATCCATTTAAAATGATTTAATGGTAGGTATGTTCCATCTACACGTTTAATACTGTATTTACGTTTTCCGTGAGGATAGCCCTCATCCCAAAATGGATTTATTGGTAAATATTATCTCTGATAATAAATCACTAAAAAATGCGTTTACTTTTAATTTATGGCATCTGTTTCTCTTGGTGAAACGTGTTTTAATGAAAAATTGTTGTTTGTTGTGGTCGTGACCGGCATTGGAGGTTTCAGAGGGCTTCAGTAACGTATTTCGCGGACGGCAAATCTAAAGTATTTTAATAAGTCTTATCTACAGAACTTGGAAGCTTTGCGAACATGTTTTAAGGCTCCTTCAAACAGGCGCGACGCGAGACGCGAATCGCGCGCGACACAAAGGCACCGCTCGTTGCGCGACTTGCGGCGCCTGTTTGAAGGAGCCTTTATGCTCTATAGGTATATTAAATTCTTGAGAATGGACTGGAGCATTTTGTTCTGAATACGCTGTTGTGTCTTGAATTGCATTTTGATATGTAATTTAGTCGCTCGTATGACTTGTATCCTATAAAAAAAAAACCGGCACCCTAATTGCGTTACACACTATCAATCTCAATCTGAATCATTTTGACGGATATTGCTAATCCATTGCTTCATATGTTCTAAAAATATGTCTGCTCAACAACGTAAATAACGCAATGAATGTGGTTGAACTGTCAAAGTTAAACTTAATGCTACTGATAGTGTGTTACGCAATTACCCCGCAGTTATGGCCAGACGCGCAAATTGTATAGTTTTGAGACTTCTAACTTCTTATGTCCAAAACTATGATTTAGCAGCTAATCATAATAAGCTAAACGCATTTGAAAGTTTATACGGTAATTATATCAATAAAACAATTTTTGAAGTTTTTGTTTGTCTGTCTTTTGTTTCGGCTACTCTCCGAAACGGCTTGAACGATTTTTACGGGGCTTTCACTGACAGATAGCTGATGTTATAATGAGTAATATGGGGTACTTTTCGTTTAGAAAAATTAATAAATAGACACATTATTGTTTTCCACATTGACCGACATCCACGCGAACGAAGTCGCGGGCACAGCTAGTATTTTTATATTTCATTTCATTTATTCATAAAATAATTTACATTGTGTTGAATGATACACCGCTAATGACCTATTTCTACGGATTGTAATATAAGTATTCCCTTTTGTTTCTCATAATTCTCGAATCCGAATACAATCCCAAAATAAAACCTTTATTAAAACAAGTGAATGTATTTCAAAATATTTCGATAAAAATCAAGGAGCGGTTTCTCAAACGCTTTTTTTTTAAGGTGTGAGTGCGACCGACTCAATTGGGAGACGAGTGAAGTGTTGGAAATTACAATATGGTGTCGATGTAAAATCTATACACATCTTAAATTAAAGTCGCTTTTCATATGTCTGTGTGACCGCGTTATTCTTCTAAACTACGCAATGGATTTTGATGTGATTTTCAACATCATTTACAGAATTTATTCCGAGAGGTTTATGACATATGTGTATTATTCGTTAATATTAAACTAAAGGCTCCTGCAAACAAACTCGACGCGCGACGCGAATCGCGAGCGACACAAAGGCACCGCTCGTTGCGCGACTTGCGGTGCCTTTGTGTCGCGCGCGATTTTATCGCGTGTCGCGCCTGTTTGCAGGAGCCTTAACATACATAAATATAACGGAGAAGGTATAGTGTGTCTCGTTATTATCAGCCATATTTTAACTATTGTGGGCGTACAGTGGGTAGTGTTGGTTATTGCGCAATAGAAACACCGTTTGCAGTTCAAATCAGATTATAATTTCACGAACAATTTAATCACACTAGCAAATTACACACTGTAGGTACACGACACAACCAGATACGGAACGCCGGACAGTTTCTAAGCACATGTTGTCCGTACGATGTCCAATGGTCAACTCCCCGTTCAAAAGTGAGCCCCACATCGTTCTGTCGAGCTGTTTTATAACCCCCACGGACTCAGGCTAGACTCTGTCAAGCGCCACCAGATGGCGCTTAGCGTTCCGACTAGTCAAATGCATGACCGGATGCGACAAATATAATAAAAGAAATATTAATGTTTTGTCAAGTCGTAAAAACGTTCCTATACAAGTTATTTATAACAAATTGATAAGACCCGATAATGTCACCGTGTTCCCGATTCAACGCTCAAGTGTTATTATATGAAAATGGATTTTCTTTTCTATCCTCGTTAACTTTTTTATATTGGATAATGGACAATATTGCTTTTCTTTTGGGCTTTCGTTACAGCCATTTGGTTTAATAAATAGGTTGTTAGAACGATTCGCGCGGATAATGTTTTTCCTACTTTTGCTTTTGGCGAAGTTGGAGAATCATAAATGTAATAAAAGAAAGAGATTATTTTTTGTGTTTGTATTCTACGCACTATACGTCAGTGAAATTGGTATAATTAATCAGTTGAAGGACACTAATTGAGACACAATAGAAGTTTAGTTGTTATTACTATTTTAAAATATTAATCGTTTAGTATTATTATTTCATTAGCAAGATAATTGTTAGAGCGGACTTAGAAACACACATATTACTTGATTTTAGCTTACTTTGATGTTATTTTTAATTCTTTATTGTTCATTTTTTCATTTCATTTTCAACATTCGTTCACTTCACGACTCAAAAAACCAAAATTGGATAACACCCTAAAAACGTTGAGTTCCTCGAAATTCCACGTTTTTTACGATCTATCTCATAGTGAAATACATGCACGACGTGACAATATCTGGGGACACATCCTGTCACCGCTTCCTGCGTTCCTGTAGGTGACGAAGTATCAATTGATAGGGAATTCAATATGTGCGTACCGCGTAGTGCCCGTAGCGCGTATTATGCGGGCCACGAGACGCGCGCAGCGTTTTTCGTATTCCGAACACGACGCACTGACACCTACCTGACAGGTGTTCCTAATGTCTAAACGAATTTTAACGTATTTTTGCGAAGACCGGCTTTTGTTTTTTATGATTCGTGAGCTATTGTTGCCTGTTGCTTCCTTGGGAAGTGGGTAATGTAGCTATGATTCATGGCCACTGGTAATGGTAAATTATTAAGTAGGTACCTGGTATTTTCAGAATCTTACGACGGGTGTGAACTAAGGTGAGACTGTTATCATTTTGAGACGGTAAATTGCTTTGAGTACAAAGCAATTTCACTGCAGTAGCAGTGAAATTATTATCCAAGTCTCGTTGTAAAAAATTTCTTATTATGCGGCAAGTGTTTAATATGGCAGATTTTTGTAGTGTTTTGTATGTGTATTTTTATTATTAGCCTGTGATGTTCCTCTGCAGGGCAAAGGAAATATTGGTAAATTAAATAAATATTATCTACTTATAGGTTTTATTTTCGATCATACGATCTATCTCTTTGATGGTGTAGATGTGTAGTTATTAGATAAACATCATTTGCGATGATAAAGACTTATATAAACGAAATTATGGTGTATGTACGCAGTATCATTATCTGCCTAGCCTTTTCCTATCTTAGGATCAGCTTCCAGTCTCAACGGTTGCAGTTGTTGTTGAAGCGACTGCCTATCTTACCTCCACAACCCAGTTACTGGGTAATACGATTCTCCTTTGAAAGACTGGTTGTCTGACTATTGACCTTCTGACGACCCGTAACGACTGCCAAAGATCCACGAATGACAGTCGGGACCAACGGCTTAACGGTCTTTCCGAGGCATGGAGGGCTCTTGATATGTAAATATGGTCACCCATCCACGGACAAACCGCAGCAAGCGTAGCTTAACCTGGTCGATCGATCCGAGTAGCTATTATTACTTAGCCACAAGCCCCTCTCGGAAAAAAAACTATACGTTCACCTATTATTATTTAAAAAAACGGTACTACATTCATCTAATGTGTCTTAGTTTTTCATCCATTTTTACTTGTTAGCGAGTCTCGCGAAATCCATACTAATATTATAAATTCGAAAGTAACTCTGCCTTCCTGTCTGTCTGTATGGTACCTTTTCACGCCTAAACCATTTAACGGATTTCGATAAAATTTGGCAGAGAGATAGATTGCAACCCAGGGAAGGACATAAGGTAGTTTTTATCCTGATATTCCCACGGAATCGACACATATGCGGGTGAAACCGCGGGGCACTGCTAGTTAGTTATAAAAACTGGCACTAACCAGGTGACCGATGTACGGTCTCCAAAGGAGATAAGTAACCAGGGTCGTCGGATATACTTGAAGTTTAGTAAGAAACCAATTGATGTTTTCGAATGAAATTGAATTTGATAAATGAACTGTTAGCTTTCTATTAAGTAGTTAAATTATATTTTATTCGAAAACATCCATCGGTTTCTTATTAAACTTCAAATAGGTATATCCGACGACCCTGGTTACTTATCTCCTTTGGAGACCGTACATCGGTCACTTTACTTATCTGCTTTGTTGACTGTACATAAAGTTTTTCAGTTATTTCAAGTCCAACCACGAGTACGGAGCAAGAGTCAAGCGCCGTTTCAAATAAATAAAGTTACTGTTCGTGAATAAAACTGTATACATATTACAATATTCTGTTTAAAAGGCAAATTTTCCCACCTTGGAGACCGATACCTATACCGGTACCGATACTCTATAGCTATTAGTTACCGTTCAGTCGATCGTTCCGTCTTTAACATCGGTATGGCCGCTCGACAGCTGTTATATTTCACTTCGCAAATAATTACCGCAATTAAAATGTTTTAACTACCGTGCCTGACCCTCGGCTGGGGTGGCTGCCGGTCGGTAGATGTACGGTTTCTATACAGGGTGTATCAGAAAGGTGTCGTCAAAATTCCTCGAAACGCACCAATTTTGAAACGCACCAAATGAAACGTCTATCGATATAATTTTTACGAATCCTTCATGCCCTTCTCTATGTTTCATCGTTGTTGCATTTCGAGGAATAAAATTTTTTTTTTCGTGTTGTTGCGTTTATAAGTTGGTGCGTTTCGAGGAATACCCCAAATTTAAGGGTGTGGTACAGAACATCAAACTGAACAACTTTCTTAATAGGACCAACATCTTTGGTCATCTTTCGTTTGAATCCATAGAGAATGTTGTTCACTTCGATGGTCTGTACCACACCCTTAAATTTGAGCACACCTTTTTGAAGAATGACCAGTCGTTTTGGTTAGTGATGGTTGTTTTTGGTACTGCTTATATCTGTAGTTTTTTTTACTTTTAGCTTTTAGATGACGCTGTGCTTTGAAATTTCTTGTTTCAACTTTAAATAGGTATATCCTATAACACTTGGCAATGTACTGTTCCAGTAATTAAAGAATTTTCGGAATCGGAGCTTTCGAATCGGAGAGAGATCCGAAGATTACCCACTACATACTCACAAATTATAACTCTTCATGGTATTAGGTATGGATAAAATGGATTATTAAGCCTCCTTTAAACAGGCGCGACACGCGATAAAATCACGCGCGACACAAAGGCACTGCAATTCGCGCAACGAGCGGTACCTTTGCGTCGCGCGCGATTATATCGCGTGTCGCACCTGTTTGTAGGAGCCTTTAAAGTTGTCGAGCTTGACTTAATAATATACAGGGTCAGAGCATTGGCCGAAAAGGGTCGTTACAATATTTAATAGAAACCAGAGTGGACTGTAACTTTGTGTTATTTTATCATTTCAGTTCACAAATTACCGGACGCTAAAACTTTCTGAAAGTAATACATTTTAGATAACTTTACTTGAAGCTAAAGCTAAGCATGCTTAGATCGCGTGGTTCTCTTTGGAGAATGCCTCGCAGTTTTAAGGAATTTACTAAATTAAACACAAATTGTAAAACGTATTACGTAGTAAACTTTAACTTTCGAAGTACCGAACTTACTTTGCATTAAGACAGAGCCGTGTTGAACTTAATTTTGTAATAATAATTATTGCTTTTAATGGCTGCTGTTGAGAGAAAATTACAATTTGATGTTCGTACAGCTAAGTTATTAGAAACGATATTATGTTGGTTGTACCTACTGGAGGATAAGCAGAGGTAGAAGTTATACAGTTTTTAAAAGGGGTTTATTTATAACCTTTGCTTAAAGTGACGTTTAAACATTAAAAATGTATGGCTTTAAGTCAAGTGACGTTTAAACGTAAAAAACATATGGTTATTAAACAGTCGCTAATAATTACTTAATTTTAAGCAAATTTTAATTAGAATAAGATCCATGAATGACAGCCGGGACCAACGACTCAACGTGCTTTCCGAGGCACGGAGGGGTCTTGGTATGTAAAGATGGTCACCCATCCACGGACCAACCGCGGCAAGCGTAGCTTAACCTGATCGATCGACCCGTGCGTCTGTTGTCACTTAGCCACTAGCCCCTCTCACCCAGTGCCTACGTATACTAGTATCTATATTTATTCTGGAAATATCTGTGAGTTAAAGTAAATAATTAATGTGAATTGTGTGGTTTATCTAGGTATATCTTGTGTATTCAATATCAAACCAATCATAAGTGTTTATATACTGGCCACCTAGAATGCACCCCTGACCAACGTGTGACATTGATCACTCATTATCTATCTTATTAAATTATATATGTCTACATAATTTAAATATGTATTTATTAAATACACATTTTAAAACAAAATAATAAAACACACATAAGAAAACAAAATCTCGTAATCTTGTTTTCAACATTTTGTTTGATGAATTCAACAACTTTATTGCGGCCATTTCATTTAAATTCGGGAAGTTCGGGAATGTGGGTAGTCGGATAGGTTTGTAGGTTGATGCAAATAATGGTGGGGTCGGAACTCCTGACAGTGATGCGGGTGACTCTCAAGTGTTAGCTCTTTTACAGATTTATGCGCTTTTATATAGACATCTATCTCTCTACGTTTTGGTGAGGAAATAAACACTTCTAGTATCTTCGGTGTCCATATGATTTGATTTTAACGAAAAACTGTTACAGAAATCACTCCTATCAATATTCCATATGCATTTGTAGACACTGCTAAACACTATGCGGTTTATTTATTAACGATGGTTTAAACGTCAAGAATAATTGATGGTTAAAAGTCGCTAATCACGATAATGAATAAAGGGGTTAATTCAAATCCAATATCTATTTATTTCTATTCAAGTATATCACTACTACAATGAAATATTTTTTGTAATTGCATCAGTAGGTACTTTCAGAGATTCAAACAAGCCAACAATTAATTCGATTGCAGTTCAATGATCTTATTGTATATCTTTATCGTAAGTTTTGTCGCTCAATATTCTAGAATACCTACCTACTCGTCAGTCCAAAAGATTACAGTGACCCAAGATTATCTTAATGTCATCGACCTAGTTGCTCTCTCAGACGAGACACTTTGAAAATAATGATTATAAAACTGTTCTCAATAAAAACATTTTATTGTAATCTGGAAATAAACTAGATCAATTCGTCGCTAACTTACCAAGTAAATCGATTGAACTCGAAGAAAGGCAGAATAATAAAAAAGCGATATCTGGTCGAAGTTTGTTGAACTCACTGTTATGATCGTGTTCAAAGAAAGAAAGAAAAATATACGTTGTAAAAAGCATTTCTGCTGAACTTTTTCATGCGACAATCGCTCACAGATTTTGATCAAAAAGCAAAGAGGTTGTTTTAAATTAGCTACTTTCAACGCGAGAAAATTGACCCTTCATCTATGATGCCCCGATAATTGAATGCCCGTTATAACACGAAGGAAAAACTTTCACAATATTCTCCAAAGATTTATAGAGAAAGTTTTTCATTATAATAATATTCTTTACTATATCAAAATTATGACGAAAATACGGTGGTAGAAATTTGAAATAAGCAGGTGGTTTTAATCTGATTACGTATAACGACTTGGCGAAATGAATCTCATACAACGACCTTCGAAATTGTACTGTTTTAATTATGACTTTCGCATTTGCCGTCCAAAATAATAAAAAATGTTGCATAACGAAATTGTACCTATGATAATTATGAAATTTTATGCAGTAAACGCACTGTTGTGTTGTAGTTTGTAGCAAACCTAGCCGAAGTGTCTTGAAGAAAAAAAAACAACGCACCTGCATGAAAATTCTACAAAAAAAACATTGAAATCAATCCTATAAAGATTGCAATCAAAAGTACAGCGCCGCAGCAGTAAATTTCTTATAAACGTTATCACAAATGTGAGTAAACGACAAACGGATGAATCCAATAAAGTTCGGTTGCCTCGGAAACATCTCGCGCGCGCGTCACGGATGCAGACAGCTGCTTGAAAGATAGGCTCCTTTATATTCAGAGCACTGAGCCCACACACCGAATTGCTTACAGTTCTACAGAATTCCTGAATAGTATCATTGTTCTTGTTTGGATATAGATGCACAGGTACCTCTACGTTTTAAAAATTCAACTCTTTAAAACGTACATTTTGAAGAGAATTTTACACACGTAGTTTTGTAATTTCAAACTGGCTTAGGTACTTTTTAATGGTTTTACAAAAATAGCAATGGTCGATTCAAGGTATCTTTTTTTTTTGTCGGGGGAAACCTTCAAAAGTCACCCGACCTCCGGTCGGGGAGTGTGGTATTTTTACCTCACTAAAACCACCCCAGTGATCACCATCAGCACATAGGGTTGGGCCCGGTTCCTCTTAAAAGACTAATTCCGGAACCTCTAGCTACATTTCACAAATCAAATTCCAGCCAGTGCAATAATTTTGAGCACGTATGTTGCTGTTGTATAAGCTACATAATCTAGGTAATAAATATAGGTAGGTACCACTGTTATATTATTCAAGAATATTGATTTTTACGCTCTTGTCCGTGACAATAAATAGTTAATTGGAGACGAAGAACAGTCCATGAGAAAAACAAACCAACGCTGTTTAAATAAAAAGTATATAATTCAAAAGTGTGAGTCTACCTATTGGTCCTTCAGGAAAATAAATTGACTTATTGAAAAGGAATGTTAACGAACTAATAGGTAGAGGTGTGCTAAGCGTGAAGCGCACTTGAATCTCTAAAATGTCTGCTCGTGTGAGGGCTTCGTTTGAACGTGACATGCTAAAGTCGGCGTACACTCTCCTCTATTGTCTACGGGGCATCCGTGGCGTTATCGCGTTACCCCGCCTTCCCCTTTATATGGCTGCATCCCTAAGAACTACGCTCTTCGCAAAATGCTTGTTTATCGTACACCCATTTTTGTAAAAGAAAATGTTGCTCGCTTTTTAGACATGTTTTCCAATGGAAGTCGCAGGCTTTGTTGTTTTCTTTTTTTTAATGTGTTTTTTCTTTCGTTTTAACTAGCAGGAGCTGAAGTATTTTTACGAAACAGAGGTCTAAATTACTGTTATTTATTACACCATTAGAGCCAATTGATTAGCCTTTTTGATGGTAATTGGAGCAAGTGGCTGTACTGAGCTGCCAATAACTGAATTGACAAATTAATAGGACTGTGCATGATTAGAATGAATGGGAAGTCCGTCGTGCTATCTCTTACAAACTGATTTTAAAATGCGTGTGTTAGCGGAATAAAGTATAATCTATCTTTAAGTATATATATATTACCCCAATAGTTATTTAATATGTGTAATACCTATGAATATGGTATTCAGGGAAAGGATTCTATAAATAAAGCACAGAAAGACAAGACCAAACATTTATTCAATTAAGGCTTGTCAGTAAATAATCAGAAAGCTAGTCGTCCGTTCCAAATCTAGGTCCTCGTGGAGAAGAAGGACAAGAAACTCCACGGAAACAGTATTAAAGTATTCTATCAACAATTCCTTATATTGCCACACATTTCTAATATTAGCAATATTGGCCATATTATAACATATACAGAACACCATAGTTATCAGCAATCATCTATATAATAATATCAATTAACTTACGTGACATCTGGTCGATCTATTCCACATAATAACGTCACTAATACTAATCAACTGAACATCTATAGACCGGAGCTCCGTCCTGGTCAACGTCTCGAACAAGAATCATCCCTGCCACTCAGAGCTCCCCCTTTTATAGTCGTGAACAAATAACTTTGAAGTTTCCATCTACCGTCATTTAAAATATCAACGACATTGAAGGTGGATATCCGTTGGGAATACTTATGATAATAATAACAATATCTATAATTAGTATAATCTATCACGGCCATACTGACAAGTACTTCGCTCTCGAAGTACATTAGGTACCCTTCTTCTAGAATTGTAATTCACTTTTGTTTTGCCAATTGCCTAGACATGTCAAGTCCCCTCCACCCGCTGCAAGTGGGATAGACTTACACCAAGCAAATGACCGACCAGCGGAAACAAATACAATATCTAGTCAAATTAGGTACCTACGTACCTCTACATTGAAACCAAGCTTCGTAATTGTGACAGCTATTAGCCAACAAATAAATTGCTTATCGGTATAATTTACAGTTACCAATATAAAATTGGGATAGCAATGATTTGGTAAACCATTCATATTCAACAGCTTTTGAATCTAAGCATTAACCAACGAACATGAAAATAATTCAATTATCTCATCGCTCGGTCATTCTGACAATATTACTGAAAACTATAAATATATATAACTGGAGATGTCAACTAGATATTCACAATAAGTTATAATCACCAAGTTTCATCTTTATGCATTATACTACTCTTTGCTATTATTGTATTCTTAAATATTATTTTAAAGCAATTGGTTCAATGATTATCAAGTAGTTAACATCGTCAAAATATCCTAATTATCGTCGTTTATAAGCCAAGTGTAAACTAAATGTTACATAATAATATCTAGAAGTATTTTTCAACACGTAGCCTATCAATTTAATCATCGTATCTAATGGCACTTCGTTTTGATCTAAAAGAGCCTCTAAGGGACTTACCGACTCCAGCTACTTTTTATTGCCAGGAAAGGTTCTCGAAGTTCCTACAGCAGGTTGAGGTTCCATAGTTTCAAAGCTCACACAGTAATTAGCAGTTCCGCAGCTCCGATTTCAGAGGCGGCAGTGCGATATTATGATTATGGTGAGAGTGAATTGCGACCCGTCGACCAACGGTTTTCAGAAGATCGTCATAAGCTCCAATATCGATCATGAAAATAGCAAAAAAAAAATGTATTAGTAAGCTGTTTTAAAAGGCTAGAGAACAATCCCACTTCTGATGTTAGCGGAATAAAGTATAATCTATCTTTAAGTATATATATATTACCCCAATAGTTATTTAATATGTGTAATACCTATGAATATGGTATTCAGGGAAAGGATTCTATAAATAAAGCACAGAAAGACAAGACCAAACATTTATTCAATTAAGGCTTGTCAGTAAATAATCAGAAAGCTAGTCGTCCGTTCCAAATCTAGGTCCTCGTGGAGAAGAAGGACAAGAAACTCCACGGAAACAGTATTAAAGTATTCTATCAACAATTCCTTATATTGCCACACATTTCTAATATTAGCAATATTGGCCATATTATAACATATACAGAACACCATAGTTATCAGCAATCATCTATATAATAATATCAATTAACTTACGTGACATCTGGTCGATCTATTCCACATAATAACGTCACTAATACTAATCAACTGAACATCTATAGACCGGAGCTCCGTCCTGGTCAACGTCTCGAACAAGAATCATCCCTGCCACTCAGAGCTCCCCCTTTTATAGTCGTGAACAAATAACTTTGAAGTTTCCATCTACCGTCATTTAAAATATCAACGACATTGAAGGTGGATATCCGTTGGGAATACTTATGATAATAATAACAATATCTATAATTAGTATAATCTATCACGTGCATGGCCCATTTAATCCGTCATCGTCGGGAATTTATGAGCGTTGTTCAGTGCCCCTCACGAATAAAACTCGATGAGCCATGATCTGTATGCCAAACGTTCCACAACAGCGCTATAAGTTGGTTTCATTACGCACCGTGCGTCTTAATGCATCTGAGGGTTGCGATTTAACATTACAAATGTCCGATTAATTAAATATCGTATGATTTATTGCATTCCATATTTTTAACGATGCAGATATATGTATATTTTTTCAATCGACAAAGTGCTTTGTCGAGTAGTGGCGGGGCTTTCAATTAAATAATTTTATTCGCAAACGTGTAGTGCGCTCTATTGAGCTTTTATAAGGTGCATCCTGCCAATTATTTCTTTATTTTGATGTATTGAAATAATATGTATTTTATTTATTTACAAAGACAACACTACTAACAAAAAGCCCTAATTACAATTTGTAAGCTAACACTATAATATTTATACATATTATATACAAGAATATAGGGTGGCACTTTTTTTTCTTTATTATAAACAACAGTCATCATCATTTGCTTAGCCTTTTCCCAAATAAGTTGGGGTCAGCTTGCAGCCTAAGCGGATTCAGCTAGAATACCAGTATTTTACATGGAGCGACTGCCTATCTGACCTCCACAACCCAGTTACTGGGTATATAATATACCCCTTGATAAGACTGGTTGTCAGATTTTCGGGCTTCTAACTTATTATAAGTAAACAACAATATGATGTACCTATATCAGGGTCTGAAAATGGAGGCGGAAGCTATTATTCCCATTAGCTGCCATACCTACGGGAAGTATGGCAGCTAAACATCTTGACAGTTACATGGGATATACATTAGTGATCCAAGAGAGACCTTGGATAACCCAAAAAGAAATCTTATAAAATATTGACATTCATCGGCCGATTATTGTTTACTTACGATTACAGAATCCTACGATTCGTAAGTTAGAATAAGATTTTAACTCTGTCTGTCTGTATGTTACCTTTTCACGCTTAAACCACTGAACGGATTTTGATAAAATTTGGTAAAGAGATAGATTGCATCCCGGGGAAGGACGTAGGATAGTTATTATCCCGATATTCCCACGGGACCGACACTTATTCGGGTGAAACAGCGAGGCTCTGCCGTGATTTTTTTCACATATTAAAACAACCATTAAGCTGGCAAGGGGGGGACTTGACTCTAACAAAAATTAGCAATTTAAAGCTTTTTATTTCACAAACGGATCCCTGAATCGAAAAATTATTTTCACAAACCCGCAATTGAAAGACCTATTCAACGATACCCCACACCATGGGAAAGACGAGAAAAAAAACATCCTCATTTTACATGTAGAGGAAGTACCCTAAAAAATAGTTTACCATTTTGTCGGCGTGATTAATATGTATACCAAATTATAGCTTTCTAGTGCTAAGAGTCTCTGAGCTAAGCTGCGGACGGACAGACGGGCATGGCGAAATTATAAGGGTTACTTGTTGACTACGAAACCCTAAATGCAGTACATAGCAATTTAAAATCCAAATGAGTCTATATGGGTCAGATTCACTGCCATTTTAATTGAACTCTAGCATTAAGCTTTAATCCGTTCGAGTTGATAAAATAAAAATCCCCAACACAGTATTACAAATCCCGGCTCTATTAGTTTTTGCGTTCAATGCCTAAAAAAACTAGATTTTAAAGACTATTATTTCACGCGATTCGTATGATTTTTTTGCATGCAAATTGACACCTAGCTGAAATAGTGGTGTGCGGTGTGGTGTGCCTATGGCATCGTCGATATTCAATAGTTGAAAACTAAATTGGATTTAGTTTCACGTGTGGAATTTTGTCCACACTGTGATCAGCTTAACGGATAGATAGGTATATCTATTGACACGTTAGTAGGTATAGTATAACATTGTGTTTTCTTATATACAGGATGAAATTGAAAACTTGCGTCATATCGAAACGGATTTCTGTTACAAAATCATTATAAATTGTCATTTCCCAAATCCAAATTCTTGAAAAAAATCGTGTAATGATCGTATTGGATAGTGCAAACTAAGTTTTTGCTTTAAGTAGACATGAATTATTGTCATTCTAATAAAAGAACCTTTTTTTTTTGCAAAAAATTCAAGACAATATTATTATGAAAATTAAAGTATCAATTTTAGGGCACTCCCGATGCTAGCCTTTCATCGCTAAGTTCACAACATGAAGTAAGTTGGCAACGCTTTAAATTAACGGTATTTATCTAATTTTGACCGTTCGTATTCCTACGAAAATCAAAGCGCGCACGTACGTGCAACTCTTTAATAATGACATACTCTAATTTTTTTTTTTTAATACAACGTTGCTCCACACTAGAAATTACTCCTGTATCGTGGGTGCGTTTACAAAATTCACATACAAACAGCCAGACCCGGAAAAACTACCTGTAGGCAATACAAATATTTGTTCCGTGCGGGAATCGAACCCACGACACGCAGCGCAGCAATCGATCGCTCAGCCACTGCGCCAACCGTGTCGTCAATTTACTTTATAACACGTTGAATTAGATATTTTAATTTGACGCACCTATTCAATTTCATCTTCTATAATGAAATATTTGTACCTACCGCAACATCGTAGCAACATTCTCGAGATAAAGTCAAAAATTCTTTCCCTGTCGGTTATTACTAACATGTTCACGAGAAATGGTAATGAGATACTAACTGTGCACATGACACCAGTCGCTTTATTATGTTTCTATTTTTTTTTTAAATTGCGTCTCTCAGTTCAACCTATGAGGTTGTCGTCTGCTTAACTGGGCTTGTCTGTGGATGCCTCAATAAATTAAAGCCTCCAGCCAGGGCTTAAAAAACTTAAAAATTAAAGGATTACACGCTAAGGGCACCCCCTGTGGGGTGCGGACCTCGGCTTAGGGCGTCGTTGGGAGAGGCTAGCAAGGAACAGGCTGGATCGGAATTATTGTTATGTTTCACAACATCAGAGGTATTTAAAAAGGTGGCGTGAAAACAAAAACCTCAAAATCTCTAACGATGTTTTTTGCGTCGGCTACTTTTTTTCTGGAAGCACGATGCTCGAATTATGAGGCTACCTTTGTAGCCCATTTTGTATTCAAGAGCGTAAACTTCCTATGTAGAATTAGCGAATTAAATTAATACCATCTGCCTAGCCTTTTCCCAACAATTTTTGAGGTTGGCTTCCAATCTAACCGGATACAGCTGAATACCAGTATTTTTCGTGGAGTGACCGCTATCTGACCCAGTTTACCATAAACCAGTTATACTGGGTAACACAGTACCTACCCCTTGGTAAGACTGGTATAGTCAGACTTTCGGGCTTCTGACGATCCGAAACGACTGTCAAAGATCCTCGAATGACAGCCGGTACCAACAGGTTAACGTGCTTTCGTAACGTTAATGTACGCAGGGGTCTCAGAACGTAAAGATAGTCACCCATCCACGGGCCGACCGCGGTAACCGAAGCTTAACCTGATCATGGTTAAACTACGGATACGGTTTGGCATGGTAGTCTCACGGGTCGGTCGATCGGCTGGCCCGTGACGTCAGGCTGTTGTTACTTAGACCAATTTAAATGAATATTCAGATATTTAAATTATAATGTTACCTAAGCAGCCGGTCGATTCTGTAAAAATCTCACCGTGAAAACTTAGGTGAAGTGAGTTTATTTTTGCTAGGTATTGACACTATTGACAGCTCACTCCACGCTCACTTCACCTAAGTTTTCACGGTGAGATTTTTACAGAATAGCACTACTGCAGTATTTAGTAATTTTAAGCTTCATGTTACTGCGATTTAAACGTTTCTATTCCATTTCTATTTTAAATGGGATCTCTCTCGATACTGGCGTTAAATTGCCGATGATTTAATTACAAGAGTTAACTTTGACAATGCTTTGTACTCGTAACTTAATTAATACGATCCATTCCTCCTTGATTCAAGTTCTTAAATACGAAAGCAATCCGCTTTGGATTCGTGTTTGAACATAAAAAAAACTCTTTCGAGTTTCTGAACACTTGAACATTGTTTTTAGGAGCAGATTAATCCTTGTTTTAATTAAAGACTTTAGTGTCGTGACAATCTGCTAATTAATTACATTAACCCCATTTAAAGTAAATACACAGACAAGTATAGCTTCCTAGTCTTCCCAAAGACATAATTTTCCTGAAAATTACACGTGTTCATTATTCATTATTGTTTTTGTTCAATTTTAATTTTCAGTGTTTAGGTATTCATATAAAATATTAAAGGTGAAGACGACAATAAATTTAACTTCATAATTATATCTTAAGAGTAAACTAGTCGCAAGCTCGAACTCACTGGTGGTCATGGCCAAAAACGTTGCGTAAAAAGATTAGTAAAGTTCTTCGGAAAATCGAGGTATATGAAAAAACCACTACATAAATCAATTACAAATAAAGTTTATTTAACTCTTCGATAACTGCGCTTTGTCGATACGGACTTGGTTTTGAAGATTTTACAATTCTTTTATTACTTATTTACATCCAAAGTTACGTTAAAATTAGCAAGGAAAACGAATCTTTGTTGGCTTATACATTTTTAATGGGTTTTTATTTTACTATTCCGTTTCCATACAGACAAAATTAATAATAAGTCAAAACGATATCATGTTTAACTTTGGATGCACAATGTCAAAAAGTCTAGTAATACTCTCCTGAAATTTGTATGGAAAAAATATCGACTAGTGGCACCTTAATGGCGTTCTCAGTCTGCATACAAAAGTCAACCAAATATTATATCGAGTAGTTTAGTCACTATAGCTAGTCAAAGATCGGTAAAAGTAAGTCGTCCCATCACTACTACTTTTTTTGTTTTCAATTTCAAAATTAGGATTTGTTGGACAGTTTCAAAATACTCCTATGAATTATTATTTCCAGTGTTTTCATTTACTGACGTGTTTATCATCTCCACATTATATATATTATTAGCTGCGTCCCGCGGTTTCACCCGGGTAAGTTCTAATTCTAAAAAAATCTTGAGAGGGCCACCCTTATCACCTAGGGGTATAAAAAATACCCTACGACCTATTCTCAGAACTACCAAATATACACAAAAAATTTCATAAAAATCGGTCAAGACGTTTCGGAGGAGTTCGATAATAAACACTGTGACACGAGATTCTTATACTTATATGTATAAGATTTAAGATATTTATTTTATTTTACTTTCTAACCCTCTCCTATCTGTAATAAACATATTTTTGGATGAATGCTTCTCAGGAATCGGAATTAATTCACCGGAACTCTAAAAACGTTATTTACTAAGTATTTACAGACGTTTTTCGGTGAAACAGTCGGATAAAAACAAAAATAGAGACGGTCTTGCTCAAAAATCTGCGAAAGCTTAGGAATGCTTATTTATTTACTACCAGCGACCCGCTCGAGTTACGCACGGTTTTTACGTATTGACGAAAGATCGATATTTATTAAATAAAGGTACGTTTAATATATTAACGTATTACACATTCTATTATATTACACATAAGAGAAAGTCACACTTAAGAGGTTCCACATAAGAAGGAGTCGCACCGCAACGTCACCTTTAAGGCGATCGTGGTGCGCGTACCGAATTGTTACCTGCCCGTCGTCATGCAAGACTTCTGGCCGCAGGACGTGGTGTTCCGTCGCTTCCGCTGACAATTACCACAGACAAGACTAAGCTAGTCATCTAATCTATCCTAAGGTTGTCTTTAAAAGATCGCTCTTAGCGATAAGACCGCCCATTGTGTCACCCTTTGTACAGTTTCTATATTTACATATGTCTGTAATTTATATGGTGGACATAATAAAGAGTATTCTATTCTATTCTATTATATCCTAGTGAAGTGCTTTTTTAATAAAAATATGTATGTTTCGGTTAAGGTTTATATATGGGCCTGCGTCGCCTAAAATAAATAAAATAAACAATCCGGGATAAATTCTCTAAATGATGGTGAAATCCGCATCAAAATCCGTTGCAAAGTTCGCAAGAATTTCGCGGTCATACAGACACGAAAAGCGACTTTAATTTATAATATGTATACATACAGACAGTGTCACATTAAATGGGCATGCAAACATGTGCATAATATTTGAATCATGTTTAAATATCGATACCACCACGTTTGCGGAGTTTCCATAGCTTATTTAATTATATCCTATTTATAGTATGTACTATTTATGTACACACCACAGACAAAGGAAATACGGAAAAGTTAGATTGAGTAAGAAATAAAGGAAGAAAATTTGAGATGTGAATAGGTGAGCACAAAGGTATGCTCATATCTAAACAAGGATTTTCTTGAGAAAACAAAGATATTATAAATCAATAAATGCATAGGTACTTGCCTTTTACGGGTCTCATAAAGTAGCAACTGTACTCCTATACTGGTAACAAGGTAACACCATTGTTTACAATTTCGAGCATCCTCTTTTAGAATTACAAACATTATGGTTATGTTATTGCTTTTAAGGTTGTCTGCGAAAAGAAAGCGTTGTGTTTTCTTTGTTATCGAACAAATACAAAAGAATATTCGTTATGCTTTATGTGGGTAGGCACTTATAACGAGTTCTTTTAAGGGTCCCCCGTAAGGGTCAATTGCAATTGTCAATTTTTATGTGTTTGATACACATTGATGCGCGAATTGATCATCTGCGGTATGCAATAGGATATTACTTCAATTACAATTGATTCTTTACCGCTTTTCATTCAATCGATCTGTATAGTCTTCTCCTATGTTGGGGCCGGCTTCAAGTCTAACCAAATGCAGCTAAAAAACCAGTATTATACACGGAGCGACTGTCTATCTGACCTCCACAGCCCAGCTGTAGTCTGGGTAAAGTCTCCTACAAACAGGCGCGACACGCGATAAAATCGCGTGCGACACAAAGGCACCGCTCGTTGCGCGACTTGCGGTGCCTTTGTGTCGCGCGCGATTATATCGCGTGTCGCGCCTGTTTGTAGGAGCCTCAACGCGATACCTCTTGGTAGGACTAGTTGTTAGACTTTTGGGCTTCTGACTATCGCTTTTAATTCGTTACGTTAAACTTTAACCCCGTTTTAAAAATAAACGCGGAGTAAAGTTAAAACTTGTAAAAACTTTAGGATAACCATACATTTTTCGAGGTTTCAGTTTGGATTTTTCGGCAGCTTTACGCAAACGATATTATTGTGGAGGAGAAAAGATGTCTCTAAGAGTCACCTCTACAAAGAAGAAAAAAACAGAAAAGTAAGAAAAAAATGTATATTATGCACAAACAAAACGCATAGTACCAAAAAAAAATACACACATACAAAGTAGCCAAAAGCCTCTTACTCGAGCAATAAAAGAACGACAAAAATATTGTTTGCGCAGAATTGTCGATAAAAGTGATTTACAAAAATATCGTTTGCGCAGAACTGTCGATAAAACTGTTTTTATAAACATAATAATTATGAAGAAAAATTTTACCTATAGCGAGGCTGACCTTAATAAAATTGCTGGGATTAATCAGGAAACCTCAATATCTGATGCAGTAACATCAGCAGCAGTAATTGATCCAATTAATAAATTAGTGCCGATAACCGGATTTATCGTAGTGTAAACGCAGTAACCGTGTCACACCCCTAGTCCCCCACTTTGTGACTTATTTACGTAATGTATGAAGACATACGGAACTTTGTCTAACAAGTGTTACAACCTACCCGACAATGAACTTCTTTTCGAGTTGTTAACTTTGTCTCTTAGAACTTGGTTCAAAGACAATTCGGGAACAAAACTTACGATTAAAATTAATGAGGTTCTTAGGGAGCTCGAAGTACCTTAGTATATACTTATTTATAGCCATAGGCACGTTGATCCGAAGTGGGGAGAATTTACTGACTGTCGTGTGAATCTATCAGTCGTCATGGTAGGCAGAAGTTAGTGGAGTTAGGTCTTGATAGTAATTGGATTAAGGGGGACACATGCCAGGCTAGCCAGTTGTCTTAGCTTATTGCAGTTCACTGTAGGATACTTGTACCTATACAATATGTCTACACGTAGCAAAATCATGTCTTGAGAAAACCAATCAAACCCGAATCAAATAAAAATCTTACATTTTATTTAGTTTTTACTTGACAGACAAAACAAAAAAAAAAACTTTAGACAGATAAAAAAAATTACTATTTAAGACTTTTTTTTTACTCAATCCTAATAAGAATAGGAACTTTTTCTAGGCGTCATAAAAAGATTTTAAGGGAATAAACCATAAACATAAACAAACAAATTCAATGCAGATGTGCGGATAATAAATCACTAATACCTCTACGAGCAGATCACCATTATTTATTATAATACCACTAAATGCCAACTACCCTCAAAATTCGTGCCAAAGAACATGGCATTTTGTATGTAATCCGGCAACTTATTTGTCAAAGCTAATGGTTCCCTACGTAGTAAGTAATCTCTAGTTTTTTTCCCTGATTTTTGTATACAAAAAAATGATATTGTGTTGTGTAACATGGTTTTTGTGAATCGCTTAGCTGAGAGCATCCACAATAGACGGGACCCCATTGTGACGGTTAATTGAAAAAATGCGGGCATAATCAATGCTTTCTATATCATTGTAATATTTCGTCACGCGTCGTGATTGTTGGTGTGGATTATTTATTCGATGTTTTAATTTTTAGTTCGAATTTGTTGAAATTACACGGTGCAAGTGTCTTGCCTGTGCAAACAATAAAATTGAAGAAACAAATTGCTTGACCTACACAACACCTAACACCTGATAACACTGTAATTTGAAAACATTGTAAAAGCCAATTATTTTTAAAAGAGTACCGTGGAGTTTCTTGCCGGCTCTTCTGCATAGGAAACGACCAATTGGAACCATGACCCTAGCTTCTTCACATAAACCTCCATAAGTGCCCTTGTACTCGTAGGTTTATGTGAAATAAAATACATATTTTAATTTAATTGGAACCGTGCACCTAGATTCTGACGTTTCATAAGTGCCTATGTAGGTTTAGGCATGTGAAATAAAATATTTTGATTTGATTTGATTTATTTTACTTACATCGTCTAAACACTGTTTTGACGGTGCTAATTGGTAACTTTTATTGTTGCTTCAACCCCTGGCTTTAGTAACATTTATATTCAGCTCGTTTTGTTATCAGGACCAAATAGATTATATACTGTTTATAGAAGTAGAAAACTAGCATAGAGGTAGTGCTTCAGTACATTTCGGCTAGCACTATTTGTATAAATTCAAACATTCGAGCAACTCTCCAGTGGCGTAAGCACTGCCTTTGAAGGAGGATATTCACTCAACCGTCTAAACAGACTCTCAACTTTGACTCACTAGTTGGCGGTCATCTCTGTTAACTTGATTTAGCCAATAGACTAAAAAAATAAAGGAAGATATATACATATAATTATTAAACTCGAAGGTAGGTTACGGGCGACGGTGTGTAAACTAGGTAAATTGAAGGAAGCACTTCAAGAGCCTGTTCCGGTTTCGAGCGAAATACCGACCGGCCACCGGTATGGCTTCCGCTCACCGACCGCAGCATACCCCACCATCACCGCGCACCGCTCAGCCGCTCAGTACTCGTCGGACAATTTTGTAACACAACTCCGCCGAAACCCGAACATCAAATATAGCAAATAATTCAAGCCCAATACATGAGAGAGTTCACCGACCGACGACGTTGAAAACACTCTCATTTATTAAGTCATTCATGGAATACTTGCTTCTAGAGAGGGCTTTGTTCACTCAAAGTTATTCACTGTGCTCGGTCTACAAATCTTAAAACGTCAAGAATATTTACTAAACGGTGTAGGTACTCTAGACATTTAATTATATAAATTTCTTTGTTGAAAGTCGTTTCACTGAGCACAGTTTTACGGGTCCTCTCATTCATGTAAATGCAATGGCAACAGCGTAAACAAAGCAGCCAATTAGTTGGTTTGAACACCAGTGTACTGAACTACTGATAAACAATTTGTTGAATTTGTACAGCGTGAACGTACTTAATCAACAGTTTACTTATTTGTTTACGGTAATTAGCGTCGATAATAATATCTCTGGTGTTTGTATTTACCTTACAGTTCAAGATAAATAAAAGAGCCTCTCATTTGTACGGATCGCTCCTCAAATGTAGATGTAAAGTACCTATCAGGTTTATTTTATATAAGTAATAAGCTCTAGTAAATTTGTCAATTAGTTTGAGTAGTAACAAAGTCCGTTTAACTTACTAAACAATCATAGCTAAATAATGGGACTCAATTAAGACAAATACTTACAAATAAATTCTCTGAATTCAAGGGTCTGTAATTGCTACTTCCTATTCTTTGATTTCATCACTCTTCTCCTGCTTACCCCTCGGGCAAATAATGACGTTTGAAATGTTAGTATTTCTTTCACGACGCGGTTTGATGATTAACATTAAATTTGATTTTGATTACATAACAAGGAGGTTTCACGAATAAAACGATATGATATTGTTATATTACCTTAAATAATTAATAGTTCACTCTATCTGTAGTATATATTTGGAATGACAGATGTTGGTTATACTTGCCCCCTTACTAATAAACGTTATATAGCGTCTGTATAGTTACACAACGCTTTGTCTTCTTCTTTCAAAAGTCAAATTACTGATGATGACTGAAAGAGAGAAATCAGTGTGTAACTATTCATCTGATATAATACGTTTATTAGTAAGAGCCCAGTCTTTTCAATGTGTCGGGGACCAATATCCAACATGCAGACGCGCTCTAGAGAATTTTAATTTAAATTAAATAAGACACTGATGATTACATTACGTAGTCCAAGGGACTCACTGTCGAACAGGAAGAGGCGGTCGTCATTTAAGAATAATAACAGTTGTATAAATTAAAACAATTTCCATTGAATAATTTAACTACATCTTTCAAACTTTGGTCCGAGATACCGGAATGCCTGTTATAGTATAAATATTACAAGCTCAAAATGAATGATCGCAGTTTTCCAACTCCGTCGAGTCTGATTTATTCGGGTCCAGTTGTAAATAAATGGATGCGCTGCCATCAAGCCATCAATAAAATGTTCACAAACATATCACTCAACAAACTTAAGACAGTTCTGATAGATATAATGACAATGTTGGAAATTTATTTTTGCACGAGAAGCATTTTGTAAATTGATGAATAAATTTTGATAAAACAATCCTAAAGAGATTGGAAATTCGGTTTACGACTTTATAGCTTAAAGCATAAAGTCTTAAAACCGTTGATGTAAATTTTCACTCAGCTTTTCATCGGGTTTCAGGGAGAGAATAATAAAGGTAACTAGTTTGAATCCTTTAAGCTCATCAATAGCAGCCGGATGAAAGTGCATACTTAGGCTTATTTGGTAGGTACCTACAGCGTAGGATGCACTGTTTCAAAAACAAGCTCTCCTACTCTGGCTTATTCCATTAAAATAACAACACTAAAACAAACTTTAACATTTAAACAGTAGTGATGATGATATACATATATGATTCTATCTTTTTAATTACTTTTTTCATATTGTTATTATTTTAAGACTTCTAGCTCTTAAATTATTATATATATTTAAAGATAGTAAAAAAACTTATACAAAAAAAGATTAAGATACGTAGTAAAAAAATATATAAATATAATTAACAGCAGTCATATTTTGTAAATAACATAACCTGTATAGTTGTATACCCCGAAGAGTTATTTTGGAAAATAATTCTCGAAAACACCTAAACGACTAACTTCAGAGAAACCACTTTTACTAATTCTCAACATTTTAGCTAAGTAGCTACTTGTTGTTGCATAGAAGCCAGCTTGCTATCAAAATCTTCGACAAAGCTGTGTATTGTCGTAGCCGGCTCATATTGAATGCAAGCGAGCGCGCGGCGCCGCCGCTCTGCTAGCGGCAAATCAAAAAGTACCCACGCTGCGCGCTGTTACGCAGTACATTCTCGGTCGGTGGTCTTATATCTATTCCACTTATAGTCTCCGTAATAATCGGATAGCCTGGATCAGATAGCCGCTTTAATATAATAAAAAAGCTTGCAGCAAAGGAGCTCGGTCTTGGAGAGCATTTTTAAAATAATTTGCTCTAAACGCTCGCTCTACGTAATAGTATTAGTAATTGAGATTCTCTTCTAACGGTCAGTGGTGCTTCATATTATTCAGATTTTAGACTTAGAAGAGATAATCAAATAGATGCTTACTTTTTATAGGATCTTAGAAATGTTATGTAAATGCTTCGTTTATGCAAAATTTGTTTTCATTGTATTTAATCCCATCTACGTTTTTTGCGCCAAATGAGGACAAGTCACAGCGACGACGGTAGGTAATTAAGAAAATTTAAAAATTTTTGTGGAATCACAGTTGGCCATTTCAGTCAGATGTGCCGACATTACTCTTGATGATAATTTTGGGTAGGGTTTAGTCAGATACCTTAATCTGCGGGGTAATTGTGTAACACTAACAGTAGGAACGGGTTTCATTTTGACAGTTCAACAACATTCATTGCGTTATTTACGTTGTTGAGTAGACAAATTTAGTGAACATATGAAGCAATGGATTAGCCCTATCCTTCAAAATGATTCAGATTGTTATTGACAGTGTGTGACGAAATTAGGGTGCTTTTCTGAGATTGTACTGAAAACTAGTCTGACCTCGGCTTTGAGCTTCTGCATAACCTTATTAATCATTTAAAGTACTTACGCAAAGCTCTTTCCAAAGTCTCTAATAAATTAAATAGCTTCAGTAATAATGTTGAAGTTGAGAATTTTCTTGTTGAGCAAGATATTTTATCAATGTTTTCGGTGACCTATCTGAAAATAGCTATCTTTTCGGCTTTCGAAGAATTTAGTGTTGAATCAAATTATATCTTTAAAAAAAATTATGTTAATATTTTATATCATTAGAAATTCAGCTTGACTCATAAATTTAGCATGAATAATTTTGTGAGTTGTTCAAATAAGACAACCCGCAAATGCTCTATGCGAACAATATAATGCGAACAAGGCGTAACAAACGATCTAACAGTCAAATCAGTCGTTATGAAACATTGAACATCGACGTCATAAATAATAATAGTCAAGGGATATATCTGATAAGATAGCATGAAAACTAAATGTAGCTTTTAGTAGCAAGCTGATCGTAAATTCAAATCCAATACACATGACTAAAAGGAGAGCGGGAGAGCGTCGCGAATACTACGGAGTCACGCTACACCTATCAATATTCGACGTCTGTTATATTGTTTGTAAAGAGCTTTTACCTACCTATTTCAAACATTTATATCGTGCGTGAAATTTGGTAACGTGCAGTGTATCGAATATTCAGTGACTCGGTGTAGGTAGTCAAAGCAGACTGGCCGGGGATGGTCTATGGACCAATAGCGATACAGTTTTGGTATTTGTGTAAGGATACCTCATCTATACCCTTTGGCAAAGGGGCATCAAAATCTAACCTGGCAATTTTGAGAAAAAATAACTTTTAGAATTTACAAGATTGTCAAGGGCAGGTACTTTAACCGTTGTAGCTACAGGGAAACGTTCTTAGGAGACTTTCTTTAACTTGTTGAGCAATTGATTGAGCAGCTGCATTCAGAGGTTTTGAAAAAAATACTTTAATACTTGTTCAGTATCATTATTTCAGCCTGTTATCCAAACAAAAAGGATCATCGTACTGAAATAACGTTCATTAATTAATAAAACCTTTATAGTTTATAAATTATAAAGGTTTTATTAATGTGGTCGGTATAGTACCTAATGCTCACATTATTCAATTACAAAGCAAAATTCGCTTTTATTGTGGATACAGTTTTATGTTTATCCGTTTTACATACTCATTTATATTCAGATTTTGTTATAACAAACTAGAAATATGGCCGGAGGCAATGACTAGGGTCTCATAATTTTAGAGGAGTTAGAACAGTGGCCATAGACACGAAATGTCGCGTCGTCAGAATGCGGGTCCTATTGTTCATACGTCCCTCCGATGTCTCTCGTTTAAGGGGACTACATGACCTAAAGCGCCGTCACTGTCGGACTGCATAGAAAAGAAAGAGAAGCGTGATGACACAACGCTGGTAATTTATTGCAAAGTACGTATGAAGGAACTATCTATTTACAAAAAGTCTATTGTTTGGACTAAAAAATTAAAACACTAGTGCTTTAGTATGTTGCTTGTAGAATAAACTGACAAAAAATCAGAATGATTATATGTATATTAGTAGAGATTTTATTGTAAAAAGGAAGTTTTTAGAGGTATCATCATGATTTTTTTCTATCGTAACAAATCAGTTGTATTATGTTTTCAACACATATCTTCATATATTTTTCTGATTTTGTTTATTGTAGTCGATCACATACTTTTATTGCTTCTAAAATTTGCGTTTTTTATCGTTTAGGTCCCGTAGTCCCCTTAAACACTTGATACTTGCTCCCCTTTTGTCTAGTTTCCGAGACCTCGTTACACATGCGACAGTTTTCAAGTACGGATTTTTCGTGCAATAAAATGTATTTTCGAGGGTGGTAGTTTTGTTCGACAGAAATAGAAATAATATTTATTTACATAAAACATAGTATATAAAGTGGTTTTAAAAATACGCATAATTGACAAGAGCATACATGTTTTGTTTATATCGAAACATGCAAATATTATAGGTTACATTATTTTAGGCTGTAAAAAATATTAGTATTCTACCATTTATGTAGTTTAGTTTAAACAATCTAAGATCTAAAGTTCTTAAATCACTTGGAATTTTATTATAGGTATATCGGAATACACTACACATGGCTATATTTTGTTTAGACGTTTCGAACTCCCAGGACGTAGGTTAAGGTTAATTGTTTACTGTAATACTTTCCTGAGTGGTCTTAATTTTATTATCATACTAGCTGCGCCCCGTGGGAATATCGGAATAAAAAGTATCCTATGTGTAAATCCTGAGTATAAACTATCTGTGGGCCAAGTTTCATACAAAAGTTTTTGCGTGAAAGAGTAACAAACATACAAACACACTCACAAACTTTCGCCTTTATAATGTTAAAGTGTGATGTGATAGTTTAGATAACATGTGTGAGTACCTAGTTTGGTAAACATTGGCAAGAAAAAACAACAAATAAAGATTGATTGTTTGATTTAAAAAGCAAAGCAAATTAAAAGACAGACAATTCCCGAGCAATTCCCGCATTTTTAAGAACGTTTGCATTCTAATCTCAGTGTCAATCTGTCAAAAATACAATCAATTTCCCTACATTTTTGACAAGTACTTGACATTGATTGTCGCTTAGATGAGATTGCGACTTTGTTTTTGAACGTTTGAACGTTTTAGAATTTGCCTTCAGATAGCTTCTCCCAAAGGGAAAAACCCCGCATATCTAAAAGTAGTAGCTATTGAAACAAACAAAAGAGGAACGACATATCGATGACAGCGGAATCAGCATACTTATGTTTCATTCAGCCCGGATGCAGGCGTCCGTTAGCTACCCGAGTATCGGACAAAGCTCGATTTTTCATGCAGATTTAATCAGTAGCTGGCTATTACCCGCCGTGACCGGGTGTAGCAAATAAATATACTGTTAGTACTGGCTTATATGTCGATTCGCACGAGTTTATTCGCCCGAAACGGGCGAATAATAATTTTAAATAATTTAATTTTTTTCTATAGGCGACTCGCACGTAAGTTAACTTATTTGTGGGCGAGTCGACAACTCCAGAAATACGTATTAGGCAATTGGCACATTTTGCAATAAAGTATAGAATAAAGAATACTAGCGCACAGGAGTGATAAGACTTTAAGTATTATTATAAAACGTGTACTTTTTTCTTAACTTTATTGCAATTTATAAAAAATAAAAGTAATTCACTTATTCAAATTAGGCTGAGAATCAACACTTTTCGAACGTCAAAATGGCAAAAAAAAATCGCCCTAAACGCTCGCTCTTCACCAATTCCTAGTGCTTTCGCTAAGAAGAAGTGGCGCAACCAACTTCCTAGCAGCACAAAATGTGCCAATTGCCTAATACATATTTCTGGACTTGTCGTGTCCCTCACAAATAAATTAACTTCATGCGAGTTGCCTATAGAAAAAAATATAATATTCAAAAGTGACGATTCGCCCATTTCGGGCGAGTATATTCGTGCGAATGGACTAATTAGCCAAATAAACATACTGTTAGAACTTCGGACTGCATGCCGCGTTCTGTAATTCGTGGCATATGGCGCATTAATTTCTAAATTGACAGCTTATTGACAGAGATTATAATATTAGAGAGCCCCATTTGGATCTGCGAAGCACAAAAGCCAATTAAGATTAGATTTATTAAAATATAGAAATAGAAATTAAATGCTTTTAGCATCTGGTTGTTGGTCTAGTCTGTTTTGTCATCTGGTGTAATTTCTGTTTATATTATGTATTTAATATTCAGAGCTAGATTATTTTTGGAACGAAGTTCTTTAACAGAGCTTGCGGTAGGAGTAAACTGGGAGAAATCACGTAACGAAAAACCGTTATGCCCCCCTCCATGCGACTTTTTATTACATATAAAGAAAAGAGAAAGAGTCAGAGTGAGAGAGAGATAGATATAGTTTTCATGGTTTTCGTGGGTGCTGAAGCCCATAGTGAGGTCATAATGAAAATCCAAGATGGCGGCTGCAACAATTTTTAAATTTTTCGTCTTGGGTATCGTTTTCATGGTTTTCATTTCAAGCTGATAGTAAGGGCAAAATGAAAATTCAAGATAGTGGCTGCGAATATTTTAAAATTTTCGCAGTCGCCACCTTGGATTTTCGTTTTGAATTTCGTTCCTGCCGTGATCCTCGACCCCACACGTTTTTTTTTTTGTTTTTTTCTAGCTACGCGTCGAAAGGAAACTTATTTTTTAAAAGGGGTTCTTCTTCTAAGGGTCTCCCTTCTAGCAGTAGCCCAGTTGTATCGGCCCCGACTTACAAATTGGAGGTCGTGAGTTCGAACCCAGCCAGGCACTTTATACACTCATCACCACTGTTCTCAAAACAGTGAAGGAAAACATCGTGAGGAAACCGGTATGTCCTATAAACAAAAAAAAATCGAAGACCTGTGACATTCACTGACCCGCACTGGGCTCGCGGTGGATTATGGCCCGCTCCCTCTCACAGAGTGTGGAGGCCTTTGTCCCAGCACTGGAAACATTATAGGATGATTATGCTTCTTCTAAAGTCCTTGCTGACTTTCTTTTCCTTTATATCATCTACAATTTTTTTCAAAGGAAAAAAATAAACAGTACCTGGTATTTTATTGAAAAAAAAAATAGAACACTCTCATTACGCAAAGAAAGGCCAGTTTTCTGTTTCATTTCCAATTTATTAACAGTTTATTCTAAGAAATCCGTCGAGTAAGAAACAAGATTGATGAGAAATATTGAGGAGGAGCTCTTTAAATAGAAAAGGCTCTTTTAATATTAATAACAATGGCCTTGTCTACAAATACGTACTTGTGAAAATATGGGAGTATTTATCGCATATATTCAAAGTCAGTATTTTCCTGTAGGTACAGACGCCGCCAAAACAACAAGCTACTACAATCTGTCAAATTTCTTTAATATTTTTCAACTTTATCACTAAAGCATAAGATTCAAAGTTGATTGGGAAAATTTGACAGTTTCGGGTAGCTTGATGTGCTGGCGTCTGTACACGGGGAGACATAAAGTTATACATTTCTGGTTTTAGCTGAAATCGCATTGTATATGGTTTTTCTTACAGTCAGAAGTCAACTTATACTGGTTATTATCTAAAATGCGGTGAAGAGCTGTCAGTGTCAATAATCCACAACAAAGATGATACTGACAGCTCCATAAACGGTTTAGATGTGCTGATCGCGTTAAACGATAAATGATTTTATTTCTGTAAAGGTTTGTACAAACACTTTAACACATCACGTATTTCAAAAACTAGATGGCGTTCTGTTACATTGGTAAAATCCGCCCTCAGTGTCTGTACACTGAGGGCGGATACTGGGGCGGGGAACAAACTATGACAAGTTTTTCCATCACCTGTGTGATGGAAAAACTTGTCATAGTTTGTTCGTGACTTTTCATTTGGACGTTTTTGAAGAATAGCAAAATAATAGGGAAATCACTAGGAATTGGTTAAGGGAGGGCTTTGGGGGGTTTTGGGGGACTGTCTTTTGTAATTTTGACGTTCGGAAAGTGCTGATTCTCAGCCCAATTTGAATAAATGACTTTTGATTTTGATTAAATAAGTAGGTAATTCCCAAGGGCTGGCTTTAATCTTGGCCAAAGGCTAAGTATTGCTTTACAACGTGGCAATGCCGCCAGTCTCTTGGGTACATCACCAATCGACAGCGACGCGGAGAAACTTTTCGTTAGTGTTAGCGCGGGGAGCAATAAATGAGTGGACTGTATTTTAGGCAATGGTTAAATGCCGTTTCTATTTACAATATTAACTTTCCCGGACAAAGAAGTTAAACTTAAGAGAGGAATATCGTCCGTCGCGGTGGAGTCCGTGGAAGCAAGTGGTCGCGCCGCGTCTCAACTCGCCGATAACGCGCTGATCACGTTGCCTACGTATGCAGACCGCGTGCAACGCGCTGTGTTCGGTTCGATTCCCAACAGTTAGTTTATTTAGTATTCAAAGTTTATCCAGTAGGTAATTAAATGTAAAACAAAAAAAAAGGTCATAACCCTCTGTAAAACTAGATAGAAAGAATAAGATAGATATAATTAATGTTAATATAGTTGTGTTGTGTTGTTGTGTAGTTGTGTTGTATTTCTTGATTTTCCTCTGTAGGATGTAAAGTAGTGTACTTAATTCATGTTATACTTAGAATATATTTAGTTAGGTACATTTAAAAGGACTGAATCTTTTCCAGAATGTTTGCCTTGGAGTTCCACATTAATTGAATAAATAAGGTGCCTTTAGGGGAGGGATTAAGCAAATTTGTTCACGTCGATTTAGTCCCGGGAATAATATTGTTTGAACAAAAAAAAGATATCGTTACTGGAAAGGAGAAAATGCTAAAGCGCCATTTGGACCAAAATGTTATATTATAATATAATTATTATATCGTGGGATTAATTTTTATTTTCTGTGTCAATTTGTTTAGGTTTTAAGACAATCTGAGCCAATTTTAATTGGCTCAGATTGTTTGTTGTGTGTATAGAGGTATGTGGAACAGGGTGAAAAGTTCTCTCAACTTCCATAGAAAAGGGAGGATCCTCCGACCAGACGGTTGTTGTGGCTGGCGGGAAACTGCCCGGCAACTGCCCGATGATTAATGTCATTCATGTATCTAGTTAGTTGCCGGTGAACTCTGCTTGCGAGATGTAGGATCTTGCGTGACGTCAGTATGACGCGTTGCTTGCATGTGCGTTGTTGTTGTGAATCCAACTCATTTTGGCCCAAATAGCGCTTTAGCATTTTCTTCTTTCCAGTGACGATATCAAACATTTGCTTTATATCTTTTCGGTTTGACACAAAATCAAAAAACTTTCTTTGTCAGCACTTATTTTGTGAGGAATGAAAATGGTGGGACTGCGATTTTGTGGTAGAATCTTTGTAATGGCAAATCCCGTCTTTTGAAAGACTAGGATTAATCGCTCTACTGACGGGTTTTAGTGCACTGTAAGAAGAAATCCTTTTGGTAATTCAACAAAATCCACTGCGTTCATTTAAGTGGGGAGTTGTCGAGATGACCATTTTTCCTTTAGTACGTTTGAATGTACACTTAAGCTCAAGTGTCAAAAGACAAAAGTTATTTGCAAATGTGAGTGTGTGACGCAATTCTGGTGCTGATTTGTCTACATAGAGACATTCATAGATAGGTAAAGTCAGGGAAATTTATTGTTAAGCTTTACTACCAACTTACCCACGTAAACTGTCCGTATATTCAAATCACAGCTGTCATTCTATGACAGTTGTATTTAATTACGACAGTAAAATTGGCGTAGGGTGTCAATTTGCCTAACAATTATTTTCCTGAACTGTACAGACGCCAGCACATCAAGCTACCCAAAACTGTCAAATTTTCCCAATCAACTTTGAACCTTATACTTTAGCAATAAAGTTAAAAATCTATTAAAAAATTTGACATATTGTAGTAGCTTGATGTGCTGGCGTCTGTACATCAAAAGATGGCTTATTACTAGCATTTTACATGATTTTAATAAGGCATGGTGACTATAATGTTGTTTATTTGCCATCAAATTGACAATTCGCTTCCTTCACAACTTAGCCGGATTAAATTGAAGAATTCTAAAGTATGCAGCTTATGCTAGCGCAGGACGTTGTTTGTCGTAGAGCAAGTTGAGAAAAAGCTTGACAAATTGAAACAGAACTTTATTGTTGAATAACTGGAGCTACCCTCAAAAGCCGGTTACAACTTTACAAGTTGTTTCTTCTTGACACAATAACATTAGTATTTTTATCAAGGAGAATTGTATTCTTAAAACAATAACGCTAGCGCGAGGACCTAGACTCTTCCTCGACTGATTGGCTGGAAAAGGCAGCAGGCAAAGATGAATGGCGAAGTATGGAGGAAACCTTTTCCCAGCAGTGGGAACTTTGCCCAACAGTGAGTATAGGTTAAGAAAAAAAAAATATACACACTTAAAAAAAATATTATAATAATAAAAAAAAAATTGTCCTTATATTTTAATTATTTCAGTAAACAACCAGCTTTAGGGTTTTCTGTAAACATGATTTAGGCCATAATTACATGAGGTAGGTACTTACCCTATTATCAGCTTAGTAAGCAAGGGTTGGCCGATTAACGCGAATAATGAAAATTATTAAACATATTATTAGGTAAATTAAACTTAATTATAACTTGACCGGGGAGCAGTGGTGGCCCAGAGGTAGCAACCCCGACTTACGATTTGTAGATCATGGGTTCGAACCCAGGCAGGCGCTTTAAGGCTCCTACAAACAGACGCGACACGCGATATTATCGCGCGCGTCACAAAGCCACCGCTCGTTGCGCGACTTGCGTTGCCTTTGTGTCGCGTGTCGTGTCGCGCCTGTTTGAAGGAGCCTTCACTTTGTGTAATTTATTTCAACACCGCTACTCTCAAAACGGTGAAGGAAAACATCGTGAGGAAACCGGCGTGTCCTAGAACCAAAAAATTCGAAGACATGCGATATCTACCAACTGGTAGCTGGGCCCGAATGGTGGATAATGGCCCATGCCCTCTCGCAAAGAGGAGGCCTGTGTCCCAGCAGTAGGAACACGGATATCTTTGAGTTCAACGTTATACGCTGATTACACTATTATACTAACTTGACCCCTAAACCGGTTGAATGCCGTCATTACAGAAACAATTAAAAAGCCATTGTGCCTCGCATAGATCCACGGGCTTAAAACCATAACACAGATTATGTCGGCTTATCACGAAAGAACATGTTCCAATGTCTTTGAAATAAAAACATTTACTGCAAGACGTAGATAAAATTGTTCAAAAACAACAATACGATAGTTGCTCTACTCATATTAAAACTATACATCAAAGCAGCGAGTAAGATGCTCTTCTTCGCAATTAAATTACTGAAAACAATAAAAATATATTACGCGAAGCTACAAAGTCTTGTCTTGTAGGTACATTATTTCAGTTATATAAGCTGTGTGCCATTTCGGAGGTCAGAAGGGTTTAGTGACCCCTTGTTGACGTGTAGCAGACTCGCAGATGTTTATAGTGGCTGTGCCATCGACGGATGGCGCCAAGTAGACTGCGAGGGTTCCCGTCGTCGCGACGGAGTGGCGCCGGACGCCGGATTGGTATATTAAGACAAGTCCTTTTATATCCAGTGATGACAGTAAATCTGTACGTCGTTGAAGTGATTTGGTTGTTGTTTTTGGTGAAATACTGTGACACTGGTTTGGTTATGTATTTAAATGTTAACGGTTACCGTCTAATCACTTAGTAGACAACGTGGTTTGGCAATAAACTAGAACTAAAACTTTGGTGTTTGAACATTTCTATGGGAGTTTGCTTTGCTTTGAACTACAGTTAAACTGGGGAAGGTTTACTTTCAGTTCCATTCTTGAATGCTTGGATCCTATAAACAAAAACGAATCGTTTTGTTTACCAATGGAAGCCTTTTGCCAAACTGCCTGCTACTAAAAACTACGAATCTGTATAGATTTGTAGTTTTTTTTAATTGACACTAAACTGAAAATACTGACATTGTATTCTACGTATTAATTAATCGTTGTAATTTATTTTTATTATACGTATAGACTTGGACATTGGACATTATTGCTATTTTATAAAATCTATTGTATAATGTGACGAACATGTGTAATATTCTAAGTAAGAAAATTAATCGTATGAGCGTTTTGGATGTCAAATCTGTTAGCTCATAAGACCAATTGAATAAATAAATAAGTAGTACCTGTGGTAGCTACTGCCATATGGGAGAGTGTATTAAGCAAAGTTATGAAGTTTTTGCTTCATTATTGGTAAAGATACAAGTCTTAACTTTAACCACGGATATCGATAACGGTCCCTAAATTGTAGAAATAGGCCATTAGCCAAAGTTATCTGTAGGTAGGTACTATCGTTAACCTATATTTTCTAAAAAGAGTTCAATTACTTAACTCTACATACTCAACGATACGGTAAAAAATCTGTGAAAGCTCCAATGAAAAAGAAAACTCCTGAACTGGAACTGCAATGGCGAAAGCATTCAATATAATTAAAACACTCTTGTAACTTGTAAACTGCTTTAGAAACTTTGTGAAAAACGTTCTAAGACGTTGTGGAACGTTTGAAAATCCACGCGGTAGTTTGAAAATCTATGTGGTATTCACAAACCGAAAACCGGCGGTTGAGAACTTTGTTGTTAGTGAACTGTGGTGGTGAGGATTAACGCACTGTTGAATGTTCTGGTAAACTAGCTGCTATTGAAATAACTGCACAAATAGGATGGTTAAAAGATATGTTAGTCAATTAAGTAATTTCTAGGATGCATAAAGAAGCCTCCTCGTGTAGCGCAGTTTGTTCCGCCAGTTACGTAACTGAACCGAGCGCTCGGCGCATCCTGGACAGTTCACCTTATTTGACTGGCCAATTCTTCCCTTGCGGTAGTAGGGCAAACGCCCGCTTTGTTTGCGATCACCGTCCCACCGGAGTCCGGCATCAAGCAATGCTGTGTTTCGTCGATGCGTGGGAGTTCCAGTGCCTTAGGCATCATCTGAGCACGCTCGTCCTATCATAGACTCATCCATGCGCGTACCATTAGGCGTGGTCGAGGCAGTGCCGTATTATCCATAAAGCACTTTAGGCCAGTGCCTGGGGGCCCACTATGACCAGGGGCCCAGCACTCCCGATTAAAAAATGAAAAAAAAAGGGATTGTGTGGTTTTATGAAACCACGGTAAAAGTGAAACTTTTTTTCACACTATAAGGTAAAAGCCAAATTGCGTTGTTGTGGTATGAAAAAGGGGGGGCCCGAAACGAGCTGTGCCTAGGGGCCTCGAGATGGTTAATCCGGCCCTGGGTCGAGGTCAAGAGCGGGCATTCATCAATAAAAAAAGTCGCAGGGCTGCTAGTTAGCAGTTGTTTAGTAATAAAGGATGTTAAAAAAAAACAATTTACAGAATATGTAATGTACAGACAGCTGATTGTTTTTCTGTTTATATTTTTTTATTGCAGAGGGTCTTATGGCTAAGTAATAACAGCCGTACGGGCCGATCGATCAGGTTAAGCTACCCTTGCCGCGGTAGGTCCGTAGATGGGTGACCATCTATACATATATATCAAGACCCCTCCGTACCTCGGAAAGCACGTTAAACCGTTGGTCCCGGCTGTCATTCGTGGATCTTTGACAGTCATTACGGGTCGTCAGAAGCCCGAAAGTCTGACAATAAGTCTTATTAAGGGGTATCACCAGTCACTAGATTGTGGAGGTCAGATAGGCAGTCGCTCCATGTAAAATACTGGTATCCAGCTGGATCCGGTTAAACTGAAAACCGACCCCAACATAGATGAACTTATTTTTAATTGCAGATGATGACCTATTTTTTTATTGTAGGCGCAACTCTGCCTGATCTCTTCGTGAATTACTGGCGTGATGTTTGTAATGTCACCATCATCACTTGTACTTAATCTTTAGGGGCCGGCTTCGCCAAACTCATTTACATTGCTTATCTAATTCAATTATTTCCAAAAGCTATCATAAACCACTCCAAATGGGATAGCCTATAGCCTGTAATTATTATCCTTGAGCATTAGGTATTTCTAACGAAATTAAGGGTATCCGTAATTTATTCGGATTCCTTTGATTGTAAAATTTGGGGTCATAATTTGTGAAGAGTTTGCCAAGTTTCGTCGCAACCCCACTTGATGAGATTCAAAGGAAATTACTCGTTTTCAATGTATGGGAAGGCTCTTACATAATTTACATAATTTATACCTGAAATTCGTTCTAAAAATCGTAACGACCAGCATTTGCCTGCGGCTTTGCCTGCGTGAAGGTCGAAAAAAATCCCCTCGGGAGCCTTCTAACGAAATGAAATGAAATGTTTTTTACACGTCAATATTTTAGTGGTCATTGTTTTAAAAACTAGATGACAGCATGCATTACCTGCCTGACTGATCCCTGAGAACAAATGCCTAAATAAACTCAGAAAGTTCACGGTCTCTTTTATAGTTAAAAGAAAGAAAGAAAAATTGTTTATTCTGCACAAACAAAACGCACATTGCAAATAAAAAACCGGCCAAGAGCGTGTCGGGCCACGCTCAGTGTAGGGTTCCGTAGTTTCCCGTCCGTCACAATAAGTGTTCCCACTTATGAGTTTAAAAGACTTATCTTTGAAATTTGATTTGTCGCAAGATATTCGGAGGCGGTTTTTCCTTCAGATGTTATCGCTTAACTCTTTCATAAACATTCGTTGATAGCTCGAAAGCCAGAGCTTTGTTTGTGCACCTTATGTAGGGATGGATTTTGATTCGAGTCCAAGCAGAATTTAGGTTCGCAATCCACTTGTGTTAAATACAACGAATTGCATTTATTATGCTCATCGTCCTCTACAACTTACAGCATATTTTCACGATTTGGTGCAAAAACCTGTCCTAGAATCAAAAATTCAAAGACATGTGACATCAGCCAGCCCGCATTTGGCCAAAATGGGTGTTTATGGCCCACTCCCTCTCACAGAGAGGAGGCCTGTGTCCCAGCATTCGTAACATTATAGGCTGATTATGCTTTATGATATTCCAATTTTTTGTTCAGATATTATCGCATAGCCCTATGATGAATATTCGTTGATAGCCTGAAATTGAGTACTTTCTTTGTGCATATCATGTAGCGATCGGTTTCGATTCTAGTCTAAGCAGGATATACGCAATCCTAAAGTCCTTTGTATATACACGTTTTGTTCTTGCCATGAAAAACTACGGTTTATTCGCTATGCGTGGGCACCATCGTCAGTGTTATATGGATCATTAGGGAAGCTTGTACACGGATACGTTTTTTCTACGGCGTGGTTTATACGCCGTACCGCAATGAAACCGTGCCGTGTACGAAAGGCCTAAGTACGAGTAGGTTAGATAAAGTGAGATGCAATCACAATCGATATAAATCATAGTTTTTATCACGGCATATTCGGATCGTTAAACAACAGTTAGGATCGATTAGAATTTGTGCGGACTATCGAATACAGAAAGAGTGAGCTTATCATAAAAATAAGTGACTTTTTATGAGCGATTTCAATCCACTTTACGTCTCTTTTGTTACCTATCTACAGATATGTTAGAATCGTAAAACATCCCGGTATAATACAGGTCCTGTCTGCCTTCGCTCCGATTTAGGATCGAGAATCTCGATCCGCCAAATTGTTGTTGTTGTTTTTTGTTGTTGTTTGTTATTGTTATATTTTTTCTAGTTGTATTTTCTTAATTATTTTTTTTTACCAAGGATTTAATTTAACTGTTATACATCACACTTCACACTAATATTATAAAGGCGAAAGTTTGTGAGTGTGTTTATATGTTTGTTACTTCTTCACGCAAAAAGGGTTGAATGGATTTGGATGAAATTTGGCACACATACAGTTTATAACCAGGATTAACAGATAGAATACTTTTATCCCCATATTCCCACGGGATCGAAACTTATACGGGTGAAACCGCGGGACGCAGCTAGTAATATAGCTAGTAATACAAACATATCTACCTAGCATTATATCCTGAAGAATTTCATATATATTTCTGTTTTTGTTACTGTAGCCTATATTGTGTGTACTTTTATTGTTTCTAAAGACTTGCGTTTTTTGTTTTGGGTCCTGTAAGCCCATTAATAATAATATATAATTGTAGTCCAATTTTAGCAAGTATAACTACACTATCGTATTAGGTAAGCCTGTGATGATAGTTGTATGTGTTTTAAAATAAATAAATAAATATAATCATGAACTAAATCCACGTTGATGTCCCTGCCAGCCTGTACACTGTTCGTGGCAAAACGTCACGAACAGTATGTAAATGTAAAATGAAATTCGTCGTTACCTACTGAAATGAAAATTACCAAAACATACTTCACACAAGCTGGTGAAACATTCGCCCAAAAACAACATGTATTTCCCAATAAACATCAAAATGACTGATTTGACGCCTTACCCATTCTGACACAACACTAAACCTTTCGCCCCAAATTTATTGGCACTAACGTATAATAAAATAAAACTATATGTGCGCTCGCCCGGCGTTGGTTGTTTGAATGATTTTGAGATATTTGCTCTACGAAGTCGCGCACCGCCTGTTTTATGGCCTGATTCAGCGCAACTTGAACGATTGGCACGTACGACTAACAGCCCCATCATATCTTTATATGCCTGACGATAGGTCTGACATGGGTTGAGGTTGAACGGTGAAAATGATACTTGAACAGGGTAAAAAGCCAAACATTAACTTTTACGTTTGCCTTTATTTCCGTCTTCCTGTCCTTCAGTTATTTTTGGCTGTAGGTAATAAAATAAACTTCGAAAAGCAATATCCCACACTCGGATGAAAGGAGAACTGTGTAAACCAGGTTCGCCAAACGTCAATCTTACCTGCACTAGGTAAGACAAATGAGGTGCTGCCGACGGATAGATAGCGGGGAGACTGTTTACTTATCTTACCGACGCAAACTTTGAGCCAGTGACGAACAATGACGTCATCGCTGCTGATGGTATAACTATCCTATTTTGGAGATGCTATTGAATAGTAGCGGACGCTATTCATACGCATCTTAGCTAGGAAATGATTTTCCCTTTTGAGCAGAAGATTAGGTAGGTACATGATTTCAGCACACATGACAAAAGCACGCATCTGAGAGCAGTGGTGGCTCAGTGATAACGGCCGCGACTTACGAGTTGTAGGTCGTAGTTTCGAACCTGGACAAGCGCTTCACTTTGTGTAAAATATTTCAAACGGTAAGAAAAACATCGTGAGGAAACCAAAACGTCCTAGAACCAAAATATCGAAGACATTATGACATCTAGCGACTACTAGCGACTGACTACCTAGCGACAAAAGATTAAAAAATCGGCCAAAAACACAAGACTAAAAAATTGGCCAAAAACACAAAAGACTAAAAGATCGGCCAAGTGCAGGTCGGACCGGACGCACACGACAAATTCTATACCACCGTACAATCATCAACTGCTTAGCCCTTTCCCAACTATGCTGGGGTCCGACGACCTTGTGAAGGCCGCAGGAACCCGTTGGATGCGAGAAGCCCAGAACCGGTCGAAGTGGAGGTGCTTGGGGGAGGCCTATGTCCAGCAGTGGACGTCTTTAAACTGAAACAATGTTTAACAATACATTGAATACTTTGTTAAAAAAAACTAGAGAGGGAGAGAAAATTTGGACTATTTACACTTATTGCAAAAAAACCAAGACAGTTTAAGGATATATAATGAAAAAGAAGATATTTTCGTATGTCTACTTATACTGTGTTTTTTTTATCTGATATATAATAAATTGTGTGCTTTTAGTCTGTGCTAAATTTTATTTATTTTCTTTTTTTCTGTCAGTGGTTTTATTTCTCTTCTCAATTGTGGCAATAGTGTACGTTTGGTGATATAAAGGTACTCCGTAGTGATTTATTTTACGAGCTCGCGACAGGTGAGACCAGGGTAGGTACACATGTCCCCTACTCTTGTATGTACAGGGGACCGAGTCTAAACTATATTTTTTCTCGGAAATCACGAACGCAACGATATAAAATATAAATAATGTAGGAGTATTTATTTTCTTACGTATAAATTTTGAGCTTATTTTATATTTAGAGGAATTCTTAAAATACTGTTTACTTTTCCAAGAAATAAATATTAGTTATAATTTGATCAACTTTTTTATCGTTCATTATTTGTTAGCTAAGCAATTATTAAATTTTTTTTTAGATAACTTAAGTATCAGGTATTTATGATATAAGATTGTTATAACAATATCTATCTTTAGATTTAAATAAAATGAAAATAATCTGATACGAAAACTTGACTGTACATCTAAAATACATATATACTTTACTTCAGACCTTGATCCATATGATGTTAGTACACACACTTATAAAATATGTTAGTAAGTAACAAATGTAGGTAATACAATAGATTTTTATCACATCTATTAAAAAAAGAGCTAGTGTTTTCTTCGTAAACGGGGATTAAAATGAATAGTATAGCATAGCTGTTTAATCCTTAGGGACTAAAAGTGATTTAAATTTGGAATGTAGATATTGTTAGTAAAAGTTCCAATCACCAAAGACATTAATCACAAACATTGTATGAACAAGTAACAGGCTGTATGATAAAGTAAAACGAGAGCGAGCCAAATTAAAGAAAAAGTTTGTGAAAAAATAAAAAAAACGCGCTAAAAGCATTCTGCCTTCGTTCGTGTTTATTCAAATTAGGATTTTACTCAGTTTTATAAAAAATTAGTTACTTATGTTTTCCTCAAGTAGTGATAATGAAATAAACAAACGTATTATTCTTATTCATAATTTGCACTTACTTATTTTTTCATAGAGGATGATAAAAATTAGTGTCCACCTCGGGAGTAACAGTATTTTAAGCTTGAGTGACGAACTTTGAATCTCTCTCGCCTTCAAAATAGTTGTTTGCTTCCTTGGCAAACGATCTCCTTTTTAATTCATGTATCAGTTGCACTCACCTGACGCACCGGGTACATGCACATGTACAAATGCGCCATAATGGCGCAACATGGCTTCAAATCAACCGATTTGATACTGGGTGGTGGTTAACTCAGCGAAAAAGGACAACTTTCAATTAAAGCATCAGCTATGCTAGTTATTTTTACAACATGCCTGCTTCTTTTATTTCAAATATTTTTTTTCCAATTAAAACAATTATAAGGAAAGTGGCGAAGTGTTGAGTGGCGACCACACTTTATGAGCCAAGAAGTAAGCTTAACAAAGTGTGACAGTGCCCCCAATGCCGACCAATTAACTAAGGTTTATAATGTTATTTATAGTCGCGAAAAATTAGGAATATTTCTTGTTTAAAGGAATGTTATTATTCTTGTTTAAAGGAATATTATTCATACAGAAATAAAAAAATAGACAATCGTCACGTACGACGGTATTCCTAGAAAAAGTGAGGTTTCGATCTGAATTATATTATAATTTTGTGGAAGGCGAGGCTTTCAACTAGTTCTGTGGTTTTTTTTTTACTTTTGCACATAATGTTTACCAACTGACAGTCAACGTCATTCGAGCGCCAAGAGATCCTAGAAGCACTGTAATCTAGCGGATCAAGCCCACGGCACATTTTTACTTTGTCTTTTTTTAATTAATATTACTAATTGCGAGGCAGTTGCGATGCCTGTGGTATTGTAAAATACGGTAGGTGGTGTGGCCACTTATTATCAAGTCGGTCGCCTGCTAAATTTTTAATAAAAATAACCAAATGACAACAGTTTATTTTCATAGAACATAAACTGCAGTGTATTATTCTTTAGTAAAAGTATTCCCAAGGGACAATAATATGTTCTTTATTGTCTTCTATATTATTGGGTATCATTCTCCGTGTACCCATAACTTATCTGCAGACGGGAGCGGTACAAACCTGATGGGTAATAAAACGTGGCGCTTGAAATGACATGAGGGCACTGTTATGTTATGATAAACTTACCCTGGTTCTTTTATCAGTATATCTAAATCATGTTGCGTGCTATTGACGCGTCTTTAAAATATTGTATCTTCGTTTTTACGGTTTCATACCCAAAGGATGACAACATTCGTCCGTCCATAAGTCATAAGTTTATTTATTTCATAACAAAATACATTGTGTTGAAAATATTACAGTGATGATAAATAAAATAATAATATCAAACAAAAAAAAAAACACGTTTATATTTAAAATGCGTTACGCATTCAAAATGGAACAATATAAATCACACTTATATTTTAAATGCGAAAGTTTGTGAGTGTGTGTGTGTTTATAATTGTTTGTTACTTCTTCACGCACAAACGGCTGCACGGATTTGGATGAAATTTGGCACACAGCTAGTTTATAACCAGGATTAACACATAGGACACTTTTTATCCCGATAGTAACACGGGATCGACACTTATGCGGGTGAAACCGCGGGGCGCAGCTAGTCCTATTTAAAAAAATCATATGAACACAATAATAATTCACAAATCATTTAATTGTGGCTGTCGTTTGTCATCTATGAACTCATCGATACTGTACCCTTCCGCAATAAATTTGTCTTTAATTTGTGTCACAGGGCTGTATCTTTTGAACCGTAATAGACAGACACTTGAAATGTTCACAGAGTGTATACTACTATGGCCGTTATAACAAAAATAAAATAAAGTTAAAATAATAAAAATAAAATAAAGTTAAAGTTATAAAATATTGTAAGGTGGTCTTCAACAAAAAACTGGCCAAGTGCGAGTCCGACTCGCGGTTTTTGTTGAATGTGTCGTTGATGGCGAAACTCGTGCTTTTCAACCCCCCAAAACAAATAGTAAATATTGTCAACATTATGTATGCAGGTGCTACGCTAGGTAACTGGATCACAGTAAAGTTACATAAAAATACATTAGAAGGTTCCGACCCAACCTCATTAAAATGCATTAAGCATTAAGCTTTTGAGAGTCATTATAACAAGGAGGGATTAATTTAATCTACTCTGAAAACCATACGGAATATTTTTATAAGGTACGCATACGCACTAGCTTCTGCCCGCGAAATCGTCCGCGTGAAATTTCTTGTTTCCCCGACCCACTCCGTCGCATGGCATCGCATCGCCTGCTCACGCTATTACATTGTTTTCGCTAAGAATTATTTCTAACTTTTTTATTTTTGCTCAACTCCTAAGGGTCCTAATGTGCGATTAGCGTGTTTAAGCAAACAAACAAATAAACAAACTCTTCAGCTTTATTATTAGTATATGGATTATGGAAGATTCAAATTTTAAAACAAGGTACGCGGGACGACATATCCAACTACACATTTCCAGTTGGTATAAGCGTATAAGCTGACTTCTCATTGTACGAAAAGCCACACAAACAAAAACAATGCAAAACTGGAAATGGTTAGCTTGATAATGTCGCCGTGTGTACAAGACTACTAGACGAGGACTGAATTTAGAAACCACTCACAGTTAGCAGTTAAGCCATGTTTTACGTAGAGTAGGTTACCTAACTTTTCCTGAAAAATATAAGTCTGGGCTCGGCTAGTAAAAATAATAATATAAAAAAGAAACTAAGGTAAAACTATGCTACAGTACCCGGCGATAAATATTGCACATCGACCTTTGGAATGAGACAATCGGCTAATTTCGGCTTCGTAGAGCGTTATCTCGTCGCACGAAATACAAACAGTCCGGTATCTATTAGGAGCTGTTAAAACAATTATGATTTGCTTCTTTTGATAATTATTTTTATTCTTTGTACAAAATACAAAAAAAGGTAAAGGTCGATGTGCAATATTTATCGCCGGGTACTGTAAAAGGTTTCACACCGCCTAATATCGATTAGGCGGTGTGATACCCTCGTGGCTCGGAAAGTATGTTAAGCAGTTGGTCCTGCGTCTGATCTCTTTCTGGTCGTGTCGGATTGCGTGCCGTACCATCGGACTATGAGAATGAGGGAAGAGAGAGTGGACCTGTGTCTGCGCATACATTTGTGCACTATAATATCTCTCTGAAGGTTAGTCTCTGCTAAGATTGGTCGCCATGGTCGAAATTCGTACTGGAGGACTATTTTATATTACGATAGTGTACCTATATGCTACACTACACACATTTACACTTTTTGCCAGATTATTAAATGATGTCATTTGATAATCTGGCAAAAAGTTTAAATGTCGAATTTTTTTGGTGCAGAAATATATTAAAGCATTCTAGTAGTTTCAATCTAAACAATAGGAACTCTTGAATACTTCTGGCGTATCTAGGCAGACTACTTAATATATAAACATTGCTTACAGTGCGGCCGACGAGAGAATGCATGTTCTTGACTCCTGTCAGTTTCATTCAAACGAATACGTGTTTTGCGAATTTGATATTTATTTGCTACTAGAATTTTCGCACTGACAGGTGTCAGGAACACATTCTCTCGACGGCTTGACTTTAGTGGCCGATTGGGTTCTATTACCACAGTATAACAACAAAAGTACTCTTGAGCCTAGTAATAAAAATTCCTTTTAACTCGACGTGATAAAAATACCTAGTATCTAAAGTTTCGACATCGATAACTGTGTTATAAGAGACCAGGAGGGGACGTTTACAGATCTATGAAGCGAAGAGTCGTATTTTTCTAACAAATCCAATATTCAGCAGTTGTTTACCGACGTGATTATCCCGCGAACGTATTTAGGAACATGTATTTTTTTATTTATTTCTTATATAAAACGTTGCCCCACACTAGAAATTACTCCTGTATCGTGGGTGCGTTTACAAACATTTAAATTCACTTACCCAAACAGCCAGACCCGGAACAACTACCTGTAGGTAATACAAATATTTATTCCGCGCGAGAATCGAACCCGCGACACGCAGCGCAGCAGTCGAACGCTCAGTCACTGCGCTAACCGTGTCGTCAACATTTACACATTTACTACACATGTACAATTTAACGCGTTGAGACTGTTCCACTTGCAAACTCGATTAGAAGCGCCACTTAAACTAACTGGATTTAGCGGGCATGTCTCACATCCGTGATGCTAGACATGAGCATAGACACAAACGACACGACGACATGACACGATTTTATATACATAAATCGTGTACGACACGAAAAACTCCGAAGGAATTTAGGTACTTACATTCAAAAATTATGAAGCTTTATTTTGATAGGTAAAAGGGTTTTCCTACCGACCAGTTTTGTTAGGCCGCAAGTGTATAATTTAAATGCGACGCGCACCGTTCCAAACAAAACCAGCGTGGTAGGAATAGCTTTTCAGACAGTTCAGCGACATCAATTGCGTTGTTTACGTTATCAAGCAGACATTTTTTTCGAACATATGAAGCAATGGATTCGCAACATCCTTCAAAATGATTCAGATTATGGTTGATAGGTAGTGTGTTACAATGCGTGCCACGAAAGATGAGACTTGACCCCGCCTCCCCCGCTCTTTCCGCTGCCACTATGACGTCCGGTCCCGTCCCGCACTCAGACCTCATACCGCTAAAGATACCTAAAATCGTGTTCTGCGCAAGTCAAACCACGTGGTGTGTCAAGTCTCATCTTTCGTGGCACGCATTGTATGCAATTAGGGTGAATGTTGAAGTTCCGAAAATGTTGATTTGTTTTCGTGCAGTCGCGTTCCCTTGATCATGGTCGTTTTACTATCCCAATATGATCCCTGTGTGTATGTATGTATATTCTGTTGTGAAACGTAGTCAAAAATGTCAGTAGTATAATTATTTTATTACTTTTTTTCTCCCCACGTTTTCTCATATCACATCTGCATAGCAATTCACAACCATCCGACAGGCTATCGTATCGAAAATGACACATTTCAATAACCTGATTTACCTTGAAGAATAGCGGTCGTTATATATGATTTAAACTGACAAAATTTTTGGGTTTTGGACTTGTGAACAGCGTTCAAAGAACTCCTACGATAACATTGATTGGTGTTCGATATGATACGGAGACGTATCGACTGGTTTTGAATAGCAATTCTAACATTGGCAGAACTGTCGACATCGACACCATTGTCATAGAGAAAAATAGAACAGAAATGTCAGTAGAAAAGATACATGCACAGGATATTTTACCTCCGATTTTGCATCACTGTCAAAGCACAATGATCTTTATTGCCGCTGCTATAAGGTTGCTTTTAGGCTGCCGACATTGACAAATCTGTCAAAATTACAGTGATGTTTATAATCGTTACAATAAGGGTGCCTTTGCGTTGCTGCTGTCAGAGGTAAAATTACTGTGAAAGGACTGTGTAAGGTTCTTTTGACGCGTGGCCAAAATCAGAACGAAAGCCGACATATTTTTTTAGTCTAAACAATTTCTGTTACAATTACACAAATGTTTATCAACAACGGCCCCTTGTCAATGTCATTGATGGGCCAAAAGATCCTTGAACAGCTATATCTAGTTTGGATAAGTAATCCCAAAGTAGAAGTCACGCACTAAATATCACCCACAGAGACAGTTAACAAATGCCTCCTACACAAATAACATTGGTTGCCAACCCAATATCTGGTTAGAAGATCTGGTCCCGACTGATAAATAGGGAACTATTTTTCGGATGTTCGTTCTGCCCGTCCATGTCTTGACCCATGTAGTTTTCGATTAGGCCATTTTATCTCTATCTATCTTCGTGTCTTCAGACGAGTTAGCAATAGCTAAGGGTTGTTGGAGGGAAGCCAGACTACATTCACTCCTGTCAGAAACTGACCTTATGGATCACCAGTCGTGTTCTTCCTAATGAACGAAGTAACCCGTATGTAACCCGAAATTGACCAATGGGTTAGCAAAAGTTGTTTCCTGTCGATGATGAGTTAACGCGACGCAAGCTTAAAAAAATGTGAATGCAAAAAAATATTTATAAAGGTGACTGGGATCAATAGTGATACGTTTTTGATATTTATAGTCTAGAAAAGTAGTCTAAAATAGTATTTAAATCCTTGGACAAAACCGCATCAATTAGCACCATACAAATAAAACGTAAGAATTGTAATTTTTCTAGCTGACTGTATCATGTTTACAAAATCTATGAATACAGTTAGCAAATATTCTAAAAGTTCAAGATAGTCTCCTAAGAACGTTTTCCTGTAGCTAAAATGGTCACGGTACCTGCCCTAGAAAAGTCTTTAAATTCTAAAAGGAATTTTTTGTCAAAATTGCCGATGCCTCTTTGTACAAGGGTATAGATGAGGTATCGCTACACAATACAGAAATACCAAATTCATATGTCTAGTGGCCCATAGGCCACTTTAGCGCAGTCTCCTTTAAGTATAGTAGTTTTAGTCTCATTTCTAAACAGCGGAATTGCGTATGCATTGCGTTGCTTTACAATTATAGACTCTGTCCTCGGAGTTTGTTTCGGTGTTTCAGAGTAGTCGGATAGAAAATCCGATCTCATCTAGTTTTAAAAATATTATTGACATGTAAAAGTGTTTGTAGAAACAATACAATAAATAAACATAATGTATACTAACTCAGCAAAATTTCAAAATTTTTTGAAGGTTTACAATAACAACTCCAAAATTATTGAAAAAAAAATATGATTTGTGGTATTTCTCCGTTTTTATTTTGCTACTTTTTAATTACAAGAAATAATTACTTAATCCAATTTATATTTACATAATATAAAAGCAAACAGCATTAAATTAATTTCTCCGTTTTAAATTACCTAAATCTAAGAAAGACATCCTTGAATTACAAACCCTCTGTCTCCTTAACGGAAGCAATGAACAATTAATTAAACAGAATAATGCAATTCGAAACAGATTCCTGATACAAATTAGGCTAACAAGCCAGAAAATCTGCGCCCGTTTTCTCTTTTTAATTGAGCATATAATTCATAGCAGTCCGTGTTTAAGAAGTTTATAACAATAATATCGGGTATCAGGCTGGAATTTAATAAAAGGAAGCTAGTACAGTACCCGGCGATAAATATTGCACATCGCCCTTTTTACACAAAACCATTTTATACAAAGAATAAAAATAATTATCAAAAGAAGCAAATCATAATTGTTTTAACAGCTCCTAATAGATACCGGACTGTTTGTATTTCGTGCGACAGAGATAACGCTCTACGAAGCCTAAATTAGCCGATTGTCTCAAAGGTCGATGTGCAATATTTATCGCCGGGTACTGTAAGACGAGGCATTACAAATAATAATACAAGACTGTAGGTATGCATAGAAATAGCTCTAATTTTCCCACTGCTGGGGCGCAGGCCTCCTCTCTTCGAAAGGGAGTGGGCTGTAATCTACCACGCAGGCCCAGTGCGGGTTTGGTAGATGACACATGTCTTCGAATTTTTGGTTTTAGGACATGCCGGCAACAGTAAGTAGACCTACTCAGTGTACCTAATATGATTTGTGGCTGATACACAATTATGAAACAAAGTGTGTAGATAACGCGAATTGTGACCTAAATACTGTTCTTGCGCGAAGTAATTACTTCATTTAGCGGGGCTCCGTCGACTACGCCTAACCTATACATTGTTGGTAATTTCAAAAATAAAAAAATATTTTGGAACAAAAAAGGGGAGAGGGTCTGCTACTTCCTCTTCATTTAAAGTAATACTTCGCACAAGAAGAGTATTTTTTTTTCTGGATGGGAAATCATCAAATGACCCTCCCGCTCTGGGTGGAGCGGAAGGGAGTGTCAGACTCTTACTGACTAAAACCCACCCGTGTTCCTTCCTTAGCCCTTTATGTTCCGGGCCAGCGGTAACCCTTTCGGACAACCCCGCTGACCAAGAATAGTATTTAGGTCACAATTCGTATGGTCGCAATAATAACGAATTAACAGCCGAGAAAAACATGTAAAATAATGTAAAAAAATAAATAAAAAAAAAATGTGGTTAGATTTCATTTCATTGGAGTAAAATTATAATGTCGTATTATTTATTCCGTAAAACTTGTAAAAAGCTAGGCTAGATTGAAGTAAATTTATAATAATGATTACCGTACACCCAATGTATTATTTATTCCGTAAAACTTCTAAAATTTAAAATACGAAATGATTTTTAAGTTTTCCGAAACTTTACATTTTTTTTTTTTCGAAAACTTACCTCGAAGTAGCTTTATCGATTTTACATTCTACTTTTAAAATACCATTTGAAATTTTCTGCCCAAGGAATAGTACGAAAGTGTCAACTTATCACCTGTAGTTTGGGACAGGAGCTCTTCGAACGATTTCTATCAAAGAATTCCTTCAAAATATTCCAAAAGTAATATTAAGAGCGAACATTTCCTTTGGCGAGTTATCCCTTTAATGTTGAAGCGTTCTCACAGAATTTCTTACGGTAGGTACATTTTCACCGTCACTTATTCTGTCTTGAGCTTTCGTCAAACGAAACGAATTTGTCAAATTGAATTACGATTTTTGTATTGGTGCGTAGATTTTATACGATTCTCATTTTTCAAAGAAAGATTATAATCCGAGTGAGAGCTTTATTGTGTCAATTTTTTGGGATAAAACGGTGTCCGTTAAAGCGATGAAAAAGCGTCTGTAAACAACAGATGGAGTGCGACACATATATTTACTGACCTTATAATAAAATCCGAGCATACACACGTAAACATTGAATAAATAAAGGTTGTCGACAAGTGCTTTTTGGCAAAAATAGACACATTAAAATTGCGAGAAGAAAAATTATGTAAAATATACTTATGTAAAATACGTCACGTGGGCGTGGGTCTCATTAAGAGGGAACAGGGCGTGTGATTATCCATACAAATGTATTCCCCTTTTTTCTTTCTAAATAATGCCTCATGCCTCTAGAGCAAAACTTTTTTTATAAAATCAAGGTCTGCTGTAAACACGTCCCTGTCATTTTCTTTTTTTCAGCAACTAGTTAGTAAAGATAATACGACCCTCTAAAAATTACAAAAATGCACTATTTTTACCGCCGTGATTAGAGGACTACCAGACAAATTAGAAAAGTTTTTAACATAGAAAAAAGATAGGAACCTAAACATATTCTTTCTTAAAATATTATTTAAAAATAATTGAATCGGCTCAGTTTACGAGGAGAAAAAAAAGGAACACGTCGGTCGACGGGAAGGACACGTCGATCTCGTCAAAATTTTTGTGATAATTTCGGTCTGAGCTGCAGCTATCCCATCACACACTACGGGGGCAGACTTGAGGTAAGGCGACGGCAATAGTTTCTTCGAATACCTATTTTTCAAATTCCTCGCAGGCCCCGTCACCTCTTAAAGTAAGTAGAGACCTATATTATGTATTCGGGATGTCGAGCCAAAAATGAGTACTTTTAAAACATGAATTGTTGTTTAATATTGCAACTGAATCTTCAAGAAGACGACATTATGCAAGAGGACGCACTGAACAAGAAAGAAGTTGAATATTTCATGTTATTACGATGAGAAAACAGTTTTCCTTTCGGGGCCGTAACTCAAACTTAAGATAAAAAACCGTGCAAGAGCGAGTCGGTCTCGCGCACCGAGGGTTCCGTACCATCAAATGTTTTAAATTTTTATCGGCGAGGCCTATATTCGTCAGAGAATTTTAATACTGTACGCTGCGGTGTAGAATATTGCAGTTTTAGGTCAGTGCCATCTCTTGTGGAACTAATGTAACTTTGTTGATGATTTCTGAAAAAGTGTGCTATTTGGAGACATCGATTTATTTTTCCTGTAATATTTACATAAACTTCTATCACGTAGAATAGTTTCAGATTTTTTCTATGCCAACTTCGGAGATAAGGGGGAGCGAACGGTATTTTTTTTTAATTTTTCATTAAATTTCGAAAACCTCTTTCATATGAAACCCCACATGCCCTAGTAGCCCCACTTCGAATTTTTCAGACCCCTTTCAGACCCTATTGCAAAAAAAATAAAAAATTATCAATTCTTATTTGCAAAATAGTCATTCAAACGTCATCTAAAACTATACTATATTTCAAGTTGATAGCATTAGTAGTTCTTGAGATATTCAGCGGTGACAGATGGACAGACAGACAGACTGAGTCGCACCATAATCCTTTTTGCCATTTTGGTACGGAGCCCTAAAAATTGCAGAAAATATGTTATATCATGACCCAAGTGTAGTAGTGGTCCAGTGGTAACGGCCCCGACTTACGAGTTGTAGGTTGTGGGTTTGAACCCAGACAGGCGCTTTACTTTGTGTAAATAATTCCACCAAATCTGCTCTCAAAACGGTGAAGGAAAACATCGTGAGGAAACCGGTATATTCTAGAACCAAAAATTCGATGACGTGACATCTACTAACCCGCACTGGGCCCGCGTGATAGATTACAGCCCACTTCCTATCGAAGAGAGGAGGCTTGTGTCCCAACAGTGGAAACATGTTAGGTTGATTATGTGCTATATTCCTAGATCAGATTTCCATCTAGCAGTATGTGTTAACGCTGCACCATAAACATACTTTTCTAATAAAAACGGACAAAGATTTTGCAACCGTCATAAAAATTTACGGACATTTTCAACACTTCAAAACTGACGCCAAAAAGTTAGGTCGTTAGGCTATGAACGCGGACAACTCCCGCTTGTCACAAACGGCTCTGACTAGAATAGAAAACACATGTCCCTTCGGCATAGCGCCAAGTAGAAAATGTTTGAAACAGACTAATTATTAGGGAAGAGAGTGAGAAATTATTTTTGTCGTGTGGTTCCGGAATAAAAAATACTTCACACTCGGTGTTGTAAAAGGTGACCAACGCGTTAAGGCTCGTACACACAGGCGCGACGCGACACGCGACACAATGCACCGCAAGTCGCACGACGAGCGGTGTCCTTGTGTCGCGCGCGATTCGCGTCGCGCGTCGCGCCTGTTTGCAGGAGCCATATCATTCTGCTAATTGCAACGTGGACGCCTCGTGTAGCCACAAATCTGTCTGTCAAACGTGGCCATTTACGAGATATATACTATAACCTCCTTACTAATAAACATATAATTATATTCTAAAAATAAATATACGTATATTGGGCCTTAAAAAAAAAACATTATATCAGATGAATAGTTACACACCGATTTCTCTCTTTCAGTTATCAGTAATTTGACTTTCAAAAGAAGAAGACCAAGCGTTGTGTAACTATACAGACGTTATACAACGTTTATTAGTAAGAGGGTAACTGTGTAAAAACAAAATGGTCATTGGGTAACTCAAGTTTAGGGTGGAAATCAGTTAGTAGAAATGGGCAAGTAACATATCATAACATTTCGGCTTCTTTCCCCGAAGAATTAGGCAGTGGTGTGCCATTATTACAACAAGGTGATTGACGATATTTATGCAAAAAGGGTTGAATAACTCTTTCAGCATATCTTATACAAAACAAGACCTCTTTTGCGACGCGGCTTCCATAAATATTTTAATGTGAATTCTCGCTACAAAGCTAATCCTACTCATTTGGACGGACAGTCATTCATAATAATTTGCCTTTCAGATTATATACAAGCTTAAGGCAATTTGTTTTATGTTACGAAGACTTGACTTTGCTAACGGACTTAATATAACGACTGTTTATGTAGAGACCTGATTAATTACTAATGAGAAAATAATTAATTATGCACTTTTAATCTCTTTTGGTAATAAGCTTCTCTTATTAAGCCACCAATTAAATTTGGGGAAAACCGTTTCTATATTAGGTACAAAACTGTTTGTTTTACGATTACTCCGTTTTGCGGTTAAAGGGAAATGTGTATTTTATTCGTTGTTCGGTTTACGGGTCGTTATATTAGAGATCCTTTGGGCTTTCATTAAAATAATAATAGGGACATAAATTTGTATTGTAGACTGTTCGCTGTACCTTCGCCATATTGTCCTGTCAAAAGCTATTAACTTCACAATAAAGCTCCTCTTTTCACTAAAACTTTGATCCAGCGACCCTTTATTAAAAAAAAATGTCATGCGTCTCTCCTGCTGGGTAAACACAATGAATTAAATCAGATTAACACTTACTATTACAGCGAACGCTTTGTAGGCGCATTCTAATCAAGATTAGGGGTGTCACAGCGTAATTCTTTACATTTAAATTCGTCGTCAACAAAGGGCGCGCTAAATCGGAGTGGAAATAAACAATTTCACACGTTGGCAGGGTGCTACTACTGAGCTGTCTGATTTTATCGACGATTTCAATGGGTTAACATTTACAGAGAGTAGGGACCACGACGGTTATTTATTAAGTACTATTCTTACTACAACTAATGCTAGTTTACACTTTAAATTATGCGGAGAACTTGTTTTTGTTGTATGGTAAATAAGGATACGAGTTATGAGGTTATGAGTTACTGATTTTTAGGGGATGTTCACAATGTATCAATATTGCTGCAGAAGGTTATTAAAAAAAAAAACAAAACTACTTTCAGATTGTTATCAAGGCAGCTTTTTTCGTTTAATAAAATGTTTTTTACTACATTTCTGTCTCTCTCTCTTCGCCTAGCCTTATCCCATTTAATTTGGGGCCGGCTTCCTCATCATTCTTATTTCTTTGACTCATTTTGAAAGCATAAAATAAACTACGACATAAAACAGACCCAATCTACTTTAAATATCTTCGTGAGAACCAAGCAATCTAGTTAAGTGAAATAAAATAAAACTATGTGTCCGTTACTGTTGACGTAACAGCCCTACAAAAGTTAGAAACTCAGGACTTTCTACTTATTTTCTGCAACAACAAAGAGCGAATAAAACGTCAGTTGGAAAGCTATATAACCTGCACCCTGTTTACGTTACGACGGTGGTTGGTGACTCACCTTATGTTTGTGCCTTATGTCTTTTACAGGGTTACTTGTAGTTTAACGTATTCATTTTGAGGCAAGATAGTGTGTTAAATAAGAAAAAGAAAGAAAGAAAATATGTTTATTTGCGGTAAACATGGCAGAGAAAGAACTCAAGCTCAAAAAAGAACAAGATGGCGGAAAATATGCGTCACATCCACTCAAAACGGCCATCGCTCAGCATAATTCAAATGTTTGCTTTTTACAAGTTTTGGGTACCTTAAAATATTCGGTAAAGTATAAATAAAAATAGAAATATAAGCTTATAAATTTAGTATTTCGAGATAAAATAATTATTAGATTAAATGTAGACCGTATTTTATATAAAAACACTTAAAAGTTGTAAAATTCGAACACTATTGGGATTCTTAAGGACCATCCGAGGTGCTCATTTGAAGCACTTAATAATATTAAGGTCACACAAAAATGCCTTAATATAACTTTTCTTAAAATAAGTCAACCTGTATACAGTATTGTTGCCGAAGTGACAATTCGCGTTTTGCATACGACATCGATGACATGTTTACGTTTTAAAACGTGGGGTTTTTAGTACCCCTCGGTTTTACTAGCTCATTGTTCTTTGATGGATACATTATTGTTTCTGCCTGTATTGGGTGTGATACATTATGAAATATGTGTGAACGTGCTTAAATTAAACTGGGAATTTAAAAAGTTTTGTAAAAAGTTATTCGGACGAACTTTTTTATAGTAGGTAAGATAATATTTAAAATACGAGGGTTTAGGTCCTATGACAGGACTCAGTGTTCTATATAGTAATAATCTAAGATATGAACGTAGTTTTGTATTGATCTTTATTACCTACACTTTACAACCTGCATTCAAGAAAAACCAAAGGGTCAAAAGTCCGTGGCATACCTACCTGTCCACCATTTTGTTATTTTTTTTTCAATATGGCGGCCAATCTTGAAACCTATATAAATCTATAGCTGAAATCAATGCAAACAGAAAACATGATAACACCCAAACCCCGTAAAGTGTCACATTTCCGTGATATTAACGTTCAAAGTTGATCACGTGAGATATTTTTTACCATACATCTGCGGTGCTATTCTGTAAAAATCTCACCGTGAAAACTTAGGTGAAGTGAGCGTGGAGGGAGCTGTCAACAGTGTCAATTCCTAGCAAAAACAAACTCACTTCACCTAAGTTTTCACGGTGAGATTTTTACAGAATCGACCGGCTGTTGTATAGTATAGATGTTAGATTATTTTAAATTTTCAGAGTGGTTATTTCAAACAACTATCAACCCAATGTGCGCTATTATAATTTCTAAGGCTCTAGACAGACGGAATTTTAAAAGGCCCAGTATACATTTAGGTTAGTAAGAGGGGTAAGATCGTTACTGAGGTAAGACCGTAGGAATCAAATTCTTAACCTGCAAATGATGGAGAACACCAATGTTTATTACTGCATTAAAAACATTGCCACATTAGGTGGGAATTGGATTCATACGGTCTTATATCAGTGCCGATCTTACCCCAACATACTTTATGTGTTTATATGTGGACTATTGTGAGCCCTCAATGACCAGTCATTAGCAATGAGTGAGCAGAGGCCTTGGGTAAACGTGCCTAACAAAAGTACCCATTTAGGACAAAAATTAGAACAGCAAATGTAGGTATTCATTATTCACTTAAAACCACCATAACTTTTCTCTTTCAATTTATTTTTAGGTTAATATTTCATAAAGTTATGTATAACAACTAACTTGTTTGAAACGACTTTTATACCATAAAATAAAATTTCCAAGAATTTACTTCTCTAACTTGCAGTTTTCCGAAGAAAATTTCATGCCTAGTTTAAAATGTTCGCAAACAGAAAGTTTGAATTCCTATTGCCTAGTCGTCCCGGACATCGTTATTTAGTTCTCCAAGACCAACTTCTAAAATATTATTATATAATACTTCTCTTGGAAAAGTATTATGTAATGACAATTTTGTATCGTCGTGATGTTGTTAAGTTTCCAATTGTAATTTCTCATTGAATTCTCGTTTTTGTTTGAAAGCTCAGTAGGATGCAGGACAAGACAAATAAAACAATAGGTACCGAACTTTGCTTAATACTTACTTAAGTACTTTGAAGGAAATGAAAATATGAAACATTTCATTTCCTTCAAAGTGAAATGAAATCGTTTACCTATTCTGTAAATAGGACATCGGAAACACGTTTACCTTTCATATAAAAAAAAAATAAGCTAGAAGCGTTCGGCGTTTTCTAACTACTCTAAGAAGAAAAGCCGAAACTAACTCACGGTCACGGTCTCTTTAAAGTCCAGACATAATATTGGTCACATCAGAAGAAAGTATCCTACCACATTATATCAACGTGATAAACACAAAACTTGTACATCTGAGGTATAGTAGCAGAAAACGTGGCTTGCGGTGCCATATTAGTGTCTATTGTTCAAGTGCTGTACCATTTGCGGTTTCCCTTTTGTGACCACATGCTGCGGAACCATTATTGTGCTCCCTAATTAGAAGGGCAGGCCATGTTTTAGTTATACAGGGAACAAGGCCGAACTATCGCTCGGCCAATCGTAAATAAGTCGTTATAAGGCTAACACAGTGACAAAACACAAAGTCTTTGTCTTTGTGAAAATTATGGCAGCGATAATTTGCAAGTGGTGAATTAGCACTTTAGTCGTAAACGGGAGTCACTCGGGGACAGTCGGGGGAGCTCGGCTCGCTTCGTTAGCCGAACGAGCTCCCATGTTTTTAGGGTCGCAAGAGATTTTGTCTAGACTTTGCGCTGCACATTTCACGAGAATTTTACTCACTTCAAGTTAAGTAGACTGAACGGAATTTTAAGCTTTTTCGGGTTCCATTTTGTGCTTTCTTATATAAGTGCTAGCGTAAACAGTGCACTGTATCTACAGACTTAGCGAACCTATAAGCAGTTAGGTATAATTTTTATTTCAGGAAGCAAAATGGAGCGGCGAGTTTATAAAACCAAAAAATTATATAGTAAAGTATATAAATTCCAAACCCATTGATAATGTTTCAGAAATACATAACTTCATTGAATTTAAAATAAATTCAATCGTTTTCCCGAAGCCTCACCAGTTGTCCCTTGGGGTTATGAACGTTTAATTCTGTCGGTATTAGAGCTTAAGTATTGAAAGCTTACCCGCTAAACGTCGGGAGAATTCAATAGAATTTAATTCCACCGATTTTCCCATTCAAAGCAAATACTGAAACGGTAAAATATGAATCTTTAATTACAGGATTTTCATAAGAGTGTCACACAAAAGGCGTTATATAACTATCTACCTACTGATTATACCACACCTGCTTTATAAAATTCTCTACGAAAATCTCATATGTAGGTACCTACCCATCGTTATGAGCTTTGAGATGAGCCTCGTATTAAAGCCAGCCGTCATGTCAACATGAACAGGCGTTGGGATTTCTGAAGTAATTACACGAAAAACGTCTACCGCAGGCTCGAGACAAAGCATTTTACACACCAACCCTACGCGGGTATGTTGATAAATACATTATGTGCACTCATTCATACTGATAAAAGTTGTACTTAACCGCGTAATAGGGCCCAAGATAACAATATGGTGCACATTAATGCAGAACATTGTGGGAGATTGGACTGTATATTTTACGTATTACAAAACATTATAGGCATGAAGATAACCTACACGGTGAAATGTTATTTCAGAAACTAAGTTTATTAGCGAGGCTGTAAATTTTATCATTTATTTGCACGCGTCAAAGTGGAAAACGCAATGAAGCTTAAAGTTTGAAATATTGTGAACAAAATATTACTTTGAAATACAATCATTACATTCAAATTTGTTGCATTGATTTAGCGCTATCTGCAACAACTACTATCCGACGATAAATTAGTTTAGTTAAATTTTGAATTGGCATTTTTTTAGTTTCTGTATAGTTTTAGTTATGTTAGAATTTAATTTTGTTATTTTTGGTTTTTATGTCTGTATATAATGTCAACTAGAATAAATAAAGAAATTGATTTTAGTTTAGTTAAATTTTTTTTAGTTTCTGTATAGTTTTAGTTATGTTAGAATTTAATTTTGTTATTTTTGGTTTTTATGTCTGTATATAATGTCAACTAGAATAAATAAAGAAATTGATTTTAGTTTAGTTAAATTTTAGTTTTTGTTTTCCTGTCTTGCAATAATCGCTATTTAGTTGATCTCACACTGTTGATTTTATTTTGCTTAGTTTAATCTCACGCTGATGGCAATGTTATATTCTAAGTGCATTTTTATTTTAATATGATTTTAGATTAGTTAAATTTTAGTCTCTCTTTTCCTATCTTGCAATAATCTCTATGCACTTTGTACCACTTTGAAAATGTCGCAACACTGACTCCCAAGATACAGGCAAATGCCTAGTTTGAGGGGTTGCAGTCTATTCTATTATTGTACAAATTGTGACTAATAAATAATTTGAATTGAATTTGAATTTGAATACCTTCTTATGTTTGAAATTTATTTATTTTATTTTACTTGAAAGCTTGCCACGCAATAAATGTTATTTAATAATATAATGAAATTGCAAGACGTTTTATTAACAGCAATTACGCAATTTGCTGTTACAGTGATCTAAACCAAAGCCAATTTGATTTACCTGTAACATGATCTAATCAAGTCAATTTATGCGAAAGTTCGCAACTATGGGGTCATTACACCGCCCCCAAATAGGGCACTGGCTCACCCTCATACGTTGGCAAATCTTGTCGGCGCCGATACCGCCCGCCGCCGGCGCCCCTCTACAACCGTTCCCTTATTTTGCAAGCCAGTGTACTTGCAACCTATTTTCCGTTGCCAAAAACCCGATATGTTGACCCATATGATATAATATTAATATTAATGTTACAGGCAGTGAACCTATGATGTGGAATATTTATGATTTTTCTGTCGAAGGTCTCGCGCGTGTTAGTATTTTCAATAAACATATGAAACATTCATTGGCACACTCAGTGGTCACAGAGGACGAAAATATTCTTTAAAGCGTAGGGAGGACTCTTTTAATCGAAGGAAACCATCGTGAGGAAACCGGCATGTCTTAGGACCAAAAATTCGAAAACATGTGACATACTGACATCTACCAACCCGCACTGGGTTTAGTAGATTACGGCCTTTTCGCTCGCATAGAGAGAAGACCTGTGTCCCAGCAGTATGTACTTTATAGAAAGGTACTTTATAGGAAACCTGCTCGTATTTTTTAAAGTTTCTTTAAAAAAAAATGAAAAAAAAAAAAAAAAAAATTTTCTATTGTATCGTACTAGGGTATCTAGGTACTAGGGTACTAGGGTAGGTACTAGGGTAGGTACGTATCTCATAGGGTACGCACGGGGCTTGACCGGTTAAGGCTCGTTACACACAGGCGCGATGCGACACGCGACACAAAGGCACCGCAAGTCGCGCAACGAGCGGTGCCTTTGTGTCGTGTGTCGCGTCGCGCCTGTGTGTACGAGCCTTAAAGCGAAAGCGCCAGCCCGCGAAATTCAATTTTTTTTGTTTTTTGGAATTTGCTGGTCTACAACTTAATGACTGACCAGCAAATTGCAAAAAACGTAAGAAAATTTGAATTTCGCGGGCTACCTTAGCGCTTCCCCCTTAAATAAGGAGCTCTTTATCAAAGATTGTGATTAATCTTCCATTCATTTTAATGTGACTTCTTTTTGCAATTAATAAGCGATGTATGTAATTTTCTTACGCATATGTAGGACAATGAGCTTATAATGTTCCTCCTGTTGGGGCACAGCCGCCTCTCTTCGAGAGTAAGTGGGCTGTAATCTACTAGGTAGGTACGCGAGCCTATTCTGGTTGAGAAGATGTCACATGTCTTCAAATTTTTCACCGTTTTGAGAGCAGCGGTGATGAAATTATTTCCACAAGTACCTGTAAGCTGGGGCCAGATACCACTGAACCACCACTGCTCCAGGAGAATCCAAAAGAAAAATTAAATTGGAATGGATTCGGGACTATTGCCAGACTGAAAGTTATGCATAACACGAGAATAGAATGCGAGCATGAGTTGGAAAAGTTCGGAATTTTAAACCAACCATATCCGTATTTACTATGGATGTACAATACCTACACATTTGCGGATATAAATAATACATGCCGTTGAAACATGATAGGGATGAAAATATTCCTAACGGACCACGCCAGTTTGTTTCCAACACTCGTTTATAATCCCTCATTTTGTGACCTTTAAATATGAATCATAATTCGTCTGGCCATGTCAAAAACTTGAATACGTTGGGTCGTAGGCGTTCTCATTTGAACTAACTCTGACATATGTATTCCCTGGAGAAGAAACGTAAAGGGAAAGGTCGCCTGACATAACAAATCTGATGGTTATTATTTAACACCATTCCAAGATTTTAAAACCCAAGGGTATGTAATTATATCTTTGACCTGACTGTTTTTTGTTGTAGATATATATAGTGTTACAATGGAAGCACACCTACTAAATATTTGTTCGTGTTTTCAGTTTAAGATTGTTTATTTAAGGATATTAAAAACAACTTTATTGTATCTATACTTAGATAACTAACTAGGTACTTGGGTTGTTACACTAGGTACTAAATTAAATGAATAACTAACTATACAAATAAATACAAAAAGAGACTTAGGCGTCGAAGTACTCGTCCGCAACGCTGTCATCCGGAAACGTGCCCAGAAGACTTTGATTGTTAATTTTGTAGTACTTAAGAATTCATGTTGAGGTACTGTTGTTTAATATTATTGTTATACAAAAATAAGTAGCGACCTGCCCCTCTTTCGCACGGTATTATTTTCGACAGGACACAATATAGATATTTCTTTATTATATGTTAGGTTATTATTAACATGTTATACACACAAACCTTCCGGAAAAAAAATCTAAATGATGGTGAAAACGCATCCTATTCGGTCATGCAGTTTAGAAGAACAACATGTCCACAGATACAGACACTTGAAATGAGTCTTTCAAACTTGAAGAAGATTGGTATACTCGTATTTGTCACAAAACCACGTGCATACAAAAAATATGACGAGTTAACTCGAATAAAAAACAACAAAACATCTATAATCTATAATCACGAGCACAGAACAGAGATATTCGGCAGCTGCACATCGTGACTGCGACAAGAAAGGTTCCGCTCAGCATGATGCTGTACTATGGGGGCCCGAGAATGACGTACGGAAACCAAGCCAGTCTTACAGATTTGTACAGCTTACTAAAAAGCGATCAATATAAGAGGATTCGTGTCAATTATTCTAAAATTTTGTATTGTAAAGATAGTTTTGAATATTTTATTAACATCCTTAATTGCCACTCTTTGCTAATAGAATATTTGCTGAGTTCACCTCTATACTACTGATGAAGAAAATTTTTTTAAACGGTATTTTTATAATGTAATCGAAACTAAAAGCTTGGTTTCTGGATTTTTCCTTAAATAAATAATATAAACCAAACCCTACAAGATATTATATAAATTACTGTGTGTATACATAACCAAGAAAAATAAACGAAACATTTTTTCGGCATTCATATTATTTTCATTCAAAGGGAAATTTACACAACAGCGTAAAATAAACAACCTTATCAAGTTTCACTTCATCCAGAAAGACGAAAAAAACAAAAATTAATTAGAAACCGGAAATGTGGCAACACCAAATAATCTTTTAAAACTATGGCAACACTTCGTGTGGCCCAAACTACATACCTATGTGTAGGGGTAGTGAAACGGATTCGTGTTTATTCGCCAGTGATTGGGGACGGATACGTCAGTTAAAACATGTTAGCATCCACTTCGACGAAACTGACGCCAGTGCCTGTCGCTTTAGATAAGTTCTTCTTTATGTTTTTGGTTGGAAAGAGACTGCAATGGGAACATGTTAGTTGAATGAAACAATTGAACGAAGCCAGCGAAATATGGCGGTTCTGTTGGTTGAACGAATGAAGCAATTGAACGATGTCATTAAGTAGATTTTTGTTGCGTTGACGTCTCATCTTTTTATTATAAAAGAAGATAGGTAGGGTGATGATAGGTAACTAAAACTTGCTTTTATTTAAAGTTAGCTACGTACCTACAGCGAAATAAAATGCATACAGAAAAGCAATTCGCCGCAGAACAACGGCAAAATTCGATGCAAACACAACTGCGAAACGTGCAACTATCTCCAAAAGCGAAAACAATAATACAAAACTCATTTTGGGTCATTCAGAAACAATTTCGCACAACGGATGCTAACGGCTAAGTATACATCTCGCCAATTTACTTCTAAAGTTTGCTTACTTCTAAACTTGCTACACTTAAAAACTACAGAAGTGCGCTAAGCGGCCGACTGTTGCAACTTCCAAGAGAAACAGCCAATTGACACGGTTCCCCTTTGTGTACCATAAAAAAAGAAACAGACAGAAATAACGGATGAAAAACCTGATGCTATCACAAGAGAGAGTCTCATTTTTCAACGCTTATTTTCCGTACAATGCGAACGAAATAAATCCAGCTGCGTTCAATTGTGAATGCAATCATGAGTACTGCAGAACAGCTAATCCTGATCATTATTAATGAGAGTTTTAATTGGTTCACTATGGAATGGCAGTACGGCATCAATTTTAAATTATAGTCTCCAGGGGCATTACGGTTTAGAGGCCGGACGTTGGTAATGCAGTGCGTACATGGAGCACCTGTGCGTTAGTTTGTTTTGCATTGTTTGGGAAATGAACTCCGAAATGTATTCATAGGCTTATTTGAACTGCCAATGGGGAGAACGATGTTGCAATAAATTGTTTTTTTTTTTTTGTGATTGTTAGTTCACCTGTTGTCCGTGCATTTGTGTCGGTAGGTAATACAATGTGAACTCTTATATCTTACTGGCAGCGCCCCGCGGTTTCACCCGCATAAGAGTCGATCCCGTGGGAATATCCAGATAAAAACTATCCTATGTCGTTTCCCGGGATGCAACCTATCTTTTTGCCAAATTTTATCGAAATCCGTTCGGTGGTTTAGGCGTGAGGGTAACATACAGACAGACAGACAGACAGAGTTATTTTCAAATTTATAAAATTAGTATGGATAGAATTATAGCATCAATTTTAAATGTGTAGGTGTATTTTTTACCATAATTAAAGGTGGACTCCAAAGAAATGTTATTCCTTTTTCTTTCTCAATAGAGCCAAAATTGATAATACTATTATTCTGTATGTTCTTACAACTTTGAACACGGTTAGTTTGTTCGGTAAACTTTTTCCACATCTGCTTATAATAAATTTTAATGAAGAAGAAAAGGACCACGTCAATCTGTCAATTCGTTTAACATCAAGTAATTTGGTTTCAGCTGAGCATATTTTCATATTTCACATTTAATGGTAACATGTTTTTCCTGAATAAAATATAGTGAAATAAAGAAATGTTGCGGGTTGTGAGCGCGGTGAAATTATGGTTATTTCCTGGTGGCGTAAGTGTCAGGGCGAGCATATTGTGTGTATGAGACTGGACCATTACCTGCCATGTTGTGTGGACATTACTGCTGTGTATGTCACTCGCTCACACATACACTAGCACATTTTATTTCTATGGTCTACCAAAACACTAATGAATAACCTACATACAATTTATGATTTCATTAAAATGTAGCGGTTTCTTAGGGACAGTCCTTTTAACGGTGGTGTTTACATGCTTTGTATAAAAATACTGTATCTTACTATATCATCTTACATTCGTTCAGCTTTTTTATAAATATTATAGAACCTTGGCAGATCTATGAATCCTATTTAAAGATTTCTTTAACTCACTCAGAATAATAAAAAAAAAAAGCATCTTCGCCTACACGCTTCAAGATAATAAATTTGACAGAATTCGTTTACATTTCTCTTACGAAATAATACCGAGCTTTGCTTATTCACTACTTTTAACAGTCTCATATCGTTTACAAAATACTGTAACAAGATGACATCACGCTTTGTTTCTACGAGGATAATTAAAAAAAAAAGTCAGAGGTATGCCTATGCCTGTAGCGTACCCACCTTTTGCCAGTTATGTCTAAGTCCCCTAAAACAGGGGGCGAACCTATTGCCATTAATCTGGCACAAATCCAGACCCCGAGAAAAACCCCCTGAGAAATGCCACAATCAAAATCTTATCAAAATGGCACCAAAATCAATCTTAATCAAAATGGCGCCGATTCCCTTGTTCACAAACTAAACCAAATTTAAGTTCAGTGCATCTTTTTCTTTCTATTTCATTAAGAAAAGGACAGAAGATAAATAATAGTTTAGTCCTGTCAAATTAAGATACTCCATGGCAACGACGTTTAGACGTGATTAAAAACATGGCTGCTAAAAATACGTCAACTTTACGTTAGGCGCTGTCTAATTTGACAGGACTAAACTAATATTTATCTTCTGTCCTTTTCTTAATGGAATAGAAAGAAAAAGATGCACTGAACTTAAATTTGGTTTAGTTTGTGAACAAGGGAATCGGCGCCAATATTTCACATAAGTGCCCATGTAGGTTTACATGGGCACTTATGAAACGTCAGAAGCTAGCTGCACGGTTCCAATTAGTCGTTTCCTATGGAGAAGAGCCGGCAAGAAACTCCACGGTTACTCTTTTAAAAGTAATTGGCTTTTACAATGTTTTCAAATTACAGTAGGTATGGGAGGACAGCTAGATCCAGTCAGATCGAAAAACCCTATTGGGTTTTCACCCACCTGGACACCCGCCTGACGATTAGCGCTTGCGTCAGCTAGACTAAAGAGGCAATCAAAATACTGTATTGTTCAGAATTTGGATACAACAAACAAAATAATATCTATAAATACAAAACTTCTCGTTCAAACGGTAGTCTATAATGTTTATTCCCTTATATAAAGACTTTATATGTCGAATCGATATATATTTTATATAGTAGTTAGGTACATTATAGGCTATTGTGTCCCCTCCAATAAAAACTTTTTGGCTGAAATAAAAAGGCTAAAAGTTTTAACGAGATTCGGTTACTTATAAAGGAAGTTCAAACGAAAAGGCCTTCTATGTCAAAACATCGCCTTTGTGTTCGGCTATCTTCTATTCATATGGTGTGATAACAATCATTTTAAACCGACTTCATAAAAGGAGGTTCTGTATTCGACCAGTATGTATGTATCTATGTTTATATGTCCGCGATTTTCTCAAAAACGAATGAACCAATTTTGATAATTCTTTCATTAATGTGATCTACGTATGTAGATCACATTAATGAAATACACTAAAACCTACTATACTATATTATAATACATTAGGTAATTATTCTATGAAGTAGTCTGTCTTAAGTATGAAGTTATATGCATAAATGTACTGAATTTCCAGCATACCTATGCGAATTTTGATGATTCTTCTAGTCGGTGTCTTCAATTCTTCAATGCACTAGTGTTAATTGAGTTTGTGTGGAGTAAAAAGTGAAAAATAAAAACTTTTTTACAAGTCGATGTCAAAAAACGAAAATGCGGAAACAACAACACCGACTTCCGAAATTAAAGTTATTTATCACTTTGTAGTGTTTTTTTTTTTGAAGTCGTTGTTTTTTTTTGTAAAAAAGATTTTTCTTTCATCCATTCGTTGGGAATGAAAGATAAATTAAAACTCTATGAATTATTTTAACTATTATCATCATTTAAAATACTTTTTAAGAAAAACAACGAGACGTTTCATTTTCATTCACCAGCTTCTCTGGCTTAATTTAGTTATCTCCTAGCTCCAAATAGGTAGGCCCTAGGTTATATAATAATAAATTCTTATAACTCGTCCTCTTGACTATTTCTTTTAACAGTGCTCCCCTCCAGACTGAAAGTTAGGTAGGTGAGTGCTCAGTGTGAGCTTACAATTTCTGGCTCTATCCAGGAAATTGTAACGTTACAACCAATACATCATTATCTGCACAGCCTTTTCCCCACTAGGTTTAGTTGGAATCGGCTTCCAGTCTAATAGGCGGGGTAATTGCGTAGCACACTGACACTAGCAATGCCTTTCATTTGGACAGTTTAACAACATTCATTGCGTTATTTACCTTGGTGAGCAGATTAACTTTTCGAACATATGAAGCAATGGATTATCTATAACCTTCAAAATGATACAGATTGTAATTGATAATTAGGGTACGGATGCAGCTGAATACCAGTATTTTACATAGAGCGACTGCCTATCGGACATCCACAACCCAGTTACTGGGTAATGCGATACCTCTTGGTAACCACTGGTTGTCAGACAACAATATCCATTCTTCGATATTAAAACTAAATGTTCGTTTGTAATTTCATCTAGTGCCGTTTTCTTTTATGAAACAGTTTATAAAAGAAAAGTGCCACTGTTAAAACTGTAACGCCGGTAAAAGGAACTAACGGTCAACTGAGCGCGACGCCGCCGCCGGCGCATCTGTCAGGCCACATTGCGACACTTGTCCTACTTAGTGTCCAAATATAGACCTCTGACTCGACCTTACACTCCTGCTGCTTCTTATTATATAATAATGCCGTCTGTGTTTTGTTTGAGATCCTCCCAGACAGGATACCGGTTTAAGTAACGCTAGGTACACATGTTCGCAGACGAACGCAGAACGAACGTTGATCAGTGAATGTCAGATGTTTCGTGGCATATAACGACGCGTTGTGGCTGTAATGTGGCGTATCATGCGATGGCAAGTTTGTTTAAAACACCGTGTAACACGTGAATGAATTTATCTTTTGCATGAATTTATTCATAATGTTATCTATAAGAAGTTCAGGGGGCCTAAAAAGGCCACTTTGGCAGAATCATATAAGGATAACATTATGAATCATAATGGACAGTTAACTGTTAAGTTAATCGTATCAAATCCCATTGGTGAAGGATTTTTCTGTCATTTTTTTTGTCTGTGCTAAAATACCAATCAATCCAATCCAAATCCAATCCCAATCTCTTTGATATCTCTTTCCTACGTAGTGCAGCGAAAAAAACGAAAAACACGGAGTGTCTTCGCCATATTATGGTTCATAATGTTATCCTTTTATGATTCTGCCAAAGTGACCGTTTTAGTTCCCAAGGTATATAATAATATGTATATTAATGCATGGAAGAGTGAAGAGGGGTATTCGGAGAATTTTCAATAAATGGACGATCTAAAATAGTACCTAAGTAATAGTGGGTAAGTTATATAGGTAATCAATAAGCAAATACTACTGACATAAAAGGAGCATGCATGCTTCTAAAACTAATGTTCTTGGATACCATTGATCTGTATTGCGGTATAGTGTCTATGTTGTGGGGACTGTGTCTTACGTACCCATCCCTTGCATAGTTTTAAGAATGTAGTATTGTATAGAAGAACTTATTGTAATAATTTTTAGAAAGTTCCATTTTTGTGTTTTTCCCACGTTGAACATCTGCAAGCGATTTAAGTTATAGGTACTATTGTCTTTCATGATTCTTTACTTTTAGTTAAGGTTCTTCATTGTTCTGTTATTTTTAGTTGTCTTGTATTGTACCCATTTGCATTTCTCGTGTTTTATTATTGTACTTTTAAAATGTAATCGTTTTGCTGCGTCCTTTGTGTAAAATCGTTGTGCCGCCTCCTTTGTCTAGTGAACGGCAGATTTGGGAGAGTTTTGGTTCGGAGCTTCAGTCGGTTTTTAACCAAGATCGTGCGAGGTCCTCTCTGACCCCGATCATATTTTACTCGCTGAAGCTCGCCGTAACCTAGTGTTTCTATTCGTTTTACTCTTCATATAACATTATTTAATTTTACTTTTTCGTGTCAAGTGTAACTGCTAGCTTTAGTTACTTGATATCTTAAATGAATTAAATCGTTACTTATTTACAACTCACTTCAGTGTATTACTTGTCCACCACGGTCACGAATTCCCACAGTGGTGACCCCGACGTGATCAAAACTATCATATAGCGTGAGTTCGTGACAGTGCGTAAAGGGTTTCGCGAGTGTTAAATCAAAGTACGTATTAAAATGGCAAACGGTCCAGAGAACGGCAACGTGTCGTGTTGTAAGCTGTCGACATTCACACCAGACTGTCCAGATTTATGGTTTGTGATAGCAGAAAGGTCAATGGCGGAGTCTGGGGTAACAAACCCTGCAAACATGTTAACATGCTGTTTACGCAGCATAGACTACCGTGTATTGAAAGACATACGAGACATTGTGCTGGAACAAACACCTGTCGGGCGAGACGAATATCAATATTTTAAAGAAAGAATCATCAAACGCTTCACCGACTCGAAAAACGTGAGAATTACAAAGCTTCTTCAAGATCAAGCGATGGGTGATCGAACGCCTTCTCAATATTTGCGTCACCTTAAATATCAGTGTGGTAATTCGATAACGGAAGACGCGCTGCGCGTAGTATGGGTCAAAGGTTTACCCAAGAACATGAGAGTTATAATGGCCACTCAAGAGGATGTACCGCTCGAGAAAGCCGCAGAGCTTGCGGATACCATATTACAGACGCAACAAATGCCAGAGTGTAGCAGCAGCTCAGCCATTGCAGCCGTTAACGTTGAGCCTCCTCCCAATAATACGTTGTTAACAGAAATGCTGGTAAAAACCATGACCATGTTGGGAGAAATAATGCAAACCGATCGTAGATATCCTAGACAGAGGTCACGATCACGATCCAGCTACCGACCACGTGAAGCATCACCGTCGCAGCAGAGCCGCAATGGTCAGGGCTTGTGTTGGTATCATTTCAACTTCGGCGCGAAGGCTCATAAGTGTATACAGCCGTGCGCTTACAAACGAAACCAGTCGCAGCCGGGAAACGCCAGCGGGAGTCACTAGCGGCGGATGACGCACATTCCCAGCCCACCTCACGTCGCATCTTCGTTTACGACTGTATATCGAAAGCACAATTCTTAGTAGACACTGGAGCAGAGCTATGTGTCTTTCCTCACCAGCTAGTTCTACCTTTTAGAAAGAATACCGACTACGAACTTGTGGCGGCTAACGGCACACCCATCAAAACTTATGGTACCATAACTCTCACGTTAAATTTGGGCCTACGCAGAGATTTTACTTGGGTATTCATTGTTGCCGACGTAAGCAAGCCAATACTAGGTATCGACTTCCTAGAACACTACAACCTTATGGTCGATACAAAAGCCAAGCGACTCATTGATGGTACAACCACATTGTCTGTTAACGGACAGGTAGCTGGCCATCAAGAGCCATCCATAAAAACAATAACGGGCTCATCGCCGTATCACCAGCTGCTCTCAAAATACCCAGATATCACACGCCCTGATGGCAAGGCTCAAGTGAAACATAATACCAAACATCATATAATTGTTACTCCTGGACCGCCCGTCGCGCAGAAACCCAGACGTCTTGCTCCGGATCGATACAGCGCTGCAAAGAAGGAGTTCGACGCGATGCTGAAGCTAGGCATCGCTCGGCCTTCGCAAAGCCCCTGGGCATCGCCTTTACACATGGTGCCTAAGAAGGATGATGAATGGAGACCGTGTGGCGACTATCGTGCACTCAACGCCAGGACGGAACCGGACCAATACCCAGTGCGTCATATCCAAGACTTTGCACAGTGCCTTAGTGATAAAAAAGTGTTTTCGACTCTAGATTTAGTGCGTGCGTTTAATAAAATTCCAATCGCGGAAGAAGACATTTCCAAAACCGCGATAACTACGCCGTTTGGACTATATGAATTTACATACATGACGTTTGGTTTACGTAATGCAGCCCAAACCTTCCAGCGGTTTATGGACGAAGTGCTACGCGATCTAGACTTTTGTTATTGTTATATTGACGACATTTTAATCGCCTCGCGTAGTGAAAAAGAACATTTGGAACACTTAGAGACAGTATTCAATAGGTTAAGGCTTTATGGCGTGGTCGTAAACCCGTCTAAATGTGTGTTTGGTCAATCAACGATTAAGTTTCTCGGCTATCTTGTGTCAGCCGATGGTACGCGCCCGCTACCTGAAAAGGTCGAAGCGATCCGTACTTACCCGATTCCAGCCACAGCAAAACAGCTGCGTCAGTTCCTAGGTATGTTAAACTTTTATAGAAGGTTTATACCTCATGCAGCCGGTAGTCAAGCTATGTTATGTGAACTTTTACGAGGCAACCTCAAAGGCAAAACACCAATCGCTTGGACCGACGAAGCCAAAGATGCTTTTGAAAACTGTAAGCTCAGTTTAGCTCAAGCCGCGTTGTTAGCTCATCCGCGTTCAGACTCAGATTTAGCCATTTTTACTGACGCGTCTGACTTCACAATAGGCGCCGCGCTAAAACAAAGAGTAGGTAATGATTGGCAACCTATCGCCTTCTTTTCCAAAAAATTATCACCTGCTGAACAAAAGTACTCAGCGTATGATCGCGAACTCCTCGCTATTTATGCTGCAGTAAAACATTTCAGACATCATGTTGAAGCGCGTAATTTTGTTATTTTTACTGACCATAAACCAATTACATATGCTTTTAGAAAGAAAGATCAGCAAAATACGCCTAGACAGTTTCGTTATTTGGACTTCATTAGTCAATTCACAACCGATATTCGCCATGTTAAAGGTACAGACAATGTACCAGCTGACGTCTTATCGCGGATCGAAACAATCGACTCATGTATAAATTGGTCAGAGTTGGCAGTTTCGCAAAGCAGTGACATATCTTTGCAATCACTACTAAAAAATAATAATTCTTCCTTAAAACTGAAGCATGTATGTCTACCTGGAACAACTGAACCTATTTATTGCGACGTTAGTACACCAAACGTTCGCCCTTTTATAACCGAATCTTTTCGTAGAGCAGCCTTTAACTCCGTACATAAACTATCACATCCGGGTGCTAGAGCTACAACGAAGCTAGTGTCGAAGCGATTTGTGTGGCCTTCTATGAATAAAGATTGTAAACAATGGTCTAGGGCATGTATCGATTGTCAGCGTGCTAAAGTTTCACGACATGTCCATTCAATACCAGGAACTTTTGCACCTCCTTCAGCTAGGTTTGAGCACGTCCACTTAGACTTAATTGTAATGCCCTATTCAGATGGATGCAGATACTTTCTAACCTGTGTTGACCGTTTTTCACGTTGGCCTGAAGCCATACCGCTAGAAAACCAAGAAGCTGAAACCGTTGCTCGTGCATTTTACACTCACTGGATATCACGCTTCGGTGTTCCCTTACGTGTTACTACAGATCAAGGCAGACAGTTTGAATCGCACCTATTTAGGAATCTCAATACCCTATTAGGAACCAAGCATCTTCGTACTACTGCGTACCACCCATCTGCCAATGGAATGGTAGAACGTCTTCACAGGCAACTCAAAGCTGCAATAAAATGTCACTTACCAACTGAAAATTGGGTACGCATTTTACCAACAGTAATGTTAGGTATTAGGTCAGCCTGGAAGGAAGATCTTCAAGCTACTCCAGCTGAAATGTTATACGGTCAAGGTATTAGACTGCCGGGTGAGTTTTTAGCACCCTCGGTAAATAATAATATCACAGTGGCGTCAGACTTTGCTCAAGAACTTCGAACTCAATTCAATTCGTTAAAACCAGTAAATGGCTCTGCACATGGTGATATAAAGAGCTTCATTTTCAAAGACTTGGCAACAGCCAGTCATGTCTTCTTGCGCAATGACACTGTTAAAGCCCCTTTAGTACAGCCTTACGATGGGCCTTACCAAGTCATTACAAGGAATGACAAAACATTTGTCATTCGAATTAGGGACCGTGACGTTACAGTCACAATTGACAGGTTAAAACCGGCTCATATACTGTCAGAAGGTCAATCTGCGCCTAGCGAGAATATCACAACTTATATTGTAAAGCAAAACGATCACCAAACCGCTGCTTCTGATCAACCACTTAATGCAGATAGCAACATGCAACCACAGCAACAGCATATTCCTCGCCGTTCTAGTAGGCGAGTTAAATTTCCTGATTACTATCAGGCAGGTGTTTCGTGATCTTTATCACTGGTGGGGGGTACTGTGGGGACTGTGTCTTACGTACCCATCCCTTGCATAGTTTTAAGAATGTAGTATTGTATAGAAGAACTTATTGTAATAATTTTTAGAAAGTTCCATTTTTGTGTTTTTCCCACGTTGAACATCTGCAAGCGATTTAAGTTATAGGTACTATTGTCTTTCATGATTCTTTACTTTTAGTTAAGGTTCTTCATTGTTCTGTTATTTTTAGTTGTCTTGTATTGTACCCATTTGCATTTCTCGTGTTTTATTATTGTACTTTTAAAATGTAATCGTTTTGCTGCGTCCTTTGTGTAAAATCGTTGTGCCGCCTCCTTTGTCTAGTGAACGGCAGATTTGGGAGAGTTTTGGTTCGGAGCTTCAGTCGGTTTTTAACCAAGATCGTGCTAGGTCCTCTCTGACCCCGATCATATTTTACTCGCTGAAGCTCGCCGTAACCTAGTGTTTCTATTCGTTTTACTCTTCATATAACATTATTTAATTTTACTTTTTCGTGTCAAGTGTAACTGCTAGCTTTAGTTACTTGATATCTTAAATGAATTAAATCGTTACTTATTTACAACTCACTTCAGTGTATTACTTGTCCACCACGGTCACGAATTCCCACAATGTAATTGTACATTAATCTAAATGCTCGTTTATTTATCTCTCCTGAGCTCTTGAACGACCACCTAACAATCTTGTATCCAATGTTTTTGTGATAATAACATTCTGAACACTCCAGGCTCGCAGTACAGAAGAGTAACAAAAGATTGGTTTAAAGATTGCAACTGTGAATTCGTAATGACAGGTTGCGAGCTCGACTACGAGCTGTTGTCTTCGAATAAATATTTATTGCACTACAAATACTAGAGTAGGTACCTTTGAGTACTGAGGTACAAAATCCTTAGCACCAATGTCTTCAAAGTAAGAGTGAACAGGCTTCTTCTGGGTAAGCTCACTCCATCGTAGACTTTGTCTCTGTCACCTCTGACCTAGACTAGAGTCAAGATCAAACCCATTTAAAATAAAAAAAAACCTACGCCTAGTTCAGACGAGGTTAAAACTTCGGCTATGTGCAGCTGCATCGATGCCGCATCGAATTTTCGGCTTTGTCATTTCTCGTTCGACCGCATCGTGGTATTCAATGGCTTCCTCGTGGCTTTCAAAACTGTATTGGCTTTTGACATGTTGAGACACGCATCGAAAGAAAACTTTTCAAAGCCAGGACTCTTGGTAGTGCACTTTGAACTACGCAATTGAGTTTTGTCGCTACAACTTTGATTCTAATAAAGATCGGAAAGGTATCATGTCTACACCGCACCTTATAGTCTAGCTCACAATCGCGTATTTCGCCTTTTATTTTGTTCGACGACAGCCTATAAAACATGTTACAAAAATGCACAGGCCAGACATCAGTTGAGTGCACTCTGCACACAGCGTATTAATTTTTATCACACGTTTCAACTCCAACCATCAGCCGGCGGAATTTTCATTAAAAAGTACTCAAATAGCACCTATATAATATATTAAATGTCGAACCTTTTTAGACCGGAATTCATCTCATAATTCATCGAATACCCAACGTGACATGCTAACAGCCTTTTTTAGCAAATTATATAACGATGGTGGAATAAAAAACTGGCAATTGATTACGATACCCAATTATTTTGCCGTAAACATATTTTATCAATATTCTGACGAACCTTTTTTATGAGTATGTAATCCGTTATTCTGTACCAAAAATAAAGTGAAATAATATCGAGGACATTTCGAGGGCCGAATAGAGATTATCCCTGTCGATATTCTGATCCGCTTATACAGTCTTAGATATTTGTATTAAGTATAAAACAATGGCTTCCTAGTTTCACCTTCTATCTGAACATAAAGGCCGGTACATACGTCTGCGAACAGTGGGCTCTCGAGGGAACCATTGTTGTAGAAACTACGCACGACGACGCCGATGTGATTTCTATTACCGTTTCCGAGTTTTCTTTGTATGAATTATATTGTTTGAACTGTTTCACTTTCTTCACAATACGCGTGATCTGGTTGAGTAACTGTGTTGGCACTACCTTCATGTTTATGTTGGGATTTGTATATTTTAGGTAAACAACACGAAGTTCGATACGGTGATCTCAAAAGGGGAATGAGGCCTTGTTTTTAGTAGACATAAAAAGTTTTAGTTCTCCGCTAACATTATTGATCAAAGACCTTTTCCTAGGTAAGGTATAATATAGGCTAATCCTACCTAACAGGGACCGTATTGTGGGTTCTTAGTTATTGAAACTAACTTTCGGGTAGTCTTCGTTTCATTTAACAATTAGCTGGAGGCTGACGCAGCCAATCAAAACGCCGATCGCAACGCTCCGTTCATATGGATCTACTTACTAGATTTGTAAAGCGTTCTCGTGATTCCTTGAATAACTAACACATTTTCCGGTTGGTAGACGAAGTTATATTTCATGCACGGTAATACTAAGAGTTACTCTACGCGACACATTGTCAGAAAGAGGAGCATCGTAATACTTGAGCAAAATAAAAATATCCCGCAGCAATTTATCATTTGCCATCCATTAAGTTAGGATATTGTGATCTTATTGTGTCATTATTCCAGAATTTCCTACTTAAATCAAATCGCAATGCATTTTTACTGAGATTTTCTTGTACAAAGGGAAAATAGCGACGAAGTTTTTTGTTTTTTGAGATGGGAGAAAACCATTGAATTCGCGACACTGTTACCGTAACCGACACCGCGCTATATTCGGATGTTTTCTGCTGTCCTCGGGATGTACTCGGTTTTCATGTCTATCCGATGTCAGTGAGTATTCTGTTTGTGTTTTTTTTATAAAACGATTAAAAAAATACACACGTAGGTAATTGTTCAAGTTTTCACTTCTGTCGGAACTCCCGGAGTGCCACTGTTTTTTTTTGTGAGCAAATGTCTCCAAATTGCTGGGCAAAGGCCTCCACTTTTTTCTTTCAAACCTCCCTGTTTTTTGCGATCCATGTTGGCCCTGTAAACGTCATCAGATTGTCACACCACCTTCGCCGTAGTAGACCTACCTCTACAAATAAAATAACCTTTAGGTACATAAACTTTGTATTCAACACGAAACTCATAAAATGTGCTAGAATAGATACGGTGAAGCCCTTAAAAAACTTTCCTAGACAGGATTGAAAGCATAAAACATACATTGATTGTTTTCAGCTGGAAAACAGGTGGATGTAAACATCCAGTAAGTAGGTAAGTATCTGTAGGTACCCGCAAGAGTCGAGTAAAAGAAATTGTTTATTGTGAAGCTCGCAGACAATAGCTACCGTTATTACCTACCGTTGAACTACTTCGATTTTATAGTTAGATAGTACGGCTCACTTTACTACCTACAATTTGAAACTTTAACTGAACCAGCTGATCCGAACAGAGGAAAAATGGAATACAAATAATATGATGAATATAATTTACTAGCTTCCGCCCGTGGCTTCGCCCGCGAGGTATGTCGATAAAAACTATCCTATATCCTTCCCCGGGATGCAATCTATCTCTCTACCAAATTTTATCGAAATCTATTCACTGGTTTAGGTGTGAAAAGATAACATACAGACAGATAGACAGACAGAGTTACTTTCGAATTTATAATATTAGTATGGATGGATGTATTGAATTTTTGCTTTCGCATACAGGTTTTTCTGTGATTATTAATTCGACTGGTTGTTGAAGTTATATTGCATTATTACCTACTAGTTTTCGCCCGCGGCTTTCCTCGCGTGGTATGTCTATAAAAGCCTATGTCCTTCCCCAGAGTTCAAAGTATCTCCATACTCATTTAAAAATTAGTCCAGCTATTTCGGAGCTTAACCGGAACAAACAGACAAACAAAAATTTAAAAAAATGTATTTTTGTTATCATCATTTCAGCCGAAAGACGTCCACTGCTGTACATAGGCCTCCCCCAAGCACCTCCTCTTCGACCGGTTCTGTGCTTTTCAACGCATTCAACGGGTTCCTGCGGCCTTCACAAGGTCGACGGACCACCTTGTGGGAGGCCTTCCAACGCTACGTCTTCCGGTACGCGGTCGCCACTCCAGAACCTTTCGGCCCCATCGGCCATCTGTTCTGCGAGCAATGTGCCCTGCTCAGTGCTCACTGCCTCTTAAGTTTGGCAATTCTTTGGGCTATGTTGGTTACCTTAGTTCTCCTGCGGATCTCCTCATTCCTGATTCGATCACGCAGGGAAACTTCAAGCATAGCCCTCTCCATTGCCACGTTTCAGTGCCATAAGTCATCACTGGCAACACGCACTAGTCAAAGACTTTCGTCTGTTTTTTTTTTCGTCTTGAGACACTGCGGTATGTGGGACGAGAAGATATTGGTAGCTTCCCGAACGCTGCCCAGCCGAGTTGGATTCGACGATTGACCTCTTTCTCGAAGTTAGACTTTATTTTTGTTTTTTGTTATAAGTACCGTATATAATTTTATATGCATTTAATAAAAAGCTGTTGTTTTGACGTTACAAACATACACTTCAATCCTATTTATTTGTATTTGTATGTATAGATTTGCGATTTCAATCAATTACCCACACAAACCAAATAAGACATACCTACGGATAAATTATGCATGTACAAATAACACACCATTATTGTACCACTTTAGGGCAAAGGTCTCTTCTTGCACGAGCATTGATCACCATCAGTTACCATAAACACAAATAACATTAAATTGTTTCCTATATTTTTTGGGATGCCAGTAAAATTGTATAACTTGTTTTGACGATTTCCATAGTCAAACAAAAACGTAACCATTATAATTATAATAAAAAATGAAGACCGTCCGCCTGCCTCTCCTTCAAACCTTTTTTACACGCACGACTGAAGGTTTCTTTTTAAAAACGGATCAAGGATGCCCCAGACATACCAACATCGACCCTAAGTTATGTATTACACTAATTTAACACAAATTTTCTCTTGTCCCCAGTTTCTATCACTGCTCGAACACAATGTGGTCGCCAACACAACCCTTCACTACCGACAGATGACTCTGTTCGCGCCAACCAACGAGGCATTCCAGAGGTTCAACGGAGAATTGGACGATTCACTCGTCCTCTATCATATAGGTATGTGAGATATATTTGTTCCGTAAATGTTGTGGGTGTAAGCGTGTGTGTGTGTAAGGCTGTTCTATTGAAGTCGTGTGGTTCGCAGATATTACATTTATCTTTTGTATTTCTAGGGTTGTTCAGTGTTGTCGGTAAATGGTTAGTGAATGGGCTGAGATAAGTGAACAGCAATATAATATGTGCTTGACACAGTAGAATATAACAAGTATTTTTTATTTCTATCAATAGATAACCTACAGCTTTTTGAAAGACTTTTTTCAAACCTACTTAGAAAGCGGGCGACAAAATATGAATTTCAATGCCAACCTCAATTTGTTCGAAAGTTATCAACAACAGCCCGAAATTCCAAATGGCGTTCAAATTATACTTAGACCCAATTTAACCAAAATCCGTGGAACAAAATTGACGTCTGACAGTTCTAGTATGGAATAATTGTCAAACATTCAAAATTTATTCTCAGGATATGACTTCATCTAGTGAAATACGCCCTTAATAAAGTAAATGAAACAGTATTTCTCCTTAGACTTAAAACCATACCTAACAATACATTATGTTTCCACAACAGACAACCTCTAACCAACCCTTCAAGAAATAGGGACTCGACAGATATTTTAGGTAATAATGCATCTCCATAAAACATTCTCTGACGTATTTCGGTACATGCATCAAAGTGCCGTGTTGTTTTAAACAAGCTCAAAGACTAAAGTTGTGGAACTTATCCTATTAGTCAACCCTCCATGTAGTTTAGTCTAAACTAAGCTAGTTCAGGCACAGCAACTACTAAATTAAAGCAATTCTGTTAGATTTTCACCTTGTGTCTTCGTGAGTACCCAGGCATTCATTAATTTTAACTAGGGATGCCGCGATACGCCTTTTTGCCGATACGATACCGATACCGATACTCTTATAAAAATATCGGCGATACCGATACCGATACCGATACGCTTACTGAATTCAAAAAGGAAGGTAGATTAAATAAAACACAATTAATTAATAGTTTTAGTAATTTTTTGGAATTGTTTGGATTTTTATGGAATTATCAATTGTCGAAATTTCAAAGTGATTCCATATAGCACTTTTGTGTTTTAAAGTTGATATGACTACTATTTATTTTATTTGACTCAAACGACTAGTTATAAAAATGACATATAATACACAAACAATTACGATATGTAATTCTTAATCTTATTTGACAACACGCGCGTTTACATTACATTTTTAAAGCGCGAAATTTGAAAAGTATCGTTGAATCGGCCATAAAAATATCGCCGATACCGATATATCGGCAAACCTGAAGTATCGCCGATATATCGGTATCGGTATCGGTATCGGATGCATCCCTAATTTTAACTCAACATGTCTGCGAGTCACCATTGCTAATTGTTTAGAATATTAACTTTGTTCTACGTCAAATACGGGTTAGGTTAACCGAGATGGAAATTAAACTTCAAATGAAATGAAAGCTGAGGGCATGAAATTAGTTAGGTATCGCTCAGTTCAGTCAGAGCAGTGGTGGCCCAGTGGTACCGACCACGACTAGAGTCTTAAGCGAACCCAGACAGGCACTTTACTTTGTGTATATAAGGTGTTAAAAATTAACCCGACAAACTTTAGAGGTGATCGATCGAATCGAAAAAGAGGCCATCGAATTAAACAACTTTCACTATGGGACCAACTCTGAGATCACGAAAAAAAAGCACCTCTAAAGCACCTCTTAAAGTTTGTCGGGTTAATTTTTTTACAATTTTTATGATTTCATCACCACTGCCCTCAAAATTGTGAAGGAACATCGTGAGGAAACCGACATGTTCTAGAACCAAAAATTCGAAGACATATGACATCGACCAACCCATATTGGGCCCGCGAGGTGGATTACCGCCTACTCCCTCTCACTGGGAGCAGGCCTGTGTCCCAGCATTGGCTAGGACCATTATAGGCTGATTATGTAAGGGAATTGTGATAACAAGAAAGTTAGTCGTTAGACACGTGCCAGCAAAGGCAGGGCTAGAATTAGATTTAGCCCACAACTTCTTAATTCAATGCCATATCCCCTTTCGTAGATTGATAAAGGAACCGCCTTAATCCAATATGGCTGACATAATCCGATTACAATAGTCATGGAACGAGCTAACTGTCAAACGCGGTTCCGCCCGCGCATTATTTGAATAAAATATTAATAATGGCAACGTTGTGTCATTTATCAGGAAGATAAAAATATATTTGGAGCCCTGAGAAAGACTACAATATTCTGGAGCGAAGTTTTGTGACAAAGAATGTTTGTGATCATGACATAAGATTCTTATTTGCACGATGTGTATAGCCTTAACAGTATAATGTATCATGACGATGATGAGGTCTGCCTTGCTGGTCGAGTGGTCGCAAGTGCTACGTCTACGATGGGTACGATGCTTTTGGGTTTTTTCATCTGGAAATTCTCAGTAACGGAGCGGAGGGGCGGTGCGGAGTCTGGATTTTGTGCCCGGCTGTTGGAAAAATATGCTCGCCCACTATTACATGGACTTAAACATAATTAGCGAAATGTGGGTGAACTGTTAGGTGAACTACTATTTCAAGTAGTCTAGTAATTAAATAATCAATACCGTCGCTTGTTGAATATCTATAATACCTATAAGCTACCCTTAGGTAAATACAATAACTAACACGCTCAGCTAGGCAGCTTTGAGCAGTTTGAATGTAATTATAATCTAAAGCTTTTGGCCATTGTTATTTAATTGACTACATGACCTAAAGCGCGGTCTTGTCAGACTGCATAGTAAAGAAAGTGAAGCGCGATGACACAACGCTGGTAATTTATTGCAAAATATAGAGCAATTATCTATTTACAAAAAATCTATTATTTGAACTAAAAAATTAAAACACTAGTGTTTTAGTATATTGCTTGTAAAATAATCTGACAAAAAATCATGATTGTATGTATTGTATGGTTTTTATTGTAAAAAGAAAGTTTTTAGGAGTATCTTCATAATTCTTTTCAATCGTATCAAATTTGTTGTATTATGATTTCAACACACTATATACCTAGCATATATCCTGAAGAATATCATATATTTTCCTGATTTTGTTTACTGTAGTCGATCATTATACTTTTATTGTTTCTAAAACTTGCGCTTTTTTTGTAGGCCCTTTAAACAATAAAGGACTTTCAGTGTCAGCTGGACTATTTTAAGTACTTTTTAAATTACTGAACTGGGTTTTCTTTATACTGTCATCAGATACTTTCGGAACAAACTATACGTATAAGTTGCCTTGTTTGTTACGGACACATAATTTATCATACCTTATCTTCCAGCAAATCTGGCGACGACCCTCTCAAACATGGACTACGCGATATCGACAGATCTGGACGGGAACCCCCCACTCTGGGTGACGACGCGACGAGGAGCCATGCATGACGACATCTACGTGAACAATGCGAAGGTCTACGTCACCAGGTCCTACCAGGCCGTCAACAGGAATAATAAATTACAAGTAAGAGTAAAGAGATTTCTAACTTGCAGGGGTGCCAAACGTTTATTTATTTTATTCTTTATGTACAGACGCCAGCACATCAAGCTACCCGAAACCGTCAAATGTTCCCAATTAACTTTAAACCTTATGCTGTAGTAATAAAGTTGAAAATCTATTAAATAAATTTGACAGATTGTAGTAGCTTGATGTGCTGGCGTCTGTATATACAGTAAAATACATAGGGATATGACATAATTATAATTTGAATACAAAGGTACTGCTTATTTCTTAAGAAATTTCTTCCAGCAGACCTGCGAAAGGAGAATTAAAAAAGAAATGTAGACAATAGTGTATGAGAACAAGATAAGAAAAATATGAATGTGTGAAGTCTAAAACTAAAATATTAAATAAACCTACACATATAATGTAAAAAAAATAACATAAGTAAGTATACTTAAATAAAATAATACATAATGCTAAAATATATAAACATATACAAAGTGTTAAAAAGTTAACCCGATAAATTAAAAAATGTTCAGTTCGATGGTCTAAAGCACCTCATAAAGTTTGTCCGGTTAATTTTTTAACACTTACCTACATACATTGGGCGTAGTTAAAAAATATTCTGTTTATGTCTTTGAAGTTGGCTTTAGAATATGGGAATTGTTGAGCAAACTGATTCTAAGCAAATCTGCTTGAGAGCAGTGGTGTGTCAGAGGTATCGACCCGACTTATAGATACTTATGACTTATAAGTATGTATAGTAACAGTATACTTACTTGGTCCTGAGTTCGAATCCAAGCTGTCACTTTACTTTGTGGTATTTAATTTCATCACCACTGCTCTCAAAACGGTGAAGGAATACATCGTGAGGAAAGTGGAATGTCCTAGAAAAAAAATTTGAAGACATGTGACATCCACCAACCCGCACTAGGCCCGCGTGGTGGATTATGGCCCACTCGCTCCAACAGAGAAAAGGCTTGTGTCCCAGCAGTGGGAACATTACAGACTGATTATAATGGATGAGAACCTGCTTGTATTTTTCATTATACAAAAACACTACCTATCCATTTGATCCTTCTATTTTTGGCCAAGAAGTTGAAAACAAAATTACAAAAATATATGTTTGTTTCAAACATTACCTACGTGTCTTACGTGTCTCAATAAAACAGACCAGACTGAAAAAGTAACATCCCAACATAATAAGAATTTCAAGAGTTTTTCACGAGCTAAGCCCGGATTTACCTTACTGTATTACGGATGCCAAAAACATTCTCGCGGGATTCATATTTGTTGTCATGTGTCTTCGGTAAAGGCATAACACAATTATTATTTCGAGGAGATACTTCGATAACTCCTTTGACTTAATTCAATAAAGTTGCTGAGTACAATCCGGCCAGATTAGTGCTATGTCTCATAATTATAATCGAATCGGCTGGAGTTATTAATTTTCTTCTTTTAATTGCATCGTCTTCACATATCATGTATTATGTATACAAAACCTTGTAAAACATTTTAAAAGAGTAACGGTGGAGTTTCTTGCCCATTCTTCTCCATACGAACACTACCTTTTGGAAGGGGCGACTATGAATCAATTCAATTTTACTGTAATTTTTGACGTTCAAAGGTGTATTTAATGTGCCTATTTGGAATAAATGATTTGACTTTGACTTTGAGTCAAATAGAGGTAAGTCTAATTACAGAATGAAAAGACCTAACAGAGAGGATTTGTCCAAGGGTTTCATGGTCAATAAACCTTCGTTAACATAAAATATGGTTATAAGCAGACAGATGCCATACCTATAATTAGCCTATAATGTTTCCACTGCTGAGACACAGGCCTCCTCTCGGTGAGAGGGAATGGGTCATAATCCACCACGCGGGCCAAGTGCGGGTTGGTAGATGTCACATATCTTCGATGTTTTGGTTCTGGGACATGTCGGTTCCCTCAAGATGGTTTCCTTTTTGGTAGAACGTTTTGGTGATGAAATAAATTACACAAAGTAAAGCTTTTGCTTGGCTTCGAAACTACGATCTACAACTCGTAAGACGCCATAATAATTGTGTATTCTATTTCATTACCTAACCCATACATTTGTGCTCCATTTTAATGGACACGGAACACAAAAACTAAAATAAGAATTCCCGAAAGTGGCACACGGAAGAATCTATATTTATTACACATCCCGAAATGATTATAATGCTGTTTGCCCGATTAATCATTGCTCCAATAACCAAGTTTCCCAAATCAGGCAAAGATTTGGCTTATGTGGGATATGCCAAAAAATATTATTATATGTATAATATTATTGTAATAAAGCTATGATTTAACCACCAGCCATAGTTTTTGAGTTGAGCTGCACGATTTCTGACAAATGCGTGCACTGACTGGACAGGTCCACTCAATCTGTGCATGGTCCTCAAGAGACCATCTCAGACATCGATCTACATGGTCTTCACATGATCTGACCAAGATTATGTCTGGACTTTAAAAGAGACTGTGACCTCTGAGTTTGTTTCGGCCTATCTTCTCAGAGTAGTCAGATAGGGAACGCCGACCTGATCTAGTTTTTAAAATATGATTGACGTGTATAAGTGTTTGTGCAAACCTACTTACAGCCATAAAATCAGGGTTAAGCAACGCTTACCAAGGTCGGTCCGTAGATGGGTGACCAATTATAAAATACCGAGACCTCATGTGCCTTGAATAGCACGTTAAGCCGTTGGTCTCGGCTGTCATTCGTAGGTCTTTGACAGTCGTTACGGGTAGTCAGAAGCCCGAAAGTCTGAACACCAGACTTCCAAAGGGCTATCTTGTCAGTCTTGGCAGTCGCTCCATTTAAAATACTGGTATCCAGCTGCATACGGTTAGACTGGAAGCCAACCCCAACATAGTTGGAAAAGGCTAGACAGATAGTATAACAAGTGTTGTGCCAAAAAGTCCGCAACGATCAATATCGCCACTGAGTTTTGGCACGTTTCTTAAACGAATAATATACAGGGTACATTTGAACCCAGGCAAGCTTGAACGACGTCATTACTTGCCTGATTTGGGAAACCAAAACATTTGGCTGATTGCTGCTAAAAAAATATTTTTATTAGACCGTGCCAACCGTGCGATGCGAAAGAAATAAAGAGGCGTTTTATACAAGTATAACTTCCACCCATCAGTTTGCATACAATGTGGTATACTCGTATGTCAGCGTATGAATATGGACATTGTTAGTTTATAATCTATCTCGCAAGATTATAAACCAGGTATAGAAAAATTGTGAACTACATTTACAATTTAACGCATTAAGGCGCGACACGCGATATAATCGCGCGTGACACAAAGGCACCGCTCGTTGCGCGACTTGCGGTGCCTTTGTGTCGCGCGCGATTTTATCGCGAGTCGCGCTTGTTTGAAGGAGCCTTTATTTTTCAATAGTTTATAATCTATCCATGGCAAACCGACAAATTGTGAACGGGTATCAATCTTGTATGCGACGAAACGCGCCTTGCGCTAATACTCAATAGTCAGGTAACTGCGACCAACTTGGAAGTAGCGCTCGCCGGACGCCGCGCCGCCGCATACACACATACAATTTCCCAATTATTATGCCTTGTGTCTACGCGTTCGCACGTTGTTACCGTGATGCGTTTGTTTGCACTACAAAGCAGCTAAAGCCTAAAATCTATCTTCAGTTAAACAAAACTTAGCTTGATAAAGTTGTATTTTGGAGTCAGCCGATCTATTCTGTGAAAATAACACCAGAAAACTTAAGTGAAGTGAGCTCGAAATAAACTGTTATTCCATAAATGGACCGTATTGTAAACAAATTTGGGTCAAAGTAGGAAAGAAAGATAAATTTATTTGACCCAGATTTTAAGGCACACAATATAACAGAAGAGAAAAAAAAATGTCAGGAGAAGAAAAATTCTCGTAATTTTATGAACGTTCACAGTAAATTCTCGTAATTTAAAACATTCAAAATCTAGTCGCAGTCTCATCTCAGCGACAAAGAAATGTAAAAAACTTGTCAAAAATGTAGGAAAATTAGAGGTGCTTTTGACGGCAAAAAGAAGACTTCTGCATAGGAGACACGATGGCTTCGCAGTTGCGATAGCTGTCACACGTGTCAGAGAGATTTAATTTTTTCATTTAGTGGATTTTAGTACGTGAAATTGGCAAAATTGTGGTGTTTATTCCACAAAATCCATTAATCAAGAGTTGAAGTTGAAGTGTTTTTGACACTGAGAACTGTGAACGTTATTAAAATTACGAGAATTACCCTTCTGATCTCAGTCTCAGTGTACAGCAGTGCGATTCTGTAACCATCTCACCGTGAAAACTTAGGTGAAGTGAGCGTGGAGTGAGCTGTCAATAGTGTCAATTCCTAGCAAAAACAAACTCACTTCACCTAAGTTTTCACGGTGACATTTTTACAGGATCGACCGGCAGTAACTTTATTGACAGCTCACTTCACCTACGTTTTCATAGTGAGATTTTTACAGAATAGATGGATAGAATAATAACACGATAAGATTGCCGGAGGAGCTATGGGCTATAGTAACCACACTATGGGTCCCAAACAGCAGCTAACGACAACGCGGCAGGCCCAAAATGAGATGGCAGGACGAACTCGACTCTTTCCACAAGGATTGGCGTATAAAAGCACTGGATAGGGATAAGTGGAAGGAGGGAAGGGAGGCCAAAGGGAGGCCTTTGCCCTGCAGAGGGACAGAAATGGCTGATAATAATAAGATAAAATAAATCAAAACACCAATAGAAAATGTAAGAAAGGCCAAGAAAACAAAAATACCGAGGAAACAACAAATAAACACAAATGTCCAAGCAATAACTATCAAGTACCTAACCCTTTTGTTACAATAATTAGACGAGGATATTGACGAAGGAACAGCAATCAGGGTCGAAGGTCAAGGGGACCCAGCACGGCACCGCACCGAAGGGGCTTCTGACACGCTATTTATTAACACCGTTAAGGGCCCGTTCACACGTACTACAACCACACCACCTCGCAGCGACAAACTGTGGGCAAGCAGTGATTACGTGTGAATAGTGTCGCTGCAACTTCTTGCAGTTGCGTTTTCGCTAGTAGTTGCAATGCGGTTACATTGTGGCTGTTTGCAGACAGATTGTTGTTTGCGATATGACCGGCCCCTAGTACGGTGTGCGGTCTTGCTGGTTTTTGCGTTGTGGCCTTGATGGGCCAGTATCGCCCATAATATGGTTTATTTTTACAGTCAAATGTGGTCCGTGTGAATCAACTATTAATTTTTCATACAAATTAGCGCCGTCCACGTGTTGTCGTTGTGGTACGTGTGTTCGGGCCCTAACGATGTTGACGCCAAAACCACTTAGAAACTCGGAAATTTTTTCATAGAACAAAAACTACTACTTTTCTCCGACAATTTTATTCATGCTTGACTGAACAAAAAAGGTTTTAGCTAATGAGGCAGACAGAACTTTATCAGCACAATTTTGTCTTTTTTATTTCACATTAATCTGTTATATTTGATTTCTTTTGACACTTGCACGAAAATTATTGTTCTTTAAATCTTATTGTACTCTGTGATTATTCTAGTTGTAGGTGTTTCGTTTGGAAAAGTATTTTTATTGTTTCCAAGATGATTGATGTAAAATTGTTTATTTTGAACCTTGCTTGGGACATGGACTATTGTGATTATTTACCCTAGTATCATAATAAAATTCTAAACCTATCTGATTATGGGATTATAGGTCGAAGAAAAGACAAATTATATTAGTGTTAATTACTAAGAGTTATATTTCATATTTAATTGGGTATGGGGACCCAACATCTATGTGGATCAGGTAAATCTTCACTAAGTACATACGTAATGAGTTATTTGATTTCTGGAATAATGTTACGTGATAAAGGGTGGGACACACAGTAATCATACAGACACTCTAACATACATGCTGAAATGTATTGTTCATACAGGCTTCCCAAGCTGCAGTTACATTTGTAGCCACCTTAAAGGCTCCTTCAAACAGGCGCGACACGCGATATAATCGCGCTCTACACAAAGGCACTGCAAGTCGCGCAACGAGCGGTGCCTTTGTGTTGCGCGCGATTATATCGCGTGTCACGCCTGTTTGTAGCCACCTTAATACGGGTAATATGTTCCAGTTCCATGCTTTAGATAACAGTCGAATTGCTCATTTAGAAGTATGAGGAACCGTCTGTATAGTTCCCGTTGAAAAGCGAGGATCTTCCGACCAAAGGGTGTTGTGTCTAGTGAGCTACTCCCCGACGATGGTGATCGGGTTTCTTGTCTAGTGGGCTAAACTGCCCGACGTTAGTGGTCGGGTTTCTGTGTACTAGTAGGTATATGTTAACCGGATAACTTAGCGGATAACTTTTCTTACGCAAAGTAGGTTTTTGCGTGACGTCAGTGTGTAATGCGTAGTTCGCATGTAGCGTTAGATTACCACACGAACATCTTACTTTACTTACTTCGAACAAGGAAGGAGAAAGAAATTGGCATTATCTTAATTCTATCCATTTGTTTTAGGTCCTGCACGTGATAGACCAGGTGTTGCTGCCGCTGCAGCCTCATGGACCCAGTTCTATCAGCTCCCCAGTCTATAACCCCAATGCTTATCACTTCCTGGAGCATTCAGACCTCTTCAATATTGGACAGCATCGACTCAGGTAATTTATTTATAATTATAATGTCGACTTTATTTTGAAATTAAATTAAGCTTACTTTTAATGGAAAGGGAAGAATTTTCTTGATAAAATGATTGGAATGTTTAGTTTGCTATTGGTCCCGTTTTTTTTTTTAAACATTGCCGCACATATAGGAATTTCTCCTGTATTGTGGGTGCGTTTACAAACATTTAAACTCACATACGCAAACAGCCAGACCCGGAACAACTACTTGTATATTTGCTCCGTGCGGGAATCGAACCCGCGACACGCAGCATTCAATCGCTTAACCACTGCGCCAACCGTGCCGTCGGCTTTATGATCGGATGGGTAAACAAAACACTATTTTTTAAAAACAGGTACAGAAAACGGAAACCAAAATAATGTTTAAGCAAAATATAAAACTATGCAAGTTAAGTAAGTTGAAATTATACAATTATTCGTCGAAAATAATGTGCAAATTGGCTTTTAATTCGAACATAAAATTTCCATTTAATGAACAATTACACAAGCCTGGTTTGCATCATAATTGTCCTTAATCGTTATGTAGGTACATGTTGTACATACATGAAGTGCTAGTAAAAAGTCTGAAAAATAAGCCTGAAAATGAAACAAGTTGAAACTTAATTACTTCGTGAGTGTTTCAATTACGGCCAAACTCGCAGTGAACCGAATTATCGTTGCATTGAACTTTTGCACGTTGAGTTCGCGAAACAAACAACACAATTACTGGAGTACCTACTATCTGTAGTGCAATCGCGTCGCTACTAAGGCTGTGTAGTAGTACACGCAAGGAATCCCAATTGAATTCCGTAGTAGATTTAATGAATTTGGAATTCAGAGGTGGTGAATTATTGCGAGCGGGTCAAGGATGTACCGAGCAAAGTGTATTACAGCACACATCTTTTGTGTCTGTTAACATGCGAAATTGAATTAAATTGAATTGAAAGTAATATTGATAATTATATATATCATAGAACTATAGGTATTTGCGACTTATTTAATTATATAGCCTTGTCCGTACAACAAAACCATTGATTGACAGTAATTTTTCGCAGCTCGTGCCTTGTGTCGAGACCATATATACAGACGCCAGCACATCAAGCTACCCGAAACTGTCAAACTTTCCCTATCAACTTTGAACCTTATGCTTTAGCGATAAAGTTGAAAATCTACTAAAGAAATTTGACAGATTGAGTAGCTTGATGTGCTGGCGTCTGTACATAGCAACTTTAAAAAAATATATAGGTAGTCTAGAATACTGACGGAAATCCAAGTACATGCTTGTGTCCGTACGTTTAGTTACATAAAACACGAGATACATCCCTATAAACTTTATACCAAGATGTAGGTATTTCTCCACAGATCCTTCAGACAAAAAGTGAACCAGCTTAAAAAGAGCAAAGTATTCGACTCGGATGGCAGACATACGTTCTTTATACCTGTCGACGAAGGATTTAAGGTAAAGGTATAATTCTTTCCGATAATAGACTGCGAAAAATCTTCTTAAGGATGTAACCCACCGGGAGCATTCGGTTCATGAATGAATGTTCGTCGCGTGACAAAAGCTCACGCAACGAATGTGTGCAACACAAATTCGCGACGCAAATGCTCACGGTGAGTACCGTCCCTTACGGACACAGAAATAAAGTTTGTGTTTCTTTTTTAGCCTACAACGAGATCCGATTTGATAGACGAGAAAGTCATAGATGGACACGTGATTCCTCATCATGTGCTGTTCACCCATGCCACGGCTGATACCAAGGAGTTTGAGACCCTGGCCTTCGGGGACAATGTTAAAGTCATCATATCATTCAGCACCGTCATGAATGGGAACGATGAGATAAGTAAGTACCTAATGATAATTTGGACGAGTTTATCGTAAATCCATCTTTTCTTTGGCCTTTTTTTCTTCTCTTTTCAATGTTGACGGATGAAAGGGAAGAGGAACACCAAACAAAAGATGGATTGATTGTGTGACATAAAAGAAACAGGAGTGAATGATAGAATAACGGCTTACAGGGGAGATTGGAAGAAAAAAAAACATGTTGTGCCGACCCCAGTAAATGTGAGACAAGAGCTGGAAGATGGTGATCGTAAACAATCAAAAAATTGTTTTAACATCGATGTCCATTGCATGATTTTGCAAAAAAAAAAAAAAACTAAAACAATATTTGAAGGTACCTGGCTGAATATAGCCATCACAACTAACGGGCTTACTTTATAACATACTAAGCTGACCTGACGAACATTGTACTACCACCTCAGAATTAATAAATTAAATACAAAATGTATCAGAAAATGAATTCACTTCATTATTTGTTATTGGGGATTTTTCCCATGTTTTAATAGTTATACCGCTATTCGGGATGGAGATAAATCCAACAAATCAAATATCATAAAAATTGGTCCAGCCGTTCTTTAGTTACAACTAACCCGATTTTGTTTTATTCATGTAGATTATAATTATGTTCATCATCGCTGTTTGATTATCACACGTGGCACTTGGAAGAATGTATAACCATCATCATTTTGTAATATATCCTAAGTTTCCTCGTATGATACCGGCGGGAAATAAAGACGTTGCATATTCTTTATAGCGGTCGCGAACCACAGGGAACGAGAAATTCAGTCTTTAATAATAGATTGAAAATCTGTGACCTTTTAGCTGAACCCAATCACAACCATAGCTAGGCACAAATGCAGGCAAATAAAGGGCAGGTTTCCAAGCGTTCCTCGCGACAACAGCTACTGACATTTGATCGCGTTGATAAATAGATTTCTTTGCATACATCGCTAGACTTAAAGCCGATATCAGCTTACTTCTTGAAATAGCTTTCTGTATTCAATTTTTTACTAAGATTTATTGACATTGTGGTAAAAAGCTTATATGCCAACTAAAACGCGCTTTCAAGAAATATTACTTTGAACTTTTTAAGGTAAACCAATTTCGTCTTATAATGATATATCATTAGGGGAATTAAGTAACTATAATTTAAACCAAAAACAAATTTTCTAATTAGTAAAAGACACAACGGGGATGCCACTGATAAAAATAACCAGTTTTTGGAAATACATATCTTAATAATAGAATAGGCAACAATAACGGACAAAAATACTTTATGGAAATTTCTTAATAATAAGAAAGGACTTTAGTATATGGCCATCAAAGCCATAATATGAAATCTAGTGAAGACATTGCCTTCTATTTAGACAAGCTTGCATCGGGTTCACTGCAGTGGATCAATTATTCAATGATTCAAACTCTGACAGGGTAATTGCTTGTATAAGGGAACGCTAAAGGAATACGTTCCTTCGCCTGTCAGGGTAATTTATCTTCTCTATTGTGATGTATGACGCTAATTGGCATGACGAATTTAATGGGGGCAGCCAAGCGTCTGCGTTTCGCGTTTAAAACTCTTATAGCGAGGTATAACTTGTATATGGCCTGTAGATATGTATATAATTCTAGGACTGACTTTTAGGACTGGTTTTTCTTGTGGTTTCACTTTTTATGAAAGACACTTGCTTATTGAAAGTACGGGGTGAAGAGTTTCGTTAGCCCAGCACCAGTATTTGTGCCTCATAGGCATGTTACACACTCGTTTGGATCGGCATTAACTGGGACAACCGGGCGGGCGGTAAAATCGAATATGTATTGGTTGCTTCGGGAAGGCTTTATTGTTCAACAAATACAGCCGAAACGAATCGAATGCCTTAATCTCTGAGATTGGTCGAACGTAATCAACAGCCAATAATATCATTTGTCTTCCATCAAGTGATTTCCGTGACATTCGGAACAGTCTTTCTGAACGGCGACAATCAAATCCTTTATTTATAAAGTTAAATAGAAAGCTTTATATTTTTCTTTTTTACATTGTAAATCAATAATTTAATAAAAATAATTATTTTATTTGAGAACCCCTGAAGTGAAGGCCTTCTCCAGAGAATGCTAGCTTTTGTGTCTTTCGCTACGTCCATCCAGCAATACGTATGTACCTACGATCTCGTCGTCCCAGCGAGTGTGTGTTCTTCCTCGTTTACATTTGCCAACTAGTCCCATCCAAGAAGTCGTCTCTTTGACTCATCTATTGACATGCAGTCTTCCAATATGGCCTGCCCATTTCCACTTAAGTGTGAGTGCATATATAAGGGCATCAATTACTTTGGACGTAGATTTTTGAGTGAATTTTTGTGTGACGAACTATATGTTGACTGCACTCCATTCCCCTTCCAAATCGTTTATTTATCTATCTCACTAAAATTCTATTATTTTCTACTCAGCCTACGTAAAGTCAAACACCGTTGCTGGCGACGCGAAGCATGCCCGTGGCGTTGTTCTTGCAGATATCGTGAGAGCTAACATCCCAGTGAAGAACGGAGTGGTCCATCTCATTCAGAGACCGCTCATGGTCGTAGATACAACCGTCATCGATTTCCTCAGGGTGAGTGGACTTTGAGAAAGCTATCGTAACTTTTCTAACATTTATATTGTTAGTATGGTCCTTAATTTTAAAGAGTGCCATTGGTGGAAGGATTTCTGAAATTTTGAGTAAGATACTGCTATTAATATCACTGCTAAGGAAAGAGCTAACAAATATTCGCTTGACAAAATAATCCAGTTTTACTCTATACCTCTACACTTCTTGTATTGTCCACATATTGATGTACTGCTACTAGATTCATACTCTACACATCACCTAACATTTTTCCAACTATACTTTTATTATTGTAAGCTAATAGAAACACAATTTCAATCACATAATTGACTTTCCGCTCCATTTTAATGGGAACCAGGCTATGAAGGTAAAAGGAAGCGTTTTATTTCTTTCTTTTTTTTATATCCATCTTTGTGTCCTTTATTTTTATTACATACCTTTCCGTTTCATAGAATCTACGGTGTAATCAATTTGAGCACGTTCTTAAAAGTTTTTGTGTGTGCAATCGAGCGTAAGTTTGAAGTACTGTGATAGTCTGGTAAGCTTCATTTGATGCCATCGTAATATTGTTTGGTAGACTCCAACGTAACGTTGACTTGTAAGTAATTTGTCCATTAGATACAACAGTTAAGGACCCAACTCATTAGTTACCGCAGTTTTAGTTCATTAATAAAGAGTAAAATGTAAAAACGTTGACAATAACATTTGTAGAATTTGATTTAGAAGTATGTATTGTTATTGCGTATTTTGTATGTAAATCTTAAACGTTAACATAATTACGTCTTTGCCATAACATACCGATAGAACCCACTAGTGCAGGTAGGTATATAATGAATATTTTTGTTATTATCTCTCTTTGTTTTTGCATCCCCGCTCCGTTGGATCCTGCCGTTCCTGCATGATCTTGACAACTTTAGGGAATTGTAAGTACTGTCGCCTTATACGCATGCCTTACCTACCTAGCATACCTCACTTGAACACCATCTTTATAATATATTTTCTCTGTTCTATCTTTCTAATTTATATATTTTGTAGAATTTTATTACCATTGTAATGGAACACCCGATAAAAGGTAAAGTATGACCTGTATTTAAACGTAGACGTAACTATTTTATTACACAACAATATTCAGTGACTTACAGCTGAAATAGTGAAGTTAATTTCGCATTTAATTACAAAGAACAGTACGTAAATTAATTACAACGGTCACTTGATAAACGTTGGCTTTAAAAAGGATCTCGGGAGCCTTTACAAAGTTATCCAGATAAAAGATTACCAAGATTGTTTTGGTGTACTATTTATTTTCTTTGAGAGTAAAATGCGAATTGTTTAAACAGGAAAAAGAAGACGGACCTCTTTGTAAATTCTATGAAGTAATTATGGACCTGGGAGCAAACAACCAGTTTTACAACGAGCTCACTTTGGCGAAAGACATCACTCTATTTGCGCCCTCAAATGAAGCGTGGGCCGACTTCAGCGTGCAAAACATCATTAGGTTATTTACTTCCCTTAACTTTTTACGAGCTTTTTGTGTTGATGTGATTGCTGCCATAATGTTGGGCTCTGATAAGCTTTTACTGGGTTAAATATTGAATCTTTTAGAACGCCAAAGTGCAAAATTATTCGCATGTTAGGTTGTGATCGAATTTAATTGTTTTTTTCGTAGGAACCATCAAAAGCTGCGAGAAATTCTGAACTTGCACTTGGTCCGTGAGAGGCTGCCATTGGACGCGATAATTCACAACAACATGAATCAGGTAAACATTGAAATGTTAATTCACAATTACTGTGTTTGCATTCGAATATTTAATTTTTGAACGAAGACAAAACTGTAAGGCCTTTTGTACACACACGTTTTTTTTTGCCGTGAAAACTACGGTTTATTTGCCGTGTCACGTTAGGCACGGTCACAGTATAATTATCTATACAGTATTGTGACTCGGCCCTGTTCTAGAAATAATTACCTACAGCCGCGCGGTACACGCGATCGGGCTCTCGCCTACAGTACTTTAATTTTATCAACCTACTTGAATTTCTTTCTAGTTTTGTGATTGTATAAGTATTATATTTTTTTATTTAAAAAAATGAAAATCGTTGTGAATGAAACAGGAAGAGTTCAATAAAAATACATTTTATGTTTTTTGATTAGTAGATTTAATAAAAAAAACTTATTGACGAATTCAAGCAACCAAAAACAGCACAATTAATTGCTCTTTGCCATATTAAGTAAGTACTTGTACTTACTTCAATGAATATTTATCACAAATCACAACGCTAGTAATTTATTACAAAATATGAAGCAATTATTTAATTACAAAAGTCTATTGTTTGGACTAAAAAATTAAAATACTGTATTTTTGTACTCGTATGTTGCTTGTATAATCTGACAAAAAATCAGAATGATTGTATGTATATTAGTATGGTTTTTATTGTAAAAAGAAAGTTTTTAGAGGTATCTTCATTATTTTTTTCTTTCGTATCAAATTAGTTGTATTATGTTTTCAACACACTATATACCTAGCATATATCTTGAAAAACATAATATATTTTTCTGATTTTGTTTACTGTAGTCGATCATCTACTTTTATTGTTTCTAAAACTTGCCTTTTTTGTGTTTAGGTCCGGTAAGCCCCTTAACCGAGTACTGTAAACTGAACTCGAGGCGCGTAGGTATGACTCGACTTTCGACCGTTTGTGTGAAGATAGAATACTGTATAGATAATTATACCGTGGCACGGTCGTCAGTGTTGTATGAATGGACGCTTGTTGACGGATACATTTTTTTTACGGCGCGGTGTAAACTTCATGTGTAGGCACGTTTCGTCAATGTTGTATGGATAACTATGGAAGCTTGTTGCCAGACACGTTTTTTCTACGGCGTGGTTTATACGCCGTATCGTAAAAAAACCGTGCCGTGTACAAAGGGCCTAAATGGAGATCTGGAATTGAAACGAATCATAAAATTCGATTCGATTTAAAATTAATGTCGTATATTGGTTTTAATTCGCTGGTTTGGTTGCTGCTATTTGGAATCAGCTACCCGGAACTGTATGTTTAATCATTTTTAAATACAATTTATTTCACAAATGTTTTAATCGGTTACAGCCCGGTGTTGTGTTTAAGCGTACTTACATATTATTTTTAATTAATGTACCTCCCAGTTCATTTTATTAAATCGTTACTGTGGTTGCATGGATGTAAAATGAATTCATATTATGTGATTTATTTTATTGATGTATGTTCTCTTGCGATAGATTTTCCAGGAATGTGCCATCTGTATTTTGAATGACCCTATAGATATTGTTGTAAATGCATCAAAGCATGGGTGTCGAATGCAACGGCAAAATTTGGTCATACATATTTTCTATCGGTAACTACATATTTGTATATTATTTTAGATCTACCAAGCTCCGACGGCCTTACCTCGGAAGTACCTGTACTTCAATGTACTGACGCATGGTCAGAATCAGACCCTGACGGTGGAAGGTGGCGGAGTGAACGCAACCGTGACACTTCCCAACATTGCGGCTACTAACGGCTTCGTTCATATCATCGACAGAGTATTGGGAGTTCCTTACACAACCGTCTTCGAGAAATTGAAAACTGATCCCATGCTGAAGTAAGTAAAAACACTATCGCTTGCTACCAGCGAGCTTCATGTTTATACATGACATGTTTTACTTAGCCAGAAATACGAACGCGAAGTTTACTATGAATAAAGGCGCTTCTTCACCGGTAGCATTCGCCTGTAATGTAACAAACCAAGATTCCACTGTAACGGCTAGGGCTTTGCAGGTAGACTGCGCAGGCCGTCAGCGGCGTCAACTGGTAGGGAGTATAGAGACATACTTGAAACCAGCAGGATAGGATAATACATATAATTTAGTAGGTAGAAGTAACACGGCTAGGTTGCAGGTAAAGGATATATTACAGGCGAATGCTCTCGGTAAGGAAGTGTCTTAAGCAACACAATACATTTTAGGAAGTACAGACTGATTTAATTTTTTTTTTCGTTTTAGCATCACCTACAACCTAGGCAAACGACAGATGTTCAACCAACAACTCAATGACATGGAACATCGTTACACATACTTCGTCCCCCGCGATCACGCTTGGCTCAAATTCCAAATCAAGCATCCTTCTGCCTTCAAATCTCTCTTCAGGGAAGACTTTGGTTATTTCGTAAGTTTCAAAATTCCGTAATAATTCTGAAGTTTATTTTACGTTTGGTGTTTAATCATTATTTTATCTCGCTTGTCATTTTGCAGACGAAACAAATTTTAGAGCGACACGTTATCCGGGCCGGGCGCGCCTACACAGTATCTGATTTAAAACTTCTCGCGAATGAAACACATCCCTTCGTTCTGCCGACTTCACGCGATCCACTCCGGCTGCGTGTCAAAGAATCTGATAAAAGTAAGGTTTTAGCGGTTCATTTACATTATTATCCATTTTCCTTTATAATGTTGAGATTTTAAAGTCAAGATTGGAGATTAAACTAATTTGTTATTATCACAGACTACTACGTCGAGTGGAACGGCCATTGGATCCACGTGTTCAGGCCTGATGTCGAGTGCACCAACGGCATCATCCACGTGATTGATGAGCCCTTTGTATTGGAGAGTGACATCCGCGCCACCGGCGGTGCTCAGAGAGTCAGTATCGCCTCCACGTACTTCGTACTCTTCCTGTCCTTCTGTTTTGTAAGAATTTTAGAAAATTAAACGTTCATCGGGTTTTGTTGAGTCAAAAGCGTTCGTATTGTTAGCCAAAGAGCTATGAATTTCCGTTTCAAAATTCATAATTTATGGCGAAATAAAATTATTTGGACAATGTTCGCTCATGATTGCATTGAATGTAAATTAATGAATTAGTTTCGGGTACCTTCATTTTACGTTACCGTAGTATTTGATATAGTTTAAGGATACTATGCGGAATTTGCACTGATTCGTTGAAAATATCCGTTGTAAGATGTTAACCAAATGACTCGAGATATACACTGCCATCAATATTAGAACGTTTTAAGTAAAATAAAAATAACATTTTTTAAATTTTATACATCGGTATTTGCATTTTAAATCGAAACTGTTGTTGTATCAATCTAAATTGAAATTTCTGTAATCTGAAATATATATTATATTCAATAAAATAAATATTTATGTAAAGCATTATAGGCGTATAGGTATTTATTTCTACAATAACACCGTTGTTAAAGTTTTTTTAAATTAATTATAATGAATGAATGAATCTTACACTCCACTTTTAAATTTTGGGTCCCTTGTGCCTTTTTTAAAACCAAAGTACTAAAATTAATTCAAAATATACCTATCCAAATTATTATTTACAAAAGTATATAATATTTACTTTAAAACATATAACCTTATTATACATTCCATGTTATAAGTATCTTAAAGATCTATTAATGTCTAAATATTTATCATTGTTACGGCTGAAGTACCCAATTTAACTTTCAGTTGTAAAATATCTTCGACTGAAAAAATATAATTATAGAAAATTAAATTCGAAAGCATTAATTTACGTAGGTAGAGTTATTCATTCGTGTCAAATTAATTGGTCTATGAATTAAAATGTCTGGAGTGAAAAGATTATCTGAAAGCGTATCGAGAAGCGCCTGCTGCGATCATTGTTATATTAAGTTCATTGAAAATTTCCAACTTAAGATGATTTGAATTTATTAACGTATTTTAAGATGGCCGCTTTAGCATGCACGCTGCGTTGGAGCTCAGCAGGTCTTTCTATCATTATTATAAGCAATGGAAAGTAAAGTATTTATAGAAGTATTCTTAAATTGAGAGCGATCATATTATAATAAATGTATATAGGAATGAATGGGCTTATAATTATGATGGTGCATTTGTGATTCTCTTACGTTTACTAAGCAGATGTAAATAATTTATATAAGTTATCATAGTTCATTATAGTTATTGTATAATTTAGTAGCTATTACTTGAATACGACTGAAATTTTATCACGTTGTCAAACATGAACTATTGGACAATATCACGTTGTCATACATGAATTATTGGACAATTTGAAAAGTGTTAATTGAAACAGAAATGCTGCTTCCGCGCTTAAACTTTATTAATAAAAAGTTGAAGTTTTCTAAGAAAGTGATTTATAAAATACTGTTTATGTACTTACATTTACAAAGGGTCACTTTATACTGAATATACATGAACCATATTTGGAGTAGATATTTACAATCGTAAGGCAGCATTTATTAGAGAATTCTTACTAATTAATATACTCGATATCCTGTTGAAATCAGTGTAATAGATACATTGTCTGTCGCTTTATAGATATATTTACATTAATAACTTTATAAGCAAATATTCAAGTGATGTCTATATTGAGCCAAAGCTACTCGCTACTTCAACTGATATCATATTACCTTCCTATATGTACTGTAAGGTTTTAATATTACCTAACAATAGATATTAGATTGATATATAGCCGATACATTTAAGGTTTGAATGTTCATGAAAGCGATCATTATAAAATTGCATTTTTAATACTATACACTAGTGTTACGTGGGGCGTATTGACCCGAGACAATATAATTCTGACCAAATATTCAACCAAATATTTGGTTAAGTACGACATTGGAATTCAATTAATTAGTGGATGTTTTGGTGTAATAAATAAAATCTATGTCAAATTAGTGAAGACGTTATGAGGAAGTGTTTAATGACAAAGAATTTATGTGTAAAATATACATATTGAACTTCTCGTGATGGTTTTATTGTTGGCTTCAAATGTTCCCTTAGTCTAGACACGTGCGGGATAGGTGTCAAATTAAATTTGGGTACGGTGATGTCAGCCAGCGGACCCTGCGCCACGCTGCCTTTACAGTCTGCAATAACAATGTTAGCAACAAAATCTAAAACAAAATTAACAACAATAACAATTAAATGTGTTGAGATGTACCTACTCTCATGGAATCGTTTCAGCAGCTGCTACAGTTTCATTAATTTTCAGCTGCACGAACGAATATCTACCTAATTAAGCGATGTAGGTACGGTTGCACTGGAAACGTTATTATGAATCCAATTTCACCTATAAATGTTAATACTGTAGGTGTGATTAAGAATTTTATCAGCTTTGTTACATGTAAGGGAAAACGGCAAGAGTAAGTATTTGGAAAAGGTATGTTTCGGGATTGTTGCACTAGCGTCGCAATCAAGCGGAGCTCGCGCGTTACAAATTCATTTGAGTTCGAAAATTATTCGTTAATAAATCCTGAAACTAAAACAATAATAGGTAGGTACCTAAACCTTAAGGCTCCTCTGCAAACAGGCGCGACGCGCGACGCGAATCGCGCGCGACACAAAGGCTCGTTGCGCGACTTGCGGTGCCTTTGTATCGCGCCTGTTTGAAGGAGCCTTATTTTGTGTCTCACGAAAAGTGATGTAGTTTGTAGGTAAATAACACACAACTGCATGATGACAGAAAGTGTATGAAAACTATAGATGCCTATAGGTATTGATGTCCACTTAACTAGCAAGTATTGTGTGTCAGAATGGTTACCCACTGATTATTCATTATTTACCTACTGTGTATGAAAAACTTATGAATATCGTGTTTAGGGAATGGATTTTATGAAGAAAAGCATAAAGGCAAGACCAGGCATCTATTTCAATAGTCTTATCAGTTAATTATTAATTAGAAAGCTAGTTCTTCATTCGCAAAACTAGGTATTCATGAAGAAGAAGGACAAGAAACTCCATGGCCACTGTTTCAAAGTATTTTATCAACACATTTTTAATAAATAGTCATTATCACATTAATCTCTTGGACCATTCCCCAAAGTTGTAGCAATGAATGGGAAGAAACAGAACATGAATATTTTTTTATTATAATTCACGAAACTGGTGTACAATCACAAAAGCATTAGAACAGTTACAACACAATATTTCTGATTGACATCTACTAGATGTGAATCCAGCATGCATAATTTAAGTAAAACAATAGTATTAAAAAAAAACAAAACTTATAAAATGTGAACTTATATAGTTAAGGAGAAAGTTTTGCGAAAGAACAATTAAATATAATATAGACAAAAAACAATATTATACAATTAGACTAAGGTTAGTCCTAAACTCCTAACTAAGGCTAAAGAACCAGCAAAGACATATGTTTCACCACGAATGGGAGTTGGCAAGAGAAAGCATGCGGCAAATGGCCAATATTCGTTGATTGCCATACTTTTATGGCTCCTGTGGGGCAATTGCGTATCACATTATCAATCGGAATCAGTTTCATTTTGACAATTCAACAACATTCATTGCGTTATTTAGGTCTTGAGCAGAATTTTTTTTCGAACTTATGAAGCAATGGTTTAGCAATTTGCTTCAAAATGATTCCTATTCCGATTGATAGTGTGTCACGCAATTAGGGTGCTGAAATACAGCTACTCTAACCTAGCTCAGCCAGGGTCTCAAATTATTCTGTAACCTGTTTTTATGGCAATAAAGAAATGTATAAAAAGTGGAACGAGATGTGAAATACAATTAAAACATTCAATATCATTAAATAAGTTTATTTAAGGTCTCGTCACGGGAGGCGTTCTTTAAAAAAAAAATGAAATTCAAAAAGTATTTCCGCGCAGTTTCGCGTGAGCACTCGGTTTTAACGGAATAATTGAACGCAACGCTGCAGAGGTCGTAGTCAGTCTCTTAATCCCATAAGGTTGGTGCGACGACACAGCTACCCTGCCTTGCTAATCCCATTGATGGATGGCAGGAGTAACTCCTTTCTATGAGGCCATCCCATTACAGAGGACACGCTCACTCGAGGCAATACTGTGTGTTGTGGTTTGTAATTACCTCCCATTTAAGCAGAAACACGGGGAATAAACAATTTGATATGTTACCAGCGGCGCTTATAAACAATAGACGCAGAATGAATGCAATTAAAGTGTCATTCGACTGAAATGTCCACATGAAGTGAGTTAAATTTAAACCAGGAAACCGAGGGTTTTGCCGAGGGCGACCCGAATAAACGAGAGGTCATTTGAATAAAGTTTGTATGTAGAGATCTATTTGTAAGCTGTGCCCGCGACTTCGTTCGCGTGGATGTCGAGTACCTGTCAGTATTGTGTTGCTTAGAGAAGGCATAGTTACCACTCCTCCATTGAAAAGGGAGAATATTTTTTATGTTTTTAAGTAACCTATGTTACTCCGTATATCATCAGCTATATGGCAGTGAAAGTCCCGTCAAAATCGGTCTAGCCATTTCGGATATTAGCCGACACTAAAAGACAGGCAAAATGTAAAAAAAAGTTTTTTTTATTGTATAAGCACCGTATATACCTACTTATGCATTTACTGAAAAGCTGTTATTTTTACTTTACAAATAAATACTTCAATTTTGTTTTAATTGTATTTTTTTTTTGGAACCTAGAATTAGTTTGAAAAACTAATATTTAAAAGAAAGTTTATTTATTTATTTAATTCGGGACAAATATCTTCGTAAACATCTAAAAACAGATTACAGTACCCGGCGATAAATATTGCACATCGACCTTTTTACACAAAACCATTTTATACAAAGAATAAAAATAATTATCAAAAGAAGCAAATCATAATTGTTTTAACAGCTCCTAATAGATACCGGACTGTTTGTATTTCGTGCGACAGAGATAACGCTCTACGAAGCCGAAATTAGCCGATTGTCTCTTTCCAAAGGTCGATGTGCAATATTTATCGCCGGGTATGTACTGTACATAATATATGCAGCTCACGGCGTTATCCACATCTTAAATACTACATAATTGTTAAGGAACTATTTACACACGAGTGAAACTTAAAAGGTAACCTCAACCTCCACTCAGCCAATCGCAGTCCACTGCTGGACATAAGCCTCTCCTAAGCTGCGCCATAACACCTTGTCCTTCGCCTTCCGCATCCAGTCTGTCCCAGCCACCTTCTTTATGTCGTCCGTCCAGTGGCAGTGAGCTGGCCATGTTTGTCGAAGTACCGATGGCCGGTAAAAGGTAACATCAAATGAAAATTCTTAACGGAAATAAAACTAAAAAAAATCATAAAGAAAGAACAGAACAAAACTACGGTTCTTGTTTTAAGGCTCCTGCAAACAGACGCGACGCGCGACGAGAATCGCGTGCGACACAAAGGCACCGCTCGTTGCGCGATTTGCGGTGCCTTTGTGTCGCGTGTCGTGTCGCGCCTGTTTGAAGGAGCCTTTAAAAATCTAAGTCACTAATTAATTTTACTAACGGTCGTCTAACTTCTTAATTATGACCATAAAACACGACAATGTCAGCTAAAAAAAATGAAATCCCTGAAGTATTTTCTGTTTCCCTACACCAGTGCAGAAAAGCTTTATTACATTGATTAAAGTTTAGGGAATTTCCTAGAAAAAGTTCCGTTACATTTGTATTTTTCTTTTCACCTGTGTTAATTCCAGGTTCACTTTAGTCCTGTTTCAGTCGTGAAAATATTTTACACAAAAGGAAATTCACCCGGATTTTTCGGCAGTCGCATGACCATGAACAATGCCGCATTGTCAGAAAATAAATGTCTCCTCACTATTTTCACTAAGTAAACAGATTTATTTCTTGGACATCCCTTACAAAAAATAATATAAACAGGTGTGTCCAGTTACATTTTTACTCACACTCGGTGACCCGAATAAAACATTTTGTGAAAAGTCAGTAGCCCGCGGAGCCCTGTGTTTTGTCGCTTGTTGCTCACAACAATTTGGAATTGAATCCTTAAGACAGCACAGTATTCTTGGGCATAACTTTGGATGCCAAGTTTCATTGGGGTCCACATATAGATAAATTTTCAAAAAAGCTAAGTTCCGCAGCATATACGCTGTTATAAAAATTCGTAATTTAACTAATATAGAGACTGCCCGTTTAGTGTACTTTAGTTATTTTCATAGTGTAATGTCGTACGGTATTCTATTGTGGGGAAATGCCGTTGATATTCAGACTATCTTTGTTTTGCAGAAGCGAGCTGTTCGATCAATTTATAAATTAAGTCCGAGATACTCTCTCAGAGACAAATTTAAAGAGATTAATGTAATGACTGTGCCTTCTCAGTAATACTAGAAACAAACACAAATTTATTGTACCTACAACAAGGCTCAAGAAAATAGGTGGCTCGTTCAGATGCCAATGTATACGCTTTTATAATAAACTACCAAGCCACGTTCAAGATCTAAGCCTTAATAAATTTAAATCATTCAATAAACGTAAGTTGTGCCAGAAAGCCTTTTATACCGTTAAAGATTATATTGAGGACAAAACGGCTTGGGATTGAGCTGCTTCCAATTTCTGCATTTTGAGAATTTTTGTTTTTTTTTTTTATAATATTCACATTGACATTAATGTTTTTTCCCCCGCTTCTAGATCGCTTCACTTTGGTAGGCGTTGATTCGTTTTGAAATACCCAAAACATCGACTGGCGCTTCGTTTCTGGATTGTATTGTTAAATCCAAGACTCATCACCTGTAATAATGTCGTAAACACGCCGAGACGAGCCTGCTTCAAATTTGTTTATCACGGCACCATTCCACCCGGGCCTGCTTCTGAGCATCGGTGAGGTTGTGCGGCACTCAGCTTGAAACTATCCTCCTCACGCACAGATTCATGTGTAGAATTTCGTGAAGGCTTCCCGATCCAACCTGCAGTATGTGCTGAATCTCTTGATACGTAACTCGCCTATTGTCTTGGATTAAATTTTTGACTGCTAGCACGTTTTCTTCTGTAACAGCCGTCAAAGGGCGACCACTTCTTTCTTCATCCCCCAAAGTTAGTCGCCCGCGCTTGAATTCGTTATATCAACGATACACGGTTGCCTTAGAAGGGCCTTCATCCCTAACTGCCATTTGAAGTCTATCGTACGATTCATCCGGTTTCAGGCGATACTTGAAATCGTAAAAAATCATAGCGCGAAAATGTTCCCGGCGAAGATCCATTTTTATGGTTCCGTAGCCAAATGGCAAAAAATGGAACCCTTATGGATTCGTCATGTCTGTCTGTCTGTCTGTCTGTCCGTCCGTATGTCACAGTCACTTTTATCCGAAACTATAAGAACTATACTGTTGAAACTTGGTAAGTAGATGTATTCTGTGAACCGCACTAAGATTTTCACACAAAAATAGAAAGAAAACAATGGGAACCCCCATTGTTTTCTTTCTATTTTACTTAGAACTGAAACTCAAAATTTTTTTTTCATCAAACCCATAAGTGTGGTATCTATGGATAGGTCTTCAAAAATGATATTGAGGTTTCTAATATCATTTTTTCTAAACTGAATAGTTTTCGCGAGAGACACTTCCAAAGTGGTAAAATTAGTGTCCGGGGTTGAAAATTGGTTTGAACGAGATCTAGTAAGTAGTTTTTTTTTAATACGTCATAAATCGTAAACCGCAATTTACCTTTCATTCAATCAACTCAAATAACTTTTATATTATGTTACATGCTGCTACGGAACCCTTCATGGTCATGGGCGAGTCCGACTCGCACTTGGCCGCTTTTTTAATGATAATTTAAAATTAGCTCGCAAACAATGTGGAAGGAAATTTTGAAATTGGAACGTACCTATTTTTACTAACAAATAATTTCATATTTTCAAAATAGGTTATAACTGGCCAGTATCTCATACATAAAAACTTTTTTCGTAATACTTTCCGAGTGGCCTGGTAAACGACGGCGCAGCAAGTGGCGCCACTTCGTTTTATTACGAAGTTGCTGGAATCACCGAAAAGTTTGGATAAGAGTGACACTGGTTGCGTGGCGGCTGTCGTCTGATAACTTGCCGAAGGTGAGTATCAAAGAGTATAATATCTATGGTGAGTAATAATTATGTTCCTTGGAGATGATGTTAGTCGAGCCGCGCTGTCATACCACGTCTACGAGGAACTGCTATATTCCGGCACAATCCTGAAGATATTGAAGCTGTTGAATTACTATTACGGAGACCTTCTGGTAAGCTATACTACGCCGTCATAATATAACGTCGCAGGATAGCCTTTACCAAAGAAATCTAGATGATTTGTCAAGTCATGATAAAACTTTCGAAGCAATGGCGGGTCGCTAGTTGGCTAGGTATAAGGTAAGTAATTCTAAAAATACCTCAATACAAAATGTTATTTCGAAACAAATCTCAAATGAAAGATCACTTTCACAATGAAAGATCACTTCACAGCTTGCGAATAACGTGGCGAATACAGACCATTAACTTCTGTAAACGAAACATATTGCTTTGAAAATACATAAATCAATTTTCACGAGAAATATGAACTGGTAGAACACATAATTATTTAGCGTCGCTGTCTGTAGACCACATCCTCTTAAATCTCTCACAAAATAAATGCAAGCTGTTACGACCTCCTCCGAGGGGGAAAAGAAAAATATAAAAGTTTTTATGGACTCGATTTATCTTAACGCTCCGAGCAGAAGTACAGAAAGCGATAGGAATCAAACACAGTTCTTCTATATCAAATTGCCTCGATCTGATTAATGTTTTCTTTTTTTGCTAAATCAAACTGCAACTGACCAGTTGTCATTTTGTTTACTCTGAGGTACAATTTTCTTTTTAGGTAAAACTACATAGTTGAAACAGTAAAATGGGGGTTTTTGTGAAAATTTACGACACCAGTTGGCACCACTTTGACAAGAGGTCTTCCATTTCGACGATGAATAAGAATGATGAAATATATGATGACGTTCATCGTTCGACTCAATCATTCGTTCAACAAGAAAATTTAGTAAAGAAAATTTAGGCTCTTTGACCTGACGTGTGACCTGGCCTGGACCTGACGTGTCAGTGCTGCCACCTAGCGAACATCCCTCATTGTGTGGAAATGACATGGCAGGAAGCGGAAGGCGTGTTGACGGATGATAGAAAGGTATATGATAGGAAAAGATATGCTGTGCTGACTCTTAATTAATTGGGATAAGCAGAGAAAATGACAAACAATAACGTTATTATCTCAGACCAAATAAAAAACAAAGACAGAGGGCTGTCGACAGTAAAGTGAAGCCGGATTCGTAAACATGTGTACACGCAGTGAGGTGTAGTTTGATTGTAAATGGTTGTAAATGTGTGCGTGTGAGCGTTTACGCACAGAGCGGAGGTGTAGTTTTTGGATGCTTCACTGTATTGTTCGCAGCGCTATGTCTTGACTTTTTATTTGGTATGAGGTTATTAGTGCGGACACGAAGGTTTTATTCGATTCACAAGTTGGGAACGAAAATTTCAGTTTCAGTTCGAAGTTATAAATTATATCCGATAAACAGAAGAATCTTTACTTTATGTACCATTTGAAGCAAGCCACTGGTCGACATTACAAATGTAACTCAAAGCCAGCCTGCAAAGAAATATATTGTAGGTACATGCAACAGTGCAAGTCTTCAAACCCTTTGGGAATATAGTATTGCGTCTGACGCTTGACGTGTGACGCATTTTTATTAAACTAGCCTCTAGACGAACCCTCAAAGGGCTAACTTATTTGCATATCCTTGACAGAAACTTGATCTACCGGGATCAAAATCATACTATGTTGTCATCTTCTCGACAAGCTTATATCTATGCAAAATTCATGGAGATCGGTCGATCAACTGAGCCGTGAAGCTGGCATAGATAGATATGACACAGGTGTATCTTGAACTTTCTGGGAATCTCATACAGGTGATTGAGCAAGTGATTCTGATGTTGTATCAACAGGATTATATTAAAAACTAGCGACCGACGCCTGCTTCGCACGGTTTTTGTGACTTGACAAAACATGAAGATTTTTTTATTTTTTGTAATGTTTAATGTGAGTTAAATATTAATGTATTATGAAATAAAGTCCTCCAGACCGTATTTGGGCCACGGTGGCCAATCTCAATGGACTCAACAGAGACTAGCCTTCGGCGCGGGAGATATTATAGAGCATAAGTAAAATAAAAAAAATAATAATAAAAAAAAAAGTTTTATTGCTTCAACTTAAATAACTTATTCTAGTTACAATGGGGAGAATCCATTTAAGCAAATAGTATGCTTGTTTTAGGATGCTCCGCCCTTCCCCAGGTTATGTAATCGTATTGAAGCTATTGAACCTGATCATGATGTTAAATGAATTTATATATATAAAAATGCAGGAATACACAGATTTTTTTTTTTTTTATAAGTATGCGCGCAGATACAGATGCAAATCTCTCTCACTCTCATTAGTCCTATGGGATGGAAATCCGACACGACCGGAGAGAGATCAGGATAAGACCCTCGGCTTAACACGCTTTCCGATCGAGACACGTATTATGAGGTAATGTATTATACAAATGAAATATCCGGAATAAATTCTCTAAGTGATGGTGACCGCATCAAAATCCGTTGCGAATTTATAAGAACAACGCGTTCACACAGTTAGAAAGGAAACATAACTAAAATAATCATCATCATCATCTGCCCAGCCTTTTCCCAACTATGTTAGGACCGGCTTTCAGAATATCCGGATGCAGCTAAATACCAGTATTTTACATGGAGCGACTGCTTATCTGACCTCCACAACCCATTTACTGGGTAATACGGTACCTCTAGGTGAGACTGGTTGTCAGATTATCGGGCTTCTGACTACCCGTAACGACTGTCAAACATCCACGAATGACAGCCGGGACCAACGGCTTAACGTGCTTTCCGAGGCATGGAGGGGTCTCGGTAAGTAAAGATGGCCACCCATCTACAGACCAACCGCGGCAAGCGTTGCTTAACCTGACAGATCGATCTGTGCGGCTGTTATATTTAGCCGCGGACTCCTCTAATCGGGAAAAAATGACTTTAATATAATGATAATGTATGGATATACTCGTATAGGTAGATGCTTAGCTTGCTACGCCGCCCTGCTACGTGGCTACGTCGTAGCTCGCCGAATGTCCGCCAGTAGAATTCTTTAGGAAATGTATTTGTTTTTGATAAAATGCAAGTTTATTATTTCTCCATTTGGAAATAATCGTGGAAACAAGCGAGGAACTATATAATACCTCGGGTAACGCTACTTATCAATGCCAAGAATATTACACCGATCGAACAGTTTGATTTTTTTCTAATACAATCTAATAATATCACACAATGCGTACTAGACATTACTGAAAGTCAAGCCTTTTTGTGATTGAAGGCGCAAGGGTAATACATAATAAAGTTTCTTTTTAAGCGCCTACATTTTTTACTCCTATACGACAATTCTCTACACGCGTGCTATTACATTATTGCTATTTTTTCTGTACAGGCGCTTCTCGTATTTGGGACAGTACTTGGAACTTCAAAGGCAATATCAAAAGTGAAACGCTGCTTCTTAGAATAAAAAAATATTATTCTATACAAGCAGCACCCCGCGGTTTCACGCGCATATGTGTCGATCCCGTGGGAACATCGAGATAAAAATTATCCTTTGTCCTGCCCCGGGATGCAATCTATCTCTCTGCCAAATTTTATCTAGCCTAGTGGTTTAGGCGTGAAAAGGTAACACACAGACAGACACACAAAGTTACTTTCGAATTTATAATAGGTATTGGTATGGATTCGGTCATTAAATTCTTAGAACATACAGTCAAGCGCACGTCAAAACCGCGGAGTAACTGAGTAGGTACATACTCGTACCTACAAAAGTAGCCACAAAGTAAATATCATAAAAAGTATCAAAGGTTCAGTGATGAAGAATTTAAGAAAATATATCAGTCGTTAAAAAATAAGGACATTTCTCCAACTATCGGTAATCTGAATAGATTCAACTGATTCTGTTTCAATGAATTTAAGATGTAAATGTAACGAAAATAAAAAAAAGATTGTGACTTGTGACAGCGAGAATTTGCAATTTAAACGAGACTTAGGCGATACTAAATGGGATTCCATTTCCTTGATTTCATTACTTGTATTGCTACGAATACCTACATTCTACTGTTTGAACTAAATCCGTCTCTCTAAATCTGTTTTGTCTCTGCATCACCCTAAGGTAGACTGGTAGAAAATGCCCAAGGCATTAAGTCCGCCTTTGTACATTATGTGCATAAAGTTTTAATAAATAAATAAATAAATCCAGTACATTTCCACGTCTATATACATCCAATAATACATAATATAAATTAAAGTAGCTTTTCGTGTCTCTCTGTGTGACCGCGTTGTTGTTCTAAACTACGCAACAGATTTTGAGTTTACTAGTTGCGCCACGCGGTTTCACCCGCGTAAATGTCGATCCTGTGGGAATATCGGAATAAAAAGTAGCCTATATGTTAATCCAGGGTGTCAGCTACCTCCATACAAAATTTTATCAAAATTGGTCCAGCCGTTTGAGCGTGACGAAGTAACAAACATATAAACACACTCACAAACTTTCGCCTTTATAATATTATATTATTATATAATGTAATTTCTTTAATCTTCTCGCACACAATAAGATACAAAGGCGTACTTAATACCTTAGGCATATTCTCTATCAGTCAACCAAGGGTGGTGAAGAGATAAGATGGCAGGTGCTCTGTTTAACAGGAGTTAATAATAATAAAAAAGATAACATATTTAAGGAATTATAAATAGGATAGGGTATGATTCTGTTTTCGCCATCATTTAGAAAATATATTAATAAATATTTATGGGTATAGTACACTTAGGTATATTAAACTTACATGTAATAAAAAATCTCGAAGTTTTGTCATGTCGTAAAAGCCGTGCGAAGCATGGGTGGGTCGCTAGTCTAAATAAAAAATCGACATGTAAATAAACTTTGTACATAGTGTAACAAATAGTCCTATAACAAGATTCAATTTACTTAATTTCGAGATTGCAAAAGAAAAAGAAATCTGTCTAATCTTTGTATCCATTTATCTTTGTCTGTTTGTTTAAAGACAACCACTTTGGTGGATAGAAAAGTAAATGTAAATAAAAAATAAGCTATCTCTCCAAGTGCGTGTCGTGGACCAAGTAGGGTTTCGTAGTCAATTAACAAATCTCAAAGTTTATAATAAACTATAATAATAATAATACTCGGGGACTGATATTATTTCTCGAGATTATTTGTCCCGCGTCACAGAGCGTATTGACTTCCTGAAGCAGAAGGTCTGTGCATGGGCAAACCGTATTCGTCGGTACAGGCGGAGAGTGTAGCTAGGGTTGCCAACTTTTTTTAGAAGAAATAGAGTAGGTATATTTGATTTTGAAGGAGGTAAATAAAGAGTACGGACGTACAAAAAAGAGTATCATTTATTTTGTACTTTTAAAAAGGTATTTTTTGTACTTTTTGCAGCACATAACAATTTTTCATTGTTCTAAAGGAATTGTATGAGTCCAAACATTCCAACTCTAAATTTATATAATTATATCAAGAACTCATTTTTGATCAATTTCAACGAAGCTCTATTTTTCTCTTCTCGCCACTTCACATTCATGACCGAAAATACTCTTTCAGTAAATGCTGAAGTGGCGGGAACAGAGAGTATATAGCTAATCATTTTTTTAAACAATCAAATTCTTCAGGACATTTTTTAAAAATACATTGCCATTTTTCTGCAGTGGATTTTTGCATAAAATCTGTGTTATTAAACAATTCGGCTTGGAGTTCTTTTAAAATTATTACTTCTGAATATAAACTGTCTATGTGTATGTTTAGTCTTTGTAAATTAAATTTTCCTTCTATAATTTTTTCTAAATGAATAAATTAAACAGTAAATAGTAGACTTTTTTATTCTGATTATGGGTCTTTGCATATTATTACAGACTGGCACTAGTTAAGTAAACATTGTGTAAAAAAGAGTATTTTAGCGTACTCTATTAGTGTTATAGATTATAGAGTACGCCTACATGATATAGAGGACAATACTCTATTTTAGAGTACGGTTGGCAACCCTAAGTGCAGCGGTACACTCAGAATCGCACATTCCGGAGTGATAAAAGGTGGGCTTCTAGAGCTTGGGAGCGACCGGAGCAAGGTGTGACTGACGCGCGCTACTGGATGATGACGCCCTGTGTTCGTTCTGGCGAAACATCTGGTCGGTGCCTGTCAGTCACACCGAAGGTGATTGGACTGGGAAGATTGAGCGAGCATGCGATATAATACGAGAAATGGGGGTACATATTATCAGCCCCCAAGATGTTGCTCATGCAATCCGTCCGTTGCCTAACTGGACATCACCAGGGCCGGACGGGTTGCACAACTTTTGGATAAAATGATTCCAAGGGTCGCAGGCTCGCTTGGCATCCCAATTTCAGTCAGCCTTAGAGTTAGGGTCACTAACCCAGTTTCTAACGACAGGATTAACCCACCTGCTCCATAAATCAGGTAGTACCGCGGATCCCAAAAATTATGGACCGATCACTTGTCTACCGACGGTCTATAAAGTTCTTACATCCATTTTCAGAGCTAAAATTAACAAACCTATTGATACCAACTCCATCATGTCTGTCTCTCAAAATGGATGTAAGAATGGGTCCAGGGGTACTAAGGAGCTGCTTCTCATTGATATGGCCATTAGCCAACAGGTTTGTCGTTCCCGAAAGGATCTGTCGACATGTTAGATAGATTATAAGAAGGCCTATGACTCGGTACCACATGAGGCTCATGAGGGTGCTGGAGTTGTATAAAGTAGATACAACTCTGCGCACCTTCCTGGTGTCGTGGTGGGGCAATGGAGGACGGTCCTTCGCTATCCAGGATGTCGAAATATCCAGAGGAATAGCGAGCCGATAAGGATCTAGCGAGGCATATTCCAGGGCGACAGTTTGAGTCCGCTTTGGTTTTGCTTAGCCTTGAATCCTCTAAGCACACTGCTGGAGGATTCAGGTCTAAGTTATCAGTAACATTTTAAAGTTGTCTACGGTTAATAGCTAATTTCGTGATTCATTTTAATAGCTGGTTGTGAGATAATAAACTTTATGAAAATATAAGATATGGTTCAAATTCTTTAGAATATTGCGTCTAGCATCACAACTAAGGTCGAATTTCAAAACATATTACAAGAGTTCAGTTGATATTCATCGTTGTCTGCGTTCGAAACCAGAAAAAACCTAAACACAGCTTTTTGTTAACAATGTTTTGTTTTTAATTATTATCTTTTTTTACTTTTTTTAACGAACGTCGGGAAATATCTTTTTAAATGAACTGTTTCAATAGAAATGAAAGAAAATCATTGCAAGTAATAAAAATGTTTGATACCTATTTCTTTAAAATAAACTTAAGTATGTAAGATAAAGTAAGTAAATGCTCATAGTTCAAAATTAATACATTTTTTATATCATATTCAAACCTAATCATTATAAACATTTTTAAAAAGTCATGCTAATGCTTGGAAATTTGTTATCGAGAAAAAATTGATGTATAAATGCGAGAAAATGAATGAATTTGTGAAATGTTTTATAGATTTATAGCTATATGTAGTGAATCAACGTGTTATTTAAATATAAAAATGCATTTCCATTTATAACAATAACATCACCACAGAATTTGCAACATTTCCTCGACAACACGCCGATCAAACTCCTGGGTCACCTGGGTCCTTACAGCCCAGGGCCGTATCACGAAGTATTAATGCCATCATGATTCCAGTGCGAGAAAGGGAAGGTGCTATCGGTCATGTATAGCTCCGTCTCTCTTTTACACCGGATAGCTTTAAACGTCATAATACGGCACCTGACCTAGAACCGTGTGGCTTCTTTTTATTCCCGAAAATAAAAAATCAGCTCAAAGCGATACAATTTTCGTCACCGGAAGATGCGCTGTCAGCGTTCGAGCAGGCTGTAAACGAGGTGTCTGCGGCAGACTAGAAAAAGTGTTTCGAAAACTGGTTCAGACGCATGAAACTTTGTATAGAGGCTAGTGGAGAATACTTTGAAAATATTTAATATAAAAATATTTACCTATAGAACTTTTTTTGTTATTTTCGTAAAACTGAGTGTCCTACGTAGACGCCAGCACATCAAGCTATCCGAAACTTTCAAATTTTCCCAATCAACTATGAACCTTATGCTTTAGCGTTAAAGTTGAAAATCTATTAAAGAAATTTGACAGATTGTAGTAGCTTGTTGTGCTGGCGTCTGTACCTGGATTGATTTTTGGGTACCTATTTTACATTTTTACCTGCCCCAAGCTCGATATACGGGTGCATGTAAGGCCTGCCAGTGCTGTGTGATAGGCCCATCCGTCGTTATTTCTGTCTCCGTCATCGAGAAAAAATTTACTGTTCAGAGAGAAAAAAGTAACGTGTTAGAATACATTAAGGCGTATGTAGAGAAGGTCTACGTTTGCACTTTAAGACAACCAGAAAATAGTAGATTCAATGTGGGTTTTGGAAATTTAATATAGCTGCATTAAAACAGAAGAGCAGAGGTGGCCCGATAGTATCAGCCGCGACTTACGAGTTGTATGTCGTAGGTTCGAACCCAGACAGACGCTTTGTGTGAATAATTTCATCACCACGGCTCTCAAAACAGTGAAGGAAAACATCGCTGAGGAAACCGGCACGTCTTAGATCGAAAAATTCGAAGACGTCTGACATCTACAAATCCGCACTGGGTCCTCTCACTGAGAGCCGGCCTTTGTCCCAGCTGTGTGAACAATATAGGCTAATCATGCTATGCTACGCATCCAAACTGTCGACGGTTGTACAGTTCACTTGCAGTCGACGTGCAGTTCTAACTCCTGCAAAATGGCGTAAGTAGACACAAATGTTTTGAGTTATCTTAAAAACCTTGAAGAGTCGCAAAATATTTTAAGAAAAGCACCTGGTAATAAATTAAACTTCTCAGTGATTTATTCAAAGTGGACTAATTTTAAAGTGCTTCCCGAATTCTTTAGTCGTTGCCTGTAATGATAAATCTCGCGGGAGATATCTACCCACACTTCGTTAAAGGGAACTTTTGGTAGATACTGGGATTACGAAGGTATAGTCTTATTATGGCATAGTTTTAATTAGGTATTAGACTACTGTAAACTTTTTATAAATAAAGAAATATAGCAACACCATTCAATGGAAAAATGCTTGCCGTGGGAAAAGTCGCGTAAAAATTATACATCATCTATCAAAGTTTTCAGTTCTTTATTACTTAAGGGCCAACAATGGATAGGTTTATCAAGCTACATGTCAGACATGGGACGTGATAGATCTTCCTCGAAATGGTGGCGGTGTTTTTCTTTTTCTTTTTGTTGTTGTACTCTATTTGTAGTCTACTAACATAGTTTTTTAAGTTTTGTAAAACTAACACGCTATGGGCCGATGACGCCTGATAATAAACGATTTTTATTTATTATTTATTAGCCTTTTTTTATTATTCACTTCTACGATACTATATGCTACGCTACGCTAATATATCTGATGTTTAGCGTCGTTCAGAAATAGTCAATTGAATTTGCGTTTTATGTTTAATAAATGTTGGATCAAATTGTTAGTATTTTAAAGAGAAAACATTTTTATTTTGTATGTTTGTTTGATTACTATCTAAACGATTGACCTACTTCCAAAATCTAGAAAGATAAATACTTTAGTCTACATAAATTACTTTAAAAATATACCATATATTATTATATATTTATATCAGGGTGAATGCGAAATGTAGTATTTTATTATTTATATCGCAACCTATCTATAATCTCATAACTTCCACGCACGGTAAGCGGTTTTTTATACACGAGATTATCAGTCATGACTTCATTAGCGTTGTGTCATTTACTTTTATCTTAGAAATAAAAACCAGCTGCTGCACACTGAAGATCTGATCTTATATAATTACTATCTTCTGCCCGCAACTTCGTCCGCGTAAAATATCTTGTTTCCTACCCACTCCGTCGCATCGCATCGCCTGCTCGCGCTATTATTTAGTTTTCGTTTTGCCTAGTTTCTTAGTTTGTTTCTTTTTGCTCGGCTTCACAGAGTCCTAGAGTGTGAATTTTAAAGTACGGTCTATAGCCTTCCCCAAGAATTGAGCTATCAAATGTAAAAATAATCTTTCAAATCCGACTGGTACCTACTACCAGAAATAAGCGCGTTCAAATAAACAAGCAAAACAACAAACAAACTCTTCAGCGTTATTATTAGTATTAGTATAGGTTTATAACTAGGTATACCAGATAATTATTATGTACTGTTCTCAATATAAATACCTATATTTTAAAATTTACTTAATTATTCTTAATAACTACTTTCTTATAATAACTGTTATTGGTTTGGCAATATTATTTATAAAAAACAGGGTCTGTAATTGTGTCTTAATGTGCTTGCATAAAAAAGCGGGTTTTCGTGCCCCAGTCCCCGCAGGTACAGATCACTGCAGGCTGATTTTCGAAAAAAAAAAGTTACATGTTTTAACAATTTATTTATGTGTGAGCGCATAAGTTAGCACGGGACTATTTCACCTTCACCGATCGGTACCGACTTTCCTTTACTAACAACCCGCTTTTTTATGCAATCAGCCCTAGCTTTAAGCCTTTGTAAGATAAGATTTCTTGTGATCACGAGATCACGTGGATACGTCACAGTTTCCAAGGTATCGAGTCCCTGCTGTGCTTCTGTAGGTATACCTACATAGATTCTCTTGAAGTTATTCCAAAGATATTCAGGGATAAAGGTCATAAAAGTCGGTGTTCTGCGAAGAATCTTCACAAGTCGTTAGCAGTTTAATTAAATTGACGCCTTTAACGAAAGATCTCGAATTTTCGATATCTACCCTTTGTCAAGTCAGAGAGTTGTAGGTAATGGCGTGTTAATGATGCTTTAACCTTTCATCCATTGGATTTGGAGAGTGTTTTATGTATCAATAGATCAAGATTATGTTGAATTTCCCCACGGGAACTTACTACCGGGATTAAAAGTACCCATGTAGTACCTGTGTTAATCCAGGTTACAGACTATTTGTGTGCCAAATTTCATCCAAATCCATTCATCCACCGTTTTTGCGCCAATCCGAATACAATCCAATACATCCAGACAAACGGACAAAAATTATAAAATTACTTTTTTTCAAATGTATGCCTACAGTTTTGACTTCGTTACTATTTATTATATTTATTAATATAGATAGGTAGACGGACCTTTTTTTTTTCAGGATGGGAAATTTTTAAATGACCCCTCCCGCTCTGGGTGGAGCGGAAGGGAGTGTCAGACTCTTACTGACTAAAACCCACCCGTGTTCCTTCCTTAGCCCTTTATGTTCCGGGCCAACGGTAACCTTTTCGGACAATCCCGCTGACCCGGCAGGCTTCGGTCCTGACGGGCCCCTTCGGATGACGCTGACAACTCTTTGAGGCGCGCGTGGAACACGTACGCGCCGTCCGGCACGGGAGGTGGACGGTCCTGACCATATGAAACACTAATTAAGCCGAGTCCGATACCGACTTTTTCTTAGCTGCATTACTAAAATCGATGTGCAGTTGTTACACAACTGATTCAGATACTGTTGAATACAGCCGCATCTATTTAAACTGTAAACGGACCCCTTACATTGCCGAGAAAATCCAACTATCCAAGCGGACAGAAAACGATAACTTGAAAACGAGCTATATATCAGCGCCTAAATTCAAACGTTGGTACGTTTTCAAAGGGGCAATTGTCGTAATTTTAAGAACGTTTACAGTCTGATCTCAATCTCAATCTCAATCTCAATCTGTCAAATATACCTCCAATTTCCCTACATTTTGGCAATTTTTTGTCGCCGAGATGAGACTGGCCTCCTGATCACAGTAAATATTAGATGGGTATATAAATGCGATTTTTTAGTTTCACGTAACGTCGTCGGCTCGGTAGCCCCGAATGACTCCGAATGCAGAGTGCACGATGAACAAATACAAGCACGGGTAACGAGCCTACAGACCCGCTGGGAATTCGACCACGGCCCCGTTGACATTTCAAAAGCTCACCAGATTTTTTCAAATATCTATCTCCCATTCGAAGCTTCGTTAACAAGCTGTCCTATCGAATTGCTCGTAAAATTTTACATCCTACATACCTGTCTACGATGGAACGATAAATAGAGGTCCATAAGAAAGAAAGAAAAACATTTATTTGGTGACAGTTGTCGAAATACAAGATAAAAATTAAAAATTAAAAAAAAATGTTTTAATAACAACAGTGCGTGACTCACGGCTGCGCCAAAAATGGACGTTCCATTTCAGCATGAATGACACACAGACAGAAAACAGTTTCATTATACCTACCTAATGTATTATAATGTTTATACAATATACATATAAATAAAAATATAGGTTGGCAAAAGGACATCGACGCGTAACTGTTACCGATGAAAAACCTGTTAAGGCGAAAGCGCCAGGATAGTTCGCGAAATTCATTTTTTTTTACATTTTTTGCAATTTGTTGGTCAGTATTAAGTTGTACGTTGATTAATGTACGATTCGCGGCAGTAATAAAATTGTATTTACAGAATTATAATCATTAAAGTCATCAACACAACTCTCTAAGACCAAGTAATTCCAAAGAATGACTATTTAATGAAATCTTGACATTTTGGGATTATACTAACCTAACAAATTGTATTACTGATTCTAATGATTATGATTCTGTATTCCTATATATTAATCCAGGGTGTCAGCTACCTCCATACAAAATTTTATCAAAATTGATCCAGCCGTGTGAGCGTGAAGAAGTAACAAACATATAAACATACACACACACACACATAAACTTTCGCCTTTATAATAGGTGAAGGCTCGTACACACAGGCGCGACGCGACACGCGACACAAAGGCACCGCTCGTCGCGCGACTTGCGGTGGCTTTGTGTCGCGTGTCGCGTCGCGCCTGTGTGTACGAGCCTTAATACGGGCTGGTGTCCGCAACTCCACGTCAATGCGCGTATTTTACGTACGTATTATATTTTATTTTATTTTTTTATTTTATAATATTAGTGTGGCTAGAATTATCGCACTGAGAGGTATCAGAAACGCATTTTCTCAACGGCTGGACTGAACCAAGCTATTACAAAGCGCTACATTGTCTGCTGCACATCATTGGGATTTACTGTGAAACGACTCAAGAGAGCAATGTTTAGGTGTTGCAGTAAAAGTTTTCACTGGCATGGCATAGCAACAGACTTCGTTTCTTTGTGCTGAATATCCCGAATGATCCCAAATATGGTAGTAATAGATGACTGATGGCCTAAAAAAACTATTGTCCTGTTGCCTGAGGAAGTAGTCGTTACCTACTAGTAATGAATATTTGGCATTTCCAATAAAATATTTCCTAAAACACTTAAAAACGCAAAACCTACACAATTTATTTATTTTCGGGATCCTCGTAATTGAATCATTGAAAAAACAGGTTAGTTCCATTAGTAAAAAAATGGAATGGATTGGATTGGATTCGCTTGAAGGATATTATTACTTTTACACAAATATGTGTATTAAACTGTCCCGATTTAATATTTCTGGCTTCAGCGGTTTACGCTCGACGTTAATGAAGTTCCAGTCAGTAAGCCATCTATTTTAATCTAGATAGGACGTTATTATAAAGAATATTTTGAACTGCTGATATTCAGGAACACAAGTATTTTAATTTTGTCTTACTTATTGAAATGATGGTACTTCATATAGACTTCAAACCGAATTCATGTGCACTCAATATAGATTTGATGAAGTGTCGCCGAGTTTAAATTCAGAATTCGTACATGTGGCAAATATTGTTAGACGCCGGAAGCGCTTGCCACCGGAAACACGTCACCGGAGGCGCACGCCCTCTACATCCGGCCGACAGAGGCAGAGCTATCCGAGCGACTTACTTGCGCTCATTTCTCGCCGAATGGATTCCAGGGAATCGCTTTTCAATCCGTCCAAGATACTCTCAAAGAGCCTTTAGTTCACTATCGAACACAAAAGACAGAGTCTGTCCAATTATGTACGTACGTCTCTGTATTACGTGTGACATACGTTAGGGGGTTGCTGAATCTTGCAAATCCGAAAATCCAATATAGGACACAATAGATAAGATTAAACGTCAGTTATATTGTATTGACTCACAGGGTGTAGGTCGTGAGTTCGAATCTAGGCAGGCGTTTTACTTTGAGTAAATAATTTCATCACAACTGCTCTCAAAACGGTGAAGGAAAACATCGTGAGGAAAGCGGCATTTCCTAGAACCCAAAAATTAGAAGACATGTCACATCTACCAACCCGCACTGGGCGCGCGTGGTGGATTACATGCAGCTCACTCCCTCTCACAGAGAGGAGGCCTATGTCCCATCAGTGGGAACATTATGCATTATTATGTGAGCTGATTATGCTATATTGTATTCTAAAGCCTGGAGTTGCCTGAGTGAAGGAACAAGTAAAAAACGTGTGCAGTTGGGTGACCTCCCGCAGGAACGAAGTTCCTTTCGCGATAGTCGCACGCACACACACAATATGAGAATGTCGCATGACGCAAAAAGCGTTATGCCCTTTCCCTTTTGAAGTCTCGAGCATAACGCTTTTTCTTTACGTGCCGATTTTTACCAGTCTACACCTACCACAAGCCGCGTTAAGGCGACTAGATGACCTAAGGCGCGGTCTTTTTCGGACTGCATAAAAAAGAAAGAGAAGCGCGATGACACACCGCTGGTAATTTATTGCAAAATATGAAGCAATTCTATTTACAAAAGATCTATAGTTTGGACTAAAAAATTAAAACACCTAGTGCTTTAGTATGTTGCTTATAGTATAATCTGGCAAAAAAATCATAATGATTGTAAGTATGGTTATTGTAAAATTAAGATTTTAGAGGTATCTTCATGATTTTTTTCTATTGTATCAAACTAGTTATGTTTTCACCACACTATCGACCTAGCATATATCCTGAAGAATATCATATATTTTTCTGATTTTTTTTACTGTAGTTGAGCATATACTTTTATTGTTTCTAAAACTTGCGTTTTTTGTGTTTAGGTCCTGTAAGCCGCTTTTTTTTTTTTTTTTCAGGACGGGAAATCATCAAATGACTCCTCCCGCTCTGGGTGGAGCGAAAGGGAGTGTCAGACTCTTACTGACTAAAACCCACCCGCGTTCCTTCCTTCGCCCTTTATGTACCGGGCCAGCGGTAACCCTTTCGGACAATCCCGCTGATCCTGTAAGCCCCTTAAGAAATGTTTTCAATCGAAAATCTTTTCTCACTTAAGTAAAAAGTGGGATAGTAGCTTAGTTATAAACATCCGTCACTGTACGAGTACTAAAATCTTAACAAAATTGATTGATAACGAAATAAATAAAAAAATATAATTTAACCTGACTTCCAAAAAGCATATTTTTTCCAAAGCTTTGAACCAATAATAGGCTTAGGCTGTATTTTTATTTAAAACTAACATGACCCATTTTTAGAAAATCCCACAATATGGTATTCAGCACGTTTTCATATTGTTATGTGTGTTGTAAGGTTTCGTGGATGGATTTCAATTTATGGCAGGTGTGTAGCTACACGAAAAAAAAGTACACGTGTCGCTCGCTCTATTACTTTATACAATGTTCACGCGTTATTTTCCCGCTTGGAAACCTGCCGGTCGATTCTGTTAGAATCTCACCGTCAGAAGTTAGGTGAATTGACCTGTCATTCCATCTTATGCTATGGATTGACACTAATAACGGCTCACTTTAAGCTCACTTCACCCGAGTTATCACGGTGAGATTTTTACAGAATAGTAACTTTTTAGTTTTAAAATAATGTCACGTAGCGGTAAGTATTACACAGGCTGTCCGAAATCGCGAAAAAAAAAACAGCTGTTCCCTACATTTATCTTCGCAAAACTCGTCAAAATGTAGGAAACAGCTGATTCTTGTTTCGCAAGTTCAGATTTGGTCCCATAGTAATAGTTATTCAATGATAAGTACAATGACCCCCTAAGAGGTTATCCATTAATTACTGGACACCCTGTATAGTTTTTTGTAGAGCGGAGTTATTCGATTTTTCTAATTAACTTTAAGACTAGCCGGTCGATCCTGTAAAAATCTCACCGTGAAAACTTAGGTGAAGTGAGTTTGTTTTTGCTAGGAATTGACACTATTGACAGCTCACTCCACGCTCACTTCACCTAAGTTTTCACGGTGAGATTTCTACAGAATAGCACCGTAGGATATTGATATTTCCAGTATTTCCGATCAATAGTCACAAGTTCTTTAATTACTTGGATAAAGTCCTGCGGGGTGATAGTAGCAATGGCTTTCATTTAGAGCTATTTCATTCAAAATTATTTGAAAGAGCACTATAAAAATATTATTATTTAAACAAGTAATATGGGCTGGTGTCCGCAACTCCACTTCAATGCATATGCGTATTTTACGTACGGTAATATTAAAACGGTATTATTTAAATACAAAAAAAAAAACAATAAAAATTGCAACAATAAAATGCAAACGCTAGGACTCAATCCGTGTATCGTCGATTTCACAAATCCTAGTAAGACAAGGATTTCAGAATACAAAGTTGCAAACGCCTTGGGTGACGTCCAAAGCAACTTGTCGCTTTTCATGCATCTTTGCGATCTTTCTCGGGACATGTTGCGGACTTGCGTTGGGTACCGCAGCGTGCCATATTTGTTCTACCGCAAGTTTTATTCGACGGTTGTTTTCACAACTTTTTGGTAAGAAGTTTCAAATTTCTTCTAAGGTTTCATTGTTTTGCTCTTATTATCTTCTATTTTCTTCGACAACACACGTACCTGGGTCCAATAGGCTTGAAATTTTGCAGAAGTGTAACGAAAGTGTGTACTAAGGAAGAATTTTTGTTTCATCCCTTATGGGAGGTTAAATAGCGAATGAAAATTTGTATGGAAATACTTTATTTTAGCCGATCAGAAAATCCCATCGGGCTCAATCATTTTAGAAAAAGTTAGTCTAGTCTATCCTTGTTATGACATATGGCCTTTACATGACCACCAAAAAACCTTTATTGAAACAGTAACTTACAGTTCACCAGAATTGCGGTATGCACGTTTCAACCTTACCCAATATTGTTTATACAGGTAAACTCTAAATCCCGCGGCTTTTGATACACCACAATACCGTGTATATTTTGGGAACGTGCCGCAAAATTTTCCGTTTTTGAAAACAAGGTTCGAATAACAGCCGGAAGTAAAAAATAGAGATATAAAAATGCACATGTGTATTGTGTATTGGATATATTAATTTATTTTAGTTTATAAATAAATAATGAAGCTCTTCCTTCTCTTAAAAAATGGGACTACAAGATTACTGATGCGTTGTCGGTGTAGGTATTACAATATAGGTACACTCCTGCCTATTATTCCTACGAAAAATATAGGTTTAATTTTATGTTAGGTATATTGAATATTTTGTTTTGGGAGTCACATGTTTTGGGATGCATGAAGAAGCCTCCTCGTGTAGCTCAATTTGTTCCGTCAATTACTCAACTGAACCGAGCGCTCGGCGCATCCTGGACAGTCAAACCCAACACCTTATTTGACTGGCTAATTCTTCCCTTGCGGTGGTAGGGCTAACGCCCGCCTGGTTTGCGACCACCCTCCTACCGGAGTCCAGCGTCAAGCAGCCTGCTGTGTTTCGTCACTGTGTGGGTGTTCCAGTGCCTTTGGCATCTTCTGGGCACGCTCGTTCCGCTCGTTCCTTATTAGGTTAATTTAATATTGTAAGTATATAAATACCACACCATCGCATTAGGTTAATCCTGTTATGATACTTGCTAAGGTAATTATAAATAAATAAATAAACCATAGGCCTTATCTATCGCTTTCCATCAGGCGTGATCGCGGTCAAAGCGGGCCAATTCAGAAAAAAAAAATGTCTGAGATTGGTCACTATTTTGTTATGTCAACTCTCAAAGAACACTAAAACCCTGAAAGGCTTTATTTGTTTATTTACCTTAAAACCGATATTAACATAACATTTGCATAGCTACTATCTTACCTTTTAGTATTATTTGTATTATTTTATGAGGGTATAACGTCTGCCTACTACGACACAACTAAATAAACTCGTGGTACATAAAAAGTAAATAAACTATAAAAATACAGACTACCAAAACCATAGACACTCCACAGTGCCTATGACAGTACAATTAAATTGAACAACAATAACTGAACTACAAAGGGACGTAATCTCTTTGATTGCAATAACGCATTTCCAAGAACTTTTGTAATGCGAAATCCATATTACTTGCCTCAGGGAACCCAGCGGTGTACCTACAAAAAATGGCAATCGTTCGCAATCGATCGCTTTCCATTTACGTTGTTGCAGACGAACTTTTCAAACTTATGCAGCAATGGATTAGCAATTTCCTTCAAAACCATCAGATTTTAATTGAAAATGTGTTACGTAAATTAGGGTGACGAGCCTGACCGAGACTTCGTGATTCCATTTCAGGAAGATTTCAAGCCGCCCCTTTCTGAAGTAGGGTCCAAATCGTTAAGTACCTTCTGACAGCAACTCGGTATTTACGAAGTCTTGACCTCGGGATACGAGTCTCTAATTGTAGTTTGAAGTAGACACATAATACTAAGTGCAGTCTGTCGAACTTCGAGTTTGTATTCGGCACGATCTGCACTTGGTAAATTCACTGAAATTTAACAGCGAACTTCAGAGAAAAACATGAGTAACTTTGGCAGAACAGAACAGAACTACTTTTGGCATTCTGGTGTCTTATCTAATGTCTGTCTGAGGCCTATTTTTACCTATGCAAATCTCGTTCTGTGAGAGAAAGACCCTTTGTACACGAAACGATTTCTTTACGGTACGGCGTACCTATAAACCGCGCCGTAGAAAAAACATGTCTGTCTACAAGCTTCCATAGTGATCCATATAACACTGACGACTGTGCCTACACACGGCGAAGAAACCGTAATTTTACACTGCTAGAAAAACTTGTGTGTACTGTCCTTACTGTCTGGCGCGCTCTTTGTAATAGCGGAGTTAATATTTAATGATCATAAAGTCACCTCAAGGTTAAAAAAATATCACCCATTTTACTAAATAAACACATCTTTTATTAGTACGAATTAACTTTATTTTATAAGCTTTTCTAAACAGAACCTTCAATTTGCTAAACAAACTAAGCCATGTACACAAACGTTCTTTTTTATTAGAGACAACTTATCTGTTTTATTTAAATAACAAATTAGTTATCAGCGGTTACCTATCTTACTAAAAGCATATGAAAGTATATACGTTACTTATAATAAAAAAACTGTTTTAATTTTTTTTTGTCAGACAGACAACATTTTTTAAAAAGTAGTAGAAAAATATTAGGGTTCCGCGCAAAAAAAATAAACCCCACGAAATCCAATTTGTTTTCTGACTGGCACGCAAATGAAGTCGCGGGCACAGCTAGTTATTAAAACAAATAAATTTATTAACATATAGAAAACCACGAGGATAAAGTTATGAGGTTATCTAATCAAAAATAAAGTAGGTAGGAGTACACATTGAGTCTTCAACTTCAATGTCAGGACGTAATTACTATTAATTCACAGAACTGCTGTATTAAAATTTTCAGTGAAAACTGCTTTAAAAGTCTACTTCGAATTAAGAGAATAAATATCAAAGGCGAGCGATATTTCTCCTAAAATAACTTTAGTCACGTACCTAAAATTCATGAGGACGCGAGTTTCGACCCGGGGTCGCGGTCGGTGGCACGAAAAGAAAACGGTTGGACTATCACATTGTTTGTTTGCTTCTATGGGCCAGCGGCGTTAGTATCTCATCTCATGCAATTTGCATTTGTTTAGCTACACAAAGGGCAACATACTATACATTTCGACCCACGACCTACCTATCTGTCCGTTAGATTGTAAGCTATGTTTATGTGTGCCGTTTATTTTGTCCTGTTTGCATATATTTGTTGGCTATTTATAGCCTGTCACATCCTTCTGAAAAGATCCGGTTAACTTTTTTCTGATATTTTCAAACTAACTCTTTTCTTTTTATAAATACTGTTAGTTTTGATAGTTCAACAACATTCATAGCGTTATTTACGTTGCTGAGCAGACATATTTTTCAAACATATGAAGCAATGGATTGGAAATATCCTTAAAAATATTCAGATTGAGATTGATAGTGTTTTAGCGGTTAACAATGGTATGTACACGATTGCCTACGAGTAACCTATTCCTATGTGAAAACACAGCTTTCGCCAAAGATGTCCTTTCCTTAACAGAATACACAATATCTGCAATAAAGTACCAAGTTGTCAGGATACTGAAACAATGTTATTGCACCAAACATTTCGTAAAACCAATGAGTATTTTTATTCCAAATTCAATCAAAAAAAATAAATATTACCGCGAATAGCAGCTACCATACTTAACGACGACATCTATCATAACCACAGACATTTTAAGCTCTCTACTTTCATCTAGTTATTCGCTCAAAAACTGTTTTTTCAGAACATTACTCATGCTAAGAGAAAGATGGATTGCTCTACGTTTTTATATATAGCATTACTACATTTGTTTTTTTAAGGAAAAATATTGTTGGTTTATCTTTTAAACTTATGTAGGTATTAGGTTATTAAATAATTGTATCATTAAACACGTTAGTTTTGGGATGGAACTAGATAAAGTGTAATAATAACCTCCCAACCGATTTCGGTCACAGTGGTTAATCTCAACGGAGATTACCCAGGTACAATGCGTGCCACGTAAGAAGAGACTTGACACACCACGTGGTCTGACATGCGCAGAACACGATTTTAGGTATCTTTAGCGGTATGAGGTCTGAGTGCGGGACGGGACCGGACGTCATAGGGGCGGCGGAAAGAGCGGGGGAGGCGGGGTCAAGTCTCTTCTTACGTGGCACGCATTGTACGCAGGAGATATTATAGTGCACAAGTGTGGGCGTAAACACAGGTGCACCCTCTGTTCCTTTACTCTCATAGTCCGATGGGACGGCAAGCCGACACGACTGGGGTTAGAGATCAGGAGCACAAAAAAGAAAACGCGATATTAAGTGATCGTTAATCATGAAATAGCTTTGTTTCTCTTGAATATTTTTGATAAACGTACTTGAATCGTGATGGAAATAGATGGTCCCGTTATGCTTTTAGATCAAAATGGTATGTTTACTAACTTTTAATTAGCCACCAATATAATACAACCTAAGCTGCTCTACTATATAGGTAGGAACTTACTACAACTTTCAGACAACTGTACATACGTATATATAAGCTTGGTGCCGTAATAGCATGAACAGAGGATTCACTTGGAACCCAAGTTGGGTAGCAGCCAGGAAAATTTTGCCATTGTACTAGTTTCAACTTATATGTAATATACATAAATAAATAGTTACGTTGACAGAACATTTAATATGGTATCGCTTCTCTCTCGGCCTTTTGGCTAAGATCAAAGTGTAGTATCTGTTATTTTCAGCTTAACATTTAATATGATTCTTGGCACACATAGATCCTTTGCTCCTAGATTCAGAACAACGGTCATATAATCGATATTACATAGGATTTGTGCCTACCTGCAAAGACCTGCAACACAACTAACAAAATAAGGATGCCTTTTCTTTTCAGGATGGGATATCATCAAATGATCCCATCTCGCACTGGGTGGAGCGGAAACGAGTGTCAGACTCTTACTGACTAAAACCCACCCGTGTTCCTTCCTTAGCCCTTTATGTTCCGGGCCAGCGGTAACCCTTTCGGACAATCCCGCTGACCCAGCAGGCTTCCGCCCTGATGAGCCCCTTTGGTTGTTGCTGTCAGCTCTTTGAGGCGCGCGTGGAACACGTAAATGAGGATGCCTCTGGCACCCACTCGGTGGATACATCCGCCATCACGCTTGTATTCCCCGAATGTGTTCATAAATAAATACATAGAACAAGAGTGCCATGGCCCAGTGGAAACGGCTGCGACTTACGAATTGTAGGTCGTAGGTTCGAACCCAGACAGGTGCTTTACTTTGTGTAAATTATTACATCACCACTGCTCTCAAAACGATGAAGGAAAACATCGTGAAGAAACCACATGGCATATTCTAGAAGGAAAAATTCGAAGACATGTGACATCTACCAAACCGCATTGGGCCCGCGTTGTGGATAACGGCCCACCCCCTCTCACCGAGGCCTGTGTCCCAGCAGTGGGAACATTCACGGCTGATTATGCTATATACAAACAGACACTAAGAAAAGAACAGAAAAATACATACCTACAAAGGTGATGCTTATTTCTAAAGAATACTTTCCAGCATACTTGCTTTTATAGCAAAGTAGATATATAGAACCTTGGCTAAGTATATTGAATAGAAAGTTACGTCACAAGCCATTGTCATGGTAAAATATGGGATTACCATTTGAAATAGTTTTGATTCGAAACTAGAATCGAGGTAATCGAAAAAAATGTGTTAAAACTATTTTTTTTAATTTTTTATTTATGAGGTTTTCGGACTTTTTCCTTTACTTGTGCCTTGCTTCTTCTCTTTCATGATTCTAGGTCAACGGGAAGAATGTACTTACCCTTAGGTTTTTATTTACTTGCGAGTATTTGCTTTGACTTAGAAGCTTGTTTTGTTTAGAGCTCCAACAAGGGCCCGTAGGTAGACCTACGTATTTAATATTAATTTCAACTTGATACCTCCAGGCGTTCCTTAGAAAAAGGGTCTTGACAGACTGTCAGACGGACGGACGGACAACGGAGTGATCATATAAGGGTTCCGTACCCAAAGGGTAAAACTAAGGCTCCACTGTCCGTCTGTCACCAGGCTGTATCTCATGCACCGTGATAGCTAGACAGTTGAAATGTTCACAGATAATGTATTTCTGTTGCCGCTATAGCAACAAATACTAAGACCAGAATAAAATAAATAATTAAGGGGGCTCCCATACAACAAACGTTTTTTTTTTTTGGTGTTTTTGCCTTGTGGTACGGAACCATTCGTGTGCGAGTTTGCCAGTTTATCACGTGTGTATAATACTTAAACATAAGTTTTGAACACATAACAATCAACACGAACTACAAAACTTATCAAAATGACTTTTTGGTACTTTCTTGAATCGATAAATAATACTTGTGTTGGCACAGTTGGCTTTTGTGCTATGGTCGCTACGGGTTGCGAGTTCATTGATCGTATGCAACAAAAAGGGGATTGATGATTTTTATATGTAGCTTAGTCATATCATAAGTCATAACTTACACCATTTAGTTTTTTTATTCAAAATGGCCGCCACGCGTGTAACCTATATAAATCGACAGCTGTCATCAATGCAAACAGAAAACTTAATAGGTTATGATCAATTTATATTAGTTTCATGCCTGGCCGCCATTTTGAAAAAAAATTCAAAATGGCGGACAGTAGCTATGCCACGGACCTTAAAAGCCCTTTGTGTAGCTTATAGACACAAGAAAAAAAAATGGTTTCTGCAAAAATGATATCTACCAACCACTATCTCCTCGATTGTCAGACGGATTGGTTGATGTACCTATAGGTAATTAGCACGTAGAAAGACATGCACGCTAGGAGAAGACCAAAGAAACGATGGATGGACTGTGTGAACGATGGTATGGTTAGTGTTCGGGCGCCACCGGCAACCTTCGGCTGCTGTCGTGTGACAGCGGAAGGCGGCGGGTGACTACCGTGATGAGGACTAATAGAGTAGTATGGAAGAAAATCGAATTGAATCGAATTGTTTTAAAGTACCAACTATCATTTATTATGTACACATTATGGAATGCAATAAAGTATTGAGTATTGAAATCACATGTTGTGCCGACCCTAACAAAATTGGGCTAAGGGTAGGCTCTTAAAACAGTGAAGGAAAACATCGTGAGGAAACTGGCAGGTGGATTACGGCCCACTCCCTCTCACTGAGAGGTGGCCTGTGTCCCTGTAGTGGGAACATTATAGGCTAATTATGCTATTATGCTAAGGGCAAGAGAATTATGCAATCCTATAAACCGCAAACTGACATAAAAAAAACAACCGACTTCCAAAAAAACACTACAACAAATTAAAGTTATTTTTCACTTTGTAGTGTTTTTTTTGGAAGTCGGTTGTTTTATCTTATTAAATGTTTTTATTTTTCACTTTTTAGTTGTACATAACTACCCCAAACAAATTCATAAATAACACTATTTGCTATGTGAATATCAGTGCCATGAAGTTATTGAACACATCTGCCTACCCCTTTAAAGGGTACAGGCGTGAAGTTATGTTGTGTGATTGCGTAAACAATGCATACACATGTTATAGCAGCAATCGGGGTTGATTTGCTGGCATTTATTGAAGAGTCCTTTGTCTGTCTCCGAAACTCATCATCAGATCTTTACGAAATTTAAATGGGACCATTTCGGAATAAACCTCTTTCGAACAAATAAAAATTTTGGAAATCCGTTTATATAATGGAGTTATGCCCGAACATACATTAAAAAAATATATATAAACATCCGAATTGAGAACCTCCTCCTTTTTTGAAGTTGGTTAAAAAAAAGACATTTATTCTTCCATGAATAAGTGACAATAAAATTAACCAACGGACCTGGATTTACAGTTGTGTGTATTAACCAAATGAACTAGTTTAACTAGAGCATGTAGCAGCGAGGCCCTCGCTGATTATAAACATGAAACCAATTACCTATTGTTATTCCACTGTACCTTTCTAACGAACCTGTGATTTCAACTATAACATGATATGTACATTTAAAGGATCAAAATCATTCTAAATGTCTCTCTTGTTTCCAACTAAATTAAGGGTTTCGAGGTTAGATTGCGGTTACCGGTTTTACCCTAGTCTTACCCTCCCGAGTAGTTACCGTAACAGGTCCGCTAGTAAAGTATCAAATCCAGGAAACGGTTAACCTGAATCTAAGGGCAATCTACTGAAGTGATTTGAAACAATATGCTAGTAATTAGTTTTGGTACTTGGCTTTGATGGCGTGCTCCGTTCCTGAAAGGTTCGGACTGTTATTGGTAAGTAAAACGTCTCTTAAGGTACGGTCAGCATCAAAAGTCGATTAACAATTCAGTTTTTTTAATCTCAGTTATTGACCAAAATATTTGTTCGAAATTGCAGCAGAAGTATAATGCGATTTTGAACAAATATTTTGCTCAATAACTGAGATTTAAAAAACTGAAGGGTTAATATTTTGCTCAATAACCGAGATTAAAAAAACTTAAGTGCTAATCGACTTTTGATGCTGACTGTACGTAAATAATTACATTGCCTTACGAACAACACTTACGGATATACACATGGTACTGTAAACCCTTTACACGCTCGCAGTACAATGGTAAACGAGGCAATGTCGAAACTTTCATAATTATTTCTAAGAATGGTTCTACTTTAATACATTTTTATATTTTTTTAAACGATTTCAAAAAAGGAGGTTCTGTATTCGACCTGTATGTATGTATGTTTGTTTGTATGTCTGTGATTTTCTCAAAAGCTAATGAACCAATTTTCTATAGTATGACTTCGCTTGTCAGCTAATCCGACTGCTACTGTTTTTTCTGCCATTCTCTATAAATCAATGTTTGTCTCGTATATTTACTATTAACTTTTAACGGACTCGCGAAATTTGCATGTAAGCACGAAATATGTAGGTATAACCTCCACAGTACCAAAACATTTGTTAGTTATTCTTCACCAGGAAACCACCAAATCAAGTGACGTGTTTGCCAAAAATCAAAGAAATCAATTTAACATTTGAAACGGAAAAGTTGAGCACAAATAAAATCACGTTCGCATCAACAACCTCAAGATTAAAGGTACCTACTGAGTGAGTACTTATCGCCTGCTTTATTTACTTCTTGTGGCTTTCAGATATTTTCACAAATGATGCTGCGGTTCAACATTCTTTCCTAGTCGTTCGTGTGGAAAGAAATCAAAGGATCTCTGGGTTTTCGTAGCCAGCGAGGTAACTGAAATTTCACGGGTCGTTGAGCAACGTTTTTGGTCAAAAAGGGAGCTTATCTTGGGGATGAAAAACTTTTAAAGTATCTAGGAATATCATCTTTCTTTTCTTTACTTTGATGTACTGAAATATTTAATTATTGAGAGACTAAAAGGTAGATTGGTTTTCTTAGTTCGGTGACGTTATTGCAAGCATGTCGAGATACGCAGAAGTTGGATAGTACAGTCATCGATGAAGGAAAACATTGTGAGGAAACGGACTTATAGGACTTTAATAGGGAACAGGGCGTGCGATTCTCCATACAAATGTATTACCCTATTTTCTTCCTGAATCCTCTAGAACAATTTTTTTCCATAAAATCAACGTCTGCTGTAAACACGTCCCCGTCATTTTCTTTTTTTCACTAACTAATTAGTAAAGAAAATATGACCCTCTAAAAATTACAAATATGCCCTATTTTTACCGCCGTGATTAGAGGACTTCCAGAAAAATTTGAAAAGTTTTCAACATAAGAAAAAATTATAGGAACCTAAACATACTCTTTCTTAAAATGTTAATGTAAAAAATAATTGAATCGGCTCAGTTTTCGAGGAGAAAAAAGAGGGGAATACTACACGTCCATCTCGTCAAAATTATTGTGATAATTTCGGTCTGAGCTGCAGCTGTCCCATCACACACTACGGGGGCAGACTTGAGGTAAGGCGACGGCAATAGTTTCTTCAAATACCTATTTTTCAAATTACTCGCAGGCCCCGTTCCCTCTTTGAGCAAGCGTTGTGATAAATGCTCGTACCTTCTTTGTTTGAAAATAGTCTTTTGTCCTGCAATGGAACAATAATATAATTATTGGATAAATGTAAAAGGCTCTCACGCAAATATTTCACGAAATCTTTAAGCTTATTTAATGGCTTCGTATAATACATTTTTAGATACATATTCCGGTAACATATTAAGTAGGTATAACCGAGCTACTTCTGTCTACATATGTATAGGTATATAAGTGTTACTGTTACTATTTTACTAAGAGCGAGATTAAATTTCAAGAATGCGAGGAAGTAAATTGGATTTTACCGCAACATATTGTATTCAGTTATATTTGCACGTTACGCATACAGACACGCATACAGGTGCGGGTAGGTACCATGTGTTAGATTACGAATTTATTATCAATTAAGGCTCCTGCAAACAGGCTAGACGCGCGACGCGAATCGCGCGCGACACAAAGGCACCGCTCGTTGCGTGATTTGCGGTGCCTTTGTGTCGCGCGCGATTTTATCGCGTTTCGCGCCTGTTTCATGGAGCCTCTAAAGTTAAGGGGGATGCAGGTAGCCAGCAAAATTCAAATTTACCTGCGATTTTTGCAATTTGTAGATTAGTGCCAGGTTGTATGTTGATTAAAGTATGATTTGCGACCGTAACAACTATGGCAGTACAGAATTATAAAATGTATTTTTCAAATCGGAAATACAACTGCTTAAGTTAGAATTGACCTCAAATGTCATGATTTCTTGAAATAGTCATTCAGTAGGGTAATTTATGAACTTAGAGAGATTTATTGATGATTTTTATGATTATAATTCTATAAATAAATATTTAGGTCGACAACCTGATACAGCAGTGCGATTCTGTAACCATCTCACCGTGAAAACTTAGGTGAAGTGAGCGTGGAGTGAGCTGTCAATAGTGTCAATTCCTAGCAAAAACAAACTCACATCACCCAAGTTTTCACGGTGAGATTTTTACAGAATCGACCGGCTGACCTGAAAATTGCAAAAGACCTAAGTTATTTTAAATTTCGCATGCTTTAGCCTTAACGGCTTTGGGGGAAAACTAAGTTGGAGACGTTTCATAAAGGGGTACTATTATACTAGCTAGTTTTGAAATTAGCCCCTTTTGTTTATTAGCTTAGTGTGATCTTATAAATTGTTGTTACTTACAGCCGGTGTCTTTGACAAGTTGTTTACACGAAGGCAAACAGGATGTTAGTTCGTGACTTTCTGTAGTTTCTGCTTAAACTTCAAATGGTGTATATACACTCTACATTAAGAATAGGTATGTTTGATTTACAAATTATTTTGGTATTACGTTTGTATGAACTACGCATGCTCCGCCGGCCCCTTAAAGGTTTGGTTTGGTGAATGTATTGTTTTATAAAAAGTCATAGAACAAAAGTTGTTGTTTATGACGTTAGTAAAAAAAAATTAGCGAAACAAAAATCTGCTGTTTATTTATGTTCGTATAACTCGTCAAAATGTAGGGAACCGCTTTTTTTCGCAATTTCAGGTTTGGTCCCATAGTAAAAGTTGTTCATAATGATGAGTACAATGACCTCTTAAGAGGTTGTTAATGTTTTACCAATAACCCTGTATAGGTAGAAGATGTGAGATTTCTATGTTCGGATGTTTGTTACTCAATCACGAAAAAACAGCTGAACGGATTTGCTGAAATTTGGTACACAAATAGCCTGGATTAAAACATAGAATACCTACGTTCGTTCCCGTGGCATAACTTCTGACCTCCATGTGGGCGAAGCCGCAGGAAAAAGCTAGTAACTCATATTTATAAATCACCAAATTCAAACTTAAAGGTGATGTTTACACCAATCATGTGTAACAGAGAAGTTAATTTTTCGGGATCTTTGACTATCAAGTAAAGCAACAAAAACATAAATTAATAAATATAGGTAATAATATTATATAGGTAATAGGTAATATGGGCTGGTGTCCGCAACTTCACGTCAATGCGCGTATTTTGCGTACAAATAATATTATATAATAAATACATAAGTTCATACTAACTTCTTGTTAAATTCCAGCATTATTTGAAACGTCGTAATATTCTAAGTCGACCGAATATTATATCTACCTATCTCATTCCGAGAATTCGATCAAACGGAATTCCTACGAAATGAAAATAGTTTAACTCAGTTGATAATGTTCGGGTAAATTCTATTAATTTTGGCGCTTGTCAGAAATAGGGAGAACTGACAATACTGTCCATTGTTAATACTTATTATCATCATCTACCTAGCCTTTTCCCAACTATGTTGGGGTCGGCTTCCAGCCTAACCGGATGCAGCTGAATACCGGTATTTTACATGGAGCGACTGTTATCATTATCATTATACCTAGGGTATGGTAAATAATATGATGTTTAATATATTTTTTAACACCCTTGCTCGTAAAGCTGATGTAATTCCACCGGTTTTAAATATGTAAGGAGGGTCATAAAAAACGCGTGTGTTATCAAAGCAAATAGTTAAGTTATAGTCCATACAAATTCCATAACAGCATTATTTGCCATTTCAAATTTGGAACTGATCGCCGCCGCCGCCGCCGCCGCACGACTCCAGCTAGTGAGCAGCGCGCTGTTGCTATTCAAATTTCGAACTAATCGCCGCGCGGCGCCAGTCAGTAGGCAGCGCTAGCGCGCTGTTAAAATGGCGGGAAAGCAACAGTGTGCATTCACAGATTGAGTTTATTTAAAATTAAAAAAAAACAGTTTATTCGGTAATTTAAAGATTCCATCCAAAACAAAGCAAATATAAGTGCCAAAATAACTCGGACAATAAATTTGGAGCCACAAACGAAGAAGTTTTGCCCTGAGCCGCGCCCCTCTTCTACTGATGATACTTTTTTATTTACAACTAATGACGAATTACAATGCTCTTCTGCCGCCTTTCAAGAAGTTTCGTCGTCTTCAACATTTACCCTAACACAAAACAATGACATTATGAATAGTAATAATAATAATAAAAACATAATTAAAAAACCAACTACAACTACGTATCATTTTAACAATTGTAATTTCACTAACTGTTTCAATAATTAAAAATGAACAAAATATAAAATGTTTTTTTTCTGTTTCCTCGCAAATGTGTTAAAAAACGTCGTACGATATACGTGCGTATGGTTATAACATGCTCGGCTCAATTACGCCCTCGCCTTCGGCTCGGGCTGAAATTCCGCCTCGCATGTTATAACCATCTTTACGCACTAATATCGTAATGTACTATTAGCATTACGTATTTATTTAAAAGTATAAATAATGTAGTTATTTTCTTGCATTATATTATATGTAGGTTTAGTTAATATTTTAATTGAAGACTTCACAAATCATATTAATTTCTTCTTGTACTCATACACTATATTGTCTATTTCTTTTTCATTTCTCTTTTCACAGGTCTGCTGGGAGAAATTTCTTAAGAAATAAGTATTACCTTTACAAAGTCAAAAGTCAAAGCATTTATTTCAAATAGGCACATAAAAGGCACTTTTGAACGTCAGAAATTACAACAAATAGAATTGATTCTAGTCGTACTCAATACCTACTTATATATTATGTCGTATTCTGAATCTATTTTACTGTGTGTACATTAATTATAAAATAACTAACATGACATAACCGTCCCGCATGATGAGAACCTCGTGAAAGCTGAGAAAGAAAAACAAATCAAGTATCTTGACTTGGCTCGCGAGGTTGTCGACATGTGGGATGTGGACTCAGCGATCATTGTACCGATAGTCGTGACAGCCAATGGATTAATAGCCAAGAGCCTCGACCAACACCTGAGGAGGCTCTCGTTGGGCAGCTGGATCAAGGGCTTGATCCAGAAAGCGGTACTTCTGGACACGGCCCGTATTGTTAGGAGGTTCCTCTCTCTGGAGCCCTGACCGTCGGTAGCTTGGACCCTGTTTCCGATTCTGGTGGGCTACTATTTTTTATATTTTTTTATACTAATATTACAAAATTTAATTTATATGTATTTAGTTAAATAAAGGAAAAAATAACTAAATAAAATGACTACCGACCGAGATTTTTTATACTTATTCGAGTCAGGCTAACCAAATTAAATAGTCGATAAACGATTTTCAATAATCCTATTAATTTAACATTTTAATTTGGCTAAAGCGATTTGCGTGTCCGGGAACAGGTCGGCCGTCAACTCTGATACGATTTAACACCCACGGACGCAAACAAATCATATGGACAATGATAACAAATAAATCAACAGTTTTAGAAAACCCGTAATTTAGGTAAAATCGATGATTTATTTGGGACCCCGGTAAAAAAAAAATGGTGTTAAATCCGCCTCAGTACATTTTTATGCTTAAAGTATTAAATAAAGAGAGCAGTGATGACCCAGTGGTTACGGCCGCGACTTATGAGTTGTAGGTCATAGGTTCGAACCCAGACAGGCGCTTTACTTTGTGTAAATTATTTCATCACCACTGTTCTCAAACCGGCGAAGGTAAACACCATGAGGAAACCGTCAATCGTCCTAAAACCATAAATTCGAAGACATGTGATATCTACCAACCCGCACTGGGCCCGCGTGGTGGATTGCGGCCCATTCTCTTTCACCGAGAGGAGGCCGCTGGACGTAGCTGATTATGTAAGGGTATGTAAGTTAAGTTAGTATGGGGAAGTCTGAAAATGACGTGGACGAATTCGCTGGCAAAGTGATTGGAGATAATTATATCATCATCTGCCTAGCCTTTTCTCAATTATGTTAGGGTCGGCTTCCAGTCTAACCGGATGCAGATTACCAGTATTTTACATGGAGCGACTACCTATCTGACCTCCACAACCCCGTTATTGAGTAATACGATACCCCTTGGTAATACTGGCTGTTAGACCTTGGGGCTTCTGATTACCCGAATGTCAAAGATCCACAAATGACAGCCGGGACCAACGGCTTAACGTGCTCTTCCAGGCACGGAGGTCTCTCGGTATGTAAAGATGGTCACCTGTCCACAAACTAACCGCGGCAAGCGAAGCTTAACCTGATCGATCGACCTGTGCGGCTGTTATTATTTACCAACGGGCCCCTCAATTGTAGATAAATTAACCTGAAAAGATTCCTGAAATGATACCCTGTGATTGTACTTTGACATCAAAGTAGCTTTACAGTAGCTGTAACTACTTGTATTTAAAAGCTCATTATATCATGCCACAAATGTATCATGTTTCAAAGTTCAGTGAATAATTGCGTCATGCTACAAATGTCGGTCACGCACTCAACCATGACTGAATATCAAACCCGGTTTAAAAAAAAAGCAGAGTAAATCATAAGAGTGGTGTATTGATTTTACTATAGGTACTTACCACATTTATTCGATTAAGGCTCCTGCAAACAGGCGCGACGCGCAATATTACCGCGTGTCACGCCTGTTTGAAGGAGCATTTATTGTCTAAAGGTAGATTATTTGTAGAACTATTAATAATTTAGCTAAGTCAGACAAGGCAAAGAACAGTGCCTACTGAAGATACTATTATTACAAACAAAAAAATCATGTCCTGAATTCATGGTTTCAGTTTGCTTGCATAAGTTCTTATAGTCCTTTTCACCGTCTCCTGTGACAGCGACCCACATTATTTTTTTTTTCTTTCGTAAGCTCTATGATGACTAAAAACGGAAAATTCTACAAAACCAATATCGTAACTACTTAAACAAATGTTTCCAAAAATATTTAAAAAAAATTAAAACTTAATCATTACAAACCTCACTCATACGACTAGGACATGATGTTGTGATGGCACGGTTGGCACCGTGGTTAAGCGATTGACTGCTGCGCTGCGTGTCGCGGGTTCGATTCCTGCACGGAACAAATATTTGTATGACCTACTAACAAGTAGTTGTTTTGAGTCTGGCTATTTGTGTATGTGAGTTAAAATGTTTGTAAAAGCACCCACAATACAGGATAAATTCCCAGTGTGGGGTAACGTTTAAAAAAAAAACACTTATGAAAAAACAACCGTTGATTGAAAATTAACGTATGCGCATATTGCACATACCACAAACGATTGCTTCCATATTCATGACCAAATTATTAATTCCGGAAGGAATTATTTAACTGCATGTTCTCTCTTTCCCTCTCCATCAAAGTTTTGTTTTTGTACCATTTGTACAGACGCCAGCACATCAAGCTACTACAATCTGTCAAATTTCTTTAATAGATTTTTAACCTTATTGCTACAGCATAAGGTTCAAGGTTGATTGGGAAAATTTGATAGTTTCGGATAGCTTGATGTGCTGGCGTCTGTACAATTACTGCGCTAAAGTAGCCCGCGAAATTAAAATTTGTATACGTTTTTTTTTGCAATTTGCTGGTCAGTATTAAGTTGTACGTTGATAAAAATATGATTCGCGACCGTAACAAATATATATTTCCAGAATTATTATCATAAGAATCAGTAATACAACTTGTTAAGTGAGTATAATCCTAAAATGTCAAGATTTCATGAAATAGTCATTCAGTAGGATTACTTGGTCTTAGAGAGTTGTGTTTATGACTTTGTTGATGACGGCTGAACGGATTTCGATGAAATTTGGCACAAGGGTAGACCATGACCTGGATTAGGACATACACTACCCGGCGATAAATATTGCACATCGACCTTTGGAAAGAGACAATCGGCTAATTTCGGCTTCGTAGAGCGTTATCTCTGTCGCACGAAATACAAACAGTCCGGTATCTATTAGGAGCTGTTAAAACAATTATGATTTGCTTCTTTTGATAATTATTTTTATTCTTTGTATAAAATCGATAGGATCGAATAGGTCGATGTGGAATATTTAGCGCCGGGTACTGTAGGTTACTTTTAATATTCTCACGAGCTCTAGACACATGCGGGTGAAACCTCGGAGCGCAGTAAGTATAAAACATAACACATGTTCTTGATTCTTGAGTACACCTAATCCGTCCTTTTCGTTCGAGAATTAGTCAAGTAAGAGCCTTTCACAGAGGCTTAGCTGCCGAATGTAAGAGCTTATCACTGCAATGCTGTTTTATACACACATTAGCCTTTTACGAACACGACATAAAGCTTTATGTATCACAGCACAGCACATAAAACTGAAGGATTGTAAAATATGTATGGTGTCGTTCAGTTCGCGGAGAGTAAGGGTGGCACTGTGGCTGTGGTTGTCAATAAATGGACAACACCAAAAAAAAAAGAGAAATCTATTGACCTACCGCAAAGGAGGCGAAAGCGTTTGATAAACTGCTATAGAGGTGTTCGTCTCCAAATGGACAATGGAAACTATACGAGATCGATAGAGTTTTTTATCAAACTGGTAAGTGAGTTTTTCTATGAGTAGGTACCTAGGTAATACTACCACAACAATTTCAGCAACTGGTGGCTTGAGGGCAGTTAACTTTACCATGCTTTAAGCCTGGGTACTGGCTCAGAATTCAATTACAGTAGGTACTGGGTTGTGCTTATATGAACAATTTTGGTTTAACTTAATGTAATTAAGAAGAAATGAGCAAATCAGACAGACCATTCAAAACGGTAAAGGAAGCATAAACCAATATGACACGGTTGGCGCAGTGGTTAAGCGATTGACTGCTGCGCTGCGTGACCCGGGTTCAATTGCCGCACGGAACAAATATTTGTTTGACCTACAAGTAGTTGTTTCGGGTTTGGCTGTTTGTGTAGGTATGTGAGTTTAAATGTTTGTAAACGCACCCACAATACAGCCGGTCGATTATGTAAAAATCTCACCGTGAAAACTTAGGTGATGTGTGTTTATTTTTGCTAGGACACTATTGACAGCTCACTCCACGCTCACTTCACCCAAGTTTTCACGGTGTGATGGTTACAGAATCGCACTGTAGGAGAAATTCCTAGTGTGGGGCAAAGTTTCTAAAAAAAAAAATACGTCAAAAATATGTGACATCTACTAACCTGTATTGGGCCCGCGTGGTGGATCACGGACTAATCCCTTTCACAGAGAGGATCCTATATGGCAGCAGTGGGAACGTTATAGGCCGGTTATGAGCGATTCAGTAAATAAATCCACGTTCGCAGGGCCGGCAGAATGACAAGGCGAAAAAATGTCGAACCATTTTATTTCCCTAATGTAAAACATAATATTTACAGCTTAAAACGACTTTTTTATCTTCGCTGAGCCACAATAGCTACCGTCGAAAACACGGAATGATAATATTGTTCTGGCTGTTTCAAGGAAAATGCAACTTGTGGCTTGCACATAAGGTTTGTATTGCAACGGTTGAACGAGAACATTTTTTGGGAAACAATTTCGGTTGGCTAACCAGACCTGAAAGGCAGACGTATATTCAAAGTTCGTTAACTTTTATCATAGAAGGATGAAGCTTGATAATCTAATGTGGAATCGTGTTAGCAAAATCAAAGAGGAATCAGTTTTTTTTTTGTATTCTCTATTTATTAACGAGGGTTTGATCACATAGTGAACATGCCACCCTCATAAAGGAATCAGTTCAAACCGATTTTTTGCCATCATCAACGTAATTATGCAGTCTGACCATCACCCTAATTGCGTAACACACGATCGATCACAATCTGAATGATTTTGAAGCATATTGCTAATCCATTGCTTAATATCGTCGCTCGCATGACTAAAAGTCCTATCTCATTTTTAGCCGATTTGAGTCAGGACAACTACACTCTTCCATTCGTGATTCTTTACATTTTGTTGCCTTTCAAAATGATTACATTTTGAGATCCAAATAACATAGATCTACGACGGTTAGTGAAAAATTTAAAGAATTACGAATAGAAAAATGTAGCTGTCCCAGCCCAAATCAGCGAAAAAATGAGATAGGACTTTTAGTCATGCGAGCGACGATAATTATGTTCGAACAATATGTTTGCCCAACAACGTAAATAATACAATTAATGTTATTGAACTGTCAAACTGAAAGACATTGCTACTGTTAGTGTGTAATTCCAATTCCAATTCCTCTAAAACTCTTTTTTAAGTACCTATTTGCGAAAACCACCACGGTTTGGTAACATATTGGTGATCGCAGCACAGCAGTTGATGCAAGATCATTCTATGCTATCATCCCTTAGTAGCCTTTTACATAAATGATAGAAAAGGACAACCTCTATCTACTGAAACAGAATGTACTCGCAGATAAAATTTTAATATGACATTTACTGAGATGCTCGAATATGAATAAAATACTGTAGAAAATTTCTATGCGAGCTTGTTGAAAATATTTGCGAGACAAAAAGTATTATCTCAGCATACTGTTACAGACAAGTATTAAACTAAACAGCATTTTTTAACCACCCCCGCTCTCGTCACTAAAAAATTTATGCAGGGATTTTAATGAAATTTTCACCGTTGTGATGCTTTGCACCGCAATATGCTAGCCCTGCTTTACATGCTCTATGTAATTATTTCATTTGAGTCTCTTTGAAGTTTCAGTGTTCTTGTTTTGGTAGTATACATACTTAGTAGTATTTTGATGTAGTCTTTTAAATTACTAAATGAAGTACCTGTGGTATGACTGTTTCCATGAAATACAGGGTTATATATTTAAATGAGAAATATGGTATTGAAGTTTTTGGTGTTTGTTTATGGATATGAATTCTTGTGCGTTATAGTCGTAGTTTTTTTACGAAAGGGATTTCACGGGTTTCTAATTTTTCATGAATTTTTAAAATACTAATTTACTTACTTAATCAACGACGACCTTGTGAAGGCCGCAGGAACCCGTTGGATGCGAGAAGCACAGAACCGGTCGAAGTGGAGGTGCTTGGGGTAAGCCTATGTCCAGCAGTGGACGTCTTTCGGCTGAAATGATGATGATGACTTACTTAATGAAAAGAATGATGACTATTGAAATACGATTCGTTTGGTAAACGGTTTTAGTTTTTATTTTTAACTGAATTTACGTTTACAAAGCAATTTTTTTGTTTTTTATTACTGAGTTGGCCAGGTCAAGACCTGAATCTCGCCTGATGGAAAACGACGTATGAGGTCTATGATGGAACAAGCGTGCCCAGAAGATGCCTGTTTGGTTCTACATGGAAGCGAACTCAAGCTACTTATTTTTAATGCTATTGCAGGCAAATCATGAGACCTCGCTTCGGCCTTCTAACAACAAACAACAAAATTTCAGCCATATTTGGCAAATAACCAATCAACAAAATTTATGAATTAACTTCACAATATGCTCCATTTGCATTCGTCTTACTCCTTACGGAAATGCCATTAAAAGTTGTTCTGTAGCCGTTCAAACTTATCGTCACATATATATCAATATGGCGACGCCTTGCGAAATCAAAGAAGGTACAGTACAGTCCATGTCAGCGGTAACGTTTTGACCTTGAACTGGCCTGGCGTAGGACGGAGTTTCAATAGAATGAGAGGCCAGCTTATACTAGTTTTGTTTCCAATGACGTGCAGCCTATTGTACCTAAGTTTGGTTATTAGTATGCATGCCTTCACTCTGATGTTGCCATGTGTCACCAAACATTGTACTGAGGATGTATTAGATATAATTAATCAGATATATATCTTCCGCGTTGTTTTGTTTTAGGATTTGCTTAGCATGATAATGGTGCCGATTGGGATTGTTCACAAACTAAACTAAATTTAAGTTCAGTGCATCTTTTTCTTACTATTTCATTAAGAAAAGGACAGAAGATAAATTTTAGTTTAGTCCTGTCAAATTAATCAAAAACAAAATCCCTGCTAAAAGACAAGGAGCTGTGTAAATATGTGTGGTGCAAACACGGGTCTATTAAGGTGCGTAAGCAAGATGGGGACAAACAAGTCTACACGGTACGTTCAAACAGTGATATCGAAAGAATCGCCAAAGAACTGCAAAATAAATAATAGGTAGGCATAGCACAACGGAACCCATTTTTTTTTTCAGGATGGGAAATCATCAAATGAACCCTCCCGCTCTGGGTGAAGCGTAAGGGAGGGTCAGACTCTTACTGACTAAAACCCACCCGTGTTCCTTCCTTAGCCCTTTATGTTCCGGGCCAGCGGTAACCCTTTCGGACAATCCCGCTAAAAAGAAAATCCTCAGGCTGGGAACGAACCCACGACAAGTATCTTTAACCCGGCATTATGCCCCGAGACCAACTGGTTTCTTACAACGGAACCCTCATTTTGCCCTGGCATTGTAAGTAGGTACTTACCTACATCTAAATGTCAGCTCCACCTAACTGATTGTTATAATTAATAATCACACAGATTCATTCTTATTAAATACTGTACGGACGCCAGCACATCAACCTACCACAATCTGTCAGATTTCTTTAATAAACTTTCAACTTTATCGCTAAAGCATAAGGTTCAAAGTTGATTGGGAAAATCTGACAGATTGTGGTAGGTTGATGTGCTGGCGTCTGTACATAACTCATGGAACGATTTTACCTGCGACATACGACCGGAAAACAACGAATTACTATTGTTACATGTTAATATAAGTTTATTTATAAAAAATCACTCGCACCTCGAGTACATTATTTCTAATAGCCCAGTGATGGTACACCTGATTATAATTACGGAAGTTAATATGAACGACTCAATAAGCTCGTTATTTGAACTGCAGGATTATTCAAGGCACACAGAGCTACGTCTAAAATCTATTAAAGAAATTTGACAGATTGTAGTACTATACACTCTGTACTATACACTCAATCCACATGTGAAAACAAGCTGCTCTTGCTTACGACTCTTTTAATTATGACATGACGTGACAAATTTTGATATGTAATTTAAAAAAACCGATCGAGTGCGAGTCGAACTCGCGCACCGAGGGTTCCGTACAAATTTATAAGTATGTAACTACAAATTTATAGTTTTCGGATTTTTACCCTTAGTTGTGCTACATGACCTTGCTTCTTACCAAATTTCATAATTCTAAGTCAACGGGCAGTACCCTATAATTTTTGATTCCCTTGAAGTGTCGAAGTATACTTTTTTGCGGCATAAACGGCCGTATCTTTTTTTACGTAAACTCAGAAGTTTTATTTTTTCACAGCTTCAAGGGACTGTACACTTAAGTATATGGTTTTAATTTAAACTCGGTATCTCTACGCGTTCCAGAGATAAAGGGTCTTGACAGACAGACAGACGGACAACAAAGTGATCTTATATGGGTTCCGTTTTTTCCTTTTGAGGTACGGAGCCCTAAAAATTGCACATCCAAGTAGCGATAGCATTCATGTTTTTATTCATTTTTAAAATAGTAGGAACATAAAAAGAAAAAGAAAGGAAATACGTTTATTTGCGGCAAACATGACGCAGAGGAAAAACAATAATAGAACAAGTCTACAATAGCATCCAACAAATAACAACATTCAACATCCTCTGCTACTTTTTTTAGTCTTAACGTTGGTGTGAACGTTATCTATGTTATTGACAGAAAATAACCGTCACCATAGAAAAATGATGAACCCATCAAATTGATTTATCGATGGTCCTCCAGTGGAAATGCTCAAAGTGCTCGTCTATTTGAATAACAGGAAGCACACGGTCCGTCGCCGGAAGTGGTCGTGATGCGGGATAACTTCTGGTTCCGGTGAGCGTGCCTGACCAGTGACATATTAGTGGGTAGGTATGTCGGGAGCCGTATTGTGTGGACGTGATGTACGTGTAACATGTCTTCGAGTTATGTTAGGTACCTATTACAATACTAGCGACCCGCCCCAGCTTGGCACGGTTTTTGTGACTTTACAAAACATGGGGGTTTGTTTATTATTTGTAAGTTTAATCTTTATACACAAATATCTTCCGGAATAATTTTTCTAATTTATAGTGAAAACTGCATCAATATCCGTTGCATAGTTTAGAGTCAAGTCAAATCATTTGTTGGTTTGCAAACATGCGTATTTTAGATGTTTTATTATTATTTTTGAAGTGAAAACTTCTTTAGCGGCGGCGTTGTGCACTTTTTTTTGTAATGGGTAAAAAATGTTAAACTCGCGTCAGGACACGTGACCTGATCGAAAATTCGTAAGACGGATGGCCGTAGCCGGTACCGCGCGTGTTTTGTTTATAAGACGATTCACAAAATACACACGTAATTGTTCAAGTTTTCACTTCTGTCGGCATTCCCGGAGTGCCACTGCCTTTTTTTTTATTTTTAGATGTCTTCCATGTTCTACCGTCTCATGAGTATTACTTATATGCAAATCATCATCATCATCATCATCAGCCTATAATGTTCCCACTGCTGGGACACAAGCCTCCTCTCAGTGAGAGGGAGTGGGCCGTAATCCACCACGCGGGCCCAGTGCGGATTGGTAGATGTCACATGTCTTCGAATTTTTGGTTCTAGGACATGCCGGTTTCCTCACGATGTTTTCCTTCACCGTTTTGTGAGCAGTGGTGATGAAATAATTTACACAAAGTAAAGCGCCTGTCTGGGTTCGAACCTACGACCTACAACTCTTAAGTCGCGGCCGTTACCACTTGGCCACCACTGCTCTTAAGCAATTTTTAAGTGATCTGCCGGTCGATTCTGTAAAAATCTCACCGTGAAAACTTAGGTGAAGTGAGTTTGTTTTTGCTAGGAATTGACACTATTGACAGCTCACTCCACGCTCACTTCACCTAAGTTTTCACGGTGAGATTTTTACAGAATAGCACCGCAGTTTAGAAAAGATGGCGCAGAGGCCAAGTCATAGGCAATCCAAAACATTGCCAGACAGATTCAATCGAACAAATATTTGCATGGCCTGCGAATAGTTTTTCCAGGTCTGGCTATTCGTGCCTGTGTAGACTCCCACGAAACAGAAGAAATCCTAGAAACAGAATAAACAGTTAAACAAAAACTCTCCTCAGTTTACAGTCACTGCATTAGACACACCTGGAAAAGGAGGAACATCATTTTCGCCATGTAATGAATCAATTGCAGAAAAACTGATCAGAAAATATAGCATAACAGTATAAACGTGCACTAAAGACGTAAAAAAACAAACAAAAACTCTCCTCAGTTTAGTCACTGCATTAGAGACACCTGGAAAAGGAGGAACATCATTTTCGCCATCTAATGAATCAATTGCAGAAAAACTGATCAGAAAATATAGCATAACAGCACAAACGTGTTAAAGACGTAAAAAACTGAAGTACGGTGGACCGTTATGTCGCCGCACCGAACGGTGTCATGTCTAATGCATAGTAATGAACTTCGACATCCGAAACCCGAACACACGTTGACCACTAAGAGCAAAAGATACGAAACTGCACGGCTATTTTCCGATTCCTATAGCTTACGAACCGTTACCGATGTATACAGGGTCAAATTAAATTAGCTAACGAAACTCCGCAGACGTGATGAGTTATCGATATCTAAAAGTGATACAAAAAAGTAATTAATTTTATGATTTTTTGTGGGGTCTTAGACCACAAGTAATTAAGTCACTTGAAATATAGTTTAAAAAATTGTTTTTTTTTTTTTGTGTAAACTTCACAGACATGATGGGTATCGATATCTAAACACGATAAAACAAAAGAAAACAGCTTTTTTTTTCACTTCCAATAATAATATCGCTCAGTCTCTGAATATCATATTTAGGTTTTATTCCCAAAATATCATTATCAGCAGTCGTTAACCCTAACATTAAAAAAAACTTTTTAATTTTTACCCGACTGCGCCAGAAGTAGGGTTATGTTTTTCGAGAGTATGTATATATAATTGTTTTGCACGCTCTGCACTGCTATTTTCTATTTTTTATTAACTTAAGTTATTTACACAGTCGGGTTTTTTTATTTTTTAAATTAGTTTTTTTTTATTTAATTATGTTTAATTGTCTACACCCATCACGACTGCAAAGTTTCGCTAGAAAATTAAATTTGACCCTGAATACTGCTCGTAATCCTGCAAACAATACTGCATCATAATTTCTAAAGCGTAACTAGGTAGACAGTATACCTACTCCTCCAGACCGTATTTCCACCATGGCGGCCAATCGCAACGGAGACTAGCCTTCGGCGCGGGAGATATATTGAATAGAATAGAATACTCTTTATTTCTCTTTTTTTCTTTTCTTTTTTTCTCTTTATTTTTCTTTTTTTTTTTCTCTTTTTTTTTACTCTTTTTTTTATTCTTTTTTATTTTATTTTTTCTCTTTCTGTTTATATATTGGTGCACTCTCATAGTTCATTGGGACGGCAACCCGGAGAAAGATCAAGCACAAGGCAGAGGTAGACCATAATCATCATTAAGAAGCGACTGCTGCTGTTAACCGTGCAAGCTTATGTATATGTATGTCCTCTGATTTCTTCCAACATATTATTTGTAGTCACCTTTTTATTTATCAATAAATCTATGAGTGGTGTGCGTCCGAGGAGCTTGTATGTAGCGGGGCTGAAGCAGGTGTGCGCGGGGCAGGGGAGCGCGGGCGCACGACGCGAGCCGATCCGTGAGTAGTCGCCTATGTAGTCAAAGCAGCCCGCACGTACAACCTCCTCGTTCGCGACACTTTCGAAAACCTACAATCTTGATTTCTTCATTACCTCCGCTACAGCTGCCTTACAATGGAAAAGTAGTTTCATTGGCTCTCCAATTATTGTTGCACCAGTAAAACTACAAAAAATCTTACTTAAAATTTTATTTTTTATAACAAGCCACATGTCAACTGTGACCTCTGAGTTTGTTTCGGCCTTTCTCAAAACTCAAAGCATTTATTTCAATTAAACTATTTACAGGCACTTTTAAATTGTCAAAAAGTCGGTCAGTCAGAAAATATGAAGCTAGTTGCCCATTCCAAAGCGTAGGTACCTATGGAGATGAACGGGCAAGAAACTCCATGGACACTCTTTTAAATTATATTTTTAAAAAATATTAGTTACTTACATCATTAATGTGAATTTATAGTTATATGTGACAACGATGTAAAAAAGACGACGAGTCTTCTCAGAGTAGTCAGGTAGGAAACGCCCACCTCATCCAATTTTTAAAATATAATATCTACAGGGTGTAAGTTTAATCACCGTTATCCTCTTAATGGGTCATTGTACTCATCATTATGAACAACTTTTACTATGGAGCCAACACTAAAATCGTGAAAAAAAAATCAGCTGTTCCCTACATTTATGTTCGCTTAACTCGTCAAAATGTAGGGAACAGCTGATTTTTTTTTCGCGATTCCAGGTTAGGTCCCATAGTATAAGTTGTTCATAATGATGAGTACAATGACCCCTTAAGAGGATAACGGTGATTAAACTTACACCCTGTATAATAAACAAGTAACATGACTCAGTTGTGTTAGTACTACTGTTAGTATTCCTATTCTAATCAATCACTGCCACACGCCTAACACCGAGGTGGACAGCTTACAGCAGCGACTCACTTATAAAAAATTGAGTGCTCGTCAAACGGGCAGAATAAGGTAATATGATTGACGTGTAAAAGTGTTTGTGGAAACTGTGGTGCAAACCTACTTACAGAAATAAAATAATTTATGATTAATCCGTTGGTATTTCCCATCGGCAAAAATGACGAACTTGCACACAAATTTTTATCTATTAAAGTTTCATCCATTTAAGGCTGGCCAAACACGGACTGCTCCAGCAGTAAGCAGTGATCAACATACACGGACTGCTCGTGCAGTCAAATTTAATCTTCAGGATATATGCTAGTTAGATAGTGTGTTGAAAACATAATACAATTTTGGTACCTGCCTGCTTGCTGCTCTGCGGTTTTTATTGCCGCGTCGTGGAATGAAGAGCGCGGGCGGACATAACTGCGCGAAAGTAGTCGACCGCTTGAGCAGTCAGTGTATGCCTGGCGACTACTTGACCGCACGATGAAATTTCACCGCGCTGCCGACAGCCCGAAGCAGTCGCGACTGCTCGAGCGGTTCCGTGTATGTGTGTACGTAGAAGACTGTAGTTTGCAATGTAGTCGCAGCTTGAAGCAGTCGATACTGGCTGCTTCAAGCTGTCCATGTATGGCCAGCCTAAGAAATGAATTTGCAAAAATCCTTCCTTAGTGCTCACCTTTTCTATATAAGGAACACTTCTGCAAAACTTGGTGCTTCTAGACCACTTTCTAGACCCAGTGGTTGTGGTTGTGCGTTGTATTTCAGTGAATGAACTTAAGATTTATTAAGTGGATCTGAGCAAAGTATTACAATTTCCTTTGGAGAATCATCGTATGCACGGTCACCCGGTGCACTGTCAGGTTAAATGAAAACTTTGACCGACCTTGAGACCTTACTCTTATATACTCCGGATTTCTCTTCCAATAACAAGATCAGACAGAGGCACCGTTCTAACAATGTCACATTTCTGAACAACGGCTTCCTTACCTTGGTGATCTAGGGTTGTGTTTGACAGAAAGGAATAACCCTTGTTTAAAGGAACACAAAATACTCAATGGCTCATTGTGTATCATGTGACGGTTCTATTATATTTTGTTGTTATGTCATAAAGAATTATGATAATAATATCTTTGATATATACAACTAACAATACAATAGCGGTGACCTGTTCCCACAGGAATGCAGAAGTCAGAGCCCACATAATGATAATTTATGATAATTAATGAGCCTATAATGTTCCAAGTTTACAGGCTGATTATGCTAAACACACTGCTGGGACACAGGCCTCCTCTCAGCGAGAGGGAGTAGGCCGTAATCGACAACGCAGGCCCAGTGCGGGTTGGTAGATGTCACATGTATTCGGATTTTTTGGTTCTAGGACTTGCCGGTTTTCCCCTGATATTTTCCTTCACTGTTTTGAGAACAGTGGTGATGAAATAATTTACACAAATGAAAATGCCTGCTGAGGTTTGAACCCACGACCTTAAAACTCATACGTCGCGGTAGTTACTACTGGGCCACTACTGCTCCATATCATATTTTCATTTTTTTTTTATTTGCTGCTCCAGATTGCTGTTTAATGGTGTTAATCTTGCTTATCTATCGAGGCCTTTCAGTATTTAGATTCTAGAGTAATTTCTGTTGGACTTTAGTAACGTAAGCAACACCGCGCGTGTTTTGTTTATAAGACGATTAAACGCTTCGGATGTGTGCGGCTGTACTCGGGATGTACTCGGTTTTAATGTATATCCGATAAGTCAGTGAGTGATGGCAAAGTATTCTGTTTGTGTTTTGTTTTCACTTCTGGCGGCATTCACGAAGTGCCATTGTTTTTTTCTTAATAATTGACTTTTACTACCGCAATGCGTATGGCAGTCCCATTATACATTAGTATATGATGGAACTGTCATTGCAGTATACGGATTATATTTAGGATTTGGGCCATGGCACTGAACAAAGTCTTCTTCGCATCATCAACACTTGGTTGAGAAATTTTCATCATTATTTGTATCAGACTCATATCGAACACAGTCCATCAATAAGTGATGTTGATGATTAGGGGACTCCCTTTTCCGCACTTAGACTCCCATTCGGTCCGTTGTGCGTGGGGAATAAGTGATGTTAGTCTGTTAGGCACAGTTAGGCTGTTAGACTATTACCAACTAAAACCACATGTTACTCCTCAAACTACAAAACCCAGGAGTCTCTCTTAATTGTCTTGTCAGGTGCTCAGCCGGTTTTTCTGTAAAAATCTCACCGTGAAAACTTGGTGTAGTAAGCTTGAAGTGAAATGTTAATCCCTAGCCTCAGTTGGGATACCAAATTACTCCAAACTTCACCTAAGTTTTAACGCTGAGATATTTACAGAATAAACCGGCTGTCGTCGCCGTGGCGATAAATAGGACCTTCCTCAACTCCACACATCACAAAACAGCACAACTCACATGTCAATTTACTTACTCATACTACTGCATAAGCCGCAGCACTTAAGGAGCAAAATAAAACATTTTATTTCGTCCTCTTCTGCTCAGGTTTTATATTTATATACGTTTATAAAGTATAAAACAAATTGCTGATGCTTTAAAACGCGCGCAGTAGTGAACGCCGGGTATTATCAGTAATTAAATTAGACTTGCAAAACGTAGACGTAGGTATACTATACACAAGTACGTTTACTTCCAAGCATTTATTTCCTTCACGCACAGCGAAAATTTAACGTATTTCACGGAATATTGTTTCCAGTTTGTGCAAGCTCGAATTCATCAAGTTTCGTGTTTCGGAAACATTTTTGCTTTGAACGCAACCTGAATGGAATTGTTTTCATCTCCGAAAGAGGTTATTTTCATTTTAGAGGTCTTTGTCCCGTTTCATCAAACTGTCGAGGTTAATAAGATTTTAATATTGAATGCGAAGGTGTCAAGTTTGTTACGTGCGGGTCATTCAGTCTATTGTATCGAGTTTACGAGCAAGAAAGGTCGTAAAATAAGTATTGCTGAAGGTTCAGCTATCAATAAACTTGGTATTGATAAAGTTGCAGCCGTTTTGTGGAAAATGAACCACAAACCATAGATTACAAGAGGTACGTTTGAAGGCACTCTTAAATCAATATTCAGACCTGTTCAATCTACATCATTCCTATCCTTGGTCGATAGACGAAGAAACTGTCACACATGATAGACACTGCAGTCAATCAATTTGCCTTAGCCTTTTTTCGATTATGTTGGAAACGGCTTCTAGTCTAACCGGATACAGCTGAATACCAGTATTTTACTTGGAACAACTGCCCATCTGATCTCCACAACCCAGTTACTGGGTAACACGATACCACTTGGTAATACTTTTGGGCTTCTGACTAACCGTAACGAATTTCAAATATCTACAAATGACAGACGAAACTAACGGAATGGATGGGTCTCGATATGTAACGGTTGGTCACCCATCCAGGAACCTACTGCGGCAAGCGTAAACCCGTGAGCTGTTATTATTTAGCCACGAGATTGACACTGCAGTACAATGAGAACTACATTGTTCTTAGACGCGAACTCTCACGCAGTGGCAACCCTGCACAGAGGATCGCACACAAAGTTGCAACTTTAACTATTCATGAAGCCATATAATCAATCATTTCTCGGTGAGGAACTTTTGAGTCGGGAGCTTGATCTAGTTACATATTATCTACCATAGACAAGTTATCTATCACCCCAACACAGTTCCTAGTTTAGTTCTGACTTTCGTACTGACTAAGTTTTAGTTGCATCTAACTTTAAATTTGTAAATTTTTCAATATTCTCTTTTCTCATTATAGTTTTCCCTGTTATTGTTATTTTCAAGTTAAAAGCTGTGAAGCAAGCAAGCTGTGTGTCAAGCTGTGGTCATGTTTGTCAATACTTCTGTCTTCCAATTTTTCCATATAGATGAATTAAGGAAAAGGAACAAAAGGATAATCTTTTGAGATATGGCCATAGTGTCTATGTTTTGTTTTTGTAAAGATAGTATCAGATTCAGTGATTACTCATCTATTTTGGCTTCTACGTGTTCCTGTTCAGTACTTACGTAAGTAAAGTTATCACTTCACTCCATATTTGTTCGGTCTCCCTAAGACAACGTATTTGGAGTTTCGCCAAAAGTGTGTACTGGCCCCTCACCACGGTGTAACTTCATAAACACAACCATATTCGAGCCACTGCACCCACCTACTGAGATTACTTGTAAAGCAGGTCTCGTAATATACAGAATGTATCATTTAGGAATACAATTTTCTTTTTAGTATTTTCAAATATCTTAGGAACAATCTGAACTTCGTGAGAGATAAGTTTTTGAACTAAAATCCAAGCCTGGCAAGGCTGTAATAATTAATAAAAAAATAGTTTATCGTCAACTTCTTGACATTTCATAAGCCACCAAGTCCAATCTAACTTTTTGCTTCTGATGAATGTGTCGCGATAAGTCCCAATGTACGATTGATCCTCAGTTTTTATGACTACACGGAGTATCAAGCTTTAAAAATCTGTAAAAGATTTTCGAAAATATGTAAAATGAAACATATTATCCTTAGGCCCGTTGTATACACAAGTTTTTCTTGCCGTGAAAAACTACGGTTGATTCGCTTTGTAGGCATGGTCGGCAGTGTTGTATGGAAGCTTGTTGACGGACACGGCGGCACTACGGCACATCGCCATCGCCGTATGCGCATGTAGTACAAGCTCACACGATTTTTAGGGTTTCGTACCGAAAGGGTAAACACGGGACCCTATTACTAAGACTCCACTGTCCATCTGTCTGTCTGTCCGTCACCAGGCTGTATCTCAAGAGCCGTGATAGCTAGACAGTTGAAATATTCACAGATGATGTATTTCTGTTGCCCCTATACCAACAAATAATAAAAATAAAATAAAGTTAAAATTTAAAGGGGTATAAAAGAAAGGTGTTTTTCGGCGTTTTATGCCTTGTGGTACGGAACCCTTCGTGTGAGAGTTCGACTCGCACTTGGCCGGCTTTTCTATGTTCACCGCGTTTACCATAACGAAACCGTGCCGAGTACAACGGGCTATAAGCACAATGTTCATCATAATTACTTCGCAAGAGCAGCTCAAATAATACACTATTTTCATAATCCCTCAAGATTTTAATCAAAGGACAAGACTTAACTCCATCTGTCCAGGAACATTTAGGTAAACGCTAGTGGCAACAGACAATTTGAACCGCTCCGCAGTGGCTCGGTGCCAAACTTTGTGGTTACTTCTCCTGAGTTTTCGGAAACCCCAGTGTATTAACAGTCGCTATCGATTGACCGCTTAACTATTTTAACTATTAGGAGATACTTACGGAAACTTTACAAGAATTTCTAATAATTTAGAATGTTTTAGCAGGAACAATTTGGAAGTGGCCATCTACATAATGCCTACGTAAAGCAGCATGCAGGAAGCAGTCTTCGACTCCCGGCCACCGTAGGCCCGGACCTGCGGGCGGAGAGTAATGGGTAGCTCACCGTTCGATCAGGACCAGGCCCATGCCGGACGGCGCGTACGTGTTCCACGGGAGCCTTAAAGAGATGTCAGCATCAACCGAAGGGGCCCGTCAGGGCAACAGCCTGCCGGGTCAGCGGGATCGTCCGAAAGGGTTATCGCTGGCCCGGAACATAAAGGGCTAAGGAAGGAACACGGGTGGGTTTTAGTCAGTAAGAGTCTGACACTCCCTTCCGCTCCAGCCAGAGCGGGAGGGGTCATTTGATGATATCCCATCCTGAAAAAAAAAAAATCATAGACACTTATTCTCTGTAGCATAATCATATAGCATCATAGCATAATCAGCCTATAACTTTCGCACTACTGGGACACAGGCCTCCTCTCGGTGAATAATTTACACAAAGTGTAATTACGCAAATTTGTTTTAAGTGTTTAATTTACGCAAAGTAGGTTAGAACCTGCGATATTTAATTTTGTAAAACATGATACGTTTATTTTCTCTTGGCTGTAACTTACCTACCTGTCAAAAAGAGTAACCTAGATAAAGTGGAGGAGGGGGGGCTCACGGGATCAGATGGGAATAAATCGATAAAACAGAGTAAGACAGAAGATGAACTAGCAATGGGATCGAAGGGAGGCGGGTGGAGGGGGGTCAGGGGATCAGACCGGATTATATCGATCTAAAACTCGTAAGACGCGATCGTTACCACTAGGATTCCACTGATCTCATTCTCTGTAGTGCTTTTGGGAATTCGCCTTTGATTTATATTCAGTCTTTTTTTACTTTTTAAGGCTCCTTCAAACAGGCGCGACACGCGACAAAATCGCGCGCGACACATAGGCACCGCGCAAAGAGCAGTGCCTTTGTGTCACGCGCGATTATATCGCGTGTCGCGCCTGTTTGTATAGGAGCCTTTATTCGTGTTACAAAAACTGGTCAGTCAAAAGAGAATTTGATTTGCGCACTGAAATTTGCATGCCCTCAATAACAAAAAATAGGACCAACGTGCTTGGCAAGTGAAGGCCGCGTGGAACGGGTGAACACATGAGTAAACTTATATCCGGTTTTTTTTTCCGGGTTGTGAAACTCCTAAATCTTATAATAAACTTACACACATTCAGATTTTCGTTTCCACCTGAAACATATATCGGGTCCATTGATCCCCTGAGGTTAAAACACCCGAAAAAAGGATTTTGGACGACTTATGTATGGGGACTTTGAATTGTCAAGACTGAAAAGACCGCAAGGGATTTTATTTTTTGACCCGCAAGTTTCAAATCTCGAAGTTCTCCGAAAAAGAAAAATTAAAGAACCGCCACCTTATATACCGCCAGTGCGTTGCTTGATAATCAGTTAGTGACGTCACGCCTTCGATTCTATCTGCTGAAGAAATGCGTTACTCAGCTTTTTTCTTCTTCAATCGTGTAGGTAAGAGTATTACGTAGCTTGATAAGTATATACCAGGGACTTGAAACGTTACTCAAAATAACGTTACGCGTAGTTCCAGTACTGATAATTTGTACCGTTCCACCAGCATCGTAACAAAATTAATAAAAAGACTAAGTATAACGATACTGACAAACGGAACGACATCTTAAACTGTTCACTAACAATATGACCAATATATCGTTGTTAGTATAACGATATTACGAGACGTTATTCATTTTGATACTCAACTTTGCCAGCTTCATGACATAAAAGATGACGAAAAAGTATGAAGAATAACGTAACAAATGAATCTGTAACGTTTACCATAACGTTATTACAAGCAGATATATGCTTAATGTTACTGATACCTACATATAACGTTACTTATAATATTGTTCTACGAAAATGATATTCTATAACGTTTTCTTTGTAACATTATTGATATTTTTAGGTTTTAGTATCGTTACAAATTTTGGAACATTGAGGCTCCTTCAAACAGGCGCGACACGACACGCGACACAAAGGCACCGCAAGTCGTGCAACGAGCGGTGCCTTTGTGTCGCGCGCGATTCGCGTCGCACGTCGCGCCTGTTTGCAGGAGCCTTTATACGATAACATTAGTGGTAACGGAACGAAATTCATTTCTTTTTCAAGTCCCTGGTATATACAAATATTTACATGTACAAGTAGAATAGAAGAACGTTAACGACAGGATGAATGATTTTCAAGAACATCTTGGTCTAGTAGGTATGCATCTTATGAACTATCGAACACACCACCACATGTCACGCGGCATGGCCTACCTTTACTTACACATACTCTTTGGAAAACTCCATTTGCATTATTATTTTAGACTTAAACCCATTTCAGCCGAGAAGATGACCGTAATTAGTTACCCAAATACGGGGACCCGGACAGACTGGATCAATAATATTATTGGATAGGACACAGGCTGCAACGCTGGTGTTTGATTGTGTCAGACGGTTAATTGGTACGATCTTCTCTGGACGCCGAAGGCACCCCAGGGTTTTCGGATATACGGAATCGGTTATGTTCGGGTCAAAGCACGAGTGACAGCGACTTTGAGTAAATAACTGCAAGGTATATTATTGTCTTCCTCAGCTCAAATAATCTCCTCCTCCTTAGATTATCCGCTATAATAGAAAAAACTTTTTCTGAAACTTTGTCTTTTATGAAGCGACTCATGCTTTGCATACTTTTAGGTACTAAAAGTAATTTTTATTACTTTTAATATTATTTTGTAACCAATCACCTGCGCCGTTACAAAATAATGTTACGATAGAATATATTAGTAAATGTTTATTTGTATAGGATGTTAGTACATTCTATGGTTTTCACATGATCTGACCAAGATTATTTCTAGGCTTTTAAAGAGAGTGTGACCTCTGAGTTTGTTTTGGCCTTTCTTCTTAGACTAGCCAGATGGGAAATGCCGACCTCATCTAGGTTTTAAAATTTGATTGACGTGTAAAAGTGTTTGTGCAAACCTACTTACTGAAATAAAATCATTTATCATTATGATTTATGTAAATCCACATTTTGTCCAAGACTATTTTTCAGCCTGGCTCAATCAAAACTCAGAACAACGGTATGCTCGATATTCATGCTAGCGATCACTAGATCAATGAGGCCGGTTTCCAAAATGTTTATCCAGACAGCGCGGACAAAAATAATGCTGTGTTTCAACAAAAAAAGCCACTCCAGTTTTCAGAACCACTGAAATAAAAACCACAGGCAATCGTACATCCAGATATTTCAGCCTGGTCGGTGCATAAATCAGTTTTTAATACCATAAATTTAATACACTTGGGCACGGGGTAAACAGGGCGCGGAATCAGGAGATATCTGTTCACTTTCGTCCCAGATTCTCCCCAAGGAATCTTGGGAAGGAAAACTGTAGATACATATGGCGTTTTTACGGCGAAATGCGTTGTGATTGATAATGGTCGTAACTGCTTACCGATGTGAAAAATCATTTCTGCGAGCGGATTGGTTTTTAAAATTTTTGATTGATGATTTTTGTACGATTTCTCGTGGAATGCCTTTTAGTGGTAAGGTTACTTTTAAAAGGATATTTGTCTAGTGTAGATGTCTAGTTGATGAGCTTTGATTTTTCATAGAATACTACTCGTGGCGTGAGAACATAAGAAGAGATTTTAAATCGACACAATAAAGATGTCCTAAAAATAACATGAAACAGCTTTTTCCACAATTTACGAGGAACATGTAACACTGGTTTGTCCAGCGAACTAGTAATGTCTTTCAAACCATTTTTATAATTAATAAGCTTTGGAAACCTTTTCCTAAACAACCCTAAAACTATATGCCTTACCTATTTCACTACTTATATATGTACAATATCACTAAGGTAACTTAAAAGTCTAATGGACCCACTAAGGTAATCTGACCAAACAAAAGGAAGGAAGAAGGTTGTCCAACCCTTTGTACCGAAAAAAACGAAAGTAAGGTAGGTACAGGATTAAAATATCCCAGATGTTTTTTCAGGATTTCCCCACGTGTAAACGGCTTTTAAGTGATTTTGGGGACAATGTGTACACACAATATATATGAAATATGCTCTACCCACACAGTTCTTGTTTGAACATAATTTTCATATTGTTATAGGAAAAAATATGGATTTAATCTGCAAACAATTTTCCGGGATATTTTTTTATACTTTATAACAACGTACGGAAAACAGAATAATAAGGAAGAAAGCCCTTGTTACCGAAATAAAATACTTAAAGTTAATATATTTAATTAAGAAGCTTTCGTAAGCCTTATAAAAAAAAATGGTAGTGAGAAACATTTTTTCTTCAAATTATTTTAAGACCGCGTTTCCGAGATTCAATTCCCTAGGCGTTCTCATTACTTCCTTCATCAAGCTTCCAAGTTAAATCCTTAAAAGTAAGGTCTTAAATCGCGCCACACTTTTAATAATTTCTATTTAATGTGCTAAGCTGTGAGTAAATTAATTTCGCACCGTAATTTGAATGCACCGTATTTCCCGAAAGCGGTGAAGGATGTTGTCGCCGGAAGTAGTTAGGTCTAGCGGAAACAATGCGGCGGCGGCGGGAAGATGCCACCGGTTCTATGCCAAATTTGTAATTTATACACGTGTGTATAAATGGGGGGGCCCGTGGCTAAATAATAACAGCCGCACAGGTCGACCTATTAGGTTAAGCTACGCTTGCAGCGATTGGTCTGTGGATGGGTGATCATCTTTACATACCGAGACCCCTCCGTGCCTCGGAAAACACGTTAAGTCGTTGGTCCCGGCTGTCATTCGTGGATCTTTGGCAGTCGATACGGGAAGTCAGAAGGCCGAAAGTCTGACAACCAGTCTTACCAAGGGATATCGTATTACCCAGTAACTGGGTTGTGGAGGTCAGACAGGCAGTTGCTCCATGTAAAATACTGCTACTCAGCTGCATCCATTTAGACTGGAAGCCGACCCCAACATAGTTAGACCCCAATGCTCAGTCCCTCTCACCGCAAGGAGGTCTGTGTCCTACCAGTGGGAACATTATAGGCTGATCATTCTACACGTGTGTAGTATACACACTTGTAGCTCGTGCACGAGCACGTGTGTAGTATACAAACGTGTAGCTCACTACTGCTCACAGGCAGCTATAGTCGCCGGCACTTAACTTGGCAAGAGGCGTTAGTCGTTCCTCTCCTTTCTTTCACTTCTATCATGTTCTTAGGAACATGATAGAAGTGAAAGCAAGGAAGAGAACAGAAGAGACATGAAGAGACATGTTAACATGTTAGCATGTTAACATGTCTCTTCAGACATGTTTAGAAATAAATTATGGCAATATCTATAGAATTTTGACAAGCAATTAAACTGTCATTTTTTTGTTGCATTATTCACCGAAGTCAAATATTATTATATCCGTGGAATAAAATTGACGTCTGACAATTCCAGAATGGAAAAACTGACAAAAATTCAAAATATATTATCAGAATAATTCGAAGACAATAATTACTCTAGATGAAAGATATTACAGAGTTTATTCTAGATATAAATGTTTGGTGAAATTCGCCCTAAGTGCGCAAAAGTACTGAGTCCCACTACGCCAAAACCTTGCCAAGTTACGTGCGACTGTACGTAGGTGTTATAGATTTTTTTAACAAAGAACATCAAGCAATATTGTTTCCCAGTTTGCATCTTATAAACTAAGTAGTGAGAAAAGTTTTTTTTTTAAGACAAACCAGCAAAATGTTTTTGTTCGTGGTTCAGTAGTGTGCCTGATTTTCATTAGGACCTGTGATCTGACAATTCGCATTAAGGTTCCTTCAAATAGGCGCGATAAAATCGCGTATCGCCCCTGTTTGCAGGAGCCTTTAAGAATGCCCACGCGATTGAAGAGTTAAAGTTATTATTATTAATCATAATCGATAGCCACATTGTTTATTCATGTAAATAAAGTTGTTAGATACAACTTTATTTACATGAATAAACAAGTTACGGCTTCAATCCGCTTACGACGAAGATCTCATTTAGGCAACTGAACGAAGTCAACAATTGTGTTGTTACTACAACTGTATTGTTGTCTGTATTGTGAATTGTGATAAGGTTTTCGGGTTTAATAATAATTTGTTTTAATTTATATTAAATAAGCATAGTTTTTAAATTTTGCTGAGCATGAAGTTGGGCAATGGTGTTTTCCCTTGGGAATTTCTCAGGGAGCCTGGATGTGTAAACGTTTGTTGGCAATAGGCTCGCCCCCAATTACATGAGACTGGATCATAACTGGCGAAATGTGGGTAGTACAACCACATGGCACCCCTCTACCTAACCCTTTGTGGATTACAGGCGTGATGTTATGTTATATTTTTAAATAAATGTTTGACCTAAACTAATTGGATATAAACGTCTCGGGGTAAAATGGTTTCTTTTATGCACTAGTTGTATAATGGATTTATTCCGGTCTGATCCCCTTTTATTATATTGTTTGATACTACTTAGTACTTACTACCCGGCCCAGGAGCGCGTGGGACGCGGTCACTACAAGGAGGCTGCTGCAGGCTGCAGGCCAGGGTCTCTGGTCTTTGTTTGGCGGTCTATGGTTTTTGACAGCATTGCGTGCAGAAGTGCTATCCGTCAGCTGTCAGCCGTTCGGTGTAATCTGGTATCTCAATAATCTCTTGTTGATTTCTTTAATTTGATTAGTGATGATTTTGTTCCTCTGATTGTAATTTTGCTATGATTGATAATTATTTTTATAATTCATGTAATTAGTTTTTAGGATATCAAATATTTACTTCTGTCCTAACAATATTGTAATGAAATAAAGAATGAAAGAAAAATGCGTTTATTGGCATTGCAGCAAAAAAAACACATTAAAACACCACCAACACCACCAAAGTACACCACCAATACCACCAACCATCACCGCCTTAATGACAGTAATAACTAGGACATGATATGTACCTACCTCTGTAGGTATGTCAGACTGAGAACCAACCTCAACAAACTTGGGAAAAGGAAGGCTCCTGATTTCAGATAAAACTTTGCCTGAACTTGGCGCGGCCAAGACAACTGATAGCCTAGACTTAGCCAGCCAAGTTAGCACTTGATAGTTTCCTGTATCTATCAGTCGTAGACAATGCATAGTGTGGTACAGTGGTACTTGGGATAACGTACATACATTAGTGGCACGTCTGAGATTCGCACACAGTACCTCTACATTCTGCATTCCGGTGCGATTGCCACTGAGGCAACGGACCTGGCCACGAATTACGTTCCTCTACACGCAAATAGCTAACTGTGAAGTGGAATTACGTGAGTGCAAACTGTGGTACAGTGAGGAATAGAGTATTTAATTTAGATTACTAGGTGATTATTGACGTAGAGGGGCCATGTGGCAAAGAAATTACAGGAGCATGGGTCGATCGATCAGGTTAAGCTACCCTTGCCGAGGTCAGTCCTTGGATGGCTGACCATTTTTGTATACCAAGACCCCTCCGTGCCTCGGAAATCACGTTAAGACGTTGGTCCTGGCGGTTATTCGTAAATCTTTGATCTACTAATCTGACAATCAGTCATAACAATCGGTATCGTGTTACCCAGTCAATGGGTAAGGCACGCCACGATAGCGGCGGTAAGACCCCTCTTTGAGGAGTGGCTAGAGAGGCGTCATGGCGCCCTCACCTACCGCCTGACGCAGGTCCTCACCGGACACGGAAGTTTCGGGAGGTTCCTGCACATAATCAGGCGGGAGGAAACGCCCGGGTGTCACCATTGCCAGGATCGCCCAGAGGACACGGTGGAGCACACGGTGGAGGTCTGCCCCGCTTGGGCGGAGCACCGCCGTGTCCTCGTAGAGGTAATCGGCAGCGGCGGCGACCTCTCGCGTCCGGGCCTGGTTCAAGCCATGGTCCGGGGCGAGAGGGAGTGGGGAGCAGTCGCCTCCTTCTGCGAAGCAGTCATGCTAGCGAAGGAGGCGGCGGGACGGCTGAGGGAGAGAGCCTCCCGTCCCAGCCGCCGCGGGAGACGCTCCGGGCGTCGGGAGCCGCGCGACGACTCCCGGCCACCGTAGGCGCGGGCCTGCGGGCGGAGATGGTGGATGGGTGTATGAGGTTTTGCGATAATTATGTTACATATTGTTTGTAGGTACGAGTTCGTAGCCGACCGCAAACAGCAACAGCAGACGACGTGACGTTGCGACATGTCATAGCGACACGTGGCAGCGTCATGTCGCTGTCACACACTTTTCCGGCAAGGCTTCGCGATTTTCCGTGCATGCGCGCCGGGTGTCATATTACGAAAAAAATGACGATGACGAATGAAAATAAAGATATTGTTTTGTTGTTTAATAGTTATAATTTAGTAAAATTGTGCACCGTTCAGTATCAAAAAGTTGGAATATAAGGTATCGGTTGATGTGATAGTTCGCTTGATTAATTTTCCAGTTTAATTTGACACTGTTAGCGCCATAATTAGCCCCAAACACTGTTTTTGCGACGTAATTAAGAAAAACAGTCATATTTCTCGCTCAACAGTTTTATCTTCCCAGATGTACTCACCCAAGAACAGGAAATGGTTCGTAAAGGCACCGTTACATTAACATAATGTCCTAGTAAAAATACAAAATAAACTAACAATGGGCACGTGGTTCAAGCCAACGGAAATAATAAAGGTGTACGGTAAATGAAACTCCTTGAACAAAGCCCTTTTGTCTTTCGAATACAATGTTCAAATTAGGTGAAAAATAATTCCGGCCCTGAGAATTGGCTTTCCAGAAAATAAAGGATTATGGATAGGTATTCGACGGTATTAGAGTTTCCAACATAGCCATTTTTACTTTTATAGAGCGGAAAAGTTTTAAAATTTTTCTTTTACGCTGATGGAAATACATTTTGTTCAGTACCATAATCAACCTATAATGTTCCCACTGCTGGGAAACAGGCTTCCCTTCTGTGAGAGGGAGTGGGCCATAATCCACTACGCGGGCCCAGTGCGGGTTAGTAGATGTAAAAAGTAGTGCTAGACGCTATGGTGATCTAACACTTCTTTCTCGGATATGGTTTATATGGTAGAAGTTAAAGTCTCGAATCGTAAGGGAAATAGCTGTATATTTAATCACTACAACACTTAGTTACAAGACAATGGTAATGGTAAAGGAAATAGCTATAAACTACATATAATCACTATAACACTTAATTACAAGACGAATGGTAATGGTTTTGAGCTCGTGGTGTCTCCAGTGAGATCTGAACGCGAACTGGCCCACATTTTGGCGGACGAGCGAATGTGCATACTTGCGTTCGATGCAATTATGCATTTTCGCTTAGTGTTCAATTAAAACTCGAACAGTAGATGTCACATGTCTTCGAATTTTTGGTTCTAGGACATGCCGGTTTCCTCACGATGTTTTCCATAAGCGTTTTGAGAGCAGTGGTGATGAATTGAAATACATAAAGTAAAGTACTTGCCTGGGTTCGAACTCCGACCGTAACTCGTAAGTCGGGGCCGTTACAACTGAGCCACCACTATTCTAGACATTCTTTTATAGAACGGAAAAGTTTTATCATTTTTCTTTTTCGCTGATAGAAATAGTTGCTAAATTCATTTTGTTCAGTAATTGTTCATTAAGGCGAAAGTGTCAGGGTAGGCCGCGAAATTTAAATTTTCTTAAGGTTTTAGCAATTTGCAGGCCAAATGCAGAAAGCCGAGTCTCCTACTTAAAAACGTTCAAATTTAAGTCACAATCTCATCCCTGCGACATTCAATGTCAAAAACTTGTCAAAAATGTACGTGAAAATGTATTGTATTTTTGACAGATTAAGACTGAGATTACAATGCGAACGTTCTTAAAAAACGGGAAATTGCCCTCGGGTTGTATGATGATTTAAATATGATAAAAAATATATTTATTTTTAGAATAAAATTATAAAAAACAAATCATCAATACAACTCTCTAATGACTCTCAACTCTCTCTCCCTATTGAATGACTATTGCATTAAATCATGACATTTGAGGCCAATTCTAACTTAAGGCGCTACCTCGAAAATAAATCATAGCGACTGATCTACTAAGCGAGCGAAATTGATACAATTACTTTGAATGAAACGCAAAAGAAGAGAGATGGCTATAATGTGCGTGCGCTCGGACGTACATATGTACCCAAAACGAATTTACTCCTTTTTTAACAAAATAAATGAATTAAATTTAAAACTACTTTGAGTAAACTTTGATATGATAATTTTTTATGTTTTAAAGTAATTGAATAACTCTTAAGCGTTACGCCATGATGTTGAAAATTCGAACACATGTGACATCTACCAACCCGCACTGGGCCCGCGTAGTGGATTACGGTCCACTCCCTCTCACCGAGACGAGGCCGCTGGCCCAGCACTGGGAACATTATAAGCTGATTATGCTATTGATATCAATAAAGTCTTAAAACTGAGAAATGAGTTTTCTGCATTTTAAAATCGTTGAAATTTATGTTCCGTTTACTCCGCACATTTGTGCCAGCCCACGGATGTAGAGAAATTGGAGACATTTAAACAGAAATTGTATTGTTTTAACAAAACTATAAAAAGTTTATCCACAAGACAAGTAAGTACCAATAAGTATTAGGTACCTACTTCTTTCACGTGCTGTTTACCTTGAAGACAGTAAAAATAAATTATACCTACTATCATTTTAATGTTTTTGATAAGCGAAAACATGACAAGTGCGTTCTGAATATCACATCGAGTTCCTTACATGATGATACGCCAGAAAAAGGAACCGACAGATTTTTTTTTTTCATTTCTAACTAGAAATGAAAAAAAAAATCTGTCGGTTAAAAGGATAGCGTAACGACGCTATCCTTTTAAATGAACTGTTAAAAGGTCCTTACCTATTAATAGAAATCTATTAAAATGTTATCTACAGTTCTAATTAAATTAATAAATAACGATCAAAAACAAATGGGCTGGAAAATCAAGGGTCTTCTTAATATAAATTGACTGGGTTGTCAGGAGAAGCTCTGACAAATGGACATTACAGCATCGTGGTCTCGAAGGGGTTTCTTCAGTTTACAACGGAACTCGTTCTGCCTATACACCCTTACATTTTGATCGTTTTAATCCTTAAAGGGAGTCATTGTAGTCATCATTATGAACAACTTTTACTATGGGAACAACCCTGAAATCGTGAAAAAAAATCAGCTGATCCATACATTTATATTTGCATAACTCGACATAATGTATTGAGCAACATTTATATTTTTCACGATTTCAGGATTGGTCCCATAGTAAAAGTTGTTCATAATGATGAGTATAATGACCCCTTTTGAGAATTAAAACGATCAAAATGTAAGGGTGTATAATACCTTTTCCTAACTATGTTGGGGTCGGCTGCCAGCCTAACTGGATGCAACTGAATACCAGTATTTTATATAGACCAACTGCCATTTTTAACTTCCACAATCTAGTTACTTAGTAACAATACCCCTTGGTATGACTGGTTGTCAGACATTTGGTCGTCTGACTACCCGTAACGACTGTCAAAGATCTACGAATGACAGCTGGAACCAACGGCTTAACGTGCTTTCCGAGGTTTGGCGGGGTCTCGATATTTAATGAATGGTCACCCACTCATACAAGAACCGACCGCAGCAATGTGTAGCTTAACCTTCGATCGACCCGTGCGACTGTTATTATTTAGCCAAGATCCCCACTAGCTTACAGTACCCGGCGATAAATATTGCACATCGACCTTTGGAAAGAGACAATCGGCTAATTTCGGCTTCGTAGAGCATTATCTCTGTCGCACGAAATACAAACAGTCCGGTATCTATTAGGAGCTGTTAAAACAATTATGATTTGCTTCTTTTGATAATTATTTTTATTCTTTGTATAAAATGAAAAAAAAAGGTAAAGGTCGATGTGCAATATTTATCGCCGGGTACTGTACAACCGAACTCTTTAGTTTACAAGCGAACTCTTTAGTTTACAACCGAACTCTTTAGTTTACAACGGAATTCTTTAGATTAACAATTCTGCTCCATATTTCGACGTTTTTAGGACTTACTATCAGGACCACTCGAGTAACAGCTAAACATTTTCCGTTCACACAACACTATTCATTCGGCGATACTGTGAATACTTGCAGAAACAAATAAAATTTATTTTAATCGTAGTCACAGTTAAACGACCAGATACCGGCGCTGCCGCTTTTTGTCGCTTCAATAAACTATCGGATACACGTGAAAATGGCGCACAAAGATTTATTCGCAACCATTTTTGTATTTGCCTGTGTTTTGACCTGTAGGGGCGAGGACTGCGAGACCTACGATGAAATGGGATCGTGTAAGTTTTAACTGTATCTTAATTAATCATATTTACCATAGCTTATTAAGTGTGCGTGTATGACCACATGAGAGTATGTAAGGATAGCAGCAAGTGGCGTTCTGTAGTTTCTGCCTATCTCCTTGGGAAACGGCGTGAGTGCATTAAACTTATCTTTTATAATTCATATTATCTGTCGAAAGAGACTGGATTCTGCGAACAGGGTATCCTAATGCGGGATCCAGTGTCATATCTAAATATTGTAACACTTGTTTATGAATCAATAAACTTTATTACTTTATGTGATCATATTAATCATAATAATTTATTTGTCAGAATATGTTACATTTTAATTATGGTCTAACATATTTTAAATTAAGTATCGTATCGTTAGATATTTTTATTGATATCGGTAGTTTAGAGTTATTTCTCGTTAATTTTCTTGCATTGAAAAGTTATGGTTTATTCGCCGTGTGTAGCTTCAATTTTCTGACTAACTGACGGACTATTTTAATTTTGACAATTCAAAAGTGCCTGTACAAGGTTTAATTGAAATAAATCCTTTGAGTTTGAGTTTGATTTTGTAGGCACCACGGATATTGATGGATGGATCACTATGGAAGCTTAATTGTTGATGGACACGTTTTTTCTAGGTCACGACGTACCTTAATAAAACCGTGAAGTGTACAAAGGGACTAAGGTCTGTAGCGGTTGATCCAGTTTTGGGGAAGACTGGAATAACTCTTTTAGGAGTCAACTCTTCCCCCTCCTACTTACTATCTACCACCATCAAAGGAGCATCCTCCCTGCAGGGTGTAACCTTCCGTGGTCCACTTGGAAGTCTCTGAACAGTCTTTGGACACAAGTGTGAAGATGTAAGTCCAACCTGGTAAAGTGGGGCTACCTTGACGGAATGCCAGTAGAGTGTGATTGTGGAGCTATGTCACCAACCATGTACCACCTCTGTGTACCAAAACATGCAGTCAAAGTGACCTCTGCACTGCCACCGACAACGCCGTGGAAGTGGCAAAGTTTTGGGAAAACAAGATTTAAAATACAGTCGTGCCAGCGACTCGAAGAAGGAGAAGAGTCAATAGTACCTTTTATTTATCATTGCGTTTGCATTAACACTATCATCATCATCATTTCAGCCGTAAGATGACCACTGCTGGACATAGGCCTCCCTCAAGCACCTCCACTTTGACCTGTTCTGTGCTTCTCGCATCCAACGGGTTCTTGCGGCCTTCACAAGGTCGTCAGACCACCTTGTGGGAGCCCTTCCAACGTAAACACTATCTTAACGTCAACGTTAACGCTTGTTAATATTTTAACGCACTTCCAAAGTAATTAGTAAAATAATTCTTTATAAAGGCTCCTGCAAACAGGCGCGACGCGCGACGCGAATCGCGCGCGTCACAAAGGCAATGTTCGTTGCGCGACTTGCGGTGCCTTTGTGTCGCGCGCGATTTTAACGCGTGTCGCGCCTGTTTGAAAGAGTCTTAAAATTCAACACACAGCGTAAAATTGCCATTGTTACCTACCTGAAAATTTACACAGTTTATTCAACACACCACAATTTAAATACCTACGACAATAATGTTTCGTTGTTTTCAATAACGAGTGTTATTTTAAAATGGGTGTCAATTAAATGGTTAGCATAGTATTGTTATTTCTGTGAGCAGAAAAATATAATCGGTGAGCAGAAATAGCTAATTGGTCAGCAACTCATGGTCAGCAAACATTTCAAAATCAATCAGCAATTTATGTCATTCTGGATGGCTGTAATTATTTTTGTACAGCATAAGGTGGTCGATAATAATAACGACAAACGCACATATAAACTTTTATTAGTGGAGAACGTGCTGATATTAGAACAAAAATGAGTGACTACGAAAAGAAAGAACTTCACTCGCTCTTGCATCCAATGTCGACGGAGCCCCGCTTCGCGGGGCTCCTATTTCTGTGAAAAGGGTTTAAAGTAACCTAACAAAACCGAACCTCGGGGTGGGAACATCATATGAACATTATACATTTTGATCCACAGCGCAAATGTTGTTATCGCAAATAAATATTCGATGAAATGAAAATTATGTTACCTTTTCACGCCTAATCAACAAAATCTTGCCGCTCAAGTAGTTATTTTGCGGACTGAATGTTTATTATGCAGACTCATGTTATTGTTGGCTGCCTATGTATGATTTAATTTTTGACCATTATCAAAATTAGTTGCGGAACAAGAATTGCTGCCTGATTTTTTTTATTGCAAACAAAATCTTTGTATGCTGACCAAATTATTTAAATGCTGCTTTTGGGTGGCTCGCCAAATTTTATAATTGCTGACCCATTTAATTACATTTCTTTTAAAATATTAGTTGTCCTGTCAAAACATCACAATGTTTTAAATTCAACTAAATTGAATAAAGCTGCATAATTTAAATTGTAAATACTTTTGATCCAGCTAATAATGATAAAACTATACGAAACGTTTTACTCTAAATAATAGTTTAATTTGTTAATATTATTTTGAGTGCCTATAACTGAAATTACAAACATAATAATTCCAGTAATTACATATATAGGTACATCATCGTCTGCCTAGCCTTTACCCAACTATGTTGGGGTCGGCTTCCAGTCTAACCGGATGCAGCTGAATACCAGTATTTTACATGGAGCGAATGCCTATCTGACCTCCACAACCCAGTACTAGGTAAGACTGGTTGTCAGACTTTCGGGCTTCTGACTACCCGTAACGACTGTACCTACTGCTTTTTACACGTACAGCTTGTGGGCTAGATATACGCGAAGATCGTACAGCGCTCTTCGCGTTCAATATAATGCGTTTAGGATACTGGTGGGGCTGCCCCGTTTCTGTAGTGCGTCAGGGATGTTCGCAGATGCGCATGTAGATTGCTTTTACGCAATAATGCGTAAAAGGTGCGCTTCCCTGGTGCGCAGGGTGTGGGGCGGCTCCAACAGTCCCTTAAACATGGTTGCGAGTCGAATTGACTGTGTTTACGTGGGTCACTGTTGTGCCGTCTCTCATGGGATGTCGCAACAGTGACCAACCGTTATTTCTTGTGTTTTTATTTAGTGTCTGTGCTTACTAATATAGTCGTAGGTTTAACTAACAATCTTGTTTGAGTCTTGGTCACTTTGAAATAAAGAAAATTCTAATTCTAATTTAATAATCCCAAAAGGGTGAGGCAGAGTTGTACCTGTAGTACACTCACATTTCGCCAGTCTATTGCCATCAACCGGGCACAGATCGAGAAAAACCCAGTAACATATTGCCCGCCCGGGAATCGCACCCAAGACCATAAGACCAAAGAAGTATGTTAAAGTAACGTGGTATTAAGCATTTTGATTTTGGAATTATAATAATAATGATATTTGTAATAGTAATGACATGTTAATTGATGTAATGATAACGGTATGACATTTGTAATAGTAATGACATGATAATATAATCTTATGATACCTACTGATCTATAGTTTCCTTTTAATACAAACATATAATAGCTGATAATTAAAGAATTTTATAATAGTAATTTATAAATTGATCTACTCGTAAATAAGTGTAATAATAGTGATATAAATAATTTTAAATGTTTGCATGCCGATTGGTAAAATGTGGCTGGGCTAAATGTAATCTTAAGAACTATTATGTATTACCCATATTTGCAAAATAAAATTATATTCTATTCTATTCTAAGTACCGAGGTATACAGGTGTTCTGTTTTATTTAAACAGGTATCCCACCGTGTTCTTCCAACATGGTGTTATACAGCGCCAGTTGCCTCGACCCAACATTGTCGGAGCGTACGTGCCAGCAACCCGAGGCGCGCTCCCTGGGTGTCCACTGCGACTACTCGCGGTGTGAGTGTCCTGATCCGAAGGTATGGGATGAAGCCGCTAAGCAGTGCGTGATGTTCGACCAGTGCTCGGATCAATCTAATGTTAATATTATGTACCAGGAGTGACTGATTAATGTGTCTTTTGAATAAATGTATGATATTCTATTTCTTTCTACACTATACCGACCTGTAAAGGCCCCCGTAGACAGGCACGACTCGACAGTGCGATGCGATTCTGGTAGAACAGTTTCCATGAAGTTTTCATAGAAATTGTTCTACTTGAGTCGCGTCGCGCCTGTTTGCAAGTACCTTAACGCCCGTAGTCCACAACGCAACTTACTTTACCTTTGTGATAGGCTGCGTCGTGTACGGAGTGCCATTGAAATACTAGTGCTGTGACATTTTGGCTACTCATTGGTGATTTTAGTTTGTAATAACTAGTTAGTTTTGACTAGCGTCGTGGCTTCCAAAAAAGGAAAGATTTTTTCCATGTAGAGAGAGAACAAAAAACTATGATCTCGCTTTCTGTCTTCTAATTATCTGCCTGGGGTTTCCTAATAAAGCTCCTGGTAGCTATTTGATCCTTGCAACATACAATTTTACACAATTAGAACAATGGACGGACGTTTGTCAGGTACTTGCCCCTTTCATGATAGTTCGGACGAAGCCAACGGAGTGTGAACGACATGCGGACGAAACGCAGAATTGTCTGACGACTCGTGTTATGTCCGTGACGTGTCCACTCTGCCTTTGATAAATGAAATATAGAGTCATCCAATCTCCCCGTAAAAGTTAGTAAGTATCACTTTCAAATTCAAACTGAAAGCATTTTATTATTATTATAAGCCTGTGTTATACTACTGCAGGACAAAGGCCTTTTTTTATCGTGGAGGAATGCTCATGCATACTGCACTATCACGGGGAGATAGTGCAGTTAACAAAATATAAGAAGAAGAAGAAGAAAAGAAGAAAGAAGAAGAAGATAAGAAAAGAAGAAGAAAATGAAGAGAAGGAGGAGAGGGGGGGAGGTAGAAGATAAGTGCTAACGCGTGCCCGTAGTATTCCCGCCGTAAGCAGCAGAGGAGGACACCGTGGAGTTTTAGTGGGTTAGAGTCCCACATAACTGCACTATTTCCCCGTGGTAGTGGAATGCATGAGCATTTCTCCATGTTCAAAAAAAGTTACTTACCCTTGGTTGGTTAGCACAAGCATAGCATAATCAGCTTATAATGCCCACTGCTGGGACACAGGTCTGAGGGAGTGGGCTTTAATCTACCACGCGAGCCCAATGCGGGTTAGTAGTTATCACATGTCCGAATTTTTGGTTCTAGGACATGCCAAATTTCCTCACGATGTTTTACATCACCGTTGGACTTTATTAAAATAGGTAATCAAGTTAAAATATCACTGGAAAACCACAATATCGCTTTCGTCGTTAGCTCTCACTTAATTGTAACAAAACTTCACCATGAGAGTTACAACCAACGCTTTTTGATCACAACTGGGTGTATTTACACTACTAGAAACTCCAAACCAGGTCAATAAATTATTCTTATTTGAGGAAATAGAATAGTTTATCTACCTGCCGGACCTCTGTTTACTTTTTCAACAGAAACCAGAGCTCTGCTCCGTACGATTGAATTAAATACGAGTAAAAAGAAACCTATTAAATGCCAAGGATGAATATTCATACAACGATGTTGCAATGTAGATCGAATTTGTGTTTTTTGGACAGGAATTTTAAATACATGGAAATTGTATATGTACCTACGCGAAAAAGAGAGAGTTGTTCGAGTTTATAATGAAAAATAGTTTGAATCTGATGGACCCAGCATCATCATCACTCAGTCCACTGCTATCCATAAGCTCCAATTGTATGCCATTTAACTGATAATGGCCCATCAGATAGACGAATAAAGACCTAGAGATTCTAATGGTTTGATAATATTATGTTCTACAAATTCAAATCTTTATTGCATTAGTAAGTTCACATGGGTCCATGTGAACTGTGGGGCAAAACAATTTAGTAAAATATGAGTAGTAGCATGATTCATAATAAATAAAGTAAATAAGAAATTAGAGTACGTACCTATTAGTATCTTAAAAAATCTAATCAAACTACAATAAATAATATCACATTTAAATATGATATAGGTAATAGGTAATACGGGCTGGTGTCCGCAACTCCACGTCAATGCGCGTATTTTGCGTACGGTTATATATGATACACGTCTTTACAAATTATACCCCTAGAAATTATTAAAAAGAATCAATTCATTTAATCAAATTGTTCTCCTCTAGTCGTTCCAAGGTAGCCTTTCCATTCCAGTGTCAAATTGTTCTCCTCTAGTCGTTCCAAGAGGGTAGCCTTTCCATTCCAGTGAAGATCCCAGAGCCATCTTTCTTATGTGATGACAGCGATCATCTGGTTGTAATCGGAAGGAATCAATCAATCAAATCAGCCTATCGCAGTCCATGCTGGACATAGGCGTCTCCCATGCTGCGCCACAACACCCTGTCCTCCGCCTTCCGCATGCAAGCTGTCTCAGCCACCTTTTGAGGGTCGTCGGTCCATCTAGCTGCGAGGCGTACAGTACCCGGCGATAAATATTGCACATCGACCTTTGGAAAGAGACAATCGGCAAATTTCGGCTTCGTAGAGCGTTATCTCTGTCGCACGAAATACAAACAGTCCGGTATCTATTAGGAGCTGTTAAAACAATTATGATTTGCTTCTTTTGATAATTATTTTTATTCTTTGTATAAAATGGTTTTGTGTAAAAAGGTCGATGTGCAATATTTATCGCCGGGTACTGTACCATACTACGCTTGCCGATACGCGGAAGGAAATGCCAGGTATATCGGAAGGAATGCGCATTCCCACCAAATGAAAACTATTCTAAGTACTTCCACAAGGAAAACGATCTATCAATCATGTTTTGTTCAATAACAGTCACGGTAAATGGGAGAAAAAGTTGTATAAATGAGACGAACGTAACTTACGTTACCGTCAGTGATCGAGGATATTTGATCACACGTCAGTGGTTGCTCTGCGAATGTGCGTGGCATTCGATATATATCCCCAGTTTATTCCGGTCTGTTGTTATGTTAGACGTGGCTCGACGTATAGCCTCCTTAAAGCTCTTATACTCAATGCGCCATCGTGGAAACTTATCACTGTACAGCACTCTGGGAAAGAGGTTAAAAGGCAAAATTAAAAAAAAAAGGCTGAAGTGAGAGAATCAGGGCCCCAATTTTGTATGGTAATTAGTATTCCCCGCGTAATCTTGCCACATGTACCTAAACCACGTACGGTTGTCAAGCGTGGTATTTTGACAGTTCAAATCACGCCAACTTCGCGTGATTTCGCGCGGTTTCATTCATTGTGTCTTAGAGAATACGTTAACTACAGATGACTACATGATTAGGTAAGGAATAGACGTGGTTTCGAAATAAGAAATCATTAAAGATTTCATAGTGAATTGGGGCCCAGGGAAACTATTTATTTATCAAATTGTCACTCAACGTCAATTTGCCTTGTTATAATCATTTCATACAACTTTCACAGTATGCCAGTTATTTGAATGTGTCGCGGGCAATTTGTATGATTCCAAGTTTTTCAAACAGCGTCGTCCGTTAACAAACGCTCGCTGTTTTACCTAACCAAACCGAACCTCGGGGTGCCCTTCGCTCGCTCTTGCAGCCTATGTCGACGTAGCCCCACGGACGTGGGCCTTTAGTATCCTAGGCACTGTTACAATGAAAAAAAAAATCGTATCTGCAACTAATTTAGAATTCGAATGGTTTCTTAATGGACCACCATTCAGGAACATAGGCTTCTTATTAGCCCGATTTCAGTTAAGTTCTGTAATATGTGCTTTTCAAAACACGAAAGGGTTCGATTCGATACCAAAACACTAAGTGCCAATTTCACCACTGACACCGATCGCGATCAGCACAGCTAAACTGCGTTCAAGAGCTGTAAGTGCCAATATTCCACAACATTGATGACACTGACTGCTTTTGAACGCGGTTTAGATGTGCTGATCGCGTTCAGTTTCATTGGTGAAATCCGCCCTTAGAAGTCACACAGTGACATTGCTTAACGTCATAGGTCGATTGATTAGCGCGGCCATCAAAGAAGATTAGCTGATCGGTCCAATTATCATGTATAACAACACTTAGGAATCCGTAGTTTCCAGGTCAGAGTTCTAGTGATAACCCCACATTATATTATTGGTCAAATCCCAAGTAGCACAACTGGGTGGTAAAATAGCTCTATATCAGATGTATTTATAAACTTGGGTGAAATATAAAGTTGTGATTAAGTTCTATAAAGGTGAGAAGAACCCTTCTGCAAACATTATAATTATGTAGAACCACGGGGAGAAAAATTGCAGCCCAATTTTGGTTCCAAATGGAATCCAAAGAAGTTCTCACGATCACCTTTAAGTGGCAATTAGAACTAAGGGTGTAAGTTGTGCGCTGTGAACGATTGATTGAACGATAAGGCGTTTCAGTTCGGTCATGAGTGATAAATGAGACGCCAAAGTTCTTTTGAGTGGCGATAAGTCAAGTTCTTTGAATTTGTATCGTGATCAGCCATTTAAATTTTTGATTACATCTATTTGGTGAGTATAAAACTTCACGTGTACTTCACATAATGCAAGCGTTGATGTCTTACACAAAATCCTTGCGAACGTTTTTTTACTGTGAAAATATAGTACGGTTTCTTTGTGAAGCGCCTTTCGATTTGATCAAGAACAATTAAACCAAGTGTGCCAAGTCAATTGTCGAAATAGTACTATAAAAAAATTTGTTAAAACCTAACATAATGGTTTTACACTAATTATAATGTCAATGTACATCAGCTTTAATTAACAAAACTCAGTGATTATGCGTCAGTGTGATAAAACACTGTTCAAAACAAAATAATTTCAAGGACTCTATTTTCTAAACATGGTGATGTTTAAGGGATCTTATGGTTATTATTTTCACTTATTTGTTCTCTATTTGGAACTGTAAGGTCTAAAAATCACTTATTTGTAACAGGGTGACGCGTGACGATCTGACTTAAGTAATATAGATAACAATTATGTATTTTTGGAACTGTTAGATCGTTAGTAGTTTTAAAATAAGTGGAAATAGTTGCTTTTGGTTTTCAAGAACCCCTATTAAACTTAGTTACGCGTTGGAGTGTAGTAGTGTTGGTACAGTAGGCCTTAAAGGTGCAATCACGTTAGGTTCCAAAATGACTGCAAAGTGATCCCTTTAGTCACTGGAGATATACTACTCTATTATACAAACGCCAGCACATCAAGTTACTACAATCTGTCAAATTTCTTTAATAGATTTTAAACTTTATCTCTAAAGCATAAGGTTCAAAGTTGATTTGGAAAATTTTACAGTTTCGGGTAGCTTGATGTGCGGGCGTCTGTACTTACTCATTTGGAAATAGAAGTGCCAAATAAGGGTATGTTAGGTACCGCTTATATGTTACAGTTGCTTACAAGTGATGTTAAGGCCTTATATACCACTGTTGCTTCTAAATCAGTAACAATTAAAACCTGTTTTCAACTTTAAGTAACAAAATAGTCTTTGTAGTTGTTGCCCGTGCTAAGTTGCCCGTGCTAAGTCCCCAATACCACGTACTCTGGCCGCACTTAATGATCTCTTGGACTCTAATCTAACAAACGATCTGTTTGCGGACGAGTGGACGAAGATTTTGTCGGCATGTCAGAAGTATTGTGAGAGGGATGTATGAAAGTGTTGTTAACTTTTTATTTGATTGTATATTTAATGTTTTATGTGTGTCTTTAACTTCTGTAATTGGTTGTAAACCGTTTTAGTTAAAGAATAAATAAATAAATAAATAAATAAATTGTGCAACCATAAGAAATAAAGTAGAAACAAAATACATTTTTAAGCAACAACGAGTGATATGAGGTACTCATATACAAATATGAGTAGTATTTGAAGCTACAAGTTTTATCAAACACTGTTAAACCACTCATTTGTATCATAAAGCTATAAGGTACCTAAGTTGCAAAATTCACTAATGTGCTACTTGGTGCAGTCACGTTTACCATGCACCAAACACGTGCTGAGTGCATATAAGCACGTTATCGTTTTCCGATAAGCCACAATGTCATACTACATCTGTTATTGTCCTACAACAGGAAATAACAATCATTTAGCTGTATTATTTTAGAATATCCAACATAGACCTCATCCACCGCTTTCCATCAGGCGTGATCGACGTCAAGAGCAGACCCATCACACTAATATTATAAAAACGAAAGTTTGTGAGTGTGTGTGTGTACGTGTGTGTGTTTATATATTTGTCACTTTTTCACGCTCAAAAGGCTGGACCAATTTTGATAAAATTTTGTATGTTAGTAGCTGACACCTTGGATTAACATATAGGCTACTTTTTATTCCGATATTTCTACGGGATCGACATTTACGTGGGTAAAACCGCGGGGCGCAGCTAGTTTAGCAAAAAAAAACTGAAATGTCAGTGGGGTGTCCATGTTTGTTGAAGGACCGATTGCCGGTGGAGCAGACGAGTCCCGGAGTACAGACCGCGTATCGGCAAGCGTAGGATGGGATGCCCCCAGCTAGATCGACTGACGACCTTTAAAAGTTGACTGGGACAGACTGGATGCGGAAGGCCGAGGGTAGAGTGTTGTGGCGTAGCCTGGGAGTGGCCTGTGTCCAGCAGTGGACTGCGATAGGCTGAAATAATGATGAGCTCTAGGTATCTGCAACACGCAGGTATAAATAGGTAATTTAGTTGTTTACCTGACCTATGCTCTTAAAGTAGCCGGTTAGTTGAAGTAAAAGCCTTTCGCACGCGAAGTAGTATTTAATAAGTACTAACTTTCTTTTACAACCCATTTAAAGTGGTAAATAACCTTACCTACTATAACACGCCTGATTGGGTATTAGAATAGTCTAACTTTCCTCAATTTACGAGTAGTTTGAACTAAAACACGAAGGTTTACTAGCAATAAAAGTTAAATAAAACAGAAATACGAGTACGAAAATAATATACTGAAATGTATGAAACAATCTTATTTTTTGTAAAGTTGAAATAGCCATTTAGGTCAAATATTAAACTTTGCTTTTTATTCTTTCCATTGTCAGAAGAAAAGACATTCACCATCATCTCCTCCTTCTTACTGATAACAAATAGATTTCCCTAATATTTTAGTGTGATTCAAGAATCAGAATCTTAGGAATTAGAATTTTAGGAATATTTTATATATGATTAAATAACAGAAAAATTGCATCCACGTATTCCCAAAATTCTTTGTAAAGGCAGCCAATATTTCATCATGTGTTCTGTTCTCATATACATCGGTAGGTATATAGCTTTTTATTAAACACTCAAAACTGAAAACCGCCACCTATCTTTACCGTAATTAATGAAAATGTTCAGATTTTCATAAAAGATAATTTGAAACACATTAACAAAGTGCTTTATAGTATTTAACATACAATGCGTCGGAAAATTTTACGTGATCTTTTATCAGTAGTATTGATGACCTGATAGATTAGAGTGTATAGTAGATACTTATCTATGTAACTGTTAACCTTTACATATTATACGGGCAATTAACGCTTTGTATTAATAATAGTTTATGGATTATTGAAGTGCCATTGCATATTAATGTTTGCATCTGGTAAGTCGTTTTGTTTAACCATTCCTATGAATAGTGAAATCACATCCCTTGTTCTTCTTTTAACAGTATAATGAGCAAACGTAAGGAATGTAACAAAGCATAGTTGTTAATGTTTTGTCTTTTGTTCCAGCTCCACAAATTCAAGATGTTATGTAAAATGAAAATAGCAGCTTTACTAGTTCTGGCAGTCGTTACACCTAGTTTTGAAGACCCAGTTACTGACCCGAAACAAGAAGAATGCAGGAAAATATCTTCGTGTTCGTCGTGTATATTAAAAAGTTTCTGCACGTGGTGCGTCACCAAAAGTAAATGCACGAAGCAATCATGCGGCAACGATAACATAATTTATCCCGACGGGGACCCGGCCATAATGGCAGGGCCGCAGTTCTGCCCCAGGGTCGTGGAACCGGAAGAAATATTGACTCTGAAGAGTGGAGCGAAGCAAGCTATTGTTGTGAAAATTACGCAGATACATTTATATATGGCATTTACTCCGTGGAAATGTAAAATAGATTATAAAGGTACGCAAATGACAGTGGTGGCAGTGTTGTTGGGTGACCAAGTATATTGTGAATCTGTGCTACTCACTAACGAGAGCCATGAGCCTCGCACAAGCGGCAGTGTGTCAGTACTGTGGGACCACAGTAAATCCTTTGATGGATCTGTTCCGTTTAAAGTGTGCCGCTGTGACTTAGACCTTTATTGTCCCGCTTGTAATAAAATAACTTTAGCGCAATAGATTAAGTACTATTTTAATTGCCTATCTCATATTCACAAAGTGCATATTAAATTACTATAAGAGTTTTCTGCAGTGTCTTATTTAAAAACGTTCGGGTTTTTTTTGGTTCTGATTTTACAAACCAAAACGAGGATTCACAAAGTGAATTTTAACTACGGCTTCACGTTTCAATAGCGTTTTTTAGTAAAGAAACAAAGGGAATACTGTAACAAAGGAGCGAGTACTGCGGTGAAAATACTTGCATGAATGTGCGACCACCGTATGGTGAAAATATACTTGATAAAGTTCGCACAAGCACTTGTATCTCTTACAACAGTTTAATATGATCAGAAACTTGTTGCAAAGTTCGCTGGAGCAATATCGTTAGGGCAATTTCCGCTTCGAAGAACAAACAAATGGTGAAAGCCTCTTATTATATTGTAAGCAACTGACTTAATTGCTGGTTATAAGGTAACTTTCTCTTTAGAAATATGTTTAGGTATTTGTTAGAAACCTGTTAATTCTCCATGTCGCTTAAAACAAATCCTCTCTAAACTCCATCAACTTAGCGTAGTCTTCATAGCACACCGTTGATCTAAGGACCCATATCTGTAAATGGGTCGATCCCTTCCATTCTTAGGAGTCCTAAGGATCCATTTACAGTAACTGCCCTTAGATTTAGAGAAGCAATTAGACTTAAACAAAACAAATGATTTGTAAGTATAACCATCCATTACGGACGGTGAAGAAAACGTATACTTTCAGTAGTAGATATATGGTCTGAAATCGCCAATCCGCAGTGATTAACGAATTGATTAGCGTTCGTTATCTCCTTATAATGAGAGATACCGAGCAGAGGAAGCCTCTGATTGGCAGTGGGACGATTTTACTCACATATACATTAAAAAATTTAAACTTAAGTGGCAGTGGGCAGACATTATTCACAAAGCAGATGGCCAATGGGGCCAAAAGGTTCTGTAATAGCGAACACGTACCGGAAGACGTAGCGTTGGAAGACCTCCACAAGATGGACCAACGACCTTGTGAAGGCCGCAGGAACCCGTTGGATGCGAGAAGCACAGAACCGGTCGAAGTGGAGGTGCTTGGGGGAGGCTCTAGCAGTGGGTGTCTTTCGGCGGAAATAATGATCAAGATATATAAAACCATTTTGTATGACGAGAAGTTCACCTTTCATTAACCCAAGAGGTTTTGAATATGACAAAAGTATTACCTACTAAAACATACACTGTAGTAACCGAGAATCGTATCAGAGAGTATGATTTAAAACGGTTGAACTTTAATTTCCTGTGTTGGTTGTAAGACGACCGTAAAAGCGATACTGCAAATATGAAGTTCGCTTAGAATAATGTAAGTGTGGAAACCATTTTTGTGAAAACTGAATTGACTTGTGCAGTGTTTGGTTTGGGAGTGGGATTGATTAAGTGCTGGGTTAAATGGTCTAAGCTGGATCCAGAAGGCTGGAATCCAGCTGCTGTGGCGCAGCGTGGGAGAAGCATGTCCGACAGTAGACTGCGATAAGCTAAGTTTAAAATTTTATGGAACAAGACAACCACATTTTTTCCAGTCATTGGAACTTACAGGCAAAGGAAAATGATTCCATTGTGTTAGAAACCGCTGTTAGAGTAATTTGAAAAGATAATTGGCGGAGCATTAAAGCAACGGTCCATTTTCCTCCTTATCAAATAGAATTGAAATATAATTATAAGTATTTATTTCTATAATATACCTACCTAGTGACGGCGTGCGGTGGACTGGACACGCGGCCATATTAAATGTGCCTAGCTGATGGGTGTCAGTAATGTTGCTTGACTATCGGCCTTCTATTTCAGCTCTACGAACTGATCCCACCATCGCCCTTTTACTACCGGACTACCACAAACGTACTAAAGGGTACCATTCGTGTCAGCGGGATTGTCCCTAAGGGTTACCGCTGGCCCGGAACATAAAGGGCTAAGGAAGGAACACGGGTGGGTTTTAGTCAGTAAGAGTCTGACACTCCCTTCCGCTCCACCCAGAGCGGTAGGGGTCATTTGATGATTTCCCAGCTTGAAAAAAAAAAAAATAGGGTACCATCCGCACTTGGCTGATATCCCGAACAGTCGTACTCAGCGCTTCTCCTCCACATTTATTATGCGCACAGCCAAAGTGTGGAACTCTCTTCCGGAGTCTGTGTTCCCTTCCACATATAACCCGTCCGCCTTCAAAGCCAGAGTGAACTGATATCTTCTGGGCACGCTCGTTCCATCATAGACCTTATCCATCGCTTTCCATCAGGCGCGATCGAGGTCAAGAGTAGGCCCATTAAGTAATTTAAAAAATATATATATATCTATGGCTACTATGGCACCGTCATCTCGTTCTCGTTGACGTCCCATTGACCTGGCGATAGACAAACGGCCTTAGTCTGACACGCACTTAGCCGGTTTTTAAACACCCATGTCGAAACTTCGAAAGCATTCATTTGGCTTTTGAAATGATAAGTACCAACGAACTAGTGCCAACAGAGTTTTCATATAAAATGCGTAAACATCACACATTATCCGAGGACATTACACAAATGTCCCTCAATTATAAGTTGAATATCACCTCGTTTAGAAACAATGGCAGTTTGTGATAGTGCAATGTAAAATAGAATAGGCTTGCTATTTCCATTATGTGGCATGATAAATCGTCTGCAGAGCTTGGATTTCCAGAGATTAATAAATTAATTAATTCATTCATTCATTATGTAATCAAATGGGAAGAATTACAGTCTATTAATGTTTTTTTTTCAATTTAAACATCTTACCAAGATGCTGAAGGCGGGCGACGAAATCATATTTATATATTTTTTTTGGCAATTTATGCCCGATTTATGGCAATAAATTTGCCCTTAACTGGCCAAATGTGGGTGTACTATAGGTAGGTTACAAGCTATGTCTAACCCTTTGGGGATTTTAGGCGTGATGTAACCTATGTGTTGTAACCTATGTAAGGAAGTAAGCATTTACCTAGATATATTATCTATACATTAGTGTTGCTATATTTTAACAATTATGTAGTTATGCAATGATTACCAAGTCCCTGATTGTCTCTTGATGTTGCTTCTTGATTACCTAACTACAACGAACTGATTACTTTTTTTACATACTCATTTAATCGTGTTTTAATAACATGTAGTATTGTAGGTTATAAAAATATAAGTAGACGTTTCCTGTTATTTCCACAACAAACCTAAGTTCCAGGAAAAGAACGGAAAAGGTATTTTGACCTCGAACTGAAAACAAACGTATAGACGCCACATCAAAGTACTAGAATCTGGCAAATTGCTTTAATAGATTTTCAACTTTATCGCTAAAGCATAAGGTTCAAAGTTGATTGGGAAAATTTGGCAGTTTCGGGTAGCTTGATGTGCTGGCTTCTGTACATTGAAATTAACAAACATTCACGACGCGTGTCAAAGGCCTGATTCTGTTAAATCGCAATATTTACTCACCGGAATGTCGACGTTTCGTATTCAACCGGCTGGCGTAGAGCATTATATCTGTGCCGAAGGCAAAGCAATATATCCAGTACCCAGTGACGAGCTCATCCTAGGATAATTTGATTTGATTATAATGTGAGTCTAAACCTTAACATTTTACTACACTGAAAAAAAAGAATGATTGATTTTACTAAATTCCGCGTAAATTTTATCAAATCCGCGGGTTATATAGGTCCTACACACGAAATTGTTGATTTTACCAAATAGAACTGATTGATTATGAAAATCAACAAAGTGGATTTTGTTAAATTCACTGTTGTTATAGTAAAATTAACTATGAAAAGGTAAAATTAACTATGAAAAGGGTTGACTATGGCAGTTCATTACTCAACCTACGCTACTTTAGTACATTCAACAATTCTTTTTTTTTTTCAGTATAAACAGGGTGGCAGGGACACCGACTTGCAGCCTGTTATCATGGATTCAGAACCCAACCCCCTGCGTTGACATAGCTGTACCATACATTTTGACTGCCTAGGTCTTGTAAGCGTATATAGAGACCCTAGAACGCCACCTGCTACGATCTTTACAAACTCCTTTCGCTTCGTTTGCGTTCATAGGTCATACACGCACGCCGGTTGCGAGTACTACGCACCTGACCTATCTGAAGAACATCACCAATAAGGTCACTATATGTTCTCCTTGGATGGCCTCCCCTCCTGGCGTTTCCACTCACACCTGCATTGTAAATACCTTTTGTTAGTCGCCTTTCATTCGTCCTCTCGAGCATACTGTTTTAAATTTTTGTCACTAAATCTTCTTTGAAACCGCACCGGTGCCTTATCACATAATTGCTCAGCTCACGATGACTGATATATGCATGCCGTCTGTTGCGAAAGGTCAACTCAAAGCCGCAATGGCTCTTTCTTCAAGAGTCCCTTCCAGACATGGCCCTGCATTGTTAGACTCACATAAAATCATAATAATATAATGTTTAGATTTTAAAAGAGACCTCAGTGACCTCTGCGTTTGTTTCGGCATTTCTTTTCACGGATCAATCAGCCAGGAAATGCCGGTGCCATCTAGTTTTTTTTTAATATTAACCATCAAACATATTGATATAAATTAACATTTCATTTCCACAGTTCCCGTCTGTCAGATAAAATATTACCAATATAAATTCTATTAGCAGCTCAAAAGGACTTGTGAAGGATCCTAGATAAATATATCAGCTCAGAAAACATACAGAAGGGACTAGACCGGACCTTAAGTATTGTTTTGTTGTCTGTAATTTATTTAAGAGATTGCACAGTTCCAACAGAGTACCAACTAAAATAAACAGATTTGTGGTGTGAGTTCTTGTAGTAAAGTCCTTTTTTTAAAACGTTGCCCCACATTAGGAATTTCTCCTGTACTGTGGGTGCGTTTACAAACATTTAAACTCACATACACAAACAGCCGGACCCGGAACAATTACTTGTAGGTCATACAAATATTTGTTCCGTGCGGGAATCGAACCCGCGACACGCAGCGCAGCAGTAACCGTGCCGTCCTTTAGTTATTTTACCTCTGATTTTGGCATCACTGTCATAATCACATTTATTTGCAATAAGGCTTCTGTTAGGTTGCTGCCATTGACAAGTCTGTCAAAATAATCTCAATATAATGCCATTTTAAGTAGTTAGTTAATTTCAGTATTCTTAAATGATTTTAATTGAATTCTTACAAAGGTAATATTCATGAGTAAAGCCGACAGTGCGAGTTCGAAACTGCCAATTTTCTAATTTAATTTTAAGATATTTCTGACTTACGATGAAGGAAAACTGTTGATGTTTTCGGGCAAAGTATCATTATAATGTTGCTATGGGTTTATTTAGGTATACCTGAAAGATTATTATTCACCAATACATACTCCATACTCCTACTCTCGAATAAATATAATCCATCTACAGTGCGTGCCACGTAAGAAGAGACTTGACACACCACGTGGTCTGACATGCGCAGAACACGATTTTAGGTATCTTTAGCGGTATGAGGTCTGAGTGCGGGACGGGACCGGACCTCATAGGGGCGGCAGAAAGAGGCGGGAGGGATACCAGTATTTTACATGGAGCGACTGCCCACCTGACCGCCACAACCCAGTTAATGGGTATAGGACAATACCCCTTGGTAAGACTGGTTTTCAGACTTTTGGGTTTCTGACTACCAATAACGACTGTCAAAGATCTAAGAATGACAGCCGGGACCAACGGCTTTCCAAGACACGGAGGGGTCTCGATATGTAATGGATGGTCTTATCCACGAACCAACTGCTGCAAGTCAACCTTCGATCGACTCGAGACTCTTCCATAATCTATCACACTAATATTATAAAGGCGAAAGTTTGTGAGTGTGTGTGCGTTTATATGTTTGTTACTTCTTCACGCTCAAACGGCTGGACCAATTTTGATAAAAATTTGTATGGAGGTAGCTGACACCTTTGATTAACATATAGGCTACTTTTTATCCCGATATTCTTACGGGATCAAAACTTATGCGGGTGGAACCGCGGGGCGCAGCTGGTAATTAATGTAATATGAATAATATGTATAATTTTCTCTATATTTTTACAGCTTCGATACGACTGGTTTCAGATATTGGGCTAAACAAACATTTGAATTTAATTCTAAATTGATGACCACTTTATCTGTGATCCTGAATTCTCTGAAATCCAATTTGTCATAGAAATAAAATAATTTGAACGAACACGTCATCTGTGACTATATATTTTTTTAATTACTTTTGGAAAGTGATCAACTGCGATAACAAAGAATTTTTTACCTACTGAAAAGCTTAATACCATTAAGAACCTTCATATTATCATGTGATTATTACCTATAGCAGTGAGCAGTGGTGGCCAAGTGGTAACGGCTGCGACTTACGAGTTGTAGGTCGTAGGTTCGAACCCAGACAGGCGCTTTACTTTGTGTAAATTATTTCATCACCACTGCTCACAAAACGGTGAAGGAAAACATCGTGAGGAAACCGGCATGTCCTAGAACCAAAAATTCGAAGACATGTGACATCTACCAACCCGCACTGGGCCCGCGTGGTGGATTACGGCCCACTCCCTCTCACTGAGAGGAGGCCTGTGTCCCAGCAGTGGGAACATTATAGGCTGATGATGATGATGATGATTACCTATAGCAATGTTAATAATCTCAGATAATTTACATTCCGTCGCCTCTTAATCATTTATCTACCTATGTGAAGTATATTTTAAGTTGATTTTTGAGTGACCATTTGTAACAAAAAGGTCCCACTAAATTTTTTGTTGCAATGGAATTTGAACTTTATTATGACATTCAGTTTGTTGTTCCATAACTTGAAAATTATCTGATATTCTTAATTAAAATATACCTATTAATAAACTTGTTTTACGTAATTTATAATTAAAGGTATGCATAAAAAAGGGGGGAAGGAATCAAAGAACATCAAACAATTCATCCGCATCGCTGTCCACAGGAAAAGTGCCCAAAAGCTCATTGCCACTTTGAATGGCATCTGGGTATCTTGAAATTGTACTGCTTTAAATAAAGGTCTTCATTTTAAGTTATTTCATAAATTATCTACAGAACACGTGTATACTTTGAAAGTAATTTTTAAAATTCTACTCACAACTTGAGAATTTCTTGTACAGACATAAAAAGCGATGTAGTTTATTTATTATAACGTTCAGTCGCCTCTGAAAGTCACCCCTGCTCTATCTCCATCTAAGCTATCCGTTAATCTAGAGGAGTAAGTCGCTCTTTTCAATTAACAGACGTCACGGGCAATTTTTTTTTCTTCTCACAATACTTTCTGAGAGACAAGGAAGAAAGGATGTGCTTTGTAGTTTTACTCTATTGCTCGGAGAGACGAGAAATACTTAACTAGTTTGTTTACGAACTCGAACAAAAGATATAATCAGGCAGTCTTTGAAGACGTAGTCATACTTTGCCAGCTTATAACTGCGTTCTTCGTAATTATAATACTTCAGGTGAAAGTAAGGATTTTCATTACTAATGACGTCGCATTTTAGAAGGTCAGATTAAATTAGCTAGAGAATTTCTGCAGACAACATAGCTGTCGATATTTTGAGACGATAACATACAATTTAAAAAGATTTGATGTTTTTTTTTGGAGGTGTAACGACCGATGGTATTGTTGTTACTTTTAGAATGAGTTGAGAGAATCAATTTTCTTTCTATTTGTCGTGTTTAGATATCGATACAAATCACGTCTTTAAAGTTCATACAAAAAAAACTGGTTTCTTAACTGATGTTTCAAGCGACTACACCGACTGCGGTCGATGACCCCACAAATAACATCATATTCATTTATTTTTTGTTCAATAATGTTTAGATATGGATACCCACCACGTCTGCGAAGTTTAGCTAGCTAATTTCATTTGACCCTGTATAATTGTGTCGGTCAATATTGTTGCCATCGCAGGTGGAACATGGATAAAGGCTCCTACAAACAGGTGCGACACGACACGCGACACAAAGGCACCGCAAGTCGCGCAACGAACGCTGCCTTTGTGTCGCGCGCGATTATAGCGCGTGTTGCGCCTGTTTGTAGGTGCCTATGAGAATAGGTGCCTATGAAGACAGGCCTATGCCCAGCAGTGGGTGAAGTCGGGCTGAGGATGATGATGATATCATTGTCATCATCATCTGCCTGCCTTTTCTCAACTATGTTGGATTCGGCTTCCAGTCTAACCGAATGCAGCTGAATACCAGTATTTTACAAGGAGCGACTGCCTATCTGACCTCCACAACCCAGTTACTGGGTAATACGATAAATAAGCGCTAAATAAACGTATTTTTTTTCTCTCTTTCCTTCAAAGCGCTTATCAGTCAATTTTGTCTAGACCGATGGTCAGCACTGACATCGGTCGAGCACTAAGTCCAGCCTAAATCAGGATTAACGCTTAGTCCTGACCCAGAGAACAAGGATCCCACGCATAGCGCTAGACAAAATTGACTGATAAGCGCTTTGAAGGAAAGATACAACAGATAAAATTAAATAAAAAGTGTAAAGACTGATGTAAGAAATTAGGATTGAAAGTGTTCCTCACGGCTGCGCCAAAAAAGCCCAGTCCAGCACAAATGCCAGACAACTAGTGCCCGGCGCTGGTTTTTAACTGGAGCTGAGGAATAGTTTCTTTTTTTTGGCAAATTTTAGTACAAGGCCATGAATGATAAGTACTATCAAATATTGATAAATATCTTTGCAGCAGAGATAAATCGATATTTATCGCTGCTAGACATTGAATGATGGGATCTAATTCGATAATTAGATCCCTGTAGATGTTGGTTTTGGGTGATTAGATCTTTGTCACTTAAATTCTGCATTTTTTATACCTTATTATATTTTAGATTTAGTCAAAAATTTCGTACTTTGTCACGATCAAGATCTCAATAAAGGAGTATGGTGATCATGATATTCATCACCATCATGAATATCATGACCATGTACAGACGCCAGCACATCAAGTTACTACAGTCTGCCAAATTTCTTAAGTAGATTTTCAACTTTATCGCTAAAGCATAAGGTTCAAAATTGATTGGAAAAATTTGACAGTTTCGGGTAGCTTGATGAGCTGGCGTCTGTACATTTTTTTTTTTGGAAATACCAATTTTTTTTTTGTATAGGCTTTACTGTCCCACTAATGTGCAAAGGCCAAGTCTCTCAAGTTCTTTCAGGAACTATTTTCCCACGCCACCTCTAACCAACCCTCGCGGTACGCGTCCAGGTCATGTCGCTACCGTTTTCTGGGCCGACCTCGGCGGCACCGTCCATCTTCGGGGTACCCATTGTAAATTTTTATTTCTTAGCTTGTATGTTACGCATACATAACATTTTTCGATACTATGCATTTTATTTTTTTACACCTTCTATACTGCAATTCTGTGCTTCTAAAAAAAGCATTACAATAGTTACATTATCAGTCATCTGATGCAATTATCAAAAATAAATAATTCAAAGACGAGTAAAACTAGTGTAGGTACTTAGTTTTACTCGTCTTCAAATTAATGATAATAATAGGTACCGCATATCAACTTGTCTCCATTGATTGATAAATGATAACAATTATCTAAATTACAACAGTGTTTGCTAATGCCTTGAAACAATTCCAATATTGATCTGTAATCTCCACTTGAGAATTCCGTGAGCGTGGAATAGCGGACTATTGACAATGTACTGAGCTTGCCAAGCTCACTTGCACCTGTGTTCCGTCGAAAGCTCTGTAGAGTATGTTTGGATATACTCGTACCTGGCACATCGCACACATTAATGACCCATTAATCCATACTAACACTATAAATACTAGCTTCTGGCCGCAACTTTGTCCGCGTTTTGACATAAAACATGATCCTATGATACTCGGTAATAGCATAGCTTTTTATCAGTGAAATATTTTTCACCACTACTTGTTGTCCAGGACTTCGCTCGCATTCAAACTTCAGTCAACCTATTGTCCCACTTATGTGGATGGAGTTTCTACAAATCCTTTCATAGGACCTCTACCTCCCTAAACTATATCTTGAATCTTTAGTAAGTTAGGTTGTAAGTTGGCCTACAGTTAGTCAAACTGTCAGTACAACTTAAATACGCCAAAAATTATGAATTAACCCGTATTGCTCGTATTTATAACACAGATTTCTCACAAGTAGATAATTATATTTGAAAGAAAGAGTATTTATTGCAAAACGTACAGGAAGATCACAAACTAAACTAAACACAGCAAAATAAAAATCCAAGTTATATAAAAAAAAATAACAAAAGGAAAAGTAACAGAAAGTCCTATACGAGGCCAAAAGGCTCCTATCTCAGCATGATGCTACGACATTTAAAAAATAAATGTTGCAGCGCTGGTATTCTGATAGGGCCCACTGTGATGTCACGGGCAGTTACGGAAATAATATGTAAAATAATAGCAAATAATAAAATAAAAATAAATATTTTTTTCAACTTTCCTTCAATTTTTTAACTGTAATATAACTACATTCAAAAAACAAATAATCAAAACCATAAACGAAGACTAATGATAAACAACAAGTAATCTTTTATTAATTATTCAAACCTTTTTTTCTCTAAAATTTAAAATTAAACTCAGGGAAACCTGTTATTGGCCATACAATACTGTAATACACATATTCTGTAACATACTATATGTATCGCTGTTGGTTGCCTAAAATAAAGAAAATAAAATATAAGTAGGTACTAGGTGTAATTGAAGTTACTGAAACCTAAAAACCAAACCTGCGTATATTAGCGGGAATTTTTATTGCATTCGAGCTGAATACCAGTATTTTACATGTAGTGACTGCCTATCTGACCTCCACAACCCAGTTACTGGGTAATAAGATACCCCTTGGTAAGACTGGTTGTCAGACTTTGTGATACGACACATAGAAGAGTACTAATTGTAGTGTTTATAATTAGAAATAGTATTGATACAGTTATAGGAATTGATATATCATATAGTTTTTATCGAGATACAGTTTAGTAAACTTGCAATAGTGTTAAAATTATACATTAACAGGTAGGTATCAGCTTTTTTTTGAGGATCGGAAATCTTCAAATGACCCCTCCCGCTCTGGGTGGAGCGGAAGGGAGTGTCAGACTCTTACTGACTAAAACCCACCCGTGTTCCTTCCTTAGCCCTTTATGTTCCGGGCCAGCGGTAACCCTTTCGGACAATCCCGCTGACCCGGCGGGCTTCGGCCCTGACGGGCCTTCACGTGATGCTGACATCTCTTTGAGGCGCGCGTGGAACACGTACGCGCCGTCCGGCTCGGGCCTGGTCCTGATCGAACGGTGAGCTACCCATAACTCTCCACCCGCAGGCCCGCGCCTACGGTATAAAAACAATCGTAAGAACGGGGATACCTTCTGCGCGCGCTTCTTCTACTAGCTTCTGCGCGCGGCATGAAATTTAGTTGTTTCCCTCACCCACCCCGCCGCATCGCATCGCCTGCTCGCGCTATTGATAGTAGCAGGAAGTAAAAATTAAAAAACCTTAATTTGTACTGCTTTAAACAGTTCCATATGAGCCTAACGTTCAAAACAGTATTTTTTACTGATCCGAAAACAGTTAAAGCTTGAGGCAAAATGTTACCGTCATGAACTCATGACAGTAAACTTTAATGTTTTAAGTAACTAAAAGGTCACAAAATTAACTGTTTTATTCATTGGTGATGTCGTTCAAACCATTGAAATTTACTTATATTACAGTAATGGTGGTTTTCCTTCTATTTGTTGGTTTTTTCATTAAATAGTATGTTCAATCACTAAAAGTTACTGTTTTGTCTTTTACTGTTTTACAAACATTTCTTCTTACTTTATAAAGTCAGAAAGTCTTAATGTAATCGCTTTAACGTGCTGTAGTAAGAAATTATTTTTTTCAGTGAGGTTAGCGTTCTTCCTGACTTATTTTGTTTTTGCTGAGCTCCTAAGCTGCGTGATGTCAATACCTCTCAGATGCAAAATTCATTTTTCAAATCCGACTGGCAGTTCTAAGTATTGGCGAGTTCAAACAAATTATTCAACTTTATTATTAGTCTATACCAACTAATCATAAAGCTTGTTTGTTTTCTATAGCCTTCCTCAAAAATTGGGCTATCAAATGCAAAAAGAATTTTTCAAATCCGACAATTAATGCCAAGGATTAGCGAGTCCAAACAAACAGAAAAACAAACAAACTCTTCAGCTTTATTATTAAAATATAGATAGATGGCCCATACACTGTCTTTTTTATTATATGGCCTATATTGTCCTATGTGTGATGGTCATCGTGACATGAACGTTTTTGACCCATACTCACGATCCAGGCTTATAAATAGCTCTCTCTCTCAAGCGAGGTCACTGTATTTTCGCCGCTCCAGTCTCCGCCACAGTAATCTAATTTCAGAATAACGAGGTTTCACAAAATATTGTTAGCCTGCTCGTTTCGCATAAAACTTGGCCTTCTTGTCGCTGAATTTTTACATAGTCATCTCAGGCAAAGCTGTAGTTAGTTCTTGTTTAGTGTATCTAGAAGAAGTTTATGAGTGTGTCTTGTGGGCTAACGTGCCTGGTCGTGTGGTCGTTATTTGTGGAGCAGGGGAAAATATACGAAGATTTTCTGAAAGAGAAAATCCTCCTGCATTGTCTCCTCCTCCTCCTGCATTGTGATTCATTTTAATTGATGTAATAAAAATGGCGAAGTGAACACCCCTGTGTTTTGGATACTGATAAAATCTTAAAAAATGTGCTTGCAATTTACCTAAGTACACATGTATATATTATACATAACTTACTGGGGTTACTTACAACTCTGTTATGCAGGTTAATGTTTAATAAAAACATTTTGATATTTCATGTGTGTTTTGATATTTCAGATTGCTCGTGCAAAATGTTCCTTCACATGTTATTTTTCCAAAAGCTTGACATTTCAGCTAATGCTCAAGGCATCGTTATGTAAACACGACGAAAATGAAAGGGTATAAAAAATGGCGTCTTGAAACTGAATAAAATAACCATAGTAGGTAGTTAAGGATGAACAAACAAAGGATAAGCTTCTAAGACCATGATAAGGTTTGAGTTCGGCTCAGCTGAGCAGAATATACCCGCTTAAGGCCGTCTAGTCGCGGATTTCATCATATGTCGCGAACGTGGGAGGAATTCCTTGCAGTTTCGGGACAGGCCTTTGTTTTGTCCCTATTATGTCGGTATTAAGCCTCAACCTCCGCTCAAATGTGAGCTGTGAGATTTTTCACGTGTTTCTGAATATATGCTGATATGCTATGGTACATGGGAATTTCATTGCTCTTTACCACATGTTCCTAAGTCAACACCAAACTTTAGCTTATGAAAATTTCTAATTTAATGCGTCGTAATGAGTGTACAAGAATCCGAAAAAAAACAATGAACTTATCTAGATTATTACCGCCTAAATACTGCAGAAAACCCCAAAATAAAATTACCCCCACAAAAATCCCCATTTTTTTGCGATTTCATCTACGAAATTAGCGGTTCAATTTGTAGGAGTACTTAATAGACGTGTAAGCTTGGCGTGGTGGCATGGCGGCTGGTGGCTGGCTTGCTGCAATTAATCAGCCCGCCACTTTCCCCAACCAGGATTATAGTTAATGGCACGGATTAGAGTCGCTCGCGTTTTTACTCCTAGATTTTTAACACACGATTTATCGCAGACCTCTCGGGGATACAAGCTGACAAGTTAATCTCCACGCAATCAGCTACTTAATGTACCTACAGATAGCAGTCGAGATATTTATGTAGGAGATGCGAGCGTTAGATGTTTGTAACTTTGCGAGTCGATCTGCGTAACGAGTGGGTAGATTTACTTGAAATATGGGAAGAATAATGGTAGAATGTGTGCATCTGCATGACAAAGTCTTCAATAGCAGACGTGAATGCAGACTAGTAATCCTGGATAAAATTCTGACTTGACATAAAAATCAGCATATAACGTTCCCACCGCTGGGACACCTTTCCTCTCTGGGAGAGGAACTCTGACTTGAACTAAAAACAAAATTTTGGTCATCTAAACAATCTGTGCTGGTACAGAAACATGGAGATTAGCACAAACAAAGAGGAGCATTATGCCCGTCAAAAAAGTAAAGTCGGGCTGCATATGATGACGACGAACCGTTCTGGGAGACGCCTACTAGGTATACTCACTGAAATGCGTGATTGTATGCCATTCACACAGTATCAAAGAAAGAAAATACATTTATTTCGCACAGACTAAAAGGCACACGATATGATATAGGTACATCAGATAAAAGGCTCCTGCAAACAGGCGCGACGCGCAACTCGAATCGCGCGCGACACAGAGGCACCGCTCGTTGCGCGACTAAAGGCTCCTTCAAACAGGCGCGACACGACACGCGACACAAAGGCACCGCAAATCGCGGTACGAGCCTTTGCCTTTGTGTCGCGCGCGATTATATCGCGTGTCGCGCCTGTTTGTAGGAGCCTTTACGGTGCCTTTGTGTCGCGCGCGATTTCATCGCGTGTTTGTAGGAGCCTAAATTCAAATCTTCATTGTTACTATCAAAAAAGGGAAAAGTCCGATGTAAGAACCACAATCAACAGTCATGGAGGCTCTTGAACTGATAAAACCATAATCACTACATAGTATAAAACAAAGTCGCTTTCTCTGTCCCTATGTCCCTTTGTATGCTTAAATCTTTGAAACTACGCAACGGATTTTGATGCGGTTTTTTTTAATAGATAGAGTGATTCAAGAGGAAGGTTTATATGTATAATAATAATAATGTTTCCGTGCGAAGCCGGGGCGGGTCGCTAGTTATAATAATATAATCAATTAAATCTAAAGTATTAGAGCTATTCAATTGAGACTTTGTATGTTTAATTAGTCTATTATTGACATATCCTGAGAATATGAACTATCTGGTACATCGGAAACTCTATGAGGGTTCAAAAAAACGACAAAACACTTCGAGAAAAGGTAGGTAGTGCCCTTGCGCTTCGCTTGGCTCGTCTTTGCGGGGGCACTACCGTGCCCCCAGATATAAATACTTTATTTCAGATCATTGTGTCAATTTTGATAGTAACAATGTTCATAAAGACTAGTATTACTAATACTTAAAACTACCCACAAAAATTAATTACACTGCGATTACTTTATTTATCTACCAAGGGAGATGATTAAAGCATTTCTCCCTCTGACCGTTAATTTGACACACTTGTTTCATATCTCCCCTAGCAACTATACTCAAGGCGATAATGTAACGGATATCTATAAATAAATAAACAACTTTGTCCCTACGTGATTGGTAGGTCGTGTGTATTACTATTTATATTTTTATGGTTTCCACGAACTTTCCTCCTTCTAATAAATATGTATTGCGGCCGTGTTTGTAGAAGACGCTACACAAGGGACACTGCCCTTTACGGGAATTATTTGACCGAACTCAGAAGTTGGTTGTAATATTTTTAAGTATGTTGAAGAATTAATGGATACAGGGTCCATGTTATTTGTTTATTTATTATTTAGAACACAAACAGATATGAATCTGTATCCAATACGAGGGCAAAAGGTTTCTATATCAGCATGATGCTGCGAAATTTAAAAAATAAATGTCTCAGCGCTGGTATTCTAATAGGGCCCGCTGTGATGTTTCGGGCAGTTACAGAAATAAATCATCATCTGCTTAACCTTTTCCCAACTATGTTGGGGCCGGCTTCCAGTCTAACCAGATGTAGCTGAATACCAGTGTTTTATATGGACTACCTACCTGACCTCCACAACCCAGTTACTGGGTAAGTAATACGATACCCGTTCGTAAGACTGGTTGTCAGACTTTCGGGCTTCTGACTACCCGTAATGACTGTCAAAGATACACAAATGACAGCCGGGACCAACGGCTTAACGTTCTTTCTGAGGCACGGTATGTAAAGATGGTCACTCATACACAGACCTACTGCGGCAAGTGTAGCTTAACCTGATCGATCGACCTGTGCGGCTGTTATTATTTAGCCACGGGCCCCTCAGTTACAGAAACTTTACATATACATATATATTTTATTATTTATTTATTTCATTTACAGAAATAAATAAATAATAAAATAGATACACATACTTACTTAGGTCAAATATTAGCAAATTAAATTAAATATTCATTTTTAATCCGGGCCAGACGTAACCCGGCGATAAATATTGCACATCGACCTTTGGAAAGAGACAATCGGCTAATTTCGGCTTCGTAGAGCGTTATCTCTGTCGCACGAAATACAAACAGTCCGGTATCTATTAGGAGCTGTTAAAACAATTATGATTTGCTTCTTTTGATAATTATTTTTATTCTTTGTATTATATAAAATACAAAAAAGGTAAAGGTCGATGTGCAATATTTATCGCCGGGTACTGTACTTTTCTATGCCTTGAGCATCAGAGGAACTCTGTGCTATTACCATACTTTTGACAATTCAACAACATTCATTGCGTTATTTACGTTGTGGTGCAGACACATTTTTCGAACATAACAAGCAATGGATTAGCAATATCCTTCAAAATGATTCAGATTAAGATTGATAGTGTGTTTCGCAATTAGGGTGCGGGGGTCTACTCCCTATACACGAAGTACATGCTATCGGCCGAAGTTACGGGCGGTTCCTACACCGTATCATTTACGGATATAATATTAGTTCGGGGCCCGAACTTAGAATGAATAGCAACACGACTTAAAAGTTATCCCTACTCCGATATGTATTTGCCCATTCGAAAAATTGAATTTCGCACTAGTTTTAACGGATCGATTACTTTCGGAAGGACCCGTAACTTCGGACATATCAGTCGCATGTTGAATAAAGTGTGTGTTAAAATGACCACTAAGTTCACACACCGATCGGATGTAGCAGGACGTGGTTGGCTTCTATCAAAAGAATCTTTAATTAATAGTACTTACATTATCTATGGATTAAGTCCGCCTCTGTACATTTCTGTGCTTGAAGTATTAAATAAATAAATGAATTGCCTTTTAATATTGAAGAAGTATGTGAAAAGGAGGATTTTGCCTTACAATAGGACAAAATATGTCAACAACAGAATTGTTTTTTGATTACTATAGTACGAACAAACCTACATACTTTATTACTTAATAAAGTCCACTTTATATGTTCATATTATACATATTATATATTAATCTTGTCTTTCTCGTTATGCGTGTTTCGGAGGTAAAATCTAATCATGTTATGATAAACGTGACCGTTAGAATAAGAAAGTGGAATTTCAACTTTTGTAGACATAGGCGATCCTTTTGAGGAACCAACAACTTTCTACTGGACAGAAAAGATAATAATTATGAATCACTAGCTTCTACCCGCGACTTAGCCCGCGTGAAACTTGTTCCCCCAACCCACCCCGTCGCAACACATCGCCTGCCTGCGCTTTTTTTTATTTTTCGGCTGCCTGCACTATTACTTCGTTTTCGTTCTTTCTGACTTTCACGTTTTTGCTCGTCTCCTAAGCGTCCTAGCGTGATGTTTAATAGCCTTCTTCAAGAAATGGGCTACCAAATGCAAAAAAAAAAAACAAATACGACTGGAAATTCCAGAGATCAGCGCGGTCAAACAAACACATAACCTCTATTAGTAAAGATAGATGAGAAAAAAGATGAAACTCAATCATGATTTAACCAAAAAGGTTGTATTTTAGCAGTTCCTTAAATAGAATAAATACTTTCTTGGGCCCTTTAAAAAAAACACTTCAATTGTCAATAAGACAGCTATCACTAAAATATAAATAAACATGAAATAAACAAGGTGGTCGTGACCAGTCACCAATATGTTGAAATTCTCGACCAACAATCGAAGACAAATTATATTGAGAATTTAATCAACTGAATTATTCTACCAGAAAAATTCATCAGTGACCTTACCTTTATTTCAAGAGGATAATCGAATTTCTAAGAGTCGATAAGTTTGGGGCCCCTCTTGAAGATCGAATTAATACAACCATTGTGGACTAAAAACAGTAGGTACCCTAATTGCGTAATACACTATCGATCGGAATCAGAAACATTTTAAAGCAAATTGCTATTCCATTGCTTCATAAGTTAAAAATTGGTCTGCTCAACACGTAAATAACGCAATGAATGCTCTTGAACTGTCAAAATGAAACCGATTCCGATTGATAATGTGTTACGCAATTGCCCCGCAGGTTGCCATGGCAAACCAATTCTAATCTATAGGTCTTCCGCACGGAACTAGTTGGCCGCGCCTCGGGTGGGGACGGGGGTGAGGGCGGTGGGGTTGCCTATTGTTCGCAACACACGTACTGGGGGCCTAAAAAGGCCACTTTGGCAGAATCATAAAAGGATCGCATTATTAATCATAATGGACAGTTAACTGTTAAGTTAATCGTATCAAATCCCATTTTTTTGTCTGTGCTAAAATACCAATCAATCCAATCCAAATCCAATACCAATCTCTTTTAAACAAAAAAAAAAACACGGACTGTCTTCGCCATATTATGATTCATAATGTTATCCTTTTATGATTCTGCCAGTGGCCTTTTTAGGCTCCCTGAGTCACGACAAACCGCCCCCGCCCCTCCGCCTCACCGCTCACATACAAAGACGCGGCCAACTAGCTCCGCGTGGACTACAATTGGTAAGTATCTCCTATAATAAACAGTGTTCCCGTTTCTTACGATATTACTTTTGTTTTTGGTTTGTGTTATTTATTACATCTGAACTAATATTGTAAAGAGAAAAGATTTATTGTTTCTATGTTTGTTTGTTACACGGATTTGGATAAAATTTGGCACAGAGGTAGACCTGGAGAAGGACATATAATTATTCTGGTAATACTAAGACGGAACATTCCTTTTTAGACCATTTTGAGACTTTTTTTAGTCGACAGATCTGAACAAAGAGACTGTTGTTAAGCAAGTCAAATTCGCCTAAAAATTACATATTATTTATTTATTTATTTGAGGTTCACCAACAGTTATTACAGATATTTTACAGATACATACAAGTAATTGTCTCAAATCTAACTGCACAACCAATTACAGGCAAACAGCACATGCAAAATGCTCTTTGTAATTATAAATTTAATTTTAAAGACTCAATAGAATAGAATAGAATAGAATAGAATACTCTTTCTTTTTTTTCTCTCTTTTTTTTCTCTTTTTTTTTCTTTGTTTTTTTTTCTCTATTTTTTTTTTCTTTTTCAATGTACTTAATTTCTAGATAATAATACTAATTACGTCTGACAACAAACGTCGATATTGAGTCTGCATGGAGATCAACCAGGTCGCTGCGTTCGTTTATGAGTTTGCACATGCGGGGTATAGGCAAATTAGTACCAGACACTGTACGGCGAAGAGAAATGGCGAAGGGAATCATTCATTTAAGAAGTGAAGATAAGCACGATTAGACTATTTGCAATCTTAAAACCCAAGGACCATTTTGCCCTGTTGATAGAACCACATAATCCCTTGTTTTTATAACTTCGAATAACAGTAGGGGGCATAGCTGTAAACATAAATATAACCCGAATGACATATCAACAAATAACGAATGTAAAACAAAAGTATGCTTATGTATTCTGTTTTTCTTCCTTATTCGCGTGTGCATCACCACTTAAGATAAAATCTAAAGTGGGTCTTACGGTGTTGCATCGCTGATATTATCTTCATCTTGTCTTGTCTATAAGGTTATAAAAAAAGATAACTTTGTTTATATCAAAGGGATTTTTGGCTCACGTGCTTAGTTTACGTACAGTCAGCATCAGATAGATTGGAGCTTTCAAAGTACCTAGTCATAATCATGTAGCAAACAAAACAATAATGAACAACAACATAATAACAACAACATAACAAAAGAACATAATTTCAATTATATATTCGCAGACATTGCATTGGAGCAGTACCTGGCCCAGTGGTCACGGACACGACTTACGAATAAACACAATTTTTTTTCTTTCTTTCTTACGAGTTGTAGGTCGTAGATTCGAACCCAGACAGGCGCTTGTAAATTATTTCATCACCACTGATCTCAAAACGGTGAAGGAAAACATCGTGAGGAAACCGGCATGTCCTAGAATCAAAAATTCGAAGACATGTGACATCTACCAACCCGAACTGGGCCTGCGTGGTGGATTACGGCCCACTCCCTCTCACTGAGAGGAGGCCTGTGTCCCAGCAGTGGGAATATTATAGGCTGGTTATGATGGAGACATTGCATTCAAATTGTCGTAAGCATCCAAAGTGGTCAAAATATTGTGTAAGCTGTCAGTGTGTTTATATTAATATTTGCGAATAGTTCGTTCAATGGTATCTAAGCATTCACAGTAGTCAAAAAGATCTTCACAATTAAGAAAAGTCAACGTTAATACCTGTAACTAGAGTATATTTTGGAGTAAAATTGTTAATAATAAATATTGCTTCCCGTTTTTCCTTGAATATCCATCCCGTTCATTTCTTGACATAACTGATATATTATGCCTTTTGGTTCGGCTACATATTGTAAGAAACTTACATAGTTCGAGTCATAATATTCGAATAAAATATCATAATGAGAGAAAGGAAATACGGATGAATGAGGTAGAACAATTTGAATTTTATTTGAATTGGCTTAGGTAAATAAATTAATTAATTAAAATATCATTCAATATCATTTAGAATAATTTAGATGACAAACAAAGCATCGTATAATAAATTTATGCCGAGAAAACGTATGTTACCGAAATAGCCGATGAACTTGACATTTATAAGCGTGAGTGTATTTTTTTTTTTGTGAAATTTTTAGATATGGGATTAGCATTCTCGTTTATTTCATTGCGTCTAAGTATTAATAATGAATTATTTATTATATTTTAGAGAAACATTGTATCTCTCTGGATAATGCACTGGCGTGAATCAGGAGGGATTATACGTCATATTCTGCCGATATTCCTAGGGGATCGAAGCCTATGCAGATGAAGCCGCGGGGCACAGCTAGTCCATACTAATATTATAAATTCGAAAGTAACTCTGTCTGTCTGTATGTTACCTTTTCACGCCTAAACCAATGAACGGATTTCGATAAAATTTGGCAGAAAGATAGATTGCATCCCGGGGAAGGACATAGGATAGTTTTTATCGACATACCTCGCGGGCAAAGCCGCGAACGGAAGCTAGTCGGATATACATTAAAACCGAGGATAGCCGAATACATCCGAAGCGGGTGTTTTTTTAATCGTCTTATAAACAAAACACGCGAGGTGTCGCTTACGGTAACAGTGGCGCAAGTTCAATGGTTTTTTCCCATTTCAAAAAATGCCCAACGTGCCTAAAGAAGTTTTCAATACAAAAACCTTTTTCTCTTAGATTTTTAAGTTTTAAGGAGCTTATAGGACCTAAACGCAAAAAAATGCAAGTTTTAGAAACAATAAACGTATATCGATCGACTCCAGTAAACAAAATCAGAAAAACATATGATATTCTTCAGGATATATTATGCTGGATAGATAGTGTGTTGAAAACATAATACAACTAATTTGATACGAGGTAAAAAAATCATGAAGAAACCTCTAAAAACTTTATTTTTACAATAAAAACCATACTAATATACATACAATCATTCTGATTTTTTGTCAGATTATTCTACAAGCAACATACTAAAACACTAATGTTTTAATTTTTTTGGCCCAAACAATAGATTTTTTGTAATTGAATAATTGCTTCATATTTTGTAATGAATTACCAGCATTGTGTCATCGCGCTTCTCTTTCTTTTCTATGCAGTCCGACAGACACCGCGCTTTAGGTAAGTTAAGCCCCTTAATTGTTATTTCTTTCCTCCAGGTGACGGAGAAAATTCTCAGACGAGACGGTGAACACTCTTTATACGGAAAAAACATAATATTAAGAACAAGGATAAAGTAGGAGCGAAATAAATAACCCTGCTTGTATATGCGACCTCACAAATAAGGCAATTGAATATAATGACGTATATTGTTTGTAATGACGTATGAATCAAGTGGTGAAGAGAGACTATAGTGATCAATGTTGTTATGCCAGTGTCACCGAACTATCAATTCCTTAGAAAAATAATAGAAGTCCAGATCATGCAAGCTCATCCGAAAACCTTCGGTTCCAATCTCTCCAATTGGTGCAAAACCAACTGGCGTGGGATCCTGTCAGAATTCCTTTCAACACTGATTCTGGTATTACTCGGCTGCATGTCATGTATACCCGTTCAAGGAATTGACACAAGCATCTACGCGCCTTTTGCATTTGACTGGAGTCATGTTCAATGTTCAGATATTTGGTCAAATATCTGGAGCATTCATGAACCCGGCGGTGACATTGGCATCTGTCATCTGGAGCAGTACGTCCATAGGCTTGGAAGCCGTTTATGTGAATGTTGAATGTGTTGGAGCTATTCTCGGTTATGGGATCTTAGATGCATTATCTCCGATTGACTTAGTGACGTCAGGTGTATGTGTGACCAGGCCGTATCCAGGAGTGACTGTGTTACAAACTTTGGGGATTGAAATATCTATTACTGCAGCACTTTCCTTCGTGTGTGTGAGTGTGTGGGATCCAGTGAAAGAGCATAAACAGGATCGCACCTCATTAAAGTTTGGGGTGACAATTCTTGGACTTTGTCTCGTAGCTGGAGCGCTGACTGGAGCGAGCATGAACCCTGCTCGGAGCCTAGGTCCTGCGGTTTGGACCGGCCATTGGACCCAACATTGGGCTTACTGGATTGGGCCTTTGGTTGGCAGTGGTCTGGCAGCCGGTTTATACAAGTACGTATTTTTGAAAAGACCTGAAATTGACCGCAAATTGGATTTCACCAACAAGACGAATGGACAATAAGTTCAGCATAACTGTTAATAAAATTATTTACATATTTTTGTATTATTCCTTATGTTATGGGTGTAATTTATTTTTTTATTAATAACTTTACAGATGTAAATAGTACTTAACAATATAATAAATTATAACTAATTTTATTTTGCTAACGTTACTACTAATAAGAATTAGATAAACACATAAGTAGGTAGGTACGTATAAAATATAGGTACAGCAGTGCGATTCTGTTACCATTTCACCGTGAAATCTTAAGTGAAGTGAGCGTGGGGTGAGCTGTAAATAGTGTCATTTCCTAGCAAAAACAAACTCACATCACCTCAGTTTTCACGGTGAGATTTATACAGAATCGACCGGCAGTATAGAAACAAATGCAAAAAAAAATTAAAAGATATTTAACGTTTAAAAGCATTTTATTTCAACATAACGTCCTCTTAGACTTTCAAAATGAATTATAATCCCCATTACAAACACCAATCACACTGATGCTATGAATCGAAAACCCCGTCCTAGTTTTTCGGCAGTCAGTCAAATAAAAGTTGTGGCTTAGTGGTTATGTCAAGAGAAGATTACACAGATCTCGAATCTCGATACATGAGGATCTTTTGAAATGGCTTTACGACAGTAGCTTACTGTCGTCGTAAAAGATTAGCCGATCAACGGGACTGACTTTTCAGAGTACGTCGGTGTACACAGTCAGGGATATTAATTGTTTATCAAATTGACACACTACGCTAATTTGCGGTATTATAGCTCTTTTATACATCTGCCAACGAAAGACAGTTGTGGTTTTAATATAATTATAATAATTAAATTGTAATTTAAGTAGGTAGTCAATTTGCTTAGCAATTAATTTAATTGACTTCACATAATTATAATAATAATAATAAAATTATTTCAGATTAAAAATCCATAACAACAACAATAAAAAGAATTTAATTTTAGTTAGCAAAAAAAAAACTTAACATAATGTTAGTAAAAACACAAAATTGAAGCGACTGACAACAATAGATTTTTTGTAAATAGATAATTGCTTCAAATTTTGCAATAAATTACCAGCGTTGTTGTTGCGTTGTAGTCCCCATAAGCTTACATGACCTAAAGCGCGGTCACTGTCGGACTGCATAGAAAAGAAAGAGAAGCACGATGACCCAATGGTGGCAATTTTTTTATTAACTTTACGATTTAAATGTATAAACTAATTTAATAGCTGCGAATGCTCACGTTTAGGTAAACACCTATTGTTTTGGGTAAATTATTTGAATTACACAAAACAATAGGTAAAAAGAAAAACTGTTGCAGTTGTTAGTAATAACGTTTGACAAAATGGGAAAACCCTAGATTGTATTATTCTACAAATATTTTTTTAAATGGCTTACATGACCAAAAGCGCGGTCACTGTCGGACTGCATAGAAAAGAAAGAGAAGCGCGATGACACAACGCTGGTAATTTATTGCAAAATATGAAGTAATTATTTAATTACAAAAAAATCTATTGTTTGGACTAAAAAATTAAAACACTAGTATGTTGCTTGTAGAATAATCTGACAAAAAAACATAATGATTGTATCATGTATATTAATTAGTATGGTTTTTATTGTAAAAAGAAAGATTTTAGAGGTATCTTCATGATTTTTTTCTATCGTATCAAATTAGTTGTATTATGTTTTCAACACACTATCTACCTAGCATATATCCTGGAGAATATCATAGACAAACCTTAATAGCATTAATAACTTTAACATGCTAATAAAATGTAACTGCTTTATTTCAATGGGATAAATAAACAAAGAGCAGTAGGTACATTTTGAAAGCGATATCCACTTATATTAATCCGAATCCGAGAATCCATAGCCACTATTCACAAAACACGATGAGAAACAATAATCGGAAGTTTTATTGTAGGGCTGAAAACAAAAGATAACGGTCGCTCTATCTGCATTCATATCATTTTATCCATGTGACTGTGCGCCGGAGATATGTATATATTTTTGCCTCGAACCTGACGCAATACAGTCGCGTCCATCGGCGGATCAACACCACGAAGTCACAGTGAATTATTGAACTGCGTGCCATAAAACAATGAGTGATCACAGTTGAGAAAGTTGAACGAAGTGACGTGCAGTTATAAATTTATTTTGTGAAAACGTGTAATAGTAATTAATTAATAGCTTATAATATGACGGTGCCACCTCTACCTCAATTAGTGACAGAACTCAAGATCACGCAAGATGCTGAAGCTACGAAATCCACCCTACGGTCATGGTGGAGAAATTCCTGGCGCGGTATCGTGGCAGAATTCCTGTCTACCCTGATGCTTGTCCTATTAGGTTGCATGTCGTGTATACCTGTGGAAGGAATCAACATGAGCATCTATTCCCCGTTCGGATTCGGCTTCGTGGTTCTATTCAATATCCAAATCTTCGGACACATCTCTGGAGCATATATGAACCCGGCGGTAACATTGGCAGCTGTCATCTGGGGCAGTATCTCCACCCCTGTGGGGATCATCTACATGATCGTGGAATGTGCTGGAGCTGTAGTGGGTTACGGAATACTATATACATTATCTCCGGTCGACATGGCGTCAGAGAATGTTTGTGTGACGGCCCCGCATGTGGGCTTGAACGGCCTTCAAGCGTTCGGTATTGAGGTGGCGCTAACAGCAGCACTCACTTTTATTAACTGTGGCGTGTGGGATCCGGTGAACGCGAGTAAACAAGACAGCGCGCCAATAAAGTTTGGCTTGACAATTGCTGGGCTGTCCCTCGTGGGAGGCCCGCTGACCGGCGCGAGCATGAATCCCGTAAGGTCTTTCGCTCCCGCGGTCTGGACTGGCTACTGGTCCTACCAATGGGTATACTGGGTTGGCCCAGGTGTAGGCAGTCTTATAGCAGTTGTGTTTTACAAGTTAGTTTTCTTAAAGAAACGTGAAATTGATTAATAAACTAAGGCTAGTGAAGTATATTTAATTTAAGATTTAAATTTATGGGCGTGAAAATGTTATCTTAATATTATTTTCTCGACAATCATATTGATTTATGCCAAAATTATGTTTTAAAAATATTAAAATAAAACATTGTAAAAAGGAAATAAGTACCCTACCTATGGTAAAGTATTTTTTTGTTTTTTTTCTTTACAATTATATACTTAGTGATTGTAGTAATTTAAATAATACTCTTTTAGCTGTTAACTATGTCTATATAACTACATGTTTAAAAAAAATCCATGGTGATTGTGTAATATGTTGTCACAAGCAGTGTTATGTTGCTATTCTCTTTAATAATTATTTTACAATTTGAACAAGTCTGTTTTTTAAATTGCTAGACCAAAATGACTGCTGCGGTCATTACATTAATGTCATGTGAACAAAAAAAGGTCGATCGCAGGTGTCATTTTATTCTAGCAAAATAAAAACATAATCGTTTTTTAATGCTTATAAACAACACACAAAAAAACAAAGACACAAAACATACATAATAAAGAGTATTCTATTCTATAAAACAGTATCTCTTATATAACCTAGTTATTAGCAATAAATACTTCTTAAAAAACAGGCTAAGTACTAGGATTTCCCATAATTATTGGAATTGCAATACTTAGTAATTAAACTGAGAAACCATTGACTAAACTCTCACACAATATCGTGTGACGATAATATTAATAATTTTAACAAAATAATTAGAAATGTTTATAGTATTTTAATAAAGTTCCATTTTCTTAAGCGCAATATTGTTATGACAGAAATATAATTTTAAATTTTAAATAAATGTTTAATATACTGGGTTATTGGCAAAACACTAACAACCTTGCAGGACTGGATTACTAACACTATAAACAACAATTTAACAACATAAACACTAACAACCAAAAACAAACCTTTAAGATTTCGTTGTTCTATCTAACCCCCGCTCCACTCCGCTGAATTTTGTACTATATAGACACGGCAGTTTTTTTACCTAACTAGCGCTTTCATTTGCTTCGCGTAGAGTTCGTAACAGAAAATCGAAGATTTCTATTCGTTGAATTGAAATGTTTTTATGAGTCTGATGAATTAAAATCTGACGATTTAATAAAAGTCATAGAACAAAAGGTGTTGTTGTTTATGATGTTAGTAATATAATCCTGAGAGGTTATTAATGTTTTACCAATAAACCTGTATATTTCATTTTTGATTTGTGGGTGTACAGACGCCAGCACATCAAGCTACCCGAAACTGTCAAATTTTCCCAATCAACTTTGAACCTTAAGCTGTAGCCAAAATGTTGAAAATCTATTAAATAAATTTGACAGATTGTAGTAGCTTGATGTGCTGGCGTCTGTACTATGTGTACACCTCTTCCTATTCATTCGGGGAAAACAGGCATTATAATTAATGTACTGTGTTGTGTATTTTATTGTAACATAGCGGAGGAGGAGTAAATATATTGTTACGCCAATGACCTCTAAAATAAGGAAAAAGTAAATGCCTAACTCATAAGTATTACCAGCCCATCATGTTGTAACTGTTATATGAGCCCAGCCTTAATAACTAAGTAGGTGTCGACGAATGTATTTATGTGAAGTCAATGGCACTACATACAATTATTTACTAAATTGTAAGCCTTCGTGACCTGTCAAGCTATTTTTTAAACTTGTTTATTGAACGCAAATTTGTGCCTTTCATTGCAGATGTGCAATAAAAGGATACATGTATAATGTTTCAAAAATAAAAATTCTCCGAACGAAAGGGTTAATCACCTTCTTTTGGTATTTTTTTCTCGTGAACTGTGCAAGAAACTTTAAAAGGGGATTTATATGAATTGTTAAAGTATTCTTGATATTTACGAAGAAATTGGTCATTCAAGTTTTTTTTTTCTCATGAGTACAATCAGTTTTTGATACCCGAGGTTCAATTATTAATTGCTTGATTGGAGCTCCTCTTACATCGCACAATTTAATAGAAACCTACTAGTTCACAACGAGAAGCCTTAACAGAATTAATTAATGGCTAGTCTACTTGTAATTAACAATTATACCAGTATCTTTTAATTAAAGCTGTGTCTATGTAAACTATAATTCCTAAGTAAACCACATTAGAAGGAGCAAATACTGTTCGACATTTGCATTTGTAGTACTAGTCCTGTCAGACATAACGCGGTTCAATGACCTTTAGGCGTTAAGCAGACGATGGACAATTTGTCCGCGACAGACGATAGAACGTATAGAAATCCCAGCAGACTAATGGTCTTTCGTGCGCTTTTTTGCACAAGCTTCCATACGTTCTATTGTCACAGACAATTTGTCCGTGGACAAAAAATCGTTTGGTCTCACAACATATGGAAATCTATTGCAAAAACGCACACAAAGGACCATTAGACTGCTGGGATTTCCATACGTTCTATAGTCGTGGACAAGGTGTCCATTGCATCTGCTTAGCGCCTAACTGGTCGGTATAATTAGTTGTAAGCTATATTTGTAAGTTGTTGCCCTTAAACTTAGCAAGTGAACTAACTATTTATGTTAATTTATGTTAAAACACCTATGGACAAACTCGCAAATATAACACGGGTCAAGGTATCATGTTTTTTATTATTATTTCACTCTTCTTTTAAATCAACATACTATACCTACCAAAATTGGCAAATTAGCAAAGGAAAAAGCACCTTTGCATTATAAAAGACCAAGATACCATGTACAGTCAGTTACTGCAATTAGCTGACCCATCTTTGCATAAATAGTTGAGATTTTTTAGTATACGATTCTATCGATTCGTATTCTAAAAAAGTAAAAAAATATAAAAGAATTATAAAATTCTATTGATTCGTATTCTAAAAAATCTCAACCATTTATACAAAGATGGGTCAGCTAATTGCAGTGCCTAAACCTAACTGATTGTACTACAGTGCTGCAAGTTAATTTTGCGGTCTGCCTTGACGTATCTCCTTTAGTTAAAAATATGTTTGGATCCTAAATACATATAAAGCGCAAATGAGTCGCTAAACAAAAAGTGTTTGTCACACGTAGGTATAAACAAAATACACCTAACAAATATTGTAATGTCGTCTGTTATCACTATCAGCAATAGCTTATATTGATATTGCAGCAATAGATAACGTCAACATGCATGATGTTTTGTATGCCTAATAGCAAGGCACAGTGTTTTTATTGCCCCAAAAAAAGTGACATCAGTGTTTTATTGATTATTTCTACTCAATAGTTTACTAAAAATGCACGAGTAGAACTCCCATGTGCCAATATACCTACTCTATTTTTTTTAAACTTAGTTTTCATGACCTTAAGGTCAAAATACTGAAAATAATTCGTTCAATAAAAACTGTATATAATTGAGTTTTGTTTGTATTGCAGATTTATGAAGCTATTCTAGGCGCATATTTTCCCATTTATATTTATTCAAAAATGACAATAGAATCCACAAAAAAAATGTTTATCAGAAATCAGTATTTTTTATTTTTTCTAGGTCTAAGTAGAACCTCTGTCTGATACAAATAGATTCCTTCTACTAAAGTTTATCACCCACGAAAATATTACTTTCAACATGGGCCTAGGTCTCGAGAAAATGATTTTTTAAAAATATGTCGTTTGCATCTAAATTTTCAATTATTTTAAGTACCTCTGCAATAGTTGCGGGTTCAAATTGTGTTGGATTAGCCATTTGTAAAGCTTGATTATTATGATACGATTTTGGAATTTTACTAGCGAGTTTTTTTTTTATATAAACCTTGCCCCACACTAGGAATTATTCCTGTATCGTGGGTGCGTTTACAAACATTTAAATTCACATACACAAACAGCCAGACCCGAAACAACTACCTGTAGGCAATACAAATATTTGTTCCGTGCGGGAATCGAACCCGCGACACGCAGCGCAGCAGTCGATCGCTCAGCCACTGCGCCAACCGTGTCGTCAAAAGCTCTGCACCTATATTTGCTGCAGGCTGTTTATAGACCACTCCAATGTCTAAAGAAAGTTTGTCCAGGTGTATCCATAAAAAGTGATCGTTATCTTCGCAATGCTCTTAATGTAAGAGCATTGCGAAGATAACGATCACTTTAATTCATGTTTTAATTCGTTATGCACATATATTGACACTCCACAGCCCCTTGAAGACGTTCTATAGTTATAATAGTGTGTATAGTTTGGTAATTTTTGCCTCAAGGCTTCATCTTGAGGCAAAAATTAAGAACGCGAAGAAGGAACACGCGAGGAAGGAAGGAAGGAACACGGGTGGGTTTTAGTCAGTAAGAGTCTGACACTCCCTTCCGCTCCACCCAGAGCGGGAGGGGTCATTTGATGATTTCCCATCCTGGAAAAAAAAAGGCTTCATCTTCATCCTTGTTCCAGGTTTCGACCATTAATATTGCATGTATAGTGCACTTAAATTTATTCGCTACTGACGTCCATCCAAACATGAATTATAACTATGAAAATACGCTCGACTCATTTAGGTACGTACGTGTTTATCGAAACAATGAAGGTAAAAATAAATCGAATGAAAGAGGAGGTAATCTTGGAGAAAAACTACCGTGAAACAGGCAACATCGGAGTCTCATTTCTCATTAATAGAGTTCCATTTTAATCGTGAACAAAGCTAAAGAACCCTTAAAAAACGTATATATGTATTTGTTATTTTATTATCAAACTATAATGTTCCCACTGCTGGGACACAGGCCTCCTCTCAGTGAGAGGGAGTGGGCCGTAATCCACCACGCGGGTAGATGTCACATGTCTTCACCGTTAAATGATAAATGATTTTATTTTTGTAAGCAGGTTTGCACAAACACTTTTACACGTCAATCATATTTTTTAAACTAGATGAGGTCGGCGTTTCCTATCTGACTACTCTGAGAAGAAAGGCCGAAACAAACTCAGAGGTCATAGTCTCTTTTAAAGTCTAGACATAATCTTGGTCAGGTTATATTGTTACTTGGTCAGGTTACGTTTTGAGAGCAGTATACAGTGTATTTGCTAATCACAGGTAAACATGACCCACACTATTGCTTTTAAGTATTTACCTGCCTGTGGAATCAAACATATATTTTTTCGCATAAAAACGAGATTTAAAAACGCTTTGAGTGTAACATTGTTATAAAAACTGGTCTGTTGTGTTCGAAAATAACTTGGTATTTTGAAGCGAAGTAAAATGGTAAAACCTGTTTCTTTTAACCAGTTGGATAGAAATAGAAAATATTTATTGTCCAGGTAATACAGTAAGCTGGTGGTTAACAGTAACTGAGTAGCTTAAAATATTACCTACAGCTAGGTTACAATATAGTATTAACTAGTGAGCCCCAAACTAGACAGTTTGGGGCCGTTTGCCGTAACTATAGAAACAATTCCATCATGCTCCATTCACGCTCGTTCCATCATAGACCTCATCCATCGCTTTCCATCAGGCGTGATTGAGGACAAGAGCGGGTCCATTCGGCAATAATAAAAAAATAAAAACAATTAAATTTATTATTCTGTGTCTCGCGTAGGTAGATCCATGTTAATACGAAGGCTAAGCTTCTTCAAAAGCAAACATGGGAATGATTTTATCAATGTTTTGGGACCTTGAATTTTTTGTTGCGTTTAATTATCTACCTACTGCCAAAATCTCATTCTTTGTGTTATGTGACGATGTGTCATGTTTAGGTATAGTTGCATTGTTATTAAAAACAATCTAGAATTAAAGATAATATTATGTGCGAGTCACATTCACATCTCGAAAGTGAAGCCAGGGGGGAATTCCCGTAACTTTAAGAACGTTCATAGTCTAATCTCACTGTCAATCTGTCAAAAATACCTCTAATTTCCCTACATTTTTGACATTGATTTTATTGCTGATATGAGATTGCGACTGATATACACAGTGCTATTTAATTGCCTGTGCCATAAGTTGAAGCAACTATAAGAGTTGCATCGTGTTTAAACGATACAATTCATTTGTTGTTTTAACTATGTATTGTAGCGGAATCTACAACGCCACAACCAAAACAACGCGTCATACTGACGTCACGCAAAATCCTGCATTGCGCAAGCAGAGTTTACCGCGCAACTAGCATAGATACAATGGCCGACATGAACCATCGGGCAGTTGCCCGCCAGACACAACACCCGTCTGATCGGAGGATCCTCCCTTTTCTATAGAGTATGCGTGAACTTTACACCCTCTCTATGGTATATTCGCACTTCCGATAAAATAGGGTTACAACTAGAAAAATGAATTTTCAGGTTGTTTTTTAGGAAAATTGAAAAACAGCGTAAGTATGTCATTAAAACATATTTTTTGTAAGCATATTATTACGTGATCAAAATTATACATACTTGAAAGCAATTGCTTGAAAGTATGTGTAATTTTGATCACATAATAATAATATTGTAAGAATAAAGACTGATTAACAAATCCGTGAGTTTATTTTCGCCTTTTTAAAAATCCAGGTTTTTCGAGTTGTAACCCTATTTTATCGGAGGTGCGATATATTGTATGTCACTGGCAAGAAGCATCGTGTAAATAATACGAACACTAGGCCTGTGCCGAAAGAGTTTACTTTGCCGGAACAGGTCTAGGGTGAGGAGCCAGACCAATAGAGATATAGAAACTCGCAGGGCAGCATGCATGTGGCGACCTGTTGGGCAGTAGCGACCCCACGGAGCCTATCTACCGGGTGAAGTCTTGTTCCTCACCTCTGGTTTGCCTTTATTGGCCAGCTGAATTGAACAATAACGAGGAACTTAGCTCCCACCTCATTTGTGCCTTTATTGGCCGGCTTGAATGGAGATTCGCAAGAGCAAACGTGCTCGAAGGAAGGACGTACTCCAGTATGATGCTGGTAGTGATCTTGAGCGTACTTTCAGAATTGTCGTGATAGCCGTGGAATACCTCTCCACTCTTCATAAGCACCTCAGGACATGTTGCCCCCTTGTCGGTAGGACACTATGTGATAGCGACAAACGGTCGCTCATCACCACTAACACTTTTCCATAAGAGATTGGTGGTTGGTGGTAGAAATCTAACTTAGAAAGATATATTAATGATTCTAATGATTATAATTCTCTAAATATGTACCTGTTATTGTCGCGAATCATATTTTGATCAAGATACAATCTATGACACTGACCTGCAAATTACAAATAAACCTAAGAAAATTTGAATTTCGCGGTCTACCACTATCCATTCACCTTATTGTCGATGGCTAAAGTAGGTGAAGACCAAGAAACGATGGATGGACTGTGTGAATGATGATATATTACTTAGTTTTGACCTACCCACGCCACTAACCACCCCTTTACTGGCCCAGCCACGTCTCCCATTCGGAGTTGTCGGTTGGGCGAAACTGATAATCGACTCATTTTTCCAGATATGCACTACTTTCTCTCTTAATGCATTTGTTGAATTAACTTACAATCAGCAACTAGCTACATCAACAATGCTAATAGCCTAATAGTGATAAGAGATTTCTAATTAGCATTCCTATAATTACATCTGATAATGTTATCATGGCATTGTGTTCGTACATCTAGGAATAGCAATCTCGGCTTATTAGTCGACTAGCTTCTGCCCGCGACTTCGTCCGCGTGAAATTTCTTATTACTCCGACCCACCCCGTCGCATCGCATCGCCTGCCCGCGCTATTACTTCGTTTTTGCTTAGCGTTCTTTCTGACTTTTTTTCTTTTTTCTCGGCTCCCAAAAGGTCATAGCGTGATGTTAAATAGCCTATAGCCTTCCTCAAGAACTGGGCTATCAAATGCAAAAAGAATTTTTCAAATCCGACTGGTAGTTCCAGAGATTAGCGCGTTCAACCAAACAAACTCTTCAGCTTTATAATATTAGTATAGATTCAACCAAACAAACTCTTCAGCTTTATAATATTAGTATAGATTCAACCAAACAAACTCTTCAGCTTTATAATATTAGTATAGATTCAACCAAACAAACTCTTCAGCTTTATAATATTAGTATAGATTCAACCAAACAAACTCTTCAGCTTTATAATATTAGTATAGATTCAACCAAACAAACTCTTCAACTTTATAATATTAGTATAGATTTGCACGAATTTACTCGCCCAAAACGTCCGATCCGTGGTTTTTTAATAATATTGTTTTTTTTTATATGCGACTCACACGTAATCAATGATATTTACTAAAATATCATTGCACGTAATTAATTTAATTGCCTAATAAAAAAATTATTAGGCAATTGGCACATTTTCACAATTTCGATTGTTAAGAAATGATTGAAAACCATGACTTTGCAGGTGTTACATGAGATTAGGCTGAGATGATTGTTTTATCTTGAAACTGATTGTTGATCTCAATGGCTTTTATCAATATATAGTATTATTGTTTACTGTTATGTAATATTGAGAGCGTGGTGGATTACGGCATTCTCTCTCACTGAGAGAAAGCCTGTGTCTCAGCAGTGGAAACATAATAGGCTGACTAAGCTGTTATCCTATGTAATATAGACATAAAGATATTATTATTATGTATTATTTGCCTTCCAAAAGTTAGTTGACATTTTTCCACATCAGCTGTGATGCCACATTAAGGCTCGTACACACAGGCGCGACGCGACACGCGACACAAAGGCACCGCTCGTCGCGCGACTTGCGGTGCCTTTGTGTCGCGTGTCGCGTCGCGCCTGTGTGTAAGAGCCTTTATGATTTAAAATAAAAAAATTATCAGGTAATGGAAGTATTACTTGATTATTTTTTACGATAAGTCATAATTGTTGAATTAGTCACTAAGAACTTTATAGTTCAAACACTTGGAATTGGAATTTTAAATCTTGGTGTGTCACAGCTAAAGTGGAAAAATGTCAACTAACTTTTGGAGACTTTTGTACGCTATGTAATATTGACTCAGATCAATGAAAAGTTTCATTCACTGTCTTCTAATGCCATTATGTTCTCGATTCCTTTTGTTCAGTGATTTATTCGAAACGAAAAAGTTTCAAAGTGAGGATTCTATTGGACGTACAATATAAATCGCCTCCCTTCGTTGGAATTATAAAGATTACCCGACAAAATAGTCAGTCAGGCTGTGTGGGGCCGTCGAGCCCTTCCGTTCAATTTCGCAAATCGTGTTGTGTTGACGGTCGGTCGGTCTGACGTATCGCATTCCCGCCTTCAAATTTACTTCTGCTCGATGGCAAATTGGATTTTTTTTATAAAGGTTTTTGCTGGTTTGTGTTTTGGTGACAGACCAGTCTAACCGCGAGTCGATATCAATGTAATGGAGACACTTAAATAAACTCACGTCCATAAAAAAGCTATTATGATTGACAGCCTTTTTTCATCTGCTGCTATTTATAGACCCTTTCTCTTTAGTGTCAAACGTCTCTGGTTTTATCCAGCGGGATAATTGCGTAACACACTGTCAGTAGCAATGGGTTACATTTTGACAGTTCAACAACATTCATTGCGTCATTTACGTTGTTGAGCAGACAAATTTTTCTAACATATGAAGCAATGGATCAGTAATATCCTTCAAAATTATTCAGATTGATATTAAAAGTGTGTTACTCAATTAGAGTGCAGGTCTTACCCGCGGTCAGACAACCCAATAGCTTGTTGATCTGTAAATACTTCTACTACGTAAAAAAATAACTGCAACTGCATTGCCCTATTAAAGGCTCCTAGAAACAGGCGCGACACGCGATATAATCGCGCGCGACACAAAGGCACCGCTTGTTGCGCGACTTGCGGTACCTTCGTGTCGCGCGCGATTTTATCGCGTGTCGCGCCTGTTTGAAGGAGCCTTTATGTTTTGGCTTAGTTAATTTATCTGTATTCGCTTCTCTTCAGAGCCTTTCCCCATTTAAAACATCCTAAGAAAAGTAATCAGCATTGCCATACATCGTGGCAATGCTGCCAGCCTTTTGGGCAGGTTTCCTGTTGACAGCGGTGCGGACAAAATGTGCGATACCCTTTGATTACTTCCCCGCCTTTTTATATACTTGTACATTATTATTATTATTTTAAGACTGTTAGCTTTTAAAACTATGCAAACACTTTAAATAAAGAAATGTTGTAAGCAAACTTCATGGTTACAAATTAAGTAAATTAATATTTATATTATCAAAACTTTGTGCACAAGTAAAAAAATACTGTACAAAGGCCGACAGACAGGAATATTAAAAATACTCTTTACATCAGTCTTCCCTCGAAAAATAATATTAATCTAAATCTTATGATAACAACCACTTACGTGTCAATGACACAGACAATAATAAATATCATCTCTACATAACTATGTCAATATTTTTAAGTCCAGAAACAATTAATTAGTGATAAAAACAAGATTCAGTAACGATAAACCGATAGCATTAAGGCTCCTACAAACAGATGCGACACGCGATATAATCGCGCGCGAAACAATGGCACCGCTCGTTGCGCGACTTGCGGTGCCTTTGGGTCGCGTGTCGTGTCGCGCCTGTTTGAAGGAGCCTTTACGCTAACCTTATATGCCGTATATACAACTAGTAGCGCCGCGTAATTTCACCCGCATAAGTGGTGATCCCGTGAGAATATCGGAATAAAAAGTATCTTATGTGTTATTCTAATGTGTAAGCTATAAAACCCCTGGTGGATTGTCGCTAGGCAACCTTATTGCAACGAAAATAAAGATCACTTTGATTTTGAAAATGATGCAAAATTAGAGGTAAAATCCCGTAACTGTGACTGAACTGTGTGTTACGTTTGTCTTGAAATTCGTTTTTTTCGCTCTTAACTTCGATAACGCCTGATGGCAAACGACGAATGAGGTCTATGATAGAACGAGCGTGCCTTAAAGATACCTGTTCACTCTGGTTTTGAAGACAGATGGGTCAAAGGTGGAAAGGGACACAGACGCTGGCAAAAAGTTCTACACTTTAGCTATGCGCATAATAAATGTAGAGGAGAATCGCTGAGTATGACTGGTCGGGATATCAACCAAATGTGAATAGCACCTTGTAGTACCAGCCCATAAACCCTACTTATCTATCGATAACAAGTAAAAACATGAAAAGACATTCGATACTGCACATAATGAAACCGACTAGATACCAATGTTATCAATAAACCAATTTAGTAATACGCCTGTGGCGTTCAGAATTCAATCATGTATTGTATCATGATAGTAATTGGCATGTTTCATTTGATATACTCGTATTTGTAAGTCAACCAATTAATGCTACTATGCAATTACTTTTACACAAAGAAACGTTAACTATAACGGGTATGAAACACGCTTAAAGGCTCCTTCAAACAGGCGCGATACGACACGCGACTCAAAAGCACCGCAAGTCGCGCCTTTGTGTCGCGCGCGATGATATCGCGTGGCGCGCCTGTTTGTAGGAGCCTTAACTAAGCCGAGACTCACTTGCACTCCCGTACCCTAATTGCGTAACATACAATCACAATCTCGATCATTTTGAAGGGCATTGCTAATACATTGCTTCATATGTTCGAAAAAATTTTCTGCTGTTCAACGTGAAAAACGCAATGAATGTTGTTGAACTGTCAAAATGAAACTTATTGCTACTGATAGTGTATTTCTCAATTACCATACAGATCAGCAGTGCGATTCTGTAACCATCTCACCGTGAAAACTTGGGTGAAGTGAGCGTGAAGTGAGCTGTCAATAGTGTCAATTCCTAGCAAAAACAAACTCACTTCACCTAAGTTTTCACGGTGAGATTTTTACAGAATCGACCGGCAGTAGTTCTATTCCCAAGATTATCCCCTACATACAAAGTCACAAATTTTACCTCTTTATGATATTAGTATAGGTAGGTACATGGATATGAATGAAGGTACCTTTAATCTAAATCCCCTTCCGATGCATATGTTTAAGGTAGATTTATTCTCGATTCGATATGGAATCTTTTACAGCAAAACTAGAACGCAGACGCAAGCAAATTTTTAAGTAAGTATCAAATCATTTGACTTGAAAACTGACTATTCTTTAAGAAAACCATTTTTCAATTGTGGAAAACTCATGGAGACGAAATGAGGTTAGCAATTTTTATATGGGTAAATCAGTCGTTAATGCACTGGAACATAATATTATTTAAATCAAAATAAAATTCTAAAAGGTTCGTGAAACTTCGTTATCTTTTAATTTTGTTCACTGTAAAAACTTTTCACTCCATTAATTGCATTATTTCGGTTTGCGCGTCTCAAAATTGCATTAAGTGCAGACGTAGTACTTAGTCGCATCTGCGTTGACATTTTAACGTGGCCGCTTCAGCTCCTTGCAAATTATTACATGAAAATGTTACAAGCGCTCTCTGCTTGCTAAATCGATACTAACCCAAAAACACTACCACAATACTATTACTCCTATACAATCGATAGTAACAAGTAAATTTCAACTGTAAACAAATTATGGTTTCAGTTTATTTGAGAGGGCTAATGTTTGGTCTAGACTCAGATAAACTAGTTACTTAGATTAATTTAAGTTAGTCAAAGGCTTAATTTAAGTTTTACAAACAGGTGATACTTTTCTGTCGAGTTTGGACGAATATTCCGATAGAAAAGTTTCGAAATAAAATGGCATTTGGTAATGTGACGTCATTATTCATCTATGACTGTTACTGTTCCACTGTCTTGTTATTTATTTAACCATTCATGTACAAATATTATATAAACAAACAAGAAGAAAAGAACTGATAAACAGGTACAAAGGCGAAGCTTATTTCTAAAGAATTCTCTTCCATGCATAGGTATAAAGAGCCTGCGATAGGCGAGTAGATAAAGAAATAAATAGCGTGTGTAAAAGAGATTTTGTTTTAAAAGAGACATTTTAATTTTTGTTACTAAACTTTTTTTAATACATTTAAATAATATACACAAGCTAACGGGTCAGATAGGCAATCGCTCCATGTACAATACTAGTATTAAGCTGCATCTGGTAAGACTGGGAGCCGACCCCGACCATAACGATGCGGTGCGACTCCAAAAACTGCACCCTCGGCGTGCACCTCGTCTTATTAGCAGAATTATAAGCCTGATGGTATGTTACCAGCGCGGTTTACACCTCAACAGTCTAATAAAATTATTTTGCTGACTTTAGTACGCATCGACTTACTAACTACTCGCACAAGTAGCAACTTAATAATAAAATAATAGGCATTATCGCTCGATAGCGTGTTAAACGCTATACATTTTAGCTGCAAGTACGTGAATAAATAATCTATTAATAACAAGGGAACTAATCAGTTTCGAATTGAGGGATTGCATGAATAATTTCACTATAGTGAACAAGCTATTTGGCTGTTTAGTGAAAAAGTAAAAAAGAGGGCGTGTGCTTATGACCACAATATAGAAGTGAAAGCTTATATGATTTGGCCGGCGAAGGCGTCACCGATCAACCGTTTCCATTCCGTGTCACCGACACGAGCGTGACGGTTCAGTTTGTTCAATCAGAAGGAGCGCAAAGTGTGCCTGACGGAGTTTTAATTAAAAAATCTCAATCGAGTAGGTAGGTACGTACTTAATGCATTCACACATTACACACACAAACACATTGCATTTACGAGTATATCTGTAATTCATAAGGTGTAAATAATAAAGAGTGCTCTATTCTATTCAGGAACCGATAAATTCAAAGCCTCATTGCGTAATCTGCTCACAATCACAATGCCGTCATTTTGACAATTAAACAATATTCATTGCGTTATAATGCTGTCGAGCAGAAGGAATTTTCAAACAAATGAAGCAATGGATACGTCGCACTTTGTTGACGAGTTCTATTCACATTTTAAATTGGACACTGAAACAATAGCCACCAAAAACATTTCATGTAAAGTAGGTTTGCAAGACTTACATTACGCTGTCACTGTTAAAAAGTTATCAGATTTAATGTAGAGCCAAGTTCCTAACTCTCGCGGCGGGTTTACGGTTGAGTGCTAACGCGTGCCCGTGTTCCCGCCGTAAGCGGCAGAGGAGGACACCGTGGAGATTTAGTGGGTTAGAGTCCCACATAACTGCACTATCTCCCCGTGGTAGTGCAGATGCTTGAGCAATTCTCCACGTAAAAAAAAGCCCCTAACTCTGTGATATCGGTCGTTCCTAATAATTGTATGGTGGTGGGTATTTAGTGTTATTTCGCAAATAAACCAGTCTGTCGTTGACCCACGTATTTCATTGACGTTACATTGGCGACGAGAACGGGATTTTAAGTAATTTCTTTTAAATTATCGGGTTTCGCGTGTATCAAGATGCCTATAGGTAAAATTGAGTCGTTTAATTTGAGTTCGAAACAGTGGCCAGCCTACATACGTCGAATAAATCAGTATGTACGGCTAAACGGAATCGACGAAGAATTAAAAGTGCCTATGTTAATAACGGTCGTGGGTGAAGAAACGTATGCGCTCATGTGCGATCTGTGTTCACCAAGCTATCCGGAGAACAAAACATATGACGAACTAGTGAGGTTGGTGACGGAACACCTGGAACCGCAACGATCAGAGATCGCGGAGCGCCACGTGTTCAGGTTGCGTCGACAGCGACCGGGCGAATCGCTCACAGAATACCTGCAGGCATTGAAACACCTGGCATCTACGTGCAGCTTCGGAAAGTGCAAGTCATGCTCGACACTAGAAGAGAATTTGCGCGACCAGTTCGTGTCAGGGCTGGCAAGTGACGTAATGCGTTCGAGAATCTTCGCAGAAAAAAAAGTCCAGTACAAAGACGCAGTGGAGCTGGCACTGGCACTAGAGGCAGCGGAGAAGCATGCCGAGGTGAGCGGAACTACGACGGAGGCGGCGACGGACTCAGCAAAACCGGCAGGTGGCGAGGCGGGCGAAGGCCTGCATTACGCACGCGGACGGACGCGCCCGCGCGGGTCGCAGCGCGCCCTCGGTGGCGGAGGCGACGGAGCAGCGGCAGCAGCGAGCGCGGCAGGCGCTGGCGCCGCGCGGTCCGACGCGCCGGACGGCGGCACGCGCGCTTGCTGGCGCTGCGGCAAGGCGCACGCGCCCGAGAGGTGTCGTTTTAAAAGTTATAGTTGTGATGAGTGCGGAAAAAAAGGTCACTTAAAAGTAATGTGCAAACAAGTGCGCGGTAGTGGCGGTCGGCATAATTATGTGAGTGATCAATCAGATGAGGATATGTTCAACATGAACGTGACGGCTCGAGGTAACAAACCATATTTTATTAAACTGACTGTAGATGACATTAATATTGAATGTGAAGTGGACACAGGTAGTCGTATATCGGCAATAAGTGAGGTGATGTACCAAAGTATGTTTTCGCATAAAAAGATCGAACCAGATAACTTAGTTTTACGTAGTTATTCGGGTTCAAGAATTGAATCACTAGGTTACATTGAGGTGGACGTTTGCCTAGGCGTATTTAAAGCTAAAGCATTACGATTTTATATTATTAAGGGTGGGGCGCGGCCTTTGTTAGGACGAGAGTGGATGCGCGCATTAAAAATAACGCAAATAAACCTCAATGAAATCGTAGATGATGAATTGATAAATAAATTATGTAAAGAATTCCCAGAAGTTTTTAGCGATAAGCTAGGTACATGTAAACAGCCCATACGACTACAGCTGTCCGATAGGGAACCGGTTTACGTGCGAGCGAGACCCATGCCACTTGCGCTGCGCGCACGTGTCGAGCGGGAGTTGGAACGTCTGGAGGCGGACGGTTCCATCTACCGCGTTGATTACTCAGACTATGGAACTCCAATAGTACCCGTCGTTAAACAAAACGGAGACATACGCATTTGTGGTGATTATAAGATCACCATTAATCCCAAATTAAAAAGAGATTTTTACCCATTGCCGCGTATCGAAGAGTTATTCGCAAATCTTAGTGGGGGAGATAAATTCACAAAGATAGATTTGAAACATGCTTATGAACAGTGTTTGTTGTCGGACGACTCGCAACCATATACAGCTATAACTACGCATATGGGTACCTTTGTTTATAGACGTACGCCTTATGGGTTATCGGTTATACCGGAAAAATTCCAAAAAATTATGGAGGAGACGTTGCGCGGGGTGCCGGGGTGTGTAGTATTCTTAGACGACATTTGTGTAACGGGGTCTAACACACTTAGTCACATGCAGAATCTGAGAGCTGTACTAGAAAGGTTACGTAACATGGGACTTACCGTTAAACTAAATAAATGTAAATTTTTACAAGATAGTGTGAAATATCTCGGTTTTATTATTAATAAGGAAGGATTGCGACCGGATAGTGAGAAACTGGAGGCCATTTCCAGCGCGCCTACACCGGAAAACGTTACACAACTGAAAAGTTTCTTAGGAATGGTTAATTATTACGGGCGATTTATTCCAAATTTAAGCACCATGTTACAACCACTACACAACTTATTAAAAAAGGATAGCAGCTGGGAATGGGACCCCAAGTGTAATAAGGCTTTCGTGGAGGCAAAGCGATCTCTCCTGAGTGAACGGGTATTAGCACACTATGAGGAGGGGCGCGACCTGGTGCTGTCGGTGGACAGCAGCGCGTACGGACTGGGCGCCGTGCTGGCGCACCGGTACACGGACGGTAGTGAACGGCCCGTCAGCTGTGTGTCGCGCACGCTTAGCGCGCCCGAGCGCAATTACAGCCAGTTAGATAAAGAGGCGCTGGCTATTCTGTTCGGGGTCACAAAACATCACCAATATTTGTTCGGAAGGCGTTTCATGCTACGCACTGACCATCAGCCTCTGACTTATATTTTTGGTGCCAAAGGGGGAATCCCACAGACGGCTGCCAGTCGCCTACAAAGATGGGCGGCACGCCTGGCTGCTTATGATTTCGACATAGAATTTGTGCGATCGGTGGACAATGGTCCGGCTGATGCGTTGTCACGGTTACCATTACCTCGGGAGGATCGCTACGTCGACACGGTAGATTATTTAAATCTAGTAGAGGAGTCATTGCCTATATACTTTAAAAATATAGCAAAGGAGACAGAGCGCGATACGTTGTTGTGTAAAATAAAAGGTTATGTACTATTCGGTTGGCCGACAGTTCCGAGCTGCGACGCGGAAAAACCTTTCTTTGCTAGAAAAAACGATTTAATAGTAGATCAAGGATGTGTTATTTATAAATATAGGATTGTGGTCCCTTACATTCTGCAAAGTAAAATATTACAGGAAGTACATGAGGGTCATCTAGGCATGACCAAAATGAAAACGATATCGCGGAGCTACATATATTGGGCGAGTTTAGATCAGGACATTGAGGAAGTGTGTAGGTCATGTGCTGCGTGCCGCACCGTGCAGGATGCGCCGCCACGGGCGCAGTTGCATCCCTGGGAGTTCCCACTGCACCCGTGGCAACGAATACACGCTGATTTCGCAGACTGCGGCGGTGTGCGATATCTTATCATAGTAGACGCGCATTCTAAATGGATAGAGGCCCTGTCAATGCGTGGCACGAACGCAGCTGCTACTATTAAAGCTTTTAGATGTACATTCGCGCGTTTCGGTTTACCATCGCAGCTCGTGACTGACAACGGCCCGCCATTCTCTTCACAAGAGTTCAAAACGTATTGCGAAAAGAATTGTATCAAACATACAACTACGGCACCGTATAGGCCCCAGGGAAATGGCGCGGCTGAGAACGCAGTTAAAACCGTAAAAAAGGCAATAAAGAGAGCTATGTATGAAGGCGAGGACGTCAATGTCGCCATAAGCAAGTTTCTTTTACAGTACCGAAATTGCGAACATGCAACGACAGGGGTCTCGCCTGCAGTGGCGCTCCAGGGGCGGCGCTTACGCACCCGACTTGACGCGTTACGGCCGGACGTAGCCGCAACGGTACGCGCGAAGCAAGAGCGTCAGGTCGCTCGCGCTTCGGGCGCCGAAAGGGAATTCCACGTTGGGGATGCAGTAATTGCTCGCGATTACACGGCGAGGGGGGACAAGTGGGCCGAAGCCACAGTTGTTAAAAAGACAGGGCCAATTTCATACAAAGTTGGGTTAGCTAATGGGGTTGAATGGCGTAGACATGCCGACCAAATAATACCGGCAAGTAGCAAACATAGATTCTCATTATCACGTGTGAGTGACGGGGCCGTAGCCGAGGCCACGGGCTCTGGGATAGTCAAACCGGTGGTCGATAACGGTGCCGAAGGTGAGGTGTTTGAGGATGCGTCCGGCGGTGACAGTGATACTAAAGACACGCCGCTGGAAGGGTCAAACTCAGCGCAAGTGAGAGCCGAACAGCTTTCGTCATCGGTATCACCGCCACCGCAGGGCGCGTCAGATCGCGCATTGCGTGCGTACAACCGAGCGAAGAAACAGTTATCGTAGTTATTTACCTTTGTTAGTTATATGCCAATGTTAGTTGTTTACCCTTGTTAGTTATATTCTATTGTTAGTTATATACATATGTTAATTATATACCATGTTAGTTATTTACCCTTGTTAGTAATATAAGTACTATTGTTAGTTATATACCGTGGTTAGTTTTAAGATGTACTTGTTGTAATTAGAAGACTTGATGGGGAGAGATGTGATATCGGTCGTTCCTAATAATTGTATGGTGGTGGGTATTTAGTGTTATTTCGCAAATAAACCAGTCTGTCGTTGACCCACGTATTTCATTGACGTTACACTCTACAAGGTCTAAAGGCTCCTACAAACAGGCGCGACACGCGATGTAAACGTGCGCGACACAAAGACACCGCTCGTTGCGCTACTTGCGGTGCCTTTGTGTCGCGCGCGATTATATCGCGTGTCGCGCCTGTTTGTAGGAGCCTTAACTCTACAAACCTGATATCTTGGTCAAAATGTACGTCTTGTCGTTCCGTTGAACTATTGTATGACACAACATTAAAGACCAATTAAAAGGTCTGAAAATACGGTGAAACACTTCGAGGAAAGGTGGGTAATGCCCCTGCTTTTTGTTTTTGGTTCGTCTTGGCGGGTGCACTGCTGCGCGCCGAAATATTATCGCATTTCCAAGTCCACCATTGAACTAGGAACTTAATTTAATCAATAACATTAGCGGTTAACATCTTTCACTTTTAAGAGCCATATTTTAAATTTATTACCCCAAAAATTAAAGCAATGACCATTAAGTACCATTTCTTAAACACTGAACACACTTAAACGACGAATAAAAACAATTTACCGCCTCCAGGGCTATATTTGCGTAGCACTCCCATACAATATAGTACATTTGCCGCCATTTACGTGAACGACACGTATTATGTTGCATTTTGGCCCTTATGAAAGTTTAGAGGGTCATATCGTGAAGATCTCAACCCTCGTCACGCGCCAGACACAACTGAAATGTAGGTACTGTGTGTGTGGAAACGTGTCGTCCACCATCTTGAGTTACAACCGCGTACACACCCATGTTACAAACATCGCTGTTTGTGATTGTACCTGAATATTTGGATGTACTTTGATGTAGTCATTGAAGTTAGTTTTCCAGTGCCTTCATGCGTAGGTACCCGAAATAATTTCAAGTTCACTGCTGTAATTATTTGTACCTAAATGGTTTCTAGGAAAGTTATTGTAGTTATGTTATAACTTACTGAGAATTTGGACTTGATTTTCGGTCTTTTTCATTACATACAGTACCCGGCGATAAATATTGCACATCGACCTTTGGAAAGAGACAATCAGCTAATTTCGGCTTCGTAGAGTTTTATCTCTGTCGCACGAAATACAAACAGTCCGGTATCTATTAGGAGCTGTTAAAACAATTATGATTTGCTTCTTTTGATAATTATTTTTATTCTTTGTATAAAATACAAAAAAGGTAAAGGTCGATGTGCAATATTTATCGCCGGGTACTGTAAATGTGATGGCACCCTCGCCTCTTATGTACGAGGGTGCAAATCCGTGCAAGTATCAATGTGACTTTTTAAATACATAAAATGTACTTTCTGAGTTTACCTTGGATATATCATATTGATATCGGTGAAGGTATACATCGTAAGGAAACCTGGACTCTTGTCAATATAAGTTTGAAATCGTCATCCTGTCTTGAGCTTGTGTGGTGATCAATGCTCGTTCCTTCTCGGTTTGAGAAGAAGGCTTTGAAGCCCTGTAGTGGGACAATATGAGATGAAATAATAATTATCTATAAACATCTATACATACATCATCCATACTAATATTATAAATGCGAAAGTGTGTCTGTCTGTCTGTCTATTACCTCTCCACGCTTAAACCGCTGAACCAATTTAGATGAAATTTGGTATAGAGATAGTTTGAGTCCCGGGAAAGGACATAGGATACATTTCATCCCGATATTCCCTCGGGATCGAAACTTATGCGGGTGAAAACGCGGGGCGTAGCTAGTACTCATAAATAAAGTTGAAGTGTCTGTTTCCTGTCAAAATTATAGCTATTTACTAAATGCGTATGAACATACCTATATATATACGGTATCGAATGATAGCATATACAGACAGACAAAAATAAAAATAAAGTTTTTTTTTTGTCTGACTGTTTGTTCCAGCTAATTAATCTCTGAAACGGCTGGACCGATTTTGACTGGAATACTGGCAGATAGCTGATGTTACAAGGAGTAACTTGGGGTATTTTAGAAATAAATATTACAGTTCAGCGCAAAAAAAAATTAAACCCAATTTGTTTTCCGTCATGCACGCGAACGAGGTCGTGCAATTAGTTATAAAGCATGACTACAAAGGAAAAGTAATAGATAGGTACCAAAGTCCACTAAGTACATAACCACCGTGCATTCGCGATTTATTTGCCAAAAATGTAAACAAATATGAATGAATGGAAAAATAACTTTAATTCCTACACAATAAAGTTCAGTTTACGCTACAACTTCAAACATTTTTATAACTTTGTCAATACTGCTAGTCACTCTGAAAACAACTTAATTATCATTGATACAAAGTTGATATTTGTTTAACTTGAAAAAGGTTAGGGGTGTGCAGCTCTGCGCGCTTTAACTTTACATACAGTGCGTGCCACGTAAGAAGAGACTTGACCCCGCCTCCCCCGCCTCTTTCCGCTGCCCCTATGACGTCCGGTCCCGTCCCGCACTCAGACCTCATACCGCTAAAGATACCTAAAATCGTATTCTGCGCATGTCAGACCACGTGGTTTGTCAAGTCTCTTCTTACGTGGCACGCACTGTACATTAATGTCAAGTACCCATAGTTCTGTCTGTTCTATGATTACACCTACTTATCTATAATAATATGTCAAATAGTTCACAGATATATGCGATTTCCATGTTTCTATAATTACGCACGGTAACTAAGTACATAATGTTACCATGATAGGATCTAGCGTAACGTTGACAATGACGATTCCGACAATGATGATTACCTTAACAAAATAAATCGGAAACATCATTGTCCACGTTACGCTATAACAAGAGATGCAATACTTACCTGATAATGACGGATGGATGACGTCAAACTCAGTCATTATCTCATCATTCATAATGATGACAGTGACGTTAGTGCCTTTGTGTCGCACACGAATTTATCGCGTGTCGCGCCTGTTTGAAGGAGCCTTTATTCGTAGCAGTTACAAGAAAACCCAAATACTTAAATAAAATATCCTGTATGAAAGTACGTCCTTCTTCAGGTCCCAGGCTAACTATTAGCACAGAATAACTAATAGTACTATTACGTAGTAACGTTTGATAACGATCGGTTCAGTTGTTTAGGTATGAAAAGATAGTCGCTCAACTGTAGCTAATGAGACACAATTGAATTCCTATTGTTATAAATCAAATTTTGAATTTTCAACACTTGAGCGAACAGATTGAGATAATTACGCATTTATAATCTATATACAAATAATAAAGCTGAATTTGCAAATTTACCCAATTGAATCTTATTGCGATTTCTATACCAACCCAAATGTCTAATAAAACTTACTCATAACTATTTTTTATTATCATCTGTAAAGTTGAAGAGTTTGTTTGTTTGATCACGCTAATCTCTAGAACTACCAGTAAGATTTGAAACATATTTTTTTGCATTTCATAGTCCAATTCTTGAGGAAGGCTATAGGCGATTTAACATCCACTAGGACCATTAGGACCCGAGGAAAATGAAAATCAGAAAGAACGTTAAGCAAAAATGAACTTATAGCGCGGGCAGGCGATGCGATGCGACGGGGTGGGTCGGGGGAACAAGAAATTTCACTCGCATGAAGTCGCAGGCAGAAGCTAGTATTATATATTATTATATTGTTTATATATATAAATTTTATATAAGTAATACTTACTCGTAAAGATTATGAATACTTTGTGGATTTTCTTTCTTTCTCATGTCACATATAAAAACATTTAGACTTAAAACGATATCTCGGTATATCTTATACGTTATTATACCCACGCCAAATACAAGATTCAAAAGCAAACATTAAATCTTACAAGACATTTTCAACCCTTCACATTTATAACGGTACTCACAGCCATTTCCCGAGAATCGAAAGAACGGCACGAAGCTATACTAGAGCCATCATGGCTAGAATTCCATTAGATATCTGGGGGGCGGACTTGCCAGCACAGCTGGCATTAGGGGCTTTGTTTCTAAATCGATCGGCGACTCGCTTGCATTCATCCTAATGGCACATACAGCAAAACCTCATTTCGGCCTGGTACAAATGATCTGGATGGCGATATAGTACCATAATACGGGCTCTATTCAGAATTATGCGGCTTTGTTTTTGCTTTCGGTAATCCGCGCAGTGTTTTGTTTGTAATTAGTGTAAACTGTAGACATTTGTAATGAACACAGCACTTTTAGGACGTAAGTATTCGTAAGCGTTATCGCGTCTGTATCAATAACTTTATCGGTATTTGGGAGCTCAGCGTTCAGTAGTAGATTGATTAGATATAAGTATTTACTTATATCTAATCAATCTAGAAGATAGTAGCAGAAGTAAGCACTTCTGCTTGTAATCTTAATCATCATAATCGTCTAGATCAAAATTATTATAAACTTTATTGCAACCAAGTACAGACGCCAGCACATCAAGCTACTAAAATCTGTCAAATTTCTTTAATTGATTTTCAACTTTATCGCTAAAGTATAAGGTTCAAAGTTGATTGGGAAAATTCGACAATTTCGGGTAACTTGATATGCTGGCGTCTGTACCTTATCGCACTTTATTACTATGCACACTTGACGAATGATAGCGAGACTGAAAACAGTCCAAAAATGTCATGACGTTCAATATGTTATTGACCGTCATGACACTTAGGATTTTTCATAAAGGTGTGTAGTTACCCTCAAATGTCACTCATTTTATTGTGCCTGTTTATAACTAATATTATAAAGGCGAAAGTTTGCAAGTGAGTATGTGTGTGTGTTATTATATACACAGTCTGACCATAAATACTGTTAGAATTAAAAATAAGAAAGATAGTAACATTTGAATTTGGAGTCTGTCATTTTTATACGATTGTTCATTGAGTTTTCTAATTTTGGCGCCAATACATTGTACAATATTTTGCGATATTAAAATGGAGTAGAGTGATAAAGAGAACTGAATCGCTGTGATCGCATTACACAAAGTTGGTATGGAGCCAAATGCAATTTTTAAAACTCTCCATACGCTTGGTATCAGTCAAATGTTTGTGTACCGGGCTATTAATAGGTACAGACGCCAGCACATCAAGCTACCCGAAACTGTCAAATTTTCCCAATCAACTTTGAACCTTATGCTTTAGCAATAAAGTTGAAAAGTATTAATTCTATTTCATAAATGAAATTTACTTATTGGGCCCACCTGTCAGTTCTGTAATGCATTTTGAATGACAGCAATCTACTGTGGCACGTTATTCAGGACATGACGCAACATCATTTCGTGTTTGAATTATTATTATTAACAAAGGAAACCCGTCATAATAATTTTGTTGGTAATACATTCGACATCAAAGGTAAGTTATTGATCAATTTTCGAAAGGAATTGACGTTAATAGGATCTTTTATAATTTTATTATTCTATCTTTTATTAATTTTATTAGATCTTTTATTTATTTTTTATATTATTAGATCTTTTATTAATTTTATGTCTAACTAAGTAGCTTTTGCACGCAGCTTCAATCGCGTGGTTGTCGCAAAATATTCCACGGGAAAGTACTCATCATTATAATTTTTTTAATCCTTTTCCCAACTATGTTGTGGTCGACTTCCAGTCTAATCGAATGCAGCTGAATACCGGTTTTTTACACGAAGAGACTACCTATCAGCCCTCCCAACTCTCCGAAGAGAGTACCTAGCAACCCAGTTACTGGGTAATACGATACCCTTTAAACCTCCGTGTTCCCACGGGAACGTACTACCGTATACCGGGATCAACAGACAGTTAATAGATAAACCGACAAAAATTTAAAAAACTATATTTTTGGCATTAGACTCGTTCTCACCCCTCGTAACAATTACTTTTTCAAAAATATTCGATGTACAATTTTGAGTTCATTGGTATTTTATTATATGTCATCATCTGCGGAGCCTATTCCCAGCTATCTTGGGAGATGGCTTCCAGTCTAACCGGGTGCAGCTAAATACCAGTATTTTACATGGAGCGACTGCCTATCTGACCTCCACAACCCAGTTACCCCTTGGTAAGTCTGGTTGTCAAACTTTCGGGCTTCTGACTACCCGTAACAACTGTCAAAGATCCACGACTGACAGCCGGGACCAACGGCTTAACGTGCTTTCCGAGGCACGGAAGGATCTCGATATGTAAAGATGGTCACCCATCCACAGACCAACCGCGGCAAGCGTAGCTTAATGTGATCGATCGACATGCGCGGCTGTTATTTTTTTTTTTTAAAAAAAACGTTGCCCCACATTAGGAATTTCTCCTGTATTGTGGGTGCGTTTACAAACATTTAAACTGACATACACAAACAGCCAGACGCGGAACAACTACTTGTAGGACATACAAATATTTGTTCCGTGCGGGAATCGAACCCGCGACACGCAGCGCAGCAGTGAATCGCTTAACCACTGCGCCAACCGTGCCGTCAACCACGACCACTTACACGAACCATTTAGCCACGAGCCCCACCTTTCTTCTATTATATGTATAGATTGATATACTTACATCGTTTCAGTAGATAATGTCGGTAATGAGAGTTATGCACAAATTAATCACATAAGGGATTTGTAGATATGAAAATAATGATTGAAAGGATAAATCGATTAATAAGAGCAGGAAGTAATAGATCAAAGATACGATGATGAATGGTTTTTGCGAAAGATAACAAATGGCTGGAAAAGGGGCATAAAAGGGTTGACAACGGAGATGACAGTTTGATGGCTAATAGAAATTCTGATAAATATATTATGGAAGAAGTAGACCCTTAAATATGTTGAGAAAAGACACAATATGGATAATGTTAGTGTATTTAAGTACAACATTGAGTATTTTGTCAACTCTAATCACAATACACCCCATGACTAAAATGTTTCTCCGAACACACACATCTGCAAATAAGCCACCGGTGCTTATTCTCAAACAAAAGGCACTCGTGAAGTGCGGAACTAACTCATGTGGAGTGCCGCTTATTGAATCGTACGAAAGTGTAAGACCAGTGTTAGGCAAACATCGAGTTCAACTCTGAACTGCCGGGCAATTAGAAACTCCCGAGTTTGCCCGACTTCAGTTCGGACTGAGGTCAAAACAATTATCTACAGGTGAGTTTGCTTTGCTAACTAACCGTGAATTGTTCTTACCTACAATTACACAGACAGCTGTATAACTCATTGCTATCTTCTCTTTAATGGCTTCAGGGTTTGTGGAAAGTAAATAAATCTTTACTGGATGCGGAAGGCGGAGGACAGAATGTTGCGGCGCAAATCAGTATACAATGCGTGCCACGAAAGATGAGACTTGACACACCACGTGGTTTGACATGCGCAGTACACGATTTTAGGTATCTTTAGCGGTATGAGGTCAAAGTGCGGGACGGGACCGGACGTCATAGGATCGGCAGAAAGAGCGGGGGAGGCGGGGTCAAGTCTCATCTTTCGTGGCACGCATTGTACCCTATCGCAGTCTGGAACAGGCCTATACCCATCAATGGACTGCGATAAGCATTATGATTTAATGATTCAAATATTCTAATACAGTGTGCCAAGATCAATATGAGATAAATTCTACTTCTTCTTGGAGTGTCGATAGCAATCTATGGGCTCGGCCCAGAATTCGGCTACTTGTTTGGCACCATCACCAGCGTCCATCAGTTTCTGTCACGTGTAGCTGACAGGACACGCAGGACACGATATTAATTGTCTCATCGTTTGTGGAACAGCACCACATTTACACTCCAAGGCGGAGTCGTCTATGTATCTCCACCTGAACAGGTTTTCTTTGATCAGCCAACCTGTGTCTGGAGTCTATTTAAAGACTTCCAGGTTACCCAAGGTAGCTCATGTCTAGGTGGGTACTTTCTAATTTCTAAAATGTCCTTCTTAAACGCTGTTTTTACTACTCCGAGGACAACTGGGAGTCGGTCACGCGGTCGATTGATGACGCCGGCTCCTGAATGCCTTGCCAATCCCGCAAAACTACGACCAATTTGTTAAGATTTTGTCTACTTCCCGAAGACACATACCAAGGGGCTGCAGTGTCCATTTTAGAAATTGCATTATTTTCTGTTTTTAATTATATTGCTGTATCAACGATACACAACTGTATCCATAAAATTCAATTTAATCGTTAGAATATTAATTCAGATTCACATTTTAGGATTTTATTGAAGTTTTATCTTTATTATCCTACCTAAATAATAACAGACAAAAGCCCGTTATCAAATGTAATAATCCGGCGTTTAAAGTCTTTTTAATTAAGTCTGATAACGAGCTACGATCCTTGTGAAAACAAGTATTTTTGTTGTTTCTTAACCGTCATGATCATCAGACTTTTCAGTTACACTAAACACTTAAATTATAAAGAAAATCAACTCATGTACTGGGGGCCTGAAAAGGCCACTTTGGCAGAATCATTAAAGGATAATATTATGAATCATAATATGGCGAAGACAGCCCGTGTTTTTCTTTTTTCGCTGGACTACGTAGGTATAATCAAAGAGATTGGGATTGGATTTGGATTGGATTGATTGGTATTTTAGCACAGACGAAAAAAATAACAGAAAAATCCTTCACCAATGGGGTTTGATACGATTAACTTAACAGTGAACTGTCCGTCATGATTCATAATGTTATCCTTTTATGATTCTGCCAGAGTGGCCTTTTTAGGCCCCCAGATCTGATGCAAAAGCACCTAATGAAAATGTAAACAAATGGATCTACACTTCATCCTGTAGGTTAACGTATTTTGACAGCTGCCTTAGAACGTAACTAGGATAACATGACTTAACTAGATAACGTAAAAGTTAACTTTAAAATGCGTAATAAAATAAATAATTATATAAACTAAAATAAGATAATAAATAATAATAATAAACATTAATAGGAAATTTAATAGGATTAATAATAAATAATAATAGGGGAGGGGCCCGTGGCTAAATAATAACAGCCGCACAGGTCGATCGATCAAGTTAAGCTACGCTTGCCGCGGTTGGCCTGTGGATGGGTGACCATCTTTACATACCGTGACCCCTCCATGCCTCGGAAAGCACGTTAAGCCGTTGGTCCCGGCTGTCATTCGTGGATCTTTGACAGTCGTTACGGGTAGTCAGAAGCTCGAAAGTCTGACAACCAGTCATACCAAGAGGTATCGTATTATCCCGTAACTGGGTTGTGGAGGTCAGATAGGCAGTCGCTCCATATAAGATACTGGTATTCAGCTGCATCCAGTTAGACTGGAAGCCGACCCGAACATAGATGGAAAAAGGCTAGGCAGATGGTGATCTTATTGAATTATTTCATTTATGACTTCTTACAGACATTATAATACCGTACGTATGTCAGATTTGACAAAAAAAAATTGTTATGCGTATGTTTAGTGTATTCGAAAATATCCATCGATTTCTTACTAAACTTCAGCTATACCCGTCGACTATGGTTACTTATCACTTTTGGTGACTGTACGTGATTTCAACACTTTAATCAATTAATGTAATTTTGTCATCGAGCTGTATCTCATGAACATAATATTTGACATTTTCAAAGTGTGTGTATTTCTATTTCCGCTCTATCAGCAAATAATAAAAATAAAATACTTTTTTTTTCTTTTTTTTTAAGGAACGTGTTTTTTTCGACGTGTTTTGCGTTGTAGGACGGAACCCTTCGTTTTTTCCATTAACAAAAAAATCTTAGACACCTAAATAAATAAAAATCAGAAGTTAGTACCTATAAACAACACAATACCTTTATATACCTTCACAGGTACCTATTCTTTTATGTTCGTGAGCATAGAGTAGAGACCCCCCGGTGTCGTAGGATTCAATTACCGAAGAAAATAAAATGCTAACAGAGCCGCTTCTGTTTACTCGATGGTTCGCAAATTCATCTATAACGAGGTTGACTTTAGCGCCGTGTTTTAGACGTTTTGTAATGGAAAAACAATAAATTTTTACCTGTAGGTTGAATGAAGTTTTAGTTTTGTGAGATGAAAATCAAAACTTAGAACTAGTTCATTTAGAACCAGCACCATGATTGCGTAACACACTATCAAAAACCTAAGTACACTGCTAAAAAAAACCTAAGTATCCTCATCCATTGCTTCATATGTTCGAAAGAAAATTCTGCTCAACAACGTAAATAACGCAATGAATGTTGTTAATGAAAACTGTCCAAATGAAAGCTATTGCTACTATGTATTTCCGTGTTGCCTACGCAATTACCGCGCAGGGCTTATTTACCACAGATTATTTTATTCAAAATATGTGATATTACCTATACTTATTCATCAACAAATTGTTTATTTATAAGAATTTTAATTGTTTAATAATAAAAAAACTGCCTCGTAGTGTAGTTATCGCAAGCGCTACTGCTGAACATCAGAGGGCCAATATTCTCGTAATGAGGGTTTTCTGAAATGACGTTCGCTAGGTGGCAGCACTGACACGTTAGGTCCAGGCATCTGTCAAAGAGCCTATATTTTCTTTAGTCATGAGTTGACTGAATGATGAACGAATGAATGAATCGAATGATGAACGTCATCACATATTTTATATTGGAAGACCTCTTGTCACAGTGGTGCCAACTGGTGTCGTAAATTTTCACGAAAACCCTTATTAAAAACGTTCGAAAATCTAATCGCAACCTCATCTCAGCGACAACCAATGACAAATAATTGTCAAAAAATGTAGGAAAATTAGAGGTAATTTTGATAGATTGAGATCGAGATCAGACTGTGAACGTTCTTAAAATTACGAGAATTGCCCCTCGAGTCCTGGGTTCGATTTTCAGGTCGGACAAATGTTATTTAGTTTTTCCATCAAGAATTTCTCAGTAGCAGCCTGGAGTCTGCCTTTCTGCCCGGTTGATGGCAATGGGCGGGCCCCCTATTTTATTGGACTTAAAGATAACTGACGAAATAACAAAGCTGCGGTGCTATTCTGTAAAAATCTCACCGTGAAAACATACGTGAAGTGAGCGCGGAGTGAGCTGTCAATAGTGTCAATTCCTAGCAAAAACAAACTCACTTCACCTAAGTTTTCACGGTGAAATTTTTACAGAATCGACCGGCTGCAGTGTTCCAATTTTAATTAATAGGAAAAACATTGAACATCACAATGACTAATAATATAAGAAGTTCCTAGTTATTTCTTTACACACATTTTTGGACACATTAAAAGGCGCAATGAAGATCATGTGGTACAAATTGCACTAAATACCTATATTTCTGTTCTGTTTTTTTTTTCTAGTCTGTTTATATATTATGTGAATATCGGGATAAAAAGTATCCTATGTACTAATCCAGGAAATGGTCTACCTATGTGCTAACTTTCATCCAAATCTGTTCAATGGTTTACGTGTGATTGAGTAACAAACATCCAAACACCTTCACAAACTTTCACATTTATAATATTATTAGTGTGATAGTAGGATAACCGACGAATAATTTCTACGCTAGCGTAAGGATAGCTACGCCCCGCTACGCCCAGAGCGGGAGAAGTTATTTGATGATTTCCCACCCAAAAAAAAAAGGGTAAGGATAAAAGAACGTCTTGCCGTTTGCCGTCACGGCACACGACTCGTTCTTACCCCCGAGGCGCGCCAATAGATGTTTCACATCAAAACAAATGTATATTTTGTTTTTACCTGTGTTATACTTACTGTTTTCCGCATTGTTGTTTTTCGGTGTAGGCAATAGGAAAATATTTGTCTGTAAATAAGTAGGTACAGAATGGTGCACCTACCAATACAATGGAATGGAATAGAACGAAAATGATGATGATGATGGATGAATGATGAACAATGATGGCAATAGAATGTGAGTGAGAGGCAAATAGAAATACCGCCACTTCGGTTTAAAGATATTTATTTCTCAAAGAACAAATTACAGTTCACTTAGAGAGAAACTTAACGAAATTAACAATAAGTTGGTTTACATTACGACGTTCAAGCCATCGAAGAAACTGAACACCATAGTTTTATTTATAAAATACAAGTATGTCTAGGGTCTGATCTCTCCATGACCAGACAATTTTATCGGAGGGACAATTAAGAATCTCTGACAATTTTTTACAGAAAAACTTATAATGCCTTTCTTTAGGTGACCGGCTTGTCAAAGTCAGTCTAATTGTCCTTCTGGAAAGGGCTCATGGCTATATCTCTAACTAGCACCCCCCCCCCCCCCTATGTACAGTTTCTATATTTATGTCTGTAATTTTTATGGTGTCAGAAAGGCAGCCGCTCCATGTAAAATATTTGTATGCAGCTGTATCCAGTTACTGGACGCCGACCCTAACATAGTTGGGAAAAGGCAAGGCAGATTAATTATCTTATAAACTTGACAGCGTGATATTTAACCAAGATAATGGTTAATCGGCAAACCGACCCCAACAAAGCGCGACTTGCGACATACAAAAAAAGGATCCCTACTTAGGTATTTAAAGTGTTTTAAGTACAAACAGTGTAACAGAAAACAAATTAACTCCCGCTCAAAGTTCAAAGAGCAAAGAGAATTTGTATCTAATTTGTCACATCACTTGCGAAAAAGCAACTTCTGTAATTTGAATCTACAAATAAGAAACTACTTTATAAAACCATTTTTCTTTAAAGAATTGTTCTTTATAGAAAAATGTTGGTATTGTTATTCCAGACTTTACTTATACAAAAGCAATTTGTTTTTGCTTCAAGAAAATATTAAAACTGCCCTCTTCGACATTACCTTACCTAAACAATTAAGGGGCTTACAGGACCTAAACGCAAAAAAACGCAAGTTTTAGAAACAATAAAAGTATATATGATCGACTACAGTAAAAAAATCATAAAAATATAATACATTCTTCAGGATATATGCTAGGTAGATAGTGTGTTGAAAACATAATACAACTAATTTAATACGACAGAAAAAAATCATGAAGATACCTCTAACAACTTTCTTTTTACAATAAAAACCATACTAATATACATACAATCATTCAGATTTTTTTGTCAGATTATTCTACAAGCACCATATTAAAACACTAGTGCTTTAATTTTTCAGTCCAAACAGAAGATTTTTTGTAATTAAATAATTTCTTCATATTTTGTAATAAATTACCAGCGTTGTGTCATCGCGCTTCTCTTTCTTTTCTATAGTCCGACAGTGACCGCGCTTTAGGTCATGTAAGCCCCTTAATGCTATTGTACTCGTATTCCTCTATCTACACAGCCACACGAGCATTCATCATTTCTTGTTCGTAATTGTTGGACTCTTCGTGTTTCATAATACCTGCTCGTTTAAGGGGCTCGTGGCTAAGTAATGATAGTCGCACGGGTCGATCGTTCAGGTTCAGGATCAGGTTCAAACGCAGCTTCACATGCCGCGGTCGGTCCACGGTTCCCTTCGTGCCTAGGACAGCACGTTAGGCTGTTGGTCCCGGCTGTCATTCGTGGACAGTCGGTTACGCTCAGAAGCCCGAAAATCTGACAGCCAGTCTTTGGTACCAAGGGGTATCGTGTTACCCAGTAACTGGGTTGTTGAGGTCAGACAGGCAGTCGCTCCATGTAAAATATTATTATATTCAGCTGCATCCGGTTAGACTGCAAGCTGACTCCAAAATAGTTGAGATTTGAATGTCACAAATGTTTGCCAACAGCGCCCCCCTGCCAATGTTATTCAGGTGACAAAAAGATCCTTGTAGCACTGCACTGGACATGACTGTAGGTAACTTGTAAGCTTCGAAATGATCTACATTTTGTCAACAATTGTCTGTGGTTTTTATAGTCGAGTGCAATTAAGTAGACCAAAAATGCTTAAAAAGCAGAACCAAGTTTATACAGTCCGTTCACAGATATTTTACCTCGGACAGCAGCAACCTAACAGCAACCCTATTGCGACGATAATAAAGATCAGAATGATTCTGACAGACTTGTCAATGGCAGCAGGTATCGCAACAGCAACATTATTAGAATGAGAATAAAGATCACTGTGATTTGGACAGTGTTGCAAACTCAGAGGTGAAATGAAACTGTAATGAACGGACGAACGTCGCCTGTGAACGGACTATAAAGGCTCCTGCAAACAGGCGCGACGCGTGACGCGAATCGCGCGCGACACAAAGGCACCGCTCGTTGCGCGACTTGCGGTGCCTTTGTGTCGCGTGTCGTGTCGCGCCTGTTTGTAGGAGCCTTAATGACGTGATTTGGACAGTGATGCAAACTCAGAGGTGAAATGAAACGACTGTAATGAACGGATGAACGTCGTCTTTGAACGGAATGTAATGGCCGGATTTTCATGTGACTTTGTTTGTCGAGTTCCTAGAGGTGAGGAGAGAAGTTCTTCTACCCACAAGACTTGCCTAAGACATAACATGACCACTACGTTCCCCCGAGTCTACGACCACGACGTAGACTCGGAAACATTCACAATTTGCACTTTGACTATACTTTACTTTGCCTAGTAAAGTAAGCGTTTCATACGATTGTGAACTTTATTGGTATAAGTTTAATGTTGATATTCTTACGAAACGATTGCTCACATTCGCTTATACGTTTATGAACATTAAAATTATAAGAAAATTAAAGAAACGTTTTGTGTTTGTATGAAACGCTCCCTTTGCAAAATAAGTAAAGTCAAGATGCGATCTGTGAATCTTGCCCTAAGTTTTCCAATACGTTAGGTCCTCACTCATTTATTTTCACAGTCCAATATCAATTAATTAATTAGAATGACGTTCAGTAGGGGCGCGGCAAAACGTACACCATTCGAACGCCTGGTGTGTTGATATTATAGTGGACTGGTATTACTTTATATGAACTTTTTCGTGTCATTTTCTGTGTGTTAAGGCTCCTTCAAACAGGCGCGACCTTATGACTTAAGTAACATTTTAAATGTATTAGCCAGATCTGCCCTTATTTTCTTTTCTGTGATGCCCCATCTGTAACAAAATTATATTATGATTATTTTAAACTTGAATACCATCCTGTTTGTTGAAAAAGCTCGGATGGTGATTTTGAATACCTAATTAATTGATTGCACCAATTGTAAATTAGTGACCGACCGAAAGTTCGGTTTCGGTTTCGGTTTCGGCCAGTTTCGGCCAAATAATCTAGTTTCGGCCTTAGTTTCGGTTTCGGCCAGAAAATGGCCGAAACTTTCGGCCGCGCCGAAACTCGAGTGTTCATGAATTATTATTAAATAATATTTATAACTTCGCGGCTAGCTCGTGCACGCTCGTCGCGTTGCCGGCCCAGTTCGCCGCCGTCCATCGTTAATCGCATGGAGTTGAGGTTGTGTTTTGCACATACGAGGGCGGTCCCATAATAAATTAGCCTAACTATGAACTAATGAAGGAAATGAAACGAAACCAATTTTATTTTTCAATATAATCACCATGAATACTACTAACACACTTCTGACATCTGGGAATCAACATCTCTAAACCTTTATAAAAATAATCACAATTTTTAGCCTCAAAATGACCGAAGACGGCCGCCTGCAATTCTTCATCGCTTGAAAATTTTCTTCCTCTTAAGTCGCGCTTTAAATTTGGAAATAAAGGTGGATGTTCAACTTCTGTGAACCCGCATTGACGAACTGCATCCTTCGAAACACCAGCGGTATGAACAGGGGCGTTGTCATGGAGCAACAGGACACCTTTAGACAGCTTGCCTCTTCGTTTTTCCTTTATCTTGTCTCGTAATTTATACATTAAAGAAGCATCATATTAGCCGTTCACGACTGTATTACGTTCTTTAAAATCCACCATCAAAATGCCTTGAATATCCCAAAAGATTGTGCACATCAGTTTTTTAGCCGATTGTTGTACCTTTGCCTTTCTAGGGGGCTTTTCACCATTATAACGCCATCCCATTGATTCGCCCTTGCTTTGTGGGTCATAATACAAGATCATAGTTTCGTCACCGGTCACTAGCCGCTCGATCACAGTCTTTGAATTTTCGCCACAAAGATCCAAAAACTCCGAAGCGCAGCGCACCTTTTGCTGTCTCTGTACCGCTGAAAGAAGTTTCGGTACCCATCTTGCACTCACTTTTTTCATGTGAAGATGTTCATGGATCGCACGATGACGTACTTTTAGAGAGCCCAAGCCTAGCTGCAATTTCTCTAATCTTCAAACGGTGGTCACTCAGAACCTCCTCTTCGATAAGAGCAATCCTTTCGGGAGTGAGCACTTCCACAGGTCGACCGTCGTGGCAAATGTCTTCGACGGTTTCTCTCCCGAGGCGAAACTCTCACCCAATTTTTCACTGTGCTATAGGAGGGGGCAGACCCCTTATACACGTCATCCAATCGTTCTTTTATTTGGGCAGGGTATAAAACTATAAACCTTCTTTAAACAAAAACTTTATGACACTTCGATACTCAGTTTTCGACATTTTGAAAAAATACGCGACTCTCGTTATGCTAATGCCTGCTAAACTAAGACTAAGCATTTCCTGTCGATGCGTGTTTCTTATGTTAAGTGCACGATAAACGTACTATTTAATTTTAATGCAACACAACATGTAGCGACATGTCGCGTAGAACTATATCAGGCCAGTTCATTATGGGACCGACCTCGTAAATGATTAGGTAAGTATTCAACTGTCTGTATGTATAATATATGTACATTGTATATTCAAATAAATGTGTAAAAAAACACCATATTTCTGTATACTATAGAAATTTTAAATATGTTTAAGTAAGTTTCGGTTTCGGTTTCGGTTTCGGCCGAAACTAAGAGCAAGGCCGAAAGTTCGGTTTCGGTTTCGGTTTCGGCTGAAAAACCTGTTTTGGTCGGACACTATTGTAAATATTAACATAATAATAAAGTTATAGTTGTATAAATTGCGATTTCGAAAATATACAATTATTAATATAATTTCACTTGAAAGCCCAATTGATACTTAAAATACCAATAAATTTGTAAATAATATTGAAATGTTCTGTTTTAATGATGAGTCAGTAGTAAACGAAATCCTGATTTAATAATAAGTACTTACATGAAAATATCTGCTCCATTTCACGATTGCACAAAGCTATCTTATTTTTTTCAGGTATTTTCACGGAATTTTATTTTATTGTTCGAACATCACAGCGCCCAGTGTTGGAACGAGAGTTCATTTGCATATTCAATTACCTTGTTTAAAAAACACTTTTTCATCAGAATAACACATGAGCGCGCTACGTTTTCCTATGGATGTACCGTAAGAAAACGTAGCGTGATCATGTGTTTGTGTCCGGCTGTCCGTACAGTCGCGTTCACCAGCTGTCGTTTTTCGTTTATTGGACAACCTTTATCCTTCAGCCGACGTGTCTCCGACAAAATAAACCGACATATTCGATAAACAATAAGCTCGGTTGTGTTCGTCGATGGCACGATCATTTTCCGACGGGTTTTGGACTGAACTCTTTCACACCAAATGGATGGAAAATTGGAAAGAACTGTTGCTTATTTCGCATGAATAGATCTTGCAACTATCTGCCGATGTAAGGTTGATATACATACCTGTCTCTGGTTGTAGATTTAATCACTGATTTATACACTAGCTGCATTTAAATTGATTGTTTGTAGCTTACTTTGAAAACCAGTAGGAACCAGTGAGGAGCAGTTGAGGGCAAGTGGTAACGGCATCGACTTACGAGCAGTAGGTCCTGGGTTTAAACCCAGACAGGCGTTTTACTTTGTGTTAATTACTTAATTATATCATTTCAACTAGCTTCAACTTTCTGACTAACTGACCGAGTATTTAATTTTGACAATTCAAAAATGCCTGTAAATGGTTTAATTGAAATAAATATGATTTGAGTTTGAGTTCATCACTACTGCTCTCAAAACGGTAAAGGAAAACATCGTGAGAGAACTGTCCTAGAATTAAAAATTCGAAGACATGTGAAATCTACCAACCCGCACTGGGCCCGCATGGTGGATTACGGCCCGTTGCCTCTGCTATGAACCAATTATAAAACAGAAATATATTTTTCACTCTTCTTGCTCAAAAAGACCGTCATTGCAGCGTACCAGAGCGAGGTAAAATAGCATATTTACCTCTAAGGGAATATGTTTTTTTTTTGTCTGATACCAACGAGCCTACATAAACGAAAAGTCTTTATTCATAAGTAGAATAATCATGAATAAAGACTCAACTTATTACTGTTTCATAAAAAAATAACATTTTATTTTTGAAAATGGAACTGAAAGCGGCGATCTCTTCGGTAGAATGCGTGCATTGCGTTGCGTGCGGCTACAGAAGAAATTTAAAAAAGACGCGAAATCTTAAGAATTTTTCTATTGGTGACCGTAAATTTTTAAAACTGTATTGGATTATTTTATTTTCTCGCAATCGTAGTGAAAAGCAGAGTGTAACACACGGCGCTAAAAACCCATTATAACTCGGTTTCTGTTTACTCCCTCGCTGGATATAATGAGTCATTTTAGCCCCTTGTATAACAATCTACTATAAACGAACGTCCCTAAAACCGTTCGTCCTAAGTCCGCAGTCGCCTGGTCTGCCGTTTCAAAGCTGAAGTTGGAACTTACTTTGATCGTTGACCAACTTTCTGGGTTTGTTTACTAAAAGACTTATTTTTATTTCCTCGGAATTTGTTGCCCATTGAAAAGCAGTGTTTATTTTGAGTTTAACGGCCCTCGTTTCATGCAATTCATATATTAACTATGTTTGCTAGGAGTTAAGTCCGGTGAAAAATGGAGGCGTATTTATAAAAGTGGTTCGCTTGGGGATATTTCAAGAATTTTTTAAAACCACGATTAAATTAAAAAAGCTTTATACCCGAATGGGGTTTCCATTCGGGTTTAAAGTTTTTATTTATTTCGTCGTGGTTCGAACGAACGAGTGTACTACGTGAGCTCGACAAATGGATGTGCGAATAACACTTGTGCGACAAAACTGTCCTGCGACTCACCATAGTTCGAATGCACGCTTGTGCTACACACTTAAGCTCGACATCACTTTAGTGCGACATGAAGACACATTAGTATTCATAATCATAATGTATATCAGATGACCTTGATAGCTCGGTTAGCTACAGTCTCTTAGTAATGTTCCCGGATTCGTTTCCGTGTTACAAAACTTGTTAGCACTTTTAACGATATAATTCTGAAATGTTCGTGGGAACATTTCATGATTTTCTTCGCGATAGCATGTTTTTTTTTTTAATTCTAATTACAGATCTAACAGATCTCACATGTAATAACGAAAACTTTACATTCTTACAGAACTTGCAGGTTTTGTAGTTACAAGCAAAAATTAGAGCGACTACCTTCGTGCTTATTGTCAAGGGGCTCACAAAAATAATGAGGCAAGTTTATCGTTAGCTGTACTGTTCAAAATCAAATAGGCAAATTGTATCAGCAATAATACTATATCAGAAACGCAAAATTACAATGCAGATTATTAAATGATAAATGATTTTATTTTTGTAAGTAGGTTTGCACAAACACTTTTACACGTCAATCATATTTTTTTTAAACTAGATGAGGTCGGCGTTTCCTATCTGACAACTCTGAGAAGAAAGGCCGAAAGAAACTCAGAGGTCACAGTCTCTTTTAAAGTCCAGACATAATCTTGGTCAGGTTATATGAAGCCCATGTAGATCGTCTGAGATGGTCTTTTGAGGAAAGAACCACACAGATTGAGAGGACCTGTCCAGTCAGTGCACGCATTTGTCAGAAATCGTGCAGCTCAACTCAAGACTTAAGGAGCTCAACGATTCGACAAACAATACCAAAGAAAGGACATTTGGGTAGGCCACATAAATTACTCAAACTGCCAGGGCATGACAAAAAAAAACTAACAGAACAGAGAAAATAATAAAAAAATATAAAATGAATAAAATGACCCACATCGTCTTCACATTCACAATAATATATGATCAAACGAACTTCTTAAGCGAAGTTCGATCAATATTATATGAGTCGCTTCATTCGAAGATATATTATAACCAGGTAGTCCTTTTAATCTACAAGATAACATGCACACTTTAAGAGATTTATGAAAATCGATATAAGTATCGACTTTTTTCAATTAAGTCGATTCTGTATTGACCATAACCACACCACTAGTCAAGCTGTCATTCTTTTAGAGATAAATAAGACGAATACAAAACTTTATCACCGGGATTGGGTTGGGAGGGAACCTATATCTTCGAATGAAGCGACTCATATAATATTGATCGAACTTCGCTTAAGAAGTTCGTTTGATCATATATTATATTTCTTCGCTTCATTCTTCAGATATATTATAACCAGGTAGATGTTCAGAGAAAAGTTTTGTGTTTGATACTTAATTAAAGAAAACAAATATTTTGTAAAAATAGAATGGTTTTAATCAATATTTAACATAATAGTTAAGAACAGGTAAGTATCTAACGTAACAAGTATTTATTTCGAATACTTAATAATAATTTCCAGGTAAAAGTCTCAAAACTATAATATTATAATCTCGATTATAGTACCTACTAAATTAGTTATCGTTAACTTGATCATGGAAGATCGCTTGAGCAAAGTTATTGTCGTTTATAATTGGACGATGATAAAATTGGGCAAAAACCTTAGACGCGTTTGTCCATCCCGCGGCTTTCCTTATAGTGTCGACGGAGACCCCGGCCGCAGCAGCCGCAGACGTGGCGGCATGCCGCGTGCTGTGCGCGCTGAACGCCGCCACGTCCACGCCGCTGTCGGCCAATATCTGCTTTATCCATCTACTTATTGACTGTGCTGTCGCGCCCTTGTAAGGGCGCTTCACAGTGATTAAGAGATTGGATACATTAGCAGGTCGGTCTTTGTCTGTAACGTGGAGATAATCTTCGAGGGCAGTCGCGGGGCAGATGCGAAGGTTTTTCCTAAAGTACGGCAGGAATAAGGTAGGCTGATCACGACCTGCCGCGGATGTTTTTATAATATCTTTGATGGCTATGCTTATACCGTTAGATCCTACAGTTATATTTTCAAGCTTTATCAAAGATAATGTTTGAACGCGTTGGGCAGTACTTAAAGCTAATAAAATTACCAGTTTTTTCGTAATTTTCTCCTTACTAAGGGTTCTATTGGGGTACAAATTAGAAACATAATTTAGAACAATCTGTGGGTCCCATGTAGTGCAGTACTTGGGGAAGCTTGGTTTTAATTTAAACGCTCCTTTGAGCAGCCGTTTAATTCGGTCATCAGATCCGATATTACTGCCTAATAACAGGGATAACGCAGATCTGTGACTATTTAGCGTTCCGTACGAACTTCCCCTATCAAACTGTTCACTTAGAAAGCGTAGTACTATCGGGACAGAGCCATCAAAAAGGTGATGATTATTATTAACGCAATATTGCCACCACAGTTTGAACGAAACGTTATATTGCTGCATCGTGTTCTTTGATAATGACGCCAGCATTAGGTCCAGGGCTGATTCGGGGGCGCCGCTCAGCGAGAACGCCTGCCTGAGAGTACTGCGGCACCCAGGATAAGGGGATTCCTGTAACATGATACGATATGATGTTCGTTAGGGTATATCCAAATGATATCGGAAACTATTGTTTCCATTAATTGTGGATACCAGGCTTGGGATGGCCAAAAAGGAAAGACTAGAATACCAGTGGCCTTTTCCTGTATGATTTTATGAAGACACTTAAGAATAAGTGGAAAAGGGGGAAAAGCATAGAAGAACCTATTGTTCCAGATCGCTGTAAAGGCATCTATGGAAAGGGCGTCAGGGTCCTTTCTCCATGACATATAATCCTGACATTTGGCATTGGCCCGAGAGGCAAATAGATCGATTTCAGGTTTACCGAGACTTTTTAATATTCGTTCGAAGGCTAAATCTGAAAGTTCACATTCCGTGTCAGGGTTTAGCCTTCGAGATTCTTCGTCTGCTTCGTAATTTGCCTTAGTATTAATGTACGAGGCAAATAACCAGATGTTTCTCTCTTCAGACCACTGCCAAATTTGTCTAGAAAGATTATTCAAATGTGGGAATTGTATCCCACCCATCCTATTAACGTAGCTGATGGCTGTTGTGTTATCAACACGCAGTAAAACAGAACAATCAGATTTTTTGCTTGCGAAATACTTTAAAGCTAAGAAAACGGCTAACAACTCTAAGTAGTTAATGTGTTGTTCAAGTTCACTATTTTTCCAGGCTCCATGAGCTCGTTCGTTGTTACACACGGCTCCCCAGCCGGTGCGTGAAGCGTCTGTATAAACCTCTAATTCAAAGTTAGGTGTTTTCATAGTGTTTTTGGAATTTAACACATTTCTTTGCCACCAATTTAAATCGTCTAGAATTACAGGGTGAGGTTTGAACTGTCTGTCAAAGTTAGGACATTTTTGTAAGGCTAGAAATTTTTGCCTTTCTAAAATTTTTGTATACGACCAACCATATTTGACCGCGGGGCACGCGGCTATCAAAACTCCTATTAACTGAGCGAATTCTCTAACTGAGCACTGAGACAGTTCTGAGAATTTGTCAACAAGGTTCATAATTTTTTGTTTTTTGTCGGATGGCAAAGAAATTGATTGATTTACTGAATCGAACATAAATCCCAGAAATGTACAGGTCTCTTTAGGTACAAGGGAGCTCTTTTCATAGTTTACTACGAATCCGAGACATTCTAAAAGGTTTAACGTAGCTTTAACATTTTTTAGGCATTCTTGATAATCATCACCGATACACATGATATCGTCAAGATAAACAACGTTTTTGAAGCCTTGATATCGTAAATGAGAAACCACTTCCTTCATGATCTTAGTAAATGCTCTCGGAGCTACCGACAGGCCATATGGCATACAATTGAACTCGTAGGTAATGATGTTTGAGTTCTCATTTTCGAATTGGAATCTTAAAAATTTGCGATCAGATTTACGAATTGGTATAAGGAAATATGCTTCTTTTAAATCAATTGTGGCCATGAAGCCATGAATAGGTAATAATTTTGAGACCGTTCGGTAGTCTTCCATTTTGAAGTGTAATTTTGAAACATACTGGTTCAAGTTTTTTAAATTTAAAATAAATCTTTTATCGCCATTAGACTTTAAAGCTAAAAATGTTTTTGAAATAAACTGATCTTTAGTAGATTTGCAGGGGCTTACCGCACCTAATTTTAATAATTTTTGTACAGCTAAAAACATGTCGACTTTTTCAGTCGCTGACATTGAAACGTAAGGTACATGAGTTTGTGTCACGTTAGAATCAAACGGTATAGGAAAACCATTACGTATCCAGTTTAAAATTACAGGATTAGATGTTATGTTGAGCCAACAATCATAAAACATAGATATTCTACCAGCGTGTTGTACCTGAGCTATTGGCGCGTCGCAGGTGCCCGCGACTTGTTCGCAGTGACCGAGCTCGACGTCTGCTGAGGTGGAAGCCGACGGCTCGTGATGTTGTTCGCCCTGTTCGGACCTCTCCGCCCCCCCCTGTTCTGTAGGAACCGCGAGGGGCCTGTCCAGTTTCCCTGATAGGCACCTGGTTGTCGATATTGATACTGGGGACGTGAATTAGATGTCGTTGGTTCCATTGTGGGGGTACCTTTCTGACATTTTGGACCTTTTTTAATCGACATGCCTTGCTTCTCGATTGTTTTGGAAGCTTTTATTTTTTCCCCTAATTTGTTGCCATATAAAGTTTCGTCTCTTTCACAATCCTGAACGACGTTTAGAAAGGGTTTGGCTAATGCGTAATTGATGACGCTAATTCTCGATTGTGTTTCCTGATAATGAAGATCACTCAGGATACGGCATCCATCGCTCATAATTCTTATTGCTTCGATTTTGTTGTCGCTCGTAAGCATTATTGTCAAAGCTTTATTGATGGCTGAGACGCCAGCACCCAATTGCTGCTGCTCAGCTTCCTTCCTCTTATCTCTATGACGAGATGCTTCAGAAATAGCCGCGGAAACTTCGTTATTCAGTTTGGGAGCTTGAAGCAGAGTGCAGTTTTCAGGCACAAGATAATCTTTGAACAACTTATCTTTTGCTTCCTTTGATAATCCCTTCTTGAGGATGGGTTCCCACCGCTGAGCTAAGCTGTGATGAATTTTATCACCGAACTTTGGAGTAGTATCTGTTTCCTCTCCGAGTGCGATTAATAGCTCTGGGTCGAGCTCTGGGCAGATACTATCTTCCTGGCTAGGAGTTGATGCTTCCGCGGTCGACATGGGAGCGTCGTCAGGGGTTTCATTAGGTGCATCTTCAATCGCCGTCATATTTCCTTCTACGTTGGCGCCGGGGGCGGAACGTAAGGATTCGTTATCGTCTGAAATGTATAAGACGTAACTTTGAATTCCATATTTTGTTCTTTGTGTTAACTCGCGGTTAACCGCTAGAATTATGGATAAAACAGCTAGGTATCCATACATATGGATCATCCTTTGGATTGTAATAATCATGTACCTACATAATATCTCATAGTACCAGCCATCGTGTTAACGCTCGGTTAACCGCCAGGCGAGACAATCTCACATGTGTTTGAAAAATCATAGCCTTCGTGTTAACTCACGGTTAACCGCCGGGCAAAAATCCGTGCTAATGGATAGCACAAAGCACCATAAACATAATAGGTATAACAATATAACAATGCGCCTGTAATCCTCGCCGGATTAGGTGGCACCATAAAATAATTTATAATTGAGGGTAGTTATAAGACTACAATACATACCGGAATCAGATGAAGATTCAATTATGATTCTACGACGTTTACGTCTTCGTTCATCTTCCAGCTTCTTGATTTTTCGTCGATAGTCTTCAATTTCTTGAGAATATTCCCGTTTTTTCGGCATTTTTTAAACTAGTGAGCGCGCGTGTGCTTGCTATCATGCACGAAAAAAGAATGACAGCTTGACTAGTGGTGTGGTTATGGTCAATACAGAATCGACTTAATTGAAAAAAGTCGATACTTATATCGATTTTCATAAATCTCTTAAAGTGTGCATGTTATCTTGTAGATTAAAAGGACTACCTGGTTATAATATATCTGAAGAATGAAGCGAAGAAATATAATTAAAATAATATAATACTTTACAAAATAATATAATAGTTTACAAAGTAAGCAAATGTCATTGTTTATAAAAAAAATCATTAATGTCAATGTGAATATTATAAAAAAAAACACTCAAAATGCAGAAATTGGAAGCAGCACAATCCCAAGCCTCATTGTCGTCAATATAATATTTAACGGTATAAAAGGCTTTCTGGCACAACTTACGTTTAACGAATGATTTAAATTTATTAAGGCTTAGATCTTGAACGTGGCTTGGTAATTTGTTATAAAAGCGTATTTTCATTGGTAGTATCTGAAACGAGCTACCTATTTTCTTGAGCCTTGTTGTAGGTACAACAAATTTGTGTTTGTTTTTATTGTCTGATGTCCAAGTAAAGATAATTTATAATAGAACCGAAAATCTAGCAGCCGGTCGATTCTGTAAAAATCTCACCGTGAAAACTTAGGTGAAGTAAGTTCGTTTTTGCTAGGAAATTATACTATTGACAGCTCACTCCACGCTCACTTCACCTAAGTTTTCACGGTGAGATTTTTACAGAATAGCACCGCAGTTTCGATAGGTAAAGTGCGACAAGAATCTTTTGACGCTCATTATGACGTTGACAGAGGGGACAGACAGGTGGTAAACATTTGTGTAATAGTTTTACAAAATGTACTGAAAAACAAGATGGCGACATTCGTTCCGATTTTAGTAACGCATACGCATTCGATCAATTTATTTTACAATAATTACAATCAATTCAGTCGTTACTTTGCTGTATAAAGACTGTTCTATACAGGGTTATTGGTAAAAAAAAAAAACTTTTAAGAGGTCATTGTATTCATCATTATGAACAACTTTTACTTTACTTGAAATCGCAAAAAAAAATAAGCTGTTCCCTACATTTTGACGAGTTATACGAACATAAATGTAGGGAACAGCTGATTTTTTTTCGCGATTTCAGGTTTGGTCCCATAGTAAAAGTTGTTCATAATGATGAGTACAATGACCTCTTAAGAGGTTGTTAATGTTTTACCAATAACCCTATATATGAAAAGCCACGTCTGGATTGAATCGTAAAGCAAAACCGTGTTCAGTCATCGAGTCGTGAACTTTCAGTCTATAAAGTCTAAAGCTGCGTCAACCACATACTTAATATCTATTGAGAGAGCATCTGGTTTCATTAGCGGTTGCAAGAAGAAAATTACAGTTTTAGCCAAAACCTTTTGACTTTGAATCTCTTGACGTGTGTTGGTACGTATTTATGAACACAAAAATTAAAACATGCGAGTTTTACGAGAATGAGCCCAAGTCGCATGATTTTTTCGATTACGATTAAAACAATTGCTTGAAAGTTTGTATAAAATGCCGTATGGCGTAACGGCTCGTACACACAGGCGCGACGCGACACGCGACACAAAGGCACCGCAAGTCGCGCGACGAGCGGTGCCTTTGTGTCGCGTGTCGCGTCGCGCCTGTGTGTACGAGCCTTAAAGCGTTCGCTCTCTAAAAATATTTCTTCGGGAGCCAAAATAAATTGCTTGTAAGTTTTTTATTGGATAAAGTTTTAATAAGACGAAACAATACTTCATCCGGACCAATTGATAGATTCTACTTATTCTTCTGAAAACGTGGCATTTAGTTATTTTTGTGTTATTATTCGAAAACGTAGCATTATTGTGTATTTCATGTTTTTTTAAATACAAAATATCCTGGCGATCTATTCCGTAAAAATGTCTGCGTGAAAACTCAGGTGAAGTGAGCTGGCATTACACCTGCCAATCGATTCTGTGAAATCTCACCGTGAAAATTTAGGTGAAGTGAGCTTAGAGTGAGCTGTCAATAGTGTCAAACCCCAGCTTCAGATGGAATGACAGCTCACTACAAGCTCACTTCACCTAAGTCGTCACGGTGAGATTTTTACAGAATATACCGGCTGAAGCTAGGGATTGACACTATTGACAGCTAACTTCAAGCTCACTTCACCTTCACAGAAAAGATTCGCTGTAATCCTATTCTGTAAAAAGCGCCGTGAAAACTTAAGTGAAGTGAGCTTGAACTGAGTTGTCAATAGTGTTAATCCCTAGTATCAGATGGAATTACAGCCCAAAACTCACCGTGAAAACGTATGGGTGAAATGAGCTGGATCACTTCGATCACACGAGTTTTTTTACCGGCTAACATGCCGTTAGTTCAATTCTGATGATTGAAAACTCACTTCACCTATTTCTTCACGGTGAAATTTTTATAAAATAGCACGAGACTAGCTTCTGTTCGCAAATTCGTCAACCTAGAAGTCAACTATCTATTCTACAAAATATGCCCTATGGCACTTGGTAATAGTGTAGCTTTCTGTCAGAAAACGGATCAGTATGTGGTGATATCTACAGCGCAACATACGAACTACGCATCATACTGACGTCACGCAAAATCCTGCATCACGCAAGCAAAGTTTACCGCGCGACTTGCATATTATATATAACGTCCTCGTTTGTCGTCGTTTTTTGCAATCGTCGGGCAATTGCCCGCCAGACACGACACCCGTCTGGTCGGAGGCTCCTCCCTTATCTATGGAGGTTGAGTGAACTTTACACCCTGTTCTTCAACCTCATACCTCTATAAGTATTCCCAGAGATAACCTCTCACATCCAAACTTACAAACTTTACCTCTTTATAATATTAGTGTAGATAAAAGTAGATTACAGCCGGTCGATTCTGTAAAAATCTCACCGTGAAAACTTAGGTGAAGTGAGTTTGTTTTTGCTAGGAATTGACACTACTAACAGCTCACTCCACGCTCACTTCACCTAAGTTTTCACGGTGCGATGGTTACAGAATCGCACTGCTGATCACAAACACAAATTCACACGAATTTCTTTCGAAACTCGTATGAGCAAGGTACACTTCTATTCAATGGAAGACGATATTCCCTGTATTATATTTGAATTCAGCCAATTAGCTACCTAAGTTTGTTTTGTTTCAGCAAATAGTGATATCGGAAAGCTGAAATCCGAAATAAAGGCAATTAGGGTTCCGTGCCGTTAATTCTTACCCACGTAATTTACAGAATACCTTTGTAAACATTATAATACATTTTACATTACAGCTTTGTGGTTTAATGTTTGCTACACTGTTCGATCTCCGTAGTTGAGACCAGTAAAGGCTCCTGCAAACAGGCGCGACGCGCGACGCGAATCGCGCGCGACACAAAGGCACTGCGCGACTTGCGGTGCCTTTGTGTCGCGTGTCGCGTCGCGCCTGTGTGTACGAGCCTTTAGAAACTGATATTATTTTTTTTTTTTGGGAACGAAGTTCTCTAACACGGCTTGCGGTAGGAATAAATTGGTAGAAAATCGTCACGTTACATGTAACAAAAAAGCGTTATGTCCATGTGACTTTTTCTTTCAGAGAGAGAATGTTTTCATGGTTATCGAGGGTCCTATATCTAGACCATTACCGAGGTCAAAGTAAAAATCCAAGATGGCGACAACTATAAGAGAGCTTCTAAAAACTTATGCTAGTTGACTTCGTATTAAAAACGCTTATTAAATTCACACTTTCTGTTTCTCTGTCTCGGTCTATCATATACGAGTGTGTGTGCGTGCGGCTATCACCTAAGGAACTTCCATTCTGACGGAGGTCGGGGCCAACCGCTCATGTTTTTTTTTGTTTTGGTCGTATATTTACCTCTCACCAGTTTCGATTTTAGGCCACTTATGGATAAACAGAAAGGCTGCCCTAACTGAAAACCGGAAAGGATCACAATAAAAATCTTTTTGCAAAAAAAAAAAACCAGCCAATCACAATAGCCGTACGACGAAAATGTTTCGACGAAACACCCCGTGATTGATCTACAGGATGTTTTAAAATATTGATGGTTGACATGTATCATGTAGATAGCGCACCCTGACGTCCGGTCGCACGAAATAAAACGCGTCATCGCCAGAGACAACATATTGCTGATACAGCAAGTCCGGTCATGTGCGAACCTCACCGGATAACAAAACAGGGATGTTTTAAAGCTTGCTGAACTGTTTAAAAAATATCGCTGAACTGTTTAAAAAATGTCGAATGGATAATTTTCTGCTGTAATGAGATACAACAACGCCTTCGATAAATAAAATGTTTGTAACGTATGTTCGAGGGGGGGTTTGGGGTGTGCCAATTTATGCAGGCGTCTACATTTTCCAATGTTATCTACAATAGGAAAATGTAGACGCCTGCATACGCCGAACATTGATCCTATCTTGATTGTGATCTTATCGTTGTTATAGTCAATGAAATACAATGTGGACGATGATACGACAATATAGATCTAATAAAGTTCCTAATCTGCATACAAAAATTTAATGAAATATATATCCAGTAGTAAACTACTGGATCCTATCAACAACTGGAGCCTATCAACTAACTGGTTGCAACTAAAAGCCAGTTAATTGATAGGCAAAATCCATATCTAAAGTCAGCCCATCACTATTATTTAGTTTGTTTGAAAAACAATACATATTTCAAATTCAAAGTTTATTTGATAGTTTCAAAATATACTATTGCCAGATTTTTTTATTTATTATCATAGTGTTGTCGCCACACTGCATAATAACAATTCTGTTCTTTGATTTGCGTTTTCAACAACACTTTCAAATTTTTAAAGAGACCGGCATCCATGTTTAAACTAAAAAGGTATCATCATCATCAGCCCCACAGCAGTCCACTGCTGGACATAGATTTTCGGCAACTCACCCAGCTGCTACCAGTCACCCTGCGAAGATCGTAGCTCCACCTAGCCTGAGGGCGTCTTTTTTTTTTTGAGGATGGCAAATCATCAAATGACCCCTCCCGCTCTGGGTGGAGCGGAAGGGAGTGTCAGACTCTTACTGACTAAAACCCACCCGTGTTCCTTCCTTAGCCCTTTATGTTCCGAGCCAGCGGTAACCCTTTCAGACAATCCCGCTGACCTGACCTGTAAGGTAAGACGCCCGTCTTACCTTACGTTGCCGCGGTCTCCACTCAGAACACGTCTACCCCAACAGGGGACATCGGTTCTACTGCTAATATGCCAACCCATTGCGACTTCAGCTTGTTTATTCTGCGAGCTATGTTGACAACTTTAGTTCTCTACCGAATTCGATTCCTCAGAAAGGTACCCAATATAGGAAGCTACGTACACAACAGTTCTATCATTCTCTAACAAATAACTCCAAACTCTTCTCAAGTTCTTGACACATTTCAGGTAACTTTTGGCTATAGTATAGTTTACCAAGTCTATAGTTTACCAAGTCAATATTATAATAGCATGTCTCGCTGAAGCAATCACCCTGACGGCAAGAACAATTTCCTTTTGTGAAGCTTCCCAGTCAACAGGGATGTGATTTCACGCTCCGTTTACTAGACATATCAGCACAAGTGCGGTGGCGGCTAAACGTAACTAGTAATTTTGTAAAACGTCTCATCATTGTATTTACTGGAGCATGGCGATTAGCTTTTATGTTTCGTTTTTTATGTTTTATTGATGTGAATGTTGGATATATCTTGGATGTTATGTTATATATAGAATTATAGCATCCCTACTTAGCTACCTAATAAACCTCTCATTTGAACAAGGTATTTTCCCAAAGAAACTTAAAGAGTCTATAATTAAACCACTATACAAAAAAGGTAACTGCTCTGATATGAGTAATTATAGGCCTATTACACTGATCCCAATCTTTGCAAAAATTTTTGAAAAAGCAATGCATGGCAAAATAAATAGCTTTGTAACTAAACATAACCTGATCGTGGAGAGTCAGTTTGGGTTCAGAAAGAACTGTTCAACCACTCTAGCCTGTTTTTCCTTAGTAAAACAAATTACTGAAGCTCTTAATAAAAAAATGTCTGCATTGTCGGTATTCTTGGATATGAGCAAAGCATTTGATTTTGTCTCACACGAACGACTACTCTATAAATTAGAGAAATACGGAATAAGAGGCAAAGCGCATGATTGGCTTCAAAGCTATTTGTCTGACCGCCAACAGAGAACTGTTATTTCTAGAATAGAAAAAAATACTAAGAAGACATATAGCTCAGAATTAAAAATTAATTATTCAGGTGTTCCACAGGGAAGCATACTGGGTCCGCCACTATTCGTATTATACATAAATGACCTCATCAAATGCTTAAAATATGAATGTATACAATTTGCTGACGACACCACTTTGACGATAAAATGTTCCAATAAAACTGACATAGAAATTGATACTAATATTGAACTAATGAATGTAATAAAATGGCTGGGGGACAATAATCTGCACGTTAATATTAATAAAACTAAAGTAGTACAATTTCAAACATGCAACTTGTCAGCTACACCAACAACAATTCGACATGACAATACAATTTTGCAACCAGAACCATCGGCTTTATTTTTGGGTATTATAATTGACAACAAACTGAATTGGAAAGAACATGTAGAAAGAGTATGCAGTAAGCTTGACAAGTTTGTATATGCTCTTCGCAAGTTAAGACTAGTGTCCACTAAAAAAAACAGTCCTAAATGCTTATCATGGGTATGTTTCGTCAGTACTGCGTTACGGCCTAGTCATATGGGGTAATTCAGTGGACGTGGAAAGAGCGTTCAAAGTACAAAAAAAGTGTATCCGAGCCATGAGTGGAGCAGAATATTTAGACCATTGCAGGCCATTATTTAAAGAATTAAAAATTCTCCCACTCCCGTGTCTGTATATTTTTGAGGTTTGTTTATTTGTAAAAAAATACCCTCATTTATTTTCATTGAATGTACAAGTCTCAGAAAGATTGAATAAAAAAAATGCTGGGAAACTGTTAGTTCCTCCTCAGAGATTGCATCTTTATAGCAGAAATGCCAGTTGTATGACAATTAAAATTTATAATAAATTACCACCTGAATTCAGAATGCTACCAATAGATAAATTTAAACGTACAATGTTTGCCTGGCTTTTGGACATGTGTTTTTATTCGGTTAGCGAATTCTTAAACCATAGTTTTTGACATTAATAAATATAATAAATATTCGAAATAATGACTGTAATTAATAATCTGTGTTATTAGTATTTTGGCATTATTATTATTTTGACATTCTACTTAATAATTTTTGACATTGTATTTCTTTTTCACATTATTTAAACTGACATTATTATTATTTTTTAAATTATATTTTACCTACTGACTTAATTTTTTTTTTTTTTTTTGTTTTAAATACTTGACATGACATTATATAAAAACTAACTTCAATATAATTTTTAAAAATTTCTACACCGGCAATGGTAGTGTACGTGAGACATTTTAATATTAAGATCTTGTATATACCGTATGCTCAGAAATAAATGAATTATTATTATTATTATTATTATTATTATACTAATAATAAAGCCGAAGTTGTTAGTTTTTTTGTTTGTTTGGACGCGCTAATCTCTGGATCCGGATTTGAACAACTCTTTTTGTATTTGGTAGCCCAATTCTTGAGAAAGGCTATAGGCTATTTAACATCACGCTAGAAGCCTAAGAAGCCGAGCAAAATGTCAGAAAGAAGGCCAAGCAAAAACGAAGTAATAGCGCGGGCAAGCGACGCGATGCGACGTGATGCGACGCGATGCGACGGGATGCGACGCGATGCGACGGGATGCGACGCGATGCTACGGGATGCGATACGATGGGTCGGGGAACAAAAATGTCACGCGGAAGAAGTCGCGGGCAAAAGCTAGTGGTTTGGTAAACGATCGTGTTGTAACGTTTGAACAAAAGGTCGATTTCCGTAATTAAGAACGTCCAAAATTAAGTCGCGATCTCATCGCAGCAACAATAAATGTCAAAAATATAGGAAAACAACTTTTTAGGCTTGAGACTGAGATTTAAATACGAACGTAGTAAAAAAACAGTCGCACTCCGGGAGTGCCGACAGAAGTGAAAACTTGAACAATTACGTGTGTATTTTGTGCATCGTCTTATAAACAAAACACGCGCGGTACCGGCCACGGCCATCCGTCTTACGAATTTTCGATCAGGTCACGTGTCCTGACGCGAGTTTAACATTTTTTACCCATTACAAAAAAAAAATTTACAACGCCGCTAAAGAAGTTTTCACTTCAAAAATTCGGGAATGACATATTTTACATAAAAAATCTTCTGAATCAAAAATATTTCATAAATAAGTTACATAAGTGACCAAAACTGAAACGATCAAAGGATGGGATTTGTAGATTGACTGTACTTGTGGATCTATTTCAGTACAGTTCTATTTCGGTTATTTTTGTTTTCTTAAAAATGCATCTGAATAAAAATGCCAAAATTTTCTAAAACAATATTACCATTTTTCGATTTTTAAATAAAGCTTTCAGCACACTAAATGCGCGTCATGAATTGTGGTCAATTGCAATGCCCAATCGGAGAACTGACCACATGACCATGTATGTAATCTGACCATTTGGTGACACGGCCACCAATTTCTTTGATTGTTTTCAACACACTGCTCGAACGACTAGACGTCGATCACCGGATGGTTGAACCCAGTATTGGTTCAACCATCAACTCGCTTACTATGCTGTCTTCTACGCTACAGTAAGTGAACACATGCTCTGCAGCACCGACAGCACGCATTCAGTGTGGCATTTGGACACTACAGAAGGGTCGCACCGGGCCGTAGCGCAACGTACTGGCGGATCGCTTGCCGGCGTATTTTTGCGATTACCTTTTCGCGTTGCGATGCGGCCCGCCTGTGTGTGAGCGATGGTTTATCCAAAATGTAGGAAACTGATCTCGGAGGGTTTTTGCAATACAAAGTGCCTAAATGTGCGCAAGCCTCACTGCACTGAAGTGGAAACAGTGCAAATTCAAATTCGAAATTTGAATCTGTCTGAAACAATTATTGTGTAGCGGTGCGGCCCACAGCGGCTCCTAATGTGCGTTGGCGCATTCTTGCAATGTGGCGCGTCGTGTCCCGCCGCGGTTATAATGGGCGCCATGGCGTGGATGTTGGTCCTCAGTCGTGCTAGTTCAAACTGCGTCACGTCCTGTGACTACCGCGATCCCAACGAAATTCAATGAATGCATATTATTGCACGCCACGCGTCATCGCGGACGCATTGGTATTTAACGCTCTGCGGTGCTATTCTGTAAAAATCTCATCGTGAAAACTGAGGTGAAGTGAGCGTGGAGTGAGCTGTCAATAGTGTCAATTCCTAGCAAAAACAAACTCACTTCACCTAAGTTATCACGGTGAGATTTTTACAGAATCGATCGGCTGGTTTGGCTGTCCCTTGAATTCGAAACAAAACAATCACGATATAGGTGGCAATTAACACGGCACCACTGCGGTATAATTTCTATGAACTTGTGGTTGTGGTTACGGTATGACAGTGTTCATAATAACTAATTAAAAAGCATTCGCAAAGCGGGGGTGACTGCTTGGCGCTCTTTATGTAAGCATTTGGTCGCGTTATTTTATGTGATATCATCACGCCTGTTGCCCCGAAGGATAAGCTTTTACACCTCATAAGTAGGTACGCGAACATGTCTCCAATTAGTCTATATATTTAATATCTATATCTTGTAATACAATGAAACGAATTCAAAAATTTACCATAAATAATTTTGAATAAAGAGTAACCTGATGCCGAAAACAGTTTTTATAATTTTTATCCGTTTGTCTGGATAGATTGGCGCTAAAAAGGCTGAACTGATTTAGTTGAAATTTGGCACACAGCTAGGTACTTTATAACCTGCGGGGTAATTGCGTAACTGACTATTAGCAGCAATCGGTTTCATTTTGTCAGTTCAACAACATTCATTGCGTTATTTACGTTGTTGAACAGACACATTTTTCGAACATATGAAGCAATGGATTAACAATATGCTTCAAAATGATTCAGATTGAGATCGATAGTGTGTTTCGCTATTAGGATACTGGATTAAAACACAAAGTACTTTAATCCCGGTATTACGTTCACGCGGGCGAAGCCACGGGCAAAAGCCTATTGTACCAGGGAGGATTAATTGACAAGGAAAAAAATCTTATTGCAGCAGTACGATTCTGTAACCATCTCACCGTGAAAACTTACGTGAAGTGAGCGTGGAGTGAGCTGTCAATAGTGGCAATTTCTAGCAAAAACAAACTCACTTCACCTAAATTTTCACGGTGAGATTTTTACAGAATCGACCGGCTGGTTGCTACTGAAAACTTCTTAAAGAAAAACCCAATAACACTTTCTTCGACGATCGAATCCAGAACCTCACGCTCAGCAGGACGCACTTTCGATCGCCGTCAGGCCGACAAATTAGGGTTTAAGTAAATTAAATTGCGAGCTCATTCATAGTTATAGTAACAACAGAAGTTTCATGTAAGTATCACAAGTACTACAAATACACAAAACAGTCGTGCAATATCGTGAGACACCCGGTTAATTTCGAGTGAGAGTTAGCCTGAAAAATGTGTAGTTCTCTGACCTTACGACAATTTTGTTGCACTTTTTTCGGTCTAACTCTCATTCGCCAAGTGTACACTGCAGGGTAAAACTTCGTTTAAATAATGTTACGTGGTTTCCAACTAGGTACTGTGCCATACTGTGCATTAGAAGTAGCAGCATACAGCTTCAAAGGGTACTCGATATCTACTGCACAGTGACGTCGTTTGTCAGATCGGTACTGAAGATTAGGAGCACGCCTCGCCAGTCGCCAGTCAAATACGATATTCCTCAGTAGTCTAGGGGATTAATTTCAAGTCGTTTCGAGGTAAAACTAAGTTTCCTTTGATAAACTGTATTTTGATCCTTGAAATAGAATTTACTGAAGTCTGATGATTATGACAAGATTAAGGTTCGTAGCGCACTACGAGTTTTCGTAGCGCGCTACAAGTTTTCGTAGCTTTCGTAGCAAAAAGACTTGTGCACGTTTTCTTTGATCTAAATACATCTAAAAACAATTTTTTAGAAGTCTGACCATTCTTTATTTAATAACCTTCCCCTTTTTAATACATCCAAAGGTTGTCTTTAAAAGATCGCTCTAAATGCGATAAGAGCGCCCATTGTGTCACCCTTTGTAAAATTTCTATATCTATGTCTTTACTTTGAACCTTATGCTTTAGCGATAAAGTTGAAAATCTATTAAAGAAATTTGACAGATTGCAGTAGCTTGATGTGCTGGCGTCTGTGCGTCTTTATATCAAAAAAGGTGTGTGTGTTAATTTCTAGAAAGCGTCCACGTTAATCAGTCCAACATATTAAGGGTAGGTGCTGTTACACGGTTTACGTGGCTTAAACAAATGAAGTTGTGAGCTATGTGTAAAGTTACACGTGCGGATTACTTACACGTGTGATGCGTAAATGACAGGTCACTGGACACTTACAAGGAATAGAACTCTCACGGTTCAACCTGGTGTTTCATGAAATTAATTCTCGAGGGCGTTATCGGTCTGTAATTAACTGAAACTCTGGGTGTTTCTCCTGTTACTAAGCTATCATGAGTTATATGTATAGGTTCTCCACCTTATTTTGTCTACCGCCCACTTTGTAAATTTTTTTTCTAGAAATCTCATTTTTTTACTTACCTTCTGTCGCGTGTCGGTATTATGAGATTAATAATTGTAAATGCAACTGAGGGTAGAGAGCATGCAGAGAGGTATAAAGGTGAAGGAAGAGAATAAATAGAGCAGTCATTAACCTGAGCTGGTGTTTTATTGACATACAAGTTTTACATGGCGCAGCCGGTAGGATACTTCACTAATACCATTGAAGTAGATTAAAATCGTCGCTCCGAAAATAAAGTTTTAAAGTAGTGAGAAACCAACGGACATAAGTTGTTGTTTGTTAATTTACAATGGAAACAGTACTGCCGCCACCGCCTCCATTTTGTTTCAACAATAACGTCGAAAACGCAACGTCAGGAAACATCTCGAAGGAATGGGAGAAGTGGAAGACGGCGTTTCTCATATATTTTGAAGCATGTGAGCTCAACAAGAAGACTCACAAGGTGCAAATCAATATATTTTTACATGTTGTGGGAGAACAGTGTCGAGAAGTTTATGAACAGTTCGCGGAGCAATTTGTTGACTTGAAGAGTTTATTAGAAAGGTTTGATGGAGTATTTCTACAAAGAAAAAATATAACTGTACAAAGACACACATTTTTCATACGTGAGCAAAATGATGGTGAATCAGTTGAACAGTTCTCTTTGGAATTAAGGAAATTGGCGGTAAAATGTGAATTTGAGGGATTATGTGATGATTTAGTAAGAGACCGATTAATTTGTGGAATTAAGGATGGATCACTTCGAGAACGCCTTCTTCGAGAGCCCAAATTAACATTGCAAAAGGCCGTAGAAATATGCAACATAGCTCAGTTATCGCGCGTGCAAGCAGGAAATATAAAGAAAGAGTCCTCAGAACACTGTGCGTATTGTGTATCACGAACGAGCAGTACGAAAAGTGATAAAGCAGAAGATGATACCAGTAATCAAGTGCATTGGGTATCACGACAACGCCGTGGTCAGCAATATCGAGGAGCGTGGGTGCGTCGGTCTCGACAGGGAGCGGGCCGCGGGACATCATCTCAACAACACACGGTGCCGTCGACGTCGAAGGGTTACGACGGTCACGCTAATCAGCGAAACCAAGAACACTTGTGCCGAAAGTGTGGAATGGACCATATTGGTTATAAATGTCCAGCGGTTGGAAAACGATGTTTGAAGTGTAATAATTTAAACCACTTCTCACGTGTTTGTAGGGTACATGAAGTGAAAAGGGGCGAGGATGAGTCAAACGATCAGGTAATTTATTATTTTAACAATTCTTCCAATGACTGGTGTGTAAAGTTAGCAATAAATAACAAAGATGTTTCATTTAAAATTGATACTGGTGCAGATGTTAATGTTTTACCCTATAATTATTTAGAAACGTTAGGGATACCTAAAGACTATCTGATTCCGACCAGTATCAAACTTCGGGGGTATTCGGGCAGTGACATCACAGTAGTAGGCAGCTGCAATTTGAAAGTAAAGTATAAAGAGATAGATTATATTATTGAATTCTTGATAGCTGACGTAACTTCTCCTCCAATATTGGGCCGTGATAGCTGTCAAGAATTGAGTTTAATAAAATTAACACTAGCGGTTACCAGCTCAGAATATAAAAATAATATTTTTACTGAATATAAAGATGTTTTTGAGGGTGTAGGTTGTATGCCAGGAGAATATAAAATCGGTATAGATAGTAGCATAAGACCAGTTGTACATGCCCCACGAAAATTACCAGTTTCTTTAAAAGAAAGTTTAAAAAAAAAATTGGATGAAATGGAAAAGCAAAAAATAATAGCGAGGGTAGAAGGACCCACGGACTGGGTTAACAGTATGACGGTAGTAAGAAAGCCTAATGGTGATTTACGGGTATGTTTGGATCCACGGGAACTAAATCGTGCCATAAAACGGGAACATTTTCAGTTACCAACACTAGATGAGATAACAGTTAACTTTATTGGTGCAAGGTATTTCAGTACAGTAGATGCGAGGAATGGGTTCTGGCAATTGAAGCTCCATAAAGAAAGTACAGATTTGTGTACCTTTAATACTGCTTTCGGCAGATACAAGTTTTTACGTTTACCCTATGGGATTACATCAGCTTCGGAAGTTTTTCACAAAAAAATGTACGAGTTTTTTGATGATATCGAAGGAACTTGCCTTTTTGTTGATGATTTAATCATTTATGGTAGGAATAAACAAGAACATGATCAGCGCTTGAAAAAAGTTTTAGACAGATGCAGGGCAATCAATTTAAAATTAAATAAAAGCAAGTGTAAGATAGGGTTAACTGAAATAAAGTATTTGGGACACAAAATAACTAATAAAGGTATTTATCCTGATGAGTCCCACGTAACAGCTATTAAAAATATGGCGAAACCAGAAAACACAAAAGATTTAGAAAGATTTTTAGGATTAATAAATTATGTGGGTAGATTCATACCGAATTTATCGGAAAAAACAAACCCATTGCGATTACTTTTAAAGAAAGAAGTAGAATGGCACTGGACACCTGAACACCAAAATGCATTTAATAAATTAAAACAATGCCTCATAATTAAGCCGGTGTTACAATATTTTGATGTGGGTAAACCAGTAGTTATATCGGTAGACGCGAGCAAAAGTGGTTTAGGGGCTTGTGTATTACAAAACAACCTTCCAGTCAGTTACGCATCACGATCTCTTACTAAAGCAGAACAAAACTATGCGCAAATTGAAAAGGAGTTGCTGGCCTGTGTGTTTGCTTGTGAGAAATTTTACACTTATATTTACGGAAAATCAGACGTAGTTGTCGAAACTGACCACAAGCCGTTGGTAAACATAATAAATAAACCAATAGCGAGTGCGCCTGCGCGACTCCAGCGCATGTTATTACGTTTACAGTTGTATTCATTCAATTTAGTGTATAAGCCAGGTAAGTACCTATACATAGCAGATACACTGTCGCGCGCTGCGGAACCGGTTTTTTATCATAGTGTGGATCTTCGCGATCACTTTGACGCTAAGGCTCAGGTGTGCGCGGTAACAGCATGCAATCTATTAATGGATACACATTTTGTTCAATTACAAAAATGCACATTTGTAGATAGTGAATTACAACAATTAATTAAGTGTATAAAGCAAGGTTGGCCAGAACACAAACAACGACTTAGTGATGAGTTAAAACCGTATTGGATCTACCGTCATGATCTGTCAGTGTTGCATGACTTGGTCTGGAAAGGAAATTGTATAGTGATACCGAAAAGTATGAGGTATGAAATGTTAAAGAATATTCACGTAGGTCATTTAGGACTAGAAAAGTGTAAGTTACGTGTGCGTGAGACAATGTTTTGGCCCAACATAAACAGTCAGTTAGAAGATTATATCAGTAAGTGTCAAGCGTGTGTTACACATAAGAAAGAAAATAGAAAGGAGACTTTAATTTCTCATGATATACCAAATAGACCGTGGTGTAAAATAGCCACAGATACGTTCCACTTCAATAATAACTTGTTTTTAGTGGTTGTAGATTATTACAGCAAATTTATAGAATGTGTTAAATTGAAAACTTTGACATCAAATGAAGTCATTTCAAGGTTAAAGCACATTTTCACCAGGCAAGGAATTCCCAATATTATTGTCTCAGACAACGGACCAGAGTACAATTCTAGTCAATTTCAAACATTTTCAAAAGAATGGAAATTCAGTCATATCACGTCATCACCACGGTATCCGCAATCGAACGGACAGGCAGAAAGGTCAGTTCAGATTGTTAAAAATATCATGAAAAAGACAAAGTTCGATAACTCAGATTACAGGCTAGGTTTGTTGGAGTACTTGAACACTCCTTTAAGTACTAAACTAGCGTCACCCGCAGAATTACTTTATAGTAGAAAATTAAGAAGTTTGGTACCATGCTCACCGAAACTCTTAAAACCAAAAGTACAAACAAATGTTAGGTGTGAGTTAGATAATCGCCAAAGTAAACAGGCTCGTTATTACAACAAAGGTGCAAAAGACATGATTCCGTTAAGTGTAGGTCAAAGAATTAAAGTCAGAGTGAATAAGAAGTGGATAAGCGGAGTTGTAGCAGCTTTGGTGGGTATAAGATCATACAGTATTGATCTCGAATGTGGTGGAAAATTAGTACGTAATCGTAGGCATTTGATATTAGATACAGCGTATAGCCCAACAGCTGATCGTTCGCGGCCGCGGTCGTTGCAAAACTATGATGATGTCACTGTGACCGAACATCACGAATATTCTCCGTCTCGTTTACACTTGCAGGAATCAAACTTATACACTACTCGTTTTGGCAGGACTGTGAGGGCGCCTGAGCGGTGGACTTATCCGTCGTCATAACATAGTAATTTTAAGTAAAAATAGTTAATATAAGTATATACCTACTTTTAAAGTTGCCTAATTTAATGAATATAGTATATAAAAAAAAAAGGATGGAAAATGATTTCAATCTAATAACTATCATGAAATGTAGCTCAATGTACTATGGTTTTACGTATTTGAATGAAATGTCAAAACTTCAATTGTATGATTGTTCTACTATTTTCATCTCACTTGTTAATTATATAAATGAATTGTGTGCTAAATGTTAATGATTCAATAAAATTTAATAGGAAATTAAAATAAATTCATAATTATATTATTTTATGATCACAATGAACAATACAGTATTTTGTAGGTATAAATGTGTGGTAATGAAATGAAGGTTTTAATATTATTATTAAGTACCTACAGAAGTACTTTATCTTTATAAAGTGTAGTTCGTAGATAGATTCATTATTCTTGTAATTAAATTCAATTCTATGTGTCATATTTAAAAAAAAAAATTGATTATGCATGTCTTTTAATGTAATTTAATTGTAACTTTAAATGTAATATTTTTTTTAAGAAAAATATCGTTTAAAAAGGTTAAAATCCAAATATTTATATTCTTAGCATGTAGATAATTTTGTTGTATTCTTTTATTATTTTTTGAAAAAGGGAGATGTCGGTATTATGAGATTAATAATTGTAAATGCAACTGAGGGTAGAGAGCATGCAGAGAGGTATAAAGGTGAAGGAAGAGAATAAATAGAGCAGTCATTAACCTGAGCTGGTGTTTTATTGACATACAAGTTTTACATCGCGAACCTGAATAGAAACAGCTATTGCCACGATTAAGAATATTTAAACATGTAACATTATTATAGTCGTAAGATAGGATATATAATTTTCTCTGGGTCTTCTACTGCCCAGTAGTCTAGCGCCCTCGAGAGCCACCTCAGAACCTATGAGTTAGATTCTAATAACCTGCGTCAATACTACGCAGTACGTCAATAACAGTTACCGGCTATAACGTCAAGTTTTATAAATAGATCGGTTGTGTTACAGAGTATCTGTGACTTAGTAGAGCCTAATCTCCGTCAGTCTTTCCTACCACAGCGCAGCGGTACGGTGACCGCTGTATAACGGCCGCAGTGTCGGTCGTCATGCAAATGACGGCAGCGGTGTTTGACTTTTAGTAATATAAAGGAAAACAATCAGAAGGAAAATAGACAAGATTATAATTGGCACACACAGTCACAATAGTCACAGTAAATAAACTAAAAGAAACATAAAATAATTTTTCTTTACCTGACCTGAATTTTTCGTCAATAAGCTAAAATCTCCATAGCAACAGTCTATCATTATTTTACTCTGCTGGCCATTGACTTATATATTACTAGCTGCTGGCTGATTATTTTACTCTGTGATAGCAACCACATACAGATTAAAATATAAATGAATAAACTATGGTAATGAGACCGTCAAGGACGATAAAAATCAGGAAACCTGACATGACGACCAGAGCGAGTGGTATACTCTTTGCTACTGCTAGGTGGAGTGACTTCTTCTGGGTCAGCTTTGTCTGCCAAAATGAAAAATGTCGGAAAAAACGCTATGTAGTAAAATACACCAACTTACTTTTATAAAAGACATATGTCTTTTATAAAAGTAACGTCATTCGACGGTAAATTGCGGACGCTGTGTAGCGGCTACCGCAGTCTTCCAGCTTTGCTTAACCGTCATCATCTGCCTTGCCTTGTCCCAACTATGTTGGAGTCGGCTTCCATTCTAACCAGATGCAGCTGAGTACCAATATTTTACATGGAGCGACTGCCTATCTGACTTCCACATCCCAGTTACTGGGTAATACCAAACTCCTTTGTAAGACTAATGTAACTAAGACTAATGTAACGACTGTCAAAGATTTACGAATGACAGCCGGGACCAACGGCTTAACGTACTTTCCGAGGCACGGAGGGTCTTGGTATGTAAAGATGGTCACCCATCCACGGACCAACCGCGGCAAGCGTAGCTTAACCTGATCGATCGACCCGTGCGGCTGTTATTTGAATTGATAGTAAAACATCTGATATTATTCTTCGTGTCGAGTCTAAGCAGGTCGAGTGGGCACGGACCCCCACAAGACCCTCAACTTTACTTAACCGTATGACAGTCTATTTCTAGAACTCAATCGCTCTTGCATCATGCATGGACAAGAGCACTAGCACTGGATGGCACTAACTTCCATTAAATTCAAACAATTCAAACCTACCAACAGAAAATTATTTGTCCTCAATAACAATGGTTACCATTAATTTCGCGTTTCATTTGTACGGATACCGGATTATTTTAATAACCGACAGAGCTTTGCAAAATCCTTGCTAAACAGGTGAAATTCAATTACCTATTTGTTTTGATTAATTAACGGTATTTGCTTTCAATTTGTACAATAATGTACGTTCAGCACCATTATTTAAATGGCAGTCGAATTTGCTTATTATCATTTTTTGTTTTGGCATGTGTTTAATCGAAACTCAAATAATTTCTATTTTGACTTCCTAAAAATATTATGGAACATTCTAATATAATGATTGCGCCTCTTTTTGTGAACCTCAAATAATTTATATTTTGGGATCCTAAAGATACTTAATAGCCAAGTAACTGCGACCAACTGGGATGTACTTAGTTAATTATATAAGAATATGTTTTATAGTACAGTTGACTTTCACGCGGACGGAAGTCGCATGCAGAAGCAGATTCGTTCATAGTGGCTTCAAAATCTTTTATTTCATCTCGATCGTTCACAGCAAGATACTTGCGCTGTAAAAGTATGAGAGCTATAAATTTGAAACCTCTGCTACAGTCGTGAACCGCGGTCTCGGTGTTCATTCTCGACTTCGCGCTCTTGACATCTCGAGACCTCTCGGCGTAAGAGCTATCCAAACAGATGGCAAATACTAACGGAATTCTCGTGATTTGAGGGAATCGATCAAATGAAGCGTTTTGTGTATCTGCTGTCTAATGATTGGTAAGTATCTACTTTTACTCTACAGCATATATCAGGAAGCTAAAATTATATTTAAGGGCGAGGTACAGACCATCAAACCAAACAACTCACTGCATGAGCAGGTCCCATCGTAATGGCAAAAAATTATCAACTGTCCCATCCAACATTTCAATACCTACTCGATACAAATGTATGGGACGGCTGATTATTATTTTTCGCGATAACGATGTTGCTCCTATGGAGAAAGTTATTCAGCTTGATGGACCACAAGCTTTCAAGCTTTCACTGCCCACAAAGTAGACACAATAATTAAACAATTACCTGAACCATATGTGGTTCATGGGACAGAGAATGGTGTGTAGCTTGTAGTTAGGTAGATGGTAGCTGATGAGGTGCTGGAATGTTGGTGCCGAGGAAGATGAAATAAATTGAGACAAGTAATACAATGCACGTCTATATTGTACCAATGTCGCAGATGGAAGGGGCTAGTGTTGCCACTATTTACATAATGTTTTACATTTAATGTTGGTGTTGCAAATCAAGAATTAAAATCTCCAACAAATGGGTTAAATATGACCACACCTTTTTGATTCATGCTGCATTATTATATTTTATGTACAAACGAATCATACATAACTATCATATACATAAAAATGTTGTGTGTGTAGGTATATAATATTCGAAGTCCTATATCGATATGTCTCGAAGTTTGTAAATTATTAGAAATTAAAGTTTTAAAAATGGATCTTACGCATATTTTTAACAAATATTTTTAACAAAAATGGAATGCAACCTTTCTACTTCTTGACTCATCTTCAATAGGTATACACAGATAATTCCCGTGATAGTCAGTTCAGCAAAGTTGTACTGTTTGTTTACAAAAATGTAATAACCACGTCATAAAATGTGAGTATACACTTTTTTATTATTAATAGGTTACATAATTACTGAATTTGATTTAATATAATCGTTGAGATTTTAATGGAACATGCGGTACGAAATCCGTGTATGGCCTATTTACTGACATTCAGTTGAGTAGTTCCTAAAACATTGAAATATAAAAATAAAACGTCAGTCAGCATTGTTTTCCAGAGTTCTTCCAATCTCCTCTCTGATTGGGGATTAGAGAAAATATCCTATCAGTACTAACGAATTTTTTTCAGTAAAATAGGAAGTCTAAATCTAAAACCTCAGTGAGAAACATGGCAGCACTTATTTCCAACAAAGACCAAATCTATCCCGTACATTCAGAGTCGTTCCATTTCACGGAAACGCGCTGCTGAAATCAATGAGTGGTTTTTGATGTCAAATTGATTCCGCCGACTAGACTAACAATGTGGATATAGTTTATATGAAATGCTTACTGTGTTCTGATCCAAGACCTAGGTTCAATGAAACTAGGTTTGTGAAAGGAATCTCTAATGGATTTATTGAAAGATTTATGACGTTAATTTCTTTGTTTAAAAGGCTGAAAATTGCTTAGTTTTCCGATTGATGTTTTGGACAGTTAGAGCATGATTTAGCTGTATTCTCCGAAACGTTTAACTGTAATATAGAAACTATAAAAATACAAATCATTATATTTATTTTCAGTCAATGTGACAGGTTAGTTAATAAAACGACACTATTTACTCAGATTTTCATAGATGTGACATGCTCTTGCGTCTATAGAGGTGGCGGTTACACTGTGGTTCATATTGTAACTAGCTTCTGTCCGCGACACCGCTCGCGTGGATGTCGGAAATTATATAGTATGGATTTCTTTTTGCGGTATCGTATCTACTTATAACTGTATGTGTTTTGTACGTCGGCAACATGTTATGATAAGTCAAAGGAATGTTGTAAATGAGGTGACAATGCAGGTACCCAATCAATCTACCTAGCCTTTTCCCAACTATATGGTCAGCTTCCAATCTAACCGGATACAGCTGAATACCAGCCGGTCTATTCTGTTAAAATCTCACTAACACTAACGTGAAAATTAAGATGAAGTGACCTGTACAGACCACAGACCACAGACCTTCTGCAGATTGTACTTCGGTGAGTGTGCCCAAGAACTCCACGACCTCATATCATCGGCCCCCTTCTACCTTCGGACATCCAGACGCACTGCAAGTTACCATCCCTACCTAGTTGCTATTCCAATTCGCACTACGCGTTTTCAAATGTCCTTTATAATGCGCACAGCAAAAGAGTGAAACTCTCTACCTGCGTTTGTGTTTCCGAGTGCATACAACCCGAATCTCTTCAAAGTAAGAGTGAACAGGCGTCTTCTGGGTGAGCTCACTCCATCGTAGACTTTGTCTCTGTCATCTCTGACCTAGACTAGAGTCAAGAGCAAACCCATTTCAAATAAAAAAAAAAAAAACCTGTCATTCAACCTGATGCTAGGGACTGACAATACTGACAGCTCACTTCACCTAAAGTCTGTAAAAATCTCACCGAGACACGGTGAGATTTTCACAGACTGGGTCGTAAGTATATTACACAGTGCGACTGCCTATCTTATAGAGGTATGAGGAACAGGGTGTAAAGTTCACTCGTCCTCCATAGAAAAGGGAGGATCCTCCGACCAGACGGGTGTTGTGTCTGGCGTGCAACTGCCCGATGATTCATGTCGGGCTGTTGTATATGTATACATATGATAGTTGCGCGGTAAACTCTGCTTGCGAGATGTAGGATTTTGCGTGACGTCAGTATGACGCGTTGGTCGCATGTGGTGTTGTAGATACCGCTACAATCTCACCTCCTACGATAACAATGTACGTGACGTTTACTGTACGTAACCGTTATTTAAAAAAAAAAAAAAAATTCACATTTTTTTTAGATTAACTGGAAAATCTTTATCCCCCGAAACCAACTACCTACCGATTCATGAATTCTCGAAATCCTATGAAAGAAAATGTGCTTAAACTCATTCAGAAGTAATTTTAAGTCAGTCGCTTGGGGGAGACGATTAGACACGGCCGCTTGATAGCTATTAGGAGTACTTCAAATGCTCCTCGAAACTTGCGAATTTGCGATAATTATACGAAGCTTTCCTTATCTGTACGAAATAGGCGTATTTACGTAAGATAAGTTGGCGTGATAGGTTACTTACATAATTATGAAGTCTTACTTAGGGTAACTTTAATTAATCAGACCTCGTTTGAAAATTATGTTTAATTTCTAAATGTTTGTTCAAATTAGGGGTTGTTCGAAAAGTGTAGGTAAACCACAGATATAAATACACCTAGATAAAGCAAGAACAACTACTTCGCGTGCCCAGCTTACGTACAATTTCGCGCTCAGTCCTGAGTACTGCTGGCTGGGTGAGCGTGAGCGCTAGGGCTAGGCCTCGGGGGTGGGGCAAGACGGGTGTCGCACGCGGCGGCGTCTTTGAATCCATTTAATTTTCCCATCACTAAATAGAACTTGTGACGTAATAGTAGTTAGTCAAAAAGTGGCACGCTTGGTTTTCATACAGATCGTGATACTTGCGTTAGCTAGGTCTATCTACATCTGTGAAGTAAACAGTAAATTATTATGTTTACATTGATTAACTTTAGGTATTGTTAATAATGTTAAAAACAAAACGCATTGCTGGTATGTTCATGTTTGATAAAAAAAGTTAAAGTTATTTATTATTCAGTGATATTTTTACTAGAAACATTTATTTATTGTAATATGTACACATTGTACATGGAAACAGACAAGAAGAAAAGAACAAAAAGATACGTACAAAGGGGATGCTTGCTAAGTGTTGGTTTGGTGTTGTTGATGTTGGTGGTTTTGCTTTGGTGTAATATAAATGTACCTACATACATCGTTCCGCTTTAATGGCGACACGTATACTGTTTCGCATTTTCGTTTTATGAACATATTTTAATTTCATTAAACGTTATTATTTATTTACAATTTTCTAAAATAGCATCTTGGAGCAACCTGTACTTTAAGAACTGTAGCGCGGGGGTCATTTACCGGGGTCACGGATCATAACATCGCATCAATGAAATTAAAACGAATATAGGCTCCTTCAAACAGGCGCGACACGCGATAAAATCGCGCGCGACACAAAGGCACCGCAAGTCGCGCAACGAGCGGTGCCTTGGTGTCGCGCGCGATTATATCGCGTTTCCCACCTGTTTGTAAGAGCCTTAAGGTGAAAGCGCTTGGGTAGCCCGCGAAATTTTTTTTTTTTTAGGTTTTTTGGAATTTGCTGGTCAGTATTAAGTTGTACGTTGATTAATATATGATTCGCGGCCGTAAGAAATATGTATTTACAGAACTATAATCATTAAAGTTATCAACACAACTCTCTAAGACCACGTAACTCCAAAGAATATCTGGTTCATGAAATCATCATTGTTTGGAGTTACGTGGTCTTAGGGAGTTGTGTTGATGACTTTAATGATTATAATTCTGTAAATACATATTTGTTATGGCCGCGAATCATATTTTGATCGACGTACAACTTAATATTGACCAGCAAATTGCAAAAAACGTAAGAAAATTTGAATTTCGCGGGCTACCTTAGCGCTTCCCCCTTAACGTGCAAAGAGTAGGCGAATTGAATAAAAGAGAGAGAGGCCCTATGCTAGCAAGCGGCGCAGGCGGTAGTTTTCAAATAACGAATTATTTTATGTTGTTAAATTTTTTATGATTGCTGGCCACTGGCCCTACCCGTGTGTTAAATTAATGTCGCCATTGCAGCGGCACGTTGTATAAGTATCGTAGAATTCCCGAGAAAGTATAATTAGATTAACAGGTATCTACTGAAGCAAACGAGTTTCCAAGAAACTAAAATACAGCTCTACTCAATACTTAAAAAATAAATTAGGTACTTGATATAATTTTAACTGTGCAATTAGGAACTTGATATAATTTTAAATTAATGTCGCCATTGTAGCGGCACGTCGTATACTTAGTTGTTTAGTAATTTACTATTGTATATTCGAAAAACCTGTTTATAAAAAATAACAAAGAAGATAGGTAGGTAAAATCTGTGAAAAGCGTTTTGTTTAACACTGCTACTTTCTGAATATTATACAAATTACCTATTAAGATCCGAAATTCCAGATTAACGTGAGAATTAGCTGTATTGGTTGCAATAACAATTAGTTACTGTGAACTTAATTCTAATTGGATACAGGAAAATTATGTACCTACAATAAATAGCTATCGCTGTAAAGTGCGAGTTTGTTTTACTGCGAGCCAAATTCGGGGCAAAACTTTACTAAACAAGCCAGAAATAGACCGTGCATTTTTTTCCATTTTTCACTTCATGAATATAGATTTTGCAACTCTCCTTTAAATTTTGTTACGTATCATAAACATCATGCCTGTAATCCCCGAAGGGTATATAAAAAGGTATATACAAAGGTTTATCTATTTTACCTACACCCACATTTCGCCATGTTGTAAGTCATGTGTAATAGGGTGATTACACACACTGACTTAGCCTTGTGTTCACTAACATTTAAATCAACTGATTAAATATTTAATCAGTTCTCTATTTAAAATTTCCTTAGCAAATTTGACATAAACCAACTGTTTAAATACCTAACCGGTGGTTTGAATGTTGGTGAACTCAGGCCTTATTGTTTATCAACTTTTGTAATATTTGTAAACTAACTGCGCCCCGCGATTCCACCCGCATAAGTCTCGATCTCGTGAAAATATCGGGATAAAAAGTATATTTTGTCCTAATCCAGGTTATGGTACAGCCATGTGCCAAATATCATCCAAATCCGTTTAGCCGTTTTATAGTGAAACCGTAACAAACAAAAATACAAAAAATCTAATCTTTTTCTTTTTATTATTAGTTCAGCTTAGTGAGCACCATGTACAATTGTACATATCTATCACGTAATTAATTTATCTGTAATTGCTTCATTTTAATTATTTTACCTTTGTGGTATAGTAATTTTATTCTTCGTCTTCACATATAATGATATAATTAATGTATAATTAAAAGAGTACCTGTTACTGGTTGAGAGATGCTGGCTTAGGTTTCGAGGATTAAAAGAAATATATTTTAAAATAAACTGGTGTATTAGCACATAGTATTAGCATGACTTTTTTTTATTTTTAAAAACAGAGCAAAAAAGAATGACATAGAGAAAAAAGACAAAGACAATCACACTTTTTATATTCAACACTCTTCCCCCCTCGGGTGTGAGGGCAGGCGCACCAGACGCAGAGCAGAGCGGCGGCGCAGCGTGCCGCGCGAGGTCCGCACATCGACGACCCGCACCCGGCCATCGGCGCCAGGGTACACGGCTTCTATAACACCGCGAGGCCAGTAGCTCCTCTCAGAAGTCGGGTCGATCACTAAGACTACATCTCCAACCTTAAGTTGATCTTCGTCACTAGTCGACCTCATATTTCGTGGCAGTAGAGACGGTAAAACTTCTTTGAGCCATCTCGACCAAAACATGTCAGCGAGCCTTTGAGCGACACGCCACTGTTTTCGTGAACATAAGTCTATTTTCTCAGTTGCATCAATGGGAAGGTTGGATGAAGTTCCCAATAAAAAATGGAATGGTGTCAGGGCTATATCGTCTGTGGAGCTGACGGACACGTGTGTCAGAGGACGGCTGTTAACTATTGCTTCAACTTCACAAAGTAATGTCAAAAGCGTTTCGTCTCGTGGTGCTCTTTCTCTCAGGATGACTTTCAGAGTTGACTTCACGCTTCGTATCAACCTCTCCCAAGCACCTCCCATATGTGGGCTTAGAGGTGGATTAAAGTGCCACCTTACTCTTTCGTTGGCGGCCTCATTCTGTAGCTTCTGAAGCTCTGCGTCGGCTCCACGTAAATTAGTTCCGTTATCGGAATATAAGTCGCTAGGCCAACCTCGTCGCGATGCCATTCGTCGTAGAGCCATTAATAAACTATCAGTGGATAGTGAATGCACAACTTCTAGATGTATGGCCCTTACTGTCATACATGTAAAAATTACGCCGTACCTTTTCTCACGTCTTCTTCCAACTGTAACTTCTATTGGTCCAAAAAGGTCAAGACCGCAGTGAGAAAATGGTCTACAGTGGTGCGCGACTCTACCAGCAGGTAAGTTTCCTTGTCTCGGTGCTACAGGTGTCGCTTTCCTTATACGACAGACAAGGCATTTCGATGCTACATTTCGCACTGAAGGTCGTAGGTGAACGATCCAAAATCTTTGTCTTAGTTCATTTATAACTGTCTCATTATTAGCATGCGCAGCTCGAACATGATAGTGCATTATTATAAGCTTGGAGACATAGTTGCGTCCGTCAAGTATGGCAGGCCTCTTGTACTCTAAAGTAACACTTTCTGCAGCGTCAATCCGGCCTTGAACACGTAAAATACCATCATGGTCCATGTACGGTGTGAGTGACAAAATCTTACTCTTTTTTGGTAAAGGTTTTTGATCATTTAAGCAACTCAGCTCTTCAGGAAAAGATTCCTTTTGCGCTTGCTTCAGTATCAATATTTCCGCCTTATCCATTTGTATAGCGTTGACTGTTACGTCTCTCCCTTTCCATTTTTCTAAAGCAGCCAATAGCGTGGCTGTAGTGCGAAGTAAGCGCATCCATGAGGAAAACCTTTTGGCATCAGGAATGGAAAGATCCTGTAACGGAGTAATAACGGTCAAAGTTGCTTTCTTTAGCTCAACATCGTCATCGTGTGCCTTCGTGAATTTATTTTCAGGCCATTGAGCTGTCTCAAGTCTCAAGAACTCAGGACCGTGAAACCATGGATGTGCGTAGGTAAGTTCATCCACATTTTCTTTGGTGGCATAGTCCGCTACATTCGCAGACGTCGGAACATATCTCCACTCATCAGGTTTGGTCAGCTCGTCTATCTCACCTAATCGATTAGCGACGAAAGGTTTATAATCTCGTGCATCGCTCATGATCCATAGCAGGACCGTAGACGAATCAGTCCAAAAATAGCGTCTGTCGGGCTTTATTGTGTGCTCCTGCTCGATAGTAGCCGCTAATCTGCAGGCCAATACTGCTCCTTGAAGCTCTAGGCGTGGCACTGATACAGGTCTTAGTGGGGCTATTCTACTCTTACTGGCTATGAGGGCTATAGTCGTACTTTCTTCGTGAACGATTCGCCAGTAGGCTACAGCGGCATAGGCTTGCGGTGAAGCGTCGCAGAACATGTGTAGCTCACGTGCTAAAATAACATTTTGTGTGGCTAATGACTTTTCATTCAAATACCATCGCGGTATGCGTAGTGACTTGACTTTATCAAAACACTCTAGCCATTTGCGCCACTTTGTGAACTCTTTGTCCTTGACATGTTCATCCCATGAAATGCCGCTTCTCCATGTATCTTGTAACAGTATTCGAGACTTTATCGTTAACGGAGCAAGAAAGCCTTGAACATCGAAAACGGACATGACTACTCGTAACATTTCTCGTTTAGTGGGTCTTTGTAAACATTTGAGGATTTCTTCACTAATCCGCTTCATGGAAACATCAAAACCAAGCACATCGTCAACTGGAAACCAGTACAATCCTAGCATTCTCTCGCCCTCGCTTGTTCCCTCAATATTAAACTTAACGGCGCTGGGGCCGAGATCACTCTCTGGTAAGCTTTTGAGTACTTCCTTACTGTTACTGGTCCAGTTCCTGATTTCAAAGCCTCCCATTTTGTGAATATTCCTGACATCATTAACAAGCTGTACAGCTGCACTCTCAGTCTCAATGCTATCCATCAGATCATCTACATAATGATTTTGCACAATGCTTCTGACAGCACGGGGCATCTTCTTTTCATACAGCGTGGCGTTTTTATTTTTCACATATTGTGCCACAAAAGGAGAGCAGCATGCGCCAAAGATAAGGGAGTTCATAGCGAACTTCGTAGGTGGCTTTGTACTATTGATGTCGTCCTTCCAGAGAAAACGCAAAGCATCTTGATCCTCTTTTCTAATTTGGACCCTCAAAAACATATCTTTGATGTCGCCAGTGATCGCGACTTGGTGCTCTCTGAATCTTAATAGCACACCAAGCAGCGAAATGAGCAAATCTGGGCCTTGAAGTAGGTAATCATTCAGAGAATAACATTGTGACTTTGCAGCGGCGTCAAATACAAGACGCAATTTCTTCTTGTTTGGATTATCAACTCCAAAATGAGGTAAATACCACAGTCGATCAGATGTCACATCGGGTTCTGAACAGGGGTGTGCATAATTATTTTCAAACAGATGCTGTACCCTCTCTCTGTATCTAGCTTGAAATTCTATGTTCATGCGCATCTTTTTCTCTACGCCTTGAAGACGACTAAACGCTGTGGGATATGAGTCTTTCATTTTAACGGTCTCATCCTTCCAGGGCAATCCGACCTCCCAATGGTCGCCAACTTGTTTAGAAGTCTTGTCAAGAATCTCTAAAGCTTTAACGTCCTCTGAACATTGTCGTGGCTTGACACTGACGCCAAGTGCATCGAGAGCATACGAACGCCTTACAAGATCATTGAGCTCATCTAGGCTGCGTCCGTTTTCACTGTCGTGATGTGATAAAAACAGCGTACAAGCATCAGTCAGTCCATGTGGTCGGCGTCTGTTTATTATTTTGCCGTGTACAGACCAGCCAAGAACGGTTCGAGTGGCATTAGGATCACCCTCAATTATCTCTAATGGGGCTAAGAGATGGTAATTATCTTGCCCGATAATCATTGATGGCTTCATGGAATCAAAACAAAGATTTTCTTTGATACCTGACAGGTGCTCATAGCGTCCAAGTTCTGTGTATTGACTCGGAAGATTAATCCCTTTAACTGTGCGTGCGACAATTCTATAGCGATCAGTATTTTCGCTTGATATCTCAAATTCTAGTAGTTCAGCTTTACAAATCAAAACACTGTTGTCCCAAGCGCCTCGCACATGTAAGCTTTCAGTGTGACCGGTTAATCCTACTTGGCTGGCCACTTTTTCATCTATCATCGTGATGGTGGAACCGTCATCGAGAAGAGCATCAGTAACAACGTCACCATTTGGACCATGGATCCGGATGCGAACATATTTGAGTAACACGTGAGAAGGTGTAGGAGAGTTTGACACAGCTGATATGTTCGCTACACAATCGTCAGGACTTTCAGTAATATTAGCATTGACAGGCTTTTCTATTGCCTTAGCTGTTGGCCAATGCAAAATCTGGTGGTGTGGCAATCCGCAGTCATCAATGCTACATGATGGAGCTTCACAGGTGTTCTTGTCATGGTCGCTAACAAGACATTTTGGACATAGCCGGTTGCTGCGCACAAATGACCATCGTTCCTTCCGGAGGGCGCGCTTGAACTTAGGGCAATCAATAACTATGTGATCGGAGTGCTTGTGACAAAAACGGCACTTTGAAGCTTCTTTCGTCTGTGCTAGTACAGCGTGAGGCCGCTGAAGGTTGGAATGAGTAACAGGACCATCAAATTTCTTTATAGACGCCTGTAGTAACGATACGCCGACATTTGAAATCTTTTGCGCTTCAACTTCCAAAAATTCCGATAACTGTTCAAGTCGAGTCATATTCGAACTTTTTTCTCGATTTTCGTGGGCATAGTCGGCCCATCGGGTAATCAAACTGCATGGTAATTTCGATAAAATGGCAGTAGTCAGCTCGGGACTCCTTAGATAATCATCTTGTTTTATAGCCTTCGTAGCAACTACGCAGTTTTTAATTTTTATAGAAAAAGAAACTATGTCATTATGATATGACAGTGACAGTGACGGAAGTTTTTTCAATTGACTTACGATTTTTGTTATGATAATTTCAGGTCGACCAAATCGTAATTCCAAAGTTTTCATGATATTTTCAGCCGACACATCACCCATCAGGAGCGCAGAAACGCATTCTCTAGCTTCGCCTGTTAGACATTTTCGTAGGCGACAAACGTTTTCTGCATTCGAAAATTGGCAAATCTTGGTCGACTCATCGTAGGAATTCCTGAAGTTAACCCACTCCATCGGGTCTCCCTTGAAAAAAGGCAGCTCCTTAGGTGTCGCAATGCGACTCATTAGTCTGTCTGTGGCGGTCATCTGCTTACAGCTATGGGTACAACCTAGAGCAAGATCGTGTATCGCGTCAGCTAGCTTGAGTATTGCTTTATCTTGAGCAACTGGTGCTGACGAGGGTCGGTCATGTAGGGCAGGGCTTGAACAACACATGTTTTGAGCAGCGGGTGCCGGGCAATGGTCATCTTGTGCCGCGGTAGGAGCTAGGTAGCGTTCATCTTGTGCAGTAGGGTCTGAGTAGCGCGCATTTTGTGTCGCGGTCGTACGACGAAGGGTTACATTCTGGTGCGCCACCCAATCTTCCGTTCTTACTGCTGCGGATGCTTGTGAAACACTGGAACCCGCTCGGGAACGTTGTTCTTGTTGTTCTTCCAATTCTGCTAGGCTTACACTCAGTTTTTTGTTCACGAGGTCTATTTGGAATTGCATTTTTACCTCCTGCAGCTGAGCTTGCATTTTCGCTTCCTCTGCGGCGATCAGCAATCGTGATTTCTCCTCGGTCGCTTCAAATTCGAGTTGTTTTTTGCGGGCCTCTAATGAAATAACGGACATTTTGGAACTGACCGCTTTCGATGACTTGCTCGATGGAAGGTTTTGCTGATCTTCCTTTTGTGAGCCTGAAGGTGACGACATTTTTCTGCGAGCTTTTGATCGTGTCAACATTTTGCGAAAAAAAATATTCCTCAGTCCTCGAGTCTTCAGTTTATGCTCGAAGGACCAATGTTACTGGTTGAGAGATGCTGGCTTAGGTTTCGAGGATTAAAAGAAATATATTTTAAAATAAACTGGTGTATTAGCACATAGAAATTATTCAAAATTATTTAAAAAAGTTTGTTATATGGCCAAGTCACGTTATTTGGGTTCAAAAATTAAAAACAGCAGTAATGTAATTAAAACGACTTGGAACATTATTAATAGTGAAGCGGGAAGGTCTAGTAACCGAAATACTGATTACAGCCTGTCTATTAATGACAAAATAATAAAATCTGACTCACAAGTCGCCGAGGCATTTGAAAATTTCTTTTTAGATATTCCCGTTTCAACTACTAAATCCCTAAACTCATCACCTTCTGTTGCTGAGTCTTTGCTTAAGGAAAATGTTAATGGTTGCGATTCGGATTTTAATTTTGAATATATTACATGTAGAGACATAATTATAACCTTTCACACATTAAATGTAAAAAAGACTGCAGATCTGTGGGGTAATTCTGTAGAAGTTGCTAAGTCTATTATTGACATTGTAGCACCTACTCTTGCTCTTATCTTTAATAGTTGCATTGACAGTGGGGAGTTTCCTGATCTTATGAAAAATAGTAAAATAATACCTTTGTTTAAATCAGGTAGTACATCAGACCCCACAAATTATAGACCTATTTCTGTACTACCTACCTTTAGTAAAATTTTTGAGAAATTAATTTTAGAACAAATGCAAAGATTTTTTAATAAATATAAATTATTACACAGCAAACAGTTCGGTTTTACAAGGGGTCGTTCAACTACTGATGCCGGTGTTGAACTTTTAGGACATATTTATAATGCATGGGAAGATAAATGCGATGCCTTGGGCATCTTTTGTGATTTGTCCAAGGCATTCGATTGCGTTCTTCACGAAACGTTAATCAGGAAACTCCACCACTACGGGATCCGGAATACTGCTCTGGATCTTCTTACTTCATACTTGAGTAAAAGGATTCAGAGCGTTGACGTTAATGGAGAAAGATCACCCGGATCTTTAGTAACGATGGGAGTCCCACAGGGCTCAATTCTTGGTCCTTTCTTGTTTCTTATTTATATCAATGACTTGCCGTACCTCATAAAGGATAACCATGATATAGTGTTGTTTGCAGATGACACTTCACTTTTGTTTAAACTTAAACGTCAGCAGTTGGTTACTGACGATGTCAATAGCGCGATTTCGAAAGTAGTCCACTGGTTCAATGTTAATAATTTGCTTCTAAACGAGAAAAAAACCAAATGCATTAAGTTTACGCTACCCCACGTTAGGCAGGTGAAAACTAATGTGTTGATAAAGGGCGAGGAATTGAATCCTGAAGACAGCACAGTATTCTTGGGCATAACTTTGGATGCTAAGCTTCAGTGGGGTCCGCATATAGATAAATTATCAAAAAAGCTAAGTTCCGCAGCATACGCCGTTAGAAAAATTCGTAATTTAACGGATATAGAGACTGCCCGTTTAGTGTACTTTAGTTATTTTCATAGTGTAATGTCGTACGGTATTTTATTGTGGGGAAATGCCGCCGATATTCAGACTATCTTTGTTTTGCAGAAGCGTGCTGTTCGATCAATTTATAAATTAAGTCCAAGACACTCTCTCAGAGACAAATTTAAAGAGATTAATGTAATGACTGTGCCTTCTCAGTATATTTATGAAAATCTTTTATATGCCCATAAAAACATAAAATTGTTCAAAAAATACAGTGATATCCATAATATAAATACTAGAAACAAACACAAATATGTTGTACCTACAACAAGGCTCAAGAAAATAGGTGGGTCGTTCAGATGCCAATGTATACACTTTTATAATAAACTACCAAGCCACATTCAAGATCTAAGCCTTAATAAATTTAAATCGTTCATTAAACGTAAGTTGTGCCAGAAAGCCTTTTATACCGTTAAAGATTATATTGAGGATACAAAGGCTTGGGATTGAGCTGCTTCCAATTTCTGCATTTTGAGTGTTTTTGATGTTTTTTTTTTTTTTTTTATATACACATTGACATTAATGATTTTTTTTTTTAAACTGACATTTGCTTACTTTTTAAAGTATTATATTATTTTAATTATTGTGAATGTGAAGACGATGTGGGTCATTTATTTTAGTCATTTTTTATTTTTTATTATTCTCTCTATGGTCTGGCAGTTTGAGTAATTTATGTGGCCTACCCAAATGTCCTTTCTTTGGTATTGTTCGTCGAATCGTTGAGCTCCTTCAACCTTGAGTTGAGCTGCATGATTTCTGACAAATGCGTGCACTGACTGGACAGGTCCTCTCAATCTGTGTGGTTCTTTCCTCAAAAGACCATCTCAGACATCGACCTACATGGTCTTCATATAACTTGACCAAGATTATGTCTGGACTTTAAAAGAGACTATGACCTCTGAGTTTGTTTCGGCCTTTCTTCTCAGAGTAGTCAGATAGGAAACGCCGACCTCATCTAGTTTAAAAAATTTATGATTGACGTGTAAAAGTGTTTGTGCAAACCTACTTACAGAAATAAAATCATTTATCATTTATCATTTATCATTTATCATTTATCATAGTATTAGCATGACTTTTTTTTATTTTTAAAAACAGAGCAAAAAAGAATGACATAGAGAAAAAAGACAAAGACAATCACACTTTTTATATTCAACAGTACCTATGGGGTTTTCTCGCCCACTCTTCTCCATACGAAACTACTTTTTGGACTGAAACCAATTCAATTTTCTTGGAAAGTGCCTTTTATGTATTTACGATCCTTCAAATATTTTACTGAGAAACAGAGAGCACCTACTCAGCAATATCTTTTCTATTGGTTGTAGTTACTTAACCAGCTTTGCATGGTCTTTGAGGCGTACCATTCATGCTCTGCAGATTCACTTTGACCGTTGAAGGATTATGAAGGCAATCGAGCCACTGCATTCAACACATATTGCGAATATATTTCAATATGTGGTCATTACGTGTCTACGACCATTCAAAAACAGAGGTCCTGCCACGAATGCGCATGGCGACGAATACCTACTTTACGGTAAAGGCGCGTCGCGAATCTCGCGCGACACAAAGGCACCGCTAGTTGCGCGACTTGCGGTGCCTTTGTATCGCGCGCGAGTTTATCGCGTGTCGCGCCTGTTTGAAGGAGCCTTAATTCGAACGATTTTTGAATTGAATTACCGAATGAATACAATTTATGGAATCCCTTTTCCGCACTCTCCCTTCCCTGCGATTGGTTCAATGGTTTATCAATCCAACCCAGATCAGCCAAAGCCAAATCACAGCAGTTTACGCGTACTTGACAATTTCTTCCATTACGATAATTTTCGTTCGACAAACTGGACCGTTGTGTGAAGTCCAGTACAACTACTCATCTTATACCTAGCCGGTGGTAATGGCCCCGACTTACGAGTAGCTGGTCGTAGGTTTGAACTCAGAGAGGCGCTTTACTTTGTGTAAATAATTTCATCACTACATACTGCTCTCAAAACGGTGAAGGAAAACATCGTGAGGAAACCGGCACGAACTTAAACCAAAAAAAGAAATTAAGACTAGTGACATCTACCAACCCGCACTGAGCCCGCGTTGTAGATTATAGCCCACTCCCTGCCGAAGAGAGGAGACCTCGGCCCCAGCAGTGGGAGCATTATATACTAGGTATTTTATCATTCATTTTTCATTTTGGTTTTATTTTTTCAACAAGCACAATTAGTATCACCCATATATGAATAAAGTCTTAAAACTAAGTAAATATTATGTGCAAAACGAGTATTTTCAATTTTAAAATCGTTAGTTTATACGTTACATTTACTCCGCACGTCCGTGCAGACCCACTGGACATTTTCATTGTTACAAAATGGGACATTTGTTGTGTTAATAACTAATGTACTTGGTCCGTACCTGTTTTGTTCTCAAACGCCCCTTGTGTCAGTCAGATGTCTAATTATCATAATAGAGACAAAGCTCCGCATTATAATGAGGCAGGGAACAACATTTGGACTGGTTATGATGGTTATCCTATTTAAATATAAACAAATAGGCACTTTCCTGCTCTGTCTAAAATTCTAAATACATAATTAAAATTACAAAGTACTTATTTCCTCTAACTCTTTGCGGTCTAAATAGTGACGTCATAAAAAAAATGATTCCTCATGCCCAGCATGCGTAGCATGACAAGAATGACAACCATAGAAACGGGTTTTGTCGACGAAAAAATAGACAAAATGACAGTCATGTCAGTCGTACAGGGGTATCTGAAAATACCCATGTAGGTATGTTCCGCGACTCTTGATAGTTTTCGGGTTATAATTATTTCTTAAAATTCCTTATAGGAACCGCTTTAAAAAATTCCATCTTTATTTTTACACGGCATTTTCACAATCTTTTTTTTTGCAATTCACTTTTCATTGTTATGGAATATTCTTTAATATATAAAATAATCATCTTCCTATCATTATTCAAAATACAAACATTTTGATAGAAAAGGAGGAATTTACGCTCCCCCTGTATACTTGTCCCCTGTATACATTGTATATTTGCATCACACTAATAATAAAAAGGCGAAATTTGTAAGTGTGTTTGTATGTTTGTTACTTCTTCACGAACAAACGGCTGAACGGATTTGGATGAAATTTAGTACACAGATAGTAAATAACCAGGATTAACACATAGAATACTTTCATCCCGGTATTCCCACGGGGTCGACACTTATGCGGGTGAAATCGCAGGGCGCTGTCAGTATCACACTAATATTATAATTTAGATGAAAGTTTGTGAGTGTGTTTGTATGTTTGTTACTCTTTCAGCAAAACTACTAAACGGATTTGTATGTTTGGCACACAGACAGTTTATAACCAGGAAGCTAACACAGGATACATTTTATCCCGATATTCTCACGGGATCGAAACTTAGCGGGTAAAACCGCGAGGCGCTGCTAGTATAATATAAAATTATAAATGTAAAAGTAACTGTCCCTCTGTTACCTTTTCACGCCTTAATGGCTGAACTGATTTCGATGAAATTTGGCACACAAATCGACCATGATTTATGTTAGGACAGGATACTTTTTAATGCGTTCCATAGTACGTTCCAGTGGGATAATATCCGACCGCCACACGGGCGAAGACGGGGCCAATGCCAGTGTAGAAATAATTTAGCCGATATTTTTTGAATCTATATACATTTAAAAACTATATCCATAATCCGCTTTTACACGTAAAATGATCAAGTAATCTTGCTTTTCCACTTTGAGGCGCAGACAGGGAGGGAGGCCCAGGGGAATAACTGGATAGATTTTAATACAGGAAGCAGTGAGCGTACGGTGTCTAACGAGGCATTACCTCGAGTTCTCTAGATACTTGAGATTCAATATACATCCACTTACTGATATTTCGTCTCTAGATCTATTGTATTTTGTGTGAGAAAATATGTCTTATATTCAACCAACTTCCAAACCGTGGACTGTTACTAAGAAATTTCTAATGGAAAAACCCAATGACACTTTTTCCGCCCGGGAATCGAACCCAGGACCCCACGCTCAGCAGGCGCGCTTGCGACCACGAGACCAGGGCCGTCTTTACCCGGGAGTGCAAGGGGTGCGTGGCACCCGGGCGCAGGGTTTTAGGGGTCGCAAGCCTTCAGGTCATCACTAATCACTCATTATAACCGCAACGCTCCAGTGCTGTAATCGCACGTCACCGCCTCGAAAAAATCCCTTGGAAAAAATGGTGGAAATTATCTTAAAAATGGAACACAAAAATTCAGTTTCATTTCTTTTTGTTGGCAAGGGGGGCGCAAGCTGATTTTTGCACCCCGGCGCCCAATATGGTTAAGACGGCCCTGCACGAGACTGACGGGGCTATCAAACATATCATACACAATAAAGAGCTGCAAATAACGCTAACAAAACAGCATCCATATTTTTCATAATTAAAAAACACGGGCATCACAGAAATCTAAATAATAATTTAGATTTCTATGATGGGCATTAATACGCTTAAGACTCAGCTAAGCGTCTTGATGCCCGAGTTTTTTTAATCTAATTCATCATCATCTTCATCATCGACTCCGTACTAATCATCGACTTCTGAAAATGGAGGATCCTCCGACCAGACGAGTGTTGTATCTGGCGGGCAACTGCCCAGTGATTCATGTCGGGCCGTTGTATATTATGCTAGTTGCGCGGTAAACTCTGCTTGCGAGATGCAGGAATTTTCGTAAAGTCAGTATTGACAATAGTTCGCATGTGGCGTTGTAGATACCGCTACACTACCAAAGTGTGATGTGCCCGAGATTTCTTCGTCAGTTCAAAGACAACGTAAGTAGTTAGGTAACTATAAAAGAGCATAACAGCACATAACCTGTGAATACCCCCTTACCAGTTACCTAATCACTTCCAAATTACGCTTTGACCATTCAATTAGTGAATGTGCTTTATGATGCAGTTAGATGTGAAATCGATACCACTTATGTCGAATCACACACACTTGGGATAAATTGACGCTTGAAAAGTGAGATAGTTGATAATTGCAAGCGTTACTAGAGTTGCACAATTCTAAATATTAAGCATTTTTATTCAGGATTTGTTGCGAGGAATTCGTTATAGCCAACGATATCGGAACTAGTACGATACAACTGCAGCAAAAAAGAAATAAAACCTGCCAAATGCGTGTCGGACCACGCACAGTAAAGAGATCCGTAGTTTGGATGAATATTTACGCAAGCACCTGTGTTGCCCATTTTTCATAATTTTACTACACCATTTTTTTACGGTGCTCAGAATAAGCCTTCGTTCCAATTTACGAAGGTTCCGTTTTTGTCAGTTGGCTACGGAACCCCAAAAAGTGTCTTATTTCGAAAAGACGTCGAAATCACTCATTTCAGAAGTTAGATGAGTTTTCCGGAACATAATAAACCATTGCCTGTAGATAGCATTCAACCTAACAAAGTAAACGACGGTTCATTGATTATTTCTCAGCTATAAATATTTAAATACTTCCGTAATAATGTAACATTTATTATAGCTATCGACGTTAATGCGTTATAACCGCAGACAACGTTTCACTGGCAGCTTGCGGTTGCTCTCATTACATACTCACGTAATATTCGCCCTAATAACATGAAATAACAATCATTATGACGTCTAATTACCAGATTTTACTGTGCGAACGTGTAGCCTAGGACGTATTCTGGAGACAAATCCTCCGATAGGTGCATCGAGAATTTATTGAAATCTGTTCTATAGTTTCGGTGCGAGGTGATAAACTGTCTAACACATAACTACCTGACTCACAAACATAGCCATAGAGATTTAAAGGTGCGTCTAGACGGCGCGAGGCTTGCTCCGCAAATGCAATTCAGATGCCTCAGCCTGAGTCATGCTTCACATACGTAACTTATCATTCGAAGCAAATGCCTTGCACTGTCTGGACTCGCCTTAAAATCTGATTAAACACATCGCTATTTGAAGAGATATTTTTTATTTGAGTAATAAAATACCTACGTACTGTTCGTATTTATGAAATACTAAAGAGCATTAATGATTCAGATAGCATCACAGAATTTTAATCTCTGCTTGCGAGCAAGTTAAGCTTTGTGGTGTCGCGTGAATATCAATGACAGCAGTTCCCGTCCAGCCCGGACTGTGTGTTGCGTGCGGCTAATCTCACATTTTTATAAATTATTGCCGACATTTCATGTGACGATTTTGTACAAGTGCTTACAGATGTGCTCGATTTTTGACGATCGTTGCTCGTTTTAACAAACAATAAGATCTGAAGGTCAATTCCCTTGATTTTAAACATTCGAAATCTAGTCTCAATATCATCTCAGCGACGAAGGCTTTGAACGTAAGAACCTTCCAGTGGCGAAGGTTTCATATAAACCGATTCCCACCGGCTTTCCTTGAAAATTCAGAGCACAACCACTCTATAGTCAATTCATCATTGAATTATAATGATATCATACTGTAGGTATTTCTGTTTTATTACAAACAGTTGGAAATTGTTTGTTATAAAACAGTGATTAGTATTTAGTATTAGAATTATAGTTTTTGTTTTGTGTTGTGTATGTAGTGAAAGTACGTTGTAATGTAAGTATTTGGGGTAATTAGATAGTTAATTAAGTTTAAATTAAATATTTAGAGTAGATTTGAAAAGTAATCGATAGGATGGCAATATTGGCAGTAAATGGCTAGGCGATAGATTTTCTACGTAGTTATTACCTAACCAACTAACATCTGCGACCTTTGAGTTTGTTTCGGCCTTTCTTCTCAAAGTAGTCAGATAGGAAAATCCGACGTCATCTAGCTTATTTATTTTTTATAATATGATAAATTCGTCTGCCAAATGATTGTTCGGGGCACAAACTCGGCGACGACGACGTTTTTATAAGAACAACTAAAAATAGGTATTCTAAATACTACTATAACATAAAGAGCAACAAAAACTGTGGACGTGCATATGGAGCTGTGAACATATCGCTCATAATGCAGCTGAGAGAAAGTTTGTAGAACAAACGAACTAACTTGAGACTTGTTGCTGGCAGTCTGTCTACGACAACTTTACTTGTCTCATTACTCCCACTCAACTGAATGATTTGCTAATTAAAGTCGGAGAAATTCATTGTTTACCAAATTGACTGGTAATTTAAATTGTCTGTACCTATATTCAAATCAACTGTTCTTTGACAGTCAGACGGAGAGTCACACATTCAAATTCTTTGACAGTGGTATGAAATTGCTACAACGGCAAAATGAGGTAGTGACATTTAATTTCCACCACTGACATAGTTGTATTATTTTACCATGTTCATCTTCGTTCGCGCAGCTATCTCAACTTGATATTATTAGAGGGTCTGATGGTGAATAAGGAATATCCTAAAGGGAAAGAGGTGTAGACCGATTAATTAGTAAAGGTTGGATGTCAAGAAGCAGGTAGACTGCGGGGTAATTGCGTACAATGCGTGCCACGAAAGATGAGACTTGACCCCGCCTCCCCCGCTCTTTTCGCCGCCCCTATGACGTCCGGTCCCGTCCCGCACTCAGACCTCATACCGCTAAAGATACCTAAAATCGTGTACTGCGCATGTCAAACCACGTGGTGTGTCAAGTCTCATCATTCGTGGCACGCATTGTAACACTCTATCAGTAGCAAAGTGGTTTCATTTTGATAGTTCAACAACATGCATTGCGTTATTTACGTTATTGGGCGGACAATGTTTTCGAACATACGAAGTAATGGTTTAGCATCATCATAATATCCTTCAAAATAATTCAGATTGAGAAAGATAGTGTGTTTGCAATTAGGGTGCTGGTCTATCTTTATAAAAAAGAAACAATATAATACATAAAGGTTTTTCCGACAAAAGCATAACGGAAATATTTCTTTTCAACCGTTGATTGCACTAGCAATGTTTTAATATTATTTTAACGTATTAATTATCATTAACAAGTTGAGATTAAAATTCGTCTAAACTATATTTATTTACGGCTTTGGAAATTTGGCATCCGGATACCATGGCCTGGCTTAGGGCACAGGATACTTTCATCCCAATAGTACGTTCCCGTGAGATACTTCCAAGCTCCACGCGAGTGAAACCGCAAGATAAAGCTAATGTTAAATGAATCAAACAGAAGAGAAAAGGTAATTTCGCAAGCGCCGTGCATCGATATTAGGAATCTCAGTTTCTACAATTCTGTTTACAATTTCTACGTGAGACTCGCGAAGACCGTCGAATCCTAGAATAAAGCGTTTCTAAGTTTGTTCAGCACCACCCCTGCACCCCCCCTCCCCCCACTTGTAAGTTTAACAAAGAAGTTTCGGCGTGAAGTTTTGGGCACTCCCCCAGTTATTAAGAATTATTCACGACGTCTCTCAACTTTATCACAATACTAACAGTAGGTACCTTGATAAAATCGGTTTTGCCGCACTAAAACTACACGCAAGAGCGAGATTTTTAATTGTGCTTTGTTTTTATTAAGTTGTCAGTTTTGTACGATATGAAAATTGTTTTTTGACCCAACAGCTAAAGTTAAAGTGTGGCCTACTGAGCGTCAATCGGTGTACAAGTTGAAATGTTGTTCTATAATGACGTAGGCAAATATTTTGATATTGCCACAGACATTACCCACCTTCCATCCTGCGCCGTATCACCTGTGCACATGATAATCAGACTGCGTCAGTGAGCTAAGTTCACGCAGCTGAATTTTGGGCCAAAGATGTTAGAACTTTTTGGCATTGATACGCTAAGAAGATAAAGATTTTACAATTTTATATTTTTCGGTGTTTCTATGCTAAAGTTGGTATGCACAGTCACAAGCGCTAATTTAAACCTTAGAAAAATTCAAAAGCGATTTACTCGTGGAATACCAATTGCGAGTTTTAGATAAGACTTGTTTCATAATAGAAGAAACTGGTTCTAAATTCTACGTTCGTAAATATAAAATTATATTGTATAAGCAGGAGAAAATCACTTTTAAAAGTTGCTACGTGCATACATTAGTGCTCGTGACTGAACCTATTTTTAACCTGTTTATAACCTCATACACTGTTTATTAAGAAATCTTAAATACAATATACAATCTAACACAAAAATATACATAATGTTCAAGTATACAAAGGAAAAAAGGGAATAGCTCGTTGGGCATCAAAGAATTCGTCCGCTTCAATGTCAGTGGGAAAATTGCTCAGAAGGCTGGCAGTGCTGCCACGTTGGATGGGAATGCTAATTCTTTGACTTTAAAATAGGCCAGCCCTCTGGTCACGTGAAAAGTCGACCAACCGCTGGGCGATGTCGATATACTCGATAAGCACATGGAACTTGTGTTTCAACCACAAACGGCTCAAACATGTAGCTCACAATAAGGTCGCTATATTTGCGCCGTTTGAGGTTTTCTGCAAACATTAGAAAATAATTTAAGTCCTGATAGTCGTCTTTCAATCACCAGTTACCCATTTTCTATCAATGTTTGTAATAGGTATGTTTTCTACGAATAGCGCAAATGGTAGCTACAATTTGGCACAGACATTATAATAATTATGGGCAAAAATAACTATTGGCAAACACAAACACAGATTATTTATATGCTGGTCCAAAATAAGCTCTAAAGATTAAATTTAAATGCATATTAATAAATAACCAATTTCTGTCAACCACAACAAAATACATATAATAACATTTTCCGTTGAGGATTATCGTAATTTTGCTACGGCAATCGAGTTACGGGTCTACGGCGTAGGCCGGTGCCGTAGCGCCGTAGCGCCGTAGCTCCTCATCACTTTGAAGTAATTACCATAGAACACGGCGATGCAGCGATGCCATAGCAATGTGCGGCGATATTAAATTCATGTCCTGGCTAGAACAATAAGTTGTCGTGTTTGTATGGCTGCGCCAATTTCATGGAAAGACTTTGTTCTGAAGATTAATTGCAAAAACAAGAAAGGAAACGTAGTCTTTGTTGTTTATGTTGTTATAGTTTATTTTTCTAAGTGCATTCTAACAACAGATCCAAACTGCACGTTAATTAGTAGAATTGACCTTCTGAAGGTCAATTCTACTAATTAACGTGCAGTTTGAAAAACATGAGACCGGAATGCGATGACACTGTGAATAGACCAAAAAATGGTATTCTGCTAATCTTAAAATTCGGTTTGTTCACATTCCGGTCGCAATATCATCGCAGTATAGTCTCACAGTAGTCAACTGTGTTCTCGTTTACGAAATTAAACATATTTTCATATTAGTTCAATGTACGCAGACGATATTCTGATACTTAGTGATACTTTAATTTGTAGCAACCTAATTTTCTGATTTTTTGAATGTCTTTATTAGTTTGCTTGATTAAGAGTATGCTCATAGTATTTTCATTTCCCGTTTGTTATTAAATATCTTTGAAAATACAAAATCATTAAAATAAATAATCGGCTAGCAAGCTAACATGGAACGTATTGGTAATCACCACGCGCAAGCGCGAGATGTCAAAAAGAGATGACATTCGTATTTTTACTAAATACATATGTCAAATTTTAAATAATTTATTTTTGTCTGAAATTATTCTATAAAGATTTATTACATTTTATTTATAACTGCATTGATTTTCTCGTCTATTGTACCTAGCCATCGCAATCAAAAAAATCGAATAACACGACATCATAACTTTGTTTTTCTGGTTTTAATATTATGACCCGCCAAATAACGCCTCGCCAATTGGAGCTCCTTCTAGATTTTCTGGAGGAGCACCAATCATTGGCGTTGGGCAAGGTGAGAGGCAGGGAGGGCAAAGCTCTGCCCAAAAGGCTTTGGAGACCGTGCGCCGATATTTTGAATGCCAATGCCGGTGGACTGTCCAAATCTGGGCCGGAGTGGAAGAAAGTAAGTAACTTATTGTACCTATCCACTAGCTGTGCTCGCATGAGATTCAGAAAACAACAATTAGGTACATCATTTATTTTGTTTGCAGTACTACAACCAGTACAAAAGCCGGACGAAGGCAAACCTGAGGCAAATAAATAAAAGAGGGCCGAACAAGGAGTGGTGGTGGGCCAGCACCTCAAGTTTTGTTGTTTCCCCTCAAAGAGAACGTATTGCTAATTATTAGAATTAACAAAAAATACGCAAAATACGCGCATTGACGTGGAGTTGCGGACACCAGCCCGTATTACCTATTACCATCGAGCCTATTACCTATTTTAGGATTTTTCAGCAAGCATATTCGTTCTGAATATGCTCTGATGAAAAATCCTCTGGGCTTCCCCTTCCATTTGTTGTTTTGTAAATAAAACGCTGAGTTTAAAATAAAACAGTCTTATTTAATGAATAATATGTACAAAATGAAAAACAAAATTGTGTTTTCTTTCAGGGCTTTGTTGACACTGCGGCGCGCCGTGCTCCACGCAAGCAATTCACCACGGGCCATTTTTTTTTTACTTTCATCTATGTTAATTAGGTAATAAAAAATATGCATAATACAAAAACTCTTTTTAATTTCATGAGAGTACTTGAAAATTATATTAACAGATTCACTGTCCACTGTGTATTGTGTCTACTTAGACACAATTATATAGTTAAACAATCAACATGAATCCTATGTGATTCATGGGACAGGGAATGTGTTAATTGTACTTATTTAGATACCTAAGAGGAAAATTGCTTCCCCAGCCTCATTAAGCCCTTCAATATAATTATTAAGTGGGTGATCCCTCCAAATGATCGAGTCGTGTGAACTCCCGAGGCTAGATGGATCGACGCAGAGTATATTCATCTCTGCATCACATATCTGAAAATTAGTATTGTAGGGTGAATCAAATGAAATAAAGTTTTGTGGCGTAACAAAAAATATATAATCGTGCACACAATACAAAACGCAGAAAATAGTAAGGGAATTTGAGTGGAACAGTGCAAAAATCGTGCAGTTTGCGTGCGAGATGCAGGCCGGACTGACGGGCGCGGAGTGTGGTGCGGGCGACGCCGACGCGGCGACGACGGGGCGACCTGCGACAAGACAGCGAGGGGCGCGGGAAGCGGGCGCGTGGATACGCGTGTGTTTATTTACACATGCCTACTTCCAACAAATTACAATATTTCGTTAGTATTGACGAGCTAATAGAGGCCCGCCCTGATAGAATATTATGCGTCGCACCCCGCCATTGTAGCCGCTGGGTAGTACTAAGTAGCTACATAAATCTTAACACTTACTATCATCACGTTCGGCGAGTGGTAGCCTTTCCGGCAGCAATAGGCCTCTTCATGGTCTGTTGGTTTTATGATGCAGACATGAGTACCATCGATGCAGCCAATCATCCCCGGGAATCCAAATTTAGCATAGAATCTAAAATGCAGTTAGGTATTATAATATTGTGTTGTACTTACGTAAATATCATTGTAATATTGTCGTGCATCATCATTACATAATTATTATAAATTAAAGGCGTTTTTCGTGTCTTGAGTGACCGCGTTGTTCATTTAAACTACTTCATTTTAACTACATCATTTAGAGAATTATTTAACACTAAAATTACATAGGTAGGTCTACTTATAGTAAAGAAATATTGATGTTGCGTTAAGTTGCTGCAAGTGACGTCGACGGAGAACTAACTTGATTGTATTCCGTCGTAACCCGTCTTGGAGAAGTTATGCAATAAGATGCCCCTGCTGATGTGGTTATAATATATTATGCGCTAGTCTTTAGACTTACCCACTCCTAGCCCTTTCTCGGGCCTCTCTTGTCAAAGGGAAAGTTACATGTTTCTTAAATACATGTGGGTGGTTCAGGGTCAGTTGACCGCCCTAGAGACGCTCGGCTGGGAAATTGAATGGGAGCAGTGGTGCCCTACCAAGGTCTGATAGGACCCGCTGGCGTAAAACGCCAAGGTTATCAGTACCTAGAAAAAGTAGATAATTTAATGTTTGGAATCTAGCTGCCTTGTTGCTTGTCAATAAATAAGTGTTTATGTAACTAAGCCTTGGCGGCAGCATCGAGTCCATCACTGCGCCTTTTCCGAGGGATGTGCGGCGTCAGCTCCGTTATTAAATTTGCCACGTGGGACTTAGTGAGCCTGTAGGTCTTCACAAACTCACGGTCGCTCATGGAAAATGCATCCGTTGCAAGGCGACGACGACGGTCAGAACGGCGGCGGCGTCGTTCCCTCCGTCTTTCTGATGCCGCTGCATCGTCTGCACGTTGCGCCTGGGTTAAATATAATAACCGCAAACCAATACCACTCATTTTAAAATGAATATCCAACTAAGTATGTAACCACCTTCACCACAATATCCAAACACTTTACAAACAAAAAAAATACACAAAACGTCTGTCCAAAAAATCTATCTTACTGAACTCAATACAAAAAGACGGGAAATAAAAATTTTATACGCTTTTAAATATGCAGAAGCTAAAATTATTTGTCACAGTCCGGTGTACAAATAATCTCATGCTTATGTCAGTTTTGACGTTTTTATTGTTAGTGGAATACCAATTAATTTTGAATTGTCATGTCGAAACTTTAGCAGAATACCGTTTTGGTACATTTTTTGGTTTCGGTCTAGTCGCAATCTCATTGCAGTAAAAGTTGCGTTTGACTTACTTTTTTGGTTTAGTAGAATACCTTTTGTGACAGTTTGGAACTTTTGAGGCACTGCGACTTGAATTTGAACGTTTTTTTGTTACGAGAATTGGCCTTCTGACATATACAGGGACAAATAAAATTAGCTGGCGAAACTCCGTGGATTTGATGGGTGGAAGAAATTAATTTGATGATTTTTTGTTAGGTCATCGACCGCATTTAGTGTTGGCACTTGAAATATTAGTTTAAAAATCAGTTTTTTTTTTCTGTGAAAACTTCACAGACGTGATTCGTATAGATATCGAAACATCGATAAAACATACATAGAAAACATAATTATATCCATATTTTCGTTAGATAATGAAACTGTAAGGTGATTTTTTCAGGAATCCCCATATATTTAAGACTTGATGGTTTGTTGTTTTGCAGCCCGTAGCGAAAAATATAAGACAAATGTATTTGTGTTGGATTTTAAAAAATGGGGACGGGGTCTACCGTACAGACTAGACGCCAGCTCATCATGATACTAAAATCTGTCAAATTTCTTTAATAGATTTTCAACTTTATCGCCAAAGCATACGGTTCAAAGTTGATCGGAAAAACTAACTTTGCTTGGGTAGTTTTTAAGTAAGCTTGGATAATACGTATTTAATCCACTTTGTGCACATCTCTTGATGATGTTGTCTAGGTACCATAGATAACGAAAAAGTGAATAATAAAAAACCTTTTATTAAAAAGAAAACAGACGACTTTGAAAAAAAACACTGCAAAGTGAAAAATTACTTTAATGTCGGAAGTCGGTGGCAAAACCTAAAATACAGATCCAAAGACACCGACTTCCGACATTAAACTTATTTTTGACTTTGTAGAATTTTTTTTGGAAGTCGGTTGTTTTTTTTCTGTGATAAAGTTTTTTATTAACTGATTGCACTCATATTATTCTATTTTATTATTTTTTTAAGTCCATAGTGCTCCCTCTACGTGTTGCGTAGAAAATTCCCTCACTAGAACATTGAAATTGTTCAGTGACTTAAGGGGCTTACAGGACCTAAACGCAAAAAACGCAAGTTTTAGAAACAATAAAAGTATATGATCGACTACAGTAAACAAAATCAAAAAAAACTGGCACTCCGGTAGTGCCGACAGAAGTGAAAACTTGAACAATTACGAGTGTATTTTGTGAATCGTCTTATAAACAAAACGTCAGTTATATATCCGTGGTTCAGCGCCATCTCGTCGTTGTTGGATGAACTACCGTCGTTGTTGGATGAACTACGTAGTTAGTACGCGAGGCCCTCGTAGTTCTTCCCGATGTGCATAGATGGCGCTGTCCTCAACAACGCGCGTCTTTCGTTTTACGTCTTACGAATCTTACGATCAGGGTCACATGACCTGACGCGAATTTAGAAGTTTTTACCCATTCCAAAAAAAGTACACAGCGCCGCTAAAGAAGTTTTCACTTCAAAAATATATAATATTCTTCAGGATATATGCTAGGTAGGTAGTGTGTTGAAAACATAAATAATACAACTAATTTGATACGATAGAAAAACATCATTAAGATACCTCTAAAAACTTTCTTTTTACAATAAACACCATAATAATATACATATAATCCTGATTTTTTGTCAGATTATTCTACAAGCAACATACCAAAATACTGTTTTAATTTTTTTAGTCCAAACAACAGATTTTTTGTAATTAAATAATTACTTCATATATTGCAATAAACTACCAGCGTTGTGTCATCGCGCTTCTCTTTCTTCTCTATGCAGTCCAACAGTGATCGCGCTTTATGTCATGTAAGCCCCTTAATAACAAAAACTTTTCACATTCAGCTGTGGCTGAAAATTTCAAACATTTTTGTAGTATAGTTTCTATAACTACAGTAACAGTTGGGCAAAGGAATTACGAGCTATTTATGTTGGCTAGTTGTGTCCTTGTTTTGGGTTGAACGTGTAAATAGCTTCGCGCTAACATTGTTTGCATCGTTAACTGGAAAGCACTCTGAGTAAATAGGTGCTTTTTAAAGCATTTTTTGAATATATAGGAGTTTATTTATAAACGTTGCTTAAAGTTAAGTAATGATTACAGATTTTTGACGTTTAAAAGTCTCTTAACTTTCAAAAAGTTGTTCAGTTTGATGGTCTTTACTACAGCTTTAAAATTTATCGCACCTTTCTGATGCATCGTCGCTCGCATGGCTAAAAGTCCTATCTCATTTTTCTAATTTTTTACCTGATTTGTGTTGGCCTCTATGTTATTTGGATCTCAAAATATATTTTGAAAGGTTACAAAATGTAAAGAATCACGAATGGAAGAGTGTAGTTGTCCTGGCTCAAATCGGCAAAAAATTAGATAGGACTTTTAGTCATGCGAGCGACGACATGCTGTATAATACTCTTAATAGATGGAAAATGGTTACTTTTCATTTTGATAGCTTCGTCAATAACACTACGCGTTTATGCATCGAATAAATGTGGTGATTCATGTTTAGTAAAAAGGCATGATAACTTAAATGAAAACTGTAAAAGATTGCCTACATCAAAACCTACGAGCATATATAAAAAAATAAAAGCTTGCAAAAAGGCTTCAAGGACATAGTCACAAGAATAAAATTATGCACCTACCTAGGTATCTAAAAAATTAAATATACCAAGATGAAATAATTTAGTTTTCCAGACCAAATACATTATTTTTTTTAAAGAATTGAATTCATCAAGATAATTTTAGACGAGTTCTTTCAAATCTAATTTCATTACATTACATCTACATCTTGAAATGAAAAACTATTTTTTTAGAACTTGTAGAATATTGTGTTAAGTATTTCATTTCATTTTTTGTCGGCGAAAGGCTGTATGTATGTCGTATTTGCTTTAGAGGTCCAAGGCTTTAAAGAGCACGTTGCTCTCCTAATAAAACTCATCTTGTCTGAAAGTCAGAAGAGCTACTTTAGAATTCCTTCTTCATGTTCTTTCTTACAATGCTAGGTACTGTTTTCATATATACCCTATGTTTATACCTACAAACAATCAAGTACTTGTAAACCATCTGCTACTTGTAGTTTTTGCAGCGTTTGATAATAATAATTCAATTATTTTCACATATAAATTTAATTAAAACATAAAACTGATATAAAATCACATGCACAATAAAATAATAATCAAATATTCAAATCTAATAAAATTAAAACAGCGAGTAAGTATACGAAACTACACTTCAACTTCGAGCAAGATCTAGTGGAGCGAAATAAGCAACAGTTCTCTCCAATTTTCCATCCATTTGATTTAAAAGCGTTCAGCAATACCTACCCTTCGGAAAATTGTCGTGTCATCGACGAACAAAACCAAGCTTATCGGGTATTGAATATGTCGGTTTAGACACGTCGCGTCGGCTGAAGGATAAAGGTTGTCCAATAAACGACAAACGACAGATGGTCAACCCAACTGTACGGACAGCCGGACACAAACGCATGAGCGCGCTACGTTTTTCTACGAACGTATATTCTGATGAAAAAGTGTTTTTTAAACGAGGTATTTGAATATGCAAATTGACTCTCGTTTTAACACTGTGCGGTGTGGTGTTCGAACAATAAAATTAAATTCTGTGAAAATACCTGAAAAAATAAGATTGCATTCTGTGACCCTACGGCAGAGTGAATAAAATGAAATTTCCGATGACTTTGTGGAATATTATATAATCTGAAATTCATTCATTCACTGTTAATACAAAATGGCGCTGTAATGCATATAATAATGAATAATTAAATTATTACGTATTCATTCGTTCGTTAGAAGGAGTCAAAATCGAAACCAAAATGAAATACGTAGTAGGTACGACAAATATAGGAGTTCATTCATAATTAAATAAAACAATATGTAAGTACGTAAATAACAACCAATACCTAATCTATACATATAAATAAAATTGTAGTGTCTGTTTGTAATGTCAAAACAAAAGATTTTTACCAAATGGATATTGGTAGAGTAGGTATAAACGGTACTTATAACAAAAAAAGTCTGTCTGTTTTATCCGGCTAATCTCCGAAACGGCTGGACTGATTTTGACGGGAGTTCCAGACAGCTGATGTTATAACCTGGAGTAACATAAGCTTACTTTTATTTTAGTTAAAAAAAAATAGGTTTCCACACAAGAAAACCCATAAAATCATAATTGTTTCTCGACATAGACGCGGGCTCAGCTAGTTCATTAATAAAAATTATATACTATCTTGACTAAAATTACTGACTAATTAAAACAGGTAATTAGTTCTTCAGAAACATTTCACATATTTATTTCGTACACCAAAATTGGTATGACAACATACGTGCTTTTCCAAGAATTAATGACTCGCTTGGCAATGCAAACCTCGGGTGTGAACATACATATAAATTAGTCACATGAAAATTGAAAACTCGGGTGTGAACCTAAAGATGGTATACACAAGAGAATTTTCGCGAGCATTTCCATGTAATGTAACGTTCTTACGAATGGTACAATACGGGCAAAAGCTCAGTTTCCAAAAGCATTTCCATGTAATGTAACGCTCCTGCGAATGATCAACGCTGCGTTTGACGTAACGGCGAGTGAGCATTTACCTATAACATTTCTTTCTACCTTGCGCTCATTGTTGATGATTGCGTGTTCTTGCGCTCGTGCCTTTGCTTGATAAAACGTTACACGAACACGCTTGTTGTTTTTAAAAATCAGGTTGTAACAAAACATACACAACCCGAACCCACCCGAACCCCAACAACAACCCGAATCTCTTCAAAGTAAGAGTGAACAGGCTTCTTCTGGGTGAGCTCACTCCATCGTAGACTTTGTCTCTGTCATCTCTGACCTAGACTAGAGTCAAGAGCAAACCCATTTCAAATAAAAAAAAAAAAACATCAAGTGTCATGTTCGAAGTGCGGTTCGATAAAATTTAAAAACAGCGAATGCTCGGTGTTCTGTTACTAGTAAATGCTCTAGTCTATACTCACCTAAATCCTATATCATTGCGTCATTATAACAAGGACGAATTACGACTAAAGCCATAAAGAATTAACGAAAAAGACATGTTATTTTGAGAGAATAAGCACATCATTAAACAAAATTATAACGACTACGAGTATAATGTACTCCAAACTGTGTATCTGCTTTTTTAGAAACATAACATAACATCACCCTTGTAGTCCCCGAGACAGGCAGAGGTGTACCTATAGTACTGCCATTACTGTAAAAAAAAACAGTGGCACTCCGGAGTGCCGACAGAAGTGAAAACAAAACACAAAACAGAATACTTTGCCATCACTCACTGACATATCGGATATACGTTAAAACCGAGTACATCCCGAGGACAGCCGAACATATCCGAAGCGGGTTATTTTTGAATCGTCTTATATACAAAACACGCGCGTTGTCACTTACGGTAACAGTGGTGCGAGTTCAATGGTTTTTTTTCATCTCAAAAAATGCCCATAGCGCCTAAAGAAGTTTTCACTTCAATAATACTTTAGGCCAAAATGTGATTAAAACAGCAGTGGGAGCAGTGGTGGCCCTGTGGTAATGGCCCCGACTTACGAGATGCAGGTCGTGAGTTCGAACCCAGGCAGGCAATTTACTTTGTATAATTAATTTCATCACCACTGCTCTCAAAACGGTGAAGGAAAACATCGTGAGGAAACCGGCATGTCTTAGAATCAATAATTCAAAGACATTTGACATCCAGCAACCCGCACTGGGCCCGTGTGGTGGATTATGGCCCACTCCCTCTCATAAAGATGAGGCCAGTGTCCCAGCAGTGGGAACATTAAACACTGATCATGTATGTATGTATGTGTGGTTTAAACTAAACTGCTATAAATTAGGTACATATTCATTAAAAAGGTAGAGTATTAGTATTCAGCTGCATCCGGTTAGACTGGAAGCCGACCCCAACATAGTCGGGAAAAGGCTAGGAAGATGATGATTTATTGAAAAGGTAGCTACTGGAGATAAAAATACGGCTTCGTCGATTGAAATCTTCAGTAGATTTTCATGATTAGTAACAATAAGTATACAATACATCTAACACATCACGCCTGTAGTTAAGAGTCGGGCAGAGGTGTGCCTTTTAGTACAGACGCCAACACATCAAGCTACCCGAAACTGTCAAATTTTCCCAATCAACTTTGAGCCAGCTTTAGATTTTCAACTCTATTAGAGTTGAAAATCTATCTGCCGGGTCAGCGGGATTGTCCGAAGGGGTTACCGCTGGCCCGGAACATAAAGGGCTAAGGAAGGAACACGGGTGGGTTTTAGTCAGTAAGAGTCTGACACTCCCTTCCGCTCCACCCAGAGCGGGAGGAGTCATTTGATGATTTCCCATCCTTCATCCCATCCATCCCAAAAAAAAAAAAAAAAAAGTTGAAAATCTATTAAAGAAATTTGACAGATATGCTGGCGTCTGTACAATACATTTGTATAACAAAATACTTTATTTTAGGAATCGACGTGACCAAGTAGGTAGCTACCTACCACACAAAAACCAAATATAAGTAGTACGAAGATAAGTGCATACCTACTTATGCTAATGCGTTATACTTTAGTCGCAAATGGTTAAGCCAAGTATGTTCTTAATTAAATGCAGCCGTAAAAGCTTTTTCTGTACAAACAGATAAAATAAAAGTTTGGCTTGCAAACACTTTTCATATATTTGCATTTTATGTACCTAGATAAAATAGAATGTATGCTTCAATTTCAGCTTTATTTGGGTGTCAAAATATTTGCTTTATGGAATGTTGTGTTGGTTGAAATTCCAGTATTAGGGACACAACACAAATGTTTAGAATATTAGACATATGTGTTCGGTATATTTTTAATATAAGGAAAGGAGGAAGTAACTAACATAGACCAAACGCGCGGTTTCTACATCTGTTAACTGTCTTATCTTTCTAACAGCATAAGCGGCCGAGCTAAGGCGCCCCGCAATAGATGTTATATGAGGTTCCCATTGCAATTTCTCGTCTAGTGTGATTCCTAAGAAAACTGTCTGATTAATAAATTCTAGTGTTTGGCCATTCAATATGATTTCACATTCGCTACTTCTAACATTCGTTAATTTAAATCTAATGCATTTGGTTTTTTTTTTTTCATTAAGAACTAAATTATATACCGTAAACAAATCTTGGACTTGAAGAATAAAGTTATTCACGTCGTCAAGATTTTGTGACTTAATTCACGTCGTCAAGATTTTGTGTTATTAAAATCCAACATTTTCCTTATGTTTGCCATAAGTCTTACTTCCCAGAATTCGATCCTTATTAGCGACTCTATCAAATGATGTAATAAATCGCGAAAAAAAAATCAGCTGTTCCCTACGTTTATGCTCGTATAACTCGTCAAAATGTAGGGAACAGCTGATTTTTTTTCGCGTATTCAGGTTTGGCTCCATAGTAAAAGTTGTTCATAATGATGAGTATAATGACCTCTTAAGAGGTTGTTAATGTTTTGCCAATAACCCTGTATACTTTATCAGTTATACAACTGAATTAGTAGACAAAACATCAATTAAAACAACAAATATATACCTATAATAATATTATCGTTTATTTTATTAAGACTACACTAAACGAATAACTACACGCTTTGGTCGTAGAAAAACAAATAAACAATCACAGTCTTCGATTTATATAATAATATTACATCGATTCTTATTCCTTAAAACTAATTTATACTACCAACTATTATATACAAAACAACCAGAACCATTAACATACATTTTGAGGAATATATACTTTACTTTGGTTTACATATACCTAAAAGTCTATTTAATATTTCTAGGAATAAGCTGGATATCAACATTTGCAAGTTTAACATTAAGTGTGTCATGAGAGAACTTTATATCTACATTTGCTTGTTTGGATATAACAGTAAAGTTTCGTAGAACGTGGATTATACCAGCAAGTACCTGCAACTTAGCATACCTGGCACCAATACACGTTCTGTTGCCCATCCCGAATGGCAGGTAAACGTCATCGTTGGGTCTCGTCTCCTTAGAAAACCGCTCCGGATCAAACATTTCTGGATTCGGGTAAATTTTTGGATCATTATGTATTTCATAAATCGGGATAAACATTTTTGTACCATTCGCCACTTTGATATTGCCAACAGGTAGCGTAGTGTCTTGACAGCATTGTCTAGTCAAAAGCCCAATAGGAGGGAATCGCCTCATTCCCTCACTTAGCACCTTGTCTAGATACTCTATTTCACAGATGACGTCGTAAGTTATGTTGTTCTTGTGCTTCTCAAAATGTTCGTCTATTTCATCAATAACTTTTTCTAATATTTCTGGGTGGCGAGATAGAAGAATTAAAGTTGAGAAGATAGCATTGGCGCAAGGCTCAACACCAGCAGTGAAGAAGAACAAAGCCTGTGCGGATAATAAGCCGGTGGAGGGTATCATCTCGTAGCCTGTCTGTTGGTCCTTCATGGTGCCGTTTTTCTGTAGACTTATACATATATCTGCGAAGTCGTGCTTCTTGACATTCTCCTGTTCTCGCTTTTTAATTACTGCATTTATTGAACCAATGAAGAAGTCCTCGTACTCTTTGAATAGCTTTATGCCCAACGCTGACGTCAACTTGGGGCTAAGACTGAATATTATGAATTTCAGCTGGTTCTTCCAATTTGATTGTGAAAGACTTTTGGCCATTTCGAGAAATGGTGAATTAAAGATTGATTCTGATCCAATTCCAAAGATCGCACCACAAACAGCGGCGTTGTTGAACATCATAAGTGTGGCGTGGAAATTACCTTCCCATGTCTTCGGGTTGCTTTTCAAATAGTTCACGAAGTCTTGGGCGCTTTTGTCCATGATGTAATACATGTTCTTTAATTTGTTTGCTGTGAACAACGGAGTCATGTTTTTCCGCATCAGCTTCCATCTAGGGCCATTCATGAAGGTAATGTTATCTGTCAATTGGTCACCATCAACAGGTTCTATTCCTCTGTGGTGGAAAGCTTGGAAATCGCCAGACAAAACATGTTGCACATTTTTCGGGTCAATGACGTACAATGTAGGTGTTACAAATTGACCGACGCCAATAGCTGGCAGATCCCTATGTTTCTTATACAGGTCACCGAAGACTTCAAACAGTGCACGTTTCGATACGAGGAAATCCCAAAACGGTCCCAGCACTTTGTTATTACTGTAAAATGCCACTCCGCGCGTCTTCCAATAGTTTTCATTGTATCTTCCTAATAAGTACCACCCTAATGTTATGGCTAGTAATAATAAAGTTAATGGTAAAAACAACATTTTCACGATTCTGACACCAGTCACTTTGGAATAAACACCACCACTTTGTATGTGGCTTTTAACCAAATGACTATAAATAATTGATTCTCGATATATGTATATATAGACGGTTGTTATCAGTCTTTATTGTAATTATGAGTATCATCATTACTCGGCACATATCTTATTTTCTTGTTTTGTTTGTGACTCAGCAGTTTTCAAAATAGAATCTTAAGATAAGTAGACTGAATTGTTTTTATAAATACCTACTAGCCTGCAGCTCTGTTCGTGTGATAAGTTTAAGAAGTAAGAAGCTGGTGGTAGTTTAGTCTGGTGGTAGTTTTCCCATTAAATAACAATTGTTGCGCCCGCGTCATACAGCGTGCCGCTTTCATGGTGACATTAACACAGGTATACTGTATACGGTTTTCGTTTTATGAACATATTTTAATTTCATTAAACATTAAGTACTATTTACTTATTAATATTTTATTTTCTAAAATAGCATCTTGGAGCAACCTGTAGTACTTAAAGAACTGTAGCGCTGGGGTCATTTGCCGGGGTCACGAATCATAACATCGCATCGTGCAAAGAGAAGGTGAAATGACGTAAAGAGAGAGAACCCTATGTCGGCGAGCGGCGCAAGTCGTAGTTTTCAAATTACGAATTATTTTAATGTGGTTATAATGTTTATGATTACTGGCCACTAGCCCTACCCGTGAGTGAAATTAATGTCGCCATTGCAGCGGCACGTTGTATACCTAAGTATCGTATAATTCACGAGAAAGTATAATAAAATTAACAGGTACCTACTGAAGCAAATGAGAAGCTATTTAGTTGGATAGGTGGTGCAGCCGGGCGTCGAAGGGTGCTTAACGATCGATCTCCGGCCAGCCTAAGGGGCCTGCGGGCGGCGGAATTGGGGCCGTGTCGTCGCTCGAGCAGTCAGGCTCAAAGAGGTGGCACGCAGTATGCGCGCCTTAATGAAAGGACGTGCGGTCGTCGTGGGAGCGACCGCACTTGGTGATGGGGCCCGCTAGGCATGGCGGGCTGATACCAGTTAAGGCGCGGCGAATATAGAAGTATCTCCCAGGCCCCAGACTCATGGTACTAGAAGGAACAGTGGGGTTTTAGTCGGTAGGAGTCCGACATAACCCTCCATTCTCCCCAGACGGAGCTATCCATGAGGATTACCCCACGAAAAAAAAAGGTTGGATAGGTGGTACCTACCTACTTTTACGTATTTAAAAAAAAACTGTGTTAACAAAGAAGAAAAGAATTCCTGGAAGGACTTGGCCTTTGCCCAGCAGTGGGACAGGGTTAACCTTTCAAAGTTTTAATTAACCGCCCGAGTCATATTAGTTCTGTTGTCGCACCCTCAGAGCCCGGCGCAGTGAATCGAAAAATAAGTACCTGATAAAATACAGCCTAATTAAATAAAAAAGCAGATCATACGAGCTACGGCATTTGGTCGTAAATATACGACCTTGGCGAAATGGACACGAAAATATTTGTCGGATTAATCCGGCGTAAGCGGTTAAAAGGTTAAACAAAAAAATATATAAAGAAGACGTCGTTTTATATTTTCTGTGCCCACTAAGGCGAGACCTGCTATAAAGTTGCACAATAATAATAATAATCCTCCAGACCGTATCTCGGCCATGGCGGCCAATCTCAACGGGACTAGACTTCTGTCTGTGAATAATGCACAAGTGTGTGCAAGTGAGCTCTCTCTTCCCTCACTTTCATTATCGGATGGGACGGCAATCAGACACAACCGGAGAGGGATCAGGTACAGGGCCAACGACTTAACGAGCTTTCCGAGCCCTAATATAGGTTCTCTATGGTATAGGATCCCTCATAATCCAAAATGAGGAAAGAATACCATCCTGCTTGCTAACAATGCATGCTATTCTATGCATGCTATGCTATGCATGCTATGCTATGCATGCTATGCTATGCATGCTATGCTATGCATGCTATGCTATGCATGCTATGCTATGCATGCTATGCTATGCATGCTATGCTATGCATGCTATGCTATGCATGCTATGCTATGCATGCTATGCTTGCTATCCTATGCATGAAATGATTTGGTATAATCTTTTATAACAAGCTAACCTCTTCTTTGCGAGATTTGCCTTTTGATACGTTTAAAGCTCAATTAAATCCAACCTTTGTTCAAAGGCCGACGCGTCGACGACTATAGTTGCCCCTGCTGTTGGCACGTGCCGCTAGTGTATATCAAAATCAAAAGTCATTTATTCAAATCAGATTGTGAATCAACACTTTTCGAACATCAAAATTACACAAATTATACGCTATTTAAAGCATACTGCACATCTCTGTACTCGAGCGCCCTGTGGATCAGTTGTAGGTACCAAACGTGCCGTCAATGCGCTGCGCGTCCAATACAATAAGGCCTTCAGCGCTAATGCGGCTGCCACGTAACTGCAGTGCGACAGAGATGTTCGCAAAAGCCCGAGTCGACAGTTTCTCAGCTATCGTACGGAAGAAAAGTGCGTCTCTGCTTGCCAGATTGCGTGGCAGTGGAAACAGCCTCCTGAAGGTGATAGCTGACAGGCTTGATGAGAGCCCCATAATGGTACATCTCATCAAAACAACACTGTCTGTCGTAGTATATAAGAAGCCACATTGTTACTAACATAGGTACTAGTGGATAAGTAGGTACTAACATAGGATATATTGTTACTAACATCTTTTATGTATTTTTTTGTTTTTGTCAGTGTGGACCTTTTGTTGTCTATAAAATAAATAAATTATTATTATAAAACAATCCTTCAAAACGCCTGCCATTCACCACTTTCTAGTGCTTTCACTGGAAAGAAAAAGTTGCGCTACAAACTCCCCATATGCACAGCTGTCTAGTGTCTGTTCAGTTAGAAAAACTTGATTCTATACCTACACTAGTAGGTATAGAATCAAGTAAATGCAAAGTAATTAACATTACGAGACACAGGACATTAAATTAAATCATTTGCCATATGTCAGCTAGCCAAACCATTATAGGTACTATATACTCCCGAAATTAAAATAATGCGATGTCTGAGAGGAATAGCGCGTACGCAGTCCCTTGGGTACTACCAAAAATAATACGCCCGTGTTATTGGACATTAGGGAAAATCACAAGGGTCAACCCATCCACAATGGATGGTGTGAAAAATCGTTATTTACGCACAACAAAGTTGTAACTTAGACCTTCAACATCCCCGTAATCAGGTCCCACTTCCTAGGTATGGGCCAGAACAATAAAATAATCAGAATGACAGAAATGAGTTTCGGCTTCGATTAGCGACTTTTTACACCCGATAAGTATAGGAAGGTATGTCTAGGTATGTTTACACATTTGACATGAAGTTCAGTATGATAATGTAGGGACAGTTTCATTATAAAAAATCGCTTTCATTCGGTTCGACGGCAATGTAAATGAAGCCTTAGATTTTTTTTCCTAGCAGTTCGGAGCAGTTACGTAGCAAGGCAATTTTCGTAGTTGTCGTAGAAAATTTTACTACTGACCTACCTACCACTCGTAAATAGCAGTGTGTGATGAACCACCTTTTTGTGGATAATTACTTATTTTCCGACTGGTAGGTACAGTCAGCGACATAAGCCGATAATCATTTCGAAATTTTGAATAGGTATTGAATATTGTAGAACCTTGTTGTTGTATTATTAAAATTAATATTAATGATAGTCATATACTCCATTCTTAAATAAATTGTTACATTCATGTATCTAATTTTATCAGCTGGTTTTCATTCCCTTGTTTGAACTGTTGTTCGCCGACTTTCGCTGACCGTACATCCACTAGATCCAGTATTTCACAACTGGGCACTTGAATGGTTTCCATATATACACGGGTGATGGTACGGTCAGCAACAAAAGTCGATTAACACTTTAGTTTTTTTAATCTCAGTTATTGAACAAAATATTTGTTCAGTAGTACAATGCAATTTTGAACAAATATTTTGCTCAATAACTGAGATTAAAAAAACTGAAGTGTTAAACGACTTTTGTTGCTGACTGTACCTACTGGCCCGTTGGTACGGGTCGCATGAAGGAGACCATCGTTTTCTGCACTATTGCTCTGTGGCACTGCAGGCATAGACATAAGACATATTTTATGATTGCAGGTATATATTTATAGCTTAGCTTATCAAACACACTAAGCTGCCAAAATGTAGTAACAGCATCCGAACCCTTTTTTTCTTCATTTGTAGACTCGCAGGATCAGAAGCATAGTAGGTACTTATATACAGACGCCAGCACATCAAGCTACCCGAAACTGTCAAATTTTCCCAATGAACTTTGAACTTTATAATTTAGCAATAAAGTTGAAGATATATTAAAGAAATTTGACATATTGTAGTCTGTACTTTCATAATAAATACCACCCTAATGTAATGACTAATTAATATTAAACTTATTGGTAATAAAAACATGTTCAGTTATTGGACGCTAGTAAATAAGGAACAATCACTGTACACTATACTCAGCTCTTGTGTAGATAAAACCAAATTGTAAATACTCCTGCTGTTATCATTTGGATTATATTTGTTATTGTGTATTTATTTGTGATTATTTAATATTATATTTATATCACCATTGCATGGCATATTTTTTTTTTTTGATTTGCTGAGTAATAATGATTTCGCAGTTTGTAAATGAAATTCTTACGAGTGATTGTATTTTTTTGAGGCATCCTTTTGTTTATATTTATATACTTATATAATTCTTCTGTACATCTGTATGTCACTGAAATCCTCCTAAACGGCTGTACCGATTTTGGTGAAATTTTGATGAGGCCCCGGGTCACCTACAAGTGACCCCCTTAAACAAATACTTTTCCTTTCTTTCTTTATTTTTATATCGTCACAAGGGTACTGGAGCATACCGCCGAATGCCGCGGAAGGCTGCGGCATGGCGCCGGACCATTCAAATGTTAACGCTTTGCCGTGCCATTCCGCAACGTGTCGCCTTAAGATAGGTTTCAATTTACCGATCTGATCCACCAAGTTTTCCAAGTCGGTCAAAAATGTATTTAAAGGCTCCTTACGGGCACTTTTGTATCGCAACGTGGTTTACTTCCTCTATCATTTTATAAGTGTACAATAAAGTTGATTCAAGTTACATAAATCAACATTATTGCCAATATCATGTAACAAATTTAGTGATCAAGTAGCCCCTGCCTGACGCGTCAGTGATTTTGTTAAAAATATAAGAAAAGAAAAAAAAACACGTACGAGCGAAGAAAGCTAATATAAAGCTTGTAATAAAGTTATTTGACCCAGGTTAAGGCAGGTTAAAATAAACCAAAATATGATTTTCAACCAAATGGTCAAAAATGTTGGCCTCGCCCCTATGTCGACCAAATAATTAATTATAATATGGCCGTTAATTGTATTATGGCCCTTTTTTAACGAAAATATAGATGCATCAAACGTGACCCAAGAATAAGAGACTGAAATATTTTGGGTCGGTGCAAACCATATGATTTGAAATGAGAAGTATTCATATGGTGGGAAATAATTAAATCAAACTATTTGTCTGTTCTCTTCTATCTATATTTCTCTATAATTAACTCTTATCGACTTACGTAGTACATCTTCACTGTAAAAAGCAGTATCCTCAGCATGTATTTCTAATACAACACATATTGTAAAATAATACATATACAAAAATAAAAATTAAGATCCAACTTAGATTTAAATATGCACATTTAACGTAGACAGAAACTAAGTAATACCATTTTGAGATTATTCCATGTGGACAATACTTATGCAGATTCAATTGTTCTCTTCGAGATCCTGTAGAAGAAGAAAAAATGTATATCAATAATATAGTCTAGACTCTAGAGATTTTACATTAAAGCGTGTGCCATGCGAAAATAGTCTCTCGGGCACCTGAGGGCAATTCCCGTCATTTTAAGAATGTTCACAGTCCACCCGCGCCTCAAAGAGATGTCAGCATCAAGTGAAGGGGCCCGTCAGGGCCGAAGCCTGCCGGGTCAGCGGGATTGTCCGAAAGGGTTATCGCTGTCCCGGAACATAAAGGGCTAAGGAAGGAACACGGGTGGGTTTTAGTCAGTAAGAGTCTGACACTCCCTTCCGCTCCACCCAGAGCGGGATGATGATCAACATTCGATGAGTTCTCATCGTGAAACAAAAAAAAAGCCATGCGAAAATACTCTCTCGGGCAACTGAGGGGCAATTTCCGTCATTTTAAGAACGTTCACAGTCCACGCGCGCCTCAAAGAGATGTCAGCATCAAGTGAAGGGGCCCGTCAGGACCGAAGCCTGCAGGGTCAGCGGGATTATCCGAAAGGATTACCGCTGGCCCGGAACATAAACGGCTAAGGAACACGGGTGCATTTCAGTCAATAAGAGTCTGACACTCCCTTCCGGTCCACCCGAGCGGGATGACGATCATCATTTGAGGACTTCCCATCATGAAAAAAAAAAGCCATGCGAAAATACTCTCTCGGGCAACTAAGGGGCAATGGGGGTTTTCGTGAAAATTTACGACACCAGTTGGCACCACTCTGACAAGAGGTCTTCCATTTCGACAATGAATATAAAATACCTATATGATGACGTTCAATATTCGATTCATTCATTCGTTCATCATTCCGTCATGACTAAAGAAAATATAGGCTCTTTGACAGATGCCTGGACCTGACGTGTCGGTGCTGCCACCTAGCGAACGTCATTTCAGAAAACCCTCATTCCCGTCATTTTAAAAACGTTCAGTCTGATCTCGGTCTCAATCTGTCAAAAATATCTCTAATATACCAACATTTTTTTTTTTTTGTTTTGACATTGAATGTCGCTGAGATGAGATTGCGACTAGATTTTGAACGTTTTTAATAACGGGAATTGACCTTCTGAATCGAGCCACCGTGCATATTTACTTAAGAGCTAAACTGTCACTAATGAGACACAATTACTTTTACTACTGTTACCGAACTTCATAAGTCCGGCTAATAGACGATCAAAACATCGAACGACGAACGGCGACGACGATCGAATCATTAATACATCTTTCTAAGTTAGATTTGTTCCTTAACCTTTTGACCGCCACAGTCATGTATAGATGACAAACCAAAATGTGCCCAGCACGCCTCGGTTCGACTACATGACAGACTTTGACGCCGAGGGCACATTTTTATTTTTTGACGTGTGGCGGAAATCTCTTATGGAAAAGTGCTTATGGAACACATCTAACAAAGAGATATATTAATATAATTCTGTAAATACATATCTATTATAGTTGCTAATCATATTTTGATCAAGATACAACCTGACAGTGACCTGTAAATTGCAAAAAACGTATGAAAATTTGAATTTTGCGGTCTACCACTGCTCACTCACCTTAAACCAAGCATTGAGAATTAAACAGAGCGCAAAGGAACGCATCCCAGCGCGTCAAAAAGCATTGTTGGATTTTCAACTCTCGGCGCTTAGGGGCCATTCAAGTATTACGTAAGCAATACAGGGGGGCGAGGGGGTCTTTGCTTTGCTTATTTTTGATGACATGGGGGATGGGGGGGTCTGGATGGTGATTACGTCATCAATATTTATTTTTTATTTTTCGGATTTTCTACAAAATTTAGTCGATTTTGGTTTGAACACATATGGCAACCCTACTTGTCTATGCTTGAAAACGAAACGCATATAATTGCTGTTCATGAATAAATAATGAAACCAGAACACATTGTTTTCAATGTGTTCTGGTTTCTTTATTGATTGCATGCATGTACAATGTTTACGTAAGCATGGGGGGGGATAAGAGCTTTGCTTACTTGTGCTGACGAGGGGGAGGGGGGGGCTAATAATTGCAAAAAATCTGCTTACGTAATACTTGAACGGTCCCTTAGCAGTGCGTTGAAAATCTAGTGCGCGAAAAAATTCCGCCGCGATATGTTTACGCCCGTACCAACATCGCCGTCGTCGGCTAAGCACAACTATTGTCCTGCGACTACCAACCAATATTAAATTGCTTCGTAAGAACATGCACGGAAGCCATTACATAATCAGAAAATATAGTATTAAACTACAATTACTTCTAAAACTACTTAGGGGCTCTCCATTAAACACGTGAGGCTCGAAAGGGGGGGAGGGGTCCATAAAAAAATCATGAAATATCACAAGGGGGGGTGTAGTAATATATCAGTCGTGTATTTATTTTCAAAAAATCAAAAACAACCTGCAACCTTTCTGTTTACTTCTAAACGTTATTATTGTAGTCTTTAAGTTATAGATGATACTAGTACCCGTATTTTATAAATATTTAAAAAAATACACGTGATATGGGGGGGCAGTCTTAAACCTCACCATGTATCACCAAGGCGGGTTAAAAATGCCAAAAAAACATCACGTGATTAATGGACGGCCCCTTAACATAACATTACTTCACCATTGTATTCCCCGAAAGGTTAGGCAGTGGTGAACCTGTAGTACACCGACATTTCTCCTGTAATTTTGTTTGTTTTAAAACTACTTAATACCAAACAAGTGTAGTGTCTAACTTACAGTAGGATCGCAGTCGGCGCAATGCCACGAGTAGCCGCGCTTCTTTGGATTCTTGTTCAGCGGCGGCTCTAAACACGTGAAGTGGTACCTTTTCGAGCATTCATCGCACCTACACAAAGATACAGTTTTAGGTATCAACTAATCCTGCCAGGATCGCGGGTTGTTCGAAACAGTTACAGTGGCCCCTGGCACAATATCAAGCGCCGCTAACGCCCCATGCGTTAACGACTTGATATTGAAGCGCAATGCCTGCCTTACGTTCTTCTACGCTCTCTCACTGCTGTGGATAGCAACCACATACAACCATCAAGAGTTAACTTGAGACCCCAGCGGCCCCTCCCGACACCCGCGCTGTTACCGCTCTCGTCATCGACGCCTCAGTACCGCGCGCTTACGTCATTCGAGCGAAGTCTCAAGTTTACTCTTGCGGGTTGTATGGGTTATAAGACGCGTCTCCATGTATTATTCTTTTTGGCTAAGCCCAGTTGCACCACAAATCACTGACTGCGTTTAAAATATCATTCATTAAAATATAATTATGTCCTTTGTCATCCTCAAAATATTGTCAGAAATAGGACGATGTTTCGAATTCCTTTAGCACTAAATGCATTTAGTGATTTGTGGTGCAAGTTGGCCTTATTGTTTAATATTAGCTTAAAGAATGATTTTTGGGCTCACCGTACGAGGTTAGTGTAATCTCCAGGCTGCACACACACGTCACAGTGTGTTAAGGGCGAGGGCGCGGCCGCGGCACTGCTACTGTTTACCCCCGAACCGCCGCGACGAGACCGCTCGGTACGACTTCGCTGTATACAGACATGAACATCTCTTTACATAAATCTTCGATCAGGAATGCACTATATCGACGCTTGAAAGGTAAAATTGACTTAAGCGACGCGACATATGGCGAACTTTACAGGAGAACAGTTTAAAGTTTACTTTTCAGAAAAAAATATATAAATACTTGTAATCATCCTACAGGCGTAATTCTTAGTTTTAGAAATATTATTGACGTGACAACGTCTAATAAATCGATGAAGCTGGCTGCACTCACGAAAAAACATGACTCATGTAGAGTTACCTCGCGGCCTTGCTCTGTAGCGTTTCATGGCGGCTTGAAGTGCAAGCGAATATTAACAAATGCAATGCAACTATTCCATCAGTATTTTCTTATGACGTTGTCACGTTCAACTATCGTCAGTAAACCGACTTTACAGACAGCCGATTTTTTTTATCATGTGAATAAGAATTTATATGATTTTTACCGCGTATCCGACATGCTGCATGCACTGCAAGAATATTTGACATCCATATTTTTTCTTTACGGGGTATGGTGTTAGTATGTTTGCTGTTTTCATTGATGTCAACTATCGATCGAAGCTGTAGAAAGTTTACCTTAGGTTTGGGTTCAATAATTGCAGCCGGTTTTTCCTCCACGGGTTTAAGCTTGCGTGAAAAGTGACATACACATAATTATGACAAAAGTATTTACATGCCTAGGCAGTTATTTTATCATAGAAATAAGTTGCTGTTTGTTACTATCGAAATTACAATGTAACTTCATGACGGCATTACAGAATTCGATGCGCATGCGCTCAATTTTTTAATTCCGAGGAACATGTATAATATTAGTTATTCTTTTCTTCTAGTGCGGATGCACTAGACACATGTTCACTTTACATCGATCGCGTATAGAACTTGAAACGTCACAAAACTTTGCGTGTAGGAGCCGTTACGGCCTGGGATGATTGAAGAAAATCATGAACTTTTCAGTATAAACTTATTCGTAATTTGACGCAATTTGCACTGCGATATTTTTACTTCGGTTAGGTGTTCGCGATTCAGTGTATGGAAGACTACTGAAGCAATATCAGAATGACTGTTACATTACAATTACATACATGTAATTTCTAAGAAGTCATAGTAAAATGAGATAATCGAAAAAAACTACTGTAAAATCGATGGAAATATGGAGAAGCTGGATTATTCCCGTCCCTGTCGCGCGGTACGACAATGTATGGTGCTTGAAGTTACATAGTCGCGACGTCACTTCTGTGATAGTAGCCAAAACCAGTAACGATCAAAAAGTGTGTTGTACTCACATTCGCTGCGTCAGGTGTTTCTGTCATAGGAGTAACTTCTGCTGCTACCGGTAGTGGAGGCTGCTTAGCTGCTTCATGGTCCACATGCTAGCCATACACAAATACCATATGTTAAAAAAAACAGTGGCACTCCTGGAGTGCCGACAGAAGTGAGAACTTGAAAAAGCATAGTAATTTTAAAAATATGTTTGAAGGTCATTCTTCCCAAAGAAAATGTACTGCGCGTTGATGTCTGTCTTTATAATGGCCAAATCTAAAAACAGAGGTGTCGGTTACGGTAACAGTGTCGCGAGTTCAATGTTTTTTTCCCCATCTCAAAAAATGTCCAACGCGCCTAAAGAAGTTTGCACTTCAAAAATATAAACAGCTGTATAATGAATCCGATTCGTTCACATATCATAAGATAGGTTATAATAGTTTGTGGTAAGATTCAACAAATATTGTATCCACTTGTGAGAACTGATGCCATTATTGTGAGAAATATAACATAACTGTATTCCCCGAAGGTTAAGCAGAGATCTACTTATAGTACCCCCACATTTCATGTGACATCATCATCTGCCTAGCCTTTTCCTGTAACTATGTTGGGGTCGGCTTCCAGTCTAACCGGATGCAGCTGAATAACAGTATTTTACATGGAGCGACTGCCTACCTGACCTCCACAACCCTGTTAATGGGTAATACGTTACCGCTTGGTAAGCCTGATTATCAGACTTTCGGGCTTCTGACTACCCGTAACGACTGTCAAAGATGCACGAATGACAGCCGGGACCAACGGCTTAACGTGCACACAACTTCTACAACTTCAAACATTTTTATAACTTTTTCAATAGTGCTAGTCACTCTGAAATCAACTTGATTATCATTGAAATAAAGTTGATAATTTGTTTAACTTGAAATAGGGTGAGGGCGTGCAGCACTGCGCACTTTTACTATAGATAGATGTCCATATCGCGCTGTATTAGGAAATCAACAGAATAGGGCAAGTGTGAGAGAGTAAGGGTTCCTGTAGGACGCCGAAGCCGCACTCACACCGGACCGCATGTTTGTGTACATACGAATCCGTATCACATACAGCTCCGGCGCCATGTACAGGAAGCCTAACAGACGGAAGTTTTGAAGGACTTTGATATCAACACATGAAGCCTTATTACAAATTCTGATGTTTACAAACCAAAAGGAAAATACTTTAAAAAATAAATGTTTAAAAATTACCTTGGATAATTTCTTCATAACCGCAGGTGGCGGACCATCGTTGCTGTCCGTGGGTACGTAGAACATTTGCGTGTCCAGCGACCCATCTGGCTTTGGAATAGGTTTGATCTAGAACAATAGAGAAAATTATCATAATTATATGTATAGCGCTGCAAGGTTTTTTTGGCGCGTGTCCAAAGACATCTTGTTTTTTCAATACATTTTACAAAACATGTTCACAAATGTTTACAGTCCGTTCAGTTATTTTACCTCAGCAGAAACCTAACAGCGAACTTATTGTAATGAGAATAAAGATCACAATGATTTTGACAGACTTGTCAGTGGCAGCAACCTTAATAGAATGAGAATAAAGATCACTGTGATTTGGACAATAATGCACAATCAAAGGTGAAATAACGGTGATCGGACTGTATGGACAGCGTGCAGCGGCTCCAGTCAACGTCATTCGAGCGGTACTATACTAGGTGTAACAGAATAAACGCAGTCCTGAAAGTAATTTGTTCATAATTGACTACTGAATCAATTTCTGTAACTTTTAATATAAAGTAAAAGTGCGAGTACTGAAAAGAGAATTAAAGTTATTTTTCCATTAATTCGTATTTGCTTACATTTTTGGCAAATAAATCGCGAATGCACGGCAGGTACTTTGTCAAAAATTATGTATTGACATACTTGCTGCCGATTGAGCCAAAGAAAATTAAATCTTATTTCAAGGCAATAAGACTCAATTTTAAATGTATAAAGTAATGCTGGAGTCAACACGATTTTTTTTAATAATAATAGTCAACTTAAAAAAAAAAATAAGCCTTGGTGATTGTGTTATGCTTTTAACTCAATATTCTAATTAGGGTATATGAGGTCTTGCGTTAATTATGTTACAGTGGAGTCATTTTAATAGGTAACATTTGACGTCTGTCAGTTTTATCCTCATAGTGAGGTGACCTGCTTATAAACATCGATTAAAGTGAATGAATCGATACGGACTTGAAACATATGCGAATTTAAAAATCATCAGGCGAATCCCTGTCCCATTATTATTATTTTTTTCGTAAATTTAAGGAGCAAAATAAGACAAGTACACAATTTAACAAAAAAATTGCATTTATTCAGTTGAACTATCAGAACTGTTAAAAGTATTGTCATCTTCATCACTGCTGTCAGCACTCAGAGATATTATTAATTATTAATTTATGGTGATATTTCTTCACAAGTCATCATTGCATTCGATTCTACTTATCAGCTTTCGATTTTTAGAGTAACATCCCTAGTGTTTAAAAAGAAAAATGGTTAACTGACGTAACCTTGTAACGACGTTCAGTTCTTTAGATCAGAAATTGTTTATTATGTTTAGAATGGTTTATTAATGAAAGCAAATCGTAAAATTACTCGTATCGGTCATTATTACAATAAATATGTAATCGTAATTGAAAAAAGGTAAGCAATTGTGCAGTTCTAACAAAACGAAAAAATATGTTATTTTATGCCCGCCGTTACAAGGTTACGTTGTTGAATATTTGATGAATTGTCAAATGTTACCTATTAAAATGACTCCACTTTACATATTGTATATAGGTACTTGTAGCAGTGTACCACGTTTATCAGATTTTCTTATGGAATATTACAGATAAATGATTGTATTACCTTGATAGTAATTCTAGGATGTGGAAGTTCAGGATTTTCCATATCTTGCGTCTTCTTCTTCCTTTTATGTTTGTGGGACTTCGACGGCGATCGCAAAAGGTCTGGAGAATATCGAGACCTATGCTTTTCTTTCCTCCGCTTCCTGTTAGCTTTGTACGTCGCTATATCCGACGACAAATTCGCTAATGTACTTTCTATAGAACTCTCGATGGCTTTGCTGTCTCTTTCTTTCCCTTCTACAAGAAGAGATGAGAACGATAAATTCTGTGGAACAAAGGTGTCTTCTCGTTTGCTGGAAGCTACATTGGTGGAAGCGTTCGAGTTTTCATTGTGTGAGTCATTTGGACTGTCGGCGACGATCGGTGTTATTGACATCAATGGAGTGTTCGTCAAAGTAGGTGACGTGAAACTGCGCTTGTGTATCTTCTTACACGGAGAATCGCCCTCACCTGCAGAGACTGACACATGATCTCTTTGTTTCGACTTCTTTATTTTCTTCTCCTTTCTAAGTTTTAGTTCTGAGCCCTCATTCTCGCTGCTGAATTCAAACGGCTTGATGGTTACTTTGATTGGCGATACACTTTCTGGAGTTGTCAGCTTAGATGATTTTTCCACTTTGTGATATTTTTCCGAGCCCGGTTTAGGTGGCGACGATGGGCTGTGTGGTTCGGTGATGATAGCACCGTCTTTACTGTAGCGGATTCGTGATCGTCGCGGTACTTTCTTCTCCAGCAACTCGGGTTCAGAGTCGGAGGTCTTGTCGCATTCCGAGCATTGCCTGCGAAAGATTTGTGTCAATTCATGGGAAATAATAAGTGGAAATATGTGAGTGTTTAAAGATACATTCGATCATAAAATGCTTAGTAGTAATTTATTAAAACAGTCATAACAGCATAATTTTTTCTCAGCAGCCTGGGTAGGCCCTTAACAAAGAGGACCGATGACCTGGTGAGGGTCGCGGGAATCAACTAGATGCTTAGACGAGTACATGGCCGATGGAGTAAAGCTGTGCCCGAAAGGAGGCCAAGATTAGGCCAAAGAAACGAGGGCTGTTCAAAAACGGGTTGGGTTGACGATATCGTCAAAGTCGCGGGAAACATCTGGATGAGGGACGCACGGAACCGGGATGTATGGCAGAACAAAGGGGGAGGCCTATAGCAGTGGGTGATTCCGGGCTGAAATAATGATGATGATGAGGAGGATATGATTTTTTTTACAAAGTACGTGATCATACCATCCATAGAGTTTGCTCTTCTTCGGCGGTCTCTGCAGCGGCGGCTTGAGGCAATGAAGGTGGTAGTGCTGTCGGCACGTATCGCACGCCGCCATCAGATGACGCTCGGAGCTGCGCCCGCAAGCCGCGCACTCGCGCCCAGCCAGCGAGCCTGATGTGGCTGACGCAACCACACACTTAGCCCAGGTTCGCACAGGCGATTTTTATCGCGCACTGGATTATCGACTCTCTTCGTTTAGTCTAATTTTCGTCGAATCCAACAGACGGCATCCCAGCGCGTCAAAAAAACACACTGTTGGATTATCAACTGTCGGCGCTAAGCAGTGAGTTGCAAAACCAGTACGCGATAAAAATCGCCGATGGATATCAGGGCTTAACGTAAATATACAAAAGGAAAACTTTACCACCACATATCGGCCGCAATATGCGCGAACGTTAAAAGACGGCCATCATATAGCGGTGTTATCGTTGTGGCCGTCATGTGTCGGCCACCACTTTCTTAAGCAACCCTAGCTTAAGGGGAGAAGGGAGCTTACGACCAATAACTTTCGTAAACTAAAAAACCAATAATTGCTTGCCTCAGGCATTAAGTCCACCTTTGTATGTACTTACAGTATTTCTTTTACTTGTACATAAAGTTTAACTAAACCATTTTAGATCACTTGAATATTTTTAAATTATACATATTAAACATTTGGAATTTTGACATTTCTCAACTCCTGTCAAATAAAAGAGGTAGGGAGAGACCCACTTAAAGTTGTAGATACACCATGCTACTAGTCTGCTTTTTTTGTGGTAAACTAAGAAAGCAGTTCATCTGATGGTTAGTGTTCACCGACGCCCCTGCGGCAATAGATACGTAGATACATCCTAGAGCACTTAAAATCGAATCGCGCTATATAGCTTGCACCCTACCACAATTTTAACATTAAGCTAAGGTTTGCTATGTATTTACTTTCATTAGTGATTAGCGATACTTTCACTTTCATTAGTGAGGCACACAAGTGTCGTAGATGGCTAGACCATTGTATTGTCACAAAGGCCTCGTGGCCGTGTGTTGTAGATATATATGTAAAGTATGATGTGTATTGGTCAGACCACTATCCATTAGTTGTTACATGTAATTTTAATGTTATTACACAAAAAATCCTAATGAACAGCACACCATGTAATAAAGTTAAATGGGGCGATAGGACTCCAGAGCAGATAAAAGAGTACACAAAAATATGTAATACACATTTAAAAACTATAGATTTCCCATGTGAGTTTCAGAGTTGTTGTGGAAAAATCTGTCACAATGATTCCCATAAGGATATTGTCAACAAATTATATGATGATATGATTAATGTGTTACGAAACGCTGCTACTACTACCTGTATGTTGAAGAAAGGCAAACATAGAAAGTTATTAGCAGGGTGGAATAAACACGTAGGCGAGTCTTACTCGGGTGCCAGGCGGACATTTGATACATGGATAAGCTACGGTAAGCCAGCTAGCGGGCCATTGTTCAGAGACATGATTGAGGCTCGTAAAGTTTTTAAAGGTAAGCTTAAGTGGTGTCAAAACCATCAAGAACAGATAAAAATGGACTTGATGGCGACACACTACACGAATAAGGACTTTAAAAATTTTTGGAAGTGTACAAATAAGTTGAATTCTAGACCTGGCATCCCAGTGAGTGTCGGCGGTGTTTCTAGCCCTAAAGACATTGCCAATGTTTTTATGGAACAATTCGTGGTAAAGTCGCCCTTAGGATCAGCATGTGGACGGTTTGCTGCTGAGACTCAGGGTATGAATATTTCAACTTTGATACTTGCGAAGGATATTGATCGTGCTATTGGGGGTATGAAGGGAGGAAAATCACCGGGGTATGACGCTCTCAGCGTGGAACACCTGAAGCATGCTGGTTTCCACCTTCCTAGAGTACTTGCAATGTTTTGTAACTTGTGCATAAATCACTCACACCTACCCCCTGCCCTGATGAAGACTCTGGTGGTACCAATTGTCAAGAGTAAAACGGGGGATGTGTCTGAAAAATCTAACTACAGACCCATTTCGCTGGCCACGATTGTAGCAAAGGTATTTGACAGTGTGCTTAACTCATATTTGAACAAGCATGTTAAGTTACATGACGCTCAGTTCGGTTTTCGTCCTGGCTTGTCGACTGAGACTGCTATTCTTAGCCTTAAGCACACTGTGAAATATTACACTGACAGACAGACCCCGGTTTATGCTTGCTTTCTAGACCTCTCGAAAGCATTTGACCTAGTGTCTTATGATATGTTATGGCAGAAGCTAAAAGAAACGGGCCTACCGCCAGAGTTGACATCACTTTTTAGGTATTGGTACCTTAATCAGAAAAATAATGTAAAGTGGGCGGGTGAATTGTCCAGTGAATACAGGCTGGAATGCGGAGTGAGGCAGGGGGGGTTGAGCTCGCCCTTGCTTTTTAACCTATACGTGAATGCGCTAATCGAGGAACTCGGTCAAATGCCCGTAGGGTGCTACGTGGATGGTGTCAGTGTGAACAACCTTAGCTATGCCGATGATATGGTGCTGCTGGCTCCCTCGATTTGTGCATTGCGGAAATTGCTTGCCGTGTGTGAAAAGTATGAGGCCACACACGGTCTGAGTTATAATGTTAAAAAATCAGAGTTCATGATCTTCAAGGCGGGTACAAAGTGCCCAACTGTTGTTCCACCTGTGTTACTCAATGGTATTCCTCTTAATCGAGTATACCAATTCAAGTATCTTGGGCATGTGCTTACCGAAAACCTTGGAGATGATGTAGACATGGAGAGGGAGCGCAGGGCATTGTCAGTCCGGGCGAACATGCTGGCCCGCAGGTTCGCTCGATGTGCAGACGCGGTCAAAGTGGCTTTATTCAAAGCTTATTGTACGTCTCTGTACTCAGCGAGCCTGTGGTTCAGATATACCCAAAGGGCTTACAATTCTCTGCGCATCCAGTTTAACAATGCCTACAGGGCGCTGTTACGTCTGCCACGCTTCTGCAGTGCGTCAACAATGTTCGCTGAGTCGCGCACAGATGGCTTTGATGCCACCTGGCGCAAAAAGACAGCCTCACTGCTAAGCAGATTGCGTGGGAGCAGTAACAGCATCCTGAGGGTAATAAGCAATGGTGTGGAGCCTCACCCAGAGGACTAAGTCTCTCTTAGTTATTAGGTACTAACATAGTTTTTAAGTTCATACTAACAATACGTGTATAAATGTAGTAATGTAAATGGATCTTTGGTTGTCTGAATAAATTAAATTAAATTAATTAAATTAAATTTATGGTGTCCGCTAGCCAAATGTTAATGCGCTATTCAACTTCTGTAAGTCGAACTCTCATAGTCCGATGGGATGTTCGATGACAGTATATTATGTGTATGTGTCAATGACATACAGCCGGTAAAGCATCTTTCTAGCATTTTGGTCACTAGCAAGCTTAAAGGTCTAGCGATCGTAAAGTCACGAGCATAATTATCTTAAAACGCAAAATTCAAATACATTTTCTTGCGAAATAAAATTTACAACTATGAGAAAAGATCATAATTTCATAATACTATGTTCATAACACCATTCTATCAATGCTTTCGGAGAAAATTGCTTTACAGTCTTGCGTCAGTCTTGCGTAACCTTACGGTTTATTATGCTCGTGTCTGTACCGGACGCTAAACCTTTAAACTTGCCGGTTACCCTTTTTTGCCGTTACATGTAATACACTGTTCAATAACAGTGACCATTTTTAAGTAACTATAGGTACTCTATAATAATATTTGTAAGTTCATTAGATAGCGGCATCAGATCCTTAGAAAACCTTAGCTTTACTAGTGAATCAACTAGCACTGAAGTTGATGAAGTCTCCTTGCCCATAGTATTCCAAGACCTAACTTTCTTCTGCCGATGCCACCAGATTTCAAGTAGTGAATGCGCAGTTAAAATACTGCCTATCTAATTAATCGAAGTATTACGACTTAATAACTCAGATAGTAGGATGTATTTACGTAAATAGCTAAGCTTAAGAAAGTTTGGCGTCATTCGTTACACGTTATTTCGTAAGCCTAACATTGCTTTATTAATGGCGAATTTCACCAAACTTGTGTTCCTAATTTTGAATTTTCTACAGCTTTACCATACTAGAACTGTCAGACGTCAATTTTATTTCACGGGTAAAAGATATCTATCCGACTTTGGTAAAATCAGCCCTAAGGGTAACTAAGCACTAAAGGAACTTAGATAATAACATATTAGCTAACACGTTACAGGTAAATTATTTAGCGAAAGCACTCATGACTTGGAATTTGTCTTATAAGAGGTCTTATTCTTTATTCTGTCATCTGAAATAATTATGCTGTAAGCCTACGGGTTCTGAAAGCCTTATTATCAAGTGTCTGATTAGTAAGTGTGTTGCCCAAATCTCATGTTAGGTGATCATAAGCATGGAATGACATTTGGCGACAAATTAAATTAAGAAGACTTTCAGAAGTCATAGATCGGGATGCCATAGTTAAATAACACACCTGCACCGAACACAATGACGTAGAGTGATACTTACCTTCCAAAGAGGTTGACAAAACTTTTCCTTGGCGAGCGTCCGGGTTGTCGCTAAGAGGAAAACCAACGCCCATCTTAAGTGCAGCCGCGGTTGGCACAGACATTGACCTGCTGGTCGACCCTCGATACAGTACATCACGTTTAACATATGGTTGGGGTTATGATAGGTAGCCCTAGCATGAACATCGAGCAAAGTATAGTCACTGTAACTGCATCGCCATTGACAAAAAAGCAGACTAAGAAAAATGGTCTATGAATCAATAAAGATTGTGCTATATTTTAGGAAGACGATTATTTAGGGAAAAGATATCGTAAAAATGAATGCTTTAACAAAAAATATAACCATCACCCATTGGTCAGTATCCGCAACCGGTGTGCGTGTGACCAGAAGGCCAATTCTCGTAATTAAAAATGTTCAAAATCTAACAACAATTTCATCTTACCGACAATCAATGTCAAACTTGTCAAAAATGTAGGGAAATTAGAGGTATTTTTGACAGACTACGAACGTTTTTAAAATTACGAGAATTGCTCCTCTGACGTAAGAACGTAAACGAAGCAAAAGGAGTATACAGGGCAGGGTTATTGGAAACACACCATCAACCTCTTAAGAGGTCATTGTACCCACCATTATGAACAACTTTTACTATCATAACTTTTTAAATAGTATTAGTCACTCTGAAATCAACTTAATTACCACTAAAATAAAGTTGATATTTGTTTAATTAACTTGAAACAACATCACTTCGAAACATACATTTGAATACACCTTATGTGTCTCCATTGACCCAAATAACATTACCTAGTAGTCCTTTACAGAGTTTGTGTCACGGTGAATCTTTTGTATTTTGATTGTGACCCGTGGGCGTATTTCGAACTAAATAAGGATAAAGCTGGCGAGAAACACGTGACTAGAACTTTACGCAACGCGGAATGTTCGTGCTAAGGGTACGGGTGTCTTTAAATGCATGTTAATGAAACTGGCCACATTTAATTTTAAATTGACTTTCGTACTTTAAACGAACATAAGATCATCAAACAAAGTTTAGCACCACCTTGCTATATTTTGAAATTAATTAGGGATATTAATATTATTTTTGGCTTACGGCCGAACACAATAACCTATTTTAAGTTAAAGGCAGATCGCTACTGATGATAGCCAGTATAATCATAACTGGGGGCCTAAAAAGGCCACTGTGGCAGAATCATAAAAGGAAAACATTATGAATCATAATATGGCGAAGACAGTCCGTGTTTTTCTTTTTTCGATGCACTGCGTAGGTATAATCAAAGAGATTGGGATTGGATTTGGATTGGATTGATTGGTATTTTAGCACAGACAAAAAAAATAACTGAAAAATCCTTCACCAATGGGATTTGATACGATTAACTTAACAGTTAACTGTTCATTATGATTCATAATGTAATCCTTTTAGACCCCCTGACCATAACTGCCCGTATAATATAATCATACAGATCGCTACTACTATAGATTAATGGGACGGAAAAAATAGAAAAAACTGGTAAAATCAGAGATGGATAGGATTTTCTACCTCCAGTATGCCAAAACTGGTGATAGATAGGTAATTGGGTTAGGCCGTTAGTGACTCAGGAACTAATGTAGAAACTTCTCAAGTATGTAAGTGCTCATACACACGAGCGATACGCATCAACGGCGCCGCTCGTCGACGGCTGTAGGTGCCGTTAACGTCTATAATGTTTCCACTGATGGGACACAGGCTTCCTCTCGGTGAGAGGGATAGTAAAGAAAAGATTCATTATTATTAATATTGAGATTTCTACTCCCATTTAGGTATTTTGTACGCGAATGAAACTCATATTATATTATTACAAGCGGTGCTATACTTTTTCGATAATGCGTTTATCAATTTACGGACAGGATTAATTTAATCATTTTGCAATGAATGAAAATTGTAATCAATAAATTCAGCAGAACCCTGGACCCGTACCTGACCTTTACTTAGCACAGGTGTTCTAGTTCATTCAAACGGAGGAACTTTGTATAAAATATCGGGAACGCATATAAAATTCTAAAAGTTTAATATAATCAAAAGCGATATTTTTTTTCACCTTGCCAAGTCTTCATTAGTGTTCACTTGTCTGGGCTTGATGCCCTGTTTTGCATAATATTCTAACTGTACGAGATCTAGACTCTTAGGAAATCCATAAGCAAATGAGACCTATTACTAAACCACATTCTAAATTGGTAAGTATTGTGTTGTAACTGTAATTAAATCAATCCTCTCCGTTTTATACAGGGTGGAAATAATTTGGAAGATTAGGAATTCCTGCAACAAGTGAGCATTTGCGAGCATTCGTTCGCGAGTAAGATCTTTACTTGGAAGGGACTATTCAACGAGCACCGCCCCTTCAAATACATAATTATTCGCTAACGAATGATTAGCGTGTAATGCAATTGTCACATTACCTGAACGCTCGCAACCGAATGCTCGCGGTGGAGTCGTAACTTTTTCGCCCATATATCACCCCAAATGTTCGTGTAATAAGACTGACACATGGGCGAAATAGATCTTCGGGCCAAAAGTACGCGTACTTGTTAGTGCGTCTATCCGCCACTTTAGAGTTATATTAGGTCTGAGCCAGTCCCATTCGCCTAGATTCACATTTTTTTCTTAACTCTTTCCTTCCTTTTTGTTGATGAGAAATATCGTTTGGAAGATTGAAACGGATAGTTATGGGATAGTCTGTATTTGGCAATCTTGGCGAATGTGTCTGGCGCAGCCCTTACACTCCCAATCATTAACAATGGGGTCCTTCCAAAGAGTTCCTCCCAGTCACCGAAAACGTGCACTAACCGTTTCTGCAGCTGAAGTGGCGTTACTTTGGGCGTCGACCGCGGCAACTCAGGCGCGACCAACGGTTTATCCTCCAGTATGGGAGGCGCGGTCTTCTTCGGACACAACGCTATTATTGCATCGTAGATCTTCAGCAACGCTTGTCGCGTTGACGTTAAAGCTGCTAGGGCATCTGTGTTTTCTTTTGAAGCCTAAATGTTTAAGAGACATTCACAGCCGTCAAAGTTTGATATTGATTTACAACAACAACCTAATTAGCCAATGCCTGCTGAGACTCACGCCTACTCTGTGTGAGAGCTAGACGTAATCATACCAGCCCCAGTGCTGATTGGCGGACGGAACATGACCTCGAATCTTTGGTAATAAGACATGCCGCCGCCGGTTTTCTCTGTGGTGATAACATAAATTTCATAAAGAAACGTGTACGGTGGACTGGGTTCAAACCCACGACTTATTACTCGAAGTCGGGGCCGTAACCGGAGCATCACTGCTCTAATATTGATATTCTGACATCTCTATTAAAAAAGGTCAAGTAAAAAATATAATAATTGATCACTTCCCTTAGATATCATCAAGGCTTTATGTAATTAAGGATATCGAGATAAACAGATATGCATTTAAATTTATTTCCATTTTTTTTTCACTCATATTTTCACCCTATTATATAAATGGCCTAAGCATCAACCAGCCAGTTCATTAAATGTTGTATTAGACGCATTGGCTGAATATCATTCAGGCCGCTAGTTGAACGGCGCCGTTTAGTTAAAAGGCTAGCTGCTAACTGAGCGGCTAATTAAGCTAGTTGGCTGCGACATAAACACAACCCTAGCGTTTAAGTTGTTTATGTAATTGCGAACATATTGGATTGTACGATCTGGGAAACAAATGATTATTATTATAGAAAGTTCACCTTACCTCATCATAATCCAACCTCAATTTATCATCGTCTCCCAACAATTTCTCGTTCTCTCTCGTGAGACGTTCGAGAGACTGTCGCAGTGATGACACTCGAGTGTTTCTCTCGAGGTAGTAGCCGACGAACTCGACGGAGAACGCGGGCGGGACGTGCCAACGACGGGACACGTCTTTTAGAGCTGCCATCTAAGATTAAAATCATCGCGATAAAATATGATTTATTTTCTCCTTTATCCATTCAATTCACATATAAATTACACTACACCCTGTATAATTAATTCTGTATAATTATCGGTCATTACCTGCGCATCTTGAAACTCCAACGCGTGTGTATTGATACCCATACATTCGGCTTTCCGCTGAAACTTCCTCATAGCTGACGCGCTGCTGTACAGCAGGCGAGCCATCTTCTGTGTTGGAACTGTATAAACAAATAAAAACAATATAATATATTATAAACCAGTGGTTAAGCAATAACAGCCGAATAGGTCCATCCATCAGGTTAAGCTACGTTTGCCGCGGTCAGTCCGTCGATGGGTAATCTTTAAATACCGAGACCCCTCCGTGGCTTGAAAGACACGTTAAGCAGCTAACAGATCCAGTTGGAGACATGAAATTTGGAGTGTGTGTTCTTTGTGAAGAGTAAGAGGTATCCACTATCCACTAAGGGTTTTTCGAAATTCCACCCCTAAGAGAGTGAATGCGGGGAGGGTGAAATTTCACGCGGACGAAGTCGCGAACGACGAAGAGCTATCAATACATAATATTATAAATTAAAGTCGCTTTTTGTGTCTGTCTGCATGAAGAAGGATTTTGATGTGATTTTCATTTAGATTATTTTTTTATTCCAGAAGGCCATATACTTGATAATAATGTTTTTTAAATTAAATTAAATAAAAAAAGTCCCGATTTTTTGTCAAGTCGTAAAAACCGTCGAAAACAGTGGGCGGGTTGCTACTATATTACCAACCGGTTCACATTCCTAATATTTTCCGCAGCAACTTTCGTTCAGTATTTATTTACGTGTTCGGAGAGCAGTTTCGTTAATCTTCCACATTCGCAAACTACGCGGAATATTCAGAAAAGCATGGAAAAGCAAGATAATAATTATTATTTATGTCTTCTTCTCTTCTATACATCGTTTTATTTCATAAAATAAAATTGCAGTGTGTTTGTCATGTCAAAATATAATTTTTAGTAAAATAGCAATTTTTTTTTTTAAATAACAGCTTTGTTACTAAACGCATATGAAAGTATATTAATATAAGTACGGTACTTAAAAATATTATATTTATATTTTTATCTGTCTGTCTGTTTGTTCCGGCTAACATCCGGAACGGCTGTACCGATTTTACTTTTATTGACTTACTACGTGGGCGCAGCCGCGGGCAGAAACTAGTACAATATGTAATGCAACTAACTATTTACACTTGGTAGATAAAAATAGTGTTAAAAAATATATATATAAACATCCGAATTGAGAACCTCCTCCTTTTTTGAAGTCGGTTAAAAATAAAATGTTCGTTAATCTTACCCCAAGGAGGATTCCTATTTTCTTTCTGTATCAAATACTTCTTTCTATACTTCACAAGTTTGCGCTGAATTCTTAATTTCTCTTCTGTACTTAAATTGTTTTTTAACTCCAATTTCCTAAAACAATGGACAATACCATTATAGTTTTACCTTGTAGTCGTAAGGCGCTATCTACACGGGCGAGTGTATCGTGGCGATACTCACGCCGTGACATCAAATTCTATAGAAACTATATGTAGCAATCTCCACACGGCGATGTCATTGCGGTGAGGATTTGATGACACGGCGAGGCTAACGCCGCGATTCCAAAAACCAACCAGCCACACCAGCATCCAGTACTTAGGCTCTGTCTCGCATAGGGTCGTAGCATTATGCTGAGCGATGGCCGTTTTGCGTGTATGTGACGCATATATTCCCCCAATTTGTTCTTTTTAGGGTTCCGTACCCAAAGGGTAAAAACGGGACCCTATTACTAAGACTCCACTGTCCGTCTGTCTGTCTATCTGTCACCAGGCTGTATCTCATGAACCGTGACAGCTAGACAGTTGAAATTTTCAGATGATGTATTTCTGTTGCCGCTATAACAACAAATAATAAAAATAAAGTTAAAATGTAAAGGGGTATAAAAGAAACGTTTTTTCGGCGTTTTATGCCTTGTGGTACGGAACCTTTCGTGTGCGAGTCCGACTCGCACTTGGCCGGTTTTTTACTGTTTGTGTTCTTTCTCTGCGTTTACCGCAAATAAACGTATTTTCTTTCTTTCTTATTTTCTCGTCCGTGAAGATGGTGTCTTAGGGTAGGTTATTAACAGAAAATTGATTTAACATTTTCCATGATTTACCTCTTTTCATTTCTCAGCTGCAAAGCAAGCCAATTCCTCTTGCGTTTCTTGACTAGAGTTTTATCAGAATGTAGCTTGCAATGAGCGTAGAATGGGTCTGCTTGTTCCGCCTCTTCAGAATGAGCCTCTGCTAATAGACCCGAGCGTTGACCACTGTAACAAACGTTATTTGAATCGTAATAACGTGGATCCACGCGACACAGGATGCCTTTTTAATTGTTTCTGTAATAACGGCATTCAACCGGTTAAACCATGTTTTAAGAACTAGCAAATGCCTATATCGTAGCTAAGCCTGGGTGTATCTCAAATTAACTAAGTATTTTAAATGTAAATCATTCAATATCGCCCTGGAAATGCATTTAAAACATGCGTGCATGAATTAAAACCATTAACCACTGAGTTAAGGCCACCCCTCTCATGCACTATGTTGTATTCAAATCCAGGCAAGTACCAATGTGCCTTTTTAAATTCATAATTATGCACATTCTAAATGTATCTTGGATAGATGCATTTTGCACATTGTCCTTTACTTATGGTTGTCCATCTGAATCATCAAGTAAAACCACTTATTTCTTTGTTCCATGTGAGAGACAAAATCATGAAATAAAAAGGGATCCTTACCAAGTGACATGAAAGAAGGTCTTACACAATCCAGCGTCGCACCCGACACACACGCCCGTCCGAGCAAGCGTGCCATCTTCACACAACGCACACGACCGCGCCCCCCATCGCGAGTATGCCATCTCGAACAGTGTTACACCCGACAGACGCTCCACCTGATATACAATGTTATGAAAATATAAACATATGCCTATAAGAAAAATATAAGTCTAGCAGCTGTATATATCAAAACATTTCAAAACATATTATATGCCGCTTGCCATCACACAGATAAACCCTGAGAGATATTTGTTGTGTAGCTAAAACAAAATTATAAATAACAATAATGTAACTTCATTTAGAGCTGATTTTTCCAACACCAGATAATTAATTATATGTGAGGAATAATTTTGAATTTTTTTTCCATACAAAAACTGTCAGACGTCAAATTTAACGCAAATAAAAATTATCTGTTGATTGAAAAATCAGCTCTTATTGATATCAATTGAGCAATTAGTATATGATTAGCGGTCATCGCGTGTGATGAAATTTGTTTTACCTTAAACATATCATTGACTATCTTTCAACCTTCTTACAAATAAATCGATAGAAAGCCTGATTAAGTTTCTGGTCTGTTAATTAGCTGTTGACATATCTCACATGATCGGCTTACCGATAAACAATAAATGACATAAGTAGTCAAGAGATTTAATATTGCAAGTCTAATGAAAAAAGTTAATATTACCTACTAAAATTAAGAAAATGTCAACGCCCCATATCTGCATCGATTGCGTTTATATATTGCGCGCGCAATGTTTACGCAACGTGTTCAATAATGCAGCATAGCTAACAAACCACATTCTTAATTACTCCAACATAGTATGTTTGATTTTTCTTGTTAATATTATTCCTTACCTCTGAAAATGCCACTCCAGGTACATAAAGAGCACATACTAAATGCACCCAAGCACCAACTTCAGTTTCCTTGAAAATGCCACCTGTAACATGAAAATTAAATTAATACTGTATTACAAATCAGACTAATTAAATTGTGACTTTAACTATCTTATTAGTTAGCCGAAATATGATTCACAATGTAACAGTCAGGCGTCTGCCTCGAATTTTGCGGGCAGCGGGGCGGCGGCGGCGGCGGCGGCGGCGGCGGTGCGGGAGCGGCAGGATCTTATGCGTAAAATCAAATGGACCGGTTCTCGAAAACAGCGGCGCGGGGGCGGGCAACGAGCGGCGCACTCCAGTCAAACGGTGACCGCCCGCGCCGCCGCCGCTGCCGCCCCGCTGCCCGCAAAATTCGAGGCAGAGGCCTTACATCAGAAGCACTATGTAACTTTTTTATACTTTAGTGGGGAAAGGACTGTTTTTCTTAACACACATTTTCATAACCTAGCCAGGAGAGTAGTGCACACCAAAATAATTGTAGATAAAGCACTTATTTTGTAAAACTGTAAGTATTATTATTACTTAACATGAACTACAATCCTTAATTTTTCTTTCACTCTTTATTTCTTTTCTTTCTTAGTTTGAGTAAATAAATGTTATTAACTATTGAAATAATAATGCGCTGGTTCTTGGTAGTAAAACAAAAGTATTTCTGTCAATCAGAAGTAAAAACCAAAGCTAGAAAAAGCATAACCAAAAAGAATAAAAAGGTAAAACATCAAAAGGAAGAAAAGACTTGCATATAATTATGTATTATTATTAAAATAGTAATGAATATTAATTGGTGATGTTCTTTCAGGTGCATAGTATGACCAAATGTATGAATGTTAAAGAGGCAAAAGGAGTATGTAAGGATCGTAGCAGGTGGCGTTCTGTGGTTTCTGCTTACCCCCATGGGAAGAATGCGTGAATTTATTTATGAACTAGCAGCGCCCAGCGGTTTCACCCGCATAAGTTTCGATCCCGTGGGAATATCGGGGTAAAAACTATCCTGTGTTAATCCTGGTTATAAACTTTCTGTGTGCCTTTCATCCAAATCCATCCAGCCGTTTGTACGTAAAGAAGTAAACAAAGAAACACACTCACAAACTTTCGCCTTTAAAATATTAGTGTGATATGAATCTCACCTTTATTTGGACAAAGCTCACAGCTAGGGTCAGTAACACCTGCCTTGCAAGCTTCACAAAACCAAGGCTCTGTGGAAGCTGAGCTGACTGTGCTTGACTCACTAGTTGTGTCTGACACGCCATAACAACCTGAAATTAAAAACAGTATTATCATAGTTTACAAAATAAACATTTAAGATTCAAAATGCTAATTTCTACACTAAGATAGAAGGGGTTTTAAGTTTACACTAAAATATGAATACATTTTTACTATTAGTTTTCAGTTCGGCAGTTCGAGATTGTTCTCACCCAGCGATGTATCATCTCGTTATTAGATTTATCAGTGTTGGTTAGATTGACGCTACTCGACCTCTTTTAAGTCTGTAGGTAGAGGTCTGAGGACTTTAGAAGTGTCACAGCGAGTTCATTTTTATGACATGAGTCTTTCCTTGTAATTCTTGTAGGACCTTTCTACAACATCCTTGATAGTTGGAATTTGTAGGTACTCATATACTTGTAATGTTTTTGGTGAACCAAGGTGCACCACTTAAGGTTTACTATTAGTGTTTCTCATTATAATAACAACCCCTATTTTTAAGATATAATATGCCGGTGATAATAAAATAAAGCCTTTATTTAGTCTTCTTTACATAGACTCCTACCTAACTGGACAGTTTGTCCTAGGTAAACATACTCGTCCACGACTTCGAGTGTAGTCTCCGATCTTTATGAGAGTGGGTGTTACATGGGCATTTGACATAACCTTCGTTTTGTCCATGTTCATTTTAAGACCCACTCTTTCGGAAGCTCTACTGAGGTCATCGAGCATTGTACTGAGGTCCTCCAGTCTCAGCCATGACTACGATATCGTCGGCAAACCGAAGGTGAGTTATGTCCTCGCCATTGATGTTAATGCCAGCCCCTTTCCAGTCCAGAACCTTGAAGACGTCTTCCAGTGCAGCAGTGAACAGTTTCGGAGAGATAACGTCTCCCTGTCTCACACCTCGCTGCAGAAGGAAAGGTTTGGAGGTCTGATCCTGGACTCGGACTGACATAGTGGCGTTTTCGGACAGACACTTCAGCACCTCGATGTACCGATAGTCGATCTGGCAACGTTGAAGAGACTGCAGCACAGCCCATGTCTCGATCGAATCAAAGGCTTTCTCATAGTCCACAAACGCTAAGCAGAGAGGCAGGTTTTACTCTTCGATCTTCTGTATAACCTGTCGCAGCGTATGTATGTGGTCTACGGTGTTAAAGTCTTTACGGAATCCGGCTTGTTCGGGAAGCTGGAAGTCGTCAAACCTGCGCGCGAGACGGTTCGTGATGAGTATCGAAAACAGCTTGTAGACATGGCTCAGAAGTGAGATAGGTAATAGGTAATACGGGCTGGTGTCCGCAACTCCACGTCAATGCGCGTATTTTGCGTACGGCAAGAAGTGAGATGGGCCTATAATTCTTAAGAAGGGCATTGTCGCCTTTCTTAAAGAAAAGTATCACCACACCTCTGTTCCATGCCTGTGGTGCTTGCCCTCGAGTATGACGGAACCAAACAGTTTCTGAAGGGCCTTAAAAACGGGTTTTCCGCCGGCCTTCAGGAGCTCCGGCCGTAATTCCGTCATCACCCGGCGCCTTGTTGTTTTTGAGCTGCTTCAGAGCCATCCTAATCTCATACAGGCTGACGTCCGGGATGTCTTCGGTATAGTGTCGGGTCAATCTAGCTTTTGGGTCGTTTGCCAGATTCGTAATGGGGTTACTTTTGACGTGTATAACTATCCATAGAACCTCTCGATCTCTCTCAACAGCTCAGGTTTGGCGAATACGATCGTGCCATCATCGGTCTTCAGTTTCGTAAACTGAAAAATGGAAGAATGAGCTTAACGCCTACAGGCAGGATTGATCCACATCTGTTCAAGACAGAGAGGTGTGGAAAGGAGAAAGGGCGGCCTTTGCCCTGCAATGGGACAACATAGGCTAAAAATAAAATAAATCATAAATTAGTCTTCTTAGCTTTAGAGAAGGTAATTGACCTGACTGCATAATAGGGCAAATATGGCCCATACAAATATTTGATGAGCCACGAAAGAGGCAGATCCAATAATAAATTAAGACGAAGTGAGAAACAATAAGTAGCTATGATATTAACCCATTGAAGAACACTGAACAAGATACAATGGAGGTTTTATTGTTATTACGTGTAGGGGCATTTAGTGTCCCACTAAATGTCAATAAGTAAATAGTTTTCCAAATACCTTCATGTACAGTAACACCACAACCGTCACACTCAACAATTTCATTGAAGTCATCACTCCTGGAACCGAGGCATCCTGCACAAATCAGCAAATTCGCCAGTTCAACTGGAAACTGAAGAAACAAAATGATTTTAAATTGTTTATTTGTACAAAAATAACAAAATACCAATTTAGAAATGAACGACTATAATTTGAAAGATTGATATAAGTACATAATTATTAATTTCTTTCATATGAAATAACTAACTATCCATCTGATTATAAGCTATCTAATTCTAAAGCATACATACCCAAAATGATTTTAAATTGTTTATTTGTACAAAAATAACAAAATACCAATTTGGAAATGAACAACTATAATTTGAAAGATTGATATAAGTACATATTATTAATTTCTTTCATATGAAATAACTATCCATCTGATTATAAGCTATCTAATTCTAAAGCATACATACCTTAAATTCTTTATGTTTGGCTTTCTCCAGGACATCATTAACAGGTTTATCTTCTCCAATCTTGTTGGAGTTCTTGAAATCATCATCATCATCAGACCCTGATTCTTCAGAAGATTCGCTTCGTAATGCTGCTCCTGAAAGGAAAAATATTAATATACAGGGTTATTGGAAAAACAACAACCTGTATAAGACTGATGTTGGAAGAAATTAGAATTGGAATTGGTATTAGGATAAGAAAATGTGTTGTCTGTGTGTCCAATTGAAAACATGTACCTAGCTTCTGACGTTTCATAAGTGCCCATGTAAGTTTATGTGAAATAAAATATTTTGATTTTGTTGGAATACATCTGTAGTATGTAAGTTTAAGCTCAGATTCAAATGATTATGGACTATAGTAACAATAGCCATGCCACTAGTTGCTTTTTCCCGTCTATGCTTTGTATGAACTACATATCCAGAGCATTTCTACATACAATTGATTGTTTATTGTGGCCTTTAGAGCTAGAGCTCACAAACAAAATAGCCAACAGTTAAACAGCATAGGGAAAAAGACATATAATTTCAGCTAATAACTGAACATAGAGAATGACTGTGGTAGGCATACACATGTTAGGAATACAGTGAGATATTAGCATACTGAATACTCATAAAAGTGAGATGAATAGGACCAGAAATACGAACTTTTTTCTTCATCTTCGGTGTTTATCGAACAATCGTCGCTTTCATCGGGGTGGTCCTCTATCCGAAAGTCCGAGTCATCGGAGCTCTCGCCTTCAAGATCAAAATCTAATAGCGACTGGGGCCCTACCGGCCTAACTTGGCGCTTAGCCGGGCCTCGGGTCTCTGAAAAAATAACATTTTCGTTGCATTGTAATGGAAATGCAATATGAATAATGTCGGTCCAGTTGCAGTATAAAACAATAATAAACTGAAAATACTTACGATTGCTCATTTTTTAATAAAAGTTATCCAATTTGACACACATTTAGTTCAACAAAATCATTATTTCTCGAATATTAGAGACAAAACATATTCTGATACTCCATGACCGAAATACGTAATGTTGCCAGTTTGCTACTTTTGCTAGCCTCGTCCAAAGCAAAGCCGAGCTGTTTTTTTCCATAGATTAAACATACTTGTATGATTATTCCCGGTACTGAATGTTGGGCCACAAAACGGCTGAATGGCTGAGATGAGAATGCTAAGAGGGATGTGTGGTGTTAAGCTGTATTATATACCCGCTGCTACAAATAAAAAAAAATCGTTGTGGGGGTCGTTTTTATATTTTCTTTTGAAAATCCAAAAGGGCGGCTGCGAAAATTTATTTTCTTTTCGTCATTTTCACAGCCACCATCTTGGATTTTCATTTTGAACTTCGTTCCTACAGGTGGTCCCCGGACTCCACACGTTTTTTTTAAGGTAAATGCGCACTGGTAAACCGTGAAAAAATATGAATATGACTATAACAGGCACGTATTTACAGAATTATATTCAAATCAGAATTAGAATTAAAATCATTACTCATACATCTTTCTAAGTATTTGTTCCATATGAACAAATCTCTTATGGAAAAGTGCTTAAATCTAACTTAAGGTGCCACTAGTCCATACTTTTTCCATACAAATTCGGGAGAGTATTTTTCTACTGTTTGACATTGTGCATCCAACGATACATTATATCGTTTTGATTTATTATTAATTTTGTCTGTACGGAAACAGAATAGTAAAATAATAAATGATAAATGATAATGATAAATGATAAATGATTTTATTTCTGTAAGTAGGTTTGCACAAACACTTTTACACGTCAATCATAATTTTTTTAAACTAGATGAGGTCGGCGTTTCCTATCTGACTACTCTGAGAAGAAAGGCCGAAACAAACTCAGAGGTCATAGTCTCTTTTAAAGTCCAGACATAATCTTGGTCAAGTTATATGAAGACCATGTAGGTCGATGTCTGAGATGGTCTTTTGAGGAAAGAACCACACAGATTGAGAGGACCTGTCCAGTCAGTGCACGCATTTGTCAGAAATCATGCAGCTCAACTCAAGACTTAAGGAGCTCAACGATTCGACGAACAATACCAAAGAAAGGACATTTGGGTAGGCCACATAAATTACTCAAACTGCCAGACCATAGAGAGAATAATAATAAATATAAAATGCCTAAATTAAATGACCCACATCGTCTTCACATTCACAATAATTAAAATAATATAATACTTTAAAAAGTAAGCAAATGTCAGTTAAAAAATAATAATCATTAATGTCAATGTGTATATAAAAAAAAAACATCAAAAACACTCAAAATGCAGAAATTGGAAGCAACTCAAAAATATTCGGAAAGCGGCTATAGTATAGCTAATTCGGAATGCAGCCTATGTGTCAAGTGTCAAACTGTCAAATGTGTGTCATTTCAACTCATTTCAAACAAAAGCACAGCAAAATATTGTTTTTGTAGTCTAAGTTTACTGCGGTCTGCGTGAGTAATCGTGGGATTTGTTTCATATTCTAATTAAAAAAGTAATAATTACCAACGTTAACTTCGTCAAAAATTCCTTTGAATATAATTTTAAAACTGAAGTCTTTGATTTTAGCAGAACAAGTGCACTTTGAAAATGGTTGGGCTCGATACCGATATGAACCGGGACGATGAATGCGACAATATTGGCCTGGGATGCGCTTTGGAGCACTTTTCAGAAATAGAAGATGTGTTGAAAATGATCGACAACGTTAAAAATATCTATAATACGCCAGCTTTTGAAGTAGAATACGATAAACTTTATGCTATCTTGAAGCAATACTATGAGCAACCACACTTGCTTGATCCTCATTTGGAAAAAATGCTCTCAAAGTTTCTGAGCTTAATCAAAGATAAGGACTCGCCGTTTGAGTTAAAGCATGCTACATTCGATTACATGTATCAAATCATCAGAGTAAGAGGATACAAAATTGTTATAAGGCATCTTCCACATGAGGTAAGTTCTATTTCAAAAAGTTTAAACTAATCTTCATCTAAGTACCTATAAGGTTGTTTACGTATAAGGTTGTCACAGATGTTTTCATATTTGTAAAAAAAAACGGATTTGCCATAAGTAATAAGGAGCAGTGGTGGCCCAGTGGTAACGGCCGTGACTTACGAGTTGTAGATAGTGGGTTCTAACCCAGACAGCCACTTTGTGTGAATTATTTCATCACCACTGCTCTCAAAACCGAGAAAGAACCGTTATGTCCTAGAACCAAATATTTGAACACATGTGTCATCTACCAACCGGTACTGGGCCCTCATGGTGGATTACGGCCCACTCCCTGTCACCAAGAGGAGGCCTGTGTCCCAGCAGTGGGAAAATTATAGGCTAATTAAGCATGTAAAGTATACCATTACATTCTACAGCAATGATGAATTACAGAAAACCTTTTAAATCTCTCCTTAAATTCCAGGTTTCAGATCTTCTAACAGTATTAACATTCCTAGAGGCTCAGGACCCAAATGACAAGGAGACATGGAGGAGCAGATTTGTTCTGCTGCTATGGCTCTCTATAGTGGTCATCATTCCTTTCCACATGAGCCGGCTTGATGGCTTTGCACCTGGGCAACCAGGTAATTGGTTTCAGGTCTTTTATAATAGATAAATTAGAACAAAATTTGTCAATAGCCTGTCTGTTCTGATGCTTAAACCATTTATTGATGTCTGACCCCCGAGATACAAAGTTAGTTGCTGGTTGCAGAATTACTAATTATTACATCATGGAATTACTTCTAGATGTTGCTGAGGGAGCAAAGAAACTGACAGTGATGGAGAGAATTTTCAATATTTGCAAGACTTATGCAATGAGTAAAGACTCTTGTGCTGAAGCTAGTGCTTATTTAGCTTCCAAATTCCTTATAAGGTAATGTATTTATACCCCAGCTATTACACATTCTACACAATCCCCCTTACTAATAAACATTGCACAGCGCCTGTATAGTTACACAACGCTTTGTCTTCTTCTTTCAAAAGTCAAATTACTGATGACTGAAAGAGAGAAATTGGTGGTGGAAGCTATTCATCTGATATAATATGTTTATTAGTAAGGGGATATATCTATATGATATCATTACATAATGGGTTTAGTCCACTGTCCTTTCATTTAATAGACATGAAAATAAAATAAATCTGTCTTTTTATATTTTAAATCTGTGTCCAATTACTTTACAAATACAATTAAGCTTAGATTATATTATTTTATAATCAGCCTATACAATTCCCACTGCTGGGACACAGGTCTCCTCTCTGTGATAGGGAGTGCCGGTTGTTGAATGTCACATGCCTTTAAATTTGCATGCATTATTATCCTTTAATTATGTTATAGTGTCCTGACCATGAGGACACGCACATGAGGAGACAGAGAAGGTAGCAATTTATGAAAATTGCTACCTTCTCTGTCTTAAATTAGTAGTCCTTCACTAACTCCTATATTTATTTCTATGTTCTTTTAGATCTGATGTAAAAGAGCTTTACATGGGTGCCTTCTTTGACTGGGCCTGTGATTTACATTCCAATCTTCAAGAAGAAGAGAGCATTCACTATGGAGTATTGGCTGCAGTTGCTGCAGTATTAAAACATGGAAAGAGAGATGATCTTCTACCACTAGCCCCTAAGTTACTGGCCTGGGTCACCAACCAGAATTATCAGCAACATAAAGCTATGTTGGTTAGGAAGTATGGTGTGAAGATTGTGCAAAGAATAGGTGAGAAATGGTGGAATTTAGGTTATTTTGTAACTTGGTCGTGGCATTTTAACTACAATACTACTTTATTATTATTATTGACTTATTTAAAAGAATGATTTTCTGACTGTAAGTAGAATAAAATGATAATACATTTTTATTTTCGCAGTCAGCCTGTGTGCGAAAGTGCAGTCAAGATTTACTATAATCGTATTTATTTGTTTATGATATTTGCTATTTACTAACTTCAGATTTATCTTGATTCCTCTTTATTTATTAGTCTATTTATTTTCTTCTATTATATTTCCTTATTATTGTCCTAGGTTTAACATTCCTCCGTCCGCGCGTGGTGTCATGGCGTTACACGCGTGGTTCCCGCTCTCTAGCCGTGACTTTGGGTGGAGTCGCGGCCGCTGGCGATACTGAACCCATCACCTCTCCTCCTGATGATGATGATCAGGATATACCTCAGGAGGTATGACGTGATTTGTAAAAAAAGGACATTTTGTGCACCTGGACCAGGAGTCTAGATTTGTGCCCAGTTGAGGGCAATAGGCTCGCCCCCTGGGTAATACGGGCTGGTGTCCGCAACTCCACGTCAATGCGCGTATTTTGCGTACGGGCTCGCCCTTTATTACATGGGAGTTATACAAAACTGGCAAAATGTGGGTGCACTATAGGTACAACTCTGCCTAATTGCGCCACCAAGATACAGGCTATGCCTAGTTTGTAGTTTGGAGCCCACGGCTACATCTATTTATGTACTCTATATAATAATATGTAAAAAACTAAACATTTACAAAGCAATCAATCTATTTACCTGTCTAAAGAAGTTTGTTCTAACAGTTTTTCATTCAAGTGTTTTTTCAGGTAGAAGACGTAGTGGAACTCCTACTATGTTCCCTCCGCGATGACGACACCGTGGTGCGATGGTCGGCAGCTAAAGGCGTGGGTCGCATCGGCGCGAGGTTGCCAGCTCTCGCGGCGGCTGATGTGTGTGACAGCGTGTTGTCGTTGTTCGCCGAGAACGAACGGGAGACCGCCTGGCATGGAGGGTGTATGGCGTTGGCTGAATTAGGTAGGTAATGTTTTAGAATACAGACGTTTTATAGAGGGATAGGACTTATCTTCCTGCAGTTCAGTCAATAGGCTAATAATCAATAAATTACCGACATACGTTTGCTTGCACGACAAATCATTAAACTCATTTGATCCAAATTTTGACGGAATGTGGTTTTAAATAATATTTAGCGTTAAATAAATTCAGTGAATAATGGAGCAAGCAGGCCTAAACATTATTTTGTTTGTACTCGTTAATATAAAGACACAGTTTTAGTTTTGAAATTGTCATTTTAAGGCACCACTAGTCGATATTTTTTCCATACAAATTTCGGGAGAGTTTTACCTCACTGTTTGACATTGTGCATCCAATGATAAACATGATATCGTTTCGACTTATTATTAATTTTGTCTGGACGGAAACAGAATAGTAAAATAAAAAGCAATTAAAAAGTTATAATGAGCCAACAAAGATTCGTTTTTCTTGCCATTTTTAACGTAACTTTGGGTGTAAATAAGTAATAAAAGAACTGTAAAATCTTCAAAACCAAGTCCGTACTGGCAAAGCTCAATTATTATCGAAGAGTTCAATAAACTTTATTTGTAATTGATTTATGCAGTGGTTTTTGCATAAAAGTCGATTTTCCAAAGCACTTTTCGAATTTTTTTACGCGTCTGTTTGTTCGGAACGGTGTTTCTGTGCGTGAGAACTAGACGTTGAGCGTGTAGACTAGCGTCTAACTGCTCATCACTGATACTAGCTCTGTTGGATACGAAGCTAGGTGAGACAGCGTGCTTTTTGGCCATGACCAGCATTTCGAGCTCGCGACTAGTTTACTCTTCAAGATTTCGAGATTCAAGATTTCGAGCTCGCGACTAGTTTACTCTTAATAGTGGAATTTATTTTGACTGGCGAATAAGTAATTGGGAGCTACGATACTAACTCTGTTCACTGGGTGTTACGAATGTTATCTTTAGCATCCCAAACACAAATAAAATTTCACAACATCACATTATTTCCCCACTCCCCACAGCCCGTCGCGGCCTCTTGTCGCCCATCCAGGTGGGGCTGGGCATCGCGAGCGTGGTGAGTGCGCTGCGGCGCGACGAGGCGCGCGCGGCGGCGGGCGGGGGGGGCGGGGGGCGCGCGGCGCGGGACTCGGCGTGTCACGCGGCGTGGGCCTTCGCGCGCGCGTACGACGCCGCCGCGCTGCAGCCCTACGCGGTGGCGCTAGCTAATGCGCTGATCAGTACTGCGTGCTTTGATAGAGAGGTAACATTTATTGTTACGTAATAGTCAACCTATAATTTATTATTATATTTATTTTTTATTATTATTTTTTTTATTTATTATTTATTTTTTTATTGTTTTTCATTTTTTTTTTAATAATGTTCCCACTTCCCACACACGAGGCTATCGTTACTTATTATTAATTATTTAAAAAAGAAAATCTGTCTTTCTGTTTGTGCACTTTTAGTACCTAATACTTATTTTAGATTGCCATTGGCAAAAAAAAAATAGATTTCGTTCGACGTTCGGACTTCATTTTCGTTCGACGGATTTCGTTCGAGTTCGACGAAACATTTGTTTGTTAGAAATTTAAAAATTTACATGTATATTTTTATATTTTTTACCATATTTGAGCTCATGTCTTGTTTGACAACATTCTCCTCCTTTTCATATATCACTATGCATTATTATGATATTAATCTCCTAACGAATACAAGTACACTTATAACTTTTTTTTGTAGATCAATTGCCGCCGTGCTGCATCTGCTGCTTACCAAGAAAACGTAGGCAGACACGGCATGTTCCCTCACGGTATTGATATACTAACAACGGCTGACTTCCAGTCAGTAGGACCTAGGAACAACGCCTACTTAGTAATAGCCCCGCAAGTGGCTTCCTACAAAGAATATACCCAGCCGCTTATAGACCATCTTGTTGATTTGAAAGTGGAACATTGGGATTGTGCCATAAGGGAAATAGCTGCTAAAGCGCTTAATAAGCTGACTGAAAAGGTTTGTTTGTTTGATATTTTGTTAAAAAATGGTGTGCTTGAATTCTGCCGGTCGTGTCGGATTGCCTTCCCATCGGAATCACTAAGAGTGAGGAAATGGGAAGTGCAGCTGTGTGTGCGCACATACTTGTGCACTATAATATCTCCCGCGCCGAGGCTGAATCTCAACCAAGACTTGGTTGAGATTCACCGCCATGACCGAAATACGCTCTGGAGAACCATTACTATTATTAAAAAATGGTGTTACGCAAGCGATCAAGTAACTTGCTGGTATGCTCATTCTACTCTGAGACTGCGAGACATAGGAACAACAGTTAATGTTCTGACACATTGTCCAGCTGAACCCTCATTCATATTCCCAGTTTTTTTTGCCAAATTCGTTGACATAAATATTTGGGTACTTCATTAGCCTCGCCGTAAAAGAGTTTATATGAGTTTTTAGACTATTGCTGCCCATCTACAACTTGCGGCAAGAATAATGTTCAAATTCAGAATTGTGAAAATGATATCTTGACAGCTTTTATGTCATAATTTCATTTTCTGTGCTGCTTAGGTTAAGTAGGATTAGTTTTTATTTTATTTATTTTAGTATATTTGATGTCGTTTTTCCGTGCCATAGTTTGTTACAAACCGTTCACAATTTTTTGAAAATCTGTAAATCCAAAGATGCGTGATGTAAGATCATTTTTTGTTTATCTTTCTCGTATCTTCCTCGTCATCATTTTCCATACAACCCTCAAGAGTTAACTTGAGACCCGAGCGGCCCCTTCCGACCCCCGCGCTGTTACCGCTCTCGCCATCGACATTTTAGTATCGCGCGCTTACGTTATCCGAGCGAAATCTAAAGTTAACTCTTGCGGTTTGTAATTCCATTCTTATTATAAATGCAAAAGACATTGTCTATGTGTTTGTTACCTTTTCACGCCTAAACCACTGAACCGAAACTTGTGAAATTTGACAGACAGGTAGCCGGGGTCCTTGAGGAGGACATAGGCTACTTTTCATCCAGGATATTTGTACTAAATACAAAAAAAAAATACTCGCAGATATAAATGTAGAATTTTTACAAGGGGTGCCACAATTGGCGGTCTGGGGGCCTAAAAAGGCCACTGGCTGAATCATAAAAGGATAACAATATGAATCATAATATGGCGAAGACATTCCGTGTTTTTCTTTTTTTCGCTGCACTACATAGGTATAATCAAAGATATTGAGATTGGATTTGGGTTGGATTGATTGGTATTTTAGCACGAACAAAAAAAATACTGAATAGTCCTTCACCAATGGGATTTGACACGATTAACTTAACAGTTAACTGTCCATTATGATTCATAATGTTATCCTTGTATGATACTGCTAAAGTGGCCTTTTAGGCCCTCTTTATCTTACCGTTAATGTAATGATATTGTTATGTTAATAGGTTCACTTCAATGTTATGTTTTAGATCCCTGATTACGTGGCGGCGGAAGTGCTTCCTAAGTTGGTGAAAAAGACGGAGTCTATTGACTTGAACGTACGACACGGAGCTATTCTTGCTATCGGTGAAGCTATCTATGCACTCTCCCAGGCAAAACTGGCAAATGGTATGTTTTTGTTATTGCTTTCAATGTTAAACCATTTAAAAATGTCGAACTCTCTTAAGCTTTTTTTTTTTTTAAAATAAACGTTGCTCCACACTAGGAATTTCTCCTGTATCGTGGGTGCGTTTACAAACATTTAAATTCACATACACAAACAGCCAGACCCGGAACATCTACCTGTAGGCAATACAAATAATTGTTCCGTGCGGGAATCGAACCCGCGACACGCAGCGCAGCAGTCGATCGCTCAGCCACTGCGCCAACCGTGTAGTCTTTTGTTTCCTAAGTGCCTTTTCACAAGTCCCGGTTGCCGGGTAGCCGGTGCCGACTATCTGGTAACACTTGCCAGGCAAACTACGTCGGTACATGTGAAAGCACATCAAGCTACCCCAAACTGTTAAGTTTTCCCAATCAACTTTGAACCTTATGCTTTAGCGATAAAGTTGAAAATCTATTAAAGAAATTTGACAGATTGTAGTAGCTTAACGTGCTGGCGTCTGTACATGGCTATACACTTCGCCGGTTGCCGGGACGTGTGAAAAGGCACTAAGAAAACAGTAAACGGTCACTTAATAACGGCTGTCAAAATACAGAGCATTTTTTGACATTTTTATTTCAAATACTGGTAAATATGACAGATTTTATGACGGTCGTTATGACTACAACGGACCCGCTTTCCTAGAAAACCAAAGCTATAAAAAATTTTGCTGTATTTGTAGTAAGTTTTTGTTTTCGCAGTATCAAATAAAAACATTTGCGTTGCACAACTTAAACACAAGTTTATTACGTTCATTAGTGGAGGCGGCGGCTAACTCGTGCAGGCACGAAAAAACGTCTAGTTAGTCTATCTAATTCTCTAGCAATTTTTACTGTCATTTTTTATTTAAAAGTGAGTTAGACTAGTTACCAGTAAAATATAACACCATAAAATTTTTAAATTAATAAATACATTAAAGGCTGATTTTACCAAATTCAGGTAACTTTTATCCGTGGAATAAAAGTGATACCTGACAGACCTAGTATGAAAAAACTGTAAAAATTTCAAAATTTATTCTCAGTTTAAGACTTTTTCTATGTATAAAAGATTGGGGGAATGTTAATGTGACCTTAATATCACACTACGCTTTAGTGTAAGGCCCTTTGCACACACAAGTTTTTCTTGCCGTGACATCTACGGTTTATTCGCCGTGTGTAGACACTGTGTCGTCAGTGTTGTATGGATCACCATGAAAGCTTGTATACGGACACGTTTTTTTCTACGGCACCATTTATACGCCGTGTGTATGCACGGTTCGTCACGGTTGTGTGGATGACTATGGAAGCTTGTTGACAGACACGGTTTTTCTGCGGCGCGGTTTATACGCCGTGTGTTGATGACTTTAATGATTATAATTCTGTAAATACATATTTTTTACGGTCGTGAATCATATTTTTATCAACGTACAACTTAATACTGACCATCAAATTGCAAAAAACGTAAAAAAAAATTAATTTCGCGGGCTACCCCGGAACCGTGAAACCGTGCCGTGTATAAAGGGCCAAAGATTTCGAAGATACAACTTTAGAAAAGAAGAACCCATTCAAAACAGACTTTTCACATTTTCCATCGTTACAGGCAAGACCGCAGACACCTTAATATCGGAAGACGTATCGGTGTCGGTGCGCGGCCTGGTCGCGTCGCTGCGCTCCCGGCAACAGTTCCGCGGTCTGGGCGGAGAGCTCATGCGGCAAGCGTGCTGCCACTGCATCGCGTCACTGTCGCTCGCCAACGCGCCTTACCATGGACATGAGATTATTGGTGAGATATTTTCAAGTGATCCTATAGAGTTAACCATAATTTAAACCTTATCTCAATGGCTTAAAGATCATACGACGTAGATCATCTTGATTTGCATTGACTATTATACTAATATTATAAATGCGAAAGTGTGTTTGTTGGTCTGCTGGTTTGTCCTTTTTACATGCAGCCCGAGACGTATAAGAATGATCAACAATTACTGATGTAGTTATGGTAATTTTTTTTTACACTTTTGTGAATGTTGTACAAGATTTTAATGCCCTAAAATGATCGTGCTAACCAAAAATAATTAAAGTAATATGTCTGTGACGTTTATATTTTTAGAGAAAAAAAATACATCACTCTTCTTGGGTTTAACAAAAAAACCATCATCATCATTATTTCAGCCGAAAGACGTCCACTGCTGGACATACCCCCAAGAAACCATTTTTTTTTTTTGTTTAGCCGTTGCTGTCCCACTCCTGGGCAAAGGCCTCCCTCCACTCCTTCCATCTTTCGCGAGCCCGCGCGTCCTCCTTCCAGTTTTGATGGAACCTATCCAGCTCGTCCCGCCATCTCCTACGTGGTCTGCCGCGACCCCGCCTCGCTGTCTCAGGGCACCAATTCTGCGCTATTTGGGCCCACAGTTTGTCCGGCATGCGGCAGACATGTCCTGACAAGAAACCATACTATAAATAAATTTCTTCCTAAGACATACATACAATAAATTCCCATTAATAATATCTATCTAATCTATATTCTTATTATTTCACAGACGAATGGCTCAGTCTAATCGAAGAATGTCTGTCCCACGAAGTCCAAGCCATTCGCGAAAAGGCGATCAACGCGCTTCCTCTAGTCTTCGACCATTACTTACGTGACGACAACTTGAAGTACGGAGACCTGACCGCTAAGGAAAAGCGCAAGCAGCTGATGGATAAGTACTGTGACCAGCTGAGCAATACTGGGGTAAACGGGCTGGTACTGAGGATGGGATATGCTAGGGCTGTTGGTGAGTATTTTATGAGTGCTAAAATTACGGTTAATTGTGAAACATCAAACAAAAGTGGCAAACATGCCGAGGCGAATATCGCCATCATTTTGCTTAACGATATCAAACATAAAATGAACTGTCGATATTCAATTAATTAGACGTCCTCGACTAGAAATATGTGAAGTGTAAATCTGGGGTTTTCTGTTCAATAAACTGAACATGTTGGCTTGTTAAGATTCTTTCATTCTAAGCCAAGTTTAACAAAATGTAGCTATGAGTAAGTCTTACAAACTGCGCTAGAAACACCTAATGTTGGGATTACTCTTCTACTAAAAATTTAATGAATCTTGATATTCAAAATAGAGTCACACACACTGCTCATCAATTTAAAACTATCTTTAAAATCCTTCTTTTTTTGCAGGCTCGCTCCCAAAATTCGTCCTAACAGAACACCTACCTACAATGATCCAATCGCTAATAAAATGCACGAAACTGATGGAAGGTACGCAGAAATGGGCCGAAGGACGTCGTGACGCTGTCGTCGGTCTTACGGAAGTGTGCCAAACTCAGGGAATAGTTGGGGGTGTGGAGAATTACGTTGAAGAAATAGTAGCGGCCCTGTTAGACTCCCTGTCGGAGTACACTATTGATATGAGGGGCGATATCGGCGCGTGGGTCAGAGAGGCTAGCATGACAGGTTAGTGCGCTAGATATCAATATTTTATAGGCAGCTGGGACGCTTTCAAGGTCAAACTGTAAAATATTGACGTGAAAGAAAAGAAAGAAAGAAAAAGTATTTATTGCGATTCATACAGGATGATCACAAACTAAACTAAATACAGTAAAATAAAAATCCAAGTTATATAAAAAAAAAGTAACAAAACGAAAATGAAACAAAGTCCTATACGAGGCCAAAAAGCTCCTATCTCAGCAAGATGCTGCGACATTTAAAAAATAAATGTTGCAGCGCTGGCGTCCTGTTGTACTTTTACAATCAAATTGCAGCGCATACTACCGATATTGTAAAAGACAAATGGTCTGATGTTTGGGCCGTGGTCAGTCCGTGTGTTGATGACGTGACAGGGACATACTGCACGTGGAAGGCGAAAACTCGGGTTTTGTGTATTGCAACTTGGGAGAAACATGTGTTTAGGAAACTGAGACGCCGAATAAGCTTAACTGTTGAAGGCCTCCCACAAGGTGGATCTATGACCTGGTGAAGACTTCAGGAATCTGCTGGATGTGAGAAGCACATAATCGGTCGAAGAGGTGGTGCTTGAGGCGGTCTATGTCTATGTTTTTCGACTGAAATGATACTTAACTTATTTTCGAGACTGTTTAGGTTCTAGATGTGTAAGAATGGTCACCCATGCATAAGATGACCGCGGTTTATCATCGTCCACAGCCCGACTGAAACCATTGCGGGGCGTAGGCCTCTCTCCATGTACCAATGTCCACACTCGTGTGCATGTCTCCTCCAAGTACTATTTGCGATAGCAACTTATGCATATCTCACAAACCGATCAATATGTGCGGCTCTTATTTATCTGCGAACCCTTGAAGAACTACTAGATATAATTTCCTCGTATGTAAACCCCTAGGACTCCTGTCAATCTGCCGTCAATGCGCCGTGGAAGCTCCTCAACTAAATTCTCCGCGAGTGATCAAAGAGATCATGTGCGGCGTCGCACAACAAGCCGTCGAGAAGATAGACCGCACGCGCGCGCATGCCGGCAGGATATTCACGTCTTTGATTTATAAGTAAGAAATACATCCTTTATTTAACTTCTTTTTTTTCTAAGGCAGGTCAACTTATGAGGTTGTCAGTTCTGGGCCAGCGAAAGTTGCATTCGCTCCCGCAGTCTAACACCGGGGTGGGTATAAGTCAGTAAGAGCCAAACCAGGGTGTGTAGTCGTCGTGACAGACCCTTGCTCACTCCATGGCGGAGGAAATCCATGAGAGTTCCACCCCGAAAACAAAAAAAAAAGGTTGTCAGCTGTATAACCGGGCTGTTGTGGCCAAACAGGGCAACAAAATAATAAACCAAGCGACTACATGCTAAGGACACTCATTGTGGGCTACGGACCTCGGTTTTAGGCGTCCCTGAAAAAGGGCTGCTGGATCGGATCCATTATTTATCTGTTCACTTTACGGCTTTATCTACGCTGCAACGTGATTTGGTGGCTCTCTGCGTTCGGTCACGATAGTAAACTCGCCCATTTCAATGATTGTTTCGATGAAACATCGCGTTTTGACTCCAGTTCCTGCGTTTTTAAACGGTTTTTTTTAAATCCTGAAAAGTGCTTACATCGCTGTTCCTGGTGATAAAAGTAGCTTATCTGGTACGGCCCAATGTGATAATAAAGAATTGTAAGATATTATATTAAAAAAAGTTCTGGCCCTTAACTTTTTGGTACAAAAATAATCACCCAGGGCGTAACAAAACAATAATTTTCTCCTCAACAGCGATCCACCAATATCAAACATTCCGCATCACGACGCACTAAAACGCATCTTCCCCTGCGAAGAGGTCGAATTAAAGCCACCTACAAAAGAGGTCGAGGATATTGATCAGCCAATCACGAGTGAGAACTCCAACGTGGTACTGTGGCTGTTCCCGGGACATACTATGCCGAGATTCGTGCAGTTGCTGAACTATCCTGACTATAGATACAGCGTTATCAAGGGATTGATAGTCAGTGGTGGCGAGTTGACTGAAAGTTTGGTATGTAATTTTTTTCTGTCATATAACTTGAAAATTATGAGTATCTTTTCTAATTATAAAATCTTTCTCTAAAGACCCAGTATCTATTACACTCGTTTTAACTTCCAACAATTTTGTGCGTGAGCTTGATCTTATATACTACATATTTAAACTCAAAATCCAAGCATTTATTTCAATTAAACCATTTTCAGGCACTTTTGAATTGTCACGAAGTCGGTATTATAAAACAAACCCGCGTGACTGTTTGAACGCAATAAACTCAAAAACGATTTTCATACGGTTTTTACTAATGGACGAAGTGATACCTACAACCAAGGTTTTAGGTGGTTTTGTGGAAATTGGCTGAAATATAATGATGATTGTTGAAGATGTCGGAAACTTGAATTAACACATACAGGGTACTTTTAATCCCGGTAGTACGTTTCCGTGGGATATTTTCCGACTTACATGCGGGCGAAGCCGCGGGCAAAAGCTAGTACACTAAACACAAACTATTTCAAGGTTGTTTTAGTCAATTTTAGATTTTAGTCTACTTACTATTTGCCAACATAACTTTGAATTTTTTTTGGCGTTAAAAGTAGTTTGTCCAGCAGTCTTCTCAGAGTAGTTAGTTAGGAAGCACCAACCCCGTCTAGGTTTAAAATATTACTGTTTCCATTTGAAGTGTAAAAGTGTTTTTTATTTAACCAATTTGCTGAATTTAAATATCATTAATACCTCCATGGACGAAGCATTTCTTCTTGCAACTTTTAAAATAGTATTATTATTTTATTCACAGGTAAAACACACAACTCAGTCCCTCTACGCATATCTCAACACGCTGCACAGCGACAAGGAAATGTTAACGTCCATCTGTGACACTATCATCAAAGTGTTCGCAGACAACTTGCATGTCAAGAGGATTACTGGACCTATCTTTAATTTCTTGGATAGGCTGCTGAGTTCAGGTAAGCTTTAATACTTCTATACATATTATAAACCTCACCCACGTTGTCTTCTAAACTTTGCTACAAATTTTGATGTGGTTTTCACCACCATTTAAAGAATTCATTCCGTAACCGAACCGAAACATTCGACCTTATAAACTGTTGTTAAGATACCGGGTAAAACGACCTAGAGAAATTCAAGTTTGCTCTTATTATTTTTTATAGGTTCCATTTCGCCGATACTGGACGATCCTAAATCCACGTTTGCCATGGACATATTGAAGCATCTCCAGCTGGAACTGCGTGGAGGGAAGAACATTTACAAGCTCTTGGATTCCATCAACGTTTTGTGTCAATTAATTCAGGTAATTACTACAAATATTCTTTTATCAATCTTTTCTTTTTAGGCAATCAAAATTAATGTAGATTTTGTTGACTTTGGACGAGGATTTTGTGAGTATCTGACACGTAAATCAAAGAGATTTTTTTTTCACCAGGTGCTAAATGAGAATACGCCAACACAAATATGTCGGATATTCGGGACCTAAGACCAGTCTATTTTTCAGCATCGGGAAAAATTGGCTCTGTAAAGAATTTCGTGTTGATAGACGGTTGACATTAACCACCATCAGTCTGCCAACAAATCTTTTCTCCAGTGATTTGATTGGCTGTTGCAATTTAATTATCAGAGGCCTGGGCGCCAATTCTACTATTGTACAGTCAACGCTTTTATTATCTTTGTCAGTTTCCATATTCTTTCCTTTATTTTTTCCTGAATCTACTGCACTGAGCAGACTGCATAGAAAAGTATAATTAATTATTTGTAACAAAGATCAAAATAGCATACACCTTCGACCAATGAGGGTTTTCTGAAATGACGTTCGCTAGGTGGCAGCACTGAGACGTCAGGTCCAGGCATCTGTCAAAGAGCCTATATTTTCTTTAGTCATGACGGAATGATGAACGAATGAATGAATCGAATGATGAACGTCATCATATATTTTGTATTGGGAGACCTCTTGTCACAGTGGTGCCAACTGGTGTCGTAAATTTTCACGAAAACCCTCATTATTGAATGTAGAGTTGACATTAACCTAACCTTTTTAATGGCCTGGCCATTTTATGAAATGCAAATTATCCATACTAATATTATAAATTCGAAAGTAACTATCTGCCTGTCAGTCTGTATGTTACTTTTTCACGCCTAATCCACTGAACGGATTTCGATAAAATTTGGCAGAGAGATAGATTGCATCCCGGGGAAGGACATAGAATAGTTTTTATCCCGATATTCCCACGGGATCGACACTTATGCGGGTGGAACCGCGGGGCGCTGCTAGTGTGACTATAGTGCAGCCCTATACATTTTCAAAACACTTGTGGACGTGACAAGGGCTAGTACAAACTAACAACAAACTTTTTTCTAGGTGGGAGGCGTAGTCTGCAGCAAGTCTTTAGGTCAGCTAGTGATCTACCTATGCTACGCAGACCGCTACGTACGGCGATGTGCAGCCGCGCGTCTATATGAAGCTCTCACGCTGTATGGAGACGTGTGCTCGATACCACAGGACAATATCGACCAGGTAACATTCTTATACCTAAGGCGTTTAAGTTAACGAATATATAAATAAAGTCCTTCAGACCGTATTTCGGCCACGGCGGCCAGTCTCAACGGAGACTGGCCTTCGGCGCGGGAGATATTAGAGTGCACAAGTGTGCGCGCAGACACAGGTGCACTGCCCAGCCTGCCGCCGCCGCTGGTGCTGCTGGTGCCTGCTGCAGGTGCTGCAGGTGTTCTGGTGGTGGTGCCCTTATAGTCCGATGGGACGGCAATCCGAGACGACCGGAGAGAGATCAGGTGCAGGACCAACGGCTTAACGTGCTATCCAAGGCACGGGGGTATCACACCGCCAACTTCCAAACTCTAGGCTGTTAGTAAGAAATTCCTAATGGAAAAACTTACACTTTGCCCGACCCGGGAATCGAACTCACGACCCCACGCTCAGCACTCGCGCCTGCGACCACGACGAGACCAATACAACAACAAAACACTAGATACTGTAGCGGTATCTACAACGCCACATGCAAACAACGCGTCACACTGACGTCACGCAAAATCCTGCATCGCGCAAGCAGAGTTTACCGCGCAACTAGCATAGATACAACGGCCCGACATGAATCACCGGGCAGTTGCCCGCCAGACACAACACCCGTCTGGTCGGAGGATCCTCCCTTTTCTATGGAGGTTGAGTGAACTTTACACCCTGTTCCTCATACCTCTATAATACAACGTACTAAATCATACTCAAAAGCCTGTTGCAGTGGAACAAACGACCAGCGGTCAACAACACAAAAGAGTGTTCATGTAGTTTCTTGCCCTTTCTTCTCCAGAGAGATCTACTTTTCGGCACGGGAAACTAGCTTGCAACTTTTTGACTAACTGACCGACTCCTTGACAATTCAAAAGTAATTTGAGTTTGAGTTATCAAGAAAAGAACCTCACAAAAAACTTCCGTATTGCTATGGGCTTACGACTCCATTTTCAAATAATAAACCTAATGTTTTGGCTGCGTGACTGTGCCGTTTTTGAAGCGGCGATGAGGGGGGTTGTTAGGCCGCTATCCCACTGGCGTTTTACGAGCGTTGACGTCAACGTCGCGTCTGCGCAGCGTCGACGCCGTAAAACGCCAGTGGGATAGCGGCCTTAGGGAAGGCGTGTAAGGAGTATGTACGGGCAAATATATTATGCAAAACTTATAACTTTTGACTCCGAGTAGAGGCTGCGTTAGTGCGTTTAAACTGTGTTAGCGTCGCGTAGGCGTGATTGCTGTATCAATCCTTTTATGCATCGCGTCGACCTTAAAACACAGTGCGACCGGGCTGAGTTTCATAACTGTTTGTAATTTCGGAAATCATTTCACATTCAACGGCACGTGCCAGTCTGCTGTCCGTCCTAGAAGTAAGGAAAAACGTGCACATACATAATTATATCGTTGTGATTGTAAAAAAACAAACACTAATATTAAGACTCATCAAAATATGAAGGGTAAGGGGAATGCCGGGTAAGCGGGATTGTCCGAAAGGGTTACCGCTGGCCCGGAACATAAAGGGCTAAGGAAGGAACACGGGTGGGTTTTAGTCAGTAAGAGTCTGACACTCCCTTCCGCTCCACCCAGAGCGGGAGGTGTCATTTGATGATTTCCCATCCTGAAAAAAAAAAGAGTAAGGGGAAAGAAGGATCATAGTCAAGTTTTAGTCCAAATTTAGTTAATAACGCCATCTGTTAGAAAAATTAACTTACTATGACCATATTCAGAATAAGGCTAAAAGATCCATAGTCATCACTAGTCAAATTAATTTTGTACCGAAAGATCTTTATTTGCCGCTTTATTTGACAGCTGTCAATGAACTTTAGAATAACTATAATTTTTCTATACATGCGAATTCCCTAAGTATAAAGATTTATAAATATGAAGATTTACAAACTTTAAATTTTATTTTGTTTCACACAAAATAAAATTTTAAATTTTTTTTTGTGTGAAACAAAATCAACAAACAACAAATCAACAAATCCTTTAACTCAAAATTTATACTTAAATGTAAAAATTGATAAGTTAATATAAAATTTGTATAAAAGATAGTCAGTGACTTTCCTTCTTGCAATTAAACTTTAAAGTTATTAGTTAGTTCTAGGTTATTACTTATTCATAAATATTGTAAAATGTTTCATTGATACAATTGTAATTATCATTTCATAACAAAATAAAGGACAAAAAAGTTATCATTTCATAACAAAATAAAGGACAAAAACTAGAGAAGTTTTTCTTTATTATCTCAGAAGTGATTCTCTCCGTCTTTCCCCTTACCCTTCATAAATAGTCGCCGGTCAAAAGGTTAAAAGAAAAAAAATGGCGCATTGTTTATCTATTCATTTTTATTAACGTAATCAAAATATAAATTGTGTCTAAACTTACATTTGTTATGTTATGTGTCAATGACTGGTTTTAAATAATTTGGGGCCCTGGGCAATGTAACGATTACAACTCACTCACTCATTTCATAGGCATCATGACATGTGATATCCCTCGTATTTATTTTGAGTTTTCCTGTCTGGTTTTGAACTCGGAACAGCGGATTTTCACCAATGAAACTGAACGCCATAATCACTTAAGAGCTGTCAGTGTCATCGTTGTTGTGGAATATTGACAATTTTAGCTGTTGATCGCGGTGTAGAGGCGCTCAGCAGAGCGCCCTTAGTGTGTGTGCAAGCACACACGAGCGGCTCGCGTCAACGGCAGAGGTACAATGCGCGCCACGAAAGATGAGACTTGACCCCGCCTCCCCCGCTCTTTCCGCCGCCCCTATGACGTCCGGTCCCGTCCCGCACTCAGACCTCATACCGCTAAAGATACCTAAAATTGTGTACTGCGCATGTCAAACCACGTGGTGTGTCAAGTCTCATCTTTCGTGGCACGCATTGTAACTGCAGCTACCGACACTCGTCGACGCGTCGCTTAGCCACATACTCATCCTGCGGCAAAGTCGCTAGTCAAAAAGATGAAACTTGTAAACCAACAGCAACTAGCGCGTAAAATAGGAAATCTCCATCATTCGGCTGCTATGGACATAAGAGACATTGACCTCTGAAAAGGTTTTGTTTTTAACAAAAACCGCCATCGTTTACAAAAAAAGTTTATTAAATACACGTTTACTTGACTCTTAAATAAAAAATGTAATTATTTTTGTCAACACGCCATTTAGAATGGTAATAACATAACAATAACGTTTCCTCCCAAGGGTTAGTCAGAAGGGTCCCTATGAGCTATTGGCACCTACACCTCTGCCAGTTTTACCAGTTATCTTTAAGTCTTAAGAACCATGTAAAAGGGGGTGATAGAATTGTAATATTTTCAAATTTTCTTTACATACAATTCTTTTTCCACAGATAATGTCAGTCCTCGCTGAAACAGACTGGGAGAAGGAAGTATCGGAACTAAGGCCCATAAGAAACAACCTATGTGACCTCATGGACATCAAGCAGCCTGTCATGAAACAAAAGGCGGGCGCATAAAGTTTCTGCAAACTAGTTTTACGGTACCAACATTACTAACGCTTGATAGTAGCTTTATTGTAAGCATCGTGGTTAGAGACCGGATTATTATATGATAATGGGGTAATTGGCCCTGCTTTTTAATTAAGGTTGTTTTCAAAACAGTATTCAATAAGTCTAGTAATTTTTTTTTACGAAATTCCTCAGCTCTTTTGAGTTTGAACGATCTTTGCACATATCAATTAAGCTAAAAGTCTAGGTCAAGTATGTAGATTTGCTAAGTCTGAAAGTACGAAATAGTGATGTAATATTTAAAATATTATTTCATAAACACGTGTGGATTAGGTTTGTTATTTTGCTCAATACATTCGTTCTCTATGGCGCAAATGTTGCATAATTTTCATGAATATTTCAGCAGGTTTTTATTTCAAATAATCCGGTCTCTAATGATGATTGACGATTGCAAGCAGTTACTTCAGTGGCTGCATGTTATTCACTTTTTTATTGCTAAAGAATTATTAACTTGCTAATGTGATAATACAATTTCTATGTTAAGGTACGTTTTTACTGACTGAGATCTTGAGCAAGCTAAGATTTGTTTACGAACGGGCGAATGCACGTTTCGAATGTCTTTCGTCTTTCTAAATAAATTATAACTAAAAGGAGAAACCGACTGAGTGACATATTATGAGGATAGTCAGCCTAGAATGTTCCCACTGCTGGGACGCTGGCCTCCTCTCTGTGAGAGGGAGTGGGCCGTAATCAACCACGGCGGGCCCAGTGCGGGTTGGTGGCAAAGTCCTAAACTATTGATACTAGGAACGGGGAATTTTGCACAATGGCTCCCTTTTATAATGTGCGAGCACTAAAGGGGATTTAAAAAAAATCATCTCTTTAGGGGGGGGGGGTGAAAAAGGGGATTTTGTTTGTATGTCTGGGTTGATAAACTTGAAACTTAGTACTAAATAAATTATGTATTACGTTTGTCATTACAACTACCCCTCGAAGGCGGTGAACGGGTTGTTGTTTGTAGGGGAAAATACGAGATCAACACAGACAAAGTCGCGGTTAAGTGCTAATTTAAATATAGATGTGCGCTTGCCCGTTTCGTCGATAGCCTGACTTTAGGAGAGTACTCTTAATATCCGATCAAGAAACGTGCTCAGGGTTAAATCCATTTGAAAAGTAAGCTGTTTTTGAACTATAAATAGAATTGACTAACATTTCTTCAAAACAAAAATAATATGCCTTGTTTTAGCCAGTGAAAACGCACCTTTACAGAAATATGAGATTCATATTTTTATACAGCTTATCAGTAACGACATTTGACACTATAATGATATTTTAACACGTTGTCAGATAATGATTTAAACACGTTTTGCTAATTTGTGATAACTACGAGATTCTCACTCCAATGTATTGGTTGATCTTGATATGAAATGATGCATTTATGTAACTCAATATTGATGTAATATTCTAATAAACTTGTCTATTTCTTTATACTTAGTTTTATTTACAATTATTTTTAGCCTACGATATAGTATTACACTTGTGGGTTAAAGCAACAACTTTCGAAGCAATATGAATTGATTACAAAAGTAAATCAGTGGAATTCCAACTGTTAGTTTCCTTTTCAACCAAGAATTTGTAGTTGCGATGTATCCTGCGGCGCGTTTGCGATGAGATTCGACCAAAAAGTTACGTAGTTCTTCAGTACGGTGCCCCTGTAAACAAAACATGTTATTGTAAATCTTACTCATGCAAGTCATACAATACAAGGATAAATAGAGTAATAGTGAATGTTTACAGAATCGTTGAGATAACATGAGACGACAAGACAGATTGTTGTTTAGGCCGAGAGATGACTACTGAAGCCTCGCCGTGTTTACTTATCCACGCATGCATATCGTGCGTCAGATGACGAATTAAATTAGTCTATTACATTATCCACCTTAGAAGGAGATTGTAAGTATGGCTTCACTTGCTAACACACTAGGTTCTATTGATGAAACATTTGCGTGGTACAATAAAAAAAGAAAAAAATAATGAAAGTACCACTCAAACATTGCATCTCTGTGCAATCATAGGCATTACGAAACTAATATAAACTAATCGATACCGCATTCGTTTAGTTTAGGGAAGTTGTTAACGTAATTAGTAAATAGTAACTATACAGGGTTATTGGTAAAACATTAACAACCTCTTAAGAGGTCATTGTACTCATCATTATGAACAACTTTTACTATGGAACCAAACCTAAAATCGCGAAAAAAATATCAGCTGTTCAAAATCGAACAAACATTTTATCTTTTTTTTATCTTTGCCTTTACTTTCCCATTGCTGCGCAAAGACTTCACCCAAGTCCTTCCAGAAACTCTTTTTCCGCGCCACCTCAAACCAGCCCTCACGGTACGCATCCAGGTCATCGCCATCTCTTTTTGGGCCAGCCTCGGCCAATAAAGATTTATCATTTTAAACGTATAGTGATTCAGACCGAAATGTTGCCATGGCGGCCAGCCTCAGCAGAGACTATCCATTTACGCAGAAGATATTATAGTGCACAAGTGTTTGCGAAGACCTGTGTCCGAGAGTGAAGGAAGAGTGCATCTGTATGCATTCCTCACTCTTATATTCAAATGGGACGGCAATCCGACACAACAAACGTATACACAGCAGTGGACCTATTACACCATTAACACGCTTGTTTAAGGTGATATATTGAAAAAAAAATGTGGTTTTACATTTCGTGTAACTGGTTAAAATAGGGATTTAACATTTTGGTATATGTTTTTTGACTCTTTGGTCTTAGTATCTTGTTAAAGGAATACCTACACGATTCAATGGATTTTACTCGATACAAAAAAAATCGCAGTTATATCAATTTTTTTACTTTTTTCGACATCACGGCGTAACGCAATTTACAAGTTTACTCAAAGTAGTTTTAAATTTAATTCATTTATTTTGTCAATAAAAGGAGTAATTTCGTTTTGTCACATACATCGTTTTATTCCGAGCGCACGCGCATTATAGCCATCTCTCTTCTTTTGCGTTTCAAAAGGAATTGCATCACTTTCGCTCGTTTAGCAATTCAGTCGCTACGATTTATTTTGGAGGTAGCGCCTTAAACTAGTTTTTACGACAACCATCGTCGGGTTAATACTTGTGCGAAAAGCTTGTGAAACACCCAAGGTACGTTTCAATATCATAAAAACTTGCTGATTAATGTCCAATCATCTAAATATTACAAAACCGTGTATCATATAAAAATGGTCATAATTCAAAACGGCGTCGCAATTACTTCAGAATAATAAGTTCAAGGCCAATCATGTCTACGCTTTAAAATTATCTAGGTAGCATAGTATAATCATTTTTAATTGATACACACATTCTACATAACCAGGGTTTATCTTTAAGGTCAGTTTACGTTAACTAATGATCATGACAGCGCATTGATGTTACGCAAGTGCTCATAAATGTATCTGCAGTGAAAGGAGTAGTGCTTATTAGGGCACGGGTCGACAACCTCATTATCACGCTCTGCCTCAAAATCCAAGTATGGCCCGATTAAAGTACTTCAAATAACTTGTTTGTATTTGATGGCTATAATTAAATCAAACGATTTCAAAACATCCTCAGAAGATCGATCGTAGGCTTTGAAGTTTAGATGCGTCCTGCGAAATAAACTTTCTTAAATTTATTTAGTAGAAGGTCACTTTTTTTAAATTTTCTAGGAATTTTATGGTTCGAATATCATCATTCTGCTGCGCTTATCCCAATTTGGGTTCGGCGCAACAAGTCTTTTTCTTCTCTATCTGGGGGCACGGGAGCAGGGCCCGATCTAGCTACTTAGCCGCTCCGGGCAAAAAATACATTCGCCGCCCTTTACACTCCATATCTCAATTAAAAAATCATTAGTTATATAGCCATAGAATAACTAATATGACATAACGAAAGAGTTTGTTCCTTCTTTCCTATTTAGGTATTTCTTCTTCTTTCTTTCGACTTGGCTTGCTTACGCTGTCCTATACCTAATTGTCTCAGGAGACAGCATTAAGCAAATTATAAGACACTAGTAGCACTTTGCCCGCGGCTTCGTCCGCGTGTAGGTATTTCGTACTTTTCCAAAAATTTTCGAAAATGTATGTTTATGATCTTTTCCATTTATTTAGATAAATAAGAAGGAGGCATTCGGGTCAATTTTCAAGTTTATTAACCAAATGAATAAGATTTTTAGGGTAGTTTAGAATTATAAAAAAATACGAACTGTATAATTTACTTAAGTATTTGTACCAAGTATCAAGTTCAATTTATATCTACTTTTTTTTTAAATCTATCAAGCCACTCACGAAAATACCCTTGAAATTTGAATTACCACTTTTTGCCCCGTCAGGGGTCAATTTTCGAAAACCCCATACACTTATTATTTTCTGAGTTTCGAGTTAACCGGATCGCGCATTAAAATTCTTCCACACAAATTTTATATGGTATGTAGAGGATAGAACTTTAAGGCTACGCCGACCGCCTAGTGGCGCCCTCATCGTTGGTTTGGTCTTTTCTTTCAATTTAGAATGAAAATGCAGAAAATAAGCACGTTACATGTAGTCCACAAGATTATACGTTAATAATAATATTATTATAAACGTTAGTTTTACATTGTTTAATTTTATTATAATCATTTAAACTGAAAATAGTGGCCTCTTTTATCTGTTTTAGTTTTGTGACTTTTATCCTGTTGCTTTGCCCTAACACGGTCCATAATTTGTGCCTAGCTAAATGGAACGCAATAAATAAATGAATACCTACCGAACCAATCTTACCCAACCTACCTACCTAAAGAGTACATAGTTTATAAGTAATTGATGCGGTCTCCTATAATTGAAAGCGCACACTGTGTGTTTGTTATATACTTCTATGTAGGTATACTTGCATGTCATTGTGTAGCCTCTGTTGGAGATCCAATAAATAACTAAGTACCTAATAGGAATATAGATTCCGTTCAAAAGCGAACTGAAACTTACGTGAAATAAACCCTTCCTTGGCCATCAGGCGGCGCTCTCCAAAGTAGCGTCGCCCTTGTCTTGAACTCAGGGTCGCCATGTGTGATGGACGAACATTCTGGATGCACGGTCGTATTGGGAGCCGGTTCCCATGTCCCGATCCAGTTGTCGTGCTCGACTGATCGCGCTTGAATGAAGAACCCTTTGAAGGGCTCTGATCCTTCTATTGTAACTGAAATTTGAGAGTTTTAGACGTTAGCTTTATTTATTTAATATACAGAGGCGTATTTAATGCCATAGGTGTTATCTAACGGTTCAGTCAACGTTTGGGTGATACAAAGACAAACAGTGGGTGGTGGTAGGTGCAATTACGAGAATTGAAGTATAAATGTTTACTTCACAAATTTTCATTGAACATTGAAATTAATATTCAATGTTCAATGAAAATTTGTGAAGTTTTCTGAACATGCTAAGGTTAGCATCAACTTTCAGCCAGATCAAGAAAACGAGATGAAATAGGTGTGAACTTCGTCTCGTTTTCTTGATCTGGTTCAAAGTAGAGTTTTCACTAGAGTTTTTGTAAAACTGTAAATTCTCCGCATTACTGGTTTAGCTGGAAGTCACACTGTGACCTAAAGCAATTCGTGCAAATAATTTTAAACACGACAACACTACGACCCAATTACAACGACGGCGACGACGATACCTAAGTATGTAAAAAACTTCTACATGTAACGTAAGTACAAATTAGGGTCATTAATTTCATCCTTTGATACTTACCCAACCCTTTAAATCCGCAGCTGTTCATCTACAGACAGTTTTCAAGGTCTTACTTTGTTACCCTGTACCTTGTTACCCCAGTTCGTTTGGGGACAAACCGGTCGAGCCACCATAAGCCGTCTGACCTACAATACCATACACATACGGTTTGCGTAATCGAACTTGTGAGTAAGTATTACGCACTCGTGCAGCCCACCGCCGGTAGATTTTATCAATGAACGCTACTTTATAGTAACTTTATCGTCTGATCTTGTTATATCCGTTTTATTATTTTGTAACACATCAGAGTTGGTTGCTTGCAAAAATAATTAGGAGATACGAAATAACCAATGAAAGTTTGGGTGCGATTGTGAAACGCTGTCTAGTCATTTTATTTCGTATAAGGTAATGAAATAATGAATGAAATATCGAAGCAATGAGCATGTACCGACATTAAATTATCGGTTATTATTCATATAAACATTTTGCTGGATCGAAATAATGCTCTCTGGGCGAAAGCTTAGCAAGTTTTAGTTTTACATTTTTATTTTGTTTATAATTGTATTAGGGTAAACTAACAGTGGTAGGTAGGTACAGGTTCAAATTCAGTTGACCGGTGTAAGTGGTGTAACCTCACAAATATAACGGGAGCCGATATCAAATCATGAAAAGTATTAAGTAGTAAAAGTATTAAGTTCTTTCTCGATGCTCGATTAACAAAAACTGACTTAGTTGAGAAGCAGGAGGAAAGAATTTTTTGGGCGCTTACCGCGGGTAACATGGAATGGCTTATTAATAGTTTTGATTTAAGTATATCGATCGAAATATAATCTTTTATTTAGGTTGTATGTTGAGGTAAATCAAAAGAGGGATACTTAAAGGTACCTACGGGAGGAGATACTTGAAGGTACGTTTATCAACGAAAGTAGATTAAAATTATTATTTTTGGAATATAATGTAAATAAGTACCTAACACAAAATCATAATGGCAAAATGTTCAATTTGTTTTACGTAGCGTTTAAATTATAAAGTAATCGTCCAACCGTATCTGAAGTATACTTAGGTAGGTGCCTACTTAAAAACAAAAGTAGCATTTGTCATTCATTACATGTCATTAACCTTAATTTCAAAATTGTAATATCATAATCACACAATTGTTAATACAAATTATCACCTTAACTAATCCTTACAAAAACAACAACAACATAGGTAGTATCAGACAATAATGAGGAAAGTGTATTCACCTGTGACGGGAGTATTTGGCCCATAAACGAGCGCCGATGCGGCGACCCGGTACGGCAGAGTGGACAAGGGTTGCGTCCTATGTTGCCCGTGGTTAGGCTGATTAGCACGGCTCTTCACACACGTGTCTATCGGCGCCCCGTCCGGGAAACTTTGCACACCCCAGCACAAAATTAACCCTAACATTAACTTCTCCAACATTTTGACTCTATGTTCGTTTGTACGTTTAATCTGAAAGGTAACACAGCACACCTCGCGTTCGACTGTGCGTCAGTATGTTGCCGCACTCAGTTTTGTAAGCCGAGTTCGAAAGGATCTAGATCTTTAAACAAGTTGATAGATCAATTAATGTAGTAGGATGTTGAGGTGTGCCGAAATAGGCATATCGTTGCTGTGATTGCACACACGACGCATGCTCTCAATGACCTGCTGTGTTTGAAAATTGAAACAAAATTATCTTTGCATCATTTAATTTTTATTTATATAAATATATCTAACTTGCTATACCTACATTAGCTGTTATTGACTAAATTTTACATGAAGTTTCGCTTACCTACAGTTATTGAAATGTTTAGTAGCATTAAATAAAATTAACATGAATAAGCTGTTTCAAAAAGAAATTGTGCTTTGTTTGGCTAAAGCTATTTGTTAGCCTATTTATTAGTTAAATTACCTATCATTAGTCGTGAGATTAATTAATATCGAAACAGAAATTTTAACATGCTAAGTAATTTTTGGCGATGTAATTACAAAAAGAATTGTGTTGTTCTGCTGATTTCGATCAGGAAATGATGATAAAAAATATATTAAATTATCAGATACAATGTGCATTGCTCAGACATCAACTCTATAGAGATTGTGTAAAAACAAAGGTGATTTCATGATAATGTTAACAAGGTGTAAATAATTAATAATTTAAAAATACAATCCTATCTCCATCGGGCCTATTTGGCGCAAGAACGTTCGGGTCTAATGGGACTTTGGCTGCAGTATCCGTGGTTTCGATGTATTGCAATATCTCCTCGAGCATATTTTCACAGTCATCGTATTCAGCCTCATCTTTTGTCTTCATAGTGACGGGATCTTTTTCAGGGCCGTTGTCTTTCCTAACACCTACGTTATGTGAATCATTCCTATAATCCAAACAATTCCAATTTGCTATTATCTGATCAGAATTCTTTTCGCGAACTTCAGAAATGTCGCGTAGTTTGGAATGGTTCGGATATTTCTTCTCTAAATATTTTGGTTCGTAATCATTCAAGGAATTGTTGTAGACGCTACTGGATGGTGATGAAACGCACTGGATCCAGTCTTGGCAATTGATTGAAACGCTTGAAGCGTTCGTGAAACCGTAGTAATCTTCTATTTTGCAATCTCTGTTAGCTATGAAGCCGGAATCGTTGTCCAAGTCCGACCTATCTAGTGAGTCGTATCCTTCATTAGTCACACCATTTTGTATAGTTTCATAGACTGGTTCTAAGATCTCGGCCAGTCGTTCGCTGGCTTGTATCGATATGATTTCAGCGACATGTAACTTCGGTTTTATAGTAGCGTATTGGTCTTTGGCGTCGTCTGACGGGCTAGGTAGAGCGGTACTGCAGGTAATTCTCCTTTCGGAGTTTGTGCCCATACTAGGATAGTTGGAATCTCGTCTAATACGGGACACTACTGCATTTTCTGTTTTTCTGTATGTTGTTTTGATTAACCCGTGGACCTGGAGGAAATAGAATTCGAATCATTAAATAAGTTATTATACGAATCACAATATTATTTTTAATCATAAAGATATTGACATCTACCTCTTTGTTAACATAGCAGTAAAGCATAGCCACGATGAGTCCCTGCAGCCCCTCGACGGTGTATGACGCGTAGTAGTAGATCTGTTCTTCAGTGCAGTTAGATGTGGATGGCCTGAAGGCAGTCAGCAAGAATTGTGTTCCAAATAGTGGCATCAAGAACAATGTTGCCTTAGCTGTGCTCCTGCAAAATAAATAGCATTCGGAAAATTATACCTATATTTTCTAAGTATTTCTAGATGTCCTTTAAGCGCTGAAGGATTTTGTTTTGGGAAAGACTGATTCTTCTCCTTGGTCATGTTTTATTGGATAGTTTGTTGCGCCATCATCTCTTCCCAAGCTCAAACACAGGAAAGCGATGAAATGGTATTTCGAGTTCACACACAACACTTCTTTTTACAAGTAGGTGCCTAGTATAATTTAAAAAATCATTGCATAATTTATCTCAGCCGACTATTATTAATTTATTACTTAAATTGTTATAAAGACTGCAAAAAATTTAGATGTGTAAATTACAATAGGTGCCTAATGCATATTTTGATATCTAGACACTGAAACCTTATTAAGTATGTTATCTTAATCTGATTTTGGATAATCTCTGCATTACTTAAAATTTTATTTTCCATCGCAAAATACCTACCTACATCATCATCAATTGATCAACTGTACCCATGCCGAAATATCCGCATGTTATTTGGTGTCAAAATCGTTCTAGAACATTACTTTAATCACTGCGCTTGTGCAATATTTTTAGCCAACAGGAGACGCAGATTGCATTTCAAGAGCTTCAATAACAGCACTTCACACCTTACCTAAATGTCAATGACATAAAAGTCACATGACGCGTTCGGACCTCGTGATGTGCAACTACTATAGGCATTATCAATTAAAAAAATAAATGAGATAAAGATCCTTCCACAAACACTTTTAAAAATAGAAACACTCACAGTTGATTAGCGTTCTCCGAGTTCCGAATCTTCGTTAGCAAGACCCTCAGCACATCAATGAAGAGGCCAGTGTTGACTAGCAAGATGGCGATGCGTGGCACGTCCAGTATCCACTGCACGTGCTGTAACGTGTATATCAGCCAGCAAGAGTGGTCGTTGTGCACTGCCATTACGGCAGCCCAGGCTATGGCGGGCGCTACTGCTATTACTAGGAATTTAATGAGGTTTGTATTATTTTGGTTTGGCTTTGGTGTCCTTAAAATGAATGGAGCGTTGTAGATTTCCTTTCTACTCTTTAACCGACTTCCAAAAAGGAGGAGGTTATATGTTCACTGATTTGTCCGTTAATTTGTAGACCTATTTAAAAAAAATGTTTGAAAGGGTATACTCTCGAGGTGGTCAAATTGCCATCAAGTTGGAATCTGATGAGAGGATCCGATGGAAACCGAGGAAAACCCTCGAATTTTATTGAGCATTTGCTCTCGTAAATCATCATTTGGTAAAGTGGAGCTGATGATGAAGACCACAGATGGCCATCGGAACTACTCAATGATAAATATTTCACGGGTTACGATTTGATTACTTTAATATGGTTGCTAAGTAATATATGCTCGTCACAATGCGTATGGTGAGTGAACTCCTCAACAATTAACTTCCCAGCATCGGGTAAAGTAATATTTTGTAACATGTGATGAGCAGTTGACATTAGGGTAGTAGTTGACTTCCAAAAAAAAAAATACAAGTGTTTTATTTTTGGAAGTCGGTTGTTTGTTTTTATAAAAAAGTGTTTTTTCAATGAAAAAATTATTGGTCAGAGATTCTATACAGGGTTATTGGTAAAACATTAACAACTTCTTAAGAGGTCATTGTACTCGTCATTAGGAACAACTTTTACTATGGGATCAAACCTGAAATCGCGAAAAAAAATCAGCTGTTCCCTACATTTGTGTTCGTATAACTCGTCAAAATGTAGGGCACAGTTGATTTTTTTTCTCGATTTCATTTCTGTGTAATGTGTCTACTTCATCTTCTATACTTGCTTCTCTTAAATACCTACACGTTCGCCCAGACCACAAAATATTAATAATTCGCTAGGAATAACGTGGTACATATTTTCAACCTTTTTGCGATACGCCTAAACTACAAGTCAGAGCAATTTTTAGACGAACAACGGTTGATACAAATTCCACTCTTTAATCAGCTAGATTTAGTTTAGATTAAAGTAGTAAGAAATAAGAATAACTATGTACTGAGTGACCTAAACCCGCACTTAAGTCACGCTTATCTGTGACTTAAGTAGTCTATTTTTACACAGAAAAGCGTCACTTCCCCTTAAGTGACGCTTTTCTGTGTAAAGCGCTAAGGTAGCCCGCGAAATTAAAATTTTCTTAGGATTTTTGCAATTTGCAGGAGTCTGGGTGTACGCGTTGATTAAAATATGATTCGCGACTGTAACAAATACGTACATATATTTACAGAATTATAAGAGTCAGTAGAGTCAGTAAAACAACTTGTTAAGAGTATAATCTTAATTTCATGATTTCATGAAATAGTCATTCAATAGAATTTGGTCTTAGAGAGTTGTGTTGATGACTTTAATGATTATAATTCTGTAAATACATATTTGTTACGGTCGCGAATCACCGTACCTACAACTTAATACTGACCAACAAATTGCAAAACACGTAAGAAAAATTGAATTTCGCGTGCTCCTTTGGCGCTTTGTTTAGGTCACACGAGCTATAAAATAGTATAAATACTACTATACGATAACGATACATATGATGTACTCTGATCTGAAAGATGATGTAGACATGGAGCAAGAACGCAGGGGGTTGTCTGTAAGGGCGAATATGATGGCTCGCAGGTTTGCTCGTTGTACGGTCAGCATCAAAAGTCGATTAACACTTCAGTTTTTTAAATCTCAGTTATTGAGCAAAATATTTATTCGAAATTGCAGCAGAAGTATGCGATTTTGAACAAATATTTTGCTCGATAACTGAGATTTAAAAAACTGTAGGGTTAATATTTTGCTCAATAACCGAGATTAAAAAAACTTAAGTGTTAATCGACTTTTGATGCTGACTGTACCACTGAAGTGAAAACAACATTGTTCAGAGTATATTTTACATCTTTTTACACAAGCAGCCTGAGGGTCTTATACACGCGCAGACAGTACAACGCCTTGCGTGTGCAATAAAATAATGCATTCAGGGTGCTGATGGGTCTGCCCCGATTCTGTAGCGCATCAGGTATGTTCGCCGAGTCACAAGTAGACTGTTTTCATTCTACTATGCGAAAACAATGCACATCCCTGGTGCGCAGGGTTCGGGCTAGCCCCAGCGCCATCCTGACGGCATTCGCGCAGAGGTTCGATTGCCAGTATCATTGCTGTATGGTTCACATACTGAACAATCGAAGTAGGTATGTAATATGTTTATGGTCTTTCTTTTTAATACGAGTATTGTATGTGTTTTTATTTTATTTTTTAAATTTTGAAATTTTTGTGCCTTCTATGATCCTGTGTGGATCATAGAAGGCACAAAAATTTCAAAATTTCGAAAAGGTCAAAAGGTTCAAAGGTCGAAATAAACGATTTATTAATATTATTATATTAAAAATATATTAGTGAAAGCATACATACCAGCAGCAATGCAATACAGCCATTTCATATTCAGCTTTTGCTTGAACACAGCAACTATGGATCGATGTAAGTACAAGCCTTCGACCAGCATGCACACAAACACGGCATTGCCTGCAACGCGCTCAGCAAACGCCAGAACACGACATGCAACACCATGCGATGACATCACCGTCTCGCCGGCACTCGTCAGCTCGTCTATGTAGATCTACAGATAAGTAGGTATCAGTAGGTATTTGAGGAAAATTATTATTTTGTACTAGATGCGAAAATTATAATTATTTTGATCGAACTTTCTTAACATCCTCTGAACCTGTGTTATGCAAATAAATGATTTGAACCTTCAATACAATTACACCGTACGTGATGCCAGACTATTGTCTCTGCCTTACCTCACTTCTGCTGACGATCACGAGCGCATTCCTGATTACGATGGCAATGAGAAGATTCCTGTGTAGCGCCACGCGGGTAACTCTGAGTCTTTTATAGAAGCAAAAGATGAAAACTGCAGGTAGACAGGCGATGATGGAGATTGATAGCACGGCGATGTAGAACTGGTAACGGCGAAGCAGGCGTGGGGTGATGCTGCAAGTGCTGTAGTCTGTTTGGAGCTCCCATGTTGCGTTTGTATGGCACTGTTTGCTACTGTAGTCTGGAAAATTTGTCAAAAATAAGTTTGGTTTGGCCACTTAACGACAAGATAGTATATTTGTTAAGAAATAAATTTCAACTAGTAGATAATGCAGATGCCTAACAACAGCCGTGCCGTACCCGCACAATCTAGTTATTTCAAGAACTCTGAATATAGTTTACTTTTTCGGTTATTGACTTACTTATAGATAACTACTACCTTTGATACTTAGCTAGACAAAACAATGGGACTTTTAGCAGGTGAGACATAGTTTTGGTTAATATCGTAAAGGTCGAATACCAGCCAAAGCCAATCGACTGAACACCAACGACAAAAAGTCGGCCTGCTTAAAAAAAAATCATGATGACGATAAGCAGTGGCGTAGCGTGCCTTGGAGAGTAGAGGGCCCCCCTGTATCAAAATTAGTTGGGGGGCCCAAATGAAGGGTAAAGATTTCACACAAAAAGTGACAAGTCTGATAGCCGTTCCTGCCCCATCGAAGTCCTTAGGTAATTTTTTATCAGTTTTAAGTTTTCCTTTCACAAATCAAACTAATTAAGCAATAAATAATCAGAAGAACAAGATTGTATTGTATTGCAATGTTAACGTTTGAACAGGAATGAAATAGAACGCGTAAATTTAGCTCTCCGAGGTTTGTCATTGGGAATCCCGCAATAACCGATGTATGATGTTCCCAACTTTTGGGTGCACGCTTAACCCGGGAAAAAATAGTTTGCCTTTTTTGACTTTTGTCATTTCTGAAGTGAAAACTCTATAGGCACGTATGACAGTTTTTATATGTTTTTTTCTCGGGGAGCACGAGATTCAGTGACATTGTGGATAACATTTTACAAATTTCATGGCAAAAATTAGTAAAATGTTATCCACGTTAGGGGCTCTGTAGCCCAGGGGCCCCGTATCATTGATAGGTACAGCTGATACGGCAGTAGCTACGCCCCTGACGATAAGCTAGCTAGAAATCTAACGCCCGTAGGTATGTGATGATTAATTAAATATAAAAAACATACGGTTGCACGAAGGTCCGACGCTGGAATAGGCGAATTCTGAACAAACTTCGAAGGCCACAGCTCCTGTAAACGCTTCTTGCCAGCAAGTCCAGCCGTCGTACGTGACTTCACACTTGTTGACTACAATGAAAAGTTAATAATGTGTGATGTGTCCTATTGTAAATCGTGAAGAAACAATAACGAATCGAAGTAGTCATCGTTATTTTACATCTGAGAGCAGCAACCTAACAGCAACCTTATTGTAACTAGTATAAAGATCACAATGATTTGGACAGTAATGCAAAATCAGAGGTAAAACTGTCAACGGATATTCCGTTCTAGAAGTCCGTCTCTTTTCAATCGTCTTTTGTCCTATTTTAATTGACCTTAGCTGCCTTTTTTCTCTCGTGGCGGAATCCTCATGGGTGCCCTCCGTCTGAGAGGGTTATGTCGGTCTTCTAACACCTAAAACCCTCCAGCCTAAGCTGTTTCTCTTGCTACCATGAATCGGCTCGGGAGTGCATGATCCGTTCCCGTATGTTTCGCACCCCCGACAGGGTTATAACTACAACGAAAACAATATTTTGCTTGCACTTCACAAGTTATCAAGTCACCCCTGAAGATCAGGTATTATTAATAAAAATGAATAATAGAAAACATTTAGTTTACCCGAAGTAGTACGGTTTTCTGGCATATAATGACTGCAGCAGTCGCTTGCGGCGTAAAAGCATCGCTCCCACCTCCCCTGTGCCGCCGGTATAAGTGCGTCGTGCACTGCTGCGGCCACCTCTTCCAGACCAGGGTCAAATGGATAGCAGCCACATGAACCGTCCTCTTTAGCCTGTAAGGACAAAAGATCTAAATCTGATGGACGCACGCAGACCGCGAGTCATTGCGTAGGCTACACCAAAAGTTAGACGAGCTAATAAGGCGCTTTACAGGAGATTCAAAGGTTTATATTTCATCAAAAAGAAGTTGGGCGCCATGGGATTTGATAAGTACCCCAAGTCTAAAACTTAATCTAAAATTGCGTCTGATTACATTAGATCTTATGGGATAGAAGACATTTTGACGGAGTCACCTATACATAACCAAGGCTGTATGTTCTATTATAAGCCTTCGGCATCGTACACTTACCTATACCGTAGAATCTACTTGACTTCAGCAAACGCTGATTTATGTTTCGAGCACAAGGTTACATATCAAGATATATCATAATTATGTACTTATAATGTTTAAGACTATCACAAGTTCATATCTTTGGCAGTGATCCACTATCGCTAAGTTATTCATCGCTACAATCGCTTCTAAGCTGATGGCTCGACATAAAGAGTTAATTATAGTTAATCAAATACAATACTTAGGGTAGATAAGTATCATTAATTTTGGAAAATTTCAGGGACTGATTAATAGAATAAGTATTTAAACTGCTTATCTGAGACTTCTCACGGATTGCTAGAGAGCACTTTAATTCGATACCAATACAATCTTACGTCCATATTTTCATAAAACGGTCGTGTCGTCTCTAAGGTAGACAATTTGTCCAAGACGATAGAACGTATGGAAATCCCAGCAGTCTATTTGCCCTTCGTGTACGTTATTGCTAATTTTTATACGTTCTATCGTCTGCTTAGCGCCTAAAAAGCACAGTAAACCTCATGTTTTACGTAAGCAACACATATTTGAACAGCAAGAAAACTGAAACAGCAGTATGCTAAGAATGAAAGACTGTTTGCGGAAGACAGATGCTGGTGCATTTTAGGAGAAATCTTGTTTATCGAACTGCAAATCTCAAAGGAAAGGCTTAGTTTTGGTCACATAGAAAATATCAGCTAGGTTTGGTATTAAAAACTACATTGTAGTGACTAGTGGCCTAGTTATGCGATAAGTCCAAGATCTAATAATAGTGTTGCTCTACGTCTTGTTACTACGTGTATAACAAGCCGTAACCCCCACCAGGGCCGTAGCACGGCGAGTTTTAGAAAAATTTTGTCTTTGTAGAACATCGTTGTGACAAAGTGCCATCTAACACCCGAATTCCCTAGGTACAGACGCCAGCACATCAAGCTACCCGAAACTGTCAAATTTTCCCAATCAACTTTGAACCTTACGCTTTAGCGATAAAGTTTAAAATCTATTAAATAAATTTGTCTGTACACAGCCACGTGGTAGGGGGGAAGTCAGAGAGTTTTTGAGCAAGCATATGCAGGGCGAAAAGTTGACAGCTAAGTAGGTGCGGCATGATGACAGAACACGGAAAATATATTTGAAAAGGTTCAGATAGGAGCCCCGTGGTCAGAAGTCCACTTTTAGATTTCGAAAATGGATCAAAAATTAAGTGATCTTATGACCCTGGCTTTCGAATGACGTTGATAGAGGGGAGCGCTGTTAGTAAACATTTGTACAATTGTTTTTTGAAACGTATTGAAAAAACAAGATAGCGGCGTTAGTTCCGATTTTGTCCAGGCGGAGAAAGAACCTTGTGGCGCTGTAGGTACAAAACATACTCACGATCTCCAGACATGGCGCGAACCAGTTCCCGTAGAAGCATCCAGCGTTCAAGTTGATGGTGTTAGAACCGGCAACGTAGAGGAAGTCGGGGGTATACAGCAGGCATCCGCGACCTGCCACCCAACGGAAGACCTGCTCGTGGTACCGCACATTGCGGTAGTTACAGGTCTTCCTTGCGTCTGGCGGTACGGTGTTTGGTGGCTCCTAAAGGTAAATGTTATGAATTAAGAAAACCCTCTTTAGTTAACTATGTGAAGATGCTTTGACAGACAAACTGAAAGCATACAGAAGGTACAGCACCCAAAAATAATATCACCCTCTTTCTATGCTGTTGAAATCCGTATAGTTCATGAAAACTATGTTCGTAATATATTGATTCTAGACTACATCAACGTCGTGCAGTAGAATGCTTGCGTATCCTATCGGCAGATCGGATATCTACCAATCAATCTACGAATATCTGTCGAACGTGAGTACCTTTCCACTTGCAAAGCTCTCATTATATTGGAACCTTGCTAGCCGCAGCTTGTGTAATGTGCACGGTGGGTATGTATACTTATCACCGAGTACGTGTGGTGCAATACTAGGGGTTGGAAGTAGGTATCTCTATATCTATAAAAATCTATCTAAGTATCAACATCCGCCTAATGGCGGATGTTGACAGGGTAGTTTCTATCTTTTTGCAGTGTCGAAGGGCGGTTGCTTCAGTGTCTTCATATACTTTTTAAGACAAACCTGCTGCCCGATGCGTTCTATATATCTTCCATTTCTTTCAAGACTCACCTCACAAATGTAGATGTTGGGCCTCTCGCAAGCGAGACGGTCGTTCTTGGCCCGGATGGCGACCCGCGTGTCACGCTGGTGCCACACGTCGATGTCCACGTTCACAGGGTTCAGGACATCGTTGAGATGGGTGTCCACCTACAAGCAGATGGTTAGCAGAAAAACTAATTGGTACCTACAATGTTAAGTTTGTTCTTGGGATAAATTCATTCCAACTACGGAACCCTTCATTGTGCGTGGTCCGACACGCACTTGGCCGGTTTTCTTTCATCATCATTCTTCACACAGCCATCTATCTTTTATTTGGCCTCCCTCTCCATCCATCAACATTTATATTTATTCATTACTCTTTTAGTCACATGTGTTTGTAAATTATCCAAACATTGTATCAAAAATTAACGCCTAAGCCAGTCATTACGTAGGCTTGGTGCCTTGGCACTTAGTACTTAGTTAACTATTTCTACCTATTCATAAAGTAGGTAACTTCCAGTAAGTTTATAACCGACAGAAACCTTATAAATGCATTTTTTAACACCCTTGCTCGTAAAGCTGATGTAATTCCACCGGTTTTAAATATGTAAAGAGGGTCATAAAAAACGCGTGTGTTATCAAAGCAAATAGTTAAGTTATAGTCCATACAAATTCCATAACAGTATTATTTGCCATTTCGAATTTGGAACTGATCGCCGCCGCACGACTCCAGCTAGTGAGCAGCGCGCTGTTGCTATTCAAATTTCGAACTAATCGCCGCGCGGCGCCAGTCAGTAGGCAGTGCTAGCGCGCTGTTAATTAAAATGGCGGGAAAGCAACAGTGTGCATTCCAACCCATATTACTTATATTACTCTTTGGTGCATTCAGGGCCGTCTTAATCATATTGGGCGCCGGGGTGCGAAAATCAGCTTGCGCCCCCTTGCCAACAAAAAGAAATCAAACTTAATTTTTGTCTTCCATTTTTAAGATGATTTTCACCAATTTTTTCCAAAAGATTTTTTCGAGGCGGTGACGTGCGGTTAAGGCTAGCGTCCACTAGGCGGATCGGGTCGGGCCGCATCGCAACGCAAAAATACGCCTGGCTATGTTTTGTATGAAATATCGTTTATTAGCGACGGATCGGAGCGCGGCGGCGGCGGGCGGCAACGCATTGGCGGATCGCTTCGCAGGCGTATTTCTGTCGGCGGTGCGCTGCGACCCGCCCCGATCCGTCTAGTCGACGCAGGCAGGCGGATGTTGTTTCTGTAAATCTTCACGTAATATATTAAGCAATGTTTCAAATTTTCCAAAACACATTCGAAAATACTCGAAGAATTTGACTGGATCTTTCTTCAAATCGTTAAACAAATGATGGTATTCACCAAATACATTTCTTTTCTGGCATATATCATGCACCCACACCTTGTGTACTCGTCGTCGTTTTTTATTTTTTTGCTCTTCCTCAAGAAGGATTTGAAACCATAACATCTCTTCGTCTGAGCTGTCCATGGTAGCGCGATGTCAGTCCAAGCACGAAAACACGTCTGTAAGATCAAATCCGCTTAGGCGGTCCGCCGCGCCCCGTACAGATGGACGCAAGAGCATCACAGAACCGCGGCCCGTTCCAATGCGACCCGCCCCGATCCGTCCCTAAAGGACGCCAGCCTTTACAGCGCGCTGGAGCGTTGTGGTTACAATGAGTGATCAGTAATGGCCTGATCGGCTTGCGCCCCGTAAGACCTTGCGCCTGGGTGCCGCGCACCCCTTGCACCACCGGGTAAAGACGGCCCTGGGTGCATTCACAGATTGAGTTTATTTAAAATAAAAAAAAAAAACAGTTTATTCCGTAATTTAAAAACTTGGCTGCATGCTCTAGTGTCTTTGCCAACATTTTCACGCAGCTGCAGCCACGGCAGAAAATAATTCTCGCGCCATTTTTCTCAAATTTTCTTTTCTTTGTTTGTACTTGTATTGTGAAATTTTTTTTTTCTGTTTCCTCGCAAATGTGTTAAAAAACGTCGTACGATATACGTGCGTATTGGTTATAACATGCTCGGCTCAATTACGCCCTCGCCTTCGGCTCGGGCTGAAATTCCGCCTCGCATGTTATAACCATCTTTACGCACTAATATCGTAATGTACTATAACGTAGGTACTTATTGTACTTATAAAATAAGTTTTGTTGAGCCGATCCCAAATAAATTGGGATAAGAGCAGAAGAATGATGATTCTATAAAATAAGTAAAATACCTGCGTCCCATGTAAACTTAAGATCCATATGATAAAAATATAATGTTGAATATAGTTCAATAGACGTTCTTGCATAATTTCCAAAAAGCACTGTTTTTGCACTTGTAGAACATAATGAAATTGAAAATATTTTAATTGATTTTGAAGCACTGTCACTAAAAAAAATCAAATCACCAAATTAAGTAACGTCCATACGACGACACGAGTCACTGCACGAAAGTGTTTGGAAATCGAATACCATCAAACATTCTGGCACGAGGAATATCCATAACAGCTTTGTTGATTGTCTTCAGTTCTGAATGTATTTTCATTCGTCGCGAGAGGCACACTAATTATTGTGCTAAACAACCCACTGTTTACAAATTATCTGCAGCCAATTGCTACAATCAATTGATAACTATTAATCATGTTATGGACATATCTCTATAATCGGCTGTGATTGAATTTGGTGAAAACATGTGTTATTTTAAAACAATGCGTATGAGATCATTCGATTTTACGTTGAATTGGACGAAGTTATTGATTGAATTAGTTCATTTAGGGCTGATTTTTCAATCGACAGATGATTTTTATTCTTGGAATAAAACTGACGTTTAACAAATTTTGTAAAAAAGTATCTGGGGATGGAAAAATTAGCCCTTATTAGAGTAATTAGTAGAGGAATGTGTATAGAGAGTGAGACGATGAGAAAGTCCTTGTTTCTCATTGTCTCTCTCTCTCTCTATACACATTCCTCTACTAATTTACCTACAAAATGCTGATATGGGGATATTTAATAGCGTTTTAATAGTTTTATGGAGCCCAGCCGCGTGCTATGATGGTTTCTATGATTTGCGTCAATATCTTATCTTGGAATTTGTAATGTTATTCATTATCAAGAACTTTTCAACTGACGCGGACGGGATATTATAAACGTACGATACCTACTTAGTATAACGAGTCACGACTGCACAGGCGCGGATTCAACCCTCAAAAAAGGTTGTGGTCACATCCACCGGAAAATCGGCCAAGTGCGAGTCGGAGTATGAAGTCGCTCATGATCGATACACCTAGTGCATTCCTACAAAGGAGATGTTTACAAAATATATGACGCTCTGACCAAGATTTTACGCACGATTCATTGTATTTTATTTTATTAAGGCATATTAGGATATTATAAGTGTGAAAGTTTGTGAGTACGGATGGATGGATGTTTGTTACTCTTTCACGCAAAAACTACTGAACGGATTTTGACAGTAATATAGCATTTACGTCAGAATAAGGAAGTTATAGGATACTTTTTATCCCGATATTAAAATTATTAGTAAACCGCGGGGTGCGGATATACCTAATATCATCAACCTATTGATCACAATAGACCGTGAAAGTGTGACGTCACAAGTCTGATGGATTGTGGCCATGCCCATCGTGCCCACAACGGTGGATCCGCGCTTGTGACTGCAGAAAATAAAATAAAACATAATAAGGGTTCCTAGTTGACTACGGAACCCTAAAAAGGCAACCCGCCAGTTGAATATTAGCAACAAGTTACTTCAAGTTTGTTATTATAAGACTTTCCCATTTTAAGTTTTTGCTTTTTGCGTGTCTCGGATCCCCGTTTTGGAACGCAGTGGATGTTTCGTAATAATGCTGCGCTCCGTTGCTTTTTGGCAATCCCCAAGACGGAATATTTGCAACTCGGTGAGCGGCCAGGGTCTGAGGACCGTAGGTTAGGACGGGCAGGTTATGTGTAATATCAATGAGATTTCTAAACATGGGATGAGTTCCAGGAAGAGGTGGCGAAATGACCTAGACGCGTACGTACCGCAAGGGTTGGATCGAGGCTCTAGAAAAGGATGTCTGGAAGGATTAGCTCAGCAGTATGACAGCGTAGGCAAATTTAAAAAAAATATCTTTGCTTTGTTTAAATCGAACGTTTCCCTAACTATTGTGTCTGCTTCACAGCAATTCATTAAAAGTTTTCTGAATACGATAGTCGATACTTTATCGTAGTAAAGAACAAAGAACTCCCAATAATTTCCACTTCTAGATACTACCTACACCAGGGGAAATAGACAGACATGCACATTGGCAAATCTAGGGCTTTTTTTTCAGAGTCTGGCCCCTAACCGTTTTTTCTTATCCTCATGGAAACCCTCCGTCTGGGATGAACGGAGGGTTATATCGGACTTCTACCAACTAAAACCCCACTGTTCCTTCTATTATCATAAGTCGGGGGCCCGAGAGCCCCGAGAGATACTTGCACATTCGCCGCACCCTCGACTGATATCAACCCGCCATGCCTAGCGGGCCCCATCCCCAAGTGCGGGCGATCCCACGACCGATCCTTTTCTTTTAGCACGTTTTTCGTTAAAAACATTCTGCGCCTAAAAGAGTTTCGTCAATTTGGAGAATACACTTTTACCCCACAAAATGCTTTCCACTTTCGAGATCTAAATTAAAAAATGCATCGATCGAAGCAGCAGCGCGCGGAACGGCGCGGTGTTCCGACGTGCGAGCTGCTTGTCACTTTTGCATTGTGGGCTGTGGCACGAAATTTCAATGTACACCTACTCTAGCTTATTACGATTCAATTATTTTTGTTATTTCAAAAGTAATTAAATGGAATGTATTATGTAGGTAATAATAAGTTTGTGTAGGTCTCATCATCATCAGCCTATAATGTTCCCACTGCTGGGACACAGGCCTCCTCTCAGTGAGAGGGAGTGGGCCGTAATCCACCACGCGGGCCCAGTGCGGGTTGGTAGATGTCACATGTCTTCGAATTTTTGGTTCTAGGACATGCCGGTTTCCTCACGATGTTTTCCTTCACCGTTTTGTGAGCAGTGGTGATGAAATAATTTACACAAAGTAAAGCGCCTGTCTGGGTTCGAACCTACGACCTACAACTCGGTAGGTCTTGGTTGTAGATTATTTAATTGTTTTGAGTGATTGCTTTTGTGTGAAGATATATTATGTAAGTATCCAGCATAGAATTTCGAATAGGTCCCCAAACATCCTAGGGTGGGCACCAGACCATTCTAGGGTGGGCACCAGACCATTCTAGAGTGGGCACCAAACCATTCTAGGGTGGGCACGGCCCACCCGGCCCTGTATAGGTACGCCTATGGACATGCCTAAAAAAATTCATAATTTATCTGTGAGTGCCCCAAAAAAGGAACTTATGTATGTATGTTTTTAGGGTCCATGTACCTAGTACCTATGTCATGTTGCTTTAAAAAAAAATATTGCTGAATGGGCCTACTCTAGACCTTGTAGCTCCATTATTTTTTATTAACACAAAATAATAAGCTACGACGAAAGTTCTACTTCTGTTATAGTGTTGCCTAGGCTACGGTGATAAAGTTAGCAATAGCATTTATAACGGAAGGATATTTTATTAGTGATATATTTTTTATGAAATTAAATGTGTAAAGGCCCCGCCGATAGGCGCAACGCGACGAGAAGACGTCGCGACGCGATTCTGGTAGAACAATTTCCGTGAAATTTTCATAGGAATTGTTCTACTAGAGTCGCGCCTGTCTGTGGGAGCCTTTAACGCGCACACTAAAAGCAAGTAGGCATGATGAACACATTCTTCATAGGGAACAGAATTACCACTATTATCAGTGAGTATATTATTCAATGACCTTGCAGAAGCAAGGGTCAATGTCTTGACTCTTCGTTTTCCTTAATCGAAAAACACGTACGGACCATTACTTTACTTATTCGCCATTTGAGATAACAAGTTGATGTCACTAATAACACTACTTACAATTATTATTATTTTTTTGCTTTAGAAGGCATTTAGCATAACTCTGATATGGAACAAATAAACAATTTATGATAATACTAGCTGACCCGGCCACGCGTTGCTGTGGTAGACTAATATTGCAATAAAATAATATTGCGATTATAAATGGAGATGTGAGCTATCCTGCCTATCCTATCTTTCAAGTTGGATCAAACTGCACACGGTGTACAAATGGAGTCCATCGCGGACAAACATCGTGACACGTAATTTATATATATTAAGATGTGTATACAAGTAGTTATGGGTACCCTTGCTACAATAATTTTCTTGGCGATCCTACCAATGTAATCTGCGTCAGGTCAAATTACTTTATAATTTTTTTTTCTTTAACAAATGCAGTATGGGACACTTGATAATGTTTTGTTCAGTAGTGCTATTCACCTATAAATCTCACCGTTATAATTTGGGTGGAGTGGGCTTAAAGATAGCTGTCATTAGTGTAAATCTCTAGCATCAGATGGAATGACAGCTTACTTCACCTAACTTATCACGGTGAAGATTCTAACAGACCGGTCGTGCTAGTCGACCGGCTGGTCCCATGAAATAAGTTGTTCAGTTTGATGTCAAAGTCAAAGTCAAAGCCATTTGTTTCAAAAAGGCACATAAAAGGCACTTTTGAACGTCAGAAATTACAAGAAATAGAATAAAATTGATTCTAGTCGCCCATTCCTAAAGGTAGTTTTCGTATGGATGGTCTGTCCCTTAATATGACCACACCTTTCTAATAATAATATGAGTATTATATGCTGTGTACCTACGACGTATAAAGTGTAGAAATGACCCAAGGGGCACCGTCTCTATTGAAGTACCTAGATAAATATCATGAATGGGAACTACCATTTTGTTAAGGAAGATTCCGTATGAAAATAAGTTCCTGTGCTCTTCTATATAGTTCACTCCAGGAAATGCAAATTATGATGAAAATACAGAAAAAAACCGGTCAAGTGCGAGTCGGACTCGCGCACCGAGGGTTCCGTACAAATTTGCGGTTTTCGAATTTTTTCCTTTACTTCTTGGCAAATTTCATGACTCTAAGTCAACGGGAAGTACCCATAGGTTTTGATTCCCTTACGAGTGTCAAAACATGCGGCATGAACGGAACATAAACGCCCGTAGCTTTTGATTGCTTTGACTTAGAAGTTTAATTTTTCACTGCTTCAATCGAGAGATTGCAGCCCAGTATTTAATATTAATTTCAACTTGATAACTCCACGCGTTCCTGAGAAAAAGTCTCATGACAGACGGACAGCCAGACGGATAACAAAAGTAATCGAGTAAGGGTTCCGTTATTCCTTTTAAGGTACGGATCCCTAAAAGTGCTAGAAGGTTATCAATTACTTATGCAAAATTTTACGTTACTCTGTATCGACAACAACGTTTTGTAGTATAATGTAAATGCAAGAAGGCTTGCATATATTATGTACAGACGCCAGCACATCAAGCTACTACAATCTACCAAATTTCTTTATTAGATTTTCAACTTTATCGCTAAAGCATAAGGTTCAAAGTTGATTGGGAAAAACTGACAGTTTCGTGTAGCTTGATGTGCTGGCGTCTGTACTTTATTTAAAACCCCATTCAACAACACGTGAATAACCTACTTCAGCTACTCCAACTACCTACCTACACACGCCTATTTTTGTTCGATCAAGATCTGAAACTCGACAATGTACCTACATTGTTATTTTCATTATAAAGAATTACTAAAATAGGATGCCTCAAGGAACTATTGTCCACTGATACCCATCTTTCTTTGAATAACTATAACATTGCATAGTCTGTGTAGGCAAGAAAAAAAAAACTACGTTTCAAGTTCAGCCAGATCGGAAATAGACAAACTAAAATGGAAATATGTCTGTCTATCCGAAAGATGAAATGCAAAATAGAGACACGTGTTAGTCTTTGACCCGACTTACTATAATGAGTGAAAATTATCAGAGTTTTCTTCAGTAATTAGTATCAATTGCGTATAAGTAAGTAGGCCGCTGCAGACGCAATTTGACGAAGTGGGGGATTACTGACCCAACCAATCCAACAATCAGTGCTTGTGCGGTGCTTCTGATCGGATCATGCCCCATTTGGTGGAATGTCCTAAGTGCTCGTTCACCTGCACGTTGGATGACCTAAAGAATTGTACTGATGCCGAACTCAACGTGGCCACCTACTGGGCTCTACAACCAAGACAATACTGCCGGTCGATTCTGTAAAAATCACACCGTGAAAACTTAGGTGAAGTGAGTTTGTTTTTGCTAGGAATTGACACTATTGACAGCTCACTCCACGCTCACTTCACCTAAGTTTTCACGATGAGATTTTTACAGAATAGCACCGCAGGTTGGTTTTTGAAGTGAAAACTTCTTTAGGCGCGTTAGGCATTTTTTGAGATGGGAACAAACCATTGAACTCGCGCCACTGTTACCGTAAGCGACAGCGCGCGTGTTTTGTTTATAAGACTATAAAAAAAATACCCGCTTCGGATGTGTTCTGCTGTCCTCGCGATGTGCTCGGTTTAAATGTATATCCGATATGTCAGTGAGTGATGGCAAAGTATTCTGCGGTGCTATTCTGTAAAAATCTCACCGTGAAAACTTAGGTGAAGTGAGCGTGGAGTAAGCTGTCAATAGTCTCAATTCCTAACAAAAACAAACTCACATCACCTAAGTTTTCACGGTGAGATTTTTACAGAATCTACCGGCTGTTTGTGTTTTGTTTTCGCTTGTGTCGGCACTCCCGGAGTGCCACTGTTTTTTACCGGTTCCAAATTTTTACAGGGTGTTCTACCCATGAATATGAACAACTTTCACTATGGGACCAACCATGAAATCACGAAAAAAAAATCAGCTGTTTCATACAAAAGTTCAATTTACGTTGTTGAGCAGACACATTTTTCGAACATGCAATGGATTAGCAATATCCTTCAAAATTATTCAGATTGAGATTGATACTATGTTACGCAATTAGGGTGCGGGTTAAGACTCCTACAAACAGGCGCGACACGCGATATAATCACGCGCGACACAAAGGCACCGCTCGTTGCGCGACTTGCGGTGCCTTTGTGTCGCGTGTCGTGTCACGCCTGTTTGAAGGAGCCTTTAAGTGGTCGCTTACGATTAAAATCACACTGTGACAAAGTTCATTATTGCAAGTATGAACCAGTTATTAGGCAAATAAATGTTTTTTAAACACTGATAATTACCTGTTTAATATGTAATTTTATCGAGTATTTCAATATAAATAATATTGATAATAAAATTGCAAGCCAATTGAGAGGTCGTGACTTTATTATTGTGCATAATTTTCTGTTTTTGCCTAAAGTAGAAGTTAAATACATAAGCAAACATTGAATAAAATACTTGCTTTGAGGAAATACAGGATGGAACTGTCAAATTTTCCCAATCAACTTTGAACCTTATTTTTTTTGTTTAGCCTGCGCTGTCCCACTCCTGGGCAAAGGCCTCCCTCCACTCCTTCCATCTTTCGCGAGTCCGCGCGCCCTCCTTCCAGTTTTGATGGAACCTATGCAATTCGTCCCGCCATCTACGTGGTCTGCCGCGACCCCGCCTCACTGTCTCAGGGCACCAATTTGAACCTTATACTTAAGCGATATAGTTGAAAATCTATTAAAGAAATTTGACAAATTGTAGTAGCTTGATGTGCTGGCGTCTGTACATCGACGCGCAACCTGCTAAGTATGGATTTAGTAACTGCATGATTCTGAAAGTTGAATTTTTTTGTCGGTTATTTAACAAAAATCAGCTGATCGAGACATTTTGACCGCGTATGTATTGCACTTTTCTATAGAACAGCTGATTTTTTTCTGTGTGCTGAGTCTAGAATAATGTGCTGAAATCTTTGGTTACAGTTTGCGCATCGATGTTTCTGCCACCCTGTAAAATGTCAAATGTAGGTGTAGTCGTAAGGAGCATAGATGATAAATGATTTGATAAATAATTTTATTTTCTATAAGTAGGTTTGTACAAACACTTTTACACGTCATTCATGTTATACAATACCTAACGCGTTCTAATGGTCACAACATAATAACAATTTTTTTAAACTAGGTGAGGTCGGCGTTTCCTATCGGACTACTCTGAGAAGAAAGGCCGAAACAAACTCAGAGGTCACAGTCAATCATTACTGTTAAAACCATCTTCCAACTTTTCATGACACTATTTAAATACGTAATTCAACGAATCGTCTCGACACATATTCTGCGATGTACGAGTATATCATGAATTAATCAAAACATATTATTTCATTTATTTCTACCAAGTGATGCCATTACTTACATAATAGATATCTCCGCAGCTTCACATACTTAGAATGATGTCTATTCATTCAGTGCTTTGGAAAATACCTATAAGTATCAACTAATAAGTATTAACTAAAAAAAGTGGCACTCCGGGAGTGCCGACAGAAGTGAAAACTTAAATAATTACGTGTGTTTTTAATCGTCTTATAAACAAACACGCGCGGTGTCGGCTACGGTAAGAAGTTTTCACTTCACTTCACAAAATGTAGTAACGTGGTTCCTGAAAATTGTGGCCTACGGGCTACGGGCTACGTGGTCACGACTACGCGCGCTACGATCGAGTCTGTGCTACGCGCTTCGGTCCGACAGTACCTAAATATTTTAACTTATTACACAGAATAAAGAATAAGTAATAGTACTTATTGAGGTGAAAACTTCTTTAACCGCGTTAGGCATTTTTGAGATTAGAAAAAACCATTCAGTATTTGCGCCGCTTGAGGGTTTCAGCAGGCGCAGCAGCGGCGCCAGCACAGCCCGCCGTCACACTGACACAGGTTGCGTCCCACACCAGAGGCCTACCCACCTTTCAAGGCAACTACGTCATACCTTCTGGTCTCTGCCCATCGTCACATACCAAGCCGTTTGGTTGTAATACCACTGGTACGCCGGCGGTGACAAAGGATTACTCTTACTTTACCTTTCCAGAATTTCGCACTATTAAGTAGTTTGTGTTCATTATTTTACTGACAATAATTTATGACGCAAGATATTATCGAGTGTTCAAATGTTTGTAGGACAAGAGTTCAAATGTTTGTAGGTCTGGGACCTTCACTTATTTGTAACTAGCTGCGCGCCGCGGTTTCACCCGCATAAGTTTCGATCCCGTGGGAATATCGAGATAAAAAGTAGCCTATATGTTAATCCAGGGTGTCAACTACCTTCATACAAGTTTTTATCAAAATTGGTCCAGCCGTATCAGCGTGAAGAAGTAACAAACATATAAACACACACACTCACAAACTTTCGCGTTTGTAATATTGCTGACCCGGCTAACTTCGTACCGCCCCGCCATGCCAGCCGCTCTGACCCCGCTTTTTAAATCTCTGATATCTTCTAAGATATTCATATATATGACAATATATAAATAATAATAACTATGACACTATATAGAGCCTATGACACTCACAAATAATGTGACTTTCTATTGGTAAAAGAATTTTCAAAATCGGTTCAGTAAATTCAGAGATAACCCCCTACAACCTCACAAACTTTATCTCTTTAACTCTTTATAATATTAGATGAAGATGATTAGATGATTATTGGTATTAGTATAGATTTCGCCCATTCACGTCACAGTTTTTTTTACATATTTCCCAGTGTCCAAAAGGCTTGCTCTTATATCGTCGCGTTCGTTTTGTTCGTCAAACCCGAATGCGTCGCCGCGCTGAGTTCACCAAACAAAATGTCCCGTACGATCAGATTCTGTCTACAGAATACCAAAAACATTTCATGTAAAGTACCTTGCCAAGACTTACATAACGCATTCACTGTTAAAAAGTTATCAGATCTAATGTAGAGGCAAGCCCCTAACTCTACAAACCTTACATCTTTGTGTCAAAATCACTGGGTCGACTTAGCTGTTTCGCGGCCATCACACAGACATTACTATGGGCTTATGGTAAAAAATTTGGTCACTGGTTTTTCTGTTAGAAAGAAAGAAGAAAGAAAATACGTTTATTTGCGGCAAACATGACGCATAAAAATAAAAGACACAAACAACAGAAAAACAAAAATAACAATTTGGGAGAAAGTATGCGTCACGTCTACGCAAAACGGCCAACGCATCTGCAACGCATCGGTCTGTTGTGTCATACAATAGTTTAATGGAACAGCCAAGCCATACATTTGGACCAAGATGTCTAGTTTGTAGAGTCAGGCCTTGTAGAGTTAGGGGCTTGGCTCTACATTAGACCTCTTAACTTTTTTACAGTGAAAGCGTTATGTAAGTCTCGGCAATCTGTTTTTGGTGGAATTTCATTTATTTTTTGTACGGTGCTCTATTTCTTTTTATATTGAACTGACCTGTTCTCTCTAAGAAATACAGACTTGCACAGCTCCCTTTTTAAGGGGGCTCGAGGATGAAAGTTAAAAAAAAAAATTGTTGTTTGTGTACAAATCCTAACCTGCATACCAAATTTCAGCTTTCCAGGGCTTTGTTAAGTCCCCTAGAGGTTTTGATGAGTTACAAGAGTGAGTGAGTCAATCAGTCAGTGACGAAATCATCGTCTTTTAGGTATTTGTAAAATCCAAAGTATAAAAACTAGAGTATGTTTTATAAGCTTCTAACTATATATGTAGATATTATCCTGATAATAGGGACACGGACAAAACATTCAAAACAACAAAACATTCAGTCAAAGTGACCTCTGCGTTGCCACCGACAACGCCCGTGGAAGTGGCAAAGTTTTGGGAAAACAAGATTTAAAATAAAGTCGTGCCAGCGACACGAAGAAGGAGAATCCTGATAGTTTGAGCTTTCTACGAGTAGCATTATCCAGGTCGAAGCTTGTCAGGTTTGAAAATACGACAAAACGCTTTAAGAAAAGGAAGGTAGGTAGTGCCCCTTTTTATTAATGACCCGTCTTGCCCGGCGGCACTGCCGAGCCCCCAGATTTGATATCTAAGCTAGGAGGTAGAATTCGTTTTTTTTTAATAGAGAAGTTAAGTCTAGGTCTCTTAAACAAACGTGATCAACAAAATGTAAATCAATTGCCATTTGAACCCATAATGCGTTTGATAAAATTAAATGAAGAAACACCACACAGTTCAAATTAGGCATGTCTATGACACGACATGACGGACCTCCCGACGTCATATTAAAATACATCATGCTTACGCAGTTACGCACTAATAAATCTTGATAACAATTATTGTGAACCATAACAAAAACTTCATATTACCACGAATATAACAATTACATAGAGGAGCCATGCTTAGAGAAATGAGCAGTTTACAACAATGATGTAATATAATATTATGATTTTAGTATCCGAACCCTTGCAATAACAGCTCCAAGCGATAACTTACCAAAACTATGTATTTATAACAAAAATAACTAGTTCATATAAAAACTTATTTTCGTTTGTCTATTAATCGACCGATTAATAAAAAAAGCAAATATTCCAAAGTTGCAATGTTTGTTTTTGTGACATCAGTCATCTATTCGAAAAAGTGGAAAGACTGCGTTGATTTCAAGTTTCAGTACAACCCACAGAGTACTTTTGATAGACTGAAAGTACAATCGGATGCGGCTGAAAACCAGTGTATTAAACGAACTGATTGCCTTCAGACTGCCGCCACTGTGGGGATACCGGCATCCTAAATTTAGACCAAACTAGGGTTCAGACTGCCTGCGCCCGAAGATAGCATGTCAAGCTTGAACGATAGCTTCCCATGCTCATCAAACCAGAGACCGATTGTAGTGGATACAATTCTATTGGCCGACCAAGTAACGCAGTAAGTAACTTCGCAAAGGAAACAGTCAAAACTTAGCTTTCCCAAAAGTCAACGTCAATTTGCTTTTGATCAACGAGGCCAGCACCCACAGAGCATGTAACACTTTAACCCTAATTGAGTAACACACTATCAATCTTAATCTGAATAATTTTGAAGGATATTGCAAATACATTGCTTAATATGTTCGAACACAATACTGCGCTCCAAAACAAAGATAGCTGACGTGGCTCAAAAGGCTGCTCAACTTAAATGGGACTGGGCAGGACATGTCTGCCGCATGCCGGACAAACTGTGGGCCCAAATAGCGCAGAATTGGTGCCCTGAGACAGTGAGGCGGGGTCGCGGCAGACCACGTAGGAGATGGCGGGACGAGCTCGATAGGTTCCATCAAAATTGGAAGGAGGACGCGCGGGCTCGCGAAAGATGGAAGGAGTGGAGGGAGACCTTTGCCCAGGAGTGGGACAGTGCAGGCTAAACAAAAAAAAAAAATATGTTCGAATTTGTCTACTCAACAACGTACTTAAATAACGCAATGAATATTGTTAAACTGTCAAAATGAAAGCAATTGCTAGTGATGGTGTGTTACGCAATTACCCCGCAGGAAGACCATAAAGCCTAGCCCAAGTAACACAAAATCGATATAATGGAAAAAGTGATGACCAGAAAATTTCTTCTAGCTTCGTTATAGAATTTGAAGGGTCTTAGCAATGTCTTGCTTCTGTATAACAGCATTTTATTAACTTTGTAGTTCCTAAAGCTATATAATCCTCTTTTTCAATCTTTTGTGCAGCTAAAGGTTTTATTTTAGACATAATTTATGTCTCTATACAGCTTCTAATACAGCTGTAAGCATTATACAAAAGTGTAGGCCGTATGTAAGCATTAATTACGGCTTAGGCTATTAAAAAGCATTTTAAAATTCTTTACAACTGCTCTATGTTTTATAACGACCTTTCGCATGGGTCACAACTGTTTAACGGTGTACATTGGTGCTGTTTTAATGCCAGCTTTTTAAAAGCATTTCATCATAATATTATATAGCCTTTATCTATACAAACGTATAATGACAAGAATTTTAACAAGCAATAAGTCGTATGCATGTCATCCGCATGCCTAAAGTTTTTAATTATGCTTACGCCATTTTGCTTTTTGTATCGATAATATTTAAAATTTAATTTTATGGTAAATAGTCCTTTAGAAAGGACTTCAACCCATAGTATTGACCGGCCGGTACAATACAGGTGTCATAATGATTAAAACTAAAGATTTCTTCGTAAGAGCATATTTTTTTTTACAATTCCACATATTTTTATAATATTTTTGTAATAAATAGCTCTTTAATTTGAAGGCGCATGAAATATTTGATTCAAATATATACATACTTTCACAGTAAACTGATACTCGCAACCTTAATTCACTCATAGAGAACAAAAACAAGAGTTTAATTACTTGCCTTGTAGAACTTATATTTTTTGTTGAAAGTATCCATGTTCTTTTTACACAAGATTTATTAATAATAACAGAAATTAAAAATAATATTTGAAAATGTTTTTATTTTGCTTTTGTAATGGTACAAGCTGTATAAGAGCCGCATTTAACATATGCGCACTGCTTTAACCTGTTTTCACAGCCCATTATAATGCGTTTATCATTCCGGTAGACAACCAATATAATGCTGCTAAAATGCCATTCTTATACTTAAGGCTGTATAATTTGGGGCCCAAATTAGCATTACAAGAGCTGTATAGTGGTTTATAATGCCTATATTTAGACTTCTTATAAAGCTATAATAATATGCTAATTCTGTTATCCATCGATTATAAAGCTATTTTGTGCTACTTGGGAGGTGTTTCAGCAATCTGATTCATTCAGTTTCTATATCAATCAGACATTATATAATGTCTCCAAGCGGAACAAGGTCTTTGAAAGAGATCTGTCTATTGGGCAGAGCCAGCTTGCGAGAACCTGAAAACACATAATGGCAGGATCATATCCGCCAAACCTGAGCGTTTGAGATAGATCGAGCGGCTCTATGAACATTTATACACTTTAACCAGTAACCCCTTTACGAATCTGGCAAATAACCCAAGAGCTATATTGACCCGACATTATTCCGAAGATATCCCAAACGTCAGCTTGTGTGAGTTATGGATGGCTCTGAAGCAGCTTAAAATCAACAAGGCGCCGGGTGATGACGGAATTACGGCCGAATTCTTGAGGGCCGGAACGGTGGAAAGGCCGTTCTTACAAACTTCCAGAAGCTGTCCGATTCCGTCATACTCGAGGGTAAAATGCATGGAACAGAGGTGTGGTGGTACTCTTCTATAAGAAGGGCGACAGTACCTTGCTTAAGAATTATATAGGCCCATCTCAATTCTGAGCCATGTCTACAAGCTGTTTTCAAGAGTCATCCCGAACAATCTCGCGCGTAGGTTTGACGACTTCCAGCCTCCCGAATAAGCCAGATTCCGTAAAAGCTTCAGCACCGTAGACCACATACATACGCTACGACAGGATATACAGAAGATCGAAGAGTATAACCTGTCTCTCTGCTTAGCGTTTGTGGACTACGATATACTTAATATACCTTCGATTCGATCGAGACTCGGGCTGTATTACTGCAGCCTCTCCAATGGTGCCAGATTGACTATTGGTAGCTACTTTAGCAAGGTAGATCTTTACAGATCTGTAACGAATAAAATGTACCTTCACTTCTGGCACCTGCAGAATACTTTTTTAATCAAATCCCTAACAAGCACTATGTATATGGAAGTAAAATTCAGTATGGTGCTGGAAAATATAACGCTAAAATCCTATTCAAGCTCGCTCGTACATCCTTTTTCTTATTTCTCAACCTTTTCTGCATATGTCGACAACATTATAACTCCTGTTTATGTATGTTACCTACCAGAACCAGGGTGCTAGAACTTTCGAGCTCGCTTCACTCGCTTGTTACATTCTACATTCTCAAATGAAATTATTCTGGACAAATGTTTAAATGTAAATATTACCTATTCGGAGTGCTAAAATTTTCGAGCTCCCTTCACTCGGTCTAGCATCATATATTCGTCCAATACCTACTCTAACTTTCCGGTATAAGTTGACAAAGTTTTGCCGCCCCGGCCCCCAACTTAGCTTAATCCCCAACGAGCTTAGTCTGCCACTGCGTTTGGGGAAGCTAAATTCAATGCGATATCTTACGTTGTAGATAGATATATCTCTAAACATCGTTATTAACCTATATCCTAATTAAGCAATCAGAATTCTCCCACCATACTTGCATTTTGCGGAAGTTATGAAATGGTAGGTCCATTTCATAACTTCCTAGTTATTAGTAAAAGTCATATAAACTTGCGTCAGAATCAAAATAATATATTATCGCGATAGCTTTTGTATTTGAAATGTAAGTTTAAAGTTTATCACTGTTGACTTTATGCAATGGACCTTATTTTGTTTTTGGGTGACGACTAAGTAGATTGTTTGTGATGCCGTTCGGAGTTTCCTCCTGACGTTAGCGTCCCCCTAATCTTGAAGGTGTGAATGCCAGCAGTTAATGCAGTTATTCCTTAGGCGGATCACACCCTGCAACGCACTACGTAGGTACGCGACGGGGTGCAGTCGCAGATGATGCGCCCCCGCGCGTGATTTTTTACATATACATAATACAAATTCAATAAAAACGCGCTTTCGCGCGGTGACTTCGTTTCGCGAGCCCCGTCGCGTGGCGCGTTTGACTTTATGATCCGTTGCTATAATCGTAGACGTTCTAAATTTACCGAGGTACCTATAACCCGCTCTAACTTAACAATGGTTTAGGCGGCAACATCGCTTGTTATTAATAATAGGTAAAGGCTCGTACACACAGGCGCGACGCGACACGCGACACAAAGACACCGCAAGTCGCGCGACGAGCGGTGCCTTTGTGTCGCGTGTCGCGTCGCGCCTGTGTGTACGAGCCTTAAGTAGGTACTTATACGTCGTCGATCGATTTTCGCGACCGGCGCGATACCGTTTTAGTTTCGGCTTCGAAACCCTGCTAATAACATTTTAGTATCAAATAAAATTGGGATCAATCAGTATGCGTCTACGTAATTCAAGTAATAACTTATTTATAAAATCAACTAGGCAGCTATTTGTTCATCCTTGACAAAACAGAATTAAAAACCTCGTACCCCCGAGCCCCAAGATGTACCTACTGTTTAGTTTGGGGCTCACTGACAAAATATGAAATAATATATTGTAATCTAGCGGTAAGTGCTCTTTAAAGCAACTCACGGTATTACCTACCTGGACAATAAAATAAGGAAAACAAACATACCTACACCTACATGCACCTACTTTCGTCACAATTCATGAGTTAAGCTTCACTAGCCCACCACACTCAATTAGAGAGTCAATAGGCACTCGACAAAGTCCCACCACCACCCACTGCAACTCCTGAATTCGTGTAGGTAGGTACCTAAGTAGGTAATAAAGTAAGTAAATGATCAATAAACCCTCACCTGCTGACAGGAAAAAGAACGTTTTCTCTGTATACAGGGTTATTGGTAAAACATTAACAACCTCTTATGAGGTCATTGTACTTACTCATCATAATGAACAACTTTTACTATGGGACCAAACCTGAAACCGCGAAAAAAATCAGCTGTTCCCTACATTTTGACGAGTTGTACGTACATAAATGTAGAGAACAGTATTTTAATTTTAATTTTTTGATGCCCTATGAATATTAAAGCCATCATTTCATTCAAAGTCAATTTTGACCAACTTTTGTTCAATCTAGGCCAACTTTAGATATTTTCTTCGGTAAATAATAAACCAAGGCTTTAAAATAATAATATTTAAAACAAAAAGCGACAGTTAAATTCGTGTAATCAACCGATGTTTCGAAAATGGTTCTATTGTCCCCGGTCTACCCTACTATAAACCTCTGCCAACTCCTTCGGGGATATAGGGGTGATGCTAATTTATGTTACGTGTTGTTAAAAATCTGTGTTCCTCAACTTAAACACTAAAATGAACCGTTTCATATGTAAAAATAAATAAAGCTATTTTGATAATTTAAAAAAAAATGAGCAGCGATAAACGATATATGGAGGATGACGAAAAATCATAAATAATTAGTACTATAATTTCCTCGGCGTTTAAGAGATAATTAGATTTTTCATACTAGCTTCATACAAATTTTTCGTAAAAAAAAATATAATTCCTTCGTTTTTCTGCAGAATTAACTCGGGTGTCATTTTTGTATACAGTTTTTGTAACTAATAGAAGCGATATCCGGCAAAAATCCGGCACTTGCAAATTGAAATCCCAAAGTCTATGAAAGCCGATTTTCAGCCCATCGCATCGTGAGACGCCAGCACAGCAGCACTGTCGTCGGTACCTAATTCTAAATCCAAATCTTTCCCAAAGCATGCTTATATTGTAACTAGGGTTGGCAACATTTTTTAAATCGGATACAGTATTTTCGAATTCATTACCTATAAGAATATAGTAGAGGGCGAAAAAAAATAGGGATGTTTAAAAAAAAACGCATGTTTTTGCTACTTTGAGGTTTTTTTTTATGTCTCATATCTATTATTGTTACACTCTAATTTAAGGTTACAAAATAACTACCATTAATTTAACTAGTAAGCGACATTTTAATAAATTATTATTTCCTTGATCTGTATCTTCGTCTCACTTTTTTTTTCAGACTCCTTCAAGGCAATTTGTTTCACAAAGATATAGGTACTTATTACGGTCTATGTTTTTTAGAAATAAGAGTTCTTAAATTTTAGGTAGGTACCTACATAGTTATGCTTAAAATCTGGATGTATTATTATAATACATACCTACTTACAATACCTATTCAAAATGTGCTTGGAGTGATTTGTTTAGGTTAGTAAATTGTTATGTTCAAAATATACAATCTGACACTGCTCTAAGAATGTTATGCAGAACATATAATAAATTACATCAGAAATTATCGTGGATTGCCCTCGATCCGGTTATTATCACTAATGTAATAAAAGAGAACTTCAATATATTTTTAAAAAAACATGTTATTTCTAGAAAGTTAGAAACATGTCTACCGGTATTTCAGGATCTGCCTGAAAGACCGGTTTATTAGTAGATTATATACAATGGTGCCAGACGGACGTCGCAGAAGCTGATTATTTTGACAATTCAACAACATTACAACATTAATTGCGTGATTTACGTTGTCGAGCAGACGAATTTTTCAAACATATGAAGGAATGGAAGTAATTTCCTTTAAAATTCATCGTTTTGGGATTAAGGGAGACACAGGTGACAAGTAACCAAACAACAAAAAAACTAAACTTTACATTCATTTAGAAAAGCGATTTTTTTTAAAACAGCTTGCGGGGGATCCAGGAACTCTCTACCTATACTGAGCGTATTTGAGCGGTTCGCAAATGCATAGAAATATTAACAAAATTACAAAATATAGGTACTGTCTTTAAAGCAGTTAACTAACTCACTTGTATACCCCTTTAAATAATACTTGAAGCTGAGCAGAGACAAGATAAGTGCAAGTCGTACCTACCTGTGTGATAGTGTTCCTTAGGTACATATAATAACAGCAGATGAATCATGGCGGGTTTGAACATAGGCTCTCCGAACTTTCGCGTAATTTATGTTCTCTTATTCACACTCGCCTTATGAGACAATTTGGTTTCTAAAATTATTATGCGCAGCCTTCTGCACAAAGTTCGGACTGGTTATGATTCAGTGACTGCGAGTACCTACTTAATTTCTAGTGCCAAACCGCTAGACAAAGTCAGTCGCTGAAAAATACTCTTGTCTAAATAGAAACTCTATCAAGTAAAAACGAGCTGCGGTGCACAATGAAAAACAACGCGAAAACTTTCGAGGGCTCTGCATGACTGAAAACGTTCATGTCAAAATGGTAAACTTGCCCTAATAGGTGTAGGCACCAACAGTACTTACCTAGTTTATTAAAATGCATGCCTTAATATTTTTATTAACCTTCCTCTGTGCTAACTTGAGAAGTCATTACCGGCGACGTTTACTCATTCAGTTTCAGAGAAAACCGCTTATGAGATACAAACCTACAGACACCATTGTATCATAGTTTTGCTAACTTCGACACGAAACTCTAAAATGCAAAACAAAACAAAACAACAAGTGACAAAAATAAATACCTTAATTTTTCAACGATGCGATGAAACTCGCGGGCTTTTGAACAAATAAATAAATGCATCGTTAGTATTTAAGTATAGATGAATCAACAAACTTGCCCTCAGTTGACGACGAGATTTCATCTGGGATACTACCCAGCTTTGGTACTTATTCCTAAGTATAGTAAAAAATAATATTAACATTACGGATATTGAGAAGTGGTGCTTTGTTTTCAGTATTAATTTGTGGTGTATCTACCAGGTTTATAATTAGAACTAAAGAGGTATTTATTTTTATTTTATTTTTATTAATTACTTAAATTAAAACAATATTATGATTTTGTTTATAAATTATCATTAGCTAGGCAATTATTGTTATATTGCGGTGTTTATTTGCTAGTTATGATTGTGACAGCAGAAAGTGTTTGTTTCCTTTCGGGAAAATATATGTACTTAGCTTTCCTTAATTAATATACCTAATAGACATAAACTTATGTGTGTATCAAAGTACCTAACTCAATAATTTTCTTAAAAAACGCTTATAAAGTGGGTAGATAACTGAGGTTCTTCCAGTATACCTATAAACAGTCGGTAATAATAAGATTTCCCGCACCGCAGATCTCGGTAGATATAGAGTGCGACCATTCACATTATTAAGTAAACAAAATGAGGAAAACAGATTATATTCCAATATATTATAATCTTCGACCTCACACGTGTGTACGATTAAAGGCTCTTGCAAACAGGTGCGACACGCGACGCGACACGCGACGCGAATCGCGCGCGACTCTAGTATCTTATAATATGGATGAATCTGATTAAAGTCTTCGAAAAATGTGTTTTATTAAAAATTCTTCTTATACAACAATAAAAATTATATACGACACGCATTTAACCATAATTGTATCGTAATTTTTTGTAATGTTCCTAACACTTGATGACAGATGACAATTAAAATATGTAAGCATACTGCATAGAACTAATCACATTTTTTAAAACAATTATAAGAATTAAAACTATAACATATATATATTATGAGATATTTTTGTGGAGCTGCCGTAATTTTATATATGTATAATGTGTTGTTCTTTTGTTAATTTTTTTTGGAACAAGGGCAGGTAGAGCGAATTTAAACCCTCGACTACGTCATGCAGGACTCAGCGCGAGCCGATTTTGCCCGATTTACTATTTTTGTGTTTGTTTAAAAAATATATTATGTAAACAAAAAATCCAACCTTTAAATTACAATTTATCATGTTTTGAACCGTTAATTTCCCTCAAACAAGGATGTATCTATGAACTAATTATATTTTTTTCAGAACCTAAATTAAATACTTACTGTGTATAAGTTCTGAAAAAATAATGTAATGTAATTTGACCATTTAAAGTTGATTCATACGGGCAAATTCGGATAACCAGGGTTAAAATTCTAAAACAATCAAACGATCTAAATAGCATTTTATAATGTATAAAATAAGAAACTTTATCTTTGTTTGATTTTTAACCACACTAAGACTAAGCAATCGTAATAAAATAATATATTGCGTACTAGACAATGATTGTGTACTAATTGGTCTAATGAATTGACTCAAAAAAGCAAGTTAGTACATCTTTATATCAATCAATGACGAGAGCCTGATTTATGTTTAAAAATAAATCTAACAAGAAGGTCTTGCCACTGTTGTTAGGTGTTTACTGTGCTTTCAATAAGAATTCAATATTTTTTATCTTTCAATAATAATGAAATAAGAATTTAATATACAATAATTTGTAATAGCATGTAACTGTTACACTAATTTCCACTGCGAGCAAAGTCATTAGTTAGATTCAGATAAAAATGTTTAAATAAAAAAGTCTCAGTATATCTATATAGTCATGTTCAAACTTACCGCGTTTGCATTTCAGATTATACGAAATCAAAACAATATATTTTAACCAATAGCAGCATTCAACACTTCGGCTGCGAGAATTCTGATTGGTGAATAAGAATTGCTCTGTGGCGCCTCTCCGACCTTATAAATATCGGCGCGATCACAAACCAGACCTCTTTTCCACAGTGTTAGTTCAAGGGGACTCTTTCGGGTTATTTTTGTGAGCTAACTCTAAATTCAGAATGCCGGAGACCTCAAAAATGAATGGATACGCAAAAACAAACGGACATAGCTATGATATGGAAGAAGGATCAGTATTTTTATTCACATCAGAATCCGTCGGCGAGGGCCACCCAGGTTAGTTTTCTTTCAATAACTCTATTGCAGGAATTGTTCATTGAAAAATGGCCGCCTTAGCATGTGCGTAGATAAAGTATAATTATGATTCCTTTTGTTTACAATATTACTTGTGCTAGTCCTCGAAAATCGTTAATTGTCCGGCAATAACACACACGGACTGGCATGCTTTATTCAATGGCAATGTTTTGTTACATCATGGACCTCGTAGCTATTATCACAATTTACATTTGTCAAAATAATCGCAACACGTGGTCTGAGCCAAACAATGTTGAAATTTATGTTGGTATACACTTGCACTTTTACTTGTATTTACAATTTATGATGTATTTATTTCAGACAAAATGTGCGATCAAATTAGTGATGCTATCTTAGACGCACATCTGAGACAAGACCCTGACGCAAAAGTAGCATGCGGTGAGTGTCATGAAATACCATGATGTCGATGTGTAATTTCTAGAAATAGCGATACTTTTTGCTAACTACAGTGCTTTATTAACAGAAACTGTGACAAAAACCGGAATGGTGTTATTGTGCGGTGAAATCACTTCCAAAGCTAATGTTGACTACCAGAAGGTTGTCAGAGAGACAGTGAAACACATTGGCTATGATGATTCCTCTAAAGGTATGTAAATATTATCCTTGAATTACTATTCGTTACCAGAGGTATACAGTGCAGCTCCTTGGCTTGAAGCCAGTACTAGACAAACTCCAAATTCTAATTTAACTTCCCTCATAGTAATGGATGAATATTATTTCGTGCACACTAGGTTTTGATTGGCGTACACTAAATTTACTAGTGGCTATTGAAGAGCAAAGCCCAGACATAGCAAATGGAGTATATCAAGATAGAGAGGAAATAGATGTTGGGGCTGGAGATCAGGTACAAATTGTATAAGCACTTGCTGCACGGAATAACTCATGGGTCTATTGGCTATTTGATGACTAAACTTGCGAGTTTACATTCTGCATGTTTTACAGAATGAAAAGCGTTATCCATGACTCTGGGTTTCCATTTCACTGATGTCATAAAATTCATTCTTGCCAATCTCTACTACATCACCGTGGTCAGACAGCACATTTACAATGGGTGCATGAATATTTGAATTATCTTGATGATGTCTGACTGCCGTGTCACTTGATCCTCTATAATCATAGTCAAAAGTCTGCCATTAATTAGTACTAAAATAAGCATGTTGGGATCAGGGTTTGATTACAAGACCTGCTGCGTGATGCTTGCCTTGGACCAGCAGTCACCAAACATTGCCGCGGGAGTGCATGAGAACCGCAATGATGATGAAGTTGGGGCAGGAGATCAGGTATGTTAAAATCAATGTCTAATTAAAAATACTCTTGTTCATGTTTGAATAAGTAAATGATTATTAAAATTTGGTAATTTACAGCAGCTTTGCATTAATTTATTCATTTTTCATTTCATGGGAGTACATTCATATTTATTTCCATTACATACAAGAATTTTAATTTTTTACTGAATTATCTATTGTCCTGATACATTCCAAAAGTGTAGGTTTTATCTTCCACTAAATTATTATCAGACAATTATATCTCAATCGCAAATCCAGGAAATGTTTAATGATTGCTTTTCATTACATATTTATTTGAAAACATAGTTATTATGAATGTGCATGATTCACAGGTATGTTTTCTTTACCTCAACTTGGGAAAAATCCATGTGAAAATTTTATTGCTATGAATTGTGCAATGTTGAGGATAAACAAACTTTCCTTATTTAATTACAGCATGTGTTTGAAACTCTTAATGCAGTATTTTTTTTTTAATATATCAATATACCTTAGAATTACAAAAATAAGAAAATTGAGGTCATATTCTAAAAATGCTCTATTGTCAATCCCAATTATTTCTAACAATACTCCATCATGAATATCAATTTAAAAAACTAGAAACTAGTCAAGATTGTGAACTGAGTATTTCTTTACTGCAATAGACTAGAATAGTGACCTAATTGTGTGAGAAATAATTTTTATTTCCATATCATCTAATTTTATTTTCATTTCCAGGGTTTAATGTTTGGTTATGCAACTGATGAAACTGAAGAATGCATGCCTCTGACAGTAGTACTTGCACACAGACTAAACCAAAAAATCGCTGAACTACGACGAAATGGCGAATTCTGGTGGGCTCGCCCGGATTCTAAGACACAGGTAAATATACACAGTTATGCAATACTTTCCCCATGTCTGCCTGGCTCATTGGGGATTACAAGCGTGATGTTGTGTTGTATACCTTTTTACATGCAGGTAGGTATCAACTTTGTTTTGTAAACTTCATAAGACAATGACTTGGAAAATATGTTATTTCACAATAGGTAATATTAATTACATAAATATTTGTAGCAAATGGCCTGACTTTTAACATAAACAGATAGTTTATCTGGACTTTGCAGCTATTTAGTATGCTCAGTGATGTCAAAGGCCAAATGTTATTTCTATCAAGATTATGTTATTTTTTGTAAACCTAGCCTATGGTTTATCATTACGAAAATCAAGAATGAACTGTAGGCATATGACATTTTCCTTTATTACCTTTTCTATATTATTATTATTACGGTACTGTATTTCAGAAAAAGCAAATTTAATATTAAAATGAACTAAACTACCCAGTGTGTTCTACAAATCTGAATCTATAATTAGAAAATTTCGCCTCAGTTTAAAGTTAGTAGTATTGAAGAATCAATCTGTGTGGTACAAATGTCCACATGGACTGTCAAGTGACCACTGAATTTGTTTCGGCCTTTCTTCTCGGAGTAGCTTTTTTTAATAATATGATCTATAAAAGTGATTCCGATATACTCGATACAGAAGAAACAATTTCACTTCAAGATATAGTTGAGTTTGGTTCAGGCTTCTAAAATGGACTTAGACCCCCAGGTCATTTCAATAGCCAGAGCCTGCCAATCTGCTACATTGTAACGATACATTGTTTCAATCTTTGACCCTGTGCTCTACAACATTATAAGTAGCTTTGATTGATGCATATTGGTGTCGAGATTGTTAGATATTCTCGAGACCAGTGAACCCTTGTAAATCGGTACAAGCATAAATTAAACGCTTCTATGTAGCCGCCTTGCTAGTTCACCGGCGACGAGGCCAATGGGTGATGTTGCCGACCGTGATATCCTGGACAGTATGAAAATGAATTAATTGATAGCGTTTTCCGTTAAAAAGTCTACTAGATCGCCTTCTCATGTATAGAGCCAAACCCTCAGGGCGCCAATCGTGATTTAAACTGTTCCAAACTAACTTAGAGCCGATTTCATCAATAAAACTAAACTGCGTTCAAGAGCTATCAGTGTCAATAATCCACAATTATGATGACACTAACAGCTCTTGAACGCGGTTTAGATGTGGCTGATCGCGTTCGGTTTTATCGGTGAAATCGCCAAGTCGCCAGAGTGTTGTGTAGGTACGTATAGGTAATCAGAGAAAGACCTTTAAGAATATCAGTTATTATAGTTTATGTTTATTCTGAAGATCGCATGACGTAATCTCTGTCTAATGTATCAATTGTTGTTTAATGACTGAGCGTTTAAAATGACACCAGTGTCAAGCGACATTTGAGATCGCTCAATTAAATACACGATAGTATGTGCATTATAAGCGAACACACAGGAAGAACGAAAAAAATGTTACGTCTTTATAATTTCATGAAAGTTTGTAATGTCTACTTCATTAAATTGGAGACTTAGTACATATTTTTTTTTATTCTTAGTCCGTCTGACATATTATATTTACGCATCACGTCGCTAACTAATTCCTTGTCACAATCAAGGTTGTCAGGTGTTTGGTACTGGTATTCATTCACCCAAATGTTTAGTAGTTAATTTTCTGGGTAAAAAATGAAACTAATTAGTAATTATTTTAATCACGCACATTTAATATGAACATTAAAAAGTTATCGTATGTAGCTTTCGTAATGTTACCAGGAAAAAAAACCCTGTCGATGAAAACTATACTTAGTTCATTAAATTTTTTATTGGTATACTTATAGTAGACACAAGGGAATGAAATTTATAAAAAACGCAACATCAACTTCAGAAATTAAACTCGAAATGTAAATGAACTGTTTTTTTTTGTGACTAATCAATTACACAGGTAATTTCCAAGTCTGTTCTGGAATTCGTGGGAACTATGTATAGATGTAGAAGGAACTTTAATTAGTCTTGTTGGTTAAAACTATTCTGTAGACTTCATGTATGACAATGTCTCTGAAGGATGCGATTAGATTCGCGTCAGATTGTTAGGTAGAATTTCAATCACGTCTTGAGCCGTCGTGATTTATTATAGCAATAATTTACTTATAAGAGTATATCAGTCAAATAGCAACAAGAAATTATTTAATTTAAGAAATTCATAATTTAATTTGATTGGTTTCAGGTGACATGCGAATACGTCTTCGCTGGAGGCGCCACAGTGCCGCAGAGAGTTCACACACTCGTCGTCTCCCTGCAACATTCAGAGAAGGTAAGCTATCCAGCCATCCACTTACTTCTTGAACATTCTACACAATCAAGACACGGAACATTAAAGAAAAATCAATTATTCCTTTAATAAGCATAAGTACATACCACGGCATTTTATTAAATATTTCGTCATATAAGTTTTATCATGCGTGAATAATTTTCTTAGCACACGAGTAATTTTCTTGATAAAACTTACGCACAACTGAATCATAGCATTACTAATGTAATAATTTGATAAGTTTTTTTTATTTAGGTTACATATCAACAAATCATGTCATGCTTTTATGTAATAATAAGAGATAGATTTTTGTTGGGAATATTATACTTTGATATTAATGTGCTTGATAGTATTAGGCCGTGACCTATGATGACATAGTGATTCATATTTGTTAATATAAACTTCTTTTCGCATATGCACTTTAATTTGTAGATAACTCTGGAAACTTTGCGTGAGGAGATCAGGGAGAAGGTTATTAAGGAAGTCATCCCTGCTCACTACATTGATGAGAAAACCGTGATCCACATTAACCCTTGCGGTCTATTCATCATTGGTGGACCACAGGTAAGGACAGTGACTGATGTTGATAGTATAAGAAAAAGCTATGAATTCTGTGACATCTATGTGAAGAACATAGATGTCACAGAATTCTATTCTATATTCTATTTTAGCTTTTGCTATCAGAAATCGAAATACCAGGCATGATGAATAAAGAATAATGATATATTTATGAAAATTATTTTTCAAAAATTAAAAATAGACAAAAAAACAAGATTAGTCTTTTTGTCTATGACGCACGAAGAAACCATATTTGAAAAAATAAGTCCAGTAGGTAGCACTGAAAGTTGAGAACTAACGAAATTATTGTGCAATGTGCATTGAAAACTATAAATAAAAAATAATTAGTTTTTTTTTTTCAAAGAGTACAAACTTCCTGTTCACTGTCTATGACGCGCGAAGAAACATTCGAAAGCGCTTAGTAGGCAGCAAAAGAAAATGAAAACTAACCAAAATTTTTGGGTACTGAATGAAACCTCGAAATAAAAAGTTGATTTAAAAAAAATCTAACAACATAACCCCGAAGGGCAGATGTGTACCTATAAGTACACCCACAATTTGCCAGTTATGTGTGTAAAAAATAAAACTATATTTTTATTATTTGTTTCTCCCCAGTCTGACGCGGGTCTGACCGGTCGCAAGATCATCGTGGACACGTACGGCGGCTGGGGCGCGCACGGCGGCGGTGCCTTCTCGGGCAAAGACTTCACTAAGGTGGACCGCTCCGCTGCCTATGCTGCCAGATGGGTCGCCAAGTCGCTCGTCAAGGCAGGACTCTGCCGTCGCTGCATGGTTCAGGTGAGAAATGCTGCTGTTAATTTTTACCAACGCATTGAGCCGAATGGTTCTTTCACATTTTGCCAGTTTTGTTTAAGCTGTGCAGTTGTGTTTTGTTGTGTTGTGTGTGTTTGTGTAATAGAGGCGAGCCTATTGCCAATAATTAACCGGCCACAATTTCAGACAGCTGCTACCTAAAGGAAAAACGAAATAACATTGCTCCCCGGTCGAGCAATGTTATTTATGTTTTTTATGTTATCGAACCCAGAACTTTACGCTCCCCAGTCCCACCACGCGACTACTAGACAGACGAGCCAGTTATTCTATTTTAATAACGCAAAATTCTTGTTAGGCTACTACCATTTTCGGACTACCCACGAAGAATCATGCAGCGAGCAATCTACAAAATGTACTACTAAAAATGGTTCTTTCCTAATTGGTCATACCTATTTATTTACAGCTTTACCCAACCCTAATGTTGAAAATCGACTAAAAATTCCGACCAATCTAAAAGATTGTAGAACTTGAGACATTTATGTCGACCGACACAACCATGTGGAATGTCATTTACACCTTTATTCCATTGACATAAAGACGGTTCCGTCCAACTCAACATAATGCCGCGTTCATAAAAATAAATAACATTGCCCTTTTCTCAGACATCTCGACTTGATCTATAAACTGGGTATAATAGATTATCTTCAACTCTCAGATATTAGTTACCATCCCCATCTCTTTACCTACGAAATAGGTAGATGACCCAAATAAAATATGTTGCGTCAAGTCGACACGATGATTATCGTACGTCATGATGACGCGTCGCCGGCGCCGGGTTTCCGTTGACGTATGCGTTGCGACTGTCTATTAACGCGACTTGTACTTTACACCGCTCAATCATTTGTCCTTTGACTCTTATTGATTTTACAGATGATCTCGAATGTTCTTCTATTCACTGTTTGGTCATAAGATAAAGAAAATACATTATGTACATAATAATGTATTTTCTTTATCTTATGACCAAATATAGCATTCAAAGTCCTTATTTACACCCATGTGCGTGTGTGTGTGTATGTGAGGAATGATATGAAAGAGAAGAGAGTGAATGATACCGTGATGGTTGACTGAAAGAAGTAAACGTGTTGCGCCGACTCTAAGTAACATGGGACAGGAAGATGATGATTCACAGCTGACGAAAGAACTGACATTCTACCACCAAATACAGTTCTTTATTGCTAAATACTGTATTTTAATATTTTACAGGTCGCATACGCCATCGGTGTGGCCGAACCACTGTCCATCACCGTATTCGACTACGGCACTTCGCACAAGACCCAGCAGCAACTGCTCGCTATTATAAAAAAGAACTTTGACCTGCGACCAGGCAAAATTGTCAAGTAAGTTGTCATTTTTACATCATTCTTTTGAAATATTATCATGTTCAGTTTCCGCCCGCGTGATAAGTCGATAAAAAGTAGCCATGTCCTTGCCCAGGATTCAAAGGATCCCCATACCAAATTAAATAAATTTAATTAAAATCGATCAAGCCGTTTCGGACATTAGCTGGGACAAACAATCAGACAAAAATAAAAAATATTGTTTTGAGGGTTCCGTACCCAAAGGATAAAAACGGGACCCTATTACTAAGACTTCACTGTCCATCTGTCTGTCTGTTACCAGGCTGTATCTCATGAACGATAGCTACACAGTTGAAATTTTCGCAGTTGATGTATTTCTGTTGCCGCTATAACAACAAATACTAAAAATAAAATAAATATTTAAGGGGGCTCCCATACAACAAACAGGGTTTTTCAGCGTTTTTGCCTTGTGGCACGGAACCCTTCGTGTGCGAGACCAACTCGCACTTGGCCAGTTTTTTTTGTTATATACTTTGCATTTAGTAAAATATTTTGACATTACAAACAGACACTTAAATTTGATTTATTTGTATGTATAGATTACTGATACTAACATTTACTTGTTTTTGTTCCAGGGAATTGAACCTCAGAGCACCAATTTACCAGAGAACCAGTACTTACGGTCACTTCGGACGGGAAGGCTTTCCGTGGGAGAGTCCTAAGCCGCTGGTTGTAGAATGATTTGCATGTTAAGCACTAGACCATTGTAAATATTTTCACAAGTATGTTCTAAACACTTAATCTACGTGTGTAATTGTAGCGAGGGCGCAGGGAATGTTGCTGATGTCTCTCTTTAGACATTAATATATGTACGTGACGGAACCTCGCCAGTGGAACTGTATGCGACGCTGTACGATCAAGTGACGGTTGCATTTACGAGGTTCACTCTATATTTAAGTATTCTCTAGATTATTAGACACATAGGTTTAAGATGGTGCCGTCATTTCTGAATTTGAGTTAGTTCAGGGGTTTTAATGGCAGTCCTATTTATTTAAGATTATGTGTTCAGTTTCCTATAAATAGAATTATTTGCTTTTTACACTGCCTAATTGTTTTTATAGTTATGTAAATGAACTTTCCAGTGATTATGAAGTAGTATGATTTTATATTTATGTACAACTGAAATTATGGACTGCCTCTACTCTCGAATGTTCTTCACTTTACGCTTTACGATGTAAGTGCTATGATTTATCAGTAGAGTAGACTACTTCTCTGGTCGCGTCACAGTAGAGCGAGCGCCGGGTGAACGCTCCGAAGGAGTTGTTCCACTGTCCTTCGCTTCACTGCAAATATATTTATAGTGCTGCGTGGAGAGAAGTTTACCCCTAATACCTATATTAGGATTTCCCAATATTAGCTGAAATAAACTGCTTTACTTGCTGTGAAAAGTTAGTACATGAGAATGTTGGTTACCATCTCACGCGCAGCACAATTTGTGTTGTGTTTCCGAAAAGGATTGTCGTGGAAAAGAGCCATTTTGAAAACACACCGACTAGACCAGGGCAGTAGTGCACTGTGCATTTACTCCTTACTGTAATTGTAATTCCGCCGGTAGTTTTAATTAGGCGAATTGCTAACTGTACATTTTTCATTAGGAATTAACATAGTTTTTAAACTATTGCTTAGAACGGTTAGCGAGTATTTCCGATTATATTTTTTGATCTGTTTCATCTTCGACCTGTTAAAGTTTCTGATTAACTTCTGTGGATTATCAATTTGTCAGATTGTGGAATTTAAACTTAATAAAATTATGTCCCGGTTTACTAGCGGGAGAAAAAATCTTATGTTATTTTAATCATCGAAAAATTTACCTATAAACGTTTCTCACAAGAAAATTACAGCTCAAAACTGTGTTGCTATGTGAACGAGTACGTGTTCGTCCATATGGTTTACGTTGCTTTGAAGTTATGGTTTACATAACAGCGCAGCGCCGCTGATATCGCTTGAAGAATTTTCACGTGCGGTTTTTATGTTGATAAACTGTTCACCTTAGCTTCCCGATTTATGACGCATGCTAAATGGCAACATAAACTGCTAATATTTTCTTTTCCTCCAACATGTTATGTTGAAAATCTCCAATTTCCTTAAATAGGGAAAATAAATAAAAGAAAATAAGTTTTAAAAAAATCAAAATATTTTATTTAACATAAACCTACATGGGCACTTATGAAACGTCAGAAGCTAGCTGCACGGTTCCAATTGGTTGTTTCCTATGGAGAAGAGCCGGCAAGAAACTCCACGGTTACTCTTTTAAAAATAATTGGCTTTTATAATGTTTTTAAAGTTTTCAAATTACAGTAGGTAGATGTTTACAAGAAACATGTTCAAAATCTTACAAATATTTTGATAATAAATGTATGTAGGAGTCTAGGAGTTTGACTCGGACAGCCAAGAAGCTACAATTCTCCTTGCTCTTTGTTGAACGGCTGTCATCTGGATAGTGTCTGATGCAGACCAACCCCGCATGTCGAAGCAATGGGATGCCCTGAGGTCAAAATAAAGTTAATACATTTTAATTTTTACTCATGTAAAAATAAATGATGTTTTAAAACTAGATGAGTTCGGTTTCAGTCTCTTTTAAAGTCCACACATAATCTTGGTCAGTCCATATGAACATCATGAAAATTTAGTGTCCGAGAGGGCTTTTTGAGGAAAGAACCACTCCAGTCTGTTCACACATTTGTCAGTAATTTTATTATGAAGCTCAACTCTGAACTTAAGGAACAGCTCAATGACTCGACGAATGTATAATATTATAAAAAAGTATAACTAGGTTAGGTATGTATAAAACACGCGAACGGACAACTAAGAAATATTTAAGTTGAAAAGGTGAAATTTTTGGTATATTAAAGTACTAATCCTGTGGTCTACTAATGGCATTAGCCATAAAACGAAGCCTTAAAACAAGGCTAGAGCTGGCTTTAAATGAGGTTAGCCTCGTCCTCGAGATTAGTATTGTACCTACCATCGAGGAAACTTACATCTGCCTAATTTGAAAACAAAATCCCGTGCACACGATGACTACATCTGATCGCTGAACGCCAGTGGGATAGTGGCCTAACGCTTGCTGCGTTAGGCCACTATCCCACTGGCGTTTTACGAGCGTTGACATCAACGTCACGTCTGCGCGGCGTCGACGCGTGGCAAGCATTAACGTCCGCTGAACGCGACGTTAACGTCGCGTACCTGTTGCCAACAAACGCGACGTTAACGTTACGCAGACGCGACGTCGACATCGCGTTCAGCGGACGTTAATGCTTGTCACGCGACGACGCGACGTCAACGTCGCGTCTGCGCAACGTTGACGCTGCGCAAACGTTCGAGAGACGCCGACGCTCGTAAAACGCCAGGGGGATAGCGGCCGAGCGCTGCAAGCAAGAAGAGCCCTTAAGGTTTATAAGTAGATGTGTAGATGGTATGTTTCGAAACTTACATCTGCCCAATTTGAAAAAACAATCTCGTGTACCTCACGATGACCACATCTGTTAGCAAGCGTTAGTTACTATAGCGGCCGAGCGCTGCAAGCAAGAATAGCCCTTACGGTGTATAGACGTAAGTTTCCTTGATGGAACCTTGCATAATATAGTTCCTCATAATAATATTGTATCTTACCTGTCTACAGTGTAGGTAGGCGAGGTCTCAGAGATACCCTCTTTGTAAACTCCTAGCGCTCTCCACGGGTCGATGTAACCGTGAATGTTGATAGTATTGTTCACTACAGGCTCGAGACCGCCGAAAATTAAGTTGACCCGATCAGCCCCGGCTTTTACGAAAGCCAAGTTGAATCTGTTAATAGATTTGGTTTTATACATGAAAATAATGTTGTAGGGAAATAAATAAGATTCGGTTAGACATGGAAATAATGGGGTATATTAATTAACTTTACCTATAGTTAAGTATTATAGACCATTATTACCAGACTATTATTAGTTATTACCATAGACCTCATCCATCGCTTTCCATCAGGCGTGATCGAGGTCAAGAGCAGGTCCATTTAGCAATGAAAAAAGCAATGTCAAGCAACTTTAAATTCAAATTAATAATCTACCATTCGAGCGAAGACTAGGATTAGTAACATTGTCCTAAAAATTAGGTGTACATACATTTTTGGTGTTTAACTTTAAGCTTTTGTAAATAAAGGGGGTAGTAGCAAGGAAATAAATAAGAATTGGTTATATGCATAATATATAAATACCAAGGATGTTATCCATTCGACGGAACACCTATGTGTTCCGTCGAATGGATAACCTCCTTGGTATTTTTGGTAGTCTCTTAATTTCTGGTCTTACATAATCTATTCGAGTACAAATAACAATCTTCCAGCCATTCATGAGCCTCTTGAATTACTGACTTGATGCAGATACTGTTACACTGCATGTATTTAGCCTGGCTAACACTAATGAGGGTATTCTGAAATGACGTTCGCTAAGTGGCAGCACTGACACGTCAGGTCCAGGCATCTGTCAAAGAGCCTATATTTTCTTTAGTCATGAGTAGTCATGACTGAATGATGAACGAATGAATGAATCGAATGATGAACATCATATATTTTATAGGGTCATTTAGGGTAATTGTAAACTGGGGTGATTGGAAACAACTCCCAATAAACTTTTAATAATGTATTTAGGTTGACGGTTGTGATATGGAACGTTACTTTAATCTGTTGTCTATGACTACAAATTTCAATTTATTCATCTGAAAGAAAAGTAACCTCAATTTCAGTGTGACGAAAAGTTGTCTGCAGAAAAATCGTTTTCAAGTTTTTGCACGAAGTTGATAGTTAAAGATTTTATAAGAAAAGTTGATAGATAAGTTGTTGATTGTTTTTTTCGCTTTGATTTAATGGAATTATCTTTGCATTTTTCAAACTTTCCATCAATAACATCAATCTAACAAGCAGCAAAGTAGTGTTTACATTTTCCCATACGATGTACTGGGTGGAGGTAATTGTAAACGGGTTAGGGGGTGATTGTAAACAGTGGGGTGATTGTAAACTCTTATCATTTTTGCTACTAACATGGTGATGGGTAAACGTAAACATTTCGTATCAGGTACTTTTTCAAAATGCCACGCGTTTACATCCGAAAAAGAGAGACATAATATACCTTCTATCTAATGAGATTCCTGTTGCTACGTATGCAGAGTATCAAGAAAATGATACAGTGCTCGTAAAATACGTTGGTAAAAAAAAGCAGTCTACTTTGTCTGGAAAGTAGTGTCAAAGACCAAAAAACGAGACAGTGTACATCCTGTGTATACCTACTGTCTCGTTTTTTAAAAAAGTAGGTGGAAAGGATAATACGAGATTTCTTGCCACAACCGAAGATATTGACACTATACCAGCTACTATGATTGTGAAAAACGTAAATTTGCTTACTTTGAATGAAAAGGTAACCGAGTTTATATTGATGGATGATGAAGACTGTTTATTTTGATTACTAAGGCGTTATGTTTGAGGTGGTTGCAGTAAATTTAAAAACAAATAATAGACAGCGCTTCTATATATTTTGTTTCCTTTTACCCCCTTTAAAAATGTATAGGTTTCCTTAATTTGTTTACAATTTCCCATAAAACAATTAAATGTTCCCAATCACCCCGTAATTTAGTCAATGCAAAATATCGAAGCTAGATGATTTGTTTACATTTACCCCTGTATATTGGTAGACACTCAGAACAAAATCTTTTGCATTTATGAGACTCAAAACAGTGAAAACGAGTTAGCGGAATTATAATGCTTATCACGTAGGCTTACTTTTGGTGTTCACATTTACCCCAAAATATCATTTTTTGTTTTAAAGTCAGGGTAAAATGTAAACACTTCATTTTCAAAACCGCTAATGACGCAGTTCAAATGGTTGATGTTGCAGTTTTTAGATAAATTACTATACAATCAAAGTAATTAACTCTTCTTTTCTAACTGCCAATATTTTTTTTTATAAAGCCCAAAGTTTATTAGTTCAAAAGGTATTTTTCAAAAACGTTTACAATTACCCTGATTGACCCTATTGGAAAACCTCTTGTCAAAGTTGTGCCAACTGGTGTCGTAAATTTTCACGAAAACCCTCATTGCGTAACACTATCAATCACAATCCGAGTCATTTTGGAGGATATTGTTAATCCATTGCTTCATATGTTCGAAAAATTTGTCTGCTGAACAACGTAAATAAAGCAATGAATGTTATTGAACTGTCAAAATGAAAGCTATTGATACTACTACTGATGATGTTACGCAATTACCTGTCACTTTTCATTGCACTAATTATTTAATGCTGCTGTCAATGATGGAAATTGGCAGCTGAATAACTTCAATCCTTTAAATCCGTAGATATCCCCAAAATAATGTTTGTAACTACTCACCTTTCATCGAAAATCTGTTTGCAAACGTGGACATAGAAATCCAAGCTGAGCCACTTCAGAATGTCGAATACTGTGCCAGAGCGTGGCGCTGTTTGATAATAACCATATTCGGTGCATGTTTGATAATACCAGGCACGTGCTGAAAAGAAGTGCGATTTTATTATTATCAAGGGGTTAAGGCCTCACCTGTAATATTGGTTGTGTGTTCAAATTCAGGCAGGTACCAATGTGATTTTCTGTTCCATATGAATTGAAAAAGTCTTTCTTTACTTTAAAAGGCTTTACTGACAGCGGTGAAGGAAAAACATCGTGAGGAATCCTGGTGTCCGTTTCGACTGCTCAGACACAGTGTCGTAGAAGAACTAATAACTGCTAATACCTAGTTCATACATTAAATCTGAAATCGCCAACCCAGCTTGAGCAAGCATGGTGATGGTGATAAATGCTCGTGCCTTCTCTGTATGAGAAGACGCCTTTGTCCTGCAGTGGGACAGGCTGGTACGGTCAGCAACAAAAGTCGATTAACACTTCAGTTTTTTAAATCTCAGTTATTGAGCAAAATATTTGTTCAAAGTTGCATTCTACTTGTGCTGCAATTTTGAACAAATATTTTGCTCAATAGCTGAGATTAAAAAAACGAAAGTGTTAATCGACTTTTGTTGCTGACTGTACTTATATATTTATTAGAGTCAAATCCGATTGTAGGTCACTGCATACTTGTTTTAAATCCCGGATGGAATGAGACAATTTCTGGAAACATTGTTTTATAGAAAATGTACTTATACGAAAGAGCATACGATACGGGTACCCAAGGGACTGGGAAAAATATCGTCATCGGCCCAGCGCGCGCCACGTCCCGTCCGTGGTTCCGCTGCGTAAGCTTTTCTTGTTCTCCAGTCTCCACTAGCATGTTAATTTCGAGTCATTGGTGCCGATTCCCTTGTTCACAAACTAAACTAAATTTAAGTTCAGTGCATCTTTTTCTTTCTATTTCATTAAGAAAAGGACAGAAGATAAATTTTAGTTCTATCCTGTCAAATTAATCAACGCCTGACACTACTCCATTAAAAACTTGCCTACTAAAATTACGTCAATTTACGTCAGGCGCTGATTAATTTGACAGGACTAAACTTAAATTTATCTTCTGGCCTTTTCTTAATGAAATAGAAAGAAAAAGATGCACTGAACTTAAATTTATTTTAGTTTGTGAACAAGGGAATCGGCACTACTGTCGAGGTGCGTACCTATATGCATTAAACACCCGTACGTGTTTTCATAACACCGCGTTCCCTCGCCGCCCCATCCACGTCCTAACGCCGTCCAGAATTTTTTTTTGGGAATGGCATCTCGCAGTTCAACCTATGAGGTTGTCGTCTGCTTAACCGGACTTGCCTGTGGATGCCTCAATAAATTAAGGCCTCCAGCCACGACTTACAAACTAAGCGACTACACGCTAAGGGCACCTCCTGTGGGGTAACGGACCTCGGCTTAGGGCGTCCTTGGGAGAGGGCAGCAAGGGACAGGCTGGATCAGAATTGTCGCTGTCCAGTAGGGGCAGTAGGTATGCAGCGAGTTTGCAAGCCACGCATCCGTGAGCGTGTTGTAGGTCGCAGCGGACGATCGCGCCTACATTTTTTTTTAAATATAAAGCTAATCTAAGTACAAGAAGGGCGTAGCATATAGAGGTGGGCCTATATACAAATCAAGGCAATCAATTGGCTTTTCTAAATACTATCTACGTAATTTTTATTTGTCAACGTGATGAAATGGAGACGTGACGTGGCGTTGGTGACGGCTAATGGTTGAGGATTGAGTGTTATCAAAAGGATATATAATAACATTGGAAACCTTACCTTTGTAACCATGAGATATTTCGTGAAGCTAAATAAATCAGCACTTACAATTTGTCCGAAACCCGTAGCTGTTTAGGAAACTATTGTAACTAATTTGCCAACAGCTAGTTTCGGCTAAGTTACGACTACTAGCTATGTATCCGCCAATTTTCTCCATTGGAGTTGAACCTGCAATGTGACAAAAAAAGTCTGTCTCAAAAGAGTTCTCTTAGACGATTAAAAACATTCTCAAAAAGCAGAACTACACATGGACGGAAGGCTTTTTAGAGCGCTACAGGTTAGACAAGAGCGTAAATACCTAACAGTTACATAATATGTATGTACGCAAAATTTTTTTTTTTCGTTAAATAACATTTTCAACTTTAAGAGGGGCCCCGTGGCTAAATAATAACAGCCGCACAGGTCGATCGATCAGGTTAAGCTACGCTTGCCGCGGCTGATCTGTGGATGGGTGACCATCTTTACATACCGAGACCCCTCCGTGCCTCGTAAAGCACGTTAAACTGTTGGTCCCGGCTGTCATTTGTGGATCTTTGACAGTCGTTACGGGTAGTCAGAAGCCCGAAAGTCTGGCAACCAGTCTTACCAGGCAGTCGCTTCATGTAAAATACTGGTATTCAGGTGCATCCGGTTAGACTGGAAGCCGACCCCAACATAGTTAGGAAAAGGCTAGGCAGATGATGAAAATTTTCAACTTTGATAAAAGACTTTTCATCATTCAGGGTTTTAGAAAATAGGTAGATACGCCTTGTTCGTAACTACATAAAATATCTGTCGCATCAATCTCAGGAAAATTCAAATCGAACGCAAGATTCAAATCGCTTTTGAATCTTGCGTAAGCGTACCTACGGTATTTATGCTTTTTCAGCTTTTACGTTAAAAGATAAAGCCTACCATATATATTATTGACGAAATTATTGCAAACAGCCTTCAGCGTTCCAGGTCTTGCCTGCTGAACTGAAGTGGAGAATGACCAACTGATAAGCCCCGCGAAAACGCCTAACTCGTACTCATTGTCATAGTCCAGTGAAGCGCACAACCTGCAGGAAAGTAAATAACATTACTGTGTCCAAAACCAGAATATGACGTAATTACACAAGATGACAAGAAGAGGACTGACCTCATAGATTAGGTACTGGTTACAAGGAAGGGTTTTTGATGGAATGTAGTGAGGTGAACTACGGTTTCCTAAAAGTAGGTACCTTTCTCAGTTTTAATGCTACACTATCAACCACAATCTGAATTATTTATTGCTAATCCATTGCTTCATATTAGATAGGTATGTTCGAAAAAATTGTCTCAACAACGTAAATAACGAAATGAATGTTGTTGAACTGTCAAAATAAAAGCCATGTGTTACGCAATTAGCGTTCCTGCACACGATGCCGTCACCGCGCCGTCGCCGCGCCGACGCCGCACCACCACACTGTAGATACGAGTCGCGCGAAGCCCGCCACCGCGCCGCCGCCGCGCCGCCGCCGCGCCGCCACCGCGCGCGTTTTTACTGTTTCATTCATTCCATTACCGGCCGCGTACGAACGTGCACGCCGCGTAATTTCCCGTGAATGAATCAAACAGATAGGGAGGGGAACGCGCGCGGTGGCGGCGCGGCGGCGGCGCGGCGGCGGGCCTCGCGCGACTCGTATCTACAGTGCAACGGTGCGGCGCCGGCGCGGCGACGGCGCGGCGACGGCATCGTGTGCAGGAACGCTTACCCTACTGCAGTGCGATTCTGTAACCATCTCACCGTGAAAACTTAGGTGAAGTGAGCGTGGAGTGAGCTGTCACTGTTTTTTCTGTTCCGTGGTCAATAGTATCAATTCCTAGCAAAAACAAACTCACATCACCTACGTTTACACGGTGAGATTTTTACAGAATCGGCCGGCTGGTCTGTCAGATTGAGTACTTTATGCAGCTTACCCAAACGTATTGTCTTTCGTCGAGTAGTTCAGCTCCATAAGTTCTGAGTTGAGCTACACGATCTGACAAACACTCTGACATGCCCAACATACCCACTAAAATCTGTATGTTTCTGAAATCTGTATCTGATCTGTGTAATTCTTTCCTTATACGACTTTTTTAGAGACAAAGAAACTGTGACCTCTGAGTTTGTTTCGGCCTTATTTCTCAGAGTAGTCAGACAGGTAACGCCGACCTTATCTATCTAGTTTTTAAGATATTATGATTTACGTGTAAAAGTGCTTGTACAAACATAGTTACTTACAGAAATGAAATCATTATCAAACGTTTTAAAAGAAAGTAAGATGGTGTGTTTTCCTAGAAAGCTTTTCTGACACCATAAAGTCAAACCCTGCTGCCATAATTTTCATGAAAGCCGTCACTGCGGCCGTTATGTGGCGGCCACCGCTCTTCTAGGATTGAATGCGCAGTGGTAGACCGCGAAACTCTATATATTTTCTTACGTATTTTGCATTTTGGTTGAGATTGTATCTTGATCAAAATATAATTCGCGACTATAACAGGTACACAGAATTATAATCATTAGAATCACTGACCTGGAAATTGCAAAAATCGTAAGAAAATTTGAATTTCGCGGTCTACCACTGCGCAAAAAGGACACTTAGGCTGCCTTTCCACCAGAGATGAACGAGGATTTGTGTGAAACTAACCAATAACATCCCTTCATTTTTATAGCTTGAACTAAGTTAGCGTTGGTATTGGTTAGTTTTAGACACATCTCTCGCTACGCATCCTCGCTCATCTCTGGTGGAAAGGCAGCCTTACTGCGAAATAGACCAACGCCGCCAGACATTTTGTATCACGACCTTTTCCATTGTTTTCGATATCGCTAGACAAGTGTGACATCGCTTGACTTCGCCCGACATCTCTGACGACACGGGCAGGGACATTTTGTCTCATAATACATTCGCTGCTTTAATGCTATAAATTATGGAGATAAGACTCGCCTATATGATTCTTCCAAGAGGCGCCTTCCGCTTTCGGTCTGCATCGCGGCGACTGTGTCGGCAATGCCTTGTCTGATCTGCCCTATGCACTCCTCACCGCCCTCCAACGTGAAAGCTTCATCCACAACTTCCAAGTATCCTAAAATATAGATCGAGGTGTAAATTATTAAAGGTGTCTTTATTTTTTAAACATTTAGCAATTAGTCTTGAGCTTGATTGCTATAGCAATACGGTAAGTCGGCTAACTCTACCGATCTAACTTGACACAATATAACTTGCATTATTTTTGGCATTTCATGTAGGTAATAAGTTAGTGAACGTGAGGACCGCAGGACCAAAGAAGAGTTTAGAAATGTTGAATATCATAAAGAACTTGTACGAAATTAATACTAATCGGTACCTTTAATCAAATAGTTAGTACCTAAGTACCTACTTTACTTATATACCTTTTACGTAGGTAATAGCATTTTCAAAGTGGCCCGCCAACCTTCCTTCATTTTAATCTATTATGAAAGAGAATAACTTTATACGGCATTTTATTTCATTTGCTTTATGTTGGTAGTCTATCTACATCGAAACATTATAAAATGTTGTTGATCTCTCCTACTATAATAATAATAGCATTCAAAATGATGTGAATAAATGTTCTTTTTCTCTACATAAGATAGACCACCTTATATACCTACTGTATTATTAAAACATCATAAAATGCTTACGATCTAGGCAAAATAATGCCGTGGCGACGCGTCGCCACGCTATACGATGGTGTATATATACAGTCACAGTCTTGTGTACTGTGTGGCGACGCGTCGCCATGCGCAATGTTTCACATCTGCCAGGCGTCCCGTGTTTTTTGTTTTATCATGTTTACCTAAATTTTCCCATCACGTCTGCGGAGTTTCGCTAACTAATTTAATTTGACCCTGTATATAAATCGTAATTAATATAATATTCTTGAGCTATTTGGATCCTTATTGCTGTTGGAACGTTAGGTTGGCGAACCATTTTCTAAATGTTATTATTTAAAAAGTATTTACTTAATAATTATCACATTCAAAATCTTGAATTGGTCCCGCGGTCCTGACGTTCACATACATACGTTAGTGTTATTTTAATTTAATAATTTATCTGCAGATATTTTTGATACTTATTGTGTTTAATAGTTACGATTTGAAGAATATGGGGAATCAAGTTTTTCAAAACTTATTAATTAATTAAATAACATTGTACTAGGAATTAAGAAACAGCTTCCTAGTTTTTTTTTTACATTTTTAACAACTTATTTTACTATTCGTTATTTTATGTTGCGTTTTTTTGTCGTGCACCTAACGTAAAAATGAGAATCCATTTAAATATATATCTATTGTTTACGAAGCCCTTGAAATCACACTAACGTAATGTGCGGTTTTTGCTCGATAAAGCACAATTTTTTTTTTAATTATTATAATTTGGGGCTAAAAATGAGGAACAAAGCATTAGATATCGTGGGAAATGACGCTACATCATGGCCGCGTCAGAAACTTTGTACTTGTAGTAGATAATTGTCGTAGTTTTTTTGACGTGACAACGTCTAATAAATCGATGAAGCTGGCTGCACTCACGAAAAAACATGACTCATGTAGCGTTACCTCGCGGCCTCGCTCTGTAGCGTGGAGGAGTTCCATGGCGGCTTGAAGTGCAAGCGAATATTAACAAATGCAATGCAACTATTCCATCAGTATTTTCTTATGACGCTGTCACGTTCAACTATCGTCAGTAAACCGACTTTACAGACAACCGATTTTTTTGTAACCATCAATAGGTAGGTACCTACCTAGTTATTAGAATTTGACTTTTAATACTTCTCTTGGGATTTTACGTACAGGGTGGCAGGGTCATCGACGCGCAAACAGTCACCATGAATTCAACAGATGATTTTAAAGTAGAGATACTTCGTCAGTTATAAAAAAAAATCTGCTGTTTCATAGGAAAGTACCTTATACACGGTCATATTATTGATTTACTGAAAATAATTATTAGGCATGCCATGCATATTTCCCTATCTGAAGTGTAAAAATCGGTCAGCAACGAAACTAAATATGCAATCGACCAAATCGAACTAGAAAAAGTTGTTATCGATTTATGTGGCTGACCTACTCATTGGTGCCGATTCCCTTGTTCAAAAACTAAACTAAATTTAAGTTCAGTGCATCTTTTTCTTTCTGTTTCATTAAGAAAAGGACAGAAGATAAATTTTAGTTCAGTCCTGTCAAATTAATCAGCTCCTGGCACTACTCCGTACAAGTTGACACGTGATTAAAAACTTGCCTACTAAAATTAAGTCAATTTACGTCAGGCGCTTGCTAATTTGACAGGACAAAACTAATTTATCTTCTGTCCTTTTCTTAATGAAATAGAAACAAAAAGATGCACTGAACTTAAATTTAGTTTAGTTTGTGAACAAGGGAATCGGCACCAGTAACTGACTAAAGTTAGCACGTACCCGTAAAGTCAACTTGCGCCAGGATAGGGGCACTAGAGGCAACGGTGCCAACCACCAAGTGCGGATATTTCTTCTTGAACCACATGACCATGTTAGCGGCATACGACCCCCCATACAGCACCACCTTGCTGTCAGCGAACCGCGGTTGTTTCTTCATCTCTACGATGAAGTATGCAAGGTCGGCGAGCGCCTGGTCGATGTTCAAGAAACGCAGGTTTTCTGCTGTGAAATCCCTGTATAAAAAATACAGACGTAAAGAAGAAACAAAGCACAATGAAAGATAGGGGTGAAACAGTATTCAACGGACAACAAATCAATGAAGATCTCGGCGCAAGCGTAGCGTTTATGTTCCGGGCTAGCGGACAATCCCGCTGGACTTTAGCACCCTACGTTTATATTTAGCATGCGTAGGGGGGCCCCAACTACAAACTGCCTTTACTTACTGAACATTTTTTGCCCCCCAGGACCGGGGCCCCGGGGCGGACTGCATCCCCCCCCCCCCCTTTAATCCACCTATGTAAAATAATGTGTGCCTTATAATGTAATTAAAAGTTACTAGGTCTACTTACTCGAATATTTTGGTTTCTCCATAATACCGATGTTCAGTGTACACCTGGTACCCCTTGTTCTCTCGCGCCATCTCGTACATGTTACCACTTAACAACCAGCCTTCGACAATGTCCCATTCCCCGCCCACCAAAATGAATATCGGAGAACCGTCATCTCCGAAGAATTCTTCATTATACATGAAACGCTGCGAAGTAACCAATAAAAACAAAATGTACCTATTGAATTTCCCAGTCATCACGGGTAAAGAAGGGTGTGATTCCTAGCTGTAAGCACAAAAGTAATAGTTGTTCTCGTCGGCAAACATAGTTATTAAAAAACATAGTAGGTAAGTAGGTACAGACGCCAGCACATCAAGCAACTACAATCTGTCAAATTCTTTTAATAGATTTTCAACTTTAATGCTGAAGCATAAGGTTTAAAGTTGATTGGGAAAATTTTACGGTTTCGGGTAGCTTGATGTGCTGGCGTCATTACATACTTATAAACCTATAGGGCAAGAGCAGCTGCACCCTAATTGCGTAACACACTACCAATCTCAATCTAATTAATTTTGAAAGACATTGCAAATCCATTGCTTCATATGTTCTAAAAATGTGTCTGCTCAACAACGCAAATAACGCAATGAATGTTCTTGAACTGTCAAAATTAAACCCATTGCTACTGATAGTGTCACAGTGTGTTACGCATTTACCCAGCTGCTTGGTGAAAAATTTATAAACACTACAAAAAAAGTAGACACAAGTTTTAAAACAATTTCATACGAACCATAGAAAAATTTGTAGGATTCTGCTGATCAAAATGATCGAGAGGCATCGATATCCAGGAGACGGAGACCTTTCGGGTAGACAGTTCATTGAACTCTTCTGGTGGTTTCATGTCCACCTCTGTCATCTTCACGACCCTGGGTTCCTTCGCCCATGATGACGAGAACAAACTCAAGAATAACAGGAAGACAATCTGAAAAAATTCAAGTAACAATGAGATACTTACCTACATTCAAATTCAAGACTAAAGGCGGCGCGCTCTCTCACCGGGAGTATAATCATCGATCACTACATTAGTGATCGACGATGCCTGTAATTTAAAATCTTTACCCGCGAGTCGCGACCTCGTGTTACTTCGCTTCTACCTATTATAGTCCGGCCGTTGAATGAATGCGTTCCTGACACCTGTCAGTGCGACAATTCTAAATACTTGGCTAATAAAGATCAAATTCGCAAAACACGTATTCGTTTGTATGAAACTGACAGGTGTCAAGTACGCATTCTCTTGTCGGCCGCACTGTAAATTATATGAATTAACATATTTATTTATTTATTTAAACTTTGCGCACATTAAAAGGTAGAGACGCCAGCAAATCAAGCTACCCGAAACTGTCAAATTTTTCCAATCAACTTTGAACCTTATGTTTTAAATATAAAGTTGAATATCTATTAAAGAAATTTGACAGATTGTAGTAGCTTGATGTGCTGGCGTCTGTACAAAGACGGACTGCTTAACCCATCCTGCTGGTTTCAATTATCTCTCTACACTTCCTAGCAGTTGGCGGCCTGCGGAGTCTACTTGCAAAGCCCTAGCCATTACAGTGGAATCCTGGATTGTTACATTACACTACAGGTAATGCTCCAGCACTCTTATTGCGTAAAACACTATCGATCACAATCTGAATTATTTTGCTAATCCATTGCTCCATATGTTCGAAAAATGTGTCTGCTCAACAACATACATAACGCAATGAATGTTGTTGAACTGTCAAAATGAAACTCATTGCTACTGATAGTGTTCTATTCTATTCTATTTTTAATTATGGCAAGTAAAGCCGATGTCGACTATTCTGCCAATGTCAAAAGTGAATTGGAAAAGCAAGTGTGCATTAAGTAAAAAAAAAAAAAAAAAAAATATAAAATATGATATAGTTGAACTTTGTAGATCTTGTGGGGTTAGTACAGGACTGAAACAAACAAAAAGATAAAATTACATATTATAATATTAGAATTGTTAGAACATTAAAATATACATTATATACCACATCCAAACATAGAATATTTGAAAAAATAAATTATAATTTAATATTATTGTGGCGGATGAATATCATCAGCGCCACAAGCAATTCTGAAGAGGGATACGTTAAAAGGGAGGGGAAATTAATCGGAAGAGGGATCTTAAATTTGGGGAGACGGCTGTACAAATCTAGAGGTGGGATGTTGTTAGAGCATTCGAAAAATATGTGATCCAGGGTGCCCTCGTCCAACCCGCACTCGCAGAGAGAGGAGTCACGGACATGGATCTTGTGTAAAAAAACGGGAGTGCAACAAAAACCTAGGCGGATTCTACAAAGAACTGAAATAATAGTTTTCGATACTTTTTTGTGACCGAAAAACCACGGTTTTGGTTTGATGGTCGGTTGTACTGCATAAAAAAAAAACTGGCACTCCGGTAGTGCCGACAGAAGTGAAAACTTGAACAATTACGAGTGTATTTTGTGAATCGTCTTATAAACAAAACACGCGAGGGTTTTTTGCAAATCAGGTATGATGACCAAAGTGACTGGTTTATTCTTCTCGTGAAAGGAATTTATTCAGATTTACAAATAAGCACACAGGATAGACTTCAGTTCGTGGTGTTGGTCGCGGCAGTGGTAAGAGAAGCAAGCCCATGGAGCTCGTCGTCAGTTATATATCCGTGGTTCAGCGCCATCTCGTCGTTGTTGGATGAACTACGTAGTTAGTACGCGAAAGGCCCTCGTAGTTCTTCCCGATGTGCATAGATGGCGCTGTCCTCAACAACGCGCGTCTTTCGTTTTACGTCTTACGAATCTTACGATCAGGGTCACGTGACCTGACGCGAATTTAGAAGTTTTTACCCATTCCAAAAAAAGTACACAGCGCCGCTAAAGAAGTTTTCACTTCAAAAACCACCTTTTTTCCTGCTGGACATATTCCACTGCTCTTGCCAGGAACGCTGCAGGTTCAGTCTTGGAAGGGACAGTAGGTCGTAGCCCTGGTAGGAATTGTGCGTGAGATCTGACGATAAAGATGAACAAGCATCTTTAGCCAAAGCATCAACACATTCGTTACCCTTAATGCCACAATGGCTAGGTATCCAAACTAACTGAACATCTCTTTGACTATTAGCGCAGGACAAAAGAGAATTTTTAATTTTTAAAATAAGGGAACTGTGCAATTTACTTTTAAACGGATTTTGGACTAAAGCTTGCAAACAACTGAGGGAATCTGTAAAAATGACGGACTTCTCAATATTAGGATGTGATTCTATAAAAAGACAAGCTTCCAATATAGCCACACACTCACCAGTGAATACAGAAGACTCCTTAGGGCCTTTAAACTGAAGGATAATTTTGGAGCTTTGGTAATAGACCGCAGCGCCAGTGTGACTAACATCGGTTAGTTTCGAAGCATCCGTGAAGAATAATTGAAAACCATTCCATCGCTCGCCCACCACCGCATTGAAAGCCAAATTAGCTGACGGAGAGTTTTTGGATATACCAATATCAAAGGAAATTTTTGGAACATAACTTAAAACTTGATAAGGAAAATTAAAAAGGGGTAATCTGGGAAACTGGACGATCGGGCATTCTAAACTTAAAATTAATCGAAATGATTTTAGGATTAAGGGTATTTCTTTATTTTTCCAGTAATTTGAGCTTCTGCATATGGCATCTAACTCATTCAGTCTTCCTATAAGAGGATGGGAGGATCTACATATTAGCCTAGACACAAAGCGGGAGGTCAGATATTGCCGCCTAAGGGCCAGAGGAGGTTCAGCACATTCGACCTGCAATGCGTTAACGGGAGAGGACTTCATACAACCTGAGATGATTCGAAGGCACTTGGACTGAACTCTATCCAGCCCAGCCAAAGCACCTTTGTTGCAAGGAATCATTAAAAACGTTCCATAATCTAACACACTGCGAACTAAGGCATTATAAACTAATTTCATGGTGTATGGGTGGGCACCCCACCACACGCCAGCAAGTACTTTTAAAATTGAAATAATTCTTTCAGACTTTTTGATAAGATAATTTATGTGATGTTTGCCAGTTAATTTTGAATCTAAAATAACGCCTAAAAATTTAACTTTTTTCACTACAGGAATATTGTGGCCTAAAATGTTTATTGAAATATGAGGAATTAGTCTTTTGCGAGAGAAAATTACCGTCGAACTTTTGGGAGCAGATAGTGACAGCCCATGGCTTAAAAGCCACTGATTCAAAGAATCCAGAGAGAGACACAAAGATGACGCAGCGTCAACTATGGAGGGATCTGTCACATACAGAACAATGTCATCGGCATATTGCAATATCTGACAATTATTGTTTAGGCAGGACCCAATATCAGCCGTATACAAATTGTAGAGTATGGGACTGAGGACATAGCCTTGTGGGAGTCCCTTCCATGTCTGCCTCGCATCGAACTCCTCACCCTGGACTCTCAGAATCAATGAGCGGGACAACAGAAGTTCACATATGCATTGTATCATCTTGGCCGGAAGACTCAGCTGTTGCAGTTTTTGCCTGAGTACGGGAAGAAGAACATTGTCATACGCAGATGAGATGTCAAGAAAAGTGGCAACAACGGATTCATTTTTAGAGTAGGCTAAGCGGATATCCGCAACTAAAATACTAACACTGTCCATTGTGCTTAGTCCTTTCCTAAAACCAAATTGATGATTCGGTAGTAGGTCTCTCGATTCGACTATCCACTCGAGGCGATTTTTGATGAGGTGTTCCAGTAATTTGGCTAGGACTGAAGATAGAGCAATTGGCCTAAGGCCATTCGGATCATCTGCATGTTTGCCTGGTTTCAATAAAGGAATAATGATTTGGAACTTCCACTGATCTGGAATCCAACCATGATTATAGCAAAAATTTAATACATTTAAAAAATAGATTTTAGCCTTTTCACCACAATGAGTTATGAACGAATATGGCACACCATCAATACCAGGCGCTGAGTCCCGGACATGTTTGAGTACCACATTTAGTTCCTCTAAAGTGAATGGCGTATCGAAATAATCCTCTGTCGTTATAAAAGGGCGCGTTATGACATTCTGACGAGAGTGGAACATATGATGGTGCTATTTTGTCAAAAAAATGTTCAGCTGTTTCCCTAGCAATCGGAGAAGAGATCGATGGGGAACATCCACGTCTAAACCTGTTGATATTTTTTCAGACGTGTGAAACTGGAGTAGAGGGTGATAAAGAGGTGCAAAACCTAACCCAACCCGTACGTTTCTTCTTGCGAAGAAAACGTTTGGTTCTGGCATTGATACGACAGTAAGCCAACAGATTTTCAGTGCTCATATCTGTATTGTAACACATCTCGGCCTCGTTCCTATCCCTGACTGCCGACGTGCATTCTGGATCCCACCACGGGGGTGAAGGGATTTTATTACGAGCACTGTTTTTTAAAGGAAAGCAGGAATCTGCACTGGAGGTAATTGCTGTTACAAACCCCTCATAACAGCTCTTGGCATGGGAGTGACCAGAAGGATCTGATAAATTTGGATTTAAATTTGGAAGAACATCAATTTTCTCCTCCAATAATGATGCAAATTTTGACCAATCCGGTTTGGACAGGTTATATTTCAAAAGTGGAGGGGAAGTTTTTTCTAAGTAAGACATATTAACCAAAGATGTGACTATAGGGTAGTGATCACTGCCATGCGACAAGGTTGTGCATTCCCAGTGAGTCGATGCTGCTAGCTCAACCGAACAAAATGTAAGGTCTACACAACTCTTTTGATGTCCTGGAGGAGTTCGTCGTGTTGAGCAACCATTGTTTAAAATGCAGAGGTCCAAGTCATCCAAAACATCAACTAGAGCTACACCAAAGGCATCACAGCGTTCAGACCCCCATCTGTAATGGTGGCAGTTGAAGTCACCCATGACCAGTATCGGACCATGAACACTAGAAAAAATATTTCTTAGAATTATTAAGAAGTCATGGTGAGGATGTGCAATATAATATATTGAAAACACTGTGATGCCCTCAACCCTCCCTGCGGCAATGCTCATATCACCCGTAAGTGTAGGTAAAGTAAAGGGCAAAAGTGGAACCCGATCATTGACTAAGAGAGCTGACCCTCCGTAGCCATCTGAACGGTCACACCTGAGAGTGTTGAAATGTGGCATGCGGAAGCTAAGACTTGGAGTAAGCCAAGTCTCAGCTATGGAACAAGCCAATGGCTTGTATTTATTTAAAAGGAATATGAGGTCGTGCTTTTTATGCCACACGCTCCTCACATTCCACTGAAGGAATACTTGGCGAGACGCCATTTCTGATGTCTAAAAGAAGAGTTATAAGTTGGTCGGCAACGTTGGACGGTGATTGGGAATTAGAAGTAGAGGAAGAAATAACGATAGGTAAGAGTTTTATAAGTAGTTCAATAATAGAGGAAGTAGTATTATTGGAAGAGACTTTACTATAATTGAGAGCGCAGCCATTAGGCTGTGAAGGTTGGGGGGAACTAGTTATCTGCTGATGAGCAGCTTTGTCATAGGATGGGGAAAGGGGGGCATGGGTCTTAGGTTTTAGGGTTACTGTTTTGCGATAAGATTGAGATAACGGAGTTTTGGTAATATTAGCATAGTTGCGAGAAGCTGTTGGGATTAATTTGCTAGCCTCAGTATAAGGCATGGATTTTTCAGCCATAACAGTCTTAATGGCTTTCTGTCTACCATGCTCGGGGCATGACCTGCTATTAGCGAAGTGATTACCCGAACACAGAATACAGAAGGCCTCGCCCTCAGAAATGTTGCAACCATCACCTGGGTGATCGTGGCCACATTTGCTGCAGCGTGGTTTTGATCTGCATACATTTGCCACATGTCCAAATTTACAACACTTGCGACATTGAATGGTGGGAAATATGTATTGCGCAACAGGAAGGGATGTGTGTGATGTGTAACAGCAGAAGATCCTCTGGGGTAATACTTGTCCATCAAATGTGATCACACAAGTTTCAGTGGGTTTCCACACATTATCGCCATCTATCTGAACTTTTCTATTAATCCTACGAACTTTAAGGATTTGCCCACATCCTGAAGGCACAGATAGTAAAGTCATAGCCTCATCTTCTGAAATATCAGAGGGAACACCTGTTACTACTCCCATCCTTGTGATGTTAAATGTAGGAATAGAGGCAGTATAACTGTACTTGGGTAACAAAGTGAGACCAAGTAACCAAGTAACCAAGAAAGAGTTGGCATCCTGAGGGGAAGCAAACTCTATGGACACACGGTTTCTACCAACCCTATTAACACCACCACGAACTATGTTCGCAATGTTGTTGTTGATTAAAAATTTTCCAAAATTAACGGGATGTAATGTGGTGCCTGAGTTGGGTTGGGTCTCTATACGGGAGACGTGGACAAGGTAAGGAGCCTTATCCATTGCCGAATATTTGGCACGTCCAATTTGGCTTTTCTTTTGTTTGTTTGGGGGGGTAGGAGACAAAATATCTTCGTTGTTGGGACGTTTACGGGAAGATTGGTTGGATTGGGATACATCCATCTCTGTAACACTACAAACAACATCCGCAAATTGCGATAGTGGATTCGGGGAGAAAGGAAATGAAGGACTTGGAATGTCGGGAGGATCAGGATCGGGATCGGGGGGTTTATTTATATCCATCTTGGATAAAACGAAATTAGAATACGACAAACACAATACAAACCTGTTGACAAACACAAAGACAACACACTTATAAATAACAAGTCACAAAAATGTCAACAATCACTAAAAAAAAACACAAAAAATCCTAATCACACGTGCTAACCAAGAACACCGTGGCGAGAATCCTCTACTGATAGTGTTACTCCGCTGGTGAGGGAGTGTCTACCTTACGAGCAGAAGTTGAAAATCTCAGTTAATAAGAATCCACTTACTACAAACAAACACGAAAAAGGATCTTTACTTACCATTTTTATTATATTTTATAAGAATATTTAACACATTTATTTTACACATACATCTGATAGCCTAATTGAGCTATCTTTACGAAACTATGTGATATAGAATGCTTGCTTATCGTTATCATTAAAGACGATTAAGATTATACCTACTATTTAATATCGGTTTGTACAGGGTGCGCTAAATGTGAGCACTGAAATACAAGGCAGAGTAAAAAAAGACTCATTTCATGTCTTGTTAGTTTAGCAAAGGCAGGGAGAAAATAATTATTCCTGAGAAGGAACTTCAAATTATACCTACTCATTTTTTTTTATCATCTTCCTGCCCTTGTACCATGTTACTTGAGGTCCATTCTCTCCTGTAAACCGTCACGCTATTACTCACTCGAATCCTTCCTCTTTCATATAATTCCTCATGCAATCCATACAACTTTTCTTTGGTCTTCCTCTCCCTCCCCATCCATAAACATATTTTATAATCATCACAAATGTATTTATCGATCAGCAGTGCGATTCTGTAACCATCTCACCGTGAAAACTTAGGTGAAGTGAGCGTGGAGTGAGCTGTCAATAGTGTCAATTCCTAGCAAAAACAAACTCACTTCACCTAAGTTTTCACGGTGAGATTTTTACAGAATCGATCGGCAGGTTAAGCTACGCTTGCCGTGGTTGGTCTGTGGATGGGTGACAATCTTTACATACCGTGACCCCTCCGTGCCTCGGAAAACACGTTAAGCCGTTGGTCCCGGCTATCATTCGTGGATCATTGATAGTCGTTACGGGTAGTCAGAAGCCCGAAAGTCTGACAACCAGTCTTATCATAGGGTATCACCCAGTAATTGGGTTGTGGAGGTCAGATAGGCAGTCGCTCCATGTAGCATACTGGTATTCAGCTGCATCCGGTTGGACTGGAAGCCGACCCCAACATAGTCGGGAAAAGGCTAGGCAGATGATGATGACATATATTTATCACTCGTCTAATTAACCAAAAAGGTTTCATCAAAATGGTAGGTAGGTGTAATACAGGCCAAATTAAATAAAATATAAACTGAAAGCCATAATTTTAAGAAAATAAATTATTTAAAAATTAAATTAAAAATTATGTTATGGCAGTTTACAATTATTTTAACATCAAGCAGTCGGTAGCTGTGTAATATAAATCAATATTTTAATTTTAAATTACTCGATAACATTACGCCTATATAATGTCTAGACATTATATAATCAAAGCTTAGGTACCTAGTTATTTATTATTATTTCTCCTCTCACTATCTATTATTCCTATTATTCCTCTCGCCATCAAACGTAAAAGTTTGGCGAGTTTAGAATTAAGTAACACCTCAGTATTACAACAAAAAAAAAAGTAAGATACACTTTAATGAAATTAACATCATGTATTAACTAGTATATTTTTTTCTATACGATAAAGTATTGAAAATCAAACAGGTATTTGAGATACTGTCCTCATTTTAATAATTACCCAAAATATTGTTTTCATTAATCAGATTCTTGGGCATACCTACCCTATATCGCGTGGTGGATTATGGCCCACTTCCTCTCACAGAGAGGAGGCCTCTGTCCCAGTAATGGGAATATTAGAGGCTGATTATATTCATGTTGACGCTACCCTATATCAACGATTAACGGGTAATGTGCTACACTACATGTTACCCCGTTGCACACTTGGTACAGACGCCAGCACATCAAGCTACTACAATCTGTCAAATTTCTTTAATCGATTTTCATCTTTATCGCTAAAGTATAAGATTCAAAGTTAATTGGGAAAATTTGACAGTTTCGGGTAGCTTGACGTGCTGGCGTCTGTACAGTGTACATCCCAGACCCCATTGTTAACCCTTCAAGGTAAATAATTAACTAGGATAGTTAATTCTGTCTAATTGTTTCTTTGTTTGTAAAAGGCTAGACAGATTGATTGTTTGTTGATTCTCGTTAGAGCAGGTGCTGTAACGCGAATCGTGATTCCTGTCAGCAACCAACTTATCAATCGCCTGACAGCTGTGATGACAGGTCTTCTGCAATCGATAATCGATTTGTAACTGAATACCCTATTTATGTCATTACCAGCAGAGGCATTTTTATTATGATTAAAGTTAACTGATTATATCGGTTACCAACAATAGTTTTCCTCGTCGGATCGCGTGTCAAAGTGGCAATTAGGTCAATGCCTGCCACCACAAAAAAAACTTAGGTACTTGATATTCTAGCTAGATGTTTCATAATAAAACCACAGGTGGAGCAGTGGTGGCTTGTCTTCAATAGCTTTCTGTGCGAACCATTCTCTTTGGTATACCTACAGGGTTATTAGTAAAACATTAACAACCTCTTAAGAGGTTCTCTTTTACTATGGGACCAAACCAGAAATCGCGAAAAAAAAATCAGCTGTTCCCTGGCCTACATTTTGACGAGTTATACGAACATAAATGTAGGGAACAGCTGATATTTTTTCGCGATTTCAGGTTTGGTCCCATAGTAAAAGTTGTTCATAATGATGAGTACAATGACCTCTTAAGGGGTTGTTAATGTTTTACCAATAACCCTGTATACAGAAGCGAACCCGATTTGTTTAAATAAAAGAAAGCGAAATTAAAAACAGATTTCCAATTAAATTAGGTTGGTACCTATTTTATTATTTTATTAAATTACATTTTAGGCTGTATTTAAAATACCACCATACCTTGAATAACTTATTAAATAATAATACTTAAAACGAAACGCCAACGGCATCCATGCAGTCAAACCACCTCGGAAAAATTATGAATTTTTTTTACACTTCGGTCCATAAGGACGGCTACAATTCTTAGTGCCGCATATTAGCTTGTCGCTGCGGCCATTACTCTTATATGGTTTTCTCCCAATAATATTACCACTGAAAAGATAAAGAAACATACATAAAAGAAAGAAAAAGGTACCTATAGTACATCCATTCGGTCAGTTATGTTGAAGTAATAGAAGGCCAGCTTTTTGCCATCAATCGGCCACAAATCCAGATTTCGGACTGCATGTGAGTCCAGGCTGAAGTAAGAAATACTCTGTGGAAAAACCCAATAACACTGCCCGATCTGGGAATCGAACCCAGGACCTTATGCCTTACCTTACTATGCGGCGCATCTGAGGAAAGGGAATAGAGGAAAATGAGCCTTAATGGATGGTGCCTTTTTGTTCCATTAAGGCTCATTTTCCTCTATTCCCTTTCCTCAGATGCGCCCTTTTTACTTAAGGCGGCAGTACTGGACTTTGAAGGTCGAGAAGTTGGAGTCGCGTCACAACACGAACTTCATGACGTTCGTAATGCGTGTTCCGACACATCATCTCGAGAAGTTCCTTAAGGAAGAGTTCTGGCCAAAGGGTGATGTGTACCACAGGTTTCGTGGCCGGCTAAATGACACCAGTCAGCGAAACACGACGCAGACACTTCATGTGCGTTAGTTTTTAGTGTAATTATTTTATAATGTTGTATGTATTTATAGTATTTTTATGTTATATTAAATATTGTATTGTACGTGTTTATATGGGCCTTGATGCCTGAAATAAATGGATAAATAAATAAAATTAATATGCTCGGAAAAGCGCTTGAGTTGCGACCACTGGACAAACGAACGAGTCAAAAAAATAGGAAAATCTACTGAAATTCTGGCCTGCAGGCCTGATATGCAGTTTCAGAACAAGTATTGATGACCAGCCTTGGTCACTGAGCGCAGTGGTGGCCCAGAAGTAACGGCCCCGACTTACGAGATGTAGGTCGTGGGTTCGAACCCAAGCTGGCACTTTGTGTAAATTATTTAATCACCACTGCAACTGCCGGTCGATTCTGTAAAAATCTCACCGTGAAAACTTAGGTGAAGTGAATTTGTTTTTGCTAGGAATTGACACTATTGACAGCTCACTCCACGCTCACTTCACCTAAGTTTTCACGGTGAGATTTTTACAGAATAGCACCGGAGCTCTCAAAACGGCGAAGGAAAACCTTGTGAGGAAACCGGCATGTCCTAGAACTACAAATTCGAAGACATGTGACAATGACATCCGCCATCCCGCGTGGTGGATTATGGCCCACTCTCTCTCACAGAGAGGAGGCCTAAGGATGTCCCAGCAGTGGGAACATTATAGGCTGATTGTGAAGCCTTCCTGGTGACATTGATCACCAGGAGAAAACTCTACGTCGACAGGAGTAAGGATAGGTAGTAAGTACTAGGTGGTATCTCCTCTTTTACGTATTTTTTTAAGAAAGAAAGGTGCTTCCTGAATAATAAATAACTGTAAACTTACGCTGGTCCATAGTTACAAACAACGAAGAATTTATTCCACCCGTTTTTGAATGTTTGTGAGATAGCGCAACCTAGGTAAACGCTGTCGGACCACACCATCTGAAAATGAGAAATGATTTTATTTCTATAAGTTAGGTTTGTACAAACACTTCTACACGTCAATCATATTTTAAAAGCTAGATGAGGTCGGCGTTTCCTGTCTGGCTACTCTGAGAAGAAAGGACCGTCTTCAGTCTCTTTTCAAGTCCAGACATCATCTGTAAATCTATGTTGATTTTAAAATACTTAAAAACATAAATTACCTAATGCTAATTTGATTTTTACACCGGTCTAAACACCGGGGTGCTACGGTGAAACATCCGATGTGAAAAACCAAATAAAACTGACCTAGGAATTGAACCTAGGGCCTTTTTTTTCAGGACGGGAAATCATCCTGTGACCCCTCCCGCTCTTGGTGGAGCGGAAGTGAGTGTCAGACTCTTACTGACCAAAACCCACCCGTGTTCCTTCCTTAGCCCTTTATGTTTCGGGCTAGCGGTAACCCTTTCAGACAATCCCGCTGACCCGGCAGAACCTAGAGCCTCACTCTGACTGGTCAATGGCGCTTGCGACCACTAACAAAGCCAACAAGGCAATCAACGGGAGAGTGGTGACGTGTGTAGGAGCTTTCGGTACCGTCCGAGACAATGGCGAAGTCGGAGGTGGTGTGATGGTGTGCGTGTGTGTGTTACGTGCTGTGCTGACCCTACTAATCTTCGCGCACACATTCACAGCGTGTTTGTATACTTGGTTACCATAAGTAAAGCGCGCGTCGCTTAGATAAAAATAATAAATAAATATTTTCTATGCCAACTTTCATGGTAATTGCTTAAAAGGTGTTGGAGTTTATACTTCCCGTATGATAAATGCAATACCAACCAACATCCATTTCTGTTTTTGTAACCTATGTCAGTAAATCAACAAGTTACACAAACCTGAGTGTAATGTCCAATATCGTAGTCTTTGTTAAAGTCGCTGGCCTGTAGCGGTCCAAATGTAAAGTTAACATTCTCACTGAACCAAGGCTGAAGGGCTGAATCCGGCTGAAGTTCATAGTTGCGATTGGTTGTTGAATACCAATGCAAATTCTCACCCGTCGTGAATCTATTGGAACCTGCAGAAAACGATTATGAGCAAGTCAAATTTAAAATATATATTTTTTATTGCTAAATGGGCCTGCTTTTGACCTCGATCACGCCTGATGGAAAGCGATGGATGAGGTCTATGATGGAACGAGTATGCCCAGAAGATGCCTGTATTTCGCACTACTCAGCTTTTGCGGGTTATAGTCTGCTGTCTGTCCTCCTCCAATTGGTTACCAGAAATCGGTTTAAAAAAACCGGTCAAGTGCGAGTCGGACTCGCGCTCTGAGGGTTCCGTGCAAATTTGTAGGTATCTATGTAACTACAAATTTACCGTTTTCGGTTTTTTGCTTTATTTGTGCTACATGACATTGCTCCTTGCCAAATTTCATAATTCTAGGTCAAAGGGAAGTACCCTATAGGTTTTGATTCCCTTGCGAGGGTCAAAATACGCGACATAAACGGAACATAAACACCCGATCTTTTGATTGCGTTGACTTAGAAGTTTGATTTTTTCACTGCTTCAAGGGATTGCAGGGATATTAATTTCAACTTGATAACTCCACGCGTTCCTGAGAAAAAGGGTCTTGACAGACGGGCAGACAAACGGACAACGAAGAGATCTTATACTTAAGGGTTCCGTTTTTCCTTTTGAGGTACGGAACTAACTCAACTAGCTCCTGAATTATAGATTACTCGGCTCTCAAGGAAGGAAAGAAGGAAGAAATAGGACACGTTAACGTAAAAACCATGAACCATGTTATTTATTGTAGTAACTTCCTCCCCAGCTTTTTGACCACAAATACGTATTATCGAATTCGAAAATTCCAATTTGTAATTGTAACATATTATTATGAGTAACTTGCGCCGCCGACTACAATTTATTTACAAAGGAGATTATTATTTACTCAAGTATTAAGTATATTAACATAAAATACTTACGGTCAGATTTATCTGGGTTGTGGTGATGCGAATTTTGTTTTGCCCACTTAGATGCTTTGGCCTGCAGCTCCTCATCCCACACCTGGGAAATAAGGAAATACCTAATTACAAAACAAATATCTAGATAATGTTAATCTTTTTATTTAAACTTGCGTTTTGCGTTGAACGTTACAGTTTACCTATTTACTAGTTAGGTATACCTAGGTATTCTAAAAGAAATTCCGTCTAAAGAATTCAACTAGATACGAGTAGGTACCGACATACCTAAACAAAGTAAATTATGCCGAACGCAAATATATTTTTCTTTCAACTACGTAGAAATGTTATCATTTATCACTACACAACCGATCACAAAGAACATATTTTTTTGCTTAGAACCAAAACAGTGCAGAAATGTTGTATGAAATCTCATGGTTGCAGTTTTTCATTAATGCACTGTTTTTTATTTTTTAGATATAAATTTACCACAGAGGTTTAATGTATGTAATCAAAAAGATGCTGGCTGAAAATAAAAATCGGCTGAATAAAACCGACTCAGTGACGACATGGCGCGCATTTTGTACCTTGTAAAACTTTGAAACTTCATATTTAACAAGTAAAGATTAAAAAATGGAAATAGCGATAGCGATATGAATGCAACTCCAGAAATTATAAAAACAGGTGCAAATGAAATTGTTAATAACCTTTTGCCGCAAAAGACGCGGGATAAATATTTAAAAGCTGAGGAAAACTTTGTTTTCATTAACTGTTTTTATTTTGAGTAGGTATATTTTATAATGGTAGGTAGAATAACACTTTGCGCTCGATGCAACAATCTACTATAGTTTTTTTTTGTCCTAACTTTATTTTTTTCCTGGATGTTATAGATGACCGAGGCCAAGGACCTACGAGTTACGGGGCAGTTCTTTTTCAATTCTATACAAAAAATTATTATACGCCTCCGCAGTGCCTCGAAAAGCCTCTCTTCCCGGGCCCAGCTGTTATTCGTAGATCTTTGACAGTCGTTACGAATAGTCAGAAGCACCAAAATACTTACGGTTAGTAAGATATCCCTTTATAAGACTGGTAAGCAACTAGGTTGTGTAGGTCAGATAAGCAGTGGCTCCATGTAAGATATTGAGTTATTCAGGTGCATCCGGTTAGATTAAAGCCGACTCCAATATTTTGGTAAAAGCTAGACAGTTAAATGATGATGGCTAAAATTTATTAAAGTTATTTAGGCTCGAAAGAAGCAAATTTTTTAGATTGACAATAGAGCATCACGACAACAAATAAGGCTCAAAACAGCGCGAGTTATGCGTTTGATGTTAGTTGAATCGAAAGACCACAAAAAAATTGAGTAATTTTGCAGTTTTAATTAAATTAAAAAATAAAGTGCTCAGTGGAATAATTTTCGATATTTCTGTAGTTGATTGAATTCCCTTTATTATCGTTACATAAGTTAAGATAGTTTACGCTCAAAATTTAGAGAATTATAGCAAAGAAAAAAATTTGAGCCCTGTTTTACCATTTTTACACACAACACATTAATTTTTTTCTGGCTTGTAATAATTATTTACCAATACGCCTAACTGTGCGAAAAAAACAGCGTTTTACGGTATCCTACGTTTTGGGCAGCGCCTTAAATAGTATTAATGAAGTTACAAACCACCATCTTCATTTCCGAAGCAGCAGGCTGGCCAGCAACTTTTCCTTTAGCGACAAGGAGGCGACGGGAATTGTGCCCATCCACGAAAGCACGTATTTGACGACAAGATAACGATATCACTGAAACCGAAAACTTTAATTTAAAACACAATAAACAAACGTTCCATTACGTAAAAAACTAAAAAGTTACAAATTCAAACAAATCAAACGGTATTGATAACGTGAACTCACGTTTGCATTGTGCGGCAGCTACGAAAGCCAGAATAAAAAGCACTTTTAAATCCATTGTTCTAATAATTATAAGCACAACAACTGGCAACACCGACCGTAGACCGACTAATAATATTCGAGAACGCGATTTGATTGTAAAACAACGCTACTTGTGTTATATAGTCCTCTAGTAGGTAGGTATGTAGTCCAAACGTCGATCAAACACTTGAGGAAGATCGCAGGGTTCTGTACGTTGACTTTAAAAAAAAAATTGAATCAGCTATTCAAAACTGTATGGAGGTCAAAGAAAGCGCAAGTATCTTGTTGAAAATTTTGTTCTGATTGATTCAAGTGTCGAACATTTTATACCCAAAAATAAAAGTGCCAACCAGAAAAAAAAGTACCTAATATTTTCATATGGGAAATAACTTCTTGAGAATTTTTTACTATTACAGCGTCAGCTTAAAATTGTGTTTATAATTATTAACACTTGTTATTATTGGCATTTAGTAAAATTTGGAAAATACAAAAGTGCACGACTCATAATGCTCATTTGATCGTATAAAAAACCATAGATACTCGTGGATAACATATTATTTAGTTTGTTATTAATTATAATAATTACTTTGAATAAAAGAGACATTTGTTCAGCCAGTTCCTCCTATGGGTGAAACAATTTATATAAAAAAAAATTACTCAATTATTTGATTTTTCACAAGCTACAATGTTTTTCATATTTCCCACTTGATTGACGGGAATTTTTTTAGAAATATTTGGATGTTTCTTCGTTTCTACTGCATTAAATCAATTTTTGAATTTTACAGAATTAAACGACCGCAGCAGCAGGCGACATGTCGCAGCGACAGCTACACTACTTTCTATGTATTTCTACGAAATACCTACGTGGCACTGGTCGAACGATCAGGTTAAACTACGCTTGCCGCGGTTGGTCTGTGGATGGGTGACCATCTTTACATACCGAGACCCCTCCGTGCCTCGGAAAGCACGTTAAGCCGTTGGTCCCGGCTGTCATTCGTGGATCTTTGACAGTCGTTACGAGTAGTCAGAAGCCCGAAAGTCTGACAACCAGTCTCACCAAGTCCAAAAGGGGTATCGTATTACCCAGTAACTGGGTTGTGGAGGTCAGATAGGCAGTCGCTCCATGTAAAATACTGGTATTCATCTGCATCTGCTCAGACTGGAAGCCGACCCCAACATAGTTGGGAAAAAGCTAGGCAGATGATGACCTACGTGGCAGACGACGTGTCGCTAGCTAGAGCTACGAAAGGTATTTCATAGAAATACATAGAAACCTGGGGGCCTAAAAAGGCCACTTTGGCAGAATTATAAAAGGATAACATTATGGCGAAGACAGTCCGTGTTTTTCTTCTTTCGCTGCACTACGTAGGTATCAAAGCTATTGGGATGGTTATCGTCTTGAACGGAAGTGTTGCGATACACTAGCGTGACAACACAGTCTTGCAAGCAGTGACGGATTAACCCTTAAGGCCAGGACTCTCGGAAATCTCGGAATCGACCTATTTTTGATTCAACATTAAACAATCAAATATTCTTTGTTTTAATCTGAAAAAAATATATGGCATAGTTTAACTAACATTCTTGATTATTCTATGGTTCAAAACACGATATTTACAACTTCACTCGATCATAAAAAATCGCAAACAAATCGAAAACAGCGAAGTTTTTAATCGTTTTTCAAGTCGCATTTGAAGTAGACTTAACTTTTACTCGCAAAAAATATATGAAAAAATAGGCAATGATGTATAGTAGAACATTCTACGGTTAATTTTTCTCAAAACTGATTTTTATTGTCTTAACAAGATATAATCTAAAAAGGCGGCCTGCGCGCTTCACTTCAGTAGCCCGCCGGGCGTTACCGAGGTAGGACCTGTGTCGCTTTTGCTGGCTCGCCGCGTTCCCGCTAATCGATCGAAATATACGTTATAATATTGTTAGTTAATTTCCGTGTTTGTGTATTAGTTTCAAAATTCAGTCTGTAAATATTGTTTAGGTTCTAGTATTAATAATTAAACTAAATATTAGTTTGTTATAATATAGTTGTAATAATATAGTGATAATTAAGATTAAATTATGGGGAATAAAAACAGAAGAAAGAAAAAAAAACGTTCAGCATTGAACTGCAAAGCTTAAAAAAAAATAAGGTAATTTTGATTATTATTTTTCTACGTATTTATAACTACCCACTTATAAGACGACGCGACAGAATAATATTGTAGTTGTATAGGTTCTCTTGCTTTCGTCACAGTACTAGCAGTAGCAGGTCGGTACCATAAATTTACAATTATCGTAATATCTGTAATAGATTTTCAACTTTACTACAACGGAATAAGGTTTATATTCAATTGCAAAATTTGAGTTTTTGAGTTTGTGTTTCTAGTTTTGTGATTGTATAGGTAAAATATTATATTTTTTCGAAGTGAAAACTTCTTTAGCATTATTGTGATTTGAAAATTTTATGAAACGAAAAAGCTACAGGAGAAAAAGCTACAGTAAAAAGAGACATAAGATTGGGAGAAAATGAGATAGGAAGCATTATACAGTGTTTTTGTTTTTTATTATTACAAATGACATCACATTTAATCCTATGCTACTAATTTGTGATGATGATGGTGTTGGCGATGGCGATGACGATGGTGATGGCGATGGTGATGGTGATGGTGATGGTGATGATGATGGCGATGGCGATGGCGATGGTGATGGCGATGGTGATGGCGATGGTGATGGTGGTGGCGATGGTGATGGTGATAGCGATGGTGATGGCGATGATGATGATGGTGATGGCGATGGTTATGGTGATGGTGATTGCGATGGTGATGGCGATGGCGATGATGATGATGGTGATGGCGATGGTGATGGCGATGGCGATGGTTATGGCGATGGTGATGGCGATGACGATGGCGATGATGATGATGGTGATGGAGATGGTTATGGCGATGGTGATGGCGATGGCGATGGTGATAGCGATGGCGATGGCGATGGCGATGGTGATGGTGATGGATGGATGGATGGATGGATGGATGTTCTTTAGCATCGTTGTGATTTGAAAGTTTATGAAACGAAAAAGCGACAGTAAAAAGAGACATGTAAATTCATAAGATTTAACGTGGGAGAAAATGAGATAGGAAGCATTATACAGTGTTTTTGAAGGTTTCACTTCTACCACGTGTGAATTGCACACTTGCTGTTTTTTTATTTAAAAATATGAAATTCGTTGTGAATGAAATAGGAAGAGTTCAATAAAAACAAGCCCATTTTAAATTAAATTAAAGTTGAAAGCAGGCGGGACCCATTTGAATTTGAAAATATAATAAAAATGGTATGGGTCCCGCCTGCTTCCAACTTTAATTTAATTTAAAATGGGCTTGTTTTTAGCTTTTCTGTTTTTTTTATTGACTTAAGTTTTTTACGCAGTCGGGTTTTTTAATTTTTTAAATTACTTTTTTTTTATTTCCAGCTTTTTAGTTTACAAAATAATGTGATTGTAATAAATATTGTAATATCGCAGACGATTTAGTTCTTGGTACGTGTTTTTTTTATGATTTGTCACTTTAAATTACTTTTAACCATATAAGTTGTATATATTTTTGTAATCGATTTTTAAAACCCTTTATTTTGATACCCCAATCGATAGGTTTTGAGAAAAAATAAAAAATTTGAAGACATAATATGGCGCCAAAAATCGGCCATTTTATTTTTTTTCAATTTTGATATACCCAGTGTCACTCTCACAGTAAATACGAATCTAATGACACCTCTCAAGCTAAAATCCATCGAGCCGTTCAGGCTGTAGAGCGTGCCAAACAATTATACATACATACATACATACATACATACATACTCTCGAAAAACATAACCCTCCTTCTGACGCAGTCGGGTAATAAAAATACGTATTGTGGTGTTTTTGATTAGTAGATTTAATTAAAAAAACTTATTGACGAATTCAAGCAACCAAAAAAAGTGTTTTACAAAAAAAACAACCGACTCAAAAAAAAAACACTACAACGTGAAGAATATATTTTCATTTTTTGACACCGACTTTCGAAACTAAAGTTATTTTTCACTTTGTAGTGTTTTTTTTTTTTGGAAGTCGGTTTTTTTTTTGTAAAAAAGTTTTTATTTTTCACTTTTTAGTTGTACTTACCTACCCCAAACAAATTCATATGTCACTACTTGCTATGTGAATATCAGTAACAAAGCTATTGAACACATCTGCTTTACCCTTTGAAGGGTACAGGCGTGATGTTATGTTGTGTGATTGCGATTACATATGCTATAGCAGCAATCGCGGTTGATTTGCTGGCATTTATTGAAGAGTTCCGTTGTTTGTCTCTGAAATTCATCATCAGATCTTTACAAAAATAAAAAAAACAGCATGTGTGCAATTCACACGTGGTAGAAATGAAACCTTCAAAAACACTGTATAATGCTTCCTATCTCATTTTCTCCCACGTTAAATCTTATGACTTCATGTCTCTTTTTACTGTCGCTTTTTCGTTTCATAAACTTTCAAATCACAACGATGCTAAAGAACATCCATCCATCCATCCATCCATCCATCCATCCATCCTTCACCATCACCATCACCATCGCCATCGCCATCACCATCACCATCACCATCGCCATCACCATCGCTATCACCATCGCCATCGCCATCGCCATCGCCATCGCCATCACCATCGCCATCACCATCATCAACATCGCCATCATCATCGCCATCACCATCGCCATCACCATCGCCATCAACATAGCATCACCATCATCATCATCACCATCGCCACCACCATTGCCATCACCATCGCCATCGCCATCACCATCATCAACATCACCATCGCCATCACCATCGCCATCACCATCACCATCGCATCACCATCATCATCATCGCCATCGCCATCACCATCACCACCACAATCGCCATCACCATCGCCATCATCATCATCGCCATCATCATCATCGCCATCACCATCACCATCGCCATCACCATCGCCATCGCCATCACCATCATCCTCATCATCATCATCACCACAAATTAGTAGCATAGGATTAAATGTGATGTCATTTGTAATAATAAAAAACAAAAACACTGTATAATGCTTCCTATCTCATTTTCTCCCACGTTAAATCTCATGTCTCTTTTTACTGTTGCTTTTTCGTTTCATAAAATTTTCAAATCACATCACAACGCGCGATGCTAAAGAAGTTTTCACTTCAAAAAAAAAATTGCAGATCTGTCTATTTACGATGGAGTTATGCCATAAAATAACATACATAAAAAAAAATAGGAATATCCGAATTGAGAACCTCCGCCTTTTTTGAAGTCGGTTAAAAATATAATATTTACAATCACAAAACTAGAAAGAAACTAAAGTAGGATGATGAAATTAAAATACTGTAGACGAGCAGCCCTATATTTCAAGAATAGGGCCGATTCACAATACTATTACTTATAAAAATAACCGTGACAGGGGTCAGCGAGTTCATTCGAACTGCGCTTTCGCGGCATTTGCCACGCGAGGACGGAGGTAACGCTAAATGCCTACTACGCTCGAAGATCCTGGCCTTAATCAAATTGCATCACGTCTGAGGGGGCACCAGAAGAAGAACAAAAAAACCCGTCCTTAGGGCATCACGTCTCACTCTAACGTCACCAAAATCCACATCAAAAAAGTTTCTAGGACTAATTTGAAAATTTGCGCGTTTTAAGTTGACATAGAGTCCGACCTAGAGTCATAACCTCACTCCCGCTTGCCCACTCGCTGCCCTCTTATGCAGCGAGTGGGCATGGGATTTACGAAGAGTTGATTATGATAATGGCCCAAGAAGTGCATGGTAAAATTATATCGCAGATAAAAGATTCTAGATATGATAGTCTTTCAGTAGATTCTACGCCGGATTTGATGCACATGGACCAGCTCAGCGTAGTTATTCGCTATATAAAAGATGGGCAGCCAGTAAAGCGATTTCTTACATTTATTGGGTTGGAAACGCATCACACAGGAGATGAACTGGCACAGCAGACTCTTCAATACCTTGAAGAACATTGTGGATTAAATTTTTCAAAATGCAGAGGCCTATTTTACAAAAAAAACTAATGTTTTTAGGCGGTAAAGGTTTAAAGACCGATTCTAGTTGACATACGGATAGGGGGGCCCACAGGCATGGATTGCTTAGGGCATCAAGTAGTCTTAATCCGTCACTGCTTGCAAGTCATCCAATGAGGTTGTATTTGCGTGACACACTATCAACCACAATCTGAATCATTTCGAAGGATACCTATTGCTAATCTATTACAGTACCCGGCGATAAATATTGCACATCGACCTATTCGATCCTATACAAAGAATAAAAATAATTATCAAAAGAAGCAAATCATAATTGTTTTAACAGCTCCTAATAGATACCGGATTGTTTGTATTTCGTGCGACAGAGATAACGCTCTACGAAGCCGAAATTAGCCGATTGTCTCTTTCCAAAGGTCGATGTGCAATATTTATCGCCGGGTACTGTACCTACTACATTATGTTCGAAAAATGTGTCTGCTCAACAACGTAAATAACGAAATGAATGTTGTTGAACTAAAATAAAAGCCATTGCTACCGATAGTGTGTTACACAATTACTCCACGGGCTACCCTGTGGAGACTGTGGATGCCTTAATAAATTACGGCCTCCAGTCAGGGCATACTGAAGATATCAATCAATTCTCGAGACTTTATGCAGGGTATAGCTGGGACATCGACGCGCACGGCGGCGCAACCAGTTACCCACCGTATTCAGTAAGTACAGACGCCAGCACATCAAGCTACGATCTACAATCTGTCAAATTTCTTTAATAGATTTTCAACTTTATCCCTAAAGCATAATGTTCAATGTTGATTGGGAAAATTTGACAGTTTCGGGTAGCTTGATGTGCTGGCGTCTGTACATTCTGAACCGTTGAAATGTTTCGTCGGTTAATAAAAAATTAATAAGCTGTTCCATACATTTTGACGGCGTAGGTATTCTAGGTATTGCACTTTTATATGAAACATAAAAAAAAACATAAAAATCTACGTTAGGGTATGTAGAATCATGTGCCGAATTCATGGGTAAACATTTTGCGCGTCGATGTGAATGCCATCTTTTATGTGCAGCTAATAAACTTATCAGTGGCGAATGAAAACTGCATGCAATTCAGTAGGTATCAGGGTTATCTGTGGCAAAAAGTGAATAGACCTGCCGGTCGATTCTGTAAAAATATCACCGTGAAAACATAGGTGAAGTGAGTTTGTTTTTGTTAGGAGAAGACACTATTGACAGCTCACTCCACGATCACTTCACCTAAGTTTTCACGGTGAGATTTTTACAGAAAAGCACCGCTGTTATGTTTTGCTCGATCATCACGTTAAGGAGGGTACCGGGTTAAATGCATCGTTAATTAGGTACCTACCTACTGATATCAAATACTAAGAACCACGAACGTAGACATGAGAAAGTTCATTTTGCTACATCCGTTTCCATCCACAGCAATGTGTCGTCCAAAAACTTTAAGTTAGATGTAACTCAAGAAGCCTCTAAGCTTGAATAGATGGGTAGGTATACAGGGTAGCAGGGATATCGACGCATAACCTGTTTGTTACCATGGACAGCCATGGATCCAGCAGGAACCTAAACGATTCTGAACCTGCGTAAAATTTTCTCGCCGGATATAAAAACAACAGTGTTTTTTTTTTTATATCCGGCGTGAGTGCCGACAGAAGTGAAAACAAAACACAAACGAATACTTTGCCATCACTCACTGACATATCGGATATAGGTAACAATATAATATATCGCAACATTTTACATGTGTGTCTCTTAGTCTGTGCTAAATAAATGTATTTTCTTTCTTTCTTTCTTTCTTTCTTACAAGAAAATGTTTTTGGTGGGATTTCTAATATTATTATTCTGTATACCTACATCGTGGGTACTTATTGATTGCGATAAAATTTTATTAGTCGAACCACCGAACGTGGAACTACCTAGTCAAAAACTTAAAAAAAAAAAAATCCAACCGACTTCCAAAAAAAACACTACAAAGTGAAAAATAACTTTAATTTCGAAAGTCGGTGTCAAAAAACGAAAATGCAGAACCAACGACACCAACTTCAGCAATCGCAGTTGATTTGCTGGCATTTATTGAAGAGTTCCGTTGTCTGTCTCCGAAACTCATCATCATCTTTACGAAATTTAAATGGGATCATTTCGGAATAAACCTCTTTCGAACAAATTGTTTTGCAAATCCGTCTATATAGGAGGGAGTTATGCCCGAACATACATAAAAAAAATATATAAACATCCGAATTGAGAACCTCCTCCGTTTTTGAAGTCGGTTAAAAAAATGTGTAATTACACTTATTACACAGTATATTACATAGTAATTACATGTGAAACTATCAATTAATAGTTATGTTTGCTCAACTAACTTCGTAGTTAATATAAATTGGGCTATAAGCTATAATAGGCAACAGCCACTCTTTAGTGATAAAGAAAAACAAGAAAAAATGTTCATAGGAATTTTTTTTCTTAATTTTCAGTGTCGCAGTAAGTAGGTACCTATGTATATTTAACAATAACTTATAATAATAATGAGTATGACGGTGCTGATGGACAGCGTTAAATCTTTACGAGCGGAACGTGTCGTTTACTCTAATAAAAGGTGTCTTTGTTTGCACTCTTTACAAAATATGTTTTGCTTATTTTTGTAACCAAGTCACTGAGTGATGCCACGGTCAAAATTACACATATTATTATAAAATAATGTCCACTGCAATTAGGAAAAACCACCATGCTAAATTTGCAGTCCATGATGATAAACAACCATAGTTACATCAACTAGGTACTCGTGTATAAATGTAGGGGTCGGATTCCAGTTTACACAGCATGCAGCATGCAGTTGAATAGGTATTTAAAGCGAAAGCGCCAGGGTAGCCCGCGAAATTCATTTTTTTTTAGGTTTTTTGCAATTTTAATTAAATTATGATGCGCTACCGTAACAACTATGTATGTATTTACAGAATTATAATCATTAAAGTCATCAACACAACTCTCTAAGACCAAGTAGGTAATCCCACAGAATGACGAATGACGATTTCATGAAATCTTGACTTTTAGGATTATACTTACTAACAACAAGTTGTATTACTGATTTTAATGATTATAATTCCTTAAATACATATTTGTTACGGTCGCGAATTATATTTTAATCAACGTACAACTTAAGGCCTGTATTAATGCCGATAACCTTGAGCATTTGGGCGGAGCTAACGACCCCTTCTCCGCGCCACTCCGCTACCCGCATGCAACAGAAAACGTAAAGCGCGGTTTGCGCCGCCACCACGGTTTGCGCCGCGCCACCACGGTTTGCCTCGCCTAGTCTCGTCACAGAGTATCGAAATCACAGAAGGTCAAGTCATCGTGAAAGTTAAATAATTATGTGTACCACACATAATTATTTAAACAATGGTCCAGTTTTGGTTTTATTTAGGTATTATCTATTGATATGGATGTACTTTTCGGGCTATGGTTACGAATAAAATTGTTAAAAGCTTTCGAGGCCGTGAGTAGAAGCTATACCCTTAATATAAATCAGCCTGGCTTGCCATGTGGTAAACAACTTAATGTCAACGCCGTCTTAGGGCTGGCCGGGGCCCTTGGGCACATAAGAATTTGGGGCCCCTTTGGAAATTAAAAAAGACCGGTCAAGTGCGTGTCGGACTCGCGCACCGGGGGTCCCGTACAAATTTATTGAATAGTGAAATTAACAGTTAACATTCTTGTTTTATATTTGCACACCTTATATGGTTATTAACAGTGTACCATTTGACCTTTTTTAACATCCACTGAACCTGTTTTATGCAAATAAATGATTTGATTTGATTTTTTTATTTGAAAATTATTACGCCGGTAATCAATAAATTGACAAATTATTAGCAAGTACGTAACCTATAATCATAATTAATACCTACTTTAGGAGTATTTTCAGTTATGTGTCACAATATGTCACAAATAATCGCAACGCATCAGAATAATAGACTTTACTTAGGCACCGAAAAGTAAAATTTATAATATTGGCTGAATCATTTCGTGGACGTGGACCTTCTGTGATCATCATTCACTACTAGTACTTACGAATTTCGTTTGAATGAGGTAGGTATTTTATAAACAGTACCTATGTACACAGAGTAATGGGCAGCGCATAAGTTTCATAAAACCCCGCTATGGTAGGTACACTTTTTGTTTTTGCAGTAATATTTTACGATTTTATTTCGTAGTGCGGAGTTCTCGCAACGCGACATACGTCTACCTAGCAACACGATGCGCCCCGCACTAAATTTATGGACGAGTGCGGGGCAGTGGCGTAGCGTGGGTGGGGCGGAGGGGGCGGCCCGCCCCGGGCGGCAGCCCGCGAGGGCGGCAAAATGTCGCCGGTGAAGCGGGTTGAGATCTATGATTCAAGAAATATCGGACAAGTTCGGATTTTTGACGCCAGCGAAACTTTTGGACAGCAAGTACGATTGTGATCTTTCCCATGTATTAGAAGACATCGACAAGGACGAGTTACAGATGGAGCGGAACCGTCTCCAGCAGTTTGTTGCCAGTTCTGAATCAGAGGAAGATATAAGGGGTAAAGGACCACTGGAGCTCCTCCAGTTCATTCAAAAACTGAATCTCGGAATTTCGGTTCCAAATATAGTCATCTTGATTCGTATATATTTGACTTTGGCGATTAGTGTTGCAAGTTGTGAGAGAAGTTTTTCGAAGTTGAAGCTAATAAAAAAATATCTCAGATCTACTATGAGCTCCGCTAGACTATCAAACTTGGCTATATTGTCGATTGAACAAGAATTGGCTGCAAATATTGGTTTTGACAAAGTAATTTCTGACTTCGTTGCTCATAAGGCCCGTAGAATCCGCTTGTAAAACCGCTCATCCTATTTTACCTTCAATAAAAGATACCTCATTGCCTGTGAAATTTAATTTTAATTAAGCACCTATAGAATGGGGGCGGCAAAATGGGTCTCCCGCCCCGGGCGCCGAGATGGCACGCTACGCCACTGGTGCGGGGGTGATGTAGACGCAGTCCTTTATCAGAGGCCTTTTTAATTTATTATCATAAAAATAATACATATTTTAAAAAAGTAACAAAACCAAATTATTCTCCTTTGTATTGCAAAGATGTAGATATATTTTTTTACACTCTTTTGATAAAAAATTAAGGAGTAAAACGGTTTCATCTCAATGATTTGGAGGTGATTTGGTGATTTTTTTTTAAATTATGTGATACCGGTAGAAAAATTATGGCTAAACCAAATTACGTATTATATCATGAAGATTACTAAGGATTTTTTTCAGATGTAATTTCTCTGTAAATGCCGACAAAAACTGGCTTCATCTGCATGCTGTTTAAACGGGATATTTAATGTTAGGTAATTAAAACAAGTATCGTCATTCTTCCATGTGGAACAATCTAATTCTCATTGACATTTGTTTTTTTGGTGTTGCCCTTAGTCCCTGTTGTTACATTATCCAAACATCCCCCCTTTTACAAATGTCCATTACTATGGGACAGCAACTATAATATTAGTACTTAAATTAATTCAACTTAATAAACTAGTGCAGCACTGACTAATCACATTAAAAATTAATACAAAGAATAATCTGCAAGTCTAATAGGAGGACGCACTGAGCGACCTGATCTCGTAGTCTGCATGACTTCAGAAGTACCACTACCACTAGCTTCAGATTGAGTTGACATAAATGGCCCAGGATGACAGGGCTGATCATCATTTAGGACAACCCTTTGTGAATTATCCTTGCTTTTAGGCACATACATAATCATTGGTTTTTCAATAAACACATTTCTACTATGCATCAAATGTCTTTCATTTCTCCTAACTTCATTTCCCTTCTCCGTTTTAACTACAAATGACCTAGGCCCTTCCTTTCTAACTATCTTCCCCTGCACCCATATTTTATTTGGTTGATTTTGCATTTTAATATTCTCTCCACATTTAAATGACTTTTTGTCAACGGCAGACTTATCATAATTTAACTTAGACTTTTGTTTTAACTGTAGCATTTTTTCATATGCCAGTTTAGGTACAGCAGGTTTTAAGCTTTTTTCAGAACATGGTAATGTAGTGCGCAATTTTCTGGCCATTAAAAGCTCTGAAGGACTGTAATCCAATCCAGCTACAGGTGTAGCCCTGTAGTTCAATATAGCAACATTAAAATCAGTGTTACTTTCTCTGCACTTCCTCATCATGTTCTTTACAATTCCCACTGCCTTTTCACTTAGACCATTAGATTGAGGGTACCTAGGACTAGAATGAATTAGTTGGATGTCACAAGTTTCTGCAAACTGTTTAAAATTGTAACTGGCAAAAGGCATGTTGTCACAAACAATGACCTTGGGAAACCCATGAACTGCAAAAATGACTTTTAACTTTTGAATTACTGTACTAGCCGTTTTATCTTTCAAAGGCTTCACTTCAATCCACCTCGAATAATAGTCTACCACAACTATATAATCTTTAGTTCCAAATGTGCAAATATCCATTCCAATCTTATAAAATGGTAGGTCAGGAACCTCATGAGACATGAGAGGATCTTTAGGCTTAGAAACTCTATATTTTTCACAAATGTTACAAGACATGGTGAACCTCTCAATGTCTATTGACATTCCTGGCCAATACAGCAAATTTCTAGCCCTTTTTTTACATTTACCTGCTCCTACATGCCCTGTGTGTAAGCTTTCTAGCACCCCTTGCCTCATATTTTGTGGCACTACTATGCGATCATTATAATAGATAATGTTATCTTTTACATGTAACTCAGTTCTCAGTTTGTAATAAACACTCAAACTTTTACTAATAATCTTTCTATCATTTTTAGGGTAACCTTCATTATACCATTTAATAATCTGCCTTAAATCCGGATCATTCAATGTTTCATTTTGAAACTGTGCCATTTTTTGTCTGCCACTGCTAATTGTGACTCAAAACTGTGAACCAACTCCTGCAAAGTTGGATCTACTTTGGCATTGTCCTTAATAAAGTTCCTAGACAAGTAATCGGCGACAAACATTTTGTTTCCAGGCACATATCTAACCTCAATATCATACTTTATTAATTTTAGTACCATTCTTTGCAATCTTGAACTAATTTTATTTATATCTTTGTTTACAATTGATTCCAAAGGTTTATGATCTGTTTCAACCACAATCTTTCGACCATACACAAACTGATGGTACTTTTCTAACGAGGCACATATAGCAAAAAGCTCTTTCTCAATGGGTGCCCACCTTTTTTGGCAATCAGTATAGCAACGAGAATAAAAAGATATAGGCCTACCTTTTTGCAAGAGACATGCTCCTAGCCCATCCTTTGAACTATCAGTCTGCAAAACCACTGAACCCTCTTTTGTCAAAATGCCTAGTGTAGGTGTGCATGATAACTTGTTTTTTAGCTCCTGAAATGCATGGGCCTGTGGCTCTTCCCAGACCCACTCCACTTCTTTTTTTAGTAACCGCCTTAAAGGTTCAGTAGTTTTTGTATACAGCGGTATGAACTTACACAAATAATTGCACATTCCTAAGAATTTTTGCAACTCTTTCACATTGTTTGGTGGTTTCAGTTCTGTAATTGACTTCACATGGTCTGGATCCACCTGTATACCAGACTTTGACACTATCAATCCTACATACTTAACATGATCTAATCTGTACTGTAACTTTCTTTCATTAAACTTAACTTTGTGTTCTCTAGCCCTGATTAAAACTTTTTCTAGTACTTCATCATGCTCTTGATTATTTTTTCCTGCCACAATAATATCGTCAAAGTATACTTGCACCCCCTCAATGTCACCAAATATTTTTGAATTTATTTTTTGCATAACCTCTGGGGCAGATGATATGCCAAAGGGCATTCTTAAAAATCTGTACCTACCAAATGGGGTGGCAAAAGTACACACTTTTTCCTGATCGTCTAACAAAACCTGAAAAAACCCATCCTTTAGGTCCAAAACAGTAAAAACTTCTTTTTCTGACAAAGCACTATAAATTTCCTCTGGGGATGGAATTAAAAACTTTTCCCTTTCAATACTGTTATTAAGTTCTTTTGGATCCAAGCACAATCGAAGGGATTTATCTGGTTTTTCCACAATGACAATATTGTTACACCAAGCAGTAGGACAATCAACCCTGTCTAACACACCTAATTTTTCATACCTATCCAAAGTTTGTTTCAATCTGTCTTTAATTTTCTCCGGAATACGCCTAATGGGCTTACTAACAGGCTCTGCATCTTTTTGTAATTTTAACTTATAAGTTCCTATCTCTCCTAACCCAGTAAAAACATCTCTATTCTTTTCTACAAACTTTTCTTTCCTTGGTTGACCTTCCTTTTCTACTACGTCTACTCTTTTCAACAAGTTTAACTTGATGCAGTCTTTCAATCCTAATACTGACTGTACAGGCAAATCAATCACATTAAAGTTTAAGTTAGTAATTGTTCCTTTTACTTTGCAGTTCAAAGTAACACATCCAAGAGGTTTAATTTTCTCACCATTGTAGACCACTAACACTGTTTTGCTTTCTTGTAAGGTATTTTTGTTCAACTTTACATAGTCACTCCGAGATAAGGTATTGCACTCTGCTCCTGTGTCCAGCTTAAACTGCAAATTTACTCCTTCGACTTCAACAAGTTCTTTCCATTGCACTTTACCTACGCTGTCTACACAATATATTCCTTCTAATGCAAACTCTTCTTTGTCCTCTTCTTCTTCCATTAACATCATTCTCCTGTTCCTCGACTGTCCAGCTGCCTGATTAGTCTTCACCATCTCTTTCTGTTTAGAATTTCTACACACTGCTGCAAAATGATTGTACCTAGTACACGATGCACACCTTTTTCCATAAGCAGGGCAGTTTCCTCTTACATGCGCTTGCCCACACCAAGAACACTTTTGATGTTGTTCTGTCTTACTTTGTTGGTTGACCGTATTCGCTTTTTTAAAGGCATGCACTTCTACACTTTTTTCTAAGGATTTTATTTGTTGCTTACTGGCCTCATACGCTCTACATATTCTTTCTGCCTCATCCATGGAAATCTCTTCCTCTCTTAACAGGTTTTCTTTTAGAACCTTATCGTTTACTCCTATTATGATCACCATTGTAATCAACCTGTCTTCTAGAGTAGCAAAATCACAAAGCTTACTCAGGGTTTTTATTCTAGTTATGAAATGATCTATAGACTCACTATCTTCTTGCTTTAATTGAAGAAATTCATAAGTATTTATCAACGTTCTTTTCCTCGGTTGGGTGTATAGCTGAAATTGGTCGAGAAGAGACACAAGTGTTGTCGGCTTAACCTTGAAGTTGTTGAAAACCTCCACAGCTTCCTCACCTGCTGCATTTAAAAATATAGCAATTTTCCTCGCCTCGTCCGCCGCTGTTAAGCCTGCTGCATCCAGATAGATTTCAAATAACTGTCTATACTTCTTGAAATTGGCTTGTTCTCCGGATAATATCAAATTTTTTGGGGGTTTAATTCCCTCCATTTTTATTGTCACTTTATTTTCTTCGTTTGGCATCTAGTATTTATGTATTTATCTTGCACTAAGCTATCCTTCCTACTATGACTTCTTTCTAATGTTTCTTTCATAAAATACATACGCTTTTTTCACCTGACACCATGTTTAAACGGGATACTATTTAATGTTAGGTAATTAAAACAAGTATCGTCATTCTTCCATGTGGAACAATCTAATTCTCATTCATGGTGTTATAACTTCGAACAACTTGATAGAATCTTCAAAAAGTTTTTTGGCCGTAACACTAGATGGTGCTATTCAAAAGTTTACAAACAAATATTTTTATTACACTGGTATTACTGTTTTTTTTTTTTGTTGTGGCTACATCACAACATAGTTGTCATGTGTTTATTTCATTTCACGCAGACACTGGCATTTACATTCTCTTCAACAGAAAAAAAAACTTATAAAAAAAAGCAGACAACAAATAATCATTTAATATTTGGTAGTTTATTTACTAAAAATAATAATAATTACTAATAATTGAGCAGAAAATGTTAATTATTTATTTTAACAAATATAAATTACAGTGATTCATTCGGAAATGGAACGTGTTACTAACATTGACTGTTTACAAATATTGAAAATTTGAAATATCACAATCCGTTTATTTTCTTCTGAGGTGAATGGATGCTTTTATTGTATTTTGTAAATTTTTAATGACGACCCGGCTTATAACACTGTTTCTTTTCCCGACTGACCTGGCTTTTACTTGGATTCCGATATTACCGCTATCATCGACTGACCTGTGGCTGAGAATTTGGACTTTACTGTTTTGTATTGTGAATTGGATTTTGTCGACCATGCCTATGAAAAGATGTGCCTGCTGCAAAACACGTAAGTGCATTTAAAATTACAACCAATCTCAGTAATATTAGTTCATTTTGGTCCTATATGTACATACAAGACTTAACGAAATGGCAAAAGTGATGTGGATAACACATCACATTTTTGGGAGTACATACTAACACAATTAATGAATGTGGATGTGATCTATACTTGCATTATTTCTACGATTTACAGGAAAATAATATTGTAAAATGTTTCCTTGTTGCTTAGATGTGCAACTTGTAGTGTACATTTTACATTTGATTTTATTCTATGTTAATAGTTATGTGGCTAGTTTCGCCACTAGTTTGTTTAGGCTTAGTTGTTAGCGAAGCAATGTTTGGGCCTATGTTTAAGTTGAGTGTGTTATATTTAGTATAATACAACTTGTAGTCTGGCTATTATACTAACTGACAATTCTTTTCTCTTTACAGGGGCAGATAATGTTATCCTGCATTTATTTCCTAACCCAAACAAGGAACCAAACCGATTTAAATTATGGGTTGATGCTATTGGTGGTGATCTTTTTTTATTAAAAGATCAAACTATTTTTGATTCTAATCGAGTGTGTCCATGTACACTTTGATGAAAAGGACCGCACCTGGAGTAAGAGACTCAGCCCAAATGCAGTACCTACATTAAACTTGCGAGGTAATAATAATATTTGTGTATAACTAGTGCAAAAACACAAACAAGTTATTATCAGGGTCCACAATGAAAATGATGAAATTCAAAAATTAGCACATGTGTACTGTACGAAAAGGTTAAAGAAATAAAAACAGATTTTTGTATTATCTATTTCGTTTTATTTAATTTCCAATCGAAATATTTATTTAAAATCTTAAAAGTCTAGGTAGCCTATTGCGAAAGTACTTTGCACAAAGCACCAGATGGCGCCATACGCCATACATTCGGCAAAATGACGCGAGTGACGACTCTATACCCTATTATAAAAATGTACTCTGTGTTCTCATTGACATTTGTTTTTTTGGTGTTGCCCTTAGTCCCTGTTGTTACATTATCCAAACACATGCTTTTTTCAAGCTTTTTTCGAGAGAGCAGCCTTAATACTGACTAGCAAATTGCAAAAAACGGAAGAAAATTTGAATTTCGCATGGAGCGTCATTATTATTATTGTTCCGATTATTCCTACTTTTCCTTATAAAACACATTTTTCTTTAAAAAAAATTGTGGTCCGCCGGTGTTGGGGGCAAAGTCCCGCCTCCGGTAGTTATTCGTCATACTTCCTTACGCTCATCGGTAGTAAGAGGATTCAGGGCTAAGTAGAACCAAAGTGGATTCAAACTCGCGGCCCTGAAATATTCCCCGTTTAATTCATACTGGCCATCATTTCCCTGGACCTGTCGACACCCCGAATAGCGAAGGACCATCTTCCATTGCCCCTTACACGACTCAAGGAAGGTGCGTAGAATTGCATCTGTCTTGTACAACTCCAGCACCCTTATGGATGAGCCACCGTCTCGTAGGCCTTCCTTCCTTTCTATCCAGCATGTGGACGAACCTGTTGGTTTAAGGCTATGTTGATGAGGATTAGACCCTAGACCCCTTTCTACATTCATTTTGAGAGGCAGACATGAATGAGTTACTGTAAATATGCGTATTAATTTTTTTTAACCTTTTCACCGCCACGGACTTTAATAGAAGTTCCAGATTTTCGTGCCACCAGCGCCACAACTTCATTAGACGCTCTTCATTTTCTTCTATTATATTATATTTATTTCATTTATTTTTTTTCATTATTCATTTGTTTCTATTCTTCATTTATAAATAAAACTTAACGCGTATAAATCTCATTCATCGATATGACGATACCCTCATCACTACTGTTTACTGTATATTTCGTTATAAATTTATAGCTTGGCGCCTGGCGAGGCATCGCGTTCTGTTTGCGTTGGCGGTGAAAAGGTTAATGTTGGAAAATGGTTGAAAACCTAAATTGTAATAATTTTTGGATAATAACTGTTTGACTACTGTTATTATTGATGCTAGGTGCGTAGTTATAACATGTTTTTTTTAAATATTTGTATGCCAGATTGCCAGACCATGGCGTGACTTGTCGATAACCATAGATTAAAGTATTATAACGTTAATACATACCATGGTATAACAATCTTTATACCAACTAACATAGATTTAGTATGTATCGTAACCTACTATTAAGACCATTATTGTACAGACGCCAGCACATCAAGCTACCCGAAACTGTAAAAAAACTCCAATCAACTTTGAACATTATGCTTTGGCAATAAAGTTGAAAATCTATTAAAGACATTTGACAGATTGTAGTAGCTTGATGTGCTGGCGTCTGTACCTAGCATGTTTTTATGCAAAAGAAAATAATATATTCCATTCTATTCTCTAAAAATTTATAGTCCGTTGACTAACCATGTGATCGGTATTATTCTTCCTTTGGAAGGCGTACGAGGGGCCGAAGCCAACTCGCAAAGGGTCGGCAACCGACGATTATCCCTATACGCACTATACAAGACAACCTCCAGTTGGTGTGCGACTATTGCGGGATATAGAAACAAAGATATTGGACTATGTGCTTGAACACGTTGACTCGCGGGCGCGGTCACGAAATATCAAACAGCATAGTAGTAGGTATGCAAGTATTCACGTACAAAACGCAGCTGCGGCGAACCAAGTCCACCGCGCCCGCACCCGTCACCGCGCCCGCGCGTTCCTACGTGAACAAGCACTATATATTTGGAATTTTGGATAGCTAAAGTGGACTGGTTATCTAGAACTATGGAAGGACTCCCGACTCATGAAACGGCCAAGGTCGGTCATATAATGTAAATAAAGTAATCACCTAAGTATAAGTTATAACTGAATAAGAATGCAAAAATAAAAGAAAATACTATACCTTTACACTTTATTTCGTTCATTTTTCACTAACAAGTATACTTAATTTTTTCAGGTCATAATTCTATTGGAATATTTGTTCCACAGCATTAAGAAATTTGTTTTTTTACAATACTAACATCTTTCGAGCTTGATTGTTTGTCTTATTAGTATTAAATCTACTCTTAACATTAAGACTCACGTGACGTTACAAAAAATGGACAATAATTTATAGATGGCATCAAACGATTTGGTATTGCTTTGATCCTTATAAACATTCATCATATCTTTTTTTCAACAAAGAAAATATATTCTCGTTTGAGTTTGTCTTACCAATAAATAAAATTACTGACAGCTAATTATTTTGTTAATCGGCCCAAATATTTCAATTTACATAGTGAATTTTACTATCATAATTATATTAGGTTTTAGTGATGTTTTTAGTCATTATCATACAATTTACATATTTGTGAAAATATCAGCCGTTTTAAGTTTTTTTTTAATCAACTTATAGCGCTATACACATACAAACAAAATGAGACACTTGTGTAATCTCGCGTGATGTGTTCTGTGACTGCTTCTATTTACAACCAAAAAGATTGGTATGCAGACAAACTGAAACTTGACTACTCAACATAAGACACAATAAGGATTGAAAATCAGTTTTTGACCCGCCCATTGATTCACAGATAATTATAATAAATTGTAGATTTTATTCAATTTATTAATATTAATTTAAAATATTTGTCACCATTGTGCGTCACGTGGTAAAATATTAAATTTGCTTGAAAACACGCAAAAAAAAATCCCGTCAAAATATTTCGAAAACAATATTACCCCTTGCAGCTATTGAATTTGTGATATTTCCCTTTATGAAATAATAATTCGTGTCTTCGTCGGCCAAGCAATAATTGATTTGATTTACTTGAACTCTTAGCAAAATAAGGTTTCTTTAACAAAACAATTTTTATTTAAATATTATAAGAAAGATTACAAACGTTTATGTCTCAACATGGCAATATTCTGCTCATATTCGCAAATTCTGCTCGCTATTTGCAAATTGTTTTACAATTTACCTACCTGTAAAAATAGGGCACAATACGTTTTTTGTAGTTTCTTATTCCAATTGTATGAATTTAACACTGATCAAGTCTTAATCAATATTTGTAGGCATAGCAAATGTGTCGCACTCTTTTGTTTTTTATTTAAATTTTTTTTTCTTACCTTTCACACACACACATACATGAAAACTAATTCGAATCAAACACTGTATACTCATAGAACATAATTATTAATAACACTGATATGAAATATTTACTCAGTCCGGAATTTGATCACATTAGTGAGGGTGCGTACACATTGGTAAACACGGTGCATATTTTAATTCCGTGAAGTGTACATCAACAAGTATTTTGAAATGGCAATGTGAACGCACCAGTAGAAAAGAGGTCAACAACATTCAAGGTAGGAATAAAATGGCTAAAAGCTAACAGAATTACGCAACATAGGCGCTAAAAACTTTCGCGATGATGATGTTATCTCAATCAGACTCGCCTCATGTCACTATTTGGTTCCGAAAAAATTATATTGAGCATCCTTTTGCGCAAACTTCGGACCAGCCATGGTACTGTATCAACCTCTTTCCTTTCATCGGACTAACATAATTACAATAATTTAATTCGACACACATTTTTTTTCGTTTACAACATTTTCCTTTATTTACATTGTTACTCTTATACCTTTATTATTTGTATTCCTGAATACCAACGGATCTACCTATTTTCTACGTTTCATTGTCACAAAACTGTACACCTACTTAAAAATTAATAACAGAGATTGAAATGATACAAAAATAAAAAATGCTATATGATACAGAATATTAATTTAGATTTAACTTCATAAAAACAGAAAAATAACCTAAGAATTAGGTTGTGCACTATGCTAACCTATGTAATTTCCTATTAACGATTATGATACGGTTTATAAAACATTGCTAAGCTGTTCAGTTAGATGGAGAAGACAAATGAAAAATTATACAAAAAAGAATCTCCAAATATTATCATCATCTCTTTGATAACTGAGTAGTCATAGACTTAATACCTTTTAAACCCGCATCAGTTTATACACGTAACAATAGTTTATGACGCTATTGGCTAAATTAATATTAATGTACTATAGATAAAACGGTAAAAACTTTAAATGTTGCATAATAAATTAAAAACTAACATGTCATCAAATTGAAACCTACTTACGCTTATCATTATAAAAATTCTACAAATAAAACCATTTGTAGAGTAAAAAAATAAGAGGAAAATAGTTTCCATTGTTTTTGAGTAATATTCCTAGAAATGAATTGTTTAGGGGTGAAATTGTTCTAGTTGGTGCTTGGGCTGTCTGTACCGCTGCCGCTGTTCTCTGTGTTAGCTAGTACCATTTTAGTGTTTTTATTGTTTTTTTTAGCAGACTTGCTCAGTGTTGCAACCTCTTTAAGAAGATTCTGTATTTTACTGTTCATAAGGCCGAATTTTGTCTCGTTAAGTCGATCCTTGTTTTTCATTTCATTCCGCAGGTCCTGTGTGTTGTTTAAGTGCTGGGCTTTAAGCTCCGTGATCTGAAATGATGAAACAAAAAGGGTGTTGTGAATATAATTTTGAAATGACACCTATTCTTAATTTTAACGACATTGAAATATTTTTGTTTTTTTTATGCATGATGAAGTTATGTTGTTAATTTTGAAATTACCAATGTGTTACTTGAATAATAAGTGTATTTTAAATGTAGAATTGTTTCAAACACAATGTGAATTGTTTATGGATGAATTGAATTGAACATCACGGGCGCGAGCGATTGGCGAGCTTATTCGACGTGAAAGTCAAAGGCGCCCGATCACGGCATGGAGGTTCATAAGAATCATAACCGTGTGTCAATATAAATATTGACACGCGGTTATGATTCTCGGTGTGATGTGTACTCATTTGAGTACACATCCTATGTACTCATTTGAGTTCACATCCTAGCACGTCCTATTTTCGGTGGCAGCCGTCATTACAATCTGTTTCTACGTTTCTATACATTTTATAAATTAAAGGCGCTATTCGAGTCTTATGTGACCACGATGTTCTTCGGGTTTTGATATGGTTTTCACCATCATTGATATTTTATGAGAATTTATCCCGGAAAGGTTTATGTGTTCTATTTCTATCTAATATAGAAATCTAAATGTTTTGCTAATTCGTAAAATCGTGCGAAGCAGGGGCAGGTCGCTAGTTATATATAAAAATAAGTATGATTAGGAGTGAGAATTGAATAATACATACCAATTTATCTTTGCAAAGTAATTCGTTATCCTTTTGTTGTACTTTCTTCTGAAGACTCGCAATGGTTTCCTTGAGCTGAGTCATCGCTACTACATGGTCAGAACTGTTGGGGTCCAGTTCACCTATGGAGCGAAATATAACTAAGAAGAAAAAAAACAAGAAGATTAAAATATCGTTATTAATTCTACTTACAACCTGGGTTTTATAGTTTTGCTTTTGTCGTTACTGATTCATCAGTTCTTTTGTTGCCAATTGCAAATTTAGGTTACGAGAAGGTTATAAATAATTTCTTTTTTGTATATTTTCAACCTTATTATTTGAAAGCAGCTTCGATGTGTTGCCAGCGATCAAACCAAAGCACAGACCTTACTTAAAAACGATGACCATGAAACTCTCTATTGCCCTCTCACTTCACTTACGTGAAAATGACAAAGACAAGACGTAGTATTTCAAAGGTTAATGTTAATAAGGCTAGGTTAAATGCTTTAGATCCGTTACACTTACGTTGGCACGTTTAGTGTGACGCTTTGCGTGGTCCACCTCGTCGCATCCCCTAAGTGGGTTCTTTCTTTCTTTCTTTGGGTGGTTTCTTCGACCAACAGATGTACGAGTAATCCAATCCACTCTTGCAGTTTCATCACACGGAACAAATGAAATGCTCCGTACACACGTCACGTTACAACTTCCATTTGGTCCTTATTAACAGTCTACCTATTCACTAAGTACACCCAGCGAGCATTTTCGCCGAGCAGTCATGTGATATAATGCGGGAGGGAAAAGGAGGGAACTTGTACCAGACTCCAGTACGTATGCAGTTGAAATACACTGTGGTGGTATTGCACAAGCGTGTCCAATAAAAGCAATTAGAGAGTGTGTGAAAGAGATAGAGAATGCTGTTATTCTTATAAGAGTGAGCGCTATTCTTAGTTCAATCACTTAATACATTATAATATAACAATCGGCTGGCTGCTAAATAATTCCTATCCAGCGTGTCCCTTGCTGCCCTATCCCAGCGACGCCCTATGCCGAGGCCCGTACCCCACAGGGGGTGCCCTTAGTGTAGTCGTTTAGTTTTTAAGTTTTTTAAGCCCTGTCTGGAGGCCATAATTTATTGATGCACCCACAGGCAAGTCTGGTTAAGCAGACAACAACCTCCTAGGTAGAACTGCAGGATGACATTCTCTAAAAAAAACTGACTGCTAAAAATCAATGTTAAGTTTAATTCTGTCATTAATGGAAAGGGGATATAAAAAAGTAATGCTTACCTTGCAACGGATTCATCTTTGATTTCTTCTCTGACGGCTGTGAATCATTGAGGGATGAATCATTGGAGTTCATTGATTTTATCATGTCCGACTTACGCTTCTCTTTGTGGCCACTCCTAGACCTACAAAAATGGATAAGAGGTTTAGAACAGACAAAGAGGAGCACTTATTATAACTGAAAGCCAATTCCCGTATTATTTAAAAAAAAAGTTTAAAAACAAAAACCGTATACTGAAAAGGGTGAAACAAGAAAGTACATTCCCGTGGTCGCATGCCGCTGTACTAACATATGTACATTATAAGCTTTGGTAAAAAAAACCCGACTGCGGTAAAAAAACTTAAGTTCAGACGATTTTGTTCTTGGTACGTGTTTTTTTACGATTTGTCACTTCGAATTACTTTTAACCATATAAGTTGTATATATAATATAATTATATTTTTTAATTGTATATTATAATATATTTTTGTAATCACCTTTTAAAAACGTTTATACATACATATACATACACTCGAAAAACATAACCCTCCTCTGGCGCAGTCGGGTAAAAATAGGTTCAAGTATCTGTGTGCCAAATTTAATCAAAATCTGTTCAGCCGTTAAGGCGTGAAAATGTAAAAGATAGAGTTACTCTCGCATTTATACTATTAGAATTAGAATGTAATAAAACGTTCATCATTCTAAAATCTAGACCAATTAAATTGGGTTTCAGCTTTGTTTCGTAATTAAATAAGAACAAATGGGTTCTTTGTGACTTCAAATTTGAAACCATATAGTTTCTACAGCCATGAGCCAGCCCTTTTATTGTGAATATTGGGCATCGGGTATTCTCGTTTAAGTCCACCAATCACTAAATACGTTTAACACTAAACTAATTTAAAACATCGTTCTGTCACAGTCAAACGATTGACAGAAACGAAACGATGGTTTAAACACGATAAGCGCTAAACGCATTTAGTAATTTGTGCTGCAAGCAGGCTTTAAAAAAATATTTCTTTACAATAACTTACTTGTGTCCCCTGTGCTTATGTTTGTCCACAGATGATAGATGCTGCTTGGTTCTAGCCAGTGCTCTTTTGAGAGACTGGGTACATAGCCAACATAATAGTTTTCCATCCACCTGCAACAATATTATTCAATTTTTCATTTTAGATGGTACTGTACAACTAAACTTTTAGCATACAGGCAGATGAGGATAAGCAACTAAACGGGCTTAAATTTGTCAAGTGGCAACATTTGCATTTGATGAGTTTTGATTCATTCAATGTTGAGCAATCGTATCAGTGAATGAAATAAATAAATGTTTCTAAATCATGCACCATTGACTCAAAGAAAGAATATTTGCCTAGCATAGCCAGAGCGGGGTAAGGGTTTTCGTGAAAATTTACGACACCAGTTGGCACCACTGTGACAAGAGGTCTTCCAATATAAAATATATGATGACGTTCATCATTCGATTCATTCATTCGTTCATCATTCCGTCATGACATAAAGAAAATATAGGCTCTTTGACAGATGCCTGGACCTGACGTGCCAGTGCTGCCACCTAGCGAACGTCATTTCAGAAAACCCTCATTGCATAACACACAGTAGGAATGGCTTTTATTTTGACTGTTCAACAACATTCATTTACGTTATTTACGTTGTTGGGCAGACATATTTTTACCCGACTGCGCCAGAAGGAGGGTTATGTTTTTTGAACATATAATGCAGTGGATTAGCAATACATTCAAAACTATTCAGATTGCGTTTGACAGTGTTACGCAAGTAGGGTGCAGATTATGCAGGGTGGAAATTAAAGACTAGGTGATGATTCAATTTTCATTAGAGGAATTTGATCCTTATGACCAATCATAAGGATGCCCTAAATTGACAAAAAAAAAAAACAATAATTTTTACGCACTTGCGTCGGTTCGATTCAATGATATCGACCAGTGAAAGCAAGCATTTCTTATTGTTTAATCTTTGATTGCAGTTATACTTATTATAATTGATTCAGGGCTGATTTTTAAATTGTCCGGTAACTTTAATCTGAAGAATAATTAAGACAGTTTGATAAGATTTCCCATACAAAAACGTCAAACCGCAATATTTATTCCTCTGAGAAACGTTATCTGACTGTTGAAAAATCAGCCCTTAATCAATAAGAGAATGTTTCCTTTGAGAAAAATCTGCTATCAATATTTAAAGTATTCTCATTCTCCCTCCAGTAACCATCTCTAATTGCCACCCTATTTTAGGAGGTGAAGCTTTCCAAGCCCGAAAGGCAAGCAGGTGCTACATGACATTTATTTTTGTAAGTAGGCTTTTAAAACTTTACACATCTGTACTAATAACAAAAAAGGTGAAGAATTTGTTTTTTTTTTTTTACTTTAACCCTTTACCAGGCCTCGGACAAATCCTGCCGTAATAATGTTTTTTTCGTAGATTTAGATGAGTAATAAAATTTGGTATGAGATTTTATCAATTATATTTAGAAAATAAGCTGAAAACCTGAAAAAATACATGTGGGAAAACATAATCCCATTGCCTGTCTAGACGACGACTTTTTATCTATATATAAAATAAAAACAACAAAAAATACACTAAAGTAGACTGACAAATAATGACGACAAAAGTTTACACTACCCACAATTTATATATCGATAAATGACCGTGAGTAAATCCTAAATAAAACCTGTGGCAAAAACCTAGTATAAAATAAAGATTCTAATTCACGGGGCAATGGATATAATAACTCCCACAATAATTAGGCATCACAGGCTTAAGGCATATGGTTCCCCACATGTTTTATTTCGTTATATCATGATATTTTTGAAGTTTTTACTTATAATTTATGCACAAATCACTAGAAAAACTCAAATTCTACAACATATCAAAAAATTGTACGACTTAAGTTTCTCCGATTCTCCATAATGATTAAAAATACGGTACACTTGTCACAAAAATGTTCGTTTAGCGGCCGACCACAGATAAAATGGCTGCAAAAGTCACATTTGCGTTCTGTTCCACTTTTTTTTTGTTAACATAAGTACCTACTATTTCTATGTTAGCGTTTTTGACAGATTGTGGTAGATTCTTTACCAAAACCTGGTAAAAACTCTTAAAAATGTATGTGGGAAATGCTCAATCCATAGCCTGGTTAAGGGTTAAAGGCGCTAATCCCTGGTACTGCCAGTCGAAAAAAAATATTTTTGCATTTAATAGTTCAATTCTTGAGGAAGGCAAAACATCACGCTAGGACCCTTAGGAGCCAAGCAATAAGAAAAACGAAGTAATAGCGTGGGCAGACGATGTGATGCGACGGGGTGGGTCGGGGGAACAAGAAATTTCACGCGGAAGAAGTCGCTGCAATAATATTTTAAGAACTATATGAAACCGAAAATAAGAATAAGAAATTCTTATCTCCAAGAAGAAACAATGAAACAAAGTCAGAAGTCACAGTTTCTTTAATCACGTTTAGTGCCGGGAGCTCTCTCGAAGGGCTCATTTTAAATGCAGGTTTTTCTCGGCAAATATGTGAAAATAAAATCTGTTGTATATTTTAACAAGATTTATTGGTATACGCGTTCCTTCCATCCTGCCTTATTCCCCTTACCTTCAAAATTTGCAAAGCGAAAAGTATGAAATAAATCTAGTTGATGAAGGTTTATAATAAATATTACGCGAAAAATAAAATGATGTCTCTAACTAGCACAGTTTCGTACAATTCAGCAAAAAGCCTTTAAAAACTATGCGATCGCAAAAAAAAAAGTAAAAACAGTTTAAAAATATTTTTCGTATCAAGGTACCTACGGAATTCTGGGTGCGCACGTCCGACTCGCACTTTGCCGAATCATGAGCGATGATATACAGTAAATACTAGGACACTAATAAAATAACATGAACGTTCAGCGTGCCTGAATTCCCCGAAGGAGTAAGCAGAGGTGTTAATTACTTACTTTTTTAACACATTCCAGTCCGTACTTTAACTAACTAATAACTGTATTATTGGACCATTCGTAATAGTGTTTGAGATATTAAGCTAAGTAGTTATTTCGTAAGGCCCTTTTGGACACACAAGTTTTTCTTGCCGTGAAAAACAACGGTTTATTAGCCGTGTGTAGGCACGGTCGTCAGTGTTCTATGGATCAGAATGGAAGTTGACAGACACGTTGTTTCTACGGCGCGATTTATACGCCGTACCGTGAAGAAACCGTGCCGTGTACAAAGGGGCTAACGATTAACAGTAATCATTTCCATACCACAAAACTACTAGCGATTAATTAATAGTATAACAATTTTGTGAAATAGTCATAAATCTCTACAAAGTACTATTGAGCAAGTCACAAAGTTACATTACAGTAAGAGTAAACGTACATTGTTTTCAATGTTTCCTCTGACATTTTGTTACCTAACACAACTGGGCCGTGGAGAATTTCGACAGTTAGGTAATTGGTTCAATCTGCTGGACTTCACCCAGCTGCGGTGCAACTCATAAAGAGGGTTATGTTTTTAATTTCATAGTAACCACAGCAGTAATGGTTAAGGGAAATGTTTAAGTTGAACTTTATAAGGTACATTTAATAAGAAAATGTTCCTTATTTCCCCTCTGATTTCTTCATATAATTTTATGAAAAGGAAGCAGTACAACTTGTAACTTTCACGTTGACTTTCAGTCTTACTCTGATGAAATATTACAGTATTTTATGTTACGTAATATGTTGAAGTAAGTACCCATAACTCCAATCATTTCTGTAGTGGTTGCCATCAATATTTATTTGAGAAATAGAACTGACCGGAAAAGTAGTTTATTGATAAACATGAAAACAATGAAGTGGTTTGGACCACAAAGGAAAAATGCATTGGTAGACCAAGAAAACATTGGATGATTGGACTGATGAAATTATTGAAGTAGCTGGGAAAAACTGGATGAAGACTGCCAAAGACAGGAAAAAATGGCATAGGATGGATGGATTTACTCAAAAAAAGTGTAAAAATTACAACTAACACTAGTACCTAAGTTTCTTACTAATAAGAAAATATTACTAACACTAACTACTTACTAACACACTAACTGATTCGTAAACATAAAATATTGAATAAAAAAAGCTCCATTAACATTATTATCAAAATAATATTATAAAGGCGAAAGTTTGTTAGTGTGTGTGTGTTTGTTACTTCTTCACGCTAAAACGGCTGGAACAATTTTGATAAAATTTTGTATGGAGGTAGCTGCCTCCCAGGATTAACATATAGGCTACTTTTTATCCCGATATTCCCACGGGATCTTCATTTACGCGGGTGAAACCGCGGGGCGCAGCTAGTTTAATTATAAATGCGACAATGTATTAGCTGGGAATTCCCCACTATCATATTTTGTGTGCTGATATTGCCTACTCAGACTGACTTACATCCAGACCAAAGTATGTATTGTTAAATTGTTGCACAAAGGGACCACTATTAATTGACTAAGCCTTGTCCCATTACTAAGAAACATGGTTGATATCACTGTGAAAAAAATTGTGTATGTAGGTAGATATTTATTATAAGGAGCTTGTTCGATTACTCAGAAACATGGTTGATATCACTGTGAATAAAATTGTGTATGTAGATATTTAGTATAAGGAAAAGTATTTACTAGGATGACTTACTGATTTTAACATCATACTTTATTATTTCTCATTTATTTTAACATGCATGCACAAATTCTTGACCAGATTAAATTGTATCCATACTAATATTATAAATTCGAAAGTAACTCTGTCTGTGTGTTACCTTTTCACGTCTAAACCACTGAACGGATTTCGATAAAATTTGGCAGAGAGATAGATTGCATCCCGGGAAGGATGTAGGATAGTTTTTATCAACATACCTCGCGGGCGAAGCCGCGGGCGGAAGCTAGTATTTTTATAATTTTGTATTTTGCAGAACTCTTGTAACATTTATTTAAATTTGAAACAGTATATCAATTAATGAATTAAAATAACCAACATCTATAACAATGTAATGTGAAATGCTGCAGTTTCAAATGATTCTAACTTTTTACATCATTGTTCATGCTGCTAGCCTTGACTGTAATCAGGCTTCTAGGTCAATACTTAAACAATCTAGCACTTAATGCAGTTTACATAATGTCAATAAATAAACTCGACATATTGCAGTTCAATGCTGAACAAGAACATAGGATATGTTTTAATTGAGATGTCTCTGGTCAATGGGATATAATTGTTTTGTTTCCTGGTTTTTATGGATGCTAGGTGGCGCTAATGGTAGACAACTTCAAACAATACGACATTTAAAATCCCACATGTTCAAGGAACAAACACATTTATCAAGTTCATTCAATATTAAATCACCCCGTTTCTAGAACATTTGTAAAGTTTTATAAGTTATGTTAAAGAAAAGACACTTTATTGAATTGAGTACCTTTTTAGTATCATCATGGCGGTCAAAAGCGCAGCGTTGTTTGCACTGCTCGCATGTGACAGCTGGTCCGTACTTGCGCTCGGAGTTAGCACAGCGTTGGCATTTGTTACCTAATTTTTAATGAAGTGTCAGTATATAGTTTTCAAACTGTAATCAAAACATATTCTGCAATATCTACTTGGATTACAGTTTTATGGCAAAAGGGCATTTACACACCTTCAGTCTCTTGTTTAAAAGTAGTAAGTTTGTATTTGTGAATCGCTAATCTATTAATATATACTACAATGTTAATGAGCTTGATAACAATGTAGAAAAATATGATAATTTTACTTAATTTGTTGAAGGACATTGAAACACAATAGAATTTTTATTGTTACACCTATGGGTGATTAGTGTCCCTCAAAGTGATAAGCCAGCAATTCGGTCCGTGTAATTTAAGAAGATACCGTCAAATTAAAAAGGTGACAAAGATAAAGACAGAAGATGTGTTAATGAGATTTGTGCACTTGTTTGTTTTTATTTGGTAATGGATGTAGATGCTTGTATTTCAGTCTTCTATTTTTAAAATTTTTTTTTGTTTATCATTGCATTGGAAATAGTTATTTGTAATAAAAGTTTTATATTATAATATTTGTCAAAGAAACTCAAAAGAAAAAGTAAATGTATATTAATAAGCTTACCAATAAATGCAGCAATGATGTTGCAATATTCACATGCTGTAGGTTTGCCATAGGCCTTAACATTAGCCTCGCACTTCTTACATATTGATGAAGTGTTTGACTTGCTAAAAAAATAAAGTGCATTTTTGTAATGTACAGTAATGTTAAGTGATACTAATAAAAATCAAAAAGCATTCTTTATTAATAATGAATGACAGAATAAGTATCATAAATATTGAAACTAGAGCAGTAAACAAAATAATAGATCTCTTGCTGTGTCAGCTGATTGTTATCAGGGTGAAAGTTATGATAAATATTTAAAGTAATTTTGATTTAAACTTTAAAGTGTACATCATAATACGCAGTTCTTTCAAGGATTGACTGCTGGCACTGACCTTGTTTGTTGAAACTCAGAACGGCAGTACGTACACTTGACGACTGGGAAAGATCCGCGACATTCCTGAAATATCACACAACAAACGCGTCACTTTACTGACGTCAAAATAACAGTAAAGTATGACGAACACGCGTAATGCCCGTTCCCAAAAAAAAACAACAATAAACATAAGTAAATGTGTATGATCCGATCAACATCTTATTTTAAATTCAATAATTTGTGACGTACGTACCTTACAAAGTTGTTCACCAGTTGATAATTCCTCGAAAGGGTGTCTGGAGAAACAACGCGAACAAGCGAACAGCGGTGTCGATGCCGTGGTACTCATGGTTATTGAAAACAAACGACACTGTTGATACTCAAAAATTTAATAAAGTTAGGTCCAATGAACTAACACAAAATTACAAACGAGTAAATTTAACAACTGATAGTGAAAAATGGCTTCCACTACTAACAAATATGGCCACAGACTACCACAGAACACATATACTCCTAGCGGACCGCTGCGGAGTAGATACTTATAGATACTACAAGTTTCGTGATACTTTAGTGATACTACATTAGTGGTGGTTAATAAAACGTATAGCGCCAAAATATAACAAACTATGTGTACATAGCGTATAGCGTGTGCTATGAGCGGCTCTGACTTCGCGCTATATTATAGCGCCTCGGACTTCGCGCTATATTATAGCGCCTCGACCTACTCAACGAATAAAAGTTCAAACGCCCACAGCGGGGCCAGAACGAGATAGCAAGATAGCGTTCGCTTAGCGGGGCCAGAACGAGATAGCAAGATAGCGTCAGCGACTATAATGTATAGCGCGTTAATATCTACCGCACATCATCAATTCATCAAGTCCGTTTAGCGTGATAGCGTGTTGATAAATTATAGCGTCTCCGCGTTCAGACTGCGCCCGAGTTTTGAAATAGCGCGCTATAATTATAGCGTATAAAATAACAGACTATATGAATATATTTTATAGTTTATAACACGTTTATAGTTTATAGCGGATTTGAACATCACTATACTACATACTACTACACGGTATCAGTGTTGCTATCGTTAACATCTGAGCTGCCGTATGTCTCAGTCTGGTTTGCCGTATTTTAAGGAAAAAAATAAAATAAATAAATTGAATAAAAAATGTCTATTCCTCATTTGTTTCTTGTTTGTATTACCAGCGGGGCAATTGAGTAACACATTATCAATCGGAATCGGTTTTATTTTGGCAGTTCAACAACATTCATTGCGTTATTTACGTGTGGAGCAGACAAATTTTTCGAACTTATGAAGCAATGGATTAGCAATTTGCTTAAAAATGATTCAGATTCCGGTTGATATTGTGTTTCACAATAATTTAAGGTGCTGATTCATGTTTATCTAGAGTATACTAACGTACGTGGTATCATTTGCAACCTTTTCATTCATTATTACCCAGGGCGCACGAGATGTCACTTTGGTGTTACAATAATTGTTGCCATATGTACGGATTTGTCCGTACACGTACGGAATTTGGGGTATTACGTACGGAGAGAAATGGCGTACGGATTTGTGTTCGGATTTTTAATTATTACACATTTTATATAATATTTAGCACGCTTTCAAATAAAAAAAATAATATTTATGTCGATATCGATAGTTTTTCACTTTCCTCATCACATAAATTATGTTATTGAGTAATTCCCCATCCTAGAGTTCCTAGACAATCACTTGTCTATGACAACTGATTGTCTATGACGGGGAATTACCGCAACCAAGGAAGTTATATAACCGCAACATATTTCGTTTCGTGTGACAAAGAGAACATGATACACGACTGACACTGAACGAAAGAGATACATTACAATTCGATTGTTGTTGTTATTATTGTTTTGGCTCATTTATTGAAAAGAAACTAATTGTGTTGTGTGTGAGTGTGAGATTTTAAATTCGATTGCAATATGAGTGGAGATGCAAAAAAAGCACGAAGAATGCAGCGTTTTAACGAAGAATGGTTAAAGGAAACACCTGGATTTAAAGCCTGGGTCACTCGCAGTAAGAAAGGAGAATGTTTTGCATTTTGTAAGTACTGCTTGACGGATCTATCTATAGGAAGTGGTGGCAAAAAAGATCTTTATAAACATATGGCATCCGCTAAACATCAACATTCCGTTCCCAGTACCAGCCAAATCTCACTTGTAGACTTTTTGCCAAAAACGTATGACAGTGCAAAGAAAGGTGAAATCTTACTTTCTGCTTTTGTTGCCGAGCATAATTTGGCAATGAATGTAATGGAACATCTACCACAGTTAATAAAAAATATATGTCCAGACTCGCAAATTGCGAAAGACATGACTTGTAGTAGGACTAAAACCACCGCTATACTTAAAAATGTATAAATAATTCTTGCTTTTTTTTTACTGTACGGATCTCGTACGGATTTTCAAATTCATTTTACGTACGGAATTTGTACGGATTTTGCTTTCGAATGTACAGATTTTTAGTTCTTGTTGTATGGCAACAGTAATAAAATATTACAACTTCATGTTTGTTGTAGTCGGGATTTTCCCGGCTGGGTTCATAAAATTACTTGTGTACGTTTCGTTTCAATCATTAAGCTAGTGAAAAACGTTTCGTTTCAACAATAGTCAATTGTCGTATTTTATGATACGGCAATGAGAGGACTGCCGTATGCCGTATTTTCTGGAAAAAAATCGTGTATCAACAACGTTGCACGGTATCCTTACGACCCACTCCCATAGACAAAAAATGTTTAGAGATTGTCAAAAGTCAAAAGTTGAAAGTTTAGAACATGACAGTTCGTTTTTTTTTAATTTAGGAGTTGAGTTTTTGGCAAAGGCTCACACAGACAGCCTCAATAACCCCGTTGGTACTGTATTCGGATCTCAATTTTTTATTATGCTGTTAGCAGCAAAAAACCAATGAGCTCTTAGATGAGCTCATTAGCATAATTACCGGAGAACTACTGAAAAATATGTAAATTAAACACAACAAATACTTATTAAAAATTTTATTTTTTAATTTAGTTTTATATTTAATAAAAGCCTTAAGGCGAAAGCGCCAGGGTAGCCCGGGAAATTCAATTTTTTTTAGGTTTTTTGGAATTTGCTGGTCAGTATTAAGTTGTACGTTGATTAATATGTGAATCGCGGCCGTAAGAAATATGTGTTTACAGAATTATAATCATTAAAGTCATCAACAACTCTCTAAGACCACGTAACTCCAAAGAATAACTGTTTCATGAAATCATCATTCTTTGGAGTTACGTGGTCTTAGAGAATTGTGTTGATGACTTTAATGATTATAATTCTGTAAATACATATTTGTTATGGCCGCGAATCATATTTTAATCGACGTACAACTTAATACTGACCAGCAAATTGCAAAAAACGTGAGAAATTTTTAATTTCGCGGGCTACCTTTACGCTTCCCCTTTAAGGCGAAAGCGCCAGGGTAGCCCGCAAAATTCAATATTTTTTAGGTTTTTTGCAATTTGCTGGTCAGTATTAAGTTGTATGTACATACGTTGATTAATATATGATTCGCGGCCCCTTAAGTTGCATTCTGGGAAGAGATTTTCCAATTAAACGGGATATATGTGTGCCTTTCGTTATTTTATTTATTATACAACACCATCCAACACTTGATGTAAGTATACATCTTGTACAACCGATGCAAAATATTACACTGAGAGGATTGTACGGAAATTAATCAACGCAGACTTCACTCGATGAACAAGAAAACTCTAACGGTGGCGAGAAAGTCAAAAACTTAGCCGACAACCGCCTTAATTTGACAGTGACATTTGTAAATTATCTATAGTTTTGGCACTGGGTGTAAGAGGGGTGAAGAATGATAGAAAGGGGCGAGGAGACCTGTCATGTTCTTTTCTTCCAACCATAGAGTTTATGGTTGAAAATGTTTTGTTCTAAGTTTGCGTGCCGTGAATATGGCGAATTGGCGTTACAATTTTTTAATGACAATGTCAGTTGTCATATTTTTTACTCCGCTGTCAGATTTCTGAAAATAGACCACTTTGGAAATCGACTAAGTGATTAAAAAAAATTAGCTGTTCCCTACATTTATGTTCGTATCACTTGTAAAAATGTAGGGAACATTTTGGTTGAGCTTCCTTTCAATGTAAATATATGAATATTATTGTAACACAGTGATTTAATCAGGTAATTTACATTTTATGAATATAAAATTAAACTCATCTGGAAATATAAGATGACAGAACAGAACATAACAGTTGCTAGACTGTTGTCTAGCAACTATGTTCTAGGAATAGAGTCTTCCTAAGTTGTTACTTAGGAAGACTCTATTCCTAGAACATAGTGTACAGTACATACATTACAACCTTCATGGTTCAACAGAACAGCTGTTTTTTTTTTCGCGATTTCAGGGTTGGTCCCATAGTAAAAGCTACTCATAATGATGAGTACAATGACCTCTTTAGAGGTTGTAGGTGATTTTTCAATAACCCTGTTTATCCATGCCAAATAAAATTACAGCTTTTTAGTACCAAGAGTCTCAGAGTTAAACCATTGACAAACAGGTACACAGACAGACAGACCTGGCGAAACTATAAGGGTTCCTTCTTTTACTACGAAATTCTATACACCACCTAAAAATGCACAGTATTACTTGGGTGCAACTCTATTTCACAGAAGAAGTTCAGTGTGCGATCGTTTTTCACGACCGTTATTAGGTCTATGCTTTATTCTCATTCATTCAGTCTGTTGATATCTTGATATGTTGTGTATTTTCTTTTTGAATCTGTGTGTTTTTGTGTTTGTGCACGAATTTGGAGCGAGTATTTGCTGTGCACTGTTTATTAATTGTGATTTTGTTAATCAATTAACTTGACTTTAATGTTGTTCTTAGTGAATTAAATCGTGCAGTGTTCATATTTCGTGTAAAAATGACGTTGCCACCATTTCCATCACAAGATTTGGCTAAACTAGTTCTTGGTATGTTGACTATTTGGCGGGAACACTCTGCGTTCCCAATTAACGGACGGAATGATGATAGTGTTCTTTGTTTTGTGTTTAAGGATATCTTGCTGAGGAGCAGCTTATGACTGCTTATGATGAGTTTCTGCAAGCGAGTCCTTACTTGGACGCTCTCAGAAACGAATATGACAGGATATTTATGACATCACTGAGGAATATTCTGGCAGAATATAGGGCTGTAAAAATATACGGTTAGTACCGTGAGGTCTCCCTCTCCGAATTCATTGTTGTTTTTTATTAGTTCACGCATTGAATGCTCGCCCCTCATGATATCTTTGATGTGCTTGTCTGCTTCTGACTCTATCCAGTGAAACATGTTTAGAACACGCAATTTCTGTTATGTCACAGACATACCAGTACATAAAGCAGTAGTATAAAAAAATTGTAACCCACTGGCAAAAGCTATCCATTGTTCCATGTGAATTATTATGTTTACATCCAGCATACAACTTACAACACTGTCAATGCCAAATTAGAAAGTTGCTGTTTTTTGCAAACATATTTAAGGGGCAGAGGTTCATAGCAGAAAGTACCTCCTATGTGAAATCAGTGGCAGACAGAATCCACATACTTTACACAACTTTATCTTCAAAGTTATTGTGAAATTTAGGATGAGCATCCCTTTCTCAATATCATTCCAGCCAGATAACATGTAAATTTTATCTGGCGGGCAGCTATAAAGCAGAATAGGCCACTGATAGGCCTTTTTAAAGACAAGTATAAATTGAGGCTTGTCTGGCCGTGCAAGACCATGAACCTTTTCACAGTGTAAAGCCTGGCTGCTGACGTGCTTACTTACATGTGCAAGAATAACCAAGCTTGGTAATATGACTGATGATCATTACATTTCTCAAAACTTATGTTAGGATTCAGATTGCTTATCCAACAGCTCACCCTCAACTAATTTTTATTTGGCTTTGATCATGTTCACAAACAGGGAGGAATGGCTTATTGGCTTGGTCATAATACATAACCCAAATCTATGGAGTATTACAATAATATTATTAATGTGTTAATTACCTATGTTTAACTTTTCAGTGGAAACATGTAAACCTCTTGTTTTGAGGAAGAAGCTGGTGCAATGTACCACTTTGTTAGATGTTGTGAAGTTCCTAGCGAATAATGCAGATATTAACAAAATACAAGTGCAAGACACCTCCATTGAAAACATCAGGTAACTTAGTTCACACAATAATCTACGTCATTTAGAGGTTCCACCCTTTTTCCTATTCCATTATAATCAAATTTAGATTCAGTCAAATAAGGATATTTAGCAAATTGTAATGTTAAAGTCTAGTTTAATTTTAGGTTATATCTGAAATAATGTTATACTTAGACCAAGTAGCAAAATAGTCCTTAGATAATAATCGACTTTTATGACTAAATGTCTAATAGGTATCTAATAGATGCTTTGACTAGGTGACACTGATCTCACAACAGCATCTCATAAGATGATTTGCGCTACAGGTACTTTTGATACTATTTCTTGTTTTATAGATGTTTACATGATATCTAGATACGATTCTTACCAGATCTTGCAATTATATAAGCGCATAATATAAAACTAATTAGCAAGTGTTGCGTTTTGATCCTATAAACACATTCGATAAGATTGTTTTGATAAATGCAATATTATGGCATCCAATATGATCCAATCCCATGGTGATTTATAAGTACCTATGTTAATTATTATCGAATAAACAATTAATAAATACATTTAATTTGGAAGGGGCATGAAGACATGTTCATTATCTTCAAAGTCTTTATTGTTAAAATTAATTTTGCAAGTTGATTAGGCATTTACACAAAAAGTGAAAGACAAAATTTACCTATGTTATGCTAATAGATAATATTTATTATAATAGGTAATGTTTTTTTTTGTCAATACACCCAGCATGGCCCTGTTACAAGAATTAAAAAAGTAATGCTCTATTATTAACATCACACTGATCAATGTGGGATCAATTACACTAGTATTGGCATGCGCTAGATTGTTATAGGACTAATTACACCATTTTATTTCTCTCTTTTCAGCATAGTCAAACAAAATACATCACAAACTTCCAAACAAAATGTTTGCGAACTCTGCAGCTCATCGAGCTTGTCAGGGTGTTCATGCAAAAATAAGCAGAAATCAAATTTATCAGCAAGCTTTGTAGAAACAAGTGGCTTGGAGACTTCTGTGGAAACCACAGCCTTGGAAGATTTACCAGGTTTGCGGTTTATAATCTTGATAAATGCCATTTTTCTAAGTTCAAGATAATTTGTCCTTGTTGATAGTTCAACTTTGACCAATGAATGAGTAATCATTTACTGAGGTTGATTTAGTATTAAAATTTACAAATTAGTCTACAAAACATCTATACTAATAATAAAACTGAAAGTTTCGTTTGTTTGAACTACTAGTCGGATTTTTTTTTTGCATTTGTTAGTTCAATTCTTGAGGAAAGTTATAGGCTATTTAACATCACGCTATGACCATTAGGAGTCGAGAAAAACAAAAAAGATCGGAAAGAATGCTGAACAAAAACGAAGTAATAGCACGGGCAGGCGATGCGATGCGACGGAGTGCGTGGGGGGCCGAAATTTTACGCCGAAGAAGATTCGGGCAGACGCTAGTCACTAATAAAGAGACACCACAGAGATTGTCAGAAGCAAATTATAAATGAAATCTTGTCTTTACAGGAAACCATGTTACAACTCGAAAGAAACATGTTAGAGTGCTTGAAAAGGAAACTATTTCAGAGTCCAACATAGGATTAAGTGAAAGTACAAAGCAATCATCTAGTGCCTTGAATAACAGTGGCGATGAACTGAATATGTTACATTCTAATACTCATTGTTCTGAAATAAAATCTAGTGATAATTCTTCATTACCTCTGAGTTCAATTGTAAGTATATTTTGTCACTAACTTACTAACAAAACCTTGATACTAATAGTCACATACGCACATGCCGAAGGATATTACTATGATACATCGCAGACTGCTTGAGGGTTTATCTCGATGCCTGGCATGTGCGTGCCTGTTATGTTCTCTATGTTATGGGTTTGGTTTCCGCATTTAGTCCTTCAAATGGTTATCCCAACCAGTCCACCTCCCACCAGAAGCTGGTTAAGTTTTCTGGTTTGTTGAGAATATCTGTGTACGATCTGGGTGTCCCGAGGGTTTCTGACCTAATCTGATTGACGTCTGTGCACTCAAAGAGCACATGCGCAACGGGCGTGGGTGCCTGTTTATTAGTATACATTTGTTTTACATGTAGTTGACGCGACCGCGTGGTATCGCAGTGGGGCATCTTCGGCATGTAATTACCCTAAAGCTAACACTTTTGAGATACCATTGAGCTCCAACTTTTGTGATTTTACAATACAAATGGATCCCTTCAAGTCCTTTCATGACTTTCAATCACAATTAGCTAGCTATTCATGATTTGTATTAAGTTATATTTGTCTGTGCCAAGCTCCCAAGCTTTATATTGTTGTACAATAATGTATTAGTTATCATCAGTATGACTAAAGTAAAAAAAGGAAATTTAAAAAATTAAAGAAATTAAATTTGGAGTTGATTTAATTTTTTAAATTACCTTTTTATGTTGTAATTTTTAAGAAAAATTGGAATATTTGTTTGTAATAAGTAGGTAATAGTTTTGTTGTAAATATTGCACTAGAATTTGACCAAGGTTTTGAGAGGTTTTCCTTTTGACACTACAACCGTAACTCGTATCAATAAGCCAGGCCGTCACACTTACACATATTAGTCCATATATTGAAAATTACTGATTCGATTTTGATGAAACATCCACTGTTCCCTAAGTTGAAGTAAATGTAAGCCAATAAAAAAAAACCGGGTAAGAGCGAGTCGGACTCTCGCACCGAGGGTTCCGTATCATCATATGTTTTTAAATTTTCATCGGCGAGGCCTATATTCTTCAGAGAATTTTTTCAGCGCCATCTCTTGACCGTTAGAAACTTTGTTTTATTTTACATAAACTTCGATCACATAGAATAATTTCAGATTTTTCTCTTTGCCAACTTCGGAGATAAGGGGGGGGGAACGGTATTTTTTTTTACAATAAATATACATATATTTTTATTTCTTTCTTATTTGCAAAATAGTTGGGCCAACGTCATCTAAAACTATTCTAAATTTCAAATTGATAGCATTAGTAGTTCTTGAGATATCCAGCTGTGACAGACAACCCACATTTCGCCAGTTATGTTTAAGTCCCAAGTAATAGGAGGCGCGCCTATTGCTATCATCATCATTTCAGCCGAAAGACGTCCACTGCTGGACATAGGCCTCCCCCAAGCACCTCCACTTCGACCGGTTCTGTGCTTCTCGCATCCAACGGGTTCCTGCGGCATTCACAAGGTCGTCGGACCACCTTGTGGGACGCCTTCCAACGCTACGTCTTCCGGTACGCGGTCGCCACTCCAGAACCTTTCGTCCCTCAATTTAAATAATAATGCACAACAATAAACAACAACAACAATTTTTTTTTAACAATTCTGAATAAATATGGCCCTGGGAACTCTTACAAGGAAGGTTTTAAGGAAAATATTTCCAATCAATCACAACACAAATAGATTGATTACTGCAGCATGTCAAGATTAGCACATATTATGATAATACTACCTATTGACACGATACTATATACTATGCCCCATCAACGAATCCGAGTGTGGGTACACTTTTTGTAATATACACGCTTCTATTATTACTCAATTCAAAATATTGTAAACTCTTGCATTTAAAATATTAGTGGCATTTATCATTGCAGGCCAAACCCGCCGATACACCAGAATGCAGAGAGAAAATTGAAGAATTTAACACTATCCTGAAGAAAGTTTGTAAGAACAAGTCTCGAGCTGAAAGTCTAAACAAAAGTATCCCCAGTGCTAGCTCATTCCAAGACTTCGCATCGGGAGTTGGAGGTATGTATATTTTAATATACATTATGTGCTGTTACCGGCCGTAAATACAGCGTGTATCAGAAATGTGTGGTCATAGGTACTAAAGAGTGTGGTACAGACTATCGAACCGGGCAACTTTTCCTATGTCACCAATATCCCGTACAAGCGTGAAAAAATAAAATCAGCCTGAAGTGCGTTACTCGCTGCGCTGTACCTCACGCCTAACCCCCGCTGACACGTGAATTTGTTACTGCGTAACGAAATTTCTCATGTTCCGAGCCGCCATAGTGTATGAATCGGGCTGTACCTGTGTGCACTTTCTAAAGCTTGTGTGTTAAATTAATGCCGGGGTATTTTTTAAAGGTTTTTGTAGTGCACAATTATAATTTTTCTTAATTTCTTTTATAGGTCATGAAAACCGGAGTGTTCCTGTGCCAGATTCGAGCACGTCGGAAAACTCAATAGTTCTGTAAGTTCTTCTGAGATTTTATTAGACTTTTGCAGTATTGTGTTTGGATATTTTTCCACTTAAAATGCTATATAATTAATACACACTCACTTCACTTCAATTTCTATATTTTCAGAGCTTCAGTAGCCAACAATACCAATACAGATTTCGGTAACAATTTGAATGAGGTAGGAAAAGGTGCTGATCTAGAATCTCTTCAGTATAACAACTATCCATATCCTAGAATAAAACCTAAATGTAAGGACCAAAAAATTAAAATAATTTCGGACATAAAAGTGGACAAGCAGTTTCCGTCAATGAGCAACGCTAAAGCAACTACATCAACACCACTGATGCAAACGATTGTTATAAATGGAACGCCGGCTTACAAACAGAAACTTCCTATCGTGAACAACAACTTCACAAAAGATGAAATTATGGCAATGCCTACTATTATAGTTGTGCCCGCATCAGGTAAGATGTCTATTTATGTAAATATGTAAAGTAATTATAGCTTGCAGTCAGCAGTAAAGACTGATGTATGTATTATTTATTTCAGGTCCCCCATCGAACAAGTCTCAATCTAAACCGGTCCTAGCTCACAAGTTGCAGAAAGTGACAACAAAATCTGATTCTTCGCCAAAATTTCTTGGTCCTCTCGTAATTGATATTTCGTCAAGTAGTGCAGCAGAAACAAATAAACCTGACGATGAAAGACCAAAAATAGATCAACAACAATCTGGTGCAGATTCTGGTTTAGTAAAAACAGTTGATATGATAAAGAATGCATCTGTGCCTAAAGATAACGTCATTGCTTGTTCTCTTCAAACAAATACTCCACAAATCTTGCCGCCCGTAAGGAAGTCATCTTCCACACCTCGCAGAAATTCGCATATCAGAGTACTGGACTTTACTACTCCAAGGAGAATATTACAAGAGACAATCAATGAAGTCGTTCCAAACGAAACTGATGATAAGCCTGTTGAGGTTGACGTCGCTAGAAGTCCTGATTTGATATTCTCTGAAACAGGGAATGGTGAAAATAACATTGTTGATATGAGCAATGTTAAAGTTCATAAAATAGGCTCATGTCATTACAGTAACCTAACAAAGGATGCTGATAAGCAACCAGTGGTGAATAAGAGAAATAATTGGGACGCTGATTTGCGTGCCTTAGCTACAGCGAGTGGTTATGCTAGCAAGCCTCCACCAAAACCCAAACCCAGACCTAGAAGACCGAAGAATAAAAAAGTTGCAGGCATTCCGTCTGCACTGGATAAAACCACTGATAAAGCTGATAAAACTACTGAAAAAGCAGATGAAAACACAGGCAAAGGTGATATAGCTGATATCACAACTGATAACGCCGATAAAACTACTGATAAGGTGGATAAAACTAGCGATAAAGTAGATAAAACTGTTGATACGGCAGATAAAACCGCAGAAAAAAAGCTGCGTAGTAAAAGAAAAATATCTCCTAAACCTAAGAAATCAAAGAAAAGACGGAAACTAGAAGAGGAGGAAGAACAGTATGCGAAAACGGAAATACACACTGAAAGTAAAGTTACAGTCAAACCAACTTTCAATGTAGTGGCTGCTAATACTTACATAGAACCTGGAGAAAAAGTTCCTGAAGTCAATCAAAATCAGAATAAATCAAATAATGAAGATATTAATGAAACTCCAGAAGCAGAAAGGTTATCCCTGCACAATGAAATTGGTGCAAGGCTAAATATATCAGAATTTCTAGAAACTCCTTATAAACAAGTTCTCTATGATATTCAAATGGAAACGCCGAAATTTTTAAATTCTGTTCTGCCAGACGAACCAATATCGGATATTAAAATTATGAGTATTCCTACGCCCCGTTTCTTTGATACTCCAAAACTGCTGGCTACGCCTTCTTCTTATTCATCGCGGCCTACCGATTATTCTAGCGGCGGCTCGTACTACAAGCCAGATGACCAAGATTACCTTCGAATGACAGATTTAGAATGTCCAGTGACGTCATCAAAAGAGGTGGAGGTTGAGGTGGTAAAGCATGTGGAAGTGCCCAAAGAAACAGCAGCAACGAGCAAAAAGAGTTCTAGACCTGTAAGAAAGTGTACGAAGAATGTGTCGTATGTTAGTAGTTGTAATGTAAGTAATAAAACTAAAGAAAAAATTATAGATGACAAAGTCGAGATTGCATCATCTAGTAGCGATATAACAATTACGAATAGTTCTTTTGAGACCAGTAAAGAGGTTAATGTGAAAACGCTGAAAAACAAACTTAAATCGACGACCAAATCTGAATCTTCTAAGAAAAAATTTGAATCTGTTAAAAAACGTAAATCTCCAATGAAAAAAGATAAAGCAAATTCGTTCATGAAAATAAAACCAAGGCGTCCCACACCAACGAAAGAAAATACGAATAAAAGAGCTAGATTTAAAAAAGAGATATTTTCGCCAAACAAATCACAAGCCAATAAAAAAATTACTGCAAGAGAAAAGAATATTCACATAACCCCTATCGAAACTCCTGCTCCGACGAAGTCGCGTAGAAAATCATCGACCCCCAGAAAACTGCATTGCACTAAAATATTTAACTCTGAAAGTTCTGGTCACGAATCTCCGGACATCAACGCCAGTGTTAAACAAAACGTAACCCGTGATCAGAACACAACTGCGATACTTTCTCCCCTTGACTCTGATACAGAACAAATAGCGCTGCGTTGGTCCGATGACGGATCCCAAGACTCAAAGCCAAAAGAAGCTGAAGTTGAGGATATATCAAAAATACAACAGTTTATCAATACTACCGTTAATAGTAAAGAAGACTACAATTGTAAGGCGGGCTCTTTGCATGGAGATTTAATCAAAAGAGGATTTGACGTCAAAACTGCAAAAATAATAGAACATGACTTGATGGATCCTTCTGCAGAGAAAGCGCGTCCTACTCATGTTGAGGTTACTGAATCAAGGAAAGAAGAAAGTATATTAGATAAAAGTGTTGAAATAAACGCAAGTGTTTCAAGTGAATTACATATAGTGCAAGATGCTGAATCGGATGATGAATTTGAATTATCTGTTTATGAATGTAATGAAGATAGTCATAATTATATTAAATGTAATAGTGACGCCAAAGATAGATTGAAACAACAGCCTGTAAAATTAAAAGATAAGTTTAGTATGGAAGTGTGCATAGATGACGGAGTAGCAATTAGATTAAGAGCAACAAACTTCAGTATGTTATACAGTAATGATCCGGAATGCGAAGGAGAATTAGGATATAGTTTCAGAGAAACAGAAGTAGCTGTAAGTTCAATATCAAATATTGATAAACTATACACGCCAATGAAAGATCACAAGGAGCAGTGCTTCGAAATATTTGATTCTACTCTCACAAGTTTGGATACACCATTAAAGTTAAATAGTCCAAGCAGTAAAGAACAAAAAATAACTGAGATAGAAATAGTTTTAGAAGAGGAAAAAGTAGAAGTTAAGGATAAAGCGAATGACGTTAAGAAAAGAAAACGTTTGCAAGGTAGTAATAGCTCTGAAGAGGCTTTGAATGAGAGCAAGAAGACAAAACCAGAAGCTCAGTATTTATTTAATTCTACAAATATTCAGGATATCGATATTGAATCAGTGCTGAAGAAACTTCATGGACCCTAGGGGCTTGTTATAATAGCAGTTGCTAGTTTGCTGACTATAAACATGTGTACAAGTGCTACGTTATTATTAATTCGTATTAAATAATCGGACAGTGTTATGAAAGTATATTTTTATTGATATGTGTAAGACACATACATTAAGTCCATTCTAATTGTACAGTTCATTGTAAGTTTATGTAAATATGTTTGTGCCAGACACAATTTTTGACCACGTTTCTAATTAAAAAAATATGTTTTATATGGACGAACACTTGTTTGTATTTTTTTAAACCAAATATCTAGATATGGTCTGTATCATAAAGCTGGATGTATGAATAACAGAATGTAAGAATTATCTACGCAAAGGGCTTTGAAAGTCCGTGTCATACCTACCTGACCGCCATTTTGTTTTATTTTTTAAAATGGCAGCCACGCATGAAACCTATAAATTTATAGCTGACATCAATACAAACAGAAAAAAGCTATCATCAGCTATCGATTTATATAGGTTACATGCGTGGTCGCCATTTAAAAATTATAAGGGTTCCGTATTTCCTTTTGAGGTACGGAACTCTAAAAAACAAAATGGCGCGACAGAAGGTATGCCACCATATAAAAAAATCTTCAATCCCCTTTAGCTTAAGCTCTAGACGTTTTAAACGTGCAGTAATGTTAAGTTCAAGTATACATAACTTACTAATTAATCAATTATCCAGTCGGCGAATGAATGCTTCTAATTTACCGGTCGGATCACCGCCACTGCCGGTGTGAGCCGCGTGCAATTATGATATTCAGTTTAATTAGATATCACAATTAGAGGCTATCGTGACACTGCCGTCGGTGCGAACCATCCATTATGAATGCTAATTTGAACCGTTAGCTCCGACGTACCGGCGCAAGCGCATTCTTCGTAAAAGTGCATCTTGCCATGATTTTGTAGTAGACGTGTAATTTTGTATGCTAAAAATTAAATATGGTTGGGGTGCAGTCAGTAGTGAAAAATTCGAGTATTTTCTCTTAGACCTTAACATTTTTGTCCTATCAGTTGGTCCATGAGGTTATGTTATTTCTGTTGGTCCTACTGAAGTGTCGAAACCAAAAAGCACCGCCTGTATAAATAAATTAGACTAAGTGTGCACCTGCCATGTTTTGTCTCTGCATCACTAAGGTTGATTGGTAGGAATTACCTCAGGCATTAAGTCCGCCTTTGTACAGTATATTTTTATTTGTGCATAAAGTTTTAATAAATAAATAGGTGTGAGAGTATCTCAATTTCAGCCGTCATAATGCTTTCATATTGCGTGGTCCTCATTTTTAGTAGGCACATACCTCTTTATTTAAAATATCGATGATTCAAATATACCATTTATAGCCATTTACTTCCCTTCGCCACCCGGATTTCCCAGTTGCCACCGGGTGGCAATCCATGTGGGAATATTCGATTCTTTTTTAATCTTCCAAATATGAAATAGTTTATATTATTTTATCCATCAACTTATAAAATAATCGCGGAGGTCGGTTGTCAAAGCCAGCCGTGTCTCTAAAGTAGGTACTTACCAACATATTACGTATGTGTGGAGTTTCCTGCCCATTCTTCTCCATATGAAACTAAACTACCTTTTGGAAGGGGCAACTAGAATCAATTCAATAATATTCTTGAAAATGTTGTCGTTCAAAAGGGCCTTTTATGTGCCTATCTGAAATAAATTATTTAACTTTGACGTTAATTTCATGCCTTGAAGGTACCTACTGCATATTTTCTTGACTTTTTCTATCTTATAAAAGAACTTGCAATGTTATTGCAACTTCCATCGCACTTCCAACACATTACCAAGGATAACATAAAACACTGTAACGGCGGCAATATAACTTGACATAACCTAGACCAAAATATACGGCAGTGTCGGGTACTCGCTACTCGCTAGTACGCGGCAGTAGGGGTGTTTGCGAAGTGGGTCACGGGTACAGTTCCTGACACAAATAGCTACGTCGCATCTCACCACGTGGCCTCGTGTTGCCTCTCAAATGCTGTCAATGTGCAAACGTTCCTATGTAGGTAGGTAGAGGTACCTACCTACTTGTGTGGAGGACGGTATATAGATATAGTAGATGTATAAACTTGAAGTAGGTAGGTACGTTAAGATTTTAGTATCTTAGGTACGCGCGGCTTGGTAGTTTCCTTGGTCTGCTTTTAATTGGTTGTCAAGAAGTTTATTTTAACATAATAAACATTTGGCTTTGGAATTAAGACATAGAAATCCAGTAGTAGGTACTTATTTTTTATGTTTTCAACTGTCAAAAGTATTTTGTCTTTTCAAATCAAGAGTCATGTCTAATTGTCTATCTATTTCAATTGGATTCCGAAACTTGCCTTCTGACTTTATGTTTACGTAACGGTAAAAAAACCAGCAAAAAAAAGTACCTCCCCACCCAAACTACGCGCAGTAATTAACAAAACATTCAAAACAGCAAACAATGGCTCTCTTCAGGCAACCGAATCCACCTTTATAACTCCCAAGAAATAATAATTCCTATCAATTTCAGTTTTATACTGTAAGAGAAAGCCATAATAAAGTTGGTGCAAGGGGGTGGTCTCGTGAATTTAGTGACGGCTAGTAATTCTGCAGGCAGTTCGGGTATAAATGATTGCGGGTGATTTTACACCACCCACCACCCCGATGTCTGTGCCTCCACGGCCCTCACCCAAAGTGCAGCGCCGACGCGACGTCGCTCCGGACAATCTGCGTGCTCTGCTTATTTTCACCAGTAATTCCTTTTGCGGAAATTGCCTTTATAAAGAACAGAGAATTTAGTTTTGAGAAAAGCGAGATAAATGGAATTGAATGTGGTGGGAATTAAGTAGGGTAGGTACGTGATTTTGATGAGGTTTGTAAAGTATAGATAATTTAATGAAAAATTAGATCAAAGTTAAATTGTACTCCGTGCAACAAAAACATATTTATGGGATGTTTGTTTCATTTTCAGAATACCTACCGTACTCAAATAACAATTTTATGTAGGTACATACCTTTTCCTATAGAATATTATGAATGTAGGTACCTACATTTATGTAACAATATCCATTTGCCATACTATCGTCTAGCAGAAGCTCGATATTAACAAACAAAATAGTATTACAAGACATGATTACAATTTGCTGAAACAAAGGTCCCCAGCGCCGGCTTGCGAATATGCAGACGGTGGTTAAGGTGTCTCAGCTATATGCACGCGGCTTTATCTAGTCATACCTATAGGAGGGTAGGTATATCTCTAGTTAATGGTATTTATACCGAGAACCTCCCTAATAGGATGTATAGAGACACGTAGGTACCTAAAATCCCGAATCTCAAAGAAGGTACTAGTTACCCATCTTCTGTTTAATAAATTGTTTATTGATGAAACCATAGAAGTGAAGGTACAAGGTTGATGAATGTTATCAAAAATACTGCCTTAACGAGTGAAATCTAATTGTAGCTTCAGTCAAGAGATCGATAGAAAATTATTTTAATGAGAAATAAATCTCTACATTGCAGAAAACAAAAAATAAAATTGTGGGTAGTTTAAGTACCTACTAATTTTTATAAGATCATTTGATTATTACTCATGTCTGCCTGTAAGGTGGGCGACCTCTACTTTTCACTTTTTTATCAGAGTAAACCATAAACACTAATCACGTTGCATTCTTAGAAATGCAGAATAATTTGTTTACAGTTCTCCCAAGGTTAAATAAAATAGATACATATCTTCTATAAGCAAGTGCGCGATGTTCCGATGTACGGGCGGGCTCAGCGCCAACTGGGTCGAGCTTTCTGTAATTTTCAGCTACTTCTGCTACTCTGCTAACAATAATCGTAAATGCAATATGATTTGCTTTATCTGATTATTTTTTGAAGTGACTCGCAGTTTCTTTGTTCCCGATTCCTTTACTTTCATCTAGCTGGCGAACGTTTCGGTATTGAAGTAGTTTGGCATAACAGCATTGTTTCCGCTGGCCATCAGTACGTAGAGGCGACATCGTAAGTGCCAAGTATTACCTTAAGTGTGTCAATTGGTGGCTCGATGTGCGTGGCTCCCCACTTCCCACCCTTTTGGGAGGTAGAGCGTGGGGTAGGTCGTCGGATCGATACCCGACGTCTGGCCCACGACCTCGCCTTTCTTACCACCTTCCTAAATACTAATTACGTGCTTTGACACAGCCTGCACCGGCTCGTGCCGAATGAAAAGAGCTATGGATGGCAACGTGAGCGTTATTAACGTTACCGCGCTGTTTTGACTTGTTTGTTTTTGGTAACGTTGATGATATGTTTACGTGTTGAATGTGCACTCCATTTTAGTCTAACACTTTTGCTTCATTGTGAGACAGCAAGTAGATTACAATACGTTTAATGAAAGGAAAACTTTTCCCTACTTTGTATTCGATGCAATTATATATTTTTGGAGGTTTCTATACCTCTAACTCAGTTGCAAAGTTTCACAGTGCCTTCTTAGAATATCCTATCTCTCTTACCTTAATCAGATTACAGGTAGGTATGATGGAAATTCGTATTTTCCGTCCAGTTCTCGTATTTAGGAAGGTAGTTTTCACTAGAGCCCTACCCATCGCTACCTACCGCTTTTCTGAGCCGCATGATATAAAGGAAACAAGATTAAAAATGTATTCCCTACACGTGGGCCATAATGCGATTTATCGGTGCAGGGGCATGTCGTGACTGGGGTAGGTACTTTAACAAAATAGGAGTATGTGTAGGTAGGTAGGTACCTACTGATTTTATTGTGTGTGGAGACAAGGATAGTGTTCATGGATTGAATTATTTTGGAAAACTTACTATTGTTTTAGGAAGCTCAGCAGGTAGATATATGACTTGTAGGTACACATGCAAGTGCGAGGTACCTTACATGATGGTAGTATAGTACAACGGGCTTTTGTCCGTAACTCCACGTCAAAGCGTGTAGTTCATGTATTTACATGATGATAAGTCCTACCTACCTAAGTCGTACCTACTATGTAAACTTGTTTATGCAAATAAAACATGAATTACGTAGCCAGATTTTGCAATGTAGCCAGCTTGCAACAGACTCAAAGGCTTGCAAAACATGGCGAAATTTCAAAAGAAATCAATAGGTAACATATATAGGTACTTATACCTACTAAATAAAATGGAGACGAAATTCATTACCATTATATGCAGCGGCAGTGCGGTTTCGTCCAGAAACTCGATGCATCTTTGGGTGTGAGCGAGACACTTGCCACCCTGCACTTTCGGCAGCCCCCAGTCCCCCCACTGGGAGGGGGGTAATGGACGCACGAGGCTCTTCGGCCGTGCTGCGCTCACTCTTTATACCCGGCCCCGCTTGCACGCGTACACTTGCTAGTTTCTTTGACGTCCCTTTGTTGTGGATTCCAATTTTGGAACGGCAAATGTTGCCGATATTGCCTTTAATTTATTGCCGTATCGATATATAAGAATTTGATGTAGGTACCTGTTCTGTTGTACGTTATTGGATTTTAGCCCTTGAGAATTAAGTATTCCGTTTTTTGTAACCTTTTACTTTCAACATTGTTCGAAAAAATCTGATAGTTTAATTTTCCTAACTGTATTGAAACACGTATTCTTTAACTTACGTACCTATGCTTTGTTCTATAGGTACTTACCTAATTTAGTTCAATCTACTTGCGTTCTTTTAAGGCAGCGCGTTTAATCATGCAAATTTTCCGAGACGGGTGGGAGAGCGCCCTCTGCAACTGAAACTGAAACTTGAACAACCACCCTCCTCGAAGGTCGTTCAAAGTTCTTACAAGAAATGAATCTGCTGCACTAAAACACTTTCATTTTGTATTACGTTTTGTAATATTATTATGATACCTACGAGAAATTTCCATTTTACTTGTAATGGTGAGTAAATACAAAGCAGGTTTCTACGTTTTCAAAGTGCAGGTAATTTGTTAGAATAACAAGTTGACAGGCTAAGCGCTTGTTAGAAACCTGGTTTTTATTCGATGTAATTACTTTAGAATAGGTATAACGACTATACAGTTGTGAAAAAACATACCTTCCTATATTGTAATGTTAACTTTAGTGTTTTATCCTATCAAGCCTTGACTAAAGAGACACAATTAACTATCTATTGTTGCGCGATCCTTGGGTGGCCAACGCGCATTAATAATTTAAATGTATATTGTAGTAACGTTTTAAAACAAGGTAGATAACTTACTAAAATAATTTCTGTAATGTCTTCGTTATTGGCGCCCAACATGAAAAAAAAGTTGGGCGCCAATAATGCCATGAATAAAAAACTTATATTAGCGACGCCAAATACTTATCGAGAGCAAAACATTTTAATTATCACGGCGCATGATGAGGTCTGCATGAAAGAACATACTGGGTGGGTGCACTATCGATCTCCTTTGAATTAGTGTGCGGATCGGTCGTCGTCTTTGTGTGGCGGCCGTCCTCGGCCCAAACAGACCAAAACAAGCGAGCCTCCCCACGGATCGAGCCTCACCCGAACCCACCGCGCAAACGATGCTTGTCGCTACCTTGTTCCGATAGTCTCGTGGTACGGGGGACACTCCGAATTTATTTGATATATACCTAATAATAATTGCTGTTCGTAGGTTTTGCTGAAGCTTTGCGTACTGGAACGTTAGTATAATGTTTTTAACGTGGTACGGGGATTTACTAATTATGTTGTCGAACGGATCGTTGAAATAGTCTTCTCTGTTTTATCTGCTTTTGAAATTTTTGTATGATTATTTTTGTATCTAAAACATGAACGGTTTTATTTTACAAATACAAATCTCATCTATCGTCTACCTTGAAGTAGGTACCGTCCTTGTTTATGAACACAATCATTGAAAGGAAATGGATAAGAAATGAAATAAAATAAATACAGAAGACGTTTTCACGTGCATGTTGCAAATAAGATGATTTCATTTATAGATATTCTATAATATTTCACGAAGTCTGTTTGACTATGTTTGTAGTTGTGCCTGCACATGCACATTGTTGTAGTGTGCGTAAGCTCAAGAGCGCACACCACGTATACGCACACAATAATAATGACAGTTAACGATGTGTGCTTGATGTAAACTAATTAGCATTGCCGACTCAAACTCAAAAACTCAAACTCAAGGCATTTATTTCAATTAAACCATTTACAGGCATTTTTGAATTGTCAAAAAGTCGGTCAGTCAGAAAATATGAAGCTAGTTGCCCATTCCAAAGCGTAGGTACCTATGGAGAAGAACGGGCAAGAAACTCCATGGACACTCTTTTAAATCATATTTTTACAAAAATATTAGTTACATCATTAATGTGAATTTATAATTATATGTGAGAACGATGTAAAAAAGACGTACGCGTTAAAAGAGTCCAGAGTAGGTACAGCAAATAGAACAAAACAACAATTCAAAATTAAAATAATTAAAAATAAGCCGAGGCAGCTAAGAGATGACCAGCCCCAACTGACGGCGCCCGTTCACGAACATGACGCATAGATCAGCAACATTCAGCTCAACCATTTTGAAGGGAGCTAAAAGATCCAACACACACGCCACCGTCAGCGAGACATTTGTGTGAGCATGACATACTATCAGCCGCCAGGGCACATTCAGGACAATGAAAGACACATTACCCTATAAATGGTACATAGGGTATAATAAACCTACATAGAACTCACATAATGTACTAAGAAATCAAATTTGTCTGGTATTTTGCGTGGTCTGGTCGTTCAGCGGGTCGCATAAGTTCTGCCTTGGAGTGTGCCAAAGAGCAATGGAACGCAGCGTTTTGGGTATAAAAAGACAGCACAGGATTCGGAACACCATGCTGCGTTCCAAAACGGGCATACATCCAAAATGCCCGTAGGAAAGAAAGCTGCTCAAATGGTATTGGGCAGGTCACTTCAGCCGCATGCACGATAACTGCTGGGCAAAAATCTCTACACAATGGGTTCCTGAAGATGGTCGGCGCCGCCGAGGCCGGCCCAGAAAGAGATGGCGACATGACCTAGTCTCGTACCGCGAGGGCTGGTTCGAAAAAAATTGGCCCGGGAAAAGAGTTTCTGGAAGGATATGGCCTTTGCCCAGTAGTGGGACAGTACGTTTGTTCTCACTAGTTCGATTCATTAGTTCGATCGTCGAACTAGTGAGAATTTTTTTCTCAATTGTTCGACCGTCACGTGATCAAATATATTTACCGCAATTTTTCTAAAAAGGGCCCAACACCAAGTTGCCCGCATGTTAATTGCATTTGAGCATCAATATCGACGTGTAAATTTAAGTATAGGTTCACAATTTTTTTTAATAAAAGGTGAATCCGACGTCAGCAGCAACAACTATATGTATTTAATGTACCTATTTTGTTTTTTTATTGCGTTACTTTCATATTTTTTTTTTGTAATATATTTTAAACAATTATTTTCGTTTTCAAATACTTACCTACATAAAAATAAAACATCCACGTTAGTTTCTTATTGCTAACGATATCTAGGTTCACGCACACAAATAGGTACGCATATCGGGACACGTCACTACTACAAACGAGGCTGAGAGGACTTCGTGAGATAGATCATCTGATTTTAGGAAATCACGACCGGTGATATTGTGGTGATGTGGTGACACGACGATAGATGATGTACTAAGAAATCAAATTTGTGTCTTGCTATTTTGCCAAAGACTCATACACAGTTCAGCGGAAGATACAACCTAACTGCACTTCCAGCACTATTTCCGTAGGAATAAAATATCATTGCTGCTGCTAACTGTGGATCCCGGTTCCGATTTCCGGTCTGAATATTCCAGTCAACAGTCTATTTCCGATGGTGCGTCTGCTCTTTTGAAATAACCTGCATAACCCTTATATCCTATAGTATATGTGTGTATATCTGTATTCAGTTTACACGTCGAAATGTTAATTCGTATATGTGATTATTGACGCTACATCGCGTCACGTCGTCATCAAGTTGGTTTTTCTGCGAAAACTTATCTACCCCTTTTAGTTTTTCTTGATTATATTTTTCCGACCAATGGGGGTTTTCGTGAAAATTTACGACACCAGTTGGCACCACTTTGACAAGAGGTCTTCCATTTCGACAATGAATATAAAACATAATTATGATGACGTTCATCATTCGTTTTATTCATTCGTTCATCATTCAGTCATGACTAAAGAAAATATAGGCTCTTTGACAGATGCCTGGACCTGATGTGTCAGTGCTGCCACCTAGCGAACGTCATTTCAGAAAACCCTCATTGGTTGAAGTTCCTTTGATAAAAACCGTTCCACCTATCCTTGGTAAGGTTGCACAAACAACAAATTTTCGTATAAACCTGATGTTCGAAATTAAAGTCACTTATTTCTTTGTCCTTAATACCTACTAGGTACTCTAAATAAATTAGAAAACGGGCAGGATGAATTATGATGTAATGATGCTCTTGATCTAAACTAGATTTAATTGATCTATAATTTTTTACACCTAATACATTAACAAAATACTTAGATAACTTGAAGGTATAAGATAACCGAATAAGTACATTATTGTGTTCATTTCGCACGTGCTATCTACAATATAGCCGTAATTCGACGTCGCACCGTTCCCGCGTGTCGTACGTCGTAGTTACACTAATTTACTAGAACAAATAGTTATAACACCGCTGCAGATACGACTATTAGATTACTCGTTGTAATAATTCGTTGCTAATTAGTGTGCTATTCAGTAAATGTTTGTTTTATGTTGATAGGACACCTATATTATTTGTGTGTTTGGTTTTAGACTATTTAGGTTTTTGGCCAATATATTTTTGGCAAAGTTCGTCGTAGCTCTCGTTGCAACTTATATAAATTGTAGAAGTCTGCTTTGAATAAATATACACGGGCTGATAGTGTAGGTCACAGAAAAATAGAAAACAATGTTGCTACTTACCTACCTTTTAAAATGCAATTTGCGTGAGCTACATAAAAAAGCTCTATCGGAAAATTACAAAATAATTACAATATTCAACGCTTCACTGATTAACGTTCTATCTAATAAACTATGTATCCCTTATCCAACGTAACGCAAAGCTAAACAAAGTATATAATTATGTAACGGAAAGAGCCGTGGCACACAGCGTCCATCTATTGAATTAGTAAAGTCTGTCAAAGTGCATCGCTGAGGCACAAAGGTCGTTGCGTGGGAAATAGAGGGTGGTGGGCGCGCCCACCCCACTCTTCCCCCCTTCCGTCGGTCTCGTGGGCTTGCACCAAGTTAGCTACGGCTCCAGAAATTTGTTATGACGCATCCCAATGCGTCAAAGACAAGATGTATTTTGTCCAGTGTTTGTTTTAGGAGATAATATTTGGATGTAAAAGAGTCCAAAAGATAACTCTGTTTTCGTGTATCGTTTTCACTTTTACATGCAAAATAAGGCATGTTTCAGAGATTTTTTTGCCCTTTTTACGCCAACGCGGGGCGAGATATCTTTTTAATCAATGATCGTTCCTTCGTATAAATAGGAAAACGGCTTTAATTGGGTAAATTTCAGGCTGATTATATAATACCTAATTACCTACTTAATCGTTTTACCTTTTCATTTGGAGTTTGATTTCAGAGTGTGCACAAAGAGAATAGATATGTACGATCAGAGTGCATAAATTAGAGTGTACTATGCTTGAATGATTAATTGATAAGACCGTTTTTGTGCATTTACTTAATCCTTTTACTTTCATGTCATTGCATAACATTTATGGATGTGCAGTTTCTTTTTCTTTACTGTTTCTTTTGAATTATGCGCTGCTTTTTATGCCCTACTAAATATTGATCAAACGTACATACTAGGTGGTAAACAAAAAATACCTTCCGTTTACTTGTACCCGTACATTTAGATTTATGTACTTAGTTGTAATAACATTAACTTACAATTTGAATGGAATATGAACTAGAAGTCCCCATCGCAGTATTTCATATCTTTACATACATAAGTATGGCGATAATCACTTATATTTACTGGAAGCGCACAAAAAGCGGAGAGCGGTTATTTTCAAAAGCGTTGCGTGTGAACGAGGGTGACGCATGGTTGTAGTCTGAAGTCTAGACATTATATTATTTTATGTGAAGCTAGAGGGCGCGCCTCATTGCACCGCAGCTGTTGACTTGTTTACCACATTAACACGAACCGCTAATTAATCCCTTATCACTATTGTTCTTAATATAAGTACCATCTAATTATTTGCAATCAATTTGTAATTAAATATTTTGCCGCGCACACCTCATTAATCAATTTGACAACTTTCTATGTTGAAGCTTACAGTTTTTGCTGGTATTGTGACAGTTTTTGCGTCGTATGCAAGTAGCCGTCGTTGTTGGTTAAACGAGAGTCAAACAAAAAGTGTTTTTTGTGTTATGCACAAAAGAGTTCAGTGATCCCTCTTTAGTTTAGCACCTATTCCGTATTGTTCGGTATACGTAACATCGTCTGCTTAGTATTGTTGAGTTGACAGGGCAATGACGTTGGCGGTTCGGTGCAGCGGTTCGTGCCCCCCTTGTCTCCTCCCTGGCCCCCTCGTAGCCGACGGTCGACGCTCTCTAAAAGGAAAAAGGAAGCTAAAGGATAATCTATCACGCCCGAGGCCCGACTCGATAAAAATGAACGATTAGACCACACTCACAATCGATGGTTTCAGGACAGTAGTAGTGATAGTGATAAGTAATGTTTGTCAAAGCGTTCTTTGTTAGACAGCGCTTTGATTGGGGTGATTAGCAGCCTAGTAAAATATTAATTTAGATGTACGATAAACTGAACTGCTCCTTTGTTATTCAGTAAAGTTATGTCTACGAACAGACCTCTACGCCGAATCGTGAGGTATGTAGTCTGGCTACGTTCATATTTCTATAACAATTATCGTCTACGAAAATAAGGGATAGAATTGAGTACATTACTCTTTGACCTGCGCAAGTTAAGGTGTACTAAGTTCAGAAGGGTGCATGCGAATTCGGCGCCGGCATGTTGGGTTCAACGGCCGGACGTAGACCTGGAGCTACGCCGTAGACCAGAGCTCCCGACTCCCGTGTGGACTACACACGATTAAACCTCATCGTAAACACGCTGATTTTGTGTGACGTACCCTTTGTGTTAAGGATGTAAGATTAGTGGAGTTATATAAGTTACGTAGTTACGTTTAAGTTAGAGTGCTATATAGATTATTTGGCGTTCGACTGACGTTACCAGGGGCGCGCTGTTGGTAAACATTTTATGCAATTGCTTTGTGAAAGGTATGGAAAAAATAAGATGACGGTTTTAGTTCCGATTATGGTCACGTACCTACAGATCCATGTACAGCTATATTTTTGAAAGTTGTCTGCTTTTGGTTGTTTTTTGTCTGTAACGTGGCCTGTAACGGTGTTGGTGGAAAACTTTTTATGCTAGATGGCCATCATTTAATTTTCTGTGCACTGTGGAGGTTCTGCTTGGATTGCTTTCTCATCCAACCTCCACGAATGTTTGATAAGTTAAAGGCATAATAATATGACGAGATAGACACTATTTCATATTCAGAATAGAAAAAGAGGAGAGAAAATCGTAAATTAATTTATCCACTGTCAGACAAAGCATAGCCTAAACTTTTTGGTCAAGGAGCATGAAATTTTATTTTTTATTTACTTAAGGGGACTACATGACCTAAAGCGCGGTCACTGGCGGACTTCATAGAAAAGCAAGAGAAGCGCGATGTCACAATGCTGGTAATTTATTGCAAAGTATGAAGCAATTATCTATTTACAAAAAATCTATTGTTTGGACCAAAAAAATAAACCTAGTGCTTTAGTATGTTGCTTGTAGAATAATCTGACAAAAATCAGAATGATTGTATGTATATTAGTATGTTTTTTTTTGTAAAAAGAAAGTTTTTAGAGATATCTTCATGATTTTTTTTCTATCGTATCAAATTAGCTGTATTATGTTTTCAACACATTATCTACTAGCATATTTCCTGAAGAATATCATATTTTTCTGATTTTGTTTACTGTAGTCGATCATATACTTTTATTGCTTCTAAAACTTGCGTTTTTTGCGTTTAGGTCCTGTAATCCCCTCCCCTTAAGGTGCCCTGGTATAAAATTTCATTCTGCTTATGAAAACAGTATGAAATTTTATACCAGAGTTCAGAGTGTGCAGAGTGTATGAAATCTTACCTTAGTAATCACCATCATCATCACCTTACCTTTGTAATCTATATTTTTTTAGTATTGTTCTCAAGTAAGTGACTTATGTCTTTTTTTGAGAATAAAGTTTCTTTAAACCGAACCGAATGACTTTCGTTGCCCGGTTTGAAAAAGAAAGATTTTTGAAAATTCATCCCTTAACGGGGTTAAAAATAGGCAATGGATATTCGTCATTTTTGCAGATGGGAAAGTCCATCGGGCACCGCCTTGTTTTAATATTAAACTGTCTTAATAATCTGATTAACGAAATAGCGGAGTTTAATTCTTGTTACTATGAGCGCCACGATCCCAACACCTTTAACGAAACCTACATGTTTTGCAGGATTAAGAGAGATCTATGCTAATAACTATCAGTGTTGCGACAGATATAAACATGACGTTGATTGTTTCTATCATCAATCATCATCATCGTATCTACATATTTCTCCGTTAACGCCGCTTTGAAGTCGTCGGTCCCGACGACTTCGCTTGTGTCCACAAGAAGAGATGGAAAGTCAATTGTCATAACGCTGGTAGTTTGAGAAGATGTTCCGTAGCTGGGACTTAAAATTAACTGGCAAAATGTGGGTGTACTACTTATAGCTAAATACTCGTAGATGGACAAATTTTAACACAGCGCTCAGTTCGTCTAAACAAAGATATCCAAGCAAAAAAAAAAAACAGATTAAAGTGAAAATCACTTTAATCAGTGTTTTTTTTTTGTGACGAATGTTTTATTTTGACCTAAAATAATACATTGCCGGCACATTAGTGTGTTTTCGTTAGCTGATTGTTTTTCTTGTAAGTATCTATGCGTTTTTCTTATATATTTTTTTACCATCGTCCTTATTTAGGTGGTATGAATGATTTTTACAAGTTTATACATCTATTTTAAAGGGACCTTTTATAGTTCAGTTCTGCTTAACCCTTTGGGGAAACAGGATGATGTTATGTTAGTTTGGTTAAAAGAGACATAACTTATTCAGAATTCACAGTTTTCATCACGAAAATTATAGATTTTCCGAGCATTGCTATTTATAAAATAAAGTGTGTTTAATGCTCACGAATTTTCGCTGTGTCCAGACTGAAACTTATCAGTTTGGAACCAGTTAAGTTGCAGCGTGTTTACGAATATTTTATTTTAATGGTTTGTACTTTATTTTTTTCACTTATCAGTGACCGCAGTTACGATTTTGGGAGATAATTGAACCTAGCATCGGCGCGCAACCTGTATCAAATGGAATATATACATGTATGTAGTTAAGTACCATGTACAGACGCAAGCACATCAAGCTACTACAATCTGTCAGATTTCTTTAATAGATTTTCAACTTTATCACTAAAGCATAAGGTTCAAAGTTGATTGCGAAAATTTGACAGTTTCGGGTAGGTTGATGTGCTGGCGTCCGTACCTACATATAGCACTTTTCTATGACACAGCAGATTTTTTTTATAATCGACGAAAAATTTCTGCGTCTAGAACCATGTGCTGAATAGTTTGCGCGTCGATGACCCTGCTACCCTGTGTATGTGTAATTACCTACGTTTTCAAATTAAGCGTCATGTGTATTTTTTTATAGATCGCTTTTTATTTTTCTCTCTCTATTGACTTTGGTATAATGATATCTTATTCTGAAAATATCATAGTAATTACTGTGTAAGTTCAGGGGGCCTAAAAAGGCCATTTTGGCAGAATCATAAAAGGATAACATTATGAATCATAATGGACAGTTAACTGTTAAGTTAATCGCATCAAATTCTATTTGTAAAGGATTTTTCAGTTATTTTTTTTGTCTGTGCTAAAATACCAATCAATCCAATCCAAATCCAATCCCAATCAATCTCTTTGATTATACCTACGTAGTGGAGGGAAAAAAAGAAAAACACGGACTGTCTTTGCCATAATTAATATGATTCACAATGTTATCCTTTTATGATTCTGCCAAAATGGCCTTTTTACGTCCCCAGTACTTTAGTAGCTACCTGCGTTTTGTAGTATAATCATTTTCCCTAACCGTTGTGTTTAGGTTTCTGCGTGAGAATCATATTAGTCTTGATCTATTAATGATCAACGCAACATTATAATTGTAAAAAGTACCACGTTAAATGCATATTTGATTTATCAGTAGATAATACTGCCTGGTTTTGTATCATACAAAACGTGGCTGCTAAGGTACCTTGGTTCGATTTTACGGATTACCTAGATGTTTTTATTTGGTTTTTCGTGGTTTTTATTAGCTCGAAATGAAAGGCTTACCTTTTGTATAAATAGGCCCTTATATGTAATTAAGTTTCGTCAATATTGACTAAATAATGTGAAATGTGTGTAGTAAGTGTATAGTCGAACTCGTAATTGAGTTATCACCCTAAGTTTCAATATCACTTTCACGTCTTAAAACGACAGGATATACCTAGGTATCTGTCTTTATTTGTTTACTAGCTTCTGTCCGCGTGTAATTTCTTGTTTCCCTCACCTATGTGAAGGGCGGGCGTTTTGGGCGACTGTCTTATATAATTTTGACGTTCGAAAAGTGCATGCTGATTCTCAGCCTAATTTGAATGACCTACCTATCTACCCCCCTGCCTCTGCTGCTACCTACCTGCCTATGTTGACTTTATTTTGATACCCCTTCGCATCGCTTCGCCTGCCCGCGCTACGACTTCATTTTCGCTTAGTGTTCTTTCTGACTTTATTTTGCTCCGCTCCCAAGGGTCTTAGCGTGATGTTAAATAACCTATAGCCTTCCTTAAGAATTGGGCTATGAAATGCAAAAAGATTCAAATTCGACTGGTAGCCTATAGATGTGACAGTAACGACAGTTTCAACCTTAGTAAAGTTTCAATTTAGTGGCAAATGTTGTCAAAAGTGATAAAGCAACTACGAGGTCGACTATAGATCATCTACTGAACTCTTCAGGAAATATAGGCATACCTTATAAAGTAGGTGGAACAGTTTTTCTCATGTTGTAATTTTATTGATCTGTGTTCCTCGTAAATGGAGGGAGGAAAATATGAAAAAGGTAGATATATCAGCCACCCTGTAACGGACGCGTATCGCTTCGGACTACACTCACGAAATTGGCATTTTTGTGGGCGGAGAAGCTCGAAACTCCACGAATTAATTACAGTTTTCATCTGGAAACAATACGTAACAAGTGCAGGGTAAGTAGGTACTATCTTTTTTTAACTATACTAATATTAATACTGGAGAGTTTGTTTGTTTGAAAAAGCTAATCTCTAAGCTGGAACTACTAGTCGGATTTGAGAAATTCTTTTTGCAGTTGATAGCCCAATGCTTGAGGCTATAAGGCTATTTAACATCACGCTGGGACTCGTAAGAGCCGAGTAAAATGAAAAAAGTCAGAAATAACGTTAAGCAAACATGAAGTAATAGCGCGGGCAGGCGATGCGATGCGACGGGGTGGGTCGGGGAACTAGAAACTTCCCGCGGACGAAGTTACGGGCAGAAGCTTGTAGTTGATATAAACGTTGGATCTGATATTCCTCATTACAAGTTAACAGTCTAATATTTTTGCCATGGTATGAATTACTCTCACATACTTTATACCGATTCGAAAGCAGATTGACCATATGTACAGACGCCAACACAACAAGCGTCCCGCAACTGTCAAATTTTTCCAATCAACATTGAACCTTATGCTTTAGCGATAAAGTTGAAAATCTATTAAAGAAATTTGACAGTTTGTAGTAGCTTGATGTGCTGGCGTCTGTACATATTAAGTATTTAGATAGCAAACAATATTTACCAACTAATGATTTTCTATTAACTCTTTTGAAGCAAGTTAAAAAAAGGTTCGGTCCTCCAGACCGAATTTTGTCCATGGCGGCCAATCTCAACGGAGACTAGCCTCTGGCGCGGGAGATATTACATAAAGTGCACAAGTGTGTGCGTAGACACAGGTGCACTCTCTCTTCCCTAACCCTCATAGTTCGATGGGACGGTAATCCGACATGACCGGAGAGAGATCAGGCGCAGGTCACACGGCGAGGCACAGGGGTATCACACCGCCAACTTCCAAATTCCGGGCTGTTATCAAGAAATTCCTAATGGGAAATCCAATAATACTATGCTCGACTTGGGAATCAAACCCTAGACCTCACGTTCAGCAGTCGATTTTCGTTTTTAACTAGGTATACCTACCCAGGGGCGGATCTTGAATTTGTGGGGCCCTGGGCTAATACTGCCTAATTACTCAACCAATTGCCATTTTATTATGATCGGATTTTTTTAATTCTAGATAATTTTTATTATTGACAATATAGTCTATTGTTTTCAGTTCGGTTGGGGGCCCTCTGTATCCACGGGGCCCTGGGCTGCAGCCCAAAAAGCCTTTAAGTAGATCCGCCCCTGTACCTACCTACTTAGTAACTGGCTGCCTATAGTTATTGCTAGTTAGTTACTAAAAACGAAAAATCATTAGAAAAATCTACAAAGATGACAGTTTTTGTCAAAGAAAAATGCATCCAAAGTCGCTGAAAGAATATACCTACAGGAGTACAATGCGTTTTTTGTTCAGTGGCACCTTTCCTGACCTGTGTTCTTTGTTCATTATTGACTTAGATAAAATGTGGTAGCTTTTTGACCAGCCTTTAAGTGTTGCTACTCACAAATAAATCTGCAAAAAGTTTATTGCATTACTCCCAAAAACGAACGAAGTGTTTACTTAAACTGACATTTGTATATATGTTTAATAATAATCTATAATATTATACATATATATAATATTTAATACTTCAAGCACATAAATGTACAGAGGCGGACTTAATGCCATAGGCATTTTCTACCAGTCAACCTTTGGGTGATGCAGAGGCAAACAGTGGTAGGTGCAGTCATGAACATTGAGGAATAAATACATATTTCATATATAAAGATACGCATAAACCGGTCTTATAGTGACCGTAAAAAAATATTTTCTAATAACCAACTACTTTGACATCGAACCTAGTCTTTGATGTCCCGCATCTTAATTGTGTGAAACACTATCAATCACAATCTGAATCATTTTGAAGGATGTAATTCCATTGCTTCATATGTTCGAAAAATTTGTCTGCTCAACAACGTAAATAACGCAATGGATGTTGTTGAACCGTCAAAATGAACGCCATTCTTACTCTAACAGTAAGATTGGCGTTCATTTTGTGTTACACGATTACCCCGCAGGTAGGGCACTATGATATTGCTGTTTCTGCAGGTAAAAGCTCAGGGGGCCAAAAAGGCCACTTTGGCAGAATCATAAAAGGATAACATTATGAATCATAATGGACAGTTAACTGTTAAGTTAATCGTATCAAATCCCATTGGTGAAGGATTTTTCAATAATTCTTTTTTGTCTGTGCTAAAATACCAATCAATCCAATCCAAATTCAGTCCCAATCTCTTTGATTATACCTACGTAGTGCTGCGAAAAAAAGAAAAACACGGACTGTCTTCGCCATATTATGATTCATAATGTTATCCTCTTATGATTCTACCAAAGTGGCCTTTTTAGGCCCCCTGATTCATTTATGTAGATGCTGCAACTATTCATCATTTTGGTATTCGCTTCCAAAATATTCATTAGGCTATCCGTCATTGTCTTCCACAAGGTGGACCGAGGACCTCGTGAAGGCCGCAGGAACCCGTTGAATGCGAGAAGCACAGTACCGGTCGAAGTGGAGGTGCTTGGGGGAGCCCAAGTACCTCCACTTCGACCGGTACTGTGCCGAAAGACATCCTTTGGGCTGAAATGATGATGATGATGATCCGTCATTGTTGCTAAGTTCCAAACGGAAAACCTATGGGCAGGTTTGTTAACATAATCAGCAGCTTATAATGTTGGAGGGAGAAGGCTGTTAATGTACAGACGCCAGCACATCAAGCTACCCGAAACTGTTAAATTTTCCCAATCAACCTTCAACCGTAAGCTGTAGAGATAAAGTTGAAAATCTATTAAAGAAATTTGACAGATTGTAGTAGCTTGATGTGCTGGCGTCTGTACCACGCGGGCCCAGTGCGGGTTGGGTAAATGTCGCATGTCTTTGATTTTTTGGTTCTAGAACATGCCCGTTTCGTCACGTTGTTTTCCTCCGCCGTTTTGAAAGCAGTGGTGATAAAATTATTAACACAAAGTAATGTGCTTGACTGGGTTCGAATCCACGACCTTCAACTCGTAAGTCGGGGCCGTTACCACTGGGCCACCCCGCAGATAGGGCACTATGATATTGCTGTTTCTTCAGACAGGTACAGTCAGCCAGGTACAGCAAAATATTTGTTCAAAATTGCAGCAGAAGTACAATTTTGAACAAATATTTTGCTCAATAACTGAGATTAAAAAACTGAACTGTTAATATTTTGCTCAATAACTGAGATTAAAAAAACTTCCGTACAACGTTGTTAAACGCTCAAATTGAATAATGTAGATGCAAACTATTACATAATCGCTATCAAAATATTGATTAAGCTATCCGTCATTATTGCCAAGTTTCAAACCGAAAACCTGTGGATAGGTTTGTTAACCAAGAAACAATACAATATAAAAGTACTTACCCATTTATTCATTATCCATAATAAACGTGGTCCTCGAGGCAGTATTAGAACTGCATTTAACTAGTTTCTATTCATCGCCAGTCAGACAGCAAAAAATATATATCACTATATACAAAAAAAAAACTCCCCAAAAAAGATGTCTGGCCGGTGATCGTTTCTTAATGGCATCGGAAATAATACCAGTTTGATTAATTTGTTGAACCAGCCAATGAATAATCAGGCTGGCTTCTTTTATTTTAGTTATTTTCATAGTGTAATGTCGTACGGTATTCTATTGTGGGGAAATGCCGCCGATATTCAGACTATCTTTGTTTTGCAGAAGCGTGCTGTTCGATCAATTTATAAATTAAGTCCGAGACACTCTCTCAGAGACAAATTTAAAGAGATTAATGTAATGACTGTGCCTTCTCAATATATTTATGAAAATCTTTTATATGCCCATAAGAATATTAAATTGTTCAAAAAATACAGTGATATCCGTAATATAAATACAACAAGGCTCAAGAAAATAGGTGGCTCGTTCAGATGCCAATGTATACGCTCTTATAATAAACTACCAAGCCACGTTCAAGATCTAAGCCTTAATAAATTTAAATTATTAATTAAACGTAAGTTGTGCAAGAAAGTCTTTTATACTGTTAAATATTATATGGAGGATAAAAAGGCTTGGGATTGAGCTGCTTCCAATTTCTGCATTTTGAGTGTTTATGTTGTTTTTGTTTTAAATATACATTGACATTAATATTTTTTTTTTAAAACAATGACATTTGCTTACTTTGTAAAGTATTACATTATTTTAATTATTGTGAATGTGAAGACGATGTGCGTCATTTATTTTATTCTTTTTATATTTTTTTATAATTCTCTCCATGGTCTGGCAGTTTGAGTAATTGATGTGGCCTACCCAAATGTCCTTTCTTTGGTATTGTTCGTCGAATCGTTGAGCTCCTTAAGTCTTGAGTTGAGCTGCACGATTTCTGAAAAATGCGTGCACTGACTGGACAGGTCCTCTCAATCTGTGTGGTTCTTTTCTCAAAAGACCATCTCAGACATCGACCTACATGGTCTTAATATAACCTGACCAATATTATGTCTGGACTTTAAAAGAGACTATGACCTCTGAGTTTGTTTCGGCCTTTCTTCTCAGAGTAGTCGGATAGGAAACGCCGACCTCATCTAGTTTAAAAAATATTTCATTGACGTGTAAAAGTGTTTGTGCAAACCTACTTACAAAAATAAAATCATTTATCATTATCATTTATTTGCTTTTTGTCAAGTCTAACATTAAGGCTCCTTACAGGCGCAACACGCAATAAAATCGCACGCGACACAAAGGCACCGCAAGTCGCGCAACGAGCGGTCCCTTTGTTTCGCGCGCGATTATATCGCGTGTCGCGTCTGTAAGGAGCCTTAATGTTAGTCTTGACAAAAAGCAAATAAAAGAAGCCAGCCTGATTGAAAACGGTCTTTGAATTATACCTATTCATTGGATTTTATCAGTTGCTTGTTTCTCAATTGGATTTTTATCCCCCTTTTTAACACGCTTTTTTCAGCTTTATTTATAGCTAAATAACAAAAAGAACAATGTACACTGTACAGACGCCAGCACATCAAGCTACTATAATCTGTCAAATTTCGTAAATAGATTTTCAACTTTATCGTTAAAGTACAGTTCGTGCCACGTAAGAAGAGACTTGACACACTACATGGTCTGACATGCGCAGAACACGATTTTAGGTATCTTTAGCGGTATGAGGTCTGAGTGCGGGACGGGACCGGACGTCATAGGGGCGGCGGAAAGAGCGGGGGAGGCGGGGTCAAGTCTCTTCTTACGTGGCACGCATTGTATAAGGTTCAAAGTTGATTGGGAAAATTTGACAGTTTTGGGTAGCTTGATGTGCTGGCGTCTGTACTTAATCAAATCTTAGAAGTCAATTTTATTTCGGATACGTACCTGAATTTAATTCAATGATACATAAATAATAAATTTGACTCGTTTCAATATAGTTTTGACTCGTTTAAATTTACATCAACTCGAAATGGAACGAGGAGATTGCATTTTAAGTGTGTGCAGTAAAATAAAATAAAAAATACGTCTTCAATTCGATCGAACTTCCTAATTGAGTCAACTGACTGAATTATTTCCTCGCGAGGTTTTAATTTATTTTCAACTATTTCCCAATAATTCCCGAAAGCTCCGTTATAAAATGATGAAGCCTATGTTAGTGCATATTTGCTTAAACTTATATATACAGTATGTTAACTAACAGAGGGCGTTCCCGTTAACCCGCAATAGTATAGCATCCATACATGCAAAAAAAAATATTACCATTCAAAAAATAAAATGTTTTTTTTTTTTTATATTAAAATATTCACCAAAAATCGTAAATTGATACGTTAAAGAAACACTCTGTACACGCGTACTTGAAGGACAGCAATGTCGGAATTTATTTAATTAAATAAATTAGAATTAATTAAATAAATAGAGTATCAATTTACGATTTTTAGTGAATATTTTAATATAAAAAAAAAAATAAAAACATTTTATTTTCGGATGGTAATATTTTTTTTAGCATGTATGGATGCTATACTATTGCGGGTTAACGGGAACGCCCTCTGTTAGTTAACATACTGTATATACAACCAGCCAACGAGAATTTGTTTATGACTAAGTAATAACAGCCGATCGGGTCGATAGATCAGGTTAAGCTACGCTTGCCACGGTTGGTCCGTGGATGGATGACCATCTTTACATACCAAGACCCCTCTGTGATATCTGTGGATCTTTGACAGTCGTTATGGGTCGTCAGAAGCCTGAAAGTCTGACAACCAGTCTTACCAAGGGGTATAGTATTAACGACCCAGTAGGTTGAGTAGGTCAGATAAGCAGTCACCCCATAAAATATAAAATACTGGTACGGTACCTACTCAGCTGCATCCGATTAGACTGGAAGCCGACCCCAACATAGTTGGGAAAAGGCTAGGCAGATGATGATGCCTACGTGAATTTTCTTCAGTCAGACATCTAAAGTATCGCACGTCCCAAAGTTACGAGAAATATGAAATATTTTAATTTTAACAGTAAGGAAGCCGCAGTGCAATGCTTTAGGTGGTTCATAAAACTGGTCGTGTGTCCCAAGTTTATGATTATCGCTGCGACGGCGGTATTTGAAGACGGATAGCCTCGACAGTTTTACATACGAATGTTTTAAGATATATATATATTGTGGAACGGAGTCTGGTTATGACTAGCAGGCATTGCCTATCCGTTGGCAAAGTAATAGTGAAGTTTTACACGTTATTGCTAACTTGGAATATTTCTTGAGTTTCATTCTTAGTAATTATTATGTTTGTGTGAAACTTTACGAGGGCCGTACCATTGTTGGTATTGGATGATTAAGTTAATTGGTAATCCTTCTTCTAAGGTATTTTGATGAGCGAAAGCCGCCTATATGTTTTTTAAAAACCTGTAAAAAGTTTCGTTGTTTTAAACTTAGCAAGACATGTTGTTTGCGGTTTCTGGGCACAATAATGATCTAGAAGTGTTCGTTTAATTCTTCAACTTAAGATTAGGTATGTCAATTGCGAACTGTCTTTACCGCTTATATTTTGGCCTTGCTTTCGAGTCTTATTCCGTTAATGTAAACCGTAATTGATTTATGCAGTGGATTTACACTTTTCGATCTTTTTACGCGCCTTTCAGTTCGGAACGGTGTTTCTGTGCGTGAGAACTAGACGTTGTGCGTGTAGACTAGTGTCTACCTGCTCATCACTGATACTATGTCTGTCGGACAAGAAGCCAGGTGAGACAGCGTGATTTTTGGCCATAACCGCCAGTGAGTTCGAGCTCGCGACTACTTCCACCCTGTTGCAGTCAAATGTGTACGAGCGTGTACCTTTTCAGCTGTGTTTGGACCCCGTACATGTTTAAATCGTAAAATCAATGCAAAACCAACAATAATTCGTTAGAGTAGTCTCTGCTGCTGTTGACCAAACTTGCAACTTCACCGGTTTCCATAAAAGCCCTGTCAAAAAGTGTGTAAAATAGAAAAAAATAATGAACCCCATCTTCAGACTTCTATTTTGAAATAACGACAACGCCTTGTCGGCACTTCACGTTCCGTTCGCAGCATCCTGCGAACAGAGAGAAGATATGCAACGTGTTGTGTTATCAACTGTACTAACGCTCAGAATACAGAGTAAACCAGAAGGCGCGAACCAAATAAAATAAACATCTTCGCGAACTTGAGATAACAGATACTATTTACTCTTATAAGGGCTGATTGTCAATCGTCAGATAACGTTTATCACAAAATCTTTCTCGAAACGACTTATCTATGAAATCGCAGCTGCCGGTCGATTCTGTAAAAATCTCACCGTGAAAACTTAGGTGATGTGGGTTTGTTTTTGCTAGGAATTGACACTATTGATAGCTCACTCCACGCTCACTTCATCAAAGTTTTCACGGTGAGATGGTTACAGAATCGCACCGCAGATCAGACAGAAATGACAATCCATATTACTAGAGGGGAGTTTTTGTTTTGTATTTGGCCACATTGGCATGAATTTATGATCGTAACCGCCTTCTGTTTCGTTCTGTATTCCGAGTACTTACTTTAGAGGTAGAGAAGGGGTAGGGTAACGTTAGGGTTGTCAAAGAGAGCTCAGGTTCACAGTGATTAAAATTATATCCATACCATGCAATATAGCTGTGTCCGACGAATAGATGTGTCCATTGTCCGCTAAATTGTAGTTGGAAGCTTTTGAGGCGTACGAACATATCAAAAGCTTCGAAAATTATAAAAAAAAACACTTCTCTCTATCTTCCGACAGTTGTCTTACCTCTGCACAAGTCCTCATTAATACGGCAGCAAGTGCGGTATAAAGACATGGCAGTGGAGTAACTGCACAGTGCACACAATGCTACAACCGATGCGCTGTAGCTTGCACTTTGCGGCCACTTACAGGCCTACACACTTGTTCGTTTTTGCATGAGTCCCGTGTAATCATAAGTAGGGGCGTTTCACATTGGTGTGGCTAGATTTTTAGAGGCTTTATTTTTTTTGCTGAAAAGTTTTATAAAATATGTTCTGGTATTTGTCTGCCTGTATGTTTACTACTGTCGATTTCCTGTAAAACTATTTCAAAATTTGATTGATATTGAGTGATGATTGAGCACCAAAAGAACAGTGGTGGCCCAGTGGTAACGTCCGCAACTTACGAGTTGTAGGTCTTAGGTTTGCACCCTGACCGGCGTTTTACTTTGTGTACATTACTTCATCACCACTGCTCGCAAAACGGTGAAGGTAAACATCGTGAGGAAACCACCATGTCCTAGAACCAAAAATTCGAAAACATGTGACATCTACCAACCCGCACTAAGCCCACGTGGTGGATTACGGCCCACTCCCTCTCACAGAGAGGAGCCTGTGTCCCAGCAGTGGGAATATTATAGGCGGAGTACGCTAGCACTGCTAGCAGCAAAAACAAATAATCGTCTTCTAAAATCGATGAAAGGTAGGCTGGATTATGTTAGTTAGCTAAGTAACAATATCATATATATATGGGATGCAGCAGAATACCAGCGTCAGGTATTGTACCTGGCATATGCTGAGATGGACTCCCATTTGTTGCAACCATGAGAAACACACCGCCCAGTAGTGATCGACCGTTATAGATGTTTACGAACTAAGTGTCTATAGGTCAATTTATCTTTTTAATGTTTGTTATTTTTTTTTCACTTTTTTGGATGTTTTTAATACCTGTATTGTGTCTTTTGTTGTACTGAATAAACGTTTTATCTATCTATCTATATAGATATAAAACCTCAATGAATGTACATTACATAGTTGGTTTAATAATTGAAAAAAAATTAGGAATCTCTACAAATAAAAAAAATTAAAAACACATATTATACGAAAGCACTCACATTTTCTATCTGCTGAATTGATAATTTAATTGATTTGTAAAGTAGGTATATGAGTAGGTAGTAATATCAAAACAAGTCATCATCGTAGACCACCCGGGTTCCGAGGTATACTTAAATCAAAAGTAATGACAATGTCAAATAACTTCACTAAGCCTTTACGCAATGTTTACAGACATAATGATGTTAACAGACATGTGCAAAGTGTGCATTCAGGAAGATTTATTGGTTTTGTAATGAATTGTGCAAATAGGAATATCTATTTTTATTGTTGTTCCGTAGGGTTCCGTAACTCAAAAGGAAAAACGGAACCCTTGTAAGATCACTTCGTTGTCAGTCTGTCCATCTGTCAAGACCCTTTTTCGCGTGGAGTTATTAAGTTGACATTAATATAATTTACATATCTCTTGCTCTGTAAGTACACCCTTACACCCCTGAATGCCGGGGTGTATGACTATCATTACAGCATAGGTTTTGGAATTTGAAAAAAGAACTGTCATACTCATACTGCACGAAGAATATTTTTAAAAAGTTAATTTTTTTTTTCTCGGTATCGATTAATTACTCGAATCGGAATCTAGACAAAAACTATAAATATACCTAAAAAGAACGTGACCATATCTCTTACAAATTGTAATAATTTTACTATTAATTTTAATTAAATACACATTTTTTTCTTCTTAATAAATGTTCATTGAAACCTGCTGTCTTGTTGTTTACTTACCTCACAATCGATATGTAAAGCAGAGTATTTATCTCGGGCGTAAGCATCAATTGCATACTCGGGTTAATTAGCGCCTTCGCTTCGCTCAGGCGCCAAAAACCTCGTATGCAATTGATGTCATACAGCCCTTGTTTAATAATCTACTATTACTCAGGGCTGCAATCTCTTGAAGCCTCTGAAAACTTCTAAGCCAACGCAATCAAAAGATACGGGTGTTTATGTTCCGGAATAAAAACCTATAGGGTACTTCCCGTTGACCTACAATCATTAAATTTGGCAAGAAGCAATGTCATGTAGCACAAGTAAAGGAAAAAATTCGAAAATCGTAAATTTTTGGTTACATACCCACTAATTTGTACGAAGCCCTTGGTGCGCGAGTCCGACTTGCACTTGACCGGTTTTAATAATTTGAAAAAAAAAAAACACTCCGGGAGTGCTGACAGAAGTGAAAACAAAACAAACAGAATACTTTGCCACCACTCACTGACATATCGGAAATATATTAAAACCGAGTACATCTCGAGGACAGCTGAACACATCCGAAGCGGGTATTTTTTTTAATTGTCTTATAAACAAAACACGCGCGGTGTCGCTTACCTACGGTAATGGTGTGGCGTGAGTTAAATGGTTTTTTTTTTCATCTCAAAAAATGCGCAACGCGCCTAAGAAGTTTTCACTTCAAAAACGTATATTTTGGAATAAATCATTCAATACCCAGTATATCAATCGGAATCGGTTTCATTTTGACAGTTCAGCAACATTCATTGCGTTATTTACGTTTTGAGCAGACAAATTTTGCGAACTTATGAAGCAATGGATTAGCAATTTGCTTCAAAATGATTCAGATTCTGATCTCTGTGAGAGGGAGTGGGCTTATAATCCACCACGCAAGTCTAGTGCGGATTAGTAGATGTCACATGTCTTCGAATTTTGAGATTTCTCAATGCACATCAATTCAACATATTATTCAAAGATAATATAGTCTTGGCAATTCCGAGGCAAATAAAAATCCACTTCAATTCACCTTTATGGTCAGAGCCTAACCGATTCCTACAATCAATAATAAGGGAATTACACGCACGCTCTACAGCTATTTGTTTTTACCTTTCTATGCCTGTGTTTAGGAACCCGGAATTCATTATCTAGAACATAAGGTTTGTATGAGAAAACACCAAAACTGTCTGATCTGTGGTGAAAGCTCTCATGGTAACGTTCACTGCCGTAGGTAAACAGATATCGGCTGAAGTTACAATGTTATGCAGTGCAACGTTCTATACATATTTAATGAGCTTCGTTTTTATTGTTGGTACATAATAAACCTACGTACTTACATGCGTACATACGTAGGTTTATTATATACTTACTTATGTACTTACAGGTTTTTTTATTTATCATTTATATAAAAGAATACAGGGTTATTCATATTAAATAGTAACCAAAAACCACTAAGGTTTAAACTTGTGCTATCATGAGGCTATCTCAATATCGAACTATACAATGAAGCATTTTATATGTATGCGTCAGACGATACAATTAATAACATCTTTAGATCTATAAATAGTTTCAATCAAAAGTAATGTAATCAGGTAATGATGATGATGATGATGGGACTCCTTTTTCCGCACTTAGACTCCCATTCGGTCCGTTGTGCGTGGGGATTCTGGCTAACAGAGCCAGCCTAGCTCTGCTCAAAAGCACAGAAGCTTCCTGGGAGCTTCACAGGCTTCGCGGAGTGACCTCATTGTTCCGAGGATTTCTGCACGTTGTGAAGCCACGGCCTCGCAATCCAGGATGACGTGGGCGGCTAATGTAAATTCAATGAAATTAATATTGTGAAGCGAATTGATTACCAACTTTAATTGTTCGTATATTCAAATCACAACTGTCATTCTTTGGCAGTTGTATAGCTCAGACTATAGTGTTCCCACTGCTGGGACACTGGCCTTCTCTCTTCGAGAGGGAGTGGGCTGTATCTAATTCACCACGCGGGCCCAGTGCGGGTGGGTAGACGTCACGTGTCTTCGAATTTTTGGTTCAAGGACATGCCGGTTTCCTCATGATGTTTTCCTTCACCGTTTTGAGAGCGGTGGTGATGAAGTTATTAACACTAAGTCTTAGCGACTATTGTTCAAGAAAAAAACACTGGAAACAAATTACATTTAGCCTCCACAATAGGACTTCCCGTGTCGTTATAGTCTTAAAATATATGTACCTATCTTCTGCATCGTTTCTCTATTAATATTAAACTAAAAATCTAATCATTAAACCAGGTTCCCACAGCTGACAAGCTCACAAGAATGTTGGCTCTTCGGGAATCCTTTTCCAAATAATTAATGCGATAAAATAGTGGTGTGCGCTTGCGCTGGGCGGGACGCGTGACGAGAGCGCGCGCGCGGTCACGACGCATGCGCGCCGCAAAACGACCACAGAGGCCGCACGCGCGACCCTTCCCTTACCAACATCACTTACGACGATGTTTTGCCTAGAACTCTGTACATTTCTGCTGGATTAAAAGTGGATTTTGATGTTTTTTGAAACAACAGACGAAATAAGTAAATTGAATTTGCTTTTCGCTGTGGAGAAGTCCCTGAATATGCTTAGGTACCTACCGTTACGTAGGTATTTGCAAATCTGTTAGTACTCAAACAGCGTTACGGCTAGTGTCTTGTGATCTTACGATAAGATCACAACACGCCGAAAATAGTTCGCTTTCGTTTTAGTTGAAGTTTCCGCATCAAAACTTCCCCTTTCCCCGCACCAAAACACTGTTACAACATTAGGATTAATCATTTCTTATTTTTTTTAAAGAAGTCGAGGCCTTCACTGTATGAGGTCTTTGACCAGAAGTGGAACAGAGTAGGATAAAAAAAACGAAAAAAATTGAGCAATGCAGCCATCAATGTAAACAACATAAAACCAACGAATCACTAGAACAAAATAAACGGAAATACGCGCGAGTACGAACGCCGTGTGTCTCTACATCTATGGTCCTCTATTCTATTAAATCAGGACGCTGCTGGCCAGCTATGCATGCATCTTTTACGTACGGAGCGCTTTTTGCGATTCATGCTATGCAAAGTTATTCCAGATTTGAGGCAGAAACAAGTAAAATAGGGCTCTCACTTAAGACTTTGTTGGTGGAGTATTAAAACTACACAAGTGCTTTATCTAGCGCATTAGTTTTGATTCATGATTAATTTTATACTAAATTAGCGACCCGCATCTCGTTCGCATTGATTTACCACTTGATATAACATTGTTTCTTTATTATTATATTTACGTTTGATATAATGTTTATTGTACACATAAACCTTTCGGAATAAATTCTCAAAATGATGGTGAAAACCGAATCAAAATTAGTTGCGGTTTTTAGAAGAACAACGCGATCAGATGAACACGAAAAGCAAATTTATTTAATTATGTGTACCTACATATAACCAAATTCAAATAATCTTAGTTTTGTATCTGTAAAATAAATATAAATTCATCGCGTATATGGATACTATAGATTTAACTGTTAAACAAAAATAAAAAAGAAAGGCTCAAATTCCACAGATCATTTAGTAAGATCACTTCCGAACAAGTTTTACCGTTTTAGTCTAGTTTTTAATGGAGAGCAGGTATGACATGATCTCAGGTATTTAATTTTAATGGATAGTACTGTTAGCCTGAGGAGGGATGCTAACTGTATACCAGGATTAATGATTAAAAGACTATTTACTTTTATATAGTGTAATTATTAAGGTCTATAAATTAATAACATTTTTTATATATTTTTCTTAGCTTATGCTTGGCTTATCAGCCAGATCTGACGCCTACTGTCTTCTAATCTTTTACTAAATAAGGGCTGATTTTACCAAAGTCAGATATCTTTTATCCGTGGAATAAAATTGACGTCTTACAGTTCTAGTATGGAAAAACTGTAAAAAAATCAAAATTTATTCTCAGGATAAAACTCTTGCCAATAACTTTTAAGGGACTCGCGGAGGTTGCATGTAAGCACCAAATAGGCTATGATCTCTACAGTACGCCACGTGTAACGGATATTTATACTATATACCTAGCTGGTTGTCATTCTAGAATCTTCTTAAGGCGCGGTAAGAACCGGCAACAAGTAAGGTTCAAAACAGTGATGCGTTCGATGTTAGTTGAATCGAATGACCACCAAAATAAAACTAAATTTTTTCAGTTTTAATTTAAAAAATAAATGCACAACTCAGTAGATCAATTTTCAGGTATTTCTTTAGTTGATTGAATTTCCTTCAAATAGGCACATTAAAAGCACTTTTGAACGTCAAAACTTACAGTGAAATTGAATTAGAATTACAATTAAACAGCTCTAAATCCTGTCATTAATTAGTTTATACTCGGACACATTCATTCATAAAGTACGTATTACTCGTACAAGTGTGGTCATAAGGCTGGTTCGCGACAGCTGGCGGCTTCTCAGGCTCTATTGGAATGTCAGTCGGGGTAACGAATGCCGCATGCTGTCTGTTACTGCCCTAACTGACGATTGTGCGTACACGTGCCGCTGCGCATCTAATGAACACAACCTTTATATCTTTCATTTAGTATTTTTATACGATGTTAGGTTTAATTACGTCACGTTTTCTAGGATATAGATAATAATGTTCGTTGTGTTTGTGAATGTTTATGTTGTTGTTATTTTGCTTGTGAGTGGAACTGAGGAACGTGTTCCATATAGGTTAATTGTGCAACTTCGATACAAGGCTATAACTCTGCTTTTCCTGTATTGTTTGCATACTAAGGTAGGTAGGTACATATAGTTGAAAAGAGTTTTAGGTTAGTTTTCTCTATGTCTTCTTTCATCCTTTACAAACTTATTAAATGTAATAAAATAGTAACGAAGTCAAAACTGTAACTTGAGTATTTTTGAAAAAAAAAAAAAGTGTATGCCGAAAATACAGATTTTATCATTTTTTGTCTGTTTGTATGAATGTAGGTATATCATGGCCCGAAATGGCGCACAAACGGCTGAATAGATTTTGATTGAAATTGGCACACACATATTTTTATAACCTGGATTAACATAGGCCCGGCGCGGGCCTCTAGCGGCCCATTACAATAGAAAATCAATTGTGGGTAATACGATCCCGTGGCATATTTTCCACCATCCACGCGGGCGAAGCCGCGGGCAAAAGCAAGTTCCTCTAGTAAAATGCAACGATTTCATTTGAATTTTACTACTTGACAATCGAAATAAGTTGCACTGATATATTTAATAATAAAGAACCAATTAATATATATTCTTACATAATTAAAATTCGCAACTAGTTTACAGAAAATCTCAACAATTACATTATTTGAGTTACGTCACTTTATTATTGAGGGCGCGATTTGTTGAATATTGTTAGCGAGGGCTGAGCCGTGTGACACCGGACAATGCAATTCAATTCGCATGCCACACTGCGGCTTCATTCCAGATGACATTTTTGTCCACCAGTCTGACTCGCGTGCCCACCGATTATAACAACACATCGTTTTAAATTCGTTACAAAGTATGCAACCTTGATACTCAACAATCCAACCCCTAATTGCTGAACCTCCGCTAATTTAATTTACATACACATTTTGTGCACTGAAATACGTCTCAATTAGTCACAATTAATTATACAAATGAGTACGTTCTTATCGTAACATTATCGACGTAACTTTGAACCAGTATGCGGACAGACGCGGCTTTCTACATGCGAAACGAGAAGCTTTACTCACGCCCCGTCACACCGTGCACCGTCCCGCATTAATTACTGAACAAATTATACGTTCTTTATCACCATTCTTTTTTTTAATAACAGGCATTGTTGTCCATTCGTGCCAAGAAACGATTGTTTTCAGCCAGTGACTGATTTAATTCGATTTCCACACGACTCGCGGCTGACGTATGGTGGAACGTCTTCATCACTCCTGCAAGACGGCTTAATTTTGAAATTCTTTGAGCTTTGTTTCCCAGTATGCGGTTGTGAGGTAAAATAAAACGTTACTTGGTTTCCGGCCTGTATTTATTGGGTTCCGTTTGAGTGAAAAGCATAAAAAACTTTGAATTTCGTGACAGCTGATTCCGTTATAAGATCTCACCTTTATCAAAACAATGTATTTTTAGCAAATAATCGTTTGATTTGATTTGATGTACATCAAGCTACTACAATCTGTCAAATTTCTTTAATATATTTTCAACTTTATCGCTAAAGCATAAGGTTCAAAGATTATTCGGAAAATTTGACAGTTTCGGGTAGGTTGATGTGCTGGCGTCTGTACTTAACTGGAAAGTGTAGCCAGCATTTTAACGTTTCAGAGAATGGACATATTTATCTCCGCTTATATTGGTTTACGTGAGAAATAAATATTATTTACCTACTGCGGTTCCAATTCATGCGTTTTGGCCATGCACTTTCCAGTTTATTTTTGTACACTTCCGTGTAGCTAGATTTTGCTGAAAATTGGTATCTAAATTTGATCTTGTTTGCGAAATGGTAAGATATGACTATATGAATTAGTTGTACAGGTTCTTATTTTAACACTAGCAAATAAGAACCTGTGTGAAAATTGACCCTTCGCTACTGACTGCTAGCAGTCAGTAGCGAAGGGTCCATTTTTGTAAAAGGTAAGCCGGAGTATATTTCCTTTGAAAAATGGCACAGTCAGTATTCTATAGACAAATAATATAATCATATTAAATATATATATTTAATATGATTATATTATTTGTCTATAGAATACTGACTGTGCCATTTTTCAAAGGAAAGAAAGGAAGAAATCGAGTTGCATGGAATCTTCGCCACTGCTAACAGTGCCCCGCGGTTTCACTCACATAAGTGTCAATCCCGTGGAAATATCAGGATAAACAGTATCATATATGTTAATCCTGGTTATAAACTATCTCTGTGTGCCAAATTTCATCCATGTCCGTTCAGCCGTTTGTGCGTGAAGAAGTAACAAACACACTCACAAACTTTCGCCTTTATAATATTAATGTGACAGTTACCTATATATATAAAAAACTGAAGAAAATGGGGGTGTTGTTTATCTATACCTTTATATTATAAATTAAAGTTGCTTTTCGTGTTTATCTGTGTGACCGCGTTGTTCTTCTAAACAATCAACAGATTTTGATGCGGTTTTAACTATAATTTAGAGAAATTATTCCGATAGGTTTAAGTGTGTCATCATCATCATCATTATTATTTAATTTCCGAAAGACGTCCACTGCTGGACATAGGCCTCTTTCAAACACCACCACTTCGACCGGTTCTGTGCTTCTCGTCCAGCATTTATGTATATAATCATTAATTATAACAAATTAATCTAGATATTTGTCAAGTCGTAAAAATCGTGTGAAGCAGCCGGGCTTGCTAGTTTCATATAATTATCTAATCTTCAGAAGGCGCTAATGCAATGGACGATATGTAAGTGGTACCACTACATAACAAACGCTTAATCTAAAGGCAAATAATAGTTAGAACATCTTTTATTAGAACTAATTAAATACTTTAAAGGCAGCAGTCCGCGCCGGTGCTAATATTAGACATAGACAGATTGCTAATTAACTGGTATACAGTGTTCAAAACGCTAATTTTGTTTACTCCATTGGTGATACGGCGTTCAAACTAGGTGCACTTAACTAAATGAGTATGCCGACGCACCTGGGAGGCACCTGCATCTTGATTAGTGATTGCACTTAGCTCCTCTAGCTTGCAACACTTGGATTAATACTTGCGTATCAGCAAATGTGAGGTTATAATTAATTAAATGACTCCGCAAGGCTACCAGCGCCCTCTGCAAAACGATTATTATCTTAACTGTCATTTTTAGACAGGCTCTAATAATAGTTATTAAAACGACCACTTTTAAATTCATGCGGTTTTATGCATTTAATTTAAACTCTGTAGCTACTTTATTCGATTATTTTGTTCTACGATCGTATTACATAGGTACTCTCTTTAGCCTTTATTCGATTATTTTGTTCTACGATCGTATTATATTACTCTTTAGCCTTTTCCCAACTAGTTGGGGTCGGCTTCCAGTCTCACCGAATGCAGCTGAATACCAGTATGTTACATGAAGCGACTGCCCATCTGGCCTCCACAACCCAGTTTCTGGGTTATACGATACCCCTTGGTAAGACTGGTTGTTAGACTTTCGGGCTACTGACAACCCGTAACGACTGCCAATGATCCACGAATGACAACCGGGACCAATGGCTTAACGTGCTTTTCGAGGCACGGAGGGGTCTTGAATAGTCTTGATATGTAAATATGGTCACCCATCCATGGACCAACCGCGGCATGATCGATCGACCCTTGTGGCTGTTATTACCTACTTTTTGAAAGTTATTATGGTAGGTATTTAAAACCAATTTATTGTTGATGGAAATGATGTAGGTAATTAATTGAAGTTACTTAAATTATAATACCTAACTTAAATTGCTATGTTAAAGTATGATTGCATCTATAGTTATAGTTTATTTAATGGACTATTAAGAAGATACTAACTACAAATAATTATATTTATATAAGAAAATAACTTCATCGTGTAGGTATAAACGCCAGCACATCAACCTACCCGAAACTGTAAAATTTTCCCAATCAACTTTGAACCATATGCTTTAGCGATAAAGTTGAAAATCTATTAAAGAAATTTGATAGATTGTAGTAGCTTGATGTGCTGGGGTCTGTACCTACCAAGTTACACGAAGAAAGCAGCCTGCCAGCTGTTGAAATGATGAGTAAAGTTTTATGAATGGAAAAATATAAAAACACTAGCTGTTGCCCGTGACTTGGTCTATCAAGGATGAAAAGTATCCTATGTCCTAATACAAGCCAACCTACCCAAGTGCCAAATTTCATCCAAATCCGGTTAGTCGTTTTAGCGTGAAAGCGCAACAAACAAACATACAAAAGATCTATATTACAGTTTAGATTGATATTGATAGATATTGTTGCACGGTAAGATGATGAAAAAGTCGATTCAATAGACTTTATCGTTAAAATTCTATTAAATTTTATAGTTTTAACTACATAATAATCTCCGCATGATCATTTGTCTAGAGCAAAGTACCAATTAGGTATCTTATAAAAATATAAAAAATACAGGCGTTAAAATTTTGTTAAGTTGGTTTAAAACTTAACCCTCTACTGCATAGTAAGCCATTTATGGCTGTTGAAATTAAATATTTTTTTCTACTCTTAGTTTTAATAATAATTAATAAATCTTGTTAGGGCTGTATCAATCACTTGTTCGTGGAATGGAAGGTATTTTTTTTGTCTATGGTTAGAGTCATTTGTCAAGATAATCTCACTTTTTACCGGCGTGTGCGGAGTAAATGGACGAGGCGATTTCTCGTGAGACTTTGATAATCAACAATTATTAGAAAAGGTAAGTAATTTGTGTGTAAAAAATATGAAATGTACTGTTCAAGGGTTCTATTTACTCTAACTAATATGTTTTTCACTAATCTTAGGTTTTTCTATTTAATTTTCTAAATTTTTCACGGGAACCATTTTTGGCTTTGTATGCATTTACGGTGTAAAACGCTTGAGCCAGAAATGGCTTTGCATGCATTCACCGATGCTGATTTCTTTATGTCCTATCTTTTCAGAATGCTTCCTTCACGCTTTTATGGCACTAATCGTTTCACTAAATCTATACCCGGTGATGGTTCCATTAGTGTATGACGAGTTGCTTGATTTCATAGCTGAGCAGTCTAATTTGAAATCTGTACAGGTCAATGTCAACAAGCCAGCAAATATCACAAGATCTGAAATAGAACAGTTCATAGGAATTGTAATCTTCACTTCATTGGTCCGTCTGCCAGCGTCAAGGAGATATTGGTCGGTACTGTGGGCCAGAATCAAGTGCACGAGATAATGACTTGTAATAGATTTGAAACCATCAAACGATTTCTACAGCTGAACACCTGAACTGGTTGACATGTGCATTGTAAATGCGTGGTTGTTGTGGCGACGTAATAATGATGGCATGTATATGCCTCTGTATGACTTCAAACTCGCCATATCCGAACATTATAGAAAGCTGCCTTTCTGCCGTTTTACCTGCGTAAAACCATCACGAAGAAACGTGGCCGACCCAGCACTACCGGTACTCCTGTCCAAGGTACGCCTACTACAAGCCCCACGCAGAACGGACCGAATGGGAGTCTAAGTGCGGAAAAGGGAGTCCCATCATCATCAGCCTACTACAAGCAGAACTGCTACGCCTACAGGTCGTAACGCATCTCCAGCACAACCCGTCAAAAGAGCCGTAAAGCCAGAGTTCAAGAAGTTCCAATGAATTCAGTGCGATCTGACAAAATCGACCACTTTCCATTGCATGATGAACGTCGTCAGTTGTGCCAAAATAATTGTATGTTTTGATCGTACATAAAATGTGAGAAATGTAACGTTCACTTGTGTCTCAATGAGAAAAGAAACTGTTTCAAAGACTTTCATGTTTTCTAAAAATTGTATTTCATGTGCATAAAAAGCCAGAAATGGCATGATCATAGAAAGTGCTAAATGCACACAAAGCCATTTATGGCTTTTGATTTTATTTCTTTAAGTAAAGTACCTAATTTTTTTTTTCGTTATGTAAATTCTTAATTCATCCCAATAAAACACAAATAAGGCAAAAAAAAATTTTTTCTTTCATTCCTGGTAATTCATGCAATACAGGGTTAATAAAATTTATACTAATTTTATACTAGCTCATAATAAACATATAAAACGGCATACGTAATGACTAAATTGCTAATTGAAAAATAAACACACTACGCAAGGTGTAATTTTAAGTGAGAATTTATTCATATTTTATATTACGTGTTAAATATTGATTCACATTATAAGTTATAACTGTAACATACTAATTTGGCTATTAAGTTTTTTGTACCTAAGTACTTAAACATGAATCACTGTTGTCTAAGTAAATCCTACTAATATTATAAATGTAAAAGTTTGTGAAGATGTTTAGATGTTTGTTACTCAATCACGCGTAAACCGTTGAACAGATTTGGATGAAAATTGGCACATATATAGACCATTTCCAATTTTTAAATTTTCAATTTTCATCCCGATATTTCAACAGGATCAAAACTTACGGGTGAAATCGCGGGGCGTTGCCAGTAAATAATAATTATTAAGGCCAGGACTCTCGGAATCGACCTATTTTTGATTCAACATTAAACAATCAAATATTCTTTGTTTTAATCTGAAAAAAATATATGGCATAGTTTAACTAACATTCTTGATTATTCTATGGTTCAAAACACGATATTTACAACTTCACTCGATCATAAAAAATCGCAAACAAATCGAAAACAGCGAAGTTTTTAATCGTTTTTCAAGTCGTATTTAAAGTAGACTTAACTTTTACTCGCAAAAAATATATCAAAAAATAGGCAATGATGTATAGTAGAACATTCTACGGTTAATTTTATTCAAAACTGATTTTTATTGTCTTAACAAAATATAATCTAAAAAGGCGGCCTGCGCGCTTCACTTCAGTAGCCCGCCGGGCGTTACCGAGGTAGGACCTGTGTCGCTTTTGCTGGCTCGCCGCGTTCCCGCTAATCGATCGAAATATACGTTATAAATATTATTGTTAATTTCCGTGTTTGTGTATAAGTTTCAAAAATCAGTCTGTAAATATTGTTTGGGTTCTAGTATTAATAATTAAACTAAATATTAGTTTGTTATAATATAGTTGTAATATATAGTGATAATTAAGATTAAATTATGGGGAATAAAAACAGAAGAAAGAAAAAAAAATGTTCAGCATTGAACTGCAAAGCTTAAAAAAAAATAAGGTAAGTTTGATTATTATTTTTCTACGTATTTATAACTACCCACAAAGACGACGCGACAGAATAATATTGTAGTTGTATAGGTTCTCTTGCTTTCGTCACAGTACTAGCAGTAGCAGGTCGGTACCATAAATTTACAATTATCGTAATATCTGTAATAGATTTTCAACTTTACTACAACGGAATAAGGTTTATATTCAATTGCAAAATTAGTTTTTTGAGTTTGTGTTTCTAGTTTTGTGATTGTATAGGTAAAATATTATATTTTTTTGAAGTGAAAACTTCTTTAGCATTATTGTGATTTGAAAATTTTATGAAACGAAAAAGCTACAGTAAAAAGAGACTATAAGATTTAACGTGGGAGAAAATGAGATAGGAAGCATTATACAGTGTTTTTGTTTTTTATTATTACAAATGACATCACATTTAATCCTATGCTACTAATTTGTGATGATGATGATGATGGCGATGGTGATGGCGATGGTGATGGTGATGGCGGTGGCGATGGTGATGTCGATGGCGATGGTGATGGTGATGGTGATAGCGATGGTGATGGCGATGATGGTGATGGCGATGGTTATGGCGATGGTGATGGTGATGGCGATGGCGATGATGATGGTGATGGAGATGGTGATGGTCGATGGCGATGGTGATGGCGATGGCGATGGTGATGGTGATGGCGAAGGTGATGGCAATTGCGATGGCGATGATGATGATGATGGTGATGGTGATGGCGATAGAGATGGTGATGGCGATGGCGATGGCGATGGTGATGGCGATGGTGATGGTGATGGATGGATGGATGGATGGATGGATGTTCTTTAGCATCGTTGTGATTTGAAAGTTTATGAAACGATAAAGCGACAGTAAAAAGAGACATGTAAATTCATAAGATTTAACGTGGGAGAAAATGAGATAGGAAGCATTATACAGTGTTTTTGAAGGTTTCACTTCTACCACGACAATACAGATAACGTTTCCTCATCAGTGGGACAGTCAAGGAAACAAATACCTACCTAGATCAATAAGAACTAATAACCGATAACCAAACTAATGTTGTAAAGAGAAAAGATTTGATTTTTTTCTCTAGGTAGAAAATGACCTGGGCCACAGGATACTTTTTATCCCGATATATAACCACGGGATCGAGATTTATGCGGTAGAAATCGTGGGGCGCAGCTAGTTGTCTATAATTTATAGTAATACGTTTTATATAAGCATTGGCTCTTAAAACGTCCCTGATTTTTGATCTACCCACATTGCAGGAAGCGTAATAGCGACACACAAAGTCAGCTCGAAACGGGTTAGTTTCGCAAAGGTGCATCGATTGGTATAGCGAAATAATCTAGGGGATCGGCGCGTGCCTTACCATCGCGCCGACACGCCCACAGCTGCAGGCCGAGTTTGTTTTAGCACGACGTCGGCTTCGTCCTGATTGTACCATCATTTATTGACGTGTAAAATGTTTGTGCAAACCTACTTACAAAAATAAAATCATTTATCATTTACCATTTTGTTGGGCGAAATTTTGGTCAATCTCCAGATAAAATGTGACGTTTTGTTTTGTTAAATTATTGTTCTGGTGTTTGACTCTGAGGAAGCCAGAAGACTGATTAGAGAAAACTATGTTTTAATTTTAGTTTTTGTCGGCATAATATCGCCTCATTTAGGCTATGCTGTAATAACAAAAACTTGATCTAAAGGAGGCCTATGACTGGGTACAGGTTCTTGAGGACAGCCCTTCTATACAAGTAGGATTGTCCTCAATAATCCGTGTCCGAGAACTTTCAGTATAAACCAGGCTTATCATAAAATATCTCAAGTATTTTGTTTACTATGGGCTACGATTTTCGGGATTTTTGGGAGAGCAGGCGTCTGTACTAAGTAGGTAGTGCCTTAAGGCTCCTCTGCACACAGTCGCGACGCGCGACGCGACTAGCGCGCGACAAAGGCGAAACGAGCGGTGCTCGTTGCGCGACTTGAGTTGCCTTTGTGTCGCGCACGATTTTATCGCGTGTCGCGCTTGTTTGAAAGAGCCTTTAACCAGAACGGAATATTAATTAAGAAGTTCTTTGTCCAAATCAATTTGGTATTTTGATAGTTATGTAAGTTTTTAGAGGTGCTCACAAAAAGCTCAGTTTGTTTTTATTTGTCGTCAACAAAAAATCTGAGTTGGGACAAGACCGAGTTCACTAAAGCGATACTGATGGCCAGATGACGAACAACTAACTTTCTTGATGACAGCAATCTTAACTTTCAGTGGTCAACAACAATTTTAGAACGATGTCTCTCATCACTTTGGGCATTTTTATTTGGAAACTACGAAGATTAAAGCTAGTGAAAATATTTCTGGCGGGTGTTTTTTTTTGTTTTCTTAGGTGTCTTTAACTTTTTTCAAGTAATTTCAGTTTTAGGTTGATCAAAGTGTTGACAACATCTGCAACAACGGGATTCCATAGTTTACCTTTATTTTCCGACGCACTATGTTTCGATGTCGATTATTACGGACACCGACAGAGAATCGAAAATAATACGAGTTATCTACGTAACGAAGTTTTATTACAGGTAACCGCTGCGTTGGAAAAGCGGTCAGGCTTACGATCGCATTTGGATGAAACAACTATTTGGTCGATTGTTGTTTTTCTGTTTTTATCGGTTAAGGTACCTACTGATGCTTTGTACACCAGTGAAGCTTTTTTCTCTTAGGTATGTCCACTTTAACGCTAAGATTTAAAAAAAAAGTTCAGTATTCTTTCAGTAAACTTTCAGTATTCATTTGTGTTTACATAATCAGCCTATAATATTCCCACTGCTGGGACACTAGCCTCCTCTCGGTGAGACTGGGCCGTGATCCACCACGCGGGCCCAGTGCGGGTTGGTAGATGTCACATGTCTTCGAATTTGGTTCTAGGACACGCCGGTTTCCTCACGATGTTTTCCTTCACCGTTTTGAGAGCAGTGGTGATTAAATAATTAACGTAAAGTAAAACTATCTGGGTTCGAACTTTCGACCTACAATTCGTCATTCAGGCCGTTACCACTGGGCAATCGACAATTGGTGTTTGAGCAGCGGGAAATAATAATAAAAAAAACTTGTGAAATTGACATAAACATTGAGAAAAACTTGATTAATCTAAACTGAAGGTGCAAATTGTTAGTTTCAAGTCTTTGTGAAGTCATATAGTCAAAGAAACTGAAAGTAAACCACGACGTCTGAACTTCTTTGTTCTAAGTTTTGTAAAGGCACCGCTATCTCTACAATAATTTTCACACACACACATTCTTGATAGTTTAGAGGCTCAGCCTATCTAGTTAGAGGGTATAAAATGGCAGGCAATTTCTCCTAGCCGAGATCCTATGTTAGGATTTTTAGATAGGTTTCGTGATAATGTGAGGTGATAAATCATTGGCGATAATAGTTTACCTTTATCTCAAGGAGAAGAGAACATTAATTTATTCAATGGTGAGCATTTATGGGCAATAATATATAATATAGATGTAGTGGAATAAAAGCGCGCGAAACTATAAACTGGTCCATAGATCAGCTAATTGTTGCAGAATGGTACAAACCCGGGTAATGGCGCGTTCGGTCGGTGCAGCCGCTTCGCAATTTAAACGCTAACGACTTTTATGGCCAGCATGTATCTTTCTTTAACAAGGTTATAATGAAGCTTTATTTTATTCTTTTTTTTTGTTAGTTTTTTAGTACTCTTGCGTATCGGTTGAGAAGTGGAAAAGTTTTGTAAATTGCAGTGATTTGTTGTAGTAACTTTTAGCCTCTATAATAATAAAGTTTCTCTATGATCTCGTGCGTGAGAATATTGTAATGTGAAGAGAGGATATAAAGGTATGTTATCACTGGATACTATAGTCTGATTTTAATCTACCTACTTAAATGTTTTTTTTAGAACATACATTTTATTTTGTTGTATGTATAGATAACTAACTATTTACACTGGGTACTTAATTAAATCACAAGAACAAAAAGACACTTAGGCGTCAAAGTAATTATACGAAATCAAACACTGAATATGAATTCTCAAAGTGATTCATTTTCAGCTGCGAAACTATGCTTACCTATGTATATATCATAACAGACACCGAGACACACTTCACTTCACCTGGTTTGTATTGATTATACCTAAGTATAAAGGCTCCTTCAAACAGGCGCGACACGACACGCGACACAAAGGTAGGTACCGCTAATAGCACAACGAGCGGTGCCTTTGTGTCGCGCGCGATAATATCGCGTGTCGCGCCTGTTTGTAGGAGCCTTAACCATCTATACAACGCGATGGCCTGTCATAAAACTCATGAAAAGATTATTATGAAAACGATGACACAATAAAACGGTGTACCTACGTAAAACTCTTCACTTAGATACTACGTTCCTAGGTGAAGAGTAGGTACACCAATATTCAAAGAAATTTAAACAAATTAAATTGGAAAAGATCAAAAAAAAAGTTTTACTCATCAGGTGCTTTTGGCTAGTAGGTACATAAAACAATTCTGTGTTGGTCGAATAGGATATTGAATTAACGTTTTATCACAAAGAATTTGTATACAATACCTACACTTAGGAATATCCCCAAGAAGTTATTACATTTCAATGACAACTACTGCAATCTACCTTTTTTACTTTTTAACAATTAAATAATGTCACAGCTGGCTATTCCTAACTTGATAGAGTTGTAAATAATTGCCAATTTAAATAAGATAAATTAACTTTTTTACGATCGCGATCACCGACCCATATCTACTATTACTGTAAATACTCGTAATTTTAACGAAGGTCTATAAAAATAATTGAAAAAACAAATAGCTTCTGTCTAATAGGGTCTTCGTTTTAATGAATCTTAACGAGTATTACTTATATTATTACGAACAATTATTTAATGTATGTGGAAATGGAAATTGAGTTTTTGTTTAATTGTTTCACCATCCTTGTTTATATTGTTTAATGTTTAAATTGTTTGTAAACTGTCTCGCAAATGGGAAAAACACCCCTATAGTACCGACGGTATAGGGGTTCTGGTAGTAGTAAAAAATTCCTGCCAAGACCCATTTCAAGCCGTCAAGTCTGTGATAAAACTTTACATATTGCTTTGTATGTAAGGCCCAAATTCCTACCACAGAAAATTAAACTTGAATATACTCGTATAAGGTATTATATATATTGTTTAGAATAATCAGCCTATCGTGTTCCCAGTGCTGGGACACAGGCCTCCTCTCTGTGATAGGGAGTGGGCCGTAGTCACAGATGTAGATAGACCTACATAGATAACGCAAGTATCACGAACTGTATGAAAACCAAGCGTGCCATTTTTTGACTACCTACTATGACGTCACAAGCTCGCGCTCTCGCTCACGCTTATCTAGCCAGCAGTACACAGGCTGAGCGCGAAAGTGGCGGCTTACGATTTTTGAACGTAAGCTGGTGCGATTTTTGCCACGCGAAGTAGTTGCTCTTGCGTTATCTAGGTGTGTCTATATCTGTGGCCGTAGTCCACCACGCGGGTCCAGTGCGGGTTGGTAGATGTCACATGTCTTCGAATTTTTGGTTCAAGGACATGCCGGTTTCCTTACGAAGACGAGCAGTGGTGGATAACGGCTGCGACTTACGAGTTGTAGGTCGTACGTTCGAACTCAGATAGGTGCTTTACTTTCTGTAAACGATTCCATGACAACTGCTCTCAAAACGGCGAAGAAAAACATGAATTGTTTGTAATATTTTTTTAATGAAAATGCTGCATTTGCCCTTAGGCAAATGCAGCATTTTTATTAAAAAAATATTACGAAAGCAGTCAAGCTATGCTTTTAAACTAGACTTTTGTGAAAATTAATTATAAACACAACCTGCACTGCCCTTTTTGCTAAAAGCACTATTTTGCTTTTCCTAGAACAATTCCGGTACACCGAAGTTAATGAAAGCCTGTTTTTCCAGAATTCCTTTCTATAATGAATCTGGAATATGGACGCTCCTTTTAATTTTCATTCGCATTTTCACTTATTAATTGGAATTTTCGTTCCTTTATTCCTGTCATGGTGCTGGCTGGAAATATATCTGTAAGTACGAGTATTAAAAGAAAAAACTTGACCAAGAAGGAAGCGAATTCAGAGATAAAGACTAATACAAATGAATGGAAGAAAAAGACGCACTGCGACGACCCCATAAAAATTGATGGAGGGAGGATGGATATACACGAATCTTGACAAAAAAAGCAAAAAAAAATTAACAGGAAAGTTAACTCAACCCAAAAAAATTAAGTTAGAAAGCTACCCAGCTCTTAATTTACGTTATTAAGGAAGCCAGAAAAATAAATGTTATTAGATTAGCGAAACCAAGTGGAGGTTTAAATTGGCGGTTAAATGGCTTTGCAAATAGAAGCTCGCGACCCACTAATTGGTCCACAATGGGGTAGCGAGCTGCGTTGGCTTCACTGTTAAAGTATTAATATACGCCGGCTGCTAGTTTTAAAAACGGTGTCAAAACACATTATTTGGTTCCCTTACTGAGGCAATACGAGTATATGTGTGTGGGGTACCCAATTTTCTCCTGTCGACAGTTTAAAGGCTTCTGCAAACAGGCGCGACGCGCGACGCGGATTGCGCGCGACAAAAAGGCACCGTTCGTTGCGCGACTTGCGGTGCCTTTGCGTCGCGCGCGAGTTTATTTTCTGTATTGAGATTAGCTGTGGGTTTCCAACGACATAAAATAAGGTTTTATTGGCAGCTTTAGCTATTTATAGAGCAAATAGTTGTACCTTTAGAATAATTTGCGTATCAGCTCAATATCTTCAAGCTAGTTTGAACATAGTCCACAACAATAGTTCAACAGGCCAGGGCGTGAACCTATGTCCTCCTAATTGCCAGTTAACGATGTAGCCTTTAGGCTATTGTCGTTTCTAATAAGTTTACCATTAGCTATGGTATTAACGGCTCCTTCAAACAGGCGCGACACGCGATAAAATCGCGCGCGACACAAAGGCACCGCAAGGCGCGCAACGAGCGGTGCCTTTGTGTCGCGCGTGATTCGCGTCGCGCGTCGCGCCTGTTTGCAGGAGCCTTAATTCAACCAAAAATATACGTATGTCTAAACTTATTTAGGTACCTACTGGCTAAGAGTGTTCTGACTAAGCCCGTAACATTTCTTTCGTGAGTGGCATTTTATGTTTGGGTTTTCTGGCAAAATTTGATACCGGCAGTTTAATTTATATGAAATCTTTAGTTAAAGTTTCATATATACGAGTAGTTTTTCTGACTTCTATCTTTTTTGAGTCACTTAGAAGGTAGGAAGAGCATATGCTCTTCCTACCTTATCAAGCTACCCGAAATTGTCAAATTTTTCCAATCAACTTTGAACCTTATGTTTTTGAGATTAAGTTGAAAATCTATTAAAGAAATTTGACAGATTGTAGTAGCTTGATGTGCTGGCGTCTGTACATAACGTCACACTTGTATTCCTCGAAGGGTTAGACAAAGGTAGGTATACCTATAGAAGGTACCTACACGAACATTTCGCTACTATTGTTAGGTCCTATGTAAAAGAACTAGTTGTTAGAAAAACACGTGCTGCCATCGCACTAAGAATAAATAAACACATTTAACGACACCATAAATCATATTTAAATGTCTGCTCTAAAAAAGTTTTAAATAAAAACCCTACCTACAACAGACGCCCCTCCCACTTCCCATACATCGATTTTACGCAAATATTAAACAAAAACTTTCCTTGACCATCTTAGTATGGTAATTCCGGCGTCGTAACTGCGTTTATTAGGCGCAGTGGAGCGTGGAGCGTGGGCGTCCTATGTGCGCGTGCGCCGCCCTCTGCGCCCTTCTGCGCTATCGCCCATCGATGCATGCGCACCACTCTCGATGTAGGCTTTAATTGAACCTAGGCTGAGAAAAATATTGGTCTAAGTCCTGATTAAGGATTGATCGGGCCGTTTTAAATCCGTGTCTACTACGATACGAGTCGCTAAGTTTCAAATTCTAAATTATATTTGCTAATTTAACGTAATTACCAAATACTTCATTCATAATTTAAGTTATTTAAATAAAATTCTAAAAGACTAAAATAAAAATTCTTTTAAATTAAAACTGACCGGCTTCAAATGCAATTCGCGTTGAATGCACTAGATTACAAAATTAATAATCAACAGTAAAATGCACTAAATTAAAACCACTGACATCAAATATTACGATCATAATACAATAGAGTCCATATTGCATGAAACAGTTACGTTAACAGATAAACATCTCGGTAAATTAAATAAATATTATTTTATTTAGGCCCCAGGCGCGCTGGCCAGTCGTATTTTGTGCGCAGACGCAGCCTACGATAAGACAAACCTAACTACCGAGTGGTGAGCTTATTAATTTATTTTATTTACTGCTTCAGACTTGTCTGCTACATACGATATCGCAGATAATAATTTGTTAAGCTAGTGTTTTGAATTGCTAAGATAAAGTCTAGAGTTTTGATATTTAAGCTTTGGGATGTAATTGAGATAATCTGATCAGGAAATCTGATGACGATAGGTATATTCCAATAATTTTTTGTTTTGTAGCTATGCTCGATTTATTATGACTTTAGAAAAATAACGACAGTTCATCATCTACCTAGCCTTTTCCCAACTATGTTGGGGTCGCGCGGCTTCCAGTCTAACCAGATGCAGCTGAATACCAGTATTGTACCTGGAGCGACTGCCTATCTGGCCTCCACAACCCAGTTACTGGGTAATACGATACCACTTGGTAAGTAAGACTAGTTGTCCGACTGGTTACCCGTAACGACTGTTAAAGATCCACGAATGACAGCCGGTACCAACGGCTTAACGTGCTTTCCGAGGTACGGCGGGATCTCGGTATGTAAAGATGGTCACCCATCCACAGACTAACTGCGGCAAGCGTAGCTTAACCTGAACGGCCTGTGCGGCTGTTATTATTTAGCCACGGGCCCCTCGGAAAAATAACGACAGTTATTGTATAATATTGTCGAAATTACTGCACTTTAAGAGTTATTTTTTTAATGAAAACGGTAAATAGATTACATTGCTTTGTACTTATCGTGAAATAACGGATATATCGTTTATATCGAAATAACGAAGGGGTGATAACCGTTATTTTTCTAATTTTGTAATAAATGGAGTTAGTACGTAATAATTATCGTCTCAAGAAAGGATGTTTATCATAGCTGTTGCCCGCGACTCCGTCTGCTGGAATTTTATATTTCATTTCATATGGTATTTAAAAAAAAAAAAAATAAATACCATATGAAATAATTTTTAAAAAATACCAAAAAAAATCTTTACTCATAATTTCAAGTACTTAGCTAAAATAAAGGACATCATTCAAGTGTCGAACATTTTATACCCAAGTGTTTTAAGCATAACATTAAAAAAATACCAACTTTTAATTGAATTTTAAATCCTGTACTAATTAACTATAATATAAACTTGTTATAAAAATATGAATTTTGGTATTTTCAATGACAGCCGAGGGGTTAATTGTAGATTTTCGTAGAAATAGTAAAAAATGCTCAAGAGGTCATTTCCCATAAGAAAACAGTACTTTAGTTTTTGGCTACGTAATTAATTCTTTCAAGTCTAAAATATGCTCACTATTAACTTTGAAGTCACAAAACTTTATTGGATGGCCCTATCGCTTTATTGGATCGCTCTTAGGCTAAAGGCCTAAGTGGATACTCTGTACTACTAAAGGCAGAGTATCTCATGAGGCTGTGCATTAACGACATCAAAGGGTTTAACAGGAAGTAGTTAGTGCCCGGATGACTGACCGATATACCTACAAGACTTGGAGACTTCGTACTTGCCCGTATCTGTAATGCGTAATGGTCATAGGAGATGAAAGTAAGGAAAAACTGCTTTTTTTTTTACAGGAACGTAATTAGCGTTCCTTTTTCTGCCCGGAGAAATTAAAAACTTATAACACCCCTCTGTTTTTGTCAGTGGTTAAAAACAGCTCACACACAGAGGTACATTCTGTATAATTATGAATTTGTGTGTGAGCGCTTTTTATTTAAAATCTGTCGAACTAAAAATGATCTGTAATATTTTTTTTAATATTTTAGATGGAATGTAAGTTTTGAGAGAGTGCTTGTGTTCTGTAAAGGTAGTCAAACGCTGCAGCCCATTTTTCTGAAAAATAATTTATTTATTCAAACTTTTCGCACACAAAAAAGGTATAAAAGCGGACTTTCTGCCTAATTATCTTTTGAAACAGAGGATGTCGTTTACATCTTCGGCCAAACTAAAGACTATCTATATCTTCAGGTATTATTTGCATAAAAACACACCACACTACGGACAGACACGACGGACATCAAAGTTTCTTTCCCAGACTACCTTCCTCGCGAAGCTTTTATAATCACGTTATAGACACTAGATCATAGCCTACAAAAGCTAGCAGCCAGTACACACAGTCGTGGTCCCGCGCCGGGTGTGCGGTCTTGTCACGATTCACGCAGCGCCGACGCAGCCTCGCTATTTGTTTTATATCCGAGACATATCGGTGAGAGGCACCCACGCCACGCCGTGCGTGATACAAACGAGAACTTTGCTCTTTACTTATTTATGTTCTTAGATTTATTGTACTTCCTTAGTTTACTGTGTTTCAAATGGGACAGGCTGTGGTCTAGTTTTCTGTTTATGCTCGTTAATTTGTTCTGTCAATATGTTGTATCTCTGTCTTTGTGACTATAACTTTTGAATTACTCACATAATTAAATATGAGTTTATGTTCTATGTAGATGATAAGCTTATAAAAAAAAGTGCCGACAGAAGTGAAAATAAAACACAAACAGAATATTTTGCAGTCGCTCACTGACATATCGGATATACATTAAAACTGAGTACCTACATCCCGAGGACAGCCGAAGCGGTGTTGGTTACTGTTACAGTGGCGCGAGTTCAATAGCTTTTTCCCCATCTCTAAAAATGCCCAACGCGCTTAAAGAAGTTTTCACTTCAAAAACTTGGCCAAGAAGGAACTGAATTCAGAAATGAAGGCTAATAGAGATGAATAGAAGAAAAAGACGTCTTGCGACGACCCCAAATAAATTGGGATAGAACTCTGCAGGAGGATGCCCATACTCGAATCTTGACAAAGAAAAAAGCAAAAAACTCTCAACCCAAAAAACCTAAAAAGCTTTTTGCGCATAGGTACCATCTTATTATAGGTTTCAGAATGCCTAGCGGCTACGATTATGCTTTGTTGTAGCAAAATACAACAACAGCCAAACAATAACATGTGTTTCAAGTATTAGATTCTTGCTTTCTCATTATAATTCACTTGGCTAAGTTACGAGACAAGTTCTGGCACAATTTATTAATCCCTCCACATTTTAAAAAGCCATTACCCGATTCAACTTTAAGTGTATCATCAAAGAATAGCTTGTAATGCATGGGCTGCGCTATGCGAGTCTAGAATCTAGATTTTCGTTCATAGCTTAGAGCTAGACTTTTGCTGCGAGCATATCACGCGCTATTACGCGGGTCGGTCGTGAGTACGCTTTGCATATTTCAAGAACGCTTGTATGCGCGTACGCCACAGTTAAGTGAAGTGGATCGACGGTTATGTTATGACGTTAAGACTAACTGCTCAGTTTGTTCCCACGTTGGTGCGGTTCCTTGTAGTTCATTGTTGCGGTACTTGATTAATATTTGGAAGGAAATTATGCTATTTCTAACGGGATCTTGCTCTGTTTTCTGAAATTAATAGAGAGACACCAGAGGGGCATTTTCCGCATTTTCAACAACGTTCGCGTTCTAATCTCAGTCTGAATCCGTCAAAAATACCTTTATTTTTTAATAATTACAAATAATAACATTAATTTCCCTAAATTTTTGCCAAGTTCTTGACAATTATTCTCGCTGAGATGAGATTGCGACAAGAATTTGAACCTTTTTATTTACGGTAATTGGCCTGAAGGAAAATGTCCAATGGCTAGCTTCATGACCTGACAACCTTGAACCTTATGACAGTACGTGGGACACTCAGAAAGTTTTGCGAAAATAAAATAAAAATTTCTTTATGTTAATATTTTTTTATTAAAGCTTTTCAAAGTACTCTTCACTAGCGTCTATACAAAGTTTCATTCGTCTGAACCAGTTTTCGAAACACTTTTTCCAGTCCGCCGCAGACACCTCGTTTTCAGCCTGCTCGAACGCTGATAGCGCATCTTCCGGCGACAAAAATTGTATCCCTTTGAGCTGATTTTTTTATTTTCGGGAATAAAATGAACTCACACGGTGCTAGGTCAGGGCTGTAAGGAGGATGACCCAGGAGTTTGACCGGCGTGCTGTTCAGGAAGTCTCTCGTTTTTAGCGCGGTGTGCGAAGGCGCGTTGTTGTGGTAGAGCAGTACCCCGCGGAGCACTGTGTTTTGTCGCTTGTTGCTCACAACAAAGTAAACTTCTGCCAAGCATTTGGTAGTATACCATTCAGCGTTGATGCTTCTTTGGTTCTGTAAAGTAATTGACACCAAGTAGCCAGTCAAATTGAAAAAGCACGTGATAAAAATCTTCCCCTCGCTTCTGGATCGCTACACTTTGATAAGCGTTGATTCGTTTTGAAACACTCAAACCGTCGACTGGCGTTTCGTTTCTGGATCGTATTGATAAATCTAACAATCATCACTTGTAATGATGTCGCAAACACGCCGAGACGAGCCTGCTTCAAATTTGTTTATCATATCACGGCACCATTCCACCCGGGCCTGCTTCTGAGCATCGGTGTGGTTGTGCGGCACCCAGCGTGAAACTATCCTTCTCACGCGAAGATACACGTGTAGTATTTCATGAAGGCTTCCCGATCCAACCTGCAGTATTTGCTGAATCTCTGGATACGTAACTCGGCTATTGTCGTGTATTAAATTTTTCTGCTAGCACGTTTTCTTCCGTAACAGCCGTCAAAGGGCGACCACTTCTTTCTTCATCCCCCAAAGTTAGTCGACCGCGCTTGAATTCGTTATAGGAGCAACGATACATGGTTGCCTTAGAAGGGCCTTTATCCATCATTGCCATCTGAAGTCTATCGTGCAATCTCTCCGGTTTCAGGCAACACTTGAAATCGTAAAAAATCATAGCGCGAAAATGTTCCCGGCGCAGATTCATTTTTTAATGAAACACGGTAATTTAAATTACCTCGCAAACAATGTGGAGGGAAATTTTGAAATTGGAACGTACCTCTTTTTACTTACAATAATAATCATATTTTCAAAATAGATTATAACTGGCCAGTCTGTCATACCTAAAAACTTTTTTCGCAATAGGTACTTTTTAAGTGGCCAGGCCACTTAAAAAGTATTGCGAAAAAAAGTTTTTAAGGTAAGTTAAGGTAGACTAAAGGTAGGCTTGTTTCTTCCAAGTAGGTAGGTAGCAAAATTTTGGGGCCATTTATTTCAGGCACTGATTAAATAAATGCACATTTATTGAAACTATCACGCTTAAAAAGACCAACCGCTGTTAAAGTTAAAAGAGCTAAAAAGGACATGGAACAAACTTTTGATATTTGTCGAACATAGTGGCTGCATTTAGCGAGTCTCTTTTGCCGGATCGGATTTAGTGCGTCTTTTACGATGAAAGTTTTTAAGTGACATACATTAAAACTTTGTCAAACTTATTATAAGCCTAGTTCGACTACATTTCTGGAATGAAGTGGTCTGTTTTAGAAGCTTTTATTGATATTAGGTCAGAAGAAAAAAAAACGACGGATGCGAAAACAGGTCACTCCATTTTTCAAAGAGTGTAGGAGACGAATAGAAAGAAGATATTTCAAGGGTGTTAGATATCTGCATTTGCCAAACAAAATGAGTAAAATTAAAATTATGTTTTACTAGCTGCGCCTCGCGGTTTCACCCGCGTAAATGTCGATCCCGAGGGAATATCGGGAGAAAAAGTAGCCTATATGTTAATCCAGGGTGTCAGCTACCTCCATACACATTTTTATCAAAATTGGTCTAGCCGTTTGAGCGTGAAGAAGTAACAAACATATAAACACACACACACACATATATACACTCAAACTTTCGCCTTTATAATATTATTGTGATACGAAGTAAAATTAAATTAACTAGCAAAACTCCGTGTACGTGATGGTATCAATATCTTAACACAATAAAAAAAAAAAAATTTTTGACGATTTTTTTGTCGGGTTCCTGACCGCATTGGGTATAGCCGCTAAAATATCAGTTTAAAAATCAGCTTTTTATTGTGTAAACTTCACAGACGTGATGGGTATCTTTTAATTTTTTTTTTCAGGATGGGAATTCATCAAATGACTCCCACGCTCTGGGTGGAGCGGAAGGGAGTGCCAGACTCTTACTGACTAAAACCCACCCGTGTTCCTTCCTTAGCCCTTTATGTTCCGGGCCAGCGGTAACCCTTTCGGACAATCCCGCTGACCCGGGGGTATCGATATCTTAACACGAGAAAACTAAAGAAAACATACTTCGAGTAACAAAACATCCAGCGATCGTTGTACTGCAATAAAGCACTTTTTTGTTTTAATTTTATAGTGTTTAGATATCCCAACCTCCAACGTCTGTAGAGTTTGGCTAGCTAATTCAATTTGACCCTGTATACTTCCATACTTATAGACATACTTCTCATATTTTTTTTTGACGTTTAAACTGGTCTTAACTGTAAGCACGCACGCGTAAAACGCACGACCAATTATAACCAAACTGCAGCATTGTCTTCTCAAGGAAGAGTCACAGTAAATAGTAATACGTATGTATATAGTCATCTGCGTTAGCTTTGTGAATTGTGGCAGTACGGAGCTAGCACGCTTGACCTGCGTAATTGTGTGCCGAGCCGAACACCCGAGCCTATAATACTGTGAGGGCCTTTAGAGCTCACGACTCCTTGCGAATCCCAGGTCGGATGGTGTTGTTGAATGTACGGGGATAAACTGCAGTGCGATTCTGTAACCATCTCACCGTGAAAACTTAGGTGTAGTGAGCGTGGAGTGAGTTGTCAACAGTGTCAATTCCTATCAAAAACAAACTCACTTCACCTAAGTTTTCACGGTGAGATTTTTACAGAATCGACCGGCTGGTGGGCTTGGAAGGTGTGGGTAGATTTGGTATGGCCTTGGGCATCTAGGTTTAAGGTAAATGGGCGTTATTGTATACGTAAACTGACATGGACGTAGGCAGAAACTTTAAATCGCTAAGGGTTGCTGAACTATAGGTAAACGGGCTGCTGAAACTCAAAAAGTAAAAAAAAAGTAAAAATGCGTGGGTAAGTTAAAAATGATTAGGTATGAAGTTAAAAAGCCTTTTCCCCGCTAAAAAAAGCTAAAGCCCCCCCCCCCCCGCCCCGTCCGCCCCGCCCCGCCCCGCTAAAGCTTTTTCCTTTTTTTTTAGCCTTTTTTTTTGCGTTGTGTCTTTTGTTGCACTAAATAAACGTTTTATCTCTCTATCTATCTTTTTTTTGTTAAGCCTATACTGTCTCACTCTTGGGCAAAGGTCTCCCCCAAGTCCTTCCAAGAACTCTTTTCCCGTGCCACGTCGAATCCGGTTCACGTCCAGGTCATCTCGTCACCGCTTTCTGGGCCGACCTCGGCGGCGCCGCCCATCTTTAGTCACCCATTGTGTGGAGACTTTTGCCTAGTGGTCATCCTGCATGCGGCTGATACGACCCAATCCCATTTGAGCCTGGCAGCCTTCTTGCCTAGGTACGTCTATTACCTATACCCGTTTTGCAATGCAGTGTGGTGTTAAAAAACCTATTAACCCTTGAAAAATTAAAGTATTAAGTCTCTTTTGTAAGCTATTTTCCCTCTAACAGCGTTGAAGTAGGATAGTTGGCACTTGCATACCTACCTAATATTTTTTTTAAGTGAGAACTTCTCTAGGCGCGTTGGGCATTTTTTGAGGTGGGAAAAAACCATTGAACTCGCGAATCTGTTACCGTAACCGACACCGCGCTACATTCGGATGTGTTCGGCTGTCCTCGGGATGTACTCGGTTTTAATGTATATCCGATATGTCAGTGAGTGATGGCAAAGTATTCTGTTTGTGTTAAAAAAATACACACGTTATTGTTCAAGTTTTCACTTCTGTCGGCACTCCCGGAGTGCTACTGTTTTTTTTTATTATTCTCAAAAATACATTATTTTGTCTTTTTACAATTTTACTCACCAAACTTTCGAGTTTGATGGCGAGAAGCGCCTGTTAGATACACATAATATATAAAACTAACCTTAAAATCTATCTTCAACGACGATCTTTCACTCGTGTCTAAATGCCACAACAATAACTAAAGTGTCAGCACTAGTCAACAGTAACCAAACAAACCAACACAACAACTGACCTTTCAATTCTTACAGATCACGCACACATGACATACTTCCTTTTATATCCAAACTAGCCCGCGACTTGGTTCGCGTGCATGTCGGAAAATAATTGTATTAAATGGATTTTAATTTTTGTTGCGCAGAATCCTAATTCTTTTTTCTAAATAAAGCAGCATGTGATATTTTTATAACATCAGCTACCTGTCGGTGAAAGTCCCATCAAAATCAGTTGAGCCGTTTCGGAGATTAGACGGAACAAACAGACAAACATTTTTTCATTTGTTTTTGTTATAAGTACCGTATATACTTTTATATGAATTACGAAATGTCTTATTTAAAAAAGATAACTGAAAATCTCTGTTTTTAATCCCGGGTAGTAGATACGTCCCCGTGGGATAATTTCCGACCTCCACGCGAGCGAAGCCGTGAGCAAAAGCTACATAAACACTAGCTTTTTAGGGTTCCGTACCCCAAAAGGAAAATAACGGAACCCTTATAGGATCACTTTGTTGTCCGTCTGTCTGTCTGTCAAGACCCTCTATCTCGGGAACGCGTGGAGGTATCGAGTTGAAATTAAAACCATATACTCAGGTTTACAGTCCCTTGAAGCTGTGAAAAAATCAAACTACTAAGTAAACGTAAAAAAATTTATGCCCCTAAAAACATACATGTATTTCGACACTCTCAAGGAAATTAAAATTTATAGGGTACTTTCCGTTGACCTAAAATCATGAAATTTGGCAAGAACCAAACTGTCATGTAGCACAAGTAAAGGAAAAAAATCCGAACCCCGTAAATTTGTAGTTACATTATAAAAAAAACCCGTGATAAACTATTTACATACCTACAAATTTGTACGGAACCCGAGGGTTCCGCACCGAGCACCGAGGTGTGCGAGTCCGACTCACGCTTGACCGTTAGATCGGCTCTTGTAAATGTCTTTAAACCAAGTTCTTGCCTATTAGTGTAGGGGCAAAAACGTGCGGAAGGCAGTGCAGACTAATTGGGCTGTATTGAGATCACAACGGCACTATCGTATCGGTATTACAGGTATTGTGAGCTTTAATACTTCTTTAATTCGATGAAGCCGATGGCCTGTCACTTAATTTATTAATTTTCGTTGGAAGGCGGTGCGGTGATGCAGTTTTGTAGGCTTTCTGTGAGAAGATTGGATCCTCTTTTGTGTTCAATTTTAATTAAATTAATGTATGGCTTTAAACAGGATGATGGCTTTATATTTGATGAGATAATTAAAGGCATTTCTTTTTTTTTTTAATACTAGAATTTTCAGTCAAGATCTTTCCAGCTTGATATTTAGGTTCAATGTGCCTCTTATCATGCGGTGATCACTTCCGGTTTTCACCACGTTGATCACAGAGACATCATTGAAGACTTGCTTCTTCGTCGACTTAATGAAGTCAATTTCATTTTTGATTGCACCATCCGGGCTCTGTCTGGTCCATTTTCTGTGCTCACGTTTTCTGAAGAAGGAATTCATCTTAAAGAGGCCTTTCTTCATAAAACTGGCCAGTAGGTAGCCCCGGTGGTTCCAGCGTCCAACTCCAAATTGCCCCACTCGCAGCTCATCATCATTTCGTTTGCCCAGTTTCGCGTTAAAGTAAACCTTGGGACTACTGGTCGCTCTTCCAGAAATAGAGCAAGTTTCCGGATTTGAGGATTATCGCGTCCTCCCTTCTCTTCAGACTTCAGATAACCCCACTATACTCCATCGAAACCTGCTCAAATTCTTCCTCGAGTTCGGTGATCTTCTCGTCGGTTTGGAGTGTACGCGTGTTGTATGTTGCAGGTCCAGTTTTCGGTGATTGTGGTAGCCGGATCTCTTCCAGGGTATCTTAGCACCCTTTGCTTCACCGTGGCCTTGGCTGCTATCGTAGCCAAGGGTAGGCGGGCCGTCGGGTAAGGGTAGGGGCCAAGTGTTTTTTGTGCTTATCATTTTTGATTTACCATAATCGCCACGCTTGACAGAAGAGTAGGCGATCGCAGTATGGTGGTAAAATGCATAGAGAACGCTGCTGCCCATTCTCCGGTACGTCCCATAGGCGCCTTTTACGACATCCACGAGAAGGCGGGTGATGCTATTTTTTAAGTCCGGCACAACACGGATGGTAAGTACCTACTATATTGTCAATAAATAAATAAATACTTGCTGTAATTGACCGACATTCTCGATCAACATAACCTGTCATACCTTTCTTCCCCCTTTTCGTTAATTGCATGACGTGTTGACCGACCAAAGAACAAGTGTGACAATAAACATAAATAAAGCCAATAAGAACTTGTGTAACTCACACCTGTTTCTCGAAACATGTTAACTGCTCATTCTATTATGAATTTCAACTGTTGATGTGCGCATGCGTCTAAGGCAGTCTCCGTTACAAATGGAGAAATGTCACAAAAGGGCAAATTCCGAACTTCGCGTTCTGAAATAAGATCGTTTTTTTAGGATTGAAGACCTACGTATCTATAATCTTTAGTTGGCTAAATAAAGACATTGGTACCTACTACGGTTCAGCTAAAGTTCTGTATTTGGTCTGGTGTAACATAATTATCACGTCAGAGAAAACGGTTACACCCGTTGTGCATCCGCCCTTTCTACTATGTATTCGTATTTACCGGACACAGCACTGAAACTGTAACCAGTAGTAATAATTATTGTACAATAAATACTAGTACAATAATTACTACTACTGGCTACAGTTTACCCAGTTTTTTAGTAAAATAGTATCCAGTAGGTGCTGGCAATCGAGATCGGTGATCAATCTGCTGCTGCGCAAAGGGCTTTTTAGATACGGCATCGAAATGAGCATTGATCGCCACGCTTGTCCTGCGTATTGGCAATTTCAGTCCATTGATTACTTTCGTCACGATATTTTTCCTGTAATTTGGGTGTGACAAACGTAGGTAAAGAAAGCATCTTTTATTAATTCAAAATATTACTTTCGTACAACATGCAGAACTTCGAGCCCAAAATGTAGTGCTAAAAGCTTAATCGTGCGTGCGAGCGAGCCATAATCTGCTATAGAAAAAAAGCAATTATTTATTTCACTCCCCTCATTATGCAGTATCATAAACGAAAACTTCACACAGCCCGCGCTGAGTAGTAAAGCACGGAAGCTAACGCAACGTTCATCGTACGCAGGTCGGGCGCGTTAATTTTTCACGGAGCTAACTCGCCCCATTGTGAGGTGTTGAAATAGCCATTGTTTCCCTGACAATGGGCCGACAATGGCCCGTATCTCTCAAAAGGCCGCGAGCTCCCGACCTAGGCACTGTATCTTGGGTACGTTAGCAAGCCGTGAGCTTTTGCAAGTCATGCCGGTAATATGTGCCTATATTGGCGACTAGTAGGTATCGCCTTGTCTAGGTGTTGGGGATTAGTTTTAAGTTTTCCAAGGACATTAGGGTTCGTTGACTAAACATTTACGCGCGGCTTTCTTTCTTTCAAATAATAGCATTCCTCACTTTAAACATAGACAATCACTTTTACTAATCTCCTTGACCTGCACCCTTATTGCGTAACACACTATAAATCTTAATCTGAGCCATTTTGAAGGATATTGCTAATCCATTGCTTCGTATGTTCGATAAATGTTTCTGCTCAACAACGTAAATAACGCAATGAATGTTGTTGAACTGTCAAATGGAATCCGTTCCTACTGTTAGTGCGTTACGCAATTAACCCGGCAGGCCTGTTCAAGCTGCCTCCTGCTCCCTGCTATAAGAAAGAAAAGCAATTCTTTATTTAACTCTCCTCATGCAGCATCTTAAACGAAAACTTCACATAATGCGATTAAAAGTTACCAAGACTGATTGTAGCTTTTACGGAAGAAGCAAAGTTTCCTGCTGCCAAACTTGTGCTGATTGATTGCTATGATTTTTGTTAGCCAATTATAATGCAGCAGCTAATATGTAATATGACAGCTAATGTATTGTGATTTTCTTAAAATCATTTTTGTTAGCCAATTATAATGTAACATTTAACTTGACAGTTAATGTACCTACTGGTCAAAGACTGTAACAGTCTTCCAAAAACCTAGTAAGCGTACAATCTTCCTTAACCTGCTTATGCAGACAACATAAAAACCTAGTAAGCGTACAATCTTCCTTAACCTGCTTATGCAGACAACATAAAAGACCACACCTTCTAAAACAGCTAAACAAGACGCCCTCATTGCACTGTCTTAAACGATTGGCCGTTAAATTGAATTCACCTACAGGCGGCATAACTAACATCTAATCATTGCTCCATTAGACGTCTAGCAGCATTCTAATCTGTGTTATTGGCATTCCAGGCGTTAGTGCGAGCCGTTTTACATCAAACGTCTCGCCACTGGCACTTCTGCCAATGGAATTTTATATTAGTGCCTAAGGAATGCTGGATTTGGATCCTTTCTAACTGGGAATTAATGTCCTCTGAACAGCTGGGAAAAATGCTTGGCATTAGAATTTAATTAATGTGGGGACGTGCTGTTTGTTAGAGTGTTTTGTTTTAGGAGTGCAGTAAGAAAGTCGAGTTTTGTTGTGTTACTTTGGAAGCTTGGGAATGGCAGTGGACTGCTATGTTTTATTTTAAAATATCCTGCATTGCTTTGTATGATGCCTACTGCAAGCTGAATTAAACTTTATAAGGTAAATAGAGAGCAGAGAAGGCAATGGTGGCCCAGTAAGGCGGCATATCCTAGGACCAAACAATCGAAAACACGTCACATCTACTCCGCACTGGGCCCGCTTGGTAGATTATGGCCCATTCCCTCTCACAGAGAGGAGGCCAGTGCCCCAACAGTGAGAACGTCATAGACATGTATGCAAGGTAAAAAACTAAGTAAACTTTAAAGGTGGCAACTTAGTTCAAAGAGAAAACTCAAAAGATATTTTCAAACTGAAATCGACTCTTATTTACAGAGATAGAAATAACACTGGGAATCGGAATCGACTTCTTCTACCCACGAGGCTGATTATTCACAGAAATCCATCAGCTCCCCACAAAAGTATTGGCTTACGACCAAATTGGTTTCGCGATACATTTAGCGAAATTTCAAAGCAGGTGAAAGAGAATATCCGCATCCGATGGTGTACGCGTTCCTTTTACGTCATACCGCTATTAAGCCCCACGGTGGAATGGTGAAATCGATCAATTATTTTTCGCTCGGCGTGCAGTAAAAAGACGGCAGAGACGGCCTTTCGGATATTAAACGCCCGCCCGACGTAGAAGGATGAAACGTTCGCTTGGAACCAGCGATCCCTTTGACTGAGAGTTCGCGATCTGTCTGCGTCCTTATCGGGGCGCCAATTTCGTTTTGGAATGATTTGTTGGAGTCATCTATCTTTGAAGGGTGTTTTTGATTAATTAGTGATAGTTTTCTGGGCCACGCGTAATAAGGTGCTTATCATGATTCGAGGTAGCTCAAAGTAGCTCCTTGTCCTGTAAACAATTTTTTGCTGCAGCTGATGATTAATTAATAGTCAAAAATCCTTCTACAGCCATAACCGTTTTAATATCCAAACCTGCCTAAAAACCACAAAACACCAGCAGTTTCGTTTCGCATAATATCACCTCTACCTATAAAAAACCCTGTTATCTATTAATTCGCTAGTTTCGGCTGTGTAGTCTTGCGGTGGGGGGTGGTGATCGTATCGGTGTGATCGATGCACGCTTGCGACGCCCCCCTCGCCCCCGCCCCCCCGCCGCATCCGAAACGGCTTCGGGTAAGCGCATTAGCTTTATTACTGTAACAAGGCCTTGCCTGTACGAACATGTCACATTCGATGCTTGAAGTGGTAATAACATGGTTATTGGTTAATATTGCGATGTTTTGGGGGGTTGGTTATTGGTTGCTTAATACCGAAGAGCATGATGTATATTGTGCTTATCTGTACCTAATAAGTTCATACTGTGTATGTACTGTGCTCATCCATACTAATGTGTTGCTCTGGCTCAATATTAATAGCACAGTTTGAATTTAATTAATTTTAGATTGAGATTGACGCTTTCATTAGTATAACCTTATTGAAAACCTAATTTTTATAATTTTGACAAATAGTACCTATCTTTAAAAATCATAGAAATGTACCTAAATAGTCATTTCAAAGTAAATGATATAATTTTCACTCCAAACAGTCAAAAATCTCTTTATCCACAACCTGCCAAAACAAAAAACCATCTTAAAAAAACACTCACAAACATTCTCCCCTGAGGGCCCTCAGGCAAAGAGCACTATAATATAATTTGAAATATAATACTCGTTAAAACCGAGAGGAGTATCCAGCAGGCAAGTAAATGATATAATTTTCCTTGTTACATCTTGCCATGAGTCCAAACAGTTAGAAATCTTCTTAACCCCAACCTGCCAACATAAAAAAAAAACCATCTTCAAAAAAGCACAAACATTCTCCCCTGAAGCATTAGCACCATATCATTTGAAATATAATTCTCGTTAAAACCGGGAGGAGTTTCCAGGCAGGCTAGGTTTTCAAGGCTTGGTCTTAGCCGCCATTAGTATCGGTCGGCGGGGTGACGTTGATCGATGGACGCCCTGTTACGTTCGTTCAGATGCACGGTGCACTGCTACCGTGCGTCAGCTTTTGTGCAACGATATTTTTTGGAAAAAACATGACGTAATTATAGTAAACGTAAAATGAAGAAGATTTTTTGTTGGTGAGAGGGGTCGTAAAAGATTGTGCTGCGTAGTTGGAATGTAGATAAAAAAGCTACAAGATAATTAAAAAAAAAGTTAAGTTCTCTTTAATAACCAGTATTTTGCTCATTATGGCGAAGTGGCAATAAAAAAATGAGGTTTTTCTTGTAAAAAAAAACCATTTACACTGTATCCATTCACTTTCAACGTCCATTTAAAATCATATCACAAATACCTAAAACTTATACAAAAATGCGAATACATCATACATAACAGACCATCATTATGATTACCCAAACTAACAAATGAGCTACATTTCGGTGGGCTATCAACCCACAAAGAAAGTTGGGCGGCTGTCGGAGTTAGCTGAAGTTGTTTGTACCGTCTGAGGGCGGGCGGGGAGGCGGCCAGGGCGGGTGGGAGGCGCTCACACCGTGCGAACAAAGCCTTCCGTGAAAGCCTTCGGACGTTGATAGATGCGATAAGCTCGGATGCAAGTAAGCTGCATACATTTCTTGCTACAGTTTCCCGCTAGCATAATCTTTTCGTTTTTAATAGATTGTCTAATTGTACGAGTGACTAAGCGATATTAATTATTTGTAGAATAGAATAGAATACTCTTTATTATGTACACCATACTGATACTGGTACTGGTGGTTGTACTTGGTATTTTATCAATGAGAAAGTAAGTTTGTCCATTTGTATTTTACGCCAAAACAGATGAAAAACCATTTTTTAGAATACCTACTTTTTTCGGAAAATTGGAAACTTTTAGGACGGTCCAAGCCGTGGGCTGTTGACGTTTGATACCAAAGTATAAGAATCGTCAAACCATTGTGACAAAATAAGTAACATGATTTTTGTCAAGGTTTTCCTTTTAATGACATCGTAATTAAATAAGCTACATAGTTCTGCTAGATTTTAAAACCTCAAAAAGTAACAATTCGATAATTAAAGTTAAAAGAGGTCAGTCAACAGCTTTCAAAATGTAATAGATGGAATAGAAGAAAATAATGCATTTATTTGTCAGAATATTGTACAAAGTTGTTATGTGCATTATGTATTACGATCATAATATTCTGCCGTTTCTGGCGTACAAATACGGTTTGTAAAATTATGGGTCATCTTTACATTAAATTTAAATTGTTAATCATTATTAGTTTTAGGATTACAAATAATTTAAATAAATTGAACAATAGTTGTAAAAGAGATTAATTATATAAGTAAGTCAAAATTCAATAAGGTCAAGGAGACAAAATACGATTTATAGGCAATAATGTCAAATATTTAGGTAAATTATATATTTCAAATGTTTAGATAATCTCGCGGATTCTTTAAATCGAGAGTCGGGAACTTTTTTATCGCGAGTGCGTTTATGTCGTTAATACTGGCGTATAGCCAACTGCTTTTTCACTGCGAAAGTCATAGGTACTTTTCTTTATTCGGGAAGCGTCAGACTAGCCTGCGAAATACAATTTTTTTTAACGTTTTTTGCATGATTCGCGAGCGTAACCAGTACGTATTTACAGAATTATAATCATTCAAATCACCATAGTCACAATTGATATATAATGAAAGAGTCATTCGTATTTGGTCGCTTTGGCACACATATGAAACCTATATTTAAATTTTATGTTAATTTTTTTGGGAAAGAAAAACTTTCCTTACTTGACTTGGGGGAAGCCTTTGCCCAGCAGTGGGACACTATAGGTTAATTAAAAAATATTAAAATAAAAAAAAATATATTAAAACTATTATTTTTAATACACATTTAAAAATATCATACGGTGTACTGTGCCAAATATTTTTTTTCTTTCTTATTTTTTATTCGCTACAACTACAACATATTTCAGTCGACAAACTACGAGTGTCGTTGAAGGCCCCTACAGTCTACACACCCTTCATTGTCAACGCGCCCCTCGCACTGACCTTGACCCGAGCACCCTCGAAAAATATTCGTAACCTTGACCGATTTACCCAAATTCGAGTCTAACAAGGTTAAGGGTAAGGGCAAAAGTTGTTTCGATTTTTGGGGTGCCATAGGAACTTTTTTAAATTCGTTAGGTATATCACCTGAAATAATTACGTATGTGCACGTGTCTGTAACTTTATTTTAAATCCTTTAGGGTTGATTTTTACATCGCCAGCTAACTTTTATTCGAGGAATAAAATTGACGTTTGGCAGTTATTGTATGAAATAAGTGTCAAAATTTCAAAATTATTCCTCGAACAAAGTTATCAGACGATTGAAAAATCAGCACTCAATGGTAAATTAAGTTGTTTACTTTGTTATACAGGGTGACAGGGACATCGACGCGCAATTTGTTACCATGAATTCAGCACATGATTCTAGACCCGGTCTACAGTCAGCAGCAGCGTCAAAATTTTTGATCGGTTATAAAAATAAATTGTAGTTTCATAGAACAGTGAAAAGTGGTCAAAATACTAAATAACGATTAAATCGAATTCAATTTAAAAATAATTCAATTACGTATTTAAATAAGGTAAGGATAGCAAAAAAGTATTGAAAAAAATAAGAAGGTTGGTTAAGTTGGTTACAGGTCCTTGGTTAATCTAGATAAGCTAGCTCCCAAGAAGTGTAAAAACTAGAAATCTGATTAGTCTTAAGTGAATGATGTAAAAAGTAATGACTGATTTTATCCTCTAGTTCTTTAATATTTTTTTATCTAGATCCTTTAATATTTTTTTACTTTATTTTATTTGTTGTTATAGCTCCCATAGTAGCACTCTGTGAAAATTTCTTGTGGCGACAGACAGACGGACGGCGCCCTTTAGGTACGGAGACCTAAAATTGTTAATATAAGTAGAGCAAACCAACATGATGTGAAAAAATTCAAGCCCCATATTAAATTTCACGATCGGTAATCAGTCCGAATTAGATTAAGTTGCATCTGAATACCTAATCAATTAAATTATAGGCTACAAGTCTGCGGCCACTACTCTAAGGAACGGATGTGACATTTCGCACTTATTTGCAACTGTGTGATAAGCGCAGTTATTCCCTTATCATTATGTTAATTCTTCATGTATACAGGTAACACGTGCCGAAGATATACATTATTTTTGTTTCTATGCTTAAAATTATGATTGTTACCTATGGAAAAGTTTTAAGTATTTAAGTTTTTTTTTTACGTTTTTTGTCTGTTTATTTTGAATTGGAACCGGGGACTCATTCCACAGATCGCCCCTGACGTTCCCGTTAGCGTGGAATCTAAGACAAACGTCTGGGATGGCACTTAGATTATCAGGGGGTAACCCCCTTTTTTATTATTTGTTTTTAGCCTTTGTTGTCTCATTGCAGGGCAAAAGCCCCCTTTCTCCTTTCTATTCCTCTCTGTCTTGAGCTAGTGTAGACCAATCTTGTCTGTAGGCGTCAAGCTCCAAAATTGTAATCGAAAAAATTAAAATGTCCAGATATAATTATAAAGAGGTAATTAAAATTTACGTCTTATGTTGGGGTCTTAAAAAGCCACATTAAGGAAATTATCTGAAAGCCCCTGATCTTAACAGTCCAGAGTTTCTTCCAAATAACTTTTATACTTATGCAATATACAATTCACGTGAATCATGTCAGAGTAAAACTCACGAAGTAGGTACTAGGCACGAAAACGTGGTGCCGTCTGCTCTGCGGCAGAGCGTCGTAAATGCATTTTCTTATAATTCAGAAGCGTCACGTAGACTGCACGTAGCGCGGCCCCAGGCTGAAAGCCCGGCTACACAAGACCGCCAGCGAATTTGCAGTTACCTCTTTTTATCTCACGCCCGCACCTATAAAGCGAGATAAGAAAATTGGTTTGGATTTAACGTTATGTTTTTTAATATAATATTTTTTTAAATACTGTGTGGAAGAAGAAATATTTAATTATTTAATTAGTTTTTAAGCATATCTGCACTTTTACTTACTCGAGTTTGTTTTTCATACTCCTTTGAAGGTTGTTAAATGACTGCAATAAAATTCACATTAAAGTTAACTCAAACATCCTCGGAATTTAATTTAGGTACTTTAATCAAACGCTTGACATTTGTGTTTTCATTTTTCAGCTAACGTACTTTTAGCGTACTTAAAACTGAAATTACGTTTTTAAAAAGACCCAAATGTCCACCGTATAGGTACATAGTACCTCCTACAAGGTGGCCATAAAAGTTCTGAAAATAAGTTCAATATAAAACGAATCATCTAATACAATTTGTCATACATCAACTTTGACACGTGACAACGGGTGTCACATCTAAGCTTGCGAGTGCACAGCGCTGCGAATATTTTATTTGGGCAGTGCGGGGACATGTAGCCCCCGCCCCGTGCCTCCCCGCGCCTATCCGGGGGTGGCGCCCCCCGGGGGGTGCTGAGTGCGACCGGGGGTGCGACGTTGATCGATGCACGTCTTGCGCCGGAGGCTGCACCCGACGTAATTCATTAAACGCTGAAACTCCAAGCGGATTTTGAGTATTAAAACGATTTCTCACGGGGTTGTCCAGTTTGGCTGCTCCTTTATGTAGGGAGGTTTAAAGCGGTTTGCTTAGTTGATAAAGTGAATAGGAATTAAGTTTAAAAGCTGCAAAGGATTTTGCAGTCTGAGTCAGATCGTCGACGTAAATAAATTAACAAAAGTAAATGTTGAAGACTTGTAGGAAATTAATTCTGGGAATTAGTACGGTTTTGGTACTTATACACCTGCATTATATTCAAAATTATTAATTTAGCACAGAGATCCTTAGTGTTTTCTTTGTTCACCAAGTACTTATAGAACAAAAATAATGTACTTACCTATGCAAATTAATATTGTCTGGTATGTTTCTCAATATAATAAGAGAATTTGGTAGTAAACGAAGTAATTGAGCTTGGTATCTGAAGTCTGAAGATCGGCGAATCTTTACGTCCTGAAAAATAAAACGTGTCAAGCGGCTAGGACGGAGCGCACAGCTCTAGGTATACTTAATAAAGAAAGCATAAAACTCCAAACCAAAAAAAAAACCAAAACAAAAGTTTTAGATGTTTTTCGCTGATTCGAATCAGTGAAAAACATCTAAAACTTTACTCAAATGAGAACAGTATCAAAAATATCTCTAAAAAACCACCACCGACAACCATTCGATTACCCACTCACACAACATATCCCATAAAAAAAGTTCAATCCATAAAACATGGTGATACTTGTTTACTTTTCCACTTCGTACACGTCTTCGACAGTTTGACACCTATGACGTCACTTCTTTCCGCCTCCGTCGTCGACAAACACCGCGGTCACGTCACTTCCCCGACTGTATGTACATACGTCTGGTGGAAGTATACAACAATACAAACATGCACACAACTTTCTTGAGAATATTCTTCATACAATAAACTGTGAATTGAAGTAAATGAAAAGTTTCAATTGAAAGGGAAAGTTGTGAAAGAAAATTAATGGAATGTTTTGAATGATTGGTATTGAGATGATTTGTATAATTGAGATTAATTGTATTATTGAGATGAATTGTATATTGAGATGAATTGTATTATTGAGATTAATTGTATTAATGAGATGAATTGTATTATTGACTCACACACACACGAGATAGCGCCTCACAATCGCAATGTGAGGCGTTATCTTGTGTGTGTGAGTACCTATTAAATATGATAGATGAGTAGACTACATATCAAGGAGTTAGGAGTGTTGATCATTAATTTCTATTGTTAGGAAAACAATTTATTATTTTTTTTATAAAATACTCTTGCTTAAAAGTATGGTTTACTTTTTACCTTGTTAAACCTTCATTTTATCATAAATTCCTCACAAGGACACTGTAGCAACAATCACTAACAATTTAATTGTGGATTCGATTTTTCTCGTGTGAAAAGTTCCGAAGTTTTTCCGATTCTTTTCCGTGTTCAGTGACAAACCGACAGACTTCAACTACCTACTCGTATAATCATAATATTACTAAAGTTTTAAACGCACAAATAAAGAAAAGTAACTACATAAGATTGATATATTTATTTACATATTTAAAAGTTTTATTTAAAACTTTTTATTATATTTACGTACACAGGAAGTGGTGTTTTTGAGGCTTTCTTTTAAAACTTTCAACGTTTAAAAAGCGCTGATTCTCAGCTTAACATTGTACAGATGCCAGCACATCAAGTTACTACAATCTGTCAAATTTCTTTAATACGTTTTCAACTTTATCGCTAAAGCATAAGGTTCAAAGTTGATTGGAAAAAAGCTTGAGACACTGATGTACGGTATCCGTTATACAGGTGTGTACCTACTACACAATATCAGTGTCTCAAGAGTTTAAAATTTATATATACATATTTTAAAATGACGTGTCACTTAAATTTATTTTTTCGTTTTAGTTCGCGTTATTCTTTCTTTTTTAGGTTACGATTTTATTTAAATAAAAGCTTGTTTTTAAAAACTTTTTTTAATTTTTGCGTTTTTCATATACATATATATTTTTTTACCATCGTCCTTATTTTGGTAGTCTTTCTAAAAGTTTAGACCTTATATACTTCAGTCGCATTGAATAATAGCTGGCTCTGTAGGTACCTACATGTAAAATAATTGCGTGTTCATTAAGGAGTCTGTCGGGCCACCGTCTGTGCACAGTGTATCACATTCTCAAAGACTGTGATACGTCAAGCGTTGTTAAAGCTGGACCTGCCGTGGCTTTCTGCTTTGTTCAGACTTGCAGGTCGCTCTGTGGCTTGCAAGAGTTGCAAGTATTTACAGAAATGTTACATTTAATATGGTTTATACATAGTTTAATGTACGTAGTTAGGTATGAATTAACTGAAGATAAAGTAAAAATAATTCATTAGGGACGTATTTTTACTTTTAGCTCCCACAATTCTGACATTAATTTGGTAATGTAAATAGTTAGTTGTATAATAATTTACTATCCATACTTACTTAATATTATAAATGCGAGTGTGTCTGTCTGTCTGATACCTCTTCACGGTTAAACCGCTGAACCGATTTAGATGAAATTTGGTATAGAGATATTTTGAGTCCCGGGAAAGGACATAGGATAGTTTTTATCCATAGGATAGATTTATGTTATTACTTACGGGATCCACACGTTCAACAAACGTGTTTTTTTCGGTGTTTTTGCCTTGTGGTGTAACGGAACCCTTCGTGTGCGTGTCCGACTCGCACTTGGCCAGTTTTTTCTATACTTTATTTAAGTTTGTACACTACCAATTAAAGGAACACCCCGCCTACCGTACAGTCACGAGCATAAGTATGTTTACACTTGGCTTTATTCAAAGGCAATTTGCTCCTTTATTTTGTAATGAAATTTTATGTTATTACGAACATAGTATTTTTCAACCCATAGGTTTATGTACAGTGTCGTATTTCAACGTTGCATTCGTCATTTCACGAAAAAATCGCAATTGAAAGTTGCCAAGTGTTAACATATTAGTGCTCGTGATTGTACACTTCATTGCACAAAAAACGCAACGTTTCACGTTTTCGCGCAAACAGTTTGAAAGTTGGCTGCCGTAATGTTCACGTTCAGGAGTGAAGGCATTTCTTGCTCACCTGCATCGATCAACGTCGGTGGCGCGGGACTCGAGGAAGGCGAGATTATTCAGAAAAACTGGCCCGGGATTTTTCTTGGTGCTCCACGCCATGTAATACTTGGATTAACGATCTTTTTAGTGTTGGATAGCGTCTTATGATGGAAGCTAAGAAGGATTTGAGTGTGTGAGTATGTAGTAGTTTCTTCACAGACACTGCTGTACAATCGGCTTATTAGAAAACAAACAGAGTCAAATTAAATTACCTAGCGAAACTTCGCAGACGTGATGGTATCAATATTTAAAGCTAAAGATGATAAAACAAAAAAAAAGTCTGATTTTTTTGTGGCGTCATGGACCGCAGTTAGTGTAGTCACTCGAAATTTCAGTTTTGGTTCACAGACATGATGACTATCGATATCTGAACACTGGCAGATGATGATGACATAATATATGTTTCTATCAGATAATTAATTTAGGTATATGTCATGGTTTCATTTTTAATTATTTTACCTATTGTGGTATAGTAATTTTATTTTAGGTGCATCGTCTTCACATATTATTATATAATTAATGTATGCAAAATATTGTAAAACATTTTAAAAGAGTGACGGTGAAGTTTCTTGCCCATTCTTCTCCATACGAAAACTACCTGTTGGAACGGGCGACTAGAATCAATTCTATTTGTTGTAATTTCTGACGTTCAAAAGTGCCTTTTATGTGCCTATTTGAAATAAATGCTTCGACTTTGACTTTGTACCAAGTCCACCAGATAAATACTTGTAATTCAAATAAAAAACATAACTGGTGAAATTTGGGTGTACTAAAGGAACTCCTCTACCCAACCCTTCGGAAGAACAAGGCGTGATGATAAGTAATTAAAATAAAGATATACCTACTCTCCACCAACTCCACCAACTTCTACTCCTATCTCCTTCACAGTGCACGCGGTGCGGCTGTGGAATTCACTACCGCCTGAAATTAGGGACTGCCAAACTGTTGCAGTTTTCCGGTCAATTCTGTAAAAATCTCACCGTGAAAACTTAGTTGAAGTGAGTTTGTTTTTGCTAGGAATTGACACTATTGACAGCTCACTCCACGCTCACTTCACCTAAGTTTTCACGGTGAAATGGTTACAGAATCGCACTGCTGTTGCAGTTTTTAAGAGAAGAGTAAAAGAACACTATCTTTCCACTTTATCATAGTTGTGTATGTATTTATTTTTTTGATTATGTTTTAATATTTATTAAAATTCTAGTGATATTTATTATAGAAGTATGTATGTTTATTTGTATTTATGTAAGTATATTCTTATAATATTTGATTAGTTTTATTAAGTGAATTGTTTTTAGATTAGATTGTATGTATTATTTTTTGTCTCCTTTACTCTTTCACACGCTGTCTACATCTCTCTATTTATTGTCCTATCGCAGGTATGCTGGTAGAGATTTCTTACGGAATAAGCATCACATTTGTACCTATTTTTTTGTTCTGTTTTATTTCGTGTCTGTTTATATATACATGTGTGAACATAAATGGTAAAATAAAATAAATAAATATACGCCCATTTCACAATCATAATCATAAGTCCCATTATACACACACAAGTGAAATGTATCCTAAATGAGTGGGAAGCGGTAACAAATGTGTCTTCAGCAAAGAGTATTAGTATTGTCGCGGCGAGCGCACTTCGGAAGCCCCGGAACAGATGCTGCTCGCACACTGACCATGTTTCATGGAAATCTTCATAAATTACTATTTCACTGAACACTACGGATGCCTGCATTATTACTTGCCCCCTTTTCCGAGAAATGTTGGTGCGTGAGGGGTAGCTTATTACGAGCAACTGTTAAGCATATCAGTTCAAAAAAAATTTACAAAAAAAAAAACAACCGACTTCCAAAAAAACACTACAAAGTGAAAAATTACTTTAATTTCGGAAGTCGGTGTCATTGGAGGTCGGTGTTTTCTATCTGACTACTTTGAGAAGAAAGGCCGACAAACCAAGAGGTCACAGTCTTTTTTAAAGTCCAGACATAGTTTTGGTCAGACCATGTAAAGACCATGTAGATCGATGTCTGAATTGGTCTTTTGAGGAAAGTATAACTTGTACAGATTGAGTGGACCTGTCCAGTCAGTGCACACATTTGTCAGTAATCGTGCAGCTCAACTCAAAACTTAAAAAGCTCAACGATTCGATATAACTTTATTGACATACACATTCAACATTGGCTTACATAAATAATGTGTTCTTAAACACAATCACAAGAAATAATTGGTAAAATATAGCAAGCCGTTAAACTTATGCAAGCGGCAAGACCGACTTCAAAGATGATCCAAAATGGACATTTGGACATTTATAAACGTGTAGTTTATAGACAACGTGACCATGACGCGGAGCGTCCTGCATGACACAATACGTTACATAAGGTGCATTGTGATGTCAACGAACGAGTACTTACGCATACATAAGAATCGCCTATATATTTTTAGAGTTATAGTCCTATAGAATACAGGCGTGGCTATAAAATTTTATCTGAAACACGTGTAACGTTATTGTTATTCGACGTAACGTTGTGTTTATTTGTATGTTGTTGATAATTGTAAGCTTCGAATAGACTTGATATGTGACTCCACTCATACTCGTGTTAAAAAAAACAAGGAAGTAAGAAGGTCGTTAAAAAAAAAAGAGTTTAAGTTACAAATACAGGGTGGGAGCAAAATTTAAAGACTGTTATTAAAAAAAAATCTGCTGTTCCGTAGAACCGTGCAATGGGTACAGACACCAGCACATCAAGCTACCCGACACTGTCAAATTTTTCCATACAACTTTGAACTTTATACTTTAGCGATAAAGTTGAAAATCTATTAAAGAAATTTGACAGATTGTAATAGCTTGATGTGCTGGCGTCTGTACCTACGCGGTGAAAATGCGTATAACAGCAATTTTTTTTTTGAACTGATGAAAAGTTTCAACGCAGGGGCGTTCAGAATCATGTACTGAATCCCTAGTAACAGGTTCCCCGGCGATGTCCCTGCCGGCCTGCAAAGCTATTGACGTAAAAAACGTTGATCAGTCGGAGATATCCCTTCGGTCTCCTGAGATTAATTTAGCGGGTAGCGAGCAGGGCGCCAATGTAGACGTCTAGATGGCGCCCTAAGCACCTTTACACGCGGCGCTCACACCGACTATCTAACTTCCTACGACAAAATTCCCCGTAGCGTGCAGTAACACAACTGACTGGAAAATATTGAGGATGACAGTGAAGGATTAGGAAAGTAAAGAAAGTCTTTACTTTCCTAATCCTTCACGATCGATGATGATAAATCGATGATCGAGAATGCAAAATACATCTATCAGTCTTGTTGTGCAACACAGATATAATTCAAATGAATTTATTATTGTAACAAATTACATTGCTACTGTTTATTTATTTTAATAATTTATGAATGTACAGTTGAGAAAGTAATATTTTATAGCATCTTCGTAGAAGATGACGGGACAAGCTGGACATAACAAAGGTCTACATTAGCACTGGGGAGAGGCCTTTTTTTTCAGGATGGGAAATCATCAAATGACCCCTCCCGCTCTGGGTGGAGCGGAAGGGAGTGTCAGACTCTTACTGACTAAAACCCACCCGTGTTCCTTCCTTAGCCCTTTATGTTCCGGGCCAGCGGTAACCCTTTCGGACAATCCCGCTGACTGGGGAGAGGCCTTTTCCTTACTTTTGCTGATACAGACTAACAATAACAGCAACTATTTATTTAGCAGTACTAGACAATACTGATATCCTAAGGTCCGGTTTCATGCTTTTGGGCTTTAGATTATCAGTAAAGACTTTCATAGTTATGATAACCTGGGTCGCACAGCGACACGTGGAACTACAGACAAAAAACGCCAATTAACGTTTTAAATGGTTTTTTAAAATTATTGCATGGAAACCGACGCATATTAAACAATCCGGAGACGATTAGTAACGCATCAGGACTCCACGAGTATTGCTTGACGGTTGGCGCCATATCTACATACAAAACGTAAGTAATTATGTAATTAGGTCCGTGTAAACATAGGTTACAACACTTAATGGGCTTATATACCACTTAATAGCCTGTTGGGCATCCCTACAGCACAGGAAAAGCAATGAGAAAATAATCTCGCATAATTTAAATTCAAAATGTTCTTTCAAGACTAATTATTCCGAAGGCGTTGAAACGTATACTAAATTGCTTACACTTAGGTATAATATCCTTAACTATTTTAAATTTAATAATAATTACCCCAATGAGGGTTTTCTGAAATGACGTTCGCTAGGTGGCAGCACTGACACGTCAGGTCCAGGCATCTGTCAAAGAGCCTATATTTTGTTTAGTCATGACTGAATGATGAACGAATGAATGAATCGAATGATGAACGTCATCATATATTTTATATTGGAAGACCTCTTGTCACAGTGGTGCCAACTGGTGTCGTAAATTTTCACGAAAACCCTCATTGCGTAACACACTAACAGTTGTAATGGCTGTCATTTTGACAGTTCAACAACATTCATTGCGTTGTTTACGTTGTTGAGCAGACAATTTTTTCCAACATATGAACCAATGGATTAGCAACATCCTTCAAAATTATTCAGATTGCGATTGATAGTGTGTTACGCAAAGGGTGCCGGATCTCCGGTAGGTTATTATACGGATTACGTGTTGTTAAGCTGTCATACGCAGACGTTCACAAGTTCACCGTCATTGTCACATTTTGTCAGTTGCAATTGTCGTAGTTCGAAGTACACCCCCCAGTTTACACCCCACCAACTATAACAATAAATAGGCGGCATTCGTGTCCTAAGTCACTGTCTAAACCTACCATCAATTATGTAGGTACCACCCAAACTTAAATCCACAAACTGCAGCGCATTCGGGAATTATCCTTCCTATTTCCCTACTTAATGGGAGACGAATGTCGTTAGAAGTCGCAAGTGCTCGTAAAATCCGGCAGTTTTCGTATTGTCCACAATGGTAGACAAGAAAACTTGTGAGACCGTAGAAGGAGAAAACGTACACGGTGTAAAAACTAATATCGTTGTTCGTCGTTGTCGTACTGCAAATAATTCCACTGTGTTGGTGCAAGTTATTTTGCTCTGTGGTGGTTGCTAAGCGTTTAGCAGCGCAATCTGAACGGTAAGCCAAGTAGGAATGGGGGGTGGAGGCAAGTGGAGCGGAGACGACTAATTGACCATCGACTACATGCAAATCGCTAATTACCGTCGTCGGTAGCCGAGCTTCGTATATAAATAATGACCGATACCATTATTTTCTATTGCCCAAACGGCGAATATCTGATAGTTATGCTAATATTAAAACTACGTACGGGCCTGTACATCGGCTTCATTAGATTTTAATTTTTTTGCGTGTCTGTGCAGAAATGTTGCTAACTATTGTTTGTTTATTACTGTGACTTCGCCTTGGGGGCGTTAAAGTGTTATCTTTAAAGGTTACTGCGTACGTGTAGTTCGTTAGTTTCAGTACTTACGGCTTAAAGTGTGATTTTCAATACATTGTTATAAAAAAATACGTGTGTAACGTTCGTGAGTCGTGATTACACATTTATTGTTTATTTTACTTTGTTTATCTTCACACGTGTCAAATTGCTTGGAAACAATGCCTAATGCTCTTGCGCACCTGCTAACGTTTCTCGTTACGTAACAATTAATTTTGCATCTTCTTCATTAAGCGAATAAATTCTGTCAGCATGCTATTCTCACAAGCATGCTTGTTGTGTAAATAATATGGGTACTTCTAAAGGGACCTTATTCTTCTGTAAATATGCCTGGGTGGATGAAGTTTGCAACAGCAAAGGCTAGAAATGAACTAGTTGATTATTATAGATGCTGGACTAGAGTAATTTAAACATGGTTATACTCCCAATAGAGCAGTGGTGACCCAGTGGTAAAAGTCGTGGGTTCAAACCCAGGCAGCCGCTTTACTTTGTGTAATTAATTTAAAACATCGTGAGGAAACCGCGAATCTGAATTTGGCGAATCTAACGATTTAAATCTTCGTCAATACCATCATTTTATTAACAGCAACATTACAGCTGTTAAGTGCTGCCACCGCTCTTCTAGGTAACCATAGCTTTACGACTGTCCAAATACAGAGCGTTCTTTTTCTAATAAAAATATTTGACGTTGAGATGTCAAATACTAGTGAAAATGACAGATTTTCATGATGGAACTGCTTTCCTAGGAAATCCAAGCTTTATTATTTTATATTTATTTATTCAGTTTCGCACAACAATATACTCCATCTTGTTAGTGTTCTATAATGTGCTCGAATTTCAGTATGATTTCCACACAGCCGGTCGATTCTGTAAAAATCTCACCGTGAAAACTTAGGTGAAGTGGGTTTGTTTTTGCTAGGAATTGACACTATTGACAGCTTACTCCACGCTCACTTCACCTAAGTTTTCATGGTGAGATGGTTACAGAATCGCACTGCTGGATACCTAAGTGAAATAGGGTTTGTCTCTAAAGGACTTCCTAAGTATTCTGGATTATAACTTTATAAGCTTAAGACTTGCTTATTGTTAGAATTGGTTAAATAACGTCACGTTTTAAATAAACATTAAATACCTACTTTCGCCAACCCCTTCAGAGAATACTAGCTTCTGTCGGCGACTTCGTCCGTGTGAAATTTCGCTTTATTATTAGTGACCCCCGCGGTTTCACCTGCATAAGTTCCCGTAGAAATATCGGGTTAAAAATCCTTTGTCCTTTGCCGAGACTCAAACTATCTCTCTACCAAATTTCATCTAAATCGGCTCAGCGGTTTAAGCGTGAAGAGGTAACAGACGACACACTTTCGCATTTATAATATTAGTATGGATAGAATTTATATGTATTTAATTAAAGAAAGGAAATGAAATAGATAGACATTGTGTTGTAGAAACTAGATTTTTCTGCTTAAATCCGACTGAACAATTTACAATTTCTTATAAAATATACACAAAACAATGTTGAAATATGCATCGTATAGTGTAAAGTAAAGAAGTTCAGTAACGAAGTATAACTTGTGCACAGAGGCGCCATCTAGACGTCTACATGGATGCTTAGCTAAATTAATTCGCACCCGAACAAAATGCATCACGGCATGTACCGAATAGATAAAGAATACATGAATATTATATCTTATATGTTACAGGCAAACACGCTGCACACGAAGGGTTCCGTACTGCAAAGTAAAAAACGCACGTAAAATACGTTTCTTGGTTGAAGACCCCCTTTAATTTTTAACTTTATTTAATTTTTATTATGTTTGTTACAGCGGCAATAGAAATTCACACTCTTTGAAAATTTCAACTGTCTACCTATTACGTTTCATGAGATACAGCCTACTGACAGACAGACGAATGGACGGATAGTGGAGGCCTGTTTCCCAGCAATGGGAAAATTATAGGCTGATTATCGCACAAACTGCGCTACAACACCCGATTCTGCACCTTCCGCATCTAGAGAACTGCCTTTTAACGTCATCGGCATAAGGAATAAATTAGCAGTCGAACCAAAAACCTAACGTCATAAAAATCTAGAATAATTATAAAATGCGTAAGTAGTAAATTTAAAATCTTGATACTTTATCTTGGAATATATTTCACAATAAAACCAATAAAGATAATAAAACTACACATTTATTGTAAAATTCATAATTTTGGACTTAATTTGGCATACATTTGCGATTTGATGCATAACATTTATAGGTGTCCACAGCGTTAGTAGAACATGTATCAACTTTTATATCGAAACAAAAACTATATTCTATACGTCATAATTAGATACGTAAATGTGATGCAAAAAGTATGTAAAAACTTGAACACAAAATGATAAAATTACGAAAAGATGGACGTACTTTAATTTGCTTATACAATAGACTCAAACTTATTTCCCGACAGGTAATAATATGGCATACGGTCATTTTAATATTTTTTTATTGGAAACTGAATATAACAGTATTAAAATAAACATGAATAACCAAGTATGGTGTTGTCATAAATATTTACAGCTGAATGCAAAAGGCTTCATTTTGTAAGTATTGAAATAATGTTACGTCCAATTTCATTGAATTTTAATATCGTTCGAATGGTACTTGTGTGTTCTGTTTTTCCTTGTGTTGGCAAAAGCTTATGAAAATACGTAATAATGCCATTCAGTGGGTAAGTAATTTAAAAGTGGCTTGCATTGTTTGTTTGACGAGTTGTTGAATACGCAGTCCAATATTATTTGTGAATTCAATTATAAAAAAAATAATATCCTATGTCCTCTCTAGTCTTTTTTGTCTTCGTCAGTTTTCAAATTGTTTCCTTTATCAAGTCAGCACACATAATACTTTTTGAAGCGACGGCACTGAGCAGAGTAGGTAATGAATGAAAAATGATAAATATTTTGTAAGTAGGTTTGCACAAACACTATAGTCGTTTCGTCTAACACATGTCAATCTATTTTTTTTAATCTAGATGAGGTCGGCGTTTCCTATCTGACTACTCTGAGAAGAAAGGCCGAAACAAACTCAGAGGTCACAGTCTCTTTTAAAGTCCAGACATAATCTTGGTCAGGTTATATGAAGACCATGTAGATCGATGTCTGAGATGGTCTATTGAGGAAAGAACCACACAGATGAATGCATTGAAAACTATTATAATTAAGTACCTACTTGGTAATAAAGGTCAAAATAGTCTATACCTTTGACCGATGTCGAGTTGACATCAACCTAAAACCTTTTTAATGGCCTGGCCATTTTATGAATTCTACTAGCTTCTGCCCGCGGCTTCGTTCGCGTGAAATTTCTTATCCACCCCGTCCCATCGCATCGCCCGCTCTCGCTATTACTTAGTTTTATTTATTTATTAAAACATTAGTCACAAGTAAAAAAACTGTACAAAGATGAACTTAATGCTTTGGGCATTTTCTACCAGTCTACCTTAGGGTGATGCAGAAACAATACTCAGTAGGTGCAGGTGGTGGTGGTGTGGTGTAGGTGGTGGTAGTTTTCCATTAACATTCTTTTTTACTTTTGCTCGGCTCCTAAAAGTCCTAGCGTGATGTTAAATAGCATATATATCCTCTCCCTCAAGAGTAGGGTTATCAAATGCAAACAAATATTTTTTCAGGTTCGACTGTTAGTTCCAGAGATTAGCGCGTTCAAAGATACAAACAAACAAACATTTCAACTTAATTATTATGTAGTATAGATATAAAAAATAAATAATTTAATTGTCAGAGTCTGTCATTGTCAGAATTTTATGAAGATGGCTGAATGTTATTCTGCGGTATTAACATAACGATGAAATATAAAATGCTGAGTCGGTACCTAAAACAGATTCTATCGTGCAATGACCAGACAAAAATGGCCCTTTTGAGGGTGGGGAGCCCTTAAAGTAAACATAATATTTTGTATGTGACTGTACCTATGCCACTGTACTAAATATGCGTTTAAATACTACCTATAATGTGACAAATGACATCCGAATCCATTCAGCCGTTTCGGTGTGATATAGAAACAAACATACAATAAAACCATGCATGTTTATTATATGTATATATTTATATGTATGTGTATATATTTATTTAGATTAGTATAATATACTATAATATACTAAAATTTCAAATCCCTCCCTACCCAGTCATTTTCGACCCATTTCCATTCTCCCATTCCTGTCTAAAGTGCTTGAGGCCTGTGTACACAAGCAGTTTACGGGGTTTGTTCATCGGAACAACCTTGTAAGTTCCTTTCAATCTGGGTTCAGGCCTGGGCACAGTACAGCGTCCGCTCTCCTTAAAGTGACTGGTGACATTAGAGAAGCGATGGAGGATACCAAAGTTACCGTTTTGGTTTTAATTGATTTCTCCAATGCCTTTAACGCCGTCAGCCACGATATTCTCCTTTCTATCCTTTCTCATCTTATGGTTTCGTCCGAGGCTCTGGAATGGTTCTCTTCTTATCTTCGGGGACGTCAGCAGTCGGTTCGCGTTGATCAGAGTTCTTCGAGTTGGCGTGACCTGGATGCTGGGGTTCCTCAAGGCGGTATTCTTTCTCCATTGTTATTCTCCATCTTCATTAATTTTATAACTCACTGTCTTCGATGTTCGTATCATCTGTATGCTGATGATCTTCAATTGTATACATCTGGGCGGGTAGAAGGTTTGTCGGGCGCTATAGCAGATGTAAACCGAGACTTAGATGCTGTCAAAAAGTGGTCTGATAGTTTTGGGGTGTCAGTAAACCCCTCAAAGTGTCAGGCCATTGTAATTGGAAGCTCACGCATGATGGGTAGGGTGACGCTTAGTTCTCTTCCTCCTCTTATTTTCAATGGTACAGTCATACCCATTACCTCCACTGTGAAAGATCTCGGTTTGCATCTTGACTCTACGCTTAGCTGGCAACGCCAGGTCTCTAGTGTTAGCCAAAGGGTCAACTGTACTCTGCGATCCCTGTACCGTCTGAGGAACTTTTTGCCCGCTAAGACGAAAACCATGCTTGTGCAGACTTTAATTTTCCCTATAATCGACTATGGTGACGTGTGCTACTTTGACTTGAACGCGGTTTTGCTGGATAAGCTCGACAGATTGCTCAACAATGGTATCCGGTTCATATTCAACCTCAGGAAATATGACCATGTGTCGAGCTATAGGTCTGAGCTCAGATGGATGTCCATACGCCAAAGAAGAAGTTTGCGCGCTTTGACCACGCTTTTCTCCCTTCTCAACTCTCCCACTCCTCCTTCTTATCTCGTGTCTCACTTCCAATATCTATGTTCTTCTCACGCTAAGAATCTGCGTTCTTCTAACAATCTTCTCCTACTCTGTCCTTCTCATACCTCTGACTTTGTTCATTCTTCCTTTCATATTCAGTCCATTCTTCTTTGGAATGCACTTCCTCTTGATATCAGGACGGCCACCAGTCGGTATGCATTTAAGCGGAAATTGCAGAGTTAATTTCGAAACAAATAGCGTAGAGTCATCTCATAACCTCTCTCCTTTGAATTTGTGTATTTTATATATATATATATATATTATAAGTATATATTATAGTAAATAGTATGTAAATGTATATAACCTATTTATGTATTTGTGTACCTAGTTTTAATAGTTTTTTTTTTATCATTGTTCCTCTCACACAAAGCACCTGCCATCCAATCTCTTCACCACCCTTGGTTGACTGGTAGAGAATGCCTAAGGCATTAAGTCCGCCTTTGTACCTTTTTGTGCGAAAAGTTTAAATAAATAAATAAATAAATAAATATACTATATGTATGTATTTATTGTATTATGTATATGCTACACCGCGGACTACCTACAGTATTTGTCTGTCCTTCCCCTTTTTAAATCCATCCTAAGGTTGTCTTTAAAATATCGCTCTTAGCGATAAGACCGCCCATTGTGTCACCCTTTGTACAGTTTCTATATTTATGTCTGTAATTTATATGGAAAAGAGAATTCTATTCTATTCTATTCTTGTTTCTCAGTTCGGATAAGTAGAACGGCTTTGTCAGCTAAACAGTATTATTAAAAAATATATAAAAGTACATGTCTTTTTGTCGTCACATTAAGCGGGTGCTGGGGGTGTCACAGTGCTGTCATGCAATACTGCAATCATAGCGTGCATTGCGACCGACGTTCTTTCTCCACTCGAAAAATACCAGCTATAAACCCATATATTTATATATCCCTTTCGGAAAGTTTTGGGGTGGTTTTAAGTTTTTTTCTGTCGCATGTACCTGGTAGAACTACGACAACCCAAACCGATGGTACCACACCCACAGTTACGTTATTTAGTACCTATGTATGTACCTAGATACCTCCTGTCTCATAAAATATGAAATAGTTATACATAGGTACTCGCGTAAATATTTTACGAGTCGGTACCTACCTACTATAAAAAATACTAATACATGAGTCAGACATAATTATAAACAGTATGTTAGTAATGGATATTGCAAAACAGTTAATAAAAGAACTAAGTAAGTATATTAGTCATTATATCTAATTGTGATCATCTAATCATAATCAGCCTATATTGTTCCCACTGCTGGGACACAGGCCTCTTCGAGAGGGAGTGGGCTATAATCTACCACGCGGGCCCAGTGCAGGTTGATACCTAGATGTTACATGTCTTCGAATTTTTGGGTCTAGGACATGCCGGTTTCCTCACGATGTTTTCCTTCACCGTTTTGAGAGCAGTGGTGATGAAATAATTTACACGAAGTTAAGCGCCTGTCTGGGTTCGAATCTACGACCTTACAACTCGTAACTCGCGGTCATTACCACTGGGCCACCACTGCTCATCCATCTAATTGTATTTGACTGATTTACGGCTCAACAGTATCCATACTTTGATTGAACATGGGGGAGGCCTTTGCTTAGCAATGGGACAGTAGGTCAAATAAAAACAGTGGCACTCCGGGAGTGCCTACAGAAGTGAAAACAAAACACAAACAGAATATTTCGCCACCACTCACTGACATATCAGATATAAATTAAAAACCGAGTAAATCCCGAGGACAGCCGAACACATCCGAAGCGGGTATTTTTTGAATCGTCTTATAAACAAAACACGCGCGATTTCGCTTACGGTAACAGTAGCGCGAGTTCAATGGTGTTACGGTTACCCATCTCAAAAAATGTTCAACGCGCCTAAAGAAGTTCTCACTTCAATAATTCGATTCTCAAAACGGTCCACATTATAACAGACCATAAATAATAAATGATTTTATTTTTGTAAGTAGGTTTGTACAAATACTTTTACACGTCAATCATATTTAAAAACTTGATGCGGATCTGACTGCTCTGAGAAGAAAGGCCGAAACATACTTAGAGGTCACAGTCTCTTTAAAAAGTTCAGACATAATCTTGATCAGATCATGTGAAGACCATGTAGACCAAATACATAAAATATTCCGGCTTATGGAACAAGCTTACCCTGATAGGTTAGTGCCGCAATTTTCACAATAGCGTGGCCATTAAAATAAAAAAGGTAGCTGAAAAGCCCGAAGTTCTGTGTGCATTAGGTGCATTCGGAGTCACGCACGGATGCCGCGTCACGCAATACGGCTGTTGTCACGTGATTTTGATGCTACAGGTATTATATTTCAGGACCTGTAACTAATAATTCATTATTTCAATTTTTCATAATGAGTCAGCCTCATACCCACGACGCGCGACGTTGGAATTAGATTTTCAAAGGAAGAAAATTTGTAAAATCATTTCTATGAGAAAATAGTACTTCCAAAATGTGTGAAATTTATAGTAAAAACTTTTAAATTCAACATAAAGATCTACGCTAACAAATTCCCAGCTATCAGTCTGTTGAAGTCTGACGGGGGTCCTATTGTTTTACGCAGTATCTGGTTTGTGGAGGTCAGATAAGTAGTCGCTCCATATAAAACACTGGTATTCAGCTGCAGTCGGTTGGACTGGAAGCCCACCCCAACATAGTTGGGAAAAGGCTAGGCAAATGATGATGAGTCTGTTATCATTTAAAGCAATAATAATATAAATATCATTACACACCTGCCAACAATAACCGTAAATAAACTTCTCTGTTTGTTTATTTTCACAAATAAACGATCGCATGAAACACAAAATACGGAAATAGTGATAAAATAACATTTTTACATTCAGCCATGAGCGAATATTCGTATTGGTTTGTGGTGTTATTCAATTTTCAATTTAATTGGTGTCTGCGTGTTCCACCGTTACACCGGCGAGGGTGCGCTTGCACATGGCTCATGTAACCTTCACTGACCTTTATCATGCGTATCGTTAGTGCGTGCACATATATATCATATTAAAAACGAGCACATAAGATTTTTTATATCGCAACATGTAATATATACGAGATTCTTTTACTTTATTTAACTGGTATGTCGTTAACGCGTTATGGACGACGCAGTGTCACGCGGATACCAAATAGTGTCATGCAACATCGCCATTTTAATGTGCATGCCTGCAAAGGGGTGAAAAACACATTCATGATTGATCATAGTAATTAGTACCGTATAAATTATAATTATTGAATTTTGCAGCTCTATATAGGGTATGCTGTAATTCTCTATCGTTGCATTTTAAATAGATAAACATGACCCTTTTAAATACAAATTGAGTGATTAGACTACTTTACAACGAAGTAATGACGCGGCAGTTATGTGGTATTGTTACAAAAACTTCATACGTTAAAAGATTAAGAATAGATCTATCATTAAAGTTTACTGAGGCTCATGGGAAATCGCATTTGGCTAAACGTCGACTTATCTTAAACCGAGTCCCCATTTTTACGTTTCTTTTAAAGTTGCAGAAACAAGAAAGCTGCTCCGTAGAAGGGATACCCCAAATTGAGAACTATTTTTGTAGACATTTGTAGTTTCAATCGTAGGATTTGTACCTATGTATTTATGATATTTTAGAAGATTTGTTTTGGTGAGTCTTGTCACAAGCAATCTAAATGAAATACCAAGTAAAACTGTTTTTATTTTCCACAACTCAAAGTATTTCAGTGGAACCTGCCACTATTTCTTTGAGCAGCATGAATTTTTTATAATGAGGACGATGTACGATGTAAAAAGTTGCTCAGTTCACAACATCTTAATTCAATTTAAAATAAATTAATACCTAAAGTGTAAATATTTTTATGAAAATAATTCTCCTCGCTCACAGCTTCTGAAGTGCAGAAAATGTAAAATAGAGCAAGAAAATAATAAGTTATCGTGAAGCATTCTAAGCGTAGGTAGAAGTCAACGCACTCTCTTATGTTAGGAGCGTCTTCCACATAATGTTCTAGAAAATCCCTGCAGCATTTGTGCGCTACGGGGGTGGAAGTAGTGGGAGGTATGATGTTGATAACCTGGATCGGGAGCGAGGGTGTAGGGTCGCGGACCCTGCCGCACGACCGCACCCAATCTAAACCTTACTACCCTCAGCTCTAACTACCCAGAGGACACAGATCCGACAAGCTCTGATAGAAGAGTTTTGTACCTATTTGTTGGGAAATTAATTTGAAAAGTTTCATGATGTTTTTCATATCAATAATGGTTTTGAGTAAAAAAATCTCCGTCGGTTTTGCAGACAGACACCCACGTTTTATAGCAGAGGTTGGAAGTGTCGTATGTTACCTGTTCGGGTCTTTAGCAGGAACTTTTGTTTAGAAAATATGGCAATATTATTTTTAGCCAGGTCACTGAACCTGAAATCACAATACACATGCATTTTCAGACTATATTACAATTTTTAATCAAATTCCAGCCAAAAATACCAACTAATTAAACACTTTTCGTACATCAAAGCAGTGCAACTTCTGCTCCGACCACATTTCCATGTTAGTTAAGTTTTACATGAATTTTTATACGGTGAGGTGAGGGGAGTTATTAAAAGTTGAGATAAGATTCGACACGATGCGGTGCACGCCATCTAATAGCTCATGACGTGTTCTGTCAAGATATTGTGCGCCACACGAAATAGAAATGGGGTCTCCTTGATAATGGTGCAGAAAACTTTCATAATTTGAAAGTGTTTTGTTGGAAAACTGAAAAATGTGTTGAGAATATTGTTGTCTAGGGTTGCATGATCTCATTTGTGATGCAATTGTACAAAGAGTTACCTAGTTAGTATTTAGGATATACAAAAACGTAGGTACGTGAAAATAATGAAAATAAAAAGGCAGTTAACTAATATAAAATGCTCTTTGTTTTTACTATTACCTATGGGTTGAATGATCCACAAAACTAGCGAGTTCGAATGAAAAACAATTTTATTTTCGAGTCCTCAAACTAGTGGCTTGCTAAATGTCTTCCTAGAAGCTTATGCTTCCATGGAGGCATAAAAATGTCCGGTTCAATATATCCTTTTCAAAATTAAAGTTTTCATTTAAAAGTTTTTCGGAAAATCAAGTGACGAAGTCCTGAAGGAAAATCTTCTCATAAAGGGCAATACACAAATGCACGGAAAACTCTAAGTTCGTCGCCCAGGCTGCAATTGGAACGACGTTCTCGAACCATAAAGGCATTGACACAAGGGGGGGTTCCAAAATTCCTGCATAGGTGGCAATACCACCCGATAGAGTTGCGTGCAAGGTGAACGGACCTAGACGCTCAGTTTAGGCAAGCTGACATCTATATTCTATACTATGCCTTATATAACATCACAACCTTTGTGTTAAAGGGTGGACAGTTGGAAGGAAAATTTTGACATTGTTTGATATTTTCTTTGTTTGAGGGTTCACTTTTGGTTGTATGTTTATCCTCTTATTATGTGTTTTAAGATGTGAAGTGTAAAGCTTTCATGCGTATGTTTTGGATAATCAACTCACTGTTATCGATTTCATTTAGTGAAGTGTTTCTTACACATACCTACATTTATAAACACTCGCCTTCTTCCCATGGGGATAGGCAGAAACTACAGAATGCCACCTGCTACGATCCTTTGTTAGTTTCTGGATAAGTTCTGTATCTACCATTATCAAGACTTTCTATGAAATTATCTGCCCAGGATGTGGTTTTTTCCAAAAGTGGTGAAAAGGCCATAGTCTAGTTAAAATACCTACCTAACCTACCTATACCTTAATAACTTATCTTTTTTATATGCACGTGTTCCTGTGACAAATAAACATAATTCCTTTCTACTTTCTTTACCTGAGTCACTAATCAATCTATAGTTACATAGCGGCTGACTTTTATACCGTCTCAACAAAAACAGGGTATAAACGGTAAACGAAGTAGAAGCCAGAAATCTCTTTTTACCGACTTAAAAAAAAGAGGTTATCAATTCAACACGTATGTATATAATATTATTGGAACTGCATTATATTCACATATCACAATCTATTAGGGCTTCCAAATAAATATACAAAATTTTATAGATGTATGTAGGTATGTCCACGCATTTCTCCGCAACTATTAATCGGATCGTTTTTTTATTGGCTTACATTTACTTCAACTTAGAGAACAGTGCAAGTATCATCAACATCGATTCAGTAATTTTCAAGATATGGACTAATACGTGTAAGTGTGACGGCCTGGCTTATTGATACGGGCTTCGGGTGTAGTGTCAAAGGGAAAAACGTCTCAAAACCTTGGTCAAATTCTAGTGCAATATTTACAACAAAACTATTACCATATTATAAAAATTACTAAATGAAAAGTAATTTAAAAAATTAAATCGACTTCAAATAAAAGAAATTAACTCAAAATTATGAAACTTTAATTTCGGAAGTCGGAGGCAAAAAATTAAACTTCTGAAATTAAAGTTTCATAATTTTGAGTTCATTTCTTTCTGAAGTATTTTTTTTCCGTTTTTTTCTACTCCATTCAAACTTTTATACCCTGTTTTAGTTAAGACGTTAAAAAACGTCAGTCGCTATCAGGTTACTGTATTCAATAGAATCTATAGACTGACGCTTAGATGCCCACCACTTTGAAGGATGTTAACCTTTGAGGATCGGAGACTCGTAAACTAATCGATACTAATGTTGAAGGGTAATCGGATACGCCTGTTTTGATATCAAATATTTCGTGACTAGTATTTTGCGGGTAATTGACGTTGTATTTTGTGAATATATTTATTTATTTATTTAAACTTTTCGCACAAAAAGGTACAAAGGCGGACTTAATGCCTTAGGCATTCTCTACCAGTCAACCAAGGGTGGTGAGGAGATTGGATGGCAGGTGCTTTGTGTGTCTCTTTTGAGTCTAGTTTACTTTTATCATAGAGTAAGGCTGAATAAATGGTCAGCGGGATTGTCCGAAAGTGTTACCGCTGGCCCGGAACATAAAGGGTTAAGGAAGGAACACGGGTAGGTTTCAGTCAGTAAGAGTTTGACACTGCCTTCCGCTCCACCCAGAGCGGGAGGGGTCATTTGATGATTTCCCATCCAGAAAAAAAAAAGGCTGAATAAATTACTCACATATTATGCGTCATTTTCCTACCTAACAGAAAGTCTGAAATAAAAGTATTTCTCAATTCATAAAACGAGAACTTCTCCTTACTTAAGGGGCTTACATGACCTAAAGCGCGGCTAGCCCTTACAAGCGGGCTTGTGGCGCTGCTACAGCTCCATGTACGATACTGGTATTCAGTTGCATCCGGTTTGACTGGAAGCCGACCCCAACATAGTTGGGAAAAGGCTAGGCAGATGATGATGACTTGTAACGGTCGCGAATCATATACGTACGTAAGAAAATTCGAATATCGCGGGCTATCCTGGCGCTTCCTTCTTAAATGAACCTAGGGCAGCTCGCTCAGCAGTCACCCTTACCAGTATTACACCATTGAAGCAAACTATGCTTAAGCATTCTTTTTTAAATCTATGTGTAAATACCAAGCACGCAATGTGTTTACATCAAGTACCTAAAATCTTTTTAATTTATCTAACTCATACAAAGAACACGCATATCGGAATCATTTTCAAATAATTATATTTTTTTGTTAGACCTCTAGACTCTAAACAAGATAGGCATATCCATGATTGAATCGGTACAAATTGTAGGCCTGAGGTCTGGGTGGCTACAGTGTTATTAGAACTTGGCGTAAACTGGCATAATGTTTGACCTAGGGGCATCAACACTGCAGTGCCTCTTCATGTCCTGTTATAGCATTATGAATCGTCTATTCGTGTTCGTGACGTATATTTAAGTTAAAAGACAGATGGTTTTGATTCAATAATCCAAACTATGTAATAATAATCTTAACTTAATAGGTGTTTACAGTACCCGGCGAAAAATATTGCACATCGACCTTTGGAAAGAGACAATCGGCTAATTTCGGCTTCGTGGAGCGTTATCTCTGTCGCACGAAATACAAACAGTCCGGTATCTATGTATTAGGAGCTGTTAAAACAATTATGATTTGCTTCTTTTGATAATTATTTTTATTCTTTGTATAAAATACAAAAAAAGGTAAAGGTCGATGTGCAATATTTACCGCCGGGTACTGTACTTATGAAATTGCCGTTTTACATAGATAAAATGAAATATATGTTTTTTAAAGAAAATGTTGTGTTTCGTAAATCGATGTATTGGTCGTTAGTGAAGATGTACTTTTGCCATTTTAGTGGAAGTTCGTTGATGGCTCTGCTATAAAAATCCTAGTGACGGGAATCGATTAAATCTTTAGAGGCGTTTGTCAGCGCCTTGTAGAAATTTTTCCCTGTAAAAAGTTATTCAAATTCCGAATAAAAATAAGGATAAGTTGGACCAAGGTCTGTTGAATATGGTGGGTGACAAAGAGTTTCCAGTCGTAACTCCTGTAGTTTTGAGACGGCCGGTTGTGCGGTGCTTCGACGAGATTTTGTTGTTTTTGTTTTGTGAGTTCATACGGTACCCACTTTCCGAGCTTTTTATCTTTCCAATTTGAAGGAAATGAATTAGTATCGATTTATCACTTACGTTGAAGGCTGCTGCAAGTTCTAACATGATTTGAGATGAATCTGCGTCCACTATAGTTTTCAATTCATCGTTGTTTCGGTCGGCCACGGGGTTCATTGTTGAGATCAAAATTTCCAAAACCGAAGCGATCAGATCAAAATCGGATCGTGCGTTCACATGCGGTACCATGTACAATGTACATACACGTCGTTAATATTGCATGCTGTCTGTGTTGCGTTGGTGTCCCGACGGAACTTGTATTCAAAAATATTGCGTAATTTCGATTTTTCCATGGTTACAGAAACAGCGATATTAATAAACAAATCAAACGGCGGGAAAACAAATGAACAACGATTTTGAAAAATAACATGTCATGCTATACTATTAAATTAATTTGAATTTGTAATTAAACTAAATAGAATGAAAAATATCGATGTCTTCACATATCAAAAATCGGCATTTTCATAGGTAAAGATCTATTATTAGAAATGCGAAAGTCAGTTTGTTTATTTGTTACTCAATTACGCTAGAACGGCTAGACGGATCTGGATAAAATTTGGCACGCAGGTAGACCATGCCTGGGTAAGGACATCAGCTATTTGACATCCTGGATCGCAAACAAAGTCGCGGGCAATAGCTAGTCCCTACTATCCATACTAATACATGTAAACATTGCGATCTCTAGGCAGACTTTTCGTAATTCTTGTACCGTCTCTACCCCGTTAGCATAACGTGATAATTTATCTGGAACAATATTATTACTGCCTTTAATATGATAAATCCGAAAGTGTGTCTGTCTGTTACCTTATTACGTTACCGCTGAACGCTGGTTATGAAAATGCCCATATTTAGATGTTAATGTCTAATGGAGGGACAAAGATAATAATTACTTCATTTACAATCAGCTATGTCTGTGACGAATCAGTGAAAACGGGGAGAATGGATGTGAGTAAAAGTGAAGGTGCGCGAAAGCCGACATTCCGGATACGCTACTTCAAACGCCAAGACAAGGCTCCAAGTTTGTTTTGGCTTTTCTTCTAGAGCGGCAGGAAAAACAGCAGTCAAGTAAAGTTTTGTTGTATTATAAGTTTTGGAACAAATACTTTTTTGAGTTTGGATGTTCGATCGACCTGTGAAAGGCGGGCATTTTGGGGGAGTGTCTTTAGTAATTTTGACATTCGACACGTGCTAATTCTCAGTCTAGTTTGAATAAATGACTCTGATTTTGATTTTGTGCGGCTGTTATAATTAGGCCACGGGCCCCTTTAAAAAAATACTCTGTATTGCTAATATTCCTGTTAACCTCTCCAATTAGGCTCAATAACGCAAGTATTTGCAGCATCACTGGGTGCACTACATTAGTGAGGCAGGATTGGAACTCAAGTCCACTCGAACTTCAGTCCAACGCCCTAGGCCAGTAACCCGTAATTTATTTGTGCTTAGCGACATTTAACACCCATGTAAATTGGCCTAGCACCAGGTGGATAGTATGCTTACGCTGGGAGCAGCAAAAATTGCGTCACCGTGCTTCGGGTGACAGATTTTGGCGATGAGCATATGCATCAGTTAGAGAATTGAAATAAATTAAGTTGATATTTGAAATTATAATACTTTTTTTATATGTACAAAGAGGCTCCTTCAAACAGGCGCGACACGACACGCGACACAAAGGCACCGCAAGTCGCGCAACGAGCGGTGTCGCGCGCGATTATATCGCGTGTTGCGGCTGTTTGTAGGAGCCTTAAGACGGAATGACGATGAGGACTCTGCTGCGCACAAACTGTTCACGCTCGTTACTTACGTACCAGTAACCTCCATCAAGGGCTTGCAGACATAGAATGTGGACGCTAGCCAAGAATAAGGAGTTCGCACTCTTGCACCACCTTCCGGTCGATTCTGTAAAAATCTCACCGTGCAAACTTAGGTGAAGTGAGTTTGTTTTTGCTAGGAATTGACACTATTGACAGCTCACTCCACGCTCACTTCACCTAAGTTTTCACGGTGAGATTTTTACAGAATAGCACTGCTGATGTTTCTCTTTTGCAGTTGTATATCCTGCAGTATGACGTCACGCGGCGATGCAAGGACTTTTCATTTCCTAGACTATTCGGTCGTAAATGATGAATGGAATTCTTCTCTAATAAAGAGCCGCCGCCCGCTCGGGTAGTTTAAGTCCGTGGCTTTGCCTGCGATCTAGTTTTCTTTTACATTTCCGTTATTGAACATTGATATTTTTAGAAGATTGAACCATGAACGATGAGAAGCTGCGTTCGCCGGAACTTCTGCATGCATGGCGGAAGCCGGGCAGTCTGCCTCCCCCTGTTACCAACCTTATTGCCTGTGTGCTGCTGGGGAGTTTGTTGCGCCACTTCTTCTTCCCAGATAAAGCACTAGAAAGTGGTGAAGGTCTGGCGTTTTGGGGGACTGGCTTATGTACCTAATTTCGACGTTCGTAAAGTGCCTTATTTGAATAAATTACTTTTGTTTTTGATTGACTGGCTAATTATTATGCCACTTCAATAGTTCAATATTCAAAATCCACCTATGTGGCCTGTCTGATGCACTACCAACACAGACCAGGCTCAGTGGACCGGCAGGGCTACAGAGCCACTCGAAGGCTTGTTATTTACCGACATTTGTTTTGTCGCTCCTCAAATAATTCCAATGTACAGACGCCAGCACATCAAGCTACTACAATCTGTCAATTTTTTTAAATAGATTTTCAACTTTATCGCTAAAGCATAAGGTTCAAAATTGATTGGGAAAATTTGACAGTTTCGGGTAGCTTGATATGCTGGCGTTTGTACCTACCTATAAAAAGTTACAACAAACGAACGAACAAATACAGAACAGCATTTTTTACAACATTCTAAGATTTCTAAGAACTCAATACGGGGTAAAGTTTCTTGACACTGCAATTTGAGGTCTAAAGAAATTGGAGAAGTGACTGAAACTGCTTCTCTATTTACGCTTGTACTATGAACGACACTGCTGATAACGCATCGTCGCCGCGTCGTCGTCGGCAGACATCCAGTCGTAATCGTAATACCTCAGCATACACGTGTACAGTACCCGGCGATAAATATTGCACATCGACCTTTGGAAAGAGACAATCGGCTGATTTCGGCTTCGTAGAGCGTTATCTCTGTCGCACGAAATACAAACAGTCCGGTATCTATTAAGAGCTGTTAAAACAATTATGATTTGCTTCTTTTGATAATTATTTTTATTCTTTGTATAAAATGGTTTTGTGTAAAAAGGTCGATGTGCAATATTTATCGCCGGGTACTGTATAATGTTGGGATTGACTGATAAATTCATATGTCCCCATGTGGTTCATGTGACCTTTCTGTGAGACGGTATTGTCAAAAGCATAACCAACTAATAATGTTCACGAAGCTTGGACACAGGCCTCCTTTCTGTGAGAGGGAGTGGGCCGTAATATACCACGTGGGCTTAGTGCGTGTTGAGATGTCAAATGTCTTCGATTTTTTATTGTAGGACATGCCGGTTTCCTCACGTTTTTTCATTCACCGTTTTGAGAGCAGTGGTGATGAAATAATTTACACAAAGTGAAGCGCCTGCCTGGGTTCGAACTTACGACCTACAACTAGTAAGATGAGGCCGTTATTACTGGGCCACCACTGCTCAAAAGCTGCTCAAGTCTTTGTTAAAAGCGACGAAGGGGAATTAGGTGGATAAGTATAACCACATAAGTGCTTTGCACAACAATTCCCGCTAAATCGAAACTTCATCAAGGTTGAAACTATCGAACTATCACATACACAAATAGACCTAGTTGTTTTATGATATGTACAGTGTAAGTAACATTCAACCTTAGGGTGAAAACGCAATTACATAGGTAGGTAAATGTCATAAAAACAAACAAACAACAGATTTTTCCTGTGAAAATAATGCAGTAGTATAAAGTGTTGTAGGTAGTTGACTACAATGACATTTTTACCCTAATACATGAGCTGAGTAGGTCGTCTTTGACAACGCTTATTTGAATTTGTACTGTGTAAGGTATCTATCCTGAGATAAAAAATATCTATTCACTTAGTCTAAGAGCCAGCTGTTCAGTCTGTTCTTAAAGTACAATGCTTTTATAATTCTTATCTCCTTTACTCTTTAAATAATAAAATATGCAGTTAAAAAAAACACGCATTTAAAACGCAGATAAAAATATAAAATAAGTAATTTGACATAAATTTAATTCTAAAAGTGTGGAGTGCTTTTTAAATTAATTATAAGTGCGCTCCACGCTTTTATAATTCAATTTAAGTCAAATTACTTGTTTTATTATTTTTGGTGCATTTAAAAAGCGTGTTTTTTTTTAACATTTTAGTCTTCGTCAACGAAGTTATGACAATTAGGGGCTACTAGCAAACTCGAGGGGTTTACAAGTAAAACCCTAAAGAGTTCTACTATCGACCTCCTGGCTCCATCATCAGATCCTCGACAGTAAGCGCAATATACTGGACTCGTCAAAAGGAATTATATGAGCCCAAACTTGAGGGGCTTACTAGTAACCCCTAAAGAGTACTACTATCCACTTACTAGCTCCGTCATCAGACCCTCGACACCAAGTGCAATCTATTGGACTCGTCAAAATAAATCATATGAGCCCAAATTAGAGAGGTTTACTAGTAGCCACTGAAGAGTTCCATTATCCACCTCCTGGCTCCATCATCAGACCCTCAACATCGAGTGCAATATATTTGACTAGTCAAAACGAATCATATGACTCCAAACTCGAGGGGTTTACTAGTAGCCCTTTAAGAGTTCCACTATCCACCTTCTGGCTACATCATCAGACTCTCAACACCAAGTGCAATATGCTGAATTCATCAAAACGGATCATATGACCCCAAAATCGAAGGGTTTACTAGTAGCCATTGAAGACTTCTACTATCCACCTCCTGGCTCCATCATCAAATCAGCTCCAAGATACCAAATTATAGTTTTGTCTTCCGAACTACAGATACATTGAAAGTTTTATTTCGATACGACAATTAGAAGTAGGTTAAAATTGACTTCTAAGGTTTTGTTACATTGTTAGTTAGTTATTTAACTAACTACAAGTTAGAACTTACAAGTGAAGTTAATAAAAGCGTGTTAAAACGCCTTTGTGTCGCGCGTGATTTTGGTCGCGCCTGTTTAAAGCATACCTATATTTTATGCCACTGTTTCATAGATAGTCCCGCAGTAAAAGTTAGCAATACTTAATGTGAGCACTTTCACTTCTGAAGGATTGCCAATGAATTGAAAGTCAGCCTGTATAGCCTCTTAAGCTGTTCGTGAATCGTGTTGTGTGGAGCAGTCTCATGCTTTTATCAGCAACCTAATTGCGTAACGCATTTACAATCACAATTCGAAAGACTTTGAAGGAAATTGTAATCCATTGCTTCATATGTTTAACAAATTCGTCTGCTCATCAACGTAAATAACGCAATGAATGTTGTTGAACTGTCAAAAGGAAAGGCAGTGGCATCGTAATGAGGGTTTTCTGAAATGACGTTCGCTAGGTGGCAGCACTGTCACGTCAGGTCCAGGCATCTGTCAAAGAGCCTATATTTTCTTTAGTCATGACTGAATGATGAACGAATGAATGAATCGAATGATGAACGTCATCATATATATTTTATATTGGAAGACCTCTTGTCAAAGTGGTGCCAACTGGTGTCGTAAATTTTCACGAAAACCCCATTGTTTGTGGTCAATCAGAGGTCACAAAAAAAAAAGAAAAGTATGTATCTAGCTAGACGCTAAATTCGTGAGTGCCAAACTTGCAGTCTTCTTGGTAGTAGCTTCTAATTAAAACATAGACCAGTACATGTTACTAATTAAAAAATATAACCTACCTAAAAAATTACATTTGTAAGTTAAAATAAGGTCCCCAGTCCCTCTGTGTATAGAAGTTAACGGAACACTTTTATTGCGTAATGAATGAGAGGTCGGCGCTCGGGCCCAGGGGGCGTAAGGGGGTGCATCGAGGTGGGGTGCAATACCACCCCACGAGCCTTATTTCGGGTCATCGAGCCCGACCTCGCAAGCAACGAACGCAGCTTGAACCGCCTTGCAAAATGGAGTTTTCATCTTGGATTATTAATTTTACCAAAGTGTTAGATTAAACTAATTCAGTAAAAGCTCTCACCATATTACATGCATGAATTATAGTTTTGCATTTTTTGTAATATATTTTTGTTAATAATGATAAAGGTTAGATATTTCGTGTCTTATAATAAGCTAATTAGAATAACATTGTTACTAATTTAGAATTTAATTAGACTCTTCGGGCGTTAACGTGCCTAAAAAGTAAAATAAAAAAAAATGTTGCATAAAATAGGTTACATTAAAAAAACCAAATGATGATTTAATTAATAAACTACATTAGCGTCCGAGCTAGAATATTAATAACGTACCTAGGTCACAAGTACGAGGCACTAAATGATTGTTAAGTCAATATGATCGTGCAACACGTTAGCGCTAGGACCTCGAAGAAAAACGAATACAGATCTCAAAGCATCGATAGGTACCTAGCATGTTTATGCTAATAAAAGAAAATTAAAAGAAAAAGGGGATAAAGCGATTTATAATTAATTTTCCACCACTCCTCATTTATCGAGGAGTCACGTAGACAACTTGTCTTATAAAGCAATTAGGTAATGCCAACTCAGGTGTACATTTTCGTCAATTTTATTGTGAGAAAAGATTGAATTTTTCAACAAAAGACCTTCCATATCCATTAGAAGTTCGGAAGCGTTACTCATTAACACTTTAATCTTTGTAATGTTCTAAATAATAATTCTGCGTTTGAAGTACGTAAGGTGGAATCTAATCACGTCAACGTTGAATCTCTCACGTGCCGAAAACAGTTTCTTTGATGTTTGTCGAGGACATTAAAGTCCACTATTTTATTTATTTTAACACGCTCACGTGAGCCTCCACCAAATGTTGTAAATGCACGTGATACGGGCGAAATAACTATTTGTATGTAATAGGAACCGAATCGCGAATAATTTTCCCATATCGTACAATTAAATACATTTTTATGTCGATTTTTTTATCTTTTGCGTATCGTTTTGGTTACCGGTGGTAAGTTTTCTAGGACCATGCAACGGACACGTTTCTTAGGATCGATTTTTTTAATCGCCTAAATGCCTACTTTCACTGTTTCCAGAAGAATATTTTGATACTCCGTCTTAATCATAACACTTCATAATCCTGGTGATAATCGTAATTGTAGTTTGTAAGACAAGGCTGACATAGAAATTGGACGGATCCATTTTCACACAGTAGCAAGAATTTAACACGCTTATCAAAGTAGCTTTATATCATTTGCATAAATTATCGAAGAAATAACGGAAGGAATAATAATTAATTTCTGGTTATTTAGCCTCAAAGCTTTGCGATAATTATCTAAATGCATTTTTGTGACATTGAGTACAGCGTGGCATATTAAAATGACAACCACATCTTGAACGAAATGTATGTTCTATGCAATGTGATTCTAATTATTATCCGTCACTGCAATACGCAGTAGACACTCAAGGCTGACTAATTGTACAGTTTTCATTAGTCACACGTACCTATAATTTATAATCTGTTAAAATTGTTAATTTGTTATTTACGTTTTTATAAAGTCTCTCAGTTCCGGTTCAGCGATTTACCTACTAATGCTATTAATTATATTATTTAGTCCCGGATCTATTTTGCGGATTCCTCACCATTATGGTTGAAAATTAAAATGATCTCATCCTGGATCGGTATTTTTCTTAAATTCTCTTTTGATTTAGGTGAATTGAAAAATAAATCCATAATCCCGTTTTGAAGTTTGAAAACTGGGTCGACGTGACCAGTAGTTGCTTAAATGGAGTGCTTTCTTGTACAAGGTCAAATTAAATTACCTAGCCAAACTCTGCAGACGTGATAGGTCTTGTATCGATTTATAAATACGATAAAATAGAAATAAAAACGTTTTGACGTGTTTTTTTTTGGGGGTCGACGACCGCTCGTATTATTGTTACTGGCTGTATGAATTGAGAAAATCTGTTCAAAATCAAAATCATCAAAATCAAAAAGTATTATTTCACATAAAGGCTCCTTCAAACAGACGTGACACGACACGCGACACAAAGGCACCGCAAGTCGCGCAATGACCGGTATCTTTGTGCCGCGCGCGATTATATCGCGTGTCGCGCCTGTTTGTAGGAGCCTTAAATTTAAATGGGCACTTATGAAACGTCAGAAGCTAGGGGCACGGTTCCAACTGGTCGTTTCCTATGGTTCTCCATAGGAAACGACCAGTGGAAAAAAACCAGCCAAGAAACTCCACGCGCGGTTACTCTTTTAAAAATAATTGGCTTTTACAATGTTTTCAAATTACAATAGGTATGGGAGGATAGCGTAAGCCTCAACAAGTCATCATCTGCCTAGCCGTTTACCAACTATATTGGGGTCAGCTTCCAGTCTAACCGGATGCAGCTGAATATCAGTATTTTACATGGAGGGACTGCCTATCTGACCTCCACAACCCAGTTACCGGGTAATACGATCCCGGTAAGCCTGTCAACAAGTATCAGGTACTTAATAAAATTAAAAACGGTCTACAGATCTAAAGTCTACAAGGCCTACAACGTCCTCACATTTACAAAATATAAAATAATCTATGAAAAGGATAAATAATAATATAAAAACTACTAATAAAATATAAAAACTATTGATAAAATATGAAAACCTATAACCTGTTTTCTCATCACGTCTGTGAAGTTCAAAAAAAAAACGCTTGTTTTTTTAAACTGATGTGTCATGTGACTATTGCGTAATTGCGTTCGATGACCCCACAATAAAATCATCAAATTAATTATTTTCGAAGTGAACACTTCTTTAGCATCGTTGTGATTTGAAATTTTATGAAAAGAAAAAGCAACAGTAAAAAGAGACATGTAAGATTTAACGTGGGAGAAAATGAGATTGGAAGCATTATACAGTGTTTTTGTTTTTTATTAGTACAAATGACATCACATTTAATGGATGTGCGGATGTGGATGTGGATGGATGGATGGATGGATGGATGGATGGATGGATGGATGGATGGATGGATGGATGGATGGATGGATGGATGGATGGATGGATGGATGGATGGATGGATGGATGGATGGATGGATGGATGTATGTATGTATGTTCTTTAGCATCGTTGTGATTTGAAAGTTTATGAAACGAAAAAGCGACAGTAAAAAGAGATATGTAAATTCATAAGATTTAACGTGGGAGAAAATGAGATAGGAAGCATTATACAGTGTTTCTGAAGGTTTCACTTCTATCACGTGTGAATTGCACACATGCTGTTTTTTTTTTATTATGTTTAGATATCGATCTGTGGAGTTTCGTTAGCTAATTTAATTTGACCCTGTATGCAAAAGTTCATATTAAACCCTCTATCACAACTTTAATCAAAAGGTGTTTGAGAAACATAAACAGTATTTTTTCATAGGTCCTAATTAAATAATTTTAAATCGTAGATTATACCTAATAACTGGATTAATAGCATCTAGGCTCATTAGCACACTTGTGACTATGTTTAGCACCTAACTGTAGATACAGTTATATCTAAAAACAACAAAACAGGTGGTGGTAGTGTAGTGAATGCTGCCCAAACGCAGTTGAATGCGACGCTTATAATTGCATTTGCCATATTTGAAATTTTTATAGAGGTGTCTCTTGGAACGTTGATAGTATTATATTACAAAGTTATAGCTATAATTTTTGAAGGGTGAGACAAAAATATCAGGTATAAATGCATAGCATATAAAACAATGTCTAGGGAAGATATAGGTGCAGTCAGATAAGAAGAAGGCCTTCTTTGAGAATAAAGGATAACTGCAGGCTTAGCACGAGTACCGTAGAGAAAGGTTTTGTCGACGGAAGAGTAGACAAAAATGACGTTTCCGTGTAGACAGTAGAAAGTTTTCTATTGTCTTTTGCATGGCGATTACTAAATTAAATGTGAAGTGAAGTGTCTTCGCTACCCTAGACAATTGTCTACAACGTCAACCATGACGTAAAATTTTTCTCCTATTTTGACAGTTTGGGATAGAAAACTTTCATACAAAAATCACACTAATATTATAAAGGCGAAAGTTTGTGTGTGTGTGTTTATATGTTTGTTACTTCTTCACGCTCAAACGGCTGGACGCATTTTGATAAAATTTTGTATGGAGGTAGCTGACACCCTGGATTAACATATAGGCTACGTATCGGATTGACATTTACGCGGGTGAAACCGCGGGGCGCAGCTAGTATTCTACATAAAAAAGGACGGTGGATTATTTGTATGGTTTTAGGATTAAGTTAATCTTATAATTAGAGGGAAGACCCAGATGGAGGTTTTTTTAATTAATTGTTTATAAAATCATCAAGACATCGCTCCTTTCATGTCTCATTACATTCAAAGTTACTTAAAGAGAAATCCATGAAAATAATATAAAAGACAGGTCGACAAAAACATTAAGATTAATTCAACCGATATAGTCTGCATACACGCATTGCATAGCAATACTTGCAAATGCATTTTTTTCTTCTAACGAGAATATTTAATAACTAAACGCTGTTTGCGCTTACCGCGGGGATGCGCGGGCGGCGGTGAGGTGGTGTGCGGACTGCAGCTATTAATCCAATGCGCGCGCCCCGACAGGTGAGCCGCGATAATCTTGCGGACTTGCGCCTGCGCTTACAAACAGCGTGACCTTTCCGTAATTGAATAGGCGTGCGCGTTTCGAGCACCGCACGCACGTTCTAAACGCACGCGAGCGATTAACTATACAGGTACTATACAGGGTGAATTTTTCAGGTAATGTAGGTATGAATACTATAAAATAAAAAGCAGTTTATTAAAATCCAACATTTTCCTTAAGTTTGCCGTATGTCATTATTTTCCATAATTCGATCCATATTAGCGACACTATCGAATCGTGTAATAATACAGTGTGTTTTTTTTTTTCAAATTCAACAGGTCCGATTCCTGGATAGAAAATTGATTTTTCAAAAATCCAATGATGCAGTTTTAGTTTTCATCAAAATCGAGCACGCGACTCCTTTGAGTACTTTTCGCTATTCCTCATAGTTTCGGATTTGGACATCTACGCCCACTGGAAAAATTCACCCTGTATAGCTGATTTTTGCAGCCCAAGTACTCGTGTAAATGCATTGTTTGTATGTCACTCATAAATTTTGTAAAGACTGTGAGTTTACACTGTTCCCTATTCAACATCATCTACAAGAAATGTAATACTTATAGATTCATCGAAGACTATCTAAATCTTCTTCACGTAGGTACTAGTGGTGACAAAAACATAATTTCCACAAAGTACTTGAGTTGATACATTTTGGAATGACTTAACAATTTCCTAGCACTAAACCATTCTGCTGACTTAATTCTGTTCGCGTACCGACGCGGACGGCTGGCTTCTTCACATTTCCCTACATTATAATGTAAGTATGTAAAACTGCCCTTACTTGAAAGGATGGAAAAAAATGTAAATGTTCTCCCATTGTTTTGAGTTTTAGTGGCTTGTTAATATATTATATCGTTATAATATGCAAATGGCTATTTCTTGGTATCGAAGGGATTTTCTTGCTTCATTGGATTTAACGTTTGAGAAGTGTTATCTGCTTAGCGTTTATAATGCTTACCATGTAATGTTTTCTATTCCGCAATAATACAATATGGTTATGTGTTATACCATACTACGTATTTTAGAGCCTAAGCCTTATTGCTTACATTTGGCCCCAAAATAGTGTAGTTTTAAAGAGGTGGGTGATGAGCTGTGTTGCATCAAGATAAATACTCTAAGTATTGGTCAGCGGGATTGTCCGAAAGGGTTACCGCTGGCCCGGAACATAAAGGGCTAAGAAGGAACACGGGTGGGTTTTAGTCAGTAAGAGTATGACACTCCCTTCCGCTTCACCCAGAGCGGGAGGGGTCATTTGATGATTTCCCATCCTGAAAAAAAAAGGCATGCTTCACACCTGTTCGGGTTGGCATGATTTGGCGCAGCCGGGTGACATAATCGAATATACCGGGTCAAATTAAATTAGTTAGCAAAACTGACGTGATGGGTAACGATACGCCATTCGCGCAGCGGTCGTTGACCCCAGAAACAATATTTTTTATTTTCCTATCACGTTTTATTTTTCCTATTATATTTTTTTTTGTTTTATTATGTTTACTAGTAGATATCGAAACCCAACACGTCTGTCGAGATTCCATATACTATTTTTTTTTAATTGTTTGATTTTGATAACCGAATTATAATTTCTATGCTAGGAGTCTAGAATCATGTACTGAATTCATGGTAAGAGTGTGCGCGTCGATGTCCCTGCCACCCTGTTTAAATATTTTAGCGCCCAGTTGTGCCGAATATTTTGGCGCCCAGTTGTGCCGAATATTTTGGCGCCCAGTTGTGCCGAATATTTTGGCGCCCAGTTGTGTCGAATATTTTGACGCCCAATTGTGCCAAATCCTGCCGAATCACGCCGACGCGTACAAGTGTGTACCACGCACAATGCATGTAAAAAGCAATATATGCACGATTTTATAGCTCAGAAGATTTTTGAGATTAAAAACCAGTCGCTAAAGTCAGTTAGTTGCATACAACCTGATCACCATCATCTATTCTAAGCTGCTAAAATTACAACAAAAAAGGAAATATTACGAATACATATTAATAAGCTCGTTATAAGCGTCATTTGCGGCCAACGTGTGATCATTTATAATACCCAATTAAATATAGATGATAAAAAAAGTATTTAATTGGACAATTAAAATGCTATATTGGCCATAACACCTTTCATAAGTAATTACAAAGTTATATGATGAAGTATTTATCGTTACCTAGCTATTAGATATTTTTTAGCTTAGTCTAGTGTATCTTCAAACTCATAAAACAGTCGGTCCCTACTTATCTAGATTCATATTTAATTCCTCTGTATTAACATTTGTAATAATTTTTCTTGTTTCTCTACGCCTGACGCTTTGATAGATTACTTACTTACGTATAATAATTATACGATAGTCAGTTGGAAACAATGATTGTAATTGACAAGAGACTCGTAATTCATTCGTCATCATAAATATTTGTCATTTCAATGACTGATACGTTATGCGATTGATCTATGAATTTATTGATTTCGTTGTCGATGAAAAAGTAGTTGACAGCATTTTTTTTAAAGATACATTGCTCATTGCTGTCTGGTTTTTTTAGGGTTCCGTACCAAAATGGTAAAAAGGAACCCTTATGGTGCGACTCAGTCTGTCTGTCCGTCTGTCACAGCTGGGTGTTTCAAGAACTACAAATGCTATCAACTTGAAATTTGGAATAATTAGCAAATATGAAGGAAATATTTTTTTTGCAACAGTGTCTGAGAGTGGGTTTTAAAAATTCAAAGTAGGGCTACGGGCATGTGGGATATCATATGAAAGAGCGCTGCTTGAACATTCTCAAACATTTTTTCTTTTTGTTTTGGCCGCATAGTTTTCGACTTTTGATCAAAAATGTAAAAAGAATATAGGTACCGTTCCGTTCCCCTTATCTCTGAAGTTTGCATAGAGAAAACCTGAAATTATTCTGTGTGATAGAAGTTTATGTAACGATTAGGGGAGACGGGTACAATAGTAACACGGGTCAATAGTACCATCATCGATATTTCAACTACCGAGCAAAAGTTTGCATGTGTGAGTGCGCCAGCACACGCGCTACTTGAGTCCCGAGGCGCCCCTCAGGCGCTGGCGCGCTTGCTGTGAAACGGACGTGTTAATGGAGAATTTTTGATTTCTGGCAAGCCGCGGTAAATTTTTTGGTAAAATATTATTGACTGTAACTCGTACTACCATAGCCCTTTCGACAAGTAATTGTTGTTGCCAGTTTAAATGGATATTAAACTTTTGATTTATGATAAATATGGAAACTATAAGTTTAGAATTATGTGACTATTAAATGGTTTTTCTAAATTAATTACTTTAGTGCAATTGTACCAGGGGTCAATTGTACCTCCATACCATCTATTGTTTTTGATTATTTCTATTTTATAATTGTTATAAAGCTAGATAATAGCAAATATGCAACGTGTAAACCAAAGTTGATTGTATGTTATAAAAACTTATTTTATGTTTGTTCTAAGTCAAGAATTTTTATGTTAGGTAATGTTTAAATAACATTACATTTGTGTTGATTAAAACACCGATATCACGAATTTTTTGTTCCTAATTTTTAAGAATGATTATAAACCCATAAGACTTCAAACAAATGACTGAGAAAATGTGATTAATACCTTTATTCGCGTTTAATTACCCTATGCAGTTTTGGTACAATTAACCCTTAAAGGGGGTCATTTGTAGCACTAGCCATCATTTCATTCAAAGTCAATTTTGACCAACTTTTGTTCAATCTAGGCCAACTTTAGATATTTTCTTCGGTAAATAATAAACCAAGGCTGTAAAGTAATAATATTTAAAACAAAAAGTGACAGTTAAATTCGTGTAATCAACCGATGTTTCGAAAATGGTTCTATTGTCCCCGGTCTACCCTACAGAAAAATAAAACGATGTCTCTAAATAGCACAGCACACTTTTTCAGGAATCAACAAACCATTAGTTCCACTACGGCAATATTCTACACCGCAGTATTAAAATTCTCTGACGATTATAGGCCTCACCGATGAGAATTTAAAAACATTCTTGTTTCACAATACGGAACCCTCGGAGCGCGAATCTGACTCGCTCTTGACTGGTTTTTTTATTGCTGTCCATACTATCCATAAACTAAAGGCATATTAAGAAAATGCCTGCAATGAATGGAATTGATGTTAAAATTATCACAAATACAGTCACATAACCTTTCTTCGCACTTAGAGAACGTTGGTACCTACCTCATTATCATCGGTCTCTTGCCCTGCGGGGTAATTACGTTACACACCAACAGTAGAAATGGCTTTCATTTTGACAGCTCAACAACATTCATTGCGTTACTTACGTTGTGGAGCAGACAAATTTTTCGAACATATGAAGCAATGGATCAACTATATGCTTCAAAATTATTCAGATTGAGATTGAAAATGTGTGTGTGGAAATGTGTGTGTGTGTGTATGTGATCTCAACTTATTTGGGGTCGACGCTACATGTCTTTTTCTTCCATACTTCCCTCTTAGTCGTTTTCTCGGTAGTCACCCATTTAGCTATTCTTAGGTAGCTATTCTTAGGGAGTCAGCTATTCTTCCGCAACAGACTACTTACCTTCATTTACAAGCACAATTTCTGTCCACTTACTAGCGCCGATTGGCGCTAATGGTGGTCTGCCCGCCTATTGCATCTTTTTGTTGAATCCATTTGTTTTTCCTCCTTAATTTGGTGTGAAATAAGGAGTGCCTTTTGTATGTATCTCATCATGATCATCTATCTGCCTAGGCTTTTCCTTATTATGTCGGGGTCGGCTTCCAATCTCACCGGAAGCAGCTGAATACCAGTATTTTACATGTAGCGGTTGCCTACTCAGTATTTTACATGGAGCGACTTTTGTATGTATCTAAACTAACAAATTATAAATGAAAGTTGCTTTTCGTGTCTGTCTCTGTGACCGTGTTGTTATTCTAAACTACGCTGATTTTGATGCGGTTTTCAACATCCTTTAAATAATCTATTATAATACTAGCAGCAACACGCGGTTTCGCCCGCATAAGTGTCAATCCTGTGGAAAAATCGGGATAGAAAGTATCCTATGAGTTATTCTGATGTATAAGCTATATTACTGTAAGGTTTCATCAAAATCCGTTCAGTAGTTTTTGCGTGAATGAGTAACAAACATCCTTCCATTCATCCATCCTCACAAAGTTTCGCGTTTATAATATTAGTAGGAAACTAGTAGGAATAGTAGGATAGATAATGTTTCTGTGTTTAATAAATTTATGTTAAGCTTACCTATAATAAATAAATCTTGATGTTTGGTCAAGTGTTAAAAACCGTGCGAGCAGAGGCTAGTCTTTAAAATCTGTTCTAAAATAAAATTTAAAGGCGTTGCACGGGAGCGAGATTGCACATGATAATTGATACATCCGTGTGCCTCTAATCGGCCGGAAAACCGCTTCACTACCCGATGCACATTTCGATTTTTCTCCTTTGATGTGTTTAATAATGCATGAGCCGGATCGGCGCTCTCATAGTATTCACGCGGCAGAGCAAATTTACGGACACCCTTGGACTCCCCCGGACACCGGCGGACACACACGACCGAGCCGCATTTGTTTTGATCCCAGGATCGATGTCTAATTGGGTTAGAGCACGTTCTGATTATAGGTCAGTCGATCTACATCGTGTGTGAATTGGAGTAGTGTTGTCTGATGTAGATGTAGGGAGAGGTATGCTTGATTACAATCAGAATTACTAAGTCTTGTGGTAAAATAAAATACGGAATTTCGTTTTTATCTTTTGTGGCTGTTATCATCATCTTCTGCCTAGCCTTTTCCCAGCTATGTTGGGGTCGGCTTCCAGTCTAACCGAATGCAGCTGAGTACCAGTATTTAATATGGAGCAACTGCCTATCTGGCCTCCATATAAAATCCTTTTTTTTCCTTTTTTTAATTTTTTTTTGGGACTGCAACGTAACGGGCAAAATGCAGGTGTACTATTATTATAGGTGCTCTTCTGCCGAACCTCTCGAGATTTATAGGCGAGATGTAGGTAATGTTATTGCATCTACAAATACGTTCAAGAAATGTACTACATATAAGCATACATAACATCTATAAGTACACCGTATCATGAAACATTCAAACGATAAAACCAAATAAAAGCTTTCCCGTGTTCGTAACAAATAATTGAATAAAAACTAAAATTCAAATGGGCGTTGGAATAACATTCAGTTTGCAGACGAAGCTGTTTTATTTATAAATAGTATCGTTCCAGTTTCATTGCACTGGGTCAGCGGTGGCGGTGGAGTCTGTTTATTGATTTGCTAACGGTCCTGGTTAATTTTGGCAAGGTGGGCCAGTCTGCAACTCATCTCTATATCGAGAACAATGCATTTTTTGATCGTAGATAATAATAGTTTCAGAGAATACTCTGTTTTTTTTTATGGCTATCTCGTGAAATCATAGACAATACTTGTAATAAGGTCGCATTAGTGCATTTTTGAGAGCAGTGGTGGCCCAGTGGTAACGGCCGCGGCTAACGAGTTGTAAGTCGTAGGTTCGAACCCAGGCAGGCCCTTTATTTTGAGTAAATTATTTCATCACCACTGCTCTCAAAACGGTGAAGGAAAACATCGTGAGACCAAAAATCAGAAAATATGTGACATCTACCAACCCGCACTGGGTCCGCGTGGTGGATAACGGTCCACTCCCTCTCACCGAGAGAAGGCCTGTCATCCAGCAGTGGGAATAATATAGGCTGATTATGCTATGATCATTTCTGTCCATAAGAACCTCCTTTTTTGAAGTTGAAAACAACAATTGAACAACGCGCAAATGTTAAAACACTTATGCCATAAGGCTTCTACAAACAGGCGCGACTCGCGATATAATCGCGCGCGACACAAAGGCACCGCTCGTTGCGCGACTTGCGGTCCCTTTGTGTCGTGTGTCGTGCCGCGCCTGTTTGAAGGAGCCTTTACCGAACGCAATTTGATAACAATATGCAAATCGGATAGAATTTTAATTACAATGATTACGAGAAAGGCGGTTCGCTTACAACTATGCTTAAAATGTTACAAAAACAGGATGGTCGGACCTAATAGGCTTAACCTTTTGAATTTCACCATAAACGCAATTAAATGGCCGCGCATGCTCTGCACGCACCCTTCCCGCATCCACATACATACTTACATTGTACTCGTATTATCTTTGGAGTATTAGCAGCTCAAATTGACGCACACATTGTCGAAAAATATGCGAATAAAACATGATCACGCTCGGAAATATACTGACAGCTGCTGCAAGCGTGTCATTTGACAGCTTTTAATGAACAAAGTCAATTAGCAAATAGTTCACATACCTGAAATTTCGTTCATCTCGTTAAGGCCTACCTAATTGAATATTGTGCGTGGCTTGTTTTTGGGGCTGCATACGATCTTTAATATTTTATTTGTGTGTTAAAATGAATAGGTTAAGTATGCGCTAGTTGGCTGATGAGCTCTAATGAGGTCAGACCCTTCAGAAACAACCTTTCAATCGACTAGGGTCCAGTGGCCTACAGGAATTAGCCTTCTACATTGAAGGGGCCTATTCGATTAAAAGGTTATTTTTGAAGGGTACCATCCCGTTGACAACTAGACTCTGAGTAGCGAGATGTTTCTTCGCAAAGATCGACATGCAACGAAAGTACCATGTTATTATTTGTATCATACACAACGATTGATATGTCACAGTGAAAAAGGGTAAAAGTTTTCATATGAGAAGGTTAAAAATGTGTGCAAAAAATGAAGAAAAGGAAGCCGACACACTGAAAAAAATAATTTCTTACTACAACACGTTAAAGCGACATTAAGACATGTTAACTTTATACAGTAAGAAGAAACGTTTGTAATACAGTAAAAGACAAAACAGTAACTTCTAATGATTCATCATGATCATACTATTTACTGAAGAAAACAACAATAACAAAAAGGAAAACCACCTGTAATGTAAGTAAATTTCAATAGTTTGAACAATATCACCAAATGAATAAAACAGTTTTGACACCTTTTAGCTACTTAAAACGCTAAAGTTTACTGTCATGACGGTAACATTTTTCCTCAAGCTTTAAGGCTCCTTCAAACAGGCGCGACACGACACGCGATACAAAGGCACCGCAAGTCGCGCAAAGAGCGGTGCCTTTGTGTCACACGCGATTATATCGCGTGTCGTGCCTGTTTGTAGGAGCCTTTAACTGTTTTCGGATCAGTAAAAAATACTGTTTTGAACGTTAGGCTCATATGGAACTGTATATTACGCTGTTCAGATTAACGTTTTTTCATTTTTAATTACTGCTTATTTCTTTGAGTGCGGAAATCGTCTTCTTGAGACTCTAACCTCTAGGTCCTAGGACTTTACGGAGCCTAGGGTTAGGGACGAAGCTGTTTCCTGTCGGCTTCCTTTTCTAAATATGTAATTTTATAGACACTAGCTTTGGTCCTAGACGGACCTAGACCTAGTGTCAAAAATTCCATCTCTCAATCTGTATCTGTGTTGGTCGGTGTATCTCAATCTGATAGTCTAAACTTTAGTGTATCAGGTTAAGATAATGATATCATCATATTGTGATCATCAGTCCACTGACCGTGGCGTGGGTGTAAGGCCGCTCTCTTGTTGTGTGTGGGAAAGACCCAACTGCGTAGTAGCAGTTCACTGGCTAATGCGTTGTTAGAAAAAATCCGTAACCACAGCCGAACATGATAAATTGTTCCATTTGCGTTTTATGGAGCGTTAAGTAGCATCGAATTAGTTTAAGGGGCTTACAGGAACTAAACACAAAAAACGCAAGTTTTAGAAACAATAAAGTTATATGATCGACTGCAGTAAACAAAATTAGAAAATCTTATGATATTCTTCAGGGTATAAACACTATGTACCTAGTATATTATACTAGGTACATAGTGTTTTGAAAACATAATACAGCTAATTTGATACGATAGAAAAAAATCATGAATATACCTCTAAAAACGTTCTTTTTACAATAAAAACCGTACTAATATACATACAATCATTCTGTTTTTTTGACAGATTATTCTACAAGCAACATACTAAAATACTAGTGTTTTAGTCGAAACAATAGATTTTTTGTAATTAAATAATTGCTTCATATTTTGCGATAAATTACCAGCGTTGTGTTATCGCGCTTCTCTATCTTTTCTAAGCAGTCCGACAATGACCGCGCTTTAGGTCAAGTAAGCCCCTTAAGCACAGACAAAGGTATAATCATATTGTAGTTGATCTAGTTAGTTTTTTTAAATCTTATAATTCAATAGATATTGAGGAGTTTATAAGTAGATAGTGTATTAATCATTTGTATCGATAGACAATATTTCTATTGGATATTCCGCAGAGTTTTTCAGTTGTTTAAAATATTAGATACCTATTACTAGCTTCCGAAAATCGGTCCAGCCGTTTTGGAGATTAGCTGGCACAAACAGACAGACAAACATTAAAAACAATATTTTTTTGTTACAAGCACCTTCAATATAAATAACAGCATTTTCCTAAATGCATATGAAGTTATATGCATTTAGGAAAATGCTGTTATTTTAACATTACAAACAGACACTACCATTTTATTTATTTGACTATGCATGTATGTAGTTATTTATTTGTATGTCAAAGTCAAAGTCAAAGTCAAAGCATTTATTTCAAATAGGCACATAAAAGGCACTTTTGAACGTCAGAAATTACAAAAAATAGAATTGATTCTAGTCGCCCATTCCAAAAGGTAGTTTTCGTATGGAGAAGAACGGGCAAGAAACTCCACCGTTACTCTTTTAAAATATTTTACAAAATTTTGCATACATTAATTATATAATAATAATATGTGAACACGATGCACCTAAAATAAAATTACTATACCACAATAGGTAAAAGACATAAAAATGAAACCATGACATATAAATAAATTATCTGATAGATACATGGTGCTCACATATTTACAAACATGGTAAAAGTAAACGATTTTCATAAAATTAAAAAAAAAAAAAAATTACAAGTAATAAGTCAGTGTGTGAGTTGAAAGTAGTTACAGAATGTAAATCAATGTCAAAAAAAGTATAAATTTACAATTAAATTAGCAACCAGTTTGATTTTGTCTAGGCTCCAGATTGTCCTATGGAGCAGGACCAGCATGTTTCCAAGCGTTCTTATCTTGGATATAATCTTCTAATTTATAGTATGCTTGTTTACAAAGTGTACGTTTAATGTGAGTTTTAAATTTTCTTTCATTTAATTGCAATATATCACAAGGTATTTTATTGTAACATTTAACACAGTACCCCATAAAAGATGTATGTACCTTGGCTAATCTGAAAAATGGTTGATGTATTTTATCTTTATTTCTAGTATTAAAATTATGTCTATCGCTTATTTTACTAAAAAGATGTAGATTTTTTCTTACATACATAATATTTTCATAAATGAATTGGCAAGGTACCGTCATAATATTAATCTTTTTAAAAAGTTCTCTGAGAGATTCGCGGCGACGTAGATTATAAATGGCTCTGACAGCTCTTTTTTGCAAAATAAAGATGGATTCAATGTCAGCAGCTCGACCCCATAGTAAAATGCCGTACGACATAATGCTGTGAAAGTAGCTAAAATAGACTAGACGCGCGGTTTCTACATCAGTTAATTGTCTTATCTTTCTAACAGCATAAGCGGCCGAGCTAAGCCGCCCCGCAAGAGATGTTATGTGAGGTCCCCATTGTAATTTGTCGTCTAGCGTGATTCCCAGAAAAACAGTTTGATCAACAAATTCCAGTTTTTCTCCATTCAGTATGATGTCACATTCACTACTTCTAACATTAGGTAATTTAAATCTAATGCATTTGGTTTTCTTTTCATTTAGTACCAAATTATTTACCGTAAACCAATCTTGGACCTGAAGAATAGAGTTATTCACGTCGTCAAGATTTTGTGCCCGTCTGTCTATCTTAAAGATCAATGAGGTGTCATCTGCAAATAACACCATCTTCGGTTGATTTTGAAGTAATTGGGGTAAATCATTAATGTAAACTAAAAAGAGGAATGGACCCAATATAGAACCTTGAGGAACGCCCATTGCTATTTCAGACCCTACTGAGTTTACGCCGTTTACTTGTACTTTAAGCTTTCTGTCTTTTAGGTATGACTTTAGTAAATCAAGAGCTAAATTCCTAATCCCATAGTGCTCAAGTTTCAGCAGAAGTGTCTCATGATTTACGCAATCGAACGCCTTAGAGAGGTCGCAAAAGATTCCAATAGCATCTTGTGCTTCCTCCCAGGCGTTAAAAATGTTCTTTATTAGGTTGACACCGGCGTCAGTGGTACAACGCCCTTTGGTGAAACCGTACTGTTGTTCATGAAAGATGGAATTTTTATTAAAGTGGCGTAACATTTGATTGAGCATCAACTTTTCAAACACCTTACTGAGAACCGGCAGAATTGAGACAGGCCTATAATTGTTGGGTTCTTTACTATCACCGGATTTGAACAAAGGAACTACTTTACTGTATTTCATGAGATCCGGAAAGACTCCTTGGTCTACACTGATGTTAAATATGAAAGCTAAATAGGGCGCAATCGTTTCGATGATAGATCTACAAACTTTTACAGACATTCCCCAAAGATCTTCTGTTGATTTTATTTTAAGATCTTTAAAAGCTTTTATAACAGCCTGGGGGTTTGTATGTTGAAACCCAAACTCCGAAGGGCATGCTTCAACATTCTTTCTAAGTAAGTCAGCAGAAAGCGCGGGTGAGGAATTCAAAGCTTCGGTAGTTTTAATAGGAATATTTGCAAAAAAATTTTCGAATTCCTGGGCAATTTCTATATCTGAATTGATAGGGCCATGTGCAGTCTCTAAATTAAATTCATTATTACGCTGTTTTTTCCTACCTGTTTCATTATTTATTATTTGCCAGGTAGTTTTTATTTTATCATCGGCTGATTTTATTTTATTGCTAATATAAAGAGCTTTAGCTGTTTTGCATACACTTTTGAAAGTCTTAGAATAAGTTGCAACATACTGATGAAAGCTTGTGCTATTCATATGTTGCTTCATGCCATAAAGTTCAAAGAGGTTTTCCCTGCTTTTACGAATACCTGGAGTCGCCCAATCGCTAAATAAGAACTTTGTGTAAATACTTTTAGTCTTTAGTGGGAAAGTGTCATTAAATTGCGTGTTTAATAGTGAAAAGAACTCGGCGTAAAACTCATTTGGGTCACATAAATTATTAAAACTCTGAACACATAATTTACTGGCCAAAGAATTATTTAATTTTTCTAAATTTTTACATGTAATTGGCCTAAACCTTATTAAAAATTTTTGTAAAGGCACGTAGGAGCAAAATGTTATTGTTTGTCCACTGTGATCAGATGGCAACTTATTTACAATTTGTTTGTGTAAATAATCACAGTTACAGAAAATATTATCTATACAAGTGGCAGTGGAAGCTGTTACTCGGGTGGGTTCAATAAAAACATTTGACAAATCAAATGACCCAAAAAGACTTAATAATCTGATAGTATTTGAGTTGTTTTCCAATAAATTAATATTAAAATCGCCACATATGATTATTGACTTACTACTAGCAGAAAGTTTCTTTAGCACATCTTCCATTACAGAATCAAACAAAGCTAGATTCTGGTAACTTGGAGGTCTGTATACGCATACTACTACATGCTTATCGAGCTCAACACAGGACAATTCAATGGTGTGTTCAACAGACAGCCCGACGATGTCTTTTCGTTCCTTTGATTTAATTGAATTTTTAACTAATATCAATGATCCGCCATGTATCATACGTGTTCGGCTGAAATGGCTAACTACACAATAATTTTCATAGTTAATTGACATTACCTGATGGGCTTTTAACCAATGTTCTGTTAAACAAATGACATCAAACTTGGTATTTTCTAAAAACAATTCTATTTCCAGTAATTTAGAAGAGCAACCTTGAATATTTTGGTTAAGTAATTTTAAAATATGTTGCCCTCCCTTTAGTTTATTATTATTCTGAATATTGCCAGAAGATACCTTTTTATTATTCTCTAATAGTAATTGGTTATTTGAAGGGGTAACTTCCGTTGTCTTACTAACTAGTTTAAAGAGTTATCCGGAGTGACCTCCACAACTACAACTGGAGAGTTTAGATTGTCCGAATAAGTTCCAGCAGAAGGAGAATACCCTATCTGACTGGTAGTGGTCTCCAAAGATGTTGGTATTATAGGTGGATCCTCCTTCGTACATGACGATTCATAATTAATCACTATGTTGTTAGTATAACTAGGCAACACAGACTCGTCACTAATACTACAATTCGTTATATTGGCTATAACCTCGTTAATATTATATGCTATCAACATAGCAATCAGATGTCTACATTTCCCAGACAGAGATAAAGTTCTCTGAGTTAACTTAAAACCACTAACAAACTTGTTAGTGTCAAAAAACAATAATTTGTCACTATGACAACATGTCAGCTTGTGAATAGTATTATTCAACTTATAAATATAATTATTTTCGTTATATGATAAAGTATCTGAGTAAGGAAAAGCACACAACATTAGCTTACCTATGTTTAATTTTAATAAGGTGTTCACACCATCCACTATGTCCATTCTGGTAATACCAGTGCTATTACCTAATAGCAAAACCATAGTATAATAATTATCTAGGTTTGCATTGGCAATTCTTTTTATCAATTGTTTAAAACTTATGTTATGGTAACAATGATTGGTAAAACCATGGCTAAGGTAATTGAGTAAAATCTTTCCTAAGCCAGAACCTAACTCATCACAAAAAAAAATTGATTTGTTTATCTGTGTGGTCTCTGCTGGAAGAGCTAACACCGGAAGGGGCAAGTCAGACTGAGGCTGAAGAGATGGTGGTTGGTTGACACAGCTGCCTGAAAGATCATTAGTCAAAGACTCATACCTCTCAGCATTGTGCTTCACCAAATCTAGTAGTTCTCCAGCCTCAAACAAGCGGTCACTTAGTTGCCGTTGTGAACTTTCATATTTTTCAAAAATATCCTTCAGCAAATGCTCCTTGTGTAATATGTCATTATAGAGGAGCTGGATATCAGTGTCATACTTTTTCCTACATTTATCTAACTCACTAGTACAAGTATTTAAACTTTTTGATAACACAACACGTTCCTTTCTAAGCGAAAGATTTAATTTTAAGAGATTTTGTTTTTTTATTGATCTCTTTGACCGTTTAATTAATTTCTTGATTTTAATATATTTCTTTAATTTGTTGTGACTCATAACAATAGGACACAATGGTATGGTATCATCACCAGTCAAATCTATAGTTACAGCTGGCTCACACACTGATTTTTGCTTACAACCTACCAACTCATCAAAAAGATTACTAGTGCGAGCAACCTGGTTATTGATCTTGATACACTCAGAGATTGATAGTGCCTCTTGGGCTTCAAACAATCTCTGTTCAAGCTCCGTGATCCGTTTCAATGCCAATTCGTGGGTGTCACTGCAATCTTGAAATGTTGACACTACATGTTGTAGTTGACTGTGCTGGTCAGTTAAGTCCATGTGTTGCATGTGCAGCTGAGACAGTTCGTTCTTGAGGGAGGTGTTCTTTAAAATAATGTTTTCCACTTCCACTTCGCTGTCTTCCCTTTCGCGGAGCAGCTGTTTACACATCGCTTCAGAAACTTCTAGCTCCTTCAAGGTAGCTCTTAGTTTTGCTGCCATATCCTTGACTGTAGCACTGCGGGTCATCATTTTCTTTGAAGGGTCAGTCACCTGAAATGTGTGAAGTTATGCAGCTAAATAACAGTGTAAGAAAAGATGTTCCACTATTTAGATTAGTAGGAGGTAGAAGGGAAAAAAAATAAAATAAAATAAATTAAGTGAAAAATAAGTAATTAAATGTTAACAAATAGATTTTAAAATTAGGTCAAGTTATTAAGGAATTAGATGGGAATGTTAAATACGAGTAGAAGTGAAGTTACAAGGAATACTGTTATTATTGTAAAAACAAAGAAACTTGATTGACAATAACAAGTTTATGACACATGACAGGTTTTATAGTGTGAATAATTAATCATTAAGCTACTTAAAATGAGCCTATTTTTGTGTAGTAAATTATGTAGTGTTTATTGTCTGGGCGAATGTTTTCGTCGTCGATTTTGCTTCCACTAGTTGTCAAGCAAAAGGAGACATAAACCGTGCCAGTGTGTGATGGACGTAGCTCAGAGACCTGAGCAGTACTTTGTGATGTTCTGTGGTCTGTAAATATTAGCTACAAGCACTTTAAATAAAACAAAATACTCCCCGGGATCGATGATAATTTGAAATCCGTCACCGTTGGTGCGTTGAGTTGACAGCCGGTTTTGAATCCTTTGTTTTTACGAAGTTTTCGCGACAAAAAACACTTTATAATCACTGTTTAGGATACTTAATATCTAGGTTTGACTATATTACAACAATTTAACACATTTATAACACTTTTAATAATTTACTAAAAATAATTAACCTAGAGATCGGTTTTTGACGACCGGCTACCAGTGTTGCCAGATCATAAAAATATCTATGTATGTATGTAAGTATGTTTATGTATATTTATGGATGTATTGATTATTTGTAGGTATAGATGTGTCCTATCTAATAATAATAAATAATAAAATCTTTATTTTCCAGTTTAACAATTTACATTTACTTACCACTTGATTTATCATACAATTATTTGTCTTAAAAATTGTAGGTTTCCTTTGTGTCGCGCACGATTTTATCGCATGCCGCGCCTGTTTGTAGGAGCCTTTACACAGAGTTCTAAACCTGACACCTAACCTGACACCCAAGCTAAGATTGAACTTGTGTTATGGGTCTGATCTGCCTTATCTCATCTTATCTGTACATTACTTAAAAAGAGAAAGGCATACTTACTATGTTATTTTTTTTATTAATTTTAGTCGATGCCAAAACTCTACAAACAACGGCATTCCCCACAACCAAAACGAAATTTAAAACGAAATAAAAAGAAACATTACATCAATTAATTTCCATAATTAATAAATCATGAAGCGTACCCGTCAATAAACTAAGTAGTGTGTGTCTCGACGCAGTTGCGTGAACAGGCGCACGCGCCGCCCCGCGCAGGCGGCGCCATCTTCACGCCTTTCAATCATTCGCTCGCCTTCATTATACAGTACATCGAGTTAAGAATACACATGTCAGAAATTAAAGGTTTATTAGTCTTTAATGGAATGAGAAAAGGAAAAGAATAATTAAAATGAATGAAGTAAAGAAAATTTAAATGTCGATTGTGGATTGATTTTAGTAATAAAACACTGATTGAATCGAAAGCAGTAAAATGGTAGCCTTTCGAGTTCTTTCTTATTTGTTTCGATTAAATGGAATATACCCTGATACCCACCACGAAGAGCAGTGGTGGCCCAGTGGTAGCAGCTCCGACTTACGACTTTGTAGGTCGTAGGTTCGAAACCAGACAGGCGTTTTACTTTGTAAAAATAATTTCAACACTACTGCTCTCAAAACGGTGTAAAAACATCATGAGGAAACCGGCATGTCTTAGAACCAAAAAATCAAAGTCATCTGACTCCTACCAACCCGCACGGGACCCGCGTGGTAGATTATAGGCCACTCCCTCTCAAAGAGAGGATGCCCTACAAACAGGCGCGACATGACATGCGACACAAAGGCACCGCAAGTCGTGCAACGAGCGGTGCCTTTGTGTCGCGCGCGATTATATCGAGTGTCGCGCCTGTTTGTGGGAGCCTTTATAGGCTCATTATGCTAAATATACTACCCTGATATCGATGATACCCTGATGCCCTTCGACAAATAAGACTCAATTACATACTTTTGATTGTTCCTTTCTCATCTGCAATTAAAAAGTTTTGCAACACGAAGGTTTTATTAAAGTCTAAGGGGTCTATTTATAAACGTTGCAAAGTTAAGTAGGTAATGATTCGAGACTATTATTAAACCATACATTTTTGACGTTTAAATGTCTCTTAACTTTAATCAACGTTTATAAATAAAGAATAAGCGGAATATTTGAAAAAAAAATATGGAACACAGCGGCAAGAATTTATGTGACTTTTTAAAGTTAAATGTCTGTTAATTTAATGTGTAGTCGGCCTTCGTTGCTCAACGTATAACGTTTTTTTACTCCATTTTCGTACTGTTTCAGCGAGAGTTAGGCTAGACAACATGATGCGTGCATCGCACACGTAAAACATCGATTAATTATGTTAATCTTTACGTCGACATTTACCGTCTACCACTTACCTTGGTAAAAAGAAACCGTCGGTAACGCATTATTGGCAGATTCCCGACCGTTATGCGTTAAAACTCAGACTTGTATGTTTATCAATAATGAAGTTATCTCTACCAATACATACTCACCTAACGTGATATTGATGAATGGATATATGGAACGACTTGAGTAGTGTTCAGAAGTAATATTAGCTTAGCACTATCGACAATACGGCAATAAATTCAACTTCGTATATCCTATGACATTCCCCGTCCGCTTATAAAAAAACTGTCTTATGTCCTTCCCCGGAATGCAATCTATCTCTCTGCCAAAGTTTATCGAAATCCGTTCACGGGTTTCGGCGTGAAAACGTAACATACAGACAGACAGACAGTTGCTTTCGAATTTATAATATTAGTATGGACCAGTCAAATATATCCAATAGTTTAGTTATTATCCAGTCCAACAAAAATGTTGGCCAAACACATAGTCAGCCCACCACTACTAATTAGTTTGTTTGGAAAAAACACTTTTTTATTTTGACGTTAGTATTTATTCGATAGTTTCAAAATACTCCTTTGCTTTTGTCTTACTAATGTTTTCATTTATTGTCGTATCTCCACATTATACATGTAGGTATAGCATACTGTACTTTAAAAAAATCAGTGAATGCAGATCAAAATGTCTCAAAAAGTTAAGGACAGTCTCCTGAAACCGTTTTCCTGTAGGTGCAACAGTTAAATTACCAGTCCTTACTGTCCCCTCTCAAAAAACAACCCTGTGATTTACAATCTCGGTTTTGGCAACAAAATAACCCAGATGAAGAGGAATAGATGGCCAGGCCAAAAATATATCGTGTCATCAATATAATATATGTTTTGCAATCTCTGTTCGTTGAACGATGATTGTACAAAATCTTTCATGAATGAATTCGATTCTAATTATTTAACACTTCATTTGGCAATCGCGCAGAGTTAACAGGAAAACTAAGTTAAGTAACTAAGTAACACCTACCAGGTTAATAATAGACTTTACATTTAGAACGTTAAACTGTTTCGGTCTGTAGCTCTAGATAAAATTAGGTAAGCACTGTATTTTTGTAACTGATCATTGCTCGTTTTGGTCAGGTGGACGGTTACTAAGGAGATGTTTTCGTATAAAATTTAATTTAATTAATAGAAAACAAAAAGTTGATTTATTGAATTAAAGAAACAAAACAAACAAAAAGGAAGAAAATAGTACTTTTTTTTCTAACCACTTTAGTTTTTGGGTACGAAATGAATGATGTCGTTGCATTTGAAAATATCCATCGGTTTCTTACTAAACTTCAACTATATTCGACGACCCTGGTTACTTATCTCTTTTGTTGACTGTAAAGACGCCAGCAAATCAAGCTACTACAATCTGTCAAATTTATTTAATAGATTTTCAACTTTATCGCTAAAGTATAAGGTTCAGAGTTAATTGGGAAAATTTGAGTTTCGGGTAGCTTGATGTGCTGGCGTCTGTACATTATCGCTGTTATATTTAATATACACTCATCATCATTCGCTTGCCCTTACCTCATTTTATTTGGGGTTAGCGCAAAATGTTTCTTCCATACTTCCACATCACTATTTTAAAATTTCCACTCGAGCCACCAATCACTCTAATATACATATAATGGCGAAAGTTTGTGTGTCTGTGTTTATATGTTTGTTACTTCTTCACGCACAAACGGCTAGATCAATTATGATAAAATTTGGTATGGAAGTGGCTGACACCCTGGATTAACACATAGGCTACTTTTTATCCCGATATTCCCACGGGATCGAAAATTATGCGGGTGAAAATGCGGGGCGCAGCTAGTTTTTTTATAATGTTGATTTTTTTATCTTTTAGGTTGTCAGTATACAAGTACATAATAAAATAAAATGTATCATTTTGTAAAAGGGCGGAGTCCTGAAGGCCAATTTCCGTAATTAAAAATGTTCAAAATCTAGTCGCAATCCCATCAAAACAACAACTTGACAACAATGTCGGAAAATTAGAGGTATTTTTGACAGATTGAGGCTGAAATCAGACTGTGAATGTTCTTTAAATTATGAGAAACGCCCCTCTGGTGTCTTGAGATACAGGCCTAGAACTTAGTTTGGGCACCAGTCTCCCACAATATTAAAATGTGACTGACTCTGATACCATGTACAGTACCCGGTGATAAATATTGCACATCGACATTTACCTTTTTTTGTATTTTATACAAAAAATAAAAATAATTATCAAAAGAAGCAAATCATAATTGTTATAACAGCTCCTAATAGATACCGGACTGTTTGTATTTCGTGCGACAGAGATAACGCTCTACGAAGCCGAAATTAGCCGATTGTCTCTTTCCAAAGGTCGATGTGCAATATTTATCGCCGGGTACTGTACTATGATTTTTCCCGATAATGGAAATGATTATCGGGAAACTTAATTGGAAGGGAACAGGTATATACATAGAAGGGAAACATATTAGTCACCTAAGGTTCGCCGACGACATTGTCCTTCTTTCAGAAAATAGCACAGAGCTGGAGTCTATGTTACAAGCGTTACAACAAGCAAGCAGAGTGGTAGGACTAGAGATTAACCTAAGCAAAACAAAACTCATGACAAATGCCACACAAAACTCTATATGTCTGGATAACACACCACTAGAGTACGTTACGAGCTATATCTACCTAGGCAAACAAATTTCCTTCCAAAAACTTAACAACGATGCAGAAGTGGATAGAAGAATAACAACGACATGGAAAAAGTTTTGGAGCCTAAAGGAAGTTTTAAAAAGCCAGATGCCAATGAAAATCAAGAGCAAGGTCATGGACTCATGTCTTTTGCCTTCATTAACCTACGCCTGTCAAACGTGGAAGTTCACACGAAAAGTCAAAAATAAAATCATTTCCTGCCAGCGAAGCATGGAGAGAAGTGTCGCAAAAATCAGGAAATGCCAGAAAATTCGTCACACTACCATCAGGCAAAAAACAGGAGTAATAGATGCTCTAACCTACGCTCTAAAGTTAAAATGGAGATGGGCAGGTCACGTAGCGAGAATGAGCGACGAGCGATGGACAATCCGCATGACGTCATGGCCAGGTCCGACAGGCACTCGGAAAAGAGGAAGACCTGTAACTAGATGGACAGACGACATCACACGAGTTGTAGGGAAGAACTGGATGACAGTAGCCAAAGACCGTGACCGCTGGGGTTCTCTGGAGGAGGCCTTCACCCTCAATATTTGAGGGGTTCATGCATGCATGCTATTTTCTTTCCTAAATTTTTAAATCTATTTATAAAAATCAAATTTATTTTTTATTATTTAATGAATATTAATATTGAATTCTTATTTAAAATATATTAAAAAAAAAATTACTTTTAATTAATTAATATTATATTGCAATTTTGTACATTATATTGACATTGTTAAGTTAAATCATACATTTTTTGATTGCAATAATGAAAATGAAAACTAAACAATAATATTTATGAAATTGAATCAATCTACAATTGTTAATCTTATTTTATGCATGAAATAAAAGGCTTTTTTATTTTTATTTTATTTACTGTACTATGTATTTTGTAATATTGTGGTGACAAAATAAATCTTATCTTATTAATCGTCACCTCTTTCTAGCCAAAATTATCATCTTTCACCCATCGTTTCTCTGATCTCCCCCTACTCAAATAGCCACCCATTATTCATTCTCAAAACGTTAACTTTAATAACCATAACATAGTTCTTTATTAATCACCTAATAAGCCATAATAGTACCTTTATTAATCACCTTCGATAATATTTACATAATAAATTACCATGTATGGCTTTTTCTAATAATTATGTAGTTTACTTGATTAATCAAGTAACCTCGGGGTGTTAAACGTATGAAAGTGCAAACTATTCATGCGTGTAGCATTGTGTAACGATTATGTTTGAAGATTACAATGGCGAACAAGAAACTGAAATTGAAATTTCTCCCTAACTTTATGCCTTATAACTTATAAATCGACTCGCATAGTTGATAATTTTACTATTTCATCAATTTATTGACGAATTGCTATAGTTTTTTCAACAGTGTGTCATTTTTAGCCGGTAAAACTGTTAATTTATTGCTGTGCTAGGTACAATGCGTGCCACGAAAGATGAGACTTGACCCCGCCTCCCCCGCTCTTTCTATGACGTCCGGTCCCGCACTCAGACCTCATATATTATTACCGTGGCTAAAGATACCTAAAATCGTGTACTGCGCATGTCAAACCACGTGGTGTGTCAAGTCTCATCTTTCGTGGCACGCATTGTAAATACAATAGGATAGTGGCAGAGCCGCTGTTCTCAGGTCAGACCAGCACTCTAATTGAGTAATACACAATCAGAATGATTTTGAAGCATATTGCTTCCCCATTGCTTCATAGATGTTCGAAATTTGTTTGTCCAACAACGTAAATAACGCAATGAATGTTGTTGAAATGTCAAAATTGAAGCCATTGCTAGGATAAGTTTTGATTGGGTTTACTATTATAAAAACTATTGTTTCATCCAACAGATAGGTATTATACAAAAACCAGTCATGGTTGTATAGTTTCACAATTGTTCTTTATAAAGGCCTTCATGTAAAACCATTGGTCAGACATGGCCATTTAGGAACTCTAGGTGAATGATGCCGTTAACTTAAAGCTTACTTATAGAAACGACAGCGATCAAAGGATAACGGTATTGCCCAGTAATTAGGTATTACATTAATCTCCTTTTAATTATTTTCACTCCACTTATGCCACCTTCTCAAACGGGCCCAACCAGCTGGCAATATCATCTTCATTCATTACCCTGATAAAGGAAATAATATAATTAAAGAATTACACCCGATATAAGCGCATGTGACCTCTGCTGCAATGAATCAAGCGCAGGTGTTATGTCACTCGATTCCCCGGCGATCCGAGAATGTATCGAGTCAGCATCTCGATATCGAGAATCGAGTTGTGGCGTATGTGAACGCGGCCGCACATTGCGAATGACTCATACTCATGTGAACAACGAATTATATTACGATAAAAGTAACGAAAGGTTTGTAATGTAAGTGTCAGGTAAACGGAAGTCGGGTACTATGAATGAATGGTGGCTAGGTACCGGTAATTCCAGTGAAACTTATTGCTTTTGAAGCTTGATGCGAAAGGTGAGTTGATTAGTAATTAAGTCGGTATAGTAGACAATTAATCTGCTGTCCTTTTCTTAATGGAATAGAAAGAAAAAGATGCACTGAACTTAAGTTCAGTTTAATTTGTGAACAAGGGAATCGGCGCCACTGTCTCGTTGGCCTAGTGGTCGCAAGTGCCATGCTGAGCATAAGGTCCTAGGTTCGACTCCCAGATCGGGCGAAGTGTTATTGGACTTTCAGGGATTTCCGGAATCTGAATTTGTGCCCAATTTGATGGCAACAAGCTCACCCCCTATTAAGTCCCATGTAATACATGGGACTTAATCATAACTGGCGAAATGTGGGTGGTATTATAGGTACAGTACCCGGCGATAAATATTGCACATCGACCTTTGGAAAGAGACAATCGGCTAATTTCGGCTTCGTAGAGCGTTATCTCTGTCGCACGAAATACAAACAGTCCGGTATCTATTAGGAGCTGTTAAAACAATTATGATTTGCTACTTTTGATAATTATTTTTATTCTTTTTATAAAATGGTTTTGTGTAAAAAGGTCGATGTGCAATATTTATCGCCGGCTACTGTACAACTCTGGCTAACTCTTCGAGGATTACAGGCGTGATGTTATGTATATATATCAGAGAGTAAGCAGTAAATTTTTTATTGTTACTGTCGTATAAGCTACTCTTTCCCCATGTCTGTCTGTACAATTAGTTTTTTTTTTTGATATCCCATAACTCTACTCATCAAATCTCAAAAAAAAATCTGGTGTTCCCTACAATTTGACGAGTTATGCGAACATAATTTTAGGGAACAGCTGATTTTTTTTTCACGATTTCAGGTTTGGTCCCATAGTAAAAGTTGTTCATAATGATGAGTACAATGACCCCCTAGAGTTAAAAAAACAACTTGTATAATAAGACTTCATTTTCAAAAAAATTGAGACCTAATCCATAAGGAAATAGAACATTCTATCTTTTAACCCTACACAATGCAGCAGGTGTAAGAATTTAATTATTTATTTATTTACATAAATCAACAAGAAGAAATCCCGTAGGCTTGCTTGGGACCAAACATAATCGTGTCCCATGTATTGTATGCAGATTCTCTTTTCTTACAGGCGTTAACATTACCGCCTTCGGGTGAAATAATAAATTTCCTATACTTACATGGCGCGGAGTAACGATGTTATGATATCATTATTTCGTGGTTGTAGATAAGAGGAACTGATACAATATATTGTTTCGTTAACACTCTCTTTAATAATGTTGGTATGTAAACCTGTTTTCAGCAGATATTATTAGGGTTCCGTAACAAAATGGCAAAACGGAACCCTTATGGTGAGACTCGGTCTGTCTGTCTGTCTGTCTATCACAGCTGGATATCTCAAGAACTACTAATGCTATCAACTTGAAATTTGGAATAGTCTTAGATGACGTTTGCCCAACTATTTTACAAATAAATACGTCCAAAAGTCTGTATTTTATGTAATTTCTGTGATGACGTAAAACAGTAAATAGTTACATAAGAGTTCATATTTAAAGTTATTATGTATTAGAAATTCAAATTGTGTAGCTGTCTTAGCAAACATAATAAAAACGTTAAACATTCGTAGTTTTCAGTTCAAGTTGAACCGATATTATAATAACGCATACATTTACAATTACAATGGTGTCTATTGTTAGTTTATTAGGTTTGTTAATAAAAAGCTGTCAAGTATCAAATCTAATTGTGTTTGCTGTTTGCAAATTACTTGATGAAAAAATCTGCATCCGATTTTAAATTTTTAATCGGTTTAAAAAAAAATGTCATCGGTTTCATAGTAAAGTGCAATCAATACCTAGGCGGTCACAATGTATGAAACACCAAGTGTTTTTTAACAACTGACGAAAAATTTAAAATCGGATGTAGATTTTTTCTTGATCCCCTGCTATTCTTCTGTTTTAGTTTCTGTCTTATCCACTATAACTAGGTCTGATCCCCTTACTCTTTTTGACAGGTAAGTACAGTCAAGAGAAAATAAACTTTTCATGCTGCCAGCCAGGGATGTTATTTAATAGTCACATAACTTTTATCTGAATAAATATTGCGGTTTAACAGCTTTCGTATAGAAAATAAGTGAAACTGTTGTATTTTATTTTACTTCATATAAAATTATCCGACTATTAAAAGTCAGCCTTCATCGTTGCCGGGTCAGCGGGATTGTCCGAAAGGGTTACCGCTGGCCCGGAACATAAAGGGCTAAGGAAGGAACACGGGTGGGTTTTAGTCAGTAAGAGTCTGACTCTCCCTTCCACTTCACCTAGAGCGGGAGGGGTAATTTGATGATTTACCATCTTCAAAAAAAAGCCCTTCAAAGTTAACATTATTTTCTGATGAGCGTGTTAAGAGAGGTGATCCCACACAGTCAGGACATCTCTCGGTACCACACTCATATGCTATTTATTCCTAGTAAAGTTCTTTGCAACCAAGTAACACATTTGATTACACATAAACGCACTGAAAATGGCCGCGTAAACGTTTTCGTCACGTCAAAAGTGTACTTGCAATCATGTCGGTCCTGAACGAGACGATTGCGTGCTTGCTAGGTGGTCGAGGTCGTAACTGCAGTGGACAATCGATTCATGGTACCAATGCGGCATAGTATGCGACACTATAAATTGAAATCGAACACAAACTTTTAAATTCACTCTTTTACTGTACATTGGCGACACAACTCAACCTTTAAAAACACCCCACGAAGAAGACCAGCGATGTATCCAATGGAACACGACAACTCCAGTGTAAGGTTTGTTTAAATTTCTATATGGTACCCGTCATCGCACGCGATCGACACTTAGATCGAAAGAATCGAATGACAAATATGTTTCAGTTATTGGCTATAGCAGAACTTTGTAGGGGTCTATTGGTTTCCGATCGACTACTCGTGATATGGTCACTCGAGTTGCAAATTTCGCTTGAAGCCTCCATTCTTTCCAGTGATCCGATTCCATTTAATTTGATAGGTTACATAATAAGAAAGGATATTGCATTCACTTATGCAGTATTATTAAAGATACCTGCATAGTTAGTATTCTATGTATAAGCCATGTCGGTAACTTTAACGCTCAACTGAACGGAAACATTTTTATTATCATAATCTTTAGCGTGTACATTAAACGTAATAGCTCTAATTCTTTTAATTGCTGCTGTATAAGCAGAGCCACTCACGCATAATTGCGAATTACCGTGAAAAAATATGACCTTTAGATGCACACGTCTTTTATAATTAACCTAGGTTGTGGAAGCGTCATTGGAGGTCTAAATAAATTCTTTTTGTGGTCTAATGTCCCTTCGCCTTTCATACACAAGTGGACCCAAGTATCCGATACTCGACACTGTGGCTCTAGGCTCTTGGCGCCTACTGCAAACAGTTGAATATTTGCATAGCCTGTCGTACAAGGGGACAAAAAACAGCGCGAAGAATGTCTAATTGTTAGTAATTTTCTACATATTTTATTTTGTATTCAAAGGATCAGAGTCGCTATTGTGTGACAACGCGTCGGTATCATAAGTAGCTACGTGAGCAAAAACGAAATGTTCAATTATTTGTTGCTAAAGGTTAATGAAAACATAGATATGTTACAACGTCTTGCCGTTTGATTATGTTCTTTTCACATAAATATTATTTTGATGACGGTGTTACGTACTAATTTGACCACTTTTATAGGCACCAAAAACACATGTTGTACGGTCGAGTAATTGCTTTTTATCACATCTATTCAAAAAGAGCTAGTGTATTCTTCGTAAATAGGGACTAAAATAGCTCTTTAATCCCTAGGGACTAAAAGTGATTTGAATTTGGAATGTGGATATTGTTAGTAAAAGTTCCAATCACCAAAGATATCAATCACGAACTTTGTATGAACAAGTAACAGGCTGTATGATAAAGAAAAAAGCGCGCGTTCAAAACTAAAAAAAAAGGAAAAAATAAAAAACGCGCGAAGTGCATTCTGCCTTCGTTCGTAATTGTTTACTTAAAATAGTATGTAAATAAATAAACATACTATTCTTATTCATAAGTTGCACTTATGTACTAATTTTTCATAGACGGTCATAAAAAGTAGAGTGTCCACCTCGGGAGCAACACTATATTAAGCTCGAGTGACGTACTTTGAATCCCTGCCTTCAAAATAATTGTTTGCTTTCTTGTTTAAGGGCTGTTTCTAGAATTGCAATTCACTTTTTTCCCTCAGCTTAAAGAGGAAGCAAATAAAACTGACGAAGAAAATAAACAAGTCTGGGCTAATTACGAAATTGTCAACGTGGAAAGGTTCGCAAATTACCCTCCAATTTAGATGTAAAATGTCGTCGACAGACGGACGGACGGACGGATGGACTGACGTTTTTACAAACACTAGTAATTGTCCATTGTGTACAACTCCTTTCCTACCTTCTAATTGAAAACTATGCACCACTCTGCATTCTAGATATCTGTGGGAACAGCATGGGGACTGTGAGTGGGATATTTTTTATTAGACAAATTATACTTTTTGTAATGTAATTTTTCAGCGAGAACACGCTAGGGAAAGGAACTTTGAATTTATTGAACGACATACTGCAAATACAATTTATGATGTCTTTGGTCGCCACATTATTCAGAACACAGGGTCAATTGCTTAGCGAAACTCTGCAGACGTGATATCTAAATACGATAATTTTATTTTCAAGTCCGCCTCTGTACATTTATGTGCTTGAAGTATTAAATAAATAAATATTTTTTTTTTTGTTAGGTCAACGATCGCTGATAGTGCTGTTACTTGAAGTATAAGTTGAGAAAAACTGCTTTATTTTGTTTTGTTGTGTTTAGATATATCCTATCACGTCTATGAAGTTTGCACAAAAGTAGCAGATTTTTTAAACCAATATTTCAAATGACTTGTGAAAAGTATACAAGGTCAAACTAAATTAGCTAGCTAAACTCCGCAGACGATAGAATAGAATAGAATAGAATACTCTTTATTGTGTACACCATATAAATTACAGACATAAATATAGAAACTGTACAAAGGGTGACACAATGGGCGGTCTTATCGCTAAAAGCGATCTTTTAAAGACAACCTTAGGATGGATTTAAAAAGGGGAAGGACAGACAAATACTGTAGGTAGTCCGCGGTGTAGCATTTACATAATACAATAAATACATACATATAGCATATAATCACGTCTGTGACGTTAAAAAAAAAACGTTTTTTTTAAACTGATATTTCAAGTGCCTGCACTAACTGCGGTCGATGACCCCAAAAAACAATGTATCAAATTAATTTACTTTTTGATTAATCATGTCTACCCATCGCGTTTGCGGAGTTTCGCTAGATAAATAAATGTGACCCTATATTATTAAGACACGTGCATCAAAATGGCAGGCATGTCCTATCTCAACCTTCAATAATGTTGACTGTCTGGGATACCTTGCCTACCTGTAAAAATCCCTGAAAACCCTAATCAAAGCCCAAAAATCCTAATGATTTCTCTATAATTATTTCATCCGCTAATAACAAGTTACGTGTTGAGCTAGGTTGAGCTTTACCGTTTACCTATTATTATAATGTTTGGCGTATCCTCGGTCGTGACATTGACACCACGCATTTATCTCGCTAACTTATCATAGCCTGAGCCCCGAGTGAACTGATTTACTCAGCCTATTGAATCATAGAGTGATAATGTCATGCAGACTGTCTCTAAGTATGCTGTATACACGGTCAAATTAAACTAGCTAACGAAATTATGCAGATGCGATTGGTAATTGATATCTAAACATAATAAAACAAAAAAGAAACTAAATTGATGACTTTTTTGTGGGGTCATCGACCGCAGTTAGTGCAGGCACTTGAAATATCAGTTAAAAAAAAAATCGGTTGTCTGTAAAGTCGGTTTACGGACGATAGTTTAACGTGACAACGTCATAACAAAACATTAATGAAATTGCCGAACGCGGAGGCCGATTCGGCAGCGTTCGACATCATCTGTCTCTCATCGCTCGTTCCGCGCTCTCGCTTGCACTTCAAGCCGCCATGGAGCTACAACGCTACAGAGCAAGGCCGCGAGGTAACGCTACATGAGTCATGTTTTTTCGTGTGTGCAGCCAGCTTCATCGATTTATTAGACGTTGTCACGTCAAAACGTTTTTTTTTAATGTCACAGACGTAATTCTATCGTCTGTAGAGTTTCGCTAGGTAATTTAGTTTGATCTTGTATACTTTTTTCTTCATTAAATCTCTTTAGCTTCCGTTTTAATAAGTACCTATGCAGTGTGTGTTCATGAGTGTCCATGGAGTTTCTTGCCCGTTCTTCTCCATAGGTACCTACGCTTTGGAATGGGCAACTAGCTTCATATTTTCTGACTGACCGAATTCTTGACAATTCAAAAGTGCCTGTAAATGGTTTAATTGAAATAAATGCTTTGAGTTTGAGTTTGTGAGTTTGCTGCGAATATGGTTTAAAAAAATATATATCTTCATCGACATAATATATTTTTCATGAGCGTGTGCTCATGAATGAATGGACGCATTCATTTGTTTCTGCAGATCTTATAAACCTAAAGCTTTCGTTAATCCTCCCGGTGCCTTCTTCTTCGTTTCTCCTTTTTTTTTGAATGGTGGTATCCTAATTAAGTACTGTTACTGTTGTGATCTTCACCCTGAAAACGATTAAATCCGCTAATTATAAGCTTCTTTACCCTGTACCTGTATCTATCGTTATTGTTAGCGTTGGTAGGCCCGCTCGTGACGCTACGCGACCTCGCACTTATCTGGCGCGCTCTCACGACGCAGCGCGGGCGCAGCGTGGCACGACCACGCGCCGCTTTCGGATGCTAGTTGCTAGGAACTACGGGTTTGTGCGAATGCACTGTACTTGGATTAGGAGAACCTTTTTTGTGCTTTTTGTTTTGGTGTGTTTTATCTGTCGATTGGGGCTTAGTATGTTGATGTACAGCTCAACTGAAACTCAAAGCATTTATTTCAATAAAACCATTTATAAGCATTTTTGAATTGTCAAGGATTCGGTAGATTAGTCAGGAAGTTAAAAACAGTCACCTTTGTCTGCATTTATTTTAATTAAACCATTGACAAATTACAGGCAGTTTTGATTTGTCAAGGAGTCGGTCAGTTAGTCAGAAAGTTATCTATATACTATCTGACTAACTGACCGACTAGCTTCAAAAACAAGAGAAAATCAGTACCTATGTACTGATTTTCTCTTGTTTTTGAAGCTAGTTGCCCATTCCAGAACGCAGATCTATAGCCTCAGTTTAGTGGTGGATGTTTGTGAGTTTGGTGGAATCAATGCTCGCCCAAAAGCACTAAATAAAAACAGAACTAGAGTAAAGCCCAAGTCCCAGTGACTTTGTTATGCTGATAGAAACTTTAATTCTATGTGAAAAAATAAATCGAGGAAAAATGCTTATTTTTCTTAGAATGGAATCAATAAATTAATGGATTATAATAAAATTGTGCTCAAACAACGAGGTACGTTCTAATATTAGCAAGGTTTAAGAATAAAAATAAGTCTTCGACTAATTTACATAATATATGTTTCATTCATTTAAAGAGATTCATTATGATTTATGCTCTAATAACAGCAAAACCCCTTCAAGTAAAACCTGTAAGCTTTCACAGAAAATATGGCTGTTTTGTTCGAAGCTTTGTTCGAGAGCTAACAAGAATATAAATAATGAGCTCTAAACAGAGATTGTTAATATTTTTTATTAAAAAACGTTCCGTTGGTTCCGCATTTTCGTTTTTTAACACCGACTTTCGAAGTTAAAGTTATTTTTCACTTTGTAGGGTTTTTTTTGAAAGTCATGAAGGAGGTCTTCATGATTTTTGTGTATCGTATCAAATTAGTTGCATTATGTTTTCAACACATTATCTACCTAGCATATATCCTGAACAATATCATATATTTTTCTGATTTTGTTTACTGTAGTCGATCGTATACTTTTATTGTTTCTAAAACTTGCGTTTTTTTGCGTTTAGGTCCTGTAAGCCCCTTAAGGTATTTTTTAAAGGAGTTTAACTCACCCTACCATCATCTTCTGGGTCTGCCACGGTGCCACTAGCTAGCATGATATCTACTCCAATGTCGCGAAATCTCCTAAAGATCGGTAACAATATAAAAAGTAATTATGTCTCATTAGCGACAGTTGAGCTAATAAACAGCATTATCAGCCTATAATTTTTTCTCTTCTTCTTCTTCTGGACAGAAGCCTTCTGTTTACGAAAGGAAGTGGGCCATAATCCACCACGCGGGTCCATTGTTGGTTGGTGGGTGATACATGTCTTCGAATTTTTGGTTCTAGGATATGCCAGTTTCCTCACGATGTTTTCCTTCACCGTTTTGAGAGAAGAGTTGATAAAATTAATTACACAAAGTAAAAACCTGTCTGGACCTGACCTGCAATTCGTAATTCGGGGCCACTGGGTCACCACATGATATACTTGGAACAAAATACTGATTGGAAGATTTTAGGTGGCTTAAAAAATGCCTCTATGGTTTTGTTCTGAACGTTTTTTATGTGGAAGTAACCACCTTTATCTGCAGGTCAGTAGCATTGTTGTATTCTTGTTAAAAAATTACAGGTGCCATTGAAATTGTACAGGCACATAGGACATTTCTGCTTCGTCTATTAGGCTAACTACGCATCGGCAAATCCTTTGATGTTGTTAAAGTTTATAGGAGGCGGTAACCATTTCCTATCATGTGTTGTCGGCTTGAACAAACGTATCAAATAAAAATAAATTCCAAAGCTTATTGAGATATAAAAAAGCACTGTTACTAAAACATTTTAGTGTGCGTAAAAGATGTCTCTACTCACCAATTAAATAGGTAATTAGTCACAGAAAGAAAGTAATTATAGAAGTTGTAATTATGTACAATCATGAAATGTTTCATCGGTGTAGTGAAATTGAATAGCTTGGTTGGGTTTATTCCCGGTCGTCCCCACCTTGTCGTCCCCAGTGGGAACGAATGGGAAAAAAAAGTTTCGTTCGTCCCCAGTGGGGACGATTGGAACTTTTTATTTCCCACTCGTTCCGTTATAGACCGAGAGTCAAAATCCAGTAATGGGGATTTCAATAACAGATTTCACGGATTGTTAAAATGTTTTAATTACGTCTTTCTGAGCAAGAGTGAACAACGTTTTTGATTAAAAATAATTTAAAAAGACTGAATCACAGATAATCAACTTATTTACATAAATTCTTACAGTTTTCAGGTGCGTATCACAGATGATCATTTATTTACAATTATTATTATTAAGTTCTTATTTTTTTTTTCTTATTGAATAAGAATTGCATTACGCTGATAGTCTACTTATAATTATCAACACTAAGCATGTAAATTAGTACAAGTAAAGTTTCTATAAAAGATTTTGAAATTTCTAATCAGTTCTGTATAAAAATCTCGGCTAATCACAAAGTTATCACATTTGAATGATTAAAAAAACAGACATTTAAAAGGTCTCAGCTACATAAACTGGGGACGACAAGGTGGGGACGACCGGGAATAAACCAAGGTGTCGGGCATTTTCTTGAAATGATACGGTTTTAACTTGTTTAGTTATGTAGCTGAGACCTTTTAAATGTCTGTTTTTTTAATCATTCAAATGTGATAACTTTGTGATTAGCCGAGATTTTTATACAGAACTGATTAGAAATTTCAAAATCTTTTATAGAAACTTTACTTGTACTAATTTACATGCTTAGTGTTGATAATTATAAGTAGACTATCAGCGTAATGCAATTCTTATTCAATAAGAAAAAAAAAATAAGAACTTAATAATAATAATTGTAAATAAATGATCATCTGTGATACACACCTGAAAACTGTAAGAATTTATGTAAATAAGTTGATTATCTGTGATTCAGTCTTTTTAAATTATTTTTAATCAAAAACGTTGTTCACTCTTGCTCAGAAAGACGTAATTAAAACATTTTAACAATCCGTGAAATCTGTTATTGAAATCCCCATTACTGCATTTTGACTCTCGGTCTATAACGGAACGAGTGGGAAATAAAAAGTTCCAATCGTCCCCACTGGGGACGAACGAAACTTTTTTTTCCCATTCGTTCCCACTGGGGACGACAAGGTGGGGACGACCGGGAATAAACCAACTAAACAAGTTAAAACCGTACCATTTCAAGAAAATGCCCGACACCTTTTATTAATTCATTTTGCGAATCTTGTATAAATTCGAAATTTCAAAATCTTTTATAGAAACTTTATTTGTACTTACTAATTTACATGCTTATTATTGATAATTATAAGTAGACTATCAGCGTAATGCAATTCTTATTTAATAAGAACTTAATAATAATAATTGTAAATAAATGATTAACTGTGATACGCACCTTAAAACTGTAAGAATTTATGTAAATAAGTTGATTATCTGAGATACGCACATTAAAACTGTTAGAATTTATGTAAATAAGTTGATTATCTGTGATGCGCACCTTAAAACTGTACGCATTTGTGTATTAAGTTGATTATCTGTGATGCATAATTTTGAGAGAATTATTGTAAATACGTTGATTACCTGTGATTCAGTCTTTTTAAAATATTTTTAATCAAAAACGTTGTTCACTCTTGCTCAGAAAGACGTAATTGAAACATTTTAACAATCCGTGAAATCTGTTATTGAAATCTCCATTACTGCATTTTGACTCTCGGTCTATTACGGAACGAGTGGGAAATAAAAAGTTCCAATCGTCCCCACCGGGGACGAACGAAACTTTTTTTTCCCATTCGTTCCCACTGGGGACGACAAGGTGGGGACGACCGGGAATAAACCATTATTAGTTGCTATGATATAAGTTTTCCAGTTTAATCATTCAAGTATTCAATTGAAGTTTTATTGTCTAATTGATTAGATGGCATTAATTCGCTTTTAATTCAATTTTCTAATAAATAATACAAGTTAAGAGCCTATACAACCTCAAATGGCTTAGCATGTTCCTCCGTTATGTCGAAAATACCGCAGCATTAATTTTGAAATTAATATATTATTAGCGTGAAAACGTTATTTTTCAAACTACCGTGCGGCGCTGTGTATAAAAGGGGGTGCGGCCAGTACTCGCCCCTCACTCCGTCTCAAGCAGCCGTCGCGATAACATCTCTCTGTAATATTGTTTAGAGTCGTTTTTAAATCAGGAAGTATATTTTCTTAGTTTAAAATTGTATTTGCTTAAAATTGATTAAAGTTTAGTGTTTCGTCATTTTGTTAGTTTTTTTTTAAATAAAAGTAGTGTTAACCGCTAATATCAGAAGTGGGATAGGCTCCATTGCCTATCTTTTTTCTGTGTCGTGCGAAAAGCTTTTGAATCATGTCCGAAAGAGCTACCTACCACTCGTAATAGAGGTAGAAATAGGCGCGATCAAAATAGTGTTTTGGGACTGTTTAAAATTCTTCACCACGTGTTGTTGATTTTGTCCGTGATTAGTTTCTGTGCATTTTAACGTGATTCGCCACGTGTTTCTACTCGATTACATTATATTCCGTACGTGTTTTTGAAGTAAACAACCACGTGTTAATTTTTTTTATTTCGCGGTTAGTTTGTTGTTCACGTAGTGGTCATATACGTTGCCTATAGTCATAATCATGTCGAGTCGTGGATGTACGCCGCTTGAGAATACACCTAGGCGTAATTCTCGGGAAAACGATTCGCATAGCTGTCGTGATGTTTATAAAAGGCGTCGTGGCCGTTATAGTCAATCGCGTAGTAGATCTCCTAGGCGTCGTCGTGATAGATCAGAGTAGGTACTCTCAAAGTTCACGTAGGAGCCGGGATAGTTCGTATGGGCGTCGGGATAGCCCTCGACGCGACCCTTTGGATGGAGTGCTGGTTCGATCGAGCGCTTTAGGGGAGCGTTTGCCTTCAGACGCTATACGTGCGTCTACTCCCGTGTCGTCGCATCCGGGCGGCGCTCCGCCGCTGACGGCTTCGGTGGTTGCCGGGGCACCTGTTGCTGCTGGTGAGGAAATGGAGCCGTGACCGCTGAGACATCGCGAGAGGCTGATGCTGCGGACAGGATTGTGGGGGCACTTTCTTCCCTAATTCAAGTAAGATCTAAGCATTACTACAGATCTATTGTCTACAGAATTTGGTGAGTCGTTTTCATTTTGTTTTGACTCTGGTACCGAGTGCTTCCCTGGTAAACAACAGCAAAAAAAAAACTGTTACATTGTTAGGTATAGCCCAATCTAGTTAACAATGCAATTTTTGAATACGCTCACGATAGGTTACGAATGATGCCAGTAGGTCATGTACCAGTCGAAATAGATGGTGATCACAGTGGTAATGAGCTATGAGCAAGCCTAAGTAGTGGGAACCATGCGAGTAGTAGTTCTCTATCGGCCGTAGTAAAAAGTGTGTAGTCACAGGGGTGATACACATGGATCCATGCGCTGGATGTGTGAGAGCAATGCGATTGCTGGTCGGCCGGAGTGCCGTGACGTTAGAGTGGTTTACTCGTGTGTGGGTTTCCAGGTATCTAAGGCTCTTAGTGAAAAAGATTATTGTTGTAATGTGGATAACGATGGTACATGGCTCTGGTTGATGTTTTTTTTGTTATGATTCATTAAAGTTTGATTACATGGCTCTAGTTGAATCAAGTACACTCATGAGGCTGAGGCATATGCCATGGCACAGGCCAAGGGATCAGAGTATTAATGACGAATTTGAGGAAAGCAAAGTCTGGTTGATGAAACAGAGTAGAGATTAAAGTCGAGTGATAGTGGTGAATCTTAGTTCGGCTGGTCGGGGTCTGGTAACAAACATAAGGTTTGTTGTAGGGGCTTAATGAAAAGCCACGGGCCACGAATAAGATTCCTGCTGTGTTTTATTATGCTCTAAGGATGTTTTATTAGCTGCTCTATCATGTTTACTTGATTACTTAGTTTGTGATCTTGAGATTTGGGAATCAAAGAATGATTAATACTCTGAACTCTGCAATTTTTTAGTTTGTGCGAATTTTCATTGTGTTGTTTTGCCTGTACCATATTTGGTCAGGAGTGACCGAGCTATGAGATACTTTGCGAGATATGTCAGTGGGACGATCGGGAATGTCTGGGACGCATTAGTGGGTGTTAACGGGGTGACGCTAAGACGTGGATCAACGATTGCAGGACCAGTGATCGGTTGTGGTCCGCGGTTATACAGAACGTAGCTGTTGACGTTCTAATTGATTCAGATTCTGATATTTCGCTGATTTCTGATTCAGTCTTAAAGCATTTTAGTTTAAATAAAATTCCCACCTACCGCCGTATGCGTGGTATTGGATGTCATGATATAGAGTCCACTTCGTAAGTATGCACTCTTATCGAATTTCCCGAATTATCTTTAGAAGTAGATTTGTTTGTTATTCCCCCGGATTGTATTCAGGCACCGGTTTTGATTGGCACTGATGTTTTAAATCATAGTGGAGTTACGTATATTAGAACAAATAACTCAACGGTTAGTCAGGGATTCGCACGTAAACAACGTGTTGACTGTAGAGTCCCCGAAGATAAGGACACCCTTAGTAGGTGACGAAAAAGAGTGTTTGTTAACTCTATTAAACGAGTATTCTGATAAGTTTACTACCGGTACAGCGACCTCTACAGTAAACACTGTGTTGGCGATACAAAAATAAGATCGACCTCGATTTTAGTTAGTAGCTTATTTATTGAAAATTACAATTATGTGTGTCGCGACAAAGGTATGGCGGTGCGCGCTAATATCGTGAATGAAGTTCGTCCGGTTCGTCCGCGTGAAGCCTGTCGCGAGCGCCGTTGACATTGGGTGCGTTCGTTTCTTCTTTAATATGAAGGGCTGCGTTCATGCGTAGACACACTGGTTGTATAGAAATAAAAGTTAAATAGTGACATCCCAATTTACTATCGACCTTATAAACTCTCCGTAGACGAAAAGCGTCGCGTTCGCGAGATAATTAATGATTTGATTAGTAAGCGAACATTCGCGAGTCACCGTCTAATTACGCGAGTCCTATCATCCTCGTTAAGAAAAAGGATGGGTCTGATAGGATGTGCGTCGACTACAGAGCTCTAAATGCTATCACTATTAAAGAGTGATTTCCGCTACCGTTAATCGACGATCACATTGACAGGCTGGACAGTTTTAAATTCTTTACAAGTCTCGATATGGCAACAGGCTTTCATTGGGTGCTGATGAAGGATGATGACTCTATTAGTAAATTAGCATTCGTAACGCCTGAAGGGCATTACGAACATTTGAAAATGCTTTATGGGCTCGCTAATGCACCTATTGTCTATCAAAGAATCATCTCCAAAACCCTGAAGCACCTGCTGGATACCGGTAAGGTATTGATTTATATCGATGATGTGTTAATAATGTCTAATTCTGTCGGTGATGGTCTGAAAACTTTGCGAGAGGTATTAAAAACACTCACTGAGGCGGGACTTTCAGTAAATCTAAAAAAAGTGCACGTTCTCAGACACAGAGTTAGAATACCTAGGTAGGCTTATTGGTCACGGTCAGGTACGGCCGAGCCCTAGTAAAACTGAAGCTTTAGTGAAGTCTCCTAAGACCATAGAATCTTGGACGAAGCCTGAGGTACCCTTTTCAGTGGTTCACACTGACGTCCTTAGTCCCCTAACGGAGTCAAACGGTTTCCGATACATACTCCTTGTGGTAGATGCTTTTATAAGTAGGTACTGTCTGTTGTACGCCCTGTATAGAAAAGATACCACAGAGTTAAAACGTGTATTTTCTAATACCATTTCACTATTCGGTACTCCGTCAACAATTGTGTGTGACCGTGGCAGAATGTTCGAAAGAGCATCCTTTCAAGACTAAGTTACCGAGTTAGGCTGTAACATACATTTTATCACGCCTGAGATGCACCGTGAAAACGGGCAGGTCGAGCGTTGTTGCAGGACGGTTCTCAACATGTTGCGGATAGAGGCGAACAACAAGGGTGCGCAGTGGTCCGATGCGTTGTGAAAGGTGCAGCTCACCTTGAACATAACGAGGCAAGCCACAACCTGCACCTCGCCCCTACAGCTGTTGACTGGCGTTGAAGAGACTACTCCAGTGCTGAGGTCTCTTGTGCGAGACGTCGCCGTCAGGCGTGCATTTGTCGTCGGCAGCTTCGTGTTCGTGAGCGGGGGCTCGCAGAGCGCATGGAGGCTGGACTCGGGGGATGCGTGATCCGTGCAAGGTGGTACGAGCGCTACCACATCACCGGTATGAGCTCGAGCTGCCTGCTGGCTCATGCAACGGGAAAGCCCGGGCCGCCGCAGAACCTATGGTTCAGTGGCGTGGTGAGTGGACTCCGGATGCGTGGTCCGTACAAGATGGTGCGTACAAGGTTGTAAGGGCATTGAGTTAGTGTAACTCTGCCGAAAGAGACGTGCTAACTGGGTGCCTCCGTCTCAGTTTATTTGTAAGGGCATTGAGTTAGTGTAACTCTGCCGGTAAGGGCATTGAGTTAGTGTAACTCTGCCGGTAAGGGCATTGAGTTAGTGTAACTCTGCCGAAAGAGACTTGCTAACTGGGTGCCTCCGTCTCAGTTTATTTGTAAGGGCATCGAGTTAGTGTAACTCTGCCGAAAGAGACGTGCTAACTGCGTGCCTCCGTCTCAGTTTATTTGTATGGGCATTGAGTTAGTGTAACTCTGCCAAAAGAGATGTGCTAACTGGGTGCCTCCATCTCAGTTTATTCATAAGGGCATTGAGATGTGTCTCTGCCAAGACGAGCTAACTGGGTGCTCCGTCTAGATTTGTGTTGCATTAAATTGCAACAGACATTTTTAGATTAAATAATAAGGATATTACTAATATGTGCTATTCTCTAATTTTTTTTAGCTGAAGAGGATAGTACACACGCCAGGGTCCACTAATTACTGATGCAGCTATTGAAGACATGAGCCCTTCGCGTCGCCCGAGTCCACTTGCCGAAGAATGTGACTGCGGCGAACAAGGACCATCATCTGGACAATGTGGCTGAGGACAGCCACACGTCAGGAGAGGCCGTATTAGCGTGAAAACGTTATTTTTCAAACTACCGTGCGGCGCTGTGTATAAAAGGGGGTGCGGCCAGTACTCGCCCCTCACTCCGTCTCAAGCAGCCGTCGCGATAACATCTCTCTGTAATATTGTTTAGAGTCGTTTTTAAATCAGGAAGTATATTTTCTTAGTTTAAAATTGTATTTGCTTAAAATTGATTAAAGTTTAGTGTTTCGTCATTTTGTTAGTTTTTTTTTAAATAAAAGTAGTGTTAACCGCTAATAATATGGTAAAGTTGTCATAGGAGTGACAGACAGTCCGCTGTGCAGGGCCTGCATGGAGGACGACGAGACAGCGGCACATGTGCTTCTAAACCGCCCGGTGGTCGCCACATACAGGGCAAAGTACTTCGGTAACCCAGGTACCTTACGTGAGCCGGTCAGTAACATCAAGGCGTTGCTGGCCTTCCTTGAGGAGCTGGGGTGGATCGAATGATCGATTTTCACACTCGTACGCAAAATACGCGCATTGACGTGGAGTTGCGGACACCAGCCCGATTTACCTATTACCTATGGTAAAGTTGAGGATTAATGTTAAATACTATGTAAGACGAAAACACGATTCCATAAAATTTACTCGATAGAAAAAAAATCCAAAGTTACCTCCAAACCGAACAATAAACCGCTGGTATTCAAAGAATACTTCAAATTAGATCATGAAACTTTGCACACTTGTAGCGGTATCTACAACGCCACATGCAAACAACGCGTCATACTGAGTTACTGACGTCACGCAAAATCCTGCATCGCGCAAGCAGCGTTTACCGCGCAACTAGCATAGATACAAACGGCCCGACACGAATCAATGGGCAGTTGCCCGCCAGACACAACACCCGTCTGGTCGGAGGATCCTCCCTTTTCTATAGAGTATGAGTGAACTTTACACCCTGTTCCTCATACCTCTATACACTAACTAAACTAACTATAAAGCAGGTCTTACGTTTTTTTATTTTTTTCGAACTACCTTCATTTTCACCGTAAAAAACAAATACCTAAACTATTGGCGCTGCCTTCCGTCCGCGAGCAGTATCGTGCGAGCGAGATAAAGAGTGAACTTTAGCTGAGGTAATATAATATGGGCTTTTAAGTACTTATTAGTGCGTACCACGTGCGTACCTACGCATGGGCGATATTTTTACGCGACGATTTTTTTCACGCATTGTATTTTCAACTCTCGTTATTGAGCCAAATACCAGCGCGTCAATAAAACACTCTGTTGCATTTTCAACTCTAGGCGCTAACCAGATCGTTGAAAATGCATTACGCAAAAAAAAAAAAATCGCCCACGCGAACCGAGGCGTTTAATGTTAAACATTTTTAAAACATCGTTCTGTTTCAGTCCATCGTTTTAACGTGACAAAGACGGTATAGTGATTAACATTATCACAAAACGCTTTACAAATCACTAAATTTATTTGTGGTACAAGAGAGCCTTAATGCAAGAGCCAATAAATACCCTGAGTTTACTCCAGAAATCCCCTAAAGTAAGCAGAGAATAATCATACACTCATCACATCATCACACTAATATTATAAAGGCGAAAGTTTATGAGTGTGGTGTGTTTATTACATTTATATGTTTGTTACATCTTCACGCTCAAACGGCAGCACCAATTTAGATAAAATTTTGTATGGAGGTAGCTCACGCCCTGTATTAACATATAGGCTTTTTATCCCGATATTCCCACGAGATCGACACTTATGCGAGTGAAACCGCGGGGCGCACCTAGTTCTTCAATAAAGGTAACTATTAAGTAAATCTCATAGCATAACAGCATAATTAGCCTATAATGTTCCCACTACTGAAACACAGGTCTCCTCTCTTTCAGAGGGGCTGTAATCTACCACGCGGGCTTAGTGCGGGTTGGTATATGTCACATATCTTCTAATTTTTGGTTATAAGACTTGCCGGTTACCTCACGATGTTGTCCTTCACCGTTTTGAGAGCAGATGTGATGAAGTGATTTACACAAAGTAAAGCGCCTGTCAGGGTTCGAACCCACGACCGTGGCCGTTACCAATGGACCACCACCAGTAAGTCTCATAAGAAAGAAAGAAAGAAAATACGTTTATTTGCGGCAAACATGACGCATAAAAATAAAAACACAACAGAAAAGCAAAAATAACAATTTGGGAGAAAGTATGCGTCACATCTACGCATAACGGCCAACGCTCAGCATTATGCTAAGACCCTTACCCACCACCCATAAGAGACCATAAGAGGACCCATAAGAGGTAAGATGCTTAATTTCTATATTATTATCCTGCTTGTCTCATAGATTCTAACGCGACCTTGCGACGATTAGACACAACAAGCAATTAGTCAGTAATTGAGACACCATAGCCTCAAATTGCAAACGAATCGAATGATATATCGAGCGTGGGACTGGTCTTTGTCTCATTTCCTTGTTTGGAATCTTATAAAAAATTTTTTTTTAGGAATTTTTGTCACAGGCAAGGCGTAGGTCTTTCTTGTTCGACGCAGTCAAAGATTGTTAACACATAAAACACCATAAAACACGTACGTCGTAAAATGTGGCCTTAAATTTTGCCATGAGAAAGTGTCTGCAGAAGGTTCACTTCTAAAAAATGGTCTGTTACTCTCATTTCATCTCTCAAAAAATATGATTGACGTGTAAAAGTGTTTGTACAAACCTACTTACAAAAATAAAATCATGTATCATCATCATTGGAAGCTATCACAGAATCAACTTTAACTTTTTAATATATTTTTTTTTTAAATAAATGGTTTCGTATCAATGGTTACGGTGATGCCTGCGGATAAATCAAATTTTATGTTAATTTACAATATTTATTCATAATTATGGTTGATTGTTTGTTGTAATCAGCGCTGTACTGTGGATCCCCTCTATAGCACAGCATCATGCTGAGTGGAAGCTTTCTTGTCACAGACATGACATGCAGCCGTCGACGATTTCTGCTTTGTGCTCGTGATTATACAGCGTGGCGGTACAATGGTGACATTAATTTAACACACATATACGTTTTCACATTTTCGTTTCATGAAGAAATTATGTTTCCATTAAACGTTATTATTTGCGGATTTATTTAAAGTTTTCTAAAATAGCATTTTGGAGCAACCTGTACTTAAAGAACTGTCGCGCAGCGGTCATTTGCCGGGTCACGGATCATAACATCGCATCAATGAAATTAAAATAAATAAACAATACTTTAAAGTAACGTGATATCCCTTTGTCGGCGAGCGGGCGGCGCAGGCGACGCGTGCCCCCCCCCCCCCCCCCGCCCCGTCGCGTCGCAGCGAAATCCAATTCTTTTTTTTGCATTTCTAGTGCTAGCCTAACTCGTGCCCTTGACACACTTCTTCACAGTAGTGCACATAATTACGTCGACTAATTTTGTGAATGTTTCCGCGAAAAAGACGCTTACCTATTGTTTTATTTATTTATTTTTGTGTAATGAACTAATGAGTAATTAGATTATGGTACTGCGATAAAGACGCTTTGTTTTGTTTTCGTTTTCTAATTTAGTAGGTACGTTGACATCTCTTGCGATACGGGCGCTTTTATTTGTGTTATTAGTGCTTGTGTAAACTTGTGATCGTGATGGCAAATACACATCCGAACTACACATCAGCTGAATATGCAGACATGATCCTAATTTACGGAGAATGTCGTGAAAATGCCGCTCTTGCCATAAGGACATATCGCGAGAGATATGGCGGTTCAAGACAATGCCCTACTAATCCTCGCACTATTGTAGGAGCTCTTCAGCGCATCCGCGAAAACCAGCCAGTGGATCCTAGGTCTCAACGCCCTGATCGACCACCTACACGACAAAACCCAATCCAGTTAACTGAAAATGTGCTACAATATTTCCAAAACCAACCCAAAACTAGCCTCCGCCAGAGCGCTAGGCATTTTCAAGTTCATCACAGTACCGTCCATACGATATTAAAGCGCGAAAAGTGGCAGCGCGTGAAGCGACGCGTTGCCGCTCCGAGATAACGTAAGCCAGCGTAACGTAGTAATTTCATGAATGATTTTTTGCAAGGGTGATCCCAATTTTAGTTACATTTTTATCATTTAGTTTGTTTGAAAAAATTTTTTTTTCAATTTACGAGTTATTTTAACCTACTAAAATTAATATGATTAAAGGGCACTAGCCCTACACGTGTGTTAAATTAATGTCACCATTGTAGCGCCACGCTGTAGATATGTTTTGCTTTTTTTCCTTATTATTAGAATTCATTATAATTTTGTATGCACGTGTTTCTGTGACATATAAACCTATTTTTCTTTCTTTTAATGCAGTGTGCATTAAGTGTATCATTAAATCACACGCTTTAATTAAATTATATTGATATAATGAATTGGCCTTGAAAAGGAAAACATCTCTTATGGGAGATGCGCTTAGGCAGCTCGCAAAATTCAAAACTTATAATGATGAAAATAATATGAAATTATGAATTTTACTGACACTTTCGCCGTAAAAGCTAACGTAACTTAAAAATGGTGTGGGTACTCTGGTAGGTACTGGTTTCGGGGAGCTCACATGAGCTAGACCTACCTAATAGTCGATTTACTGTGTAAATATATAATTTAGTAGGTGATATAATATTCAATCATTCTTATTATTGTTCCCAGAGTTAGAAGTTTGGATTTTATACTTATTTTCCCAACTCGACCTTCTGTAAAGTATTTTCTGTGTGGTTGTTATGCCTACAACGCGTTGCAGTCTCTCACGCTTTTCTCGTTGACATTGATATTATCAGCAGGTAGGTACTAGTTAGCTGATTTGCTAATAATAACAATGAGACAACTGCGTTTTAGAATATCCTGAGACCTAGATCATGATCTGTCTAACTTCATGTAATTTGAGACTAACTTAATTAGACGTAGTATCTTAACGTGGGACAAAATTGCACGGGATAGTGGTATTTATGTACACATAGTATAGGGATACGACACAATTACGAGCATATACAGGATGAAAGAAACAAAATACGCGCAAATTGTAACCATGAATTCAGCACATGGTTCTTCAGCGGGATTGTCCGAAAGGGTTACCGCTGGCCCGGAACATAAAGGACTAAGGAAGGAACACGGATGGGTTTTAGTCGGTAAGAGTCTGACACTCGTTTCCACTCCACCCAGAGCGGGAGGGGTTATTTGATGATTTCCTATCCTGAAAAAAAAAAAGCGCATGGTTCTACGCGGTCAACATGTATGAAACAGCTAATTTTTAGGGTTAAAAGGGCCACTAAAACTCCACGGTGTCCTCCTCTGCCGCTTACGGCGGGAACACGGGCACGCGTTAGCACTCATCCGTGCCCCCCTTACCCCTTATAGGATCATTTTGTTGTCCGTCCGTCCGTCTGTCTGACTAAGGAAAAAAATATTATAGGCAACTTTTAAATTGAACTAGCTTTGCCCGCGGCTTCGCCCGCGTGAATATCGGAAATTATCCCACAGGAACGTGCCACCGTACAAAAAGTAGCCTATATGTTATTCTATATTATCAGCTATCTGCCAGTGAAAGTCCCGTCAAAATCGGTCCAGCCATGTCGAAGATTAGCCGGAACAAAGACAAAGACGTACAGACGGTCAAAAAAAAAAAATTTTTTTTGATATCTAGGGCCGAAGCCTGCCGGGTCAGCGGGATGGTCCGAAAGGGTTACCGCTGGCTCGGAACATAAAGGGCTAAGGAAGGAACACGTGGGTTTTAGTCAGTAAGAGTCTGACACTCCCTTCCGCTCCACCCAGAGCGGGAGGAGTCATTTGATGATTTCCCATCCTGAAAAAAAAAAAAAAGTAGCGTAAGTAGCTATATACGTTCATATGCATTTAGTAAAAAGCTGTTATTTTGATATTACAAACAAACACTTTAATTACAAACTTGCGTGTGTCATGTGTTAGAACCATTATTTTAGCGTTCAATGTAGTGTTAGTTTTACGTGGTAACGTGGCCCTATTTGCTCTCCTTATCACGATAGCTGTACATTTACTCACTTCTAATGTAATCTTAGATGTAAAATATAATGTACAATTGTTTGTTTTCCCTAACGAAATAAATAAATAAATAAATAGCTCATTCTTTACTACGTGTTCGTGATTGAAAGCATGGAATTATATGGTGGCTTAGTAATCACTTTAACACACAATCGACAAGTTTCCTTCACGTGTACCACTGACAAGCTTTCAACGGGTACAATGCGTGCCACGAAAGATGAGACTTGACACACCACGTGGTTTGACTTGCGCAGAACACGATTTTAGGTATCTTTAGCGGTATGAGGTCTGAGTGCGGGACGGGACCGGACGTCATAGGGGGCGGCGGAAAGAGCGGGGGAGGCGGGTTCAAGTCTCATCTTTCGTGACACGCATTGTAATGTCGTAAGGAATGGCTTTCATTTTGACAGTTCAACAACGTTCATTGCGTTATTTAAGTTGTTGAGCATACATTTTTAGAACATATGAAGCAATGGATTAGTAATATCGTTCAAAATGATTCAGATTCTGACTGATAGTGTGTTAACACTATTTTGAAAAATATTACTAACGTAATTATGGAGCTGGTCCGACAAAATTTAAGTCATTGACACGGGAAGAAGAAGGTACAGACGCCAGAACATCAAGCTACTACAATCTGTCAATTTTTCTTTAATAGATTTTCAACTTTATCGCTAAAGCATAAGGTTCAAAGTTGATTGGCAAAATTTTACAGTTTCGGGTAGCTTGATGTGCTGGCGTCTATACAACAATCACTCTTAACATAACATCACGCTTTGTTACCCAAAGAGTTGGGTAGAGGTGTACCTAATACAGAGCAGTGGAGCATTAGAGCAGTGGTGGCCAAGTGGTAACGGCCGCGACTTACGAGTTCATCACCACTGCTCACAAAACGGTGAAGGAAAACATCGTGAGGAAACCGGCATGTCCTAGAACCAAAAATTCGAAGACATGTGACATCTACCAACCCGCACTGGGCCCGCGTGGTAGATTACGGCCCATTCCCTCTCACTGAGAGGAGGCCTGTGTCCCAGCAGTGGGAACATTATAGGCTGATGATGATGATGATGTACATAATACATACCAACATTTCGCCAGATAGTTATGCTTATTAAAATATTACTGCGGAATAGAATCGATGAGTGGGCTATTGATTAAATTAATAATATTTAAAACTATTAACGTACATACTAGAGTATTATCCACATGACTAATGTAAATTGGTATTTTGATTACAATCAGACTGAATTTATTCAATAATTATAAAGTACCTACCGAGCAGGTCTTAGCAGATGCTACTAACAAAGCTAGGAGCTTATAAATACAACAAAGTAGCAGCCAGTTCTATAAGTATTATAATTATATTTCTAATATTTAAATGTCTCGTAAAAATGTTTTAATTTAAATGGTTAGACGTCATATCAGATGGTCGCTTAAACCCTGTAAGGGCCACCGCACACGTTTCTGTTGAATGCACGCGGGTCGCGCGGTATCTCGCCATCTTGCCATTTGCATCCAACGTCTTGGCGGCGAGAGATCGTACTGTGCTCCCTGTGTGCTGCGCTGAACTCGATTATGTTTTTAGTATGGCTGTATTAGTTTATACTGACGACGTTCCTTTTATAAGAATTTAGATGCAGGTGAAAGAAAGTGTGAAACCTAATTGGCTTCAACGATGCGAATCCAATACAAAAATATATTTGTACCTAATACCCGATACAGATACCTTGTTGTTCCGGGACTGAATAAATTGTACAAACTTCATAGATCTTATTTCTTCTTATTATATTATTTGTAATGCTCCTAGAGATTTTGAAAATAAGTAAGTACCTACTAAAAAAAAACTGTGAATTTAGCATAAAATCATTAGTAACTAGAGGCATATTCATATCCTGTTTCCTTGAGGAAAGAGGTTAGCTCTACAATTTCAGTTCTACAAATTCGCAAAATCACACCACATTTTGCCTATGCGCATCCCTGTGCGTGGTCGTGCACTGGCAGTAATGACAGGCCGCACGCGCGCGCGCCGCCTAATTGATAATGGTTGCGGACGTGCGCGCTTGCCATGCACCATGGGAACTGCGCACGACCATCTTCGCCGAGCTGGGGTGGTGCGGTATTAGGTTATGAATGTCCTGTGTTGTTTTGGAAGGTGAAGAATCGCGATACCCATAATTTAATAACGTAAAAGTCTACAGCTGATTCTGGGAGTACCAGGGATCTCTTTAATTGACGGTCTTGGTGGATACTCATACATTTATCCTTCACGGTTTCACCTATTTTTGACGAAACAGATCGAAATTAGCTGTCTCCTATTTTACACACCTTGCAAACTGCGCACTTATACCAGCAAAATCAGCGGGATTGTCCGAAAGGGTTACCGCTGGCCCGGAACATAAAGGGCTAAGGAAGGAACGGGTGGGTTTTAGTCAGTAAGAGTCTGACACTCCCTTCCGCTGCACCCAAAGCGGGAGGGGTCATTTGATGATTTCCCATAAAAAAAAATTCCAGCAAACAAAAAAATTAGAAAAAAAAAAATGTTCAGTAAAATCTCACTGTGAAAACTTAGGTGAAGCGCTATGCTGTGACTATGAATCTTACAACTCCTGGTAGATCTACCTACCTAAGTCGGAGAAACAAAACTGCTTCCTAATCTGAACTAATAATATTATAAAGAGAAAATATTTGATATTTTGTATGTTAGTTTATTACGGCTGAACGGATTTGGATGAAATTTAGCACATGGGTAGACCAGACAACATGGCCGGCCATATTAGCCGTAGAACCGATGACCGTTGGGGTAGACGCGTTCTTGAGTGGAGACCGCGAATCGGTAAACGTAAGGACAGCCCTCAGGCTAGGTGGAGTGACGATCTTCGCAGGATGGCTGGTAGTAGCTGGATGAGAGTTCCCCAAAATCGAGTTGAACGGCGTGCAATACGAGGCCTATGTCCAGCAGTGGACTGCTATAGACTGATGATGATAGGTATTCCATGACATGGATTGGGATTGGGATACTTTTTATCCCGATATTTCCACGTTATTGAGATGTATAGGTACGTGTGAAACCGCGGGGCGCAGCTAGTTAGAATGCCGAAGTGAAGGAGGTTCTGGAAGATTTTTTTATGAAAGCACACTCAAATACTGGAAATATATAGTATTAGTGTCTGAGTTTTTTATGTGTTACGTGTGTTTATGTTTATTTTTGTCTACTGTTGAGTGTGAGTTTTCCCTTCTCTGTAGTCACCTTGTGCTATGCATAGTTTCGCATCAAGATTTACATCACCCTTGTCCACACTTTTAATGCTAGGTATAGTTATCGCAAAACACGAATGCCTGCCACGCTGACCTGACAATGTATAAGATATTTTTATATTTTTAAGTCAACATTCCTGTACGCGCATTACGGATATTTACGCTAGTGCTAAAAGGCTTCGTGTAAAGTATGTTTAGAGCGAAGAAATTATTAAATGAGCATTTAATTCTAACAGAATAGCAGGCAGGTGTGCCAAAGATCGTTATTGATGCGTACGAAGTAATTCTTTCGCACAGTTATTTCACATATGCATACATTTCAAGGCAGAACAGTGTTAAAAAAATATTAATTAGTTTAATTACATATTATATTTATGCAAAGGCGTGTAATTTATTATCGATCTAAACAAAAAAGTTCTCAGGTCATGTGCTAGCTCCGTAATTACAGCAAGCGATAGACCGGAACTCAGACGCATGTTTACGGACTTATGCGGTGTTTATTTATTATTATTTTTTTTTATTAAAAAGGTAGTTTTAAAGTAAACAAACAAATAAGTTGTGAAATGATACGTCGTGAGGAAACCCGGACTTTTCCTAGTAATCCTATCCTACTATAATCACACTAATATTATAAAGGCGAAAGTTTGTGAGTGTGTGTGCGTTTTTATATGTTTGTTACTTTTTCACGCTCAAACGGCTGGACCAATTTGTATCCCGATATTCTCACGGGATCGACATTTATACGGGTGAAACCGCGTGGCGCAGCTAGTCACACTAATATTATAGAGGCGAAAGTTTTTGAGGATGAATGTTTGTTACTCTTTCACGCAAAAACGACTGAACGAATTTTGATGAAACTTTACAGTAATATAGCTTATACATCAGAATAATACATAAGATACTTGTAGGGGCCAATGGTTGTAGGCACCGTACACTATCACTTTGTTGATGTTGGTTTAGTTGCGGAGTACACAGAAAGAACCACAAGTAGAGTTTAAGATTATATTAAAGGTTGTAGTTAGCAAGGTAGAGTGGTAGCGATTCTTTCTCTTGACAAGTGGTTAGTTCCACAGTTGTTGTCTGACTCGCTCTGCTTAGCGTGTAAAGTTATAATTATAGCGTAATATTTTGTGACGCACTGGCACCAAAGTAGGTATGTACGGTTGATGAGACCGTACAATACTTTTTATCCCGATATTCCCACGGGATCGACACTTGTGCGGGTGAAACCGCGGGGCTCTACTAGTAAATAATATAAGTCTGAAAACGTCAACCCGTCATGAGCAAGCGTGGTGATCAATGCTCGTGCCTTCTCTGTATGAGAAGAGGCGTTTGTACTGCAGTGGGACAATAATAGACTGGTGTTATAGGAACATAGGGCTTGAAGACTTGTAAACTTATGCAAATTTAGAAAAGTAGTTGAGTTTTTGTAGTGTAAACTTCTTTAGCCGCGCTGGGCATTTTTTGAGATGGGAATAATCCATTGAACTCGCGCCACTGTTACCGTTGGTTGATGTAAGCATATTTAACAAATTTTTGTAAATAAAGAAAATTACGACTTCTTCGTGAATAGAAAAAATGCGTAGTAGTCGCAGCTGGTCTGCGTGTACTATGTTCGAAAAATGCATGTTTTACATTATCTGTAGGTCACTAGCCGTTACCTATAATAATTAATAAGTGTCAAACAATATTGTCATGAAACACAACAAAAAAAAATACCAAAGAGTATAATTACCTCATATAAAATCCATCTTTGACCCGGTTGCAACCTAAATGCAAACATTAGGCACACGCAAGTTAGCTGCGCACTGCGTGTCTGTCCAGCCTGGGTTCGCATGCAAGCCGTTACTACAACACACCTAATGGACACAGACGTGGAAAGTAAAAGAAGCGTAATTATTAGTTACGTCGCTCTTTATAATAATTATTGAATGAAAGAATGGCGGCTCAGTGGAAATCGTAAGCTTGAACCCAGGCAGGCGTTTTATATATATGCGTAGACGTTTACGTTTGCGTTTGCGTTGACGTTTGCGTTTTTTTTTGTAGGCGTTTTATTTTGGCGTGTGTATATTATTTCATCACCACTGCTCTCAAAACGGTGAAGGAAAACAGCGTGAGGAAACCGGCATGTACTAGAACCAAAAATTTGAATTTGTTCGAATGTGACATCCACCAACCCGCACGCCCGCATGGTGGATTGAGGTCCGCTCCCTCTCACAGAGAGGGGGGGCCTGTGTCCAAACAGTGGGAACATTATAGGCTGATTATGAAAGAGGTGAGGGCTTAGACAGTACCCGGCGATAAATATTGCACATCGACCTTTGGAAAGAGACAATCGGCTAATTTCGGCTTCGTAGAGCGTTATCTCTGTCGCACGAAATACAAGCAGTCCGGTATCTATTAGGAGCTGTTAAAACATTTATGATCAGCTTCTTTTGATAATTATTTATATTTTTTCTATAAAATACAAAAAAAATGTAAAGGTCGATGTGCAATATTTATCGCCGGGTACTGTAGCTAGCTTTCCACTTTGTGGATCATAGCCACAGTCGGAAGCCTTTGCAGTAGACCACGTAAAAGATGGCGGGATGAGCTGAATGAAAACAACAAAAACGGGTCCACATGAGTCATTGATTGAAATAAATGAAAGACATGGGTACATGTCTACGCCCAGTAGTGGAATGATGTAGGTTGACAATAACCAGTAACATATTTATATTATTATTTTGTTTATATATTTTTTTCTCTCGGCCTAGCCGGATAGAACTGATGGCACGGGCCTAAGTCAAGTGTCCAACAGTGGGGTTAAGTGTGGGAGTAATATTATAAGTAGACTGTGTGGTAGACGAAACAATATTTAAGGGTGTGTAAGTTGTCCGATTCACACTGAATAAATTTTCTAACTAGCCTGCATGTGTTAAGAATCACTGCCTTCTGCAGCAGGTAGGTGTTAGGTGGCAGGTTGAGGGAACCAAGGGACTGATGAAGCTGTTTTGGAATTACTCCTGTTGTAGATAGCACTATAAATGCATATACTGTTGTAAATAATTCGACTGTGGCATCTTCAAAAAGTCACAATAGTGACGTTTTGAAGATGCCACAGTCGAATTATTTCATCTTTTAGTTCGGTGTATTTGGATAATTTTTCGGCTATTGTAGTCTGTATGTTATGCGTATTTGGCACGGCAATGTCTATAAGGAACCCAGTTTCACTGATTTTATTAATTAATGTGATGTCGGGTCTATTAAAGTGAATTGTGCGGTCTGTGAGAATGGCTCGGTCGAAGTACAGTTTATTATTATTATGAGTTTTCTTTTCCTCGAGCGAAATTCTAATTAGAGCGAATAAACTGAGTAAAGACTTTCAGTGCAACCCGGGATTTAATTTAGGTAAAGATAATAATAAGGAAAGACTTCGTCTGCGATCCAGCATGAAAAGTAGACCAATATCTTCCTCCCGGTCATGGTCTACCCGTGCATCCAAATCCGTTCAGCTGTTTTAGTGTGAAAGCGTAACAAACAAACATACAAAAAATAAAATCTTTTTTCTTTATAATATTGTTAGAGTTTTCTGTATTGTAAGAAATGAACAATTGAGAGCAAGAACTAAACTACCAGACATCTTAACTAGGATTGACCAACAAAAATGGAGATGGACTGGCCACATGATGAGAGCAGATACAGAGAAATGGAGTAAAATAATAACTGACTGGTATCCAAGGGAAAGTAAACGCAGCAAGGGGAAACAGATAAGGAGATGGGAAGATGAACTGAAACAAACAGCGGGCCCTAATTGGAGGAGAGTGGCTCGTGACAGAAAACAATGGAAGGAGCTAGAGGAGGCCTTTGCCAAAAGGCACACTGAATTAAGGGACATTTTGTAACAAATAAACAGAAGAGAAAAAAGAAATTCAGAATAAAGGGCATTTAAATTAAATTAAATAGAGTTTTCTGACAGCAGAAAGGGCGGGGACATAACGTCGCTGCGATGACGCTGTCAGTGGAGGGGGTGACACACCATGAGCCGTGTGCTCACTCGCCTCTATCACTTCTGCTGCGGAGCTCGGACGGGACGGACGCGTACTAGTGATCGTATTGAATTATTTTCTTGTAATGGTTTTTGTAATTTAAATAAATAGTTGTGTAGGCCGTGTCGTGTTTTCTTTTAAAAAAACTAATTAGGCTTCTGATCCCTAAGAAGGCTTCTGATCGCTAAGAATATTATTATAGTTTAGAAGAAATAAACTTGAGAGGTGAAAGCTAAGTCTAGACGTAAAATCTAAGTAAAAACCTGAAAAGCTACATCGGTATTATTTACTAACAGGTTTTTAGGGTTCCGTACCCAAAGGGTAAAAACGGAACCCTATTACTAAGACTCCACTGTCCGTCTGTCTGTCACCAGGCTGTATCTCATGAACCGTGATAGCTAGACAGTTGAAATTTTCACAGATGATGTATTTCTGTTGCCGCTATAACAACAAATAAATACTCAACAACAATAAAAATAAAATAAAGTTAAAATTTAAAGGGGTATAAAGGAAACGTTTTCTTCGGCGTTTTATGCATTGTGGTACCTACGGAACCCTTCGTGTGCGAGTCCGACTCGCACTTGGCCGGTTTTTCCATATTTGCCACCGACTTCCAAAATTAAGTTTATTTTTCACTTCGTAGATTTTTTTTTTTCAATTATAGTTTTGGTGAGAAATGAAGTCTCATGAAGTCTTTGATCAGTACCCTAGCTGTTAAATCTAAAGTTACGAATATTATGTTTGGTTGGCCAATATAGTACCTACCAATCAATGCTATCGAAAGTTGACACAAGACTTAAAATTAGATTACATTGATTGAATAGGATTTCATTATCCTTTTGACCGTCCACATGTCAAAAAATCAAAAACGTGCTCTCGGCGTCAGTCTGACTCTGTCATTTAGTAGAACCGTGGCGTGCTGGGCACATTTTGGTTTGTCATCTATACATGACTGTGGCGGTCAAAAGGTTAAAATGAGGGAGGCGAGGGAGTGTGGGGCAAAGTTAAAAAAAAAAGAAAAGAAAAAGAAAATAAATTAATCATGGACGAACAACTCAGACTAAGGAAGAAATATTATTTAGTAAACTCCCAAAGATAATACCTACGACTTTAAATCCGGTTGAACTGCAACAGTATTGCCATATAAGGTACGTCTAGCCGCTGGAAATCCATCTGCATTTAATGTTGCAATTTAAATAAATTATATCTTTATTGCTGTCGTAACTAAAATTGAAAAAACGATTAATAAGAAGACAGTGGGTTATTGACATTTAATAAAAAATACTTGCCACTGTAAAGGCTCCTACAAACAGGCGCGACACGCGATATAATCGCGCGCGACACAAAGGCACCGCAAGTCGCGCATCGAGCAGTGCCTTTGTGTCGCGCGCGATTATATCGCGTGTCGCGCCTGTTTGTAGGAGCCTTATCGTTCAGCTAGAGCTGTTCTAGTAGGAATACATCCGTGTTTAAAGTGATCAATTATAAACAATGCTAACGACACTGACGTCATTTTACATGTTTTATAGGCACTGTATGAAAAGCAAATAGGGTTTGTAAAATATTGGTAGGGCACAATTATCTTGATTTCACAGCAGATAATCAGCCAAAACATGATTTTGGCAAAAATAAGAACAGCCAAAAATCGAACTATTGAGGTTTTTGTGATGTTTCTGTTTACGTTTTATTTTCTCTGTCTTTAAGGCGAAAGCGCCAGGGTAGCCCGCGAAATTCAATTTTTTTTAGGTTTTTTGGTCTTTGCTGGTCAGTATTAAGTTGTGCGTTGATTAATATATGAATCGCGGCCGTAAGAAATATGTGTTTACAGAATTATAATCATTAATGTCATCAACACAACTCTCTAAGACCACGTAAGTCCCAAGAATAACTGTTTCATGAAATCATCATTCTTTGGACTTACGTGGTCTTAGGGAGTTGTGTTGATGACTTTAATGATTATAATTCTGTAAACACATATTTCTTACGGTCGCGATTCATATATTAATCAACGTACAACTTAATACTGACCATCAAATTGCAAAAAACGTAAGAAAATTTGAATTTCGCGGGCTACCTTAGCGCTTCCCCCTTAACAAGCAACCCACTCGCGCCTTTTTTGCACGGTTTTTACGCCTTGACAAACATCGATATTTATTAATATGTAAGTTTAATATTAAACTATATTATACATAAACTGCTTTGTTTTACTGTATCGTACAAATGTAGTTTTTATCTTTTATAATAGCATGTAAATCTCTTATTGTATATTGTTTTTTTTTTTAAATGTATAATTAATTATGTATTTATGTATTCACAGCATGTGTACTCGATAATGTGTACCTATCTGTAATTGAATGTGCATTACAGGATAATGTAGGTATAGGTAAAAGTTAATTGTTATGTACCTCGTTGGTAATCCTTAAATAAATAAACCTTCCAGAAAAAAACTAATTGATGGTGAAAACCGCATCATAATCTGTTGCGAAGTTTAGAGGAACAACGCGGTCAACCAGATAGACACAAAAAGCGAGTTTATTGTATAATATGTATAGATTAATAAATACAAAAAAAAAACACGATATTGGAAAAAGAAAAAGACAAAAACGCGAAAGCTAACTTTAAAGCTCGACTTAATCTAACTTCAAATACACAGGTATATTATGAAAACGGAGCCTAGGATTTCGTAATATCACACAACTTTATTGTTTTACTATATGGTGCCCAGGAGGAGCTGGGGTGGATCGAATGATCGATTTTCCCACCCGTACGCAAAATACGCGCATTGACGTGGAGTTGCGGACACCGGCCCGTATTACCTATTACCTATGGTGCTCAAGATAAAAGTTGTGTCTATTTTGGGACCAACGCTATCTCCCTATTGTAATTTTAATGTTAAAATAAGACTTTTTACTTTACTTTGCTTAAAGTCACAGAACACGACGCAAGCGGTAGGTATTTGCTTCCACCGCTTGAGGAAGCATATTCGAATCCCACAAACGGTCGTTTGTGTACCTATCAATGTTGGTTCCGACTTCCAAGTTCGATGCTTCTGCGTTATTCCCGTGTGCGATGGCACTCACAGAAGTACCGGAAATCTTAGTTTGTGGTAACTTACACCACAAACCAAATCAATCACCGTTAATCCTAGTTTGTGGTTAATGTTTGTGGTGCTTGAATAAGGTTTATTTTGGCAAATTAGATTAAAAGAGTATAATTCAAAAAGTGGGACTTGTAGCCGACCCCAACATAGTTGGGAAAAGGCTAGGCAGATGATGATCATGGCCTACGTTGTAGCCACTCGTAAATATAGTGATAATAAATTTCACAGTAGCAGTAATTACTTACCTGACAAAAATGCAGAAATTAATAATTCAATATGACTGAGTACAGTATCGTTAATGAAATCCAATACGATGCTTCAATATACCGGTAGCTACTGAGTTTATGAATTGTGTAATGTTGGTAAAACTAGATTTTCCCAACTGTGTTACTTATGTAAAAAATATATACTAGCTGACCCGACAGACGTTGTCCTGTTTTTGATTCGAAAGACACGTGGTGCTATCTATTATCAAAATAACGTTATTGTTGTTTACCTCGGGAACAGCACTTTTTTCGGGACGAAAGGTACTGTGGGGGGTCCAGATGGGAGCTTCACAATATAATTAAAAACCTTTGACTTGTATGAAATATATTTACGACTTTACATTATCATGTTTATATTTAGCACTCTAAAACAAAAACCACCTTCTTAAAATATTTGACACTTGCTTGAACGTTCGAATGGAACACACCGGCAATTATAACCAGCCTGTACTGTTAAAGGAGCTACACAGATATGTAGCTTCTGCAGTACCCTATGTCCGTTTCTGTACACCTGAAAACGTATATGCAAAATTTCAGGATGATCGGTTCAGTGGTTTAGGCGTGAAAAGGTAACAAATAAACTTACTTTCGCATTAATGATATTAGTTAGGATTTTTAAGGCTTTGCCTTGCGTTATTCAGCATACATCGACGTGCAAACCGTTATCATGAATTTAGCATTTATGATTCTACTTAACCTAGCGTAGAATTTTTGAAGTGAAAACTTCTTTAGCGCCGTTGTACACTTTTTTGTAATGGGTAAAAAATGTTAAACTCGCGTCAGGACACGTGACCTAATCGAAAATTCGTAAGACGGATGGCCGTAGCCGGTACGGAGCGTGTTTTGTTTATAAGACGATTCACAAAATACACACGTACTTAATTGTTCAAGTTTTCACTTCTGTCGGCACTCCCGGGGTGCCACTGTTTTTTTTTTAATTTATTTTAAATGTTTCGTCGGTTGTCAAAAACAATCTGCTGTTACATAGAAAAGTGCAATACCTACCTACGTGGTCAATATATAGGGAACAGCTAATTTGTTTTTAAATAACCGACGAAAAATTTTAACGCATGTGCTTCAGAATCATGTACTGAATCCATGGAAGTAGGATGCGCGTCGATGTCCTTGCCTGTCTATAGGATTCCATCTACGTTAGAGGGCTTGGTTTCCGCACTTAGTCCTTCAGGTGGACCATTGTGCGTGGACAATGGCGGCTGACGGTGGTTATTTCAACCAGCCCTCCTCCCGCCAGAAGCTAATTATATCTTCTAAAAACATCTTGTCCCCAGCTACAAGGATCTTTTGGCGCTTGACTGACATAGACAGGAGAGCGCTGTTGGTAAATACTTGTGTTATTATTTTATGAAATTGTATTGGAAAAACAAGATGCATTAGTTCCGATTTTGGCCACGCATCAAAAGATCCTTGTGCAACTATAATGGAAGGCTGCCTTCGATTGTTTTTTGGGACCTCAGGCTCTATTTTATTGAGCTATTTAATTGAGCTACGTTTAGAGCTGAGTTTTATTTTTTAAAATTTTGGAATCAACAGACTGGAGTACCTATTTTTCATGTTACCTTGTCGGGTGGTCCGGTTATGCTAAACCTTGATGCAACGACCGGTCTAGTGCGTTATTAAGAATATTTCTAAAATCTACGATATTAAACATTTATGGCGATGCTTTTATATTTTTTGCTGCAATAACGATGCATTTTATTATATTTCCTGCTGTCGAGGATTTGCTGGCAATTATTTATTATAGTTTTATGCCAATATTAATTATGTAGGTAACTGTATAATGTTTTTTTTTTATTTTGTTACATTAAATTCAAAATTATTTAAGATAAAGTTGTACAAGTGGTGAAGCTTCTATTTAAAAGATGTAGGGATAAAAAATATTGACACTGTACCTAAGTTGTAACATTTTGATAAACCCTGAGATTTTGCATGCTATGTTTTATCCTAGATGAGCATGTTTATGACAAAACAATTATATGACAAAACAATTAAATATAGACAAAAAAAAATGTATACCATGTTTTATGTAAATAAATTATTTATTATTATAATAATATTACTTTATTGTTTAGTAAAAGTGTGCAGTGACACTTTTACTAAACCAAAGTTGTATCATCGAAAGATATCGACGATATGATGCGAGTAATTGAAGGCTAAATATCGTGGACCATTTTTCACTGACCCATGATCCAGCACAATGTAAAACAATCTTACCGTAAATATTGTAATTGATTTGATTTGACAGAGCAGCTAAAACGTGACAGTATCAATCAATTAAGTAAATTGATTGATACTGTTTATGATTACCTCGAGTTTATGATTCTAGCGGAGTAATTGCGTCAAATATTGTCAGTACCAATAGCTCTCATTTTGTTCAGTTCAACAACAATCATTGCGTTATAATTACGTTGTTGGGCAGACAAATTTTTCGAACATATTATAAAGAATTTTTTTTTTCGAACTTCCGAAATTTTCTTTCATACAAACCTTAACCTGGCAATACCGAACACAACAAAATCCGATTTGGTGCTGTCATTTGGAAGTTATGCACGTACAGATAATTTGGTGAATTTGTTTTAAGGCTCCTTCAAATAGGCGCCACACGCGATATAATCGCGCGCGACACAAAGGCACCGCTCGTTGCGCGACTTGCGGTGCATTTGTGTCGCGTGTCGTGTCGCGCCTGTTTGAAGGAGCCTTTATACTTGTAAGGATAAGGATGGATGAGCAATATTCTTCAAAATGATTCAAATTGTGATTGAGAGTGTATCACGCAATTAGGGTGCTGTTAAAATGTTTTATTTTGTACAATGCGTGCCACGTAAGAAGAGACTTGACTCCGCCTCCCCCGCTCTTTCCGTCGCCCCTATGACGTCCGGTCCCGTCCCGCACTCAGACCTCATACCGCTAAAGATACCTAAAATCGTGTTCTGCGCAAATCAAACCACGTGGTGTGTCAAGTCTCTTCTAACGTATCACGAACTGTAAGTTACGATGTGAAAACCTACGTCAAGGTCAATCTACGTCTTATACTTAAGAGCGTTTACGACGTACGGCATTTCTTACAAACTTTCAAGCTCCTGATTTTAGAAATTAATTAACCGATTTTAATGAAATTTCATACGCATAAGCAAGATACAAAGGTGTTCTTAAGTAACTTTTTAGACCTTTATATCCTGCTTATGCGTATGAAGTTTCATTCAAATCGGTTAATTCATTTCGAAAAACAAGGGCTTGAAAGTTTGTATGAAATGCCGTACGGCGTAAACGCTCTTGATCCGTTTATAAAACTCCAAGTAACCTGTTAGCATGCGTATACGCTTTAACCTCTCAAAGTCGGTTACATCTTCTTCCGTATCCACATTTGATTCACAAATCCCACGTGTTTAATGTGTCTGGTATAAGTAGATTATGTTCTTGACTATTTAATTAGGCCGCCATCCAATTTGCAATCTATTGTATAATTAATATTCTATATGATCCAGTAAACTACAATATTCATTACTGTAGTCTTCATTTGATATTATGATGAGGTGTATAATGAGTAGGTAAAGCATTCAGACCTACATTATAATCAAAGAGTTAGAAGTTGACAACATAATATTACTACTGTACTTCTACACTTTAGTAGTCTTTTAAGTACAATGTGTATTTTAGAAAAAAATGTGCGAAAATAATGACAAACACAAGATGTTCCAAGAAATAATATTTGCGAAGAAGGCCTGAAAAAAGAAAGAAAGTCTCTGAAAAAGCCCTAATGAGCTATTTGTCCCCTACAAATTGCTGACTGCCTATTGTGCACCAGACGACCGTTAGGGCCAAAACACATAGAAACGATGCAACGTGCTACGATGCGATGTTGTATCGTGTCTATGTGTTGTGGCCCTATAGTACGTACATAGATAGTTTTCACGACACGACGACTTGCCAGTCGTCGTACGACGATGCGACATCGTGAATTTTTACGATACACGTCGTAGATTTCCACGACACGACATCGCATCGTCACACGCTGCGACATCGTGATACGATGTAATGTCGTGTCATGTTTATGTATTTTACTCCTTATAACATCAGCTATTTGCCAGTGAAAGTCCCGTCAAAATCAGTCCAGCTGTTTCGGAGATTAGCCGGAACAAACAGACAGACAAAAAATTTAAAATTCCTTTTTTTTTTGTAATAAGTACCGTATATATGCTCTTTCATTTGCATTTAATAAAAAAGCTGTTATTTCAAAGGTTCACTTCAATTTTATTTATTTGGATTTTTTTATGGAATCTATATTCCATATTTTACATATTAATTTATACAAATAAAACAAAGTCAGGTTTGTTATACCATTTATAAATCAAGAATGGCTGGACTGACATAACCGGATGCGGCAGATACCAGTATTTTATACAAATCCACTGACTACCCGACCTTCACAACCCAGTTACAGGGTAACACGATACGTCTTGGCAAGACTGGTTGTCAGACTTTCGGGCTTCTGACTACCCGTAACGACTGTCAAAGATCTACCAATGACAGCCGGTACGTGCTTTCCAAGACACGCCAGGATCTCGGTATGTTATGGATGATCCATCCACGGACCGACCTCTGCAAGCTTTGCTTAACCTTGAAGATCGACCCATGTGGCTTTTATTATTTTGCAATAAGCTCTCCATATGTCGTGAGAAAGAAACTCTACGAAACAATTAAGTAATTTAACTTCAGGGTTTTTCAGTAATCTGCGTAATAAAACTGTGTACCTATTTAAACAAGTGTTCGAATTTAAAATCGTATGCCACAAAATACTTAAGTGTTACAAGTTTGCATATTCCTAAAAACAACTTGGAATGTGGGCTCATAGATACGTTAATAACCGTGTTTTTAATATCTATTAATAAATTTTATTTTTAGCAGACGAGCACACTCGTAAAACTGCAGAATGTCTCACCAAATTGGAAAATCTTTATTTGCTCATTAACATAATTAGTGACTATTTAGGTGAATGTCGGCCTTTATCAAAATTACACTATGAAACACGCTAACAAACCATCGCACGTTCTGGAAAACCAAATATGGAGCTAACACAATGTTAGCAATAATTGAAACATAAATGTATTTCGAAAAAAGCGTGTGGTATAACCGTTAATCGTCCTCATGCAGTCCAGTGGCCTTTGCCAACATCTGCTACCTACCTATGAAAAGTCGATAGTCGCTCGAGTATTCGATTGTAGTTCCCTCGGAGCAAATGCCAACTCAGTGGTATCTCGAATTATGTCATTAGACGCGTACAATGTTCGAGGTATAATAACATCTGTAAATTAAGAAAAAGTTTTTTTAATTTTGGCTTTGGTAGCCAGTTTGCCAGTGTGACTGTCAAATTGTCTTGGTGATTTATCTCCTGGGCCGTAATTCTCTATGACACAATGAACGAAATCGCGCGAAATCAACGCGAGATTGGCGGGATTAGCTAGAGAATTCACGTGGTTTCGGTAAGGAATCGTTAAATGGCCATAGTGCATAGTCCAGGAAAGGTTCTACTGTATAGGTAAACTGTAATAAATGAAGTTGTGCAGACCGAATTTCGGCCATAGCGACCAATCTCAGCAGAGGCTGAGATTGGTCTTGAGATTGAGATTGGTCTGGTTCGGGAGATAATATAGAGCACAAGTGTGTGCACAGACACAGGTGCACTCTCTCTTCCCTGACTCTCATAGTCCGAGATGGGGCGGCAATCCGACACAACCGGAGTCAGATCAGGCGCAGAAGTGCTTTCCGAGGCACGGGGGTAGCACACCGCCAACTTCCAAACTCCGAGGTGTTACAAAGAAATTATTATTCCCAAAAAAAGAAAAAAAAGAAAGAAAGAAAGAAAAGAAATAAGAAAGAAGAAAAGAAAGAAAGAAAGAATGAAATTCCCAAAGTTAAAACCTAATAACACTTTGTTCGATTCGAATTACCCCCATCACTCTCGCTTGCGACCACGGGACCATCGGGGCAGTCAAGGTAAATTTTATTATTGTACGAACCTATCCTACGTCGATTTTCGTTGCCAAGAAGCTGAGGACTGGAATGGACACAGGATATACATCCTGTGTCCATTCCAGTCCTCAGCTTCTTATTTTGTGTTAGCGTGATAGTTGATACTAAGAAGCATCAAACTTATAAAATGATCAAGAATTGTATACTTAGGTACCCCATGAGCTCGTGAACGTCATTGATACTGAGTGTTTATTGAACTCCCAATGACCTCTACCTACAACAAACCGCCAATGTTACCCTAATTACCTTGAGGAACTCTTGTACTATCAGTCCTACAGCATTTTGTGGGGAATAAATCCATTTTTTCAATGAAAACAGTTGAAAATTGTACTGACGGACGTCTGATTTCTGTTGAAAGTTTAAAGATAAAAAAGAAGGATAATAGAAAACTTTACGTTGGAACGTAAGGTATACGATAATCTTTATCACAGGTATTTAAAATATTATGAGAAATTGAGCACTTTGTCGTTGTCCTCATCTTTGGTTTGTCAGTAAAGTATAGTTACTTTACTAGTGGAAAAAAACCGCCTTCTTAATTAATGACGCACGTCCTGCCTTGTTACACGTTATTATAGTACCTATAGTAACTACTAGGAATACCTGTTTTAATAATTTCGTGCATATCGTGCACACGTGTTAAAAACTACTTTCTGATAGTAGAGCTGTCCGGCTAGAATTCATTTATTATATCGTAAAGCCATAAGTATAACAAATTGTCTAGCACAGTTTCGCTACCGCTAGATTAGTGAAATTTTTTATGATGTTAAAATTTAATTTAAATGTTAAATTTATGTTAATTTTTTTTATTATTACACATATTTATTCTATAGATACTACTACTTGTTTTATACTTATTTATATATTTTTTTGATTATAACTTATACTATCATTTTTCAAATAAAAGGGCTTGTAGGTAAGCAATAACAGCCGCACGGTCAATCGATCAGGTTAAGCTACGCTTACTGCGGTTGGTCCGTGGATGGGTGACCATATTTATGTACAGTCGCCAGCACATCAAGCTACCCGAAACTGTCAAATTTTCCGAACCTTATTCTTTAGCGATAAAGTTGAAAATCTATTAAAGAAATTTGACAGATGTGCTGGCGTCTGTACCAAGACCCCTCCGTGCCTCGGAAAGCACGTTATCCGTTGGTCCCGGCTGTCATTCGTGGATCCTTGACAGTCGTTATGGGTAGTCAGAAGCCTGAAAATCTGTCAACCAGTCTTACCAAGGGGTATCGTATTACCCAGTAGCTGGGTTGTCGAAATCTGATAGCCAGTCGCTCCATATAAAATAGGTACTGTTATTCAGCTGCATCCGGTTAAATTGGAAGTCGACCCCAACATAGTTGGGAATAGGCTAGGCAGATGATGATTTCTCTAATAAAGTTAATAAATACCCAAATATCACCAAATATAATAATAATATAATACAATATATCACGTAGGTATCTAAATTTATCACCAAATTATCAAATGTATCAACATAATTATATCGACAGACCAGATTGAATAATAAAATTATTTTTAGTATTCGGGGATTTACATATTAAATGAAATAATCAACAGAACAGGCTTAATTTGAACGGAAACGGATGTTGATATAAATAGCCGAACATGTCTGGCTAAAATTGGATATCGGGGAAACTAGGTCTGTTGGGCTTTTGTGTCGCACACTGAGGCTGCTAATGAAGAATTCAGAAGGAGGAATTAATATTTAAGGAAATTGAGGCTTAAATTACGTACAGTACCTACCCGGCGATAAATACTGCACATCGACTAATTCAAATTGGTGTATTTTATACAAAGAATAAAAATAATTATCAAAAGAAGCAAATCATAATTGTTTTAACAGCTCCTAATAGATACCGGACTGTTTGTATTTCGTGCGACAGAGATAACGCTCTACAAAGCCGAAATTAGCCGATTGTCTCTTTCCAAAGGTCGATGTGCAATATTTATCGCCGGGTACTGTAGGTGCCTATGATAAACTGTAAGGGGCTTGTGGCTAAATGATAACAGCGCACGGGTTTATCGAAGGTTAAGCTACTCTTGCCGCGGTCGTTTCGTGAATGGTTGATAATTCATTACATATCGAGACCAACGGATTAACGTACTTTCCGGAGCACGGAGGGGCCGCGCTCCGAAAAGCACGATACTCCGTTGATCCCGGCTGTCATTCGTAGATCTTTGTCAGTCGTTAGGGGTAGTCAGAAGCCCAAAAGTCTGACAACCAGTTTACCAAGGAGTATCGTTTTACCCAGTAACTGGGTTGTGGAGGTCAGATAGGCAGTCGCTCCATGTAAAATACTGGTATTGAGCTATGCATCCGGTTAAACTGGAAGCCGACTTCCACATAGTTGGGAAAACGCTAGGCAGATTTAAGATTAATTTTCCTATTTTTAAAAAGGTAATGACTATGTTGTTTTATGAGGAGATCGGCAGGAGAACCAAGGTAACCGACATAGTCCGATGAACTGCCAAACTCAAGTAGCAGAGGGCAGGGCACATGTTCGCAGAACAGATGGCCGACGGGACCGAAAGGTTCTGATATCGCTTACCGGAAGACGTAGCGTTGAAAGGCCTCCTACAAGGTGGACTGATAACCTGGTGAAGGCCGCAGGAATCCGTTGGATGCGAGAAACACAGAACCGGTCTAAGTGGTGGTGCTTGGGGGAGGCCTATGTCCAGCACTGGCCGTTTTTGGCTGAAATGATGATAATGAATGATCTTGTTTATTTCAGTGCATTAACAGAGTTTTCACGGGTAGCCATACTCCCACTGCGTCTTTTATTCGGCCATAAGCCTTATACAACAAGTCACCAACCCAATTGTCTGTCTAATGTCCTCATTATAGCAAAGAAGAAAGATGAGGAAGAGAGAGCCAAGGCAATTAACTAGAAAACTTACCATTTTTTTTTCAGGATGGGAAATCATCAAATGACCCCTCCCGCTCTGGGTGGAGCGAAAGGGAGTGTCAGACTCTTACTGACTAAAACCCGCCCGTGTTCCTTCCTTAGCCCTTTATGTTCCGGGCCAGCGGTAACCCTTTCGGACAATCCCTCTGACCAAAACTTTTATTTATAAACTTTGCTTAAAGTAAAGTAATAATTAGCGACTGTTTAACCATAATTTTTTTTACGTTTAAACATTTTTTAACTTTAAGGGGATTACAGGACTTAAACACAAAAATCGCAAGTTTTGTAATGCCTAAAAGTATACGATTGACTACAGTAAACGAAATCAGAAAATATATGATATTCTTCAGGACATATGCTAGTTAGATAGTGTGTTGAAACATAATACAACTATGTAATTTGATCCGATAAAAAAATCATGAAGATGCCTCTAAAAGCTTTCTTTTCACAATAATATAACTAATATACGTACAATCATTCTGATTTTGTCAGATTATATTCTACAATCAACATACTAAAGTACTAGTTTTAATTTTTTAGTCCAAACAATAGATTTTTTGTGTATAGAAAGGAATACGGGTGGGTTTTAGTCAGTAAAAGCCCAGAGCGGGAGAAGTTATTTGATACTTTCCCACCCAAAAAAAAAGGTGGGATCTCGCACTCGTCTCGTACCTACACATACGTTCATAAAGGCTCCTTCAAACAGGCGCGACACGCTATAAAATCGCGCGCAACACAAGGCACCGCAAGTCGCGCAACGAGCGGTGCCTTTGTGACGCGCGCGATTATATCGCGTGTCGCGCCTTTTTGTAGGAGCCTTAATGCGGATTTATAGTATAATAAAGTATTGATCGATAACTTGTAAAGAGATCAATTCCCGTAATTGAAAACGTTCAAAATCTAATTGCAATCTCATGTGACAATCAATGTCAAAAACTTGAAAAAAAAAAAAAAAGAACTTGTCAAAAATGTAGGGAAATTAGAGGTATTTTTGACTGATTGAGATTTGACTGCGAATGTTCATAAAATTACGAGAATTATTACCCCTCTGTTTTGTACCCAAAACTTCCACTAATTGTAATTGGACTTCATTACTCAAGCAGACAAGCATATTAAAAGAGCAATTAACCTTTTTTTTAAATAGTTCACATGCATTGGAAATTTAAATTTTTGATTGTAGCCGTAACATTCTTATGTAATAAAGTGAACCGGCCTAGGTTCAGACTGGTTAGTCTAGTATAATTCGAATCAACAGAGAAGGTCATCAGGTAGTCGCCTAAAAACAGAATTTATTTAATTCTTTTTAAATAATTATAGAGTTGTGACACAAATATTATAGAGTACCAAGTGTAACGGGAATTAATTTGCCTAGTATAGTTTTGTGCGACAGAATTAATTTTGTAATACTCGTATTCAGCGCATCTGGTTAGACTGGAATCTGACCCCAACATGATTGGGAAAAGGCTAGGTAGATGATGAAGAGTTTTGTATGAAAGAACTTGAAATTATTCTGATAGTGGATGGTTAGGATTTTTTTAATGTTGTTTTATTTATTTTTTTCTTTGTAATCTAATCTTATCTTAGTCTTTTCAGCCAAAAGACGTCCACTGCTGGACATAGGCCTCCCCCAAGCACCTCCACTTCGACCGGTACTGTGCTTCTCGCATCCAACGGGTTCCTGCGGCATTCACAAGGTCGTCGGGCCACCTTGTGGGAGGCCTTCCAACGCTACGTCTTCCGGTACGCGGCCGCCACTCCAGAATCTTTCGTCCCCATCGGCCATCTGTTCTGCGAGCAATGTGCCCTGCCCTCTGCCACTTAAGTTTGGCAATTCTTCGGGCTATGTCGGTTACCTTAGTTCTCCTGCGGATCTCCTTATTCCTCTCAATCTTATCTTACTAGCCTGTATTGTCCCAGGACTCCCAGGACAAAGGCCTCTATCTCCCTTTTCCCATACAATTCTGGTTTCTGCCATTCCTTTCAGCAGGAGACAAGCTCGTCCCGTCGTCTTCGTCTGCCGTGATGGCTTCGTGCATTTAGTAAGACCCGATCGGTGGTTCTCTTAGCGCATTCGTCATCTGACATGCGGCAGACATGTCCGGTCCAGTTTTACTTAAGCTTTTTCTTTCACCAGCCTTAAATCAAACCATGTAAGAGTTTGTAAAATTTCAGGAATTACGAGAATTGGTGGCTTACTTTTTTCATAAGTGTGTTAAAATATCGACGATTTTTAATAATATTTTTAATTTTCTATCACATTACTTTATTTTAATTAATGCAGCAATTGTAGGCATGGGCCTATGGGTTTCATATTTTAATAGAAATACTAATGGTAGTATTTCTATTAAAATATTAAACTACCTCCTCGTGGTAGTTTTCAAACAAACGTAGTCAGTTATGTAACTACTTATTTAATTTATTAGTAGACCCAGACAGTCACTAATTTGCATTTTAAAATGTCTCTATTTTCAAGGTTCCTAAACTCGCGATAGACGCCAAATACACTAAGTAGCATTTATTATTGCGATTCGCTTTTTTTTTTGCAAATATTTAATATTGTTTTTGGTAATAAAATTCAATGTCATCTATTCGTGAGAAAATCATTCACAATGAAAAATAGCTTTGAATTTGTTATCCTTATAGCTTTGCGTCAATATAATTGTAAATTAATGTTAGAGAATTAAACAAGAATATTATTAGGATTGGTCAAGACTAGTTTAGTTGATCATGACGTGACAATAGTTGTAGGCAGACCGCTTAACTGAGACGTTGCCTGAGGTAGCTGCGCGGTGCGGGAGGGGTGATAGTTGCCACAAGTTGACGAATCACTGAGCTCTCGTATCACGTCACCACACCCCTCCCGCACCGCGCTGCTACCTCAGGCAACGTCTCAGTTAAGCGGTCTGCCTATAGTGCTATTTTGTTTCATATATTAATATTGGTATCCACATCTAGATTTCAATAATAATAACATAATTAATGTATAAACATTTTTAAAAGAGTAACGGTGGAGTTTCTTGCCCATAATTCTTCTCCATACGAATAGACCTTTTGGAAAGAGGGAGGGGGCTAGAATCAACTATTTATTTTAAATTTTACATAAAAGGTAGGTACAGACGCCAGCACATCAAGCTACTACAATCTGTCAAACTTTAAAAGATTTTCAACTTTATCGCTTAAAAATAAGGATCAAAGTTGATTGGGAAAATTTGAAAGTTTCGGGTAGCTTGATGTGCTGGCGTCTGTACATGAAAACTACCCAACCAACGCAATTAAAAAAAAACCAACCAAGTGCGAGTTGGACTCGCACACGAAGGGTTCCACAAGGCATAAAATGCCAAAAAAAAAACGTTTCTTTTATAACTCTTTAAATTTTAACTTTATTCTATTTTTATTATTTGTTATTATAGCGGCAACAGAAATACATCATCTGTGAAAATTTCAACTGTCTAGCTATCACGGTTCATGAGATACAGGCTGGTGACAGACAGACAGACAGACGGACAGTGGAGTCTTAGTAAAAGGGTCCCGTTTTTACCCTTTGGGTACGGAACCCTAATTACATCCATTTGCAGAACTACGTACAGGCCAGCACATCAAGCTACCCGAAACTGTCAAATTTTCCCAATCAACCTTGAGCCTTATGCTTTAGTGATAAAGTTGAAAATCTATTAAGGCAGATTGTAGTAGCTAGATGTGCTGGCGTCTGTACCTAAGTTAGGTTTCCACCAATAAAAGACCAATGCGTGGCGTAATCTACGAACAACATTTTATGCAGTAGAAAAAATAGTAAATTATATACCTACAAGAACTAACGCATACGTATCAGCAAAATTAAAGGAACCGTTATTCCACCTACTGCATTAGGTTTAAGCAACGTCTAAATAGATGCGTCATGCTACACAAGTAGGTGGACAAGCGTATGGATGACCAAGGCGTGTGTTTGGTCGATATAAATTTAATATCAGAACAGAATTTTGTTCGTCGCCGCTGGCTAGTGGTCAGTGAAGTCAGTATCTCGTGTAAACACAGCCGCGTTTAGTCGGAGCGTTGGGCCACGACTAGACCGTATTCGTGAGTCGCATCGTAGGGCTGTGTGGCCACACCACGCGAGAATTTCAAATTGGAAGCCTTTTTTTTGTCTCTGCAAAAATCCAGCCAGTTATTGCGAAAAAAAAACAAATTAAACGATTTTCGCAAATGATACTTAGATAGAGTAGCGGATTACGTATGTGATTTCTTAAATTAGAATTTTATCAATGTGATAATGATGAGCGATAAAAAGTAAAGATTAAAAATATAATAAAATGGATGCCAGAAGTATTAGTAGGTATTATAGATTCATAAAGTATCTCAAACTGACAAAAACCTAGGACAGCTTAAAAATAAACGTTGATCATTTTTAATCGTCAATGTAGAATTTTTTATATCCAAAGTTGTACGACGTAATATACCATGTATCTTAATATATTCTTTAAATCATTGTGTAAACCACGCCCTAATCGATTTGGTCTAGCATTGACCTCGCTTAGAGCGCTCAACAGAAATATATTAGCTTTGAATGCTATGGCCACGGTAATAATATATACAGTAGATCGTCTTCATACAAACGGACGAAACGCGGGCTATACCTACGCGCTTCGATCACCGTGTGCGCTCAGGCGGCTCGGAGTCGCGACTGTGCAACAGTGACGAACGGACGGTGTGTTGTTTTTTATAACAATAACCGCGCGATTTTTTCACTAAAAATAAGTTCAAGTACATATTTAATATGACGAGTAGGCGATATTGTGCTGTTTTTGGTTGCATGAATTCGTCAATAACGCATCCAGAGATAGCTTTTTTTACATTACCTGGAAACTCGGAAAGGTAAGACTATTTTACTTACGAGTGGGTAGGTACATAATGTGTGTCTTTTTAATGGATAAGTATTTCCTATTACCTCCGGAAAAAAAGATGTCTGGATTAATAAATAAAGTGATTAAAGTAAAGGAAAGTGATAGACACGAGTGAAATAGGTAGTTATAGGCGGTTCATGAATCATTATACGGTAGGTACGCTTGTGTTAAAACCTCGGGGCATGTGTGTTTTGTATAATTCAAAGTAAAGACGTGGTTTTTATTATTAATAATAGTTGTTTATTGTACTGTGTGTATGAATAATACTAGAAAAAAATTGGTTGTCTGTAAAGTCGATTTACGGACGATAGTTTAACGTGACAACATCATAACAAAACATTAATGAAATTATTGCATACTTTTATGAATAAAATTAATTATTTTTATTGAATAACTGTTACTGTAATAAGAATAACTGTTTCATGAAATCATCATTCTTTGGACTTACATGGTCTTAGAGAGTTGTGTTAATGACTTTAATGATTATAATTATGTAATAGTACATTACGATATTAGTGCGTTAAGATGTTATAACCAATACGCACGTATATCGTACGACGTTTTTTAACACATTTGCGAGGAAACAGAAAAAAAAACATTTCACAATACAAGTACAAAGAAAAGAAAATTTGAGAAAAATGGCGCGAGGATTATTTTCTGCCGTGGCTGCGTGAAAATGTTGGCAAAGACACTAGAGCATGCAGCCAAGTTTTTAAATTACCGAATAAACTGTTTTTTTTTTAATTTTAAATAAAATCAATCTGTGAATGCACACTTGCTTTCCCGCCATTTTAACAGCGCGCTAGCGCTGCCTACTGACTGGCGCCGCGCGGCGATTAGTTCGAAATTTGAATAGCAACAGCGCGCTGCTCACTAGCTGGAGTCGTGCGGCGGCGATCAAAACAACACGCATTTTTTTTAAACACTTCCTATTCAATTCACAAAGTATTTTATTTGTTTATATAAAAAGAAGTAGGTATATTTATTTATTTTATTATTTATGTACACACAGTAAAATACAATAACAAAACTAAATGGAAACACAAAGTAGGCAAATGTAATTAAAATACTGGAGGCGGGCAGCCCTATCGCATGTTTACGTACCGCGCGGCTGTAGGCATTTACATCAAGGTTACGGCCGAGATACAATACTGTATGTCTTTATACTGTGCTATGGCGATGGCCGCAGACTGTCTGATGCACATTGGTGATTCAATAAACCTGTTTTAATATTATTATTCTACATTCCATAATGAGTTGTTTTTCTAGCCAAGAAGAATAATGCGACGCCTACATGTGAATAAACTTTCATGCGTATCTGCCCATCTAGCTTTCTACCGGTAAATAGGTTATGAAGTGATGGAGTATAATTTCATATTAGATAGGTAACGTAATTTAGCTTTTATTTTTATCAATACAAGGCAACTTCACCCAAAAAGTTGTATTTAAACTTGACAGTAAACTTTCGATTTAAACCATTGCCTCCGACAATGACATTAAAGTTGCATCGCACAACACTACAGATCGCTGCTCGTATAAGTTTAGTGGCTCGCTATAAAGCATGAAGCGCGCGTGCACCGTTTTCAGTCAAAAACAACGCTATGGCCACGACTGCGAGTGTTGCCGTGGTTTGACCGACCGCTGCACCGTCTAGCCGAGAGCACAGCGAACACGTGGAGACGCACGCCGAGATCAGGAATAAGACAATCTATAGAGCACCACTTTTTAGCGTATCGATGACGAAAAGTTCATATAATATGTTTGGCTCAAAATTCTCCTACGCGAATTGCACTCATTGACGCAGTCATAAAGTCGTCAAGTGCACCACTGAATCTGCAACTTGGTGAATTTTGTTAATTACTTCAGTAGTGACAGTGCAGTGGACAGGTCAGCCAGTTATGACTGCGTCAGATGTAGGTACTAATTAGGGAACTCTTGACTGACTCTAGAACCTTGTACCATAAGCCATGCGAGAATATCTTGGTTCCTGCAATAGTAAATGATCAGGAATTCAGGGAAGGCGATCATTCGTCGACGCCCTTTTATTTGCACGAACTGCACTGTTTTATTTTAGTATCTTTAAATTTTAAAGGTTGCATAGCAAAATCCCATAAAACATCAGTGGAATTTCTAAATCGCATTGGGATCGGCTCATCTATACCTTCAGGCCTTTTAATTCCAGCGATAACAACAGGACAACAGGAGCATTCTTCAGCATTCTTGTATATGGCTATGAAAAATGAAACATTTATGTACATCGATCGGCGTTGTAAACAATGCATTTATAATGGCCAAGAAGCTCTGTAATTAAACTGTTCGATGAGAAGGTTTATTTAGTAGGCCCTAGTTTCATGTGAACATTTATGTCATGAAATGACAATGGCGGAGCGCCAATGCAAATGCAGCTTCTATTAGGTGATTCTACAGTTTTTTTCTGTTGCTGTGACATATTCTTTTTACCTCTAAACGTCATTTCATATTTCCGCAGACGGTGATGGACGTGCGTGCCCATAATCTTTACGCCACCACTTTTTATAATAACTTCACTATTATGTGATCAGCTATGAATGTATATGGAACTCTTAAGTAAGGTTTCCTTAAACGGTTTGACTATTGTTATGTGTGTTATGCATCATTTCGCGTACACCTGCCAAACACGTATGTTATTAAAGAAATGTAAAAGTCTATAAAACTCTCAGAAAAATAAAACTAGCTACCAGATTACGAAAAACGACACATCCACAATAACTGACCGGTTAGGCAATATGTAGCCTAGGTTAGTATGCAAACAAACACGTGAGCAAATAATAGAAAAACATCTAATTTTAAGAAACCTTATAATGCTTCAAAAACAAAGTCATGTGCATGAATAGAACAGTGATATACACGATTTTTGCAACGCTTAAGGCAATGCGTGCGCTGACAAATATTTGTTCATTAGCCGTCAGACGTTGCTGCATGCATCGTTAGAGCAAGCAAGGACAACTTCTAACGTTACGCATGAAAACGCTTATTAGCGACTGCATGGTTTTTTTGTTCTAGCATCGGTGGGGGCGTGGCGGGAAAAGTTGCACATTATTTACGATGGCCACGAAGGCGATGCGGCGATAAGGCGCGTCGCAGTCGCCGCGTCACGATCTCCACTATCTCCTGATGCCGATATTGGAACTATAATATTATTAAATACAATCCCAGTGCGCACTCAGCGTTTGCGACGTAAAGACTATTGACCTAATACGGATCAGTCTAAATCGATTTCCGTCCGACGCTGCTTGGGGATGTTCGGCTCGTAATTATATTATTATACAATTTGTGTTCAGATTCGCTGACAGTTGAATGCTTTCTATATAAATTGGAGTAGGTGTATGGTATGATGTAGATGTTCTAGGTGTTCTAGGTGTTAAAGGCAGTCTAGACAAGTAAGTCATAGTCGTGTCGTGTCATAGTCGTGTGCACGTTACCTAATGATGTTGCTCTGTTATCAGGCGTGGATAAAGCGGAGTCTAGCCGACATGAATGTATCGGCGGGCTTGTTTTAATATATTGTTTTGAACGGGTCTTTTTTAGACAAATCTAACAGAACATTTGTCTAAACTTTTGTGTGCATTGTTATAGCACAATGTGTGGTCTTTGTTTGGTCGCCATCTCTAATTTCGTAAGAGTATGACCGTCATTATCATCTGCCTAGCCTTTTCCAACTATGGTGGGGTTGGCTTCCAGTCTAACCGGATGCAGCTGAGTACCAGTATTTTACATGGAGCGACTGCGTATCTGACCTCCACAACCACACTTCGTAGGAGTATGACTGTATGAGTAACTTATGTTGTCTTTCAGGAAGTTTGACATTTACATACACTAGCTAAAAGCAGAGCTTTGTGAGGGCTCGCGTCGTTTTTCTGCGTGGTAATAATCTTTAAGGCAGTTTTTTTTTTATTTTTTTTTTTCGTAATTTAAATTATTATTTTTTTTACTGATAACACATCTACATATAAATAGAAATTATTATGTTAAAGCACAAATCAATAGGCGTAATAGTTTTTCCGTAAAGTGTACCACAAAATGCTCAGGTTGTGGGATATAGCAGGGCTCGCTTCGCTCGCCCTGATTATTGTCAGCTGATAATATGTGCTGATGATGAAAGTTGCATATAAGTAGGTGCAACGTTTTTTTATGTTGAACTGACAGCGCTCCGAAGTTTCACTCGCATAAGTGTCAATTCCGTGGGAATATCGGGATAAAAACTATCCTATGTCATTTCCCGGAACTCAAACCATCTCTATACTAAATTTCATCTAAATCAGTTCCGCGGTTTAAGCTTGAAGAAGTAACAGACAGACAGACACACTTTCGCATTTATAATATTACCTACATAGTATGGATTAATTGGTAAACTTATTTTCAATGTCATTGTATGAAGGTGTCTACAATTTCTACATCATCATTAACTAGAAAAAAAAGACAATCTGCCCAGCCTTTTCGCTGGGGTGGGCTTTCAGTCTAACCAGATGCAGCTGAATTCCAGTAATTTACATGGAGCGACGGCCTATCTGACCTCCATGACCCAGTTACGATTCCCCGTGGTAAAACTGGTGGTCAGAATACATACAAAATAGGTACATTATTAGCTAGTATCTTGTAGTAGGTACCTAAATAAAGCTTGGAAAGTCCAAGATCAAATCAGATGGCAATTCCCGTAATTAAAAACATAAAAAATCTAGTCGCAATCTCATCTTAATGACAAACAATGTTAAAAACTTAAGGAAATTACAGGTTTTTTGAACGATTAAGACTGAGATCAGACTATAAACTTTATTAAAATTAGAAGAATTACCCCTCTGATGTCATAGACAGGAATTTTTACACACTGAAATTCAAAGTCAAAAAGTTACAAAACACTTCAGAAACTTTTGCTATCTTCATACGAAACACATCGAGGAATGGACAGCAAATTATAAAGTTATTAATAAATAAAAATAAAAAAAACTAATTAAAACAAGCTTTTATTTAAATAAAAACGTGACCCAAAAAAAAGAAAGAATAACACGAACTAAAAAGAAAAAAAAATTACGTGACATTTTAAAATATACACATACTTATAAATTTTAAACGCTTGAGGCACTGATATTGTGTAGTAGGTGCACCTGTATAACGGATACCGTACATCAGTGCCTCAAGGTCAAGCTCAAGCTTTTAAAATTTATATCTAAGTGTATGTAAAAAATGTATAAAAACGTGAACGTGACGTGACGTAAACGTGTATGTGTGTGTGTGTATAAAATGGCAGGGGGTGACTTGCGCACTCAATAATGGGCTCCCGAAAATGGTCGCTAGCACATAGTGGGTCCGTGGGGTCGCTACTGCCCAACAGCTCGCCACATGCTGCCCTGCGGGTTTCTGCTATCTCTCTTGGTCTGGCTCCTCACCTTAGACCTGTTCCGGCAAAGTAAACTCTTCCGGCACAGGCCTAGAGTTCGGAGCGCGCAAGCCCCACCACGACGTCAACGTAGAGATACGGCGGTGGAGTTATTATTATTAAAACCGTAATACCCATACTGTAATCCATACTTAATATTATAAATGCGAAAATGTCTCTGTCTGTCTGTTACCTCTTCACGCTTAAACCGCTGAACAGATTTAGATGAAATTTGGTATAGAGATAGTTCGAGTCCAGGGAAAGGACATAGGATAGTTTTTGTCCCGATATTTCCACGGGATCGACACTTATGAGGGTGAAACCGCAGGGCACTGCTAGTTTCCATATATATAAGTCCCAGTCAGCAGCAGGAAAAGCTAACAGTCGGAATGATTTTTTCAGACATCTTCAACAAGCCAATTTACCATTAAAAAAAATGAATTATACATCTAAACCTTTCTCATGAATCACTCCGCCCATTGGTGAAAACCGTATGAAATTCCTGTCGGTAGTTTTTGAGTTTATCACATTCAGACAGACAGACGCGGCGGGGGATTTAGCTCAATAATATATGGTGATATTTGCTTTGTTAGTAGAGAAAAGAGAGAGAAGAGAAAGAGAGAGGAAAAGAGAGGGAGGGGGGGTTGGTAAGAGTAATAAGTAGGGATGTTACGGAGCTTCGGTTCCGATTCCGAAAAGTCGGAACTTCCGATTAATTTTACACCTCCGATTCCGATTTCGGTTCCGATAATTTTGAATCGGAGTTAGACCGGAGTTCGAAACGCAGCGATACACGTGACTAGAGCGCCTACAAACAAGTTTTCACGTGTCGCCAGGGTAATGTTTATTTATTTTATACACGCTCGCGCTCGAAGTCTCAGTTTATTGTTTTGTTTGTGGATGTTAGAAGAAAGTAGAAGAAAGATGTTTTAAGGAAAGGCCCCTTAACACATCTTTCTTCTACTTCCACCCCGGTTACGGCTCCGATTCCGGTTCCGAATCCGGTTCCGATTCCGATGAATCAAATTTAAAACCTCCGATTCCGGTTCCGGTTCCGATAAAACGACATCCGTAACATCTCTAGTAATAAGTACTAACATAGTTTTAATACCGTTGTAACTAACGAACTAGCTACGCCACGCGGTTTCACCCGCATAAGTTTCGATCCCGTGGGCATATCGGGATAAAAAGTAGCCTATATATTTATCCAGGGTGTCAGCTACCTCCATCCCAAATTTTATAAAAATTGGTCCAGCCGTTGGAGCGTGAAGAAGTAACAAACATATAAACACACACACTCACACTCACAAACTTTCGCCTGTATAATATTAGTGTGATATACTAACACTAGTGTTAAAGTTGTGTAATTACTAAAAAACTGGATTTTATGATCAGAAAATAAATAAAAAAAATTTAAAAAAAAGGTCATTAGGTTATTCGTCATAAAAACTATACCTCACCTACATAAAACATAAAATTTATAACAGCAATAAAATAATTAATCAACTAATGATCTAGTAAAAGAAAGTTACAACTCTACCTGGACTACTAATGACCTTTACAATCGTGTGATTTTTATAATATATCCTACTACTAATAATATTATAAACGCGAAAGTTTGTGTGGATGGATGGATGTTTGTTACTCTTTCACGCAAAAACTTATGAATGGATTGGATGAAATTTGGCACATAGAATACCGTTTATCCCGATATTCCCACGGATATTCATATATAATGCGCATAATGGAAACTTATGCGGGTGAAACCGCGGTGCGCTGCTAGTCTTATCTATCCACCTGCTCGCACACTTCATAATGACTAACTGGTTAATACATTAATAATAAATTGAGCACACAAAGACATACTTATGATTAATTAATATGCGATTAGTAATTATACATATTATAGTCAACCACATTAGAAAGAAAGAAAGATAATACGTTTATTTGCGGTAAACATGACGCAATAAAGAACATTAACACAAAAAAAATTAGAAAGGGACGGGAGAAAGATGCGTAACATCCACGCAAAACGGCTATCGTTCAGCATTATGCTTTTTTTTTTTTGAGGATGGGAAATCATCAAATGACTCCTCCCGCTCTGGGTGGAGCGGAAGGGAGTGTCAGACTCTTACTGACTAAAACCCACCCGTGTTCCTTCCTTCGCCCTGTATGTTCCGGGCCAGCGGTAACCCTTTCGGACAATCCCGCTCAAAGAAAAATAATATTATAATTACGGGGGAGCATTACTTACGGGGGATTGACCCATCCAACACCCAGTGCGAAAGCGGTGCTTCTGACCAGACCATGCCAGACTTGCTGGAGTATCGTAAGTGTGCATTCACTTGCACCTCGGATGACCTAAAGAATGCCACTGATGCCGCAATTAACGTGGTAACCTACTGGTCTCAAGCTCATCATCTGCCCAGCCTTTTCCCAACTATGTTGTAGTCGGCTTTTAATCTAACCGGATGCTACTGAATAGCAGTATTTTACATAGAGCGACGGCCTATCTGACCACAACCCAGTTATTGGGTAATACAATACCCCTTGGTAAGACTGTTTGTTTGGTGTTTTGAAAAAATTTTTATTAACATAAAACATATACAAAACTGCAGTCCTTAAAATAAAAATTAACCGTTACAGTAATATTCTAAACAACACTTCTACAGGCTACGATCACCTTTATTACAACATGAGGCTTTCAATAATTTAACTTATTATTATCTGATGAAATTATTGTGTCTAATTTCATTTACATAAAGAAAATAAAAAGAATAAAAAAAGAGAGGGTAACAGCAAAATACTTAACTACGCGCTCAGCGTAAGTGCGACCGGTGCAAGCGGTAGCTCAGGCACAGCTCAGGTGATCGCGCGTGGCCACCAGCGGCGCACGAGTTACCGCGCCTCCCGCGCGCTGACCTGTATAGGTGAGCTCGGGGAAGCGCTGGCGCATCGTACGGGCCCAGCTTGGTAAGACTGGTTGTCAGACTTTCAGGCTTCTGACTACCCGTAACGACTGTCAAAGATCCATAAATGACAGCCGGGACCGACCAACGGCTTAACGTGCTTTCCGAGGCACGGAGGGGTCTCGGTATGTAAAGACGGTCTTCCGTCCACAGGCCAACCGCGGCAAGCTTAGCTTGGCCTGATCGACCTGTGCGGCTGTTATTATTTAGCTAGCCACAGGCTCCTGGTCTCAACCTATTTAAAAAAAAAACAACGAGGAAGAGTACCATTGGCACGAAAAGAAGAAGTCAACCACATTACTTCATTCAACAAAGAACAACTCCCATGATTCTGAAATCATGTTAAGCCGTTGTTCCAGGCTGTCATTTGTAGATCTTTGACAGTCGTTACTGGTCAGAAGTCCGCAAGTCTGACAGCCTGTCTTACCAAGGGGTATCGTATTATTACACGGTTAATTGAGTTGTGAAGGTCAGATAGGCAGTCGCTCCATGTAAAATACTGGTATCCAGCTGCATTCGGTAAGACTGGTGACTGATCCCAACATACTTGAGAAACGGCTAGGAAAATAATGATAGAGCAACTCCCGTTTGTCCTCCGCAACCCAATTGCTTACTAAGCAATATTTAATGATATGAACAGTAAGTAGGTATGTACTTCGGTGACGAATGTCCACTGACTTTTGACCACCGGTAACGACCGTCGGCGTCGTAGATATTCGTATGACAACGAGAACTGTCAGTTTTTACGTAATCACCAAGGCATGAAGGGTTTTAGTGTGTAAGCAATGCTAATGGTTACCCATCCACCTATTTACCGCTACAACCGCAGCTTAACCTCAAAGATCAATCAATTCGCGCGGCTGTTATTTAGCCAGAACTGCTCAATTAAAAACAGTATCGAAGATTGCAATTAAAATAAGCAATTTTATCAAATATATTAAATCAGATACAGACGTGAATACAATCGCGTGTTTTTGTTTGAAAAACTGCAGCGAAGAGATTAGAGATGTGACCGATAATTGGGGTCAAGTTGGCCCCCAATTATTGAAAACAGTATATCTGAAATTGCCTAGTGAATGTCCGAAAGAATGCCTTTTACACGGGATTTTGTAACGAGACGGTCTTGATTTTATCTACTTCATCGCAAAAAAGGCGTCCAAATAGTTGATTTCTCCGTTTTTTAAAATTTTCAATTTGGTTGTGTTTTGTTCTTGTTCCAAATAGCTATACTTGATGATGAAAATCATCGCACAACTTTCTTCTGCCGCTTGAGTGTCGATGTAACTTCAGTTCAAGTTTGTTTTACGTTTGCCTGAAAAGCATCTCTTCAAAAAAGTTTTGTTCTAGATCATACTAAGTTACGCGATGATTTTTTAGTTCGTGCTTCATTATTAATATAAACTAAGTGGAAAAAAATCGTACTGTTAGAGCTAACTCAAAAACTATCCAAGCAAAGTTAATAAAATTTATAAAGGATAAGGTAATGGATAAGGTATGCTTCAGGGGTGGTCCCAGAGGCATACCTTATCCATTAAAAAAATAATTTTGCAAATCCGTAGGGAAGCGGTGTCTTATTGTTGTTACACGTGGATTTGTAATTATGAGGCTGATAGTAGGTTGATAATAATTCGGGTAGACAGTCGTTGACCCACGCTTTACTCCATCAGGGGAAATCCTAACCCAGCAGAGCGTAACTATCCATGCTAAGTAAAAACTCGCTCTTTATGCTAGAAAAAAGTCTCGTCAAGTGCTGGTTAGATTTCGCCGCCGGTGGTTCCTTACAAAAGGCAAATATTCGATATAATTATAATGTTTTGTGAAAATGCTCTCAGATCTAAAACATGGTCGATTCTTGTGACCATCACTTTACTGTTTCAACGGGGACTTTACTTCTGATAGACGGACAAACGATTGATACCTCGGTATAATTCTTCAGAATATTCTTTTTATGACTAGTCAAAAAAGAATCGAATCTTCATTTAAATATTCCAGTTGCTCGTATCACAACGAGATTCCAGACAAATTATTCAGCCTATGGAGGGAAAGTTCGACCACAGAATGATGATAATGAAAGTTCTATTGGCGAAAGCATAATGTATGTAGCGAGTATGTATATGTGGTCTACAGACGTACCTATCTTATTAATAATACAGGTAAAATGAGTTGGTGAAGACTGCTATTGCTGACAAGTGGAGTCCGCGAGTGACTTGATTTGAATTTACCTATGAATTTATGAGTGTTTTATGAATTTTCGGTGTGAAAGATAAAATGGGGGGACTTCCGCGATGACGACTAAAAGAGAAGTATGGAAGAAAAAGACATTCTGCAGTGACCCCTTAAGCACAGGAGCTTGGTGTGATGATGATGAGTTTTATAAATTTTCGTTTCCCACAATCTTGATTGTATTTTGTTTCTGAAGCGCTTGATGAAAAGATTTTAGTTGACTGGTACTAGTAACAAAAAGGAAATCAATTTGCCTTAATTCATTTTACAGAAATGTGTGAGCGGAACCCTAAAATATAAAATAAATAGGTAGCTTGCGGCTTTTTTGCCGAGGCTTAAATTAGGTTACCGAATGGATGCGCAAGGCATCTCTACAAGTGCAGATTTAAATGGACATACCGGTATAAACTAGATGGGATCATATTAAATTATGTGACGCAAATGCTTCGTGTTGCAAAAAAGGTTACGAGGCAAAAGTACCTATACATATACAGCTAGATACAGTTCGTGATGACGTCATGTCATTGTATTGCTAGGGGTGAAATCGACGTTCATTGGACTTGAATTGATGATCAAGATTTGATGGCTATTCACTTTATACACGAGGAAGCTTGAAAGATTACATACTACGAGACTGAGTTGTTTAAGTTTAGTTTTAGAAAAATATTTATTTTTTTATGTTAGTTTATGTTATTATTATATTAATAAACTGAACTAGATCACTAGTTCACCACGCTTGCTTAACGGGTTGGTGATTTCAGACTTATATTATCTATAAATAGCCACCGCAAATTTCTTGTTAAGAGATATTTATACTTGGAAGTTATTAATTAGAAAATTTTCCTAGTTATACATGATTTTCGATTTGTTGTTAGAGTTTTCTTTAAAAAAAAATGTTAATAAAACATTGCAATAAAACTTTCATTGAATGCGTTAAGAAAGATTGCAGTTACTTCTAATTTATGCATATCGAAGTATAACACATTACAGAGAACCAATACAAATAAGCAACAAAACGCGCTCTATTCAGGCAACCGTTTCGTAACTCCACGTCTCCACGTCATAGCTTCGTATTATTTTATTGGTCTCTTATTAGTCATGGCAAATTATTGATTTATTATAAATAACGTTAAAACTGAAACAGGAAGGGTGTTGGAATTTTACTGAAATTAAAAGTTATTGCAAATGCCAGTAACACGGTTTATTAATAAGTAGGTAATTTAACTTTTGGGTGACGTCAATATTTTTCCCTTGCTACTTCAATTATTTTTAAGTGTTGTTAGCTGTTTAGTTTACACACAGTATACATACAAACGCTTCTGTACATTATGAATATTTGTGAAATAAAACAGTGATAATGCTTAATCCAGTAGTGTACGAATACGTCGAACAAGACTCACCCTAAGTTCAGGCCCCTAAGCATGCTAAGCTGTCCAAGCATGAAATCACAATGACCGAATGAACGAATGATACTAAATCGCTGAACTTACCCACAAATTTTATGCCTTAATGGCAGAGGACAAATTAAGTAAAGCCTAAAAATTTTTTTTAGAACATTATTATTGAATTGTATAAAAAGTTGAGAAACAGACTGTAAATACGTGTATCTTTTAATATAAATACAATGAAAATACGTTACGTGTTGAGATGGTACACCTACTTATGTTTTTTTTAAATCTGAATTATAATTGAATGGCTGTTTTCTTTTTCTTTTTTTCTTCGTCGTACGGCCCGATAGAAACTTTTTGGTGGCTCTGAAGTGCGCTACTTTCTGCGCAGTACCTCATCCTTCACCCCCGCTTAAACGTGAATTTGTTACTGCGCAGCGAATCGCCTCATATTCCGAGCTGCCTTAAAGTTTGAATCAGGCTGTAGCGAGGATTCCATTTGTATGTAGGTAAAGCACTAAACGTTACCTATAATGCTTTGAGTTGCTATAGGCTTGAATATGGAATCCGTCAATACACAACTCCCTAGAGAGCGCTCCCACTAGGGAGTTTTGTAAAAACATGATGAGATGAGATCACACATTGTTGAATTCGGTCCTGACGTAATGTAGATACCACCTACAGGTCTCGATAGTGCAGTAGTCTAGCCACTATTCAACGAAATTGGGACCGCTATTCGACTTATATTATAACCTTAGGAATACATTTAGTAATTTTTAAATTTGCTTATCTAATTAGAGCTTACTTTTACTTCCTAACCGTGAATATTTCTTGATCCGAAGATTTTGCCTAGCGGTAATTGTCAACCAAATTTTACAGCACCACCATCGCAAATTACTTTGGTGATTCTAAAAGAAAGTAGGTGCTGAAATAATAATAATATCAGCCTTGATTAGCCTTGCCATGATTACTTGAAAATACTGTTGGAGCTGCTGAAGATTGTAAGACTATCTTTTCATTGTATAAACTCAAATTACTTTGTATTGTATAATTGCATAGCACAGGTGTGATTTCTATGTATGTACTATATATACCCTTTGTATCATTTACCGGGTAGTATTTCATTGACTTGAATGTGCCCTGGCGGCTGATAGTATGTCATGCTCACACAAATGTCTCGCTGACGGTGGCGTGTGTCAAACTCAAACTCAAAGCATTTATTTCAATTAAACCATTTACAGGCATTTTTGAATTGTCAAAAAGTCGGTCAGTCGGTCGGTTGGTATTGTTCGTCAAGTCGTTGAACTCATCAAGTTCTGAGTTGAGCTGCACGATTACTGATAAATGCTTGCACTGACTGGAATGGTCCACTCAAATTTGTGTGGCTCTTTCTTCAAAAGACCAATTCAGGCACTAATCTACATATTCTTCAAATGATCTGACCAAGATTATGCTTGGACTTTAAAAGAGACTTTGACTTTTCTTCTCAGGGGTAGTCAGATAGGAAATGTCGACTCTATCTAGCTTATTTTTGAAGTGAAAAATTCTTTAGGCAAGTTGGGCATTTTTTGAGATGGGATAAAGCCATTGAACTCACGCCACTGTTACCGTAAGCCGCACCGCGCGTGTTTTGTTTATACGACGATTAAAAAAAATACCCACTTCGGATGTGTTCGGCTGTCCTCGGGATGTACTCGGTTGTATATCCAATATGTCAGTGAGTGATGGCAAAGTATTCTGTTTGTGTTTTGTTTTCACTTCTGTCGGCACTTCCGGAGTGCTACTGTTTTTTTTTTTCTATAATATGACGTGTAAAAGTGATTCTGGTATCCTATTTACAGAATAAAATTTCATTTAATTTCCATAGATTCGCCAACTTCTGTCTCAAGCTTATCATTTGCAGAAAACAGTGTTCAAAAACCAGCTGAAGTTCAGTAATAAAATCTAGATTATAAAATCGTTAGATATATTTCTGTGATTAACCGTACCTTTCTAATTACTCAGTGTTGAAGATTGGTAGACATCTTAATCGCGAATGAAATCAAACCAGACATTGGGTTATTACATTTTGGCAATAAAAAGTAGCAGCCGCCTGGTTACAGTTGTCTGATCTAGGGTTACCGAGCGTGAAGTTTTAGGTTCGATAATTTATTTAAGGCGACATGACTAAAGCGCGATCTTTGTCGGACTGCATATAAAAGAAAGAGAAGCGCGATGACACAACGCTGTTAATTTATTGCAAAATATGACGCCATTATTTAATTACAGAAAATCTATTGTTTGGACTAAAAAATTAAAACACTAGTACTTTAGTATGTTGCTTGTAGAATAATCTGACAAAAAAACAGAATTATTGTATGTATATTAGTATAGTTTTTATTGTAAAAAGAAAGTTTTTAGAGGTATCTTCATGATTTTTTTCTATCGTATCAAGTTAATTGTATTATGTTTTCAACACACTATCTACCTAGCATATATCCTGAAGAATATCATATATTTTTCTGATTTTGTTTACTGTAGTCGATCATATATTTTTATTGTTTCTAAAACTTACGTTTTTTGCGTTTAGGTCCTGTAAGCCCCTTAATTGATAATAATTATGTACAATTTGCCACACATACAAGTCATCGGTCAACAGTGTAGAATTTTTTAGACGGCTTTAAAAAAAATCTGCTGTTTCATATAAAGGTGCGATGATACCTACGGGGTCAAAATGAATAGAACAGCTAATTTTTAAGGTTCCGTACCAAAATGGTAAAAAGGAACCCTTATGGTGCGACTCTGTCTGTCTGTCATAGCTGGATATCTCAAGAACTACTAATGCTATCAACTTGAAATTTGGGATAGTTTTAGATGACGTTTCCCCAAATATTTTTCAAATAAGATAGAAATTAAAAAAAAATGTTTATATAGGATAGTTTTTATCCCAAAATTCCCACGGGATTGAAACTTACGCGGGTGAAACCGCGGAGCGCTGCTACTATTACATAATTATATTGAAAATGTCATTAAAAAAAATATCCAATAACCAACTTGTCAGCTATTTCTTGAACATGGGGATGGGAAGAGAAATCATTCAGATTGAGATTTATAGTGTGTTACGCAATAGGGAATATGCATGATTTTTTTTTTATTTAAAAAAATTATCCTCATTCATGTAATAAACAGTTTAGTAAAACTGTTTTTCGGATAACTATGAAATTAAAAAAGATATGAGCCATCGAAGATTTGTTTCTATCTCTTTCTCGCAAAACGAAATTTAACACGGAGTTTATATGGCCGTAGTGACATGTGACGTCACAGTCTATGTCGGATCTCTCTGTCTAATTGGTGTGTAATCAATAGTTTTAAATGCTCATATCGGCCGTGTTTCTTGGCCGATTTTAATTTTAATTTCACTTTTTGTCATCTCTACTACGGTATTTTCATATTTTGTTAATAAATGCCATGAAAAAAATTCATGCATATTCCCTATTATGATATCTACAGTTTATACAGTACCCGGCGATAAATATTGCACATCGACCTTTACCTTTTTTGTATTTTATACAAAGAATAAACATAATTATCAAAAGAAGCAAATCATAATTGTTTTAACAGCTCCTAATAGATACCGGATTGTTTGTATTTCGTGCGACAGAGATAACGCTCTACGAAGCCGAAATTAGCTGATTGTCTCTTTGCAAAGGTCGATGTGCAATATTTATTTCCGGGTACTGTACTTGTTATGTCACCACTGACGTGCTGCCTACTGTCAACCTCAACAGCCTATTGCAGTCCACTGCTGGACATAGGTCTCTCCCAGGCTGCGCCCCAACACCCTGTCCTCCGCCTTCCGCATCCAGTCTACCCCAGCCACCTTCTTTAGGTCGTCCGTTCATCTAGCTGGGGGGCGGCCTACTGTATCTGGAAATTATTTATTTGTAATGTAATGTTTATTTCTGTAACTAGATATTTTAACACACTTTGACACGTTAATATTTTGTTGGTCAATATTTTAAAACTGGCGCTAAAGATGGCGCCGGCATTTCCTAGCATAGTAAAAGTTGTTCATAACGATGAGTACAATGACCCCTTAAGAGGTTTTGCGTATTTAACGTTACACCTTGTATAGGTACAGCCAGGAACCCCCTGAAAATAATAAAATGTCAACAAAACACAAATATAACACTGTGACAAAGTCCAATCCTGTTCATTTCAGTACTATCTAAATAACCTACCTACAAACTGCGGTGCGTACCTACCAATTTTTTTTTGTCAACCTATACTTGCCCCACTTCTGGGCAAAAGCCACTAAATCCTTCCAAGAATCTTTTTCTGAAGCCGGCCCAGAAGTGATGGCGAGATGACCTGGACGCGTACCGCGAGGGCTGGTTCGAGATGGCGGTCAGTAACCTTAATACTGTTGACCTAATTAGGGGTAAGGGTAGACCCATAATTTCTCCTTTGGGATACAAATACCAACATCTCAGAATTTCATAGGCTCTATTAAACGAGATTTTAAAAGAGCTAGACGCCGGCGCCGCTGTCGGTTTCGCATAAAAAGTAGATCAAACCCAATTCGGAATTTAAATGCAGTCGCTACCTTTCAAACATTTTAAACTCACGAAACTATGTCAAAAACTTGGTATAGTCTGTTCAAAAAGTAACTGCTGAAAGTGTAAACAAACCCTGTTCAGGTTACATTCTTACGCAAACGCTCAAAAAAGGGAATTAATAACACATATGTCTCTATTTAGAAAATTTAATTTTTATCTCACTAGTTCTTCCAACAATTAATGTTTGAATAACGTAACATATTAAATTGTCATAAACACCGTAAAAAATTGATGTTCTATAATTCACCTAAATTGTCAAATGAAAAACTTCTCTAAGGTGATTTAAAATCAGAATTTCGGTTTTAAGCATTCAAATAAATCAAATCAAAGCACTCAATTCGTAAGTGACATTACAAATTGGTATACACAGGCACGTTTTCTGATCAATTTGTTTATATTTTCATCAGATATTTTTGGAACAGACTATATATTTCCTTACACATGGCCGATGTCCTACATTGTTTTCAATTACTTTATTTTTTGTGACGCGTAGACAGGTAGCTAGTTTTTATTTGCAGTTTTTTGCACTTCAACCGTCAAAAAGCTCAATTGTAAAAGTAGCGGCACTTGCTTGAGGAAAATGTTTGAAATACTACTGTTGTATCGATTTTGCAAGAGCCTACTTGTAATAGATTTTGTGAATGGTCTTATCATTTAATGACATCATGTTAGCTAGCATACATTGTAGTTGTTCAGTTCGGGGACAAAGGTTTTTTCGGTGTCAGTTAGATGGCATTCGATTCAGGTATCATAATGTAATATGCACTTTTAAAGACTTTAGATTATGTGAAGAACCCATACCTATTTTTTTTTTAATAAAAAAAATCTTTAATTTATACAAAGTGTAACAGAATACACGTAATTTACTACTAAATCGATTTAAGTAACTTTTACTACAAAGGTTTTTTTTTCAAAAAATATGTAGATATTGTGCCACACTGACCGCCAATTCAGCCAAAGAAAAAATCTTATTTCAAAAATCTTATTAAATCTTATTTCAATGCAAAAACCTCAATTTTAAATGCATAAAGTAATGCTAGGGTCAACACTACTTTCTTAATAATAATAGTTAGGTAGCTTTAAAAAAATTGGGTTTGGTCATTGTATGCTTTTAACTCAATACTCTAACTGGGATTAAGGTGTTGCTTTTTTAAATTAGTAATTTTTTGAATGAACATAAAAGAAAAAGAAACCAAACGAAACAATAAATACACTTAAAAAAAACCTTTCTAATCTTTTAATCTTGTTTCTTTTTAGGGTTCCGTACCCAAAGGGTAAAAATGGGACCCTATTACTGTCTGTCTGTCACCAGGCTGTATCTCGTGAACCGTGATAGCTAGACCGTTGAAATTTTCACAGATGAAGTATATCTGTTGCCGCTGTAACTACAAATACTAAAAACAGAATAAAATAAATATTTAAGTGGGCTCTCATACAACAAACGTGTTTTTTTCGGCGTTTTTGCCTTGTGGTACGGAACCCTTCGTGTGCGAGTCCGACTGTCCGACTCGCCCTTGGCCAGTTTTTTTAAGTAAGTATGACGCCGCATAAAAACTATATCAAAGGATCTCCATCGGTGGCGCTGAGGTCGGTGTCCGTTAATAGTTTGCATAAACGCGCGACAGGAACATTCTCCGAAGTTTGTTTTTCGAAGAGGTAGTGTAAGAGCGATAGATTTACGGGGAGTAAGGGAGGGGGGGGGGTTTACAAGGGTCCCTGTGGACTTTTTTGTTAGTCGTCCATTTTATTTCAGAGTCGTGAATATTCTGTGTGTTAGTCATGTTAGTCTTTTTTATTTAGCTATTAGTTTTTCTGTGAAATTCTGAAAGTTTGTTTTTACAGATTCTCTTTTATAAGTGAGATGTTTTGCACTATATTGTATGTAACTCATCGATCATGGAAGTTTTCATAATTTCTTGACCAATCACAAACTATCAGACTACAGGGTAAGTAATTTCATCACCACTACTCTCAAAACGGTGAAGGAAACAATTCGTAAACATGTGACATCTACCAACCCGCACTGGGCCTGCGTGGTGGATTACAGCCCACTACCTCTCAAAGAGCGGAGGCCTGTGTCCCAGCAGTGGGAAAAGTATAGGCTGATTATGTTAGACTACAATGATAATTAAAATGAAGTACTCGACCTTTACCTCTTTTTGTATTTTATACAAAGAATAAAAATAATTATCAAAAGAAGCAAATCATAATTGTTTTAACAGCTCCTAATAGATACCGGACTGTTTGTATTTCGTGCGACAGAGATAACGCTCTACGAAGCCGAAATTAGCCGATTGTCTCTTTCCAAAGGTCGATGTGCAATATTTATCGCCGGGTACTGTAACAGTTAAAATAGGCTGATTATGTAAAATTCGGGAAATAAACTTCGTTATAGTTACCTTTTGTATTCTGAATGTAGTGGTCTACATTCAGAATACAAAAGGTAACTATAGGTCAATAATTCAGCTCTTAGTACGCATCCAGGGAACAGTAAAAACTACTATCGTCAAAATCGATAGTCATAACATGAAAAGGTAATTAGAAACAACGGTTTTACATGGTCCAATGTTGGCAGTGCAGCCATAACAACCACGCAGTGTAACTTCTCCATACTTCAGTTTTTTTTCTTGGCTGCCTACGCAAATCTCATTATCATAATCATTTGCTTCACCTTTTTCCAACTATGTTGGGGTCGGTTTCCAGTCTAACCGGATGCATCTGACCTCCAAAACCCAGTTACTGGTTTCAAGATACCCCGTGTTAAGACTGGTTGTCAGACTGTCAGGCTTCTGACGACCCGAAACGACTGTCAAAGATCCACGAATGACAGCCGGGACTAACGGCTTAACGTGCTTTCCGAGCCACGGAGGGATCTTGGTACGTACATACGTAAAGATGATCACCCATCCATGGACTAACCGTGGCAAGCGTAGTTTAACCTTATCGATCGAACCGTGCGGCCTTTATTAGTTAGCCACGAGCCCCCCTATGCAAATCTATTGCATTCAAATAGCGTCTCATTAACCTCGTTACAGATAAAATGTTCGACAGTTTGAGAAGTAAACGATAACAAAATGTAAACGGACAAGAAAGTGAGGACAGGATAGTGACGCATTTTGTTGACATTTTTGATAATTAAAATATGTTTAAATTAGATTTTTTTTTGTAATGAGATGTAATATTAAAGGCCGTTAAAAAATCGTAAAAAACCCAGAGTTGAACAATGAATAACGGGAAAATAAATCTGTACTTGGACAAAAGATTTTATGTAAGTAAGCTTTAAATTTGAATTATTTGGATTTAATTTTATTAAAAGCTTGTCTCGATATCTAGGCTGTGGTCGGCCCCCTGTCTGCGTCAGACAGCGAGCGCTGCATCGCATGAAATTCGTCTGGTGGCTCTTACGTAACGCCAGCCGCGCGGCCGATTGATCAACCCTAAATTAGTGGATACGGGGAGAGCGCGGCGCGCGGAGGGTTACGGCAAACTAGGTTGGCCGCGGAAGCACACTAACCCCTAGAAAACTAGGGGTGCGAAACTCCTCCCCCTTTTCTGGTCACGGGAGCACAGCGATTGGTCCGTCCGCCTCAACCGCTCGCCCCTCACCCAGATTACAATCGGTGGGGTGCGCTCATAGAAATAGTGCTATGTGCTTATCTATGTACCTATATACCGCATGAGTACATAATATATGGGGGCCCCCAATTCGTGACATTGAAACAACCCCGCACTGTCACTCGCATCGCCATATTTGTTGGTTTAACTCAACGCAAATATTACGTAATTTTATAGATTTTAAACTAGCCTCATAGATAATTTATTGCACCGCACCGGTAGTCAAGTGACAAAGTTTCACCAATGTTTAACTTGGAGAGGGCACGTCCTCTAACGTCTGTTGCATAAATAAATAATTATTTTGTTCATTAATTTTGTTAGTCATTTTACTAAAGGTCGATCTTTGCGTCGATTACACTAACATTATATTATGCACGTCTGAACTATTTTAAAGGCATTGAATACAATGCCCAAAAATACTTAAATTTAAACGGTTGCAAATAATTTTGATGACTGACATCTATTTACATAAGTGCTGTTTTTCTTTTGCTCTAAACAAACTTTCTTTTCTGTTTTGTTTCACTTGAAATAGTCATCAATTGCTAATAATTTAATAAGTATTTAATTCCATAAAGTAATACAAATAATTGAATACACACCATTTAATTTGTTACTTTCTTCTGAACGGTAACATAATATATTTCAGCATCGTGCGCCAATATGACATGTCCTCGTGAATTCAAAAAGGTTCTCTGAATGCACCGAACATGAATGTCCTTCTCCTTCAAATCATGACTTTAAAATATGTCAAAGGGCTATTTGACTATTCAATTTAAGAAGCTCATGTTCATCAGTATACATTCACGAGTAGTAATCAGTTTGTTTTTGCCGAAGATAGTCTCACTGCAGTGCAAAAGGCTCTTCTGTTACAGAGAAAGCATAAGCATTGATCACCACGCTTGCTCAAGGCTGATTTGCGATTTCAGACTTATATGAATTGCAAGTCCATGTTTCCTGATACGATGTTTTCCTTCATGATGTCTGAGGTATCTAAGATAAACTTCATTATTTAATAATGTGATTATGAAAATTATAGGGGTAGTCAGCACTTAATAAAAATATTTTATAGGTCAAATCATAAAAGTGTTCCCACGTATTTTAATCTCTTCGCTATCTTCTTTAACCCGTATCCATTTGTCGGTAGATTTCTCTTCCTTGTAAAAATGTTGTTTTTATTTACTTTTTCAATAAGTTATTCTATCTACTCCGTAACATGGTAACATTAACTAGAGCACTAGGGCGATGCAGACGAAACATTCACAACTATAATTTGTTGGTTGTTAAACAGTAAGTTAGAGTCTGGCGAAGTTTAAATACAAGGATGTAGTAAATGCTTGACTGAGCTTTGAAAGGAGGATATGTAGTTTTAAGGCTCCTACAAATGGGCGCGACACGACACGCAACACAAAGGCACCGCAAGTCGCGCAACGAGCGGTGCCTTTGTGTCGCGCGCGATTATATCGCGTGTCGCGACTGTTTGTAGGAGTCTTTATTATTTATTTTATTGATAAGAAGATATTGTCTATCTAGGTACTTACTAATAATAAGCTATCTTTCGCTTTTCGTCTTTTAGATTTTTGATCTTTTGTGTTATTTTTTGATAAATCGTAAAAAAAATCCATTTTAGGGTAAAAGACATATAAAGTCAAAGTCAAATTGATTCACGATTTGTTTGATCAAAATTGAAAACTTCTGGATATTTCTGTAACATTTCTACCATAGATATCCGATTTCTACAGTAGCGTACTATTCATAAATATTCGAGTTCTATTGTATTTATTTTATTCAAAGAATGAGAAAAACACCACCAAAAAAACTTTCATTGTTCGTCTAGTAAAATATTCTTAGAAAATCATTCCCATTTCTTGGAAAGTAATCGTTTTGTTGGTATTTCAGGTTACTGTTTACTGGTTTATTTTGATTGACCGGATTATTATGTTAAATAGTAAAAAAGTTTCTGACCCTACTTAACTTCTACGAATCTCCTCATTTGTTGGGGCTTTGGGTTTACTAAGAATGTTTAACGTTTCAATGTTGAACGTTTAACGTTTTCAGTTTAGTGGGTTTATTCATAAACGATCATTAAAGTTAAGTGACTTTTAAACGTTAAAAATGTACCTATGGTTAAGCAATCGCTAATCACTACTTAGCTTTAACAACGTTTATGAATAAAGGGTTATGTTGTTATAGCCTGTTCTAGGATACCTGTAGTGTAAGAAATTCGATTAATTCCAAAAGGAATTAATATCTACAGTTAAAGCAAAACTATGTAGGTATAATAATAAATGTCTGCGTCGTCATTTCTTTCCTGTATGTTTTATCTCAAGAAAAAGCTCTAAATTACAGTAAACTTACTGCAGTAATTTGTCGCATATTAGGTACAACCCTATTCAAACTTTATGGCGGCTCTGAAGTTCGCTACTCGATGCGCAGTACCTCACCTCTCACCCCCACTGACACGTGAATTTGTTATTGCGCAGCGACTCGCTTCATTTTCCGAGCCGTAATAAAGTTTGAATTGGGCTGTAGGAATTTTCCTTTTTTCCCAAGGGTCATCCACAAATAGACAAGAAATTATACAAGAAGCGAAGCTAATCTGTTCAGTATTGGGCAGTCGGTGGAGATTGAATTCTAGATTCAACCATGATTTTGTATTATTAAAGCGTGGTACCGACACGTATATTACAAGGTTACGGAGTCAAAGACATTATAAAATAATTGAGAGACGCACGGACTGGGGATTTATTCCAGAGTTAAGGCTCCCGCAGACGACTCTAATAGAACAATTCCCATGAAGTTTTCCATGAGATGGTTCTACTAGAATTGCCTAGCCTGTATGCGGCGGCTTTTACGGTAGGCTTGTGTTTGAAGTTAGGGAGAGGCCGGAAGAGTGTGATCCGGTTTGGTTCGGTGTAATTAAGTCTTATTGAGTCGCGCAAAAACGAGTCTAGGTCTTGTTCTCGACGACTCATTTTGCATCGGGTGTGATCCACATCGTAATATCATATGAAACCGATTGCAACGTAATTTCGGCGAATTATTTTCGGAGATATAAATTACGCCGGTCTACACTTTCTCCTGCACACTATCTAGCATCAGCAGTGTTTAATTTAAGATCAGTTTTATATGCAAATATGTGCCACTATGTTTATCTCTCGGTATGAAAGCGTCGGTTGTACGAAGCTGATGCAAAAGTCGCATGTTATTATAAAAGTAAAAATTCTAACGTTACATGTAAAAAAAAGATAAAAAATTGCAGCTTCTTTCGAATCCCGACGCGGTGCCAGACTGAATATGAATGGGTGAACATAAATTAGATATTGTTAAGGGCGCCATTTTGGCTTGAGGGGATTATGTTTGTTATAAACATAAACATAACATGATGACTGCAATCCCCGAAGTGTTAAGGTGTTAGGTGTTGATTTCGCCAGTTATGTTAAAATCCCATGTTATCAGCGAGGCTTTTGCAATCAACCGGGCAATAATCCAGAATTCGGGCTGCTACTGAGTAATTCCTGATGGAAAAACTAGAAACACTGCCAGACCCGGGAATCGAACCCTCATGCTCAAAAGTATCACTTGCGACCACTGGACCTATGAGGTAGTCCATGATATCCAGTGTTATTTCTTTGTCGAGTCCAAGAGATTCGTGTGCTCAGTTGCTTCCAACATTGTCGTACAGCAGCCGCGAGCGAGCCAACTTCGCCTGAATGAAACTCGCGTCGAAAGACTTTCGTTTTCCATACGAGCGGCTCACATGTTCGCAGCTTTGCATTTTGTTCCCGCTTTTTCACTTGTGACGTCACACGATTCATGAGCGCGCTTTTAAAACAATATCTGTGATGCTGCGTTACGCAATTATTGGAAGCCATTTTGGAGTCGAATTATCAAATTTGTATTTGCATTCTGCATTTTTGTACGACGCTAAACGAAAATACATTTATAAGATGGTGAGACATTTGAAAGTCAAGGATAGAACTTTCAAAATCGCATGGGTCGAGAAGAAGTCACTCAAGTCTTAAGATGTTGCATTTGGCATGGCATATGCAAATATAGCAAATTTCTATCAACATACACACATAAACTCGCGCCTTTTTCCCATTGGGGTTAGCAGAAACTACAGAACGCCGCCTGCTACGATCATTACATATTCCTTTTACTTTGTTTACGGTTAAATACCCCCACCCACCTAACAACAATAAACTAACCATCAACAATAACAACGTCTTCAGCTTTTTGTGTCGATGCTATTCTTTCTTGTTGTTTTCAGAGTTCCGTACTTCAAAAGAAAAAACGGAACCCTATTAAGATCACTTCGTTGCCTATCTGTCTGTCCATCTGTCAAGATCCTTTTTCTACGGAACGCGTGGAGTTATCAAGTTGAAATTAATATCGAATACTCAAGGTTGCAAACCCTTGAAGCAGTGAAAAAAACAAACTTCTAAGTCAACGCAATCAAAAGATACGGGCGTTTATGTTCTGGAATCAAAATCTATAAGGTACTTCCCGTTGACCTAAAATCATGAAATTTGACAAGAAGCAATGTCATATAGCAAAGAAAAAAATCCGAAAGCCGTACATTTTTGGAAACATACCTACAAATTTTGGACGGAACTCTCGGTGCGCGAGTCGGATTCGCATTTTACCGGTTTTTTTTTAATAATTTGAGCCCAGTAGGCAGCCAAATTGATTGCGTCATCAGTGGCATTCTTTAGGTCATCCGAGGTGCAGGTGAACGGGCACATAGGACACTCCAGCAAGTGGGGCATGGTATAATCAGAAGCAGCGCTCTCGCACTGGGTGTTGGATGGGTGAACGGATAAACATTATTTCAAAACAACCTATCAACATAAAAACAATAAATCCAAGATTGGGCTGAGTTTAAGCGGTCACAGAGGACTGCACCTTAAATTGAAGGTGCACGCATTAAGAGATAGCGAGTCACAACAATGGCAAGGTCAGTCGTAGTCACTGATAGGGAGAAATGTGCAGTCTCGCATCCTCTGATATGAAATACTTTGATGATAATTATTTTGCTTCTATTCTGTTTGGGGCTTAAACAAAGTGGCATTCTGTCAGTGATAACGATGATGGAAAAGTCATAGCTAGGTACATAAAAAATAAAAAAATATTACTTCTGACGTCTAGTGAAGTCTATACCTACTGTCAGCTGTCACTTCATTCCCCGAGATTTATAAAACGAAAAACTCCGTTTCACAATGTGCGCTAAACATCTACAATGTATGTTAAATCACGAGGATGCAACATTAAAGTATAATTTATGGTTAATTGAACTTACCTTAAGTGAACTTCAACCAAAATTATACGAGATGTTGCATCCGAAAAGATTTAACACCCAATGTAACATGCAGTTTACATTAACCCTGTATCATTATGAAAGGGCCCTAGTTCTAAAACGAATGAAATGACAGCTGACAGTAGGTATAGACTTCACTAGACGTCAGAAGTAATATTTTTTTTTTTAATCTTTGAACAGTGTGGCAATGCAGTACATAGGAACACGGACTTTTACATAAATAATCTTTTGAATATAGTATTCTATTGAAAGTCGTGGAAGTAAGAAACGATTTGAAAGCTATTGACAGTATTGACACTTGTCTAGGCTCACAGGGATCTCTTAATAAACTTTGGTGTAGATATATCGTGACTAATGTTTCAAATTCAGTCTTTTTGTCTGATTAAAATTGCTTTGACAATAATATAATTGAACGTCCAACCAGACTTCTAGACTGTTCTATTAAAGATACTGGATTACATCATTGATTCTCATGAAGATATACAAAAAGAGATCCAAGTTCCTCGGATATTGTTTTTTATCACTAGATATTAATTATAACTTCCTATCCGTTTTGAAAGATTTATTACGATTTGTCACATAGAATCACCCGAAGTGGTCACACACAAGGTCACAGACATTAGCAGAAAAGGAGGCCCCATTGGCGAAATAGCTAAGTGATTGCATAGCTTCTGCACTTTGGCGCGGTTTCGACTTCCGCACCGAACAATTAATGTTTATGTGACCTACAAACTATTATTATGGGCATGATGTTGCATGAGAGAATTGTGATTTTTATCGTTTCTAGGATTACTAGATAAACACATGTAAATGTTTGCAAAAATGTTTGTTACTCATTTATAAGCAGGTACTTAGTTATCTGAACGGATTTGAGCGAAAATTTTCTTACTCATTTATTTATTTATTTATTTATTTATTTATTTCTCAACTTACATCTATCCTTACAGATCACTTAAAAGATTGGTCCGAGCGCGCGGCTCCGGCAACAGCCGTGGCTGTCGTCGTCGCCACACGTACCTGTCTGGAACACATAAACCTATGTGCCCTAATATGTCCGCATTATGTACCCTCCCTCTAAGTACTCTGAATATGTACGAGGTGAGTGCGAGCTCATATCTTGGGCTAACTCATCCGATAGGTATGTACTTAAGAAAAAGTAAGTAACCCGTGGATAAGAGAAATGGCCGATTTCTATACTGCACAGAACGTTATTGGTTAAAATTAAGATTGTTTTATCTTTAAGGCTCCTTCAAACAGGCGCGACACGCGATAAAATCACGCGCGACACAAAGGCACCGCAAGTCGCGCAACGGGCGGTGCCTTTTTGTCGGGCGCGATTATATCGCGTGTCGCGCCTGTTTGTAGGAGCCTTTACCAATAATGAAGCAAAGACCAGGGGGCCTAAAAAGGCCATTTTGGCAGAATCATAAAAGGATAACATTATGAATAATATATGGCGAAGAAAGTCCGTGTTTTTCTTTTCTTTTTTTTTTCGCTGACGTCGGCATAATCAAGGAGATTGGGATTGGATTCAGATTGGATTGATTGGTATTTTAGAACAGACGAGATTTCATACGATTAACTTAACAGTTAACTGTCCATTATGATTCATATTGTTATCCTTTTATGATTCTCCCAAAGTGGCCTTTTTAGGCCCTCTGATAGCTTTGCATAGTAGACATCTCTTATGGAAGTCACAGATAAAATTCACTTACGGATCTATTTTTATGCCCACTTTGGCAATAAAAATGCTACATTGGTAAGTATACATAATCAGCCTATAATGTTCCCACTGCTGGGACACAGGCCTCCTCTCGGTGAGAGGGAGTGGGCCGTAATCCACCAGGCGGGCCCAGTGCGGTACTCCTTTTTATTTATAGGAACTGAGCATAAAACCGCCTGCAATGACTAGGAAAATCACATATATATATTTTTTTACTTCTTCCATACCTTCACAAACGCATCCTATTCCTAATTTATAGAACTTAGTTTGACAGACCTCTAAGTTCAGACAGCTCTAGATCTCGACAAGATATCCAAAGTTAGTGATAGTGATATTGTTATTTTGTCGGACTAGACCGAGTCTGCAAAGTTGTATATCACACAATAGGAAGTAGGTCACAATATTGAGGTTCTACGTTTTCTTAGAGGCGAGGCCCAGTTAATATATTTTTAGTTTAAAGATTGACAAGCTATGTGCCCGTTCGAATTACAATGCGTGCCACGAAAGATGAGACTTGACACCGCCTCCCCCCCCGCTCTTTCCGCCGCCCCTATGACGTCCGGTCCCGTCCCGCACTCAGACCTCATACCGCTAAAGATACCTAAAATCGTGTTCTGCGCATGTCAGACCACGTGGTGTATCAAGTCTCATCTTTCGTGGCACGCATTGTACCGATCGGCAAAAATGACGAACTTCCATACGAACTGTCATTCCCTAGTAACAAAGCTACCAGCGATCGTTGACCCCTTAAAGAAATTATTTATCTATTATTTATTATTATATATTTATTATTTTATCTTGTTTAGATATCGATATTCATCACGTCTGTAGAGTTTCGCTAGCTAATTTAATTTGACCCTGTACAAGGAACTTACTCTTATGCAAAATTTCATGATACATTCAGAGGTTTAGGCTATGGGTTGTCGGACTGTGAACCAATTTTAGACTTTTATATTAGCTAATTTATTTTGACCCTGTATAAGGAACTTATTCTTATGCAAAATTTCATGATACATTCAGAGGTTTAGGCTATGGGTTGTCGGACTGTGAACCAATTTTAGACTTTTATATTAGCTAATTTATTTTGACCCTGTATAAGGAACTTATTCTTATGCAAAATTTCATGATACATTCAGAGGTTTAGGCTATGGGTTGTCGGACTGTGAACCAATTTTAGACTTTTATATTAGCTAATTTATTTTGACCCTTTATAAGGAACTTATTCTTATGCAAAATTTCATGATACATTCAGAGGTTTAGGCTATGGGTTGTCGGACTGTGAACCAATTTTAGACTTTTATATTAGCTAATTTATTTTGACCCTGTATAAGGAACTTACTCTTATGCAAAATTTCATGATACATTCAGAGGTTTAAGCTATGGGTTGTCGGACTGTTAATGAATTTTAGACTTTTATATTAGCTAATTTATTTTGACCCTGCATAAGGAACTTACTCTTATGTTAAATTTCATGATACATTCATAGATTTAGGCTATGGGTTGTCGGACTGTTAATGAATTTTAGACTTTTATATTAGCTAATTTATTTTGACCCTGTATAAGGAACTTACTCTTATGCAAAATTTCATGATACATTCAGAGGTTTAAGCTATGGGTTGTCGGACTGTTAATGAATTTAATACTTTTATATTAGCTAATTTATTTTGACCCTGTATAAGAAACTTACTCTTATGCAAAATTTCATGATTCATTCAGAGGTTTAGGCTATGGGTTGTCGGACTGTGAATGAATTTTAGACTTCTATATTAGCTAATTTATTTTGACCCTGCATAAGGAACTTACTCTTATGCAAATTTTCATGATACATTCAGAGGTTTAGGCTATGGGTTGTCGGACTGTTAATGAATTTTAGACTTTTATATTAGCTAATTTATTTTGACCCTGCATAAGGAACTTACTCTTATGCAAATTTTCATGATACATTCAGAGGTTTAGGCTATGGGTTGTCGGACTGTTAATGAATTTTAGACTTTTATATTAGCTAATTTATTTTGACCCTGCATAAGGAACTTACTCTTATGCAAAATGTCATGATACATTCAGAGGTTTAGGCTATGGGTTGTCGGACTGTGAATGAATTTTAGACTTTTATATTAGCTAATTTATTTTGACCCTGTATAAGGAACTTACTCTTATGCAAAATTTCATGATACATTCAGAGGTTTAGGCTATGGGTTGTCGGACTGTGAATGAATTTTAGACTTTTTGTATGTAGATGTTGATCCCTGCTGTATATTTGACTGTCGTTGCGCGTAGTCAAAAGTCCGAGATCTAAAAACCAGTCTTACTAAAGGGTTAAAATACTATCATGTAAAATACTGGTATTCAACTGCATCCGGTTAGACTGGAAGCCGACCCCAACGTTGGGAACAACTAAGTAGATGATGATGGATGTGGCAACGGAGAAGAAGAAAAGAGATAAAAAAGTCCTATTGAATGCTTAACGACACCATGGCAGATCAAGGTGAAAACATAGACGAGTTCTTGTCCTACCGACAAGATCGGCTCGTATTACCAGCAAAAGCTTGTGGACAAGGAAGAGGGAGCCTTTGCCTTGAGTAGGGATAATACAGAATAGATAGATAGATTCGTAGTGTGCAGGCTAACTGTGTTGAAGGCGGATTAGTTAGATGAATATATTCAGATTGCAGTTATTAGTGGCATACATAATCAGTCTATAAAGTACCCACTGCTCAGACATTGATAAGCCTCCTCTCTGTGTGAGGGAGTGGGCCGTAATCCACCACGCGGGCCTAGTGCGGGTTGGTAGATGCCACATGTCTTTGAATTTTTGGTAGCATGCCACCCACAAAATTGTAAGTCTCCTCTAGGCCAAGATAGCCAAATATTTAATTGAATTTACCAATGTCAAGTGACTTGTCAATGCTAAGTGTCCATGAAGTTTCTTGCCCGTTCTTTTCCAAAAGAACCTACTATTACACTCTATACAACTTTCTGATTGACAGACTCCTTGACAAATCATAGTGCCTATAAGTGCTTTTGAGTTTGTAATAACGAACTAAACTCTGATTTTTTAATTTACTAGACTAAAATGACAGCAGCGATCGACCTTTTTGTTATGTTGACAAAAAGGTTTAAGAACTTACTTTCTTTAATTTGGTACACTGACAAGATTAATTAAGTACCTACTGCACCGATAACTGCGCAGGCGCTCGTCCAAATACACGATCACGTACGCACTCCCAAATTTTCATCAAGGCCGAAATATTTATCTCTACTTTATTACCATTTTTAAACAGCTGTCAATATAAATACGCGATACATATGTAAAAGTAAAGTGTTTAATTGTGTAAATTGTCTGGAACTAAAGGCCTATTTGAACAGGCTTGTATAATTTACCTGTAGATGCGTGCTACACTATTCTTTAGATAATTCGCGAACGCAGGTGTCACAATGTCTTATCATGCTCCGTGGCTATTTTAGTGACAGTCAAACCGAACTTGTAGATAACACTCACTTACCTACCAAAAGATACCTACTGGCCGAAACTCACGTATTCCATTGCAGCCAGATAATGCAATAGATCAAGACTATCTTAGAGAGCTAGGAAGTCCGTTAATTCCTCTTTCATTTATCTTACATAATATTTCTACACTTGTCTTTAAGAAAAGGGTAATGTTGCACATTTTTCGTACAGTTCAAATAACAAAAGAATTAATCAAAGATTTTTTTGTCGTCTTATTTGAAATTCAGGCAATAAAACAAATGCATATGAAGAGGTACCTAATGATTTTCGTCTGGGAAGTGTCTGTTTCATTATTTTATTCGGCATTCGAAATATTTATCTCTTTCAAAATAAAAAGTCTGTTATTTTCTATAGTCTACAGTACGTCGTTGATCATGCCTTCTAATTACTTTAGGTTTAGTTCGTCTTATGCGCTTACGCGGTTGCGTTAGAGTGTAGGTATTCAGTTATTCACACGTTGCGGGACCTGCCTTAATAATAAGATGAATTCATTTTTGTTATTGGATTATTCAACATTGTTTTTTGCGATAGAAACAGGTTTCACACTTGCAAAATGTGTGCAGCCGTCTGGCGCATACATTATTATTAGTACCTTGTTATTTCTTTTGTGAGCACTAGGATCCCTCTCAGCGACGACCGTTGCGTATGACAACTTTAAGAATAACTATGTTAGTTCTGCTAGTAAAAAATGCCAGGCTTTTCTTAGCGGGCCAACGACGTGTGAGTCGACTTCAAGGCTTTGTGGCTGGCCAGACAGACCGAAAAACATCTAACAAAAGAAGCCTTATGAACACGTCTAGTCGGTTTTAGGAATTCGCGCTAATGCGTCTGGCGACCCACTTGAATACATTTGCGGCCACTACTAAATTATTTAATCATATAGTTTATTAGATGCGTCTGCGGTGGCGTCCGCGTCCGCAGCACGAACTAGATGCGAACTTACTTTATGGTCATTGGTCATCTTAATTTGGCTAACTGTATACGAATGCAACATTCGAGAGTGGACGCCGCCATTAAAAACCTGAAAATTAACTAGACGAAAGGAAATGACGATAGGTCTGAGACACATTTTAAAGCTTTGATCCGCTAATCAGAAAGGCACATTTAAAAATAATACCTAATATTTTAAATCAAGTGCAAATTTATGTGTATAGTTTAGCAAGGTAATTAAGTATAAGTATCTCTATATATATATCTACCTATGTAAATCAAATGCCGTGTGTTAGTCTCGCAAAACCTTGAAAATGGCTCGACCGATTTGATTTTATTTTTGTTTTATTCGCCTCAATACTGGGGTGGTTTGAGAAAAAAGAAAATCAGGAAAAACCTAAAGAAACAGCCGAAAAATCAAAATTCTGTCTCACGTGGTACTTACAAACTTCACCGGGACAGTTTGGAATATAAATTGTACATTGTTAAAATGTACAGTTTGTGCATTGGTTTGTGCAAATTCACTCGCTAGGGAACATAATCGAATTATTATAACAATATTTAGTTTTGTTGTTGCAGTTTGCAGTCACTTATCGTCACGGAGTTACCAGGCAAGCAGAAGATTACACTAGTGTCAAAACATTCGCTAGTCTGTTCGACACGTGTATTTAGTAGCTACATGAGCATTTCTTACTCAGACTCTGACTTTTACAAGATCTTTGCAAAAATAAGTAATGATTATTAAACTTTTAACGGCATTTATTTAAAAGAAATAAAAATGTTTTAATGTCACAGAAACACGTGCATATAAAAAGATAAGTTAACTCGAATAACCACCGATTTTGGACAGATTTTACCTAAGTCAGAAATATTTTCTTTTTTTTTGGCAATTGTGCGGATGTCGATTTTCCTGTCAGCGGCGTCACGTTTAGACGGCAGAAATCTGTTATCCGCGGAATAATATTGACGTTTGTCATTTTTTGCACGGCAAATCTGCCGAAAATCCAAAGTTCGCAGCAATTTGACTAATAAAAGTTGATATAAAAATACGGTCGAATTCGCTCTGAGGGGTTTTTATAGCCAAAAAAGCATTTCAAGTCAGAATTATTATCAATTTCGGAGAATACAATAAAACCCGGTACTTTTCAAAATATATCATTGCAATGAGATGACTTGAACGCGTACCGCGAGGTCTGTCTGGTTCGAGGTGCAGTGGGAAAAGAGTTGCTGGAAGTATTTGGAGGAGGCCTTTGCCCAGCAGTGGGACAGAATAGGCTAAACAAAAAAAACAGTGTTTTTTTTTTTTTGTTTAAAAACAATAACTTTATCAAACAATTTATATTGTTTGATAAAGTTATTGGTTTTTTTTCTGAGATTAAAAATGCTTGCATAGCCAAGAACGTCGATCCTGGGATAAATCAAACCTTTAACACACCAGACGGCAAAAGGGTAAGAAGTCAATATTTTTTACTTTTCAAGGCTTCCTTACTTAGGGTAAGGAAGCCTTGACTTGATGCAAGGGTAAAAGTTATTTTTCTCCATTTCAATAAAATTATAATTGGTACCAATCGAGGAATTGATAACAATCATGATTTTTTTCAAATGGAAAAAAATAACTTTTTTTCTACTGAGACTTTTTTCTGTTTTGTAAGCAAGCCAATTACAAGTTATCCTATTAGATCTAATTAATTATAAGGTCATTGAATGGTGCAGCGGGTAGTCGACATGCTCAAACTACCGTGATTATTAAATTAACTAAGCTAGATAAGCGTAAAGGTTTGCTTAGTGTATTCTTTAGACCAGGGGTGGCCAACTTGGCTTGACCCAAGATCTACTGTTCACTGACGACACCCTGTGCGATCTACCAATTACATACTTCTTGAAATCTTAAATGAAACAGCATAGTTCAGTATACAATTATGTAGAATTTTTTACTTTATTAAGAGGGAAAATATAACTCGTAACCACTCGTAACTCCGTTAAGGCTCCTTCAAACAGGCGCGACACGCGATAATATCGCGCGCGATTTTATCGCGTGTCGCGCCTGTTTGTAGGAGCCTTAAGTCTGTCGTCAAGTGACTGACGGAGTGACAACCGCCCGCGCCCCACTCCCGCGTCCCACACGCTTCCCGCTTATTGTTATCGCACATCGAAAACAAAAGAGAGCTATGCTGCATAGAAGAGAGGATAATAATGTGACGGAACGGCGATTGAAAAATGATACAAGATGATGCGTGCAGCAGTTAGTGATTAGGTACGTTGCGCAGTCTGTTCGACGTATTTGTATTTTTTTCCTTGCCACGATCGACTGAACTAATAGTCGCGATCGACCAGTCGATCGCGATCGATCGGTTGGCCACCTCTGCTTTAGACAATTGGATCAGATACAATCCATACTAATATTATAAATTCGAAAGTAACTCTGTCTGTCTGTATGTTACCTTTTCACGCCTAAACCGCTGAACGCATTTTGATAAAATTTGGCATAGAGATAGATTGCATCCTGGAGAAGGACACCGGATAGTTTTTATCGAGATACCTTGAAGGCGAAGCCGCGGGCGAAAGCTAGTTTTGTATAACTAACAACTAATACCATACACATGCTGCATGCTGTAACTTCCTTTTATTGGATTTAATAAGTTAAGTCTATAGTGAAATGCAACACAACAATTTGTGACTAAAATCATCAATAACCATAAAGGCTCCTACAAACAGGCGCGACACGCGATATACTCGCGCGCGACACAAAGGCACCGCTCGTTGCGCGACTTGCGGTGCCTTTGTGTCGCGTGTCGTGTCGCGCCTGTTTGAAGGAGCCTTTACACAATTAGGGTGCAGCCTAACAACCAAATAGACTACCATCTTTTAAAAAAAAATATCATCATCGTCATTTCAGGCGAAAAACTTCCACCGCTGGACATAGCCTCACCCAAGCACTGCCACTTCGACCGGTTCTGTGCATCTCTCATCCAGCGGATTTCAAACTAATATTATTGAGGTAAAATTGTTTGTTTGTAAGAGATAATTTTGGAAGCACTGATGCAATTGCAAAACTTTTCCACTGATAGAAAGCTACACTATAGTCGAATGCCAGAATATGTTTTATGGTATAGGTAGTTGACTTCCACGCAGACGTTGTCGCGGGTAGAAGTTAGTTGGATAATGTCTTGCCTAACAGTCATTTAGTTTTCGCAAGATATTTTTGATGCTAATAATAAAGCAATATAGATATAAATTTTTGCAAAAGAAATGGATCGTAGCAATAAAGGCTCCTTCAAATAGGCGCGACACGCGATAAAGTCGCGCGCGACACAAAAGCACCGCTCGTTGCGCAACGAGCGGTGCTTTTGTGTCGCGCGCGATTTTATCGCGTGTCGCGCCTGTTTGAAGGAGCCTTAACGTTTTGTAGTTCCTACCTACCCTCACGGGAAGAAGATGTCAGTTAATGTATGTGTGTGTTTTCGAAAACATTCACAATTTGATTAAACATAAATTAGTTCTGTCAATCGTTTGCGCAGTTTTTGATTGGTGTTTTATATTATAGGCATGATTTCTATGGCCAGTTATGATGCTACGCCTATGGTCATATAGCTTTGTTGTCTGTGATATAAAACATGGTAACTACCTATTATTATTGTTTTATAGTTATAACGTCATTAGCAAAAGTGTCGGTGTTTAAGTTTAAACATACGGCCGACCGCGTCGGTTATTGAATTGATGAAAATATAATCTTTAGAAAATATTGTATGGAACAAAGCGTGGAACTTTACAAATGAAGTGAAAATTCACAAAAGCAATGTTTACATAAAATGAACCGACAGATTATTTATTTTCCAGAAATTATTATTTTGAGTTTACAAAATAATGAGCGTTTCACACAAATAGGCCTATTTTTTTACTTAACTAATAACAATGTTTTTTTATTCATTCACGATAAAATCAATCATGAAACAAAGCAGTACCTAATTAACCAAATTGCGTAATTATTTTTAGTCTTATACAAATAATTTCGGATTGAATGCAGACAGTTTACAAACTTGCGCTTTTTAATTCTTTTTTTACTTAACGGTTGCCTTACAGACGTCGAAACCTGAGGTCGTTGACCAGCAAAGATAGTTCGGCCTTGTGCGCCTGTCTATGAATTTGTCTAGTACTATATACTATACATAGTGTCTATAGATACGTACAATACAACGTATGTTCGTACTGAAAATATTTCATTTCAAAGGTGCGAGCCGCATAAAGAGTTTTTTGTAAAGGAATAAGCAGTGATTTTGTAGAGCCACGTGTACTTTGCAAAGTTGATCCCTAGTTGAGTATCGGTTGAAATCCTAAATGTTTATACAATTGTATGCGAAGATTGTTTGACATAGATATCTGCTACTGTATGCACAACAACACATTGCTTTAATCAAATCAAAATCTTCAAATGCTTTAGGAACAATACGTTTTGGGATGCATGAAGAAGCCTCCTCGTGTAGCGCAGTTTGTTCTGCCAGTTACTCAACTGAATCGAGCGTTTGGCGCATCCTGGACAGTCACACCCAACGCCTTATTGACTGGCCAATTCTTCCCTTGCGGTGGTAGGGCTAACGCCCGCCTGGTTTGCAACCACTCTCCCAGCGGAGTCCGGTGTCAAGCAGCCTGCTGTGTGTCGTCGTTGCGTGGGAGTTCCAGTGCCTTAGTCATCTTCTGGGCACGCTCGTTCCATCATAGACCTCATCCGTCGCTTTCCATCAGGCGTGATTGAGGTCGAGAACGGGCCCATTCACAAAAAAAAAAACGTTGTTGAATTTCATTTGGTGTGTGGTGTGTGTGTGCATATTTCTGCACCAGATTCTATGTAAGTATAGGTACAATTTTGTCCTTAGCAACACAAATTTTCTGTTAACATAAAAATTGTATTGTAAGGATCATAGCAGGTGGCGTTCTGTAGTTTCTATTTACCGCCATGGGAAGAAGTTTATGTATGTATGGGTTAGGTGAAAAAATGTTTTTGATCATACTTTAACGTTAATTCTTATCATTTCTGCATCAAGTTAACCTCAATACCGCTGTGTGAGTCACCAAGAATCAATCCCAACCGTAGTGCTAAATCATCAGATTCGTCACGTAGATTTTATGCTCTTTATAGTCAAGTACCCGAGAGTTTTCCTCAATATGTCATTGACTTCTGGTCTGTTAGTACTGGGCCAAGTTAAACTGTTTTTGAATACGAGGGAATCGATACCAATAAATTGCTGATCGATTTTATTAAGATTGGTGAAATATTCTTGCTGAAATGAAAGCACAAATCTAAATATTTCGGTAATTACTTACTCAAAAGCGAAAAACGGAGCAAATTTTACGATAATTAAAATAAAATTTTATCGAAATCGATTTAATCGAAATAGATAAAAAGTTTTGAAAAAATTAAGAAAGCGTCTGCATAGTTAAGATTTAAAATAAACAACTAACTCGCATTTGCATAAATTATTGATTTTAATTTGAAATGTTAATAGAACAAATTTTGTAGCTAAAATTATCACAACTAAAAATGGCGATAATGGTAAAATATTATGCTGTCAAAACGGCGAAGGAAAACATTGTGAGGAAACCGGCATGTCCGAGAACCCGCACACCCGCAACGTGCCCGCGTGGTGGATTACGGCCCACTCCCTCTCTCTCACTGAGAGGAGGCCTGTGTTCCAGCAGTAGGAACACGTTCTGATTATGCTGATGCTTTCTTAAAATATTGTATTATAAAATAGCAGCATCTTGTGAAACGGATAGTGCCGACAGGTAGTCTGACCCAAGGCTTAACCAGCAGAGACGGACGGTAGCTTTTTAGGATTAAATTAAACCGCTTGATTCTTGAAAAACATTGATAGGTATAGGAATATTGTGTTTTAGGCGCTAAGCAAACGATGGACTAACTGTTCGCAGAAAAATTGACCATCGTCTGTGTAACGCCTTATATAAGATAACCTATCCATTTGAAAACTGCAGCAAAACGTATATATTTATATGAACTATGAACCTATCATGTCTTATAATAGATACTTAAATAGAGTCTGAATCGTATAAATCTGAAATCATGTTATAATAATAAAATGCACATATTTTACTGTCCAGGGCAAACTCGTCTCTATTAGAGCACGTTAAGCGAGCGAGATGACATCTACCTATAGCTAAATAATTAATAGAAGCGTTACTATTAACGCTAGCCATTTTACAATCTAAAGAATCAGAAGATGCCTTCTTTTGAAAACGAAAAAAACGTGTATCAATTACAACGGAAATGAGAATCAGACAGGATATAAGAAAAAAAATATCAAGGCCGCTTTCTTTGAAACGACACGTTACCATTGAACAAGCCTGACGTCTAGACCGACCCTTGAGCGCTTGAAATAATGAATGTCAAAACATGAAGCAACAAGGATTATAAGGAAACGTCTACACAAAGCCTCCATAGACCTTTATTTTTCTGTCTGCCGTAGAAAGCATTTGTTAGGACAGGTGCACATTATATTCGGCTCATACGGCTAGTAACGTGAAAGTAAACGTCTGAATCTTACTGATATGGAGACGAGACATCTCACAAAGCTTGTTTCAGCAGAAAGTAGCACGTGTGCGCAAGGCATAACCATTTTTAATGTCAGCAGAGGTCACGACGCGACTGTCTAGGAGAAAAAAACGATGCCTAACAGGCTTTTTAAGCGGCACGGCGCAAAAAATGATTAAGACGGCGGCGTCCGACAGTGCAGTGAGAACGCCAGGCGCGACCTACACACGAATTTATACGAATAACCAACTTTAATTGTATTTGCCTAGGTTGTACAGACGCCAGCACATCAAGCTACTACAATCTGTCAAATTTATTTAATAGATTTCAACTTTATCGCTAAAGCATAAGATTCAAAGTTGATTGCAAAATTTGAGTTTCGGGTAGCTTGATGTGCTAGCGTCTGTACTTGAAGCAAAAATATTATTATGTCTGTTACGAGTACATTATTGACTGAAACCATTATGCTTGAGGTAAAGAAGTTAACTGAACTGATTTTATGGCTGTGATTCTTTTAAGGGGCTTACAGGACCTAAACGCAAAACACGCAATTTTTATATAATAGTGTATGATCGATTACAGTAAAGGAAATCAGAAAAATATATGATGTTCTTCAGAATATATGCTAGGTAGATAGTGTGTTGAAAACATAATACAATTAGTTTGGTACGATAGAAAACAATCATGAAGATACCTCTAAAAACCTACTTTTTACAATAAAAACCATACTAATATATGTACATACAATCATTCTGATTTTTTGTCAGATTATTCTACAAGCAACATACTAAAACACTACTGTTTTAATTTTTTAATCCAACCAATATATTATTTGTAATTAAACAATTGCTTCATATTTTGCAATAAATTACCAGCGTTGTGTCATCGCGCTTCTCTTTCTTTTCTATGCAGCTTCCGACAGTGACCGCGCTTTAGGTCATGTAATAATATTACCAAAATACTTAGCCTAGGTAACATCAGTGTTGTTTCAATAAGGGGTGGGGGTGGCTATTACAGATGTGTAAGACCCCTGAACTAGAAAAATCTATCGTGAAGGAGAGACAGTTTATTAGGTGACTTTGAATAAATTCGTGTGTGTGCAGGTAAATTACAGGACGACGACGTCTGGTATTGGCGTTTAGCTGTGATCGACGTTTTACAAACATAACGAATTTGTGTGTAACATGCAAAGATTTTTAATTATAGCCTTAATTATTTAATTAATTTTATTATTATTTAGAGATTTGTTTTCCTCCTATTGTGATGTTATCCGGCCTAGCCGGATAGGTGATGGCACGGGCCTAAGCCAAGTGTTCATCAGTAGGATTAAGTGTTGGAGTAATAATAGATACTGCCTGGTTATTCGCAGTAGGCTGTATGTTAGCCGAAACTATATTTGAGTGGGAATTATTTCATTTTGCGCTGTATTAGGCACTGATATATTATTAGGCACTGTATTCATCGGCAACCCGTCGTGATCAATGCTCGTGCCTTCTCTGTAAGAGAAGAGGCCTTTGACCTGCAGTGAGACAAAAATAAAAACAGTGGCACTCCGGGAATGCCGACAGAAGTGAAAACAAACAGAATACTTTGCGATCACTCATTGACATATCGGATATACATTAAAACCGAGTACATCCCGAGCAAAGCCGAACACATCCGAAGCGGGTATTTTTTGAATAGTCTTATAAACAAAACACGCCCGGTGTCGCTTACGGTAACAGTAACGTGAGTTCAATGGTTTTTCCCATCTCAAAAAATGCTCAACGCGCCTAAAGAAGTTTCACTTCAATAATAGGCTGGTGTTATTATTATTAGGCAATTGAGCAACGTCTGTACAAAGACCAAAAGACTACCTACCTACTAAGACATAGGTAATACAATAATTTAAAGTTTGTTTTTCTTTTTTTTATCTCTGTTTGGTCTAAAATTAAATGCTAACGAGCCAAGCGTACAGTCTACTTGTACGGTACTCTCATTGCGTTTTTTAAATGTTATCTTACAAAAGCGAATACCAATTTGTTTGCATACCTACGTTAGTAACAGATTTGGTATTAGTTTTGTTAAAAAAAATGGATAAGTATTCCTGAAGTAAAACTTTCTTATTTAGAGTATTTTTTTATTTGAAGTAATTTACAAAATTTTGTCATTTCCATTGCTTTATATGAAGCCGACGAAAGTAAGATTTTAATGTTACTATTAGACAAAACAGAAAAAAAACGCATGATTTAATAAAAAAAGAAAATAGATACCTACTTATCGATATTTATTACGTGTACAATGCGTGCCACGAAAGATGAGACTTGACCCCGCCTCCCCCGCTCTTTCCGCCGCCTCTATGACGTCCGGTCCCGTCCCGCACTCAGACCTCATACCGCTAAAGATACCTAAAATCGTGTTCTGCGCAAGTCAAACCACGTGGTGTGTCAAGTCTCATCTTTCGTGGCACGCATTGTACTACACACGACGCCATATCAAGCTATACATTTCCAGTTTTAGTTGACCTCGCATTTTATAGGCTTTTCGTACAATGAGAAGTCAGCTTATATCGCAACCTAATTGCGTTACACACTATCAATCTCAATTTGAATGATTTTGAAGGATATTGCTAATACATTGCTTCATATGTTTGAAAAAATTGTCTGCTCAACAACGTAAATAACGCAATGAATTTTATTGAACTGTCAAAAAAAAAATCCACGGCTACTGATAGTGTGTTACGTAACTACCCCACGGGTAATGTATAGCTTAATATGACGTCGTGCTTTAAAAAATATGCTTTATAAATTGCTTTTAAAAGGAATGTTCCTCCCAAGTGGGCTTGCTCTGTTTATAAAATAATTGCTACTACCTCGAAATATAACGTTACTCCCACACGAACTTTCAGGCTGAGTGTCTTAAAATAGGAATGACTAGAAACGCTCCGCCCTTAAAGGAAATGAGAAATAATTGAGCGATCTCAAATCAAATAGATACACCAACAAATATTTATTTTATCAAGTCTATCTTGAAGACGGATTTTGCCATTTTGGTGCTTTTCAATTTTGAAAGGGGGAAAGTAATCAGGATTATCTTATAAAACTAAATACGATCTGGTCCGTGCCTTTAAGTCTCACGTCTGGGTTTCTTTGAAGCTGTTTTGCTGACTTAGCAGGTGGTACTGCCACCACCTATACAAATGACCACCACGCTTTACCACCCACGTCACTGCGATACGTAAACAGCATCGTGCAATTACTGGGACTGAATAACTGTGTTTGAGAATCAGTTTACATAATATTGAGTTGTTGAGAATTCGAGATTCACAGGGGTTGATTTTATGTTTTAGAATATAATAGATTTTTTTCTTTATTGGAGTAACCAAGACTCAAACAAGATTGTTAGTAGAACTTAGGACTATATGTGAGTAAGTAGAGGCACTAAACAAAAACACACAGAGTTTTTTTTTGTTATGATATGATTCTTCTACATTTTCGCGAAGTTTCTATCTGATATCAACCTGATCTGGAGCCAAATTGCGTAACAGACTTACATAACTGACTTACGTTTAGCTATGGTTTTCATTTTGATAAGTCAAAAATTATCGTTGCGTTATTGGATGTTTTAAATATTGTGAAGCAATATTTTACCTATGAATTTCCTTCAAAATCTTTTGGAATCTAATTAAGGTGCTAGCTTATCTTTTCAAAACGGTATCAGATTCCTTTTAGAGCTTTTGCTGACCCGACAATTGAAGATTCATCATCCAGGTTGCCTTTTTCGAAACAGTCAAAGTGGCAGTCTATAATATGGCTGAGTTGATCAGTATTCTGCATGCAGTGACTACCGTTTGACCTTAACAGTTCTGCAGAAAAAAAGAGCAACTGTCACAAAAACTGTTCTCTATTTATTTTCAGAAAAAGTCAGAAGTCGTGCTTGCAATTAGGTAAGCAATAAGACAACTTTTTTTAGCAAACTTACAATCCATACTTAAGGCAAATTCCACCAAACGTTTATACCTAGAAAAAGTCTTATCCTGAGAATAAATTTTGAATTTTTGACGGCGGTGCTATTCTGTAAAAATCTCACCGTGAAAACTTTGGTGAAGTAAGCGTGGAGTGAGCTGTCAATAGTGTCAATTCCTAGCAAAAACAAACTCACTTCACCTAAGTTTTCACGGTGAGATTTTTACAGAATCGATCTGCAGTTGTCAAAAGATATATGACTTTGGTGAAATCAGCCGCTAATAAATTAATATAAATTCGAAAGTTACTCTGATTTTTTGTTTGTCTGTTTAACTTTTTCCGCCTTAGCGGCTGAACGGATTTCGCTCAAATTTAGCAAACAGGTAGTCTGTTAAATTTCCTTTTTTATCCCTGTAGTAGGTGGGTTCCCGTGCGACATTTCCGACCTCCACGCGGACAAAGCCGCGGTTAAAAGATAGTGTAGATATATGAAATTCTATGCATTTTTGTTAACCATACCGTGAATAGGTAAGTATAACTTGTTTCCGCTAGCTTTATTTCTGTACCGTGAAAACTCATACCGGTGTTAATGACGGCAAGTGCTTGGCATGCCAGGTATGTTCGTAGCGCCGCCAGTTCGAGCACACGGTGACAGGGGGCGCTTTTTGCCACTACAAGATGGATGATGAACAAATTCCGTGTATTCATTTATTTATGGCTTATCATGACCGTGAAATATCGTCTGATATTAATTGAAACTGTTGTTTTCCGGCAAAGTATTTTATGTTATCAAATAATTACATATAGGGATTGTACTTTTTTGATTAGATAAAATAAATAATGCAGTAATTAACTTTTTAATGACCTAAAAAATTTATGAGCTCTAAACAGACCTACACTGCCAAGACTAGATTTTTCCATACATTGTATTGTTTTAATATTTTATAAGATAAGATATTATAATTTGTAGTATATAAGTACTGTTATTGTTACACCCTGTCCTCAGTTTCCTCTATAAACTAACAAATGCCAGTTATTATAGTACCTAGTACTTATTAAAATATTTCTTAACGAACTTTTAATGCACACAACATTTTTGTTTGTTTCTTATGGTCCCGTATCGTATCCAAAAGATGCCAACGGAACCCTATTACTGAGGCTTCGCTCTCGGTCCGTCCGTCCCTCCGTCTGTCTGTAACCTTAATAAGTAGAGCAGTTGAAATATTCACGGAGTGTGTATTTTCTATTGCCGCTATAACAAAAAATAATAAGAATAAAATACAGTTAATAAAAAATAAAGGGGTCTCCTCACAAGAAACGTGTTTTCTTTGGCCTTTTTTGTCTTGTGTTACGGAACCCTTGGTGTGTGAGTCGGACGCACACTTGGTTGATTTTTTTTAATTATTCCGTCATGATTTTATGAATCTATATACAGGGTTATTGGTAAATCATTAACAACCTCTTAAGAGGTCATTGTACTCATCATTATGAACAACTTTTACTATGGGACCAACCTGAAATCGCAAAAAAAAATCAGCTGTTCCCTACATTTATGTTCGTATAACTCGTCAAAATCTAGGGAACAACTGATTTTTTTTTTCGCGATTTCATGTTTGGTCCCATAGTAAAAGTTGTTCATAATGATGAGTACAATGACCTCTTAAGAGGTTGTTAATGTTTTACCAATAACCCTGTAGGTATACATATGTATATAAAAGTTCTGAAAGTAGGACTTTGGTCCTGACTGACTGATATATCAACGCACAGCCTAAACCGCTGATCCGAGAGACATGAAATTTGGAGGGCTGTGTTCATTGTGAGGAGTAGGTAGGTATCCACTAAGAAAGGGTTTTTCGAAATTTCACCCCATTCACCCTCTTAGAAGTGGCCCTAAGAGGGTGAATGGGGTGCAATTTTACGCGGACGAAGTCGCGGGCAGTAGCTAGTAGCCTAAATGATTGAAAAATGTTTTGTCAATAGAACAGCAGGCTACAGGAACGAACAACATTGAAAGAGGTAGGTATGCACTGGTTTTACGAACTGCACTTTTGCAATACTTTTTATAGTATTGAGTACTAATAAAACGTTCACGTTTCGTAGTCAGTTTTCAGTGACTACGCCAAAGAATTGAGGAATAAATTGGTATTTTCCTCATTTCTGTTTCCATTAGAATCTACGTAAGATGTTAAAGAGCAACGTTTTATCTTATATTTTTATATCGGACAGTAGTTTTATGGTCATAACATGTCATAGCATCACACCCGCAATTCCTGGAGGGTTAGGCAGACGTGTAGCTATACTGCCGTGCTAAATGCAAAAGCGGTATCTCAGGAAAAGCAAGCTTCGAGAAAATTGAAGTATTGCTTTTATTCTGTAAAACTGAGGTAGGGATAACTTTTTTAATTATGATACCGTTATTTGGATTAGCAAATTGGATGCGTATTTCTTTACCTAAGCTATCCGAAGCCATAAAAATTGAATTGTAAAAGTAATTTTACAAACCTACTTACAGAAATAAAATCATTTATCATGCCTGTATATATGTGTAACCCACGCAGACATATTATATTAAACTCGTTAGTATTATTTGTATTACAACCGACGCGTTTGTGCAAAGCGTTACAGGATGTTTATAACGCAGCACGTGGAGTTCTGTTGTTTCTGCCTGCGCTCCTGAGGGAGGGCGGGGGTGTAATTATTTGCAGTTTTATGTTTTCTTCGGCTGCAAACTGCGGAAAGCTTACTGGGCTTATTATATAAGTCTCGCTCAAAACTTTCACTGCTGAATATAGTTTCAAACTGTCGTCGTCTTGTTTTGGTTATAATATAACACTCTTGATAGAAGCATTTTGGTGATCTAGAGTTGTTGGGGTCGGCTTCCAGTCTAACCGGTTGCAGCCAGTGTTTTACATAGAGTGACTGCCTATCTGACCTCCACAACTCTGACTGGGTGATACAATACCCCTTGATAAAACTGGTTGTCAGATTTTTGCCCTTCTGACGACTAACGACTGTTAAAAATCCACGAATGACAGCCGGGACCAACGGCTTAATGTCCTTTCTGAGACACGGAGAGGTCTTGATATGTAAAGATGGACACCCATCCACGGAGCAAACCGCGGCAAGCGTAGCTTAACCTGATCAATCGACCCGTGCAGCAGTTATAACTTAGCCACCAGCCCCTATTATTTGACAGGAAAATAGGCAGTAAGTCTACATACTCACTGCTCAATTTAAAATAACAACACACGATTTATATTCTCTCTTGTTTTTTTAAGTACTGTGTTTGATATTAAATTGTGTGTTTTTGTTTGATATAAAATTAAGGGGGGCAATTTATGACAGCTTCTAAGTCAACGTCTTAAAGGCTTGATATTTCTAGAGCTCCAAGGAACCGTAGATCTAAGTATCCATAGATACCTACTAATATTATAAATTCGATAGTAACTCTGTCTGTCTGTCTGTATGTCACCTTTTCACGCCTTAACCACTAAACGGATTTCGATAAAATTTGGCAGAGAGATAGATTGCATCCCGGGGAAGGACATAGGATAGTTTTTATCGACATGCCTCGTGGGCGAAGCCGCGGGCGGAAGCTAGTTTCATATAAATTTCAAATTGATACCACGCATTCCGGAGAAAAACGAAGCGATCCTATAAGGGTTCCGATTTTTCCTTTTGATGTACGGTACCTACCCTAAAACTTCCATCAAAGACTACATACCATGAATCATTATGAAAACAAACTCAATGAATTTGTTTTTTTAACGATATAAAGTTCAATATAATTGCATCACGTACAGACGCACATCAACCTACCCGAAACTGTCAAATTTTCCCAATCAACTTTGAACCTAATGCTTTAGCGATAAAGTTGAAAATCTATTAAAGAAATTTGACAGATTGTAGTAGCTTGATGTGCTGGCGTCTATACCTTACGCTGTTTACTGTAAGCTAATGAAATTAAGCATTTTTGGAATGACGATGTCATAATGGCGAAAACACCTTTAACCCGAGCAATACACACTATCAACAAAATTCACATACAAATTGACGTATTTACATGTACTAGGAGTGAACTCGCAAGGGTACTATTATTCACACTATGCTACACATAAGTTGTGATAGGTTAGGCAAAATATGTTTTTGGATTGTATATAAATGTGTAGTATGAAGTATTTAATGTTATTAAGATATATAATAGTAATTTTTCTGTGTTATTGTTATTTATGAGATTTATATAATTTAGGATAGGTAGTATGTTATAGAAGTTCCTTGTTAGGTTATTTTAATATTGTAAGTATATAAATACCACACCATCGCATTAGGTTAATCCTGTTATGATAGTTGTAAAGGTAATTATAAATAAATAAATAAATAATGGTCATATTAAAGACGAACATGATTGAATAACTTCTTACTTCCACCCCAACAATATTAGAATATCTGCGAAAAGAGCAGGTAAATAATTATTTCAGATAACATTTTAGAACTTGTTCACCTCGTTAAAAGAGCTTCAGCAAGTTCGATGCATCGTCTTGTTATTATATAGGCAGGTATACTTACCTTTGTATTTATCATGTAATATTCTCGAATAATAAGCGCTAAGTGGGAGAGAAAATAATAATATCAAAATAGACGTTGTAGATTTCCCTTAAGAGGCAGAGGAGTTGAGATCTATTCAAAGTGGGTATTAGATAATAGTGATTCCTTAATATAAGTATTCTTCAACTAGAAGGTCGAGGTCTCTAATAAATTGAAAGATAAGAATACTTACATGTAGCCTTTTCCTGTATAATTATATTTTATAACAAATTTTGTTTTTTCTGCAGTTGAGCGGTATCAATGTGATACCTAAACTCTAGACCAAAAAAAAAGCTGCAATCGCGAAAAAAAATTAGCTGTTCCCTACATTTTGACGAGTTATGCGAACATTAATGTAGGGAGCAGCTGATTTTGTCTTCGCGATTTCAGATTTGTCCCACAGTGAAAAGTTGTTCATAATGATGAGTACAATTTCCCATTTCGATTTGCCGCACGTTTTCAATTTCATCCTCTATAAATAAAGAGGTAAATAAATAAAGAGGATTAGCGAAAATTGCTGAAGTCGAGTCTCTACGCACTACGCTACTACAGACAGTCTGTTGTAACTTTTGCTTTTCCGCCAGCATCTGAAGCGAAGTGCGATGTTTCAATGAAAGTTTACGGACTGGTTCGATAACTTTTAGCCGAATGTGAACCTATACCCTGCTTATACCCTTATTGAACTATAAACATATTATAATTATTTATTAGTGATATTGTTACATTTTAAATTCATATAAATTGGATAATTCTTCTTTTGTTGTGTTCGGTATTGCCAGGACAAGATTTTTATGAAAAAAAATTGCACCCGTGCGAAGTTGGGGCGGGCCGCTAGTTTTAAATACAAATATGGTTTTTTTCATCTTATTTATCATCACTGTGATATTTTCAACTTAATATATTTTGTTATGAAATAAATGACTTATGACTTAAGAAAATAGTAAGAAAAATATTTTTCCAGGGACACGCACAGGAAATACAAACAATAAAAAGGAGTATTAAAAACTAGCAAAATGATGGAAAATTAACCCGTGCGAGGGCAAAACGGCTATCTCCTCATTATGACGTCATTAAGTAAATTCGGCTCCTTATAACAGGCGCGACACGCGATATAATCGCGCGCGACACAAAGGCACCGCTCGTTGCGCGACTTGCGGTGCCTGTGTGTCGCGCGTGATTTTAGTAAGTTGTATGTGTATTATAAAAGTTTTTTTAAATTTTGAGTGCATGAATTGATTCAAAATTATAAAGAAACTTTCCCAAGTTCACAATGCTTGAAATTTTTATGCTTATTTTGATATTAGTGAAAGATTTTTTAGTTGAACTACAGACTATATAATAGATGTTTGTGCAATAATAAGGCTATGCATATGAGTGTGAAATGTATTTGTTTTATTCTGGATTTTTTTTCTCACTTAGCGTTACATTAAAAAAAATTAATTAATATTAGTTACATTTATAGTTAATGTAACTAATATTAATTAAATTTTTCGACGCCATATTTAGTTTGCTAATAATTTTAGTAACAATAAAATAAATAATAATATTAAAATAAAAATATAATATCCTAAAAAATATAATATTATAATTTAATTTTATGTTGGTTTATTTAGTTATAGAAGTTTATTCAGTGTATATATTTTTATCCTAATAATAATGATATTTAGTACTAATATTAGGGTAGGTAGAAACTTAATACTAAACTTTCATCTGTAGTTTCAAGCTACCAGGTGCACCACCCCATCTTTTCCCATGGGTGTCTTTAAGGGAGTAATACCGGTTGGGGTGGCTGCAGCATCCACCTGTGAACTAATAATATCATGTACACACACCAGCACATCAAGCTACCCGAAACTGTCAGATTACCCCAATCAACTTTGAACCTTATGCTTTAGTGATAAAGTTGTAAATCTATTAAAGAAATTTGACAGATTGTAGTAACTTGATGTGCTGGCGTCTGTACATCGATCGTCAACCCTGTGACTAAACCATTAAGTATTGGGTTAGGTAAACAGCGGTGTACATTGTGTAAACATCATACAAGAACGTGATAATCGTAGATCTTATTTGTAAACTCAACAATAAAAAGTTGTATTGGAAGGGCATATTTTATATAAAGAATGGCTCGTGGGGTTGTAACAGCCGCATGGATCGATCGATCAGGTTAAGCTACGCTTGCCGCAGTTGATCCGTGGATGGGTGACCATCTTTACATACCGAGACCCCTCCGTGCATCGAAAAGCACGTTTAGCCGTTGGTCCCAGCTGTCATTCGAGGATCTTTGACAGTCATTTCTGGTCAGAAGCCCGCTAGTCTCACAACCTCTCTTACCAAGGGGTATCGTATTATTACACAGTCATTAAGTTGTGAAGGTCAGATAGGCAGTCGCTCCATGTAAAATACTGGTATCCAGCATCTGGTTAGACTGAAAGCCGACCCCAACATAGTTGGGAAAAAGCTAGGCAGATGACGATTTATAAAGAGGCTGGCTTATTTTTGAAGAACCTCTGCTGAAATAAGTCATTACCTACTATCATAATACCATATAGTAATGACTTATTTTAGGCCTAAAAAGAAATGCTTCATACATTTGCTACGTACAGAAAACAAAAGAGTTTGGTGTTCAGGCAAGCATTTTTTTTTCAAAGTTAACTTTTTTTAACAAAAGAGAAGGGAAATCTGATGCACAAAGCATTAAAGTAGTTATAGTGATCTATCTGTCTGCATACTTACAATACTTATCTCTATTGTTGACTGTGCGTACTCAGTTACTTGCATTCAATTCATATTCAGTTGGGGCTCCAGCAATTCGTCCCCTAGAAATAATAATCGACCCACGTTCTAATAAATGGGATGGGGCGGATAGGGTGTGCTTTTTATCGAATCATATATTTACCAGAGTGTTGGTTATCGTGTTTATGTATCTATACTTATTTTAAATGTTGGTCTGCTGAAATATGTTAGAGTCATGAGATTATTTTTAAAAGTTATTAAAAAAAAATTTTTGAATATTCTCTATTTTGAAAACCGTTATTTTTTTGTTCGTATATTATTTCTAGGGATTTTCTTTTATTTAGGTTAGATTTATTTCTTTCTACACTTTTTTATATTTAAATTTTATCATTTAACCCAATGAGATTTCGCATTGGCAAAAATAACATTTACGTTGATTAATTTTCTTAAATCGTTCCTTAGTGCTCCTTGTTACCTATAAATATAAAATTAAAAGTCCTGACTTAATGATATATCAACGCACAGCCTAAACCGCTGGTCCTAGAGACATGAAATTCGGAGGGTCTGTTCTTTGTGAAGTAGTAGTAGTATAAGTACCTAGGTATCCACTAAGAAAAGGTTTTTCGAAATTCCACCCCTAAGAGGGTGAATGGGGGAGGGTGAAATTTCATGCGGACTAAGTCACTGGCAGAAGCTAGTAATACTTATAAGAGACTCTTAGACCCAGATATCGCGTATGCGGAGTTTACCTAGCTAATTTGAAATAACCCTGTCTTTGGCAGTGTACGAGCAAAGCTTACATATATTGATAAATACTTTTGAGCTCAAAGTAGTCTTCATTATTGTTGATGATTATGTCATGTGTGGTGCCGGACTTAAAGAATAGCACCACCCCATACTTCCCGTGGGTGTTGTAAAAGGCGACTAAGGGTCGTACCGGAGAATGGGCAGCCTGCAGCGTTCTCTATGCATTCCACCACCATACCACACTGCTATCACCAACCCGCCTGCCAAGCGTGGCGATTATAGCAAACCCCCCTTCCAAGACAGGGCTGTCTTAACCATATTGGGCGCCGGGGTGCGAAAATGAGCTTGCGCCCCCCTTGCCAACAAAAAGAGATTATAAACTTAATTTGTGTGTTCCATTTTTAAGATGGTTTCCACCAAGTTTTTCCAAGCGATTTTTTCGAGCCGGTGACGTGCGGTTACAGCGCTGGAGCGTTGCGGTTATAATAAGTGATTAGTGATGACCTGATCGGATTGCGCTCCCTAAGACCTTGAGCCTGGGTGCCACGCACCCCTTGCACCCCCGGGTAAAGACGGCCCTGCTCCAAGAATTTGGGTGAGGCCTTTGTCCAGCAGTGGACATCTTTCGGCTGAAATGATGATGTTCTCTACCTTTCTTTTGCCTAGGATCTACATCATTAGACAGACATACGTGTTTGATAAATTGCCGAAATTGATCGCATACTTATAATTGATTATAGTCAAACAGAGGTGACACGACAGCGCGACGCGACTAGTGAAAAATGTCTATGCAAACTTTATGGAAATAGTTCTACTTAACTAGTGTCGCGTCGCGCCTGTCTGCGGGAGCCGTATAAGTTAACGATATCATTTAAAATAAGGTCTTTTTACAGCCTGTAATTTTTCTGTTATGTATTAGGTTTCGATTTTGCACTTATTACCTACTATCTTATTGTTCTTCATTATGTTGATGTAGTTTTGGCCAGAGACTTGAAACGTTACCCAAAATAACGTTACGCGTAGTTCCGGTAACGAGAATTTGTATCGTTCCACCAGGATCGTAACAAAATTAATTCCTTGGCTATAACGATACTGACAAAGGGAACGAAATCTTAAACTGTTTAGTAACAATATTATCAATATATCGTTATTGGTATAACGATATAATAACGTTATTCATTTCGATACTCAACTTTGCCAGCTTCATGACATAAAAGATGACGAAAAAGCATGAAGAATAACGTTACAAATGAATCTGTAACGTTTCTCCTGTAACGTTATTACAAGCGGATAAGCTTAATGTTACTGATACCTATAACGTTACATTTAATATTGTTCTACCCAAATGATATTCTATAATGTTTTCTTTTGTAACGTTATTGATATTTTTAGGTTTTAGTATCGTTATAAATTTTGGAACGTTATACGATAACATCAGTGACGGAACGAAATTCATTTCGTTGTCATGTCCCTGGTTTTGGCTATCAATACCATCTGAAAACTGGACACCCATTGTTACCATTGACATAACTAAAAATAAGTAAGTAATTAAAACATTTTTTCACTGAAAATACTACACGAGCTCTGATTCCTTTATTTTAGGGATAATTTTCCAGAATGACTTGCAAGAAAAGTTTATTTATAAATATAATATAATAAATTCGAAACAGAACGAACTGAGCAATTAAAAAAAACTTACGTTGAAAATTACGTCATAGATTGCGAGCGACGGTCAATAATACATACATTGGTTGGTAGATGTAGAGTCGTTGAACGTCGCACAAAAACCGTTTAATGAATGAACGGTTTACATTGCAAGTTGACAACAGTAGCACGTTAACTCGTTGACAAATTTAACTAGTTGACAAACGTAAATCAAAGTTGATGTTACGTTAACAGAAAAACCGTCAACGACCCATCACTACTGGAATTGAACCCAGTAACTGGGCTTAGCAGTAGCGCTTGCGACCTCTACACCAACGAGGCAGTCAGTAAATAGTACCTAAGTTTAAGTTTACATACATACAAAAAATCACGGCTTCTTTCCATAAATAAGACTAAAAATAATTACACAAATTGGTTACTTAGGTACTGCCTTGATTCATGATTGATTTTATCGTGAATCAGAAAACATTAGTATTATTGGTTATGTAAAAATATACACCTATTTGTGTGAAACGCTCATTATTTTGTAAATTTAAAAAATAATAATTTCCGGAAAACAATCTGTTAACGTCGGTTTATTTTACGTAAACATTACTTTTGTTAATGCTCTCCCTAAGTTGTTCCACGCTTTGTTCCATGCAATATTTTCTGTAGATATATTTCATCAATTCAACCGACGTCGGCGTATCTTAAAACACCGACACTATGCCAATGACGTCATAACTATAAAATAATAATAATACGAAGTTACTAAGTATTATCAGTATCACAGACAACAAAGCATTATGACCATAGGCGTAGCATCATAACTAGCCATAGAAATCGTGCCTATAATATAAAACATCGATCAATAACTGCGCAGATGGTTGACAGAACTAATTTAGGTTCAATCAAATTGTGAATGTTTTCGAAAACACACATATACATAAACTAAAACCTTCTTACCGTGAGGGTAGGCTGACACTACATAATGCCACCTGCTACGACACTTATATACTTCTTTTCATCGTTTACGTTCATACATCACTGTATTAATGTGTAGTTTAAGGGGATTACAGGACCTAAACGCAAAAAAGTTTTAGAAACAATAAAAGTATATGATCGACTGCAGTAAATAAAATCAGAAATATATATGATATTTTTCAGGATATATATTAGGTAGATAGTATGTTGAAAATATAATATAAATAATTTGATACGATAGAAAAAAAACCATGAATATACCTCTAAAAACTTTCTTTGTACAATAAAAACCATACAATCATTTTGAATTTTTGTCAGATTATTCTACAAGCAACATACTAAAACACTACTGTTTTAATTTTATAGTCCAAACAATAGATTTTTTGTAATTAAATAATTGCTTCTTATTTTGCAATAAATTACCAGCGTTGTGTCATTTCGCTTCTCTTTCTTTTCTATGCAGTTCGACAGTAACCGCGCTTTAGGTCATGTAAGCCCCTTAATAAAATTCGTCAGCTTTATAGACTAGTTGCAGAACTCATAGAAGCCTTTAAACAATTATATAGTACTTAAACAGAAATAAAATTCTGCACTTATAAACACCTCGTTACCTATAAAAACGAAACACAACACCGAACAACTGTTGTAATATTCTTAGAATTTGAAATGTGCTTGCCTTAAATTTATGACTATGTTAAATTTTTGACGCAAATCGTTGGGTATGATGCAAAATAATCATACCTAATGCACTGTTGCGTACTATTTTAACTGTTACTTCTAGGTAAGAATAGAATATGGTGCATTTTTTTTTATTAAATTATTGCTTTCATAAAATATTTCAATATTTCATGGCATTTTTTGTGCGATTTGCATAAGCATCGTATTCGAATTGATAGTTTAATGAAACAATCATGAACACCTTGCCACTATTTTTGAAAAAAGCTTCAGTCAGAGAAGCTATAAAAAGTCAACAGTTAATAACCGGAACTGTAAGGCTATAGGCGCAAACGAGCCACTGGCCACAGCCACCGCTAGCCCAGCGATAAGCAGTTCACATGGTTTTTCATACATTTTGTATGTATTCGTCGCAAACGTGCGGCCACCCGATATAGCAGTACTCAAGACCGCAGCAACAAGCGACAGCCACGGGTGGTTGTGGCCGGTGACTCGTGTGCGCTTACCCTAAAAGCACAATAAAAAGGTTCAACGTCGGACTTTTACATCACTACAATAATTATACTCTGTACTATTAACTTAATATTATACCAAAGGCTCATGAATAAATTTTTATAATTCCTTTTTTTATAAAAATATATTTTGAGTGGTTCAAATAATATTTATTTTATTAATGTTTTTATTTATAAATTTAAGAATAAGATTAAATTTATTTTGTAATATAAGGTATATAATATCTTGTGTTATGTTTCCGCCTAAATCCCGTGTAGCATGTCTTTTACTGGTTCGAAATGCAACTGTGTCAATTACAGGTCAACTTGGTTTTTAACCCATTCACCAGTGACAATGAAAAGGGAGGCCTTTTGCCCAGCAGTGGGAAATTACGGGCTAAGTAGTTCAAATCCTGAAATGTTTTCTACTAATCTCTCTATGCCTAGCCTTATCCATCATCATTTTTCATCTTAAGTGTAAAATATGATGTATAAATATTTAAAAAAACAGCTACGTCTGCTACGTCTGAAAGAGGAGTCTTTCTGAAAGAGGAGTCTTTCTGTGAGAGAGAGCGGGCCCAGTGCGTGTTGGTGGATGTCACATGTCTTCTCTTCGGGCTGTTATTGGAAATTCCTAGGGGAATAACCCTAAAAGTAATACTTTGCCAGACCTGGGAATCAAACCCAGGACCTCACGCTCAGCAGTCGTGGTTGCGACGACTAGACCAACGAGTCTCCGTTTCTTTTTTCATTAGGTTATCTACGTACTTTTGCTTATTACAAAATAACAGTCAGTTTGACACTAATGCACGTGGGCAGCAACGATGCAATTTTACAGGCTGCGCTGGCGCAACCGATGTCGCGATAATTAACGAATTAACTTTAAATATTAAGTGAGGAAAGAGAATTTCAAATAGGCAAAGTTTTTATACAGTTACGAAACAAATCTTGTTTTTGTTATTGTAAAAAAAATGTCTGTGGAAATAGTAATTGTATTGTTTGGATAAGACAGTATGAATCATTTTCATTAAAATAGAAAATAAATAGTCATTAATTCAAATTAGGCGGAAAATCAGCACTTTTCGAACATCAAAATTACATAAGACAGTTCCCCAAAACGCCCGCCTATCACCACGTCCTAGTGCTTTCACTGGAAAGAAGAGGTAGCGCAACAAACTCCCCAGCAGCAAAGGTGTCTGTTCAGTTAGAAAAACTTGTGTTCTATACATTGGTAGGTTGCAAAGTAATTAAAATTTAATTACGCAAAATTTATTTTTTGCTATGACTAGCTAAAATAGGACTAAATTTGACTCTTATCCATCATTGTTCTCGCTGATAAAATGTCACTTTGGCCAGTCTCTCTGGCCACTTTATCCCCTTCTACGGAAGGAAAGATCTTGAGTGTTCTAATTTTAAACAAGAATCCAAACGCAGATGCATTCCTTTTTAATTTCAATTCATGTTGACTATGCCAACCAGAGAGAAAAGGTTAAGAAGTTTTCTGGCAGCCATGCATACCTCACAAAGCGGTACGTATACATTTTTTTTACCTTGGACAAAAAGAGGAAAAAAGAAAGGATTAAATAATATATTTATTCTGGCGCCAAATATCGTTGCAATACGAACCTTTTTAAACGAGGCTCTTGGATGTACTAATCGCAGTTGATTCCCTTCACAACCTTCATTTGTGAGGCCTCCTCCTGTCCTCAACCCATCCAATTTATTTGTTGTCGGTGCAGCATGTCTTTCTCTCTAAGCCGTTACAATCATCATTCACTCTCTTTCTACTCATACCGTCTTTGAACCTACTTCTATGAATACAGGTACTCAATACAAAATCCAAGGAATTGGACCGTATGGTGGTTATTTTTAAAATTTCTGTAATTCAGTCGTTCAGGAGATAAAGTTCAAAGATTATAGTAGCAGGTAGTTAGTCTACGTTTACGAGTCCAATTTCCTTAACCCGCCTTTTACTCCTTGCACGTAATAAAGTACTGATATGCATGTACGTGTCTTTCTTTTTAATTGTTTTGTTATACCCAACTGACATAAGTTATGCAAGGCACTTCTGTGTTGACTATGGATCAGTCCTTGGAAAAATCAAGCTAAAGGGTTTCAAAAACAGGCGAGTATACCAGACTTGCCTGCTTGTGTTTAAAGATAACGATGAACGATAACGTGCAAGTCTGCTGTACTATTTTCCAAAATAATACAATTATATCGTATAAGAAAAACAGTTTTTACTTAGTTGTACCTAATGCAAATCATTACAGCATAACTAATATTAAGATTAGTTTTTAAGTAGGTATGTTGAAATTCGGTTTGGCTGACTCTACCGAACAGTAAATGTGTAAAAGAAGAACATTGTTGTGAAGGATTCTTCCTGTTGCATTAGAAAGTTAATTTAGCCATGTTATTGGTGGCGCCAGTTCTGGCGGTATTATATAATGAAACTGAAATGTGACTATTAACAATTACATGCACAATTGAGATAGTATAATAATTTCGGCTTTTTGGTAGCGATGTAATTATGCTGTTATTTAGGTTACTCGGTTTTTATCTAACTTTGACAATAACATTTTAATAATATCATTGATATTATATAAACGAAAAGTAGTGAAAGATAGCACAGCAGCTAAGTGGCGGTGGGCATTGTGCGGCTCGGCGAAGTCGCACAGTGAAAGGCGATGCGCTTGACCGTCGTCGGCGGCAGCGCCGGCCGCCGGAGAGGACGCAAGGGCGCCGTGCGTCTTGCCGAAATTATTCGGGGCTCGCTGCACAATCGATTTTTCCCGCCCGATGCGGAAAATTCTTCGGGGCGGGGCGGGTGTAGTGCGACGGGAGGAGGGGGGCCGAGCGAGGGGGGCATAGCGCCAGGGGGGCAGGCGGAGTGCAGCGGGGCGGTGCAACGCGCGCCGCCGTCCCGGCCGTCGGGCAGACAGTAGGACGGCGACGCCACTGAGAGTCGGTGACCACGGCGCGAGGAGCGCGCTCGCCGCACAGTGACATGTAGCGCGGCCGCCGCGCCGCAGCCCCGCGACACTCCGCCGGTGGCGGCGCGCCGATGCGCCTGCCGCCCGGCCGCACGCCGACGCCCGCGCCGCGAGACTATCCCGCGATCCGCAATATCCTCATCAGTGTCACTTTCACTGTTACACCTGAAGCGAGCCCTTCAGCCCGTCTGTATTGACGACAGTCGTCGGATGGAACCCGGAGTGCGCCGATTCGCATCAAGGTTAGACGAATATTTGAATGTGAGTGTTAGTGCGCCGCCCGCCGACGATCCAGCGCGCCCTAGCGCACCCCTGTACTTCAGCTGTTCGCGCACACTACAGTAACACATAGGTAGGTCGTAAACACGTGAGACCCACTCGTCACTGACTCATGTAAAATTCCAACAGGCCGTCGGTGAAACAGTTTTCCCGAAAAGTCCCTTCCATGCACCCTGAAGGAAATCAAATCCGAATCTTACAAGTATTTGAATCGCTGAAGAACGTTATAATCTAGCACCTTTCTGAGACGATTAGGAGTCTTTTTCCCGCCTTTGTGTATTTAGCGCCAAACTGGTTTGTTATCCTTCGTAGTATTAGATCGTCTAAGATTTCGTTTTTTATAGTAGCCTGTATCAACATTTATGTGAGCATAGATGAGTTTTATATAAAAAAATGTTCGTGAGTCAGTGTTGGACAATAACGTGACATCGAACCGGGCTAGCTGCGGAGCATGCGGTGAAATTGGACTGTGTCTAGGTTATTTATGAACTAAAACATGTATTTAATTGTTATAAATAATTGTCAATAAATTAGTTTGTTATGACTAGAGTATAAGCGGAATACAGAAGTGCATGCAGGTGGAACCTGGTATGTCGCCGTGCGTGTCGCACATATGAGGGTACGATGATCGCACGTATAGTCAATATTAATTTAAAAAGCAGCTTTTGTCCGCCGCATACATCGCGTGACATTAGGAATTGGAAAAAATACTACCTCCAGTCTATGGTAGCGATGGTTTTACCCTTTGGCTATACGATTATATCGATGAATATTGCATTGCATTGTCGGGTAGCTTGAAAACGGCGCACGCCTAACACCCGAAAGTTTCAAATCTTGTCTCTTTCAAAACAGGAAACTGAATTTTCTTTGTCTACCCTCAATTTTGAAACATAAACTTTGTTTTCTTATGTAATTAAGTATAGGTAGAGTATAGAGATCTATGGAGACGGGCATCTTAGCTATCATTACCTACGTTTTTAATTATAAACTTCACATGTAATGACTTGAAGACAAAGCCTAATTGCCGCTAGAAATGGTTTGTAATTCTTGTGTTCGACTCAAAAGCATTAACTTTGATTACAACTCGGCAATTAGGATAAACAAAATACTATCTATATTACCTACCGATACTTACAAACTTACTGACTTACCAAGATGACGACTAATGGAGAAGTATGGAAGAAAAAGATGTTGAGCCGACCACAAATAAATTACCATAAAGACAGGAGAATGATGTAACGAACTTAGTGACATAGATAAAACGAATTAATTTAGTTGTTTAAGCTTTAAGAGCATTGTCCTGCCATTGGTTCCGACCATAGTACCTTCCAAGTTTCCGACTAACTGTTGAAAGGTTGTTAAAACGTTGACATTTAAATCATAGACAATCCGCTTTTGTTTTAAATAATGAAGATGGAAGGAAGATGGTTCGGTTACCTAGAAAATAATCGAGAAACAAGTTAATACAAAAGCTAACAGTATAAGTATAATACATAAATAATTACCTATGTATAAAATGTAAAAAGCTTGGCGCAAATGGTTACACGAAGAAGAGTGCTTTAGAAATTGGCAATTTTTCCAACAACTTTCTACACTATTCTGCGTACCGATATTGTTTTGCGTATAGTTGCTAATAATTGTCAATTTTAGACGCGAGAACAGCAAGAAGGCATTCTTGCTTTGAGTTTTATTATTCACTGTAAATATCTAGCAATTGTTCAGTTTTAGGACTGCTGCCAATTTAAGATCATGTTGCGTTCTTTTAATTAAGTTTAATTTGTTTTAAAACAAAGGAAAAGTAATTTTAACATAGTTGTTATGTTTCATCTACCTTTATACGAATGTAACATCGGTTCTAGGGATAATCGAACAGTTTTTTTTTTGCGAAAGAAACATCTACTGCAAAACGGTACCTGTTATACTGTTTCTGTTATAATACAACTAATAATGAAACTGAAGAGTTTGTTTTTTTGAACGCGCTAATCTCCGGAACTATTTTTTCATTTGGTAGCTCATATCTTTTAGCTATAGGCTATTTAACATCACGCTATGACCCTGGCGATGCGGGGCGACGCGGTGGGTCAGGGGACCAAGAAATTTCACGCGGGCAAAGTCACGGGCAGAAGCTAGTAGGTTATAAACATCAGTCTGTAATCAACATGGAAACCAGAGCATATTTCCGTTTACAATGATTAAATAGTTTTACTTATAAAGAAAACTATCTACACAAAAACTTTCTTAGTTTATTGTCGGTGTAATTCATAAAAATCTGCTGTACTAGCTTCCTTGTAGCGTGCCAGTGGGTAATGTACCTAATCTTTCTCAGAACAATTTGCTATGAAAACACTGTGGAGTCTTGATTTCTTTATTACAGCAACTGCTAGACCCATGGAGTTGTTTTGTTCCATCTTTTGCTGGAATTAGGAAGCAATAAAGTAGATATATCTATATTATCAAGACTAAATATAGGGCCCCATTTTAACCGACAATGCAACATATTTGTCGAAAAGTGACAAAAATGATACATTTTCACGACAGATGTGCAATATTGCAACTTGTAAAATTGTCGGATTGTCGCCTGTCGGGCTCCCAAATTATTATTTTTGCAATAAGTACATTAAATCATGTCATAAATAATGTAATTATATCAGAACGAAAAGAAAATAGGTGCAGTACCTACATAATTTAAAACTAAGATGAAATAAATCATAGTTCTCTTTGTCATGAAAAACTAACTCCATCTATTAGGTAAATAGACAGTTCGATAATTTATCAATAAATAAATGTGGTGTGATATAGTGCTAATAAATGTTTCTTGATTATATCACATTATTACCTATTTTATAATTGTTACCGAATAATGAACACATTATCAGCTAATATTCATTACAACATACGATTATTTATATATGCTAGTGTATCTCTTAGCTCTGCTCGTTTATATCATCAAAATCAAAATATTTTATGTCACATGAACCTACATGGGCACTTATGAAACGTCAGAAGCTAGCTGCACGGTTCCAATTGGTCGTTTCCTACGGAGAAGAGCCGGCAAGAAACTCCACGGTTACTCTTTTAAAAATATAATTGGCTCTTACAATGTTTTCAAATTTGGTAGGCATGGGGGCATCATACAAAACTGCACAACAACAACAAAACAAAACAAAATTATTTCCTAACTTAACTAAAAATATAACTTTGGAAAATTTATAGTCATTCAATAGGGTAATTTGAACTCAGATAGTTGTAGATATTAATAAACTTAGTCAGACTTTCAGAATAAAACAATAAAAATTGAAAATAGTACAGTAAGAAGAGCAATGGCCTAAAGCTTTTAATTACTATAACTCTTGTCTCTAAAAGATAATTAACTGTAACAACAAACTTTATAAAAAAACATATTTTGCGATCAATATAATAAAATATACATGTATGTACACACCTACAATCAAAACAATTAGGCACATGCTTTTACAAAGTTAAGTAAAAACGAAGTTTACTTATGTACCTTAAATATCATATGACACAACTTAAGAAAACTTTGTCTTAGGTCAAGATCTATAAACGTTACAGGTGGCTTAGCAACGTTTCCGTCTTTATTTTGTATTTGTAGTTCGACAATTGCGCGGCAGTGACAGGAATAACGTAACCTTAGTCCGTGCATAGAAACGTTTATAGATCTCGGCTTAAGAGTGAACTAAAAGCTAAGTTAATTCAAGTTTTGTGAACAGGTCCCGCGGTTTCTTAAACGAAGTTTAAGTAACCGACAGCTATCATGTCATGTTCGTTGTCTTGACACATTGCGCTTTTGAACTTTGGATAAGCGGATCTTCGCTTAAATAGATAACTTTGTTGACTCAATAACTATTATAGCCCGCTTGCACCTCAACTCACTAGCATTTAACGCTAAACGTATTTAAAACATCATTCTCTCCTGTCATTTTCAAACGATTGACAGAAAAAGAACGATGTTTTAATCTCGTTTAGCACTAAACGAATTTAAAGATTTGTGGTTTAAGAGATGTTCAGCAGACTTAAAAATTAGGAGGGCATTCATTTCGTAAAACCCTGCTGAGTGACAAATTTCAATTGTAAAAGTAAATTCACCTCACACATCACTTCATCCACAACCCGACTTCACCAACTGCTGGAAAAAGGCTTCTCTTTTCTTGTGTCAAACCCCTCACTCCTGTGCCAGCCAGGCAAGAATGTCGTCGGTCCATCTGGCCGCCAGACGTTCGACATCTCGTCTTCCAGTCCTTGGATGCCACTTGGTCACACCCTTACTCCACCTGTCATTACTGCGTCCTGTCAGGTGTCCTGCCCAACTCATTTGGTTTCCATTAGACGTTTTCCGATGTCGAAGACCTTCGTATGTCTTCGGATCTCGTTGTTTAGGTACTATATATAAATATGTCAGGCTGGTTGTGTTTACCCGTTCAGGAGAGCAGTGGTGGCCAAGTGGTAACTGCCGCTACTTACGAGTTGTAGGTCGTAGGTTCATACCCAGACAGGCGCTTTACTTTGTATAAATTATTTCATTACCGATGCTCTCAAAACAGTGAAGGAAAACATCGTGAGGAAATCGGCATGTCCTAGAACCAAAAATTCGAAGACATGTGACTTCTACCAACCCGCACTGGGCCCGCGTGGTGGATTACGGCCCACTCCCTCTCACAGAGAAGAGCCCTGTGTCGCAGCAGTGGGAAAATTATAGACTGATTAGTGATTACACAGGCCGACAAAATTTTTACCCAAAAACGAGACTATACTTTTCCGAAGGATTTTGACGCGCTGAATTTGAATCTGACATTTTCGTGGATTGTTCTATAATACGTTTGAGAATTCATACACATACAGTCTATTGGAAAATTTCAAAATGCAATTTCTCAGCGGAAAAAAAAAGATATTTGAGTAAACTCAACGTCATTTTAAAGAAGAAGACTAGTCCTTTGAGATGCTATTAATAATAAAAAAAATAGGATCGGCTGTGCTACCTCAAAAATGAGAAAAACGGTATTTTTTGCACTTTTAGGTTAGGATATCTCGAAACCCTGACACGATAGAGCAATTTGGAGGAGCGCGTCAAAATCCTTCGGAAAAGTATAGTCTGGTTTCTGGGAAAAAGTGTTCGTCAAATTTTGTCGCCCTGAGTTATGTACCCTGCCAAATGAACATAATTGCCTAACACACCAGTAATGCAACCTGCATTACTGGTAGTGTTTTGTGCGTAAGTATAATTTGTTAAGAACTAAGTGCCAAAAAAGGTTGATAACCACTTATACACGCTAATTCAGAATATCCTGTCTGTAGGTATGTAACATTCGCGGTTTACGTATAAAACAGAATAAACTTCATTCTTACATACTTGTACTTAACGGTAATTTTCATGATAGAACAAATGCGAAACATGGAAACTTCAACTTCGACTAATAGAGACTTATGGGAGATAAATACATGTTTAACACGATTTTATTCAAAATCGAGTCATTTATTCAAACTAGTCTGAGAATTAGCACTTTTTGAATGTCAAAATTACTTAAGACAGTCCTCCAAAACGCCCGCCCTTCACGTGCTTTAGCTGGGATGAAGAAGGGGCGTAACAAACTCCCAAGTATCACAGCTGTCTGTTCAGTTATTTATATTTCTTCCGTCAATCCAACAATTAAATGCTTGTAATAGAGCTTTCAGGCACTTTTAGTGATCCGACAGATCCAAAATGCGCACTTGTACCAGTTCTGGTAACAAAACCTACCTATGATGTCATAATGGGTGATGTTATAACAGGTACCAAAGATGGCCCTTTAACGCAAGACTTTCATGAACATAACAACTACACTACCGTACCAGAAGGTGAAAAACACCGAAAAAACTCGTTTCTTGTATGGAGACCCTTTTAATTTTTAACTTTATTTTATACTAGCTGCGCCCCTCGGTTTTACCCGCATAAGCTTCGATCCTGTGGGAATATCGTTATAAAAAGTAGCCTATATGTTAATCTGGGGTGTCAGCTACCTCCATACCAAATTTTATCAAAATTGGTCTAGCCGTTTGAGCGTGAAGAGGTAACAAACAAATAAACACACACACACACACTCACAAACTTTCGCCTTTTATTAGTGTGATTTATTATTTATTACTAGCTTCCGCCCGCGGCTTCGCCCACGAGGTATGTCGATAAAAAATATCCTATGTCCTTCCCTGGGATGCAATCTATCTCTCTGCCAAATTTTATCGAAATCCGTTTAGTGGTTTAGGCGTGAAAAGGTAACATACAAACAGACAGAGTTTCTTTCGAATTTATAATATTAGTATGGATTTGTTGTTATAGCGGCAATAAAATACACACTCTTTGAAAATGTCAACTGTGTACATATTACGGTTCATGAGATACAGGCTTTTGACAGATAGACGGACGGACATTCGAAACTTAGTAATAGGGCTCCGTTGGCATCCTTAGGATACGAAACCCTAAAAATCACAACATTAAAAAATTGGTTTCAATTTTTATTATTTTTTGCGCTAACATTTCAATACAACGACATTGTATGTAAATCTAGTTTTATGATCCATACCTATATAATAACTATATATTTTAGACACAAACATGTAGGTGTATTTATGAATACTTTGTGTAACGTATTCAGGTAAACCATTGCGTTCGTTATACCGATTTTTTTTATTGATCGTTTCATACCATACCTCTTAAGTTATCGTCCGTGCATCGCTCGATTACGTTTCTTCTGAGATAAAACGCAGCCGCTTTTCACGTAAAATTAACCATGTAATTAAAAAACTATAGAGCCGGCGCGAATCTAGACTCTTGCATTCCTAGCATTGATTATAAAGTGTCTATATAGATGATTAAACTGAAAAAAAAAATAGACTTTTAGATTTGTTAATTGTGCTGAGAGAAATAGCCATTTATTAACTATCATTTTTAGTTTTACATCAATCGCAGAATATTTCTTAACTACCAAATTTTATGATTGTATGTGTAATTTATTACTAATATTGACCGATAAATTTGTATGTGTGGTGCAAATTGTAAATATAAATTGGTTAGTAATAAATAAATCAATAAATATAAATAAAATAATAGTATATAATTATGTCATATTCCTATACAGCATTTTACTGTGTGTACATAAATAAAAAATCCTATACAGAATGAGTAATTTTAGAGAAATCTGCAGTAGGTATACTTATGTAGGTTGCACATTCCTAAAACCGAATATATTTATCTTCTATATTTATATAAAAATCATTTGCCGTGCGTTAGTCTCGCAAAAACTCGAAAATAGCTCGATCGATTGTGATGAAACTTTGATAAGTGGTTGTGTGCGCGCCGGAAAGGTTCACTGGTTCAGGAACCAAAAAATATATATATGAAAAAGGAATTGCAACGCATTAGCTAGTGAGTTATAAAGCACAGTGGTTCAAAAACTCCCCGTTTAATTTTGGCTATTCGTCATGTTAAAATGCATTTATGTAGGTACATTTTTTTTAAATAAAAAATGTCAAAATATCTAGCTAAACAAAATTATCACGCCTTTTCTTCAATAGAGTATGATCACTACTTAACATAGGCAATTTAAAATTAAATACTAGAAAAAGGCAATAACATAGGCAATTGTAAATTTAAACAATAGAAAAGTGCATTAACATACAAAACTATGACCTATTTAAAACTCTTATGACTGTCGAAAAATAGTATACCTAAATGTTGGCTTTGTTTTGTTTTCAGACCATACAATTTTAGCACAAATAATTGGCATTGAACCTGTAACCTAACTAAGCAGGAAACAATGCAAAATTAGTCATAAGTCAAATAATTAATACCTCAGTGGTGAAGGTTCCATGCAAATAGATTCCTACCGGTTTCCCTTTGAAAAATGGCACAGTCGGTATTCTATAGACAAATAATATAATCATATTAAAGATATCTACTCCGGCTTAGGTACCTCTTACAAAAATCGACCCATCGCTACGGTAATAACTAAATAAATAAAAAAAAAAAAAATTATTATACATATTTGGGTACCTAGGTACCCAAATATGTATAATATTTTTTTTTTGTAAATTTATTTTTAAATTTAACCTAGGTTAAATTTAATACTTTTTTTTTGAGATTTTAGGTGTAGGTAGGTCTTTGCAGTCCAGTAATTAAAAAAAAATTCTTAATCAAATTTCTGAATCTTATTCTGTGCACAAAATTTTAAATTTTTGACAGTGTTTCCATACTAGGACTGTCAGACGTCAATTTTAATCCGCGGATAAAAGATATCCGACTTTGGTAAAATCAAAAAGAAATAATAATAGAATCATTTTAATATAATTTTTATAATTTTAATATAATATATTTTAATATATTTTTTATTAATAAAAGAAAATATTGATCGATGTTAGTATTGGTAAAAACTAGCAAAAAGAAAAACGAAAACGAAGCAAAAGGAGTATAAGTATAAGGATCGTAGCAGATTTCGTTCTGTAGTTTCTGCCTACCCTCATGGGAATAAGGCGGGAGTTTATGTATGTAATATAAGTATTACATATAGGCTGGTACTTCAATGTACTTAGTGTAAAGATTACTCAATAATAATAAATGGAAATTGCATTGTGTAATTGCAAACTAAAAATAATTTAGCAATTAATATCACGCGTAGATATCTTAAGAAATTGATACTTAAACTGGCTGATAACAACATTTTAACAGATACCTTTATCAGTCTTCAACGATTTCACAGATTGATCATGAATAGATTTCTGAATGTTGAATTGTTGTACCTACCTATGTATGTTGTTCATTTTCAGAGAAAAATCACCCTACAATGGATTTAAATGTGCTACGCTGAATTTAAATTCAAAAACATTTTTTCTGTTTCCACAGAAACATTTAATTTTAAAATTGTCATATCTTTTGGTCTCTACGAAAGGGAAATACTTTAAAATCATTTGTTAGGTTAACAAAACGTGTATATTTAGTGAAAGTCTTTATAGATTTAGACGTTTTCCATGGAAACTGATGTGAAAAGAAAGGCCGTAATTACAATGTTCTTGTCTAGCAATTGCAAAAGAACATTTTTTTCAAAATATTTCTTATTTTGTGTTTGTTCAAAAATCTAATTAAAAACCCACTTGATAACATAAAATTATAAAATTTACTAACCGGTGTAGGCTATAAATATTTTAAAAATATTTTTAAAAGATTTTAATAACACTAACATTTCGTGTAACTTTTCCTATTATGTCAATGTCACAAAATGCATTTAACCTTCTTGTAGGCACTCGAATTTTAAGGGAATTAGCTAAGTGCATTCATTTTATTATAAACTTTTCAAGAATGTATAATATGTTTGTGAAGTATTTTCAGTAACGTATAAATTACATCATAGCGTTGTCGTGGGACAGGAAAGGTGCAAACGAAAACAAACATGTGGTGAAGAGCTCGTCCGCTAATAGAAACACCTTATTATATACACAACACTGCATCCTATTATATCGGTAAATACATATAACAATGTACTAGGCTAGGAACATTACTAAGGTATACAAGCCGCTAGTTGTAGCGACTGGATGTCAAAAGGCGAATAAAAAAACACAGGCTATTTTTGCTCTAACCAGGAACTTGGTGAGAAAGCATTTTTATACATTTTTATCTAAAGAATATAATATCTTTATTTATTTTAATAGTAAAATATTATTTAATAGAGTTGGTAGTCTACACAAGTAATGTGGGACCTAATCACAATGAAAATTCTTGCTATAGATCATCATATAAGCTGATTGTGAGATGTTTTTCAACTCATTATGTGTTATGGATTATTTTATTAAAACAAATTAATATAAAATCAATAAGGTAGATCAGGCAGAGAGAAGTAGCAGACGTAACATTTATATGAAATCCCTCTCAGCGCTGTATTGCAGCGCAAACAATAGTTTACGTACATTATCTAAAACGCGCGGGAGGTGCGCTTGCGCCTGCCGTCTGACATCGGCGACGCCGCCGCTGTGTAATGCCTAGCAATTAACATTGACGCGAAATTCATCCGCGTTATATTTTGGGCGTAGTAACTATATCTGCAAGCGAATAAGTTACTCGCCGTCGCTGACGCACTCACACTAGCAAACACTAACAACATATGTGCATGCAGCGTACGATAGGCCTAGGTATATAGGTATCGTTTATGCCAGTACACATACATCGTCGTGTATACACATGTGTGCGTCCGGCCACAGACTTTACCCTTGAACGCATGCGAAACGCTAGATAATTCCGCACCGAATTGGTGCATTGATAAAAAATGATAACCTGAATAAACCGTTGGCAGGTTTCAGCGATGACATACCTGCTTTACAATTTTTTCGATTTTTATAGTTATATGTGTCATAAAAAATGCAGTAAACTGTATTAGAATTACATCTAATGCAAGTTAAAAAAATGCTAATGTGCTCATGTTTCTAGGCTTGACAACCATTATAGTAAATTTTTTTTATCCGTCAACTACAGATTCTTATCGAACAAAAATAATACATAATTATTGTTATGAAACTCCCATTACCGTTTTGGCAGCACCTTATGCGATAAATGATTCGAACCCATTTATCTTGCATTTGTGATGATGAATTTTCATGTTTTAAAAGCCCAATACCTTATACATACCTAACTATAATAATGTCCAATGTATTATTATTTTTGTTTATTTTTAAAATCATACAAGTTCATGGACCGTTTTTTTTTTCAGTCCGGCAGCGTTGTCTGCGCAAACGTGTATTCTAAGTTATAATTAAATTCTACACAATTTTATTTCACACCACTTACGCAACATGTCTCGTAACGTCACGACGACTGACAGCCGCGAACAAATTGGTAGACTTCAAACGAATTAGTCAGTCTGGAGTGTAGACAAACTTGAATTCGATTGTGCAGACGCCATTACATCAAGCTACCCGAAACTGTCAAATTTTCCCAATCAACTTTGAACCTTATAATTTTGCGATAAAGTTGAAAATCTATTAAAGAAATTTGAGATATTGTATTAGCTTGAGGTGCTGGCGTCTGTACGATCGCATGCACCGTCACAATTGCCGTCCCCGTATTAGATTAGCTCATTCTACACCATCTTTATCAAAACTTCCTTATTCGTGTTCTAGGTAATCGTAGGCTTTTTATGTCTCCCTCTTTAGCAGACAGTAGATTGAAGTAATCGTTAATTTTATTGCTAAGTAACAAAGTTCCAGGATTCAAAGAAATAAAACATTTTATTGTTAATAATAAGGTAGATTTAAGACGAGGATCTTTATAAAGTTATCAGTCATATTAGATGAAGGAGACGATAAGAAAAAAAAAATAGCTTGTAGTTATGCAAAGTCAAAAGAACATTTTTCATGAAAAGTTTCTAAAATTACATATAGGTAGGTATTTTAACTACTTGCCACACAACTTTTTATTACTTTTCAGTTTTGTATAACTTAAGGGGCTTACAAGACCTAAACACAAAAAACGCCAGTTTTAGAAACAATAAAAGTAGGTATATATATGATCGACTACAGTAAACGAAACCAGCAAAATATATGAATTTCTTCAGGATATATGCTAGGTAGATAGTGTGTTGAAAACATAATACAACTAATTTGATACGATAGAAAAAAACCATGAAGATACCTCTAAAAACTTTATTTTTACAATTAAATCATACTAATATATTACATACAATCATTCTGATTTTTTGTCAGATTATGTTACAAGCAACATACTAAAACACTAGTGTTTTAATTTTTTAGTCCAAATAATAGATTTTTTTAATTAAATAATTGCTTCATATTTTGCAATAAATTACCAGCGTTGTGTCATCGCGCTTTTCTTTCTTTTCTATGCAGTCCGACAGTGACCGCGCTTTAGGTCATGTAAGCCCCTTAAGTGCAGAAAACATGTTCTAAGAATTGCTGCATCCGCCATTTTAATCGTAATTTTATTCGTAGAGTCTATTCAAATGAATATATTTTATAATTTTGACACATCCGTAGATTTATCTCGCCGTTTTTTAAATTATTATAATTTTCGCGAGACTATTCGTCTCGCGAAAATTATAATAATTTACACACACATAAACAAAAAATAATTAAGATTAGGCATCACCTTAATTTACATATTTTAACTAAAATGATTTCATTGAAATTACGATCCTTTGTATAGCTGAATTACAGCTGAATTTGTTTTGTACTAAATAAATAGAGTGATTGTCTTTTTTGGGCTAGTTATTAACTTCGAAGATGAGGTTACGGTACTCACGATGTAAATAGATCTTGATGTTCAAATTCTCATTGAAAGTAAATTGAAAAACAAAATATTGAAAATAATAGATTTATGTACAGTCACCAAAAGAGATACGTAGGTAACCAGGGTCGTTGGATATAGCTGAAGTTTAGTAAGAAACCGCTGGATGTTTTCAAATGAAAATTAATTTGATAAATGAAGTGATTGTTTTCTATTACTCACTTAAATAAAATTTTATTCGAAACTATCCATCGGTTTCTTACCAAACTTCAACTATATGCGACGGCCCTGGTTACTGATCTCCTTTGGTGACCGTACATTTAAATTACAGTTAGGGCTGATTTTTACATCGCCAGATAACTTTTATTCGAGGAATAAAATTGACGTTTGACAATTTTTGTATGAAGTAACTGTCAAAATTTCAAAATTATTCCTCGAATAAAGTTATCAGATGATTGAAAAATCAGCCCTTAGTTACATAAAGTTATCTTTGTGGTTTTTTTTATTATTATTTACACTAAGTACCTATGTAATACTTACTGCTTAATTCATATAACTGTCGAAAATATTATCTGCATCACATTTACAAGGACATGTAGGTACTGGTACTGTAAATGTACGTTGTTAATGTTTAGTCTACGTTACGTGCTCAGACGTCACTCAAGATTTCCTGTTTCATTTTTACATTAAGTACACCTAAAATATTTTTTTTTATAATATGCGTACCTAGATTAATGCATATTACAAAAAAAAAATGTTTTTCATGTCTGTCTATGTGACCACTGACCACAGATCTTATGAACTTTGTTTGGTTTTCACCATCATTTAGTTTAGACTGTTTATATCGGAAGGTTTATGTCTATAATTCATTTATATTTAACTTATAGCCGCCAATACACTCATGCAAAGCAGAGGCAGGTCACTAGTTTAAAAATAAAGTTGATTTGGATTAACTAATAATCGATGAGCCGAATAAATTAGGCTTCATCTGTCATGCATAGCCAGTAGGTTTTAAGTGTGCTTTGTTCCGAAAGTAGAAAATATTGATGACGTCATTATACACGTGCTTTGTGTGTTTCTTCAAATACATGCACAGTAAATCACTTTATACTAGTATACAGCCTATGTAGACATGCAGTGGCCTTGCTATTTGGTGTCCATTGAAAAAATGCAAATACTTATATTCTAATTAGTCGGATTTGGTCAGTTTAGAATTTATATAGCGAAACTAATATGTTGAATTGAATAAATAAATTACCTACCATAAGGATGCGATGCATTTTCTTGTTATTATTATTAAAATTAATATTTAATATGGATACTTATTTCAGTTTTAGAATTATGTATATACTCATTAAATTACAATATGTTGCTTGACCAGCATAATTTTTTGAGTATGTTTAGCAACAGAATTGAAACGGTTCATGTCCTTCGTCTAAAATGGAATAAGATGCCATTGAAGACACTCGCTTTCTGAAGGGTTAAAACCGGGAGCTTAAAAATCCATTGAAAGCAAAATTATACAAAATACAATACCCACAAAATAAACAATTTTTTTAGCCATAACGCCGAAAAACTTATAACGATCTCAGTCGCACTAGAAATATCTAGGTATAAACGCGTTTCTAATTCTTACCATTGACGCGATTGCTTACATTATCCATCGCTTTAAATCGCTGTCGTCTACCAATTTCTAGCGACGTAAATCCAAATTATGTTGTGATGATAATCACAAGATATCGTCAGATTTTAATGAAGTGTAAATTTAAGATTTCGGTATCGGCATCGCAGACTTTTTAAACTTCAGGTGACATTAACCTTTACAGCAGAACCTTTATATGTGTGAAACTTAAAAAATAAAAAATATATAAAATGCATAATGTATTTATATAATTTTGTATAATTATGTTTTATAAAACTAAATTTGCATTAATTTAAGTGCTAACAAAATTAGACAATACCGTTTTTATTAAATATTATTTTGTTTAATACGGAAGAATAAACTTGTATAAAGTTTTGCATAAATGAACATCATAATGGCATGCCTGCGTACTATTTTTACTAAAGAACCTACCTCAATGCGTTCCCATTTGGTTTTGAAAAGCATATTTGTATGTACGCAGAATTCCTACGACATTTAGAAATACGCGTTCAAGGTTTTATGAGTTAGCTGTCTGTTCGTCAATATATTTTATGCATTTAACATTTAATGTCCGTTTCTAGCAAAATCATCTTTAACACAGACTACAGTAATGTACCAAATCAAAGGCGTATATAGCTTCCGTTATACAGCTTTTAATTTAGCAAGAACTCCCAACGCCTTTACGAGGTAGGTACCGATAAGGACATCGATAAAAAATATTTCAAAGTTACTTTTATCGATACCTTATCGAATCAATCACTAAGTCGGCGTCTCGGTGATAGCGTAACTGCATGTTTCACAAAGGATTGCGTGCACGCTTTTTGGATTTTCCGAAGAGGCTTAAAAATATACAACGCATCTTTTTTTGTTTAATTTTTATTACTTTATAGAGGGTTTAATCAGTATGACCATATAACCCTTATAGGGGCATTCAATCTCTATCTACGCTTAAAAAAAAAAAAAAATTGTACACCTATGTAAGGCGTACAATTTTTTATAGATTTTTGACTGTCCCGGACAACAGCGCAGCCACGATACTATTATACAACATTAAGGGGCTTACAGGACCTAAACACAAAAAACTCAAGTTTTAGAAACAATAAAAGTATATGATCGACTACAGCAGTAAACAAAATCAGAAAAATATATGATATTCTTCAGGATATAGGTATGCTAGGTAGATAGTTTGTTGAAAACATAATATAACTAATTTAATACGATAGAAAAAAACCATAAAGATATTTGATTTTTTAACATCGTGTACCCATAGGCGGCAGTATTGCATCGTAATAAATACGTTATGCTTGTAGTCAAGCCTAAGAAAGTTTTCAGACAACTTACCGCAAAGTTGCCTACGTAGTAAGCTTTTTACCACCCCTCAAACTTATTATTATACTGGTTTAATATTAAACCGTAACTCCTCACAAAAATATAAAACCCAAGCAAATTATGAAAAACAATTTTTTTTCAATTATCTGTACAAATATTTTGCTTCAGACAATAATTATTATTAAATTAAATAATTGTATAATTATGACTTAATTATACATTACTAAAAATATTCAACACTAAAAAATCATTATTTTTGTGCGCCCGTTGATGTCTATTGAAGGGTTTCGTTTGTTCCTTACGTAAGGACAGTCAATGCGATAAGCGAAAGCGGAAGTTTTGCCCGCTTTGTACAACAAAGTTTTTGTTTTACATCACTTTTTGTTTCTTTTAAAAATTACTGTAATTCTGTTCTGTTGTTGTACGAAACATCAGCATGTACCTAAGTTTATTTTTAGAACACTTATTTACGGCTACTTTATAAATAGAATGACATAACCATGATTGTCGATTAATAATAATTCGTCTTAAACTACGTCAGATTTGGACTTTGACTTTTTTCTACTCCAAGATCGCTAACGCAACATTAAATTTTATTTTTTGTACTTAACGCATTCCACCAAACTAACTTACAAAGAATAAGTCGTATTTTTTTAATTTTTGACCTTTTTCCATACTACAACTGTCAGATGTCAATTGTATTCCGCGGATAAAAGACTTGGTAAAATAAGTCCTTTAAACAATAGACATTGTGACTTATAACATCACCTTCGATGCTTCTGTACAGGTGTTATATTTGTGGTTTTAATAAATAATTACAACATTACCTCATAATTTGTCAGTTAAATGATTCAAATGACGTCAAATAAACCAAATAGTTGCTTAAAAAATGCCAAAAAAAAAATTACTCGGTGAAACCAGGTAATGTCAGAGTAAGTCATTAAAAACAATCTCAAGGCTAGCAGGTCGAGATGCTGCCTACAAGAAGCCTATGACGAGAAACACTAACCTTTGTTCGACGCTTCTAGCGTGCCTGTTCATTGTTTTCTATAGATCTACGACATACTTGTAAGTGCGTCTACGCAGTTCTTGTAGCATTTCATTATTTCTTATATTCGTTTGAAATTAATATTAGCGTTGTTAAAATATAGTATTTATAGATTTTAACAAAAAATATTCAAATGTGGGAAAAATAACCTTCATTTTTTCGCAATTTTTTTTGTACCTTTTTTCGAAGTTACTATATGGAGATTTGACATAAGAATTCTAAATGAAGCTTCAAAAAAGCTCTCGGTTAGGCAATATTAGCTTTGTTCACGTCGAATTTCTGAACGTTTCCATTGATTTTCCAGCCTCCGTGGCCTTCCGATCTTCAATCAAATGGAACTGCATAAATATTAAAGTTTAACAAAGAACAAGTAAACTAGAATAGTCAATCTGTTCTAATATACATACGTACGTATGGGTGTGTACGATGGTGTTTTCTAAACGATTGATCTAGTATCGTCTAATTCCAATTAATGGTTTTCCCAAAGACATCATAGGTACTTCGGAAAATCCATGACACTGTCAAGTTAAAAATAACACTATGATTGTTATGTAACCTAGATGATTTATTCCGGTCTGATCCCCTCAACCCCTTCCACCCCTCCTCCTCGCTCCCCTGATGGGAGCTTAGTACATTATGACTAATTATATTTTTCTAAAATTATATTAGAGTTTATATTTTTAATACTCTCCCTGCCGACAATATATAAAACTTTTTAAGTTCAGGGGCCAAGGGGGTCGCCGGCGGGTCCCAAAGTCACTGCTTGTGAACGCCGTGAGTCAAAAGTCAAAATTATTACAAGAGGAAGTGGGATAAGACGGCAGGTCAAAAAAAAATGTGCTTTGGCCTGCTGAACAAAATTTTTTGGTGTGGCCGGCGGTTCCCATGGCAGGGAGAGTCGGAATTTTCATTGTGAATAACAATATTTTTATGATTTCCATCCTAATTGCGGGACACACATTCAATCATAATCCGAAGGATTTTGACTTCATAGTTTTGAACGATTTGCTGATCGATAGACCTGTGCGGCTGTTATTATTAATAACAGTTGCACAGGCCTATCGATCAGGTTAAGCTACGCTTGCCGCGGTTGGTCTGTGAATGGGTGACCATCTTTACATACCGAGACCCCTCCGTGTCTCGGAAAGCACTGTGGCAGTTGTTACGGGTAGTCAGAAGCCCGAAAGTCTGACAACCAGTCTTACCGAGGGGTATCGTATTACCCAGTAACTGGGTTGTGGAGGTCAGATAAGCAGTCGCTCCATGTAAAATGCTGACTGGCTAGACTGTTAACCAACCCCAAAATAGTTGGGGAAAGGCTAGGCAGATGAATTTGGAACGATTCGTCTGCTCAACAAAGTACTTACATACTCATAAACAAGTTCTGGGCCAACAACTTGTATTATAACATCTGTAAGAACCATATTTCATGCAAATAAACGATTATTATTATTTGTCGGTATACATTTTTGTATCTCAGCATTGATGTGCCGGTTTTATAGGATAACACGGGCCGAAGCCAAGTGCTAACCTAAGCGATAGATGATAACATAATATTATGATGTGATGATATGTTTAGACTTTGTGTTGTTGGTGATGATGTTTTTGGGTGTGATATTTGGGCATCATTGTCATTCTGAAGGAATTTTCGGACAATTCTGCAAGTGTTCAGAATAGCAGCTTTCTGTAGAGTTTGGTAGGTGGAAGGAGATAAGTTTAAAGTTTTTAAAGATTGGTGCAGTTGTTTGGGAATGACACCCGTGGTTGAGACTACTACTGGGATTATGGCAACGCTGCCCAATCGCCACATTCGGCTAATTTCAATTTTTAAGTCTGTATATTTTGTATTATTAAGATCTGAGAAAAGTGACTCGAAGAAAATGAAATGTTGGTTTACCCCTGCCCAACCCTTCGGGGCCACCAAGCGTTATTTAAGTTGTTTAAGAATCGCCAAAAGTGCATATGTTCGCACCGAAACCGACAGGTGGCGGTATCGTCCATCTCCGTCCTATTATTAACCTGTGACTTTTATAGAGATATTTCTTCCCTTTAACAGCTGTTGACAACGTTATTATTAGCTCGCCGCCCGTAATTATCAACTTGAATTATTACCGGATTCGATAGAACAACTCTACGATAAAAACCTACCCTGTTGGGTCCTAGATTCCCTTTACAACTATAATTTTTAATGTCGAGCAGACTTTTTTCGATAGCGTTGCCACAAATGGCGCATCACTAGTTTCATTTCAACAATTGAAAGCATCGAACTATCACGTTCTCAAACGATGAACTTTTATTTGCACTATTATGGTTTCTTCGTGTACCCCTCGTATTATAACGCAAACTCTAAGTTCAAAACGCAGTAAGCGAACTCACGTTATTATAATGCCATAACATTAAACATGCAAATCGAGTAAAATAAGATTCTAATCGATCCAGTGCTACCCGATACGTGAATATAAAAACGTCGATGTTCTGTTTACTAATTGGCAGACACTAAATCGTCCTTAACGTGCTCATTACACACGCACTGCGTATAATTGCAGCGAACTTTAACGTTTAATTAGCCGACGAAGTAATAAAACGGCGGAGCTTTGTACTTCCCCTGTTAATTCAAACAAGTTCAATAGTCAAGCTCATGGGACTAACTATATATGTAATAAAAAACCCATAACTGTTATTTCCACGAGCGCCTATTCGCATCACTATATCAAACGCCTTCGCGAGGGTTGCCTGTGTGCGTTAGTCACGAGCTTGTATTTTTCTTGTCTTAGACGCACACATTCACACCTCGAGAGCATCTGTCTGTCTCTAGACTGTAGTTACATAATTCTGTATGCAGTAACGCTATGTATTGTTGAACGACGGTTTAAAAAACGTGTCGTTGGTGATGTTGAGCTAAATCATTAAATAGGGTCACGACCTTATCTTTTTTTTTTATCGTGGTACTGTTATTTGAATTTTTAACGATATCGCTACGATTTCGATGTTTTAATTCCCGTGTTTGTATTGTTTTATCAAAATGTTAGTGTACTTTTCAAATTGTAGATTTAGGTTAATTCGATAAACTGGATAAATTATACACGTAGGTAACATTTTTGTCAGTTATCGTAAGCTGCGTAATTAAACAATTTAATAGAAGAAAAGAAAATATTAGTTGAATAAAATACCGAGTGGTTTTACAATTTTAAGCAAGAGAAACAAAGTGGCAGACAAAGACTGCGGAACTTGTCCCTCAACAGTGATGATGCTAACAGCCCAAAAAAAAAAAATAAAAAAAAAAAAAATAAACCCATAGATTGTAATGAATTACTAATTGGATTAAGTAGTTTATATTGTAATATAACTTTAAATAACCGGATAAGTTTAAAGAGAAAGCATTTATATTTTAAACGGACTTAGATGAGTAATGAAACATTTCTCGAAAGCTATACCACAGTCTCTTCAAGACACCTCATTTTATTTGAGTAGAGTTTAAAACAAATAATCATTGACAGGTATGGTCAGTATATGAGGCTCATCTAAAACATAGATTATCTGCTCCCAGTAACTTAGCTTAGTTCCTTTTATTGCTCAGCGCGTAACTGGCGCGACGACCTCGCTAGCGAAATTTTTTGCCGTTCTCGTACATTTTGGGAATCCCACCTCTGCTGCTGCTGTTGATCTGTAATCTAGAAATAATAACACAGCACTTACTACTAAAGAAGCAGTAAGCATCGTCTTTAAAACCATAAAATCAGACATTTGATTTGAAGAACAAAATGCAGACCTATTCTGTAAAAATGTTACCGTGAAAACTTAGGTGAAGTGAGTAGTTCAATAGTGTCACTCCCAAGCATCACGTGGAATGACAGCTCACTTGAAGCTCACTTCACCTAAGTTTTCACGGTGAGATTTTTACAGAATAGCACCGCTGTAATTTTTTAATAAGGGACTGCTTTTTATTTCGAGCTTTCATGTGGTATCTGCAAGAGAAAACAAATGAACAACAAGAACAAATAACATACTTTACTTAAAACTATTTCTACAGTACTTACCAGCCTTGAAAGTTCTAGAAAATACGCTGCAGCAGAAGCCATGCCTACTTCCGCATTGTCTTAATTCATTATAGATTTTACCTACATAAGATTTATCAAATCTGTTTTTCGACCAGATTTCAAATATACCGCACTAAAACTGCTAACGTTTAGTCTAAGTCTCGGCTGGCTAGACAGGTTTTACGCGCCAGAATATAAACAAAAAAACCAGCCGAAATCTTCGCAGTTATCTATATATTTAGACGTTTTTGCTAGATCTTAGCTTCGCACGACTGATGTAGGTGCATTCATTGATTGGGACTTTGCGTGAGTTTGTTTTTGCCGTTGCCAAAGTAACCAGTTTTCACTGGTTCAAGTGGGATTTTTTTTTGTCATACGTTGAACCAAAGAACTGGGTTGTACCTGCCTGACATTTTTTTTATCGGCTCCTAATGGTCTTAACTTGATGGTACGTATAGACGCCAGCACATCAAGCTACCCGAAACTATCAATTTTCCCAATCAACTTTGAACTTTATGCGTTAGCGATAAAGTTGAAAATCTATTAAAGAAATTTGACAGATTGTAGTAGCTTGATGTGCTTGCGTCTGTACCTACCCTATAGCAAGATGAAATCCAAAAGGATTTTTTTTAATCCGACTGGTACTAAGTTTCAGATATTAGCGCGTTCAAACAAACAAACTCTTAGCTTTAATATTACTATTGATTACATGTAGATACCTACATAACATATCCCGGATTCTATTACAAAATTAAGATTTTCCCATGAGAAAAAGTCAGTTGTACCTTTAACAAATTCTTGGAGAACCACCTACCCTATTCCTTAAAATGGGTAATTGTACTCGTCATTATGAACAACTTTTACTATGGTACCAACCCTGAAATCTGTGTACGAGCCTTTAGGCTAAAATAAATGTATGGAACAACAGATTTTTTTTTCACGATTTGATGGTTGGTCCCATAGTAAAATTTGTTCATAATTATGAGTACAATGACCCCTTTTAAGGATTAAAACGATCAAAATGTAACGGTATAAATACACCTACCTATATAGATCTAGTAGGTATATACTACGTTATGCCTATGACGGACTGACCTGTAATTTACATTTTTTTGGTACATATTTATTGTTCTTTTAAGTAGTAATAGCGATCGGCCATTATGAGGAGTATACCACGCTTCCGGAGGATATCGAAGAAGCCAATTAACGTTTTTACAATACATAGGTAATCATCTGCTTGTTGCTTTAGATTCCAAAGTAAACACTACTTTAGTTTGAGATTTCAAAGATCTTAAGTTATTTCTTTTAGCATCTTTCCTCTCAACCAGGAAGTGATTTTTCCCACGCTTCTGCTTCTGATTTGCATCGGCTTATCTCAGTGTTTTTAATAAGCGTATGTGAAAGCCTATCTATAGACATAATCATACAGCATAACAGCATAATCAACTTATATAACATTCCCACTGCTGGGACATAGGCCTCCTCTCTGTGAGAGGGAGTGGGCCCGCGGGCCCAGTGCGGCTTGGCGAAAGTTATATGTCATGTCTTCGGATTTTTGGTTCTAGGACGTGCCGGTTTCCTCACGATGTTTTCCTTCACCATTTGGAGAGTTGTGGTAATGAAATAGTTTACACAAAGTAGGTACATAGAGTGCCTTCTTGGGTTAGAACCCACGACCTTATAACTTATAACCATATCGTACGTACATACACATACGACACATATGTCCGATTTGCTGTCGATAATTCTACGAGTATAGAATAGACTTCCTGCCCTTATTTATTTCTGTCTTCCCAAATATATATCATCGGATATTCAGAACGATATCATGTGATTCATCAAACTGTAACAGTATCAATATGGGGGGGACATAAATCGGACATTGCGCAGTGTCACGCCCAAGCCTGTGACATGGTTTCCTACAATAATACTGGATTTATTGCAACGATGTCGGATAGGCGGCGTTCCGTGCAAAAATCTTGCGTAGGCGCAACATATGCTCCGCCCGCGCTATTTGTGTACCCCATCACTGAACTCGTACGCATAGTAATATCTTATTTTGATGTCGCTCCTATGCCACGACTTAATTTACGTGTATCGATAAAAAAGTACTACAGCCCATTTTTTATTAAAGTCGTTTGGAAGAAAAACATTAATCTAATTAATGAATTAACGAGCGTTATCAGTATTTCGGGTGAGATAGTGGTCAAAAACAAGCAATGATGTATATATATTGTACATATGCAATATGAAGAAAAAAACGGTACCCTGCAAGGCTGCAAACTCATTGCCTCGTATCGTTTTTTATAAAGAAACACACCACTTTTTTTTCAGTATAAAATAAAATAAGAAAGAACATTAATTAATTGTAAAAAAAAACGTTATTGATAATTCACTAAAGACTATCAATTTTGTGTGAGAGCAGTGGTGCTGGTGGCCCAGTGGTAATTGCCGTTAGGTTCGAGCCCAATCAGGCGCTTTACTTTGTGTAAATTATTTCATCACCACTGCTCTCAAAACGGTGAAGGAAAACATCGTGAGGAAACCGGTATGTCCTAGAACAAAAAAAAGTGGTAAGTACTCCAGGAGCGCCGACAGAAGTGAAAACAAAACACAAACAGAATACTTTGCCATCACTCACTAACATATCGGATATACATTAAAACCAAGTACATCCCGAGGACAGCCGAACACATCCGAAGCGGGTATTTTTTTAATCGTCATAAACAAAACACGCGCGGTGTCGCTTACGGTAACAGTGGCTCGAGTTCAATGGTTTTTTCCCATCTCAAAAAATGCCCAACGCGCCTAAATAAGTTTTCACTTCAAAAATTCGAAGACATGTGACATCTACCATCCCGCACTGGGCCCGCGTGGTAGATTACACCCGTTCCCTCTCTCGGAGAGGAAGCTTGTGTCCCAGTAGTGGGCACATCACTTATAAGCTGAATATGCTATCAATTGAACAAATACTACGGATGTTTAGATGTTTGTTACTCAATCACGCAAAAACGGCTAAACGGATTTGGAGAAGATTTGCTACACAGATAGTCTATAACATGGATTGATACATAGGATACTTTTTATCCCTGATGTACGTTCCCGTGGCATAAATTCCGTCATCCAAGCGGACGTAGCCGCGGGCAGAAACTAGTGTCATAATAATTGTAGGTGTCGCCGAGTAAAAGTTGTCGATGTTCCTACACGTATAAAAACCAAAAGTTCATATTTCACAATCTACAGCTCTTCGAAATATCTTTTAAAATTAAGATGATTGTGGTTCAAAACAATAGTTGCTTAACGAGGGCTAAACCACAGTTTACCTAATCCAAATAACATAAACATAAGTTAAACATCTGGTTTCAGTGGTTTTAGAGCTTTGTCTGTCGGTCAGTCAATCTTTCTCTCAACAGATTATTATTTTAAATATTAGAAGATTTGGATTTAAAAAGCACTTAAAGTGATCGTTTTCCCCGTCTAAACAACATTGATCGATTTATTTATTATAGTTGGGTACCTAAATTTTATGGTAGTACATTCCACAAATAATGAAGACTAGGATTATCTTCAAATTTGTATTACCATTTTCAGTCTCTACATACATATTTATACTAGCTTCTGCCCGTGACTTCGTCCGGGTGAAATGTTTTGTTCCTCCGACCCACCCCGACGCATCGCATCGCCTGTTATTTCCGACTCTTTTTCTTTTTGTTCGGCTCCTAAGCGGTCCTAGCGTGATGTTTAGTAGCCTTCCTCAAAAAATGAGTTATCAAATGCAAAAACATTTTTTCAAATCCGACGTTCTAAAGGTTAGCGCGTTCAACCAAATAAACTGCAGCTCTATTATTAGAATATATAAAAGGTAAACAACTATTAATTTCTTTATTTTAGATTTATATTACATAGATAGTATACACGGTTATTGGTAAAACATTAACAACCTCTTAAGAGGTCATTGTGCTCATCACTATGAACAACTTTTACTATGGAACCAAACCTGAAATCGCGAAAAAAAATCAGCCGTTCTCTACATTTATTATTCATTTATTTCAGGCATCAAGGCATATATAAAACACATACAACACAATATTAATATAACTTAAAAATACTATAAATACATACAACATTATATTACACTAAAAAACTAACAAAATAACGCACGCGAAGTGTCTGCGTCGTGTTTCGCTGTCTGGTGTCATGTAGCCGGCCACGAAACCGGCGGTACACAACACCCTTCGGCCAGAACTTTTCTTTGAGGAACTTCTCGAGATGATGATGTGTCGGAACACGCACCATGAACGACTTGAAGTTCGTGTTGTGACGCGACTCCTATTTCTCGACCCTCAAAGTCCAGTTAGTCTTTACACGCATGTACCCCACGATCTTCTCAATGATCTCTATTTATGGCCGGATAACTCGTCAAAATGTAGGTTTTCAGGTATTTCAGGTTTGGTCCCATAGTAAAAGTTGTTCATAGTGATGACTACAATGACCTCTTAAGAGGTTGTTAATGTTTTACCAATAACCCTGTACAATAAAAGAAAAATATATTTATATATCTAAACATCCGAATTGAGAATCTCCTCCTTATTCGAAGTTGGTTAAAAAACTAAAATAAAGAATTTCTCGAAGACCTTGTTTTCAGGTTTTTGCTGACCTTTCGTCCAACCGTTGAGGTCTTGCAAAATTGCTTGAAAAAACTTGGCAGAGATACAATGTATTTGTAATCATTTCAAAATATTTAAAATTCTTATTATAGGCTCTATGAAATGGAACATCACGCCAGCCATTTTGAAATTTAATGGTCATAAAATATAATATTATTACATAATTATATAAATATCATAAAAAAAAACGTTGCATCAATTTGTGCCATTAAAATTAAAATAGAATGACTAAAGGTCATTCTATTTTTTATATTATTATCGTAATCCGTTCAAATGATTAACATAGTCCTAAATTTTTCGGCCGACTATATTTAAATTGTTCAGTTCACCAAGCTACTATATAATCTGTCAATTTTCAACTGTATGGCTAGCGTATGAGGTTCAAAGTTGATTGGGAAAATTGGACAGTTTCGGGTAGCTTGATATGCTGGCGTCTGTACCCACCTACATTAGATAACATTAAGTCAATCGTATATTTTTTTGCTACGCACGTTCTACGAAAGTGCTACGAGAAAGTATGCGCGACCAATACGCTACGAGATTTAAAATTAGAATAAGTGCTGATTTTTCAATCGACAGATATTTTTATTCATATAATAAAATTGACGCCTGACAGTTTTTAACCGACTTCAAAAAAGGAGGAGTTTCTCAATTTGGATGTTTTTTTTTGTAAGTATAGAAGACATGTCAAAAATTAAAAATTATTCCTTGGATAAAATTATCTGGCGTTGGAAAAATCAGTACTAAGAATAATGTCATATCAACCAGTTGGTTCACTCCCACATCTGAAAATAGTCGTAGAATGTTTTTTTTCAAATAGTGTTGTTTTTAAACTAAACGTCTTGCGATTTAGTACAAATCTGCAAAGCGTGTAAAGAATTATGACACGTCCTTGCCTTGATGGGATGTCGCGAGAAGTGTAAGTAAACTTTACTTTGATAGGCATTTGTGTTATAGAGATGTGTTTTAAGAAAATAAGTTACTCAGTGAAATGAATAGGTACTTCTTATGTAGTCAATTAGGTTTTATATTGAACATCATTGCTACAATAAATCAGCCTAATGTGGACGTCACATTTATGATGTCATAGATTTTTTTCAGTGTTCCAACGCTTAAACTTTTTTATTGACCTTTTTAATTACTTGATCCACATTTTTCTTATATCGTGACAGAACGAATTAAACAACAACAATCCCCCCTCTTTCCTACTAGAAAAAATGGGCTACGCCCACATAATGTGGCCTGTACTTCATAATCATTTCACAATACAAAATAAAATGTAAATAAGGTACGCGTATCGTGCAAGTTCGCCTCGCTCTACTGATGACCAGACCTCCCCTAGAATGCTGCGCGATCTTGAAAGGATAGTGCCAATAATCACCAAGCTGGGAAAACAGATAGGCGATCTACTTTGAGTAAAGGCGCATACACTTGGTCGTTGGTACGCATTCGGTTACCCGAAAGAATTAACCCGAATTCGGGGATCCGAAATGATATTTAAACTGGCAGTTTTTATTCATTCTGGTGTCCTTGGAATTAGGCAATGATGGACTAACTTGCCCGAAGACGGGTCTACTTACGGGTGGATCCGAATTTAAATAGACAGGTTACCCTGTCTATTCCCTGCATTCAAAATGGCATCCAAATTCGAGTGAGCGCCAAGTGTAATTGTGCCCGAAGATAGTAAGTTTTCAATTTCACGAATGTACTATAAGACGTAGGTACAAAAAAAATTTAAATACAGATACAAAACAGGTATTTTTAATTTTAAGCTCGGTTAAAAAAAAAAAAGAAAATATTCTTAGACATATTTGTAGACTTCACCTTTAAGCAAATAAGTAAATGAAAAGAGGACCCTTGAATAAAACAACAGCTGTTTTATCCAATACAATATTATTATGTATATCAGTCCTTTTTCTATTCTTGCAACTGTCCGTCTACAAACTCTGTAGGCCTATTTTTAGTCTTCACAGACGGCGACTCACACTTGCCCATTTTTTATTAGATACGCGTATAAAATGAGCAACCTTCAGAAAATGCAAATACCGCCAACTGCATGGCTGTCGTTGCCCGACTAGTCTGGGAGTGATTAGAACCAAGGCCACAGTGCTAGCTTCGAATTTTAACAAACTACTGTTGGTGTTTTTTTTTATAGAATATAATTATGCATATATTTGAATGTTAGGTACCTATATTATGGATGGTTTGAGATACAGGTAAGGCGTCAGTCTGGCGATAAGGATGCAGATGTAGTTTGATGTCCACCTGTTGGTACAATACCTAAGTCTCATCGTGTATTACCTACTTGGGCCAGCTTGCCCACTCTTAATTAAAGAGCAAGGTTTACCGAACACGGAAATTTGCTCGAAAGAAGTGTATGGATTTTTCTCCGGCCTCTGAGTAGGACTTCCTGAAGGCCCCGCCACTTTGACGTCAAAGTGGTGAGACCAGGGACGTCTTGATATACTTCCTTTACCTTTAGAGGTACAAATGTCTTGTTTAGGGTACAAATTGTACATATGTAGTACAAACACTTAAATGTGATACATTTCAAATTGGGGACTTGATCCCGTCATCTTGACGCTCACTAGTTTATATCCCGATTTTGCCACGGGATCGACACTTATGCGGGTGAAACCGCGGGGCGCTGCTAGTAATAATATAAAAGTAACTCTGTACTTCTGACTGTCACCTTTTCACGCCTAAACCACCAAACCGATCGTTAAGAAAATTGACAGATAGCTGGGGTCTGGAGAAGGGCATGGGCTACTTTTCATCCTAGATCGCAGACGAAGTCACGGGCAACAGACAGTATTAAGGGGACTACAGGACCTAAACGCAAAAAAACGCAAGTCATTCTGATATTTTGTTAGATTATTCTACAAGCTACATACTAAAGCACTAGTGTTTTAATTTTTTAGTCCAAACATTAGATTTTTTGTAAATAGATAGTTGCTTCATATTTAATTTTTGCAATAAATTACCAGCGTTGTGTCATCGCGCTTCTCTTTCTTTTCTATGCATTCCGACAGTGACCGCGCTTTAGATCATATAGTCCCCTTAAACATAATAATCGTAATGGCAGTTGCATACACTTTTGCCTGTCTACCTGTCAAAGGCAAATGAAAACCGTAGCGTCCGTGGCATGTCTATCCCGCCAAAGTGGATCATTACTCACTTAGGTACACATCAAGTCCGCATCGACTTTGGTCCAATTTCGTAGCCACTATAAGGCCCTTATCACACATTCTGGCTGCCGGCTTGTTGAATGTATAACTGACTCGGGTGAAACCGTGAAACATAACGTATGAAAGCTTCATGTCCAAAAACTACCCGTGCCGTGCGTGGCCTGGTAACTGGCCCTGGACTGGCACGGTAGTTTACACGGGTAGTTTTTTCAGGCAACTGAACTGAGTGTGTGAAAAGGCGGATAAGATTGTGCTCACTTATGCCTACTGTCCACGAAGGTATAGCTTCACTGCTTCATAGACTTTTCAGTTACATAAAAAACTGTTCAACTCTGTCGACGGAGCGGCAGCGTCGTGCCGGCGTCGCTGCATCGTGACACCTACCGTCTCGCGTGTCATACTAGCCTACATCAAGTGGAGCTGCACTTTTTTATGTAAGCAGACGCAGGCTTACGCCAAGCGTATAATTACGAATTCGCGTCTATGAAACTACGCCTCTGTGGACAGTGAGCATTATGTGACAGACGCTGTCTGTGCCGGGCGTATAAACTACGCAAATCATTAATGGCCTGTAAATGTCCTTTGCTGAACATGTGACTTCCTACGACGGATGCAATGAACGACCGAAGACTATTTTCCATAAACGCGTGGCGGTTGAGCAAAGGTGGTAACGGCCACGACTTACGAGTGGTCGTGGGCTCGATCCCAGACAGGTTTTACTTTGTGTAAATAATTTCATCACCACTTCTCTCAAAACGGTGAACGAAAATATCGTGTTGAAACCGACATGTCTTAGAACCAAACATTCGTAGACATGTGGCATCTACCAACCCGCACTGGGCCCGCGTGGTAGATTACAGTCCACTTACTTTCGAAGAGGGGAGGACTGTGTCCCATCAGTGGGAAGATTATAAGACTGCTTATGCGTGGCAGTTCATTTCTGTTGCAGACAGAGGACTGAAGCCACATAACATAAACATAAAGGGCTAAGGAAGGAACACGGGTGGGTTTTAGTCAGTAAGAGTCTGACACTCCCTTCCGCTCCACCTAGAGCGGGAGGGGTTTCCCATCCTGAAAAAAAAAGCCCATTACGTTATGAATGACATTCAATATTGAGTGGATGTACCTAAAAATTTAACCACGTAGAACAACTATTACTGTGTAGATATTCTTTAACACCGGTATTAACACTTCCCTCGTTACTCAATTCTCTATATTGCATTCGATAATGTTGGTAAAACAGTCGGTAGGCCTAAAATTATTGAAACAATTATAGTACTCCGCTATGCACATCGCACTGTTCAAATTCGAGAGTAGGTAGGTACAGTAATTCTGCATTTAATTGTAATGAATTCCTCGTCATTCTCTTAACTTTATCCTCGCCTTTTTCTTTTGCATACTTCTCTACTAGTCATCATCTTGACATTCGTAGTCACCCCCTATCTAGCCATTTCATTTTTAACAAAGTCCATTCTTCGTTTCTTTCGTCTTCCCCTGCTCTTGTATTGAATAACTTTTTCTAAGTATACCTACATACATATATCTATCTACAGGGTTATTGGTAAAACATTAACAACCTCTTAAGAGGTCATTGTACATGAGTACAATGACCTATTAAGAGGTTGTTAATGTTGGTCCCATAGTAAAAGTTGTTCATAATGTCATCATTAGGAACAACTTTTACTATGGGACCAAACCTGAAATAGCGAAAAAAACGACGAGTTATACGAACATAAATGTAGGGAACAGCTGATTTTTTTTTGCGATTTCAGGTTTGGTCCCATAGTAAAAGTTGTTCATAATGATGAATACAATGACCTCTTAAGAGGTTGTTAATGTTTTACCAATAACCCTGTATACTAATAGAGAAGCTGAAGAGTTTGGTATGAACGCTCTAATCTCTAGGTCTACCAGTTGGATTTGAATAACTCTTTTTGCATTTGATATTCTTGAAGGCTATAGGCTTATTGATATCACACTAGGTTAGAAAGAACGCTAGGCGAAATCGAAGTAATAGGGCGATGCCGCGGGGTGGCTCCCGGGAACAAAATAGTTCACGCAGACGAAGTCGCTGTTAGAAGCTAGTCTTTTCATAAAGACTGTAATGTTGAGAAAATGTTTGAATTAAAGTACTTCTTTATTTCAAATCCATAACATGATAATGTTTACATAATAATACATATAAAAAAAAAAAAATATTATGTACAGACGCCAGCACATCAAGCTACCCGAAACTGTCAAATTGTCCCAATCATCTATGAACCTTATGCTTTAGCGATAAAGTTGAAAATATACTAAAGAAATTTGACAGATTGTAAGTACCTTAATGTGCTGGCGTCTGTACATTTATATGAAAAAAAAAGCAAAAAAATCATTGGGCATCAAAAAATTCGTCCGCATCGCTGTCAACAGGAACAGTGCCCAAAAGGCTGGCAACAATGCCACGTTGTATGACGAAAGTGAATGAATTGAATTAAAGTTGACATTTATTTTACCTTCATTGTCATTTAATTAGTCATAATAAATGTGAGAGTTACGATAATCCCAATTAATTAGGTGACCCTGTCTACCTCTAAGTGAAATCTTTAATGATTTAATAAACTAGACCTTTCGCTAATAAGTTAGTTTTAATTAAATGTGATCGACAGACATTCGTGAAAGTTAACCTGAATTAATCTGTTGAAAGTTTTCAGTCCATTGACATTTTAGTTTAGATACTGACCATTGAATTTGAATATGTAAATCATAGCTTCACAAAAACTTCAAGCAGCACTCACTTTAAGGTGTTATATTGAAAAAAAAGTGTGGTTTTTCTATTTCGTGTAACTTGTTTCTTTTCGTTTTAGCACATAGGTCGTTTTATTCCGAGCGCACGCACATTATAGCCATCTCTCTTCTTTTGCGTTTCAAAAGTAATTGCATCACAGTCAAAGCATTTATTTCAAATAGGCAAATAAAAGGCACTTTTGAACGTCAGAAATTACAACAAATAGAATTGATTCTAGTCGCCCATTCCAAAAGGTAGTTTTCGTATGGAGAAGAATGGGCAAGAATCTCCACCGTTACTCTTTTAAAATGTTTTACAATATTTTGCATACATTAATGATATAATAATAATATGTGAAAACGATGCCCCTAAAATAAAATTACTATACCACAATAGGTAGAAGAATTCAAAATGAAACCATGACATACGTATAAAATTAATTATCTGATAAATACATGGTGCTCACATATTTACAAACATGGTAAAAGTAAAAGATTTTCATTTTGCTCAGCCACTGCGCCAACCGTGTCGTCAAATTACAAGTAATATATAAGTAAAGTAATATACAAGTAGTATATATCACTTTCGCTCGCTTAGTAGATCAGTCGCTACGATTTATTTTCGAGGTAGCGCCTTAATGTCATCCTCGGCCTAGCCTTTTCCCAACTATGTTGGGGTAGTTCACGTATTTTATATGGAGGGATTACCCATCTCACAACCCAGTTAACTGGGCATCGTGATACCCCTTGGTAATACTGAAGTCACATTAATATGTAAGGCCAATTCCTATAATCAAAACTGTTGAAAATTTTGTCGCAATCTCTTCTCAGCGACAATCAATGTAGATCCTACCTTTCAAAAATGTAGATCTGAGATAAAACTGTGAACGTTCTTAAAATTACTAGAATGGCCTCTCAGATCAATTTTGAAGACTTAAAATAACATCATCAGCCATAACCTAAACCTAACCTATATAATGTTAAAGGTTGTACAATGCGTGCCACGAAAGATGAGACTTGACACACCACGTGGCTTGACATGCGCAGTACACGATTTTAGGTATCTTTAGCGGTATGAGGTCCTCCTTTAGTCGATATGCACCACACTTCCTTGCTTGACTCGTTACACCAAAAAATACTTACTTAATTAGTAACTTTAACCTATTCATAACTATATATTTATCGATGAGGAAAATAGGTCCAAAATATGGAACCGAACCCAGATTATAAAACCACATTTAAACTGAAAAGCCCTGAAATAACAACCTTGCTACAATTTTCAGTTTGTGGTTTTTAAAACGAATTTTACAGTAGATTCGGGTGATTAGATTATTAAACATACCTATAAGGAAAATGCATATAAAAATAGAACTTTACGCAAATGAAATTTGAGTGCATTACGGAAAACGCAGTTGGCAAAAAATACCCAGAATCGATGGTATGAATTTGATAAGAGCTAGCGGGTGTTAGGTACAGATTTAGGCGCGACCGGATGCCCATGCGTTGTCGGGTGTCGGGCGTAGTCGTCGAGCCGAAGATATCGCGTCCGCCGCGCCGGCGACGCGCGCGCGGCCTGCACCGGGCATATATGCGTTATTTCGTGCGACCTTGATCCCCACGCCGCGCGGCTCGATCCGCGCGTGTTATGTAAGGCCAGTACACACTGCAGTTTCAGGACAACACGTAACGTCACCCTATTGATTGGAGAACAGAACAAAAATAGAAAATGTTTAATGGAATTATTATGAATAATGAACCTCTGTGTGCGTGCGCACGCGTTTCCCGTTTGATTGTTTTGTTAAAGAATTTTATAATATTTTTTATTTTGCGTTGGTAATTTATGAATAAGGCTTGAGATCAAAGGGCAGTGAAAGGGGAAAGGAATCATCAAATTGATAAGCAAGTTCACAAGGTTAGTCATGCATGTTATTAAAAGGTATCATAATTATAGACAAACATGTAGGCTGATCATAAAAAAAAAATAACAAAATGTTGGACTCTGGATTTGAGATTGTGTAAGTAAACAAAAATTTAACAAATGTCAAATGTAGATATAAAAAATCGGTTAATTATGTTTAACTGGCTGAATATCGTAATTACAGAAACAATTAAAAAACCATTGTATCTCGCGTGGATCCACGTTCGGCATACGGCTAAATTCTGAGCACTACTCGCACTACGCTTAACCGGCTGAATACCGTAATTACAGAAACAATTAAAAAGCCATTGTATCTCGCGTGGATCCACGTTCGGCATACGACTAAATTCTGAACACTACTCGCACTACCAACTATTGTCAAGTCATACCTATATCTGTTCTCGTAATAGCATACCTAGGTATATCTAGTATGCCTAGGCTACAGGAAACTGCGCACGCAAAACGTATAAAGTGACATACAAGTGTGAAAGACATCTAATGTACTATTAAATTAACATAGGACGGCTCATGCGAACTGCATCGTTGAGCCAAGGGTACACTGATTACTACAACAAAAACTTCGTTTGAACATCTACGTATTGTTTTTATTTGAGTATTTACTTTATATACAGACACTCATACTTAATCCTCACGCCTTTGTCTCATGGGAGTAGGCAGAAACGACATAACGCCACCTGCTACGATCTTTACATAATCCTTTATCGGCGGGATAATTGCGTATCACACAACATTAGCGATGGCTTAAATTTTGATAGTCCAACAACATTCATTGCGTTATTTACGATGTTGAGCAGAGTAATTTTTTGAATATATAAAGTAATGGATAAGCAATATCCTTCAAAAGTATTCAGATTGTGATTGATACCTAGTATGCTACGCAATTATAGTACTGGTCATACCCACTCACTCACTGGCCTGGCCACTTTATATGTGTGTATTATTCAAGCATTGCGTAATGCTGTGCGATTTGGTTTTGGGCCATTTTTCTTAAAGTAATTTGTACCTAATCTCGTCAAAAAAGGGGCTATTTTCAATCGTGGTTACCTTATAAATTAGCCCCTGCAATCGCTTCGAACCTAACCAGCCATGTCTGATTGCCCTAATTCATGGTTTCGCATTTAGAGTTCACTGTAGATGAGCTATTTAGGATAGCGCTTTTCCGAATAAGAGTTATTCGAGAAAATGTTTTTTGGAGGTTCCGTGATATTGGCTCTTTGGAATAGGAGAATAGGAAGACGAAGTACTATTTTTTGGAATAGGAGAATTCATACTTTAGTAACTATACTGACTGCGATCACCAATGTATTTGACAAGCATGGCCATGGTCTGGTGCGCACGAGTGCACGGCGCTATATCAAGCTAAACATTTTCAGTCGTCGACCGTAGGTTCAATTGAGGTAAGGGACTAAATATGATTTTTCAGGAGAGGCCGACAAAGTTTTTTTGCGGACTAAATCGCCCATAACTTTTTTAGCTATTAACCTTTTTCGGGTCTGATTTCACACATAATCTTGTATTTTAGTGCTCTATCTACATGTGTAACATTTATTTAAATAAGTTAGCTATTTAAGAAAATAGATGTCCCTTACAACAACGTATTTTGTTAGTAATGTCCCTTACTGACCAAGTAACTTGTAGTCCCGTCCGCGCGTCCCTTACATTAAATTGACCTCTGCGTTGGATCCAATCTATTAATAAAAAATAGTGTAAAGGACTTGTGGAAAAAATTTATGAAAAAAATACAGTGTAAAGAGGTTTTTGACAGCAAATGAAGTACACACTTTATATTACTGTTTCTCCAAAAATAAACCATGTAACGGTAATTCGTTGATTGGGAAGACCCTTACCTTATTTGAAGTGGATTGGCGGCGATAATTACACCATTTCAAGTTCCTGTATTGCGTAGTTTTTCAGATACATTGTTATTATGGGGGTGATTCGAAATTTGGATCCAAAAATCATTAGGGTAAGGGACATTTTTCTTAAGCTAGAATTTTTTCATATACACCATTCGATAGAGCGAAAAATTCTGAACAAAACTGTATACTCAACTCATTTTGGGTATTTTGTCCCTTACCTCAATTGAACCTACGGTCGACGTATGCTGACTTCTTACTGCACGAAAAGTCTACACAAAGCGAGGTTATCTAAATTTGGAAATTTATAGCTTGGTATGTCATCGTGTGTAGGTACCTATCAATACTTCGAATATTAATATTTATCTTCAGTTTCATTGCTCGTTGTAGTACCTAGGTAACAAAATATAATGCAGTAACCGATTAGTTGACTGTATCCAAAAAAATATGCTGTTATTTTTCCGCTTTGCATACAAAGCGGAAAAAGAACAAAAAATATTAATACAAATATTTTTTGGCAGACTATTCTCAAAACACAAAAATTATATGACTGACAAATGCATGTAGGTATCCAATCAAACCCGTTATTGCATAATCCTCTATTATCGCTCAAAAATAATAAACGACCTTAGCTACTCGTGAGTTAATTAAAGCTACATACCTACACATAAAAGATACACAATGTAGCATTCGTCCGTGTGTCCACTCCTTTAAACATGTTAGCTAGACTATTGTGCTGCGAAGGTCGACTATAGCTATACCTAACTAGGCTTACAAATGTGCGCTAGCATTTGAGCTAAACGCTTTAATCTTACTTCCTATTCGATTATATTGATGATTTGTTTTGTCCTCCTTTTTTAGGGTTCCGTACCCAAAGGGTAAAAACGACCCTATTACTAAGACTCCACTGTCCGTCCGTCTGTCTGTCTGTCACCAGGCTGTATCATGAACCGTGATAGCTAGACAGTTGAAATTTTCACAGATGATGTATTTCTGTTGCCGCTATAACCACAAATAAAAAACAGAATAAAATAAATATTTAAGGGGGGTTCTCACACAACAAACATGTTTTTTCGGCGTTTTTGCCTTGTTGAACCCTTCGTGTGCGAGTCCGACTCCACTTGGCCAGTTTTTTTTTTTAATGACATGTTCTGTATCGTCGTATTTTTTTTATTGAATAGGTTTTTTATATTATTAACCTAGCACAGCGGAATATTATTAGCCTAAATAGAAAGCTAGCATTAATCAAAACACCTTGACCGTCAGGGATTTGGTGAAATCCCTGAAATCACCGATAAAGACAGAAAGTCAAATAAAACTGGGCTCGCATTTCCTGAACTCTGACACGAAATCAACACGAAGGATTGTCTTCAAACTTAAACCAGCCATGCAAAGTTGTCAATTGGGATACCTATTCGACATTTTTCATGGTTTCGTGGCATGACCTGAAGATTTAATCATCTAAAAATCCCTGATCATTTCTTTGAAACATAACATACAAAACGATTCCTTTCGGTTGTCCCAAATAGAGCAATTCACTAGTGTCAAAGTACACAGCACAAAACAAACAAATATATAGGTGGTTATCTAATTATCCTGAAAGAGTAAGTTATTGCGAAGAATTCCTGCTACTTAGCAGTTAGCAGTAACAAGAAATAATTATTTGTTCAAATGTATGTTCATTGGTCGATGTCTAATTGCTAAGCTGTAAGGGAACGTGCCTTTACGAACCAGGTTCATTGCCACAGGCTAGGATGAGAGAAAAAAGGTCTTATTTTAATATATTTTTGTAGTTCTTAAATAAGTTTTTACTCCATAGGATCGAGTTTTTTGATAGGCCAGGTCCTTTAAGGACATAACACGCGGAGTCAATTTTGAGCTCGAATTTTGATTCTGATGACTGAAATAATTAGAATGATTTTGAAACTCTTGTCTATTCTATTCTATTTTTAAATATGGCAAGTAAAGCCGATGTCGACTATTCTGCCAATGTCAAAAGTGAATTGGAAAAGCAAGTGTGCATTAAGTATTAAAAAAAAATGTGACTACAAATATAAGGTATACCATAGACATTCAAGGTCTCAAAGACCTCCTGTCATTAAAGAAAGACTTTGGAAGAAAAGGAGTTTCTACTTAGGTACCTAAACGAATCGGAGCAATAATATTCCTAGGTTTTTCCTTTGCATAATTTATGAATAAAACGCATGAATTCTCGCCATTATTCGATAGAGAGATAACATAAAAATGTCTGCGTAGCGTGTTTTATCAAGTGCATTTTAAAGAAGGTCACAAGATTGTTCAGCCAGTTAGATCACGGAAATGTTGTGCTGATGAATATGATAGTTTACTTTTATTTAACATGAAAATGCATCACCAACATTTTACTAAAAACTGGATAGGAAGAGATTAGAAGTAGGTACCTGCTGTAAGTCTTCAGTTAAATACGATCACGGAAATACTCGTAATTAACAGGAAATAAAACTGTTACAGGCAGGTAATCTGCAGTTTAGCCATTCCTGAAAATTACAGCAAATTGTTCAAGATACCATCAACAGCAAGCTCGTAGCTCATTATATTCTGCAGCCATTTACAACGTCAAGAACAATGATATTATGACGTTTTTCTGAGAACCGATGGATGCGATGAGAAAAGGACTCAAATGCTTTTAGAAAAAAAAAAAAACAAAACAAAGCGTACGGTCAAAAATTTAAAATAGAATGTTCCGCGTCCGCGGCCTTTACAACGAGCGTGTGATGAAGTGAGGAGTGGGGGGACAGACGGACCGATGACATCACACCGAGTTGCAGTGCGGTGCGACCGCCAACTCTTGCGCAATCGTGCGCCCTTGATCTTGACTGCGTCGCGGCCGCACGCGTGTGCGCACAACACCTACGTTTAAATACTAGGTACACTCGCAGCTATATTTATCTTCGCGCATGTAGGCGCGAAGCGGTAATCACAGAATAAAAAATAATACACAAGTGGCGTTTTGTACTTATTAGCAAATCAGAGTGTTCCGGCGGCTGCGTCAGGTAGGTAAATGTTGTAATAGTGGCGATGTGGATGCGCACGAAATTTGATTTTAAGTTCATCTGCAGCAGTGCATTATGTTTTACAGTTCACTCAAACTTTTATTCTCCAACTAACAGAACACACAATTATTTAACAGGATACGAAATCACATGGCAACTGAAATTTTGGTCCAGATGAAATAAATACGCGCACACTATAAGGACTTATCAATGACGGTTAAACATTTTTAGCATACCTATCGAGGCTGCGTTGAGCAAAATTAATTTATATTATTCCATGTTGTTTTCGAGGTCGCAGACTAAAACCGTTTATACTACGTATAAATTAGTATTATGCCTAGACACAATACCTTTTGTATTTATGTGACGGTTCGTGGATGATTTAACATCTGTCATCTGTGTTGAGGCTACGCACTGTATCTTTTAATAAGCGGTAAATGTATAAATGAGTCGTGACTGGTGTTGAGAATAGGCCTTAAAATTGATAACGCAAAAGTCTGTGGCAGTCGTAAAAACACTTGTAACGATAACCGTGAGTGCTACCTACATACGTATATTACATATAGCCTATAGGGCTGAGCAGTGGTGTGGTGGCCCAGTGGTCTCTGCCGCGACTTACGAGTTGTAGGTCATAGGTCCGAACTTCGAACCCAGACAGGCTTTGTGTAAATTATATCATCATCACTGCTCTCAAAACGGTGAACGAAAACATCATGAGGAAACGGCATGTCCTAGAACCAAAAATTCGAAAACATGTGGCATCTACCAACCCGCACTGGGCCCGCATGGTGGCGCAATCCCTATAACAGGTGTCCCAGCAGTGGAAACATAATAGGCTGATTATGTATAGAGCTGGGACTGCCTACGCGACAGGCGGATTTAGATCCGGTTTCTGTATAAACCGCGGACTCCTAAATCGAGCTACCCTGTATTTTTTGTAAGCATAGAAGTCTATAACTTTTTAAATGGACCTGAATTCTAATTTGGAACAATGACGACACCAACATGATGGCCAGTATGTCAGAGCTTAAACTGCATAAAAAGTTTTAGGCCTATAAACTTACCTCACGTGGCGCACGGTGGCCTGATTTAGGAGTCCGGAGCTCTATCAACTACGAGCTCGAGCACACTATCAATCACGATCTGAATGATTTTCGATACTTAATCATATATTGACTACACAACAACGTAAATAACGTAATGAATGTTGTTGGTCGGTCAAAATTAAATCCATTGCTACTGCGAGTACTGCGGGTTTATTGTGTTACAATAAACCCGTGGGAGTGTATTTCAAAAACAAAATCATAACTGACAGTCCAAATAGGGTTGGGAAACGACTCACCTAGGAAAATATAAACAACACGTTACACCTACCGAATTTGTGTATCTATATATGGAAATATTGTTTTGTATTATATATTTAGACTATTATCTTCTGCTGGACATTTCACCTAGATAGATCCATTCTGAACCACGTGATGTTTTTTTTAAATATATTATTTTATCTGTACTTAAGCGGTTACAAGGTGGGCCGTGAGATTATTTGTTTTGGTTGTCATTTTGATTATGAATGGATTGGGTATAGGTAGATACCTAGCCTTATTTTTTTAAATTGTGAATTGAGCTATACTTAAGTAATTTTAAGCAGTGGAAGTCGACTGGTGTATGACGGGGGTGGCTTAATGAAAACGAAATATTTAAAGGGGAGGCGCTAAGGTAGCCCGCGAAATTCAAATTTTCTTACGTTTTTTGCAATTTGCTGGTCAGTATTAAGTTGTACGTTGATTAAAATATGATTCGCGACCGTAATAAATATGTGTTTACAGAATTATAATCATTAGAATCAATAATACAACTTGTTAAGTTAGTATAATCCTAAAATGTCAAGATTTAATTAGAATTACTTGGTCTTAGAGAGTAGTTGTGTTGATGACTGTAATGATTATAATTCTGTAAATACATATTTGTTACGGTCGCGAATCATAATTTAATCAACGTATAACTTAATACTGACCAGCAATTTGCAAAAAACCTAAAAAAAAAATGACTATCGCGGGCTACCCTGGCGCTTTCGCCTTAGATGAACCAGACAAAAGGACAGGTGTAGCTGGTCAGTTTCTTGTAAAGGCTCCTGCAAACAGGCGCGACGCGCGACGCGAATCGCGCGCGACACAAAGGCACCGCTCGTTGCGCGACTTGCGGTGTCTTTGTGTCGCGTGTCGCGTCGCGCCTGTGTGTACGAGCCTTAACACTTCTGTCCAACTCAAATATTAGCTATTAGTGAAGGTTGGGTGTTTGGGGGGTCGTCCTTTGTGACTTTTGACGTTCAAAAAGTGCTGGTTCTCTATCTAGTAATAATCAGTGTTGAATAAACAGTTTATACTTCGATCAGAAATAGTTAGCGAGACTTTTTGAAATTTGGTGTTCAAGAGGTCATTGGCGTGTTATTTCGAAAATACATTATATAATAATTTTTTTCAGACTTTCAAATACATCCAATATATATTTTTAGTAGGTAACACAGAAATGCTTATGAGAAGCTAATGTTAGTAATGACATGACTTATGAAAAGAAGCGATGATGATGATTATCTTTGGAAACACAAACAGGCTCTAGGGGATTTTTTGCGTTCATGACGGCATTATTTTAGAAATAGTTTTTTGTGTTGTGAACTTTACTGGTAGAAGAATTATTCCATAATGTTTTTTTTTTCACATTTTGAAGCATTCACATCTTGTTTAATAGATTTAGGTTATTTTTTTTACCCTAGCTTTTTTCAACAACAGCAACAATTGTAATTAAAATGATCCTATTTATATGTTACAGCGGCGGGAGCTAGCTCAGACATGGGAAGTGAGCACTATTGCCTAAGGTGGAACAATCATCAGAGCAACCTGCTGGGAGTATTCAGCCAGTTGCTGCACGACGAGAGCCTGGTCGACGTCACGCTAGCCTGCTCCGAAGGTGCATCCATTAGGGCTCACAAGGTAAACTTCGACACACAATTCTATTAATTTAATTCAATTTAAAATATTTTATTTCACATACTTAAACCTATACTGGCACTTAAGAAACGTCAGAAGCTAGGTGACAGAGCACGGAGACGGAGCAGACAATTTTTTCGAACATAATAAGCAATGGATTAGCAATATCTTTTAAAATTATTCAAATTGAGATTGATAGTGTGTTACGCAATGAGGGTTTTCGTGAAAATTTACGATACCAGTTGGCACCACTGTGACAAGAGATCTTCCAATATAAAATATACGATGACGTTCATCATTCGATTCATTCATTCGTTCATCATTCCGTCATGACTAAAGAAAATATAGGCTCTTTGACAGATGCATGGACCTGACGTGCCAGTGCTGCCACCTAGCGAACGTCGTTTCAGAAAACCCTCATTAGGATACTGGCTTGTTAGCAAGTACTAGTACAATTTACTATTTAATAAACTATTTACTTTTAAAAACTGATGCGATACGAGACGATGCGGAGGAATGAAGGACATCTTATGAAGAAAGTTTTGAGTTTGAATGTGAATAGATGCCTATAAGGTAAGACCAAAGAAATGATGGAAGGATTGTGTTAAAGAAGATACGACTAGAAAGAGGCTCAATGCTGTAACGGCTCATAGAGATTTATGTCGTAGAAATCTTGCTAAACATGCCCAAATATATTATACATGTGTAGAAGGGTAGAGGTTAAGCTACGCTTGCCACGGTTGGTCTGCTGATGGGTGACCATCTTTACATACCAATACCCCTCCGTGCCTCGGAAAGCACGTTAAGAAGCTGTTGGTCCCGGCTGTCATTCGTGGATCGTCGACAATCGTTACGGGTCGTCAGAAGCCCGAAAGTCTGAGAACCAGTCTTACCAAGGGGTATCGTATTACCCAGTAAATTGTTGTGGAGGTTAGATAGGCAATCGCTACATGTAAAATACTGGTATTCAGCTGCACCAGGTTAGACTGGAAGCCGACCCCAACATAGTTGGGAAAAGGCTATATAGGCAGATCATGAAAGGTAGGAAGAGGAAAACGGTGTTCCATGTCAAAGATGACCAGACGAGCTTGAGTCCTGCTGATAGCTCGCATTAGCAGCAAACATAAGTGTGTGGAGAAGGCAGCATGAATCCTTTATCCTGCGTGGAATAGACAAATAGAAACACAATCGTACACGCAAACAGGTTGAAGCAAATGATGGGTACCATAAAAACAAGTGAATGGATTGGACTTTAATGGTCTGATACCTCCAAGATTTGAAAACACTTGTCACTTCCGATTTTCGTCTAAAGTTCTCACAGTTGACACTTGGCATTGAGCGATCCTGATCCCGTATAAGTTTAATGACTTCTGTTTAGCACGGCACGTGTAGAAACTTATCGTTACGCCTCATTTCATATTTCATTACTTTGTGTATACCTGTTGTTAATCTGCGCGCTCTTAGGGCCCATTTACATGCTCGCATTACGCATAGATACATACTTTGCAATGAGGTTTTCTTGTCAACCGATTGCTCTTTTTCTCCGTTTGCGGAGGTGCGGCGAAAAGATGGCGTGTGCAAAAGCACTGTTATATAATAACAAATGCGAAGGCAAGATTTAGATAGACAATGTTAAGGTGAATGCGCAGTTGTAGGCCGCGAAATTAAATTTGTCTTACGTTTTTTGAGATTTTCAGGTCAGTTTCAGATTGTATCTTGATCAAAATATGATTGAATTTTCTTTCTTTCTTTAGGTAAACAAAATTTTGTAGGCCCGTGCCTAAAACGTACTATGATCTGTGTGGTCGTGAATACCACAGTAGATATTTACGTATATGTTTCAATATGGGAATTAAAGTACAGAATTTGTAAGAGATGATTTGAAGAAGAAATGCCCTATGTATACTTACTAAGTGTTTGGGCTTACCCTTTTCATCTAACAGAACAATCAGTAGCGTGATAGCGACAATTTCTAACCAACACTGCAAGTGTTATCTCTGGGAAATCAGCTTTATTTACGGAAAATCATGATTTCGAATAACAGAAAGGAGAGGAGATGAGGGGACTGTAGACGCTTATCAGCAAGGGTGAATCCACCGAAACTGAGGTCTGTTCGATTCTCTTCTCAGTTTTGATCGCACTCTGCCTCTCTGCCCGTGCTCTGCCGTTTCAGCTTTTAGAATGCATTTTTTAACGGGTCTTGGATTGTTGTTTTGTTGTTAACGGTAGGTACCTAGGCACTGGTTTGCATTTGTTTTCATTTTTGTTACAATATTTGGTACCTACGTTACTACGCATAAGTAGGTATAAGCATAGTTTTCCCACAGCTGGGACAAAGGCCTTCTCTCGGTGACTTGGTAGATGTCACATGTCTTCGAATTTTTGGTTCTAGACCGGTTCGCCCACATTTATTTAGGTGGTTGGCGAATCCATTGTCACCCACCAGGCACAAATTCAGAATCCGCTCTGCTGCTGAGAAATTCCTCATAGGAAAATGTACGTACTTAGATTCATACTTACCTCAAAACACTCCCCGGCCAGGGTAGGTCTTCAACCCAAGACCTCACGCTCAGCAAAAGCGCTGAGGAACATATAGGAATTTTCAAAGATCAGCGGGGTAATTGCGTAACACACTTTAAGTAACAATGGGTTTCATTTTGACAGTTCGACAACATTCATTGCGTTATTTACGTTGTTGAGCAGACACGTTTTTCGAGCATATGAAGCAATGGATTAGCAATATCCTTCAACATGATTCAGATTGAGATCGATAATGTGTTACGCAATCCCTAAAGCTTAACGTTATAATAAACCGAGGTTACCGAACGTTAAGTTAAACACCAGTTAAAGAGTCGACTGTGATGGGAATTATGCAGCCAATACCGTTTAGATTTAATAGCCATTAATCGGAAATACGAGGAAATATTTTCATCTCTAACACGATCAGTTTCTGTGAAGCGAACGATAGGCTAAGACGTTTTACCGCGTAAGTTTACTTACCTATGAATTCTAAGTAGGAATGTAAGTGAGGATTCGAATGAATAAAAGCCCAATGAATTAAAACCAGTTAGAATTAAAGCTGAATCAAAGAAGCGAAGAACGATGCGGAAAAACTTAATAGTAGGTATTTTATCAGATTTTTGTCTCAGCGTAAAATTGTGTTTCAAATCCAGAGTTACTGTGCCCATATGTGTTCCCTGTCATGAGGTCGCAGAGTGTACCTTGAGCCTATGTTTAAATTGTGCAATTTCGCTCTGGCAACCCATTCAAATAATCTGACGGCCGACGCATCCAGCAATTAAAACAAACGATAAAGCAAAACGCTTGCCTCGTTTCCAGGTAGTGCTGTCTGCGTGTTCATCGTACTTCCGATCTCTGTTCGTGGACCACCCGTCGCGTCACCCCATCGTGATTCTCAAGGACGTGGGTCTTGAGGAACTACGGACCCTGGTAGACTTCATGTACAAGGGCGAAGTCAACGTCCAGTACTGTCAACTGCCTGCTCTCCTCAAAACTGCTGAGAGCCTTCAGGTAACTATTCTATTTTTTAAATACTTCGAAATTATAGACATTTATCTTTTTTTATCGATATTGTTAAAGGTTTTTTAAAGGTCACCTCTACCGACTATCTTCATTATGCACAAGTCACTGTCTTGTTTGTAGCTAACTACACGAATATACACACATCAAAAGTGTCTAGGGATCAAGCATTTTTATGCGGATTTCTTGAGATTGAGATGAGGCTTTGTAATAAATTTATGATTTTATAAATTTATATAGATCCTTTTTGGTGCATTTCATAATTTGAAACAGGATCAAATTCGAGTAAAAGTTGAAAATCAGCTGTCAATATTTTCCCTATAAAAACATACAACGCATTGAAGACATTATTAGTGCTACTGTTTCCCTACTACTGATTAAAACCAACGTTATTATGGAGCGGCGACGTCATTTAAGCAGGGAAGAAATGCTCAGAGCCGTGGGAATGATAGAAGCTGGTTCCCGGCAACGTACTGTGGCTTTAGCTCTGAATACAAGTCAGAGTGTTATCAGTCGACTTTGGACACGTTACCGAAGCACTGGTACCGTGGCTGAGCGCCATGGAGGACGGTATCGCTGCACCACACGGAGACAAGACCGATTCATTCAAATCTTAACTCGAAGAGCTCCAACAATAACCGCCATGATGTTAGCCGTGAGGCTTCATCACTCTTCAGGGAACTTAATTAGCGACCAAACAGTCAGAAACCGCTTGCATGAAGTGAATCTTCATTCCCGAAGACCGCTACGGGTACCACCTATAGCAATGCACAATCGTAGGATTCGATATCAATGGGCTCTTGAACACAGAAATTGGGCAGAAGAACAATGGCGTTTCGTGTGCTTTTCTGATGAGTCTCGTTTTGGTATGAGACCGGATACAAGACGTATACGACACTGGCGAACCCCTGGACGCCAACAGCGATTAAAATCCTGCCAGGAAGTCCATCCTTATAGTGGTGGAACCATCATGGTATGGGCGGGTATTTGGATCGGCGGAAGAAATGAGTTGATTTGGATCAGAGGCAACCTCAACGCTCAAATTTATGCTCAGACGATTGTATCTGACGTCATCGTTCCTCTACAAGTGCAAATCGGTCCCTTATTTGAGTTAATGCATGATAATGCACGACCGCACACCGCAAGAGTTGTAAGACAGACTCTCGCCGCAGCTAACATCAATGTCCTGCTCTGGCCTGCTCAGTCGCCAGACTTGAACCCGATTGAGCATGCATGGGATATGCTACAGAGAAGAGCTCTGCCGAATATGGAGGGTATCCAGTCGCAAGAAGACCTTTTTTTGTTGTTGCAACGAACATGGGCGGCCATTCCACAGCGTGATTTGGATGAACTCATTTTGAGTATGCCAAACCGATGTTCTTGTGTTGTTAGTGTTCGCGGTAGAAACACGGATTATTAATTGTTTAAGTTACCCAATAAAATTTTAAAGAAAACTGTTATTTCAGTCTTTTTTTCGAACTTTAATGTTAGTGGTTCAAATGTCAAAAATCCCATTATTAGGAAAATGGCAAATTTCTTTATTAATGCAAAGGTGACTTAGTTTATCGTTACTGTGACAAACGAAAACACTTTATTTGATGAATCCTTAAAGAAAAATTTAATTAATATCAATCAGGAGAAAAGTTATTGCAAAAATATATGTTGATCCCTAGACACTTTTGATGTGTGTATAAACCAGGAATAAAATTAATAAAACTAGCTTCTATTGAGACTAGTTTCCAGCCTGCCTGTTATTGCAAATAAAATATTAAGGTCAAGTCTATTTCAATTGCTGAATGAGCACAACATCGCCTATTTTTTTATACTAGAATACGCACCCATTTATCCTATTTTAGTTGTAGGTACCTATTATGTAAGCAACTAATTTATGTTTGTTATCAGTTATATAAAAGACTAGCTTCAAAATATTTTATTTCACATAAACCTACATGGGCACGTATGAAACGTCAGAAGCTAAAAGCACGATTCCAATTGGTCGTTTCCTATGGAGAAGAACCGACAAGAAACTCCACGTTTACACTTTTTTTTAAATAACTGGCTTTTTACAATGTTTTCAAATTACAGTAGATACCTATGGGAGGACAGCGTAATCCTGTCATCAAGTACCAGGTACTTGATAAAATAAAAAATAGTCTACAGATCTAAAGTCTACAAAACTACAAAGTCCTCACATTTACAAAATAAGAATCTATCAAAAGGATAAATAAAATATAAAAACCTACTAAAAGCAAGTGATATGATTTCCATTACAACCACTAATAAAGAGCTGAAAAATTAGAATGGTCTGTATATAATTTCAAATAATAAAAAGTCAAAGAAGCATGTAAAAAATAAATATCATAATTTGAGAGCAGTTAACCGGCTTTGGCAACTTATTATAAAATCGGATGCTGTTTACAAGAAATGACTTGCTAGTTTTAGTTGATCTAAATTTAGGTATCACAATTTCATTTTTACTACGTGTATTTATTTATATGTATTATGGAAATCGCTTCTTATTTTGAAAAGTCCTAAGTTTTTGCGAACATACAAAATACTTTCTAAAATAAAAAGAGAAGGCAGAGTTAATAAATATCGATTTCTTTAAATTTGTTTCTAATGCGCCTGCCACACACTCGACGAGTGGCATGGGAAGTAACGAGGAAAGGAGGCAGAGACATAGTGTGGCAACATTACTCGTCATGCCACACGTCATGCTCCTCGTCCTACCCACTGCTCCCTATTTTGTCGGTTTTTGCGCGCGAGTCAAAGGACCGGCAATACGAGTGCGAGTGGCCGGCCACATAATCGCGCGGTCGCAGTCTGCATGGAGCGCTCGCGCAAGACGCACGCGTATGCAAAATTGGAAATTATGTCTTCGCCAAGCGTGGAATGGTCAAATGAAAAGGTGTTAATAATCCACCATCTCCGTTGGCGAGGACGACGACGACGATGTATATTTCTTTTTACTACATTAATATAATTAGCTATACTAAAAATGCATAGCGCGCACGCTGCCACCGTTTCAACGTCCATTGTCTCACCAAGGCAAATGACAAGTGAGGAGCGTCGCGATTAATTGCGCGAGTAGAGCAGTGTGTGGGCAGAGAGGGCAACATCGCGGCAAATCACGGCAGCGCGAGGAGCATAGCGATGAGCAGCGCAAGGAGCATAGTCTGGCAGGCGCATAAGAGACTCGCGAGGACCCATTTTATAGATTGCGCGGATCTTTTGTAAAATGAAAAATTTATCTACGTCAGCTGCCGATCCCCACAGCAGAACAACCATAAGACATAATACTGTGGAAATAAGCAAAGTATACTAACCTAGCTGTGGCTATATCTGTCAACTGCCTTATTTTTCATACTGCATATGGAGCTGAACTTAATCTACCTGAAAGAGCTCTAATGTGTGCGCCCCATTGTAATTTTGAATCTAAATAAATTCCTGCAAATACAGTTTCCGTAACAGCATCTGGTTTTTTGCCATCAAGTTTTAAATTCAGACCCACTTGAGGTACATTTGGTAATGAGAACTTAAGATATTTAGTTTTGTTCACATCAAGTAAAAGATTATTAGCTGCAAACCATTTCGAAAGAACAGCCAGACTTTCTGTAAGACATCCGTATCTTTTCTATCTATTTTAAAAATAAGGGTAGTGTCATCAGCGAATAAAATGATATCCGACAAGTTAGCCATCACCTATTATCCTATATCCTATAATATGTCCTTCCCTAGGATGCAATCTATCTCTTTGCCAAATTTTATCGAAATCCGTTCAGTGGTTTAGTGAAAAGGTAACATACAGATAGACAGACAGACAGAGTTACTTTCGAATTTATAACATTAGTATGGATTTTTTTTCCAGGTTAAAGGACTTGCTGAAATGACTACCCTAAGCGCCGCCGGCATTGAAACAAGAAAAGTTCAAGAACCAATGGAAGAGTGTCAACCACAAGACACGAGGGAAAGTTCAGAATCACACGAGAAGTTGGACGGCAGAGATCACAGGGAAAAAGAGGATCGGCGCGAACTGAAAGACACACGGGAAGTCCGTGAAAGAGAAAACAAAGAGACTCGTGATGTAAGAGAAACTCACGTAAGAGAGAGTCACACAAGAGATTCTCGAGAGTCGAGAGAACCAAGAGAACACAGAGACAGAGAAATTAGAGAACCTCGGGATTTAAGAGAATCTCGAGACATTAGGGAACCAAGAGAACCTCGAGACTTGAGGGATCCCCGCGAACTGCGGGAACACAGAGAGTCCAGAGAAACTAGGGATATTTCTCGAGACTTGATCCCGGTTCGGGACCCTAGGGATTTACGTGAATCTCGGGAAGCTCGCGAACACAGAGAAATGCCCGAAGCGTCGCCCCCGAGGATATCCCCGTTACTTTCAGTTCGGCGATTTAGGCCAGACATCACGGGCGAGACTCCAATCCTCTCACATCCTCCTATCCCTAAAGACGAGCCTCCTGATGAGCCCATGCGATCATCGTCACCAGAAGACGATACGGTGTCGATTAGATCAAATGGAGCACAAAATGAAAGTATCGGTACGTAACAGTTACGATACTTAAGTTAGTAAATCTATCAGGCGTTAGGTTTAATTTATATTATATTATTTGTGGCCACTCACAACAATGATTCCCTAAACTTATTTCTATTATTTACTTAAGTACTTGCTTACTATAACTGCCTACTGCCAGTAAGCACGGTAGAGTAGGTACCCTTGTATGCAAAATTAATTTATATTTTAGATAAGTAGGCGACTATTAGGTACATAAAATCGCCATTGTGCTATTATTGTTTTTCTAGAAAATAAGATACCTACCTAGTAAATATAGACAGCAGTCTATTTATTTATTTTAGTACACCAGCAGCAGTACATATAAAGAATTAAAACAGAAAAATAACATATTAATCATAAAACAACATCGTATTATTTTTTTTGTTAATTTATGAAAATACAAAACACACAAAAAAAAAACAAAATTCAAATTATGTGGATATTTATTTGCATTTTATTACATAAAATGATGTAAAATGTTATCATGAAAGGTGAATATTTGTGTAAATGATATTTGAGATTCATTTCAGCCGAAAGATGTCCACTGCTGGACATAGGCCTCCCCCAAGCACCTCCACTTTGACCAGTTCTGTGTTTCTCGCATCCAACGGGTTCTTGTGGCTTTCACAAGGTCGTCGGACCACCTTGCTTGTCGAACGCTACGTCTTACAGTACGCGGTCGCCACTCCAGAACCTTTCGGCCCCATCGACAATCTGTTCTGCGAGCAATGTGCCCTGTCCACTTGGCAATTCTCCGAGCTATGTCGGTTACCTTGGTTCTCCTGCGGATCTCCTCATTTCTGATTCGATCACGCCGGGAAACTCCATACATAGCCCTCTCCATTGCCCTTTGGGTGACTTCTAGCCTTCTAATAAGGCCCATTGTGAGCAACCACGTTTTAGTGCCATATGTCATCAGTGGCAACATGCACTGCTCAAAGACTTTCGTCTTGGGACACTGCGGTATGTGGGACGAGAAGATATTGCGTAGCTTCCCGAACGCTGCCCAGCCGAGTCGGATTCGACGATTGACCTCTTTCTCGAAGTTGGACCTACCTAATTGGACAGTTTGTCCTAGGTAAACATACTCGTCCACGACTTCGAGTGTAGCGTCTCCGATCTTTATGAGAGTGGGTGTTACATGGGCATTTGACATGACCTTCGTTTTGTCCATGTTCATTTTAAGACCCACTCTTTCGGAGGCTAGCATTGTACTGATATCCACCATAGTCTCAGCTATGACTACGATGATATCATCTGCAAACCGAAGGTGAGTTATGTACTCGCTATTGATTAATGCCAGCCCCTTTCCAATCCAAAAGCTTGAAGACATCCTCCAGTGCAGCGGTGAACAGTTTCGGAGAGATAACGTCTCCCTGTCTCACACCTCGCTGCAGAAGGATAGGTTTCGAGGTCTGATCCTGGAGTCGGACTGACATAGTGGCGTTTTCATACAGACACTTCAGCACCTCGATGTACTGATAGTCGATCTGGCACCGTTGAAGAGACTACAGTACAGCCCATGTCTCGATCGAATCAAAGGCTTTTTCGTAGTTCACAAACGCTAAGCAAAGAGGCGGGTTATACTCTTCGGTCTTCTGTATAATCTGTCGCAGCGTATGTATGTGGTCTACGGTGCTAAAGCCTTTACGGAATCCGGCTTGTCCGGGAGGCTGGAAGTCGTCAAACCTGCGCGCGAGACGGTTCGTGATGGATGATTTTCGAAAACAGCTTGTACACGTGGCTCAGAAGTGAGATGTGCCTATAATTCTTAAGAAGGGTATTGTCGCCCTTGTTAAAGAAAAGTATCACCACACCTCTGTTTCATGCCTGTGTTTACCCTCGAGTATGAGATTTAAGATTTAATATGAACATAAATTTACAAAATTGATTTATTTATTGGTGAATCTATGTACTCAGTTTTCAGTTATTTTTAAATCTCTTTTCGTATATAATTTATTTAGATTAGCATCGAATTATTTTTAATACACTGTTTCCAAAACTGATTGGTTTTTTAGTAATGCCGAAAGGTCGAGGAGGAATGATTTCTAGTTAGCTAAACTTTGCCTATTAAATTTTCAAATGAAATGAAAACAAACCAAAGTAGCATCTTTTGTTGCAATCGTCTAATAAATTACCATTAGGATTCATAATCGACTAATTAAACAATTACGATTAGTGGGTCCATCTCTAGTTTGTTTTGACTTTTGAATTTGACATTTTGTTTGACAGTTTGTCGTTCTTGAATACGAAGTGTTTATAAAAACGAAATGTTAGGATTTTAAGTAATAAATGGAAAGTCCAACGATATTTTATATAATACAAGTTAAATCAACAAACTTAAACATGATATCAATGATTTGTCTCACTCAAAACTATGCAAAACATAGTGTAAAATCAATGTTTAACTTGGGTTCAGTAACTTGAGAAAAGGTATACTTAGTTACTTACTTTTATGTGTATTTCAAAGTGGATAAAGAAATAAGAAGGTATGATATACCAAGTCAGTATACCACTTCATGTAATGACGTGATTAATAGAACTAAAAACATTCTAAAACTTTCATGGATAAAAAAAAAAAGTTTAATGTCTCAGTCTAATTGCTAATATTTTGGGTCTCCTTGCCGAGTATAGGGTCTGAGGGTTGTCCTAGATAGCATGCATAATATTTTTTTAACATCTTCAGCTTTAGGCTGCCTTTCCACGAGAGATGAGACAACCAATAACATCGCTTCATTTCTTCATTTTTATAGCTTGAACTAAGTTAGCGTTGGTATTGGTTAGTCTTACACACATCCCTCGCTACGCATCCTCGCTCATCTCTGGTAGAAAGGCAGCCTAAAAGCTATAAGGTTCATTTCAACTCAGCATTAGGTACTTAGGAATCTAAATATTACTAACTTTACTTTCAATGTTTTTGGAATAACACATTATAATCTGTATTTTCAGGATTAAACATGACGATAAACAGTCACAGCAGTAGCAGTGTACTAGGAGCCCATTACTCTCCAGTGGAGGCGCGGCTAAGTGTGCTGAACACTATATCGCACCCTGGATTGACCCACCCATCGCACGCATCTTTGCCTAGTCCGAGGAGTGAACCTATTGCAGGCCCCTCCGGACTCCCTCCTGTTCAACAAGTACCCCTAGTATGTATCATCTGTGATGTATTTTATTTTTTGACTAGCCGTAAGTTCTATAAGATCAACATGTTCCATAAGATCAGTATGTCTAATACTTCTGAAAGTGTAAAGACGACAGAAAAGTCTGTGATAAACAGATGTTAGAATCTTTAAACTGCTCTCCCGTAAAGTTGGGCACTTGCAGTGTACTTTTTGTATGGCCTGTTCATATAGCTATGTACAAAAAGAGTAAGTACATTGAAAAAACTACAACTGTTGTCGGGAATTGAAATACAAAAATATTGGCAAAGGTCTATATTATTATGTTAATAAATTCAATCAAAATTGTCACATTTTTTTAGGAGACTTAATGTATTTATTTTAAAGCTGTAAAATTAGATTGAAAGCAATGTTAATCCTGCAACCACTAATAAAAAAATAAAATAATTCCAGTCATTGAAGAAAGAAATTGACTGGGACAGGAGCAATGAAGAGAAGGTGGGTGGAGAGTCATCATCAGAGTACCGAATGCAACACGAATCTGTGAGTAGTAACTGTTTATATTAAATGTGTCAAGATGTATACTTATGTAGATGGAACACAATTTAAAGCAAGCGTTTAGAAAACAAAATAAAAAATTGTTTGGCAAAGAGGTAAAGAAAGAATAATAGACAAAAGAAACTTGTTTTTTTTTGTCTATGGCTTAATATAATCCATAGCTGGTCAATAAATAGATTCTTAGCAAAACAGATTTATTTACAACACTGAAAAAAATCAGCAAGATTCTTTTTACTTGTAACTAAATAAGTCATTATTATTAAAAAAAAATATTAAGACCAAAATGAATGCTAGCTGATCAAAACTTTACATTGTGTTCATATAAACATTGATGGATGTCACTGTATATTTTTTATTGAGACATTTGCCAATATTTATGTATGTATATAAAGTATGTAGATAATAATGCATGTGTGTATAAGTAGTTTGTTATAAATGTCTCTGTATATAATGATAGATCTGTGTTGTATTGCATGTTTCATTTATTTTTCCACAATCATAAAATGTTTGATGTTTATTATTAAAAGTAAATTCCTTCAAAATTGCCAATGTCTAGCAAAACAGGCTAGTCGTTCTTTATGTCCGTACTGTATAAAACAGTATTTTCGTTTTCTATAAAAAAAAAAACATATTTGCCCAATTAATTAAATGTCTAGACTGCCTTGTGCTTGTCAACATTCCAATGAGTTTCTTTAGTTTGTGTAAATACTTATGTATGTTGTGTGGCTGTTTGATTAATACTATATGTCAGGAACATTGTTGTATGGTAGGCCTACAAATTTAAGTGGTGGCACAAAATAAAGTAATTAACACGGTCTTGTGAGGATCCCTTAACAATTAAGTAATATTTAATTTGGCTGTTGGTGTTTATGTTTTAATTGATTAGTTAAACGCATGCTTGTTTGATATGCTGCGCTATTTTGAACATCGAGTATTATGCCTTGCTGTCAAGAAGTTGACCTTCATTTTGTTGGCCATCATTTTTATATCCATTCATTTTGTTTGATATATATTTTGGGCAGTTTTTATTTTAAATTTTGGCCATATTACATGCATACGTTGTTGTACGAATCTGTGATTCAGTACGCGTGCGCGTTGCTAAACAACAAGGCATTACGTGTTGCCGGCTCCCGGGTCACTCCTGCACATTGTATGGGCAAAAATGAGCGTCAACTTCTTAATTAGATAGTGGAAATTAAAAATATACCGAGACTGCATCTCAATTTAGAAAGTAGTGGTAGAGATATTGCACACAGTTTCGTCCGTGTAAAATGGAACAAGAAAAAAGAAGTTGATGTTCTTTTTTGTGGTTGCAGGAGTACGATGGGTCCGGTAGGGGGCGAATTGATGAAGGGGAGAGGGGGTATCCTTGCATACACTGCGGTGCTGCGTTTCCACATCAGAGCAAACTGACGCGGCACATACTGACGACGCACACGCTCGACTCGCTGAAGTACCGCGACGTCTTACTGGGCAGGCCGCTCGGCTTGCCCATGATAGGCCAGTTCAGTGACCCCACGTACATGAGTATGCATGCCGAGGAGTCCCCCATAGAGCTGGACATAGGAGCCGTGGAGCCGGGGAACGTAGTGCTGTGCAAGTTCTGTGGGAAGAGCTTCCCGGATGTGTCGTCGTTAATAACACATTTACCGGTGCATACGGGGGACCGGCCGTTTAAGTGTGAATTCTGTGGAAAGGCGTTTAAGTTAAGGCATCATATGAAGGATCACTGTAGAGTTCACACAGGTAAGCATATTTATCTTATCTTTTCTACTCCTACATTTTGTTATCTAATTAATTCAATTATTTCTTCTTTCAAAAGTTTAAAGAGTTCATTAGATACTGGGATAAATCTTGATTCCTAGAAGTTCTAGTGGTTTCCGAATAAAAAGGCGTTCTTTTTTTACTTCCTTTTTTATTAAAAGCAATTTTGTCGTTAATTACTAGGACTATGAAATTCATTTTCACTAATTCAATCGCCATTTAGCTAGCCGTTTTTTGTAAAACATTTGAATATTTTTCACTTTTTATAATTATGATTAGGCATAACTTTATTTCCTGTCTTCATAACTAACTGTACCATGTTACCTATTTCAGGAGAACGGCCATTTCGTTGCGGGCTGTGCGGCAAGACATTCTCGCGCTCGACAATACTGAAAGCGCACGAGAAGACGCACTACCCGAAGTACGCTCGCAAGTTCCTGTCGCCCAGCCCCGTGGACACGGAGGAGGAGAGTCCGCACCAATGAGCCTCGGACCCCCGTAGTGCACAATTAGCCTTCCACGATATATTCACCAGTAACACAAACTATTACTGGAAATAGTCAATGTGAGCGAGAAGTGATAGTTGAATGAACAAATGGAGGACAATATGTTGTAATTAGTTAAGAATGTGATTAAAACGCCGCAACTGTGATCTGAATGATATGAATAATATTTGATATTTCACTAATAGATAATTGATACACTAAAGTTGATACTGTCTTCTTAAATTTATTTCGAACATTTTTCAGTTTCGTTCTTTTTGCTTTGTTTCTCTCTTAAGAGTTTTTTGAACGTTAGGTGCTTTCTTTATGCTTTAGTTTATAATAAAAAGTAAACTCATCTTACGATGGGTCATTAGACGGCATAGCCAAAGTTAGCTAGAGAAGTATGAATCCTTTTAATAACGTTACTTTCGAAATCGAGATAATAACAAATGCTTTTTAGTTTAATTTGCTTGTACAAAAATGTTTTTTTAATGATTCGCATTGGTTGCAATTTCGAATATTATCGAAATTAACGGAGAAATTGTAAAATATCATATTAATTTAGAGCTGGCATAATCCTTAGAGACTTGCATATTTATTATAGTAGTATCTTGTCAGAGTTGATTTTATAAACAAAATTAAAGATTGATTAAGAGTGCTTTAATTATTATTATTAGAGACCATACGAAAATTGCACTCAACATAGTTGGTAACAATTAAGAAGTTAGGATTTGAGATTTTTACTAATTTTATGTCTTTCGAAGTTAACGACGCACGCTCCCCTGAGGTAATTCAAAAGCAATATTATGACATATAAATGTAAATAACATATAGTTTGATAATATCGGATTTTTAGGAAATTTATTAGAATGTAAACGCTTCGGTAGTTCTGTATTCGGTATACACGGGGAGGGTTGTGGATGTGATCATGGGAATCAAAGCTTTAAGCGCTGTTTCTGTTCTGTCCGAGTGCCGTGCCTCTTACTGCGTGCCCCATGCCGCTCTATTCACTCGATATGTTTATTTTAAAAGCCGTTATTGTCAAATACAAACTTGTAGAAACTTGTGGAACCACACCATGTAAGAGGCATGGCATATACATATAAGTATATATCAAATTTTCTATCTATTTTCATACTGCAGAACCACATTGATTTATGATTATTCAAAAGTTTCAAACCCTGCGGATATCGACGTTTATTAAGAAAGCACCGCACTTTAGATTTTATCGTCTGAAATAATCCCTTTTCCATTAGTTAAATATAATCAGACAATCACTTGATCATTCGATCCTGACGGATGTGCCCAGAGTTTGAAACTCCACACAATAATCGCTGTGTTCAGTAAATTCAACAGAGTCAAATACAGGGATATTTTATTGATCGTAAGATTCATTATTTTTCAACACCACCATATTTTTGTTCAAATACGATTTTAGACATAGCCTTTATTTTTCGGGCTCAGAATTTATAGAAAATATTTGTTTTATTATACAAAGTTTCATATTTCGACATCACAACCGAGAAATTTAAAGCTTTGATTTGAAACTGATTGGATGTTGGCTCATATAGTCTGTAAGTTCAATGGAAAATTACTTATACATAATGTTGATCTGCCCACGGTACTCTCTGGCTAGAACATGCTAATATCTTTATAGAAATTTATATCATTATCTTAATGTACCTAAATGGTTTACGTAATGTACTAGTAGATAGACTGAACTGCCTAATCATTTCATAATCTTTTGGTCATGGGACATATCATTTTTATATAAAAATACTATAAATTTCACGGATAAAATAAGGGTGACTTACACTTATTTTATAAATATATATTATTTATAAAAGTAGGATATTAAAAATTCTTTGTAAACGTTTCGTTCTGAATGTAGGCGTTTAAATTTCTATGATTGTAAACTAGATGTTTAGTGATTCATAATTTTGGGTTCACTCAAAAGAAAGTATTATGGTAATATAGAAAAAGATCTGTGATATATGTCTAATACAAGTAAGGGTATTACATCTGGGAGTTTATGATGCGATCTCAGAATGTGATTTCAAATATTTAGGATTTTAGGCCGCACCGTTGAGATCTTAAATCTTAATAATGTGATGGATTTAATCATTGAAATTTTTTTAAACGATAAAAATTAGCTTCTAAAGATTACAGTTGCGACTTGAATTATTTTATTAACGTTAGCAACATTTAAATAGATAAATTCGTTATTTTGTAAATTCAAATGAAAAGTTCAAAGAAGCGCATATTGTGGGACGAGAAGCATTAAAATTAGGAAACAAAAATTCTGCAACAGATCTCATTGCTATTTATAAGTTGTTTAGGCATCGTATAGAAATTAAGGCCAGTACGCTATTCGTTGATTTAATTTTGGTATATCTAAAGTACTTATTTTAACTCTATATACTTATTTGGATTGCAAACGCCTAACATTCCAAAATTATTCCAGTGTCAACTTGGTTACTTTGTAGCAAATGCCACCGATACATTATAGGTAAATATTATATGAGCTATTTAATGTAAAAAGTCAAAATTCTGTAGTATGGCCGCCGTGAGTACCGGGGCATTTCAAACTCGTTTATAAACTAAGTTTATTTCGTTTGAATGGAATGTTACGATAATAGTTATTGAATTAATGATGTGGTAGTGTTTTTAGTGGAAGCTCTTCCAGCACGTGGTAATATTACACTTGTTTTTCGAGTATTATGTGATTGTTTATATAACATGGTTGACGAGAATGTGTGCTTTATATTGATCAAAGTGATTTGAAAAATTGCTAGCAATATAATTTACATTCCATAAACCAGTCAATTGTATATCGACGTCTACGCGCTGAGGATACCAGTAACTGTTTTTTTACTTGGGCAGTTTGATCTTGTTTCTATTTAAGTGTTTCCTTTCCTACTAGAACTTGGCCACGTTTTCGTCGTTATAACCTATTGACCGCTTGGTTTGGCTTACCCCCTGCGCTCTGCGCATAAATCGACATATAAATATCTACGACAAATTAAATAAAAAACAAAAACTAACATAGGTTCTCAGTCGTATAAATACGACTGAGGTGCTACAGCCACGAAAGCATTTGTCGTATTAATCCGACGGGCGGTCAATAGGTTAAGTAAATTTAATGATTCATGAACGATGATGTGAATTGTTTAAATACATATTGTTTCGAACACTCCTGTGTAAAGTTTAGCGAATTTACTATGAAAATAACTTGGGAAAGTAAAATTAAATGTTGGTCTATTGTTAAAACTCACACAGTATATAAAATGCATTTTAGATAATAGATTGGTAGATGCGCTACTTTCCGGAGCTAGAAATGAGAAATGAATAAAATTCAATAAAAATGATAAAAAAATGAGACACCAGAATGTTGCTATTTGAAAAGCTGCACTCGCTTTTGTTTTTATCAGAGTCGAACGTTACCAAACTGTATAGCAATATTGAAACCTTGATTAATGTTCCTCTTCTTATTTTAAGAAAGATTAAATATTTACAATTTACAGAAATACTTAATAGCAATAAATAAATGGTTAATAATGATGCGAATTAACAAATTTGTACGAGTTTTTATCGAAATAGTTTTTTATAATAATACAGAATGCAGTTTAAAAATACTATTTTGTTTCCTAACTTTCAGAGGTAATATTTATTATTAAAATAAATGATATTCAAATAGATTTATATCTATGTATTTACGTGTATATAGGCAATGTGGTAAATGTTGTTAGTAAAATATAAATTAGGTACATGAACAATAGATTATACTACCCCCAAGTGCAGTTATTCAAATTTTAACATTTGCCAGTTGTTGCCACGTCCCCGCAGAGTTCACACGCCGTTAGCACAAATAAATGATACATAATTATATAATATACATATATATTGATAAACTTTATTATATATATATATTTTAAATTTACGTAGGTATCTTTCTAAGTACCTACAGAGCATGATAACTTTTAAGAAAACACTAGCACGAAATATTTCATGTGTTGAAATAGTTACGACGTAGATTCATTTTTATATTATCATAAATTGTGACCACAGTTTTATATTTAGAGTGCCTCTTGCCTATACAAGACTTATATAAAGGCTGCAAATCACGGATTAAACATAGAATATGTAGCAGATAGAGAGAAAAACTGTAATTTTTATGGTGAAAATTGTAAGTTGCGTTATGATATGTGACTTGCGCACTCTACTGTCCTATGATTTGTATGCGTGACAGCCGCGCCCGAGGCGATCGTATCCCAGCTAGCGCATTCCAGTCGAGTGGTGTTAACAGCCAGTGCTAGATTATGTTCTTGACCAATATTACTACAGTTGTGTTGTCTAGTGTTAGATAGTGTTGTTAAGTTCGTCCAACATGATCGAGCTAGATGTCGCTGAAGCCTGAACGGGTTCATAGTAATTTAACTTACCATTTTATTTAAGTGGCATACCTAAATATAGAACTTATATTGCAATTTTTCTAAGTTCCTGTAGGTGTATTAATTATTGTATATCGGTACAATTTGTTTTAATAATTATAATGCGTTTATTATAAATTATTTAGAGTTAAACTTTCGTGACTAATATTTGTATTGGCATAATATACGACTAGGTTTTAGTCGCTTCTGTTTCTGTAGTGACAATCAAAATTTTAACCATTGCTGTTTAAATTTTTGAACTTAGGAATGTCTTTAGGTATATAATAAACTTCGTATATTATGCTGGTATAGAATATTTTCAGCACAAGTTCAAATAACGTAGGTCCACTTTATTTATAGAGCTTAATATAGTTGTCGTTTCTTCGTCAGTGAAACGATAATTGTTTCCCCTTAAGCTCTTTTATTTAACATACATTGTTGACATTTTAGATTAGAGAAAATCTGTTTTGCCTTAACATTATTAATAATGTTCATAATGTTGTAACAAAGAGCAGTACAGTTTTGTTGAAAAAGTGTTACAGTATATCAGAACGGATCAAGGATCAAACGGTGTAATGTTTTGTCAATTTTGCAACAATCTAAACAGAGACCCATCGCTGTTGATCATTGTAACTTTTGAAACAAATATAAGCATATCATAGCTGTAAAAATACAATTTTGACAAATAAAAGCTCTACAATCATTACAGACCTATTCTTTTATTGAATCCTTCATCCTGCTTCATGGATTCTCACAGGTATAAATATATGCATAATAACTCATTTAGAAATTCATAGTTGATTTGCGGATAATATGAGTTCTGCTTTCAATTACAGATGTGTTTGGACATGTCATGTGTATCTCCGAGTATCCCGAGCCCCATTCCGGCGCGCTCGCCCACGGCTCTCCCACTCTGGTCCCCCTTGCTGGCGCTGCAAGCGTGCCGCCTGCGCCGCTATCTCAGCGACGACTGCATGATGTATCAGCACCGCCACATGCTTCACTCCGAGAGGCGCCGCTGCGGCGTGTGCCTCGCTTCGTTCCCGTCCGCCTGGCTGCTCGAGCGTCACGCTGCCTTACAGCACGCCTCGCAGACCCCCTGCGACGACAAACCCTTCGTCTGCGAGCAGTGCGGACAAAGCTACAGGTACAGGTCTGCCTACGTCAAACACCGCGAACAAAACCACCGCGCGCGGCTCCCCGCCGACAAACTCTTCACATGCGATGTCTGTGGCATGCAGTTCCGCTACCTCAAATCATTCAAGAAACACCGTCTCAACCACACCCTAGAGCGATTGCATACTAAGAACACAGACACTCCCGAAGGCCCAGATCAAGTCTCCAGCACAAACGAGGCTCTGATCGGCCAGTGCGGCGAAATGGACTTGTCTATGAAGAAGAAGAATAGAAATGATGCGACGACGACACCCGATGAGGTGATCCGGGATGCTGAACAAGATAGCACCGTCGACTCGAACGGCGCTACAGATTCCGTGGTGACCGTAGATGACTCAATAGACTGCCGTACTTCGGGCGCTGAGAGCGAAAGCAAAAGGGATGAAGACAGCACGACTTCCGAGAAGAGGCGAGTGCCTGTCTCATTCGCTAGCATCAGCTCGATGGCAGACAGCTCGGAGAACGAGTCGCGTGCAGACAGCGGCAAGCACGAAAGCTCAAGCTCGCACTCGGGGATACTAAGCTTTATGCAAAACGACGAAAGACAGAGGGACAGGGAGAGGAGATTCGCTTGCCCGTTCTGCGGGAAGTGCGTCAGGTCCAAGGAGAACTTGAAGCTGCACGTGCGGAAGCACACGGGCGAGCGTCCGTTTGTGTGTCTGTTCTGCGGACGCGCGTTCGGCGGTAAAAGCGACCTGACGCGCCATCTGCGCATCCACACCGGCGAACGGCCCTACCACTGCGAAGCGTGCGGCAAGTGCTTCGCCCGCGCCGACTATCTCTCCAAACACCTCACTACGCACGTACACAACACACGCTGATCTAAGAACGCGCCGTCCTTTTCTCGATCTTCGCATACCTCCGGCACAATATAACTGAACTCCATACAGTGTAATTGCTGAGTAATCGTGCTAGGTTTGCGGGATGAATCGTCGGGACTGATGTCCCATCCTGACTTCTCAGGACTTGACTTTTAGGCTGGCGCGTTCCGATTTCGTACAAAGTTGCGACTATTTGATATTGATGATCGTTTTAATTTATTATTTGTGTCAAGTGGCGCCCCTGTGTATATTCCGGGGGTGGGTCACTATTCAAGTTGGTGAACTACTGTATGGAGTCGGTAGTTACATTGTGCCCCTATAGTTAATGACCGAGTCATATTATAACAGTAAATGGGAATATTTTTTAAAAACGTTTTTAAACTTTACAACATTATTGATATAAGCAGGTTTAATTAGAATTTTACAGGACTATTTTTCGTTTTGGAGTGGTTTATGTATATTTATGACATAATTTTCTATATTGATTCTGGAAACAAATAGTGAACGGAAACTATTTGCGAGTACCGCATAGCAATAATAGTAATTGTAACGGCTTATTATTTTCATGCTGCAACTATATTTTTGTGTTAAACACATGGCTTGGACAAAGTGCTTACTTATAGTTTGATTTGCTGTTTCAGCACAAAATTAATTATTTCAGGTTATGCACATTTGAATTCTTAACGTAAGAGTTTAGCATTACTAATGCAGCAGTGTTTGCTTGTCTCTCATCATGCCAGTAATTAGCATCGTTTTGTATAACTTAGTTGTGCAATGCCGCGCATTTTTTTAAAGATGAGGGACTAAGTCTGTTACCCGCTTTGCATGAACAGGTGCATTTGACTACAACCTCTATGTTTGTCTACCGACGACGGTGCCAGGACAATCGATCACGATGAGCATTCACATGTGACGACAACGAGGCACACCATTTGCGTTTTTTGAAGGCTTAAACATAGTTTCTTTTGCCATATTTTTGTATGCCTACGTATAATAAGATTTTTAAATAACTCATTCCATTAAAGAGGAACTAGAAAATTGGTAGACGTGATGCGGTAGGTTATTAGGAGAATGCAAAAACTGTGATTCGTACGATTAAGACCAGTCAAACAAGTTTTAGAACATCGAAAAATGTTTTATGTAATTTAAAATAATGTTATCTAACAATTAATATACCTATGTATTAATTAATTATAGTTTTAAGAAATCTCTCTGTGCCAAAATATGTACCTCATAAAAATAAACACTGAAGTAGATAAATTAATTGTCAATAATAATTGTTTGTACACATTTTGTTTTAGATTTGATGTTACAGTACAGAATACCACTGCGATATATTGTTGACTACAAGATTTATAATAGACAAACTGATTCCTCAGTCAGCTACAGAATTCTACGAGCCTAAAGGTTAGATTATATTGTCTATGGATTTTATTCAGTTGGAAAATATTCGTCCGTAATGTTTCAGGAAATTCGTCCCGTGTGCTAATTTGCGCCATTTCGAATTATAAGATTCCTATATTTATATCAATGTTTTCTGATTTCTAAGAGACCATTGTTCACAAGAATATAAATCATTATTTATTTTACCGGAAATATTCTGCATATTTTAATAATAATAATTAAATAATATAAATCTCCTCAAGACGAATTTTAACTTCTTCGATCTTGTGATATTCTCTATACAATACAGTATAAGTGCCGGTTTTAAAAATGCTCTACTATTTTATTCATAAACAGACACCTAAGTATTTAACATTATTTTCTGACAATCAAATGTCATGACATTTTCTATAGTTGACATAATATTTTTGTTCTTTCTTATATATTAATATATTCAGAAAATAGAAATTTTATACGTCCTTTTATAATTTCGTTAAGTTATCTAAAATATTATTTTAGATATTTCCTCTACTTCAGTGACACACAGTGTCCTCTCAATTCGTAAGAATGTCCTCAATTTGTAATTAAAACCTCAAATCTTAAATGTACAACTGGGAGCTTTATTCTTTAAAAAATGTTAAATTTTATCATTCTCATTTATAGTCTGTCCGAAAAGCCTATAATGATATCTGCTGTATAAATAAAATACTGTCAATTAAGTCTAGGATAAGTGAAATGCTGTCTATATAAATAACCGTACAGTAATCAAATATTGTTATTGAATAATTTTGCGGCCGAATATTTCCAACAAATATTAGGACTGTTTAACTACTCGTGTCCATAGAAAGCCTACATTTTACCACAGTTATTTAAGAAGTCAATGCAACGAAATGTTCAGGTACAGGAAATGTTCATCGAAACATTTTAATATAGTGTATATGATTTAGTTAGTACTTTAACATAAGCCGGTTTTAACTGAAAATATTAACTTTTTTATAGTTTTATTTGTTCATTGTTAAACATGATACAGTTAAAATAAAGTGTAATAAAATTTATAATAGTGACTTTGCCAGAGGGATATAATAGGTAAGATAGGTAGTCGAAAACTTTTAGTATAAACGAGAAGCAATACTCTGAATTTTTATTTTTACTACAGAAATACTCTGATTGCTAGAGGAGCGAATACGGAGACTCGTCACCTAATGTACGGACGCCAGCACATCAACCTACCCGAAACTGTCAAATTTTCGCAATCAACTTTGAACCTTATGCTTTAGCGATAAAGTTGAAAATCTATTAAAGAAATCTGACAGATTGTAGTAACTTGATGTGCTGGCGTCTGTACTAACGGAACAACTCGATTTTTATAAAGTGTAGGTAGTTACAGTGCATCAAACATTGCCATCCAATAATGTTTCACAGCCAGTTTTCGTATTCTCTCTCGACGAGTTTATACAATACTATCAAATAAACAATGTAATGCATTCACATTGTGTATAATGTAGATATTTTGCCATTACTTCAAATTTAAAATATAAATATTATTCAAAATTGATGTTGACTGTTTTTATAAGTATATCAGCGGTAGTTACTTGATGTTGTGGTGTAATTTAGTGTCTTATAGGATTAAGGTCATAAACCACTCAAAGTATTAATGTTAGTGTCTATGTCCGATGTGTGTCAGTGGCCAGTTTTAATATAAATGTCGTTTCGGTATTCCAAAAATGTTGCGCTTACTTTGAGTGGTTCATCATTTTGAATTCTCGTAGTGTTAAAATTGGTGTGGTATTCTTTATATCTGTTCTTGTAACATACATTTTAACTCTAATATATATTAGATAATTTAATTTTAAATCAGATTCTAAAATATAGAGAGCACAGCAAACGTTATGTAAATATGCATGTGCTAACCAGGTCAAATGTGATAAATTAGGATTTAAGTGATCTTTCATTTCGTTGAGGACTAAAGATTTTCAAACGAAAACATTTTACCATTATAAGTTGGAGCTCCGTCATATCTTCAGTTCTGGTATAAGAAGTGGGCATATATAATATTTTTGAACATTTTCATTATTAAGTATACCTACCTATTTTAATCGTCGACTGTGAGGTAAACGGGCATTATTTATTGTTCTACTTTTTATAGTCTTCATCTTAAGAGAACTTCCATGAAGGGAGGGTAGGTAGACAAGTAAGATTGCGCCAGTCTGGAATAATGTAAGAACGTGCAGTGTTACGAAGTGTTACAGTGACGCACAATTTTGACACTTTTTAAAGCGTTTTATATATTATCTCCGTCCACTAAATATTGTGTGTCTTGTTTCATTCTTTTCACCGACTGATGGCATTGTATTGTCAAATGATTACTGATTGTTCCATTTAATATGAATTATTTCAACATCTTAATGCAATACATACACATAGGATTAATGGTTATAAAATACGGTTACAACGACTATTTATTACAAGTTTTTACATGTTTACGTACTGCAATAGGGAAATAATATACTGACGATCTTGTGTAGCTCATGTTATCCGGTGGGTTTAGTTAATTATATAATGTGAGGCAAACGGTCACGTCCCTGTCTGTGCCGAGCTTTATTTGTGGAAGTCTTACAAGGAAGCGTCGATACGAGTCAATGCGGAGGCTGCCACCACACGCAGCTAATGACAACTGTAGGATAATGAATGTAGGTAGTAAAGTTGTATAGAGAAGGCAAAGAATGTGATATTATTGTACGTGGAGGCAACGGAGCAGAGGCACGGGCCTCTCACAGAACAGCCAACGACGATCGAACGTAGATAGACTGATTTTCGGGTAGAAGTAAAGTAGGCCAGAAGTATCGCAGTCAATAAGTAATATTTATAAATAGGTGTTGATTTAAAAAAAATGTTTTACAAGCCAAAACACAGTTTCAATAGCTTACGACATAAAACAATAAGAGAGTTTATTTAATTTTTAAACATAATTATACAGAATCTTTTATATACCAATCTTAAATTATTTTTCAGATGTATTGATTTTTATACATCTCCATATACATCAATGAATAGTGGTAAGTGTAGACATAGATGGGTCTATTAACCGCGTGGTGCTACAAAGTGTAATGATATGTGATAGAAACTGTTCTTCAGAGACATTTTATTTATTGAAGCTTCCATAGGTAATAATATAGTCACATTGCACTATGATATACCCACATCAGCAATAATTTGGTTTAGGTAATTACATAAGGATTTATTTTGTCCAGTATTTTAATGTCATGTGGTTGGTCGAATGTGTCTCTTAGAAACCAAAGTATCCAGTAATGTAAGGACTTGTGTTCGTAAGACTTTGATGGTGTAACCATTCCACAATTTTTAATATTGTATCTTTCACTTGTAATTTATTTCTATGAGATTTAAGTCGACCAAATGCCATCGACGTGGCGGTGCGAGTTTTAAAATCGTAGGTTTTTAATTAATTATTTCTTATCAATACGTCCAAGTCTTATTACCATTCATAATAAGGCGAGATCGTTAATGTATTTAAACGTAATGCTGACAATGCTAGTTAGGAAATTTTCATTAGGTTTTGGCTGGTCAGAAGTATTGGCTCTCAAACAATACTGGAATATTATGTGTAAATTGTTTTATGGCCTTATTAAAATAAAGTTATCTCGGAATAAATTGTATGTATGTAAGTAATAACATAAAACTTTCTTACCTGTTAAAGTAATGAAAATCGGACAAAGAAGTATTTCATTGGTTTCAGTTTTATTTTTTATATATTTTTGGTACTTCCAAATATTTGTCGTGTGTATGTGCCGATGGCGAGCACTAGCGATGAATATATTGTATATATATGTATATCTTCGACGAACGGTTTTTGTTGACAAACTTAATTTACATCTTGGGTCAGTTTATCCGATATCTAGTTGATAGTACATACATACTGTTACATAATATATTTTTTTTACTTGTATATTTCAGATAATTATTATTGTTATACAGATCGTTTTATATTTTTATCGTGATTAACTATTACTTGTTTTCAAGATTTTTATTTTGCAATATGACTATTCGTCTATAAAATAGTCCATTTAATTTATAATATCTTGTCCATTGTCCAAACTAACTTAGGCATAGTTTCATATTTTGGATGTGTATTATACCACAGTCTAAATTTAAACGCTATTGTGTATATTATTTCATTTTAATATCGATGTGCAAAATTATAGTAAATGTCTTGGATCTCTAAAAATAAGAAAAAAAAAAAGACAAAAACACTTTACGAAATTTCTAAATGTGCAATAAATATGTGTGTTGTAGTGTTACCATTAGGCGTAAAATTTTTAGCTCTGCAGGTGTTGCTACTAGTAATATATTGGACGATGCTGTCGTATCGGCCACTTTATGTTGTTTAATATTACAATGATCTCAGAATATTACCTGTAGCCATATCTGCACAGCATATTAAATGAATATTTGGCACTTATAAAAAAGGCACATTTCCCTATCATATTGAAAATGGTTTGAAAACGTGTTGAACATGGATTTGTTGGTAATTAATTTCATAATGAAATATATTTGTTTCATTAATCGATGTTCTTTTATTTTCCTTAACCTTACCTTATTGCTACCTCAGGGTTGACTCCTGAAAATGTCAAATTCCTGAAAGTATAATAGTTTACGTAAATAGGTACCTACATAAAAGCTGAGTGATGGTATGACATAAATGATAGATGTTTTTCACGATAAGAGCTTCTCAAACTCATTTGAGAAGCTTTGAATTTGGGACGTTAGAAAGAAAATGAAAAGAAATGCTTATTTTTACAAGCTTTTATTTTTAAGTCTATATTCGCCGCCGGACACCGACAAATCAGTCAGAAACTTGCAAGATTTGATTACAGACAAGACAGATGAAACGAAATTAATGCTTGTAAAGAAATACTTATTTTTACGTCCTTAAACCTACCGCAATCTTGTGAGGCATTATTGCGGAATTAGCGTTTTTGTTATTCTGTAAACACCTGAAGGTACCTAAAATTTTTTTAGTTTAGGTTTATGCGTATTTTTCCTAGAGCAGTGGTGGCCAAGTGGTAACGGCCGCGACTTACGAGTTGTAGGTCGTAGGTTCGAACCCAGACAGGCGCTTTACTTTGTGTAAATTATTTCATCACCACTGCTCACAAAACGGTGAAGGAAAACATCGTGAGGAAACCGGCATGTCCTAGAACCAAAAATTCGAAGACATGTGACATCTACCAACCCGCACTGGGTCCGCGTGGTGGATTACGGCCCACTCCCTCTCACTGAGAGGAGGCCTGTGTCCCAGCAGTGGGAACATTATAGGCTGATGATGATGATGATGAGGTTTATGCGCCTACTATAAGTATACCTAGATATTGATGATAAGTTTTTAACGAATTAAGCAGTGGTCCCGCCATTTTGACATTCACATTTATTCCGGTTCGTAGTAAAAGTTTTAAAACGAATGAAGAAATATTAAGATAATCAGGTAACAACTAATGCTGGGTGCAATTGATTTTGTTTATACTCCTTTACAAGTAAGACACGTAGACGCAACGATAGGCAAATCGACCTAATGGTTATTACACTTTTGACCTACTTTAAATGATACGAATTTAGTGTTATTCTAGGTCTCTGATCGAGGGTTAGATCAGTTTTAAAAGAAGTTAAGTGCCTCTACAGTGTGAACGAATTCAATTTAAACTAGTTCAGGGTACCTACCAGTCACGCTATTACACATTGAGCGATCCTGTGAAAAAGGTAAGTACTTACTTTTTTCACAGGATTAGTCAATCTACCAGACCTAAGTGGGCCTACCAATAGTATAATACCTAATGTGTGCTTACAATCAGCCTAGGTTTAAGCAAACAATATATCTATTGGTACCTTACACCTTTAAAGGTAACCTACCTTACAAATGTAAGATACCTTCAATCTAGGTAGGTACTCATCAGTGGTGGCCCAGTGTAAACGGGCGCGATTTAAGAGTTGTAGGTCGTAGGTTCGTACCCAGACCGGCGCTTTGCTTTGTGTAAATTATTTCATTACCACTGCTCTCAAAACGGTGAAGGAAAACATCGTGAGGAAACTGGCATGTCCTAGAACCAAAAAACTTGAAGACATAATTATGACATCTATCAACCCGATCTGGGCCCACGTGGTGATTACGGCCGACTTCCTCTCACCGAGAGGAGGCCTGCGTCCCAACAGTGGGAACACTATATGAGATACTTATTACTCAAACATCACCGTACCCGAGCTATGTGAAAAAAGATTGAAGATGGTAGGCCGACCGCTTAACTGAGACATTGCCTGAGGTAGCAGCGCGGTGCGGGAGGGGTGTGGTGACATGATGCTAGAGCTCAGTGATTCACCAACTTGTGACAACCCCCCACACCGCGCAGCTACCTCAGGCAACGTCTCAGTTAATGTGAATGCGCAGTACTGCCGTGGCATAACTAAAATGCCGTTATCCGACATCCGGCCGATCTCCAACTTTTAATGCTATTATAAAGAGAAAAAAAAATCTATGGATCTCTTTCCGAATTTTCAATACCTTGAATAGCAAGGTATTGAAAATTCGGAAACAGATCAACAAACCTCTCTTTCCGAATTTTCAATACCTTGAATAGCAAGGTATTGAAAATTCGGAAACAGATCCATAGATTTTTTTTTTCTCTTTATAATAGCATTAAAAGTTGGAGATCGGCCGGATGTCGGATAACGGCATTTTAGTTATGCCACGGCAGAGTAGTAGACCGCGAAATACAAATTTTCTTTATTCAAATTTTGCCAATAAGAATTGTACTCTTTAAGTAAACATTTCCGAATAAAACCACACAATGGCCACCCTTCTCAAAAGATGTGGAGGCATCGTGATCTTTGGTGGAACACAGCAAGAGACTACAGGTGATCAAATTTTCTTACGTTGTTGCAATTTGCAGGTCAGTGTCTGGTTGATCTTGAATAATCGTGATTAAAATATGATTCGCGAATTTAATAGATATGTATTTACAGAATTATACTCATTAGAATCATTAATATATGTCTTTAAGATTTGTTCCATACCTAAGCACTTTTCCTTAAGAGATTTGTTCTTATAGAACAAATCTAACTTAGAAAGATGTAATGATACGTACCTACCTGTTGTAGTCAGGAATCAAATTTTGATCAAGATTCAACATGACGCTGACTTGAAACTGGTAATAAACGTAAGAAAAATTTAATTTCGCGGGCTACAACTGCGCATTCACCTTAGCGAGTGTTCTATAGTTTGGTATAGGGTGTTTGGAGAGAACAACCTTGTTTAACATTCAGACTTATACAGTAGATAACATGCTGTAGGTCGGTAAAAAATTACGGTTGTTAGTTAAGATCTATTCATGTATATGTTTTCGATTGTTGTTATTTCAAGTGAAACAAATATCAACTTTATTTAAGTGGTGATTATGTTGATTTCAAAGTGACTAACACTATTTAAAAAGTTGTAAAAATGTTTGAAGTTGTAGAGTAAAGTGAACTTTATTGTGTGTATTAAAGTTATTTTTCCAAAAACTCATATTTGTTTACATGTTTGGCAAATAAATCGCGAACGGTGATTAGGTACTGAAATGACATAATATCACGCTTGTATTCCCTGAGGGTTAGGCAGAGGTATACCTATAGTACACTCATATTTCGCCAGTTATCTTTGGGTCCCATGTAACGGGGGTACTAAGAGTGGTCCTCCATAAGTTTGTTGACATTTTTCCACTTCAGCTGTGACACACCTATTATGATTTAAATTTCTAGTTTCAAATGTTTGAACTGTGGCCTATAGGTAGCGTTTTTATTGACCAAGGACTGAATTTTCACTCAGATAACATATTATATCTGAAGAATAAATAATTATGACAGTTTGACATATTTTCTATACAAAAGCTGTCAAACCGCAATATTTATACCTCAGATAAAAAATTCTGACTATTGAAAATCAGAACTAATTCAACTACTGATGACTTATACCTGCCTATAATAAAAAAATATTTTTGATATTTTTTTTTAAATGTTAATATATTGTAGCATCACAGCTGAAGTGGAAAAATGACAACTCTTGGAGGCCACTGTAAGGCTGCCTTTCCACCAGAGATGAGCGAGGGATATGTGTAAAACTAACCAATACCAACGCTAACTTAGTTCAAGCTATAAAAATGAAGCGACGTTATTGGTTGGTTTCACACACATCCCTCGCAACGCATCCGGCCTCGCTCATCTCTGGTGGAAAGGCAGCCTAAATGAACTTATAAAAGTACCTAGTTAAAACATTACCCTAATATCTTCAGTTACTTATTAATCCTCCAGATTGGAAGAGTTCCATTCGACCTACCTACCTACATATCTACGTGTTTGTCCCAAATTGATGAGAACGTTATAATTTCGCAGCACGGACGTGATTCTGTGTAATTCAGTGTCATGAATACAAATAGTGACGAAACTTGGATACACAACGAGGGGGATGTTCAAGATGATTTTACATAGACTTAGGTATGTACGTACCTACCTACACCTTGTGGAAGACTCACAGATTTTAAGAGGGCGCCGACCAAACGCCGACCGCCTAGTGGCGCCCTCATCGTTTGTTTGGTTATTTCTTTTATTTTAGAATGAAAATGCAGAAAATAATCACTAAAACGGATAAAAGTGGCCACTATTTTCCGTTTTAGTGATTATAATAAAACTAAACAATGTAAAACTACCGTTTATAATAATATTAACGTATAATCTTTTGAAGCACAACATAGCGTGCTTATTTTCTGCAGTTTTATTCTAAAATAAAATAAATAACCAAACAAACGATGAGGGCGCCACTGCGTGGCCGGCGTTTGGTCGGCGCCCTCTTCGTACTCAAATCCTAGGTAACCGAGAGATTTTTCACTCTATGTAATATTATATAAACAGTTTCAGAACATGAAAAAGGTACTAATTTTGCCGTAAGTGCCTATATAGGTACTATATTTTTAAACGAAAATGTTGTTTTCAGTGATTTTTAATCCAATGTATGCTCTCATGTTTGCCGGGTCAGCGGGATTGTCCGAAAGGATTACCGCTGGCCCGGAACATAAAGGGCTAAGGAAGGAACACGGGTGGGTTTTAATCAGTAAGAGTCTGACACTCCCTTCCGCTCCACCCAAAGCGGGAGGAGTCATTTGATAATTTCCCATACTGAAAAAAAAAGGTTGATACTGCTTTTGCTCTTTTAAAGGAGAAGCGCCAAAATAGCCAGCGAAATATTTTTCTAAGTACTTTTATAATTATATAACCCTATTGAATGAGTATTTCATGAAATATCAATCATAATTGATGACGAGGAGCTTGTGGCCAAGTAATAACAGCCGCACGGATCGATCGATCAGGTTAAGCTACGCTTGCCGCGGTTGGTCCGTGGATGGGTGACCATGTTAACATGCCAAGACCCCCTCCGTGCCTCGGAAAGCATGTTAAGCCTTTGGTCCCGGCTGTCATTCGTGAATCTTTGACAGTCTTACGGGTCGTCAGACGCCCGAAAGTGTAATAACCAGTCATACGAAGAGGTATCGTATTACCTAGTAACTAGGTTGTGGTAGTAAGATAGGCAGTCGCTCCATATAAAACACTGATATTCAGCTGCATCCGGTTTGACTGGAAGCCGACCCCAACATAATTGGGCTAATAACAAAGGCTAGATAGATGATGAGTTTGTATTGATGATTTTATTCATTATAATACTGTTAATACATACCTACTTGTTATGATCGCGAATCATATACCTGGGTAGTTCTTCGAGGTCCCTCAAAACGCAGTCACACGGTCTTAATTCGTAACCTATTAAACATTCAGTCTTAGGACCAAATACAGATTAATCTTTATTTATATGTGTACATAATTTAAACATTAAACATCTAAAATTATTTCTAATGTTTATTTAAAAAAATATCTAATGTCGAAAACGGGAGCAAAATCGGTGTTCTTCGCGCGTCACACTCTGTTCGCGCTCACGGTAAACTTTGATAACTTTTGTTTTCAATTCATAAGCATATAATGTAATATATCTAATTAATTGTATTTAACTATGCATCATAATTATCAAAGAATATTAATTTTATCTCTTAAGTGACAATAGTTAATAAGCTTTATGTCTCTGTCACACGATTTTGTTAGTTTCGAAAGCGCGCAACAAAACTGCACGTATCTTCCAAGAGCGCCAACTTGTCGCTACACATTTTAGCTGCGCGGACGCTCAGTAGTATCCCGGCGTCAGTGGGCGAGACACGTACGTTCATCGCTTCTAAACAAAAAAAATACGAGGCGAGTTATTCTTTGAATATTTTCAAGTAGCCTTGGTCTAGAAACTTTCATGCGCATATTTTGAAGGATAATGCTTATAATTTTCCAAGTCATTTTGTATTAAGAAATAAGATAGATCTTCGAGATTATTCTCAAGTACTTTGTTTGTTTATTTACCTATAAGTTTAATCGTAATTCTCAAAAATGTGAAATTTTCATAACTTTCGTGGCACAACTTTCGTGGTAATTTGTCCACGAAAGTTAGCTAGGGCACCACGAAAGTTATATATCTCCATTGAATGATAAATTTAGATTACTTGTGACGCTGCAGATGCTATCGTGAAGCTCAAAAAAGGTGTCTTTAATAGCCAATTTTTAATCACGTCTAAATTGTCTATGGATTATCTTAATTTGACAGGACTAAACTAATATTTATCTTCTGTCCTTTTCATAATGAAATAGAAAGAAAAAGATGCCTGAACTTAAATTTAGTTTAGTTTGTGAACAACAGAATCGGGGCCATTATCTGCCAGCAATAATTAGTAAGTAATAATTATGTTTATGTTGTCTTTCGTAACTTTCATGGGCACAGAAATTTCAAAATAAAATATCTCAGTAGTTTATGCACCGATTTACATAAAATAAAAAAATACGTATTATTTTTACAGCGTCTTAAATGTGTGTACATTTAAATGTAGATTATTAAAAAAAAAATATTCGCCATGAAAGTTACGCGGAGAATACTTTTTGAAGAACTACCCACCTATTGATCAATATTCAACCTAACATTGACCTGCAAAAACGTAAGATTTGATCAGCTGTTAGTCTCTTGCTGTGTTCCACCAAAGATCACGATGCCTCCTTATCTTTTGAGAGGGGTGGCCATTGTGTGGTTTTATTCGGAAATGTTTACATAAAGAATACATTCTTATCAGCAAAATAAAGATCCCTTCTAAAATGACATAGGTCTATAATGTGCCGCTTGTCATAATTCTTACTTCCCTGTTGGTAGGTATAAATAATACCTTCCGAACCCCTGCCCACTTACTGCCTAGTTAAGCCGCATTTTAACGACTAAATTAAAAACCCTTCGACCTAATTCAAAGAGACCTTCAACATAATAATAGCGTAGTAAAATTATTAAATTAGTCGCAAATTCCGGCCATCGAGACTTTGCATGTTTTCCTACAGTAAAATGAGTACCTTAATACTCACAGTAGGTAGACGTAGGTAGGTACGTCGGTTCAATCCAAGACGAAAGCGACACTGTGCTGCCTTAGACACCACAGATAAACACAGTGTCTTCAGTGTTCCGAAACTTAAAATGAAGTGGTTTCAATTTCGAACACCTGCCTTTTCTCAAGGGAACGACACGGTTGAAAAGTTTGTTCTGCGACATTATGTTTTTGGTACATTACTTTTTTATTGCGTAATGGGCCTGCTCTTGACCTCGATCTCGCCTGATGGGATGCGATGAATGAGGTCTACGATGGAACGAGTTTGCCCAGAAGATACATGTTCACTCTTGCTTTGAAGGCGGGTTATTATTATGTGGAACAAACGCTAGCAGAGTTCCACAGTTTGGCTGTGCGCATATTAAATATGAAGGAGAAGCGCTGAGTACGACTAGTCGAGATAGTAACCAAGTACGGATGGTACTCTGCAGTAGGTACCTACGTCTGGTAGTCCGGTAATACAGTACCCGGTGATAAATATTGCACATCGACCTTTGGAAAGAGACAATCGGCTAATTTCGGCTTCGTAGAGCGTTATCTCTGTCGCACGAAATACAAACAGTCCGGTATCTATTAGGAGCTGTTAAAACAATTATGATTTGCTTCTTTTGATAATCATTTTTATTCTTTGTATAAAATCGATAGGATCGAATAGGTCGATGTGCAATATTTATCGCCGGGTACTGTAAATGGATGGTGGGATCAGATCGTGTATCTCCTGCGCATACTCTCCGAAGTATAGTCTAAAGAAGACTGACAGGTAAGCAACATTACGCCAATGAGCCGGGTTAGGTAGCCAAGCCACCTGCCGGGAGGACACGGCGTGGCTTAGGTACGCTGGTAGAGTGTACCGCTTGGGAGAAGTCGCGCCGTGCCTCATCTCAGAAGTAGGCAGTGAACTGTCGCTGCCGGCCGTACTCGAGTCGATGGTCGGCAGCGAAGAGTCCTGGGACGCGGTGGTTTCCTCCTTTTCAAAGTCGGTTTTGTTGGGTTCGCATTTACGTTGCTTGCCATCGACTTCCGAAATTAAAGTTATTTCACTCTGTAGTGTCTTTTTTGGAAGGCGGTTGATTTCTGTTTTGTAAAATTGTTTTTTTTTTTCATTTTTAAGTTGTACTTACCCCACACAACTTCGTATAACACTACTTGCTATATAAATATCAGTGACAGGAAATCATTTTAACATCATCAATATACAGTACCCGGCGATAAATATTGCACATCGACCTTTTTACACAAAACCATTTTATACAAATAATAAAAATAATTATCAAAAGAAGCAAATCATAATTGTTGTAACAGCTCCTAATAGATACCGGACTGTTTGTATTTCGTGCGACAGAGATAACGCTCTACGAAGCCGAAATTAGCCGATTGTCTCTTTCCACAGGTCGATGTGCAATATTTATCGCCGGGTACTAAACGTGGCAAAAAAACCTATTATTGAAGCTATCTCAAAAACTAGGTACACAAGCAAAGTAAATAAAATTTATATGGAACCACCCCTGAGGCAGATCTATAAAAAAAAGAATTTTTGAAATCGATTTACAATTGCAGGAGATATCGCGTAACAAACATACAAAAAAAAAAACAACATACAGTCGAATTCAGAACCTTTTAGAAGTCGGTTAAAAAGGACACTCGTTCGAAGAAGTACATACTATATATATAATACTAGCTTCCGCCCGCGGCTTCGCCCGCGAGGTATGTCGATAAAAACTATCCTATGTCGTTCCCCGGGATGCAATCTCTCTGCCAAATTTTATTTAAATCCGTTAAGTGGTTTAGGTGTGAAAAGGTAGCATATACAGACAGACAGAGTTATTTTCGAACTCGTAATATTAGTATGGACTAGCTGACCCGACAGACGTTGTTCTGTTTTTGATTCGAAAGACACGAGGCGCCATCTATTATCATAATAACGTTATTGTTGTTTTCCTCGAGAACAGCACTTTTTTCGGGATAAAGTATGTCCGTTTCTGTACACTTGACAACGTATATGCAAAATTTCAGGATGATCTATTCAGTGGTTTAGGCGTGAAAAGGTAACAAACAAACAAACTTACTTTCGCATTGATAATATTAGCTATGATAGGATTACTTGTATAAATGGGAAAGTGTGTCTGACTGTCTGTTACGTTGTCACGCTTAAACCGCTAAACCGATTTTGATGACATTTGGCATAGAGATAGTTTTTTTTTTTTGGAATTACGTTGCTCCACACTAGGAACATTACTCCTGTATCGTGGGTGCGTTTACAAACATTTATATTCACATACACAAACAGCCAGACCCAGCCAGACCAGTTTGAGTCTCGGGAAAGGACATTAGATAGTTTTTATCCCGATATTCCCAAGGGATCGACACTTATGCGGGTGAAACCGCGGGACGCTGCTAGTTATTTTTTTTTAATTTGAAATGGGTTTGCTCTTGACTCTAGTCTAGGTCAGAGATGACAGAGACAAAGTCTACGATGGAGTGAGCTCACCCAGAAGAAGCCTGTTCACTCTTACTTTGGAAAGATTCGGGTTGTATGCACTCGGAAACACAAACGCAGGTAGAGAGTTCTACTCTCTCTCTTCTATTATATAAAACGTTTACTTTTATCTTAACTTCCCTAACTCGTCATTATCATCATTCTCCTGTCCTAATCCCATTTTATTTGGGGTCAGCGCAAAATGTCTTTTTCTTCCATACTTCTCTATTAGACGTCATCTCGATGGGGGTGCCCCTATCTAACCATAATTATCATCATTCACACAGACCATCCATCGTTCCTTTGGTCTTTCTTTTTTATTAACATCAAACTCAAACTCAAAACATTTATTTCAATTAAACCTTGTACAGGCACTTTTGAATTGTCAAAATTTAAATAGTCTGTCAGTTAGTCAGAAAGTTGAAGCTAGTTGCCCATTCCAAACGTAGATCTCTATGGAGAAGAACTGGCAAGAAACTCCATGGACACTCTTTTAAATCAAGATATTACAAATCCTGGGTACATTATTATTGTTGCTTCTATATGTGAGAACAATGTAAAAAAAAGACACAAATGAAGAAACATTTCAAAATATAAGATTAAAAATAGGCCTTGGCAGTTAAGAGATGACCAGTCTCAACAGACGGCGTCCGTTCACGAACATGACGCGTAGATCAGCACCATCTAGCTCAACTATTTTGTGGGGAACCGAATGATCCAACACACGCGCCACCATCGATGAGACATTTAAGTGAGCATGACACGTTCTCATCTATAAGCATAAAGGTTTTTTTGTTGTTGTTTTATGTTCTACTTATGGACAACGTTACCTGTCTCATTAACCTACTATTCTACAGCTTTTTAGGTCAATGCAAGGGTTTTCTGCATCCCGACCCTTTCTATTTTGAGAGCATCTTTTTATTCACATACCTTAGCTTTTAGCAACGGTTTAGCTTGTGGCTTTGGGAGCTAGTAAAAAATTTTGTTAAAGGCACATTTCAATAGTTTGGCGATTAAATTTCATTTGATAAATCTACTGTTTCGGTTTCCGGGGTTTAGGTAGGTAATTACCAGTGATCGGAGTAGGTAGATTGAATTGGGGTCATTGATCCGAAACGTATATATTAATATGGACATTCCTCCGGAAATTCGGAATTGGTTGATTATTAAAAAAAACCGGAACTTAGGTTGGAGTTGTATTAAAATGAGCTATATCTTATTCTTCATTTTTTTACATTTTTTTACGGCACACATTCACGATTTGACACAACCCAACGACCAACCAGGGATCATGGGTGGTGCACTAACCGGTTATCGAAGCAATGCGTACGCCCACTGACGACATGACGACTTCGGTTCGTAAAGTGCGCTTCTTTGTTTACTGTGTTGTGAAAACGTTACGTGAAAACAGATACATAATAAATTAATTTAGTTTTAATATCTTCCTTTATTTTTTTTATTTATTTTAGAATTGAGTAGTAATAATATCACTACCAACAATAACAATATTTAATTAGATCCGGAAATTATTTATTTATTAATCACAAAATGCACAGCTCTGAAATTTTATCTTAAGATATATAAGCTAGTCTTACAGCCAATTACGGATTTACAATTTAATAACTATACAATACATGCAGCAGAAACAAAAATACAGCATGAAATAATAATCAGGGCGAGCGAAGCGAGCCCTGCTATATCCCACAACCTGAGCATTTTGTGGTACACTTTACGGAAAAACTATTACGCCTATTGATTTGTGCTTTAACATTATAATTTCTATTTATATGTAGATGTGTTATCAGTAAAAAAAATAATAATTTAAATTACGAAAAAAATTATTAAAAAAAACTGCCTTAAAGATTATTACCACGCAGAAAAACGACGCGAGCCCTCACAAAGCTCTGCTTTTAGCTAGTAATATAAATATAATAAATAAATAAATAAAATATAAATTTAATTTCCGGAAATACCGGAATTACTTTCCGGGAAAACGGCTTATCCATGTTATTCTTTCTGTGGGCATTTGTGATACAAGTACCAAAAATCAATCTACCTAGTCCGATCACTGGTAATTACCTACTATTTGTGTAATCGTTAAGGCGCTACCTCGAAAATAAATCGTAGCGACTGATCTACTAAGCGAGCGATAGTGATGCAATTACTTTTGAAACGCAAAAGAAGAGAGATGGCTATAATGTGCGTGCGCACGGAATGAAACGACGTATGTGCCAAAACGAATTTACTCCTTTTTTAACAATATAATTAAATTAAATTTAAAACTACTTTGAATAAACTTTGATATGATAATTCTCTGTTTTAAAGTAAATTCCACTGAATAACTGTTAAGCTTTACGCCCCGTGATGTCGAAAAAAATAGATATCAGACTTTGCAACTTTTTTGTATCGAGAAAAAATCATTGAATCGTGTATTCCTTTTACATGATACTAGACCAAAGAGTCAACAAACATATACCAAAATGTTAATTCCTATTCCACATACTTAACAAGGTTACAGGAAACAGAAAAACACATTTTTTTTCAATATAAGGTGGGTGGACCATGGAAGGCCACTCTAACGAGTAAACGCTTTTTATTCGTTTATTAACTGGATAAATGAAAAAAACAAATTATCAAATAATACTTTGTTTTATTGTGTACCAAATACATCACTTTTTTTTAACCTAGCTTTAATCAGTATTCATTAAACTGAAGTTTTGTTAAGCTCTTCCAAATGGCCTTGCTAAAAACAAGGCGCCTTAGAAGGCCATTATAATAAATCAGTCACTTAACACTAAAAGTTACTGAATAGCGATTAAATCTACAATAAAAAGAAGCCATTGCCACAGAGTTATTGCCATGTGAGGACAAATTCCTTCTATTTAGAAGGAATTTGTCCTCACATGGCAATAACTACGAAATTTTAATAATTGGCCTTCAAAGGAGCATGGCCTTCCATGGTCCACCCACCTTATCACCTTAATTTTGTTTAATAGCCCTTCAAAATGTTTTCATTGAAATTAAATGAAACGATGATGAAATTGTGTTTATTTCTGTAATTAGATCTTGACACTTTGACACGCCAATTTTTAGTCAATATTTGAAAACTCCAATCGAAGACATGAGACATCCCAGTGCTGGGACCTACATAGGCATCCACTCAGTAATCCACCACACCACGCGGGACCCGTACTGGGCCCGCGTGGTGGATTACTGAGTGGAGGCCTATGTATGTCCCAGCACTGGGAAAATTATATGCTTACCTTTACTTCATTAATCAAAACTTTGTTATTTGATTATAGGTATATACCGTGACAATCAACATAGCTGTCTAGGAAATACTTTACACTGAACAGCTGTCAATAAGACAAGGAAACGATTGATATCGATTGATATAGTACCAGTACCTATGTATGGTAGCATAGCAATTATAGTTTGCCGATATAATTATTGGTTCCCATAATGATAGGGGCGAGCCGATTATCCTTTCTTTGTCTGGCACAGTTTAACCCTCGAGGGTTGTTACGGTTTCTGTTGGCAGTGTACTGATGTAGGTGGGTAGGTGCCAGGTTTTTTTTTATGCACGTGACTTCGTCAGCGTGTAATTTTTTTGCTCTCCCAACCCACCCTGTCGCATCGCATTGCCAGGACCCGGTATTACTTCGCTTTCCCTTAGCGTTCTTTCAGATTTTTTTATTTTTTTTCTTTTTCTTTTTTCTAAGGGTCCTAGCGTGATGTTAAATAACCTATTCTGCCGTGCTAAACGCGAAAGCGGTATCTCAGAAAAAGCTAGCATCGAGAAAATTTAAGTTTTGCTTTTATTCTCTTAGTACAGTGAACACATACAGTAAATTGAAGTGAAGCTGAGATAGGAAAACTTTTATAAGGGTTTTTTTTATTAAGATACCGCTATTTGGCTTAGCACATCGGATGGCGTATTTTTTTGAGCTATCAGGTGCCACAAAAATCAACTTTACAATTTTTGTTGATATACCGCGTTTGAGCTTAGCACGGCAGTATTATAGCTTTCCTCAAGAATTGGACTATCAAATGCAAAAATAATTATTAAAATTTGACTGGGAGTTAAGAACATGAACTGGTCCTCAGAAGCTTTAAACAGAGATAAGTGGAAAGAGAGTAGAGGGCCTTTGCTCTGCAGTGGGAGATCATAGGCTTTTAATTAATACTAGCTGGACCCCGCGGTTTACCCGCGTAACTGTCGATCTCGTGGGAATATCGGGATAAAAAGTAGCTTATATGTTAATCCAGGGTGTCAGCTACATTCTTAAATTTTTTTATTAAAATTGGTCCAGCCGTGTGAGCGTGATGAAGTAACAAACATAATATAAACACTCACACTCACAAACTTTCGCCTTTATAATATTAGACTGGGAGTTGCAGATATTATCTCATTCAAAAAAAACAAACTCTTCAGCTTATTATTAGTATAGGGGTTTAGATAGATAGATAGATGGAGGACTCTGAGTGGTTGTCAGTTACCCAGTGCTTTCACACATGGACGAATCGCATTTTTTTCAAGATGGTTAGTCCGTGGATAGGTGACCATCTTTAGATAGCGAGAACCCTCCGTGCCTCGGAAAGCACGTTATGCAATAACCTGGTACCTACCACCTACCTACCTAAATCAGTTTACTGCCAACAGAAACCATAACAACCCCCGAGGGTTAAGCTGTGCCAGACAAAGGATAATCGGCTCACCCCTATCATTATGGGAACTAATAATGATATCGGCAAACTATAACTACCATACATAGGTACTGGAAGTTGTACGTACTATATCAACCGTTTCCTTGTCTTATTGACAGCTGTTCAGTGTAAAGTATTTCCTAGACAGCTATATAGAATGTCACGGTATATCGCAGTATGGTATGGTGGTGGAATACATAGAGAACGCTGCTGCCCATTACGATACCTACGGGAAGTATGGGGTGGTGCTATTCTTTAAGTGCGGCACCACACAGACAAGTCCGGCACCACACAGACATGCAAGCATTACATAATCCGCCTATAATGTTCCCACTGCTGGGACACATGCCTCCTCTCGGTAATCCAGCACGCGGGCCCAGTGCGGGTTGGTAGATGTCTCAAGTCTTCGAATTTTTGGTTCCAGGACATGACAGTTTCTCACGAAGTTTTCCTTCACCGTTTTGAGAACAGCGGTGTAAAAATAATTAACACAAAGTAAATTGCCTGCCTGGGTTTGAACCTACGACTTACAACTCGTAAATCGCGGTCGTTGTCACTGAGCCACCATTGCTCGGTACAATCTACTATAATACTTTCTTCAACTTCAATTTAAACTTCACAACTCTCTAAAGCGCACTTAGAACCTGCTTATTCTCTTAGAACTTGTGATTCTCAGTAAATTTTAGTCCCTACGAAACTGTCCATGAATACAAAATATACATGAATAAGAACGTTGGTAGACGCTCAGCGTGGATGCAACGAGTAGGTGACATGGCAGGTCGTTGCGCACGTACACGGCCCTACAATGATACTCAGAGCGTAGCCTGCAACTAGCAAATTTAAATGTAACGTACTATACACATTTTGTACGGAACGTGGGAAAAATACGGATGAGCGAAAAACACAGCCGTTTTGATCCGGTTTTTGTTGAGCTACTCGTTTAATCAAACCAATATAAGAACCTACCTATAAACTTTTTGATTAAAATAAGCCGATTGACCTACCATTATTTAAGTGTCCAAAATCTTTATAAACGCCGCAAATAAGAAAGCCGAAAACAAAATCCTGCCAACCACTCCATTATTTATTCATTAGGTTCAATGCAATCAAGAAACTTCCCACTGAATGCCCCAATTTCGTCCAAATTTCACGAAAGAGCCGAACCACAACCGCGAATCTGCAATTATTTAATCGTTTTCGAGGTGTTGCTCCACGGAAACTGTGGATTTATAACAATATCGGCGATCCCTCGAGTAATCCAACTAGTTCGTTATACATTGGAGTTCGGTAATAGAATAGTAAATGGTGCCAGTTCATGAAACGAGTAATGGAAGTGACGCAGGTCGTGCGGGGCGTTGTATAAGGAACAAGCAGTAAGAGGTCATCGTATGGGGTGCCCCGGGCGCGATACCGTTCGGGGAAGAGTGATCATCCACGGCGAGTGAGGGCCAACAGGGAGAATTTCCCCGAAATGATCAAAAATTTACCGGTTTAGTGCCTTCGTAACCTGAATGATTCAAGGGCATTTTATGTTCCTTTATTAAACGGATTAAGTGCTTATTGATTCAAATCAAAATTTATGAGTATAAGAGAGTTCGATGGAATCAAAGGTCCATCTAGTAGTGCCTAAACCTAAATAAAATCAAATTATCGTTTCTGACTACATTAAAAAAACCAGAACATCATTTTTTATTATTTTCAGTTAATTGGTGAGTAATTAAATTACAAAAAGAAAACTACAAGCTCTAACATGCTACAACCTTTAAAGGCAAAAATCTATATCTTACACAGCGCATCAGATATCAATAAAAGCTAAAAGCTCAACTTGAAATTTATTAGAAAAGTGGAAAACGTATCTGAGAGCTTGCAACCCTCGGAGGCACCGGGCCAATTTCACTTCGGCGGTTAGTCTACATTGACACGTCGGTGGAGACGCATCGCGGTCGGGCTCTCCCAAAAAATAATACTTTATTACTATACAAAACGCGAGTGAGTGCTTGTGAACTTATATCAACTTTAAGTGTCGGTTCTAAAAGACCCTCCCCCTTTAAACTACCCAGGCAAGGTCATCCATCAGCAATTTGACACCTGTTGTGTGGATATACTATATGTATGTAATTTCATATGTAATAAAATAAATAGTAGTATTGTGTGACATTGTAAGTAGGTATTGGCTTATGTTGATGTAGACTTGATTTGCGGGCGTTAATTGACAAATTCATTAAGTTATACTGTTTTGTGACAATTAGTTAATTAGTGCTTATCATGTGTCTTATAGTTAGTGTGATTGAAGCTTTGGAGTTATGATTAGTTAATTTAAACGTCGTTTGAATATTTTATTTTCTGTAGATCGATGTTTTGTTTTATTCTTTTCCTGACGTTAACACGATAATAAAGTAAGCTTGTATTTGTTATCGATACTATCTATAACAATTACATTGGTTCTGCTATTACGGATTTAATAGTTTTATCGATTTACCATTAAATATAGGATAGAAAGGACAGCTCTTATGTCTATAACTACATATACATTCATAAGCACCATCGTTTATACTTTGTTTTAAATTTCAAGATTAGAGCATTGGCAAAGGAGTTTTGCCGTTAATTTAAATTTAATAAGGAAGCCCTTCTTTTTCGACTTTTCGAATAGGTCTGATTGAATGGCAACACATGGATTTAATAAATTGCTATATATTTAAACATTTGAGACAAAACAGAAGCTCTTAAATATTACATCAACCAAATTCCAGGTCACGCGAATCATAACTCACATTATTCTCATCTTCTGCCAACAGTTACATAACACCATTCAAAATCGCCCTTAAATCCTCATGTTTATATTAAATACGTCACACAACTTGTGTAGTATTAAACAAACAAACAGAAATACATATTTTAAAGTGGCAATTGGTATATCCTGCACAGTTGGCCGAGCGAGCGCTAGCCCGGCGGAAGCGTCGGGCTGATTCAAATAATTCAATTAAATCTCGCGTTGAGCTGAGGGCAGTCTCACTTTATGCTGCTTCGTAATAGGGATGCCTAAACGTTTTTGTTTTAAATGCTCGGTAATTATTTTGTAAGCTAGAGCGGTAAGGCGTGCCGAGTCGGCGTTCGATTCTTGGGTGGGATAAAATGGTGCTGGCTTTTTCGCACTCAGCTTTTGTTACATGAAACTGACAATTAGATGGTACAGTTAAATTATTTTTTTAATTAGCCTACGTTGACCTATTCCTGGGCTAAGGCCTCCCTCCACTCCTTCCATGTTTCGCAAGCCTGCGTGTCCTCCTTCTAGTTTGACGGAACATATCCAGATCGTCCAGCCATCTCCTACGTGGTCTTCCGCAGTTTCACAGATATACATATATGACATATAGTTTGTTTGTCGGTAAGCCTTCAATATAATCACAATAATACGTATATGTCCCCAGTAGGTAGCGGGTAGCGTTACGTATTGGACCAAAGGGGGCGACCTTTTAACATGGGACATAACATAGTCTTTTTTTGAGGGGCCCGTGGCTAAATAATAACAGCCGCACAGGTCGATCGATCAGGTTAAGCTACGCTTGCCGCGGTTGGTCTGTGGATGGGTGACCATCTTTACATAACGTGACCCCTCCGTGCTTCGGAAAGCACGTTAAGCCGTTGTTCCCGGCTGTCATTCGTGGATCTTTGACAGTCGTTACGGGTAGTCAGAAGCCCGAAAGTCTGACAACCAGTCTTACCAAGGGGTATCGTATTACCCAGTAACTGGGTTGTGGAGGTCAGATAGGCAGTCGCTCCATGTAAAATATTGGTATTCAGCTGCATCCGGTTAGACTGGAAGCCGACCCCAACATAGTTGGGAAAAGGCTAGGCAGTTTGAAATAACATTAACTTGTTTATGTAAATGTTATTTCGCTAAAGACCGTGTTTCTGTGAACTCCAGTTTTTAATTTTTTCTTTTTAGGATCAATATTTATTTAGATTTAGTTGTTAGAATGCCAGAAGATACTAGGTTTTTTATGTAAAAATATCTTAATTGCTGTTCAATATTTACCAGTATTCAGCTGCATTCGGTTAGACTGGAAGCCGGCCCCAACATGGTCCGGAAAAGGTTATACAACGTGTAACAGAATAAACGCAATTCCTGAAAGTAGTTTTTTCAGAATCGGCTTCTGAATCCATTTCCGTCATCAAAAATAGGTGTTAAATTTTGACGGAAAAATCTTTTAAATTACTTAAATTAGAAACACAGTATCATGACAAATTAATACAATCCTTAACTCAAGGAAATTGAAACCTTAACTCAGAGCAATAAAGGTTACTTAAACGCACGACATTATTTGTATTTCGCTCACAGGTCGTAATACACACACGTAAATAATATCAATGCATTTTACAATAAAAGTAGTGTGCGTCTAATTAAATAGGTAATTTAAAGGAATTTCAACTTTATCTCCAATATGTAAGGCTTGTTTGAATGCACGACCAAACTTAGTGCGGTCATCAGAGTAGCCCTACACACACACAAACAAATTTTAGGCATTAATACAAAATAAAATTATTGAATTTGAAGAAATTTGAACCTTATTGCAAAGAAATAAAGCATTTGTCGGCAACCTCTTTGACGTTTTATACGAAATGCCGACAAACACGCCGCCGCTACCGCCGAATAACATGAGTACCTAACATTAAAATTATTAAAAGCTAGTCATCCGCCGGTAGCGACCTAGTGTAGTTGTTCTTCAGTTTACTTCCGTGACATTTTTGATTCCGTGCTTGATGGCTTTCCGGTACACCAACATACAATACACGGAGATGGTGAGAACCTTGGCTCGCTGTCTTGATAATGTCGCGTTAGCTTGTCGGGAGTTCAATGACCGTTTTGGCTGCAGTGTGAGCGCCAGGACGATGCTGGCTGCAACTCAGCGACTGAGGGACTCTGGGACGTTCCTTCCTAATACGGCTTTGGACAGAGGGACCAATGTGCGGACTACTCGTCTGCAAGAGCGTATTCTCGACCATTTCGATGAACATCCAGAGGACAGCTCGAGAGAAACAGCACCCCAGTTCGACTGCAGCCACATGTACGTGTGGCGAACGTTGCGTGCTGATGGTGAACACCCATATCATCTTCGACGGTGTCAAGACCTAACGCCGAAGACGGTGCTCCCGCGCATTTCACGTGGACCGTTCGATGGCATCTGGATGCGGAGTATGGCAGTCGCTGGATAGGTCGCGGAGGACTTGTGCCGTGGCCTCCCAGATCGCCAGACTTACACCGCTAGACTTTTTTTTGTGGGGTCGCATAAAATCGCTCGTGTATGTCAGTCAATCTACAAGTGTCGAGGAGCTAAAAACAAAAATTCAACAAGCATTTGTGACGGTGAAAAGTGATACTCAAGTGCTTACAAAATTGATAATAAGTGCATAGTTCAAGACGGCGGTCATTTTGAAACTTTAATGAAAGTGGATCGCAGAAATAGTGCAAATTAATAACCTAAGTGTTAAGTGTAAATAGTCCAGTTCTGTAAGTACCTACTTCTTCCTATCAATACGATTGTATTCTAATCACTGTAAAAATTGTTATTATAATCTTTTAAACACGCCGTCTTTGCATATTTTTGTAGTAAGTACAAACAATAAACTGGACCTACCTAAACACAACGAACTTATCAGAGGGATCGCGGGATTCGCGGGGGTGCAATCTCGAAAGATAGGTAGGTAAAGATAGGTAGGTAGATAAAAACTGCAAGCAGCGGCGCGCGGCGCGGTGCGTAGAGACTAAATTCAAAGCCTGTGAAAGTTCGATAGAAAAAAATAATTTTACACGGTGATATCGCTTATCAATATCACATCTAGCTAATGTTCGATAATTTAATAAACGTTCATACGGCCATAGGTAGGTATTTAATGCCTACATTAGAACTAGGCACTCACCGTTGGCGCGCGCGCCGCTAAAATTGAACAAACATACTTAAATGCAAAACCTAATTTTTAGGTCCATGATACACACGTGCACATGAATAATATCAAAGCATTTTACATTTGGATTCGAGCGCGTTTAAATAAAACAGTTGATGTAAGAGAATTTAATTAATCCTTCCGTGCAAATAATAAGGCTTATTGAAATGCGCGACCGATTTGTATTCCGCATGTCTCACTAATTGATTTGTTGAGAAATGTCGAAATAGGTAGTAGACAATTTTCTGGTTCCTATGAGCTATGTCCTTTGCAAATGTACCGTAAGACTAATGTGAAAGAGCGAGATGCACAAAACCGGCGACCCTTTGAGACCGCGCGCGCGCGCTTCCTCCGGGCTGCCGGCCGGCCATCTTCAAAGTAGGTATTTTTTACTGTTTGTGATTAAAATCTTATAAGCACTGATTTTTGTTTCACGTAGGTAATTAGCAGAAAACACGCTTATCAGAGGTAGCTAATAATATCGCGAAAGTTACGCATCTGAGATAAATATTTTTTACCCGCGTGTGCCGCACGGAGTCCGGGCGCTGCGCCCTTCATTAGTTTCGAATTTCGGGTAAAAAGTCGCAGTTTTAAATGCATCCCCGTTACTAAGCGTAAAGTCTTAGATTCATGTTGATAATTTCACTTGCTAGAAAATTATCAATCATTACACTGTAAACTCAATTAAGTAAGTATCAAAAGTTATTAATTCATAATATCAGTCTGTGACATTTTAGGTTTTTTTTTACTATTGATAGTAAGTAAAATTCGTTCATTGAACTAACGCACATCATATAACGCTCATGCCTATAACTATGGTCAGCTGGCAAGCGCTCGAATGTGCGTGTCGCGTCGGCTGCTAATATTGCATGAGTGTGTGTGTAGGCATGTTGCTGCACATACGTTTTGCGTTTAGTAAGGATAACTATTTTATAAAAAACGACCCGGTTTGGTTTAAATTTATTTAATTACGGGTGTTGTTTTAGACTTATAATTTTATATTCTAATTGGGGTGTCTGAGGTATTGCGCTTAATCCGTTACACGTAGATACAGATCGAAATATCTTAGCTGCGTCAAAATTATGGAAAGTTTTTTATTATTGACGATAACTAAACTCAAGATCGCGGTCTGTTGATCCTTGACATCTGTTAAAGATAAGATGTACCCAATCTGACATCTACTAGTACATTCTGATAAAATGCTTCCATTAGGCAATATACGTACATTAATTTAGCAAGGGTTCAGCTAATTAATAAAACAGACCATAAAAGGGTAAAGGCATCATTTTCTCTACCCTTTTAGATCGTTTAGGGCAAATAAAGTGATTAGGTGATCAATAGAATATGTAACAGTTTCTTTTGCATCTGGGTGACTTAGTATTACGGTCGGTTCGAGAAGGATTGTGATGATAGCTTTATCATCATGTTGCGTTAGTGGTGTTGACCTTCTCCCTATTGTGTCATGTTTTCCTGGTCTGTGTTAATCACATCTAGTTCTTTCTCGATGATGACAGTACGACCTTCTAGTAATATAAACCCCACTATTACTGTTCTAGGGGAAAACATAATTCTTCATTTCTTTGTGATGTTAAAGTATATCTTATTACCTTCATGATTTAAGCTGTTTTTCTCAATGACAAATCCTTTTTCCATATTATTTCCTGGAAACAGACACAATATTTTCGTTACAATCCGATTCCAACCTGTTTCAATGATTTTTATTATGAGGAAACCTTGTTTATTATATTTCTTGTCTTTATTAACATTTATTTTGTTAGTTACTCCGAGTACGTTTTCATAGTATTTTCCTTTTATATTTTTATCAACTTTATTCCAAAAATCACTACCTGAATGGCTAGACATGTGGCAATCGCTTTCAAAGTTTATATGTATATCTACAGCACTTTTAAACGCAATTGACTTAATAAACTTTTCGGTAGCTTATCAGTCTTATCGATTTTTGACTTTTCCACTATCGTTATCGTTGATAGAATGTCATTCTGTCCCTCGACTCTCTGAACCCAACCCAGAGGGTCGAGGGACATTGTTCTACCTTAAATATTTTATCATCATAAGCCTTAATTGATTTCCATCATTCAGTCAGTGAAATGTTTAGATCTTCCATTTATCTCATATTACGCATCAACTTCAGTTAAAATTACACAACCCATCCTCATTCTCATTGACTTGCTTCTTCTCTTAATGTTAAGCTATATAGTGAGTATTGTCGGAAATAATTAAACTTTTAGGTACAATCAAAAAAAGAGATAAGTATACAGGACCGTCAGATATAGTTGTAGTTTAGTAAGAAACCGATGGATGTATTCGACTGAAATTTAATTTGATAAATGAGCTCTTTGTTTTCTATTGATAAAATTAAATTTTATTCGAGAACATCCATTGGTTTCTTACTAAACTTCAAATATATACGACGATCCTGGATCTTTTGTTGACTATACATAAGTTTCCATACAATTAACATTAGGACCCTCATCGCAGAACGGTAGGAACAATCGATACTTTCTTGATGTTGATTTCTTCTTCATTTGATGCCTCTTCAATTACTAAAGGTTGGTCATCAACTTTGAATATTTCACCTTATCCTTTGTCAGGTAGCTCAGCAACACTTGTAACTTCGTATGTAAAAACCAGAATAAATAATAATTTTTTTACCTATCGTTTCCTTTGTTAATTTACGTACAATCCTTAACCATATTGGGGAACGGGTCGTAATAGTAGACTATACAAAGCACAGGTTAATTTACAAGGCAATCTACTAATGGAGTACTTTGCTACTCTATCCCGAAACGAAGATTTTCTTCGCGGATTTACAGGTTCCCGAAAATGTTTTCTTAGCCACTGATAAATTGATTCCATTAATGAAAGCCAACTTCAATAAATTCCGCGTTCGGTTCGCCGCTATTGAAAATAAGGTTTTCTAAGAGAAAAATTCTTTCAAAAACTTTGATGATGTTTATTGAATCCTTGAAAAGAAAATTGTATGTATTCGTTACGTATCCTTACATAAAATGAAGTTTTATAAATTTTGAAAACAACCTTGTTTTTTTATGAATACAAGAAGCTCTTCAAGTACTTTGGTGTAACAGATATGGGTAAAATCTGGAACAAAATAATTTATAACAAAAGAAAATATTATGGTGAATAAATATTATCGACTGTGTCCCAACACTTAAGCCTACATGCGGCTAGGACGTGAGTCTAGCTCAAACGAAGTGACGTTGACAGAAATGCATCGCCGCCTCGTAAACTCGCAAACGATTATATATATATCCACACCTAGACCAAGGATATTTAGCATTGTTGGAAGGGTCAACAGGCGGCTACCCGCAATATGGGTTGAATTACTCATTATAAGATCCATGTTAACCTATTTTTAAGGGTCTATCTATAGCGTCTCACAGCCAAGCAATATCCGCTGTTCTCTCTTTCCTTTCTTATCGGACTTGCAATCTTGAGCTAATCCTTTAAGGAGTCCAGCTCTGTTCATTCTGAAATCTCTTTCTGTGTCTGTTGTGATATCATTTCTTGCAGTTGTGGAAGCCTCTGTGTGGTCGCTTTTGCCAATAAAGACCAGCCCAGTTCCATGTTAACCTAGCTAGTAACATGTTTTTAAATCCACATAGCCAAAACTGTTAGTGCCTATTTTCTTTGTGGTACACCATATTAAAAAAACTTCTTACATTCCCAGTGACAAAGCCATATTGAGTACCTAATTAATATTGCGGTCAGAAACAATAAACAATATAACGAGTAGAAAGCCGAAGTATTCGCGCAAACAAATCATTATCACTCCCTCGTTCTATATTGTATTGTTAGAGCTCAGTCCTTCGGGTATAGCTGACAAGTTTGCGTGACACGTAAATTAACTTTTAAACTTAAAGTTTCATGGGCATTCGTTTTTGCCATGTAGCAGGAAATAATAAAGGTTTTATTGATTGTCAAATTGTGTTATAGCTGAATGTTGATCGAATAATTTATGACGCATAATAATCGTTATCCAAACAAGATGGATGGACTTTATGAGAGATGATAGATATGACTGAGAAGGAAGTGTACTCAGATGATGACTAACATGTTCTGCGAAGAGCCCAAGTATAGTCTGTACACAGTTATTTTACCTCTGATTTTGCATCACTGTCAAAATCACAGTGATCTTTATTTTAGTTGCAATAAGGTTCTTATTCGGATGCTGCTGTTAGAGGCAAAATAAGTGTGAACGGACTTTAATTGGGCAGGAGGATGATTATGACACAATGATAATTTGAAGAAAGAACGAAAATATATTTGCTCCTTAGAATTCAGTACCGTCTTTAACCCACATTATAATTGAAAGAAATGCAGTTACAATTATTCTCGAAATAAAACCTAACGTAGCAGACTTGTTGCTAAAAGATATACATTTTAAGTCAAAATAATGAGCGTAGACTGTAAAAAGAAAGGAATAAACTTGTTTGAAAATGTTGCGCAGGGAACGCAGTTTTAATTTTTATTTCTTGTCTGTAGTTAAATTCATATAGGTAATGGATATGGTGAGGGTTTGTTTTACATTTAACTGTTTATTGTCCTGTTGTAATTTGCACCCATGTAAAGAAGGGGCGGGTCACTAGTTGCTTGAGTTATCGTGTCGAATCATGTGATATTATTTCCACTTCTTTTCTCTTAATATGTTTAAAATCCGTCATTTCATTTTTGCTTAATACACAGGCTGGCAGAGACATCAACGCGAAAACGGTTACCATATTATATGGATTCAGTACATTATTCTGAACGACCATGCGTTGAAATTTTTCGTCGGTTATTAGCAAAAAAATTGTTGCTTCATACATTTTGACCACGCAGGTTTCTCTTTTCTATGAAACAGCAGATTTTTTTTGATAACTGACTAAAAATTTATATGCTAAGGGGTCTAGAATCATGTGCTGATTTCATGATCACATTTTGCACATCGATGGCTGCCACCCTGTAGGGTATAATTTCTTCTTCAGTAATTTTCGATTAGCTCATTTCATATGGGCAACACCATATAAAATAAAAATAATTTTCAATATTTTCCATGTTTCGATGATCACTATGGACTATTTAAGGTCTGAAGTATCTCATATTTATGCTATATTGCGCTCCCTCTGAACATTAGGTCGGTTATCTTTTAAAGTGAAGGCACGTCAACATATCCATCAGAAGTTAGCCGTAACATCCCAGTGCTCATTTGCTGGATTCGTTCTCTCCTCTACCAATACTTTTTTCTCCTGACAGTTCCTTTTGTATCTATCTATGTATTAGTATTTATTTTTGTATTTCATAGTAATTTCCTAGCTATTAATCCCTTATATTGCACCTGCCATGTTTTCTCTCTGCATCACCCTAAGGTTGACTAGAGAAAATGCCTCAGGCATTAAGTCTGCCTTTGTACAAAGTATTGTTTTTACTTGTGCATAAAGTTTTAATAAAATAATTAATATATTATTTAAGTATATTACCCATCAAATCTTCAAGCTTATGTACTTAAGATCCCTAATTCAATGTTCAAATTTATTATTTAACATAACCAACCAGGTGCTTCTTCAACTCTGAGTAAAGTACATTAATCTTAGTACTCCGAGTTTTAATAAGATGATAATTGTCTTGAGCTACAGATAATAAAATTACTTAAATAACTTTGTAATTTAGAGCGTTTGAATTGGTATGAATAATGGTTTTTGTTTTAAAAGAACTCAGCTTACTACAGCGTACTTAACTTTTTTTAGAGATGGCAGACTTTCTGTGAACGTTTTAAAACTTATTAATAAACTGTGGGCCTAAATAACCACTACGTGGAGCCCTGACACAGATAGAAGGCGTCGCGGCAGACTATGTAGAAGACGGTGGGACGAGCTGGAGAAAACAAACGACCATTGATCCACTTTAGCCCTGGCTCGAAAGAGCTGGAAGTCATGGCCTTAGGTGTTGACCTTTTCTCAGCAGTGGGATGATGCAGGTTAAGAATAACAGTAAAATTTGACAGAATATGTGAGGTAGATCCTGATCCTGTAGGTACAGACGCCAGCACATCAAGCTTCTACAATCTGTACAATCTCTTTAATAGATTTTCGACTTTATCGCTAAAGCATAAGGTTCAAAGTTGATTGGGAAAATTTGACAGTTTCGGGTAGCTTGATGTGCTGGCGTCTGTACTTACTACCTCAACTATATGGAACAGATTTAGATTTAACAAAACATAGTTGACTTGATCCCGAATATGTTCTAGAACATATTATGACGGCAAAGAATGGTGTGAAATTAATTTTGATTTTATTCCATTGAATTGAACAATATGCTTAGTCAACGCAATTATAGGACTTATTACAATGCAGTGCCTAATGATCAAGAAATGCAACAAGCATGAAAATAACAACGGTGCTAGACCAGCCGGTCGATTCTGTAAAAATCTCACCGTGAAAACTTAGGTGAAGTGAGTGCGTTTTTGCTAGGAATGGACACTATTGACAGCTTACTCCACGCTCACTTCACCTAAGTTTTCACGGTGAGATGGTTACAGAATAGCATCGCAGCACCTTAATTGCGTAACACACTATCAATCTCAATTTGAATCATTTTGAAAGATATTGCTAATCCATTGCTTCATATGTTCGAAAAATATGTCTGCTCAACAACGTAAATAACGCAATGAATGTTGTTGAGCTGTCAAAATGAAACCCATTGTTACTGATAGTGTGTTACGCACTTACCCCGCAGATTCATATCCCAAGTTATTTGGGGTCAGCACAACATATCTTTTTCACAATTAGTCGTCATCTCAGTAATCACCCCTTTCTAACCATATTATCATCATTCACACAGTCCATCCATCGTTTCTTTGGTCTTTCCCTACTCTTAGTGCTTGGCCAGACTGGCAGCGCGGGGCAGTCGAGAGCGGCTTCTGTGTTTGTTAAAATATAATATGGATGAAGAAGACTTATTTTTAATTGAAAAAAGCTCGAACTACTTTGAGAACAGCTAAGCCATCGACATTGTTCTCAAAGTAGTTCGATTTTTTTTTAATTGAAAAAAGCTCGAACTACTTTGAGAACAGCTAAGCCATCGACATTGTTCTCAAAGTAGTTCGATTTTTTTTTTAATTGAAAAAAGCTCGAACTACTTTGAGAACAGCTAAGCCATCGACATTCCAGCGGGATTGTCCGAACCAGCGGGATTGTCCGAAAGGGTTACCGCTGGCCCGGAACATAAAGGGCTAAGGAAGGAACACGGGTGGGTTTTAGTCAGTAAGAGCCTGACACTCCCTTCCGCTCCACCCAGAGCGGGAGGAGTCATTTGATGATTTCCCATCCTCAAAAAAAAAAAGCCATCGACATTCATACTCAAATATTTTTTTCCTCATAAAACGTAAAATAATAATACATATAAGCCTATTGTTGTCCTATTGCAGGGGAAATTCGTCTTCTCGTAAAGAACAGGTACAAGCACTGATCACCACGCTTGCTCAAGACAGGTTGGCAATTTCAGTCGTTTATTAACTACGAGACCAGATTTTCCCACAATGTATTCCTTTCCCGGTTTCAGTCATGTCCAAGATAAACTCAGAAAGTATATATAAATTTAAAAAGCTGGGCCATCACGACAAAACTGAAATTCAAAAACCGCAAAAAAATTAATGAAAAATAAAACCCAGTTCCATAATACCAGGAAATGCCACAGATATGAAAACACTAACGGTTAAAAGCTTGGCTTTTAAGGTCGTGTTTTTTTCTCATAAAAACAATCCCCCTTAACAAGGATTCTTCTCACACTAAGTAAGTACCTGTTTTTTTTTCATGAGGATTAAAACGTTACGAGTTTTGAAACGTAATGATCAAATTGTTAAATGTCAACTAGTTTTTGCTAATTTAACCGTCTATCTAGCGCAAGGTACGCAGTTTAGTAGGGCCGTGGTTGTGGAGCCCCTGATAAATTCAAAACTTATGTTATTGTTGCGTTTGTTTTATTGGATCAATGTTTATGTTTTGACAAACTATTGGACCGCTGTTCGGTACCAGGATTTATGTTTTAGCCCTGGTGCCTGCGAGCCTATTTTTTGATGTAGATCATAATGCCTACCAGTCAAAGTGTTTGGGAATGCCTTACTTGTCTTCTAAAAAGACTGAAAGGCTCTTTTTATTTTAGCACTAAGCCGGATTTATATTATAATCAGCCCATAATTTTCTGGCACTCAGGCCTCCTCTCTTCGAGAGGGAGTGGGCTATAATCTACTACGCAGGCCCAGTGCAGGTTGGTAGATGTCACATGTCTTTGAGATTTTGGTTCTAGGATATACCGGTTTCCTTACGATGTTTTCCTTCACCGTTTTGATAGCAGTGATGATGAAATTATTTGCACAGGCCTAGGTTGGAACCCACGACCTACATCTCGTAAGTCGGGGCCGTTACCACAGCACACTGGGCCACCACTGCCCCCATACGGCATACCATAAGTTGAAGCAACAATAAAAGTTGCACCGTCTAAACAGTGCTTAGACAATGCGAAAACGATGTAGTTTATTGCTTTAATTTTATGATGTGCTAAAGGCAAGAAACTTGCATCGTGTTACTGGGGCTTAAAATTTCTAGTTGGAATTATCTTTAGTATCTAATGTCCTACGCTTTTATAACTTTTACAATATTAAACACAACTAAATATTTAAAGTAGGTACTAAATTAAATGACTAACTATACAAATAAGTACAAAGACAAAATGACGCTTAGATGTCGAAGTACCGTCCGCATCGCTGTTTATTTCCAATGGTGCATCGACATTGAACAGGATACCTATGAAACGATGTATATCTTTTAGTATAATACAGTTCGCTTTGTCTTCTTAATTTTATGAGTTCCAAGAATATCAAGACAGAGCTCGCTTTAACTAAATTCTCTACAACAATAATTTAACTTAACTTGAAATTTACGAGTTGTCTTTCGTCGCCCGTATATCTAGGTACACTACGATGTACATACAAATATATCCGTAATTTCTAGATCTAGGCAAGTTGTAAGATGTTTAGGAAACAGAGCAATAATATTTAGTATTTATCCTTCACAATAATCTGGATATTTCATAATATTCCTGGTTTATCGACTACACAAAGGCGAAGGTTCAGCTTTGTCGCTGAAACATTCTATTTTCGCGTCACCTTTACATCAGTCCCAAAATATGCACATGACGGAAAATCTAAAGATGGCTGACCGGAAAATTTTCAAATAACTAACCTTTGTATCGTAAAAGATTGAATCAGTGGTTTCACGGTATATATTTTCACGTGAATGAAATCAAAAACGTATAATACCGAGAATTACTATCGCTACTCTAGCCATACCTTGGTTGATTTTGTGGCTATGCAAATAGTTAGAGGACCGTTAGAATGAAAGCGATTTTTAAAAAATGTGTAAGGTCGTGAAAATATTTTCTTTGGATGGTATCTATACAATTTTTAAAGACTGGGTTTAATAACTCTAGGCAACAGTTAAATATATGTTATTATTATAACTGAATTAAGTATGTGGGCAGTAAAGCTATTTCCAGACCTACAAAAAGAATCTGGATCATAAAACTACCAGATCTACCTATATACTTTAAAAATATAACATGATTTGGAAAGTATCCAATAGTAGTATTTCCCATAATGTTTAATCAAAACAACCCAGTAAAGAAGCTCAGAGACGAGAAAGAACACTTTATTCCGTGTTATAAAATAAATTTAATACAAAGGATAAGATACAAACCATATAATATTTAAAAAGATTTGCTCAGAGACATTAAATGCACAAAATAATAGCAAAACAAGACACAAAGTCAACAAGCAAGGAAATTAACTTACTAAAATTCTTTATCAATTGCTTTCCGAAGACATTGTTCACGTAATTATCGGAGCCGATCCAACGGATACGATTTGACAAGTCGAGTTAGTAAGGATAATCAATATTATGAGCGGTGGCGCGACTGGGCTCTTATAACGAACTAAAAGGTAATAAATTGTGGGTTGGAACCCACAATTTATTACGTAGCGTCTTATACTTCCACTTCAAGCCCTCTTATCCTATTAGTGTCTTTTGCGTTACGTAATCAATAACAAAAGACGTTCGAATTGTCGTAGAGAAAAGTACATTTCATTCTGCGGGCCAACGTTGTTTTGTTTTGTTCCCTTATTACGGCGATAGCCGCAGTATTGTTCTGTTTCTAAGAAAAGTATTTGTCTTTCTGATACGTCAAGGAAAAGTTTTATTTTTTGTTAAGGAAAATATCAATCAATTAAAGGCGATATATACCTACAATTCTTAAATTATTATGTCCTTCGTCTTCATTCATCGTTCAGTTCATTAATATTGGAAGAAGTAAGACATGTAAGGTAGTAGATAAATAAACTATGGTTAGCTGATACTCTTCTCGTAGGTACGCTGGAAATAATGACCTATTGTACCTATAATTTTGGTTAAAGACAATACTTGTTTAAACTATAAATACCGATGTCCAAAGTAGAGATGTTACGGAAGTCGTTTTACCGGAACCGGAACCGGAATCGGAGGTTTTAAATTTGATTCATCAGAATCGGAACCGGAGTCGGAACCGGAATCGGAACCGGAATCGGAGCCGGAACCGGGGTGGAAGTAGAAGAAAGATGTATTAAGGGGCCTTTCCTTAAAACATCTTTCTTCTACTTTCTTCTAACATCCACAAACAAAACAATAAACTGAGACTTCGAGCGCGAGCGTGTATAAAATAAAAAAACATTACACTGGCGACACGTGAAAACTTGTTTGTAGGCGCTCTAGTCACGTGTATCGCTGCGTTTCGAACTCTGGTCTAACTCCGATTCAAAATTATCGGAACCGAAATCGGAATCGGAGGTGTAAAATTAATCGGAAGTTCCGACTTTTCGGAATCGGAACCGAAGCTCCGTAACATCCCTAGTCCAAAGCATCTACTGCAACGCTACACCTCTTAATGTCCATCTAATGTTAACTAGCAGCCTTAACCTCTCCCTCAAGTTGACCCCCACCCAACATGTGTCCTGGATTTCAGTCTAACACAATTTGGATTGCTCGCAGTCTTCCTTTGCTTCGGGAAAAAGGGTCTAGACAGACCACGTTCCGATTAGTTGAAGGTAACCTTCCGAGAAACTCAAGACTTATTTTCTGATGTTTACTAAAATTTGAACGAGCCAGCATCAACCTGTCTTTATGATATTTCGTATTTTTATGGTAAACTAGCTGCGTCCCGCGGTTACACCCGCATAAGTTTCGATCCTGTGGGAATATCGGGATAAAAAGTATCCTATATGTTAATTCAGAGTGTCGGCTACCTCTATACCAAATTTTATCAAAATTGATCCAGCCGTTTGAGAGTGAAGAAGTAACAAACATATAAACACACTCACACACACACTCACAAACTTTCGCCTTTATAATATTAGTGTTATGTATGTTTTTCGTGTTTTTGTGTTAAATGTGCTTCGAGTGTATTCCGTATTTCGTGTATGTTTCGTTTTTTTATATTAAATGTGTGTGTTTCGTGTGTGCGTTCCGTATTTAGTGTGTTTTATGTTTTTGTGTGACCCTCTGTTTGGGAAAGACAAGTGTGAGGGTTTCTACAATCTACACGGTTTCTCTTTTTGGGAAATAAACATTTTTCATCAACAACCTTGTGGTGCGCTATGACGGTATAAACTATGTGCTGCCTCCCTCTATCTTCCTTCTCTCAGTGTCCGTAAATTCTTCATTCGGTATTGAATTTTAAAAATGTCGTCTGGAATTGTTTTCAGATCCCCAAGCGTTCTGGCCTAGATATTCCTTCCTAAGCCATTTCTACAAAAAACCGTCGTCCTTCATTTTTAATTGCAAAACTTAGGAGTAAACCTCGTTTTCAATCAAAACGTACCAGTACAGCAGTGGCTAAGTCCTCTCAAACTGGAAGTTACTAATAAGAACGAACTACTAAATTGGAGTTCCATTATAGTTCCAAGACGTCATCGTCATATCGACGCACTGTAATAGCTCCCAAGGTTACGATAAATTAGCTACTGGAATATTCATGCAGAAATCAATTCCATAATGAAATGAAAATTATAGCTGCATAAATTACTGGAAAAATACCCTTGAAATACGTTAATTTTGCAGTTAACTTACTGGATTTATTGTTACTATTAGTTATTATGGTTAGTTATGAGTCAAATTGAATTAAATTGGATTAGGTTTTAAACGAATATTGTGTAATTTGTAGTACTTAATATAAGATCTAAAGCTTACCTTATTTATAAGTTTCGTTAAGAAAACTAATCTTATTAAAAGTTCCAATTACCATTTTCTTTAATAGTCTACAAAGAAAATCTACTTTTCTGATTTCCGTTGCCATGAGAGCGTTCTTTTTGCTATGGCGTAACGAGGTTAGAAAATACATAGCGACTAGGTACCAGTAGCTAACGTAGGTAATTTGTTGCGACGCCTGATGTAGCCCACAGGCTAGTCTTTGAGAAATCTTCAGTACGGTAAATGTCTTTTCTATTATGTTTTCAGTCCGTATAAAATTTGTTATACTTACTATATTAGTGACTCGCTTCATTCGGTCATCAACATCCTGATTTCTTAATTCCATGAATACACTTACACCTTCCGGAATAAATTCTGTAAATTATAGTGAAAACCGTACTTATCAATATTATTACTTCTCTTATCCGTTTCCCAGTTTAAAAGAACAATGCGGGCAGACAGACAGGCACAAAAACCACTTTAATTTATAATAAGTATAGATAGGTATGGTTTGGTTTAATGTTATAGGATGCTTCAATAGACATCAATCTTTTTTTGTGGGTGATACTATTTTCAAAAGGAAAACCATTGCTACTTTTACGAGTAGTATGTTACGCAATTACCCCTTTGGTTGTTTTTGTCAGTCGATTTATATCTTGTATAATAATGAGTCGATCGATCGATCCATTCAATAACTAACCACTCACCTTCCTTATAATTGGTTCCCCTACCTAGCTTAATATCTAATGGTTTTAGAATGGGTCACGGTCACTGGAAAGGAAATTAATATTTAGCTTAAATTCTCCGTATTTTCAAATCTCAACTGTCATTCTTTGACAGTTCTATGAAATGGCTATAACATGGCAAATTGATGTAGATTTCAACTTGCTTCACAATAAATTTCCCTGACTATAGTGATGAAGAAAATATCTTTATAATTAAGTATTTCATAACGGATATAGGATAGAGGAATATGCTGACCATTTTCTTTAAATTAAAAATAATATTTGTTTATTTATGGCAACTAGGCCCAATGGTTAGTAACATTGTTTTTAAAAACTATGTTAGTAAACAAATACACAACAAAAACAAAAAGAAAATTGTAAGGTTAGCTGTGGGGTCTGCAGACCTTCGCAGCGTGCGACAACCAAGGTGCGTCGTATTTTTCTATCAACATACTCAGGATGCCGTAATTAATTTAATTCCTTTCTAATCTTTTACGACGCCAATTTTTATGTACCTAAATTGTATCTCCCGGGCCCCCGACTAATGGTAGAAGGAACAGTCGGGTTCTAGTCGGCAGGAGTTCGACATAGCCATCCATTCCCCCTAGACTGAGGATATTCATGAGGATTTCCCCACAAAAAAAAAAGGTAGCTCTACTCCCACCATTTAACACGAATAGCTCTTAATTTATGTAATAGAGACGTAGATATTCCGATTAGATATACTACCTCTACGTGTGAAATCTATATCGTGCCACCCCACACGGATCTCAATGAACCGCAGCGATTGTCGAGCAGTCGGGCTCCGGAAACTACACTTATCGTAACAGCTACGTTTCATTAATTCATATTGTTATATTCAAAAGCAATTGGTTGTTAAGATTGATTGACACGTAAGACGCAGTGTTGGATAGTTTATTTAAATGGGGCGCAGTAACGTGAAACAATAAGGCATTTTTTATAATTTGTAACGTTACGATTATTTATTAATTTATTTATTTCAGGCGACGCAGGCCCATTTATTGATTTTACTTGTACTTTAACCTAAACATACGTATCCTTATTATGAAACAGTACTTCACTAGCTAATTCTTGAGCAGTTCTGTGGTACTTGTCCGTGAAAGCGACGGAATACCACGTCCTGCGGCCAGAAGTCTTCTTTCATGACGACGGGCAGATAGCAATTCGACACGCGCACCTCGAACGCCTTGAAGTTGACGTTGCGGTGCGACTCCAGTAACTGCACCCTCGGCGCGTACCTCGTCTTCTGGCGCACGTACTCCACGATGTCTTCCGCCTTAGTTGGGTGTAGTATAGGTGGGAGATGTACACCGGTGTGTTCGGCTTTGCGGCACGCAAGCTGACTTCGGGGTTCGTATTATCGTGGACGTCCACGACATGGCATCACGATAACATAGGAAAGTAAAATGTATGTACAATGCGTGCCACGAAAGATGAGACTTGACACACCACGTGGTTTGACTTGCGCAGAACACGATTTTAGGTATCTTTAGCGGTATGGTGTCTGAGTGCGGGACGGGACCGGACGTCATAGGGGCGGCGGAAAGAGCGGGGGAGGCGGGGTCAAGTCTCATCTTTTGTGGCACGCATCGTAAATTTGTGAAGAGTCTTTTTCCGTCCACGATAACGTTATAACGTGCACTCCTTTACATACATTTATTATTTCCATACATTTTATTGACGTGGACGTAGACATCCCGGATAATATCGTCTGAAAACTCTCTTTTTATAAAGGAAATGTGCCGATATTCTATTTTTTTCCTTTTAGTAACTGTTGTTTCAAAGAAAAACTGTTTTGACGGTTTTAATGGAAGCATAAACTCTTTGGAACCATTTTGCATGCGTTTTAAGCCAAGTATTTTGCCTGTGCCTGCAGTCAAATAAATCAACATATGACTTGCATCATCAAATACTGTTTAGTCGGTGCAATTTTTGTTGTTGCTTCAACTTATTGCATGCAAATCACAATTTAATCGAACCGTGTAAATTAGCCCACTCATATACACGATTTATGATCTCTTGAAACTTTTCTCCGTCTTCCTCGTGGCTATTTCCAACAGTCATGATAGTTGTGTCGTCAGCAAAGGTTGCAATGGAATATTGCAGGTGTATTATAGATACAGGACCGGGCCAAGTACACACCCTCGTGGTACTCCAGCTTTTATTTGCATATGGTGATGGTGGTTTAAGCGTGTCTTTTTCTTATTCCTAAACAATCTGTTTCGTATAAAGAACTGTATGATGTCTGTTTAGTCAGTGCAACTTTTGTTGTTGCTGCAACTTATTGCATGCAATTAAATCTGTACTCTCTTGTAAAAATAAAACGAGTTTTTTTTTTCTATATTCATTTTTATTTTTTCAAAGAAAGTCCTTTGACGATTTTAATTGAAGTGCCTGTAAACTTTTTGCAAGTATATTGCGGGCGTTATAAATTATCATTGATATTCCTTAGGAAATGCTTGAGGAAGTTTCAAACCTTGCGTCACGGTTAACCGACCCTGAGAAAATATACATAATTAAAGAGACGCGTAGGCAATGCATTTTTTATTACTTTACGACAAGTTTGTTACCTGGTGCAAAATAATGAGAGCATTAGCCATTTATAAGCGGAGCTCTTTAGTTTTTACCGTAATTGTTGGCTGTTTTATTCTGCAACTGCGAAAAAGTAGTATTCAAGAGTGGTATGATGAAAAGCCAGTCAGCAATGTTGGGAGCAAGAGCTAGTATAGGTTAGGTATAGTACGGTTTTGTTTTTTAAATAACTTTTTTATTTTATTTTATATTTTATGGAATGAATTTTCTGTTGCAATGCAGTAGCATTGTAATAGCTCTAAAAATAAAAGTATTTATGGAGCTTTTTATTACTATTTGATAAAAGGATTAAGATTATAAAAATGTTCAATGTCTAAAAATAATCGTCCTTGTTTCTTCCCAGTGACGTAGTAAGGGAAGCTAAAGGATTTTGCCAGGTGACTGGGCACAGCGTCCATGTTAATGTCACAAAGAAAAAATGGTTCTGTTAGGGTTCAATGACTTTACGCGCAGTCAATTCGCTTAAAGCCAAAATGGATGATCGCATTGTACGCCCACTCGTTCCAAGAAAATTCGAGGGAGGTTGAAATGGCGAAGATTACATTAGAGTCGGAACTAGGAATTATCTTTTATTTCTTACGTAACGTAGAAACTTAAATAATTTGGTTAGTATTTCATAAAAACGCAATCATTTTTGTAATCGCCTACTAACTTTAACAAAATAAGCAGTTAGGACGCATTTAGATTATACAGCTACATTCACCAAAACATCGGGATTGAATGACGATGAGTGAGGTCGTCTTTGCCGTTTGAAAAATGTTGCCCTCCCCATACATAGTATAATAACTCGCGGTCATTGCTGTAACTACAATTATGTTTACAATCACAATTTTTTTGGTGGTATAACTACTTAAAATTTTAAGCTTTTCTGAATTTTTCTGTTACCTGTGCTGTAAGCTATTGCTTCTTACCAAATTTCGAGATTCTATGTCAACGGGAAGTGGTCTTTAGGTTTTAATTCCCTTGCGTGTAGTCGCGAGTTTCAAAATATGCGGTATCAATGGTTGTACTTTTGCGTTTTGCGTTTTTGCGTTGACTTAGAATTTTTTTTTTTTTTTCACGGGTTAAAGGCAATTAGATCTAAGTATTTGATATGAATTTCAACTTGATAGCTCTACGCGTTCATGAGGAAAAAAGTAATAAGTTTATATTTATTAAAAAATAAATATATATTTTGTAATGTAACTAAAAATTTAAGGTTTTCGGAATTTTTCCTTTATGTGTGCTATAAAACGTTGCTTCATGCCAAATTTCAAGATTCTAGGTCGACTGGAAGTACCCTTTAGGTTTTGATTCCTTTGCGAGTACTTGCGAGTTTCAAAATATGCAGCTTAAATTGCTGTTTCTTTTGATTGCGTTGACATAGAAGTTTGATTTTGTTACAGCTTAAAGGTATTATAGACCTGAGTATTTGGTATGAATTTCAATTTAATACCTCTACGCGTTTATGAGGAAATGGGTAGTAAGTTTAAAATTATTAAAAAAAAATATATTATGTGATGTAACTAAAAATTTATGGTTTTCGTAATTTTTCCTTTATCTATGCTATAAGACGTTGCTTCGTACCAAATTTCAAGATTCTGAGTTCACGGGAAGCACCCTGTAGGTTTTGATTCCCTTGCAAGTGTCGAAAATTTGCGGCATAAACGGCTGTATCTTTTGATTGCGTTGGCTTAGAAGTTTGATTTTTTCACAGCTTCAAGGGACAGTAGACCTGAGTAATTGATATAAATTTCAGCTTCATACCTCCACGCGTTCCTGAGAAAAAGGGTCTTGACAGACGGACGGACGGACAGACGGACAACAAAGTGATCCTATAAGGGTTCCGTTTTTTCCTTTTGAGGTACGGAACCCTAAAAATAAAAACATCTTTCATGCTGATATCAACGACTTGTCAAGTGAGGAAGTCAAAATTCATTAAACAACCTCTTCGATTATTATCACTTTACAGACCGCAAAGGTGCAAAAAAATTAAAAATGCCGTGAGATAGATAGACATTTAAGAAACTACAGTAAAAAAAATGTATTTGTCAGTGATTTTAATGGGTTTAAATAGGGATATACCAATAAGGCGAAAAATAATTTATAAATATTTTATAAAATAAGGTTACAAAAATCTAAATTAACTAAATTATATACAGGATGACCTCCTTTATCTCCCTATTTCGTTTAGTCCACGACTTTTTGATCACCCTGTATAAGATTTGCCAAAGAAAACAAATACGGTAAGTAATTACCATCTTTTTTCTTCTATGTTACAGCTTCAATCAAAGTCTTTTTTTCCTTTTATAAAGTGTCACAGATACTTTATTCACATTACAATCTAGACTTTTCTCTTAGAAGTATTTTAATAAAAATAACATAAGTACCTAACTACCTATATAAAGTTAAGAAATCGTCCAATGACGTCATTTTTATTCGCTTTATGATAATGAGAAGACAATTACACGTGTTCTTTAGTCAGCACTTGCACTGCAGTTTAAGTTCGCACACACTGCACTAAATTTACTCAAAAGGTTTTACCCTTTTTAGTCTTCGCACTAATTCAGTGATGATCGCTCAGTGAGTTGGATCGCCTCGACATTAACGTGATGATGAGCTTCTGCATACTTTTTTATTATACCATAATGACTTCAGCTACATCCCTAATGTCAGGAAAGGAGCGCGGTAATAAGCTGGACTACGGCTCTGCGTGCTATATTTTGTAATACTTCTCCTGTAAATATATCCTAACCAGGGGATTTTCTCCGATTAAAATAACACTGAACTAATTTGTATACCTGATTTTTACGAGTAAAATGTAAGTTAGCAAATCTTACTCCGACAAGAATATTAAAACAAGTTTAACTCCTCATTTGTTCATTCATCATTGTTGAACAAAAATATTATGTATTATTTTTGAATGTTGTTTCAATATTGATAAAATCTTCCATTAAATCGATATCTTGATAATCCTTATTATTGGAGTGCTTTTAGAAGTCATGTTTTATTTCGGAATGTAGACACAAGGATTAATATCGGTAGAGTGTTAACTATTTTTTACGACCTGCTGAAGTTGACTCAGAGAGAGGACCAGTGGTGGCCGAGTGGAAACAGCCGCAGCTTAGGAGTTGTGGGTCGTAGGTTCGAACCCAGAGACTCGCTTTACTTTGTGTAAATTATTTCATCACCACTGCTCTCAAAACGGTGAAGGAAAACTTCGTGACGAAACCGACATGTCCTAGAACCAAAAATTCGAAGACATGTGACATCTACCAACCCGCACTGGGCCCACGTGGTAGATTGGGGCCCACTCCCCCTCACAGAAAGGAGGCCTGTGTCCCAGTAGTGGGAAATTATAGGCTGATCACGCGAGGTTTACTTAGTTACAGCTTATTCATCATCACCTGCCTAGCCTTTACCCAACTACATATGTTGGCCTCCAGTCTAACGGGATGCAGCTGGACACAAGTGTTTTACATGGAGCGATTACATAATTATCTGACCAACCTACCAACTTACCTGGGTATTACCTACGTTACCCCTTGGTAAGATTGGTTGTCAGCCTTTGGGGATTTTGACTGTCAAATATCTACAAATGACAGCTGAGACCAACAGCTTAACGTGTTTTCCGAAGCACGGAGGGGTTTCGATATTTGATGACCCAATTACAGCTTAATGGAATAAAAGCTTATTTCGAACAATTATTACGATTTCAGAAAAAAAGTCCACATCTATAATAAAAGTTATTTTAGAAATATATATAATATAAATGGTACCTATACAGGAAAAATGAATTTTTATTTCTCTGTTGTGCCCCTGAAAGTTTTTCACCTGCTTAACAATGAGAATCATATAAAAGCAACTTTAAAATATTAATGTGAAAATTAAGGAAGAGAAATTGAAAAAAGTTTCAGAAATTAGATGTTTCCGAGATCAGAATAAGTCTGCTCCACGTAAATAAGAAATTTTGTGCTATAGAACGTTTCGGTAGGTGGTACCTTTTGTATTCCGGGATTTAGTATGTTACGATTCGTGCGTGTGTTACAATATTTACGAATGTGCTTGGTCGTTGAATTATCAGGCAAAACGCCTTGCGTAGTGTGTGTGCAAAAAGATGAAAATGTGTAATATTTATTGAAAAGCGGTATTATATATATTTATCGGTAGGCGTATACTTCTTGCAAGTCTGGTGACCTAATCCTTAGATTAAAATATTATGTTGAATGGAAATAAAATGAATATTAATGTTAATCTTACAATGGGCAACTAGCTTCATATTTTCTGACTGACCGACTTCTTGACAATTCAAAAGTGCCTAAATGGTTTAATTGAAATAAATGCTTTGAGTTTGAGTTTGAGTTTCAGTTTGAGTTTGAATTTTCTTATAGGTAGGTATAGGAAAATAGCTTAATCTCTTTAGTTATTTAAGCAAAGTAATTAGTAATTTGAGTGCCCGGTATCTGTGTCCTTGACATAGCGAGCTTCTGATTATATCTACCTATGATTAATGTCACTGACCTTTAAAAAAGCGGCCAGATGCGAGTCGAACTCGCACACGAAGGGTTCCGTACCACGGTACAATATTTTTAACACTACATATTTTCGTTTCTTCTATGAATAATAATACTTAAAGTACCAAATTAAAGGGGGACGCCGTTTAATTTTGTATTTTAAGTATTATGTTGTTATAGCGGCCAAAGTAAACACGCTATATAATAATTTAGAATGTCTACCTATTATATTATACAAACCTACTTACATCATTATTCTCAAGTCTAAAAGTTACCTTTAAGTTTATTTATATTATTATTATGTGAATAATATATAACTCTATCATTCAGTCACGCACGTCCAAAAAAGCGCCTAACACACACACTTCCACACGTCGCTGCGTCACTCGCACAGACCAGAACACTACTCCACACTTCCACACACAAAATATAACTTAACCACTCCAGTCACCAACCTTTTTATAATGTTAATTTGTTATCTTTTAGATTGCCAGTGTATAAGTACATAACAAAATAAAATGTATCATTTTGTTTACAAAATGATACATTTTTTTTTTTTTTTTTTTTTTTTTTTGTTTTTGTCAAAACACCACGTCTCCGCCCTTTTAAGGGCGGAGACGTGGTGTTTTGAAATACGGGCCTAGAGCTTAATTTAGGCACCAGTCTCTCACAATATTAAAATGTTGTCTGACTCTGATACCATGTAATATGTACTTGTAATATTGTGGTGAGAAAATAAATCTTATCTAACGGTTCAAAAGATACAGCCATCACAGGGCTGTATCGGATGGACGGACGGACAGCGGAGCCTTTGTAATTGGTAGGGGAGCCCAGAGGGTTTTTGAAAATACATTTTTATACTGGGCAAAAAATTGTCAGCTGAGTAGGTGCGGCGAAACAGGGTCCCATTGGCACCCTTTGTGTACGAAACCCTAAAAAGTTACAAAAGTCAATAAATTAGCCTGATGATTGTAAAGTTAGGACTTGAAAAGGTCACCGTAGTCTCTTTGTCTGAAAAACTTTTAGTATTGATTGTCGGTATGTAGAAACTCGTTATATGGGTAGTAGTTATTTAGGCCAATGTAGGTAACTGGCGTGGATGGTCCACGTGATGTTAAGCAGTAATTTCTGCATAATAAGCCCATAATTTTCCCACTGCAGGGATAAAGGATGTTGGTTCTAGTACATGCCAGTTTCCTCACGATGTTTTCCTTCACCGTTTTGAGAGCAGTGGTGATGAAATTATTTACAAAAGTAGAGCGTATGTCTGGATACGAACCCACGACCAACAACTCGTAAGTCACGGCTATTGCCACTGGGCCACCACTCTGCTCCAAAAACACCACTGTTTCAGACATTTATTGTTATCTATTGTTCACCTTTTGTAATTTCTGACAAGTTTAGTATGCAAACGAAAACATTAGACACGACATGAAGAAGACTATGTTTTATAAACAGGTAAGACTCGATGGTTGGTTGAAGGTATGGAGCATGGTTGAAAGTTAAGGGGACTACATGACCTAAAGTGTGGTCACTGTCGGACTGCATAGAGAAGAAAGGGAAGCGCGATGACACAACGCTGGTAATTTATTGCAAAATATGAAGCAATTAATTATCTATTTACAAAAAATCTATTGTTTGGACTAAAGAGTTAAAACACTAGTGCTTTAGCATGTTGCTTGTAGAATAATCTGACAAAAAATCAGAATGATTGTATGTACCTATATTAGTATGGTTTTTATTGTAAAAAGAAAGTTTTTAGAGGTATCTTGATGATTTTTGTCTATTGTATCAAATTAGTTGTATTATGTTTTTGACACACTATATAACTAGCATATATCGTGAAGAATATCATATATTTTTCTGATTTTGTTTACTGTAGTCGATCTTATACTTTTAGGCATTATAAAACTTGCGTTTAGGTCCTGTAGTCCCTATAAGGGGGAAGCGCTAAGGTAGCCCGCGAAATTCAAATTTCCTTACGTTTTTTTTTGCAATTTGCTGGTCAGTATTAACTTGTACGTCGATCAAAATATGATTCGCGGCCGTAATAAATATGTACTATTTACAGAATTATAATCATTAAAGTCATCAACACAACTCTCTAAGACCACGTAACCCCAAAGAAAGACGATTTCATGAAACAGTTATTCTTGGGGTTACGTGGTCCTCTGCATCATATATCCGTGCCATGAACACCGATTTCTACGCAACTTTTCAGTTACCGGTGCCACTTTCAGACTTCCTCTTATGTACTCACTAGCTGACTGGTGAACTTCATACCGCCTCAGATTTTGTTTTTTAGTATTTTTCTCATGTTTGACTAATTATTCTGCTATTTGGGGCGAAGACAAGTCCAACAAATAAAATATAATAAAATATCGGTTGTCTGTAAAGTCGGTTTACTGACGATAGTTGAACGTGACAACGTCATAAGAAAATACTGATGGAATAGTTGCATTGCATTTGTTAATATTCGCTTGCACTTCAAGCCGCCATGGAACGCTACAGAGCGAAGCCGCGAGGCAACGCTACATGGGTCATGTTTTTTTCGTGAGTGCAGCCAGCTTCATCGATTTATTAGACGTTGTCACGTCAAAATCGGTCCAGCCGTTCTTGAGTTATTAATGGTGTAACTAACCCGACTTTATTTTATATACACCGTGTTTCGGACGATATACCTACATAAACTTCGACCAGATGTTCATTCAGACCACGGAAATAAGCATTTTCCATTATGGACACATTAATGAATTCTTATTTTTTGTTAATTTTTATACAAACCAAATACCTTGACGTAAATCCGTATTGGCAACGACGTATTTTCATTCATAAGATTTGGCGAGCATAAACTTGTCAAAACTAAATTAAGACCCTTTCGTACTGCATAGCTCAAATAGATTACATAAATGAAATTACAAATATCTTTGTAACGAAGCCTTTTTAAAGTACTACTTCCTTTGTCATATTTAATGTAAAAGTTATACATATAAGCGTTTGATTGACACAGTTTATGAATAACGTAAAGAACACGGTGTATATAGATTTCTTATGCTATCCATTCGTGTAACACCATAAGTACATCCTTTTTAGCATTACTAATTCTTTAGTACGTAGGTATCAGAAAAACTATTAATCATAATATTCCCGAACCATTTAATCTACTTGATGCCTCTGACACACTATCATTAGTGTTTAATATAGGCCCACAAATTAGTTTCGCGGCGTAAATTTTAATCAAAACATAATGGTCTCGATTATTGTATACTTATCTGTAATAAATTAAAATATAGTAAATAAATAAATATGTAAATATGTTTAATTTTTATTTCTATTATAGAGTTAGTGTGTAAATATTTTAATGAAATTGTTAATACAAGTACTTTGACTTGAAAAAAATATAGTCGATTGCAAATTTGACCATACGTGACGAAACGGTTGGTGACAAATACTAACACAGTGATTGGGTAACAAGAATAACATTATAATCAAGTTGATGTAATGGACGCTTTGTGAGTTGACTGCGGCGACATGTGAAATTAATTACTTACGGTTTGAAAGCGACAAATTAATATAGCGGGCATTGTGGAATAGGTACTTATACCTACATAACATAACATCACGCCTGTATTCCTCGAAGGGTCAGGCAGAAGAGTACCTAAAGTACGGGTCCCACATTTCGCCAGTTATATAAGGTGTATCTATTCAATCACGAAATATTTTAAGGGACACACCTATAACTGGTAAAGGCTCCTTCAAACAGGCGCGACACGCGATAAAATCGCGCGCAACACAAAGGCACCGCAAGTCGCGGAACGAGCAGTGCCTTTGTGTCGCGCGTGATTATATCGCGTGTCGCGCCTGTTTGTAGGAGTCTCAAAGAAGCCATAGAAACGATTTTTTTTATTATATATGTTTTTTTTTTAAATTTTACGTAGGTATTTATTATAATTTTAAAACTGCTTGAGACATTTTCATAAAACGTTTACTCTCTATTCTATAAATGACCCGCCAGAGGCAGGCCCTGCGCCCGCGCCGCCGCGTCCTGGTATCTCGTCTATTTTCTGTCGAGCAGCGTGTTGGTGAGGTTGTGTTCGCATGCTTTACATGTTTCGCATGACCGCGCAAGCATGGTAGTCATCGTTCGCGTCCAGACGGTTAACGCGCTCTCCACAGTCTGTGTGATGCTGGACGCAAACACCTGCCGTCATGGTCAGGTACAACTATCGCCTATTACACGGGAACATGTAATAGGGGGTAGTTGTACCTTAATTGATAATTTACTAGCAACCCGGGCCTGCTTCGCAAGGTTTTTAAGACTTGACATAGAGATTTTTGCATTATATCCAAGTTTAATCCTTTAAAATCTTCCGGAATTAATTCTCTAAATGAAGCCGCATAAAAATTCGTTGCGTTGTTTAGAAGAACAGCGCCGTCACACATAAGTACAGACGAAATTACGCAAATCCGTGAGATAACTGACGAAATAAGGGACGAGGTAAACATATCCTGTACAAAATGCTAGTTACAAAAATTGTCCTTTCACAGAAAAGTTTGTAGAGCTGCTATAATATCGAGATTTCAACAACAAGTAGGTTATAGGGACACCCCATTACGATTATTAGATGGTTCACTCGATTCCGAGTTGTTGTCATAACATAATAGGTATTTATATTTTACCTTGGCATTGACTTGTTGTTACGCAGCTATGGTTTGCCGATAACTTTAATTTAACATCAATAAAGTTAGCCAAATAAATCATTATAGGTTTAAATAATTATAAGTGTGACTATTTTCAAAAAAAAAGGTGTCAACCAAATCGAACGACATATGAGTTAACCTTAGGTTCTGAATCGGGGGTTGTTACAGTATAGATAATTTTTCACACAACGTTTGTTAAGTCAGAGAAACTAATTTGTTTGTCGTATTCACTACCAACTTAAATTGTCCGTATATTCAAATCACTAACTGTCATTCGTTGACAGTAGGTGAAATGGCTGTAAAACAGCAAATTGACGTAGTGTGTCATTTCGTAAAATTATCTTTTTCTGAATCTACGTAGCAAAACGCATCCTAGATAAATGAATTATAAAAAAGAAGTCAGGCAGGGGCAGTCCTTCATAGTTTTGGGTAACAGTCCACTTAAGCCACTCAAATCCATAGTCCAATATCTTTGTTTCCATATCAAACCAACCGGGGGTTGTCCTTCATAGTTTTGGTAATAGTCCAGTTAAGCCACCCAAATCCATAGTCCAATATCTTTGTTTCCATATCAAACCGGATAATCGTCGGCTGGTGTCATTGAAAGCGTCTAACGGGCCTCTGCGTGTTGGCTCCGGCCCATCATATGCCCTCCGAACGTCTGGGGCCCCAGGATTCCGAGATATGTTAAAGGCTGTTGATGAAAAAATTACAAATAATTACCAAGTCCCATACAATATATTGATCCTTTTATACTCGTAGTCCTATGCAGAAAGGCAATTCGCTTCCAGATATCTAAATGTGCTGTCGCCAAAAACGATTTCGTGATTTCAATTTCCATTACCTACCCTAGCTGTTATGTAACACCGAGGAAAGGGCTGTATCTCTTTTCTAAGAGATTTATCTAGCGTTTGGTACAGCCGGTCGATTCTGTAAAAATCTCACCGTGAAAACTTAAGTGAAGTGAGTTTGTTTTTGCTAGGAATTGGCACTATTGACAGCTCACTCCACGCTCACTTCACCTAAGTTTTCACGGTGAGATGGTAACAGAATCGCACTGCATATAGGCTGAGGGCATGATTCTCAGATTGCACTTTGATTTTACTTTGCCAAATAAAGTACACGACTTGTATGAATGTGAACTATCCATTATCATCATTGATCGCTTACCAAGACCCCTCGTGCCTCGGAAAGCACGTTAAGACGTAGGTCCCGGCTGTCATTCGTGGATCTTTGACAGTCGTTACGGGTCGCCAGAAGCCCGAAAGTCTGACAACCAGGACGGTAGCAGCGCGATAGTAGCGCGGCAGAAGCAGATGCCTTCACTAATGTGAAGGGCCAGCCCCGCGGCTGCTGATGTCGCGCCGCAGTTTAGACTTAATCGTTCGGTGTCATACTCGAATTGTTTAGTCTATAATCACGTGCGCTTGCAACAGTGACTCATCATCATCACTGACTGAGCGCACGCGAAGGCCACGCCGGCTGCGCGCGGCTACCCCGCTTCTGTTTATAATATAAAATTCTGACTGGGCGACGGTCGCGCGTCTGCTGCGAGACTGTCGCGCTGCTAAAGTCGCCTAAGAGCCAAACCACACGGGCGGTGCGGCGCCGCACCGCAAGCCATTTCGCCGCGCTGGCGACCACACGGGCAGAGCGGCGTCGCAACGTTCTACGGAGCCGCGGCGGCGCCGCAGCGGCGGCAAAATGAGGGGTTGCCCATCGCTATGCGACAGTCTGTAATACTACAAACAATTGCGAGCGGCGCCGCGCCGGCGCCGCTCCGGTTCCGCTCTGCTTACACCCCTCCCCGCCTCGTCTCGATTCCGATGCGCGCGCGGCGCGGCGCCGGAGCACACCGCACGGCGCCATGTGGCTACAATGCATTTTTGTATGTAGAAAACCGCAGCGGCGCCGCTCAGGCGCCGCTCAGGCGCCGCGCCGCAGCCGCGCCGCCCGTGTGGTTTGGCCCTAAGTGTGAAAGCGGTCTTAGACTGGAAGCCGACCCTAACATAGTTGGGAAAAGGCTAAGCAGATGATGATGACTTCTCTTTTAGACGTGATCTCGGTAGTGACCTCCTTTCTAGCCACACACTAAACATCTATCTTTCACATAGTCCATCGATTGTTTCTTTGGTCTTCCCCTACTCTCATACCCCGGACCAATCGCGGCAAGTATAGCGTAACCTGATCGATCACCCGTGCGACTGTTATTACGTAGTCACGGGCCCCTCTAAAAGGCATGAGAATAACATCCTTGTTTGTAAGAAACGCACCCTGCGTTTCTTACGCGTTTTCTTCTGCGTTTACTTGGAAAAATAAAACCAAAGTGCAATCTGAAAATCTTCCACTATGCCCACTTTATAAAGATTTACAAGGCGGAAGTTACATAATATCCCAATATCTCTAGTTCATCGAAATGCCCTCTAAAAGTCAATCTTACGGCAGGTGAAGTTGTGTCCGCCCACGCTCCAAAAACTACTGAAGGCTCGAGATCACGTAAAGTGGTGATAGATTCCGAACGATTCCCTCAGGGCGGTTCGAGGTTTCATAAGAAGAAGTATTAACTCGCCGACGAACTCTGTTTAAGTAGCTCATTTACAGAAAAAGGTTTCTAGTATGAAGGCAATACACAGTCGATTTAAAACACGTAGGTTATCTTGAATCAAATCAAAATCGTTTATTTGCATAAAATGTGGTAGGTACAAAAGATGATATATAAAATTATAGCGCAAAGACACATTCCGCCATGTAATGATAGCATGCAAATATTTAATAGATGATGTAGGTATGTAGTAACAACATACAGTAATATACTAATAACGTGGTTAACTAAATCAACAAAGGAAAATAAATAATTTAAAAAAATATTACAATGCATTTCTAAACTGGTAGGACTGACAAGATTTTTTGTTGAGAAATTCGCGGACAGAATAAAAAGTATGCGACATCAATTTTTTTTTTTTTCAAAACCACACCCTTTTTATTAAGGTTGTTCTGTTATCCAGATAGCTAATGAGTTATATACAGGGTTATTGGTAAAACATTAACAACCCCTTAAGAAGTCATTGTAGGTACTCATCATTATGAACAACTTTTACCATGGGACCAAACCTGAAATCGCGAAACAAAATCAGCTGTTCGTAGGGAACAGCTGATTTTGTTTCGCGATTTTTTAGATATTTCCGTGGAATTTCTCCAACCAATGAAACCATACCGAATAATGGAACAAATATAGGCGTGATACACCATCATCGCAGTTCGTTTAGATGTCTCATCCTTAACTTTTATAAAACATATACAAATCTATTTATTTTCATACATATTTCGTCAATATATTTCATTCTTTTTGAAGTGTTCATCGAGTGTTATCTCCAGAAATTTTGTTTCGTTTACTTGTTCGACTAATTGGTTTCTATGAGATATTTTAAGTTGGAGGCATTAACTCTTTTGCGTTTTGAAATTTAAATGAAAAGGACATGAATAAAATTGATAAAGGATTTTTTTTTCTAATGCATTTTAGATAATTATCATGGTAAAAGTGGGCGTCGCGTGATGAGTTTGTCTTCTCTGATTACGTAGAAAAAAAGATGTCTTCTACATAAAAAGTACTCAATAAGCATTCCGTCCACGAAAGAGGGGTTGGGACGAGTGGCTCCGGAGTCAGAATTAAGTGTGATTTATTACTTTTATGAGCCACTGTAGCCTCGAACCGCCTTATTTGCGTGAGTGAGCGATCTACTTTTACGATGGCTAGTTCTGAATGGTGTTATTCTTCACTATCATTCGTTCAATCATTCTAATGAGCAGAGGATGTGATCAGCAACCATATTTTTATGATAAAGTTCGAAACATTGCTCAGACATGAATCAAAAATTTTTAGAATAAAAAAGGTACATACAAAAGAACATCGCGACTTCGACATATTTCAAATTGAAATATTTCGAAGTATTTGACAATTGACCTGGTACCAAAAGCCTATTATAGGTGTCCTCTCATCTATTAATTGCATAAAGAAGTAAGCGGCACGTAAATTGTATTTAAAATCAAGTGTTAATTTGTAGTAATAAAAGCGAAATTGTATTCCGTCACCGAAACTGTTCTATTATCATGGATCTCTTTGGCTATCGAGCCCTCCTCAAGTACAATCGCCGGCACGTAACTTGGCAAGAGTCGTTAGATGCGTTTTCCTTTCTTAAACTTTCTTCTAAACAGACATGTTTAAAAATAATCTATGGCAATAACCATCATGGTATAATGACACACAATAAAAGTGACCATTTTCTTGTTGCACTAAGTGTACAAGCGCTAACTTACTCCCACTCCGCCAAAACCTTGCCAAGTTAAGGTTCCTTCAAACAGGCGCGACACGCGATAAAATCGCGCGCGACACAAAGGCACCGCAAGTCGCGCAACGAGCGGTGCCTTTGTGTCGCGCGCGATTCGCGTCGCGCGTCGCGCCTGTTTATAGGAGCCTTTACGTGCCGGCGACTATATAATAATAATGGCACGCAACCTCGGCTCATTTTTCAGTTATTTACTTATCTACAACCTTTTACCGACTGAATAGAATTATGGGTATAAACATTAAAAGATTGGAGGTTGTCTAAGGAAAAGTAGTACTTAATAAAAAATTCAATTTAGGCATAAGGAGCACAAACAGTTTGACCTAGTTCTACTTTATTTGTAAATCAAATGAATTAATGTATTTGGTTCTATTCGGTGGAGCGCCGTAGCGAAAGTAAATGGCGAAGAAAATAATATACCCGAAGTGAATTAAGTGTAGGTGTATCAATAAGGACTTCAATACTATGATGAGAACAGAAAAACCTAAATGCTATGGATTTCAAAACTACATTGTAAGGAAACAAAAAAATATTGCATTAATACCATTTGGGAATAATTTCAAAAGTAGCTCATTGCTTGCTAGCTACATGTCTATTACTACCAAATTTGATTCAGTCAATCAATCTAGAGAGGTTTACATGACTAAAATGATTTATTGAGATTATAAGAAAGAAAACAAATCACAACATCCAAACTATTGATTTTCGCGGAACATGTTGCGTTTAGGCGAAACCACGGGAAGTTCAAAAATAAAATACACAAAAAAAAATTGCCCAACTATAAATAGGCCAACCTGTATAAACGAAGCATTATCTTATAATTCATTCAATATACGACTTTCTTGAAAGTAGGCAAACTTATTCATTTTCTTATTTGTGTATAGAACGAGTCGTAGAGTGATCTCGGCGAGGTATCAATTTAATCGTAGGTGTTTCAATTTATTCGGTATGTTATGAAAGATTTTGATAGGTACTTATCACAGGCGTCTGTCTACGAAGTTTGTATGTACAGAGACGCCAGCACATCAAGCTACCCGAAACTGTCAAATTTTCTCAATCAACATTGAACCTTATTGTATTACTTTGTTTTAGGGATAAAGTTGAAAATCTATTAAAGAAATTTGACAGATTGTAGTAGTTTGATGTGCTGGCGTCTGTAGGTACATTATCTTACTATTGAATAGTGTCTGTATACTGCTATTAAAAAGTTTTACAGCCGGTCGATTCTGTAAAAACATCACCGTGATAACTTAGGTGAAGTGAGCTTAGAGTGAGCTGTCATTCCATATTATGCTAGGGATTGACACTATTGACAGCTCACTCCACGCTCACTTCACCTAAGTTTTCACGGTGAGATTTTTACAGAATAGCACTACTGGTTAGATTCGAATACCAATACTGGTTTAGGACTCGACAAATGTAAAAAATAAAATGAAAACACTACTGGATCATTACCTCTAAGACATAAGAGCGTTAACTGGTCGTCATAATATATGACTAAAAATTTAATAATCTATAATTAATAAAAGTAGACACTTTTTGATAGTAGCACATAATTGCAAAGGCTCATACTTCATAGAACAGAACAAATAAACCGTTTTTAAAAATATTCGTTGTTTAACACGAATATCATGTTTTAATCAATCACATTCACACTAATTGCTTCACGAATTTTCTCTTGAATTTAAAATGACAGATACAGTGTGCAACCACACTATATTATGCTTTAAACTATAGTTTAATATATTATATTATTATAAATTCGAAAGTAACTCTGTCTGTCTGTTACCTTTTCACGCCTAAACCACTGAACGGATTTCGACAAAATTTGGCAGAGAGACAGATTGCATCCCGGGGAAGGACATAGGATAGTTTTTATCCCGATATTCCCATTGGATCGAAACTTATGCGGGTGAAGCTGCGGGGCGCTGCTAATTTTAAATAATTCCGCGAATATTTTTGCAGTGAAGCGTCGCTGTATGCCTCGTACAGCGGTAAATACGTTTTCGGCGTAATCGTTTATATTTTACGAAACCCGTTTGTTCCAACGGAACATGAATTAAATTTTCCCTGACGGGAAAGCGAACGTATGCTTTATTCAGTGCTTTGTTCGAAAGTAACGAAGTTAAAAGTTTGGTGACGTTGTGTTCAACAGCTTGTAAACGGTTACTGCTTAAACATTGGCAAACTCGCAAGATTGCTGTTCTATGTACCTACAATGCGTGCCACGAAAGATGAGACTTGACACACCACGTGGTTTGACTTGCGCAGTACACGATTTTAGGTATCTTTAGCGGTATGAGGTCTGAGTGCGGGACGGGACCGGACGTCATAGGGGCGGCGGAAAGAGCGGGGGAGGCGTGGTCAAGTCTCATCTTTCGTGGCGGGCATTGTAAGGCTTTTTCATAGTTTCTTTTGTAGGCAGATTGATGGAGTATTGAACGTGTTGCGACGACTCCACGTATGGGACAAGGGGGATAATGATGGTTGCTAATACTGGAACTGTAAGCCTGCATCATCTTACTGCCAGGCAAATGCCTCTCCCCATGAATTCCAGCTCTTTCAATCCAGGGCTAATGTGGACCACTGGTCCTTTATTTTTCGTCCCGCCATCTTCTACTGTGATAGTGATGGTGGACTATATAAATCTATCGAGCTATGGGTAACTTTCCTATGTAGGGCAAAGGCGTCGTATCTTCAATCGAGAAGGAACGCTTGAGAACTGCGTTCAGACCATTGTAAATCCACTATCCAGTTCCCTCTCGATATGATTGTTTAGTTGATGTATGAAAAGAGGCATTAGGTTCCTACCAGGTGTATTTAAACCTTCAACAGGCACACCTTCAATTAATAAATACTTTGATTAGCACATGTTATATCTTGGTCTGCCAGGGACCGGGGTATCCAGGGACTGCCTCGTTGGTGTAGGGGTCGCAAGCGCCTACCTACAAAACTTTGGGGAATACAGGCGTGATGCCTATATCCCGGTGATTAATCCATTATCTGTCTGAACAATTTGTCGTTATGTTTGAATGTGGTGTTCCAGGTCCCCCATTTTTTGCCACCGAACGTTGGGACCTTCCTTAATTGATACCTTCCCACTCTTTTCACGCGTGATATAAAGCTCTTTATGCGCGCGAATATCAATTGTTTACGCTAAACATTTGCTACGCGATTCAATCTAATACAAAACCAATGGTATAATATGGGAACCTATTTATTTATATATAGTATTGTCTAATGAAATAAAATAAATTATTATATAGTAGTATTGTGTACTTACCCTTTTCTACACTAAGCGCATTGTTCTTCCCCACTGTTGTGTTAGGTGTATTCATCATTCTGCTTTTTTGTATGGGAATGAGGTCACGTTATAATTGCTTTGTTATACATACACCATATGTGCCTACTTTGTATAGCACCAATGCCTAAGGATCATGTAGTAAAATCAGCCTATAATATTCCCACTGCTGGGACACAGACCTCCTCTCTTGAAGAGGAAGTGGGCTGTAATCTACCACGTGGGCCCAGTGCGGGTTGGTAGATGTCACATGTCTTCTAATTTTTGGTTCTAGGACATGTCGGTTTCCTCACGATGTTTTCCTTCACCGTTTTGAGAGCAGTGGTTATGAAATTATTTACGTAAAGTGAATCGCCTGCCTGGGTTCGAACCCAAGTCCAACTACCAAGTGTCCTGTGAGTATTATTAACTAGCTTCTGCCCGCAACTTCGCGTGAAATCTCGAAATCTCGACCCATCTCGTCGCATTGCATCACCTGCCTGAGTCTCCTGCCCTATCAATTCGTTTTCGCATAGCGTTTTTGCTCGGCTCTTAAATGTCATAGCGTGACGTTTAATAGCCTATAGCCTTCCTCAAGAATTGGGCTATCAAATGCAAAAAGAATCTTTCAAATCCGACTGGTAGTTCAAGAGATTACCTACATACAGATTAGATATAGATTGAAGGTGTAAGTGTTGAAGGTTAAGAGAATATTTAGGAGCCTTCTGAAGGTTAAGAGGTTGAAGGTTAAGAGACTATTTAGGTTCCTTGTAGGAAACTAATGCCTCTTTTCATAGAACGAAAACATCGTGAGGAGAATTGAATAAGCACAATGAACGCGCAGTCGACGCACTTATCGGGTAATCCTTCTCGATTGAGCACCTTTGCATTTCGCCTGTGTATTTGTTTTTTTGTAATGTACGTCTTGATTATGCAGAATAAACATATTTTCTTGCTTTCTTTTCTTTGCCCTACATACAGCTAGATACCTACACTCACTACAGCTCAGTTACTTTTTTTTGATTATTTTTCATGACTTAGGTACAATTCGTAAGTCAGGACCGTTTCCACTAGGTAACCGGTGTTCTATACGGATTATACAATTGTTCCTCAATAACACATTAACCGTATCAAAAATATATAAACAATGTTAGGTAGGTAATACAGGTTTTATAGGAAAGAAAAAAAATATAAAGATTCCCGGAAAATTTTCAAATCCGGGAAAAGCTGAACATCCTTTTTGCTGTGGGTTTTTTGTATAAATTATTGAAATTTTTACATGACCACATCTAGCGGACCTTAATTCCATGCCATTTTTTAATCTATTTCGTCGATAAGCAGTGCCTATTCGGAGGTGTCAAAGTATTAAAACATCTCAGTTTTACATATTTTGGACTAGATAATGTAAATTATGTATAAATATGTGAGAGCTTTTGTTAAAAAGTTTTGCTTATGCGTAAAGTTTTGGATGAACATCACTCGCTAAAACTTTTATAGTACCTGTACATTACATAACACATTTACTCTATTGTAGTACGTCTAAAACTAGATAAAACTGTCGTTAATAACCCGTTAGTTTTGAGTTACACACACAACACACCCTCTCACTTACACACATACTCATACACACACACACAAACTCTTGTTAGCAATCTCCTCCTTTACACACATTACAGTACGACTTCACATGACTGTAATCACATGTATTAAATCTTCATAATACTTAATAAACTAATAAATCACTAAATAATAACATGTAAATAGCATTCCTTGTCGTGACTATGCGACACAAGTCACGGCGCCAAGCTGTAACTCCACAACTCAAAACCGAATACCCCTATTAATGTCAAGGGAAACATTTATCAAGGTCGACTTTATAACCGACAACCGTATCGTTCGTTAATTTTATCGCTAAGTATTTATTTGCTTGGTATTATTTGCCGTTTTTCGGTATCGGTTGTGGAAGGTGCGTTTATGAATTTGATAGGGGTGCCCGGGCTGCTTAAATCGTAAAGGTATAAAAAAAAATCGGTTGTCTGTAAAGTCGGTTTACTGACGATAGTTGAACGTGACAACGTCTTAAGAAAATACTGATGGAATAGTTGCATTGCATTTGTTAATATTCGCTTTCACTTCAAGCCGCCATGGAACGCTACAGAGCAAGGCCGCGAGGTAACGCTACATGAGTCATGTTTTTTCGTGAGTGCAGCCAGCTTCATCGATTTATTAGACGTTGTCACGTCAAAAAAAAATAGCCTCCACCGATTTCGGTCACGGTGGCCAGTCTCAATGGAGTTTAGCCAGGTACGCAGGTGATATTATAGTGCACAAATGTGTACGTAAACACAGGTGCACTCTGTTCCTTTACTCTCATAGTCTGATGAGACGGCAATCTGACTCGACCGGGGAGAGATCAGGCGCAGGACCAACGGCTTTATTTATTTATTTATATATACTTTATTGTACACCAGAAAATACATAACAAAAAAATACGATTATGAATACAAAACATACAATGGGCGGCCTTATCGCTTTCTGCGATCTCTTCCAGGCAACCTTGGAATGGACAGTGATTGCGTGGATATAAAAATGGGGTTGTCAGTGGTGCAACATAATATACTATAGATACATAGATATATATAATTCTGTGTTCCGTGCTTTACGTGCTTTCCGAGTCACGGGGATATTAAACCGCCAACTTCCAAACTTTTACTAAGAAATTTCTAAAGGAAACACCAATAACACTTTGTCTGATCTGGGAATCGAACCCAGGACCCCACGCTCAGCAGTCGCGCTTGCAACCACGAGACCAACGGGACAGTAAAAAAAAAAGACAAAAATGTTATAAAGGTACAGTGCGTGCCACGTAAGATGAGACTTGACCCCGCCTCCCCCGCCTCTTTCCGCCGCCCCTATGACGTCCGGTCCCGTCCCGCATTCAGACCTCATACCGCTAAAGATACCTAAAATCGTGTTCTGCGCATGTCAGACCACTTGGTGTGTCAAGTCTCTTCTTACGTGGCACGCACTGTATATTGGAATGCTGAAGTATCGAATTTATTTTATTTATAGGGCAAGTACCTACCTACAGCATTATTTTTTAATGAATTTTTGTCATGCGTTTGGTTAGTCAGATCTCCCAAATTCTAGAATAGAAACGTCCAGATTGATTTGAAAAAGTTCAAAATAAAAAACAAGGATTTTTTAGGAAGTTAATGAACAAAGAAGCTGATGAAATATATCGTCATTATCTACATAATATTTTACGTGGGTTGCTATAATATTTAAGCGTTAATACAAAGCATAATTATACTTATCATAAACTTACACAAAGCAATCACATTAACTTTAATATAGTACGGATACCTACTCAAAAAAGTTACGTTCAGACGATAATCATAATGAAGCGGTTGTAACATATAATTACAAAGCCATTTTGTGCGGTAACGGTACCCACTATGAAAGCGATTATATTGGCATTAAAATGTGTTTGGTCTTGCTTAGCTGTTAACCAACTTTGCGAAAAAAGAGGTTATTAAAGTTAATATGTTGAATTCGATTCTTCTGAGTTATCTGGGGGCCTAAAAAGACCAATTTTTACGTTAGGGTCCTAAGAAGCCGAGCAAAAGGATACAATGTCAGAAAGAACGCTGAACGAAAAGGAAATGAAAGCGCGGGAAGGTCATAGGATGCGACGCGGTGGGTTGGGGACCGAAATTTCTCGCGGACGAAGTCGTGCAGAAGCTAATATTCAATAAAGGAGGGGAGTCATCAAGGACAGATTTCTACTAATCGTCAAATAATAATAATATGTGCAAGTATTAAAAAGGAAGGGAATTAATCAAAGGGCATCAAAAAATTCGTCCGCATCGCTGTCAACAGCAAACGCACCCAAATAGCTGGCAGCATTGCCACGTTGTATGGCAATGCTGATTCTTTGGCCAAAAAATAGGCCAGCCATCTTGTACTTGAATAGAATAGAATACTCTTTATTCTCTCTTCTCTCTCTTCTTTTTTCTCTCTTTTTTCTCTCTCTCTCTCTTTCTCTCTTTATTCTCTTTTTTTTTGAATTTATTACTAAATAGATCTTAACAGAATAATAAAAAAAATAACATGTTACAAGCTGTTCCGAGAAAAAGAAATTAGATAGATGAAAAATTGTTTGAGCTTAAAACATATAAAGAAAACTCAAGATGCCTCTTCCGACGATATTATAAAATTTCTTGAAATGAAAACAAACGTGATAGTCTTAATTTCCAAAGGCTGTTGAAGTCGATGCGTTTTTGTTGTTTCCACGTGAAGTGGTGTAGGACACTAACAAAACTCACTATTGTGTAAAACCTGAACGTCGAACTCACTCTTGACTCACTTCTGTGTGTCAAGTGTCAGCAAATTTTTCCTGTTTTCATCGCGAGGCTTATTTATTTATTACACAACTATTGTTTACACAAAACACAACACTAAACTCCCTAATATTACATAATAAGTCAATGCAATTACTTACAGGCTAACACCACATGCACCGTTTTTTGTTTTACATATTCTTATAAAGCTAAAATGGATAGATATAATTAAAATTATTTAAGTAATAATATTTAAAATAACATACTGATAACAAGACATGTTATGTTATAAAATAACAGATTGATAACAGTTACATTAATAAATTAGAATAATAAATATCTCATAATTTAATACAATTACATAAATCTTAAAATTTACTTTCAATAGCGAGATCACACGAGGTTACAGAATTTAACTTGATAGTGTTCAATATTTTCGGATATTTTCACCGCTGTTCAATATTTTCGGATATTTTTTCAGAAGATTCTTTATTCGCGACGCTGCCTTAATCTGTCATCATCGACCTAGAAAAGCATCATTTACTTTTCGTATTCAGTAAACATTTTCTTTAAGAGACTGTTATAGTATTAAGATAAGCAGTGAGTAGGACCCTTCAGAGATCGTGATACGAATTTTATATTCCCTTACAACGGGACATAAATACTAAGCAGTGTACCTACCACGACGGAGACGCTACGTGATGTAACCCACAGTTTTACATATCAGGCGGCAGGGCTTGTAATTATAAGTATTGTTGAAGTATTTATCAGTCTCCGCAAGGTAGCTAAGATGTATTATTAACTAAAATATAGGTATATGACGTTGCGGCCTCGTCGCTCCGGCCTTGCTGCTATTTCTAACCAAGTCAGGCTTTGAAGGACTTTTCCAGCTCAAAATATCTGATCTAAATGCAAATATGGTTATTTCCACAATGTGCATATATTGCTTTTGATTATGCCCGAGGCTAAACGTGTACCCATCGATATGGTTGAAAATAAACTAAACTTTTTTCATGTTTTTGTATTTAAATTGTAGGCTAGAATTCAACAAATGGTTCTGTATGAAATTGTCGTGTTGTTTGAATTGTTTTCGACCATTCAATGAAAACATGACGAGCATGCCATGTAGCTACAATCACAACTGATATTGCTGAAGAATAAAATAGATATGGTTAATGTCATTTTTGTTCCCAAAAGAGCAACAATGTCATATGATATGACAGTATTTGCGAACATATAATTCGCTGGAGCTACAGAAGCGTGTATCATATTCCTGAGGGAACAGATATCATTTTTATCGTCATATAGATTTAAAGTATCATCCTTTTAAGTATAAAAAACCATTTTGCTGTAACAAAAACGGTATAAGTAGACACAGTATAATCCCTATTATTTAGTCATGAATTTGAGGTATAATTTATTATGTACCACCGTTTCGGTCGACTTGCATTTTCGCTTGTTTAAATATTACAGCAGAGATCAATTTATCGGATATGTTTATCATGAAGGGTTTACGAATGGGTAGGTATCTTTTACCTAGTCACGATGTCGTAAATGAAAAGGCTAGACTTCTATCGGATTCAGAATGAATAATAGATGAGGCAGATGCATCAGTGTATATTGATTTACTAAATTTAATCCGACATAATGACGAATAAAGGTCGTATCTTTGAGGACGCTTTTATATAAAACATGGTGTGTTTTACTTAGAGAAAAACTTGAGATGGTCGCGTTGAAAGGTCTTGGTCTCGAGCTTTTAGCGAACATTTTTGTGGTGTTGCTGTCACTTTGGTCGTGTGCGGGAGGCCGGGATAATATTGTTAACATACTTGGCACCTTTTCAAATTTTAGTTTTGGTCTCAGAGATTTTTTGAACATGCACAATTCTTTATCTTATACTTATCTTATCTTACTTATACTTACCTTAGGTTTTGATTTTTCATTTACCGCTTTCGTGAAATCGCTATAGATGCCTGTAACTGTTATAAAAATTCCATCTATGTTAATTGACGATAAGCAATATTTATTAAACTAAGGGCTAATTTTTTAATCGACAGATAAATTTTTGATTCGTGGTATATAAATTGACGTCTAACAGATTTTATATGGAATATCTGTCAAAAAATCAAAATTATCCCCCGGATAAAATTATCTGGTGTTGAAAAAATCGGCCCTTAAATAACAAACGTTATTCTTTATAATCTGTCTATGGCAAAACGACAAATCTTGAACAGAAGACTAATTCTCATAACTGAAGATGTTCAAAATCTAGTCGCACTCTCATATCGGCGACAAACAAACGTCAAAAACTTGTCAACAAGGTATTTATGACAGGTTGAGACGGAGATCAGACTGTGAACATAAAAAAAAATCATAAAATTGAAAAAAATCATAAAATTCAAAAAATCATAAAATTCAAAAAAATCATAAAACGAGAATTGCTCCTCTTGTATCAAACTTGTATGGAACGGATCGCACCTTGCGCTCATACTAAATAGCATGTAACTGCGACGAACTGGATAGCTATTTAATATTTTAATTCTAAGTGAAAAAATTCCCTTTTCAATAAAAGCACAGTAAAGGGTATTTACAATATATGTGTGTCTGCAGACTGACAATAGGTATTATAAGAACTCATCGTATCTATACTAGCAGGTCGAATCAATTAAAGACTTTTACAGAATTAAACTCGTAATTATTTTTTTCGTTCTTTGGCAACTCAGCCGATGTCGACTATTCTGCCAGCGTCGTGTGGTGACGGCAATACGCCGCGACGCGAGCCGTCGAACTTTGCACTCCGTGGTAGTTTTATAAATATAAATGTTAGTAGCTTCGCTAAAACACAAACACAAACAATAATCTCGATTGAAGTTCACAGTAATAAAAACCACTAAAATCCCTCGTAGGTAATTATTAAAATAATTAAATCTTTTACATTTCACATGACGACATGCGCTTGACAGCGAGAATAACTTGCTTTTAATTTCTTTTTCTGCCTCCCAAATTCGCATTGACGTTTACAGTACCCGGTGATAAATAGTGCACATCGACCTTTGGAAAGAGACAATCGGCTAATTTCGGCTTCGTAGAGCGTTATCTCTGTCGCACGAAATACAAACTGTCCGGTATCTATTAGGAGCTGTTAAAACAATTATGATTTGCTTCTTTTGATAATTATTTTTATTCTTTGTATAAAATACAAAAAAAGGTAAAGGTCGATGTGCAATATTTATCGCCGGGTACCTACTGTATCTCATAATTATGTCATTGTCTTATACTAGAAAAGGTTGCATGCCACAAACTATGCACGCCATAATCTTTAAAGTACCTACCTATGTCTAGGTATTTCTTCCTGTGGGTATCGTAAGCAACTAAAGGATTATTTTATATACATTAAAACATTAGCTGCAGTAGTATCTACTGTGAATACCTAATCTGTCTGGTAATGGCATCAAAGATTATCGTTAATTCTTTATGAGCTAACGTTTGTAAACATAAAACTATACACGCATAACATCGAGACTTTAATACCTACCTACGAGAGAAGCATTAATGCTTTCAGCATTTATCGTTATGCTCTACAAAGTGTCTACATTGTTCTCCATTATAAAAAGTGCAGTGAAAAGTAAAATCGCAACATTAGCAGTCACAAAAATGACTTTGTAGTTTTCAGCATTTAACTTAAAAGTTAAAATGCAAAATAATGAAAAAGTTTCTGAATTATTAAATTGCTTACTTGGGTTTAAAAAAAATATCTATATAAATTCTTTTAAGAAAACATAACTCTCAATATCGCAATGGAGGTGGGATTGCGTCTAGGGCTGAAACTTTTACACCACGTTCTGTTTACGCTTTGAAAAGTACATAAAACTAATCTTGACTAACAAGAAGTCAGTAAGTGACTTTCTGGCTCTTAAATGAGGATCTGTCGATATCGATCTTAGGACCTTTTGGGATTTTTTACTCTTTTTTTAAAATGATTTTCCTGGATGTTAAAAACAAATGGTATATTGTGCGTGTGTTTGTATGAACTAGTTGTGTTATATTTGCAACGCTTTGGATCGTAACGAGGGTAAAGACAACTGAGATTTTGAGAGTCATGCAAAATCAGTGAAAAAATGACTGTGACAGGACTGAATGAATTGAACTTTTCTCCATAACCGGTATGTCAGGTAGACGGCATTACTGCCTTTCCGAAGGCAGAGCTACGGCTACCGAGCGTATCATGCATAAATCAAAATTGTTTTAATTAATTTATTTGCTCTCTCGCACACCACTTATTTTTTATTTAAGTACTTCCCTCCACTACGGAAAACGCTGAAACAAAGATTCGTTTGCAGCTTTTTATTTTCGTATCTGAAATATGACAACAAGAATTGTACATATGTTAGTTTATTTCATTTGAATACATCGCTTAGTAATGTTATCTATTGTTGAAGTATCTTAGGCGGCAATTTGATAATTGGACGAGAATTGAGCATGGAATTTCAAGGACCTGTCACGTTTAGGCACATTTCGTTACATGAGAGAGAAAAAAGATATAACTTTCTTCGTCTCTCACACTAAACCTTCTATCACGTGAATTGTGCTTGGTTTTGGTTGCGAAACACTTTAATAATAAAACAAAACAGAGTTTACTACCGACCACGGATTAAATGATTTATTCCGGTCTGATCCCTTGAACCTCCCCTCCAACCCTCCCTCTCAATCCCCTGCTAGTTCTTCTTCTGTTTTAATCTCTGTCTTATCCACTTTATCTAGGTTACTCTTTTTGACAGGTAAGAGAAAATATACGTTTCATGTTTTACAAAATTAAATAACGAATGGTGTAGTTCCTTGAACTATTTATAATAATATATTATAAATAATAATAATATATATTATTATATAAATATTATTACTTTATATTTATTTTATTTTTATTTTTATCAGATCGTGAACTTTTCAAAAGTTTTCTTTATACTGTCTCAATCCCTCTCAATGTTCATAATCCCACATTGCATTACAACAACTAGTGGGTTGCATTACGTACTTATAAAACCAGCCATATAAATGTTAACAAGAAGACCAACGCGACTTTCAACGGAATTGACGCTTTAAGCTTTTGGCCCTTTGCACACGGCACGGTTTCTTTACGGTACGGCGCGTTGCCGTAGAAAAAACGTGTCCGTCAACAAGCTTTCATAGTGATCTATGCAACACTGACGACCGTGCCTACACACGGCGAATAAACCGTAGTTTTTCCGGCAAAAAAAAACGTGTGTGCACAAAGAGCCTTTCGGTATAATTTTTGACTATTCCGTCATCGTTATCGCTGATAGAATATTACTTTGTATATGTCTATTGATAGAGTAGTCTCTATCAATAGACATATACAAAGTAATATTCTTTACATAAATCATCTTAGATAATATATATAAATTACGTGTCACGATGTTTGTCCGCTATGGATTCCTAAACTACTTAACCGATTTTAATCAAATTTGTACACCGTCTGCAATTTGATTCGACTTGAAAGATAGGATAGCTCACATCTCCATTTATTATCGCAATATTATTTTATTGCACAAAAACGTTAGCCACAGCAACGCGTGGCCGGGTCAGCTAGTTATACGATGGACTAGTGTCCATCGTAATCAAATCCTACAGATTTATGTATCTTGTTTAAGATATAGTTTCATTCTAAACATTGATCATAAATCAAAAAGTCATTTATTCAAAATAGGCTGAGAATCAGCACTTTTCGAACGTCAAAATTAAATAAGACAGATCCCCCAAACGCCCGCCCTTCACCACTTCCTAGTGCTATCGCTATTGATTTCTTTCATAAAATAAGTATGAACGATTTTCAATCGTATCTCGTAAAACATGGTAAATACCACATTATTGATAAAGGAGCGAGCAACGAGCCATCATTTTCTGTAAGCAAAACGGGTTCTGGCAGTGAGCCAAGAAAACGGTATAACGAAGAGAAAAGAATATTATTATTTTAAATATCCTTCCATTCCTCTCATGTACGACATTTTCAGATGATCTGTGGCTAATAGAAAGATTTTTCTATTACCAAAAAGGTCTTAAGAGGATTATAGTGGCTAGCTGCTTTTATGTATTATAGATCTTTTTAGATTATCAGCTTCTAAGATTATACAGACTGTCCCTCTAAAACTATGAAAGGTTTTTCAGTGATTTGGAGAAGCAATATCTTCTTATTTATTAAAGTTGTAACTTTCACAAGCTTATATTCTTAACTAGCTGGCCGGCGACCTTCGTACTGATTCAGAATCAATAAGAACGATTGTATGAGAAAATGAATTATTTTCATTATAGATGTTTTTCGTGAATTTTTCCCATGTTTAATAGTTACTCTGCTATTCGTTGCGGAGATAAATCCAACAAATCCAAGATCATAAAAATCGGTCCAGCCGTTCTTGAGTTATATGTAAATGGTATAACTAACCAGACTTCGTTTTATTTATATAGATTTCTTATGTAAATTATGTTACTAATAAGTAACATAATTTGATGATTTCTATTTTGTGATGTATGAAAACATCACCTGCCTAGCCTTTCTCTAGCTATGTTGGAGTCGGTCTACCCGGATGCAGCTAGATACCAGTATTTACGAGTACATGGCTCGACTACCTATCTTACCTTCACAACACAGCTACTGGGTAATACGATACCCTTGGTAAGACTAGTTGTTATATTTTCAGAGTTCTGTATACCCGAAAAACTGTCAAAGGTGACAAATGACATCCGGGCCCAACGGCTTTACGAGCTTTCCGTGCGCAGAAGGATCTTGATATGTAATGGATGGTCACCCATCCACGGACCGACCTTGCCAAGCGTTGCTGAACCTTGAAGATCGACCCATCATGAATAAAATATATCAGTATTTTGCTTGAGTATTTGTTTCTAAAACGTCTTAACCGATATCTTATGATATCAGCTAAATGCTATTTAAATTACCAGTCAGTAGGATGCTTGTCTACCTTCTTGACATAATCCGTTAGTCGCTGCTTACGACATCTCCGGTACACGAGGGGAGGTCTTTCTCAGCGAGATACGGCCATTTTATCTATATGTAATAGGTACGTATTGTGCAACTTCTGTTTATTTTTTGCAAAGATGTTAGATAGAAAAGGATAAGCATTTGTACGTATTTATATAAAGTCGATTCTGTAAAAATCTCACCGTGAAAACTTAGGTGAAGTGAGTTTGTTTTTGCTAGGAATTGACACTATTGACAGCTCACTCCACGCTCACTTCACCTAAGTTTTCACGGTGAGATTTTTACAGAATAGCACCGCAGAATCGCATCGCTGTAATTTATATGGTGTAAGTACACAATAAAGAGTATATACTATTTTACTCTTGCTTTTGACCGAGATTTTGTTGCAGTAGTTTTTGAATTTTCGACTACTTCGATAACTGTAATCATTGGAGGTGGTTTTTCGAAATAAAAACTTTGTTGCCTTGTAGGTACAGACGCCAGCACATCAAGCTACCCCAAACTGTCAAATTTTCCCAATCAACTTTGAACCTTATGCTTTAGCGACAAAGTTGTAAATCTATTAAAGAAATTTGACAGATTGTAGTAGCTTGATGTGCTGGTGTCTGTACATCTTTCATCATCATTTCAGCCCAAAGACGTCACTGCTGGACATAGCCCCCCCCCAAGCACCGCCACATCGACCGGTTCTGTGCTTCTGACATCCAGCGGATTCCCCTGTGCAACCTCTAATATTATATATGTATATACAACGTGTTTTTTTTGATATCCCATAACTCTATGGGGTCATTGTACTAATCATTATGAACAACTTTTACTAAGGGACCAAACCTGAAATCGCGAAAAAAAAAATCAGCTGTTCCCTACATTTATGTTCGCATAACTCGTCAAAATGTAGGGAATTGTTGATTTTTTTTTCGCGATTTCAGGTTTGGTCCCTTAGTAAAAGTTGTTCATAATGATTAGTACAATGACCCCATAGAGTTATGGGATATCAAAAAAAACACGTTGTATATAAAAACTGATTTATTTTTCCCTTCAAGACACAAACATCGATGCAGTTATGCGTAACACAGTAACAGTAGGAATGGCTTTCATTTTGATAGTTCATTAATATTCATTGCATCATTTACGTTGTTGAGCAGACAATATTTGCGAACATATGAAGCATTGGATTACCAATATTCTTCAAAATGATTCAGATTGTGATGAATAGAGTTTTACGTAATTAGGGTGCTGCCTCTTGTACTAGGAGTTCCTGTATCACAAGAGCCAGACCTCTCAATTTACAGGGAATATGACGAAGAAGCGAAGAAACTTACATTCTTGTATATTAAATTATTATCACGTTTCGGTCTTCAAGAGCCCCTTTTCCTTAGTTTTCTTGTTACAAACATTTAGTTTGTTAGTTAGGAAACTATTAGTTACTGAAAGAGTAGTAGATATTTTCTCTATTTCACATGATTATAGGGCACATTCCTTGGGTTAATAGCACTTCATTATTATTTTAGTACCTACTCACGGTTCGTGTTCAAACCTAATAAATTTTGACATCATAATTTCATCTAGGCCAATTTATTTTAATTTTAACAAAGTAATTTTACTTCTTTTAGTAAGTTGTTTAGCCCTTCGTATTTTCGTAGTGGAACGTGGATCCACGCGAGACACAATGGCTTTCTAATTATTTATTTAATTAAGGAATTCAAACGGTTAATGAATTAAAATTATAGTGTTTCATAGTCTTGCATTTTAACTATTTTAATCATTCAAACTTCTTATTACCGGGTTTTTACTTGATTTTTACTGATCGTCATTTGACTAGCGTTTTCCCAAGCAAGCCTAGACCGTTAAGGGTTTGTCACACTGGATGCGTTCTGCGGTCTGCGGTCAGGTCAAAATGAAGTGTTGTTCATACATGATGCGGGCTGTGTTCACTTTGACCTGACCGCAGAACGCATCCAGTGAGACAAATCCTTTAAACTCTGCCCCATCATAGTTTTGGGTAAGCGTAGGCTTCAAGCCTAACCGGATACAGCTGAAAACCGATATTTCAATTGTTCCTTTGCGGTGGTAGGGCTAACGCCCGCCTGGTTTGCGACCACCCTCCCACCGGAGTCCGGCGTCAAGCAGCCTGCTGTGTTTCGTCGATGCGTGGGAGTTCCAGTGCCTTAAGAAACTTCTGGGCACGCTCGTTCTATCATAGATCTCATCCATCGCTTTCCATCAGGCGCGATCGAGGTCAATAGCGAGCCCATTCAGCATTAAAAAAAAATCACAGTGAGAGACTGCCTATCTGTCATTACTTGATTCTTATTCATCATCATTCTCAGTCCATATCCCTATTGATTTTTTTGGTCAGCGCAAACAGGTCTTTTTCTTATTACTTGACTTATTATGCGATAAACAATAAAGCTTTCAACAACGGACAGCAAAAAAAGTCTGAAAATGGTTTTATTAGGTATCGTGATTTAGTCAACAAATGCATACATTTAGGTGATCTTAGGAAGAGCAGTGGTGGCCCAGTGGCAACGGCCGCGACTTACGAGTTGTAGGTCGTAGGTTCGAACCCAGACAGGCGCATGCATTACTTTGTGTAAATTATTTCATCACCACTGCTCTCAAAACGGTGAAGGAAAACATCATGAGGAAACCGGCATGTCTTAGAACCAAAAATTAGAAGACATGTGACATCTGCCAACCCGCACTGGGCCCGCGTGGTGGATTACGGCCCACTCCCTCTCACAGAGAGGAGGCCTGTGTCCCAGCAGTGGGAACATTATAGGCTGATTATGATGATGATTATGATGAGGTGATCTTAAAACAGATTTTTTGCTCTAAGTACTAGGTAATATTTTATATCACCTACTTCAAAGAATTCTGCAATTTATAGAGTGTCATGCTGCACAGAGACGTTTACAAATGGCCGCTCACTTGTTAACGTTTGCTCCTTTTAAAAGAAAGCAGTGAACACTATTTTATTTCTCCTATTAATTTTACTCAAACAGAGACACTTGGCCAGAGCCATTTACGGTTGAATAAATTCTCGTCGTATTTTATTAACATTTCAACTTTGAAAGTCATTTAAATTATGTCTTAGAAAATGTAACAGTTTGCACAAAAACACCTAAACGCTGGCAATGACAATTATAGCCAGGGAAAATAATTTATTAGCAAATTGACGCAAATAAGTACCTACCAATTTGTAGATCGTCTGCTTAATGTTAGAGCCATTGGATACGACTGTCAAAAAATGACAATTGAAATTTGAATTTACGGACAACAATTTAAGTTAGTAATCAACTTGCTAATCAATTTAAATATGAAATCAAATAGTTTACAATCTATACAAAAATGTATCTAGGTACTTCATGATTATAGAAAATATTCTCAAATGCCATTATCATCAAGCCGCAACACGGCAACTCAGGCGCCGAGCGCGTGGGATCACTTGATCCAATCACCTACCGTAGCACGAACAGTAATCATGCGTCAGTGAGTAATTAGGTCAGATGATAATTGATATTCATTCGTTGCCGAGTGAAGACGTCTCGTTGGTAATGAACTTGAAAGTAGAACGGGGGTGTGTCTTGCAGGCTGCAAGCTCCCAAGGCCGTCCCACCGCATAGCATTGTATTACCCACATCGATTTATCGAGCGGCGCGCGCCGACCTCTTCGTCGCCTCCCGCTCCCCGGCCACCTCTATTCCCCACTATAAGGTAGCGGGCACACAGCTGACGCGATAGCGGTAAGCGACTCGAGAATATATTGTATATAATGTGTGATGTGTTTTGGTTTGAGTTTTGATGTTAAGAAAGGTTGTGAACTCGCTTTTACTATGAGGACCAGTATTAACTTAGATGTTGATCAAAATCGATACTTTTTGTCGTTCGTTTTCAAAAACTTTTAAACTAAAAATAATGTTCACGCACGCAAATAAAATCTTTACATTTCCGACTGCCCTTTTGATTTTAGTAAAGCCTGAAAGTAATTTGAAGAAGTTCAAAGCACAAAAAATAATCATAATTTTGAACTTAAATATTTTATTATGATTTAAAAAAGGTAATATCAATTCAAAGGTAGAGAGCAGCCACAAATCAATTTTATGACACTCGTTTTTCAGCCTCTCGAAATACGGTTACAATTATTTTTTTGTACATTTTTTAAAAGAAATGTAATAATTTCAGGAAAATAATCTTAGCCAGTTACGTACATCAGAGAGAGAGGAAAAAAATGAGACTTAATAAAAGTAAGGAAAGAGATATTCTCCAAACGGATTACGCAAACTTTTAGGAAAAAGAGAAGCATCAAACTGGAAGTCAACACGGAATAATGAGCTCGTTCATTTCGCGACGTTGAAAAAATATTTGGAAGGCACTGCTTGCTTGTTTCACAGACTTCGTGACGACTAACTTTAAATGGAATTATTATACTTTCTTGATAAAATCACGTTGAATAATAAAATGTACAGTAAATCAATTTTGAAGAAACATAATAAGTATTCTTGTTTGTTTGAATTTCAGACATAAATATCGTGTTTAATGAAAGCGTAGATTGGTTAAAATGATATAATCAGAGACTTTTGAAGTCAAAATCTGTTTTGACTTTGAAGTTAAACCAAAAATTATTCTCGTCTAAAAACCTGAGAGACTACATAATACGTAGTTCGCTTAAAGTTTGATGACGGTAATAATGGCAGACGTTTATTCACAAGAGGTCTCAGAACTCACCCCTTTAGGACCCCAAAATTTAACAGCGATGTACGCTATATAAGTTAGCGGCACATTGTCGTTTGGTAAACTTGTACAGCGCTGTCTCGGACCTCGTTAGATGACACGACAGTCTGCATACATAGCGAGTCTAAGTTAATTTAGACCGACTACTCCCTAGGGAAGCCGCTACTGATCTCCACAAACGTACTTTGATATGCGCTGCCGTCATATATGAATGGAATTTATTCACAACCTTTAATGTTCAAGTTTAAGTGGTTTTCGTTTTGCATGAGCTCTTTAGTCTTGCGTGGTTTCTTCTGTTTGATCTTCGTTCCTGTTCTTAAAAGTTCTGTTTATCTAATATTCTATCGTTGCTTATTGACCTTGCCATTGTTTTTAGCAAGTCAGAAGTTTTAATATAAACTGTGGAGTTGCATTTTGTAAGGATTTTTATTGCAATTATAAAACTACTGGATTAGAGCGTTGATGATATACTTAGTAGCATACGTATTTAAATCAGTAACCATTTCTGTCATACGTAATTTAAACTTAATACCTACCGATGTTGATTCGCACAGCATCATAGGTCTAACGTACAACTAGGTCGCACCCATCAGCTGATCCGGGATCCGTGCCGATCGCGTCATCATTAATTCATTGTCCGCAACCGACCCTATCACTTCTACAAACATTCGTGATAGACCTCAAATATTTGAACCAATTTTATTATATGGTCTAAAAGATAACCTTATACCTTACCGTGTCGGTAAGGCGTGCTCAATCTTTGTCTACGTTTAAAATTATGGTAAAAGAGCACTTTCTCTCTCCTTAAACATCATCATTATATTTTCTCTGCTACTGTTTCATGTTTACTATTATATGGATATATTTATATGTATGTGTATATATTTATTTAGTTTAGTATAATATGCTATATGTATGTATTTATTGTATTATGTAAATGCTACACCGCGGACTACCTACAGTATTTGTCTGTCCTTCCCCTTTTTAAATCCATCCTAAGGTTGTCTTTAAAAGATCGCTCTTAGCGATAAGACCGCCCATTGTGTCACCCTTTGTACAGTTTCTATATTTATGTCTGTAATTTATTTGGTGTACATAATAAAGAGTATTCTATTCTATTCTATTCTATTCTTATACCCCGTGCCAATTTTACAGGTATTCCATGTTTTTTGTCCTAAGTCATCGAGTTGACTAGCTGTCGCGGTCTGTATTTTGGTATGAAACTACCATTAAGAAATCGGGTTCGCCCGCGTTGATGTCGGAAAGTATCCCAAGGGAACGTACTACCGGGATTAAAAGTACCTACCCTATGTGTTAATACAGGTTGTAAACTATCTGTGTGCCAAATTTATTCTAAATCTGTTCAGCCGTTTTTGTGCCAATCTGAAACATACATTCAGACAAGTACACATCAGACTTGTTCCCAAACCTCGTAGCAATAACATTTTTTCCAAATTATTCGATGACTTCGTTACTACTTACTTACTGTATTTTGTTATAATAATATATTTACGTATATAGATACGTAAAATAAAAATACATAAAATAAAATAATAATTTGTACGCAAAATACGCGCATTGACGTGGAGTTGCGGACACCAGCCCGTATTACCTATTACCTACCTATATATACGTAGATATAGATTTTAAAATTATGTTGGTAATTAGGGGTACCTACCAAGTTTGGTAGGTACCCCTAATTACCATCATAGTTTTGTAATCCTGACCTCTAACTGTAACTGGATTGTAAAGGTTATATAGACAGTGGCTATATGTAAAATCAGCTGAATCCGATAGGCTAGAAGCCAAGCTCAACATAGTCGGGAAAAGGCTATGATGTAATCTGAAAAGACACCTTAAATCGGAGACATGGATAGGGGACCGACTACTTGTTCAATGTCATCGGGTGAGTCTAAAGGGGCTTACATGATCTAAAGCGGTCACTGTCGGACTGCATAGAAAAGAAAGAGGAGCGCGATGACACAACGCTGGTAATTTATTGCAAAATATGAAGTACCTAGTTCATCATTTCAGTCGAAAGACGTCCACTGCTGGACATAGGCCTCCTCCAAGCACCTTCACTTCAACCGGTTCTGTGCTTCTCGCATCCAACGGGTTCCCGCGGCCTTCACAAGGTCGTCGGACCACCTTGTGGGAGGCCTATGAAATAATTATCTACTTACAAAAATCTATTGTTTGGACTAAAAAATTAAAACAATAGTGCTTTAATATGTTGCTTGCAGAATAATCTACAAAAAATCAGAATGATTGTATGTATATTAGTATGGTTTTAATTGTAAAAAGAAAGTCATTAGAGGTATCTTCATGATTTTTTTCTATCGTAACAAATTAGTTGTATTATGTTTTCAACACACTATCTACCTAGCAATTATATCCTGAAGAATATCATATATTTTTCTGATTTTTTTTTACTGTAGTCGATCATATACTTTTATTGCGTCTAAAACTTGCGTTTTTTGCGTTTATGTCCTGTAATCGCCATAAGTAAGTTTATAGCTTTAGTTAAGTAATGTTTATAGTATAGTTACGTCTGGCGTACCTAAGGCTGTTATCGCCATTATCTTCAGTGACTGACTTAATCGTTCATGACCTTTATGACAATAAAAGAAGAGGATCAATAAAAAACCCATTATCACTTACGTGAGTTCTTAGTCTCGGAGGTCGCGCCTACGGCATGTACAACGAACGAACGACAAACGAACGACAACGAAGCTCTACAAAATATGTTTATTTGCTAGTTAGTTTTACCCTCTAGGTTTGCTCGCGTTGCCATAGTGAATTATGAAATGTTACTAGTGTCAAATTACGCGAGTGTGAAACACAATGATCGATAAAGCCTAAACAGACGACGAACAAACAAACTAACAAACTCGTGCTTTAATCGTGGACGGAAATTAAACATAGGTATGTACTTTAAAAAACAAACTAATGACTGCTGGCTGAAATGTTTTGTTAAAGTTTATATGGGATAAATCAAAATTTTCGCCGAAGACGTGAACAAACTATATATTTTAGTTATCAGATAAATATATCATCCAACCAGACAGCAAAACTACGTAATCAGCCTATATTATTCCCACTGTTGGGACACAGGCCTTCTCTCTTCAAGAGGAAGTGGGCTGCAACCATGCGGTCCCAGTGCGGGTTGGTAGATGTCATATATCTTCGATTTTTGGTTCTAGAAATTTGATTTGTTTGAACTGTTTCATCACGAGGTTTTCCTTCACCGTTTTTGAACATATTTGACCAATATTTTAGCTATCACATATTCCATCCAACCAGACAGCAAAATGACAGGTCTTCGAAGAAACAACGACCACATCACCGATTCAGTGCAGGTTCAAGTAAAAGTTATCGGAAAAGTTTTTCTTCGTGAACGTAATTTTTTTCCTAAAAATCCTAGCTGTAAGAGGGGTTTTTCGTGCGCCCTGAGCCCACACGTTATCGTTTGTAGATTGCCTTACAGGTTTACGTGCTCTTTTGTATTCGACTCACTCGCTGTAGTTAAATTTATAGCAATAGAATTTCCATCGAATTGAAAACTTGTGTTATCCAAGTCGGTGAAATGTATATACAACGTTACGTGAATAGTTTTTGTCAGTTGAACAAATTGTATAATCACTCTAGTGTTGTAAATAAATTGTTTGTGTTTAGGGTTATCCCTTTTTCGTTTGTTTTATTTACGGTTGGTAGGTAGTTTTTGAATGTTGTGGCTAACTATCATAAGGTATTTATATCTATAGGTCACACAAAAATGAAAACGACATAATAGTACCATTTATTTCAGGAAATAAATGGTAATATTATAAGATAGCAGAGAGCAGTGGTGGCCAAGTGGTAACGGCCGCGACTTACGAGTTGTAGGTCGTAGGTTCGAACCCAGACAGGCGCTTTACTTTGTGTAAATTATTTCATCACCACTGCTCACAAAAACGGTGAAGGAAAACATCGCGAGGAAACCGACATGTCCTAGAACCAAAAATTCGAAGACATGTGACATCTACCAACCCGCACTGGGCCCGCGTGGTGGATTACGGCCCACACCCTCTCACTGAGAGGAGGCCTGTGTCCCAGCAGTGGGAACATTATAGGCTGATGATGATGATGATGATGATGATTATAAGATAAGATAAGATATATTTATTTGCTCAAACATGTGTACACATACAAGAATATAAATGCATGCTGGATAACATAAAAAAGAAAGGATCAGTCATGTTTGCCACCTAGTATGGCGTGCAAATATTATGAATTATTAATTTGAAATTTTGAAGTCAAAAACATTAATTTTATGTGAATTAGTAAACAACAAAATAAATTATAAACATCAATATTGGAAAAATAGATTAGAAAAATAGATAATAATGCATCAAAATTTATGTCAATATAAATTCTTCTGTCAGAAATTCATTAATATTATAGTAAGCTTTGTCAATAAGATATGATTTTAGTTGATTATGTCGTTATCATTTTAAATATTTCTTAAAATAAAAAGATTAAAAAAAAAACATTTAAAATATAAATAAATAGTGGTCGGCCGGTATTGGGAGCAGGTTCCATGTTACCCTTACCTATGCAACCTCAGCTGTATCGAGAAGTATTGCCTTGTGAATCTAAACCCTAATTGCGTAACACATTATCAATCTAAATATGAATAATTTTGAAGGATATTGCTAATATCATAAAGTTCGAAAAATTTGTGTGCTCAACAACGTATAACGAAATGAATGTTCATGAACTGTCAAAATGAAAGCGATTGCTACTGTCAGTGTGTTACGCAATTACCTACTTTACCTTGACGACACGGTTGGCGCAGTGGCTGAGCGATCGACTGCTGCGCAGCGTGTCGCGGGTTCGATTCTCGCACGAAACAAATATTTCGACCGTAACAATTAACATTGTCGGATCTACATTTTTGCGATTTTCATTTTATTGCATTAAAAGCCTTAGAATAAGTTTATACGCATAAGCATATACTACTACGTCAGGTAATTAGTATTTATACGTCACACCAAATTTGGTTAAGGTACATTGACATATATTTGATACATATTTGAAGCTTTGAACGGCTGTACCCTAAAGTAGCTATTTTTCATATACGACTATGTTAATTGCTACGGTCGATTTGTATTGCCTACAGGTAGTTGTTCCGGGTCTAGCTGTTTGTGTATGTGAGTTTAAATGTTTGTAAACGCACCCACGATACAGGAGTAATTCCTAGAGTGGGGCAACGTTTAAAAAAAAAGAAATTACCCCACAGGCCCTTGACCCAACCTCCTAACGCGAGTCTCGAGAGATGTATTATTATTTTAACGGGTGGTAAACTATTATATATAATGGTGCTTACTTCTACAATTATTCGGTAGGGAATAGGGACCCACCAGAAACACGTGGTTTCCTTTACATATGGATTTGCCAACACAATCACTTCCGTCGTAAAAGCCGACTAAGGGATTACACAACTAGGATGGGAGCACAATCAGGGAATCTAACTGAGTATTAACACCGTACTACATTCAGTGACCCAGTAATCTTCTGCCTACACGTGTTGATTGTAGAGCCTGTTTCTATATAGAAATGTGCGTAGATAGGAATATTAACCCATTGCATAAGCCCTGAGAATGTTGGTGGGATGTTGGTTAGCATGTTGGTGGTTGGAATGTTGGTGTTGGTTGGTTGTTGTGTTCCCGCATTGTCGAGGCGGGGGGGCTCCCCCCCGGTGGGTTCCCGCATTGTCGAGGCGGGGGGGCTCAGTAGCCGTGGCTTGGACACCCACGGTGAAGCTAAGAGGAACCCGAGGAGGGGCCGCTCGTCAGGGCTTCTGCTGACAAGCCGACGACGTAGCGGCCAAAGGTAGGTTGCGGTGTCGCTTGGGCGACATCGCAACTGAGGCGGGCCGCGATGTCGTACGTACCGGAGGCATCGCGGTTGAGGGTTGGAGGCCGCGGCGGGAGAGGAGTGCCGGTATTACGGTGCGCCGCTCTCCCTACCTTCCGCGGCCTTGACGGGGTCGCCACCGTTCGATGGCGGACGCGGTGGGGCTGCAGGGGAAGAGGAGTGTCGGTATTGCGTTGGCCGCTCTCCCTATCCTCTGCAGCCGAAAATTGGCAGGCGGCGGGGCCAATGTCCTGACCCGTCGCAGGGGGGACCAAGGGTGCCCAGACACGGGGTCGTCTGGCGCCCATGTGCTGGTTTGGTCCCTGGGGTGGTCACGGCGTGCTATGTGTTCTGGTGCGCCGGTGATGGGGAGTACTCCCCAGAGGAGGGTCCGGTAACGGACGGCCGCGGCGGGTTCACGGATGAGTGCTAACGCGTGCCCGTGTTCCCGCCGTAAGCGGCAGAGGAGGACACCGTGGAGTTTTAGTGGGTTAGAGTCCCACATAACTGCACTATCTCCCCGTGGTAGTGTAGTATGCATGAGCATTTCTCCACGTGAAAAAAAAAAAAAAAAAAATGGTTGGTTGTTGTGTAAATTAGTTCTTTTCGATTTAAAAAAATAAATAAATGACAAAGTGTTTTTTCACAGAAATAATTTTTTAACAAGATACTCGTACCTACTACCTCTACCAAACTGCAAAGCAGTTTGTTGGCAGACGTATGTAGCTCCGTTTATTTTTATAGGTTTTTTATTTTATATTATTATACCAGGGTCCAGGGGTTTAATTAAACCGTCAAGCGATAGGTACAGTACAGGTGATAATCTGTAATATGAAATATTAAAATAATATTATCTGACAATGCGACATTTTTGACAAAAAATTACATTTGTCACATTTTCACGTCAGGTGCAGTTTAATTAAATAGAAAACCATGAAAAAACATTACACTTGTTGGATTATCGCCTGTCGGTTTTATTCAATAGAGCTCAAGCCGTCAAATACCATAAGTACCTAAAATTATTTCCATTGTCTTTATGAAAATATTGTATAGCATTACTTAATTAAAGCGTGTTCAGAAAATCCGGGTCAAAGCCCTTCTTTGCTTACCATATTACCTACAAATCTTTGTAGTAATTATTAGGCATTTGTTTACAAATTACTGAAGCTTCGACAAATAGCTCTTTCGTCCTTTTTCTGCTCCGTAAAACAAGGTTTGCGATCGCGACCCTCAAAATGATACCGTTCTGTTAATCACCCTTTGTTTCGTGCCACTGATTTGTTGTTGCTACGTTCATTTCTAAAGGCTCCACTTACTTTTCTTTCATTTTAAACAAAGACACGAAAAATAGCAGACATGATCGTAGATAATGCAAAAAATTAGGTCACGCGATGCAGCGTCATACGTCATGTAGGTACGTAAATAAAACAAAACCGCAATCAATTCAAATTTTCATTACAGGGATTGACAATAAAAATCGCAATGAAAAAAATATTATTACGCCGTTATTTTCACTCGGTGCGGTCGATGCCCGTGGCCAACGGTTATGTGTCCCCTGCGGCCGATCCGAGCGGCCGATGAAATAATGATCACCCGATCGACGCCGAGATCGACGGATAAGCGCGACCTCCTAGCCAAGCGAATAGAAAATAACCCTCGATTGACTATCTGTTGAATGTTGTAACTATGTGTTAGCTGAACGGTATTGCGCCTCATATAACAGTTTATGCTCTTCGTGTGGAACCACGGTTATGAAAGCCAGAAAAATGTTGGCTTTTTACGGCGAAAAATGTTTCGTTTTATTTGTCAACTTTTATACTTCGTATGAAATGTTCCCCGTATTTTTTACCATCAGTATAAACTGACGGTAAAAAACCCACACCACACCACATAAGACACACAACACAACACATCACAACACAACACAACAACACATTTACACACAACACAACACATTTTATTCACGTAAGTGAATAAAATTACCATATCTAAACCATGGTGTGGAGATGAATCTTCAGCTGATTCTTTAATGAAAATGCAAAAAATCGATAACGGAGACTTGTTCATATTCATGTTCAATCAAATTTGGAACGTGACGATGGGAAGATACTAGATGGCTTGGCGTTGTTGCCTTGGAAGGTGGGTAGGCCTCTGGTGTGGGACGCATTGTGTGTCGATACCCGAGACCTACAAGCAGCGCAAATAACCTTGTGAGTAACTGCAGCTTTGAGCCGTATGGGGTCGAAACGCTCGGGTCATGGGGCCCCAGAGAGCATCTCTTTTTTAAGGAAACTCGCCAACTGTCGACACTACACGTGACCAGAGGGCTGGGTCGTTCTTTGCCCAAAGAATTAGCATTACCATTCAACGTGACAATTTAATGCTGCCAGTCTTTTGGGCACGTTTCCGGTTGACAGCGATGCGGACGAATACTTCGACGCCTAAGTGTTAATTTTTTTTATATAGTAAGTTAATTAGTCATTTAATTTAGTAAATACAAAATAATGGTTTTAATATCAATCATGGTAAATGATAAAATTAATCAAACCTAACCTAACTGTCAGATTGCACCTAAATCCAAACGGGAGTATTGCATGACCTTGATATTCAAGTTTAGACAATTCGGTTAAGGCATCCAGTTTTATTGATTGGGGTTCAGAGACACGTCCAAGCAAAAGTGACCAAATGTTTAAAATTGTGGTAGCCAGTACAGTACCAAAAGCGGACAAAACATTTATTAATTCACATGCTATAGCCGCATTTTTCAAGTCCTCTGTATGCTTTGACCACAAAAAAATTTTAAATTCATAAACCACCTTTGGAACTTCGTAAAGAGATCATTTACTTTTCATGCTGTCTGTACATTCCTAAGTTCAAACAGGGGCAAACTCTTTCAAACGTCCACGTTATCTTTTATGGTGAACATATCATGAGCTACCTACGCGGTTAGTAGTCTTCTAGCCAATCACCATTGCATTACTGTAAGGTGCTTTTTTTTTAATAACTTTTGCACCATCATGATTTTTTGTGGTATCGCTTCTGTAGGCCGATGATTGAGTTCGGATATTATATTTTATTGTTGAAGACTGTTATTATAACACTCTCATCTTTCTTGTCATTTAAAATCCTTCTCTTAAATCTGTGCTGTCTTTTCGCTCCTTGATATTTGTCATCCAACCCATTCAGTCTTTGTATACCATTTCAGTTCCAATTTTGGTGAACATTTTTAAAGTTTTCAGCTTTCCATTATTTTAAATCTTTTCAATAAAGTTGATGACGGCCAGCCCTGCAGTAGCCATCACATAGATAGCTTCATTACCTTCACAATCCACTCACGATCGAACCTTTGATTGTGATTGATTTACCATTTCTACGACATGTCGAGTCTTTTTGTTTTAGAATCAGCTAATGGCTTTAAGTAAACACATTTTGCCATCCATCTTCTCTTGGTTTGTGGAAAACAATATGATATTATGATATTAACTCATCGATATTATTGTTTGCAGTAAACTCGATACTGTTGTTGAGATCTTCTAGGAGTTATGCAACATTTAATTAGTGTTATTTGTCGTGGAACCCGATAGACGCTGTAGAAAAAAAAAGGTTATTTAGTTTTAATTTTAGTTAAATAAGAATATAATATATTTTTCAGATTTTGTTTACTGTAGTCGATCATATACTTTTATTGCTTCTAAAACTTGCGTTTTTTGCGTTTAGGTCATGTAAGCCCCTTAATTTTAATTTAAAACCTTACGTCCCTCCAGTGTTTGTCACATACATATTTCTAATGTTTGTATATCAACTTTAGCGTAGGCTCGTGCAGTTTTAATTTAAAAAGTCTCTAGGTTTATTTAGCTTTATTTTCCCTTACATAGAAAACGTAGACTTTAAATTCTTATTTTATTTTGTAGTCGTTTTATAGTGTTAGTAAGGGCGTCTATTGTGATGAAAGCCTCCTCCAAATGACTTCAGACTACCCTCTCTTGTACCAGTCTTGGTCATACTGTTCCTACTGTTTAAGTGATATCATCGCTCTGCCTCTTGTGAGGTCTAGCTCGTTTTCTTTTTTTTCATAACGGTTACCAATTTGTTACAGTTTGTAACCACGTAACACGTCATCAGTTAGATGGCAAGCGAAACTTTTTTTAGAGCAGGTGCTGATGAGTGAAAGAGGTCAATGTCCACTTAGTGCTCATTGTATGCAGCATACATTCTAGACAGTGGACAGTATTGCCTTAAGTTGGTATGACATCTTGGCATGCAGAAAAGTCTCCCATTAGGACTTCTTGGCAGATTACGTGGTACGTTAGGGTTATACCTAACTGAATAGATTGGTATATTCCTACCTAATGATTATCTACATCATTAATTTTTTAATTTAGAGTGTTTCGAAGTGAACTTAGTGCTTTAGGTATAGTATTTATTTCATACCTAATGATAGACACGAAACTCTAATAACTAATGATATACTAGTTCCTACAAGTTGAATTTGTATATACCTAATTATATATATCGTAATATATTTATATTATTATTATATTATTTATTATATTTATTAAAGTATATATAAATAAATAAATATTATTGTAAATCGTGTGTATGTGTATATAACCTATTTATGTATTTGTGTACCTAGTTTTAATAGTTTTTTTTATTAATGTTCCTTTCATCAAAGCACCTGCTATCTAATCTCTTCCACCCTTGGTCGACTGGTAGAGAATGCCTAAGGCATTAAGTCCGCCTTTGTATCTTTTTGTGCGAAAAGTTTAAATAAAAAAATACAACGATGGCCTGAAAAATTTGGTTTAGGTACCTAACTGACTAAATGTTGACATGTCTTTTGCACGACATAAAACGTCTTCCAATTGCACGAGCTCTATGAGAATAGCTCATATAGATGCCGTAAGGCTACAGATAAGGCAGCCAGTACACCGCTTAATTTTAATCAGTAGGTACGAGTCTGAAGTAACCTTTTGCTTCCTCAGGACTAGGGTATCCATGAGGTTACATTAGGTTCAAAATGCGGCTTAAACACCTTTTCCAAAGAACAACAAAAAAGTTCTTCCTCAAGGAAAGAAACCAAATCTCTCTAAAAACTACTTAAAGCTGCTCACGTCCGATAATCGGTGACCGATTTTCGTAGGAGAAAAATAGAACGTACTGATGGCAATAGTACAACGCACACGTCCTACAGAAAGTCGGTCAGAAGTAAAATCGGTGCATCCTGACCGATCCGTTTATCGGTGAACGGAACGTTTGGAAATGTATGCATTAACGCACACTACTCACCGACAGTCGGCCGCATGCACTTGCTAAGGAAGGACGTTGTGTTAAAGAGAATCTGACGGTACGTGTACGTTGAGTCGGTCACAAAATCGGTCATAAGAATCGGAGAAAAATCGGCTCGATTATTCGGTGCTACAAAAAGTCTGTCGTAGGCGGGCAGCCTAAATCAGCATCCTCAGCGAATTTTTCATACCGATATTTTAACTATACAAACGACAATAAATTGCAAACCACTTACTCGACCACCAACCCCATACATCAACCTTACCTTACTATTATCCAAATCGGGTCTTTGTGTACAAGTGCCCTTCAATCAATTTCTGTCGATCACTGGTAAATTGAAGGACGTATAAGCGGAGAGAATACAAATCTCGGGTTAAACGAAAACGAACGATTTATACGGTTAACCCTAGTTATTAGGGTAAATTTAGGTAGTGTTTTGTTAAGGGTAAAGTTACAGGATTTTAAGGTAAACTTGTTGCTGTCCGTCTTGTCTTTTGTTTTTTTTACCCTTTTGTAACTTTATATTCCTGATAAACTAAATGCTAATAACGACTTCGTAAAGTTTTATCGGTTATTAGATTCTTGTTTAATGAAGTATAGGTGGGTTTATATTTTCATTGTAATTATATTTTTAGAATAGTGGTGGCCCAGTGGTCAGGCAGCGATTTACGAGTTGGAGGTCGTAAATTCGAACTCAGTCAGGCGTTTTACTTTGTGTAAATTATATCATCACCACTGCTCTCAAAACGGTAAATGAAAACATTGTGAGTATGTACTAGAACCAAAAATTCGAAGACATGTGACATCTACCAACCCGCACTGGGCCCGCGTGGTGGATTATGGCCCACTCCCTCTCACTCATAAACTGATGTCTTATTCCCATGGTGGTAGGCAGAAACTAAAGAACGCTACTATCTTTACACCTTTTGCTTTGTTATATTATTAATGAATGTATATATAATATAATATTATATTATAATTATATTATATATTTATTTTAATATTCATCATCATCATTACCCGACTTCAGCCACGGCTGGACATAGGCCTCTCATTTCTTGTGCCAATCCCTACGCACCTGTGACAACCTCACCCAGGTTATGCCCGTGATGGCAAGGCATAGTGATGACAGGTGGAATAAGGCTGTAACAGAGTGGCGTCCAAGGGCTGGAAGACGAGATGTCGATCGTTTAGCGGCGAGATGGGCAGACGACATTTTAATATTAATACTTCCAAAAAAATAACCCCGAGCGGCCCGTGGTTAAATAATAACAGCCGCACAGGTTGATCGATCAGCTTAAGCTACGCTGGCCGCGGTTGGTCTGTGTATGAGTGACCATCTTTACATACCTACCGAGACCCCTCCGTGCCTTGGAAAATACGTTAAGCCCCCGGCTGTCATTCGTGGATCTTTGACAGTCGTTACGGGTTGTCGGAAGCCCGAATGTCTGACAACCAGTCTTACCAAGGGTAACTTATAAACCAGTAACTGGGTTGTGGAGATCAGATAGACAGTCGCTTCATGTAAAATACTGGTATTCAGCTGCATACGTTTAAACTGGAAGTCGATCCCAATATAGTTGGAAAAAGGCTAGACAGATGATGATGACTTGCAAAATATATATTTAAATATAAATAGAGGGTTTAATATTATTTTAAAATCCTTTCAAACCTTGGTTCAACACCAAGACTTGACAAGGATTTTGATTTACGATGATGATGTAGCGTATTGCCTACTCTATGCGTTTTATGTTCCTAGTAGTACTTTACGACACTGAAGGGATTAAGAAGGGTTGTCTATTTGGTTTGAGTATCTCACAACAGCCGTTAAAGCCAGCTTACTCCTTAACCTACTTACTCAAATACCCATTCAAACTCAAATATCCATAAATTAAATCCATACTAATATTATAAATTCGAAAGTAACTCTGTCTGTCTGTATGTTACCTTTTCACGCCTAAACCACTTAATGGATTTCGATAAAATTTGGCACAGAGGTAGATTGCATCCCGGGGAAGGACATAGCATAGTTTTTATCGACATACCTCGCGGGCGAAGCCGTGGGTGGAAGCTAGTAATTCAATATATTAGCTATTAGGATTATTGTTGATTTCTAAATGTGTATAGTACATTAGTTACTTATGACATACAGTTAATAAGGTATAGTTTCCACATCTCCCTAGCTTTTTCCCATGGCAACTATGTATGTTGGGGTTGGCTTCCAGTCTAACTTGATGCAGCATTTTTACATGAAGCGACTGCCTATCTGACCTCGACAACCCAGTTACTGAGTAGTACGATACCCCTTGGTAAGACTGGTTGGCAGACTTTCGGGCTTCTGACGACCCGTAACGACTGCCAAAGATTCAAGAATGACAGATGGGACCGACAGCTTGACGTGCTATCCGAGGCATGGAGGGGTCTTGATATGTTAATAGGATCTTCTAGCGTAACTTAACCTGGTCGATCGACCCGTGCGGCTGTTAGTACTTAGCCACAGGCCCCTCTTGGTATAGTGTCCACATTGTACAGACGCCAGCACATCAAGCTACCCGAAACTGTCAAATTTTCTCAATCAACCTTGAACCATAAGCTGTAGCGATAAAGTTTAAAATCTATTAAATTTGACAGATTGTAGTAACTTGATGTGCTGGCGTCTGTACCATAATATATTTTAATTTTAATCTAATCCACATAATATTAAAAAAAAAAACTGCTAAGAAACACAATCAATTATTAGATAAGTTACCTACAGTTTAAGAATATATACCACAAACAACAATATCAATATCACTTCATAGGATTAAGTTTTAAAAGTCATAAAGTTTGATATCCTTAAAGCCTTGTTACTCTACACCGCCAGCTGTGTCGCCTAATTAATTAATCTGCGCTACCGTTCACGCTGTAAACGATACGTAATTTTAACGGGATTAGTAATTTTATAAAATTAACAACAGAAATCATATAACTACCAAGATGCTTTAGAATATTATCATTCAGTAGAAACAAAGAGGCGTAATTGGTTCTCAAAAACTTGAAATACAACTTTGAATTGAACCGACCAAATAATAACACTGATTTCAAACTTGAATATTATTTACTGCTCAAAATTACAATATCACTTGGAAAGTTCTACTACAACGTAATGTAAACTATTATACTTTACACTAGACTAAAATTGTTTCTTCTATTTCAGGTACGACCACAACAGCAAATCGGGTGCCACTAGAAATGTGTTTCAATAAGTACCTCATCAAACTGGCGGACTATTTCCGATTGTTCTCCGACACGTCTGGTTAAATCGTGAGAATAACAACATTCGAGATGATCAGCAACACGAAGATTGTGTTCACCAAACTCCTGCTCTGCTGCCTCGTGTCAGGCACCTGGGCGCGGTCATGGGCCAACCACCACGACACCACCACCTCCACCACACAAACCACCCCCACCACTAGTCCAGTACCAAAGAACTTTCATAATGATCCCCTCATCGTAGAAACAAAAAGTGGCCTCGTCAAAGGCTACGCTAAAACCGTTATGGGCAGAGAGGTACACATCTTCACCGGCATTCCATTCGCGAAGCCTCCTCTAGGACCGTTGAGATTCCGCAAACCGGTACCCATCGATCCGTGGCACGGAGTACTTGAAGCCACAGCGATGCCAAATAGCTGCTATCAAGAACGGTATGAATACTTCCCTGGATTTGAGGGAGAGGAAATGTGGAATCCAAACACAAACATATCAGAAGACTGTCTCTATCTTAACATTTGGGTTCCTCAACACTTACGAGTCCGTCATCATCAAGATAAGCCTCTTACCGAGAGGCCCAAAGTGCCAATACTAGTGTGGATTTACGGTGGCGGCTACATGAGCGGCACGGCTACACTCGACCTATATAAAGCAGACATAATGGCTTCTTCCAGTGATGTAATAGTAGCATCTATGCAATATAGGGTGGGGGCGTTTGGATTTTTATACTTGAATAAATATTTCTCGCCGGGAAGTGAAGAAGCTCCGGGAAATATGGGCTTATGGGATCAACAACTCGCTATTCGCTGGATTAAAGATAATGCTCGTGCTTTTGGTGGTGACCCAGAATTGATAACTTTGTTTGGAGAGTCGGCTGGCGGCGGTAGCGTGAGTTTGCATATGCTTTCGCCGGAGATGAAGGGATTATTCAAAAGAGGTATATTGCAATCGGGGACGTTAAACGCCCCGTGGAGTTGGATGACAGGAGAGAGAGCTCAAGACATAGGGAAGGTTTTAGTGGATGATTGTAACTGCAATAGTAGTCTGTTAGCGCCTGATCCGAGCTTAGTAATGGACTGCATGCGCGGAGTTGATGCAAAAACTATATCAGTACAGCAATGGAATTCCTACACTGGCATATTGGGATTCCCGTCAGCGCCGACTGTGGACGGCGTGTTTTTGCCCAAAGATCCAGACACAATGATGAAGGAAGGCAATTTCCATAATACCGAAGTGCTTCTTGGAAGCAATCAAGACGAAGGTAAGTTTTTGCTCTTACTAACGTGCCTCCGCGTAGTTACAAGCGCTGTTATTATTTTATAAACTACAGCCGCGAGATAAGTAATCATTATCTCAGTATGGCAAAAATAATAACAGATTTACAATGATAATATTAATCTACTTATCTAGCTTTTCATGTTTGGTGTGTATCTAAAACTTTGGAGCTGGTACAGTAGAAATTAATCGTAGTTAGTACTGTTAGAAGTAATATCAAAGAGTTATGTTCCTGTACTGTAAACAAACGAAGTGGTTTACAAATTGTAATAATATTGGTTTTGGTGGATAAACATCTACATACAAAGTGGAGAATAACTAGGAAGGTAGGTACAAAAAAAAAATCGTTAAAACATACCTCTGTACATAAAATGTAATAAACATAAACAAATCAAGAAAACCCAGTCACACGTGGCGACGTGACTTTCATCACAAGTTCACTGTTCACGCATATCCCGGCGACACGTGCTATAGAACACTGACAGTTCAGCCAGACATATTTAGAGAACGAACGAATAAAAGCTTAAGTACGACTTATCAATAGTTGGTGTGGAGTTCGAGGTCGTTCGTGTAGTCCGCACATCGGTACCTACGTAGCGGGCGGCGCGCCTGCGCAAATCTATGTAGACACAACAACAACACGCTGTAGATGTGAGTCGTACGGTTCGTACTACAAGTACTACAGACTCGCCCACGTAGCCGCGCCGCTCCCCTGCGGCCCTCTACCCCACCCTTGCTCTGTTGCTACGCACCCTGCCTCTCGAGCGACTCCTCCTAAGGACAACTTGTAGAAAATGAGATATTTTATTGCCACCTGGAGTTTTGCCTTAAACTAGTCGAACAAATCTCAGGTTTTTAAGTTTCCCTTTTATTTTGTCTGAGCTTCGTCTTAGTTTGCCCGTCAAATTGGAAACAGAGCGCGATGATTGGAGCTTTGAAAAGAAAATTCTTTTTGAGATTGCGGAACCTTTAAAGACTACATTAGGGCATAATAAGAATAACATTGAAGGCTTGATAAGATTTCCGAAGCTTTTGTTGAGCGGTCGGGTAACAAACTACCAATGAGTTTAAGATAAGAGCAAACATTTTAAAAAGATGAAAATGCGACGAGCATTTTCATCTTTTTAAAATGTTTTTAAGTAATAAATAATATTATTAAGTAATAAATAATAGTTGATAAATATTACAATGTCTTCTAATTTGAAAAGAAGTTTACACAATGATTTAAACCAAACCCTATTTTCTTTTGTATCTACACCATCGAAATAATTTAAGAATTATTAAGAATATAAAAATTAATCATATAATTAAAATATATAATCATAAATAATTTAAGAATTAATCTCATAAATAAGAATTTAAAAAACAAGAAATAAAAATCATCACCACTTCCAAGATTCCAGTGCCTTACCTTGGTAAAATTAAAAGCCTCCGAGGCTGGAACTAGGTCTTGCTAGATCATAAATTTATCTGAGAGCTTTCTTTGCTTACCATTTCCCGGTGAAGCAGTAAATCTTAAGCAACCTAAAAACTACGGATCAAGGCTCGTAGGAAAGGTAAACGTGTGATTGGTAGATCGTAAAAGGCAAGAAGTTTTGGTTTATCTCCCAAGAGAAATTACAAATACATACGATACTTAATAAGTTGATAAAAAAGTTTATAATAAACCCACAAAGTTTCTAAACAAAAAAGAAACCAATTTTTGTTTGGATAATAGGCCCCCAAATTTTCAAAGTTTCTTTTTGAAATACATGTCATTTTGTCCAATTGACAATGAAGTTCTTAGCATCGCGTCACATAATCGAAGAACTGAGAAACATATTAAAATTCTTTCGACGGTGAACATTGAATTAATGACACAATAGTGTGATAATTGCAAAACGAAAGACTGCCCAATCTGTTATTAGTGCATAAGGCACAGAATAATACCGGCACTGCACTTACACAGTTCCACGAAAATGCAAATGTATCTCATTAAATTCCTGATGAATCTTTCCATTTTGTCAACTTTACTACCAAAGTTCAGTAAAAACATCATAACACGATACTACAGACGTCAAAAACTTAATATTCTGCAGCACGAAGTCTGAAATCTGCGCAGGAAACATAAAAGCATATCTTTGAGTACTCGAATAAGCGAGGAAAATGCAAGAAGTAGCGTTATGCAATATACAGCCTGTTTTCAAACGCAAAGTATCCGTTAAAGTACTAGTCGGATATTGCAACGGGCACGCTTCAGTCTTGAAAGGATTTGCCAGTACTTCGCACTACTGGAATCTTAAATGAAAGACGACTAGGCGACCATGTATTTGTATACACCCTGTATATATTATCTACTACGGGGAGTGCAAATGAAAGGTCATAATTATTATAGAAACGGTAGCACAAATATCATTTAGTTTCTAGTACCTTTGTATGGCCCTTATGCAACATGTATTGAATCTCGATTTAAATCTTGTTTAGATTAGTATGAAATTGAAAGTTTTGAATCGAGATCTAGACTTACGACGGGCTTCTATTGTCTATTATATTGAGCTTTATATTTGGTGTTTACTCGGATGTCTATGGTGTTTACCAATAGAAACAACAAATCTATTATATAAATTTTAAAGAACTTGTTTTTATTGCTGTTTATAAAATATAAATCTCTATCAAACTACACAAAGAAAATAATTTATAATTCATTTGTTGCTTTGTTTACTCCATTTCCATTCCGAATTCAATCACGAAAATTGGTACTCGTCGCGAAATGTAGGTAATCTGGTACCGTGCAAATATTCTCCTTTGATATGAGAATTGTTATAAAGCGATTTTCTAGAACATTCCACCCCGGGTGCCCACTTGTACTTGCCCTTGACCTTGGCCGCACGACGTGGATTGCGAAGTTCCAATGTCGCCCGCAATACTTACACTGCCCGCGGCCATTTTTTACGTGATAATCGCGTGTGTAATACATAAATCATAGTATTATGCGCTAAGCGCTTTATTATGAACTTGTGTTCAAGGTATATGCGAACTTCGTGTGTTTTTTGTTCTAGATTAGGTTTTATGAACATTACTTTGACTAGCGATTTGAACTTTTTATTGAGTTGATTTATTTATTATAAGTGACGAAGTAGAAACTTGGAATCTTTATAATTTGTTCATGTCTGTCTGTCTCTCACAGTTATAACTTAGATGAGTGAAAAGTTAAGATTCGTTGACAGATGTTATTGTAGTATTTGAACATATGTATTATGTAAATAGTTTTGATAGCCTTTGAGGCGCCACGGAGCCACAAGGAGGACCCATGACCTTGTGAAGGCCGCAGGAATCCGTTGGTTGCTCAAAACACAGAACCGGTCGATGTGGCGGTGCTTGGGGGAGGCCTATGACCAACAGTGGATGTCTTTCGGCTGAAATGATGATGATGATGGCGTTTAATAAAGGTGAAAGGTGATGACATCACCAGTCAGTTAATTAGGTAATATTCTCGTTGAAGAGTACCTATGGTACTTATTCCGAATACCAATATAAAAACAAAAGACGATTGAATCATATAATTAAACAAAAAAATCGGTTGTCTGTAAAGTCGGTTTCCTGACGATAGTTGAACGTGACAACGTCATAAGAAAATACTGATGGAATAGTTGCATTGCATTTGTTAATATTCGCTTGCACTTCAAGCCGCCATGGAACGCTACAGAGCAAGGCCGCGAGGTAACGCTACATGAGTCATGTTTTTTTCGTGAGTGCAGCCAGCTTCATCGATTTATTAGACGTTGTCACGTCAAAAGTAGGGAGCTACGTCTTTTGTTTTTGAATTTATTTGTATAAGGGCTAATTTTTCCATCGCCAGATAACTTTTATACGAGGAATAAAATTGACGTTTGACTGTTCTTGTATGAAATAACTGTCTAAACTTCAAAATTATTCCTCGAATAAAGTTATCACATTCTTGAAAAAGCAGCCCTTAGTTTATAGTAAATTAGTTTAGGGCTGATTTTTCAATCATCAGATAACTTTTATCTGAATAAAAAATATCTCAGCTTGACATTATTTCTATACAAAAGTTGTCAAACCGCAATTTTGTCCCTCAGATAAGAGTTATCTGAAAATTTAAAAATAAGGCCCTAAGTCTTTGAATTTGTTACACACCTAGTGTACATAGTTCCTAAATTGTGTTATATATTGTAAGTCAGATTTATAAAAGATTTTTTTAACGTAGATAGTATACCTACAGGGTGTAAGTTTAATCACCGTTATCCTCTTAATGGGTCATTGTACTCATCATTATGAACAACTTTTACTATAGAGCCAACACTAAAATCGTGAAAAAAAAAATCAGCTGTTCCCTACATTTATGTTCGCTTAACTCGTCAAAATGTAGGGAACAGCTGATTTTTTTTTCGCGATTCCAGGTTAGGTCCCATAGTATAAGTTGTTCATAATGATGAGTACAATGACCCCTTAAGAGGATAACGGTGATTAAAATTACACCCAGTATATATATACATATATACATTCTCCTCGGTCTACAGTACCGATAAATTAACCAGGAACATTTTATCTTCCGCACTGGTCGATTTTGGAGTACCGTGTTTGACCGATGCGTTGAATGCTTGGAAAATGGCTTGTCCCAATACGGTTTTGCCCGATAACCCGTCTTCCCAGAGACTGTGGGACGTGCCGCTCTGCAGTATTATACGGAATACCCTTGTAAACACGTCACGTAATACTGTTGAGCGTGCCCGTCTGCTGGCTGTGGGAGAATGGGAGTCAGGCTTGTGGCTGCAGGCGCTCCCTTCATCCACCATATGGGCCTACCACACGCACAAGCTTCACCACAGTTTTGCCTGCGCAAGCCGGTTTGTACACGGAACACCGTGCGTGTGGTTGGTAAAACTGTATAATATACCGCAGCTTTAAGCCGTTTCGGGTCGAAACGCTCGGCTCATGGGGCCCGAGTGCGCGTCTCCTTTTTAAGGACATTTCTCGCCGGCTGGTCGACACTTCACGTGACCAGAAGGCTGGGTCGTTCTTTGGGCAAAGAATTAGCATTGCTATTCAACGTGGCAATGCTGCCGGTCTTATGGGCACTTTTCCGGATGACAGCGATGCGGACGAGTACTTCGACGCCTAAGTGTCTTTGTTTTTGTATTTATTTGTATAGTAAGTTAGTCATTTAATATGATTTATTCCGGTCTGATCTCCTGAACCCCCCTTCACCCCCCTCCCTCCACGAACTAGCAGGGGGCTAGTTCGTTTTCTGTTTTAATCTCTGTATTATCTAGTGTAAATACTTTTTATTAGTTTAGATAAATTAAATAAAAGAGTCCAACGTCTATATGGTTTTCCCTTTGCTAGGTATTTTTCGTTTGAAGACAACTTTTACCAGAAGTTCTTTCAAAAGAAATCTTTGGCTTGACAATTCTTTAATTTACTTATTTAACTTTTTTTTCGCTAATCTTCTGAATACGATGAACTCAAATCTAATTTCCTTAGGTACATTTCTATTCAGCCGAAAAGAAAAGCAATTTTCAAATGTGTCTATAAGATATTTAGGACACATTTGCGATCTTGATGGATGGTTTTCAAACATAAATATAAAATATGACACTCGGTAATACATACTATAGCTTTCCATATAGTGAAAGAGTTTTCGGAATCGGATTAGTAGTTCCGAAGATTACCTCCTACACTCCTTTCACAGTCATACCTCTGACAGCTGCAATACAACATCAACCTTATTACAACAAGTATAAAGATTAGAATGTTTTGACAGGCTTGAAAGTTGCAGCAACACAACAGCAACCTATTGTCATAAGATTAAAGATCACCGTAATATTGACAGTGATGCAAAATCAGAGTGTGAATGGACTGTTTCAACCTATACATACAAACATACATATAATCACACTAGTCACACTAATATTATAAAGGCGAAAGTTTGTGAGTGTGTGTGTGTGTTTATATGTTTGTTACTTCTTCACGCTCAAACGGCTGGACATATAGGCTACTTTTTATCCCGATATTCCCACGGGATCGACATTTACGCGGGTAAAACCGCGGGGCGCAGCTAGGATTTCATAAATATTTTTTATGAAACTACTTACTACCTACAATGTGAAATGTTTTTGCTAGCAGAAAACCCCTACCTTTTTATATTCTTATTCCCCATGAAGGAAATTTTTCTCCTTTCAATCCCTAATGCCCAAAACAACAGCAACTTTTTAGCTAACCGTGAATCAAACAGCATTCAAAAATCGAACGTGATTGATAGGTACGGCACATCGGTTCCACGTTGAAATACTAGGCAGCCATGTTGTCAGCGATGTCCCCAATTCGCCTTTGAGAAGAAACCAGCGTTTACCCGCCATTCGTATTGGTTTGTGGGCAGCTCTAATTCCACACACAAGGCGAAATGTAACAAAGTCGGCGAGGTAAAATAGAACAAGATGATTTGATACTGCATGATAGGCTTCAATAAATAGTTTGTGATTTGTACTGTTTGTTACCACAAATGCAATGCTGGATTTTGTAAACATAATTCTGCATTGCATAATTTGTCACCTGTCACGCCGTTTGTGCCTGCAGGCTTTTATTTTATTTTGACTTCCAAAAAATACTACAAAGTGAGAAATAACTTTAATTTCGGAAGTCGGTGGCAAAAACTAAAGTACATATCTAAAGACACCGACTTCCAAAATTAAAGTTATTTTTCACATTGTAGTTTTTTTTGTGGAAGTCGATTTTTTTATTATATTAAATTATTTGCCATAGTGTCAGCTAGCGGCGCCAATATACCTATATATTGGCGCCGCTAGCTGACACTATGGCAAATAATTTAATTTAATGTTCTGTGTCTTGTAATTTTATTTACTTTGCATGCCTACTATTGTATAAAATCAAGTTTTCTAACTGAACAGAGAGCTGTGCTACTGGAAAGTTTTTTGCGCCACTTGTTTTTTCCAGCTAAAGCACTAGGAGGTAGGTGGTGAAGGGCGTGCGTTTTGGGGGACTGTCTTATTATAATCTTGACGTTCAAAAAGTGCTGATTCTTAGCTTAGTTTGAATAAAATTACTTATTTTTTATAGTTAGGTATGGCATATAATATAACAGGAAAATTATAAAATTTCAATAAGATATCTAAAAGTGTAAAATTACCTACTAGCTACTTAGACAACGGGAAAATTTCCTTTTATTAAACCAAAGGAGGCAACGATTATTTTATCCTAGTGGGTAAATTAAATACTTATTTAATCAAAAAAGTTTTCAAGTGACTATGGCATTGGTGGACGTAAAAAAAATGTAATGCTAAAGCTTTGTTTTCCTAAGAAAGCGGTGAACGGTCACGCATTATCAGTTGTCCAAATACAGAACATTGTTTGCCACCTTAATGTCAAGTACTGGTGAAAATGACAGATTTTCAATGACTACCGTTATAATAATGACGGAACCGCTCTAGGAAACCGTAGCTTAAGCAAACAAGAGCAAAACCAAAAACAAATGCTATATGGTAATATTAATCAGTGATTTAATAGTCGTCTATTAAACAAAAAATGAAAATCAATCAACATTCGTAAGAAACGTCAAAGTCGTTGTTTATTTGTCAAATTCGTCAAACAAGGCTCAAATACTCGTTTAACACGTTGGTAAACTATATAGGACGTACAGTCACGAACATATATATTACTATGAACAGCTCGGCAATAATATCTGATTTAATGATTCATCCATTACTGTTGTCAAGATGACTATGTATAATTATATATTTGCCTTGATCACATGAAAATGTGCGGAAAGCATAAAGAAGTCTAGGTATTTATAACGCAAGACATGTCAGATATTATTAATTGATTAAATAATTAATTTTATTATTTTTCCTTTGTCAACTCATGGTCCCAGTTTAAAAAAAGATTATTATTTATATATAAATATGTACACACGTGAACAAAATTCTTTGGGGAAAAAAATTACACACTATGACTTGGTTATTCAAAAAAAATAAATCACAGTTGTTTGATTAATAAACAGAAAACTAAATGTAAATACATAAGTAGTGTCAAAATTTGAAGCGGCAGTAGTCTCATACCTAACCTAACAGTATAGGACTTTCGATCGAGAAATCGCGAGTTCGATTCCCTCCCATTACTGAACCCACTCCTAATACAAGAATTTGAAATTTTGAAAAAAATACCATTCTTGCTTATTATTTTCGTAAATTTAATGTCTAACACTTTTTTCGTGTCTATACAAATCATAAAATGTATCAATGGGATCAGGTGCCCGATTCAAAACATTGATTAGGTCAACTCGTCCCGCGGGATAAGTTCAAGCCGCCTCAGTTGACTAAAGAGCCGAAAATTCGACGTTCTATCGCTATTACGCACTTTGACAAACCCACAAAGACTTAAGTACATAATAGCGTCGAAGCTGCTAATAATTCATATCAACATTCAGGCTGTTCACTGTCAGATGGCAATTGGGAAAACTTAATCTATAAATCCGAATTAGATCCTAACTACACAGTCTCATTGTTAATTATCGTTGGTTTAGTTTGTGTTGCTTGAGGCGATCGATTCTTTGGCAAATACAATATGGAGGCTATTTAGTCTTTGTTAGGTATTTATTTTATCATGTTACCTAATAATATAATCGGAATTAGTTTAGATTTAGTCTTTGACCCTTTTCTTTCGTGTCACATCACAACAAGAAAACGTTATGATTGCTTTCAAGTTTTACCACTTATGTTAAAACATTTTGCTTAAATATCACTAATGGAAATTTTGCTTTAACATCTATCTGTAAAGCAAAGCGCAGCCCATGTCTTTGAAGAAAAAAGATTGTGCCACTAAAACCCTCTCTTCCATTATAAACTTACTAAAAGTCTGCATGGGTCACTTGAACCTTTAGGATTCGATTTAAGGAATTATAGAGGTAAGAAGTACCTACTGACTTGTTTTTGGGGTTCCGTACCTCAATAGGAAAAAACAGAACCCTTATAGGATCACTGTGTTGTGCATCTGTCTGTCTGTCAAGACCCTAGATAATGCTGGAGGAATCTAGTTGAAATTAAAACCATATATTCAGGTCTACAGTCCCTTGAAGCTGTGAAAAAATAAAACTTTTAAGTTAACGTAAAAAAAAAGATACAGCCGTTTATGCCGCAAAAACCGTATATTTCAAAACTCTCAAGGGAATCAAAATTCATAGGGTACTTTCCGTTGACCTAGAATCATGAAATTTGGCAAGAAATAAGGTCATGTAGCACATGTAAAGGAAAAAATCCGAAAACCGTAAATTTGAAGTTATATTAAAAAAAAAACCTGTAATAAGCTATTTACATAATATCTATAGATTTGTACGGAACCCCCGGTGCGCGAGACCAACTCGCACTTGAACGGTTTTTTTTTAACTATAAAAAACGAAACAACCATGTTAACAAATGATTCCTCTACTAATTAATGGTAAATATTTAAGTGATCTTCTAAACACTGAACTTTTGAATGATGAATAATTTATTCAATTAATGAACCTCTAAAGATTTTTAGGGCCGCTAATGAAGCACATTTAAATATAAAAAAATTAGCCTTTTCTCAAAAAGGCCAGACATTTAAAAGGCCCTTGACTAAACGTGTTAGGTTAGCCTGGAACTGTGAGTGTGTGAACGCATAAGCCAAATTGGTCGCAATAACTAAGTTAGGTTACCCCGACCAAATGGGTTAGGTTAGAACCAAGCGAGAGCGAGCCGAGCGAGCACTAAATTCAAGTTAGTCGCTTACTTGGCTATTCAATATTTTTCGAACCCCAAAAATAAGAATGATTAGAGGTTCACAAAAAGAGGCGCATTCAATATATTAGGGGGATCAAAAATATTTTGCAAAATGGGAATTATTTAAGGTTCGATTAACTACATGCTCTAACAAATTCTACTATACTAATAAAAATGTAAGCGACGAGTCAGAAATCTGTACTCATTTATATGTTTTATTTCCTTTAACAACAAGCCCGTATTTTCTCAGTAGAAACAAGATTTTTCCGCTTTGTTGGCTCGCTGTGTACGATACTTCGTTAGTTATTGCGATGACGTCGACGCCGTGACAAGCTCATTTCATCTTGTTTATTAGTTCAGGTGTCAACAGCGTCTAGGGCCAAATATTAATATTTCTCTTGGTAGCGACGTGACCTGCTTGTCGACCCAGATACTATAAACACTAGATACTACGGGTCCTTTACTAATAATTGTCATTTTTACCTAGGCTTACGAGGCCTTACAGCTCATGAAAATTTCAAAAGGTACCGAATAAAAGGTTTTCATGTTGGAACGGATCGTCTCGTCATGCCTTTTTTCAGGGTTGAGATAAAATGGCAGTAATCGTTATGAAAAGTTGTTTAGTATGTGTATTAAGAGTTTGTGATGATTCCATAGCAGGGCGAAGGGGTTTTTTCAGATGGGCGGAGCTAGGCTGGCTCGGTTAGCCAGAATCCCCACGCACAACGGACCGAATGGGAGTCTAAGTGCGGAAAAGGGAGTCCCATCATCAGGGGTTTTTCAGTTTAATGAAAGCTTCCTCAGTCTGTATGGTGTGGTGTAGATTTGTCTCCATGTTAAAAGAAAATGTCATTTTGTGTTGTTGTTGTTCCAAATAAATGTAAATTACATTTAGGTATTATTGCATTGATCAGGGGATGTATCGGCCCCGACTTACGAGTTGTAGGTCGCAGCTTCGGACCCAGGCAGACCCTTTACTTTGTGTAAATAACTTCATCACCAATGCTCTTAAACGGTGAAGGAAAACATCGTGAGGAAACCGGCATGTCCTAGAACCAAAAATTTGAAGACATGTGGCATCTACCAGCCCGCACTGGGCCGCGCGTGGTAGATTACAGCCCACTCCCTCCCGTAGAGAGGAGGCTTGTGTCCCAGAAGTGGGGAAATTATAGGTTGAATTATGCTGTTATGCTGGGGCTAAATCCAAAACCTGCACTGAAAAAAGAATTTCTTACTACAGCACATTAAAGCGATTTCATTAAGACCAACTGACTTTTTACAGTAAGAAGAAATGTTTGTAAAACGGTAAAAGACAAAACAGTAACTTCTAATGATTGAACATACTATTTACTAAAAAAACAACAAGGAAAACCACCATTACTGTAATAAAATTAGTCTACCACAAAAGGTAAATAGAATTAAAAATGAAGCAATGACAGGTAAATCACTTATGTGATAGATACATGGTGCTCACATATTTACAAATATTGTAAAAGTAGACGATTTTCCTAGAATTTTAACGAGTGTTACTGTAGTCACAGATTGTAAAAATCAATGTCATAAAAATTAAAACAATATAAATTAAATTAGAAACCAGTTTGATTTTGTCTAGACTCTAGATTGCCCTATGGAGCAGGACCAGCATGTTTCCAAGCATTCTTGGATAGAATTCTCTAATTTGTAATATGCTTGTTTACATAGTGTACTTTTGATATAAGTTTTAAATTTTCTATCATTTAATTGCAATAAGTCACAAGGTATTTTGTTGTAGCATTTAATTAATACATTATGATTAATACGTTGGTCTAGTAGTTGCAAGCGTGACTGTGAACATGCAGCCTGGGTTTGATCCTCGATTCCGACAAAGTGTTATAGGATTTTTCATGAAGGAATTTCTCATAAGCAGCTCAAAGTTTGGATTTGTGCTTGGTTCGTGGTAATTGGCTTACTTTCAAACATTACTGTCAGATATTTAATTTGCCAGTGGGATGTCTAATTTTTTGCAATATAAGCATATTGTATTACATTACATTTTGACGTCGATTGTCTCGTCAGACAGTTTTGGTGTTCCTTAGATGTCACATATTTATGCTTGCCTTCCACAAATGTTTGTCACATATATTACACATATGTATATATTTGCCGCCATCTTGACTACAGATGATGAATGAATCATGAAATCAAATATTAACGCCGAGCTCTCCATATTAATTTTTTATTCTCGTAAATTATTTATGCTCGTGACTGTACATGACCTTGTTGTGGCTGAGCAAATTAAATTAAGTATACTTAACTAGATCAATATTATCCCGACATGGCCCGAAGTATTGCCAAACTTAAGTGGCAATGGGCAGGGCACATTGCTCGCAGAACAGATTGTCGAAAGGGCCGAATGGTTCTGGAGTGGCGACCGCCTACCAGAAGACGTAGCTTTGGAAGGCCTCCCACGAGGTGGACCGACGACCATGTGAAGGCCGCAGGAACCCGTTGGATGTGAGAAGCACGGAACCGGTCGAGGTGGAGGTACTTGGGGGAGGCCAGCAGTGGACGTCTTTTGACTGAAATGATGAAGCCATGGAGCGATACACACCTCAGGAATGTGGAATTATTGTTACTGCTTATTTGACAAATTTTCAATCTGTTATATTAACGCAGCGTGAATTTCGTCGTCGTTTTCCTCGTCGTCGTGTTCCATGTGCTGGAATAATTAAGCGTTTGCCCGAGCTCCTCGTGAAAACTGGGTCCACTACAGATCTAGCAAGAAGTGGCCAATTTGGAGTCATAAGTTTTGCGAGCAACAAATAAAAATGCCGCAAAACGAGCATAATTGTGCATCAACTCGAGAGGTGGCCATTTGAGCGATATAATATTTACCAATTAATTAATTTTACAAATAGACTTTTCATGAAACAGAATCCATTCTTTTTCATTTCTAACAAAATGCCAGTCAGTTCAAATTATGAAATTACTTTTGCGCCAACCTGTACATTTCCTGTTTTATTTTAACTTCTTGTCATTCATAAATTCGATTTGTTTTACTTTTGCAATGGCCACACTGCGAAGATTGGTGCCAAGCGGCATGACACCAAGCAAAGCTCCTAGGCGTATAACTTCGGCCTTAAATATTGCAGATGAATTGCTTATACAGTACCCGGCGATAAATATTGCACATCGACCTTTGGAAAGAGACAATCGGCTAATTTCGGCTTCGTAGAGCGTTATCTCTATCGCACGAAATACAAACAGTCCGGTATCTATTAGGAGCTGTTAAAACAATTATGATTTGCTTCTTTTCATAATTATTTTTATTCTTTGTATAAAATACAAAAAAAGGTAAAGGTCGATGTGCAATATTTATCGCCGGGTACTGTAAGTAGGTACTATAAACATCTGCCTTTCCTTTCGGAAAAGACCGACAGGTGTCATCATAATCAGTCCATAATATTCCCACTTCTGGGACACAGGCCCTCTCTTCGAGAAGGATTGGACTGTAATCTACAACGCGGGCCCAGTGCGGGTTCACTGAAATAAATAAGCAGTAAATACAAATGAAAAAACATTGATCTGAATTGCTTTAAACAGTTCCATATAAGCCTACAGTATTTTTTAACAGTATTTTTTACTTTGGTGATATGGTTAAAATCATTAAAATTTACTTACATTACAATGGTAATGTAAGTAATGGTGGTTTTCCTTTTTTTTTTTCAGTAAATAGTATGTTCAATCATTGAAAATTACTGGATTGGCTTTTACTGTATTACAAACATTTTTCTTCTTACTGTATAAAGTCAAATCTTAATGAAATCGCTTTAATGTGGTGTAGTAAGAAATATTTTTTTCAGTATTGGTAGATGTCACATATCTTTGAAGTTTTGGTTCTAGGACATGCCGGTTTTCTCACGGTATTTTCCTTTAATATTTTGAAAGCAGTATTCATACAAAGTAAATTGCCTGGCTGGGTTTGAATCCACGACTTACAACTCGTAAGTCGGGGCCGTTACTACTGGGCCTCCATTGCTCTCCCGGTCCTGATCTCCCCAAATACAGGTGTGTTGTTAAATAAATATACCAATAGTACTTATGACTACTCGAAAAGGTGGTTTTGGTTTCCAGTACCTACGTTCGTCCCAAGAGTCTCTAAGTGGATTGGAATTGTGCCCGGGAAATGTCAACAGCTCTGCCTCATTATCGACACACATTTTGTACCTGGAGAAAGGCGTTACTAACAACGCCTTTCTTCAGATAATCTAAGCATAGGATTAGAGCTAAGGATTCTCCAGCGAACCTAAGTTCGTTACAGTTTATACTTTTGGAGCTATCATCGTTTTACTTGTTGTCCTTAGGGCTGATTTTCCAACGCCAGATAATTTTATCCGAGGAATAATTTTGAATTTTTGACAGTTCTTCCATACAAAGTCTGTCAGACGTCAATTTTATTCCACGTATAAAAATTGTCTATCGATTGAAAAATCTGCCCTTAGTCTTGTGTTCTTGTTCTGAAATAAACTTTGTTTATTATTTTTTTAAATTAAAATAATGAGCATAAAGTGTTCATACTTGTGAACAAACTTTATTTAGTATTCTCGTGTGTTTAGACGAATAAAAGTAAATTTAAGAATCATCCAAAATAATTAGGAAGGGTGGCAAAGATAATTACCTTTTCCTCCCTTCCTAATTATTTTGGATGATTCTTAAATTACCTTCGATCGACTCATGTGGCTGTTATTTATGACAGTCACACGGGTCGATTGAAGGTATACGCTTCGCTAGGATACGCTTGCCAAGGCCGGTCCGTGGATGGGTGCTCATACATCATATATCAAGACTCCGCTGTGCCTCGTTGGTGTCTGCTATCATTACTGGATCCTTGAAAGTCAGTCAGTCTTACTAAGGGGTAGCATATTGCCCAGTCACTTGGAACCTGGTTAAGCAGATGATGATACATAAAATCGAATCGAAACCAGCTTTGTATAAAGTAATCTTTAACGCTTCTTGCACATACATGATAAACGTGACCGCAAAAGAATATACGAATGAAAATGCTCCACATTTTAATATTATAGGTAGTAGGTAAGTAGGTAGGAATGTCAGAGTAACGTCGATATTAATGACCTAATAATATTCTAAAATTTTGTTGAATGAACGAATCGCGGTGTGACTGGGATAAAAAGAAATATATTATACTGGGTCAAATTAAATTTGCTACTGAAACTCCGCAGATGTGATGGATTACGATATAATATGTATATGTATACAAGGCAAAATAAAAAATAAAAAAATTTTTTTTTGTCAACGACCCTTGGTTGTGTTTGGTACTTGAAGTATCAGTAGAGAAAATCAGATTCTTTATTGGTTTATCGTGTTTTCATACCCATCACGTCCGCAAAGTTTACACAAAGAAAACTGATTTAAAGGGAAAACTTGACTTTAAGAAAACTCATCAACTTAATTAATTTTTTGTTTGATCATGTTTAAATATCGATAGATACCCATTACGATTGCGCAGTTTTGCTAGCTAATTCAAAATAAAAAGCAAAATAAATAATAAAAAAAATAATAATAATAATAAAAAAATAATAATAAAAATAATAAAAAAAAAATAATAATTATAATAATAATAATATTATATTGCTAAATATTTTTGAAAGATTTATTACAAAAGTGGATAAAGAACAAAATAAATGCGCATGGAAAAATAACAAAGTAATAGGTACCTGGAACCAAGTCAGAGCTAGAGCTTTGAACAGAGGTAAACAAACTAGAAAGAAATGAACGGAAACCTAATTTTATTTGCCCTCCAACGTTGATCATTTAATTAGTGTGAGACGGCAAAAGAAGGATAACTCAGTAGGAATCACGTCTTTGTCCTATATTCGTTTAGTCTAACGAATATTTACAATTCATCGCATGAATTTCATTCAGAAAATGCGTTGAATCACCAATAATCAAATATGCAAACATTTTTACCGTTCCATGTCCCTATTGGATCTACAACATCTTCATCTTCAACATTTGCATAGCTGGCTCGTCTATAATGCAACATTAACATAATAAATTATGTATTTCTCGTTTCAGGAACGTATTTCTTGCTCTACGATTTCCTCGACTACTTCGAAAAAGACGGGCCCAGTTTTTTGCAGCGGGAGAAATTTCTAGAAATCGTCGACACTATCTTCAAAGATTTCTCGAAAATTAAGCGAGAAGCCATCGTTTTTCAAGTAAGTGAAGTCACACAAGAGGCAAATTCCTGTAATTAAAAGCGTTCAAAATGTAGTCGCAAACTCATCTCAGCGACAATCAATTTCAAGAACTTGTCACAAATGTAGGGATATTAGAAGTATTTTTGACAGATTGAGATGAATGTTCTTAAAATTACGAGAATTACCCTTCAGTATAAAGGCTCCTGCAAACAGACGCGACACGCGATAAAATCGCGCGCGACACAAAGGCACCGCAAGTCGCGTAACGAGCTGCGGTGCCTTTGTGTCGAGCGCGATTCGCGTCACGCGTCGCGTCTGTTTGCAGGAGCCTTAACTTATTCATATCTATGATGAAAGGTCACGTTACAAGGATTACGTTGTTTAAAATTAAACAAAGTTTCTTCATTATATTATTGTTGGTCAAGACCTACATACAGTATGTAATTGGGGTGCCATGTGTAATTACTATTCATTCCAAAGACAAACAATGAAAGTGGTGTTATTACTTGTCGCTTATCTTTGAATTGTATGTGTGAAGACAGTTTGAATGTTTAATGATGTGTCTGGCTCATGGCCAAGAGATTACAAAGTTCTGTATTTGTACAAACCTCAACCGATTTCAGTACGCGCTGTTAATACGGCACATGAACCTTTAGAAAGAGCGCCATCTCTATACCTTCTAAAACTCGACGTGGCATATTCACGCCCGGATAGCACGGCTGTCCCATTCCAAAACCTAGTAAGGGACACTTTTTACAAAAATCGTTTTACTGCATAATCTTGCTAACCTAGAAGGTCTCTACCAAATACAAAAACACCAGCGTTGTAAACTTACATAAAGGGTCGTCGTAAATCGGGTCCGTTACCTACCACTGGGCCACCACTGCTCATGCACATGACTTACCGTTAAGATGCGACAAATAGTCGATATAGCATGGCACATACTCCGGAATGTGCGAGAATTTCTTTAGTTCCAGCTCGAAGATTCTGAACGCTAATGTTCTTGTCTTTGGAGCAGTAGTGTTCCATCAGCGCTGCGGCTCCTAGTTTTTATCGCTACAATCTCAATCATACCACTTAAGTGCAAGCTCCGATACTTTGTTCGTAGAAATTGGTGTGATTTCATCACATCCCGACCATTAATAAGGATGTCCCTCTCAAATTACCGCCAATAATGCGAAAATGCTTTTCTCATTACTGCACTTTGTATTCTCAATTTACTCATTAGATATCGACGTTGATGGGCAGCCTTGAATGCGGAAACATACGGAGGCAATTACATACTGAATGGTTCTTTAGTCATATCCAGGTACATTATTGCGACGTATTGAGAGAGAGAGAGAGGCTGAATGTGTGACAGCTTAGTGCTAGAAAGAGATGCAACGTCACTGGCTCACCTGTCATAAATTACACTGTGGTGCACTATTAAATGACCACATAATAAAGGGCAGGAATTAGTATAAAACTTTTCACGAACCATAAAATACACTGTAGCTTAGGTATTTTAACAAGTATTCAGGTCTGGCCCAATTAAGTAGCGATAATTTGTTTTTTTAGGTTCTAACTGATTGTTTCTGTTCTAGTATACGGACTGGGAGGAAATTACCGATGGTTATCTGAACCAGAAAATGATAGCTGACGTGGTAGGCGACTACTTCTTCGTGTGCCCTACCAACTACTTCGCGGAAATACTGGCGGATTCGGGAGTCGATGTCTACTATTATTACTTCACTCATGTAAGTACATTTTGGATGATGCATTTTTAAAGGCAAATTTTATGAATTTTCAGGTAAGATGTACCCAGAAAATGATCTACAGATTTTTTTTTTTATAAATTTATAAAGGTTACAGTCCCAGATTAACGAACCAATACTAACATGTCATGAACAAGATAGATTAATTTCATACAATCAACTCAGACTATCGCAGTCCACTGCTGGACATAAGCCTCTCCTTAGCTGCGCCACTGCGCACTACTGTTTTGCGCTGCGATCCATTTATGCAGTTTGAGAAAAGAAGCAAGGAATGTTTAATAACACAAAACTACTACCTATTTTCCCAACCCATACCTAAAACGTAAAATAAAAAGGTGTTATTCGAATACCTAACTAAACGATAACGTCAAAGAGAAGAGGCCGACAGACATGCAGGTTAAACATTTCAAAGGCATTCCTGTGACGAAGACGCACTTGAAACTGCAAAACCGGTCTGAGGCTAACACGTTAATTTGGCTAACGAACCAAACTTGAGTGCCCCTTAAAGCTCGTCAGGAACATCTGCTTTTTGCTTTACTACTTTTGAATAAAGAACGGGTAAGCGCGTTCGCGTAATGTTTTAATATTAAATAAATTCTTAATGTGGGTTGGAATCCGACGTTGAATATAAAATAATAACTCCTACCTGTATGGGTCAATATTTGTGTCCGTAACTTCATAATTTTGGCGTTTGGTTTTGACTTTGTTTTGAAAGTATTTTTTTGTTTGTCTGATAGGTATTTTATGATTTTGTTAAAAGTACGTAGCGCGGTAACGGCAAATACTCGTAGTCATTGTTACAACATAAATAACTAAAGGCTTTTAGCTACATTAAATTTCTAGCCGAAAATTCTTAAGAAAGTACTAATCCAAGGCTCAAAAATCGTTAAAATGCGTGGTTTTTGTACGCGTAAATAACGTTCAAAGATGTGTAGGTCGGTACTTATTGGTTTTGTTTGTTTGCGTTTGATAAGTATTCCTTTCTTGTGTCTATGGAATGTTCGGATATTAATTCTAATCGTTTTGGTAGTAATTATAAATATGATGAAGTTTTACTATAAATTAGTTATAATTACGTACGTACGGCCACACATCAAGCTAGTAAACATAACCTAAACCAGTATAAGCTGACCTTTAATTGGGCGAAAAACCTATTCAACGCGAGGTCAGGTAAAACTGGAAATGTGTAGCTTGATGTGTCGCTGTATGTACTGTAGAGGCTATCTGTGTAGCCCTACCTTTAACAGTACAGGCTGGTTATAATTATTGCCGGTGTGTTCCATTCGAACGTTCAAATTTCAAATATTGGAATAAGGTATTTTTTGTTTAGTAAAGAAGGTGTGCTAGAAATAACGTGATAATATAAAGTCGTAAATATATTTTATCCAAGTCGAAGCTTTCTAAATTATGCTGTGAAGCTCCCATCTGGACCCCTACCAACATGAGTGCTGTTTGACGATACGAAAAATGTTATTAATGTATCAATCGGTAGTGTTATTAGCAGTATTAATTAATGATCTTTATGACGTCTAGTTACTCTCTCCCTATGTGGCCAAAAGGTGATTTTAATTGATTTTCAACAATAAAAAATGACGCAACTAAACGAAATAGATGAAAACAATTTCTCATTCATTTTTCACTGGCGTATCGGCAACTGAAATCGATGAATCGTTGCTAAATATGCAACAATGCATCGCCTACTGCTACATATTTTATACAAGGCCCGTATTCAACAGAAAACCAGCTGTCTCAAATTAGGTCATTTGATTTAATCATGTAAATGCAACCAACATTATTGATTTTGACGTTATTATTGTGGTTCGGGAATAACAACAGAAATGTGAGCAATTAAGGATAAAGACTCTATATGAATAGCTGGTAGGATATTTACGAGTAATCTATCATGAATTATGGATTCCATGGTTGTAAACTTTAGGTTCCTTATTCATTTTTTTCATTATAAACGTTGGGTTATAAAGCTCAATTTATGAATTTTATTTGAGTTATTATTATACTTAATTGATCACCTGCCTAGCTTTTTCCCAACTATGTTGGGGTCGGCTTCCAGTGTAATCGGATGCGGCTGAATACGAGTATTTTTTTTACATGGAGCGGCTGCCTATCTGACCCCCACAACCCAGTTACTGGATAATACGATACGCCTTGGTAAGACTGGTTGTCAGACTTTCGAGCTTCTGACGACCCGTAACAATTGTCAAACATTCACGAACGACAGTCGGGATCAACGGTTGAACGTGCTTTCCGAGACACGGAGGGGCTTGGTATGTAAAGATGGTCACCCTTCCACGGACCAACCGTGGCAAGCGTAACTTAACCTGCACCCTAATTGCGTAACACTATTACTCTCAATTAGAATAATTTTGAAGCATATTTCTAATCCATTGCTCGTTATGTTCGAAAAATGTGTCTGCTCAACAACGCAAATAACGCAATGAATGTTGTTGAACTGTCAAAATGTAACCCATTGCTACTGATAGTGTGTTAGGTAATTACCCTGCAGGCTGATCGACCCGTACGGCTGTTATAACTTAGCCACAAACACCTCTATCATACTTAATCTTAATATATATAATTTACGTGTCACGATGTTTGTCCGCGATGGACTCCTAAACTACTTAACCGATTTTAATCAAATTTGTACACCGTGTGCAGTTTGATCCAACTTGAAAGATAGGATAGCTCACATCTCCATTTATAATCGCAATATTATTTTATTGCACAAAAACGTTAACGCGTGGCCGGGTCAGCTAGTTGTATAATAAAATTGAATTTAATGTAATAATTATAATACCTATGTTGCGACAAGACAGGAAGTAAAAATTGAGATGATGGCTGATAGAGACAGGTTAGAAAGAAATAATACACACTGTGCTGACCCCAAATAAATTGGCATAACGAAAGATGGATGATAATGACGACCATTGTTTAATAATGTTGACAAAGAAAGAAATATGGTCGCAACGCAATATTAATTATTCTTTATTTTGTAAGATACTACTTTTTAATTAAACAAGGTCAAGCTGTTTGCGCGCTAAAGAATGTTCATTATTGTAATGAATTTTCTTTTAACACGAAGTTGCTAAAGTGACGGGACACCACGTGCACTTTAAGATTTATAAAAGGAGAAAACTAAATAAAGAGAAGCATCTAAGACTGTCTAAGAAAATTTAAATTAATGCAGGTGTTTTAAGGCTCCTTCAAACAGGCGCGACACAAAGGCACCGCAAGTCGCGCAACTGCCAACACGGGAAAACCCAACGCCATAACCGATGTTCCTTAAATGGCACATGCGCGAACATGCAGGAAATAAGTATCAGTAACCAAGCCACACGTATTCCAACCACAACTGACGGCAAGGATGAGTCCAATACATATTTCATGGGCGCATCAAGTGCGGTATTCAATTGCAGTACCATCCATTGTCCGCACTCACTCTACCCTCGCGTAGTTTTACTCCCTTTGTCATTCAATTCTGAAGAATAACCACTCAACATGCCCCTATTGTAGATGGCATTGGAATGTTCTCACGTTTGTCTTTTGTCAAAAATGTAACGTTACCTACGTTACATTAGCAGTGTTAATATTTACTTTCTATCGTCACTTACACAGTTATCTACCTAAAGGCTGATTTTTCCAACGCTAGATAATTTTATACGAGGAATAATTTTGAATTTTATACAGTTCTTCTATACAAAATCTGTCAGACGTCAATTTTATTCCACGAATAAAAAATATCTGTCGATTGGAAAATATAAATGTATAAATGTGATGTCTGACAGATTTTGTATGGAAGCTGTCAAAAATTCAAAATTATTCCTCGGAAGAAATTATCTGGCGCGTTGGAAAAATCAGCACTTAGTTGATTTTTGAGTGACCATTTGTAACAAAAAGGTCCTAATAAGTTTTTGGTTTCAATGGAATTTGAACGTTGTTAAGTATGACATTCGGCTTGTTGTTCCATAATTTGAAAATTATCTCAAATTCTTAATTCAAAATATTGCTTGTGAGATGGATTAATCCAATTATGGTTGACGTCAGTGAAATTAATTTACTGTGCTGTGTATTATTAGTTATTACTTGTTGTCCGTAGAACATAATAAAAATATGGTCTTATAACTTTGCAATAATGCAATATTTTCCTCATTCATGTTTTTCTTGTTTCGGATAAAGGCTCCTGCAAACAGGCGCGACGCGCGACGCGCGACGTGAATCGCGTGCGACATAAAGGCACCGCTCGTTGCGATACTTGCGGTGCCTTTGTTTCGCTTGCGATTTTATCGCGTGTCGCGCCTGTTTGAAGGAACTTTTAGTCTTTGATTATCTGTACCAATAATAAAACTGAAGAGTTTGTTTGAACGCGCTTATCTATGGAACCCGTCCCGGATTTGGTCATTCTTTTTGCATTTGATAGCCCGATTCTTGAGGAAATCGTGATAGAAAGTAGCCTATAGCCTTATTGGCTACTTTCCATTATGCAATGATCCTTAGGAGCCAAGCAAAAGGAAAACAAATCAGACAGAACGCTAACCGAAAACGAAGTACAGTACCCGGCGATAAATATTGCACATCGACCTTTGGAAAGAGTCAATCGGCTAATTTCGGCTTCGTAGAGCGTGATCTCTGTCGCACGAAATACAAACAGTCCGGTATCTATTAGGAGCTGTTAAAACAATTATGATTTGCTTCTTTTGATAATTATTTTTATTCTTTGTATAAAATACAAAAAAAAGGTAAAAGTCAATGTGCAATATTTATCGCCGGGTACTGTAATAGCGCGGGCAGACGATGCGATGCGACGGAGTGGGTTGGGGGAGCAAAAAATTCCACGCGGACGAAATTGCAGGCAGATGCTAGTGTATTATAATTATATATCTTCGCAAAAGCAAGAACTGTATACTTACATTATTGTTTTCCTTATCAAGGATCCAATATTATCGATAAGCAAAGAAACCCTTCTACCGACACCAACCATCGCTTCAAACTGGAATGCAAATATTTGCCAACAAAATAATAATATTATCTTTATTAATTTAATATTCGTGCACCGGTACGCGAACAGTAATTCATTAACCGACCGTTCAGAAAAAACTGGCCAAGTGCGAGTCGGTCTCGCACACGAAGGGTTCCGTACCACAAGGCAAAAACGCCGAAAAAATTTGTTGTATGGGAGCCCCCTTAAATATTTATTTTATTCTGTTTTTAGTATTATTGTTATAGCGGCAACAGAAATACATCATCTGTGAAAATTTCAACTGTCTAGCTATCACGGTTCATGAGATACAGTACAGCCTGGTAACAGACAGACAGACGGCCAGTGGAGTCTTAGTAATGGGGTCCCGTTTTTACCCTTTGGGTTCGGAATCCTAATAAAACCAACGGATTGACTATTAAATTCACTAGATCGATGTTGAATCCCCAATGAAGAGCTGCCATCCACATAAATTGTGAATATGTACAGACGCCAGCACATCAAGCTACCCGAAACTGTCAAATTTTCCCAATCAACTTTGAACCTTATGCTTTAGCAATAAAGTTGAAAATCTATTAAAGATATCTGACAGATTGTAGTAGGTTGATGTGCTGGCGTCTGTACATTGAAGCCGAGGCCAAGGCAAATAATAATTTTAAAATTAAAGAGAGTTTGTTGTTTTGGATCTAGGATTAGTATTTCAACGATGCTCAGAGAGACCTTTGGTCAAATCTTGTTGTTCTGTAAATGTAGATTCCTCTCTGAATTTTGTTTAGAATACGGACAATCAATCTACTTAGCCTTTTCCCAACTATTTCAGGGTCAGCTTCCAGTCTAACCGGATGCAGCTGAATACCAGTATTTTTTTCATGTAGCGACTGCCTATCTGCCCTCCCCAACCCAGTTACTGGGCAAAACCGATACCTCTTGATATGACTAATAATCAGACTTTTGGGTGTTTTGGGGGACTGTCTTACGTAATTTTGGCGTGTGAAAAGTACTGATTTTCAGCCTAATTTGAATAAATGATTTGATTTTGATTTGAGCTTCTGACTACCCGTAACCACTGTCTACGAATGACCATCTTAATCCATTTCAGATAAGTTTAGGTAAATGGCTACCATGTCTGTATCTGATATCGGGTTATGACAGTTCTCGACAAAAAATCCGTTTGTTGTCATTTCAAATATTGCTGGTAGATGGGTAGGCACTATAAGTGAGGTGACCTTTGCGTTTTATCCTTTGAACCGGTCAAAACAATTTGGTTGACTTATTTTCTTTTTTTTTGTAGTGATTCAAGGAGGTCAAATCCTTCAAATTCTTTTTACTTTTCTTGCTTTGATACCTAGGGTTCGAACCCGACATCATTCGAATGATGTCGTGAAGGCAATGAAAGGGTTATCTTATAGGTATTGTACAGACGTCAGCATATCAAGCTACTACAATCTGTCAAATGTCTTTAATAGATTTTCAACTTTATCGCTAAAGTATAAGGTTCAAAGTTGATTGGAAAATTTACCAGTTTCGGGTAGCTTGATGTGCTGGCGTCTGTACCTATTCGGTTCTAATATGTGTTTTTTTTTATTTATATTATAAATCCTTCGATCGCATGTACAATACATTACATTGTGTGTATAATTGTAATAATTTTATTGTAACTGTGACATCTTATTTTAATTTATTTTTAGATAGCTTCTTTACAATTTTTGCGTTCCTATTTCCAGGCAGAATGTATATGGCTCACTCCTATCTACTCCACCTGTATTTTAATGTACAGACGCCAGCACATCAAGCTACCCGAAACTGTCAAATTTTCCTAATCAAGTTTGAACCTTATGCTTTACCGATAAAGTTGAAAATCTATTAAAGAAATTTGACAGATTGTGGTAGCTTGACGTGCTGGTGTCTGTACCTACATTCGTTGCAAATAAATGATTTGATTGATTGATTACAACATAGGCATCATGTACAATACAAACGAAAAGTTTTCAAAACGCATTTTATGTATAACCAGTTGTGCTCATGACTTTGTTCGCGTGCATGTCGGAAAACAAATTGGATTTCACCATCATCATCTGCCTAGCCTTCTCCCAACTATGTTGGGGTCAGCTTCCAGTCTAACTGGATGCAGCTGAATACCAGTATTTTACATGGAGTGACTATCTGACCTCCACAACCTAGTAACTTGGTAATAGTGGCTTTGGTAAGACTGTTGTCAAACTTTCGGGCTTCTGACGACCCGTAATGACTGTAAAAAATCTACGAATGGCAGCCGGGACAAACAGCTTAACATGTTTTCCGAGGCACGGAGGGTCTTGGATTTCATGGGTTTTAATTTTTTTGCACGGAACTCTATTTCTTTTTCTAAAATAAAAGTAGCCTAAGTTACTCCTTATAACTTCAGCAATCTACCAGTCAAAATCGGCTGTTTTAAGAAATTAGCCGGAACAAACGGAAAGTCGGTCAAAATTTTTTAATTTTTTTATTTGTTATATTTTTAATAAGTACCGTATAAATATATATTATATATACATATATATTTTATATGCATTTAGTAATAAACTATTATATTTACATTACAGACAGACACTTCAATTTTATTTGATGAGAGATGAGATGTAAGACTCGATTCTATACCTTTGCGTTGCAACTTCGGTATTGTTAACAAGTATCAAATAGATACTCGACGGTTATGACGTAGTAGTTGCTTAATTATTCTTAAATTACTTTCAAATCTTCTTATCAATATCTAAATAATATTCTTTGTATTTATTTTCCCATAATAAGTCATTTATTTGATTTTTGTAACAATAATTTTGTATTCATAACATATTGAGTACCTAATTAACTGACAGTTAATTTTAATATGGCGGTCAAGTGTATAAAATGGACGTTGCTCTGCCTAAATACAGACTGAGTGTGAATTATAGTTTGCTGCTACTGAACAATAGTATCTACTTCAAACTTTTAATTTATAAATGCATAGCTACATTTTCTGCCTATTCCTAACCCGCGTAGATTGACGCTTAAACCGAAAATCTCAAAGAAAATTATGATAAATGACAGTCCAGTCCACCCCATCTGCACGCTAACTTAAAATGCAAAAGGTGTCTACAATGATCCCGATATAAGAATATCGAGATAAATGGCCGACTATAAATCAGGAAGTTAGCGGGACGGCACGACTCGACCGAGTTCGCGATTTGTCGTCGAAATAACGATTTGACGGACAGTGGTGGCATCAAAACCGCTTTGTAGATCAAGTCCGACGCACAAACTAGCCAAGGCTTCTGGTATAAAACATTATGAATACTAATTATCCTGCTTTGGGTCTTAAAGTCTGTTTACTGAAGCTACATAATCGATTGTGTGCTTTCATTAAAGATGAGTTTTGCTGTCGCGTTTATCGAGTGGGAAACGATTTGGTGAGGAAACCGGCATTTCCTAGAATCAAAAACTCGAAGACATGTGACATCTACCCTGGACCCGCGTAGTGGATTACGTTCCACTCCCTCTCACAGAGAGGAGGCGTGTCTCTCAACAGTGGGAACATTAGAAGATTATGATGTTGCAGTTTAAAAAACATTCATCTCGTTCCTTGTTTCAAGGTTTGCACTAAAATTAACATGATAAGTAGCAAACCAGACGACGTGTAGATGTCGGTAACAAATGGCTGTAGGCACCTTTAATAAATTAGGCATGGGTCAGCCCTGGTCGTCGAGCCAAAGGTCACAGATTAACAACAAGCTATTTTGGGTTGTGACCCGTCGCCGTTCCATTTCTGCTCCCGACAGTGCGTCTATTCCTTTATAGCTTTATTTCCTCTATATCTTAGATGGGACCATTAAAACAATCGATTTGTGTCCCACGCTTCGACGTACAGAAAGCGGAATTGCCTTTTCGTCCTAGAGATAGGGGAATAATGGATTGGCTGCGGAATATATTCAAAATAGTTGAGGCCTTGCTTTAGATACGATCCAGGATCTGTTGCAAGAATTTACTTAGTATTATTTTGCTACTCAGGTAGGATAGGAGTCTATCGCAAGGTAATGTAGTACTTTGATCTTCTTTTTATCTTCAGTAACGGCATCCTAATTGCGTAACAGACTATTAATCTCAATCTGTTCGAAAAAATTGTCTGCTCAACAATGTGAATAATGCAATGAATGTTGTTGAGCTGTCAAATTGAAAGTCATTGCTTGTTATGCAATTACCCCGCTGCGCTGGTAAGTTAATTCGCGGAGTGAATTGCTGAGCTTTCAAAAAAAAAACCGAGCTATTATAATTTCATCACACAGGTATGCATATTATACCTATAGTATTTTTTTTTACAGTATGATACCTATAGTATTTTTATCGCACGACGGCGCGCGCGTCTTACTTGTGGTAACCAAGTTTACGAAGACGCTATGAACGTGTGCGTGAATCAGCATATACACACTCACACACTCTTCCGACTTCGCCCATGTATCTGACAGTACCGTACAGTACATTCAGAGCGTGTTTGTAAACTGGGTTACTACAAGAAAAGCGCGCGTCGCGTCATTAGGTAAAACTACTATATCCGGGTGCATAGCATTTCTGGCATGTACAGCTGCACTTATTCCTTTCAAACCTGGTACATGGCAATTTTATAGGTACCTAATGTTCGGAAACACAAATTTCTTTGTGGCCAGTCAAAATCTATCTTGTTTAGGCTCATACGATGAAACCTTTTTTTATTCTACAAACATCTACAGCACTTACTAACATATTTAAAATGATTCTACTTTATGTTGCAAGCAGCAGGCAACGCTTGAAGTTAATTATGTATTAATGTACATTATGTAGTCTCTGTTTTATTACAGTAGTCCACGAAATTAAATTTATAGTGTTCAGAAATGATAACGTTTGAATTTTCATCATGTAAACAAACCTGCATGAGTTTCACAATATTACTATTAGTTTCTACTAAGTGCACATCTAGGTGTTTGCGACACAAATTGGATGGCGAATATGAACTCTAACTTAAGGGGCTTACATGACCTAAAGCGCGATCACTGTCGGACTGCATATAAAAGAAAGAGAAGCGCGATGACACAACGCTGGTAATTTATTGCAAAATATGAAATAATTATTTTTAATTACAAAAAAATTATTACCTATTTGGACTGAAAAATTATAACACTATTATTTTAATATGTTGCTTGTAGAATAATTTGGCAAAAAATCAGAATGATTGATATTAGTATGGTTTTTATTGTAAAAATAATGTTTTTAGAGGTATCTTCATGATTTTTTTTCTATAGTATCAAACTAGTTGTATTATGTTTTCAATACACTATCTAACTAGCATATATCCTGAAGAATATAACATATTTTTCTGATTTTGTTTACTGTAGTCGATCATATAGTTTTGTTGTTTCTAAAACTTGCGTTTTTTGCGTTTAGGTCCTGTAAGCCCCTTAATAAGCGGTCCATCTACCTAGGTACTGTCGTTTCGTACTGCATAAAATCAAAACTTTAGGGCACTGCTTTGGGTGCAGGTTCTGATAAAGGAATTAGCTGGAATTTCGGAAGGTATCTTCATCAATAATGAATGTATTGAAAAATAATGTGAAATCTTCTTTATCTTAACATAGTATAAAACAATGTCGCTCCCGTCCCTGTTAACTTAGATCTTTTAAAATAGGCAAAGGATTTTAATGCAATTTTGATCAATAGATAGAGTGATTCAAGAGGAAGGTTTATATGTAGGTATAATACATGCATATTATAGCAGAGAAAAGCCGAGAAATTCAAAGATTTGTGATGTGATGTCGTAACAAACATATATTTATGTTTGTGCGCTTACATTGCAAACGCTGGCTAATAAAATACAATTCATTCTAGTCGCCCCTTCCAAAAGGTGGGTTTCGTAAGGAGAAGAATGGGCAAGATACTCCACCGTTACTCTTTTAAAATGTTTTACATTATTTTGCATACATTAATTGTATAATAATATTATTATGTGAAAACGATGCACCAAAAATAAAATTGCTATACCACAATAGGAAGAAAACATAAAAAATGAAACCATGACATAATAAATTAATTATGTGATAGATACAAATGGTGCTCGCATATTTACAAAAATTTAAAAGTAGAAGATTTTCATTAAAAAAACCGGTCAAATGCACCGAGGGTTCCGTGGTATGTAAATAGTTTAAACATTATTAATGTAACTGCAAGTTTACAGTTTTCGGATTTCTTCCTTTACTAGTGCTACATGACATTACTTCTTGCCAAATTTCAGGATTCTAGGTCAACGGTAAGTACCCTACAGGTTTTGATTTCGGAACATAAACGCCCGTATTTTTTTATTGCGTTGACTTAGAAGTTTGATTTTTTCACTGCTTCAAGGAATTGCAGCTCTGTTTATTCGATATTAATTTCAACTTGATAGCTCCACGCATCCCTGAGAAAAGGGTCTTGACTGACGGACAGACAGACGGACAACGAAGTGATCTTATGAGGGTTCCGTTTTTCCTTTTAAAGTACGGAACCCTAAAAATTAACAAGTAATAATAACAATGATCAGCAAATAATGGACTAGTCGAGACCTGTTCCTAAATTACCCTTGATTTTAGAGAGAGAAATTTACATACGGGGTCCAATTAAATTATCTAGCGAAACTCTGCAAACGTGATGGGTATCGATATCCATCACGATAAAATAAAAATAAAATAGATTTGATCACATTTCGACGGGTCCCAAGAACAAAGTCGTATCTTCAATATTGTCGTTACGCAAATCAATAAAGTTGCAAAAAAATAAAATTTGTAGAAAATTATGGTGAAAGGTATTTGTTTATTTAGTTTATAATTTTCTACAAATTTTATTTTTTTTGCAACTTTATTGATTTGCGTAACTTTATTGCTTCGCACTGCAACTAGACAATATTGAAGATACGACTTTGTTCTTGGGACCCGTCGATTTGCGAGGTTTCGTTAGCTAATTTAATTTGACTCTCTATATCTTGGATCTAGCAGAAAATTTTCTTGTTTACCCGGATAATACCTAGTTAGATTATTTTCCCGGGCAGATCGGCGGCGACAGCTAATAGTATCTATAATTCCATAAAAACTACGTAGGTATGTAGACAGACAGTAATAACGTTTACTCTGCCAATAAAACGCTTGACAAGCGATAACCCAATTTCAATTGAAAATATTACGAAGAGGCGAACTTGATTTCCGCTAACAAGTTGGTTAGCCCTCTCCACGTTCTACGAACTGTAGTAATTTATGATATTTGGTTTATATGAGGTTGAATCAAATCAAATCAACGTAAGCTATCGCAGCTTACAGCTGGACTTAAGCCTCTCCCATTCTGCGCCACAAAACCCTGTCCTCCACCTTCCGCATCCAGTCTGTCCCAGCCATCTTTTTGAGGTTTTCGGTCCATCTAGCTGGGGGCGTCCCACACTACGCTTGCTGTTGATCACAGCACACGAAACACTTCGAGGAACCTGCGTGCTGTGATAGTTTATTTCTCTGATAGGCGGGGGTTATATCGAACACGAATTAAAATCAGCAAAACACATTGATAATCACTTATATTTGTTACTACACTTTTACACGTTACACAGTCATAATAATTATAATACGCGACACAAATTAACTTAATCTTAGGTATATACTCGCGACTTTTAGGGCTCCGTTGAGCATTATCACTTTTACTTGTTACTCGCTCGGTGGTTTTTGATGACTAACTTACATTTTTCACAGTGGGGTATATTTATATAATTTTCTCTATGGCTAGGGTAGTGGGCATGCCTCACCTCACTACGATTGGACATGCAATCGGCGTGGGCCCAATAGTGGCCACGCCCCTATTTTTGCGCTCTGCCTGGCGTGCAGGTCGCAACCTGTCGATATCCCACCGACAAGCACAAACCTGTTTGTCCGTTTCTTTGTTTGATTCGGTACAGGTTGCGACTTGTCGATGTCCTACGACATAAATATTCAATACTTTAATTACATTAATACTAATCAGTAGGTACTTTCTTAAGTTTAATTTATATTATTTAGACATGATTATATACGCTAATTCGCAAACGGAGCTAGGGTTATTGTGCTTTCCCTACATTCCACCCCCTGTAAAAGGGTTCAACCGGCTTACATCTGTTTCGGTGGGAAGCACAATAACCTTTGCTACTGGTCGACGCAGGACCCCGTTTGCCGTCTTAATATCTACAACACGGATGACTCCGTCATCACCTTGATACACTGATTGGATAATACCTTTTGTCCATGCACTTCGCTCTCTATTGTTATCGACTATCACTACCACATCACTGACACGCACATTGGGCACACTGTTTGTCCATTTCTCACGACGTTGCAGAGTCGGGAGATATTCCCGTAGCCAGCGGCGCCAGAACATGTCGGCGAGCGCATTGACCCGCCGCCACTGCCGGCGGGAGTCGACGTCCTCCTGGTTGCTCGGCGCAAACGGTGTACTCCCGGACGCAGTGCCCAGGAGCAGATGGTTCGGCGTCAGGACCTCGGGTTGCTCGTGGTCGTCGTACACATAGCTCAGCGGGCGACTGTTTACTATAAGTTCTGCCTCAGTGAGGAGGGTATAGAGGACCTCCTCACGAGGGGCCCGCTCCTTGAGCGTGCTTCGAAGTGCATTCTTGACTGACCTGACCAGGCGTTCCCAGCAGCCGCCCATGTGTGGCGCTGACGGGGGATTGAAGTGCCACTCGATGCCTCGGTTGGTCGCCTCGTCTCGAATCTGATTGTGATCGAGATCTTTTAATGCTGCCCGTAGTTCGGTGTTTGCTCCGACGAAGTTGGTGCCCTGGTCAGAGTACAGGTGTGCAGGTTGCCCCCGGCGCGCTATGAGGCGCCTCAGGGCCAATATTGCGGAGTCTGCGCTCAGCGTGGCAGCTAGTTCCAGGTGGACGGCGCGCGTGGCGAGGCAGGTAAATAGGGCTCCCCACCTCTTTTCGCGGCGCCGCCCTATTGCCACTTCCATCGGGCCGAAGTAGTCCACTCCTACTCGTACAAAGGCTCTTCGAGTAGTTTCCACTCTGGCGGGCGGGAGATCACCCATCTTTGGTGGTATCGGCTTAGCTCTGGTGATGCGACAGAGTTGACAATTTGCGACCACGGTCTTTACTGATGTTCGTATTTTCGTAATCCAGTACTTCTCTCGTAGGTTATTGACTACGGTCTCGTGGTTCGCATGCAAAGCCATCGCGTGATAATGTGCGTTTAGCTTTCTTACTAGAGGGTGACGTCCGTCTAGAATAATCGGGTGCTTCTCTCCGAACGTGAGCTCTTCACAGGCAATCAAACGTCCTCTTACTCGCAGTAGCCCATCGTCGGTGATCATTGGGTCCAATGACCTTATTTGGCTGTCGTTTGGTACGGACAACCCTTTCAGGATGGCGGCTCGTTCTCGGTGGAAGCTGTCATTCTGGCACAACCTCATCAGGCGGAGATGTGCTTCTTCTAAGTCGTGTGGGCGCAGCTCCGACGTCGCTCTACTTTTGCGACATCGCTCGATGAAGATCAGCGCGCGCGCCATAGTGCGCTGCACGCGCTTCCAGGTCGAGTAGCGCTCGTAGTCTAGGAGAGGCCCTGTCGGGGCCGCCGTCGTGTGGACTCGTTGGACGCGCTCGAGGTCGGACTCTGCCGCCTCAGGCTCGCGACACGCTGGCCACTGCTCCTGTGAATCACACAAAAACGAGGGGCCCGACAACCACGCTGCGTGGTCATCAGGCCAAGACAGTCTGGTCGCTTTGTCAGCTGGGTTTTCCTCAGAGGGGACCCAGCGCCAGTTGCCTCTGGCTGATAATCTATCGATTTCCGCTAACCTATGTGAAACAAATCTCTGGAATTCTTGCGCATCAGAGTTTATCCATTTAAGTACTGTCTGACTGTCGGTCCAATAGAACTTTTCCCTAAGTGGTAACCCTAGCTCTGTCTCGGCCGTGTCGGCTAATCGACAGGCCAGTACTGCAGCTTGAAGTTCTAGTCTAGGAACGGAGATGACTTTTTGAGGTGCCACTCGAGCTTTACCTAATAGCATGACAACCTCTCTGGTCCCTCTAGCGTTATGTCCTACGAGGTAAACGACCGCGGCGTATGCCAGTTCACTGGCGTCTCCGAACACGTGTAGTTCGAGGTTCTCGAGGCCTAGCCCATACCACCGCGGTATCCTAACTTCTGTCAAGCTGTTTAGATGAGTAAGCCAAGCGAACCATATCTTGGCCTCCTTTTCCTGCAGGGGTTCATCCCACTGGATCCCTGACTTCCATATTTGCTGCATTAATATTCGGGACTGGATAACGCAGGGATATAGGAAGCCTAGCGGATCGTAAATTGACATAATCGCGCTTAGAAATTGTCGTTTAGTGGGTACTAAGTTACCGGTTATTATTTCGGTTGGCAAACGTTTGAACGACAGGTCAAATCCTAGTTCGTCCTGCTTAGGTGACCATATTAATCCTAACGTCCTTCCTACCATTCCTTGTCCCTTTTCGAGGGGGACCTTAGCGGGCATGTCTATCTCTAGCTTTTTCCTAAGCTCTGGCGAGTTAGTGACCCACCCCCGTATTACGAATCCCCCGGCGGCGTGTATCTTGGTCACTTGCTCGATTAGACTGTTGCCCTGCTCGACAGACCACGTGCTATCTAAATAGTCGTCCATATAATGTTTATCCCTTATGGCCGCAACGGCTTCAGGGTAGACTTCAGCCCACTCACTGGCGTTTTTATTAAGTATGTAAATCGCCGTGGTGGGTGAGGAGGCGGCGCCAAATATCATCGATGTCATGGCGTAAGTGTCTGGTTCTCTTACGTCATCCATGCCCCTCCATAAAAACAGCTGTGCGCCCTGATCTTGTGCCCTAATCTTAACTCGCAAAAACATATCAGCTATATCACCTGAGAACGCTATGGGGCCTATTCTAAATTTGATCAATATGCCTAACAGTGAATTTAATAGATCGGGTCCGGTCAACAAATTATCATTTAAACACGTACCTTGAGACGTAGCAGCCGCGTCGAACACTAGGCGAAGCTTCCCTGGTTTATTCGGGTTTACAACACCGAAATGTGGTAGGTACCAAACCGGTGAGCTATCTACCTCGCCTTCTACCTTGCGTGCATAACCTTCATCTACCAATCTACCTAACTGGTTCGCGTACGTCTCAGCGAAACGAGCGTCCTTACGCATCCGTCTCTCGATACCGTATAGTCTCTGCCGCGCCTGTCTGTAATTATCAGGCAACAGAATGTTGTCCTGCTTCCACAAAAGACCTACTTCCCATTGTGTATTATCAGGCGTACGTTGACTCGTGCTTTCTAACACCTGCATGGCTCGTTCTACGTCCTTATGTTTGCGAGTTACTTGAGAAATACCTATTGATTCTAACTCAAACTGTGACTTTACTAAATCATGTAAATCTGGAAGGGAAACTGACGTGCAGTTTACTGCTTCAGTACTACTGGTATTATCAAATGGTCCATGTATGACCCATCCTAGCTTAGTGAGTGAGGCAACTGGCTTACCGGATCGTCCTCGGCGAGTGTCCCTGCCGACGAGCAGCTCCCAGTTGTCCTGCCCGATGAGCAGCAGCGGCTTGGCTCCCCTCATCTCTGTGCAACCCAAGTCGCGGAGGTGCACGTTTTCATTGATCACTGAAGAGGTCACTGTTTGTGTAGGCAAGTTCAAGTTTGTTATTGTCCTGCACTTGATATTATGGCACTGTCCATTGGGGCCTTTCACACACACTTGTACCACACGCGAGGTAAGGTCCGACACACCGTGACCGCCCGCGGTCTTTAACATTAGTGGCACACGTGGGCCCGTTAGGTTTGTAGCGAGCGAACTGTCTATTAGTGATACGGTTGCCCCGTCGTCTAACAACGCATAGCACTGTTCGTTATTACTGTCTTTGTTACACATTGTCACTGGCACTATTTTCAATAACGCTGTAGCTCGCCACTCTCCTATGTTTGTTACACATTCTGGTTTTGTTTCTTGTTTCGACCTGTCCTCGTGTAACAACACATGATGGCTGTAGTCGCACTTTTTACACTTCTTCGCGCGACAGAACCTTTTAGTGTGTTTTATGTTTAAACAATTAAAACACACTTTTTCCTTCTTGATCAGTTCCCAGCGCTCTTGTACGCTTAGCTTTTTAAACTGATCGCACTCTTCTATGCCGTGTTTTCCGTGGCACATCACGCATTCCTTCTGTGTGGTAGCTTCGTCGCTATGTGTATTCACACGATGTGTCATCTGCGGCTTGTTGGTGACTGGGCGTGCAGCGTTTGCAGGTCGAGTCCGTCCGCTAGTCTGCTGCTGCTTCACAGGTTTAGAAGGTTCTGGTTCATACACAGTCGGTTGTAGGTAGTATGAAGTAGAACGCGTCACGTGTATGAGAAACTGTGACAGTATTTCTAAGCTGGGTGAGATCCTCAGGTCCACCCCCTGCGAGCTATCCAGGCCCATCGCGAAGTCACCATACTGCGCACGTTGAACTGGTGTCAGCTTGCTCAGCAGCTCGCTTACTAGTTGAGGGTTATTCAGGTACCCATCTGCTTTGACATTCTTTAGCAGCGACACGCAATTCCTTACAGTCGACGAGAATTTCCTTAATTCCTGGCCACTTTCAGACACTCTAGGTAAATTTCTCACTTTCTTTAGGGCATATTGAAGTATGACGGTCGGGTGACCGTACTCTTCATCTAGTGCGCGCATTATTTCAGTGGGGTCTCTCGATGACCTTAACAAATCCTCCACTGTAATCTTTGCTTCCCCATGTAAAGAAGACTTCAGGCGCGCTATATTCTCATGTGACCTAAAGTTATACAATTCAGTAGTGTCCCAGTACATATTTCTGTATGATATCCAATCTGCTGGGTCACCGTTAAAATGTGGCAATTCGTAAGCCTGTCTGGGTACCGGGTGCGGGCGCGCCATGTTTGTGATCGCCTCTGCCAGCTTGTCTATCTTCCTGTCTCTGTCGCTTGACGATAGTCGCCGCCTTTCTATATCGTCCACTCCGCTATTTCCGTGCCGCTGTGTGACCGACTCGAGTGTCGAAACTCGAGGTACACTTGCGACCGGAGTGGTAAAGGTGGGATAATTGTCGGGTAGACGGAATCTGACTGCTTCAGTATGAGCTGGCGTATGCATAGGCCCCGCATTGTACACTGGGGTTTTATGCTGATGCGACACATTATTCTGGCTTGACGTAGCCGGCACACGGTACATATCAGATTCAAGATTCACTGTACTTACATTTCGGTCTTGAATCCTAGGTGGATCATACGGCGCGGTGACCTCGAGCGGCGCGCGCGACGTCGCCGGTGCGCGTGGCGCGGCCGACGTAAACAGTGCCGCGTCCGACTGCGGTGCTTGAGGCGTTGTCTTTATCCATTCTTCAACGCGGTGCGCCGTATCCACTTCTGAGTTTGAGTCATCACTTTCAGCATTCGCCTCGATCTCAGCTATCTCTACCTCCATCCTTTTCTTCACCAGATTCTCCCTGATGTGCACCAGATCACGCTCAGCTTCATATTCGGCCTTCTTCCGTAGGAATTCGACGCCCTTGCGACTATTCCTGGACGAACCTCTGCTGCTACGCGTCGATCTTGCGACTGTCTGCCTTGATACGCCCTCTGCCGGTTTTTCACTGTAGTCGATTACTCGACCCCCGATCAGCGGTATATTGGGGGCAGCCGCGGATGTTATCGTTGGTGCTATTGATGGTGAACCCGGTGCTAATTCGGACGGTAAGCCCGAGTCCGAGACGATGGTGGCCTCCCTACGCCGCGCGTCTGATTTTTCAGTTAATTTGCGTAATTTACTTCGCGTGGTTACGGTACTTTTAACACTCATTTTGCTGGTTTAATTCGCTATTTGAACGTAATCCGATTTCGAACGCTAGTTTGTAAGGCTACACTCGAACAATCGGTTATCCGGCTCGCAAGGACCAATGTTGATCACAGCACACGAAACACTTCGAGGAACCTGCGTGCTGTGATAGTTTATTTCTCTGATAGGCGGGGGTTATATCGAACACGAATTAAAATCAGCAAAACACATTGATAATCACTTATATTTGTTACTACACTTTTACACGTTACACAGTCATAATAATTATAATACGCGACACAAATTAACTTAATCTTAGGTATATACTCGCGACTTTTAGGGCTCCGTTGAGCATTATCACTTTTACTTGTTACTCGCTCGGTGGTTTTTGATGACTAACTTACATTTTTCACAGTGGGGTATATTTATATAATTTTCTCTATGGCTAGGGTAGTGGGCATGCCTCACCTCACTACGATTGGACATGCAATCGGCGTGGGCCCAATAGTGGCCACGCCCCTATTTTTGCGCTCTGCCTGGCGTGCAGGTCGCAACCTGTCGATATCCCACCGACAAGCACAAACCTGTTTGTCCGTTTCTTTGTTTGATTCGGTACAGGTTGCGACTTGTCGATGTCCTACGACATAAATATTCAATACTTTAATTACATTAATACTAATCAGTAGGTACTTTCTTAAGTTTAATTTATATTATTTAGACATGATTATATACGCTAATTCGCAAACGGAGCTAGGGTTATTGTGCTTTCCCTACACTTGCCGATACGCGGTCTCCACTCCAGGACTCGTCTGATCCATTGGCCATCGGGCCTTCGACAAAACATGGCCAGCCCACTCCCAAGTAACACAAAATCGATATAATGGAAAAAGTGATGACCAGAAAATTTCTTCTAGCTTCGTTATAGAATTTAAAGGGTTTTAGCAATGTCTTGCTTCTGTATAACAGCATTTTATTAACTTTGTAGTTCCTAAAGCTATATAATCCTTTTTTTCAATCTGTTGTGCAGCTAAAGGTTTTATTTTAGATATAATTTATGTCTCTATAGAGCTTCTAATACAGCTGTAAGCATTATACAAAAGTGTAGGCCGTATGTGAGCATTAATTACGGCTTAGGCTATTAAAAAGCATTTTAAAATTCTTTAAAACTGCTCTTTGTTTTATAACGACCTTTCGCATGGGTCACAACTGTTTAACGGTGTACATTGGTGCTGTTTTAATGCCAGCTTTTTAAAAGCATTTCATCATAATATTTTATAGCCTTTATCTGTACAAACGTATAATGAAAAGAATTTTAACAAGCAATAAGTCGTATACCTAGTTCCGCATGCCTAGTTTTTAATTATGCTTACGCCATTTCGCTTTTTGTCTCGATAATATATAAAATTTAATTTTATGGTAAATAGTCCTTTAGAAAGGACTTCAACCTATGGTATTGACCGGCCGGTACAAGACAGTTATCATAATGACTAAAACTAAAGATTTCTTCGTAAGAGCATAATTTTTTTTTACAATTCCACATGTTTTTATAATATTTTTGTAATAAATAGCTCTTTAATTTGAAGGCGCATGAAATATTTGATTCAAATATATACATACTTTCACAGTAAACTAATACTCGCAACCTTAATTCACTCATAGAGAACAAAAACAAGAGTTTAATTACTTACCTTGCAGCACTTATATTTTTTTGTTGAAAGTATCCATGTTCTTTTTACACAAGATTTACTAATAATAACAGAAATTAAAAATAATATTTGAAAATGTTTTTATTTTGCCTTTGTAATGGTACAAGCTGTATAAGAGCCGCATTTAACATATGCGCACTGCTTTAACCTGTTTTCACAGCCCATTATAATGCGTTTATCATTCCGGTAGACAACCAATATAATGCTACTAAAATGCCATTCTTACACTTAAGTCTGTATAATTTGGGGCCCAAATTAGCATTACAAGAGCTGTATAGTGGTTTATAATGCCTATATGTAGACTTCTTATAAAGCTATAATAATATACTAATTCTGTTATCCATCGATTATAAAGCTATTTTGTGCTACTTGGGCTGCCACTTCAGCTTGCTTACTCTGCAAGCTATATCGGTAACTCTGGTTCTTTTCCGGTTAACCATTTCAAATTCTACCTTTTCTCAAAAAACTCCGAAAATAGCCCGTTCTATACCGCGCTGAGCGACCGAGAGCGATAAACATTTGAAAAACTCATTTCCCCAAATTAATAAATGCGTAGTAAAGTAATGCCAACCTTAACTCTCGAATCTAAAATTTAGAATGCTTGTTACTTATTCTGCGTTCAATGTTATAGCCCAAAATTTAAGGCTCAGGAGCGTCTGTTCCTGTAAGGTTACTAAACTACTAAAATATTGCCACTACCGCTTTCGAGCAGCTCGTTATGATCCATTATAAATGTATTTTTGACCGTTCGGACTAATAAGGTCAATCAGTCTAGACTGGTGAAACAAAAGATGTAAATTTAATCAAAATCTATTAGAAATCGGATTATCTTTCATTGCTTGCCATAACAAAGCCTGGGAAAATTTCACGTAACTTGTAAAAAGAAAAACTTGAAACACACACATGTAGAATTCGCATTCATTATTCAATTTTGTTTGACCTTGGCCTACATTCGTATTTCCCTCACACGGCGAAGCGATTAAGACGTCGTACGAAGACTTTTCAGCGAATATGCCTCCAGATTACACACACTCTAGAGGGATTTTGGATGTTCAATTTGTTTTGTAACCAAATCTTATTCCAACATAATCTTTTTTCAGACATATATTATGTAATTCACAGCCTGGATTATTTAAGAATACGTTCCTAAAATAAATCACAGTTATTCCTCGATACGCATTGTTATGACGTGTGCGTAGATAGGCCATTTGTCAGGTGATAAACCTTTTTCAACGTTAATACTGTACGATCGCACTTGTTACAATATATCGGTACAAAATGGGAGCAATGTCAAATGTCATCTGTACAAGAGATCTGTGTCTGGATTAGACAGTGTTATTTTAAGTGCGAGAGCTATCCCTAAATTTGGTAGATATTCTGAAGTTATGTAAGGCCTGTTACTTTGTGTAACAGCTGACCTTTTGCGGTAACATGGGTGAGTAGGTTTCGGTGGCTACCTACCTACGTCACACTCATGCATGACAACGCATAATGTTGGCTGCCGACCGCGTGCATTATTAAAAGGCCTCGCGTACCAAACGGCCGCTTTTAATTTAATGTCTGTGTCTAAAAACGTTACTAATAAACACGAGGGAATTGTTTTCAAGGTTTAAATTAGGGTTGTAAGGGGACTTCGTCTCCGCCCCGCAAATGCGGAACTTAGAAAGTAAGAAAAAGTATTTATGGGGCTCGCACAGGAATATCACAAACTAAACTAAACACACTCATAGAAACATAAAAAACAAAAGTAAAATGAGAATAAAAACAGAAAGTCCTGTACGAGGCCAAAAGGTAACACAGCATGATGCTGCGAAAATTAAAAATAAGTGTTGCAGCGCTAGTATTCTGATAACTCCCGCAAGAATTCTTATGACCTCCGCATCCTCATCCACCTCCGCAAGTATTTAATGGAGTTGTAAAGGGGTTCTAATAAAGAAAATCGGCTCCAAAATAAGGCGAAAATCCTTTAACGTGGTGGAGTTTTCTCGAAGTTTCAAGTTTTTGCGCTTATATCACCGCCACTGTAAGGGGGGGGAGGGGCCTGTGGCTAAGTAATAACAGCCTCACGGGTCGATCGATCAGGTTAAGCTACGCTTGCCGCGGTTGGTCCGTGGATGGGTGACCATCTTTACATACCAAGACGTCTACGTGCCTCGGAAAGCAAGTTAAGCCGTTGGTCCCGGCTGTCATTCGTGGATCTTCTACAGTCGTTACGAGTCGTCAGAAGCCCGAAATCTGGCAACCAGTCTTACCAAGGGGTATCGTATTACCCAGTAACTGGGTTGTGGAGGTCTGATAGGCAGTCGCGTCATGTAAAATACTGGTATTCAGCTGCATCCGGTTAGACTGGAAGCCGAAGCCAAAATAGTTGGGAAAAGGCAAGGCAGATGATGATGTCACCGTAAAGGTACTAAGTGAGCAACAGTTTTGTGAAGTCAGTTTAATTTATGAACCACTAAGACATCGCCTACAAGATGACAAGCCGCAAGACGGATTTTTGTGAAATATAGTTTGCCTTCAAACATTTTGATTAATGGGTCGGTATTTATCAATATATCCGACCTGTTACTAAGAAATTGCCAAAGTAGCAACACAATAACACGTTACGACCACGGGACTGATGAAATGTGGGTGTAGTTATAGTACATCCATATTTCGTTCACCTCTGCTGTAACCCTTTGCATATTACAACAGTGGTGTTATGTTATTTTTCTCCAATTACCTATTTTTATTCACATTTCCGCCTCCCCCTCCGCCTCCGTTAACCTCCGCTTCAGCAAAGGTAAAACTCTACACCTCCGCATCAGCTAAGATGGCCTCCGACACATCCCTAGTTCAAATGTAAAAGTTAGCATTGTTTGTAGGGTATTTCGGATGTCGGGTATCCGTTGACTGCCAAACTAATGTGGCAACAATTAAGGTCCCTCGTTTGCGGACCGAAACGGGGTAATTAACTTATCTACTATTAGGTGCGCGTGTCTCGTGATAGGGGTGTGATTTTCCTTATCATCAATCTGGGGTTTTGACCTAGATTATAGCTAACTGCTTGATTTTTTGATTGATAGATAATTCGGACGTTTTAATTTATTTGGAAATTGATGCATAAATATGTAACTGACATAACTTTTACAATATTTAACACAAGTAACTATTTATTAGCATTGCTATTCAACGTGGCAATCTTGGCAGCAATGCGGACGAGTACTTTGACGTCTAAGTGTCCTTTTGTTGTTAAATTTCTACATTTACATATATCTGTTATTTATATGGTGAACATAATAAAGAGTCATCATCTGCATCTTCTACTTAGCTTTTTACCAATTATGTTGGGGTCGGCTTCCAGTCTAACCGGATGCAACTGAATACCAGTATTTTACATGGAGCGGCTGCCTATCTGACCTCCACAACCCAGTTCTTGGGTAATACTATACCCCTTGGTAAGACTGGTTGTCAGACTTTCGGGCTTCTGACGACCCGTAACAATTGTCAATAATCCACGAACGACAGTCGGGACCAACGGTTTAACGTGCTGTCCGAGGCACGGAGGGGTTACGGTATGTAAAGATGGTCACCCATCCACAGACCAACAGCGTCAATCGTAGCTTAACCTGATCGATCAACCTGGGCGGCTGTTATTATTAAGCCACGGGCCCCTCTCTACGGAGAAAATAAAGAGTATTCTATTTTATTCTGTACCTACATGTACAGACGCCAGCACATCAACCTACTACAATCTGTCAAATTTCTTTATAAATAGATTAATTAATTAATTTCTTTATTTTTTTATTTTTTATTAATAGATTTTCAACTTAAAGCACAAGGTTCATAGTTGATTGGGAAAATTTGACAGTTTCGGGTAGCTTGATGTGCTGGCGTCTGTACATACTACTTGTGTATTTTGTAGATTTCACAACTTAATATCAGCAATCGTCGACAGAAAATTGAATGAAAATTTTAATTAATCATCATTCTCTTTATATCCTTATCCCAATGTATTTGGGGTTGTTTTCCTCCACACTTCACTATTAGTCGTCATGTCAGTACTCACTCCCTTTCCAGCCATAGCATCTTTCACACAGTCTCCATCGTTTCTTTGATTTTCCCTTACTCTTATAGTCGTCGACATTCATACTCAAAATTTTCCTTAAGACATTTTCCCCATTCCTCGGCATCTACAATGAACAGTCAAAGGGAAAATTGCCATAATCAAAACAATTAGCAGGCGATAGACGGATGTAATTGCAGTTAGTGCTTTGTGGAAACGACGGTACTGCACATCCTCTTTAACGTTCTTACCTAATACTTTAAGGGTATTTTAAGACAGCCACGACTTGAAAAGGCCTATTTTCCGACAAGAAACAAACAACTTTGTTATAACGAAAGATACCGCCTTTCCACAACTTTATGACCTTTTGATTGCTTTGATTGAATTTGAACAAAACAATGTCAATAAAACTTTGTGCGATGGCGTAAATGGCATAATGGCTGAACAAACTTTGTCTTAACATTTCAAAAGTTTCCTATAGTTGGAAACCAATACAGAGAATTAGGTTAGAAGAATCCCACACTCAAAGTATACTCAATATTGTAAGTGTATTTATGGTTTGTGTTTATTATGGAACTCTAAAGGTTACCATCGTAGGCTGCTTATCAGTTATTTCTATGAAACAACAATTAATTTTCTTCAAATTCATTTTTTATTTTTACCTCGTACCTATTCTTCGCTACATTCTTAGTAGTTCTTGGCTGCAAGTACTAATTCAGCCGATAAATTAGGTGTCAAGCCGAGTACAGATTGGTGAAACGTATCATGGGGATTGTAACAGAAAGAAAGAACAGTTTATTTGTAAGAATATAGTACAGTCAGTTACTGCAAGCTGACCCATGTTTGCATAAATGGTTGAGATTTTTTAGAATACGAATCGATAAGATAAGATAAGATAAACATTTAGAGATAGATTTTTAGATAGAGTTTTATAATTCTTTTATATTTTATTTATTTGAGCAAAGTAAATAACATATAGAGGAATTATAAACTTATGTACAACTGACTGTACAACAAGGTGTTGCGATTGTCATAGTCTGATACATTCTACCATTTCTGGTGTACAAATATTTACTTAAAGTTAAATTTAAACAATATATGTATTATAATTCTTTATCAGTCAGGAACTCGTCTGTCTAACATTTCATCATCTGCCTAGCCTTTTCCCAACTATGTTGGGGTTGGCTTCCAGTCTAACCGGATGCAGCTGAATATCAGTATTTTATATAGAGTGACAGCCTATCTGACCTCCACAACCCAGTTACTGGGTAATACGATACCCCTTGGTAAGACTGGTCGTCAGACTTTCGGGCTTCTGACTACCCGTAACAACTGTTAAAGATCCACGAATGACAGCCGGGACCAACGGCTTAACGTGCTTTCTGAGGTACAGAGGGCTCTCGGTATGTAAAGATGGTCACCCATCCACAGACCAATCACGGCAAGCGTAGCTTAACCTGATCGATCGACATATGCGGCTGTTATTATTTAGCCATGGACCCCTCAGTTGAGTAATAGCATTTATTCAGTAATAAATTAAAGAGTGCGCTTAAACAGAAATTATTAGTCATCCTAATTTTTGCAAGGTATGTATCATGAAATGGGGAAAATGTGTGTAGCTAAATAATCCATGACAAGAGGTTGTGCATCGATGTCCCTGACACCTGTTTATAAATAATAATATGTTCTATTATACGTAAGTTGAATAATTAGGTAATTAATCATCAAACTCAAACTCAAAGCATGCATTTATTTCAATTAAACCATTTACAGGCACTTTTGAATTGTCAAAAAGTCGGTCAGTCAGAAAATATGAAGCTAGTTGCCCATTCCAAAGCGTAGGTACCTATGGAGAAGAACAGGCAAGAAACTCCATGGACACTCTTTTAAATTACATTTTTACAAAAATATTAGTTACATCATTAATGTGAATTAAAAATTATATGTGAGAACGATGTAAAAACGATGCAAATAGTAAGAGAACAGCAATTCAAAATTAATATAATTAAAAATAAGCCGAGGCAGCTAAGTGATGACCAGCCCCAACTGACGGCGCCCGTTCACGAACATGACCTACTATCATTATCTGCCTAACCTTTACCCAACTATTTGTGGGTCGGCTTCCAATCTGAGTTAAAAATGAATAAATACCTAAAGTCTATTAAAACTTATGTTCCAAATTGAGCTATCTCAAGTTAAACAAATATCAACTTTATTTTAATGGCAATTAAGTTGATTTCAAAGCGACTACCATTAATGAAAAAGCTATAAAAATGTTTGAAGTTGTAGCGTAAACCGAACTTTATTATGTAGGACTTTTTCTATAAACTCATCTTTGTTTATATTGTTGGCAAATAAATCGCGAATACATTATAAATATACACACACTACAAAAATATAAGAACCTTAGAGAAAGACTAATAAGACTTCTTCATTTCAGAGAAGTTAGTTTTGTAGTGAGAGCCTTCTTGTAAATAAATAAACACATCGATTGATGTCAGACTTACAAACCTATGTCAGTCAATCGTTTTGTAGCCCAGCCTGAAGTTGGATAGCCACTAGACTAAACTTTAAATTGATCAAGGCGCTTTCTAGATTTAAAATTAGATTGCTCTAGTTGACTGGTCTATCGATTAATTATGTTCCCGTTTCGTTTCCACCAAGGTACCTACTGTCAATTTGTAGCTTTAGGTTAGAACCGGTGCATTTTAAAGCTGTAACATTAACTGGCCTACTGACCAAGTTTCTTATAGGTACTTACTTAATTCTCATACTAGCTACTGCCCGCGACTTCGTTCGCGTGGAAGTCGTCAGGTATCACAATTTATTAAATATAAAAGCCACATTTTTATAAAGCTTTCCAGTATACCTACTACGTTTGTAATTTTGGTTTCAACAGCCAAAATATGAAGAGAGTCAAGACTGGTGACGCGTCAGTAACGGGTCTAAAAAGACACATTTAACGAAGCCAAGAGTCACTACTCACTTGTACTCCCCGGCAATGTGTTAATTTTTTTACTGGATTATACCTGGGAACATTACATTAAATACCCCCACGACCCCTGTTCTGCTGCATGCACTCATAAGCACAATGTATTGAGTGTGTTACATTTCGCACTACCGCAAACAGAAAAAAAATTAAGTCGTTTCCGAGAAAATTCGGTCGTCCGGCGGCGAGATGGGCAGACGACATTGTTGCCATCGCGGGCAAAACCTGAATGAGGCTGGCACAGAAGCGTGGTGATAGGTAAAAGAAAATAGAGGCATATGCCCAGTAGTGGGAAAAGTCAGGCTGTGAATGATGATGATTCCCAGAAATTATTTTTGTACAGACATCAAGCTACCCGAAACTGTTAAATCTTCCCAATCAACTTTGAATCTTATGCTTTAGCAATAAAGTTGAAAATCTAATAAAGAAATTTGATAGATTGTAGTAGCTTGATATGCTGGCGTCTGTACAATGTTACTTAGTTTTACGTACAGAATGCGTAGTTGACAGCTATGTAATGGTTCTTTTTACACCCTGAATGAAAATGTAGATAAATACGTGTCTTCCTCAATAGAGGTCCAAATCCATTAATCAAGCGTTAGGTACTATGAAGCTATTTACTAGGTAAAGGCATTATCATAAATGACCCACAAATTGTAGCTCGTGTTTCCGCGGAACACAAAAGAAGTCAGAACAGCACTTTCTTACGAACTAACAGAGGTCGTTGTGAAATTATCATTCGTGTAATATAATATACATATAGAAGCTTTGTCTTTGTAAGTCGAAAAAAATCAAAAACTGCCCACATACGACTTTAGTAGGAAACTATCCATTTACGTAAGTACTTTCTTTTGAATAACAGTCGCATGGGTCGTCAATTGATCAGGTTAAAAGGTACGCTAGCGGCGGTTGGTCCGTGGATGCGTATTAACATACCAAAACCCCTCCGTGCCTCGGAAAGCACGTTTAGACGTTGCTCCCGGCTGTCATTCGTGGATTTTTGACTTTTTGGATTTTTGAAAGTTTTATTACCAAGTAACTGGGTTGTGGAGATCAGATAAGCAGTCATTCCATGTAAAATACTGGTATCCAGTTGCATTCCATTAGACTGGAAGTCGACCCCAACATAGTTGGGAAAAGGCTAGGCAGATGATGTCTGAAAGGATTTTCAATTTTATCTGAGGTGATGGCTATCGTAGTTTTGGGCATTCATTCACAATATTTTGCTGCTGGCCACGAATATTATTATTAGCTTTGAACATGCAATCCTTTCGAACCAACTTATTCTGAACGTTATCTGGCTGGGGTACGTTCTACATTGCCTTCTCTCAAATTCAAACTCAATAAAAGAAAGAAAATTTATTTCTTCGATAAAGTGTTCGTTAATTGCTCACATTTAAGGCGGGTCGATTTAACGTTTTCGACTATACGTTTGTTTTGAATTGCACCTAGGATGAGATTCATAAATCAATTCGTGGAAAGTTGACTTGCCATGCTCGAACAAGGCACAACTTCAAGCGTCATGCCTTGTTCAAACATGGCCACTCCACCAAGAACACCATTCCGTATTTATGTCATAAACCTTCCCTCTCACCACTGCTCTCAAAACGGTGAAGGAAAACATCGCGAGGATAAAGGCATGTCCTGAATACAAAAAAGAATTAAGATAATTATGTGACATTTACCAAACCCGCGTGATGGATTCCGGCCCACTCCCTCACACAGAGAGAAGACCAGCGTCCCAGAAAATATTATAGGATGATTATGTTTTTATGCTATCATAAACCTTTATACAAGTTGCGGTACTTACTCGTTTATCGACAAGTCTTGTAAAACCGTTGTCGAAAACATGTCGTGCTAGACAAAAATGTACACACAGATACATTGACGTTGTTTCAGACATGTAATGTATATTACATACTATTTTAGTCACCTTGTTGACAAGTTTTGTATACAACTTGTTTTAGGTATTAACTTAAACAAAAACCGGTCAAGTGCGAGTCGGACTCGTGCACCGAGGGTTCCGTACAAAAGACAATGACCAAATCACTATGGGAAGTGGTGCATTTTTTTTTACCGCGGCTATCGTTGTAATATTAGTCGGTATATGATAAGCCTATCACAAAAATGATAATTGATAAACGATTTTTCTACAAATGCAGTCCGAGATGATATATTTGAACTTAATTTTTTTTATGTAAGGAAGTCATATAAATAAACAGATAAAAGAGATAAGCCACTATCCATGATTTTGTGTGTTATTCTTCTCCATTCAAGGTTGTCTGGAAGAGATCGCTTCAACCAATAAGACCGCCCATTTTGACACTTGTGATTAAGTTTGTTTAAACTTCTTATTTTTTTTTTTGCTCTGCCAGAGGCTTACTATATGCGTTATGTAAGACGCTTCCGATCTTTATCTCATCGAACAAATGACTCTGGCTCTGTTATTATTTGTATGTCTCAATTATTTGAATTTGTTTTTTATTCTCCCGTTTATGGTTTCGATAACACAGCGACACATCGTTATTTCTAAGATATTCATATAACGCGACGCGCAACGGTCGGCTCAGGCACAGATAAACAATCTTAGTTTGAGACCTAAACTCTAAGCTGTATGTACAAACCTGCTTTTAGATGATAAATGAGTAAAAAAAATATTTTTTTCTTTTTCTGTATAACTCGGTTCAGACTGATGTTAGGTTATGTTACCGCATATTAAGGCCAGGACTCTCGGAAATCTCGGAATCGACCTATTTTTGATTCAACATTAAACAATCAAATATTCTTTGTTTTAATCTGAAAAAAATATATGGCATAGTTTAACTAACATTCTTGATTATTCTATGGTTCAAAACACGATATTTACAACTTCACTCGATCATAAAAAATCGCAAACAAATCTAAAACAGCGAAGTTTTTAATCGTTTTTCAAGTCGCATTTGAAGTAGACTTAACTTTTACTCGCAAAAAATATATGAAAAAATAGGCAATGATGTATAGTAGAACATTCTACGGTTAATTTTTCTCAAAACTGATTTTTATTGTCTTAACAAGATATAATCTAAAAAGGCGGCCTGCGCGCTTCACTTCAGTAGCCCGCCGGGCGTTACCGAGGTAGGACCTGTGTCGCTTTTGCTGGCTCGCCGCGTTCCCGCTAATCGATCGAAATATACGTTATAATATTGTTAGTTAATTTCCGTGTTTGTGTATTAGTTTCAAAATTCAGTCTGTAAATATTGTTTAGGTTTTAGTATTAATAATTAAACTAAATATTAGTTTGTTATAATATAGTTGTAATATAGTGATAATTAAGATTAAATTATGGGGAATAAAAACAGAAGAAAGAAAAAAAAAACGTTCAGCATTGAACTGCAAAGCTTAAAAAAAAATAAGGTAATTTTGATTATTATTTTTCTACGTATTTATAACTACCCACTTATAAGACGACGCGACAGAATAATATTGTAGTTGTATAGGTTCTCTTGCTTTCGTCACAGTACTAGCAGTAGCAGGTCGGTACCATAAATTTACAATTATCGTAATATCTGTAATAGATTTTCAACTTTACTACAACGGAATAAGGTTTATATTCAATTGCAAAATTTGAGTTTTTGAGTTTGTGTTTCTAGTTTTGTGATTGTATAGGTAAAATATTATATTTTTTCGAAGTGAAAACTTCTTTAGCATTATTGTGATTTGAAAATTTTATGAAACGAAAAAGCTACAGTAGAAAAAGCTACAGTAAAAAGAGACATAAGATTTAACGTGGGAGAAAATGAGATAGGAAGCATTATACAGTGTTTTTGTTTTTTATTATTACAAATGACATCACATTTAATCCTATGCTACTAATTTGTGATGATGATGGTGATGGTGTTGGCGATGGCGATGACGATGGTGATGGTGATGGTGATGGTGATGGCGATGATGATGGCGATGGTGATGGCGATGGTGATGGTGATGGCGATGGTGATGGTGATGGCGATGGTGGTGGCGATGGTGATGGTGATGGCGATGATGATGATGGTGATGGCGATGGCGATGGTTATGGCGATGGTGATTGCGATGGTGATGGCGATGGCGATGATGATGATGGTGATGGCGATGGTGATGGCGATGGCGATGGTTATGGCGATGGTGATGGCGATGGTGATGGCGATGGCGATGATGATGATGGTGATGGAGATGGTGATGGTGATGGCGATGGCGATGGTGATAGCGATGGCGATGGCGATGGCGATGGTGATGGTGATGGATGGATGGATGGATGGATGGATGGATGTTCTTTAGCATCGTTGTGATTTGAAAGTTTATGAAACGAAAAAGCGACAGTAAAAAGAGACATGTAAATTCATAAGATTTAACGTGGGAGAAAATGAGATAGGAAGCATTATACAGTGTTTTTGAAGGTTTCACTTCTACCACGTGTGAATTGCACACTTGCTGTTTTTTTATTGAAAAATATGAAATTCGTTGTGAATGAAATAGGAAGAGTTCAATAAAAATACGTATTGTGGTGTTTTTGATTAGTAGATTTAATTAAAAAAACTTATTGACGAATTCAAGCAACCAAAAAAAGTGTTTTACAAAAAAAACAACCGACTCAAAAAAAAAAACACTACAACGTGAAGAATATATTTTCATTTTTTGACACCGACTTTCGAAACTAAAGTTATTTTTCACTTTGTAGTGTTTTTTTTTTTGGAAGTCGGTTTTTTTTTTTGTAAAAAAGTTTTTATTTTTCACTTTTTAGTTGTACTTACCTACCCCAAACAAATTCATATGTCACTACTTGCTATGTGAATATCAGTAACAAAGCTATTGAACACATCTGCTTTACCCTTTGAAGGGTACAGGCGTGATGTTATGTTGTGTGATTGCGATTACATATGCTATAGCAGCAATCGCGGTTGATTTGCTGGCATTTATTGAAGAGTTCCGTTGTTTGTCTCTGAAAGTCATCATCAGATCTTTACAAAAATAAAAAAAACAGCATGTGTGCAATTCACACGTGGTAGAAATGAAACCTTCAAAAACACTGTATAATGCTTCCTAACACATTTTCTCCCACGTTAAATCTTATGAATTCATGTCTCTTTTTACTGTCGCTTTTTCGTTTCATAAACTTTCAAATCACAACGATGCTAAAGAACATCCATCTATCCATCCATCCATCCATCCATCCATCCATCCTTCACCATCACCATCGCCATCGCCATCACCATCACCATCGCCATCACCATCGCCATCACCATCGCCATCGCCATCACCATCGCCATCGCCATCACCATCGCCATCACCATCATCAACATCGCCATCATCATCGCCATCACCATCGCCATCACCATCGCCATCAACATCGCATCACCATCATCATCATCGCCATCACCATCGCCACCACCATTGCCATCACCATCGCCATCGCCATCACCATCATCAACATCACCATCGCCATCACCATCACCATCGCCATCACCATCACCATCGCATCACCATCATCATCATCGCCATCACCATCGCCATCACCACCACCATCGCCATCACCATCGCCATCATCATCATCGCTATCATCATCATCGCCAACACCATCGCCATCACCATCGCCATCGCCATCACCATCATCCTCATCATCATCATCACCACAAATTAGTAGCATAGGATTAAATGTGATGTCATTTGTAATAATAAAAAACAAAAACACTGTATAATGCTTCCTATCTCATTTTCTCCCACGTTAAATCTCATGTCTCTTTTTACTGTTGCTTTTTCGTTTCATAAAATTTTCAAATCACATCACAACGATGCTAAAGAAGTTTTCACTTCAAAAAAAAAATTGCAGATCTGTCTATTTACGATGGAGTTATGCCCCCCCTAACATACATAAAACAAGCAAAAACTGGCACTCCGGTAGTGCCGACAGAAGTGAAAACTTGAACAATTACGAGTGTATTTTGTGAATCGTCTTATAAACAAAACACGCGTGTTAAGGTGTGTTCCTTATTTTATAGGGTTTTTTGCAAATCAGGTATGATGACCAAAGTGACTGGTTTATTCTTCTCGTGAAAGGAATTTATTCAGATTTACAAATAAGCACACAGGATAGACTTCAGTTCGTGGTGTTGGTCGCGGCAGTGCTTCGTTAATCATTTCTAAAGTGGTAACTAGATAAACTAATAAGGAGCCTGTATGAAATTTTACACAATGTTACCTTTGTTCGATTACCATAATGTTTGCAGAGGCGTATTAGAAGAGGACGTAGATGGTACGATTGATATTAGTTACATTTTTACATACTATTGGCCTTGTACATAAAATGTATTTGAGCTCGTCGTCAGTTATATATCCGTGGTTCAGCGCCATCTCGTCGTTGTTGGATGAACTACGTAGTTAGTACGCGAGGCCCTCGTAGTTCTTCCCGATGTGCATAGATGGCGCTGTCTTACGTTTTACGTCTTACGAATTTTCGATCAGGGTCACGTGACCTGACGCGAGTTTAGAAGTTTTTACCCATTCCAAAAAAAGTACACAGCGCCGCTAAAGAAGTTTTCACTTCAAAAAATAGAAATATCCGAATTGAGAATCTCCGCCTTTTTTGAAGTCGGTTAAAAATATAATATTTACAATCACAAAACTAGAAAGAAACTAAAGTAGGATGATGAAATTAAAATACTGTAGACGAGCAGCCCTATATTTCAAGAATAGGGCCGATTCACAATACTATTACTTATAAAAATAACCGTGACAGGGGTCAGCGAGTTCATTCGAACTGCGCTTTCGCGGCATTTGCCACGCGAGGACGGAGGTAACGCTAAATGCCTACTACGCTCGAAGATCCTGGCCTTAACTTTTGTTCTTCATAATTATTATTCTCCATCTAATTTATAATGTTTGATAGAAGGCCCCGAAAGAAAAAAAACTTCACCATTTTTGGTCATTGGCTTTTGTAGGTATGTAACTACAAATTTACGGTTTTTGGATTATTTCCTTTACTTGTGCAACATGACATTGCTTCTTGCTAAATTTCATGATTCTAAGTCAACGGGACGTACCCTTATAGGTTTTGGTTCCCTTGCGAGTGTCAAAATATGCGACGTAAACGGAACATAAACGCCCGTATCTTTTGATGGTGTTGAATTAGAAGTTTGATTTTTTTCACTGCTTCCAAGGGATTGCAGCCCTGAGTATTTACATTAATTTCAACTTAATAACTCTAAGCGTTCCTGAGAAAAAGGGTTTTGACAGACGGACAATGAAGTGATCTTAGATGGGTTACGTTTTTCCTTTTAAGGCACGGAACCCTAAAAAAAAGTACAAAACATGTTTTATGGCATGATGTAACCGCATGGTTACACCTATATAGTTAGTCCAGCAGTAACTTTTAACGCACATCCGCACTTAATTTCAAGCGTGTTAATTTCGTTCATTTATACTGCCTTTACAAACACCTAGTGTTATTTTTACCCGAAATAATACGTGGGTACTGTTGGAATGTCTGAATTCGTAAAAGCTATGTTTAAGTACAGACGCCAGCACATAAAGCTACCCGGAACTGTCAAATTTTGCCAACCAACTTTGAACCTTATGCTTTAGCGATAAAGTTGAAAATCTATTAAAGAAATTTGACAGATTGTAGTAGCTTGATGTGCTGGCGTCTGTACCTACCTACACATAATGTGTGAGTCTTCTAGTAAGCTATTAGATACTGAAGTAGCTAGAGCCACATACAAACATAAGCACTACTTTAACCTTTTGACCGCCACAAGTCAAAAAACCAAAAACGTGCCCTCGGCGTCAAAGTCTGTCATGTAGTCGAACCGTGGTGTGCTGGGCACATTTTGGTTTGTCATCTATACATGACTGTGGCGGTCAAAAGGTTAAACTTATCTACCTAAACAATTACTTACTTGAGCCCTCCTGTCCAGAAATATTTAGTTACAAAGTAATTTAAGCAGTAGGTATCGTTGAATCTATTTCTCAAAGGTAATAAATACATAACGTATTGGCATTATTAATTAATACAAGAGGTATCATAGAGTAACCCGAGATAAGGAGAAATGCGATTCCGCTTATTAAAATTAGCTTCATTCCAAATCGCCCACGCTAATTGAGAAACCGCTCATCTGCGCAAAGCTTTCTTCATTTATATAAAGTTCCGCCTATTTTTGGGTTACGTTCGCGTAATTAATATTAAAGGATCCTCTTACGCGTTCTTCTTAAATTTCGCTAAGTAGGAATATATTCGTCAGTTACAAATCTAGTGACTTTTTTGGTCCATTTTGTTTTAAGTTAAACGACTGTTTAAAAACATAAGGAGATGCTTTCATTTTGAAAGTCACATCTGTGACTTTTGGTATACAATCGGTAAGCATAATCGGTATGTGAGGTCAAAATTATGAATTATTTAACTAACACGCGAGAGCACGCCAGATGTATGAGCGTAAATGAAGCAAAAGGTATATGAAAATGGATGATGGCCACGGTCTCGATGTCAGCGGGCAGATCGCGCGGCGCTAGAGCGGCGTAGTTTTGTGATATGAGAAATTTGTGTCTTTATTCGCGAACGAAATGTCTAAACAGCGTCGTCAACATCTTTTTGATACAACATTTTTGCAAAACGGTGAAGGAGAACATCGTGAGGAAACCGGCATGTCCTAGAACCAATAATTCGAAGACATGTGAAATCTACCAACTCGCACTGGGACCGCGTGGTAGATTACAGCCCACTGCCTCTCGAAGCGAGGACGCCTGTGTCCCAGCAGTGGGAACATTATAGGCCGTAAATGTAATGTAATGCCCAACATAAGCAAGCAGAAGATGGTGTACATCAATATGTACACCATCTTCTCCGACAGAAAGATAAAACCATCGGTACCAGTACCATGTACCGGTATGTACCATAATACTTGACTACAACCCAACAACATCTTCATAATTATTAAATTAATGAGATCACTTACAATCCAAGTTACGTTTAGGACAGAAAGCAATACTGTAAATAACAATGTTGCAATGTCTCGTCATGGTACGAACAAATAAAACCACTTTGCGGTTTAGTCTGGGACGCCATTAAGGCTCAATCTAAACTTGGTGTTTCACGACGTCGCGCGTCGACGCTAAGTTTGGAATTAGCAATTTACAGTTCGGGTTAGGTTAGATCGTAAATCGTGTTGCAATCAAAGGAAATAATGCACTTACTAGTCTTGGCCATAGCTACTTTAGACGTTCAACATTATCTTGAGTGCTTACATTTGCTGTGGATTTTCACTATTACTAGTGATAACTGAAGAGTAGAATTGAGCTGCATACATACTGCTGCATGTCGACCGACCAATAGGCCGAACTCACGACAGAAGGTCGCTTGCCATTATAAGGAAACCGTCCTTATAATGGCAAGAGACCTCGTGGCAAGCCCAGATGGAGATGGCGGGATGAGCTGGACTCCTTTAACAAGAACTGGTCTTTGGATTGTCCGATATGGTTACCGCTGGCCCGGAACATAAAGGGCTAAAGAAGGAACACGGGTGGGTTTTAGTCAGTAAGAGTCTGACACTCCCTTCCGCTCCACCCAGAGCGGGGGGGTCATTTGATGATTTCCCATCCTGAAAAAAAAAGCAACTTTTAATAGAGAAAAATGGAAAGAGAGTACGGAGGCGTTTACCCTGCAGTGGGACATCAGAGCCGTTTAATAATAATACTCAGGTTTTTAGAAATAACTGAAGAGAAAATAATATTTTGTTTTGAAAGGAAACATGAACGTTAACTGACGTTTTTGCTACGCTTGAAATAAAACGTCGATATATGTTAGATTCATACAATTTGTATGAATCCAACATAATATCGACGGTTTGCTAATTAGGTTGAACTTCCCCTATAAACTGGCTGTGCCATATTATACACTCAAAAAAGTGCACCAATGTATGCTCATAAAAACTATGTCGTCATATTTCTAATACAAAACACATTATAGTAATGACTGTGTCCCTTTCGCTTACCGTGAAAAGCTATAAAATATACTGAAAGATAAATGCATGGTGGTCGTAAACACGAGCTCAACCCTTTCATAGCCCTAATCTTTAATTTCAGAGTATATACGGATGGCCAATATATTTTGACATTTCAAGGTAGCGCTGGTTGATAGGACAAATGTCAAGAGAACATCAAACTCAATACATTTCGAATTTAGTTCCTTATTTCGCCACCTGTCAAAATTTACTGGTTTTATGAAGGTATTTGAGAGAGTTATGTTTACTGAGCTATAAAGGGGAAGTATATGTAGGTATATTGTGTTGATGAAATGCTTTTTAACGACTTATGCTTCTTCGGTACTCCCATTTAGGTTTGAAAGAAAACATAAGCACAGATATTAAAGGGAAGTTACTCGTACCTCAATGCCAAGAGGATTTAGTTCGAGTCCGCAGATGTGAACACAGCATTTAACTTTTATTAAATCAATATTCTTAATTCAAAGGTTTTATAAAAATAGGCTTCACATTATAATCACAAAATAAAAACGATCAAGAAGGTTCCTTAGACCTATTTTTTTTTAACCGAATCTTTTTATACATTTCTAGCGCACAAGTACGAGCCTCTGGGGAGAATGGATGGGCGTGATGCATGGCGACGAGATGGAGTATGTCTTCGGGCACCCATTGAACATGTCTCTTCAGTACCACACTAGGGAACGAGACCTCGCTGCACACATCATGCAGTCTTTCACTAGATTCGCACTTACTGGGTAAGAATACTTTTTTTTATTATTCTAGTACCCTCATCCATGTCGAAACAACTGTTACCACTTTCTTTTTTTTTCCTATCTCCAATATCGCAAATTTATTTAGACTCAGCAAAAAACGATTGTCAGCTAAGTTTGCTATTGAGAGATTTTCGCAAAACATTGCAGTTTTACCCATTTCGACATATATAATGTAGATAGCCATTTCCTTGATAGTGCTGCGCCTCAATGGGTTTCTATTCATTTAATAGTTTTCATCTCTAGAGATGATTCGTAGGAATTGGAATACTCAGAAAATATTTGGAATCGGTGGTAAGATTGTGATGCAATATTGTCATAATATTGGGCCCCAATACGCACTCTAGCGACCACAGAGCATGTAACCTTTTAAGAAACGGAACTTAGAACATTCAGTTTGTGAGAAATTGTTAACCTTCTTTAGCCAACCGCATAAAAAAAACATAACTACCAACATGAAAATTCTAAGTAACACTTACAATGACAATTATGACGTTGACGGGAAGAACTGTCATAAATAGGGATGCGCAACGCATCGTATAGAAATCAATAAGATATTTAGAGTTCATCGATATCGATGAAATAATTTATATATATTACTAGCAACCCGTCCCGGCTTCGCAAAGGTAGCCTAATCGCCACCAAACTTCACAGGATCACCCGCTGGGCTAATTTGATGATTGCCTGAAAATTTCATCAAAATCGCTCCAGCCGTTGCTGCTCATGCAGTTTTTCTATTGGTAGATGCACCAGTTCTTCATTATCAACTGTTTTTAGCCACTCTCAACATCTGGAAGGCACAAAATATAAAAGGTTACTTCTAACTGACTACGTTTGACTGTGAATTTATTTAGTGTGATTTATAGTTATGAAAACACCAAATTTACACTATCAACGCAAATTAAATGGAATAGATTATTATACTTGGAATAGAAATTCTAGATTTATTTCTTAGTTAGGTACATAATGTGTCACAGGTAGATAATATCTTAGACTTTCTGACCCATTTCTTTAGCAGTCAACCTACTTAGACTAAATTAAATAAAAATTTTGATTAGACAAATAGGTAGGTATTACTGTAGGCACAAATGTTTTAAAACATTTCTTCATTAGAGTTTCAGCTAATCTTGGTTGATGGTATGAGGGTCGTATTACAGAATTTGAATGATGCTATTAAATTATAATGAGGTAGTGCTATGTGAGCACAAGATCACATTAACACTATGTAGATAAAACTCACCGGTTTGGATAAAGTGGAAACTTGGAAAAAAGCAACATATTTCCAGTATGCCAGGCCTCCTTGATACCGCAAACTTCACATCTTCTGTGACAAGGGTCACAGAAGATGTGAAGTTTCTGAACCATCATGTACCACCATAGTCACTGTCTCGTTATTTTATAGTAATAATAACAATAAAAGAGCCAATCATCTCGCACGAATAATTGACACTAATAGTCAATATCTCAATAAAACTGTGTGAGGATGAAACGGAGAAGCAGATCGCCCTTAAGATGACCCACTTACCAGATGTTCGACTCAACGTTAATACAATCACAGAAATTATTCTGATAAGTTGTATTCCCAAATCAGGAAAAAACAAACAGAAAAATCACAACACGAAGCAAAGCGTCGCAAAGCCAGACATGTTTGTTTGTGTGGTCATGTGGTGGTCACTTCCTAGTAGATGTTGGCCATCCTGAGATTCTGCGTTTGTTTCTGAATGTTGCCTAAAGAAGGTTACAAATTCCATAAAAAAATAATTTGTTCGGAGTTTCACTGGACTGCTGGTGACTAGTGGGTATGCAATAGTTACGTAGGTACTTACTACTTAGGTTACAAGACATTTTGTTTGATTACTAAAAATACAAAATGTCTTTGTTATTCGCATTCATACTTCCTTATTGCATGATCGTCTGTCGTCACAAGAAATAATTGAATTCAATAATAGACATATTATATAGACTCTCGAACTTGTTCATAGCAGTTCCCGCCTCCCGCCTCCCGTGAACTTCAATATAGGGTGATGCTAATCAGCTTGATTATCTTTGAGATTCAGGCCAAATTATTGGAAAGTTCAAATGTCAGCCTATCGATTTTATTCCTAATCTGTTACGATAATTATGAAGTTTCAGTATAAAACTGGCTATTTAAATCTGGAATATTGACCTGAATTTTTAAGCGGCTATAAATGTCGTCTGACCTATGTTCGTTTTAATTTTCTGGGGTCGGTTGGATGTGGGTATCTGAGTTTTGGTTATATTTTTGGCATTGGCTTCATGGGTATCAAGTTACTTAGTTTAGGGTTCGATAATCGTTGGCGGTTGGGATCAATAGCGATTCATCAACGTAACCGATAGCGCTCAAGGGCCTGCCCGTGACACAGTTTTTAACTACCCCAATACCGCCTAGATATAAATAGAACAAACTTTGTCCTAAAATATTATTTATCCGGCTTTACCTAAGTAAAGAAATATTCCCAAGTTCACGCTCGATCATAATTACAATTTTTACGCTTGTGTTTCTAAATTACTAGCGACACGCCATTGCTTGGCACGGTTTTTATGACTTGACAAAACATAAAGATTTTTTTAATTATGCGAGTTCAATTATTGGTTAGGTATGTTTAGTTTAATTATTGGAACACACACTTTCTGGACTATAATCTCTAATCTATGGTGAAAAACGCATCAACATCCGTTGCGCAGTGGAAGAATAAGCTGTCACACGGGCAGACACGAAAATTGAATTTAATTTATAATAATTATATTGTATTAAATAAAAACTATAATGAAAATTAATCATGAATTAATGCAATTACGCCGTCTGGCGTAGTTAGTTAGATCTTTGAGACTTTACGGGTAGTCTAATCAGAAGCCAGAAAGTCTGACGACCAGACTTACAAAGAGATATCGTGTTACCCAGTAATTCCGTCGCACCATGTCAAATAATGGTATTCAGGTGCCACCGGTTAGACTCAAAGCCAACCCCAACATAGTTGAGCTGTTCTCAACTAGGCAGGTGATTAATTACGATAGTTCACTAAGAAGTTTCCACTTATGTGAGCCCCTCTAATTTTCCAGTAAACCACACAAGCCAGACGAGAAATGGCCGCTGTACTCGCGCTCATCGCCCCACTACTACACGTACACCGCGGACGGGACCAGCGGCCCCGCCGGGCCCCGCGGACCCCGCGCCTCCGCCTGCGCCTTCTGGAACGACTTCCTCAACAAGCTCAATGGTAAGAAACATTCAGCATCGTAATTTAGGCCGAAAGATGTCCACTACTGAACATAGGCCTCCCAAGCTTCGCCACATCGACCTACACTAAATGCTTATGAATGGATTGCCAATAAGTATAAATGCTCTCGCTGTCCGATTATGCACTGATGCCACGTTGCACTTAGCGCGGCGTAATTGGTTAGCTAGATCAGCAAAACGTGTTCGATCGTAATTATTGCATCGAACAATGTTAAATGGTACAGATATTCTATTTTACGAAGTCCGTTCGGCTTTGATGGTAGTAGTGACGTATCCCGACAAGTGCGCTTGTGTGTGTAAAAGTGGGTAACGTTAACAAAGAAATCTGATATAAATTCAAGTCGAGATTTCATAATCGAAATAAAATTTTGGTTTTAAAAAGTTTTAGTGCATGTGCACGCTTGACAACATTCATAGCCAAACGGACTTCGTGACATAGAACATCTGTAGGAAACCACTAGCGTAGTTTTACGCAAGGTAGGTAGGTATCTTTTTGATTATATCATACGAAAAAGTCCCCCTAGTTATATTAACAGTTTTACTCGCTTATCTACTTCCTGGCATACTTGTCTATATTTTCCTTTGCTTCTACTATTAAAGAAATGGTTTTATCCTTGGCCTACTACGGCCTCAAGGTTTTCACAATGTCAGTTGCATGCGTGACGTGTGTGTGGATCGTGTTACCCAGTAACTGGGTTATGTCGGGCAGATAGGCAGTCGCTCCATGTAAAAGACTGGTATCCTGGCTGCATCTGGTTAGACTGGAAGCCGATTCCAACATGTAGATATTTATATTTGGTAAAACACGATGATAAACTAGATACTTAAGGCTCCTTCAAACAGGCGCGACGCGCGACACAAAGGCACCGCTCGTTGCGCGACTTGCGGTGCCTTTGTGTCGTGCGCGATTCGCGTCGCGCGTCGCGCCTTTTTGCAGTAGCCTTTATTTATACACACGATAAATATTTTGTAACGAAACTTCGAATACCGTTAGGCTCTTTGTACACGGCACGGTATTTTTATGGTACGATGTAAAAACCACGCCGTAGATAAAAGTCCTCGTCTACAAGCTTCCATAGTGATCCACACGACACTGACGACCGTGCCTGCACACGACGACTATACCGTAGTTTTTTACGACAAAAAAAACGTGTGTAAAAAGGGCCTTATCTACAGATTGGATAAATCGGACTGTAGTTCGACTTTTAATTAGTTGCAGTAAAATGACACTTCCTAATAACTCATTTCGGACTGAGTTTAGCATGTCAAATAAGTTTCGTTTGTTACACTATTCTGTAATAGAAAAACAAGATTTGGTTAATGGCCACGAAAAAACAAAAAGACCCCAAATTCAGTCATTTATGTAACACATAAGCTGACATTTTACTGCAGCTAATTAAAAGTCCGACTATAGAGTTGCTTATATTCAAACTAAAACCGGTTTTTAACTTACGACATAACAACTGTAGATTTTAACTGGAACACAGTGGAAAAATCTTGAAATGTACAACACAAAATTTTATTTATCATTCAATACATTCATAACTTTCTTTTAAACTGTCCTCGTACCTTTTAATCGTAACACGTGTCTGTTAAGTTTAACTATCGTCCGAGAGACTTCCAAAGTTTAAGTGCTTGGCCAGACTGGCAGCTCGAACGCGGGGCGGGCGCGGCGCGGCGTGCTCAAACAAAAGAACTTTATTTGAATGTCCATAGTGGGCACGCGGGCGCGGTGAGCGGCGCGGGCTGCTAACGCCATAGCTCGTTCATACAAGTGGCCGCAGAGGGCGCGCGGGCGGCCCGCGTGCGTACCGGGTTTCTCAAACTAGTTCGAGCTTTTATAATAAAATTAAGTCTTCTTCATGTTTGTTATATTGACAAACACTGGACAACACACATAATACAGCCGCGCTCGACCGCAGACAGGCAGATCACGCGCGTTCCCGCACCCGCGCGGCTCCCCGCCCCGCGGTGCCAGTCTGGCAAAGCACATAACTTTAAAAGTGACCAGTCAAGGGCTTAAAACTGTCTTGTAGTTATTAAAATTGTGCATTCAACGCATTAAAACTTAAACTAACTGTAAGTTAAAGTAAGTTGGAAACTATAGTAGAGTTTTATTATTCACTTATGTATTTGTTGGGACCAGACTTTACGGCGACGTTGGCGACCGTTTTTAACTAGGCAATTAGGTAGAATATTAAATGTAAAGCTGACTATTAAACCCTCTATTGTTTTCACTGAAGTTTAACCCATATTGTGTTGAATTATATACAAAATATTTCTTTTCATACAATTTCAGTTCAGGTTAGTTTGACGAAACAAATTGTGAAACGATTATAATAACCCAGTCCGATAATATTACAAATATTTAATATTAAAAATAAATAAATATTTAATAATTAATTTTATTTTTTTTATTTTTAATATTAATAATTAATTAAAATCTATTAGACCAAAAGTCCATTTACTATCAAACTGGGTCTACAAATATGAGCATAAGAACAGTTTATATTAAAATATGTAATTAATTACTTTAAAAAAATGAAAGATTTGTTGTGCTCTGGGCATGTAAGATGAAGGAGGTGAGCCTGTGTGTGTGTAGAAAATGGAAAAGTTTTAGCTAGTAGATTCTTATATGGAGTTCACAAGTTTATCTGACAATAACTGTATGCAGAGGCAGGGACATCAACGCACAACCAGTTTCCATGGATTCAGACCATGATTCTAGACCCCCTAGAGTAGAAATTTTTCGTAGGTTATAAAAAAAATCTGCTGTTTCATAGCAAAGTCCTACTCGATCAAAATGTACTGAACAGCTAATTTTATTTTTAATAACTGGCGAACAATTTCAGCGCATGGAGGTTCAGAATTATGTATTGAATCTGTGGTTACAGTTTGCGCGTCGATGACCCATGCCACCCCGTATGTGGTCTATTCCAAATTTTTATTATTTCATATAATTTCTGCTTTCTGTGTTATTCTGGTGTGTTATACCTACTGTATTTTCTCTTTACAGAACTGGAGCACATGCCATGTGACGGGGCAGTTACTGGTCCATACAGCAGTGTCGCGGGCACCACTCTGCCCATACTCCTGCTGACGACGCTCGCCACTACTGTCGCGTTGTAAACGAGGCATGGCAGTGCACTTGAACAACTCAAGTGAATATTTACGCAGTAGGGAAAAGTAGACAAATTATTTACACAAACTAGAACAATAAAAATGCAATTAAATGTTTTACTTCACAATTAATTATAAAATGAAAGTTTCATTGAGAATATTCTTGAGATATATTTGTATAACTGAAACTGCTATTTTATAATTGTCTGCGAAGACCTAGGTGGGTATTGCAGATGGCATTTCGAATTTTAATATCGGCTACTAAAGTACTAGAAGTAATTGTTGTATTAATTAAATATATTTTATCACAATCTAACATATCACTGGCGTGTAGAACGTGAAATGAAATCAAAATGGACAATGCAAGAGACATTACAAAATGGAAACTTTAAAAGTGAAATTGTGATGTGAATTTGTACGTGGAAAATGAAGAAAGGACATTAATAAAAAGCTGATTATATTATATTTCTTTTCTGTATCATAATAATATCGTAGCAAAAGTATGTTGAATGTTAAATAATTTAGTTTACGATGTTCCTGTAACTAGATGTTTCGTATGTTTGATGTTTCATATATTTAGTTAATGTGTATTTCATGTTATGAGTATGGATTTATAAATGTCGGCGGATTATTATAATGCCTGTGCGTATATAATAATGTAAGTTATACTTAGAGAAAGTATTTATACGTCGGCTTTCATTGTTAAAGCGAAGCTTTCACACACGACAGTTTGATTAAAATCACTATACATATCAAAGTGTGCCTCTGCTTAAATAGCAAAATGACATATCTTATTCGTAGCAAAATTTTACGATTTTATATATTAATGGTAATATAGAAGTCGAGTGTATACTGTGAGATGAATTTTTATCAATATATTTACCTACTACTATTGTATTTAGGAAGCTAATATTCGTACCACTTGAGGATCTTATGAACTCCAAATTCTTATGACTTCGAACAGATATTAGTATATTTTGTGAATAGTCCCTTCTTTAGAATAGATTGCGATATTCTGAGCGCTGAGTAGACTTATCTGTACCTTACTTATTGTATTGATAGGCAAAGCACAATATACCGTTAATAAATTAGTACAACTAAGTCACACGATTCTGACACTTATTGTAACACAGATTGAGTATTCTTTCCTTGATAATGTCAAAATCAATATACATATCAGTAATGTAAAACTTATATATGTGGAAATTATATACAGGAATCTATTCGTCTTCACAATAGCCGTGAATTCCGAAACAGTACGTAATTCGTAGCTTAATAACGCTTTAAGTGAAAAATTATCTTATGAAGTTAGTAACAATTTTATACTTTTAACATAATATTTGTACTAAAGAAACGTTAGCGGTAATAAAATATTTGTACCTATGCGATCGTCAATTACTATCCTTGGACAAGAGAGAAGGAGTAGCGGTGGAATATGGAAAGAAAGTAGCCATGCTTACACAAAACGACAAGAAAAATGTTGATTTAGTACTGAATAATATCGATATTACCCTTTCCCTAACAGTAATGGATTCCGAACTATCCTAAACACACTTGTGACCCTTTTATAAGCACGAAGTAGTTTAATAATTTGATAAAGCTACGGTTTCCTAGAAGAGCGGTGGCAGCACTTAACGAATGTAATGACAGCTGTCATGAAAACGATGACAGCGACAATGATTTAAATCGTTAGATTCACCCTACCGCGTCAAAAGATAGTCACGTTTCTGTTTCCTTTTGACATCTTTGACAAATCAAATCAAAAGTTATTTATTCAAATTAGGCTGAGATTCAGCCTTTCGAACGTGAAAATTACATAAGATAATCCCCCAAAATGCCCGCCCTTCACCACTTCCTAGTGCTTTCGCTAGGCAAAAGAAGTGGCGCAACAAATTCCTCAACAGCACAGCTGTCTGTTCAGTTATAAAACTTGATTCATACAATGACACAGACTTAACTTGATTGTCATGGAAATGCTATTTAATTATGTGTAAGCTCACTCTTCTCAGTATGAACACTTTTTCACGTGACTAAGTACAGTGAGAGAAAATCTAGCGATTTAAATCTTTGAGCAACGGGGTTTGACCTAATGTCAAAAATGGATGTAACTGGCAGATTTTCATGATGGCCGTTATAATATGACTGACTTGCTTTCCTAGAAAATCAAAGCTTAACCCAACTTTACATTACTTGTACTCGTACAACCCCTAACAGTGTTTTCATAAATTAATAGGGAATAAAACTAACATTGGCAAAAGTTGCACACACTCGCTTTCTTGTTGAATTAAGCACAATTTGAGAAGTTGTATGGGATAGCTTTAATTAGTAAGAATAAGGTGTAAAGTGATCTAAATAAGGATTGTATTATAAGTAGCAATTTCAAATAATGTTAAGATCTGTTTTAACCAAAATATTATGTTTAAACGTACAGTTGTAATGATATGATTCAACTAATGTAAACTGTTTACAAATATTATTTATATTTTGTAGAAATATAAATAGGAAATGCGTTTCATTCACATTATAGTACAGATTGAGTATTGCACTAATTTAAACACGGTTTATATTTTGAATTTAACTGCAAAAACAATTTATTATAAGATATTCTTGTTACTTACTTGTGTCAAACTTATTATATTGTGCAATCAATCCTTATAATATACCAAATTTGAATAAATGCATAATTAAAACTGGTGTTATTTTTATAAGTTTTAATAAATATTTATCAATAACTATAATTATGTTAAATCTTCATAAAAAAGTGTAAAATAGATCGTAATAAAATATATGAACCAACTGTAGATAGAAATAATCATCGATTTATGAAACCTGCATCCTAATTGCGTAACACACTAACAATCACAATTAAAAAAAAATAAGGAATTTTCTAATTCATTGCTTCATATTTTTGAAACTTTCGTTAGCTCAACACGCAAATAACTCAATGAACGTGGCTGAACTGTCAATTAAAGACATTGGGATCTAAGTGTGCTACACAATTACCCCACAGGTCGTTATTTGTTTTCAATAGGCCTAAATTTTGTTTTCACTCATAGATCTATGTTATACATATATGTGTAGGGTCAACCCTACATTCTATCGCTGTATGAGACGATATCGATACGTACTGTTTGTTAATATATATTTGTTGTATAAGCTACTCATTAGGCGTAGTGAATAGCGTAGCATGTAAGACTTAGATTCGATGTGATTGCCATTAGAATTTTATGTAACTAATACTGTACTCTCTTATTTTCTCTCTGCAAATACGGCTATGTAGGCAGACTAGTATGCAAACTATTGATCGGAAAAAATCTATGAAATATATGCGTAAAATAACAATAATCAATAACATTTGTATGTATGTAAAACAGCTCTTAAATGTGTAGTCAATTAGAGAAATCTACAATGGTATTATTTGTTAGATAAAATAAATGTTTAATGTTATTTGTGTAAAAGCTTATATCTGTTACGCAAACGATAATAGTAGATACTGCTTTACAAATTAGGTGCTAATTTAATGTGTGTATACATGAGTGTGCACTTATTCGTTCTATCACTGAAAACTAAATGCGAATGACGTCGACAATATGTGTTTTATATGTTGGACCCACGTGTCGTGTGCTCTTAGCGCTTTCTGTAGGTGAAAAAAACAACGTTTTATAACTTGTTTTTCTTCATACGTTCATCTAATCGTAACGCTAAAATTATTATCAAAATTAGTTATTATTGTCATAGAATTTGAATGTCGAAAAAAAATCTAGTATATTTTTATTATTACGTAAATTCGTTTGTACAGTTGCACGAATATTTATTTCACCGTAGCGGGAATAAACTATTTTTGTCAAAATACTGTTACACAATAGTGGTATATATTGCTTTTAAATAAGTATTTGTTTATTATCTCTATCCAAAAAATTACTCAATAAAATTTAATTAAAATGTTTGTTTTTTTTATTCTGTTGTTATTGAAATTAAATGAAACCACCGATTTCTGAATGCTTGTTGAAATGAATCTGTTGTTGTATTTTAGGTCAAGTGGTTTGAAAAGCTGCTACTTTCGTACTATAATTTGTCTATCACGGTAAATAACTTTAAGTTTGACAGTCAGACTGCCCTGTCCGAAACCGGGTATAAAGGCCCTATAACTCTTCACCAGGCTACAGCGACATCTATATTTTCTGAGCAACACTTTGTATAGTATATCCAAACTCCGTTTTACAATAACAGGTTGGGGCGGCTGGTATCTCATGCGGGGTGAATTAGTGAGGACGTCTGATCCAGCAGGTTTACAGCAACGCTTATAGAGGTAGTTATATACAAAAAAATAAGCGTACCTTTGTTTTTTTATATATATTTATCTACTTACATGTACCGTTACAGGATTACCCAATGCGATATATGCGCTTATACTAATGTTTTGTAGGTAAGTACTAATTTTACTTATTTATTAAACATCAATTATCAGGTACTTACTGAAAAAATATAAGTTTTATAGCTAGAATTCCTTTTATCACACAAGTGTTCTATGACACTTTTACCCTCGTGCTTGAAATTGTTCTAGAGCACCCTCTAACCAAATAAGATGAACTAATATGTATTTTTATGGCTCTTTCAAAAGTATTCTTCAAACCCCAGTATTCCTCTTCGATAATTTTTATAAAGCTGAGGTCCCACTTCCAAGAAACATTCCAATAGCTCTCCTAACGTCAGTATGTGTGTTGAGATTTTTGACCCTTTTTGAGTTTTTCGCAAATATCTCAAAAACTAGACGTACTTGGTTAAAAATAATGAAATGTTCTGTGTATGTTCTGTGTGATGTGTTCTGTTCTGTAATGTCCTCTTCTGTAACATCCCTTGGGATATTTGTTTGCAACTTAATGAATTACTTTTAATTGACTTTGACTGTGACATTTGTATTTTTTTTTGGTTTCACAGCACGTGTGACACAAATTTGCCTCTCTAGTTTTTACTTCCATACCAAGCACTAAAGGTACTTAGCAGCACACAGTAAAAATAATTAGCCTCTTTTAATGATACCTTCTATATAATGACTCGGCTGTAAGCACAAGAATAAATATATGATCTGTGTCTCAAACCATCGCTACATCGCCGCGTCAGCGCTTTGTTTGGAGTAATTCATTGGTTCTGATATTCATTAGTCATGAGTTCTGAGTTCACATTCACAGAAGCAAATCTCCGTCCACATTTATTGGGAGAGATGTTGGCGTATTTGTTACATACAAGTGGCGAGTAGTTTAATAGATTAATAGCTCCAGTCATCGTAGCAACATCGTAGCACCGTCGTAGTGGCGTCGCGCATCGTAGCGTTATCGTAGCGGTGCGTAGCGGCCACGTAGCGATGTCGTAGCGGTTTCGTAGCGGCGCCATAGCAGTGTCTTAACAGCATCGTAACAGCATTTTATTAGTTAATAGTCCTTTAAATTTTAATATGTAGAGAAGGAAAGGGCAGGTGCAGTCAATATAAAAAAATATATATTTTGTGTATTTTCAATGATTGATTTCTGAATTTCATAATTCATAATATCTGGCTTAATGTATGTTGAGGAACTCGTGGATAAATATAAACAAGTACACGGGTCGATCTCTAAAGTGAAACCATGCATGCTGAGGTCAGTATTCAGATCGGCGGCGCGTGTGTATCATTACACCTCCGTGCCTCGAGTTGGTCCTGGCTGGCATTCGTAGAACTTTGACGATCGTTATAGGTAGTTGGAAGCCCGACAACCAGTCTCTGAAGTCAGTGAAAGTCTGACAATCAGTCTTGCCAGGTGGTATCGTATTATTCAGTCACTGGGTTGTGGAGTCACTCCATGTAAAAGACTTATATACAGCTGCATCAGTTGGACATTGAGCCGACCTCGACATAGTTGAGAAATGGCTAATGAAGATGAACTAGCTTAAGGGGCTTACAGGACCTAAACACAAGAAACGCAAGTTTTAGAAACAACAAAGTATATGATCGACTACAGTAAAAAAAATCAGAAAAATATATGACATTCTTCAGGATATATGCTAGATACAACTAATTTGATACGATAGAAAAAAATCCTAAAGATACCTCTAAAAACTTTCTTTTTACAACAAAAACCATACTAATATACATACAATCATTTTGATGTTTTGTCAGATTGTTCTACAAGCAACACACAATCATTTAGTGTTTTAATTTTTTAGTCCAAACAATAGATTTTTTGTAATTAAATAATTGCTTCATATTTTGCAATAAATCACCAGCGTTGTGTCATCGCGCTTCTCTTTCTTTTCAATGCAGTCCGTCAGTGATCGCGCTTTAGGTCATGTAAGCCCCATAAGATGTTGACTGTATTTAATGTAGGGAGTAAGTTTGAAGGTAAAGTAAAAATAAGACAATTCGACATGTACATTTATTTATTGACAAATAGCTAGAGCGTTAACATTTAACGCGATCGTCTTAATGCATGACTAGATAGTGATACTGATAATTTGGTGATAAACTTTTACTTTTAATTCTGTAACACACGAACTACGTAACAATACAGAAAACTTATTACCAATTAGTTTCTTAATGCTACATTAACATGTGATGGTTTATGTTCTACTACTTGTAATATTAACTTATGCTTAAACTGACACGGTTTTGATAAAATTTAGGGCTTAGTTACATAGTTTTGCTTCAATTTGTGGCCATTGTTTCCACTGATCCCCTCATTGGATGCGAGCTTGCGTCCCGAGAAGGGTCCTGTCTAAATCTGGCATCGACGCTGAGTAGCAACTTACCTCTAACAGAGATGAATTGCTTGATCAAAGTTTGCGTCTTAGACGAGATCGACAGGCTAGTCCATAATAGCGCAAACTTTCACCGATTGATTGATTAATCTAATAAACTTACATTTTCTAATACAGATAATCTACCGTCATTACGTGCAGTGATAAGTATAAGTAATGACGGTTAACGTCAGCTTTTTAATCTCTATTCTATCTACATCCAATCAGTAAAATTACTCATTAAGAATAATTTAAATAACAGAAAGTTCAACGGTCAGTTTATAAACCTTCACGTGCCTAAACGATTGAACTCGTTACGAAGAACGTGAAATAAATAAATTGCATTCAAACATCATCCCTGGGGCCGTAGTCGAGAGGCTACTGAGAGCGCGTGTTTTCGTTTAGAGGTCGTTTAGGCCGCACATGAGGTCAGCATGTTCCAGGTCCTCGAGTGGGAGGGGGGCGAAGGCGAGAGTCGCAGAGTTGTGGTAGCGTCCACTGGACACCAGCCGCACCACGGTGTCTTCACAAGCAATGAACGCTGGACGCCGAGCTGAAAAATATCCTTTAATTTAAGAATAGAATAAAATATTCTTTATTATGTACATCATATAAATTACACACATAAATATAGAAACTGTACAAAGGGTGACACAATGGGCGAGACAATTACACAAGATCTACTTAATACATTTCTTAAATTAGACATGAGGAGATCCGCAGTAGAACCTCCCTTACCCTTCCTCTCACAGAGAGGAGGCCTATGTCCCAGCAGTGGGAACGTTATAGGCTTATTATGCTTGCTTATACTATACAGGAGAACCAAGGTAATCGACACAGCCCGAAGAATTGCCAAACTTAAGTGGCAGTGGGCAGGGCACATTGCTCACAGAACAGATGGCCGATGGGGCCGAACTGGAGTGGCGACCGCGTACCGGAAGATACGTCTTCCAACACTACGGTGTTGAAAGGCCTCCCACAAGGTGGTCCGACGACCTTGTAAAGGCTGCAGGAACCCGTTGGATGCGAAAAGCACAGAACCGGCCGAAGTGGAGGTGCTTGGGGGAGGCCTATGTCCAGCAGTGGACGTCTTTCGGCTGAAAATGATGATGATGATTATGAAATAAAATTCTTAAATTCATTCATTCACTGACAGACAACGCATGGCTTCTCAACCACAAGCATAAAAGTGAGCACTGAGGCCCTTTGTAGACGGCACAGGTTCTTTACGGTACGGCATATAAACCGCACTGTAGGAAAAAAGTGTCCGTCACAAGCTTCCGTAGTGATCCATACAACAGTGCAGACTGTGCCTACACACGGCGAATAAACCGTACCTTTTCGCGGGGAAAAAACGTGTGGCCAAGAATAGTAGATTGTTGCATCGAGCGCAAAGTTATTAATGCACGAGAGTTATGTTTCACTAAATTAACACGAGTGCATTAATTACTCACTTTAGCAAGGTGCGTAATCTACTTTTCTTTCAACTACCAATTTACCTACCGTGATAAAATATACTTACTCAAAATAAAAACTCAAGTTAATGAAAACAACAGTTTTCCTAAGCTTTTAAATATTTATCCCGCGTCTTTTGCGGCAAAAGGTTATTAACAATTGCATTTGTAGCTGCTTTTATACTTTCTGGAGTTGCATTTATATCGCTATCGCTATTTCCATTTTTTAAATCTTTTCTTGCTAAATATGAAGTATCAAAGTTTTACAATGGTACAAAATGCGCGCCATTTGTTTATACACCAAGTCGGTTTTATTCAACCGATTTTTATTTTCAGCCAGTATCTTTTCGATCATACATAGCGTACATTTTATATTAAACTTAATAGGAGACATTAAGCCTCTGTGGTAAATTTATATCTAAATAAAAACAGCGCATTAATGAGAAACTGTGCAACCATGAGATTTCATACAACATTTCTGCACTGTTTTGGTTCTAAGCAAAAAATACGTCCTTTGTGATTGATTTTGTAGTGATTAATGATAACATTATTACGTAGTTGGAAGAAAAAGTTTTTATGGATGTTCGTAATTTTTGCCAATGGGAAATCTCATCGGGCCTACGGCTTTTTTTTCATAAATTTACATGTTATAACATGCAATAAGCTCTTTGGGTCTTAAAGTGTCCGATTGTGAGTACAATAAAAAGCAATAAAGAGTGAGTTCCGACAGAAAAGCAATTTGGGTGTCATTCCCTTTTAACGTTATATGGAAAAATCCAGTAGTATGCTGAGGATTTATTGAAATACGCGTAACATTACGTTTTTTTTTTATCGGATTATGAAATGGAACTGGAAATACTGCTTATTTTTGAAACTTCGACGATTACAACTTTCAACTTTTACATCTATTGAAATAAATAATATTGAAATATCTGTTTATAATGTCAAAATAACAGCTTTTTATTAAATGGATATAATGCAAGTATGTACGAGTATATCCGGTACTTATAAGAAAAACAATTTTAACCTATTTTGTCTCTCTGTTTGTTTCGGCTAATTTCCGAAACAGCTGGACCGATTTTGACGAGACTTTCACTGGCAGATAGCTGATGTTATACCTAAGGAGTAACTTAGGTTTTTTTTTTGTTTTCCGACATCCATGCGAACGAAGTCGCGGGCACAGCTAGTTATTAATAACATTAGCCTACTGATTGAATAAGCCATATAAACAAAAAAGAAAATAATGCTTAGCATAGCATATAACAATTAAAATAATGAAATATATGTAAGTCACTTAATAAATAATAAATAATTGGCCATGTTAAGGAATAATATTATATGATTGGCCATTTTATGCCATTACATGCTACGGACGCATATAATGTTTCTAATTTTCCGGGACGTAGGATACTTTTCTTCCTGGAAAATAATATCATAATAAAAGGTATGACAGTGACGGGTAAGGTATGATATTCCACTTTGCCAAATTTAATTAGATTCGGTTTGGTAATTTGGTCGTGAAAACGTGACACAGACAGATTTACTTTTACGATTTCTTGCGGAAAATCATAAAAGAATAATTATATTTTTATGTATAGGTCCTACCTATCACTATTCATAAGGTCTGTCCCATTGGTCTAGTGGTCGCAAGCGCTACTGCTCAGCATGAGGTCCTGGGTTCGATTCCCGGGTAGGGTAGTGTGAATTTGTGCCCGGTTGATGGCAATTTACTCGCCCCCTATTACATGAGACCTAAACATAACTGGCAAACTCTACTGTACTGTAACTGTACTGTACTGTAGGTGTACTATAGGTAAAGAAAGAAAGAAAGAAAAACTATTTATTGCGACTCGTACAGGAAGATCACAAACTAAACACACACCACACACCTACACACCCAACCACCCCCATCCCCTACACCTCTGTCTAAAGCAAAGGTTACCTAAAAGAGCGGTGACCGCCACATGCGGCCGTAATGTCTAAATACAGAGCGTTTTTTGACACCTTAATGTCGATTATAAAAAAAAAAATATACAATAAAATGGTATTATAGATTCTCCTGAACTTTTAGAAAAATGAAATTTAGTATCCCACGTAGTAGCAGCCGCTTACTAAGCCGAAGGACTTTCGTCCTGCCTCATAGTTGGACTAAAATCGGTAATTTTTCTCCCATTTTCCGCATGCTTTCTCTTGCAAACTCCACTCGTGGTGAAATAGATGTCTTGGAAGGTTCTGTAGCCAATTTTAGGACTGAACTTAGAGTCTTAATTGTTTATTTTATTTTAATCTTTTTTAAGTATATTTAATTGTTCTTTGCCAAAACTTTTTCATTATCTATGGAAAAGTTCACATTTTGTAAGTTTTGTTTAATTTTTGTTTTTTGAATACTAATTGTTTTACTTAAATAATGCATGCTAGATTCACGTCTAGTAAGTAGGTAGATGTCAATAAGAAATATTGTGTAACTGTTTTAATGCATTTGTGATTGTACATCAGTGTTGCGAATTATATGAAACAAAAAATATATATAGAAATACAGACGTGATATTAGATTTATATTCTTTTATGTATAATTCCTATCTATCACTATTAATAAGGTAATCTAAAATACATTTCGCCTTGAGATTCCCCACTTTGTTGTCGAGAATGGAAGATGAAAAAGCCGCGTATTCTTACAAAGTACCTGCTTATTGCAGCTACACCTCTATTTGAATCCTCACAAGGGAAAATTATTTTTCATGCAATAATGAACAAAATAAAACGTTCAGAAGAGTGAGTCATATTTTGATGCCTTGTAGTATTTTTAGATTGGGCCTAGATAGAATGTCACGCACTTTAGGAATGCCTAATTGTGCTTAACTCTGTTAGGGCATTATCTAATTTACAATAGTTACCATAAAAGTGTTCCAAAAACGATTTTTTTCGTATCTTTACACATGATGATAGACGGAGGGTTAGCCAAACAATCAGGATCAGGTTAAGCTACGCCTGCCGCGGTTGGTCTGTGGATGGGTGACCATCTTTATAAACCGTGACCCCTCCGTGCCTCGGAAAGCACGTTAAGCCGTTGGTCCCGGCTGTCATTCGTGGATCTTTGACAGTCGTTACGGGTAGTCAGAAGCCCGAAAGTCTGACAACCAGTCTTACCAAGGGGTATGGTATTACCCAGTAACTGGATTGTGGAGGTCAGATAGGCAGCCCCTCTATGTAAAATGCTGGTATTTAGCTGCACCCGATTAGACTGGAAGCCGACCCCAACAAAAGGCTAGGCAGATGGTAGGTATGTTGCGCCGACCCCAAATAAATTGGGACAAAGGCTGAAGAATGATGATGACTTACGTTTCAAATAATACATTTTTACCTTCAGTAGAATCAAGTCCACACACGCTATCTTGGACCTCCATTTTGGTATGGTCGAGTCCGTTGGCGCCTCCGATGTCCACGTAATCAGATAAGCCGCGCTTTGTGCACTGTGGAAGGAAAGAGCTCGCTATTTATTCTGATACAAAGAAATACAAACACTGCGACAGTAAAGGGATTCTAAGAGGGTATGTTTTACATAGAGAGAGCAGTCAGTGGTGGCCCAGTGGTAATGGCCGCGACTTACGAGTTGTAGGTCGTAGGTTCGATCCCAAACAGGTGCTGCTTTACTTTGTGTAAATTATTACATCACCACTACCGCACTGGGCCCTCGTGGTGGCTTACGGCCCACTCCCTCTGACTGAGAGGAGGCCGGAGTCCCAGCTATGGAAAGATTTAAGGCTAATTAATTATGATGTTTTATGTCGATACGTATATTATGGTTTACTTGTTTTAAATCCCACAAACTGTCGTCGGATCACTAAAACCAAGAGCTTCCTGCATCGCTTCAGGTAAATGGCGATGTAATTAACAATGAGCTTCCTGCATCGCTTCAGGTAAATGGCGATGTAATTAATAATGAGCTTCCTGCATCGCTTCAGGTAAATGGCGATGTAATTAATAATGAGCTTCCTGCATCGCTTCAGGTAAATGGCGATGTAATTAATAATGAGCTTCCTGCATCGCTTCAGGTAAATGGCGATGTAATTAATAATGAGCTTCCTGCATCGCTTCAGGTAAATGGCGATGTAATTAATAATGAGCTTCCTGCATCGCTTCAGGTAAATGGCAATGTAATTAATAATAAAATGGAAATGTAATTTTTCTGATTAACTTTTTCTGATTTTAATCATTTTCACAATTCTACACATCGTGAGATATTTGCCGATCTTTTCGTTCTTCGCATAGCGCCAATCTCGCTGTCGTCACTTAGCATATTACTTTTTCTGATTTTAATCATTTTCACAACTCTACACAACGTGAGATATTTGCCGATCTTTTCGTTCTTCGCACAGCGCCAATCTCGCTGTCGTCACTTAGCATATTCCTTTTTCTGATTTTAATTATTTTCACAACTCTACATAACGTGAGATATTTGCCGATCTTTTCGTTCTTCGCATAGCGCCAATCTTGCTGTCATCACTTAACATAATCAGCCTATAATATTCCCACTGCTGAGGCACCGGCCCCCTCTCTGTGAGAGGGAGTCACTTAGGTATTTCACTTTGGCATTTCTTAACAACCCCTACACAGCACAGATGATTGGTATGACCAATGCAGACCCTAAAGACAATAGGCCACCTGCCTACTTTTTAGTAGACCACATTCCACATAGATATCTCATCAACGATGACATTAATTTTCTAAAGCATTGCTAATGGAAGTAAACACTGTACGTCCTATATTTGTAGTTGAATTCTGTCTCCCGTAGTTCTACAATCATCACAAATTTCAAAGCCTACACACATTTCCTAGTGGATTTGCGGTTTGAATTACAAATTCTGAATGCTATTATAGAGTGTAAGCGGGCGTTGTTTAGATATTCATGGCCAATTATCCTGTAGCTGAACATGTTAAAGATTATATTTTAATTAATATTATAAGCCAGGAAAGGGTGGTTCATGTAGGTACGGTTATAGAATAGAATATTCTTTATTATGTACATCATAAATATTACAGAATATAGATGTAGAAATTTTACAAAGGTGACACAATGGGCGGTCTTATCGCTAAAAGCGATAGTTATACTCAAAATTAGAAAAAAGGACTACAAAAATATGACCTTATTACTCTAAAATCCAGACGCACCCTACTTGAGATGATGACCCTATTTAGTATATGCCGTAATAAAGTCGAATGTACTATAATCTAGTGAACAGTTTGTGCTACCTGATCCCTCGTACCGTACATGGTCGAGAAGTTCGCTCGAGACACATGTTTGCAACTGCTTTTTGTAGTAGAACCAACTCAGGCGTACGCTTACCGCTGCATCGATTAGTTGACACCTACATTAGGCAGTTTGGCTCAATTGATATTATGTTTCTCAGCAAGGCTATATTTAGAAAAGAAATTGTTACTATTTTAAGTGATTAGAACCCTAATAATTAAGTAATTTCCACTTTTATTCTGTTTATTTTTATATCGTTTTTTCTAACAACTAGTAGACCTGTTTATAACACACATTATTACGTTTTTACATTATTTTTTTTGTGTTTGTGTGTACGTAGATATGTGGATAACGTTGTAAGTAGTGTACTTGTTACCTCTATTATTAAGTTCTAACCTATGTTTACTTATTATTACGCTACTGTTTGTTGTCCCCAAATAGATAAAAAAGAATGAAAAAAACATAAAAACTTAAATAAAAAAACAAAAGAAAAACAAAATACGGCGGCAAAATTGTTAGTAATTCATTAAGTTAAGGAAAATTAAAATTGTTTCATTAATATTAATTAGTGAAAAGGGATTAGATTGTTTTTCTTTTTTATTTTAACGTGCCGTGTGAGCTTTAAGAGTCATGTCACGTCGTCATTTGAGCCGAGATGAAATGATAAGAGCCGTGGGCATGTTAGAAAATGGTGTTATTCAACGCGTCGTTGCTGAGGCCCTACACGCCAGCCAAAACGTGATATCAAGGTTGTGGTCACGTTATCACAGTACTGGGGATGTGACTGAACGTCACACGTGTAGATATCGTGTTACTACGCGGAGACAGGATCCATTTCTCCAAATGACCGCCAGAAGATAACCCAATATCACAGCGATGCAACTAGTTCAAAGACTCAGGAGGACCACCAGCTGCTGGTAAGCGATCAAACCGTGCGAAGGAGGTCTTGAATGAAGTTGGTCTTCATGCTCGAAGACCGCTACGTTTTCCAGCATTGCGACGTGGCAAACTACCACGACGAGGTAGTAAAGCCTGTTATTGACCCACACATAATCAAAATGGGTCAGGAATTTCTACTCATGCACAATAATGCTCCTTCCCATACGAAGCGGCTGGTGTCGGCCGCTCTCCGAGGCCACGATATTCATGTTTTGGATTGACCTGCACAGTCGCTCGACTTAAATCCTATCGAGCCTGAGATATGTTACAACGAAAACCTTTGAGAGATTTCCCTCCAAATTTGACGAAGGAACAACAACTTTAGGCCGGCTCCACACGTTGGCCCCAATATTGGCCCCAACGCTATTCGTCCAACGTGTGGATCTAGAAAATGGCATTGGTCCCAACGTTGGGGCGAGTGTTGGTAGTTGGCCGGCTCGTGTCGGTTTCATCAAAGGAATCTGCGCCAACGTTCGCGATCTGTCCACACGTTGGCGCTTTGCTCAGTTCTGTTACAACACGCAGCGAGTGCGTACGTCGAGCGAGAATGGCTTCCTCATCCACAAAATCGCCACCGGCATAGACAAATGAAAAAGTAATAGAATTTATTGAACTTTATCAAGCACATCCAATAATATGGGACGCAACTCGAAAGGATCGAAGGCTTTTTATTTTTTCTCAGTAACAAATATAAATGTGCACTCATCATTACTATAAACGCTCTCAGAGCAGTTTCGATTTCTGTATCGGACATCTTCACATTGGCCCTGACGGGACAGAACTAGTTTATTAGCCAACGTGTGTACGCCTCACCGAGTTTGCAGTCCAACGTTGGTACGAGCGTTGGGACCCACATGTGGAGCCGGCATTACAAACACTTGTAAAGAACATGGGACCTCATACAGCAGCAAGACATTGCTAATTTAATTTTAAGTATGAACAATCGATGTCGATGTGTGGAATGTGAATGGAAGAGGTGGCAACACTGATTATTAATAATTAGATTTTAACAAGATTTTTTCAATTTTAATTAAAATTAATAGTTTTAAGTATAAGAAGCAATGAAGTTTTTTAATCATACTAATTTTCTACGGCGATTAAAAAAAATTAAAATTTTTATTCTAAACGAAAAAATCACGAACTGTTTTTTATTTAAGACCTTAAAATAACCTATCATTCTTCCATTTACAATATTAGAAAATTCTTCATAGATTTTTAGATATTTGATGAATATAAAATATCCCTAGATATTTTATATTTCATCAAATATCTAAAAAAGTCAGGTAAAGTCAAGTAAATTCAAAAGTAATTATATAACTAATATTTTAAAAAATATAATTTAAAAAGAGTGTCCATGGAGTTTCTTGCCCGTTCTTCTCCATAGGTACCTACGCTTTGGAATGGGCAACTAACTTCATATTTTCTGACTTACCGACTTCTTGACAATTCAAAAGTGCCTGTTAATGGTTTAATTGAAATAAATGCTTTGAGTTTGAATGAGTTTGAGTCTTACGTCAAAAATAGTCTCCCATTAAAGTGACTAACTAACAAAATAAATTTATTAACTTTGATGAGCCTTTAAATGAAGCTCAACTCGTTTTGGAATTAGATAGTCTCTCAATTTTGTAGAAATTGTATCATTTTAATTAATCTCGTGACTGCTATTATGTAAATAAATAACCTCGAATGTCGTTAAAGCAATTTTTAACACTAATTCTATTTCTAGTAGACTCACAAGTAAATTCAGAAAATCTAATCAAAATCATATCAGATATCGTTTCTCATAATTTTAGCCTATAATGTTCCCACTACTAGGACACAGGCCTCCTCTGATTGAGAGGGAGTGAGCCGTAATCCACCATGCGGGCCCAATACGGGTTAGTAGATGTCACAAGTCTGCAAATTTTTGGTTCCAGGACATGCCGGTTTCCTCACGATGATTTCCTTCACCGTTTTGAGAGCAGTGTCGATGAAATAATTTACACAAAATAAAGCGCATGTCTGGAGTTCGAACCTATGTATTTTCTTTCTTTATTTTCGTTCTTTCTTTCCTTTCTTCCTTTCTTTTTTTCTTTTCTTTCTTGTCTGTCTTTTCTTTCTGCGACTTACAACTTGGTAAGTCGCAACCGTTACCATTGGGCCACCGCTGCTCCCATCCCTGTCTCATGTTTACCTAATTACGAATAGTGCTAATCATTGGTTAGTTAAACATCATTAATGAAATGTTTTAGAATAATGAAGATGAATGTTCGTACATGAGCATTAATTGAAAAAAAAAAGATTAGCATGGAGGAAGGAATCTTTGTCCAAATTAAGTCGTTTAGTGATTAGCGACTCTTTAACCATACATTTTTGACGTTTAAACGTCACTACTTTTTCATCGTTTATAAATAAGCCAGAAATAATATAGATTAGCGGACAAATACCTTAAGCCAACATTAGCATAAAACAACAACAACAACATTGGCAATATTGGTATTGGCATATTTGGCATTTTCTGATAATGTGAATGATCGCAGCTTAAATACTACTGGATATCGATATATTTACAGAAACCTAGTCTAGTCAAAAACTCTAGAAAATACGTTACGTATACTACTATACAGATTACAGGTTTGTACTATTTTGGATAGGTCTGCCTCGGTGTCGGTTTTCTAGGTAGATAGAAAGCCAATGCCAAAATTATTAGGCAAACGCTAGGCAAAATGCTGCACAGCATAAATGGAGCCTCTCGGCGGGTTGGCCTCGGCATAAATTTGGACAAGACGAAAGTCATGTACAATTCGCATGTCTTGCCGAGTACAATCTACATCGAAGGGTCGCTTCTCGAAGTTGTAAGGGCAAGTAATCCACCTCGGTAGATACAACTTTGAGAAAGAAGCCGACAGAAGGATCCAGTTGGTTGGGCAGCATTTGGAAAACTCCGTCAAGTCTTCTTGACGCCTACGCCACAGTGTGTGAAGACTGGTTGAAGACCTTAGTGTATGATATAATTATGGTGCCGAAACGTGGACACTGACGGTCCTAGACGGGAGTCCTAGAGTAGTAGAGACCGCGTATCGGCAAGCGTAGTGCGGGACGCCCCCTAGTTCGATGGACGCATGACCTAAAGAAGGTAGCTGGGACGGACTGGATGCGGAAGGCGGAGGACAGGGTGTTGTGACGCACCCTGGAAGAGGTAGGCCTCCTCCAGGAGGTAGGACTATGTCCAGCAGTTGACTGCAATAGGTTGAGTTGATTGATTGATAGGAAATAGGATCTCAATGCAATTATTGAGAAATAGGATCTCAATACAATTATTGAGATCTTATTTCTTCTCTACTAGAACTCTCTCTACATTGTATTACACTTGTAAAAGTATGTATTAAATTAAATGACTATAATCCACGAGTGGCTATACAATGTTTTCTGCATGCTCTGGGCAGTTTGCTTTGCTAGGACTAATGCTAAGCCGTTTATCACGCATCTTAAATAATCCTCCAGACCGTACTTTCAAAATATTCTATATTTCACCCACACTATATCGACAAAATATTAGTGAAGCCTGCCCCCAATTCCATGAAACAATGCTCCCAACCGCGTCTGTCTATCATTGTGTCAGACAGAACGCCACTGGTGGCCACTAATTGTTTAATAAATTATGTAGCGACGTATGCTATAGCCTGCTGGCATTTTATCTCACTGCTGTAAATATAAATAGTATGAAACTTGTAGCGAAATAAGGGTTAAATGAAATTGTTTCAATAGGATAACAGAATTCCTCAACGTAGTTGTTTTATAGATTCAAAAATCGTTCAAATTTGTTTTACACATTACATTAAAGCTACGACCGCAGTGGCAAGGTGCTAAGCAAGCCACCTGTCAGTGCGTCCGTAGCCTTACGTCATGAGTTCGTCTCTGAAACTAAACGTTGTCAAGTCGTCAAGGTAAAAAGTTTTTATACAAATACTTCAACTATTGAACTTACGTGATGAATGGTACCAGTCTCCATTTCGATGAGTCGTCCCTTCTTGATGGTCACTCCGACATTGAGGTCTAAAACATGGACAGTAGCCGGGGACACGACCAGCATGGAACAGTTGCCGGTCTCACCATGGTTGCGCAGTGTATAAACGCCCTCAGCGCCAAAAAGCATCACGTTGCAAGCTGTGGAAAACAGACATGTTATTTTCTGTTACGTAATCTATATATATATATGTCAAAGTTATTCGTTTGACTATTCGGGTCGCCTCGCCAGCGCCAGGCGGCGCTCAACAGAGTCTAGCCTGAGTTAGCCTAGCTGCTACAGAGTGGTGTGGAGCTCTCTAGGACATTGGACATCGTACAGCCAACATGCGCTCAGAAACTGTCTCGCGTTCCGTATCGTTGAGTTGTGTACCTACAGTGTGGGATTTGCTAGTGTGATTAATGAGTTCGTAAAATTGTAATCTGATTTGAACTGCAAACTGTTTTTAGTGCGCAATAACCAACACGCCCAGAGTAGTTAAAATATGGCTAATGATAACGAGATAGACCTTCTCCGTCATATACATCTACTGATATTATAAATTGAACTTGCTTTTCGTGTCTGCTTGTGTGACCGCGTTGTTTCTTCTACACTACGCAGCGGATTTTAATGCGGTTTCCACCATAATTTTGAGAATTTATTCCTGAAGGTTTATGTGTATATTTATTTATTTCTCCATTTATTTCAGGCATCAAGGCCCATATAAACACATACAATACAATATTATTTATTTTATTTTTTATTTATGTAACACATTACCATTAAACTTACATACAGATCTGCGATTAGCAGCGGTTATTACAAGTTGTTATCAGTCTGTTAAATTAACATAATAAACAAATTACTAAAAATTTTAACCTGATCTTTTCAAACAAAATGAATTACTTTAAAATTGGCACGACATACCACCCTTGATGATAAGGCAGTAGACACCCGCGAGGCGATGGAATCAACGATTCAACACAAATTTTATGGTATTTTTGCCAAATAATCACAAATTAAGTTTAATATTGTCAAATATTCAAACGAAAAAAGATCCTACGGCTATGATATTAATTGTTATTAACTATTTTTTGTTATTAATTGTGTATGTTTGAAATACTATAAGTAGGTAATAGGTAATACGGGCTGGTGTCCGCAACTCCACGGCAATGCGCGTATTTTGCGTACGTAGAATACGTGGTTTCACCTAATGTGATCACCTAATCGCCACACCTATTGTATAGGTAATAAAGAAATCTCTCGATGGATTGTCGAGTCGTACAAACCGTGCGAAGCAGGGGAGGGTCGCTAGTTAATAGCCTACAGGAAGAAGGAAGGAAGATTACATGTTACACGTGTTTCTGTCTTATAGCTTGACGCTAATATTAGTTTCTAAAGAACTTTGCTATAAATGAACTTGCTCAAAGTATGCTACTATACAGTGTGTTAGGTTAAACGAGGGACGTACTTTAAGAGAGTGTAGGACTCATGAAAATGAACAACTTTTACTAAGAGACCAACACTGAAATCGAGAAAATAAAACCAGCCTCTCTATACATTTTCTGTTCGCATAACTGGACAAAATGTAGGGAACAGCTGTTTTTTTTTTTCATATTTTTGAGTCAGCCCCATATTAAAAGTTGTTCATTATCATGAGTACTACACTCCCTTAAAATATGTCCCTCGTTTAACCTAACACACTGTATAGTCTAACACATAATATAACCACTTCCATACCCTCTGGTGGAGTTTACGATTTGTTCAGAAGTTTACGTTGTGACCTCCGACCTTGCGGAAATTAGAGTTTCGTAGTTATGCTTATTATTATCTATAGGGTTATCAACTTTGTTAATGGATGCTGTTGCTCATATTGGTTTGCACAGATCCTGGGTTAAGAGTAGCCAATTCTACAGTTAATAGAATTAATCTGTTTACAGGGAGTAAGGATTTCATGAGTGGTGAGGTCTTCGTATTGTTTAACTAAGCGTATTTTATTTATAATAAATTAACTGCTTTTAAGTCACCTAAATCCCGTTTACAAAACTAATCATTTCCGTACAAAGTCATGGGCAAATACTATTCGTTACTTAAAATTAAATGATATCAAATATGTTCATCATAAAACTGCTAAAATGTTACTCTTGAGTAAACAAGTAATAAGCCACGGCTGATATATTCAATTCAAACATATTCAAGGAGCTTATCACATCATAAAAATTCGATGTATTATGAAAGAAACATTTTATTCAAAAATTATAATAGACATTTTATTTGCCAAATCAGTATTATATACCTGCCAGGCTTAATGATGGCTAAAACGAAAATAAACACATTGCTATTATAATGGAATGAACCATAATTTATCAAAGGAAAAAATATATTTTATATCTACTGAATAATAAAAGCATTATAATTTGCGTGGGATCCTTTTAGATAGCATTAAAGGTTTCCTAGAGTAAGTGAGAACATTAAGGTGTCACTAGTCGAAATATTTTCCATAAAAATTTCGGTATTACTCCAATGTTTGACATTGTGCATACAAAGTTGACAAGTTCAACTTTGTATGCACAATGTCAAACATTGGAGTAATACCGAAATTTTTATGGAAAATATTTCGACTAGTGACACCTTAATGTATATCGTTTTGTCTTATTATTAATTTTGTCTGTACGGAAACATAATAGTAAAATAAAAAGCCCTTAAAAAAGTTATGAGCCAACAGTCAGTCACCAGTCTTGGCATCTAACTGTTCATCACTGAGTATCTCTGTCGGACACGAAGCCAGGTGAGACGGCGTGCTTTTTGGCCATGACCACCAGTGAGTTCGAGCTCGCGACTAGTTCCACCTTAAGTTCCTTATATAGTTTTATTCTTAGGTTGGTCAGGGATAGTTTATCTTCGCATAATGATAATGCAAGTCATAAAACAAACCAAAAGGGAAAACTAGTAGTAAAACATTTGCTTGTCGCCCGTGTGCTAGTTGGTTGGGTCCAGTGGGAGCTAAAGTTTAGGGCGGACGCCCATGGTGACATTTTGCAGCGATTCAGCAGCGAACCTCGACAGAACCGCAGCAGTGTGTGGATGTGGAGCTATGTCACAAATTATATTCCACCTCCTATCCTGCCCTGTGTACCCCAAAACATGTGGCTAAAGTGACCTCTGCGTTGCCACCGATAACACCGTGGAAGTGGCGAAGTTTTTAATCATCATAACTCAAAAACTACCCAAGCAAAGTTAGTAAAATTTATATGAGACCATTGCTGAGGCTAACCTATCTATTAAACAAATCTTTTTGAAATCGATTTACAATTGCCGGAGATATCGCGTAACATACTCGTACATACAAAAACAATTTCGTTTACTTGAATTTTTACCAGTAATTTTGGTTTAAGAACCTAACTACGGAACCAATTTTGATGAAATTTCTGTGGGATCAATCATCGCGTAACAAACTAGTACATACAAAATTAATTTCGTTTACTTGAATTTTTACCAGTAATTTTGGTTTAGAAACCAAACTATTGAACCGATTTTGATGAAATTTCTATGGGACCAATCTGATAGTGTATCCTTTCAAATAAAAAATAATAATTTTACAAATCGGCTTATAAATAACGGAGTTGTGAGGAAAAAACATTTTTTAAAAATCTACCGAATTGATAACCTCCTTCTTTTTTTGAAGTCGGTTAAAAATGTAAATAACTGCCATGCCAGTGACTCGAACAAAAAGAAGTAGCGATATAATTGCAAAAAGACTGCGATATAGTCATAATGCTATTGCTGGTCGTATATTTTCACCCACGTAACCATGACTCTGCATCCGTGCCATCGCAATACAGCATCGATACCGCCGGTTTCAGCATCCATACAGTCGCGACGCAGAATTCTTACAGTACCCAGCGATAAATATTGCACATCGACCTTTAACTTTTTTGTATTTTATACAAAGAATAAAAATAATTATCAAAAGAAGCAAATCATAATTGTTTTAACAGCTCCTAATAGATACCGGACTACCGGACCGAATTAGCCGATTGTCTCTTTCCAAAGGTCGATGTGCAATATTTATCGCCGGGTACTGTACCATCGTGTCTCAATGCAGCCGGTCGACTCTGTAAAAATCTCACCGTGAAAACTTAGGTGAAGTGAATGTTTTTGCTAGGAATTACACTGACAAACACTGGAAAACTATTGACAGCTCACTCCACGCTCACTTCACCTAAGTTTTCACGGTGAGATTTTTACAGAATAGCACCGCAGTATCGAGCTGTCGTACTTTTGTAGTGACTACTTGTGAATGCCTGTTGACGCTACAGTTGCAAGATGGACTTGTACTTTATTTAGTTTTATTCTCTGGATACTCAGGGATAGTTTATCTTCGCATTATGTTAATGTAAGTCATAAAACAAACCGAAAGAGAAAACTAGTAGTAAAAACATTTGCTTATCGCCCGGTGCTAGTTGGTTGGGTAGAGTGGGAGCCGCAGTTAATGTACCGATTCACAAAGGAATTCGTGATGGGAAGATAACTATATACCTACCTATGTGCACTGATCCTTGTTGTTATTAAAAGTGCGGTAGTTACTTGCTGCTGCAGGTGCGGAAAACCTCAAACGGCGCAAATACTCCAATATCTTTGGAACTTATTTATTCGAGCAGTTTGGGGTTGATACACTAGGGCCATGGGGTCCGAGTGCCCACTTAGTATTTCGAGACATCGTCAAGCGGTTGGTCGATTCTTCAGGTGACCAGAGTGCTGGCTATTTTTTTGGTCAAAGAATCAGCATTGCCATACAACGTGGCAATGCTACCAGCCTTTTGAGCACGTTTCCTATTGACAGCGATGCGGACAAATTTTTTGATGCCCTTTGATTATTTTCCCTCCTTTTTATATACTTGTAGGTACATATTATTATTTTAAGGCTGTTAGCTTTGTAAATTATGTAAATGTAGAATAATCAATGTAATTTACAGAATAAATATTTTAACCACGTTACCTAATATGAAATTAAGTCACAAATCAAACATTGTCATTTGACTGATATGTCAGGTTCATGATGCAAACATAATCAGCCTATAATGTTCCCACTGCTGGGACACAGGCCTCCTCTTTCTGTGTGATCGAGTAGGCCATATGTGACATCCACAACGCCAGCCCAGTGCAGGTTGCTGAATGTCATTTGTTTTTTAATATTTGGTTCTGGGACATGCTGGTTTCCTTACGATATTTAAAATGAACTTGTTTGTTAAAAACTTTTTTTTTTCTACAAACTCAGACACATTTATTTCAATAAAAATCTTGTACAGGCACTTTTGAATTGTCAAAATTAAATAGTCTGTCAGTTAGTCAAAAAGTTGAAGCTAGTTGCCCATTCCAAAACGTAGATCTCTATGGAGAAGAACGGGCAAGAAACTCCATGGACGCTCTTTTAAAGCAAGATATTACAAAATCCTGGGTACATTATTCTTGTTGCGTCTATATGTGAGAACAATGTAAAAAAAAAGACATAAATGAAGAAACAATTCAAAATATACGAAAATTAATGTATGCTTAAGTGCGGTTTTCTTTCAAAATATGAAATTGTTATATTCTTTCAAAAATATGTATAGCTTTCTAAAACAAATTATGTCGAGTATTATGTGTAAAAGATTCGATTTCTTTCATTATGTATATGTTACGGATACATCCTCAATTGATGAAAAGTGAATCTCAGAAGTAACTTAGTAATACTTATTCGTCGCTGATTCACTCAAAATTTGATCAATTCAGTAAGGAAACGGCGCACATATATTTTCTAGTACTGCAAGCAAACATGTTCTGACGATTTCCATATGCAATATCAACCAGAATTCATATTCTACAAATGTTTAGCCACTACCCACAGTTCCAGTGCCAGAAATACCAGTTATGTTATTATTGTTACTCATAACTTATGAAAACTGTGCTGATATTTGAACTAATATTGGAATTGTAACATTGGATTTTCCGGAGTTCATAAATCTAACTGTTTAAATAAGCTGACCGTTAGAGCCACAGAACCAATGTGTTTTCAACAACTTATAGCATCACCACAAAACTTCACTAACCCACTAATTTATTTGGTTGTTCTTATTTCGCTCAAAGAATCTTCTTATATATTTTTTATTTATTCCACTCAACTTCCATAGAAAAGGCAGGATCCGTCAACAAGACGGGTGTTGTGTCTGGCGGGCAACTGCCCGATGATTCATGTCGAGCCGTTGTATCTATGTTAGTTGCGCGGTAAACTCTGCCTGTGAGATGCAGAATTTTGCGTGGCGTCAGTATGACGCGTTGTTCGCATGTGGCGTTATTGTAGATACAGCTACAGTGTCAAGAAGTCGGTCAGTCAGACACATGAAGTTAGTTGCCCATTCCAAAAGCGTTACAGGTTCCTATTGAGAAGAACAGACAAAATACTCCATGGTCACTCTTTCAAATCAATAATGTATGTTTAATAATCTAGCTATACCTACGCGATCGTTATTCAAAATTACTTTCACCTGCCAGTACCATGAGGATAAACTGCGCCATGTTGCCAGCATTTTATAAGTAAAGTTTTAATACAAGTTAGCAACGCGGAGATACTTCAAAACTTATATCTTCTGCTCCCAGGTATAAAGTTACAATATACTATAGGTACAAGTTATTTACATGTGTTAATAAATCTGTGTTTATAGCAACGGCTTAACAAGTGATAAGAAAGTTAAATAGCATTAATTTAGGTAATTCGTTGGTATGTAGAGTTTTATGATGCTGGATAAGGCTATTTGGCTTAGATTTAGCCGTTTGCTTTATCTTTTACTAGGTACCTACGATAGAAAATTTTTTTAATTGAAAGTCGTTAGGAATTTAATGTTTCTTTTATAGGACCTATTTAGGAAAAAAAGGTAATTAAAAAAAACCTGCAGTCGAATTGAGAACCTCCTCCTTTTTGAAGTTGGTTAAATATAGCATTTTTTTTTTTTTCAAAATAAGTCTTCTATTTAGGAAAAACAAGGTTACATAGGGTTCAATGACGATTATTTTAAATTACCTAATTTGTTTACATGATTCTAGACCCCCCAAAGTAAAAGGTTTTAGTCGATTGTCAAATGAAAAATTGCATTTCCTTACGTTTTGACCGCGTAGGTATTGTACTATTTTAAGAAACAACACTTTTTTTATGTCCTACGGAGAACCTCTACTCTGGGGATTTAAAATCATCATCATCACCTGCCTAGCCTTTTCCCAACTATGTTGGGGTTGGCTTCTGGTCTAACTGGATACAGCTGAATACCAGTATTTGCCATAGAGAGATTGCCTATCTGACCTCCACAACCCTGTTACTGGGTAATACGATAATGGGATCTAGAATCGTATGCTGAATTTATTCATGGTAACAGTTTGAGCGTCGATGTCCCTGCCACCCTCTATTAAAAGCAGCATACCAATTTGAAAAAAATATATATGTTTATTATAATAAATACAAACAACAGAAGTCCAAACTCAAGATTTGCCAACGGGCAATGGAGCGCAGCTCCATAACTCAAGTATAGCGGATGTTGGAGAAAAAACAGCCAGGCTGAAGTGGGAGTGAGCCGGTCACGTTTCACGAATGCACCCGGAGAGATGGGCAAAGATCGTCACTCACTGGTCGCCTGAGGCAGGACATCGCCGTCGAGGTAGAATAAGGCGAATGACGTCCTGCCGGGTCAGCGGGATTGTCCGAAAGGGTTACCGCTGGCCCGGAGCATAAAGGGCTAAGGAAGGAACACGGGTGGGTTTTAGTCAGTAAGAGTCTGACACTCCCTTCTGCTCCACCCAGAGCGGGACGGGTCAATTGATGATTTCTCATCCTGAAAAAAAAAGAAGGCGATCCGTCGCCTTCTTTTTTTTTTTTTTCACGTGACGTGTAACGATCTAATATCATTTTCAGGGCCAACATGGCCAGAGATCGCACAAGACATGGAAAGGAGATTGGCGAGTTAGGTACCTCATCAAATCCAAACGTTTCAAAATCTAGTTATATGTAAATTATAGATCTTATATCCGTAGTTATTTTCCAAGCTAAAATGTTTAAATAGTTGTTAGGAGTAATTAAAAAACCATGATTTTAGGGTGCAGCCCCATTACGGAAATAAAATGCACCAATGCAAAAAAAACGCATAAAATAGAGCCAATCAAACGTATTACGTCAGTGTTGCCATACAATAAACCCAAATCTATATAATACGTACGATTAGATCTAACGTAAAAAGGAACTACTTCGTAAATCAGATTTGATGTAGTGAATGTTGAATGAAAAGTATATTACGGGTGGTGGTGCAAGATAAAAAAGTTAGAGAATTTTATCTTAAAAGGGCAATAATCACATATAAAAATTATTTTTTGGGGGTCCATTTTGAGGTTATTAATTTGAGGTTATTAAAATTTAATATCCCAAGTCTAATGTATGTCTTACCATTACATATTTTGTTATAGGTACTCTATTGTAGCATTCAAATCCATATATTCATTGTATGAAACGGCAAGCCTGTATGTGATACTGAAAATACATGAGTTTCCGCCAATCTCCTTTGGAAGGAAAAAGGGGAGGCCTCTTACCAGCAGTGAGACATAAAATAGGGTAATAAAAAATATAATTATATATTTATTATGTACACCACGACCACAGGATGTAATTTCTTTCTAAATTATTTGCTCGATACTACACACTATCTGTGTGTAGTTAGTTGTGGTCAGATTCATCCCATTTTCAATTTTTTTTTTATTTGTACAAAAGTACACACATTTTGCAGTAAGCTAGGGCTTGTCATGATTTGGAGTAATTCCGTTACCATATAATTAAGAAAGTAAGATAAGATAGATAAGTTAGTTTACTTATGAGGCTAATGATGGCTTTATGTCATCGTTATCCTCATTAATAAACTTATTAAACTTTGCACAACCTTCCGATGCAGACATTCCGACGTTTGTGGAAAGATGGTAACGATACAATAAGGCCTATCGTCCACCACGGCGCTATTCAAATATTGGAAACTCAATTCACCAATGTGTAGCCCGAATATCACAGCTGCACTAACTTAGTATTTCAATGGCGGTCCGTTCACGATACGATTTACGGACGCGTTATTAACTAGTTTTGATTGGTTGCCGTCATGCTGTCATGTACGGCCGCTATTGAAATACTTGTCCTGTGAATTGAGTTTGTAACTGGTTATTCTTGACCAACTCTGTGGAGGGCTGGGCTTAGAGTACGTATCTGTACTTAGGTACATAATCAAGGAACTTACGTTTAGAATTCTTCAAATGTCGTATAGTAACGGCGAATCCTTTCCCCCTAGCTGGTACCCGGTACTGCACGAGGGCAGCATTTTGTCTGGATACCAGCTTACGTGACGGTCTCTGGTCACAGGACTCCACAACTCGCTCGTCATCCCACGCATCTGCTGGCCATACCTGGCCATTCAACTCCCAGCCGTCCACCCACTGGAATAAGGTTCTTTTTTAATAATATTAGGGCTCGTTTTTAAAAAAAAGTTGTTTTTCGAAAAGTTGACGAGCGCGCGCAGACAGGTCGAGAGCTTTAACCGCATTCGTTGCATTTTGACGTGGACCTAGTTTTTAGAATTTGAGTAAACTTGAACGGTAACTAAAAGAAAGATAATAGGACTATGGAATATTTATTTAAGTATTAAACTACAAAATAACCATAAACAAATTGAAAACACAATCAACATACCTATGGACCTTTCTCAAACAAGAGTAAAAGATTTGGGCAATATTTTCTTTGTTTAAAAGCAGAGTAAAGTGAAGACCTACGCAAAACTACTTTCAAAGACCCGCTAAATAATAAAGTCTTACAAAACCAGCTGATCTAGGGTAAGCTAAAACGTTATAACTAACACCAGCGTATACACCCAGCGAAAAAATTCAATTAAAGTTTCCTTAACCACTTTATTGTTGTTTACGACCGTATCAGACTTATTACGTTATCCGTTATGAGGTTATTTTAGCCATTTTTGAACACGAGTTATATTAATTTACTTTATGTTTTATGTCCTTGCAAGACTTGGTACACACAGTCCCTTGAGATATGGGGTGGGATTTATGTGAAGTGAATTTAACACCATGTCTTAACCATGTAGTGTCAAAATTGGGATGTCACGGAGTAAACTAGCTATGCTAACTAAGGTGAAATTATAGTTTTAATAATAAAAATTAAAAGAAACATTGTTAGAGGCCGAAAATGTTAAAATTTGTTTTAGGAACCATTTAACATACCTTACTATTTTAAAGGGAAGGAAAAGGTTTTTTTGTATCGGAAAAGTGACTATTTTATACTATTTTCGTGAAACATGTTTTGGGTAGGTACTTTTAAGGTAATCTTGCAAGTCTTGCAACCTGAAGACTTTGTTTGTTTTTCTGTTTGTTTGTTTGAATGCGCTAATCTCAGGAACTGCCGGTCGGATTTGAAAAATTATTTTTGTAATTGATAGCCCAATTCTTGAGGAAGGTTAAACGCTATTTAACATCACGCTAGGATCCATAGGAGCCAAGTAACAATTAATCGGGCAGGAGGTGCGATGCGATGCGACTGAGTGGGAAGGGAGAACAAAAATTTCACGCGGTCAGAAGCTAGTATTTTATTAAATTATTTTAGAAAACTTACTGCGACTAATCCTCCATTCTCGCAGGGCACATCGAGGTAGTTAAAGATGACCTCGATCCTCTTATCGGGGTCAGCTATCATGTAGATGCCACACACGACCGGATCAACCGACGGCGACTTAAAAAACAACTCTCCTTCTTCTGACGTCACCAGGAAGCAATCTGCGGAAATTACTCCATTATTTTATTCAAAACAAGCAAAGGATTCAATTTATACCGACAATTGTTTGCTTAACTTAATGTCAAAGTTAGCGAAAATCTAACCTTGCGAGGCAACCGAAATTATGCACAGGAATGAGATTAAAGGGAATATAATAAAAAGGGGCTTACACAGTATGTTTTATACTCCCGTATTATGTAGGAGTTAACACGGACTTTCTTGTTAATTAAAATTAAAGGCTCTTGGTTTAATAAAAGAATTAAAGGCCAGGTAGCTTCCATCGTGTTATTAATGTAGGTACCTACATAATACCTAAGTAATATTCAGTATTCAAATGAGATACTAAAATATGTATATATTCCTAGAATAGCTTTCAGTGATTATTTAAGCTCACTCATCACATGATTATTTAAGCTCACTCATCACAAACGTAGGCATTTTAAACGAAGGCCTATGATTCTGCCAAATTGGCCTTTTTAAGCCCCCCAGGGCTTTGCGAAATATTCTAACCGGTAAATATCAAAAATCTTGAAATTGTTTTGTCTGGGTGCCAGGTTAATTACAGTACTGCAGGGCCTCTGTTACATTGATCCTAAATATAACTCGCGTGATGTGGGTGTAAGTAATACACACCTGGGTGCGGCGAATGTACAAATCTCCCGGGCCCCCGACTCATGGAACTAGAAGGAACAGTGGGGTTTTAGTCTGTAGGAGTCCGACATAACCCTCCGTTCTTCCCAGACGGATTGTATCCATGAGGATTTCCCACCGAAAAAAAAAACAGTGGCACTCCGGGAGTGCCCACAGAAGTGAAAACAAAACACAAAGAGAATACTTTGCCATCACTCACTGACATATCGGATATACATTAAAACCGAGTACATCCCGAACACATCTGAAGCGGGTATTTTTTTAATCGTCTTATATTCAAAACACGCGCAGTGTCGCTTACGGTAACAGTAGCGCGAGTTCAATGGTTTTTTCCCAACTCAAAAAATACCCAACGCGCCTACAGAAGTTTTCACGTTATCAAAAAAGTAATACACACTTTTGCCTGGCCCTTCAATAAATACGGGTATTATGTAGTGCTTAAAGATTTACCTTCATTAGGATTTATAATACGATGCGCTGGTCTAGGAAATCGCCGTATCCTTGAGAATCGTGATAGTGCTGAGGTAGAACTCCTTTGTCCATACTCTTTGCCCTGGTAACAAAAACAAATATTTAATATTATAAACTGCGTAAGAGACTGTCTGTTACATTTACAGGCCTAAATAACTGAACGGATTGCTATGTAATTGACAGATGGATAGCTGGTGTAACTAACCCAACTATTGAAGGACGTCTGGACTGAAATTAAACACAACTTTTGGGAAGCCTGGTAGTGACCGCTTATGTCAAAAAGCCAATCAATCAACTCAAGTACCCGACTGTCAGTGTCCAAGTCTCGTTAACATAATATATAGTATACTGGGCAGGACACAATTGTTGAAGACTTAACAGTCTTCAACCATAGCGGTAACTGTGAAATGTCTGAGAACAAAGTCCATATTGTGTCTAGTTCTGGTGAATGTCAAATCTTTTGATTTATTGTATTAACTGTAATCTATCAAGGAATCAAATTATTATCGATCTAACCAACTAACCAGCCAATTAAAAAACGAATACACAATGAAGTTTAAACGGTTAGTAATCCCAATACGCGGCGTCGCTTCTTAACCTAATTAATATTTGCATGTCCAAAGTAATTAGACCGTTTGGCGACCTCCCTTAGAGATTTGTCATGATACCAGAAAGCATTGACACTAATTAGGAAGCGAATGGAATTGAAGATGAAGATAAACAAATGAATAAACAGTAGTAAGGTGTGATGAATGAAAGTTAACGAAGAGATTAGGAAGCTGGAAGCTTATCTTCTAATTTTCTGGGAAGTGAATCAAAAAACGCCACTCATAAGTTAAGATAAATGTTCACATCTGAGTGATTTTAAAAGTAACGTGGCCACACTTATGTACCCACTACGTGAATAACACACAAACGATCCTTATGGTGAAAGATTCTTTTCAAGTCCACAATGCATACAATGCTTTGAGATGGACTCAAAAGATTGCGAGGACCGCAGTCCTAGAGATATTTAGTTATTTTGATGTTAGATGTGGATTTTCCAGTGGATTTTTTTTTTCTATTTTACTCCACAATTCGATATAGAGGACTGGACAAAACCTCGTTGAATGAAGCTTCGAAACAAAATTGAAAGTTTGAAAGTAATTAACGAACACAAAAGCTTTGGTTGACAGGACATGGGCGATACCTAGCTTAAAGTTAGCGTGAAGCCTATTGTTGTAATCAATTAAGGCAATTTGTTTTCTAAACCATATGTTAGGCTTTTAGAATATTGAAAAATTCTCCTACGCATTTTGATTTACCAACGAGGTTTTAAAACGTAAAATGAGACATATACCTACACATTTTAAAACATACAGAGAATTGAGAACAATCATGAAATGTAACTCGTTGAAATTGTTGGTAATGGATGTTGGAATGTTCCGTGGTATTTTAGCTAAGCCAACTTTTGAAGCATCAAAAATATTATATAATTTTTTATTGAATAATAAATTAGATTAAGTTTTGAGTGACTAAGATTAGTTTATTTAGTTATTGAGGAAGTTGTTATTTATACTTAAAAGCACGATGGGATTGACATCGTCACATATGCTTACAAAAATCCCTTGAATAAAAAAAGAAGTACTATACTTAAACCCGCGCGGTTTAAGTCACACAGTGCTATAAAGAATATTTTACATGACACCATATTACGAGAACAAAAAAATGTTTAAAATAATTCGGCCTGTAAAGGAAGGCTCCTTTATTGTTGTTAATCGTGAAATTGGAGATTACCTATAGAAATTAGCTAACAAAGTGTCTATGATACAAAAAGATTAAATCATTTAAAATCACAAAGAGGTACTAACACCAAACAATAAAACAACAATTAATATTGTAGCAAAACCAAAGGTGGTTAGCTAATAAGAGTATGCGTGATACGTTTGTGTCACAGCAGTTGAAATGGGCAAGCGTTGGTGCCCATAAACTATTTATACGTCCATTATAATTATGGTCAGTTTATTGGGGTACAAAGGAAATGTCCCACATTAGCGGGCATTTGTGGAGGCTTTGCAGTAACTACATAATTCAAAATTTACCGGCATTATGGTTGCAAAACCGCGGTAGACAATTACAGTCCTCTCATAGTAATTTTACCTAGGTGATACCTGATTTTGCATGACTGTCAAAATCAGTGATCTTTATTCTTGTTGCAATACGGGTCTTAGGTTGCTGTGAGAGGTAAAATAACTGTGATAGGAATAGTCTTGTGCTGAATAGCATTCTTTGTTTTGAATCCAATAAAAGTATAACTAGTATAACTCATTATTTTACTGACAGTATTTATAGGTTTTGCCTTCATTCTGTCAAAATTAGGTAAGAATTACCTACTTATTGACCTTGTCTATATATATTATTTGTGTATAGCTAAACATGTGGACATTATATACAAAACCAGACTGTAACACCTTTATACCATGTTTAAAGCAAACAAAGACTTATCTTATCTTATCTTATCTTGTCTATATACATAGAATTTCCTTGTCTATATTGATCCTGGGTTACCCAGAATCAATCTCAAGCATCTTTATTAGTCTAGAATTCCTATGCACAGCAGCGCAGCACCTCGCCTCGTCCTATACGGTTCCGTATAATAATTTGTGTAAAATGCTATAGGGTTTCCCCACTAGAAATAATTAAATTGCAGGACCATCGGCCTGTAATTAAATTATGTAGGTTCCATCGTACACACATGAGGCAAAACATTGTAAGAACACAATGATTATGTAAATAAAGCCGAAAATAAACTGAATCAAGACTCTTCACGTGACCAGAGGGAGGGCCTATTTTTAACTAAAAGAATCAGCATTGCTATCCAACGTGGTAATGCTGCCAGCCTTTTGGGCACTTATCTTGTGCTAAATAAATGTATTTTCTTTCTTCTTTCTTTCTTTCTTTCTTATCCCATTGACAGCGATGCGGACGAATTTTTTGATGCCTAATGAACTCCTGTCTTTTTCTTATTTTTTTTAATTATATACTTGTATAGAATATATATATTTTAGTGATACCTTTTAAATTTTAATTAAGGGTTTTTGTTAGTAGTATTGTCATAGTAATAATAAACGCTTACCATCAAAAAAAATTTAGAGTCTATCGCTCTATAAAAACAAATATAGTGTAGTTATAATTTGATAGTGCACACACTCCCAAGAGTCTCGGAGTTAAAGTTAACAAAATGTGCTGAAAAACCTTAGTCATAAAGAAAACTGCTTGTACTGTCCAATATTTATATTGACAGTAGCCTGGAATAATAAACCTGTCTATATGAGCATACTCGTATAACAAACACTATTGTGTGAACAACCCCTAAGAGAAATCCTGTGATTAAGGAAACACTCGCGTCGAGAGACGTTTTCTTGATTACCGTTATCCAAACTAGATGATTCAACGTGGGACTTAATAGGCGGAGCTTTTATTACATAATCAGTCATAATATTCCCACTGCTGGGATACAGGCCTCCTTTCTTCGAGAGGGCTAATCCACCACGCGGGCGCAGTGCGGGTTGGTACATATCACATGTCTTCGAACACAGGTTTTGGTTTTGGTTCTAGGTCATGCCGGTTTCAGTGGTGGAAAGCAGTGGTGATGAAATTATGTAGGTACAGTAGAGGTTATCTATGTAGCCCCACATTTAGACGTACACGCTGGTTATAATTGCCGGTGTGTTCCATTCGAACGTTCAAGCAAGTGTCAAATATTGGAATAAGGTATTTTTGTGTAGTAGAGTCAGAGTGCTAGAAATAACATGATATTGTAAAGTAAATATATTTTATCCACGTCAAAGCTTTTTAATTGTATTGTGAAGCTCTCGTCTGGATTTCCAAAGGTATGCAAAGTAAAGCGACTGCCTGGGTTCGAATCCACGACCAACAACTCGAAGGCTTATATTAATACTAGATATGCTTGTTCTTAGTGTGTCGATTGCAATCTAAATCGACTCGGCCCAGAATTAGGCTACTTGTTTGGCGCCATCATTGCACCAGCCTCCACCAGTTCCTGTAACGTGCAGCTGACAGTACACGCAGGACACGATATTAAGTGTCCCATCGTTTGTGTAACAGTGCCACAATTACACTCCATTGATACTATCAAATTCGTAGACAGAGAATTGTATAGATTAGCTATATTAGCGTAACCTTACGAGATAGCGAGTCTTTGACAATCACTCACTTGTAAACTGGTACTATCTAATGTAGTCGGGTAATACTTTCCAAAGATATCGTACCGCGACAGCCATTTTGTTGGGCCTCAATTGCAGACTAACAACTGGGCCCAGACAAAAACTTCGCATAGGTACGCGAAGGTGATACAGATAACGAGAACCGTTTACTCTTACTACTGATTGTAATAAGTGTGTCGTTATTGTCAAAGTCAAATCATTTATTTCAAATTGGCACATAAAAATATAAATAAAAGGCACTTTTAAACGTCAAAATGTACAAAAAAACAGAATTGATTCTAGTCGCCAATTACAAAAGCTATTTTCATATGGAGAAGAATGGGCAAGAAACTGCACCGTTAAGGCTCCTACAAACAGGCGTGACACGCGATATAATCGCACGCGACACAAGGCACCGCTCGTTGTGCGACTTGCGGGGCCATTGTGTCGCGCGCGATTTTATCGCGTGCCTTTACTCTTAAAAAATGCTTTGCAATATTTTGTATACATTAATTATATAATCATTATTATTACTCGTCTACTTCCCGCCTATGTCTATGATGGAACCAAATATTATGTTAGTATTCGAACACTCCGACGTAGTAAATGAACGGTGAATCCGAAGTTATGACAGCCGGGAATTGACGTGGACAATTTGGACCGCGCCGCCGACTGACAGGTAAGTTCGCAATGCTTTAGCAAAGTCGACAGAGCTCGGTCACGGGTTTACGTGACCAAATTCCAATCTGACAGTCAGCGTTATTTGGAGGTTTGGGGGAAATGCCTGTTTGCTGGTCGCAATTCGGATTTATTTTATTTAATTGGGTCAGTTGTTCGACTATTTTGAATGACGTTTTTTTTTTTTATTGAAACACTCAGGGATTTTCTACAATTTCTATTCTAGGCACTCCTTGCTGTTCTCCCCATCGCTGTCACTGTGGCGAAGATGTCAACAGCCTTGGACACCACGGCCTGTCTTGCAGCCGAATTGCGGGTCGCTTAGCGCGGCACGCGAACACCGTCGGCGTTCCAGCTGTATTAGAACCCAATGGCTTGGCACGCAACGATGGCAAGAGACCGGACGGTATGTCTTTATTTCCATGGAAGGTGGGTAGGCCTTTAGTGTGGGACGCAACGTATGTCGATACTCTTGCGCCATCCCATCTTCCTGGCTCGGCATGCTGTGCTGGCGCTGCTGCTGCGGCTGCGGAAAACCTCAAGCAGCGACAATATGATAACCTTGTTGGAAATTGTATTTTCGAGCCGTTTGGGGTTGAAACTCTCCGGCCGTGGGGTCCGAGTGCTCATGATAAATGATAATGATAAGTCATGGTCTTTTTAAAGAAATTTCTAAACGCCTGGTTGACACTTCCCGTGACCAAAGGGCTGGCTTTTACCTTGGCCAGAGGCTAAGCATCGCCATACAACGTGGTAATGCCACCAGTCTCTTGGGTACATTACCAGTCGACAGCGATACGGATGAATTTTTCGACGCTATTTTTTAGTTTCTGTATAGTTTTAGCTAAGTAAGAATTTAATTTTGTTATTTTTTTACATTTTTGTTATTGTTTTAGGTGTAAGTTAAGAAAACAAGAAGTGGCATTTTTTTTCTATTGAATAAAGCTTGAATATTGAATAAAGCTTTCTGTATGTAAATGCTTAACTAACATTATTTGCTATTTATTTCATTTTATTATTTTGATAATGCCTGTGTGTGCAAAGTTGAATAAGTACTGTACATACGCCAGCACATCAAGCTACTACAATCTGTCAAATTTCTTTAATAGATTTTCAACTTTATCACTAAGATATTATAAGGTTCAAAGTTGATTGGGAAAATTTGACAGTTTCGGGTAGCTTGATGTGCTGGCGTCTGTACTTCTACAAACTGAGCTGCAACTTGATTATATATGAAGTTTCGAAAAGTTCAGTAACTCCACCTTCATAATGTTTTAATTAAAGCTTTTCCTGCAGTATTACGACCATATCCTTTACTCTGCACAATAAATACTGCAGCTCATTTGATTGTACTTGCTTGAAGCTTACAAGGATTCTACAAAGAAATCTTAATTAGAAAACCAAGAGAACAGGTAGGTACTCGTATATGAAAAGGTTGCATGTAGGAATATATGGATTGGATAAATGAGAATTTACAGTTCACCATCGTGTATCTTAGCCTTGTCCCAACTATGTTGAGGTCAGCTTTCAGTCTAACCGGTACTTTAAATGGATTTAAAGGAGCATTCGAGGATCGACTACCTATGCCAAGGGAGTAGAGAGAGTAGAAAGTACTACTACTTTCTACTCTCTCTACTCCCTTGTCGTAGAGACTACTACTAGTAGAGCTAATTAAACATTTTGACCGCCACACGTCAAAAAATCAAAAACGTGCCCTCGGCGTCAAAGTCTGTCATGTAGTCGAACCGTGTCGTGCTGGACACATTTTGGTTTGTCATCTATACATGACTGTGGCGGTCAAAAGGTTAATATCGAAAGATTTGCGTAGGTACAGATGTCACGAATCCTAAGAACTCAATCTTTTATTGTTTGGTAGGTGCAGACGACAGCACATCAAGCTACTACAATCTGTCAAATTTCTTTAATAGATTTTCAACTTTATCACGAAAGCATAAGGTTCAAAGTTGGTTGGGAAAATTTGACAGATTCGGGTAGCTTGATGTGCTGGCTTCTGTACCTAAATTACATAGATGTTTTTTTCTTTTTGCTAAATGGTCCTGCTCTTGACCTCGATCACGCCTGATGGAAAGCGATGGATGAGGTCTATGATGATGGAACGAGCGTGCCCAGAAGATGCCTGTTCACACTTGCTTTGAAGGCAGATGGACAGATGCCTGCAGAGAGTTCCACACTTTTTCCCACGATGCACTCATTTTATGAAAAAAAAAAACTTATGCCTAACATATTTATTGTTGGCTGTTATAATATGATGGAACTGCTCTTCTAGCAAAGCGTTAGCTATAGATATTTACTTTTATCGCAATTCCCCCAGTAAATTGATAGCATTACCAATTCAATATTGGTTCAAAAACAGATTTGATAAGTCAGTAATTTAATAAACTTACCCATATCGACGTCAACTCTAACTTTTTCCCTTACAAAATAAGTATGTATTCATAGTCGTAAGTAATTTTCTCGATTGACAGAAACCCTGAGCTGAGCTCAACATTCAGATCCATCGAAATATTGAAAATGAATGGTATGGAAGATGTCAAATAAGATGATACAGCATTGACCTTTTCCTTGAGAATAGTTTTGGGATTATTTTCAGTTCACCTTTAGGTATTTTTTGTTTGATATCTTTTTAAAATTAATTTATACGTAGATGCATTTTCATAGATAGGCTTATACAGACTAAGTGTAGTCCTAAAACTCACGTTCACAACACACAAAATATAAAAATAACCCAAATATACTCACAACAAGAACGATCACAGTCATCTTAGTCGTTTAGTTAGTTAGTTTGATCTGTTTAGTTTGATCTGTCAAAAATATTTCTACTTTCCCTACATTTTTGATAAGTTTTTGACATTGATTATCGCTGAGATCAGGGGGCCTAAAAAGGCCACTTTGGCAGAATCATAAAAGGATAACATTATGAAACATAATATGGCGAAGACAGTCAGTGTTTTCTTTTTTTCGCTGCACTACGTAGGTTTAATCAAAGAGATTGGGATTGAATTTGGATTGGATTGATTGGTACCTTTTAGCACAGATAAAAAAAATAACTGAAAAATCCTTCACTAATGGAATTTGATATGATTAACTTAACAGTGAACTGTCCATTGTGATTCATAATGTTACCATTTTATGATTCTGCCAAAGTGGCCTATTAGGCCCACAGATTGCAGATTTTTAACGTTTTTAAAAACTACGTGAATTGGCCTTCTGATTATATTAATAAATAAGTTTGAATTTGAATTTCATTTGGAAATAATTTTATTCATAAACAAACTTAATGATCTATCAAATAAGTTGATTGGAAGCTTAATTACTCCTTTCCGATTGAATTCATAACTTGGAAATTGTAGTTGGACCACAATATTCAATTTTAATGTAGTTAATGAACCGTAAACTCGTGAAATGAGGTGTTAACTCTGCGGACGAGTCATGTTTGTGACAGAAAACTACATTCGCGAATCGTATTGGGAACGTCAGTCATTTTGTTACCTGTTTCATAATCATATTCATTTTAATGGCACCGGATGCAAAACTTTGGCTTGTAGCGAGTTCTACTGATTAATTTAATTGAAACTGTATCACGACTGTCATTCGTGGATCTTTGACAGTCGTTATTGATCGTCAGAAGCCCGAAAGTCTGACAGCCAGTCTTACCAAGGGGTGTCGTATTACCCAGTAACTGAGTTGTGGAGAATTCAGCCGTATCCGGTTAGACTGGAAGCCCACCCCAACATAGTTGGGAAAAGGCTAGGCAGATGACGATGTATCATAAAAAATCCTGAGATAAATTAATTTATTATAAATGCGTTTATTTCCGTAAGTGGGCTTGTACAAACATTTATACATGTCCAAAATAAATTATTTTTATTGAAACTAGATGAGTTTGGTGTTTCCTATCTATTCAGTCGCACGTCAGCACGCATTTGTCAGTAATTGTGTAGCTTGGTTTCAGGTAGGTATAGTCGTTCTCTGAATTGCTTTAGCACCCCAATAATAATAATTTTGTACGCAATATTATTAACATTGATAGAGGATATTGGGTATAGTTTAACTCTGTTAACTAGTCATTTAATTTTTAACTTAATTTTATTACTAAATTGTAATTTCGTATGCCTATTTGATATTTGTACGCTGTTAATGGCAAAACATAGAGATCTATGTACGTACTCTATTTCAAACACCTACTTTTATATGTTTATCAAATAAAAAACTTTGACTTTGATTTTGACTTTAAACCTTACGTGGATTGTCAGTTCCACGTCATAAAACGACAAATTCTATTTGTCTATGTGTATGTAAAAAACGTTTTATTATTTTGTTAAATATACAATTAACTTATTTTATTACAAACTATTTACACTAGATACTAAATTAAATGACTAACTAACTTACTATACAAATAAAAATGTAAAAAAAAAAAATAAAAAAAAAAAATAAATAAATAAAAATAATAATGTATAAATTTTGTATGTGGCCAATATTATGTTCCGAGCACAGTAATTGAGAAAACAATTGACTAGGAATTGCTGTCAAAAGAATCTGTTTTTGTTCAATCCTGCAAAAGAAGTAACTGCAAATGGAACAACCGTGAACTTTCTAGCCAAGTTAAAACACGTAGAAATTTTTATCTGTATCTTAAAACACGTCTGAGAAATCTACGTGAAAATGTTTGTCTAGAGACAAATGGATAGACAGTGGAGTGTAAAATGCGTTGCACTCTATTCCGATTCGTCGTACCTGACTGCGTTCCTTCACGGTTTTTAGAGTTACAGGACTTACAGGGTTATATCTCTTGAACTGTATAACGTTCCCATTGCATTGCTGGGACACTGGCCTCCTCTCTGCGAGAGGGAGTGGGCCGTAATCCACCACGCAGGTCCAGTGCGGATTAGTAGATGTCACATATCTTCGAATAAGAAAAAAATATAGAAATTAATGGAGGTCATATAAGAAATGTGTTTTTTGGTGTTAAAAAATATTTACTTAGTGTTCAATTGTACGATGGCACGGAACCCTTCGTGGTCACTTTTTTTCCAAAACGTTTCAAGTGCAAAAATCCGTCCTAAAAGCTTCGGTTGTACAAAAGCAACTCTTTATAAAAAAATAGAAAAACAGTTTACGTTTTAAAACGTTTGTAGATGGCATAGATGTTTTGTTGGACTTGTTGGAATAAAGGACACTTGATTAAAGTGGCTAACGGCAATTCAAACTGATGATTCTATCGTCGGAATATCTGTTGAATAAAATATTTAGTGAAGACTGTAAAGAGGCTATTTATTTTTATGAGTTTTTTTTTTCTATTAAGGTTTTTTTTTGCAAAAAATCCAGATATAAAGATTAGTGAAAGGCCAATTGAAGTCTATCATAACTTTCTTGTTAACTTAAATGACATCGAAAGTCATAAAAAATCATTGTACGAAAATTTTCTCGCGTTAAATTCATGCTGACGTGACACAGACAATTTTCAATTTGCCGCCAATTCGTAAACAAATGACAATTAATGAATAAAATACATACACAATAATAATTTGGCAGAGTTCCATTTTCAAATTTTGTTTTTTTTTTATTATATCGTTTAAAAGTGGCCAGGGGGCCTAAAAAGGCCACTCTGGCAGAATCATAAAGGATAACATTATGAATCATAATGGACAGTTAACTGTTATATTAACCGTTTCAAATCCCATTGGTGAAGGATTTTTTAGTTATTTTTTTTTGTCTGTGCTAAAATACCAATAAATCCAATCCCAATCTCTTTGAATAGGTATACATACGTAGTGCAGCGAAAAAAAGAAAAACACGGACTGTCTTCGTCGTATTATGATTTATAATGCTATCCTTTTATGATTCTGCCAAAGTGGCCTTTTTAGGCCCCCAGTTCTAAAAACTTTCAGTGTCGCCCTCGTAAAAGAAGATTTACAAGGTTTTTTTCATGAAACTTTTTTTTCCTACAAGCTGAAATGAAATTTTTATATTCGCAATAAAAATCAAGGACGCATTAAAATTCCGAGGCACGGAGGGGTCACGGTATGTAAAAATAGTCACCCATCCACAGACCAACCATGGCAAGCGCAGCTTAACCTGATCGATCGACCTGTGCGGCTGTTATTATTTAGCCACAGAATATATAATAATGTATTATTTCAAGTCCCTTAAACTTTCAATTCCAGAAACCAAATGTTATCTTTCCTTTCGTTATACCTCTGATTCGGTTCACCGTTCTCCGTTTTCGAAGGCCGAAGCCACACACAGCTAGGAGCTTCACTTGGTGCTAATTTTATGTTTATGTTATCTCGATACCCTTATTTAATCACATAAAATAAAAAAATAAAAAAAAAATATAAAGTTGAAAATTGAAAATTGTTACTTGAACGGTGTTTACATCCTGAAATTAAATTTGAGTTAACGCAGACATGGCAATTGAATTTAATGAAAAATCCACACTACACTCATAATGCTCATTTGAACGAAAAAACCATAGAAATAGATATATATAATATTAGTTAGTTTTTTTATTAATTATAATTAAACTACTTGGATAAAAAAGTCATTTTCAATAGGGTTCCTCCTATGGGTGAAATAAATCTATTAAAAAAAAATTACTCAATTAATTGATTTTTTCGCAAGCTACAATGTTTTCAGGTTTCACACTTGATTGACGAGAGCAAAGTTTTAGAAATATTTTGATGATTTTTCGTTTCTACTGCATTAAATAAATTTATAAAAAGTACAGAATTAATCTCCATTAAATGATCTATACAATAGTATATAAATTAAGTATCTTCTGTGTACTAGCAGGAGTATAAAAATAGAAAAAGGTGCAGAAAGGAGGCAAAAATAAAAAAATCGATCGTATATCTCTTTAATGCTTAACATTATGAGTGGTACAAGAACGCAACTCAGGTCCCCAAGACTGTATCTTTTTATTTAGATTGTGCCTAGTTTAGGGACCACTATTCAAATAACTATGTATGTTAAATAGTCAAGGTACCAGTATGCTTACTGGTACCTTGAATATTTAACTTTTTTTTAATTTATTGGTGCATTGTTACAAAATAATTTTTCACAAATAATAATATTGTTACATGCTTACAATATTATTATTTGTGAAAAATTTTTTTGTAACAATGCACCAATAAATTATTCTTATTCTTAAACTAATGACTTGAATCGTCTGAACTGTTCAGATGGTGCAACTTGTATTATTGCTTAAACTTCTGGTATGTTACAAGCAATTAAATTGCACTGTGTACGTCAGGTGAGTAGCGTATTTCCAATAAGTACGAGTAACTTAGTCAGGCAGCGTGGTACGGTCAGCAACAAAAGTCGATCAACACTTCAGTTTTTTTTAATCTTAGTTATTGAGCAAAATATTTGTTCAAAATTGCAGCAGAAGTACAATGCAATTTTGAACAAATATTTTGCTCATTAGCTGAGATTAAAAATACTGAAGTGTTAATCGACTTTTGTTGCTGACTGTATCAAGCATCAGTGTGGCCATTGCAGGTAAAACTATGCATCGGTTCTTTGGTTAGCTAAGAGCAGATGTCACCTAGCAGTGCTTGCACATAGCGTAGCATTAATGCCCGGTTTCTGAAGTCCCCAGATAAACTCTCACTAGCTATGGATTCAATAAAGTTATGCATAAGATAAACGTCGGTTAACTGTCACTGCGTTTCTGGACACGCAACAAACCATTCAATAACTATGAATCCGATAACTAGGGGTCTGTATACGGGTTCGCGTAAAAAAATTTTATTTATGAGCAGTTTACGGCAGATGTTTGAACGACATCATTGTCATTTTTTTTTTAAAGAAACCTTAACTCAGCAGTTCATTGTTTTTGTATAGTATTATTTTTGCTTTGCCGTTTCATTTTAAGTTAAAAGTCTGTTTGTCTTTCCAATGGTTAGTGTTTTATTCATTATTTTGCAAAATAGCATGGAATCAAAATTTTACTGAAAGAATAATGATGCTTCCTATCGAAGTGGCTAATGAATTTGACTATATGATCGACAATAAAAGAACGGACGAGACTTCTGTATTCATGATGCTAACACTCATTGTATTCTTTACTGTATGATTATAATATATAAATATTTTAATATTTTATCTTTCACACGCAATTTAATTTCATACCTTCGTACATAAAATTCGTACCTCAGATACCGGGCATAACACACGTTTTTGATGTAGTTTTCTATGAAATGCAACGTCAAATATAGTTATGGAACCGATAAACGGCGAACATTGGTCAGTTAAGTTAACTTGAGTTTAAACGGAGTTTATCTTACATTGCGGTGTTCGGAAACGCACTTCCACAAGTTGTCGAACCAATAGCGCTAATGGATAGATAAACCACTGACAAAAGTACCTCAGAAACCGGGCATAAGTAGTACAAAAGCGACACTATATCATAATACAGTGCCGCTCCGTCGTTAAAAACGTGCAAACGTCACAAGCCATCGCGTAACGTTTACACCTTTTTTTGACTGCTAAAGTTGAGGAAGCAGATGCCAGCCATACTACATTTTTACGGGCCGAAATTATGATGTACCTATCCCTGAAACTATTATTTTTCGAAAGGATAAACTACATATCCTACTTAATCCTACTAATCTTACTATCTTACCAATATTATGAACGCGAAAGTTTGTGAGGATGGATGGATGGATGTTTGTTACTCTTTCACGCAAAAACGACTAAACGGATTTGGATGAAATTTTGAACACAGATAGTTTATAACTAGAGGGGCAATGGCGTAACACATTATCAATCGGAATCGGTTTCATTATGACAGTTCAACAATATTCATTGCGTTATTTACGTGTTGAGCGGTCAAATTTTTCGAACTTATGAAGCAATGAATTAGCAATTTGCTTCAAAATTATTCAGATTCCGATTGATAATGTGTTACGTAATTAGGGTGTGGGATTAACACAGATACTTTTTATCCCGATGTTCCCACGGGATCGAAACTTTGGGTGAATCTAATACTTAATTTGTAAACTGTCACAAGCGCCATCATACAGTGCTGTTGTGTGGCCTGGACCTAATAGTGTATGATAGGTACCGAGTAACTGAGACGTTTCAAGTTACTCGAGTTGAAGAAACTTCTAATACAAAGGGAACTACGAGTAATAACGATGTCTTATTTAGTATATACGTATTTCATGATGTTTAGTGACTTTTGATGCTAAGTAGGTTAGCAAATAAAACTAAGTAAGTAACTAAGTTACTTTAAGTACTGAAGGATAGTTCAGAGTTTAAATTTTGTTTTAATTTTAGTGAGGTACGTTCTTTTTTATTTGACCAGTAACTATAGTGGCTAAGGGAGCCCAATTATGTTTAAACATATACTACTGGACCATCAAAGTAATTTTAGATTATATTTGAATGCAAGATATTGTCGTCTTACAAATAGTGATGGTATATGCAGCACTTTCCATCACATGAATGAAGTAATTAGTCACCATTATTTCCAAAAATTAATTATTGGTTCACAAAAGGTGTTCTGTTATTCACGAAAATCTCTCGACGCCTCATTAATTGTTTTCAACCAAAATGTAATAGCATAGCATAAAATTGCATAGACGTCACGTTTTCCCTGAACAACTGTGAGAAAACATACATAGTATGTAAAATCACATTTAGTCTTATCTACTCCTATCACATTTCGTTACAGGAAATCCCAGCGCTAATCCCACAAGGATTCAATTTTCGTATAAATGTTATCTCAAATATTATTTCGATCTCAAATATTATTATCCGAATAAGTTACAAAGTCACCAGAATCGATATCAAAATATACTCGATCATGACACGTTTATGAGGAACCGATTAAACGCACATTGTTGTTTGGGTCGAATAAATACTAACACCGATAAACGCACGCCCAATATTCAAATTCAAATTCAAATTCAAATTCATTTATTGTTTGTCACAGGTGAAATATTTGTTCTTATTATATTATAAAAGATCGCTGTAACATACCTATAGGGTGTACAATATTTTTTGTTTTGGTAACTTAAATTTAACATTATAATCAGTCAACATCTATAGTCAGTTGTTAATTCAGAAGTTAGTTTTTTTAAAAAGTCAGTAAATAGGAACTTTGATATTTTCATACTAATTAAATTGAATTGTTTACATTAAAATTAAATAACTCATTGATTTCATAAAATAAAATTATTCATAGATTTCATTAATTAAATTACTTATTGGTTTCTTACAAATTAAATTATTCAGCGGTTTCGTTACGATTTATTAAATTAGTCATTGATTTCATACAAATGAAATGAATCATGACTCGAAACATTACAGATAGCATTAACTTTAACATTAGCATAGCTTCTATCTCTGTGTGTAGTTACCAGTGTTTTTTTCACTAAAAAAGTCATTGATCGAATAGTAGGCTTTACCAATCAAGAATTCCTTCAGTGTCTTTTTAAAACTATGTAAGGTTACACTGCTTTTTACGTCATTTGGTAGTTTGTTATAAATTTTTACTCCTATCCCAAACACACTCGTTTTAAATTTAACTGTCCTACACTTAATTCCGCTTAATACATTTCTATACCGTGCACTTCTCAATGTGTCATAGTTACTTAAATCACGTTTTATCATTACTGCTGCTTCATAAATATACAGTGAAGGTAATGTCAAAATGTGTAATCTTGTGAACTCTGTTCTACATGAATCGGTCTGTTTAAGCCCACACATACTTCTAACGCACTTTTTTTGTGCTTTAAAAGCATACTCTCTGTTAGTTGAGTTACCCCAGAAAAGAATACCATATTTTACTGTTGAACCTACGTACGCATGGTAAGCGGTCAGTAGTGTTCTCTCGTTAACAATTTTCCTCAGCATGTAGAGGGCATATGAAAACTGGTTTAATTTTTTACAGACCTGATCAACCTGCATTTTAAAGTTAAGTTCAGAGTCAATATGAATACCAAGAAACTTAGTGTTGTTCACTTCTTTTATTTGTTCTCCTTTATAATGTATATGTAGCTCTTTTTTTGAAGTAGTATTTTTATTTGTGAAAGTCATATAATTTGTTTTTTCAATATTTATCTTTAGATTGTTTACATTTAACCAATTTATAATATCTTCAAGTACTTTGTTAATGTTGGTTTCATAATTATCTCTGTCACGGTTCGTAAAAATAGCAGTACTATCATCTGCAAATAGTACCATTTCCTGTTTTATAATTTTCGGTAGATCGTTTATGTAGATGATAAACAAAAGAGGTCCAAGAATACTTCCTTGGGGCACTCCATACATAGTAGTTCTAGGCTCTGACGAAAATGTCTGTTCCAACTTATTATTATATGCTATTTTAGTTATTTGTGTTACTTGAAATCTATTTGATAAATACGATTTTATAAGTTTTAGTGCATTTCCCCTTACCCCATATTTTTCTAATTTACTCAAGAGTATCTGATGATCCACGTGATCAAAGGCCTTTGACATGTCCATAAAAATGGCTGTTATATGTTGCTTGTTATCCAGTCCTGTCATTACATTCCTTAAAAAGTTAAAAAGAGCGCCGCTAGTGGATCTGTCTTTGCGAAACCCGAATTGTTCATCTGCAAATATGTCTGCAGCTTCAAAGTAGTTGTATAAGTTATTGTAAATTACTCTTTCAAATATTTTTGCGAAGACTGGTATTAGCGCAATTGGTCTGTAAAATTTCATCTCTTCTTTGTCGTCTTTTTTAAATATGGGATTTATAACCGTTAATTTCAGTTTAGAGGGAAAGAATCCGTGTTCAAGGCACAGATTTATAATGTGGCTAAGTACTGGCGCTATGAGATGCGATACCCTTTTAACTATTTTCGTGTTAATGTTATCGTACCCTGTACTATTAGTATTTTTAAGCATTTTTATTATTTGGTCTACATTAGGCGGGTCTGTTGGTTTCATAAAAATTGAATTGGATTTATTGTATGTTAGTGTTTTTAAATCTATATTATTGTCCTTAGGTGTCGGTTTTATATCGTCAATAAAAAAATTGTTAAATGACTGAGCTATTTCTGTCGGGTTTGTAACCATTCTATCATTTACTTTGATTTGGTTTATTTCCTCTTTAGGTGTTACTGTCTTGTTATTGTTAATAATTTTCCACATTGCTGTACTTTTGTTGGTCGCTGAATTAATGTAGTAATTGTTTTGCGATTTTTGGGTTTTTTTTATTATAGTTCGTAGTCTTTTTGTATATTCTTTAAAGAGTATTTTGTCTTTCGAATTTGACGTTAGCCTATATTTCCATAGCAATTGACGCTTTCTTTTTGAGCATAACTTTATTCCCTTGCTTAGCCATTTTGGCTTCTTAGAAATTGATATTTTAACACGTATTATCGGGAAACACAGATCGTAAAATAATTTAAATAAATCGTAAAAAATGTTGTAAGCCATTTCAGGGTCATTACTTGAGTAACAGTCTTTAAAACTAAGACTCTTAAAGACTCAATATTTGTGATCAACCTATTTTGGACCAACAAAAGTGACAAATATTTGTCCCGTTCCTTTGAAATAAATTTTACTATGAAAAACTTTATTCATAAAAGTTTGAAAATAAACCATTGGATGCGCTGTTTTGCAATTCGATTTTTGTTTGCGTACAGACGCCAGCACATCAAGCTACCCGAAACTGTCAAATTTTCCCAATCAACTTTGAACCTTATGCTTTAACGATAAAGTTGAAAATCTATTAAAGAAATTTGACAGATTGTAGTAGCTTGATACGCCAGCATATCAAGCTACTACAATCTGTCAAATTTCTGTACAAAAACTGTATTGGAATCTGCGGGGTAATTGCGTAACACGCTATAAGTAGCAATGTGTTTGACTTTGACAGTTTAACAACATTCATTGCGTTATTTACGTTGTTGAGCGACATATTTTTCAGAACATAATGAAGCAATGGATTAGCAATATCCTTCAAAATGATTCAGATTGAGATTGATAGATAGATAAAACGTTTATTCAGTGCAACAAAAGACACAATACAGGTATTAAAAATATCAAAAAAGGTGAAAAAAAAATAAACAATAACAAAGATTAAAAAGATAAATTGAACCATAGACACCTAGCTCATAAACATCTATAACGGTTGATCACTACTGGGCGGTGTGTGTAGCTAGCTACTAATATCTAATCTGTGGGTGTGTGTCTCATGGTTGCACCAAATGGGAGTCCAGCTCAGCATATGCCAGGTACAATTCCTGACGCTGGAAGATTGATACTGTGTTAAACGATTAGGTTGCTGATGTGGTTTATTAACTCCTTTGGATAGCTGAATTGCAGTGACATGGCCTCAGGCTTGATAAAACTGATAAGATTGTTTTCTTCTGTAATTGCAAGAATTGTTTGTAGTAGGATTGTAGGGACAAGCCGTTAATATGTGGAATTGATAGAGGTAATCCATGGGGATTAAATTCGATGAGCTTGGTTTTTCGTGATACCCGTACTGCGTTTTTATACGAGTTTTACTGGCAGATAGCTGCTGTTATAAGAAATAACATAGGCTACTTTTATTTTAGAAAAATATTTAGAGTTCCGCAAAAAAAATACACATGAAATTCAATTGTTTTCCGACATGCAAATGAACGAAGTAGCAGGCACAGCTAGATTAAAATACTTAAATACAAAACTTGTTTTCGTATACGTTGTTGTAACTTTTGGGTTCAAACAGTTTTTATTCACTAGATCATGATCCATACAAACAGACAAATAATGTAGGAAATCAAAGGAAATATTATTTGCCTGAAACTTGTTGTAGCCTAGAAAAAATCAAATCATCTCATTCATAATAGGGAACATAACAGAATGGGTACGAGCTTACCTTTAATCCAAATTAAAGGCTCCTACAAATAGGCGCGACACGCGATATAATCGCGCACGACACAAAGGCACCGCTCGTTGCGCGCCTTGCGGTGCCTTTACATCGCGTGTCGTGTCGCGCCTGTTTGAAGGAGCCTTAAGTCGTTGGGCAAGCAAATACGAAACAAAATTCCTTATGGGAGTTGGTAAAAGTAGGTATACTTCGAAACTATCCTGCAGAAAGAAAAACTCTAAATCATGTACCTACCCGTTCAGCACTGCATAATTTTGCAACTCAGAACCGTTAAAACATTTATTCAGTAGGTAAAATCATACATTATTACTCACCCTCGCTTTGCAGTATCTGTCTTTAGGCGTTACACGGATTTTATTCGCGGTATAAGTATTCAATAAATATGATAATTTTATAGAATGATGTTTCCCGCGTGTGTGAAATATCCTCGTAAAGTTATGATATTCACACCTGTTTCTCGGTAATAATCGCTTTTTACTTTTTATTACGAATAAATTGTATTTGAGTTCTCAATACCGGTATCTGTGAACACAGCAATATTCCTTATGAATATTAAAGATATTTTAGAGAAAAAAACGTTTTGGAAAGTGTATAACTAGCTAAAAGCAGAGCTTTGTGAGGGCTCGCGTCGTTTTTCTGCGTGGTAATAATCTTTAAGGCAGTTTTTTTTAATATTTTTTTTTCGTAATTTAAATTATTATTTTATTTACTGATAACACATCTACATATAAATATAAATTATTATGTTAAAGCACAAATCAATAGGCGTAATAGTTTTTCCGTAAAGTGTACCACAAAATGCTCAGGTTGTGGGATATAGCAGGGCTCGCTTCGCTCGCCCTGATTAATTACCAAGCAATTCAATTGCTTTTTATATTATGTAGCATTTGCATAATAATAATAAGAAATAATAGGCACAGTCAATTAAATTAGACACACCTCGACAATTTTGTTCTTAAGTATCGCATTAGGGTCCTTTTCATCCCGAAAACAACAATAACGTTAATGTGATAATAGATGGCGCCACGCGTCTTTTGAACGGGATCGACACTTATGCGGGTGAAACCGCGTGGTGCTGTTAGTTTATTATATTATTATTATGTTATCCGCCTGTATTGTCCCACTACTGGGTAAAGGCCTCCCTTACCTCTTTCCACTTTTCCCGGGTTACTGCAATGAGCCAATCCGTCCCGCTGTCTCTTCTTAGACATGATAACAATACTAATATTATAAATTCGAAAGTAACTCTGTCTGTCTGTATGTTACCTTTTCACGCCTAAACCCCTGAACGGATTTTGATAAAATTTGGCAGAGAAATAGATTGCATTCCGGGGAAGGACATAGGATAGTTTTTATCCCGATATTCCCACAGGATCGACATGTATGCAGGTGAAACCGTGGGGCGCTGCTAGTAAAAAATAAAATAAATATTTTATACAAATAGAAAGACATAAAATATTCTAAAATAAAACTATAAATGAATAGAAACATCAAAACTACAAGAAGGTATTAAACCGCCTTTAAAAATTTAGAGCCAATAAAACACCTTTTCAATTTGAAAAAAATATTGTATGTATTTCTTGGAATAACCTATAAAGTACTATTGACGATCAGTGTGATGTAAATTGAATAAGATTTTAGTGGGTAGTTTTCGATGAAAGCGTTCTAGGTAATTTCGTAGAAACTTTATATACAGGGTGTAAAAATACCTTTCACCAAGCCGTCGCCTATGCATTCTGTACATCAAACTAAGTAACTTTTGGCAAAAAAATAATTGCTGTGAAACGACTTTTATATGTAAAACTGGTATTCAGCTGCATCCGGTTAGACTGGAAGCCAACCCTAACATATTTGGGAAAAGACTAGGCAGATGATGTTTAAACATAACATCATGCCTGTTTTCACCAAAGGGTTAGGTGGAGGTGTACCTATAGTAGGTAGACACCCACATTTTGTTATTAATAATTAAGTCCCGCTTATTTCCATCAACCGGACGAATCCAGACTCAGGCTGAGAAGGACATGTCGTCGGCCTAATGCCGTTTTAGTTTGACTTTTCTGAGGGCAATGACGAAAATTGCAGAATCAGTCAACGTTCCAAATGCTGGGTCATATGTCTCCTCTCTGTGAAAGAAAGTGGGCCGTAATTCACGCGGGCCTAAAATAGTGACGATGATAAACGAGTAAGTATAACCCATAAATAACATTATAATAACGTGAACATAAAAGTGTCAGGGCCTCAGTCCCCGAAAAATGGATAAGCATGGTCGTCACAGTTGGTACACGCATGACATCAGGCCATAAAAAGCTTAAGTGCTCCGTGAGCGGTCATGTACGTACTACCTTATATTCTTCGCCAGTTCTATATGGCTCGTACGATTATTAAATCATCTTCCTTATTGAATATTAAAAGAGTTCGTCGAATGATTCCGGAGTTGCGCTAACGCAAATTTTACTCAAGTAATTTAATAAATGTGCGTCGCTCAGTATAGGATATTCAACACCCTGTAACTGACTTTGTCAGTAGGTAGTCTATAATATTGTACACAGCATTTTTTTAATGGTTATATTGGTATTTGCTAATATTGACAGGGCAATTGATTCCTAAAGCTAATAATTGACACCCTCCATCAATTTGCAGTGATAAAGCCATTTCATACTATTGTCATTGTGATTTGAAAATACAATTTTTTTTTTCGTTTTTGGCCGAAAATAATTTAAAATAATGCGTTGATATAAATAAAATGTATGTTAAACATTTTTAGACATAAATACGGGAAAATAATAGTTCAGCAACATTTTTGAACTAATAAAACAAAACTATATGAACGAAATGAATTGTTTCCGTCTTGCAAAATTATTTGACTGACTCGACTATCAACAGAATATAACCAAAGTTTAGTAAAAATTAATTTCATTTTGCCCACCATGCAAGAGTCATTTCTGCAGCTGCAGCTAAATGGAAGGAATGCAATATGATCGCATCGAATTGAATTCACTTTTGTAAGTGTTCGCTATTCATTGAATGGAAAGATATTGAGTATTACACGTGGGAGTTTTATTTGTGAAATTGCAGGATCACGTATTTTAAGGATTCTTGAACCGTTTGGATTCGATTAAACACACGTTGTTGTTTGGGTCGAACACACACTAACACCAATAAACGTACGCCCAATATTTGGGAACAACCTATTTTGGAACCAACAAAGGTGACAAATATTTTTCTCATTCCTTTAGAATTCATTTCACTTTGAAAAACTTTATGCATAAGAGTTGGAAAATAAACCATTGAATGCGCCATGAATCCCATGTGTTTAAATTCGATTTTTTTTTGCGTTCAAAAACAATAGGTAATGATATCTCATGAAGTTTTCCAACTGCTTTGGCTGAGGAGTTTTTATTTATTCAAAATAAAATTGCTGCTTTTTATCTGTTTTTTTGCAGTTTTGAGTGCAACATCAGATACAGACAAATTAACTCAAAAACTATTTGATAATGTTTTTGTTTTAGCTGACCTTTAAATCGGTATGTGCAGGAGTGATAGGTTTTGGAGCACTTTCGTATATAACGCTCATACAATAAAATATTCGACCGCGAAAATAATTACAGGAAACCACTTAACGTATTCCGCTAAGAAACATCGCGATTCGAGTAGCGGAACATCATGAAAGTCAGTAGAGTCATACAATCGGAGCAAAATGTCGTCGCTTTTGACTTAGTGAATACAGCATATATATGTCTACTTTAGACCTCTTAAATTAGTTTTTCCGTAAAATCAACATCCATTTTTACAAAAAAAAAAAAAGCTTCGCCTTATAAACTTGTTGACTGCCACAGATACGTGCGAAAAAAAAGCGGCACCGCAAAAAAATAGTCGGCTTAGCGCGAGCAGGGGGCCTAAAAAGGTCACTTTGGCGGAATCATAAAAGGATAACATTATGAATCAATGGCGAAGACAGTCCGTGTTTTTCTTTTTTTCGCCGCACTACGTAGGCATAATCAAAGAGATTGGGATTGGATTTGGATTGGATTGATTGGTATTTTAGCACAGACAAAAAAAAAATACTGAAAAACCCTTCTCCAATGGGATTTGATACGATTAACTTAACAATTAACTGTCCATTATGATTCATTATGTTACCCTTTTATGATTCTGCTAAAGTGGCCTTTTAGGCCCAAACCGGCGAAATCTCACTGGAAAGAGACAGAATCATAATCTGTAGTAAAAGAACAGGCAGTGTCTTTTCTTTTACCCCAGTAGTCATGGTAGAACTGCTGCGGTTTCGCAGCTATGATTTCGCAGCGGAGATGTGATACCTGCCTGTGAAGCGTTCAAATCCAGGAGATATTCCGTTGACGGCACTGACAGGTACTGGCAGATTTGATTTTGACGTCTGACGGCGGAAGGTAAAATATGAATGGGTAATCTGATTATTCATCTTTAATGCTGTGCAAAGCAATGCGATTCATCAGATATCCTTAGCTTTTCCCCACAGATTTTAGAAGTTTGTAATGTTCATCTTTTAAATGATATTCTGAATAATAATTTTGATAATGTGTAAAAATAATGGATGACTATTTCTCACTCAAACCCACCATCCATCATTTTTCATTAGAGACACGTAATTATATTTCTTTAACCGAGAATTTATTTGTGTTGGCATAAATGTTGTTTACAATAATCTTAAGTGGTGTGTAATTAGTCAAATATTAGGTAACATGGTTAATTTAATTCAGAAAGCTCTCCGCCTGTGTTACTTGATTCTAAACATACCTTTCATATTTATTTTAGGTGTTTGCTTAGACACGTAGGTACTTATGTACCTACTTACTACCTACCATATAATAATTAAGAATAATAAAATTACTCTGTCTATCTCTCTGTTCACACCAAAATAACTGAACAGATCGTTATGAAATTTTGCAGATAGGTAACCTGGAACCTGCTACTTTTTATCCTGGATTTATGTATCAAAAACAAAATAAACGCAGACGAAGTCGCGGGCAACAGCTAGTAAAAAATAATAATTCGTACATAGAAAGCCCCATAAGCTGTAACAACGTCCAACCAGTCAAGATTGCACGCAGCGCCCGGTACAATTCGGTAAAAAACAAAACACTGATTTAAAAGTTTAAAGGCTCCTGCAAACAGGCGCGACACGCGACGCGAATCGCGCGCGACACAAAGGTACCGCTTGTTGCGCGACTTGCGGTGCCTTTGAGTCGCACGCGTTTTTATATAGTGTCGCGCCTGTTTGAAGGAGCCTTTATAATATACACTCCGAAACTTTAAAGCCGCAAACTTACTTAGTTATTTATTGTTAGTTTCACGTGTAAATAATTGTCTTTTTAAATGTAAAACTATCAATGAATAACTAATTTATGGGCAACTACATACATAGTTTCATAATATAAATTCGGTTTAAGGTTTAGCAACAGTTTGAACGCGTTAAGGCTTCTTCAAACAGGCGCGACATAAAGGCACCGCAAGGCGCGCAACGAGCGGCGCATATATTAGGCATAACCTTCTAATATTACAAACGCGAAAGTTTGTGACGATGGGTAGATGGATGGATGTTTGTTACACTTTCACGCAAAAACTACTGAACGGATTTTCATGAAACTTTACAGTAATATAGCATTAAACATCAGAATAAAACATAGGATGTTTTTTATCCCCATATTCACGCAAGATCAACACCTATGCGTGTGAAACCGCGGGGCGCTGCTAGTTAGGCTGCTATTAGAGTGTTAAAGTCATCACTAGCACAGCTTTTTCTGGACACGTTGGGGCCAGTTATAAAACTATTCTGCTCGGGAATTTCCAAGATGGGTTAAGTATCTAAAGTTTGAGCGCTTGGTACTTTGTTAGGTTTCTAAGTTTCGTGTGTCTGTAACAGCTGATAATAATGAGGGCTGATAGCGGGTTTTTACTTCGATGCTGAGAAATCTAACACATTCTAGATTTACAAAAGACGTAGGCGTAGGACCTACGTCCTACGCCTACACCTACGCTTATCATACGTTGAAAAACGCCTACGCGTAGGCGTTTTTTAACGTATGTTGATCGCCAATATTGTGTGACATGTAGGTACCTAATTTATCAGAAGTTATGGCTCTCTTCAAACAAAGAATGAGCGGTTAGTTCTCATTCAATGTTCATCACTCTTGCTCACGGCATTTTGGCAATTTCAGAACATTGCTAGTACCTTTTTTTGTATTTTCGGGGGGAAACCTTCAAAAGGCACCCGACTTCCGTTGACGACGTGACGGTCGGCGAGTGTGGCATTTTTACCTTACTAAAACCACCCCGGTGATCACCATCAGCACATAGGGGTGGTTCCGGTACCTCTTAAAAGCCCAATTCGTAACATACTTTCAATCACAATCTGAATCATTTTGAAGGTTATTGCTAATCCATTGATTTATACGTTCGAAAAATTTGTCTGCGCAACAACGTAAAAAATGCAATGAATGTTGTTGAGCTTTCAAAATGAAAGCCATTGCTACTGTTCGTGTGTTACGCAATTATTCCGCAGGTTTGAAGACCTTTCATACAAACTTAGTTAATAGTTAGATGAGATTGTAATTAATGCAGTAAACACTGCTTTATTTAATTACATTACCTAATATATCATTTTAAAAATAACACAATTAAATTCTAACTTAACTAAAACGATACAGAAACTAAAAAATTGCGTCGAAAAATTCATCCGCATCGCTGTCGACTGGTAATGTACCCAAGAGACTGGCGGCATTACCACGTTGTATGGCGATGCTTAGCCTCTGGCCAAAGCAAAAGCCAGTCCTTGGGTCACGGGAAGTGTCAAACAGTCGTTTAGAAATTTCTTTAAAAAGACCAAGAGCACTCGGATCCCACGGCCCGAAAGTTTCAACCCCAAACGGCTCGAAAATATAATTTCCGATAAGGTTATTATATTTTCGCCGCTTGAGGTGCTAACAATATCCTATTTATATAATAAGTGGAATTAAAGTAAGTAGATTTCAATGCGGTAGGATAACAACGTCCGTACTCGAGTTAGTCCGATTCGATAACGACCTGTGGTTTCAAGAGCAGTCGATAATAACGTTCGATATGTCCGCTGTTTGAATGTCGTCTCACGAGATACCTATGTGTCGGTACGGATGAGGACTGAAGTGACTATCTATTTTATAAATAAAATGTATAAACATTTACCGGTGTAGTCTGTAAAAACCTCACTCTGAAAAAGGTGAAGTGAACTTTAAGTAAGCTGTCATTCCACCTGGCGTTTTATTCTGTAAAAATCTCACCGTAAGAACTACGGTGAAGTGAGTTGTCCTTTCACCAGATGCTAAGGATTGACACTATTGACAGCTCACTTCAAGTTTACTGTGAACTCACTTCACCTTAGTTTGACACTATTGACAGCTCACTTCACCTTAGTTTTCACGGTGAGATTTTGGTAGAATAGATCGTCCTGTACGTTGTATGGATACTGACGTGTCGTACAACTGTCCGACCCATTATATTATTACTAGCTGCGAACCGCGGTTTCACCCGCGTAAATGTCAATCCCGTGAGAATATTGGGATAAAAAGTATCCTATATGTTATTCCAGGGTGTCAGCTACCTCTATACAAAATTTTATCAAAATTGGTCCAGCCGTTTGAGCGTGAAGAAGTAACAAACATATAAACACACACACACACACTCACACAATCACAAACTTGCGCCTTTATAATATTAGTATGATTAATAGTATACTAGTTTTACAATAGCCAGTAATCATCCATTGTTGAAAATGAACCTTACACTGATTTATCCATCAACGATAACGCGCTGATTGCTATCTACAAATTAATTCACACAAAAACAGATACACACACAAACGCACCCCCACACATACACACACACACACATTCAAATTATGCATTATTGTGTACATTAACCTGTCGAATGCCAACATTTAAAAAGCCATTGTGTATCGCGTGGATCCACGTTCACACATACGAAGGGTTAAAGCATCAGAAATTAATTAAGTAGTTTTAAAACTTTCACAAGTTCTTTGTGTTGAATAAATATTATTAAAATATTAGCATAGATATTTACAATGTTGGTAAAATCAATAATAAGGCACAAGAAAAAACAAATAAATTAATAACGTTGTAAAAACTTTGAAGTACCTAGGCATCTTATTCACAGCTGTCTCTTAAAATCCGATGCACTTAATAAGTTACACGTATTTTTCAGTCAAGTTCCGTGCTTAACAAAGTTAATGGACTTTTTATTTCAGTTGAGTTTCTTTCACTTTAACTTGGTAACTTCGGATGTTGAGTGGAACATTGTCACCTCATCTTATTCCTCACAAAGGGAATAAAGTACTTTTAACCTACTTTTTAGAAGACCTCATCTGATGCGGAAGACGTAGTACGAGGGGCCGAAGCCAACTCGCAGAGGTCACTCAGGGGATTTTAATGAAATGCAACACCAACCGACAATTACTCCTGTATGCACTATGCAAGTGCACCTAAGGACAACCCCCGGTTGGTGTAGGACTATTGCAGGATATGGAAAAATGAAAAGTTGGATTATGGGTTTGGGTGGCTAAAGTTATTATAATAATAATAATAATGGGCCTCAGTAGAGCTGAAATGGTCTCATGTGGCTGTAAGTACACCGTCAGCTTTAAATTTAGAACATAGCAACGCTTCTTGGTGGCAGAACTAAGTAGGTAAAGCTAGGGTTTGCTAAGACTGCAGTGGCCGCTACATAGCGTCCGCAATTTACCGTTCTCTTGCACATTAAAAAAAAACATTAAACATAACTCGCTAAATGTGGGTAATATAGGTACACTTCTACCTTACCCTGCGGGGATTGCAGGTTCTGTTATGTTATGTAATGGTGTACAACGCCGTCCAATGTTCAAATAATATCACAGAAAAAACTCGTTACGTTCCTAAAGCATTGGTTTTCTAAGAAAAATAATCACAGCACTGTATTATGAGAGTGAGACAGTTTTGTCCTTAAGTGTCTGTCGGACAATGTTCGTCTGTGAGGGATAATTTAATCTGTGTAATAATTATTATGAATAGCCCGAACTTTTCCACGTCGTATAATGATGTGACGAGGTCATTAAGACTAATTATAGTATTTCAGATGAGCTTTTGTATTAATCCTATTGTAATAATAACGAGATAAGACCAAAGAGAGAGGTTCTAACAAAATACTGGGAATAGTACAAGTACGGTCCGCAACAAAGGCTAACTCTGTCACTTTTCTATCTATTCAATTCATGAAAAAAAAATAACCCATGCGCATACTGTAACCATTAATTCAGCATATGATTCTAGACATTATCAAAAAAAAACAGCTGTTCCATAGAAAAGTAATACCTACGCAGACAAAATGTATGGAACTACTATTTTTATTTTTTTTTATAACCGACAACAAATTTCCATTCTAATAGTTTCTGATCTACAGTCATTTGCTGAATTCCTGATTACAGATTGCGCACTGGCTATTTTTGTTTCTGTAAGTATAAAAATAAAACCGTTTAATAAAAATTAAATGCTGTTCGTTGGTAAGCGCATGACTTCAGATCTGCTGGACCGATTCGGCAATTTTATGTTTAAAAATGTTTTTAGTAAAAGTTCCAAATCAGGTTTCTACAGAAAGAAAAAAGAGTTATTGAAATTTGGACCGGAAAACGTCTTTCGGGTTAGCTAATAGCCAAGATTTTACTCCTGGGGGCTTACTCTCCAAACTAATTTTAATTCCAATGAGAATAGATGTCAATATGATTCCAATGTTAATTTTACAGTCACGTGATTCGGTAGGTACTCTTGAAAACAATATTGTCAACAATTACCCCACGCTAAGCCCGAACCCAATTCCACTTAGTTCTTCAAAATGGACACCCAATCTAAAAATCATTTGGCGCTAGCATCGAACTCAAGAGTACGAAACATCACAATTCCAATGTCGATTTATCGGAATTAAATTGAAGAGTAAGCACCCTGATCCGCCTTAAAATAAACATTATGCCTAATAATTAAGATTTAGAAAACTGAACTACTTTTTTTGCTGCCTGTACCTATTTCATGTTGTCCCTAATACATGGGACCTAAACATATCTGGCAAAATGTGAGTGTACCGTAGGTATTCCCCTGCCTACCTCTTCAGGGTTTACAGGCGTGGTCTTATGTGTACCTCTATTTGCGTGGAAGTCATAAGACACCACAATATACTAAAATAACAGCCATATTTTTATAAAAAAGCCTTTCCTGCCTTGGTAGTTTTAGTCTCAGCAGCTAAAATATACAAAAAGTCAGGACTGGTGATGCGGGAGCAAGTGACGTACAGTTATTCAGCCGCAGCCTCCAGTAGCAATTTCCCATTGCTTGCGAAGTTTTTTTAGTGAATGAATGAACGCCTGCGTTCCTTCCTGCATATTATATATCTTTTAAGAGTGCAGTGAATCAGTGTTGTGCCTTGTGGTAGTCCACAAGGCACAACACTGATTCACTGCACTCTTACAGATTATTTCTGACGAACGGCTTTCGCTAAAATAATATAATAGTAGATTTTAAACACACGGGATTTCTCATTCACAGTCACCTAAACCTAGTTCTTTTTATCATAACCATAGATGACAAAAGAGGCCTTAACTTCATGTTTTTCTGTGTATGTTCTACGAACTATTATATAATAAACTAGCTTCTGCCCGCGACTTCGTCCGCGTGAAATTTCTTGTTACTCCGACCCACCCCGTCGCATCGCATCGCCTGCCCGCGCTATTACTTCGTTTTTGCTTAGCGTTCTTTCTGACTACTTTTCTTTTTGCTCGGCTCCTAAAGGTCATAGCGTCATGTTAAATAGAAAAATAGCCTATAGCCTTCCTCAAGAATAGGGCTATCAAATGCAAAAAGAATTTTTCAAATCCGACTGGTAGTTCCAGAGATTAGCGCGTTCAACCAAACAAACAAACAAACTCTTCAGCTTTCTAATATTAGTATAGATTAATAATATAACAAATGTAAAAAATAAGCACAAAAAATATCAATTGTTGGGAATCGACCAAAGGTTTGCAAAGCAGTCGTCGAACCGCTAAGTTATTTCGAAAGTTGACTAAAATGGCCGTTATTTATATGTCATGGTTGACTGCATAGCTCTTAAAAAGTGTAGTGGGATGATAATGAACGAAAAGGTTAAATCCGCAATTTTCTGCCTTATTCGTTCCCTAATCAGCTCAGTGAAGTAATGAAATAATTCGACTGATGTCATATACACTGGTATATTGTGTTCTCTCTCATTTCCTACGAAATATATGTGAAGTTTTTTTGCGATTTCCGACTTTTCTAGTACTCAAACCTGAGTTGATCCGATAACGTTTTTTATCCTAAACATAAACATGATAAGAAACAGGATAGTTTGGCAAATTTTTTTTGTGAAAATTTCCCATTTTGTTAAGAACAGTGGAGGCTGTTCTTAAGACCGTTTTCTTGTAGCGACAACGACTGAGCTCTTATTGCCCCATCTCAAAAATAAATAAAAGGGTAAATCTATAACTATGCGCAATATTTTGGCTCGTATTTTTACAATATGCGGTAAACTATAGATGAATACGAACCAATTGCAATATGGCTCATCTCCCATATCAAATAGTGTAATAACTTATAGCCTACGACTGATCAGACTTGTAGGGAATATCTATGCAATTTTTTTTTTGCGTAAAGCTGTTCCATGCATTTAGACAAGAATTTAAAAATATATATTATCGGAATTCAAATCGTATCCAGTCCTCGCAAAAATTACTTTAAGTACGATTGTATTATATGTATAGATAGACGAATAAAAGATGATTATAAAATAGCAAGGTAAGTAAGTACCTAAATATTGTGGAAATGATGATAAATTATGACTACGAGTATAAGAAATGAGGTTAATACTAAGATAACGGCTAATAGAGATATATGGACGAAGACATGCTGCGCCGCCGTCAAATAAATTGGGATAAAGGCTACAAACAGGCGCGACGCGCGACGCGAGTCGCGCGCGACACAAAGGCACCGCTTGTTGCGTGACTTGCGGTGCCTTTGTGTCGCGTGTCGTGTCGCGCTTGTTTGTAGGAGCCTTAAGGGCATGAGGATGATGAAGACCTGTTATTTTTTTAATTAACAACAAAAGAGATAAGTATGCAGGATCATCGGATATAGTTGAAGTTTAGTAAGAAAAGTATGGATTTTGTCGACTAAAATTTAATTTGATAAATGAGGTGTTTGTTTTCTATTAATTAAATTAAATTTTATTCGATAACATCCATCGGTTTCTTACTAAACTTCAACGAAATAAGACAATCCTGCAAACTTATCTCTTTTATTGGCTGTACATAGTTTCAAAAATTAATTTTCGTTTCAACTGATTGTCGTTTATAAATCGTGTTAAAAAGATTTGTTTCACCCATTTTAACGCCGAAATATTGCAAAAAACTTACAAGCATGTCTATGTAGTAATTTAATCACATATACGACTGTAATATGAATGCTCAATCTTTTCATGTTAATTTCTTTTTATCGAATTTCATAATTTATAAGTATTCATCATTTATTTTCTCTATTTTTATTTTTATCCTGTTGCGCATGCTGTTGTTGTGCATGCTGTGGGGTCCTGTAAATTAAAGGAGCACATGTAAAATAACCTTTTTTTTCTTATATTATATTGTATTGTGTAGGTAGGTATCCTTTATTGGAGATTCCAAATAAATAATTTGCCTAGCCTTTTCCCAACTATGTTGGGGTCGGCTTCCAGTCTTAACCGAATGCAGCTGAATACCAGTATTTTATATGGAGCGATTGCCTATCTGACCGCCACAATCCAGTTACTGGTTAACACAATACCCCTTGGTAAGACTGGTTGTCAGACTTTTGTCTTCTGCCCACCCGTAATTACTGTCAAAGATCCACGAATCAACGGATTAACGTGCCTTCTGAGGCACGGAGGGGTCTCGGTATGTAAAGATGGTCACCCATCCACAGACCAACCGCGGCGAGCGTAGCTTAACCTATTCGATCGCCATGTGCGGCTTTTATTATTTAGCCGCGGTCCCTCACAGGCTTCCAAATAAAAAAATGTGAAACCAATTTTGTTCATTTTTGTCGTGTAAAAAATATTCAAACATTTATTTATTTATGAAGGAATCATTAAAAATTAGTACCTACTAATTAATGCCAAGTATAAACACTCGAATAAAATAGGTAGACACGTATGCTTATTCCAAATTGGAAACACTATGTCACTGCCCCAATTAATGTAATACCAATGGACAACGGACTACTCAATGGACGGATACTCAATGGACAACGTAATTGTCCGATTTTCCAATACTCGTATATGTTTTTAAGTAAGTAAATCGTTGGTAAATATTTTACCTTTTATTTATAACATTCATTATTTTACAGTTTAAATGCATACTTTCTGACTGCCAACCCTGAATGCGATTAATAAATGCGATGCTTGATTGATGATGATTGCGATGGATAAATGGAGTAAAATTATGCGTATAATATGGTGTTCTGTGAGAGAAAGTATGCAAGGGAGTCCACTGTTCCATGTTAGTTTCAAATTCAATTCAACATTATTATTGTCAACGAAATAATGCCTCTATGTTAATTAATGTAATGTACCGTTTTAAGATACTATAAATAAAAAAATAAAATAAAATTATAGCCTGTTAAAACCGTACCCTTCTTTGGATTTGCCATATAGTCGGGTAAAAAAAGCAAAAAAATTATTATGATGATGCAACTTTCATGAGATGAACCGCAGATGTTACAGTTTACTACGTTATAAACTTTGAACATATCATACATTTTATGAATTACAAACTCATTCAAGTTTTACTACGTGTATCTACGTGACGTAAGTACAAGTTAAAACGTGAAACAACATAAAGCTTTAGATATAGCTGATAACAACTGTGATTATAATTAGCAAATAGATTATTTTAATTAATAAAGCATCGTAAAGGAAATACTATAATGAAAATTGCGTGCAAAACTATAGACTGTAGAATTAATATTAGAAGTTTGTTTAATTAACATTTTTAAACAGTTCACGAAAAGTTTTAAACAACAACAAAAAAAAACAAAAGCCAAAACTTTATTGTTGTTGAAGTGTAATTTCCAAACTGAGAATTTGAAAGTAAAAACAGGTTCTGTTTCAACGCTTCTTTTTTGTATGTTATTATTATTGTTTAAATATTTAATTTACATTAAAGTACTTACCGGTAAAAACAGGGAATTAGCGACATCGCACGCCAGTACCACAGCAACCATATACAGGAATGCTTTCATTGTTTTCGTACCACAAAAACACTTCACGAAAAGAATTCGGGAGCGCAACTGAAAGTTGTGCCCGGTACTCCCAACTTGCTGTGACGTCGACGTCGGCTTACTTGTGAATGAGACGCGTATTCCCTTCCCTTTATAGGGCTAGTCAGTGTTACTGCGCACCCTGTACTGCGCTCTCTACTTTCACACACGTGTCACTTCCGTATTTTTTTAATTCCTACTATTTGACAACCCTATCAAATTATACACGAAATTTAAATTCAAATTCACTGTAGTTTTTTTATTTGGAAAAATTATTCGTGGCAATATTCTTTGAACGACAAATATCTGGTAAAAGCATACTTTTTGAACTAAAATGATACATTTTACCGGTGTTAGTAAAACACGCACTCAGAAGAAATAATTCTAGCGTAATGTGTTATCTGTTTGCAGCACGAACGGATTTATCAGAGCCTCTTATTTGTTTTTGGTTGGCAAATATTTTGAACATTCCAATTATACAGAATGTATAATGGAGTAGATCAGTGTGTTTCGGATTATTTAATCTAGTTTGTATTCATAGATAAGAGCAGAAAATTCGAGTAATATTTTATGGCGATTTTCTCTTTTTCTCAAGTTTTTCCACGTTCTGATTGAGTGATTATCAGGCAGATGAGAAGCAAATCATTGGCTGTCTTTATCTCCGCAGTTATCATCATCATAAAATTCCAGCTAAAGACTTTGGACGGCGATCATCGCTTCGTAAATACTACGTCACATTACAAATATTTCTAAATAAGTATCTTGTAGCTAGGCAACAGTGTTTAGTACTTGTTTAGACAGGGGCTACGTGTGGGGTAATGCTCCTATCATTTTTGTGCGCTTAGCAAAGAAACCAAGACGTTTTTACTTATCATATTTGAACGAGAAATGTCCGGTTATTAGGATTCTTTCGTGAATCTGGTGCATCCTACATAGGGATTGAATTCGCTTTTTTAAGCGCACCATTCCCTCGTACAACGCAAAATAATAGTTCCGTTCTCCGAAGGGTACACGTATACAGTGTGGCGCTTAGGTTATCAGATAAATTGCGTGTTTGCGTGTTTTACGTATTTTAAATACGTAAACATACACAATTCAAATAATGAATAACAATTAACATTCTAGGCGTGGGACCTTTTTTCTTTTGTCTTGATTATTTGGTAGCAATACCATAAAGTTTTTGTTGAATTGTTGATACCATCGCCCGCGCGTGTCTAGTAAATTATTATCAAGGATGGTTTATTTCATTCCAATTTTGAAGCTATTTATTTTGTACGAAAAATTCACTTTTTCAAATAAAATAAAATTGGTTATTTTATTAATTTAACAGACTAATAACAACTTGTAAAAACCGCTGCACTGTTTAATGTGACAACCTTATCACCACTCTGTATAATACACACACATTTCACCACTAATAACTACCATGAAATCCCCCTATTTTATGGCAGTTATAAGTGGTGAAATGTGTGTGTTTGTGAGAGTCTATTACCACTAATTTCTCTCCAAGAGATTATTAGAATCCCCATCTATTTATTTATTGATACTTATTTTAAAAGTCATTCATGTCAAGCTGTGTGACTGCAATAATACAATATGATACATATATCAATTACCCTCTAACTGTTCAAACCAATTGTCGCTAACCGTATTAATGGAGCAATACCACCACAGACAATAATGCTACATTAATAACTCTCTCATAGTAAATTGAATCTATACTAATATATAAAGCTGAAGAGTTTGTTTGGTTGAACGCGCTAATCTCTGAAACTACCAGTCGGATTTGAAAAATTCATTTTGCATTTGATAGCCCAATTCTTGAGGAAGGCTATAGGCTATTTAACATCACGCTATGACCTTTAGGAGCCGAGCAAAAAGAAAAAAAGTCAGAAAGAACGCTAAGCAAAAACGAAGTAATAGCGCGGGCAGGCGATGCGATGCGACGGGGTGGGTCGGAGTAACAAGAAATTTCACGCGGACAAAGTCGCAGGCAGAAGCTAGTTGTTTACATACAGAGAGTGCACAAAAAAAAACAATTTATTTTTCACAGGTGTTAAACATGTTGTGTTTTAATTTTAAATCGATACTAGGTTCTGGTGACCCTAATTTAATTTGTTGTGCCGCGAATTAAGCTCCATCTCCTATCCTGCCCCCCTGTGTCCCAAAACATGCAGCCAAAGACCTCTGCACTGCCACCGACGACGCCGTGGAAGAGGCGAAGTTTAGATTCAACAAGGTCTGACATACAGTCCTACCAGCGACGTGAACGGGAAGAATTTGTTACCCCATAGTCCAAACATTGGATAAAATGCAAAAAGCTTAGGTATATACGAATTTTGCTATTTTAAATAGGTGCACACAATAAAAACATTTGCAGGAGCCATGATAAATAGAACGGAATTCGCTATACCAGTGACTATTACATAATCAAATCATCGTACAATGCGTTGCTTGTTTTAAGTTTCCTGTACCTACTAATTGAATTAAATAATTCGTCCACACACGGTACAAGTACTTAGTAGGTACAATTTATCATATTGTGCCATATAAATCCCTAACCTGACCGTGACATGCACCTTTTTTTTATCGTGTGGAAATCCTCATGTATGTCTACCACCCGAAATGAAATGAATACTACCCGAAGTGAAATGTGGTGCAGGAGGCGGATGCTCCGAATACCATGGACAGCCAAACGCACAAATGTGTCTATCCTTTTCCAACTCGATGTCAAGACCCGATTCTCTACAATATGCCTACAGCGTATTCTGACGTATTTCGGCCACATAATGCGAAGGGGGGATAGCAGCCTTGAAAAGCTGGTTATTGTTGTCAATACCGAAGGCAAGAGAGCACGAGGCCGGCCGCCAACACGATGGTCCGACCAAGTGAAAGAAGCTACGTCCTCAAGCAATTTTCAGTAGGTGGTGATGGCAACTTTGGACCGGAGTAGATGGAGGCAGATTGTCCGCTTAAAGGGGTCCAGTGACCACGATCCTCAGTGATGAGGGACCGATTGAAGAGAGAGTCTACCACCCTGGGGTGGGTGGAGGGGTCTGTCAGACTCTTACTGACTAAAACCACACGGAGTCCTGGTGCTACCTTTAGCCGGGGTGCTTTATTTAATAAAATATTTTGATTTTGGCCTTTACTGCTTATGCTAAAACATTACGATGTCCCTTCACTACCGTACACTTACGAACAAAAGTGGTATACGTAAGAAGCTGCTAATTATATCTTCAATTGTCCAAAAGTTCAAAGTAGTTAGAGCACTTTATAAACGAACGAAATATTAATGTCTTTAATGCCTTCTGTTGTTGACAGTTTCAAAGTTAATGTAAATGATGACAGCTGTCTGGCCACAGACTGGATGCTGAAGGAGAAACGGGTGTTTGTGGCGTTACTTGGGTGAGAGTTACGGCCAGAGGTGGACTACGGCAGTCCAAGTCCATTGCCTCTTTATTTCTTTTATTTAATTATTAAAACAATAAAAACAAAGGTAAGTACGTATTGCGTATCTCATACAAATATATTTTTTCACTCTCCTTCCTCATCCTTCATTTTTATTAATTTTTACACAATAATTATTTTTTATTGTAGTGTTTTTAAAATTTCAGTTAAGTACATACCTAGATGAAGGTCGTGGCGTCGATACTCATAATATGTATTATTTCATTAATATTTTTTTCTGTCGACAAGAATGCAGTTTAGATTTGAAAACGTGATACTTATATTTCCTTTGAGGAAATACTTGCCTGGCAATGCACAGGCATTAACTGAAAAAATCCTTTGATATCGCCTCACATTTCAGACTCCTATTTTTTTATTGTTTGCAGTTCTATTTAAACCTTTTGTTTTGGGATTGCGACAGCGATGTGTTTGAATATTTTGACACCTCAGTATTTTCAGTAGATTAATTTTAGTTGGTATTTCAGGCTGTATTCGTTACATAATTATTTTCGTAAAATTTTGTAGGCTTTAGCCTGCAGGCTTTTTCGATACAAATTGAATTATGACATGCAAAAATATAAAAAAAAAAAAAACTTTTACTGTTTGGTGACGGGAATTAAGCAAATTCAGGAGGTAGTACATATTTTAGTAAGAGAATATTTAGTGGTGGCGCAAAATATACAGCGATAAACTAACGAGGCGAAACCTTCATTTGTCTTACTTATCTGTGTTATCTTGTTTACCTGAGTATTTTCATTATGGTGGTAGATTTTATTTCAGTCTGAAATATTCATGAAAAACGGTCAAATTAAATGTTAGCCTGGATCACATAAACATGACAGGTATAAAAAGATTTATTAAAATCACTTTATGCTTCTAATGTATATCAAGGCAATTAAATAGGCGATATCTCTACTTCAGTTAAAATACATTTAGGTATCAGTAACTAAAGCCGTGTCTCCTGCGCATGATTTTTCGAAACATTACACAAAACATTGAAACAAAGTGGCATGGTCATACACATTTATGTATGCAAACACGATGTTTTTGTTTTCCGAGCTTTATGGGAAACATTCCCCGCGCGGGTGCAGAGGGGTAGGATTTGTTTCATTTTCAATCACCGCGCGCACCACGCACATCTTATCTCATCACATCTGTTCGCATCACAATTGCACTGCATCTGCGATAATAGGGTACAGACATAACTTTTCACTGACTATATATCTATAACAGCCTTTACAGCTAACAATAATAGTTATTTATCTCAAAAAGGTACAATTTTTTGTTCAAAAGTTACAGCATGATCTAACCTTTGTGACAGCTGGAGTCTGTATTCTATATATATGTTACAGTCAAAACTCTTAACCAGTCAAAAGTACTATTGACTAGCAAAATCAGTCAAAAGTACTTTTGACTGAATAGGTTGGTCAAAAGTGGTTTTGACTAAAAATTATTGGTTATTAGTACTTTTGACTGCAAATTTGCGGTTAAAAGTACTTTTGACTGACGCTCTTCGTCAAAAGTAGTTTTAACTGCAATAAAGCATCAGTCAAAAGCAATATTAACTCGTTAGATGTGAATAAAAAAGAGGTTCACCCTTGTTTGGTATAACAACTTTTGATGTAATGTTACTAATTCGAAAAACGTTTAGGAAAATAATCAATTTGTATGATATCGATTAACATAATTTTCATTTCATCGAATATTTATTTGCGATAACAATATTTGCGCTGTTGATCAAAAGGTATAATGTCCATTTGATGTAATGTTCCCACCCCGAGGTTCGGTTTTGTTAGGTTACTTTAAACCCTTTTCACAGAAATAGGAGCCCCGCGAAGCGGGGCTCCGTCGACATTGGATGCAAGAGCGAGTGAATGAGAATACAAATACCTTTAGGTACCTCATATCATATTAAACAGGCAAATTACTGCATTTGAAAATTTGGTCAAATGACATTATTTCAAAGAAATAAGTAAATATGCTAAATAATATTTACTTATTTCAAAGAAATAAGTAAATATGCTAAATAATTTTTAAGAGTTTTGACTGATACAACCAGTCAAAACCACTTTTGACGGAATCACTTAGTCAAAAGTACTTTTAACCAGCTCCATTGGGCAAAAGTACTTTTAACTGTTATTTTAGTCAAAAGTATTATTGACTAAAGCATACGGTCAAAAGTACTTTTGACTGATTTTGCTAGTCAATAGTACTTTTGACTGGTTAAGAGTTTTGACTGCAACATATATAATACTGGGTTCAGGACCTGTATGACAGATCTCCGGGCTCACACCAAATGCTAAGTTCATAAAGATGCATATTACAAATAACTGATAAAAACTTCTTCAGAAATATAATAGGGGTGGCTTGGTTTTTTGCGTAAAGAACCACTTGCAAGTAAGATCGCGCCGTCTACGCTGTAGCCAATTAGCTACGAGACGGCTACGAGAAGATCTCGTAGGAGATTGCTACATATTGCTACGCTTTGTGAATTGATAATTGCTATAAGTATGTGTGTAGTAAGAGAATTTTCTTTTTTTTTTCGTTATTATCTCTAGCAACACCTGATTATTACCTACAAACGGCAAAGGTGTGCTGTACAGGATGTTAGCGTATTCTGTGACCAAATAAATGATAAAAACTTTTTGACGTTCTAATGTGGACAATTTTTAAATGATTGAGCCTCTTTTTAAATTTCTGGTCTTTTCTCACATTTGGTTGCAGTAATTGAACTAGGGTACCCCGATCAAATCAAGCAATGCGCTGGATGCGAGAAGCACAGAACCGGTCGAAGTGGTGGTGGGAGAGGTCTAGGTATATCCAGCAGTGGACGTCTTTCGGCTTAATAACATTGTTCAGCATGTTTTCGCATAACTTTTATTAGCATAATAATACTATGGCATAATAATACTTTGGCATAATGCAAAGGTGAGCATAACTATCATTTGGTCTAATTTGTTATGGCATAATTTGGAGTTGCATAAATATTTATTTGTCTAATAATCATGAGCCATAAATATAAAAAGTCATAATTGGATGTATGTGGCCTTTCATTTAATGCTGATTGTAAGGTAGGTACTAGGTAATGAAATACAGTTGTATAAATGTATTAATGGAACAAAAACGTTTTACATATTGACTTATTGGTCAGATTATTACGCAAGAGCGAGCGAAGCGAGCGGCGGACTTGGGGCACCCCGATTTTGGACAGATTAGGTTCGAAGGGGATGATGGGGACTCAAGTGAGCGAGCAAAGCGAGCGAACGAGCCCCCGTGATATCCTTCGTGTTAGGTTCCTGTAAACCCTGTACACAGAATTTTTTTTTTTATTTTTAACTACAAACTTTTAGTCAAAAATAATATACCAACTTTAACTGGGAAAAAAATAAAAAAACATATTTCGTGTAAGACATGTATGGCTCAAAATGCTCTAAATGGTGTCAACTATCACCCCCTTATGCCTTTGCATCCAGCATCAAAACACCCTATATTAGAGTGTTCAATAATATTTTTAGGAGCGAATAATTGGGTATTATTAGACGTTTGAGTAAATACATGCTCTTTCATAATAATTTAATTAAATATCTACTACGTTATTCACATGCGATGGCGAACTACTACTAAACAGAATAGAAAGTAATACTTAGACAAGAAATAAATCATTATCTGGAAAGTGATAACAACAATAATATACATCATATCGTCTCGTGATTTCAAGAAAAGCTAATTACATAACGTCTTGTTAACTCAATTTAATAATAGAAATGTAACACAAATATTTCACAAGAGATTGGAAAACAAACAAACGTATTATTAGAACAACAGGTGTCTTGTTAACATTCCTGTAGATAATATTAGACCGAACACAAAATAATTGCAGCCGGCAGGTTCGTAATTATTTTTAAATTAACTTTAAAATGTCTTACTAGCCTCGATATGAAAGCACGCCGTCCACCGCTTGTTAGCAACAGTTATCCATTTTCTTGTTGAAAAAGTCGGCATCAAAAGCGAGTATAACTTTTGCAAATTATAAAATGTTATAACTTGCGTGTGTGTACTTCAAAGTCAAAGTCAATGCATTTATTTCAAATAGACACATAAAAGGCACTTTTAAACGTCAAAAATTTTAACGAAATAGAATTGATTTTAGTCTTGTTTGTGTTGTAGCTTTTATTCAGGAAATCTGTGGGTCAGTCACACCAAAAGATCGCTGGATGTGTGTGTCGCTGGATGTGTGTGTGTCGTGTGTGTGTGTGTGATAACAACATCTTCAGGATGATGTTGGGGCTGCCTCGCTTCTGTAGTGCATCGGGGATGTTTGTATCGCACTGATGGCTTTCATGCAGTCATCGGCAAGAAAACTGTATCCCTGATCTGCAGAATACGTGGCAGCTGCAACGGAATTCTGAAGACTGTAGCAGATAGGATCTCTTCTCCGTTATGGAGATCCTTTATTAAGCGAGTAACTTGAATGTACTAACGTGTTGAACTTAAATTTGAATGTATTTTAATTTTTTAAACATTAATTTTTAATTTAATTTAATTTAATATTATTTATTTTAAATTTAAATCGGACTGTATGGAATTTTATTAATTTTTTTTACTACCCGCGCGCGTTTCTAGGGACATTAAAAATCAAATCTTATACCCTTCCATATTTTACATACCCTTTAACAATATAACAAGAATACTGGTCATTCACAAGACATCTGTCAAAAATGAACATTTTATGATGGGCTGATTGTTCAAACGCTGGATATTACCTCAACTGTCAGTAATGAGTCACAATTACTTTATCTATTGCTACCGATCCCTAGGAAATTTCTTTACAATTGAAGGGATAATTATTACCTAAAGAATAATTCTTTCCACACAAAAACTGTCAGACGTCAATTTTATTTCAATTTACAATTACAATTTACAAGGATCTTTTGGCGTTCAAATGACATTGACAGGTGGGCGTTATCAGACTATGTCGGTAAACATTTTTGTGCCAAAGGAGATCACCTATTTTATTCGGCGATTTGGAATAATTTAATGGTGGCAATTGTAGAAATATTTATTTGTATGGCACCAACGCTGTAATTAATTTGAGAACAAAAATATACAACGATCTTATCTTTCGATCCGCCTCCAAATATATTTCCAAACCCAAATTGTTCTCGATTTTGACGCCTTAGTAAAAAATAATGCGTTCTACGTGTGCTTTATGAATACGAAATTAATATTGACGGCCGCCAAAAAAAAGTCCTTTTGTGAAAAACAAAATGGCGACGTTAGTTCAGATTTTGGCCACCAAAAAAAAACTATCCAAAACTATCTGCGAAACAAGTTTCTTCTTTTATACGTTTTCTTGAGGTTTATTTTGAAACTCTTTTGCTCAAAGAATCGGACTTATAGACTAGCCTCTAACCCTTGATTGAATGAAAGTAAGTACGTGCTTTGGTTGGGTCGACATGATCAAATTAAGGTGAATGGTGAAAGGTGTAGCCCGCGAAATTCAATTTTTCTTACGTTTTTTTGCAATTTGCAGGTCAGTGTGAGGTTGTATCTTGATTAAAATATGATTCGCGACTATAATAGATATATATATTTACAGAATTTCATTCATTTAGTTTACTTAGAAACGCTCTCCTGTAAAATCATGATTCTGTAGATAACCTAAACTTTGCGGTCTTTGATATAATTTTTTTAAAGTTTATGTAAACAGCGGCATCGGCTGTGCATTGTCTGTCTGATTGAACGCCTAATGTAAACTATGACACGCTACGACAGTAATGGTTAGTTAAAAAACCACACCCAACAATAAATGTATGGGGAAGACATGACTCATGTTGTGTATAATGTGTCGCCCTCGTAAACAAACCTCAACAGGACAACATACTTAGCGGCTTATTCTGGGAACAATACACCAACAAAAGGTGATAATTTTGCGTTAAGATATAAAACAATAGTGCAATAACAGTGAGAGATGTGCGATTCCCGCCCACTCATTCGTCATGTTTTTATCCTCAGGGATAACCTTCTGAGTTATTTTTAGCAGTCCCTGCTAGAAATGCGTGGGTGACGCGTATAAGCTTCCAAGATTTAATATGTAGGTCGTTTTTAATTTGACCCTTCATTCCTAATATTGTCAAAAAAGAGTAATATCGTTCCCCTTTTTTTGCATATTAAGCTTTCTGATTATCGTTATTCACATTCCTATTTGTTTTTACATAACATTATATTGTTATAATGTTATGTAAAAACAAGTACAACATAATTTTTTACAGGCAAAATTCATTTATTGTGCGTGCAAGTAGAAACTTTAATGACATGTGTAAACAGCATGATTTTGATGCTTTCATAACGAGTGTGTCCTCGGCCAGAAAGTGCATGAGCCTTAGCTTTTTTAAGTAAGATTTCGTTTTTTCAGGTTTTTATTACTGCACTGAATGTAAAATGAGAAAAACGTGAATTTAGTTTAAGCTTGAATGTTTACTGTATTTTTCTTTTTTTTTTTGTGGCTGTTCACACTCTTTTTTTGTAACCTGATTTTAAAAGTGAGGACTTTTAATTGGCTGTCAGTCTCACATACTATTTTTTTATCTGATAATCTTAGTTGTAAGTCTTCCATAGTTAATAAATAAATAATGTTATGTAAAAACAAGTAGGAAAACAAGTACAAAGGCACAAGCCTTGTTTCTCCGAAACACCCACAAACCCACATTGTGGGTTGTACACCCACCACAAGCCTTGTTTCTCCGAAACACCCACACACCCACATTGTGGGTTATACAACCGGGCACAAAAGTCTCCAGGCTGCTGAGAAATTTCTAATAACATTTTACCCGACCTGGAAGTTGAACCTAGGACCTCATGCTCAGTAGTAGCGCTTGCGGCCTCTAAACCAACGAGGTAGAATTGGGACTTGTTTTTCTTAAGTATAAACTCCAAAAGAAAATAGATACTAATCGAAGTTTGGAGTTTAATCCAAATCTTAAGGTGGAACTAGTCGCGAGCTCGAACTCACTGGTGGTCATGGCCAAAAAGCACGCTGTCTCACCTAGCTTCGTGTCCGACAGAGATAGTATCAGTGATGAGCAGTTAGACGCTAGTCTACATGCACAACGTCTAGTTCTCACGCACAGAAACACCGTTCCCAACTGAAAGGTGCGTAAAAAAATTCGAAATGTGCTTTGGATAATCTAGTTTTCTGAAAAAACCACTGTATAAATCGATTACAATTAAAGTTTATTGAACTCTTCGATAACTGAGCTTTGTCGGTACAGACTTTGTTTTGATAATTTTACAGTTCTTTTATTATTTATTTACACCTAATGTAAAAGTAAAAGTAGCAAGAAAAACGAATCTTTGTTGGCTCATAACTTTTTAATTGCTTTTTATTTTACTTTTCTGTTTCAGTACAGACAAAATTAATAATAAGACAAAACGATATAATTTTTAACTTTGGATGCACGATGTCAAACAGTGGAGTAATACTTTCCCGAAATTTGTATGGAATATATATCGACTAGGCCACTCCTCGATATATTTTAAGGTGCCAACCTTAAGCTAAGTATTTGAATAAAAAAAAAACCACAACTCTGCAACTGTTGCACCTACCAGCAATACAAAGAAGTTAATCTTCTATAGATTATAATTTATGATAAAATAAAAGTGAAGTCAAAGCTGGACATTGAATATTAAAAAAAAGTAATTGCTACGAGGTTTGGTTTGGAGTCTGACACCGAAAATATAGTTTTTACAATCTTTGTCCATTTGTCTGGATGTATGTTCCGAATATCCGGCTGAGCGGGTTTGGATGAAATTAGGTGCATACATAGTTTATAACTTCGATGGAATAGAATGCATTTATTTGTAAGAATTGTACAAAGTTGTTATGTGCATTATGTATTACGATCATACTATCCTGCCGTTTCCGGCGTACAAATATGGATTGTAAAATTAAATTATTAATCACTAGAATTAGAATCACAAACAATTTAAATAAACTAAAGAAAAGTTGTAAAAGAGGTTACTTATTAAGTCAAAATTCAATAAGGTCAAGGAGATAAAATATGATTTATAGGCAATAATGTCAAATATTTAGGTTAATTTTTCTTTCATAAAATCTTCAGGTTAAATGAAAGTTAAATAATTTACATTTAAATGTTCTGAGGCTGAGAGTTTTGAAGCCATCAGTTAATTTGTTATAAACAGTAATGGACATGCAGTAGGTGTACATTATTAGAAAAAAAATTAAGTTTACGCCTAGGAACAATAAGCATATGCATTTGCGGCTGGGTCTGGATACAACATCATTAAACAAGTCAAATTCATGTCTGTTTTGGTGTAAAAAAATACAAATTACAAAAATGTATAATGCTGCAAGTGGCAGTATTTTAAGTTTTTTAAATAATGGAACACAACTGTCCAGTGGGTACGCTCCACAAATTGAGCGGACGCATTTTTTCTGAGCTCAAAACACTCTTCGAACTACCCCATAATATAATGCAATAGCGCAAAATTGATAAGACATAGTCATGCACACCCACACTAGCACTAGCCAGCCAACACTAGCGTGTTAGTCTATCTATGAGATTTCCAGTTACAGTTTTTGTCAATTATTATCCCCAAGAATGTTGCGTAATCGACCTCTTCTTTTGCCTCATTTCCATATTTTAGTTTAACACTTGAGGAACATAGTTGGGAAAAGGCTAGGCAGATGATGCAGATCTTTTTACGGGAACGTATCCCACGGGATACGTTCCCGTGGGATATTCTCCGACATCCACGCGCGCGAAGCCGCGGGCATAAGCTAGTAATTAATATTATTGTAATCATTCCTCTCGAATATCCTACAATTCAGTTATGAATGATTCTCGTAATTTACGAAACCATCTCAATTTTGGCGTTCAACTTTCGAGATAAGTTTGTTATTCCAGTATATTTCATTTCATTGTTGATAACTGACAGCATTGAATAGTACCAGGATTTATAATAATATGCTTAATTAAACAAAAGGAGTTCTGAGCAACTGTATTTATCATTCACAGGTTGTTGAGACATTCAAATGAGACCCCAGTGGGGTGATTGCGTAACCCACTAACAATAACAATGGATTTCATTTTGACTATTCAACAACATTCATTGTGTTATTTGCGTCGTTGAGCAGACAAATTTTCCAAACATATGAAGTAATGGATTAGAAATGTGCTTGCTATTTGCAAGCGCATTTCTAATCCATTACTTCATATGTTTGGAAAATTTGTCTGTGTAATAGAAATGTGCTTGCTATTGCAAGCACATTTCTAATCCATTAATATGATTGTTATTGAAACTGTGTTACGCAATTAGAGTACTGGATTGACGTTTCGTAAAACTTCAAATATTTACAGCATGGAGTAGAGGTTAGAGCTGAAACAGACATTGTTTCATTTACTTTTTCAAATGGTTTTTTTTTGTAAAAAATTTGTGAAACATTTTGATTAGCGGTTGATCCCTGTCTAATAATTTTCTGACTAAATAATTAAACAATTACAATTTATTTAGAATTTTTTACAGGGAGAAACTTGCCTGGAAAATATTAACATAAACGACTATTTCATGAGATATCAACCAATTGGATTTTATGGACTATAGTTGGGAGGTTTTTATTGATTATAATTCTGTAAATACATACTACAGTCGCGAAACATATTTTGTTCAACATACAACTTGACACTGGCCGGCAAATTGCAAAAAACTTAAGAAAATTTGAATTTCGCGGGCTACCGTGGTGTTTCCCCCTTAATAATATGAATGTTGTTTCATCATAAAGAATGGTTGTTCCCGTTCCAGAGAACTGACCATGCTGGGCTAAAGGCGCGCAAGTTTGCTTTAACGCTTCATCTAACCCAGATGGTGAATGTGGCAATGCGAGTACCAGATGTTGACGGCCATACTCCCTATTGCTTGGACCTTCTGCTGGCAACTGATCCGGACAGTCATTCAGCATCGGTCTCAGCCCCGGTGGGAACGTCTGACCACTGTCTGGTGAAATCCATATCGACCTGCTCTCCTCCAGATGAGAGTCCTAGAGGCACGACGCGAGTATGGCGATACGAGTCAGCAGACTAGAATGAGATGCGGCACTTTTTTGCGTCTTATCCATGGCGGCAGGTATGCTTCTCCTCGGGTGACCCCTCGTGCTGTACTGACGTGGTTGCGGACGTGATTCAGCAGGGGATGAAGTATTTTATTTTATTCTCCGACACCCCCCTCGTTCACAAATCCCGGCCTTGGTATAATGCAGACTGCGCCCGCGCTGAGGCCCGGAAAGAGTCTGCCTACCAAGCCTGGGTCAAGGCCCGCGACCGCAAAGTTAGAGCGCGTAGGGTTCACGCGAGGAAAAGAGCCTTTAATTCTGCCGCTAAGTTCTGCAAGCAGGTTTTACGTGAGGCACGTTTTGACCATGCCGGACATATTGGGATCAAACTAGCATCGCACCCTCCGGGTAGTAAACAGTTCTGGTCCCTATATAAAGCGGTTGAAACGAATTTCTGTCGTCCCACTTTACCTCCAATGATGAAACCTGATGGGTCGCTGGCTCACTCTGCAAGTGAGAAAGCAAATTTGTTTGTATCTCTCTTTGCAAGCAATTCACGTCTGAACGCTGGCTCCAAGCAACCACCCACTGTACCTCATTGTGGGAGATCGCAGTTCACATTAAAGAGGTCCGAAGAGTATTGTGCAGTCTAGACGTGAACAAGGCAAGCGGGCCTGACGGTATTCCAGCGAGAGTGTTAAGGCAGTGTGCGCCTGAACTGTCTCCTGTGTTGACATGCTTGTTCCGCCTCTCTCTTGAAAAAAGAACGGTGCCAAAATCCTGGAAGCTTGCAAATGTACAACCAGTGCCCAAAAAGTGCGACCGTGCAGACCCTGCCTATCTTCTCCTTCGGACAACCAGACGCACTGCAAGTTACCATCCCTGCCTAGTTGCTATTCCACCAATTCGCACTAAGCGTTTTCAAATGTCCTTTATAATGCGCACAGAAAAAGAGTGGAACTCTCTACCTGCGTCTGTGTTCCCGAGCGCATACAACCCAAATCTCTTCAAAGTAAGAGTGAACAGGCTTCTTCTGAGTAAGCTCACGCCATCGTCGACTTTGTCACCTCTGACCTAGACAAGAGTCAAGAGTATTTGTGTCAGTCTCTATGGATCATTTTACGGTTCAAACTATAATACTGATTTTGACGAATTTCCCAAAGCAGTAACCTTCCTGAAACCTAGAAAATCATCAAAATTCTTGAAAGCAAAATTTTACGCTAGCGCATAATTTCAAATATATCTAGTGATTTATTAGATTGCAAGCTTTATGACAGATCTACAGTTCTATGAAATTCAAGCAGTTACTGTACGTCTTAATTAAGAAACATTCCCCGTCTGTATGTACAGAGGCGCACATCAAGCTACCAGAAACTATTAAATTTTCTCAATCAACTTTGAACCTTATACTTTAGCGATAAAGTTGAATATGTATTACAGATATTTGACAGATTGTAGTAGCTTGATATGCTGGCGTCTGTACCTACTGCACTGGCAATTATACACTCCTTTCATTCAAGACTCAAGGATCTGTAGGTGTTTCCTTGAAATTCGCATACATTTGTTATTTTTTTTTTTATTTTTGTTTACCTATGTAGGTAAACTCAGGGAAACTTATTGTGTAATAGCCGTTTCATACAACTGTCTAAGAATGACAGTTGCGAATTGAATAATATAAGAAAATTAATTGTTAACCAAAAACTTTACGTAACAAATTAAGTCGTTAGTCAATTTGGTTAACAATTAATTTACTTAACTTGACATCGCTCATAGAGGTGCTGGTGTAGAGGAGTTAATTATTTTAACCGTAACTACATTACCAATCCGTATTTCATTTATTCAGCTACACGTATTAAATAAACCACATAAGCATTAACGGATTAAGTCTATGAATAGAAATAATGTACGAAAGAAAAAACTTGACACGCGGTAATAAACACAAATAAAAATTGAAAGAAAATATTACCGAAGAGACGTAGATTTTTATTCTAAAAATGCTCATCGTTAATGAAATAAGATTTTTTGTCAGTAATCACGAACAAACTATTTATTCACTCGTTTAATTTTCCTGCGTGGGTGTTTTCATTGTGGCATAACAAAATTCTTATACGTGTTCTCAGCACAACGTTTCTAACCACATATACGGTTGGCTGGGAGTAAGGTTCCAATTAATGACCACCATTATTTTTTTATAAATAGCATTTCACAGGTCAACCTAGTAGGTTTTCGGCTGCTTGAACGGGCTTGCCTGTTGCTGGGGTGCCTCAATAAATTATAGCCTCCAGCCAGGCCTTAAAAAAAAAACAAAAAACTAAGCGACTACACGCTAAGAGTACGCTAGGGGTACGGATCTCGGCATAAATTGCCGGCATAAATTTGGGATGGACAAGGAAGCCTCCTCGTGTAGCGCAGTTTGTTCCGCTAGTCACTCAACTGAACCGAGCGCTCGGCGCATCCTGGACAGTCACACCCAACACTTTATTTGACTGACCAATCCTTCCCTTGCGGTGGTAGGGCTAACGCCCGCCTGGTTTGCGACCACCCTCCCACCGGAGTCCAGCGTCAAGCAGCCTGCTGTGTTTCGTCGGTGCGTGGGGGTTCCAGTGCCTTAGGCATCTTCTGAGCACGCTCGTTCTATCATAGACCTCATGCGTCGCTTTCCGTCATGCGTGATTGAGGTCAAGAGCGGGCCCATTCAGCAAGAAAAAATAAAAAAAGCCCAGAATTCAGGCTTTTATGCATGTTTTGGACTGTCATTGTTATTCTATCTTTAGACAATGCTGTCAATTTCTAAGCGTAACGAGACACTGTAGTCTCTCTCGAGTAACGAGAGATTGTAGTCTCTCGTTAACACAACAACAACAATGAGGATCTCGTTAACAATGAGGTTCTATCTTGCAGTATGTATAATTTGCTGCAAGATACAACCCCATTGTTATATTTTTATTCAGTGTTGCCACCAATCACATATTTAATATCAAGATAAAAATAAATTACTTAACTAACAACCTGTCAATACTAAGTGCACCTTACAACGTTTAAAAGCCATTTTCAAGAGACGAGGTTTTGCTAGCGTTAAATAGGTACAGTTCACACTGTTTTGCTTACCGTATAAAGGTGAGTATACACTAGAGCATTTTCTCCAACATTTCTCTCTAATGTAACGTTCTTACGAAAGGTATAATACAAGCAAAAGCTTTATTTAAAGTAGCATTTCCTTTAACAAGCGAGCTTTACTTTTTGAGCAGACTCGATTGTCTGTACGTGAGTCGCTGCTGCAAGCTCTCCACCTCGGTGATAGGCGTGTGGCAGTGATTCACGTATAGTCATGATTTTAGACTAGGTACATAATTAGGATAGGAATACTAACATAGCGGTAAGGAATATTGTTACTAACACGAATGAGTCATGTTACTTGAAGAAATAAAATATTATTATTTTACTTGTAAAATTTCTATTTTTCGTTAACTCTTCGTTAAAATGTCGGATCTTTAGGTCGATCTGTAGATCGCCCGCACTTTTGTCTTTGCTCGACAAAATATTACACACATTCGCTGATTTGTTTGTGTTCATTATTCGGTTCGTGAAAGTGTAACACATTAGAGCAGCTTGATGTTTTGTTACAAGTAAATGCTCTAGTATATACTCACCTTAGGCAAGCGTGGGCTAACTTGCATAATATTCATAACATTATGCAAAGTACTATGTGCGTACTTCCGCTTTAGTTTACGCGGTCCAATCTACAAGGGATATGAAGATACTGCTTAGATTAAAAAAGGTTGTTACTTGAAGTATCCTTTTTTGTGGTGTAAAAATGTTTTTTTTTGGCTTAAGAGGTTACTTTTACATTGGCAGAAAAGACTTAAACCAACCAATCACCACTTTCAACCAAGTAATGTGAATTCATCAATTTCATCATATAATTTATGCAATTTTTACAGTTACAGTTTCTCTTTCATCATAAGTCTGTACTATCCAAGAGATATCTACGTGAACCTGGGAACCCTGGAAGTCTTTCCAATCTTCTGGAATGTTGGCCATGTGTTGTGGATCTTTCGGAGCGTGGCCAAAATCAGAACTAACGCCGCCCGCCGTCTTGTTTTGTCAATACAACTTTGCAAAACTACAAAAATTTTATTTCATTTTCATTTTTATTTCATAAATGTTTACCAACAGCGCATACCTGTCAATAGCATTCAAGCGCCAAAATATCCTTGTAGCACTATAAGAACCCTAAATGGCTATCTTTGGCGTACATGAGTCAAATATCTTTATATATCAGTACCGGGATTTCCAGTAAATGTCTTCGATGGATTCAGGGCACACTAAGTCGTTGACCCCACTAGAAGTGTTTAAAGCAGTACGTGCTGACATCATCCTCGAAATGGCTTAGTGGACACTTTACTGGTAGTTGTAGAAATATGTCGATACGAAGCAACGAAATATAGTTACCTATAACTATATTCTTTGCTTTTGTTAACCTTACCATTTTAATGGTACCATAAGTTTTAGTGTCAGCAACAAAAGAATTGATAGACACTTCCCAGATTCCTGCCCATAATATGGTTCTTTCTCGGAAAGTACATTTATATGTATGTAGATATCAGCGTGGGTCATCGAAAAATTTGTCTTATTATTCTATACATCTCTATCAGTCGTCACTATCGCCAATTCAGAATATTCCTCCTTTTAAACCTATGCCCATAGAGTAGAGTAGAGAGAGAGACAGAGAGAGTGTTCTATTCTATATTAGGTATATTATAGTTCAAAGTCGACTTACGGATCGTAGGTTCGAACCCATACGGTCGCTTTACTGTACGAGTATGTAAATTATTTTATCACCATTGCTCTCAAAACGGTGAAGGAAAACATCGTGAGGAAACCGACATGTCCTAAAACCAAAAATTCGAAGACATGTGACATTTACCACCCCGCACTGGGCTCGCGTGGTGGATTACACCCCACTCCCTCTCACTGAGAGGAAGCCTGTATCCCAGCAGTGGGGATAATATAGGCATTATGATGGTTCAAAGTGTTATTGTGTTATTCTGTTACAATTTTTTCGGTAGGAGATTGGCAGCTGTGACCAAATTCGCCCGGGAGGATATTATATTATGGTTCACCATATTTTAAAACCCGTGTAGCAAAATTAAACAATAACGTACCTACCGTACAACAAAATCTGTCTGTTCACCTGCATACCCGCGGTGTTATTTTAGCTTTTCCGCCGCGGGCCCAGTTGTGGAAACATATTTAAAGGCTCCTATATATAAACAGGCCTCCTATATATAAACAGAAGCGACACGCGATATAATCACGCGCGACACAAAGGCGCCGCTCGTTGCGCGACTTGCGGTGCCTTTGTGTCGCGTGTCGTGTCGCGCCTGTTTGAAGGAGCCTTTAATTCTGTTCGTCCTTGGGAATCTGGCTCCTGGCTCATTAATGTTATGTTGATAAAATTACAACCAACAGCAAGTTTAAGAGCCACCTTACATTATAATTTTATATCAGTATTCATATTTGAATTTCAACTCTTTACCCAGCATAATAGGTATGTGGTATCAGATATGAAGTGTTTTATCAAAGGATTCAAGGGCGAGTGTGTGGAAATTAGAAACGGGCCCGGATACTAGACTAAGAAGATACTGTGAATGATGTTAATGTCTTGAAATGACATCAAGATTTCCTATCGAGATTATTACTGGCTGACCCGAACCACGTTGTCCTGTCCAAATTAATGCAATAGGTCATAAAAACATCCCATAGAAAAAAGACGTTCAGGTTTTAATTTTTATTTATATACCTATACTTATCTTAATATATATAAATTACGTGTCACGATGTTTGTCCGCGATGGACTCCTAAACTACTTAACCGATTTTAATCAAATTTGTACACCGTGTGCAGTTTGATCCAATTTGAAAGATAGGATAGCTCACATCTCCATTTATAATCGCAATATTATTTTATTGCACAAAAACGTTAGCCACAGCAACGCGTGGCCGGGTCAGCTAGTACATAATAAATCTTCCGGAATAAAGGGCTTTAAATATCTACTGTCGCGCCAGAACTTAAGAAAATTTTAATTTCCTACCTTGGCGCTTCTCCCTTATGATGAGTTAAAGAATAACTTGTTCATTTCATACTGCATAATAAAGCTACTTACTTATGTTAATATAAAAAGTTGCAGGTTTTTAAATTGCGAGAAGAGCTTTCTTAATAAATTATTAAGTTAATCGTATCAAATTCCATTGGTGAAGGATTTACAGTTATTTTTTTTTGTCTGTGCTAAAATACCAATCAATCCAATCCCAATCTCTTTGATTATACCTATGTAGTGCATCTAAAAAAAGAAAAACACGGACTGTCTTCGCCACATTATGATTCATAATTTTTTATCCTTTTATAATTCTGCCAAGGTGGCCTTTTTAGGCCCCCAGGTGGTTGACATTATGACACAGAATATTCATGATGTCAATGTTAGCATAGCAAAGAAATTTAAAAACTATTATCGTGTGTAATTATTTCAAAAGTTATTATTGTCTTAGTAATCATTCCAATGGCCTACATAAAGTTGTTTGTTTTAACAAAGTCACTATTTACATTTGATATGTTGCACAATTTAGATAAATATTGATTCTTCATAGATAGGTATTCAAGTTAGGTATAGTTATGATTTATTGAATAATAGAATGCCAAATTTACTTTAATTGGAATCTAGCTCATCAGCGGTTTACATAATAATATAGAAACGTAAGTAATTAACGTACCGAGGCAAATAACATATTCTACCCACACTTACGTAAAGTTTGACAATTCTAGAGACGATTTCAAAATTTGCGTTAACTTTATCAGTGAAGAAGACGCGAGTATCAAACATGATTATAAGCGGAGCTTAATCAGTTTGATAAAATGTTTTTTGTATCACTGCTGTATGTTTTTACCTGCTTCCATTTGTTAATTAGTACTATTATTAAATCAGTCCATACTTCAGTCTATACTGTCATACTGCTGGGTAAAGACACCTTTAACCACTATTTACCAAGGCACGTTTCGTCCTTGAGTTGAGCTCCTCAAGTTCTGCGTTGAGCTACACGATTAATGACAAATGCTTGCACCGACTGGACTGGTTCACTCAAATCTGTGTGGCACTACTTCGTCAAGACCATTTCAGACTTCAATCTACATGGTCTTCACATGATCTGACCAAGATGTCTGGACTTTAAAAGAGACTGTGACCTCTGAGTTTGTCTCGGCCTTTCTTCTCAGAGTAGTCAGATAGGAAACGCCGAACTCATCTAGCTTATTTTTTTTTAATAATATATCGTGTAAAAGTGATTCCGATATCCTATTTACAGAATAAACAATTTCATTTTATAACCTTCTCTCCGAAAAAAAGTCTTGTTGTCACATTAATTTTCGAATGTCACATAATCACGTAATGTAATACCAAAACTTGTGAAAATTCTTTGCAACCAGCAATAACTTGAGTTTCTTCATAAATGAAAAGCAAATCCTTATTGTTAAAAAATTAAAAAACAACTTTTCTCTTCTAATAATAACTTCTTCCTTTGTATTAAAAATAACTTTTCTCTCCCATTATGTTGTTCATTAAGATTCTTCAATACACCCACACAACAGCCATGGTGCAGAGGAAAGCTTTAAATATACCAGCGCTAAATGCCAAGCTTATTTACATAATAGATACAATAGTTAGATTTTTAACTAATTAGTACTACTAATAGGTAAAAGCTGAAGAGGTTTTTTGTTTGTTTGTTTGAACGCGCTAATTTCTGGAACTTTAAGTCGGATTTCAAAAATTCTTTTTGCATTTGATAGCTCAATTCTCGAGAAAGGCTATACTTAGGCTATTTAACATCACGTTAGGAGCCGAACAACAAAAAAAAAAAAACCGAAAAAATGCTAAGCAAAAACGAAGTAATAACGCAAGCAGGCAAGGCGATGCGACGCAGTGGGTCGGGCGACTTGGGGGAGAAAGAAATTTCACGCGGACGAAGTCGCGGGCAGAAGCTAGTAAGGGATAAAATCCTAGAAAATATCAAAAGTTGTTTTACATGCAAAGGTTCTAAAAAAGGTATAAAATTGTCATATTTTTTGGCCCCTTGTGTTATTTAAAGTTATCCGGTTTTTGCAGACAAATTCAATGAGGATACACGATTTCGATTAAATGAAACTTTAATGTTTATTCTGTCCTCACAAAGTGCCAAATGTTAATTTTACTATGTTTACGCAGTTGTCAAACCTTCGTCTATTTTCACACACAACAGCCCCACAACTCTGATGATAGTTATAATCAACTGTTTTGTTTTCCTTTAATCCCCTGATCAAGTTAGAATTGCTTTTGATGTATGTCTTATAAACAATAGCTGGTTGGGGGCTACTTTTAATGAATTTCTATTCGTAACTTACGTACAAAACATTTGAGGCATGGCGCAGACTAGGCCACTCGTAGTGGCAATTTGTGGTGGCCTTCAAGCCTTCATGAACCATGAACCCAGCTATCATCGCGATCACCAATTGGTTGGTTGGTAGGTACTATAAAGTACCTACTTATTCACCACTTTCTTATCCCTTTCCCAGATGAAACAAAAATGTCAACTAAAAAGACGTTAATGTCAATTTTTTTCGGTTTTCGTATAGCCGGAGTCAAACGTAATTAAGGTTCATGCTTATGTGTTGAGCTTACGTGTTTAACATTTTTTTTTTGTGGTTAGTAACTTTGATTCAATCCTCCCCACCTCTTTGGTTTGAAAAAATTCAAAACATATATATATATTTTTATTCGTTCTTAACGCAATTAATTTTATTGGAAACAGTCAGGGAAACATACTTGATTTATTTTATTTGGGTTTTAAGTATGTATAATTACATAAATATAAACAATATATTAGCAGAAAACACTCCTTAAGACTTTTCATTATATACCAAACACGTTATAATATTAACCGTCAATATTTTTTTTCAGTATCACTTTATATCCACCATGTTGTATTTTTTTAACACGACGCATTCAACAATACCTCTTTTATCAAAATACGACTAGAAGTTAGGAGTTATGGGGCAACACAGCATACACAGCCTGTTAAAATACATATAACCCTCCCTAGGCTTTGTCATAGTTGAGTAATTTTGACCAGCAACTGTACGATTAAGAACGTAAGTAAGTGACCAAATAGCCACTATCTTGAACATTGGAACCGCAACAAAATAATGGCTGAGTTGTGGGCGACGCTGTTGTCGCGTTCAGTCGCATTGTGTGCGCCGGTAGTTAGACATTATTTCAACAATTTTCTGCCACTAGCTAGGTCACCCACAGCTTTTGAAAGGACATGTCCAGAAATTGTTTTTTATTATTTAATAATTCTAACCAGAGTAAGTTAAATATATTTGGATAGACATCCCTAAAACTAGTCGTTCTAGTTATATCATACATTTTTAAAGACCTCCAATTTTGAGAAAAATCTTTTTTTGTTTTCGTGAGATTTTACATCTAAAACGAACAAACCTTCTAATTATCTAGAATAATAAAATGAACACACCTAAAAAAAAAAGTAAACTTGTCAAAATTGACACAGGAGAACTGTCATTACTGGCAGTGAGCGTCAACGTCAATCAATTTTTGATGTAGGAGCATGACGTCGGACGAATGACGCATGGAGCCGGTAAGGATGGCGATCTGACCTCAATTAATCGTTTTATCGGGCGAAAACAATCGATTTTTTAAATCAATTTTTAGCATAGAAAATCAACATTAATTGTGTTTTCTATTGAGACTATAAGATATATTATTTATTTTCTAAACTTTTTAATGTAAAATCATTGTCTTGTTTTATACCGAATACTCTTTATATGGTAATTTGTTATTAACGAATTCCCTGAACTAAAAAAATCCCTGATTTTACTGATGAGAAATCGTTTATTAAGGTATCTTTCTTGATTTTCATAAAATGGACTAAACATATTTACATCTAATCTTCTAAGGATCTTTTTCGGCAAGAATCGATAACACTTTGAGCTGGTGACGCCAGCTATGTATGGCTAACTCGATTATTCGAGTTGCGCTCAGATTGAGATGCCGCCATCGAGTTGAATTAGATTGCCACGGTAAATGAAGGAGCGAGTACGTGATTTACGTCTCTGGTTTGGCATATATTTGAACCTTATTTTATATTTAAATTCTACTGAAATTGTATTTTAAATAATTAAAATAGTCTTAATATAAGTTTCCTTGCGAATCTATAAAAAAAATCGTCGCGAAACAGAGGTGAAAAAACAATAATTCGTTCAATTTCATCCATTTACCAGAGTTCCGTAACTCGAGTTCAACTCGAGTCACATGAATTTCAATCCGAGTAACCTTAAGGCGTGTCTTATCCTGAGTTGGCACATCTCTAACGCCAGTGACAGCTGAAAAATCATCTGTCAAATATGACATTGTCACAGAGTGACGGAGTATTTATTAGGGTTGCCAACTACAAATAACATCAATTATTATTTTATGATTTTTCGCTTAAGGGGGAAGCGCTAAGGTAGCCCGCGAAATTCAAATTTTCTTACGTTTTTTGCAATTTGCTGGTCGGTATTAAGTTGTACGTTGATTAATATATGAATCGCGGTCGTAACTAACATGTATTTACAGAATTATAATCATTAAAGTCATCAACACACCTCTCTAAGACCACGTAAGTCCGAAGAATGATAATTTCATAAAACAGTTATTCTTAGGACTTACGTGGTCTTAGAGAGATGTGTTGATGACTTTAATGATTATAATTTAGGAGGGGTTTAAAAATATTATTTCAGTAGTTCTGAGTTCCATATTTTTGTCGTATTTATTTGAACCAAGTTTGATGCTGGTTAGATTTTTCTTGGAATAAAAAACCAACGTCCATACAAAAAGCGGACATCTCCTTTGGTTACTATTTATTTACTATTTGCCTAAAGCTACTACACACTTATTTGTACCTACCAACTCTTTTTTAATTTTTTCAATTATTATGTCGAATGTTGAGCAGCCTTAAAAGCCACAAAATTGAAGTTAGAAAAACTTTTTGGTTTTTAAAGGCTGCTCAAGATCCAGTTTTTATTAGGTTGATTATAATCCACAGACCAAAAATTAAAAAAAAGAAAAAAGGTGCTGTAACGACCCCGCCGTTTTACAGTTTGGAAAATACTGATTACTTTTGTAGGTATTATTGTGTATTTTTGGGAAAACAAACAAGTAACTATGGTATGTTTATTGCTTATATTACTGAGATCAAGAAAACATTCGCTGAACATGTTTGGCTAAAATGACTAGGGAATGTCGGATCGGTAAATCGGAGGCATTATGTTCAGTAGTGGAAATTTAGGAACTAAAGATAATATTTCGATGTTTTTAATTCCAGTTTCAAGATTTTTTTTTTTACTTTATGGTCAAACTTTATTTTAAAACTAGCTTCTGCCCGCGACTTCGTCCGCGTGAAATTCGTAATTTCCCCAAAAAATTTCGAAAATTATGTATAATTATGATCTTTTTCATTTATTTCTAGATAAGTAAGTATTCGGGCCAATTTTTAGGTTTACAAAACAAATGAAGAAAGAATATGGGGAGGCCTTTGCCCAGCAGTGGAACAATAATAACGAAAAAGAAAAAATAACAAATAAATATTGATTTTTCATAATAAACTGGATCCCTGCTTTTCACCCCCAGAGAGATGGAATACGAAAAAATCGTTTGGGGGTGGTCATTATTTAACTGATAGATTATTTATAACAATTTTCGAGTTAATCATGCTACGCAGTAAAATCCTCCTTGTAAAATTAACTACCCCTTTTCCATACCCCGTTAGGGATACATTTTCCAAAAACCATGATACACGTTATGCTTTGCTTATGTCTTAAGTATAAATACTAAGTTTCGAATTAATCGGACAGCTCGTTAAAATTCTTCCATACAAATTTTGACACCCCCCAATCCCCCTCTAATGGGTAGTTTAAAAAAATGCCATACTTTATAATTTACTTAGATAAATATTCGTGCCAAGTTTCAAGTTTATTAACTCGAGGAATAAGATTTTTTATACAAACAAAGTCCCTCCATTTCACCGTCTTACGGGTGGTATTTCGAAAACCCCTACATACAAACTTTACCTCTTTATAATATTAGTATAGATGATGGATGAGATATTACTAAAACATTTAATTCAAAAAAGCAGTTCGCTGAGCACAACGGTTTCGTACGTAGCCAGTAAGCCGACCGCCCGGCCCGGCTGAGCCGCGCGGTGCGGTATGGTACCTCGCAGAGCTGCCGGCCGCCTTGCGGAGTTATTTTAAAACTATGATATCTCCTAAGATATTCATTGAAATCAAATGCTGTCAAGGGTAATTTTGTTCAAAATTAAATACTTGTGATGAATAACGTATTTATTTGGATAAAGATCAATATCATGTTTATAAAAACACCTTCGCAAGTAATGCATTATTTTAGAACAAATTTGATTACCCTAAAAAAGGTAATGGTTAATCAACCTTAACAGATAGATATATACTGTTGCGGACTTTTTTATAGGACTTTTATAGAGGAACAATTGCGTCCTACATGATTTTTATGTAACTTTAACCGTTTACGCAGCGTACGCAACGGAAGCTCTCAAAAGGAATATTTTTTCCCGTTTTTGCAACATTTTTCATTGACGCTCCGCTCCTTTTGGTCGTAGCGTGATGTTATATAGCCTATAGCCTTCTAAAAAGCCCGTTAAATGGACTATCCAACACAATTTTTTTAAGAATTTTTCAATTCGAACCAGTAGTTCCAGACCGCAAAATTATTTTTTTTTTTTTTGTATATACTTTTCCGGGATAAAAAGTACCCAGTGTGGTGCCCAGGATATTAAAGAATAATTATACCAAGTTTCATCGTAATCTAACCGGTAGTTTTTGCGTGATGCCTGAACAAACAGACAGACAGACAGACAGACAGACAAAAATTTTTTTAATCACATTTTTGGGTTCGGTGTCGGTATAGTAACACCCCCTGCCATTTATTTTTTTGATATTTTCAATGTACAGAATTTTCACTTCTACAGATTTATTATAAGTATAGATAAAAAGGAAAGTTACAAGGGTTTATTTTAATAAAATAAACCTTTCAAAAGTTAAGTGACACAAATTAAGTTGCTGCTGAAAAAAAGGTTTTATTAATGACAATAAAAACAATTAACAAAACTTTTATGAATCTTCGTTATAAGTAATTTAGAACTTGATACTTCAAAAGAAATATTCCATTCTAGGGGAATTAATTGACTCCTGATAAACTTCTATTAAAAAAAAAACTATAAACTTCTATTTTAATGAAAGTCGGTGTTTATCTATTACTAGCTCCTGCCCGCGACTTTGTTCTGAAGAAATCACACTAATATTATAAAGGCGAAAGTTTGTGTGTGTGTTGAAATTTTATCAAAATTAGTCCAGCCGTTTGAGCGTGAAGGAGTAACAAACATATAAAGTGTCTACCTGTATCTTTACCTACACTTCTATCACATAGAATTTATTTAAGATTTTTCTCTTTGCAAACTTCGGAGATAAGGGGGGACCGGTATTTTTTTTTTACATTTTTCATCAAAAGTCGAAAACTGTGCGGCCTAAAAAAAGAAAAAAATGTTTTAGAGTGTGCAAACTGCGCTCTTTCATATAATACCCCACATGCCCTAGTAGCCTCACTTCAAATTTTTCAGAACACCGTTCAGTCCCTGTTGCCAAAAAAAATTTTTTTTTCATACTTCAAAATAGTTGGGCAAACGTCATCTAAAACTATTTCAAGTTGATAGCATTAGTATTTCTTGAGATATCCAGCTGTGACAGATGGACAGACCGACAGACAAACAGACAGACTGAGTCTCACCATAAGGGTTCCGTTTTACTATTTTGGTACGGAACCCTAGAAACAAACAAACTCTTCATTATATTAGTATCTATAGACTTTTACAGATATAATGTGTTATCAAACTAATTAAGTGTATTAACATAATGGTTTTTCAATAATATGAAAGTATAAAACTGTCTTAATTATGTTCTGTTAGCTCTGAGCATACAAACTAATATCGTGTGGTCTCCCTTTTGTGTTTACATGTCTTATCAAAGGTTATGGTTAGCTAGCCTTGGATGAAGGTTTTTTCCTGAATATTTCGTAGATATCGTCTGTTTCTCATCCTATCTTTATATTTATTTACGTGTCTCCGCTTGGGCGCACCTTGTGTTGCCCCGTATCAGTGTCACTGCGATAAAGCTGTCGACAGTCTCGGGCACCATCATGGCCTGTCTTGCTGCAGGAGCGCTGATCGCATAGCGTGGCACGCCAGCTTCAACGATATTATCCATCGAACCCTTGTCACCAGCGTGCCAGCGTTATTAGAACCAAACGGTACGTGGTGTGTATTGGTACGTGACAGTGGGAAGAGGCCAGATGGCATGATATTGTTGCCTTAGAAGGTGAGTAGAGCTCTGGTGTGCGACGCAACCTGTCTTTTGATCCGTTTGGGGTCGAAACGCTCGGGTTATGGGGCCGGAGACCGCGTCACCTTTTTAAGGTTTCTCGCCGACTGTTCGACACTTCAAGTGACGGGAGGGGGTGGCTCGTTCTTTGGACAAAAAATTTGCATTGCCATTCAACGTGGCAATGCTGCCAGTTTTCTGGGCATGTTTGCGGATGGCAGCGACGCATATGAGTACTTCGATGCCTAAGTGTCTTTTTGTTTTTGTATTTATTTGGATAGTTAATTAGTTAGTCATTTAACTTAGTACCTATTGTAAATAGTTAGTTGTGTTAAACATTGTAAAAGATATATCTTTATAGATAATAATTTAAAACAAAGCAATTTATGCTACATGCTCAATTTAATTTTTATTTTTATTTGCAAGTCCGACTGTCAATTTACCATTGTGCGTTTTTAAGATTCGTATACGGCATATTTCAGAATGCTGCTCACATAAAGCTCACGGCAAAATGTTAGGCAGCAGGTACAGTCAGCCTCAAAAAGGTGTATACACGGACTAAGATTCATTTAACTGTGTACAATCTTTGTTTCATAATATTGTATCCATATGCGACTACAATTAAGTACAGAATGTGTTACGATTCCAACATAAAGGCGCGACGCGACGGTGCGGCGCGATTCTGGTAGAACAGTTTCCTTGGAGTTTACTTGGAAATTGACTAGACTTGACTTGGAGTTGATTGATGGACTAGAGTCACATCGCGTCTGTACGTGGGAACCTTAATACATTTTATTGCTACACACTGATACAATATTATGTGACGAAGAATGTAGACATTTAAATTATTTTTTCTCTCTGTAAATGTCACCGTATGATTGTAAACACCGTTGTTTATAATAATCTATCTCGCGAGATTTTAAACTGTCAATAAATTGTGAACTGTACCATACTGCTTACAATATACCTAATGTATTCATTATCGATAGTTTATCGAATCTATCCAATGTCAAACCGTCAAATTGTGAACGAACTAGAGTTCACAATTTTTCGATAGATTATAATCTTGCGAGATAGATTATAAATTAACGAAGTACATAATTATACGGTGACATATATAGGTAATATGTAATACGGGCTGGTGTCCGCAACTCCACACGTCATTGCGCGTATTTTGCTTACGGTAACATTACATATTTATGGGGCTGACTGTACCTAGGTACCTAATAATAATATGTTAGTAAAATCTTCAATCTTCCCTCTCACTGAGAGGAGGCCTGTGTCCCAGCAGTGGGAACATTATAGGCTGATGATGATGATGATGAAAATCTTAGCCTATTGTTAGTACATACAAAATAACAAGCTTAAATTAATTTAGTTGGCGACATGTACGCCAGTACGCACGTGTCTACCTGCCCAGTGCCTAATGAAAGGCCCATCAACTTTGTCCGCCAGTGTAGCCAGTATGTTGTTGGGGCTACCCCTGAATCGCTTCAGCATACTCGCACATCGCTTGCGCATAACGGCATAAAAATCGTCTAACCTCGCTTCAGCAAACATGCCAGACGCGCTACAAAACAGAGGTACTCGTATAGCCCCAACAATATCCTCAAAGCATTATTATACTGAACGCGCAGAGCGTTGTAAGCCGACCTAATGACGACACCGTTTTATATATTGGAGTTAATAATATAGAATGAGAGATAGCCCTCCTAATGAGAAGTGGCAAACTCTTTCTGCTACGATGTCCTCATCACCCAGAGATAAAGTTGCAAAGTATCATGAGCCCATTTATTAGCGACGCTCATTTCTTTCAAACCGGAATCAGTGAATGAATGAAAGAAAATGAAAGAATACCGCAGTGCTGCTTGACGATAAACATAAAATAAAAACATAAAAAAGATAAACCCTAGATGCTTACGTTTATTTTTTTGTTCCTAGACCTCATATCAAACTGCATCACAAAAAGCTTAAGCCACTGGCTAAGAAGTTTTTTATTCTAATTTCTATATTTATATCAGAATCTGTATTTTGTTTGTTTTTTTTTATAGTAAAGAATATTCTTCTTATTTATATATATTTATACTTTATTGTACACCACAAAAAAAAAACAACAAAAAAAATATCGACCTTTAAAAATATTCAATAGTTATCGCTTTCTGCGGTCTCTTCCAGGCAGCTTCTTCTTCTTCTATTCAATTTTCCAGTGACTTACTATAATAAATTAAACTTCGTTTAGGTAATGATGACGTTCCCAGTTTGCTTACTAAAACTCAAATAGACAGTGATTAAACACTAAAGCTAGTCGGTTGATCGGCAAAACCCATGTCGGCCCATCATTAATCATTTTTTATTTCGGAAATTTAGTTTGTTTGTTTGAAAAAATCATTCGTTAATTTCGGCGACGGGATTAATTTCATAGTTTCAAAATACTACTGTGTATCAGTATTACCACTGTTCATTTTGTGTCATTTTGTCGTCATCACATCACATACATGTACCTATAATACATAACAGTCGATAAGCCTTTTGTCATAAAAGTAACTGTTGGCTGAAACTTTTACCAAAAGACTTCCTTTACCTACTATTTCCATTTTTATGAATTTACTTAAAGAAAAAATATTCAAAGTTGATTAAAACGCATTTATATTCAGTCTAGGTTGAACTGAAACTTTCAATCAAAGATGAACTCCGGCCATATATTCAAGTCGCGGCGGTCGATTCCTTTGACAAGGAAATAACTCGTGATTACATTGATTGCCAGTTACGTGACTTTGGTACCGTTGCTCTATTGACATACTCGAGTGAATATGCATGAAGGCACAAACACGAGCAAAAATATATACCTATAGACAGATCGGCAATAATATCTGATTTCATGATTCCGTGATCATCATATTCTGATCAGACAAGACAGCGGGTCTAACCATCGTTTTGTTATATCTTCCCCTTAATTAAGGGGAATGCGGGAGTCGCAGATTGTTCCCGTGAACTGCAGCCATTTCATCCATCCAGCGTTAATTCTGTTCTCATCCTACCATAACTTATAATTTTTTCCGACGAAGTCATTGCCAACATTTTGAATGAAAATAACAGTTCGAATAGGTAACATTTGTGCCCTATGTATCATAATATGGAAACATTTTTTTTTGAAGATTGCTTAGCATTATCGCTCGTTGACCGTAAGATTGATTTGCGGTCCCTGGAAAGAGAGATAGTGTTTGTCTTTTGATCGACTTTCTATCTTAACTTATGTCAAATAATATTTAATTTGGGAAAGAAAACTTGAGAACTGTTTCCCGTGGGATGGAATAAGTTAAAGGAAAGAGTTTTGGGTAAAAGGTTTTATAATAAATTCGGCTTTTACTTTTGGGAAAATAGATACGTCACATGAAATTTGCATTGTACGAACAAATTTTACCAGGTATGGTGGATAAAAGAAACGATATTTGTTTTTAAATGGTATGCTTACTCGTAACGACTATGCCAAAGTTTTTTGTAACTGTTTTTTCACGTAACTGCTACAATAATTATATTCCCTAGGGGGCTAATAGTGATCAAATAAAAATCACTACCAAATATTGCATTTTTCTTTATTTTTTATAATGCTTTAACTACACACTACACTAAACTTAGCATATTAATAATTAGAATAAATAACATGTCTATTAGGATATAGCACTTGTCCTAAATACGAGAATATACCACTAACTACGTGATACAAAGCGTAAAACAGTTGAACGAACACATCAAGCTGAAATGACAGTAGTGGGACTTTGAAAATGAAATCGATTGAACGGTAAATCGATCGCATAATCGGCCTGCACATCGCCTGGCCTCGTTGTCAAGTCTGCTAACGGTGTTGGCGCATCAATAGATGTGAATATAGAGCCCGGTACGTCTGAAGGTCCAGCGTAAATCGGATAAATTCTCGGTTCTGATTCCTTTTTAACAGCTTTCGTTAGTTCAGGTTTCCACGTCACAATTTCTGGGCTTTTACTTGATTTGCGGTCTTTGTCTGTTGCTATGTGTATTCTATCGCGTTTGATAATTTCTGTGTCAGTCCAGGGATTGTGCATGGACATTGCAGGTGGGGGTGTCGCAGGCATGATTCCCGGTTGAGGCCAGTCGTCTCGACTCCTCTTCTCGTAATAGTCATAAGGGTATCCGGAGTGGTAGAAACCGTAGTTCACCGGACTTGAAGCGATCTGGAACAGAACATCTGTTAACGGGTTACCCCGGTGATTTTAGTACCAGTGCGTCAAAGCCTAGACTTGTGGTTTACTTTCATTATGGCTATGTTAGATGATTAGGAAAGAAATAAGATCGATTATTGAAATTCATACCTTCCCCCTGTCATGATATCCATCATGATTATTATTGTCTACCTAAAAAAGAATGCTGTTATGTTTATTCGTTATTTCTGTTAGTTGGTAAGAGTACCTAATATTATTAGTGTGGCTGTGTTAACTTGCCATCATTTCTGCGTTGCTTATTGATGTTATAAAATTGTTAGGGATTAATTAAGATATAATGTTAGTATCTTATACAAGACTGAACATAATACAATATTGCTTAAATGCTTTCTTCGTATAAGAGCCTAATAAAGTCTTACGTTACTTTATGAACGCTTTGTTTTAGTATTAGGGCGCGTACACATAGAACGTCCATTTTTACAAGATCCTTTTTAACGGATCATATCTGATCTGTTTTTCATTTTTACTGGATCCGGAATACTGTATTGTGTGTGAACTTGATCATGAAAAGAATCTCTCAACTAGGAGGTAGGGAGCCTTTACCGTTTTAGTAAAATGTTATTACAGTTCTTTGTTATTAATATAAAGGTTGGATGCCTACCTTCTTCAATCCTTGGATCGAGGCGAGTATGAGGGCCATTTTGGCGAGCAGGAGAGCCTTTCCTCCCAAGACGGCCAGGAACTGGAAGCCCATAGGGATCATGACCATGCCGATGGAGACTACGCCAAACATCATCATCGTCATCATCTGGTGGCGGCGTCGTCCTCGGTATTCAACTGTTAATGATTTTTATAACGTCATTAGGATTGAATATCTTAACGGAAGAAGGCATGTTATAACTAGAATTCAGATAAAAAAGGGCTGCCTGTTACCATAGATTAAGAAGATGATTTTGAACACCACTGCGTTGAAACTTTTCGTCGATCATTAAACAAAAATGCTTTTCCCTAAATTTTGACCACAAAGGACAGTTCTGTGAAACAGCAGATTTTTTTTTTGATAACTGAAGAAAATTTTCTATGCAAGAATACTCTAGAACTATATACTAATTTCATAGATACAGTTTGCCTCGATTTCCCTGCTACCCTGTACCATTTCTTATCTTTTTTTAATTTATTTTAGGATCTCCAACAAAAGATATAGGTACACTAAACATTATATTAATTAATGAACGACAAAGTATTTTTTCATAGTATTTTGACGACACGGTTGTCGCAGTGGCTGAGCGATCGACTGCTGCGTGTCGCAGGTTCGATTCCCGCACGGAACAAATATTTGTATTGGCTGCAGGTAGTTGTTCCGGGTCTGGCTGTTTGTGTATGTGAATTTAAATGTTTGTAAACGCACCCACGATACAGGAGTAATTCCTAGTGTGGGGCATCGTTTTATTAAAAAATAATAAAAATAATAATTTGGTAGGTGTACACCTTCAATTACAGGAGACCACAGCATGTACAGACGCCAGCACATCAAGCTACCCGAAACTGTCAAATTTTCCCAATCAACTTTTAACCTTATGCTTTAGCGATAAAGTTGAATATCTATTAAAGAAATTTGACAGATTGTAGTAGCTTGATCTGCTGGCGGTTGTACATTAAAATGTTAATTTTATTTACGCCTAATTTCAATAAATTATAACGATTTCGGTTCAAATTATGGTAAGTATTATAATATTATAATTTTTCGAGTCAGACGTGTGTATAGGTATGCTAATATAAGCTACTTTTAAAACCGATTTAATGCTTGAATACAAACTGTTAAATTAGAAATAGTATAAATGTTTACTTAATAAACATAGTAACTAGTAATTAATAATGCAAACCTTTCTCAATAGCTTTTCCATCGTCAAAGTCAAACTTGATTACGTGAGTTCTGAGAACTTTCGCCATTCTCTGTACAGCGAGCGAGCGCCATTCACCTTCGTCTAATTCCTTTTCTGTCCAAGAGCTGTAAAGATAAAATTACTTGATAGCTTCATAGGTGTACAACTTCGAATAGGAGGTAGAAGGGTAGGGAGTAAATATATAGGTACCTAAGGGGCCGTCTCCACGAGCGAGAGAATCGCGGCGATATTATCGTCAAGCCACGTATTTTTATACACTCTCCTAGAACATGTCTCCACACGGCGATATCACCGCGACGAAAATTTGATGGCACGGCGAGACTATCGCTGCGATTTTCTCGCTCGTGGAGACTGCCCCTAAGCGAAAGACAGGCAAAAGGGGAAAAACGCAGGTTAGACTATGACAAACGATTTTACACCAATATGAGAAAAAGCTTTCGGATTGCTGAAGAGTGTGACAGGCACATATAGTTTCTTAAAGCCAGCCAAGTGCGAGGCGGACTTCCTACCACACGACGGGTTCCGTACCACAAGGCGAAAAAAGCCGAAAAAAACACGTTTCGTGTATGGAGACCCTTTTAATTTGTAAGTTTATTTTATTATTTGTAGATATAGCAGTAATAGAATTAATACTTTGTAAATAAATTCAACTGTCCACCTATTACAGTTCATGAGATTACAACCTGCTAACAGCCAGATGGACGGATGGACAGTGGAGGCTTAGTAATAGGATTCCGTTGGCAACCTTTGAGTACGGAACCCTAAAAAGTTGAATGGTCATACTTTGTTAGAGTATGGCGACAAAAATAAACAAGGTCACCAATTCCATCTTCTATTATTATGGAAAACTTGGAGGCCTTTTCTCAGTAATAGACAAAAAGACATTATAATAATAATACCAGCCTTTTATTGTCCCACTACAGGGCAAAGGCCTATTCTTATATTTATACATATCCTTTTTATTCTGTTTATGAAGTATCTTTTAAATTGGTCCAATATTGGAGGAGAAAATAAGCAAGAGCCAAGCCCCCAATTTTTAGGTACTTAGGCTTTTTCAAAAAGTCTCTCCGACCGCATTTCCTCTTAATAAAATATATCATTCACTGACAAACAATGCGCAACGCACAGCGTACCTACACCGAAATTTTGCACAAATACTCATTTCATCATTCACAATATGATGTAGGTGAGCACTAAGACAAGATTTTTGGAAGATTATTCCTGAAAGGGCTTTGTAAGGAAGTTTGTTTTTGTCCGTGGGGAACCATATCAGGCATTTCTTAATTATAACTTTAAATTCATTTAAATTCACTGACACAGCTTTTACTGCTGGGTTTATATGTATGAAATTTTGCACAAGATTTCATTTTACAACGAAAGTTTGTATAGAAGTTTTTAATTAATTTTAATTTTAAGGTCTACATGACCTTAAGCGCGGCCACTGTCGGACTGCATAGAAAATAAAGACAAGCGCGATGACACAACGCTGGTAATGTATTGCAAAATATGAAGCAATTATCTATTTTCAAGGCGAACCCGTTGGATGCGAGAAGCATAGAACCAGTCGAAGTGAAGGTGCTTGGAGGAGGCCTATGTCCAGCAGTGGAGTCCTTCGGCTGTAATGATGATGATGATCTATTTACAAAAATGTATTGATTGGGCTAAAAATTAAAACGCTAGTGCTTTAGTATGTTGCTTGTAGAATAACCTGACGAAAAATCAGAATGATTGTATATGTTTATAAGTTTATTTTTTTTTTGTAAAAAGAAAGTTTTTAGAGGTATCTTCATAATTTTTTTGTATCGTATCAAATTAGTTGTATTATGTTTTCAACAGACTATCTAACTAGCATGTATCCTGAAAAATATCATATATTTTTATGATTTTGTTTACTGTAGTCGATCATATAGGTACTTTTAGGCATTATAAAACTAGTTTTATAATGCCTAAAAGTACCTATATGATCGACTGCCGATGTGCCTAATAAACAACAGGGGGCCTAAAAAGGTCACTTTTGCAGAATCATAAAAGGATAACATTATGAATCATAAATTATGGCGACGACAGTCCGTGTTTTCTTTTTTTTTTGCTGCACTATGTAGGTATAATCATAGAGATTAGAATTGGATTTAGATTGGATTGATTGGTATTTCAGCACAGACAAAAAAAAAATAACTGAAAAATCCTTCACCAATGGTATTTGATACGATTAACTTAACAGTTAACTGTCCATTATGATTCATAATGTTATCCTTATATGATTCTGCCAAAGTGGCCTTTTTAGGCCCCCAGGTCTATTTCTTCCAGTTAACAGTTTATGCAGAAATAGGTACTTAAATAAATAATTTAATTCTTAAAAATTCCCAAAGTTTTTCAGGAAAATAAAATTATTCAAAACAATGAGCAATATGATACAGTTACTCTCAATCTTTTCTTTCAACTTGCCTTATTTTTAGTAGATCCTGCAGATATTATCATTACTGTGCTACTAATATAATTACCTAAATAATACCGATAGTCGACAATTTATGAGCCTTTGTCGTAACAGTAGGTAGAAATACTAGCCTGTAATGAAATCCAAAGCTAACATTATGCAATAGTACCTACGTTTATGCACTACGCAGAAAACTATCACAGAAATTGAAACTGCAATATTTTGATGCTTATTGCGGAGACAGAGATGCCAAAACAATTCTCGTCAGCACAATAAAATATAAAAATAAAAGTAACACATTCTCTTTTGCCAACTGTACAAAAAATATATTTCATATCAATTACTTAGAAATGTATACATAACATCGCTGTCAATGGGATAAGTGCCAAAAAGGCTGGCAGTATTGCCACGTTGGATGGCAATGCTGATTCTTTGGGCAAAAAATAGAGCAGCCAGCAAAAATAGGTCACGTGAAAAGTCGACCAAACGCTTGATGACGCCTCGAAATACTCCATGAGCACTTGGACCCGTTGGCGCCCTAGTGTTACAACCCTAGAAATTATTTTGTAAAACAACATTCAACCCACATGATCCACAACAAATAAAAGCACTTAGGACCAAAACAATATTCTATTTAATCGCCAAACGGTTGGTCGACTCTTCACGTGACCAGAGGACGGGCCTATTTTTTGGCCAAAGAATCAGCATTGCTATCCAACGTGGCAATGCTGCCAGCCTTCTGGGCACTTTTCCTGTTGACAGCGATGTGGACGAATTTTTCGACGCCCTGTAACCCTTTTTGATACTTGTAAATATTTTTATTTCTATTATAGAGTTAGTGTGTAAATAATATATCAATACTATCACGTTATAGAAAAATAATTTAATTTTCTATAGAAATACGCGAAAAGGGTTCGCGGTATTTCTAATAGGTAGTACTTTTTGCCATAATATGGGAAAGTCAAAAGGATAATCAAATCAAGCTAAGCAAAGTATTATTTTGGAAAAAATGTAACCTAAACAAAGGTGTCGTTGAAATTTATATTTGTTTATTTGTCCAGAATGTGCCCAAAGTCGAAATTACGACCCCAACCCCCGTACGATACAGTAGTCAGCTAAGAGACTGATTGAAAGAATACTGTGTTGTAACTGTTTTATCAGTAACAACGAATGGTTACCCAACACAGAATAGATTATAGAGTCACAGTCAAAACATTAACTCTCTAGAACGTAGTGTACATAAAATGTATTTCAAACTTTATATGCTCACCACTTTTTCTAACAATTAATGTTTGGGGTCGGCTTCAAGACAAACCAATGCTGCTAGACCAGTATTTTACATGGAGCAACTGCCAATCTGACCCTCACAACCCAGTTACTGGGTAATACGATGCCCCTTGGTAAGATTGGTTATTAGCCTCAAAGCAGTCAATTTATAAGTAGCATTTGCACAAATTGCCATCCACAGACACGTCTACTGATTCATTTGTTTAGATTTTCATCAGTTAATTTTGAAACAGACCATAGGTAGACATTGATGAGTCTGTTGATATTATATTAAGTACGAGCTCGTAATTTCGCCACGAACACTGAAATGTGAGTCTGTTGCGCAATTTTAAACGACACTCAACTCTGAACGATGCTGACAAATTGCTTTGGGGTCATTACCCTGACTTGTGTGTTTCTTACGATTGACGATCCGGTATTTGTTCAGTATAACATTGTAACACGATTGTTACTTCTACAGGGATAGGCAGGGGCAGAGACGGTTTAGAATTATAATATAAAATCGGTTGTCTGTAAAGTCGGTTTACTGACGATAGTTGAACGTGACAACGTCATAAGAAAATACTGATGGAATAGTTGCATTGCATTTGTTAATATTCGCTTGCACTTCAAGCCGCCATGGAACGCTACAGAGCAAGGCCGCGAGGTAACGCTACATGAGTCATGTTTTTTTCGTGAGTGCAGCCAGCTTCATCGATTTATTAGAAGTTGTCACGTCAAAAAATATTTTAAGCCTTTTTTTATGAAAAAAATACTGAACTAAATGAACTAAAAGATCCTATATTGACAGTAGCAGATTAAATACTTTTTCGAAAAAATTATACTACGTAATTTTAATACGATATGTGTGACTAAAGTAGGCCATTATTGCACGGATAACTTAAGTCACACGTATCGTGTACTATTTTATAGCTCATGTGACCTAAAGCACTTAAGTCACGCTTTTCTGTGTAAAAATGGACTACTTTAGTCACAGAAAAGCGTGCACAGTGCTATAAAATATTTGAGCCCTCGCAAATGATGAAGATTATTTCAAAGCTATAGAAGGTTGAATATAAGTAATTAAATCATAGAATTAATAAGGTATTATCTCGTTAAAATATTGCTTGTGGTTAAGTAATAACTTTGACTTTTTCCCATTCTATATATTTGAGTTTTGTTTTTTTTCACTGTTTGTTGTTGTGCAGAGTTATTGTATGCGTTTTTTATCTGGTTTGGGGGGGTTATCTCTAGCTCTCGCTTTTTCCTAGGTTGGTCCGGTTCGATTTTGTTTGGCTTTTCCTCTTCGATTTCGCTGCTGTCTTGCTCCTTCATGGTTTGTTCACGAACTATTAATTTGTCATATCGCAGATCCTGACACTGAAATGGAAATGGTCAGGCCATATTCAAAGAACTACCGATGAAAGATGGTCACAAGTCATCACAAATTGGTATCCAATTAGCAAGAAGAGAAGGAAGGGTAGACCACTTAAAAGATGGAGTGACGATTTAAAAGAAACAGCCGGAAACTTATGGCCGAGACTGGCGAAAGACAGAGTCAGTTGGAACAGTTTGGAGGAGGCTTTCACCGCAAAAGGCGGCCCTTACACTTAACAATACTAATCTTATTTTAAGTACAAACACTAACATAACTAACAAATAAATAAATAAGTGCACAACACGTTAAAATATAAAACTAAATGTAATACTAAATGTAAGGGATAAAATAAAGCTAAATAAATAAATAAATAAGTAATAACAGCCACATGGGTTGATCGATCAGATTAAACTACGCTTGACGCAGTTGATCCGTAAATGGGTGACCATCTTTACCACAATCTTTACATATCAAGACCCCTCCGTACCTCGGAACGCACGTTAAGCTATTGGTCTGGCTGTCATTTGTGGATCTTTGGCAGTCGTTACGGATCGTCAGAATCCCGAAAGTCTAACAACCAGTCTTATCAAGGGATATCGTATTACCCAGTAACTGGGTTGTGGAGGTCAGATAGGCAGTCGCTCCATGTAAAATATTGGTATTTCAGCTGCATCCGGGGAAACTGGAAGCCGACCCCAACATATTTGGGAAAAGGCTAGGCAGATGATATCTTGTTAAAATATTGTAGTAGACTATGATAATATCATTTACTGTAACCAAACACGATTCATTAATTAGGCTCCAAATATGACGCCGTAATTAGGTAGGTGTCATCACATTAATATGACAGTAAATAAATAATGGCTAATTCACCATGCTTATTATTTACATTTGAGCTTATAATATTTGGCTGACATTATTAACTTTGACGGTAACTCATATAAATGTTGACGACTTAATTTAAAACAATAGGGGTAAAATGTTGCTAAACAAATGTTAACCAAGTCGTATTTTTTAGAGAACTTACCCGAGCTTACAGGACCTAAACACAAAAAATGCAAATTTTAGAAACAATAAAAGTATAATGATCGACTACAGTAAATAAAATCAGAAAAATATATGATATTCTTCAGGATATTATGCTAGGTAGACAGTGTGTTGAAAACATAATACAACTAATTTGATACGATAGAAAAAAATCATGTAGATACCTCTAAAAACTTTATTTTTACAATAAAAACCATACTAATATACATACAATCATTCTGGGTTTTTTTTCAGATTATTCTACACGCAACATACTAAAATAAGTGTTTTAGTTTATTATTCCAAACAATAGATTTTTTGTAATTAAATAATTGCGTCATATTTTGCAATAAATTACCAGCGTTATGTCATCGCGCTTCTCTTTCTTTTCTATGCAGTCCGACAGTGACCGCCCTTTAGGTCATGTAATCCCCTTAATACGCTTTGAACAACGTAATAGGTAAACGGGTAAGCTAATAATATAATAAGAAAGTTCTATAAATCCTCATTTATGTGAAAGTACGCCGCGACCTACGAATGTAGGTCGTGGGTGCGAACCCAGTCAGGCGCTTAGCATTGTGTAAATTATTTCATCACCACTGCTCTCAAAACGGTGAAGGAAAACATCGTGAGGAAACCGGAATGTCGTAGAACCACAATTCGTTAACATGTGAAATCTACCAACCCGCACTGGGCCCGCGTGGTGGATTACGGCCCACTCCCTCTCACCGAGAAGAGGCCTGTGTCCCAGCAGTTGCATATTATACAATATGGTGATGTCTAAGATTTTTGTTACGTTGGCTTATTATATTAGTTTTATGATTAAATTTGTTGAAACCTAACTTAACCTGGCAAAAAGGATTGGACAATAGAGACAAACGATAATTTTCTCGAAAAAGTATTTAATCTGCTACTGTCAATATGGGATCTTTTAGTTCAATTAGTTCAGTATATGAAAAAGGCTTAAAATATTTTATATTATAATTCTAAACCGACTCTGCCCCTACCTATCCCTGTAGAAGTAACAAACGTGTTACAATGTTATACTGAACAAATACCGGATCGTCAATCATAAAATTATTTTTGTGCAATGTTATATAGTTTGGTGTATAGAATGCGTAGTTGACGACTATGTGGTGTGTCTTTTTACACACTGTATACTGGAGGTCGTTAAGGCAGTCACAAATCTTGCAATAAAGGTAAGCTAAGATAATTGGGTTGCGTTAGATAACAGTCGCCCTGTATGAAATAATTATGTTCAACCACATTTTGTTACAATAACAGGCGATTCCAGCTTAAGGTATAATTAAGATAAAGCAAGGATTACTCGAATTTCTGCGTGAACTGTAATTATAGAAAACTGTTTCGCACAAGATCTCAAAGGAACAAGAATATGAGAAGATTTGTAATTCCCACTTGTAAAAGCTGATAAGGTCGAAGATGTAGACATTTTTTAGTTTTTTAATAACCTCCCAGTCGTAAACAATTGTATCACAAAAACTTCTTTTTAAAATAAAATACATAAAGTCTGTGATGTGTTTTGTCAAACTCAGTGTAGAAAATATTTAAAAAATTTGTAAGTCTGTTTCAAAATAGCGTACCTATAGGTGCAAAAGTGTAAATTATATATGTATATAAATGTAAAAAAAAGGAGCTACGTCTGCCAACAAACTGCCTTGAGGTTTGCCAGAGGTAATAATATATTTCTGGGAATAAACACTTTTCCTTTTTTGTGATTGGTAGATTTTTCCCGTGGTCTATCCGCATCAGCTATTCTCGTACAGCTCGTGCCGGCACGAGGTAAGGTACGGTACCTTGCCTTGCATTAAGATGTTTTATCAAGTGCAAAACATAACTCTGTCTTTGCTGCCGCGCAGTTGGGTAATAAGAATGTAAGAATAAATCATTACCTGGTCCCATTCTCAGGCATAACATTGCCGGACCTGTCGACAAGTTCGAACCGCACCAAGTTGATCCCTTCGGCAACGGGCACGACGTCAGGGGTCAATGACCGGTCGAGGGCCCTCAGAGTCTTCCTCTTCATGCACCTCACGAACTTCGGGAAGTACTCCTTGTGATCTATGACATCTTTCACGTCCACCAACTGTAGGTTGAAAGTTAGTTTTAGTATTATGAGATAGTTGTTAACTTACGTAATAATAAATAAGTAACTAGATTTTTAAATAAAACCTATTATTAATAATATTAGTTAGAACAATTTATGCATCAAAATAATAAAAATAAAAAGAATCGGTACACGTGATAGAAATTTAAAAAGAAAATAAAGAATAAGAGAAAAGTTTTAAACCCCATGCCGACCTTCACGTGGATGAAGCTGTGGGCAAAAGCTAGTTTATTCATACAAATATTCAAAATGAGAAAATTAATCTTAGACTCTATCCTGCCTCAGGGTATTTATTATGTAAAGTACTATTAACAAAGTCAGTATCAAACAAGGCTTGTTGCTAACACGAGAGAGTTAATACGAAACAAGCTACTTACTAACACAAGAACTGTTTTCAAAAAACATTTTGTAACAGAAAAAAGATTTTAGAGAAAGAAATTAATTTAGACAGACGTTCACTTGACGTACCACTTTAAAAAGCTCTCCAAAATTATTCTTCAAAGGAATCTTCTATAAAGGTATTTGTTGAAATGAAGTAAACGAAACAAAAGATTACCATTAGTATCACACTATAAAAGCGAAAGTTTGTGTGTGTGTGTATATGTTTGTTACTTCTTCACGCTCAAACGGCTGGACCAATTTTGTATGGAGGTAGCTGCCACTCTGGATTAACATTATAGGCTACTTTTTATCCCGATATTCTCACGGGATCGAGAGTTAAGGCCTATTCAAACCTGAGCGATATTCGCTGCCGCTGTGGGTAGAGGTACATACCGCGCGGGTTTCGCTCAGGTATTTAGTATCAAGTACCGCGGCTAGAGCGACCTGAGCGATATTCGCTGCCGCTGTGGGTAGAGGTACATACCGCGCGGGTTTCGCTCAGGTATTTAGTATCAAGTACCGCGGCTAGAGCGACCTGAGCGATATTCGCTGCCGCTGTGGGTAGAGGTACATACCGCGCGGGTTTCGCTCAGGTATTTAGTATCAAGTACCGCGGCGAAACTCGACTACCGCGCGTTATTCTACCCACAAGGATAGCGAAATCCGCTTAGGTCTGAACAGTAATATTACCGCATACCCACTGGGTTTTCTCTGCCGCAGACGGTAGCGAATACCGCTTAGGTCTGAATAGGCCTTTATGCGAGTGAAAGTGCGGGGCGCAGCTAGTTTCATTATAAATTAATCAAAAGATAAGGCAAGCCAAGTTTTATTCAAACTTTCTCTGATCTTTTTTAAGGACCAGCGGTAAGTAATATTATAGTAGTTTATGAAACTGTTACTTTTAATACCTAGTTAAGTATGTGCAGTTTCATACACTATTTTTTAAAATCAAAAATCATTTATTGGAATTCATAGATAAAACTAAAATCATTGAAAACTGTTCTCTATAAGAAAAAAAGTAATTTTTAAACATTATTATGTTATGGGAAACTGTGTTTCGTAATAAAACTTTTTAAATTCACATGAATAAAGTTGAATATTGAAATTTGAAGTACTATTTTCTATTTCATAATATAGGACCTTTATTGATAATAGATTAGAACCAACTTTATGTCCAAGGTAGACTTAGTCAAGTATAATATTAAGCCAAAAATACCTTTAAGCGCTATGTACTCCTATATTTTTTATATATTAACGGAGCATCTGTTTGCAAAGCGGATTAAGGTGATTTCGAGCGGCTCCTAAAGGCTTATACGAGGTATGATTATGGACAGACTAAGGACATTGTTGGACTTCCAGAAATAATTATAATCTACTTAGGTATATACTTGAAAATAAAATAACAATGAAGAGGAAGATTCTAAGGAAAATGTCCTTCATATCGTTCGTCAACGTTACCGTCACCTTGGGTATCTTTACAATAGATTTATTATTTTGATAGACAATATTATTCACATCATCTACAGCTTGTATTTATAGAAACTCCTGTTCTGTCGAAAACAAAAAATTTCTATTGAAAAATACCAGAAAATTCTTTGTGCAAAATTTTAAATAGGTCTTGCAAAGTGTAGTTTTCCTTTTATGCTACGTAATAAGTAGCTACCGTATCCCATAATGGCTACTTGTTAGCACAGTGCACTGTAAAGGAAACACCTCATTATCTAAAAATACTTTACGAAAGCAGAACACACTTGGTTTAACCATACACCTTTAGCTTTTCCTGTGGGTCGTCGTCAAGTCACGGATCTTTATGAAACCATTGGAAATATCATCGATGTGGGTACTATGGTACCCACTTGGAATCTTTACTTGTTGGTCTTTCTAGACAGGCAAAGATTCCTTTCTATTTTTTAGGGTTCCGTAGTTAACCCTTAAAGTTTCGCCATGTCCGTCTGTTCGTCCATCCGCCCGCAGCTTAGCTCAGAGACTCTTAGTACTAGAAAGCTATAATAAGGCATGGATGTTAATCACACCGACAGCGGTAAAATAAAATCATGTAAATAAAAAAATATTTAGGGGAGGTCCTGTAGGTACCTATGTTTTTTTTTCTCGTCTATCCCATGGTGTGGGGTATTGCTGGATAGGTCTTTCAAGAAAGTTGCGGATTTGTGAAAACAATTTTTCTATTTCGTTTGTGAAATATTAATCTTTATAGGGCTAATTTTTGCTAGAGTCAAATGTCGCACCGCCAGCTAAATGCTTGTTTTTGGATATGTGAAAAAATTCACGATAGTAGTATATATAATATAACGAAGTTAAAAGGAAAACTATCACAGCTAACTAGGCTTTAGAAGTTTACGAGTAATAGTCGACCAACTTATATTTGCAGTTGTAAGTTGGTAGAACAAGATTTTTAACTACAACGTTAAGTTTGTTCTGGGAATAAATTCATTCCAACTGCGGAACCCTTCAATGTGCATGGTCCGACACGCACTTGGCCGGTTTTTTTTTATTATGTGAGTATGGTGGGTAATTGTGTAACACACTAACAGTAGCAATTGCTGACATTTTGACTGTTTAACAAAATTCATTGCCTTAGTTTCTTTGTTGCGCAGATAATTTTTTTGTACATGTGAAGCAATATACTTCAAAATCTTTCAGATTATGGATAGCTGATTGAGCTTTGTGCTTACTCCTTAAAAAAAACATAGTCAAAAACACTTACTTTTTTTGAGCAATCTCGCCAAATAATCCTGATAACATCAGCCCCTTCTAACCATAAATCTGCGATCATCTGACTCATATAAGAATCCGGGTCTGTTTGTTTTTGTTCGCCATGACACCCCGTGATAAAGGACAGGGCTAATACAGATATAACTGTGAGGAGAGTAGTACACATTGTCACGTATTTCATATCCACACTCTTGCCATTTCTCAAACGTGTGAAAGAGCTTCGTTTCTGAAAAGAAGTTATTAATAGAAACGATGCTATACGCTGTTATAATATGATCCTATAATATATATTATAGGATCTATAGGATCAGATATTTTTAAGTCACCAAATATATTTGGTGACTTAAAAATATCTGATAATAAGGTGTAGGAATCAGGTGTTACTCGATATTGGTGCTTTTATTAGTGAGATGAATTTCGTGGTGGAATACTTATTTTGCACCTATGCAGCAATTGTTGTGACTACCAAAATTGTATCATTTTTTTTTGGTTTTTAATTTTTTTTCAGTGCGGCTGACGAGAGAATGCGTTCTTCACACTTGTCAGTTTCATACAAACGAATACCTGTTTTGTGCATTGACAGGTGTCAGGAACGCATTCATTCGACGGCTGGACAGTAAGTCTGGGATTGTGAAGTCAATATTCCAGTACTAACCCCACAAGATCTACAAAGTACAACTGTATCATATTTATATAATTTTTTTTTTTATACCTAATGCACACCTGTTTTTCCAATTCACTTTTGACATTGGCAGAATAGTCGACATCGGCTTTACTTCCCATAATTAAAAATAGAATAGAATAGTGAAGTCAATAGATTTCTTTTTCATGTATATTCTAAGATAATAGTAAAAATAATTGATTTAGAATTCATTGGCCAATAAAACGATCTAGATTTTTTTTCAGAATTTCAGAAAAATGAAAGCAGATAGCTCTCAATTATTTTTTTGTTTGATTTTGTGAGAAAGTTTCAACAAACAATTATAAGTTGTGAAAAGGAGAATGGACAAATGAGCGCCAGGCATAAAAGTTTTGAGTGCCGACTGGTCCGTGACAGTGTTCCGAAATCTTGGAAAAATAATCGCCTTCTTTATTCGAAAACTAAGTCTAATTCTTTCGTTTTACTTAGGGTTTGGTCGCTTAGCATCTTTTGTTTACACAAATATTATGTACCAGTTAATAGCTTAAGCTATTAACTGGTACTTTCCTCATTCGACCCCCAGAAAGCAATTTTTCCGTCCAAAATTACTTTTTTTTCAAATATTTCTCCAAACTGCTCGCTTATTTATTCATAATATTGATTCACCTCTGAATATTTTATATCCCGTTTGAATATACATATTTTGTAAGCACTCATCCCTTTCCGATTAAAGATGAGGCCTAAAGGCTCCTGCAAACAGGCGCGACGCGAATCGCTCGCGGCACAAAGGCACCGCTCGTTACGCGACTTGCGGTGCCTTTGTCACGTGTCGTGTCGCGCCTGTTTGAAGGATCCTTAATGCAAAATGTCGCTTATCTGACATTTTCAGTAGGCGTTGATAAATGACTCATCCTCTTTTCATTGAATTTTACGTAGATATGTGACTTTAAATTAATAGAAGCAAAAGTTGAAATTAGAATGTATAGCTGTTTGGAACTTCATCATTTGAAATTACCTCTTTCGAACTTACTTCAGAACTTCTTAATAAATACTTACTGTTTGCGTAAGTATGAATGAGAAGTTACCTACTTACGAAGATAAGACGGGTCTGAAATTCAGTCTTTAAGGTTGATTTCCATCAAACGGTTCGCATCGCATCGGATCGGAAAGGATTCGAACGGATGCGGCGACAGACGATCGCGTCCGGCAGGATGTCGACGCATACGATCGGCTCCGTACCGTCGTTTGTGAATGTACCTATCCGTTTCTGCGCCTAGTCAAATAGTTTCATTCCTACCGTATTGACGTGTTCTAATTTTTGAAAATGGTTGATGTTGACGTAGTATTGTTGGCTATTTCATTAGAAGAAGAAGAAAATATTCATAAAACACAGAGGAGGAAAAGAAAAATTTAGATTGATGATTTATGGCAAAAATCGGATACGACGACAGGCGAACGCAGCCGATGGCGCGTCGCAGCATACTTTCGGTTACGATCGCGTGTCGCGGAAGACGCCCGCTGGTGTAGACTTTAAATACTGTGTACACGATTTAATATCGTTTAAAGATTGTAAAATCCGATCCGATCCGATGCGATGTGAGCCGTTTGGTGGAAACCATCCTTTAAAAAAGTATTCAAATCAAAACTTTGTCATCATCTTCCACCGCCCGACTTCACCCACACTGTTGAGCATAGGCGTCTCTTTTGCGTAAAACACTTTCAATCATAATTAGAGAGTTTTGAAGGACATTGATAACCCATTGCTTCATAGGTTTGAAAAATTCGCAGGTTCAACAACGTAAATAACGCAGGTGAACTGTTATAATGTAACCCGTTGCGATCAATTGTCATTTTGTGTCTCCGCGATTTTAACAATACCGTCCGCCCGATCGAACCTTCGAATAATCGTAAGTAATCGAAACTTACCTACGAAGGATTGAATAGTTTCAGCCTTTCAGCAAACAATAAATAACTAAGCACTTTTAATTTAATAATAATTTCCACAACCAAACTACACCCGTCTTCAGTCAAGGTCAAACAATAAATGAAGGAAACAAATTGACCCCCTTACCTTATATGTCCATAGATAATGGAAAGCGATCAATTTTCTACGTGATCACTGACCAAATCAAGTTAATGAATGACTGTATGTACGCATCAGTTTGTGCAAAACCATAACGGTGACACCCACGTCATACGACGTATTTATCACATGTTTTCTTCAGAAAACCATTTTGTTTTACTTTATATTGCTGTCTTTATGACAGTAGTTTTCCAATAAAATTGATAGTATTGTTGGTGCTTAGATTGTTCTAGATTTCAACTGTTGTATTGTATGTATTTTATTTCTTTCAATAACTTGTACTGTTGTAGAATTGTCAGGGTAAAAAGGAACCAATTCGACATTTCTGAATAGAATACAATATTACATAATATTTAGCTACTATTATGTATCCTTTGTATTCAAGAGTTTAATATTATATGTACGCTCACAGACCGTAAACGCTCATTGAGCGAAAAAATAACTCACTACGCGTTGTGGTCTTTGTCAAATATCCACACCGCGAAATTCGTGTTATGGCTCTTATAAAAACGCTCACGACGCGTTGTGGCAATCACAAAAAGACCACATAGCGAAATTCGTGTCGTGGCTTTCATGCTATACGACCATAATGCGTTGTAGCAATGAAGAAAAACCATTACACATATGAAATCCTATGGATCCGCAGGAGAACCAAGCTAACCGACATAGCCCGAAGAATTGCCAAACTTAAGTGGCAGTGGGCAGGGCACATTGCTCGCAGAACAGATGGCCGATGGGGCCGAAAAGTTCTGGAGTGGCGACCGCGTACCGGAAGACGTAGCGTTGGAAGGACTCCCACAAGGTGGTCCGATGACCTTGTGAAGGCCGCAGGAACCCGTTGGATGCGAGAAGCAGTCGAAGTGGAAGTGCTTGGGGGAGGCCTATGTCCAGCAGTGGACGTCTTTCGGCTGAAATGATGATGATGATGATGATATGTTGATAAAATGTTTTTGATGAGGGGTTGTAACTTTATTTATAATTATTAATTGTTAACACATAAAATACAATATTAATAATAGTAATAATATGTACAAGAAAATAAAAAGGAGGGAAAATAATCAAAGGGCATCAAAAAATTCATCCGCATCGCTGTCAACAGGAAACGTGCCGAAAAGACTGGCAGCATTGCCACGTTGTATGGCAATGCTGATTTTGATGATGATAAAATGTTTTTAAGGAAAATATTGAAAAGGAAAAATAAAATAAACGAAACGAGTTCCAGAACCAAACTACCAAGCGGACATGTCTCCAAAGAGATGACACCCCAAAAAATTCGCTTCGTGTCCAGAAGTACCGCTTTCATCTATCAAGCCCTTGACCCAACAGCACACAAGAGCCTCTTTAGATGACGATCTTGTTTAATGTACTTTTAATCTGTATCAAATACGCCTACACAACAATGCTGAAGAATTATATTAAGCGCCTTGCAAGATTGGTTGATAATGACGCTTGACGCTGTAAGAACCACGCCACTACTGATCTATGCTTTTCATATTTCTACGTCACAGACAGAAGGAAAGTCTTGCTTTGCATTTCTATGTGTATAATAAAGCTCTTAGCGATTTATTTTAGAACACTGCCCCCGCTTTTTAAATCTCTGATATCTTCTTAGATATTAATTTTAATGATATGGTGTACAGGGCAATTTTGATCTCCATGAAATGCACAACGTATTTAATGTATTTAATTGAATAAGGAATAATACTGTATTGTTTAAAATAACTTGGTAAATAACCCATAATTTTTTTGTAATATGAATTAGATAAAAATGGTTACTGTGGGTTATCCTTAGGAGATAAACATATACCATTTCAGACTTTTTTATCGATATTTTTAAGATATACAATTCCGTATTACATTAATTTGATCTATCTCGTATGGTTTAGCCAGAGCGTTTGCAATGTAAGCGCACAAAAATATGTTTGTTACGACATCTTATTACAAATCTTTGAATTTCTCGGCATTTCTCTAGCATAATATGCATGTATCCTTCCTCTTGAATCACTCTATCTATTGCTGAAAATTGCATTAAAATCCGTTGCGTAGTTTAAAAGCGGGAGCGACTTTGTTTTATACTGTAAAGAAGAAGGTACAGTAAGTGTTACAATTTTCGGATGAAGATTTGAAAGGCGTGAATGATGGGACAAGAAAACACTGATCTCGGTTTTTTATTGTGTGTATCCAGTAATTTAATTTTAAGGCATTGTTTGCTGAATGTATCAAATGATCTCACTAGTAGTGCATAGTCAATCTATATTGTTTCGACACAGCTAGGACACAGGCCACCTCTCGGTGAGAGGGAGTGGGCTGTAATGCACCACACCAGTGCGGGTTGGTAGAAGTTACATGTCACTTCGAATTTTTGCTCTAGGACAATAATGGTTTCCTCACGATGTGTGCCTTCACCGTTTTGAGAGCAGTGGTGGTAAATTAATTTACACAAAGTAAGCAAAACGCCTGCCAGGGTTCAAACCTACGACCTCAAAATATGTGGCACCATTTATATTTAACCTACCATATTTTATGCAAATTAAAGATATATTATTCTTTCTAAAATGGCTTTATTATTTTAGAATTCTCTCTAAATGAAATGTGAACGAATACCTATGTCAAAACATAGATCCTTCATTAGTCTACAGATCTCACACGTCAGTTTTCACTTTATAAAATACTGACCGGGGTCAATCTCTTTGTAATGCAAATTGAAACATACTCAGTACCTTTAACAAAATACCCCTTGAATATCTTTCTAAATACGAGTTCATTTCGGTTCAGCCTTTGATAGTGATCAAATGTTTTATTACCGAGTAACCTACCTACCTATAAATTCATAATCTACTTTAAAAAAACATAGTAGGTATACAGGGTGGCAGGCTTTTAATAACAATAAATAAAATAATAATACTCAGCCTGTAATATCCCCATTGCTGGGACAGAGGTCTCCTCTCGCTGAGAGGGAGTGGACTTTTTTTTTAACCTTTATTAAAAAGAACCAGGTTCTTAATAATTAATTACAATCTAGCCTATAAGACTAATAAGCAATTTTAATCTAACTTAATGTTTTACATGATAATTATTTTTTAAACTTAGAATAGTGTTTATTGTACTTTACACAAGTCCGTTCCACTTTCTTAGAGACTTATATGATGATGTAAACACTTTGTTCATGTGTTATTATGTGTGTCATTAGCACTATTATTTCAACACTTTTTACACTACACTAACTCAAAAGGTTTTGTCCGTTTTAGTCTTCGCACTATATTTGTTTGTTCTAATCTAACAGCTGAATTGGAGTGGACTGTAACATACCACGCGGGCCCAGTGCGGGCTGGTAGATGTCACATGTCTTCAATTTTTTTATTCAAGGACATGCCAGTTTTCCCACGATGTTTTCCTTCACCATTTTGAGAGCAGTGGTGATGAAATACTTTACCTGAGTTCGAACCAACGGCCTGCAACTCGTAAGTCGCTGCCTTTACCACTGGGCCACCATCTGTAAGATGACTATGTCATAGGTTCAACAAGGCTGTCACATTGCTAGTTACTCTTGAAAAGTGCGAATCGTTTATTAAACTTAGGTGACGAAAGACTTAGCCTACTCTGAACTGTAACTTGAAACTAATAGAAAACCGCCAAAGTGCCTACTCGAATGCTAAATAGACACTTAATCTAGACTAACTTGCGTCGCACTATTCAAGATATTTGCTTACATTTACCCATGTTAATGCAAAGTAACATTCCTTAGTTTTGATTACAATTGTTTGCTAAAAAAATAGCTTATTAATTTAAATTGCCAACATGAGAAAAATAAATGAAGGCAGAAGCAAGGTATACTGACTGGATAAAATCATTATAAATCATATAAGGCTACGCTACTTAGAAAGCTCATTGAAAGCCAAGCGTATTTTATAGCTACTCAAATTTATGAGCTGTATGAATTCCGTCACAATGAGGACATTAGCGTCGACCAGACACTTATAGTGGGTCAATATTAAGCAAATGTAAGTGAGTTTAATGCCATGTGTCACGCCATTTTGTACCATAATGTGTGGACCAAATGCTGGCTTTTACCTTGGTCTGCACTGCACATGATTGTGGTAGTTTCCCATAGCCGTTATTGGCTCGCAAATGACTGAGTTTTCCCTTTAGCACATTCAATAGATGCGTCATTCAACATTGCAGTTCGCAGAGCAGTGGCAAGCGATAGAGCCAATAATTTGCAACACACGACACCCATTGCTCAGCAACATCCTTGTGTCATTAAAGCTGAAAAGCCGAAACAGTTTTTTGAAGTGTGTCGTTCTACTCACTGGCGAACGCTCAAAAGAATAACTGAAGCTTCCTTACTTTCTGGGATGCATGAAGAAGCCTCCTCGTGTAGCGCAGTTTGTTCCGCCAGTTACTCAACGCTCGGCACATTCTGGACAGTCACACCCGACATCTTATTTGACTGGCCAATTCTTCCCTTGCGGTGGTAGGGTTAACGCCCGCCCGGTTCGCGACCACACTCCTGACGGAGTCCGGCGTCAAGTAGCCTACTGTGTTTCGTTGATGCTTGGGAGTTCCATTGCCTTATGCATATTCTGGGCACGCTCGTCCCATCATAGACCTCATCCATCGCTTTCCATTAGGCGTGACGTTTCTCTTAAGAGCGTGCCCATTAAGCAATTAAAAAAAAATTAAAAAACCCATACCATTTATTCCAGCTGCTGAAAGTCTTTAAACAGAGTCTGGACCCAGGTTGGCCAAAACAAGAAAAACTAATCATGCATAGATGATTCTGCCTTGGAGTCTAAATGTGGAGCCACAAACGGTGGGACACTTAATATCGTGTCTGCACATAGGAACTGATGGATGTGATGGCGCCAAACACATAGCCGAATTCTGGGCCGAGTCCATTTAGATGGCCATCGACACGTTAAGAAGAAGAATACATTACATCTGTAAACAGGGTCAAATTAAATTAGCTAGCAAAACCCCACAGACGTGATAAAACGAAAATATGATGAAAAGAAAAATTTATGATTTGATGAGTTTTTTTGGAGCAAACGAAGTGTTACTTGAAGTATGAGTTAAAAAAAATATGTTATTCTTTTTTTTATCGTGTTCAGATATACGTTTTTTATTACTTCTCCAGTAGGAATAGGAGCTAGCAACTTATATCCAGCGGCTTTTCTTTTAGGCTGTATGATACCCATCACGTATGTGAGTTTTCACAATAAAAAAACTGATGTTCTAAACCCAGTAAGTACAACCGCCAGCACATCAAGCTACAGTACCCGACGATAAATATTGCACATCGACCTTTACCTTTTTTTGTATTTTATACAAAGAATAAAAATAATTATCAAAAGAAGCAAATCATAATTGTTTTAACAGCTCCTAACATATACCGGACTGTTTGTATTTCGTGCGACAGAGATAACGCTCTACAAAGCTGAAATTAGCCGATTGTCTCTTTCCAAAGGTCGATGTGCAATATTTATCGCCGGGTACTGTACTCATGTTTGAAAACCACCTAGTTGGTTGGTAGTACGTTATCGCTAAAGCATAAAGTTCAACGTTGATTGGGAAAATTTGACAGTTTCGGGTAGCATGATGTGCTGGCGTCTGTACAATATCTGCGGTCATTGACCAGAAAAATCAAATCATGTTTTTTTTAAATTTTATCATAACTGTGTAATTGTGTATGCATTGTTCATACTTCTCAATACAAGTGAACGTTCCGCCCTCGCACAGTTCTGTATCCGCTTTTTCCGAAGCAGAGGTTTACTTATGCGTAAGCATGCAAAGGGCTGAAGATCATTTACCTAATGGACATATATTATGTGTCGAGGAGTCTCAGCTAATTGATTTGTTCTATGACCGCGCCTTTGCATAAGACAATATTGGAACACATGGCGCTTTGCAAGTCTAATTATAAACTTACTAAGTGGTTGTTAACGTCGGCTTCTATAGATGGAACCTTGGCTTTTCCTTTAGTACCTAGACCCGAAAGCCTAAATTCGTATAACACTTCTAATTCTTCTTCTTAGCGTGTTGATGGCAAATAATATAATTCAGTATAATCAGCCAATAATATTCCCACTGCTGGGACACAGGCCTCCTCTCTGTGAGAAGGAGTGGGTTGCAACTTGCAATCCAACACGCGGGCCCAGAGCGGGCTGGTGGATGTCACATGTCTTCGAATTTTTGGTTCTAGGACATGCCGGTTTCGTCACGATGTACCATAAATTATTCTTCCTAATAAAGTTCAAATTCGCAAAACTCGTATGCATTCGTATGAAACTGACAAGTGTCAAGAACGCATTCTCTCGTCGGCCGGACTGTAGAAGAGCAGCGATTCATTCAATAATTTCGTTGTATGTACCTACACCATGTAATTAATAATGCATATTTTTTAAGGCCCTCATGAAATACAAGACCTTAATGCACATCAAGCTACCCGAAACTGTATAATTTTCCAATCTCCCTTGAACCTAATGCTTTACCGACCGCGCAGTGACATCATCAGTCATCGTTTGTTTGGTTATTTCTTTTATTTTAGAATGAAAATAAGCACGTTAAGTTGTGCTCCACAAGATTATACGTTAATGTTATTATAAATGGTAGTTTTACATTGTTTAGTTTTATTATAATCACTAAAACGGAAAATAGTGGCCACTATTATCCGTTTTAATATTATTGTGTTCAATCATATTATTTTTAGGAGCGCAAGATGGGAATTATTAATAGAGGTTCGATTACTCGTATATACATGCTATTAACTAATAACTTTGACACACTGTTTTTTTTAGCTGATAACTTTGAATAAGATTCATATATAAAGTAAAAGTAAAGTCTTCTACAATCAGGCGCGACACACGATATAATCGCGCGCGACACAAAGGTATCGCTCGTTGCGCGACTTGCGGTGCCTTTGTGTCGCGTGTCGTGTCGCGCTTGTTTGAAGGAGCCTTAAAGTGGGACATATTTTGGAGTGTGAATGAAAGATAAGTTGGTGTGATCTCAGTAATGTAAGCGCGAATACCAGATGTGTTCTCATATGAAACATTGTCTTTATGAATAGCTATGCATGGGTGGTAAGTCCTTTTTCCTTTCAAATCAGCGAGTGTGGCGCAACAAAGATAAATTCGAGTAAACTTTGAAGGTTACATTTTTATAAAGATGTTTTAGTAAATATCCTTGGAAACGTAAGAATTTTTCAATATTGTTAGTAACGTTTTAGGATGCCCATGGATTTACAAAAGAAAATGATAAGACATCAAAGAATAACCTAGGTTATATATTGTTTTAAATAATATGTATTAACATCTAATCATCAAAATCAACAATTCTAATCTGTAAGGTACCTACAGATTTTTTTTTTTCAATTATATGCAAATGCTTAATGTTTTAAAAATGTAAGTACGAATCAACATTTCGAAATAACCAGGTCATCGTTTTGAGGTGCATGCACTGTTTTGATGACACCGCGTAACGTTGTTACGATTATATAGCAATAGAATGTAACTTTGAATTCAATTAATACGGATTTTTTTACCCAAAAGGAAAAAAAGAGGCAAAGGAGAAAATCTTTTTTGCGAAAATTACTTTTCGACGTAATAACTGAACATCACGCCTGTATTCCCCGAAGGGTTAAGTACCGGTGCACCTATAGTACAGACGCCAGCACATCAAGCTACCCGAAACTGTCAAAATTTCCCAGTCGACTTTGAACCTTTTGCTTTAGCAATAAAGTTGAAAATCTATTAAAGAAAATTGACAGATTGTTGTAGCTTGATGTGCTGGCGTCTGTACACCCACATTTTGCTAGTTATCTTTAAGTCCCATTTAATAGGGAGCGAGCCTACTGCCATTAATCGGGCACAAATCTAAACACAGGGCTGCCACTGAGAAATTCCAGATGAAAAAATCCAATAAAACAATGTCCGGCCCAAGAATTGAACCTAGAACGTCATGCTCAGCAGTAGCTACAGATCCCTTACACCTCCAAAAGTAAAAGTAAGTATTTGTAAAAACTAAGTATGTGCACACATAATCCCTTTTCAGACTTCAGCAGAATGCCGAATTTATTCTTACCTAGCAACATTTAAGAAAAACCTAAGATCCGACAACATACCAACTTTACCTTCATCACAGTCGGGTAAAAACAAATGAGTATCTTTCGAAACTCACAAGTTTACGTCGAACAAAAACTGTCAACGAAATAAATGTGATTCTACCCGAAATCTACTGATCAGCAGATTGTCAAGTATGAACTGACCGTGAGTCAGTGCGCCGGATACGGTCGCTCGGCGATGTGAACTAACATAAAACTTTGTTATTAGCAAAGAAATGTGTTCTTGTGATTTGTGAGTGAAAATATTTTATTTATAGGAAACTGTGAGTATCTAAAATAGGATTGATTTGTCTTTGGACCCAATGTTTTATCACCATTTACATAGCAACGCCTATTATGCGCTTTTATAATTTCTAACGCGACGATATTATCGTAGACTTCCACGTCCGTAAAATTTATGGAAATACATGCTCGTGATAACGTTATGGTAGACTGAAATTTAAAAGCGTCTTCATATTTTTCCATACATTTTACTTCCCTGTGTCATCGTGATACCCATTGGATCATTGAGCTAAGCGCACATTTTGTGTATTTATATTTTCTCCGACAAAATCTGTAATTTACAAATTAGGTACAATTACACCAAATATCATTGGTAGTGAATTGCCATCATCCTGCATTCTGATAAAGTTCACAGATTATTACCAATTCCTACTTAGGTTTTCACTTACCTACACCCAAAAATTACTTAGCCAACAACCATTTTGAAGACAAGAGTGTTTCCTTGAATCCTGAGCGCAGCGAGGGGTTCTATAGTAGAATTCTGAGTGCAGCGAGATATTCAAAGTACGTCACTCGAGCTTAAAATAGTGTTGCTCCCGATGTGGACACTCTAATTTTTATCACCGTCTATGCAAAAATAAGTAAGTGCAACTTATGAATAAGAATACATACGTTTATTTATTTCATTATCACTACTTGAGGAAGACATAGGTACTCATTTTTTATAAAACTAAGTAACATCCTAATTTAAGTAAACAATTACAAACGAAGGCAGAATGCTTTTCGCGCGTTTTTTATTTTATCACAAACTTTTTTTTAATTTGGCTAGCGCTCATTTTATTTTGTCATACAGCCTGTAAAGGCGGATACATATTTTTATATTCGTATATGACAGTATTACTATTCAGCGAGGTACCTACAGTGGGCCTAGGCCCAGCTCAAACGCGTAACATAGATTCAACGATTTAAAATTGAAAATACTCATTTCGAACATAATATAGGTACTTAGTACACTTTTTTCGGCCTAGCTCTCATTCGCCAAATGTGCAAGAGCGAAAGCAATTTCGTTCCAACCGGGTTTCCCACAACACCTCTCGTTTGGTCCTTTTTTCTTTTATACGAGAAATGCTATAACTTGGACAGTTGTAATTTTGATTCAACAATCGGTTTACGTCACGCCTTCATGCTAGAGCCTCAAATGTCGGAGTATACATAGGTACCTACTTACCTATAACCCTTATCCCTTGGGTTCCTTACTCCTACGCTTGTGGAGTTAGTTAGTTACTTTCTCTCAGCGTTGCTGACATTGCGAAAGTTATAAGCTGCGGAGTTTAGATATAATACTGCCTATTAGCTGACAAGTTAATAATAGAAATATGCCGTTAATTAACAACTGTATGAAGTTTAATAATGTTTGAGCTTAGTTAGTTTGTTCGATAATTATATCAATTTAGGTACAGTCGGACAAAAGATCCCCGAGTCCCCGAAACAATCAATTGCAAATGTCAATTTTTTTGCATCTTTAGCCTATAATGTCCCCTACTGCTAGGACACAGGCCTTCTCTCTGTGAGAGGGAGTGCCCAGTGCCGGCTGGTGGATGCCTTCGATATTTTGTTTCCTCACGATTTTTCCCTTCACCGATTTGAGAGCAGTGGTGATGAAGTACACAAGAGTAAAGTGCCTGTGTAACATTTTGACCATCACAACTATTCACCAAGTGTGCAGAGTATGATAAGGAACGTAGTTCCAATAGGTCTTCAAAGTCAAAGTAATTATTTCAAATAGGCACATAAAAGGCAGTTTTGAACGTCAAACATTACAACAAAATAGATTTTATTCTAGTCGCCCATTCCAAAAGGCTATCAATTTATCTCTCACCCACCACTGCTCCCTAATGTGTTTTGTGTATCAATAATGTGTTTAAATAAATCACTTAAAAACTGACAATTACAAAAATCGTTTCGGGGACTCTTAAGATTGAAATTTGTTTGCTCGTCATAAATCTATAAGGACTGTTTTGAACCGTTTCTAGTTCAAGTCTCTGCTAACTAACTTTCTTGGTTAACCTTGTCTATTATGCAAAAGACTACCTATCTATACCAGGAAGCATATTTAATATAAACAAAGTACTACCCATTATAACGACCGCTCTTTTAATTGCGTTTCGTATAATTGACACTTACCTACTAACAAAGGAATGTTGGAAATATAGGTAGCTGTTGTTAATACCTACTTAGATTTTGCTTCACTGAATAACTAGTTAAGTTAGATCTAAATTTATGATGCCAGTTTATAAATAAAAGAGATAATGGTGAGTACCTAAATATTTTTTTTGTTTATAATAACATTACAGTACCCGGCGATAAATATTGCACATCGACCTTTTTACACAAAACCATTTTATACAAAGAATAAAAATAATTATCAAAAGAAGCAAATCATAATTATTATTTTAACAGCTCCTAATAGATACCGGACTGTTTGTATTTCGTGCGACAGAGGTAACGCTATACGAAGCCGGAATTAGCCGATTGTCTCTTTCCAAAGAACGATGTGCAATATTTATCGCCGGGTACTGTACTTATGTTTGTGAATGTATGTATGTAGCAGCTAGACGTGAGCAGGGAATAATCGACTTAAATGACGTGCCATTGAAGAGGTCTATATCTAGCAGTGGATTGCAATAGGCTGGCCATGATGTTGGAACGCAGAACAGAACGGAGAGCAGTGGTGACCCAGTGGTAACGGCCCCGACTTACGAGTTGTACGTTGTGGGTTCGAACCCAGGCGAGTGCTTTAATTTGTGTGACTTATTTCATTACTACTGCTCTCAAAAAACTGTGAAGGAAAACATCGTGAGAAAACCTATTTGTTTTAGAACCAAAAATTCGAAGACACATGTCTTTGTAATAAAAGTAGTAAATACAGAAAAACTCCTATAAATTTTAATGTATGTAACAAAATTATTACATTGGCCTCGCCCACGGAAATTCGATTTCATCTACCGAGAAAGTTTTGAGTGCATCATTTTGCACCTACTGCGAGGAACTAAAGTCTATTCAAACTTATGTTTCAAATTAATACTACTTCAAGTTAAACAAATTTCAACTTTATTTTAATGGAAATTAAGTTGATTTCAGAGTGACTAGCACTATTGAAAAAGTTTGAAGTTATAGCGTAAGCTGAATTTATTGCGTAGGATTTAAAGTTATTTTTCCATAAACTCATATTTGTTTACATTTTTGGCCAATAAATCGCGAATGCAGTTTACTTATGTTATGTATATTATCTATTTTTTTATATGTATATTATCTATTTTTTTAAATCAAAATTTATTTCACAATTTTGGCCATTGACCTACCACTGTTGATCTATGCATCACTCAAAGGTTGACTGGTAGAAAATGCCTATGGCAATAAGTCCGCCTTTGTTCATTTGTGTACTTAAAGTATTAAATAAATGAATAAATATTGGTTCCTTAATTGAGGTAATTACTGCAAAACCTACCGCTGAAAAGGGGTAACGAATGTTTTGAATTACAAAATTAAATTGAAACCTTTCGTCGTTAGCTCTTTGTAAAACCATAAAGGATGATTTCGACCAAACGGCTCGTATCGGATCGGAAAGGATATGAACGGATGTGGCGACAGCCGATCGTGTCCGGCAGGATGTCGACGCATACGATCGGCTCCGTACCGTCGCTTACGAACGTATCCGTTTCTGCGCCTAGTCAAATAGTTTCATTCCTACCGTGTTAACGTGTTCTAATTTTTGAAACTGGTTAAAGTTGACGTTGTATTTTTGGCTATTGCATTAGAAGAAGAAGAAAAATATCATAAAACACAGAAGAGAAAAAGAAAAATTTAGACGACAGCCGAAAGGATTTGAAAAATATCATAAAACACAGAAGAGGAAAAGAAAAATTTAGCCGAAAGGATTTGATCGGATACGACGACAGGCGTACGGAGTCGATCGCGCGTCGCAGCATACTTTCGGCTACGATCGCTTGTCGCGGAAGACGCCCGCGGTTAAGCTGCTGTGCGCGGCTTGGTAATATAGACTTTAAATACTGTGTACACATTTAATATCGTTTAAAGATTGTAAAATCCGTTCCGATCCGAAGCGATGCGAACCGTTTGGTGGAAATCATGCTCAAGAATTAATGAGTCTATTTATTGTAGGTAAGCTGAGAGTTTAACCAATATCCCCCTGACATAAACAAAAATGAAAATACAAAAATAAATACTCTCTTTAATTGCAGTCTTGCCGAAATCTTTTTATGAGATAATGGGCGGCCATAGGGTCCGAGTGCCGACTTAGTTTTTAGAGACAGCAAACTTGTTGATCGACTTTTCACGTGACCAGTAGGTAGGCTGGCCTATTTTTTGGCCAAAGAATCAGCATGCCATACAACTTGGCAATGCTGCCAGCTTTTTGGGCACTTTTCCTGTTGACAGCGATATGGACGAATTTTTGATGCCCTATGATTCTTTCCCCCTCTTTTTATATACTTGTATTTATTATTATCATTATTTTAAGACTGTAAGTTTTTAAATTATGCAAAAAATATCTTGGTGGAAATTGAAAAAAAAAACTGAGATAATTCAATTTCATTGTTTTGCATCTCCCTTCGCCCTTTTTAGTCTCCCATCTTTTTAGTCTCTCTCATTATTATATAAAAAATTTACCTTTTAGTAAAATATTTCTTCCGTTTGTTTTAAGCATATTAGCAGCGAAATACTACCTTAATTTTATGTGCCATTACCAATATTAGGTGCAAGTAACGCTTGAAGTTGATGTTCATTTTATTATCGAGATGTATGACAACATGTCAGAACAAGATCCGATCGAAATTTATTATTATATTAATGTCTATTACTTGCCGATGTAGACGAGTACTTTATTTCTCTTTTACTAGCTGACCCGACAGACGAACTCTTGAGTTCTTACAAAAAATAACTTAGAAAGAAAAAACGTTTATTTGCGTTAAAAATGACGCAGAGAAAGACCAAATATATAAAAAAAAAACTGACCAAGTGCGAGACGGACTTGCACACGAAGGGTTCCGTACCACAAGGCAAAAACGCCAAAAAAACGTTTGTTGTATGGGAGCCCCCCTTAAATATTTATTTTATTCTGTTTTTAGTATTTGTTGTTATAGCAGCAACAGAAATACATCATCTGTGAAAATATCAACTATCACGGTTCATGAGGTACAGCCTGGTGACAGACGGACAGACGGACAGTGGAGCCTTAGTAATAGGGTCCCGTTTTTGCCCTTTGGGTACGAAACCCTAAAAATAACAAGTTGAGGGAAAATATGCGTCATATTCACGCAAAACGGCCATCGCTCAGCATAATGCTACGACCCATAGAACCCCACCCAGCATAGAAAAATTCGGACTGTATAAAACATTTCAAAACAAAAAATTGCCTAATCGGTTGAGCTATTCTTAAGTGATCGCTTGCCAATGAACAGCATTTCATTTTTATTTATATACAAAGATAGATTATGTTGAGAGACACGCGGTAATATGATAGAGATTTCGTGTAATATTTCATTACCAACACTACCCATAGTACGCCCACAGCTGTAATTACAATATGGGTGATAATAACGAGACACACGTACCTTTTCCGTCATACTGAATTTAATAGGAAGCTTTAAGAACAAAATGCTTTTTGATATAAATAGAAGATATTGTACTAAAAACTTTTCGGTAAGCTTTGTATGTACATGTAAAAGCCCATCGAATGCTCATAGTTTATTGTGATTGCGTTCAAATACCCTGAACCTAGACACTATGTAAAAGTAAATAGGCACCTATAAATAATAAAAAACATTTTATAGCAGTTTATACACGTACGTCTGACCTTCGATATCGACCATGTATTTGACTGCCGCACTAAGTTTCCATACTTAAATAATCTTGAAACATACTTGAAAATTCGCATATTATTTCAGATGACCAGTGAAAATATAATGAAAGAACGTTGGGACCAGCTGGGTCTACCACCAATGGAGCTGGCGGAGTCATCAGAAAATAATAGTATGATTAAACAAATATTTATTTATTTATTCACTGAAAAAAAAAGAATTGTTGAATGTACTAAAGTAGCGTAGGTTGAGTAATGAACTGCCATAGTCAACCCTTTTCATAGTTAATTTTACTATAACAAGAGTGAATTTAACAACATCCACACTGTTGATTTTCATAATCAACCAGTTCTATTTGGTAAAATCAACAATTTCGTGTGTAGGACCTATATAACCCGCGGATTTGATAAAATTTACGCGGAATTTAGTAAAATCATACATTCTTTTTTTTCAGTGTTTGCACAATATATTACATTAAGTACTGTGTTACAATATAATTATAAGGCCGCCAGTAAGAGTCACAATACCCTCTGTGCTAGTTAATACTATATTACAGTTGGGTATTATTCCTCATTCCTGTAATCCGTAGAGTAACAAACGAGTGAGCATTTAAGAATATATAGGCTGCTTAGGAAAAGAAACTTATAATAAATTTGCAATGAAATTGCTACACCTATCACTACTTTGGCTTCTACTGAGTGTATTATGTGTGTAAGTATATTTGATATTATGTATGTATTATATATACATACAATCCTAACTATATACCTAGGTACTATATAATAATATATTATATATCACACTAATATTATAAAAGCGAAAGTTTGTGAGTACCTGTGTGTTTATATGTGCTGTTCCCGAGGAAAACAACAATAACGTTATTATGATAATAGATGGCGCCAAGTGTCTTTGACACAACACACACTCGACACTTATGCGGGTGAAACCGCGGGGTTCTTCATATTTTTTTCATTTATTTGCTTATAATGTAGGTATACGGGTAAGATGGAATTTGCCTAATTTTAACCAGAGATCTACCTAGATATATAGCGTTCTAAATAAAAGTAACCTACGGTTAATTTATAACCCTATACAATCATTTTTGTGCATCATAATAATCTAACAAATACCAAAGTCTCTCTCGACTTCAAACCTTAGCAATTAATTTTACCAACTTCCGTCAGGCAATTAAGAATTTGTCTTTGGTAGCTGGTCCTTGCATCCATAGCCAGGTAATTGGTTTTTAACCGACTTCAAAAATTAGGAGGAGATGGGACTTGTATTTTTTAACACATTATGAAGAGTTTACAAATGATATGGCAAAACATCTGAAGTAAAAAATAGTGATCGAGATTTTTTTAAATATTATTCTTATTGTGATTATTCATTTGCTAATTTTTCAGGTCGCGCTAATAGTGGAGTGTACAAATGTTTGCTCCCCTCGTTTCATAAACTAGTAATAATATTATTACTTACAAGTTTCGGGGTAGGAACTTACATCCTGCTATTAAGATTATCAGAGAACTATGGTGAGAGAAACATAACAAAATTATAAAAAAGGTCCTTGTTGTCGACTGAAATCGTTTATAAATAGATTTGTAAAATATATATTTTTTACAGATTATGCGAGAAACACTGAAATAATTATTCTCACAGGGAATAATGAAATTCCTAACGTGACAGTTCACAATATGGAAATATTGCTGCAATTCAAAAATGGAACTGCAGATCAAAATTTACGATCAAAACCTAAGGAAAAAAGAAAAAAAAGACACACTTCCACCCCAGTGGTTTCTTCTACAGACATGGAAGACACTATACATTTTAATGATGAACAACTACAAAAGGCTAGAGAAATAATATTGACTCACGACGTTTTATGCAATAAAGAAGAGACACAAGAAATCTGTAAAAATTTCGTGACAAAATTAAAAGCTATAGGAGAAAACGATGATGAAAGCAAAACGAAACAAAATCCATCTAGAATAAAACTGAAAGTTAATGAACACGATGAACAGGATGCTGTTGACATTAAAGCAAAGCAAAACAACGTTGCTCCTACAGATTTAACTAAACGCGAAGCATTACCAAACTCGAATCTCGATAGTATTCTAAAATCGGTTCCTACCATGCACTTGGAAGCTAAAGACGCTAGCCCATATACAAATGCAAAAGTATTACCTCATTCACACTCAATGTCACCTCAGCATCTTTCAGAAACGTGTCTATTGGCACGTCTACTAAAACAAAACTACCCTAGCGCAAAAGGTTAATAGGATAAAAGTATTATTTAGTAGATTTTTACTCTCAACAAATTCTTACCTACATTATTATTTTACAGGAATTTATGACCCGTCTCCCGCATACTTAGCACCACATTATGAGCACCAATTATTACCTAAGAGCAGGTACGGGAACTATGTTTGCCAGATATAAAATATAATCTTCATTATTTTTTTACTAGGTGCTTTTTAATTTCGAGATGTTTATTTACTTTCTTAATGTTGTAGGTATTACTCACCTGATATGCACGCTCCGTACCTTCACGAACGCGATATAGACTTGCAGGGAATAACAATGCATCCTCAAGATGTTAATATAGTCATGAGCTTGTTGACGTCAAAGTAAGTGTTGAATGTACACTTACTAAATCTTTAGCAGAAGTGTTCTTTTTGTATTAGTTTTTAGCATAGGTTGTTTCCTTGAATGAAAACATTATGAGAAAGATGAAGACTGTTTTCACCATTTCATGTTGTGCTAATAATATAGTTAATAGCCTGTTTAACATTTAAACTTTACGCAACATAAAAAGGTAGGTACAAAGGCGGACTAAATGCTGAAATCAAAGCCAAATATATTTCTACTAAAAGCAACAAGCACATTTCACTCTCTAGTATAACTTCCGTTAATCTATCTATTGCATCGTTCATATACTGTTCATCTCATTATTTAAAACCTTTTTTGACAGATCAGAACCAGCAGGCACCCCACGTTCCTCCAATTCAACACGGGAAATATCATGTCCAACAGGCACGCTTCCCTGTCTGAGTGGAGACGCTTGCGTAGAAGAGAAGCAATGGTGTGATGGCAACGTGGACTGCATAGATGTCAGTGATGAAGCAAGATGCGCCTGCAAAACTCGGGTCGATAAGTCTCGTCTCTGCGATGGATACTTTGATTGTCCTTTTGGAGAAGATGAAATGGGATGCTATGGTAAAAAATATATTTGAATTCAGTACATTTTTTCTCTTCTAGTTCTATTGATATGCAAACCGATCATAGATATCTTACTCAGCATTATTGGGTTTCTGTCCAAAGTCCTATTTTCCAACTACATAATGACTTTGCAAATTGCAATATTGCACGGTATTGAAAAATCTTTGTATTATCTTTTTAATATTTATTTCAGGTTGCAGCGAAACCATGTTCAGTTGTGAAGACTTGGATATGAACTCTCGAAGCACTTGTTTCACCAAAGAGCAGAGATGCAACAATGTCGTGGACTGTCCCAACCACAAGGATGAAGTTGAATGTAACATGCTGGCCCCGAGTCTTCTTAAGAAACCAGTAAGTTTAAACAGTATTTCGCTGCATTAAAAAACCGTGGGAGAGGTTAGGAAAGCAGGTGGTGGCCCAACTTACGATTTGTAGGTCGTGAGTTCGAACCCAACTTTGTGTATTTCATTTCATTACAACTTTTCTCAAAACGCTGAAGGAAACCAAGTGAGGAAACCGATTTGTCCTAGAACCAAAAACATCAAAGCCATGTGACACCACCAACCCGCACTGAGCCTGCGTGGTGGATTATGGCCCACTTCCTCTCACAAAAAGGAGGCCTGTGTCCCAGCAGTGGAAACATTATAGGCTAATTTTGCTAAGAAAAAGGTAACATACCAGGCCTTACCCACTATTTACATTGAATTAAGATTAGAATGATTACGATGCTGTGTAATAAGGCTCATAATATGTTGACATGACAACTTCAATTTGTAACTTCTAAACAGAACGAATACGATCTTTTGTTATTTCGCCTTTCAATGTCCATACATCAAAACTGCAGTGCGATTCTGTTACCATCTCACCGTGAAAACTTAGGTGAAGTGAGCGTGGAGTTAGACATTAAATGTCGTGAATCGGGTGAAGTGATCACGCCACACAAACTACGTGGGATTAAATTCTATGGTCCGTCAGCCAGGCTCACCGTTAGCACTCGATGACTTGACACACTCGGTTATCTCTTCTAATTGAACAGATTTGGATTAATAACAACGCTGAACATCGTCGCAGTCTTTACTAGACTTGATCTACAATCGCTCATAATAACAAACAGCCGGTCGATTCTGTAAAAATCTCACCGTGAAAACTTAGGTGAAGTGAGTTTGTTTTTGCTAGACATTGACACTATTGACAGCTCACTCCACGCTCACTTCACCTAAGTTTTCACGGTGAGATGGTTACAGAATCGCACTGCTATGTCGATTTGTATTTTCATCAGTCTAGCTGTCTTAAACGTACATGTTTTATTTTATTTACTGTTCGTGCGTGACGCGCTCGCGCCTCAGGCTATATAAGGACTTACTAGTTTAGGGAAAAAAAGAAAAAAAATAACAACATTGAGATTCTGACCGAGTTTCTGTTTTGCTATTTTATTTTAAAACCCCACAAAATATTAATGTTTTGACAACTAAAATACTAGCTTTGACGTTATATAAAATGATCAATAGAATTAACATTTAAAATATTATTAAAATCTCGATTATGATTGTAAATTTTTGCTTGGTCAATCCCTAGCATCAGTGGGATGACACTGACAGCTCAGTCCACGCAAGTTTTCACGGTGAGATTTTTACAGAATCGACATGCTGTAGATGACGGGTGACGGACACACCAATTTCACTTCACTTCCTGGGCACAAAATTGCATCAGACTCGTATGTTCGAATCAATTGGCACTGACGTAAAATAAACGTTACTTCACATCACTACCGTTTCAAAAATGAATATGGAAAAGAGATTTAAATACGCCTACTGACCTTATATTGAGATATATTATTTTAAAGCTTTTGTCTGTTATGTTTGAGTTTTAAAATAAAAATTCTATGAACAGAATAATAAAGTTTATTCAAACTATTAAACTGGGATTCGATTAACATTATTATTTATGAAAACTATGTTACTTCATTATCATAACGCTGTTCACATAGGATATTTTTTTTTTTACTTTTACTCTGAATAAATTGGGTTAAGTTCCTCGTTGGTTCTTTCGATTCGATTCCCGGGTTAAGCAAAATGGTATTGAGTTTTTCCATCAGATATTTCTCAATAGCAGCTTGGAATCTGGATAAGTGCCCGATCGATGGCAATATGGCCGCCTCCTATTACATGGGTCTTAAAAATAACAGATAAAATGCGGGTTCACTAAAGATACACTTCTGCCTAACTCCTCGGGGAAACAGGCGTTATGTTATGTTATAAATTAATGATATAAATTATAATAAATACATTATTATTTATAAATAAATCATTTTATATAAATAAATTTGCTATATTTATTTTCAGTTATTTGCCATTTCGAATACTGAAGGCTTTCTACATAGAAATTTTAAAGGAGACTGGTTTGCGGTGTGCAAGAATCCGTACATGTGGGCCCATGATGCCTGCCGAAGAGAAACGGGCCTCATAATCAGGTATGATATATATGACGGAGAAGGTATAGTGTGTCTCGTTATCATCAGGCATATTTTAATTACTGTGGGCGTACTAAGTGGGTAGTGTTGGTTATTGCGCAATAGAAAAACCGTTTACAGTTCAAATCAGATTATAATTTTACGAACAGCTTAATCACACTAGCGAATCACACACTGTAGGCACACATTCAACGATACGGAACGCAAGACAGTTTCTGAGCACATGTTGTCCGTACGATGTCCAATGGTCGAGTCCCCACATCATTTCATCGAGCTGTCGTCGACTCCCACGAACTCAGGCTAGAATCTCTCAAGCGCCACCTGATGGCGCTAGCGCGTTCCGAATAGTTAAACGAATGACCGGATGCAAATATTATAAGGCTTTGTGTCTACTATCACAGTTTTAGTAAAGAGAAAAAATATGTTATTTCTAATTGTCTTTCACCTGTGGCGTCACGTATTGTGCATTTGTGTACACCTCAGAAAATGTGGCGTAGTCTGTATTATCCATACTAATAATATAAATTCGAAAGTAACTCTATATGTCTGTCTGTTACCTTTTCACGCTTAAACCACTGAACGGATTTCGATAAAATTTGGTAGAGAGATTGATTGCATCCCGGGGAAGGACATAGAATAGTTTTTATTCCGATATTTCCACGGGATCGACACTTATGCGGGTGAAACCGCGGGGCGCTGCTAGTGTTTTTATAAGTTAACTGATATCTTTTTCTTGCTTCTAGACCTCCCTTCATCCAGATACTTCCAATAGACCCAATGATGAAGATCGACTACCTGAACACCGGTCCAGGTGGTTTAATACAAACGAGTGACACTTGCATGAACTCTTCAGCCGTCTACGTCACTTGCCCGGACTTGTTATGTGGAACGAGAGTTCAGTCCACGTCACAGCTACTTAGAGAGGTAACTCAAGTACAATTGAAGTTTCCAAGAAAATTGTTTTATCTTCACGAACTATTTTCGGAAAAGAAATTACGTTGAGGACAATAGAATTTATTTTGTACAATGCTGTCAAGATTAATTGTATTCTGTGATAGTAGAAAAATACAAACGCTGGCGCAAAATATATATATTTTAGTTCCAAAAATAGAAAAATAATACTATTAAGTAAATATACGTCTTTTGTGTTACTGTACAAGGGAACCAGATATCTCACAAAAGACTTCGATCATTACTATCAAACCTTTCATTTTTTTATAGGACGCCGCGATCGAAAATCGTCTGTTTGGGCGTAACAAAAGATTTCTTCTGAAAAACCACCCATATCCTTTGATGTTTTATGGCAACCGCTTGAAAAGGGATGTAAACGAGACCAGAACTGAGACAAATAATTACGAAATTAAATTCGATAGATCGAAAAGGGATTTCTTTGATACGATGAGGAACAAAAGGACGGAGAGCAGAGTCGTAGGGGGCAAGCCAAGCCAGCCCGCAGCCTGGCCTTGGATGGTTGCTTTATACAGGAACGGCATGTTCCATTGCGGTGGAGTCGTTATAACTCACAGTTGGGTGGTGTCAGCCGCTCATTGTGTCCATAAGTGAGTTAAATTTTTATAATTAATTTTCATATTTATCATTCACGAATTGTAACAGACTGGTAAAACCAAATTTAATTGAACAATATAATTCGATCAACAAGAAAAAAAGAAAAAAATTAGGGTTGATGTTATTGCATCAACCCTAAATTTTTTCTTTCTTAATTTTCCATTTATCTAAAAATTTATTTAACAATAATTATCTGAAGCCTTTCGTTTTCTGTTTATAATGCAAGACTCATTCACAGGTTCTGGGAGCATTACTACGAAGTGCAAGTAGGAATGCTGCGTCGCTTTTCATTCTCGCCACAAGAAAAAAGTCACAAAGTAACGCACGTCATAGTCAATCCACATTACAGTCAGGCTGACATGAAAAACGATCTGTCTCTATTGAAAGTCGAACCTGCCATTCAGTTTAGTCGTTGGATTCGACCGATATGTTTACCGAACCCCGATACGGCTGGACCTGATTGGCTTTGGGGACCCGCTCCTGGCACAATATGTACATCCGTTGGTTGGGGATCTACTACAGAACACGGACCTGATCGTTAGTAATGACTTTTAATTAATTTGAGTTAAGGTTTCTTTTTTTATTGAAAACACTGTCTGCATGGATTTCGTTTTTTCTACTGTTTTAGCTGATCACATGCGAGATGTAGAAGTGCCTATATGGGCAAACTGTAAGCATCGAGAAGATCGGGTTGGCAACGAGATATGTGCAGGTTTAGTCGAAGGTGGCAGAGATGCGTGCCAGGTAAACATTTTTTAAAGTATCCTTAATTATATAGTTCAGACGTAGTTTACTCATCATAATGATTAACAGATCTTAGAATGAATATTATACCTACCATGTTTTATTTTACATAACAAATTACATTTCTTACATCATTTAAATCATAAATAGTCTTTGAATTACACACCTAAGCAAATCACAGCTTACAGACGACGCGTTGGATTATTTCAGGGTGATAGTGGAGGGCCGCTTTTATGCAGAAACCCTTTGAATTCTCAACAATGGTACATGGCAGGGATCGTAAGTCATGGAGACGGGTGCGGTCGTAAAGATGAGCCTGGTGTTTATACTCGAGTCAGCCTCTTTGTAAAATGGATTAAATATCACACATGTGAGTAAGGATTTTTACAAGTAAACATTCAATATTTTTTCCATAACACCTTTATTTAATCCTTTATAACAATATATTTAATTTCAGCGTCCCAGACTTTGCCTAAATTTCAACCAATACAAGAGTGTCCCGGATTCAAATGTGAAACAGGAATTTCAAAATGTCTACCAAACAAAAGAAAATGTGACAAGATAGTGGATTGCCTGGATGGAGAAGATGAAACAAACTGTGAATTCACTAGATCAGTTACCACGCTTGCAGATAGTATATTTGTAGACTCAAAAAGTTCATTAGAAAAACTACTTGAATCAAAGGAAGTACAGACAGAATCACCCTTAACATCTAGCAGTGACAAAAATCAAGAAGATACAACACCAGCTACGATACCTTCAGATAACGATGTCTCCACAGAAAATGGAGAAATTGTTACTTCAACAACTATTATTTACACGAGTCATAAAAAACGAGAAAACTTCGATCTTCAGTCAGAAGAATCGACTCATGCCGAAAAAAAATATTTTAAACATGAGAAAAATACTTCACAGTCAAACATTGACACCGAAAAACTTGACGTTGAACGTAAAGGCAATCCTGTTGATAATCCAAAGTCAAAAGAATCGACTAATGCTGACAAACTAGACTTCGAAAATGAGGAAAAAATTAATGATAAGCTACAGTCGAAAGAATCGACTGATGCCGAAAACCTAGACTTTATTCATGAAAGCAATCCCATTGATAATCTAAAGTCAAAAGAATCGACTATTGCCAACAAACTAGACTTCAAAAATGAGGAAAATATTAGCGATAATCTCAAGTCGAAAGAATCGACTGATGCCGAAAACCTAGACTTTAATCATGAAGACAATCCCATTGATAATCCAAAGTCAAAAGAATCTACTAATGCCAACAAACTAGACTTCAAAAATAAGGAAAATATTAGCGATAATCTAAAGTCGAAAGAATCGACTGATGCCGAAAACCTAGACTTTAATCATGAAGGCAATCCCATTGATAATCCAAAGTCAAAAGAATCGACTTATGCCAACAAACTAGACTTCAAAAATGAGGAAAATATTAGCGATAATCTAAAGACGAAAGAATCGACTGATGCCGAAAATCTAGACTTTAATCATGAAGGCAATCCCATTGATAATCCAAAGTCAAAAGAATCGACTAATGCCAACAAACTAGACTTCAAAAATGAGGAAAATATTAGCGATAATCTACAGTCTAAAGAATCGACTGATGCCGAAAACCTAGACTTTAATCACGAAGATAATCCTATTGATAAACCAAAGTCAAAAGAATCGACTGATGCTGACGAACTAAACGTCAAAAATGAAAAAAATCTTAGTGATCATCCACAGTCTCAAGAATCAACTGTTGCCGACATTGAACATAAGGAAAATCCTACTGATCATTCACAGTCGGAAGATTCAATTGATGCCGAAAAACAAAACTTAAAACATGAGGAAAATCCAATCACTAATACACAGTTGAAAAAATCAACTGACACCAAAAAACCAGACTTCGAACATGCATCAACTATTGAAATAATAAATGATGAAAGCTCAGAAAACTTTTTCAATTCTGAAGAGACTGCAACAGCAGATCCAAAAAGTGTAACCAGTACAGAAACAACTTCTCCAAGTCGTGGTGATGCAGAAATGATTACAATGGATTTTTCAGTAGTAACTCTTGAATCAGGATCGTCGGTATTAGAACAAATAAAAGAAACAACAACTCAAAGTCAACCAAATGAACCAGAAGATATAAATAACGATTCTGATGATGATAACAATAAAATAGAAAATGTATTTGAAAATAAATTAGAAACCTCAACGGCCGCCTCTACACATAACAATTTTATAGAACCCATAGAAAAAAATGAGCCAACTACTCCTTTAACCCGTCCAAAAAATCTTCCAGATATCAATCTCGGCAAAAAAGATGAAAATGAATCAGGATTTCTTGTAAAACTACTTCCGAACTTTAATTCAACGGTAACAGATAAGGAAGGCATAGAAACTATACTTACAAATGACGATAACAATGTTACGGACAGTGATCTTCACCAGGATTCATCAACTAAAAAATTACCAAACGTTAATGATAAGTCGGACACGATAAAAATAGAAGACCTTATTTTCTCTGACCTTCAGCCAGCTAAAGTAAGACGAAAGCACCGTAACCCCAATGAATTTGAATGCCGACGGTAAGTTAGGGAGACACATAAAGCATCATCCATCATCATACTCTTATCCCAATGTATTTGGGTTTGGCGCATCATGTCTTTTCTTCCATACCTCTCTATCCTGGTAGTCACCCCCTTTCCAACTATGTATATAATTTTTCACACAGTCCATCCATCGTTTCTTTGGTATTCCCCTATCTTTATAGACATCTACATACATTCATACTCAAAATTTTCATTTAGTCATTTTCCTCATTCTTCCGCATCACATGCCCGATAACACGACAATCGATTTTCACACAACATTTTAGCCACCGGTGCCACTTTCAGACTTCCTCTTATGCACTCTTTTCTTAATCTACCCATTCACGTAACTCCACACATCCCTCTTTGCATTATCATCACAGCAACTTGCAACTGCCTATCATTTATCCCTTTTTAGCCCAACATTCTGATCCATACAAGAAAGTGATGCATAAATATTAATCACAATTTAATTGTAGGTTGTTTCTAATACAGTCAAAACCGTTTATGGCGACATCGTTTAGAACGACATACCGGTTAAATTTACCAAAATCAAAGGTCCTGGCTGAATGTTATATGACCGCCCTATCTAAAACATTGGTTTTTACGACATTGTTTACTACGACATACCGCATTAAGCGACCACATTTGGTTAATGTTTTCGGAGAATTATATCTGTAGAACGACCGGCTCAGCTGTATTGTAAACAATTTGAATAGGTAACTGTATCCACATCTGGCACAGTATAATAGTCAATGGCTATTATCGTAAAAGTAAACAGAGTTTAGGGTCTTTTGTAATTCTTAGAAACAAAGCACATGCATGCCGTAGCCTCAAGGCCCGCTTCGTCATATCTCTTTAGTCAGTTTGTTACTTATCTTTACACAAGGCGCACCAAAACATTATTGTTGAGTTAACTGTGAAAATTGTTTGTATTGAAGTAAACAAAATGCGGTTTAATTTCCTACATGAATATACATATTATCTTTCCTATTAATACCTGTCACCGGTTGTTACAACAGCTATCGGTTTTTACGACTCAATATGAGTAGTCCCTTCGATGTCGTTATAACAGATTTTGACTGTAGTTTAATAAAGACACTCGTTTTTATGATAGTGTAAAAGATTTTTTTTACAGTATTGAACAAACAATACCGTACCAACACCGCTGTGATCGTAAAGCGGATTGCGAAGATGGCACTGATGAACTGGACTGTACATGCACTGACTTCTTATTAACATTCGACGAGAATCTTATATGTGACGGAATTATAGACTGTATAGATGGGCAGGACGAATTAGACTGCTGTAAGTATTTTTATAGAAAACCAATAAAAAACATTGAATTTAAATCGAAAAGACTACATCAAACCGTCAGTGTTTAAGTCGACGACTACTAAAATATTCATCAAATAATTCCATCTTTTAGTTAGTTGTCCAGAAGACCATTTCTTGTGTCAACGAAGCCAAATTTGCTTACCTGAGAAACATGTGTGCGATGGAAAAACTGAATGTCTTCAAGGTGAAGATGAACTGAACTGCTGTGAGTATTCTTTTATTAGATTATTATTTTAAACAGAAATTTGGAACCAAATAAAAAGTTGATATCAATGTTACACCTAAAGTTCTTAACAGAATATTGCTGTTCACTTCCTGGTATAACCTCATAATCTCCATTTACAACACTTAAATACTTACATTTGACTTATGAAGTAACAGTAAGTCCATGGAGTTTCTTGCCCGTTCTTCTTCATAGGTACCTACGCTTTGGAATGGGCAACTAGCTTCATATTTTCTGACTGACCGACTTCTTGACAGTTCAAAAGTGCCTTTAAATGGTTTAATTGAAATAAATGCTTTGAGTTTGAGTTTGAGACAGGTAAAAAGTTCATGATCCAAGACAAGCTCTAATTAACCAAGCCGTTTCAGTTGCATTAACAAATGGTAAAGACATAGAATTCGACATGGATGACAGACCGACAGTGAACTTAGAAGGATACCTCACAAAGAAACACTTCAACGATTGGCATATAGTTTGTGATGATAAACTATCGATTGAACAACAGGAAGAAGCAGCTACGCATATTTGCCGCTATTTAGGATTCAGGTAAGAGACGTCTTTTTTCAAAAACTTTTACTAAATTATTAGTACCCATAGAACGACCTCTGTTTCGCAAAACAAATGAATAAAGACTATAATAATAGACATACATATTATATATGTACTATTCTGGTATACTTTTTTATATTATAAATAAAATGTTTCAATAAAAATAACTAAATAAATATATTATATAATGTTCAAATTGATGCAATCTGTAAGTAATAATCGTAACAAAGTCATCAGTATGCATTTACCACGTTATAATCAATGTATGTGCTTATACGAAGTTCCTTTGCAGCTCCGCAAATAGGTACAATGTGAAATACTTAAACCTCAAAGAAGATGAAAATGCGGCACGCAGTTTAGACAACAAAAGGAACCGACGAGATACTAAGAAACAAGTTCCTATACACTTCGCTTACAGGCAAGAAAGTGAGGAAAACGATACTCGACATACCATTATAAAAGATCCCCAAATAATAAAAGAAGAATGTATACCGAACATTACAAAAACTTGCAAATCCTTGTATGTTTTCTGTGACAATTCACTATTTAATAACTTCGATGATTCTGAAAATAGGACCTTACGAGAAGCAGAATCAGTTAGTAATTACGCATGGCCTTGGATTGCTAAGGTGTTTGTTGAAGGAGATTATAGGTGCACTGGAGTTTTAGTCAACTTAACTTGGGTCTTGGTTAGTGACTCATGCCTTTGGGATTCTACGTAAGTATATTCTTAGGACCATCAAATAAATAACGTTTCTTACTCGAATATTGTTTAGGTTTTTAATTAAAATACCGTTTCAGACTATCTCATCACTACATAACAGTTGTACTAGGATCTCATAGAACTTTAGGAGCTATGAACGGTTTGCACGAACAAGTTTATCAAGTAAATTCTAAGAAGGATGTATATCGCAGCAAAGCGACGTTATTGCACTTACGGGAACCAGCACATTACTCAAATGTCGTAAAACCAATGGTGGTTGCTTCTTCGTAAGTTTTTGCAAAAATCTTCTTTTAATATTAATTTACATACTTCTAAATGATTAATATCAATGCAGTACTTATTATTTCAGCAATTCCTTAGAGCAGAAATCAACGTGTGTAGCAGTTGGTCAAGATAACAAAAATAATACAATAAGCGTGTTCCTAGAAGAAACTAGTGAAAACTGTCATCCCAGCAATCGTTGCTTCAAACGAAAATCAAGTGAATATATTTGTCCAGTGAGTACTATGACAAGAAATAATAAAATAAACTAAACCATTTGAACTATTTGAAGAAAACAAAATAAAAACACCTTTTAATGAACTAACCAATATAATTGTGTAGAACAATTATATTGCCTTGATAATATTATATTATACTGAAGTCTTCTTCCTCGTTAGTTCAACGTCTCACATCATCGTCACTGGGCTGGCATAGTGAGCTGTCACACTGAACAGGGCTGGTACCCTGCAGCCACATTCGTCGACGGTAGAGGTGAATGTGGACTTGGAGACCACATTAATGCTACGGACATAGAAAACCTCAAAAACGAAATAAAATATCATTATGGTAAGTCAAATCTACAGATAAAATTGTAGTTTTGAAATCGAATAGAATGTATTCCTGATCGATTCTCTTGATAATAAAATTTAGATTGTTACTGAAAATATGTTCTAGAGAAATTGTTCTAGAATAAGGGCTGAAAATATCAATACAGGTCAATACATTTCTCCCAAAAAACATCAGTCGAAAACAGCTAAATCAATAAAACGACTCTAGGAGCTTTCTTATTAATAAACAACTCAATTTTGAGCAACCTCTAACTTTTACATCCAATAACTGTTGCAGGTAAAAAGCCTGTTGCAGGATTGTCAGCACTAATAGACAAGGAATACGCCGACGACTGCGCAGGCATCCGATGTGGTCGAGGGCGGTGCGTTCCTTTGCTTCAAGTTTGTAATGGTGTCAGAGACTGTGAAGACGGCAATGACGAAGCAGAAGAAGCCTGTGGCAAAAAGAATACAATGTGTAACGACGATCCTTACCACAAAGGATGCGGTAAGTATCAAAATGTGCTTTAAAAAGTTATTTATCTCATTTTCATTTGTTGCAAAATCTGCTTATAGTCCCTTTGCTGGAGTGGTAGACGTCACAGGTCTTTGAATTATTGGTTCAATTTCAAACATGCTAGGGTTCTCAAGATCTCTCTTTCACCGAGTAGTGGTGATGAAATAAAATAATTGAATTAGGTTAGAGTGTCGATGGCAATCGAAATTGAGTCTTTACTTGCTAGTGTTCTAGTTTTTTTTTCTGTTTACAGTCTTACCGATACTCGCAAATATTTTATTTATGACTGGGCACGTTCGTTTACAGCATGTATCATAAAGGTGTGGACATATTTAAGGGTGTGGTATAGACCATCAAACTAAACAATTTTCTCCATGGGACTAACAACGTAATCACGAAAAAATAATCAGCCGTCCCATACATTTGGGTTGAGTAGATATTGAAGTTTTGTAAGGGACACTTCATCATTTATTCGCGATTACAATGGTCTGTACCACACCCTTAAATATGACCACGCTTTTTTAATACATGCTGTAATGTCGTAATAAGTAGTCATATAAACATATTTTCTTTCTGAAAATCTTTATATTTTGCGTACCTTACGTTACCTACTGAATAACAGACATAAATAACCGATCATCTTTATGTATTATCATGTTATATATTATTATGAAATCACGAAAAAATCAGCTGTTTCATTCAAAGTTCAATAGCTACTTCACCAAAATGTATGAAACAGCTGATTTATTTTTCGTGATTTCAGAGTTGGTCCCATAGTGAAAGTTGTTCATATTCTTGGGTAGAACACACTGTAAAAATTTAGAACTGGTAAAATAAATCATCCTATATATTCAGTCCATACATCAATCTCAGGTGGTGAATGACATTTCATTTTTTACCGTAAAAAATGGGAATATCATATTTCACAGGTTTTAAAGGGTCAGCTCGCTCCAAAAGGCAGCAACCATTTTTCATGACGTGTTTCGTTTAATCATTTATGGCTCCATACTTTTAATCGGCAAGTAATGTGATGCGGTGTTATTGAACTCAATTAGGCCCTTTGTACACACACGTTTTTCTTGCCGTGAAAAACTGCGGTTCATTCGCCATGTGTAGGCACGGACATCTTTCTGTGTTCTATGTGGTTCTATTGGGTTTGAATGTTTGTATGAAATGCCGTACGGCGTAAACGCTCTCTTAAACAAAATATAATTTTATTGTATTCATCCTTATGAACCACTTTTACTATGAGACCATTTTGACCAGCCCTGATATCGCGAAGAAAGAATGTGCTGCTCCATATATTTATGTTTTATTGGGCAAAGTAGCATGACCCTTTGAAAGGATTTTAAGTTATTTCAATTATATTAATAAAGAGTATAAAAAAAAGAGAAAAAAAAAAGAAAAAAAAAGAGAGAAAAAAAAAAAGAAAAGAGTATTCTAAAGAAAAAAAGAAAGTAAAGAGTATTCTATTCTATTCTATTCAATTCAGTGAAAATCGCCTTCAAAGCCAGAAATAAGCATTTCTCGTGTTTTTCATCATCATCATCATCATTTCTCTTGCCCTTATCTTAATTTATTTGGAGTCAGTGCAATACGTATTTTTCTTTCATACTTCTCTATTAGTCGTCACTTCCTTTCTAGTTATATTATCATCTCTCACAAAGTCCATCCATCGTCTTTTTGTTCAATAATTATACTGTTTAAAATACTTTGTTTGATTATCTACGTTTCAGAATGCTCAGTGGGCCAAATGAAATGTCGCAACGGCAAATGCATATCAAAGGAACTATTTCGGGATGGCAACAACGATTGTGGGGATGGTACTGATGAGCCTGGTCAGACCATTTGTAAGGACTATTTGGCAACGGTGATGCCTTCGAGATTATGTGATGGCATACTCCACTGTCATGATAGGAGTGATGAAGACCCAGCGTTTTGCAAATGTTTTGCGAAGAGAAACTATAAGTGAGTGAAACTTCTTTAACCCTAGATTCATAAACATTCGTCTCACAGACCGCGCGAAACACAAATTAGTTTCTACTGTTTCGAGTGAAAGAGATAGAAAGCTGAGCTCTTAAGTACCTTCCTAGAACGTTTGAATGATAGTGTAACGAGTGACCTTGACTCGCAGTGACATCTAATTTGCAAGTTATAGACCTCTGTTCGTCTGAGAGACGAATATTTATGAATAGTGTACCTATTGATGAAGTGGATCGTTATTTTTGAAAATCAGTTTTGGACGATATCTGTTTTTTATAAATTCAAAGTAAGTATGTGATATTATTTTACATAATTATGTTATTATCTTAAGCTAAATATTATATTATTTTTCATAATGTATAATTACGGGTACCTACAATACTTTAATTCATCTAATTTTATTTTAGAATGGAGGATCGACAAATTGTGGACTATCTGAATCGTTTATCCGATTCTGATGATGATTTTACCAATCAGCAAAGAGAGCTGTTGAATTTAAGTGATGTCGAAGATCACGTGGAATATCAGGAGACGATCCAAACAGATTCCGAAAGATGACCGAACCGTGGTAACGGAAAAGGCAGGAAATGCCAACTTTGAAGAGATGCCTAAAAAGGAAAATCGCCGTAGTTTTAGGTGAAACGCCTACCATTGATATAGCTGGTACAAGTGGGACCCAAAAAAAATGTGTGGTCATTGTGACTATAAAAAACGTCGTATGACAAGGTTCCAATGCAAGTCATGCAAAAAGTTTATGTGTATGGACCATCGCGGCCTCATATGTGTGGAATGTGCCGATGAACTTTAATTTTTATTAATTAATTTCTTTTTTATAACCTAATTAAACATATTAAACAGTACCATATTTAATTTATTTTGTTTTATTTACAAGTACTGATAAACCCGTCATTTAAATATAGTCGTCTGTGAGACGAATGTTTATGATTAATGTTCCTCTTAGATATGATTATGAATCTAGGGTTAATTGTCCTTGTTATTCTTCTTAGCGTGTAGATGCCAAACTAGTGTCAGTCCATTAGTAAAAATGTGGTACAGCAATATACAGGATGTTAGGAATATCGACTCACAAACTGTAAGCATGAATTCAGCACATGATTCTAGATTCTAGCTAACTCAGAGTTAGTCAAATAATACATCTTGCGCCACCAAGAGAGTTACACACTACTGAGCTATGGATTAATAATAATTTAGGGCGACTCGATCGATATCGACAGAGTTTTTAAAATTCAAAAACCCAGATGCACTGGGTTATCAACAAGGCTTGGTTCCTAGATAGTTGCAAACCTTTATTTTAAAAATACAAAATTCTTCCAATTCCTTGTGTGTACATAAAAGATATCTGCCTCTTTACCAAAAAATATATGCTCTACTTTAAACAGTATAGTGAGGTCCTAACTAGACAAAAAAAGGTCTAAGTTTCGCATTATGTCATAAAGATGTGTAATATGTGTGTCTTAGTTTATAATAACTTGAGTTAAATTTATAGAATTAAGGAATTTATGAAACATAAAAATAAATTGAAAATTTTTATATTTATTAGAATGTTAACCTTTGGCCCGTCGCATGGGGTCTTTGAAAGCCTAGGTGTTAGAAAAACATAAAATTAACACATTTAAAACTATCCAGGAGTTTTAGTACTTCAGGTATCCTCCGAAATTAGATTATAGTTAGCGCGCATCGCCGCTAACTTCAATTCGCGCGCCAGCGCAGTGAGATACAGACGTGTTTTTGGCGCGAAGGGCGTAAAAGACCCCACGCGACGAACCCCGTAAGTAAAATTGAATTGTTTGAATGTAGTTTGATTACTTTAGTAACATGAGTTTTATTTATTTTTTTATTGTTTTAGATTATAATTAAATTATAATTGACTTCTAAAATGTGTGAAGAACAACAACAACGTATATTGAGTTGGTTAGAAGATGAATCTGAAGATGTTTGCGGTGGCGAGGAGGAAGAAGATGAAGTCGCTACATGTCTGGATGAAAGAAGTGAGCATAACACGGATTCGGAGCAAGAATTTGAAGATTTGGTACCAGCAGAACAACATGAGGTACCTTTGGAGGAACCGGATCAGGTTTTAGAATCGTTTGATGAACAGCACATGGAATTGGAAAGTTCATATAGCTTGACAGTAGTAGGCACATTGAGAAAAAACAAGCCAGCTCTCCTATGAGAAAGCGCTGCATATATTTATTTATTTAATACTTCAAGCACATAAATGTACAGAGGCGGACTTAATGCCATAGGCATTTTCTACCAGTCAACCTTTGGGTGATGCAGAGACAAACAGTGGTAGGTGCAATCGTGACCATTGAGGAATAAATATATTGAAATTATATATTATATATTGTCTATTATTATATATTGTCCAAGACGAACAGATAGAAAATTCAAATCAATCTGCCACTTTTGCAAGGGTAACATATGCCCTACACATACTAAACTGGTATGTACTGACTGTGTCCAAACGGAAAATTAGTCTGATTTAGTTTGATAAAAGTTGTGTTTTTTTTTTGTTGGTGCGAGTCAAATTTTATGTTACAATGTTGATTGTTCTTATGTGATCTCATATAGGTATAATATAAATTAAAGTTCATTGATTTAGTTAGAATAAAAATATTTTTTCTGTGATGTGATTTCAAAGAGAGAAATTTATGTTCCTAATTTAAGATTGGAAATTTAAACAATAAATAAATGAATATTTTTGATATTTTTTTTGTAATTTTATTTTCATTAAATAAATAAATAAGAAACTGCTAAAATAGTTGGAAAGATACAAATTTTAAGGGGTTTTATAGGCGTTTTATTCTTGAGGTTTTGAGGGACCCCACGCGACTAACCGCGTTATTAAAAGATGCGCGACGGGCCGAAGGTTAACAATATAAATTAGTAAATTGAATATGGGAACAGTAGATAATAATAGTAGTAATATAATAAGAATGTATGTAAACTTGATAAAATTTTCACGCTTGCTTGCAGGCAGAATAATAACACTTAGTTTACAAGATCTTTTTCTTGTTTTTACCAAAACAATGTATTTCTAGCAAATAAACGTTTGATTTGATTTGATACATAATTTTGAGTAACATAGAGCAAAAGTTTAAAATAATTATAAAATGAATAATGAATGTTCTTTTTTTGTATTTCCTGTGCGTGTCCCAAATAAAATATTTTTCTTTCAACTTTCAAATATGATTGCTGGGAAACAATTTTTATTCATATTTATAGCGTTACCTATTCACATTTTGTACTGCAAAAATATGTAATTTAACTTTTTTTTTTTATAGATGCGGTTCAAAATCTGATGTTGATCACTGCGTGGCTCCAGATACAGTGTGTGACGGAGTTCGGGACTGTCCTAATGGAGAAGACGAACAAACTTGCATGGCACTCAATGCTCCATATGGAACGCCGTGAGTCCGCATTATAGTATAGCATGCCTTATATTATCAGGAAAAGAACTGAAGCTACCGACATAGCTTGCAGAGTACGCAAACTGAAATGGCAGTAGGCTGGCCATGTTTGTGGAAAGGCCGATGGCAAGTGGAGCAGACAAGTCCTGGAGTGGAGGACCACGTATCGGCAAGCGTAGTGTGGGACGCGCCCCAGCTAGATGGACCGACGATCTAAAGAAGGTGACTGGGACAAACTGGATGCGGAAGGCAGAGGACAGGGTGTTGTGGTAGCCTGGGAGAGGCCTATGTTTAGCAGTAAACTGCTACAGGCTGAGTTGACTGATGCCTTATTCAAGTGAAGATACTGAAAAAAAAAATACGGCATTGATAGATATATTAATGCTATTTTCTATGAGTCGTAAGTCTAGCACTGGACCAGAATATATTTGGTTCATACAAATAGATACATCATGTAATAAGGTGTGGCTGGTTTTCCTGTTAGGTTCCTATATGTAACGTTTTGACTAAATTCAAATTTAATTTATAATTTATTTTACAGGTACGGCACAGGACAAATAATAGTCCGCTCCCATGGCGTCTGGCATTCAAAATGCTACGCCTCTCAAAACCATACCAAGTCAGAATTAGAAGCCATTTGCTCTGAATTAGGGTTTTTCAGCGGCCATGCGAAACAAATAAAAGAAATGAAAAATTTCGTAGTACACCCCTATAATAATTTAGTTCTAGACCCTTTCAACGAAATTATATTAAATAATAATACGATAATAAAAATGAGAAATAAACACGAGCCTTTAGCGAAGGCTGTGTTTGACGAAGTGTTGCCGAATTGTTACCCAGTTTTTATAGAATGCCGTTAATTCGATATTCGGTATTTATTTTATTTATTGATTTATATATTTTGAGATTAAGAGTTTTCTTTTGAATAAATGTTTTATTTTTAAGTCTACGTTCTTTTAACTTCGTAGTAAAAGATTTGGAGGTGTTTTTTTGTGGCCTTCATCACCTTACCTTCTTTACCCATTGTAGAATGTAATATTTTCGAGGGAGGCAGGATTTAAAGAAACGGGCAACGCACCCTTGTGGATGAAAAGTTTGTACAATACCTACTAGCTGCGGATTTCCCTCGATAGATGGCGCACGAAATAAGCGCCATCTCGCGATATGACTTGCAAGCTAAAAACTTGATTCAACAACGCAACTTGAATCAAGTTACTTTTAAGTTGTTTTAACTTCAAGTCTTCACAGTTCTTTTTAAACTTTGTAGATGACGCTGGTTTGTATGTACAAATACGAATAAATTTAAGTATTACACTCGGTTACCGAGTGAATCTAAACCAATGAATTTAAACAAAACAAGTCGTTTACATTATTCACATTCATATGTCATAGTAGGTAGGTCTCATTTTTCGTTGTAATTAAATAGATGCGGCAATGAAACCGGCAACCGCGGCAACCAATAGTAATGAGAAATACTTACTTTAATTTTATTAGGAAAGTCTCCATTTCATCATTCGATCCAAAACTACTAACTATCAATACTTCTATATTTATATCTTAAAGATATTTTATAAGCCCATAATAAATTAGTAATACCAATAGCTATGCGCATTAGACATCCAAAATTTATCAGGGCACGATCCCTAAATAATTTACAAAAGTTATTTAGCATTAAACTATATCTGCTTCAAAATAACTCCTAATTTGGGTGCGTTAATTTAATTTTTTTTTTTTTTTTCGTAATATGGCTATGCGCATAATCAGACATCCAAAATTTATCAGGACACGATTCCTAATTAACTTACAAAAGTTTAATAGCATAAACTATATCAGCTTCTGCGTTAATTTTATTTTTTTTTTATTTTTTCGTAATATGGCTATGCGCATAATCAGACATCCAAAATTTATCAGGGCACGATTCCTAATTAATTTACAAAAGTTAATTAAAATAAACTATATCTGCTTCAAAATAACTCCAAATTTGGGTGCGTTATTTTTTTTATTTTCTTTTTTTAGCCTAAGGCCTCCCTTTCTTTTTTACACTCCTCTCTCTCTTGAGCTAGTGTAAATCAATCCTTTCTTTCTTTGCGTTCAAATTAGTCACAACAAATTACTTATTTGCATTTGACATGACCCTACTATGCATAAAACTGTAAACGATCATAGGTAGTATTAAAATGTTAATATACATAACAATGATCAGATTTATTGTTATCGATTATAAAGCCATTCTCCTTTTATTTATTTGAGCAAACCTGTACATTAGCTAAATGCTTATCGCATAAATTCTAGAAGTATTGGCAAATTTCATTCTGTATTTCGTAAGCATGCCCCTTTAGTATTATTTAATGACCACTGAACACGAAAGAAACATAAAAGCAATGGCTAGGTGTCTAAAATAGATTCTTTAATAATTATTTACTTCTTTTATTGTCATGCCATATTTCATTTCTGTCTTCGTTTAGATTCTCTACATGTTGTTTTACCACAAAGAGATTTTTAGCAATCCTACTCACTTTTGCTGTGCACTGCTGATCCAATCTAAAGAACAAAATCCACGCATTTACTAGCTTTAGACTTGAGCCACATGCTTTAGAGCCTTCGTCATAAACAGCTTATAATGTTCCCACTGGGACACAGGCCTCCTCTCTTTGAAAGGGAGTGGGCCGTAAACCACCACGAGAGCCCAGTGCGGGTTGGTAGTTGTCACATTTTTTTGAATTTTTGATCCTACGACATGCCGGTTTCCTCTCGATATTTTCCTTCGCCGCTTTGAAAGCAGTGGCGGTGAGATGATTATTTACATCAAGTGCTTGCGCTTGTCTGTCTAGCGCGTCAAGTAACTAGACAACATGCAAAAAAGTTTACATAATTTTTAATGTACCGTTAAATCAAAATATCCTCCCGATTAATGAAGAAAGAAGTTGATAGAAAAAAGAATCAAATACTTCAATAACTTGGTAACCAAAAAACCTAACAAGTACCTATACATTTATTCGGTTTATAATTTTATTTTCACTAAATGTTAATTAACGTTTAAGACAAACGTGAAACCAAAGAACATGGTGGCTGGGACAGACTGGATGCGGAAGGCGGAGGACAATGTGTTGTGCCTGGGACAGGGCCTTTGTCCAACAGTGGACTGCAATAGGCTGAGTTGATTGAAGACAAAAGTAACTACATAATTAATTCTGCCGTCCTTACAAAAAGTGCAATAACTCGGATTTTGGGCTTTAAAAAGTTACACACAGTACCCGGCGATAAATATTGCACATCGACCTTTGGAAAGAGACAATCGGCTAATTTCGGCTTCGTAGAGCGTTATCTCTGTCGCACGAAATACAAACAGTCCGGTATCTATTAGGAGCTGTTAAAACAATTATGATTTGCTTCTTTTGATAATTATTTTTATTCTTTGTATATGATGGTTTTGTGTAAAAAGGTCGATGTGCAATATTTATCGCCGGGTACTGTACATATCCGTAATCAGCAAAATTTGCTGGTTTGCTTTTTGTAAGAACGGCAGAATTGTTAACCAATATCGACAATGGCACAATAAAAGAATAAAGCAATTTATTAAACAAACTCCAGTGTCATGCAAGAATGTCAACTCAAAAATATCAATTTAATTCAAGTTCTGGCTATTAAATGATTGTGATTCATTTACTTAGAGTTCAGATTTAAAAATAAACAGCGCGAAAAAAATAAATAATATTAATTTAGTGTGTTAGATTAATTCAAATGGTTGCAGTTTGGTCAGTAACGAAAACAAAAGGAATTTAAAGGTAGGGTATACAAAAAGGCATAGAAAAATAAAGATTAAAGAAGTTTGCCTTTTTGCTGGCATTTGTTAACCAGAATATTTAAAAGCCAGAAATAAATAATATTAACATATTATTATCAAACATAATACCTATAATGAATATCCGTGCCTTGGCCTTTGCTTTTACTATAGACAATCATACCAATTACACTATTTTAAGAGTGAACAGGTAAAGAGGAAGATAATGCAATGACCGTCTAGGATAGGACTTCAAAATGAAGTCGTTTGAATTATATGTGAATTATATTTATTTTCAAAAGAGATAAGTATCCGAACAGGATCTAATCTAACTAGCTGTATTGTCCAACTGGAAAGGCCTCCCTCTCCGTTTTCCACACTATTCTGTCCTTTGCGAGTGCCGGCCAGTCCCTACGGTAGGAGTCAATAAGCTCGTCCCGCCATCTTCATCTTGGCCTACCGCGATGGCGTTCTTGCGTTTAGTGGGACCTCATTGGCCTAATTGTCATCTGACATGCGGCAGACAATTCCGGCCCAGTCCCACTTACTCGTAAGTTTTGCGGTTTTCTGGGTAACGTCTGTTATCTTGGTTTTGGCGCGCAGTATTGTGTTCCATATACGTCAGAAATTCGAACCCCCAGGCTACTGCGCTCCATGGCTCGTTGGCAATCCTCGAGCTTGGACCTCTGCTGAAGTGTCAACGACCAGGTTTGAGCACCATATGTGAGAATGGAGAGAATACAAATGTCCATAATTTTCCTTTTGAGACATAGCGGTAGATCTCCTTTTAGAAGATCTTTCATTGACCAATAAATAGCTCCTCCAGGCGCTCTCGGTGTGGCGAGCAACTTCTTTGTCTTGTCGCACCTGGAAATAGACTATTTGGCCTAGATAGATATAGTCTTGTACATATGCAATCTCCTCACCCTCAATATACAGGATGTTTGGAAGCTAGTGCAAAGCTTTAAGGGAGGGATAGTTGACACCATTTACAGCATTTTGAGCTATACATGTCTTAGACGAAGTATCTTTTTTTTAACTGCAAACTTTTAGTCAAAAATTATATACTTACCAACTTTTACTGCAAAAAAAAATAAAAAACAAACTTCGTCTAAGACATGTATGGCTAAAAAGGCTCTAAATGGTGTCAACTAGTGATAGTTGAGTGATAGTTGGATACAAAACTGAGTCCAAAACTTTAAGGGACTGATCCCTTAAATTTTTGCACTCAGTTTTGTATCCAACTTCCAAACACCCTATATAGTCTCCTTTTGATCACCTTTCTGAACAGGATAATTAACACAAAATTCGGTTATCACAAATTAGCAATACGGTACCAATGACCACCTGTGAGTGTACCAGCTCCCCATGACTATTCTCATTAATGGCCTTACAATATTTATGGACCATGAATATATTAATTTGGACAGACCACTCGGTCACATAGTGCTACAAAACGAAATGAAACCATAAATTACATGGTAGGTATATAATAAAACTGTAGATACAACGAGTCGACGCCATAGAGTCTGCCCGCGATGATGACACAACTATTTCAATTTGGACTATTTAACTCAGAATTATGTAAATTTAAATTACTTTTGGGAAAAATTTCGAGCGGACTCAATTATTTAACATAATCGGACACACTCCGTAAAGATGATAAATGTATAAGAGATTTACAATAAAACGTAAGCTTACATGTATTGCAGGATCATTGAATAAGGAGGTATAAATTTAACAATGCCCATTGTATTATAATTTTGGTTGTAAATCAGAATTTTTAATGCGTTTCTTTAATTTGCGCCGACCGATTTATTTTTGCACTAGCGTTTCGCGGGACAACTTTGACAGACTCCGTATTTACTGCCCTGACACATGCAAACTTGATATTTTTCGTTTTAGTTCGATTTCGTAAATCATTTTTCCTTCCACAGGTGTCCCGCAGCATCTAAATCTGCATGCAAAACAATATCTTAATTGACGTTTTCATGTGATTTTTATATATTGTATCATCGATATCTGACTCTTTTAATACCAGAGTCCGTATCCTATCCCTGTGTTAAAAACATCAAGGCATAATCACATGTTCGATCAGAAGTTACTGGCAGATCTTTTTTGGTAATATTATAACGTCAAACGGGTATAAATGATGATTCAGTAAGAATGGTATAAAATTGATCATTTGTTGTGGTGTCATTTACTTTGGCGAATTTATTTGGGTATCGATCAGCCGTTCTCATTACTCGTTTAAAAGAGTCGCACACAGAGTCGCCTTGACTCGAGAGGTTGGTTCTTGCATATGCAATTTATAGGGCGTTGTATCACAGAGCGCTCTCTTCCGAGCCGAAAATTCACATGGATATTTTCTAAAACGAAAAAAATTAAGAGAATTAAGGCTACTTGTTTGTAAATAATTAAATTAAATTACAAAATGAGAGGCAAAATATCGCAGAAGATCGAGCTTCTTGATTGGATGCTGATTTTGGAGAGCATAACGGAACTGTTTGTGGCCACAAAAAATTCCCTCCAGCCCTCAACTCTGTCTTAAGTGATACACGAATGCGTTGACTTTTTGCGCTCCAAGGCTCTTTCGGATCCCAAGGTTTGTTGAAGTGGAACCAGTGGGTTTTTATTTCACGCACGTAGGTAACTGTTTTACTGATGGTTATCGCCAAAAATAACCTTTAATTACCGTGTAGTTTGAGCCACCCTGACCTTTCATACAGTCACTTGCAGACGCTGCCTCCTCATGTAGCTGTATGTACGGATTAGACTTGACAAGCCCTTCGCCTCGTACTTAGGACAAAGCAGAGATCATAATCTGCAAAAAGTTTAAAATACTTTTTAAGTTTTACTTTAGTCTAAGATTAAATTCTCATAAGACCACTAAAGGTCTTTCGTTTAACTTTACACGTTCAGAAAAATTACAAGCCGATATTTTTTTTATATTATTGATTTAACGACATCATTGAATTAAGAAGAAGTAAATACGTGTGAGCAGTGTTGACCCAGCCGTGACGTACGCGTTGTGGGTCGTAGGTTCAAGCCCAGAGCGGCGCTTTGCTTTGTATAAATTATTTCATCACCACTGCTCTCAAAACGGTGAAGGAAAATACCGTGAGAAAACCGGAATGTCCTAGAACCAAAAATTCGAAGACATGTGACATCTACAAACCCGCACTGGGCACGCGTGGAAGATTACAGCCCACTCTTTTTCGAAGAGATGAGGCCTGTGTCCCAGCAGTGGGAACATTATAGACTTACTATGATATGTGTAAATACGTAAATACAGTAACAAGTTTTCTCTATCTATAAATCACTTTAACACTCTCCCAATAAATCTGTCACACAGTGTCCAATCTATATGAAGCATAACACTACATACGGTCAGTTCATGAATTATGCGACACATCGATTACAAAACGGAACACAGTATCAATTCAGTGGCGGCCGCCTTTGAACTCCTGCCACTTACTGGACGATATGCATTACTTACCATATCTCCTTGTCTCATGTTTACACCTTTCTCTTTCAACGTAAGTAATTAATAACGATATAATTTCTGTTCCTTTTGTTCCTTACTGATTAGACACAGTGTTTTTAACACTGGCCTTAAATTTTTTCTCTAATTTTTAATGTCAACTCAAACTTATAACACCTTGGAAATTCTGATCAAAGTACCTATATTGACTATTATAATCAGAAGCACTGCCAAGCCCACTTTAGGCATAGGCATATCCACTAAAACGAGTGTGATTGATTTATGTTAACTTTAATGTAGCTTTTAGCGAATTTTAATATCTACATAATTATAATAAAGTTTGTAAAAAATTAGGCGCAAAACAATAATGCACAAAATACCGTGAACACGGAAGACTCGACAAAACATTACCTTGTACGAGTAATAAATCTGTCTCTCGGCACATATCAGAGGATCTTCATCGATAAAGAGCCAATAAAACGCATCTAATTAATGATTGTTCAAACATAAAAAAGCCGCTCCGAACACTTCCGACATCAATATTTATTTACTTTTGAACCATTAAAAAATTTGCGCCAAAACTTTGGACTTGGCTTTTTGTATCAAAACAAAAACGAACGCGTATCTATTTATCTTTTTCAATCAATCAATGATGGCTATTTACAGGTTTTTGCAAATGTTTTGTTATCTCTTTAAGTTAACGTTTCCTACAAAGTTTTTACGTTATCAAGAGTGTTTGTTTACGTAGGTATTGATAAATGTCAAAGGAGCATGAAAATGCAAAAAATCCGTGTGATTGGCTTGCTTTGTACAACTACGCACGGGCTCATCGTTCCTTTTGTGGAATTTTATTAAGATTCTTACGGCATGCCTCCTTATTCTGTGTAAACACACACAACACAGTATATACATGTGCACGTTTACAAGTGGTTACAGCCGCCGCACATGCGAAAAACACAAAGAACTGCCGTGGAATATTTGTGAGGATAACTTCTTCGTAACAGTATTATGTTCACAAAGTATTGGCTGGCAGGACTTATTGCGAACCAAGTGCCTACAATGTTCAGTGTTCCTTTTATTGTGTACTAGCGACCCGCCCCGGCTTCGCACGGAAACATTATTATTATTATACATATAAACCTTCCTCTTGAATCACTCTATCTATTAAAAAAAACCGCATCAAAATCCGTTGCGTAGTTTCAAAGATTTAAGCATACAAAGGGACAAAGGGACAAAGGGACATAGGGACAGATAAAGCGACTTTGTTTTATACTATGTAGTGATATCTAACGATCCTTAAATTTTTATTTATATGCAGTTTTTTTTTTTTTTTTTTATTGATTCATTATGTATACCTATATAAAAGGTAAAATTGATGGACAAACTTTTAGAAATCATTCAGACCACCAAAATAAGGAAGATGGTAAAAAATACATAAGAAAAACGCATAGATACTTACAAGAAAAATAATCAGCTAAGGAAAATACACTAATGTGTTCACTAATTTATTATTTTAGGTCAAAAAAAATCACTTTAATCAATGTTTTTTTTTTGCTTGGATATCTTTGGTTAGACGAACTGAGAGCTGTGTTAAAATTTGTCCATCTATTTTAATGGGACCCTGTATATAAAACAAAGTCGGATTAGTTACACCATGTATAACTCAAGAACGGCTGGACCGATTTGAATGATCTTTTATTTGTTAAATTTGTCTTCGCCCCGAATAGCAGAATAATTATTAAACCTGGGAAAAAATAATTTAAAAAAATCTGAAACGGTACAAAGTTCGCGGGTCATCTAGTTTTTAACATTCTTAAAAACTAAAAAGTTCAAATGTCAAAGCCCCGGTTAAATCCCGTGAAAAGAAAAGCTAAAAAAAGCTATAAATTGATAATCGAATGTTGCATCTGCCGTCAACACTGAATAGGTATCGATATATCAATATTATATCATAGACAAGTTATGATCAAAAAAGGAAACTCTATTAATTTCGTGATTATTATTAATTTTCACATCAATCGTATCTTGAGCTTTTTGACAAAGTTACGACACCGCTTGACTTTATACCTCGAAATCAATCAGAAAAGTTACCGCGTTAAGCCGATAATAAAATTTTTAACTTTATCTAAAAATTATATAATGAATGGCTCAGATCATTCTACTAGTGTCTCATTCATATGCTAATTATAAGAACCACGCATTTCAATATGGCTGTGTAGGGCAAAATAGAATCACAACTTGTGCCCACACATCTATTTTAGAAAATACGTACCTATAGATAATCGATTTTATTGTGAAATTGTGTTAATAATTCTTTTAAAGAAGTTACGAGTCATTCGCGTGACATCATTCACTCTTTTACTTAATGTCCACATAATGTTAAAATGTGGAAGAAATATTGATACTGCGCTTGAACCGGTGACCCGATGCTAGGCACGTCGTTTATTAAGTAGTTTATTAAATCGCACGATACAGTAAAGTGAGTCACTAATATATTTTCTTTTATATAAAAAAATGTTCAATGCCAATGAGTCAGATTAAAAACAAGCCCTTTACTACTACTTCCTTTCCTATATAATTGCCTTGCGTACGGGTAGAGACCCGTACGCAAAATACGCGCATTGACGTGGAGTTGCGGACACCAGCCCGTATAACCTAATTTACCTATTACCTATAGGTCGGTAGGTACCTACTTTTAATGGTTTCGGTCCAAGCTGAAGCAGTAGCAACTACTTATGGGCAAATTAGACCTTCATCAACACAGCAACTCAACCTATAACTTAATTTTTTTTTCATCAGCATATAATAATGTTCCCACCGCTGGAACTCTGGCCTCCTCCCTGATAGATGGAGTCGGATGTAATCCACCACGCGGGCCCAGTGCGGGTTGGTAGATGTCACATGTCTTCGAATTTTTGGTTCTAGGACATGCCGGATTCCTCACGATGTTTCCCTTCTCCGTTTTAAGAGCAGGGGTGAAGAAATTATTTACACAAAGTAAAGCGCCTGTCTGGGTTTCTAACCCACGACCTACAACTCGTATGTCGGGGCCGTTACCACTGGGCCATCATTACTCCTTGTTTAATTATCTATCTGAACTATAAAATACATGATTCTATTGAACGCGGTGAAAAAGAAAAACTCTGCTACAACTTTCTGACTAGAAACACAAAACGATGAAACCACTTGCTTGACCTTAACAACTTAATCTGTATCTGCGGTGCTATTCTGTTAAAATCTCACCATGAAAACTTAGGTGAAGTGAGCGTGGGGTGACCTGTCAATAGTGTCAATTCCTGGCAAAAACAAACTCACTTCACCTAAGTTTTCACGGTGAGATTTTTATAGAAACGACCGGCTTGGCGTAGTGCAGTATTCTTCAACCATTGTCCACCGTTTATTATTTGAACTACAGAATCCCATAGATCAATCAGACCGGAATAAATCTCAAGTATTACCTAAATACATTGTAACATACGTAGCCAAGTAGGTGCTCATACAAAGTAGGTGATGATCACATCTTAGCAACTAATTCTAACTTTAATCAACTATACGCCTTTGTACATATTTATTTCTTTCAAACACATTTAGTTTTAAAAAAAATCCAAGAAAAAATATTTAGACTCACTTCGAATTAGTCTCACGCTTATTTTAGCCTGCAATAAAAAATAGTGACAATTAAACCAATGATTTATTGCCATTTTGTTTATGTAGCTCCTTTTCATTGAAATCAAAAAAGCTAAATTTAGATCTTCAAGTGTTAAATCCTTGTAAATACAAAAAAATTGTGTGTCATCAGTCAAAATGTCACTCATCTCATCGTCGATATATTATTATGTTTTATTGTTATATTTGTAGAATTGTACAGTTTTATGGCTTTATATTTAAATATTGGCAGAACTAACAATGTTAAAGTAGGGTTAGGGTACCGTACGGCAAGAAACACACGATCCATTTTCTATTAGTTTAATTAGATAAGTTTGAGTTTTGCTGCATGCTTTCTTGATATTATACCGAGGTGCTGGAAAACAAATAGAAACATATTATCTGAATTGCACAGCTTCCAGAGTAAAAACATTTAGATTACAAGCAAGAACACAGCGAGTAAGTTGAGTCTGCGTCCGATATAATCTTACTAAGCTCTTGGACTACAAAATATGGCCGATTTTGATGATAGCGAGTAAGTTGAGTCTACGTCCGATATAATCTTACTTAGCTCTTGGACTACAAAATATGGCCGATTTTGATGATAGCGAGTAAGTTGAGTCTGCGTCCGATATAATCTTACTAAGCTCTTGGACTATAAAATATGTTCGATTTTGATGATAGCGAGTTAAAGTAACTCTGCATCCGATATAATCTTAGTAAGCTCTTGTACTACAAAATATGGCCGATTTTGATGATCACACTCTTTTCTGATCATCATCATCTGCCTATAGCCTTTTCCCAACTACGTTGGGGTCGGCTTCCAGCCTAACATGCAGTTGAATACCAGTCTTTTACATGGAGCGACTGCCTATCTGACCTCCTCAACCCAATTACTAAGTAATACGATACCCCTTGGTAAGACTGGTTGTCACTTTCGGGCTTCTGACGACCCGTAGCGACTGTCAAAGATCAACGAAATCGACAGCCGGGACCAACGGCTTAACGTGCTTTCCGAGGCACGGAGAGGTATTGATATGTAAAGATGGTCACCCATCTACGGACCAGCCGCGGCAAGCGTAGCTTAACCTGATCAATCGGCCTGTGAGGATGTTATTACTTAACCACAAGCCTCTCTCTGACACTCTTTTCTGATGCCAAAGAAAATGTTTACTGACCAAATTATCACACTTTTTCACCGTCCATAATCCGATTTACTTACAAACCCTCCAGGGATTACAAAGACTAAAAAACACCCAATTTAGTACAATTTGGTCTCGACCCTCTTTTCTGATGCCAAAGAAAATGTTTACTTACCAAATTATCACACTTTTTCACCGTCCATAATCCGATTTACTTACAAACCCTCCAGGGATTACAAAGACTAAAAAACACCCAATTTAGTACAATTTGGTCTCGACCCTCTTTTCTGATGCCAAAGAAAATGTTTACTGACCAAATTATCACACTTTTTCACCGTCCATAATCCGATTTACTTACAAACCCTCCAGGGATTACAAAGACTAAAAAACACCCAATTTAGTACAATTTGGTAGGTATATCCAATTAACTGATAATGGTTCGATAATTGCTTCAGTACTAATTACGTGTTACAGCCAAGTGGAAGTTAATTTAGCTCCATGGAGACTGCGGTAGGGCTGCGCTGTAAAGTCATGTCCAAACATTACAAAGGAATTGCACGGCCATAATGAGTTTTGTACGCGACTCTATTTATCCAGTGGAAACATGACACAAACAGACATGTCCTAGAACAAAAACTTCGAAGATATTAATGACATCTACCAAACCCACACTGGGTCCGCGTGGTAGATTATAAACCACTCTCGAAGAGAGGAAGCCCGTGTCCCAGCAGTGGGAATCTTATAGGCTAATTATGCTATGCTTGAGTTAGTTATTTAATGTACAGACGCCAGCATATCAAGCTACTACAATCTGTCAAATTTCTTTAATAGATTTTCTACTTCATCGCCAAAGCATAAGGTTCAAAGTTGATCGCAAAAATTTGACAGTTTCGGGTAGCTTGATGTGCTGGCGTCTGTATCTATCAATATTTTCAGGATATCAGATCAGCTTAATTATTTTGCTTTCTCTGACGCGTAAAATCTTCACGTGGGAAAATCCGTAGAGATGAAACAATATTGACAAAGATGTATGTTATGTATGCGAACCTTTAGATTAAAGTAGATAACCCAACCGAGTATTATAATCCCATAAACCAAATAATGAGATAACTAACACAATGTAAATTAGTAACGTTCTTAGATAACGTTACTAGATGACGTTACTGACATGTTGGTGAAGGGACCTTTTGGAATGGGCGACTAGAATCAATTCTATTTTTTGTAATTTCTGACGTTCAAAAGTGTCTTTTATGTGCCTACTTGAAATAAATGCTTTGACTTTGACTTTGACTTTGAAAACATCGTAAGGAAACCTTGACTCTCAGTAAAAATACATTTAAGTCTTAAAAACCCTGGAGAACAAATTTCTCTACTTATATAGATAGGTATCCCTTTATGAGAAGAGACCTTTGCACTGCAGTGGGCAAAAAAAAAACAGTGGCACTCCAGGAGTGCCTACAGAAGTGAAAACTTGAGAAAGCATAGTAATTTAAAAAATATATTTGAAAGTCATCTTCCCAAAAAAAATGTACCGCGCGTTGATGTCTTTTTAATGGCCAAAACTTAAAACAGAAGTGTCGTTACGGTAACAATGTCGCGAGTTCAATGGTTTTTTCCCATTTCAAAAAATGCTCAACGCGTCTCAAGAAGTTTTCACTTCAAGAACAACGAAAGTAGTATCTCTAATCCCTAATTACCTAGGTACCTGTGCTGAAGTTCCTGAAACAAACGAAAAACACTTATAACTTAAAAATAAAAAATAATTTTGTACAAAACAGATAAATTTATATGTATATAATTCGTGAGCATGCCTGCGGTAGGTGCCAGTTCGACAGATAACTGAACAAGAAATATCGAAGGCTAACAAGGTGCTAAAGTAAACGCTATTCCGAACACCCATAAAAAATTAACGATCGAAAATTTTAAACTTGTCAAATGCAATGAAAAATATGGAAAGGTTGATGGGTTAACAATTTTTATTTATATACAGTACCTACCTACCTTTACTCAATCATATTGTATGTATAAATATTCATTTGGATGCGCTACAACTTTCAGAATGGAAACACAAAATAATGAAACCACTTTTCTGGAGCTAACAACTTAATCTGTCTCTGGGACTGTTAAATGAAGCATACAATGAACAGCTTAGATCTACATAACGATGCTTTTAGTATTCTATTCTATTCTTTCTTTGAACACTGACTACAGTTAGTAATTTGAACATGAGAATCTCATAAATTACTATCGTAGACGATAAAAAAGTATTAACTAAATGCACCTATTAGGTACAGACGCCAGCACATCGAGCTACCCGAACCTTTCAAACTTTCCCAATCAACTTTGAACCTTATGCTTTAGCGATAAAATTGAAAATCTACTAAAGAAATTTGACAGATTGTAGTAGCTTGATGTGCTGGCGTCTGTACCATGGAAAGGTTGACGAGTTAGCAATTTGTATTTATATAGGCACAGTACCTACCTTTACGTTATCATCATATTTTATGTAGGTATAAATATTACTACTGATTCAAGAAAAAAAACTTATTAAACCTAACACTATGAAAGCAAATTTTAATGCTAGAGAAAAAAACAATTATCCATACCTATAATATAAATGCTAAAGTGTGTCTGTCTGTCTGTATGTTACCTCTTCACGCTTAAACCGCTGAACCGATTTAGATAAAATTTGGTATAGAGATAGTTTGAGTTCTGCGAAAGGATATAGGATAGTTTTTATTCCGATATTCCTACGGGACCGAAACTTACGAAGGTGAAACCGCGGGGCACTGCTAGTAACTAATAAATTATTCAAACATGTCAAGACACGGTAATAAAAATTTGTCCAGCTAATACCTATCAGAAATCATATTACAAACGCCTACTTCTCATATAATACTGTCACCTAATATGATATCATAATTCGGCGACTTTGCTATTATATAGTAAATCATAGTTTACATGACTATGTGTCATATCGGTTAGGATTAGTCGAAAATTTTATTTAGATCTGTGAAATATTGTACACCTTAACATGTCGTAAGCTGTGAACATGAGCATTATGGGCCTAGCATAATCAGCGTATAATGTTCCCACTGCAGGGACACAGGCTTCCCTTCTGTGAGAGGTAATGGGCCGTAATCCACCAGTCGGGCCGGTGCGGGTTAGTAGATGTCACATATGTCCGAATTTTTTGGTTCTAAGATATGCCGGCTTCCTCACGATGTTTTCCTTCACCGTTTTCGAGAGCAATGGTGATGAAACAAATTACACAAAGTAAAGCGCCTGTCGCCGCCTGGGTTCGAACCTAGGACCCACAACTCGTAAGTCGGAGCCGTTACCACTGGGCCACCACTCTTCTCTACAGGCCTTTTTTTATCGCGTGGAAATCCTCATGGATGTCCACCACTCTAGGGTGGATTGAGGGGTCTGTCAGACTCTTACTGACTAAAACCACACGGTGTCCTGCTGCTACCTTTAGCCGGGGTACTGGTGTGCTTGCGCATTTCGTCACGCTCCCCCGGCCAGGTATTGGATCGCATGAATCCATGCGGACCTGTCACCTTCAGCGGCTGCATACAGCCACCATTCCTCTAGAGAGAGGCGCGCGCGGAACACGGCGCGCCTCCGTCTTGGGCCTTTCACTGTTCAGGCAACAAACTCCCCAAATCTGTGACCTGCAGGCCGCTGGAGATCGTTCCGGGTCCTAAGGCGCCCGGTGCGTCTGCTACAGGATGGAAGGAAGGTTGTATCCTCCCTCTCCCTTTCCGCCGCCTCCTTCGCGACCATCATTTCCTCGCAAGAGGCGACAGTGTCCCACGCGCTCTCATTGCCGACCATGGAATGGACCAAGTCCGGAAGCGAGACTCTTTTCTACGGGCCTAGCAACAGTCTAAAGCAAACTTTACATGGCACAGTTTAATAAACGAAAAGTATTTAAGCAAACAAGGCAAGTTTACTGTCGAATAGCTGTTGCCACTCTGTCTGCAGAATCTTTACATAAGAATCTTTACCTAAGTACCGTGTCCATCACGTGATCACCGAATGTATATTAATATAAATCGTAAATTTCCAATGACAAAATAAAAAAGAAACAGCGCTATGGCCACCTGACCATTATAACTTGAGATTGTGAGATAAAATCAGTAAGGAGATTTATTCCGCGCCATCTCTACGATTAATCGCAAAATATTAATTAGCCCTGTTCGGAGGTCAACGATCTGTTAATTAAAATTGTCTATAAAGAAAAGAGTCTTTGGTAGAAGTATCATTAAGCTGACATCAAGCTGATTGTGTTTTTAACACTTGGAACCAAGTAACTTACTGTTATGTGACCTAATTTGACAAATAAATTAATGTGCTTCTCAACTCCTAACAACATTATGTGCAAAAAATCTAAAAGTTATAATAATGAAGCATAATCTGCCTAGCCTTTTTCCAACTATGTTGGGGTCAGCTTCCAGACAAACCGAATGCAGCTGAATACCAGTATTTTACATGAAGTGACTGTCTATCTGACCCAGTTACTGGGTAATACTGTCGTATTACCCAATAACTGGGTTGTGGGTTATGTGGTGGTTATCCCCTTTGATAAGAATGGTTGTTAGACTTTTAGACTTCTGACTAGCGTAACGAATATCAAAGATCCACGAATGACAGCCGGCATCAACGGCACGGAGGGGTCTCGGTATGTAAAGATGCTCACCCATACACAGACCAACTGCGGCAAGCGATTATTGTTTAGCCACGGACCCCTCCAGTTATAATAATGAATCAATGTAGTAAAATTGTAGGCAGTTGATGCATTTTGATTTTATCATCATAGCGAATAGTGGTGCACTCTTATTATAGTCGTAACGTCTGTCATTAAGGGGTTAAAGGGACATTCGTTACCTTTTCATTCGGGGGTCAATGAATTCAAGGCTCTTCTAGAAAATTCTACGCGAATAATATGTCTTTAGTCGTGCGTCATGAAAGAAAGATGAACAGTGACATTCAAACGTGTTGAGCGAGTTTTGTGACCGACAATATCAACTTGCCCACGTGGCCTCTCTTGCGCGATAATTTCCAGTTTTAACAGAAATATACTGCTGTACCGATTGTCTTATAAAATTGTCATTCATTATAGTATTTCATCATTATAGTATTTATGCATACATACACTTTACTTTCATCACGCATAATACTATTTATCATCCTTTTTATTTGTTTATATGTTTACACTTAGCAAATCGTTCCAAATACGATTCATTATCATAAAATAGCTGAGATAAAATACTTTTACTCAAAAACCGTGAACTATAAAACTACAGAGAGTACGTGCGTGTGTGAACTATAAAACTTCCGAGAGTACGTGCTAGGTAGTCTTTTTTTATAACTAGCTGTTTTTTTATAATTTGCTGTATTTTATCTTTCCCTAATTAAAATTTTATCGAACAAGTCTGCTTACCCTTTATTTAATAGGAGCAAGTTGATTTGTTACAAAGTACAAAATATTCTCAATTCTTGGAAGAGTTTCCAAAGTAAAAACGTTATGGTTCTCATCCTTCTTGATTACAATAAATGTTATTTATGGTAATATTGAACCACAATATATAAATAATCCCATTAATGATCCCATTACAATGTGAATCACACACGTCTGCCATTCTCATTAGCAAGCTAAATAAATTATAAAAATATTTCTAAGCGATCACGATGTTTCAAAGCATTTCAGTTCGGAGACGAGTTTTAGGCGCTAGTGTATCATGACCCCAGATCCTCCTACCGATATTCAGATTAAATGCAAATTAATTTTTTTATCCGAATTATAAATCCTTGATTAATAGATTATTACATAGGTTATCGGATTTTAATTTGGATCATAAATTACATAAGTGTCTGGTCGTTAAGGATGGAGTCAAACGGACTGAGAAATACACTCAGAAAACTATTTTATGGTAAAACGAGCAGCTAGTCAGCTCCTAGGAAATTTACTTGGTGTTTTTTCCCAGTAAATATTTGATTAACAAAAACCACACAATTAGGTATAAAATGTCATACATAGGTCACGAAAAATAATTTTCAGGATAATAATGTTAGTATGCACACTGCATACAGAGAAGAGAGATACAGAGCTCTTTCCTAGTAAATAATTCATTTCCAAAAACCACATAATTAGGTATATAACATGAAAATAAATTTCCACGATAATAATGTTGGTATGCACAAAGCATGCAGAGAAGAGGGATACAGAGCTCTTTCCTACTAAATAATTCATTTCCAAAAACCACATAATTAGGTATAACATGGAAAGGAATTTCCAGGATAATAATGTCGGTATGCTCAGTGCATGTAGAGCTCTTTCCTAGTAAATATTTGATTACTAAAATCCAGATAATTAGGTATAAAATCTCACGAAAAAGAATTTCCAGGATAACAATGCTGTGCTTGACCAGCATTGTTATCCTGGAAATTCTTTTTCGTAATGTAACGTACTGCATAAAGCGTATACTGCGAATAGGCAAACATAACAAACAAATATATTAGGCAAACGTAACGTACTGCATAAAGCGCATACTGCGAATATGCAAACATAAGATAGGACGCCCTCAGACTAGGTGGAGCGACGATCTTCGTAGGGTGGCTGGTAGCAACTGGATGAGAGTGCCGAAAATCGAGCTGAATGGCGTGCAATTGGAGAGGCTTATGTCCAGCAGTGGACTGTTGCAAGCTGAAGATGACTGCATACAGAGCCGAGAGATGCAGAGCCACCATAAACCTCAATCCAAGCGATTGCAGCTTCGCATTCTTATAAGATGAACTAAATAAATAGATACAAAATAAATTTTTCTATTAAAAAAACTACAAAGTGAAAAATAATTTTAATTTCGAAAGTCGGCGTCTAAAAAAGAAAATACAGAACCAACGACACCGACTTCCGAAATTAAAATTATTTTTCACTTTGTAGTTTTTTTTTGGAAGTCAGTTGTTTTTTTTGAAGTGAAAACTTCTTTAGCGGCGCTGTGTACTTTTTTTGGAATGGGTAAAAACTTCTAAATTCGCGTCAGGTCACGTGACCCTGATCGAAAATTCGTAAGACGTAAAACGTCAGACGTAAAACGTAAGACGCGCGTTGTTGAGGACAGCGCCATCTATGCACATCGGGAAGAACTACGAGGGCCTCACGTACTAACGTCAGACGTAAAACTTAAGACGCGCGTTGTTGAGGACAGCGCCATCTATGCACATCGGGAAGAACTACGAGGGCCTCGCGTACTAACTACGTAGTTCATCCAACAACGACGAGATGGCGCTGAACCACGGATATATAACTGTGTGCTTATTTGTAAATCTGAATAAATTCCTTTCACGAGAAGAATAAACCAGTCACTTTGGTCATCATACCTGATTTGCAAAAAACCCTATAAAATAAGGAACACACCTTAACACGCGTGTTTTGTTTATAAGACGATTCACAAAATACACTCGTAATTGTTCAAGTTTTCACTTCTGTCGGCACTACCGGAGTGCCAGTTTTTTTTTTTTTTTTAAAGTTTGTATTTTTCACTTAGTTGTAACTACCTACCCCAAAAAAATTCATATAACACTACTTGCTATGTGAATATCAGTGATAGGAAGCTATTGAACACATCTGCCTACCCATTTAAAGAGTACAGGCGTGATGTTATGTAGTGTGATTGCGGAAACAATACATACATATGCTATAGCAGCAATCGCGGCTGATTTGCTGGTATTTATTGAAGAGTTCCGTTGTCTGTCTCCGAAACTCATCATCAGATCTTTACGAAATTTTTAATTCGAAATGGTTCCGCATTTCGAAATAAACCTCTTTCGAACAAAAAAAATTGAAATCCGTCTATATACGTTATGAGGGAGTTATGCCCGAAAATACATAACAATATATATATATTCTATTCTATTCTATCATGGGGTTTAGGTTTCCGCACTTAGTCCTTGAAGTGGACCATTGTGCGTGAGCCATGGTGGCCAACTACTCCAGCCAGCCCACCTCCCTCCAGAAGCAGATAAGACTTCCCGGTCTCCTCAGGGCATCCGCAAGGGATGTTGGTGTTCCCAGGGTCTCCTCGCGAATCTTGGTAACGCCTGTGCACTCAAGAAGCACATGCGCCACCGTTTCCTCCGCCTCCATGCATGCTCTGCACAGGGGACTATCAGTGATTCCCAGGGTATGAAGGTGTTTATTTAGTGAACAGTGTCCAGTGATGGTCCCCGCCACCAGGCGCAGGCTGTCTCTGTTCAGGCGCAGAAGGCGCCTGGTCAGCTTTGTATCCAGGGATGGCATAGCTTCCTTGGACTGCCTACATCCTGGTGTCGAGGTCCACCATTTTTCCGCTTGTATTCGAGTGTGATCCTTTAACCAGCTTCTTAGCTGCTTGAAAGGAATGGGCACAATGGGTTCAGGTCCGTAGGGTCTTGTGCTGGATCCTCTTCTGGCAAGCTCGTCAGCCGCATCGTTTCCAAGTGATCCACTGTGACCTCTAATCCATTGTAGCGTTACCGTGTTGCGATTTAGTACTGTGATTCGTTCTAGGGCCTTGTGGCATTCTAGTGTTAGTCTCGACGTGATCTGATTACTCTTTAGGGATTGAAGAACTGAGGCACTGTCGGAGAGTATTCGGATATTGGTATCCGTAACCTCCCTGGCCTCTATAGCGTGTGCCGCTTGGATAATACCTACACACTCTGCTTGGTAAACGGAGTTGAGCATTCCAAGTGGTTTGGATATCTTAATGTTTAGGTCGTTGGAGAACACCCCGACGCCTGTCCCTTCGTCGGTCTTTGATCCATCAGTGTAAATTCTTAGCTCTGTTGTACCTGAGTAGTCACACAACTCCTCTATGAGCTCTATGTTGTAGTGTTTTTGGAAGCAGTGGGTCTTCAGGGTTCTGTCGATGGGTGATGTCATCATCGTTGTTCTTTGATTGCATCTTCCCTGATGCGTGTGTGTTTGATTCTAGAATCATTGCTTAGGGAGCCGGATACTTCGAGTCTGAAAGTCGCTATGGCTGCCTCCTCTCTTACGACGAGGTGTAGGGGAGGTAGCCCCAGCATCACCTGTAAGGCAGCAGTGGGGGAAGTCCTCATGCTGCCGGTGATTGCTACGCAGGCAAATCTTTGCAGTTTCTCGAGATCCTTTTGGGCTGTACTTAGGTTGGTCCTGGGCCACCAAACTAAAGAACCGTATGTGATAATTGGTCGGATAACTGTGGTGTATAGCCAGTAGGTGATTTTGGGGCTTATGCCCCAATTTCTCCCGAGGAGTCTCTTACATTGCCATAGGGCTATACTGGCTTTTGTGATAATGTAATCAGTGTGTTTTGCCCAGTTCAGCTGTTTGTCCAAAAAGATACCCAGGTATTTGGTTTCAGTCGATAGGCTTAGGGTTGTCCCAAAGAAGCTTGGCAATTGTAATGTTGTCAGCTTTCTTTTCTTTGTGAAGAGGACGAGTTCGGTTTTGGTGGGGTTTACTGCTAGTTTGTATTCCTTGCACCAGTCTTCTACTATTCTTAGAGCTTGGCGCATAAGGTTGCATAGTGTGTTTTCGTGTGTGCCGTTTATTATTATGGTCAGATCATCAGCATAGCCCACCGTGTAGTAGCCTCTGCTATTTAGACGTTTGATGAGGCTGTCTACTACAAGGTTCCATAGTAGTGGCGAGAGGACTCCACCTTGGGGGCAGCCCTTCGCCACTATGGCTCTGGTGGTGTCGTTTACCGTAACTTGTACGGCTCTCAATCGGAGCATATTTGTGATCCATCCTCGCAGGGTCGAGTCCACACCGTGTTCCTCGAGGGCTGCGTTGATGCTATGGAAGATAGTTTTGTCAAAAGCGCCTTCTATGTCGATGAAGACAGCTAGTGAGGAGCATTTGTGGTCCACTGCACATTCGATCTTGGAGATCACACTATGCAGCGCAGATTCTGTTGATTTTCCTGTGGAATACGCGTGTTGCTGTTTGTGAAGTGGTCGCTCCCGAAGAGGTCCGTCCCGAATATGTCGATCACAGAGTCTCTCAAGGGTTTTCAGCAAGAAAGATGTTAGGCTTATTGGTCTGTACGCCTTGGGTTGTGTGTAATCTGATTTGCCTGGTTTAGGGATGAAAATGACTTTCACCTCTCGCCATGCAAGTGGTATGTATTTCTGTGCTATGCAAGCTTGGTAGATGACGGTCAGCCACGGCGTTAGGGCGTCTACTCCCCATTGTAGCAAGGCGGGGAAAATTTCATCTAAGCCTGCGGATTTATATGGCTTAAAAGTCTTTATTGCCCATTTTATTTTCTCTGTGGTTACTATGGTGCGGGCTCTGGCCCAGTCTTGGTCATTTGGTGTGTGCGTTGGCTCACTTGCCCAGGTTCTGTCCTCGTAGAGAGTGCAGTCTGGGAAGTGGGTTTCCAAAAGGACTTTACTTGTTTCGTGGTCCGACTTGGTGTATGTGTTGTCTGGGGTTTTTAACGACCCGAGGGTGCGATCTTGATCTGTAGATAGGATCTTTCTCACACGCGCGGCTTCGCTGTTCGATTCAATTTCTTCGCAGAATTTCCGCCAGGCTGCCCTGCTGGCATTCCTGACTTGTTTTTTGAAGGTGTATTGTGTTTTCTTGTATGATTCCCAGTCTTCTGGTAGTCTGGAATTTTTGGCTCTGTTGAATTGTTTGCGCATGTTTTGCCTGAGCTTACTAAGTTCCGCATTCCACCAGGAGTTACCCTTGCTCCTGGTGTTTGGGTCTTTTAGTTTGCAGCAGGCGTGGTAGGCTTCAATTATAAATTCCGAGAGTTTTGTTACTGTGTTTTCAAGTTGTTTGTGGTCTATTAGAATTTGGGGAGTTTGGTGTTGCGTTAGTAGGGAGGCCAACAGCCGTTTATAGCCGGGTACATTGGTACGGCGTGGGTTGCGTCTAGGTTCAGGTTTTTTTATGTTAGCTATTAGTGAGAAGCGAATCCTTCTATGGTCAGAGCAAGAAGGCTCGTATATATCTATATATAAACATCCGAATTGAGAACTTCCTCCTTTTTTGAAGTCGGTTAAAAAGCAGTTCACACCTTCAACTTTGAAGTAGGTCACAACCAAACAGTTTAACAAACGCATTAGTAATAATTAAATCCGAATAGACTAAATGATGCTGCCAAAAAAATCTAATCTTAAAATATGTTTTAATTATCAAGCTGGCCATAATATTAAAATAGCGGATTTATAGCAAAATTACTGCTATTTGAACGATGGCCTAGTGATTTCTTTGACCAACGGTACTCCTGAGGTACTGATTTGCATTTGAACTAAAAGAGCAATATATTTTACCTTGAAATGATTTTATGATCCTGAAAATGATCTAGATCGAAGTATCCAAAAGGAAAATCTAAAGATTTGGCAAGCTTATATTAACGCAGGTCAAAATGTCCAGTCCGAAGGATTTTGAAGGAAATTTAATTTCATGTTTGAAAAATTCTAAATTTGCTGTAAACTAAACTGTTTGCTAGATATTAAAGTGTTCCTACTACTCACGGCTGTATTATGTATTAGCAATTAACAAATACAGTAAAATATCAGAAGAAACAAATATGTTTTACACTAATTCTTAATAACTTCGGAGATGTGAAAGTCTCACATAAATTCTTGAAACTGAAACTTCCATATAATTTTGTCCTACATCTATTTCCATTCCTCCATCTATTCCTATTTTTCTTCCTACAAATCGTACCAAGCAATAATGCAATCAAAGAACATTTTGTTCAAGGTTTTTCCATAATTATATAGGTGACTGAATCACCTCACCAGAACCTGGAAGGCAAAGGTAAAGTGGCCCAGCTATATTCAACCACATTTTGCAGTCTAACGAATAAAACCTACTTACGTACGTTTCGTTGACATTCCTTCAAGTTAGCGTGAATTTTATTATTCACAGAACCTAAGATATCAGAATGAGGACAATGACTGCCTTTGTATGGTGCATTATTATGTGTCATCCATATATACATTGCGGTAATTTTATTAACACACAATGGAAACTTTAACCCTAGATTCATAAACATTCGTCTCACAGACCGCGCGAAACACAAATTAGTTTTTACTGTTTCGAGTGAAAGAGATAGAAAGCTGAGCTCTTAAGTACCTTCCTAGAACGTTTGAATGTTAGTGTAAGGAGTGACCTTGAGTCGCAGTGACATCTAATTTGCAAGTTATAGACCTCTGTTCGTCTGAGAGACGAATATTTATGAATAGTGTACCTATTGATGAAGTGGATCGTTATTTTTGAAAATCAATTTTTGACGATATCAGTTTTTTATAAATTCAAAGTAAGTATGTGATATTATTTTACATAATTATGTAATTATGTTAAGAGCCCCTAACAATTTCGCGGACTAAAAACAGAAAAATCAGTTTTTTTCAGCGCAAATTTCTCAATATCCTTAAGTTATCTAGTTTTTTTAAAAATACACAAGTATTTATCACCTATCTATCTAGTAAGTCTACGAATTTAATTTTTGATAAGTACTTAATATAAATTCCAAAAAATAAAAAACAAACACACGTTTTTACGTAATCACGAAACACCAAGTTTTTCGATTGCTTTTTTAGCTTACTGGTAGCAAATAACGATTTGAAAAAAAATCCTAAATACTAGGCATATAATATATTAGTAAGTCTACGATTTATTTTTTTTAAGTTTAATGTATTAGTACCTGTAAAAAAATGTTAACTACGCTGAAAAACCCCAATAAAGTCATGTGCAAAACCGTCGTCTACGCGTAAGAATTTATTGAAAATAACAAAAAGTGTTAAATATTTTAAAATTTGAGATGTTTATCTACCAAACTCAATTTTTATATTTTTATTTTGACTACTAATTTAATTGTAGTAAAATATCTAAATAATGCCTTATAAACCGATGCGCTCGCTCGATGCATTCAGTCGCGCCCAAAGGCTTCTAGACGACGGACCTGTGTCGCCTGTGACGTTCGCCGCTCCCGTCGTAATTCTTGAATCGCGAGTGATTTTGTACTACGCCTAACCAGTTTTGAGACTGTATGAATATTTATTTTTTTATGTCAATAGTGTGGCACTTTGTGATTTGTTAATGTTATTCATACATATTAATGTTTTGTATTGTACTTTTGGATAAACAAAATAATGTTTCGTTTGAATAAAGCTATCTTCAATATTAAAGTAATTTTCCTCCATGCCCCGCTCGTTTTCTCCTTGTTCTATACTAATAAAGTGATTAGCTTTATAAAATAGAACAAAATGACTTGCTATACTATACTCTCATGGTCTGCGGTCTTATGGCGAGGGAATACTACAGACCTCCCCGTCGTTCTGTATTACGTAAACAATAACACGTGTAATTCGTTTCAGACGTACCTTATAATACGCTGGTCACACTTTATAATTTGGTTTTACGAGTACTATAGTGAATGCCGTAATAGGATACGATATTTTTATAGGGTACCTGAACATAACATGTCATAATCACAATAAAATCCATCCAGTATTACGCAATCTAGTAAGTAAAACTATGGAGTGCTAATAATAGCGGTTACGGACCAAGATTATTTGTTCCCGCTTCAACGCACACTACGATTATCAGTTTATAGTTCGAACGCACACAGACACACTGCGCTCCTATAATTACCTAATCTAATAGTGCGCCGAAATTGTTAGGGACTCTTAAGCTAAATATTATATTATTTTTCATAATGTATAATTACGGGTACCTACAATACTTTAATTCATCTAATTTTATTTTAGAATGGAGGATCGACAAATTGTGGACTATCTGAATCGTTTATCCGATTCTGATGATGATTTTACCAATCAGCAAAGAGTGGTGCTGAATTTAAGTGATGTCGAAGATCACGTGGAATATCAGGAGACGATCCAAACAGATTCCGAAAGATGACCGAACCGTGGTTACGGAAAAGGCAGGAAATGCCAACTTTGAAAAGATGCCTAAAAAGGAAAATCGCCGAAGTTTTAGGTGAAACGCCTACCATTGATATACCTGGTACAAGTGGGACCCAAAAAAAAATGTGTGGTCATTGTGACTATAAAAAACGTCGTATGACAAGGTTCCAATACAAGTCGTGCAAAAAGTTTACGTGTATGGACCATCGCGGCCTCATATGTGTGGAATGTGCCGATGAACTTTAATTTTTATTAATTAATTTCTTTTTTATAACCTAATTAAACATATTAAACAGTACCATATTTAATTTATTTTGTTTTATTTACAAGTACTGATAAACCCGTCATTTAAATATAGTCGTCTGTGAGACGAATGTTTATGATTAATGTTCCTCTTAGATATGATTATGAATCTAGGGTTAAATTCCTATCCTATTCGTAGAATTTATCAGAAGCTCTTATCTATGTGCAGAACTTTCTTTTGTATTTTAGTAATGTTCACGTGGCGTCGGTTTAAATGTATGGTGAATAGCCCATTTATGTGTTTTACTGACCACAAAGCTTGATCAATGCAATTATTCGTATGTTTATTCTCATCACTCCAAAGATGAGTATACACTAGAGCATTTTCTCGAGCATTTCCATGTGATGTATAGATCTTACGAATGGTATACAATACAAGCAAAAGCTCATTCTCCCGGCTCCCGTTGGTCCCGGCTGTCATTATTGGATCTTTGACAGTCGTTACGGGTAGTCAGAAGCCCGATAGTCTGACAACCAGTCTTACTAAAGGGAATGTATTACCCAGTAACTAGGTAGTGGAGGTCAGATAGGCAGTCGCTCCATGTAAAATACTGGTACTCAGCTGCATCCGGTTAGACTGGAAGCCGACCCCAACATAGTTGGGAAAAGGCTAGGCAGCTGATGCTTAACCTTTTTACGTGCAAATTAATTTTAGTAGATAAAAAAGTAAAGTTGAGAAAAAATTAGCTTATCAATTGATACGGAAGCAATCTACCGTAAAAAAATGTTTTGCTAGTAAAATCTGTGTTATTCCATAGGTTAGGTACCTACCTGTCATAGTCTGTTAATTAATCTTCTGTAAATGCAAGTCTTAGCTTAAACATAAATTATAACTTCTGCAGATTTTTGCAGCAAATTGATAAAAATATCTGCGTCTGAATTCAGTCAAACAAATACTTACTAAAAGGTTTTTTCCTACGGTTTACATAATATTTTAATAGATTGGTACAGTATTTTTATCTCACGAAGCGACACGTGATTTAGTTGTGGTAACCATGTGTTCACAAACACGCTGTGAATGTGTGCCTGGAGACGAGTAGCATCAGCACATAATACACACACACTGCTGATATCCATTGTCTTATCATCATTGTCATTGACAGTACCGAAAGCTTGTGCGTTTACACACACATTTACAACGTGTTTGTACTTTTGCTAACCATAAGTAATTAAGGCGCACGACGCTTCGTCCACACATTTTACTATCAGTTGTCACTTGACCGAATTTTCATTTTCGATTGAGTCATTCAGGTTCACCCACTTCAAAACTATTAATCTTGATAAGTAAAATTCTAAAGCGGGGTTTACATTATGAAACTAGGGTCATGAAACAGTAGCTTGACTGTTCAGAGGGCGTACTCTCAAGTCCTTCAACGAAGATAGAAGCCAAAGCAATTCGATACTTCGGAATGAACTCTACTCCCGTTTACTTAACTTTATCGGATGGACAAAACACATCTAGGGTAAGCACAACTGTCTTATGTCCGAAAGTGACTTGGAGTACGAATCACCAGTCACTTCAGCCGAAACTATGGATTTCGTGCTTTGAGAGTATGATTGCTGTTTCGAGCTATAGCTAACTTGCACCCGCGGGGCAATTGCGTAACACATTATCAATCGGAATCGGTTTGGTTTTAACAATTCAACAACATTCATTGCGTGTTGAGTAGACAAATTTTTCGAACTTATCAAGCAATGGATTAGCAATTTGCTTCAAAATGGTTCAGATTCCCATTGATAGTGCGTTACACATTTAGGGTGCTGGTTTTTGAAAAGCTGATACATTCAACTTACACGCTGTCTCCCACTCAGTATCACTTACGAGACTCAGGCACTAAAACACGCGGCCACTCACCCATGAGATGACTGACCAAATTAAATCCGCAGTGGGCGATACATTGTATGAGTGCACAATAAATACTAGGAATTGCAGTAGGTAGCGAAAAATCGTGAGGTGAATCACATCAGCCCTTAGACAAGAATCTACATGGGGATCACGACCACTCCAACAAGAGAGCTACGAAGAAGGAGATCACTTACGAACATATGACTACACCGGAGCCTGAACTAAGAATGAATGACAACATAATTTGACAGTTGTCCCTACTCCAGATATGTACAGCCAACAAAAGAGATATGTAACCAGAGTCGTCATATATACTTGAAGTTTATTAAGAAACCGATGAAATCTGACGGCCCTGGTTACTTATTTCCTTTGGTGACCGTATATAACTGCCCGTTCAAAAAATATAACTTGTAACTTGTGTTGACAGATCAACTACTTTCGGACGGGCCCGTATCTTCGTTGACGCACTCAGAGAGCAGATCCTCAGAACAGTCAAGCTACAGTTTCGCGACACAAGTTTCAAAATGTAAACCCCGCTATTCCATTTCTATTTATTATATGTAGGTAGGTATGCTTTTACTAAGACAGTAGTTTCTACCATTAGGTAGAAACTACTGTCTTGGTAAAAGCATACCTACATATTCAATAATCGCCATTCAAGGTGAAGCCATCATCTATCAAAACGTCATCTAATACAATGAACATTTAAACTTTGTATGGATTAAAATGAAATAAAAATTCAAATTATCAAGTTTCTAGCTAAAGAGTGAACGGTGAAAGACATTCTAAATCAAGCAAGACTCTAAATTTATATACTTGTGACAGTTTACCTAACGGTGATGGCGGCGGGAGGAATATTGGTTTACGTGATTCTAGTTTTTGTATTAAGGATCTTGGTGACTAAAATATACATGTTCCTAGCACAGCGGGCTGTGCTGGCGCCACTGCTGTGGCTGCTGAGACCCTCAAGCGGCGCAAATACTGTAACCTTTTGGGCAATTACAGCTTTGAGCCGTTTGGGGTCGAAACGCTCGGGTCATGGGGCCCGAGTGCGCGTCTCCTTTTTAAGGAAATTTCTCGCCGACTGGTCGACGCTTCACGTGACCAGACGGCTGGGTCGTTCTTTGGCCAAAGAATTAGCATTGCCATTCAACGTGGCAATGCTGCCAGTCTTCTGGGCACGTTTCCGGATGACAGCGAAGCGGACGAGTACTTCGACGCCTGATTTGTCCTTTATTTTTGTTTTTATTTGTTTAGTAAGTTAGTTAGACATTTAATTTAGTATCTAGTGTAAATAGTTTGTAGTAAAATAAGTTAATTGTATATTTTGTAAATAAATAATAACTAAATTTGAAAAAAAAATACACATTAGGCCTACTTTTGTGGTCTTTGATTATACAGTGTACCGCGTGAGAGACCTCATTATACATTGATTTAACCCCCAAGTCATAATCACCCTCACACACTTATTTAAATTTTTAAGATCGACGCAGCACATTTTCTTTTTATCCATCCACAATAATATTATAGATTCGAAAGTAACTCTGTCTGTCCTTTTCACGCAAACCACTGAACGGATTTTGATAAAAATTTGGCAAGGACATAGATGGCATCCTGTGGAAAACATAACCTACTTTTTGTCTCAAAAATAATCCTAAAATCCTATATAGGGGCTGAAAGCTTTGTATGCAAAACTTAGCATTTCTTATGTCAGAAATAATTGTTAATAAATTTATGATAAGTATTGGTAAATAATTAAAAATTATTTGTTTCAGCGTCCCCCAAAGGGGTAAAATAGGGGATGATTTTAAAATTAACACGATAATTGAAATTTTTGAGTACCTCTTTTTAAAATATTTAAAGAATTGGAAATAAAGTAAGAAACCGTATCTTGAGGCGTACCTCAAGGTACGGTTATGGATACCGTAGTCCATCAACTTAAAAGTTACTACAATTTGAAGTCATAAAATAACGTGATCAATGGCGGCGCTAGAGTATTTCACATTATTAAAGATAATATTAAAATTTGTTATTATTAGTAAGTTAGAATCATAAAAACCTGTTTAATAAAAATAAACAATTTTTGCATTTATCTGTCTGTCTGTTACCTTTCACGCTTTAACGGCTGAATGGATTTGGATGATAGGATGCACGGTAGCACGTTCCGATGAGATAATTTCCGACATCCACGCGGGCGAAGTCGCGGCCAGGAGCTAGTATCTTATAATTTTAGGCTTACCCCCTTACTCATAAACGTATTATATCAGATGACTTTCAGTCGTCAGTAATTTTACTTCCGAAAGAAGAAGACAAAGCGTTGTATAACTATACAGACGCGCAACGTTTTTTAGTAAGAGGGTAAAATTATAAGATACTAACTTCTGCCCTCTGAAAAAGAAAGTATAGATTGTATGAAGAATGGATGGAATGTGTAACAGTGCTAAATATATCCAGTTTTTTTGGTGTACTATGCCAAATTGAATGCCAAATAATCGAATATCAATTTTATTGATCGACCACTATAACTCGAAAGTGTAAATACTCGAACGTTCAAATTATCGAATGTTTGTTTGATCGAACGTTCAACGCATCTCATATTCGTTCTATCGAATTAGTACTTTTACCTAATTCATTCAATTTAAAACTATTTGAAATTATTCAATAATCATAAATTATAATAACGCCCTTGAATTGCTGTGACATCAGCAGCTCCTTGAGTTCTTTAATGTATTAAAATCTTTTAAAATCATCCGATTACGTAATATGAAATTGTAATATATTCAATTTAAATCAGCAATTTAGTTAAATCGATTGATACAATTCTGTCGTTTTTTGTGATTTTACATAATATTATAAAAGTCACAGTCGCTTCACGTGTCTCTTTTTGTGACCGCGCTGTTCTTTTAAACTACCTAACAGATTTTAATGCGGTTTTTACCATAATTTAGAGAATAATATATTCCAGAAGGTTTACAAGTATAATTCATTAAGGCGACTACATGACCTAAAGCGCGGTCACTGTCGGACTGCATAGAAAAGAAAGAGAAGCGTGATGACACAACGCTGGTAATTTATTCCAAAATATGTAGCAACTATCTTTTTACAAAAAATCTGTTGTTTGGACTAAAAAATTCAAACACTAGCTTTTTAGTACGTTGCTTGTAGAATAATCTGACAAAAAATTATAATGATTGTATGTATATTAGTATGGTTTTATTGTAAAATGTAAGTTTTTAGAAGTATCTTCATGATTTTTTGCTATCGTATCAAATTAGTCGTATTATGTTTTCAACACACTATCTTCTTAGTATATATCCTGAAGAATATCATATATTTTTCTAATTTTGTTTACTGTAGTCCATCATATACTTTTATTGTTTCTAAAACTTACGTTTTTTACGTTTACGTCCTGTAAGCCCCTTAACCGAGTACTGTAAACCGAACGAAGTAGGGGCGGGTTACTAATTATGAATAAAAACAGCCGTTTAGACTAGGCTTTATACATTGTTTATCCTATTAATATTATTCTATTATTCCTACTAATACGAGTATTATAATTAATGCGAAAGTTTCTGAGCATGGATGGATGGATGTTTGTTATTCTTGTACGCAAAAGCTACTGAACGGACCTCGATAAAACTTTACAGTCATATACAGTAACCGGTGATAAATATTGCACATCGACCTTTGGAAAGAGACAATCGGCTAATTTCGGCATCGTAGAGCGTTATCTCTGTCGCACGAAATACAAACAGTCCGGTATCTATTAGGAGCTGTTAAAACAATTATGATTTGCTTCTTTTGATAATTATTTTGATTCTTTGTATAAAATGGTTTTGTGTAAAAAGATCGATGTGCAATATTTATCGCCGGGTACTGTAGCTTATACATCAGAATAACACATAGGATACTTTTTATCCCGATGTACCTACGGGACCGAAACTTATGCAAATGGAACCGCGGGGCGGGGTGCTGCTAATAATTCAAATAAACGATTGCTTCTCAAATTATCGGCTGATTATATACGACCGCGTCGTTTACTCCTACACGAAGTTCTTTAAAATACACGTGTTTTATAAATATTGATGACAAGGACATGTGTATATTTTGACGCCTATTCACAATTTATTCAATACAAGTAGGTAATTAATAATTTGTCTGACCAATGACTACATGGTTTAGATGCCATTTACAATATATTATTATGGCAGTATAGGGGACATTTTATTTGGAATTAGGACGACAAGGTTTATTTGTAATTTTGATTAACAAATTGTTTGTTTCCTATGGAAACTTGGATAAGTCAGTTTCCCTAAGCCTTGACCTACAATCAAATAGTATCTGTTTAACTGTAGGTCAAGACCTTGTATGTTATGGGTCACTAATGAGATTTCTTTCCGTGATAATTATACCTACTGTTGAAATGAGGTTTCTGAAACAACAGCTGTTACAACCGCCGCGATCCAACAAAGCATCTATCTCGGAAAAAGCATAGTGTGGGCCCCTCCCAGCTAGATAGATTAACGACCATAAAAAGGTGCCTGGGATTGAATGTATGCGGAAGGCGGAGGACAGGGTGTTGTAGCGCAGCCTGGGTGAGGCTTGTCCAGCAGTGGACTGCGATAGGCTGACTTCATTGGTTTATTGATCTCGAATATCGTGTTATAGTACCCGGCCATAAATATTGCACATCGACCTTTGGAAAGAGACAATCGGCTAATTTCGGCTTCGTAGAGCGTTATCTCTGTCGCACGAAATACAAACTGTCCGGTATCTATTAGGAGCTGTTAAAACAATTATGATTTGCTTCTTTTGATAATTATTTTTATTCTTTGCATAAAATGGTTTTGTGTAAAAAGGTCGATGTGCAATATTTATCGCCGGGTAATGTAGTGATAATGTAGTTAAGTGTAGTCCTAAAACGGTGTATAATAGGTAAGTAACACGAATTTCGAAGGAACAATGGGCAAAAATAACTACGCAGTGGATCACAACTGAACAGGGGAGATACGGGAGGAGCTAGATTGGCTCACAATCGCATTAGACAAGAAATGGGGAAGAGCCTTTTCACTGCAGTGGAACAACATAGGCTTCAATAAATTGTATAAAATAAAGTCGTTTTTCGTATCTGTCTGTGTAACTGTAAACTACATAAGTCACAACGGATTTTGATGCTGTTTTCACCATAATTTAGAGAATTTATTCCGGAAAGTTTATCCGTTTAATACTTAACATAGGTAGCACAGAAATCTCTTGTTTATCTTGTCATCACATCAGTACTTTGCACCCGTGCAAAGCCACGGTAGGTCGCTAAGATAGTAAAATAATAATAATAGGTAACGTCTGATAAGTACTTAATGCTGACCTCCCAACGATCTATAAATAGTTTTGAGTTGTACCTAGAAGGCTTTTGTATCAGGATTTTAATCGAAAACTTAGACAAACGAACTAACTATAATAATGAATACAAAAAAACACTTAGTTGTCGTAGTACTTCTTCACATCGCTGTTATCCGAGAAATGTGCCCAGATAGGGTTACCATATGACAGGCGTTTGCCGCATTTGACAGGCATTTTAAGGTTTAGACAGGCGTGCGGCCGGCATTGGTCTGAGACAGGCATTTTTAAATTTCGCGCCCGCGCGCGCATCGCGGTTGCATAAATGCAAGCGCGCGGGCGCGAAATTCATGAAAATCTGCCAGTTTGTGTTCTCTATTTTGGCACACAATGCGAACGTAGAACGTACGTTTTCTCTCGTCAACGCCCAGTGAAGTAAAGAAAGAAATCGGCTGACAATTGAATCAGTAAAAGCAATATTGATTACTCAGGAAAATTACAAAACTGTATCTTGTGAAGATTTTTACGTTTATGTTTTATGAAAAGAACTATTACAGCGTTTTGCTTTAGACAGGCATTTTTCTGAAAATTCAGGCATTTTAGGTATCATAGACAGGCATCCCTCTATTTACATATGGTAACCCTATGCCCAGAAGACTTACTAAAAACACTTGCGCAAGTAGCAGCTAAATTATTATTAACTCTGTTTATCTTCTCCAAACAGACGCACAGTGCCGCTAATTTAATTTTTAAGTATTTGTCGCAAGTAAATATTTTGTCTCCGGCGTTCATTCAATGTTTTGAGCCAACCACTAACTACGTCACAGAACATTTCTATTCAGTGTCAAATGCGCACTCACTAGACCTAAATATTTGAACATTATTAACGTTTCTATCACAAAAAGCAACTTTTTCGTAAGGTTACTGTGATTGACGTATATAACACGGCTGAACAAATAAACAATGCATCCTGTCACCTGAGTTTTGAATTAGTAAAATTAATTTTCCTGTTTTTAAGCAATTCTTAGGCTGTAGATAAAACCAATGACACACTGTCAGTGTGTCTTCCCACACATTGTCATTCTCCGAAGGCGTAATATTTTCATTTACGCAAAAGTTAACGTAAAACACAAATACAACATACCTACAAACCGTTGAGCATTCAATTAGCAGGAACATGTGACTAGGCAGAAGCATACCTTTTTAATTTGTGAAAAAGAAACTAGTTTCACTAATTTAACGAAATATGTAAAAGCAGAAGACGTTAACCTGTTACGAAATTAAATTTAATATTCCTGTCCGATTGTACAATTAATTATAATTTACAAGCTTATAAAATCTGTAAATGAGCAGCGGGTCATCGAGCTGAAAGTTGCCATGAGAACACAACTAATAGATGTGTCCAGTTCAAGAGTGGAACATCACCAGGTACTTAAGAAGTGGTTAATAAAGACGATCAAATAGATATTTAGAACTGGTTTACTCTCATAATGTTCATTCCCAAGTATTTTTCGAGCGAATTAATAATAATTCGCTAATACATGATTAGGCATATATTTATGTGCTTAATCGTGTGTTCGGCTCGAGAGATTAAAAAATCATGGGAAAAGTAAATTAAGTGTTCTTGTCAATTTTATTTGGCAGAAAGACCATTTTAATCGATGCTTCTTCTCGGAATCACTATAGGTAATTGCATTAAAAAGTAGAAAACGAATAAAACATGCTGTCGCCTGTTCATTTATTGTGTTAATTGATTATCAGAGAGAAATTCGGTTTACTAAATGAGTAATCGACCCATCACTAAGTACAGACGCCAGTACATCAAGCTACCCGAAACTGTAAAATTTTCCCAATCAACTTTGAACCTTATGCTTTAGCGATAAAGTTGAAAATCTAATAAAGAAATTTGACAGATTGTAGTAGCTTGATGTGTTGGCGTCTGTACATTATTCCTCTGTCAAACCTATTTGACCTTCAACTCTTTGAACATCGATTGAACTGACACATCTTTATGGTCAGAAAGCTAGCCACCGTTATCTTGTATCTTATCATTATTTAAAATAGTAGCAGCGTAGTGGACTTAAATTAAGTATTTTTATTAACCTCCGCCAAAGTGAAATTTTGATGTAGTATGCTTTTGTAAGCAAGGAGCTACCACCTATTTTTTTTTATTTATGGCCCTTGAAAACTTGTCAATGCTTATCTTGTCAATGTTAATGTTCTTTTTTCTTTAATGGTGATGTATGTTCTTCATTTCTATCGCATGTAATATTGTCAGTATTTTTAGAAGTTACTTTATGGCCTGTTAGACTGAGAGAAATTAAGTAACTAAATGACTAATCACTATCATCACTAAGCCCATTAGGTATTCCTCCGTCAAACGTATTTGACCTTCAACTCGTCGAAGACTAACTGAACACATATCATTTGAACTGACACATCTTTATGGTCAGAAAGCTGATGACCGTTATCTTGTATCTTATCGTTATTTAAAATAGTAGCAGCATAGTGGACACCTATTAAGTATTTGTATGTTTATACTTGGTCATAGCATGCTGAAAGCTAGTCAATTGTTATTGATGTTAATGTTTTTCGTTAATGGTGATCTACGACTTTCTGTTAAAATTACGAGGGCTTTAGTATGAATATATAATGCACTAGCTTTTGCGCGCGGCTTCGCCCGTGTGGACATCGGAAATGATCCCACGGGAACGTGAATCCTATCATTCAAATCCATTCAGCCTTTAAAGCGTTAAAGGTAACAGACAACAGGTTTTTATGGTTCTAAATGTCTAACTGAATCATCATCATCATCATCATCAGCCTATAATGTTCCCACTGCTGGGACACAGGCCTCCTCTCAGTGAGAGGGAGTGGGCCGTAATCCACCACGCGGGCCCAGTGCGGGTTGGTAGATGTCACATGTCTTCGAATTTTTGGTTCTAGGACATGCCGGTTTCCTCACGATGTTTTCCTTCACCGTTTTGTGAGCAGTGGTGATGAAATAATTTACACAAAGTAAAGCGCCTGTCTGGGTTCGAACCTACGACCTACAACTCGTAAGTCGCGGCCGTTACCACTTGGCCACCACACCACTGCTCTAACTGAATAATAATGTCTAATATAATAATAACTAATTTTAATATTATCATCATTAATTCGAAATACTCTAGCGCCGCCATTGACCACGTATTACCTACATAATAGCTAAGTTATTTTAAGACTTGAAATTGTAATAACTTTTAAGCGGGAAGCTTTTTTGAATTGATTTTTTTTACTTTTAAGCGTGGGGCTATTTCTAACGATAAATATAATAAAATAAATAATAAAATATAGTCAGAACCCGTATCTTGAGGAGGTTCTGACCTTATTTCCAGTTCCTTAAATTTCTTAAAAAGAGGTACACAAAAAATTCAAATCATGTGAATTTTAAAATCATCCCCTATTTTACTCCCTTGGGGAATGATTTTTCAAGAACGCTGAAACAATTTTTCTTTTCTTACCAAAAGCATATTTTTTTTTATATCTCTAACTAAAGAAATGCCAAGTTTCTCATACCAACTTACATCCCCTATATCACCCCCTTTTTGGATTATTTTTGAGACAAAATGTAGCCTATGTCTTCCTTCCCCAGGCTGCCATCTATTTCCTTGCCAAATTTCATTGAAATCCGTTTAGTGGTTTAGGCGTGAAAAGGTAACATTCAAAAATACAAACAGACAGAGTTACTTACGAATTTACAATATTTGTATAGATTTATAGTGGTGTGTGTTAATATTATTTATTGGGCTAATGTCAGAAAAGTAATAATAATTTCCACTAGCTCCTCGTCTACTAAAGTTCGTACTACATACGTCAGTATGATATGTGGTGAGATATGGTTCAATATCTCAATATTGAACCGTATCTCACCACTATTCAGACATATTTCGCGCATATTAACATATTAATTAATTAATAAATTGCCAGCACTCAAGAATTTTTATCCATATGTAATCCGCTATAGATTCGGCATCGGACATGTGTAGGTATCAACCGAGTCGGCATCATTATATAATAGGATAACGTGTTTCTTTAAATTAATATTTGCTCAATGTCACTAGACACAAGATAAGCGCTGATAATCATGAATTGTTGAATTTTCTAGCCGTTTATAGCTCTTGAATGAGCTAGGAATTTAATCTTTATTTAAAACTATTTATAAAAGCCTACCCATTGGAATAGATTAATGAATAATCAGTCAATCAGTGACCAAATAAAATTTATATATCTTTACAGAAGTTAACATTTTTTTTGTATATCTTTATAGATTGATAGATATTTATAAAAGTAAGTAGAAAAACAAGTAGGGTAGTAACTTGTCTAGCTGACAAGCGGGAAGACAAAAGATGAAAAAAAAAATAAAAACGTAAATCCATTCTATGAATAATTATGGATGATAAACATTACATATTATTATAACAAACCGCTGGTTTTAATAAAATTTACTCATCCCGGTACGGAGATCTCATACCTAAAGAGCTCACATTACCTACTCTACGCTGGCTTCTAGTATGGCAGGAGTCCGGTAAAATAACAAAAGTTCAAGTGCACTCAACAAAAAATGTTATTTAATTTTTTTTCCGATATTGCATGCATATTGCGTCTAGCGTACAAATCCTAACAGTCCTGAAATTATCGATATTTAATGTTATGTTTATGGCGCCTGCGCCTACAATGGTTAGTCATATCACCATTATTATGAAGCAGCTAGAATTAATTATGATAATAATATGTCATAAAAGATACTTGTTCATTGATGCTGACTCACTACTCAAATTAGAACCTTTGTTGTATTCTGTATTTTATTATGATAATTATTATTATCATTTTGGTGAAGAGGTCGCAGTTCACGTAGATGTTAGTCATATGCAAGGAGCGGTGATATCCCAAAGGTGTCTCACCCATCAGGTTCTTGTTCATAAAAGTTTAGACTAAAGTTACGTAGCCAATATGTCGATGCAGATAAAGTTGCCATACTAACAACGGCCGTGGCGACCAATCTTAGCGGAGATTAGTCATCGGTGCGGGAGATATTATAGTGCACAAGTGTGTGCGAAGACACAGGTGCGCTCTCACTTTTCTCACTGTCATTGTCCGATGGGACGACAATCCGACACGACCGGAGAGAGATCATGCGCAGGACCAACGTTCCGAGCCACGGGGGTATCAGTATCACACCGCCAACTTCCAAACTCCGAGCTGTTACTAAGAAATTCCCAAAGGAAAAACCCTACATGACTTTGCTCGACCCGGAAATCGAACCCAGGACCCCACGCTCGGCAGTCGCGGATGCGACCAATGGGGTCCAGTACCCAGCGATAAATATTGCACATCGACCTTTGGAAAGAGACAATCGGCTAATTTCGGCTTCGTAGAGCGTTATCTCTGTCGCACGAAATACAAACAGTCCGGTATCTATTAGGAGCTGTTAAAACAATTATGATTTGCTTCTTTTGATAATTATTTTATTTCTTTGTATAAAATACAAAAAAAAGGTAAAGGTCGATGTGCAATATTTATCGCCGGGTACTGTAGTTAACATTACACACACTATTACATTGCAAAAGTGTGCGAGAGCATTAGATCTGTAGAGAAAATGAATCTACGAGAGTGATTACCATGCGTCGGAGGCAGTCGCTCACCGAGTTACACTCTAATATAGTAACAATGAGAAGAAAAACTACAAATTAAATCAATCAACTCAGCCCATTGCAGTTCACTGCTGGACATAGGCCTCTGCCAGGCCGCGTCACAATAATCTGTCCTCCGCCTTCCGCATTCAGTATGTCCCAGCCACCTTCTTTAGGTCGCCCGTCCATCTAGCTGGGGGGCGTCCCACACTACGCTTGACGATACGCGGTCTCTACTCCAGGACTCTTCTACTCCACCGGCCAACGGTCCTTCGACAAATATGGCCAGCCCACTGCCACTTCAGTTTGCTTACTCTGCAAGCTATGTCAGTAACTCCGGTCCTTTTACGGATAATTTCATTCCTGATTTTATACTTCAAAGAGACTCCAAGCATAGCTCGCTCCATAGTGCGCTGAGTGAGCTTGAATTTGTTAACCAACCCGACCATCACCACCACGTTTCAACACCGTATGTCATACAAAATGCCATATTTTAGAGCAAAAAGTTAGTTTCAAAACACCAAACTAAATTTAAAAGGTGAACAGTAAAATATCAATCTACTGTAAAAATTATCGTCTGTCCGTCCGTCCATTCGTCCATTGAACCTAATGTGTTCAAACATAGGCCTTAAAACGCCCTCAACAAAAAACGGTCACAGGGATAATTGCCATATACACCATACTTGGCTAATGGATTTATACTCCAGTATATTATAAACAGAAAGTCGAATTAAGAATAAAACTGTGATTAATGGAGCCAATGCCTTTGAAATATAATGAAAATAATCCAAACAAATAAATGATTATGATCAATCTCTGACAAAGTCGACAATTAATAAATTATATTTAGTAAAATTAAGAGTTTTTACCCATTCGGGTCTCTAACACCTGTTGCACGTTTCAAAACACATATGACAGTAAGGGTAAAAAAAATAAACTCAGTAGTTTCTAAGGACCGTATTAATTAATCATTTATCAGAATACCTATGGGTGCAAAAGTCCGCACTCGGGGTATGCTAGCGACAAATGAAACGAAGTATTCTCGGAGTATACTAACTGACCGTATATGAAACAGTTATACTTCGTCTCAAAACAAAAATCGTAGACGTAAATAACACACCCGCCAAATTAAAATATAACTGGGCAGGCCACATTTGCTGCATGTCATACAGAATTGAGCAGAATTATCACAGATTGGGTTCCGAACAACATCATCAGAAACCGACGCATTAGGCCCAGAAGGAAATGACGTAATGGGTTCGACTACCCACCTAAACGATTGGGCTCAAATTAAAAAGAGAGAGAAAATGGGAAGAAGTAAGGGAGGCCTTTCCCTATGATTATAATAATAAGCAAAGTTCTTAGATAAATAGAGAAAAAAATCTGATAAAGTTCGCTCTTTAATACATCTTTATAGGAAATAATGTTCTTCGGGGATACGACAGGGGAATGTGGGATGTCAACCTTACTAAAACTACCTTAAGTAAAATGAAGACACCTAGACATCGAGATCCAACAGCCCAAAGATTGTCACAAGTGGTGATAGATCGTGGCTACATCACGACGCTCAGCAATGAGCAAACTATTGAAAGAAGAGGAAAATTACCCCAGTGGTCACCATCAGCACAAGGGTTTCTTTTAAAAGACCAATTCCAGAACCCCCTATGCAATGCCTGTTATATCCCATAAATGTGATGTGATGTGTAGTTTTTATTTTGTTAATCACGGTTGGATTATAACCTAACCTAACAACCGACAAACATTCCATGCACTTTTTTTATGATTATTATACTATATAAAGCTCGATTACCACTGACTCACTGATTGACATAATTGTTCTCCCAGATGGTGAAGGGGGAGGTGGGTATATTTTTACAGATTCGTATACAAGTAACTCTCACGACTATGGGAAAAATCCCAAACCTCCCCTTTTCCACCCCACTCTCCCCCCTCCCTATCGTATCTCGGAAACTAAGAGTCTCGTGTTTTGTTGTTTTACGGATTCGTATAGAGGAGGCTCGGAAAAGTAAAATCCATTTTTCAAAGTTGCCCCCCTTGCCCCCCTTCTCCCCCCCCTCTAGGTAGATCTCGGAAGTTAAGAGACTTGGAACATTTTCTTTTTCAGATTCATATCAAGGGGCCCAGAGTTGGTCAAAATCATTTTTCAAAACTTCCCCCTCTCCCCCCTTCACCCCTCCCCCCATCGTATCTCGGAAATTAAGAAACCTGGGTTTTGTTTTTTTACGGATTCGTATAGAGGAGGCTCGGAAAAGTAAAATCCATTTTTCAAAGTTGCCCCCCTTGCCCCCCTTCTCCCCCCCTCTAGGTAGATCTCAGAAGTTAAGAGACTTGGAACATTTTTTTTTTCAGATTCATATTAAGGGGCCCAGAGTTGGTCAAAATCATTTTTCAAAACTCCCCCCTCTCCCCCCTTCACCCCTCCCCCCATCGTAAGAAATACTCCTCAAAAACACGACCCCGCGAGCTGCTTGCAGCTCGCGCAAGGCCCAAATACTTTTTACAAGGGTAAGAAATACTCCTCAAAAACACGACCCCGCGAGCTGCTTGCAGCTCGCGCAACGCCCAAATACTTTTTACAAGGGTAAGAAATACTCCTCAAAAACACGACCCCGCGAGCTGCTTGCAGCTCGCGCAACGCCCAAATACTAGTTATATTATATAAAGCTCGATTACCACTCACTGACATAATTGTTCTCCCAGATGGTGAAGGGGGAGGTGGGTATATTTTTACAGATTCGTATACAAGTAACTCTCACGAGTATGGGAAAAATCCCAAACCTCCCCTTTTCCACCCCACTCTCCCCCCTCCCTATCGTATCTCGGAAACTAAGAGTGCCGTGTTTTGTTGTTTTACGGATTCGTATAGAGGAGGCTCGGAAAAGTAAAATTCATTTTTCAAAGTTGCCCCCTTGCCCCCCTTCTCCCCCCCCCCTCTAGGCAGATCTCGGAAGTTAAGAGACTTGGAACATTTTTTTTTTCAGATTCATATCAAGGGGCCCAGAGTTGGTCAAAATCATTTTTCAAAACTCCCCCCACTCCCCCCTTTCACCCCTCCCCCCATCGTATCTCGGAAATTAAGAAACCTGGGTTTTGTTTTTTTACGGATTCGTATAGAGGAGGCTCGGAAAAGTAAAATCCATTTTTCAAAGTTGCCCCCCTTGCCCCCCTTCTCCCCCTCTCTAGAGGTAGATCTCGGAAGTTAAGACTTGGTACATTATTATACTATATAAAGCTCGATTACCACTCACTGACTCACTGACATAATTGTTCTCCCAGATGGTGAAGGGGGAGGTGGGTATATTTTTACAGATTCGTATAGAAGTAACTCTCACGAGTATGGGAAAAATCCCAAACCTCCCCTTTTCCACCCCACTCTCCCCCCCTCCCTATCGTATCTCGGAAACTAAGAGTCCCGTGTTTTGTTGTTTTACGGATTCGTATAGAGGAGGCTCGGAAAAGCAAAATCCATTTTTCAAAGTTGCCCCCCTTGCCCCCCTTCTCCCCCCCCCTCTAGGTAGATCTCGGAAGTTAAGAGACTTGGAACATTTTTTTTTTCAGATTCATATCAAGGGGCCCAGAGTTGGTCAAAATCATTTTTCAAAACTCCCCCCTCTCCCCCCCTTCACCCCTCCCCCCATCGTATCTCGGAAATTAAGAAACCTGCGTTTTGTTTTTTTACGGATTCGTATAGAGGAGGCTCGGAAAAGTAAAAACCATTTTTCAAAATTCCCCCCCATTCTCTCCCCCTTCTCCCCCCCTTTAGGCGGATCTCGGAAGTTAAGACTTGGAACATTATCTTATTATTATACTATATAAAGCTCGATGGAGGTGGGTATATTTTTACAGATTCGTATAGAAGTAACTCTCACGAGTATGGGAAAAATCCCAAACCTCCCCTTTTCCACCCCACTCTCCCCCCTCCCTATCGTATCTCGGAAACTAAGAGTCCCGTGTTTTGTTGTTTTACGGATTCGTATAGAGGAGGCTCGGAAAAGTAAAATCCATTTTTCAAAGTTGCCCCTTTGCCCCCCTTCTCCCCCCCCCCCCCTTCTAGGTAGATCTCGGAAGTTAAGAGACTTGGAACATTTTTTTTTTCAGATTCATATCAAGGGGCCCAGAGTTGGTCAAAATCATTTTTCATAACTCGCCCCTCTCCCCCCCTTCACCCCTCCCCCCATCGTATCTCGGAAATTAAGAAACCTGAGTTTTGTTTTTTTACGGATTCGTATAGAGGAGGCTCGGAAAAGTAAAAACCATTTTTCAAAATTCAAACCTCCCCTTTTCCATTCCACCCCACTCTCCCCCCTGCCTATTGTATCTCGGAAACTAAGAGTCCCGTGTTTTTTTGTTTTACGGATTCGTATAGAGGAGGCTCGGAAAAGTAAAATCCATTTTTCAAAGTTGCCCCCTTGCCCCCCTTCTCCCCCCCCCCCCCTCTAGATAGATCTCGGAAGTTTGGAGACTTGGAACATTTTTTTTCAGATTCATATCAAGGGGCCCAGAGTTGGTCAAAATCATTTTTCAAAACTCCCCCCTCTCGCCCCCTTCACCCCTCCCCCCCTCGTATCTCGGAAACTAGGTAGCGGTAAAGCGAAGCGTAGCGTAGCGTAGGGATAAGGTCACGATAGCTTTCCGGTAGTAGGTAGGTCCTGAGTGGAGCGAACCTGCGAGACCGAGTTATTATTATTCTTTTTATTATTATTATTATTTATATAAAGCTCGTTATACTATATAAAGCTCGATTACCACTCACTGACATAATTGTTCTCCCAGATGGTGAAGGGGGAGGTGGGTATATTTTTACAGATTCGTATAGAAGTGACTCTCACGAGTATGGGAAAAATCCCAAACCTCCCCTTTTCCACCCCACTCTCCCCCCTCCCTATCGTATCTCGGAAACTAAGAGTCCCGTGTTTTGTTGTTTTACGGATTCGTATAGAGGAGGCTCGGAAAAGTAAAATCCATTTTTCAAAGTTGCCCCCCTTGCCCCCCTTCTCCCCCCCTCTAGGTAGATCTCGGAAGTTAAGAGACTTGGAAAATTTTTTTTTTCAGATTCACATCAAGGGGCCCAGAATTGGTCAAAATCATTCTTCAAAACTCCCCCCTCTCCCCCCTTCACCCCTCCCCCCATCGTATCTCGGAAATTAGGAAACCTGGGTTTTGTTTTTTACGGATTCGTATAGAGGAGGCTCGGAAAAGTAAAAACCATTTTTAAAAATTCAAACCTCCCCTTTTCCATTCCACCCCACTCTCCCCCATCCCTATCGTATCTCGGAAACTAAGAGTCCCGTGTTTTGTTGTTTTACGGATTCGTATAGAGGAGGCTCGGAAAAGTAAAATCCATCTTTCAAAGTTGCCCCCCTTGCCCCCCTTCTCCCCCCCTCTAGAGGTAGATCTCGGAAGTTAAGAGACTTGGAACATTTTTTTTTTCAGATTCATATCAAGAAGCCCAGAGTTGGTCAAAATCATTTTTCAAAACTCCCCCCTCTCCCCCCATCGTAAGAAATACTCCTCAAAAACAAGACCCCGCGAGCTGCTTGCAGCTCGCGCAACGCCCAAATACTTTTTACAAGGGCAAGAAATACTCCTCAAAAACACGACCCCGCGAGCTGCTTGCAGCTCGCGCAACGCCCAAATACTAGTTATACTATATAAAGCTCGATTACCACTCACTGACATAATTGTTCTCCCAGATGGTGAAGGGGGAGGTGGGTATATTTTTACAGATTCGTATACAAGTAACTCTCACGAGTATGGGAAAAATCCCAAACCTCCCCTTTTCCACCCCACTCTCCCCCCTCCCTATCGTATCTCGGAAACTAAGAGTCCCGTGTTTTGTTGTTTTACGGATTCGTATAGAGGAGGCTCGGAAAAGTAAAATCCATTTTTCAAAGTTGCCCCCCTTCTCCCCCCCTTCACCCCTCCCCCATCGTATCTCGGAAATTAAGAAACCTGGGTTTTGTTTTTTTATGGATTCGTATAGAGGAGGCTCGGAAAAGTAAAAACCATTTTTCAAAATTCAAACCTCCCCTTTTCCATTCCACCTAACTCTCCCCCATCCCTATCGTATCTCGGAAACTAAGGGTCCCGTGTTTTGTTGTTTTACGGATTCGTATAGAGGAGGCTCGGAAAAGTAAAATCCATTTTTCAAAGTTGCCCCCCTTGCCCCCCTTCTCCCCCCCCCCCTCTAGGTATATCTCGGAAGTTAAGAGACTTGGAACATTTTTTTTTTCAGATTCATATCAAGGGGCCCAGAGTTGGTCAAAATCATTTTTCATAACTCGCCCCTCTCCCCCCCTTCACCCCTCCCCCCCATCGTATCTCGGAAATTAAGAAACCTGCGTTTTGTTTTTTTACGGATTCGTATAGAGGAGGGTCGGAAAAGTAAAAACCATTTTTCAAAATTCCCCCCATTCTCTCCCCCTTCTCCCCCCTTTAGGCGGATCTCGGAAGTTAAGACTTGGAACATTATTATATATTATTATATTATATAAAGCTCGATTACCACTCACTGACATAATTGTTCTCCCAGATGGTGAAGGGGGAGGTGGGTATATTTTTACAGATTCGTATAGAAGTAACTCTCACGAGTATGGGAAAAATCCCAAACCTCCCCTTTTCCACCCCACTCTCCCCCATCCCTATCGTATCTCGGAAACTAAGAGTCCCGTGTTTTGTTGTTTTACGGATTCGTATAGAGGAGGTTCGGAAAAGTAAAATCCATTTTTCAAAGTTGCCCCCCTTGCCCCCCTTCTCCCCCCCTCTAGGTAGATCTCGGAAGTTGAGAGACTTGGAACATTTTTTTTTTCAGATTCATATCAAGGGGCCCAGAGTTGGTCAAAATCATTTTTCAAAACTCCCCCCTCTCCCCCCCTTCACCCCTCCCCTCATCGTAAGAAATACTCCTCAAAAACACGACCCCGCGAGCTGCTTGCAGCTCGCGCAACGCCCAAATACTAGTTATTATATTATATAAAGCTCGATTACCACTCACTGACATAATTGTTCTCCCAGATGGTGAAGGGGGAGGTGGGTATATTTTTACAGATTCGTATACAAGTAACTCTCACGAGTATGGGAAAAATCCCAAACCTCCCCTTTTCCACCCCACTCTCCCCCCTCCCTATCGTATCTCGGAAACTAAGAGTGCCGTGTTTTGTTGTTTTACGGATTCGTATAGAGGAGGCTCGGAAAAGTAAAATCCATTTTTCAAAGTTGCCCCCTTGCCCCCCTTCTCCCCCCCCCCCTCTAGGTAGATCTCGGAAGTTAAGAGACTTGGAACATTTTTTTTTTCAGATTCATATCAAGGGGCCCAGAGTTGGTCAAAATCATTTTTCATAACTCGCCCCTCTCCCCCCCTTCACCCCTCCCCCCATCGTATCTCGGAAATTAAGAAACCTGCGTTTTGTTTTTTTACGGATTCGTATAGAGGAGGGTCGGAAAAGTAAAAACCATTTTTCAAAATTCCCCCCATTCTCTCCCCCTTCTCCCCCCTTTAGGCGGATCTCGGAAGTTAAGACTTGGAACATTATTATATATTATTATACTATATAAAGCTCGATTACCACTCACTGACATAATTGTTCTCCCAGATGGTGAAGGGGGAGGTGGGTATATTTTTACAGATTCGTATACAAGTAACTCTCACGAGTATGGGAAAAATCCCAAACCTCCCCTTTTCCACCCCACTCTCCCCCCTCCCTATCGTATCTCGGAAACTAAGAGTCCCGTGTTTTGTTGTTTTACGGATTCGTATAGAGGAGGCTCGGAAAAGTAAAATCCATTTTTCAAAGTTGCCCCCCTTCTCCCCCCCTTCACCCCTCCCCCATCGTATCTCGGAAATTAAGAAACCTGGGTTTTGTTTTTTTATGGATTCGTATAGAGGAGGCTCGGAAAAGTAAAAACCATTTTTCAAAATTCAAACCTCCCCTTTTCCATTCCACCTAACTCTCCCCCATCCCTATCGTATCTCGGAAACTAAGGGTCCCGTGTTTTGTTGTTTTACGGATTCGTATAGAGGAGGCTCGGAAAAGTAAAATCCATTTTTCAAAGTTGCCCCCTTGCCCCCCTTCTCCCCCCCCCCCTCTAGGTAGATCTCGGAAGTTAAGAGACTTGGAACATTTTTTTTTTCAGATTCATATCAAGGGGCCCAGAGTTGGTCAAAATCATTTTTCATAACTCGCCCCTCTCCTCCCCTTCACCCCTCCCCCCATCGTATCTCGGAAATTAAGAAACCTGCGTTTTGTTTTTTTACGGATTCGTATAGAGGAGGGTCGGAAAAGTAAAAACCATTTTTCAAAATTCCCCCCATTCTCTCCCCCTTCTCCCCCCTTTAGGCGGATCTCGGAAGTTAAGACTTGGAACATTATTATATATTATTATATTATATAAAGCTCGATTACCACTCACTGACATAATTGTTCTCCCAGATGGTGAAGGGGGAGGTGGGTATATTTTTACAGATTCGTATAGAAGTAACTCTCACGAGTATGGGAAAAATCCCAAACCTCCCCTTTTCCACCCCACTCTCCCCCCTCCCTATCGTATCTCGGAAACTAAGAATCCCGTGTTTTGTTGTTTTACGGATTCGTATAGAGGAGGCTCGGAAAAGTAAAATCCATTTTTCAAAGTTGCCCCCTTGCCCCCCTTCTCCCCCCCCTCTAGGTAGATCTCGGAAGTTAAGAGACTTGGAACATTTTTTTTTTCAGATTCATATCAAGGGGCCCAGAGTTGGTCAAAATCATTTTTCAAAACTCCCCCCTCTCCCCCCCTTCACCCTTCCCCCCATCGTAAGAAATACTCCTCAAAAACACGACCCCGCGAGCTGCTTGCAGCTCGCGCAACGCCCAAATACTTTTTACAAGGGTAAGAAATACTCCTCAAAAACACGACCCCGCGAGCTGCTTGCAGCTCGCGCAACGCCCAAATACTAGTTATTATATTATATAAAGCTCGATTACCACTCACTGACATAATTGTTCTCCCAGATGGTGAAGGGGGAGGTGGGTATATTTTTACAGATTCGTATAGAAGTAACTCTCACGAGTATGGGAAAAATCCTAAACCTCCCCTTTTCCACCCCACTCTCCCCCCTCCCTATCGTATCTCGGAAACTAAGAGTCCCGTGTTTTGTTGTTTTACGGATTCGTATAGAGGAGGCTCGGAAAAGTATAATCCATCTTTCAAAGTTGCCCCCCTTGCCCCCCTTCTCCCCCCCTCTAGAGGTAGATCTCGGGAGTTAAGAGACTTGGAACATTTTTTTTTTCAGATTCATATCAAGGGGCCCCGAGTTGGTCAAAATCATTTTTCAAAACTCCCCCCTCTCCCCCCCTTCGCTCCTCTCCCCATCGTATCTCGGAAATTAAGAGTCCCGTGTTTTGTTGTTTTACGAATTCGTATAGAGGAGGCTCGGAAAAGTAAAAACCATTTTTCAAAATTCAAACCTCCCCTTTTCCATTCCACCCCACTTTCCCCCATCCCTATCGTATCTCGGAAACTAAGAGTCCCGTGTTTTGTTGGTTTACGGATTCGTATAGAGGAGGCTCGGAAAAGTAAAATCCATTTTTCAAAGTTGCCCCCTTGCCCCCCTTCTCCCCCCCCCTCTAGGTAGATCTCGGAAATTAAGAGACTGTGAACATTTTTTTTTTCAGATTCATATCAAGGGGCCCAGAGTTGGTCAAAATCATTTTTCAAAACTCCCCCCTCTCCCCCCTTCACCCCTCCCCCCATCGTATCTCGGAAATTAAGAAACCTGGGTTTTGTTTTTTTACGGATTCGTATAGAGGAGGCTCGGACAAGTAAAAACCATTTTTCAAAATTCCCCCCATTCTCTCCCCCTTCTCCCCCCTTTAGGCGGATCTCGGAAGTTAAGACTTGGAACATTATTATTTATATAAAGCTCGATTACCATTATTATATTATATAAAGCTCGATTACCACTCACTGACATAATTGTTCTCCCAGATGGTGAAGGGGGAGGTGGGTATATTTTTACAGATTCGTATAGAAGTAACTCTCACGAGTATGGGAAAAATCCTAAACCTCCCCTTTTCCACCCCACTCTCCCCCCCTCCCTATCGTATCTCGGAAACTAAGAGTCCCGTGTTTTGTTGTTTTACGGATTCGTATAGAGGAGGCTCGGAAAAGTATAATCCATCTTTCAAAGTTGCCCCCCTTGCCCCCCTTCTCCCCCCCTCTAGAGGTAGATCTCGGAAGTTAAGAGACTTGGAACGTTTTTTTTTTCAGATTCATATCAAGGGGCCCAGAGTTGGTCAAAATCATTTTTCAAAACTCCCCCCTCTCCCCCCCTTCACCCCTCCCCCCATCGTATCTCGGAAATTAAGAAACCTGGGTTTTGTTTCTTTACGGATTCGTATAGAGGAGGCTCGGAAAAGTAAAAACCATTTTTCAAAATTCAAACCTCCCCTTTTCCATTCCACCCCACTCTCCCCCATCCCTATCGTATCTCGGACACTAAGAGTCCCGTGTTTTGTTGTTTTACGGATTCGTATAGAGGAGGCTCGGAAAGGTAAAATCCATTTTTCAAAGTTGCCCCCCTTGCCCCCTTCTCCCCCCCTCTAGGTAGATTTCGGAAGTTAAGAGACTTGGAACATTATTATATTATATTATTATTATTATACTATATAAAGCTCGATTACCACTCACTGACTGACTGACTCACTGACATAATTGTTCTCCCAGATGGTGAAGGGGGAGGTGGGTATATTTTTACAGATTCGTATAGAAGTAACTCTCACGAGTATGGGAAAAATCCCAAACCTCCCCTTTTCCACCCCACTCTCCCCCCTCCCTATCGTATCTCGGAAACTAAGAGTCCCGTGTTTTGTTGTTTTACGGATTCGTATAGAGGAGGCTCGGAAAAGTAAAATTCATTTTTCAAAGTTGCCCCCCTTGCCCCCCTTCTCCCCCCCTCTAGGTAGATCTCGGAAGTTAAGAGACTTGGAAATTTTTTTTTTTCAGATTCATATCTAGGGGCCCAGAGTTGGTCAAAATCATTTTTCAAAACTCCCCCCGCTCCCCCCTTCACCCCTCCCCCCATCGTAAGAAATACTCCTCAAAAACACGACCCCGCGAGCTGCTTGCAGCTCGCGCAACGCCCAAATACTTTTTACAAGGGTAAGAAATACTCCTCAAAAACACGACCCCGCGAGCTGCTTGCAGCTCGCGCAACGCCCAAATACTAGTTATATTATACTATATAAAGCTCGATTACCACTCACTGACTGACTGACTCACTGACATAATTGTTCTCCCAGATGGTGAAGGGGGAGGTGGGTATATTTTTACAGATTCGTATAGAAGTAACTCTCACGAGTATGGGAAAAATCCCAAACCTCCCCTTTTCCACCCCACTCTCCCCCCTCCCTATCGTATCTCGGAAACTAAGAGTCCCGTGTTTTGTTGTTTTACGGATTCGTATAGAGGAGGCTCGGAAAAGTAAAATCGATTTTTCAAAGTTGCCCCCTTGCCCCCCTTCTCTTCCCCCCTCTAGGTAGATCTCGGAAGTTGAGAGACTTGGAACATTTTTTTTTTCAGATTCATATCAAGGGGCCCAGAGTTGGTCAAAATCATTTTTCAAAACTCCCCCCTCCCCCCCCTTCACCCCTCCCCCCATCGTAAGAAATACTCCTCAAAAACACGACCCCGCGAGCTGCTTGCAGCTCGCGCATCGCCCAAATACTTTTTACAAGGGTAAGAAATACTCCTCAAAAACACGACCCCGCGAGCTGCTTGCAGCTCGCGCAACGCCCAAATACTAGTATACTATATAAAGCTCGATTACCACTGACTGACTGACATAAATGTTCTCCCAGATGGTGAAGGGGGAGGTGGGTATATTTTTACAGATTCGTATACAAGTAACTCTCACGAGTATGGGAAAAATCCCAAACCTCCCCTTTTCCACCCCACTCTCCCCCCTCCCTATCGTATCTCGGAAACTAAGAGTCCCGTGTTTTGTTGTTTTACGGATTCGTATAGAGGAGGCTCGGAAAAGTAAAATCCATTTTTCAAAGTTGCCCCCTTGCCCCCCTTCTCCCCCCCCCCCTCTAGATAGATCTCGGAAGTTAAGAGACTTGGAACGTTTTTTTTTTCAGATTCATATCAAGGGGCCCAGAGTTGGTCAAAATCATTTTTCAAAACTCCCCCCTCTCCCCCCTTCACCCCTCCCCCCATCGTATCTCGGAAATTAAGAAACCTGGGTTTTGTTTCTTTACGGATTCGTATAGAGGAGGCTCGGAAAAGTAAAAACCATTTTTCAAAATTCAAACCTCCCCTTTTCCATTCCACCCCACTCTCCCCCATCCCTATCGTATCTCGGACACTAAGAGTCCCGTGTTTTGTTGTTTTACGGATTCGTATAGAGGAGGCTCGGAAAGGTAAAATCCATTTTTCAAAGTTGCCCCCCTTGCCCCCTTCTCCCCCCCTCTAGGTAGATTTCGGAAGTTAAGAGACTTGGAACATTATTATATTATATTATTATACTATATAACTCGTTATACTATATAAAGCTCGATTACCACTCACTGACTCACTGACATAATTGTTCTCCCAGATGGTGAAGGGGGAGGTGGGTATATTTTTACAGATTCGTATAGAAGTAACTCTCACGAGTATGGGAAAAATCCCAAACCTCCCCTTTTCCACCCCACTCTCCCCCCTCCCTATCGTATCTCGGAAACTAAGAGTCCCGTGTTTTGTTGTTTTACGGATTCGTATAGAGGAGGCTCGGAAAAGTAAAATCCATTTTTCAAAGTTGCCCCCTTGCCCCCCTTCTCCCCCCCCCTCTAGATAGATCTCGGAAGTTAAGAGACTTGGAACGTTTTTTTTTTCAGATTCATATCAAGGGGCCCAGAGTTGGTCAAAATCATTTTTCAAAACTCCCCCCTCTCCCCCCCTTCACCCCTCCCCCCATCGTATCTCGGAAATTAAGAAACCTGGGTTTTGTTTCTTTACGGATTCGTATAGAGGAGGCTCGGAAAAGTAAAAACCATTTTTCAAAATTCAAACCTCCCCTTTTCCATTCCACCCCACTCTCCCCCATCCCTATCGTATCTCGGACACTAAGAGTCCCGTGTTTTGTTGTTTTACGGATTCGTATAGAGGAGGCTCGGAAAGGTAAAATCCATTTTTCAAAGTTGCCCCCCTTGCCCCCTTCTCCCCCCCTCTAGGTAGATTTCGGAAGTTAAGAGACTTGGAACATTATTATATTATATTATTATATTATATAAAGCTCGATTACCACTCACTGACATAATTGTTCTCCCAGATGGTGAAGGGGGAGGTGGGTATATTTTTACAGATTCGTATAGAAGTAACTCTCACGAGTATGGGAAAAATCCCAAACCTCCCCTTTTCCACCCCACTCTCCCCCCTCCCTATCGTATCTCGGAAACTAAGAGTCCCGTGTTTTGTTGTTTTACGGATTCGTATAGATGAGGCTCGGAAAAGTAAAATCCATTTTTCAAAGTTGCCCCCTTGCCCCCTTCTCCCCCCCCCTCTAGGTAGATCTCGGAAGTTAAGAGACTTGGAACATTTTTTTTTTCAGATTCATATCAAGGGGCCCAGAGTTGGTCAAAATCATTTTTCAAAACTCCCCCCTCTCCCCCCATCGTAAGAAATACTCCTCAAAAACACGACCCCGCGAGCTGCTTGCAGCTCGCGCAACGCCCAAATACTTTTTACAAGGGTAAGAAATACTCCTCAAAAACACGACCCCGCGAGCTGCTTGCAGCTCGCGCAACGCCCAAATACTAGTTATACTATATAAAGCTCGATTACCACTCACTGACTCACTGACATAATTGTTCTCCCAGATGGTGAAGGGGGAGGTGGGTATATTTCTACAGATTCGTATAGAAGTAACTCTCACGAGTATGGGAAAAATCCCAAACCTCCCCTTTTCCACCCCACTCTCCCCCCTCCCTATCGTATCTCGGAAACTAAGAGTCCCGTGTTTTGTTGTTTTACGGATTCGTATAGAGGAGGCTCGGAAAAGTAAAATCCATTTTTCAAAGTTGCCCCCTTGCCCCCCTTCTCCCCCCCCCTCTAGGCAGATCTCGGAAGTTAAGAGACTTGAAACATTTTTTTTTTCAGATTCATATCAAGGGGCCCAGAGTTGGTCAAAATCATTTTTCAAAACTCCCCCCTCTCCCCCCCTTCACCCCTCCCCCCATCGTATCTCGGAAATTAAGAAACCTGGGTTTTGTTTTTTTACGGATTCGTATAGAGGAGGCTCGGAAAAGTAAAATCCATTTTTCAAAGTTGCCCCCCTTGCCCCCCTTCTCCCCCTCTCTAGAGGTAGATCTCGGAAGTTAAGACTTGGTACATTATTATACTATATAAAGCTCGATTACCACTCACTGACTCACTGACATAATTGTTCTCCCAGATGGTGAAGGGGGAGGTGGGTATATTTTTACAGATTCGTATAGAAGTAACTCTCACGAGTATGGGAAAAATCCCAAACCTCCCCTTTTCCACCCCACTCTCCCCCCTCCCTATCGTATCTCGGAAACTAAGAGTCCCGTGTTTTGTTGTTTTACGGATTCGTATAGAGGAGGCTCGGAAAAGTAAAATCAATTTTTCAAAGTAGCTTCCTTGCCCCCCTTCTCCCCCCCCCTCTAGGTAGATCTCGGAAGTTAAGAGACTTGGAACATTTTTTTTTCAGATTCATATCAAGGGGCCCAGAGTTGGTCAAAATCATTTTTCAAAACTCCCCCCTCTCCCCTCCTTCACCCCTTCCCCCATCGTAAGAAATACTCCTCAAAAACACGACCCCGCGAGCTGCTTGCAGCTCGCGCAACGCCCAAATACTTTTTACAAGGGTAAGAAATACTCCTCAAAAACACGACCCCGCGAGCTGCTTGCAGCTCGCGCAACGCCCAAATACTAGTTATTATATTATATAAAGCTCGATTACCACTCACTGACATAATTGTTCTCCCAGATGGTGAAGGGGGAGGTGGGTATATTTTTACAGATTCGTATAGAAGTAACTCTCACGAGTATGGGAAAAATCCCAAACCTCCCCTTTTCCACCCCACTCTCCCCCCTCCCTATCGTATCTCGGAAACTAAGAGACCCGTGTTTTGTTGTTTTACGGATTCGTATAGAGGAGGCTCGGAAAAGTAAAATCCATTTTTCAAAGTTGCCCCCTTGCCCCCCTTCTCCCCCCCCCTCTAGGTAGATCTCGGAAGTTAAGAGACTTGGAACATTTTTTTTTTCAGATTCATATCAAGGGGCCCAGAGTTGGTCAAAATCATTTTTCAAAACTCCCCCCCTCTCCCCCCCTTCACCCCTCCCTCCATCGTATCTCGGAAATGAAGAAACCAGGGTTTTGTTTTTTTACGGATTCGTATAGAGGAGGCTCGGAAAAGTAAAATCCATTTTTCAAAGTTGCCCCCCTTGCCCCCCTTCTCCCCCCCCTCTAGGTAGATCTCGGAAGTTAAGAGACTTGGAACATTTTTTTTTTCAGATTCATTTCAAAGGGCCCAGAGTTGATCAAAATCATTTTTCAAAACTCCCCCCTCTCCCCCTCTTCACCCCTCCCCTTATCGTATCTCGGAAATTAAGAAACCTGGGTTTTGTTTTTTTTCGGATTCGTATAGAGGAGGCTCGGAAAAGTAAAAACCATTTTTGAAAATTCAAACCTCCCCTTTTCCATTCCACCCCACTCTCCCCCATCCCTGTCGTATCTCGGAAACTAAGAGTCCCGTGTTTTGTTGTTTTACGGATTCGTATAGAGGAGGCTCGGAAAAGTAAAATCCATTGTTCAAAGTTGCCCCCCTTGCCCCCCTTCTCCCCCCCTCTAGGTAGATCTCGGAAGTTAACAGACTTGGAACATTTTTTTTTTCAGATTCATATCAAGGGGCCCAGAGTTGGTCAAAATCATTTTTCAAAACTCCCCCCTCTCCCCCCATCGTAAGAAATACTCCTCAAAAACACGACCCCGCGAGCTGCTTGCAGCTCGCGCAACGCCCAAATACTAGTTATTATATTATATAAAGCTCGATTACCACTCACTGACATAATTGTTCTCCCAGATGGTGAAGGGGGAGGTGGGTATATTTTTACAGATTCGTATAGAAGTAACTCTCACGAGTATGGGAAAAATCCCAAACCTCCCCTTTTCCACCCCACTCTCCCCCCTCCCTATCGTATCTCGGAAACTAAGAGACCCGTGTTTTGTTGTTTTACGGATTCGTATAGAGGAGGCTCGGAAAAGTAAAATCCATTTTTCAAAGTTGCCCCCTTGCCCCCCTTCTCCCCCCCCCCTCTAGGTAGATCTCGGAAGTTAAGAGACTTGGAACATTTTTTTTTTCAGATTCATATCAAGGGGCCCAGAGTTGGTCAAAATCATTTTTCAAAACTCCCCCCCTCTCCCCCCCTTCACCCCTCCCTCCATCGTATCTCGGAAATGAAGAAACCAGGGTTTTGTTTTTTTACGGATTCGTATAGAGGAGGCTCGGAAAAGTAAAATCCATTTTTCAAAGTTGCCCCCCTTGCCCCCCTTCTCCCCCCCCCTCTAGGTAGATCTCGGAAGTTAAGAGACTTGGAACATTTTTTTTTTCAGATTCATTTCAAAGGGCCCAGAGTTGATCAAAATCATTTTTCAAAACTCCCCCCTCTCCCCCTCTTCACCCCTCCCCTTATCGTATCTCGGAAATTAAGAAACCAGGGTTTTGTTTTTTTTCGGATTCGTATAGAGGAGGCTCGGAAAAGTAAAAACCATTTTTGAAAATTCAAACCTCCCCTTTTCCATTCCACCCCACTCTCCCCCATCCCTGTCGTATCTCGGAAACTAAGAGTCCCGTGTTTTGTTGTTTTACGGATTCGTATAGAGGAGGCTCGGAAAAGTAAAATCCATTGTTCAAAGTTGGCCCCCTTGCCCCCCTTCTCCCCCCCTCTAGGTAGATCTCGGAAGTTAACAGACTTGGAACATTTTTTTTTTCAGATTCATATCAAGGGGCCCAGAGTTGGTCAAAATCATTTTTCAAAACTCCCCCCTCTCCCCCCATCGTAAGAAATACTCCTCAAAAACACGACCCCGCGAGCTGCTTGCAGCTCGCGCAACGCCCAAATACTTTTTACAAGGGTAAGAAATACTCCTCAAAAACACGACCCCGCGAGCTGCTTGCAGCTCGCGCAACGCCCAAATACTTTTTATTATATTATATAAAGCTCGATTACCACTCACTGACATAATTGTTCTCCCAGATGGTGAAGGGGGAGGTGGGTATATTTTTACAGATTCGTATAGAAGTAACTCTCACGAGTATGGGAAAAATCCCAAACCTCCCCTTTTCCACCCCACTCTCCCCCCTCCCTATCGTAACTCGGAAACTAAGAGTCCCGTGTTTTGTTGTTTTACGGATTCGTATAGAGGAGGCTCGGAAAAGTAAAAACCATTTTTCAAAGTTGCCCCCTTGCCCCCTTCTCCCCCCCCTCTAGGTAGATCTCGGAAGTTAAGAGATTTGGAACATTTTTTTTTTCAGATTCATATCAAGGGGCCCAGAGTTGGTCAAAATCATTTTTCAAAACTCCCCCCTCTCCCCCCCCTTCACCCCTCCCCCCATCGTAAGAAATACTCCTCAAAAACACGACCCCGCGAGCTGCTTGCAGCTCGAGCAACGCCCAAATACTTTTTACAAGGGTAAGAAATACTCCTCAAAAACACGACCCCGCGAGCTGCTTGCAGCTCGCGCAACGCCCAAATACTAGTCTAACAAATAAAGTTGGATATCGTTTTTCGTGTATAATTTACTTTAAATCTAGGTATCGATTAATTCAAAATAGTTACTTTATGTACTTAATTTATAGCTTCATTAGGTTCTATTCTTTTTCGATTTTTTGTTCGTTAAATTTATATTCTAGAAAAACATGGTTTTGGCACGACATCATCTATCTATGAACAAAGAGAGTTGCAAAAACGGACTGGTTTGTCTTTAACAAACATGAAAGTGGTGATCAAAATACAGATGTTGGAAGGAGAATGGAGATCCAGTCGAAGTGGATACTCTAATGTGGAAGACCATGCAATAGATTGAGAACGTAAGTTTTAGAATGGAGATCCAGCTGGTCTAAATTCTGTAAAAATCTTCCCGTAGCAACCTGAGCTTGAGGTGAGCTGTCAATAGTGTCGGTCCCTATAAATAACATGGGATGACAGCTCACTATAAAGTCACTTCGCCTAAGTTTTCACGGTGAGAAATTTAACGGAAGAAGTGTGAGCAGGTCAAGCGCTAGGTTGACTTACAACCTGGTCTGGCCCAATACTTGCACCCTAATTGCGTAACACACTATCAATCACAATCTGAATCATTTTGAAGGTTATTGCTTCTTCTGTTCGAAAAATGTGTCTACTCAACTACGTAAATAACGCAATGTATGTTGTTGAACAGTCAAAATGAAACACATTGGTACTAATAGTGCGTTACGCAATTACCCCGCAGAACTCGCTTCCCTGGATTACTATTACTACGTTGGAGACTTACACTTAGCACAGCATAGAGTGAATATGGTTTGAAAAAGAGAATAAAAGGAAAGGCACACAAGCAAAATTGCTTTCCTCTCTACATAATTTAAAAACCAAGAATAAAAAATAGCCCTCAATTCCGAGAGTCAAGTGGTAACACTAAGTAAATAAGACCTAGTGATGCGACACATTAACAATATACAACTTCATTGTAGAGAAATATGATTATTAGAAATAAACGCGAGTTACAAACGTCAACAACCTTCGTACGAGCCTTCGTACTAATAGTAATACAAATAAAGTTTATTCCTATGTACGTAGTCATTACTTAGTAACATCATAGACATAGTGTGACGTTTTCGATAGACTGTTTACATAGCCTTGTTCAGTTCACACACTATTATCAGTTTCTTGACAAAAAGAGAAATGAACAGCAATATGAAATGATGAGACGAATACAGTTGTGTGACGTTGTTATCGAGTTTTTATAGTGGTTTAGCAAATAAGGAGTTGTATACTGAAAACTGCTCGAAGCCATCTTTCAGTGTTCTTAGATAGAATAGAAATATATGAAGAATTTTATGCCATCCAGTCGGAGTTAGTATTTTTAGCATTTTGACATTTCCAAAATTAACGCAAAAACTTTATTACTTGAAACAGAGACACACCTAATAAAAATATAGGAAAATGTAGCTATTGTATAATTAAGTTTAGCGTTATCAATGATACTTGCATCATCGCATCATTAGGAAAATAAATCAAGAAAAAGAAGAATTCAGAAATAAATTTAGAATTTATTTTAGAAATAATAGTACTAATATCAAAAACTAGTTTTAAAAGCATAAGCATAATCACTTTTTGGACATTTGCCTCCTCTCTGTGAGAGAATAATGACCGGAGGTAATCCACAATCCGGGCCAAATGCGGCTCGGTAGATGTCACAATGTGATCGAACTTTTGGTTTCAAGCAAATAAATAAAAATCTAATAATTTTATTATTGAAAATATAAAAAACATAGCTTTAGATAATAATATTACTTAATAAAATCATTATACTTAAATGATTCTCAACTTTCATTGAAAGAACGGACAGTAAACAAATGATGTTTAGTCCTAGATTTAGAAAAATGCATACAGGTAAGATGTAACACTACGTATGAGGAAGTTTGCATTAAAATTCCAAATGACTAAGCTGCAAAGGTTACTTGGAGTAACATCTAGGTAATAAGATAACAACAAATTCAAGCAAACACATTGTCAATAAACTTGTGATCCTACTATAAAGGGTGGCAAGGACATCAACGTGCAACATGTTACCATGGATTCAGTAACCGACCAGAAATTTCAACGCAGCGGTTTCAAAGAGAAACTGAATTTATGGGGTGCGTCTCATAACGTATAAACTCATTTGGTCTAATTTCATTTTATTATCGTTCATAAGATATAATCAACGTGAGATATACCAACTGTTGATATAATTTCTTTACATATAACATTTATTTATTCTAAAACTTAATTAGTATAACGTTGTTTGATATAACGTTTATGTAATCGAAAATCATTTGGTCTAACGTTTAATATGTATATTGTTTATTTAATCGAAAATCATTTGGTCTAACGTTTAATATATATAAAAAACATCATTATGGTTAACACCCCGATTCAGATAAGTTAGGTTAGAAGGCTAAGGCGGGAGCGAAGCGGAGCGGAGCTCCCGCCGTAGCCTTCGTTGGTTATTTTTTTTTAAACCACCCAGAAATAGGAGCAAGGAAGGAAGGAAGGATAGGAGGTCGACATAGGATGCAAGAGCGAGCGAAGGGCACCCCGAGGTTCGGTTTTGCTATGTTACTTTAAACCCTTTACGTAGAAATAGGAGCCCCGCGAAGCGGGGCTCCGTCGACATATATGCAAGAACGAGCGTATGAGAATACAAAAATACCTTTACTAAGGTATATATTAATTGGTTAGAGACTCATAGTTTTATGATAAAAATTCATTTTTAAAGAAATACTTTAATGATTATTATTTAACTGAGCAAGATTACGCACACTAAGTGACAACTAACAATAACTTTTGTTGAGCTACCCACAGGCTACAACATAATAAACCCGTGTTTATGCAATTTTGCTTTGTGTTTTAAGTAGGCGTTTTCATCATATTAGATCAAATAAGTTTTATAACTTTTGAGTGGTATGTCAAACGATTTTATATTTAATGTATGTTATGTCAAACGATGTTATATTTAATGTATGTTATGCTTATAAAAATTAGTTATTTTAAAATTATATCAATCGTTCATTATATTAACTAATCGCTATATTAAATAAAATTATAGGTTCCGTTGTTATATGTTGTTAATATTAGAGATTTTGTTGTTATATCATCTATTACTTACCCGAATTTATGGTAACATCTTCCAACATAGTTTTTTTTTTTTTTTTGTTATCTGCTTTTCCCAACTATGTTGGGGTCAGCTTCCAGTCTAACCGGATGCAGCTGAATATACATATATATACCAGTATTTTACATGGAGCGACTGCCTATCTGACCTCAAGAACCCAGTAACTGGGTAATGTAAAACCCTTGTCGTAAGATTGGTTGTCAGACTTTCGGGCTCAATTATGAATTTATGCTAAAATCGATGTATAACATTATGTATTATTACAAATGTTTAAGTTTATATGTTTGGATGTTTGTTAATCAATCACGCAAAAACGGCTGAACGGATTTGGATGAAATTTGGCACACAGATAGTTTATTACCTGGATTAACACATAGTATACTGTTTTATTCCGGTAGTACGTTCCAGTGGGGTCCGAACTCCACGTAAAGCTTCGGGTAAAATCTAGTTGAAAATAAATCAATATACTTATCACAATCCATTAAAGCGAGACAAATTTGAAAGTGGCTGATTAATTCACTTGCTCCGAGAGGCTAAACAGTTTAATAAAGAAACAACAATGATTAATTATACGTGTAGTCCCTTATTCAGATGGATATTCGACATATTGAACTTTTGACCAAGTGGTGACCTTAACTTATACTGTCACCGTTACCGACCATATTTATCACTGGCATACGAACCGCGCTATGTAGCTGTTCATATTAAATTAACAAGAAATACATGCCGCTATGTGCTTCGAGGAAATAATGTTAATTGTTCGAGTTGTTTAAGAAAAAATGTCACCTTAAGGAGGAGTGATGTTGTCGAGGGTTAATTGTTTTTAACGTAATATATAAATAATGAGATGATTGCTGAATGCTGTTAACTATTTCCTACTACATAGGTAATATTTTATAGATAAGAATAAAAGAGCTAGTTAAAAAAAAAGAAACTTGCTCATCTACTAATTTTTCCATTTACCAATAGTTATCAATTTTAATAAAATGAAATAATTGAAAAAAAAATCGTGTGTTTTTATTATTGTTCGTGTGCCTAATTGTTCTACTAACATAGTTTTAAGCAATTTGTAATCCTGTACTGCCCTCTGTGCCCTAAAACATGCAGCCAAAGTGACCTCTGCTCTACCACCGATGAGGTCGTGGAAGTAGCAAAATTTTGGGCCGACAAAATTTGAATAGCTGTCGTGCCAGCGTCACGAATAAGAAGAAGCAATTTGTAATATGTACTGACAGGCACTTCTTCAAAGTCTGAAAATAAAAAGTTTTTCTTAAGAGGGGACGGGGCCAGCGAGCAATTTGAAAAATAGGTATTTGAAGAAACTATTGCCGTCGCCTTACCTCAAGTCTGACCCCGTAGTGTGTGATAGAGACAGCTGCATCTCAAACCGAAATCATCACAAAAATTTTGACGAGATCGACGTTTCGTATTCCCCTTTTTCATCTCGACAACTGAGCCGATTCAATTACATTTACATTATCATTTTAAGAAAGTAAAATTACATTTACATTAAAATTTAAACTAACATTTTTTTTAGTGTTAAAAAGTTTTCTACTTTGTCTGGTAGTCCTCTAATTACGGCGGTAAAAATAGGGCATTTTTATCATTTTTAGGGGGTCATATTTTCTTTACTAATTAGTTGCTGAAAACAAGAAAATGACAGGGACGTGTTTACAGCATACCTTGATTTTATGAAAAAAAAATTACTATAGAGGCATTATTCAGGAAGGAAAAAGGGGAATACATTTGTATGGAGAATCGCACGCCCTGTTCCCTCATATATGACAACAGGACAACATTACATTACACATTACATTACATTATGATTAACAGAACAACATGTTCGATTCTATGGAGGGGAAAGTAAACGCAACCGATTCATATAGAAGCAAAAGCAGACCAAGTCACGAGTAAAAAAATAAATAAAGAATAAAGCTATAAATAATACGACCTTTTTAAATTGCGATTAATATAATTAATACCTATAATAATTATATCGTGTATGCTTCCGCCATCAAAATATTTTTAATCATTAGAACAAAGTGGTATTTAGATGGCGACCTATAATCATGTTTTAGGGTTACGTACCCAAAAGGTGCCAAATAGAACCCTATTACTAAGGCTCTGCTGTTTGTGTGTCTGTTTGCCACAGGGCTGTACCAATTAAAGCATAATTGGTAGTCACTTGGAATTTTCAAAGAGTATGTATTACTATGTTCGTTAAAACAACAATATTAACAATTAAAGGGGGCCGTTTCTTGTATGGGAGAAACGGCGAAACTGTTTTTCGGCATTTTTTTTTCCTAAAGTATTTTTTTTTAAATACATAGTGTACAATATCGGCGTTTTTAGCTCAGGCTTGAATAGGTAGTGTTAAATATTGTACAGTGGTACGGAATCCTTGGTTGGTGAGTCCGACTAGCATATTATGACCGCTTTTTTGTATCTGATTTATGCTGTTACTCGTTACGTTATTAAAGCACTAAGTAGGTAAGGTCAAACAACAGTTTTCTCGCCGACTTATTATTTAAATGTCTTGTTTTGATGCGGTTCGATTGCATGTATGAATAATAAATAAGAAGTACGATACGGTCAATTTTGATGTAATGTACTTACTAACAAAATTAATATGTGATTTATTATTTAATAACACAGTTAAAATGCACATAAAATATTTTAGCTTAAAACTAAAACTTAGCTTAAAGCTTAATTACGTTTTAGTTTTTTAAAGCAAAAATATTTGAATTATGAATCAATAGCTATTTTTGTAGTTTAAATGCATCCTTTTTAAAAATACGTAGACAAAGCAAGTTTTAACAATATTAGCCCAAAAATGAATAGCCATTAAAATGCAATAGTTGTAACTTGATACGAAACAATTAAAACATTTATTGATTTTGACTGAACTAAAAATATACAACCTACTTCCTTATCTTAGAAGATCAGTTTTATATTTAAAAATGTATTGATTCTGTCTTCCATCTATATTTTTACAAGTTTATGGGCAACACAAAACCATAATAAATAGGTACTCGAGTAGTTAATAATAGTATTAATTAAATATATTAATAGATTATATTGGTTGGAAGAGTCCCAAAAGTAGGTCAAGTACGAACGCGCACAGAATTTATTTATTTATTTAATACAGAGGCGGACTTAATGCCATAGGCATTTTCTACCTGTCAATCTTTGTGTGATGCAGAGACAGACAGTAGTAGGAGCAATCATGAAAATTGAGGAATTAAAATTTTTAAATACAAAGATAAAAAAAAAACTATTTATAACTTTATAAAATATTATATACATATAAACATAAGCGCAAATAAATATGCATAAATACACGAATATACTATAAAGTATAAACATAACGTCGTACATAGTAAACATAACGTACCTAATTAAATTGGTAAATACGAACGATTTTAAAATATCGCTCATTTTTAAGGCTTTATCCATCGTTAATGGAAAATGGTTATTGTAGTAAAATGTTTTGTTCATGTTATTTCTTTCTAAGTGAAAACACGTCAAGCTATTACAATCTGTCAAATTTCTTTAATAGATTTTCAACTTTATCGCTAAAGTGTTAGGTTCAAAGTTGATTCGGAAAAATTTACAGTTACGGGTAGCTTGATGTGCTGGCGTCTGTCTGTACCTACTTAATTATTTAATAGTGTTCTGAAAAAACCTCTTTACTTTTTTAAAGAGCCGGTAGAGAAATTGAAATGAACAATGTAAGCAGATTAAATACCTGTTCAACATATTAATTAATTTTATTATAAAAAGAAATGATAATTTGGTCCATACTAGAACAAAACTTACAAATTAAAGAAAAGTTTTTCTGGTAGCTCTTTGCACGGCAGGGAGCCAAGGCTGAAACGAAACACACACAAAGAAATAAATAATAAACAGATATAATTTACCCTGTAAGTAAGGTAAATATTTGTATATCGAGTCTCGTTCACCTTATCATAATAATATAAAACGAAAGTTAAAATAATGTTCTTGACGTATATCGAATGCCGGTTATTTCTTCCAAGTTTGACCTGCATCCGTATAGCCTTAACTTATAAACGACTCGGTCACGAACACAGAACATAATCAAAATCAATAGGGTCATAAGGAACAACCATTAAAAACAAATAATTATTAAAACAACACAAACAATATCAATTAAACACATTATTACCGTTTTATAACACACAAGACAATCACACTAATAAACACACATTTATGTTATTAAATTATTATATAATTGTTAAAGAATTAGGAAGGAATGACAGTGATGAATGTTCTTGTGTTTTGTGTTCCGCCAACTGTGTATATTAAGCTTGGCTAATAAATAATACACAATTACCTTTTAGATGATAGCCCAATTAACGCTGATTTGCATAATAACATTTGAGAAAAGTTTTTGTAATGTTTTTTGGTGTTAAGTTTGGGACAAAATAACGTTTTTAATCGTTATTATGTTTTAGTGCATGTGTAGTCTCATCTTAATGTCACTTCATTTCAGTGCAGATTTTAAAGTTATTTAAAACGATATAATTATGTATTATTAGTTCTTTAAAACGATATTTATATTGTTGATATGTATTGTTAATTTGAAACCTTTTTGATTTTAGGTAAGTTTTTAGGTGGGGTTCTTATCTTGAAAATGAAAGATTCAGGTATAGCTGATACCTGAATTTTTCATTTTCTAGCAACTCCGAAACAAGCCCTGGACTGTCTCAAAATCAATCTATCTATCAATCAATCAATCAATCTATCTCAAGTCTAGGACTATCTCAAAATGTAAATTGATATCAGTGGCATTAAGAGTGACTGGTTTATGGCATAACCAACCAACCAACTGACCAACCGGACTTTGAGGGTCGAGAAGTTGGAGTCGCGTCACAACACAAATTTCAAGTCGTTCATGGTGCGTATTCCGACACATCATCTCGAGAAGTTCCTCAAGGAAGAGGTCTGGCCGAAGGGTGCTGTGTACCGCCGGTTTCGTGGCCGGCTACATGACACCAGTTAGTGAAACACGACGCAGACACTTCGTGTGCGTTAGTCTGTTAGTTCTTTAGTGTAATTATAATGTTGTATGTATTTATAGTATTTATAAGTTATATTAATATTGTATTTATGTGTTTTAGATGGGCATTGAGGCCTGATATAAATGGATAAATAAAAAAAAAACGTCATTTAACAATTTATAGCCTTAGTTCATTTTATAAACCCCTAATATAATAAACGAAGGTAACCTGTGCTCATATCGTAGACCGTATCTGAATACAATTTATAGGAAGATGGCGATGGCGTGAGGAAAGTTTTAAGTATGAATGTCGATGGCTATAAGAGTAAGGGAAGACAAAAGAAACGATGGATGGACTGTTTGAATGATGATATAGTGGTGGTGGTGGTAGGTGACTACCGTTGTGACGACTAATAGAGAAATATGGAAGAAAAAACAAAGCGCCGACCTCAAATATATTAACAATGACAGCAGAGGTTTGACATCAATGAATCATCTTCCTAGATTATTTAATCAATAATTTTAATTAACTAATAAATAACAAAAATAAAAGAAACAAATAAAATTAATACAATAAATAAAATAAAATTATTCCCAACATACTCACGTGTTAAAATGTCAACAACATAAATAAACTTGTTGAGTATTTATTGTTTTACCTACAGTACCTACGTTTTATTTTTGGAATTACAAATTATTTTGTTTAATAAAAACCATTGTCTATATTAATTAATATGAACAAGTTTGCGTGTACAGTCAGCAACAAAAGTCTATTAACACTTCAGTTCTTTTAATCTCAGTCATTGAGCAAAATATTTGTTCAAAATTGTGTTGTACTTCTGCTGCAATTTTGAACAAATATTTTGCTCAATAACCGAGATTAGAAAAACTGAAGTGTTAATCAACTTTTGTTGCTGACCGTACCTGAGAATACCTTGATGAGGAAGATTAATAAACTTTATTTTTTATTGCCACCGTTAAGAACTTGTGTTTCCTAATTAGACGCCGACTCATTATAACATTGGAATATGTGAGTCTGATGTTTTTACACGTTATTTGTAAATGTTTCACTCATTTGTTCAAAATACAGCTTCGAAAAACAAATCTTTAGCTAGATTTGCTTTTCAATCCATGGAGTTTCTCGGAAAGCTACTACCCTTTGGAATGGACAACTAGCCTCATCTTTCTGAATGATCGATTCCTGTGACAGTTCGAAATTGTCTGTAAATGGAAATAAATGGTTTGAATATGAATAAAGTCTTAGTGGACCATAGTGATTCAAAGACCTGATTCGAAATACTTAATAGTTTTATTTAATAGTTTTAATCCTTGAGCTCAACACTTGGGACATAGTTTCGATAATAATCCAGCCAGTTTAACGCTCCCGCAGACAGGCCAGATGCGTGACAGTGCGACGCGATTTTGTGATATACATATATCCGTAGAACAATGTCTATGAAAAAAGAGTTGCAATGCGACATGTCGTGCGACAGTCGCGCCTGTCTTTGGGAGTCTTTAATCTTTAGTCTTTGATCCTTGTAGTCCCACTCTTTATTTGGTTCTCCACATGAAGGCTTGGCTAATACCTACGCGGAAATAGATCAACATCTGTCAGCTAAAAGCTTTGCCCAAAAAGAAATAGTTAACACTGTAGCTTAGGCCAGCACAGTGTAAATTAGAGTAGGTGGTCACTTCGCAAGTTGTAAAATATACAACGTAGGTAGGTACAATGCAAAGAAATACCGTTTTAATGGGTCAATAAATATTTATTGAATGGTTCTAAGTACTAAAAACAACATCCCATGTTTTGCATCTTTGCAAAAACAAGGTTAGGACAGATTTTATGTTTGGCTGATGATCAAAACAAAGACTATATTGAAAGGCTATGTTGATAGGCCATCGATTTTTTGATAGGCAATAAAATTGAGGCAAATAAAAAATTTATGAGCATTAGTGGGCCAGTGGTAACGGCCGCTACTTACGAGTTGTAGGTCATAAGTTCGAACCCAGACAGGCGCTTTACTTTATGTAAATCATGGTCAGCGGGATTGTCCGAAAGGGTTACCGCTGGCCCGGAACATAAAGGGCTAAGGAAGGAACACGGGTGGGTTTTAACCAGTAAGAGTCTGACACTCCCTTCCGCTCCACCCAGAGCGGGAGGGGTCATTTGATGATTTTCCATCCTGAAAAAAATAATCATTTCATCACAACTGCTCTCAAAATGGTGAAGAAAAACATCGTGAGGAAACTGGCATATCCTAGAACCAAAAAGTCAAAGACATGTGACATCTATCAACACGAACTGGGCCCGATTCACTCTCTCTCACCGAGAGGAGGCCTCTGCCCCAGCAGTGGGAACATTATAAATGCTGGTTATGCTTATGCTAATAAAATTGGGCCTAGGTATACGCTTTATTCCGTCTGCAAAATCTGTGTTTATAATAATTTATGATTGCTGTCGAATACAAATGAATACAATCTAATCAACTAATTACCAATTTTCAATCAACATCCAGTTACTAATTACCAATGTATCACACACGAGTCTCATCTACTATATAAAAATAAGTCGGGTTTTCCTTCCTGACGCTATAACTCCAGAACGCACGAACCGATTTCCACGGTTTTGCATTCGTTGGAAAGGTCTCGGGCTCCGTGAGGTTTATAGCAAAGAAAATTCAGGAAAAATTTCAACAGAAAAGCGGGACCACGCGAGCGGAGCCGCGGGCGACCGCTAGTTTTATTTAAAAAAAATGAATCAGTAAAAAAATTATAAATATCAATTTATAATTTTTTTACTGATTCATTTTTTTATTGACTAATTTACGAGCTGTGACAATCTAATTCCGTAAAATTATATTCGAATCACGTCTTGTTATATAGTCAATAAAAAAATGTTATTTTGACAATTTATAAATAAAACTATTAATTACGTAATTTTAAATAAATATTTTGATTTATTGAATGTGAAGGTGCTCGAACAGGAAATATTATTTTAATCGATCGATAAAGTGAATTCGATTCAAGTTATGATTAAGGGTCTACCTTCATGGTCGATGGCTATATAAATAAGGAAAACAATTCCTCAGATGTGTCAAGGTTTTTCGTTTATAACGTGATTTTTATTATACTTAGATTCATGCAGCGCAATAATTGAAAAGTTTGGCAAGTCTCTGCTATTGATTTTTTTAATTTATTTAATTAAGGTCCCCAACAAAATTAGACACAATACGTAAATGATACATATCCTCTCGCCCGCCCGTTAGGCAAGCTTATATGTTCGGTCACAATAGAAAAAGTAATTGTGTCTCATTAGTGACAGTTGAGCTCAAAACATAATTCCGGCTCTATTATCTTCAAACAATTGGCAGAAACAGATCGATGCTTTTTGCGAAATACGTTTAGGGATAAACGTATTTAGCAATTTGTGGTGCAAGAGAGCCTAAGTGTCCCATAGCACAGCTGGCTAAGGGTTCCGCAATTTCGCAAGCTGAGAAGCTAAGACCAACTTATCTGCTCACTGCTTGTAATGGCGACAAACCATAAAGTCCAAACAAAGTGACGTTTTATTAGCTATAACGATGTTGGACAATTATTTTAAGATTAACATATTGAATGCCATGTGGGTTACAAATGACCAACAGCAACAATAGATTTTCTATTATTTCTATTAGCTCAATGAAATGTGTCAAAAATATCTTGAAATATTATCAAAATCTGTTTGTTCAGACATCATGCAGACAGCATCATTATCTACAGTTATCGGAAACCTCTCACTCATGATAACGCCGACAAAAAAGGGAACGTAATTAAAATGAATTAATTTAGAACCCAGATCTTGATGTTCAAAGAGCCGCTTCTTTACGTTCGAGCAATCAAGCAATTTCATATATATATGTAGATATTAAATATTTATAATCCAATAATTTTATTGATATTCATATACATGCACCGACACTTAAAATCTGATATACACATATCAGTTAGTATAGGAGTCATAGTTAAAACCTTTGACACAGTGCGTCCCACAGTGCCATCTCAGTAGTTAACACTGATATTGAAGGTTACAGCTTTAATTGCAAATTAGCATAATTATATTTAGTTTATATTAATCGAGAAAACTGCTCATAGACAGCCTTTGGCTAGCGCTGAAAGGAAGTTAAGAGAAGTCGATTTAAATTTTTATATTAAATTTTTTGATCTGTCAACATTTTAGTACCAAAGTGGTGTAATAATTCATTTCTTTTCTGAAAAGGTACGTAAACATAAATTATATCGATTTAATACATATTTTCTTAAACATATCTCTAGCTAATTTTCGGATTATGTGTGGGTTTAAATTTAAAGATAAAAATACAATTCTTATTTTTTTAGCAGCAGGATTTTAGTTCAGAGTTATAAATTGGAGTTTGTTTGACGTTATAACGGGTCGGCATATAAATAAAATGGTAGAATTAACATAGAGAATGACTAAATTGGTGTAGCGTCTGACTGTCTGCCGCGGTAGCGTTTTAGTTGACAGTTGGAGACAATGATTTATTTTGACTGAAATATTTCTGCGAACATGCTTATTATGAGTGTATTTTTTATGTTTCTATATGAGGTCAGATAGGCGGGTTAGACTGGAAGACGACCACAATATAGTTGGGTAAATGCTAGGCAGATTTATTGATATTACATGAAATATCAATAAATCTGTCTAGCATTTATTAGCATTTATTTAGCATTTTTTTTTTGCCTAGGCAGATTTATTGATATTACATGAAATATCAATAAATCTGCCTAGCATTTAGCTCTGTTTTCTTTTTTTCATAGAATTATTAAAAAATGTTGAGCCATATAACGAGGATATTTGCTTCGATTTCCATTTTCCTTATTACCTATATTAAACAAAGAGTGCCCACTTCACAGCAAAAATAAATTCATTTCTGGTAAATACCAATTCATGAAGTACCTTAAAGTACTTACTTACCAATTCTCTATTACTCATGCTCGTGCCCATTTAGCTTACAAATAAACTTATAGTGACCGCCATATAAAAGTGATTTATCTCAAATCTGGGTTACCGAGTTATTAAACAATGGGTAACGGTCACTTCGCACAATTACATACACTTACTTATACCATTTAAGTACTTTGATTTTCCTCATAGCCAGGGATAGCGAAGCGACACGACATAAAATTGTGGGTAGGTACGGGAATTTATGTTACCCGTTATAAAGAGATCATTTGAAATGATTAAATTAATTATATTTAAACAATCTTTTTTACGAGAATATCTTCAGTTTAAGACAATGTTCATATTTTTTTGCCCCACTGAGCAATGATTGATAAGCTCATAAAATGCACGTAATGCTTGTCAATGTAAACTCAGGGAAATTATGTCTGTCATTCTTTGACAGTTGTTTGAAATTGCTAGACAGGGTCAAATTAAATTAGCCAGCAAAACTCCGCAGACGTGATGTCGTGAGATATCGATACCTATTGTTCACACACACACGTGAACACGTACATCACACACACATGGACGACGAGCGGCGCGGGGACCGGGCAACGCGAGACCATCGCGCCGACCGCACGACACTGCATCGTCCGCCACGACAGCGATCGCACCATAATTTTAGAACTTAGTTTTGCTACTTTGTATACCTACCGAATAAACCTTTTTACAGTCCACTCGTCTTTTCCAACACCTGGGCCTATCTACCTATCCCGCCTGTAGAGTTTCGCTAGCTAATTTAAATTGACCCTGTATAACTCGTCAGTTTTCTTAACATTTAATTTTCCTGACCGTATAAATGTTTGCCATCCCTGCGCTTAGCATACCGCTATGACAGCAGGTTGAAATTTCGCGAAGCTCGGCCGATGACCTCGTTTTTTCAAACCTGTGGCACGTTTGCCATGATTCATCATGCATTTACGATTCACCACATGAAAGACGGCAAAATTGTTTGTCCATACTGGACTGTTGTTTGTTTTTAGTGGCCATTCTTTGAAAGTGCACTTACTTGCAGAATGTTTTATTTTATGTTGTATGGAATGCTTGTTGGTGTTTTGTTTCATTTTAAGCTGTTGAATGTTTGTAACGTGCATCAACAAATCTATAGACTGCTTGGTTTACCGATATAACAAAGCACCGAATTATGACTTTTTACTTAGGCTTTTTCAAGTCTCTCCGACCGGATTTCCTCTTAAGTACGAGTTTCATTACTCAACTGAAATCTAGTTTTAAATCGATAAAGGATCATACGTTGAAAGCCTAGACGAGTGAAAATTGCTTTAAGGGGCTTACAGGACCTAAACGCAAAAAAACACAAGTTTTAGAAACAATAAAAGTATATGATCGACTCCAGTAAACAAAATCAGAAAAATATATGATATTCTTCAGGATTATGCTATGTAGATAGTGTGTTAAAAACATAATACAACTAATTTGATACGATAGAAAAAAATAATGAAGATACTTCTAAAAACTTACTTTTTACAATAATAACCATACTAATATTAAATACAATCATTTTGATTTTTCGTCAGATTATTCTACAAGTAACATACTAAAGAACTAGGGTTTTAATTCTTTAGTCCAAACAATAGATTTTTTGTAAATAGATAATTGCTTCATATTTTGTAATTTACCAGCGTTGTGTCATCGCGCTTCTCTTTCTTTTCTATGCAGTCCGACAAAGACCGCGCTTTAGGTCATGTAGTCGCCTTAAAACCGTTTCGTATTTCTACACAACTTTCATCGGGAATGGCATAAGGTTTTCGATAGCTTATCCCAGTATTGTCAGTCCCAAACATTCTTGTCTTTTCTGTCATTTTTATCGCTGATAGAATGTCACTTTGTCTAGACTCTCTGATCAGATTGTTTTTTGTTATATACCAACTGTAACTTATAAACCAACAAGTTGACAAGTTTATTCAAACTTAAATAATTACACAACATAATTAATACGGAAACAAAGCTCACTTCTCGAACAATTAGCGAATTAAACAAAATTATAGGTGCAATGACAGTTCCAATGTAACGAATTAATCATTAAAAGTACAGTCGACTAAAGCGATCAGCATGCAGGTACCTACTGTACAAACCTATATTGTGTGTATCCTGAATAGCCAAGTCTGTAATAAAGCCCGTCTGAGTGTATCATTTGTTAGAACACTTATTATGGTGAATCATGGTCGATAGTGAAGGCGTATCATAGTCTCTCAAAACAGCGAAGGAAAACTTCAGCCTATGTCCCATTTATAGTGGTCAGTCAATAGATATTCGATTGTTTGGCATAGGCTTATAAATAGTCGATAGTAGCGCCAAAGATATCTGATGAAAATGTAAATAAATCGATCACAAAACGTACCTGTGGATGCCCGTTTGTAGTTCCACTTACAAATTCTTTGATTTGATTATTTGAATATTTAACCACAAAATTCTAATTTGAAATCACCTTAAACAAGTTGTTCATTTGTTTTTGTTTTCCGTCCTGGCGATGATCTCCAACAGACTGGATTTCCCTTATATCCGGCAATGCAGCAGCAGACATATTGTCACCTTGTGAGTGTTCGTTTTTGTCTGTGCTTGTTAGCCTGTCTCCTTTTATGTATCTGTTTGTATATGAGTCTTGTTACTTGAATGAAAATGTACAAGTATATAAAAAGGAGGGTAAATACTCAAAGGGCATCAAAAAATTCGTCCGCATCGCTGTCAACAGAAAACGTGCCCAAAAGACTGGCAGCATTACCACGTTGTATGGAAAATATGAAGTTGGATCCTTCTTAATATAGATGTGTACAAATCTGAGGTAAAATAATTATGAACGGATTTACCACCACAGCCGTTTCATGGCGATGTTTTTATCTTATTGGTTGCACACAAAACTCTTTGCTTGACAGTATAATTAAATCAACCTTTACACAAAATTACACCTTGGATTTGCCTTCCTTTTCGAACAAATATGGCAATATTTCCGCAAAATGTGATTTTAAGTGATAAATAAATAAATCGGCTGTATGTAAGTCGGTCAGCGGTATGACTCGTGATCAAAACAAACAGAGAAAGTGAAAGAACCTACATTTTGGAACAGTCAAGTAAGACATGTCAACAACAATGTAGATGGATTACAGATACTTGATGCGGATAAAAAATCGAAAGTATTTCTAAGAAGTTTTAATTTACATACAATGACTTGGATGATTGTACATTAAAAAGGTTTCTTGTTATTTAAAAATAGAGAAAGGCAATTTGATTATTCTGCACAAATAAAACGCACGTTACAAAAGTCATAAAATACACACACTAAGACAAAGTAGCCAGAAACTATTATGAAGTAGATAATCTATACATATCGAGCCAAAAGAAATGATTTGTCTCCTCCGATAACCCAGACATAAATCCATTAAGTATGGCTCACCAACTACTTAATGTAAACGTTTTTTGTCCTTGCCCAATTTGTCAATTTAATTATACTTAAAAATACATGTCATGGCTTCCTATTTGCTCAGTGCAGTAGCCAAAACGAGTGATTTGTTTACTCACGTTGTTGATTACAAAGATGAGGGTTACAAACTATGTAATCAATTAATTAGCACCTAACTCGGCTTTGACATAACTTTTACAAGGTTTTAGGTAAATTCTATAGAACTTCATTTCCGGAAATATATACATAGTATCTATATTTTCTTCAGACCATATTTCGGCCATGGTGGCCAATCTCAACGATAACGGAGGCGACTTACGAGTTATAGGTCGTAGGTTCGAATCCAGACAAGTGCTTTACTTTGTGTAAATTATTTCATCACCACTGCTCTCCAAACGGTGAAGGAAAATATCGTGAGCAAACCGGCATGTCCTAGAACCAAAAATTCGGAGACATGTGACCATAACTACCGGCCCGCACTGGGCCCGCGTGGTAGATTACAGCCCACTCCCTATCGAAGAATGGAGGTCTGTGTCCCAGCAGTGGGAAAATCATAGGCTGATTATGTAGCTTAGTTCCATAGTACTTCATTTCGGGAAGTTCTTAGTTGCTGATAAGGTTGCTGAGTTGTCCAATCGAGACACGTTTCCTCAAACTAAAACTTTAGTTTTCCAATAGTTGCTCCAAATGGAAAAGGGCACCGGCTGAATCTGGATCCCTTTCTGATACCATAAAAGCAGCCAGAGCCAGAGCAGTGGTGGCCCAGTGGTAACGGACGCGATACGGGTTGTAGGTCGTAGGTTTGAACCCAGACAGGCCGTCTGCCCCATTTCAAAACCTAGTAAGGACTTAAAATGAAATTTTACAGGAGAACGCATAAACGTAATATTGGTCAGTCTATGGAATATATTTTTTTGAATTTGTTAAAGTGACTTACTAGGTTTTAAATGGTCACTATGGAGTAAAAGGTGCACTTACTAGGTATCGATGCTTAAATATATCTCCTTTTATGTAAGTTTAAAACGCTGGTGTTTTTGTGTTTGGTAGAGACCTTCTAGGTTAGCAAGATTATGCAATAAAACGATTTTTGTAAAAAGTGTCCCTTACTAAATTTTGAAATGGGACATCCGAGGCGCTTTACTGTGAGCAAATTATTTATTCACAACTGCTCTCAAACAATGAAGGAAAGCATCGTGAGAAAACGAAACGAAAAGGCATGTCCTAGAACCGAAAAATCGAGGACTGTGACATCCACCAACCCACACTGGGCCCGCGTTGTAGATTACGGCCCACTCCCTTTCACAGAGAGAAGGCCCGTGACCCAGCAGTGGTAATATGCTGATGATGCTATGCTAAACAAAGAACTTGGAAAAACATGTAGGGCACATTTTGTTCGGTGTTTTTTTTGAAGTGAAAACTTCTTTAGCGGCGCTGTGTACTTTTTTTGGAATGGGTAAAAACTTCTAAATTCGCGTCAGGTCACGTGACCCTGATCGAAAATTCGTAAGACGTAAAACGTAAGACGTAAAACGTAAGACGCGCGTTGTTGAGGACAGCGCCATCTATGCACATCGGGAAGAACTACGAGGGCCTCGCGTACTAACTACGTAGTTCATCCAACAACGACGAGATGGCGCTGAACCACGGATATATAACTGACGACGAGCTCTATGCGAGCGGCTTGCTTCTCTTACCACTGCCGCGACCAACACCACGAACTGAAGTCTATCCTGTGTGCTTATTTGTAAATCTGAGTAAATTCCTTTCACGAGAAGAATAAACCAGTCACTTTGGTCATCATACCTGATTTGCAAAAAACCCTATAAAATAAGGAACACACCTTAACACGCGTGTTTTGTTTATAAGACGATTCACAAAATACACTCGTAATTGTTCAAGTTTTTTTTCATCATTTCAGCCGAAAGACGTCAACTGCTGTACATAGGCCTCCCCCAAGCACCTCCACTTCGACCGGCTCTGTGCTTCTCGCATCCGCATCCCTTCAGAACCTTTCGGCCCCATCGCCCATCTGTTCTGCAAACAATGTGCCCTGCCCACTGCCGCTTAAGTTCGGCAATTCTTCGGACTATGTCGGTTACCTTGGTTCTTCTGCGGATCTCCTCATTTCTGATTCGATCACGTAGGGAAATTCCAAGCATAGCCCTCTATCCCTTTGGATGACTTTTTTATTATTATTCATAAAATAATAAATATAATTTATAATCAGTTTCCTCTACTTACCATCATTCTCCTGCCCTGACCTCAACTTATTTGGGTTTTTTTTTTTCAGGATGGGAAATCATCAAATGACCCCTCCCGCTCTGGGTGGAGCGAAAGGGAGTGTCAGACTCTTACTGACTAAAACCCACCCGTGTTCCTTCCTTAGCCCTTTATGTTCCGAGCCAGCGGTAATCCTTTCGGACAATCCCGCTGGACTTATTGGGGGTCAACGCAACATTTCTTTTCTTCCATACTTCTCTTAATAGAGAAGTATCATCTCGTCAGTCAGGGTGCCTACCGAAATGATTTTCTAGCCATATCATCTTTCACAGAGTCCATCTATCATTGCTCTAGTCTTTCCCAGTTGCCTCTACTTATCTACTAAAAGCTACCTATTAATCAACACTGTCATGCCACTATCATAAATCATTAGCAGTGATCGCTTAGCATAATTTAATTTAATCACCTTTTAGCACCGTTAATTATGATAATCTTTGAAGATATCAGTTGTTCGGAAGAAACTTTTTTTACGGAAGAAACTTTTTTTTATAGTCGTCTATCTAGATGACTAATTGAAATTATGAAAACAAAGGAAACACAAGATGTATAGCTCAATTAACAAAGTTACCGTATCACATTTTTGATGTTGTAACAACAAAAGTTCCACTGCTGTCCAGTGACTTACTAACAAATCAAAGAAAGAAACAGAAAATATATTTATATAGCATAGACTAAAAGGCACACGGTATAATATATCATACCTAATATGTCATATAATTTAATATATATCACACTAATATTATAAAGGCGAAAGTTTGTCAGTCTCGAGTGTGTGTGTGCGTGTGTTTATATGTTTGTTACTTCTTCACGCTCAAACGGCTAGACCAATTTTGATAAAAATTTGTATGAAGGTAGCTGACACCCTGGATTAAAATATAGGCTACTTTTCATCCCGATAATTCCACGGGATCGAAACTTATGCGGGTAAAACCGCGGGGCGCAGCTAGTAATTTATATATTCAAAATCTAGTCGCAATCTCATCCCAGCTACAATCAATGTCAAAAACTTGTCAAAATGTAGGGAAATTAGAGGTATCTTTGACAGATTGAGACTGACTGAAAATTACGAGAATTGCCCCCTCATATAAAAAAAAATAAAAAAGTGAAAAGTCCGATGTAAAACATTATCAGCAAAGTGTGCCTCACGGCTGCGCCAAAAAGGCCCAGTTCAGCAAAAATGTCAGACAACAGACTAGTGCCTGATGCTGGTTTTCAACAGGACGAGAATCAGATGGTTGTTTCATGACGCCAGGTCATCGGCTAAAGAGGGACTTTCAATAACCAATCCTTCTCGTTTTGTCATGTAAAAACAATATTAACAATTTGGATATCCCTAAGGTACTTGCATATGAAGCATTTGTTCAATAACAGCGATAAAAGTTCGCGTAGTTTCAGCGGCGTGACGTATGCATTGCGTCTACGTGACGTGTCAGTCTACGCACTGTTACGCGAGGCCTACGCAGTTTTACGCTTCACACGTGTTTGATACTTAAGTACATTGTAGCCAGCAACAACCTTACGTTGACCTTACATCTTAGTCTTCTCGTTTTATTAGCAAAATTGATGTTTAATTATCCCAATTAATAAACATAAAATTACAAGTGTGGTGACCCTTTGCGACAAAGTTGTCCTATTAATTTCCCTAGTTCAAGTTTTACTAGACCATTACAAATTATTCCTAGACGAAAGTAAAAAAACTTGTATAGCCTACACGTTAAAATATACAAAGTTATACATTTAAACATAACTCTTTACGATACATCAAAGAAATCAGCAGGACGTCGACATTATGATTTGTAACACAGCTCCTTTGTTGCCAGCCTATAAAAATGTAAATTATCTTGTATTTTAATCTATGAAAGTCGTTAATTAGGATTAAAAATATAAAGCTTACTTTAAGGTCATTGAAGTCTAAACTGCCTCAGGTGGCTGGGACAAGTATTTTTCTTTGAGTGATTTACAACACCTACTGCAGCTACAACAAGTTTATGATGGTGTACCTAATTACAGCATTATAAAGCTGTTAAACTCATCTCAAGTGCGAATCACTATCAAAAATACAAGATACAAATAAAGGTCTCTATGTTATTGCTACAGAAAAATATGTATTTTCATGCAAACCTTTTAAATAAACTAAGTACACAAACGAAAATGTTGTCATACATCGATAAACCCGAGGAAAATAGTGAATATCACTGTACAAAATCTAACTATCTCAGTTTACCTTAGTTTATACATAGGTGCTGGAACCCGAATGTCTTCATCTAAGGCTGTGACCGCGCTTGACCCGGGTTGCCCCAACCAGTTCCCGAGATAGCCCGGGCCAAATAACTAAACGACTTAACGATATCAGCGAAATTACACCACGAGGGGTACCTAATACAGTGTGGCGATTAAGTTATCACATTTATTGAAACCACTTAATCTACATTACGTATTTTAAACATACACACAATTAAAGTAATTAATAACAATTAACATTCTAGCCGAGGGAACTTTTTTATAGTTTTAGTATTTAAGAACATTAAACTTAATATTTGTGATTATTTTGTAACAATATCATAAAGTTTGTGTTGAATTGTTGATACCATCGCCCTATGCGTGTCTAATGCCTTATAATCAAGGGTGGTTTATTTCGTACCAATGTTTAAGGGGCTTACAATACCTAAACATAAAAAACGCAAGTTTTAGAAACAATAAAAGTTTATGATCGACTACAGTAAACAAAATCAGAAAAATATATGATATTCTTCAAGATATGCTAGATAAATAGTGTGTTGAAAACATAATACAACTAATTTGATACGATAGAATAAATCATGAAGATACCTCTAAAAACTTTCTTTTTATAATAAAAAACCATATTAATATACATACGATCATTCTAATTTTTTGTCAGATTATTCTACAAGCAACATACTAAAATACTAGTGTTTTATTTTTTTTGCTTCATATTTTGTAATAAATTACCAGGGTTGTGTCATCACGCTTCTCTTTCTTTTCTATGCAGTCCGACAGTGACCGCGCTTTAGGTCATGGAGTCGCCTTAAGCTATATTTTATTTTGGTTGTAAAATTTAGACTTTTATTAATTATAGTAAAATTGTTTGTATCATATGGTTTGCAAGTTGTAGATGTTTGTTGTTGTTTTTGTTGAAAAAACCCTGTAGGTAGGTGTTTAATGTGATAACCTAATTGCCAATCTGTATACAACAAATAAATAATTCTCCAAATAATTATATAAATATACTCAAAACATTAGCGCAAAGAAAACTGCCGCTGACTTTTTATAACCCAATAACGATCATTCTAGTAAGTCTTTTAAGAACCCCAAAAATAGGTGGTCTTTCTTTCCGGAAATCTCACGGTCAACATTCATTTAAGTACAATTTAACGCTATAAATAACGTAAGGTCTCATCAGACAAACTGACGCACCCAATGACTCGTTAGAATAGAAAATCATAAAACAGATGTTATCCGATGACCTCTGTATATATGAGCAATTAAAAACGATTACGTAAACTGAATCTTATCTTCAAGTCATTTGTCAAAATCAGTTTGAACTACGCCGTATTATAACGTGCGTCTTTTAATTTAGTAAAAAGGTCACGGTTTTATTAAATTATGAATCAATGAAGGTACTGTTCACTAGATTTACTTCATGAAAAACATAATCATTCTAACGTACACAGGGTGGCAGGGGCCTGTGACTAAAAAGAGAGGCCCGTGGCTAAAAAGAGGGTCCCGTGGCTAAAAAGAGGGGCCCGTGGCTAAAAAGCGAGGCCCGTGGCTAAATAATAACAGCCGCACGGGTCGATCGATAAGGTTAAGCTACGCTTGCCGCTGTTAGTCTGTGGATGGGTGACCATCTTTACATACCGAGACCCCTCCGTGGCTCGGAAAGCACGTTAATCCCTTGGTCCCGGCTGTCATTCGTGGATCTTTGACAGTCTGACAACCAGTCTTACAAGGGGTATCGTATTACCCAGTAACTGCGTTGTGGAGGTCAGATAGTCAGTGCCACCCTGTAAAATACAGAATGATGACAGATGATGACAGGGTGGCATACATCGACGCGCAACCTGTTAATGGTAACAGTTGATGCGTGCAGTTGCTGAATCCATGGGGATTCAGTACATGATTCTGAACCCGTTGCAGATTCCAAAAGCTTTGAAATGTTACATCGGTCCAGCCGTTCTCGAGTTATAAATGGTGTAACTAACTTGACTTTGTTTTTTTTTATATTAGAAGATGATAATAATAATTTATTTATTTCAGACATAATTCTAGTCCATAGTTTTACAATAATACATACATTTAAATTACTTATAAACTATAAATTAAATTCTAAACAGATAAAAACCCAAAATTAAACTGTGAATTAATTAAATATTCAAAAACTCATTAAAACAAAAATTTTACTGTCAATGAATTATAAAAATGTCAGAATCGTATAAAAAGATAAAATAAAATATCAAACAGTTTAATTTGTGATCTTCCTGTACGAGTCGCAATAATTACTTTTTAGGGTTCCGTACCCAAGACCCTATTACTAAGACTCCGCAGTCCGTCTGTCTGTCTGTCTGTCACGAGGCTGTATCTCATAAACCGTGATAGCTAGACAGTTGAAATTTCACAGATGATGTATTTCTATTGCCGCTATAACAACAAATAATGAAAATAAAATAAAGTTAAAATTTAAAGGGGTATAAAAGAAACATTTTTTCGGCGTTTTATGCCTTGTGGTGCGGAACCCTTCGTGTGTGAGTCCAACTCGCACTTGTTCTTCCTTTCTTTCTTTTCTTTAAAAAATGTATGCTCTAGAAGTAGATGCTGAATTCATGGTTGCATTTTGCCGATCGATGTCCCTATCAAACTGTATACATACATAAACTCACGCCCTCTTCCCATGGGTAGGCAGAAACTGCAGAATGCCGCCTGCTACGATTTTTTTTTCAGTATGGGAAATCATCAAATGACCCCTCCCGCTCTGGGTGGAGCGGAAGGGAGTGTCTGACTCTTACTGACTAAAACCCATCCGTGTTCCTTCCTTAGTCCTATATGTTCCGAGCCAGCGGTAACCCTTTCGGACAATCCCGCTGACAAATTACAGTATCTTGAAGACATGCTGAAAATCTATATACTTATACTGCTACTGAAAATCTATATAATGCTACGCTTACATACTCCTTTTGCGTCGATTTCGTTCATACATCTGGTCATACACGCACGCCGGTTGCGAGTACTACGCACCTGACTTTTCTGAGGAAACATCACCTTTAAGGTCTCTGTAGGTCCTATAACATCGTGTGTTTAATATATAAACAGGGTCAGTTTCAAAAATCAGTTTTAAAGAAAATCCTCAAAAAACATCAAGGTGAAAGCGCCAGGGTAGCCCGCGAAATTCAATTTTTTTAGGTTTTTTGCACTTTGCTGGTCAGTATTAAGTTGTACATTGATATGAATGATATGAATATATATTGATATGAATATATTGATATGAATCGCGGCCGTAACAAATATGTATTTACATAATTATAATCATTAAAGTCATCAACACAACTCTCTAACACCACGTAACCCCAAAGAATGACTATTTCATGAAATCTTGACATTTTGGGATTACCTATATTAACCTAACAAGTTGTATTACTGATTCTAATGATTATGATTCTGTAAATACATATTTGTTAAGGCCGCGAATCATATTTTGATCGACGTACAACTTAATACTGACCATCAAATTGCAAAAGATGTAAGAAAATTTGAATTTCGCGGGCTACCTTAGCGCTTCCCCCTTAAATCTTTTTAATTGTATCGTGTTTAGATATCGATACCTACGCATCACGTTCACAGAGTTTCGCTAACTAATTTAATGTGACCCAGTATATGTATGGTTAATTGACTCAAAAGGAAGCAATTTTAGCACGCACATAAAGATTCAATTTCTTGGTAAATTCGTGGTCTTGGTCAACCGCAATGCCGTCCACATTTGGTCAGTGTGTGCTAACCTTTAACTTGATTCGTGGGAACAAGAAACTTGACTAACCACAGATGATAACTGTATATTGTTTTATGGCTATAATTCTAATACCTTCTCGTCTCTTTCCAAATGGCGAATTTAATGGAGAATCCATTTTACAGGTTAATACTATATCTGCCTGCCCTTTTTTTAGGGTTCCGTACCCAAAGGGTAAAAACGGGACCCTATAACTAGGACTGCACTGTCCGTCTATCTGTCTGTCACCAGGCTATATCTCATGAACCGTCATAGCTAGACAGTTGAAATTTTCACAGATGATGTATTTGTATTGCCGCTATCACAACAAATAGAATAAAGTTAAAATTTAAAGGGGTATAAAAGAAACGTTTTTTCGGCGTTTTATGCCTTGTGGTACGGAACCCTGCGTGTGCGAGTTCGACTCGCACTTGGCCGGTTATATTATAGCATTAGATAAAAGTGGCCCACAGACATAAGAATATGATTTGAGCTAAACTAATTTGTGGTTTTTATTGTAAAAAGAAAATTTGTAAAGGTATCTTCATGATTTTTTTCTATGGGTTCAAATTAGTTGTATTATGTTTTCAACACACTATCTACCTAGTATAAATCCTGAAAAATTTTATATATTTTTCTGATTTGGTTTACTGTAGTCGATCATATAGTTTTATTGTTTCGAAAACTTGCGTTTTTTGTGTTTAAGTCCTGTAAGCCGCTTAATAAATCAAATAACCCACTAGGTACCTCCCCAGCAAAATACAGCAAGTTAAATTCGACAAAGCTGAAAACAGCTATTTCTATTTTTGCAAAAACATTTTATACTACAAGTATTGATACACAAGAACTTTTAAGTAAATATAGTGGATTTTCCTTAAATTAAATGAGCTGTAGCAGGATGTACCGTGTTGGTTAAGAACAAACTTAGATAGAGCAAACATACGAAGCAACGTTGGTAACGTAGAATTTAAATTATCCAAAACCTTACAAGCTTTTATAATCTTTACGTAAGTAATATTAAAGTACATAATAGTATGCACTATTCTGAAAAGCGTCACGGTATCAAATCGCCTACAAGCTTCTTAATATTCTAAGGAGCGCTAATATTAGTAATTATGTTACTGAGAATTACCTCACAAGAGCGTTTACGGCTGCATTTCATAAAAACTTTCAAGCCCGTTAATCAAAATGAATAAACCGATTCGAAGGTCTAAAAAGTTAGTTATAAACATTAAAAAAAAAAGTGTTACAGCCAAATTAGACCAATTTTAAATTTTCCATAGAACCAGATTTCCAGTTTTCTTTTTTTAAATAAGACATTTCGAAAATGTTCTCTACTAACTTTTTAGACCTTTGTATCCTGCTTATGCGTATGAACTTTCATTAAAATCGGTTCATTCATTTCGGATAGGGATTGAATGTTTGTTTTTTTTTTTCAATATTTAATTAGATTATAAAAGCAATTAACTTGCTGCAAAAATACTGAATAAATCTTAATTTTAGTAACACGAATATCGTCATCAATCTTCTGCCCTTACCCTAATGTATACGTATATAGTTAAATGTTTAATTACCAAATAATTATTATGTAACTCAAATTTTAATAGGCTAATCAATAAAATAAAAAGATTTATTACTTATTTAATTTTACTAGCATATTTTTAAAATTGCTTATTGTTAATTTGTGTCCTAAATTTATTATAAGATTAAATTTTATACCTTTTGCTGTGCCCTGCAGGGTCCATAATTGTACCTTAGCTTTAAGCCATTGTAACACCTCTACAACTTTATGGAATGCAAACAAATATATGAATATGAATATATGGGGTCGGCGAAACATGTCTTTTTCTTCTATTAGTCGCCATCTTGGTAATCACCCCTTTCTATCCATATCATCATTCACACAGTCCACCCATCGTTTCTTTGGTCTTCCTCTACTTTTATAGCCATCGACATTTACCCTCAAAACTTCCTTCACGACATTTTCCTCATTCCTCCGTATCACCATGACAACCGATTTCCACACAACTTTTCAGTTACTGGCACCTCTAACTAACACCCAGAACTTAGTAACAAGAAGATATCTATATAATATATGAGGTCTATAAACAAAGACCAATAGTCGCAAACGCAAATCGATACCTTGATTAATAACCAATACTTTCGTTAACGTAAACAATACACTTAACTACACGGAAATCGAGATGCATACGTCGAATCACCTGTTTTGACATTGGGATTCATTGCAATGCACAATTACGAGTATATACACACAAGTGTTTGATTCATGCAATGATACTGTGGCGCGGCGGCCGACGCTTTGTCTGGCGGCGCAGCCAGCCCAGTACCTATACATCAGTGTCGGAAAGTTGCCTCTTCGTAGTCGCCCAGTCACTGAAATGGAAAAATTACGTGGTTTATTTTTGTAGTAGACGAATTTTTGGCACTGAAATGTTTCGTACTGTGACATTGTAGCAAGAATGTAATATATTTGACCTGAAAAAGCGTCAAGGAATAGTCGTGCTACTTATTTTTGTAGTTATTTAGGAATGGAGTAGAAAACTCACGTCAATACACCATTTATTGCGTAGGTAGGTAACTGATTGATCAAGGGATTAATCTGCAAGTCACAAAATACCCAATTATTCATCAATCTCTTACCCATAACTCAACTTTTAATCAAACAGTCTTTAAATCTCATCTATCAGGTTTTCCTTGCGTCGACCGACCTGTATCTAGAGCATCTGTATCTATCTCGTTATTCCAACTAGTGGATGGCAGACCAGGACGTTTTCACTATAATGATATTAATAAGGCTATTTATTTAAAGGTCAAATGAACTGGCTCTGACTTTCAAGATGGGCTGGACAGAATTTTATGGGTTATTACTATCAAAGATAATACGTGCACGTGCCGGTTTTAACGCATCCTACTCGATATTATTATTTACTGCAGTTTTGTATGTGAAAGCCAAGTTTTCGTCAAAATATTATGTAATATTATAAACTGAATAACCTTGTAATGAAAATCTTTAATTCAGTATTTGTTTATTAACTCTGTCGATTGTATGGTTTCTGTCTATATGTTAAAGAAAAAAAAAAACTAACATTGTTTGTTGACTGAATTTTGCATGAAATAATAAACTGAATAGGTAAAGTTTTAATAAGCATTTAAGCTTAATTAAAAGGCTCTAAAGTGAGTGAAAAAGTGATGATGATTTTCGTTCGTTCGTTGGAAGAAGCAGATAAGTAAAATAAAAAAATATAATAGGTACTTACAAATAAAATAAGAATCCGCGTGGTGGATTACGGCCCACTGCCTCTCACAGAGTGGAGGCCTGTGTCCCAACAGTGGGAAAATTATAGGCTAAATTATTCTCATGCTTATGCTAAATAAAATAAAACAATCCACAAAATATTTTACTTTACGAACAATAATATAACTTTTTCTGCATATTCTTCAAAGATCAAAAGTCGCAAGAGGTGCTTTCAAGGTGTGTGATTGATATAGTGTTACACGACTAAGCTTTTTAGTCATTTTATTATTATTGTCCTAATAAAATTTAGAGCTGCGAGACACTTAAGCACTCAATATTACTGCCTAAACTTGTGTGTAAATTATACCTACTTTGGTATAATTTGGGACAGTATATGGTTTATCGTTTAATTTACAGATTTAATCACTGGATTACCGGAAACGAAAATTACGTGTAATGCTTCCTTAATCCTGCCTGGTCAGCGGGATTGTCCGAAAGGGTTAACGCTGGCCCGGAACATAAAGGGCTAAGGAAGGAACACGGATGGGTTTTAGCCAGTAAGAGTTTGACACTCCCTTCCGCTCCACCCAGAGCGGGAGGGGTCAGTTGATGATATCCCAACCTGAAAAAAAAAATGCTTCCTTAATTCTAATCTTTATATTTGAGATCCAGCTATTTTCCTACTTTTATGTGTTTCAATTATGACTGAATTTTCCATTTAATACTCAATCTTCATTTCATACAATCAACTCAATCGCAGTCCACTGCTGGACATAAGCCTCTCCCAGGCTGCACCACAATACACTGTCATCCGAATCTTCGTTTACTTTTTATATTTCTTAACTCTTTACCTAAGTATTGCAAGATATTCGGGATTTTCCTATGAATAGTTTGAGAATATTAAATCTGATAAACCAATATTGAGAGGGGTCTTTTTGAGCAAGGTCAAGAAAGCCCACTGTCAGGGTTTAACTAAACCATCGCGGATACAAGATAAAATTGCAAATTTTCATCCTTTATGTAACTTTTTTTTTTTTCGGGGGGGAAACCTTCAACCCCACCCGACCTCCGGGGCTCAGGTCGGGAAGTAGGTATGGGATTTTTACCACCCCGGTGACCACCATCATCAGCACAGGGGTGGTCCCGGTTCCTCTTAAAAGAAGTCCTAGAAGTACCTACGAGATACCTACTACGTATGTATCATCGACCTTTTTTTTTATTATAACCTAAATTTTTCCCGCGGCTTCGCTCACTTGGAGGTCGGTTTTTACATTGAAGTGTTCACAAAATAGGTACCATAGCAACTAATCCTTTTTTATTATATATTTACATAAATTATTGACAGGAAAATTAATAAAAAAGTATTAAGTAATTCAGTCCAATTCTGTGAATCGATATTCCATAGTTCACAAAATAGGTGAGATAGTAACTAATTCTTTCTTTTTATTTTATTCACATAAGTTATTGACAAAAAAAAATATAAGCATGAATTGATTCCGATTCTGTAATTCGATATTCTTATTTGCTAAATTATACATGTCAAAGAATAAAAATAATTAGTGAAACACGATCGCAGAACCTACCTACCTAATATTCTAAGCGTTACTACTACACCCGCGAAAAAAACTCAGAAAGCCTTTAAATCAGTTGGTCGTCTAATAATTAATTTATTTAGGTACATCAAGCCACCCTAAACTGTCAAAGGACAATGCCAATTTTCGGCTCGAATCGTGGTAGCGTCCGACAGACATTCTATAACAATGATAATTCATGCTATAAAACAGTAAGAATTATACAATATAAATAAAATCTGTAGAAGTACACCGTTGAAAAGTAATTTTAAATAGTTATTCAATTTATCAACACATTTCATAGCTATAATTTCAATTAGAAATGTTGCCAATGCCAAAATAGAATAATATCGATACGAAAATACACTTGCAAATCGATTACAGTAATATCAATATGAAGCTACGTAAGTGAATTTATTATTTACATAAGTCGTACCTCGTAATTCTTATAATAATAAATAGCGTTTATTTATATTTTTGAATAAATATTTTATAGTAATGTAACTAGTGTAATAATTAAAAATAATGCAATTCGATTATCGATACCGTTTAGAATAGTTTATTCCTAATAATGTTATTATAGTACTGGCAACACTTAACGGAAAACTTTAACTTGTATTTGTCATTGTCAAAAAGTTTGACTTCACACTTCTCCCGCGAAGTGTTTCAGTGTTTTTTCGAGTTTTGTTTTGTTTATTGCTAGTTTAAATAATAACGGTTATAATAGGTAGAGACAATAGTAATTAATAAGGTACCTGTGAACCAACGATCCCGATTGGAGGTCCGATCTGAAGTATCGTTCTGAGCCAAGTTCTCTTGCGACTCGCGCTTTTCTAACTTTAAAATCTCTTTGTTTAAAATCGACACCCCTCCAACCGATTCCGTTCACGTGACATGTGACGTCACTGCGTTCATTGGTATTAGGTGCAAAAATCAATTGAGTGTCTAAACCAATAAATAGTCAAAGATGCGACATATATATATATATATGATATACATTGTTTTGGCAATGAAGACAGGGGGCAGGCAGGGCTTCTTCAATAACGCTCCAAGTTGAGAATTACAAAAATAGTGGTTTTTACAATAAACGTTATTAATTATGAGACGCACTAGTCGGTAGTACCGTCCTGCGGTTGGAATACCCACCCGCGCCGCGGGCGGACCCTTTTTGTTATCTCGCCCGCCATAGATTTCCGATATTTCCGCTAGATGGCGTTGCTTGACCTAACATACATAATTATATATACTTTTAGCACATTATCCTCTCATCATATATTATATGATGAGAGGATAATGTGCTAAAAGTCATTAATTTAATTAATCATCAGTTTATTTCATGTTATTGTTCAAATCAGAAGTATTAAGTGGTCAACTTTAAAGAGCTATAACTTTTTTTGGTGTACTTCTAATAGAAAACTAATTATACTGTCAAATTGTATAATAATTTTCCTTTTTTATGAAATATATATCATCTTTGTCGGTTCTGGCCGAGTCTTGTAGGAAACCTTGGCATTGTCCTTTTCCCAATAAACTTTGAACCAAAAACAAAGAAAAAAAAGGAAATTAATTATATACAATATATATTTTTATATATTTATTAGAATTTTATTAAAGAAATTTGACAGATTGTAGTAGCTTGATGTGCTGGCGTCTGTACTTAAAGGTTTTGTAGTACATGAGGCAAGACTAACAAAGTATGCATTATTAATTTCATGGTATAGGTACGCACAACGAATTGTTGGATGAATCTCTGCTCTCCAAGCTAGATCACTGAGTAATCTGTATTTAGCATAATAATTTTAACATCCAAACCAACATAAGTCAGTGGTTTGTATTAAAAGTATAATAATCCTAAGCATGGTATCGTAAAATAAAAAGTCGATAAAATAAAAGTCATTAATATGCAAATAATGAATCTCCGCCGAAAATTCACATCAGGTGGTAAACCGGATCGGTTGCCAACAGACAACTTGTCACCTTAAACTTTTTGTTAATTTTTTGGCTCTAATTAACGACTCGCCATCTTCGTTTCATTAGGCAAATTGTAATTTTACCAAAATATGTGGACACATTTCACTATAAGTAGGTATTAGTCTCGGGAAAAATAAACGAAGATATTTATATTAAAATAATGTACTCGTAAATGTTTCAAATTTTTTCACAAATGGCATTTAAAATGATTTAATTATTAATTACAATATAATGTAACTTGCCTACAAATAAAAACGTGCAAAACCTCGAAATTGAATTTCATGCCTATTTTAATATTAACATTTACCGCAGTCCACAGATGAAAATTGATTTCCTGTCTTATTTATTATTAGCCTGTGATGTCCCACTGCAGGGTTAAAGCGTCCCTACTCTTTTTCCACTTCTCTCTGTTAAAAGCTGCTAAGGATCAGTTCTTCATGAACGAGTCCAGCTCATCCCACCATCTCCGGCTGGGCCTGCCACGATGTCGCTTGCCATTAAGAGGGACCCATTGGGCCTTAAGTTTGGCCCATTGTTCATCTGACATGCAGCAAATGTGTCCAGCCCAGATCCATTTTAGTGTGGCAGCTTTCCAAGTGACATCAGTTATCTTTGTGATGGAACGGATGGTCGTATTCCTAACCCGGTCTGTAAGTTTGATACCCAGAATACTCCGTTCCATAGCCATCGGGCAAAACTCGAGCGTGGACCTCTGCTGATTTGTCAAAGACTAATAAACGAATAAAAATATTGTCATCATTTATTTTGTCAGGCAAAATTATTCTTATTCATTCCAAAATTGTAAAATTAAGTAGCCTTTGACATAAAAAAGGGTGATTACATATTATTCTTTCCTTGTTTTTAGCTGCGTATAATTTCGCTTAAAGACCACTTCCGTTCCGACCAATATCTGTCAACATATTTCCACGTTCGGCTTGGACACATCACAAGAACTCGATTTCATTGACAACAACCGTCTGCAGCATAATGAGTTTTAAATTATTACTGCAGATAAAAAGTAGCTGGCCGATGTTCGAATAACCTTTCTTTATTTCGTAACTGAAGACTCTAGACGATCGAAGAATAGAGCATCCCGGTATTGTCTGCCAATCAATTGTGTAGAAGATACTCTTATTTAAATGGAATAAAAAGAGTTTTATAAATTAGTTTAATATGTTAAATATCATTTTAGTATTACAAATTGAGGGTGTATTGTAGTGAGCGTGTGCGGTAGTAACGAGCGGCGCGGGCGGCTATGCGCAGACGCAGCGGGCGGCCGGCGTCGCTACGTCTCCATGGTAACGAGGCGTCGGGTACATAAGCGTGCGCGTGGGCTGCTGGCCGCACACACCGCTAAAGCCTGGAGAGCGCGCAGCACGTCGTGCTACGGATCACCGGGAAATATTAAATAAGATTGAAGTTTCGTAAATTATAAGTGAACAAGTCTTTAGTTACGAATCTCAACTTTACGCGTGAATTTTTTCAGTTATAAAGTGTTGTGAATTAACTTTTAAACAATCAAGATGATATCCTTAGTGTTGTTTGTTATGGGGGGTCTCCTCGCAACGACAGAAGGCAACTGTGGTGCTGGAAAGCAATTATTACGTAAGTCATCATTTCAATTATTTCAGCCCTTCATTAATTATTTTCAGTCTTTATTTCATTATTTGCAGGCCTTAATTCGGTAATTTCAGGCCTGCATTAATTTTCTTTAATGTGTAAATATCTAAAATACTCACACATTTTATTAGCATTTATTGCTGCCGGTCAAAAGGTTAAAAAGCTGATCTTTATTCATTCAAAGTAACATTTAATTTATTTTACAATATTTGCGAATAAACAATAATAGTTAAAACTCATAAATTACAATAAGTCGTTTTCGTATATTCGAGAAACGTGACCGATACGATTTTGAATATTATCTTGAATCTCGCCAATAATGTCAGAAAATATCTTTAATTTATGTGTCTATACACTAAACTCCAAAAGCACCTACAACACATAAAGCACAAAAAAGAGTGTTCGTAATGATACCAAGAAACCATCAATTCACTCGCCGCCACCCAGTCTGGATTTTGCGAATGAGTTTTTACCCAAAAAGATGCTCCTATTTTACATACTCGTATGGGTCGAGGTCGTAAAATTTTATTGACACCGACACCTGTGTTAGTACGCACCGGTCTCATAAATCAGATCAATCCAAAGGATCATTAAACCACTCGAAAATGTCACCTTGAAACTCAGAATCGGATGACACTCATGTAGTTTTAGCAATACAGTTGAATTTTGGAGACGTAAATTTAACAATTGTTCTTTTTCTATTCTAGGCTCTGGAGGATTGACGGAGTACGAGAAGCAATTTATAGTCGATGCACACAATCGTCTCAGGCAATCCATTGCCCTGGGACAGGTCTCCAGCCAACCACCCGCAGCTAACATGATGGAAATGGTACGTCACACACACACACAAACGAAACACAGCCTTATGAATATGAATACGAACTTGATCTTGACCATTATTCATTGAGATTTTGTCACACATTTTAATTCATTGGCCTCATAAAATATGAAACCACTAAAGCAATGACATCAGCCAGATACATAATTATCTAATAAAGTAATGTAAATTCTAAATCTCCTGATTTGAAGACATTTTGATATAAGTCTTGTTTTTTAATTGAATATGCCAAAAGACTCGCTTTTGGCATATTCAATTAAAATGTTAAAATTAAAATTATTATACTACTCTTCCATTTTTACTACGTTGATAGATCCTTAATTCCTCCAAATACCTAATCAATATAATGTTGCAGAGGTGATACATTTTCGTAGATCAGAATTACTATGATTACAATCAAATTCATAATATGTAATATTCATAAGCTAGCCAACATTTTTTGCAAATACATAAAACTGAGTCATTGCACACACAAGTAGCCCTTTGTAAAGTTCAGTGCTCGACGACGCTTCAAATCATTAATGAAAAACAAACAACGTCAAAGCGGCTTAATGAAAAAAATTACGATAATAACAAAGTGTTTTCTTTTGTAAAGGTATGGGATGATGAGCTTGCCGCCACCGCTCAGCACTGGTCCGACCAGTGTATCACTGACCACGACCGTGCCTCGCAGCGCTATGACGGCCGCTTCCCCGTGGGTCAGAACCTCGCAGCCACCTGGACGACTCGCCCACCCAGCGAGAACGCCGACTCCCAGCCTGATTTCAACAAACAGATCAACGCCTGGTTCGACGAAGTACATATCTTCGGCTTCCAGCCCATCACTGGAGGGCACGGCACCGGGCATTACTCACAGGTAATTTACAATTTAAATTCGGCAATTTAATAGCAAAGCCAACCTAAAGTCAATTCTCTGTCAAATGTAACATATTAAATATTTAATTCCGTAAATTACACAATAATTCATTGTTACCTTCAGAAGTGGGACCTGTGTGTTTCCATTTTATTCCAACCTGTTCGGAAATTATATCGAATGAGTTTGTAACGATAATTGTATTTTTTTTAGTTGGTTTGGGGCAAGACATCTCACGTAGGCTGTGGGTTCACATTCTACTACGACCCCGCTCGAGGCTACACCAAGCTTTACGTCTGCAACTACGGTCCTGGCGGAAACGTTATTGGATCCAAGCCATACGAGAAAGGCTATCCATCATGCACAAACTACGGCCTCACACAATCGAGCAAATACTCCGGCCTTTGCGGTAAATATCTTTTATTCTTTACAAACAAACCTTCCTTAGAACTTGTTGAACATCATATAAACCTGAATTTATGTTTGCTCTAAATGTGTTCACGTCTGAGATTACCATAATTCAAAATGTCTAACGATCAACTTGCGATCCATACAATTGTAAAGTTTATTGTCCCACAAATAAATCTAATTTATATGTTCTTTGTTACAGCCGCCAGCTACACAACTTCCTCGTCTTACCAGACGGTGGATAACAGCAACAGCTACATCTCGAATGCCATCCCCGACAGCTCCGCCGACTCTCATGGCTTCAACTATCAGTTCAGCAAGCAGTACTACAACCAATACAACAACCAGTACCAATACAGATACCAGCAACCTGCCACCTATAACTACCAACGTCAGGAAACCTCTACCTTCAGGCCTATTATTAACATCATCAAGACTGCTTCCAATCTCTTCAAATCAAAGCCCCAGGTCAGAATTGGCACCGTGTACTTATAAGTCTCTCATTGAATGCACGCTCATTGCAGTATTGTTTGTAAATTATTGTGACAGTTGTGTTACTCGACTGATATTCGAAACTGCACGGTGCAGACTTTCGGAACCATGTATGATATTGTTATTCCTTGGTTTTACAAGGAACTTAAGTAAGTTTTCGCTTCTTTAAATAAATTTATTGAATTTCGAACAATGTGAAGGTCTTGGTGATTTTATGTTAAAGTTGCGTTGCTGTGGAGGTGGCCTTCTAGTATTAGCAGTATGTAAGCGAATTGTTATTTAGATAGATTTCATATTTATATTTTTAAATAAATATTCCTTAATACAACTCATATTTCTTTTTATTTAGTGATGCGTGATGTAATTTCTATATAGGGTGCTGAATATTATTTAAATAAAAGCGATGACGAAACCACTGGTAATTTAGATGAGCAGGTATAATATTATACAATACTCGGGCTCAATGTCGCATAAAATTATATTATTTTACGTATGAACGATAGGCTCTGCGGTCACCAACCCGCTTAACTAGCTTGGTAGGTAAGGGCATTACTCTTATAGAGAGATTTCTTTTAACGTCGTGAATGATCTGCTATAATAAACAGACTAAGCTACGCAGTTACTTCGTGTTTAACTAAATAAAAGGTCTGGCAGACGATATCTTCTGAACGTATAGGCCAACTGTGTAATGTCCCAGCTACGTGACACAGAGGCATAGAGTTTCACATGTCAGTAATTTTACCAACACCTTCTCTTCATATGGGAACACCAGCAATGCTGCTTAACCCCGTAAATAAGTACCTAGCATAAGCAAATTCAGCCTATGATGTTCCTACTGCTAGGAAACAGGACCCCTCTCTGTGAAAGGGAGTGAGCCATAATCCACCATGCGGGCTCAGTGCGGGTTGTTGGATGTCATATGTTTCCGAAATTTTGCTTCTAGAACATGCCGATTTCTCTGTCCAGGGCTGCCAAGGACCAATCTTTATTATGCGGTTGAATGCAGTAACTACAGAAACATTGAAAAAAGCCATTGTACCTCGCGTGGATACACGAAGAGTTAAAGGAGTCCAGCTCATCACGTGGCAAATGTGTCAAGCCCAATTCCATTTAAGCGTGGGACCTTTCCGAGTGACTTTAGTTATTTTAATAATGGAACGGATTGTTGTATTCTTTACCCGGTCCACAAGTTTAATACCCAGAATACTCCGTTCCATACTCAAACTCAAACTCAAAGCATATACTCCAATTAAACCAATTACAGGCACTTTTAAATTGTCAAGGGGTCGCTCGGTCAAGCTAGTTGCCCATTCCAAAGCGTAGGTACCTATGAAGAAGAACGGGTAAGAAAGTCCATGGACACTCTTTTTAACCGGCTTCAAAAAAAAGGACGAGATTCTCAATGCGGTTGAATTTGCTTTTTTTGTGTTTGATACTATGAAAGAAATTAAAATAGACCAGTCTCGCGGTATCAACATCGGTAAATTGACGCATTTTTCTCACAGCATATCCTGCTAAACTTAGCCGTCCTGCAAGGGATGTTAAATGAGGACCCCATTGAAGCCTTGAGTCAAGCGTGATCCCCGGGAAAACAGTTTTATCGACGAATTTTAGTTTCTCTTGATTCAATACTGTCTCCCAATTACTACTTTTGACATTTGGTAAAGAAAATCTTACCCACAGCTCTCTGGCAAACCTCGAGCGTGGACCTACACAGATAGAACTGGATAAATGGAGAAGATTTTTCTACCATTTTATCTATCTCAATTGCCACTTACTGCATTATTACAAAAAGTACTTTCCAGACTTTCTGACTCGTTAGAGTGAGATTTAATTGTCACAACGGTTTAGAAACCACAGTGACAATTAAATTGGAAAACTAAATGTCACAATATAAAAAATTGAACTTTGTTATCACTGCGCCCTGCAGTTTAGTTCTCACAAACGTCTGTTGCGGTTTAACTGGTGCCATTAACTAGTTTTCCCACAATACTGTGACACACGCGACGAATAGGGAGAAGTATGTAATTATACCGGCTGATTTTTTTTACCGTCTGGAAAAAACCGCATATAAAAGTTGAACGGAGTAGAAGTCTTTGGCACAGAATTTTTTTGTTCACATAAAAATTAAATAATAAATCTGTTTTTTTACATGCAATTATTTGAATTCTTTGATAATTTCCGCGCGTAGAGAAGGGTCCCTTATTATTTGTCTCTTAATTCATTTTTTTTGGGTAAAATATTTTTTTTTTGGTGCCCTAAGCTTCTAGTCTGTTCATCTTTTATTCCTTATTTTTGTCCAGACGTAAAAAAAATCAGTGGGTATAAAATCGGCAATTGTGTCGAAAGGAGAATGACGATCGTAGTCCAAGTAGATAACGATAATTTACATAGTCATACGAGACAGCTAAGCATATATTATTTTCAACTGACGCCCTAACTGTTTGACTATTATCACATAACATACATTATGTGTGTAGACAAACATGCCGTGTATTTTATATTAAATAGGTGCTTATGTAGGTACACACAATAATTTATTGCCTATGAGTACCTTGTTTTTACTACCAATTTTCTAGAATATTTCCATAAGTTATACCTAAACCCAAATGCAACGCGACCTTTAGTGGGAAAAGTAACTACTTCCTGTCTGTTGATGAAGTTGAAAAATACGGAAGGAAAAGCTACAATTATTCCAAATCTTATACATAATCCTATAATTATGCTTATAATGTCTGCTGGGACACAGGCCTCCTCTCGGTGAGAGAAAGAGGGTCGTAATCCACTACGCGGGCCCAGTGCGGGTTGGTACATGTTACATGTCTTCAAATGTGTGGTTCTAGGACATGCCGGCTTCCGCACGATGTTTTCCTTGACCGTTCTGAGAGCAGTGGTGATGAAATCATTATACAAAGTAAAGCGCTTGCCTGAGTTCGAACCCACGACCTACAAATCGGAAGTCATGGCTACTGCTCTCTACACCCAATCTTATACCTACTCCAAAAATATTGTCACTACGACAGGATGTGAAAATGTACTGTCGTCAGGATCACAGAAAATGCTCTTTGTAAGTTGGCAAAGTGTATATTTATCGATATTAAAAAAAGGAAAAGGTTCTCAATACGTCGACATAATGTTTTTTTAATTATTACAATAAATTCTGCAACCGTCCATTAAGAGGCTTACACCAAAACACAAAAAACGCAAGTTTTACAAACAATAAAAGTATATGATCGACTACAGTAAACAAAATCAGAAAAATATATGATATTCTTCAGGATATATGCTATTTAGATAGTGTGTTGAGAACATAATACAACTAATTTGATACGATAGAAAAAAATCATGAAGATACCTCTAAAAACTTTCTTTTTACAATAAAAACCATTCTAATATACTCGTACATACAATCATTTTCATTTTTTGTTGTCAGATTATTCTACAAGCAACATACTAAAATACTAGTGTTTTATTTTTTTAGTCCAAACAATAGAATAGATTTTTTGTAATTTAATAATTGCTTCATATTTTATAATAAATTACCAGCGTTGTGTCATCGCGATTCTCTTTCTTTTCTATGCAGTCTGACAGTGATCGCGCTTTAGGTCATGTAAGCCCCTTAAATGAAGTCAGACAATAAGTTCCAAATAAAGACCGAAAGCTTTTAGTGATAGACCACAGGATGACAAAGTAAATATGTGCATGCTTAAGTTAGCCGGAGGTACATAGAAACCTGAATATTATGTAAATCATGAGTACCAACTATCCTTGACCTCTGCCAGGCGACTTGCGTGGCATTTGTCAAACATAAAGTGTTAAAACCAATACACTTCGATTCACACTATCCTCATACGGAGTTAATGAATTGATAGCAGTGTTAGAAAACAATGCAAATAAAGTTCTGACACCTGTGTCCTTAACGCAGTGCCCATTAGCTGATCAATAAAGCAGTCACTTAAGGATGGTGATAATGAAATGATCATATAGGTGCTGTTGGATATATATTTAAGTAGAGGAAACTAAATAAATGATGTGATGATTTACCTGCTTCCACGCCCCTGCAAAGCTATTGAAGAAAGTACCATCTTTTATAATTCAGGATGCTTTTGTGCATTATGTGGTAGCTCTGTGATTTAATCTTTCTTTCAATTAATTCAACTTAACCCTAGATAACTAAACATTCGTCCGTTCGACGACCCACCTACTCGCGAATCTTGTGCTCGTGCAGTTCTAGGTGGCCCCCCCTGCGCCTCTTTGTCTACCTTCCTGAAACACGTAAACAGTGCACCGTGTGACGCGGAAGTGATTGCACGATAATTAGAACAGGAGATGTGACCATAGCGTCGTCCGCTCGACGAAAGTTTAGTAACAACGAGGTACGTATGTGTTGATCTTTGTATTTTATTTTTCTGAAATATTTGTTCATTTTATTGTTTATTTTTTTCTGGATTGTTTTCATTTAGTTAGTAATTATGAATAATATTTATTTTATAAGTGAAAAGTCCGAATGTGGGTACTTTTTTTATAGAAATGTAATTTTGTACGTTTATGATATCTAAACGTATCATTATATACGTTGTTTATAGTTACGATTTTATTAATTTATTATTTTTATTTTAAGATGGACTTACGAGGAATTGAGGAGCAGATTCATCAATGGCTGGAGCGTAGCGACACAGACGAAAATGAGGAAGAAACTCGGGATTCAGAATCAGAAACTGAGGATATTTTGGAAGAAGAAATACACCGGTCTACCAGCAGCGATTCTGACTCTTTTCACGAATCTTCTGGGTCAGAAGAAGAAATTATAAGGCCAGGTAAGAGACAGAGAGCACAAATTATAGATTCCAGCGAATCTTCTGAGGATGAGAGCAATGTTTCCACGCCCAGCACCCGAAACCGAAATGCCCCTGATGCTCGGATTATTCAACCATCTTCTAGATACATTTATGGAAAAAACAAACATAAATGGTCAACCCAACCTAGACCTGCTACCACGCGTACTCTAAGACGAAATATTGTTCATTTTATACCAGGACCTAGAGAAAACGCTAGAGAACTAGAAGAGCCGATTGAATTATTCTCCTTGTTTTTGAACGATGACATGCTGAATCAAGTGGTGATGTTTACTAATGCTGAAATCGAAATTCAAAAATGCAAGTACAAACGTGATTGGTCCACTATATCTAAAACTGATTTGCAAGAACTGAAGGCTTTATTAGGTTTGTTGCTCCACTCTGCAGCTACTAAAAGTAACCATTTGCCGACTCGAATTCTGTTCAATGCGCAACGGTCAGGAAATATTTATAAGGCTTGTATGAGTGCAGAAAGATTTAATTTTCTTATAAAATGTGTCCGATTTGATGATAAGCAAACAAGAGCTGAAAGACAAAAAAAAGATAGGTTTGCTCACATTCGAGATCTGTGGCAATCAATGATTGACAATTTTCAAAAGTGGTACACACCAGGATCGTATATTACCGTTGATGAACAGCTTGTTGGGTTTCGTGGAAGATGCCCTTTTAGAATGTATATACCAAACAAACCTAACAAGTATGGAATAAAAATTGTAATGGCTGCAGACGTAAGCAGTAAATATGTACTAAACGCTATACCTTACTTGGGCAAGGGCACCGATCCACAGAAACAACCTTTGGCAACGTTTTTCATAAAGGAAATTACCTCAACTCTCCACGGATCTAATCGTAACATCACTATGGACAACTGGTTCACATCTGTACCTTTGGCCGATGAGCTTTTGAAAGCACCTTACAATTTAACTTTGGTTGGTACTCTAAGAAGTAATAAGCGCGAAATACCCGAAAAGCTGAAAAATTCGAAGTCGCGCGCAATTGGAACTTCAGTATTCTGCTTCGACGGTGATAAAACATTAGTGTCATTTAAGGCTAAGTCAAACAAAGTGGTATATGTTTTATCGACAATCCATGATCAACCAAATATCAACGAAAGTTCTGGAAAGCCAGAAATTATTCACTGTTATAATAACACAAAAGGTGCTGTAGATACGGTTGATCAAATGTGCTCCAACATATGTACCAATCGTAAAACCAAGAGATGGCCGATGTGCATATTTTATAATATGCTAAACCTATCTATCATCAATGCATATGTTATCAACGTATCTAATTCTTTGCGGAAAAAGAAAACACCTTTGCATCGGCGTGATTTTGTGTTGAAGTTAGCCGACCAACTTATGGAGCCATGGTTGAGGCAAAGATTTCAAACTGTTACTTTGAGGCGGGACATCAAGGTCATGATTCAAGACATTCTCGGTATAACTCCGCCTGTAGATGCTCCAGTTCCTTCTGCGTCAAATGTGCGTAAAATTTGCTACTTATGTCCATCTAAGGCCCGCAGAATGACCAAACACCGCTGCATCAAATGCAAGCGATACATTTGTGGACCTCATAATATCGATATGTGCTGTGGCTGTGTGGAATAGTTTTATGTTACTGTTTTGATTATTTTTTGTTTAGATATGATCCAAAGAATGTACCCATGTCAGAAGTTCCTATGATTAATAAATACTTTTTCCAAAAAATGCATTTAATTTGGCGTAGTCGGTTCGACGAATGTGTAGTAACCATGTAACAACGAAACTAGTTTAGTTCTCTAGGGTTAAGCAGATTGTTATGGAAGTCGAGGCCTGTCTGGGGAGCGGTGAATACTTATGCGAATCCCACACCCCCGGCCATAAGTGCCTAGAGGTGGAACACCGCAGTGGTTTTAACCGGTAAGAGTCCGGCATGCCCCTCTGTGAACCCCACGATGGAGGAAGTCCACGAAGATTTCCACCGTACACCAAAAAAATTAAGTAGGTATGTTATGGAAACAAAAATCGGTAGGTGAAAATATGAAACCCTTCCATCTGCCTAGACATTTCCCATTTTTTAGATGAGATCATTTCCGGGTGGAAACCAAAATACTAATTCAAACGACTCATTCGTTATTTTATATTTACCTTTGGACTTAAGAAAATGAAAGTGAAGTCTACTTATACCCAAAAAAGAATGAGTTTCTGAAATAAAATTCGATGGAAAAAGAGACCTTGCTAAACTTTCCATCCACGATTGGCAGCTAGGTCGCATTAAATACTCTTTTTCCAACACCAGTTATTAAAAAGAAAAATATAGAGCTTTCACAAACTGCGTAGTGCAGTTATCTTTTATAATAGTTAGCCTTGTGGTTCCGGCACGTGCAACTTTGTACTTGAGTAGTAATTTCTTAACTTACCTACTGGCTACTTGCATTATGATTTAAATTTCTAGGTAAGTTCTTGGTCTAAGTTTAATAGCTGTGCTCGTAAAATAAAATATGAAGAAAATTTGAAAATTGTGTTCAATAATCTATTTTGCTGTTGACGAAGGGGTTTTGGTTTACATTATTTGTACTACGATTCATCCTCATCATCATTTCTGCCGAAAGACGTCCACTGCTGGACATAGGCCTTACCCAAGCACCACCAATTGGACCGGTTCTGTGCTTCCCGCATCTAGCGGATTCCTGCAGCCTTCACAGGTCCAGCGATCCACATTGAGGCCTTCCTAATTTAAGTCCTCCGGAACGCGATCGCCACTCCATAACTTTTTGGCCTCATCGGCCGTCTGTACTGCGAGCAATATGCCCTGCCCACTGCCACTTAAGAGCGCGTATACAGAAAGTGGGCAACGTCGCAAACAGCTGTCAAATATTTCCCTGTTTTGATTAATTTGTCAATATTACTGTATGAAAATAAGAAATATGGCTAACTAATGAACTAGAATATTAATAATGAATTGCAATTAAAACACTGAATTTGATGTTGTAACCGTTTTAGGTGTAAAAAAGGCATTTGTAAAGTTTCCAAATACTTTTTTTACATCTAAAACTAAATATTCGGTGTTACGATATTAATTATTGCATTTCATAATAAATATGCTAGTTCATTAGTTAGCCATATTTCTTATTTTCATACAGTAATATTGACAAATTAATCTAAACAGCGAAATATTTGACAGCTATTTGCGACGTTGCCCACTTTCTGTATAAACGCTCTTAAGGTACAGACGCCAGCACATCAAGCTACCCGAACCTGTCAAATTTTTCCAATCGACTTTGAACATTATGCTTTAGCGATAAAGTTGAAATTCTATTAAAGAAATTTGACAGATTGTAGTAGTTTGATGTGCTCGCGTCTGTACTATGACTTTAAAATAAAACGTACATCGTATAGACTTTGTACGTTTTCTTTTAACTTAGTCGTAACGTTGTTAAATTCTTAGCAAAAATCCTTATGGAAGTATAACAGCCGTTACCGAAACTTAGCACTATGCTGAATGTCCTCAACTGTTTTGAAGTAAGAAAGAGAAAGGCAAAAAAACATTAATGTATATCAAAACTAAATGCTTGCACTACTATGCTTGAAATACATACAAATACAAACCTGACACAGATCTCAAAACTATTTTGATCTTGACCAACTGCACATCTTGACCATGGCAATCAGTTCAAGCATTATTTAATTTATTTTTAGTCCATATCACCGCATGAAATCGTTCGATATCTCTAGAGATAATAGATTCAACTCTACTTAGTTTTATTACGGTTTTATTAATGTAACAAAAAATAAACGAAGGTGAGTCATTCGGGTCAAATGTTACAATAAAGTATGACAAGTGACAAATAGGAATATTGGAGTGAGTCATCTAATTTAAGGAAAGGCAGAGTTGATTGATTTGCAATTTTTTAAATCTTTTTCCTGGTTCCCAGTACTTAAGGCCTTTTCCTACCGCGAGGTAAAATAACTGGTTGCGATTTCTTTCTGTATGCCAATAACAATGTAGGTACTGGGATCACCAATCTGTCATTTAAGTGTGGTTTTGACAGTTGACTAAAGCGGTCGAAGTTGCAGGTACGGGTAAGCCCATGTCGTGTTTTTAGGTAAAAGCCACAACTTTTACCTAAATATAATTTGATTAGATGGGAAATTAGCAGTGACAAAAACAAAATTTTCTTTTTTGCTGTTATTTTGTTAGTGTTCTTTTGGACTTAAAAAGTTATCAAACCGAGTCAGGTTATTTTTTTATCATAAAAACCTTTTAAAAACTGAAATGCGCTGACCATTGCATCGTACAAAGGACATAAAGATGAGGTTTTAATGTTTGGATGTAAATTCCTGACGGTTTCGTTAATTTTGACGCTACCCGGACATTTTGATAACTTATTTATTACATTTTTTTTTCTTTATAGCTGGTGGCGGTGAACTTGTAAATGGCTGTATTTGATTCGTATTTTATTTGCAGAATAAATAATTCAGGTCACAGATACATGTAAGCACATCATTGTTTGATGTCTCAGTATCAATTGTTACTGAATGCACGCAATGTGAATTGTTACTGAATAAAAATTGAATTGAATTGAATTGTATATTTAGAATGTGGGAAAATGTATTGTTGTCAAATAATTCAGCACTTCGATAAGGTTTTGTAACCTCTTACGCATCTCGATTTTAATTATTCTTGTAATCAGTCAAGGTGCAACATTTCAAATAATTTGCAGACGCATAACGGTCGAATCTATCCTATTTTTTTCTTCCTAGAAAACTTGCGTTTATCGCGAGTGGCAATGACTGTGAGCCTATACACCCTCAGTGATGTGTTCACATTACCCATGCCTATAACGTTCCATTGCTGGGACAAATGCCTCCTCTCTGTAAGAGAGAGTGGGCCATAATCCACCAAGCGGACCCAGCGCAGATTGATTACGGTATTTCAACTCAGTAGGTCCTTAGTCAGGCTCTACTATTCATTTTCATATGGACTTTATTTTAGGTAAACTAGCTTCTGCCCGCGACCTCGTCCGCATAAAATTTCTTGTTTTAACATAAAACAACATAATCCTATGACACTTGGCAATTCTGTAATTTCCCATTACTGAAAGACTTTCCGGAATCAGATCAGTAGTTCTGAAAGATTACCCCCTTTATACGAAAGCATACCTCTTTATAATATTAGTGTTGCTGTGTCGTGTCTGTTGTTGAAAGTGGCGACAGATGACCATTCATAATGTTTATTTTTTATAGACAAATGGTTTACAATGGCATTGTTCCATGATCAACTACTACCTATAATTATCTTTTACAAGCGGCAAGCTAGTGGGATTCTAATCGGAATGTAATTTATGAAATTTATGATTTTTTCAATGGCTTAAGCGACCTACTAGTAAAACGATTGGTAGGTAAGTCATGCAAAAAAAAATCGGTTGTCTGTAAAGTCGGTTTACGGACGATAGTTTAACGTGACAACGTCATAACAATTAAAAAAAAAACATTAATGAAATTGCCGAACGCGGAGGCCGAGTCGGCAGCGTTCGACATCATCTGTCTCTCATCGGTCGTTCCGCGCTCTCGCTTGCACTTCAAGCCATGGAACGCTACAACGCTACAGAGCGAGGCCGCGAGGTAACGCTACATGAGTCATGTTTTTTCGTGTGTGCAGCCAGCTTCATCGATTTATTAGACGTTGTCACGTCAAAAAATTACTGCATATTATTACTCATTTATTTGATAGTGGTGCCGATTCTGTTGTTCACAAACTAAACTAAATTTAAGTTCGGTGCATCTTTTTCTTTCTATTTAATTAAGAAAAGTACTGAAGATAAATTTTAGTTTAGTCCTGTCAAATTAATCAGCGCCTGACACGCCTCCAGTACTAAATCCCGTAATATTTACTAATACAATATTTTCAATACAGCCACCGAAGCAATGTGAAATTGATATATAGAATAGAATAGAATAGAATACTCTACACTCTCACTCTCACTCTCTCTCTCTCTCTCTCTACTCTCTCTCTCTTCTCTCTCTCTCTCGATATATCAGTACTTCGAAGTGTGAAAAACATTATTGACATTAATATTGTCGAGATAGCAACAGCGAAATGGCACCCGATTCGTTACCGATACAAAGATGGTAACTACACATAGAAAAGTATAGTCACACGTATGTGTTAACGTAATTATCGGTTTTTGTATGTATCTGCGTAATGGTCGGTGATAGGTGTAAAGTTTATACATATGGATATAATGGCCTGGACACAAAGTCAAAGTCAAAGTCAAATCATTTATTTCAAATAGGCACATTAAAGGCACTTTTGAACGTCAAAACTTACAGGAAAATTGAATTGATTCTAATCGCCCCTTCCAAAAGGTAGTTTTCGTATGGAGAAGAATGGGCAAGAAACTCCACCGTCACTCTTTTAAAATGTTTTAGAAGGTTTTGTATACATAATATAATTATATGTGAAGACTATGCACCTAGAATAAAAGAAGTCTACCCCAAAAAAAAATAAAAAGAATTAAAAATTAAGCATCAATTATATGATAGATACATGGTGCTCACATATTTACAAATCATTTACAAATATTGGAAAAGTAGATGATATTTCTAGAATTTTAACAAGTGTGTGAGTTACTGTAGTCACAGTCACACACACACACACATATTATTATTGAGGATTTGTGGTTAAGTAATAACAGCCGCAAAGGTCGATCGATCAGGTTAAGCTACGCTTGCCGCGGTTAGTCCGTGGATAAATGACCATCTTTACATACCAAGACCCCTCCGTGCCTCGAAAAGCACGTTAAACCGTTGTTCCCGGCTATCATTCGGGGATTTTTGATAGTCGTAACGGGTCGTCAGAAACCCGAAAGTCTGACAACCAGTCTTACCAAGGGATTTCGTATTACCCAGTAACTGTTGTGGAGGTCAGATAGGCAGTCGCTCCATATAAAATACTGGTATTCAGCTGCGTCCGGTTAGACTGAAAGCCGACCCCAACATAGTTGGGAAAAGGCTAGGCAGATGATGATTTTTTTTAATTTGCAATAGTCTCAAACCGGTGAAAGAAAACATCGTGAGGAAACCGGCATGGCCTAGAACCTAAAATTGGAAGACATGTGATATCTACGAAACCACACTGGCACACAGCCCGCGTGGTGGATTACCACCCACTTTCTCTCATAGAGAGGAGGCCTGTGTCCCAGCAGTGGGAACATTATAAGCTGATTACAGTACCCGGCGATAAATATTGCACATCGACCTTTGGAAAGAGACAATCGGCTAATTTCGGCTTCGTAGAGCGTCATCTGTGTCGCACGAAATACAAACAGTCCAGTATCTATTAGGAGCTGTTAAAATAATTATGATTTGCTTCTTTTGATAATTATTTTTATTCTTTGTATAAAATGGTTTTGTGTTAAAAGGTCGATGTGCAATATTTATCGCCGGGTACTGTATGTAGCAGTCTCATACATTTCATCTAAGATTTTGTTTTCTATTAGAATGCAGGAACATGCAAGAACTCTAATACCAAATTAAAGTACGCAAGACGTTCTCAAGAATCCTTATTGCACGTATAATTTCAAAAAAGTTTTTTGAAGTAATTTTTTTTTCTCTTTCTTTTTAATTAGGGACTTTTACACAACTGTGTATGCCAGTCCCATCGTACCTCGAAGTTATAATAAAGTTTTAAATTGAAGTTATAATAATTATTATAACTCCGAAAAACCTTCTACTCCGAAAACTGAAATTCAGGTGAGGCGTGATATAAGTTTACCGTTTGACGTTTACAATTTTATTTAAAATCGTTATCACACGTCATGTAATGTCCTCGTGTAGGTATGCTATTTTCAATAAGAATGAACGACAACTAGTAATTATTATTTACAACGTTATACCTACCTAATTAGTAATATAAAAAAAAAAATAGTAATAATAAAGAGGGAACCGCTAGAGGGCGCAGAGGTGTAAACATTGCTTATGTATAAGTTCGTCGATTTAAGAGCTTTAAAAGTGGAAATAAGACAAAAATTGGACAAATATAGTGTTAAAACAGGGCCGGACAGTGAAAACCCGAACTACAAGTGTTATCAACTAAAAATAAACTCTAAAAATTAAATAAATACGGAAAAATAAAGTGAGGAGAAGTGCTGAATGACATGGACATTTTTTCAATAAATAGTCACCCAGACGCTCAAAAAACAGTGTGAACATTATAATCTGTAAAATATCAACAGAAATACAGACTTTTCAACTGAAACCACAGTGAAAAATTGCAAACATAACCTACAAAACTAAATTAATCATAGTGAAAAAACGACAAAAATTGGACAGTATTGTGTTGAAACAGTGCCGAACAGTGGACACCCTAACTATAAGCGTTATCAACTAAAAATAACTCTAAAAACCAAATAAAAACGAAAATACAAAGTGAGAAGTGCTGAATGACATGGACATTTTTGTTCGAGGTAACATTAAATACACTATACCAAAAGCTCTAAAAACAGTGTGAACATTATTATCTGTATAGTATCAACAAAGAAATAGACTTCCCAATTGAAATCACAGTGAAAAATTGTAAATATAGAAAAAATAAGTTACTCATAGCCATCCATAGTGGAAAAATCAATAGATAACTCAGGAGGTAGGTAACGACATCTAACGACAGACTCAAAAACAAGGAAGAGCGCCATCTGTCCACACGTAGAGAAACTACTTGCAAAACGCTAATCGTGCTGATCAATCAACACTAGTAAAATAGTACAGCGAGTCACCGACAGGGGACATCACACGTCGTTTGTGCACAGTACGGCGGCAGGCCAACAGAGGTCTCCACCATGTCGGAAATAGAAAAACTTCTGAAAGAATTACGATTGGATATCAAACGCGATACAGAAAAATCATTACTGAGTTTAGAGACAAGTATCACGACCAAAATCAACGATAAGATAGATCAAAATTTTAACTTATTACAAGGGGAACTCGAACAAATTAAGGAAACCAACTCCGAACATGACAAGAGAATTAGTGCCATAGAAAAACACATTAGGCAAAGAAATATTATATTTTTCGGAGTAAAAGAATGCGGAAAATCATACCCGGAGTTAGAAGAAACCGTACTACAAGTAATTAAAGACGAACTAAAGCTAAATTGTGAAAGAAGCGAACTAGAGATGGTCCGCAGAATGGGAAAATACCTAAAAGACAAAGTTAGACCCATTATCGTAACCTTTACAACATATGGCAGGAAGATCACAATCCTGAAAAATAAGAAAAACATACAAACAAAAACTTTTTATATGAAAGAAGATTTTCCACCACAAATTCTAGAAACGCGAAAAGGACTACAAGAACAGCTGAAAGAAGAGAAAAGAGCCGGGAAAATTGCTTATCTGCGATACGACAAATTAATAGTTCGTGAACAAACCATGAAAGAGCAAGACAGCATCGAAATCGAAGAGGAAAAGTCAAACAAAACCGAATCGGACCAAACTAGGAAAAAGCGAGAGCTAGAGATAACCCCCCCAAACCAGATAAAAAACGCATACAATAATTCTTCACAACAACAAGCAGTGAAAAAAAACAAAACTCAAATACATAGAATGGGAAAAAGTCAAAGCTCCATGGAAAATTTCTTCAGCAAACGAAACAACAGCCCAACTAAACCTCCAGGGGACGGGGAAATTCTATTGGCTTCAAATAATTCAAATGAATAGCAATTAAGATTGTCACTCCAGAAAAATATAAACACCGCACCCTCTACAACAAAAAACAAACAAAATATTCTAAAAGCAAATACAATAACTACCAACCCTCCCCCAGAACGGCTCGTCACCGCGGGGGTTGTAGACGACCACCCTCCAAACCTAAAAAAATACTACATCTCGACATTCAATCTTAGATCATTAGCAAGTGAAGCTAGAGTAGCCGAATTAGAATACGCCATATCGAAAATTAACTGGGACATCATCGGATTATCTGAAGTGAGAAGGCAAGGTTATAAAATAGAAGACAGGGGAGCATATCTACTCTACTACTATAACGAAACAAAAGGAGAGAAAGGTGTTGGATTCCTGGTAAAAAAGCAGCACAATACAAACGTACAAGACTTTATTGCGATATCCGAGAGAGTTGCGGCTTTACATGTGAACATACATGGAAAGAAATTCTTTATAATCCAAGCATACGCACCTACTCAAAGAGCAACTACAGAAGAAATTGAAAAATTCTATGTTGACCTAGATAAAGCAATGAATAAAAGCACAAAAAATATAATATTTTTAGGAGACATGAACGCCAAAATAGGATATCCCAAAGAAAATGAAGAACTAGTAATAGGAAGATATGGTTACGGAAAAAGGAATGATAGAGGAGAAATGTTCATAAAATTTTGCTTTCAATACAACTTGAAAATTGCTAATACTATTTTCAAAAAATCTAACAAGCTTCGATGGACCTGGAGATCACCTGATGGAAAATCGAAAAATGAAATCGACTTTATAGCTACAAATATCACAAATAGTATACAAAACGTGAATGTGATGAGTAATTTGCAACACCCTAGCGACCATAGAATGATAAGAATCACCCTCAATATGGAGAACAACAAGATATCTCGAGCGCACTACCGAGGCAAAACATATACAGAAAACGAGAAAACAAAAGAAGACCGACCAACTCTGACCTGCAATGACAATGACAGTGTACAGCAATTCAACAGGAAAATTGAGACATTTTTACTTAGAAGCTACAAAAAACCAACTGAAGACACAACTGAAAAAAGAAATAAAGAAATTATAACAGAAGAAATAAAAACTCTGAAATACAAAAAACACATATTAAAAAACAAGAAACACAAAACTAGGGAAGAAAAGAAAACTCTGAGTAAATTATACAGGATAATACACAAAAAAATAAAACAGAATATTAAAAAGAGAAGACTAGACACAATTAGCAAATTCATAGAAGAGACAGGTGGAACAAAAAAGGCTTATAAAAAACTAGAAACAACCAAACATGTAATGACACAACTTCAGAATACTTCAGGAACCATCGTCACGCACAGAAAAGACCTAATGACAATAGCTACACAATTTTACAAGAACCTATACGCATGCACCAACAAAAACAGCGAGAGAAAAAATATTATAAATTCCAAACCAAACCTAGAACCAGTCCCACCCTTTTTAGAAAACGAGATAGAGCTATCGATAAATAAGCTAAAAGCTGGAAAGAGCCCAGGACCTGACGGAGTGACAAACGAGATGATAAAAGCCGCAAAAGAAACATTAATAAAACCAATCACTCAGCTCTTTAACACCATCCTTACATCAAAGGAATTACCAGAAACATGGACATGCTCGGAAATAGCCCTATTATATAAAAAGGGCGACCCTAAACTGATTTCTAACTACAGGCCGATCAGTCTCATATCTTGCCTGTATAAAGTATTTGCATCAACCCTACTGAGACGTATAACACCGAAGATTGACGAGAACCAGCCAATAGAACAGGCAGGATTTATGAAAGGTTTCGCTACCATTGATCACATTCACACACTCAAAGTAATTATTGAACGGTTTACGGAATATGACCTTCCCATATATATTGCTTTTATAGATTACTCTAAAGCTTTCGATTCAATTTCACACGACTCTATATGGCAGGCTTTAGACCAGCAAGGATTAGACCAGGACTACATAGAAATCATAAAAGCAATTTACTTAAGAAGCTCTACAAGAGTACGACTAGACACTAGAGGCCCAACATTTCAAGTCGAGAGGGGGGTAAAGCAAGGAGACCCACTTTCCCCAAAACTTTTCATCGCAGTCCTGGAATCCATCTTCCAAAATCTCGATTGGAGCGATATGGGAATAAATATCAATGGCAAGTACCTCTCACACCTCAGGTTTGCGGATGACATAGTACTAATGTCGGAAAACCCATACGATCTGAACCATATGTTAAATTCCCTTAGTCATCACAGTGAGACCGTTGGGCTACAGATCAATTGGGACAAAACCAAAATCATGACAAACCGTGAACAAATACCTATATCTATACAGACAGCACCTATAGAATATGTCGTGGACTATATTTACCTTGGCCACCTAATTTCAACAAAATCTTGCACAGAAAAAGAAATCGATCGCAGAGTGAAAAATACTTGGAATAGGTACTGGAGTATGAAGGAAATTTTCAAGGGTCCCATACCCATAAAGTTGAAAACAAAAGCAATGAATATCTGCCTAACACCGGTTCTCACATACGCATGTCAAACCTGGCCTCTCAAAAAATCCTTCCTAAGTAAAATAAGAAGTTGTCAACGAGGAATTGAACGGAGTTACTTAAGTATCAGATTGAAGGACAGAGTCAAAAGTTCACTGATAAGGAAAATAACCAAGGCAAGAGATGTGGTCAAACAGGTCCTGACACTGAAATGGAAATGGTCAGGCCATATTCAAAGAACTACCGAGGAAAGATGGTCACAAGTCGTTACAAATTGGTATCCAATTAATAAGAAGAGAAGGAAGGGTAGACCACTTAAAAGATGGAGTGACGATTTAAAGGAAACAGCCGGAAACTTATGGCCGAGACTGGCGAAAGACAGAGTCAGTTGGAACAGTTTGGAGGAGGCTTTCACCGCAAAAGGCGGCCCTTACACCTAACAATACTAATCTTATTTTAAGTACAAACACTAACATAACTAACAAATAAATAAATAAGTGCACAACATTATAAAATATAAAACTAAATGTAAGGGATAAAATAAAGCTAAATAAATAAATAAATAAATAAATCACACGTCATGTTGATATTGTTTGTTTGTTGGTATTGTTATTGAAGCTAGCGGCTCAGCAAGAAGTAGACGAAGTTCATAAATGAAGTACTGTTCTGGGGAACTTAAATCTGAGAACAGCGACATCTATGCTCTATCACATGAGACTGCACGCTACGAAGGTGGCACACAGAGCGTAGCGTTGGTTAGATGAACACAAAACTGGTTCTATGCGAAGTGTTTGAAGAAAATAATGAAATACGTAGTACTTCTGTAATAGTACAGATGGCGATTGTGAAGACACTAGCTTATTTGTAACTTGTTAAATATTTTCGTACAACTGAATTTTCTACTTTAGGTATATCCTAGTGAAGACTTTGAAACGTATTTTTGTGTAACTTACATTTAATATCCTAAAAGACATAACAATACTCATATTTGATTAGTAAAACCTCTATTTTAGGAATACCTTCACACCTGTTGCTCCTTGAAGACCTGGCAGCCTTGGTAGAATTATAAAGCCGTGCACCTGAGGTTTTCCGGTAAACGAAAAGTAGGTAATTAATCAGTAGCAGTACTAAAATTATCTCCACTCCAAATTATAGCCCGCATCCAGAATTCCAGAGCAATCTCCAATCCGTGACGTAGCGGAAAGTCTCCCCAAGCCGAAGACGTTGACAGGCAATATTAATCACGTCAACCCGAAGAAGATAGGTAATAAATACTAATTTCAATAATTATCGGACATCAATAAACGGTTCGCTAATAACAAAACGGCTCGTTACGCCTGGATCCGTTTAATTAACGGTTATCCTGATGTATTGCGATTCGATAGCAGCAATAAATATCTGTATCTAATAACGGTGCTACATACGTTTATGTACTCGTAATTTATTATAGGACATGCTTATTTCAGTGAACGTGAAGAAATTGGTTTTAAATACTTTATCCATTGCTTTTCATCGTAATATTATTGAAGATTTATTTGATCATAATAATAATAACTACCTAGTTATGCATGAGCCAGTTATCAACGTGTCGGAGCAACGAATAGCCAAGAGCCTCGACCAACACCTGAGGAGCTTGATTCAGAAAATGGTACGTCTGGACATGGCTCGCATTGTCAGGAGGTTCCTCTCTCTGTAGCCCTGATGCTGCCGGTAGCTTGCCTGTTCTCGATACCGATGGGCTACAGTTTTTTATTTTTTTTTATATTTTTATTTTTTATAATAATTATCTGCCTAGCCTTTTCCCAACTATGTTCGGGTCGGCTTCCAGTCTAACCGGATGCAGCTGAATACCAGTATTTCACATGGAGAGACTGCCTATCTGACCTCCACAACCCAGTAACTGGGTAATACGATACCCCTTGGTGAGACTGGTTGTCAGATTTTCGGGCTTCTGACAACCCGTAACGACTGTCAAAGATCCACGATTGACAGCCGGGACCAACGGCTTAACGTGCTTTCCGAGGCATGGAGGGACCATTAGTAAGGATGGTCACCCATCCACTGACCAACCGCGACAAGTGTAGCTTAACCTGATCGATCGACCTGTGCGGCTGATATTACTTAGCCACAAACTCCTCGTAATTTATAACAAATGAAATAAAGGGAATAATAATACCTACTTACTTACTACAAGATTGCTGGTTCAAATCCGGGCAAGTATACCAATGTGACTTATTTATTTAATGTACTTTCTGAATTTATCTCGGACATTACTGACATCAGTGAAGGAAAAAATCGTGAGATAACCTGGGCTTGAAATCTTTTCTTTCTTGAATCTGTCTGAAATCGCCAACCTTCTTGATCAAGCGTGGTGATATTTATCACCACGCTTGCTCAAGACGGTTGGCGATCACGAACATAGGCTCGTGCCTTCTACAGAGAAGGCCCCCAGGTAGGAAGATATATATGGGAAGCCTCTTCTCATACAGATGGGTGGCTTTTGCCCTGCAAAGGGTCCACAATATACTTCTAAAATAACTGTCCCAATTTTAAAAGATTCCCTTGAACTCTCAATAACATTCAGATTAGAGCCCTACAAATAATAATCAGAAATGGTTATTTATATACCAAAAGGAAAATACTGGTCGGTTGTCAAGGTTACTGGTTGAGTGACTCTATTGACAATATTTGAGAAAAGTAATTCTACAGTCCACTTACAACGATTCAGTGACGAAAATATACTTCCAGAGAATGTTGTATCCTTGTATATTATACAACTTCTGACTGCGGCTTCGTCCGCGTGAAATTTCTTGTTCCCCCGACCGGCCGACCCGTTGCCGCGTCGCATCGCATCACCTGCCCACTTGGTTTTCGCCTAGCGTTCCTTCTGACTTTTGTCTTAATGCTTGGGTCCTAAGAGTTTTAGCGTGATGTTAAATAGCCTATATATAGCCTTTCTTAAAAAATGGGCTAAAAGTGCAAATTAATTCAAATCTGTCTACATACAAACATACATCCAAACAAACATATTTTACCTCTTTATTATATTCTTGCATATATACAAAGATTTTATTGTGTCTTTTATCCACATCTTTTTGATCGTTTGCTTTATAAGATCTTTCTAGAAGCTTCACCTGCTTTGAGTGACCGAAAAGAATGTGGATGCATTTCGGAAATTTCTGTGAGAACGTTCAAAGAAGATATTGCACTTCCGTAAGGAAATTTTCTCCTTAAGATTTGCCACTAATGAAAAACTAGACGTAAGCTCATCCTTCAGCTTTTAAAATGTTTGAAACTGAGTGTAGGTATTATGAAGGAAATAACGGAATACATTCTACTTACAGAGTTTTATTTGACGATTTTGGCTGATGGGTAAGAAAGGATATGATATTATATTTATTTGCTCAAACCTGTGTTCACTGTTCACGTCTATCCATCTTTATCTAAGTACTTATAGTAATTTTCTATCTAACTTTATCTGTACCTACTAATAATAACGCTAAAGAGTTTGTTTGTTTGTACGCGCTAATCTCTGGAACTACGAGTTGGATTTGAAAAAAGCGTTTTGTATTTGATAGCCTAATTCTCGAGGCATGCTATATGCTATTTTTTATCACGCTACGACTGTTAGGGCCGGCATGGCACGGCAGATTGTGCTGCGGCATCCCGCGGCGGCGTTCCGTAGCATGCCGTGGCATGGCAGGTTGTGCTCCGGCATGCCGCGGCGTGCCGTGGCAGCCGGAATATCACAGTAATCCTTTATTAATCAAACAGCCTTTTTTACTCTTTACTAAAAACAAATCATAACTTATTGTAGACAGCACCCTGCAATCCTGCATGTAACTGCATCCATAACTCAGAGTGGATTTATCGTAGACTTAAACAAATACGTATAAAGCAATTTACCGCGGTTGATAATCACTCTCCCAGTGAACAAACCTTCAAAAAACCACAAAAAAAATAATTTTAATTCAAATTATGCTCCGCGTGTACTCGGCGTCGCTAAGAAAGAAATGGCGGTTTGATAAAAATAACCGTTATTCACATAGTTCTTGGTGTATCAGCACCATCGATTATTTTTTCTATTTTGACTTTTAATAGAAAAACATTAACACGCCTGTCGTTGTTCAGAACGGTGATCCTAGAGGGAGTTATTTATCAGATAGTTGCAATTAAAAGACTCTATGTCATTTTACATAAAAAGTTTACATAAAATATTGATTTCCGCAGTAATTAGACAAACAAAAACATGGCACAGACTACCGTTAGCAAGTAAACTTCACATAAAAATGATAGAATACAACAACTAATGAAAGTGCAATTCGTTATTTTAATTTTTTAGGAAAGTCCTCTCTAAAGCCCTTTTTCATTAGGTAGGTACACTGAAAAACTGTACATTTTAAGCCGAACTATTCTGAGAAAGAACCGTAGCCATTTTTTAAAACCTTTCACCATTTTTACAACAGCTTGTATCAGGGCTGTCAGGTATGAACCTACATTGTAATACAGTGTTGATAGCATTCTGTTTTTGACGTAGCCTTGTACTATTTTGTTCTTAACATGCTCTTGTTTGTTGTTAATTCAAAAAGCTATAAACAGAGTTAAATTAGCTAGTTAAACAAAAAATAAATCAATTTGGTGATTTTTTGTGGGGTCATCGTCCTATGGTAGTAGATATATTTACTTGAAATATCAGTTTTAAAAAACTGTTTTATTTTTGTGTAAATTTCACAGAAGTGATAGGTTTATGATAGGTTTATTATAGTTTATAGATTTTCTCAACTCATACATTACCAGTGGTCGTTGAGCCCTAAGAAAAATCATTAAATCTCTTATAGTATAACTTTATTGTGTTTAGGTATAGATGCCTATCACGCCTGCGGAGTTTTGCTAATTTAATTTGACGCTGTATAAGTTTTCGTTTTATTCTTGTCATCGAAACGCTAAACAGAAGTGGAATCACGTCATGGCTCATCATTACCTATCTGCGAGACTATTATAATATAGAAGTAGGTAGTAGGTAGGTAGACGCTTGCGAAATAAAATAGAACAGACAATTAATTTTAATCGGTCCCAAACTTTACAAAACCTTATATTTCATTATGAAAATTTAAAAGAGCCTTTAACAGAAAGACGTCTACATCCGATATTCGTTTGCATAATTTGTAAGGAGGTATAATTTAAATTCTCATCAACTTTGATGTTCTCTCACAAAAATCAACCCTTGCCTAAAATTTGCACAAAGTGTATAATACGCGGTACCAGATGGAATAGAAAATTAGTTTCGCTCTGATAAGGATAAATTACAGCAATTTCAGTCAGAATCTTATAAAATATAAAAGTGTAGGAACTTGAAAATGTTTTTTGATATAGAGCTAGCGCTAATTTAATAAATAATTTCAGTTGAGAAAATGTTTCACAAAGATTTTGGTAATTACGCAGTACATTACATTCATTTTAAGTTTTTAAAAGTAGTTTAATAAAAGTGAAGTTATAGTAAGAACGTTTTTCGTAGCTTTTCAAGACTATAGGGAAAAGGCGTAGGTATTCATGACCTTATTTTTAATAGAAATGGTTTTTCTAACATTTTTATTACTATTATTCCATTTCATTCTACACAAATTGTGAACACTGGCACTGGTTAAAACTAACAAGCATTAAAAGTGGGCCAGGATAAGCCAGAGCTTTTAATAATCAGTTTTTTTAATGGAATTTTCAATTTGTCGGCAAAGTTAAGCAGGTAGGTACTGTTTCTCTTGCGCGTGGAAACGTGAACAGAAAACATAATTATAACACCCTCTCTTTCTACTAATTCGTTTATTTAGAACGTTGTTAGAACTTCAACTCGGTTTATTTCCTAATCCGAATCGGTTTTTCTACCGTATACAATCCGAATTTCCAGTGGATGAGCATATTCCTGAGTTAGCATGTTAACGGATTTTCAATTTACAGCAACAACACTTTCTAAAAATCGACATAACGTGTAGAAAAAGAGTGAAATGAAATTGTGGACACGAGAATAAATTCCGTATGTGTGTGGGATGTTTTACATTAAATGTGAGATATTTACATAATACGTGACTATAAAAATGAGTGTTGCTCCCTAAACTTTGGAACACTAAACGCTAAACCTGAGACAAGTTGACGACTTTTCGGCACAAAACTAACAATTCAAGTAACTTATGGCTGCTAACTATACTTACAGCAGTAGGTACCTAAGTGCCTACCTTCTGCTCTATTTGGGTTCGATTCTTGGAGAAAAAAAAACTGGCACTCCGGTAGTGCCGACAGAAGTGAAAACTTGAACAATTACGAGTGTATTTTGTGAATCGTCTTATAAACAAAACACGCGTGTTAAGGTGTGTTCCTTATTTTATAGGGTTTTTTGCAAATCAGGTATGATGACCAAAGTGACTGGTTTATTCTTCTCGTGAAAGGAATTTATTCAGATTTACAAATAAGCACACAGGATAGACTTCAGTTCGTGGTGTTGGTCGCGGCAGTGGTAAGAGAAGCAAGCCGCTCGCATAGAGCTCGTCGTCAGTTATATATCCGTGGTTCAGCGCCATCTCGTCGTTGTTGGATGAACTACGTAGTTAGTACGCGAGGCCCTCGTAGTTCTTCCCGATGTGCATAGATGGCGCTGTCCTCAACAACGCGCGTCTTACGTTTTACGTCTTACGTTTTACGTCTTACGAATTTTCGATCAGGGTCACGTGACCTGACGCGAATTTAGAAGTTTTTACCCATTCCAAAAAAGTACACAGCGCCGCTAAAGAAGTTTTCATTTCAAAAAAAACAGTGGCACTCCGGGACTGCCGACAGAAGTGAAAACTTGAACAATTACGTGTGTATTTTGTGAATCGTCTTATAAACAAAACACGCGCGGTACCGGCTACGGCCATCCGTCTTACGAATTTTCGATCAGGTCACGTGTCCTGACGCGAGTTTAACATTTTTTACCCATTACAAAAAAAGTGTACAACGCCGCTAAAGAAGTTTTCACTTCAAAAATATAATAGTATGGTGTTTCAGATAGTAGTTCAGGGTCTGAGTGTTTCTGCATGTGATGTACTCCGGTTACCAATACATTCGCCAACCTTGGTAATAAGAATATGATGAATCTGTCTATGCTTCATTCAACATTTGAACGAGTGCATGTAGGTATAAGGATAACAATGTATTTATATACCTAAGTATACAGTGTTGCCATTAGGTTATTATCACATTAATTGAAACCACGTATTCTACATAATGTATTTGAAACATACACAATTAAAATAATTAATAACAATTAACTTTCTAGCCGTTGGACCTTTGTTTTTCGTTTGAGTATTTAAACATAATTTGTGATTATTTGGTAACAATACAATGAAGTTTGTGTTGAACTGTTGATACCATCGCCCCGCGCGTGTCTAGTGCCTTATTATCAAGGATGGTTTATGTCGTGCCACTTTTTAAGCTATTTATTTTGTTTGAAAAATTCAGTTTTCTTTTATTCGTTTTTTTTTACAGACTGATAACAAATTGTAATAACCGCTGTACTGTTTAATGTGATAACCTAAGCATCACTCTGTATGTTAATATTTTATGATATACCTATATATTGCCCGTAAGGTATGTCGATATAAACTATCCTATGTCCTTCCCGGGGATGCAATCTATCTCTCTGCCCAATTTTATCGAAATCCGTTCTGTGGTTTAGGCGTGAATAGGTAACATATAGGCAGACAGACAGAGTTACTTTCGAATTTATAATATTAGTATGGATTCTTCTCTTCTTGTTCTCACACACTACTGTCAACATTTATTTTACAGTTCTCCTCTCGCAGTTATGCTGGAAGTACTTTTGTACTCAAATATTATAAAGGCTCCTACAAACAGGCGCGCGATTTTATCGCGTGTCGCGCCTGTTTGAAGGAGCCTTAAGTCGTATCTCTACGTATTCAGCTGTGTGTAGGTACTTATATAATAAAAGGAATAAAAAAATAACAAATAAGTCAATCCTCATGGTCCACGATAAAGCGAATACATATATTTTTTCTCTATAAAATGAAAAATACACAAGCAATCAACGGGAATCGCCTCTTACCCGAACACAAATTTATTTATGGGTACGCAAACATTGTTTTAAAGGTTGTTTAAAAAATACATAAATCAATTTCACTTTTATTTTGAATACAAACAAAGCGCAGATGAAATATTATTGCTCGGATTTCCGTTACCAAAATAAGTTGAGCCCTGGATATAAAAACAGTAATTGAAAACTACATGAGGACATTGTAAGCACAATTGTTACCAACCAAATGCGAATGCTGGGATGGTTACTTACTCGAGTTCGCATTGTTGCCCAAATGACTGTTGCAAACATCTAGCCAACATCCAATTTCAATGTTTCGTGGATTTATAAATGAGACTGGGGAACAAAAGCGGACTTGTCCACTGTACTCGAATTTTTTATTTTTATTTTTTTGCACTCTTTAAGCTCATATCTATCGAACCCCGGAGTATTGTGTATCAAAAGCGGTCCGATCTTAGAGAAAAAAATTGTTAAAAATGATGATTTCGTTCAAAAGCGGACTTGTCCTGTTAGAAATTTATTAAAATTCTAAGGGATTTTTTCTCCAATCAAAACCGGACAAAAACGTAAGGAGAATTGCCGTTAGTACGAAAAATGTCAAACAAAACCGGACAAGTCTAAAAAATTCATTGTTTTTTTGTTATGATATCCCTAAATCAGTTGTGGCAACACTGCTAAATTAAAAAAAAAGATAATCAGCTGTGTGACGGTCATTGCTTTCGTAATTTTGAGAAGAATTTTCCTAGAAAACCGACAAAATTATGGACGGAATCGAAGAAATAGTGGCCAATATAAATGACGGCTCACGTAAACGAAAAAAAACAGGACGGCAAGCGCAAAACAACAGGGAATCGAAGTGAGTGTAAAATTATACCTACCGGTGCGTGTTTGTTATTATTCTAACCTATGATGAATTTAAAATTGCTATTATTTTGTTTTAGGTACGCAGATAAAGACCCCCTTGCTTTGAATTTCGTGTCTGCGTGTGAACATAACAAGGGAAAATTTAAGTGCCAGACTTTGACATTAAACGAAATTGTTTACAACCGCAAACTACTATATGAAAAAATTGGCAAAAAATTACAGGATATTTACTTGTCACGGCTCATATCACCATGCCCCATAGAAAGAGAAAGATCGAGAGAGGAATCTCGCAAACCGCAGAGGAATAAGTACTTTGTGACATACTTTCTCTTCCGTGATTCAAAAAGGTTAGTAAAAGTATGCAAATCTTTTTTTTTGGCTGCTCTTGGGCTCAGTAAGCACAGGGTAAACTTAATTGCGAGCAAATTATATGAAGGCAAAACGCCACTTGACGGCAGAGGAGGAGACAGGAAAAGTTTCAAAAGTATTGATAAAAAGGAATCTGTAAGAAAATTTCTCGGTGGTTTGCCAGCAAAGGAGTCACATTACAATCGAAATAAATCAAAAAGAGTGTACCTGTCATACGAGCTAAACGTAAAAAAGTTGTGGGAGTTGTACAATAATTCAGCGACTGATGATTTGAAAGTCTCACAAACGATGTTCCGAAATATTTTTGAGAACGATTTTAATATTGGGTTTGCGTCACCATCTTCCGACATATGTAGTACCTGCGAACTGCTGAAAAATAGGCAGAAGACTGAAAATAATCCTGAAGAACTTCAATCATTGAAACTTCAACTCCGAGTTCATAAAGCTAGAGCCAAAGCGTTCTTTTCCCTTACCAAAGAAAAACCTGAAAATTCTATGACAATATGTTTTGATCTCCAACAAATTCAATCCCTTCCTAAAACGCCAATCCAGGAATGTTTTTATTTACGACAAGTTGGACTTTATTCTTTCTGCATTACTGATATGCCTACAAAGGAGCCACATTTCTTCATATGGACAGAAAACCAAGCTAAAAAAGGCGCCACCGAAATTGCGTCTGCCCTTTTAACATACCTGATGTTTACTGATTTTTCTGAAGTGGAAGTTTTACGCCTTTTTTCGGACGGGTGTGGAGGTCAAAATAAAAATGCACATGTCGTCCACACTTTGATTTTCTGGTTGAAAAACTATGCCCCTCAAAATGTCGCCAAAATCGTACTAACCTTTCCTGTACGCGGTCACAGCTTCTTGCCGGCGGATCGAGTGTTCGGGAGGGTCGAAAAGGATTTGCGGAAGATGCCTTTCATTTTGGATCCAAAAAAATATCATGAGGTTTACGCAAAGCATGGCAAAGTTCATATTTTAGCTGAAAACTGGAACCTTTACAACGTCAAAAACCTTGAAGACTATTACAAGAAAGTGGAAAGTATTCGTGATGCAAAGAGAATAATAATAGAAAGAAAGTCAACCATCATCCAAACAGAAACTCCTAGTCAATCTCAACAATCAACACGAAGAAGTCAGGGCCGTAGTCGTGGCAGAGCACGTGGCCGAGGCACTGCAAACATACGAAGAGATCCTACTGCACGTTTAAATCACGTAAACTTTGGTGTGAAAGTCTTAAACACCTATTATGGAGATGAATCATCAGAAAATGCTGTATCATTGTTAAAAATGACAAAAAACCATCCGAGTTTACTACAAAGATTTTCAATGGTTAATGAACTAAAACCAAACAAGAAAAAAGATGTTGAAACACTCTTAAAGAAACAATTCGGAGATAATTGGATGGATAATCAAGAGCTTGATTGGTTTAAAAACAATATATTCCATACCTCACCAGTGGCAATTGCTGAAACAAGTCAAATAAATGACGAAGACGACGACCACAGTGACGATTGTGACTGTTGCGAACCAGATGAGAGTTCATATAATTTTTAAATAAAAAAATACAATAATAGAATCTAGTTTTCTTTCATAACCGGACATGTCCATAACTCTTTCAATCATAACCGGAGTTGTCCACCTTTTGTAATCAAAACCGGACTTGTCCATTACAAAAAAAATAAAAAAAAATTGAAAACGCATAGTTTTATGACCAACAAGCAGGCTATTAGTTATGTTGTATTAAATACTAATTATACTGAAATGCACAAAATTACAGCCCATATGCATATACCTATTTCAGTTTTTTTTGCTCTAGTGTAAAATTTGATTAATTGGACAAGTCCGCTTTTGTTCCCCAGCTCCTCTAATATTGTTTCATTAATTTTGAAGGTAGAAAACAGCTTACATGATCCGGCGTGACTCTATGAATGCTTTAAGGCTACGCCGTCCTTAGTTTTGTTATTTATTTTATTTTAATATGGAAATGCAGAAAATAAGCACGTCAAGTTATGCTCTAATAATATTAACGTATAATCTTGTGGAGCACAACTTAATGTGCTTATTTTCTGCTTTTTCATTCTAAAATAAAAGAAATAACCAAACAAACGAAGAGGGCGCCACTGCGCGGTCGGCGGTTGGTCGGCGCCCTCTTAATGAAAAAAATCTGCCATCTGTTTACTTCAACACTGTTTTGTCTAAAAAGTTGTGGCTACTCTCATAATATTATTAAGAGCAAATGCGGGGTGGTCGTTTCTCCATAGAGACGCTCTCGCCTGTTTCTTTCTGGTTAATGAGCATAAAGTCTTCAATGCATGCTTGCAATGCTTCAGTCTTCAAAGCATAAAGTCTTTAATGAGCATAAAATCTTTTACAGAATAATAAATATTAACTACTTGTATGTCCCTATGTTTTCCTTATTGATAATACATTATTTTTAAGCTAGAACCCTCAAAAAGTGCTTATTTAAACCGCTGTCAAGAGGCCTAGTGTACAAATTTGATAACTATTAATGAAAAAGAAAAACATAGGGACACAGTATATATCGTTTATATTCAGTTTATGAAATAACTTTTTAAATTGGTCCAATATTGGAAGAGGAAATAGGCGAGAGCCAAACCTCGAATTACGACTTTTTACTTAGGCATTTTCAAGTCTCTCCGACCGCATTTCCTCTTAATTACTTGCTTTTGCCAGCGGCTTCGCCCATATGTGTATCGGGACTTATCTTATGTACTAGTACTGAGATAAAAGCTTAAAAACTATTTGTGTGCCACATCCAAATCCGTGCAGCCGTTTTTGTGTGATTGCGTAAATAAATCTAGAAGCATATGAACTTTCACATTATAATATTAAGGCTTCTTCAAATAGGCGCGACATTTTGCAGGAGCCTTTCTTCGTTATAAAATCATAATTAATACCTACTTAATAACAATGTCTAGATATTTATGTAATTACAATATCGAATAACACTACACACTAGACGTACCAATAACTATCTAATACAATATTTACACAATGATTAATTTACATGAATTTAATATAATAATAAAAATATTTATACAACATAATAAAATACACCGATACATTAACATCAGATGATCTAAGTCGATATAATCGATATTCATAGAATATCGGTTGACACGACCCTCATCACTAGTTGATCCCCCGTCGCGCTCCGTGCGCGTACGGAACGGCAACAGCGTCTTTAGTCGGACTTTTAATTACCTAGCTGCAGTAAAATGACAGCTTATGTGTTACCACGTTCTAACGAAATTTAAAGTGATGTGACAAAAATAATCGATTCATTAAATTAACATTCAATTCAAAATCGAGCCATGTTAAATTGATTTTATAAAAGAGCATAATATTATTAGAGGATGATATTTATAATAAAATTCAGCGTAATATAAGTTTACAACAAAAATATTGACAATGCCTAATTACTGTTTTGTCATTACATCAGTGATCGGATTGGATTTATAAAAACGCATTAATTCTAAACACAATTCGAGGCTTACGCCTCGAATGTAAGTGCAAAACATGCGTTTACACGCATGTTTTGCTTTCGCATGCAATTTTATAAAATAGCATTAGCATTGTATAGCAACCAATAGCTGTGCTCCGTTACTACGTTTACGCTTTTTTATTTTGCTTGGATCGTAACGGTCGTAGCGTGATGCAAAATGGCCTTCCTCAAAAATTGGGCTAACAAAAATAAAATATTTTTTTAAATCCTACCGGTAGGTCCAGATTAGTGCGTTCAAACGAACGAACAAACTCTGTAGCTTCCAATTTTTCATCCATAACACTATCGACAGACTTTTAAAAGAAGCAGAAATATAGTCAGATAGTTTTTCTTTTACAAATGTTTCAATGTTGCTAGCTCTGCATTCAAAGCTTGTAACATATTCAGTGCAATGATAACGTTAGTTCTCTCCGCGTTTTAATTCCCTTGGTAGCTAAAGAGAAACTTACTTAATCGAATGCCAATAAAGTCGATATATTCACTCGTGTCGACTTATCCGAACAAAGCTTGAAAAAATATAGAAACCCATGTACATTATGATGTTAATCTTTCCACACTGAAATTCCCAGTAGTAACCGGCCCGGAGCCAGAGTTCAGATTTCTGCTCGATTGTCGCAAAAGCGTCAGGACAGCCAAGTAAAATTGTTTTAATTTTTCCCAACTATGTTGGGGTCGGTTTCCAGTCTAACCGGATATAGCTGATTACCAGTATTTTACATGGAGCGACTTCCTATCTGACCTCCACAACCCAGTTACTGGGTAATACATTCCCCTTAATAAGACTGGTTGTCAGACTTTCGGGCTTCTGACGACTCGTAACGACTGTCAAAGATCTACGAATGACAGCCGGGACCAACGGCTCAACTTGCTTTCCGAGGCACGGAGGGGTCTTGGTATGTAAAGATGGTCACCCATTCACGGACCTTATTTGGATGAGCTTATTAGAGAGGTTTGTGGCCTACCTTTAGTAAATACTCACGCCTTCTTCCCATGGGGTTAAGTAGAAACTATAGAACGCCACCTGCTACGATCCTTGCATACTCGTTTTCACCACGTCACTTGTTACTACGCTACAGGGCGAAAAGTGAGTTGCGGATCCGCGTCGCTACGCTAAATATGTAGTTAATATTTTGGTTTGAAATAGCAAGGTTTGCTCGAAAAAACAATTTACAACATAAATCGAAAACAAAAAAACAATAAATCAAACACAAACAATAAATCAAACAGAAATCGTTTTATAATAAAACATATTGCAATTCAATTAAAAATAGATTTTAGAGCACTTTTACTCTCATCGTTTTCAATTAAAACCTAATTTCTCGGAAAAAAATGATAAAATTAGGTACCCTATTGCGCTTCTGCTAAATCCTACCTCTATGGTTTAATCACTGCTGCGCGCGTCCCAATAATTTATATAAATTCATGATTGGATAATTGCAGTACGTGTCAAGTTACTGTACAGGAAGGCTTTTAACAACAATGTCTATGCATTATCGTTAAACTGCAAACGGATTCAGGTACTTAGCGGCTCCAATGGACTGAAGTGAGAATATTTCTTAATCGCCGAATTGAATTGAGAATATTTCTTAATCACCGACCATGACAAATGACTGTATGAATGAATGAATTGAAATAGTAATTAGGAACATAAACTTTTTTTAATGAAGCCTATACTGCTTTTTGCCCACTGTTGGGCAAAAGCCTCCACCAACTACTTTCAGGAACTCATTTCCTGCACCAGCTTGGACCAGCCCTCATGGTACGCGTCCTGAGGGGTAATTGCGTAACAAACTAACAGTAGAAATGGCTTTCCTTTATGACAGATGACAAATCAACAACATTCATTGCGTTATTTAGGTTGTTGAGCAATTTTCGAACATATGAAGCAATGGATTTGCAATATTCTTCAGAATTATTCAGATTGTGATAGATAGTGTGTCACGCAAACATGGTGCAGCAGTGCGATTCTTTAACCATCTCACCGTGAAAACTAAGATGAAGTGAGCGTGTAGTGAGCTGTCAATAGTGTCAATTCCTAGCAAAAACCAACTCACTTCACCTTAATGGTGGTTTCTTGGTGGTGGTTTTCACGGTGAGATTTTTACAGAATCGACCGGCAGGTCGTTATGCCAGTTTCGTCACAATGTTTTGCTTCACCGTTTCGAGAGCAGTGGTGATGAAATTAATTACACAAAGTAAAGTGCCTGGCTTGGTTCGCACCCACGATCTACAACTCGTAACTCGAGGCAAACAAACGAAATCGGTAATGATCGAAATAATAGGCACTACAATGTACAACAAATTGATTGATGAAGAACAAAAGAGCCTTTAAAGCTCTTCAAAGTTAATAGATATTTAAAGCACCTTACCGCTTGTTGTCAGCTTGCCAAAAAGATAATTAAGAATTGAATCCAAATCACTGCATTCAGTACAATTATGGTAAGCAACAACAATAGATTGTAATTAACAGTTTGGTTCGGTAATTGAATAATAATCGAACTGGAATGATTTCAAATATAGAATAGTCAACAGAATACTGTTGACTAATCAGCTAGTAATTTAATAAAATCTGACTTTATAATAATAAAGTCAGATTTTATTAAATTACTAGCTGATTCGACACACGTTGTCCTTTCTTGTCAATCATACATCATCTGCGTAGTCTTTCACCTACTATGTTGGAGTCAGCTTCCATTCAAACCGGATGCAGCTGAATATAACACAACGTATTTTCTGAGTAATGAAACAACGGCAACTTTTCAAATGTATTGTTCCCGTAAAAACCTGATTCGAACTATACATTTTAAAGTAAATAAAACAGTGGCACTCCGGGAGTGCCGACAGAAGTGAAAACTTGAACAATTACGTGTGTATTTTGTGAATCGTCTTATAAACATAACACGCGCGTTACCGGCTATGGCCATCCGTCTTACGAATTTTCGATCAGGTCACGTGTCCTGACGCAAGTTTAACATTTTTTACCCATTACAAAAAAAGTGTACAACGCCGCTAAAGAAGTTTTCACTTCAAAAATTTGCCAAACCGGTCCAGCCGTTCTGAAGTGATGCGCTTACGAACGAACAGAATTCATTTTTATTTACTTACTAGCTGTGCTCCGAGGTTTCACCCGCATAAGTTTCGATTCCGAGCGAATATCGGGATAAAATGTATCCTATGTCCTTTCCCGAGACTCAAACTATCTTTATACCAAATTTCATATTGAAGAAATTTCATATTGATATATTGCGTGAAGAGGTAACAGACAGACAGACACACTTTCGCATTTATAATATTAAAATGGATATTCATACTCATGCCTATGTAGCTATGTAATAGAATATATTGAAATTACTACTGCCTCGTTGGTCTAGAGTTCACAAGCGCTACTATTCATCATGAGGTCTTGGGTTCGATTCCCAGATCAGGGATAGTGTTATTGGGATTTTTCTATCTGGAATTTCTCAGTATAGCAGCCCGGAGTCCGGATTTGGTTAATGGCTATACAGGTTGAAAATGAAAACATGCGACAAACCGAAATGGGAGACTGTACTCATCATTATGGTCAACTTTTACTAAGGGACCACAGCTGCAATCGCGACAAAAAAAAATCAGCTGTTCCCTACATTTTGACGAGTTATGCGAAAATAAATGTAGGGAACAGCTGATTTTGTTTTCGCGATTTCAGGTTTGGTCCGATGGTAAAAGTTATTCATAATGATGAGTACAATCTCTCATTTCGATTTGTCCCACGTTTTCAATTTCACCCTGTATGTAATGCCTCCTGTTACTTGGGACTTACCTAAATATGCATAAGTGCACCTCACCAAAGGGTTTAGGCCTTTGGTAATATAAGCGCGATATTAAGTAATGAAATTGCTAAAGGCTTTATAATATAACATTTAGGTAGCAGTAGTTCTTTTTACAAAAATTACAAAAAAATTGTTCGAGAACTGTTACTGTTCTCAGTTGGACAAAAAGTGGCCCATATTTCGCCAGAGACATTTACAGAACTAAAAACAAATCAATTATAAATTCGTAATCGAGTTGTTAAATTTTTCATAACGATTGTTTTATTATACGAGGCAGCACAATCAGCCAGCTATTTGATTGTTCGTGATGACGAGGTTTTATTGACTCTGTTTGTTGAAACATGCATGCAAATAACCGTTATATTTTTATCAAAAATCTGTTATTTAAGTATTAAGTTAATGCTCGATATTCGTGTTAATTAACTTCAAGTTTTTTTGGTAAAACCTTCTTTCTTATATCTATGGATAAAACACAATCAGCTTGCTATTGCGTAGTAGGTAAAAGTAGGCTGCAGTAATAACTTAACAATTTTTTATAAACTTCCTACGATTCATATATTTCAAAGGTTTAAGAATTTTCTTATAAATTTAGCATTCAAATAATATGTAAGTAAATAACAACTAATACCTAATTAATTCATAAAAATTACAAAATGATATCCTAACTTTACTAAAACTATTCAAAAACTAAAATATAGCGTCGAAAAATTCATTCGCATCGCTGTCGACTGGTATTGTACCCAAGAGACTGGTGGCATTACATTGTATGTATGGCAATGCATAGCCTCTGGTCAAGGCAAAAGCCAGCTCTTGGGTGACGGGAAGTGTCAACCAGCCGTTTCGAAATTTCCTTAAAAAGACCATGAGCACTCAACATGAGGGTTTCAACCCCAAACCGATCGAAAATATAATTACCATTTAGGTTATTATACTTTTGCCGCTTTAGTATAATAACTTTAATGGTAATTATATTTTCGAGCCGTTTGCGCTTCAGGAGGGGGCTTGTGGCTAAGTAATAACAGCCGGACAGATCGATCGATGAGGTTAAGCTACGCTGCCGCGGTTGGTCCTTGGATGGGTGACCATCTTCACAAACCAAGACCGTGTCTCAGAAAACACGTTAAGCCATAGGTCCCGGCTTTATTTCGTGGATATTTGACAGTCGTTACACAAAAGCCCGAAAGTCTGACAATTAGTCTTACCAAGGGGTATCGTATTACCCAGTAACTGAGTTGTGGAGGTCAGATAGGCAGTCGCTTCATGTAAAATACTGGTGCACCCGTTTAGGCTAGATGCCGACCCGAACATAGTTGGGAAAAGGCTGGGCAGATGATGATGACTTACGCTGCTCAAGTTTTCCGCAGCTGTAACAGCAGCACCAGCACAGAACGCCTAGCTAGGAAGATGGGATGGCGCAAAAATATCGACACACGTTGCATCCTACACTAAAGGCCTACCCACCTTCCATGGAAATAAAGACATACCGTCCGGTCTCTTGCCATCGTCGCGTGGCAAACCATTGGGTTCTAGTACAGCTGAAACGCCGACGGTAACAAGAAAGAAAGAAATTTACACAGAGTGTGTACTATTATGACCGCTATAACAAAAAATAAAATTAAGTTTAAAACTAAAGGGGGTCCGCTACAAGATATATATATATTTTTTAAATTATGTAGTTTTAAATATTGCAAGGTGGTATGGAACCCTTCGTGTGCAATTCCGACTCGCACTTGGCCGGTTTTTAAACAACTACGATATCATTTACGCTTCTTGCTTGTTATCTAAAATAAATTCTACTCTCATTATCTATCGGTATTCCAGCGGGGTAATTGCGTAACACAAAAACAATCTCAATGTCTTTCATTTAGACAACATTTATATGCCCATAAAAATATAAAATTGTTTAAAAATACAGTGATATCCTTAATATAAATACTAGAAACAAACACAAATTTGTTGTACAAGGCTTAAGAAAATAGGAAGCTCGTTCAGATGCCAATGTATAGGTAGGTACGCTTTTATAATAAACTGCCAAGCCACGTTGAAGATCTAATCCTTAATAAATTCAAATCATTCATTAAACTTAAGTTATTCCAGAAAGCCTTTTATACCGTTAAAGATTATATTGACGACAAAATGGCTTAGGATTGAGCTGCTTCCAATTTTTGCATTTCGACTGTTTCTTTTTTTTTACATTGACATTAATGAATTTTATACAAACAATGACATTTGCTTACTTTGTAAAGTATTATATTATTTTAATTATTGTGAATGTGAAGACAATGTGGGTCATTTTATTAATTTATTTTTTATTTTTCTCTCCTTTCTGTTAGTTTTTGTCATGGTATGGCCCACCCAAATGTAGTTTCTTTGGTATTGTTCGTCGAATCGTTGAGCTCCTAAGTTTTAAGTTGAGCTGCACGATTTCTGACAAATGCGTGAACTGACTGGACAGGTCCTCTCAATATGTGTGGTTCTTTCCTCTAAAGTCCATCTCATGGTCTTCATATAACCTGACCAAGATTATGTCTGGACTCTATAAGAGACTGTGACCTTTTCGGCCTTTCTTCTCAGAGTAGTCAGAAAGGAAACGCCGACCTCATCTAGTTTTGAAAAAATATTTTTGACGTGTAAAAGTGTTTATGCAAACCTACTTACAAAAATAAAATAATTTATCATTCATTGTGTTATTCACATCGTCGAGCAGACGATTTTTTAAAACATATGAAGCAATGGATGAGGAATTTCCTTCGAAATCCTTCGAATTGCGAAAGAAAGTGTGTTACGTAATTGGGGCCGCAGATGTGACTAAAAAAAACAATAGGTACCAACTAATATTGTTTCAATTACACAAAAAAGCGAAGTAACTCCTATTGTTTCGCTTTCCATACACCGGGCACACCTCGCCACAAAATCAGTAATCTGATAATAATTTGGCTATAATTTACGTTTAATTACATCTCTAACTACAAAATAATATGAAATGTTCGCGTGCGCAGTAGTAATTCACGCTTTTCGAAGGAGCCAGCCACCTAATTATTTTCAACTCCCCTGATTTCATGACTTTGTTATGCACGTAAGTATCGTGGTCGTTATAGTTTTGTTTCTCTGTAATAGAATATAAATTATATATTGCAAGCAAGCAGTTTGCGTCTGAGGTATGTAATGTGTTGAAGTTTCAAGAGACAGAAAAAGTTTAGATATATGAAAGAAAGTTTCATGGTGTTGAATGTTTTAAGGTGCAATTATGTGACCACTAGTGCCAAAGAGAGCAGTGGTGACCCAGTGGTAGGTACTTACGAGTTGTAGCTCGTGAGTTCGAACCCAGGCAGGTGCTTTATGTGAATAATTTCATCGCCACTGCTCTCAAAACGGTGAAAGAAAACATCGTGAAGAAATCGGCATGTCCTAGAACCATACAGTCGAAGACATGTGACATGTACCAACCCGCACTGGGCCTGTGTGGTAGATTACAGCCCACTCCCTCTCGAAGAGAGGAGGCCTGTGTCCCAGCAGTGGGAATATTTTAGACTGATAATCATATGCTAGTGCTAGAGGACATATTTAATCGATACCCAAATAATGCCCATTTTGGTTTCCTTAAAAAATTAATGGACATTCTAGGTAATATAGTAATTGAAGCTCTTTTTGTGAGCATCAAATAATTCTCATTTTCCTGAAAATAATAAATAGCCAAATAACTGTAATCAACTTGGATGTAGCGACGTTTCGCGAGTGGTTGGGCGCAGTTCTAACTTTTTTTTTTCCGATGTGGTAAATCCACATGGATGTCCTCCGCCCTGGGGAGGGCGAAGGGGTCTGTCAGACTCTTACTGACTAAAAACACCCCGGTGTTCCATCTCACACCTACACCCGGTGCGCCTGCTGCGGGCAAGACCTTCGTCTCCCTTTTCGAAACCACCGCTTCCCAGGACTCTTCGCTCCTGACCATCGACTCGACCACGGCCGGCAGCAACAGGTCACTGCTTACTTCTGAGATGAGGGCACGGCGCGGCTCCTCCCAAGCGGCACACTCTGCCAGCGTATGCCACGCCGTGTCACCATGCCACCGATACAATGACGCGAGTACTTTCGCCTCGAAGTCCCAGGGTGGGGATCCGGCCGTCACAGTTCTAACCTAACCTAACCCATTTGGTCGGGATGAGTTACTGTGAACGACTTTGAGAGATGGCCAAGAGAAGGAAAGATGGTTAAAAACAGTCTCTTTTTTTATCGGCGTCCATCATTAGTAGGTCAATAAGTTTTTAAAGGATCAATTATATATTTCCCCTTGAGATGTAGGAATTGTTCTCAGTTTTGTCATATAACAGTAGTAAGCCTATAAAAAGGGTGTAGCCCCGCAAGCTATACAACGGAATGATTCGGTGGAAAGACACATGTATCATACTTTATCAAACTCAAGACTAAGATCTCGTCTTTTTATTTATTCAAATTATGTCATTTTTTAGGCCAAAGATTGTCTCCCGAATTTTAAATAATGTAGATAATTACGTACCTATAAAATAAGGTAAATTAAAAACTCTTTAGTACTAGTAACTTTTTACGGAACAAATTGAAAAAATCGTTACATTCTGGTGCAAGACAACCATCACACTAATACGAGTATTATAAAGGCGAAAGTTTGTGAGTGTGTGAGTGTGTATGCGTGTGTTTATATGTTTGTTACTTCTTCACGCTCAAACGGCTGGACCAATTTTGATTAAATTTTATGTGGAGGTAGCTGACACCCTGGATTAACATATAGGCTACTTTTTATCCCGATATTCTCACGGGATCGACATTTACGCGGGCGAAACCGTGGGGCACAGCTAGTTTACCATAAATGGCAAATTAGTAGTAAATCATCTTCTTAATGTATCAAGTCAAGTAGATTAGCACCTAGGTGGAAAGGAACTTTATTAGTAAAAAATAAAATCACTCCTAGAAAAATATTGAATCTGTTTATCAACTTCAATTTATTTTAGTTTAACAAAACTCTTATATAGAAACAGCTAACAAAACTTCAAGAGATCCCTCTCTAAGAAATGAAATGTTTATTTCTGTAAGTAGGCCTCTTAAGACAGTTTTACACGTCAATATTTTAAAACTAGATGGTGCCGGCATTTCCTAGCCGACTGATCCCTGAGAAGAAATGCTGAAACAAACTCAAACTCAAACTCTTTTAAAGTCCAAACAATAAGGATTTTATGTGAGTCTAACAATACAGGAAGAGCGTACGAACGTAAGAACCTTCACATTAAAACCATGTAATATCTACTACTTCCCGAAGCTTCGTTTGCGTTTACCGAGATAACATGTATCTTATGTGTTAAACGAAATTATAAACTATCTGTGTGCTAGATTTTAACCAAATCTGTTCAGGCTTTTTTGCATGATTGAGTAACCAACGCAACATCCGAACATAAAAACATGAAAACATTCACATTTTTTATATTAATATTTTCACATTTTCAATAGCACTTACTATAAATAAATAGGGGTTGTCGATGTTTTGCAGTAATGAACTTTTATTACCCCAAATCATCGACAACCCATAGTGAAACTCTTGAAAACGTAAGTGAGAACGAATACGCACACTCTCAGTCGCGTGGGGGCACTTCATAAAGCTGTGCACGTATTAGCAAGCTGTGGAACATAAATAACAAGCGAAACAATTTACCTACAGTCTGAGGTATTCTTACAACTGTTTAGTTTGTTCAATATATACCAGCCGGATACGTGCTGCGAATCCCACGAGCTGGATTCTGGTGAGGCAGGAGTGAAGCAGAAGACTTCCACTATAGAAAGCTTGAAGCCAGAGCAGGTCACAGATTTTTTTTGAAGTGAAAACTTCTTTAGCGGCGCTGTGTACTTTTTTTGGAATGGGTAAAAACTTCTAAATTCGCGTCAGGTCACGTGACCCTGATCGAAAATTCGTAAGACGTAAAACGTCAGACGTAAAACGTAAGACGCGCGTTGTTGAGGACAGCGCCATCTATGCACATCGGGAAGAACTACGAGGGCCTCGCGTACTAACGTCAGACGTAAAACTTAAGACGCGCGTTGTTGAGGACAGCGCCATCTATGCACATCGGGAAGAACTACGAGGGCCTCGCGTACTAACTACGTAGTTCATCCAACAACGACGAGATGGCGCTGAACCACGGATATATAACTGTGTGCTTATTTGTAAATCTGAATAAATTCCTTTCACGAGAAGAATAAACCAGTCACTTTGGTCATCATACCTGATTTGCAAAAAACCCTATAAAATAAGGAACACACCTTAACACGCGTGTTTTGTTTATAAGACGATTCACAAAATACACTCGTAATTGTTCAAGTTTTCACTTCTGTCGGCACTACCGGAGTGCCAGTGTTTTTTTTTTGCTGTTTCTAGCCTGTATATCTGTTTTTACTGTTGAGATTGGCTCTCCTAAAGATATAATAATAAACCCCTAAGCAACTTGCGATGTTTCGCAGTGAGGTATCCTTCGGTATGTGCGTTCGTGTCTATTAGCATTCATATGTTTTATATAGAGGTGACATCGAGGTAGCGAGCTAAACTGCGACTACGAGGTATCGCAGTGAGGCATTTTCGGCATCTCATTATCCTTTACTGCTTACAGGAAGTATAACTAGATGAGGCACTGTATACAATGGACGACAGACAGCTTTTTGTGATCATCAAGTTTGTCTGCCCTGAGTGAATGCACTGTCTTTCAAATTGTGAAGGGTGGAAACCTTCAGCTGCTGTCACCAATGTCAACCAACCTATCTGCGGGTGATCCATTCTGCATCTAACTACAACTATCTTCGTGGTATCTTTAGGTATATATAAAATTCAAAGTCCTGACTGACTGATATATCAACGCACAGCCTAAATCGCTGGTCCTAGACATAAAATTTGGAGAGTGTGTTCTTTGTGAAGAGTAAGGTATACACTAAGAAAGGGTTTTTTCCAAATTTCACCCCTTAGAGGGTGAATGAGGGGAGGGTTTAATTTCAAGCGAACGATATCGCGGGTAGAAGCTAGTCTTCTAATATAAATACAAGTAATATAATAATACTAATATTACTAAAACAACTTCATATCCGTTAGGTACTTTACAACTCATACAGTGCAAAGCTGACTTGGTTTTCTGCCCTTTTCTGTACAGTGGTAAGCCGTGGTTTATGATGCGATGACTGTTTTGTATTGCTTGTAAGTCGGTGTTAGCTGCTATCACGATTTTATACGTCTTCATTGGCTGGTTAGGATTCTTTTACCGATATCGAATATTATGGAAGCGGTTGTTTCTTTAGATTATATACCTACATGAGGGAGATATTACCCCTTTATGATATAGATGATTGTAGGTATTATTACTGTAGATAATGGAAAAATATTGGGTGAAACCTACTCTCACCTAATATTTTTATAATGTAGGTTACAGAAAAATGACTTGGAACATTTTTCTATATATTTTAACCTGTACGATACGTGTTAGATGGAGTTGTAAAATCATCGATTTGTTATTGAAGTAAAGTTAGTTTTATTTTTCTGAAGTCTATATTGAATTGTTTCAAAAGTTAACTGTATATTGTTCGAAGGGGTCGCCGTTACGAAAATATCGTCCTCAAATATGGAAAACTCCTGTGCAACATAACGTTAAATTGTTATCAGTAATACCGACCCGCAGTTACAGATAAAGTTTTGCACATCCACGTGTACAAAAGATCTGTCGCTAGAGATTCCAAAAGTTAACCAATACAAATTAATTCGAATAATACGGAAGTTTTACCCAATTTTCCGGTAAGGGTGCGTACAAATTGTCAAATGTGAGGGAAACGCGTATGTTTTCTTCATGCAGCTCACGAGCGGCGCGCGAGTCTTGCATAAATATCTACGTCAACAATATAAAATGAGATATTCGTGGGCGACGCGTTGAAGCCTGCACGTAACTTAAGTTGTGATAGTTAATGTCTATGCAGCCTTAGGTTAAACTAAGTGTGATTTTTTTTTTAATGAATTGGTACGATTAATCCGAGTCGTTACGTTACTATTACAGTCTACTGTTTTTTTTTTTTTTGAGGATGGGAAGTCATCAAATGACCCCTCCCGCTCTGGGTGGAGCGGAAGGGAGTGTCGACTCTTACTGACTAACGCCCACCCGTGTTCCTTCCTTAGCCCTTTATATTCCGGACCAGCGGTAACCTTTTCGGACAATCCCGCTGACCCGGCAGGCTTCGGCCCTGACGGGCCCCTTCACATGATGCTGACAGTCTACGGGTTTACGGTCTGTTTCGTTGTTATCACGGATATCGATGGTTGTTAATGATGTTGTTGTTGTTGTGTGTATTGTTGTTACTGTTGATATAATGTTTTTACGTTCTATTGTTGTTTCTTATTTATTATTATTATTATTGCTGAATGGGCCTGCTCTTGACTTCGAACACGCCTGATGGAAAGCGATGGATGAGGTCTATGATGGAACGAGCGGATCCAGAAGATGCCTGAGGCACTGAAACTCCCACGCATCGACGAAACACAGCAGGCTGCTGACTGACTCCAGTGGGAGAGTGGTCGCAAACCAGTCGGGCGTTAGCCCTACCACCGCAAGGGAAGAATTGTTGTTGTGAGTTGTTACGTTATTATTTAAAGTAACTTCTAAGGAACGTTGTATCCTTGTATTTTATATAGGTTCGGCCCGCGACTTCGTCCGCGTGTTTCTTGTTGTCGATCAGCGTTTTTTATTTATTATTTAATACTTCAAGCACATAAATGTACAGAGGCGTATTTAATTCCATAGGCATTTTCTATCAGTCAAACTTTGAGTCATGCAGAGACAAACAGTAGCAGGTGCAATCATGAAAATTCTTTGTAACCTTTTTGTTTTTGCTCGGCTCCTATGAATTCTAGCGTAATGTTAAGTAGCCTATAGCCTTCCTCGAGAATTGGGCTATCAATGGCTAAAATATTTTTTTAAATCGACTCGGCAGTTCCAGAGGTTATCGTGTTCAAAGAAACAAACTTTTCAGTTTTATTATTAGTATAATATTATATTTGGATCACAGAAATCAGAAGCTTTTGTTTATTTCATAACCTTTTCAGTGGTTTTGATACAGTCACCTCTATCTATCTATTTAGTCAGTAATGTCCCACTATTGGGCAAAATACACATTTATAAGATGCATTTATGTAGACTCATTCAATTTCGACCCAAGGCAAAGCATCTTAAGTAGGCAAAGTACATTTGTAAAGCTTCATTAATTTGTAAATTGCCCTGGTAATTCCCAACAAGAACATTTGCAAAGGGGATGTCAACGCGAACCCTGCAATGAAATAAAGAGTAATTCTGCACGTTTTTAACTTTTCACGATAAAGGCTCCAACAAACAGGCGCGACACGCGACATAATAGCGCGCGACACAAAGGCACCGCTCGTTGTGCGACTTGCGGTGCCTTTGTGTAACGCGCGATTTTATAATTTTATAGCGTGTCGCGCCTGTTTGAAGGAGCCTTAATAAAAATGCGTGATTGCTTGGACTCAATTCCTTAAATGGGAATAAAAACGTAGGCACGCTTACGTTTACTAGGAAATTTAAAAAAAAGGTTTTTAACTCGTTATAAAGATTAGGTACAGCCTAATTCCTAAAGTCGGGAGCCATTAAACATAAATGTGTATAAATAAAATTTTAAGAGCTGTGGCGCAAAATGTTCTAAGTCCGGTTGAGAATTTCCGGATTGGCAATGAGCCAACATTAGACAGAAAGTAATCTGCAAAACTACAAGCCCCTGAATGTATTCCAAATATTATGTTTAAGAACTATAAATTACTTAGCTGTAAGCTCCATAACCCCGCACGATAATGACATTGGATATAACTGCAGTAATAACACTTAGGCAAACACAATATTTTGTAGAAGCGTGCGGCAAATCCCACTAAATCCTACTTCGGGATCGAACTCAGAAAGGTAATAAGGCAATTTTCTTGAAAATCCCTAAACGTAATAATGTGCCGAAAACGTTTTCTAAATTTACACATATTGTGCTCTCGGCAGAATCGCCCGAGTAGCGTACGATCAGAATACTCAATGCGATAGGGTGAAATATCAGATACTTATAGCTGTTACAATGCCCTTACATAACAGCACGTTATTGCGTTACTATGGTTACATAAATATGAGACTTAAACTGTAATAAAACTCAATCATAGAGAGTAGTCGTGGCCCATTGGTAACGGTCCTGACTTACAGTACCCGGCAATAAATATTGCACATCGACCTTTACCTTTTTTTGTATTTTATACAAAGAAAAAAATAATTATCAAAAGAAACAAATCATAATTGTTTTAATAGCTCCTAATAGATACCGGACTGTTTGTATTTCGTGCGACAGAGACAACGCTCTACGAAGCCGAAATTAGCCGATTGTCTCTTTCCAAAGGTCGATGTGCAATATTTATCGCCGGGTACTGTACGAGTCGTTGGTCGTGGATTCGAACCCAGGCAGGTGCTTTACTTTGAATAATTTCATCACCACTGCTCTCAATAACGGTGAAGGTAAACATCGTGAGTACCGGCATGTCCTACAACCAAAAATTCGAAGACATGTGATATCTACCAACTCGCACTGGGCCCGCGTGGTAGATCATAGCCCACTCCCTCTCACAGGAAGGAGGCCTGTGTCGGTGTGTCCCAACAGTGGGAACGTTATAGGCAGAGTATGCTAAAACTCAATCTTCAAAACTACTCGATAGCTTACAGAAGCTTTGTATAAATAGCTATACCTATAGGTAAGATTGTAAAAGATGCGGCGTTCAAATAGCTAAATAATTTTATTCAGATAGACCATTTGGGGTGTAGAACATGGAGTAAATTTATTATTTGAGCAGCGAGCCGCGGACAAAGGATTTAGGTTTGCTGAATTATGCAAATAAATTCACCATTCTGTAACATTTGTTGGCAATGTCTTTATTTCTGTAGATTTCTTAAAAGGCCCTCAAGACTAATCCCGCTTTTGGCTTTTGAATCCTCCTAAGTTAAATGAACGTGCGTAAATACACCTGCCTGAAAGTATTTACATATTATATGTTTACGGAATACTTAACTTTAAAAGGCCTAGTCTTATATTTTTTCTATCCAAGATTAACATAAATAATTTGCGACGAATTTATTTTTCCTTTTTTTTTTTTTAACGATTTTGTTTGCGCATTGAATTTGGTTGTTCAGTCTTCGTATAATTTTATTTTATCCATAAACACAATGTGTTCCTGAAAAGCAATAAATACAAAACTTAACTTTTCCATTTTTATTTGACTCTATTGGATTAAACAGACTTTTAATTGAGTCGTTTTCAAGTTAACGAAAAGGTTACGTCATAATTTATACGAAAAAGCAAAGTAAAATTCCGCCACAGTTTAATATTCGTAAAGAAGGCTTCACAACTAGGCTTGCACGAACAACTTACACCATTACTACATTGGGAAGGAGCTTCCCGCAATATCCCCCAAATGAATGTCGAGAGAATCCCTTAAGAAACAGTTTTTGAATCCCAATGGTATATTTTCTCGGATAAGACGATTCTTCAGCCGTTTAAGGCAATATAAAATGTTCTAGGGCGTTCACGCTTGATTTTATTCTTTATAAAGATTTTATTCTGTTCTTATACAGCTGAACATATTGTTATTGCGGAATTGTGTGTTTAGATTACTTTAGATAAAGCAATAGTGTAACTTAATAAAGATACGAAACAATGCGAGGCTGAATACTCAATTTACAGTGTCGGGAACATTCGTGCTGGGCGTTGTGTGTTTACAATGGGACTCGCCGACGGCCCGACCGCCCGGTCGCCCGTCCCGTGAGCACCTACTTGCCAGTTGCCACACAGATAGTGAGGAAAGCTATCGGCCGTCTTTTCGACAGCTCTGTAAACCGAGGTTCGGAATCAATTTCTAAGTATTTTCCTCAAGGGCCCGACAGGAAGCAAGCATTATGCTTTAGAAAGCAAACACTGATATCCTCCGGGATCGTTCCGCGGCGATCTATTGATCGTCTCGGATCACTGGCTATTGTTTCTTTTAACTGTGTGCCAACGTTTGGTAGTGGTTTATTTATTATCTTTCAAAAGTGTTCTCGACATCTGTTGGATTATAAATTGTTTTACATACCTAACTAAATAAAATTTATCAATAACCTGCAGAGCTCTTATTAAACATGATTGTTTAAACAACGACCCGGCAAAATATTGCGTAGGCCTGCAAGTGAATATCAACTAGTCGGAATTTTACCTTGAAAATTGTATTTGGGTTTCACTGGAAAAAACCTGAAAAAAAAAAGACTTGAAGCCGATCCCAACATTCTTGGAAAAAGGCTAGGCAGATAGATAATGATGATGATTGTATTTGGGTTCCAATACAAATAAAAACTACATACCTACTAAATAGAACTAATACATTACAGAAAATAAAACTAACATTACTTTGGAGAAAGAAAATCACAATGAAACCGATAGTAAAAGTCCAATCAGGATACTTCAAGTTTAGTTTCTTTGTCATTTCTAACGACGACGACTCATGGTTTTTCCCCAAAGTGAAACGATCGATCGAGTACTCGACTATCATTTAGGGGAAAAGGCTATAAACATCGAAGCACTGCTTGTTTGATTGAATAATAGAAGAGCTGGATGGTAATACAAATACACTGATGGACAAATAAAACACATTCCCGTACGTGACTGCCAACGTAATTACCGACTCGCTCCATACGTCAGAAACATTCGAAACTCATTTTGACATTACCCTATAAAAGTAAGAATAATATAAAAGCTACTATTTTTCTTAAAGATAAATATATAAAAAATGTGCTTAAACAACCTAGATCGACGAATTTTTATTATGACGATACGCTCCAGCACAAACACGGTACCGAGAAAAATCTTCTATTTTTTTAAATCGCCCCGTGTTAACTGACAATAAAAATAAAGAGATCAACGTAAGATAAAATGTTTCTTTTCGCACCTTTATTTTCTTTTCGATGCCTAAAATCTTTAATATTTTTTATTGGAACACGGCGAAAACTTTATTTAAAATTATGTAAAATAAAAAATGAAATCTCCGATTAAATCCGGCGAAGTTTCTCCGATCCTTCTTAGATGCTTGATTCTGTGTAACGAAGCATAATGGTTCATTTTATTTGCATAAATTTGGATGCAAAGATTTATGTCCGCGTCGTGTATAATTAGAAATTGAAATTAAATTAGTTTCGTTACTTCTCAACTCGAGTGTCATTTCAATTTTTTATAACGAATGAATTGAAAAAGGTTTTTCGGTGGAATGAAATCTTTCGATTGACATGGGTGAAACAGAATGGATGAATATTTACGGTTTATGTTGATTTCGTCTCGACCATCACGCCGTTACACAAAACAGTAAATAATTCTGAATTAAATAACATTAAACCATTAGCAACATGTAGAACTCTTTACAGTTTTGTTGCAACTATAAAAGCAATGTGCAGTGGTTATTTTATGAACAATGTTAATAGTCAGATACTTTCTGACCATTTTCAAGTTTTTATTTGTAGTTATAAAGATAACATTAAAATCATACCTACCTACGTAGGTTCTGAAAAAAACCCACAATAGTTATACCCCCTTACTAATAAACGTTGTTTAGCGTCTGTATAGTTACACAACGGTTTGTCTTCTTCTTCTTTCGAAAGTCAAATTACTGACGACTGAAAGAGAGGAATCGATGTGTAACTATTCATCTGATATAATACGTATTAGTCAGGGGGTTACTGTAAGAAAAACTGCAATGAAGCCTATTTTTGTATGGCCACCCCAAGCCGATTTTCAAAAATAGGTTTACTGGCCTTAAAAACCGAGTATGAGATATTGTGAGGCTTATAAATAAAATGTCATATGGAAAAAATATGGCAAAAAAACTGAGTAACATTGTAGTTGACAAAGTATTGATTTTTGGACACATAAATAAAAATTGGATGTTCTTTAGAAAGGTCAAGTGCGTAGTACTCACAACCATCATGCGTGCATGACTAGATGTATGAGTGCTTGGCTAGACTACAAACGCGGGCGCGTGGCGGGCGCGGCGCGGCGTACTCAAACATAGGAACTTCATTTGAGCGTCCATAATCGGCACGCCGCCGCCGGCGTAGTGAGCGGCGCCGGCTGCAAGGCACGGGAAGCGCGCGGGCAACTCACGCCATAGCTCGTTCACACAGGTGTTCAAGTTTTTTACAAGCTTTTATTTATTATTTAAGTAGCTTGCACTGTTCGTATGTAAGTTGTCCGTTCAAATTTGCAAGCAAGTTTTCGCACCCGCACTGCTTCCCGCCTCGCGCTGCCACTCTGGCCAAGCATGAACGTAAACTATGCAAAAGGAGTATGGATGGTAGCAGGTGGCGTTCTGTCAGTTCTGCCTATCCCCATGGGAAGAAGGCGTGAGTTTATGTATGCTAATGAAAATTAGAATATTTAATTGAACATTTTTATAAAGATATAATATCTAAGGTAGTATAACTGGATTATACCCACCTACATACTCGCATTTGAGCTTAAAACATTCCCTCGCTCTTAGTGTCGTTATAAATTAATAAGATTAATTACCTACTGTTTAATGACTTTGAGGGTACTTACTTCATTACTGTATAGACACTAACTTGATGAATTACAATCTGATAATAAAGATATATCACTTTGTATTATATTGAATAGCTTCACATTATTTATTTTCTAGGGTTAATTAATCGGATTGACATTGTATAACTACATATATATACTACCCTTTCGTGATAGTTAACGAGATAAGTAAAGTTCAGGCTACAGTTCAAAGTGGGTCGAATTGGGCCAAGCGAATATAAATGTTATATATATATATAATATGTTTGAGATATCTATCAAAAGTTACTAATTACTATAAAATTAAATGTTGATAACTTCATCAGGACGAATTTGACACCCTGCGAAATCGATTAAACAATTACGTAACATCATAACATCACGCCTTGTAACCCCAGAAGGTTCGGCAGAAGAGTATCTAAACTTCACTCACATTTCCCCAGCTATGTTCCAGTCACCAAGATCACAAATCCAGACTCCAGCTGCTTCTGAGAAACAGATAGAAAAACCCAATAGCACTTTTCTCAACCTGAGAATTGAACCCAGACCCTCACGCGAGGCAGACATTAATTAAGACATTAATCAGTCTAAGTATAAGGTGACTATTTCAAGAACTCTCCTTAGCAACTTAGGTACGTTTCATTATACTTAATAAAGTAGGTATTTGTAACAACCGGTATCTTTTGTAAAATCTAAAACAAAAGAAACATAATATCAAACCCATATCCTTTCATTTTGCAAAATATATTCCTGTTCAATGTTGACAGTGTACTCCTCAGTTTGCGACGCTCGCTTGTGTCGGTACGCACCGGCGCTTTTCTACCTACTTCATATATATGTAATGCGTACGCCGAGAAATTCCCTGTTGGCGTCCCCGTTTACTACAACTTGTTTCTCAAGTCATGTGTGAACAGACGTCTTACTAAGTATATTACACATCTGCATAGTTTTGCTACCGGGATACTTATTCTGCACTAGGGATGCATCCGATACCGATACCGATACCGATATATCGGCGATACTTCAGGTTTGCCGATATATCGGTATCGGCGATATTTTTATGGCCGATTCAACGATACTTTTCAAATTTCGCGCTTTAAAAATGTAATGTAAACGCGCGTGTTGTCAAATAAGATTAAGAATTACATATCGTAATTGTTTGTGTATTATATGTCATTTTTATAACTAGTCGTTTGGGTCTAATAAAATAAATAGTAGTCATATCAACTTCAAAACACAAAAGTGCTATATGGAATCACTTTGAAATTTCGACAATTGATAATTCCATAAAAATCTTATAAATGTTAATTTTGATTACTAAAACTATTAATTAATTGTGTTTTATTTAATCTACCTTCCTTTTTGAATTCAGTAAGCGTATCGGTATCGGTATCGGTATCGCCGATATTTTTATAAGAGTATCGGTATCGGTATCGTATCGGCAAAAAGGCGTATCGCGGCATCCCTATTCTGCACCGTAGAACGAAAAATTCAGTAAAATTAATATCAAAAGTTGTATTAAAGTTTACGATCATGCGCAAACTTATTTTATTCCACAATTTACATACCGATGTTGTATAAAATGTTCTGCGACGTTTTATTTGGTAAAGTTACAAGAATCTAAAGCAAATAGTGCTAGGGTCGTGTTCAAGACAGTTATTCGTAGCAAAAGTGCGGAAACACCGTTTCCCGCTCGACATGAACCGAATTGCACTCCCTCCCTGCTTGTTTTCTCATTTTATTACTCTTTCTTTTGTCGGGTTGGTTACACTTTGCCATAAACTGATTTGAATATTCCCTCACCGGGGTTTAACAATAGCAACTGGTGAAATAAAGGAGGGAATTTGTTAGGAGATTATTCTGAAAATATTTCATTAGATTCTCGCATACGTGGGCACGTTTTCTTGATAATAATTTATTACAATGCTGGGTGACCTTTGAAATACGATTAATGTCGAGAATTAAGATTGATCGCCTTAATGTGTGGTTTGTGAATCCGTCGAATTCTTCATTCATTATGCTTCAATACGAGGGGTGAAGGATTACCAGCTGAATGTTAACTAACTAAAATAAATCATTGCAGTTGTAATTGATGTTAAATACTGTCAGAATTCTAAATCTTTCCCCCAATAATTTAAACTTTATTCTATAGAGTAGGTACCTATACAGGAAAAAATAACCAATGCGCAAACTGTACTATTTATTTATTTTAACATAAAGGTTCCTTCAAACAGGCGCGACACTCGATAAAATCGCGCGTGACACAAAGGCACCGCAAGTCGCGCAACAAGCGGTGCCTTTGTGTCGCGCGTCGCGCCTGTTTACGGCGAAAGCCAATTACATTAGTTACAGACACAAACATAATTATGTATAAATTAAGTATTATACAATAACGAAAAGTATACAACTAATCGATAGTCATACGCTAATCTCACATAAATTCAGCATAAATGATTCTAAACCCCTAGCGTAATTTTTCGTCGGTTATATCAAAAATAATTTGCTGTTCCATACATTACAGATTCTTTCTCAGATCGGTGGGACTCCCCTCTGCTGCGCCACTGGGTGAAGATCCACACCAATTAAAATTTTAATGTATTTCGCCTTATTACTAACACTAGTTATTAAGTTATTTTGTTGCTACTAACACTATGGACTCATGTCTGAAATAAAGAATTTGAATTTGAATTACGAATCGAATACATGACGAAATGTTTCTACGCTAGGTCTAAAATCATAATACGCTGAATTCATGGTTACAGATTGCGCAACGGTTATTTTTTACTCCAATAAAAACAAATTTCGAACACAGAGAAACGAAATAATAAGATTACGGAGTAAAAAATACCAACGCTACTTTTCTAATTGACTGAAAATAGTCTGTAAATAAGCAGAGTTCCAGTCTGTTTCGTCCAGCCACAGTTTCATTGACATTAGCTAAACTTGAGAGCTCCCATTATTTGTACTCGCTGTGTTATTTCTTGGTTGTACGTAACAAAACGCAAGCGGAGGATAATTAGGCCCTTAGTAAACAACAGATATGAACAATGAGAAAGTGAAAATGCTCGCTTTGGGAAATGAAAACGAATTGCTGGTTGAAAATTATCTGTTATAAGTCTGAACACTTTTGTCTTTAAATTTACCTCGATGTCTTGCTCGGCAAATATAATTTGCTCAAATCATAATATATTCATTTGAGTCGTACACGTGTAATGTTCTTCTGCCCTCGTGTGAGTATGTCAATAGCTAATTTCGTACTGAGAATTAGTGCTGGCCAGTCATAAAGCTTGGTAGCATATTATCAAATTACACACCTGAACACGTGAGGACTGCGTCAGCGAACGGTATTCGCGTTGCTTAATTTAGGGCAAAACAAATTTTAAAAATTCCATATAATTTTTCGTGTTATTTTTGTCATCGACACGCTAAAAAGAAGAAGCAGAACTTAAACAGTCCTTTCACAATGATTTTACCTCTGATTCTGCATCACCGACAATGTCATAGTGATCTTTATTCTCATTTTAATAAAGTTGCTGTTGGCTAGCTGCCACTGACAAGTCTGTCAAAAGCACTGTAATCTTTATAGTCGTTACAATAAGGTTGCTATTAGGTTCTCCTATCAGGGGTAAAATAACTGTGGACGGACTGAAGCTCACGGTATGCTGGACTACTAAAGTGTGCTGTGAGTGTCAGACTCTTTCTTACTGACTAAAACCGTGTTCCTTCCTTCGCCCTTTATGTTCCGGGCCAGCGGTAACCCTTTCGGACAATCCCGCTGAATAACATATAGGCTCCTTCAAACAGACGCGACGCGCGACGCGAATCGCGCGCGACACAAAGGCACCGCTCGTTGCGCGAGTTGCGGTGCCTTTGTGTCGCGTGTCGCGTCGCGCCTGTGTGTACGAGCCTTTAAGCATAACTGGCGAAATGTGGGTCTATTAGGTACCTACACCTCTGTCTAACACTTTGGGGATTACTGGCGTGATGTTATATAATTATACTGTCCACAACTGGACAGGTTTTGTGGGGCTTAGTTTATAAGTCTACTTACCATCTATCTTTATTTAGTTAATAAATAAATAAATAATAATTTCAAAATGGTGGTTCACTAGAACTAAGCAGACGGTTCGCGACGCATCGGTGGCTTTAATTCCCATCACTACGGCCTGAGGTTTATTTACCCTGGCCAACGGGATTGTTGCACGTTATTTATTTATTGTTTCGATTCTCCTCTCCCCCACAGAGAAATACATACAAACACAAAATATTTTTGTAAATTTGCTGAAAGTGGTCGTTTGTCAGTTCAATTCATAAAGTTTCAATTCATAAAGTCAGTCAAATATCATAAAAATCATGCTAATCAAAGAATTCCCCCAAAGTCGTCAATATCGAATAGGTAGGTACGTTCTAGAACACATGGAGTGAAAATAAAAACAAAATATGAAAATTCTTTGCCCGCGTGGTGGTTGGATAGAAAGTCTCTATGTCGAGTCATGATTTCCCGGTGTATCTAACATCAAAATCCGTTTAAAGTATAGGACAGACACAGAGTTACTTTCGCATTTATAATATTAGTACTGACATGATGCGATGCTAATCTATGTAACTTATCTAAAGCCATACATAGCCAACTTATCTAAAGCAATACATAAAAGGACATAACGTTCGAACCATGTGAAGTCTGTCACAATATATTCAAAATAAAATAACTCGCCGTGAAAATTTAGAATAGAAGTAGGTGTGCAATCTAAATCGAATATCTGGATTATACATTTGCTTGAAACCCTTTTACATTTGTTTTAACGTTTGGGCATAAACTTACTCACAAAATTCATGGCTCTAATGTTATCAAGCATGTGAGCTGTTACAGTGGTAGTAAGCAAGTAATTTTGCATTTCTTTTCTGCGGTAAGGTGTAAAAATGGAGTAAAATAAAAAGAGAATTAAACTAAGCCACAAAAAGGTTTTCGTTCCAATACAGCTTACGTACTTTTAAGTGATAGAATGTAATCCTCCTTTACGTATGGTAAATTTGTAATACGAAAGCTTCAAATGAGAGAACGAAGATACTTCAATAAGGATGAAGACATTTTTTTTTTATTCAATTTGTAAAACATAGGTAATTGTTATCGTGCAAACAATATTACAAAAGGTTTAAAAACTTAAAAATTTGCCAAGTTATAAACTTTTTAAAATAACTCCCAGCGAACTAGAAGAAGTGACGTCACGACTATGTAACTTCACACTAACACATAGACATTGTTCGTACGGACGGGAATAGTTAGTAGTAATATTTCCATCGATTATATTATTTAACCAGTGAGGGGCCCGTGGCTAAATAATAACAGCCGCACAGATCGATAGATCAGGTTAAGCTACGCTTGCCGCGGTTGGTCTGCGGATGGGTGACCATCTTTACATACCGTGACCCCTCCGTGCCTCGGAAAGCACGTAAAGCCGTTAGTCCCGGTTCATTCGTGCATCTTTGACAGCAGTTACGGGTAGTCAGAAGCCCGAAAGTCTGACAACCAGTCTTATCAAGGGGTATCGTATTACCCAGTAATTGGGTGTGGAGGTCAGATAGGCAGTCGCTCCATGTAAAATACTGGTATTCAGCTGCATCCGGTTAGACTAGAAGCCGACCCCAACATGTTTTGGAAAAGGCTAGGCAGGTGATATATTATTTAACTATGCCTTCTTTGAAAATATAATATTTATTCGAACATTTCTAATATGAATAATATTAGAAATGTTCGAACAAATAATATCATCCCTTAAAGAAAAATCTACCGCACTACAGGTAGCTTTCCACATTTCAGCGGCTTTCGTATCATAATAAAATCATAGAACCTGTATGATAATTTCCGGAATGACATTAAATGTCGCGTTCTGAGGGTTCCCCGTAACTTTCCCTTAATATTTTATTTAAGAGGGTTAATAATTGACATTAGACACAGCAAAGGGTTGGCGTAGGTGCGTAATTGTGAAATTAAAATTAATCTGTTGGTGATCAACCTACCGTCGTTATTAAACCCTCAAGGTTTGTACGAGTAATATTAATATTGTGATCTGGTTTATATTTTTTCCCTGAGAGCTGTTATACCTATCTTAAAGGATTTAATAAAACGCTAGAGGTATTTGAAAATATAACATATGTAGAGGTAGGTAACGAAAATATTATTGGACAAACAACATGATAGACAGACTATTCATAGGATCCAAAACCAACGGTTTTAATTATTCCTGTCAGTTTGGCCGTTTTGCGGTCGTCATGCCAAGACCTGATGCTATTTTTAGAGTTAAATTATCAAACCCCGTTTATAAAAGCGTGCTACTGATATCATCATCTGCCTAGTCTTTTCCCAACTATGTTGTGGTCATCTTCCTGTCTAGCCAGATGCAACTGAATAACAAAATTTCATGGAGCGTCTGCCTATCTGACCTGAACAACCCAGTTACTGGGTAATACGATACTCCTTGGTAAGACTGGTTGTCAGACTTTCGGGCTTCTGACAAGCCGTAACGATTGTCAAAGATTCACGAATGACAGCCGGGGACAACGGCTTATATTACTTTCTAAGGCATCGAGCCTTGGTATGTAAAGTTGGTCACCCATCCACAGACCAACCGCGACAAGCGTAGCTTAACCTGATCGATCGATCCGTGCAGCTGTTATTTCTTAGCCACTTACGTTAACAACACACGTTAACAATCTATAGAACTATGCCTTCTGTTAAGCAGCTTCTTAGAACTGAAGTAAAAATGTACACAGTGGCTCATCTGTAGCAGAATTTCTCTAAGGAAGTTTATTACGTAAGTAATAAAAGGCGGTAATTGCTTCTTTTCTCTATAAAGGACGGACAAAAGACGGCACTGTTACTATTTTAGCGCTTCAAGCGCTTAAGAAAAAAAAGAACCACTACTTATTGAAGATTCGTTTTCAATTCACCAGCCGCATTCGTTTTCAATTTCTGGATAATCGAGATCTTGCTCAATTGAACACTCGATTACTCGTTTACGGGACACCCCTCACTGTTTGAGTTTGCCGAGTTTGATTGGGTTTGCATTGCAGTAGGATATTATGGCTGAATAAAATTAATTCTCAAGACATAAAAGCTTTTGGGAGTATTGAACATATTCTACTTCGTTGACTTCGCTTATAAGGGAGACTAGCAGTGAACGCGACTTCGCGTGCATGTCGGAAAACAAATTTAATTTCGTGGGTTTTTATAACAAACCACACACCACACTTTTTTATGGCAAAATTTTATTAAACTGTTTTTTGTATAAGTATTTAGTAAAAAGCTGTTATTACAAATAGACACTTTAATTTTATTTATTTGTATAGAAGGAATGTATAGATTGAACACAAAATTGTTGAGTGTTTGTGTGAAATGGGTGCTTCCTGCTTTGAAAAGTTGTATAATGTTATCACAGCGGCATGTTTTTCCGGAAGCAGTTAACCGACGCCTAACAGACAGGCCTATTATACAGGGTGTATCAGAAAGGTGTGGTCAAATTTAAGGGGACTACAGGATGTAAACGCAAAAAATGCAAGTTTTATAATGCCTAAAAGTACATGATCGACTAAAGTAAACAAAATCAGAAAAATATATGATATTCTTCAGGATATTGCTAGTTGGATAGTGTGTTCAAAACATAATACAACTCATTTGATACGATTAAAAAAAAAAGCATGAAGATACCTCTAAAAACTTTCTTTTGACAATAAAAACCATACTAATAGGTATACATACAATCATTCTGATTTTTTTAAGATTATTCTACAAGCAACATACTAAAGTAGGTAGCTACTAGTGTTTTAATTTTTAAGTCTAAATAATAGATTTTTTTGTAAATAGATAATTCCTTCATATTTTGCAATACATTACCAGCGTTGTGTCATCGCGCTTCTCTTTTTTTTTCTATGCAGTCCGACAGTGACCGCGCTGTAGGTCTTGTAGTCTCCTTAAGGGTGTGGTACAGACCAATAAACTGAACAACTTTCGCCATGGGATCAACATCGTGAACAAAAAAATATCAGCTGTCCCATACAAAACTGCAATACCTACTCGACCAAAATGGGACAACTGATATATGTAATTTTTTCTCGATTACGATGCTGGTCCCATGGAGAAAGTTGTTCACTTTGAGGTACCCTTAAATTTGACCCCACCTTTCTGATACACCCTGTATTTATAGTCTGTCTGTAGTGCTCTGCAGTGTTCGAGTGCCCATGGAGCAGAGATGGAAAGTTGTCTAATTAGCAATCCACAAAAAGCATTCGTAATAACGAAGTTGGAGCATTAAATGTCCTTTTTATAACAAAATATAAAAACAATTTTGAATAGGGTAGTCAGCAACGGATTTTCAGAGACTTTAAGCCTTGTAAGTGAAGTTTCATTCAAGTAAGTTGTGCTCTGTAAATTGATTGTTTTTATCAATGTCGTACAGGCGTCTAGTTTTAAAAGCCTTGAATACTACATTTTGATATATAGTGTAGCAATTAAGTAATAGTAGCCTCATATTCTACATTACGTATTTTAAACATACACAATTAAAATAATTAATAACAATTAACATTTTAGCCGTGGGATCTTTTTATTTGTTTTAGTGTTAATTTGTGATTATTTGGTAACAATACCATAAAGTTTGTGTTGAATTGTTGATACCATCACCCTGCGCGTGTCTAATTTTTACGCTATTTGTATGAAAAATTCCGATTACAATTTTTAGTAAAATTGTTTATTTTATTATTTTAACAGACTGATAAAAACTTGTAATAACCGCTGTAATATTTAATGTAATAACCTAATCGACGTCGTGTGTGTACGAGGATTGATATTAATTATTGAGAACTCAAGATACAGACTGTCTAGTTTGGGCCTCACTGACAAATAATAATACATATTGTAACCTAGCTGTAGGTAGCATTTTAAGTATTTCATGTAGTCTCAACTTGTTGTGTTAACCTGTGAACCTGCTTACTGTATTACCTGGATAATAAATATTTTCTATTGCTAGTGCAGATATGAGGTAACAATGCTGTCTCCTAGAAAAGTGTCAGTTTCTCAAAACTTAAAATACTTACTTACTTTTCTAAACGCACCCTTAATATTGAAGTTTCGATTTGGCTGACGTCACAAATTTGTCATGTAACTATTTCTCGGTTTGTCATGTCCAATTTTTAACCAATGCATCGATCTTCCATTTGGACGTCCATCTAGAGTAGTAACACATACTTCCACACATTTAATATTCAAGACGGAGCCGAGAATCTGAGAAATAAACCGTTCAATCTGGCAAGCAAGCGTTTTGATTTTCGGAGGCGATTCTGCATAGCTTCATTGAATCGAAATTCAAATGAAATTATGGCCAGTATCTTATATTTTTAGTATTTAATTAAGTCTGTGGAGTGGCGAGCAGGAATTGGGTTCTCGAGATCCTATCCCCGATCTGGGTTTTTTTTGGTTCTGTGGTATTAGTCATTGTACAGGTACTTTGTATACAGCCCAGTTACTGGAAGAGATAGATTTTTCCAATACCATGGAACTTTTTTCAGACCTTAGGCAAGAAATTGTGCCATTCGGTCAGCTTTGGGTATACATACACGTGAAATCTATAAAAAGATATTTGTTTACCCTACGAATTGTAAAGTATAATAGAGAAATATTTAGAAAACCTTATTGCGCTTCTAATGATGCACATTTAAAAAAATAACTGAGCCTCTTTTTATGTTTCTGGTCTTTTCTCACAGTTGATCGCAGTAACTAAGCTAGGGCACCCCGACTAAATGGGTTAGGTTACGTTAGAACCAACCACGCGCGAGCCGAGCGAGAGGAGCGAGCGGTGCTACGGTAGCGGTCGGCGAGCGCTACATCCAACTTGGTCGCAGTCACTTAGCTATTTAGTACTTTAAGGACCCCAAAATAAGAATTAGTCGAAGTTCACAAAAAGAGGCGCAATTATTATATTAGAGTCTTAAATAATATTTTTAGGAGGTCAAAATAGAAATTATTAGAAGTTAGATTAAATACATGCCCTTGTAATATAGTCTTCTAATTTTTCTGCTCTCTTATCGACATTAACTACGTGAGTATAGCTCATGTCGTGATAAAAGTATATTTAAACCAGTTTTCGAGGTTGTGCGGTTGACTGCCCAGGGGCGTACATTTTAGTATCGCTTTCCTTGTGAATGCAAATATTTATAACTAGCTGACGCGACGGACGCTATCCTCTCCAATTTTCAAGAAAAAAGGACGTTCAGTTTATCCCGAATTTGAACATTTTCCGGGAAACAATTCAAATTTTTCATTCCATCAAAACCAGTGTTGTAATTGTTGTAATTACACACTAACAGTAGTAATGGCTTTATTTACGTTGTTGAGCAGTCAAAATAAATAACTAAAGAAAAAAATAAAAACACAAACAAACACACAACACACAAACAAACACACAAATTTTTCGAACATAATTGAAGCCATGGATTAGCAATGTCCTTCAAAATCATTCAGGATTGATTGTGTGTTACGCAATCAGTGTGCTGATTCGGATTATCACGAACATTTTAAACCAAAAAAGTAGCCATATCGGTCCAGCGGTTCCGAAGTGATGCGCTTACGAACCGACATCATTTCAATTTTATTATATATACATATACATGCACACCATGTAATTGTTTTGTAAAGTATAATCGACAGGTAAATAGGAACGTTTAACCTAGGTTGTTGATCACTCGGAGCGTACAAGTTAATTACACAGGCTCTACTTGTATAACGAGTATCTATTTAGCGTTTAATCTTTACTTCACGCTAGCTCTAGACTATTAACTCGCTACTTACAATCCGACTTCAATCTTGCGTTTTTTTTTTTAATTATTATTATGAAAATCATACGATTTAAATGGAGGTACTCTGCTACCACAGCAATTGAATTTTTTGTATGCACAATGATACGTCATTATATATGTATTTAAGCACGTTAAGCCGTTGGTCCCGGCTGTCATTCGAAGATCAAAAGTGTGCCAAGGGGTATTGTCTTACCCAATAATGGGTTGTGAAGGTCAGATAGATAGTCACTCCATGTCAAATACTGGTGCATTTGATAAGATTAACATATTTGGGAAAAGGCTAGGTAGGTTGGTTTTATATTTTTTTTGTACTTAACACAGAAATATTTCAAATAATATAAAATAATTTGATTCCAATTAGAGACACTTACACCACATTAAAATCCCCATAAAAATACACTATGTAAATACATACCGAAAATTGAGTCGAGAGCATAAAAATTAAATACCAACAATCATTTCCGTAAAATTATCTTGGAACAGGTACGAAATTAAAACAACAAAATGAAAGTACCTTCATTGTTCCCCTAAAATCTTTTAATATCACTTCGAATACCGTTTCACTATATTAATAATTGTTGAATCGAAACCTACTCGATAAAATTTTACTTTTTGTAAATTTAAAACAACACTGTTCGAGCAATAATTCATCGAACAAATAATTTTATGTAACTACCCGTTTTTTGCGAAATTAAAAATTTTCGTGTAAGCTAGTCGGCTGCCCCATTTCAAAACCTAGTAAAGACTTAAAATGAAATTTTACAGGAAAGCGCATAAACATAATATTGGTCAGCCTATGGAATGTATTTTACATATCTCTTGCTCTGTAAGTACACCCTTACACCCCTGAATGCCGGGGTGTATGACTATCATTACAGCATAGGTTTTGGAATTTGAAAAAAGAACTGTCATACTCATACTGCACGAAGAATATTTTTAAAAAGTTAATTTTTTTTTTCTCGGTATCGATTAATTACTCGAATCGGAATCTAGACAATTTATTTTATAAAGATTTTATTTTAAATATGGAACTATTTGTTTCCACATCGTATGTTAGATGGAATCGATTTAAAAATCAAACTGGCCAGCAAGATTTGACGCGCTTGCGTGCGTGAAAAAAAAAAGGCAGTCTACTAGTAGGCGCGAAAGCATCGCGAAAATAATTAATTTTCTTGTTTGAATTCTTTTTCAAAAGTTTTAAACATGTCTAGTGACGAAGACATAGATCTAACGCCCGATTTTATTAAAGAAAGGGCAAAAACAGTTGTCGAAAATATATTACCGCCGAACTCGAAAGAAAGATATGTAAAGGCATACGACGAATTTATGAAATGGCGGTCAGAAAAAAAAGTGAAATCTCTTTCTGAAAGTGTTTTTATATCATATTTTGATGAATTATCTAAGAGGCTACAACCTTCCAGTTTATGGTGCTTTTATTCCATGCTAAAATCTACAATGATGACAAAACATGACGTGAATTTGAAAGATTTTTCTAAACTTACTGCTTTCTTGAAAAGGCAGTCTGACGGCTTTAAAAGCAAGAAATCGAAGGTATTTACTGCAGAAGAAGTACAGAAATTCTTAAATGAAGCTCCGGATGAAATTTATTTAGCAATAAAGGTACCTACGTATTTACTTGCCCTTTTTAATAAGTTACCAAAATATTTCACAAAAATACTATGCGAATTTGGTGCCTTTAATACAACTTATGTCTTTTTTACAGGTTGTTCTAATTTTTGGGATATCGGGAGCCTGCAGAACCGTGGAATTGACAAACTTGACAATAGAAAATGTAGAAAAACATAACAAATTACTACTCATAAAACTGCCTAACACGAAAACTAAAATTGACCGGTCATTTGTTGTGCATGAAGAATTTGCAAATTATGTTGAAAAATATCAAGCTCTTCGGCCTGAAAACGTGGATACAAATCGTTTTTTTCTTAATTACAGTAAAGGAAAATGCCACAGACAAGTAATAGGAAAAAACAAATTTACAGGCATGCCAAAGCAAATAGCCACATTTAAAACTGAGTAACGTAGAGTTATACACCGGGCATTGCTTTCGCAGAACATCAGCGACTCTATTGGCTGATTCGGGAGCCAACCTCACTCTGTTAAAAAGGCACGGCGGCTGGAAGTCCAGCAAAGTGGCCGAAGGTTATATGGAAGATTCGATGGCAAACAAAAGCAAAATTACTTCTAAAATAACAGAAAATATAAACTTAAAATCACCACGTCAAAGCACATCATCTGAGCCATTTTTTAATGAAGAAAATAGTACCAGTCAACTGCCGCCATTTACGATGCAAGAACCTCAAGTCACTCAAACTCAAGTCTTATCATCACAAACTTATATTCAAACTATAAATATACCTAAAAAGAACGTGACCATATCTCTTACAAATTGTAATAATTTTACTATTAATTTTAATTAAATACACATTTTTTTCTTCTTAATAAATGTTCATTGAAACCTGCTGTCTTGTTGTTTACTTACCTCACAATCGATATGTAAAGCAGAGTATTTATCTCGGGCGTAAGCATCAATTGCATACTCGGGTTAATTAGCGCCTTCGCTTCGCTCAGGCGCCAAAAACCTCGTATGCAATTGATGTCATACAGCCCTTGTTTAATAATCTACTTTTTTGAATTGGTTAAAGTGACTTACTAGGTTTTAAAATGGTCACTAGGGAGTGAAAGGTGGACTTACTAGGTATCGATGCTTAAATATATCATTTTATGTAATTTTAAAACGCTGGTGTTTTTGTATTTTGTAGTCCTTCTAGGTTAGCAAGATTATGCAATAAAACGATTTTTGTAAAAAGTGTCCCTTAATAGGTTTTGAAATGGGACAGCCTTAGTGAGCTCTCTTATTGGACTTTCCTGAAAGGGTTTCTGATAATTATAAGGAAGTCTTATATTGAACTACATATTTACAACTGTTCCGTTGGCCTCCTGGGTTCGATTCTCAGTATGGGCAAAGGTCCAAATTTTTCCATCTGGAATTTCTCATTAGCAGCCCGGAATCTGGATTTGGACCCGGTTGATGGCAATAGGCTCGCCCCTTATTACATGGGACATAAACATAACTGGCATGTACAGACGCCAGCACATCAAGCTACTACAATCTGTCAAATTTCTTTAATAGTATTTCAACTTTATCGCTGAAGCATAAGGTTCAAAGTTGATTGGGTAAATTTTACTGTTTCGGGTAGGTTGATGTACTGGTGTCTGTACATAGGTACACCTGGTGATCACCGGGGTGGTTTCAGTGAGGTAAAAATCCCACACTCCCCGACCTCCCTCCCCGGAGGACGGGTGCCTTTTGAAGAATTCCCCCCAAAAACAAAAAAAAAGGTACACCTCTGCCTAACCCATTGGGAAATACAGGCGTGATCATATTTTATGATCTTTATATTTCATTATTTCATTCCATTTCCTCATTGGTCCTGCAAAGAGAACAGCTGCGTAGATTTCACAACTGCCGCGCCGCGCGTGTAAGACCAAAAAACAGAAAACATCAAATGTGTGAACATGGTTGTAGAAAAAGTGCCTATTAGATTTTTTTTTATTTGTAAAACACGTTGTTTTTTTTTGTAAATTTACAGTCTGTATTTTCTTTATATTCATACTAGCTTTCGCCTACGGCTTCGCCCGCAAGGTATGTCGATAAAAACTATCCTATGTCCTTCCCCGAGATGCAATCTATCTTTCTGCCAAATTTTATCGAAATCCGTTCAGTGGTTTAGGCGTGAAAAGGTAACATACAGACAGACAGAATTACTTTGGAATTTATAATATTAGTACGGATATCGTCGCACGCATGACTACAAGTCCTGTCTCATTTTTTGGTTGATTTGGGTTGGGACAGCTACATTTTTCTATTCGTGATTATTTACAGTTTTCACTAACCGTCGTACCTCTATGTTATTTGGATCTCAAAATATAACCATTTTGAAAGGTAACAAAATATAAAGAATCACGTATGGAAGAATGTAGTTGTCCAGACTCAAATCGGCAAAAAAATGAGATAGTACTTTTAGTCATGCGATTGACGATATATGCTAATGCTGTTGCGACTGCCTTGTTTTTGCATTGCCATCATCCGCAAGAAAAACGGCCCCACTTCTGTGCTGAATAAGAGGCAGTCACCATAGCATCCTAAAAGCTGTGGCGGCTGATACTTTCTCCGCCATAATAAGGCAATTTATGCGAAGAATTATACCATAGTTTCCATTTATCATTGTGTCTAGTTGTTGGGTGGTCTCCTCATGAATTCGTCTTTAGTTTATGTTAATAATCATAGTATTTAAGTGAAAACCTGTTACTAACAATACAATATGGAACTTTCGTTCGAAATAAAATGATTTTATTTTGTTATCATTTATTATTGTGCTTTGTGATATTTCTTTGGTGGACACTAAATCAATGATTTTTCTGTGTATCTATCTCGTAGGTATGTAAGAAAATCAGTTCTTTTTGTGTAAACTTCACATACGTGTTGGGTATCAATATCTAAACAAGATAAAACAAAAAAAAATATTGATCTTCTGAACTCATACTACCGTAACCCCCCAAAACAAAAACAATAATTTTTTTGTTCGTTTTGTCATATTAAGATATTGTTATGTTTATATACTAACGTCTGCGGAGTTTCGCTAGATCATGTAATGTGACCCTGTATAGAAAAACCTGTCAATATATAAAATTAAAATGGACTCTCACACTCACAAAGGGGATTATGACATGAAAATGAAGTTACTTAAGCTTTAACGTAAATAGGTTTCCTGATACAGTCTGAACCCGTTGAATAGTTAATTACATAGTGCAAGTTTTCCACTTAACGCCTCGGAGCACCCTATCTGATGGTACTGCGATTTATACCTTTTAGATTTGAGGCGATACGGAACGAGTGGGGTTAACTTGACATATCGTAACAACTGATTTGGATCATTTTAAGTTACTTTATATTTTCTTGGTTAGATATGGATAAAACGGTTTCCGGTAAGTTGGAACTTTGAAATAAAATGAAGGTAAACCGGATTTTTTTGTTGTTTTGGATTTATGTTGTTGTTGTATGTGTTTTGTTGGTGTGTGTAAAAGAAATTTGGTATAAAACAATACAATGTGAGCCTCGCATACCATGGCTCATTAATGTGAGTTTGAGTAGATCTTTGATTGTAACAGCGTTCAGGTTAAGATCTGGTCACGTTCCATTTAAGTTCGCACACATGATGAGGAAATCAGATTCTCCAAATTGTGACGTGTGCGGTGTAATTGAAGATGTTCATCACCTGTTGGTGGAATGTGTACGTTACGAGACGCATCGAGAGTTCTTTATAGAAAATTTCCACTTGAACAGAACTAATGTGGGTATGTTCCACGAAATGCTGTTCTCTCCTTTATCTGAAGCCGCTAAAGCGCTGTTTGTTATTTAGTCGTAAGTTATAACTTTGTAAGTAGATGTAGTTTAGTTTAAGTTAGGGTACGATGGAATTGACATGTACTTTATGTATAAAAATTCCTTAAATAAATAGAAATTAAAAAAAAGAGTCTATCTCTATCCATTTATGTGTTCACTAGCTTCTGCCCGCGACTTACTTATTCCATGTGAAATTTCTTGTTTTCCGACCCACCCCGTCGCATCGCATCGCCGGCCCGCTATTACTTCGTTTTTGCTTAGCGTTCTTTCTGACTTTTTATCTTTTTGCGCGGCTCCTAAGGATCATAGTGTGATGTGAAACTTTGAACCTACCCTTGATGTGCACGCAGCTAACAATGGTGGTCCGACTTCCGAGTCCAAGCGTTTGGCAGCGTTTGTTTATTGGACAGGCGCAGCAGTTGTTTCGTATCTTGTTTTTGTTTTGTGTTCATTATGTACATGTTCTATTATTGATTAATTTTATTATTTATTCCACTTTTTTACGCACACAGCATCATACGAATCGTTATTGCTGGCCTACACAATGTTTTATTTTAGTTGTCACTTGACTAATTTGTAACTCGATAACACTCATCAAAAGTTTATTTTTATTTCTCCATTTCACCCATGCCGTTAATATACTACCACTTTCCACTTTAATTATATATTCTCTGTTATACTGTTCCACTAGACAGCCGTAACGTTATGTTTAATATATTTTAAATGCATTTATGTAATTTCGCCAGAAGATCGGCGCCGGCGACCATTTACTTGTCACAGCAATGCCACAGACACACTAGAGTGCCTCTTACACTCAAGGCATAGACAAGTAATGAGGTTACGTCTGGCGCAGATTGAAAGATATTTATTTTTTATTTTATTATTTGCTATTATTTACACAATATTTATTTATTTCTGTAACTGCCCGTGACATCACAGCGGGCCCTATCAGAATACCAGCGCTGCAACATTTATTTTTTTAAATGTCGTAGCATCATGCTGAGATAGGAGCCTTTTGGCCTCGTATAGGACTTTCTGTTTCATTTTCCTTTTGTTACTTTTTTATATATAACTTGGTTTTTTATTTTGCTGTATTTAGTTTAGTTTGTGATCTTCCTGTACGAGTCGCAATAAATACTTTTTCTTTCTTTCTTTCTTTCTTTCTTGATGTGCCTATAGCCTTCCTCAAGAATTGGGCTATCAAATACAAAAAGATTTTTTCAAATCCGACTGGTAGTTCCAGCTATTACTTCCTTCTCGCTTAGCGTTCTTTCTTACTGTTTGCTCGACTCCTAGGGATTCTAGCGTGAGAAACTAATTAATAGCCGTCCCTAGAAACTGGGCTATCAAATGCAAAAAGATTTTTTCAAAGATTAGTGCGTCCAAATAAACAAACAAACTCTTCAGCTTTGTTATTATTATTAAATAATTACAGTAAACCACAAATAAAATAGATTGTTTTGTTACTCTATATTAAGAAAAATTACAAACAAATTAAGTATGTCTAATAATTACTTCTCCATTTATGGCACCTTACCCTCCCCTTTACTGCAAAGCTTGAAAAAAAAAGCAACGTAGGAATCTACATATTCTTTCTAACCCAGAAACCACACCGCAAATACCGAAAATCACAACACAATATAACTACACGACGATAAATCTTAAAAGACACTATGTCACTCACAATAGCCACTTTCTGTAAAAAAAACGTGAATAAAAGAAATAATTTATTATATTAAAAGAGTTGCAAAGAAACCATCAAGTAGCTAGTGAAAAGACAGTTTTACTTTGTAAAGCGTGCTTACAATACCATGCTTTTATTAAGCATTTCCCTTTGGCTTTTTAAAAGGCTTCCTTAGCTGCATTTTAAATTATTTTTTGGAAAAAGAAAATGGTTTACCGGTTAGATTTAACAACGATACAATAGGGACGTACCGTCAGGAAAATTAAATTTTAAGCAAATTGACAGCCAACGTCAATTTTCCGTGTTAAAGTCAATACAGCCATAGCCATATGAGATGGCTATAGCCTGCTACAGGCATTTCATAAAACTGTCAAAGAATTACAGTGTGATATGAATATACGGACAATTTAAGTTGGGAGTCAATTTTATTAACAAAATAAAACAGTCAAACCAGAAGTGAAAACAAAACATAAACAGAATACTTTGCCATCACTCACACTGACATATCGGTACATATTAAAACCGAGGAGGTATACATTAAAATCGAGGTAGGTACAGATTCCAGCACATCAAGCTACCCGAAACTGTCAAATTTTCTCAATGAACTTTGAACCTTATGCTTTAGAGATAAAGTTGATAATCTATTAAAGAAATTTGACAGATTGTGGTAGTTTGATGTGCTGGCGTCTGTACATCCCGAGGACAGCCGAATACATTCGAAGCGGGTATTTTTTTAATCGTCTTATAAACAAAACACGCGCGGTGTCGCTTACTGTAACAGTGGCTCGAATCCAAAGGTTTTTTCCCCATCTTAAAAAATGCCCAAAGCACCTCAAGAAGTTTTCATTTCAAAAAAAAATATTTCCCTGACTTTACAATTTTGCTATTTTTTTTCACAACTCTCAAAACTTATTATTATTATTATAAACCTGTGTTCTCCCACTGCAGGGCAAAGGCCTTTTTTTTCCAGGATGGGAAATCATCAAAAGACCCCTCCCGCTCTGGGTGGAGCGGAAGGGAGTGTCAGACTCTTACCGACTAAAACCCACCCGTGTTTCTTCCTTAGCCCTTTATGTTCCGGGCCAGCGGTAATCCTTTCGGACAATCCCGCTTACTAGGGCAAAGGCTTTACTTCCATGTTTCCACTTTTCCCGGTCTACAGCGATTGTGGGCCAATCTTTTAAGGAGTCCAGCTCATCCTGCCATCGCTTAGTGTCCTTTATTCAAATCTGCCTAGCCTTTTCCCAACTACGTTGGGGTCAGCTTCCAGTCTATCTGGATGCAGCTGAATGCTTGTATTTTACATGGAACGACTGCCTATCTGACCTCCACAACCCAGTTTCTAGGTAGGTCGATACCCCTTGGTAAGACTGGATGTCAGACTTTCGAGTTTCTGACGACACGTAATGACTGTCAAAGATCTAAGAATGACAGCCGGTACGTCAGTACCGGCTGCCGTTAGGCTTAATGTGCTGTCCGAGGCACAGAAGTGTCCTTTATTGTCAGATTATCTTCTGCCCGCGACTTCGTCCGCGTGAAATTCGTACTTTCCTCTAAAAATGATTACCTATTAGTTTAGAAAAACAAAAAATGCCAAACTTCATAATTTACTAATTTAATTATTTCATAATTTTAACTTAATAAGTTTACGTTACGTTTCAAGTTTATTAACTCAAGGAATAAGATTTTTCATACAATCAAAATCTCCCCTTCACCCTCTTAGTGGGTTAGTTTTGGAAAATCCTTGCTTAGCGCACGCTTACATCATAATAGCTATATGTGTGCCAAATTTCAGCGCAATCTGTTCAGCGGTTTGAGCTGTGCGTGGATAGATCAGTCAGTCAGTAACGGTTGCCTTTTATATGTATTTATATATTATATATATAAATATATATATAATATAGAAGATGAAATTAGTATTATTAGGTATAGTAAACCAACATAGTTATTTTTCCAAAGAGAAACAACTTCTCACAGCATTCACACTGCAAACGTTAACGAAACAGTAACAACATTATTTAATTGTGTAAGCATTATCGGTGGGCGAAGCAAACATTCCCAGCGAAGTTGCTTCGTGTAAAGTCAGCTTTTTCCCTGAATTTATGACGTCATCAACTGCAGCGCAACGTCAACAATCGATCTGTTACCGCGAAGAAACATAATAAATGAATTTCTAATACTGGTCACTTTAAAAATTCTTTGAACAGTGCCTCCATCGTTTTTTAAACGGTTTTATTAAGTAGTTAATACGGCTGAAGCAATTTAGGTGTTCTTAAAGGCTCCCGCAGACAGACACGACGCTACTCTGGTAGAATATTTTTTATGAAAACTTCATGGGAATTTTTCTACCAGAATCGCGTCGCACCGTCGCGTCGCCTGTCTGTGGGAGCCTTACATCGTATTCTCTGTTTGAAATTATATACATAGTATAATTGGAATGATTACAGCCGCACGGGTCGATCGAAGGTTAAACTACGCTTGCCGTGGTGGGTTTCTGGATGGGTGATCGTCCATTACATATCGATACCACTTCGTGTCTAGAAAGCGAGTTAGTGGATGTTGGAATGTTCCATGGTATTTTAGCAAAGCCTACCTACTTCTAAAGCAGCAAAAATATTTTACACATTTTTATCACACTAATATTATAAAGGCGAAAGTTTGTGAGTGTGTGTGTATATTTATAATGTTTGTTACTTCTGTAAATCACAATCAAAATTCAATCAAAACGAATTAAAAAATTATGTATTTATTTATTTTATAATTTATACAGTACATACACACAGTAAAAAACATCTTAGGTAAAATAGGTTAAATTAAAATGAAATCACACTAATATTATAAAGGCGGAAGATTGTGAGTATGTGTGTGTGTTTATATGTTTGTTACTTCTTCACACTCAAACGGCTGGACCAATTTTGATAAAATTTTGTATGGAGGTAGCTGACACCCTGCATTAACATATAGGCTACTTTTTATCCCGATATTCCTACAGGATCGAAACTTATGCGGGTGAAACCGCGGGGCGCAGCTAGGTAATAAATTAGATTAAGTTTTGTGTGACTAAAATTAGTTTATTTAGTTTAGTTAGTAAGTTGTTATTTGTAAAAACATGATGAGATTGACATCGTCGCATAAGCGTACAAAAATCCCTTAAATAAAAAAGATTTAAAAGAAAATAGCAAATTGCGCCCGTTGGTTCCGCCTGTAATTCATAGATTTTTGAGTTTGAGTGAGATATTATGGGTAGTCAGAAACCCGAAAGTCTGACAACCAGTCTTAAGGCTCCTACAAACAGGCGCGACACGCGATATAATCACGCGCGATACAAAGGCACCACTCGTTGCGTGACTTGCGGTGGCTTTGTGTCGCGTGTCGTGTCGCGCCTGTTTGAAGGAGCCTTAACAAGGGGTATCGTGTTTATACATATGTATTAGATATATGCCGTCGCGCCATGTAAAATACTAAAATACTCGTTTTCAGCTGCAGATCTGTTCAGACTGGAAGCCGACCCCAACATAGTTGAGAAAAAGCTAGGCAAATTGATAGTTGAAATGGTTGAACGGAGTCCAACGTTATCAGTCCTAAAAAACGCTAATGCTACGGTTTCCTAGAGGTTTCCGTCACATTTATAGCAGACGTCATGAAAATCTGTAATTTTCACCAGTAGTCTCATTAACGTCACACGCTACTGACAGCATGCGGTGACGTCGCGACAGATGACCGGCACGTCACCGGTTGCAAAAACGTTCGTTGCCGCCGTCACACCTGGCGGTCACGGCGTGCATGCGAGACCGCGCCTGTGTGTTTACGAATACAGCATTCGGCCGTCATCGGTGACGAACGGCTATACGTCACTGACCGCGGTCGGCGTGTGAGCAGATAGACCTAGCCTTATAGGATACCGTAACTTTACATAACACAAAAAGTGCATTAACAAAACGTCAAAAGCGTGTGAAGCAACTCTCATAAGTTGACAGATGGAATAAAATTACGAATGCTGACGCTTAGCAACAACTCAAAGCACTTAATCTGTACGTAGTGATGTCAAGTTTTCCTCTTTTATTCACTTAAACAACAAAAGTGACTAACAAAGTCAATTCAGTTAAAAAGTTCATAAGAATTTAATTTAAATGTTTTAAATATTAATGGATTCCAAGGGATCAACAGCTGTCCGTGTCTAAACTGTTAGTTTCGGAGCTTATCCGACGAGAACTTTAATAGTTTAACGCTTATATAAGATTAATAGCCCAAAGCTCTACCTGTCTCGAATTGAGGCGGTCGGTTTGAAGTAACAACTAATCTTTAAATTACTAATGGACTAGTGTTGGGATGCAAATATCTTAAAGTTGGATACAATGTTGTGTTCATATTTTTCATTTCATTTATTTATTCTTAAACAATTAACATTGTGTCGAACATTACATATTAAATACTAAACAAAATCATCATGTGCAGAAACAACACCAAATTAAATGTTGAACAAAATTATCACATGCAGAAACAAAACATATAAAACGAACAATACAATAAAAAAGCCTAATTAAAGTTGATTTGAAATGTCCAGTTCCAGAGTCAATTCGTATACCTAAAATATGTCACCCAATATATAATATCTAATGTCAATGCAGGTATAATGTCAAAATAGTGACAAAAATTCTAGAAGTACAAAATTTATCAAGGTCCTAGTGATGAGCAACATTTAATTTAAAACTTGTTCACTGCTATTATTATAAGTGACTACCTTTATCATAGTCATCTACTACTAGTAGAGTCCTACTGGTTATCTACTTGTTCTGTTTTGTGTTTGTGTTCTTTGTCTGCGTCATGTTTACCGCAAATCAACTTATTTTCTTTCTTTTCCTTCCCCTTCTCTAAACAACACATTTTAAATATATTATTTTCTATTTTCGATTTAAGTTATGCAATCTATGATATAATAACAATTTAAATTTATTTCATATACAATAAAATGCTTACCCTATATCTATATAAATAAAAATCAATGTTTGTATGTTTGTCCTCTATGCGTTTCGAAACCATTGGTCAGATTGTGATGAAATGTTGGTAGGGTGTTCTGGGGACGCTCGTGAGGGTTTCTAATTATTAAAACATGGGAAAAATAACAAAAAAATCGGAGGCGGTACGAAGTTCGACGCCAGCACATCAAGCTACCCGAAACTGTCAAATTTTCCCAATCAACTTTGAACCTTATGCTTTAGCGATAAAGTTGAAAGTCTATTAAATAAATTTGACAGATTGTAGTAGCTTGATGTGCTGGCGTCTGTACAATATATAACACATGACATATACACAGGATTAAAAACGCTTTGCCACTAAAAAATACTATTAAAGAATATATAGGCATTTATTTATACATTACATACACAAACAAAAATCAAATACAGGTTTAGGAATTGTGAATTCGTCACTTACAGAAGTGAATTATGTTAGCTAACTCAGTTGTAAACAAACTTGTAAATTTTAAACTATCTGTGTTCCAAATTTCATTCAAATCCGTTTTGTAGTTTTTGCGTGAAAGAGTAACAAACATCCATCCATCCATCCATCCACCCTCACAAATGTATTAAAACAAAAGTAAAGCACTTGTAACCGTTGCATAATGTAATTCAATATCCGTCGTGCCCGTGCGGTATCTACCTATGTTTTCCTGCCCAATTTTTTTGATGAAAAGCTCTCTTGAGCTCTAGAGGAAAAATATAGGGAACAAAATATGTACCTGAAAATGAACTCTGTATTTAAGGCACACGTCTCAATATTCGGGTAGAGGTCAGATTTCAATAGTTAATTTGTAAGAAGGTTTTTTTTTTAATTAATTTTTGGACACGACGATACACCAAAATAAAGTTAAAATTTTTGTTACAAGGATGCTTATTTATAAGCGTTGCTTAACCGTTCGTCTGCGTGAATCCACACGAGACATAATGGCTTTTTAATTGTTTCTGTAGTAAACCACATTATACCGATAATAAGCGACTGTTTATCTAATCATACATTTTGTCGTTTATTTAAACGTGACCTAAAGCGCGGTCTTTGTCAGACTGCATAGAAAAGAAAAAGAAGCGCGATGACACAACGCTGGTAATTTATTGCAAAATATGAAGCAATTATCTATTTACAAATAATCTATTGTTTGGACTAAAAAATTAAAACACTAGTAGGTACTTTAGTATCTTGCTTGTAGAATAATCTGATAAAAAATCATTGTACGTATGGTTTTTATTGTAAAAAGAAAGTTTTTAGAGGTATCTTCATGATTATGTTTTCTACAACCTATCTACCTAGCATATATCCTGAAGAATATCATATATTTTTCTGATTTTTCTTACTGTAATTGATCATATACTTTTATTGTTTCTAAAACTTGCGTTTTTTTTTTTCGTTGCTCGTTTATAAATAAAGGGTAGGGAAATGTTATTATCATAACACATTTCATTTGTTACAACTTGTTTGTATGGCTTCGCCTGGAGTACAACTTGTGTTGTGAAAATAATTTAAAGTTTAATATACAAATTACAGTTTCAGCCGAGAACGTTAGGTGACAGTACATTTCTATCTACTTTTTGATTAATTGTGTATCACGTTTTACAAAACATCGTTTCAATTCTTGATTCGCTTATTTGTATGATTTTTAAGCAGTTTTACATTTTTGCTTTGTGAACTTGAAAATGCTTTTTAATTTATTAAAAACTCTTGTGTTGTTAAAACTTTTAATTTATTTATTACTACTGTTGTCAGTTATATTTTTCTCATAATCAACGTTTGCCCGAATATTGTTTTCGGTTGATACAATTTAAGATTTAATTTACTATAATTATAGTATTCGTTTGTCCCTGCGAGGATTATGAAGTAAATATCTTAATATTAAAAAAAAAACACATTTATGGCTACTCCATAACATTACAGAATATTAGTAGGAATTTTACAATAAAATTGAATTTTAAAAATTATTTATTTAATTATTATTTATTTATTTTAATTTATATAAATATATATTTTTAATTTGAAATTGTTAACATTATAATTTACAAGAAAAATATTAATTTACTAAACGATAAATAAAAAAAAGACATTTATTTCTGGAAGAGTATATTTCTAACAGTGCCCAGCAATATAATATTGAATGCCGTTTTTACAATAACAGCCCCATTCGAGAAACTTTCAAACCATCTAAAATATAACAAACCCGAAAAAACACAGCCGAAACAATATTGAAATAATTTTCCATTGCGAAACAATTCCAATACGTCACGAGAACCGTTACATTCAATTTTAAACAGCGTGAGACGCGATAGTGTGGTTCTGTAGGCACCATTAATCTGTGCAACGTACCCAACAAATCTTTTCTTCCAAACTTAGGATCCATCCACGTCTACTGTCCTATGAATAATACATCCGTTGCCTCGCAAGAAATGTCCATATATTTGTTTAGGCATCATAAATAAGTAGCAATTAGGATAATGATTTGACTACCCTCGTCTGGCTGCGTCTTAATAGAAGCAGTTTGTTCTCTTTTGTGTCATAGTTTATCACCTTGTTGGTGGCCTGTCTGTGTTTAAGGGGTTAGAGTATTTTTGGTTGGAGTGTTAAGTATTCAACAAATTACAATGAGTATCTTTATTTAGCCAAAAGAATAACAACCTTACAAACAATTTACAATAGTACCTACTTATTTTCTATGAATCTAAAAGATTGGATATTCAATCAGTAACTCAGTGCACAATAATAAATTCAGAAGGATAATTCTCATAATTTAAAACGTTCAAAATCTAGTCGCAGTCTCATCTCAGTGACAAGCAAATATCAAAAAATATTTTAATTGTAACTAGCAGCGCCCCGCGGTTACACCCGCATAAGTGTCGATCCCGTGGGAATATCGGGATAAAAAGTAGCCTATATGTTAATCCAGGGTGTCAACTACCTCCATACCAAATTTTATCAAAATTGGTGCAGCCGTTGTGTGTGAAGAAGTAACAAACATATAAACACACACACACACACAAACTTTCGCCTTTATAATATTGGTGTGATTTAATTTTGATTCAATTGATTTAATTTTGATTTAATTTAAGTAAATTTTTAATTTACTTTGATTGAATTTTGATTGTGATTTTAATTTTGATTTTAATATTTATTTTAACTTTCATTTAAGTTTAATTTTAATTTTGATTCTAACAATAACATGGTTTGTAAGTTTTAATACTAACTAACACATTATGGATGATTTCCGAATTAAATGATTTGAATTGAATTGAATTGAAAAATTTGTCAAAAATGTTGGGAAATTAGAGGTATTTTCGACAGATTGAGACTGAGATCAGACTGTGAACATTTTTAAAATTACGAGAATTGCCCCTCAGGTTGTTACGAAACCGATTCACCCTGACTCCGTACTGGTTATAAAATTCATTACGGTGGGACAGGTTTCTTCGTTCGCAGTTTACAATATAATATAATAAGCAGCGAGTAGTAATAAAGGGACTATTATTAATTTGAAGAGGGTCTACTACAGTCTCACTTTCACGCAAAGTCTACTAATTAATTATTTTGCTAGTAGTAGTATTTGACAAATTCCTACTCTTATTGCCGGTAACTAAACTACTAACAGCAATTGAGTTTGCAATCAATCAATTCTCAATTCTTTATTGCGTACCATAATGTTTATAGTTCGTAGGGAAACGAACGTGATTAGAGTCAAGAGCAAACCCATTTCAAATTAAAAAAAAAATAATAATTATATTAGACATATTTATGGACCTTGTCGGGCACAGCATAGATATTAGGATAGAGGAGGAAGAACACTGTGTGTTTAATGTGATACATTTTTATATTAGTTAGGTAGTTAGTAAGTTATACTATTTTATTTACAGAATTTAATTTACGAATTATAATATTGTTTTAATAAATTATACACATTTAATAAATTAGTAAGAACTTTGCAAAATTTTTTTTTATTTAATTATTCATTATTGTTTTATTTACTTATTATTATTTTTATTTATTACGTAATTATTATTTATTTTAATATCCCTAAGGCAAGTTATTTTTTGGATGCTTCATATTCATATTAAAAATGTATTCTTCGTATTATTAGTAGGTAGGCGTATCTTTATAGTGAGTATTAATTTGTAAATACTAGGTATAACGGCCCACGCCAGGAGTTATTTTAAATAATAATTACCACAAAGAAAGCGGACCACCCACTGAAAGCTAGTCGGTCGAAGGTTACATTAGCAGTAGGTACCATACCATTGCTTCAGCCAATAAGGCGGCATGCAATTCCAAGAAAATGATTAACCTTCATTAGGTTCCTTCTTAGAACTTTAATGTTCGTAGAAAATTATAATAATGAGAAAAAGGACACTTGTAGGTACCTTTATTCTAATAAATGTAGGTATTTTAGAGAGCTCTTTGGGAAAGAGGACCAGTGGTGGCCCAGTAGTAACGGCTGCAACTTACGAGTTGTGGGTCGTAAGTTCGAACCCAGACTGGCGCTTTACTTTATGTAAATTATTTCACCACCACTGTTCTCAAAACGTTGAAGGAAAACATCGTGAGGAAACCGGCATGTCCTAGAACCTAAAATTCGAAGACATGTGACATTTACTAACGCGCACTGGGCCCGCGTGATGGATTACTGCCCTCTCCCTATATATCACCTATCTCCCTATCCCTGAGTGTGATATGTTCGCAGATGATTGTAAGAAGATCTTGTCAGTATGTCTCGAGTATTGTGAGATGAGCGTATGACTGTCGATTAGTTGTATACTTTTAGTTAAGTATTGAGTCTTCGGTCAGCTGGACCCAGTCGCTTCTGGACCTGCGGGTCCAGTTGACCACATCATTTATTTTACTTACCTTATGTATTTGTGTCTTTAACTAATGTTTTTTTCTTGGCCGCTCTATGTTAAAATAACTAAAGAAACTAAATGTGACATTGGTAAAATTTTAATACACAAACCGAACGAAGCCAAAAGAAAAAAAAAACATCAAAAATATAAAAGTTGTTCATTCATATGGGCTAAGAGAAGGCGGCACTCCATCTACTGTTGGTCCATATGTTGAAACATAATTATAGCACTGATATTATTAATCAATGTAATTACATACCTTTCTTCTCGCCTCCGTACCAAATAAGTAAAGCATCCTTGAATTAATTAAGTAATATACGAGGTGAGATAGTTCTTTTTCTATTTGATCTCCGCGATCGTTATTAAAAGAAAAACATTCTGTATAAAATATGTTGTGTATGTATGTTACCCCAGTATTAATGTCAGTATGTATGTCGAAATTAATTAGGTTAACACAGTAAAGTTTTATTGTTATTATGTCGAAGGGCGTTAAGTGTTAAGATTATTGATTGCAGATTTCGGAATAATAATTTCACTGACTAAAACTAGAGGTTTTTATTGATTTATTTAAAAAGTAAAAGATTGAAATAACTGTTCCACATAATCCCTCGTCTATTAGGCAAGAAATCTCCTAAAGATCGGTAACAATAGAAAAAGTAATTGTGTATCACTAGTGACAGTTGAGCTTATATTCACACACTACCTACTTCTTCACTTCTTTTTCACTAAGGTTTGTTTTGTTATGTCTTCGTAGCAGTTCTCGTAAGCCGCAGACATCTACCCACGGCCTACGAACGTCTAGTTCGCTACGAATAAACAATATTATCTAAATCGTAGGTGTCTCGGTCTGTTATCTACCTATATCTTTACACATACAATAAGCTATAAAGTTGTATTTTGTGTCTGTGTGTGTGATCGCTTTGTACTTTTAAAGCTCCTACAAACAGGCGCGACACGCGATATAATCGCGCGTGACACAAAGGCACCGCTCGTTAAGGCTCGTACACACAGGCGCGACGCGACACGCGACACAAAGGCACCGCAAGTCACGCAACGAGCGGTGCCTTTGTGTCGCGCGCGATTCGCGTCGCGCGTCGCGCCCGTTTGCAGGAGCCTTTACGTGACTTGCGGTGCGTTTGTGTCGCGTGTCGTGTCGCGCCTGTTTGAAGGAGCCTTTAAACTACACAATGGTTGTTGTTGCAGTTTTCACCTTCATTTAGCTAGAGAATTTGTCCCGGAATATTTATGCGTATAAAACATTAATATACAGGGTTATTTTAAATTTGCTAGCTAAGCTCTGCAGACGCAATGGGTAACCCGCTAGTCACACTAATAATATTATAAAGGCGAAAGTTTGTGAGCGTGTTTGTATGATTGTTATTTCTTCACGCAAAAACTACATATCGGATTTGGATGAAATTTGGCACACAGATGGTATACAAGCAGCATTAACACATAAGACACTTTTTATCCCGATATTCCCACGGGACCGAGACTTATGCGGGAGAAACCACGGGGCGCTGGTAGTAAAAAATAAAAAGAAATTATGTTTTATTTTTGGGAGGTTGTTAGTGTTATTACTCGAAATATGAGTTGAGAAAAAGTGTTTTCTTATATTTTATCGTGTTTATATATCGACACCCGTCGCATTACATCGATAAAACAGGAATCTCGGATGTTTGGACAGGTTACCACATTAGTTGATTGCACCCGGGCGACGCAATGGCGACTATTTAATTTTTTATTTTGTATTAGACATTAATGTCACTCTGCTGAGGCTCTTCCAACTCTCCAATCCAGAGCTGTTAAGTACAAATCTTTATTCAACGAGCCCAGCTCGTACCGCCATCACCGTCTGGGCCTGCCGCATGTCAGACGATCAATGCGCCAAACTTTCGACCCAATGGGGCCTGCTCCATGTCAGACGGTCAATGTGCCAAACTGTCGATCTAGTGGGTCCCGCTCAATGGTCACAATTAAACTCATAAATATAAATCATACAGTCAATAATAACTCCTTGCCTTGCCATGACAAAGCTGTGCATACACATTTTACTTAGGCTTTTTAGCCCCATAAAATAACCGTTATTCTACTTTTTTATAATACTATTTTCAGTTCAATCTTTATTGCATCCATAATGTACACATACAGGTGGTAATTATAACACAATATAATGAAATATGGACCTTTATACCGTTAATGGTACGATAATATCATTATCCCAAAGGTAATTGTCTGCGAAAACAAATTTCAAATTAAATATCGGTGGTCTTTCCAACTATGGATTAAGTTTACGAAATAAAAACTTAAAACAAGTCAAATTGTACCGTACAATGAACTCGGGGAAACTATTAGAAAGTTCCCGGAACAACCCTCGTGGTGCCTTGGCGGCGGGAGGCGTGCCCGTGCCCCACCTCTACGAAAGAAAAGCGACAATTCCTTCCACTTCACACTACATTTCAGTCTTTGCAACAAGAATTCCAACCTACTTCTTACTACCGCAGCAATGAACACGCAAGTCTAGCGCATTAGAAAGTCTCAATCAGGAGTGCAGGGGCCAAGAACAGTACTAATGCAAAAAACCGAGTTCAATCACTTTGTATTCTTATGAAAAAGATTAAACTTACAAAATTAGTACGAAGAAAATTGGATGTCTGTATATTTAAGTATTTTAATTGCGAAGTCCTAGAACATTTTAGATGAAATTTTGAAAGAAATTGCATTTTCTCGGGTTTTTCTAAAGTTGTGAGTTTTTCTCTCCTTTGATATAAAATTGCGTTGTTTATTTAAGTACTTACATTGTTTACAAGCATCTTACGATAAATCAACTTCTCATCGCAGATTATACAGATTTATCTTTTAATTCCGAGATATTTCCATAATATCAACTTATTTTTAGTCATCTTTTGCTATAAATATTAGAAGAACACTAAAATGTTTGCCTTCCCAGTAATCTGCTACTTAATATAGCTTATTTCTGCACGCACGAACTGTCTAAGATGGAAAATAATTTACTACTAAGCTCACTAATGACCAATAACAAAAATAGTCAAGCCACTTGAGCAAAAAAATGTACAGACGCCAGCACATCAAGCTACCCGAAACTGTAAAATTTTCCCAATCAACTTTGAACCTTATACTTAAGCAATAAAGTTGAAAATGTATTAAAGAAATTTGACAGATTGTAGTAGGTTGATGTGCTGGCCTCTGTGCCTCTAAAAGTTAGTTGACATTTTTCAGTTCAGCTGTGATGCCATAATTATGATTTAAGATAAAAAAATAATCAGGCACCCTAAGGGATTACTTTTTTTATGATAGATAAGTCGTTAGTTGAATAAGGGCTGATAACTTTGAAGAATTATTTTGAAATTTTAACAGTTATTTCATACAAAAACTGTCAAAAGTCAATTTTATTTCTCGAACAAAAGTTATCTGGCGATGGAAAAATCATCCCATAGACATCGTCCTAATAGAATGCAAATGCACGATCATCGTAGGTTCGCTCGAACATAGTACGAACGCGCGATCAAACATATTGACCTCGAATAGGTATCCTACCTGACAATCGCACGACGCGGACGCCGCGTCGGTTTTTTAATTTACATCTAAACCCGCAAAATAGGTCATCCAAATATTTCCCGACAGCAAAAATTGAGCGTCTCCGACGTCCATGGTTGTTGGTACCGACCGTGCCAGTGCCAAACTAGGTACTCCACGGTCACTCGCGTCGTAAATTCGCGCCATTAACACGTATTCGTGTTCTATTAGGACACCCAGTTTTTGCTATTGCGCGAACACGCGATGGTCGCGTCGCTTACTCGCGCGATGATCGCGCATTCGCGTTCTATTAGGACGATGCCATAGGGGCCGCCTCCATGAGCGATAGAATCGCGGCGATATTATCGTCATGCCACGTATTTCTATACACTCTCTTAGAACATGTCTCTACATGGCGATATCATCGCGGTGAAAATTTGATGGCACGGCGAGACTATCGCCGCGATTCTCTCGCTCGTGGAGACGGCCCCTTAGTCAATAAACACGTTATAGCACTTCAAACATTTGGATCACTAGAATTTTAAATCATAATGTGATGTGTCAAAGCTGAAGTTGGTTGACTATTTTTGTTATTGGTCGTTAATGAGCTTATTAGTCAATATATTTTCTATCTTAGACAGTCCGTGGGTGTACATACAGCTGCAGGTAATGGCTCATCCAACAGGCGCGACACGCGATATAATCGCGTGCGACACAAAGGCACCGCTCGTTGCGCGACTTGCGGTGCCTTTGTGTCACGCGCGATTTTATCGCGTATCGCGCCTGTTTGAAGGAGCCTTAATCCTTCGTCTCTGATGACGGCCATCCCTGACCTACAAATCTGATACCCGAAACAAAACGGATAGACAGGATTGTCCATCAAACATGGACAAAAGTGAATTTGGGACTCCATCAAAATGCAAAGGTCTATTAGAAAAGCCTTAAGTCTCCTTTGATCTCATCAAACGACCTTCCGGACTGGTCGACTTCTTTAATATTCGCCGGACGCCAAACAGATTATCCACTTTTCTTTGCCAGCTTTTAGAATTTTTAATGAGAGATTTTCAATGAAATTTTCAATGTTCAATTTAAGCTTGCTCTCTGAAGGTGTTAACGCTGAATTGGTAGGTATTCTTTAATTTCATAACAAAGAGTTTGCTTTTAAGTAGATTGGCGTTATTACTTGAATTTTAATTACAGGCTTAAGAAATAGAATTTGATTGTTTCCTTACCCACCTTAGGATCATTTTTTTTATCATTTGTCCTGCAGGTTATAATTTTGGTGCACTCTTTTCCTTGTTCTTTATTTTTTTCTCAATTTTTAATTTCTGTCTGTTACCTTTTCACGCCTACACCACTGAACGGATTTCGATTAAATTTGGCATAGAGATAAATTGCATTCCAGGGAAGGACATAGGATAGTTATTATCCAGATATTCCCACGAGATCGACACTTATGCGGGTAAAACCATGGGGCGCTGCTAGTAAGAACATAAATAAAAAATCAGGGAGATACATAGCTAGTAACTGCAATACATATACTTCTGACTTCTGTCTGTACCATTCCAAAAATAAAAATAAACTAAACTATAATTATCAGCCGTCCGGCTCTCGTAAAGTAAAATGCCCTTGTGTTCAAGAGGGCGACTAAAAATAGTATATTAATTGAAGCGTACTATAAGAATGCTCACTAGACATATACATTATACAGGCATAAAATATTTTTTTTATGATTGATGGAAAAAATACAATAGTTATCAAAACTAGAATGAAACACGTATTTGTAACTCACAATTATTAAAAGTTCTAACTTCTGCCCGTGACTTCGTCCGCATAACATTTCTTGCTCCCCGACCCACCCCGTCGCGTCGCATAGTCTGCCCGCACTATTACTTCGTTTTGACTAAGCGTTCTTTCTGATTTTTGAAGTGAAAACTTATTTAGCGGCGCTGTGTACTTTTTTTGGAATGGGTAAAAACTTCTAAACTCGCGTCAGGTCACGTGACCCTGATCAAAAATTCGTAAGACGTAAGACGTAAAACGTAAGACGCGCGTTGTTGAGGACAGAGCCATCTATGCACATCGGGAAGAACTACGAGGGCCTCGCGTACTAACTACGTAGTTCATCCAACAACGACGAGATGGCGCTGAACCACGGATATATAACTGACGACGAGCTCCATGCGAGCGATCATCATACCTGATTTGCAAAAAACCCTATAAAATAAGGAACACACCTTAACACGCGTGTTTTGTTTATAAGACGATTCACAAAATACACTCGTAATTGTTCAAGTTTTCACTTCTGTCGGCACTACCGGAGTGCCAGTGTTTTTTTTTTTTGCTGAGCTCCTGATGATGATTATAATAACGTGATTTTAAGTAGCTTATTATAGTTTTCCTCAAGAATTTGGCTATTAAATGCAATAAGATTTTTTTTTAATCTGACTGGCGTTTCTAGAAACACCAGTCAGATAAAAAAAATTGGTTTGTTTGAACGCGCTAATCTCTAGAGATTAGCGCGTTCAAACAAACCATTTTTTTTTTTCATTCTTCAGCTTCATTATTAGTATAGATTACCTAGTCATTACCAGAGACAGTAAACCTAGCATAACAATCCCATAAACAAATAAGGAGAATGCCAAGATGCAAACAATTACATAATGGCCTGCAGCCGAATGACGCCGGCTACTAGCCGTCCACTTACTGTAACAGGAGACATGTAACATATACGTTAAACACAAGTTGCAACCATCATCTGTTTTCTGGATGAAACTAGAATTTCACAATGAATTTTGAAAGTTGACAAAGCGTGAAATTGTATCTGGCTTGCAGGCGTCAAGCTGACGTAGTACTACTCTTGGACAGACGTCATAAGTTCCGAATATTGTACGGATTAAAGCTGAACGCACACGTAGGTATAAGTGCTGCACAGGATCGGTATCACATTACCTCATGACGTCTCGTCCTCAACTAGGCGACAACCTAACGTAAGCACGTAACCGGATCGGCTCAACACCTCTGAGAAGACATTTTTTGCTCCAAGGAGTCTCTGCGGCCACGGCTTACCTGCCTAAGGCTGAGTGAAGGTGGCGGTGACCCTACGTAAGCGAGGCGACCCAAAGACTGGTCGTAATGGAGATGTCGGCCGCCGCATGCGGAGCGACGCCTCACCGCATGCGAGAACTCAATCAACTCAGCCTATCGTAATCCACTCCTGGACATCCAGAAGTGCACCCTGCCGCATCCAGACTGTCCCAGTCACCTTTTCAAGGTCGTCGGTTCATCTAGGTGGGGAGCGTGCCGCACTACGCTTGCCGGTACGCGGACTCCACTTCAGGACTCGTCTGCTCCACCGGCCATCGGTCCTTCGACTAACATGGCCAGCCAACTGCCACTTCAGCTAGCGCTTACAAAGTGGGACTTACGGCCGCGGAAATATTGTAGATCCAGAGCCAAGGCGAAGCCGTTACGATGCTTATATGTGTGCAAGAATGCTGAACGAAAATGAAATACATTTTTTTTTTAATTTCATCTCAAACATTTTGTCATATCTACATAAATTGAGGCAACTCGAGTAAGTTACAATAGTACTGTAGTCTCACTCCTCCGTTAAATGGTAGCTTAACAATGATGAGGCTAATAAATAGAGGATTTCAAGAAAAACCGGCCAAGTACGTGACGGACCACCCACAATGAAGGGTCCCGTAGATGGGATGAATTCATCCCAAGAACAAACCTAACTTTGTTGTTGAAAAAAATGTTCTCCCACATCAGTATACGTCACGGTCAATTCTCCAACTGCAAATGTAAGTTGTTGTAGTAAAAAAAAAAAATGAGATAAAACTTCACATTAACAATTTTAGACATTTTTCCTTAACTTGTACTGTGAGACCTTGCTTTTTGGTTCTTGCTTCATGATTCTAGATTAACGAGAAGTACCCTATAGGTTTTGATTTATTAGCAAGTTTCAAAATATGTACGTCGCATAAATGGCTGTAGTTTTAAATTTCGTTGACTTGGAAGTTTAGAATTTTTTTGGAGCTCCAAGAGACCGCAGACCTACGTATTTGATATTAATTTCAACTTTATGTCTGCACACGCTCCTGAGAAAAAGGGTCTTGACAGACTGACAGACGGACGGACGGAAGGACGGACCACGAAACTCTCGAAGTGCCAGGTGTGCACATGTGTGTATGCGTGTGGGTGTACAGTATGTTTTAATTTATCCTGATCAGGCGATGCTGATCCCGTGCAGTTCTTATAGATATGTGTGCGTTGACCTTAAATGTGAGGCATTCCGGTGCTTGTTACGAGGTGCCACCGGACGTGGCGACCTAATGACGTTAAGACTTTGTGCCGCGTGGAATGAACAGGAATATAGCTATAGGATGTTTGTATGTGTCTGGGCAGAAATAGGTTAGGTATGCTGCAGTGAAAAGATTCCTTAAGGTAGGTAGGCAGGTAAGGAAAGAGGGGCTGACTGTGCGTTGAAAGACGTCAATTAAGTTTATCTGCCGTGCAGGCTCTTTTAATGCACCCCATAAAAAAATGGTGGCAAAATATACTGCTAAGTAAAATCCCTCGGTTACCCAATTTTTTTTCCGGAGGCAATTTAACTGTCAATGTTACCGAATGATAAAAGGGTATAAGATACGGAAACTAAGATTCTATGAAAGCATAAACAATCTATATACATTTACGAATAAATAAAATTGAAGTGTCTGTTTGGAATATCAAAATAACAGCTTTTTACTAAATGCGTATGAAAATATGAAATTACGGTCAAAAGGTTAAGCAATTTTATTTTTTAAATTTTAAATTTGGGGCCAGTTAACCAATAAAATACAGAAAACTAAAATTATGTGGTCAAGTGGACCCGCGAGTCAAAAAGCGAGCGGGTCCAACTGAACGAAGACCAGTATTTTTCATCTTTTCTATATTTTCCTACGCTCGGCGAGACTTTGTTATGTCTGATATTTTAACACAACGTAGCATCACGCCTGTATCCCCGAGAGGTAAGCAGAGGTACGCCTATAGTATGCCCACATATCGCCATTGCCTCATATGTTCGAAAAATATGTCTGCTCATAACGTAAACAATGCAATGAATGTTGTTGAACTGTCAAGATGAAACCCATTGCTACTGATAGCGTGTTACGAAATTACCCTGCTGTTCATAGCTGACGGAAAATGACACTAGTGTTTAATTCTAAAGCCGCATTCAATATATGCAATTAATATCGCTGACAACATAAGAAAAAATAACATCATTTCAACCGAAAGACGTCCACTGCTGGACATAGGCCTCCCCCAAGCACCTCCACTTCGACCGGTTCTGTGCTTCTCGCATCCAACGGGTTCCTGCGGCCTACGCAAGGAAAGGATGTCAAATCATACTAAATATAACTAGTTTTCTTTGTAGTTGAGCGAAGCTGCAATTGATCCGTAGTACCGTCAGCAACAAAAGTCGATTAACACTTCAGTTTTTTTAAATATCAGTTATTGAGCAAAATATTTGTTCAGCATTGCAGCACAAGTACAATGCAAACTTTGAACAAATGTTTTGCTCAATAACTGATATTAAAAAAATTGAAGTGTTAATATTTTGCTCAATAACTGTGATTAAAAAAACTGAAGTGTTAATCGACTTTTGTTGCTGACTGTACGTCGCGCAGATGAGTGAACGATTTATGATGTCTGTTTTCTGTCGGTGCCTTCGAGGATACAGTAATTTCTTGGTTCCGTAATACCGAGAATGTAGCTGTTGATTTACAATGTTACGTTAGATTTTAAAATGTAGAAAGAAGACAAAAATCATACCTTCCTGTATTTTTGTAAGTCTATGCTCAAAAGTAACAACTTATACAATATGGAAACCACATATATGCAATAAATTACACCATATTATACATACTTGTTATCGCCTTTTCTGACGATATACATAAAATTTACGAAATCGGTCGCGAAAAAATCTTCTGTTCCCTACATTTATGTTCGCATAACTCGTCAAAATGTCCCTGCTGTTTTTTTTTCGCCACCGAATTCTTTAATTTTTTGTATATTGTCAGAAAAGGCGATGTCGAGTATGTGGTATAATTTATTGTAATATACACACATCAAAAGTGTCTAGGGATCAAGCATTTTTATGCGGATTTCTTGAGATTGAGATGTGGCTTTGTAATAAATTTATGATTTTATAAATTTATATGGATCCTTTTTGGTGCATTTCATAATTTGAAACAGGAACTGTTAATCAAATTCGAGTAAAAGATGAAAATCAGCTGTCAATATTTTCCCTATAAAAACATACAACGCATTGAAGACATTATTAGTGCTACTGTTTCCCTACTACTGATTAAAACCAACGTTATTATGGAGCGGCGACGTCATTTAAGCAGGGAAGAAATGCTCAGAGCCGTGGGAATGATAGAAGCTGGTTCCCGGCAACGTACTGTGGCTTTAGCTCTGAATACAAGTCAGAGTGTTATCAGTCGACTTTGGACACGTTACCGAAGCACTGGTACCGTGGCTGAGCGCCATGGAGGACGGTATCGCTGCACCACACGGAGACAAGACCGATACATTCAAATCTTAACTCGAAGAGCTCCAACAATAACCGCCATGATGTTAGCCGTGAGGCTTCATCACTCCTCAGGGAACTTAATTAGCGACCAAACAGTCAGAAACCGCTTGCATGAAGTGAACCTTCATTCCCGAAGACCGCTACGGGTACCACCTATAGCAATGCACAATCGTAGGATTCGATATCAATGGGCTCTTGAACACAGAAATTGGGCAGAAGAACAATGGCGTTTCGTGTGCTTTTCTGATGAGTCTCGTTTTGGTATGAGACCGGATACAAGACGTATACGACACTGGAGAACCCCTGGACGCCAACAGCGATTAAAATCCTGCCAGGAAGGACTTCCTGGCAGGATCCTTATAGTGGTGGAACCATCATGGTATGGGCGGGTATTTGGATCGGCGGAAGAACTGAGTTGATTTGGATCAGAGGCAACCTCAACGCTCAAATTTATGCTGAGACGATTGTATCTGACGTCATCGTTCCTCTACAAGTGCAAATCGGTCCCTTATTTCAGTTAATGCATGATAATGCACGACCGCACACCGCAAGAGTTGTAAGACAGACTCTCGCCGCAGCTAACATCAATGTCCTGCTCTGGCCTGCTCAGTCGCCAGACTTGAACCCGATTGAGCATGCATGGGATATGCTACAGAGAAGAGCTCTGCCGAATATGGAGGGTATCCAGACGCAAGAAGACCTTTTTTTGTTGTTGCAACGAACATGGGCGGCCATTCCACAGCGTGATTTGGATGAACTCATTTTGAGTATGCCAAACCGATGTTCTTGTGTTGTTAGTGTTCGCGGTAGAAACACGGATTATTAATTGTTTAAGTTACCCAATAAAATTTTAAAGAAAACTGTTATTTCAGTCTTTTTTTCGAACTTTAATGTTAGTGGTTCAAATGTCAAAATCCCTTTATTAGGAAAATGGCAAATTTCTTTATTAATGCAAAGGTGACTTGGTTTATCGTTACTGTGACAAACGAAAACACTTTATTTGATGAATCCTTAAAGAAAATTTTAATTAATATCAATCAGGAGAAAAGTTATTGCAAAAATATATGTTGATCCCTAGACACTTTTGATGTGTGTAATATGTGGTTTCCATACTGTATAGTACAGTGCGACAAGGTTATAAGGTTATTTTGGCGCGTAGCCAAAATCGGAACTAACGCCACCATCTTGTTTTTAAAAAATATTTCAAGTGGTATTCCACAAAAATTTACCAACAGCGCTCCCTGGTGCATGGTGGTCCATTCGAGTGCCAAAAGATCCTTGTACAGTGCCTTTCATAGCTATTTTACCTCTGATAACTGTAATCTAACAGAAACTTTATTATAACAACAATAAAGATCAATGTGATTTGATAGATTTGACAATTACAGCAACCCAACTGCAAACTTATTGTCACGAGACTAAAGATCACTTTGATATTAACAGTGATGCAAAATCAGAGGTAAAATAACTGTGAATGGACTGCAGCAGTGTAATACCTGGCCGTCAATATAACACACGCGCTTTAGAATATTCGACCTATGTATCTTTGTCTCTGTCACTCTTACGGACCTGTGTGACAATCTCCAATCTCTTTCTAATTTGTTATATTAACACCCGTGTTCTCAATCTACCTAACCTTTTCCAAACTAAGTATGTTGAGTTCGGCTTCCAGTATAATCGGATGCAGCTGAATATCAGTATTTTACATGGAGCGACTGCCTATCTGACCTCCACAGTCCAGTTACTGGGTAACACGATACCTCTTAGTAGTACTGAATCTCAGACTTTTAGGACTTCTGACTACCCGTGACGACTATCAAAGGTCTTCAGTTCAGCAGCGAACAACGGCTTGATGTGCTTTCCGAGGCACGAAGGGGTCTCGATATGTAATGGATGGTCACCCATCCCTGAACCGACAGCGGCAAGCGCAGCTTAGCTTTATTATCCACGAGCCGCACGAGCCACAACTCCCAAGTACAGTGCGTGTCACGTAAGAAGAGACTTGACCCCGCCTCCCCCGCCTCTTTCCGCCGCCCCGATGACGCCCGGTCCCCGTCCCGCACCGTACTGTAAATAGCATTGATAAGTAGCCGTGTTGACAATTTCAATATCCGAACACAAGGAAATAATTTCTGAAAACTGTTCTAATTCGTACCACCGAACGCCAGCAAAGCTTAAGTACCTACGTACGTAGAAAGAAGCTATTGGATTACTAGAACTGCAATGCGATATTGGAAACAACTATTATGTGTCTTTCTTAGAACGACATGTACTATTGTTGTGTGGAAACCATTTGAAATATTAATGAGTATTGTAGTGTAATTTATAATTTATAAAGTATTTTCTGCGGCCCACGCAAATGTCCTTCTGATTGATAGCGTTATGCGCTGAGTTTCTAGAATAGATATTGATATCTGCGGGGTAATTGCGTAATAATCTATCGGTAAGAATGACTTTTATTTGGACAGTTCAACAAAATTCACTACGATAGTTACGTTGTTAAGTCGAACATAATTATGAAGCAATGAATTAGCAAATCCTTCAACATTATTAGAGACAACATCTGAAGCACCTTTTCTTTTTAAAAGTATAAATATAGGTTGAATTTCATTTAAATCGGTTCACAGGTACAGTTTCACGTGTAGTATGAATACCGGATTCATACTACACGTGAAACTGTACTCAATATAGAACTCTGGGTAACTTGAAGCCATAGATAAGGGTGGAATGTGTTGGGCTAGATTTCTATTTCTGGCCCTGTATGGGGTTCCGATCTGGGCGACTGACCTGACGGCCGGTAGCATCGCAGTTCTGCGAAAACCGCAGAGAGCGATGGCCGTCAGAGTTGTCCGGGGGTATCGCACGATCTCCTACGAGGCGGCTTGCGTACTGGCTGGATCCCCGCCTTGGGACCTGGAAGCGAAAGTACTCGCGTCGCTGTAACGGTGGCGTGAGGAAGCGCGGGCGCGAGGCGAGAGGCTGATACAGCGCCATATGGAGCTGCGTCGGTCTCAGCTTCGCGAGGTCCTGGTGGCGGAGTGGCAGGACAGGCTCTCACGCCGTACCGCCGGCCTCGGCACCATCAAGGCGGTCCGGCCGGTACTCGACCGCTGGCTCGGGAGGAGGCACGGCTCCCTGTCGTTTCGGGCGACGCAGGTGCTCTCGGGGCATGGTTGCTTCGGGAAGTACCTATGTCGCATAAACAGGGAGCCGCGCGGTCGCCCGGTGTCACCACTGAGTCGACTGCCGGAAGGACACGGCGTGGCATACGCTGGCAGAGTGTGCCGCTTGGGAGGAGCCGCGCCGTGCCCTCATCTCCGAAGTAGGCATTGATCTGTCGCTGCCGGCCGTGGTCGAGTAGATGGTCGGCAGCGAAGAGTCCTGGGACGCGGTGGTTCCCTTCTGCGAAACGGTCGTCTCGCAGAAGGAGGCTGCAGAAAGGGAGAGGGAGATCTCGTCCACTCACCCGGCCCGCAGCAAGCGCACCGGGCGTCGGCGGAGGGCGGACGACGCCCTCTTCCAGCCCCCCTAAATGGGTCCAGGGGCGACGGACTCGGGGACGTCCGTCGCCCCCTACACATCAGAACCCGAGGTGGCGGCGCGTAGTGTTCCACGCGCGCCTCTCTTAGACGTCGCGGGGGGAGTCAAACACCTCACTCCCCCCCTGACCCGACGAGGCCCACAGTGGCGGGCCGGCACCAGTCGGGGATTGTGGAAAAATCGTACGTTCCCGCGACCCCCGGCGTAGGTGTGAGATGGAACACCGGGGTGGTTTTTTAGTCAGTAAGAGTCTGACAGACACCGCCGCCCGCCCCAGGGCAGCGGACATCCATGAGGATTTTCCACCCGAGAAACAAAAAAAAAATAAAAAGATTTCTATTAATAGATTTTCAACTTTATCGCTATAGCATAATAAGTTCAAAATTGATTGGGACATTTTTACAGTTTCGGGTAGCGTGATGTGCTGGTGTCTGTACAACTATATTTTATAAATAATGATAATTTAATTACTTAAATATCATTAAGTTAGGCAGTAAGTTCAACTTGCACAAGTCAACAAACCCAAAGAACAAAAACGTTCCGAAAGAATCACATTACTTAACATCAATTAAAAAAATATAGGCCAAGTAAAAATGTTCCGACAGACTCGATCCATTTAAAATTTAAAAGCATCTTGAAACTGTAAAGTGGAATGAAAATTCTTATCTAGCGAATAAAAATCGAGATTCCAAAGAAAAGTCAACGAACATAAGATACAAAGTGATTTTGTAAGTGGAAACGAAATCTTTCAGCGTTGTAATGTGAAGATCGCGTGACTTCGCGTAGCGTGGCGGTTCGCGGAGGTGTATGAAGGGGTAATGGAACTTATAGACAACGATACCTAACCATTACCTCGTGTGTTACGAAATTGCTCCGACGGTGATGACTTTTCTCCGTGCTCATCTATTAGCTGTTATGTAATTCCTTTGACCAATGTTATTGGCGATAAGTAGCTTACATAATCAGCTTATAATGTTACCACTGCTAGAGCACAGGCCTTCTCTCTTCGAGAGAGAGTGGGCTAATAATCAAAGTCAAAGTCAAAGCATTTATTACAAATAGGCTTAGACAAATAGGCACATAAAAGGCACTTTTGAACGTCAGAAATTACAACAAATAGAATTCATTCTAGTCGCCCTCTCGTCTCCACGCGGGCCAAGTGTGGGATGGTAGATGTCTCAGGTTTTACACTTTTATTATCATAAAAAGCGTGTGTAGTGCTTTTGCTCCCAAAATAAAAGAAATAAGACAAAATTACCACAAACAAAAAACCATACACAGCTTCAAAGATCCGCAGGGCAGCTTTCCTCAAAATTGCTTTTAGGATGTCGCAAAACAAAAACAAACAATCATAATAATATGAACAAGCTCGTTTTATTCAGAATAAATTCTCAGGTGCGTTCAACACATAAATGTGCTAAATCCAGTTGAAGAATAAAGTTTTCCCTTAGAAACTAGCAACTACACCGTCTGCGAGTTAGAGCATAAAATGAGTTGCTGCGTCACGGATTGTGTATAGTCAGTCACCTTTATTTGAATTATAAAGAAAAGCGACGGTTGTATTATTGTAGACTTGTTTGTGTAAATGGTCTGTTATTTTACTATGTGCCTTTATTAAACCTGCCTAGCCTTTTCCCAACTATTACTACAATTAGCTTCTGCCCGCGACTTCGTCCGCGTGAAATTTCTTGTTCCCCCGACCCACCTCGTCGCATCTCATCGCCGCCGGCCCGCTATTACTTCGTTTTTGCTTGGCGTTCTTTCTGACTTTTTTTTTTGCGCGGCTCCTAAGGATCATAGCGTGATGTTAAATAGCCTATAGCCTTATAGCCCTATAGCTCCAAGAATTGGGCTATCAAATACAAAAACATTTTTTCAAATCCGACTGGTAGTTCCAGAGATTACCCCCTACATACAAACTTACAAACTTTACCTCTTTATAATATTAGTATAGATAACTACAATTATACTACTAACAACTATATTGGGGTCGGCTTCCAGTCTAACCGGATGCAGCTGAATACCAATGTTTTACATGGAGCCTATCTGACCTCCACATCCCAGTTACTGGGTAACACGATACCCCTTGGTAAGACTAGTTGTCAACTTTCAGGTTTCTGACGACCCGTAAACTCAAACTCAAAGCATTTATTTCAATTAACCCTTAACAACCCAGTATGCTTTAGTAACGTAAATGCCCAATAGTGTCTAATGGACACATTATAAAAATTGATGGTATTTAAACGAAAATAAAGGTATTGTGAATAGAATTTCAAACAAATCTTTTTAATTCTTTATTTGACTTGAACAATCACCTTATAAGTACAACCATTAATTACAAAAAGAAGCAAAGTCTGGTAAAAAAAAAAAATTTACAAATATTGCAAATAATTTTTTTACAGAGTGTTCTGCGCACACGTTGCGGTTGCACTTGTCACAACACTGTTTTGAGGCCCTAGATATTTTTGAAGGACATTTGTGACAGCGCTTCTTTCTTTTTACTGCAGGTTCAGATGAATGAGAAGATGATTCAGCTGATCCTACCACATCTTGTATAGCTGCTAGGAGTGCTAGGTGGTAACTTGTTAAGCCTTTTTTGCTTCGCCTCCGTATGTGAGGACTTACTAAATCCGTAATAATTTCTCGTAGAAATCGAGAGAAACTCGTAGAAACTTTCTATTGGATCGGATATAACTTTGCCCGGAGGAAGAATCACCTTATGAACACCACCACGAATTATGTTGTGATAAGGAGTTCGACTTTGTCTCTCAGGTTCTGATGTCCAAGTTGTTCCATCTTTGCCTTGATAAACGTTAATCGATGCATAATTTTGTAGTGGCAAATCATCACCTTCACTCCATACTTGTTCCTCATCGGATTCCGAGGCTGGTTCTGTCGCGTTACTTTCATTGTCCGAACAGCTATCAACACTAATGTTTTCATTATCACTGCCATTTTCACGTAACAAAACATTTTCATCACCACTGTCATCAAGAGCCTGTTGAATTTCGTCCGCTGTAAGTCTTTTTTAGACATTTCTACGATCAAAGATAAGTCCGAGTAGGATCACTTTATCACAATTACTAATAAGGTATTGTACGTACTAAAACCAACCAAGTATAAAACTTGTGAGCACAAGGATAGTTTTGTAATACGAATAATAACACTGCGAATGTCGGTTATACTATACCAAGATACCAAATGATTATAAATAATGTTTTGTTTACAATCCGACCTACCTACCCCACATATTCCTGTTACAAATTGTTATTGTGTCTTGCGGACACTTGTGGGTTGCTGAGTTACTAACGTGGTTTATTGATTATAAAAAAAAAAACTAATAATATTATAAAAATTTTCATTACACTTTTGGAATCAGTAAACCATAGGGATAGATTAGATAAAAGGGTTTTTTGCGGAGACAAATACTTTCGTTTTTATACATCTTTAAACCTAAAAATGAGTCCGAAAGACTCTTGTGGGTTGTTAAGGGTTAAACCATTTACAGGCACTTTTGAATTGTCAAGAAGTCGGTCAGTCAGAAAATATGAAGCTAGTTGCCCATTCCAAAGTGTAGATACCTATGGAGAAGAACGGGCAAGAAACACCATGGACACTCTTTCAAATTATATTTTTACAAAAATATTAGTTACATCATTAATGTTGAATTTATAATTAATCTTTTTTACACCGTTCTCACACGATGTAAAAAAGACGAACGCGTTAAAAGCGTCGTAACGACAAAGATCCAAGAATGGCGGCTGGGATTATCGTACTTTCCGAGGCAAGGAGGGAGCCTCGGTATGTAAAGATGGTCACCCATTTAAGGACCGACCACGGCAAGTATAGCTTAACCTGATCGATCGGCCTGTGAGGATGTTATTACTTAACCACGAGCTCCTCTAGAGAGTTTATTGTGTACAGTTATGACGTAAAAAGTTATATCTATCTTTATGTTTATTTCTGTCTGTTTTCATTAGATTTTAAAGCAAGTCATTGTAGGTACAGACGCCAGCACATCAACCTACCCGAAACTGTCAAATTTTGCCAATCGACTTTGAACCTTATGCTCGAGCGATAAAGTTGAAAATCAATCAAAGAAATTTGACAGATTGTAGTAACTTGATGTGCTGGCGTCTGTACTTGTACCTTCATGGATATATTTAACATACCTAAATTTTGCTGCCAATGACGTAGCCTATAATATTCCCACTGCTGGGACACAGGCTTTTAGACAGAGGGAATCGGCCGCAATCCACCACACGGGCCCAGTTTGCGTTGGTAGATGTCACATGTCTTTGAATTTTTTATTCTAGGACATGCTAATTTCCGAAGACTAGCTGAGCCGTCGACGTTGTCCTGTCAAGATTTCAATCTACAGAAAAAAGCACTTTCAGTTTTTCCCCAGTTATTCAATTTTGCGAGCAACTTTTCCTATTTTTTATCCATAAAAACTTAATTTGGACTAAGTATTACTAAAATTAAAAGAAACTGGTTCAGCTCTTCTCAAGTGATGCCCTTATCGACGAACAGAATCAATCTCATTTATCACATAGATAGATATTCCAAAAAAAAAATTGGACACAACGTCAAAATACCATTTGTTTTAACTTTGTAGAACTCCATATAAATTGATGGAAGCTGCCTTTAAACTACCACAATATAGTAGTATATGCAGCATGTATAATATAGTCCATTCTCTACGGAACAGTTCGGAACAGGGCATTCGGAACTACGTAATTCCAATAACTGTCCGCTAAAGTGGTTACTTTAACAAGTAATTACAGGACTTTTACACCCTAATATTGAAGTTATATTGGATTTATAATTAAACCTGACAGTACTTTAATATTGTAGGTGTAATAAAAACCCTGTAAGGGAGTTATGTCATTAATGCGATAGTTAGTGAAAGTATTTTAATATTATTTGGATGTTTGATAATATTCCAAAAGAAATAAGGGAACTCTCTATTTTAAATACTTTAAATCCAAACTACTCGTACATAAATGGCTTATTGGTAATTGTTTCATAGTGTGAAAGAATTTCTTGATAAAAAACGTTACATAATACGTAATAACGTAAAGTAATATTTTACTATATTCTTAGTTACTAGGAAGAATAAAAATTCGTTTATTGTTCGTTTTTTTTATTGAGTTTTTATTTTATTACTAACTTTTTGTACCTATCTATTGTTAAAAGAAGTTACCAGAGTTATTATACGTATTAGAATAATAATTTTAATAAATGAATGTGTCGTTTGAACATTTAACATGTTAAATATTTGTATGCCAGTCCTTGGCGAAACATCGATCATAATTCTATTTATAAGACCTGAATGTACCATATTTTAAAGCAAATAAATTTATTTATTTAAATATATATATATATTTTTTTTAATATATTCTATTATATTCGATCATGCATTTAAATGGTGGATTTGGATACAAGTTGGCTTTTTTTGCAATTATATGAACGAGAAAGGAGTGAATAATAGCGGGACGGTTGACAGGGGAGAATGGACTGAGAAAAAGTGTTGCGCCGACCCCGAGTGACATGGGAGGACGCCAGGAAGATGATGATTGATACAATTTGGCGTAAAGATAGTCCTGAAGGCCAATTCCCGTAATTAAAAATGTTCAAAATCTAGTTGCAATCTCATCTCAGCGGCAATCAATGTCAAAAACTTGTCAAAAATGTGGGTATTTTTGACAGATTAAGACTGAGATCAGACTGTGAACTTTCTTAAAATTCTTACGAGAATCTTATCTTCGAGAGTCTTATACATAAAAAATCGTCCTAGTGCGAGTCGGACTCTCACACGAAGGGTTTCCTTACCACGAGGCAAAAAAAGCCGAAAAAGATAGATAGATAGATAAACCTTTTATTTGGCGCACACAAGAAGACAGCATAACACACAAAAGTACAATATTAGATGATAACCAAATTACCCACATGTTATAAAACAAGGTGGGTAAAAAAAACAAAATGTAAACACATCAAAATAAAAGTGACACTATGACGAATACACACACAAAAAAACACGAAAAACACACACAAAAAAACACGTTTCTTTATAATAATAATAATAATATATTTATTTCAGATTACAAAATCCATAAAAACAATAATAACAAAAATAATATAATATGCTGTTAGTAAAAAATCTTAACCTAATATTAGTAAAACACAAAATTTTTGCGACTGACACCTACGTGTGCAGCCGAATCCAGTGAGCCAGCATGGGACTGTCCCACCTATCACACAACATACTCAGAATGCTGTGGGAGCTAGCTCGCATTCTACCGAGAGTAGAAGCGCACCGTTTCCGTATAATGGCATGAAAACCATCAACCCTGGTCTCGGTGAACATCCCGGAAGCGCTACAAAATCGTGGTAGACCCAACAGCATCCTGAATACATTGTTATACTGGACGCGCAGGGCGTTGTATGCCCTCAGCGTATACCTGACCCACAGACTGCACGTGTAAAAAGACTGGCAGTATGCTCTGAAAAGGGTTATTTTGACTTGCGTCGTACAACGTGCAAATCTGCGGATCAGCATATTACCTCGGACAGCCATCGCCCTGCGCTCCCTCTCTATGTCCAGGTCATCATTCAGGTCATGAGTGACCCAGTGACCCAGGTACTTAAATTTTGTTACTCTAGCTAACGGAGTATTATTTATGGTCACAACTGGCACATCAGAGTAGCATTTGGTGCCCGCCTTGAATACCAATAGTTCACATTTTTTTGCATTGTACCTGAGTCCCTGATCGACCGCATAGTCTTCACAAATCCTAACAAGACGCCTGAGTGCGCTTATTGATGGACTCAGCAGCACCATGTCGTCAGCGTAACTTATATTGTTAACACAAACTCCGTCAATGTGACAGCCTATACGGGTGCTGCTGAGTTCAACAATAAGCTGATTAATATAAAGGTTAAAAAGACGAGGCGAGGTAATACCCCCCTGCCTCACCCCGCACTTCAACCCATATACATCAGACAGAGTTCCACCCCACCTGACATAGTTCGTCTGATTCTCATACCAAAACTTAAATAAAGAGATAACAGTACAGTCAACCCTGCTTTCCTTTCGTAGCTTATCCCACAAGATATCGTATGGCACCAGGTCAAATGCCCTCGATAAGTCCAGAAAACACGCATTGACCGGTGTTTTTCTATCAGCATAATACTGAACAGTCTGCTTAAGACACATAATGGCAGTCTCCGTCGATAGCCCGGGTCTGAAACCGAACTGGGCATCATGAATATTTATACGACTCGCCATATGTGTATCAAGCAAACAGTCCAGCATCTTAGCTGTAATAGTCGCCAAGGAGATAGGCCTATAGTTAGCGGGGTCTGAAATATCGCCCGTTCTGTTCTTTACTATAGGCACGACTATGGTCTTCATAAGCTTATCTGGCAAATACGAGTGACTTATACATAACGAATAAAATGTTGCTAACACCCTGGGTAAATGAACTCCCGCGTATCGCAAGTGCTCGACGCTGAGGTGGTCATGTCCCGGAGACTTGCCTCCGACCATCTTACTAATGACATTAGTTATTTCCTTGGCCAAAAACCTTAAACACGGAGAACTTACCTCAGCGCCAATCACCGACGAAGACACGGGCGTAACCGGTCCCGACAAGGGATCAACTTGGAACTGATTCACAAACAAATTTGAAATGGCTTGAGGGTCACAAATTCCTGCTACGCTCACCGGCAGACTCGGCTTGGGGTTCAGTTTACTAGTACTTTTCCAAAACTTCCCGAAATCTTTGGATTTGCGCTGCTCCGCAATTATGTCTAGTTTTATTTGCGCTTGATTATTGCGACACCACTTTAATTTGGCTTTAAAAATGCTTCGCGTATTTCGCATATTCTCATAAATAGATCCTGAAGTTGGATTTCCAAATGAACGCCACATCTGAAAAGCAAGCCGAGCCTGAGAGTGAACACTTCTAACATGCCTATTCCAACCCGTTAAAGGTTTATAACATTTTTGTTTAATACCTATAGCGGTCCGCTCAGCAGATGTTGAAAGTATATCAATGATTTTCGTGTACATATTGTCTAAAACCACTCTGTGAGTTACATCGCTGCATATTTTATCCGCACAATTAATACACTCTGGGGGGAAATCTATTTCACGTAAACCTAAATTACACAATTTTTCATACATCCTTATCTGACCTAAGTCTCGTTCGCCCCATACAACCTTACTACTTAATTCCTTACGTAGTGGAATATTAGACTCCACTATACTTAGGTTACATTCTAATTGAATGGGAAAGTGATCGGACCAATAAGTGCCGTACAATACTTCTACACTAGATATAGTTTGAGTTTGTTTTGTTTGATATTTATGGAGTACCTTTAATTTTTAATAACTTTATTTTATTTTTATTATTTGTATAGCAGCAATAAAAATATACTCTCGAAAATTGACAACTGTCTACCTATTATGGTTCATGAGATACAGCCCGCTGATAATTTCAGACGGACGGACAGTGGAGGCTTAGCAATAGGGTTCCGTTGGCACACTTTGGGTACGGAACCCAGTAAATGGGCTACATGTATAATTTCCCTAGTAGGTATGAGAGTAAAACCGCGGGCAGTAGCTAGTTATAGAAAATAAAAACCCAATGAAACGTAACCATACATTTCTTTATTGTCTGCTAATTTCAGTTCGTATTTCATTTTCATACCGCTGAAATCATTAAAAACATACAAGTACGCCAATTTGTCTGATTTCAATTAAAAAATTGCTGCTTCGTACTTTTAGAATAACATTTTTTATTTCGTTGTTACAATTAAATATAAGTACGTTGTTTTAATTTTAATCAAGTTGTTTTTATAAGTACTGGGTCCCGAACAGGAGTTTTTCCATGAATGCTTAATTATGTATCTTCAAAAACTTTGGAAAAACGAAAACTTTTCTCTCCAAACAGTGATTTTTTTAAATAATAGTGTATCAGTATCCGAACGTCTTACAACCAGTCTACCAGTGGGTATCGTATTTACCCAGTAACTGGGTTGTTGAGGTCACTGAGGCAGTCGGTCCATGTAAAATACTGGTATTCAGCTGCATCCGATTAGACTGGAAGCCAACTCCGACATAGTTGGGAAAAGGCTGTTCCCTTGCTTCGCAGATAGAAATTTCATAGAATTTCGTTTCGCAGAAAATGTTTCATATACTATTTGGTCCTTGTATTTTTATTTCGAATATTATTGTTTCAACGACCATTTACTTGAATGAAACCTATTTCACAGAAACACAATTCAATTAATTTATTAATCACGTAAACAGTACAACTATTTTTTAACGAACATTGTTTGTTCGGTATTATTTCCATGGTCTTTAATTTCAACGAAAATGTAAAAATAGACGTTATGCTAGACCCATTCCCAGAAACACAAGATTGAACTTGAGAACTTAGGTTGCAAGAGCGAACGAAGCGAGCTTAGGATTTGGGACACCCCGACTCGGACCGGTTAGGTTCGGAGGGGATGACGGAAGCTCGAGTAAGCGAGCAAAGAAAGCGAACGAGCCCCCGTCATCTCCTTCGTGTCACGTTCCTTTAAACCCTGTAGACAGAAATACGGAGCCCCGCTTGCGCTTGCTTCGTTTCCGTATTTCGGCTCGGAAATGCGCGGCGTGGGGAGACGGCAAAAGTTTCAAGACCATATCATACCACCTCGAGAATATGGTTTCCACAAGATGGTACCACATGCCATACTTCTAGGGTGTCTATATACCTACTGAAAGAAATATTCCCGGGAAAACTCACTTCGAAAAGGGGGGATATTGAATTGTCTCCACGCAGTCCCGATCTCACTCCCATGTGATTTATGGGGCTACCTTAAATCGGTGGTCTACGAAAATAATCCGAGAGATTTGGAGCAGCTCAAAAGGAACATTATTCGGGAAATTAACAATATACCGAGAATAACGTTTCGCCAAATTTTCCAAAATCTGCGGCTTCGGTTTCAAGACTGCCAAGCAACCGAGGGATGTCATTTTAACAATATTATTTTTAAGACGTAAAAATTCCAAGGTTACTATTTTTTATAATTCTAATAAAAAATGTTGTATGTTACACAGCTTTTTAAAATTTCATATTCAAACCGCCAACACCTTGTAGCCCATCCTGTGTGAATATTAATGTTTTTTACAAATAAACTTTTCGGAATAAATTCTCATAATGATGGTGAAAACTGCATCAAAATCCATTGTGTAGTTTAAGAGAACTAAGCAGTCACACAGACACGAAAAGCGCCTTTGTTTTATACTATTTATACTAGCGACCCGCCCCTGATTCGCACGGTTTTTATGACTTGACAAAACATCGAGATTTCTTTATTGTATAAGTTTAATATTGTTGTATTATACAAATAAACCTTCCGGAATAAATTCTCTAAACGATGCTGAAACCCGCATCACAGATGGACCCAAAAAGCAGCTTTAATTTATAATATGTATAGATATTATTATAGATTGTGTGAGTTGGTAAAAACATTATTTTATTGTCAGGAGACCTCACTCTAGAGCCCAGGTGTTAGGGGCATTGAAGTACAGGTGACAAATCTACCCTTATTACTTCGCTGTCGATTTCGTAAATAATGTGATTTTGTGTTGAAGCTCTGAAAGCATTATTTCAATTTAATTTTGTAGAACTCTTGCAAGTTTTCGTTAGTTTTAATATTGATTTACCCTAGTATTTTAATTGTTTCATCTCTCTTCACCGAGAATTTTTAAAAGTGCAATTTTACATTACCTTTTACTTGTTATCAAAGAACTTTAAAGAGTTACCTAATATTTTTTTTAATATAAACTTAAAATTATGGCTGCTGACGTGACGATAATCAATATTGAATGTATAGTAAAATTAAGTAATCATAGTAACTAGAATTTAAAGCATGCCATTATTATACCCTAGCATTAAATATACCTACAGAGTTAGTTTTTAAAGACCAGCCAAATTTAAGGGTGTGGTTACACTACAGACCATCAAACTGAAGAACTTTCTCCATGAGACCAATATCGTAATCGTTTAGGTTGACTAAGTTATTGAAGTTTTCTATGGGACAGTTGATAAATTTTTCGCGATTATGATATTGGTCCTATGGAGAAAGTTGATGGTCTGTACCACACCCTTAAATTTGGCTGGTCTTTGAAGACTAACCCTGTATTGTAATGATTTGCATGTCAAATGTCTGACTGTGTATTAGGAAACTTAATTACTAACTTTAAGACCAACACTGTACCAATATCTATTGCAAATAAATGATTATGATTGCTGTCCAAAACGAAAGTCCAGAAAAATCCAAACAATTCACGAACTGTTCAAGCAATTTTTTTAAAAAAGAATTTTTCTAGGGAGTTATGCCCGAACATACATAAAAAAAAAATCAAAATAAAAAATATATATAAACATCCGAATTAAGAACCTCCTTCTTTTTTGAAGTCGGTTAAAAACAAAATAGATCTACTAGCACAAAACAGAAATAGTCGACAGCTGCAGACTCAGCATGATGCTGTGCTATAATCCACAGCACAGCGCTTATTTTCAGTGGTTACCCCAAAAGTACTAAACAGAGATGTACAGACGCCAGCACATCAAGTTACTACAATCTGTCAATTTTCTTTAATAGATTTTCAACTTTATCGCTAAAGTATAAGGTTCAAAGTTGATTGGGAAAATTTGTCAGTTTCGGGTAGCTTGATGTGCTGGCGTCTGTACAGTCACCAAAACAGATAGGTACCATGGTCACCACGGACCACCACCTAGGTACCACGGATATAGTTGAAATTTAGTAAGAAACCGATGGATATTTTCGAATAAAATTTAATTTGATAAATGAACTGTTTGTTTTCTATTAATTTTATATTATCTTATTCGAAAACATCCAACGGTTTCTTATTAGATTTCAAGTATATCTGACGACCCCGGTTACTTGTCTCCTTTGGTGACCGTACACCAATATCTACTAATCACCACCACCACCAACATAATCCACTTTTCATTAATCTTCAATAAGCTCTCCTAATCCAGTTAAAGTCTTAAATCCAAATTTAAAACTGTTTAAACGTTAAATAAATCACATTGGGATTGGTTAGGATACTAATTAACTAGAGCGTCCCACGGAGCCGCAGTTACAGATGGACAGACAAACCTATTAGACCGTGTAATTAGTCCGACCAGCCCATATGGTACCATGGTTACCACTACATTAAAGAAAATTAGGACTTGACATTATGTATGCAGAAATCTGACAATATAGGTAATCTTGAATAGTTCTAGGTAAACTAAAGTTTCATTTTGCAAACTGTTTGCTAAAACTTTTTGTTGCGAGAAACATGTTGTTCGCAACATTGCATAATATATTACTTATTATGTACAGCCAGAGAAATTATTTGCTCAGCAAATTGACACCCTACGTCAAATTACCGAGCTATACAATTGTCATAAAATTGCCAAAAGGAAAAACAAAATTGTCATAAAATGACAGTTGTAATTTGAATATACCTACGGATTTTTTTTACCTACGGATAATTTAACACATTTATTCATAAACGTTGCTTTAAGTTAAGTAGTGTTTAGCAACTGTTTAACCATACATATAAGACCTTGTAATTAGTCCGACCAGCACTTATGGCGCCATCGTTACCACTTCATTAAAGAAAAGTAGGACTTGACATTGTGTATGGCGAAATCTGACAGTAAACCTGAATAGAGTTACATAGTAGGTAAACAAAACTTGCTTCTGCATTTTGCAAACTTTGTTGCAAAAACTTTTTTGTAGCAATAGGCATGTTGCTGGCAACACTGTATAATAACTGTATATGTATATGTAGCAGTCGTAGAAATTAATTGTTAAACAAATTGGCATCCTACGTCAATTGGCCGTGTTATAGCCATTTTATAGAAATAAAAAATGTTAATTGTGATTTGAATATACCAACGGACAATTTAGGTTGGTATATAGTAGCTTTACAATTTATTTACCTCATGACTGCACATTTTAATGTTTTCATTTGCACAAAATCATAAATACGGGGCTTAAAATAGATATTCAAAAATATTTTTGTATATCTACGGAATCACACAACAATTGAATATTTTACAAAAGCACTGTTACCTTGTTATATTCCTGGAGAAGCCCTTTGCGGATGAAATGCGAATGCCATCTTGAGATCTTGTTAAAGAGAAGAGCCACTTGACTTCGACTGGATTTTAACTTATGAAACATTTCGCTGGACGATTATACGTTGAGCTTGTATTAGCTTCAAAATAAACCAGTCGAGCTCAACTAGAGTACTGTGGAGCATACAACTTGTTCTTTTTAGATATTTACTATTCAAACTTTATAGTGTTATTTGATTAAATATGCTGATAGATGATTGATTCGACCCGACCGCTAGGACCGCATCTACTCATCAATATGTAAATACAAATTCGAGGGATTATTCTCACAAAGTAAACGTGAAGTACCTATCAAGCAAAAATTTGTACTCCAGACGAATAGGAGCATTCGATCTCGTCACATTTCTATTGAAATAAGTAGTACCTACATAGTTTAAAATATAGATGCATGTGCCGTCGTGCATATTATTTATTTTTTAAATGTTTTTATTGTAGACCCCTGTATTTATAAACGTTGCTTAAAGTTAAGAGATGTTTATACGTCAAAAATGTATGGTTAAGGCTCCTACAAACAGGCGCGACACAAAGGCACCGCTCGTTGCGCGACTTGCGGTCTTGTCTGTCCGTCTGTCACAGCTAGATATCTCAAGAACTACTAATGCTATCAATTTGAAATTTGGAATAGTTTTAGATGACGTTTACCCAACTATTTAGCAAATAAAAAACAAATAAAAATATTTATATTTTTTTAGCAACAGTGACTAAAAGCGGGGGGGTTTAAAAATTCAAAGTGAGTCTACTAGGGCAAGTGGGGTATCATATAAAAGAGCGATGTATGCACATTCTCAAACATTTCTTTTTTTTAGGCCGTATTCCCTCTTATCTCCGAATTTTGCATAGAAAAAAACCTGAAATTATTCTATTCAATAGAAGTTTATGTAAAGATTAGAGGAAAAATAAAACGAGGTCTCTAAACAACACACACTTTCTGATTAAATCATCAACAAAAATGACATTAGTTCCACTATCGGTCAAGAGATGGCGCTGACCTAAAACTGAAATATTCTACACCGCAATGTTAAAATTCTCTGACGACTATTGGCCTCGCCAATGAAATTTCAAAAATATTTCATGTTTCACAATACGGAACCCTCGGTGTGCGAGTCCGACTCGCTCTTGACCGGTTTTTTTAATGTTATGACATTAGTCTGTCCCATGTACTGCTTACAGCTGTGGTGGCTCAGTGGTATCGGCCTCGACGGACGACGCTTAGGTCGTGGGTTCAAATCCAAGCAGGTGCTTTACTTTGTGTAATTCATTTCATGTTATAATTGTGGTTTCAGGTGTTATAATTGTGGTTTAAATAAATAATAAAAATCACCACTGCTCTCAAAACGGTGATGAAAACGTCGTGAGGAAACCGACATGACACAGAAACAAAAATTCGAAGACGTGACATCTGCCAACCCACAATGGGCCCGCGTGGTGGACTATAGCCCACTCCCTCCACAGAGAGGAGGCCTGTGTCCCAGCAGTGGGAACATTATCAGCTGATATTATGCACGAACTGCTTTGGAGAATACGTCTATGTTTGATACCTAGATCAGAAAGTGTTAAAATACACCCTTAAAAATCTCTCATCGGTGACAATAAACTTGAAACATGAAATAGTATCACCACCATACTGATATCCACCAAACCCTCTGAGTATTACAACCGTGACGTATGCATTCGCATCGTGTCTGCTCCCGTGATTTAGTTGTGGATTTGATTGCTTCAGTCATTCATTCGCCTGACAATCGTTCTATCGTTCACCTAATAGCCTGCGGCACGCACGCAGTCGAGTTAGATGTTCCGATGATGAAGGGTGCACGCCTGCGTCACGAGTTTGTGATATAAAAGATAACATGACATATAATCGTAAGTTTTATATTAATGTTGAGAAAGTCTGAATTCGTATAGTAGTGGTCCCTAATTGAGTAACACACTTTCAATCACAATCAGAATGATTTTGAAGGATGTTGCTAATCCATTGGTTCATATGTTCGAAAATTTTTCTCAATAACGTAAATAACGCAATGAATGAAATACGAAAAGAGGTTTCTGCTCCTTAATTTACTTTGCATGTTAAATAGCAGAATTGTACTGAATTTCATTAAGACCCGCTGGTGCATAATGTGATTTGAATTTGGAACCTCAAGAATTCGTAAGACAATTTTTACCAACAAAAAAACGTTTTTTTTTTCTGTTCAAGTAAAGTTCTCCCTTCGTAGGTTTTAGTTGCCGTCGATGAACAAAAATGTAATAGAGAGATATTTTGGAACAATAAGTTTAAAATGTTTACTAATTAAAATAATTACAACAATAAAAACAATTGTTTCCTGTGTATAGTCAAATCTAAAATTATTGAAAATTGAGATAATCGGTTGCTGTGGCGCGTACGCGTATCCTCCCCGCGTTAAAATGTTGGATATGGGCCACATATTATTTACGATATTATTTCTTGTGTTTTTGATGAAATTGCTTGAGGATAGATACAATAATTTATGAAACTGGACATAAGTAGGTATTCCTTAATTATTTGACAGTTTCTAAAACCGAATTGATTTTTATTACCTTGCAGCAGGTGCGAAAAGTAGAGTATTATGTTCGGGGAAAAAGGTGTCTTCGTTTTGGGCGAGCTTGAATCAATTTTTTCGTAACTATTGAACGAAGCGCTTCGCTACGCTCGGGAGCCCTAGACTCCTTTGCTACGTTCGGTATATAAAATAGTGCCCGTAATCTAAGACGCTGCTTTATCCCCTATGTGAATACTCTAAAATAAAGTACCTATTTCTATTACTTTTACTCGTAGTTTTACGAAATTACTACTTTTGTAAGGGGCTTTTACAGTACCGATAATTGCATCTGCACATCATTACTTCTTTCATCATAAAGATAACCTTCCTCCTAAAAACCATACATAACTCCTAAGACAGCCAACAGGAAGAAAAAGGTTTGTACTCGTATATTCCAAGCTGATAAAACAGAAGCACAAAGTTTTGAAATACTGTGAGACAAATATATTCGGGGTCAATAACAGCTCAACACTTTCAAAGAAACTCTGAAGGTTTTACGGAAGTTGAGTTTAAATTAAATAAAGTAACTTCCCGAGTCCGTTCTACAAGCTTAAATTAAATCTTTAAACTTATACTGTACAGAACTCGATACAGTTATAGATGGAGAAATGATATCAGTAAACGATCAAATTAATCCAATTAGTGGAATGAATAGAACACTTTACGAAGCTGTATGTGTGACTGGTACCCTAAGATAGAACGATATTGCCCCAGTTAGCAATCGGCCTATAGGAATGCTTTTTACGAAGCTTGAATTAGTTCGAAGTGCGGTATAGGAACTTGGACAGGCAGGTATGTGAGAGTGGTTTTAAACGTCCTTTATTTGCAAATAAATGAAGAAGGATAGACGGAAATTATGGGTGATATTGACTTTGAGCGTCGAAGATATCATTGTGACTCGTTAATTACGAAGTGTCACAGTGAATCAGGGGCTTGTTGAGTTTTAACCCATTCTCTGTCCCATGAACCACATATTATGGTTCAAGTTGATTGTTTAATTATTGTATCTACTTTGTGGACAGTGAAAGTGTAACCTAATTTGACAGTTCTTATTGTGCTCCACTTCCTTGTTGGTCTGCAATTAAGAAATAGCCCATCCCACAGTTGATTTGACACCACGTTTTCTACTAACTTTTCTTCAATCGGTACCTACAAGGAAGTTAATTTATAAAAGGTTAAGTAATGGTTAGCATTGTTTAAGCATACATTTTTGACGTTAAAACGTCTCTTAACTTGACGCAACGTTTATAATTAAACCCCTATATGCTAAAAGTGACAGTTTAATTAATAAATAGCATTAATTCAGAACCAATCTTAAACCTCCATTTACCAAACAAGCAAAATATTCAGACATTTCATTTCCCGCAATGTCTTTTAAATCAAGTAAACGAAAGAAAATAACTCATAATCTCGACATCAACAATAAATTAATTAATTTGGAGTGTCATTCCTGTAATGAGGCAGGCTGTGCGCAAGGAAGATGTTCGGCGAATACGGCCAACTAATTTCGACGACACGCTTTAAAACGACGAATAATAAAAGTTAATGGGACCGCTCTCTTCGTGATTCCTGGCGACGGCGAGTGCTCATTTGCCTGGCCCTCGTTTTCGCCGTGTTAATTAGCATTTTGGCACTAAAATACGTATAATTTGGAACCTTTGCAGGTAAACTTGAGATTTGTTACATATGGTTTGGGCCGGTTTGGTTTGTATCTAATAAGCTCTGTTTTTTTCACTTTTAATTTGAATTCTTAAACATATTTTATTAATTCTAAGCAACATGGTTTTGTTAAGGTTGTCACATGGTAGATTGCAATGTTGCATAACACTCAATTTGAATTTCAAATTAATTGCGAATGGATCCCTACATAATTGATATTATGTAGCATCAAAAATGTTTTCTTATTTGTGTCACCAGACACCTAGTTTACTCCAGAAACTAGTGATTGATGTCGATCTAGTGCAAGCAGTAACCAACCCATTTCCCACTTACGTTCCACCATTTTTTTTTATCTACATACATATACACAGAACGGTGGTGGGCCGACGACATTGTGAAGGCCGCAGGAACCCGTTGGATGCGAGAAGCACAGAACCGGTCGAAGTGGAGGTGCTTGACGGAGGCCTATGTCCAGCAGTGGACGTCTTTCAGCTGAAATGATGACGATGATGACATACACAGACAAGAAGAAATGAAAAGATGATGTTTGTTTCTAAGGAAATCTATTTAGTAGTTCAGCATACCAGCTAATACACACAAAAAGCGCTTTCAGTTTTCCCGAATTGTCCAATTTTCCCGGCAATTTTTTTTTCTTTCCATAAGAACAAACTCGGACTATTACAAATATTAAAAAAAAATCCAAATCGGCCCAGTCGTTCTGGACACTGGTCGTTTAACCAACAAACACGATTTAATATTTTTTTATAGATTTAAATAATGCTTGAATCTGTAGGTGGCCCCGGTGGTTCAGGTGTCCAACTCCGAATCTCGATGATGAGCTGCGAGTGGGGCGCACTCGCAGCTCACGACACGACACACATACTCACGACATTTTCCTCATTCCTTCGTGTCACACACACTGATTTATAATAATTAAAATCATAAATACACACATCAGTTTTTACTTTTGTAATTTGATTTTATATTGATGCTAACATAAAACTTTATTCATTGAAAACTAGACTCGGACTTATCGCCTGTTATTTTCAATTTATATCTCTTCCATAACCAAAATTTGAATACAGTGCAACACGGAATAGATCGTATGCTAGACTATAATCATAAATAATGTTTAATGTCCTATACAAAACATTTAATTTCCGTATTGCGCGGCCATGACACATGTGTTGGCATCGATGGAATTGATATGCACTGTTTTAGTCACCCATAGTTACAAAGTGCCTGTGAACGTGTGTTTACGATTTTTGTTGAAATTTCAATACACTATTCGACTGGAATGCAGGTACAACGTGATTGTTGGATTTTTTTTTTCAATATTCAATTCAAGCGATCCGATATTTTCAGGCTTTATGAATGTTAAAGTTTACTGTCATAGTATAGTTTTATTCGTTTTAACCTATAGATTTATTCGCAGAACGTGGTTTATTTCTGTGCTGCAAAAAACTGGAAAAGCACTAAGTACAGAGTTATTGCAGACTAGTGACCCGCACCTGCTTCGCATGGGTACAATGTAGGTACTGATGTGGCGATTTCTGTGCTTTTCTCAAAATCAAAAGTCATTTATTCAAACCAGCACCCTAATTGCGTAACACACTATTACCTACTCTCAATTTGAATAATTTTGAAGCATATTGCTAATCCATTGCTCCATATGTACGAAAAATGTGTCTGCTCATGAACGTAAATCACGCAATGAATGTTGTTGAAGTGTCACAATGAAACCCATTGCTACTGATAGTGTGTTACGTAATGACCCTGCTGGCTGAGAATCAGCACTTTTTGGACGTCAAAGTTACATAACACAGTCCGCTAAAACACTCGCCCTTCACCACTTCCTAGTGCTTTAGCTGGGAAGAAGTAGCGCAACAAACTCCCCGACAGAACACAACTACCACTAGCTGTAACTCTGGAGGCAGTTAAACGTTATTATATTCCACAGGATCAAATGAAATTAGTTAGCGTAACTCCACGACGTAGACGTGATGGGTGGGATTAATATCTCATCATGCAACAAAACAAGAATGATTTTAAAAAATTTGTTAATACTCAATACTTTTATTGCGTTCCACATGTAGGTATTCTTAGGTGGTAAACTTAAAGTTAGATCATAATGGACCCTGTCGGGCACAGCAAAATAAGTGAGGTAGGAAAGAGGAAGTATTGAGTATTGAGTAAAAAATTTGGTTATTTTCCGCTGGTAGGGTAACCACTTGAAATTACTTATCAGTTTTTTTTTTGTATAAATTTCACAGGCTCGATGGGTAACGATAAAACAAAATAAAACAGATTTACTCAACTTATACTTCAAGTAACAACACTTACAGCGATCGTGGACCCCCAAAAAAACAGCCATCCGTTTTATTTTTTTGCAGAGTTTAGCTAGATAATTTAATTTAACCCTGTATTCTATTTTATTCATCACCTTCCCTTGGTAACAAGCCACCATAAAGGCGACATAGCAACTATGTATTTCGAATTATGGGCTACAATATATTCCTTTATAAACTAACAAAAACATAGTTTCAATTACTTATCCGTTTCTAAAGCGTAGCGTGAAGGGTTTCCTTTACGGATGAATAACTGTTGAAGAGGTTACAGATAACGGTTAATTTACATGTAAAGTCAGGAAAATTAATTGTTAAACAAATTGACTACCAATTTAAATCCGTATATTATTAAAATCGAAATAAACTGTCATTCTTTGACGTATGAGATGGCTAGAACACAGCAAATTGACGTAGCTTGTCAATTTACTAAACAATTAATTTTATATGTAATAGAATTCGATTTGACTACCATCTTAGGTACCTAATGATATGATGAATGATCAATCTGCCGAGCCTTTTCCCAACTATTTTGGGGTCGGCTTCCAGTCTAACCGGATGCAGCTGAATACCAGTATTTTACATCGAGCGACTGCCTATCTGACCTTCACAACCCAGTTACTCGAAAACCCCTTAGTTACTCGAAGACTGTTGTTACAAAAAAATAATATATAAAAATATATAATAATTCTTGAATTCAGATCTTGATCCATAGATCAAGATCTGAATTCAAGATTTTTATTTTATTTTAATGCGGTCCTGCAGCGTCTGCTACTCGATAGGTAAGTTTCTTTAGTTCACATATCAGTTTAAATGCGGGCTATGCTCGGAGTTTCTTTAAAGGATAAAATCAAAAACGAAGTTCTCCGGCAAAGTACCAGAGTTAAGGCTCCTTCAAACAGGCGCGATACGCGATAAAATGGCGCGCTACACAAAGCCACCGCAAGTCGCGCAACGAGCGGTGCCTTTGTGTCCACGCGATTCGCGTCGCGCGTCGCGCCTGTTTGTAGGAGCCTTTACCGGCATAACTTGCTGAAGTAGCAGTGGGCTAGCCGTTTGTCGGAGGACGGTTGCACAGTGTTCGATTTCACTCAAAAAAAATCCCCATGCTGTTTATCGCATAAATCGATCAAGAAATGCATTTTAAACGCAAGAGTAGAACACCCAACGTGTGTAGGTATTTCAAATACTTTTTTTTATAAAAAATAATTTATATTTCGTGACTTTCACCTAGAAAAAAGATTAATTAAATCCTGTAAGCGTATCTGATCAAGATATTTTTTATTAATTAATATAAAAGACACAAAGGATCTTTAGGCACATATTTTCCAGTTTTTATCTTTGGGGTATCACCTCTGATTACCGTGTTATTAATTTTATTCAGTTTTATGGTTTTTTTTTTTCAAAAAACTCAAAAGTGCGACTTGTGAGCGGCACTGAAAGATTGCTCTTAATTAGGTCTATCATTGATAAAAAAAATCACGTTGCACTATTGCGGCGTTTACGAGTTATCGAATTTCAAAATATAGTGTTAGGGTTGTTACTCAACTTGACCTTTCATTTTAGTCAGACCCCAAAAATAAAAACTAGAAAATATGCTCGTAAAGATCCTTTGATCAAACTATATTAATCAATAAAAAAATATCTTGATCAGATACGCTTACAGAATTTATTTAATCTTTTTATAGGTGAAAGTCACGAAATATAAATTATTTTTTATAACAAAAAGTATTTGAAATACACATGTGGGTGTTCTACTCATGCGTTTGAAATTCATTTCTTGATCGATTTATGCGATAAACAGCATAGGGAAATTTTTTGAGTGAAATCAAACACTGTGGGATGGCCTGTCGAGCAGACTGTCCTGACTGACCGCGTATCGGCAAGCGTAGTGAGTGGCGCCCAGCTAGATGGACAGACGATCTCAAAAAGGTGACTGGGTCAAACTGGATGTGGAAGGAGGAGGACAGGGTATTGTGCACAGCATTGGAGAAGCCAATGTCCCGCAGTGGATCGCTGCGGGACATTGGCTTTTCCAGCTTAAAAACCTGTTTTTTTTTTGTAAACTTCATAGACGAAAGGACTATCGATATCTAAAAACGATAAAACAAAAGAAAAACTGTTTTTATCGACTTATACTTCAAGTAAGGCCTGACGACCTGTGTCGTTGAACTAAAATTCAATTTGATCATGTATAGTAATTAAAATTATTTAGGGAAATCATCTCGTATTTTCAAGTGAATACTTAGTCACTCGTTTATATTTTTTTTTTCTTAAAAACGAGACCAATTCAATGTCTTTTTTTCTAAAGATATTTACAAAATCTGTGTGACAATGAAACCAACCTTCTTTTATTGATTCGTCCCACATCAACTTCTTAAGAGTAATTACATGCCGAAGATGCTCGTGATCACGGTCGCTATCTCGATATCTCGATGGATGGCGGTACGAACACCCGACGTGTTCGTACCGCCATGAAATTTTAACTGAATTTTATTTTAAATGAAATTTTAACACTTAGTTATTATATCAAACGCTAAAGATCCCATTATCCAATCGTTTTGTGTCAATTTGAAAAATAATTATAACTATATTCAATGCAGTAAAATATACATAATGATATTAATAAATGCTATATATAACACACACACATGCACATACACACACGTTGTATGGTACATACTAATTATTAATTAAGAAATGAAAATAAATGACGACTACAGAATATAACAGCTACGAGAAAAAAATCACAAAAACAAGAAATGTTTCTTCACGAGCCTCTTAAATACAGGTAAGAATTGCGTTTTATTTGAACTGCCAATGCATTCCACAAAGAAGCGGCCTGGACAGAAAAGGTTTTGTCGAAAAATGTTGTGGAATGCATTGGCATTTTAAGCTTCAAGATATCAAGGTGCCCCGTAATATTATATCATAATTATTTGTGAAAGCCAGGCCACTTTAAAACGTTATTTTTATTTGCGTTATGTAAACCCTCATTAAATGGATATAGGTTAAATGAATAAAATTTATTTCAATTTCATGGAAATGTTAATAGAGACTATTGTTTTTAATGAGACTTGTAATCTTCTTAAATACCTACAGTTGAAATGATTATTTCATTCTTTTTGTTCTGTTTTGGTTTTCGTTTTTAAATCTCCATTATTGCACGTATTATTCATTGTTGGCTAGAACAATACCGTAGAATTCAAAATACTGTTCAAATTCTAAAATACATATGTACTTACTTTTATTAAAATAAATAAGGAGAATAATCTTATGAGCATGATTCCTTTATTCTAACACAATACTATCTGGAAACTAACAGAGGTTCAAATCACTGTCCATTCCAAGGTTGCCTGGAAGATAACGCAGAAAGCGATAACGCCGCCCATTGTATAATTTGTAGTGTTTGATGTATTTCTTTTATGTTATTATATATTTTTGTGGTGTACAATAAAGTTTAGATAAATATGTAAAGTTAGTATAATAATAATATATTTATTTGCTTATTTGCTTAAAAACATGGTATAAAAAGACGGTAAAAATACAAAATAATGAGCATACATGTTTTAGCTTAACAGATATAAGCGTACAAATTTTAAATTTTCACAAGCATAATTATGTATTTAACATTTGTTGTCAAAGAAGTCTTTGACACTATAAAAGTATGTTATTGAATCAATGAATATCAGCGGGGGGTAATTGCGTAACACTAACAATATCAATGGCGTCATTTTGACAGGTCTACAACATTCATTGCGTTATTTACGTAGACAAATTTTTCGAACATATATAAAGCAATGGATAAGCAATATCCTCCAAAATTATTCAGATTGCTATTAAAAGTGTGATACGCCATTAGGGTGCTGACCCAACGAGGTGTGTTTATTTGCCTGCTTACTTAATTATTATTTTTTTTACTACCTCGTTGGTTTAGTGGTCGCAAGCCCTTCACGCGCTTAGCACGTAGCGCTTCATTGTCCTGTGTTCGCTTCCCGGGTCGAGCAGTGTTATTAGGTTGGAATTTCTCAGTAGTAGTCTAGATCTGTGCCCGATTGAAGGCTCGACGATAATCGCGCACGACACAAAGGCCCCCGCTCGTTGCGCGACTTGCGATGCCTTTGTGTCGCGCGCGATTTTATCGCGTGTCGCGCCTGTTTGAAGGAGCCTTGATGGCAATAAGCTCGCCCCTATTACATGAGACAGCTGGCGAAATGTGCTTGCACACCTTATCCTTCGGGGAATAAGTACATGCGTAATATTATGTTATCTCACTTATTACAGGAATTCTATAAGAATCCCATTAATCTCAACAAACAAGTATTAATTTTAACTAAAACTCGTCTTTGTTACAAGAAATTGAATTCCAATGCCTAACTCAAGAACCAGATCGTTCCACAATTAATTACAACCCAAAGATCAGTTTATTTAATACCAAAATTAGCGAATTAACACAGCTACAGTCATGTAATTTACAATTAATTAACAAAGGAAAATGCCGGCTCTGAATGCATACTTTCAGAGAAAGTAGACTTTGCAAATATTCACCCGAGGATAAAGTTACTCGGGGCGTTTAACTTTTGTATTCAATTAAATAAAAAGCTCTAGAAATAAACGGCAAGGATAGTAAAATCGTCCTCATAAATTGTTGCAATTTTGGCCTGGTTTTACTCAGGTTTATTACAGACTTTTTTTATTCTGCCTTTGCTGTTTCAGAATAAGAAAATCAAGAATGGAGTTGAGTCTGGGATAATACATTTTTGTGGAGCGGCGAATGACAACGCCTATACAATATTTTAGAGTTGGTTTATCTAATTACAGACGTTGATTTAGGAGACAGTTTCATTTCGGTACTTTCTCGAATTTAACTGCAAGAGTTTTTGTTGGATATAGTTTTTATTCGAGCGGAACTGGTATTCAAGCATAATTTATGCTTGTTTCTGAAACTCTTGTGCGTCTCAGCATCCACGTTCCTCATAAAATTTTCTACGGCGAATATACCGCAACGTCTCGTCGAAACTCCGAGTAGGTGGATATTATTTCTACTTTTATTCCCACACATATACAGGAAATTAATTTCTTGTTCACACAAAGCTTTTCTTTTAAAAACGCAAATATTTTGTTAGAAATTAAAGCTTCCCCTCGTATAATGTAGAACAACAATAACAAACATTCTCTTATAATGTACCGCAGAGAATGTTCGTAAGCAGATGTTCGCGTGTTCCTTTACTTTGCTTTATGTGACTAGTCTTACGAGAATTTAGATATTACAAGTGTACGTTACGTACATGCGTGCTTTTTGATAACAAAACATTGACTTGGGAATTTATTTTTTACATCATAATTATTGCTTCAGGATATGTGCTGGAAAGATTTCGGGGAGACCTTTGCTTAGATTTAGACACTGTAGATTAGCCTACGCTATCCAAAGCTAAGCAATCGCATCCCCGAACGAATAAAAAAATGCTTGCCAGTAAATATTGATCGTTAACAAAATAATAGTAGGTGGGTACCTACCTACCAATCTACAATCTAAAAATAAACACAATGTAGGTAATGTCAAATTAATTAAGTCCAATTAAATAGTCCCAAGAACTTCTTCTTAACAACACTCTCTTCTCTCACATACCCAACATCAAAGCTGAAACCGCGACAACAGAACCGTCTCCACAAATTTTCACCTTCAAAGTATTAACGTGACTAGACGTAATATCTCAGAGTAACCCTAAGTCGCGTACTTGTGAACTGTATATGACAGGAACGATAGATTTATTCCAAGCAGGCACGCGCACGGCTCAAGTGCAACTCTCTCGTGTTAATATTGCAGCTGATATACAAATATCTACGTCATCGTCGAGCCGGGGCCGGATTAAGCTGTGCACAGCAATGTTTTATTTAATTATCGCGAAATTGAATCGAATTCGAATGTTGTTCATCAAAAATTGATGTTCAAGTGTTGATTTCGCTTTATTGTGTATTGTTTATTTTGTTAATTTGCTTTGCTACATATTCAAAAACGTCGATTTCTAAAGCCGACCTATATCTACTTAATAATAATTTTAAATTAATTCATTCACTGACAAACAGCGCACTGCCTAAACCGCTGGGACTAGAAGCATACAATTTTGCAAAAGAGTTAATTTTATAACTAAAGTGAAAACTATGAATGGATTTTTGAAAATTCATCCCCTAAAGGAGTTAAATAGGTAATGACAGTTCGTATAGAAGTTCGTCATTTCTATCGTTGTAAAATTCCATCGGGCAGACGGCTTGTTATTCTATAACTGTTAATAGAGGCCACAGATTAACACATCAGGCCATGGCTATGTTAGTTTTCTGTCATAGCCGTATTTAGATTGTCCCGCACTGCGATATCGATGACTCGCATAATCCATAATAATATTAAACCGCGGGACGCTGCTAGTACCTATATATGCGCGCTCGGGTATTCTCGTCATTGAATTTAAATACTGTACTGATGTTTAGAAAATATTGAATGTTTATCATGAAAGATGGTGGCGTTAGTTCCGATTTTAGCCACGCGCCAAAATAATCTAAGAGCCTTTTTTACAGAGTGGCGATAAGTTTAATCACATATACAGCGATTATTACAAGTTGTTATATCCCCCCCCCCCCCAGCAGACAGTTACAAGTTGTTATCAGTCTGTTAAAATAAACTAAGTATTTTACTAAAAATAGAAAACTGAATTTTCCAAACCAAATAAATATCTTAAAAATTGGCACGACATAAACCACCCTTGATAACAAGGCACTAGACACGCGCGGGGCGATGGTATCAACAATTTAACACAAACTACGGTATTGTTATCAAATAATCACAAACTAAGTTTAATGTTGTTTAATAATACTCAAACGAAAAAAAAGGTCCCACGGCTGGAAAGTTAAATGTTATTAAATATTTTAACTGTCTATGTTTAAAATACGTTATGTCTTACGTGGTTTCAAGTAATGTGATAAACTCATTCATTCTCATCTCATTTAGATTGTTGTCCGTTCTTAGGACTAAAATTATTTTAATTTCCGTTGTTTTTGTTTAAGACAAAGTTCACTGATATTTACAGGTTAAGACAATTAATAATGAATGATAATGTCTAAACAGCTTTCGAACACGCTTTGGTTTGTAATATTTTAATCTATAAGAACATGCCCTGTAGGTAGGTATGTACTTTAAGTTTGGCCCATAAATAGATGGTTTCCTTTATTAAACTTCAACTGAGAAAATGAATTAGGTAGGTATTAATTATAATTACCTAATAATCATAATTATTAACTATATTAAGTACTTATTAATTATAATTTATCAAGCTATTAGTATTTATTTAGGTATAGTATGAGTTTTTAGGCTCGTTTATGCAATCCACAAACAAGTAAAAATGTTGTTTTTTATAAGTGGGGTTTTACTTCTAAGCCAAATTAAAAAGTTTGCTATATAACGGCCGGTTCACACATGTCTCCGTTTTACTGTTCCGTTTTATCGTGTACGTTTTTTTTCGTCGATGGCGTATGTACTCGTAGTTGTATGAGCGACTTCACACATGGCACAGTATTCTGTATACAGTAAAAAATATCGTTCCGTAAAAAAATGACATTCCGTTTTGTCATCGAATACTGGACGACGGAACAGTAAAAAAAAGAATTTTAACGGATAGATACTGTGTGTCTATCCGTTAAAATTCTTTTTTACACGACAGCGTCCATCCTTGTAGAATAGCGGCGGTACACTGCGAGTTTTCTGTTCACACATCGCATCCAGTAATGACGGATCCGTTGAACGTTATACGGTGCCTTATATGTGTGAACAGAGCATAAATTTATGACGTCTCCGTTAAAAACGTACCAGTAAAACGGACTCCCACGTGTGAACGGGCCGTTAGTGCTACGGAGTGTTGGCCTACCAAACAAAATAAAAATATTATTTGATGACCACATACTAACACAATCTGAATAATTTTAAAGGATAATGCTAATCCATTCCATTGCTTCGTATGTTCGGCAAATTTGTATGCTCAATAACGTAAATAACGCAATGGATGAAAAAAAAAACTGTTGTTGAACTGTCAAATAAGCCATTGCTTCTGTTAGTAAGTTACGCAATTACCCCGCTGAACATTAAAGACTTCAGAGGCAAATTTAAAGAACGTTCGATAAGTATCTTATCTCAGTCGCAAACTGTCAAGAAAAAAAAAATCATCAAATGAAAACATGAAATGAAATGAAAAAAAAGAAAAAAAAATTGAAAAAATTGATGGAATTTTCATTTTTTGACAACTTTTTGACATTGTCACTGAGACGGGCATTGATTGAGACTAGTTTTTGAACGTTTTTAATTACGGGGTTTTATTCTGCTCATTTCACTCATGCACTTAGATACATTCTTTACACGGTTATATAACCTCTGATTTTGAATCACTGTCAAAATCACAGTGATCTTTATTCTCGTTATTATAAGATTGATGTTGGATTGCTGTGGCACCGATGGCGCGTGTGTTGGATCATTCGGTTCCCTACAAAATGGTTGAGCTGGATTGTGCTGATCCACGCGTCATGTTCGTGAACAGGCGTCGTCGGTTGAGACTGGTCATCTCTTAACTGCCAAGGCTTATTTTTAATCTTATATTTTAAATTGTTTCTCCATTTGTGTCTTTTTTTACATTGTTCTCACATATAGAAGCAACAAGAATAATGTACCCAGGATTTTGTAATATCTTGATTTAAAAGAGTCTCCATGGAGTTTCTTGCCCGTTCTTCTCCATAGAGATCTACGTTTTGGAATGGGCAACTAGCTTCAACTTTCTGACAGACTCTTTAATTTTGACAATTCAAAAGTGCCCGTAGAAGGTTTAATTTAAATAAATGCTTTGAATTTGAATTTGAGCTGCTACTGACACGTCTGTCAAAATTACAGTGATCTTTATAGTCTAGTCTGTATATCAATTAGGTTGCTGTCAGAGGTAAAAATAACTACGAAAGGAGTAACATCAAGAAATCCTAAACAGTGTTTGTAGTCACTCCTTTTAGTAGACGCTTATCAACGGATCACGTTATGATCCTCCTCAAAGAAAGCTATGACTTCAAGTTTACTGGAAGCGGTTTCTACTAAGTAAATTAAGCAAATCGGTTTGTTTTATTCTAGTCCTTGTAAGTACGAGACAATTGATTGAATAGTTAATAAATATAAGAAACTATCTTTTACAAAATAAAACAATAAGTCGCCATTATCAAAATAAAACATTTTTCATAAGGGCCCTATCCTTAAAAGAACTGCGCGGTACAATGCGTGCCACGAAAGATGAGACTTGACCCCGCCTCCCCCGCTCTTTCCGCCGCCCCTATGACGTCCGGTCCCGTCCCGCACTCAGACCTCATACCGCTAAAGATACCTAAAATCGTGTACTGCGCATGTCAAACCACGTGGTGTGTCAAGTCTCATCTTTCGTGGCACGCATTGTAATTACGTAACACACTATTAATAGCAATCACTTTCATTTTGACAGTTCAACAACATTCATTGCGTTATTTGCGTTGTTGAGCAGATTTCGAACATATAAAGCAATGGATTAGTAATATCCTTCAAAATTATTTAGATTGTCATTGATACTCTGTTACGCAATTAGGGTGCAGGTCCCACCATGGTAAAACGTAGGTAGACAGCTAGGTCGTATCATTGCCGACAGCCCAAGGTGTACCGTACGCATCTTTAAGTATCACCCAATAAAGACATGTAATTATGAACACTTTATGAACCTCAAAAATAATAAATAAATCCATAAGTTTTATGGGTCGTCAGAAGCCCGAAATTCTGACAACCAGTCTTACCAAGGGGTATCGTATTACCCAGTAACCGGGTTGTGGAGGTCAGACAAGCACTCTCTTCATGTAAAATACTGGTATTAATCTGCATCCGGTTAGACTAGAAGCCGACCCCAACATATTTGCGAAAAGGCTAGGCAGATGATGACGACATAGCTTTTCTCAGAAATAAACGTCATTCCAAATCCGGCTCACACTCGGAATCACAAAACAAGCGTCATATTGCGATACGGATGAGAATTTAGTTGAAATTTAATCATGTATCAGTTACAAACGCGATTTACTTGAAGTGTAACTTATACTAGAGAGTTTGTAGCTTTACGTAAGTAAGTTAATCACAGTTATACTTGAACATCTTCATAAAACTGAATTGAATAGTAGAAATTTCTGCAATAAAATTATTCGGAGAGAAATAATCTATTAAGATTTTTACAAAGCTTTTTACTCAACAAAAGTATATATAGGTATATATTTTTTTAAACTAGATATTTAGATTAGCGCGTTCAAATAAACAAATGCTTCTGCTTTATTATTAGTATAGATGACACAGTAAATAGTTATGGTATGTAGGCTACAACTCTTTAAGGTGAAAATGTGGATTTTCTATTTCGTGTAACTGTTAAGTAAGTGGAACAGGATTTTAACATTTTGTTATTTATGTTTTTTGATTCTTTGGTCTAGTATCATGAAAAAGGAATACACGCTACAATGAATTTTTCTCGATACAAAAAAATTGCAAAGTTAAGTATATCTATTTTTTACTTTTTTCGACATCACAGTGTAACTCTGAAGAGTTATTCAATGGAATTTACTTTAAAACATAGAGAATTATCACAGTTTACTCAAAGTAGTTATAGTTATTAGTTTATTCTATTTATTTATTTTGTTAAAAAAGGAGTAAATTCGTTTTGGCACATACGTCGTTTTATTCCGAGCGCACGCACATTATACCGATCTCTCTTCTTTTGCGTTTCAAAAATAATTGCATCACTTTCGCTCGCTTATTAGATCAGTCGCTACAATTTATTTTCGAGGTAGCGCCAAATGCATGAGCAAAAATAACAAAGTGCGAAGATTTGTTTCCGTATCGGTAGGTGCAGAAGAATGCTGTGCAGCTGGTCTATTCTGTAAAGATCTCACAGTGAAAATTTTAGGGCTGTCCCTTGCATATTTATTTTACCTCTGGCAGCTGCAACCTTATAGCAACGAAAATAAAGATCATTGTGATTCTGACAGACTTGGCAATATCTGCAATCCAATAGCAACTTTATTGCTACAACAACAAAGATCACCGTGATTTTGACAGTGATGCTAAATCAGAGGTAAAAAAAAAGTGAGCCGTCACGGGACGCCTGGCAGATGTGAAACATTGCGCATGGCGACGCGTCGCCACACAGTACACAAGAATGTGACTGTATATAATTATACACCATCATATAGCGTGGCGACGCGTCGCCACGGCATGCGTCGCCACGCCAGAAATTTGTTTCACGTGCGGCTATAGATGTTTCACATCAATAACTTTAAACGGACTGAAGGTGAAGTGAGCTTGAATTGAGCTGTCATTCCACCTGATGCTAGAGATGTACACTTATTCAAAAATGTCAGGTGCGTAGTACTCGCAACCGGCGCGCGTGTATGACCAGATGTATGAACCTAAACGAAGCAAAAGCTGGGGAATTTGTTGCGCCACTTCTAGCCAGCGAAAGCACTAGGAAGTGGTGAAGGGCGGATGTTTTGGGGGACTGTATTCTGTAATTTTGACGTTTGAAAAGTGTTGAGTCCCAGTCTAATTTAAATAAATGACTTTTGATTTTGATTTTGTAAGGATCGTAGCAGCGTTCTTTAGTTTCTGCCTACCCACAAGAAAAAAAGGCGTGAAATTACCTATGTATGTAGATCGGTCTGTATTCGCTTGTAATAATAAAGGAAAAGTATTCTCACGAATAGAGCGTAGGAATAGCTATCTCTGCCTGTTTCTTTGTGAGCTTAGTTGTATGGGTAACAAGAATATAGCTATCCTCAATGCTTTTAACCTTTTTCTTAAAAAAAAAAACACAAATTTATTTTATCTGTCTGTTATGACACCCTCTGAATGACGCGGGCAGGTAGGCTAATTATTATTATGCCCGAAACATAAAATTTCTAAAAAAGTTACAACAAAAGATGAATTGCAAATTAAATGTACTACAACGAATATTTTAAAACTTGTACTCAAACGTAAAGTTTTTTAACATAAAAATATTCCTATTCTATTTTTGTATGCTGAAACAACGAAAAATATAGGCCCAAATTTGTATGTACCTATGTATTTTAAATATCTCGCGGCTAGTTTGTTCTGCGAAAAAAACAAAAGGCAGACAAAATTGAAAAAGAGTGGAAAATATTATATTAATGAACTTAAACAATGATTTGTCAATAACACAGAACAATTATGTATATGTGATGTCGTATCGGGAAACGGGACACGGGCTTCTCAATCACTACATGAAAGGTTAGAGGCCAATAACCATGCTTAGCAGACGAATGATGGCTGTATTACAATTACAAGGCTGATCAAGTTCCTTTATGACACACATAATAGATATCTGATATCATCGGAAAACTTGAGACTATGGACAGGAAAACTTAATGCATTCCTACAGTCAACATTCATTATTATTACTCTCATCTCATCATTACTAGAAGTAGCCCCCCATCCCAATTTATTTGGGGTCGGCGCAACACCTCTCCCTCCGGTCTCAAGGCATTCCACCAGTTTCTATTATATAATAAATGTTTTACAGTCCAAGCAGTACGGTTATGGAATGCCTTGCCCGTGTCGATAAGGCGTGCGCAATATTTGTCGATTTTTTAAATTTTGATTTAAAAAAAACTCTCTCCTTAAAGATTTTTGTTTTTGTTATTTGAACGTGTTTCATGATTCATCATCATCTGCCTAACCATTTCCCAACTATTTTTTTGTCATTGATTGTCACTGACATGCGATTAAAATAACGTGTTTTAAACACGTGTTTTAAATATAATATTATTTTATGTTCTAATTTCCCATTTTATAACCATAATCATAATAATATGTCTACATGGCTCTGTTACTAAAAATAAAAATAAACTCTACTTACACTACATCACATTTTACATAAAAATGCTTTCAATATTGAAGTATTACTTCCTGCTTAGGAGACCTGTATGTAGGGACTAAATACCCCATTCCACATCATCAATTTTGGTAAATATCGTTTCATATACCAGCCCAGTAGTACCGGCCGCGACTTACGAGCTGTAGATCGTAGGTTCGAACTCAGACAGGTACTTTACTTTGTGTAAATTATTTCATCACCACTGCTCACTAAACGGAGAAGGAAAACGTCGTGAGGAAACCAGCGTGTGCTAGAATCAGAAATTCTAAGACATGTGACATCTACCAACCCGCATTGGGCCCGCGTGGTGGAATACGGCCCACTCCTTCTCGCAGCAGTGGGAACATTAAAGGCTATGCTTATGCTATACCAGTTTCATTAAAGGACAAATAAATAAAACAATAAACATTTCATCGAACTCGCCATCACAATTTACAGAACATTGTTTAACTAGCATTCCGGGACTTTTTGAAACCCCACTTTTGCTGTAAATTGAATATTAAGCCCTTTCGATTTACTTTCAATCCTCGTTCATCGGATGAAAACAAGTTCATATTATTAAAATCTATACAAATATATAAAGTTGAAGTATCTGTTTGTAATTTCATAATAACAGCTTTTTACTAAATGCATATTATGAAAGTATATATGGAACTTATATAAAAAAAATAATTTTTTAAATTATGTCTGCCTGTCTGTTGGTTTCGGCTTATCTCTGAAACGACTAGACTGATTTTGACAGGACTTTCACTGGCAGATAGTTGATATTATAGGGAGTCACTTTATTACCCGACTACGGCGAAACAAAAAGGAGAGTTATGATTTTGATCGGTATGTATGTATGTATGTTCATCTGTTCCCTCATAACTTCAAAAGTGCTAACAAGAATTTGACAAATGAGACACCGTTAGAAGCGTCTTCACCGTCCGCTGGTTATAAGCTATGTGGCATCACACTAAATTTAATATGGCGCCCTCTAGAGGACATAAAGTAATGAATATAAAAATAAATATTTTGGGATGGTACCTTGTTGGATATCAAATGAAAGGGCTTAATTTGCACATTTCAAAAATATAAATATTACTAAAATAAGCGCCAAAATAATTAAATAAATAATAAGTTTAAAAACTAGACTACTGAAAAGGATGAAACAAGAAAGTACCTTCCCGCCGTGGTCGTATGCTGCTGTACTAACATACTGTATAAGCTATGGTAGCATGCGACCACGGGAAGGTACTTTCTTGTTTCATCCTTTTCAGTAGTCGGGTTTTAGTTTTTCATCTTTTTTTTTTTTAAAGTGTAGGGGATCCGCGCAAAACAAAAACCATAAAATCCAATTTGTTTCCCGACATGGACGTGAACGAAGTCGCAGGCACAGCTAGTATTTCACTATAATCCGTTCTTTAAAAGTATTGTTGTATTTTTGTTGAATAATATACAATAAAACTTAATTAAACTAGAGTCACTTGGAATTTGAATAATATTCAATTATTTTATCTTAATTAATAACAATTCAATGCTCTAGCACTTCGCTACATAAAATTTTATCCTAAAATAAACACTCCAACTGATATCCATTAAAATTAACGAAACTTAACTATGTCGGGTCCACGTCCCTTGTCTTTTAGAAAAGATAAATGTAAGTGTTCAGTCAACTGTCAACTTGGCTGAAAGCTGACATCTCTCCAACAGAGACATTCAGCTGAACGTTTCACAATGCCGACCCCTATCCAATTATTATGACAGATTTACATAAACTCAATTACAAAACAGATTATTATACAAATAATAACCTTTTGAATAAAAATGATCGTTGAGAGTTTGTTTATTGAAGAGCGAGTGAAAATACGAGATATAACCATAAAATAAAACGACCTTCTATGACATGGGGTTAGAGCAGTGGTGGCTCAGTGGTAACGACCCCGACTTGCAAGTTGTAGGTCGTGGGTTCGAACCTAGACAGGCGCTTTACTTTGTGTAAGTTTCATCATCACTGCTCTCGAAACGGTGAACGAAAACATCGTGAGAAAACCGGCATGTCCTAGAACCAAAAATTCGAAAACATGTGATATTTACCAACCCGAACTGGGCTCACGTGGTAGATTATGGCCCACTCCCTCTCGAAGAGAGGAGGCCTGTGTCCCAGGAGTGAGAACATTAGAGACTTATTATGCTATAACATGGGATTGTAGGTTAGAAAACATGAGAGCGAAATCACCAATGTGACTTTCGAATTAGTTATGAAGTGTACCGTCAAAATTACCATCAAACGCGAATTACGGTCAAGGAAATCATCGTTCTTAGGTACCTAACACATATAGATTATGTTTAGGTACAGACGCCAGCACATCAAGTTACTACAAATACTACAATCTGTCAAATTTCTTAAATAGACTTTCAACTTTATCGCTACAACGTAAGGTTCAAAGTTGATTGGGAAAATTTGACAGTTTCGGGTAGCTTGATGTGCTGGCGTCTGTACTATACAAAGGTACTACACAAAACCAGACTATTCTCCGTTTTCACTAATACTAGGTGACACCTAAATAAATGCACGCTGTTGGATTCTCAACGCTCAGCTCAGCGCCGAAAGATGTCGCTTAATGTTTGTAAAAACGGACATAAATCTCGTAGTCGCGCGTTCGTAGCACAGCCGCTACGCCGTAGCTCGGTGCGTAGCGTGCCGCCCTGCACAATTTTAAAGATTAAATCTAACTAGGTTTGTCAATGTTTTAATGTCTGACACTTACTTATTGAAATATTTTAACTGAAGCTTTTATAAAAGTTTTAGTATTTGTTTTAAGTTTAACTTATTAATTGTGTTAGCGTGAATCATAATGTTAAGATATTTTTTTTATTCTTAATTTGCTTATAAATTCTTTCCAAAACATGCATACTCTTGAGATATTTTTTGTAGCTTAGCTTTAGCTAAGGTACCTATTACATATTTAAATAGATAATATTCCAATACTTATTTTACCGTTTTTTAGACATTTACTTGTGACCATTCTATTCAATGAATAAATAGCATATCAAACCAGATTTACGGACTAATGACACACAAAAGCTAATGCATAAACCAAAAACCGGAAATGTAAAACATTAAAACTCCAAGCATCGAAAACCATTTAGCAAACAAACAAAAATTATCCCCTGAAAAAAGTATTAATAAAAACACATTACAAAACATCAAATTGTGGGTAGAACTGGGTGAATTCGCTAGGGTAACATCGTTCACTTAACCACATTACCGTGGCTAACTTCGGCCCGCGAGATAACATCGAAACAATTGCGGAGCCTCGGGAGCTAACTTGCGGATGAGCGCAATAGTTTGCTGTAAATTGGCATGGAGTTCGTTATGAATTCTTTGTTAATTGGAATATGGAAATAGTGACGGATTTACTTTTGAGCCCAGTGGACATCCATGTTTTGTTTTTGTACTGACAGCTAAAGTAATAAGTGTGCACCCAGATGTAACTAACGGTATCTACATCCTAAAACCAAATAAAAAAAAACAAGTTTATTTATGTTCTCAGTAAGCGACATCTTTATTACGAGATTGAAAAATAAATAACAATTATATAAATGTACCCTAAGACATCTGTATAAATAAAACAAAGTCGGGTTTAGTTACACTTACACCCTTTATAAGTCAAGAACGGCTGGACCGATTTTTATGATCTTTGTTTTGTTGGATTTGTCTCCACCCCGATTAGCAGAATAATGATTAAAACACGGGAAAAATTCACGAAAAAAAATAATAATGAATATAATTCTTTTTCTCATACATTTTTTATGGAATTCGTATGGGTTTTGATGAATAAATTTACACAACATTTATTAATTCTGAGGCGGTATAAAGTTACCCGGGACAGCTAAAAAAAATCTAATAATGTAACAATATTGCTACTCAATTTTAATTTTAATTGAATTATAACAATAGTAAAATTATAGCTAAGTACCAACCTATATACCAAATTTTTTGCATGTCACATTATTATAACTGTGTTATGGATCTGAATAATATTTATATTAAGACCGAAATCGTACCAATACTTGTCTAAATCTGAAATTTGAAAATTGTGAAATTTGACAGATTGTAGTATTTGTAGTAACTTGATGTGCTGGCGTCTGTACCTAAACATAATCTATATGTGTTAGGTACCTAAGAACGATGATTTCCTTGACCGTAATTCGCGTTTGATGGTAATTTTGACGGTACACTTCATAACTAATTCGAAAGTCACATTGGTGATTTCGCTCTCATGTTTTCTAACCTACAATCCCATGTTATAGCATAATAAGTCTCTAATGTTCTCACTCCTGGGACACAGGCCTCCTCTCTTCGAGAGGGAGTGGGCCATAATCTACCACGTGAGCCCAGTTCGGGTTGGTAAATATCACATGTCTTCGAATTTTTGGTTCTAGAACATGCCATGTTTCCTCACGATGTTTTCCTTCACCGTTTCGAGAGCTGCAGTGATGATGAAATAGTTTACACAAAGTAAAGCGCCTGTCTGTGTTTTATCATACGACCTACATACAAATCGTGAGTCGAAGACGATACCACTAGAACACCATTGCCCTAACCTTCAATCTTAACGAAAACTCCTAAATTCCAAAATGTGGATAAATATGGGAAAACTTTGCTCCTATTTATATAATCGTTAAATAATAACTAAGTACTTCCTTATATTTCCGTTGATAACATCGATCATTGTAAGCAAAATGTTCAGTGAAGGACGTAAAGTGACCTTACTAGTGCTGTTCTTTAAAAAGGTCAGGTGCGTAGTACTCGCAACCAGCGTTCGTGTATCAACGTAAACTAGGCAAAAGGAGTATGAAAGAAAGAAAGAAAACACGTTTATTTAGCACAAAGCCACAAGTGCACACAAAAAACAATAAAATTTTTAAAAGAAACTAAAAAAACTAAACTGAAAAAAAAAGAGTGTGTGCATCTCACGGCTGCGCCAAATAGGACCAGTTCAGCAAACTGCCGAGCAGCTAGTGCCCGACGCTGGTTTTCAACTGGCCCTGAGATGGTGATGTTACGAACGTGAAACAGTTTTAGTAAGTATGGATGGTGGCAGGTAGCGTTCTGTAGTTTCTGCTTATCCCCATGGGAAGAAGGCGTTAGTTTATATATGTACGGATGTTTAGTGAAATCACCAATTAAATATAATTCTACCATACAAACTCTATTCAAACTTATTTTTCAAATTAATATTATTTCAAGTTAAACAAATATCAACTTTATTTTAATGGTACTTAAGTTGAATTCAGAGTGATTAGCACTATAGAAAATGTTATAAAAATGTTTGAAGTTGTAGCGTAAACTGAACTTTATGGTATAGGATTTAAAGGTATTTTTCCATAAACTCATATTTGTTTACATTTTTGGCAAATAAATCGCGAATGCAGATGACATAGTTTACCGATGCGTTACCAAAGTGGCAGTCTCACATGCATTACCCCAACATTAGTAGGTGTTTGTATTAGCCTACGCACGGACGTAAAATATTGCGGCGGGATTTATCGCGTACTGATTTTTCAACTCTCGGTGGAAGTGGGAAGATGTAAATCTAACCTGATAAAGTGGGGCTACCTTGACGGAACGGCTGTAGGGAGTGATTGTGGAGCTATGTCATAAACTATGCTCCACCTCCTAACCTGCCCTCCGAGTCCCAATACATGCAGTCAAATTGACCTCTGCACTACCACCGACAACGCCGTGGAAGTGCTACAACAAAATACCTTATGACATAATAGCAATTAAATGAAAGAAAATTAAAAACTCATATTAAAAGTACACTTTGTAAACAAAGATATTGCAAATTAGAGGATTATATCCAAGATAAGAATGCTTGGAAACATGCTGGTCCTGCTCCATAGGACAATCTAGAATCTAGACAAAATCAAACTGGTTGCTAATTTAATTTATATTTTTTTTAATTTTACGACATTGATTTTTGTAATCTGTGACTACAGGAATTCTAGGATCATCTACTTTTACAATATTTGTAAATATGTGAGTACTATGTATCTATCACATAATTGATTTACCTGTCATTGCTATTTTATTTAATAGATAGAGTGATTCAAGAGGAAGGTTTATATGTATAATAACATCCATTAAATAGTAGAGAAGTACTGTTATTTTTGAGGTTTCTAATGTGATGTCGTAAATAATTACATTTTTTCCGCTTACATTGCAAACGCAGGCTGAACCCTACGAGTTTTGTCAAAATAATGTACTAAGTATTGTACACATTGAAAAGGTCTACAGAAAAGTCCGTGATGGTATATGTCTATCTCTTATGGATAACCCACAATAACTTTTTTTTGTCATTTACTTTTTACGACAAATAATGGCTAATTTTCGAAGCGATTTTAACCAATACAGCATTAATCCTTAACCAATTAAATACATTGAATACATTGTTCATTTAATATAGATCTATATGGCCCTTTACACCGTATGATTTAAGTGAATATTTTCGAAGATATTACAGATTTAAAAATTGCGGGACGTAGCGTTTGCGGCGGTACCGGCCGGCCGCCCGGTGCGGCAAGAGCGTGCCTATAAATAGCAATAGTAGTGTATTTAGTATCAGCATTGCACCCGTGCGAAGCCGGGGCGGGTCGCTAGTACAATTATATAATGAATGTATACAAAACCTTGTAAAACATTTTAAAAGAGTAACGGTGGAGTTTCTTGCCCATTCTTCTCCATACGAACACTACCTTTTGGAAGGGGCGACTAGAATCAATTCAATTTTATTGTAATTTCTGACGTTCAAAAGTGCCTTTAATGTGCCTATTTGAAATAAATGATTTGACTTTGACTTTGAGTGGCAATGTTTTGGGAAAACAAATTTAAAATACAGTCGTGCCAGTGGCATGAAGAAGAAGAACTCTCGATGTTAAGCCGAGCATTAATAATACAACAGAGCGCATCCCAGCGCGTCAAAAAAACACACTCTTGAATTTTCAATTCTCGGCGCTGAGCAGAGCGTTAAAAACAAGTGCGCTAAAAATACGCTGCGGGAAAAACACACTCGTGCGTACCTGGGCCTAATGTGACTTATAAGTAAGTTTGGAGGCCTGGAGACCTATAACTCAGGTATTCCTAGTACAGCCGGTGGAGCATAGCGGTACCAATAGATACGGTAAGCTTATACTTCACCGTATAGACCCTTAGCCGACACTAAATATGCCTACACAGCATGCATCGGAAAGGTGTTGCCATATTTAAGGGTGTGGTACAGACCATCAAACTGTCCAAGTTTTTCTATGGGACCAACATCGTAAACGCGAAAAAATAATCAACTGTCCCATACTTGTCTTCAATACCAGCTTCTCGACCCAAATGTATGGGACGGCTGATTACACAGGTCAACAAATTTTTTTCCCAGAAACCAGACTACACTTTTCCGAAGGATTTTGACGCGCTGAATTCAAATCTGGCTTAAAAGATATTTGAGTAAACTCAACGTCATTTTAAAGAGGAAGACTAGTCCTTTGAGATGCTATTAATAATTTTTGAAAGAAAATAGGATCGGCCGTGCTACATAACCTCAAAAATGAGCAAAAACGGTATTTTTTGCACTTTTAGGTTAAGATATCTCGAAACCCTGACATGATAGAGCAATTTTGAAGAGCCAGATTTAAATTCAGCGCATCAAAATCCTTCGGAAAAGTATAGTCTAGATTCTGGGAAAGAGTGTTCGTCAAATTTTGTCGCCCTGTGTTATTTTATAGTGATTATAATGTTGGTCTCATGGAGAAAGTTATTCAGTTTGATGGCCACACCCTTAAATACACACACGCCTTTATATAACCACATATTTCTGATACATGCCGAATATTTTGCCTGTATTAAAACAGCCAAGGAATATCGTTAACCCAAAATTACGTGTAATTAAATGTTAATTTATAATATTTATGAGAGCATTGTATACAGTATTGAACCTAATTTTAATTACTGATCGTAAACACATTTTCAATTTATTGTAACTACGTAGGTATAAAATTCTGATAACGATTTTGATATCACAGCTAAACAAAAATTATATAACCCAGTGTAATATATGGTATAACAGCGCAGGATAGCCTTTACCAGAAGTGGTCATCGTACTAGTGGCTCAGCAGCTTCAATATCAGCAGGATTGTGCCGGATATAGCAGTTCCTCGTGGATGTGGTTCGACAGCGGTTCCCCTTTTTTTGGGTGGTTAATTATCAAATATCTTCTCCCGCTCTGGGCGAAGCGGGAGGGCGTGTCAGACTGTTACTGAGTAAAACAAAGCGTGATCCTTCAGTTGCTTGTACCAGGGTCCACGATATCTCTTTCGAACAACCCGCGACCCTGGCAGGCATCGGCCCTAGCGGACCCCGTTAGTTAGTGCTGACATCTCTTTGAGGCGGGCGTGGAACATTACGCGCCGTCGACCCGGGCCTGGTCCTTACCGGACGGCGAGCAATGGCGAACTGCCCATTGCTCTCCTGTACAGTGGTTCCCCTGACATCATCTTCTGAAGTCAGCCGCTACGCAACCATCGATGCGACGCTTTGCTAGATTGACTGTCACTAGCCAGTGTCACTCTTCTCCGACCTTTTCGATGACTTCAGTAACTTCGAGAAACAAAGCTAGATAGCGCCACTTGCTACGCCGTCATATATTATTACGAGTGTAATCGTATAGTCGCTGAAGATCAGTTACGATTTTTAAGATTTCCAAACAGCAGAAATATGGTCAAAACTTCATGCGGCTAAAGTCTGAAGAAATCTCTCCACACTGATGAATTAGATTTTTATCGAATATACATATCAATTATTTAAGTACCAGGAAGTTTTGCCGTGATCAATATTGAGTTAATACAGTTGAGATAACAACGCAAACTAAAGCCAATTTCAAATAATAAGGTTTATCTATAATTTTACCAATAATTCATCAAATAACAACAACTCTTAATTTGTTTTATTTCACGACAGGAAAAAATTGCTCGTATTCTCCACGCAATAATATTTTTATTTGTAGCGGATAGCTACTTTCAAATACATATAATAAATACGTCAAAAGAACTTCTGATACATTTCCTTTTTCCAAGATGTTTAAGATCACGTACGTTCAATGTTCGAGTACCCTCCAATCATCCCTATCTTTATTACGACTACTTACTACTGACAGAAAAGGTCACGTTTGAGAAATAAATCTAAACATACAGCTATATGGTTGGTAGTGGTTCACTCACACACACGCAAGTGACTAATTATTATTTCCAATATTAAATAATCCTGAGACAATATGAAAAGGATACTCAATCATTCCAGATGGAATAGTGCCCCTTGGTTTAACCAATTATAAAGATCAATTCTTCTTCAGATCAACTCTTCTTCTATTCAAAATCTCAATAAAAGACAAATAGAAATAAAAACTGCTTGTCAATAAAGCCCTGCTGATGATACAAGTTGATTTCTCGTAAAGAACTATTATAGTCTATCCATCCAATATTTCGAAATTACTTATTATAAATAGGTAAAAGAGATAATTCTCCCAAATTATTATTTAAACTATCTATCTTTAACTATCTTTAACATTCAAACTGCAAGGTTGGCATCGCTACATTCTGTACGTTACAGTTGAATTTTTTTCACTCAGTTGTTCGATACACTTTGCTTGATCAAGCGATCTTTTCCGTAAAAATGTCACCGTGAAATCAAAGCTGAAGAGCTGTCATTCCTCCAGAGACCAGCCAATCCATCCAGTACAAATATCTTCGTGAAAACTTAGGTGAATTGAGCTGTCAATACCAATCAATAGTGTCATCGGGAGAATAACAGTTTTTTTTTGTGGATGGGAAATCATCAAATGACCCCTCCCGCTCTGGGTGGAGCAGAAGGGAGTGTCAGACTCTTATTGACTAAAACCCACCCGTGTTCCTTCCTTAGCCCTTTATGTTCCGAGCCAGCGGTAACCCTTTCGGACAATCCCGCTGCGAGAATAACAGCTCATTTCACCTAAGTTTTCAAGTTGAGATTTTTACAGAATAGATCAGTATTTCACCATCACGTCTGAAGGTTAATTTTCGTAATTAAAAACGTTCAAAATCTAGTCGCAATCTCAACTCAGCGACAGTCAATGTCAAAAACTTGTCAAAAATGTAGAGAAATTAGAGGTATTTTTGACAGATTGAGATCTGGGGGCCTAAAAAGGACACTTTGGCAGAATCATAAAAGGATAACATTATGAATCATAATATGGCGAAGACAGTCCGTGTTTTTCTTTTTTCGCTGCACTACATCAGAATAATCAAGGAGATTGGGATTGGATTTGGATTGATTGGTATTTTACACAGACAAAAAAAATTACTGGAAAATCCTTCACCAATACGATTAACTTAATAGTTGACTGCCCATCTGAACGTTCTTACTTCTTACTGAACGTTCTTAAAATAAAATTACGAGAATTGCACCTCTGCTGTCGAATGTAACCTTATCCTACTTGTGCCATCACATTGGACACGGCAACAATTAGACGGGCAAGTTATAAATACACGGAACATTATAAATATAATCCGCCAACAACCTTTCTCTTTCCGAAAATACAAAAAAAAACCGTATAAGCAGCAAACAACATGCTCACCTTTATAATGCTGACATCGCGTGACCAAGAGCGAATCGTAACTGATGCCTAATGGAACTGAAATCATCACATTTACTGGAAAAACCGCTTTTTACCTATCATCCTCAGAGAAATGGTCGAAATAATATTAATTTACTGTGGTATCTAATGTATTTCTGATTATTTTTGATGAGTTTCGTTTATCTACTAATATTATTAATTGTATTAAGATTAGCTACGTCCCGAAGCATCCAGCTTTTGCCTATGAGTTACGGGCACTGATTTCTTTTTTTTTGTTTATTCATTACATTAGTATAAAAATATGAATACTTGCCTATTATGACACATTTTCATCACTTCCGTTAAAAATGACGGAAACGCTCTTTTAGGAAATCGTAGCTTAAAAGTCAAAAGAAAAATATTAGCAGTTACGGCTGTCCAAACTAATATTACCTGGAACAGAAGGCAAGTATGAAAAGTCAATCTTAACATTTCCAAAGCATAGAGTACCTACTTCGTGGCAAGGCTCCAACAAAATCCTAACGGACAAGTTAAGCCAATTTCCCGGTACGATTTCTAAATCGGTATCGAATATATCGAACTTAGGCCCGTCGTCCACGACGCTACTCAAAAGTAACGCGTTACAAACTCTAACCACCAATGAGTAGCCAGAATATCACAGCTCTAGTATTTCATTGGCGGTCTGTTACGTACACGATGCTACTAACGCGATGTTAACTAGTTGATTATTGCTTGTCGTGGACGATGAGCCTCACTTTTCAACCATTATTAGTTATTTCATACTGCAGAATCCACTAGTGGTTCTTTAGTCTTTTCCTGTCGTATCCTAATTAAAAAGTCAACACAACACAGGACAGTTCGATGCAATGTTATATTGATGAACCAACTGTATCATTACGTTGCTTAGATTTTAAACAATATTTATCAAGATTAGAGAACATCCACGCAGCATAGATATAGATATACGGTGAAAACAACCGCCCACACTATAGTTCTCATAATTAATTAGCATTTGGTAATGCTTTAACCAATGTCAAACTTTATTATTTCTAAAAACATTTGAATTTCTATTAATTTGGAAGAAATACCTTGAATATTTTGATTAAATAATTTCAAGGCATTTTGCTGATCTCCTTTTTGATAATTATTTATTCGAGCAAGAATATACCTTATTGGTGTTTGGTATAATAATGTTCTTACTGGTACCTTGTGTTGTCTTATAAACTAGTTTAAATGATACTCCGGAGTCCACCCCAAGACTTCAAACTCACCACCCATTGAGCTCATAGTGACTGAGGAACATTTTTTTTAACCCTTTTAGTGTTAATAACACAGGACTCCAACATACTATGTATGTCTGAGTTTTTATAAAAAGTTTGCCTTGCTATTATTATGTGTCTAAAACTAACAGGCAGATACACCATCCTTAGAATACAAAAATGTGGACGATATTTCTATCGATTCCATGGCGTTTTGCAGTAAGTATCCCAATTTGAATTGAATATGAAATGACAACAATTTTACCTTAAATCAAATTGCTGAGGAGCTGAGGAAAAATACGGAAACAACATAGACCTCATCCATCGCTCTCCATCAGGCGTGATCGAGGTCAAGAGCTTCATATACTCAATACATGGTTTTAGAGGGGTCCGTGGCTAAATAATAACAGCCGCTCAGGTCGAACGATCAGGTTAAGCTACGCATGCCGCGGTTGGTCTGTGGATGGGTGACCATCTTTACATACCAAGACCGCTCCGTGCCTCGGAAAGCACGTTAAGCCGTTGGTCCCGGCTGTCATTAGTGGATCTTTGACAGTCGTTACGAGTAGTCAGAAGCCCGAAAGTCTGACAACAAGTATGACAACATAGATGGGAAAAGGCTAGGCAGATGTTGATTCCCAATACAAGGTTTTAAATACTGAGTAAGTAGCTAAGCTAAAGAAACCATGGTAAACTTCATAAAACAAATAACATTACTACAGAACTTTAAATATTAACGCAAACCAAACGTAAACACTAGATTCATTTATAGCGGCGCAGCCTCACTGTCACACGTATTACTAGGCAGTGGTTAAATCCTTAAAACAAGAACCATGTCATTGTCTCTCCGAGCTATTTGTAAAAGCGGGGGTATGCGAAAAGCAATAGCTACTCACACAGTATCGTATAAGCTTTCTTTAATGAATATTCATTACTTCATTTGCTTGAAGAAGCGCCATACATTACGGCAACGAACGCCCGAAAATATCACAGTGTGTTCGCAAGGCGAAAATGGAATGAATATGCATATATGATTACAAATATTTCAAGCTGGTCTTATGCCAAAATTTCATTGTCACAGGCATAAAAACTTTATACACATAGTCATAGTTTCCCGCATGAAAATGTAGTGAATGTGTAATGAACTGAAACTGAAATAAAACTGATGGTATTCTAGAGTTAGACGTTGTGGACATATGCAAGATTGTTTCGCGCGGATATTATTTACCGTGTAGGTTCAAAATATAGAAAATTAACATAGAGAACGCTTCTAGCTCTCATTAGGTACGTTATTACTGCGGTGGAATCATCTCAAAGAACTGTAATTTTACTACGTCAGCCAATCAGCAACCTAAAAGGTTGAAAGTAGGCAAAGGAAGGGGAAAAGCAGAATAAATGGATGTCCCGATACTCCCGTCATAAATTGCCTTATCTGTGTCCGATTTTGCCTACAAATTAATGAAGAGTAAACGAATGAACAGCTGCTGTATGGCCACTACATTGTCTGATTCTAAACGCGAGGCTTTATATATTAATTAAATGCCCATTAATTTAATACAAATAACACACTTAAAGAAATAAGCAGTAAATAAAAATTAAATAACATTAATCTGAACTGCTTTAAACAGTACTTTAAGATAAGAGCCTAACGTTCAAAACTAGTTTTTACTGATCCGAAAACAGTTAAAGCTTGAGGCAAAATGTTACCGTCATCACCGTAAACTTTAACGTTTTAAGTAGCTACATGTTGGTCACAAAATTAACAGTTTTATTCATTTGGTGACATGTTTAAACCATTGAAATTTACTTACATTACAGTAATGGTGGTTTTCCTTTTTTTGTTGTTTTTTTTTCAGTAAATAGTATGTTCAACCATTAAAAGTTACTGTTTTGTCTTTTAATGTTTTACAAACATATCTTACTGACTTTATACAGTAAAATATATAACAAATTATTTTTTTTCAGTGCGAGCACGTTCCCGAAAAAGTATCTTTATATTGACGGACACACTGGAAGAGATCGAGTGGTCTACGTTCAAAGACCGTCAACGAAGATACGGGCCCGTCCGAAATTTGATCCGTCAACACAACGGATTTTATTTTTCGGATGAGTTGAACTGAAACACATTAGGTGTACAACAGTCAAATCGTGTTGTCATTAATTATTAGTTTTGGTCCCAAACAAATTTTATGTTCATAAGTGACACGAGCAGGGAAACGCCCGTAATTTCGGCCACTACGGATTTCGTACTTAGGGAGCAGACCACCTGAAGCCCAGCCTCCATTAATTTATAAATTTTTCGAGTCAAGTTATTAGTCTTTGTAGTTAGTTATTGTTGTTTTGTTGTGTTGTTGTTGGAGTTATCAATCAGGTCAGTTAAAGGAAACGAAATTCAAATAACACAGGTACGTGTATATTAAAGCTAATTGTTGGAGTCAAATATAGGTAACACGAATTCGGAGTAATATTGTAACACGAAAGCTCACCTAGGTCGCCATCGAACGTTACGGCTCATTATATTCCTTGTTATGAGGACCGCTTTATGCACACACCACTATTTACGACATATGAAGCTTTTACTTTTTACCCGACTACGACGAAGCAAAAAGGAGGGTTATGATTTTGACCGGTATGGATGTATGTATGTACAGACGCCAGCACATCAAGCTACCCGAAACTGTAAAATTTTGCCAATCAACTTTGAACCTTATGATTTAGCGATAAAATTTAAAATCTATTAAAGAAATTTGACAGATTGTAGTAGCTTGATGTGCTGGCGTCTGTACATATGTTTATCAGTTCCCTCATAACTTCAAAACTATTTATAATAAATTTGACAAATAAAGTATCGTTAGAAGCGTCTTGACCGTTCACTGGTTTATAGGTTATGTGACGTCACACTAAATTCAATATGGCGCCCTCTAGAGGACATAAAGTAATGAATTTAAAAATTAATGTGATGGTGCCTTGTGGGGTAACAAATGAAGGGTTTAATTAGCACATTTCAAAAATATAAATATTACTGACAAAAGCCCCAAAATAATTAAATTTAAAAAAAGTTTAAAAACTAAAACCCGACTACTGAAAAGGATAAAACCCGAAAACCTGTGGTCGCATGCTACCATAGCTTATATATATGTTAGTACAGCGGCATGCGACCACAGAAACGTACTTTCTTGTTTCATCCTTTTCAGTAGTCGGGTTTTAGTATTAATTTTTTTTTATCAATATTATTATTCTATGCTCTAATACCCGTAGGGTTAGGCAGAGATGTAGATACCTATAGTACACACTCATTTCGCCTGTTATGTTTAAGTCCCACATAAAGGCTCCTACACACGGGCACGACACGCGATATAATCGCGCGCGACACAAAGGCACCGCTAGTTGCGCGACTTGCGGTACCTTTGTGTCGCGTGCAATTTTATCGCGTGTCGCGCCTGTTTGAAGGAGCCTTAATAGCGGGCGACCTGATTGCTTTTAACTGTATAACGACATTTTGCCTGACCTGGGAATAGAAGCCAGGACGTCTCCCTCAGCTGTAGCGCTTGCGACTACTAGACCAACGAGGAGACAGTATTTTTTTTTCTAATGAAACCATTTCGGTACCTGTTTTGTTTATATTCTTGAGATGCCTGCGTATAGTACAATTCTAGTTTTATGTTATTGTTATATGCTTTGATTTTGTGGTATTCTTTTGTTTTGTTTCAAAACTGGTGGAAATACAGCCTACATTCGGTTTCAACTTAGATTTTTCTGCGAAAAAATTTCACCGCTCCGCATTTTTTCTCTCATATAGAAAATTCTCAACCCGAAACACATTTCCGTTTCTCAAAATACACATTCATTATGCGGGTCTAATTCAAAGTTAAATGCCAAACTGAGATAGTCTGTGACTTACTTATTCGTTTTTAATTTGACACCAGAAAAGAAACTTACTACTTATTTAAAACATTATCCATTTAAAATTTATATTTTAATTTTTTATTTAAAAGGAAAATATATTTACTTGTTTATTTAAAATTGTGTTGTGCCCGACAGGGTCCATAATTTATTCTATTGTTTTTTACTTACCACCTGTATGTGTACAATATGGATGCAATAAAGATTGAATTGAATTGAAAGAAAATTATTTTTATTTCTCGTTATTTAAAATAAACATTATAAGTACCTAATACCAAGTTTTCTTACAGAAAGAATGCTCAATGTGGCTCTAAGTGGTTATAAGTAAACATCACAAACGACAGGTATGAATTGTGTCCATATAGCATGACATCATCCTCCAGCAAGTGTGCGCTGAAGCGTTGACCCTTGATTCGGTCTCGATAAGCCCCGAAATACTTTTGTCGACCAGCATACCGACGAAATTGGGTCGTATAAATAAATAATTTTACGATGTTACCCTCACAACTAACACTTAACGGCCTACCCTTAAAATTGTTAAAGACTCGCAATAAAATCTTGAAAGAAATCTTTATGGTCATTAATTGTGGAATAAAGCTAAATTACTCCATATTACAACTAAGCGCTACAATGTATTTGGGTGGGGTTTTCACACATTCTTGCACTCACTAGCTATGCTTTGTAGAAGGTTCACGTGATAGAAAGGAACAAAAATGCCGAAACACCGACCTAAAAACAGCAAACCGTAATGCTATTCTATAAAACTTATTATCTTGTAGTAATGATATTACTTGAGAGCGATAATGAGTATATATTGGAGTGAGCTACAGCATCTGAATATTGTTCCCATACCAGAAAAAGATTCAGTAAAAGAACATTCTGTGCAGTGGATACAGTGCAGAGTAAAGACACTGACGCTAACAACACCTGAGGCTGCCGTCACACAGTACATAGTGAGATATTACGAACGAGTCTACCTTTGTCTTTCTTACATAAAACTGTTGCCCTTTTGACCTCACCACATTACATTATTTCCTCCATTATAAAAGTTACAAAATTACACATCATAAATATACATGAAAATCGTAATAGATAACGATATTATTACGGCAGCAAGGCAAATTGCCCTATCATATACTTACCGCTAACGGGCGCTCGCAAACTTTGCCGACTTTCCAACTCGCTACAAAGAGCTCCGACCGACTCTAAACATGCTCTGACAAAGAATAAATTCTAGAAAACTGCTGGAAACTTAGCTTATAAGCTAATACACCGAAGGTGCTTTGTAGAATTAGGTGTCATTCCCAGGAAGGAAACTTTTTAAATTATAAAATTCACACTTCAATCGAAATTAATATCCTCTGGAAGGAAATTTTGCAATTACGATATGGAAAGCCAGATGGAGATGGCGTGGCGAACTGCTAAGAAACTCTTGTCCTTAGTAGTTTTATACATACATGTTGATAGCAGGAAAAAAGAGTTAAGTAGTCTCTGTCCTCCAGTGTAACAAAACAGGTTTGTTGAGGCTTTTAATAAACCAATTTCGCTGTCAATCAGGATAATATTCACGCCATTTGATTTTCAATTTTCAAAACTTACCCTCGTCGCTCCCTTCATAAAATATTGTATTGTTCTTTTAAATGGAATGTGAATACACGTCACGAAGGACATAAAGAAACAAACTTGTATAAAATCGTTCCTAATAGTGAGAAGGATACCACAATTCGTTCATGCACGCACGATTCCCACATTCGGCCGCCATCCCGCTGCCGTCCCGCCGTCGTCCCGCCCCCAACGATTTGTTTGTTTGGATACGCACGATTAACTCCCGACCGTCGATAATCTTATTTGTTTTATTTTTATCCAAAATTCAGGATTTTATTCTTGCTTTCAGTACATTGCTCTTTTAAATTCTTAGAATCTACAAAAGACTGAAAACACTTTCAATTAAATAAATGTCTATGCCTCTAAAATTATAATATTATCCTAAATCGTGCGTTCAAAACTCGTTCGTAATTGTCGACACACATCACGTTTAAAACAAGATCTCACAAGAATTGGATAAGTAATTACGTTAAATGTAGGGCTATATTTTATTGCCCATAGCAAATATGCATAACATATTTACGGAGACGGATGCCTCACATTAGCATAAAAAGAAGTATGTAATGTAGAACCGACGTTTAAGAATATCCGCGCATATTCTCACGAACGTAGCTCAAATTACTTGGCTAGCCTATTTTGCATACAATTTCTTTTCCCCGTACGTATCGGTGCACTTTGCTATTAAGGCTTTTTACTGCTCGAATTTTTGTTTCAAGACTTCATTATAAATATGCCAGCACTGTAAAACGATCAGTTATTCCATGTGAATACCTGCGGCTATAACCAATTACATTTGCACGAATGATTAGCTGTGCGAGTATGAAATGGCTTCGAAGATTAAATCAAATATAGAGCCACTTTTAACCCTCCAATATTTGCTATTGTTTCTAGAGAAACAAATGGAATCATTTTCACAAGTGGTAAATTAGCGTTTTCAAACATTCTGAAGGAGTTGGAAAATTACAGACGATAACTTTTATCAACATCAGATAGGCAAATAACTATATTTATTACAAACTAGCTTCTGCCCGCGGCTTCGCCCGCGTGGAGGGCAAAAATTAATACCGGGAATTAAGTAACCTGTGTGTTAATTCAGGTTTTAAACTATCTAATCGCTCATTCAAATCCGTTCAGACGTTTTTGCGTGATTGAGTAAGAAACATCCAAACTTTCACATTTATAATATACCTACTAGCAGCGCCCCGCAGCGCCCCACTCGATACCATCGAATATCGGGATTAAAACTACCTTATGTGTAATCCAGGATGTCAGCTACCTCCATACCAAATTTTATCAAAATTAGTCCAGCCGTTTGTGCGTGAAGAAGTAACGAACATACAAACAGACTCACAAACTTTCGCCATTATAATATTAGTGTGATGGACGTAGTGGTAATGTTCCCACTACTGGGACCCAGGCCTCCTTTCTGTGATAGGGAGTAGGCTATAATCCACCACGCGAGCCCAGTGCGGGTTGGCGGATGTCACATGTCTGAATTTTTTTGGTTCTAGGACATGCCGGTTCCCTCGCGATGTTTTCCTTCATCGTTTTGAGAGCACTGGTGATGAAATAATTTAGGTAAGTATTCGAAGTAAAATGCCTGTCTGTGTTCGAACCCACAACCTACAACTTGAAAGTCGCGGCCGTTACCACTGAGCCACCACTTTTCACTGGGCCACCAGTGCGGCTGCCCCATTTCAAAACCTAGTAAGGACTTAAAATGAAATTTACAGGAGAGCGCATAAACGTAATATTAGTCAGCCTATGGAATGTATTTTTTTGAATTTGTTAGTGACTTACTAGGTTTTAAATGGTCACTAGGGAGTGAAAGGTGCACTTACTAGGTATCAATGTTTAATATATCTCCTTTTATGTAAGTTTAAAACGCTGGTGTTTTTGTATTTGGTAGAGACCTTCTAGGTTAGCAAGATTATGCAATAAAACGATTTTTGTAAAAAGTGTCCCCTACTAGGTTTTGAAATGGGACAGCCGAGTGCTCTCTCAATCTCTCTCAACAAATACCCACTGAAATTAAACCAGAAACAAACCAATTTCCATTTGTTAGGTTGCTAAGTCAGAATGAAAAAGAGTTATCCTTACATTGTTAAAATTTAACATGAAAAGAACAACAAACCTTGGCAACGCCCGCTAGCGAAAACGAGGAACAAACTTATCTACAATGTTATACATTGAAAGCTAATCGCTCTCACTAAACTAGTCATAAAATGAGTAAACGAAATTACTTTTGAAGTATAATAATATGTTGGGTAAATATTTGACGAAGATCAAAGAATCAAGTGTTACGATCTGATATCAATGTTAATAAGTCAATAAAACGTCGGCAGACTGGAAGCAATCTCTTTTTATGAGTCCCGAGACGATAACTGTCACAATTCAGCCACTCACAAGTACCTATGACCAATGCAATACTACATAGTATAAAAGGAAGTGTTTAGAGAACTACCGAACTTATTCTGAGGGGATTTCCATAAGTTTTTAGTTTTGTTTCTTGGGGAAATGTTTACAAAGGAGATTGTGAGTTTTATCTGTCGTCGATTTACATATCGGTTTTACTAGTAAACGTGTTCGGTTTATTTATCAAATTCCTAGAAAATCAACTTAGTTTGCGATCACACAGTACGTAAGAAGACCATTTATTTTATTTCTCTAACTAGCTTCTGCCCGCGACTTGCCCCGACCCACCGCGTCACATCGCATCGCCCGCGCTATAACTTCATTTTCGCTTAGCGTTATTTCTGACTTTTTTCTTTTTGCTCGGCCCTTAAGGGTCTTAGCGTTATATTAAACAGCCTATTCCTTTCTCAAGAATTGGACTATCAAATGCAAAAATATTTATTAATTACAACGGGTAATCCCCGAAATAAGCGCGTTCAAAGAAACTCTTCAGCTTAATTATAAGTTTAAATAACCAGACAGTTGTAACAAAATACAATAATACATACGTGTAGTGTATGGGATCTCTAGGAAAACTTCAGGGTCGCATGAAACAACAGTTTATTTAATACTGGCTTTTAACCGTACCCGCGACTTCGTTCGCGTGGAAGTCGTAAAACACCACGAATACTAAAACAGCAGCTACATTTTTATAAAACTTTCCTGTATACTAAGTTTGTAGTTTTGGTCTGAGCAACCAAAATATGAAAGAGAGTCAGAACTGATGAGGGACGCGACGTATTATCTGTGTGAGAAGCAGCTCCTCCTAAGTTCGACATTCGCAGCTTTCAGTAGTAATTTCCCATTGCTTGCGAAGTTTTTCATTTTTACTAAATTAATTAATGCCTGCATTCCTGGTAGGGTAGTCTTAAGACTTTCGAAAACAAATTGGATTTCATGGGTTTTAATTGTTTATTTAATACATAGTACATCTTTACAATCACTCAACACGTCTTTATTTTTTCTCCCGAATCGCCATCTTCCCTTTCCTACTTTCTTTCACTCGTACAAAAATATGCTTTTATAACAGTTCATAAACGCTTAGGTATTAAGCAGCCTATTAAGTACACATCTTAAATTAATCCTACATACATTACATTTATACATAATTTTTAAGGATGTAGGAAAGAAGGCAGGCATTATATTATCTTGAAACGAATTTATGGCCCGCAGACAAACATAATTATGTATGTACGTACATGCACAAATTAGAAAAACGCCTTGTTATATTCTCGCAGGCGTTATAATTACCGTCATAATAGATATTAATTAGATCTTCAATGAATTTAGTAGAAAACTTGTAGCATAATCTGTCTATGATATTCCCACTGTTGGGACAGAGGCATCTTCTCTTTGAGAGGTAGTGGGCTGTAATGTACCACGCGCGGGTCCATTCATCATCATCATCATCATCATCAGCCTATGGCAGTCCACTGCTGGACATAGGCCTCCCCTAATGAGCGCCATAGCGCCCTGTCTTCAGCTTGACGCATCCAGCATTTGCCTGCAGTCTTTCGCAGATCGTCATCCCACCTGGCCGGAGGGCGTCCTACACTACGTTTGCCGAGTCGCGGTCTCCACTCAAGAACTCGTTTACCCCAGCAGTTGTCGGTTCTTCGCGAGATATGGCCGGCCTACTGCCACTTCAGCTTGCTAATTCTTTGAGCTTTGAGCTTTGACCATGTGTGTCCAAGTACAGGACCAGCAGTCCAAACCCATCCAACTGCGCAGAGGAGTGAGACAGGGGGATGTCATATCCCCGAAACTGTTCACGAGCGCATTGGAAGATATGTTTAAGACGCTGGACTGGAAAGGTAAGGGCATTAACATAAACGGCGATTACATCTCACACCTGCGATTCGCTGATGACATAGTCTTGATGGCGGAGTCGCTGGAGGAGCTAACCCAGATGCTGGACGGCCTAGCTTCAGCCTCGCGACACATCGGTCTCGGCATGAATTTGGATAAAACCAAAGTCATGATCAATGGCCTCATTGACCCGGGACCGGTCGTCGTGCATGGCCACCCTCTCGAAATTGTTTCCGAATACACTTACCTCGGGCAAATTCTGCAGTTAGGTAAAAACAATTTTGAGAGAGAGGCCAAGAGAAGGATCCAGCTAGGCTGGGCAGCGTTTGGGAAACTACGTCGAGTCTTCTCGTTATCTATACCGCAGTGCTTGAAAACAAAAGTTTTCAATCAGTGCGTCCTACCCGTCATGACCTACGGGGCTGAAACGTGGACACTCACGATAGGGCTGGTCCACCAGTTCAAAGTCGCGGGTCCATTACGGTTTGGTAAATGTCACATGTCTTCAAATTTTTGGTTCTAAGACATGCCAGTTTCCTGACGATCTTGTTGAAGGACGCTGTAGAAATAATAAAAGCTTTGAAACCAACCTCAACATAGTAGGTAAAAGGCTAGGCGAATAATGATATTATATTCCTATGAAATTCTGTTCAGTGTTCGCGCAAGGAGAAAAGCCGCTAACACATCCGGTATGTCGTTGGAAACTACACTAGACACATAATGCTTGTGAAATCTTGTAGAGGAACGAAAGGTTTACAGAATAATCTAACCTTAATATGAAAATGAAAAGAAAACGAATAGGAAGGACTCGTTTTCAAGTTCGGAACATTTTGAAACTTCCACACGGTTATGATTTTAAGGCTTACATAATCAGTCAAAGTCAAATCAAAGCATTTATTTTAAATAGGCACATAAAAGGCACTTTTGAACGTCAAAAATAACAACAAATAGAATTGATTCTAGTCGCCCATTCCAAAAGGTAGTTATCGTATGGAGAATAACGGGCAAGAAACTCCACCGTTACTCTTTTAAAATTCTTTCAATATTTTGCATACATTTTATATAAGCATAATATGTGAAGACGATGCACCTAAAATAAAATTACTATACCACAATAGGTAAAAGAATTAAAAATGAAACCATGACATAAATTAATTATCTGATAGATACAGTCTGTATAGTGTTCCCACTACTGGGACACAGGTCACCTCTCTTCAAGAGAGAGTGGGCTGTAATCCACCACGCGAGCCCAGTGTGAGTTGGTAGATGTCACATGTCTTCAATTTTTTGACTCTAGGACACGTTTCCTCACGATGTTCTCCTTCACCTTTTTGACAGCAGTGGTGATATTAACAAAAAGTAAAGCGCCTGTCTGGGTTTGAACGTACGACCTACAACTCTTAAATCACGGCTGTTACCTCTAGGCCACAGTTGTGGCCTATAGGTAACGACTCTAAAGATATTTGACTGCTATTTTAAGGCTTGATACCTTTTTAAAGCCCTAGTTAGGACAAGTCGAATATTTTTTAATTGCTACACACTACATGACCTCGTGTTTTTAATAAACGATACAAAAATGAAATATCTGGTTACTTCATTGGTTTTGCTCTGGCTTAAATTTAATCATTCCTCTTTTACTCCTGAAATAAATTTTAAATTATACCCTCACATCCTACAGTTCCAATAACGTGGAAAATTTGACTTTAATACGTTCGATCATTATATCGGCCTCTGAATAAAGTACTATCATTTAGCGTTAAACACGACTGCTCTCGTTGAAATTTAATAAATTAATGAGCTGAAATAACTCGCATTTCATTGTCTGCCAGTCAGCCAGTTCTAAATAAATTGTTTTTCAAACATTCTGTTTTACTTGTAGCCCAATATTGTTCAGTTATTTCAACCTACGAGAGATTATTTCACTTGAATTTTGATTTATGGCTTTAACATTTAACAAGACTGAAGTTATCTAACAACAAACGGAACAACAGAGTTTAATAACAAAAAGTTTTTGCTCGAAGTTTCTCTTTCGATTGACATTTCTCAATAAGCGCCATTTCATTACCTTTGGCATTACAATTATATTTTTACTCTGTTTAAAATTCAAAGGCCAAAAGTTTATTTTCAATTTTAAAATAATATTTTTAGTGTAGCATTATTCAACATCAAAAGTGATGATTGTACAAAGTTTCAAAGTGTGTAATAATTGAAAACTTACTAATTATATTATGAACCAAAACTTGTAAAGTATATACACGTGGGACATTCAGAAAGTTTAGCGAAAATAAAAATAAATATTTTTATGATATCTTTTCAAAGTTCTCTCCATTCGCCTCTATACAAAGTTTCATGCGTCTGAACTAGTTTTCGAAACACTTTTTCCAGTCCGCCGCAGACACCTCGTTTACAGCCTGCTCGAACGCAGACAGCGCATCTTCGGGCAACGAAAATTGTATCCCTTTGAGCTGATTTTTTATTTTCGGGAATAAAAAGAAGTCACACGATGCTAGGTCAGAGCTGTAAGGAGGGTGACCCAGGAGTTTGAGCGGCGTGCTGTCCAGGAAGTCCCTCGTTTTGAGCGCGGTGTGCGAAGGCGCGTTGTCGTGGTGGAGCAGTAGCCCGTGAAGCCCTGTGTTTGCTCGCTTGTTGCTCACAATAGAGAAAACTTCTGCCAAGCATTTGGTATTATACCATTCAGCGTTGATGGTTCTTTGGTTCCGTAAAGGAATTGACACCAAGTAGCCAGTCAAATTGAAAAAGCTCGCGATCAAAATCTTCCCCCCGCTTCTAGAACGCTTCACTTTGGTAGGCGTTGATTTGTTTTGAAACACCCAAACCGTAGACTGGCGATTCGTTTCTGGATCATATTGATAAATCCAAGACTCATCACCAGTAATGATGTCGTTAACACGCCGAGACGAGCCTGTTTCTGTTTATCATATCACCGCACCATTCCACCTGGGCCTGCTTCTGAGCATCGGTGAGGTTGTGCGGCACCCAGCGTGAAACTATCCTCCTCGCGCGAAGATGCACGTGTACAATTTCGTAAAGGTTTCCCGATCCAACCTGCAGGATGTATTGAATCTCTTGTTATGTAACTCGCCTAGTGTCTTGGATTACATTTTTCACTGCTAGCACATTTTCTTCCGTAACAGCCGTCAAAAGGCGACCACTTCTTTCTTCATCCCCCAAAGTTAGTCGACCGCGCTCGAATTCGTTATACCAACGATACACGGTTGCCTTAGAAGGGCCTTTATCTATGAATGCCATTTGAAGTCTATCGTACGATTCGTCCGGTTTCAGGCGACACTTGAAATCGTAAAAAATATAATCATAGCGCGAAAATGTTCCCGGCGCAGATCCATTTTTTAATGAGACACGATAATTTAAATTAGCTCGCAAACAATGTGGAGGAAAATTTTGAAATTGGAACGTACCTATTTTTACTTACAAATAATCATATTTTCAAAATAGATTATAACTGGCCAGTCTATCATACATAAAAACTTTTTTTCGCAATACTTTCTGTAGTATTTTTATTCAGTTGGTACTTACAATTATTATTTTTCAAGTAACCTAAGTAAAATTCATCGGTTTAAATCAATATGGACCTACACTTTAATAGACATAGAACTAACTACCAAACAGAATTGAAAAAAAAACAGTTATTTCAAAAGTTGCATTTGAACGCATACATTGACAACATTGCATCAGAAATTAAAAATCTCCTTTAAAATTCATACCTAACTCCGCCATCTCCCGTAAAATAAAAAACTTTACGAAAAAAAGCTCTTATACAGACACAGATAAAAGTAAAAAGCAACTAGTAGTAGTTTTTAATTAAGCTTCACAGCGATAAACAATTCAGAGCGGAGTATCGGCACTGAACCGAGATCATAACAAGCCTTAATTGCCGAACGTCCAAGTTATTACAAAACACACACAATTGGAACACAAACACAAAGATTTGATTGGGTTTATAACGGCCTAGGTACCTACTATCGAAACTCGAACTTAATTTGGGGTACTTCTAATTATTCTAGCAGGTTGGTAATTTTACTTAATTAGTTTTTTCTTACAGACATCAACTTAAAAAAACAAAGCTCATAGGTAATAGGTAAAAGGGGTGGAGTCCGTAACAACACGTCAAAGCGCGTATTTAGCGTACGGGTGGGAAAATTGAATATTCGATCCACCCCAGCTCCTCAAGGAAGACCAGCAACGCCTTGGTGTTACTGACAATCTTACTGGGGGTACCTGGGTAATTGCCTGGTGCTCGCCACAGGGCAAGTATGTGGCAAGCACCGGGCAGTTTAGCAGCACATGAGCTGCTGTCTCGTCGTGCTCCATACAGGCCCTGTAAGCGAACTGTCTCTGACTGACAAAAAGGTTTTGCAGAAAATGCAGAACACCACTTATCTTTTTATGATCCGCTTTCATAATACATGACGGCAACCACACGCGTTGATTTTACGCAGGACGTATCGCATGATATCCGAGTTTACCAAAGGATGAAAAGAAGGAGTGACTGATCGGTGCCAATAAGCAATACTTAATATCTGGGCACAAGTTACCGTGGCCTACTTCGAAAATCTTAAATAGACTTCGTACCCAAGTAGGCCGCAGCAAGGACAACCTCCACAAGTGGGGGGTCATGGACGGCTCAGACCTCCGGTGTGTATGCGGCGTCTCTCTTCACGGACAATGGTTCACCTCCCATCTTTCACCGCATCTTACCTGCAGAAATGATGACCTAAAGGCTGCGTCAGCGAACGGTATTCGCGTTGCTGAATTATGGAATTCCTGAACAAATTTATGGTAGGTACTATAAAGTATATTTTTTCGTGTTATTTTTGTCATCGCCACACTTTAAGGTTACTACTATTTCTTGTACTTTTTACACTGAACTTAAAATATGAAAACTTAAAACTTTTCTAATAAAAAATTTTCGACGCCATATTTTAGTTTGTTAATAGTTTCAGTTAAGTTAGAATGTTATACTTTAATTTTATTTATTAATTAGGTACAGACGCCGGCACATCAAGCTACTACAATCTATCAAATTTCTTTAATAGATTTTCAACTTTATCACTAAGGCATAAGGTTCAAAGTTGATTGGGAAAATTTCACAGTTTCGGGTAACTTGATGTGCTGGCGTCTGTACATCAAAATTTCATTTTCATATTTATACCTATGTTAGAGCTAAAGATGCACAAGAATTTACGACGTCACTTATTTTAGTTGTTATTTAATATGTCGAGCGGCAACACTTCGGACTTGTCAGTGTTGGGCTGTCAGTGTCAACGTTGTATCTTCTATCAGTAGTGCGTTCGTTTTATTTTCGAGTTATTTTGCTCTCGAGACAACGCCTGTGCCGGTTGTGCGCACTGATTGATAAAAAATGCGATATGGCGGACACCAACAGCGAACACGTGGACGCTAACCCGTCCGAAGCTGCGAGAGTAGCGGTGGGATCGCTTCCAAAATCACCCTACGAGTCTACCGCGATGCCAGCTACTTAAAATCAAGAATATTTTACGCTGGAATATGAAGCTCGAGAAAGTGTGGCGGCTGGACCGCCGACATCAAGGGACGACGTACCTGGCGCGCCTACACCTGAGACATGGGCAATATTTTTTCAAAATATGATGGTGGGCTTCTAGAACTCTAACCAGAAACCTTCTACGAGCACCATGTAATCGAGGAAGTGTAAGGCAAGTAAGATTTATCTACCGCCGTTTGATCCAGACGAATGTCAGTTTACCACGGCTCAGTGGTGCGAGGAGAATGAACATCATAGGAAAAGCAACTCGTGGACGGATTGTGGAACTAAGAACACTGTATTCACTTACTTACAAGGACGCGCGACAAAGTGGTCTGCGCGTTCGTATCCTTTGTGCAAGACCTGGGAAGAACTAAACGACAGATTGTTGCAACGAGGAGGTTCTACGACCTGTTTCGCGATATGGTGGAGTACAAGAGCAATCAGGCGTTTCAATTGTTATTCGGTTGCAACAAAAGCCCACCCAGATTAAACTGTCTCTCGATGGATCTTGATATTCACAATGAATAGGATTTGATAGAAACAAAACAAGCGGCTAAGTTTAGAATGGACGAGCAAGCGACGAAAGATAAAATACGCTATGACGCTAATAAAGCCGCGATTCGCCCTTTTGTAAAAGGTGATCTAGTGTTAGTTCAAAAAAATCCCCGCATATTTAACAAATTAAGCGAAAAGTTTACTGGTCCTTGCAAAATCACGAAAGTTTGTCTAAACGAACGTTACGTGGTTGAGCCATTATCTGGGGGTCGGGGCCAATACGTGTGTCATGAACGATTACGTAAATAACCAACTAGCCTACCAGAACTGTCTGAATGTCTTGATCCTGTAGAATCCAAAGATGTTTAATTTAATTTTAACAAATTGCTAGATACTGTTACCGAACTGTGACGTGTTAATTAGTAACGAATTAATGAACTGCAAATTAGTGCTAGATTGTACACAGAATTTTAAGTTTTGTTGAAATGAAGATCTTTTATGTTTGTTCTTTTGTTGATCATGAACTTGGATCAATAAACTTGCTGATTGATAAAATGTTTTATTGATACGCCGGAAGCTGTAACGCTTTGTCAGAGGGATGGAATGTAAGTTTCGTTGCTTTGTCCTGTTGAACTGTTGAAAGTTGCTACGCTTTGCGGTTCAGTCATTGAGCTGAATCATGTACTTATTGACCCATGAATATTGCTGGAAGCTTCAACGCTTTGCGGTCTAATCAAAGTACTGTCATCTTACTAATGCCGAAAGCTTTCACGCCTTGCTTTTGAGTTCTATTGACTTATGAAGAGGAGTTTTGAGTTCTATTGACTTCAAAGTTTTTAAAAAACACGTTGCCTATAATAGTGCCGTTTAGACTAAACGTGATTTCGAGAAGCAACGCGAGAGCGCGTTGACTAGCAGAATGGACGTCTTAGAGATAAAGATGCACAAGAATTTACGACGTAAATTTTTAGTGGTTATTTAATTTGTTCGAGCGGCAACACTTCGGACTTGTCAGTGTTAGGCTGTCAGTGTCAACGTTGTATCTATCAGTAGTGCGTTCGTTTTATTCTCGAGTTATCTTGCTCTCCAGACAGCGCCTACGCCGGTTGTGCGCACTGATTGATAAAAAATGCGAAATGCCGGCCACCAACAGCGAAAATGTGGTCGCTAATCCATCCGAAGCTGCGACATTCATATAATAAAATAGTAACGAAGTCAAAACAGTACATTGAATATTTTAAAAAATAATAATAGCTATGAGGTGTGGGAACAAGAAGTATGTTCCAGATTAGCGCAAAAACGGCGGAACAAATTTGGATGAAATTGGGCACACAGACAGTTTATAACCTGGATTAACACATAGGGTACTTTTTACTTTTTTGACCAAGATTATGTCTGGACTTTAAAAGAGACTATGACCTTTGAGTTTATTTCGGCCTTTCTTCTCAGAGTAGTCAGGTAGGAAACGCCGACCTCATCTAGTTTAAAAAATATATGATTGACGTGTAAAAGTGTTTGTGCAAACCTACTTACAAAAATAAAATCATTTATCATTTAATCATTATCGTACGTTCCCAGTTGGATATTTTCTAACATCTATGCGGTAGAAATCGCGGGCAAAAGCAAGTTCTGAATAAAAATCAAGTTGACGCAAACATTTCAATTTAATGTAACTCCAAATTCAGAATCCTTCTATCTAATACCAACGCTCTTATAAATGACGTAAGCAATTTTGTCTTGTCTTATTTCTTGGTTGTTAAATTACGTTAATACAACGTTGCTTGTGAATAAACCGTTATGTCCTAGAACCAAAAAATGGGGGTGGCTTTATTTTAACAAATTGTCACTATTTTGCAGTAGTGTTTTATATAAAATCGATAGATTTTGACGAGAGCTAACGATTGAAACTTAAACGAACGTCGTAGCTTTTCTAAGTCAAAAGTTATACTAAGTGGAAATCTCGATACGCAGCAAAATGACCTCAAAATGGCGCTGGCGGCGCGGGCGCTTCCTACTCCACCGCGCACGATACGTCAGTCTTTTTTTTTTGTGGATGGGTAATCTATAAATGACCCCTCCCACTCTGAGTGGAGCGGAAGGGAGTGTCAGACTCTTACTGACTAAAACCCACCCGTGTTCTTTCCTTAGCCCTTTATGTTCCGGGGCAGCGGTAACCCTTTCGGACAATCCCGCTGACCCAGCAGGTTTCGGCCCTAACGGGCCCCTTCATTTGATGCTGACATCTCTTTGAGGCGCGAACACGTACGCGCCATCCGGCATGGGCCTGGTCCTGATCGGACGGTGAGCTACCCATTACTCTCTGTCCGCAGGCCCGCCCCTACGGTAGCCGGGAGTCGTCACGCGGCTCCCAACGCCCGGAGCGTCTCCCGCGGCGGCTGGGACGGGAAGCTCTCTCCCACAGTCATCCCGCCACCTCCTTCGCTAACATGACTGCTTCGCAGAAGGTGGCGACTGCCTCCCACCACTCCCTCACGCTCCGGACCATGGCTTGACAAACACAAAATAGAAGACCAAATAAAAGTCCATCTTAAATAAGGCGCATTTCCTGTACTTTATAAATATTGCAGCGACAGTACGTCCTGACACTGCAGCGTCGAACAATCAAATTTTCAAGCACCTTCGGGCCGACTTCAAGCATAATACCTCTCGAAACTGACTTCGGGCGATAATCCTTTAATCAGCTGCGGTAGCAGACTTTTAAGGGTTATTTACATGTATTTTCGTGGTAATCAATGTTAAACAGAGAGTGTCAATTATAATTTTGAAGTGAAAACTTCTTTAGCATCGTTGTGATTTGAAAGTTTATGAAACGAAAATGCGACAGTAAAAAGAGACAATGTAAATTCATAAGATTTAACGCGGGAGCATTATACTGTGTTTTTGAAGGTTTCACATCTACCACGTGTGAATTGCACACATGCTGTTTTTTTTTTATTTCTATATATAGTCAGCGGGTAGAAAATATTCATCATTTGTGCTAAATTCATGGCTTCAATTTGCGCGTCGATGTATTCCCTGTATAGAAAGCAGATTTATATTTTAAGTAATCAGTGTTAAAAATTAAACTTAAGTATTATGCAAACATTTCCTTAATAGTTCCTCTTCAGAATACTCGAAACACTAAGGGCCAGTGACGCTCACTACACCTCATATGTTAATATCGACAACGCAGTTAAGCTCTGTAATTAATCGAAGTGGGGATATAATTTGTCTTCGTCAAGCAGTAAATAGCTAATTCCCATACATTAGGGACACAATAGCCGCCCGGCGTCTTATTGATTACCGCCTATTGTTCGCTTTCGACCGCCTTAAATGATACACTTGCCTCGATTTGCGGGACAAGCACGGCCGTTTATAGATTAATGAACTAATGATTGTCATTCCAAAGGTTTCGGCAAGATTATTTATGTTTTTATTTTTGTTTATTAATTTTTTTATGAGGTGATCCGGCAGAGGACCAAAGCTGTCGACATAGCTCAAAGAATAAACAAGCTGAAGTGGCAATGGGCCAGTCATATTAGCCATAGAACCGATGACCGGTAGACGTATTCTAAAGTGGAGATCACGAATCGGAAGGTACAGGTAAGGTACAGCTACAGTCTACAGGCTAAAAGGAGCGACGATCTTCGCAAGGTGGCTGGTAGCAGCTGGATGAGAGTTGCTGAGAATCGAGCTAAATGTTGTGAATATGGAGAGGCTTTTGTCCAGCAGTGGACTGCTGTAGACTGATGATGATGATGGGACTCCCTTTTCCGCACTTAGTCTTCGGTCCGTTGTGCGTGGGGATTCTGGCTAACAGAGCCAGCCTAGCTCCGCCCAAAAGCACAGAAGCTTCCTGGGAGCTTCACAGGCTTCGCGGAGCGACCTCATTGTTCCGAGGATTTCTGCACGTTGAGAAGCCACGGCCTCGCAATCCAGGATGACGTGGGCGGCTGATTCCTCGGCATCAAGGCAGCCCCTGCAAAGGGGGCTGTCCGTGGCGCCTATGTTGAAAAGATGTTTGTTAAGGAGGTTGTGGCCCGTGATGGTGGAGGGTGGCCGATGATGATGATATATGTTTATAAACGCTACAAGCTTTGTTTATTTCGCTCCTCATTCATGCAAAATATTTTACTGGGCTGTTAAAACACTCGTTACGTTTTCAGTTACGGTACTAACTAGCATACAGTTTTTGTAACACAGATCTGCTTAACACGTAGGTAGTAAAGTAAGTTAGACAGTATTTATACCCTTCATGACTGTTCAACGATTTTGTATGAGTTCTAAGAGTTAAGTTACGTGACTTAGCGGTCGTCTCGTGAGACAAATTTTCAATACCAAGCTGGAAATTTATAGCCTCTTTGTCTGAATGGAACACTTTTCTGCGCTTACCTTTTTTTAATTAGATATCAATGTCCCACTACTGGACAAAGGCCTCTCATTCCGCCTTGTTCTGCCCAGAGCGGTTTAGTCCATGTAGCTGCCGAGGACCAATCTTTATTAAAGGAGTGCGCATACCTTGTTAGACAATTATGCTTTCTGGTCTATATTAGTTTAAATAGGTTGTTATATCGGTCCAGAACTCGCATTACTCCAAAATGGCAGTCAAAATTAATGGAATAATATAATATTTTGTCACGTAATACTTCCTGCAAACGCCAAAGCTCTCATCAAAGACTGTCACTCAATGAAGTATGTAAAAAAACCTTTTTGCAAAACATTCTGCCATATCACTTTCCGTTAACGAAAAAAAAGTTACACGTGGATCTATGGAGGTACCTAGGTACTACAGCGAAAAGACCATGACATTGCAGACTTACGCCAAGATTTGCACGACCTCGCTTGCTAAACTATTCCAAACATAGAATATACAGGCCACAAACAAATCTAACTAAAAAGAAAGCTATTTCAGTACCATGCACCACGTGAACGTAGACAAAAAGACATTTATTCACGTACTTAGTAAAGTTCGCGAAACTAGTCACCGACTAGGTTTGTTAGGGGTGACTCATCTCTATGTATGTAACGCGCTCATTGGTCAGTAGGTACTCAATGGTAAAGTGAACACACACTTTGTTTTACACCGAATTGGGCATTTAGCTCTTCAACATTTAACGTTGAAGAAAGCGGTGGTGTGTGTAAATCGGTTTTAGTTTGGATGGTAATTTTGGACACAAAAATTCTGCTTTCTTTAGATGCCTTGAACCAACGTGGCTATAAAAGGTACTGGAGAAATTTCACACATGGCATAAACCGTTCCCAAAATTACCTACCGTCTAATTTGTGGGTAGTTCTTCAAAAAGTATTCTCCGCGTAACTTTCATGGCGAATTTTTTTTTTTTTTAAATCTACATTTAAATGTACCCACATTTAAGACGCTGTAAAAATAATACGTATTTTTTTATTTTATGTAAATCGGTGCATAAACTACTGAGATATTTTATTTTGAAATTTCTGTGCCCATGAAAGTTACGAAAGACAACATAAACATAATTATTACTTACTAATTATTGCTGGCAGATAATGGCCCCGATTCTGTTGTTCACAAACTAAACTAAATTTAAGTTCAGGCATCTTTTTCTTTCTATTTCATTATGAAAAGGACAGAAGATAAATATTAGTTTAGTCCTGTCAAATTAAGATAATCCATAGACAATTTAGACGTGATTAAAAAATTGGCTATTAAAGACACCTTTTTTGAGCTTCACGATAGCATCTGCAGCGTCACAAGGAATCTAAATTTATCATTCAATGGAGATATATAACTTTCGTGGTGCCCTAGCTAGCTTTCGTGGACAAATTACCACGAAAGTTGTGCCACGAAAGTTATGAAAATTTCACATTTTTGAGAATTACGATTAAACTTATAGGTAAATAAACAAACAAAGTACTTGAGAATAATCTCGAAGATCTATCTTATTTCTTAATACAAAATGACTTGGAAAATTATAAGCATTATCCTTCAAAATATGCGCATGAAAGTTTCTAGACCAAGGCTACTTGAAAATATTCAAAGAATAACTCGCCTCGTATTTTTTTTGTTTAGAAGCGATGAACGTACGTGTCTCGCCCACTGACGCCGGGATACTACTGAGCGTCCGCGCAGCTAAAATGTGTAGCGACAAGTTGGCGCTCTTGGAAGATACGTGCAGTTTTGTTGCGCGCTTTCGAAACTAACAAAATCGTGTGACAGAGACATAAAGCTTATTAACTATTGTCACTTAAGAGATAAAATTAATATTCTTTGATAATTATGATGCATAGTTAAATACAATTAATTAGATATATTACATTATATGCTTATGAATTGAAAACAAAAGTTATCAAAGTTTACCGTGAGCGCGAACAGAGTGTGACGCGCGAAGAACACCGATTTTGCTCCCGTTTTCGACATTAGATATTTTTTTAAATAAACATTAGAAATAATTTTAGATGTTTAATGTTTAAATTATGTACACATATAAATAAAGATTAATCTGTATTTGGTCCTAAGACTGAATGTTTAATAGGTTACGAATTAAGACCGTGTGACTGCGTTTTGAGGGACCTCGAAGAACTACCCTTGTCTGCGACATTGATGGTTAGAGCTGGGAAGATGGTTCCGTAGCTGCCAAGCTACTTACCCCGTAGTATGCTTATGTATCTCTTCAGATATGTCCAGCAAGGTACTGGCAAAGATTGTACAGACGCCAGCACATCAACCTACCTGAAACTGTCAAACTTTTCCAATCAACTTTGAACCTTATGCTTTAGCGATAAAGTTGAAAATCTATTAAATAAATTTGACAGATTGTAGTAGCTTGATGTGCTGGCGTCTGTACATACTCGTATAACAGAATTCTGTGCCAATAGGCTAACCTGCTTACTCTGTTTAGTCACGTTTATCATTACCATTTTGGATTTCCTGCTAACAATTCACAGCGACCTACTTAGAGGTGATAATGGACTGCCTTAAATACTTTGTGGCCTCGTCCGGAACATTTTTAAAGTTCTAAAGTTCAAACACTCCCTTGACATCAAGTGGAGAGTCTTACGTTTAAATAATTAAAATAAAAGTGTCAAGAAGAAGTTAAAATAATACTCTATTTCAAAGGTGCAGTACGTGAGGGCTAGTCGGAGAGGTGTGTCAATTCAAGCGAGCCATTCAAACATTTTCAACTTTACATTTCAACGGATATAAAACAGAGCAATTTACCTTTAATGATCGAGCGTGTAGACCTTTTTTTCCCTAATATATTTCATGGAATCCCAAGTTTTTATGGCAAGTGAAATACAGAGAAGGGTTTAAAGCGAGTTTTCATTGCTTTTTACGTTACAATATTCATATTGCTCGGTCGAGCAATTCCAAGTTGATAATCCAGGGTTTGGTTTAATGAGCCCAGTGTTATCCTGACCGGATTAACATTCGAGCTCGCATGATGTTTCATAATTCCTCTGTATTACCTTGTATTTCATGCTGCGTCAGCGTCACGTTCTAAATGTGAAACGGTTCAACAGTGTTATTGTTTCCGTTTGCTATGTTAGGGTGATGTTTGTTTTGTAATATTGTAGGTGTGTTCTTAGCCACTACTAACTGAGTACATTCTTAAAAGTTTTTTTTTTTTTATATTTTTAAAGTGGCAAGTAATGTGACTTGTTTTATTTTATATCAACTTTTTTACTTGATATTACGCTGAATTAAGTTTCTAGTGTGTCATGAAAACGCCATAAAGAAACCTATCGCAATCAGAAGGCCAATTCCCGTAATTAAATCACGCAATCTCATTTCAGCGACAATGTCAAAAACTTGTCAAAAATGTAGAGAAATTAGTAGTAGTTTTGACAGATTGAGACTTAGATCAGACTGTGAACGTAATTCAAATTACGAGAATTGCCCCTCTGAAGTCGTCATAACGTATGAAGTATTCGTGGGTACCTACGTATTAAGTAAAGTTTATTTGGACACAGTTCGTGAAACACAAAATACAAATAACAAATAAAAAAGTGAAAGTAAGATAAGTAGGGTGTAAGTAGTCATATTCATATTCACAGACTAGCATTATAATGGGTAGCTATTCAAATGTACTATGTTAAGAAGAACATTTAATTAAAATTATATTGAGACAAATAAAAAAATAAACTCAAAAAAGTAACAATCCCTTAAAAATTTCTCTTGTAATCTAAAATTATTATAAGAGTTCTTGAGGGCAAAATAAGTTTTACAAGTTGGTCAAGTTAGCGAAAGTAAGTGAGCGATATTACCCGTGGGTAATCCTCAACAAATAAGTACTTACATTACATCTAAAGCCAGCGGCTTAACACGTTCAGGTAAAATGTCGAATAAAGCTCTAAATCCAGTGAAAATTCTTCGAAAGTCGTTATAATTGTAAGCATTGTTAATATTCCTTGGAATATTATATATACAATAACTAACTTATTTCATATGATGTAAGTGTAGTCAAAAATAGACCTGCCAGAAGTTTTGATTTGCTAATTGCTTCGATTTAGATTGTTCATCATAGAATTATGAGAATTGACCCCAATTTTCGATAGTTGGTCCCATTTTAGTACCTAACTTACTTTTAGTTGGGGTGAATTCTCATAATTCTATAATCAACCGTCTATTGAAACACAGTTGCTACTTTAAATTCTGTTTTAATAGTATTCCTAACCAAAATCTAGGTTAAAACTCGTCATACTCGAAGCTATTTTATTTTTAGCCAATTTTATCCCGCTACAGAGCAAAGGCCTCCCTGTCTCCTTCCCACTCCCTGTGAGCTAGTGTGGACCAATCCTGTCTGTATGCGTCAAATTCTTCCCGCCATCTTCTCCTGGGTCTACCTCGATGTCGCCAGACGTTTTCTGCGACCACCCACATGGTGGTAGATTTACCCCAATATTTCGACATACAGCAAACGAGTCCGGCCCAGTCCCACTTAAGCTTGGGTGCTTTTAACATAGATAAATAATTATTACAGAAAGAAATAGCTCTTGGAATAACCACATTACTATTGTTATGTATTTTGTAGCTTAAATTTTGGACATCGTTAGATACGTTCGGTCAGCGTCAAAGATCAATTAACGCTACTTTTACACATCATCTAAATTGACATATCTAAATTTTTATTTCTTTAAGACGCGCACTCGTGCCCCATGACCCGAGCGTTTCCACCCCACACGGCTCAAAATTGTAGGGTTACAGGATTTTTTTTTTTAATAATTTGATAAATGGTATTTCAGCTTTGCATAGCTATACAGGGTGGCAGGGACATCTATGGGATATATACTATATTTATTATAATAAAATAGATTGCTAATTTAAAAAACAATAACCGACGAAAAATTTCAACGCAGGGGGTTCAGAATTATGTACTAAATCCATTGTAACAGGTTGCGCGTCGATGTTCCTGCCATCTTGTATTTATTTTTAATAACCAACGTATGTTTACAGTTTGCACGACACATACAAATTATTGATTAATACTAGTAGGTACCTACCTACACATAGGTACAATCATAAAATTTATTTAAATTACATAAAACTAATTATATGAAATTGCTGATGCCGACAATGTAGGTATGGCTTGCCTAATGCTAAAAGATAATTTTCTTTTAATTTTACTTCTGTTCCGATTTTAATTAAATACCTATGTAGCTCAATAATTAAGATTAATAAATCTGAAGTGTTAATCAAATTTTACCGCTGACTGTATCAAGTCAGCAGTGTGTGTATATTTATTATAATTATATGCTCCCGACCGATTTCGGTCACGGTGGCCAATCTCAACGGAGATTAGCCAGGTACGCAGGAGATATTGTAGTGCACAAGTGTGTGCGTAAATACATGTGCTCTCTCTGTTCTTTAACTCTCATAGTCCGATGGTACGGCAATCCGACATGACCGGGGAGAGACCAGGCGCAGGACCAACGGCTTTACGTGCTATCCGATGCAAGGGGGTATCACACCGCCAACTTCCAAACTCCCCGCTGTTACTGAGACATTCCTAATGGAAAAACCCAATAATACTTTGTCCAACCCGGGAACCGAACCCAGGACCCCACGCTCAGCAGTTGCACTTTCAGCCACGAGACCAGCGGGGTAGTTATCTATATTTATATTAATATCTTTATCATCATCAGCCTAAAGCACGGTAATGATAAAGCGTCCATTGCAGGACATAGGTTCAATGTTATCAAATTTTACAACATTTACAGTACCCGGCGGTAAATATTGCACATCGACCTATTCGATCCTATCGATTTTATACAAAGAAAATAAAAATAATTATCAAAAGAAGCAAATCATAATTGTTTTAACAGCTCCTAATAGATACCGGACTGTTTGTATTTCGTGCGACAGAGATAACGCTCTACGAAGCCGAAATTAGCCGATTGTCTCTTTCCAAATGTCGATGTGTAATATTTATCGCCGGGTACTGTAGCTCGATTTTCGGCTCTCTCACCCAGCTGCTACCAGCCACCCTGCGAAGATCGTCGCTCCGCCTAGCCTAAGGAACCTTACTTTTGCCGATTCGCTGTCTCCACTCAAGAACACTTCTACTCCTACGGTTATTGGTTAATAAAAATAATATTTTTATATTCTAACTGATGATAATAGTAGTAGGATATATATATATATATATATATGTATATATTATAATATATTTTAATGATAGTGGTAGGGAGATTTTGATAAATAAATAAATAACTGTTTAGACGTATATCAATGGTCTCAATAGCAATAGGTACAGACGCCAGCACATCAAGCTACCCGAAACTGTAAATTTTTCTCAATCAATTTTGAACCTTAAGCTTTAGCGATAAAGTTGAAAATCTATGAAAGAAATTTGACAGATTGTAGTAGCGTGATGTGCTGGGGTCTGTACAACATATATCAACGTAATGATGTCAGATAGTAAATATATTATAGAACTTCCGTACGGACTGATAACGGTCCTGGGGGTATATTGTCTTAATCGTCATGATATTCAGTGTTTGCTAAAGAAGTTTCATCCTTTAATGACTGGTTTTTCGATAATATATCTGAGGAATATAAGTATGGGGCGGTTTGAAAGCTTTTGTTTAGAAAATATGTCATATTTATTATTAAGATAAAAGTTAACTGACGGTCGAGAAATCAGCCCTAAATTGACTTTTGCTTCGATTGGTGGCATAAATATACAGGTTGTCATTTGTTTTTGTGTTAGTTTCATTTCCGGAAAAAAAACCTAAAAACGAATTTTCTCTTTTTATAACAATACTAGCTGTTGCCTGCGACTTCGTCTGCAGTATAGGTTAAAAAGTAGCCTATATCCTTTTCTAGGTCACGGTCTACCCGAGTGCCAAATTTCATTTAAATCCGTTCAGCCGATTTTAGCGTTAAAGCGTAACAAACAAACAAACATACTTACTTTCGCATTTATAATATTAATATATTAATAATATATAGTATAAGGATTTTTCTATAAACTCAGATGTGAGTGGAAACGAACGGAGGGGACGCCCTAAGAGGACATATTTATAGTAACCTCATTGGTGATAATCTTCGGAAAATTTCAGATGCGTAGTACTCGCAACCGGCGTGCGAGTATGACCCGCACCCTAAATGCGTAACACACTATTACTAACAATTTTAATCACGTTGAAGCATATTGCTAATCCATTGCTCCATGTGTTCGAAAAATGTGTCTGCTCAACAACGTAAATAACGCAACGAATGTCGTTCAACTGTCAAAATGAGACCCATTGCTACTGATGGTGTGTTACGCAATTACCCTGCAGATATATGAACGTAAACGAGACAAAAGGAGTACGTAATAATTGTAGCAGGTGGCGTTCGGTAGTTTCTGTTTATCCCCATGGGAAGAAAGCGCGAGTTTATGTACCTATGTATTTTCTATGAAGTTTCCTATGTAACAAACTTTTCCAACGTTTATTTTCCACCCTCTATAATTAAGAACACTTCCTTCATTGTGGCACATGCCCTTTAACTAAACAAAAACCTACGCCAAAGACAAACTAAATACTAAAACAAGAACTTCACAATAATGATTATTTTTGTTGTTCTACACAAAATCGTATTTAACTTAGTTTGTGTAATAACTGAAATTGTTCTTCTTGGATTATGGAAACTACCTAACTGATGAAAATGTTAAATGGAGTTTAATTAAACAATTTTTAACAAGAACAACATCGGCAAATGTTTTGCGGAAAATGTTATTTCTGCGTAATATTACATAGTTACGCAGAAATACACGTACTTTTGATATTAACCCCCTCACCTACTAATGAATGTATTTTATCAGATGAATAGTTACTCACCGATTTCTCTCTTTCAGTCGTCAGTAATTTGACTTTCGAAAGAAGAAGACAAAGCGTTGTGTAACTATACAGACACTGTACAACGCAGGTACTCGTCTATTTGTATTGCTTGATTAGTCCATACTGTGTTATAATATTTTTATGTCACGAAGCGACACGCGCTTTACTTGTGGCTACCAAGTGTACAAACACGTTGTGAATGTGTGTGTGTGAGCGCAGCAGCCCTCTGTAGTGTCCAAGACAATGACGAAGTCGGAAGTGTGTGCCTGTGTGTGCGTTTGTTTGTTATGTGCTGACACTACTCGGCTTCACGCACACATTCACAGCGTGTTACATCTGATTACCACAAAGGAAGCGCGTGTCGCTTTGTGAAATAAAATACTACATACAGTATTTTATTTCATTAAAATAAATTGTTATTTATATTACTTTTTTTTTTTACTAAGAGATTGGAGCTGCTGCTCCAATCTCTTAGTGGCAATGTTGCCAGTTTTTCGGGCACTTTTTACGTTTACTACGACGCGGTTTTATGTCTTTTATGCCTACTTAGATCTTTACCTTCTTTGTAAGATACCTGTAGTGCTATTCCGTTAAAATCTCACCAAGAAAACATTGGTGAAGTGAGCTTGACTTGTGACAATTGTGAATCCCTAGCATCAGGTGGAAAGACAGATCACTTAACCTTCAGGTTTCCTCGGTGAGATTTTTACAGAATAGATCAGCTTTTTAGGATCCTGTTTTATCATAATGACAGGACTTTTATTCTCTGATTTTAAAAAGACCGGGAGGTAGCCTGTGTCTCATCAGTGGAAACGTTATGGGCTGATTACGCTTTTGCTATAAATTAAAAATCTCCTAATACCTTAGCAAAAATACTAGGAACTAACATAACACAACACCAATAAATCCTCCATCCAAGCGTTGATTGTCTAAGCATCCTGAACCGAACAATACGCAATCACTAATGATGATCCACATCAGCACAAGCTGGCATTAACTAGGGCTAATACACTACGACACTACATAAAGGGGACTCTATTATGAGGATTCGCTCTTGACAGACAGACAGACACTCGACAGCACTGGTAACTAGACTGAATACTGTTTCATGATCTATGACTCGGTATCTTCAGGGTTTATATTAAATTTAACTTGTCATAATCCTTCCTTAGGTATATATCTATACTAATAATAATTGAATAAAATAAATAATAATTTAATTTAAACAATAATTATTATTCTTTTTTTATCTGAGTTTGAATACTAGTAATAAAGCTGAGGAGTTTATTCGCTCTTTTGTTAGTTTGAACGTGCTAATCTCTAGAACTACCAGTCTGATTTGAAAAATATTTTTTGTTTTGATAACCTAATTCTTGAGGAAGGTGATGGGCTAATAACATCACGCTAGGACCCTTAGGAGCCAAACAAAATAAAGTCAGAACGATGTAATAGCGCAGGCAAGCGATGCGATACGACGGGGAGGGTCGGGAGAACAAGAAGAGAACATGTTACATATTTCATTGAGTGACAGTTTTTGATGAGTCAATAAGTCGCGGGGAGAAACTGTTTTTATAAGGCTGTCTGTCTGTTCGTTTTTGCGTTGTTTTTATTTCATAGATATGTTTGCTGGCTAGGTACTGTACTGCCAGTAAATTAATAAGAACTTATTAAGTAAACTTTAATCTAATAATAATAAAACGCTTTTTCCGGGCCCTACATGGACCCGATGTAGATCTACTAGATCGTCCGTAGCCTGGCTGCTTTTCGGTGACCTCTTTGGAGAAACCGAAGGTTTTGTCTGCGCAATTACGGGCGAAGTTATGATGACGAACAATTACCGGAGATTTATTGTGAAAGACGGCACGGTTGACATCTGTCGGGCATGCCACCGGCCGGTGGAATCAATCAGGCATATCATCTCTGGATGTTTTCGTCTAGCTAACAGAAAGTACTTGCATAGACACAACCTTGTAGCCAGGATAATGGACTTGTTTCCCATACCGGTAGGCTACTATCTTTCATATTTCTAAATGTTTTTATATTTTTTATATCCTAATATTTAAAAATATACCTAATTTATATGTAGGTATATAATGAAATAAAGGAGATAATAATAAAAATTGATTTTACATTTAATATATTAGATTTACTTACGTCACCTTCCATTTTCAACATTCGATATGCTATAATAATTATTATGTATTCATATTACTGCATTATCACTAAAACAACATGGGTGTAAATAGTAAAGTATACTAACCTAAACAATCTCAAGATTGCACTCTTAGTAATATAGTTAAACGGGTGTGAAACTGCAATGAATCGCTTAAAGACGCAATTCTATTCCGTGGAGCTGGGTTTACGTACTTAAACGAACTGTTTGCCAATTAGTTGCGCAGCTTATTAGCAGCGCTGAAACTGAAAATAAACCTGACACAGAACTTGACGCAAAAAATACCTTATTAATTCGATTTGCGACGCCTGCATTGAGGTATTTTTAACCTCTCTTGTAATATTATAATTTATGGAGTCATGGTGTAGTGCCAGCACAATAATAGGCGTTCTTATTGAACGGCGAAGGCAAACGTCTGGGCACCTTGCCACACGAACGTACCCATGGTACGTACAATAATATTACTGCGCCAGGTATTTTCTTTCTTCTGGAGACAGCTGCGTCATTTGATTGGTTGAGACTACGTCATAGGTAAAGATGAACCAATAAGCGTCATTGTCGGTTTTCAATCATTGTTCTGATTGGTGGAATATTACAAAAGTGACGTCTTCAGCCACTGTGGATACAGAAGAACGTATTTTAGTTTTATTCGACGATTAACGTTCTCAAGTTTTACGGTGGGTAGGATAGCATATCATAATCAGCCTATAATTTTCCCACTGCCGGGACACAGCCCTCCTCTCGGTGAGAGGGAGTGGGCCGTAATCCACCCCAAGGGCCCTGTGCTAACCAGCACAGGGCCCGCTATTTAACTTTAACTTTATTGACATGTCACAAAATAATTTGTCTCGGTTGTAAAACAAATTTTATTAACGACTGTACCTTGCTTACTAGTAGGTAAATAGGTGCAGGTACTTACCGTAGTCAGTAAGCAAGTGAGCAATGGTCGCCCAGTAGTAACGGCCGTGACTTAAGCGTTGTAGGTCGTATGTTCGAACTCAGACAGGCGATTTACTTTGTGTAAATTATTTCATCACCACTGCTCTTAAAACGGTGAAGGAAAATATCGTGAGGAAACCGGCATGTCCTAGAACCAAAAATTCGAAAACATGTGACATGTACCAACCCGCACAGGGCCCACGTGTATTACGGCCCCTTCCTCACCGAGAACAGGCCTGTGTCCCAGCAGTGGAAACATCATAGGCTGATCATGCAAACATCTAGATCTCAATAAACAATAATTTATCGAGATCGTCATAAATTCTCGCACGATTCAGACAGGATTGGTTAGTACAGTAGTACAGGAATGTTAGCACTGTTAAGTATTCTGTGTTTAGAGAGGCAAATCCCAAGAGAATTAGTGCACAACAACGGTTATACTCAATACCCTGCACACACTCTGTACAATTGTGAATATAGAGTTATTGCCAAAGAGGGAGATTCATTTGTTCACAATTTCAAATGCATCTCGAAAGTTCCGAAATCAAAATCAAAGTAAATCATTCTAAATTGTAGCATATCATAATTTCGAATTGCATTATCATTGAATACTAATTATTTTCTGACTTTTTTGGCATTCAAGCCTCAGTTGGTCCTACAGAGTTTTGATTTTTGATGCTAATAAGAAACAGGATAGATTGGTATATATGTTGTGGTAACAGATCTTTTTTTTGGTGAAAATTGCCCATTTTTTTGCTGACTGCCCACCCATGCCGTGGTGATAATCATTTAAAAGTTTAAATCTGTAACTGTCTGCAATATTTTGGCTCGTCTTTATACAATTTAAACAAGCTAAACTACAGAAGAACTAATTGCAATATTGTTCATCCCCCGTAGCATATAGCGTGATAACTTACAGCCCAGACTGACCAGTCGAATAGGGATTATCTATGGAAAATTTTAACAAAATATATCTAGTAGTTTTTACAACATAAATTCAGACAAATAGACAAGAATTCCAAAATATTATTTTTTGCATTAGAGTCGTTCGCAGACCTCGCAAAAATTATTTAATGTACAGTTTTGAGTCCGCTACGATTTTATTATATATTTTATATGTATACTAGCACTTTTCCCGCGACTTCGACCGCGTGGGATTCGTACTTTCCTCAAAAATTTTTAACACCCTCTTCATCTCCTCCTCACCACGACAGGGCTTGTTTTTAAAAAATCTTTTGGTACGTTTCCATTTATGACTTGATGATTATTTATACCCATTTTCGAGTTAATGAAAGCAAGCAGTAAAATCTACCCCTTAAACTTTATTTCCCTTTTTCACCCGGTAGGGGTAGATTTTCGGAAACCCTGATAAACGTTATTTTTTTAATTCTAAGTATAAATACTGAGTTTCCAGAACATCCAATACCTACTCTTCACAAAGAACACATCCTCCAAAACTCATGTCTCTAGGACCAGCGGTTTAGGCCGTGCGTTGATATCTCAGTCAGGTCATTGCATTTTATATAATATAGATTATATAATTAAAAACTAAATTTAATTGCCTTTTTCACCCCCTTAAGGGTTGAAATTCTAACAACACCGTTGCGTAACCTTCCAACCATAAGCCTAGATAACAAATTTAGTGACTTTTACTTCTAAAATTAAGGACTTTCCATACACAACTTCATCCCCCTTTTTAACCCTTCGGGAGTAGAATTGTCAAAAACGCTGAGACACGTATAAATTAATTCTCAATCCTCAGCCTTCACCCAAAATTTTAAGATGCTAACTTCAAAACTGACGGCCTTTCATATAAACTTCCATCTCCTATTTCACCCCTTTAGGGGTAGAATTCCCAAAAATCCTTTCTTAGTGGATACTTACTCTTCACATTGAATACACCCTCCAAGTTTCATGTCTCTAGGACCAGCGGTTTGGGCTGTGTGTTGATATATAAACAGTCAGTCAGTTTACCATTTTATATATATAGATATAGATGGATACCTATAGATGGCTTATAATTTATATTATGTTTATGCATAATTATGTATATGCATATGTACATATATGTTTATGTTTTTTTTTCGTGCCTCGAAAAGCATGTAAAGCCGTTGGCCCTGCGCCTGATCTCTCCGGTCGTGTCAGATTGCCGTCCCATCGGACTATGAGAGTGAGGGTCAGGGAACAGAGAGTGCACCTGTATTTACGCACACACTTGTGCACTATAATATCTCCTGCGCACCTTGTTAATCTCCGTTGAGATTGGCCATCATCATCAACATTTCAGCCGAAAAACGTCCACAGCTGGACATAGGCCTCCCCCAAGCACCTCCACTTCGATCAGTTCTATGCTTCTGGCATCCAACGGGTTCCTGCGGCCTTCACACGGTCGTCGGACCACCTTGTGGGAGGCCTTCCAACGCTACGTCTTCCGGTACGCGATCGCCACTCCAGAACCTTTCGGCCCCATTGGCTATCTGTTCTGCGAGCAATGTGCCCTGCCCTCTGCCACTTAAGTTTGGCAATTCTTCGTGCTATGTCGTTTACCTTGGTTCTCATGCGGATCTCCTCATTCCTGATTCGATCACGCAGAGAAACTCCAAACAGCCCTCTCCATTGCCCTTTTGGTGACTTTTAGCCTTCTTATAAGGCCTATTGTGAGTGACCACGTTTCAGTGCCATAAGTCATCACTGGCAACAGGGACTGGTCAAACACTTTCGTCACAGATTGGCCACCGTGACCGAAATCGGTCGGGAGGCTATCATTATGTTTATGCATCAAGGCTGGTTATTTATCATCTGACTGTTCCTTTGATAAATTGGTTAATTATTATCTACACATTACTACAGTCTACTGTTTTAGACAAATCAATTTACATAGCGGTACGCTTTGAAATCTGTAATTGGATAGGAGCGGAAAATTAATTATTTTCCTTCAGGCTATAGTAGGTACCTTTATGTAGGTAGGCACGCTAATACGTGTGTCTGTTGTCTGTTGTAGGTTTACCAAAAACAATCTGATATTTGGTGTATTTTATGGAAACAACTTTTTGAAACAACAAAAGTGTAACTCATCTGCCTAACCTTAACCAACTACAGTACCCGGCGATAAATATTTCGACATTTCACATCGACCTTTGGAAATTGGTGTATTTTATACAAAGAATAAAAATAATTATCAAAAGAAGCAAATCATAATTGTTTTAACAGCTCCTAATAGATACCGGACTGTTTGTATTTCGTGCGACAGAGATAACGCTCTACGAAGCCGAAATTAACCGATTGTCTCTTTCCAAAGGTCGATGTGTAATATTTATCGCCGGGTACTGTATGTTGAGGTCGACTTCCAGTCTAACCGGATGCAGCTGAATACCAGTATTTTACATGGAGCGACAGCCTATCAGACCTCCACAACCCAGTTACGGGCTAATTCGATACCCCTTGGTAAGACTGGTTATCAGACTTTCGGGTTCTGACGACCCGTAATAACTGTCAAAGATTCACGTATGACAGCCGGGACCAACAGCTTAACGTGCTTTCTGAGGCACGGAGAGGTCACGGTATGTAAAGATGGTCTACCATCCACGGACCAACTGCGGCAAGCGTAGCTTAACCTGATCGATCGGCCCGTGCGGCTGTTATTACAATGCGTGCCACGAAAAATGAGACTTGACCCCGCTTCCCCCGCTCTTTCCGCCGCCCCTATGACGTCCGGTCCCGTCCCGCACTCAGACCTCATACCGCTAAAGATACCTAAAATCGTGCACTGCGCATGTCAAACCACGTGGTGTGTCAAGTCTCATCTTTCGTGGCACGCATTGTACTTAGCCACAAACTAACAAAGTGGTACTATAGGATTCTATATAGCGTTGAAAAAATGAACTCTTCATAAAGGGATCGTTAAATAAGGAAGGATAATTTACATTATGCTCCCAATTACTAAATTAGGATAATTATATTTCACACATCAGCGAAAAATAAATCATTCTCTACATTCTTAACACATTTTGTAGTTATTATTATAGTGTGGCGATTAGGATAACACATTAACTGTATCATTATGTAATAACTACTGTAATGTAAATACTGTAAATAAATTCATTAAACATATATAATTAAAATAATTAATAACACTTAACATTCAAGCCGTGGAATCTTTTTTGTCGTTTGAGTATTTAACAATATTGAACTGAATTTGTGATTATTTTGTAACAATACAATAAAGTTTGTGTTGAATTGCTGATACCATCGCACCGCGCGTGTCTAGTGCTTTATTATCAAGGGTAGTTTATTTCATGCCAATTATTAAGCTATTTATTTTGTTTGAAAAATTCAGTTTTCTATTTTTAGTAAAATTTTTATTTTATTTTTTTAACGGACTAATAACAACTTGTAATAACCACTGTAGCTACAGTTTACTAATAACCAAATCGCCACTCTGTATTTTATAGTATCTGATCCGACACACGTTGTCCTGTCAAAATTTCAATCTTAATTTTGACAGGACAATGTGTGTCAGGTAAGATCCCATAGAAAAAAGAACGTTCAGTTTTCCTGAAGTTTCCAATTTTGAGGGCAACTTTTAAAATGTTGCTTTCGAGAAAAACCAAATTCGGACTATCATGAACATTTTAAAATAAAAAAATGCCAAATCGTTTCAGCCGTTCTTAAGTGATGCGCTTACCATCGAACAAAATTTCATTTGTATTTATAAAGATATATAGGTGACTATTTCTAAAATAATAATGCTTTAGTGTCGTTGTTTTTTCTTCTTGGTTTTGTAATAATTTAGTTTATTTTATTTTTGTCCTTAGCAATATTGATCGGTGGCAATTAAGCTTCGATATGATATTACAAATTGATATTAGGCTATTTTTTGTTCAATGGCACTTATTCTTCGTGTTCAAGAGTATTTTCTACGAAAAATACGAATTCTTAACATTAGTTATTTTTGACCTAGTCAAAGACACTCTCCTTTTCTAATATTATATCTGAGGCAATTCACCAAATAACTATAGTGATATTTTTGGTACCTACCTACATATACAGGAAAAAAAAAAATTACCAGTGCGCAAACTGTATCCATGAATTCAGCATTTGATTCTTGACCTATAATTAGACTTTTTATTAGCTGCAGTAAAATGACAGCTTATGTGTTACCACTTTTTAACGAAATTTAAACAGTGATGTGTCAAAATAATCGATTTATTCAAGTAACATTCAGTTCAAAATCGATCCGTGTTAAATTGAATTTATAAAAGAGGATTATATTATTAGGGGATGATATTTATAATGAAATTCAGGATAATATAAGTTTACAACAAAAACATTGAGCAATGCCTATATTATTGTTTTGTTATAACATCAGTGATCGGATTGGATTTATAAAAAGCATTAATTCTAATCACAAACAATTCTTTTAAATATTCTTATTTTTGAGGTTTTTGGAGTTTGCAAATAACCCTGTATAGTTTACAATACAGAGTTATTTGCAAAAAAAAATATATTTATTTAAAAAAATGATTTTTAGATGGCTAAAGTAGTATTTTAGAATAAAAATTTAAATAAAATTATCTTTAATAGACTATGTATTTACCTACGCAGATTTGAAACTACAATATAGTTATATTTTTCTCCGATATCGGAGAAAAATATATGTTGTAGCTACACCAATTTTGATTTAACCGTAACTAATCAAATATTCTTAGTCAATACAAAGAATATTTTGATTAGTTGGTCAAATTCGAATTTTTAATTTTAAAACGATGTTTCGTTGCGTTTTAATCACATTACTAGTAGAGAGTGTGTAGCAACATTTTTTAATGAAATGACAGTAAGAACTGTCATTTTACTGCAGCTAATTAAAAGTCGAACTATAGCTTAGAAATTTTTCGTTGGTTATAAAAAAATATATTAAATATTCCATACATATTGATCGCGTAGGCATTGCACTTTTCTATAAAACAGCTGATTCTTTTTTTTTATATCCGACGAAAATTTTATTCGCCAGTAGTAGTCTAGAATCATATGCTGATTTCATGGTAACGGTTTGCGCAGTGGTGAAAATTTTATCCTGTATCAACCCAGGACTCTTCTCTCTCAGACACCTTTCTCAATTTAAGATTGTGATAATGAATACCTATAATTTATGATGTTGAAATAAATATAGATTTATGATTATGATTACTACTAAAAAAAGACACCCAGTGCGAGTGCGGTGCTTCTGATCAGACGACGTCCCACTTGCTAGAGTGTCCTAAGTGCCCGTTCACTTGTACTTTTGATGATCTAAAGAATGCTACTCTTGCCGCAACCAACGTGGCCACCTACTGGGCTCAAACGACAGAAATAATCAACCTAAGTACCATCGACTCAAAAAGAAGAAGAAGACTAAAAAAGGCAATAAAGAGATAGGTAATGTAATATAACGTGATAATTAATTTTTTGCTCAAATATCAGTAACTCCACTTAACCGATTGAAGCTCTGTGAGATAAGCTTTGAAGATCATTTTGTTGAATTGTATGAAGCACGTGCTCGTGGTGTCCTATTTTATTTAATTTTATGGAAGCAATTCCAAGTGATATTAATATAAGTAATAAACAAATGAACATTGTACGGTTTTTTTTTGTGTGATGGCAATGAATATTTTAAAGCTTCAAACCTACTCTTGGTTAGTAATTTATATTGTGAGGTAGACCGTACTTATTCATTTTAGTTAAAGGACGTTTATAAATTGCAGGGGTCGTTACATATGTATATTATAAGTTATAGGGGTATTATTGAGGGGTTCGTGGCGAAATAATAACAGCCGCACAGGTCGATCAATCAGGTTAAGCTACGCTTGCCGCGGTTGGTCTGTGGATGGGTGACCATCTTTACATACCGAGACCCCTCCGTGCCTCGGAAAGCATGTTAAGCCGTTGGTCCCGGCTGTCACTCGTGGATCTTTGACAGTCGTTACGGGTAGTCCGAAGCCGAAAGTCTGACAACCATTCTTACCAAGGTGTAGGTATCGTGTCACCCGGTGGGTTGTGGAGGTCAGATAGGCAGTCGCTCCATGTAAAACACTCGTATTCAGCTGCATCCGGTTAGACTGGAAGCCAACCCCAACATAGTTGGGAAAAGGCTAGGCAGATGATGATGACATTTATAATTTTCAATATAGGTAAGCTTACTGCGATTTATGAATATACTCAAAATACTACTTAAAAAAATACTCACTTATGTAAAAATACATGCCTACTTGCGAATGAAAAAGATCGAACTTCAATTATTTTTGTAGTTGACTAAGTTGTGCCAGCGTCGTCACCTCCCTGAAGATCCCGCGCCCCTGTTCTGCTTATCCATTTTGTACCACTCCACCATGTATGGTTGCACTACAAACCTACATAAGTACCTATAGGTTCCTACCAGTTTATCGTTAGCAGTCATTAACCAAACCCAGAACGCTCTAACTATTAAGCATTTAAAAACTACTTCAAACTACGGCGATTATATCGACATTTGAGGTTTATTCTTAATTTATATAATAATATGGAAATATTTTCGAAGCCAATATAGGATTGTGTTCAGATTTATTTCCATATAAATATGAATTCAATGAAAATATTTCTCTAGAATTGTACCTACGCTGATATTTTTATGGAATCTAATAAGCAATCGAGGTTCTAAGGATTGAAACGAAAGTAAATGGAAGGATGAATCCTGGGATAAGGAAAAATAGTTCACAAGTCCAATATATTCAAAGCGTTTATTTTTAGTTCAAAACAAATGAAAGAAATAATAGGCTAGTAAATTAATAGTCATTTATTTTACGGAAAGCGACAGTGGTCCGCGTTACAACAGTATTTTTGACACTCTAAGGCTAAAACAGAGTTGAAAACATTTTCTATTTACACTGTCATGCACATTTAACATAGCTCAATGATGACGAAGGCAGACGGGTGAAGAAATACTAACAATATTTTTTTCCATTACTCTTGGTTAACAATTTTGTGCCTCATTCACATGTTTTATAACATCGGCAAATTACTTTCCTAGTACAAAAGCGATAAAAGCAAACTGATCCCATGTTTCCTTGACGTCTTGCCCGAGTAATTGACTGCCTTTAGCAGATTTCCCGTTTCAATTTAAGCATAAATAACTTACACATTACCTACTTATTACTTATTACTTATTACAATTTTCTTCAATATATACAAGCCTATTTCGTGGAACTCAGTCTATATTTATTAATACTTTTAATTTTATATTCTGACATAATGAATTTATCTAAAATTACTTACATCTATTATAATCTGCCTATGATGAGATCTAAAGGATATGTTCCGTTGTAACCTATTTCAAAACTTCCAATTAAGTTAAATTAATTTAATTACAGATCTGTTTATGTTAATACATTTAATAACGTAACAGTATTAAAATAAAGTTTCATTATACTAAATATTCTTTGTTGTTTTCATTAATTACAGTGAAATTGGGTAACTTGGGTTTCGTTTAATAATGAAACATACACATACGAGTATAATACATGTGGGTACGGGTAGTAGGAGGCGTGACGTCATTGATACCTGAATGCATGTATTATATTAATATTTACATCGAAACATAATAAAAATTGCAATGTGACATCACGGACATCATGTTGACTTAAAGCATTCGCTAGCATTTTTGGACTGATTCAATTAAAAAGTCATCTAGTTCAATGGAGATTAAGAGCTATAATCCTGTCTCCCAGTCTTTTTAAAACTGTATGGAGATTGATCAAAAGATTTGAATGAGAAAATGATTAATATTTTTATTTACTTCGGGAAACAACTGACTAGCATGGAATTAAAATAAGATCAAGCCTCAAGGAGAACATTTTTAACCACAAAGAATATTGTTTAAAAGTCATTGAAAAATATTTCACACGGATCGGTCCCATATGAGAACCTTGGGGCATACCAGAAGTGATCTTTTAAAAGGAAAATGATTACCATCACGAAATGGCTCTTATGGTAATAAATCACAATTTTATGCTAACTTCCGCCTTTACATTTTGTTTTATATTTGAACTCCAAAGTATACCCGTTTTTTTTTATTATCTTGATTTAGAGTATAGAACGATGCAGTTGATTCTCTTAATAATTATAATAGAGAAGTTAAATTAAATTGTTACCCAGGTTGGCTGTTATGAGACATTTACTTATTGAATTACATCAGCTTTTAATGTACATTTAGTTAAAATGCTGGAAATACAATATGTATATTCCACAAGTTTGATGGCTAAATAAACAATTAATAAAAATTAAAGGAATATTCAGTACGATAGTCAAAATATTGTGATCAAATATTGTAATGTTTTAATATCAATGCAATAAATTAGGTAGTGGAAATAAATCTTTAAGAAACACTTTAATGACACAATCAAGGTAGAAACGCTACAAAATTCCTATATTATAATGTTAGTATAATTGCTTGTCAAGTGTCAAATTCTAGTCTGTTTTCCCAATACCACCTGGTATGTACTGTTAAAGCTAAACCAGTGCAAACAATACAGTTTTCAGGCAGATATGTGTATATTTGATCTTATTATTTTAACTACGTCAGCTTTTGCATCAATCGAACAATATTGGGCAATTAATTGAGGCTGGCTGCTATCAGGTAACCAATTACGTTTGTATAGCATTCAACACCTACTGCAACTAGCATTTAGTGTTCAGTTTTTGTTTGTTCTATTGTTTTATGTGCATTACCCTTTATTTACATGGTTCAGTGATGAACAGTGGCGAAGGTCTACTTAACATAATTTTATTTCACAATAACTTTCTAATCAGCACCCTATTTGCGTAATACACGATCAATAACAACCTAAATCATTTTGAAGGATTTTTTTGCTAATCCATAGCTTCACGTGTTCGACAAATTGGTCTGTTCAAAAAAGTAAATATCGCAATGAATGTTGTTGAACTGTCAAAATGGAAACCATTGCTACTGATAGTGTGTTACCCAAGTTGGTATCCCCCGTAGGCCAAAATTATTGCTAACTTTTTGAAATGGCTTTTCTCATGCAATCATTTACTCTTTCATGGATAGTTTATGATTTATCAATGAAGTCAGACAATTTACAAAGTCTAATTTTGTACAACAATACAAAATATTCATTTAATTATTTTGTATTGTTTACAAAATTAGACTTTAACTACTTAATGAAGGTCGTTACAGTAAATTAAGATAATCCTTCGCAAAACAGAACTTGAGGCTAAAATCGAAAATTTACAAAACATCAAAGCGGTATTCCCATCTAAGTGATTGTACTGTACGGGGAAGTATAATTTATTTACTTACTTAATTAAGTCTTAAACTTAGAGAGGAACATTAACCCCAAGATGTTGCTATCTGGATTACAATTGCTAATAAGAACAAAAAAACATAGCAGCACTGATTTTTTGTGATCGCTCTGTTGTAATCTTGTAATCTGAAATCTGAAAACATTTTAGCTAATTAGCAAGTGAACACGTTTTCTTTTTTTTCTGATAAACTTAAACAAAAGTTTTTTGTTAGATTTTTCTTTTTGCTACACATTTTTTTATTAAATACGCACACAAAATTAGACTTTAATTAGTAATAGGGAAACAAAAGAAAATCTAAAGGCTCCTACAAACAGGTGCGACACGTGAAAAAATCGCGCGCGGCACAAAGGCACCGCTCGTTGCGCGACTTGCGGTGCCTTTGTGTCGCGCGCGATTATATCGCGTGTCGCGCCTGTTTGTAGAAGCCTTAAAGCTACGTACGCATTGAACCTAGTGAAATTACATCCTTCGATACACGCTACGCGGCTAGCGAAAATTCTAGAGCGTTCTTTTCACATCGCTACTCGCAAGGTGACTCGCTAGGCTCTAGGCGCTAAGCAAGCCACCTGTCGTCGGTGCGTACGTAGCCTAATACAATTTTCATAAAATGCAGAATTATAAGGAGGTACTATTTACACCTCACGGAACATGATGAGTTTAAACTTGAACTTATTTTTTTTTTCCTAAAGCGTCTCTATTTTCTTAAATCAAAAAACCATTCGATACCACTATTTTTGTTTGTACACAAAAATAAATGTATTCTGATCACGTATACACACATGTACCTACATATGTATGTACAGAAAACTATTAAACCTAACATGACATTTCATATTTAAATCAAAATACTTTTATTATAAACACAAGCCGTCCGGGTGGGTTCGGGTGTAATTGCCGGATATTAAATCTAAATAGTTGTTGACCACTAGTTAATACGTACCTTGGGTGCCGAAAGGTGTACTTTCCGACGATTTATCAGCTATAATGTTTAACCTCTGGACAACTGTCAAAACACACACACATTAGACCGTGATCACAGTATTTCAAATAATTTTCCTTCTATTTTCATGTATTATTATGTTATTTCTTTCTATTTTTTTTAGATATTTACCGTTTTTATTCTCCATCGGCGGAAGAGGCATAGCTATTGACAGAAAAGTCTTATTAAACCTTTGTAAGCAACGATTTCCTCGTCAATCAGATGCTATCAGATTATGATGTCTTCTTCAAAGGATTTTCGTAAATGGGAATGAAGTAAATAACCGCCAATGAGATAAAACGTCTTTGAAACTTTTATGTGTCGCTTAGAAACCTTGGTATAGGTACATTATAACGAATTTGAAGCATGTTTTACAAGAAACTGTAGATACAAATTTACCTATTTATTAATGAATTTACAATTACACAATATACTTTTTGAACCGTTCGGTATTAAAAGCATTTTAATGTTTTTTTTTTTAATAACCGATGTTTTCAAAACTCAATACAATAGGTAACACTAGCGCCCAAATTAAAATCTTTCAGACCCTTGAAACTTAAAATGAATAGCTGAACGATCAGTATACAATATGGAGACAATAATACGACAATAAATGAAAACACTAGCAATACTAACGCATAAGAGTATTTTGGAACTATTAAATAAATCCAATAAAGTGATTTATTCAAGCAAACTAAATCTATTATGAGTTTTGCCGATCAGCCGTCTAGCTATAGTGAGTAAAACTATTTATTTATTTTATAATTTATGTATACACAGTAAAATACATAGGGATATGACATAATTATAATTTAAGTACAAAGTTACTATTGCATATATTTAATTCATTTTTATACAGATTGGGAACGTCATTAGATTTACGAAGTTTAATTAACTGTGGTATTGTTGTCTCCACCTTGTATAGTATTCGAAGGTAGGTAAACGACAGCCAAATAAAATCACTAACAAAAATAACTTAAATACTTACGATACAATTTAATAGTGCCCTCAGTGTCACCGAGGGAATTTTTCGAAACACATTTATAGGTCCCGTAATCGGAACTAGTAACTCGACGGATTGCGAGCTTCAGCACTGATCGATATGACCCATCTATCTTATGCGGCTCCAGACCTCCCCCTGTATAACATGAAAATGTATTTAGCATATTACACGAAAAAAATACAATAGATACGTAGGTAACTCGGTATTCGGGAACGTTGCGACGCAAAATGTTTGGGCCGTTAAACACTTTTTGCTAATATATTTACGGTTCGAGTCTCAATAATTTAAAGATAAATAACATGGAAGCAGAAATAAAAAATCTGTAGAATAAACTTTTTTTTTAATATACGTTATTGTAACTATGTCAATTGGTATCATGTAATTCCCATTTCGATTACCTAAAAATATTAATCGATCTTCTTTTTACACTCACTGATCGTCTTTTTCATGATGTGCCCTACCCTAGCAACAGCGACTACCTTGAACGTAGTGGTTGGTCACAGGTTTAAAAGTTTTTTTTTATTAACGTGGAGAAATGCTCATGCTTTCTGCACTACCACGGGAAGATGTGCACTTATGTGGGACTCTAACCCACTAAAACTCCACGGTGTCCTCCTCTGCCGCTTATGGCGGGCACACGGGCACGCGTTAGCACTCATCCGTGAACCCGCCGCGGCTGTCCGTCACCAGACCTTCCTCTGGGGAGTACTCCCCATCACCGGCGCACCAGAACACATAGCACGCCGTGACCACCCCAGGGACTAAAGCAGCACATGGGCACCAGATGAGCCCGTATATGGGCACCCTTGGTCCCCCTGCGACGGGTCAGGTCATTGCCCCCGCCGCCTGCCAATTTTCAGCCGCAGAGGATAGGGAGAGCGGCCAACGTCATACCAACACTTCTCCATCCCTGCAGCCCCACCGCGTCCGCCATCACACGGTGGCGACCCCGTCAAGGCCGCGGAAGGTAGGGAGAGCGGCGCACCGCAATACCGGCACTCCTCTCCTGCCGCGGCCTCCAACCCTCAGCCGCGATGCCCCCGATACGACATCGCGGCCCGCCTCAGTTGCGATGTCGCCCAAGCGGCACCGCAACCTACTTTTGGCCGCTACGTCGTTGGCTTGTCAGCAAAAGCCCTAACGAGCGGCCCCTCCTCGGGTTCCTCTTCGCTTCACCGTGGGTGTCCAAGCCACGGCTACTGAGCCCCCCCGCCTCAACAATGCGGAAACCCACCGGGGGGGCACAGTTTTAACCTTTTTTTTTTTTTTTTTTGATCCGGGGTGGAAAATCCTCATGGATGTCCGCCGCCCTGGGGCGGGCGGCGGGGTCTGTCAGACTCTTACTGACTAAAAACCACCCCGGGTGTTCCATCTCACACCTACGCCGGGGGTCGCGGGAACGTACGATCCTTCCGCAACCCCCGGCTGGTGCCGGCCCGCCTAAGCGGGCCCCGTCTGGTCGGGGGGGGGGAGTGAGGTGTTTGACTCCCCCCGCGACGTCTAAGAGGGGCGCGCGTGGAACACATCGCGCCGCCACCTCGGGTCCTGATGTGTGGGGGGCGACGGACGTCCCCGAGTCCGTCGCCCCTGGACCCGTTTAGGGGGGCCGGAAGAGGGCGTTGTCCGCCCTCCGCCGACGCCCGGTGCGCCTGCTGCGGGCAGGGTGAGTGGACGAGATCTCCCTCTCCCTTTCCGCAGCCTCCTTCTGCGAGACGACTGTTTCACAGAAGGAAACCACCGCGTCCCAGGACTCCTCGCTGTCGACCATGGACTCGACCACGGCCGGCAGCGAGAGGTCACTGCCTACTTCTGAGATGAGGGCACGGCGCGGCTCCTCCCAAGCGGCACACTCTGCCAGCGTATGCCACGCCGTGTCCTCCCGGCAGTCGACGCAGTGGTGACACCGGGCGTCCGGCTCCCTGTTTATGCGACACAGGTACTTCCCGAAGCAACCGTGCCCCGAGAGCACCTGCGTCACCCGAAACGACAGGAAGCCGTGCCTCCTCCCGAGCCAGCGCTCGAGCACTGGCCGGACCGCCTCGATGGTACCGAGGCCGGCGGTAGGGCGCGAAAGCCTGTCCCGCCATTCCGCCACCAGGACCTCGCGAAGCTGAGACCGACGCAGCTCCATATGGCGCTGCGTCAGCCCCTCGCCACGCGCCCGCGCTTCCTCGCGCCACCGGTACAGTGACGCGAGTACTTTTGCCTCCAGGTCCCAGGGCGGGGATCCAGCCAGTGCGCAAGCCGCCTCGTAGGAGATCGTGCGATACCCCCGGACGACTCTGACGGCCATCGCTCTTTGCGGCTTTCGCAAGACTGCGATGCTACCGGCCGTCAGGTCAGTTGCCCAGATCGGGGCCCCATATAGGGCCATGGATCGCACAAGCCCCACGTAGAGCCGCCTACAGGCGGCGCTCGGGCCCCCCAGATTGAGAAGCAACGTTGACAGCGCCCCAGCAGCGCCCAACAACTTGGGCGCCAGCCGCCGGAAGTGGGGGCCGAAATCCCACCGGCTGTCGAGCACCAATCCCAGGTAACAGTTTTAACCTAACCTAACCCGTTTGGTCGGGTTGCCCTAGCTTACTTACTAACAACTTAAGCGGTAGGCATAGATGGTATTTAAAACAAACAGACAATTAAAAAAGGTAATTGTGTAGGTAAACAAGGCGAGAGAGCATCATTAGAAGAACAAAAAAGCTTTTAGGATCAATTAAATGTTTTTCTATAAAATGTTATGAAAACGAAAACAATACTTAAATATTTATTTAAAACATAGTAAAGGGCAATGGGCGGCCCTTGTGACATTTAAAAAAATCTGATTTACAATCACCAATAAAATAGCATTTGTGAGCGTTCAACTTTGGACAATCCTTATTGTTTTATTATTATGCCTTACTTTCCATTAATGAGATTAATTTTTGGAAAGTGACGATTATTTTGATAACTCGACACTGAATAGCAACCAATTTTGTAACGTATGACATTAAAATACGCGAGATATTTTGTGTGCAACATAATATGTACTTGTCAGGGTAGTTACAGTGAAGATCCCAGAGGATACGAGTGCTTTGAAATTTAAAGCTGGCCCCTAAGCGGATGAGATGCAAGCACCTAATGTTATTACGATTATATCAGTTTGTATTTATCTCCTAACGGCTTAAGAAACTTTGACATGAATTTACAGCGTGTATCAGAAATATGTGGTCAAACTTAAACACATCTCATACATTAAGGTCCAGTAGTTATTGCAGTTTTGTATCAGAAAGTTGAAATTTTTTTCGAGATTACGATGTTAGTTTTATGGAGAAAAGTTATTTAATTTGATGGTCTGTAGGTACCACATTCTTAAATTTTACCATACCGTTCTAATACACGCTATCAATTAGGTTTATGCCACTAATTGTAATGTCAAGAATGATTATAAACCTAGGCCGACATGAACCAGAGTCTTTTAATTTCCACAGAAGTAAAGGCCTCCACTCCACATCACATAAATAATGTTTAAGAAAAAAAGAAAGAACAATTTCACAGAAATAATTCCATTATATGTAAAATACAGCCCGAATACGTGGCTCAATGTAGTACTTTCAGCCAAAGTGGAAATATTTATGGTCCATTTCTTTTAATAAAATACAGTATTTGAAGTATGTAGGTGAACCCGTCAATTTCGCAAATTACTTTAGAAGTCTAGAAGTAGCAGTAGCCATGTATACACATTTTAACAAAGATTAATACGAATAAATATTGGCTTATTCTTTAAGTCTTCTTTTGCTTCTAGAGAAATCGACGATACAACGTTCGGCTAATTAACTACCTTACTTTCTTACTACTGTTACTGCTTTGTACTATATTACCTCTTTGAGAGCAATTTAAGCAATGTATTGTTTACTCACGCACTTTCAAACGAATGTAGCTGAGATTAATTACAATGTGAATGTAATTTATTATAAGAATTACTCTTCATTGAACAATGGGTATACCATACTATAGTTTTCGCGTTTTAGCATGGCAATAGCGGTCATTGCCACCTACATTTTCTAGCAATTTTTATTTCAAAAACTGAAATAAAGTCCAATAAGGAAAAACCATACGTAATTGATTGTTTGGGTTCCTACGGAGAGAAAGGGCAATGACCGCTATTGCCATGCTAAAACGCGACAACTATAACTATAGTATTTGAATTTGTGGTCGGAAAAAACCTACTTAAACATTCTTCATGACAAAATACACATTGGTATTATATACGCCAACTTTCATGGTGATCGGCTTAACGGTGCTAAACCAACATGAACGTGCCCAATTGAAGAACTCCGCGTGAGCGAAATAAATAAAATCCTACAATTTGAAATATAAGTAAGTTCGAAGTCTTTAATAATAACAGACATGCGTAGCATACACTGTTGGCCTAGGAAGTAAGCGCAGTGCGCTGTATCGATGTGAATCTGAGCTGAAAATTCTTCTAAGTTTTAAAGCAATCGTAAAACATTGTATAAAGACTTAGTTCAAGCAACTTGAACTTACTTAAACTAAGACCTTTAAAGATAAACTTAGCTGACGTAATATGTTAATACTACTGCATATACATGCTAAATATACAACCATGACGCGGCAGCGTAGGGTTGTACCGAAAGAGTAACAACAATCATAGCACGCCCGTAAGCACAGTTTTGTTTTGAAAGGCTTCCTTTAAACACGCGATGCCGCCCTAATGTGAATCAGATGAGGTCACCCCTAGTCTGCTAGTGTAACGCGAACGAAGTGAACTTGCTCACATTTTATCTTAAAACGCTTCGCTAAGCGCGACCGTAGCCGAACATAGTCTGCTTTTATACCAGAAACCATACCACAGAGCATCCAAGAATGAAAAGGAGTCATTAATCACGTTTGCCTAGATTTTTACCTCGTCTCACGAACACAGAGAACCATTTTTCGACTAAAGGCACAATAAAAACAGTGATACTTAAAAGCCACAGGGTACCAAAAAATTTGAGTCTACGCGCAAGTCCGAAATGAATTAGTTTTGCATTTTGCATCTACTCTAGTGTCCAATCTACATACCGAAGTTTGCCTAAAAGCTTATGAACTAAGCCTTTAATTGAGAGCTATTTCAGACTTTAAGTGAAATCACACTGGCTGCCCAAATATTAACATTACAAAGTTCGCTAAGTTCGAATTAGCATCAAGAGCTTAATTTTTGTAAGTCGTCAACCACACATTACTGAATAAATGGATATACGTAACAAGAACTGATGTATATCGAGCATCAAAAACTCGCCAACCATTGTGTTGAGAAGGATCACGTTGTGTTTCATTATTTTTCTTTTACAGGTCAATTTGTCAGCCAGCGATTTACCTTTTATTTAGAGATAGTCACAACAACATACAACTTTTAATGGCCACTGACTTATTTTTGGCAAACAAATTCTCATAAACGTTTTGTAGTTCCATCAAAAAGATTGTTCAAGTATTTGTTTGATCCCTAGTTCCTAGTGAATGGTTGACCTAAAAAAGTTGTTCGTAATGAAATAAAATATTATGAAGAAAAACTCAGATTAGATGGATTTTGCACACAAAAAAAAGCTACAAAAAGGCTTAAGACAACAATACTGCAAGCTATTACCATCAATCTAAGATACAATAACAATTTAATCCATACTCATCCATTGTAATTTTACACGTGTTAACGGCTGAGCGGATTTAGATGAAATTTGGCACACGGAGAAACCTAACCCATGTCATGGTTAGGTTAGGATACTTTTCATCTCGGCTGTAAGTTTTCGAGGGATAATTTCCGGTTTCCACGCCCCGAAGCCGCAGGTATAAGCTAGTTTCCTATGTTTTTTATTCAATAATTTAACTTTAACTCGTTGTCGACAGCAGCTGTCGCGTAAGTTTTCGATTACTCGCAAATTGCTATTAGTGGACCCCTAGATGTCGACACTGACAACCATGTTAGCGTCGACGAAATTCCGACTGCAACTCAGCTAATTGCTGTTTATTGTGGCAAAGTGTCTATAATATTAAAGTATCTATCGAAACATGGTCGATAGGTAAACATCTATAGAATAGAATAATCTTTATTAAGTACACCATATAAATTACAGATGTAGAAAAAATGTTAGGCTCAGTAGTTCCGGAGATACCGGCGCGCGTGGGAAATGATAGATTTTCATCTATATTCTTAAATAACTTTAAAACTATGTATATTATAAAATTATTTTAAAAAATGAGATATTCACAGCAAGCCCTTTCATTTCACACGGTAGATACAGTTGGCAAATCTTTTCCGTTTCATTTTCTAATTTGCCCCCAAAAGTGATCCCCATATTCAAAACTCATTTATTTACGTTACTTGTCCGTGTTTGGGTCATAGAAATTCATATGTGTACAAAATTTCAACTTAATCAGTTCTGTAGATTCGGAGGAAATGGGCTGTGACAGACGGACGGACCGACAGAAACACGACTGATCCTATAAGGGCTCCGTTTTTCATTCGGACGTACGGATACTTAAAAATAAAACAAGCAACTGATTTGAACTATTTATTGATCTGGTCAGGTCAGCCTGACCAGACCAATAAATAGTTCAAATCAGTTGCTAGTTTTATTTTTAACCTGAGTAACTATTTATTGACCTGAGTCACTAAATATTTATAGCCTTTTGCACTACACAACAAGAATACATCATTTATAATATTCACTACTTCGCTCCCAAGATAATAACTTCGAATAATACAAAGTTTTAATCAGGGAAATGAATTTCGTTCCGTTACCACTTATGTTCATCGTATAACGTTCCAAAATATTAACAACGTAATAAAAGAAAACGTTATAGAATACCATTTTCGTAGAACAATAATTATAAGTAACGTTATAGGTATCAGTAACATTAAGCTTATCCGCTTGTAATAACGTTACAGGAGGAACGTTATAGATTCATTTGTAACGTTATTCTTCATACTTTTTCGTCATCTTATTAAATAAGTCATGAAGCTGGCAAAGTTGAGTACCATCGTTATACTAATAACGATATATTGATAATATTTTTACTGAACAGTTTAAGATTTCGTTCCGTTTGTCAGTATCGTTATAGCCAAGGAATTAATTTTGTTACGATCCTGGTGGAAAGGTACAAATTATAATTTGTACCGTTCCACCAGGATCGTAACAAAATTAATTCCTTATCGTTACCGGAACTACGCGTAACGTTATTTTGAGTAACGTTTCAAGTCCCTGGTTTTAATCAAATTACGACATCACACAGAAAGAGCGCAACGTACGCATAACAAATAATAAAATAAAACATTATCTCATAATGAAAATGTAAAAGTAATGAAAGTGTGAAGGTAAACAAAGGATTTGTTAATTTTGTTCCAACAATGGGAGCAAGCACAGCTACGTAAAAGCCAGAGTACATGGCACTTATTACTTTAGATATAAGCACTAAGTTCATGTCCACGTTATACGAATATTCATCCCAAACGTAACTAGTACCAGTTACGTTTGGGATGAATATTCATTTTAATTGGGCACTAAACGAAACGTATAAATATATTTAAGTGAACGCTAGCGTAAGCGGCCGTCTAAACGCCTAAATCCAATGCGGGTGGAGATACATTAGGTCGATTTCTGTGGGCTTTTGTGGATTATTAAGATAATAATACCCTTCATGCTAGAAAGGATTTGTTTAGTGAAATATGTAGATAATTTTTTTTTTTTATCTATTGCGTTGACCACAACTGGCATTTCACTAAACAGGATTTGATTACGTTTTAGTAGCATGTTTTAGTCCCGCCATTATTCAACCACAATTCCGAACAGTGGCCAAATTTTCCAAAATAATTTACTGATTTAGGTATTTGACTTGGCGCTCTAATCCAGCACCTTTGAGCCTACAAGCCCTTTATTTCGTTGGTACCAATAAAACAAAGGGTTCGGCGATAAATTAGGAATTATAACTGAATCATTTATTTTGAAGCTGCATTACAGCCACCGCAGAAGCATGGAAAATATTTGGACATTTACTAACACAGCACACAGGTTCAGTTTCGGTTTTTCATTTGCACAGTCTACACATTTCGATAGGACACTGATAAAAATATCTAAATAAAGGCTCGTACAAACAGGCGCGACACGCGATATAATCGCGCGCGACACAAAGGCACCGCTCGTGCGCGACTTGCGGTGCCTTTGTGTCGCGCGCGATTTTATCGCGTGGCGCGCCTGTTTGAAGGAGCCTTAAATAGTGACTGTCTATAGGACTTTTCTAATTCTCGGTTCTTATAAACAAAATTGAAACGTTCTGCTTACCAACGGTAGTTTTTTTTATTGCCAAACTGGGCCTAACAATAGATTCGTAAGCTAATTTTACCTGTGAACTACTTCCATATGGGAGGGTCTAATATGCAATGCTATGAGGTCTTGCTTTATTATTGTTAAGATATAAGAGTCTTCATTTTAACCAATAACGGTCCGTTAATTGTAGGAATCAGCCATTACTCATTTTATTATATATGTAGGTATATTTTTTTACCCTTTTGGTATGCAAATGTACAGAGGTGGATTTACGGCATAAGTTTTGTTTTTTTTTTAGTAATACAAAGAAACACAATTACAAAAATGCGTTGCTTGTTTTTGTTGCGTAATTTGCATAATGCACTTATAAAGCCACACAATATACTTGTGCAGCCAGGCGGGTTTCTAACTTTTTAGTATTAAAATAAAGCGTAAAATATAATCTTACCAACGGGGACGATCTCGCCGTTATCTCTGCTCCAGTAGCTGACTGGTTTAGGATATGCCTCGGTCTCACATTCCAGTACTAACTCGGTGCCTAGCGCGGCCCCCACCAGCTGGTTCCTTATTGTTATCACCGGGGGAACTAAGGAAAGAAAAGTAATATAAGTAAAGTTTTAAACACGTGAAACTACAAGGAAAGAGTCTGATGTTGTTGTAATTTTTCGCACTGACTTTTGGCCAATCAAAGATAGCAGACTAGCCAGTCGCTGATCATACTTTAAGCATGCAACGTTTATAAATAAACCCCTGAGTTTTTGTCAACTTATACAGAGTCGCCACCCTGTATAAGTTGACAAAAACTCAGGGGTTTATTTAAGGGTTTATTTAGTCACCTGTAACCGTCAAGGAAGTGATTCTACACGTCATTCTAAACAACTTTTGCTATCAAACTCATACCCGAATAAAGTAAAGAGAAAAACTTTTCATACGTGCATCGAGATGATCAGTCTACTGTTGAATGGAATGGAATTTGTATTTTTTTCACGAATCGGATAAGAGTTTCGTAGCGAAAGTTGTTTATAATAACGGATGCAATCGCCCCCTTGACGGTTACAGGTGACTAAATCACCACTCTGTATAAGTTAACAAAAACTCAGGGGTTTATTTATAAACGTTGCATGCTTAAAGTTAAATAATGATTAACACTTTAACCATACATTTTTGACGTTTAAACGTCTCTTATCTAGAAGTAACTATTATAAATAATGGGGTCAATGTTTTTAGGTACAGACGCCAGCACATCAAGCTACCAGAAACTGTCAAATTTTCCCAATCAACTTTAAACCTTATGTTTTAGCGATAAAGTTGAAAATCTATTAAAGAAATTTGACAGATTGTAGTAGGTTGATGTGTTGGCGTCTGTATAATGTACAAATCGTTAACATGATATGTAGTAAAGGCCCACCAACTCATTCAAGCGTTTAAACCAGAGCACAGAAATAGAATATAGTAATTCGATAAGCGTGTTTATTTTTACCCGACTGCGCCAGAAGGAGGGTTATGTTTTTCGAGAGTATGTATGTTATGATATGTGGTGCCTGCCTCAATAGTTGTTCACACCCCAAACGATCCTTCCTCCAAACAATAAAACCTCAGATTTTAAAGGGAGCCACGGAATCTCGGAGCTGACCTCTACAACCAACAGAATGCTTTGTGCATTTCGCTCTTTTGACGCCTGACCTGCCTGCACGTAAACACAAGCATGTAATCCGATATCTCACGGGTTGATTAAGTACCAATTAGGTACCGGCAGTAATTTAATAGGTAATTGTTCCGTAATCATTATCTGTAATTTGACAATTTCGTTTCAAGGTAACGCTTATTACGGCCAAAGAGTTAGTTAGACGTACATAATTGTCTGCATCTGAATTACAAATAGTCAGTAATATGTCTATGGTACGCTTTCCTATTACTGGTTGGTGGTCCTGACTACTACAGGCACTGGCACCCCATGACTTTCTTTATTTTTAATGTCAAACAAATAGGAAGAGGTACTCTTGCAAATAAGAAAGAGTACACCAAGATTGTCCTGCACATCGACCTTTGGAAAGAGACAATCGGCTAATTTCGGCTTCGTAGAGCGTTATCTCTGTTGCACGAAATACAAACAGTCCGTTATCTATTAGGAGTTGTTAAAACAATTATGATTTGCTTCTTTTGATAATTATTTTTATTCTTTGTATAAACTACACCAATTTCCAAAGGTCGATGTGCAATATTTATCGCCGGGTACTGTACGAGTTGCTTGCCAGTTCTTCACTATAAAAACAAAATGTTAATTTGGATACATCATACGATACGATAATCTTTATTGGGGTATTCCTTGAAACGCACCAACTTTGAAACGCACCAAATGAAACGTATATCGATATCATTTATTACGAATCCTTCATGCTCTTCTCTATGTTTCATCGTTGATGTGTTTCGAGAAAAAAAATTATATTTTTAATTTTTTTTTCGAGGAATACCTACTTTTGGTGCCTTTCAAAGTTGGTGCGTTTCGAGGAATACCCCAATGTATTGAAGCTAAAATAATGTCTAATTGGAATTGCGAGCGGTACTACTAGTGGTTAATGCCTCGTCTCTCAAGCACAAGGTTGTAGGGTCAAATCCAAACAAGTAACAATGTAACTTTTTTCATATATTTTTTCTAAGTTTATCTTGGACATTTTTTACATTGGTAAAGGAAAACATCGAGAGGAAACCTGGACTTATAATCCCCGAAATCGCCAACCCGCATTGAGCAAGCTTGGTGACCACCGCTCATACCTTCTCTGTATTAGAAGAGGCTTTTGCTCTGCAGTGGGACAATAATAGTCTGGTATTGTTACTTACATTGTACTGTTAGCATGATTCTCTTGCTCACAGTCGGAGGTACGCCGTTTGAGGCTATGCACAGGTAAGCCCCCGCATGCTGCCGCGTCACCCGAGTTATGTTCAGCTCCGTCCCCTCGTATGACGTCACTACAACAAAAATATACGGTAAACGACTAGCACATGAGATATTTTGCCACTGAGATGGCAACGAACCTCAATGAGTCTATTATTGCAGACATCCATAGGTGGCGGTGACTGCTATCTAAAGGCCAATTTCCGTAATCAATAACGTACAGACGCCAGCACATCACCTTACTACAATCTGTCAAATTTCTTTAATATATTTTCAACTTTATCGCTAAAGCATAAGGTTCTAGGTTGATTGGGAAAATTTGACAGTTTCGGGTAGCTTGATGTGCTTGCGTCTGTACAAAATCTAGTTGCAATCTCATCTCAGCGACAGTCAATGTTAAAAAATTGTCAAAAATGTAAGGAAATTTGAGGTGTTTTTGACAGATTGAGACTGAGATCAGACTGTGAACGTTCTTAGAATTACCAGAATTGCCCCTCAGGTGGACTGAGTACTTGTTTGCCACGGAATAACGGTAAAAAAATCAAAGCTTACAATATCTTGAAGCGAACTACAATAGAATTAAGAAAAGCACTAGATCAGAGGGTCAATTCCCATTTTTTTTTTTCAATATCGTTTGCATTGTAGCCTCAGTCTCAATGTGTCAAAAGTACCTCATTATTGACAAGTTTTTCAAAACAAATCAATTTAAAAGTCATTTATTCAAACCAGGCTGAGAATCAGCATATTTTGAATGTCAAAATTACATAGGACAGTCCCCCCAAAACCACTTTCTAGTGCTTTAGCCGTGGAGAAGAAGTGACGCAACAAGCTCCCCAGCAGCACAGCTGTCTGTACAGTTAGGAGAACTTGATTCTATACAATAGTAAGTAATATTAAAATTACGAAACAAAAACATTATATTTGCCACATATGTCAGTTAGCACACGCCAATATATATTTTTTTTTTTATTTTTTTTTTTTTTGCCCTCTCACTGAGAGGAGGCCTGTGTCCCAGCAGTGGGAACATTATAGGCTGATGATGATGATGAATATATTTTGACATTGACTGTCTTCGAGATGAGATTGTGACTAGATTTTGAAGGCTTCAATTACAGGAATTGACCTCTAGAACTAGATACTAAGCTGTCTTATGACGTGTGTGTCTTGGTACCCTACCTAAGTATCTCATGCTAAAAAATAAGCCATACAACTCGACAAGACAGGAGATCAAAACTAATCACGAAAGGTACGTATCGAAATGCACTAGATGTTCATTATAAACCGCTTTAAACAATATAACTAAGTTGTAGGTATATTGCAAAATACTAAGTACAAACCAAGTTATGCAAACTACAACAGATGCAAAGTAAACAGTTCAGTTCATGTGTATGTAAACGGCATGTTTACGTATACGTTTGAGTAAGGATCTCTGAGATACATGTTGAGATGGGTCAGGGAACTGGGAGCTAAACAGGATGTATACCTCCGTCTCTTTCGCACACTGAAGTTAGATTAAAATAATAGCCCCCTCGTAGGGCTGCGTTTCCACCGGAGATGTGCGAGGATGTGTAGCGAGGGATGTGTGTGAAACAAACCAATAACAACGCTTCATTTTCATAGCTTGAACTAAGTTAGCGTTGTTATTGGTTAGTTTTACACAAATTCCTCGCTACGCAGCCTCGCTTATCTCTGGTGGAAGCGCAGCCGATCGACAAATGGCATATAGGTATACAATGTGTAATTGAATGAATGCATATTAAGAAAGTAGTTTGTTGAGAATCGTCTATGAATCGATTTCTGTCACTTTTGATATAGGCATTTTTTTCCAAAAATATTTAAATCTACAAGTCACACATCCCCTGTATAGTCAAAACAAACTAAAATAGATGAAGTACTCATTACGCTAGAATCTTAAACGTGTATGACTGTGTGCGTTTAATATGACAACAATGTTCTCCCACAATCACTGATAAATAAATTTAAGAAATAAACACTGTATTACACATAATAGCAAACATTCTGGTGGTGCGCGTTAATTCCGGGACATGTTGTATATAAACAGGCAAAGCATAACTTTGACATCGCCCTTCTTAATATTAGACAGTAAGGTTTTTTTCGCACAGAACTGTGAATATATTAAGATAGTTTTAGCCATTAACCTTATTATTTTGCTGACTGTAGCTACATCCATAGATAAAGCCTGATTTACAAAATGCTGGTTAATTGCCTGTATCATACTACAAGTTGAAGCAACAATAAAAGTTGCACCGTCAAAACAGTGCTTAGACGATACAAGTCATCTGTTGCTTCAATTTATTGCATCTCATAGGCAACAAACTTGCATCGTGTAAGTGGGGCTGAACGGGTCCCAAGGCCGCAGAATCTTTTGTGGTGGAAATCTTGCATTTCCCAAGAGAAACAAAGTCATTTTCCTCAATCTACATGTCCACTACGTGCCACCGTTCTTGATCCCAAGTCTCATGAGAGTTTCATTTTTCGGGCACAATTCCACGGAACTCCGTCCGTGGATGTATTTGGAATTTGGTTTCTAGTAAAACGGAATATCTAATCAATTAACTTAGTCTATTGCAGTTTGCTACTGGATGTAGTCATCTTCCAATTTGCGGTACAACCGACTTATTTAACCAGTCTGTCACTCAAGTCGTAAAACTATCAAGACATCATCAAAATTGGCTAAATTATATTATTCTCATCTCACGTTTCTTCAAAACATTGGATTGAAGCGAAACCTTGATACCTAAGTTGAAAAGTACCAAGAAAGTTCGCGCAATATGAATATGAATTGGTACAAGGGATATCAAACGCGCAAACTGTTACCATTAATCCAGTACATGATTTTAGACCCCCCAGCGTAAACATTTTGCGAGGGTTAATAAAAAAGTCTGCTGTTTCATAGAAAAGTGCAATACTCCAATCAATCGGCTTAGCCTTTTGCTATATCAGGACCAGCATTAAGCCAAGCATTTTTATATACGATTAATCATCCAACTTATAATATGCTTGCTCTTCTCATTAAGTTGAAGAATTTCGAATGGAATTTTATTATAATATTTTACACAGTTACCAGTTATGTTATTATGACCACAAACTCAGCAGCAAACCAACATTATTTTGCAGCGCCCTGACAGGGTTCATGTACAGACGCCAGCACAGCTACCCGAAACTGTTAAATTTTCCCAATCAACTTTGAATCTTATGCTTTAGCGATAAAGTTGAAAATCTAAAGAGATTTGACAAATTGTAGTAGCTTGATGTGCTGGCGTCTGTACAAAAACCGATATTAATTATTCTGTAAAATGTGTGATGTACATGAGAGCAAATAAATAAATATAACTATGTTGGGATCTGCTTCCAGTCTAACCAGATTCTACTGAATACCAGTACCCATTTTACATGGAGTGCAAAACCTACACGGTTGAAATGTATGATACACAAGGCTTTTTTTAATAACTTACTTAATTTTTCTACAGTTTGCGCGTCGATGTCCCCTTACATCGTGTAGGTATATACCTATACATGTGTATATCTCCAAAAAAACTTTTTTTCAAGTCCAATGGCTTAAGATTAAAGACTCCAGAATGTTTCATGTAACACCTTCACCTTCACTTTTGCAATTTAAATTTCGTATTTTTTTTATTCAAATTTGTCTAATACAGTAAAGATCTTGCAGTTAACACTTAAGGGCCTGATCGACGAGCGAGTAAAACCGACGGTTTTATGGCTCGTCGGTAAAGCTCGCCGGTGTATCATGGCAATACCGCGGTTTTGTGAGTTGACGAGCCTGGCTCGCGGCTCGTCATGTTTGCTTCATTTTTTACTCGGCTCGTCGTGTAAAACCGTGCGAAACCATAGGCAGCATGTCTCTGGAATAATTCTTCCCAAAGTTTGCCTAGATATTAAAGTAGAATACTGCAGACTGGTTTGGGTTTTACCTTCTACCAGGTAATCTCATTGTAGCAGTCAAACGTTCATGAGGAGAAATAGCTTCTCGCATTATAGTGTTTTGCTTCTGTATCAGAGGTGCTACTAAAGACAATAATTCGTCGTACAATTCTTCAGACATTCTCAGATAATTTCTGTAATCGAATGGTTCTACCGACAACTCTCTAATTAAATGTGTATGTGATAACGCTTGCCTTCTCTGAATCCATCTTTTGACCCAAACCCGCGGGCGTCGCTTTTTTTTTTTCATGAAATCATGGTATACTATAATACCAAGGTAGCACAAAGCTTCTTCGAATTTCGAACAAGACATGTTTACCACACTTGTATTCAGATACAACTGTCTTACTCGCAGGTCGGTCAGCACCGACGAGCCGCGAGTAAAACCTACGTTCTTTAAAACCGCGGTACAGGCTCGTACGTCGATCACCCACTTTAAACAGTATTTACCTTGCATTCCATCTGAGATGGTAATAGGTTTGGAATGTTCTCTTCGCCAAGTAATTTGCGGATGCGGTGATCCCGTCGCGGCACATGTTAAATTTATCGAGGCACCCTCCCGCGCCGTCTGGTCCGTGCTCGTGCCTCGGTCGAGGATATCGGGAGGTACTGCGGGATAAGAAGCTAATGTTAGAAAGAACCGTGGAGTCAGATTTATGCTCGCATAGGGATATGTTGAAATTTTAGGTTCATCGAAAATCAAATCTGCCTGAATTTTCCTATACAGGGTGGCAAGAATATCGACGTGTAACCTGTTACATACCTTCGATTCAGTAAATGATTCTGAACTGACCTGCATTGATTTTTTTTTTTTTATAACCATCTGTATGTTTCTACGATACATCTAGAATCATGTGCTAAATTCATGGTTTCATTTTGCGTGTCGATGTCGAGATGCCACGCTGTATAGCTAGATATATAGCTATTAATAGAATAATTACTATATAAGGTATTTTACATAAAAAAGGTGTTACATTTCCAATTAAAGTGGTGACTCCTGAACTAGGTGGTACAAGTGTTAAAGGACCAGCTAGCACTAATAAGACATGTGTTTCACCCTACTCAAATTATGTTTTGAATCTCAGTTTAACTAGAATTCTTATTCATGGATCATACATTTTACATAGCCTTTCGTTTCTAAGCCCAAGTAGGTACTATACTTAGAATATCTGTAGGTGTAGCTTTCCTGGAAAACGGCTGTTTTGGCTTTGAAACTAAATACATCGTCTAGGTATAATGTGTTTTTTACCGAAGTCTAAATCTTCATCATAATATAAATATTAATTATATAACTGTACTATATAACGTCGAGGGTAATTTTAGAATGATTCTGAACTCGGAATAAATATCAGTTTCTTACTATGAGCCTGTCTAGATTTGAAATCGGTGAAGACCAACTATAACAGTCAGCTAAGAAATGCCGGCGCCATTGTTCTCACATATAGAAGCAACAAGAATAATGTACCCAGGATTTTGTTATATCTGGATGTAAAAGAGTTCCCATGGGGTTTCTGTTACGTTCTTCTCCATAGAGATCTACGTTTTGGAATAGGCAACTGACTTCAACTTTCTGACTAAGTAACCGTCTTTTCGACAATTCAAAAATACCAGTAAATGGTTTAAAAAATAAATGCTTTGAGTTTGAGTTTTGAGGCATCTAGTGTTAAAATATTGACCAAAAATTGAAGTGTCTTAAAAGATCATACCTTAAATCATCATCATCTTATACTTACAGAAATAAACATAATTTCATTTCATCATTCATTCAACTTACCAACAATATCTAAATATCCCAGCTGTGACTTCATAGGATCCGTGTTGATCTGGCACATGTACCATCCTCTGTCCGTCTCCCGCAGCTCCCTAATGTGCAGGAACCAGGTCCGGTGGTCGCTGTGGGTCACCCCCACTCTCCGACTCCTCGATATCACGTGCGTGTGGATTGTGAGAATGGTCTGCGTGTCAACCCGCAACCACGCAACCTATTATGAAATGTTTACGGCCATTTTAAAACACCATTACGACCACAAGAGCCCTTATAAAAATCGAAATAAGTTCGCTAAACTACCAGTTTGTTAGTAATGCGACATTCGCGTACTTTCGTACACTCATATGCAAACATTGATTGAAAAAGTTTCTCCGAGGTTCATAAGACATTTTTAGGAGTTTTGTAAGGTAACAGTGAAATACGATACTGTTGGCAGTAAGTCATTACGACGTTTTGCATGGTAACTTTGTAATAGTTCGGAAAGTTTTGATAAACTGATCAAAAACCGTTTGGACCGACCGACCGCTTGAGCGATAATGGATCAGTGCGCTCAATAAAAACTGCGACAGTAAATAATCATTCAGGGAAGATACATGCAAAATGTAATCAAATTACTTCATTTTGTTTTACACGTTAGTGATTTATAGATAACGAGACGAATATTATATTATAATGATGATACAGGGTGGCATCCCGATATCGAAGCGCAAACTGTACCCATAAATTCATCACATGATTCTAGACCCCCAGGCATAGAAATTGTTCGTCGGTCATTAAAAAAAATCTATGAAAAAATGTTCCATAGAAGTGTAAACTTATACGATCAAAATGAATGCGTTGGCAGTTTTCAACGCAGGGATTCATTTTGGATTGAGAACCATCGATGGATTCTGAACCATGTACTGAATCCATGGTACGCGTCGATGTCCTTGCCACCTTGTATAGACGCCAGCACATCAAGCTACTACAATCTGTCAAATTTCTTTAATAGATTTTCAACTTCATCGCTAAAGCATAAGGCTCAAAGCTGATTGGGAAAATTTAACAGTTTCGGGTAGCTTGGTGTGACGCATTTTTAAATTAGTGTAAATCCAAAAGCAAATTCTAAGTTCTCAATCACAGGCGACTTCTCGTCGCGTCGTTAAATGGTAGTCTTTTCTTAACTTAAAAGCAGTTCTGTGTATCTATTCTTAGACAATTAGGATTAATTTAAGATGGAGCAGTCACGATCTGTCGTGTCGGAGTGACGTGTAAGCTCCACTAACAATACACCTCTCCATTTCTCATTTGTAATTTAAGAGCCTCTTTAGAAATTACAATATTACAAGCATGAGCTACTGAATGTCTAATATCTAGTATTGTTGGGTTGTCTGATTGGCAGTTTAGCTGTACAAGAACTTTTGGTGCGTGGCGAAAATCTGAACTAACGCCGCCATCTTGTTTTAGGGTTTCGTCCCTCAAAAGTAAAAATAGAACACTTATAAGATCACTTCTTTATCCGTCTGTCTGTCCGTCTGTCAAGACCCTTTTTTTCAAGAACACGTGGTGTTCGATGTAATAATTACGATCGAACACGTTTTGCTGATCTAGCTAACCAATTACGCCGCGCTGAGTGCGGCGCGGCATCAGTGCATAGTCGGACAGCAAACCGGGTGCATTCGTACTTATTAGCAATTCATTCATAAGCATTTAGCGCACCATAGTATAGCAACCGTTTTAGCAATAAACCTTTAAAGTGTAATGAAGTGTTTAATTTAGCAGCATAGGTCTATACCACTTAGGTTGCGACTCCTACACGTGGTGTTATCAAGTTGAAATTAATAACAACTACTTAGGGCTACAATCTCTTGAAGCAGTAAAGCAATCAAATTTCTAAGTCAACGCCATCAAAAGATACAGGCATTTATGTACCGTTTATGTCGCATATTTTGACACTCGCAAGGGAATCAAAACCTATAGGGTACTTCCCGTTGTCCGAAATTCATGAAATTTGGCAAGATGCATTGTCAAGTAGCACAAGTAAATGAAAAACTCCGAAAACCGTAAATTTGTAGTTACATACCTACAAATTTGTACGGAACCCTCGGTGCGCGAGCCCGACTCGCACTTGACCGCAATACAATTTCACACAAATATTTACCAAAACAACGTCAATAACGCAATTAATGTTGTTGATCTGCTAAAATGAAAGCCAATACCACTGTTAGTGCCTTACGCACCTACCCCGATGTTCAGCATGGAGTACCAAAACCGAGTAGGTATACGAAAATTCCAAAATGTATGGGTCTATAAATAAATGTTATGTTCAGGAACATTGTATTCTAAATTCTGAACATAAAACATTACATACTTCAATCAGTATAATAAACATGATCCTGAGTACAATCACAATTAAATTTCAAAGAAAAAGTCTTTGTTGATTTTCCAAGTAAGGGCCTACGGCTAATCTCGTAACCAGAATGGACACGATACTCCCACATAATCCCACGTAATCTCAAATATTTATAATTATGTACTTCACTTAAAAGTTCAGAAGCCCGTTCTTAACAAACACGGCAAGTTTATGCAGAAAGCTGGAGAAAATCTAAGCGCTTTCAACAGCGTGTTCAAGATAAGAGCTGTAGGATTCTAAATTCTCTAAGTCGTCTTTTATTTAGCATATGCAATATCTCGCTGGTAACCTAGCATAAGCTTTGGACTTCTTTATTCCCCCGTTTTTCAGGCTTTTTTACTAAATTTGGCTTGCCAGACTTTCCGGAGGAAAGTTTTATTCTCATTCATAATTAATTTCTTTATGATTTGACTAAATATTTGACTTTTAAGAAACCATCCAAGTAGGTTAAATACTGGCACTGTTACATCCAGCATCCAGCATAATCAGCCTATAATTTTCGCACTGATGGCACTCAGGCCATCTCTCGGCGAGAGGGAATGGGCCGTAATCTACCACGCGGGCCCAGTGCGGGGTGGTAGATGTCACAGTCATGTCTTCCAACTTTTGGTTCTAGGACAGGCAGAGGTGATGAAATAATTTACATTAATTTACACAAAATTAAAGCGCCTGTCAGGGTTCGAACCTACAACCTCGTAAGTCACGGGCCCCCAGTGCTCATATAGAGTACCCGGCGATAAATATTACACATCGACCTTTGGAAAGAGACAATCGGCTAATTTCGGCTTCGTAGAGCGTTATCTCAGTCGCACGAAACACAAACAGTCCGGTATCTATTAGGAGCTGTTAAAAAAAATTATGATTTGCTTCTTTTGATAATTATTTTTATTCTTTGTATAAAATACACCAATTTCCAAAGGTCGATGTGCAATATTTATCGCCGGGTACTGTACCTAGTTTTTTAATTTCCACAAGCTTTCATAAAAATTCAACAATAAAAACAGAAAAACGGTACTACAAAGGCACAGACATCTGCAAATTCGTAACTGCCACTACGGTGTAATATAGTAAAGGTGTCAATGTTACGGACCTTGTACGTAGACAGGTTGTGTACGGAGCACGCGAGGATCGCCTCCCGACCGAGCGGCGCGGTCACATTTGCTATCGGTGCGCTGAAACCCGGCTCGTCTGAAACAATGTATGTATTTATTACATCTTTCATAGTGTACGTTGGAGTTATGCGGCATCGCAGCGAGTTAAAACTTGCATACACTAACTTATAGAAGTACTTTTCTACATTGATGTTTAATTCCTTTACCATACTGAGGTAGGTTTTATGTTACCCAGTACCTACTTTTTATAATAATCTTTATTTAATAATAATTTATTTTATTCAAACACATCCAAATTTTTGTTAGTACCTGCTTACAAATGACGTTAGTTACCAATGATACAAATACACACCACAATAATTTATTATGACCAAATTACATAACAGAAGTAGGTACACACTTAAATATTAAAAAAAAAACACTATCATCTCTACATAAATTGAAATCTTATTAAAAGATTTATAACATACTAGCTTCTGCCCGCGACTTCGTCCGCGTGAAATTTCTTGTTACTCCGACCCACCCCGTCGCATCGCATCGCCTGCCCGCGCTATTACTTCGTTTTTGCTTAGCGTTCTTTCTGACTTTTTTTTTTTTGCTCGGCTTCTAAAGATCATAGCGTGATGTTAAATAGCCTATAGCCTTCCTCAAGAATTGGGCTATCAAATGCAAAAAGAATTTTTCAAATCCGACTGGTAGTTCCAGAGATTAGCGCGTTCAACCAAACAAACAAAAAAACTCTTCAGCTTTATAATATTATTAGTATAGATTTTTTATTTTACTTAAGGATTTTATTTAGGCCTGAAAGTTTTTGTAACTTAATGGAAACTAACTCGCACTTGGCCTACTCTCTGGTCACTAAGTGCCCTATAGCAATCGGTATATAAAGAACTCATAGAAACACACCTGCTTTTCTATTGTAGCAAGAGACACAAATCATATGCGTATGCACTTTCGAAGCTAGTGTCTTCTAAATGCCTTTTTTTTTTTTTTTCACGGAGTATGTGGGACTCCCTGCCAAGGTGGCAGTATACCCACTAAAACTCAGCGGTGTTCCCTCGTCGCCTTGATGGGGGGGTCATGGGAATCCGGCTCAGCCTTTGCGTCCACAACCCCCCCGGCGCATGCCCGCCTAACTGGCGGGCCCCGCATGTCCCCCCGGCTGGGGGGCTACGGGAATGGCCGGGAACACCCGGCCATTCCCGTCCGGCACTGGTGGAAGCCTGTGCAATACAGGCGAGGGTGCCCCCGCACCCGTCGCCTGCTGGCTTCCACCTGGGAGTCTTCTAACTAGCTTCGAAAGTGGCGAAGGTTCCATACAACTCGATTCCTACCGGCTTCCCTTTGAAAAATGGCACAGTCAGTATTCTATAGACAAATAATAAACATATTAAAGATATCTACTCCGGCTTACCTCTTACAAAAATTGACCCTTCGCTACTGCTAGCTTCTGCCCACGATTTCGTCCGCGTGAGTGAAATTTCTTGTTTTAACATAAACGCAAACTTGAAACGTGCAGCGCTTTGAAAACTACAGTAAAGCAAGAAAAGCCCTTTGTACACGGCACGGTTTCTTTACGGTGCGGCGAATAAACCGCGCCGTAGAAAAAACCTTTCCGTCAACAAACTTCCATAGTTAAACCGCGCCGTAAAAAAAAAGGGGGCTGTCAGCAAGCTTCCATAGTGATCCCTACAACACCATGCCTACTACACACGGTGGATAAACCGTAGTTTTTCACGGGAAGAAAAACGTATGTGTACAATGGGCCGAATTGTCATCTCCTATCGGCACATCAAAGTGAAAGGTTACATTATACATAACAATTCTATTATACACACATAAAGTTAGTGAAAGCCGATTGGGTGTACCGTCACTTTTTGGTCGAATACACCTGCCTCACGCCATAGAAAACCTTTACACGGAACGGTGCCAAAATACAACTCATTACTTTTTTTACGACTTCGCACAAACTACGGCAGTTATTCAAACGTTTCGTGTCTTTTATTTTCAAGTCACTGAATAGATTTGTTTTAATGTTAGACGATATAAGCTCGTAAAGATACAGATATTAGCAACACCCCACTCCTATAAATGTTGATGTTTTCACCTTTTGGGAAATCGCGTTCGGTTTGCTACCAACAACACGAGCGGAAATTTTAATTAAATTTAACCAATTTTGTAAGGAACGTTTATTCAAAGGGTCTTATTGATTTAACATGCAGGTAACATGGCGCCTGATTAAAATGTTAAACCATATTTTTAAGTTTCAGCAACGGACGAACAACGTTCTGCTAATTAGGAATCAACGATAAAAATCGATATTAACAATAAAATCAATTCAATTAAAGCTTTTACACGTCATCTAAATTGAATTTTACTTTTGTTCTGATTTTTTTTTTGTTGGGCTTTACTGTCCCACTGCTGGGCAAAGGCCTTCCCCAAATCCAACCAAGATCTCTCTGCCCACGCCACCGAGAAATAATCCCTCGCGGTACGGTTCCAGGTCATCTCGCCATCTGTTTGTGGGCCGGCCTCGGCGCGCTTTCCACCGTCAGGCACCCATTGTGTGGAGACTTTTGCCCTGCGCTGGGCAAAAGGCTGATGAGGACATTGTTTCAATTAAAGTTAAATATTAAGCTGAATAATTAAGATAAGGCCGCCCATTGTATGTTTTGTACGTTATTAACAAATAATCGTATTTTTTTGTTATGTATTTTATGGTGTACAGACGCCAGCACATCAACCTACTACAATCTGTCAAATTTCTTTGATAGATTTTCAACTTTATCGCTAAAGCATAAGGTTCAAAGTTCATTGGGAAAATTTTAGTTTCGGGTAGCTTGATGTGCTGGCGTCTGTACAATAAAGTATAATATAAAAAACTGAAGTGTTAATAGACTTTTGTCGCTGACTTTAGCTTCCTTAACTTCACTATTTATTTATTATTTACCTTACAATAAGAAAGCTAAGAGGCCATTAGCAATTTAAGTCGTTTTGGTAAAGAAAGTGAAAATCGTTTGTTTTTAGTTCCATTGGAACTAGATACTAGAATTTAGTTAGCTAGTTATAAATTTCGTGAAGCGGCGTATTATATGATTACACTATTTGCGCTGTAGCATGGTGCGGGTGACAGTTGCCCGTCAGTACCACGTAGGGATGTGAGGTTATGCAATTCATTTTTATCGCTAACGATACTCGCAGCGTGAATCTAGTTCTCTTTAATATTGTTATGAAAATTAGTGTATTATTCAGTTGTGCAGTGTAACTACGTGTGTGCTACGTGTATAAACTTGTCAATATAAATGTTTTATGGCTACATAATTATCTTTGTACTTATATAAAAATGTTAAAGACGGAGCTTATTGCCTTAGTCCGACGCCATAAGCCACCAACTCCTACCTATGCTCTGGACGAGATGGCAAAAGAAAAAGGCCACCAGGTCCTTCGACTACCACCCTACCATTGCCAGTATAACGCTATTGAGCTGATTTGGGCCCAAATAAAAGGTATGCTTTTAATTTCAATTCCCATTTTGAAGCTTTATAAAAAAATCAGCTTTCCGATCGTAGCATGTACCTAGTTTAAAAACATTACCAGATACTAGATTAGGCTGATTGATGATTATTTGAATACTTTTTTTTATAAGTTCGTTTATTTTTAGGTTACGCCGCAAGAAATAATACTTCGCCGCCATTTACGGCAAATAAGATGTTGGCCCTATTACAAGATGCCATCAACAATGTTCAACCTGAAGACTGGTCGAAGGTCGTGAATAAAACAAAAAGGGACATTATGTCTGATTGGGATCGTGACATACATATTGACAACATAATTGAGTCATCGTTAATAATATCCGTCACAGATTCAGATGATGAATTGAGTGACAATTCAGATGTTCCTGACTCTGATATGAGTTTAGACGAATAACATGTATTTTTTTTTAGCAACCTTTTAAGCAACCTTACCCTATAAATGTTCTGTTGTATAATTAGACCTTTTAAAAATAAAAATTGACCTACGCACAATATACGTTTTTATTATAAAAAATATCGACTATCCATCGTAGCAGTACATCCCATCACTAAATACGTCTATGGCGTTACGTTATACGCATAACACTTTGCTTAATTTTTCATTCAATTTGATTTTATTTCTTGATTAGAACATTCTGGTTGGGTTTAATTTAATTTACTACAGTTATTAATTATTTAATATATTACGAATGTGGTACAACTGAAATATTAAGTCATAAATTGTAAATCGCGGCAACTTTCAAGAGTGAAACGAAATGTTACTGAAACTGTCACCCGCACCATGCTACAGCGCAAATAGTGTAAGTCTCGTCTTACAGGGCCTGAGTTCATGGAATAAATTGGATACGATACAAAATGCTAATTCTTAAAGGAAGACATGATACGTCATTAATATAGTTAAATTGCCAAGTACTTAGTATAAATTGTAGAAAATTGTTACAAAGGGAATAATTTATTATATAAAAGTTATATAAACATACCGATAAGCACACATTTATATAACTTTATTTATACGTGAGTTACGTGATCAGTGATGGATTATATTAAATTAATAAATAGTTTTCAATTAATCAACCTAAATAAATAACAAATAAGTAAATAAACAAGTTTTTCAATTGCTATGACGATTAGTGAATTCATTTCCAACAAACTAGTTTCTGGTTTTGACCATTTAACAACTCTGTCTTTGGAAATCATGTAATGACGGTAATTAGGGCAGCACTGGCATAAACATGACACGCTACGTGTGACCATAATTGGTCACTAGGTGAAATGTAGCGTGGCCCATTGCCGACGATTGGGCACTTCGTCAAATTCTGCCTTTTCACTTTATTCACTGTTAGACGATGAGTTAGTATCGCTCTGAATTTGTAAATGGAACTTTTTACAATGCAGGGACATGGACAAACAGCCTGTTACCACGGATTGAGCACATCATTCTAGACCCCTAACATAGTAATTTTTCGTCAGTTATAAAAAAAAATCACTAATTTCATAGAAAAGTGCCTACCTACCTGCCTAAAGTAGTAGGTACAGACGCCAGCACATCAAGCTACTACAATCTGTCAAATTTATTTAATAGATTTTCATCTTTATCGCTAAACTGTAAGGTTCAAAGTTGATCGGGAAAATTTGACAGTTTCGGGTAGCTTGATATGCTGGCGTCTGTACTTTCGGCGGTCAAAATGTATGGTAACATTTTTTTCTAATAACTGACGAAAAATTTCAACTCCAAGGAGTCAGAATCATGTCACAGGTTGTGCGTCGATGTCCCTGCCACCTTGTACAGACATTATTTTAACCAGCACCCTAACTACATATAACACTAACAATCTCAATCTGAATCATTTTGAAGAATATTGATAATCCATTGCTTCATATGTTCGAAAAATTTGTCTGCTCAACAACGTAAATAACGCAATGAATGTTGTTGAACTGTCAAAATGAAAGCCACTGCTTCTTTAGTCTGTTACGCAATTACCCCGCAGGATAGTATGAGGAAATCCGATTACATAGGAGATAAAGGAAAACTGTCTTAAAAACCATTCGCTCGTTTTTCGTGGGAACGATTTTAACATACTTGTTGTAGAATTTTGGAATTTAGAAAAAATATGTTTGACTCATTTTTACGGACATTCGCACTTTATAAAAAAACTGATCACTCGTTTTCTCGTATCTCTTATAGATTCGGATTTCGCCTGTCCCAGTAAAAAAACAGTATATTTTGTTTATGATTATGTCTTCTAGGTATATAAGCTGTATGGGGTCGCGGTCGATTAGAGTGGAAACTCTGTCGGCCCACTGAGTGACCTCAAGGAAGACGGCGCGGCGCACAGTTGTCATGTGCTACCTTGCACACTTGCACAGCTAAGTTTCGGGCGACCCTTTTACAGTCTCCCCAGAGATGTACCCTAACAGCCGTTGCACAGAGGGGGCTCCGAATTGGTCCTTTGAGAGGTAACGGTGCCCCTTCCATGTGCACATGGTGTCCACCGGGGTGGTTTTAGTGAGGTAAAAATACCATTCTTCCTGGTTTTATCCCCAAAGCCCAGACGCCTTTTGAAGGTTTCCCCCGAAAACAAAAAAAAGATATATAGGCTGATGATTGAGTCACCTGCGAGCTTTAAAGGGGTGATTCTATTCGTCATACTGCCGGTGTATTCTTTAAAAATCTCACTGAAAACTTAGATGAAGTGAGCTTAAAGAGAGCTGTCATTCCATCTGATGCTAAGGATTGAGACTACTGATAGCTTCACCTAAGTTTTCACGGTAAGATTTTTACAGAATAGGTCGGCTGAACATCTTTCCCTGTTTTCCTTTCATAGGGAAAGTTGTTGAGGTGACTAAATCACCTGGATGTAAAGTTTTTAATAATCTCGGAAAATCTTAGTAAGACCACCTTTAAACAGGCCTCGGTTTCTAATTGCTGAAGGTTGCATAGCTGAAGAGTTCGTAAGTAATCTCCATTACATTCCCTAAATACATATTTGAAATACAAACTTTGCTACAAAACTTTAAGGAAATCGATCTGGCTAGCCTTTTCCCAACTATGGTGGGATCGGCTTCCAGTCTAACCGGATGCAGCTGAGTACCAGTATTTTACATGGAGCGACTGCCTATCTGACCGCCACAACCCACCTACTGGGTAAAACGATACCCCTTAGTAAAACTGGTTGTCAGACCTTCGGGTTTCCTGAGGACACGTAACGACTGTCAAATATCTGCGAATGACAGCCGGGACTAAAGTGTTACATGCTCTGTGGCCGTGACGAACGGCTTGACGTGCTTTCCGAGGCACGGAGGGGTCTCGGTATGGCAAGCATAGCATACCCTGATAGATCGACCCTTGTGGGTTGTTATTACTTAGCTTCGAGCTTCTTCTACAGGACTTTAAGGAAATATTGGTTACATTTCTGTTTTCACAAAAAAAAAGATTTCTGTATTATTTATTTTTAGATGACACAATGCCCTCGTTTTGGGTGTACACATTTTCCTTATTCTTTATCAACGAAAATTTTGACAGTACATAATTTTCAAACATAATTCAGACCTGTATTAAGTAAATATATGTATGTATACTTGTTAATACTGCGAACAACAAGGTATCAAATACCCCCATTAAGGTAATATTTTTTGGTAGAGGAACTTAACTCAAGAACGGGGTTAAGGCATCGTTAATCAAATCTGTCAGGCGCAATTTTACTTTTATAAGCCTCGGCTTTTCCCGCCCCGAAATCACTGGGGCGTTGCCATGAAATACCTTTAATTTTGTAAGTCTCAGGTAACTGCAATATAAGTAAGTACAGTCATTGTTTTAATAACGATAACGCACCTGTTTCACCGCAGACAAGGAAGCGACTAACTATCGACTATTTTCTCGTTCAATAATCTTGCAATAGATGCAGTTCCCGTGTCAGTAAAAGAGATACATAAATGTGGCGATTTAGTCACCTGCATCCATTCTAAACAAGTTTCGCTATGAAACTCATAGTGCTTGGCCAGACTAGCAGCGCGGGGCGCGAAGCGGCGTGGGTGCGGGAACGCGCGCGATCTGCCTGTCCGCAAACGAGCGCGGCTTCGTTCTGAGTGTTGTCGTGTCCAGTGTTTGTCAAAATATAATATGGATGAAGAAGACTTATTTTTACTAGAAAAAAGCTCGAACTAGTTTGAGAACCCCGGTCCCCGCGCGGGCGCCGCACTCTGCTCGTTTCTCCCCATCTCGTTTCAAGTTGCTCGCTCTACTCGCTTCTCGCTAATCGTGGGCAGTGAAACAGGTTCCAACTAAACTTCTTAGGTAAAAACCTGCTAACCTAAATCTCCTTTTATCAATTAATCCAAAAGGTCGTCTCGGGTCACGTAAAATACCCTAAACTCATATTTCTACTAACGACGATGTTATTATGAGACTTTAGAGAATTATAATGTTGAACTAATATTTATGTAAGTGTTCAATGTAAGCAGTTTGCAAACGGTTGGACAGTCTGTTGTTTTCAGTTGAATGAACTGTCTAATTTTATTTTTACATAGATATTCAAAAAATTGCTCGACTTTACATTATTTTGCTCTTAATAAGTTATGATTTGTATTATAATAAAAATGACATGGAAATGAAATGAAACCCTATTTCCATACTAATATTATAAATTCGAAAGTGACTCTGTCTGTATGTTACCTTTTCACGCCTAAACCACAGAACAGATTTCGATAAAATTTGGCCAGGAGACAGATGGTAAAAATATATTAATTCCGAATATTCTGTAACTGAGAGTTTTCGATATGAACTAACCACGAAATGCAGTTAAGGTTTTTTTTAGAAAATGGTCCCCGAATGTAATGTAGTAATTACTATAAATTGATAGCTTGTGCATAAGTTATAACAGCCGCAAAGGTCGATCGATCAGGTTAAGCTGCGCTTGCCGCGGTCGGTCCGTGGATAGGTGGTGTAAGCACGTTAAGCCGTTGGTCCCAGCTGTCATTCTTCGGTTTTCAACAGTCGAGTGGCTTTTCATATGGAACGCATTGAAATTTCTCAATGCGTTTGCCTTTCTTCGCATAGTATAACTACTTTACTTTGTTTGTGAATACGGGTGTTAATCTCGTGTTCTCAATACAAAATCTAAAAATGTAAGAAATTGAATTTAACTTCATTTGAAAGAATCTTAAGTTTATTTTCCTATTCATTAAACCCTTCCAGAACTTCCGTTCATAAAGGTATTAGCACACCTTTAAATTTCTCCTTGAAAATCTCGCTGCAAACCACATTTAGTATTCTCTCACGAACTTAAAACTATTATCACATATAATGCGATAAGGTGCTTAACTTAAGAAGGTTAGTGTGTGACATGAATCTGAGCGGTAATGCCAAAATACCCTTTAGTAAACTGAGTTGTTTTTATTAAATTAGTTCCGAGGCACGCGACCCACGTAACGAAAATATTACGTAATCAGGTCAAAACTGACATACGTACGATTATTATAATAAGTAATAAAATGTTTTTCTTTTCATTTTGTAACATTATTTTAGAAAAGTTTAAAAGTTTACACACACAACATCACGCCTGTAACCTCCCAATAGGGTTAAGCAAAGGTCTACCTATAATAGATATAGTAACATCACCTGCCTAGCCTTTTCCAAACTATGTTGAGGTCGGCTTCCAGTCTAACCGGATGCAGCTGAATACCAGTATTTTACATGGAGCCTATCTGACCTCCACAAACCAGTTTCTGGGTAATACGATACCCCTTGGTAAGACTGGTTGTCAGACTGTCGGGCTTCTGACTACCCGTAACGACTGTCAAAGCTTTCTGAGGCACGGAGGGGTTTCGGCAAGCGTAGCTTAACCTGATCGTTCGACCTGTGCGGCTGTTATTATTTAGCCACGGGGCCCTCAATAGACAATAGTACACCTACAGAGAAGAAAGAAGAGTAAGCAGCTTGTCTAGTATAAGTGCAACATGTACAGACGCCAGCACAGCAACCTACCCGAAACTGTCAGATTTCCCCAATCAACTTTGAACCTTATGCTTTAGTGATAAAGTTGTAAATCTATTAAAGAAATTTGACAGATTGTAGTAACTTGATGTGCTGTCTGTACAACGTGTACCAAAGGATTATAACAAAGGTTATAACAAAGGGAATAATCATTTTTACGTATCACCAAAGTCCATGAATAAATAAATATAAAATAAATCCAGGACAATAATCAGCCCCATTGCTGTGATACAGGCTTCGTCTCGGTTAGCCCTCTAACCGAGACGAAGCCACGATCCACGATCCACGTGGTGGATTACGGCACACTCCCTAGTGTGCCGTAATCCACCACGTGGGCCCAACGCGGGTTGGTAGATGTCACAATGTCTTCATGTTTGTTAAGACAAACCCACAGCTTTCGAAATAAGCCAGCCATAATAACACCAGCTGATCCACGGTTAAGGAAAAGGGATTCGAACATTCTTTGTGTTGATCGCAGTAAAACAGCAATCCTACGTAAAAGTATTTATCGAATGGCTCCAGTTATTTTCAATAAAATTCCACGACAGATAAAAAATCTTACTAATAATATATTTAAAAAGAAAATGAAACAATTTTTAATTCATAGAATGTTATTAATCCACAGTTGAGTTTATGGAGGACACCACTGACATTTAGATTATTTCAATATTACATTAATTTTATGATTTTATTCTCCTTTGTTGTTGCAATGGCTATTTCTTTTGTTTTCAATGTAGATTTTAAGTATATTCTAAAGTACATTCTCATCAGTTCATATATTTAGATTATTATTATGTTGACATTGGTAATTGTGTTTTAGCACGTAAATAATTGTGTGTTAGTATGTAAGTAATTGAGTTATTTTATTTTAAATGTGTTTCTGTGGTTTCGACACCACGAACTTTATTATTATTTTTATGCTCTCGAGTAAAATGTAGCGAACTGACCATCTTATTATAACATCCTATTGTAATGAAACCTACATTTACGAATAAATTTGATTTGATTCGAATTTTTAGTTCCAGGAGTTGCCGGTTCCCTCACGATGTTTTTCTTCACCGTTTTGAGAACAGTGGTGATGAAATAATTTTCACAAAGTAAAGCTCCTGTCTGGGTTTGAACCTACGACCTACAACTTGTAAGCCGCGGCCGTTACCACTGGGCCACCACTGCTTTTCATTTATCATTAAATAAATAAATTATAGAATGGAGAATCAGAGCGCGAGAGAATTGTCGATGAAATTCGATAGATCGTAAGGTGTCACCAATAACGGTCCAGACCGTGAGTGGGGTAACTAGGGAGCAAGAGGAAAAAATAACATCAAAATTAATACACATATTTAGTGGTGGAAGAGGAATAAAAAATTACCGGCCAAATGCGAGCCGGACTCGCACATGAAGGGCTCCGTACCCCAAGGCTAAAAAGGCTGGAAAAAAACGATTATTTTGTGGAGGCCTTTTTCATTTTTTATTAATGTAATTTATTTTTTGTTGTTATAACGGCAATAGAAATACACTCTGTCAAATTTTCAACTGTCTACCTATTACGGCTCATTAGATAGGTACAGCCCGCTGACAGTCAGACGGACGGACGGACAGCGGAGACATAGTAATAGGGTTCCGTTAGCACTCTTTGGGTACGGGACCCTAAAAAGGTAATTTTCAACGTTTATAATATGACCTCTCAAGTTCCGCTAATGAGACACAATTGATTTTCTATTGTATCGTACTACATAGGACACGCGCGAGGCTTGACGGGTCAAAACCGTAAAAGACACATACAACATGTCTTTTCTCATGGGCGAAGGTGGAAACTATAGAACACCACCTGCTACGATCCTTCATACTCCTACCTACCTTTTGTGCCTTTCATTCATCTTCTCAACACGACCAAGCCATCTCAAGCATATTTTATAAAAACAATTTCAATTAAAAAAAAAACTACGCCTATTGAAATTAGGTAGGGTGCCTGTTAGAGCCTGTTGGCTATAACAGGCAACCTACCTTTTTAAAAATAAATACTTTTATATGAACAAAAGAAGATGTAAAATATTTTAAATTAAGAACATTTAAAAAAAGAGATTTTATACCTCCTAGCAAAAAGATATAAACCCTCTTTTTATATTTTATTTTTATTGTTCTTAATCTAAAATATTTTACATCTTCTTTTGTTTTTTCTTCTAAATTGTGATATAGTATGCACAAAAGCTAAATAAATGTTTTATAATATTTCATTATTTTGTTGCTATGTCTAACAGTGCCAGGAACTTATCATATATATTTAACGTGGCATCTGAAGCATGAAATGGCTGCAAAGACATAATTTTATGATTAATCGAACTTAAAACGAAGTCCTGACATAATAACATAAATGTGAGGCTTTCATCCGAAGAGATTAGCAATTTGTTAATGTAATGTATGTTCAGTGAGACATAAAACTTTAGATAGCCAGGTAAAGACAGGGAAATTGTTTGATAACCAACTTGACACCCTACATCCATTTGCCGTGTGTGCCCTACATGAATTTTCCTGGCTTTACCTAAATAAAATCTCCTTTATATGTGGAAACATCTACATCGCCACATGCAATCTGCGCATGACACTGACGTCACGCAAGAACCTGCATCGCGCAAGCAGAGTTTAGCGCGCATCTAGCATATATACAACGTCCCGACGGCCAGCCAGTTGCCCACCAGACACAATACCCGTCTGGTCGGAGGATCCTCCCTTTTCTATAGAGGATGAGTGAACTTTACACCCTTCTCCTCACACCTCTATATATAACCATACCTCTATATATGATTAAAGACCACGCTACCGCATTAGGATTTTCTTGTAATGGTAGCATAGTTTGTGATAAATAAATAAATAAATGGCAATTGAGCGCGGCCGGAATAGTTTTTTTTTAATTCAAAATCTTGTTTTCAGGCGCGTATTTCCAAATTATTGAACATTTTCTTAAGCTTTGTCCACACTAGGTCACATTTTATCAGGGTTTCGTCACGTAACTCGAAAATAAACATACCTGCAGCCTGATACAGGTATCTATCAGGAATTAAATAACAACAACGCGACAAGTCTTCATCACTTCACCATCTACTTATCACAAGTACATCATAATCAGTCTATAATGTTCCCACTGCTAGGACACACATCTTTTCTCGGTGAGAGGAAGTGGGTCGTATCCAACACTTGGGTCCTGTGCGGGTTTGCAGACGTCACATATCTTCGAGTTTTTGGTTCTAAGACATGCCAGTTTCCTCACGATGTTTTGCTTCACCGTTCTGAGAGCAGTGGTGATGAAATAATTTACACAAAGTACAATGCGTGCCACGAAAGATGAGACTTGACACACCACGTGGTTTGACTTGCGCAGTACACGATTTTAGGTATCTTTAGCGGTATGAGGTCTGAGTGCGGGACGGGACCGGACGTCATAGGGGCGGCGGAAAGAGCGGGGGAGGCGGGGTCAAGTCTCATCTTTCGTGGCGCGCATTGTAAAGCACCTGTCTGGGTTTGAACCTACGACCTACAACTCGTAAGTCGCGGCCGTTACCACTTGGCGACCACTGCTTTTCATTTATCATTATGTAACCGAAGTCTTTGGAAACCAAGTCATAAATCATTCGATGAATAGGTTGATTTAACAGTCATCGAAACGGTTAGAATTGTGACACAATTACAATTTTACTAATGACTTTCAGAGGATTCGACAATAACAAAGTAAGTACTGCCGTTTCAAATGTTGTGAATATTAAAATACAGGTCAGACTAGATGGGAACGCAATTTCATACACCCCATTTTAAAATGAACTTATTTGGGTTTAAACATTTCAGGAAATACTGGATGTCTAGGGACAAGCCATTCTATATCCAGTGGAAATTATGTGTAAAGTTAGTAATTTATGCTATCCAAGAGACTCCACGCTGTCAGTGTACATACAAAATAAACTCTCAAACTCCCTTATCAGCGAATTCGAAAATGAATGTGTCATCCAAATACAGTAACTTGAAGTACCGAAATGTAAACGGGAACACAATGGGGAATTGAATCTAAATTCGAAACGAAGCTGAAATCACGCCACTAAATACCTAACAAACAATCTACGTAAGGGAAACTTGAGCCTATACTCTATAATAATATTTGCAATTAAAAGAAGAAGAATAAGAATTGCAAAGAGAAGAATTGCAAAGTAGTAAGTAATTGATGCACTGTTTATTTTTACTTTTAAAAATTTATTAAGGCTCGTACAAAAAGGCGCGACGCGCGACGCGAATAGCGTGCGACACAAAGGCACCGCACGTTGCGCGACTTGCGGTGCCTTTGTGTCGCGTGTCGCGTCGCGCCTGTGTGTACGAGCCTTTATGTGGTTGTATTAGTTTAATCAATTGTTGGTGAACCTAATAAAATAAATATTATAAAGAAGTGAAATTTGTTTGTTTCTATGAAGGGGGTAGAGATAACCCCTTCATACTAAACAAACAAATTTCAAATGCAAAAATATTTTTTCAAATCCGACTGGTAGTTCTCTGGAACTGCCAGTACCTAGATTTGAAAAATTATTTTTGTATTTGATAGCCCAATTCTTGAGGAAGGCTATAGGCTATTCAACATCACGCTATGACCCTTAGGGGCCGAGCAAAAAGAAAAAAGTCAGAATACTAAGTGATGGCGCGGTCAGGTGATGCGTTGCGACGGAGTGGGTCAGGGGAACAAGAAATTTCACGTGGACGGAATCGCGGGCAGAAGCTAATGGCTATATAAATCCATGACAGCACAATTCGATTAACATAACATAACATCATGCCTGGATTGCAGATGGATAAACCCAACAACACTTTGCTCAGCCTCAGCAATAGCGCTTGCGACCACTAGAATGAGGCTGTTAAGGCTTCTTCAAACAGGCGCGACACGACACGCGACACAAAGGCACTGCAAATCGCGCAACGAGCGGTGCCTTTGTGTCGCGCGCGATTCGCGTCGCGCGTCGCGCCTGTTTGCAGGAGCCTTTAATCTAAATTCGAAACGGAGCTGAAATCACGCCACTAAATACCTAATAAACAATCGACATAATGGAAACTTGAGCCATAAATATTACGGCTATATAAATCCGTGATAGCACAATTTGATTTAATGTTTTCTAAATGGCGCTATAGTGGTTGATATTGTTAAAACTAGGCTTGTTAAACTTCCGACGTTGTCACTGACAAATTAGGAACGCGCCCCGGTGAACACCCTGCCCTACTAATTGACTGCTCGTCAAGTTTCACCGCGATAATCCAAATACAAGGCAACACCGATTCCTTTTGGATTCACACCTTTTTAACGGTGATTTAGTAAAGTAGATCGCTGTTCAAAATGTGTTTATCATGATGCCTATTATGCATGTCAGGTGTTTTATTTAGGTTTGGTCTATTCTTTGCTTGTTTGTTGGAGGCTTCTCGAAGGGTGCTAATGGCTGCAACACAGTTTTTTAACTAATGTTAACATTAATGAACACTACTATAAAATTTCAGTGAACCTGTATTTGTTCCATAAAAAAATACAGTGTCATAAAATTAAGTTTAATGTTGTTAAAGTGGAGTCATTTTAATAGGTAACATTTGACAATTCATAAAATATTCAACAACGTAACCTTGTAACGGCGGGCATAAAATAACATATTTTTTCGTTTTGTTAGAACTGCACAATTGCTTACCTTTTTTCAATTACGATTACATATTTATTGTAATAATGACCGATACGAGTAATTTTACGATTTGCTTTCATTAATAAACCATTCTAAACATAATAAACAATTAATTCTGATCTAAAGAACTGAACGTCGTTACAAGGTTACGTCAGTTAACCATTTTTCTTTTTAAACACTAGGGATGTTACTCTAAAAATCGAAAGCTGATAAGTAGAATCGAATGCAATGATGACTTGTGAAGAAATATCACCATAAATTAATAACCACGTTGTGATTATAATAAAAAAATTATTTATTATTCTTTTAACTAACTAGTTATAAAAATACAAAAAATAATGAAATAGAAAAACTGCCTCCTCGCATTCGCCTCTAAAACTACAAGTGATTACCATGAGGAAATAAACTTTGAGTTTTTTAAAGAGTGATTTGAGAAGCTGCTAGTCAGCTTAGAAAACCCATCGAAAATTGTAATGGACAATGCACCGTATCATTCTGTACAAGTTGATAAACCACCAACTCAAGCATATAAAAAGCAAGAAATTGTCTCGTGGCTGGTAAGAAATGGTGTGGATGCAAGTCCATCTTTATTAAAAGTTGAGTTGTTAAATCTAGTAAAAGCAACTAAGCCGTCCAAGCTCCGCTATGTAATCGATGAACTAGCCCTAGAGCATGGACACGAAGTTATTCGATTGCCTCCCTACCATTGCCAGTATAACGCCATCGAGCTTATTTGGGCACAAATAAACGGTTATGCAGCGCGGAACAATACTGAACCACCCTTCAGTACTGCTAAAATGATGTCTCTGCTACAAACTGCGTGTGCAGAAGTCACTACAGAAGACTGGAAAAAAGTCGTAGAGAAAACAAAGAAAATAATTTTACAAGATTTTGAACGAGATGTGAGAATAGACAATATTATTGAAAATGAATTAATAATATCTCTGAGTGCTGACAGCAGTGATGAAGATGACAATACTTTTAACAGTTCTGATAGTTCAACTGAATAAATGCAATTTTTTTGTTAAATTGTGTACTTGTCTTATTTTGCTCCTTAAATTTACGAAAAAAATAATAATAATGGGACAGGGATTCGCCTGATGATTTTTTAAATTCGCATATGTTTCAAGTCCGTATCGATTCATTCACTTTAATCGATGTTCATAAGCAGGTCACCTCACTATGAGGATAAAACTGACAGACGTCAAATGTTACCTATTAAAATGACTCCACTGTACATACTACAACGAAAAAAATGGTCCCACAGCTAGAATGTTAAATGTTATTAATTATTTTAATCGTATATGTTTAAAATACGTGACGTATAGAATACATGGTTTCAATTAATGTGATAACCTAATTCGCCACTTTGTATATACAGGTGTACCAGTAAGCTATGGTCAAAGGGTGAGGACCATCAAGTTGAACAATTATCTCCATGGGACCAACATCGTAATCGCGAAAAAAAAATCAGCCGTCCCATACATTTGGGTCGAGTAGGTATTGAGTTAGTAAATTTTTCCCGATTACGATATTGGTCCAATGGAGAAAGTTGTTCAGTTTCATGGTCTGTACCACACCCTTAAATTTGACCACACCTTTCTGGTACAACCTGTATATTGATTTAAGTTAACCTTCTTCTTTGTATGTACAGACGCCAGCTAGAGAATACAATCCCGAGCATGTTTTTCAATCCCGGGCTTACGGGATTTTTGAAGCCTTTTCCCGGGATCCCGGGCCTATCCCGGGATTAGACTATGTGGTTTCTAATTGGGCTAAAATTAAAAAAAAAAACAGTAATTTAAAAAAAAATGTCTTTAATGTCTTTGCACAACACAAATCAGAATAATAATAAGAAAAGAAAAAACACAAACCAAAAAATACTATACTTTTGCAAGAAATTAAAAAACAGCACATAATAACTATTTAGAATTTCGAAAATATAATCGCAGAAATATCAAAGCATCCAATGTTTGACTTCGCTCGTTCAGGTTCTCGGGATTTTCGGGGCCAGAAAACGGTCGGGATTCCGGGACCCCGAGATAAAGGATCCCGGGATTGTATTCTCTAACTGTACCTGTGTAGTAAATAGTGGGTACCTACGTATTATACGAGTTGCTTTTTGTCGTAATGTATTAAAATAATCTAGGCAAGGTTATTTTCAAGGCGCAACGGACTACGGAATACAAACTAGACTTGTTTGTGGCAATCCCGAAAATCCCGAGATTAGCCAAGTACAGTCCCGGGATTTTCGGGGCCAGAAAACGGTCGGGATCCCGGGATCCCGAGATAAGGGATCCCGGGATTGTATTCTCTAACGCCAGCACATCAAGCTACCCGAAACTGTAAAATTTTCCCAATCAACTTTGCACCTTATGCTTTAGCGATAAAGTTGGAAGTATATTAAAGAAATTTGACAGATTGTAGTAGCTTGATGTGCTGGCGTCTTTACTTTAGTGTTACCAAATAAGAATACATTTGTGCTACTTTAAAGGAAGTTTGGAAAATACTGGACCTTAATCATCCAATCTATAGTAATTAAATCGGTCAGAGTTCTGGCAATTAAACTGTTTGAAGCTTAGATGTTTTTCCAATATGTATTTTATATTATGTATAAGGTCCCATTAAAATAGATGGACAAACTTTTAGACATCACTCCGACCACCAAAATAAGGACGATGGTAAAAAAATATATAAGAAAAACGCATAGATACTTACAAGAAAAATAATCAGCTAACGAAATTACACTAATGTACACTTACGGCAATTTATTATTTTAGGTCAAAATAAAATCACTTTAATCAGTGTTTTTTTTTTTTGCTTGGATATCTTTAGTTAAACGTACTGAGCGCTGAGTTAAAATTTTTCCATCTATTTTAATGGAACCCTGTATATATTATATATTTTTTTATTCCTAAACTTCGGTGCCCAAGTTGTCACCTATTTAGGTAATTAATAACTCCAAACAAACTAACAATTGGCAAAAGTCTTGTTAGAAACAACGGTTCTACTTGAAAAGCCATTTCTATTGGTATATATCTTACGGCTATTGGGCTTCAGAGCAGAAACCCATAGTATGTTGCCCATTCTCCTTTAGGTACAACCGCGGACAATGGCGGTCGACCACTTTTCACCCTTAAGCCCGTAGTAATAAGGTTAAAAAGTGGTCCATCGCCAGTGTCCGCAATAGTACATACTTTCTAATTCTTCTTGCTTCTTGTGGAAGCTTGTAATTGGCAACTGCGCTACTTGTACATATTCACCATATTTGACTGTAAGTTTTCTGAAGATAGGTAAATAAAAGTGGTAAGATAAAAGTGTAGTTCGTCAGATTATACTCTTAATTTATTACAATCCATCATTTCTGGAGAACCATTTTGTAATAACAACAATTGCTTCTGGCGATCCAAACTTCTCATGAAAGCGAATCAAAGGGGTTCCAACCATCTCAAGCATGCTATTGATACTACAAGTACTAGAACATACACGAATCAAGGCTCCTACAAACAGGCGCGACACGCGATATAATCGCACGACACAAAGGCACCGCTCTTTACGCGACTTGCGGTGCCTTTGGGTCGCGCGCGATTTTATTGCGTGTCGCGCCTGTTTGTAGGAGCCTTCAACCCGCGATCTGACATAGGTAGTTGCATAACACTACTGATTACATCGCAAGTTCCGCAGTGTAAACCAATCCTTACTTGGTAACGCAAGCTTTGCTAACAGACCTAGTTTTGATGGAATTGAGTGGGCTAATAGCGGTGTATGCTCCTGCCTTAAAGAACCTTCAGAACGTTTACTTATTGGAAAGTGATAGTCCTGGTGATGACATGAGATTAGGATATGAGGTAGGATAGTGGTATATTAAAACTTCGAAGTTACTCGCAACCGGCGTGCGTGTATGGTCAGATGAACGTAAACGAGGCACAAGGAAGTTCCGGTTCGTAGCAGGTGGCGTTCAGTAGTTTCTGCCTTCCCCCATGAGAAGAAGTCGTGAGTATTTCTTTAATCTTATGTATGTAAAGAATAATCAAACTTATGTTTCAAAATAATATTATTTCAAGTTAAACAAATATCAACTTTATTTGAATGGAAATTAAGTTAATTTGAGAGTGACTAGCACTATTAAAAAATGTTTGAAGTTGTAACGTAAACTGAACTTTATTGTGCAGGATTTAAAGTTAGTTTTCCATATTTGCTTTTATTTTTGACAAATAAATCGCGAATGCAGATTGACTGACAACGCACAGCCTAAAGGCTCCTACAGACAGGCGCGACACGCGATATAATCCCGCGCGACACCTCGTTGCGGGACTTGCGGTGCCTTTGTATCGCGTATCGTGTGGCGCCTCTTTGAAGGAGCCTTAAATCACTCGGTCTGAAGCATGCAATGTTACGCAAGAGTTCCTTTTATAACAAAGGTGAGCATTTATGAAGGATTTTTGAAAATTCAACGACTTAGGTAAAAGGAATGCAAAACAACATATTGACAACATCCCAACCATCCAATAAAAATAACGGAAGTGACATTTTATGTTTTGTTTACTTGTCATTCCTTATTCCATATTTGAGAAGTCTTGAACTTGAATTTTTTGTCGTTTTTTAGGGAAAACATTGAAAATTTTGCCTATTTCGACCTAGACTCAAACTCAAAGCATTTATTTCAATTTACAGGCACTTTTGAATTGTCAAGTCAAGTCAAGTCAGTCAGTCAGAAAATATGACGCTAGTATCCTATTCTGTACTGTAAACGGCATGACATTATCGATATCGATAGACGGAATATTTTAAAAATTGTAGCCAAGCATAAAAGTTATGATGTTGGAAGTTGAGTGACGTTTTAGTGTCGGACAAATGAAAATTTATTTTCACACCACCCTCGCTAACGTCAAATTATATGTCATTCAAACCTAAACTAAAGCAAGTCATTTAAGCCCTAAGCTCCTAATTTCATTAAGAACCGCTGGTCATTAATGTGATTTGAATTTGGAACGTCAACTGAGAAAAACGTATAATATTAAAAAAAAACTTTTTTATCACATTTATTCAAAAAGAGCTAGTAATAAACCCTTTTTTATTTAACCTTAATAACTAAGTTCTTAAACTAATGAAAATTGTATTCCTAAGTAATTTTGAGACGATTTGAGAACCTCCTCAATTTTTTTTGTCGGTTAAAAATTATATCTAAGTAAATAAAATATAAACGTACTACTATTCTTATTCATAAGTTGCACTTACTTACTTTTTCATAGCGGGTGATAAAAAGTAGAGTGTCCACCTCAGGAGCAACACTATTTTAAGCTCGAGTGACGTACTTTGAATCCCTTGCTGCGCTCAGGATTCTACTTTAGAACCCCTCTCTGTGCTCGGGATTCTACTCTAGAATCCTTCGCTCCGCTCTGGATTCAAAGAAACACTATCGCCTTCAAAATAGTTGTTTCCTCCCTTGGCAAACAATCTACCTACTATTTTCTATTATTGCACAGCTCGACTAAAGAGTTCTTACTTCCTAAGTTTTAGTCGCCGTCGCCGGACAAAATGATCGGTTGCTGTGGTGCTTATACCCCCCCAGACTGTTAGAATTGAGCTGACGCTCCATTGACGATATTGTTTATTGTGTTTTAGAAGAAAATGCATGAAATTAGATTGTAAAAATAAAAAAACCGATAGGCAGTAAGTATGTTATTATAGTTTAATCTCAGATTTGATGCCACCAACTGCATCAGACTGCTTGAAAAGTGAACTAATTTCGAATCTTAGTTGCAGTCCGGTATTGATTTTGTCATTTTATTTTTGTTTCAATTCTTTTAGTGTACTATATTTTTGGAATCGTCTCCTCAAACCCTTTATTTTGATACCCCACATAGTAATGGTTCAATTTTTTTTCAAGACCTACCTTTGTCAATATTTAAAATCCGCCATTTTGATTTTATAAAAACAAAACTTATCCTATAATCTTCGCGCAACCCAAACGAATCAATAGACTCCTCGTGTATTAAAATTCATCCGACCGTTAGGATGCTTCGAGGGTATAAGGAATCTGGAATTCCACATACAAAGATACATAGTTAAAGTACGCAAAAAAACATATCCCTGTCCTGTCCCGTAGTCAGGTAAATAAGTAGTGTATGACACTGCACATAGTGCACATAACTAGGTATTCCCCGCTTATTTAAGTTTCATAAACTGTTGATTCGATAATCGAATCGGTTTTTATTACCTCGCAGTAGGTGCAAAAAGTAGAGTATTCTCCTCGGAGATAAAGGTGTTTTCGTCTTGGGGGAGCTTGAATCCCTAACAGCACTCAGGATTCTAGTCTTAACTCCTGAGCGAAGTGAAGGAGTTAACTCAGAGCTCCCTTGCTACGCTCGGGAGCCCTAGAATCCTTCGTTGCGTTCAGGATACAAAATAGCGCCCGCGAAAATAAAACACCACTTTATCCCCATACTGAATAATCTACTATTAAACGCTGTGACATTAAAATTCATTCAGTACCATTTTTCAGATAAACAGTCAGTTTTTTGAGTCATTGAATTATTTTCTAAATTGCTTTAATCGCTGCTCTTAAATCTCTCTTTAGATTATTCATATAGAAAAACATTGCGGTGTATTACAGGCCTATTAAAATAGTAAAATTCGTAATTTACAACCTCCTAACCTCAAAAATAAGTTTACATTTCTCGATATTACACATTGCTCAAATATTAACAATACACTTGGTTCACACATATATGAATACCAAAATATACTTAAAACAAAATTAAATTGAAATCCATGTAGGTAATCATTAAATCAAATATTATTTTAATTACCGATGTTTTTTCCGCTCCTATAATTCGTATACCTATTCGCATTCCATGTTTTCGCGATTTTTTACTCGATTTATTTGTTAGTGAATCGTGTTAGGGAGGTCAATGACACTTCTGTGTTCTATAGCCAGCAGTTTGGACAAGACGATTAGACAATCAGCCTAACGAGCTCCACACATCTAGTTAGATGTCGCTGATGGAGATCTTAATGAATTTCATTTGTTATGAAAACCTTTAAAACGTCACGTAGCATTATTATAAAGACTCAGCGGATATTAAATGAAATTGAAGTCCATTTTCGACATATTTTCTGTAGGCTGAGTTTTTATACAAAAGTTTTTTTTTATTAATTCCCAATAACCTCCAATAATCGTTGAAGTGTAAAGCAAAATTGTACAAGTAAAAGGGATTATATTGTTTAAAAAATATTTTTTTCGTTTTTTAAACCCAGATAGTAATTTGACAGGTGTAATGTCAAACTCCTTCACTAAAAAGCAAACGCAAAAAGACTTGAAATGTCAGATAACTATCTGAGATTAAAAACGAACTTTAGAAACATTGCCCAATAATAACAACATGCCCGTTTTCAGTAAAGTATTACAGTCTGTTTGTTTAGCAGTGGCGAAGGTTCCATGTAAGCCGATTCCCACCGGCTTCTCTTCAAAAATTCAGAACGCAACCACTCTATAGTCATATTCATCATTGAAATATAATCATATCATACTGTAGGTATTTAATACACCACAAAATTAAAACATTGCAAAACGCTACATTAAATGTTTTGTCTTTCTTTTCCAACAACAAAAAGTTTTGCTCTAATACAACACGTAGGCGCGCGCGGCTTGTCGTAAATTCAATTTGTATGGAAAATGAACTCGTCATGACGTCACTTCAGGTCACGTGGCTTGCTATATTTTGAGCGCCAATAACCCGAAAAAGTCGGCTTTTAAGACTGAAAATGCGTGCGCGTGAACGAGATGAAGCAATATCGCCATTCAGTCGGTTTCGTGAAGTTGCGTAATACAATCGGGACGGAGTTCGGACATCGGACAATTTTATTCATGTTGTGTTTTGTGTACCTAGAACATTATTTTGACGTAATAATTTGTTTCGTTATATTCATTGAATTTATTAGTATAACTGTTGGAAATTGTTTGTAATAAAACAGTGATTAATATTTAGTATTAGAATTATAGTTTGTTTTGTGTTGTGTAGTGAAAGTACGTTATAATTAAGTATTTGAGATAAGTAAATAGTTAATTAAGTTAAAATTACTTATTTAGACTGGATTTTTTAGGATCATTAGGATGGCATTATTGCAAGTACATAGATTGTTTGTTTGACAAATTATTTGCTTTGTGAGGAAACATGCTTTTCAAGGTTAAGTTTTGAAAATAAGAAACACGTTGAGTTACGCCTTGTCGTGTTTATTATACTTTTCTTGATTCTAGTAGTTTATGGAATAAAGGGGTTTTTACAGATATTAATAATCTGACGAATACATATTATTATAAGGAGTTATTTAGCATTACATAAATTTGGTACCTACTATTATTTTTCGCTAATTCACATGAAGCTCATACCTTAGAAAAGTAGATCGAAATAGGAATTTTATGAAACGGTTCATTGACATTTTTTTTGGCATTTTTTTTGCTCCGGCTTACCTCTGTCATAAATTCACCCTTCGCCTCTGTTGTTTAGTTACTGTCATTTTTCCACTGCCTTCAGTGGACAGGTAACGGTCTATAGGTCAGAAAGCTTAAATTCAAAAATGAGCTAATTTAATTAAAATAACATTCAAGGGTTCTTTTCATTTTTTTGATTTTTTGGTAAATTGTTTTTATGACTCTTTTGACCAATTTCGTTTCGTTTTAACTCCTAAGCTTTGCATATTATGAATATACTTTAGGAGTATTATCCTGTATTTCCGTTTCAAAAATTCACCCTGTATAAAGTGTTGACTTCAAGATAGTTTCGTGTTATGATTATTAGTATGGATATTGAGACAGCCATAACAGACAGACAAGCCAGACAGCCAACCAACAACATTATGCCTTTGCTGCTCAATGAAAACAGAAAAGATAATCTTACCTATAAAACCATAGGCAACATTTCCTTTTTTTAAAAACAGATTCAATATGTAGCCTTTTCTCGACTATGTTGGGGTCGGCTTCCAATCTAACCGGATGCAACTGTATATCAGTATTTTACATAGAGAGACTACCTATCTGACCTCCACAACCCAGTTACTGGGTAATACGATACCCCTTAGGAAGACGTGTTTTTAGACTTTTTATAGCAGATTACGAACACGTAATTCACTGTTAATTTTATCACTTTAGCTGTCATAAAAGCTTTACTTACATAAAGTGCTGAACTGATAAGTAAAAAGCACGTGAGTAATAAAGCAAGTTCGTCGGTTCAGTTCGGTATTAGTCATAAACTATGTATACCTACGCTATGCACTGCTGCAATATTCCTTGTCCAAAGAGAAATGCAAGATACTATTACATCCGTTGTTAATGTTGTTACGTCTTAAATAGTAAAATGGTATCTTTTTCAAAAAAAAACGTGAGCGTTTGGACACATTTTGAAACAAACACTAATTCCACAACAACGAAACTAAAGCCAGCAGCTAGCCGCTGCACCGCGCTGCAGCGCTGGCTGGCTAATATAGACCGATGATAGCGGCTTGCTATCGCAAATAATAATTAAAAATAAATCATACTTACGAGTGGTAGCGTCTGTAGAAGCAGCAAATAGCCAATCCAATAGGAACAGCGCCAGTAACAGTTTTCCACTTTTCCATAAACACAGTCTGTATAATAACATCATCGTGATTATGAGATTTAATTATATAAGAGATATAATTATAATTCAGACAATTATTTATAATGTAGACAATTTTAGCTTGAAATAAACAAATCTTATTCCGGTCCCTCGTTGGGCGCCAAACCAATTCCAATGTTGACAATCGTGATCAAATTATTCGACAACATGACACCATAATTGGTTACAAAGTAATTTTGACATATATTACAGCCGGGTTATTTCTGAGAATGATAAAATTCGAAATAAACAAACTGAACCATAAAGCATGCGGTAAATTTTCTTTCAGATTACATAGAACACACGCAAAAAAGTGATTAAGGGGGTGGTCAACTCGGAGAGCGCGTAATATTTTCCCGAAATCCCGTGAAAAGTTTGATACGAGACATCCGCCGAGCGACTCGCACGCTACCGTCACCGTCGACGACTCACAGATAACTGTTGCAAGCGAGTTATACCGAAGCCGGCGGAAAGCGGCACCTCCTCCATATTGTGGTCTCTTTCACACAAGGTGCTCGCCTACGATTCATTAACCTTCTGATACTGACATTTCCTTTCATAATACGGAAAAGTACCGAGTTTATTGGCTAACTCGTTCTCGTGGTTTATATAATTAAACCAATCCAAGCAATTCAATTGTCAATCACAATTTACAGCCGAGAATCTCAAGGATCTATCTCCAAGATTTAATCTAAATTCCTGTTCAAACTAGACGCTTATGTGGAACTTAGTTATTTGAATTATTTTATTAAAAAATGTTATTTTTAAATTAATGTAGTAGTTGTCATGGGTTTAAAGAGACAGCCTACAAAAACGATTTCAAAGTACCAGCGAGTTCTTTCTTTTAGTTTATATTCATATCTTTATTTGCATTCCATAATGTACCTAATGTTTGTTTTCATGGTGTTACAATGGCTTAATACGGACATTCTAGGGCACAGCAAAATGTATAAAATTCGTTAGGCTATTTCAGCCTTTGTAAAAACCTAGTGTGGAAACTTGGACTGTAGTGAATTGTATGAAATTGCCAATAGGTGGGATTTAAAATTGTACAAATATTATCAAAAGGCTAGTCTCCCAATAGCTTGCAGAAGCTCCGTTGTGACTTAGATGTCAGAACAAAATTGAAACGAGCTTAAAAGTATAATGTCTGCGTCCGTGTGTGCAAACTTAATGTTTTCTCGATCCAGCCGGTCGATTCTATAAAAATCTCACCGTGAAAAGTTAGGTGAAGTGAGTTTGTTTTTGCTAGGAATTGACACTATTGACAGCTCACTCCACGCTTACTTCACCTAAGTTTTCACGGTGAGACGTTTACAGAATAGCACCGCAGTGGTCTGTAAGTAACTTGTAAATCTATATATCATGGAGCACATTAAATTATTATATTCTGTTTTGATACACAATGGGTTTACCCACTACCCACTCAAAAATAAACCGCCAGTAAGTTCTCATCCATGAAACTATTATGAAAATTTGCTTTACATATCGATGCCCCCAAGCAATTATTCGATAATGTGCTATTATGGACTTTTATTGTTGTCAAATTCGGCACCTATGGGTTGGGATACATCTTAGTAATTTATTATACATTTTACGTAGTGATATTTACAAAGATACCTACCATGTAAAACTGTTATAATGAAAGGAAATTCAAAAACAAAATTATGACGAGAAAAGTATCTTAACGTATCAAGTGAAGTGTACCGAAGTGTTTTGAGTATTTAATTTTGATAAGTTGCTATTACCGACTTACTGGCGTATAAGAATTTCGTGCAATTCTTTGGTAAACGCTAGCACGTTGTTGTTGTTGAATTATTTTGAGTAAGCTCAAACCGTAAAGGCTCCTTCAAACAGGCGCGACACGCGATAAAATCGCGCGCGACACAATGGCACCGCAAGTCGCGCAACGAGCGGTGCCTTTGTGTCCCGCGCGATTATATCGTGCGTCGCGCCTGTTTGTAGGAGCCTTAATGGGAATTATCAAGGTTTTTAAAGTAGGTACATAATTTAAAGCGTATTGCATACGCGTCAAAGAACACATCTGGTCCCGTTTTCGACAAATGTTTTCTAATGATACTGTTACTGTATCAATTTAAAATAACCACAATAACACCGTAACAACAAATTACGTACCTATCGTCTTTAAGATAAGACATAACGTTGGTAAAGTCCGTATTGTAATGTAACGTATCAACATTTTTAACAAATTGTCTGCAATAATGGCATAAGAGTATATTATCTGTCATATATTTGTAATAATTATTCTCTTAAATTGCAAGGATGTTCACACAGATAATGTAATGTTGACATAGTAATCGAATTACACAAAAAATTAGCTTTCGTTTGATGTATCAATCGCCTCAATACTCCAACTCGATGAAAAGATATTCATCAAAAACTGTCAAAAACAGAAAAACATTTCTCCCGTAAAAATTGAGTTTTACGATTACCAACATATTACTTGGGGACGTCGACATTATCATTAGTTACTTATATAAATGAATGTACAATTCCAAAGGTTTCATTTGGTTATCGGCGGCTGGAAGTAATTCGAGTACCTTCCACAAACGAATAATATTTCACTATACTCGAACCGCAACCACAACACTGGGAAACCATGCAAATGCTTAGCTTGAACATTGATTTTTTAATAATAATTACCCTTTGGACTACGGCGTCAGTAATTGCTTGTTCTAAGTAGAAAGATGGAATCAATGCTTCGTGGAAATAAACCAGTATAAGCTATCCAGTAGCGACCTTACAGAAAACCTAGATAACCGCTACTGCTCAGCATGAGTTCCTGAGTTCGTAAAAGGTTTACATGCTCTGTGAGTTCGGTCGGACTCCTAGGTCAGACAAAATGTTGTTGTGTGTTGTTGTTGTGTTGTTGTTGTGTTGTTGTGTGTTGTTGTTATTGTTGTGTGTTGTTGTTGTTGTTTGTTGTTGTGTAGTTTTATCTATCAGCAAGTTCTCAGTAGCAGTCCGTAATGTAGATTCGTGCCCCGTTGATCGCAATAGTCTCGCCCCTATTACGTGGGACTAAAATGGTTAATTATAGTACACGTTAATAATATCGGTCTATAGGACCTTATTAAATACACATTATAATGGCTTGAATGACACGATTAATACCCCCTGTTGGGTCATATGCTTCGAATAGTTTAATTACACCTACTACACGTATAGGTTTAATACACATTAATAGAAAATAGAAAATATTTATTGTCCGGGTATTACAGTAAGCAGGTGGTTAACAGTAAGTTAAGACGACATGAGTAGCTTAAAATATTACCTACAGCTAGGTTACAATATAGTATTAACTAGTGAGCCTCAAACTAGACAGTTAGTCTGTATCTTGGGGCTCGGAGTACGAATTCCAGAGTGGAGACTAGAGAGGTTTATTAATGTATACTTAATGTGACTTAAACTTAAGTGATAAAATCATGTGCTTGTCCTAATATGTAAGGCTCGGTCTAACCCTTCGGGGATTAAAGGCGTGATCATGTTATGTAAGTTATTAGATTTTATATTATAAAGCTGAAGAGTTTTTTTGTTTGTTTGTTTGGTTGAACGCGCTAATCTCTGGAACTACTAGTCGGAATTGAAAAATTATTTTTGCATTTGATAGCCCAATTTTTATGGCTATTTAACATCACGCTATGACCTTTAGGAGCCGAGCAAAAAGAAAAAAAGTCTGAAAGAACGCTAAGCAAAAACGAAGTAATAGCGCGGGCAGGCGATGCGATGCGACGGGGTGGGTCGGGGCAACAAGAAATTTCACGCGGAAGAAGTTGCGGGCAGAAGCTAGTGTAAGATAAGCTGCTTTTACGGGAATCTCTGACAAGCTACATTCTCAATATTTTTTAAACAAGTTCATGTTCGCGACCATAGATCGATATCCGTGTTTGCGACACTATTTTCCACATTTTCGCGGCAAAACGATTTCTTCGTATGTATGAGTGGATTCTAAAAACGTGCCTATTATTTATTTTGTTTCCTAGTAAATAATGTCGGGCCGGTCGGCGCCACAGAATTGAGTTCTGCGAACGGAGGGGCATTTCCTTGCAGTTCCCCTAAGTCGGTGGCAGGCGGCCTCAGAAGCACCATTTATATTTATACGAGTACAAACATTCGTCATTCTTGCTCTTTCAATTTCGATACGAGATATCTTTGTTTATTATTCGGTACTTCAATAAATACTGTGCGCAGTGTAATACTGTAAGCAGTGGTTGGCATGTTCTAGAACCAAAAATTAATAATAATAATAATTGTTTATTTATCTAAACATAGACACAGAATCAACACAGGTGGTAGACACAATAAAGATGAATGGCTCTTTATACATAAGTGTAAGGTTACAAAAGTCTTAAATGTATACCCAAAAAATTAAACCCTGCCTCTCAAACTAGGAGACCTGTATCTTGAGAGGTTTTATTTTGTGGGTCCATCAACGGTCATCGACCGCAGTTATTGCAGTCACTTGTAATATCAGTTTAAAAAACTGTTTTTTTTTTTGTAAACTTCACAAACGTGATGGATATGTGGTTAAAGAATCTTTATTTACTCAAAAGAAATTTACTACAAATTTCACTTAATGAGAAATATTTTAACGATAAATAATGGTGACATTCATGAGCAGAGCTAGTATAGACATGCACAAATATTAAGAGAAGACATATCCATATCTAAACATGATAACACAAAAGAAAACTATTTTTCTCAACTCATACTTCAAGTAACAACACTAACTGCGGTCTTTGCCATTCCAAAAAAAAAAACTCATCGAAACCCACCGCGTCTGCTGAGTTTAGCTAGCCAATTTAAAATGATGTAGCTATTCCCGTTGTCCCCGTAATCCGTGTCCCCGTTAAAGGGGACAAAGGGAATTCAATAAAATAATTAAAATTACTTCCCGTTGTCCCCGCACGCTGTCCCCGTTAAAGGGGACAAAGGGAATTTAATAAAATACTTAAAATTACTTCCCGTTGTCCCCGTACGCTGTCCCCGTTAATTTATTGTATATAACCATATCATAAAATTAGTTTCTTACGAAATTTTCTATCGCTGTCAGTAGTAAGTCATGCAATATCTGTGATGGATGAAATGCATGATTAATTTAAAAAAAGTTATATTGGTTCTTGCTTCTATCTAGTTTTCAAACCTGATCCCCACATCTTGAAGTAAGCAAAACTACATGCGATTTATTTCAATCTCCTACCGTTTAAACCCACAAACAACCTGACAATACTAGAAAATATGGATGAAGCCCTATGAATGTCAGAAGTCATAACAAGTTGGCAAAGTACTGTTCCCATTTCACTTCACAATAAGAAAAAATAAATGTCATTTAGCTATTTGCTTTCTTGACGTAGTTTATTTTTATGTTTTTAGAAATACGCAATAAGTACGATTCGACAGTTTTTACGACGTTTTTCAGATTTAACTTTTTTTTTATTTCTTTAAGTAGATATATTTTTCTTTTATTTTTCTTTTTGTATATTGGCACGTTGTTTATAATATATATTAATGTAATTTGATATCATTTAATTGTGCTTTTGTGTGTTTTGTGTGCACTAAATCTTTTATCTATCTAAATTTCGGAAAAAGATATTTAGATTCTTTACATTTGGTCAAAAAAACTTAAAATGAACAAAAAATTCAATGCACATAGGCGTGTAGAGTATCGTTGGATCCCATTATTAAAAAGATGATAATGTTTCTATATTACTTTTAATAGTTTGTGAGATACGGGATGTTTTTGGTTGCAACCACGCAAAATTACTTTGTTTTTCATAGTATTTTCGAGATACTCGTATATTATGAAATACAATCTTATTTTAATACTGTGTATGCGTATAAATATTAATCCTAACTACGTAACCCTTAGTGACTTTCCGACACGCAATTGTTTCAACATGTTTAATTTTATTTTATTTGTGAAATATGGGCGTTTCCATTTTGCAACTTCTATAATAATAAAGGTTTTTTTACTGCATTTATCGGTTTCTTTAACCGCTTGAATGCCGTAATTACAGAAACAATTAAAAAAGCCTTTTTGTTTCGCGTGGATCCACGTTCGAATACGAAGGGTTAAGTCCCTTATTTTCCTTTCGATTCATAGTAGACTATAAAGTTAGAAAACAAGAACGAATAACATTATTAAAGATAACAATTTTATATAAAAGGTATGCTACATAATTTTGCTAAAACTTTCAGTAATTCTTTTGTACCGCTGAAGTGGTGATATAAATTCTATACCTGGGATAATTTCATTAAAATTTTGAATAGAATTAACATCTTGAAATTTTGATTTATTTCTGACTAACTTTGCGTCTTTAATATTCCTAGGAATTTTATTGTTCTTTAGGTTCTAGTTAATTCAGGAATATATATCCTATCGGTAAAATCCAAAATAATTTGTTCATCGTGAATAAGTATAGAAACATCAGATTCTTGGATATAATACCTATATAACTTTACCTATATTTTTGGGTTAATAATAGGCTGGTATTAGGATACCAGCCTATTATTAACCCAAAAATACCTCTTCTCAAACAGAGAAAGCACGAGTATTGATAACCACGCTTGCTCAAGACAGATAGGCGATTTCAGACTTATATCCATACTTAATATTATAAATGCGAAAGTGTATCTGTCTGTCTGTCTGTTACCTCTTCACGATGAAATTTGGTATAGGATAGTTTGAGCCTCGGGAAAGGACATAGGATAGTTTTTATCCCGATATTCTCACGGGATCGAAACTTACGCGGGTGAAACCGCGAGGCGCTGCTAGTATTGGCAATAAGTCCAGGTTTCCTCACGATGTTTTTTCTTTACCGATGTCAGTTATGTCCAAGACAAACTCAGAAAGTATATATGAATTGAAAGCTTGAAATATTTGATTGAAATTAAAACTAATCTCGTCTTTAACTCACTTCGAAACAAAAATCTCAAAATCTACAAACTCAAAATTTTGCCTCTTCTTCATCTCGCTTACGATAGTACCTTTTTAATTCGTCCTGAATCCTTTCCACCACACTTGTAACAAAATATCTGCCCGGAGAGCCCTCGACTGCACGAACATTAAATAATGTATACTTGATTATACAATACTATGATCACGCAGCCTTTGAATCAGACGGTAGGTACTTAGCACGGGATTGTGAGAAATAGAAGAAATGGATGCCTTTACCCATGGTTAGTCCACAGGAGTGGCACAGAAATTTAAAGAATAAATCAAATAGGTTAACAAAATTCATGTACGTTTACTTACATTTAAAATCAATAACAATTCCAATCAATTCCATTAACTTATTTAAATACATCAATTGCAGGTCTATGTCCGCCGTCTTAATTGCGTAAAACACAATCAATCTCAATCTGATGAATCATTTTGAAGGATTTTGCTAATTCATTGCTCCATATGTTCGAAAAATGTGTTTGCTCAACAACGTAAATAACGCAATGAATATTGTAGAACTGTCAAAATAATCTGTTACACAATTATCCCGCAGCAGTGGACGTCTTTCAGCTGAAATGATAATGAATTAAATACATTTCGATTCAATCGCTTAAACAAAACAGTATCAATATAAAAGAGATCACCAATTATTACATGACAAGCCACGTCAAGCACTCTTAGCCCTCACCTAGTTTTAACTACATTTCCAGTTATATTTCACTAAATATAACTGGAAATGTAGTTAAAACTAGGTGATTAAGTTATTTAGGTTAACAATGTTGCTTCTGGCATAACCTAAACGGGACGTGTGTTCACTAGATCGTGGCACATTCTGCTGACTGCTCATAACACCGCTAACTACGACTGTCAACTTGTAATAGAGTAGTATTCAAGTCTAATACTAATTAAAGTATATATTATGTATTTAAGTATCTTACGAAGTGGTACAGTACCCGGCGATAAATATTGCACATCGACCTTTGGAAAAAGACAATCGGCTAATTTCGGCTTCATAGAGCGTTATCTCTGTCGCACGAAATACAAACAGTCCGGTATCTATTAGAAGCTGTTAAAACAATTATGATTTGCTTCTTTTGATAATTATTTTTATTCTTTGTATAAAATCGATAGGATCGAATAGGTCGATGTGCAATATTTATCGCCGGGTACTGTACCTATCATATTACCCAGTAACTGGGTTGTGCAGGTCAGATAAGCAGATAGTAAAATACTGGTATTCAGCTGCATCTGGTTAGACTGGAGGCCAACCCTAACATAGTTGGGAAAAGGCTAGGCAGATGATGATGATGTATTTATGTATCTATTAAATAGCATTTATATATTTGGTACCTATATATCTACGTCCGTAACAGTCAACATCATGTAACAGAATAGTTCCCAGAGAAGGAAAGAGGAAAAGAGCAAGACCAATTCAAAGATGGGAATACGACTTGAAAACTATCGCGGGACATGGAGGAGAAATCACGATCGTGAGCTATTGAAAAGCCTGGGAGGCCTATGATAAAAAGCAAAGCAATCTGGAGAATTCTGATGTCTAATCCTTTAATTTAAATAAATGATTAAACTAGTTTTAACATTGCTAACAAAGGCTATTTGAAATGGAAATATATCTGTGTCTGTTATAGTGTATTGACTGCCCCGATGGTCTCGTGGTTGCAAGCACGACTGCTGAGCTTGGGGCCCTGGGTTCGATTCCTAATCGTGTTCCTAATCTAATTCCTTCCTAGTCGTGCAAAATTTTATTCGGTTTTCCATTAGGAATTTCATATTAACAGCCCAGAGTTTGAAAGTTGGTGGTTTAATACCCCCGTGCCTCGGAAATCCCGTAAAGCCGTTGGTCGTGCCCCTGATCTCCGGTTGTGTCGGATTGGCAAACAGAGAGTGCACCTGTGTTTGCGCACACACGTTACACTATAATATATCCTGCGTACCTGGCTATCTCCGTGATTGGCCACCTTGCCGAAATCGGTCGGGAGGCTATAGGCCCCTTTTTTATGTCCACGCAATTAATGTCCATTCCAAGGTTGCCTGGAAGAGATCGCAGAAAGTGAAAAGACCGCCCATTGTATGTTTTGTAGTGATAAATGTTTTTTTTTTTATTATGTATTTTCTGGTGTACAATAAAGTATCAGGGTTATTGGAAAATCACCAACAAACTCTTAAGAGGTCATTGTTCTCAGCATTATGAACAACTTTTACTATAGGACCTAACCTGAAATCGCGAAAAAATAATCAGTTGTACCCTACATTTATGTTCGTATAACTCTTCAATCACTAAAGACACTATAATTTTATTCTCATTCTCGAAACCGTTTTTTTTTATTTCCAACTAGCTGTTACCCACGACTTCGTTCGCGTGGAATTTAACAAAAAGTTATTGTTCAGTTCGCAGAGTTTATGATAACTTATTAATTCTGTATTCCGCGTAAAGAAATCCCTATGCTAATTTTATCTAATGAAATTCTTCCATTTTATGAATCGATATTTTGTTTTGGTACATATTTCTCCATTTAGTTCCTTTTTTTCATTTTTGCATTTTAAGTTCACTATTATTTATTTTTTGTTTTTCGTATCAGCTTTATTGAAAAATTTCTTTATATACAATATTTGGTGTACGATTTTCTTGGGCTAAAACAACAACACTACTGGCATTCCTCGCACGTGAACATGGCACGTATAGTTGCCCATGAGTAAAGCAACCCTTAGTTAAATCTATGCCAACTTTGCTTAACGTTTGCCCTTGTGACTTGTTGATTGTCATAGCAAAACTGACATTAATAGGGAATTCAATCTTTTGAATTCAAAAGGAAAATTCATTTATGATGATTATGATGAATCGGCTGAATAAGCTCTCATTACAGACACTCCAATTTTATTTTTTTGTATATAGAAGATTTATAGAATTTATTTCATTAGTTTTAATTTTTTTCGTGGGAACCAATTTTTTTTTCTAAAATATAAGTAGCCTAAGTTACTCCTTATTACATCAGCTATCTGCCAGTGAAATTCCCGTCAAAATCGGTTTAGCCGTTTCAGAGATTAGCCGGAACAAACAGACAGACAGACAGACAAAAATTGTAAAAAAAATATTTTGGTATATGTACCGTGTAGGTATACATCCATATGCATTTAGTAAAAAGCGGTTATTTTAATATTACAAACAGACACTCCTATTTTATTTTTTTGTATAGACGATAATAAACCGTGTGCGGTCGGGAGACCGCCGTCAGGAACGAAGCCCGATTTCTTCCGAAGTTTATTCCTACCCCAAGCCGCGTAAAGCACATCGTTCCAAAACCTATTGTAAATTGCAAGAATCACCCAGACAGATTAAATATCTAAAATCAAAACTCAAATAATGTACCCAACAGCTCATTCCATTTACGAACAGTTTCTTATTACCCTTCGTCCACTACTTACAATTGAGAAACCAAGAAAACTTCTTCGAAATTGGTTCAATTAAATGAACAGAGTTGGAAACATTTCTGATATAATATTTCTCCGGGAGATATCAAGTGTTTTCGTAGCTTGCAGTGACGTCAGAGATAGAGGAGCGCCTCGCGTTGTGAATATGTGACATATTGCTCGAATCTGCTGCGCTCTCGAATCTGTCAAGCGTTATTAAACTGTGACATATGATTTATGTACTCTTACACCAGTTCTGCTTAATATAAAAATAGCAGCGAATAAATAACTGTGAAATGCATCGCTGTGATTTTTGGGTCGTGTGCTTTTAATGTAAGTAATAAGTTTGAAATGTTTGTTAAAAAAGATTCTTGAATTTTGACATAATTTTAAAGTTACAAATAAATAAGTTAAATAAAACCCACCAACGAAACCAATATTAAACAAAAAATGACAGCAATTTTATTGCAATACTATTCGTTGTTGTATCCTTCTAATTTATTTCTAAAACTGGTTTTACTCTTTCTGAGAGAAATCAGATATCACTCATTTACAAAAAAATATGTGGTAGGATATTTTAAGTTAGCTAAATAAAAATATGTATAGTATTATGAATCAATTTTGCTTCTATCGTGGTGCTTTTCAGAGTTTATCTTTAAAATTGTTTACAGAAATCTTTATTTTTTATGGAATTATCATTTTAAGCCAAGCACGGTATTGCATGGCTTAAAATGATAATTCCATAAAAAATATCAGATATAATAATAAGATCAGAGAATATAGAAGGGCGAGGCGAGCGACTCTTTGAAGAACATTCTATTAACTAATAACTATAAGTTTACATACATTTTGCAATCCATGCTCGATTCCTACCAACACCCGAGGGAAGTGGTTAAGGATTATATTTGAAGCCATACACCACCGCCCACTTCCAAAGAGATAGACACAGGTATGATAACCGTTGGCAGACTTGGAATAATTAAAAAACTACGATGCCCCACTTTCCAGATTGGCAAACTTTATTTTGTATTTAGTTCGTCCAACTTTTTCGTTATCTTTGTTACAAATCTTAGGGCAGGTTCACCGCTCACCGTTCGCGCAGGGAAGGCGTTATAAAACGCTTTGTATTTACGATACGTCTACGTTCGCTTTATTGTGGCTTATGTGCTGCCACTAATTTACCCACCCAGTTTTAGGTATATAGCACGCAATCTATACAAAAATAACCTTCAGACTACGCTGGGGAAAATAACTACAGCTAAATTAAATCATTTACGGTTTTAATTGCCTCTATGCTACGTAAAACATGTATCTACGTGCAAAATATTACTTTATTTTATGCAGCGAACGTTAATTTTATTTTTTTATTGTACCTCTATTTTTTAGACTATAAAACTTTTAATATCTAAATTCCTAAGATTGTAAACGTTTCATATCCTGTGAAGAAATCTTATCGAGATAATTTCACGAAACAAGATCTGCCATGGAAATAGGCCGAATCTAGGGTCTTTTTCATAAATGGCGAAGCAATTCGCAGTTTATTTGGCATTTAAGCAAATTTAGAGGATCCCTTCTCTGCTGGCATTTTGTTTTATGTGGCTGCTCGTTACCGTCGGCGGCCGCGCGTGAAGTTACGGCCGCACTGGGCCGACTATATCTGTTACGCACTGGGAACCAAACACGCTATGACAGAAGGAATCTAGATAAAATTAATCAATCATCATCAATAGCTCTCGTAGAAATTTGATATCGTATTGTGTTAGGTGACGCTAACTTTTGACACAGTAGGTAACTGCTGTATTGCCCGTTCCAGTGAATATGATTTTTCAATGATAATTATTTAGAACCATCATTTCAATATACACATTAGATAAATCAAATATTTACTTGTCCTATTTTAATTACCTACATCCCGTTTATATTACCTCTATGTTGACACCAATGTAAAATATAGTCCGTGAGTATAATGAGCTGATATTTAAGTGATTGATGAAAATTATAGTTTAATTTAGCTGTTGCAAGTGTCATGATGACTTATCAGAATCAAATTATAATTTACTAGTAGAATCGAACGACAACACCAGGCCTATTACTTCGTGTCAAAGGTTAAAGGTGAGTTTCACCAATGAAATTAAAAGTGATCAGCACATTTAAACCCCGTTCAAAAACTGTCAGTGTCAATATTCCACAGCATCGATGACACTGACAGTTTTCGATCGCGGTTTATATGTGCTGATAGCGGTCACTTTCTGGTAAAATTCGCTCTAAGAAACATGGTTAACATATAATGTGGGTAAGGAACGCGGCAAAAATAGTGCTGAGTGCGTGTACCATCCAAATCGTGCCCGGAGGGAACCGATGCAACTCGCATCTCACTACGGACAATATTTTTATATTTTCACTGCATTTCTGTTCTGCTCCGCAAAAGGGTAGTGTTTGTCGGCCGTAAAACAAAAGTAGATACGTTCAAAACATACGTGTTTGGTTGTTCTAGTTAGTTTACTCTTTTATTCTGGTAATGTTGCCTACATCATTTCTATATTGCCTACCTGTTTTATCGCGGAGCTTTTGACGTAAAAAATACAATGTATGTTAACCAGTATGAACTTAAAAAAAACTGTTGGGTGTGCTTGAACTTTGTATGTGGAACGGATTTTATAGGTTTAGGTTACACAATAAAACTTCCGCTGATTTTAAAGACATAATAGTCAATTAGAATAATCGGTAAACCAGCACTAGGGCTCTGTTTCGCATAAGGTTGCACCATTATGCTCAGCGATGGCCGTTTTACGTGGTTGTGACGCATATTTTCTCTTAAATTTTATTTTTTTGCGTTTTCGTTCTTTCTTTGCGTCGTGTTTACTGCAAATAAACGTATAATTCTTTCTTTCTTCTTTCTAAATTGCATGAAGATTTGGTATTCCAAATACGAAATTCAATTCTAATCATCGCAACGGGGTCAGAAAAACTCAAAAATAACCGTACAATGCAAACGTTTTTGATTCCATGGCATTACTCACGTTCATACATACAAGCAGAAACACACGTCTATTATTTTGTAAAATAAAGACTGAGTAAAGCTATTTTCCTTTTCAATTTCCTTGGATTCCACGTAACTCATAGAGTCCGGTCCCTTGTCAAATAAAAACTTTTCCCATGTCTTATCGAATCAATTACTTTAATGGGCAAGAAGCCATTTTTTTTTCTGAGGATTTAATCTCGGTTTCTGTTTCAGTACATCGACGTTGAATTCAATTGAGCATCAGACCACTTGATTTTTATTAGGTAGATAAGGTTTTAGTTTCCTTTGCTATCAAGTAAATTGAAGATTAAGTGGTATAATGTAGGGTACATTATACCACTTAATCTTCAATTTAGGTACATTAAAATGAAAGCCATCGCTAGTGTTAGTGCGTTACGCAATTGCGTAACACACTAACAATAGCTTTCATTTTAACAGTTCAACAACATTCATTGCTTTATTTACGTTGTTGAACAGACAATTTTTTCGAACATATAAATCAATGGATTTGCAATATCCTTCAAAATTATTCAGATTGTAATTGATAGTGTGTTACGCAATTAGGGTGAGAGCAAAAGTGATGAAAGTGAAAATGGACCTAGACATTTACTAAAAATCATGTTATGTTCGGTCTACATACCGGTAATATGAAATAGTTTGTATACCAAATATGTATTCGTATAAACTCACAGATATAAAATAGATAAATAAACAATTTCCTAAGATTATATAATATAAGATTGTTATTATATACTTCTATAGTTATAACCTCCCATAACTATACTACTAGATATTTCGTATCCTATGAAAAAACTACATGGGGAATGGGGATGTATAAAAACTGAGTGGAAATACTTATTTCTCCAAAGGGCGTGGGGTACTTAACTTATGCACCCGGGGGTAAAATAATTCACTCAAAAATGTCTAACAATTTATTTCCCTTCCTCCACTTAAGTAAATGTTAAAGAGGGAACTTTTGATAGTTATTATTTTTTACGTTTGCTACCTCAATTTGTACGTTTCTCCCCGTGTCTGGGTAAAATGTTGTTTTCTTTTATGTTATTTGGTCATTTGGAATGTGTTTATTTGCACATTCAATTGTTTTATGAGGTGTGCTAAAGACGTAACAGATGGAATTCATAAGTTCAAAGTAGCACTTATGCTACTATACTACTTGAACTTTGTTTTGAAAAGTTCTTTTCAAGTACCTTCTAGTAATTTTTCATGGTACTTAATAGTTTGGATCTACGGGTATGGATGCATAAAACCAAAAGCTTGTCAATTATTAACCGGTATAAATTAAAGAGGATAAAAATATATACAATGATTACAATGGATAAACTTTTTATACTAAATTAATCAACAAACGATTAAAATAAAAATATAATAACCTAACCTAACTAAAACGATTAACTAAGTAAAATATGGCATCGAGAGGCAGTCGCGTTACGTCCGTTACGCGTAACATCCGTTTATGGCCATATTCTATTCTTGAAGGTGATTTTTTCTCGGATCAGTCGCGTAAGTTACAGCCGTTCTACCTAAAAATACACTCAACACTAGAAGAGCTTGTTATTATAAAAATAACACACAGACAAAATTAACATTTTGTGAAGCATAACAAACAAATATTCCAGTTTTTACTTAACACTAAGAATTGCAAAATAAAAAAGTAATTAAAAAAACATTGTTTCACGTTTTGTTCACAATCCGATTAATATTTTCGGAGAAATGCGTGGTCAAACATACACCTATGAAAATGAGCGACAAAAAGTATCTCCTGATAAGTCTGCTCGCCTAATACCATGCTTCACAAAATATTTATTTGATCCGTGTTATTTTTTTCTAATCACAAGCACTTTTGGCGTCGAGTGTACTTTTAGGTAGAACGGCTGTAACGCGACTGATCCGAAAAAAAATAACATTCAAGAATACACAGGACATTACACGTAACGGACGTAACGCGACTGTCGAAAAATTCTTCCGCCTTACTGTCGACTAGTAACATACCCAAGAGACTGGCGGCTTGCTACGTTGCATGGCAATGCTTAGCCTCTAGCCTAGGTAAAAGTCAGCCCTTGCGTCATGGGAAGTGTTTCCCGGTTGATTCTTAAATTGAAAAAAATAAAAAAATAAAATTCCGACATCTCCCATATCGAACACAAGTTTAGTCTTAAAATGAAACTTCTGCACGAGAGCTATGCGTGGTGCAAGTGTAGGTACATAACTAACAATTTCTTAAAATATTTGCTACTCGCAAGTGTATAACTGACCAAAATCAGACTATTCCAGTTCCGGAGTCAAATCACAAAGGTATTAATTAGACCGCTTCAGCAATTGGTAAACATGATTGAACATCTGGGCACGTGGAATGGAATGCATACCTGTGCGATTAATGAATTAATAGCGAGTAGAAACAGGTAAATAATGAAATTGTCAATGTCGTAATGTTTCATCATTTAGTCAATGCTCGTAAGACGCCTAGATGCGCTTTTTCTTTTATCCCCTTTATCAGCTTGATCTCTTTATGATCAAAATATCAATGACTGAGTTGCCAGAAGTATGTAAAGAATATAAAGATCAAATAGCTAAAATTGCTACTACAGTTAAACCCAAACCGTTTAATCCAATTCACGTGACTTCAAAACGTTTGAACATGTTTTTCAAAAGGCTCTTCAATAAAGTGCTTTAAACTTGAAATATTTTGTTGAAAATGTCTGTAATTCAATCAAAAACAAACCTACATCGGAATATTTGCGAGCATGTTTTTTAAAATTCAGAAAAATTTATTGCAAAGATTTGAAATAGAATATGTTCTGGCGGCTTCACCTTTACAAATCACCGAATAGGGACAAATACGGGTATGTTTAACCCTACCCCGCCGGCTTATGGCTCAGGAATCGTAAAATATTTCACAGGCAACACACACTATATACCTACCTGAAGCGTGGGTATAAAGTACCTGGAAGTGACTCGGTGTTGACTTTAGTGTAATTTAGTTTATGATGCTCTTTTATAGATAGAAAAACTGTAGACCTACTCTGCATGGTGAGTTGTCTATCTGTGTGTTGTATCTTTGCTATCAATTTGAACGCAGGACAATGCCCGTGTACTTATAAACAGAAATTGATATGACGATCTTCTAATTAATTAATTAATTTTTGTGTTTAAATATTTCCTACGAAATCTGCTATGAAAAAAAGAGTCAATAAATACCTGCAAATGGAAAAGAACATGAGGTTTTTTTATCCCAAAGACACATTGTTGATATCTACACCTATCTACGTTTAATCAATGTATATTTGTATAAGTAATTCAACCATTGTTAATAACCAATATTTTTATCCAGGCTACCCTGAAAATCGAAACGCAATTCCAAACATGATTCTTAAACGAAAAATGCTAACCGATGAACATAAAAAATGCAGCATAACACAAACCGCGCTACCATAAAATGGCAGACTTCTGTTAAACAAAATACTGTATAAAGCCAAGCCAATGAGAATAAAAATAAACCCAAGTAGGAGCCGCTCGACTACTTTCTGAAGTCGTTTATCAAACTTATTTAACGTTTCTAGCTTGATTATATTTCACGGAGCGATACGACGGAGAAACTTGTACAAAACGTAGGATGCGCCCAATTTAGCCGGTAACTGGGTAACTGCATCCGAATGTTACCATATCCGCGGAACAAGTGGAGATTGACTCGCGAATGGTTCTCATGTCGTAAACTGCGTATCTTGTTATGTTGTACACAGAGTTTATGGAGCATTCTAGTTTTTACTCAGGTAAGTAGGTAATATTGTTTCCAACGTAAAGTATAAGCTGCTTTGTCCAAACATGTTTATTGTGTTCTATTTCGGGGTAACGTGAAGGTCAAACAAATAACCAGACGTGAGTAAGTGAGGCTAGACATCAAGACACGTTTATTTACTAGCTCGTCAGTCAGAGAATATTACCTCAAAAATGTATACAACTGTAACAATCGAAGAGTTTTATTTGTGTCTAAAGTTATTTTTTTTTTATTAAAAAATTAATCATGCACATTGTCTTTTCTAATTGGCTTGGCTTTAGACATTGGCAGAAGAGCAACATCGGCTTTGATTGCCATATAAAAAATTGTATAATAGAAGAGAAAAATTTCCTAACGGTGCCTGCAACAACTCGATGTAGAAACCGCACCGACTAAAACCTAAATGCTCAAAGAATGTTACCTAATAAATTAACAAGTTTTCAAATAGAAATTACTGTTTTAACTGCCTTTAAATGTTGCAGTACTATAAAAACAGCATATTTCAAGATAGTTTATAAACGCCCACAGCTGTCGTGGGAAGCCGATAGGTCAAGAGTATAAGTGCTCTAAGGATAAACAGTTTTTAACGACCTTTTCGACGAAAACAACAAGAAAGTGCTACCGACAATAGAAATGCCTGGAAATTTATTAAATTAACTGTCCCCAATCCTCCTCATAACGGTTCTATTATGGCTACCTTCCACGCCCACGTAGCCAATAGCTCGGTATCTAAAATAACTACATCGAGGCAACAAAGTATAGACGAATCTCTGAAACAGGCAATCTATTAACAAAACAGACATTGGAATACGACAAAAATATTTTTTCCCATCTATTTCTGCACTAAAAGAAAGAGAGAAAGAAATAAATATAGATTTATTAGTCACAAAACCTCATTTACTGCTGGATGGCATACCACTCAATCGACGCAACCGCGTAGCAGCACTCCAGCATAATAAAGTGATGTGACCCGGTCAAAGTCCCATAACTCAAATAAGAGGCCGGGACTTTTATCTGCGCAGTCCCGGGGCACAGTTAAGGCCGCTCTTCATTTTTGCTCCTTTTCCCGGGATCCGGTGAAAAATGCAGTCTGAACCAGGACTCAGGGGATAATATTATAAAGTACACTTTACCTGTGAAAGCAAACGCTATGGCATTGAGCCGGATATGTTTAATGCTGTTTAAGGTAGGTTCCGTGAAAAAATATACAGTTTAAGTAGGTTCTCTTTCTTAGACTTTCAGATTTGAATCGTGTTAAACGCTTAAAACGAAGGTGTCATGATAATTATTGTCGTACCAAGTCATACACAAGTAATGTTCTAAAATTTACCTGAGGCCATTGTTATCGGATAGTATTCATAATTAATTTTGTGTTTTGTTAAAACTTCCAATTACAGTTAGTTCTCAAATAGATGCAATCTGCCTAGCCTTTTCCCAACAATGTTGGGGTCGTCTAACCGGATGCAGCTGAATACCAGTATTTTACAACGAGCGACTGGCTATCTGACATCCACAACCCAGTTACTGGGTAACACGATACCCTCGGTAAGACTGGTTGTCAGACTTTCGGGCTTCTGACGACCCGTAACGACTGTCAAAAATCCAAGAATGACAGCCCGGACCAACGGCTAACGTGCTTTCCGAGACACGGGTCTCGGTTAGTAAAGATGGTCACCAATCCACGGACCGACCGTGGAAAGCTTAACTTGATCGATCAGTTATTACCAGAGATCGGAATTGGGTGTGTGAAAATACCTAAAGTTTGCAGCGGGACATAATATGGAGTTGTTACAACCACTTAAGTTAAACCGGTTTTGGATTTTACCGGTTTAGTTTCGGTTTTTTTGTTGTACATGTTCCTTACCTTTGATATACCGAACTATAAACATTTACAAGCTGCTAATACAGTTCTAAATTAATTTTTTTTGTACTTTTCCGGTTAAAATTCGTTTTTTTTTTTAAACTAAAACTGTATTACAGCGTGCAGATGTGTAAAATTCGGTGTTTCAGAAGTACAGAACGAGTAGAACTAAAAAACCGAATTTGAACCGGAAAAGTTCAAAACAAAAATTATTAGCAGCTTGTTAATGTCTATAGTTCGGTTTTTCAAAGGTATAGAACATGTAAAACAAAAAACCGAAACTAAATCGGTAAAATTCAAAACCGGTTAACTTAAGTGGTTGTAACAGCTCTATGTTATGTCTCGCTGCAAACTTTAGGTATTTTCACACACCCAATTCCGATCTCTGGTTATTACTTAGCCACGAGCCCCTCAGTTCTCAAATAGATGTTTGGCAAAATTATTTTAGTATTATAAACTTGACAAAAAGAACATACAGGTGTTCTCAGGGAAAACTGGAATTGCAAAACTCAAAATACGTAGGTAGAATGTAGGTAGTCATGTATTATTCCGTGTTTATATCGGAAATCGGTGACTCCACATAGATGAGACGGTTGACCGCAATAGCACTGCACGAGAAACCAAAACAAAATCAGATTATTCAGATTTTTCTTTCATACTGTTATTTTAATAAAATATTCCGTACACTGAAAGAAATAAGAAAACTCTTCAACGACAACAAAAACGGGTTGATTATTTTATATTTATTATAGTAAAAAGCAACAACCAATAAAATAATAAAATGTAAGTTCCTATCTCTACTTCAAGCTCGTACATATCAATTTAATGATAATACAAGTTGTTTGCGAAAGGAAATACAAAAATCTTCAGCCATATTTTCCTTTAAACTCCTGTGTTGCTTTTTAAAATAACAACCGTCTAAAGCCCGTGCTTCAACATTTGCTGGATCACAGCAAGCTTACCTTCAAAGGAGTAGACAAAAGAGCTAAAGACAATTGAGCAAAAGAAACTCTTGGAATGCTCATAAAAAGCGGCTACAAATATCTTACGTGCCTTTTCATTTCATAAAATAAAAAAAAACGAGAAAATTGCAAAAGTAGATCAAGTGACAAACGATGCGAAAATATTTACATTTCACTTTAATTCAGAGTCGCTATAGTCCACGCAGAACTAGTTGGCCGCGCCTTAGGTATGTGAGCGGTGGGACGGAGGGACGGGGGCTTTTTGTCATTACTCAGTACGTGCGTTGCGAACAATAGGCAACCCCGCCGCCTTCACCCCCGTCCCCACCAAAGGCGCGGCCAACTAGTTTCGCGCGGACTACAGCTATATGCGACCACTCGTCAATTAGTGTGTACAGCACAGCGATCTAATTCAATCAAAACTGGTTGCCGATTTCAGACTTATTAGTGTTTTAACGATGTCAAAACCCATTGTAACTTCTAATAAATAGGTGTACGTGCTTTTAAACAATAATGAGTAAAACTCTAACCCTAACTATTTGATTGTACAGTTAAATCATATCGTTGAGCTAAATGCGTCGTTGACATGAACCGTAATCCAATTTGGTAGCTTAACAATCTCTAGCATAACAATCGTCTGGAATAAATCATTTTAGTAGTATAATTAGCTAGCCATGATGCCGCCAACGAATGTCGATGGAGGGTCAGCCACTGAAAAACAATAAGAAATGGAAAAAAAAACATTAGTCACGCGAGCTTACCGCCGTGTGTTTTGATTGCGGACTTCGAATACGACGCTGTCGCCAACCCTTGTTTTCGAAATAATTGACTAATAACAATTCAATTTTAATTTTGATAGCGAACTTTATGACAAATAACTGTAAATTTTAATTTAAAAGCGTTTATTTTCCAATTTCATATAAATTAAATGCACTCTGTCAAGTTAACGAGGATATTCGCATCATACATTATAAATTGAAGTTTATTAAACAGCTTTTCTGCGTAACGAGGTTCATCAGATATTTAAACAACGACAAACTTATACTAACACACGTTAATATATACCGCATCGACTTCAAAGGTCTTAAAACATTAAACTTTAAGAAAATCTGATGACGACTTATTATGTAAAATAAATATAGCGCTTATTTATGTTCCGAACTCTGGACTTGTCCCAGATTTCGTTGCCGAGATAAAAGCTGTCGTTGCACCAGAAACTTTTATACTAAATTATTCTTTTTATCCTTTAAATTACAGCCTTAAAAGGTTATTAAATTCGTAAAGTTTTCGTCACGCCATGTGCCATTGTGTTATCGTACACAACCCCTTTGAATTCGCGTGTGATTAAGGGATTGTTTTTTTAGGCCGGCCGTATGTGTGAACTACTACTGATGTTTACCTACCTACATGCATCTTTAATACTTTGCCAAGTATTTTAATTATTTGCAGTGCACTAAGAAAGCTTTGTGATACATAAATATACGTCTTTAGCACCCTGGGAAGTAAGCCTGCCCAGTAGGCTTCCTGACAGGCTAATTCCATTACCACAAACACGTCTATGTTGCGTCCGCATATTACGGCTTAAAAGAAAATGTAGTGACAAAATTGTAAAGAGTATACTTAGATGGTTTGATCATGTTGAGAGAACGAATAAAAGACGATTAATAAAAGGTATTTACAAGGATGTGAGTGGAAACGCTGCACGGACTAGAAGGACACGACAGTGACCTTATTGGTGATGTTTTACCAATAAGGTCACTGTATGTCCTTCTAGGAAAACTCCAGGAAGGTCAGGTGCGTAGTACTCGCAACTGGTGCGTGTATGACTCGATGTATGAACGTAAACGAAGCAAAAGGAGTATAATGTAATTACGGATTGTACAGACGCCAGCACATCAAGCTACTACAATCTGTCAAATTTATTTAATAGATTTTCAACTTTATCGCTAAATAATAGGGTTCAAAGTTGATTGGGAAAATTTGACAGTTTCGGGTAGCTTGATGTGCTGGCGTCTGTACTAGGTGGAGTTCTGTTGACTTGCTTACCCTCATGGGAAAAAGGCTTGAGTTTACATAATTATGTAGAGCCTGAAGAAGTTGATTATAATTATTATATCATTCAATCTGCCTAGCCTTTTCCCAACTATGTTGGGGTCGGCTTCCAGTCTCACCGGATGCAGCTGAATACCAATATTTTACTTTAGAATAATTTTATTAATATTTTATTTTTTACAATTATAATATCATTGTTTTAATTAATCTACGTTTTATTTTTCGAATAAAATGGAAATTATACGTACCCGTATATCACCCATTCCGTATCTTTTAAAGCCAGTGACTTGACTCTTTGAAGCAGTAAATTGCATTTTAAGGCATATCAAAGTTGGTTTAGAGCAAAAATGGCCGCTCGTCTGATCACTGGACACAGTAATCCGTTTGCGTCGGACATTCAGAAAACATAGCGGGTATAGTGCTATATAAAGAGGAGCAACATCCTAGCTTAAATTTATGGTGAATTTATGAACTTGGAAAGCAGTGGTGACTCAGTAGCAACGGCCCCGGCTTACGAGTTGTAGGTCATTTGTTCGAACCCAGGCACGCGCTTTACTTTGTATAAATTATTTCATCACCACTACTCTCAAGACGATGAAGGAAAACATCGTGAGGAAACCACAACATTTCCTATAACCAAACATTCGAAGACACGTGACAACTACTAAGAGCAACGAGCTTCTTAATTTGGGTATATAGTTATAGCCTGATATTTTTAGGTGTTTTATTAAAAAAAATGCTCAAATAAATCTAATCATCATCATCAATCACATCAGATTAACATCGACACTCGAAATCTAAGGTCCATCATTTATTTAGTTTAGTTCGATCGAATCACTGTCTCCTAAGATACAGGCCATCCCTAGTTTAGGAGACAGTGTTAGTTTTTTTATGATTATATACTTAGACAACTATTTTTCTCCCCTTGTGTCCATTGTTAGTTGATTAAGCTTTAGCATGTAACTCCTTTACAATTTGTGTCTATGTATATTTTTGGATCAATAAACTTATTGATATTATTATTATTAAAACTCTGATTCGTCAAAAATCGAAGTGACAAAAAAAACCATTGGTAAAATCAGGTAAGCAACAAACGTTAATAATTGTGTCGTTAATAACATGAATGCAACTGTAACAATCCTCAGTCCGGTAGTAAAGTTTCATAATTACGTAGATACGTGTGGCAACACTTGTTCACGATTGCGTGACGACACACCTTTACAGTTTCCGGGTGTTAACATTACACATCGTGCTTTAGAAAGGGACTGTCACACAGGCGTGACTGTGAGTGACAGAGACGACGCTCTACATAGCCGTGCTTTCTAACAGATTTAAAAGAAGAAGGAAGTTATGCATTCGGTTTCGGTGAATTTTTTTAACGTATGTACAGTCAGTTATACAAAGGTAGGTCAGCTAACTGCTATATGTATAGCTGAAACACCTTTGCATAAATGGTTAAGATTTTTTAGGATCCAGTATGTTATAATTCTTTTATATTTTATTTATTTGAGCAAAGTAAGGTGGTTCAGCTAAATCACGGATTTTTCCGTGATTCTTTTTTTATTTGGTAGAGGAAGCTCGCGTGGTGGTCTCATATAGATTTTATTAACGACATAAGCTTGGATAGTTTTTCGAGTTAGCTTCAGTAATATGTAGGTATTTAATCCACTTGGTGTACCTATGTTGATGATGTTATAGAACGTTTCGTCACTGTTTTTAAATTAGTAAGTTGTGGTACACAAATTTGTATGGAGTAGGTACCACAAGCCACAACAAAAAAATAAAAACCTTGTACAAACGGCGACACATCAAGCTATTCAAACATTTATTGAACTAGCTTCGTCCCCGAATGATGGCGGCTTGTCTGGTATAACCGGCTGATCATTACGAACAAAGTCTCCTTGTACTTCAGAGATGGCAAAGTAATGGCACGTGTGCCATTGCTGGCATGTAACAAAATAATTTGGGCACGGCATAATTTCAGAAATGTAGGTACCCAGTTTACAACAGCAGAAATCGCTGTAATTTGTCATTTAATTTAAATAAATCAAAAACTATTTATGTTAACATTCGTCCTACACCGACCGGGGATCCTTAGATGCACATGCATAGTGCGAACAGGGATAATCGTCGGTTGGTGTCTCATTTCATTAAAAACGTCTAACGTGCTTCTGCGAGCTGGTTTCGGCCCCTCATACGCCTTCCAAAGTTCCGGGACCGCAGGGTCCCGAGAAATGTCAAGAGAAATTTCAAATAAACAGTGGTACTCGGGAAGTGCCGACAGAAGTAAAAAACAAAACACAAACAGAATACTTTGCCATCACTCACTGACATATCGGATCAATCGGATATAGGTACATTAAAATCGAGTACATCCCGAGGATGGCCGAACACATCCGAAGCGGGCATTTTTTGAATTGTCTTAAAAATAAAACACGCGCGGTGTCGCCTACGGTAACAGTGGCGCGAGTTCAATGGTTTTTTCCCGTCTCAAAAAATGCCCAACGCGCCTAAAGAAGTTTTCACTTCAATAACAATGCGAAAGTATATAAATATAGTATATAGATAGTTTGTTGGCACGTGAAGGCCGCATTAAATGTTTATTTGGAAAAAATGGCACGTAGAATGTTTAGAGCTTCGCCATCCCTGTTGTACTTAATATCCATCCCAAGACTGAACATAATATTGACAACAGGAGCTCTGAAACAACTCTGCTAATTCCCACTGTTATGCATTAGCAATTGGCTCAGTGTGTAGGTACATACGTATGTACGTTGTTCTCCTGATGATATAGCAAGTTGAGGCTGAACAATAGTAAAAGCTTACACTAAGGCTAACGAGGTTTTAATGTGGAGTGGAGCGCCCAATCCGCGGCTTATCATTATCTCAGCCAGTATAACTCATATGATAGCGAGATAGAATGACTGGCCGGTGAAAACGATGGGAAAAGCCGAAAAACCGTTCTTTATGGACGCGCCAAGTTTTTGATACGATCTCTTTGTTGGATTTTAATTAGTGGAACTTTTGTTAAGTAAGGACTTTTTGTATGAATTATAAGGTGTTACAAAAGCAAGGGTTTTGATTGTTCATTCAATCATTTTAATTCATCGCAGTCGGTTATTGGTTATGGCACCTAATACAAGATGGCGCGAGAATACTAGTTCATGTCCCTTGCATGGTGCACTTATTTTGTGGATTTTATTTTGTTTGTCTTTTATTTATTTATTTAAACATTTATTTACACACATGTAAACAGACAAGAAGAAAGGAACAGATTGTTTTTACAAAAGTGATGGTTATTTCTAAAGAAATCTCTTCAAGCATACCTTACCTGCGTTAAGAGAGTACATAAAAAGGGATCTAGACAACGTGTTTATGAGACGAAGGGGAAACAAAAAACAAAATCAAAAACAATTCTCTAATTTAAAAATAAACAAACAATATAAAATAGTAGATTATTAACCAAGGGGATAAAGCAGTGTCTTCTGTCGCGGGTGACGATTTAAATCGCGAGCGTAACGAAGGACCAGAGGTTTACTCCGGAGCGTAGCGAGGGTGTTAAAAACTTAAATCACGAGCGAAGCGAGGGATTTAAGACGAGTCCTGAGTGTAGCGAGGGATTTAAGTTCACCCAAGACTAAGACAGCTTTATCACCGAGGAAAATACTCTACTTTTCGTACCATTTGCGAAAAAATTAACACAATAATAATATGAGATAAGCATTTATTAAAAATAATGACAATTAAAAGTAAAAGACAAGAAGTACTGATTCTGAAATTGATAGGCCTTTCGCACTTCTCCACGTTGAAAATTCTTCATAAGTTTTTAAATAATTTTCCTTGGATTTTGTTGGAAGCAAATTATTTATAATTGCGGCAGCATTTGCACTGATGGAATCCGACAATTCACTGTCACTGTCGCTTTGATTTAACATCGTAACGTATTTTTAGAAAATTAACTTATTTATAAAAATAAATTAAAATAAACTTAGCGTTTATGTATTTGAAGAAAACAAAAACGCGGCGAATTCCTAGACTAATATTTTTTTGTCGGAAAAGCAAAGGCATCAAGCTCATACGGCCTCGTCGGTTTTCGTAATTTTATTTAATAATCATAACTGCATAATAAATGCGTATTCCGTTTTCAAAAATATGTATAATGCTTACATACTTCCAAAGTAAATATCACTAAAATATATGTTATATAAATAATACATACAATATATGCAATTATGACAAAGTGGAAAGATAGTGTTCTTTCACTCTTCTTTTAAATCCTGCAACAGTTTCGCAGTTTATCTTCTAACTTCTATCTCTAAAATAACGTCCTAAAACCAAATAAATTACAAAAAGTTTCGTAGAAGCCTCGTCCATACACGTATGTAAATGCATGTAACCATTTAAAGGCAATATCGAATATTGATCATTTTACTGCGTATAAATAAAGCGAAAGTGAGGTTTTATTGGCCAATACGAAATTGTTACAGCTATAACTTAACGCTCTCAATCTCTATGATATTGGAGTGGATGAGTTACGCCAAAAACATTCGCCATCACACTTACAGGAAACCTTCCCTACCTCGTGAATACTAATACCTTTTATTAGAAACGACGCCATAACTTACCATTAAAACTATGTAATAACGTTACGAGCGCTGTCATAACATATTGCTGCAGACTTTTCGACGGTAACAACTACTTAATTGAAATTTCCACTTCGTTTTGTATGTAAATAAAGTAGCCAGTAGCCATTCACCATAAACTTGGACTGTACAATAGTCACTATTTGTAATAAAATCAACAAACAAATAGCATCATAATAATCTCCATGATTCACAAACATTTTAACTCGTATTTATTTATGTACTTTATAAACTCAGTCACATATTGACAATTCACAATACAGTAAAAATACACACAAGATAAATACAAAAAGACGAAACTGTAAAAACAAAACCTCGTAGATCCCCCAAATCCTCGAGGTGAATCTCGAAAAAGTCTGTTACGGAAAATTTGTTTAACTTGAGTTGAAAAGGGGCAGATGCCGCCGGAACAAAGTAAAAGATTTGAGGAACAGCTCTGAAGGAAAAATAAGAGGAAATTCTTATTTGGTGGCACTTATCTTTCAATTAACATCTGACACAAGTCACGCTGCGGAACACGGAGACGGACTTATGCTCAATTACTTGTGTTACGTTTACTTACGACGAATAAAAAGTAAAACAAAACTCTGCCCGGACTAATAAGCTGACGGTTACACGATTGTCTAATCACCTGTCCCAGTTTAACTCAAGTGTTAATAGGAACAAACTTATCTGAATCAGGGATAACTCCGTCCAACTATTGGTAGCACTAATTAATTCAGAAGTTTCTATTGGAAACTTTTCAACGGTCGGATTGGAGGTTAACAACGTTTTATACAACTATCAAAACTTGATTTTATGTTATTTGCTAAAGTTTATACGTGAGCGGACGGTGGCGGAATACTAATGCTGGCGTCCACAAGCCAACTTTAAAAGATAAACAAACATACATAATATGGTAATCGTGCCGCTCGATTGAACAGAAAGGTTCAAAACAAAACAGTTTGACCATAGAACATGATATTTTGATAGTCTTTATACCAGGAAGTAACGTTTACATCAGAATAATGTTAGCGTAGAATTAAATGTTAATTTATTAGAAGTTATTGGAAAATTACTCTCGTATTTATTAAACACCTCCACCGATATTGAATATATTGGTAATTTAATTACAAACTTTACCTTAGATCTATAAATAGATTTCTCGGGTAGTCATCGCATGCTATAGACAACGTTACTTGGACGGGGTAATTTTACTTTTAAATTAGAAATACACCTTGTTAGATGAAGATTTTAAAACACCCTGATGTTTATAAAAAAAATGGTCGAATATCCGCAAATCGTAGTCGTATAGTGGTTTTTTAATGTAAAGGGGGCCACCTTTACATTAAAAAACCACTATACGACTACGAAGTACTAATAATATTTGCACACTTTCTCGATAATATTTTCAGCGTTTTAACAGTCTCGCTGGCTCGGACAGGATTTGGCAAGAACAACTTTTGTTTTTGTTCACCAGTTACTTGCTAAAGCTTAAATTAAGATTCGCGTTAAGTTGGAGAGGATGAAACAAGTGTAGGAAGCAGTTTTAAGTGCACATAAAGCGGGTTAGCCGTCGCTCGACCAGCCAGTGTAATACTATATCGTGTTCTTTTTAACGAGTCTCCGGCCAGCAATATTTCATGGTGTAGAAATAAAAACTGAACTTGTGACTCTTGTCTGTGTTGAGGACGGCTGAAATTATTTCCGACCGTAACCACTCCATTTTAAAGATGACTTTATTTTTGATACTTTTTGTGGTGAACCACTTTATTTTTTTTAACTATAAGGGCGTTTTCTTTAAGTTAAGACATGATTAACGTCTGCTTAACCATTTATTTTTTGACATATACATCACATCTGCCTAGCCTTTTCCCAATTTTGTTGGAGTCGGCTTCCAGTCTAACCGGATGCAGCTGAATACCAGTATTATACATGAGGCGACTATCTGACCTCTACAACCCAGTTACTGGATAATACAATACCCCTTGGTAAGACCTGACATATACATATTTACACAAATCTCTTAACTTTAAACAACGTCCATAAATAAACGCCAAGATTATTATGTAGATATTAATGATGATCCTAATTTGAAGAATCTTTAATCTTTTTTACCTACTGCAACAATTTTAAATGATTCTGTACAATACTTTGCAGGTTTCCTGACTATACCTATTTGGATTTCGACGTCCGTATCGGACGATTGATGTAATCATATTTACATCTTTACAGCCCAATAATGGAGTCTTTATTGGAATTACCAGCCTGAAATTCCTCTCAGAATTAAATAAATATTCCTATTAAGCGATCTTTATGAAAATTTTTACTAAGTAGATAATGTTCCATTTAAGTTTTTAATATATTGATGGCCAACCTACCTTTTTTTTATTAAGAAGGAGTAAGTTAGTGCCAACTTACTCCTTCTTAATAAAAAAAAGGTAGGAAGCATAAATAATAACTATTTTGTCAATAACACCAATTATTAAAACTACATCAACAAACACATTTAATATTCATACATCAATCTAAAACCACGCACCATTTTCTAAGACAGCTTTACCACTTCACCAAAATAAGCAGTAACATAAAAACAAATCGATACCAAATCCTTTGTTTATATGAGAAAATACGGAACGAATTCTAAATTCAAACGAAACCGCGAGAGGTGGATTTTCCGTATTTTTCCGAGGTTAACACACGCAGAGTGTAACCAAAGGATCTAAGCTTATAATCTTCGTACAAGTCGCTAAATGGACTTGACTTGGCTCAAGCCCAGGCCAAAACCAGGCAAACCAGCCATGTCCGAAGCTAAAAGGAGAACAGAATTATGCAAATTATCATACTCTTTGTTCCGTTCCATATGCTATTTACATTTTATTTATTTGCTACAAAATAATGTGGGGTTACCTCAGGTCGGTTGGACGGGTGAACGGTTTTGTTTTAGCTACGTTAATTCGAATCAGTCCTTTTGTACAGAGATATGTTTATTAAGTATTTACTTCAGCTTAGATGATTATGTAAAAATTGGACGAAATTAAGCCACTTTTAAAAGTGAGCCATTTTTTTAAGAAAAATATTTAATGATTAAACGAACTTACCTGTAAGTGAAGTTCGATCATAATTATGCGAGGTGTTTCGTTCGAAGAGATTAGATATTACACTTGTAGTCACACATACAATGTCGCCACTAATGCACTCAGTTTAAAGACAAAAAAAAAAAAAAAAAAAATATGTAGGTACACTGACCCCCATCCTATAGATTTATTGCGTTCGATTCATCATTTAGTTCAGAGCTAAGTAATACTATACTCATTTCACAATTTTGGGTGCTTTTGGGAGGGCGGGATGCTAATCTCTTCGAACGAAACACCTCGCATAATTATGATCGAACTTCACTTACAGGTAAGTTCGTTTAATCATTAATTATGCTTCAGTGTTTCGTTCTCGAGATTATTCAAATTATTCAAATTATTCAAATTATTTTATTAGTCACAATTTGTACAGGAATAGAGTAGACTGTGACCCCCAAACTAGGCATTATTTGCCTGTATCTTGGGAGTCAGTGTTGCGACATTTTAAAAGTTATGAGTGTTGCGACATTTTAAAAGTTAGTTGGTACATAGTGATTATTGCAAGACAGGAAAAGAAACTAAAATTTAACTAATCTAAAATCATTTAAAATAAAATAAAAATAAAATAAAATTAGATATTACACTTGTAGATATTGAGAGTAATTTGTGAAATGAATGCATTTGGGTGTTAGATAAATCAATGAATTATTTAAACAACAAAAGTATTAATCACGAATGATTATACAATTAGAGAGGCATTTAATTATATTTCTACATATCACAATTTATATAATTAAACCTAGGATAGGTTGTTACAAACAATCATGTAAGTAATTTTTCAATTACCATCTAGTAAAATGCTTCTAGCAAATAGGTCTCTAGAATTAGTTGATATAGGTCTGTTGTAAAACTTGGCAAAAGTTGTAGATGTGCCAGACCAGCCGGCAGTTTTTCGAATCAAATCTAAATTGACACCCATCCTATGAGCACGAGAAGTACTAGCATGTCTAGTACTGTGAGCAGAAAATTCGGTAACATCGATTCCACTGACCTGTAAGGTACTCTTTATCCACCTACTTAGTGTTTGAGCACAAACGTTATTATGTGGTTTTTTGGTGCTAATAAACAGAAAAGTGTGATTACTTCGTAACGATTCGGTTATACGTAAGTAATCTACCAATAATTTAGCTGGGCATATTTCAGGTCTTTCCTGAAAGTATGGTAGAATAAGCATTGGCTGATTTGATTTTATACTAGATGTTTTTATCAAATCAGGAATCTTAATAGATATTTCATTAGATGAAATACTAATATTTTCTACTTTAATTTTGGATAGGGTTTGGACCCTGTGGGCTGTAACAAGTGCAAGTAAAGTAGCCAATTTTTTTGAAATATTTTCGAACTGTAAGTTATCGTGGGGTACCCAGCTCGCTAGAGTCTCTATGACCAATGCGGTATCCCAGGTCGAGTCGTATTTGGGTAAGGGTGGGCGAAGTCTAAACAACCCTTTAAATAATCTTTGTACCCGATCATCTTTAGTGATATGATTACCTAAAAGAAAAGTCAGTGCTGACCTGCAACTGTTCAATGTACCATACCGAGCACCAGAATCAAATAAATCAGTAAAAAAATAAATAATTTTTGGGATAGAGGCTTCATAAAGATTAATGTTGTTTTTCATACAAAATAGAAACCATTTTTTCAAACAACTATCGTATTGTTTGATAGAATTTTCCGATAGGGACGCTAACATGATGTGAACCGATGCTGGAGGAATACTTCTTCTTAGTAGAGATTCCCGCACAATACTCCGGCAACCAGGGTAATCCGCTTGTGTATCTGTCGGTTGCTGGAATGAGATATTATTAATTCTTTAGAAGAATGGAATATCAAAGGTTTACTTTTTAATAGCTTAGTAAACAAGGGATACCACGGTTGTGACGGCCATACCGGGACGACAAGTATTCCTCTAGCTTTGTCCCTAATGATCTTCCTTAATGTTTTGAGAATGATTGCGAATGGAGGAAATCCATAGAAATACCATTCAGACCAACTTATTGAAAAAGCATTTATATTATATGCATCAGGGTCTTTGTGCCATGATACATATCTATCACATTTTTTATTGATACGACTAGCGAACATATCTATATCTGGCTCGCCAAACGATTGAACTAATTCTTGAAAGGCAAAGTCTGATAATTCCCATTCAATGTCGGGGTGAACTCGTCTCGATTCAGCATCGGCGATACTGTTCTCGATTGATGGGATGTATAGAGCAGAAACGAAAATGTTGCGAGCCTCACACCATTGCCATATACTTTTAGTGAGTTTTGTTAAATGGGGAAACTGTACACCTCCCATTCGATTTATATAAGAAATCGCAGTCGTATTGTCTATTCTTAAAATAATTTGACAACTAAATAGTTTTTTAGAAAAGATTTTTAAACCGATAAACGCAGCCATTAGTTCTAAATAATTAATATGCTGTTTTCTTTCCTCCTGACTCCAAGTACCACTTGCGGTTTTTCCCTCACAAGCTACACCCCATCCCGTAGTTGAGGCGTCAGTCTGAATTTCTAATTCGTATTCATCGAATTTTATTTTGCAAACAGATTTATCGATGCAATTTATCCACCAATCAAAATCAGAATCTAGGGTAGACGATAAAGTCATGAACTTTTCATAATTAACATCGCCTTCAAGACTTAAGAATTTACATCGCTCAAACTCTTTAGTATAAAGCCAGCCATATTCGATGGCAGGACAAGCAGATGTTAAAAGTCCAACTAAGCGAGCAAAATCTCTAATTTTACATCTGCTGAGGTTTTTAAATTTTAACAACTCCTTCTTAATTTTGAGACGTTTTTCTAAAGGCAAGCTAATTTCCATTGTTTTAGAATCAATGATAAATCCTAAATATCTACATGAATTACAAGGAATCATACAACTTTTAGCTTCATTTATAATGAAGCCCAAGGAACAAAGAAATTTCTTTGTAATTTCCACATTAGCAACGCAATCGTTATAGCATTGTGATACAAGGCATAAATCATCAAGATAGATTGTTGACAGATTACCGGTACACCGCAATAATTTGACTACAGGTTTCATGATTTTAGTAAAAACGTAAGGTGCGGTATTGAGACCAAACGGCAGAACATTAAATTCGAATAAATTATCTTTCCATTTAAATCGCAAGTACTTTTTGGAATCTTCGTGAATTTTTATTAAAAAATATGCATCCTTAAGATCAATCGTTGACATAAAACAATCTTTTGAAATAAGTTTAATGATTGTACGAAGGTCTTCTAGTTTAAAATGCTCAGTATTTATAAACACATTCAAACTTTTTAAATTTAGAATAAGTCTAGTTTTACCGTTTGGTTTCGGTACCAAGAATATATTTGATATAAATTGACCGTCACAAGGTTGACATTTAGAAACAGCTCCAATAGAAAGTAAACTATCTATAGCCTGTTCAAATTCATATTCTTCAGAACGAGAATATTTTTTAGGTGGTGGTATATTAATCTGAAATGGAGTGTGTGTAAAGGGAATGACATAACCCTTTATCCATGACAGTACAGTTTGGTCCGATGTTATTTGTGACCATTGGTTATAGTAATGACAAAGCCTGCCGGCATAGTTTACCGTGGTGTCTATTGACGGTTGCGGCTGTAGTTCGTGACGATTTGGATGGCTGCACGTGCTGCTGCCTCGTCGAGGGTGCAGACTCCTTCGTTCTCCGAGGCGCCGTCGGTCTGCGGTACGGCGCTGGCTTCCAGTTTAAATTTCTGTTGGGTGGTGGAGGCTTTGGCTTGTTCGAAAAAGTCTTGGGCTGTGGACCAGACTTCAACTCGGCTCCTGACTTGTTTATGGCCTTAGCCGTTCGCAACGTCTCGGCGAGTTCTTGTCCGAAAAGTAAGCTATCAATTTTAGTCAGTTGCACCTGATCCTTTAAGTCCTTTTTTAACACAGCAAGTATGAAATTACGCCTGGTGACAGAATCATTATGTTGACAGTCGCACAAGATGCGCCCGGTATCTACAAGTAATTTTAATATGTTCGGATCTTTTGTCTCTTGAGACAAAACAATTGTAATAACTTGACTTAGACATGAAATAGCGCTAGCAATCTGCTTCTGTTTTGCCTGCATAGCATTATCTCGCTTCACTATAACGTCAGTGACTGCTGCCTTAATCTCAGGATTTAGGGATGGTGCGTCAATTAGCTTACAGTTGCCCGGAGGTAAATGAGAATCTAAGAGCTCCTTGCGGAGCTGTTTTGTCAAACCAGAAGTAGCTATGTATTCATAGCGTACGGCTAAATCCTTTTGGATGTTTTTGCCGAATGATGTAGTGGTTGATGGATCAGATCCCAATATTTCCATCACAGTTTCGTCTAACTCCTGATTATGATCTTCCTTTTCCATAACATTAGCATCATCAGCTGATAGCTGGAGAAGAGGCTCTTGTGTCGCTTCAGGTCCTTTCGGACAATGCATTGACTCCAAGCACGAAGCGCTAGTTGAAGGTACCGATTCGTCAAAGTTCACCGGTAGGCATTCGCTATTCTCCGATTCCATAATTGTGTTATCTGTAATCGGAAATTATGAAAAGCTGTAGGTACTTTTCCACTAGGAAAATAAACCTTATTTGTATCGTGCTAACAATACAACGATTCGTAACGATATACCTAGTCGTTCTGTACTTAAAGAAAAAAAATTAGTGTTTATGTAGGTATTCGTCTTTTTATTTTGAATCCGACCCACAATTTTGAATAAATTACGGGTAAGATGAACTCATAAGCGTTGCATCGTAAACCCGAATTGAATGATTACCAATTATTTTGTGGTTACAGTTACCTGAACAGATAACACGACTTATTTATATACGTGATTAGGTGTAGGTTGTAGTTGTAGGTACCTACAGATAACAGCGGGTAAGATGAACTCAAGGCGTTACATCGTGAACCCGAGTTTGAAAAAGGATAAGATGCAACTCGTGCGTAGCATCGTAAATCCATTAATCACCAATATAAAAGTAAATAAAGATACCTTGAGGTGTTGACAACATTGGCTCAGAATCTGAAGATGATGAAGATCTACGGCGCCGGCGTCCTTTTAACAATTTCCTTTCCAACTTCTTAATTTTCTTCTTAATATAACTATATGAATCCTTATCATCACGTTTCCTCTTCGGCATTTTGGTTTATGAGCACTAAGAACACTAAATTGCCGAAAAAACACTAGAACGCAAATAGGAAATACAAAGTGGCGGAGCACTGGAATGTGAATGGTGAATCGAACGCAATAAATCTATAGGATGGGGGTCAGTGTACCTACATATTTTTTTTTTTTTGTCTTTAAACTGAGTGCATTAGTGGCGACATTGTATGTGTGACTACAAGTGTAATATCTAATCTCGAGAACGAAACACTGAAGCATAATTATCAGATACCTACATTATGTTTGTTACACATGATGTATTTATTTTTTAAATATTTGAATAAATTGCTATCTATTGCTATATTTGGCATAATCAGCCTATAACGTTCCCACTGCTGGGACGCAGACGCAGGCCTCCTCTCGGTGAGAGGGAGCGGGCCGTAATCCAACACGCGGGCCCAGTGCGGGCCGGTAGATTAAAAAGTCAATAAATCAAGTAATATTTAGTGCAACTTTATTGTTAGTTATTCCAATTAAACGAATTCGCATACGTCAATTAGTTTTCAGCCAAGATTGGCGAGCTATAGTTTAAATAAAAACATTAATGCAGTATAACACCTACTTGCACATATATCGTAAACATAGAAACTAGTGTGTAAGGTTGTAAATTGTGTAGATTTACGGGCGCTGCACAGAGACTGCAGTGTGACAGTCGCCAGATGGTCACCATGTTCCATAGATGTACACCTCTTGAGATTTCACTTTAAGTACTTACGATCAGACTGAAATTAACCTCACAATAACCAAGCGGAAAAATGACACATCGACCTTAATATTCTCCGACGTGTTCTTACTTTAGTCTAAAGCCTAAACCGTCGAGCCAGTTATTGTATTCTGAACTTTACTTTGGACAAAGACAAGATTGTAGTACAAAATTGACAACTTTGTGCTCATACACACGAACGACGCGAGAGAAGCAACTGCATTCGTCGACTCCCATCGACGGCAGCCGCTTTCGAGGCGACGGCGGACATTGTCGGGTGTTGGCGGCTGCCGTCGACAACGTGTCGCTCGTGTATTTGAGTGTGGTGATCAAATACAGCATGTTGTCCACGGTTGACACCGATGCGTCGACAGCTGCCGTTGCCTCTGTCGAAGCATGTCGCTCGTGTATATGCACACTTAGACTCTATTTTTAACGCCAGTTTTTGTAACTGGAACTTCAGTTTAGTCGGAATAAAGTTCAAAATTCAAAAATGGCTTCCTTATTTAAACATGGGTCTAAAAATAAACCTTTGTTTGTAGTAAGACTGGAAGAGGCTGTCACACACGTACTTTTGAGTGATCTGGAAACGACGCTCTACAATTACTCCCAACTTTTTCGATATGTCATACGTCTTGTTGGAGAGCCTGTGTGAATAGATAAGTAGGTACAGACCAGAGTCTGTACCTACTTATCTATTCACACAGGCTCTCTGAGAACATGTTTTTTTTATTTCTGAAAGCATTGCCTACACACTTATTTATAGAACTCATATAAAAACTACGAAATCAGATTCATAAAACTATTCAGTTTCGTCATAAAACGAACAATAAGCGGAAACAAACATCTGCATCTGAATTTTAAACTTCTTCTGGAACGGAAACTTAAATCAGAAACAGTAAAAACTTATTTTCATTTTATATTCCATTTATTACATTAGACAAAAACAAACCAACAAGACACGTATCTCTGAACCATTTCTTTAAGAAGAGTTTCAATTCATTTTTATTGAGTGTCAAAGTTCATATAAACATTAGATGCGTATACTGCTTCAAATCCCATTGGAGACAAACACGTCATTTTAATATTATTTTCAACACACTTGCACGTAAAGTATATAAGAGCCTTATTGAACCGCTTTTAGGTGCATAATGCACTGTATTAAAAACGCGTGCTTTTTACTTTATTTTATTCCACTAGTGCGATAACTATTTACTAGTCGGAGATGCGCGCAAAGAGACTTTATGCCAAAAGAAATCCGCGGGCCATATTTCCCTTTTTTTTTTAATAGTCTGTATTGTCCTTGGTCCCAAAATGAACTAAAATTTATTTACCTTAAGGCGAAAGCGCCAGGGTAGCCCGCGAAATTCAATTTTTTTTAGGTTTTTTGCAATTTGCTGGTCAGTATTAAGTTGTACGTTGATTAATATTTGATTCGCGGCCGTATCAAATATGTATTTACAGAATTATAATTATTAAAGTCATCAACACAACTCTCTAAGACCTACCTAAGATACAACCTGATACTGACCTGCAAATTACAAAAAACGTAAGAAAATTTGAATTTCGCGGTCTACCACTGCGCATTCACCCTAAATTGTCCGTGGTCCCTTCCGAAACCAAACAGAAAAAACTTTGACTGGCGTTCTATTATTGCGGATTCTCACTGAACTAATGTGTCGTCATCATCATTTCAGCCGAAAGATGCCAATGGTACTAGAAACAAGTACTTTCTAATTCCATACTAACTAAACTACAATTTGACATACGACAACACTACGATCAGTCTAAACATTATTTTGTTTATTATATTTTTTCTATAGGCTGTTTAGAGGTTTTGTCAGTGCTTTTATTTACACATGCGCGCGCATCGCTAGTACTAGCTAGCGTCTGTGTTTTTCCTCGCAAGTGTGTTGAAAAACTACGTATGAAACGCGTGTGCATTGATCATTATACACTCGGCTTCCTTATCGCGCTCGCCTTTTTTACCATTTATGTACACGACAAGAAAAAAAAAACAGAAAAATAGGTACAAAGGTGATGCTTATTTCTTAAGAAATCTCTTCCACTTCTTCTTGTTATTGGGTTTTCCATCTGGAATTTCTCAGTAGCAGCCCGGTATCTGGATTTGTACCCGGGTGATGACATTAGGCTCGCACCCTACTAGACTAGGTATTACATGGGACCTAGGTACGCCTCTTTAACTAACCTAACTTTTAACGTCTAACCTTTTCTGGGAAACAAGGCGTTATGTTATTCTGAAATGGGACTTATCTGTGTATTGTTACTTAATAGAGTTAGAACAGTGAATATATCCACATCCTCAATAGATTATTATAGAAGCTATCTATCTTTCATTATCCATCATTAGTGTAAACAAGTTTGTTAACAAAACCTCCTTGCTCCGGCTTTTCTGAACTCGGGGCCCATGGGTATAGAGTTCCTACACTCCATCTTAGTAAGGCGATCAATTCATTTCATCCTACCCTCTGACGTTATAACACCCAGTGTTTGAGTACGTTACCGATGCCACATTACATTTATAGAACTTAATAATTCGGGCTTCAGAACTTTTTTTTAACACAACTCTTCCATCACACATTTGTGTTACCATCAGGTGAGAGTGAAATTCCGAGAGATTTACCCAGAATTCATATAGTACCCATTGTAACCATCTTATAAAATAACGCTAGATTTCTTTGTGCAATTTAATAACCTAGTAACGTCCCAAACCTGAAACATTATCGAGTTTTCCACGAATGGGACAACGGACTCCGAAACACAATTCGAACAACATCTTAAACCATACTCAGGTACATCTGAGCCTGACATCAAGTTGTACACATGACACTGTGCTTAAGACAGCTTTAACATCAACAGCATACACATAATTACTCCTGTCATTAATCAGTCCGTTAATTATTAATTAATCTGACAACATATCAGTCGTCACCTCACTTTGAAATGATATTTGGCTATTTAGCTAATGCGCCTGGGGACGGGACTCCCAATTAGAGTTCTACTTACTTCTTTAACCAAAATGGTGATTGCTAGGATATTTTAAAGACAATTTGGACGATGTTCAAGTAAATTGGCTACGAACACGAATCTGAACAGATTTAGACACCGCTCCATTTTCTCGCTTAAAATTCTTTCAGTTTAAAGCCCCTTGATAATATTGCGATGAAAAAGGAAATGCGAAGTGCAAGCTCTCTAAAACAGTAATCACCAATTTTATCCGATCGATGAAGCAACCTGCAAATAAAATGTTCCGTTCCGACATAGTCGTATGTGTGTGATGCAGGTGTCGTCTGCTTTTACTCCACTTCACAAACAAGCGAAGATCCGCCGTAGCGTGGCGTGCTCGAAAACCTACAATTGCATAACAAAAATAAACAATAGTGCAGAAACGAGCGTTGCCTTTGTGTGGGCTTCGTCTTGCCAGGTGAAAGAAGCTAAACAATGGTCTGTTGAATCTAACACTCAGGCTCAAGCCCCTAAAGTCTACTGAACGAGACAATGACTGTGAGAATATGGGCTCGAGAGAAACGTTCGCGTCTTGTTACCGCGAACGTTGTTAGTTTTATGAAGGAACTAAAATAACCCTTTGTACAGGCTTTTTATATTGCATCTTTCAGAGCTCTTTACATGCCTTCTATGCATACACAATTAGACACGTCAATCAGGTTTTACTACGGAGTTTTATTGTAGAATATTTGTTCGTATTTGTTGTAACATGAGAGTATGTGACCTTTTCAGGGTTTCGTACCCAAAAGTGCCAATGTGGACACTATAACTAAGCCTCCGCTGTCCGTCCATCCATCGGTCCATCTGTCTGTCAGCGGTCTGTCTCTCATGAACCGTATTAGGTAGACGATTGAAATTTTCACAGCAAATCCATACTAATATTATAAATGCGAATGTGTGTCTGTCTGTCTGTCTGTTACCTCTTCACGCTTAAACCGCTGAACCGATTTCGATGAAATTTGGTATAGAGATAGTTTGAGTCCCAGGAAAGGACATAGGATAGTGTTATCCCGATATTTCTACGGGATCAACAGTTATACGGGTGAAACCGCGGGGCGGTGCTAGTAATAAAATAAAAATTAAAGGAATCGCGGTTTTTTTCGGTGTTTTTTGTTCAATATCATACGGTAGTACGGAACCCATTCATGTGCGAGTCTAACTCGCACTTAGCCGCTTTTTTTGATTATTCACTTAGCCCCAGACTCGAGTCAAATCATACCCTCTAATGGGTGCCGGCAGGCATCTATTACATAATCTAAACAGAGCAGCGAAGGCTTGAACAAACGGTAGTTAGGCCAATGATTGAAAGGGGACGCATCTAGTCGCTCGGCGCTCGGTGCGTAAACACTAGAGTTGTGGACAATAGACCAAAGCGACTGTTTGTGCTATCGAATGGATACACTTTTGCAATTAGCGTAACAATCGGACGCCGTATAGGATGTCAGGGAGTTTTTAGTCGGATTACATTCATGTTTTCGTGTGGGATGACCAACTGCACGAATCAATTGCATGTTAAAATCTCAAACGTCATGAAAATATTCTTTATATCATATTATTAACAAAATTAAAAAATTATGAAGCTCAGTGACAGCATAACGTTTCTCTGCGACTCATATCGTAGTTTCGACCCCCACAAGAAACGTCATTATTTGCATGACCTACTGCAGATTGGATAGATATTCTGGTTTAGGGCGCATGTGACATTTCGTGCTATCTCTCACCCGGGTACCGAACTATTTTCTAGTACCTAGCAAAGTACTAAAATCGAATGTTATACATTCACTACCAAGTAAAAACATTCCCCTGCTTGTACCATATTCTTGTTTATGTATTCCTATTTAGAATCCCCTTAAAAAGCGTGCATTTTCCGACTGATAATATAAAGTTGAGTTGTTACTCCGCCGTTAAAAGTTTTAGCGGCAATCCAGTGCACGGCACGCGAATTAACTAAGCTTGAGTGACGTACTTATTTATAGCTGACACGATGTGAACACCATATTCTTATGGTGTTCACATTTAAAGCAAAATCGTGTTTATTACATTATTTTATTACATTATTTACTTATTTTTATCACTACGAGTATGTATGTAGTACACACAGAAAATATGGAATGAACAGAAAAGTAAAGGAGATACAAAGGTAATGCTTATTTTTAGAAAAATCTTTTGTAACTTACCTGCGAAAGGGACTTTTTTTTAAATAGGTCTTTACTCAAGAGCTATCAATATATATTTTTTTGTTTTATATAATTCTGTAAACGTAGGTGGCTCGTGGGCATCACAGCGAGCCCTATCATATATTTTTTTTAATATCACTGCATTATTCTGAGACAGGAGCCTTTTTTTACTGTTTGTATTTTCTGTGCGTGTCCCAAATAAAATATTTTTCTTTCTTTCCAAACTTTCAGTTTCTTTGCCAATTTTTAAACAGGTCAATCTGTTTTGATCCATTGCAGTCTACTTAAAACATTTGTATTTTCCAGACTGGATCGTCGTAGCCTTTTGCTGTTTTAGAGATCCGTACCAAACTGAGTCTCACCATAAGGGTTCCGTTTTACAACGGAACCCTTATGGTGAGACTCAGTCTGTCTGTCACAGCTGGATATCTCAAAAACTACTAATGCTATCAACTTGAAATTTTTTGCAAATAAGAAATAAAAATATATGTAATTTTTTGCAAGGGACTGAAATGGGGTCTGTGAATTCGAAGAGAGGCTACTAGGGCATGTGGGGTATCATATGAAAGAGCACAGTTTGCACATTCTCCAACATTTTTTTTTTGCCGCATAGTTTTCGACTTTTGATGAATAATGTAAAAAAATACCATACTTCCCCCCAGCCTTATCTCCGAAGTTCGCAAAGAGAAAAATCTAAAATTATTCTATGTGATAGAAGTTTATGTAAAGATTACAGAAAATATAAAACGAAATCTCTTAATAGCACACTTTTTCAGAAATCATCAACAAAAGTTACATTAGTTTCACTATTGGTCATGATAGTACGGAACCTTCGGTGCGCGAGTCTGACTCGCTCTTGACCGGTTTTTATTCAAAATTGCGTTTCCTAAGCTTTTTTAGGTTAACTAGGAAGGTAGTTTTGTATAGAAAGATTATAAATGTGACATCTACCAACCTGCACTGGGCCCACGTGGTGGATTACGGCCCACTCCCTCTCACTGAGAGGAGGCCTGTGTCCCAGCAGTGGGAACGTTATAGGCTAATTGTGTGTGTTGTGTGATTATAAATGTGTGCGTCAGACGGTGTCGGGACTGAAAGGCGCATTTTACATGTCAATAGGTCAACGATCTCCTAGTTACTCACCTATGCAACATTCTTTAATGTTATCATCATAAGCGCCAGGGTAGCCCGCGAAATACAAATTTTCATACGTTTTCTGCAATTTGCAGGTAAGTTCATATAACCCTTTTGAATAGAATAGAATTTTATTTTGCAATTATGTTTTGTTTTTTTAATATATTTTTATTTTTTTAATTATTATTTCATGAAATATCAATCAATTAGGCTTATATGAACTTAGGGGGTTGTGTTAATGATTATAATTCTATGTATTCTGTGTCTGTGTGTGTGTTCTATGTTATTCTGTGTGTGGTGGAAAAGCCTATGGCATTAAGTCCGCCTCTGTACATTTGTGTACTTAAAGTATTAAATAAATATATATATATATTTGTTACGGTCGCGAATCATATTTTGTTCAACATAGAACCTAACACTGATCTGCAAATTGAAAAATACGTAAGAAAAATTAATTTTGCGGCCTACCCTGGCGCCTTCCCCTTAGGGCGAAAGCGCCAGGGTAGCCCGTGAAATTCATTTTTTTTTTACGTTTTTTGCAATTTGCTGGTCAATATTAAGTTGTACGTTGATTAACATATGATTCGCGGCCGTAACAAATATGTGTTTACAGAATTATAATCATACGACCCTTGGTAAGACAAGGGTCGTATCGTATTGCTCAGTAACTGGGTTGTGGAGGTCAGATAGGCAGTCACTCCATGTAAACTCCATACCGAAATCCGTCCGTGTCTCAGAAATCAAGTTAAGCCGTTGGTTCCAGTTGCCATTTGTAGACCTTTTACAGTCATTACGGTTAGTCAGATTACCAAAAGTGTGACAACCAGTCTTACCAAGGGGTATCGTAATATCCAGTAACTGGATTATTGAGGTCAGATAGGCTGTCGCTCCAAGTAAATCACTGGTATTCAGCTGCATCCGGATAGACTGGAAGTCGACCGCAACTTAGTTGGGAAAAGGCTAGACAGATAGATGATGATGATATGGCGATAGAACAACGCCTTCCGATTTGATACCGATGGTGCTGTCACAGGTTCACCCTTTGCTATTCACTTCCCCGACTTAGTTATTTAGTTGGCACTTGCGACACCCATGGGAAATATCCACACGGTATTACCCGTAGGTAACAGATTAACTTTGTGTCCTACTCATATTGGAATAAGATCTCCCCTACCTATTCACCTATCCACCCATTGTGGAATAAAACTCGCGTCTAGTAGGCAACCGAATTCCGCTGAAATGATAATAGCTTTTGTAAAAACAGCAGCAACACCCCCACCCACCGTTAATTTATTACAACATTATGTTAATAAATATAGCTAAATACCGGGTACCTGACACTGCGTCGGAATTCGAACTATTTAAATAATTGTAGTTATATTATTCGTTGACAGATATTTGCATTCACCTTGTGGTGAAACCAAACAGTCATAAATAAAAAAATGAATACCTAAATGTTTTCTCATTTTTCAATGATTATGAATGCAATAATGGATAATTCACTAGAAATATTCCCTTTGCTTATTCCGAGAAATATTAACATTCGATTCCGTTTTTGGTAGGGATTTGTATTTATTGGATCAAAGAGGACAATTATTTGAAATTCTTATAAACAGTATTATGTAAATACATATTCTGATGATTGTTTATAACAGTTTAAAACGCTCTTTATACAACTTTTCATTAGGTAACTCTCAATCACAAGTTCGACTTTGACGACAGTAAATTATTCGTACAAATTTCGTACAGTGCCATAGCAATCAGCCTTTCAAATGAACATTTCAAGTGCCTACATTGTCGTATTCATAAATCATTCACGATGGGTAGGTAGGTACGTCATCATACCATTTTGAAATGATTTCTTACCACAATTTAATTAACAGAGATACCTAACGCACACGATTGTACAATCTGTCGCTTCGACGCTTAACAACATAAGATTGACGTTACGTGCTCGCGCCATGTTACCTTCGTGACGTCACATCCGCACGCTCTCAGCATCTTGACATTTCTTAACGTGCACGCTCCCCCTTAAATATACCGATACCAAAATGTTTTGCACCTCTGTAAATGGGTTGGAAAACAAAACGCGTTCATTTGATTGATTCATAATTTTATCCTGATTTGAAAATGAATACTGTTTATTTACATTATTACTTGTAGGTACCCCTTGTACCCTCTACTAGCGTAAGAGAATTGAGTACAAGTCTGAAAAGTTATATATAAAATTATACTTGCCAAAGGTATACAACTCAAATAGCAAAAGTTTAATATAATACAACGTTAACAACAGCCAAGCTTGGGAGTATGGCATTCAAATCCTTTGATGTTCTATTTTGAACAGAATACTTCAAACAAAGTACAGAGTATTGTGAGAAAGAATGTAAATTATATTTGTTTGTTTTTCTCGTTGTATCAAAAGAATTTCATCGTTTGGGGCAGCCCTATGCATGTGCTCGTGGGAGAACTTTCCGCGAGGTAGCACAGACTTAACAAGGCTTTATATTGACGCCTCTTCAGATGTAAGCTAAGCCAACACGATTAGTAACAAAAATAATTTAATCGCTTTTAATATAACTACTAACGGGGCTGAATAAAAGTAATACAGCTATGTTTTGAATTATAGTAGGTACTTATCGTAGAAACCCTTACCACCCTTCTCATGAACTCCAAATTCGTATAGCGTGTCCAAAAAAATAAATGAGCAAAGTTACCAATAGCCCCTTATTATACCAACAAAGTAGGCAGTTATGTTGTGGCGATATGTGGCTATGTTGGGACTATTTTAACCCCAATTACAAGCACAAACACGACATTAGAACCGCCAAATATATTCGTATCGGCAGCCAGGAATTAACTTAAATAAACATAATATTACAGTCGCTTAATTATTTCGAACATAAATCTTAAGATATTTACTTATTATGACTTTCTAATGCTAGGTTGACTGAGCCAGCCATCACGCTAGCGGGGTATAACTAGCTGAAAGAGTGCTATAATTTTATTCTGGATTGGCAAGGAAATGAACAAAAGCCATTTACGGTCGAGTTATTCAATAATGAAGTGCAGCCGCATATCTGAACGTTCATTACAACGATAAGGTTTTTAATACGAGATACAACTACAGGTATAAAGTGCAGGAAGTAATTTAAATGCATACAAGTTACGGGCATAATTAAAAACAAAAAACAGTACGTAACGGTTGGTTGTGAGTATTTTTTTATGAATATTGACAACATAGTACTTACACGTCGAAAAAGTTCCCTCTTTAATTAAAATCGCACGCGACTTTATTTGGGCCGTGAATATAGATTTCTCGTGTTTTCCTGTTTCTTCTGAGAATACCATTTTATGTAATTAATATCAGGTAATAAGGACCATATCGGTTAGCATTTACTTTCAGAGTTTACCGGTAACCTTTGGCATTGTTTGTGGCAATAAAAACATCTATTGTGCCCCTATTGCGTAAACCGAAGCTCTGCAATATTGATATTTGTTCACCGGTTTATTTGTTCACACAATTTTTTTTACAGCTGTGTATTATTGGTAGAATGTTATAGATAGGTTTAATTGACGTAATAACGCCGGATGAGCTGGACTCCTTCAAGAAGAACTGGTCCTTAGCAGCTTTAAACAGAGAGAAGTGGAAAGAGAGGGGGGGGAGGCTTTTACCCTGCAGTGGGACATCACAGGCTTTGAATCTTTAATATAATTGCGCAATTGCTAAAAACCCAAGTCCTCTCTCAATTCTCAGCACTAAAATGAAGACCTTACAACTGTAACGCCTACATTTTATCCTAAACTCTGTTTGCGCGTCACAGGACAAAGACAATAGGCATTTCAAAGAAGCTTTACCTAAAACTTTATTATTGTCCGCACAACTAAGGTGACCGCTAACCGCTAAAACGATTTAAATTTTCCGTACTGAAAGTAGATCGAACGACAAAAGTATAAGGAAAACATTATTAAACATAATTTCTAAGGCTCGACCGAGATGGGTTTTTCGTTCTCGGCCGAGACCGAGACCGAGACCGAGAATAAAATAATATCTCGGCCGATACCGAGAGCCGAGAACGAGAATAGAAAAAGCGTGAAATTTTTTTTTTTATACTGTTTGCTTTTTAATACACTACTAATTGTTTAACAAAATTAATTGTTTTAATAATCAAAGTTAAATAACATTATATTATAACATAAAAAAGCAATTTTTCGGCATTTTCGCCCTTCAAAGAATGTCGTCTCTCGTCATACAATTGTCCAGCTTTGCTAAAAAGTTGTTCACTTGCTACGCTAGTAGGCGGCGCAGATAAAAACTTATTTGCTGCGGGCTTAAGCACCTTATAAGGCGACGACAACCAATACTCAAAAATATTAGCATTTCTTTGCAGTCTTGGCTCTCTAAGAAAGCTTTCTAGCGCTATTTCGATCACAGAGCTTGAACTGTATTCGTCATTGGTCATTGGCTCGTCTTCCAACTCTATCGAATCATGAGCTGCCCATAAGTTGGATTGATTATTACTATTGTAAACATAAACAATTACAAATACTGCTCGAATGGGGCGAAAGCGGCCGGCCGCAGTTCGCCAGCCGGGACTTCAACCAATCACAATTCAGCTCTCTCACGCACTTACACCAATCGACTACGCGCTGCGGCGCGTTGCCACGCGCGGTAAAATTTGAATGCCGATCCGAACAATGTTACAATCTCGGTCATGACCGAGAATCTCGGCTATAATTAGCCGAGAACCGAGACAAGTTTCTCGGTTGGATTTGTAGCCGAGAATGCCGAGACCGAGACCGAGACCGAGATCTCGGTCGAGCCTTAATAATTTCTATAATATTGTTTCTACTCGTAGATTTCCTTTTAAATACGCTACCGCCATGTTATCGCATCTTTTCGCAGTTCAAAAAGTCAGCACCTTCTAAAAACCATGACTTTTAATTAGATACAAAGTTTGTCAACCCTAAAACATTGCAATCGACAGCCCTATAGTTCCAGGTAGCTTCGTACACCGAGTTTCGAGCACAACACGAGCCCTTTCGTTATGCACGCCGCTATGCAAAAATAGTTTTTTGCACCACAATCAACATTATTTGCCTACTTGATCTCTTTACGCTTTTTTTTGTTCCCGGCTATTTATTAACTTACAGCGGTACAAATTAGGTTTTGTTTTTGTAATGAAACTGAACCATAATTACAGGAGTAAATTTAGTCAATTGTTTACATTGCTCTACTAGTGTTTATTCTTAGTTACATATGGAAACAAGCAAAGCAAGTTGTTATGCAATTCTCGTAATTTAAAGAAAGTTCACAGTCTGATCTCAGTCTCAATCTGTCAAAAATACTTCTAATTTCCCTACATTTTTGACAAGTATTAGACATTTGTTTGTCGCCGAGATGAGACTGGGACTAGATTTTGAACATTTTTAATTAAAAGAATTGGCCTTCTGGTCACGAGTGAGTAGGTTACGTGCGCCATCGTCGACCACATCATCACTTACCATCGACCAACCTATTCTATAGAAATCTCACCGTGAAAACGTAACGTGAAGTGAGCTTGAAGCGAGCTGTCATTCCACCTGATGCTAGAGATTGACATTATTGACAGCTCACTTCAAGCTAACTTCACCTAAGATTTCATTGTGAGATTCTTACAGAATATACCGACCGTTGAAATAGTGGTGAAACGCGAACTTGACAAACATAAAAAAACGTTTTCCGGGATTATTGAGCAAATTCAGAAACGGGAAAAACAATTTCAGAGCATTTAAAAGAAAGGTTATCGCGTGGGATGTAACATGAATGAATGGAAATGAATTGGAGCATAAATTCAAACATGTTTATCAGGGTAGGTTGGAATTGGTCTTTTAAGAGGAACCGGGACCACCCCTATGTGCTGAAGGTGATCACCGGGGCGGTTTTAGTGAGGTAAAAATCCCACACTCCCCGACCTCCCTCCCCGGAGGTCGGGTGCCTTTTGAAGGTTTCCCCCCGACAAAAAAAAAAAAAAAAAAGTTAGATACTTATAATTATGAATGTATTACACACAGCCGTTGTTTTCTTAAAAACATCATGCCTATTTTCCCGAAGGCACAGAGGTACACCTCTTCTCGTACCCTTAGAGCGACATTCCGCCAGTCATACTCAATACCATGCAAAGGGGGCGAGCTGATTGCCATTTATCAGCCACAAATCCAGTTTCCGGGTTGCTATTGAGGATTTCCTAATGGAAAAACCCAATAACATTTTGCCTGGGGTTCGAACCAAGAACCCAACATTACCCCATAGTTGCGAGCCCTTTTGAGTACTAGACCAACGAGGTAGATCTTACGATCAAATCAATGAAATACTTCATAGTACTAGATCAAAATAGCTATCCATCAAAGCGAAGTGCATGCAAACTGTGTTCCCATTGTTTCGTAATGTGAAGCTAGATTGCAAATTGACGTTCTCAGACCTCGTCAGTTCAGTTCATCGGCTTTCGGCAACATATTAGGTATGTAAGCTTTGTGACATGAGCATAATGATGATACAATAACGCAACAAAATGAAGATTTATATCGCACTAGAATAGAATAGAATAGAATAGAATACTCTTTATTATGTACACCATATAAATACCCGCTACTACACCCGCTAATACTAGCTTCTGCCCGCGGCTTCGCCCGCGTGAATATCTAAAATTATCCCACGGGAACGTGCTACCGGGACTAGCCTCTGTCCTTCCTCAGGATGCCATCTATCTCCTTGCCAAATTTTATCGAAATCTGTTCAGTGATTTAGGCGTGAAAAGGTAACATAAAGACAGTTACTTTCGAATTTATAATATTAGTATGGATAGTATATAGATTACTTACAATACGATTTACTGATGAAATTAGTACGGCTATAATATGCCAACCTATAATGTACAGACGCCAGCACATCAAGCTACCCGAAACTGTCAAATTTTCCCAATCAATTTTGAACCTTATGCTTTAGGGATAAAGTTGAAAACAGGTTGTAGTAGCTTGATGTACTGGTGTCTGTACATTGTAACGAATATCTTCGATAAATTATATATTTGCTACCCTAAAAGTTAACTGTGACGAATAATTTGAGAAAGTATAGGAATGCGTGCGTGCCACACAAACATATGATTTAATAATACACTAACATCAACAACTTTCCATGTCTGACGACTATGGCGTTAGTATAATATTTCTCCATTTAGCTTATTACCTAACCAGACTCCTAATCATCAAGCGCGTCGTTTATAATACAAGGTCAAATGTACGAAGATAACATTTCGTAGGCACTTTTTAGCAGTTACACAAAAATGGTAAATTAAAAGAAAATGTATAACTGTTTTTCATGAATAACAAATATACCGAAGCTAAATGTCAAACGTACCGAACATTTTAAAACGGCCACCTGCGCCTTTTTAGACCACTTACAGCGATTACCATATAGCTAAAAACAACAAAAACGATTTTATATTTAATTCCTTCACAATGTTTTCGGCTTATGTTTATGTTACAAAATATTCCAATTTTATTTTTAACGTACATTTCATACAGTTCGAATGAAACTGGTGTATAACTGTGTATTATATGTATTGCATAACTGCGATATATTTTTTTTAATAATTGGGTACAACAGCTGTAGGTTTATTGGGAAACAAATATGAATAAAAAAAAACAAAAGCAAAATATTACAATATGCAGTCTATATTAAATAGATACCGTATCATCATTTAAGTCATGCCGTAGCAAAATATTTCAATAGTGTTCTGTAAAAAAAAAACAATATGCCTATAGGATAGACTATCAGTATGAGCACTCCACCATCCGCGCCCTCTCGCGTATTATGATTGATAACAGCAGCGAGTGGCAGGAGGACCAACATTTTTGCCCAGTCATTTCACTCTCAGGTCATGACGGCCATGAATATATTTCACAAAACCCAGCTTAACTCAACTCCACTTTTAATTTATTTTCGCCTTTCAGTTGTTCGTTGTAGGTTTTTTTTTTTAAACAGAAGATTTTTCCACTGATTTAAGGAAAATAAGCGACCTATACCACGTTTAAATATGTACAAAGAGATGGTTTGATATCCACGTGACTACTGTTTGAACTAAGTAGCCGAATAAGAACCTCTGGGATTACCTTTCCTAGACGAATGTGCGGAATAAATTCCGAGAGTTCTTTGAAATAATATCTCTGGAAGCAATAAACCAGTAAGTTGGAACATACTCCGGAGAAATATACCAAAGTTTTCAGCGCCAGTCGTAACTCGTGAATACTTAGCGTTGAGGTAATAATTTGTGTCTTACTTCTTATATCATTGGCGTATATCAAGCGTGATAGAAACGAATACTTACGGGATAGTAATCCTGTAATTAGCACATAAACAAAAATACATTCCGGAAACCAAGTTAATCTTGATAAAATCGATTATCCAAACAACTTCGACCATATCGCAATTTGTAAACGAGAAACAACTAACTGACGCGCGCTGTTGACAAATTGCGACCGGCCCAACTGGTATTCTACTCTACACCATAGATTGGTGATAAGCGACCAATTTGAGGAGGCGCCACGACGGGGTACGGAAGTCGTTATTACAGTAGGCGGTGCGACCTAGCAAATTGCACCCGAACACGCCATCTGAACGTGACAGCGCTGTCGAACACATTCCTTATTTGAAACGTCTCAGCGTGACATTCGTACAGTATAGGTATTACGAATATCGAAAATCGGTGTTAAGTTAGACGCTTGCTACGCGAGTGCCTACACGTAAACGTAAGAATTTAAATAATAATAGTAAATCACAATTTACGTATCAACACCAACTAATGCTATTTTGACCGCAAGTATTAAGCAATAAAAAGTTTGGTAAAACCGCTACGAATCTGTAAGTATTTCGTAGCACGCGCGGCTACGCACAGCGCTACGAGGCTACGAGCTACAAGGCCAAGCGACACCTGATTTTTAAGCACGCATTGTTACAGTTGTAATGAAGAAATGTTACGAACAAACTTCAAAACTTGACTATAATCGAAAATATTATTACATATACATAGTCCTCCAATATGGTGTCCCTAGAGAGACAACCCATTATCACAGTATTATTGGATTAACTTTAGAATTGTTTAATATTTCAGAGTCCACTCTGCAACACCCCAGTCAACGTGACAATCACCGAATGTCCAATTTGTACATACTGCGGTTATTGTTGTGCACTATCTGCTCTTTTCATTGTTAGTTCACAGGATAATGTTATTTTTACTTCAATTAAAAACAATTGAATTCAGTTATCCCTTTTACTGAGAGATGGCCTGTATCCTAGCAGTGGGAACATTATGGGCTGATTATTTATATCCCTATTATTATGTTAGGTTGAAGTACGATCTTCTTGAAACTGGAAGATGGAGAACGGGTGTTGTGGCGGGAAAGGCCTTAAGTCTAGTATTGGACTGCGATAGGCTGAGTTGATTGAACTCTTTAGCTGTGAAGCTGAAGAGTTGCAAATTTGCTGCAGACAACTATGAAGCTGAAGAGTTGCAGAGTTGTTGCAGAGTTGCTCTCTGGCCTTGCGGTATGCCGCAAGGCCAGAGAGCGAGGAGAGAGGAAGCAAATGGGTTTGCTACAATTTTAGAATATTTGGCAATAGTGACTATTATTTCTCTGCTTATAGTGATTATAATACAACATTGAAAACTATTTCTTGTATTTTTTTTTAATTGTTATTTGTGACAATTATTTCTTATACATACTCGTATAATGCGATATTAAAAACTGTTGTTCTTTAAAAAGTAAAACCATTAATCAATAACTAAAAATATTCTTATTAATTAACAATATTGTGGCTATAGAACATAATTATGCATAAGATAAGATACTAGAAATAAAAAAGTTTTTATAAGAAATTATATACTCTACCTACTTAAGCACAATAGCGTGAATCTAAGTGACACTTGAAAACATTATCGGAATTACCCCCGGGACCGGCACTGACAGTTTTACGGAAAATACCTGTACAAGTGATGGGATCTAAAACGTTTTACGTAATTATATAAAGGTGTTTAGGTAACCGCCACATCTCTGGCGATTCATAGTTCTGGGTACAAGGGGAAAACAAAAATGTGTTTAGGGATTAGTATTGCAACATAATGTCGGAAAGAAGAAGAAAGAAAATACATATGTTTATGACAGACTAAAAAAGGACAACATATTCTGCAAAATAAAATAAAAACCGGCCAAGTACGAGTTGAACTCGCATACGAAGAGTTCCGTACCACAAGGCAAAAAACGCCGAAAAAAAACTCGTTTCTTGTATGGTTAATAAAAATTAAAAGGAGCCTCCATTTAATTTTGAGTAACTTTATTTTGTTTTTATTATTTGTGGTTATAGCGGCAATAGAAATACACACTCTGTGAAATTTTCAACTGTCTATCTATTACGGTTCATGAGATACAGCCCGCTGACAGACAGACGGACGGATGGACAGCAGAGGCTTAGTAATAGGGTTCCGTTGGCACCCTTTGAGTACGAAACCCTAAAAAGAGTATTCCGTTGTAAGAAATTAGCAGAAATCCGGTCCTAACGTCTGCGCCAAAAAACTGCGCCCAGTACAGCAAAAAAAAAAAACAAAAATCTAATACCTGACGCTGGATCTATGAGATCAATCTAGGTACCACTGCTTATACTATGCAACGGGTGATGTGTAGAAATGGCCAATATGGGTCCTATCATGTATCCTACCAACCTACGTGTCTTGTTTTTACATAAAAAATAATCTTGAGATTAATACTTGCTTCCACCACTTGAATGAATTTGAACAGAAGTTCTTAAACACATTATTACGTACAACAAACTTCATTAGTCAAGGTTTAACAAGAGCCAGAACATTTTTGCAATACGACAATTGTTTATTCCATGTTATGGCCAAAAATGTTTGCCAAACATGTTTCTATCCATTCACAGGGCGCTTAACGGTTATCCGATTGACCATTCTCGCTTCGCTTTGCCCAGTTTCCTCACTTTTCCTCAAATAAAACACCGACCAGCTTAAGTATTATTTGATATCCAACTTATTCTGTTATTCAAATAAACTAAGTTGAAGCGTCAATTCTTTGCACGGCTGTTAGTTGTTGTTAGAAGTTGTGAAGTTGGTGCAAGTTAGAGTTGCAAGTGCAACTTTAACGAGTTTACGATAATTCAGATATTTTTACATCGTGGATGGTATCGGATACCAGACACTCATATTTTACTGTTACTTTTATGTTCTGTGAACAGAAACGTAACATCACGCCAGTAATCCCCGAAAGGGTTAGGCAGAGGTGTAGGATTAGAAACTATGTAGATAAAATAATTAATCTGTTAAGGAACTAATTATTTGGGTGTCATCGCATATTTTCCCCCAACTTGTCCTTTTTTGTGTTAGTGGTCTTTCTCTGCGTCATGTTTACTTGTACAGTACCCGGCGATAAATATTGCACATCGACCTTTACCTTTTTTTTTTCATTTTATACAAAGAATAAAAATAATTATCAAAAGAAGCAAATCATAATTGTTTTAACAGCTCCTAATAGATACCGGACTGTTTGTATTTCGTGCGACAGAGATAACGCTCTACGAAGCTGAAATTAGCCGATTGTCTTTTTCCAAAGGTCGATGTGCAATATTTATCGCCGGGTACTGTATGTTGATCTTCGTCACTACCTGAGAATTGCACCCCGACCTCGCATTCGGCAGCCTTGTTTGTACTCGCTAGACCACTGAGACGGTTTAAAAGAGTCAGGCTGCGTTATTCACTTAATATGAGCAGATATTCAAAAACCATTTTCTCGAATGACCTACAAATATACACATTAGCTAACAAGCGCATTATTAACATTCTAACAAGCACCTACCAATAAATATCAATGAAATAATTCGTATAAATTTATATTTAGCTACGAAAGAATATCGGCTCCACTCGAAATATATTCTTAAATGGCCGTCGTATATTTTAATTAAGGCTCCGTGCTCATGCAGACGTCGATAAGGCAAGTAGGACGGTAACGATATGGTCGACTCACAGTCGGGACCGTTGTGGCACGTTTTATTTCACGTAATAACATATTAGACTGGGTTTGAAGCACGCGCCGTACCGCGTAGTTTGGAACCCATGTAAATAATACTGATTTAACGACTGCTTAAAACGCTAAAACTACGGTCAAACACTTTCTGTTTTTTGGTAAGGGTTATGAGATTTTATAATGTAAAAAATATCAAGCACAGCTACAGATGAAATCAGTGTGAAGCAACACTCTTAGAGATACAAAACAGACTGACTGACTGGCATGACTGATTGACTGGCATGACTGATTGACTGACATGACTGACTACGGTCCTTTCATAGTTATATTATCTGACAGCAGCAACCCAATGACAACCTTATTATAACAAGAATAAAGATCACTGAGCTTTGGACAGTGATACAAAATAAGTGGTAAAATAACTGTGGAACGACTGTCACAGACAACGCACAATTTACACTATCAGTAACAATAGAACAATGTTTCATTAATATGTTCCATTGAGGAAGGATTGCTATAAACACTTAACCTCACCAACCTATTCTGCTACCGTGAAAACGGTGAAGTGAGCTGTCAAAATTGTCAATCCTTGCATCAGGTGGATGAATGACAGCTAACTTCAAGCTCACCACACCTAAGTTTTCTCGGTGAGATTTTAACAGAATAGACCAACAAACAGGGGTCAAAACAAGAGGGGGTAAAAGTTTTATGCCAACAAATTCGCAACCAACATCTAAAATAACAATTAATAACAATGTGCAAGAGGGTCTACTCTTAGTACCTAATCACTTAAGTAAATCCATTATTCTATTTATTTCCATTAATCAAGACATTCCAATACATAGATGGATTAATTTGAACTTGCTCTAACTTGTAATCCATTATGAAACAGCAAATATTATTTTGTAAGGAATAAGTAAACGATATCGTTATTTTGTTGTCTTAAAGCGCTTTCTTCCGCTTTGGATGGTTGATTGGTTTTGATGGTTGGTTTTAAGAACATAGGAAGGTATTATCATAACATAACAAAACACTTCCACTGTTTTCTCCTAAAGGTTAAACAGAGCAGTGCCTGTGTGCCTCTATTTCTGATTATAGGTACAATGTTTTTCTCAAGACATACTTACATAAATATATACATATACATATCTGTGACGCTAATTGTACATAAGAAACGCATAGGAAACTTTACCTGTTGATTTGTTCAATCTAATAACTAAAACCTCGCTCTCATTTACTTTATCATACAGGGTGAAATTCAATCAACCATCAAATTAATTTCTTTTTACTTTATCATATTTGGATATCGATACCTATCACGTGTACGGAGTTTCGTTAGCTAATTCAATTTGCCTCTGCATAAGTAACTGAAATATTTTTTTATATTGGTAAATTGCATCTCTTTGAGTTAAAACGAGAGCTTTGCTGGGAGCTAAAACGTTACGTAGATTGCATAATTTACCCAAATCATTCTGGTAACTTCATCTTATTCGCCTCCAGTTTCAGCTCCAAGAATTGTATCGACTTGGACAAAGTTTTCTGTAGCAAAACTTTAGTGAAGTGTAAAATTTTCAAACTTCTGATACTTACGCCATTAAAATAAAGAGCAGTGATTTAAAACGAAAAATGTAGGTACCATCATCATTAATCAATGTTGCATCATCTTACTTATAATGTATTAAAATAAGTATAATATAATATTTCCATCAGAAGATTATCTCCATTAACAATATTAAAACATAAAACATAGATGGCGAGTGGCGCCGCCGTAGTTCGCACTCGGTGGGGGGTCCGAGTGCTGACTGCGCGACCCGCGTGCAGTGTGCAGCACTCATAACGCGGTTACCTACGTGTAGGGTATAGACAGTTAGGGAATGTGAGAGCTCTTCACCCCTCGTATCATCCACGGATGAGCGGCCACCGTAATGAGGGCAAGTTGCGTAATTTACGACCAGGGGCGGTTATGAACTCAGGGTGCAACTGTTTGAAGTTATTACGCGTATTTGGACTGCGTGCAGTAAGTGAAAAGTCTGTTGCGAGTTTTGTTGGAAGCTAAACACATATTCAAACAAGCAAAAAGATAACCAAACTAGTACATATCACCCTAGCAAATCCATAACAGTTTTCATTACAGATATTTTTAACATTAAACACATATTTTGACCGATTTAAGTAACGAGTAACATCCCTAGGATATCATAAATACACTTGATCGCCACTTCCGAACTCAGTAGCGCACATATGAACGCACAGCCAGAGATGTTATCTCAGTAAAATTATTATATACACTATCTACCCCATAAGCATAAAAAATATGGTTCGAAACTTTTTTCTCTCTGCTTTAAAACTTACCAATATTAAAAAATATATGTTTGCACACTTTTACAGATAACGAAACTTTTTGTTTAATGATGTTCTGGGATTTTGCTATTCCGGGATTTTGCTTATCTGTCCTTCTGCTGCAGAGGGATCTTATCTCATTATCACATTACAGTTAAATTGAGATCACTTTGTAATTAACGGTTAAGAAAGAGGCAAAGGCAGATGGATCGACGTATGTTGGTCTTAGTGGACAGGAGGTGCCTTTGTGGTAATCACTTAGTTGAGATGACCTTTTGATTATTTGCCTTTACCACCATCAAAGGTGAAGGGAGAAGCTTAAACTAGCTTCTGCCGGCGACTTCGTCCGCGTGATGTTTCGGCCCCTGGCCCACCGCGTCGCATCGCATCGCCCACCTGCGGTAAAACTTCGTTTTCGCTTAGCGTTCTTTATATTTTTTTCTTTTTGCTCAACTTCTAAGGGTCGTAGCGAGATGTTAAATAGTCTTTTTTTTTTCGCACTCGGAGGTGCCAAGAAGCCAGTCTGGAAGACGAGATTTGATAAACATTACATCATAATTAGATATTTTTTATAGATAAAAATGTACCTACTATCAAAACAATCTATACTACACACAATAAAAGTGTCTTAGGGATCACTCTAAGACACTTTTGATGTGTGTAGTATAGATGATTAAAAAAGCCCTATCGAACAAAAAAAAATTTTTGCACATCCGTCTATTTGCGATGGAGTTATGCCCGAACATATGCACATAAAAAAATAGAAACATCCGAATTAAGAACCTCCTCCTTTTTAGAAGTCGGTTAAAAAGCACTGTTGCACCATGGTTACAAAAGCATATTGGTAGATGAATAGTTAAATTGATGGATGCGTGCAAGTTATTTTGCAGCCAAACTGGCAGTCCATTGTGTATAATCGATCCTAGTGCACAAACTATTTTATACTACACTATTTTGTTACAGGACTTCAACAATTTGCAAATGAGGTCAGTTGCTCCACAATATAATTATGTTTTGTTGAGTCTTCGCCTGCAACACTGAAAGTTCTCAATGTCTTATAAAATTAATTTGATTCAGGGACTTTGCAAGTCCCTGAGCCAAATTGGGATATAAATAATATCTAAGAAAAAAAATGTTAATTAAAAGCTGGAATTTCTTGTATGTTGACATCTCATTAAAAATACTAAACGATGCGCTTTAACGTGACGCTTTTCGTTCCCGAAAATCATGAAAAAGTATCCTACCTTACCAAATCTAGGTACGTGCAGAGTAGGGTTACTAGGTTACCCGAATAATTGACAGTCTAATTGACACATTGATACTCCGATTTCTCAGTAAAATACGAGTAATATATTTGTTACTAGAATACACAAGAAGATTACCATTGACATTCAATATCGAAAGTCATAAACCAATGGGTAAAGTTTTATGGCTCCGAGGCGTCCGTGGCTCATCCACCTCGAGCACACCCTTCTCATTTGTCAAATCAACAGAAATATATGCGTGAGAACTCACAGATTGATGGCGAGGCCTAGATTGAATTACATCTTGGTAAAACCTGACGAGGGTCTTACATTCCATGCGGGTATAGTCGAGAACAAGAATAATATGAGAATTTGGGCGGATATCCGATATAAGGAAGATGTTCGTTTTGTTGGGAGACTCGCAGTTATTTATTTGCGAAGTTCTTCAACTATCCCGTTTATAAATTGCGTCTTCTTTAGTCCCGTAATACGTATAACTGTGATGATAAACTTGTATCTCACTGGGAGACAACGTTTATAGATCCCGTCAGATCTACGTCAAGAACCGCTCTATAAATCGTTGAACACATGCACGGAACACTTGATAACTAAACCCGCGGTCATAATAATAATACAACAAACAATTTACGTATTATATCAAATTATCAGAGAGTAGTCAGTAAATAAAGCTTATCTCAAGTGTGTAGTTAAATCGGTTGTTTATCCAACTAATTGGATTTTCCGTACCGCGCCCCGTGCCCCCTCCAAGAAACCTTCCTGTATGAAACTGCACTTACACACTACATGTACCTACACTCCGAAGCAGTTTGCGTACAACTTGCTGCAATATTAATGTTGTTCCCATATTGAACCCGCACTGAAGTCTTGATCGTAATAGTTTGTGAAGACGGAACTTTGAGGATACGATTCGATTCTCACGAGACCACTTAAATAGAATACCAATTACGTCAAATCCAAGTAGAATATGAAAGGAATGCTCTAGTTTGGACCTTTCGACGATCAATTGCGCATCATGTCGCTCCAGTGGTTGCTCGCAGACTAACAAGCTGGTACACTTGGAACATGTTGCAATACTTGAACACAATAATGTTATTGGTGCGCTATTCGAGTATTATCAATAGACTGATATTGGTATAGTTCCGAGCTTTTACACCCGGGGATTAATGTGAATATATGAATAAAAGGTATTTATTTATATTGTTAAACCATTTTTAATTACTGGTCAAGCCAATTAATTAAGCTAAGTTTAGTCAGTTAAGTTAAGATACGCTTGCCGCGGTTGGTCTGTGGATAGGTGACCATCTTTACATACCGAGACCCCTCCGTGCCTCGGAAAGCACGTTAAGCCGTTGGTCCCGGCTGTCATTCGTGGATCTTTGACAGTCGTTATGGGTCGTCAGAAGCCCGAAAGTCTGACAACCAGTCTTACCAAGGGGTATCGTATTACCCAGTATCCGGGTTGTGGAGGTCAGATAGGCAGTCACTCCATGTAAAATACTAGTATTCAGCTGCATCTGGTTAGACTGGAAGCCGACCCCAACATAGTTTTCATATTATTTTCACAGTCTTCGATTTTTTGGTTCCAGGACATGCTGGTTTCCTAAAGAAGTTTTCCTTCGCAGTTTTGAGAGCAGTGATGATGAAATAATTTACACAAAGTAAAGTGCCTCCTTGGATTCGAACCCACGACCTACTTCTCGTAAGCCCAGTACCACTGAGCCACCACTGCTCTCAAGCGTTAGCGCACGCATTTGTCAATATAATCGTGCATGAGCATTAGCACGCTAACGCTTAAAGGCTCCTACAAACAGGCGCAACACGCGATAAAATCGCGCGCGACACAAAGGCACCGCAAGTCTCGCAACGAGCGGTGCCTTTGAGTCGCGCGCGGTTCACGTCGCGTGTCGCGCCTATTTGCAGGAGCCTTAAATCAGAACCTAAGTAGCTCAAAGATATACGAACAAAACCGTTCTGCAACTCTACCTACTAGGACTAAATTTTCATACTGTCAAATGGAAACGACAGAAAATCTCTGTTCATATAGAAACAATATTCGAAGCTTCGATAATTGTTTCATATCAGCGTAAACTATGTCACCTATTGAAGGGATTAAAGGGGATAGAATAAAATAATTCCCTTCGAGATGTAGGAACTTAATAGTCTAAGCACATGCTTACTGAGCTTCTAAACTAGGTGTTGCATATTCAACGAGCGATTTGCGTAAGTAAGCAATGGCTTATGTACATAACTAGACATAAGACTCAGTGGAATCCATATTACATACTCGTACATAGTTTGATAAAGAATACCCCTGGGTCCATTTCATAGATATATGTAGTTATTTTATGTTATCAGTGTTATCATGCAGTGAGTTAAAAAAAAAATGTGGCACTCCGGGAGTGCCGACAGAAGTGAAAACTTGAACAATTACGTGTGTATTTTGTGAATCGTCTTATAAACAAAACACGCGCGGTACCGGCTACGGCCATCCGTCTTACGAATTTTCGATCAGGTCACGTGTCCTGACGCGAGTTTAACATTTATTACCCATTAAAAAAAAGTATACAATGCCGCTAAAGAAGTTTTCACTTTAAAAATGAAAAAACATTGATCTGAACTGCTTTAAACAGTTCCATATGAGCCTAACGTTCAAAACAATATTTTTTACTGATCCGAAAACAGTTGCAAACAGTAACAAAATGTTACCGTTGTGACAGTAAACTTTAACGTTTTAAGGAGCTAAAAGGTCACAAAATTAACTGTTTGTCGCGTGTCGTGTCGCGCCTGTTTGAAGGAGTCTTTATTCATTTGGTGATATCGTTCAAACCATTGAAATTTACTTACATTACAGTAATGGTGGTTTTGCTTACTTTTTTGTTGTTTTTTTCAGTAAATAGTATGTTCAATCATTAAAAGTTACTGTTTTGTCTTTTACTGTTTTGTAAACATTTCTGCTTACTGGTAAAGTCAGTAAATCTTAATGAAATCGCTTTAATGTGGTGTAGTAAGAAATTATTTTTTTCAGTGTGAAATCTCCATAGGATTGATGACAGAGGCAGAGATGTTTCTGTCTAATCCTTCGGAGATCATTGGCGTGATGTTATGTAAAGGTACCTTTATTAACATCAAAATTTCTATTTCAACATCAAAGTAACGGTTCTCCCACTTTTCCCGCAAACAAATACGGAGAAGCCTTGATTTATTTCTAAACAATATGAAACCTGAAAATAATTTTATACCTTTATGAAAAGTTGTTTTGTTACCAAATGTTTTGTGTTTGGACACTCCGATTGATTAAAATACATCTACGTAACAATAACGTATCGGATCCATTCATATTGTACAGTTCAAGAAACACGTTTCCAAAAATGTGCACCACTTTCGATATTAAATAACATAATTACATACTTGATAACAGAAGCATTTTATTTCAGAAAGATATAAAGAAAAACTGTTTATTCTGCACAAATACAACACATATTACAAAAATCGTAATCGTACTAAAGTCAAAAACCAACTATTAGACAGAAATTAAGAAAAAAAATAAAAAGGAACGTTTAAAATTAACTGCCACATGTTTGTAGAGCCAAATATACATACGTACTATAAGTATGACGCAGGTAGGTACTTCTTACCCAGTCGATGGCAAAAATAACTGATAAAATATATATTTGTCGTGCAGTGGTGGCGTCACAGTATAACGGACAGCGTCATATAACAATTTGATTCGTAAACGAAAAATCATGTGATTGGAAAGGCAAGCGAGCCCCACCAAGCGGTAGAGCTCGCTTGCGTTTGGATGATCGTATCCAAGCGGACACGATCATCCTGGAGGAGGGGATGCTGCGAGGACTAGCGGAGAGACTGACTGAGTGTTGCGACAGGCTACACTCGACAGTCGAGCTCAAACGGTCTTGGCAAACTCAGTACCAACGCACGTGTTTGTTTCGTTCGCTAGATTATTAAAGTTATATCAAATGCGAATTATCTTTTCTGCCGAGTACCCATTGTACCTATCTAAACTATGTTGCATCATGTTTCGTATCTCGGCCACCTATGATGCGTCATTTTTATAGATGCCAACAGTTATTTTCATCCCGGGCCTCACCAAACAAAACCTAAAAACAATTTAGTTACAATAATTTACTGTTATAATACCTGCTCGGTTGACTAAACCTCAATCGGTCATCCCTACTATACAAATTCGCCAAGTGGACCGGACGGAGAGTAAACAGCACGACTATAGATTCGGAACCTGGGTTGTGATACCCGACCCACAGGAGACTTATATACCTATAGGAATATAAACTATGTACACGAACTCAAACAATCTTGAGTAGAGTGATTGCATTAACGGGTAAATCAGTACTTATCTGAAATCAAAACCGAGAACTTTCTTCAAATCACCTTCAAACCGTTGAAGTTTGGTTTGACTTTTGATATTTCGACTAAACCATCTCCTTAAGAAAAATAATTGGCGCCGCCACAAATATCAATAAATAGATAATTTAATAATAAAATATACTTGAAAATATCATGACATGTTTAATATTTTGTGGTAAAATACGTTTAACTTTAACAAATATTTACCAAACCAACATCTTCGCTGATTTTACAGACGCAGACGCCAGCACATCAAGCTACTACAATCTGTACATAATATATATTTATTCGTGTTTGTATGTTGTATTTCATATGACTAGTTAGAGCAATCAACTGTTTCAACTAACAAAGATTCGAAAACATGGCTTGGGATGGAGTTGCTTGCAATTTTTGCATAATGAATGGTTTTTTTTTGTTTTGTGTTTTTTTTAATTACACATTGACATTATTTTTTTTTTATACATATACAATGACATTTTCTTTCTTTGTAATGTATTATATTATTTTAATTATTGTGAATGTGAAGGCTATGTACCACTTTATTATTTTTTTTTCACTTTGTTCTGTTAGTTTTTGTCATGATCTGACAGTATGAGTAATATATGTGGCCTACCTATTAATGGGTCAATATCAACAAACTGAATATTTTTTCAATTTTGGTGGCGAAATTTGTATCTTAATACAAAAATAACAAACAATATTTGTATTGAACATTTAATGATTTCAGATGTCTTACACAATGTTAAGGGTCAATATCAACAAACTGAATATTTTTTCAATTTTGGTCGCGAAATTTTTTCTTCAGTTTACGTGAAAAATAAGGATCGGTGGCGTGAAAACGCCACCAAAACCACCAAAATTGAGCCACCAAAATTGAAACCAGATATAAAAAAAATCTCTAAAAATAGGGGTTTTTAGTTACAATTAAATTAATATCACTGATTTATGCGTAACCCAAATCACTATCTATAATGTGTAGCTTACTATTAAAACATTTTAAAATTAACAGCAAATCGATCCACCAAAAATTGAACAATTTTTGTCCCCCGTGCCACCCAAGATGATACTTACGTTTTTGGCGGAAAATCATAGCACTAATCACACACCTGTTACGCGCAAGTGCACAACTGAGAGATGTGAAATAATAAAATGTGATTGATCGCACACGCACGAACACGAAGCTTCATTTTATAGTATGTTGAAAAAGTGCCACCAAAATTTTGATTTTTACTTGGACAAACTTTGATCGACTACCCTGTGCTTTTAAATTAGATTTTCTAATATGGTTTAATTGTTTTTAGATAATGTGTCTTAAGCATATACTAACGAATTTATTTATTTTTTATTGTACAGCAAATTGTTGCTTTGGTGAATGCAATTATATCAAAAAATGGAGCTGGGACAAGCCACCTAACTTGAATTTTAAGGCGATTTATTTTTTCCCTATTTATTTAAATACACAGTTATAAAAAAAATGTGGCCCTAATTGAAACAAGTTACGTAGCTTACTATAAAAAAAAATAAGAAACATCCTATCATTTAACACCTCGATTCTCAACGTGGACGCGTAAAATTTGCTGCTGGGATATTCACCCTAATGTAGTTTCATTGGTATAATTTGTCGAATCGTTGAGCTCCTTAAGTATTGAGTTGAGCTGCACGATTTCAGACAAATGCGTGCACTGACCGGACAGGTCCACTAAATCTGTGTGGTTCTTTCCTCAAAAGACCATCTCAGACATCGATCTACAACGATCTTCACATGAGAGAATGTGACCTCTGAGTATGTTTCGGCCTTTCTTCTCAGAGTAGTTAGATAAGAAACGCCGACCTCATCTAGTTTTCTTATTTATTTGACGTCTAAAAGTGTTTATACAAACCTACTTACAGAAATAAAATCATTTATCATCTTTCAAAAGGTAGGTACAAGGTATAAATCAACGCAGATAACGAACTCCATCGAAACAATACCAATTTTCCAGTTTTTCATCGCGGAAACATCAACAGTTTATATTGAAAGTGTTGGAACAGATGAACACGCCGAAATATTATTTAAAACCAATTAGAGGGTACTTTTTACTGCCGTCCATGGGTTTGTCAAGCATTTCAATTAATTTTTTTCACTTGATCGATCAGTTCGCGCGAGAACAAAGCAATTACGACATCGGAACGTAACCGATAGCAATTAATTTGTTTTCGCCTCTACGAGCAACCGTCCGAACGCGCCCTTTGTGGGCGTCAACTCGACGCCTTTTATATTAAATTTTTGTTTGGATTGAACTTTACAGATAACGAATTCCTATCCAGGATATCTTTGTTTATATTGCCTAATAAGTTTTAGGATCAGAAATAGCTAAAATGTTACAAATCTATTTCATTTTCGCCCTTTGTCGAAAAACTTATCCACATTGAAAATTTCTATAATACTTAGTCAATGTTACCTACCTACTAAAAATACAATAATTTAGCAATTAGACCTCGACGATATAAAAATCTCGCAGAAAACATATTTATATAATAACTGTTGACTATTCTATAGTCAATTCGTTAAGCCAATTAAATTATTTAAATAACAAAGTTTTTCTGCGAACCGTTAATTTTATGAAGAGTAAATCTAAATAACCAGCACAAATACTTTTAAATATAGATATATTTAAAACGTCATAAATAAAACAATAATCATATCTATTTGCATACACAGATCATAAAAAGCGTATATTTAATGCCGCACCGCTTCATAAAGTATTCCCCGATCCAAAAAATATGTATTTCCCTAAAGTAATTCTCATGTTGGGTAATATGTGTAAGCAGGCTTTACTAGGGTAAATCGGGAGGCAATATTTAAAACAAGCTTTTATGCTCGGGCAAAGACGGGCTTTCAGGAGACCAAAGAAAATAAAAAACTGTAGATTTACTTTTCAACGTTTATACTGTATACATTGTTGTACAAAGGCAATTTTACTGGATTCTTTTTGTCTAATAAAACCTTACAACATCACACATCGTTGAGTTTTTGATGTTTAGTAAAAGGTTTTTTTTAAGGTTAGATTTTCGAATATACCAACCGATCCGTTGTAGCAACAAGTAAGTATGTACCTATAACATACAATTGGAATTACGTAAATTATTTCTAAGAATATTCATGAAAGCCGGTTACTTACTTAAAAAAAAGGTTTAAATTCAAGTCGCAGTGCCGTAAAAGCATCAAATGTCATATAAGGTATTCTGGTAAACCAAAAAAAAAACTAACCAATCAATAGAAGAAAAAATTTTATTTAAATTAAAACAGGAAGCCATAGAGTTAGTCACAATTTTACTTAACTTCTAGTGTTAGTAGGTTTCAGACACAGATTAACATATACAATTAAAATTCAGCGTCGAGCTGCATCCACCTTCGCAACATCGGTGAATCATACTGATCTGCAAATACACTGAAAAACTTGTACGCAATATGTCGGTATAGCAATTCGCTCGATATCAAAACGAAAAAATCATCAAATTGGGCAGAGGACACTACCATGTCGTTGCTCTAAAACCCGTTTGTTATTTTATTGTATGGACTATTGTCTATCAAGTACTAAAATATATTATTCGTCATAACAACTATTCCTGTATTTTCAGAATGTCACACATCCAGCTTTCAAAATTTTTCCCACGTAATCGTTTCGCTGCGCTATCGTCGACTGAATATATCAGATTTAATCGACACTTTGACGATACTTATGTATACGAAATACATGGTCGAAACGTCAATACAAACCTGCGTGTCTTGGATTTATTTTTATGATGATAAATCTGTTTTGCAGATATATTTTATTGTTCTCCCTACTTTTAATTAAGCTGTGGACTATTTTATTCATTTTTATTTGTCTTTCAATGATCTGAAGATAAAAATGTGATTTTGTGCCCTTTGGTCGGCTGGCCCTACTACTGAATTGTTTAGGTAGTACCGGGCTGTGGTTCCAGGTCAATCGCATTATGATTGTGTTAGCCTCACTTGGGCAATGTTACAATACCGTAGGTTTAGACGCTTTACTTACTACATACAGGACATTTAATCCAAATAATGTTCCGAATTAAGCACAAGTATTTGTAGTGCATAAATAATTCTGGTCCTCTCCAATGTTGCGGCCTGAATTATTATTTCATTTTGACTATCGGTTCCCCAATATGTTGGGTCCGATTTGACCGACTGACTCTCTTAGTATCCATCGCCCATCGGACACGTATATCGAAATACCGGGTCACGAAGAATGAGCGACGTAAAGAACGTGCAATAAACCGAAGACGTGATATCTACCTTTTTCTGCCAAACATCTGGTAAAATGTTACGTTGAACGGCTCACCCATCTACAAATGACAAACATTACGGAAATATTAACAGAAAATATTCAGAAAGACACAATATAAAACACAACTGTGTCAAAAACTCATTGAAAACAAATATAAATAAATCGTTATCAGTCTGAATGAATCGAGAGAAAAATGAGTTAAATAAAAGACAAGAGATAAAGGGCAATACTAAAGCACATCATTTATAAAATGAACACGAATGGTACCATAAACTGGAATCATGAAAGTTTATTCCCTGTTTTAGTTAAGGGCGGACCATTCAATCGTGACGTAAAAAATTTACGATCACACGTCAAGAGAAACACCAATGAGGCTGTAAACAGTACCCTTTCGATGCTTAAGTATTTTCTTGTAAAAGTTCATTAGCAATTAACGTTATCTACTTTTGCGATGACTTCATGTCCTTTCTTTATTAAATAACGCCATGCCGAGCCACCTTTACTTACTGAGTAGTGGGGACAAATCATTCTAACTTGGTTTTGTTAAAACCTTAAGCCCCGGGCACGAAGGAAAATATATTCTATATAAGCTGTTTTCTTAGAGATTTATTCGAGTAGGGTCACATAAAAAATAGAGTTGGCTTTTAGACATAGCTCCGCGTACAAATCCTGAAATATCGCTGCTCATTTCAATTAGTTCAGTCGGTTAAAAATTCAATACAAGTAGCACAGCGCTTTTGTGTTTAAAAGAGTGAAGTACATCGTAGTGTTTTAAAAGAGAAAATCTAAAATAAACTTTGAAGAGGAAGTCTCATTAGAACTGTAGATATAACTCATTAAAAAGTAGCAATGTGAAGTTATAGAAAGCGCCAGGGTACCCACGAAATTCAAATTTTCTTACGTTTTTGCAATTTGTCAGTCAATGTCAGGTTATATGTTGAACAAACTCTGATTTGCGACCGTAACAAATATGACTTTTCAAATAATCATTAAAGTCATCGATACTCGTACAACCCTCTACGCTCATATATATGTAGATATTTCATGAAATAGTCATTCAATAGGATTTTAGGTTTAATCAACATACAACCTGAGACTGACATTGTAAAAAACGTAAGAAAATTTGAATTTCGCGGGCTGCCTATAAAAATCAACGAACTGAATGTTTCACACACGTATCAGAACGTTGTTTACCGAAAACTTCAAAGCAAATACCAAGTCGTAACTATCTATTAACTGAAATACATCACACACATTCAGCTGTCAATTACAACTATCAGATTTAGATAGAAGTTTCGAAGTAATAAATATATTAACAGTAGCTTAGTGTCGTATTTAGAAGGTCGAAAGATCGTGTCTCTCTTCGGACACGTGTCCATAATTCAGTGCGAAAAGACCGAGACCTGTTAAAACTTTGAACTGATTGACTATCAGAGAATTCGATATAATGGGGTATATTTTATAAACGACTAGCTGACCCGGCCACGCGTTGCTGTGGTAGACAAATAATTTGAAATAAAATAATATTGCGATTATAAATGGAGATGTGAGCTATCCTATCTATCAAGTTGGATCAAACTGCACACGGTGTACAAATTTGATTAAAATCGGTTAAGTAGTTTAGGAGACCATCGCGGACAAACATCGTGACACATAATTTACATAATATATTAAGATGATTAAAGTTAAGTGACGTTCAAACGTCAAAAATGTATAGTTAAGCAGTCGCTAATCACTACTTAACTTTAAGCAGCGTTTATGAATAAAGGGGTACATGTCGAATATTTTTATTATCTTCATCATCATAACTTTGTGACTTTGAGTTGTATAAACTTTAGTTAACTATATACCGTATGTGATATAATACTTATTTATTTAAATTATATTTGTAATATGTATATACATATTTTTTAATAGGTATTAAATTTAATTAGGGTTCTGTACCAAAATGGTAAAAAGGAACCTTCTCCCATTACGATACGCCCAGGCGACTCTAGCAGGTATCTTGCAAGTCTCGGAGACTAATCGCCGTGCACCGCCGCGCCGCGGAGTATCGCACATACATTTTCAAAAGGCGAATTTCGTAATACCTAAGAATTATAATGTCTATTATTAAAAATCAAGAAATTTATTTTACCGAAAGTCGTAAATGCGATTCCTTGTTGCCGATTTTCATACGTTCGAAGAATCAAATACTCGATGGGTTCGGTCCGAAAAACGACATTCCGATTTTCAATACTCCGAATAAACTGCTTAAATTAGGATTCTGATTCAATTAGTAGTGCGATACTACTTGACTTCGATGCACGTTACCACGAAAGATTTTTCACTGCGATACTATTTGACTTCGATGCACGGTAAAGGTATTTGTATTGTCATTCGCAGTGAAGATCTATTGCGGTAACGTGCATCGAAGTAGTGGCTTCGCAGAGACGGGCTTTCGCAGTAATGTGCATCTCAATTTTGTAGCACCGTATTAGCATATCATTATTATCGATATTTTGTGCGTCGGAAGTCCGTATTCTAGTCGTATATTTGTCTTGCTATTCAGTTTTACGAGGCGTTTTTATTTCAGAATTCCAATTAATAGGAATGCGTATTTTTGATGTTTCGAATTATCATTAAGTCGGACTTTTTGTTATTCGATCTATTGAAACTCGGTATTTTGAGAATAGTAATTATAAACGTTAGTAATATTGAAATTTCAGAATTATAAAAATAGGATGAATGATATATCAGAGTTGTTATATTAGGAATTTTGAATCATTCGGAATTATGAAAATCGGTATTTTGAAATTCGTTTTTGTGACTGTCGGAATAAAGTTTTTCGTATTTATGTAATGTACCCAGTTTCTAATACCTAACATAACTTTCAGTAAAGGAGATATTTTCACACTCCTATGAGACAGTGTTGTCTATTGTACTTCACAATTCTATTTCAGTTTATTAAAGCGCTTCTGCCATCATTCCCGGGTTTGAATGTCAGGTCTGGCAAAGTGTTATTAGGTATTTTCACACTCTTTTTCTGCCCCGTTGGTCTCGTTGTCGCAAGCGCGTCTGCTGAGCGTGGGGTCCTGGGTTAGATTCCCGGGTCGGGAAATAACAAAGTGTTATTGAGTTTATTCATTAGAAATTTCTTGGTAACAGCCCGGATTTTGGAAGCTGGCGGTGTGATACCCCCGTGCCTCGGAAAGCACTTTAAGCCGTTGATCCTGCGCCTGATCTCTCTCCGGTCGTGTCGGATTGCCGTCTCATCGGACTATGAGAGTGAGGGAAGAGGAAGTGCAGCTGTGTCTGCGCGCACACTTGTGCACTACAATATCTCCCGCGCCGAAGGCTAGTCTCCGTTGAGATTGGCCGCCGTGACCGAAATACGGTCTGGAGGACTTTATTATGTATTTTCCATCAGGCGACATATGCAAGTAGGTACCTACATGAGGAAAAGTTGTGAGTCTCGCTTGCACAAGCTAAATTCACACGTTTTCGAAGAAGTGATTCTTACATTGGAGCTTTTTAGTTTAGTTTTTTTTTATTGACCTACCTAATATCTATTACCGTAGTAATATGTAGATAATGTAATATATAATGTAGTTAGAAGCGTTCGACTGCCTCTTTGGTCTAGTGGTTGCAAGCGCTACTGGTTGCGCAAGCGAGGTTGGGCAAAGTTTATTTATTTATTTAAACTTTTCGCACAAAAAAGTACAAAGACGGACTTAATGCCTTAGGCATTCTCTACCAGTCAACCAAGGGTGGTAAAGAGATTGGATGGCAGGTGTGGCGGTTTATTGGGTTTTTCCGACAATCATTTCTCCGTAGCAGCCCGGATCCTGGTTTTGTGCCCGGATCCTGGTTTTGTGCCCGGATGATGGCAATGTGCTCGCCCCCTATTACATGTGACTTAAACATAACTAGCAAAATATGGATAAGCCTTTGCTGAACTCTTCGGGAAAAACTGTGTGTGATTTTATGTTATGTTACTTCGGTTAAAAAAAGAAAGAAAACACATAGGTCTAACTTTGAACTTGGTGATTACGTGATTTTATTGACGTCGTCTGGTTGCAAACTGAAGCCTTACCTGCCACAATACATACCCGATTATATGACTTTTTCTTGCTAAAGGAACGGTGAACAAAATGAAAAGCAGCCAAGTGCGAGTCGGACTCGCACACGAAGGGTTCCGTACCACAAGGCAAAAAACGCCCAAAAACGCGTCTCTTGTATTTAGAACCCCTTTAATTTTTAATTTTATTTTATTTTTATTATTTGTTGTTATAGCGGCCATAGTAGTGCACACTCAGTGAAAATTTCTACCTATTACGGTTCAAAATATACAGCCCTGTGACGGACGGACGGACATCGGAGCCTATTACCTAGTACCCAAAGGATGCTAACGAGACCCTATTACGTCCCGTCCTATTACTATTAGAAACACGACTTCTCAGCATTTAATTCAATTTTAGTGATTTCCCATACGGAAAAAAAAAGTACTTAAGTATGAAGTAAGAACTAATTAATATTAGTTCTTACTTCATACTTAAGTACTTTTTTTAAAATATTTAATTACTTTAATACATAGAAATATTAGTTAATACTAATATTTCTATGTATTAAAGTAATTAAATATTTTGAAGCGTTCATTGCATTTTCTTCAGTGATACTATAGGTAAAAAAAACTGCATATAATCCTCAAAAGAGCCACTTTGATTGAATAAAATGTAGTTTTCACAAGTAATTTAAATTTACAGACAGAGCGAATAAAAATGCAAAAATATACTTTTTAAACACGGTTGAATATCTTGAAATGGAGAGAACAAAAACAGAGAGCTACAATTTTATCTTTCGTATTTTCTGAAAGAAACTAGTCATTTAAGTTTTGTTTCTTTTCGAAGATGGACAATAATAATGTTTTGTTTGTCTTTTATCCTCAAATTGTCAAAGGGGCCTCTGCGAGTTGGCTGCGGCCCCTCGTACGCACGCTTTCCAAAAGTCCGGGGAGATATGTCAATGACAAAATAATAATAAAAAGAATAGAATAGAATACTCTTTATTATGTACACCATATAAATTACAGACATAAATATAGAAACTGTACAAAGGGTGACACAATGGGCGGAAGATTTTTGAGTGGAATATTTAGGATATGAGAGATTTTTAAATTTTAGAAGGGTCTTGCATTTAAAATTAATTAAATTATCATAATAATTATTATTAATATCCCTATTATCATTTAATCATCATCATTTAATTTTACATAACTACAGTCAAACGTGTATAATTTGTATAATGTAATTACATATTATATTTAATTTCCAACAGATATCAGAATACCAATTTATAACCATTAACAATGGTAATAGTGTTAATGAATGCACTACAAGCGGATTAACAGACAATTAACATAAGTTGCTTGTACTGTAGGTACTGTCACTTATAGCCCATTATCAACTGTTTCAATTAAATCTGCCTTCCTGTATCCTTACCTTCATCTTTTAAGCCAAATTAAACTCCAGACATTCAAAAGCGTGGCAGAAAAAAGCTGTTCTTCAAATATTAAGCCCCGGAAGGTGCGAAAAGTAAAACATGAGTTCGTTTAGATTCAAACATTAAAATGTTGACTGCCGCAGTGACGAGGGTCAAATACACTGAAAACGTGAATGCCTTCTGGTTCATTTATAACTTCACGCACACTCCCTTATGGGATGAGCAGTAAACATAAAATGTCACACTCGTCTGACACATTCTTATCGCTCAGAAATATTGTTACGACTAGGTAGGCAATCTTATATGGGTTTTGACATAGCTACCATTTTTATCAAAATAATAACTTAGAATTAGGTAGATATTTGAAAACATACTTTTAACTCTTCTTCGGGTTGACGATTCCATTTATGCTTGTATTTTAAAATAAGCTTCGTTCAGAAAACGTAAGTACTAAAAATAAGGTACAACAATACCCGCACAAACCGAGTACCGACACGTTTACATATTTCAGTTTTCCGAATAATAGTAGTTAAACGAATCGTATCGTATTTCGTTTCTAACGTTTACCTGAACTAGACCGAATAGTTTTTTGAACCAAAAACTCGTTTAAAAGCGGATATTGCATTCGAGAGCGTTCCAGTTAGATCGATGCTATGTAAACTATTCTTTTGCGTATTAGTATATTTCTTTCTCGTGCAACACCCCGAACTATAAAGATTAATACAGTAGGGAATCAGCATGTTTTGATAATCCTATAAGCAAAATTGGGACGAGGAAAATTTATGTTTTTATAAAGAGAAAATCTCTAAGCTTGGCGCTTTGGCCCAAAAATTTAAATACGACTTACTTCTAAATAGATACACGGTCAATACTCAAAAATATTAGGTTTAAATATATTTATTCTAAAATAAGACACAATGGAACTTACATGACAACAATGGTTAACATAAATAAATATAAAAGTTCGTCACAAACGTCACGGTAGCAATTATGATACACCCTTCTAATGCATTTAGATTTTAGGAAGGGTTTTGGAAATTGTGGTTAAATTATGCAGCTAATTAAGTTTTGAATGCATTGACTGAGTGTATTTTTTAATAGATGTGGGTTTGGCTGCTTCAAAACTTATTATTTTTTGCCAAACTTAGTTTTCATCTTCGGTAAAATCATAAAACTAGCTCGGCGACTTCTACATTGGGTTACTTGTATAATCCTACTTCCTAAACGCGAATGTTTGTGAGGCTGGATAGATGGATGGATGGATGTTTGTTACTCTTTCACGCAAAAATTACTGAACGGATTTGGATGAAATTTGGCACACAGATAGTTTTTAACCAGGATTAACACATAGGATACTTTTTATCCCGATATTCCCATGGGATCGACAATTATGCGGGTGAAACCACGGGCGCAGCTAGTATAAGTATAAAGTCGAAGAAAGTAAACCCTTTCCTTAAGTCATGCATGAGCTAACTAATGCAAATAACTAATTAACCCAAAATTCAGAATACATCATCCATGTCAACTTAAACCTATGTTAATGTATGCCACTAACGCTAAACGTACTGTAATCGCACAAAAAATAAAAATATGTTTCCGTAACGTATAAACGTTGGAAATGCCGAAATATGGGGAATTAAGTGGGGCTTAAAGCTGGAGCGGTTGAGGGCAATCCTGCACTCCAGTAAAATATTAAACGTTTGGGCAGATCGTAATTAATAATGTGCTAGCATACCTCGGGCCGCTGGACCGGCTGGACGTCTCCCGTCCGGATATAACAGAAAAATTGCCGCATCACGGCCGAGAGCCTGGTTAAAATTCCGGAAGCAATTTTAAGCTTTGCCGTTAAAAAGTTATGTTGCTTTTAGGAGACTAAAACCACTCATTTTATTATGAACAGGATGTGTGCATACTGAAATAAGCACACCCCGTACCAATATTTCGATATTTTCGATAATATCGGCTATGCCTTCACTTCGGTTAACGAAATACGTTCATTGAATATGCAAAATAGAAATACCTACAATGTTTCAAATAAATACAGAAACACGTAAATTCTTGTAGCGTGGATACTTATAGATACACAAAATTGAAATCCCTGCACACGATTCTCAGCAAGTATTCGAGGCAAAGATCGATTTAATAAGTCAATAAACCGTCGTCGATTGAGCCAATCTCATTTTATGAGTCCCTCGGCTGCACGATCAGACATCCTAAAAGTTACCAACGACCATCCCAAGAAGAAAACAGCCTGTCTGCGGCATTTATTCCAGCTTGGCTCATTGTCGATATTCACTCTCCGGCTATAATTGCAATTTCAAGATGTTTCAACAGTACTGTCTGTACACAAAATTCAAATTCCTTGCCTACAAGTACAAACGCTTCGAGGTTAATAATCCCGTATCGAAAAACAAGATTAGAAGGCAAGATAATAACCATTTTCATTTTCACGGCTTAATTTTATAAAAAAATGCTTAGAGACTCACTTTTCAAAATTAAATTTTCTTATCTTTACAACTGACTACTTTTCCTTATCACGTGCGCAATAAGGAGTTTCTCAATTCGACGTAGGATTTTTAAATTAAATTAAATGTAATATTTGTGGTAACGCTCTGATTGTGATTTCAACTGAAATCTTTGGATCTACGATTTCTGTGAACAGATTTTTGATTACCTACTTTGGAATCAACATTTCAAAAGAACCTTACACTATTTCGCCTGGCAAAATTGATTGACATAAACCATAAAAAAGTAATCACGGATATTCTAAGTCCGTTTGAAGGAACTTGCTCGACTCTTACTCGACTCAGGACGCTATGGCAAGGGCTTTAGAAACGCCCTAAACAAAAAAAAAACAACTTAAATCGTAAATAACAAACAAATGACAATATATCGTATTATAAAAAGCAAAGAAACAGTGAATACAACGCGCATTATTAGCAGCCGGTAATGAAAGTGAATGAAACAACAAACGGAGCGACGCAACTAGACTCAAACACCGCCTCCGAACTCGTTAGATGATGTCTAAGTTTGCACGTAAGCTCGGATATGATGCTCAAGTTACACGTGAACGAAACTTTAAATTAGCAATTAAGCTGAAGATTTTACGGGTGCTTTTTAGACCTCTTATTTAAACGTGTGTAGGTCAAGCAGTCAATTACAAAAGTACTATTCTTAAACTCTTTGACTGTTCAAAAACGAGTAAGCTTGAACCTTGTTTGAACATCTAAATGAGTTTTAATAGATCTCAACTCTACGTAATCAATTTTGCGTTTTTCAGAATGAAGAATGTTAAAAAGTGAGTCAAAGCACAAGAGTGCGCTCGGGTGGGTAACGACCACTCGAGCCGAAAGTGGCGACTTCACGTGAGCATCCCTTTGATCCACCATTCATACCGCCTTGTCGCCTAATGAGATGGTAGCCATTTTGAGAAAGCCTCGCGGCGAATCTTGTGATTATAAACAAATAAACAGGTGTGACAGTGTTTCCAAATCATAAGGGAAATTCTAGTACTTAAATACGTTCAAATTCAAGTCACAATCTCGTCTCAGAGACATTGAACATCAAAAACTTATCAAAATGTAAGTAAATTAGAGGTTTTTAGACTGAGATTAGAACGCAAACGTTCTTAGAAATACGAGACTTGCCCCTCTGATGTCAACAAACGTTTTCGGACGTATTTTCGAGAACATCACAGAAGACCATAAAGCCTTATGTGATTTTTCATTTATTAATCATGATTATTATTTCCTTGTTACAGCTCTTCGCAGATATCCAACAAATAAGGTGGATTGAGCAGTGAAAGTGTACGGGCTATACTGACAAAGCTCGCCAGAGCTTTAACAGAGATTTTGGACAAACTAAATAAACGTATCCCGGATAACATTAACCGGGCACCCACTGCCGACATATGCTGAACTGGATACATATTTGGTGCAACCGTGAGACTCGAAAGTCGTAATGTGTGGAGAATTGCTGCCACCATCTGTAATATACGAGTATGTCTCATGTGTTGGAACTTATAAATAATTTCTTATTTATTACAAGCAGGTACAAACATTTCCGAGAAAAGTTATCTATGGAATATACGTATCTGTCCGTTCTTGGAAATACTAATCTCGAACTCACCGGTACCGGCGGCGACGATGAGCTCGGTGCAGTCAACCTTTATAATTAGTAACTTGAAAAATCATATACGATTTGGTGATAAAAAATAAAATCAGTCGACGTCGATTGACAGTTTTTGCTAGAAGATCTGATCGATCTACATCGTATTATTGATTGACGTAACATAATACCTTAACAAGATTAGAAAATATAATTACCTAGAAACAAGCTCTTACAGCACATTCATTTACAAAGTCTCACAATATTCCCTCAGCTACATCTGTAATTCAGTATGCAGCACTCAGTCATACGGTATCATAAAACAGTTTAAATTCAAACATTTAAAACTTCATCTTGCAGTGGCTAGTTAACCACAACCTTGTTTGGCATATTTCGGCCAGCGCGTATTTGGCAGCTTTACGTCATAAAATGTAGGATTACTTTACTTTGTACTAGTGCTCTAACCGAGTCTAAAACGAAGTCTTTTAGTGTTTTAAGGGACTGTGGCTAAGTGGCCTGTTTTTACGTGTTTTATGCTTGAGAATTTTCTTTTACTTTACACTATGATTTTAGCCGACTTCAAAAAAAGGAGGAGGTTATCAATTCGCTTGAATATTTTTCTGTAGCTTAGTGGAATTGTCATGGGATGCATTGTGGCTATAAGTGCCGTATCTTTACATAATTAGCCAACTTCAAAAAGGAGGAGGTTTTCAATTCGACTGTATTTTTTTTCTTGTATGTATGTTACGCGATGTCTCCGGCAATAGTGGATCGATTTCAAAAATTCTTTTTTTTATTGGATGAGGTACAATTCAGGGGTAGTCCCATATAAATTTTAATAACATTGCTTCGGTAATTTTTTAGTTAGCCTCAATAATACGTATTTTCACCACTTAGTTTATATTGATGATGTTAAAATAACGTCCTGTCTGTTCCTGTCGTTGTTCCTGTCGTCATGTTGTAATGTCTGTTTTGGAAGTCGGTTCATTTTTTGGTAATAAAGTTTTTTTTATCTTAAGTCGATTTTTACGGTTAAAGACACACATATTAACGCGAAAGGGATCGTCACCGTATCGCCTTTCGCCTCGCCGTCAAACAGGCGTCAACCTAACGTAAGCACGTAACCAACGCTACGCGGCTACGCGACGCCGCGCGTATGTTTCGCCAACCGCTGGTTGATGGTGCTGCAGGCAGACCGCGGGAGGGGTGAGAAGGACAAGGGTGGACGAAGAGACATAAGCTCGGGTACGGTGAGACGTAAGCGCGGGGATGACGAGGCGTAAGCCCGGGAACTGCAAGTTGACCACGCACCGCACCGCGGTTCATAAGCTTGTCCCGAGGCAAGGCGATTACGTTACGATTCCGATTAGTGTGCGTTGCAGTATGGAGTTTCATAGAAAGAATACTGAATGGCTCGAGTTGATACGATGACGATCCTTTTCCGTATTGATATGTGTGCTTATGACCTTAATTTGACGTGCTTGATACTTTTTGAACTCCTAGATTACCTACTGATTACACTGGTTATTTAAAACTAGTAAAACCTCTAGACTACTGAAAACATTGGTTATTTCAAACTATTAAAAAAGAACAAAAAAATCCTCCTTTCTAAGCTGTCCAATGTTCTCTCAAGTCAGAAAATATTCATAGGCAAAGCATGCGATGTTTTTTTCCTGAGTGACTCAGATCATCCTTTGCAAATTAAATATTTGCTAGTCAACCTGAACTGTTTTCACATTGTTCCTGTAAAAGTGTTTTATTTTGCTAAAAAAATAATAAGTACGGCACGGAATCAGTACTTTCAAAACAGCATGTTATTGTGCCTATAATTATAATAATTATTAAACAATAAGTCATTATTCTTGCGTGAATTCGGATGTAAGCAGTGAGAAACAGATTGCGAGACGAGTGTCGTACACTTGTGTCGCAGTTTCAGATCTCAACTGAACATCGGCCAAGCGTTAACAGTGCGGAAACATGACTCAAACGTACATGATGTTACCATTTAAGGCGCCCTCTTAGCTCGTTCTCAAGTATCGGGTCGGCTTCCAGTGTTACCAGATACGACTGTTACAATTACCTTTACCTCAGCAAGCAATTTATGTGTTAATCCTTAGGAACTATTCTTACTGCCTTATTAATTCCAACTTTTATAAGTATTAAAAATGTGAGTGTATACCTACATGTAGGTACTCAGTCCTGCATTTAAAACGGATGAACCAATTTTGATGTAATTTGGTAAACAAATAGACCACTTTTCATTCTGGCAGGTAAACTAGTGTTCCGAGTAGGTCTGGAGTGAAACCTGCAGGTAGTCTTTGCTTACGCAATCAAACATAAGTAGATGAGCCAATTAGATGACTTGCATTTTCAGAATAGACAAGACAATCTCTAATCTATTCCGTTCTCTAATTAGACCGCTAATAATACCCAGCATTTGATATCTAAATCACACACTCGCACAGCACAAACGTAAAGCTGGGTCCGCACTTGTATCATTTTTAAGTTCAAAATCAGGCGTATCATATCGAGTATTCGTATCCTAAGTGTGATGTATGCCCATTTCGACCATATGGTAGGTATCTCTCACCGTGTCATGTCAAAAAAAACCACGTCCACACTTACGATACTGTGTCTTGTCAGCGTGTCGCCAACGCGCGTCGTCATGTGTAGACGCTCAATATTTCCTACGATCCTCGTATCCACCTATCCCAACTCATGATAAAAACATCTACCTACCGTGCAATGATCGCGGAGGAGCGTGCTCGTGCGATGATCGCGAATAAAAGTGCACGTCCAAACTTGTCTAGATCGTGTATCGGCATTGTGTGTCCCCTTTGATGATAGGAGAAAAAACGCCTCGAGATGGATCGCGGTGTATCATGTATCAAATGAAATTCACGTATTTGTGACACAGTATCAAAATGCGTCCATAGGTACTACGATCATTCTGGCGATCATGACACGCTTATCCGATAGGTACGACATGTGTATCAGATATGCGGTTACATACTGATCGGGGTGTATCAAGCTACGGCGTGTAACATGATCTCGTATCATTTTGGGTCCACACTAGCGAAAAAAACACATGTCGATGCTATGCGTCGGAAATCTGATACACTATGAAAATTATACAAGTGTGGACCCAGCTTTACATGCGGAAGGTTTAACAGAATAAGCAGTTTCGCTGCACTCAAACTTCTACAAATAGCAGACAAAGTCATTTCATAGCCAGATGGCATTTCACAGTATTGTACCACCAACTAGTAAATATGTACAGGAGTGTACATAGATATATAATTTATTTGCTTCGTAAAGTTTCTTCGTCGTACATTTTGTAACGGTTGGCACATGGCATACAGCAATAAATTGTTCATAGTACACCTGCTGGAAATTAATCTGCGAAAACTTAGTGTCTGCTTTGGAAATAGGTTTTGTTTTCAAACGTGAACAGAAAAGTTGATTTCTTTAGAGTTTAGTCGCTGTGACTTACCTAATCACCTAACTTAAAAGGAAGAAAACTTATACACAGGGTAGCATCCCCATCGACGCGCAAACTAAAACCATTAATTCAGCACATAATGCTAGACTTTATGGAAAAGTGAAATACCTACGCAGTGAAAATTTATGGCGTCGATGTCCCACCACCCTGTATAGGGAGGGACAAATTAAGTTGATTTCATGTATTTTTTATTCATTTTAATCTTTACGTAGGTATTCATTTCCAACAAAAAAAAAACTAAAAGGTAACTTTTTTTACCTTTCCTATTTAATTTTCATGAAACGACAATGTTCCAACTCAATGTATTAGGCTATTTGACTGGTTTCTGATAAACATCTCAGATTATTTAATGCTGTTTATCGAGCCCACAAAAACCTATTATTTCAAATTGCTTAATGTATTTCTTTTAAAAAATAGTAAATAAAAATGTACCGTTTAAATAAGCCGCCAAAACGCTACCTTTAACAATATGGCGTCGTGACGTCACGATCCAGTAAACAAACGTTGAAACGGTCGAGATACTAGACAAAAGTCATCTGTTCTGCTATTTTCTTAATTTTAACTACAATTTCCCCTTTAAAATGAGTTATAAATGGTGTTTAGTGCCAGCGTGTACAAATACATCAATAAAAACCCCAGAAAAACTGTTTGTAAGCGTTCCAAAAAATGCCAAAATGCGCAAGAAGTGGTTAGTTCTTGCTCGCAGATGTCCTAAGGATATAGTGGATAATTCAAGTGTTTTCTTCTGTGAAGACCACTTTGATGTAAGTAAACATAATTATTATTATTAACTAGTTTTTATTGTAGAAACAATGTTTAGATTGAGGTTGGTTTATTTTACTAATCTGTTTGAGGTTACAATTAAGAGTTGTCGCGAATAACCATTTAGGAACAGTACTTACATTGCTGTTTTTACGTTTCTAAGCTCAGCAGCATAAAAATCGGGGTTATTTCTGAAGAAAACTCCGATCATAAACGGGTCAACTTTGGGTAAATTTCTGCTGTCGGCTTTTACAAAGTTGCTATCCATGATTATCACTCAATAAGTAGAACTCGTCTGCACTAATTATAGTCAGATTTCTTTAGAAATTTCACTCACTGCGCGTACAATAAATAATCGCAAGACAGAGGAAATTACGGCTGTCAACGAAAGACATAGACATTAACTGAATCATGACGTCATCATAGGTTCAGCCAATCCAGACCGTTTTCGATTACGTGGCGCCAGATTTAAAAAAATGAAGTTTTTTCGGGATTTCTTTTATAAATAATAAATTGTTTTGTAGTAAAATTAATGCAAACCGATTTTAAAAGCGATAATCTATACGAGTGTCAATAATTATGACCCTATTTTTTACATTGTCAAATAGCCTGATGGCGTTGAATATACTTAATTTATTCATCTGCCTAGCCTTTTTCCAACATGTTGGGATCGGCTTCGAATCTAACGGGATGCAGCTGAATACCAGTATTTTACACGGAGCGATTACCTATCCGACCTCCACATACCAGTTATTGGGTAATACGATACCCCTTGGTAAGACTGGTTGTCAGACTTTCGGGCTTCTAACGACCAGTAGCGACTGTCAAAAATCCACGAATGACAAACGGGACCAACGGTTTTATGTGCTTCCCGAGGCACGGAGCGGTCTTGGTATGTAAAGACGGTGACCCATCCACGGACCAACTTCGCCAAGCGTAGCTTAACCTGATCGATCGACCTGTGTGGCTGTTATTACTTAGCCAGGGGTCCCTAAAATACCTAATAACCATATTTATCTACTACAATATATTGAACTAAATCACAAATCCTATTGCAATTATTCAAAGTGCATACAGAATTCAGCAATGATGATTAATAAATAATGATGTTATTGACTATTATTGATTTATCTTGAAATAGGATGCGGCGTGTGTAGATGTGTCTTTACTAGATGTGTCTCAATTTATATACGAGTACATAAGTACTTACCTACGTAATAAGCAAATGTGTAATCTGTATTAATAATAAAGCTGATGAGTTTTTGATTGTTTGAAGTTTTGAACGCGGTAATCTCTGAAAAAATACATTTTCAAATCCGACTGGTAGAGTCGGATTTGAAAATGTATTTTTGCATTCAATAGGCCAATTCTTGGGGTTATTTAACATCAAGCTAGGACTTTTAGGAGCCGAGCAAAAAGAAAAAAGCCCTTTAAGAACGCTAAAAGAAAACGAAGTATGGCGAGTAGGCGATGCGATGCGACAACGCACCTGGGGGAACAAGAAATTTCACATGGACAAAGTCGCAGGCAGGGGCTAGTCCGGGTCAGCGGGATTGTCCGAAAGGGTTTCCGCTGGCCCGGAACATAAAGGGCTAAGGAAGGAACACGGGTGGGTTTTAGTCAGTAAGAGTCTGACACTCCCTTCCGCTCCACCCAGAGAGGGAGGGGTCATTTGATGATTTCCCATTCTGAAAAAAATGCAGGGGCTAGTAATATATCTATGTAAATAAAAATATTTTACAATGTTCATAATAGACCGAATTATGTAGTTATTGAAAGAAAAATATTAAAAGTTGCCCGGAAAAATGGAAAATTCGTGAAAAACTGAACGTTATATTTTCTAGGGTTTTTTTTTATTTAGACAGGACAATGTCTGTCGGGTCAGCCAGTAAATAATAATAATAGGTACCTATAGGTACAATGTAATTTTCTGCTAGTTATATTGGCTAAAGCTATTTTGGCCATAGTCTTTGATTTGTTGCTAATGTACACAATAAAACAGTTTTTTTTTTGTAACATAAACAAGGCAGTCTTTTTATCATGTTTTTAACTATGGGCAAAGTTGACTTTGACCGGACATTGCTAACACTGCAAAAAGTAGAAAAGGCAAATCAGTTATCATGTTTTTCAATTTAATTTTCGAGTGCACGCAGTCCCCGACAAATGCACAAAATAACCATCTATACATATAATAAAATAGTAAGAAACTGTATATTGAATATTTTTGAAAAAAGTATTTGTTGCGAGGTGTGGGAACGAGTCAGAACCCGAAAACATACTTTTTTGTGTTCCATACCTACCTCAAGAGGAAAAAACGGATCCCTTATAAACGGATCACTCATGTGTATGTCCGTCTATCACAGCCAATTTGCTCCGAATCTACTGGACTGATTAATTATATTTTTTCTCCGTTTGTCTGGATGTATGTTCCGGATTGGCGCATAAACGGCTTTGGATGAAATTTGGCTCACAGTTAGTTTATAAACTTTAAATCCCGGTAGTAAACGTACTACCGGGATTTAAAACCGCGAGATATTTTCCGACAGTCACACGGGCGAAAGCTAGTTAAAAATACGTATACAATTAAAGATTACAAACAGAGATATCAAATGCGACTCACGAGTGTACAGTGCAGGGATGTGTAACTACAGATTCTCTTTACACAATACACTACACTGAACTACATTGGCCGGATTCAGACAGAAGGTATGTAGAATACTACAAGTAGTGCTAAAGTAGCTAATTCGGAACACCGTGTAAGCGAATTAAGGTGCCTTAAGAGCTGTTGAAGGAGTTTAAATGCAGTTTTTCTTGCTCGCAGCTTGCTCCGGTTAATTAGCTCGGCGCGCGGCGGCACGCTTAGCCCGACGTATTCTGAATCCTACTTTACCGAGGATCATCCAATGAAATGTAACGCGCTGTCCGAAACAGTTGCCAGATATTAGCAGGCCTGTTGTAGTCTTGCTTTATTGGGGAAGCAAAGAAAAGCATAAATAAGTAAGTATCCAATGCTTAAACTGTAAAGCGACGGTGTCCTAGAAATGTGGTTTCATCATATTAAGTATTATTTTTCTAAAATAAAAGTAAAGTCCCTTCAAAATCAGTCCAGCCGTTTCGAAGATTAACACAGCCGGAACAAACAGATAAACAGACAAATTTTTAAATAATTGTTTTTTTATATGTAGTAATACTTTCATAAGCATTTAGTAAAAAACTTGTTATTTTGACATTACAAATAGACATTTGAATTTTATTTATTTGCAAACAGTTATGATTTAATAATAATCACACTAATATTATAAAGGCGAAAGTTTGTGAGTGTGTGTGTGTTTATATGTTTGTTACTTCTTCACGCTCAAACAGCTGAACCAATTTTGATAAAATTTGGTATGGAGGTAGCTGACACCCTGGATTAACATACAGGCTACTTTTTATCCTGATATTCTCACGGGATCGAAACTTATGCGAGTGAAACCGTGGGGCGCAGCTGGTTAATAATAATTTTCTTATTTAAGGGCTGGTTTTACCAAAGTCAGATATCTTTTATCCGCGGATTAAAATTTACATCTGAATGTTCTAGTACGGAAAAACTGTGAAATTTTTTTTCTCAGTATAAGGCTTATTCTTTGTATACCTATACATGTTTGGTGGAATGCGCCCTTATCCCGTATTCAAAAAACGCTCTGTACTTGGACAGCCGTTATTCTGAGACCGTTCAAAGCTTTCTTAGGAAACCAAAGCGCGTTTAGTCTATTTTAGCTACTTTCACAGCATTATGTCGTATGACATTTTTCTATGGGGTCGAGCTACTGACATTGAACCATCTTTATTTTGCAAAAAAGAGCTGTCAGAACCATTTATAATCTACGTCGCCGCAAATCTCTCAGGGAACTTTTTAAAAGGATTAATATTATGACGGTAACTTGCCAATTCATGAAAATATTATATATGTAAGAAAAAATCTACATCTTTTTAATAAAATAAGCGATAGACATAATTTTAATACTAGAAATAAAGATAAATACATCAACCATTTTTCAGATTAGCCAAGGTAATAGATCTTTTATACTGTGTTAAATGTTACAATAAAATACCTTGTGATATATTGCAATTAAATGAAAGAAAATTTAAAACTCACATTAAACGTACACTTTGTAAACAAACATACTATAAATTAGAAGATTACCTATATCTAAGATAAGAACGCTTGGAAACATATATGCTGGTCCTGCTCCATTGGACAATCTAGAGTCTACACAAAATCAAACTGGTTGCTAATTTAATTGTAAGCTTATTCTTTTTTTTTGACATTGATTTACATTCTGTTTCTAGGTAGGTACCTACTTTAACTCACACCCTGACTTATTACTTGTATTTTTTTTTATTTAAATGAAAATCGTTTACTTTTACCATGTTTGTAATTTATATGTCATGGTTTCATTTTTAATTATTTTACCTATTGTGGTATAGTAATTTTATTTTAGGTGCATCGTCTTCACATATGTAGGTATTATTATTATAAGTATAATTAATGTATGCGAAATATTGTAAAACATTTTAAAAGAGTAACGGTGGAGTTTCTTGCCCATTCTTCTCCATACGAAAACTACATACCTTTTGGAATGGGCGACTAGAATCAATTCTATTTTGTTGTAATTTTTGTCGTTCAAAAGTGCCTTTTATGTGCCTATTTGAAATAAATGCTTTGACTTTGACTTTGAAAGCTTATGCTTTCAAAGTCAAAGCCAAGTTAATTAACTCTTATGAGTTCAGTTTTCTATTTTTCTTTCAAAACAACTTAAGGCTCCTGCAAACAGGCGCGACGCACGACGCGAATCGCGCGCGCCTTTAGGTAAAACAAAATAGATTCGTACTCTTCTTCGGGCTCACTAAACAATTTACACTCGTTACAATAATAAAGGCGGCAATAAAACTAGAAACAATAAAACTCCAACGCAGCACCCGAGAATGAAGAACACTATTGTTTAAACATTAAGCGCACAAAACGGGGATCATTAGAGTGTCCATTCCTCTCGTGTTGAGGGAACATAACGCACCATGGCGGTTACTACTTAATGAGCTGGTGAATTGTTCTACCTAAATGGCTGCTATAATTGGATATATCTTCATTGTTTACGTTCTTACCATAATTAAAAATAAACAAGCATCTACTTGGTACATATTGAAAGGGATATAGCATGATTTGTTAAGGGAACTACAGGACCCAAACGCAAGTTTTACAATGCATATAAGTATATGACATGCTACAGTAAAAGAAATCAGAAAAATATATGATATTTTTTAGGATATAGGTATGCTACTTAGATAGTGTGTTGAAAACATAATACAACTAACTTGATACGATAGAAAAAAATCATGAAAATACCTCTAAACACTTTCTTTTTACAATAAAAACCAAACTAATATACATACCTACAATAATTCTGATTGTTTGTCAGAATATTCTACAAGCAACATACTAAACCACTAGTGTCTTAATTTTTTAGTCCAATAGATTTTTTGTAAATAGATAATTGCTTTATACATATTTTGTAATAAATTACCAGCGTTGTGTCATCGTGCTTCTCTTTATTTTATATGCAGTCCGACAGTGACTGCGCTTTAGGCCATGTAGTCCCCTTAAGTATTCAGAATTTTTTTATTACACATTTTTGATCACATTTTCCCGTCATCCGCTTGATAAACTCTACTTTAACAAGGCAGCTAAAGAGCTAAAGGCTATAGTCCAGGAATCCATTAATTCAACGGTGGCAACAAATCTACAAACGATGTCATCTACGGGGGTTGGTGCAAACTCGCTCTGGAAAGCAACTAAAAACCTAGATAACCCTCAACAGTCTTATCCTCCAATTAGGTCACAAGCTTCCTGGGCAAGAACTGACTTGGAAAAGGCCGAAGTGTTCGCAATGCATCTGAATTCCGTATTCAAGCCCAACGAGAGCGTTGCAGATGAGCGTGATATTGACGCAATATTAGAACAAGATCTGCAGATGTGTCTACCCATTAAACCAACAACACCTAAAGAAATTGCGAAGGAAATCAGACAGTTGGACTCGAGAAAGGCTCCGGGGTTTGACCTGATCACACCTTCAATACTTAAAAATCTTCCAAGAAAATGCATTGCCTTCTTAGCTAGTCTGTTCAACGCTATCTTTCGAACATCTCACTTTCCTGACCTTTGGAAAATCTCTGAAGTTGTCATGATCCACAAATTAGGCAAACCTGAGCACGAACCGTCGTCGTATCGGCCGATAAGCTTGACACCTGTACTGTCTAAACTGTGGGAGAGGATATTCCTTAACCGACTAAAGCCATGCATGGATGTCAATGATGTCGTTCCTCCTCATCAGTTTGGCTTTCGGAAATCTCATTCAACAATAGAACAGGTTCACCGAGTTTATCAAACAGGAAGACAGGCCTTTGAACGCAAAAAGTACTGCTCAGCGGCATTTCTTGATGTTCAACAAGCTTTTGACCGTGTCTGGCACAAAGGATTACTGGCAAAAGTGAAGGATAAACTTCCACACTCAATGTTCCTGCTCATCCGGTCGTACTTATCCGAACGCTACTTCCGAGTTAAACAGGGCGAAGCACGATCAAGATTGTTTGAAGTGGAAGCTGGAGTGCCACAGGGTTCTGTTCTTGGCCCTGTGTTGTACAACATATTTACATCCGATTTACCCACATTAGACGACATAACAGTTGCAACATATGCTGACGACATAGCCTACTTATCAGTTGATGACAACCCTGAAATGGCCAGTAAGAAGCTCCAAAATCAGTTAGACGAGACACACAAATGGCTCTGTAAGTGGCGGATACGCGCCAGTGCATCCAAGTCTAACCATATCACCTTCACACTCAGGCACGGAAACACCCCTCCTGTTAGACTTGGACCTGATACCTTACCACACACAGATTGTGTTAAATATCTTGGCTTCCATCTAGATAGGCGCCTAACATGGAAGCATCATATTAAACAGAAAAGGGAGGAGATAAACCATAAGTTCCGCAACCTGTATTGGCTCATGGGAAGAAACTCGGTACTCTCTGTAGACAACAAGTTACTCATCTACAACTCGGTTCTTAAACCAATATGGACGTACGGAATCCAATTGTGGGGCGTTGCCAGCAAATCTAACATTCTCTGCCTGCAAAGGGTTCAAAATGGCATCCTAAGAGCCATAGTAAATGCACCTTGGTTTGCTCGGAATAGCGAAATTCACGATTACTTGCAGGTGCCGCTCGTAAACTTTGAAATCGAGCGGTACAAAATTCAACACAAGGCACGCCTAACCATGCACCCAAATCCACTAGTGACTGAACTGTTAAACCCGACAGCGGTGGTAAAAAGGCTGAAGAGGAACCACCTTCTATAAGTGGGAGGGGCAGCACTGGCTGCTCCACCACAACGCCATATAAACTGCAACAAATTCGCTTATGGTCTGACGACCGATTGCAAATATTAAAAATGAAGAAAAAAAAAAAAAAAAAAAAAAAAAAAAAAACATTTTTGATCAGATTCATACTACGACTCGCAGCACACGCTACGCATGCACTACGTGGCGTAGCGAAGGTATCTTACTATCCACCCGCTCCTGCTTTGCACGGTTATACGACTTCACATAACTTCACTTTTATCTGAAATTTCTTTATTATATTAAACTTACATTTAATAAAGAATATATTAAACTTATATATAATAAAGAATATATTAATATTAAACTTACATATAATAAAGAAATTTAATCCGGAAAGTTTATGTGCATAATTACCTACAATTATGCACATAAACTTTCCGGATTAAATCTCTAAATAATGGTGAAAACGAGATCAAAGTCCGTTGCGTAGTTTATAAGAACAATGCGGTCACACAAACAAACACGAAAGGCGTCTTTCATTTATAATATTCACTATTATATGTAGAATGTGTTTACCTTATACTGAAATATCAGGGAACAAATCTAGTAGAGTAGTTTTGTTTAATTAATAAAATCCTCTCCTTCCAAATTCTTGTCAGTAACAACGTATAAAATAAACAACTTACCTCCACTAACAATCAGATAAAAATTGATTAGAAAACCACATTCAAGCAAATAACACTTAAAATGCAAATGTTTAATATTAATCGTTGCTCTCCCTTATTTATTTCCCAAGTTACAGCTTGTTGACTTTGTAAAACGTCGCTGGGGAAATATGCTTTCTTGCTCTGAATTTGTTTCTTGACCGACTCTGGAGTTCAAACACTTTTTTTATATTCTTTGAAGCTTCTGACTATTATAAATGATCATGTGTCATTTTTTGTGTGGTAAATTGGTGTTCAGCAAAGACTAATAGGACTAATAGGTATATCCTATCTGGGTAGACAATGGGGATTGTCCAAAATTTCTAACCATTAGATTTTATTTTATTTTTTGAAAATTTAGAGTATTTTGAGAAACTAATTTGAATATTTTGATGATTGGCTCAATAGTTATTTAAAAAAAAAATATTGAATTATTTTAAGAGGTGACGTCATTAGTGGCATAAAGATTAAGTGCCGTTGCCTGACTAGTACATAATTAAAAATTTTAATCTGTGAACACAACGTCATCAATCCAAAGAGTACTTTCATATCTGTCAAAGTGTCAATAGGCCGAATAGACGTTTTAAATAATCGAATCCTATCTTAGCGTATTTATTTACAAATGGTTTTTGAAGTGAAAACTTCTTTAGCGGCGCTGTGTACTTTTTTTGGAATGGGTAAAAACTTCTAAATTCGCGTCAGGTCACGTGACCCTGATCGAAAATTCGTAAGAAATAAAACGTCAGACGTAAAACGTAAGACGCGCGTTGTTGAGGACAGCGCCATCTATGCACATCGGGAAGAACTACGAGGGCCTCGCGTACTAACGTCAGACGTAAAACTTAAGACGCGCGTTGTTGAGGACAGCGCCATCTATGCACATCGGGAAGAACTACGAGGGCCTCGCGTACTAACTACGTAGTTCATCCAACAACGACGAGATGGCGCTGAACCACGGATATATAACTGACGACGAGCTCTATGCGAGCGGCTTGCTTCTCTTACCACTGCCGCGACCAACACCACGAACTGAAGTCTATCCTGTGTGCTTATTTGTAAATCTGAATAAATTCCTTTCACGAGAAGAATAAACCAGTCACTTTGGTCATCATACCTGATTTGCAAAAAACCCTATAAAATAACGAACACACCTTAACACGCGTGTTTTGTTTATAAGACGATTCACAAAATACACTCGTAATTGTTCTAGTTTTCACTTCTGTCGGCACTACCGGAGTGCCAGTGTTTTTTTTTTTAATGTGTCCTCCAAGGAATATACTACCCTCTATCGTCACTAGAACAATCGACGCGGCGACTTAGAAATAGAATAATAACGCACGCGGCGACATTATTACTATTATTGCTGCAAGTTGGAACAAAGCACTTCCTGTATTCCATAACTCTTCCAGTATATTAAATATTGTCGAGTGTTGAAATCATGTATGTAATGTAATATAAACAAGAATGTTTATATTTTTGACATATTTATAATAATTTGACATTTGACAGCTTGTAGACAATCTTACTTTTTTTTTCTGAGGTAACGATACAAAACTGTACGGCCAAAGCCGACGTAATTTGAAGGGCAAAGAAGGTCAATCGTATTTTATCAAAAATATCAATCAAATATGACTATTTTTCATAATTAATTAGTCCGTAATGATCAATAACGCTATTCCTCGAAATGGTTTTTCAATTACAATATTTAAAAAAATATGAACAATGCCCATTAGGTAGAGTTAAAGGAATATGATCAGAAATGAAGATATCCGTAGGAGAATTAAGGTAACCGACATAGCCTGAAGAATTGCCAAACATAAGTGGCAGTGCACAACGTGGCACAGCACAACGCAGAACAGACGGCCGATGGAGCCGAAAGGTTCTGGAGTAGCGACCGCGTAACGGAAGACGTAGCGTTGGAAAGCCCGACTGGTTGATGACCTGGTGAAGGCCGCAAGAATCCGCTGCATGCGAGAAGCAAAGAACCACGCGAACCGGTGGTGCTTGGGGAAGGTCTATGTTCAGCAGTGGACGGTTTTTGGCTGAAATGATGATAAAGATGAAAGGATTAGATAAGTCAAAGAGATAGGCTCCGGTGCCTACTGATCTACATACATTATGTACCTACATAGGTAGATGCTATCACCAGATCACCATTCTGACTGCCAAGCATGGTGATAGCGTTTTCAAATGTCCTTTATAATGCGCACAGCAAAAGAGTGGAACTCTCTACCTGCGTTTATGTTCCCGAGTGCATACAACCCGAATCTCTTCAAAGTAAGAGTGAACAGGCTTCTTCTGGGTAAGCTCACTCCATCGTAGACTTTGTCTCTATCATCTCTGACCTAGACTAGAGTCAAGAGCAAACCCATTTCATATAAAAAAATAAAAAAGAACATGCCAATATTCCCTAATGGTTAACTTGTATTATTGATGATTTTGACATTATTATTAATTACTAGCTTCTGCCCGCGACTACGTCCGCTTGAAATTTCTTGTTCCCCCGACCCACCCCGTCGCATCGCATCGCCTGCCCGCGCTATTACTTCGTTTTTGCTTAGCGTTCTTTCTGACTTTTTCTTTTTGCTCGGCTGCTAAGGATCATAGCGTAATGCTAAATAGCCTATAAGCCTTCCTCAACGATTGAGCTATCAAATACAAAAATATTTTTTCAAATCCGACTGGTAGTTCCAGAGATTACCCCCTACCTACAAACTTACAAACTTTACCTCTTTATAATATTAGTACAGATAGTATAGATGACTAAAATTTGACAAAATTAAATGCTAGTACTATCACTAGTGATTAAATTTTGAATGTACCTAATATTGTGTTTTATGACCTGGAAAATAAATTGTTTTTATAATTAAAAGTTTAGTTGTTATGGAATACGAGATTCCATACCTAACAACTAAACTAGGTAAGATGTATTTTCAGCTATTTATGTTTGACAGTGATCCGTGCTACATTATTCTTGACTATCTTTTCTATACCCTAAATAGTTACTGCCCTAGGCAATAGAAGCTAATTATAAATGATTATTTCCTATTTTCACGGTAGAAACTAAAGGAAACTTGATATGGCAACGTTTAGACTGAACTCCGTTCGTTTGATCGCCCAATAAACATCTCGGTTTATTTATCGAATTACCATTCAATTATTTTGTCTACTTGTCACAATGACGTCATCAATTAGGTATCTTTCACAATCACTAACACGATATAACATACATCCCACACAATGTTCTAAGTCTGCTGTCCGTGAAGGAGAGGTAGGCTACATTTCCAAACACATTGCAAAAACTGAGCATTGAACCCAGAAACCTAAACGACAATGAAGCCAATGAAGCAGTCTAAATTAACGTGCAATAGTACATACTAATTATTTAATTAAATTCTTTAATGCGACTAACCATGAGACTCATACAGTGTTATGTAACAATAAAATAAACTTTCAACTATGTTAGTGATACAATTACAACAACAATGACACAAACACAAAAACAAAACAATCACTGCTTCCGCATTCCAACTGAGATACTGGAGCAATGACTTACAATACAGCAGTCCAGCCTATCAGCAATAACTCCCAGGATGCTGTTGGAACTGGCTCAAACCCTGCGCACCAAGGACGCACATCTTTTACGCATTAATGCATAAAAACAATCAACACGCAATTCCGTAAACATCCCTGATGTGCTACAAAAGCGAGGCAGCCCCATCAACACCCAGAAAGCATTATTGTACTGCAGGCGAAGGGCACTGTACGATCTCTGCGTAAAATGTAGGTACCCAAAGGGTACAGGTGTAAAATGAGGAACAGAAGGCTCTAAAGAATGTTTTTTTTTTAACCTCCGTAGAAGCACGCTTAAACCTGCGGGCAATCATATTCGCTCTGACCGACAGCACCCTCCGCTCTTTTTTACATTATATAACAGGCCATGAGCACTGGCGTACGTCTCACACACACTCACCAGTTTCCTCAGGCCACAGACTGAGGCACTGAGCAGCACCATGTCATCTGCATAGCTAATGATGTTGACACATATGCCATCAATATAAAATCCGACTATGTTGCTACTCAGCTCCCCAATCAACTGGTCAATGCACAGGTTGAAGAGTGAAGGAGAACTCAGACCTGACTCAAGACCCTATATGGATTCGAGTAAGCCCCAGTGCCTTTAACACCTACCTACCAACCTACAAAAACAAACATTCTTAACCAAGATTCCAATAACAAATCATAGTCAGACTACAGTTTTACGAGCAGATAAGATAGATCCATATTGTAACACCGATTGACAATTTTTACTGCCAAATTCTGGTAACGTTTGCCAAGTGTACGAGCACATCGCTATACGTACCGTATGATAGAGAATGGGAATTGGGATGCACCGGCGGGCCCGGCGCGCGACACCGTAAATACACAAAAACTTCCCTGCCAAACTTCCACTGCACTTGTTTATGAATACGGCCACCGCCTGGGGATCGCCCATCCGAATAAATGATGACCTGCGTTATTTTTGAACGTAACATAGTTTTATATTGAAAAAATAAACTGGAATTTATTTTCTGTCTTTACTCTTTATCTACACTGTACGTCGGGCTCGTGACTAAGTAAGTACCTAATAATAGTCGCACGGGTCGATCTTCAAGGTTAAGCAAAGCTTGTTGAGGTCGGTCTGTAGATGGGTGAGTACATACCGACACCTATGAAAGCACGACGAAAGTATGACCTCGGAAAGCACATTAAGCTGTTGGTCCCGAATGTCATTTGTAGATCTTTGACAGTCGTTACGGGGACCTAGTCAGTAACCCGAAAGTCCCAATGATGGGTATCATGTGGAGCTGCGTTGTAGAGGTCAGATAGGCAGTCGCTCCACGTAAAATACTGGTATTCAGCTGCATCCGGTTTTTTTTTAAAACACTAGCAGATAATGACAATGTAAAGAACATTGTAGATGGTAGGATAGTTGTTTGTTAAAAAACTGGCGCATATACAACCTGTTAGAGACTTTGTAGTGCTGAATAAGAGCTTGCTGATATTCTGGTAAGCCGCCAAGTGAACGATTTTGAGGAAATAGTGTCATAATCACCTCTTGGAGACTCTTGGATCTTTCAATTTTTTGAGAGTAAGTTTGTTCAAACTGTGGGAGTAGATAGGTAATGTGAGGTAGATTATCTAACTAACCTCACATTTTAGACTCTGAATAAGAATTACTTACGGGCAGACAGAAACTACAGAACGCCACCTGCTACGACCCTTACATATTAAGATTTGAGTGGGTATCTACTAAACAGATGCAAGTACAGCTGTCAGTTACAAACGAATACGTGTTTTGTGAGTTTGATCTTTATTATCTAGTAGAATTGTAACACTGACAGCTGTCAGGAACGCATTATCTCGACGGCCGGACTAAGAGGAAGGTACCTAGGTACAGACGCCAGCACATCAAGCTACCCAACACTGTCAAATTTTCCCAGTCAACCTTGCACCTTATTCTTTAGCGATAAAGTTGAAAATCTATTGAAGAAATTTGACAGATTGTAATAGGTTGATATGCTGGCGTCTGTACATAAGTAGGCTATATGTGTCATGTAGCTCACAGCATAAAATATTTTTTTTCCTTAAGAATTACGTACCTATTCTTAATTATTCTGTTAGGTATAACATGTCTTGTAATTTCAAATCCAGCTTGAATGAACTTATTATGGTACCGATTTCCAAAGTAGGCATAAAAATATAAACCGAACTTACGAACGGTACAGGTAGGTACGTAAGGAGATCAAAACATGGAAATTCGAAAGGCAATCAAATCATCGGCGTCCACGTGATGAGTAGAGTTGCACTGATTGAACTAGTACATAGTATACATCCACAGTTACACAGCCAGCCCGTTCGTGTTCATGTTGAACAAATCTACGGATGCAGGCAGTTCGTTTCATTTTCGACGTAGACGCGATTTCGCGCTGACTGCTCATTTTTCATCATTCAATGAAAAAGGCCGGTGGTCGTATCGTGATCTTTTTGTAATTGATTGTTACCGTACTCTGTGTGAGGTGTTGTTGTTTTCCTGTTTGCTATAAGACTTCCTACCTAAATACAAGTTTTTCCTTATACCTTACTTCTCATTGAATTTTCCCGGGCAGAAATCCTGTCAAGTATCTACCTATACCTATAGGTAGTTATAGTTCCAAGTGGTTTTTCTTATTTGTTTAAAGGAACTACTAACTTATGCTGAAGAAAATAGAAGCCGAGGTGAGCTGGTGTTCCATGCACGTTCCTTCTCTTGAGAAAAGGAATCCGGCCAGCAGTGAAGTGGAATTATAACAAGTGGGTACAATGATAGGGTAGATACGTCAAACGGGGTGAATCGGGGTGAAACTTTAAAAGGGATTTTAACATTGAAATAATATAGAAAGTTTCAATCCATCAAATTCATTATAAAGTTTCGTTACCTACCCTTAAATATGCTTACCCTTAACTACATGACACTCGGGTATTTAAGTATCTACCTAACTAAGTTAGTTAGGTACCTTCCTCTTAATAACTAAGTACTTGCATCTATTTTGGGTAGATAGTACTTATAATAATATAGACACCCACTCAAATTGTCCCCTATTTACCGACATTAATGCCCTGCCCACGTTAAAATTGTAATGTCCGATGAATACTGTAATTTAATGCTTTCGTGTATCATGTTTTGATACAAAAAGTCCCTATTTTCCCATGAATAATAAATTGACGACGTGAGCATTTGCCTGAATAGTTGAGACTTAACATCGATGGGCCCTCTTCAACGGTCGTTAGGTATAATGTTAGATTAATTGTTTTAATGACAAAAAGCTTGGTTGATTAACTATCCACTGATCATATGTATAATAATATCAGAGGTGTCAGGTAAAGCTTGGATCATTACCTAAATCTAAGTAAATATCTACGCCTGTGCGTGTTTGTTGTTTGTTATTTGTACCTATAGTTAGTCATTTAATTTAGCACCTAGCGTAAATAAATATCTACTAATTAAAGCTAATTATAACTCTCAACGTATGAGGAAAAAATGAAAAGTATTTCAATGAAGAAACAAGTGATACTCTACTTAACAAGGGAGTAGGTAATAATAGCACATTTCACTTAACGTTTTGAACCGAAACATTTAAAATATCTCCCCAATTTAGTTTCCCGGTAATGCAAGTAGAGCACCCAGACGGTTGGATATTCGACAAGGTGCTCTTTACAAAGAACTTTCACACGCCCCCACGAATCCACGTAAATGCCCGCACGTGTTTGCACTAAGCTTTAACGAAACCGACTCAAGTACGAAATTGTTGGAAGATATTCTAGGTTTTATATCTTCCTTCCGGGTATGTTGTAGGTATTGTGACGATAGGTGTGCATTCATGTCATTTTATTTACTGTTGTTATATTTGCATGTTTCGCATAACATTTCGTTGTGACCATTGGAAGGTACAGGTAACTATCCAACTAATTCTCCTGCTACTATGAACTACATAGGTACAAAGATATGTACAGACGCCAGCACATTAAGCTACCCGAAACTGTCAAATTTTCCCAATCAACTTTGAACCTTATGCTTTAGTAATAAAGTTGAAAATCTATTAACGAAATTTGACAGATTGTAGTAGCTTGATGTGCTGGCGTCTGTACAATACAAGCATATATCGATGACGAAGACGATTACAGTAGGTAACTGTAATCGTCTTAATTTGCCAATACCGCTAATTGTGACCTCCACTTTATGTCCTCCTCTAGGTATTAGGTAGGTAAGTAGGTACAAAATACATAATTGCCTTTATTACATTGATATTGAATGTCAGTTCGTTAAGTGGTCGCAAGAGCTCCCGCTGGATTTTTTTAGTTGGATTTTTTCGTCAGGATTTTTTTTATTGTTTTCAGGATTTTTGGTAGAGGTCCGCATTCTGGATTTGTGTCCAGTTAACGGCAACAGAATAGTTACAGCCTATTACATTGGACCAATAGGACTTACGCCGATATGTGGGTGATTTTATTCTCACTTCTTACGGTAGGTAAGTATAATAGAACTGATTGGTCGTACCTACCTTAATAGGACATTATTGAGGTACCTAGGTAAGTACGTATAGAGCTGAAAATACCTGCCTTAAGAAAGCGTAGTACATTGTTATTTTTCAAATACTACCACCTATTACGAGCCGATGGATAAGTGAGTAATGACTTAGCATTTTTTCATCTCAAGATGCTTTAAACCAGATCAGTGGTCCGTATCATTACCAGTTTCTACCAAATGTCGGACCGGGATGAAGAAACTATCAATCTTGCGATCTTCCAACGCACTTTTCTTGTCAGATTTCCACTTATAACTTAAATCTACTTAAATTATGATATCATTATGACCAAGCAATAAAAAATAACTTTTTCTAAGTAGGTTGGAAGTTCACTGCTCGAGTGGTTTTAGTCCGTGGGATCAGAGTGGCTAGTTTTGATCAGCCAGATATTGCACTATCTCTTTCTCTAATAGAACTTGTGTATATTAAAAGTCTCCTTTAGACAAGTACCGACTTACGAGTAACAGACTTGGTCAGGGCAACTTAAGACGAAAGCGCCAGGGCAGACCGTGAAACTCAAGAGTTCCAGTTCTGTAAACTAATATTTGTTACGGTCGCGATCGAGTTTGATCAGCATACAACCAGACACTGATCTCCATAAACGTAAGAAAAATTTTAATTTGATTGGAACCTCATCGTCGTTCGACTCAATGGTGATTGGTCCCCGGATGACGACAACAAGAATGGTCACGAGCTGCCGTAAATCACAAGGGGCTTATAGGAATACTGTTTTGTTTTCTCTTTAAACGTGTCAGAAGCAAGAATCATTTGAATCAAGAAAGATCTGGGATTGATAGAATTTCTGATCCTGGGTTCAATTCTCGGGTCGGTAAAATTAGTTGAGTGCACGCTATCTAATGGCATCAATAATAGAATGAAATAAGAGACTAAGTAGATTTCATTTTCAAACTTGCAACTATAAAGTTTATATATAACGGAGAAGGTATAGTGCGTCTCGTTATTATCAGCCATATTTTAACTAAGTATTGTGGGTTGTGGGCGTACGTGGGTATGTGTTGGTTATGGCGCAATAGAAAAACCGTTTGCAGTTCAATTCAGATTATAATTTCACGAACAATTTAATCACACTAGCAAATTACACACTGTAGGTACACGACACAACCAGATACGGAACGCGGGACAGTTTCTGAGCACATGTTGTCCGTACGATGTCCAATGGTCTAGAGCAAAATGTCCAAGAGACCTCCACATCGTTCTGTCGAGCTGTTTTCTAACCCCCACGAACTCAGGCTAGACTCTGTCAAGCGCCACCAGATGGCGCTAGCGTTCCGAATAATCAAATAAATGACCGGATGCGACATATATATTCTTGTTTATAATTTATATATTTTTGGGAAAAGCGAATAACGTTATTAGGTAGGTGCGCGCTGCCGAATGGCATCGTAGATAGAGGCTGTTGTTTACCCAACTCGGGAATTGAACCCCAGGACCCAGCAGCCGCGCTTGCGACCATTAGAACAACGAGTCAGTCTAGTACCTATAGTACATTAAGCTGTTAGGGACTATCAATCACAATTCAGTCTGTATTTAGGTACGTAGGTACCTGGCTGGTACCGTAGCCTGGCTGTTTCTAACATTAGATAACAATAATGGCTTTACAACAGCAGTGATAAAGTCATGCCTGCGAAATTTGTGCAGTACATAGGTACGTAGGTATCAGCTGACTCACAAATTACATACCACTAAATAATAAAAATGTATTGTGGTTTGACTACGAGCGTTTTTAGGGTTCCGTACCCAAAGGGTAAAAACGGGACCCTATTACTAAGACTCCACTTCCACTGTCCGTCTGTCTGTCGGTCTGTCACCAGGCTGTATCTCATGAACCGTGATAGCTAGACAGTTGAAATTTTCACAGATGATGTATTTCTGTTGCCGCTATAATAACAACTTTCCTTCTTTGCCCACACGTTGCGTCGCAGTAACAATACAGGTACACGTGATCGATACCTATAATCATAAATCGGAGCATTAAAGTCTCAATTGTTAAAGTAACGCTATGCCCTGTAAATACTTTTAGACTGCTATACTAATGAACATTTTCATACTGCTAATTTTAAGCACGCGACTCGGCAAACGTAGTGTAGGACGCCCTCAGGCCAGGTGGGATGACGATCTGCGAAAGACTGCAGGCAGATGCTGGATGCGTCAAGCTGAAGACAGGGCGCTATGGCGCTCATTAGGGGAGGCCTATGTCCAGCAGTGGACTGCTATAGGCTGATGATGATGATGATGAATTTTAAGCACAGTTATTTAGATTTTTATGAACAAACTAAGCATGGACTTGTGAAAGATGTATGGCTAGAAAGGGGGGTGACTCCCGAGATGACGACTCAGAGAAGTTTGAAAGAAAAAGACGTTGCGCCGACCCCAAAATAAATTGAGATAAGGGCAGGACGCATCATCACACTTAGATTGTTTATCTGGATGTTTAGATCCAGATTCTCAAACTCCTTTGATTTGGGTTCGATTTCCAGCCAGGTAATAGCGTAACACACTAACAGTAAGAATAGCTAGTTTGACAGTTCAAGCACATTCATTGCGTTATTTACGATGTTAAGAAGACACATTTTTCGAACATATGAAGCAATGGGTCGTTCAACTACTGATGCCGCGGTGTTGAACTTTTAGGACATATTTATAATGCATGGAAAGATAAATGCGATGCCTTGGGCATCTTTTGTGATTTGTCCAAGGCATTCGATTGCGTTTTTCACGAAACGTTAATCAGGAAACTCCCACTACTACGGGATCCGGAATACTGCTCTGGATCTTCTTACTTCATACTTGAGTAAAAGGATTCAGAGCGTTGACGTTAATGGAGAAAGATCACCCGGATCTATAGTAACGATGCGAGTCCCACAGGGCTCAATTCTTGGTCCTTTCTAATAAGTTTTTCTCTTTATAATGGATTAGCAATATCCTGCAGAAGGATTCAGATTGTGGTGATAGTGTATTACGCAATTAGGGTGCAGGTCGAGTAACATTTTATTAGGGTTTTCCATCAAGAATTGCTCTGTAGAAGCCTGAAGTCTGGATCTATTACATGGGTCTTAAACTTCACATGTGTTTATTAAACAACTGTGCGCTGACGTCATATTTTTGTGTTTGATAAACAGTTATTCAAACACCAATCATATTATTTTAATTACAAACGCGTGATTCCTCAATCTTGTTAACATTATAAAGGAACGCAAAAGAAGACATGAATATGAATGAAACATCCTATCTCCTAAAAAAAAATCTCAAAAAGGTTGAAAAAGTAATCAAAATTTTAAAATATATTTAAGTAAAACAATTACATTAAGTAACACTAGAGAGAACTTTCATTTAATCATAAAATTAAATACATCCACAGAGCCAAATGTATCTCTTCAGACGGCCATCTTAACAACACTTCAGATCAAATTAAAGCTGTCACTCCCTGTGCACTAACACGTACATCGCTAAGCACGCCAACACCGCAAACTGGAACAAAAACATACATTTTAAATTAATATAGTACAATTATAATATTATATATTATTACCCCTTATTGTGTATAGGTAAGCAATTTAATGTTAATAATAAAGATAGAGGAAAATTAACTTGGATTAAGCATAACATATAGTATTAAACTTTGTTTCTAATTGGCTAAAGTAGTCATGGCTCTTCCACTGTGTTTATCCATTTCGTTCACATAATACTGTTACGGTATTGAACTACACCTGTGTTAGTCTGCCACACCTATGCCAGTTTTGAAAGCTCTTTGTCATTTATAAAATTGTTTGCAAGAGAACAACTAATTGGTACAGAAGTGTAGATAATTTTTCGTAAATAAAAGAGACCCATTTACAACAAAGCATTAATATCTACCTTACAGTTACAACTAAATGTGGTTGGGGTTTGTTCTATACAAACATATTCCTCTATTTTCTTCCTGGATAAAATACCACCAGAGCAAATATGTTTTTCAATAGAATGACCTGTACAGGTTGGCAAGGACGTCGACACGCAACATGTAACCACGGATTCAGTTTATAATAATAATAATTTTATTTCGAGCAGCAAGACTCATAGTGTTAGTAATAATATACTTACAAACTATGTTAGTAATACACTTACAAAACAAAACCAAAAACAGAAAAACAGATTGTGACAGATTGTGACATCACTGCTGCATGGTGACAGGCCCAGCAGAAACCCTGCAGCAGTGGTTCACAAACGCACAATCAAGCCTGCTCGCTATCATAGACAGGATGCTGTTGGCGCTGCCCCTCACCCTACGGACCAAGGAGTTAGGAGGAGGAGGAGGAGGGGGTTAGGAGTTTATGATTCTGAACCCCCATGCATTTAAATTTTTCATTGGTTTTGCTGGTTGATGTCCCTGCCACTCTGTATGTAACACTGCCATGTTCTTGTGTTTTGTTTTTAATCTATAAATTATTGGCATTATATAGGTTGTATTGTAAAAACAAGTGTCATTTACTATTAAAATAATCTTGGGAGAAACCAGAGGAATGGACAGGAGGTTTCATCCATCAAACATTATAGTTTATGTTTTACATAAACAATCTGAGTGTAAGATAAATAGACATAGGTCATGAACACAGGTGTTGAAAAGATCTGGATCCAGAATATCCCTACTACGCAATTTAAAAATGAATCATACATTAAAAATGGAAATAGATCTCATGTATGTATTTAATTTGAAGGAGTCTATTACTGGATATCTACTGGCTTTTCTCATAAGGGTAAAAATACTCAGTCACAATGCCAGCTTGGCAATACTGAGTACAGTTGAAATTAAATCAATGTAAAAACAAATAAACAAAGGTAAATAGTGGCCACCCAGGCCTAAAATAGCACAGTTCCAGATTTGATTTTACCCATAGACTGAAACTGAAGGCAGTTATCTATGCTTGTCTTGTCCAGTTACAGAATGTTAAAATATGCCATAACTACACATGTTTGTTATATAACTTATATACCTTAAACTTTGGATATTCGTTCATATAAATTGTGACCATTCCCACGTAAGGTAGAAAACCTCTGGCACGACCCACTACGTCCTTCTTTGTGAGCCACAGCTGTCCCTGAGCATACAAGCCTCGGTCATCCACACTGTTGTTGTCACCTTTAGTCAAGAATTTAACTGTGCCGTTGTTCCTGAAGTAGAAAACAATCTCTGATTAGCTTAAACATACAATATATAAACCAGTTTGGTTTTAATACATTTAAATAACGTTCATCAGATGAACATCTTTGCGATGAACGCAACAATTTAAATATTTACTAAGAAGCATTTGTTAGAAAATATAGAAATAATAGACTACTAACTTTTCATGAAGCTTTAGAACTCTGTGGACGATTGGAATGTCGCGTCCCTCCACTTTGAAGACAACAATCTCTCCTACACGTACGGGCTCTTCAGGATAGTTTGTCAAAAACAATAAATCACCTCTGTGGAAGGCAGGCTCCATACTACCAGACAACACAACAACTATCGGGCTTTCACTGCCAGTAACGACCATTAGACCTTTCCATATCATGAGGGCTGAAGAAACTATCATACCAAAACTTAATACTTGGTAGATGAACTGAAAAATAAAGAGCACAAACGTAAAATAACAGCCGGTGTAATATTAGCGTAATTTTACAAATTCTCAATTAAACAGTACCTGCCGTTTGTTCATGCGCTTCACATCATCGAATATGCTGTCCAACATTTTGGTTTCTGTAAATATTCTAACAAATACAAGAAAGTATTATATTTTTTTGGTTATCGCCTTTCGCTGTTGTCGTCTTGTCGACAGCACCACGTCAGATGGCCTAGAGTAGTGAAAATATATCGATAAAATTTTAGACACGCTTATTATTCAATTAAAAGTTAAATGGGATTTTATTCATTTGATTTGTTCAATAATGCTTGAATAATATTATTATTTCATAAAACAAAAAATAGTTACAATATTATTTTTTATTGCAAAATCTATGTATGTCACGTGGATTTCATTCTAGTCCACCTTACCGATTAACCAACCCCAAGCGAATCGAGCAATGCTGGAAGATGACCCACACAGCACAGTTATAGATATGACGATTTCAAAATCTAACGTTATTTACACATTGTATTTTACCTCTGATTTTGCATCACTGCACACTGTCAAAAACAAAGTGATCTACTAGTAGTATAAGTATAGTATACTATTTTCGTTTAAATAAATTTTAACGTCCGTGCGTATGGATTAACTGTGAAAAGATTGTAGCAATATCAAAACAAAATGTGTCCGTGAACGTGAGAATTTGAAATCGCCAGATATAGGTATTTGGGTGTATCCTGGGTCTGCACTTGTATGTAAATGGTCTAAAATCCTGGACGATACTAAATTAGCCCATGATATTCCCTCTGTTGTTCCACTCACTCCATTCACCCACGTGCTCAGTTGGAAGATGTCACGTCTTGTAATGATTTTTCGACTCTTTATAGAGTTTTTTCCCGATTTTTTCATTCACTATTAGTCAAGAGTAGTGATGATGAAATACATTGAAGTAAAGTGTATGATTGCCTAGGTTCGAACCCACGATGCTCACGACTAAATCTGGGTCGTGGCTTCTCTCGACTGATCTAAAACTCTTGTATTTCAGTTAATGTAATTCTGTGTTGGTAAATAAAACGAGCATTTGAGAAAGACGTTCACATAGTACGTACTCGCGAACTGCGAGTACTGCGACGCAAGAAGCACGCGCAAACAACGTTGGTGTTTGCATATTTTAATAATTTAAAGTTAAGTACTTATACGAATGTGCGGCAAAACAAATACTTTGCGTTTCAGAATAAATAACACAAGTGCGGCAGCTTTGCCGCACTTGTGTTATTTATATGCTTATATACCTTGCGTTTCTGATAACAAAACGCGAGTGCGGCAAAACACATCCCTTGCGTTTCTGCAAAAGCAACGCGAGTGGGACAAAACCAAACACATCCCTTGCGTTTCTGCAAACGAAATGAGAGTGCGGCAAAACACGTACCTTGCGTTTCTGCAAAAGTTACACGATTAATTATCAATATCGTTATATTTATCTTCTTTCTTTCATCAAGATTTTCTGCTTATAAGTGTGGTAGTCTGGTAGGCAGGACTATGTGTACTAGGGATGTTACGGAGCTTCGGTTCCGATTCCGAAAAGTCGGAACTTCCGATTAATTTTACACCTCCGATTCCGATTTCGGTTCCGATAATTTTGAATCGGAGTTAGACCGGAGTTCGAAACGCAGCGATACACGTGACTAGAGCGCCTACAAACAAGTTTTCACGTGTCGCCAGGGTAATGTTTATTTATTTTATACACGCTCGCGCTCGAAGTCTCAGTTTATTGTTTTGTTTGTGGATGTTAGAAGAAAGTAGAAGAAAGATGTTTTAAGGAAAGGCCCCTTAACACATCTTTCTTCTACTTCCACCCCGGTTCCGGCTCCGATTCTGGTTCCGAATCCGGTTCCGATTCCGATGAATCAAATTTAAAACCTCCGATTCCGGTTCCGGTTCCGATAAAACGACATCCGTAACATCTCTAATGTGTACCAACGTATGTAGGTACCTATGAGATTGAAAAGCGGATGTTCGTGATTGTGATACATAGTCTAATAGTATTAAAAGGCTTTCTTGAATAAAATTAAATCAAACTTTTTTCATTTAAATACGTTTATTCATAAAGTACATGGCATAAATATATTGCAATAATAGGTACATAGGCAGTTCTCTGAAAGTTCTTATCGCGCCATTTCAACATCTTGATTTTCCAAAAACTTGAGTTTTATTGTAACAGTGTTTGGGGTTGTAATATCAGCCACCAGGATGTCAGCGCCATTATATAAACCTAATTCTGCTACTTTCTTTTTCAAATTATCCCTAGTTCTTTCTTCAATACTTTTTATGGACGACATATATAACGTCTTGTTACGGCCATTGATTACTGTAGTTATTCCTGAAAAAAAATAAAATAGTACCAAATGTATTTTACATAAAATCACACTTTCCATGGGCGTAGGTAGAAACTACAGAACACAACCTCCATCATATTTTAGACAAAGACACTTATTCGTCGGATATGGTAGGTAAAAAGTATATATGGATAAGTTCAACACATCCGCCGCTATTAGCGGCATACGAATATTTACAATGTGAAACTTTGGTATAAAACCTAACTTATACTCTAGTAAACAATACAAAAAAAAAATTTTTACATCCTTCATAAACTATTTTTAGACAATACAATTAAAAACATAAGTACCTGGACTCTTCATTAAAAACACTGGATCTTCACAGAGCTTGTCAAAGATTGTCTGCAAGGTTGCATCTGACTCAATCTCCACAACTCGTGTGGTGTTACTGCAAGCAACACAGTCAGGCCTTTTTTCAGCATTGAAGGTATATGTGTACACACCATCAGCCATGTTCATCACCATATAGTTGTTCATGTTGGCACAGCATGATGAGGCCAGTTTGAAAACCTGCAAGGAGATAAATATAAAATATCAATTGTATTGGTCTCACAAAAACTCGACTGATTGTGATGACTTTGATAATAGGTATGAAGTATGCACCAGAGGTTTCTAAAAAAAATGAATAAAAAGGATACAAAAAAAAAAATTTAAACCGAAAAACCTCAGATCAATAAAAAAGTACTTTTTTATTGGTCTGAGCGAAAAACCTACTAAGTTTAGAATTTAAAAATTTTGTGATGCAAACATACCTCTGTAGCACAACATGCAGCTATTGCAGCATTTGTGCTAGCTACAGCAGGAATAATGTTCTTTAACACTCCCTGAGTCAGTCTATAGGTAACATTGGATATCCCATGCTTGACAGCCCTGTCTTGTGCCTTCTCAAACACCCAAGCAACATGCTGAGGGTCATCACCATCAAGAGCTGTGTTGGTACCCCATGGATTTTCTTTTGCCCATTGAATCACTTTAACATATTCAATGCAATGTTCTGGCAATCTGAAATATGGAAAAAGCAAAAGAAAATTTCTTTTTAAATTTTGAAAAACAATGCAAAAACGTTAGCTAAGTGTGCACTGCAATGCGATTTTTAAACACTAATATTATTTTTCATGCAATTATTTACTTGAGTGCGTGGACTGTAGTATATTGGTATTGTTAACAGATTGGCAATTATTTTCCGCAACAATTATATGCCGTAGAGTGCTTTTTGTGCGTGGCTTTGCCTTAGAAGCAGTTCTGATTACCTTGGAGTATTAGCAATGGTACAGAGTGGGAAACTTTTCTGTGGTGGATACAAGTCCAGGGTACACTCAATACAAGCACTCATGCCTGGCAGGATGACCCTTGCATTGCCCTTGAACCCTTCAGTGCCTCCATCAACCAGGGGAATGACACTGCTTTGGTCTAGACTTCCTGGAAATTGAGATTATCAGAAAATTAATATTTCACAAGATAGACTGAAGGGAACACAACTCCTAGATAATATATTATTAATATCTATGACTAGACACTACTACTAGTGTACTACGCCCACACTAGTGCTCCTGCTGACCATGAGAATCCAGGGTTCGATTCCCAGTTTGGCCACTGTTATTGGGTTTTTCCATCAGGAATTAGCAGCCTAGGGTCTGGATTTGTGCCTGGTTGATGGCAATAGATTCACCCCCTTTTACATGGAATTTTAACACAACTGGATTACAACTAGATTACAGGCATGATGTTATGTTTTATGTATGTGATGCTAAACGGCGGGTTAAGTTAGGGTATTAAGCACATCTAATAATTTATAATAATATTGAATTGCTACTTAGCCCTCTTCCTGTCTCCTAATTTTACTGTGCCTGACAGGAAAATGACATAATTGATCTTTTACTTTGTAATACCATCTATGTAATACATATGGAATGCAATAAAGAATTGAGTATTGAGGTTGGAACTGTAACCAATCATGCGCGAGCCGAATTGGTTGCAGTAGCTAAGTCAAGGCACCCCAACCAAATGGGTTAGGATAGGTTAGAACTGTGATCAACCGCGTGCAAGCCGATTGAAGCGAGGCCAGGTGCTTAACTAAACGGCTAAATTAACCACTTACTTTAATTAAAGTAAAAGGTTAAAAAAAAATGTTTTGTCCGTTTTTAGCATGGGGATTCATGGATGCCACCGCTACAAACACTGATCAATAGTTGTGTAAAAGTTTACGATCATTATCTTCTCATACCTTGACATTGGCAAAATCATCGAACGTAACCGATGGAGCCAGAACCTCAAAAATAGAATAGAATAGAAAGTAAAAGGTAGCTTTTGTATGAAGAAAGAGGTGGGCATCAATGAACTAAAAAACTTAAATTTGAAGCTTTAGTGAATATACTAAAAATCATAATTACTGTCATCATTATACTGCAGCAGTGACATCAACATGCCATTCAGCCAGCGTCTAGCAACAATGGAGTCAAGACCACACACAACTATATGGAACTGTCTATAAAATCCCTCATCTAAGTCTTGGATAGGGCAATGATGAGCTATTGCTTCACATCCTGGCACTCTGAAATAAATAAAAACCTAAGATATAAAATTGTAGGTACAAACTTATTTTACGATTAAAAATAATTCAGACACATGCTTACCTTTTGTTAACAAATTCTACAGCACACTTAGCTTTAGATAATCCAATATCATGCCTCCTAAAGAGAAACTGTCGGTTTAAATTGGAAAGTTCTATAGTATCCATGTCCACAATATGCAGCTTTTTGAATCCCATCACAGCCAAGTCTTTTAGTAACTCACAGCCGAGGCCTCCCGCGCCCACGATCAGCACTTTACATGAATCCATAATGAAGTCCAATATTTCAGGCGACGGCTCAAAGTCTGGATGGCAGAAAGGTCCAGACCTTTCTAATAGCTTTCTTATATGATACCATCTTCTTTGCTGGTAATCAGATGATGTCTGATTCTCGCCGGATGCCATAGTGCTACAACTAATGTATCGCTAACAATTTTTATTAGGATAAAATAACTATATACAACTATAATTTGTGTGTGTATCACTTAGCAATATTTTTAATAGTAGTAGGTATTGATTGGTTTGACAAGCCGGTTTGCAAAAATCACAAGCCAAATTAAGCCAACCACACCACGGCAACCAAATTCACAGACACACACAAATAATGTCACTGTCACTTATCACTGGCCTTCAGTTCAATTTTTGATGTCAGGATAACAGATTATAAAACACTTCCTTATTACAAAATAAGGTGTTTTTTCTGCTTTTCTTATTAGAAAAACGCCGATGAATAGCTCATAGGTAATTATGATAATTCTTTATTCATCAAAGAACACTACAATAGTCTAAATTAGTATCAATACACAACGTCGTTACATAAACAGGAAAAAACGAGTGCATAACTTCCAGTTCCAAATGTTTAGTGGCGCCCTCGTCCTAGATATCGGAAGCAATTTCTGGGTTTCTTTCAATCAATCAACCACACACTTATTTGTACTTTCAGCGCGTTACGTTAACTATTAACAGTAAAGTAACTATGTAAAGACATGATAGTTTCAGGCTTTTCATTTTATATTTGCGTATCGAAATTAAAATATTTGAATGGAAACTCCTTACATTTTTTTTCTTTACATGCTATAGTTGTACATGGCCATGAGAACACAGTTACGTACTATTGGCGAGATATTCATTTGTTGAAAATGGAGGCGTGATGGAGGTGCAGTTGTCGCAAGACTAGGATTTTCAAGTTTGCGGTTGCGAAGATTTACACGTAAGTGTACATAATTAAACACTCGTATCGTAATCTGTATTGATTCAAATGTTAATTACATCTGTTTATATGACTTAAAATCGCGTGTTATTGTGTATATTTGAGGGAGAGACGGCGAATGTCTTGGTAGCTGTGGAATATGATATTACCATGCCTGAGTCAGATAAAAGGCATGCTCTCGTTTCATTGCTAGATGTTACGAAAGTAGTAAAATAATAACAATGCTTTAGCCAACTATTACTGATACATCTATTTGTAAAGTTTTATCTGTTACTTCATTTTCAACACGGTTGGTCAGCGTTATACAAAACAGTGCCAACATAAAATGCGTGGTAAATTATATTCAAATCCTAAGATCTAATTTATTTCATCACGACTTTTTATAGAAGTGTTAGCATATTTTATTACTACTTGCAGTAAAATAACTCATTTACTTATTATGTGTGCCTGTCATTTTAGGTTCAGCATGGCTGGTAACAAGGTGAATACCAAAACAAAAGGTAAAGAAGATAGAAGTAAAGCTAGCTCTAAGACTGTAGTTCAAACTAGTGAAGAGCCAGAGGACACTGACTATACCTTGCTTAGGAAACCAATCCATACTAGCATTACAGGATTTGGTCAAGCAAGGAAGATTTTTGACTTGGCTACTGAAGAAGTAAGTTGGTCCAATAAACATAAAATAATTGGTTTTTTTTTTAATAATTTTTTTATTACATACTTAATTATTTGTATTCCTTTTTTTACAGCTTAAAGACTTACTATCAAATGAGTGTGATTTACTATATGAATGCAAAGTCTGTCGAAATTTGTTTAGAAGCTTAGCTAATTTCATATCTCACAAACGTGTCTACTGCAAGGAGAAGTTCAATACCTCCGTACATAGCCATTTTATCAATGCTACTTCAACGGTAAGTGCCATCTTCATCAAGGTTTTACGTTATCCAATTTTATTTTCTATTTTAATTGCAATATATTTCCTTGCTAATTACAGTTTACTGAAATGCTGAAAATAAAACGCTTAGAGCAGGGATATCAAGAGTCTCTCAAGGAAAGTGTTGAAATTGAAAATAAAGAACCAGATGACGTAGATGCCAGGATACCACTGACCAAGGATTTGACAGCAATTGTTGAGAAGATTACACAAAAGAAAGGAGTTCATGAAAATAATCGTAAAGATCAACTAATAGCCTTGCAGCAGATACCAAATAGTTCTGTGGCTGTTTTTCAGAGTATTCAATCGTGTGAAGACAAACAGAAGGAAAATATAAAAGTGCAAGTAAGTGTGCATTTTGTAATAATTTACATTAAATAAATAATAATCCTATCAAAAATACTGTCATATTGTCATATGATTTAAATAAATATGGGCAGTTATAAAATTGCACTTTGTATATTGCATTAACAAACAGCACACATAGTGAGAATCAAGGGGATTAGCTTGGGTATTTACCATTATGTTGTCTATAAATGCATACTTTTCCTGTTTTGGGTGATTGCCACTAGGTTGAGTATGAATGTTGTCAATGTGTCACATTAAATTGCCTTAACTTGGAATCCAATCCAAGACTTCCAACCATCTATTTACTTTTTAATTAATGAAAATATCTTTGTTTCTAGGTAAATGAGCTGGACAAAATTTTGTCAAGGGACATTGCTGTTCTACAAAGTGATGGCAATTTCAAAATTAAGAGTTCAGTTTCAGAAGAGCTTGATAACATAATACAAATAAGTGATGATGAAGAAAATAGTGATAACACTAATATTCTAAAGTGTAAAGTATGTAAGTAAAAATGCAAGTGCATTTATTACATGACTGGGATCTCGGAGTAGACTTGGCAGCTTATGTTCTTGTTATTTTTTCTTGCTTACCCCATTGCACGCCAGCGAAAATGAGCCTGGCAGGGTGTCATTTTCTTTTTATCTAACAACTAGCTTTTTCCAACGTCTTCGCCGGCGTGGAGGTCAGAAATTATCCCACAAGAACGTACTACCGGAATAAAAAGTATCCTATGTGTTAATCCAGGTTATAAACTATCTGAGTGCCAAATTTCATCCAAATCCGTTAGCCGTTTTTACGTGATTGAGATAATATTAGGTTATAGTGGGATGTAGTGACCTCTGCGCTGCTACCGACGACGTCTGCAGTAGCGACTCACAGGCGTGATTTTGTCTCTTGTCATGACCTCCTAGTTGCGTAATGCAAGAGAACTTACTCCACTGCCCTTTTACCTCACGTGCAAAATGCGATGAAAATTACTGTTATTATATTTCTGCGAATTTCATGTTAAAATCATGTTTCAGGCGATATGCAGTTCTCAACTCAAAAGACCCTGAAGTTCCACATGAAATACAAGCATGTTGAAAGCCGCCTGGTGTACCCATGTCCTGACTGTTTGGAGATCTTCTCCACATCCTGGAGCGTATACAGACATCTCTTCAAAGTACATAGGTGAATATTTTAAATCTAATTAAGGGAATACTCTTGTTCATTGGTCAGACATCATGAGGTTGGCTGAAAAAAGAGAAGAAATTATAATAGGCTATAATTATTATAGTTTATGAGTCAGGAGTGAACACAGCATGCGGAGTCCATGCTCTTGTCACCCCTTTTAAACATAGGCATCAACTAGATTCCGCCCACAGCTTCGCCTGCGTGGAATGTCGATAAAACGCCTATGTCCTTTCACAGGGTTCAAAGTATCCCCATACCAAATTTCAACAAAATCGGTCCAGCCGTTTCGAAGATTACAAACAGATAGACAGACAATTTTTTTTTTAATTGTTTGTTGTTATAATTACCGTATACACTTTCATATGCATTTAGTAAAAATCTGTTATTTGACACTACAAACAGTAACTTAAATTTTATTTATTTATATGTTATGTAGATAGATACTAGCTGACCCGGCGAACTTCGTACCGCCACAGAATGTGAATTATCTTCATTATTGTTTTTTTCGTTCGGTGCCGAGACAAATCCAACAAATCAAAGATCATAAAAATTGGTCTAGCAGTTCGAGTTTTAAATGGTGTAACTAACCCAACTTTGTTTTATTTATATAGATACATACTAGCTGACCCCGGCGATCTTTGTACCGCCTCAGAATCACTAAATATTGTGTTCACTTATTAGCTGAATTAAATTCAGATATCAGAAAAGCCGTTCCAAACAAAATGTATGAGAAAATGAATTATTTTTATACTTTTTTTCGTGAATTTTGCCCATGTTTTAATAGTTATTCTGCTATTCGGGACGCAGACAAATCCAACAAATCAAAGACCATAAAAATCGGTCCAGCCGTTTTTGAGCTATAAATGGTGTAACTAACCCCACTTTGTTTTATGTTTATACAGATAAGCGGAGTAAAGATACCACGAAATGAACATACAGGAATTTTTGGAATAGCTTTGCTACACGTTTATTAATAAGGGGATACAAAGATTACAAAGCATATGTTATAGGATGTTAGAAATCTATTGTTGCATTACGGATATTAGTATTGCAGTTAACAAAGTAAACGAGTAATTGTTATTGTAAATTGTTAAGTAATTAAAATTATGTTTTCTTTTTCAGGAAAACTGCTGCACAAATCAGAAGACTTAGGGAATCAATTCAAGCGAAAGCTTTCAAAATGAACAATCCACCCGCGTTCTATGAAAAACGTAAGAATACTATGAAGTCTGCTACTGCTCAGAAAATATCTGAAGAGGAAAGACTGGAACAAGAAAACCAGGTACTTACTAAATGACAATTTCTAGATATTATTATTATCCTAGAAATTGTTTTAATCCATCACCAGTTATCTTCAAATAGATAATAGCCCCAAGAGCTTGAAGAAAATGCTGGTTACAAAATCGAAACATTTAATTTTCATTTGCATTCGAGCTCGGGTCTCAACATAAAAACTTTTCTCCTAGCGTCACAGTTTATCAAAAAGGTTAATAAATAAAGAAATGCGTTATCTTCCAAAGGCTTGGATGGACAACATGGAAGGTGACGGCGAGTTGCCGCGATGCGGCGGCTGCGGCCGCACGTTCGAGCGTCGCGCTGCGCTGGCCGCTCACACGCACACATGCCAGCCGCGCTCGCGTGCCCTCTCGCGCCGCCCGCAGGAAACTAAGAAGATCGAAATTCAAATCCGCAAAGACTACCACAAAGGACCACCTGTAAATTTGAGCCTGCCTTTAAAGACCACCGATGCTAATGGTAATTATTACTGTGGTGGGTTGTTTGGTATTTAGTTTATTCTGCGTAAAAACCTATAAAAAAGGGCTAACGGACGTATTTTGCCATCGTATGTTCGTACACAATATTAGAGTAGGTACCACAGTGGAAAGCAGTTGTTTTCTTTATTGCTATTATGCTTTTCAACAATAAGCACCTTATAATTAAGCACTTTATAATTTGTACATTATTAGAACATTATTGAAATATCATTAATAATGTTTTTTCCACAGAAAATAAAATATCGAAAGATGAACCACAAATTGCATCTAAACCTAACAAAGAAGAAGAAAAGGAAATCGTGATGGAAGATAATGACGATGTTGATGAAAATAAAGATGACGACGACGAAGATAAAGATGATGACGATGATACTCCCATGGACGTCAGCGATGATGAACAGGAATCCAATGACGCCATCGAGTCCCCTGAGAAAGAGCCTGAAAAAAGACTCATTGAACCACCTAAACTCAATATCAGATTACCTTTCGCTCATCAAGCAGAAAAAAGTAACCTTACAGCTTTCAGACAAAGAATCCAATCAGAAATAGAACTTGACAAATTACTATGTAAGAGATGTGATGCCCAATTTAGCGATACCCAAGAATTGTACGATCATATAGCTGAACACGTGAAATGGTTGCGTTATGCCTGTAAGTTGTGTAACTACAAGCATTACTCCTTTGAAAAGCTGCCTGAACATGTGAAAGTAGTGCATAAGCTGAAAGGTGATAAAGACTTCTATTATAGCACCGTAAAAGCAATCGATGGCACGGAAGCTTTGGAAATGTGTGAGTCTACTGACGAATTACCCGATGCTAATGAAACTAGTCCTGATTCTAGACGTCCTAGCCGGTGCTCCAGTGATTCGAGTCGATTGTCTGATGATAGTTCTTCGAGCAGTACTCGCTTAGAAGCCTTAGGAAGAAAGAGGAAAATGTACCAAAGTAAGATTAGTACAAAAAGAAGAAAAGAATTTGTGATGAAAGGTACGTATATTTCTACAAAAAATAAAATAAACGTTACGAAATTGCTCAGTGATTTAACGATTCACTTGTTTCAGGTGTACAAAACAAGGATGGTGATATCTCTCTTGACAAAAATGTGAATCTTATAGAAAACTTTACCTCCTCAAATATTAAAAACTTTGAAGAGAATTCATCCGACATAGATGAAATTTATGCTAAAAAGCAGGTATCAAGTAACCATTCATCCTCTGTGGCATCCAGGAGACCAGTAAGAAGAAAAGCTAAACCTAAAAATGCAGATTTTGAATATGATCTATCAAATTTATTAAAAATGGAAGCGCAGGGTTATAGAGATTCTCTAACAATGGCAAGTGCAAAAACAATTCAAAACAAGAAAAAGATTCAAGAAGTTCAAATTAATTATGATAATGTTAATAAAGATTGCTGTGGAGCACTAGCCACTATGTCAAAGAAATCTGTTGAACGATCTGGAGCACATATAAAAACCGATTTCTCAAGTGTTTATCCCCAGAAAGACACTAGACCTTCAAATATTTTTGTAAGACCCATGTTACCTAAGATTATTTCAAGGGGAGACAAAATATCTCCTAGAAAAGACAATAATGAAGATGCGAAAGAATCCTCATCACCTAGTCCTGTAAAAACGAAAGAATCCCTATCCCCTAGTCCTGTGAAAGAAGCTTCAAACGTGAAAACAGAATTTATTACAAAGGCAGAAGTAAATCTAAAGACAGAAGTTGATTCAAAGATAGAAATTGATTCAAAGATAGACGTTGGTTCAAAGACAGAAGTTGATTCAAAGACAGGAGTTGATTCAAAGACAAGATTTGATTCAAAGACAGGAGTTGATTCAAAGACAGAAGTTGATTCAAAGACAGGAGTTGATTCAAAGACAGAAGTTGAATCAAAGAAAGAAGTTGATTCAAAGAAAGAAGTTAATTCAAAGACTGATGTTGTAAATACAGTTTCGTCTAACGAAGAACAAAACAGTTTGAAAAGTCATCTTAATGAGATGGTTAAACCAAAAAGCCTTCCTTCCGTTGTTCCACTTAAATTTCGTCGACAAAGTTTAGAAGTAATGAAAAATCCTATAATCAATAAGAATATCACCGATTTCACAAAATCCGGATTGAAAACAAAAATATTGGTTATCAAACCAATCCACAGAAATAAAGATGGCACACAAAAATTGAACACTTCACTTAAATTCCAAACAATTAAACTAAAAGATCCAACTAAAAGATGTTCCAGAGACGATCAGGATCAAGTAGTAGTTGTGAAAGTCCCAAAAATGGATTGTGCTATATCTCGACCAGCCCCTGATGTGTGTAATAAAAATAAAGAGCAAACGGCGCCAGCGTCGTCATCCGAATCACCAATAGAAATCTTAACACCAAAAGCAAATGAAAACGTTATTAAATCTGTAGAGAATAATGATAGTACATCTGTAATAGTACTACCTAACCAGGAAGCAAGCAAAGAACCCACCTATGTTGAGGAATGTGCTTCAAATGATAATGAGGATCTAAAAATAATAAATGATGAATCTAGTATCTCTAATGATGTTGCTATTATCCAAGACATTATTGAAGAACCTGTAACTGATATGGATACATCAGAAAATGTTAATACAACTGTATAGGTATTTTTGTTAAAAATAATTGAAACTATTATCTTTGTTTTTGCTTTGAAGCACATTTCGTTTTATGTCATTAAATACCTATGCTATTAGGTAGAAATAACAAATTAAATTCCATTTAAGAATAACGTTTTATTTTTGCTTTCTAACGTTATTGATACAACCTATCTCTGGCCCGCTGACTAGCGACACAGTCTAGCGATCTCTGGTACACTGGGTGGGTACCTATCTCTGATCCAGTTTCAGTTTCTTGCCTGTGGCATTCAAAAAAACTAGCAAAAAATGACTTGCATTTTACGTCGTCTATTAGGTGGTGCAATTTGACTATGAATACCAATTTTGAGGGTCTTTAAGGCATACCTTGAGGTCTCGTCGGAGTTGTGAGCCGAGGGGCTTTAGAGGTTACACTTAGAATATGGGTAGACTCGACTTTGAATCTTAGTTCTAAGTAATGCTTGAGTATTCAACGGTTCTGATAAGGGCCTTAAAAACAGACGGGGCCCGATGCGATTCTGGTAGAACAATTTGAACCGCGTCGCGCCTGATATCTCTTCCGAGTCAAGGCCCCCCACGCCCACAGGCAATTAAATCGTACCGTGTAATCAGGCTTACCTTCATCGCGTCTGCTTTCCGTTAGTGCTAGGTGTAGTCTTCTAGCCCTTTTGTTTAATTATGTAATTCTAACAATAGGCCGAAACTAGTATTATAGTGATGCTCTGTGGGCTATGCTTTACAAAAGGCCATAAAACCTATAACTCGCAGGAAGAGCAGTCTGGGAGAGCGTGGAGTGAAATCAAGAATTGGCCCTTAGGTGGTCACACCCCTCAGTCATAGTCACGTGGAAGCGAAAGCGACAGTACTAAATAAAATTAAAGCCTATACGATTTTGCTACAGATATTGTAGTTTTCAATCTGACTGTATTGTATTGACCAACTGACCCTCTTCTTGTAGGATATTCATATCCTGCAATGGACACGGGGCCGAGTCGGCTCTCTTTCACTAGCCTCGTGTTCGAATATATTTAAATGGCTTATTCCGGACCCCTTAAATATTAAATGGGCATACAAACAAGAGGGGTCACTTAATTAGGTAAGTATGTGGTTATCTATTGATTTTGGGTTTGCTTGGTTGGTTCCGTTCGGAATTAACTCATTCGATAGGCGGCTCGAACAATTTGTATTGTATTTAGAGCCACGCTAAATATTGATTCAATTGAATATTCTTTACAAATTGCCTACATGAATTAGATAGGTACCTAGCAAAAGATTTTATATCGCTTTGGTAGGCTCGATTTGGCAAAAAATATTATGGAGGGCTTTAACCACATCTGTAGGTCTTGAATGGACTACTTGTAGGCTTGCTACAGGCAGAGGCCGTTACACAAAAAACTGGAGTTAATTTATTCTCAATCCATCGCGAGTTTATATAACTTTTGCGAGGTATTGCGTAACCATTATGATACCTATTGGGTATATATGTCTACTTTCCTACAGAAGGCAAATAATATATTGTAATGATAGTTCTGCGTAGATACGCATCAGAACTGACGGTAGGTAACTTACCAGCAGCATCAGTGTTTGACATATTGTGCAATCAGCTGATATTGATACAAACCTATTTATTCCATGTACATAGCTAACCTCACTAACCTAATCATACACAACACAGGAGTAGGTACAAATAAAAACGAGATGTTATTTTTAACTAATTTTATTTAGAAATAACATTACTTCCTCATGCATTCGTGTCAACATTTGATTAAGAATTCTTGGCAGCTATTGCCTTAGCTACCACTTACAATCATTTACGACTTAGCCAGAGTTTCGGCTTTAGCCACAACTTCCTCAATGGGTCCCACCATGTAGAAAGCTACTTCAGGTAGATGATCATACTCGCCCTGCAGGATTTTAGAGAAGCCCTTGATAGTTTCCTCAAGGGGCACCAGTTTACCAGCGTGTCCAGTAAATACCTCAGCCACCTGGAAAGGCTGGGACAAGAACCTCTGGATCTTACGTGCACGAGCAACAGTCAGCTTATCTTCCTCAGACAATTCATCCATACCCAGGATAGCAATGATGTCCTGGAGTGACTTGTAGTCTTGAAGAATCTTCTGAACGCCACGTGCAACATTGTAGTGCTCAGCTCCAATGATATTGGGGTCCATAATACGGGAGGTGGAGTCAAGAGGGTCTACAGCGGGGTAGATACCCAGCTCAGCAATGGCACGGGACAGTACGGTGGTGGCATCCAAGTGAGCGAAGGTGGTAGCAGGGGCAGGGTCAGTCAAATCATCAGCTGGCACGTAGATAGCCTGCACAGAGGTGATGGATCCCTTCTTGGTGGTGGTAATACGCTCCTGCATGGTACCCATGTCAGTGGCAAGGGTGGGTTGGTAACCTACAGCAGAGGGGATACGACCCAGCAGGGCAGACACCTCAGAACCAGCCTGGGTGAAACGGAAAATGTTGTCAATGAACAGCAGTACATCCTGTCCCTCCTGATCACGGAAGTATTCGGCGACGGTCAGACCAGTCAGAGCGACACGGGCACGCGCGCCGGGGGGCTCGTTCATCTGTCCGTACACAAGGGATACCTTGGATGTCTTGTCCTTCAGGGAAATGACTCCAGACTCAATCATCTCTTGGTATAAATCGTTGCCTTCACGGGTACGCTCGCCTACTCCCGCGAACACTGAGTAACCACCGTGCGCCTTGGCGACGTTGTTGATCAGCTCCATGATGAGTACAGTCTTACCGACTCCGGCGCCGCCGAATAAGCCGATCTTACCTCCCTTGGCGTAGGGGGCGAGCAGGTCGACGACCTTGATGCCAGTGACGAGGATCTCCTGCTCTACGGACATGTCCACGAACTCGGGCGCCTCGGCGTGGATGGCGGCGGTCTTGTCTGTGGGGATGGGCCCGCGCTCGTCGATGGGCTCACCGATGACGTTGATGATGCGTCCGAGGGTCTCTGCGCCCACGGGGATACGGATGGGTGAACCGCAATCGTGTACGGGTTGGCCGCGGACCAGACCCTCGGTACCGTCCATGGCGATAGTGCGGACGGTGTTCTCTCCCAAGTGCTGCGCCACCTCCAGCACAAGCCGGGGTTGACGGTTTTGTACTTCAAGGGCATTTAGGATGGGTGGAAGATCGTCTTCGAATTGTACATCCACTACGGCGCCGATAACAGCGACTACCTTACCGTGCCCTTTGCCTGCGGCAGCTTTGGCAGCATAATCCCTTTTGTTGATGGCAGACACAGTCGCGATTTTGCCACATTCTGTGAGGGTTTTTTCAGCTACCGACTTTACGGCTAAAAGGCCGCTTCCAACCCGACTTACGGCTCCCAACATTTTTAATCTTTTGATGCACTTTGGCGAAAATCGGCGCCCACCCGTAAATTATGTAACCTTAAAAAATAACTATAGACACGAAATCGCAAAATGTGAAGTATTGAACGGCTGAACGGGCCAGTTGATGTCATTCGAGCTACGTTGTCTATGATGTATGATACTTAGCTTTAAAAATTACATACCTACTTACAATAAAAATGTATCTAGATAAAATTATTATTATTATTCATTTAGCAAGACAAAGTCTCTTATGAAGCTTTGATTGATTTGATTGGCATAGGTTCAGTGCAAGTAGCTAAACTAAAGGAAGTTTTTAGTTTTATAATAAGTACACAATACACGCAGCGACTTGCTGGAAATTTCAAAATCTGTGTGCAGAGATTTTGAAATCGTCTTCGCCAGGGGGTCGCTGGCGGGTGGCTAAAGTCGCTGTTCATAGTTGTGGTTTCGTGGTTGTTTTGTCTTTGTCAGCAGCGACCTTAACCTTACGGGAATAAAGATCACTTTGGTTTTGACAGTGATCCAAAATCAGAGGAAAAGTAACTGTGAAAGTCCACATACAGTCTCCACAGATGAGAATGTATTTATGTGATGTGATGTGACAGATGACTGAGTGAGGATGAGGTTATTATGACAGAAAAATAGAATAGATAGAATCTTAGAATAGACATTATGACGACGATATTATCAATGGAGAGGCACGATGGCTTCGCAGTTGCGATAGCTGTCACACGTGTCAGAGAGATTTAATTTTTTCATTTAGTGGATTTTAGTAAGTGAAATTGGCAAAATTGTGGGAAGTTGACATTATGACAGACTGACATTTTGACAAGTGACAGTGTCATACTGACAACTTTTTAAAGCAAAAGCAAGGCAAAATGTTAACCAAGTGAAGATAATTTTGATTAATTATAATTAAAACAGCATGTTTCGATCACGCGCCTTATATCGTGTAGGTATAATCTTTATTAAAATAAGTTATTACACATACGTATTGTTTACATCGAGCCTAATGCAACTTTCAGCTTTTCTATTCCTAGGACTATTATTTTTGTACTCCTAAAGTTATTTCGGTATTTAGATGGTTATAAACATACAAGGTATATATATTATATTTACAGGTATTGTGGCAACAGCGTGTCCACATCAAAACGAATTATGCAGGGCCATGCGCTAGTAGCTTGTGTAATAACAAAGCAAACACAAGAAACCTGAATACAGTAACTGTTGAAGACAGCTATGTTAAGAAGTTTATGAATGCAGTTGGATGGATGGACCAATCTAGAACGGTAAGTGGTTTCTTTATTAGCATGATAGTGATTATTTAGTTGGTTGATGTCAGTTCATCATTTTAGTCAAAAGATATCTACTGCTGGACATAGTAGGAATCCCCCAAGCACTGCCACTTCGACCCCTTCCGTGCTTGGAGGAACGAAAAAAATGAGTCAGTTATTGACAGTAAATTTTGATATTTACTTTAGTATTATTTCTCATATTTAATTTATTCCTTATACCTGTGCCTTCTACCTTATTTATTTATTTGTATATTCTTACCTTACCTTGTAAAGTAATACTGATTATAGTATAATAGGAAAATGATCATGATGATAATAATCATTCCAATTGTTTAAAATATTGAGTTTCTTTCATGGTAAGCCTAATATTTCGGTTTTGCTTTTCCAGCGTTTAAAACTAACAGGATACTTCCTGTATGAATGTATACCTGAAAACGTGGTTTATCCTCAATGGTTTGAAAGCCTAGAGCTGCCTGACACATTTGCCTCATGGTTTACCATCACGGAGCTGCATGTATGGCTACTCATGGTCCGCTATATGGCAGAAGATGTCATGCTACCTACCGGCGAAAAGAAAAAATATATAAAGGGAGATGGCCACTTTGTAAGGAACTGTATAATTGAGGCTCTGTGGGCTGATATCGGAAATAAAATAAAATTGCTGGAGGTAAATAAAAAAAAACTTATCATATTTTTGTAATAAACTTGGATCTTTGTGATGAATTATCATGAAAAGTCTGCAGCTTTTGAATTATGCAATGTTGCATTTCTTGTTGTACTAGAAGTTTATTTACAGAAAACATTTTTACAAAAAAGTTGTTAGCAATGGGCAGTGTTTGCCCAGATCACCAAAATTATAACAGTTCATTGCTGTCACGACAATTTTACTAATTCACCCAAAAAATCTTTAATATTTATTCCTCATCAATTCCAGGGTGCCAATCCAGCAATAGCAAGAAAACAAGTGTCAGAGTTGTCAGAACAGTTCCAAGCTGCTCTAGTAGCTTATGATGAAGGTCTCAGTGATGATAAGGTCCTTGCTGCAGCCGTCTGGAGGAGGTTCTACTCACTAGCTGATGATGCGAAAGCTGAACACATAGAGAGACTCGTCAATTTTATTAGGCATCAGGTAAATGGCTCTACAGTTATTTGACACTAGCTTCCGCCCGCGGCTTCGCCCGCTAGGTATGTGTAAAATAAAAACTATCCTATGTCCTTCCCCGGGATGCATGCAATCTATCTCTCTGCCAAATTTTATCGAAATCTGTTCAGTGGTTTAGGGGTGAAAAGGTAACATACAGACAGACAGCTACTTTCGAATTTATAATATTAGTATGGATTATATCAGCCTTAATATGCCACTGGCCTTTGCCCATTCTATCCACTTTTTATGGTTTTCTGTTGTGGTCTAATCTTTCATATAGCATATCTAGTCTAACCTAATTGTTTCTTCTATTTTTTTTTTTCTGTTATATTTTACTTTACAAGTGCATCTGCAGCTATATTTATCAACCGTCTATAACTATTAAACAGCTTATATTTATATAAAATTTTCATGAATTTCACAAGCATTTTTGTCACCTAATCTAAATGTTTGAATAGTTGTGCACACGCATTTCTAACTGCTGCCATAAACCAATCTTTATATTGATTTTCGAATACTGTCAGGTAGTCCTTTTTCTAAAGTTCTATGTGCTTTTTTTGCAGATTGCAGAATTAGATAAGATCCCAAGTGAAGATTTGAAGTCGAAACCGAACATAACCTGGTTAAGTATATCAGATCACTAATGTTATTTAGTATGTAGGAAGATAGAAACTTTAAGTTATGAAATGAAATAAATCGACTGTTGTTTGATAAAAACTAATTTTTAATTAAAAACCTTACTAATATTACAAAATAAAGGATTAAAACAATATTTTCTGACATTAGACATGCATTCAAAGAGTGTTTGACTACTACAATGAAATAGAATGTTTGACTTCTACAAAAATTTTTCAAATAAGTACTATAATTTTATTTGAAGAGAAATAGGCAGGTACATATGTAGAAGATGATTAAAGAATTGGCAGGAGTTATAATACGATTAAAAATATTTTGGAGGGACCATTTTCTATCTCACTCTCAGGAAACTGATTTTGTGTTGAATTTATGCCAATGTTTATAAAGTCACATGACGCGCGCTCTTGATCTTTATTATAATCACTAAAACGGAAAATAGTGGCCACTATTATCAGTTTTAGTGATTATAATAAAACTAAACAATGTAAAACTACCGTTTATAATGATATTAACGTATAATCTTGTGGAGCACAACTTAACGTGCTTATGTTCTGCATTTTCATTCTAAAATAAAAGAAATAACCAAACAAACGATGAGGGCGCCACTAGGCGGTCGGCGTAGCCTTAACACGAATAGTTTCGAGATTTCTAATATTACAAAAATAGTGTTAAACTATCCTACTTATTTTCTAAAAAATTCTCTTCTTAATTCATCACATTTTGACCTTTCCCACAATACAGTAACTACAGTTTTACAAAGATTATCAATTTTGCACCAATCATTACAGTCTCTCCAGCGGTTATCGTTCAATTTAGAATAGAAAGCTGCGTAGAGATCTAGCAAATGCCTATTAGTAGTAACCATTCTGTGAACTAAGTCGTCCATGGAAGAAGCGGAAAGGTCTGCCAATGAAAATGTATTTTTCATATCGTAAAGTTGGAACCAGTGTGGTGATCGGTTCGGCCATAGGTTCGCTTCAGTGAGGTTGTAAACGTAGTTTACTATACTTTCCGGTTGCTGTAAAAAAATATTGGTTGTGAGATTCGGTATTACTTATAGCTTGTAATCCAAGACTTTTACTTGAAGTTTTATTTTAAGATGGAGTTTATCCGACCCAAGGTTTGATTTTGTCTGGAACAGCTTTTGTTCGCTAACAATCTTTATAGAAAATGTTTCGGTTCAGTTCACAACCCGTTGTCGGGTTTCTAACGACTCAAACCACATTTAGCCTTCGTCAGTACATTAGGTATGTGTACTATTGTCCTGCATTAACCCTTCAGCACTCCTCGGGAAAAACATCTATAATATATGCCCCTTGAGAGTCTGCGAATCTTATGCATAGGCGCGTAGGCGTTTGTTCGCCCGATTTGCACCAATCCAATACGGTACTTACGTAAGTAACGGGGTTAAAGTCAATAATTTTGTAGTTAAGATTGTACTCAGTATAACTGGTAGTACTGCCAGCACCCCACGCGACATTGATAGGGCTGCCATCTGTCAGGCTGTAAAATATTTTAAACTCGTCCGAATGAGTGTGTCCGTTGAATTCAGCAGTTATTGTTGCCGAAAACCTGAAAAAAAGTAAATCCAATTAAAAGTTATAATTTATTTTATCTTTGTTATATTCGCCAACTGAGTAATTGTTACATTATCGATTAAAATCCAAAACTTAATCCCGTCATTTTGCGTCGTATTGCCCGTAGCATAAATTGTAACTCCCGAAACATAACCATGTTCTTCTGCCTACAGGTTTGTATTTATCATCGACTTTATCGATGTTGATATTCAATGTTCATTGATACTCAATCAGGATTTAATAAAGGACATTGGACAAAATTGTATGGGACTTGGTTTATTTTAGCCAATGTCTTTTTTTCAAAGAAAACATCCGTTTTGGTGCGCAATCTCTAATTATCCTGTCGCGACACGCTCTAAATGTAATAACAGTTCGGTATCTTACCTGTTAACAATTCTGTTGTATTCCCTTGTCCAGGTGTGAGTAAGGTCACTCACTCCGGGTGGGATGTGAGCTAGAATATGTGCTTTTTCTCCGGCCTCTTCGGCTTTGTATAGCTCTTGTACCAACCAATCCAAATGACGTTTCGCATCTTGAGGATCGTATACTACCCACCTAAAAATAAAAAAAAATGAATAGAGTAGGTAGGTACAGTCGGAAAATTTATACACATAGTATAGACGGGTAACACTTTTGTTTTTAAAATCATAACAGATCAGTAATAAAAACAGTATCTTTAAAGATGTAATGTTAAAATAAATAAATAAATTATACAATTAGTATATAAAAATAAAATCAATTAAAAGGAATTCGACAAAAAATGATATTCACTTTTTTATCAAAAACATTTATTTTTTTAAATAATATAAAGTCTAATTTGCTCTATTTCTAATGAGTTTTGATACTAATTGACAGTAGCAATGTTATGAAATGTATCAAAAAGTTTGGGTCAATTTTAGAATATGAAAGTAACCGTGCAAATCAACTTTTGTTGCTGGCCGTACATGATCTATCACGGAAAACTACAATAAATTACTCAAAGAGGTGATAAAAAAAAAATTAAAACCGGTCAGCCAAAGATCTAAAATGCATCCTTACCAATTATACTTATAAGCAACATTATTATTCAAAGTGATAACTCTGAGTCCTGGCCTGATCAACATTGAGAACTCTCCACGTTCACGCAGATTTGCTTTTGCTTCTTCGTCCAAATAGAAACTCCATTTTTTCACAAGAGCGTCGTATAGCCAAGTCGTGTTCAAATATTCGCCAGTCACAGATGATGGCGCAAATCTGAAAAAAAAAAGAATTTAATGAAGCTTTCTTCCACTCCTTCACACTATCTATTAGTCTTCATCTATCTGGCCAATTCCTGTAATTAAACGTTCAAAATCTAGTCTCAATCTCATCTTAGTGACAATCAATGTCAAAAATTAAGGCGAAAGCGCCAGGGTTGCCCGCGAAATTCAATTTTTTTTAGGTTTTTTGCAATTTGCTGGTCAGTATTAAGTTGTACGTTGATTAATATATGATTCGCGGCCGTAACAAATATGTATTTACAGAATTATAATCATTAAAGTCATCAACACACGTCAAAGACCACGTAAGTCCAAAGAATAACTGTTTCATGAAATCATCATTCTTTGGACTTACGTGGTCTCAGAGAGTTGTGTTGACGACTTTAATGATAATGGTCGGCGAAAGCGCTGCTACTGAGCATGAGGTCCTGGGTTCGGTTCCCAGTTCGGGCAAAGTGTTATTGGGTTTTTCCGTCTGGAATTTCTTAGTAGCACCCCGTAGTCCGGATTTGTGCCCGGTTCATGGCAATAGGTTTGTTCCCTATTAGATGGGACTTAAACATAACTGGTGAAATCTGGGTGTACTATAGGTAAACCTGCAGTGCGATTCTGTAACCATCTCACCGTGAAAACTTGGGTGAAGTGAGCGTGGAGTGAGCTGTCAATAGTGTCAATTCCTAGCAAAAACAAACTCACTTCACCTAAGTTTTCACGGTGAGATTTAAACAGAATCGACTGGCTGTACTTAACCCTTCGGGGAATAAAGGCGAGATGTTATGTTATAAATAAGTCATGTGTAGTTTACATCTTTTTAGTAAAAAGAGGTGAAAGACATAATTATAGTACTAGAAATAGGGACCCATTAGTTCAACCAGGTTTCAGACTGGCTAAAGCAGATTCATCTTTTATGGGGTTTAAAATGTTATAATAAAATACCTCCCCACATTCTTCAACTGAATGAGACAAATTTCAAGTCTTGTATAAAACGCACACTATGCAGTCAGGCATATTATAAGTTAGGGATTACATCGCTGATAAAAATGCCTGGCTCAATGCTGGTCCTGCTCTGCAACCAGAACTAATTGATTAACCTTGAAAATACTGTTGGAGCTGCTGAAGATTGTAAGACTATCTTTGCATTGTATAAACTCAATTTCCTTTGTATTGTATAATTGCATAGCACAGATGTGAGTTCTATGTACCCTATAGCTACCATTTACCGGGTAATAATATGTCTTTCATTGACTTGAATGTGCCCTGGCAGCTGATAGTATGTCATGCTCACTCAAATGTATCGCTGACGGTGGCGTGTGTGTTGGATCATTTGGTTCCCTTCAAAATGCGTCCTGGTTTATGCGTCATGTTCGTGAACGGACGCCGTCAGTTGGGGCTGGTCATCACTTAGCTGTCTCAGCTTATTTTAAATTATTTTATTTTTGGATTGTTGTTTTGTTAAGTTCTATTTGATGTACTGTGGACCCTTTTAACGTGTATGTTTTTTTTATCATTTTTTACATCGTTCTCACATTATATGTATAATTTTTAATTCAAAAGTAATGATGTAGGTAACTAATATTTTTGTAAAATATAATTTAAAAAGACTGTCCATGGAGTGTCTTGCCCGTTCTTCTCCATAGGTACCTACGCTTTGGAATGGGCAACTAGCTTCTTATTTTCTGACTGACCGACTTCTTGACAATTCAAAAGTGCCTGTAAATGGTTTAATTGAAATACATGCTTTGAGTTAGAGATTAGAAGTAAAAAAAAATTTAGAGTCAACTCACTGATTCGTAGGTTGAGATTCATGGTTACCGATGACAGGTATAACTGGCACATTATCGCCAAAGCTTTGCCTTATTTTATCGACGAGGCGTCGGTTCATATCGTCGATCAGTTCGTACGTTGTCTCCCAAACACCATGGTCGATAGTGTCACCTATGTAGTAGACTACATCAATACCCTGAAACAATAACCCGGATTAATTGATAAGAATGATCTTCAACCCGTATTAATGTTCTTATAGATGACCATTGATAAGATTTAATACATGAAGGTCATAGATATAATAGATTTCAATGAATTGACTGGAAGAGATTCACTCTGAGCAGTTCAAAACCCCATGTCTAGCAAGTGTTATTGGCTTTTTCCTTATATTCAGTTAAGCTCTTGTAGTAGGCTCGCGCTCGCCCCTTATATGAAATTATTCCATGGGACTTAAACATAACTGGCGAAATATTTATATAGGTACGGTCAGCAACAAAAGTCCACTGTCACTTTTACATGTCATCAAAATTGACTCAAAATGATTCGATAAACGTCTTTTTAGCTTTTCATATAATAGCTAACAGTTAGTTTTCTTTGAGTTTTAATTCTGTTGAAATTAATTAAACATTTATCATCATCTGCCTAGCCTTTTCCCAACTCAACTATGTTGAGCTCGGCTTTCAGTCTAACCGGATGCAGCTGAGTACCAGTCAGTATTTAACATGTTACTGACTGTAATTAACATCCTCTTAATTGCACGTAAGCATCGTCATGTCTGTAGTAGTTTTTTTCGATTGAGGATTATTTGATTAAAAATCATATTTTTATTTTCTATCACTGCTATCAGTAGAGATTTGCATGATAAAAAGGTGACGAACCCCTTTTTACAAAGCCTATGACAAAGTCCTTACAAACAATAGTAGTACTGTAGGTACCTACACCCATCGTGATTGATTGTTTTTCGGTGCGTTTTTCGTCATTACCGGGTTTTCCCAAAGAGTAACAAAGATTACTGTCCGGCCGTGGAGAAAATGCGTTACAACACAAACGAATACGTGTTTTGCGAATTTGATGTTTATTCGCTACTAGAATTATTGGCTCACTGACAGGTGTCAGGGACGCATTCTTTCGACGACCGCACTGTATCTCGTGGTCTTTGTTACTCCTGTTTTTTTTTTTAACCTAAGATAAAAATGAACAAAATTAGCTACAAATTAATTTACCTCGTGTGATTCAGTAATGGTATCGATAACATTATCGAAAGCCCAAATCGGTGTGTCGCAGTTCCTGTAGTCACCCCAAAAGCCTGCAGGCTCAGCATTTCTTGCGGTTACAAACCTAGTTTGTGACGAACTCCTTAGTTCTCTAATCTTCGAAGCTACGCTCAAATCTAGGTATATTTCACCAGAATTGTTCTTTATACTCTGTTGGATTATGGATTCTTCTGCGTCCGTTTTGAATATATAACGTTCGACAGGTGATTGTCCTATTCTGCAACAGACTGGCTCACCGCATTCGGCGACTCCGAAGGCTTCGTACAAGGGGTCGATATGAGCATCGGTGATCACTGCAATTTTGAGTGGTCGTGGATCGGTAGCAGGGGCCTGTTGAATTAATTGAAATATTTTACAGCACTGTGTGACCTAAACCTGCACTTAGGTCACGCTTTTCCGTGACTTAAGTAGTACATTTTTACACAGAAAAGCGTGACTTAAGTGCGGGTTTAGGTCACACGAGCTATAAAATCGTGTACCTACTATAGAAAGAAAGAAAGAAAATACGTTTATTTGCGGTAAACATGACGCAAAAAAGAACAAAACAAAAAAAAAAACAATAAGAAAAGGTTGACATGCGTCACATCCACGCAAAACGGCTATCGCTCAGCATTATGCTGCGACCCTATGCAAGACAGAGCCCCAGCGCTGGTTTTCAGCGACAGCCGGCGCCGATGTGATGACGTCGCACGGTGCAGCAAACATCTTAATGCACGGCGTTTCAATAATGGACTATTTAAGTCACACGAATCGTAATATACTATTATTCAAATTATGGTGCTCACAATATTCTTTTTAAAATACATAACGAAAATTCTTGACTTATTTCATGTTGTCAAGAATTTTCGTTTTCGTAGAGAAAATCGGAATTACGAATAACTTTTGTCGATTACGAATCATTATTTGATGTAGAACTAGTGTCAGTATTATTAACTGGCCTTCATTGCTGACCGTACCTTTAAATCGTAGTTACTTATTTAGTAAGACTTATGTTTTAAAGATTCTGCTGTAATAAGAACTTTTTTTTTCTACTGCTTACATTATTTATGGGCGCTGGCTCAGGCAGTTCCACCTGCCATTCAAACCTCGGGTCTTCAAGTCTGCAAGCGTTTGGGTCATCGCCTCTTTGCTGAATAAGCCCGCAGAATGTTCTTGGAGTAGCTTCGGGCGTCGTTCGGATTATGTGCGTTATTATGGGCTACAAATATAAGTTAGGCATTTGACATATTTATTTATTTAAACTTTTCGCACAAAAAGGTACAAAAGCGGACTTAATGCCCTGGGCATTCTCTAGGTACCCAGTTAACCAACATACATTTATATCGCGACACTGGGGTCTCGGACCTTTGGAAGGCGTACGAGGGGCCGAAGCCAACTCGCAGAGGGCCCTTTTTTTTCAGGATGGGAAATCATCAAATGACCCTTCCTGCTCTGGGTGGAGCGGAAGGGGGTGTCAGACTCTTACTGACTAAAACCCACCCGTGTTCCTTCCTTAGCCCTTATGTTCCGGGCCAGCGGTAACCCTTTCGGACGATCCCGCTGATCCGACAGGCTTCGGCCCTGACGGGCCCCTTCGAATGATGCTGACATCTCTTTGAGGCGCGCGTGGAACACGTACGCGCCGTCCGGCACGGGCCTGGTCCTGATCGGACGGTGAGCTACCCATTACTCTCCGCCCGCAGGCCCACGCCTACGGTGGCCGGGAGTCGTCGCGCGGTTCCCGACGCCCGGAGCGTCTCCCGCGGCGGCTGGGACGGGAGGCTCTCTCCTTCAGCCGTCCCGCCGCCTCATTCGCTAGCATGACTGCTTCGCAGAAGGAGGCGACTGCCCCCCACTCCCTCTCGCCCCGGACCATGGCTTGAACCAGGCCCGGACGCGAGAGGTCGCTGCCGCTGCCGATCGCCTCTACGAGGACACGGCGGTGCTCCGCCCAAGCGGGGCAGACCTCCACCGTGTCCTCTGGGCGATCCTGGCAATGGTGACACGCGGGCGTTTTCTCCCGCCTGATGATGTGCAGGAACTTCCCGAAACTTCCATGTCCGGTGAGGACCTGCGTCAGGCGGTAGGTAAGGGCGCCGTCACGTCTCTCTAGCCATTCCTCAAAGAGGGGTCTTATCGCCGCTATCGTGGCGTGCCCGCAGAGGGCCCTTAAACAATTTTAAGTGTTGAGACACCAAACGAGAAGTTGGGCATTATATACCTTTACTAAACATGAGTATGTATACATATATGTATATACCTATTCAGAATTTAGATAATAAAGTCCTCCGTACCGAAATTCGGCCATGGTGACCAATCTCAACGGAGACCAGCCATCGGCGTTGGAGATATTTTAGCGCACAAGTGTATGCGCAGACACAGGTGAACTCTCTTTTCCCTCACTCTCATAGTCCGATGAGACGACAATCCAACACAACCGGACTCGCAGAGAGATTTGGCGCAGAGACTACAGCTTAACGTCCTTTGCGAGGCATGGGGGTATCACACCACCAATTTCAAAACTCCGGGTCGTTACTAAGAAATTCCCAATGAAAAAACTCAATAACACTGCCTGACCCGGGAATTGAACCCAGGACCCCACGCTCAACAGTCGCGCTCGCAACCACGAGACCAACGGAGCAGTGAAACACTGACTTACAATGATAACATAACTATTTCAGTGAGCCTGTAGTCTAACCACCACCTGAGGCGAACACTTATTGCCATGAGTCGTATATCTAATTTGATCGCCTATAGAACTATCTATCTATTTAGCTTATAATATCCCACCGCTGGGCAAAGGCCTCTCGCTCCTTTTCCACACACGTGCAAAAATATAGGAGGAATAAAACAGTAGTAAAATGCATACCACATTTAGACCAACAGCTCCATAGCAAACGGGGTAGGACTCAATGTTCAAAGTTGCACAGAGGTTGATAACAACATTCGTGATTTCTTCATCGGATTGCCCATTTTGAACTCCTTCGAATACGGTAGCAAACGCGCTTCGACATATTAAACAGTCCAGCGTCTGAAACATGTATGATATTTTGTAGTTACAAGCGGTCGCAACAATGTATAGTCGACTAAAAAAATCAACCGCCTTTTTTACCACCGTACCTAATGTCCCTTGCATGTCATAAAGCGACAAAGCGACAAGGGATTTTTGTCTATGTGATAGTTAAAGTTTCCACCTTAGTGATGTTTCAATTTTCTTGGGAATTCATGCCAAAAGCAATTACAAGGTCGATTATACTTGGACGGCTTTGAAATGATTTGCCCGAGAGGTCTAGAGTTTTTTACATTATTGATTTAAATCTATTTTAACCTAGCAGTGCCCCGCGGTTTCACACGCGTAAGTTTTGATCCCGTGGGAATATCGGGATAAAAAGTATCCTATGTGTTAATCCAGGAAATGGTCTATCTATGTGCCAATTTTCATCCAAATCTGTTCAACGGTTTGCGCGGGATTGACTAACAAACATCCCAACATCTTCACAAACTTTCACATTTATAATACCTATTAGTAGGATAGGCGATAGCTTAAACTCTCCAGGTATAGGAATACTAATATCAAATTTGCAACCCACACTTATCCCTCATTTTCAATTTTTTTTAAAGAAATAGCAAATACTCCCGTCTTGTTGTTACTACTGTTATATTTTGTTTATAATTATTGTTATCTTTATCCTTTTAGTTCTGATAAGCGTAATTTAAATTACAATTTTACTCAACATTATTTTACGATTAGATAATTTCGGTATTGGATTATAAAGGGAATTTGATTTTATTTTTATCACACTAATATTATAAATGCGAAAGTTTGTGAGTGTGTGTGTGTGTTTATATATTTGTTACTACTTCACGCTCAAACGGCTGGATCAATTTTGATAAAATTTTGTATGGAGGTAGCTGACGCCCTGGATTAACATATAGGCTACTTTTTATTCCGATATTCCCACGGAATCGAAACTTACGCGGGTGAAACCACGGGGCGCTGCTAGTCAGTACATAAATCAGTTCTGACCTACGTTCCTCGCGATAAACGAAGTATTTATCATTAGTTACAGCTAATAATAAATATTTCGCAATATTGTGAAATTCTCTACAAATAAAAACTTTTTACAAAAAAACAACTGACTTCAAAAAAAAAACACTACAAAGTGAAAAATTTACTTTAATTTCGGAAGTCGGTGTCTTTGGTTCCGCGTTTACGTTTTTCGATACCGACTTCCGAAATTAGAATTATTTTTCACTTCGTAGTGTTTTTTTGGAAGTTGGTTGTTTTTTTTTTCGTAAAATTAAAAGTTTTTATTTTTCACCGTTTAGTTGTAAGTACCTACCGTCACAAATTCAATCAACACTACTTGCTATGTAAATATAGAAAGAAAGAAAGAAAAAGAAGAAGTATTTATTGCGACTCGTACAGGAATATCAGTGCCAGGAAGTTATTAAAACATCATCAATATAAACTAAGTCGAAAAAAATCGTATTATTGAAGCTAACTCAAAACTACCCAAGCAAAGTTAATCAAATTCATATGGGACCACACCTTAGACATACCTTATCCATTAAAAACAATACATAGATATACAATTGCAGCAAAACGGTACCAAGCTAAGGTGCATTGAAGAATTGAAGACAACGACTAGTAGAATCATCATAATTCGCATAGAAATGTCGGAGATGCCGTACATTTATGCATAAACTTCGTACATAAGAATAATTACCTAATGTATTATATACTAAAACCTTCCTGAAAGTATATAGATCACGTTAATGAAAAGAAACATCAAAATTGGTTCATTAGTTTTTGAGAAAATAGCAGACATATAAATATATATACACAGGTACGGGTCAAATACAGAACCTCCTTTTTTGAATTCGGTTAAGAAAGGAATTGTAGGTAGTTCTAGATAAGTAGGGGTACTACCCGCAACGATATCAACTCGATTAACACTTCAGTTTTCATAATTATTCAATACAATTTTTTTGAAAATGGGAACGATTTTTTAATTAAAATAAGGTATATATAAATATACCGGGTGGACATAGACGCGCAACCTATTTCTATGGATTCTGCGGCCGACCGCCGAAAAACTTGAGGCCGGCCGACGCACTAAGGTCAATGGGGGTTCTGCCTGAATCATGTACATACTGAATTCATGGTAACAGGTTGTGCGTCGAGGTCCGTGCCACCCTGCCACCCTGTATTTTACTCTAACTTAGATATAACATGAAATACTGTTAACGTGCATCAATTAATAATCTTGTGTTAGTTCAGAATTTTAAATCGACTTTCGTTTTTGAACGTAACTATAATAGTTATTCATTGTGACGTGTTCCCTAAAATAGAGCGATGCCTGATGCAGGGCTGGAAGGCATTGATTGATTCCATGCTATATGCTATGGCTCTGTCTAAAAGGCCAGAGCTTTGCCCCGAATTTATATGTATAATATAGTAGGTATTTTTATCTCACGTAGCGACGCGCGCTTTACTTGTGGTTACCAAGTGCACAAACAGTGGTGAATGTGTGCGTGAAGACGAGTAGCGTCAGCACATAATACACACCACACGTGTCTCGGACGGTACCGAGAATTCCTACCTACGCTTATACACACATTCAAAGCGTTTTTGTACATTTGGTTACCACAAGTAAAGCGCGCGTCGCTTCCTGAGATAAAAATACTGTACCTGTGTCGTTTATTGGGAAACCTTTATTATCTGATAAGATTCATACAGGTTTGCAAGTCCTGCCCTTAGTAAATTACTTATTAGGCAGTAGTAAAAATATAACTTACCGTTCTAGCTTCCGAAGCATTTTCCAGTGACAGTCTAGAGGCATGTTCCGGACTATGAAACAAATCGAGAACATCTGCCAGCTGTTGAGACTCTAAACCAGTCAACTCATGTCTCATATGCTTTTTAAACAACTCTTCTATTCCATCTAAAACACGAACATTTATACACTCTCTAATAACGTCAATTCAATTCAATTAAATTGCAATTTATTTTGTCAACGATTACCTATAGACAACTCTGTTGCAAAGGTCGAAACTAATAGCGTTACTATAAATACTAGCAACCTCATCTTGCCCGCTTGGTTGTTCAACAATGAATGATAACAAAGTATTCCACCTTTATATAGATAAACGAGATACCAAACTCCTGCGACAAGCAATCGAAATTATTGTCATTTTTTGAGCGTCTCGCTTTTATTACAGCGATGCGGGCTTACAAGAAGCATTCCAATAGATACTGCATGTATGTGTCACTTTCACTCGTGGTTACTCGTGTAGGTATTCATAATTATATCAGGGGGCCTAAAAGGCCACTTTGGCAGAATCATAAAAGGATAACATTATGTATCATAATGGACAGTTAACTATTACGTGAAACGTATCAAATCCCATTGGTGAAGGATTTATCAGTAATTTTTTTTTGTGATATAAGCCGATGCATTAAAGAAAGGAATCTTAAATGGCGGCTTGTACTTGCGTTGACAGATAGTATAGTTAGCATAAAAAATTTCAAGTCAGTTTTTTTTTTCAAATTATAAATAATAAAAACAAGACCGGGTCGTATTAATATCAAACTAGCTTCTGCCAGCGGCTTCGCCCGCGTGAAAGATATTATACAAGACATTATACACTATTTGGCGTGTATCATCTTTCCTCGCTTTCGAGGAGACATGATTACTGTCTCCGCACAGTCCACACGCCCAAACAACGAAAGTAAACAATAAAACAAAACTCAACAACAATAACACACAGGTCCAAACAACAAAACTTAACAATAAAACAAAACTCAACAACAATAACACACAGGTAACAACGGAAAAATAACAAGAAAACTATAACAAGGAATTATTCTTAATAAGGAACACTGAGCGCGTAAGACAGCGTGGAAGCAGATCAAGACTAATTTTTTTTCTGCTTACGGTACGCGCGAGAGTGAGTATAGACGGCACTAGTGTGCGAGCGAGAGAACATGATAAGCGCCGCCATTTAAGATTCCTTTCTTTAATGAACCAGGTTTATACCAATCAATCCAATCCAAATCCAATCTTAATCTCTTTGATTATACCTACGTAGTGCAGCGAAAAAAATAAAAACACCCGACTGTCTTCGCCATATTCATAATGTTATCTTTTTATGATTCTGCCAAAGTGGCCTTTTTAGACCCCCAGGACAGGAATAGAAATAATACCTACATCAAATAGCTTTTAATCCCTTCTGTAAAATTGATAATCAGGAGGCGAAACACACGCGAAGCATGATCCAATTCTGTGCGGGTCATGATTTTTATCAGCGATAGGTAATCCTATACCAATCAATATAATCTTATATCTACGTATCGACATGCTTAGAACATGTTTGCGCATTATAATGGCTTATCGTAACTAGAGAAACTGAGATGTCTATTATCAACACCTGAACCACATCGAGCTTCAGATTACGCGGTAGTTTTATACTGGTTTTTTTTTTTCGAGGATGGGAAATCATCAAATGACCCCTCCCGCTCTGGGTGGAGCGGAAGGGAATGTTAGACTCTTGACTAAAACCACCCGTGTTCCTTCCTTAGTCCTTTAGGTTTCGGGCCAGCGGTAACCCTTTCGGACAATCCCGCTGACCCGGAGTTTTATACTTCTAACTCATTATTTACGTCAAATCAAAATTCGTTAAAGCCCCGCCCATTTTCCTGCGCAAGCGCTACTATTTGCTCTATTCTCATGTAAAACATTTTTAGTTACATGATCATGATAACCTTGTCATGAAACTTGGCATCATGGGCATGACATCCCATGCTTTTCTGTAGATAGGGTTTTTTACAGTCAGCGAAATAAGTTCATCTTAGATGAACATCTTCATCTTACATCAGTCCAAAGATATGAAAGAATTTCATAAATTAAAACTTGTCAATTATTAAGTAGGTACTTACTTGTTACAAACAATTAAAATGATTGAGGAATTTGGAATAGGTACTTTTAAAAATGGTGATATTGCCATTATAACAATGAGTAGGTTATACGATATTGATATAACAAAATTCCAAAATGATCACAGACCTTTTTTACTGACTGTACTTTCAAAATATTACGAAATTAAACAGTCTCCATAAATAAACATACAGATTTTATTAACCCTTTGAACTTATGTATAAATATAACACAACGCGTTACTTTAATTGAACACATTGTTAAACTTCGGTCATGTCCACATCTTCAATGACCATATCGTCCAACATTTCAGCGAGTGTGATGCGAGGCAGCGAAGGGTCGATCTCATCGGTATCCACTGGTATTTTGTTCTCGTCCTTAAATATGTTGACGTTCTGCCTAAACGCAGGGTCTTCTTCCAAGTCGTCCAAGAAGTCGTTGTAATCCCTGTAAAGTTTATTCAAAGTTTTATTTTGATTCTGAGAGGTAATTTCCGTATTATAAAGAACAGTCACATTCTTATCTGTCTTAGGGCTGATTTTTCAATCGACGGACAATTTTTATTCGTAGAATAAAATTGACATCTGACAGTTTTCATATGGAAGAACTGTCAAAATTTTTAAATTCCTCTGATGTAATTATCTGACGCCGGAAAAATCAGTCCTTAGTCTGTAAAAATACCTCTAATTTACCTAGTTTTCGACATGGATTGTGACTGAGTTTAGAGTGTAAATGGATTTTGAACGTTTTTAAATACGGGAATAGGCCTTCTGGCCTCTTAAGTACAACACCTTCAATCACAATCCGAAGCATTTTGTAGGAAATTCCAAATTCATTGATTCATAGGTTTGTAAAATTCGTCTGCTCGACAACGTAAATAACGCAATGAATGGTGTTGAACTGTCATAATGAAAGGTATTGCCAACTGCTTTAATAGATGAAAGGGAACTACGGGTCTGCGGACGGAGAGTAATGGCTAGCTCACCGTCCGATCAGGACCAGGCCCGTGCCGGACGGCGCGTACGTGTTCCACGCGCGCCTCAAAGAGATGTCAGCAACAAAGAAGGGGCCCGTTAGGGCCGAAACCTGCCGGGTCAGCGGGATTGTTCGAAAGGGTTACCACTGGCCCGGAACAATAAAGGGCTAAGGAATGAACACTGGTGGGTTTTAGTCAATAAGAGTCTGACACTCCACCCAGAGCGGGAGGGGTCATTTGATGATTTCTCATAATAATAAAAAAGAGGGAACTATACAAATAAGTCGTAAGTATACTCAAGCGGTAATTGCGAAAGTCTCTTAGTAAATACCATATTATCTTACGACAATATTCCTTACACTTCAAAAACCAATGTAGTAAGAATTACGAAATTTTGAACGATAGGACTATGTCAAGGGCCCTTGAATGATGTTATTTACGCAAAGGAGGCAAATATGCGATAAGCTTAGATAATACTGATTATGGGTAGACTGATCGAATACTCTCTTTTAAATTTGACATTATGCAATAAAAATTGATTTCTGGTTGCAAACTAAACCGAATTTTACGTCTGTAAACACGTCGTAATCGCAATCTAAAGGAGATCTCGGATTTATTAGATTAAAACATCCAGTGCTCGCCAAATCAGAAGAAAAGTCAGCTACCTTCATCAGAGACAAATACGCAATAAATTCAACCTTATATCTTTGCACCAAAGATCATAATCTAAAGGTTTGCAACTTTCGTCTCATACGAATTTTGCCGCTGAAATGCCACTACAGTTAGCAAAGGAGCTTACCGACACTAAACAAAATTCAAAAATTCAACCTTATGTCTTTCCACTAATGTTCATAATTATTTTGATCACAAACGGTTAATTGATGGTATGATACCTCTGACTGGTTTAGATTTTAGTATACTTACTCATTAGTAGAGCTGAGTCCTTCATGTAATTCTTCGGCCATGTGTTTGAGTTTCCATGCACGCGCGCGTCTTCGCGCAGACCTCTCTCCGTAATACTTCTTGACCAAAAACACGTCTGGAATTGCGTTCTGGTCTAACTTGTCAAAGTTTGCGTCGTTCACGTTTGAATCGCCGATGTTGTAACTAAAATGTACAATTTTAATAATTCAATAAATAATTCTATGTAACAGATTGTTAGGTGATCTCGTAAATAAGGACTTCGTTCGGGTCCGAAATTAGTCGTTAGTTGACTACTCTTAGCCGTTAAAAACTAGTAAGCACATTATGTCTCACGAATGTGTTCTTTAAAACGTTAAAATATATCTCCTAGAACAAAAATCCTAATAGAGTAACAACAAAAATGCCTTAAGATAACATTTTGCAGACACTGAGAAACGGCGGTTGTTACGGAACGGAAGCTTTTCAAAATTAAAACGGGCCGCAGCGCAGCACTTTTTGCAACCCACATTTAGTGTATGCACACTCATAGAAAATGAAAATCATAAAAAAATGCAAGTGATGAAGAAGGATTTTTGCAGTGCTTTGCGTTGCGGCGCGGCCTGTCCCAATCTGCTTTATCCTTAAAAGATAGCTTACCCCAGAACTGTATCACCAGGCTTCAAAATATGACCCAAATGCGTCCTAGTGTGGACAGGGTTGACGTCTAAACCAAGTTCACTGGCTTTTACAACCCACACATCAGCCACCACATGCTTACTGGACACCATGCCTTGACCAGGGAATGCTTTCTTTTCCTGTAAAAGTATTAAAATAATAAGCATTCATAACGTCTTTATTGCTATAAGGTTGCATTGTGGTCTACAATGGGGAGATTTATATTCTACTTGTTGGCATTTCTGTTTTTGGTACGTGACTCACTTAATGATGATTATTGCTAAGCAGAGTTCATATTTTTACTTGCCTTGTTGCTTTATACTCATTCATACAAAATGTATAGTCGGCCTCGTAACTGCTTTATCACCCTCGGTTAGAGCAGTTACGAGGTTGAATGTCACTTGCACGTCATAAAACGACAAGGCCTATTCGTCTACATAGTACGGTCGGCAACAAAACTCCATCAACACTGTAATTTTTTATTGTTATTAAATTGACTACAATTTTTATCAATAAACTGCTTTTTAGCTTTTCACATAATAGCGAAGAGTTTATATTCTAAAAATTGTACTTCTGCTGCAATTTTGAACAAATATTTTGCGCAATAACTAAGATTAAAAATACTGACGTGTTAATCGACTTTTGTTGCTGACTGTACATGGCAGATACTTTCAACCTTAGCGAAGTTTCAGTTTAGTGGAAATTGTTATCAAAAGTGATAAGCACGAGCAAACACGACGCAACGTCCTATAGGCACGTGCAATTATTAGGTCGACTATAGATTTTGTATGAATTACCGTACAAGTACACTTATATAAAAGTCGACCTCGGAAGGTTGATTTTTGCAAGAATATAGAAGTGAGATAGAGAAACACTCAACTTGCACCCTAATTTTAATGTACATAACTTACATGGTCTTTCAATACATCAATGTCCATCACAATATATTCGACCAGTTGTTTAGGATTACATATTGGAGAAAATGGGTGTCTCCAGTAAACTGTAGATGACACTTCACACACTGAAACAAGAATTAAACACATTTTAATACAAATCACAATGATTTACATATGGTTTTATAATTTTTTTATGAATTTGATCCATTGGTAGTTAAATTCGCTATGATTAAGGTCTTAGAAAGTTATAATTGCCCACCAGTTATAATTGGTCTTAGAAAGTTTAAAAGCCTTGTGGGTTGCTGTATTAGCAAAATCACAGTTCCCCTATAGCTATTATTAGCTATTTATAGCTGATTAATTATTTTGTCATGATAAGAGCTAAAGAACTGGGAAGAAAATATTGCATCAAGTTATACAATTCCAGTTTAGCTGAACTCGCATTGTATAGGTTTATCGTACAACCAGAAGTCAGCTTATATACTGGTTATGTATAGCTTGATGTGTGGCCGCCCATGGATCACCCGAACTTTATCTATTCATCTCTAATTACCTTGTCCAGTTCTAGCATCAATCAGATGAATAGTGCTTGTTACTCTATTAACCAAACAGATAGGAGATATGGCGCCAAGCTGCTGTGTCAACTTCTTAGGCAGACACACCACACTGTCCTTGGACAATGGTACAATCTCAATACTAAATGTGAATTTGTAGTTGTAAATATTGCTGTGGATGTCATGTGATATTAGCTTTTTAGAATGGCTGCATTTTATAGGCAGCACTGACTGGATGAAATCCACCATTTTGCGAGCATGGTTTTCTGATGCGTAGAAGAAATCTAATCCATCTGGAAGTAAATAGAAAATTGTGAATAGAGATGTTATGTAGTTTAAAACTTCGAAAGTTAATGGATAATTACTGTTCATACTGCACCTTCAAAAGGAAGAGGATTGTGGTTATGGATGAGTTATGAAATTGGGGTGCTGATCCAAATAATTAAATAGTAGATTTAGGATACCTATAGTTATCCTCTAAAAATTGAATAAACATTAATTTATCACTATGTATATTATAAAACTAAATTCCCCCATACGCGTCTGTCTGTCTGAACACAATAAATTAAAAAACTTGCGTATATTGGCTGAAGTATGACGATAATATTGTTGAAGATGTCGGAAAAATACATACCAACTGGAAGCTTTACTGGCTTGGCCGCGTAAACCAATAGAGTTATATTAAAAACCCGGTAGTACGATCCCATGGTATATTTTCCGACATCAACACGACCGAAGGCGCGGGTAAAAGCTAGTAAAATATAATTAAAACGAAGTACTTACCATGTTTAGGCTTAATACCAAGAGTATTTTCATGCGCCTTATGTTTCAAGATCAGCTGTTCCAGATAATAGAAAGTCTTCCTGTTATTTGCGCGTTGTCTCACTTGCACTAAGGCGCGCCAGTAGTCCTGCGCCTCAGACCGGTGACACGCATCACACATCTGATGCTGTATACTGTACTCTACAATAAAGGTTTGTTGAAGCACTGCTCCCCCAATTACTTCTCCTTGTATTGTCAGTTTTACCTGTAAAATTAGATTTATTTTATTACTTAGTAATGAGAAAAAGATGGATACATTATATGAAAGATGATATGGCTAAGCAATGAACTCTGATATGACAGCTGTGGAAGAAAAAGACACATCCACATTAACTCGGACACGGGTACGATTCTCCACCCAGAGCGGGAGGGGTAATTTGATGCTTTCCCATCCTCTAAAAAAAAGGGGTACGATTATACGATCATATGTAATGTATAACTTACTAGCAGCGTCTCGCGGTTTCACCGGCATAAGTGTCGATCCTTTAGGGATATCGGGATAAAAAGTATCCTATGTGTTATTCTGATGTAGTTTAAGCTATATTAATGTGAAGTTTCATCAAAATCCGTTCAGTAGTCTTTGCGTGAAAGAGTAACAAACATCCATCCATTCTCACAAACTTGCGTTTATAATATTATTATAATTATATTATACTAGCTGCGCCCCGCGGTTTCACCCGCTTAAGTGTCGATCCCGTGGGAATATCGGGATAAAAAGTATCAGCTACCTCCATACAAAATTTTATCAAAATTGGTCCAGCCGTTTGAGCGTGAAGAAGTAACAAACATATAAACACGCTCACACACTCACAAACTTTCGCATTTAAAATATTAGTGTGATTATTATAGTAGGAAGAATAATAATGACAATTATTGTAGTAGGTTTTAACTTTGTTTAAACTAAAGATCGAGTGGATAGTGGTGGGATATTCGTGTGTCGCGCTTGTTTGAAGGAGCCTTTATTTTACATGAAGTTACTGCCTATCTGACCTCCACAACCCATTTACTGGTTACAATACCCCTTGGTGAGACTGGTTGTCAGACTTTCGGACTACTGACTATCCGTAACGATTGCCGAAGGTTCACGAATGACAGCCGGGATCAACGGCTAAACGTGCTTTCCGAGGAATGGACGGGTCTTGAATAGTTTTGATAATGATTGTAAAGATGGTCACCCATCCACAAATCAACCGCGACAAGCTAAGCTTAACCTGATCGATCAATCCGTGCAGCTGTTATTACTAAGCCACAAGCCCAGCACAAGTAAGGGTAAAAGTCTTCTGCTTTAGGACCAAAAGGAAATAATCTGATAAAGTTTTTGTGTCTGCTTCTGAACATCGTCGTTGCGCGTGCAAAAGTCGCTATGTGTTTTTAGTGAACTTATTTGAGCTACATGAACTATAACACTTAGCGTGTTTATACCGAACTTTCGATGCATGAATATCACATAGCTACATTCCGTAACTCTTTAATTATTGCACTTGTCACATAGCTGTTTTTACAGTATGTGTGTATTGAAATAACTATTAAAACTGCATAAAGAACCGAAAATAACTAAATAACACATAGCGACTTTTGCACGCACAACGACGATATATACACATAGTTCTTATTTATTTTTTAATCAACACCTATTGCATACTATCATTTGGATTTCAATTGATCATCACAACAGCCATAACATAGATAAAACAAATAAATCATACATGCAACAAATTTTGATAACAGTATTGTACAATATTATCTAAGTTGGAAACTTATGTACATAATTACTGTGCATACCTTTATTCTCTTGGAATGTGGTTCAGTCCAAGCAAAGCAAGCATCAACCAGTTTAACTCTGCCCAGTCCCTTCAGTTTTTTGAGGCAAAGGGCGAGGAGTTCCCGTGACTCCAGGGAAGCTACTATCCATTCTGCCGGTGGTTGCAGGTATCTAAAACATAAAATGTGGTGATAAAGTAGTGATTACTTTACTTCATATTTCGAATGAAGTTGAAGTTTAAGTTATAGAGCCAATTTTTCAAGGGAAATATTTGATATGTTTTTGCTTGATAGGTATTCAAGTTGTCTTTTTTATTTGCACATAACTGTATGTATCTGTGGCATAATATCATTTTTTCTTTCTTTCATAGACAGCATTTACTAAAGTAGCACTTATTATAACCATAGGTATATTCTACCATTTAACTATTTGAGTTACTTAAATGATTTAGACAAAACTTAAAACAGAATTTTAAAGGCTTTTTACTTATTTTTTCTATTTAAAGAAATATTTAAAAATAAATAAGGTAAGGAATAAATAGTAAGTAAACAAAATATAATTTTATAATTTCCATCATAGACCTCATCCATCCGAGCTTTCCACCAGGCGTGATCGAGGTCAAAAGCTGCCCCATTTTGCAATAATAAAAAAATTCACAACATAAACATTATTGTCTTAACACTGTTTGTTTAGTGTTTTATTTCAATACATCATATACTCAAGCTTATAAATAATAGCTTATTAGCTAGCTAGATAGCTTAGCTTTTTATTAATTTAAGTCGTTTACCTCTCACATCCTCTGCAGAAGAAAATAGTTGCTTGCTTGGGTATACCTTCGGATATGTCTATGTCAGTACGCAAACATGCCACACACATGTTGGAAGGATTCGGCTCTATAGGCACTGCACACTGGCAACATAATCTGGAAACGTATTATATAAACAATCAGTAAACTGGTATGATTAATAGAATTCCCTAAGTTCTGCATTCCCAGACTGTAAATAATAAATGATTAAATTAAACCACATTCAAATTGCGGTGTTAGCGACTTCTCGGTAGATATGTTAAATAGAAGTAATTTGCCTATATTTAATTGTAAACACGAATTTCTCAACATTATAGAAACGGAAGCGCATTTGTGTTTTTTAACCTAAAAAAAACTTACACCCGTGCATCGGTAAGCGCAGCTTCATGATCAGGGGGAATATATTCCATTGTAAACAACTGTGTACTGTAGTCTACGACACTAATTATATGGATAAATGTATACTTTGGAAATCAAAACTGAAATAGACGAAGGCTAACACGAACACACCGTTCGCAGTTCCATCCACCCAGTATACCCTTTCAGTCTGTCAAAAAGTAGGACAAAATAACAAATGTCAAAATTGTCAAATGTCAATTTCTCTGTTGTCAATCAATGGTCAAGTGTCACACTCACAAGTTCTATTCTATTTTTCATTATGGCAATAGTGCCGATGTCGACAATTCTGCTAATGTTAAATGTGTATGAGAAAACGTATCACAATGTCAGAATGTGTCAGAACTCAGAAGGATCAAAGAACTATAAGGCGGTAGGCTCGTCCCCACTAGGGCCGCGTGGCCTCAAAGCCTCGCGATCAGACTTTTGCTATTGTTTGCAACGCGTCCCCATTATAAGAATTCACGAGGCTCGGCCGCGCGGCTCTTCCTCACGGCGGCGGCGCTGCGCGGCCCTAGTGGGGATGCAGCTTTAGGGAAGAGATATCGGTGGTGAACACGCTGAACTGACTCCCTGTAGCAGTGCAGCAGTGTGAACACCCAGTAAACATGTAAAACGTAAAACAAACGAATCCTTGAAGTACTGTTACTAATATTATAAACAGGTAAAGTTTGTATGTAGGGGGTAATCTCTGGAACTACCGGTCGGATTTGAAAAAATCTTTTTGTATTCGATAGCCCAATTCTTGAGGAGGGCTATAGGCTATTTAACATCACGCTATGACCCTTAGGAGCCAAGCCAAAAGAAAAAAGTCAGAAAGAACGCTAAGCAAAAACGAAGTAAAGCGCGGGCAGGCGATGAGCTGCGACGGGGTGGGTCGGGGGAACAAGAAATTTCACGTGGACGAAGTCACGGGCAGAAGCTAGTATACAATATGAAGACTAGACTAGGACGCTCTACTTTCAAGTAATATTGCTGATAAAGTAACATAACCCGATTAAATACTGGGCAACCGTTTAGCTGGGTGGTAATCCCAACTGAACAACCAGTCTGGTGCTCTGACTCCGAATCATCTTTTGTTGTTTTCTGGCCGATCTATAAACAATGATATCGTAGAATAGTTTGTGGAAATGTTGAGAATATCAACCAAAATTTATGTTTTATAATCTGTACATCCGGATACGGCAGTGCCGTAATCATCCTGTACTAATTTGAGATTTCTGAACGTCGAATTGTTACGTAAAGAATCCGACCGAACCTCTTTCGTGACCTCTCCGACGCGACTATCTACTGTGCATTTATTCGATCGATTCTCCTAAACGAAAATGTTCTCTACCGTCTGCAGGGCCGGCCGTTTGGCCACAAGGACGGTAGTAAATAATACCTCCGACAAAGCACCTTTAGTCGCTGCGCCCTTGGTGAACAAACGTGATTATGCAGCCAAAGCTGCAGCAGGCAAGGGACACGGTAAGGTGGTTGCTGTTATCGGTGCCGTCGTAGACGTACAGTTCGAAGACGACCTTCCACCCATCCTAAATGCTCTGGAGGTACAGAACCGTCAACCCCGGCTTGTGCTGGAGGTGGCGCAGCACTTGGGAGAGAACACTGTCCGCACCATCGCCATGGACGGTACCGAGGGTCTGGTCCGCGGCCAGCCCGTACACGATTGCGGTTCACCCATTCGTATCCCCGTGGGCGCAGAGACCCTCGGACGCATCATCAACGTCATCGGTGAGCCCATCGACGAGCGCGGCCCCATTCCCACAGACAAGACCGCCGCCATCCACGCCGAGGCGCCCGAGTTCGTGGACATGTCCGTAGAGCAGGAGATCCTCGTCACTGGCATCAAGGTCGTCGACCTGCTCGCCCCCTACGCCAAGGGAGGTAAGATCGGCTTATTCGGCGGCGCCGGAGTCGGTAAGACTGTACTCATCATGGAGCTGATCAACAACGTCGCCAAGGCGCACGGTGGTTACTCCGTGTTCGCGGGAGTGGGCGAGCGTACCCGTGAAGGCAACGATTTATACCAAGAAATGATTGAGTCTGGAGTCATTTCCCTGAAGGACAAGACCTCCAAGGTATCCCTTGTGTACGGACAGATGAACGAGCCCCCCGGCGCGCGCGCCCGTGTCGCTCTGACTGGTCTGACCGTCGCCGAATACTTCCGTGATCAGGAGGGACAGGATGTACTGCTGTTCATTGACAACATTTTCCGTTTCACCCAGGCTGGTTCTGAGGTGTCTGCCCTGCTGGGTCGTATCCCCTCTGCTGTAGGTTACCAGCCCACCCTGGCCACTGACATGGGTACCATGCAGGAGCGTATTACCACCACCAAGAAGGGATCCATCACCTCTGTGCAGGCTATCTATGTGCCAGCTGATGATTTGACTGACCCTGCCCCTGCCACCACCTTCGCTCACTTGGACGCCACCACTGTACTGTCCCGTGCCATTGCTGAGCTGGGTATCTACCCCGCTGTGGACCCTCTTGACTCCACTTCCCGTATTATGGACCCCAACATTATTGGAGCTGAGCATTACAATGTTGCACGTGGCGTTCAGAAAATTCTTCAGGACTACAAGTCACTCCAGGACATCATTGCTATTCTGGGTATGGATGAATTGTCTGAGGAAGATAAGCTGACTGTTGCTCGTGCACGTAAGATCCAGAGGTTCTTGTCCCAGCCTTTCCAGGTGGCTGAGGTGTTCACTGGACACGCTGGCAAACTGGTGCCCCTTGAGGAAACTATCAAAGGCTTCTCTAAAATCCTGCAGGGCGAGTATGATCATCTACCTGAAGTAGCTTTCTACATGGTGGGACCCATTGAGGAAGTTGTGGCCAAGGCCGAAACCCTAGCCAAGTCTTAAATGAATTTAGTTTTTAGGATTTCCATTAATAACATAAGTTATGGCTTATGCATCCAATAAATTATGTAAACAACAAGCGCAGGTATTGTAGATAAACATTCTGTACCAGAAAAAAATAAAATTTATAACTTAAAATCTGTATTATTTAATTCTATCATGTTACATAACAACTAATTTGTTTCTGAAACAGAAAACTCGTTCAAAACATTTGTCTTGTTTTTAGGGCGGTCTAGGTGCGCGTGCGAGACTGCATACCTATAGCACGCACTAGCCTACAAGTTCATCATAGCCCGTCATCCAAGTATTTTTGCTATTAAAATAATGTCATTTTTACGCTATCTATGTTGGAATTGAGCCAATTTGCAGCGTATATGCCATGCCACCTAAAGATGTTTACATAAGGCATCACTATGTTCAGTGCGATTGGCATATTTTCTTGAAAACCCAAGGTCATTCTTAACATCATTTCAACGTTCATTAATTTTCAACTTTGATATAGGTACAGCTCACTTAGGAACCGCGACCAGCGTCTTACCACCTGCTAAGTACAGATGGCCGGTTTGTGATTTTGAATAATACTAACCTACTGGCACCAAAGTAAATAATTTAATGTCTGCTAGCACCCATCATGATCGTGTATGTAGGTATTTATCCATTTTTTATTTTCCATGGTGCTATTCATCGAGCACCATGCTTCCTTTTTTTGGGCTCAGCCCAAAAAAAGGAAGCATGGTGCATAAAGGCCCCCAAATCGATCAATTGCAACTGTAGTAATATTTTTTCAATCACTTCAATAGAAATATAGGTACTTAAATGAATATTTTGCGCATCGTTGTGTAGGTAACTCATCAGCATCACGTAACATCGACAATATCGCACTTGATCGTTTCGGGACCCTTTAGGTAGTTAGCAGCAGGCGCAGTACCTTTCTACACAGTTTATCGATCGAATACTGAAATTGCAGCCAGACAATCAGCTTAGTCCAATGATAGTACTTATCTAAATTATACAAGTCAATGGATGGCTTAGTCATAGTCATTATGAAGTAGGTATGCTGGTATGCACGGCATGAATTACATAAATAAGTAGCTTAGTAAACTTGACAGGACTGGCTGGAGCGTTCAGCAAGATCCCGGTGGCGCGGCACACTGCTTGGCTACATGTGCGCGGAATCGATTGTGTTGTGGTAAAGTATCAAGTGAACAACGCGAACCACCTCTGTCAGGCGCACATACAATACAACGACAATGTACAGACGCCAGCACATCAAGCTACTACAATCTGTCAAATTTCTTTAATAGATTTTCAACTTTAAATATCTGAAGCATAAGGTTCAAAGTTGATTGGGAAAATTTGACAGTTTCGGGTAGCTTGATGTGCTGGCGTCTGTACAGATCATCAGTGACTGCCTTGTTCCACCCACTTTTGAGTACCTATACGTCTTCTACCTTGTGTGCCACCACGAATGCTGGCAAATTAAAAGATGAACGAGAAACCAATAATGTCCTACTAGATAACTAAGGTGTCTTAGTGTCCAAAACTTCAAACACGCTATGCCGAAGGTACGCGATCGAACCGCGGCTGATTTTACGTTCCGACGTATTCGGCTGATATGACACACAATAAGTGCCGATCTTACGCGGCAGAAATTCAGTTGCGAACACGCGAGGCGCGGGTATGCCTGCCTCCCCCGCTGCTCCCCGCCCCGGATCTTCTTTGACAATAGAACCGGACTTTGGTCGCGTATAACGTGTGCTCTACAGAATAAGTTGCCTCCGAATTGCCGCTGACTTACGCTCGACCCAAGTTCGGCTGTACGCTATAACGTGTACGTTACCCCAGCAAGAAAGTGTCTCCTAGAGTTATAGGAGTAGAACGTATAATATGTGCCCTATCTGCTGTAAATGTGCCCCCAAATAAAAAATGTGTGCCCCCTGTCGTTTTGGAAAAAAACGGAAAAAACGATTCCTGCTGGGGTAACGTTTTTCTAGCAGGAAAATTCTAAACGAATGATCGGAGAGAGAAAAATTGTGCATGGCCAGAGAGCTTATATGTGTGCCAAAATGTGCCCCCAAAAAAAAAATCTGTGCCCCTTCAGGTTTTCGAGATATTGCATTTCCTGCTGGAGTAACGTTTTGATGAATCGTATATCTCAACAACCATTGCATGTGCCCCTGTAGAGTAAACATACACGAGTAGCTCTTAACGTGTGCCCCTTTGTGCCCCAATTAGTTTTAAGAAAATATTTATAGTTTTCAAGTTATAGCGGTTTTATGAAAACCCGAAAAAACATCGCAGCGCCTAAATTGGACAAGAAACAAGTTCGCTGAAAACTGTATTCGGTCCTTCTTGACGCTAATAATAACCATACAAAGTTTCAAAACTATTCATGCATGCGTTTTTGCTAAAAGTCAAAACGATGGTGTCCTAACTTTGACGGCAAAATACAAGGAACCGGCTCAATCCGAGATGTGTAGGTGTAAACCAAAATCATGTGCCTTTAGTCAAAAATATATGGTGAAAATATTCAGCTTGGAATGTTTCGCATTAAGTAAATATTAACAAAAAACCAAAATATGTAAACAACGGCTGGTTATCCGACCAAATTTGAATGACTACTAAAAAGCGACTGATTCATACATATCGATGACCTTCTTTATTGGACGTATTATACCTAAGCGGTCCGTACAGTCGCGTTCAAAAGTTTTGGGGGCTAATTAAAAAATATATTAAATGCACCTTGTGACTATAATAAATTAAACAGCTTGTTGATGTGGAAATTATTATTTTTATTCCCTTAATTTTAATTCTTAATGTAATTATTGCATTAAATCACAGATCAAACTTCCTACCTATAAATATTAGAAATTATTTGCACGTTGTGTAGTCATTATTATTTAAATCACAGATCAGTTTTTCATCTATATATAATCAGTAAATTCGCATCACAAAAATCACAGAATCAAATATCAAATAATATTCTCATCAAAATAATATTCTAATCATCATACAACCTAGCACTGGCTTGCAAATTGCAAAAAACGTAAGAAAATTTGTATTTCGCGGGCTACCCTGGAGCATTCATCATAACCGTGTACAATTTTCTCTATTCTACCAACGATTATATTAAAGCTGATTATCTACATAATCAGCTTTAATATAATCGTTGGTAGAATAGAGACATACATTGTCACATAATTTTGATTTGATGGCGTTTTAGATATATAAGTGTCATTCCACAGTCAGGTGATAATGTTGTTACGTATATGGGATAAATATGTTTATTTATAGCCAAATACCATCAGATAATTTGTGCAAATTCGATGTTTACAGTTATATCTTTATGCGGTTTACTATACTAACACACTTTATCTGAATCTATGTATAAGCAAATTACTCGTAAGAAAATTATTTATCTGTGATTTAAAATTTAATATTTTTTTACACAATATTATACTTAATACTGATCTGTGATTTTTTGTGATGCGAATTTACTAATTATATTATTATGTTAGACTTAGATGAATAACTGATCTGTGATTTAAAAAATAATGACTACACAACGTGCAAATAATTTCTTTGATCTGTGATTTGAAGTAATAATTACTTTAAGAATTAAAATTAAGGGAATAAAAATAATAATTTCGACATAAACAAGCGGTTTCATTTATTATAGTCACAAGGTGCATTTAATATATTTTTTAATTAGCCCCCAAAACTTTTGAACGCGACTGTACGGACAACAGCTTAGGTATAATACGTCCAATAAAGAAGGTCATCGATATCTATGAATCCGTCGCTTTTTAGTAGTCATTCAAATTTGGTCGGATAACCAGCCGTTGTTTACATATTTTGGTTTTTTGTTAATATTTACTTAATGCGAAACATTCCAAGCTGAATATTTTCACCATATATTTTTGACTAAAGGCACATGATTTTGGTTTACACCTACACATCTCGGATTGAGCCGGTTTCTTGTATTTTGCCGTCAAAGTTAGGACACCATCGTTTTGACTTTTAGCAAAAACGCATGCATGAATAGTTTTGAAACTTTGTATGGTTATTATTAGCGTCAAGAAGGACCGAATACAGTTTTCAGCGAACTTGTTTCTTGTCCAATTTAGGCGCTGCGATGTTTTTTCGGGTTTTCATAAAACCGCTATAACTTGAAAACTATAAATATTTTCTTAAAACTAATTGGGGCACAAAGGGGCACACGTTAAGAGCTACTCGTGTATGTTTACTCTACAGGGGCACATGCAATGGTTGTTGAGATATACGATTCATCAAAACGTTACTCCAGCAGGAAATGCAATATCTCGAAAACCTGAAGGGGCACAGATTTTTTTTTTGGGGGCACATTTTGGCACACATATAAGCTCTCTGGCCATGCACAATTTTTCTCTCTCCGATCATTCGTTTAGAATTTTCCTGCTAGAAAAACGTTACCCCAGCAGGAATCGTTTTTTCCGTTTTTTTCGAAAACGACAGGGGGCACACATTTTTTATTTGGGGGCACATTTACAGCAGATAGGGCACATATTATACGTTCTACTCCTATAACTCTAGGAGACACTTTCTTGCTGGGGTAACGTACACCGCTATAACGCAACGTAATTTCGGCATGTCGTCAGTAATTCAAATAGCATTGAAGGCGTAATCATTCCGAACTTCGGTCGCGTACCTTCGGCATAGTGTGTTTAGACACCTAAATTTTATTCATTTAATTTTGATGAAATTTTTTCAGTATTCGTTTTTATTACTTCAAATAAAACTCAAACTTGTGGCTTATATAATCAGTTTATTTTAGGGTCTTATCGCTTTCCTCCAACCCTGGGGGCTGATTTTTGACTGACTTTAGCGGCCTTGGCCTTAGGTGCTGCCTTAGCCTTGGCTGATGGTGCTGTGGCCTTCTTGGCAGCCTTTGTGGATTTCTTTTGTTCCTTTGCAGCCCTGGAAAAAAGATAAGTTGTTAGATATAGCAGCACCACAGAAACAGAAATCAGTTAGGTTTAATAATGATCACAAGCTTATTTTTTTGAATCTGTGAGTTCTCAATGAGATTCCACACTCATTTTAGATTTGCATGATTATTTTTGATTAGTGTGTGTACCATGATACAAGAGGATCCCTGAGTGTCTACATACACAGTACATGTCTGGAATGCATTACTTTTTTTTCTTTCTACCTTCTTGCAATTGAGCCATTACTAAGCACCACATAATAAAGTGATCATAAGTTTAGACAGGATTGCATGTATATGAGCAATATTATGCAATAATGAAAACTAATATTTTATGTTTCAATATTCTGAGCTAAGATCCAAAATATTCATTTACAACATGGCTCTAGTTAGCTGTCACCATAGATATTTTCATGCAAAAACTCACTGAATATAATTTTTATAATAATAATAATTATTATGTTGTGTTTTATTAATCATTTTTTTTTTGTAAACATAACTTTTCTTATACTTACTTGATAGCCTGATCCCTCTGAGCTTTGCGCACTTCAGGCTTCATGTTACGCTTGGCCATGATGTCACTGAGTGAGGCACCAACGATGGCACGCTGGTACTTTTGGGTTCTCCTTGTGCGCTTCTTGGTCTGCTCTTCTTCTTGACCCTTCTTGAACTTGCGCCTGTGAGAAAGAATTGGTTACTGAATATTTATGTAATGTAATGTAGTAAAAGTTACAAAATTATAGGACACTCCAGTCCTATAATTTTATAACTTTTACTACATTACGATAAACAGTTTCATATAAAAACCCTATATGATGCTACACAATTATAATCAGCTATTTTGAGTTTAATACTGATTCTACACAGACTGATTTAGGAGATATGCACCAAATCCAACAATCTAAGGACAATACCATTGTTTCTCATTATCTAGCAAATTAGGATTGGGATGCCTAGGGGTCAAAATTAGGGCAAGCCTTTATGATTTCCCTTCAGCACAAACAACAAAGGAATGCAACAAATTATGGAAAATTGAATTCATTCATCCCAATCATTAAAGGAGGAATACAAAATCCTTCCTTAGTCACTTCCGTTTTATAAGGAACTCTTGTCCAAAATTATTTTGCTGCCTCTAGAATTCTAGAACCAGTGGTTTAGGCTGTGAATTGTCTTAGTGAAAAGAATAAGTTAAGGTTTGTCATGACTGGGGGACTTGGCAACATCAATTTTATTGCTTTTTTGTGAACTAGGAAACTCTCTGAAAATGTGTATTTTCATTACCAAATATTCAAGTATTTTCTAATATCCTTTCTTGGAAAATTAAACACAGGTCAAACATGAGTCATTAGTTCTTATATTATTATTTTATATCCTGTATGGGTAAAGACCTAAAAAAAGCAAATGAATGAGTGACATCTTATGAAATCTTGGGTCATGGTTAGTTGGAACTCAGTAACAAAGTAATTACAGTTATATAACCTAACGTTGTCCACTACTTCCACTAGTGTTGCCTAACTATCGATAATTGATCTGTTGATAGTTGACCTCAAAAACTAGAAACAACATCGATAGTGCTATTAACCCGTCGCGCGTCTAATTAGCAGACACAATAGAAATTTTATTGTTATCGGTACACATGGTGTACACTCGACATGCAGAGTTCGGATATAAGTCATCATTACCTAGAACAGAATATTGATGAAGTTAAAATATCAAGTTCTAATACAATTGATAGTATCGCTATTCATTGTTGTAGGACACACTTTTATAGCGATAGTATCACAACTCAATACTATTGCTCTTCATTAATAGTATTACTATGTTGCCGATTGATACTATCAATAGTTTTGTAAAATTCCAATACTATCAATAGCCCTATCAATATTGTTACTAGCTTTCGAGGGTACGATAGTATTGAAATACTATCGAGAGTCAATCGCTAATTGAGCAACACTATTGTCCACCAATCGAGGTTATAATCGTTTGGATAAAGTTAGGTTAGTTTTTGTAATAAAAACAAGTAGATTATATTGATTGTCTAGCAATAGCGATACGAATTTTGAATAATAAACCAAAATATTACCTGTACAGCACTGTCCATGTCACTTTACGAGGATTCCTCCTCATCAAATGTGCAGCCTCACATTTCGAGTTCAAGAATGTGAAGGTCTGAAAAATAAATTACGACACACTGTAACTACCGATCCATGAGAATTACAACGAATTTGGAGCATCAATTTTGATTAGAAATACTCAATAAATAAATAACATGTTTACATCAAAAAATCATGTGAGACGTGTTGTGAAAGCCGGCTATTTGTGAAGCCTATCAGATTTCTATTCAAGGAAAAGGTAAGAGTAACAGCTATGCTAATAGGTATTACAAACAACAAGTAAATATTACCTTGCCGTCCACCTTAACCATGGTCTTTCCATGGCCAGGATAGATCTTGTACCCACTGTACGCGCAAAGTCCGATCCTGAAAATCAATCACACACAATGATAAGACATCACAGCACTTTTAGAATATGTCACATTATCTATAAAATAGCATTAGATCATTCAGATTGTGCAAAATTTATTTGGAAATTACGAAAAACGTACTTCATTTTGACTTGTCGAAACGAAAAGGAGAATTACATAGACAAACGTCAAATAAGAAGTAACCACAGAGAACCATGTTTTTCTGTGAGACGAAATTACTGACTGCCATTCACGGCGAGCTTACCGATCAGGTTACTAATCGACTAAGTAAATTCTAATTTGATAATTCTAAAAAAACTTCTAAAAGTTTCTAAAGGCTAGTTTACACAATGTGAGCTGAGGGATGATTCTCGTAATTTAAAGGACGTTTACAGTCTGCTCTATCTCAATCTGTCAAAAATACCTATAGTTTCCCTACATTTTTGACATTTTGTTTGTCGCCAAGATGAGACTGCGAACGTAATTTTTGAACGTTTTAATTACGAGAAGTGTAAATTGGAGGTCCAATCCAACCGCTCTACTTTCTAAATTGTCTACGATCTAGGACAGTGTAATCACGGCACTACGATTTAGAACGACTAGTCGGATTAATCTTAACTAAATTAATAGAAATGTTTGGGGATTGGGGAAATGCCCTATCTTTATTATTAAAAATGATTTTAATAAGTCACTACGCGATGAAGACTCTGAGGTTTTATTAGAAATTTACAAAAATTATGACAAAATCGCGACTAAGTCACGTATTTAAACGTGACTTTAAAATGTCTGTGACTACCGTAGGACCACCACGCCAACCGCTTCCATATTTGGTAATAATTAGTGATCAATTGGTACTAATTAGTACTCGAACAACAAAATTGGTACCTACCTTAGTAGTTTTCGAGAAAATCGACTTTGAAGGTGGTCCTGCGGTAGTCACGCTCCCTTCAGCAGGACCACCATGAGCGCCGAAAAAGGGCCCACGCTACAGCTATTCTAAGTATACAAATAATTAGTAGGTACCCATAAATGTGATTTATTTCGTAAAAAAAACAGAACTGTAATATTTGTATTTACCGAGAAATCAACGATGATAACTTTCTCGCAATTGTTCAGCAGGACCACGATTTTGAATGTTGATTCCAAGCTAGAGAAGCTTGTCGCTTTCCTCAAACCTACGTAGAAAATTAGTACCCTGCAAGAAAAAATTAGTACCCAAAATTCAAAATTAATACTCCAATAGTTTACGAGATATACGATGCCATTGGTGAGGTGGCGGTAGTCACGGTGCCAAATTTTCATTTCAAGATTTCCCTATTAAAAACTCTGTGATTTCTTCCCAAATTTATACAAAAATTAGTACTCCTAAAGAAGTTAAAGCGACTAAAAATCCAGATTCCTAAGTGTTGTATTTTAAGAGAAATTAGCTTTCATTATTTTTCCATACTAAATCTCCGCGTATAACCCGACCGTAGGTTGTTGTTCGAGTACTAATTAGTACCAATTGAGCACTAATTTTATTTACCAAATATGGAAGCGATTGGCGTTGGTGGTCCTGCGGTAGTCACGGACATGACTTTAAAGTCGCCATCGATAGAAAATTCGAAACGTGCAATCCAGTACGATCCTTCTTCACGAATGCGTCGTCGGCACAGAGTACAGTGCGTGCCACATAAGAAGAGACTTGACCCCGCCTCCCCCGCCTCTTTCCGCCGCCCCTATGACGTCCGGTCCCGTCCCGCACTCAGACCTCATACCGCTAAAGATACCTAAAATCGTGTTCTGCGCATGTCAGACCACGTGGTGTGTCAAGTCTCTTCTTACGGGGCACGCACTGTACACTGTAATGGTGTAATGTGATCGCTAGCTTCCGACTTCGATTTCCTAAAAAAAGTGTACGCAAAATACTCGCATTGGCGTGGAGTTGCGGACAACAGCCCGTTTTACCTATTACCTACACCACAGAGTTTTACACTCTCCATTCAACGTGTGACCGTGGCGTGGCGAGCCGAGCAGGCGAGCAATGTGACCAACTTTAAATTAGAGATCCTGCCCCACTTAGGCAAGAAAACTGACAAATCCTGCCAAAACCGAAAGCACAAAATGCCAAAATAATTTAAAATAAATAGACACGTTATTTTTTGGAGTTTTATTTAAAATAATTCATCTTAAAGTCTAAAAGTGTACTGAATTAAATTATACATTCGTATTAGCATCGTATTCTTCTTGATCACTTTCTTTATACATCGCTTTTGTCATTTGTTTAATCATTTCTTTAGTTGGCTGGAATGAAACGCAGTCACCATATTCACTAATGCCCCTGTTTAACATGTAAAATAGAGGCGACATTTTTATTAATAAATCTATTCCGCGTTTTTGTTTTTATGAGGTTGATTTTGCGAGAATATCCTTTCACTAGCAGCATTCGACATTGGCACTACAAATCCAACTAGAGATGTTATGGGAAATCCCCTAACCAAAAGTCTTTGCGTTGCCATAGGCATTTTAAAATTCCTACTTACTTTTTTTTCCTTTCCCGATACTGCATCCTACTCTTTTTGTGGGCTGTAGCGGCTATACTGCCAAATCTGTCAGCTTATATTGCTAATACTGCCGGATTTCTAAAACGTCAAACAAAAGTGCCAGAGTAAAATAAAAGGCTAAACCTGCCAAAAAGGCAGGATCCTGCCACATATGGTCACACTGCAGGCGAGCTACTGTCTCGCGAGTGTACTACTTTATCTGAGTCTCGCGATACCTACAGAGAGTGACAGTAGTAGTCTATTACCAGTTTGTTGTTGTCTCTAAACACAACAGGCCTTATAAAAAAAAATGTATTTTAGTCTATTATTTTCTAACCTCAAATTGTAGCCTATCGAACAAAGTAACCAAAAAATTCCCGATAGATTATTATTTTAATATTGAATAATGTTTAGCCAAATGAATTGCCCAGATTTTTTAGAATTTCAAGTAAGTATTTACCGGGTGTTCAAACTTTGTATCACACAATTTGTATGATTTATATTGTTTTTTAATCGGTGATTCCGTTTCTTTATTTATTTTACAGGATGTCCTGAAAAAAATGCGTGTTATGGATGATAAAATACTTTATGCCCTTAATACTTCAATACCCACAGAATCTTTCGCGGGTAAAGTTGATGCCCACTCGGCTTGTGAAGATCTATATTCTCAAATAAAAAAAGGACATACAGACAGAGAAAATGTTATTAAAAATTGCATCTTAGCAACTGCAGAAACAGTAAAACATTTAAAGACAGCTAAAGATAGTAAACCTGATGACTATGATGTAATGAAACATCTGAAAGCTGAACAAAAAAAGGTAAACAACTGCCTAAATTTAAATGTTGTATTTATTCACATAGCCAAAAATTTAAACAAAATTGTCAGACATTCAATGCCTACTAAATGTTTTGTATCCTATGTATTGACTCTAAGGCTTGGTTTCTTTTTTGCAGCTGAGACTTTTGCAAACAGAACTCAGTGTGGAGGAAGTCATAAAAGAAAAGACAACGAAGTTATTTACAGAGAAATGTAGAACTTACTACAAGCCCAACAACTTATGAAGACTGATGACATGCATTTTATTTATCCTTGTTTTGGAACTTATAGTGTATATACTTATAAATAGAATATAGACTGTTAGCTTTTTTTTAACTTCCAGCCCTGTCTCCTTAGCCTCTATATCAAAGTACCTTCCAACAGCCTTTAATGTCTTACTAAACAAAAATATCTATTTTTTTTACAGCCACAAGGTTATATCTATTTTCAAAGATACAATTTAATTTTTTTTATTTTAGAAAACCATGCCCTGCACTAGGAATTTCTCCTGTATTGTGGGTGCGTTTACAAACATTTAAACTCACATACACAAACAGCCAGACCCAGAACAATTACTTGTAGGTCATATAAATATTTGTTCCGTGCGGAAATCGAACCCGCGACACGCAAGCAGCAGTCAATCACTAACCACTGCACCAACCGTACCATCAATCAGTTTTGCTTCTACCTACTATTTTGATTTTCATTGATAAGATACATTTTAGCTTGTATATCTATTAGCTGACTGATAAACTCTGATAGAAAACATGATAATGCTAGCATGTTATCATGTTTTCTATAAGAGTTTATATGAATAAAACATTGTTTTTAATTTAAATGAATTAACAAGTAAATTAATAAATTTTAACTATTTTTTATACTTGCCAAGTAGGGTTAAGGAAGCTAAAAAATAAATACGATTAAAAATTAGCTAAGGTATACATTTATATTTATTTAAAAAATCTTCATAAATTATCCAGATAATATATTTTTATTTAACAGCATCTGAAGATATATTCAGAATCGGGCACTAAAATCACAACTTTAAAAAATAGGTTGTTATTGCACAACCTATTAAGCATAAACAGGAAACAATAACTTCGAGAAAATACTAACATCTACATAAAAGTCATACATTTGATTGCAAATCTTACATCATTTGTTAGCTTTAGCAGCAGCAGCAGCTTCCTTTGCGTTGAATTCCTCTTCATACTTTTTGTGCCACTCAAGGTTGTATTGATGAACAGATTCACCTCTCTTCGCTGCCGACTTTCCTACCAAAATTGCTCCAAAACTAGCAAGTGCTGTGAGTAACATAAGCACATTTGCAATCTTGATTCTGGCTTGGCTGCGAGATTTATCTATAAGTTCACCACTGAAATAAAATGTTGAATTATTAGAAAATACTTAAAAACATGACTGTAATACGATAACAACAATAACATAATACTGATTGAATTACATACACATAAAGCAATACCTGTGTAATTAGTCAAGTAAACATAATAAAACAAGGATAATGTGTTTTTAATTACAACTTCAATTATTACCACAAGAATAAGAGAATTTATACATAACAGCACTGCACTATGATTTAAATGATTCAAGGTCATGCAGGACAACTTATTTTTTAGGCTATAGATTGAATGATACATATCCGTTCAATCTATTCCAATAAATTTTAAGAGAAGAAGAAGAATGTTTTAAGGAAACTTCTCTTAGTCTGTGATTTTTATTATCTAGTCACATGCGTCAAAACTAACGATTACATAAAAATATACAAAGCATAACAAAACGTACGAAACGTATGTGGGGATCTCCTCTTTGGTTTTGAACTTTTTCGTCCATACCAAAATGAACTTCTGGAATTCGGTAGGTTTATATCTTGGAGTCATACTGGTTCCTGCACCAGATTGGCTACTCGAGCTAGGTGTACTGGGAGGTGGTGCGCAATAATTCCTCCTTACTGAACAGAGGCATGCTCGTAATCGTAATGATAATATTTTATTCATTTTTATTCGTCACTTCGTTTCGTAAATTCTGAATTTTAAAATATATTTTGCCGGTAAAACCCCAATAATATTTACAGAAATTCACTTCTCAAGTTCTCAACCACTCCCCACTCAGATTTAACTTTTGATTTGACAGAATCAGAAATCAGAATGACAGAAATAACTATTGAACTAAAACTTTCAGTGTATCAAAAAGTACTCTGTGACTAAAACAGTGACTGAAACTGAAAGTAGTATAGTATACATACAAGAAAAAGAGAAGAGTCGAGTTGATGTGGAGTTGATTGAATGATAGATCAACAAACGTCACTAATCAAGGTCACAATGGCAAAACAAAAATTAGGTGAGGTGTGCATCGTGTGCTGCGTGCAAAAACAATTTGATTTATATTTTAAAGGCGAAAGCGCCAGGGTAGCGACAGCAACGAGCCTAAAGTTTTCACTTCAAAAAAAAAAAAAAACACTGTGTAGCTTAGTTTGATATGCGTAGGTAACGGCTATGTCATAGGACTTTTTATACCCTGTACCTATAGGTTATTGTTAATTTGTTAGACACGCCGCATCCCCCATCGGTAACTCTACACGTCATCCTAAGGGGGTGGATGTAGGATATCCTTCGCTCCCCGGGGTCGACGAAGGTATCTGTCAGACAGATGTATCTGTCAGACAGACTTATTGAAGAAAACACACGGTGTTCTTCTTCTGCTGCCTCTGACTGGGCCCTGGTGTGCCAAAACAGTTGTGCAATTCCCTCCGGAATACAGGCCAGGCAGGTATTGGCCCGCCTGATAAAGGCAGAGTGCAGTTGCAGTTTCTCTTGAGAAGAGGGTAGACCATGAAATGTGTTTTTAAAGGTAAGATTTTTTTTTATAGGTACTGCATAGCTAGGTTGTGGGCGAAGCCATAGACAAAATCCATAAATAAATTATACATAACTAAAATCCAAGAAGGTTCAAATCGTAAACAATCCCTTTGCTTTATCTGTGAAGTGACTTTTGGTGTTGCTAAGTAACCGAAGTTTCCCTTTATTTGACATAATATTTAGAATTCTCACCTTGTTGAAATGGTTTTGCTTTGAAAGAATTATTTTATTTTGCTCGTAATTGTCTAAAACAGGTTTACGAAAAAAAAACTATTTGGTTTATCGAATGAAAACATTATTTTGAAGGGACATTGAGGTTTTTTACTACTCAGCAAGCAAGGGATTTTGATTTTGATATCTAGCAACAAAGGTGACGTGATTGCTGGTTCAGGTAGGTACTTTCTGTCTCATCTGTTCGATGATATTTTAGCTACAATCTGCATCAATCTGCATGCAACTAATATTTTTTTTAAATAATCGATGGTGGATTGATTTGCAATATCTATTAGTTTTCTTTGTTTCATACTTCTGGTTCCTAAAATAATTGTAAGTACATTTTGATGAAGCTGTATTATTGGATAACGCATTGTTTGTTGCAATTTGGTTGCAGTTTTTTCTTTTAGTGTCGTCGATCGAATTGCTTTGATTTCAATTTTGAGTTGTCTATTCTTTTCGTTGAGGTTGTAATTAATTAATTATTTACTGCATCATCTAAAAATAGAAATAATGCATTTTAAATGGATTCCTAAATTAAGCAAAATACTATATTATTACGAAGTTGACAATTTATGTTATTGATAGTGCTGTTTCCGCCGTGTAAGTCCCTATAAATAATTCTTTGAGTGCATCTCTGTTATGGGTGAAAGAGTATTAATTAAGACCTCTAATAATAAATTGTCTATAAGAAACATTGCTCTATTAGTGAATTACTTTTATGTGATCCAATAATTTAACAGAAATTATATGAAATACATTCCTTTTTGAGGTAAAGGATGAAGAAAGGTTGTTGTTGTTTTACCTTTTATCAATTACCTAAATTATTTTGTTGTTAGTCAAGAGGGTGATTAATAAATGTATTCATTTAAAATATTAATTGATTGTCTTTAAGATGTCTGGAGGACACAAGCATCGTTACAAGAATGCAGGGTTGAGCGCAGATGAGTTGCGCCGCCGCCGGGAGGAAGAAGGTGTACAGCTGCGGAAACAAAAGAGAGAACAGCAGCTATTCAAGCGTCGAAATGTTAATCTTCCTGCGGCGAATGCACCAGATATTACTTTGCAGGTAAGTTTATTATTTTTAATTATATTAAGAAAAAGGCACTTCTTAGAAGTCAATCGTTTCAGCCATATTATTTCTCTTGCAGCTTCACTAGCAGCTACAATTTCGGCTTCTGTACTAGAGATCGCGACTGATGTCTGTAATTTACTTCTCCATGATATTGGACCTCCGTAAACACATACAAGTCCTGAAGTCGATCTTCCAGTGTCAGGATCCCCACCATGATCTGCATCGCTGTAACAGACCAGTTTTTTCTGCATGCCTTTTCTGTACGTAATGCAGTAATCTCGAGTACCATTCAAATACCGAAATATTCTTTTCACTTTTACGTTATCTCTTTTTGTAGGAGCTTCTAAGTGTCTGGATGCAACACTAAGAGCATAAGCTATATCAGGCCTGGTTCCCACCATCAGATATGCAAGAGCCCCAACCGCTTCTCTATAAGGAAATGAATTGTCTCCTCCAGCATCTTCTCTCAATTCAGAGTCTTTAACTATAGGTGTAGCGGCAGCCTTACTATTCTGCATACAAAATTTTTCAAGTACCTTCTTGGTGTAGGCACCTTGATGTATTTTGATAAAATCTTACTCTTTTTTAATTTCAAGTCCTAGGAAGTAATAGGAATTTTTGTTACTTTGGACCTTTATTTTAAATCGCTTCTTTAAATTCTCGATAAAAACATCGATTAGTGCCTGTGAAGTGCCAGCAATCATGTCATCGTCAACATATAGAGCTAGAAGTAGTCTGCCTTCTCCCTTTTTCATAGAGAATATACAAGGATCTTCTCCAGATTTGAACCCTTGTTTTAGAAGAAAGTCTTTGATGCAATTGTTCCAACACAACGGTGCTTGTTTAAGTCCGTATAAACTGCGTTTCAATTTGCATACTTTGCTAGTTCCGTCGTTATAACCTTCTGGCTGTTTGACGTAAATTTCTTCATTTAAACTTCCATAAAGAAATGCTGTGGATACATCAAATTGCGTAAGAATCATGCTATCTCGAGCAGCAATGCTTAGAAGCGTCCTGATTGAGCTCATTTTTGCGACTGGACTAAATGTATTCTCATAGTCAACGCCTTTCTTTTGAGAATAGCCAACAGCTACTAATCTGGCTTTATACTTCTCGATATTTCCATTCGAGTTTCGTTTAATCTTGTAAACCCATTTAGTTGAAATGGCTTTGCGTCCTTTGGGCAATAACATTAAGTCCCACGTTTCATTGTCTTTCAGGGAACTTATTTCATCATCCATAGCATCGCGCCATTTATCTTTGTCAACAGACTTCATTGCATCTTTGAACGTCTTTGGTTCTTCTTCATGATCATAGACCTTTTCAACACAATTTAGAACGAAGTCATCAAATCTACCAGGTGGTTTGATTGTTGAACGATCTCTTAAAGTCATCAGACTACTTCTAGCCCTATATGTAGACGATGGCATGATTGCTGGCACTTCACAGGCACTAATCGATGTTTTTCTCGAGAATTTAAAGAAGCGATTTAAAATAAAGGTCCATAGTAACAAAAATTCCTATTACTTCCTAGGACTTGAAATTAAAAAAGAGTAAGATTTTATCAAAATACATCAAGGTGCCTACACCAAGAAGGTACTTGAAAAATTTTGTATGCAGAATAGTAAGGCTGCCGCTACACCTATAGTTAAAGACTCTGAATTGAGAGAAGATGCTGGAGGAGACAATTCATTTCCTTATAGAGAAGCGGTTGGGGCTCTTGCATATCTGATGGTGGGAACCAGGCCTGACATAGCTTATGCTCTTAGTGTTGCATCCAGACACTTAGAAGCTCCTGCAAAAAGAGATATCGTAAAAGTGAAAAGAATATTTCGGTATTTGAATGGTACTCGAGATTACTGCATTACGTACAGAAAAGGCATGCAGAAAAAACTGGTCTGTTACAGCGATGCAGATCATGGTGGGGATCCTGACACTGGAAGATCGACTTCTGGACTTGTATGTGTTTACGGAGGTCCAATATCATGGAGAAGTAAATTACAGACATCAGTCGCGATCTCTAGTACAGAAGCTGAAATTGTAGCTGCTAGTGAAGCTGCAAGAGAAATAATATGGCTGAAACGATTGATTGAAAACATAGAGCAATCAACAATGACTCCTGTTCTCCATGTGGATAACGAGTCTGCCATCAAACTTGCACTAAATCCGCCATATGAGTTCCACAACAGAACCAAGCATATCAAGCTACGACATTTCTTTATACGAGAAACCATTGCTGATGGGACTATGATGATTGCAAAGATTGGTACTGAAAACCAAATTGCTGACATGTTTACGAAGGCACTGTATAAGCCAAGACTGGCTATGCTTTGTCGCCAGATTGGTGTGCATATTTAAAGACTCTGTTGTTCCCTAGCTTCAAGAGAAGATGTTAGAGTTTGCATATCAAAACTCAAGGAAGGTGAAGCTATGGAACCTCCATTGACAAAAAGGAACACTTTTCAAAGATTAAAAAGAAATAGTGGTGTCACTTCTGTCATATATATAGATAATTTTACTCCTATAAAAATGTGTTAAATATAATTAAACTTATATTACTTCATTTATGCCTCTTGATCCAATTACTTTAATAGGAGACAGATGTTCCATACAATCTCTGCCAGCCAATGTTTATTCTTGACTTTACATTTATGTGAATCATCAGCTGGAACATCTTGTCAGTATACCACTATTTTGACAATCTGTTTCAATTTTGCACATTGAACAGAATCTTTGTCAAATTTTTTTTAGGCTGGTTTTACAGAACCTCACTCAAAAGTCAATCATTGCTTTAAATGAGTTTTAAGTAATGCTTTGACTTTTGAGTGACTTGATGAAACTAGTCTTAAATAATGCTTGAGTCTTGAGTAAGGTTCTGTAATACGGGCCTTATGAGTAAGATTATACCAAACAATAGTTTTAATGAAGTTATGTTTTTCTCTTAACATTAACATTATGTTCATGCTATACACAACATAAAATAACCACACCTTCTTAACCCTTGGGCTGTGATGTACTGATTGTACACCCACATTTTGCCCGTAAAAGAACAAAAATTTAGTTTGAAATGTAATTGGCCTGTTAGCTATCCAATTACACAGTATGCAAGTCACTTAAACATGCTATTATTATTGTGAAAAGCAAATTCATCTCGTTTAGGACACATTGCAGTGAAGTTGATAGCATTGCAGCTATGTCACATTGCATATAACAGTGTTGGGCAAAATTTAATTGCAAGAACAATAATTGTTAATCTTTAATTATTAAAGATTAACAATTAATTAATTGGTAAATGTAACCACAACAACTAACAATTAATCAATTGTAATTGTGAAAAATTACAACTAACAATTAATCAATTGTAATTGTGAAAAATTACAACTAACAATTAATTAATTGTTAACTGTATTAGTAACAATTAACAATTAATTAATTTTCAATTGTTTTGTTAATTTTAATTAAAAATAACAATTAAAAAATACTGCTGTATAATATAAAGCCGGTATAATATAAATATACATTATACAGTATTTTTGTTTTTTATTATTATAAATGACATGGATGGATATCCATCCATCCGGATGGATGGATGGATGGATGGATGGATGGAGGGATGAACGGACGGACGGACGGACGGATGGACGGACGGACAGACAGACAGGCGGACGGACGGACGGACAGGCAGACAGACAGACGAACAGACGGACGGACGGACGGACAGACAGACAGACAGACAGATAGATAGATAGATAGATACACATCTATAACGGTTGATCACTACTGGGCGGTGTGTGTCTCATGGTTGCACCAAATGGGAGTCCAGCTCAGCATATGCCAGGTATAATACCTGACGCTGGTATTCTGCTGCATCCCGTTAGTGACACACGGATGTCGAGAAGACACATCTGAGTTTCAACAAAATGGTACCTACATAATGCGGCGCGTAATTATAAAGGTGGTAACCCACAGTTGACTGTCATACGCAAGTGTGAAGTTGGTTGGATAGATGGATGGATGTTCTTTAGCATCGTTGTGATTTGAAAGTTTATGAAACGAAAAAGCGACAATAAAAAGTGACATGTAAATTCATAAGATTTAACGTGGGAGAAAATGAGATAGGAAGCATTATACAGTGTTTTTGAAGGTTTCTTTTGCTTTTTTGCTGATAAAAATGCCTGGCTCAATGCTGGTCCTGCTCCACAACCACAACTAATTGACACATGAAAATACTGTTGGAGCTGCTGAAGATTGTAAGACTATCTTTGCATTGTATAAAATCAATTTCCTTTGTTTTGTATAATTGCATAGCACAGATGTGAGTTCTATGTACCCTATAGCTACCATTTACCGGGTAATAATAATTATGTCTTTCATTGACTCGAATGTGCCCTGGCAGCTGATAGTATGTCATGCTCACTCAAATGTCTCGCTGACGGTGGCGTGTGTGTTGGATCATTTAGCTCCCTTCAAAATGGTTGAGCTGAATGGTGCTGATTTATGCGTCATGTTCGTGAACAGGCGCCGTCAGTTGGGGCTGGTCATCACTTAGCTGCCTCGGCTTATTTTTAATTATTTTAATTTTGGATTGTTGCTTGTTCAGTACTATTTGTTGTACTCTGGACGCTTTTAACGCGTACGTCATTCTTAATTTTTTACATCGTTCTCACATTATATAATTTTAATATCAAAAGTAATGATGTAACTAATATTTTTGTAAAATATAATTTAAAAAGAGTGTCCATGGAGTTTCTTGCCCGTTCTTCTCCATAGGTACCTACGCTTTGGAATGGGCAACTAGCTTCATATTTTCTGACTGACCGACTTCTTGACAATTCAAAAGTGCCTGTAAATGGTTTAATTGAAATAAATGCTTTGAGTTTGAGTTTGAGTTTTCACTTCTACCACGTGTGAATTGCACACATGCTGGTTTTTTTCTGTAGAAAGAAAGATTTAAAAAAATAAACTATACTTACAGCCTTTGACCACATTGTTATTCGTCTGAAGTCTAATACATATTATAGCTTAATTTTCCTAAATCTTTACTAATTTCATTTTAATACATAAAGTTAATTATTAGTTTTAATTGTTTTATAAAACAACTAAAAAAGTTAATTGCAATTATTTTAATTGAGAGTTGCAATTGACATACGTTAATCAAATTAATTTAATTGCAAGGTGCAATTAAAAGTTCAATTGCGATTAATTTAATTGTAATTAATTTAATTGCAATTCCTTTTTTTGTCAATTAACAAGATAATTGACAAATTAATTGATTAATGCCCAACACTGGCATATAACTGGCATTCAAATGGAAAATTGCAGATTGCAGGATGCATTCATTTATTCCCTTCTTCAATATAGACTGTTCAAAACATAACTCTTCTTTGCGGTTGGATAAAATAGGAAAAGATTTATTTATTTTAAGGAAATCATATTCTGACCTCTTATACTTACATATTCTGCTAAAGAGAATTTGTGTATGTATGTTTATAATAAAATAAACATTGTTCTGTGTAGGATTTATTAGTACATGTGTTATAAGCCTGTAACATACTTTTACAGGATTATGGAGAATTATCTACAAGATGGTTTTAGAACGGTTTCAGACTAAGCTTTATTCTACTTTTTAGGATGACATCAATATATCACCATCAGATGACATCACTCCAGGAATGGTTGCGGCTCTGTATGGGGATAATCCACAAGAGCAAGTTATGGCAACTCAGAAGTTTAGAAAACTATTGAGTCAAGAGCCTAATCCACCAATCGATGAAGTGATACAGACTGGAATAGTTCCTAAATTTGTGGAATTTCTTACCAATAGCACTAATCCAACACTGCAGGTAATATGATCTAATTTTATCTTAGAAACAAATAGTTTACTGAATTTATCAGTCTTTTAACTACCATTGTCGAAAATAATGTATGTTTTCTGCTGTAGTGTCACACCAATAAGCTAGGATAGACACCAGAATAGCCACATAACAACACCATCATTAAAATAATGTGAGAATGATGCGTGAAAACAGGGCCACACTCAACACTTGTGGTTTGTCTTCAAAATAAGTATAGAACAAACTCAAAGATTTACATTTCAATGTGTTATTTTAGTTTGAAGCAGCATGGGCTCTCACAAACATTGCATCAGGATCTTCAGAACAGACTCGCGTGGTGGTTGAGTGCGGTGCGGTGCCGGTGCTGGTCAGCCTGGTGGCTGGCGGCGGCAGTGACGATGTGCGCGAGCAGGCCGTGTGGGCGCTCGGCAACGTGGCCGGCGACTCGCCGCGCTGTCGCGACACCGTGCTCGCAGCGGGTATCCTACCGCCGCTACTAGAGTAACTATTGCCCTATTCATACTTACATAAACTAACTACCTTTATGAGCAAAAACTTCTTAAACTTCACAACACCAATTTTTTACTATCCATACTATAAATGTCAATGTAAGTCTGTCTGTATGTTACCTCCTCTCGCCTAAATTACTGGACTGATAGCTATGAAATTTGACAGATAGGTAGCCTGAAACCTGGAGAAGGACACAGGCTACTTTACATCATTTATTTGTGTTAAAAAATTATAAAATACATAATACATGCAGATGAAGTTGTGGCCAACAGCTGCAGTACATTTAAATAGGAAAAGCCGAACCCCGAACTTACCCGAACTTGGGGATCAGATTGGGTTTATTATTATTTATAAAAACTAATACTGGATAACTTACCAACGTTTTTGTCTCTCTCTTGATTAGGGAAACTACAAATTGATAGTATTCATCTATCTAAGTATAATCACTGACATTGAATTGAAATAGGTACTATTAACACCTAAATGATGTACTATTTACATGTATGATATTGTGATAATAAAGTCTGGTTTTTTAATAGTTCTACTTGTAATTTCTTTTAGGATATTAAATAAGTATACCAGGCTGTCTATGACAAAGAATGCAGTTTGGACTCTTTCAAATTTGTGTCGAGGCAAAAATCCTCCTACAAACTTTGAAGCTGTCGCTCCAGGTGAGTCACTTAGTTTTTTTTATCTAACTGTTACTATTCCTATCTCCTATTCAGCTGGTTTAACATAAAAACATCTTGTTTGGTATAAAATTCCCTATTGAGCTGGGACATGATAAATCAAATCAAAATCTTCATTTCAAGCAATTACTCATATTATTACACAGCTGGATCTTTTGCTTTTCAGTATCACACACACACAGTGTTTCGCGTTTCAGTTGTGATTTGATACTACTATTCTTTTCGTACCATAGCCGAAGATACGTGACAAGTTAAAGAATTTAAATCAGGTGTTACTTTGCAATCCATGGCGACGCGATTAATATGTTATGCATGTTGCATAATAATATTAATTGCACCTTCTACATGTGTATAATTTTCTGGGCGGGAGACGTGCTGCATACAAGCTAAATAAATAGTTAGCAGAATTAACACTTAGATATTGTAATTGCATAATTGTTTTGTAGATGATAATTATGTGAATTAAATTGAATTTTAATGTATTTTCCAGGTATTCCAGTTTTAGCGCGGTTGCTACATCACACTGATGCAGATGTGCTAAGCGACGCGTGTTGGGCTCTCTCTTATCTATCGGATGGACCAAATGAGAAGATTCAAGCTGTGATTGATGCTGGAGTTTGTAGGCGGCTTGTGGAACTACTTATGTAAGGGTTTCACTGCAAATATATTTTCTATCTTCTTAATTGTAATCAACATATCTCCCTGAAAAACGACATCTTATCGTATTCAGGCGGCTTTACAATTTTTGCATTCAGATAATGTTTTCTGGCGAATAATTATTGTTTTCTGAATGATCAAAAATCGCCTAGTCTGGTTGACTTGAAAATATTTCTCCTTTATTCACATAGCACTTTATTCTTTACTGATAGTTTGAAGGAATATATGGCCGCGTCCTAACCGAAAACGATGGTTGCACGAGCGCTAAAAGTCCATTTCCAAGTTTTTCATCAGCACCAAAGGTTTGAACAATCTCACTGTGTAGAAGACAATTGTTTTGTTTGTACGCGATTACCGCGATCTTTTCTATTCTTTTCTATAAATATGACATAATCGCGTGATCAATCAAGTCACGTTTGTACGTCATATTTCATACCAATGATTGCGTGGAACGCGTATTCGCGCGACGATCGCTTTTGGTTAGGACGCGGGGTATAGTGAACACTCACCAACACGTTTATTTCACCAGGCACAACAAATCGACGGTAGTCTCAGCGGCGTTACGAGCCGTCGGCAACATAGTGACGGGCAACGATGCGCAGACGCAGGCGGTACTCAACTGCAACCCGCTGCCGAACCTACACGCTCTACTACGTTCCAGCACAGAGGCGCTACGGAAGGAGGCCTGTTGGACGCTCTCTAACATTACTGCCGGCAATGCGGCGCAGATACAGGTAAACTGCCTTCACAATTTAGGAAAATTAACTTTAATGCGCATACTTAGTAGTGGTGCAGCTGCAACTTAAATATTATACAGGTAAACTGGCTTCACCAATTGTAATTTTGGAAAAGTAGCTTTAATTCTTTCAAATGAAGTTTAAATTCTTCTGCAACTTATATGTTATGAACTTCTTATGACCTTAAAACCAGAGGACCGCGGTACAGCGAAGTGAGGCAATTGCGTGTGACAGCTTTTTATTACCTTATTGACAATCGAAAGTGAAGTGCCGAAATAAGGGGGATCCGTCGATGTAGTTTTCTTGCAAATTATAGCGCTGTTTTATGTTAATTTAATACGCGACATGTATGTATGTATGATATCAATATACCTACAATATAAATTTTGTATTTTCTTTACCATTTCAGGCAGTGATAGATGCTAACATTTTCCCAGCACTAATTGAAATTTTAAGGCAAGCTGAATTTAAAACGCGGAAAGAAGCGGCTTGGGCTATTACGAATGCAACTAGTGGCGGCAGTCATGACCAAATTAGGTATGAAACATTATTTCATGCCTCTCGGTTTCTGAAACACTGACAAGTCATTGATTTGTAAATCTCTATTAGTAGTATTTGTTGTTAGCCCTTGTTTCCCACCATGAGCGATTTTTTTTACTGCTTAGTGCCAAGAGTTGAAAATCAAACAGTGTATTTTTTTGACCGATGGATTGTCAATGCTCGTCTCAACACAGAGAGTTTAAAATACAGTGCGCGACAAAAAAAACGCCTGTGGGAACCTGTGCTTATGATTGGTTGTCAAAATAACAACAGAACCAAGTGATTTTTTTTTTTTCTCAAAAATCGGATTTCTTAGTACAAAGTTAATTAATAGGTACAGCTAACATGTATCTTTTCTAGGTATTTAGTGGAACAAGGTTGTATACCACCGCTATGTGACTTATTAACGTTAACGGACGCTAAGACAGTCCAAGTGGCTCTAAATGGATTAGACAATATATTAAAGGCTGGACAACAATCCGATCAACGTGATAATCCATATGCTGTTCTTATTGAGGAGTGTTTCGGTAAGTACTGATTTTAATTTGTCTGCTAATTAACTTGTAAATTATTGGTTTAAGAGGATCTTGTGCGTGCGGCAATGCACGTTAGTAGTAACACTTGAACTTCGAAAGACATCCTTCTTTCTATGAGATATAGGCTCTATATATATCTTTGCTCAGACATAAATATCACGTTACTTGCTCGTTATGCCACGGTTAGTATAGGATGTGTCCTATACTACCCTTGGCGCTTACAGGAATAGCAACATCGTGTTACTACCGGTTTATTGTTGGAGCCCAGTGTGGAGTCTACGTTTCAGAGTCTCAGACAGCTTAAATTAATTAATGTTGAGAAATTTATTGACTGTTATGTCCACGAATACCAAGACGTGAAATTCTCAGTGAAAAACCTCTATTTTGTTTGTTTTTAGGTCTGGATAAGATCGAATTCCTCCAGTCACATGAAAACCTTGACATTTATCAAAAATCTTTCGAGATAATTGAGAACTATTTTGGATCTGAAGAAGAGGACGGCAGACTTGCGCCTGCGGTGTCGTCGACTACGGACCAATATCAATTTAGCGCCGATCAATCGGTTCCAATGGGTGGCTTCCAATTCTAACCTAGGCTTATAATTCTACTTTATATTGATGCTGACCGTGCAGTGAGTATATCTTGTGATGTTTTGTATAATTTATCTTATTATTAAAGTCACAATTTTGAATTTGGCAAGTAAAATTGAAGTCAATCCTATAGGATCCCCTATAGGATTGACTACAATTTTACTTGCCATTTTAGTTTCCTATAATTTAACTGTAGAGTGAGAAATCAATAGACAAAGAAGTAGTGTAATCTAGGGCGGGATAATAAACTGTCGTACAAATAAATTGAAAATGCATTTTTAACCTTTTACCCAAATTAATAAAGTTATTTTACAAATAACACACACATGGATTTTATACTTAGATGTACTTCATCTCAAAAAGAATGACAATAAAAAGTTGGCCAGTCCTAAACTGAAAACTAATATTCTTACATGGCCGTCCAAGACCAAATTTAGTATAGACTGAATTGAGAGAACAAGTTTCATACTTTCGCCCACATATCAATATAAATTTTGAGAGATGTAGAAAAGTGTTTATAGTGCCGAAAGAGACAAATAATATCTTGCATTGCGGTATTCGTAATACAGGTTTGACATTTTGATATAGAAAAAAAACGCGTCTATTGTCTATTGGTTATTCTGTCTACGAATTTTACTTTATTGGCATCCATTCATACACTACTCGTGAAAAACAATATTTGGTAAATTGGTGTTTTGTATTTACAATGAACAAGCTTAGTTGAGTGTTTACCTGATTGGTCGGTAGGACACAATGTAACGTTTAAGCTGACACCGCTAATAAATATTTTTGTTGTTTTTCGGCTCTCACGTCATAATATTTCTAGCATATTCTAGTGTTCATTAGTGAACAGTGTGAGTGTGAATAAATAAGTTACCTACTATTCTATCCTTGTCACGCAAAACGGTTTTTGTACTGAATGGCTCGAAGCTATTTTGACGTTTTTGTGAAGAGATGTTTGCTGTGATGGTGAGTGTAGTGCTATCCCTGGTCCAGCAGACTTGAAAACGCTTACAACTTTCCGGTTGCCATTTTTTCAATCACTTTAAATATGGAAAGTTAAATGAATGTTGGCTCAACCATAAAACAAAATACGCGATGATGTGGCTTATTTTGGTATTTATGATGCTAGCAATTCTGTGTAAATTCTCTAGTGAAACTGTCGTGCGCATCCGTGAAATCGCGCACCATCGGAAACTTATTTAAAGAGTGAACACTGACTGACGAAACCCGCATTGTATCCTATGTGCTAAGCAGCGCTTCGGGTCACCGTGTTTGTTGCATCTTTTATGTCGTACCGTCCAACCAGGAAAGCGCCCTACAGGAAGAATACTGTTATGAATTAATGAAGCTTTTTCGCTACGTGTTGTTGTCTGTAAGGAAAGGAATAGGTTGTAGGAACATAATTATGTAATAATCACTTGACGATATGTCGTTAAAATCTAGCCTATGTAATTTACTAAGTAAGACATCAATGTAGATAGAGCCGCATGTAAATCCTAATAATAATTTTAAATATTTCCTGAATGCAATAATAAATCTTAGTAGACGTAGTGTGTGCGTTGCCAGGATTTGATATTTTGGAGCGTTTTTGAGGTCATTTTAGGCTAAATTGTCTCAGTCCAAATCCTGGCAACATTTGATTGTAGACAACTTTTAGAAAGTAATTATTTATCGTTGAAATGCGCGCCAGCCACTTATAATCAAACACTGACAATGCTACATTGCTACATACCATCCTGTAGTTTAACAGAAAAATAATATTGAACGCAACACTGATGAACTAGTCCAGCTGTGGGCTGATGATGATAATGAACTAATTCGTTGAGAGGGGCGCAACTACGAAAGATATCGGTGAAACATGTGTACTGCTGCGTAGGCACACGACCAATGATGATAATACCAGTTTTGTATTGTATATTCTGTTAAATGTTAGATGCTTCTGCCCACTCAATTGAGTCGCAAAAAACCCACAAAATCATAGCAATGTTTTTTGAACACCACTGATGTCTAACTTATTTTTCGAGGGAGTTTACTGAAGAAAATTTCTGTTTTCAGATATCTATGTGTATACAGAAGTGGGTAGTATCTACAACTTCGTTGCATTAACTGTTTTCTGATCAAACTATCTACACAATGCATAATTATGTAATTATATTGTGCACCCATTATGTATAGATTATTTTATTTATTTATATAATTAACAAAGGAGTTCGCCTTCTTATTTTTTTTACTGTAGATAATGGCGTATCTAGTTCATTTATTTTGTAGTATGTATTTGTTGGCCTTCAAGCTTTTGTTACTAAAATGATTAAACTTGTATATTGTTATGTGAAAAGTATCATTTCATAATGTATTACAGATTGATACCAACAACTGGTTATTTAATTTAGCCCCTATTTTCCTGGTTTTCGCGTTTCTTAACTAGAACCAGATAAGTGACAAATTGTGCGTACGCTGCTACGATTGTTCGAGTGATTTATCAACAGCCAATCGCAGCAGCTGTAGCAGCGGCCCCTAATTTCTTGAAAGTATTAGGTATACGGCAATATTAAAGATAATTTTATTTTCGTATCAAAACGAGAAACGAATTGGATTCGACTCTGACCAGGCGCGGGTAGCGGCGGGTGACCTTGCTCTCTATATTTGACAAAAAGTAGTGTCATGTTCATTTATTTATTTCTGAGTATATGGTATAGCTGGCTGGCTGGTATTTTTGTTTCAAGTTTAATTAATATTTTTCTTGGTAAAATTGTGGTGTTTCTTCTACTGAATGTCATTCGGGGTATTTTCATCCATATGGCTGTCTTATTCCCAACTTCAAAATAAAAAGCAGTTTACACAATCATTGTAAATACAATGAAGTCTAGCTTTATTAACAAATTTTACTATACAGGGTTACTTGTAATTCGACGTATATCCGTCAGGAGCTGATTGATAGGCCCGGCCAAAATGCAACAAATTGAACCCATGGGGGGTTCAATTTGTTGCATGTATGGAAATTCAATAGTTTTAGAGATATTTGAATTTTAAGGGTTTTTCGTTACAGTAATTAAAAAAATAAACTACATATTCAATGGGTATCATTCACTGGCCTTTATTATACAAGTATGCTGGACTTCAATTTGATTTTCGCCATTTTGGCGCTGAAAGCAACGTGAGAGACCGTGGAACTAATATTAGAGTCGGGACATATCCTTCGATAAAAAGAATATTTTTATGAACTTTATCGATCGTTATAACCACTGAAACTTATTACTTATGAGAAAAGATTCGAATCACTTAAAATGCAAATAAGTATCTCGAAAACTATTGAATTTCAGCCATACATATGGGAGGTTCAATTTGTAGCGTTCGGTCCATCAGCTGACGGATACACACATAACCCTGATATACAAATAACCCTGTGTGTATAGATGTTCTATAAATCATAAAAAAATAGGTATCCAAAACTTAGAATCTGCTGAGCTTGCCTTACCACGAAACTCCTATGTCATTGAAATATACTATAGTTCTAAGAAATGCATGTTCTTGGTGGAGAGTATCCCAAAATTTCATTCTCTCGTCAAACGGATTTCTACCTTTTGTAAGCTCTGACCCTATACTAAGGTAGTTTAGTTTATCTTTATTTGCAACAGGGTCCCAAGTTATTTGCAAAAGTGGATCATTGTCATCAGGTGTTGGGTTACTGAAAACAAATTTGTGGTTATTAAAAATAAAGCACATAACACGCTATTAAGGATATTATTATGATAGCGTCAACTGTATCATAACCAGCGTTACCTGGAATTAGCTTAGCACGTACTTCTCATCCATCCATCCGTACTCCAGACAAATCAAAGAAAATAAATATAATAAAATAACGATACTAATAAATGCGAAAGTATCTCTGTCTTTTAATGACACGGATAGACCATCTTTTGTTTACTGTATTTCGTGGTAGGTATTGTTTCTTCGTCATGTTTAATTTATGCAATTTTGCACTCTGTATAGAAAAACGTACAAGTATAAAGAAAAAATGGCACCCCCGACTATTTTTTAGTTGAGACATTCGCGTTTGTGGAGCTCACCTAATTCCATCCATCACTGATCATAAAGTGGAACGAAAAATTGAAAAACTATAGGATCCTAAAGAGGTAAAGTACTTCAACAGATTAAGGGAAATATTCAATGGTAAATCTTTACCTGGTTTTAGCGAAATTTGTCCACATTTTGACTACTCTGCTCCTTGTCATCACTGAATCTCGACTACCCTTGCAGATTGTTGGCATCTTCAAACGGAACAAAAAAGGCAGTTCTGCACAATGACCAGCAGAGTTCAGGAAATCTAAATGTGATGGTACTGACCACTCGCCAGGGAAATTCAAAATATAATAATATATCGGACATTCAGGTGCAAACTGACTGTGCAGTCTTACAGTTCTATTAACATAATATAAAAAATAGTAATCACTTATTAATTGTAAATACTGTGTTCTCGTGTCTGCCCTTAAATGCTCTTCGCCACCTAAATAAAATTTCAATAATTGTTGACCTATATTTTTTGTTAATTTATCTTCTCTTGCTAGTGATCTAGGTACAATAAGACTAGCATTCTCGTTATACTTTTCGTAATCCGAATAAAAATCTTCTTTTATAAATTGTATTACAGCGCCTTCTATATTATTACTACCAATTATTAAGGGCACTTTATTGAAATTTCCTGATTTCATGATCATAGGAGGACTTTTTGTGATAAATGCTGGTTGGCCCTCAAAGTCAACTTCAATGCACGGCTTGAAGATGGCATCAATCACATCACGGTCTGCTGCTGTTTGTAGTTCCTGAACCATGTTAAACAATGCATTCATTATGTCTTTTGCGGGTAAAGAACGTAGTTTTTCAACTAGTTCTACTTTAGAAGTTTCCTTTATGTCTAATTCATTTGCCAGGTCAATAACAGCTTGAGAGGGGTTTTTGGCTAAAGACCAACTATTCAATGCACTAGCGCTTTGCACGATAGCTTTATGGAACAGACCCGTCGCCATTGGGGATAGCATCATGAGATGGACCATAGCTCCACCTGTCGAACTTCCAAAAATCGTGACATTATCTGGGTCGCCTCCAAAGGCGCTTATGTTTCTTTGAACCCATTTTAAGGCCATGACTAAGTCTTTTAGTCCACAATTACCGGGTGCTGTAAAATCATTTATAGAGAGGAAACCAAAGGCCCCCATTCGGAACCCGCATCTTACATATACAACATCTTGGTCATTGATTAAGGATACATCAAATAAGTTATCCATTAGACCCGAATATGCATAACCTCCTATCCAGAACATAACTGGCATAAGGTTCTTAGGCTGTATAATTGGGGTTGAAATTTCAATATAGAGGCAGTCTTCTGAACCTTCTACTTCCTTATTTATGTTAAAGCATAAAGGCAAAGGCGCATTTTCAGTGCAATCTTTTACTTGATCCCATGGGTCGATTGGATTCGGTGGCTGCAAAAAAAACCACAATAATTATGAAAGAGTAAATATACAATTGCGAAGGCGGCGGCAGTTCGCAGACTGCAGCGAAACTGCCGTCCAACAGCAAAATTGATAATAACCTGGAATACAGTTGAAAATAGCGTGCAAGGTATAATTTCGCGCGCTTTTATGTTGCTCGTACCCACGCAGGCCGTATAATATATATAAGGTCCCATTAAAATAGATGGACAAACTTTTAGAAATCATTCAGACCACCAAAATAAGGACAACAGTAAAAAAATATACCTATAAGAAAAACGCATAGATACTTACAAGAAAAATAATCTGCTACCTAACGAAAATACACTAATGTGCCGGCAATTTATTATTTTAGGTCAAAATAAAATCACTTTAGTTAGACGTACTGAGCGCTGTGTTAAAATTTGTCCATCTATTTTAATGGGACCCTGTATATATAATAAATTCCATATAAATGACATTCGTCAAATCCACGGGCTAGGCACGGCATAAGAAATTACGTGAATGTTTATGTACTCGTAAGTCTTATTCCCATCACACTCATAACCTTTAATACCCATACCACCATAATCATTACGGTATGGTACGGTAACCGGTTTGTACTTTCTGTATATCATGGAAGTGCCAAGCCTATCGCGGTATACTTAAGTCTCCGTGTGACGACATCGAAGATAAAAATTAAGTGCTAACAGTATCAAAATAAGAATTAAAAGTGAGTTTAGTGCACAAAAAAATATACGCGTCGATTTGAGAACCTCCTCCGTTTTTTCGTCTGTAAAAATCCTTTGTTGTGCGGCTGTGCCATGCCGCCGTAGCCCGTGCCATATACATAGGTGAGCACAATGATTTCAAAAGAGTAATATGGTAATAGTAAATGGGTTAGCCAGTCATTTGCCTGCCTGTAGCTTTCTTACTATTATAAGATTATAAGACATGTGAATCATTATTAATGACTGTCAAGGAGAATGCGCACTGGTAGACCGCGAAATTCAAATTTTCTTACGTTTTTTGCAATTTGCAGGTCAGTGTCAGGTTGTATCTTGATCAAGATATGATTCGCGACTATAATAGATATGTATTTACAGATTTATATTAATTAGTTAGAATCATTATTAAAACTTATTTCTTTAAGTTAGATTTGTTCCATAAGCATTTTTCCTTAGGAGATTTTTTCAGGAACAAATCTAATAATTCTGTAAATACGTACCTACCTGTTATAGTCACGAATCATATTTTGATCAAGATACAACCCGACACTTACCTGAAAATTGCAAAAGAACAAGTTAAGAAAAATTGAATTTCGCGGGCTACAACTGCGCTTTCACCTTAGGTAACTTTATTTTATCACATAAATGATGTTTAACATTGTTGTTGTTTAAATATTTAATGTTGTTCCATTTAATTGATAGACAGTCTACTTTGCTGTTTGTGAATGTGAGCTAATGGAAAAAAAAAGTAACAGCGTAGGTACTGCTGCTCATACACTTGGCAATTTGCTGTTCTAATGTGTAATACTGTTGAGTTTACAACAATAATACCATTTTTATCTTAAGGGACAAATTGACTGCACAGCTATCAATGTATAATAATTATATACCTAGGTCAGAGAATTACTGTTACTGTTAGCCTGCATCATTCCACTGCTGGGCAAAAGCCGCTCCCCATGACTTCCAGCTCTTACGATCCAGGGCTAAAGTGGGCCACTGGTTTGTTTTCAGTCCCACTTCAGCTTTGCGGCTTTTTGAGCTACGTCGTTTCAGTAATGTGTTTTGGAGTGCAGTGTGGTGTTGCGAATATGGTCTGTCAATTTGACGCCTAGAACAGGGACTTGAAAACGAAATGAATTTCGTTCTGTTACCACTAATGTTATCGTATAACATTCCAAAAGTTGTAACAATACTAAAACCTAAAAAATATCAATAACGTTACATAAGAAAACGTTATAGAATATAATTTTCGTAGAACAATTTTATAAGTAACGTCATGGTATCAGTAACATTAAGCTTATCCGCTTGTAATAATGTTACAGGAGAAACGTTACAGATTCATTTGTAACGTTATTCCTCATATTTTTTTCGTCTTTTTCGTATTCTTATAAGTCATGAAGCTGGCAAAGTTCAGTATCGAAATGAATAACGTTATTATATCGTTATATGTACCTACTAATAACGAAATTATACGAATATTGATAATATTGTTAGTGAATAGTTTCAAGATTTCGTTCAGTTTGTCAGTATCGTTATAGCCAAGGAATTATAATTTTGTTACGATCCTGGTGGAACGGTAAATATTATCGTTACCGGAACTACGAAAGTCCCTGGCCTAATATACTTGCACTCCATTGCATGTTGGCAAACCTTGAGGTTAAACTTTTGAATGTTTGTCAAAGACCAAGCATGTGAGAATGAAGACTGTTTTATTAATTTATTTTAAATTAAATCCTAATATACGAGGGAGGATTGAAAAGTATTCGGCATAACTAAGAAAATAGACACACAAAATCATTAATATTTTTATTTCTCTACGTAATCACCATCAAGTTGAATGCACTTCTGCCACCTCTCCTTCAAAGCATTTTATACCATTGAAAAAAAAAGAACAAGTAGTCCTGAAAGTCAAAATACGCATCTACTGCTGCTTTGGCCTCATTGTTGAAAATTTCTGACCTCCTAAGTGTTTTTTTAGGTTAGGGAATAGAAGGAAGTCTGATGGTGCCAGGTCAGGTGAATAAGGCGGATGCGGTAACAGTTCAAAGCCACAGTTATGAATTTTAGCCATTGATTGCACTGGTATGTGAACACGGGCATTGTCTTGATGAAAGAGGATTTTTTTTCTGAGCATTCATGGTGGTTTTTCTTTTATTTGCTCACGAAAACGACGTAATAGGGTGCAGAGTTTATATTCTGACATTTTTCAAGATAATCAAACATAATCACGCCCTTCGAGTCCCAGAATACTGAAGCCATCATTTTAATGGTCGACATTGACTTAGCATTTTTAGAAGGTGGTGAACCAGGTCTTCTCCACTCTTTTGATTGTTGTTTTGTTTCCGGTATACTGTGATGAACCCAGGTTTCGTCCATAGTAACAAATCGACTTAAAAAATCATGTGGATCGGCTTCAAATAACTCCAAACAGTCGCGTGAAATTGTCAACCGCGTTCTTTTTTGTTCGACTGAAAGCAGCCGTGGGACCCACCTCGCTGACACCTTGTGGAAACCTAATTCGTTGACTATGTATCATGTTTTGTGTTCGTTCATAAGAGGTGCCTATAATCTCGGCTATCTTTCTTATTTTTAATCTGCGGTCTTGCATAGCTAAATCAAGTACCTTTTCTCGATTTTCGTTAGTAGTCGACCGTGAAGGCCTTCTAGTGCGGGGTTCGTCTTTCATGCTCTCTCTCTACCAGGCTTAATTCTGCTACCCATTTTTTTATGGTTGAATATATAACAGAGCAGAATGCCCTAATGTACCGACCATATCATCATGGATGGCCTTTGATGATAACCCCTTCTTATGGAGGTACTTAATCACAGCATGCTGCTCAAATTGCTCCATTTGCGGAAATTACGGCGGATTGCTTGATTAATAAATTTATAAAATCACAACTAATTATCGCACACGTTTCGAGCTTCGCACAGTTAACTAGACTGAACTGAAGTAAATAATGTGGGTAGTTTTAATTTGAAGAATTAAAAAATTCTGTATCAGGCTGAGTACTTTTCAATCCACCCTCATCTACATAATACAGAAATAAAATAGTATGGAATAATCATAACAAAGTACCATGATAGGTGGTGGAATATAGCGATAATAATGTTATTCTATAAAAACTAAAATGCAATCATCTCAACAAAACCTAGCATAGTTTTGTTGTGTGGCACCTCATTACCCATAAAACTTCTGAACGGATTTGGATAAACAGATTTTGACAAATAAAAACTGAATATTGACCAATATAAATTGATAAATTTTCCTATCTATGTATTCACTGATTCTGTCACTCCCATTGGAACAGTCATATTTCATTTGTAAATCCTGCTTCTGGAACCTTTGACAGTGGTGGTACACACATCAAGCTATAAGTACATTTCCAGGTTTAGCTGACCTAGCATTGTATAGGTTCTTCCTACAATGAGAAGTCGGCTTATACTGGAAATGTGCAGTTTGATGTGTTGCCGTGCATACTATACGTAACTATTAATTATGAAGCTGAAACTAGCAGCTACCAGCTAGCAGCCGACAGAGACGAAACATAACAGATAGGGGCCCGGGCCCCTATTTTTGAAAAATTAGGATCCTTCATTGCAAAATTACAAATAATATTAAAAACTAACATGACATCTGCTTATTAACAATAATTGTTGAATTGTAAATAATTAAAAAAATAAAAAATAAACAAAAATCATTCTACTGAGACAAAATAGTTTTTTACAATTAAACTATTAGAGTATCTTGGCTGGTATTACACTCACTACTTTTTCACACTAAAAAGAAGTTCTAGGGCAAATTTTAGCAAGTTCGTATGTGTACAAGAAAAGATATAGCTTCTTAAACAATTAAAAATCATTATACTGAGACAAAATAATTTTTTACAATTAAACTATTAGAGTATCTTGGCTGGTATTACACTCACTACTTTTTCACACTAAAAAGAAGTTCTAGGGCAAATTTTAGCAAATTTTAGCAAGAAAAGATATAGCTTCTTAAACAATTAAAAATCATTATACTGAGACAAAATAATTTTTTACAATTAAACTATTAGAGTATCTTGGCTGGTATTACACCCACTACTTTTTCACACTAAAAAGAAGTTCTAGGGCAAATTTCAGCAGGTTCGTATGTGTACAAGAAAAGATATAGCTTTTTAAATAAACAAAAATCATTATACTGAGACAAAATAATTTTTTACAATTAAACTATTAGAGTATCTTGGCTGGTATTACACCCACTACTTTTTCACACTAAAAAGAAGTTCTAGGGCAAATTTCAGCAGGTTCGTATGTGTACAAGAAAAGATATAGCTTTTTAAATAAACAAAAATCATTATACTGAGACAAAATAGTTTTTTACAATTAAACTATTAGAGTATCTTGGCTGGTATTACACTCACTACTTTTTCACACTAAAAAGAAGTTCTAGGGCAAATTTTAGCAAGTTCGTATGTGTAGAAGAAAAGATATAGCTTCTTAAACAATTAAAAATCATTCTACTGAGACAAAATAGTTTTTTACAATTAAACTATTAGAGTATCTTGGCTGGTATTACACCCACTACTTTTTCACACTAAAAAGAAGTTCTAGGGCAAATTTCAGCAGGTTCGTATGTGTAGAAGAAAAGATATAGCTTTTTAAATAAACGAAAATCATTCTACTGAGACAAAATAGTTTTTTACAATTAAACTATTAGAGTATCTTGGCTGGTATTACACTCACTACTTTTTCACACTAAAAAGAAGTTCTAGGGCAAATTTTAGCAAGTTCGTATGTGTAGAAGAAAAGATATAGCTTTTTAAATAAACAAAAATCATTCTACTGAGACAAAATAGTTTTTTACAATTAAACTATTAGAGTATCTTGGCTGGTATTACACTCACTACTTTTTCACACTAAAAAGAAGTTCTAGGGCAAATTTCAGCAGGTTCGTATGTGTACAAGAAAAGATATAGCTTTTTAAATAAACAAAAATCATTATACTGAGACAAAATAATTTTTTACAATTAAACTATTAGAGTATCTTGGCTGGTATTACACCCACTACTTTTTCACACTAAAAAGAAGTTCTAGGGCAAATTTCAGCAGGTTCGTATGTGTACAAGAAAAGATATAGCTTTTTAAATAAACAAAAATCATTATACTGAGACAAAATAATTTTTTACAATTAAACTATTAGAGTATCTTGGCTGGTATTACACCCACTACTTTTTCACACTAAAAAGAAGTTCTAGGGCAAATTTCAGCAGGTTCGTATGTGTACAAGAAAAGATATAGCTTTTTAAATAAACAAAAATCATTATACTGAGACAAAATAATTTTTTACAATTAAACTATTAGAGTATCTTGGCTGGTATTACACCCACTACTTTTTCACACTAAAAAGAAGTTCTAGGGCAAATTTCAGCAGGTTCGTATGTGTACAAGAAAAGATATAGCTTTTTAAATAAACAAAAATCATTATACTGAGACAAAATAGTTTTTTACAATTAAACTATTAGAGTATCTTGGCTGGTATTACACTCACTACTTTTTCACACTAAAAAGAAGTTCTAGGGCAAATTTTAGCAAGTTCGTATGTGTAGAAGAAAAGATATAGCTTCTTAAACAATTAAAAATCATTATACTGAGACAAAATAATTTTTTACAATTAAACTATTAGAGTATCTTGGCTGGTATTACACCCACTACTTTTTCACACTAAAAAGAAGTTCTAGGGCAAATTTCAGCAGGTTCGTATGTGTACAAGAAAAGATATAGCTTTTTAAATAAACAAAAATCATTATACTGAGACAAAATAATTTTTTACAATTAAACTATTAGAGTATCTTGGCTGGTATTACACCCACTACTTTTTCACACTAAAAAGAAGTTCTAGGGCAAATTTCAGCAGGTTCGTATGTGTACAAGAAAAGATATAGCTTTTTAAATAAACAAAAATCATTATACTGAGACAAAATAATTTTTTACAATTAAACTATTAGAGTATCTTGGCTGGTATTACACCCACTACTTTTTCACACTAAAAAGAAGTTCTAGGGCAAATTTCAGCAGGTTCGTATGTGTACAAGAAAAGATATAGCTTTTTAAATAAACAAAAATCATTATACTGAGACAAAATAATTTTTTACAATTAAACTATTAGAGTATCTTGGCTGGTATTACACCCACTACTTTTTCACACTAAAAAGAAGTTCTAGGGCAAATTTCAGCAGGTTCGTATGTGTACAAGAAAAGATATAGCTTTTTAAATAAACAAAAATCATTATACTGAGACAAAATAATTTTTTACAATTAAACTATTAGAGTATCTTGGCTGGTATTACACCCACTACTTTTTCACACTAAAAAGAAGTTCTAGGGCAAATTTCAGCAGGTTCGTATGTGTAGAAGAAAAGATATAGCTTTTTAAATAAACGAAAATCATTCTACTGAGACAAAATAGTTTTTTACAATTAAACTATTAGAGTATCTTGGCTGGTATTACACTCACTACTTTTTCACACTAAAAAGAAGTTCTAGGGCAAATTTTAGCAAGTTCGTATGTGTAGAAGAAAAGATATAGCTTTTTAAATAAACAAAAATCATTCTACTGAGACAAAATAGTTTTTTACAATTAAACTATTAGAGTATCTTGGCTGGTATTACACTCACTACTTTTTCACACTAAAAAGAAGTTCTAGGGCAAATTTCAGCAGGTTCGTATGTGTACAAGAAAAGATATAGCTTTTTAAATAAACAAAAATCATTATACTGAGACAAAATAATTTTTTACAATTAAACTATTAGAGTATCTTGGCTGGTATTACACCCACTACTTTTTCACACTAAAAAGAAGTTCTAGGGCAAATTTCAGCAGGTTCGTATGTGTACAAGAAAAGATATAGCTTTTTAAATAAACAAAAATCATTATACTGAGACAAAATAATTTTTTACAATTAAACTATTAGAGTATCTTGGCTGGTATTACACCCACTACTTTTTCACACTAAAAAGAAGTTCTAGGGCAAATTTCAGCAGGTTCGTATGTGTACAAGAAAAGATATAGCTTTTTAAATAAACAAAAATCATTATACTGAGACAAAATAATTTTTTACAATTAAACTATTAGAGTATCTTGGCTGGTATTACACCCACTACTTTTTCACACTAAAAAGAAGTTCTAGGGCAAATTTCAGCAGGTTCGTATGTGTACAAGAAAAGATATAGCTTTTTAAATAAACAAAAATCATTATACTGAGACAAAATAATTTTTTACAATTAAACTATTAGAGTATCTTGGCTGGTATTACACCCACTACTTTTTCACACTAAAAAGAAGTTCTAGGGCAAATTTCAGCAGGTTCGTATGTGTACAAGAAAAGATATAGCTTTTTAAATAAACAAAAATCATTATACTGAGACAAAATAATTTTTTACAATTAAACTATTAGAGTATCTTGGCTGGTATTACACCCACTACTTTTTCACACTAAAAAGAAGTTCTAGGGCAAATTTCAGCAGGTTCGTATGTGTAGAAGAAAAGATATAGCTTTTTAAATAAACGAAAATCATTCTACTGAGACAAAATAGTTTTTTACAATTAAACTATTAGGGTATCTTGGCTGGTATTACACTCACTACTTTTTCACACTAAAAAGAAGTTCTAGGGCAAATTTTAGCAAGTTCGTATGTGTAGAAGAAAAGATATAGCTTTTTAAATAAACAAAAATCATTCTACTGAGACAAAATAGTTTTTTACAATTAAACTATTAGAGTATCTTGGCTGGTATTACACCCACTACTTTTTCACACTAAAAAGAAGTTCTAGGGCAAATTTCAGCAGGTTCGTATGTGTACAAGAAAAGATATAGCTTTTTAAATAAACAAAAATCATTATACTGAGACAAAATAATTTTTTACAATTAAACTATTAGAGTATCTTGGCTGGTATTACACCCACTACTTTTTCACACTAAAAAGAAGTTCTAGGGCAAATTTCAGCAGGTTCGTATGTGTAGAAGAAAAGATATAGCTTTTTAAATAAACGAAAATCATTCTACTGAGACAAAATAGTTTTTTACAATTAAACTATTAGAGTATCTTGGATGGTATTACACTCACTACTTTTTCACACTAAAAAGAAGTTCTAGGGCAAATTTTAGCAAGTTCGTATGTGTAGAAGAAAAGATATAGCTTTTTAAATAAACAAAAATCATTCTACTGAGACAAAATAGTTTTTTACAATTAAACTATTAGAGTATCTTGGCTGGTATTACACTCACTACTTTTTCACACTAAAAAGAAGTTCTAGGGCAAATTTCAGCAGGTTCGTATGTGTACAAGAAAAGATATAGCTTTTTAAATAAACAAAAATCATTATACTGAGACAAAATAATTTTTTACAATTAAACTATTAGAGTATCTTGGCTGGTATTACACCCACTACTTTTTCACACTAAAAAGAAGTTCTAGGGCAAATTTCAGCAGGTTCGTATGTGTACAAGAAAAGATATAGCTTTTTAAATAAACAAAAATCATTATACTGAGACAAAATAATTTTTTACAATTAAACTATTAGAGTATCTTGGCTGGTATTACACCCACTACTTTTTCACACTAAAAAGAAGTTCTAGGGCAAATTTCAGCAGGTTCGTATGTGTACAAGAAAAGATATAGCTTTTTAAATAAACAAAAATCATTATACTGAGACAAAATAATTTTTTACAATTAAACTATTAGAGTATCTTGGCTGGTATTACACCCACTACTTTTTCACACTAAAAAGAAGTTCTAGGGCAAATTTCAGCAGGTTCGTATGTGTAGAAGAAAAGATATAGCTTTTTAAATAAACGAAAATCATTCTACTGAGACAAAATAGTTTTTTACAATTAAACTATTAGAGTATCTTGGCTGGTATTACACTCACTACTTTTTCACACTAAAAAGAAGTTCTAGGGCAAATTTTAGCAAGTTCGTATGTGTAGAAGAAAAGATATAGCTTTTTAAATAAACAAAAATCATTCTACTGAGACAAAATAGTTTTTTACAATTAAACTATTAGAGTATCTTGGCTGGTATTACACTCACTACTTTTTCACACTAAAAAGAAGTTCTAGGGCAAATTTCAGCAGGTTCGTATGTGTACAAGAAAAGATATAGCTTTTTAAATAAACAAAAATCATTATACTGAGACAAAATAATTTTTTACAATTAAACTATTAGAGTATCTTGGCTGGTATTACACCCACTACTTTTTCACACTAAAAAGAAGTTCTAGGGCAAATTTCAGCAGGTTCGTATGTGTACAAGAAAAGATATAGCTTTTTAAATAAACAAAAATCATTATACTGAGACAAAATAATTTTTTACAATTAAACTATTAGAGTATCTTGGCTGGTATTACACCCACTACTTTTTCACACTAAAAAGAAGTTCTAGGGCAAATTTCAGCAGGTTCGTATGTGTACAAGAAAAGATATAGCTTTTTAAATAAACAAAAATCATTATACTGAGACAAAATATTTTTTTACAATTAAACTATTAGAGTATCTTGGCTGGTATTACACCCACTACTTTTTCACACTAAAAAGAAGTTCTAGGGCAAATTTCAGCAGGTTCGTATGTGTAGAAGAAAAGATATAGCTTTTTAAATAAACGAAAATCATTCTACTGAGACAAAATAGTTTTTTACAATTAAACTATTAGAGTATCTTGGATGGTATTACACTCACTACTTTTTCACACTAAAAAGAAGTTCTAGGGCAAATTTTAGCAAGTTCGTATGTGTAGAAGAAAAGATATAGCTTTTTAAATAAACAAAAATCATTCTACTGAGACAAAATAGTTTTTTACAATTAAACTATTAGAGTATCTTGGCTGGTATTACACTCACTACTTTTTCACACTAAAAAGAAGTTCTAGGGCAAATTTCAGCAGGTTCGTATGTGTACAAGAAAAGATATAGCTTTTTAAATAAACAAAAATCATTATACTGAGACAAAATAATTTTTTACAATTAAACTATTAGAGTATCTTGGCTGGTATTACACCCACTACTTTTTCACACTAAAAAGAAGTTCTAGGGCAAATTTCAGCAGGTTCGTATGTGTACAAGAAAAGATATAGCTTTTTAAATAAACAAAAATCATTATACTGAGACAAAATAATTTTTTACAATTAAACTATTAGAGTATCTTGGCTGGTATTACACCCACTACTTTTTCACACTAAAAAGAAGTTCTAGGGCAAATTTCAGCAGGTTCGTATGTGTACAAGAAAAGATATAGCTTTTTAAATAAACAAAAATCATTATACTGAGACAAAATAATTTTTTACAATTAAACTATTAGAGTATCTTGGCTGGTATTACACCCACTACTTTTTCACACTAAAAAGAAGTTCTAGGGCAAATTTCAGCAGGTTCGTATGTGTAGAAGAAAAGATATAGCTTTTTAAATAAACGAAAATCATTCTACTGAGACAAAATAGTTTTTTACAATTAAACTATTAGAGTATCTTGGCTGGTATTACACTCACTACTTTTTCACACTAAAAAGAAGTTCTAGGGCAAATTTTAGCAAGTTCGTATGTGTAGAAGAAAAGATATAGCTTTTTAAATAAACAAAAATCATTCTACTGAGACAAAATAGTTTTTTACAATTAAACTATTAGAGTATCTTGGCTGGTATTACACTCACTACTTTTTCACACTAAAAAGAAGTTCTAGGGCAAATTTCAGCAGGTTCGTATGTGTACAAGAAAAGATATAGCTTTTTAAATAAACAAAAATCATTATACTGAGACAAAATAATTTTTTACAATTAAACTATTAGAGTATCTTGGCTGGTATTACACCCACTACTTTTTCACACTAAAAAGAAGTTCTAGGGCAAATTTCAGCAGGTTCGTATGTGTACAAGAAAAGATATAGCTTTTTAAATAAACAAAAATCATTATACTGAGACAAAATAATTTTTTACAATTAAACTATTAGAGTATCTTGGCTGGTATTACACCCACTACTTTTTCACACTAAAAAGAAGTTCTAGGGCAAATTTCAGCAGGTTCGTATGTGTACAAGAAAAGATATAGCTTTTTAAATAAACAAAAATCATTATACTGAGACAAAATATTTTTTTACAATTAAACTATTAGAGTATCTTGGCTGGTATTACACCCACTACTTTTTCACACTAAAAAGAAGTTCTAGGGCAAATTTCAGCAGGTTCGTATGTGTACAAGAAAAGATATAGCTTTTTAAATAAACAAAAATCATTATACTGAGACAAAATAATTTTTTACAATTAAACTATTAGAGTATCTTGGCTGGTATTACACCCACTACTTTTTCACACTAACTAAAAGATAACTTGCTGAAATTTGCCCCAGAACTTTTTTTTGTGTGAAAAAGTAGTGAGTGTAATACCAGCCAAGATACTCTAATAGTTTAATTGTAAAAAACTATTTTGTCTCAGTAGAATGATTTTTGTTTATTTTTTATTTTTTTAATTATTTACAATTCAACAATTATTGTTAATAAGCAGATGTCATGTTAGTTTTTAATATTATTTGTAATTTTGCAATGAAGGATCCTAATTTTTCAAAAATAGGGGCCCGGGCCCCTATCTGTTATGTTTCGTCTCTGTCGGCTGCTAGCTGGTAGCTGCTAGTTTCAGCTTCATTATTAATTTTGTTGCATTGCTTACAGTAATACCTGTTTTTGGCAGAACTGAATGGTAAAGATCTAAGAATTTTTTATTTAATTCTCTCTAGAGCAGGATTAAAATGTGTTTTTGTAAAATGACTTACCAAAAATCTTAAGCGGCCAACAGGTGGTTTAGCGTAAGGAATACTTCCAAATTTATAATAAGTTCCTTCATCAGTTTTATCAATAAATCCACAAATAGGACCATCTTTTGTTTCCACAGCACATTTTAATTCTTCAGGTATTGAAGCCATATTGTTTGATTAACTGTTCAAAAAAGTTATAGTAAGGTTGATTAAATTTTGTAATTTTAAAGTATGTAAGTACTGATAGTAAAACAAAGTAACATTGATAAGTGGCTGCTTGAATAATTATAATAATATTGATGTTCAAAACTAGACATTCAAATTAAACACATAATAAAAACACACACACATAATCACAGATTAGTGATAAAAAATAATGTTGTAGTACAAATAATGAATGACCCTGACTGACATGAGATTGCCCATGATCTTGACGTACTTTTCAAGTGTAATAAAATGTTGTGTTACGGATACGGTTAATAAGGCTTAAAATACATAACCATTCATATGCTTAACAGCCCAAGATAACTTTGGAATAATGACAGTAAATGAAATAAAAAATAAAGCGTAAGTACACTTTACATGATAATTCCCAATGTTTTAAACTCTTTACAATAATGAATGATCATAGAAGTACTTGCCAAACTTGATCCGAAATTTCGTCACTAAATAATTAAATGTAAGCTCGATGTAGACAACTTTTATGTAAAAACTTATTGAAGTCTGAACTACCACAATGTATGCGTCTATTGAATGAAAAAATATGTGTTACTTTAAACTAGTTATTACGCACGTTTATAAATCAAATCATTTACATGAAATATTTAGTAATTGTGATAAGTGTTATCAATCAACCAACATAGCGTTGCTCAATGTTGCCGCATCTCAAACCATTAGAACCATACTACCATAGATAAAAATACTAAATGTACAATCTCAAACTACATACTCCACTATAAGGCTGCCTTTCCACCAGAGATGAGCGAGGATGCGTAGCGTTAGAATAAAATAAACATCTCGCTATTGTATAGCACGAACAAAACACAAACGCAGCACATTCAGCAGAACATCAATAAACGCTTTTAGTAGTTCCAGAACAACTTACAGAATTGATGTGTCTTTTTCAACCATGGATTTTCTTGTGTTTATTTTATTTTATGATCATCTCACAATTTAACTGTGCGTAATTATCAGTAGTAAGTACCTTTCACAATTATCCTCGTCACATCGTCTTGTTGAGACTTATAAAAATAAGTGGAATCATCGTCGAATTACAACACATTTTTTCAGTTACTAAGTATAATACTTATGACTTATTTAGAAACATCTTTTACAAAAAGGATAACATGAAAGTTATCACATTAATAATAATTTTATATACCTACATTTATCAATCTGTCTAGCCTTTTCTTAACACTATGTTGAGGTCGGTTTCCAGTCTAACCGGATGCAGCTGTATACCAGTATTTTACACGGAGCGAGTGGCTATCTAACCTCCTCCACGACCCAGTTAATGGCCAACAATTTTATATACGACATCGATTAATAAAATGGAGGTATAGTTTTTTTATATAATCCTAATCGTATTGCAGTACACATGGTATAAAATCATTCTTTTCATGCATAATGTTCCAAAAAAATAAACGCTTGGCAACACTTGCAAATGGTGACAAGTTGGCAACCGACATGTGACACTGACAGATGATAGCATTGTCAGACGTCGGCTGTCAATTTATCACAGATTAAATATTTATTGGGTACCTACCTTTGTCCAGCAGTGAGACAATACAGGTTAAAAAAAAGTATCTTTATGAATCGAATGTCGGTTGAATCGAAGAGCCATAGATAATTTACAAGTGCAAGCACTTGCTTGTCAAACTGAACTGTCCTTAAAAGCCCTTAATTTTGGTTTGAAGCACTTGCTTCAAACCAAAATTAAGGGCTTTTAAGGACAGTTTCTTTGACAGAAAAAGGGCTCTGTACTAGCACAGAGCCCTTTTCCTGTCAAAGAAACTGTGGGAAGTACGTGCACGAATTCTTTTAAGTACTTATTAGGTTACTTACCATAAAGCCCGAAAAAAAGAAGAAAGAAGAAACGAAAGAAGACGCGGTGCTACACGCATGCGATGGAATCATAAATTAATAATTTATTTATTTATTTCTACATCATATTACAGGCTCACAATCTTAAATGAGACTGGCGCTAAGATAGAGGTGCTAAGGACCTACCTGGTGATTTCTGTGGTTGGCCAGCCATTCTACTGCATCCTTCTACGACCGGTTGACTGTAATGGCATAGGACGAAAGAAAGGGTTTAAACCGGGACAATTGGTTATTCATCTACTTGAAACAATTCGCTGATGAAACATAGCATAGCTTCGGAAACTGAAAGTCCTACGTTGAAGCGGTGACGGACTGTAGCTGACGGTGGAGTGCGTTTAGATTGACTGCCGTGAACTGCACTCAGAAGTTATAGCTGTGTAGGTATCAGCCTAAATAAGAAGCACCTGGGGGACCCCACTCGTAACAATCAATAATAAACATCACGCTTCTAATCCCCGAAGGGTTAGGCAGAGGTGTGCCTGCCTATACCTAGTACAGACGCCAGCACATCAAGATACCCGAAACTGTCAAATTTTCCCAATCAACTTTGAACCTTATGCTTTAGTAGTAAAGTTGAAAATCTATGAAAGTAATTTGACAGATTGTAGTAACTTTATGTGCTGGCGTCTGTACCTACACACCCACATTTCACCAGTTATGTTTAAGTCCCATGGTGTTGGGGACGAACCTATTGTCATCATCATCGTGATCGTCCACAGCCCGACTTCACCCACTGCTGGCCATAGTGGCCATAGGCCTCTCTTTTCTTGCGCGAATCCCCACGCTCCTGTACCAGCCTCATACAGGTTTTGCCCGCGATGGTAACAATGTCGTCTGCCCATCTCATCGCCGGACGACCGACATCTCGTTCTCTGTTTGTCACAGCCTTATTCCACCTGTCATCACTTATCAACCGGGCACAAATCCAGACTCCGCTGCTACTCAGAAATTCCTGATGGAAAACCCAATAACACTTTGCCAAACCTGGGAATCGAACCTAGGAACTCATGAACTCATCACCAGACAGCGTGACAGTTAAAATAAAGGCTCCTACAAACAGGCGCGACACGCAATATAATCGCGCGCGACACAAAGGCACCGCTCGTTGCGCGACTTGCGGTGCCTTTGTATCGCGCCTGTTTGGAGGACCCTTAACTAATTAAATAAAATGGGTATAATAATAAAAGAACGAAAAAAAAATTACTATATTTTTCACATTTTTGTCTGGTCTACTTCTCGATTGTACATGGCTTGTAACAGACCTTCATCCATTACGACTGAGTCGCAATACTTCATTTTATTTACCAAATTCTGCCTGAGTTCTTTTTCATCCGTTTCTACCATATTTTTGAATTCCGGAGAGCTTAACAGGTTAGCAAAAAACTTTCGATTGCTTGTAAATCGTGGTGCAAATCCCACAGTAGTTCTCGAAGGGTAGTTTACAAACTTTTTAGGATCGTCCAGGGCAAATCTAAATAAAAAATCATTGAGTAAGTAGTTAGGTACCTTGTTACGGAAGACGGAAGTACTTTCTTATCACAGTTATAAAAATAATTGAATATTCGGGAGATTTCATTGGGCCCGCAGCCTCGTGGTGGAATACGGCCTACTCCCTCTCATCGAGAGGAGACCCGTATCCCAACAGTGGGAACATTAAAGGCTGATTATGCTGTCAAGCTATGCTTAGGAGATATCTATTAGCTATACATCACCTCAAGGTGATTTATTAGACTTGCAAGCATCTTGTTAACCTATGTGTTATTATTTTAAACCGATTTATTAAAGGACTTCATTTATCCAATTGCTTTTGGATATCCATTTTCTGAAATATTTACGTTTATTAGCAAGTGTGTGCGTGTTTTAGAGAACTGCAAATTACTTCATGGATGGCATTGGTGAGCCTATACATTGTATAAACATGTTGTAGAAAGAAATGGTTGTATCCGATGCTACTTCCATACCCTCTTGAGTCCTAAAAACAATGAGAAAGAGTATCTAATATGGTTTAAAAAATATGTACATAACAACCTCTTAAGAGGTCATTGTACTCATCATTATAAACATCTTTTACTATATGATTAAACCTGAAATCGCAAAAAAAAAAAAACTGCTGTTCCCTACATTTTGACGAGTTATACGAACATTAGGGAACATCTGATTTTTTTTTCGCGATTTCAGGTTTGGTCCCATAGTAAAAGTTGTTTGTAATGATGAGTACAATGACCTCTTAAGAGGTTGTTAATGTTTTACCAATAACCCTGTAGAAGTTGGTACCTAAATTATAGGCACGCGTGTTAAAAATGGCTTGACCGATATACATATCTACAAACATGTATCAGACCGGTGTGGTCATATTTAAGGGTGTGGTGGTACCTACAGATCGTCAGACTGAACAAATTTCTCCATCACAATCCCGACAAAATTATCAACGATTTGATTTGATGTACAGACGCCAGCACATCAAGCTACTACAATCTGGCAAATTTCTTTATAAGATTTTCAACTTTATCGCTAAAGCATAAGGTTCAAGGCTGATTGGGAAAATTTGACAGTTTCGAGTAGCTTGATGTGCTGTGTCTGTACCATACCTTTCAATTTGACCACACCTTTCTGATACACGCTGTTTAGAGATCAAAGTAATAGTTAATCATTATATATTTATTTTCACTACAAGACAAAAACATCAGTGTAGCCCTGGCTCTTGTACTAGGATTTTCATGGATCTTGTACTAGGATATCACAAGAGCCAGACCAAAAAAAGCGAGTCAGACTCGCGCACCGAGGGTTCCGTTCCGTACCACCATAATAATATGTTTTTAAATTTTCATCGGCGAGGCCTATACTAATTCGTTAGAGAATTTTAACAATGCGCACTGCGGTGTAGAATATTGCAGTTATAGGTCAGCGCCATCTCTTGACCGATAGTGGAACTAAAGTAATTTTGTTGATGATTTCTGAAATAGTGTGCTATTTAGAGACATCGTTTTATTTGTCCTGTAATCTTTACATAAACTTCTATTATATAGAATGATTTCACATTTTTCTCTTTGCAAACTTTGGAGTTAAAGGGGACCGGTATTTTTTTTACATTTTTCATGAAAAGTCGAAATCTATACGGCCTAAAAAAAAGAAAAAGTGTTTGAGAATGTGCAAACTGCGCTCTTTAATATGATACCCCACATACTCTAGTAGCCCCACTTCGAATTTTCAGACCCACTTTCAGTCTTGAGTCTATGTTGCAAAAAAAAAATTTTACTTCTTTCTTATTTGCAAAATAGTTGGGCAAACGTCATCTAAAACTATTCCAAATTTAAAATTGATAGCATTAGTAGTTCTTGAGATATCCAGCTGTGACAGACGGACAGACAGATGGACAGACAGAATCTCACCATAAGGGTTCCGTTTTACCATTTTGGTACGGAACCGTAAAAAGTAGATATTAAAATAAATAATATGCGACGAAATGATAACCTCCTCCTTTTTTGAAGTCGGTTAAAAAAACGTACTTCAGTGACGAATTACATGACGATAGAGTGACTATCGATGCAAGTATTACAACACTCCTCAAAACAACTTTATTTGTGAACATTTTAGGTTAACATCGCATAACACTAGACAATATTATTACGAACTTCAGTTTGAATACAAAAACACTAGGGATTTTGTAATTTTATGTGAGAGATTGGCGATTTCAATTTGAGCCGTAAAGTGGTTTTATTTTATTATGCTGTGTGTACCTACTTACGTAAAGAAAAACCAGGTACCTATTTCAAAGCAAGAAAGATGTTAGTTTCAGTCGTGTAAGGTCATACAAATAACTAGGTAATTAGGTAAGGTATCTATTTAGTAGTTATCTACATAATTTTTTGTAAAGTAGGTATAGTAGGTAACTTACCCAAATATCTAACTTGTGAAGCAATGAGCAGTCACGAAGCGTCTGCAGTTTATCAGAAGATCCGATAAACTCGGAAAATCATTTCTCAAGTGACTTTCAATTTGGATCCCTCTGCCTTGGTGCGTTGCGTCGAGAAATTGAACGATCGCTTCCAAACTTTCATTCCTTTCGAATTTCAAATTTGGTATAGGGAATTTACTAACTTAGATAGTTTATGTAAATTATATAGCTAGTCTGTAGGAATAGGTTCTTTAAATACGACATAGGTAACTATCTATTTAAATAATATAACTTAGATACTAAAGGTAAAAATAATGTAGTTAACTGCTGTGCACAGTGAGACTGAAGATTATAGGTACGAAAAATAAGGTACCCAAAAATAAGGTAAGTAGGTACTTTTTACGCAAGGAGGTAAGGAAATAATATTGGTGCCTATCTGCCTGAAAAATTTTCTCCAAGCAATTTAATGACATGAAACTGAATTATATGGGTAGGTATGGAAACGAAAAAGCACAAAAGCATTTTGAGAAAGGCCAGGAATGTCTTTCCCCCGTTCAAGCAGTCTTGTTAGATGAAGACCTGTGTAGACATAGAATCTTATTGTACCTACAACTAAGTTTATTACCGACATCAAGAGATCTATACGATATATAGAGATAGATACGTAAACTGAAAGAAATAAGCAGTAAATAAAAATGAAAAAACATGGATCTGAACTGCTATAAACAGTTCCTTATCAGCCTAACATTCAAAACAGTAGGTGTTTTTTGAGCTTGAGGCAAAATTTTACCGTCATAACAGTAAACTTTAACGTTTTAAGGAGCTAAAAGGTCACAAAATCAACTGTTTTATTAATTTGGTGATATCGTTCAAACCGTTGAAATTTACTTACCTACATTACAGTAATGGTGGTTTTTCTTTTTTTTTTTTGTTGTTTGTTTCAGTAAATAGTAGGTATGGTCAATCAATAAAAGTTAGTGTTTTGTCTTTTACTGTTTTACAAACATTTCTACATACTGTATAAAGTCAGTAAGTCTTAATGAAATCGCTCTATTCTGGTGTAGTAAGAAATTCTTATTTTCAGTGTACCTTCTTAATTAGGGCAAATTTTTCAATAGATAGTCAGATAACTTTATCTAATGAATAATTATGACAGTTTGACATTTATTCCGCAGATAAAAGTAATCTGATTATTGAAAAATCCGCCCTTATTTAAATAAATTTTCATCACCCGTTGCGATACAATAAAAATAGACAAAAAAATGGTAATTTTTTTCAACCGCACCGCTATTTTTCACACACATCCTCCCTAAAATGGCGAAAAGGCGGAGTAGCCTACTAGTAAGGAAATTACAATTTTTCTTGCAGTGGCGTCGTGGCAAAGTGGCAAGACGGTTACATTTTGAAATGACGTTTGAAACAAATTTCCGTCACAATCTGCGTTGTCTCCGGAGGCATTCGATTGGAACATTGGCTGGATAATAATAATTCCCTTCCTCACAGCCGCATTCGTAGCGGCAAAATGGGGATGCCTGCATTTAGCTATCTATGTAATGCACATAACGCCAAATTGGTTATTTGGCAGTTTATTATGTAAAAATGTTTTAAGTTGGCAACATAAAGATTTGGTGACATAAAGACTGAAATGTTTCTGGGTGTACTATACACCTCTGGGAGCCTAGGTACTCTCTGAGCCCGTCGACGAAGATACGGACCCATCAAACGAAGTTAAAAACTTTGGAGTGATCACTACTACCAAATAATTATCTTTTTCGGACGGGCAACAAGACATCAGGAGTAAGGACAACTGTCGAATCGTGTTGTCATTCATTCTTAGGTCGGCTCCCAAACTAATCTCATATCTGTAAGTTTTACGGATTAGAAAACGACCGTAACTTCGGACGAAGCAGGATTTAGTGCTTAGGAAGTAGACTTCGGAAATAACAATATTGATGTTGTTATGCGTGTTTTTTAATCAAAGCTGACAGTAGGTCAAAGTCAAATAATTTATTTTAAACTAGCTGCCCCGGCGACCTTCGTACCACCATCGAAATCGGTCAATCCGTTCTCGAGGTAACACCAAAAAAACCGTTCCATACAAAATGTGTGAGTAATGTAAATAACAAAATGATTTTTTATCTTCGTCAATTTTTCACATGTTTTTTATAGTTATTCTGCTATTCGAGACGGAGAAAAATCCAACAAATCTAAGATCATAAAAATCCCTCCAGCCGTTTTTGAGTTATATGTAAATCGTGCAACTAACTCGACTTTGTTTTATATATTATATAGATAGGCACATAAAAGGCACATTTGAACGTCAAAATTTACAAAAAATACAATGTTTTCCAGTCGTCCCTTCCAAAAGGTAGGTAGTTTTGTATGGAGAAGAATGGACAAGAAACTCCAGGTGCGCTTACACGGGAAATATTTTGAGCAACAATTGTAATGGATCAATTAGGTACCTAAGTGGAGCAATCTGGAGGCTGGAGCAACAACAATACGATGCGGCAATTGTTTCGGGAATATTTCTCCTAATTGCTCCATAATTATATTTCACATGTCTCAATGTCGCCAATATGAGTTGCCGAATATCGAAACGGTTTGGAATTTTTTCGTTTGTACGTATAACTACGTCTCGTTTTTGCGAGATGAACTGGGCGGCAGCGGGGGCTGCTTGGGGTGCGCCATTTTCTTTCTTTCTTTATTTTTCTTTCATGATCACAAAAGAGAGCAGCAGAGCAAGTGTAGAGCAGTGGTGGCCAAGTGGTAACGGCCGCGACTTACGAGTTGTAGGTCGTAGGTTCGAACCCAGACAGGCGATTTACTTTGTGTAAATTATTTCATCACCACTGCTCACAAAACGGTGAAGGAAAACATCGTGAGGAAACCGGCATGTCCTAGAACCAAAAATTCGAAGACATGTGACATCTACCAACCCGCACTGGGCCCGCGTGGTGGATTACGGCCCACTCCCTCTCACTGAGAGGAGGCCTGTGTCCCAGCAGTGGGAACATTATAGGCTGATGATGATGATGATGATCACAAAAGCATTACACAAGCCGCCGCTGAAAGCATAACTTCGTCCATGGCCAGAGATTGTTCAACTGAATTGCTAGTGTATGAACGTATTGACTTGTATTGTCTAGTTTTTTAAGTTGGTCCAAATTGCATGGTATTGTGTGGCCGTATCTCTGGCGTGGTTGCTACATGTTGCGATCCCCCTAAATTGCTGGATGTAGTCGTGACGTCATACTTGACGAGAATTGACCAGGATTGAGCAATTTTAGTTGCCTGTGTAAGCGCATCTTTACTCTTTTAAAATGTTTTACAAGGTTTTGTATATGTTACGGTAAGTGTGATTAATTGAAAATTATGAATAAATCCATCATTATTAATAATTACCTCATGATTAGATAAATGAAACTATATAATTGAAATTAATCACTTTTAGCAGTTGTATAGTATATAGCAATAATTCACTACTCTCGTCGATAAAAGTAATAAAATAAGACTCGAAGTTATTTGTCCAGGTGTCCACCTACAATAAAATTATTCTACCTACCTACCATAAAAGTTAATAAGAATTGTGTGAGTTACAGTACCTAGTCACAGAATGTAAAAATCAATGACATAAAAATTAAAAAAATGTAAAATTAAATTTGCAACCAGTTTGATTTTGTCTAGGAACTTCCTGAATCCTGTGAATAATGAGTAGACGTAATTCATTCATAAGCACAAAATCCTTGCACACGCTATCACTCACCGGATTTTTGTTGATATTTTTCTGATTTGTAGAGCGACCTATGTTCTGTTGGGGACATTGATAGGTGATATTAATTAGTGGAGCTTTGATCTGTCACACACGCGTGCCTACGAGCTGCCAATCGCACTCGCTTGTCGGCTCGGCAATTAGTCGTTCCCATGTACTATCGAGCCCGAACAAGCCGGGACATAGCCTTCGGGAGCCCTGCGTGCGTTACACGGGGTCCTGCTGTTTTGTAGTTAATTATCGGATTTAGTTACCGATTTACCTGATCAGATACCTAAATCCATAGACACTATACGTTGTTGTGGTGTAAATTGTGGAAAAGTAGATTAGCCTTGGGTTCATTTAGGAAGGTTATTGAGTACCCTATACTATAGTCCTCTTTGTTGAGTACCTATAAAGTTAGTCGAGCTATCAGACGGCTTCGATCGTTAACTTAGGTTTGCCTAATAGATTCTTTTTCAGGTTTCCTTCCTTTTCCAGGATGATAGAACATGTAGTAAAAAAATATAAATGTTAAATCCCTATTCCATATTTGTTAGTTGTATCTCGTGCGGATTGCCCTACCAAGAACAAATGGATGCATATTGTGATGGGTGTTGACTAACATAGTGTATAAGATTTTACTAACACAATAGGTACCTATATAATTGTAATAATTTATTTCTGTGTGTTTTATTTATTTCTCTGTATTTATAGTTTGTAATTGTATGGATTGATTTTATCTGAAATAAATTGATTAATGATATACTTTGAAAGGTAGACGACAAAGAACAAGCACATTTTTTCAATATATGTAGGTACTGTAGAGGCTATCTGTGGAGCTCTACCTTTAGCAGTACAGGCTGGTTATAATTGCCGGTGTGTTCCATTCGAACGTTCAAGCAAGTGTCAAATATTTTAATAAAGTAGTTTTGTTTTATTAGAGAGTGCTAGAACTAACATGATAATGTAAAGTCGTAAATATATTTTATCCAAGTCAAAGCTTTTTAATTATATTGTGAAGCTCCCATCTGGACTCCCCACAGTACCTATCACCTTAAAACAAAAAACCTTGTCGTGGTTTATTTCCTATTGGCATTTATGCCTATGTGTATATGGTACAGCGTGCAGCGTCTACTCCTTATTGATTTCGTTTGAAAAAAATGAAGCTCTATTTTGCCAGCAAACGATTGAAGCAATTTCTGTCCTACGCAAGAACAGCCCATTCCGATTAGATTATTAGCTATCTGATAACGAATTCGTCAGGGGCTGAAACCCGGCAATGAATATTTCGCTCGATTTCCTATTAAATTTTGACAACGTTCAATCGCGGGAGGTGGCTTGCTGCATGTTCATGGAAATTAGGTTATGAAACCCATTGATAAATGTATTGAAATTCTGTTTTCTGTTTGCTGACTCATAATTGTTTTCTTAATGAATTGAGTAAGTACGACTTAAGTAATATGAGAAAATTGTAAAGAATTTAATCTAGCTATATCGTACCTATACTAAAATATTTGCGATGGCTACGGGAGAAGAGGTCAGAAAACATGTAATTTTCTATAGAGAGATAACAAAAGACACCAAAAACAACAACAAAAAAGACAACAGAAGTAAACAATAGAAAAAAACACACAGATCAACACACACAGGAGTCATCGTAAAGTAGGTAACGATTAGGTAACGTAACAACAAATATAGCTATATATTTTTCAGGATCATGAATATTATAGACAGTTAAAAAGTATACATTAAAAATATTTATACAAATACAGGTATTTTCAGCAAAATTAGTATCTCCGTTGAAATCTTATTTTGAACAGGGTTGATGTTGATGGGTTGCGAACGTAGTTCTGATGCAGAGGAGGATAAGTTGCTCTGTATTAACATGATACCTACTATAGGTAATAGGTAATACGGGCTGGTGTCCGCAACTCCACGTCAATGCGCGTATTTTGATACTTACTATATATGTAAAACTAAATTCTTATCTCTAAATAAATAAATTATGATTCTGTTGGTACTGATATAATCATATATTTAGTTAGGTATTGAGCATTAGTAGACAATTTATTATCTTGTTACAAAATACTGATGAACCAAATTATTGAACTGTGTTAGCATCTGAATTATTAACTCGATTTTATCTGCATTGTTACAATGAACCTTTTTAAGGTAGCTGCATACATAACTCCTAAAGTTGTTGTGCAAACGTGTTGTTTTTTTATAATTACACAGTTTTAAACCAAATGTCAAGCTGGAATTTCCCGCTTCGAATTTCCTTGGGCAATTTGTTTCTGCTTTTCGCCCCTCCACAATTAAATTTAAAGTGAACCACCGGAGACTTTGGTGGAACGTTGTTTTGATTTAAGAGAATTAATTAATGTAACTTCCAAGTATACGCTCTCTGAATGGCGGGAGCTTAATGTGTAATAATCGTTATGCTTAGTCTCGATATAATTAAAACGAGGAGGTAGGTACCTACTTTGCTAATTTCAAGCTCGTTTCAAACATTTTTTTAAGCCGGTTCACGTTACAAATAATGGAGTTGAGTCCGTTTAGGTATGTTTTAGATTTAGAATGCTGATTTTAAACAAAATATTTGTTGAATAAATAAATTAAAAGCTTAGGCTATAAACAGGTAGTTACTAGTAAATATCAGAAGGCCAATTCTCATTCTTAAAAAAGACAACTAATATCAAAAATGTATGTGAAGTGTTGTATTTTTGATAGATTAAAATGCGAACATTCTTAAAAATATGGGAATTGCACCTCTTATTGTATTGATATTCGATGTCAATACTTTAACACTAATAATATTGGCCATTGTAAAGTGCTGTTACTTAAAAAATTGTTCTGAATAGTTTTATTTAAGTCTATTTATAAATGAACTATGAAGCCAGATTGTTATCCCAAATAAGCGTATATTTAGACATTATCGTTTGCTGTTCATTATTTCCTACGGAAAAATATTTTTAGTCTTTTTCATAATGACAATACCAGCCGGAAAACTAGAACAGCTTATTTTCAAAACAAATAATAAATAGCGTACCTATTTCTGTGTTAGGTCATTAGTTGCTTCCCATGCCTGATTTCACAAGACTAATTGGGCGATCTGCGTCAAAAAAACAGCTTCACCTTATCCTACGGGATGAGATAGTTAAGAACAGGTTACGGTAACATTACTGAGAAATATTTATAGGGCTGCCAATTACGAATTCGTCCGACAGCTGCGCTCTAATGGAGTATTTCGTAGTCGCTCTAGCTTCAAATGAACGGGCAACGTCGCAGATGTGGCGTCGACGATGACGCCGACGAGAGGTTTCACAAGCGACGAGCGGGTTATCGTCAAAGTCATTATCAGACTCTTCACTTCGTTCCTTTTTACCTTTCATTTGGCGTCTTTCACTCGAAGTGAAACGTCTGAACATAAAATGAATCCAAGGAGAAAAATTAATTCATTCGTGAACTGATCTAATAATCTTGGATTTCAGCACTGCATCTTTCACCCGCCTACCAAATTATCGAAAAATGAAATGAAAGGAACGAATGAGCGTTCATTCCTATAAGATTTTGTCGGTGTTTTCTGAAGGTGGAATGAAACCAAATAGAACCTTTGCATTGAGCACCTCTACGGTATTAAGTCTGCCTCTGTACATTTGTGTGCTTAAAGTACCTATTAAACAAATAAATAACCTTCACTCAGTGAACCATTTTCTGAAATGAAGCGGCTGATATTACTTTTTGGACAATACCTATTAAAGTATTGTAAACGTCGAGCCAACGCAGTGATTCAGGAACACCCCTAGTGAACATCCATGAGATATTTATAATAGGTATTAATACATTATCCATTTGTCAACCATTTTGTATGCAGAAAACTAGGTTTTTCTACATACATTTTTATTTTATTTTGATTTAGGTTTCTTGTCAAACTCAAATTCAAAGCATTTATTTCAATTAAACCAATTACAGGCACTTTTGAATTGTCAAGGAGTCGGGCAGTCAGAAAGATGAGAGAGATGAGAGTTTTTTTAAAATCAATCAATATTGTATATTCAAGATGGACAAGATGAAATTATTCGTGTGAGAACGATGTAGTAGTAACGCACACGTTAATAATTCCTTTGGTCTGTAGTTTCTTAGTTTGTAATTCCTATATAATATAATAAGGTAGATAATTTAGTCTATTTTAGTAAAACATTGTGTGTAACGCCATTTCTTCCAAAGCCCCGTCCGCTTCAGCTTGTAAAGTGGATGCCAGTAAAAATGTTCCGGTACTGCGGCCGCCTAGTCGTCTCCTTTGAACGTTTTCTTGCATGTAATTTTAATTTTATTTTAGCTAAAATTTAATTTTGAATAAGCCTTCGTTATTTTAATGAAAGAGTGAAATTTAGCGCATTAGTAAAATTAATCCGATTATCTAGTCGATTCTAAGCCGTGATTACAGCTCAGACTATGAAACGAAAATAATAATGTGTATTTCGTTTTAATGGGACGAGGTCTCGCTTTTCATCGAGGGTCGCGGGACATAGCGGGCTGAGCAAACATAATGTTCAATCTCAAAGCACTTGAGTGTTCAGATTCTGCCAACAAGCAAATGAAACGCTCAGACTGCACGTTTTGTGTGCAGCTCTATGATGCATAAACCAAACATAGAGGTAAGCGTTCATTATTTTCGGCTAGTACCTCACTAGAACCTGGCTTTACAAATGTGTAGGGAGGTAGATACTTGGGTATTTACAGCACCTAGGTAGGTACTGTAAATTTACCTAATATGTTTCCACTTCATTATCATCTTGATCGACGTACGATATTTCGTGTTTGTAAAATGGTTTTATCTGAATGGTTAATAGTTTGTTGAATCTTCACATCTATTTTTATGTAATGTACCTACTACCTATCTAAAACCTCATGAAAAGCACAGACTGCTCATTAAACATCGCTGAATGATTCACCTTCGCAAAATTTCGAGGAATACCAAACCAGACAATGTAGAATATAGAAGTAGGTAAATATTTGCCTACACATAAATATTATGTAACCAAGTAGGTACCTACTTACGTCACACAGGCGTAGTCGCCAAACTGTCGCCAATAATAGCCGGGGATGTTGAGGTTTGTTTGTGCAGATAACAGCACCGGATAGACTCTGATCTTGGGTCCCGGGCCCCAGGCCCCCGGGCCCCGGCCCACCCACCACATTGTGACGCACACCATCCAACTAATTATCTAATTCGGATATCATAAAACAAGTTGAGTGGAAATCTGCATAAGCCCTTTCTCAAAGAAACCTTATCCGATCTTACTTCGTTAACTTTGTTCAAAGATCTGTCAGTTTTATAGCGCATATTTCTAGCAGATATATTTGACCAAAGTTGCGTACTTGGATTAAAAAATAATTTATAGGTCGGCGAGACCTTTTTCCCTTAAACAGATAGGTAATTCTTATTTGTAATATATAGGATGGAAAGACATTGTGCGAATCTAGTCTTTTCATGCAAAAACAGATAGTAGGTCCCAGAGGCCACGGACACACGATCAGCTTTCACACGATTAGGTTTTTTAGCTATGAGCTTATCACAATTTAGCAAAAATAAGTTGCCTACTTTATACCAAGCACCGTATTTTTCCCTCGAGGCTATCCTCTGGTCTAGTATAGGGTAAAAGCTCTCTATAGAGCCAGCCAACTATGTTCTAACCGTTGCCTGTGAGTTTGAGGGTTATGAAAGCAGATTATGTAGGTACCTACTCGTTTCAATCTAAACTCAGGTACCCATGTTTGGAGAAGGTGCTGTTATGGTAGATTGGTCAATAAACTATTAGGTCAGAAAATATTTAATTTGATTTCAATATTTCTAGAGACACGTTATTTGGTAGCTAGCTAGATACATTTTTTTGTAGTATAAGCATAGAGTATAAGGTACCTTTAGTCACTATTTCAGTACATCCTGTAACGTTTTTACGTTTCTCACCAAAAGGTCATGAACAGAGCGTTCTGCGTACCTATTATAGTCGCCAATCCGTTTGCTAAGCAATTTTCCCTAACGACCGCGGTTCCTTGAGATGGCATTCAAGTTGGGGACGTTTACAGGGACAATAAGTATTTGAATATGTTGTATGAACAATACTACTCTGTTTTACGTAGGCTGTATGATATAAATCGTCATATAATATAGAATAATGTATTGCCTGTCTATGGTAACAATACCGCGTTTCCTTTGAACCTTACAATTCGGCGGGAATGTGAACATCTGGTACTTTGTGTGTTTTGCTTTTATTCTCCTCGTGGATCAAATGTTTTGATAATATATTGAAATGGAATACAATATTTTTTTCTGTCTTGTATTTCTTAAGTTTTGTCTTTCTCGCAGTGACTTGTAATCTACACCTATCTACCTTTTCCCGTAAACTAAATGACACATATTAAATAGTTAATTCAACGAAATCATTGGGTTATTAATTAATTACTAAATAACGACAAATTGCTATTATAAAAAAAAGGCCGGGGTGGAAGAACATTCACCAACCTCTCTCGTTTTTAAAAGTATACTGAATACTGATGAGTTTTTGTTTTTAGTTTAGTTATCATCTGAAAATAATATTCAATGATGCGTAAATGATAGGTGGGTAAGGTCTCTAGGTAATGTCTAACGTTTTTATCGGATTTCAGTTCAATCTCATAAAGGGAGGAGGCATCCGGTCTGAGACACAATATTTCACTTTTTATGGCGTAGGTGGTACCCAGAGCGCCATAAAAATATAAAGAGAAAGAAAGTGTGGCGGCGTTTTTACGACGCCTTTAATAGTGTCTCCCACTAGTTGGCAACGTTTTAATGAAAAAAGTGGGAAATAATACCTATTACTGCGGTACTTGACATCCCTAAAAGCAACTTTATTGTATAACGTATTTAATTTGCAGCACCGCATTCATTTGTTTGTGTAAAGTTCCACAAACAAATGAATTAAGTTCCCCGAGGGAGAACAAATCATAAAACCGTAACTTTGCTACTTCGATAGGATATTACGTACCTCGACATCACATGGGGAATATTAAACCATTTATTTGTTACGCTGCGTGCATTATCCAACTTCAGTTGAACATTACACAACAAACCAGTTGGCGAAGTTTTAGTTGGTGACGAGAACGCAATCTGTCAGGCAATAAGTCACGAGTGTCAATACAACGATAGAATATAAAACATTAGTTCCCCGGAGCGGGCTCTCATATTTCAAGAAGGCGTGTACGTGCATTTTGAAGCGAACGGAGTGTGATTGATTAAAGTGTCGACCTTCAGGATTTCTGTTTGCCACTGACCGATTCACTACATAACTCTTGGCCCGACACAAAATTAATTCTCTAGAGCTAGGACTTTCTTTACAATATGCTTTCGGATTTCAGACAGCTTTACTTAATATGTTGAAGACAATTTATGGGCTAACCAGGAGTAGTGACTAATAACGTTGCGTTGTGATTTTTTTGCTTTTCTAGCAGCAATTGGCTACTTACCTGAAGGCTGATCACAGCGAGAATGCTGCTTTTCATTTAGGAAATGATTATTTCAAAACAGTTGTAAAAATATAGTTAAAAACATAGTTAATACAGTAAAAAATGTAAACTTCAGCAAGGAAGTTTCCAGGCTACTGAAATTAAAGCCTTTTGCATAAATAAAAAAAAAAGTAAAAGTTTATTGTCACAAGAAGCATTCACAAGAATTTGGTACATATATACAAACTATCACCCAAACTAAGCTAGGACTTGTATTTTGGAAGTCAGTCTTCAAACCTGGAGCATTATAAGGAGACCATGTCAACATGAATGTCGTGACGTAAATGGCTATAATAATCATTTACGTCACGACATTCATGTTGATATGGTCTCCTGACTAAATAGTACGCTTGTCACATTTTCGCCGAATTTCTCTATCTACCGTTTAGCCACCCTTCTCTTAAAGGTAGACGTCTACTTTTTGCGTACATCAACAGCTTTTGTATACAAAAGGAAAGTATCTGGCATTGATACAACGCGAGGTGGCGGAGGCGAGGTTAATGAGAATGATAGTCGTTTCGCATCTCAGCTGTAGGCCGAGGTGGGGCGAGTAATAAAGTTTTACGCCACGACCCTTACTGCCTACAGTTCCCACGTTCATCCGACTCTTCGCTGGACAGGCCGATTAACAATGCGCAAACGGATTTAATTGCTGTCAGATTATCTACACATTCTTGTTCATTTTGCTTCATAGAATAGGTACGTAAAACGATCCTTCATTTAAGTAATTATTGCTCGCTGTTACAGTATTATTGTCTGTAATAGTGCTCATTATACTTTTATGTTTATATCCATACTAATATTATAAATTCGAAAGTAACTCTGTATGTCTGTATGCTTTTCACGCCTAAGCCACTGAACGGATTTCGATAAAATTTGGCAGAGAGATAGATATATTGACATAATCATTGGATAGATTGCATCCCGGGGAAGGACATAGGATAGTTTTTATCCTGATATTCCCACGGGATAGACACTTATGCGGGTGAAACCGCGGGGCGCTGTTAGTTTATCTATAATTGTTGCTACATTTTTCCTGAAGAGTACAGACTTGCTTTCGACACTATAAAAAATTGCTTTTTATTTTGCTGTAAGCTTGTCGCTAAGTTTCGCTTTCGAAAATGTGCAAATTGAGGAGTCGTATAAGCACCCCAGGGGATTCACTAGTGCTGGTACGGCAGCTTAATGATGTTTCTTACATTTAATATGAAGGTACCTAGAGTACCGTAGGTATCGGTAAATTTACATGTCATTCGAGTTTTACTTTTGTAATATTTATTTTTTCGATAAAGTGACAGTTACTTACATTCTACTCGTGTTGTAGTAATCGATTTGTTTTACACAACGTTTCAGTTCATTCTGTCACTGGCGCTTGGATTTTTTGAAAGAATTTCAATGGATAAGAATGTTAAATTGGGAATGTGACATTATATGCAAAATAACTCCATTAACTTCTCCTTTACTTCCGGTTACTTACAACCTGCCTAGCCTTTTCCCAACTATGTTGGGGTCAGCTTCCAGTCTAACCGGATGCAGTTGAATCATATTCGACATGGAGCGACTGCCTATCTGACCTCCACAAAACAGTTACTGGGTAACACGATACCCCTTGGTAAGACTGGTTGTCAGACTTTTGGGTTTCTGACTACCTGGGGGCCTAAAAAGGCCACTTTGGCAGAATCATAAAAGGATAATCATTATGAATCATGACGGACAGTTCACTGTTAAGTTAATCGTATCAAACCCCATTGATGAAGGATTTTTCAGTTTTTTTAATTGTCTGTGCTAAAATACCAATCAATCCAATGCAAATCCAATCCCAATCTCTTTGATCATACCTACGTGGTGCAGCGAAAAAAAGATAAACACGGACTGTCTTCGCCATATTATGATTTATAATGTTTCCTTTTATAATTCTGCCAAAGTGACCTTCTTAGGCCCCCAATAACGGTTACTTTATTTGTAAAAATATTTGGAATGTATATTTAGAGATGTACTTTACTCGATTAAACTTCGATCAAATATAAAGTTTGCCATCGCATTTGGGAGGTGATTGAGGTTGTTAAACTTAAATAGAACCAGTAATCTTCTATTTGTCATTGGTACCTTCTCGATTGAACATGAGAGCTTTTTTTTATGGTGGGAAATCATCAAATGACCCCTCCCGCTCTGGGTGGAGCGGAAGGGGTCATTAACTTCTATATACTTACGGTAAAACTAGTACCTTTTTCATGTTCTGAAACTGTTTATATAATATTACATAGAGTGAAAAATCTCTCGGTTACCCAGGATTTAGGTACGTACAACTTTCCCTTTTATGCGCCTTTATATTTATGGCATGTAATACAGAACCTACTATCGTACGTTTACTTGCGAAAATCTAACAAATCTTCTTAGAAAATCTCATTTGGAGACTGTCATTTTGTAGAGGTTACGAAAATTTTCTGTAATATCTAGTTTATTTGAGAGGATCTTGACAATCTAAACTAACTTGGATAAGAGTTTATTAAAAGCCTCGAATCATCGAAGCATCTAAAGTACCTATACTTTAAAATATGATATTTATTATATTTTGGAAATAAAATAGTTAAACAAAAATATTTTAACATTGTTGCAGTTAAATGATCAGAAACAAAAGATATAACTAAAACATTTTTAGATATATCTTACAACAAAACAAGCAGAGGTCGTGGCTAGTTAGCTTTAAAAAGCAAGACGGACAATTAGCTTTTTACCTTTAGAAAAAACAGTGCGGCTAGCGGCAATCAGCGCTCGGCCAGTGAGGCGAGCGTCCAGGGATGCCGGCTCCGGCCGCCCGGTCTCCCGGCTCCCGGTTCATTAGGTCTTGCAAGCTAAAGAGTTACATCAGCCACTCGCGCTGCGTCAGCAGGCGTCCCTCGTTACCCTAATGACAGCGATTTTGTTCCTCTGAAGGCGCACTTTTAGTTCCACGAAACCGTTTAGTGTTACCCGTCGCTAATGGCCTAATGCTTGCTTGTTCCACGGTTATTTCGTTACTTAATCACCTTTATCTAGCGTCGGTAACTACGGCGTTCAGTTCGATACGAGGAGAAAGCCTTGTTCCTTTTCTTGTGTGCCAGATTCATCGAGTGAAAGATGTTCCGGTCTCTATTAAGGTAAATTGCTATCTAATAGCTTAACTTCTGGGCAGTGATCCTGACGTTTGCTTTGCATTATCAAGACAACTCATTATTAAAACAACTTTGATATTTCCGATTACCAGACATGGTGAAAAAGCCCAGCTTGTCTTTATCCTAATGAATAATCGATAACCTTATAAGTATGTATACAGACGCCAGCACATCAAGCTACCTACTACAATCTGTCAAATTTCTTCAACAGATTTTCAACTTTATCGCTAAAGCATAAGGTTCACAGTTGATTGGGAAAATTTGACAGTTTCGGGTAGCTTGATGTGCTGGCGTCTGTACATTAGTTAAAGGTGTCACTTTATTTTTGTGCGTATGATCTTACATAGGTGCTTTGTACTTTTTTTACATACTAACCTCTTTACTTATAAACTTTGCAAGTGTCAAGTTAAGTAATGATTAGCGACTGTTTAACCATACATTTTTGAAGTTTAACGTGTCTTTAAGCAACGTTTATAAGTAAGCCTCTTAATATCTATTACCTTTGCAATAGAATGTAATGTATTTCGGAGCGTTCTTTTTATAGTTGTAGAAAATGCAATATAAAATCTACCGAAAAACTGTAGGTTCAAGTTACGAACAAGTTATTATAATTAGCTTTTTATTTAAAGCTTTCTCTAAATAGATAGTTACTTGACAATAACTTATAATATGGATAAGTATGAACTATATACTTCCGTAATACAGGATCATAAATAACTTGGTTACAACTGTTACGAGTTTGACTTGGACACAAATCTTGAGAAGTTTTCTGGGTTTCGCGTTATAATTTATTTGCTGTCAAAGAATATTCAATATTGTCCTATGGACGCTCCTCTACTCCCTACATGCACTTATAATATGATTTGCATATTCAGATTATCTTATAAGTAAGTGGGTAGGCTGGTCGGCTACTGTTATGCCGCGAGTCATGCAACTTAGAGAATAGACCTACCGTTTGGCTGAAATTTGAACAAAGTGGCACAAATCGTATCACTTATTTCCTTGCCAGCTAATTGCAGAAAGGCTATGTATTATAAAATACATATATTTATGTACATTTGCTTATGTTATTATATACAGTGCAAAGGTTTTTCCTTTTTATTCGGTTTACCGCGAAAACCCGCCATTTCCTGACTATGATTTATCTAGCGGCCTCTAAGCTGAGGGTCACTTTAATAAATGTGTTCGGGAAAGGTGCTCTTAGAATAGATGGGGAATATTCTGGATGCAATAATCTAGCATACAGAAAATATAGATATTTTCTACTGTATGAAAATGTATTAGATTATTAACCAGACTAGGAGAGTTGTGTCCACGATGAGAGTGAAATGCTGAGTTATTACAACATTTCCTTCAACAGACTTAGATAAAGATTTACACAAATAACTGCCTATGTACAAATAATGGCTTCAGTAAAATAATATTTTTTAATACAGTTATTTTACTGCATAGTTACATTACACCTAAATACACCTACGTATGTAATAAAATATATATCTATTATACAGTGTGTTAGGTTAAACGAGGGACATACTTTAAGGGAGTGTAGTACTCATAAAAATGAAGAACTTTTACTAAGAAACCAACATTGAAATCGAGAAAAAAAAACCAGCCGCTCTATACATTTCTGTTCGCATAACTGGACAAAATGTGGGGAACAGCTGTTTTTTTTTTCATATTTTTGAGTCAGGCCCATATTAAAAGTTGTTCATTTTCATGAGTACTACACTCCCTTAAAATATGTCCCTCGTTTAACCTAACACACTGTAGAGATGTGCGCAGATGTCTATGATACTGATAGTTCTCATATGTCACTCATATTCATAACGTTTACATTGGGCCGCTTCTGTTTGGCGCGAGCCTTCACAAAAAAAGTCATAACTTTGGCATTAGGCGGCCAGCATACAACATGTTAGAGGTGCTTGAAATACGATGTTTTCCTCCTCAAGTTATTCAGAAAGGGACAAGAAAAGTTCAAATAACCCAAATTAAGGAGTGCAATAAAGAGACCCTTCGGAAAGCCTTGCGGGAGCAATTCATGAAAATGCTAGTCCAACGTTCCGGTAAAGATGTTCGAAACAGTAGGTATAAAGGGTTGAAGAAGATAGGCTTTGGGGCAGTCATTTTACTTTTCATTTTGACTACCTTCGCGGCTGTAACAAACTCTCTAAGGAAAAGTTAATGACAGTTGTCAATTAATTTAAACATCGTCCTTACTTTTCTTTCTTTTTTATAAGTACCTATACTGTCTTGTTTCTTTTCTTATTTTCCACAACCTTTATTAGCGTAGGTCTTATTAATAAAACTATAACGAAACAAAAATACTTCATTCTCTAATTTATATATCCAGTCTACGCAGTTTCCCTTCTCTAAATAAAATTTTGTTCGGAAAATATCACATTCATACCTATATAGTAGGTTGTAAACCGAATGCTTTTGTTTCCTAGTTTTAAATTACAATGTGGCGTAATATCGCGCAAGAATAACGTATCGTTTAAATCATGCTGTCCTTCCAAGGAAGCCCAACAGGGAGCAATCTCAGTCGCAGCTACCGAAAAATATAACGCACACTTACAAATACTCGCGTCCTTAAAATATCGTATTAAGGAGCGCCGAGTATGACATAAATAGTGGTGATGTGGAAGTCAGTTGACTATATAAAAATGAGGTTGTGAGGGATGTAAAAGCGGCGGCAGGGCGCCGGCGCCGCGCCTCTCTTCTCGCGGAGCACAGTTCGCAGACAGACGCGGTGGCGCCGGCAGTGTCCGCCCAGCCGCGCGCTCGCACGACGCAACACAACCCGACACCGCTGTTACGTATCAGTGTCACGTGCTGTTACAGTGATCCTCGCACCTTACTGCGCGGTGCCCGTCACCGACACACGAGCCATCTGAACCAATCAACATGAGTGACAGCGATGTGACTAAAACAGCACCTACTTGTTTGTGCGTGTGTTAACTTACAAGATGTTTTGTTCATTCCAAATAAACTCCTTAAGTGATAATGTGATTCAGAGAAATATGTGTCGCAAATGTGAACTTCAGTACCATCTAACATTCAACCCGGCTTAGATCCAAGGAGATTCAGACGATATTGTCAGAAATGGCTGTATTTTTTAAACGGTGTTTATTTTTAACGGTTATATTTTGGTGGCAAATAACTAATTTGGCTTCTATTTGTCTGGATAGTTGTGCATGTATCTCGAACACAACTTTGTGTCAACAATGTTCGTATAACCTCACACTGAAGGATCACACAGACGTGCACTACCAGCTCGCTGTGTGCTGTAATGAAGAGGTAAAGTTGTCGGCGTGGCCTCAGGAGTATGCAAATAAAACTATTGCTCAAGTTACCGCCCGTTTCGGCACTACGTGTAATGCGAGTATTGTTTACTTCGACTTACCATTATTAGACACGAACTCTCTGCAAATAAGAAATAACAGTTTCATTCTGAAAATAATGATCAATATCAAAAGACAGAACTTGAGAGAAATTGATTTATCTTCCAATAACTTGCAATACGTCACCAAAGGAATCTTTAACATTTTCCTAAATCTTCGGAAACTTATTTTAAGCAGAAATCAAATTATTAATATATTTGAGGAGAGTTTCGATGGATTGTCTAAACTAGAAACTTTGGACCTGTCAGAAAATAATTTGACTATGTTGACAAATGTGTTTACACCTCTGAAAAATCTTCAACATCTCAATTTGAGCAGAAATAACCTGGAGTTTATACATGAAAATTATTTTAATAATTGGTTACTGCAGCACCTAGACGTGTCACACAATAATTTAAGGATTCTGGCTCCGGGTGCTTTACAGTTATTACCAAATTTGGCTCGATTATTACTTACAGATAACCCACATCTAGGCATCACACAACTGGATACACAATTATTGGTTGGCACTGGTCGCAGACTACAACAAATAGATGCATCAAGAACAGGTTTACACCAAGTTCCCGAAGCATTCACACATTCTGTACGGTTCTTATCGTTAGTCGGAAATAGAATATCAGCTGTCAGATGTGGGGATTTCGATAGTTATCCACTACTACAGTCACTGGATTTTTCTGATAATAAAGTAGTTTCTGTAGAAGATGATTCATTAGGTAGACTGGAGATGTTATTGTTTTTGAATATAAACAAAAATCTTCTAACGACTGTACCTAAATCGCTGCCAGATGAATTGAAATATCTATCAATCAATAATAATTTAATTAAGAATCTGTCTATTCCTGATTTTAAAAACTTGCCAAATTTAAGGATATTATTGTTACAAAATAACGATATACATTACATTGAAGATCATGTGTTTGACGACTTACTATCGCTAGAAATGCTAGATTTGTCAAACAACCCGATCCAAACATTGTCATGGAGTACATTTGATGGCCCATTGTCACTTCGAGATTTAAGACTGTGTTACTTAAACTTATCGGTGCCAGAACGAGATGGCTCGTTTCCAATGTCGTCGCCGGAAAGCGTTCAGATGTTACATCTGCAGTCTAGCCCCGGACTGGCCAGACAACTATTGGCTGATTCAGCGGCATTAGCTGCCTTTTCCCATTTACAGTACCTTGACTTGAGAATGAATAATTTATCAGAGATCAGAAATGATTTATTATTTTACTTGGCGCAACTAAAAACTTTAAGATTGCACGGAAACTATATCAACTGTAGTTCCGAATTATGGCTAAAAGACTGGATGAACTGGAACAAGAGCTTATCCAGCAGTGAATCTTGCTACTATTCTACTTCTGAAGCTAAAGTAGAGATAACTAAATATAATTGTACATTCCCAGAAACGTTTACGATAAGTGACAGCCTCCCACCCGTTAACTTGTATAGCACAGAAATGATTAATAAGTTACTAAGATACTATGGATATTTGAATAATAAAGCTGAAAAAACTTTTAAACACGGGAGCAATAAAATCAAACATGATTATAAAAACATGAAATCACCTGGACAGGTCAAAAACACAACGACAAGTAGCATAGACAAAATCTATAACTTGTCTGAACAAGCAAAAGAAGGAACTAAAGGAAGCGAAAGAAACGAAAATAAAATTTCAATAAACGAATACATAAATGAAACAACTATCGTTAAGGCTAGGGAATCCTCTAAAATCTTAGATCAAAATAAGCTTCAAAACGATCAGCTTAATATTGATCACAAATTTTTAGATTTAGAACCGTACTTCTCTGTATCGACGCGTAATTATAAGAAAGATCTCAAAGATGACAGCCAAGTTTATCGAAAGAATAGATCTGGAAAGCGCTTGAACACGCCACTGAATATAACAAAGAAAGCAGAAAACATTGTCTCAGAATCCAATCCTAGTCTTATATTGAGTAAGCATTTGAGCGAATCAGAAAACGTGACTGTACACGAGATGGAGACAAAACATCCAAAATACAAAATTGAATATTCTCCGTATCAGTCTGCTGAAAAAAGTTACGCACAGTACATAGGTATGGTAGCAGTATGTGGACTAATAGTTATGTCCTTGATACTGTGGGTGAGTTTTCGCCTGAGATACAGAAGAAGAAATGTGCCCGTTATCAACACAGAAGCGGAGGACCAAATAGAGGTGTCGAATATCTCCGGAGGGGTGTTGTGGTGACACCTGCGGGCAGCCGACCCGACGCCCTTCGAATACGATTCTCTCCTTACGTAGAACTAATGCAATGTGAGTATTTTAATTAATTAGTAGTTTGTAGACAACTAAAATGTAAACCAGTTACATATATGTAAAGTAAATGGAAGATCAATAGAGAATTGTCAAAGGTGTAGGACTAACGTGTATGTAAACCTCATTAATTTGCTTCCAGTCAACCGTATGATATTTGGACTAAATTATAATACAAACGGTGGTATTTATGTTTAGGTATAGCATAACGTATAGTGCGACAGCGTTGTAGATACAATTCTCTTTTGTTCCAGTTCGAAGCGGTCGGCTGCACGAGGTATGGACGGCGTTTTGTGATATAATTGGACGTACATATTTTTTTATGAAATAAGTACAAATAGATTGGTTAACTGGGCAGCGGGGCTATGAATTGTTTTGTCAGTGTAAATAAATTGTTTTGGTGACTTATGGTGTCCGTAGGTTTATATACCTATTTTTATGTAAAGTCGTCGTAGAATCGTGATTTTAATTTAGAAACCTAACCTAGTTGACTTCATCTACTACGCCGTACTTAAGGGCTTTTTGTGGTTAGGCTACACCATACTGTACATATGATATATCGCAATACGTAATGTTAAGTCACCATATCGAGAGTAAGATTCGTGGTGTAGAATGGATGGTTGTAATAATATGGCCGAACACTGTATTGCGCAAAATATCGTGAAAGCAGATCATGTCTTCCCTGTAAACCTTGTAATTGTAACGTTGTAAACAATTTATCGCGTAACGAGCTCTACTAAAGTGCCAAAATATTTTATTTCGTACGAAAAACTTAGACTTGCCTGAATCATTACAATTACCACAAAACTCTGTGAACATGTCTGTTTCTTTGTCATTTTCCTATAATTGCATATTATTTTCGTTTTGATATCTAATAAAGAGCATATTTATCCGGAAATAACAATATCTGTGGGCATAAGCGCAAATATTTATCCTGGTGCGGGAACTGAACCCGAAATGAACACAAAGACCAACAGCTACTCCTATAGATATGGCTTTAGGAAAACTGAACAGGAACTGAAACAACTGAAAGGTAGTATACTGATTTCTAAACAATTATTAATTCTAATGTATGTAAAACGTACAACGCACAATCTAATAAATTATCACCTCGTTAATAAACACAAGAAATAAGAAAATACTCTTGTATCTAGTATTCTGGTTAATTTACAAACAATTTTTTTTTATTGTGGAGAAATCGGTATCTTCTTTCACTGTATGAGATGTCCCTATAAATATTTCCTAATTAACAAAGCTTCTGATATCGGAAAAAGTTGATAAATTATGTCATACCTACTATAATGCGTTATGGTTTATGTTTTACCCTTTCGATTATGTAATGGTAACGTATGTACAGAATATTTATAAGTTATTACAGTAAAAATGTTAGTTTTAGCTTAACCAATAAATCAAGTATAAAAAAGAGCATAAACATTATGTAAATCATAATGTACTGTATGTAAATGTACTGTATGTAAAATATGGAAACTAAATAGCCACGGATTCATTTGTTGATCGGTAGTTTATACTCAGTGTTTCACTTAATAATAATTAATGTTATTTCATTCATCATTCTGAAACCTAAGGTTGTAACTTGATATATAAACATTTTGAGGAAAATGATGTGTAGATATATGTTTTTACGTGAATCGTAGATTATGATGTACAAACAGATAGCCAAAGATTTAATAAAAAATAGATTGAGTACCATATTTTTATTTATTTACTACGTTTTGTAAACCCTAAGTTGGCACACTTTTTGTGTTTAAAACCTTTGAAAAACCTTCCAACATAATAAGAGATTACAATGTTCGATTTGCTTACACACCTGAAGAGTCAAATATGAATAAAAGTCTCTTACAAATACATTTGTTCGAAATAAGAATAAGTCGACTAAAATGTAACAAGTGAACCGAAAGTAATTTTCTTTAAGACTCATCTGAAGAAAAATTGAGATTATTTGAAAAGAAAAGAAACGCTGGTAATGATTTTCACGCCGACTTCAAAAAGAAGAAGGTACGGAATATTAATGTTTTTTTTTTGTGTTTGTTTACTGATTACTTTGAAACTGCGTGATAGATTTGCATAGCTCCCAGAGATAAGTTTAATAAGGAAGTGGACAAGTATTTTTTCTCTTTAAAAACCTGCCTAAGTGCTTATTAATAGGTACTTCAAAATGTTTTTAGATATACCTTACTACAACGAACCTGCTTAAAATACACCGACTGCACAACGAATACATCGAAGATTAAATTTGTTAGTTCAATAACTTTACTGATTGATATTTCATGGAAATAGTAATTCAATAAGGTTATATGAATTTAGAGGGTTGTATTGATGAATATAATGATTATAATTCTGTAAATACATACCTACTTGTTACGGTCGCGAATCATATTTTGTTTAACATACAACCTGACCTGCAAATTGCAAAAACATAAGAAAATTATAATTTCGCGAGCTTCCCTGGCGCTTTCCCTTAACCACAAATTAGGCACTTGTACACTTGTAGTATGTATAGTCTCAAGAAAATCTGGTAAGTTGTTTATAAAATAAAACTTTTCAAATTATCTACAAGAAAATCGTGTAAGTGGTTTATAAAATACAACTTTTCAAATTATCTACATACAGGGTGACTTGTAATTTGACGTATTCCTTCCTGGACTTGGTGTGACCCGTTTGGAACAATTAAGAACGCCATAAAGCCTAGGAGAAAATTCATGGGATTCGAGAAAAAACAGCTTTGAGTTTTCTCGAATCCCATGAATTTTCGCCTAGATTTTATGGGGTGTTTAACTGTTCCAAATGGGTCACACTATCACGTCCTGAAAGGAATACGTGAAATTAAAAGTCACCCTGTATAATATTGGTAAGCTAAGTTTTACCTTGGGGTTGTTTTTTAAATAGGTTATGTTTAGAACAAAATATTTTATTCAATATATGTATTGACAGAGGAAATAAAGGGCTGCTTCGTTTGCGGCGCCGCGATATTTGCCTGAGGGGCAGAGAGGGACATTTTCAAATAACATAGCCATATTAATTTGTGTACATAAGTATCAGGATTGTGTGAATTTGATATTTCTGTAAATAAGTACTTGTAAGTAATAGGTACCTTATTTAGTAAATGGGTAGCAGAATATAACTTGTGTATTATTATCTTGGTAATTAGCTAGATGTGAAAGGAACATCATCTGCCTAGCCTAAAGCCTTTTCCCAATTATGTTGGGGTCGGCTTCCAGTCTAACCAGATGCAGCTACCTTATTTTACATGGAGCGACGGCCTATCTGACCTTCACAACTCCGTTACAGGATACTCCTTGGTAAGACTGGTTGACAGACTTTCAGATTTCTGACTACCCGTAATGACTGCCAAAGATCTATAAATAACATTTAGGTCTTGGTATGTACAGATTGTCACCCATCCACGGACCAACCGCGGCAAGCGTAGCTTAACCTGATCGATCGACCCGTGAGGCTGTTATTACTTAGCCACAAGCCTAATTTAGTGAGTGGGTAACAGAATATAACTTGCAACTTCAATTAACTTGGTAATTAGCTAGATGTGAACGGCAATGAAATGTAATGAAAATTATGAAAATTGTTTAGGTATTCTGTAAATACGATTTTTGGATCACTTCAACACATGGAGACGACGTTTCTTATCTGACGGCCCCTGAGAAGAAATGGCGAGGTATTCCACTCAGAGCACTAATTTGAACCGCACTTGGACGAACCGCACCTGAGCACTTCCACTAATCGCACTGAAACAAAATTTTGTAACGTGCGGTTCGGTGGAACAATTTATCGCGACACAAAGACATCGTAACTCAAACTTTGGACTCAGTATCTACATGACTCGAGACCAACAAGTGTGGAAATTTTCCGTTGGTTATTAAAAAATCTACATCTCCATACAAAAAGTGCAATATCAACCTACGCGGTCAAAATGCTTGGACCAACTGATCTTTTTTTACCCACGACGCGCGACGGTACGAAGACGGTATATGCGTTTGAGGTGAGAGGATGTGTGTGCAAACCAATGTTGCCATTTATCTCTAAAACTTCTAGTCCCATTTTGATGCGGTTTTCAGTGATGGGTTTGGATTTGATTGGTGCATGTTCTCTTTAATCTTCCACCATGTCATAATCAGCCTACAATGTTCCCACTGCTGGGACACAGGCCTCCTCCTTGTGACAGGGGCGGGCCGTAATCCACCACGCGGGCCCAGTGCGGGTTGGTTGATGTCACTTGTCTCCGATTTTTTTGGTTCTAGGACATGCCGGTTTCCTCACGATGTTTTCCTTCACCGTTTTGTTTCACCATTTATAGGTACGCAATGCTTGTTTAGAAATTCGGTGGTGCAAAGTGTTCACGCTAACATTAGCACTCTATTCTTACACACATCAGTCCGGTGAAGTCGTACAATTAACCACATCCGCACGTCCGTAGCAACAACAACGACATATCTACACTGACAACTACACTACTCTATGTCGTAGCGGCAAGAACGGTTTTCCTAGTTCAAGTGTGCGGTTGACTGTACGTCTGGCAGAATGTGGTCTACAGCGGTCGCGGCTTGGAACTTGTTTCAATGTTACGGTAATTATGATAACCTAATATTAATTTAATTAAAATTATTTATGAGTTTTGAATAGAATATCAATCATTTGCGGTAAGTGGTATAAACTTGCTAATAAACCAACTTTCAATGGTTAACTTTCAGCACTGTTATTAATTTAGAGAAGTTGTTAATTATAATCAATTGTTAGTTAACCAATAAGCTGTCTACACAAAATCAAAGGTATTAATAAAACAGAGTAACATCATAACAGCACGCCCTGTTTACTCGAAGGGTTGGGTAGAGGTACTCGTATGCCTATAAGTATACTTACATTTTGCCAGTTAAAACGGAGTGGGTGACGATACTGTGATGATATACATAAGTTACAATTAATAAGGTACATTGATAATGTTGGTGGTGGTAGAGGATTGAATTAAATATGGCAGTCATTACTGGAGCTTGTTGTTCACATTCCATGTACCCTTACACCCACACTAGCCACTCCGTTCATATACCACGTATTACAGATTTTAACTTAAGTAATCAATTTATTTTAATATTGCGATTTTAGTTTACTTAAATTATTACCTAGGTATCTATTACTTTGTCTAGTCTAAAAGTCATACCCCCTTACTAATAAACGTTGTATAGCGTCTGTATAGTTACACAACGTATTGTCGTCTTCTTTCGAAAGTCAAATTACTGACGACTGAAAGAGAGAAATCGGTGTTTAACTATTCATCTGATATAATACGTTTCTTAGTAAGACTAAGGGGGCATATATATAACTTGACCTACTTTAGTAGAAATAATTTAAAGCTCCAAGAATCGTGTTTACCTTTTGAAGGCTTTAACAAAAAACCCCATGGGTACTGTTGTGATGAAATGATTAAAATAGTTCAAAAGGTTGGTACATATTTGGTTAACGAGAAAAGCGCTGTTGAATATCAATAACTATTTGTGTATGAAAATATTTAAAATGTTTACAACTAATTAAAAAGCAGCCGTAGGTATAATATTATCCAATTAAAAGTTATTATAGTTGGTTAAAGGTTATAGACTACTCGTAATAGATAGAGAAGATAACGCTGCAAGGCTTTTTTTGACGCGTGGCAGAAATCGGAACTAAAGTCGACATATTGTTTTGTAATTTTTTTTTGTGACAATTTTAAAAATGTTTACCAACAACGCCCCCCTCTCAATGTCATTCAGGGGCCAAAAGATTTTTGTAGCTCTAGCTATACACATATTGATAACTAGAAAATACATAGATTCTCTTCTATTTATTTACTAGCAGCACCCGCGGTTTCACCTGCGTAAGTAATCTGAGTTCACAAAATAACAGCTACAAGTTCTCTGCGTCTGCCCTCCTAACACACTTCTATTTAGGCAGGGAATGTGTAGGAGATCAAACGCCAGGAAAAGTAGAAAACTGACACAAAGTTATATTATTGAAAGAAAACATTATTTAAAAAGTTACAATGTTAAAAAGAAAGATACAAGTCTTTTGAAATTTAATTGTAAAGTCGACACATTCTAACGACAGGGTTGGGTAAATGGAAAGTAAAATAATATTTCTCCAGCCATAACATTATGTGCCATTACGGTAAGTATGTAAGAGAGATCAAAATAAGATAACGATTATGACAAGGAACTCGATGATAGGCATTTCATTACGTCTAGGAAACCCAATCGACTGACAAGCACCTTTGAGCAATCCACTCACTGATCCTGGTGAGTCAGCACTTTCCGTTTAGATCAATATAGTTGGCCCACATTGGACTAGTGGACTATTTCAATTCAACTCAGTTGGGAATCCAATCTATTTAAATATAAGTTGGAGTGCTCATTGATATATAATTAAGGGGACTACATGAACTAAAGCGCGGTCACTGTCGGACTGCATAGAAAAGAAAGAGAAGCGCGATGACACAACGCTGGTAATTACAAATATTGCAAAATACGAAGCAGCTATTTAATTACAAAAAATCTATTGTTTGGACTAAAAAATTAAAACACTAGTGCTTTAGTATGTTGCTTGTAGAATAATCTGACAAAAATCAGAATGATTGTATAATTTTTATTGTAAAAAAGAAGGTTTTTAGAGGTATCTTCATAATTTTTTTTTATCGTATCTAATTAATAATACAACTAATTAGATACGATAAAAAAAAAATCTTCAGGGTGATGCCAGTTACATAGTTGTAACTAGCATCACCCTGAAGAATATTATATATTTTTCTGATTTTGTTTACTGTAATCATATAGTTGTAGGCATTATAAAATTTGCGTTTTTTGCGTTTAGTCCCCTCTTAAAGGAAAAAGTTTCATTAAAACTCGCTGTTATTATACATTAATGAACCGTTACATTTGATTAATGTTTTTAATATCATATTATTTTAGTATGAACTCGAAAATTTTGTAGACTTAGATATTGATTAAGGCCAAAGTAATTACTTTGACGACAAGTGCTGTAGACAGACATAATTAGGGGTGTAGTAGGCAATTTAGTTGAATGAAAAGATGATATTCACAAAGGCACAGCGTACTTACATAATGTAGTAGTCCATGGAGTACCGTAACACTAACTTATTTACTCGGGAGAACTATTAGGGAAATCACTGTCATTAAGTTGTTTTTCTGGAAGGAGAGTTATTCTTGGTAAATTAAAATTTGTTGGGAAGACTGAGGACGATAAGACAGGTAATAACGTGTACCTACAGTAAAAAGTTAAAACTGGTTATTCGTTTGTAATGTAATTGTTTTTTTTTAACCGACTTCTAAAATGGAGGAGGTTCTCAATTCAGATGTTTATATATATATATATATTTTTAACTGTATTTTCGGGCATAACTCCGTCATATATATATAGACCGATTTGCAAAATTCTTTTTTTGTTCCAAAAAAGTTTATTTCGAAATGGTCCCATTTAAATTTCGTAAAGATTTGATGATGAGTTTCGGAGACAGATATCGGAACTCTTCAATAAATGACAACAAATCAACAATGCCAACAATTGTTTAAACAATCACACAACCTAACATCACGCCTGTACCCTCTAAAGGGGTACGCAGATGTGTTCAGTATAGCACGGTACGCCCTCATTTCTGTCAAAGTTGTTATTGGAGTACCTCTAATCTAAAAATTCTCTGTTTTTCTTATGGATAAGGTATGCTTGAGGGGTGGTCCCATATACATTTTATGAACTTTGCTTGGGTAGTTTTTGAATTAGCTTCAATAATACGAATTTTTCCCACTTAGTTTATGTTTTAATTAGCTTTCTGTCACTGATATTCACATAGCAAGTAGTGTTATACATATGAATTTGTGTGGGGTAGGTACAGTCGGTGACCAACATTGTCTGACCCACTGGCATATCTAGTTAAGCCATTTTAATCATTATCTTCTTGTCGTTAAAATTGAAAAGTTTTTAAATAACACGGCAATACTTACTACCTAATCTTTAATTTCGCGTATTGTCAAACAGTTATTGTGGCTTCGCGGTTCGATGATGGAGTGGCGACGAACAACACGTGGGTTCGAAAACACAATCCACTCAATTGTTTTTTTTAATTTGTTTTCATTTATGATTTCTACAATATTTCTTGCATTATTAAAGAACGACCAATATGATTTTCGCCTCTTGAAAACAGGTGGGTAAATTAAAAAAAAAACATAAGTCCACAAATGGGTAGGACGAATTAAAATTTTACTTGGGGTAGATGGATACTAAATTGATCTAAGTGCCAAAAGTCAGTCTACCTACGCTTATCAGTAGTCACTGATAAGCGTAGGTAGGCTGACTTATGCTTGTGCGCAGTCGCGCACAAAAATTTCTAAAACGTTTGACGTAAATCGTGAAAAGTATTTTTAATGAATTTGGTGTAATCAAAGCGTCATGTCGCAACATAATGACTCTACAAAACATTGTTCGCATTGTCGTCTATGAGACCTGATGAATTGGCAGAAGTTGGTGGTCGATTTAATAGTAGTCAGTATTTGGAGATTCTGCGTGTCGTCATGCTGCCGACTAGCGACTGTGCGAATTGTCTATCCAATTACAGATGTTTACTTCATGCAAGATAACTGCTCTATCCACCGTCCAGGCATTGTGCAGAATTGGTTAGCTGCTCAAGAAGGTGTAACTGTTATTAATTGGTCAGCTAAAAGCGTGTCTAAAAGTCCCAATTTGAACCCTATAGAAAACCTATGGGGTCAAATGGTTTTAAATTGGCACACATCCGAAGTGCGAAATAAAAACAATTTGGCTGAGATCGTGTCGTCGACATGGGAGCACATGAGAGGAAAATATTTGTGTTGGAACATGGTGTGCGGTATGCGTAGCCGCTTACAGCAAGTTATAGAAGGAGACACACTATGTAAGTAAATGCTCAATTGAATGAATGCTAAATCATTAAAATGTTGCAAATTCTATGGTGATGTTATTGTTATAAATGGAAATGCATTTTTCTATTTATATGACATGTTGATTCACTACATAAAGCTATAAATCTGTAAAACAGATTTACAAATTAATTAATTTTCTCGCATTTATAAATCAATTTTTTCTCGATAACAAAGTTCCAAGCATTAGCATGACTTTTTTAAATGTTTATTGGTTATGATTGAATATGATATTATAAAATATATTAATTTTGAACCATAAGCTTTTACTTAGGTACTGGTCGAACTGCCTAAGTCACCATGAGACCAACTCAACTTTTATAATACTTATGTTTTGAAATTCGACCTTAGTTGTGATGCTAGACGCATTATTCTAAAGAATTTGAACCATATCGTATATTTTCATAAAGTTCAATATTGCACAATCACAAGCAGCTATTAAAATGAATCACGGAATTAGCTATTAACCGTAGACAACTTTAATGTTACTGATGCGCGATATTTTTTTTTATTAATCTACCTTCGCCTTGGTCACAGAATAAAGAAATACAGTATTGTTACTCGGCCGTAACCTTGATGTAAATGCCTACAGCCGCGCGGTACGTAAACATGCGATAGGGCTGCCCGCCTCCAGTATTTTAATTACATTTGCCTACTTTGTGTTTCCATTTAGTTTTGTTATTGTATTTTACTGTGTGTACATAAATAATTTTATATAAACAAATAGAATACTTTGTGAATTGAATAGGAAGTGTTTAATAAAAATGCGTGTTGTTTTGATCGCCGCCGCACGACTCCAGCTAGTGAGCAGCAGCGCGCTGTTGCTATTCAAATTTCGAACTAATCGCCGCGCGGCGCCAGTCAGTAGGCAGCGCTAGCGCGCTGTTAAAATGGCGGGAAAGCAAGTGTGCATTCACAGATTGATTTTATTTAAAATTAAAAAAACAGTTTATTCGGTAATTTAAAAACTTGGCTGCATGCTCTAGTGTCTTTGCCAACATTTTCACGCAGCCACGGCAGAAAATAATCCTCGCGCCATTTTTCTCAAATTTTCTTTTCTTTGTACTTGTATTGTGAAATGTTTTTTTTTTTTCTGTTTCCTCGCAAATGTGTTAAAAAACGTCGTACGATATACGTGCGTATTGGTTATAACATCTTAACGCACTAATATCGTAATGTACTATTACAGAATTATAATCATTAAAGTCATCAACACAACTCTCTAAGACCATGTAAGTCCAAAGAATGATGATTTCATGAAACAGTTATTCTTATTACAGTAACAGTTATTCAATAAAAATAATTAATTTTATTCATAAAAGTATGCAATCATTTCATTAATGTTTTGTTATGATGTTGTCACGTTAAACTATCGTCCGTAAATCGACTTTACAGACAACCAATTTTTTTGTAGTATTATTCATACACACAGTACAATAAACAACTATTATTAATAATAAAAACCACGTCTTTACTTTGAATTATACAAACTAACAAAACACACATGCGCCGAGGTTTTAACACAAGCGTACCTACCGTTTAATGATTCATGAACCGCCTATAACTACCTACCTCACTCGTGTTTATCACTTTCCTTTACTCTATTCACTTCATTTATTAATCCAGACATCTTTTTTTCGGGAGATAAAATGAAATACTTATCCATTAAAAATACACACATTATGTACCTACCTACAAGTAAGTAAAATTATTTTATAGTCTTACCTTTCAGAGTTTCCAGGTAATCTAAAAAAAGTTATCTCTGGATGCGTTATTGACGAATTCATGCAACCAAAAACAGCACAATATAGCCTACTCGTCATATTAAATATGTACTTGAACTTATTTTTAGTGCAAAAATCGCGCGGTTATTGTTAAAAAAAACAACACACCGTCCGTTCGTCACTGCAGCACAGTCGCGACTGTCTGCATGCTGAGCTCATGCCGTGGTCGAGGCGCGTAGGTATAGCTCGCGTTTCGTCCGTTTGTATGAAGACCTCGTACTGTATGTCTTTATACTGTGCCTTGGTTGTTTTAGTAGTCGTGATACTCATTAGCATTTTAACCTTAACAACAACAAAATAATGATTAAAATCGCTTAACAACATGATTTATCGAAATGCTTACACGGACTATTGCAAATATTCCTGATAAGGTTCAAATTCATTATCACTCAAATGGGTTAGATAATGTTGGCCACCGACTGTACAACTAAAAATGAAAAATAAAAACTTTTTCTGTCGTTGGTTCGCATTTTGCAGTGTTTTTTTTATTTGGAAGTAGGTTGTTCTTTTTTTGGAAAAAGTTTATTATAAAAAAAAACAAAAAAATATAAACATCCGAATTGAGAACCTCCTCTTTTTTTGAAGTCGGTTAAAAACTTAACCTACACAAAATGTAAGGATCTTGTCATTAAATTAGTTGGCACAGTAGTCTTATTTAATGAAAACAAGCAACAACGAATGTCTCTTTTCGGCAAATTGATGAGCAAATAACTGCAAATGAGATCGCGTCAGTAGTAGCTCGCATTAAGATAACCTTTTTATTGCATACCTATTTCGTGCGCTGTTTCCCCATCCATTACAGCGCATTGACTTGCTAAGTGCCAACATTACAGGAAGGCGTAAAGCGAATGATCCCGAAGTAGGCGGCACACGGAAATGTTAATAAGGTTATTTCAGATTGTATAGTGAAATGTAAACAGCCCTTCGGCTATTATGAGTCGTGGTACACAAGACAAACAGTCTTGGAGCGGCGCCGGCGTCTGTGTCCCGCTTAAATATTGATATGGCGGCTCAGTTCGTCAGCTGTTCCCTGTTCCAGTCCCAGCCCTTCTCCGAGATTCCCGCTCAATTATTTAATTTTATTAATTCTATCATTCATGTCTGCTACTGTTTGTATTGTTTAATTGGGATCATAAACTTAGCAATTACGTCCAAAAGGTAAATTGATTTGATAAATGGTTATCTTTTTTTAGTATTGAGCCTTTTGAGTTTCTATATTAAAAGATTTCTGTCTTTATTTGTGATAAACGTTAGCTATTTATAGCATGATATTTTATTTAAATAATGTAATTAAAGTAGCACATTGATGTATATCAACAAAGATGTCGCTACTTAATTAATTTGCAGTGACGCAGCTGCTGTTTGTCGTTTCTGATTAATGCACTTGTAAATTAAATGTAGGTGGGACTAGCACCCTTCATCTGAAGCCCATGGAGACGCCCTAACCCGGGACCCCTTAGGTAATTTGGAATATTCAATTTTAAAACGCTGCGAAAAGATCGTCGACAACACTTCATCGAACAACTTCAAAACCTTTTAAAGTTCTATCAAACTAATCATCAATATACCTAGTTTTAATAGTACCTATACTTAGGTATATTCAAACTATAACTTAACGTTTCCCTTATTGTAGAATAGTATCTACCACTGTTTGAATTACTAACATAATTAGCATACACAAGTGTCTTATTCAATATTAACGATATTAATTAAACACATCGGATCTATTTACTAATTTTGATTAGGAAGCTAACTGACACCATGAAGCTATGTAGGTACCTAATGATTATGATACAAGCTCTGAGACGACGACGCGCTGGTTTCATGGTAAATCATAATTATAGTAGACAAAGGTCGTTTATTCTGGTTGGCTTTAATTACCAACCCCTTTAATCCCGTGCTTCAATAAAAGCATTTAATTAAAATTAAAGTAAATACATCAACAACGCTACTAAGAAACCAGTTTTGTAAGGTAACATTTATTAATCACCGCTAACGGGCGATTGGGTTTCAATGAAATGAGAGTCTTTTATTAATTCTTCAAATAGCTCGCAACGAGTTTTTGGATTGTGCGAGTACCTATCTAATTACTTTCTGCGGCTGTAGGCGCTGTTGCTAACTTTTTGTACATAATTAATGGTGAGTCGCAGTACAGTTTTTTCGCACAAGTGTTATTCGCACATCCATTTGTCGAGCTCACGTAGTACACTCAGGTGGACCAGTGGTAACGGTCCCCCGACTCACGAGTTGTAGGTCGTGGCTTAGAACCCTTTACTTTGTTGTGTAAATAATTTTATCACCATTGCTCTCAAAACGGTGAAAAAAAAACATCGTGAGGAAACCAAATATGGAAACCAAAAATGTGCTAGAACCAAAAATTCGAAGACGTGTGACATCTACTAACACGCACTAGGCCCGCGTGCAAAGAGTACTGTAAGATACGCGTGGTAGTATAGTTCACTCCCTCTTAAGTTCTCTAGTTAAATTCGGTTCGGTTTGGTTGTTAGTTTAAATTTTCCGAACTATTAAATTGCCTTGGAATGGCCTCAAACACACTCAAAATTCTTCATCCTGAATATAACACTTAGCTCCTCTTCTGTGTGAATTTACGCAAATCTCGCTCAAACAAGCAGACTGTTCCTTGATCTAATATTAGAAGGTACCATTAATATTTCAAGCCCCGGCTTCGTTGCCGTGGCCATCGGGCTCTAGGCAATATCATCTGTGCAGCCCTTCCCGATTTAGTAGTTGTGAGGTACACACACAAGTAAAGTTCACCAGTTTACCTCCTTTGATTTTCGAGAGCTTAAGGATTGTAGCCGATAAACCCGATTGTTGAGTTGGGGGCTCAAAGTGAAATTTAGGAGAGACAATGCAGGTGAGACAACTTTGTACGTTTAGTTAAATGAAGGAAGTCGACTATTCCATTTAAAATCTATTTTCGTTGCTCATAACGAATAGTGAACTGAATTCATGAATGTTATCAAAAATAACTAGCCTAATTTAAATAGTGAAGTGCCAACCCGTGTGGGTTTAGTATAAATGCATAAAGCTCTGTTACTGCTTACAGTTCTATTCATACGAAGTCTGAAGTTAAGTGAGTGCATTAAGGAAATTATTGCCATTCATTAGCGCTGCCATCGGGCTGGAACATACGTTACGTACACACAGCAAAATACGATGTTCATTTATGCAAACTACTGGTGTCATTATTTTAAAAGGTGGCAATTTTTTATGGTGTTTTGTGGCGCTCCAGTTAGCAGCCGATGGTAAGTAGCCACCTTTGCCTAGCACTGTTGCGTAGCAATCTATAGAGGTTTGATGTAATCGTAATTATGGAAACTCGGGAGTATTGGTTACCCTAGACAAAGTTGACATGTGTTTCACAATGCCTGCAATTACACCATCCCTTTACTTTAGTATCGATAGCAAATGCAGCAGTACTAGCACCTTCCTTGCTTGCTTCCTTGCTTTTACAGGTAGTTTCCTACTACACCACTTATTCCTACTATACCTAAGGATTTTTTAGGTACATGTATGTTCACTTATATCAAACACAACAACATAATGTCACACCCGAAGGGAGAGGAGAGGTGTAACTATACTCACATTAAACGGAGTATACTCACATTTCATCAGTTAGGTTGAAGTAAAATGTAATAGGGGCCAGCCTATTGTCATCAAACGGGCACAAATCCAGACTCCGTGCTGCTACGTAGGAAATCCTGTTTAACTCACTATAAAAGGCTAATTCGTTCACTTGAAAGTCAGTACAATGAAAGTTGGGCGGGTCAATCTTTGATATAAATCTGACACAGCATATCGGTGCTCCGAGGTCCGGCCGGCTTCGGAGCGCCGCTGAATAATTCATCTCTTCCTAACTATAGTTGCGATTCATTCTTTTGTTTTCACTATATGAATACCGTATAAGTTTTACACTGTCTGTGTAAGGGAATTTACTTCCTTATTTGGACGCAAACTACGTAAAGTAAACGTCTAGTTTAACAAAACAAAATGTTTATTAACAAAATAACGCTTCTAAATTTTCGACGATTTATGGTTGTTGGCTGTTTGTCATTTGCAGGCGATACAAAATATTTGTTAAGCTCTCCATGTTTAACTACTATGGACGTCTGTTGATTGACATAACAACCAAACTCTTGCTCATTAAAGTTGTATTATTGCTCAGTCACATTGAAATCCAGCAATTATTATTTTGTATTTAAATAGGAATCTTGTGAATTGATAGTAGATTACCTACATATTAAAATGAAAAAAAAAAAAGCAACGAACCCTCATTTGCTCATGCCATTACATGTTATAAAAAACAGGTGCTAAAAACCGTTCATTAAAGAAATTAATGAAATAATAGTATAGTTAAACTTTAATGCCTTTATATGAGGAAGGTGTGGTCAGCTGCGACCGCGGCCGGCTCCGGCGTACATTCAGCGACCCTGAATAATTCATCGAGGCTTTTGCTGTCACGACCTTACTTTGCTTCGAATAACGTCTAGTTCTAACTACCCTACTATTTACCTGTATAAATAACTTTACTTACGAATACTTCTTACTTGGAAATATCACCAAACACAGTTTTAAGCTGCAGGGTGGAAGGTGTTACTTTTCAGTTAATGGACTCAAGTGCACTTGTGTTCAAGAATTTATTGGGCTGTCTTGAAAATGTTTCAACTCGAGTTCTTTATTTGGGTAGCGTTTTGTATTGTACAGAATGGGCAACTTGGAGGTATATAAAATTTTTTGCAGCCATTTTTTTTGGCGGCAAATATGATAGTTGTTTCATGAAAATTATTTTGTGTAGATACGGCAAAATTGTTACGGAGCGTTTTACGACTGATCGTGTTTTAATTATTAAAATATTCTACTCAACCCAATTATGTATTGCGAAAACTCTTAGAAAATTGCGGCCAATTTTTGGTAGAAATCACTTGCCTTCGCGGCTAACAATAACTCGTTTAGTGAATAAATTTGAGCAGCATTTGTAACAGATAAAGCAGTTCCTCGTCGAACAGAAAAAGCAAGTCGTCATCGCTTATGAAACACGTGGTTCCAACAAGACATGGCCATATGTCATACGGCACGAGCCACAATCGACACAATGAAAAGAACGTTTCCAGGTCGATTCATTTCGAAAAACGGTGACATTGATTGGCCCCCAAGATCCCCGGATTTAACAGCTCCTGACTTTTTTCTGTGGGGCTATCTAAAGCGACGTATCTATGCTAATAGGCCAATGAACCTTCAACAATTAAAACAAAATATCCGAGACATAGTTACTGAGATAACGCAGGAAATGTGTGAAAAACGCAATGAAAAGGATTCGCACCTGTCATACTGCTAGAGGTGGATATTTATCTGACATTATTTTCCATACTTAATTGCCGGACCTGAATACTATATTTAAAAAAAAAACTTAATAATTTTTATATTTCATAGATAAAATAAAAAAAAATAAAGTGTACGTATAGACCTGTTATTTGCCCACCCTGTATTTAAAGGCATTGTTTGTGTTGCGAATGAAACATGTCTACACCAAGTAGCCAGTTGATATTTATTAGTTTGAAAAATTAAAATGATTAAGTATATACAATTATTATATAACTTACTATTTACACTAGGTACCAAATAAAATGACTAAGTTTTTTACTTATTAAAGGTTATGAATAAATAAATTAGAGGGTTAACATTGCTTGTTACCACACATAATCATCATTCTCCTACCCTCATCCCAATTTACGTCTTTGGGATCGGCGCAACATGTATTTTTCTTCCATACTTCTTTATCAAAAAAATAAAAAAAAAAACAAAAAGGTTTTATTTCATTATTACACGTTATAAATTATACAGTTGGTGGCGTCTCCTCGTCTTTATTAGTCGTGATCATAGATATCCGAGTTGTGATCCAGGTAGTCACCTCCTTTCAGACCATATCATCATTCACAAAGTCAATCCATTGTTTCATTGGTCTTTCTTATGCATGTTACCACACAATCTTTACAATTTTGATAGGCACATAAACCTGCATCCTAATTGCGTAATACACTATCAACCATGATCTAAACATAATCAAAATATTGTGAAGGATATTGCTAATCCAATGCTTCATATGCTCGAAAAATTTGTCTCCTCAACAACATAAATATCGCAATGGATGTTGTTGAACTGTCAAAATCATAGCCATTGCTACTGATAGTGTGTTACGAAATTACATACTCCGCTGAAAAAAAACCCCAGTAGCAAACTCCACAAGTATTAGCATAGTCTCATTCGTTGAGACTATTTGGCACATAAATTGGAACACGAAGACAATAGAAGAGAGGCAATAAACCCCATAGAATGGGACACAAGAAATCGAGTGAAATTGGCATGGGCGGTGTCGACCACACGACATTCTGTCGCGCCGCTATCTAGGTATTTATGCTGTTATTATGACTGCTTTTATACATAGATTCACAATCGAAACCTTCTCAGTAGCCTTGGGAATTGGGTTTTGGAAAGAAAAACCGGCCATCGGTTTTGAGGAAAGAATTTCTTTTCCGTGTCCATCAATTTCCGAAAGATACTTTCTTACATACATTATAAAACACTTGGCTATCTATCGGTCGACTATTATAATCATTAATAAAAATAAAATATTATAAGTAACCATTGTCGTCTATTGTCATTTTATTTTCATTAATATTTATAAATGTCAAGTTTTTATTAAAACGGGATAACAAAACAAATGAATCTTATTTAATATTTATTTAACTAATAAAGGTCACTGTGTAGGTCTTTACCATCATTTCAAGTAATGAAACCTTTGTGGTATCCTAGTCCTTTTACCACTTCTTAGTGAAGAAAAGTTAGAAAATTTTGTATTCATTTATTTCTTTGCCCATTGAGTAAGACCTTGTAGAATCTACACTTTCATTTATTATTTATGTCCAATCATGAAAGTTAAGCGTGTTTCTACATAATATGTTATTAATGTACGTAAATACATAAAATAGTCATATCCCAAATAGCATGCACAAAAACCTCCACAAATTGGACAAATATTTGTGGGTCTACATACTTGTCTCATACAGGAATGGTATCCGGAACCCTAAGCACCGTGGCAGACGCTTCAAACCTGCGTATAATGTCATTTCATAACGTCAACGGTCTGGGCGACATACGGCCCGGCGAGGGAGAGGTTGTGAGTTTGAACCTGACCTTAATAAATTATTATGGGTAAGAACCGTTCTGGTACGAGGGATAAAGACGCTTCTTTACCATGAATTAATTAATCACAACATGTTTCTTAAGTCGCTTATTAAATAAAAAACCGGTAAAGTGTGAGTCTGACTCGCGCACCGAGGGTTCCGTACAAATTTGTAGGTATTTGTATAGTTTCTCACGGGAAAAAATAATTGTAATGTAACTACTACGGTTTTCGGATTTTTTCCTTTACTTGTACTACATGACATTGCTTCTTGCCAAATTTCATGATTCTAGGTCAACGGGAAGTATCCTATAAATTTTGATTCCCTTGAGAGTGTCGAAACACACGTTTTTCGCGGCATAAACGGCCGTATCTTTTTTACGTTAACTTAGAAGTTTGATTTTTTCACAGTTTCAAGGGATTATAGGAGTTTAGTGTATGGTTTTAATTTCAACTCGATACCTCCACGCGCCCCCGAGATCGAAAAGGTCTTGACTGACAGACAGACAGGCAGACGGAGAACAAAGTGATCCTATAAGGGTTCCGTTTTTCCTTTTGAGGTACGGAACCCTAAAAATCTGATGTTCCACACATTTTTATCGTGTAGGTAATTGCACTTTTGTATGGAACAGCTGACTTGTGTTTTACAACCGCCATCCCTTCCTATGTATGTATTTATGTATCTAAATTTTTTTGGATATATATATTTCTGTGTATCTATTTTAGTATATTGTATACATAATATTTGCACCAACGACATCCCCATTTTATGTCCAGGAAAATCACTGTCCATTCCAAGGTTGCCTGGAAGAGATCGCAGAAAGCGATAAGGCCGCCCATTGTATATCTTGTAGTGTATGTTGTATTTTTTTCATGTTATGTATTTTTATGGTGTACAATAAAGTATATATAAATAATAAATCCCTATCTTTCTATCGCTTACACACCCTTTTTATAGGCTTGCGGATTAAAAACCTGAAGGCCGATTCTCGAAATATAGTCGCAATTTCTCAGCGATTATCAAAATATCAATGTCAAAAATTTGTCACAAATGTATGTATTGACAGATTGAGACTAAGATTAGAATGCGATCGTTCTTAGAAATACGGGAATTGCCCCTCTCATTATGTAGCAATATGTGATGAAACCAGCAACCAGTGTAACTCACTAGCACAATCACATTTATTTTGACATTACAAAATAAGTAATTGATCTCTATGTTTAAAAAAATCGTCTGCTCGTCAACGTGAATAACCCAATGAATATTATTGAATGAATTTTCAAAACGAAAATGGATTGTGATTGTGTTACGCAAATAGGCTGCAGGACTTAAGAGCGTTTACTCAGTACGGCATTTCATACAAACTTACAAGCTCTTATTTTTCGAAACGAATGAACCGATTTTAATGAAACTTCATACGCATAAGCAGGATACAAAGGTCTAAAAAGTTAGTTAAGAACATTTTCGAAATGTCTTATTTAATAAAAGATAACTGGAAATCTCTGTTTCTATGAAAAATTTAAAATCGGTCTAATTTGGCTGTAACATTATTCGAAAATGTTCTTAACTAACTTTTTAGACCTTTGTATCCTGCTTATGCGTGTGAAGTTTCATTAAAATCGGTTCATTCATTTCGAAAAATAAGGCTTTGAAAGTTTGTATGAAATGCCGTACGGCGTAAACGCTCTTAATACTATGTGGAAAATGTCGTTGGTTATACATTTTTTACATTTACATAAGAGAGCACTGGTGGCCCAGTGGTAACGACTGCGACTTACGAGTGTAGGTCGTAGCTTCAAACCCAGACACACTTTGAGTAGATTATTTCATCACCACTGCTCTCAAAACTGTGAAGGAAGGCATCGTGAGGAAACCGGCATGTCCTTGAAATAAGAATTCGAAATCATGTGACATCTACCGACCCGCACTGGGCCCGCGTGGTGGATTACGGCCCATTCCCTCTCACACAGAGGAGGCCTGTGTCCCTGCAGTGGGAACTTATATAGGCAGATTATGATGATAAATCTTCTCACTCTGTAGCTCTGTGTTATGCTGTAATGTGTCACCGTTTATTTTCCCAAATTAATAAGATACCCAAAATAAATAGCAATCTCAGTAATCATTTCTCTGTAATGAAATAATTGCGGTTACTGTCAATATTATTTATGTATAAGTTACTATTGACAAACAATTTGTGTTGAAAACGTTTTCAGTAACATTCATGACACACAACCTTTCGATGATCCAACAAATTAGTTCAGAAATATAGTTTCCGGATGACAGCGATGAGAACGAGTACTTCGACGCCTAAATATCCTTTTGTTTTTGTATTTATTTATATATGTAGTTAGTCTTTTAATTTAGTATCTACAAATACTGAGATAGATATATAATAGATATGATAGATAAAAATTAAAAGACTAATTAAATACTAGATATGATAGATAAAAATTTATGATTACAGAAAAGTTTTACTGAAATTAAACTCGGATAAAATCGAGACGACACATTTTTATGAAATAAGCTGAAAAGCTGAAGGTTTAATATTTGCTCGCTCTCTCAATGGTCCTAATGAAATGAGTTCAAACATGGCCAGCCCTTTCACTTTAATTGCTCTTTTAATTTTGTATTGTTCGGGCATTTATTTACGACTAAGTTAAAATAATTACCATTGAATTTCTTGTAAATAAAACTACTAGAACTGCTACTAGGTAGTGCACAATTACAAGGCATTAGATAAAATCGTATTCGATAATATATATCGTATTAAATAATAAAGTATCTACTATGATAAGTTATCATAAACGCGATTTAAATAATTGAAAATTTGTAGTCAGTGCTATAGTATCCGCTACGCCGAGTACGTAGCAGACGCTACGCAGCAACCGTAGCAAACGCTACGCTGCAACCGTAGCACATTGGGCTTGTACACAAAACTGCGATGCGACGTCGCACCGTAAAAATACGAGCTCGCACGACGCATCGCAACGAAATGATTCGCATCGCGCATCCCTGCGATGATGCGTCACTTTTGTTGACGCCATTTTAGTCCGCTCTGAGACATCGTGTGGGCAAGACGCATGCAAATTTAAGGTAAAAAAATTAAATCCTTTTACATCTTTGGAAAACTCTTTTCAGCAAAGACTAATGTAAACAAATAAGTATTGTTTTACTTTACGTAATAGTGAGGCCAAGCGTTTCCAGAGGTATAACAGGAATTCTCCCCTTGTACGATCGTTTTAAAAATAAATTAATAAAATAATAAGTAATAAAATACATTCTGTACGGTTGACGGTCGTCGAAGGAATGGTCACCCGAATCGAGGAAGGGAGATGCCTAGTCTTGCCTTGAATTCACGAAATCGCATCGCAGCAATTCGCGTCGTAATTTTCTGCGTTGCAAATTCGCACCGCACCGATTCGTAGTTTTGTATACAAGCTCTTTTGTGTACAAGCCCTTACTGTGAAAACGGCTTGAGCGTATTGTGGTAGAATAGTTTAAAATGTAAATCAAAAAGTAAAAATGGAATCAAGTGCGAGTCGCGTACGAAGGGTAAGTACAATGTTTAACACTGCGTATTAAATTATTTGTTGTTATAGCGGCATAGTACATAATCTGTGAAAATTTCAAGTGTTTACTGTTATGGTTCAATACATTCCTGTGACAGTCGGACGGACGGACGGAGGGCTAGCGGAGCTATAATACGCTCCCGCTAATACGCTCCCGGGTACCCTTAGGGTACGGAACCCTTAAAACGAAATAAAAAATAAAAAAACTTTGTAGGCGCTACGCCGTCTACATAGTCTTTGCTACGCTGAAATCGTAGCAGATTCTACGAATTCAAGCGAATTTTCTTTGGCGATCTACAATGTATGCAGGTAAGTAGTCGTGAGCTGTTTCATTTCATAGAATCTGCTACGCTGAATTATTACGTCGCAGATTCTACGAAGTGAATAATCATGATTTTGTCGAACAATGCCAATCGGAAAATCAGTTTGCGGTATAAAATATATTTATTGTATGTATAGGATAAGTAACTATTTACACTAGATACTAAATTAAATGACTTACTGTACAAATAAGTACAAAAACAAAGGAAACTTAGGCATCGAAGTACTCGTCCGCATCGCTGTCATCCGGAAACGTGCCCAGAAGACTGACAACATTGCCACGTTGAATGGCAATGCTAATTCTTTGGCCAAAGAAGGAGCCAGCGCTGTAAAATACATAAGATAATAATATAATTACAATAATAATACAATATAATATAATTACCCTTGCGGTTAATCAGTCGAAAATAAACTAGGGCTTACTAAAATAATCAAGTTTCAACTATGTAATTGGTTATTCGAAGAATGAGCGTATCTAGTCCTAATTAAAGAAATAGAAACGAAAGGATGATGATAAATTAATATAGAAGTAGGTACAGTTCAAATTCAGCAGTTTTCATTTTCGCGTTATTTCGCGACTGATATATCAAGAGGCGAAGTCTTATATTCCTCTTATATTCCTCAAACACTCACTTTTATACATTGAAAAGGAATCAGGTCATCGTCGGTAACAATATATTTTCCCAAAATTTACACAATGATTGATGATGACACGTCATTCAAAATGCGATGTAAATTACATACGTCTGAAGCGAACGTGGCTCGTGGCTGGTATCGGCGCGCGGCAGAGGGAATGTCCCGCCACCATATTTTTGATAAGTACGTGAATATTATCAGCTTATGCCGATGAAGTGGAACCTCATATCCTCTCCGTAAAACCTTATTTATTTTCCCTGCCAATTCCGAACCCATCGCTATCTAATTTTATTGACTATTGTTCCTGTTATTTATGATTCGGTGAATTGTGTTTTGATCAGACAAAGGCTCTAGCCATCCCCCTATCTCTCGTAATTGTACTAATAAATCAGATAGATTTTCTTTTGTTACCATATTGGTATTTAATGGAATTTCGCTGATTTTTGGGCAATTGTGTCCGAGTTCGTGAAGGGTTGTATTAACCTTTCCATTGTATCTATATTGTTGTGTTTTGAGAATAGGAAGGAGTGTTCAACAGTAAGAACCTTACGACAAGATTTATTGTATCCAGATGCTCTTGAAACGAGTTGTATTTACGAATAGAATCTTGCACAATTTATTTTTCTTAGTACGGCTTAGATATTTTCTGTAAACGTTCAACAAATACGATAAGCTGTCTGTTAAATTTTTTCTTAAAGATTAAAACGATTAAGATTTCTTAAAATTAAATATCAATGGTACAAGGAAGTCATTTAACGGTAAAAAAAAATCAGGAAAATCTTAATAAGGTTTTATTGCATACATTACATAACTAATAAACTAGTTAGTTAAAATTCTATCTTGGGGCCCTGATAAACATAAAGGTACTGTTAAACACAGCCTAAAGTGTTGCCAACACAGTGAAAGGAGAATACCGTCAAATATAGGCCGCCCTGTAGCAAACGAAAAGTCCACTGTCACAACCAGACCTAGTGTATATGGAGGAGAATTTAATGCCTTTCCTATATTGCTAACAATTTTTACATAGATTCCCGCAATTCGTATTTATTTGCCATTTACCTACTTTACATTTTGCGAATGAACGATGACGATGAATTATAGAGGCATAGCTAAGGATTATCACACAAAGACTACGTTATGGAAAAACTCCTGAACGTTTTCGTTAATAAGGATTTTAATTATTTATTTAAATTGTAGTTCAGATGAAACCAATATGGAAAGTAACGTCATCCATGACGACGCCACAAATGAAATGCAATAGGTGCGTCACACTAAAAACGATTTCTTTTTTTAATCGGTCCTCTTTTCTTTAAATGCTTAAATGTATTCCAAAATAATAATTTAAATTAATAAGACACTACGATACAACCTAAAGATTTTTTGGCACACATAAAAATATATCTACCTAATATTATAGTAAATATTGAATCGGTGCTGGTAGATACTTACAAATTATATTCTTCATTTAAATGTTTGTTTGCAGGTACCTAATTTTTTTACGTTGTAGCAACATTCGGAAATAAAGTGCAATGACAGTGACATGAGAGAAAATACGTACGTACAAAAGTAAATATAAATACTTTTATTTTTGACTTCCGAAATCCGGGAATCTTTTTCACAACGAAAACGTAAATATAATTTAAAAAATAGGAGTAATTTTATGAACTACATTTGGTTGTGACCTGCTCCCTCGCAAGTTGGTACGGTCCGACAGCATTCTTCCTTACGCAGCTCGGAGACTACAAAATTGCCGATTTAAAAGAAAATCTTGTCTCACTTTATTTAAAAACTGCAAAGTTTTGACGTTCGATACTTAATTAAGGCTTAAGTGCTAAATTGATAGAGAGTAGAACTGGAATGTTTCCTGAAATATCACAACGGATTTCCACTCAGAAAATACAACCACTTTTAGCTCTGAATTCGTTTGATAAACAGACTATTCTACTTTATTCTCAGTTTGTGCAAAAGAAACCGATGAAAGTATTAAAACAATACATTTTTCAAAGAAATAATTCATGTTTTCAATTTAGTAAGTGTGTCAATGAGAGTACAAGAAATCCATCATTAGAAAAGGGGTCAACCTTATCTATTTCATAACATATTTTGACCTATTTTCCATCCGATTCGTAGACAAAACCTCAGCATAATCAACCTATGTTCCCACGGCTGAGACACAGGCCTCCTCTTTTTTGAGATGAAGTAGGTCGTGGCCGCAGACAAAATCTTACTTCATAGATTTTCATAACAAAGCTCCTATTTCGAGTCTTCGATCTGCACTTATCGTTATGCCTCATAAAATCTAGGCTAGGCCTAAAATATTAATAAGCTGTGTGGTGTCAGATATAAATCGACAAGGGCGCTTCCCGTGGGTGATATAAGAGCAGATTAACGGCTTATATGTATCATAAATCCGGCCACTAAGTGTGGTGGTACTGGCAGGCCCACAAGAACAATTCCTTGTGATTATCTTAAGGGTCCTGCCTGGGGTTTGTTGAGCCGGCCTGTGTATGACTATGAATTAAAGATTGCGTAACTTGTGCGAGGATATTCCGAATCAAAATCTAAATGTATGAGTAATGTAAAGCAGCGCATTCACGATCTTTGAATGACGTACAACCATTAGTAAGTTATTGCAACGTCTTACTAATGGTTTTACGTCGATTGTGAATCTCCTACCTTAGAAGATGTTCCCAATGCTGGGGCACAGGCCTCCTCTCTTTAAGAGGGAGTTGTCGAATAATCTACCACGCGGGCCCAGTGCGGGTTGGTAGATGTCAATTTTTGGTTCTAGGATATGTCCGTTTCCTCACGATGTTTTCATTGACTTCAAGGAAAACATCGTGAGGAAACCGACAGAAAAAAAAGAAATATTTCATCACCATCATCACTTGATGATGGTGATGAAATATATACACAAAGTAAAGTGCCAGCCAGGGTGCGAACCCACGACCTACAACTCGTAAGTAGTACCGATTACCTACCACATAGCATTTTTTACCTTATAGCTATAATATTGAACAATAATTTCGTTTCAATGTTCAAAGTAAATATCAATTTACTGGTATCAGTTTGTTTATTTACTTACGTCGCAAACAAGAATAAGTCGAAACATGAAGATATTTTACTTATTTATGCTTATCAAGCGGATAGACGTTTGACATGGCACCTGCCTTTAGAGTCAGGTCGACGAGAAAATAAAACATGAAAACAAAAGTGAAATAATATTACTTCGGGTCAGTTTTCTTCATGCTCTATGTACTTTGTATGGATCGCGAGACTTCTCCCTTGAGGCCGTCCGGTCCAGCAGAATTGTATAGTAGCCGCTGTGACATAAGAAAAGGGATATCAGTAAATACAAAATTATCCATACTTGTAAGTTTTTTTTTTGGGTGGGAAATTATTAAATAACTTCTCCCGTTCTCGGCGGAGCAGGAGGGCGTGTCAGACTTTTACTGGCTAAAACCCACCCGTGTTCCTTCAGTTGCCTGTGCCAGGGGCCACGGTATCTCTTTCGAACAACCCGCGACCCTGGCAGGCATCGGCCCTAGCGGACCCCGTCAGTTAGTGCTGACATCAATTTGAGGCACGTGTGGAACACAACGCGCCGTCGACCCGGGCCTGGTCCTTACCGGACGGCGAGCTTTTCCCGATGCCTCACGTCCGGATTTTAAAAGCCTGATGATGTTGTAATTAAATGAAATGATTTTTTTTTGCAAGAATTGCATTGCATTACAGATAATTAGGACTTTATTAACAGTTTCTAAAACAATTAGCTAAAAAGAACATGCAAAATTATTAATTACAGTAATTTAATGTAATCTCCTGGTAGACCTTATGTGAAAACCTCATCGACTTTTAATAACCCCCCGTAAATATTATGATAGTTTTCGTAATTTCTCAACCAAAATCACAACAGTCGCAAGTTGACGTATGATTTGACAATGCCTGAAATTTCAGAAAGCTTTGTGAATTCCGATACTAGTTCGGGAATGTGTCATGATTATTTGAAAGCATGGTTTTGGTCATTGTAGTCTGTGATTACATCTCAAAGAGCTTTTTAACAAGCGGTCAACAATGTTAGCATTATTCCGGGAAACGTATTTACAAGTAACTACAATACGCCCAATTCCTGAAGAAATACGTTATAATTCTGTATTAGTGTGGTTTAAAATTAACACCTGCCCTAATAGAGCTTGAATTCAATAATCAAAATTGATTCGTTAATTTAGATCGAGTTTATTAAACAACACATTTCAATTATAAATTATAATGTTTGTAGCCAGCGATAACTGTTGGTCGTGATTATTATTCTATAATTATTGACATAAACTTACTTGTAAAATTTTCATCGGCGAGGTCTATATTCGTCAGAGAATTTTTTCAGCGCCATCTCTTGACCGATAATGGAACTAATGTAATTTTGTTGATTATTTCTGAAAAAGTGTGCTATTTAGAGACTTCGTTTTAGTTTTCCTGTAATCTTTACATAAACTTCTATCACATAGAATAATTTCAGATTTTTCTCTTTGTAAACTTCGGAGATGTAAAAAAGAGAAAATGTAAAAAAAATACGGAACGGAACGGAACGGGAACGGTATTTTTTTTACATTTTTCATCAAAAGTTGAAAACTTTGCGGCTTAAAAAAAAACACTGGCACTCCGGTAGTGCCGACAGAAGTGAAAACTTGAACAATTACGAGTGTATTTTGTGAATCGTCTTATAAACAAAACACGCGTGTTAAGGTGTGTTCCTTATTTTATAGGGTTTTTTGCAAATCAGGTATGATGACCAAAGTGACTGGTTTATTCTTCTCGTGAAAGGAATTTATTCAGATTTACAAATAAGCACACAGTTATATATCCGTGGTTCAGCGCCATCTCGTCGTTGTTGGATGAACTACGTAGTTAGTACGCGAGGCCCTCGTAGTTCTTCCCGATGTGCATAGATGGCGCTGTCCTCAACAACGCGCGTCTTAAGTTTTACGTCTGACGTTAGTACGCGAGGCCCTCGTAGTTCTTCCCGATGTGCATAGATGGCGCTGTCCTCAACAACGCGCGTCTTACGTTTTACGTCTGACGTTTTACGTCTTACGAATTTTCGATCAGGGTCACGTGACCTGACGCGAATTTAGAAGTTTTTACCCATTCCAAAAAAAGTACACAGCGCCGCTAAAGAAGTTTTCACTTCAAAAAGAAAAAATGTCTGAGAATGTGCAAACTGCACTCTTTGATATGATACCCCACATGCCCTAGTAGCCCCACTTTGAATTTTTCAGACCCCTTTCAGTCCCTGTTACAAAAAAAATACATATATTTTTTTCTTTGTTGTTTGCATAATAGTTGGGCCAACGTCATCTTAAACTATTTCAAACTTCAAGTTGATAGCATTAGTAGTTCTTGAGATATCCAGCTGTGACAGACAGACAGACAGACTGAAACTCACCATAAGGGTTCCGTTTTACCATTTTGGTACGGAAACCTAAAAAAGACAAGAAACTACGCCGTAGAAATCCAAGACACATGCTAGATAACCTCGCCTAACTAACCTGTGGCCTTGAGCTACAAGCTCAAGCGACACGTGTCTTGCGACAACGAATGCGGAGAAACCAAATGAAAAAAGTTGTTCAGAGCATGCCACGGCCATTGCGGAGCAACGGACGGAAACGGGGGCCTACACTGAACTTCCGACAACGAAGATAAGTTCCCGTCCGAAAGTGGTTCTATACTTCGGAATTAACCCTACTCCCGAGTAATTAACTTATTCGGATAGGCAAAATCACATTGAGAGGAAAGACAACTGTCAAATCGCGTTGTCAGTCATTCTTAGTTCGGGTAGGTACCGCAGTAATCTTATTCATGATACATAGTTGCAAACGCCCGTAACTTCGGCCAAAACTACGGATTTCGTGCTTACAGAGTAGACTCACAAACGTGCGCGCGTGACGCTTGACGCAAGTCGCTTTGATCGAGGTCGTGAACGAGGTCTTAAGGATGATATTTCAGCTGGCGACCTCGATCTCGTAGTTTTTACTGCACGTAGCTCTGGACGTGAAGGTCGCCGGAGCAGACACTCTACACTATCATATTTATTTGACTATATAAAAACTTACAGGGACTATATAGCTTTACTTTTACTACGTGTTGTGGAAACGAGACTAAGAACATAAATGTGAGTGACGCCTCATAGGCCGATAGCTTCGGAGTATACAAGTGTAATGAATGTGTGTATGTACGAGTATGTGTCATCTTCCGAATGTTTTTGATATTGTCGACAAGCTGGTACAATTAAATATCATACGGTTATATTTGAATCAATTTCAGTTTTACGACAATATCAGGTATAGTAGGTACCTAATATTTATTTATTATTATTACATAAACTGAAATAAAATCAGTTTTGTAAGCTCTAAATTTCATCAATCGCATTTAAAATTTATGAAACGTGTCGTTATAAAACAATAACTTTCATGTGATTTTTCATTAGGAATAAAATAATAAAACTCTGGCGTACAATAAATAAACAAACAGGCAGGTACTGAAATATTTTTAAACGCTAATATTTGCTTTGAATTATTCAATCTCGTTTTGTTTGAAAACTATACCTGCGCTAATTAACTTCTTTTTACAAGCTTTTATTTAACTTGCAATGTAACTATGTTCGTTCGGGTGGAATCTTGCAACTCAATTTTGAAGCAGATATTTTCAACTGATTGAGCTGAAATGTTGTATACACATTTAGTTTGGATGACAATGCATGGTTAGCTGTGTGACGTCATTCTAAATTCAACATGGCGGAATACCCAAGATGGCGGATTTTTAATAACTGGTCCACTCTTACAATATGGGGGTACTCTTACAATATGGGGGTACTCTTACAATATGGGTACCAACTGAAAGGGCTTGCGGAGAATAACTCGAAAAATAAAGTGACGTCACTCTAAATCCAATATGCTATATACTTCTAAGGATGGCGGAATAAGTTTTTTATGCTTTCCTACAATATGGGTATCAAACGAAAGGACTTGCTGAGAATACGAATGTGAGTTAAACTCCATTGCTCGAATCTGTCTGATATTTTGTTAACTGGAGCTTTGGAGTCCTCGATTATGATATTTTGGTCGAATTGTTCGAGTCTCTAGCATCGGTTGTTAACTTTGACTTGTGTAATTTGGTGAGATTGGCATCAACAGCATTGGTTTGCAACCTGACTAGGAGAAGGATAACTCTTAAATCAAACCAGGAACTGTATTTCGTAAGGCACAAGTAAGCTTTAAGTTAAAATAAGTGGCGCATTCCTTCAAACACCCAAGTCAAGGTGAGGCCGTGCCGAGGATTGACTGGCATCTGGGTGTAACATGATGTCGTGAACGTACCGCCTTGAAGAGCTAGCTAGACTGTTCGAAATTAAGCGGCAAAAGACCTTGCAACAATGATGCGTTGAATGAAATGAACAGACTGAGAAACCTGTCCAACGATAACTAAAAAGTAAAAAATATAATAAAAGTAAAAAAACTTTTTTAATAAAATCAAGCTTTTATGTAAATGCGCTAAAAAGAATAAAACAAACTTTTCCTTTAAAACTTTTACTATCAACTTAATTATAACGTCATTAAGTACACAATATGATATACTCGTAAAAGCTTGTCGCCAGATCTACCTGGGTAGATAAACAAGTAAATTAAATAACTTGATCTGATTGATTTTAAGTTTTAAAATGTTCAAACTAAGTAAATACGAGTACAGACGCCAGCACATCAAGCTACCCGAAGCTGTAAAATTTTCCCAATCAACTTTGAACCTTATGCTTTAGCGATAAAGTTGAAAATCTATTAAAGAAATTTGACAGAATGTTGTATCTTGATGTGCTGGCGTCTGTACCTACTTAAGTCTCGCGACAAGCTTGTATATCATATTAATTGTGTAATGACGTTATAAGTAGACAGTAAAAGTTTTAAAGGAAAAGTTTGTTTTATTCCTTTAGCGCATTTAAATAACAGCATGTTTAAAAAAAAAAATACTTTTAATTTTTAAATGCTCTACTTTGATTTAATATATTGGATATAAAAACACTTCGTTAACCTAAAACATAGTAAGGAAAATTGGACTTAATGGATTTCCTATTTAGTATTTAGCGTACACGCTAGCTAGTGTGGTGACGAATGCTTATTCTTTTTCTGTATGAGAATCGTATAACACATAAAACTAATCAACAGACGAATATAGGGTAAGTACTACCTATCTTTGTCAAAAAAACCCGCAAACAGGACATCCCATATTTTATACCTAGATTTAAACAGAACTGCTGGATTATTACCTAGCACAATAGTGTTGAAGCTTCAAAAGTTAACTGGGCATGTTGCAAACAAACAAGTGACGGATGTTACTATTATACTGAAGCCGAGTGGACTGGCGCCACCGCAACTGTTGGCATTACTAAATATTCTGTTTCAACCAGAGAAATATATACGAAAATGAAACTAACACTTCTGAATTTATAAACAATATTTACGAGTATTTATGTTATAAAATTCAGCGTTACTCTATTATTATTCATTAATTCAGGTTCCATGTGTTTGTTTATAAGCTTCTTAATTAATTAATGACAAGAGAGGAACAGCAGGTAATTGACAAAAACAAGTCGGAACGGGATTTTTGCATAAAACGGTAGTTTTATCTAAAAGAAAACCACAAATTAATTAATTAACATCCTAACCTTATCCCAAACTGCTTCGGTTAGCTTCCTATAAAAGGCGAAGTAACAGAAAATCAGTATTCTACGCGACAAAGGACAACAAGGTTGATAATTAAGATTTACATTTACACAAAAACCTTCTCTCTGTGTTCGTAAATTGCCCCAAAAGTGTAGTATCGATCTCGGAGTCTATTTCTATCTCGTTACCAACTAGTTTATTGTGGAGTTGTAACTTTACTGCTGACATAACTGTCCTCGTAATTTTACATCCCGTTATCTAATTCAGCAGAACTTTGTGATACCTTTGTCCACATTCCCTAACTTTGGCCAGATAATACGGTTGTGTACAGTTTGGTGAAATTATAAGCTCCCGTTAATTTCATTGGACCATTCAAACTGATTTATGGAAAGGCTTTCAAAAGATTTTTTTTGTAAATATTGTAGTTACAATTTACATTTTATTGAAATGGTTTCGTTTAAATCATTTTCGGTGTTAAAAATTCACGGTTCGACACGTACGTGTTGTTATGAATATTAAAATTTATTCTGAATTTTGTAGGAATAAATTCAATTTTAAATAGAGTTTATTTGATTCGTTTACTGTGGTCTATTATATATTGCAAGTTGAAGTTGAAGTCCACTAGAATCTTGGAAGTACCTATACAAAAATGAATTGATTGCTATTATAACTTATAGTCCGCCGGAGTAGGTAGATCCTAGAGTTGTTTTGATAAACGGATGTTTGTGTTTAGCAAGTGCACAACGTTTCAAAAGGCAGCTTTTGATAGACAACGACAACTATTTAGACGTAATTTAAGGAGAAAGAATCCAGCACAAAGTTTTGCAAACTAATCCAATTAGAGGGTGAACGGGAGACGTCTGGTGCACTCACTTTGTTTCTTCGGCTCCCTGCGGACCACGGGAACGTTTTGTACCAGTTAGCTTATTTCATTTTAGTGAAATCATATCTGAGCAATAAATTAACAACAAAGAGGTAAATACATCATGCTGCTTTGAGAAATATTACAGAATTCACAGAAACCTACATCTGAGTGAGAGTTATAACTTATAACCGTTCTTATAAACAGAAATAGAATATAAAGTAATCAATATCAATATTAGAAAACGACAAAGCCTGAAAACCATATAAACGAAGCCCTCGCAGAACAATACAATGTTAAAAGCCCCACAAAGTTGGTCCATTTACAATAACAACAAACCGAGATATGAATCTAGGAAACAGTAAGCTTATGCTAATTAAATTAGTTCGGTTTCTAAGTTATAAGTCCGGTCTGGTCGATAGCTGACCAAGACGCTCACTTGTGACCAACTGTGAGAACACAAACTATTTGCTTCGTTTACTATTCCGACCCGGAAACTTAGTAATCGCACGGGAAGGATACGAACAGTCTAGGTATCTCCCAGTAGATACAAATTAAAACTAAGAAAATTATTCATTATCTAAACTGTTTAGCTACGCGAAGCAACATTCTAGAAAATAATGTTACATAATATCAAAGGAGGGCACATAATTAAAGTCTATATTGCTTTAACATGTGCCTGCTACAGACGTTTTGTCTAAATTGACTTTTCGTCCATTGAATTAAGTTTTCGTTCCAAGTCGACGAGGCCGAGGAAATTCCTACCTACTTATTTTTGTACCGATGATTTTTTGAAATGGTTTGTTAAAAAGAACGTTATTGTTATACGGACCTAAACTGTAGCTACGCACGCACACGAACGACTTGAGGATAACTTTGGAATGAAAGTGAGAGTGTTTCTGTGGTGATCGTTGTCAGTTCCAAAGTCGTTGGAGGTGTCAAACGTCGGCTTGTTGTTCCCAGGACAGACAAACTCCAACAACTTTGGCAAGTTTGCTCCTGTCTGCCCCTACGACACCTCAGAATTTTAAACAAGCGCCAGGTGAACGAGTTTACTCTAAAATATTTAAGAAATAACTCGCTAAGATTTCTTGTTGCGAAGTTTCAAGATATTCAGAACATATTTTGAAAATGGCGGCTTTGAAACCGAAGTTTGGATTACTTACACGAGAATAAAAGTAGGTATTTAAGTTTTGATATAGGTTTTAATAACAATTTTATAGAAGAAAAAGAAGGTGAAGGTGAAGGGGACTTTTGGGGGACTGTCTTTTGTAATTTTGAAGTTCGAAAAGTGCTGATTCTCAGCCTAGTTTGAATAAATGACTTTTGATTTTAATTTGCTTTTGATTAAGCTTATGTTCAGCCGTAGCTATTACTTTCGTTAAGTATCACTGTTGTTTTTGTTTTGAATGTGGGTACTTGAGAGTATTATGTTAATAGATAGGCTTATGTTACACTCAATTAACGCAAAAACAAACTCACAACGACTGTTCTTTGTCACAGATGCGAGCCAAACAACGGTATTAAATAACGCGATATCTGTAGGGAAATGCGCCGCGATAGCATCGCAACCCGTTGCCAAATTACACCCTTGTTGCGTTTTACAATAGCCACGAGGGTAGGGGTAGTGGCAGACTACCTACCAACTCACACAAAAACAGATAATTGCGTGTAGGTAATTACAATAAAAAATTTGGAATTTCGGCGTGCACGTATATAATTTTGCGCCCATTTCTGCATACCTCTCTGTAAAGCAAAATAATTTTTGCATTGTTCATGCTCGCACGTTTTCTAATAAGAGAGCAAAAATATGAATCTGCTTTTACGAGAGAACAATTTACTCGTAAAGATAACAAAGTTAAAATAAATCTTCATTACATTAAACCCGAGCTGTTCTCATATTTTCAAACGGGACGGTTTTAACGTTCTTACCGCTTGCGGTAAGCGGGTGTGCAACAAATTTTCCGAATAATAGTGTGAAGAAAAAATGTAGCCGGTAAAAACGGTAATATAGGGGAGGAAAAGGGTAAAATATATGGTGCCTTAAAGTATCTCCGCTGGCAATATGAAATGTTTAATTTATAGGAGTGTTTACTTTATATCCACTCTGTGATACTTAGTTTGCGCAGATAAGATAAAATGTAAATATTTTCATGGATAACTTGAAAGTGGTAACTCTATTTGATGTTTTATCTGCGTACTTAGCTTGGAGTAATAAATTCTCGTTGGTAATGAACATTTAACTGATGGGTCTCCTGGCGGTTTACGTTGAAGGCAACAGTTTGTTCTAAACTAAACCGATTTTAGGAATATATTGTTTCGATGTATAATTAGTTTGCGTATGACTGTAGATAAGCTAATGGAAACGCACACATTAAGTAAATTACTCAAATTCTGTGATAAACCATTAATAGTAATACGCAATTTCTTAATAGTTTGAATTTACTTAAATCATATTAATCAAAATGAATGTTATTTTTTTTTTTTTTTTTAAATAACAAATTTAAGCTTACGGACACTAGTACTGAAGCTCAAGCAATCTATTCTGGAAGAAGTGTCACCGGATAGGCACTATTGACAGTTCACTTCAAACTCACTTCACCTGTCTTCACTATGAGATTTTTACAGAATATCTATTCTGTAAAAATCCGATCTCGGCTGCAGTCTATCTATGAGCTTAACTTGGTTTTATGTAAACCGTCTTCAGTTTCTATTTATAAAGTCCATTAATGTACACTTGCTTAGTAATGACGTACTGTTAGTATAACCCTTTTTAAGAAAGACCTTTCTCGGGTCGAAGTTCGTTTGTCATTACGTACCTTTTAGTACGCCCCGTCCTTACTCACCTAACCGTTCGACATTGACCTAAACATATTAAAACAGATTTGAGGCTCATTTACAAGAGGAGAGTTTCTTGAGTATCGACCGGCGAGAATGTCCGAATATAACGAGACTCGTATTCGAGACTTGCCATGCGATTATAGCGCTCATGTGTTCACGCTCAAGTGAAAAACAAAAATTCGAATACGATTTATGTCACAGGCACGAGACTTGGCATGTGACAACTCGAAATAAGTTTTCTTGCTTACATGGGCGCCGAAGCTGTCAATTTCGAAAAGATAGGAGATAATCCACAAACGAGAATCGTACGTACTATTTACAGTCGGTTCACAGTTATTTTACCTCTGATTTTGCATCACTGTCCAAATCACAGTGATCTTTATTCGCGTTACTATAAGGTTGCTATTGGGTTGCTGCCAATGACAAGTCTGTCAAAATCATTGTGATCTTTATTCTTGTTAAAATAAGGTTGCTGTTAGTTTGCTGCTGTCAGAGGTAAACTATAACTGTGAACGGACTGTACATGAGTCAACAACTATTTTCTTTCAATAGTCGCCTTTTCCAGGCGAGATGCTCACAATGTGTAACTGTCCTATTAGAAATCTGTTTCACGTAGCAGATTTCTAATTTCTAATATTGTATACGTATAATTAGTCACGCACAAGGTGTAAAAGAGACACTGAGCCTATACGTACTTACGTAGCTTGTCAAAACAAGGTTTTTGCTGACATCGAGTGGATAATGAGATTGTTTTAATTCGGTGAACTTTCCGCAGCTTTTGCGGGCATCCTTTTAACTTGCTAATCAGCTTATCTCATGAATTTGTGAACGTAGGTAGGTATAGTATAGCACAATCGGATCTACTTTTCGTTTTCCCGGTTTAATAACCTCGTCATTTGCTTTAATTTAAGTGCCGTCAGTTTAGAGCAAATTATTAGAAATCTAAGAGCTAAATACGTTTTAATAACTTTCTTTCTAGCAATCGTTCATGTCGATATTTTATTAGGCTCACCCTTCTCAAAATATTTGGCGAAATTGGCTTTCTTACTGAAGTCGTCATATCAAACAGAGAACCCTTTTTATGTGAATACTTATCAGCTGAATAAAACTGGCTTCTTTAATATATTACAAACTAAACTTTATCTTTATGATTGCATGTTTCTGGGGCAAATTAATAATGAAATTAAAACAATGTTATACAGAGTAGAAAGAAGAATACAGTTTATATGCTATATGCTGTTTATAAATTTTGGCTCCTGTAAGATAAAATCCATACCCATAAGTTTACTTTTTCACAAAATAAGTCTAAATTTATATAAGTTTAATAGAAATTTTCTGTTTAGGGTCTTGAGGTTGAACAGAGTTGATTAAAAAAAAAAAAAAAGGCATATTCCAGAAAATTCTTTCTCAACCAAACCGATTATACCTATAGTCCGCAGCAGTGTGTATGTAGGGTATGATGAGACTGTCATATGCATTGCGATAGTAAAAGTGCCTAATAAAATAAAAATATACTGGGTGTCAGGGACATCGACGCGCAAACATTGTTGTAGACTAACGTCGAAAAATTTCGTCGATAATAAAAAATAAAACTGCTTTTTCGTAGAAAAGTGCCCAGCCAGTGCTATTTTTTTTATCTATAAGCCTTTTTACTTTATGTTTTATAATTATTGTTATTTTGTCTTTTATTCGTTATAATCCGTAAAATTAATTATAGTTTTTATTAGTTTTTTTATAATTTCTAGATATTATAAGTAAACATGCAATCTTAATATTTTGTTGACACGGCAAATTTTACTGTATGTCAAAGTAAACACGACCTTATTAAAAATGTAACATTGCAGAAATCATAATAGAATATGTTTGCAAAAATGTCAAAGTCAAAGAATTTTTTCAAATAAGTAGGCACATAAAAGGCACTTTTGAACGTCAAAAATTACAGCAAAATAGAATTGATTCGCTCGTAGTCGCCGTCGTAGTGTCTTACGATGATGCAAAAAAGTAGCATACTATTTTGCTCAATTTTAATATAACCTTCATTAAAGTAGATAAATTATTTACTATTTGTAGGAATATTTGATACCTAATACTTATGTATAAGCACTTATCTGAGATACAGGTTTATTCCTAGTTCAGGTAGAATCCAATTATTTTTTACCTACCACTAGATTAAGGCCCTATTTTGTAAATTATTTATGTAAATCAATTATTTCAATAAACAAACAATTTCAATTTTGTACCTGCGCGGTCAAAATGTATGGAACAGCAATATTTTTCTTAATAACCGACGAAGAATTCAACGCTTTTGGGTTCAAAACTCTTGAACTGAATCCATGGTAACAGCACCCTAATTGCGTAACAAACTATCGATCTCAATCTGTATCATTTTGAAGGATTTTGTAATCCATTGCTTCGTAATTATGTTGGAAAAATGTGTCTGCTCAACAAAAATGAGTTGTTAACTGTCAAAATGAAACCCACTGCTACTGATAGTTTGTTACGCAATTACCCCGCTGGTTGCACATTGATGTACAGACGCCAGCACATCAAGCTACCCGAAACTGTCAAATTGTCCCAATCAACTTTGAACCTTATGGTTTTGCGATAAAGTTGAAAATCTTTTAAAGAAATTTGACAGATTGTAGTAGCCTGATGTGCTGACGTCTGTACCTGCCACGTGCCACCCTGAATTGTTCTAATATTTTTGTATAACGTAAACTTAACTACTTAACTAATTTTAGATAACACCTAAAGTTATTTTAGAACTTTGATTTTCCACCGAAGTAAAGTTTTGTCAACAGAAGACTAGATCCATATCTAAAGTCAACGCAATTTACCTACTTTAGTCACGTCTTGGCTCAGCCTTTTACTTTGACACTGAAAAGATGGCTGAGTTTACTTTCACTAAATATGTAATGGATACGTACCTCATTTTACACATCAGCGACATTTACTTATGTACATCTTCGGTTTATACGATTTATTCGCTTCATTTAGGTTTACGAATGCGTGCTTGTTGAAGTACTTACCTACTTTCTTTAATATATTAGTAGGGCATAAAGTAAATTCTATTGTTATCAATTGGTGTGAGTGAATCCTGGTTTTCTATGAGTAAACTATACAAAGGGAAGTAAAGGGCGGGCGTTTTGGGGGACCGTCTTATGTAATTTTGACGTTCGAAAAGTGCTGATGCTCAGCCTAATTTGAATAAATGACTTTTGATTTTAAAACGTTTCTACACATTATACTAGACGAAGAAGCACTGCTACCCAAAATAGTTATCAAAACCGGTTCTTCAAATCATCACTAGATGGCAAACTCAACGATTTATAAATATCAGTAATGCTATTCTGTAAAAATCTCACCGTGAAAACTTAGGTGAAGTGAGCTGTCAGTAGCGTCAATTCCTAGCATCAGATGGGATGACGGCTCACTTTAAGCTCACTTCACCTAAGTTTTCACGGTGATCTTTTTACAGAATAGCACCGAAGTGAATAAATACAGTCACTACCTAAAACCAACACTCATGTCCGATCTTAAAAAAATATTTTTTTGAAATATAAACCGGCCGTAATGAAGGGATGCGACACATGCTAAAATATGAGCACTAAAATGAGTAAATACCTACATCTATAATGTACGCAGGGTGCATCGAGTGGTTTTTCGCGCGAGCTACCGTTGTAGAGCCCTCGTGATAGGGCGGCACGGCCACTTTAACAGTAAATGCAGGCGCGTTATTGAGCTACAAAGTGCTCCTACATCAGCTTTAAAAGGCTCGTCAAGTTTAAGCTTAAGTTAAAATAAAAATACCTTGAAATGACGCGATTTTACTAGCATTATTTCGAAATAAAAAAAACATTTTGTTAACCGTCATATAGATTTAGAAAGTAAATATAAGGCCGGAATAAATTCAGCTTCCATGGACGTTTTCATCACCAGTCCAATAAGCACAAAATAAAAATGGCCAAGTTCTTGTATTTATACTTAGAATCAATGAAAATAAGACATATTATTCTGAACACGTGTCTTGAGGGTAACGCAAAAAGACGTGAAGCACTAAAGCGACGTTAGGTACTACAATGTGACGTGAAATAAAATATTATTTTGGGACATAAATATGATGTCATTGCCAATTTTTACGCAAAGTAACTGAGTGCGAAGTTAACATTTTCTGAAAAAGTAACATATTCGGTTGAGTAGTTTATATAATCCTTATTGAAAACCCAACGTCGACGAAAAGGAAGGGATTTTAATTTAGTTTTTCGTCAAATTTTTTTCTTAATTGAATTTTCAGAAGTCTTTTACCGCTACCGCTAACACAGTGATTCCCAACAATAGTGAAATTCGTTTGAACACCCAAACAGAATAAATCCTCTATTATGGTGCATTGAGGTAAAATTCCTGGCGATATTGTGAGTGCGAGTCGTGCCGTCCGGCGCACACAGGGTTAAGTTAGAGCTGAGAACACAATGGACTCCGGGGACATGTCACGTCGGCCACGTGCCTTGACAATCGTCTGATTAGGATCTCATGCCCTCTCTCCTTTAGCGCACACCGGTATGTATTTACTTATTGATATACCTGCGTTCTGAGGCGGATTCGGTTTTACGAGTAAATAGCGCCAGGCAATAATATAGTGAATATGACACGGAATATTCGCTGTATCTATCTATCCATACTTCACCAAAAAGTATCATCTTTTTATAACAGGCGCGTTCTATTGAAGGTATTAAATGTACATTACGTAGGTAGGTACATACATTACAGCACCTACTGAAAATGTGTTAATTAGTTTCTTTCAGTAATAATTCAAAATGGAGGGATTCTTTTGTGCTTTCAGCGCATTATTTCAATCACCCAGTGCATTGAATACAGCAAGGGTGGCTGACATACGGATCGTGCGAGCAAGATTGTTGTATGTAGCCAATTATCCATTCTGTACAAAAAATCTCAACTAACCGAATTCGGAATATAGACATTGAAATGAGATATTCTTTTACGGAAATATTTTCGATACGAGGTAAAATATTATAATGTTAATTATTGGTATGTTCCAATCACGTCTAGGTATGTTTTATGTTTTTTAATAAACATCTCAGTAAAATTTCTTGTTAAATACTCATCGAATAACGCAAACCGCAAGCCAACACGAAAAGAACCTACTTATTAATTTCAAGACTTAATTTTTCATATTTTTATCCGCTGGATGGTAAAATTGAATCAATCCAGTAACTTTTAATAGTCTTCTAATTCACAAAGGTTTCTAAGGTTATAAGGAAAACATAGGACCAACAATGACTGCGTCAGCGAACGCTATTCGCGATGCTAAATTTAGGGCAAAACAAAAAAAAAACATATATTTTTTTGTGTTATTTTTGCCATCGACACGCTAAGAAGAAAGAAAACATTGTTGTCGCAATGAACATTTAGATGGTAGTGACGTGTCTCACAGACCAGCGGTGCTATTCTGTAAAAATCTCACCGTGAAAACTTAGGTGAAGTGAGCGTGGAGTGAGCTGTCAATAGTGTCAATTCCTAGCAAAAACAAACTCACTTCATCTAAGTTTTCACGGTGAGATTTTTACAGAATCGACCGGCAGGGTAGTATGGCACAAAAGGGAGAAAGCCTACAGCAGTGGGTCGATGAAGGCTGCCAATGCTGACTATGATAAACGCGTCCTTATTTGAGTATTTAATCGAGTAAGTAACCATTTGAGTTGCGGACACCAGCCCGTATTACCTATTACCTATTAAGTAACCATTTCTCGTAATTATAAGAACGCTCGCATTCTAATCTTGTCACAATCTGTTAAAGATTGTATGATGTTTTTGACACTGATTGTTGCTGTGATTAGATTGCGACTACAACGCTACAGGGTTCTTTTGATGAGTGGCCAAAATCGGAACTATCGCTGCCTTGTCTTGTTTTTTTTAAAACAATTTGACAAATGTATAATGACTAAGATGACTTTCTTTTTTCATAAGTGACAGCAAACGTTTAAAAACATTGTGGATATTTGATTAATGAACACGAATCATTTTAGGGAAATGTTTTTTGGTATTTGTGACTTTTCTAGTTCTCTAAACTCGGTTAGTTCTATTGAATTTTCTTATCCTTAAGAGTAAGAGGATATACGAGTATTGGCATAAAAAAAGTATTTTTGTAAAATGACCATTTTCTTGCTGAATGGTACCTACTTTTTTTTCAAAATCTGTAAAAGAAACTTAGTCTTCTATTAATGTTTTCCTGTAGCTACAATGGTTAAGGTACCTGTCCTTACCTTTGTCCGAATGTCCACCCTGTATATTATAAAAAAATAATTTCTCTCAAAATATCCGGCAAGTTAGATTTTGATGCTACTTCGCACGAAGGTAAAGATGAGGTATCCTCAAACAAATATCACAACCATATGGTTATAATATTAATAGTATCACAAGCTTAAGATATAGTTGTGATGCTATTGATATAATGCTTTTGCCCAATCTCCTTTGAACGTTATTAATTCCGGGACAATTCCCGAAATAAATAAGCTAAAGGCTAAATTGCCTGTTTGAACTGGCAGGATGTACGGTAATGCCTGTCGGTCGTGGGAGCTCGTCGGTCAGCGGTAGCTGCACCGCGTGCAAGTGTGGTTGACGTCCGGGGAAGCCGCCAGTTGTGCGTATTTCCCATGAGAGCATATATGTTATACAGTATTTGTCGAAATGTTCGGAAATCATTTTCAATAGGTTAAGTATCAATAGGGGAGGAAAACTGAGATAAAATGTCGAGTTATTTTTATGAAAGAAAGGAGGTACGTAAAATGCGATGGGGGGAGGTAAAGTTTTCTCTATGCAAATTGAGATATTATTATCAACAAAAAAAAAACTTCAATGATGAACAAGTGTTTTCTGTGTGAAAGAAGCAAAGACACACGTAATTGAACGAACAACGAGTATTATCTGCCATTTCGAGGAAAGAATCAGTATAAAAACATTTCTACCACAAATAAAAATGAAAAATGGAAGCTCTCCAGTAAATGGACTAAAAAGAACAACAAACATTTCGTAAGCTACCGTAATGTATCGAAAAGCCGTCAAAGAGCTAATATAGATGGTTGTTAGCTTTCGAAGCACATTCCGCGCAGCTTTCTTCAGGCTACGTCTCGATGAAGGCAGATTTCGCTTCCATTTTATCACGGAGAAGATACAATCGTTAGCAATGAGGAGAAACATACAAAGACTCCCTCTTAGATAAATATTACGAACGATTCTAGGAATGACTTCGGTGATCTCACCAAGCTGGTTGTTGCTTTCCAAGAAAATTTTGCAGGCGGCTAGTTCTACGTATAAATTCCTGCTGTGTAAAGAGTAAAAACACGTACCTAGTAGTAAAGGCGAGCATGATGGCGTGACAACATAATAAAGATTTAAATCTAACCATAAATATAGTGCTGCTAAAACCAGCATCTCGACGTCACTTTTTACGATATCCACGGGAGTGATGGAATCCCCTTTTCGATTAACATTTTTGTAGCTTTAAAATGGGAGACCTCTACGACTTTTAAATTGAGTGAGTCTTTTCCCGTCGGGCAATAAATGTAAATCACGTCATTGAATGAACTATATTGGACAGTGTGCAGCGTTCCCATTGAATGCAGTTGGTGCATGGTAAGCACAATGCTTTTCGTTCAATTCATTCGCTATTGAATCACTATTCGATTGTCCCCAACTTGGACGTTTTTACATAAATTTTATGAATAAACTTCCGTTACATTATTTTATGATTCACTTTGCTTTTACTTTGTTTGCTTTGGGTAAGTGGTTTTCTTTATGGTTGTAAATTAGTTTCTGTTATTAAGTTAAAGCTTTTTAGGTTATAATATTGTTAATTATATTATATTAAGGTAGGTTACCTTTCTGTTATAAGTACGCAGTGTAGTGAAAAAATGAAAAACACAAACTCACTTCACTTTAATTGAGGCCGGGTATCAAAAATATCAAATATAATATAAAAAATGTAGAAAAAACAAAACGCAAAGAAACTTGTCACATTTTATCGATGGGTTAATAAAAATTAAACAGAAGTAAGAAGTACACCAGGTTTTCATACCAAAAATGACATTATTAAGATTTAATTTGACAATACGACGAGTTTAAATTATGCTTGCAACCCAACTCCTCACTACGTCCACGAGGATAAAAGTAGACCACGTAGGTATATAAGGTATTGAACCTGATGTATTTTATGTTTTAAAAGTTCGTAATTCGAAAAAACTAAGAAACTGGCCAAGTGCGAGTCGGACTCGCACACGAAGGGTTCCGTACCACAAGGCAAAAATGCCGAAAAAAACACGTTTGTTGTATGGGAGTCCCCCTTAAAAAAATATTTTATTCTGTTTTTAGTATTTTTTGTTATAGCGGCAACAGAAATACACCATCTGTGAAAATTTAAACTGTCTAACTATCACGGTTCATGAGATACAGCCCGGTGACAGACGGACAGACGGACAGACGGACAGACGGACAGTGGAGCCTTAGTAATAGGGTCCCGTTTTTACCCTTTGGGTACGGAACTCTAAAAAGAGACAAAATACATAATTATACCAATATGTTAAATCCCTATTCCATATAGGTACATCAAAAGTTACACGAAATAGAAAATCAAATTTTTTTTCAATATATCACCTTAAAGTTACCAACATAAATTATGAGGCAGTCGACTGTGACAAATTTTCCACAAGTGACCAACGTTTCTAAGAAAAATCTCATATGACGTAAAACAATTCATATTGTAAAAATTACGAAATTTAAAATTTCTGGTTTAGCAAAGTATGTACCAAAGATGAGTTTGAATATATTATTAAAGAAGGATGAATGTCGAAAAATTAACATGCAGTATTTACTAATACTGCAGTAGGTATGTCTACGTCTGTAGGTGCGTAAGTAGGTATGTTTACTGTTATTTCATTTAAATAAGTTAAAGTTTAATAAGTTAAATAATTGTTTATCTTTTAAACGGCCATTGAAATGGATGAAAAGAAGCGATGGCCTGTTAGCCTATTTCATGAAAATTGAATGAGCTAGAAAGCAATGAAATTACGGTGATCTTATTTGAATTGATACGGAAAGTAACAAAGAAAATTACCATCTACAAGGATGTAAGAAAATGGACTAAGGCATTTTTGTGTTTGATATATAATAAGGGAATTCAAACTCAGAAGTTTTGATAAGACAAATGTAATACCTACGTGCATACTAATTATATACTGTATTTGACCTCAAGTCAAATATTTAAAAGCAAGTCAATAACCAACAATTCAATTACCTACATATATTATATAGATAAAATGATGATCTCTGAATTTATGATATTATTCATTATACCGAATAGTACCCAGTAGATATGACGAATAAAATATAATGAACAAAGAAGACTACGTGTAACACGGTGTATTAGCATTTAATACACAAAGCTATTTGTATGTACCCTCATTTAAAAGGGAACCACAAAGACATTCGTAATATTAAACTGAGAAAAAGCTCATAACAAACGCAATTCAAACATCATTTCAGCAAATAAGAAATAAATCTCGTCGGGCGAAGAAACTTAGTAATTCGTAGCTTCATGATTCAGGGGTGTCCGTTACACGGCCAGCTCCCAGCGGACGTCCACGGAATATTAACTCAGAATAGGATAAAAATGGCGCCAGCACCCGTCCCGGCTCAGGTGACTCTGAAATTTGACGTTGGTAATTTGACGCCTTTATCCGGGTCACCTTACAACAAATAGCGGATAGACGCTGAATGAAGTAGTCGCAATGTTTTGCATAGGTCGACAATGCTACCTTTGTGTCCTAATATCAAACGTCTGATATCATTATTGAGGCTTGAAAGTAAGCTGTAGGTACTTTAGTACCAACTCTCGCGTTCAATAATGTGCTCAAATATAGCAAAATTAAATCCGTTTTCGATGATAAAACGCGTGTGCACTGCAGTAATCGTTTATGCGCTTAAATAAATCTGGGCTTTTCACGTTCGATATGAAAGGCGAAAATTAAGTAGGTTTATCTCCAAAAAAAGATTAATTTGGAGGTTTTCGGATACGGTGGAGCGAACGAGCGGAATAATATTTAATATCAATGCAAAATTATAATGAGAGAATACAATGCTGTTATGAATGAATGGGGAAAGAGGGCACTAAAAGTAATTAGGGAGTAACGAGTAGAACTTGGCCGCAGTCTTGCATTAGGCAGACTTAGTGCCTGCCGCGCAGAAAACTTGTGCCAATTAATGAAAGGGAGTGTATCAGAGGCCGAGGGGAACTCCGACAGATCGGACACTAACAAGCCGCCCCGGATGCAGTATACTCTGAAACTAATAGTAATCAATAAAGAAGACGATAAATTCCCTCTATCAAGTGCCTGATCAATATAACAAGTTAGGGATTTCGTTGCCATATCCTTTGATATATGAAGAGGCGAAGAAATATTACGTACCTACTACAAATGAATAAGCTCAAAGTACGCACGTACTCGTTTGATATGTGGAAGGTTTTACGAACATTTTGAACTCAATTATTTCTTTATGTAGGTATGTACCTAATATATCTGGAAAAGTACTAACAAGTATTTTACGTTTCTTTATCACGAAACGACTACAGTGATTTACTTTTAGTTAGTAAAGAACTTTTATTAAAATAAAATCTACTTTGAGTCTAGCCTTAACGCGCTATTTATAATCGAATAGCTTCTGCCTACGCACTTTCTGTACACTCCATCTCATTTCTCTCCAACTGAATATTACTCTGGTAGCATAATATTTAATAGATGAAATTTAATTGCTTCTTTCGTCTTATAACAAATTGGCAGGTATTGGACGAACCTTCCTGCTCAGACCATAGAAGACTTAATTCATCTTCTGGAGGGAGGTGAGCTGGTTGGAATAACCACCGACGGCCGCCATGGCCCACGCACAATGGACCATTTGAAGGACTAAGTGCGGAAACCAAACCCATAACATATAACATAACATGACTGTCTCGTCTCAAACTTTAGGAATAATATTTTTACAAAGCGATGCTCACACAAATATTAAAACTCTCTTTTTAGGTGATTTAAAAAAGAGAGTACTCGTACAAGTTAGCACCGTTTAAATTGCTTATAAAAAGGATTTCTATTTGTCTGTGGTCTAGCTGAAAGTATTTAGGATGATCATGGATCAAGTTATCATCATAAATGGACATTTGGTCGCATTTAAATTGCTTTCTTTCCAAATAACAGAAATAAGTGTACTGAAAGATATTACGGATTATTATTATAACCTTTTAGGGTACTTATATAGTTTTTATGATGACAAAAGCTTGTACACAATATGTTGGAATCAAAATATATTAAGTAGATATGTTGATCTAGAATTTCGTTAGAAAAACGTACTCCAGTGATCTTCAAAACTCGAAAGTAAATTGAATGTTCTGACGCAATTTGCAAATTTAATATTCCTTGTCTATCTCAGTTTCGTAGATTTTGTGTTTTAGACATCAAACTCATACATTAATCAGTAAAAATAGATTTTTTTTACTTAGATACATTTTCTGATCTTATTATTTGTTCAATAATAAGTATCCACTTCAAAAACTGTATTGCAAAAACATGAAACATTTCAGAAACACTTTTCTTTGAAAATGTTTTTGTTGTATGATATATGTCAGGTTTATTAGCTAGCGGCTGATATTATTGGTCATGTGTGAAGAATAAAAGTTAAGATTACACATCACAAAAATAAAAGTGACGTAAAATGTTTCACAGTTGAAGATCGCGGAGTTTTTTCCGACGCATTTCGTAAATTTTATTACGTACTATACGAGAGGCCTTCATCGTTTCGGATCAGCGATAATCCCATTACATTTCCAGTTTCGGCAATTTGAGTGCCGTCTTCATGGCAATAAAAAAATATTATTGAAACCCAGGTGAGGGCGGCCCGACTGGACGCCCTTCATCTTTAAACTTGCCTCCGAATTTAACGTGAACCGAGAAATTATTCTATTCACCAACTTAGATCGAAGGGAACGCGAACGCGAAGTAATCATTAATTTAACATTTTGCGCCTAATGACTTCAATTGTTGTTGAAGATACCTCCTTATAAGTTTGTTTGTTACTTTTTGTTGTTGTGAGAGCTTTTGATTTTGTTTTACGTGTGAATAAATGAGTTCGGTGACGTACTGAAAACACCAACTAAGCAATTACATACAAGCGTACTGTGCTTTTACAACTATTTTCGCCGATAAGTATCGCACAGCTGTCCACCCATCACTTGATTTATGGAGCTTGCGAAATAAAACCGATCTAAAAGGAGCCCTCCTTCTTTAAAAACTTCTTCGAATTAAATGAATGTTGAGGCGATGTCAGAGCTCATGGTCGACTGGTGGACAGATATCGCATGGATGGTGAGTCATCGGACGCAGTTGGAAAAGCAAAGGAACATGATATAGTTGCGCGGATCCAATCTCAAAAATATACTTTCCTTATTTTATTGAGTCTAAACATGGTTCACTACAGTCAATTCACGTATCAACATCCGTATTTGTGAGCACGTTCTATTTATTCGTTCATCGGTTATCATACAATACTGAAATTGTTATAATAATTATTATGCTCTTGGAAGATCTTGGACCTTGTTGAAACAAATAAAGAATTTTGCAAACCTTGCTTCTTGCTATAATAATCTCACTCACGATGCTTCGTTGCACGCCTTCACTTAGAGGCCCTAGATATAGCCCCGAAATAGAGAGATTTAGTTCAAAGTTTCCTTTAACATACACATTTGTTCAAGAACTGTATGGTTGTACTTATTTCAATTTTCATATAAAGCTTCTAGGCATCGATTTCAGTGACATACCTCTTAGATATACATACCAGCAAAGATTCGCTACCAACAATTGTACCTCGTTAGTATAATAATATTTTCAGGAACTTGTCAGGCACATCTGCTAGCAACGGACCAGAAAAATATGACCAAAGCGGACAGTCGCGCGAACAATCTGTTACTTCTAAAAACTTTGTTTACGTAATTAGAGCGAAATAAAATAACGAGAACAATACTTTCATAAAATATTTGCTTTTTTAAATAAAGCTGTTGCCCTGGATTTTCTTTTGCGTACAAACTCCATACATCTGTTTGACCTGCTGAAGGGAGAATTAGGTATATCAATAAAAATTTACTTAGTGGACCTTTCCCCCAAGCGTAATCAGCCTCTAATGTTCCCACAGCTGGACACAGGCCTCCTCTCTCCGAGAGGTTATCTGTATGTTACACAAACATCATAGCGTTAAATGCATCGGCACCACAGTAGTGAAGCGACTTTTTTCGTAAAAAATCTGATCAAATTCAAGTCGCATCCGAACGTCGAGGGCTTTTAGTGTACGCATCTATGCAGTGTACAGGATTACAGTCGGATATTTAGGTCTGTTTGTGCTTTAGTTTCTTTGGTGCCTCCTGCTATTTCGGTAAAAATCAATGAAGCCCAACAAGATAAAACATATGCGAGTAATTACACCATAGAAATGTAAAAAACAGGAGAAGTGGCAAGGGGGCGTGTCTGTGTCCACGCAACATAGGCCTGTACTAGGCAAATGGCCGTCTCAGCGAACTAGTGCGCTTTCGACCGTGATCGTGATAAAATATAAAAATGCCGAGTTGTTCAGTGGTTTCCTGTAAAAACCGAAGTCAAAATGAATACTTCGTATCTCATGGAATCACTTACCATATGTAAGTAAAAGTATTTTACTGTATTTGTCTTTAAAATCATGAAAAACAACAAATCGTAAAATATTTCTTGCTTTTACTTCGTTATTTTTGTTTTCAAATATCGTAGCGGCTGTACTATTTTTGCAGTAAATACATTGCTCCTTAACCGTCATCTTAGTATGTCGCTAAGTGACTGGACAAGCTATGTAAAAATTACAAAACGATACTTTATTTTTGCGGAGCGTAGCATGGTACAGCCCCTGTGTCTTACGGTGAGATAGCGATGTAGTTGTGAAGATTCACTAACGTAGGCTATCGACAACAATGTCGATTGCCCAACGAATATACGTATATTGCTAATAAAGTTAATTTTTCAATTTGTCAACGGTTTTAACCCGGTTTATAAAAGACCTGAAAGATTACGTTTAAATCCGGTTGGTAGACTCTTTTTTTTTAGGATGGGAAATCATCAAATGACCTCTGGGTGGAGCGGAAGGGAGTGTCAGACTCTTACTGACTAAAACCCACCCGTGTTTCTTCCTTTATGTTCCGGGCTAGCGGTTACCCTTTCGGACAATCCCGCTGACCCGGCAGGATTCGGCCCTAACTGGCCCCTTCCATTGATGCTGACAACTCTTTGAGGCGCGCGTGGAACACGTACGCGCCGTCCGGTTGGTATGGTTGGTAGACCCTTGAGAAGATGTAAAATAATGTTAATATTTTTTATTTACTTCAATTATTTTTTTTAGCTACATTTTATTCATTTATAATATAATATGTTCTGGACATAACATACTAGGATATAAGCACTAAAATAGGATATATTGTTACTAACATCTTTTATATATACGTATTTTTTTTTGTTTTTGTCGGTTTGGACCTTTTGTTGTCTGTCAAATAAATAAATTATTATTATTATATCGTTTTTTATTTATTTTATTTTCATGACCCTAATTTTTTTAAAATACAATAATGAATGGAAGAATCGATAACTTTCCGATTTAGTCAATCGCTAGCGTAGCGTATAAGTATGTAAATTAAATGGCTTTTGTGGGAGTAAGTTGTACGGTGCATGGTAAATGCACCCTGTGTTTGATGAGTTATGGTTTATAATTGATTGTGTAATACGTTCTGATTTATGAATTGCAAGTGTGTGCGCGACTGTGTATCTATTGCTTTTACTGAACTACATATGTAGTAGTGGCGAGATGGTGGGGGGCCAACCTAGCAACATCGGTTTCTGATACATTTTCAACTATCGGGCATATCTCCTTTCATAGGTATGTCTATGATTTACACAGTACACCGACCACCGTAAAATGATGGCAGTTTTCAAGTGGTGTGTGTGGTTTTAATTTCCGCACTACTTACTAATGGTTCGTTGGTTTTTATTTGGATTTTTGTCTAGTTGTACACTAGACAAAAAATCCAAATAAAATCCTGGAAAGTAAAATAGTTGTTTGATTATTGCCCACTCAAATTACACAAGAACGAAATTATGCTCATCTGTAATTAAGTAATTTATTAATTACAGATGAGCATAATTTCTACCACCAACCCGCACTGGGCCCGCGTGGCCCTCTCAAAAGAGAGGGGCCTGTTCCCAGGAGTGGAAACTTTATGGGCTGATTATGTATAATTGTTACGAGGTGTGTGTGAGTATGTTTTCTATCGGGGTCGAGCTGCGGTCGATAAGAATAAAAAGGCAATGAAAACGATAGAGCTTGCATGATGTATTTATTTATAAAAACTTGACAATGCATAATTTCCAAGGATAATATCTATAATGTCTATTTAGGTACGCATTGTGTCGAGTCGCTTTTTCTACGAGACCTCATCTGCGTAGATATTGGATAACTTTATTTACTTCCTGTTTAACAGTTTTGTTTTTAATGTAAGTTGTAGGTACCTATGAATTGGAACAACTAAGTACTCATAGTTCTGCGCGTGGACTATTTTGCTAATACATTTATGTCTGCGTATTCTTTATGGCACTACACATAACAAAATTCATAGGTAATTATAATATATGTACTTGATGATGATGATGATGATGGGACTCCCTTTTCCGCACTTAGACTCCCATTCGGTCCGTTGTGCGTGGGGATACTGGCTAACAGAGCCAGCCTAGCTCCGCCCAAAAGCACAGAAGCTTCCTGGGAGCTTCACAGGCTTCGCAGAGCGACCTCATTGTTCCGAGGATTTCTGCACGTTGAGAAGCCACGGCCTCGCAATCCAGGATGACGTGGGCGGCTGATTCCTCGGCATCAAGGCAGCCCCTGCAGAGGGGGCTGTCCGTGGCGCCTATGTTGAAAAGATGTTTGTTAAGAAGGTTGTGGCCCGTAATTGTGCCTATTATTATTCTAAGGTTATTTCTACTCAGGCTGAGAAGTTTTTTGGTTAATCGCGGGTTTATCATTGGTAAAGCCAATTTTGACTGTCTACAGTCTGTTGTCCGTGACCATCTGTTGTTATGGAGTTCGGTCGATCTTTGGCGAATCCACGCACGAAATTGTGAGAAAGGCAAAGGGAGAAGTGGGTACGGGCCTAGCACCCGCATATCAGAACCTCTCTTCGCAAGTTCATCTGCAGCGTCATTGCCCAAAGATTCACTGTGCCCCTTGATCCACTGGAGAGTAATACGATTGGACGTCGATAAACTCTCCAGAGCTAGGTGGCACTCAAAAATTAGTTTGTTGTTAGTTTGTTTGCTACCTAAAGCTTTAAGCACAGATAGGCTGTCGGATAGGAATTTAATGCCGTAGTTCCGGATGCCTAAGCGCTTTACTGCTGTTGCAGCTTGTGTTAAGGCAACACATTCGCATTGGAAGATCGAACTATGTGTGCCTAGTGGTATGTGAAAGTTAATATTGAGGTCAAGGGAGTGTACACCAGCACCTGAACCGTTTTGTGTTTTAGAGCCGTCTGTATAAATGCGTACTTCGTTAACTCCTGACTGATCCCTTTCTTCCTGAACTGTTTGTATAATGTAGTTCTTGTTGAACATCGGTTGGTTTGGTGTTCTATCACACGGGGCAGCGATGAGAGGCTGATACTCAATCGCCCGGTCCAGGATTTTAGCGTGTGGACTGGTAATGTTTTTGCCCCATATGCCCAGATGCATTAGCCTGATGGCAGCTAGCGCCGCTTCCTGCTGTATGTACAGGTCAAGGGGAGTTAATTGAAGGGCTATCTCCATGGCTGCTGTTGGGGTGGTTTTCATGCAGCCAGTGGTAGCTGAGCAGGCCAGTCGTTGGAAGCGTTGTAGTCTGGTAATGGTGGTCGAGAGTTCTGTCCTCGTCCACCAAACCAGAGCGCCATAAGCCAACATTGGCCTGATCAGCGCTTTGTAAATCCACAGAGTAATCTTCGGAGAGAGCCCCCATGATTTTCCTAACATTTTTTTGCATTGGTAGAGTGCAATTGTGCTTTTATTAAGTTTGTAGTCAAGATGCTTGTTCCAGAGCAGTTTGCTATCTAGAATCACCCCCAAGTACTTGACTTCGTCTTTCAATGTTAGTTCTGTGTTGAAAAGTTTTGGGAGCCTATGAGGTCCAAGAGTTCTCTTGTTGGTGAACATTATTAGTTCTGACTTCGAGGGGTTAACCGATAGTTCGTGCTTCGTGCACCAACTCTCGACTATTTTGAAGGCCTTTCTCATGAGATCACATAAGATGCCCTCAAATTTACCTGAAATCAGAATTGCTATGTCATCCGCGTATCCCACTGAGTACAGACTGCTGGCGTTGAGCTCTAAAATGAGTTCATTTACGACTAAATTCCACAGCAGTGGTGACAGCACCCCACCTTGTGGGCAGCCTCTACTCACGATACCTCGTGTGGTGGTGTTCACGGTAAATTGAATAGCTCGGTGTTTTAACATGTTATTAATCCATTCTATGAGTGTTCGTGCAACACCGTGTGTGGCAAGTGCCTGTTCGATGCTGACGAATTTAGTTTTGTCGAAAGCACCTTCTATATCAATGAAGGCGCCCTAGGCGCCTTCATTGTTGGGTTTTTGGCTTTAAGAGCATTACCTATGCGTGAGACTACGCTATGAAGTGCTGATTCAGTTGATTTGCCTGCACAGTAGGCGTGTTGATTAGGATGTAGAGGTCTTTGTATCAAAACCTGGGATCTAATCTTCCTATCCCCCAGCCTCTCCAGTGTCTTCAAGAAGAACGAAGAGAGGCTTACAGGTCTAAAAGATTTGGGCTGGGTGTAGTCGCCCCTACCAGGCTTCGGTATAAAGATTATTTTTACTTCCCGCCATTTCAAAGGAATGTAGCGGTGGGCCAGGCAGGATCGGAACACCTTAACGAGGTGATCGGCTAATATATCCTGACTCCACCTGAGCAGAGCCGGGAAAATACCGTCCAGTCCTGCTGCCTTGAAAGGTAGGAAGGTGTTGATTGCCCATGTTATTTTGTCTTTGTCAATTACTTCCAACGCCACTTCCCAATCTAGGCTGCACGTGGCCCTATCCCTTTGCAGTTCCCAGCTTTGCTGGGCGGCAATCTGGCATCCTGGGAAATGGGTGGTTAGGAGTAATTCACTTGTCTCAGCGTCGTTTGTTGTGTATGTGTTATCTGGTTTTTTTAGGAATCCTATTGAATGGTTTGTCTCTTGGGCAAGACAGGTTTTGACCCTCATTGCCTGGTTGTTACTTTCAATGTTAGTACAGAAACGCCTCCAACTATTTCTGCCTCTGAGGCGTATCAGTTTTTTATATATTTTACGGGCTGTTGTATATCGGTCCCAATCTACTGGTGCCCGTGTGTTCCTAGCTCTGTTGAACAGTCTTCTCAGCTTGTGTCGGTGTCTTTCCAGCTCAGGACTCCACCAGGAATGGCGAGCTCCCTGCCTAGGTATCGTGAGGGGACAAGACTGTTCATAGCTGGATAGAAGTATGTGTGTGATGTTGTTTACATGTTCGTCTAAGTTGGTTACTGGTATTTCAGCCGGAAGGGCGGGAATTCTACTTAGTTCAGCCTCGACGAGTTTAGTGAACCTGACTTGGTCCGTATTGCGAGGAACCCTTCTTGGCTGTGGTTTGGTTAGGTTGAAGTTAATGGTATAGCGGATCCATCTGTGGTCTGAGCATGATATCTCGGTGGACACATGCCAGTCCTGTATGGAGTTAGATATGCCTATGGTTGCTACAGTTAAGTCTATTACAGTTTGTGATCTCGCATTTATGAAGGTAGGTTCGGAACCCTTGTTAAGTAAAACAAGGTTATTACTAAGAATAAAATCAAGCATTTCCTCACCTCGATTGTTGGTTTTAACATTACCCCAGAGCGTGTGATGCGCGTTGGAGTCTGTCGCGATGATTAGATCCAGTTTCTCCTTTTCACAGTACTCAACCAGTGAGGCGAGCTCTGGCAGAGGCACGTCCTCATCGCCTGGCAGGTATGCCGAGGCTAGTACAATGTCCGGGAGTTCTTGTTCGGTTCTGAAAAGCCTGACTGCTGTCAGGTCCCTTGAACAGAATTCGTTAATTAAGAGGTTAGGTACATGTTTTGGAATAAAAATGCTGGTGCGCGGGTTACAAGCGGAGGTGTCTAGCAGCAACTTACCTCCGATATTGCTAAGACCACATATTCTGCCACCCCTGATCCACGGCTCTTGGATGAGGGCGATGGTCTTCCCTTGTTGATTTTCCAGCACTCTGCGCAAGGTGGCCGACGCAGATTGGCTGTGCTGGAGGTTGGTCTGCAGGATCTTAGTCCCGCAAAGGAGAGGAGCAGAGGCTGCTGTCCTCGCCCTCACTACTCTCCCCTGGCGGAAAGCAATCCTCGTCCGAAATCAGACCGGACGAGGGTGGATCCCTCGTTGAACCCGCTGTTGACAGAACCTCCAGCGCGGCCATGGAGGTCGCCAAATCCATCGCCCCCCCAGCAGTCTCCATCGCAGAAGGCGACGGGGAACGCCCAGGAGGCGGCGAATCAGGCACCCTCTCAGGCGCACCCGAGGTTGTTCCGGATGTTGCTGCGGCGGCATCCTCCCTGGCACCACCCTCCTCCAGGAAGCGGATGTAGATACAACCCATGAGGTAGTATACCCGCCGTTGCTGGTCTTTTATTGTTTTGACCATGGACTCCGGCACACGGAAGAAGAGACAGGTGCCCGGGGGTTCCTGCCTGGCCCTTTCGTGTGTCAGGGTCCAAGTGTTCATCTTGAGGTTTGGGTTCTGCCTCGCCAGCATCCTAAGAAGTTCCGTTGTGTCCTCGCTGTTCTCGGGGACAAACAGCATGCACACTACCTTCTTAGGTATGTCAGCTTGAGGCCGAACGGTGAGCTTGGTCCCCGCTAACGGGGACGGTATGTTATTTATGACCCCTTTGAGCCAGGCCATTGTGAAATCGTCCTCACACCATGTCTTGAGGACGCCTTCGGCGAAGTGGGCCCGGCCTCTAAAATGGATCGCGGTGTTTAGTTCTTTGTCAGTAGGTTCGGTCGGTTCAGGAGCCTTAAGCAGAGCCCGGAGCTGGTCTTCGATGACCTGGCGGATCCCCTCCGCTTGCTCCTGCGTCAGTTCCAAGAAGGGCTCGGTCATGACTGCAACGCATAGCTCGTTGCTCCTGTACGACGCAGCCGCTTCGGCGTAGCTCACCAAAGTTCCGTCAGCCAAACGGGAGCGAGCAGGCTTGCTCTTCTTGCTAACCCCGGTTGGTGTGACGGAATCTTCGGGACGCGAACGCTTCTGCGCCCTGGCCGGTGGTATAGTGTTGGTTTTATTAGGGTTTTTCCGCCCTCTTGGCCTCTCGCTGCGCTTGCGCTTAGCGCCGGTGGGAGCCTCGCCTTTTGGCATCTCAGCCGTGGCCGACACCGCCTTGAGGGGGGTTTTCGTGTTGGTGCCTGTTTGCGATGTTCCTGCACGTGGGGCTTTGGCCAGACTCGTCAGGTCCCTCTCAGGGTCCGCAGTCGTTGACGCAGCCCGTGTTTTGGGCGCATCCACTTCTGCAGTACTCCTCGAGTCGCCATGATCGAGTACTGTCCTTGGCCTTTGTGTCAGGGTTATGTTAGGGGGCGCATCCGTGGACGCAGATGAGGTTGGGATCGCTCGGGACGCAGCCAGTTGCGGCGCATCCTTTGCGGTTGCCTTCCTCATCGCATCCTTGGACGCAGCCGAGCGTTTTTGTTTTTTATGTGTGACCTTAGACAGTTGCCACTTAGGTGCATCTTGAGACGCAACCCCTGTGTTGGATGTAGATGGCGTATCTGAAGACGCAGCCCTAGGTGCAATGGTTTTTGTTAGCGCATCCGACGAGCGGGACGCAGCTTGTGGTTTGGTTGTTGTCGGTTTTGTCTCTTTATCCATGGGTTTGGACGTTTCTACTTCACCGTTGGAGCTCTCCACCCGCCACGGAGCCCTCAGTCGGGGACGTCGCCCGTTCAACGAGCGATCGCCAGAGCTACTCCTTCGGTATAGGACCAGCCTAGCAAGGAATTGACGAGCCCGCACGCGACGGAGGATCACGGGACTGTATACGACACGAGACTATGCCGCAACTCATCCCGAGACCCCACGCCACGCCGGCTGCCCTCCCCCACTAGACCGCTCCTCGCTTGACATCCCGCTTATGGGATGCCTCAGCCGGTTGATAGTGGGTAGCTACCCCACTACCTCCCGTGTAAGAGGAAATCCGGGCCAAAGTGGTGTGTTGTGTGCAACCTGCTCCACTCAACCACCAGGATTCCTTCATACCTCCGTACGGGTCCCCGCGCACGGCACAAACACGCGGGAGGTCATTGCTGTCCATCATCTGCTCTTGTTTGATGGTGAACACCCAGGGGCATGACCTCGCCACCCCTGAGGTAAGTCGCCCAGTGATTTCTGTTACGTCTAATTCATATGGAATTAGACCAATAACGGGGAGCAACCTCGGGAAGGAACATCACCAGACTTGCCTTGAGGATCTACACGACCGCTGCGCTCTCCCTCAAGACCCCGCCACCCTGCCACCTCTGATGGAGGAGACAAGGTAGGTTTGCGTCTACAAAACCAAGCCAAGCAGTAAGCAGCGAAGCGTGTTGCTGAAACCAAACCATAAATTTGCAAACACAAACCCCCCCAATATATGTACTTACTTTTGGAAAACAGACAGAACTCATTCAAACACGTACATTCTCGAGTATCGAGTATAACTAGAGAGCCCCGTTCGCACGGACGCAACGTAAAAATATCGCGGCGGGATTTTATCGCGCTCTGAATTTTCAACTCTTGGTGGTGAGCCGAACGTTGATGAGAATCTAACAAAGTGCATCCCAGCGCATCGAAAAAACACTGTTGGATTTTCAACTCTAGGCGCTAAGCGGAGTGTTAAAAATCCAGTGTGCGAAAAAAAATCGCCGCGGGAAAAGATCGTCCGTGCAAACCTGGGCTAAGGAAGCATAAGAAAGTATTCGAGGGTTTCGTACAGCATAATGCAGCACGCTTAGATGAAAATACTTAGAAAGAAAATACCTTCTGATGTTCGTTACCCAGTTTCCGAAGAATCTTTTCCTCTTTGCATATTATGTATGTAGAAAATAGGAATTTCTTCGCAAAGTAAGGTCTTCGCTAACAAATCTCGCCTGCACAATTGGAAAAACGTAGTTACGACGCTGTTCCTTGGATTCTACTCTTAGCTCTTGAATATTAGATGGCTCAAAGTATATGCGTTTGCCTTCCCTGGAACCAAACGAGAATTGGATACTTCTAAATACTTTACATGGATTCAAAACTATGGTTATGGAAATATATCTATTCATATAAAAAAATAACGAAGAATTAGTCCGTTTGTCTGTCCCGGATTGGCGCAAAAACGGCTGAACGGATTTGGATGAAATTTGGCACACATAGTTTATAACCTGAATACTACTACTAATACTTTATATACTTTAATCCCGGTAGTACGTTTCTGTGGGATATTTCCGAAATCCACGCGGGCGAAGCCGCAAGCAAAAGCTAGTAGGATATAAGTCCGTTGTCTACGCTTCATACAATTTTTACTTCTATGTCTGTTTAACGAACTGTGAAAAATGCAATAATGAAACATTTTTGCACACAGACAGTGTAACAATGTTTTTTTATTTGTATTTTGAAGTCCACTTTGTTTGTGTTTATGTTTTTGTGCAAACAGGCGTTATGTTTCGTTATAGTACAAGACTAACATACCTTTTACATATAGAATCGCTAAAAATCACCAAAACAGTTTCACTAGCTTTTGTGATTTAATGAAACATTCCTTTTTGTTTTTTTTTTAAGAGTAAAATGTTCTTAATACCTATATGTTTTTTAGAACAAAAATACGCATATGCAATGGTGCTAGTGCTCAGACAAACTAATCTCAATGTCGAAAAAGTGGAGGAAGTATGAGTATTTTTTAAGTTATAATCGTCTATGTTTTTTGTCTTAAAGCCATGAAAGTAGTATGAACTGGATAATTTACTGCGGCTAAAGAGTAAATTCATTACCGTAGTCGCGGGTAAAATAAACCAGCGCAATCTGAGCCAACTCTCTCGATGTTTTCATAAGGAAAATATCCTCAGCTACGAAAAACTTCATCTGCAACTTTTTCTTTTTCCCTTATTAGCTTCCCGCTCTTAACTAAGATTCTTCTGCTTTTTCTCGAATTTAATTTCGCATTTGTTTCAAGAAACTCAGTGCTTCATCTTTTTAAATGTCCACTAAGTACAGCTTCATCTTTAAATAATAGCGAAGTTTTATAATCCCAACAAGTAGAATGTCTTTGTTAAAAGAAACGTTATCAGTTAGTTTAAAAGGACTCCACCGTAATTAGTTAAGTATGTCTATTTAATTTTCTTGGAACTACAGTTTATCCTCGCTTCTGAACAAGGGAATATAAAAATGCACAGATCTCGTGCTTTTCACGACCTTCGGATACATTGAAAATTAAATTAATAAATTAAAAATTAATTTTACAAACAAATTCTCAAAAATTTGCGAAATGACAATACCCACAAGACCACGACCATTATTCGAAATCTACCCCAATGTAACCGTCAAGAGATGGTTGTGTTCAAGATTAAAAAATTCCCTCACTCACCACCGCAGCTTCGGCTTGCTGGCCGGCTTCCAGCTCGCTCGCAGCCTCCTTGCTCCTCAGCCCGCCTCGCCCCTACGCGCCTAGCGCCTTCCGCGCGTTGCCCAAAATACGGCTACACAAAGGGCACCCTAACACCTAGCTAGACCTTAAGAGATAGAGAGTCTTGTTTTTTTCAAAATGTAGCCTAACTCAATGCCCCGAGTGCTTTTTTATTTTTTTTATATCGCATTTAGTTTTTGAGATATAGACGGTTTTATCACAAAAGAAATATGAACAAAATGCGGGTTATTTTTTTTTAACAGTTTTGCATTTTCCAAAAAAAGATTTTGTCTTTTGTAATTTTTTTTTTCACTATCTTGTAGCTCTTATCAATACACATTTTTTGAGACCTCAACCATTCACGTAGCCCTAAAAATCACGAAGCTCTAGCCAAATCTCATTATTTTGTAAAATGTGGGCCTATATTCAGAGCCAGTGAAAAAGCATTTTCAATGCTAAAAGTTAGAAAACAGTAGAATAATTTCAAAAGATGTAAAAGAAAAGCCGTTTCATTTTGATGAGTACTTACAATCATTGAGTTCCGAGAACCAAGGACAAATGAACGCATCAAATTGAAACGATTCTAACAACGCTTATAAATTGTAATGACTACTTAAAATATATGGAGATTATAAAAATTTACGGGACAAATCAAATGGGCTATGTAGATTATGTATTATTTATTCAATCAAGTTTGTTTTCCGTGGAACCTCCATTAGACAACCTTGATTGGTTAAACAGGTGGTCTCTCAATAGGTAATTCATGTCTACACTCTTGGCGTTCTTTTTAGGCGATTCAGTTAGTTTGTAAATTATAATTATACTAGCGACCCGCCCCGGCTTCGCACGGAAACATTATTATTATTATACATATAAACCTTCCTCTTGAATCACTCTATCTATTAAAAAAAACCGCATCAAAATCCGTTGCGTAGTTTCACAGATTTAAGCATACAAAGGGACAAAGGGACATAGGGACAGATAAAGCGACTTTGTTTTATACTATGTAGTGATTTGTATTCTACTTTGCACTTCTATTCTGAGTATTAAAAACTAAAGTCTCATATTGCTGTTTATATTTTTATACTTACAAAATGTAATTAAAATATTTATAAGATCATTTTAAATTCATGAAGGTTTTACAATGCGTAATGAAATTAGCTACATTATTTCAATTTGCATGATCCGTAACGAGAGCGAATGTTGTTACATTCGCGTGTATATTCGGTACATTAACTAAGAACATAAATGATTCACTCAAGAAAGCTTTCTTCGCAAAACAGTCGGTGGTGGTCTGAACAGGTTTGGAGAGTACAAGCAAATGTTGATAGTAACTTCGAGCTCAGTAATTAAATCTGAATTGAAAACAACTCATCCTTCAAAATACGCATGAAGTACATTCACACAAGTAATTTTATCCGGTACTAGCTTTTGCCTGCGACTTCATCCGCGCAAAATTTCTTGTTCCTCCGACCCACTCGATCATATCGCATCGCCTGCCCGCGCTATTAGTTCGTTTTCGCGTTCTTTCTTATCTTACTTTTTTTCTTTTCTTCGGCTCTTAAGAGTCCTAGAGTAATGTTAAATAGCCTCCTCATGAATTGGGCTATCAAATGCAAAAATAATGTTTCAAATCGGACTGGCATAGCAGTTCCAGAGATTAGCGCGTTCAAACAAACAAAAAACTCTTCAGCTTTATTATTAGTACATATAGATAACGTGGAGCAATCAATTTATTTCATAGGCTTCATACAACACTCGATAAAAAAATGTGGCACGTGTAACATTAGTAGCGTAAAATGATTACGCCGATCTAACTGTTAACAAAATCCCATTAGGGAAAATCTAAAGAAAAGAGGCCGGATAACGACGCAGAACGTTGTTATGGATACAACTGGGCCTTCTTCGCTGACTAACAAACTCCTGTTTATGTATATGGAGTTCCGGAAGGTAAACAACCCACATGTTTACACTTTTAGCCAACCAACAATCGATACTCTCGCTTGTATTAGGAACTTATTTTATTAATCGTACCGGTAAAGTTCAAAATTTTAATCTGATAACTCGGTTTGGAGGCACGCTAGTCAAACAATACGCGTTTGATGGCATCTATCACAAAGTTAGGTTATTCGTGCGATATATTTCATTGTTATTGTCGTAAAGTATCGCCATCACAGGTAAACAAGCCTGGCGTCGTATGTGGGGCCGGCGCGCGACGTACGATGATGCGATGTAGTGTGGGTGTACCAAATGCAGAGATAACGAGCACACGATATCGGGTTGTTATTTTATTCTTATGTTATGACTCTTGTTAGGTCGACACGTCGACACTTTGTTTCGTTAGTGTACCGAGCGATGACGCATTTTATTACAAAACAAAGAATAGTAAGTCCTACTACACCGATGGAAAAACCATTTTCCCTTACGGCCAAAGGTTAATCAATCAATCAACTTAGCCTATTGCAGTCCACTGCTGGACAAATGCCTCTTCCAGGCAGCGCCACAACACACAACACTCTGTCCTCTGCCATAAGTAAAGATCGGATAATGCATAAAATAAACTTGACAACATACTATTTGCATCTCTTCTGATATTAAAGCCGCGGTATACGTTACACATAACGACGGTGAGCGCTATCCTGATGCCAAGGTACTTTGTATACAAATGCACATGTTTGTAGGTACTTAAAAAGGGCGGCAGATTTCAAAGCAGGTACGTTCCACTTCCAATTACGAGCATCTCGTAAACATGTCTAAGTAATACAGTTGAACAAAGTGTTGCGGCTGTTACGACATCAATCCGCGACACAATTACCATTAGTGTCGGTTTTATTGTGACAACTTAAATCACCTGCCAACCTGCCACCCTCGTCTTGCTCTCGTTTCCAGTTTAACTCAAGTGGCCAAACTCGCAAACACGAAACATTTCGCTAATGATAATTTTAAAACGTTATAAAACAGAAATGCTGAATCCGCTGCGTTACAGTCTAGCGAGTAACAGTTCGAATAAAACGAAATGAAATCGCACACACGATGCCGACCGGGAACGTACCGCCCTATAAAAGCTACGTACCTATATTTATTATGCTACGTATTGCCACTATTATAAGACTACGATGGCAATACATGTCGAGCTATACATTATTACGGCTAGGCGATCGATGCCTGCGTTGTCGAGTAGTACGGTGCATAGAATGTACGGAAGTTTGCCATTTTTAACTTTTAAATAAAAACTTGTATGGAAATAAATGTTATTAAGGTGAATTGATAATTCATTGTACCTTAAACGTAAAATCTCATTAATGTACTCTGTGGAACATAAGCCTCCCCCTTAACCACCAAAATAAACGTTCCTGGGGGACAATGTCATAATTCGCCGGCAAGATTGGAGGTTTTATACTGTTAGATTCAAATATTTGCACAGGCTAATTAAATTTTCGTCTAGATTATTAATTTTTAATTAGTACTGTATGCAAAATGCTTTTGTAAACTATACGCCCAGTTAGAGGGATGCAAAAACATGGCGCAAATAAAAGAAGCGTTGCGATGTTTACGCTGGGTAGTTGAGTACGTAATTACGTATACATACGTAGACAGACAGTCTTGACGGAAGCTAAATGGGTCTTCTCTAATTGAACACTACAACGGTTAATTACTAACGTACGTCGCTTTCACCGGACGATCTTCTAAACTAAACACATACAAAGCTTCAGCGTTGAACAACATTCAACTCGAAACGAGTTTAGCATTCAAACGGCTCAAGTTAAACCAATTTAATCGAACTTGTTTTAGATCTAGATTGTATGGGTAAGGTCGTGAAACTTTGTGAGTCTATTTTACAATCTTTATTTCTAGGTCGCCGCGAAAAACGTAGCTAAACCAATAAAGGGAGTCGAAGGTGACCGATGTTGAGTCGAGAGCGGCGGGATAAATCACTTTCGGCTAGAACGCGCAACGTCTTAAAAATATAAATGAAACAGCAATGATATGAACATAGAAAATAAAGCAATTTATTATAACACGAAAAGGTAAGCAGGACTACCACTCACGTACGAAGATACTTTTAAGAAGTTTTGACATAAAAGAAGAGATGGCAGAAGCCCAGGAATAAGAGGAATATTAAACGCAAGGCTTTACACAAGACTATGTGCAAGCTTTTATAATAATTTCGTCATCACCTTGGATCTCCAACGGCGCGGATAATGAAGTTTAGAAACTTGAAATTAGTTGGGTCATAATCTCACATCCCACATTATATGAGCCAGCAAGCAAACTCTAACCGTAACTCCGTCCAGCCTCATTGGCTACTCAACAAATATTTCGGAACAGCATTGTTAACTAATTGGAGGGAACTTGCTTATTGAAAATATAAATTTTGTTGAACAATTTAGAAGGAAGTAAGAATTTCAGGGAATCGAGTAAATATGTGGAGAGATGTGATCATGGTGTGAGTTTGTTTACATTGTGGGTGGTGATCTGTATACGGAGTTTATTTCATGTAAAATTGATTTGAGCATCTGTTTTCAGTCTCCGCCTTGCTACATGCGATACGCCCTTTATAAACCGTTAGATTCGGAGATTCTGCGAGCGAGCCTATGTAGGCTTTGTGTGCGAGCCGAGAACAAAGCGCAGATGCTGAATATTCGGAGAATCAGTAGAAATAGCCTGGTTTCCGGCCACAATAACGATACCGTGCCAAGATGAAGCTTTTTCCCATTTAGAAACAGGTCTTCAGAATCATTCTGAGTAATATATTTGTCTTTTTTTAATTCCTACCTACTTACTTTTTATAATTATTCTTTTCAGACTACAAAAGAATAACTTTGAAAAGAATATTGTTTAATATTCTTTTCAAAATTATTCTGTACCTGTAAAAATTAAAAAATGTTTTAATCATCTACAAGTTTTTGTAGACGATTAAAACATTGGACTGGAAATTAGCCAGACTCATATATCTAATGGTGATTGTACATTCGTACCGTGCATGATACATGGTCTGAAAGTACCGGCACTTACTAAAGGTATATATATATTATACTCAGAAGATATGAGCGAGTTATCATGAGAGACTTGATTAACCACTCTAGGAATAAACCAAGATAAAAGAAAATGCATGAAATTTTAGACGGAAAAACAGTAACCAAACGCATCAAGAACCACAGTATGTGCACATGTCTACAGGCGCCGCAAACCACACCTACTTCATGCAGCAATGCAGTACAAGGCCAGATCCAAGAAGGTTGGCCGACCTATTTACACATTGAACGACAATTTAAAACAGGACATGAAATACTTCGACATAGGAATCAATTTTTGGATGGATACAGCGGAAGATAGAAGTAAGATCAAGATCGCTGCTAGTGAGATTTACAAAAAACCGGAAATGGATAGTAGCGAAACTCCCGACGAAGACATTGATAACAACAGCAGAGCAACAGCAACATCTAACACAACACAGCAGAGCAATGACATACAAAATAACCGAGAAAGCAGTAGAAAGACGCACCGATGAAGCTCGACCTGAACCAACCTGGTGGCAAGGTTGTTAAAAGATGCCCATCCAGAGATAATAATTACTCAACTCTCTACTAGTCCAATGCTTACTCTAGGATGCATATCCGGTAGGCTCTTAAATCCTTACCTATCCTACGGGCACGTCTTCCCTACCATTACCGCGCCCCCCGGTTCTATTCCTTGATATGCAATGGTCGCTGTAGCACCATGAACATGAGGCTACAGGAGCTAGTGCGAATCTTGGGGTTCATTCGATTAATCGAGCCTGGTCTAACCACGCTGGGATCGGTGCAATTCATTCATTTCAGTGCATGGTTGATTTCAATGGTCAGCCATAAGTCAGTTGTTCATGCGTTGGAGTCTGAGACTGCCAGTTAAGATCCTTCTTAACAGGACCAGTAGGTACGTAGGAGCTGACTGGCGGATAAACTGAAAAGAACGTATAAATAAATTGAATAATCAAACTGAAAATCTGCGGGGTAATCGCGTAACACACTAACAATTGCAACGTCATTCATTTTGACAATTCGACAACATTCATTGCGTTATTTACGTCGTCGAGCAGACGAATTCTTCAAACATATCATGCAATGGATTTGTAATTACCTTCAAATCCTTCGGATTGTGAAAGTAGGTATGTTACGCAATTGGGACGCTTTTTGTCATGACAAAACAAGACATAAATAAATAAGACTTCAACTCGAGTTAAACATTCAAGACGTTTGCATGTGACCAGTCCATTTGCTTGATGCCTCCACCGTGTCGTGAATAATAAAACGATGCAAAATGATTACAATATCAACTGGAGCGGATATCGAAAGTTCTAAGAAAATAACTTGTCCATCAAATGAAGCGTAGCAATCCTTTTCGACAATTGAATTTCGTTTCCCAAAAACTAATTTATCGTCTATTGTTCCTCCATATTTACGGACTTATTACATTTGCCTTGATCAGAGATTAAATTGCCTTCTCAAGAGGAACGACCCTTTGTTTTATAAGATTTAGGTACCGACACATAGGGGTTGCATATACAGCGTGAATCAGAACGGTACGGTCTTATTTAAGGGTGTGGTACAAACCATCCAGCTGAACAACTTTCTCCATGGGGGCAACATCGTAATCGCGGAAAATCAGCCGTCCCATACATTTTGGTCGAGAAGGTATTAAAGTTTTCTACAGCTGATATTTTGTTTTTTGCGATTACGATGTTGGTTCTAAAGAGAAAGTTGTTAAGTTTGATGGTACGAACCAAATTCTTAAATATGACCACACCTTTCAGATACATGCTGTATAACATATAAATAATTGGGGTAAAGTAAAGTCGACCTTTTAATTGCTTTAGGCACCACACTAAGGTCTAATGTGACTTGCACATCATAATTTAACAACAAGTTTTATTTATCTATGTGACAGTTAGATAGTTTAAACCTTATTGAAGTTTAAATTTACTGGGAATTGTTGTCTAAAGGGACAAAGCAATAACGAGGTTGACTATACCACAGTATAAATAAAGACATACAGTATTGTGTCTCGGCCGTAACCTTGATGTAAATGCCTACAGCCGCGCGGTACGTAAACATACGATAGGGCTGCCCGCCTCCAGTATTTTAATTACATTTGCCTACTTTGTGTTTCCATTTAGTTTTGTTATTGTATTTTACTGTGTGTACATAAATAATAAAATAAATAAATTAATATACCTACTTCTTTTTATATAAACAAATAAAATACTTTGTGAATTGAATAGGAAGTGTTTAATAAAAATACGTGTTGTTTTGATCGCCGCCGCACGACTCCAGCTAGTGAGCAGCGCGATGTTGCTATTCAAATTTCGAACTAATCGCCGCGCGGCGCCAGTCAGTAGGCAGCGCTAGCGCGCTGTTAAAATGGCGGGACAGCAAGTGTGCAATCACAGATTGATTTTATGTAAAATTAAAAAAAAAACAGTTTATTCGGTAATTTAAAACTTGGCTGCATGCTCTAGTGTCTTTGCCAACATTTTCACGCAGCCACGGCAGAAAATAATCCTCGCGCCATTTTTCTCAAATTTTCTTTTCTTTGTACTTGTATTGTGAAATGTTTTTTTTTTCTGTTTCCTCGCAAATGTGTTAAAAAACGTCGTACGATATACGTGCGTATTGGTTATAACATCTTAACGCACTAATATCGTAATTTACTTACAGAATTATAATCATTAAAGTCATCAACACAACTCTCTAAGACCATGTAAGTCCAAAGAATGATGATTTCATGAAACAGTTATTCTTATTACAGTAACAGTTATTCAATAAAAATAATTAATTTTATTCATAAAAGTATGCAATCATTTCATTAATGTTTTATTATGATGTTGTCACGTTAAACTATCGTCCGTAAATCGACTTTACAGACAACCAATTTTTTTCTAGTATTATTCATACACACAGTACAATAAACAACTAAGTATTATTAATAATAAAAACCACGTCTTTACTTTGAATTATACAAACTAACAAAACACACATGCCCCGAGGTTTTAACACAAGCGTACCTACCGTTTAATGATTCATGAACCGCCTATAACTACCTACCTCACTCGTGTTTATCACTTTCCTTTACTCTATTCACTTCATTTATTAATCCAGACATCTTTTTTTCGGGAGATAAAATGAAATACTTATCCATTAAAAATACACAGATTATGTACCTACCTACAAGTAAGTAAAATTATTTTATAGTCTTACCTTTCAGAGTTTCCAGGTAATCTAAAAAAAGTTATCTCTGGATGCGTTATTGACGAATTCATGCAACCAAAAACAGCACAATATAGCCTACTCGTCATATTAAATATGTACTTGAACTTATTTTTAGTGCAAAAATCGCGCGGTTATTGTTAAAAAAAACAACACACCGTCCGTTCGTCACTGCAGCACAGTCGCGACTGTCTGCATGCTGAGCTCATGCCGTGGTCGAGGCGCGTAGGTATAGCTCGCGTTTCGTCCGTTTGTATGAAGACCTCGTACTGTATGTCTTTATTTATACTGTGACTATACCGTCCACAAAAAGTCAGACATTTTGGTTGCTTTTGAATATTGTCTGGACATCATGGGATGGAGGAATAAAATGTACCCACACTACCCTAGTAATAAAACCATAAGTACGTTTTCGTTTTCGTAGAACTACTAAAACCAATTTAATTAGGTATAGAAACTTTCCACAAATACATAGATTAACTGATTTATTCTGGTCTGATGCCCTGAACCCCTCCTCCACTCCCCTCTCCTCGATCCCCTGCTAGGTCGTCTTCTGTGTGTTCACCAAAATTGGCCATTTGAATACTTGTTTTATATTAGTTTAGCTGTTTCTTGTTTTGCAACGCGATTAAGTCTAACTAAACCTATTATTAACCAGAATATTTGACTCTATATTTTTTATGATTGTTGATTTAACTCATTCAGATAGTATTTTTCTTAATTGTGTCGCAATTAATTGCAAAACCTAATTAAACCCATTATTACTTACTTTTAGTAAAGGCTACCGTAATTCTCGAAATTAATTGGCACCAAATGGCGGGTCACTACAAAAGTGAGCACTTTGCATTTCGTCGAAACGAAACGCGAGGTTTAAAATACACGTGAATAAATCACTAATTACGTGTCCCTACGATGAGTGCCGATTGAAATTATCGAAGCCCTTCCCCGCCCGGCGCGCGGCGGTGTGGACTGAGGACGCAAAGGAGGGCCCGAACCCACGGCCGACAGGATAATCCGGCTAAACTTTGACGTTATCTTTGTCAGCGACAATAATATTATAACAAACGAAACATTGAAATCAACGAAATTATTACACAGATAGCTTCAAAATTGTCTCCAGTCTCCCGAGAAGTTCAAATTAAGTTCTATACGACTTTAAAGTTATTCTATTTCAAATTTTTATCGTGATGTTAGGTTTAAGTAGGTACTCGAATTAATACTCATTGGTTTTAGAACACTGAAAAGTAGTAAGGAAACGAACAGTTTTACGTACATACGAATACATACGAATCATACGAATGCTCTTAGCAAATCGCGTTGCTATGAGATTAGTAATGGGCCAATATGTTAATGGTAAACGTGGCTTCAAAGCGAACCGCTTTGACTTCCACTTTCCCTATAAATAAGGAAAAAAAGCGTGTGACGGTAATAAATTCACAGTATGAATTTATTTATGGTCTGGTTAGTAAATAATAATAAAACCTTTTCTCTGGCTTGTGGTCCCCGACTGAGATTAAGCTATCATATCCCATGGGTGTGGTACGACCGTACGACAATACGTAAGTGGCGAACAAGGGATTATATTGATTTTGTACACATTAGAATCCGCTCTGTGATGAAAATTTTATACGGAGAATTTTTATGGATTTCCTTAAATTGTAAAGGTCGAACGTACTCAGCCCACTCAGCGGAAAACCAATCACTCACTATATCATGGATACAGAGCGTTGTTGGCGCAATGGACAAAGGAATATAAAAAATTAAGAAAATAAACGAAACTGGCTTTTAATTTCTCAATGTGTAATAAACCGTGTTTTCATTACCTCCACATCATTTTCATTATACACGTGAAACTCAATCTGCTTGTCGGATGCTGCTCGGCTTTAATTTTAAAATGATTGCAAATCGAACGTTAAAGAGTTTTTCACACAGTGACAGTGATGTATTCGGTTCGGCGTGGATGGCTCGTATAGTTCACTAACGATGATAATTATTATGAAATGCTCGTGCCACACTCGCGCACGTAGCGAACGAGTACTAACGTACCGTCGTCGCCTACGTCAAAGGGGAAACTTTACTAATTAGCAAATAAAGCAAATTGAACTCGCGTTCGCCTAAACGTGAGAGTTCATATACTAGCGTAATGTATTTCATGTTGTATTATCGAATGTAGGAACTTCTTCGTGAAAGTATTTCTGGAGTACCTATGATAGTTTTCAAAGACAGCGACGTGGTAGGTGCCTTGTATGAAATAACGTACGGCTCTTCGATATCTATCTATGTTTATACACAGGGTTATTTTAAATGAGGCAGCTAAACTCTACAGAAAACATCGAATCTTTTTATTTTAATGAAGAATTATCGTGTTTACTTAGCTCTAAACTGGATAATATTTCATTAAAATTCGATGTTTTTTTTGGGAGGACACCGAATGTTGTTAGTGTTGTTACTTAGAGAATGAGTTGAGAAAACTTTTTCACATAACACATCGATACACATCATGTCTGTGAAGTTTACACAAAAAAAAAACAACAGATTTTTTAAACTGGTATTTCAAGTGACTACAATAAATGCGGTCGATGACCCCAAAAAATCAAATTTATTTATTTTTTGTTTTATCATGTTTAGAAATCGATATACATCGCGCCTGCAGAGTTTAGCTAGCCAATGTAAAATAATCCTGCAAGTAAGAAAGGAATTTCGAATTTTCGTCCGTTTGTCTGGATGTATGTTCCGAATTGGCGTAAAAAAGACTGAACGGATTTGGATGAAATTTTGCACACAGATAGTTTGCCTGGATTAACACTACTACAACTTACAGTACTTTTAATCCCGGTAGTACGTTTTCATGGGATATTCACCGACATCTATGCGGGCAAATTCGAAGGCAAAAGTTAGTATTACTTATTATAAATATAGAAAATGATGTAACTCTTGAAATGTTCACCTGGGTTGTAAATGTTTACTGTATAATATTTACTTCAGTTGTTCTATGTTTGTGCTTGCAAACGTAACTTTATATTAATAACATAGTTAAATGTAGTTTAATTTGGTCTCATGTTTTTAATTATAGTGAAGCTAGTTAGAAAACATACACCAATTTTGAAAGGCAATATTTTACGGATTCATGTTGTTGTTATATCACACGAATTTTAATTGAAATGTAATAATATGCCTATACAAATAATTATGTAAATAATATTGAACAGTTAAAACAATTCTCAAATATATAAATTGAAATAAGTACTAACACTCGTGTAATGGGATGTGTAACTCGCAGTTAAACAAATATTAAAAGGGATTTGTGAGAATTGTTCGTTTCATATCTAAATGATCTAGCTTTGTACAAATGAATAAACAATACCTGTTCATTTTGATGAGTAAGTGGGCTTTTTTCACATGTGAGTTAGGCGGTGTTTAACTAAAATGCGCACAAGTTTCTTGGAGCGTGTTCAATTGGGGCCGGGTTTGGGCTCCGGGCCCCGGCCTCCGACGGATCCTGTCATAATCCGTTACACAGGGACGAACCGGGTTTCTTCGGAAACGCGTTTTGCTGTTCACGCTAATGCTTACGTTATACTTATATTGGTAAGTGTAGGAAAAGGGTTTTCTTATAGTTTCTTCTAAGATGTTGCTTTAATTATAAGTACAAAGAAGCTCCATCTTAATTAATTTGGTAATTAGGTATTATTATTCATACGCGTGGTAGAAGGCACTTTACTTTGCGGAAATTAATTCATCACCACTGCTCTCAAAACTGTAAAGGACAACATCGTGAGGAAACGGCATGTCCAAGAACCAACAATTCGAAGACAAGTGACATCCACCAACCCACACTGGGCCCGCGTGGTGGATTACGGCCCACTCCCTCTCACAGAGAGGAGGCCTGTATCCCAGCAGTGGGAATATTGTAGGCTGATAATGCTATGCGCGTGGCCCTTGTAGTAACTTATCACAGTTATCACCCATACACGACCAGCAGTGCGATTCTGTAACCATCTCACCGTGAAAACTTAGGTGAAGTAAGCGTGGAGTGAACAAACAAACTCACTTCACCTAAGTTTTCACGGTGACATTTTTACAGAATCGACCGGCAGATTTCTTTTCACCTTTTTATAGAATCCAATTAATTTACCTAATACACCCTTTTCGAGGTGGCATTTTCTTGACATTCAAATACTTAGGTACCTACTTACTTACTTGAAAACCATTTCTTTTATGATAACTTATTTTGGTCCTTGGGTTCGTTGCCACTGAAGCGGCTTTGTTTTAATGACAGATAATAATCTCTCCAGTAGATTTACAGCGTTATTCACCTGTGCACTGATAACATTTTGCTGTGATTACTAAGAACTCCCTGCTAAGCGTGTTGAGGGCATTATCGCCCCTATATCACGTGTATCAGGGGATTTTCGGAGTATATCTAACGGTACAGGGGGGCAAGTCTCGTAATTTTAAGAACGTTCACAGTCTGATCTCAGACTTAATCTGTCAAAAAACCTCTAGTTTCCCTAAATTTTTGACAAGTTTTTGACATATGTGGTCGGTGAAATGAGATTGCGATTTTGAACGTTTTTAATTACCGGAATTGACCTTCTAGTCTATAGGCTGATACGTTGGTAGGTACACTGCAATAATTATTTATATTGTAAAGCTCCAAGTTCATTACCGTCAGAGTACTCCTTTACTTTCTTTCTTAAGCTCGCGTTTCATCATGTGCTTAAATTTTTGAGCACGCCTCGATAATTTTTAATGAAGTCTTAAGTTAACAGAATAACGTTACCATCAAAGTTATTCCCATATTAACTTATTCTATAATAAGTATTAACTTATTCTTTAATAAGTTAACTTTGATATACTTTTATAGACTTTAACTCGAGGCCGAGTTTAAGTACCAAAGTTACTAAACATAATTAGAATATGAACGCCGCGAAAGTAAGATATCTTCTTAAGCACTTAATTATTATAATAACAATCACGACACGCTTTTGTAGTAAGTCACAAACCGTGTATAAATACATAATGTAGTTGTCATGGGTAAATTAGGTGTAAGCTACGACGACACCACTAATGTAACTTAAAATTATACATATTTCAACAACTTTATATTCCCAGGACTCCAGTTGGGTCAAAATTTAGTGCTCATTTTAAACAGAAAAAATTCTGAAACCTACTAAAAAGGTTACAACAACATTTGGGAACCTTATTTACATTAGGTACGTTTTTTAAATGAAACTGATTTACATAAAGTACAATAGTAGGTAGGTACATCTGTTATTCAGTCTTGGCACTGAGCGGGTGCATTTGACACGGGATTTATGATTTTAATAAAACTCCACAGTGGAGGCGATAACGCTTACGAATATTATATCATAATATTTCTTCACTTTGCGTTGTAATTATGAAAATCCAGAATGAGAGACACATCCCGTTTTAATTAAATCCATTATGTAATGTAAACAAAGTGCCAAGTGTTTATATAAGCCAAAATTTTCCTTTTGCATTTTGTAGGTACAGCGCGCAAACAATGGAAACATTGTATATGGACGCCACACATTGTATTTGCATTTGCACATTACATAATATATAGGTATCTTTTATTACCTTCGTCTAGAACCCCATAATGGTTAATTTCAAGTTAATTGGATTCATTTAATTAACCATCGTAAATACGGTACCTACAAAACTTTCTGGTACATTCGTTGCGGACGTTGTAACTTTATCACCGGTTAAGCTATGGTTTCCTAGAAGATGACTGACACTTTACGGCCGCAGAGAGGGCTGTCATGAAAATTATGGTTATTGTAAAGATTTAAATCGTTAGATTCGCCTTACCGCGTCGAAAGATAGACGCTTTTTTGTTTCGTTTTGACTCCTCTGACGCAATGACTTCCCTTGAATGTCATAGAAACTCTATTTAGTAATGTGTGTGCTGGCTCTTCTTAGTGTAAAAAAAACTCAAAACATTTATTTCAAATAAACCAATTACAGGCACTTTTGAATTGTCAAGGGGTCGGTCAGTCAGAAAGATGAAGCTAGTTGCCGATTCCAAAGTGTAGTAGGTACCTATGGAGAATAACAAGAACGACAGATTTTCACGACGGCCGACATACTCGTAATATAACAAAACAGCTTTCCTAGGAAACCAAAGCTTTAAGCTGCGGTTTTCTAAAAGACCTGTGGCCGGCCGCAGTGACGGCGATCATGAAAATTATGGCAGCGGGGTTTCGCTTCACGGTGTCAAAAACTCTTTCTATGAAAATACACCAACTTATTACGTAATTTATTACAAAATATGAAGCAATTATATAATGTTTTCAACACACTATCTACCCAGCATATGTCCTGAAGAATATCATATAAATATTTTTCTAATTTTGTTTACTGTAGTCGATCATATACTTTATTGTATCTAAAACTTACGTCTTTTATGTTTAGGTCCTATAAGCCCCATAAATAACGTTCCGTGACGTCATTCGCCGAAAAATTTCGGACAGTAGGTATGTGGCGCCACCGCAGTTTATAAAAACCATTGCTTAACTTTATCACCGGTCATGGATAAGCAAAGCACCTTTACTTCACACCATGTCACCAGAAATGCACGAGCTGATACAGCTGATAAGGGCGTGCACAAAATAATATATTGAGTCGAGTATACGGGTACATTTATTCAAAAAGGGATAGCGGGCGACGACAATGAAACATTAGAGAGTAACGTGTGTCGTTTATTTACAGCGGCGGTGGAGTTAATGTTCTAGAAAAGCCTAATGTGCGTTATCCTTTAATCCTGTTTGACAATAAACACGGGAACAGTGCTTCAGTAACGTGATATGTGCGGACTAGCGGCTTATAAAGTTCATGAAAAATAACTACGCGGTGCGTGCGTACCCTGAAACTTGCGGACTGTGTTTTGTTGTAAACTAGTCCTGGAAAGGTATTATAGTCGTCCGCAAACCATGTTTTGTTAATGATTTTACTGTCGCTTATTCCGACTGTTGATTGGTCTATTCATAATTTAATAATACAGGATTTTGTGTGCTTACCCAGAACACGTATATCGATACACGGTTGAGCGATGGCCTCGTAATACAATATTTATTCCTTATTATTTCCATCCTCAAAAGGTCAGATTACCATCATAAAAAATGGCAGATGTAGTCTACCGTTGTTGATATTTCATTATCCATATTGTTCTCCCTGGGGGCGTGAATTATATTAGATATTTTTGCGAGACTGTTGTAAAGGCGACAACGCTGGAATTAGACCGTCTAAGACGCGCCCTAATTTTATGTAATCAAATTTTCTACTCGCATTTAAAACGCGGTTAAGGGTAATACACGAATCCGTAAGTAAAAATGTTTTTTTTTTGTGAAAGTACCTAATGTTGCCCTCAGCTATAGCTGGGCTTACGACTGTTTACCGTACCTTATACGTAGGTAACTAATTCAATTTGCCATGATGTGTTTGCAAAATACTGTAGCAGCAACTGCCCTGAAGCGGTAATGCATTAAGGCGACAATAAGTGACAGCGACCTTGAGCGAGTGGGAGGAGCGAGAGCGTCACGCCCCGCGACCCCGCAACTGCATGCACGTAATTTCGTAGGGTAACCATACGTTTCAGATGGTGAGGATAATCCAATCCTGCCTGATTTTTAACCATCATCCATTTTTATTTCAATATAGTGTTAATAAAAATAAGGTAATGCGTACGGCCGGGGCCGAGTCACGGGATTTATACGGAATTTACAAACACCACTTTCAAAATGCCTACCCCTATAAAACGTGTAAAACGTCGTGAAGTCAGATAGCGGTGTCTTTTGATGTGCAAAGATCAACAAATTACAAAGGAGAAAATCTTTTTTATAATATAATTATTAATTTAGTCAATCACGGCTATAGTCGCGATCTTTTATTTTATCTAGTGCATTATCGATTATCGACTTACATACAAAACTTTTATTAAATGCACGACACAGTGCATCAATTTAAAACTGTTGACGCCTCTGTAATATTTCGTCTTATTTATTTTGGCGGCGCTTTACAAAGGATGCCCAAGGTCGCCGCCGCGCCGTGCATAGCCGTGGACTCCTCTCTCTAACTAGGTGACCCGGCCCGGGTTCAAACCTCGGCCTATACCAATGAGTTTTGTGATCATTTACCTTGATTATCAGAATTCGTACGAAGGTTATTATTACTTACTTACCGTGTTGTACCAGCTGTCTGCACTCACGTGCTCAAGCACGTGAGTGCAGACAGCTGGTACAATACGGTCACAATTATCTCTGTACCTCGGGCGATGCCCATCTCGCCTTCCCCTTCACCTCCCCATGTACGTGTCAGTCGTCGCGTGGACTTGGGGTTGTCAGCCGCGCGGCTGTCGGCGAGCGCGCGTGCACTTTGAACTCGAGGTCATGCGCAAGCGTCAGATGATATTTATTTACGAATACATTGCTTGTTAGTTGTAAAGAAAAAAAATGTGTTTAATCGCGAATAATGGTTTTTTTATTTAACTGTTCACAGCATAGTGTACGAAAAATGATAAAAAAAAGAGAAAATTATTCATTATTTTTTCCAATTTTTTGATGGATCTTCTGTTCTTATTTTAAGTTGGTATGTCTATATTTCATTAGTATTTCCTATTTATGTTCGGACACATTTATTTGGTAAGTACTTACGTTAATATACAGGGTGTAAGGGAAAAGCTTCCGATAACGAAGACAGGTGATAGGGCTAGTGATTCTCGATATATCGTATCCAGAATCACTAGCCCTATCACCTGTCTACATAGACATACCAACTTAAAATAAGAACAGAAGATGACAAAAATATAAAACAAAGATGTGTGATGATTTGTGTGCGTGTATGACCAGATATGTATATGAACGTAAACGAAATAAATAGAATCGGCTTGTAAGCATCGTATCAATTGGCGTCCATGGGAAAAAGGCGTGAGTTTTATATGTGTATGTTTGTTTATGTACTTACAAAGATTTAAAATGATCAAATTAAACAAAAATATGTGAATTATTTAATTTTATTTTAAATTTTATTTAATATTCCTCAAAATTTAGTGTTTTCACTGAATCATTTATACGTGTGTTTGTATTACAAAGTGTCTCTTGGTCGTTTGTATTGTCTTGGCTATTGTCTTCCACCACCATTGCTCGTTTTTTGTTTTGCTTTTTTTTAGTCTCTTTATCCTCTTCCGATTTTCTTTTGCGTCCCTGTATAGCAGTAACTATGTAAGAGGGGTACATCTTGTATGTCTTGGACCGACCAGTTCAGGAAGCATGCAAATGTTCCAATCACTTCAGAACTGAAACATTATAATTATAATGATAAATAAAACGAAAAAACCTAGAAGTGATTTTTTATATTATCCGTTGCAAAAACAACATAACTGATAAACGCAATAAACTTTACATTATTACGTTAATAAGTGTAAAGTGAAAGAAATTTGTGCGACTCCCTTTGCGCGACTAGACACGCGCGACTGACATTTCCGCGAAAGACATTTGCGCGACTACACTTCCGCGCTTTCGCGGAAGTGCGGAAGCATCTTTATGCTTGCGCGACATTTATTTTGGATATTGCACAAAATCCGAGAAATTAAATCCCATACAGACGTAAGATTACGCCTTTATTCTCTAAAGAGTAGGGCAGAGGTGTATACTAAGTTTGTAAAGTACACCCATTTATTATTTTATCGAGATAACGTTCATAATACATTTAAATTGTAGAAAGTTATATTATGCGGTTACATACGTTCGTCCCGAGAGCAGGGGAGATCGAAATCAAAATCGCGGCTGCAAAATTTTACAAAATAAGCGTCATCCATCTTGGATTTTAAACTAGACCTCATTTACAGCATCAGGACCCTGAAAACTATGGACAACACACCCATGACGTATATTTTGTAAAATTTTGCAGCCGCCATATTGGATTTTGACTTTGACCTCATTTTCGTCATCAGCACCCCCGAAAACCATGGAAACGACACCCATGACGCATATTTTGTAAAATTTTGCAGCCGCCATCTTGGATTTTGACTTTGACCTCATTTTCGCCATCAGCGCCCCCGAAAACCATGGAAACGACACCCATGACGCATATTTTGTAAAATTTTGCAGCCGCCATATTGGATTTTGACTTTGACCTCATTTTCGTCATCAGAGCCCCCAAAAACCATGGAAACGACACCCATGACGGATATTTTGTAAAATTTCGCAGCCGCCATCTTGGATTTTGACTTTGACCTCATTTTCGCCATCAGCGCCCCCGAAAACCATGGAAACGACACCCATGACGCATATTTTGTAAAATTTTGCAGCCGCCGTATTGGATTTTGACTTTGACCTCATTTTCGTCATCAGCGCCCTCGAAAACCATGGAAACGACACCCATGACGCATATTTTGTAAAATTTTGCAGCCGCCGTATTGGATTTTGACTTTGACCTCATTTTCGTCATCAGAGCCCCCGAAAACCATGGAAACGACACCCATGTCGGATATTTTGTAAAATTTCGCAGCCGCCATCTTGGATTTTGACTTTGACCTCATTTTCGCCATCAGCGCCCCCGAAAACCATGGAAACGACACCCATGACGCATATTTTGTAAAATTTTGCAGCCGCCGTATTGGATTTTGACTTTGACCTCATTTTCGTCATCAGCGCCCCCGAAAACCATGGAAACGACACCCATGACGCATATTTTGTAAAATTTTGCAGCCGCCGTATTGGATTTTGACTTTGACCTCATTTTCGTCATCAGAGCCCCCGAAAACCATGGAAACGACACCCATGACGCATATTTTGTAAAATTTCGCAGTCACCATCTTGGATTTTGATTTCGATCCCCGCCCTCGGGAGAAGAAACGTGTGGGACCGCATAATATACGTATAACTTTTAACAATTTAAACTAGCTATTACGTATGTTAACTAGATCAAGTAATAAATGGGTGTACTACACGAACTTAGTATACACCTCTGCCCTACCCTTCGGAGAATACAGGCGGGATGTTACGTCTGTATGGGATCTCATTTTTCGGATTTTTGCCCAATATCCTTTACGAATATAAATGTCTCCCAAGCATCCTTTCGCGTAAGTGTACAGTTCGTGCCACGTAAGAAGAGACTTGACCCCGCCACCCCCGCCTCTTTCCGCCGCCCGAGGCCGCCCCGATGACGCCCGGTGCGGGACGGGGACCGGGCGTCATCGGGGCGGCGGAAAGAGGCGGGGAGGCGGGGTCAAGTCTCTTCTTACGTGGCACGAACTGTACTCGCGCAAATGTCTTTCGCGGAAATGTCAGTCATGTAACAGTCTAGTCGTGGAAACGTCCAGTCGCGCAAAAGGAGCGCAAATGTACCAGATCCCCTGTATGTGAGCTACTGTGAAAATAATAATAATAAATTGGGTATATGCATTTACTTGTCAGCAATAATATCCTCATTTTCAATATGCGGAGTTGCCTTTTTCTCGTGTTCTATACAGCCAGAGCTACAAAATAAATGGATTTTTAGGCATCGGCATGGAAGTATAGGCATGTGAGAAATTAGGAAGATAGTTGTGCACGACATAAGTACTGTAAGTCTAAAACAGACGCAAAAGTTACATCTCCGCAGACGAAGTCGTACTAAAGTCACTTATTTATTTATTTATTTGCTATGGATGACTTACAGCTAAAACAAACAGAATAAAAACTAGCATTATCAAGAATAATTACCCCACAACTATGTCAATAATAGCATTCAAGTATTTTTTGAAACTCTGATCCGGACTGTCCCTACAAGGATGCGGTATGGATATACTACATTACAATAATTACCTCGTATCTGCATTTACATTTTATTTAATTTTATTTCAATTAAAATACTTTACTTACCTCAATAATCTATTTTTTGCCAGTATAAGGCGTTTCTTTTTTAGTAATTTGGATTTACCAGGCATTTTCAGCACGAAACTCAACAGCGAATAAAATTATGTTCTGATTTTTCCGAGCGTTAGCGTCTACTCGTGACAGTGGTCAGCGATGCACTGCCGCCCGTCGCCCGCAAGAGTCCCCGCTTCCACGCGCACCAAGATTATTCGAAAAAAGAACCCTCGTTGATTTATCAAACACAAAACAAATAAAAACCGTATATTAAAATTTGGGAAATTAAATTTTCTTTTATATGGTGAAAGTTTTATGAAAATACACCCGATAGTGTCTGCGTGATTATCGTTTTTTTGTCCGCGGTAGACATTACTTTGCAAATTAATTACACTATGTTTAAAAAATATAATTGCAAATATTCACATATCAAATTACGGAGAAAATTGTCTAGTATAACATATTTTATTTTCAAAGAAATCAGGCCAGTCGTTTAGACGTGATGATGAATTTAAAATCATTGAAAATCGTATATCTGCGCCTTAACTGTTAACTAACGTAAGATACTGCATACACGCGTATATTGTTGATCCCTAAAAGAAATCTGACGACTTATATGGCACTGAAACGTGGTCGCTCACAATGGACCTTATAAGCAGGCTAAAAGTCACCCATGCTTGGAGTTTCCCTGCGTGATCGAATCAGAAATGAGGAGATCCGCAGGAGAACCAAGGTAACCGACATAGCCCAAAGAATTACCAAACTTAAGTGGCAGTGGGTAGGGCACATTGCTCGCAGAACAAATGGCCGATGGGGCTAATAGGTTCTGGAGTGGCGACCACGTACCGGAAGACGTAGCGTTGGAAGGCCTCCCACAAGGTGGTCCGACTACGTTGTGAAGGCCGCAGGAACCAGGAGGAGGTGCTTGGGGGAGGCCTATGTCCAGCAGTGGACGTCTTTTGGCTGAAATGATGATGATGAAAAGAACCCTAATACCTAATTCTTATTTTATTATTATTTATAATTAACAAATATGAGTTTTAAATTTGTTATTTGAAGCCCATAGAAAAATTTAATACATTATTATTTTGATTAACTATCAAATTAATAATATATTAAATTCTTATACCTACCTACTAAATTTTTACCCAGAATGTTATATTTTTTGCATTAAGTAAGTAATAAAACATACTACAAATTTTGATAAAAGCAACAGAGTCTTGATTGACCTAACTAAATTATGTCAATCGATTTAAATACCACTGTGTTAAAAACACTTAGCAGGGATCAATAACACGTAATGCTGTCAATCCTTTGTAATTGGGGCCTCAATAAACGTGGCTCTCTCCACTATCAGCATCAATTATGAAAGCTCGCAATTTTGTCGTAAAAAAGTTATTATAACTTGGTGAGCTGTCGAAGGGCTTTTATTAAGATTGATTTATCTTTTGTTATTAAGGAGGATTATTCATTTGTCACAAGAAAAATATCAGAAAAATGGAACTCTAGCTAGATTATAGTTGGCGCATGTCAATTGCGGTCTTTGCCCTTTCCCTAATTTCTCTCCGTTATAGGAACCCAAACTATGTAACTATTGTTTTTCGTTATTGGAACATGTTAAAGATTACAATAGATATTGATTCAGGACGTTAACGGGCTTTATTTAAGATTTTGAAATTAAAAATGATAGAAAATGTAGGTGGGTCAATGACCGCTATTGCCATATCAAAACGCGACAACTATAGTCTTAATACATCCGTAAAGCATACCACATTTTGGTACTACTTTATTGATGTGGCTCATTACTTCGGTACCCTATTAAATTTTCTACCTTTCTACCCATACGAAGGTTGCCTGGAAGACATCGCACAACACCCAATCGCACAACAACCATTGGTGCCGATTCTGTTGTTCACAAAATAAACTAAATTTAAGTTCAGTGCATCATTTTCTTTTTATTTCATTAAGAAAAGGACATAAGAAACATTTTAGATAAATTTTAGTTTAGTTCTGTCAAATTAATCAGCGCCTGAAGTAAATTGACGTAATTTTAGTAAGCAAGTTTTTAATCACGTATAAACTTGTATGGAGTAGGTACAGACGCTAGCACATCAAGTTACCCGAAACTGTCAAATTTTCCCAATCAACTTTGAACCATAACCTTTAGCGATAAAGTTGAAAATCTATTAAAGAAATTTGACAGATTGTAGTAGCTTGATGTGCTGGCGTCTGTACCTAGTGTCAGGCGCTGATTAATTTGACAAGACTAAACTAAAATTCGTCTTCTGTCCTTTTCTTAATGAAAATAGAAAGAAAAAGATGCACTGACCTTAAATTTAGTTTAGTTTGTGAACAAGGGAATCGGTGCTATTGTACCCCTAAATTAATTCTAAATGAGGTTCGTCACAACTATGTACGGTAGGGTGTCCCGTTCATGTATGGGGGAAAAAAAAATTGAGCTACGGCTACGCAAGAGGTTTCAAAAGTTGCGTTTTGACACATATATTACGATTATTATAAAATTTAATTAGATATCCGGCATCTTGAGGCCTCTAACAGTCCTTGAAGTTTTTGAAATTTGCTATTTTTAGGGGTTCCTAATATAAACTATAAATCATACAAAAATAACATTTAAATGGTTTTTATTAAATTTAAGGGTACAACAATGAGTTAAAGCAAGGTTTAAAATAGTTGAAAGACAAAATAATCAATGGCAACTTTAAAAACGGAACTGGTTTTTGTGACCAAAATTAGGCATTTCTGAGCGAGATTTTAATCCGTTCCTAATAAAACCATCCCGAGCTGTAGCGTCCGTGACGCTTTGAGAAGCCTCCGTCACTAGTTTTACACATCTTTCCACTGACTGTGTCAGTCCGCGTTTTTCTTTTTTTCATTGCACTACGTAGGTATAATCAAAGAGATTGGCATTGGATTTGGAATGGATTGATTGGTATTTTACACAGACAAAAAAAAAACAGCATGTGTGCAATTCACACGTGGTAGAAGTGAAACCTTCAAAAACACTGTATAATGCTTCCTATCTCATTTTCTCCCATGTTAAATCTTATGAATTTACATGTCTCTAAAAAAACAATAAAACAACATGTAAAAACTGTCGCTTTTTCGTGTCTTAAACTTTCAAATCACAACGATGCTAAAGAACATCCTGATGATTCTGATCCAGATTCTGATCCAGATTCTGATTCTGATCCAGATCCAGATCCAGATTCAGATTCAGATTCAGATTCAGATCCTGATTCAGATCCTGATTCAGATCCTGATTCCGATCCTGATTCTGATCCTGATTCAGATCCTGATTCAGATCCTGATTCAGCAGTGCGATTCTGTAACCATCTCACCGTGAAAACTTGGGTGAAGTGAGCGTGGAGTGAGCTGTCAATAGTGTCAATTCCTAGCAAAAACAAACTCACATCACCTAAGTTTTGACGGTGAGATTTTTACAGAATCGACCGGTCCTGATTCTGATCCTGATTTCTGAGGATCAGAATCTGGATCTGTCCAGATTCTGATCCTGTTTCTGATCCTGATTCAGACCCTGATTCAGATCCTGATTCAGATCCTGATTCAGATCAAACTCAAACTCAAACTCAAAGCATTTATTTCAATTAAACCATTTACAGGCACTTTTGAATTGTCAAGAAGTCGGTCAGTCAGAAAATTTGAAGCTAGTTGCCCATTCCAAAGCGTAGGTACCTATGGAGAAGAACGGACAAGAAACTCCATGGACACTCTTTTTAAATGATATTTTACAAAAATATTAGTTACATCATTACTTTTGATTTTTAAATTATATAATGTGAGAACGATGTAAAAAAAATAATAAAAACGTAAGTGTTAAAAGCGTCCAGAGTACAACAAATAGTACTTAACAAACTACAATCCAAAAATAAATTAATTAAAAATAAGCCGAGGCAGCTAAGTGATGACCAGCCCCAACTGACGGCGCCCGTTCACGAACATGACGCATAAATCAGCACCATTTAGCTCAACCATTTTGAAGGCGCCACACACACGCCACACCGTCAGCGAGACATTTGAGTGAGCATGACATACTATCAGCTGCCAGGGCACATTCGAGTCAATGAAAGACATATTATTACCCGGTAAATGGTAGCTTTAGGGTACATATAGGGATCTTGATTCAGATCCTGATTCTGATCCTGATACTGATCCTGATTCAGATCCTGATTCTGATCCTGATTCTGATCCAGATTCAGATCCTGATTCAGATCCTGATTCAGATCCTGATTCAGATCCTGATTCAGATCCAGATTCAGATCCAGATTCAGATCCAGATTCAGATCCCGATTCAGATCCAGATTCAGATCCAGATTCAGATCCAGATTCAGATCCAGATTGAGATCCAGATTCTGATCCAGATTCTGATCCTGATTCTGATCCTGATTCTGATCCTGATTCAGATCCTGATTCGGAATCCTGATTCAGATTCTGATTCTGAACCTGATTCAGATTCAGATCCAGATCAACATTCAGATCATGATTCTGATCCAGATTCTGATCCTGTTTCTGATCCTGATTCAGATTCAGATCCTGATTCAGATCCTGATTCAGATCCTGATTCCGATCCTGATTCTGATCCTGATTCTGATCCTGTTTCTGATCCTGATTCAGATCCTGATTCAGATCCTGATTCAGATCCAGATTGAGATCCAGATTCTGATCCAGATTCAGATCCAGATTGAGATCCAGATTCTGATCCAGATTCTGATCCTGATTCTGATCCTGATCCTGATTCTGATCCTGATTCTGATCCTGATTCCGATCCTGATTCAGATCCTGATTCGGATTCTGATCCTGATCCTGATTCAGATTCTGATTCTGATCCTGATTCCAATCCTGATTCAGATCCTGATTCGGATTCTGATCTTGATCCTGATTCAGATTCTGATTCTGAACCTGATTCAGATTCAGATCCACATTCAGATCCTGATTCCGATCCTGATTCAGATCCTGATTCAGATCCTGATTCAGATCTTGATTCAGATCCTGATTCAGATCCTGATTCAGATTCTGATTCAGATCCAGATTCAGATCCTGATTCTGATCCTGATTCAAATCCTGATTCAGATCCTGATTCAGATCTTGATTCAGATCCTGATTCAGATCCTGATTCAGATCCTGATTCAGATCCAGATTCAGATCCAGATTCAGATCTTGATTCAGATCCAGATCCAGATTCTGATCCTGTTTCTGATCCTGATTCAGATCCTGATTCAGATCCAAATTCAGATCCTGATTCAGATCCTGATTCAGATCCTGATTCTGATCCTGATTCTGATTCTGATCCTGATTCAGATCCTGATTCAGATCCTGATTCAGATCCTGATTCAGATCTTGATTCAGATCCTGATTCAGATCCAGATTCAGATCCAGATTCAGATCTTGATTCAGATCCAGATTCAGATCCAGATTCTGATCCTGTTTCTGATCCAGATTCTGATCCTGTTTCTGATCCTGATTCAGATCCTGATTCAGATCCAAATTCAGATCCTGATTCAGATCCTGATTCAGATCCTGATTCAGATCCTGATTCAGATCCTGATTCAGATCCTGATTCAGATCTTGATTCAGATCCTGATTCAGATCCTGATTCAGATCCAAATTCAGATCCTGATTCAGATCTTGATTCAGATCCAGATTCAGATCCAGATTCTGATCCTGTTTCTGATCCTGATTCAGATCCTGATTCAGATCCATATTCAGATCCAGATTCAGATCCAGATTCAGATCCTGATTCAGATCTTGATTCAGATCCAGATTCAGATCCAGATTCTGATCCTGTTTCTGATCCTGATTCAGATCCTGATTCAGATCCAAATTCAGATCCTGATTCAGATCCAGATTCAGATCCTGATTCAGATCTTGATTCAGATCCAGATTCAGATCCAGATTCAGATCCAGATTCAGATCCTGATTCAGATCCTGATTCCGATCCTGATTCTGATCCTGATTCAGATCCTGATTCAGATCCTGATTCAGATCCTGATTCAGATCCTGATTCAGATCCAGATTCTGATCCTGTTTCTGATCCAGATTCAGATCCTGATTCAGATCCTGATTCAGATCCTGATACAGATCTTGATCCAGATCCAGATTCAGATCCAGATTCAGATCCAGATTCAGATTGAGATCCAGATTCAGATCCAGATTGAGATCCAGATTCTGATCCTGATTCTGATCCTGATCCTGAGTCTGATCCTGATTCTGATTCAGATCCTGATTCGGATTCTGATCCTGATTCAGATTCTGATTCTGAACCTGATTCAGATTCAGATCCACATTCAGATCCTGATTCCGATCCTGATTCTGATCCTGATTCAGATCCTGATTCAGATCCTGATTCAGATCTTGATTCAGATCCTGATTCAGATCCTGATTCAGATTCTCATTCAGATCCAGATTCAGATCCTGATTCAGATCCTGATTCAGATTCTCATTCAGATCCAGATTCAGATCCTGATTCTGATCCTGATTCAGATCCTGATTCAGATCTTGATTCAGATCCTGATTCAGATCCTGATTCAGATCCAGATTCAGATCTTGATTCAGATCCAGATTCAGATCCAGATTCTGATCCTGTTTCTGATCCTGATTCAGATCCTGATTCAGATCCAAATTCAGATCCTGATTCAGATCCTGATTCAGATCCTGATTCTGATCCTGATTCTGATTCTGATCCTGATTCAGATCCTGATTCAGATCCTGATTCAGATCTTGATTCAGATCCTGATTCAGATCCTGATTCAGATCCAGATTCAGATCCAGATTCAGATCCTGATTCAGATCTTGATTCAGATCCAGATTCAGATCCAGATTCTGATCCTGTTTCTGATCCTGATTCAGATCCTGATTCAGATCCAAATTCAGATCCTGATTCAGATCCAGATTCAGATCCTGATTCAGATCTTGATTCAGATCCAGATTCAGATCCAGATTCTGATCCTGTTTCTGATCCTGATTCAGATCCTGATTCAGATCCAAATTCAGATCCTGATTCAGATCCTGATTCAGATCCTGATTCTGATCCTGATTCTGATTCTGATCTTGATTCAGATCCTGATTCAGATCCTGATTCAGATCCAGGATCCTGATTCTGATCCTGATACAGATCCAGATTCTGATCCTGATTCCGATCCTGATTCTGATCCTGATTCTGATCCAGATTCTGATCCTGTTTCTGATCCTGATTCAGATTCAGATCCTGATTCAGATCCTGATTCAGATCCTTGAATCCAAAAAAATTAAAAAAAATGCCGGTAGAACCCTCAAGATATATTTTTATGTTTTTTTTATTATTTTTACGGTAATCTAAAACTAATAATGCAACTTTTGAGGGGGCTTGAGTAGCGAAAAGCGAAAAAAAAATTTTTCGGGACACCCTAATTGTACGGTGTACAATGAACCATATTATTATTCTACTTATTTAAATAACATGGGAGACTTACAGCTATAACAAACAGATCAAGGGCATGATATGACATGATCATGTACATTAATCTGAAAACCAATTACAGGTCCCCAATTATAAAATACAGAGAAGAAAAATATATCTAACAGTTTAAGTTATTATTATTTAAAAACTTTACTGATCTTGAGAGACAGTGATAGTTGACTGCTTCACTAGTGGATTTATCTACTTTTGCCGAAAGCGTTGCCAGTGATTTATAAACCTTATGGGGTGGAAAGAAAAAAAAACAAAAAACGTGTGCGGTCGAGGGACCCTCGTCAGGGACGAAGTTCCTTACGTAGTACTCGCATGCACATACACACACTCATGTGTAATGGTAAGAAACAGAGAAAGAGAGAGAAATTTGCATGGAAGGGGCATAACGCTTTTTCTTTACGTGACGAATTTCTACCAGTCAACTCCTGCCGCAAGGTGCGTTAAGGAACTTCCGAAAATAGACTGAAAAACGAATAGGTACGTACCTACTCGTTTTTCAGTCTATTTTTCTAAACGAGTAGGTATCTACGTAGGTACCTACTTGTTTTATAAGTATATACTTAATGCAATAAAAGGTAATACAATCACAACAAATTCAGTCAAGAAAAGTCTTATATTTAAAATGGTTTAACATTCATGTCGCCTGCCGTTTGAATTTCCGTTTTCGGGTATAGTTATATAATTTCAAACTCCAAAGCGCTTTTTAGTTACACAAAGTTATAACTATTGTATGCAAAATATTTCAATAAAACTACTGTTACGAGTTTGATATTTGCATCAAGTGTTGGCGCTGAGTTCGCAAATCAGGGTACTTAGAACTGTTAAGAAAGTTTGTTGCACGCCCATTTACATACTTATTTACTCGTGAATAATATAATAGAAACTTTTTCAAACGGAAGCTTGCTTGGCTCTGAAAATCACACTAATTTTATAAAGGCGAAATTTTGTGAGTGTGTGTGTATGTATATGTTTGTTACTTCTTCACGCTCAAACTGCTGGACCAATTTTGATAAAATTTTTATGGATATAGCTGACACCCTGGATTAATATATAGACTACTTTTTATCTCGATATTCTCACGGGATCGACATTAACGCGGGCGAAACCGCGGGGCGCAGCTAGTAATATATATACAGATAAAGATGTATAAAGATGCTAAGTACAGTTATCAAACAAAAAAGTAAAAGCTGTTAGAGAAACTAACTAAAACATTTAAAATACGAGATTTCATACAGCTTTGTTTACGTTCATACATTTGCCGGTCTATTCTGTACAAATCTCACCGTCAAAATTTAGGTGAAGTGAGCTGTCATATACCTATGCTAGGGATTGACACTTTTGACAGCTCACTTCAAGCTCAGCGTTCAAGGTGAGATTTTTATAGAATAGCACTGCTGGTCATACACGCACGCCGGAGTAAGTAAGGATGAAGAAGGTGGCGTTCTGTAGTATTGCCAACCCCTACGGGAAGAAAGTGGGATTTTATGTCACGTATTTCAAACAGTTTCTAATGAGATGACAAGTGCATTTTACGAATACTGAGATAAATAAGAAATAACCTTTTGATGCACCTGGTTATTCTATTCCTTATTAGGCACTCATAAAGCAGGATTGCATATTTCTATGTAATTCTCTTGTATAACTCGTGCGCATTGTACGACTAGGTACTTTGTACCTACCCCGTGCTCAGTTAAGTGCTGAACAAATGTTTGGTATCTGGCGGTTCGTTTGGTCTGTGCAGAATACACTCGCAAATTTGTAGTTATCTGACGTAAGCATGATTTGGCGCTCACTTCGATCTATATGTTCTGTCTGTTCCAAAACTTTATGACGAAAGTGTAAACAAACCCTATTCAGGTTAAATTCTTACGCAATCAAACACTAATAGGAACTTATTAGTGTTTGATTGCGTAAGAATTTAAAGTTGAAACCTTCTAAAAACATAAATGTGTTACTAACTAATAACACATTTTTATGTGTTTAGAAGCTTTCAACTTAATGGCTCACCGTCACCACTCTTTGCAACAATTATTGTTTGAATAAATAACTAATAAGTACCAGCCTATAACTGTCCCAATGCAGGCCAGAGGCTTCTTCGCATATAGAAAATGTATGGGCTTTGATCACCACGCTAACTCAAGACGGGTTGGCGGTTTTAGTCCAGGTTTTTTAAAGTGAAAACTTCTTTAGGCGCGTTGAGCATTTTTTCGCGCCACAGTTACCGTAAGCGATAAGTACGATTAAAAAAATACCCGCTTCGGATGTGTTCGACTGTCCTCGGGATGTACTTGGTTTTAATGTTTTTCCTATATGTCAGTGAGTGATGGCAAAGTATTCTGTTTGTGTTTTGTTTTACCTTTTGTCGGCACTCCCAGAGTGCCACTGTTTTATTTTTGACGTGACAACGTCTAATAAATCGATGAAGCTGGTTGCGCTCACGAAAAAACATGACTCATGTAGCGTTACCTCGCGGCCTCGCTCTGTAGCGTTTCATGGCGGCTTGAAGTGCAAGCGAATATTAACAAATGCAATGCAACTATTCCATCAGTATTTTCTTATGACGTTGTCACGTTCAACTATCGTCAGTAAACCGACTTTACAGACAACCGATTTTTTAAGATGTTTTCCTTTACAGAATGTCATTAAGTGGAAATGCGGTCGGAGAGACTTTTAAAAAAGCCTATGTAAAAAGTCGTAATTAGAGGTTTGGCTCTCACCTATTTCCTCCTCTAATATTGGACCAATTTAAAATATATTTCATAAACTGAATAAGAAGGATACATACTGTGTCCCTATGATTTTATTTTTTCACTAGGCCTCTGTTGACAGCGGTTTAAATCGACATTTTTTGAGGGTTCTAAAAATAATGTATCATCAAAAAGGAAAACATAGGGACATACAAGTAGTTAATATTTATTATTCTGTAAAAAATCATTGCTTTATGGTCATTAACCAGAAAGAATACAGGAGAGAGCGTTTCTATGGAGAAACGTCACCACCCACATTTCCTCTTAATGTTGATAAACTCAGAAGGTACAAACGAATTGAAAAAATCACATTGAAAGGTACTTGCCTGGATTTGAATTCACAAGCTTGTGCATCAGAGGCCGATAATGAAAAATCATCGACGAGAATTGAGGTTATAAAATTTACCTCGATTATTTTAAAATTACAATTTTGGCTTAAAGTATTCAAATAATCAAATCAAAACACTCAATTTGTAAGTGGCACTACAAAATTGTTAATGACTAAGTACGTTTTCTCCATTTTTTTATAATATTTTCTTCATCTGAAACTTTTCGGCTGTCCCAAATCAAAACACAGTAAGGGACATTTTTGTCGAAATCAAGATTTTTACACCACGCTTTAAACACAGTAAATGCCCACAATATGCAAAAACCCTTTTTTCAATAAAGGCCTCCATTCCCAATTTAGTGATACCATAGAACCTAGTAAGTGCACAAACTAAACCGCAATCCCCAAATCAAAAACCTAGTAAGAGCTGATAACCAGTTCAAAACACAGCAAGGCACAAGTACTTACTGTGTTTTGGATTGGGAATTTCCACTTGCTAGGTTTTTGATTTGGGAATTAACATGTATAAAAGACCATAAAATCTAAAAATTACACAGTATAGCACACACCCGTCGGAGTTTCTATCTCCAGGAATTAGGGTTTAAATTAGTGAGAAAATATCAAATTGCCGCTATTTTTTCGGGAGAGGGGCGGGGCGTCGCGTGAGTTCATTTATAGCGTCGCGCCGATCGCCAGTACGTAGCTATCACTAGATTAGACTGGACGTGATTTTGTTGTCTGCGTGCGCTCCGCGTTTGTATTAAGTCATTTTGAGTTTTGAACGATTTTTAAGTGTATATTACAGCAAAATGAGTAGAAGTAAAAGAATCCTTGAGGCTGCTCTCAAAGAGAACGCGGATGATTTGATTTTAATTGATAATTGATGCAATATGGGCATTTCTTGATTCAGAAAGAAACGTAAAGAATTTTCATTTATGGGCAGACAATTGTACTGCCCAAAATAAAAACTGGTATCTTTATACCGCTTTGGTAATTATTTTGAATAGTTGCCAGAATGAAATTGAAAATCTAACAATAAGCTACCTTACTAAAGGACATACCCACATGAGCGCAGACTCAGTGCATGGAAACATAGAGAAAAAGATGCACCGTAATCAAGCAGTGTTTGATTTTGAGGACTTGAAAAGTTTAATCCGTCAAGCTCGAATGAAAATAAGGATTGTAGAGCCCCAAAATTACCACGATTGGCCGAAAAAGAAAAGAGAACCGCGCTCTAATAGCGACCCTTTAAAGAATTTTCAGTTGAACTCAATCGTTCAGGTCAAATTCGTTCGAGGTATGCGTCAGATGTTGTATAAAACCTCTTTCAATGAGCCGTTCGTTCCTTTGGACTTTATGATAAAAAAATTTGATCCTTCAGTGTGGCCCGCTTCCAGGAACGAACCTCGTGGCATTAAAACATCCAAAAAGGAGGAAATAATTAAAGAGCTGGTAAAATTGATGCCAGAGTCCAGAAAGAAATTTTGGCAAGACTTACCAGTTAATGACAGGTCTCCGGACTTAGTAAACGAATGATATATCTTGCGTGTGTATACAGATACACACACACACACTAATTTTTGTTTCGTACCTCTTTGAGTTTATCTGTTTTTGTTTTTAATTCCTCGTTTTTTACTATAATTTGGAACTTTTCACATTAAATTACTTCACCTTCTAAGACTTAAAAGAATAAACATGGTTAATTCTCGTTAATGTGTTTTACTGCAATAGTTTTTAGATAGCAACTTAGAATATTTATCCTACTCATTTTCTTTATCATAACTTCAGTCTGTCATAATAGCTAAAAGTTTTCAATAAAAATCAAAACCTTATAATGTATAATTTTATACATTACTTACTGTGTTTTGGTTTGGTCTCCATAATTTATGATGAGTATTGATTACAATTTCAAAAACCTAGTAACATCTCATACTGTGTTTTGGTTTGGTTTCCATGGGCAATAATTAGTGTTGGATCCCATTTCATAGTTAGTAAGTGCTATAAAACGTGCATCAAATTATATTTTTGAAGTTTAAATATGCAAAATTGTAGACACTAATCTTATCTACCATCTCCAAGAATCATATTAAGCTGTAGATTCATAGTTTGGTAAGGCATAAGAAAATCAGCTTTTTTTGCTCTCCTGTAAAATTTGTTCGAAGTCCCTTACTGTGTTTTGATTTGGGACAGCCGTTTTGGAACAGAGCATAGTTCAATATTTCAGGGATTTCAGAAAAAAGCTTCTACAAGAAAAAAAATATCATACAAAAGCCAAAATTTTCCGACAAGATTTTTAATTTTTTCCGTGAGGTAAGCCAGGGTCCAATGCCTCGCAAGTCAAACAATATATCGGTGCGGGCGCGGCCGCTGCAAGCGACCAACAATGCGCAGCGGTCGACACACAAAGCCCCGCCAAGATAATGGATATTGCTTTTCTTGCGAGTTTCAAAGCAGCCTACTTCGGAACCTCTCATAATCCGCTTACAGCTCCACGCAAGTACGTTATTGTGCTTTAGTAGAAACATTTCCGTGGGAGTACTGAGAATTTGTGCTTACAGTTACTCGCTATGCCACGTGATACGGCTGTACCAATGAAATATAAATGGCTTCTTTACTTTACGCATTTTCTTGGAATTTTAAGACTAAGAGTATCTAGAAATATAAAAATAATTTGTTATTAGAATCTTTTGCTGATAAACATTCGATCCAGCTAATGTCTTGCTAACCTCCTGTTTCTTTGAGCTTTTGTAAAGTGTATCCCCAAATTTCCATAGTTTCCGTTTTGATATTATAATATCTGATACCCTTCTCTTTGTTTATGTAGTAAAAACATACTTCGCCTCATCGCGACCTCCGTCCTCGTCCTCCAAGTGTTGTTTATATGAACTCGTTATTCATAGGTATTGTCTCCTTATCGTCATTAAATACTCCACTTGTTTCTTGGTTAATATGTGAACCCTAATCCAAACCAATTAGGTTCGTTATTTAATAAAAATAATAGAGGATGTCTGCTCGGAAAACCGTAGATAAACCATCAATCCTGAGAATCGGAACCGCTGTGTGCGGATTAATTATAATAAACTTACTGAACTCAACAAAGAAGTAACCACCCACATTGTGTTAAAAAAATACTAACCTATGAAAAAGTTACAAAAAAGTAACTTGGAAATGAATTGAAAAGGGACTTGGGAACTTTGGAAGGAATTTCTAAGACAGACGAAAAAATAAAAATATGCCTTAAAATTGCAACTTTTTGAACTGAATGAAATTAATGAGGACTGGCTCACCAAATCTATTGATGGATTTTCTCTGACTTTGACCGTTTGGATTTTACTCTAAAAATGGATCTTATTGTCACATCACGCGATAAAGAAAAAGTTTATAAACGATTCTTATTATTAACCCCTATTTAAGTTATAGCAATATCAATTTGCACGTAATTGGTAAAAGAATCGTAAATTGTCCTAGAATAGCTCTATATTTCAGTGGCTTCGTATTTCAAGAGAACTGGATCTATATACAGAAGCTTAAAACTGTTACACGGTAGGGATTTGTTTTTGTAAATAAATCCCTACTGTGTAACAGTTTTAAGTTTAAGTAAATTTGCACCTTTTTAATAATTTAAAATATTAAACACATATTTTCTCTTACCTTCCATAATTTTACCCTATTTTGTGCGTTATTAGTTAATAAGTGAGCGGAGGTGTGTTTGGTCGTGTAATACAGGATAATAGGGGAGCAAAAGTGACATTAACCTGTTTAAGTTGCTGTACCAGAAACATTATAAACATGGTTTTAGGTAACATTAAACAAAACAGCAGCAGCAAATGTTTACTGAGTTTTATCTAAGCTGTAGATTTAAATAATTTAATTTCATACCGGCCGTACCGTAGTTTTTTAATTCCTTTTCCATTCAGAAAAGCTTTATAATAAAAAGGCGTACGGTAAACGCAATTTAGAACACACAAGTGCGTTCCTTTGTATACCGTAATCATTAAGCTTTTTCCTCATAAGAGTGTAGTGTATTTGGCAGGTGTCGCGGAGGCCACACAGTAACTAGCGAGTCGACTCAATTACCCGCAGTGGGCGCCATAAATTTTGTGTCCGCACGCCGACATGGCAATTACTGTCGCCGCTCATCCGCAAAACGATGTTAATAGCCCTCTGATTCGTATATTTATCTCGACTACATTGTATATTTTATTATTTCTAGCGAATCGTGAACTTGGAAAGTACCGGTTCCTGGCTGCTTAACATCACAATTTCCTCTTATCGTTATGGTCGTGGTTGTTAGCCCGACTGTCATTTTCCTAACGCATAATGACGCTAGAAAATGTTCGTCGGGTAACCGCGTATAATCACTCTCCGAGTACTTTACCCGTCGATCTTCCTGATATTAGTCCATAGATAAGGATGGATGTGACGTTAAATGTGCCCCTATTAAAGTTACGACGCAGATACGGCCACTGCTACTTCGTTTTAATGTAGATATTATGGCCTTAACATTCTACTCCTAAGTGCCAGTTGTACCATTTATATCTGTTACAAAAGGCACTCTTTTCACGTTTAAACTAGTTACAACCAGCAATTACGTTTCTTCGTGATATATAGCACCCATTTACTTGCCACCCGGTAATGGACATAACTTTTGCTAACGTATATACTTACTTACTGTGTCAATAAGGCTATATTAACAAGCTTATGAGTGAGAATCTTTGGTACTGCTGTATATAAAAGGTTTGAACTTTGCTTCTAGTGTATAATCATTCAAATTGCGCGAAGGTTGAAAACCCAGCGGTTCCTTACAATATCAGTGGTGGAATAGGGAATGTTTCGCAGTCGGCGAGGGTAATGCTCATTCGTTTCATCTCGAGGGACGTGATACAAGAGGCAGCGAGCCGTGTGCGACCCATCATTGCTAGCAATATGCCTTTATTTATCCAACAATGTTGCGATATTTCCTGACCCGATGTTCTGATAACTTTCGATACAGTTTTCTTCGCCTATTTCGTGGGGGGCTGATGAGGAGTTGTTACATAGTGGCGATTTCATTCCACGAAACGTGTTACGGAAATAAAAGGCTGTTTTATTTGTAATGTAATGACACTCGGCGTTAGATTTCCCACGAGGGTTCCCAAAAAGGTGTTTTTGAACGTTTTACTCGGTTTGCGTCCTCGTGAAAAGTGCCTGTTTGATAATTGATTATTGGCTCATTCTTATTCTTTGTGTCTATAGACAGTCGTAAAAAGCTAATGCAAAGTAAATTGTCGCTTAAATATTTCAACGTTCTTTATTGTATCATAACAGTTTCCAGAGACATCGACGAAGTTCGAAGTCCCATTTTGTAAGCGTAATCCTCTGCAGCTATAAATTTATATACGGAACCGTTTCTTACAAACTTGTGGGGTTAGAAAATAGAGAGTTAAGTAGCGCGCTCGTAGGCAAAGTTTAACTCCGACATCTGGACTATCTCGCGTCTTATCGACTTGTTCCCTCATCTCGCCCGGGACACCTTACTTACCGAAGCAATTTCCTTTAGACCTTCTACTTTTATTTTTAAATTAATAGTCTGAACGCGGAAATTTATCGGAATTTTAGTTTTCAAATACATCTAGAAGTGGGTTATAATGAATAAATTTCGATTTATCCGCAGTAGTTACCTCATAGCAAGGGATACAACCAGCACTCGAATCGAGTAACACGCTATCAATCTTAATATGAATCGTTTTGAAGGATATTGCTAACCCATGCTTCATATGTTCGAAAAATTTGTCTGTTCAACAATATCAATAACGCAATGAATGTAGTTGAACTGTCAAAATGAAAGTCATTGCTACTGATAGTGTTACGCAATTACCCCGCCGTGTGGCCCTATTTTTGAGGGTTCGTTGGTCGATTTTTGATTAAAAAGCAAACTCATACATTAGGATTTTAATTATCATCATTGCATTATTACTGTTAGTAGTGAACTTAAAATTCACAGGGCCCTCTTCTACGTGCAACGTGCACATACATACATTTCGAGATGGATTACGCTGTATATTTGGCAGTGAGTTCATAAATTCCCTGAATGCATCTCATCTCTCCGCCACTGAATAGAAGCTCCATGTCAGACGTCAGTGCTCCAATTATGTTGATGTGATGAATGAATTTGACCTCTCAAAGCTGTGTGTGTCGATTCCAGTCGAAACACTGATAGTTTCGGTATATAGATACCTGCGCCATTATGAGGTCAAATGCTGGGAAATATAGGGAAATTTTAGGCCGATTTAACGTTTACATGGAAGTTTTGCACGTGTTATTCTCGCAACTGCTAACAATCCGACTGAACTGTTGTTATTGGATACGAGCCACACAGGTATTCCTCGAAATTATAGGAATAGCTCGTGTGTACCCACATTTTAACAAGGTACCTACCTAATAGGGTTTGTTAATTATTGGGTAATTTTCAAACCCTTATAAACCTTTGTTTGGCCTGCATATCGAAAATAGTAACTATCACAAAATATTGATATTGATTTTTTTGTTAACACAAAAAAAAAACAAACGCGAGTTAGAATAAGAAACATATTGTTTGGTATAATAAATACGGTTAGCGCGACTTACAATGCGATACAACGGTTGTCAATGCGAGAAAGATTTCAAGACATAAGTGTGTGTATCATAGAAAACTTTCTCAAGAAACTAGCTTTGAACAAGTCCTTTATAACAGATTTACTTTTAAATACGCCAAATATGTGTCCCACAATAGGTAGTTACAGCTTGTTCAATGGTGCAATACCATTGAACCTCTAGTCTAGAACCGAGTTCCCATGCTTTGGAAACCGATATCCTTTGAAGCAATGAGGACAAACAGGAATCATGTGAAAGTACAGTCGAACAAAGGCTTGGTATACGGGTAAAATATTCATCTTTCCACTACACTGATAAAAAAATAACAGGCATAACATAAATCCACACCTTTTTCCCAAGGGAACTCCAGAACGCCACCTGCTACAGTCCTTACATACTCTTTTTGCTTGATTTGCTTTCATGCACGGTTGCGAGTACTATGTTTCAGTTTCTGACCTTTTTAAGAACATTACCAGATTCAGATTCAGATTCAGATTCAGATTCTTTATTTGTTAACATAGGTGGTTACAAACAGGTGTTACATTTTCATATGCGCTCTATGTTTTGCCATTTGGCGTACAAATATGATCATCAATTTTACATTTAATTATTAATTATCTACGTGCAACATTATCAATTAAAATTATAAAAAAACAAGAATGCTAAAGTGTAAGCGATGCATAAATATTTTCAAATTGTCAACAATAAAATTTAAGAAATAACAAAAATTTAAATGTCAGGAAAAAATAAAATAATTTAGATAAAATAAAAAAAAATAAAAAAATGTAGAAAATAATATCAATCATAAAATTTAAAATTAATACAGAAATGTCAAAACAATTATTAAATCAATAAACTATACCTTCAATGTCAACAATTAAATCTAAGGTAGCACATAGATGTTGAATTAGGATTGCAATGTCGATTAGTAAAAATAAATAGGTACAGTAATGTCAAAATAGATGACCTAATACTTATTATCTATAGGAGGCGTTATAGAACTGTCGGCCAAATAGTCCTTCAGCGAGTAGTAACATTTATCAATTAATATTTTCATAAGCTCTTTTTTGAATTTGTCAAGGTTTAAAGATTTTAATGTCTCAGGTAGCTTGTTAAATATTTTTGTGGCCATACAGAAAGTGCTTTTATTCATTAAGGCTGTTCTACCACGTGTGATTTCAAGCTCTAACTTATTTTTGTCTCGTAGTTTTCGATAGTGACTTTTAAAAGCTACTTTGTACTGTGAGACGTGTGTTTTGACAAATACATTTGTTTCATAGATGTACAGTGATGGTAGGGTAAGAATGTTCAGGCTTCTAAAGAACGGTTGACAACTATCGGTGCTATTTAGGCCACACATGGATCTAATACATTTTTTTTGAGCTCTAAATATAAAATCTCTATCGACGGAGTTGCCCCAATACATTATGCCATACCTAAGTGTTGATGCAACATAACCATGATAAGCTGTTAGTACAGCTTCTAGGCTGACAGTCTTTGATAGTTTATATAAAACATATGCAAATTTATTCATTTTTTTACAAATTTCGTCTGTTTGGGATCTCCATGTCAGATTGTTATCAATTACGATGCCAAGGAATTTGGCAACAGTAGTTGACTCTATTGGACTCCCTAAATACTGAATTTCAGGGATCTTACTTGGAATTCTCTGGTAAAAATGCATGATTTTAGTTTTGTCTAAATTAATTAAAAGATTATTATTGTTGAACCAAGATATTATTGTATTTAATGTCATATTTATTTCATTCTCATAAGTCATATTATCGTCACATTGAACTACTACTGTGCTGTCGTCAGCAAATAGTACCATAGGGTGGTTTATGTGTCCGGGAAGGTCATTAATGTATATTAAAAAGAGGGGTGGTCCAAGCACACTGCCTTGAGGTACGCCGTATTTTATTGTTCTACTTTTGGATCGATATTTATTCTCGTAACCGTTATTTGTAGATATTTGTGTGATTTCTACGATCTGTTTTCGATTCACCAAATAAGATTCGAACAGTTTAAGTACATTTCCTCTAATGCCATATTTTTCCAGTTTGTTTAACAGTATTCCGTAATCTACATAATCGAAGGCCTTAGTAAGATCCATAAAGATAGCACATACAGGATTTCTTTTATCCACGTTTGATAAAACAGGGAGGAGAAGATCATGTATGGCCATATTAATTGTCTTCTGTTTACGAAATCCCTTTTGCTCTTTAACTAATATGTTTGACTTCTCAAGGTATGTATATAATGATTTATAAATAACTTTCTCAAATATTTTTGAGAAGACAGGTATCAAGGCAATAGGTCTGTAGTTAGCCATATATTGCCTATCATGTTTTTTGTACAATGGGACAATTATGGAAGTTTTTAGGGCTTCGGGAAAAACTCCTTTAGAGATACTCATGTTAATGATGTGACTGAGATGTGGAGCTATATATTGAGCGGCTTCTTTTATAACTTTAGTGCTAATTCCGTCATAACCTACGCTATTTGTATTATTGAGTGAGTTTATATGGTAAATTATATCTTGCGGTATAGTTGGTTCCATAAATAAAGAACTAGAAGTGTTGAAGTGTATTGGAATTTGCGGAATTGCATTATTTTTAGGTTCGGTAACTTGGTCAACATAAAAATTGTTAAAGGACTCTGCTATTGCTGACGGGTTTGTTATTTGTTTTGAGCCTGTTCGAATTTCTGTTATTGGCTCTTTAGGAAAAAAGGTTTTTGAGTCGTTAATTACTGTCCATGCCGCTTTTGATTTATTTTGCGAGGTCTTAATATAATAGTTATTTTGTGATTTCTGTGTCAATGATATTATTTTTTTTAGTCTAGCTGAATATATTTTGAATGTATTTTTATTCTTTAAGGTGGGGCTTTTTCTGTATTGCCATAGCAATTGCCGCTTCCTTTTACTGCATTTTCTTATCCCATTAGAGATCCATTTTGCTTTTTTTGTAATGGATATTGTTCTCATTTCGTAAGGAAAACAGAGATTGTAAAAACATTTAAATAAGTCTAGAAAATGGTTGTAGGCCTCGTTAACATCACTGGTGGTATGAATGTCTGAAAAGGTGAGACATTTTATGCTGTTTTTAAATTTTTCTATATTCTCTTGGCAATAATTTCTTCTTTTAACTCGCCAGCACTTTAAAGCAAATGTTTTCTTAACTGGACATTTCAAAAGCTGCGCCGTATGATCCGACAAAGCGAGTTCTATAATTTCTCCTTTACAGCCCTTTACATTATGTGCAATATTGTCTAAACATGTCCTACTGCTTAGCCTAGTGGGTTGAGAAAATTGTAATTTTAAGTTATAGCTTAGCAGTGTATACTCAAAATTCAAAGTTAGCATATTTCTTTTCAAAATATTAATATTAAAGTCTCCACATAAAATAACTTTTTTACTTAGTTTTAAACATACCAAATGTAAAATGTTGTTCAATTTGTCGTAAAAATTGTCTAAATTAGATTGAGGCACCCTATATATGCATACAATAATAATGTTGTGTTCTGTCAATTCTAACGCGCAGCATTCAATTATGTTAGTTAGAGAGTGTTTACTTATATTTAGCACCTTATATTTATGGTTAGTTCTAGTTAAAATGCATGCGCCACCTCTTTTACATCCTCTGGAAAAACTAGTTGCTAGGTTGTAATTTGGTAAGTTCAATAGTTCTTCCTGTTCATGTGTCATAAAATGTTCAGTTATGCACACAGCATCGATCCTTTTTCTATTACTCTCTAGTTCCTCCAAATAAACATTAAGGATATCTGCTTTGTTTAGGAGTCCAGCAATATTTTGATGCAGAATATATAGGTTATTGTACACGAAAAAAGTTCGAAGTTTCCTTTACATTTGCATTTGTACCGTTGAAGACGCTTTCTTGTGTAACGTTGCTATTTACCTGGCTATTCGTTTGACCATAAAGTTTCAAATCAATCAAAATGTTACTCATAATATTTTCATATATGTTCTTCATGCCGTACTTATTGATTCTGCCCGTAGTGTAGGAGAACATCTCAGGTGTTAGGTCACGATTGCTATCAAAGATATAAGCGTACTTATGATTTTGGTTGTCTAAATAAAGCAGGTTGTTGAACATCTCCACCTTAAAGTTGTATATTAGTGATCCTGTTCTAAACGTAGGAAGACAGATCACTATATTGGTGTGTGATACTTTTCGGAGAGATTCACTTAACATATTTATTACGTCTATATATTTGTTATCATATATATTAATATGGTCTTCTCCTATGAAAAGTAAGCAATAGTCGTCTATGGTAAAGTCTTTAAGTTTTTGTTCGATACCGCTTACGAGTCGGTTTAGGGTACAGTTGGGCATTATATAATGGCAGTAGTGAAATAATTCAGAAAAAAATTCCTCAACTAAAGGTTTGGATCCCTTGATTTGGCTACAGCTCAGGATACATAGTTTATTCTTTTGCGTAGGCTTCGATACTAAATTTGTTGGTGTTATAGAAGGGGGCATATCTTTCGATTCCTTTGGTTTCTGAGTATGGCCGTAAGTAGTTGTAGTTTGTGTCTCTTTATTTTGTTTGTTAGCCATGCATTCAAGGCGATGTGGTTGTTGGTCATGATCCTTGATGAGTTTATTTGTAATTGGTGAGCATACTCGGTGCAAAGTTTTATTTTTGCGTGTCGGAGTTGTACTTATTTTCTCGGGAGTTGAACATATTTTCTTGAATGTGTTAACAGTCTTAATCATATTTTGTAAGTCAGATTTGAGACGAAAGTTCTCGGTATTTAAGTCTTCTATTTCTTTATGTGCACTTAATAATTGGTTTTTAAGTGTTTTGTTTTCTTCGGTTAACTCACGTACGTCGTCTATTGTATCATGGAAGCTGTCAGGAATACTCATCATTGTTGTGTCCAGTATAGTTTTCTCGCTGTTGTTAGTCACATCTTTAGTTAAGTCAGTTAGCGAGCTTGATATACAAGGTTTACGGTAGGTAATGTTATTGCTGTTTGAATCCATCTTTACTCGAGGTTATCGTAGCGCCCTCTAGTGTGAAATTGGTGAAGGAATTATAATTCAAATTAGTCGGTAGTTTGAAATGCGATCTGTGCGTTACTTAGTGTGAGAACATAGAATTTTAGAATTCACAAAAAGAGACCATGTGAGGCGCGGTTCGAACTTGCGACCATACTACGATTGTCAAAGTGTAACTTCTTATGCCACCGAACCACGTGAACTTACTTAAACGTGTTGAAATTTTGCTTCGTATTGTTAAGATACAATATTTGAACGAAACAAAGACGGTTATAATGACTCATGCGATTGGAATTTTTTCACTGTCAAATAACTAGTTTTTACACTTTTTATGCACCTTCTTGAAGTTTGTATATTGTTAACTGCTTAAATATAGTTAAGTTCACAAGTATTACGTTTCTGAGTTATTTGTTTTGTTTATTTGTGTCTTGATTGACGATGTATTAAAAGTTTTTTTTATGTATTTACTTAGCACTTGTTATCAAAAGTCACTGTTGTAGTGTCACTTGAGTTTAATTTATTACTTAGGTACTTTTATTTAACACTTACTTTTCATTTATTGTGTTTTTTGAGATTTTTCCAGTATATAATCTTCTACTAGGTCAGTATACCTATGTCCTACTAGGGCGGCGTTTCCATTCAAATCTGTCTACCTTTTGTTTGTCGCCTTTCAATTAATTTATTGTGTGCGTAATGGCTTTTTACGGCAAAGAGGCATTTAAAAGAGTGATGTTAAAGATTGGACAACCCATGGACATTGTCCGAGTTTCTTGCCCGTTTTCCTCCATATACATCTATGTTTTGGAACGAGCAGCTTCAAGTTTCTAACTAATTGTCCGACTTCTCGACTATATTTTAAGAGTGCCTGTAAATGGTTTAATTAAAATAATGCTTTGACTACTCAACCCAATTACAACATTGGTTCAAAGTAGTTGCAAGTTAGATGCTTGTACACTAATCTCTTTATTTGACTGTACCTATTTAGATTTGCGTCGAGGCATGCGATCAGCCTTAAATGGCCGTGACGAGGTAACATACTCGCTTTGTACTCGATTCAAATATCACCATCATTTAGACGTATAGTTGTGGCTGTGAATGAAACATAATATCACGCTCTGAGGGTGTGATCTGTAAGCAGGGACATGGGCCTTCTGGAGGGTTAAATATGTATCTTACAGGGGATAAGTTAAATGGGTTAGTATCCAAAAAAAAAAAATTTGATAATTTGCAAAGAAAGAGGTGACGAAATGACCTGGATTAGATGCGTACCCCGTTGGGTGGCTCGAAGTGGCGCGGGAAAAAAGTTTTTAGTTGGACTTGGATGAGGCCTTTACCCAAAAATACTGCTGTGCAAAGATCTCCTCCAACTTCTTCCACAGACAGGCTAAATCAAAAAATATATACTTTATAGCATATACATAAATTAATTTCAGTAACGTAATTACAAAATAAAAATTCAAACATTAAGACACAGTTGACCAAATATCTGTGGCCCATACAAATATTCGTTCGTGAAGGGTCCCAAAAAGCTGTATCTTTTGGAGTAATTAGGTCGTCATCAAATGTATGAGAGCCAGCACTCAAACTTATAAAGACGAACATAAAAGACTGGGTTCTACGCCCCAAGCTGGGAGGACACAAACCAGACGAAAACCATTTAAACATTTCATTTAATGCTTCAATGTACTTGGCATGACTCTCACAATGCCTTCAAATTTGTACAAAGTCCAGATTTATCTTGTTTTCCAAGATAAATACTTGCGCAGAAGCGCGCAGACTAATATCGAGATATTCGCGGATAACTTTTCCGTCGTTAAGTTAACCTAACTTCTTGCAACTCGTATGCATTGTGGAAGCACGGCTTAAACGGAACTTTTAAAAGATATCTCGTTAAATTCAAACGTCAACGTTTGACTGATGAATTACTGAAACTTACGCAAACATTGGTATGTTGTATTTTGGCCAACTTTTCTTAATACTGTGTTAACTCGTCCGTTGTATTCGCAATTCGTAAACAGTAGAATCAGATGAGTTTCAGATTACATATATGAGTAGATAACGAGTACGTCAGGCAAGAATGTGTAAACGAGCATGTTGAGTAATGGCTCAGACGCCTGAACCATTCGCAGTTGATTAAGCGAGCCTTTGAAGTTGCACGGGTGACACGATGATTAATAACTGTTTATGACAACCATCTCAAACGCGGGTTTTCATACGATACAAACGCAACACAAACATAAATTTGAGGAAAACATTACTGCTGCTGACGTTTTTCCCGCTTCGCATAATCCTGAAAAGCCGTCGACAACAGTAAATATTAATATGCGTTCTAAATATTTTCATTACCTCTTACTGCTATTAATATTCAAATTCTATGAAATAAACAACATATTATAATACGAGTATATCAATTTTACAATGAGAAACTGAATTAGAAATGTTTAAATGGTATGAATTAATAGCATAGATATGTTATCTTAAATCTAATAAATAACCGTTTCAATTTGAGTATCGTAGCGTTCGTAGCACTTTCGTAGAACTCGTGTGAAGCTCTTTCGCAGAACTCGTGTGTAGCTCTTTTGTACAACTCGTGTGTAGCTCTTTTGTACAACTCGTGTGTAGCTCTTTTGTACAACTCGTGTGTAGCTCTTTTGTCGAACTCGTGTGTAGCTCTTTTGTAGGCAAACCCGTAGCTACAGCTACGATAACATAATTATTATTCATTTGTTTTTGGCACAGTTTACATTCGGGAGTGTTGTTTACTTTCTAAGCACATATCGTTTTAATTAGAGACAGATATTCACAGATCTATCCTTCTGTCGTAAATATGTAAACATTTACACTCTCAGGATTTAGTTGAAAATCTTTCAGTGTGGCATACTAACAAATACATAATTAGTTTTCAGTTACTATACTGAATTTTCAATTTACATTGATAAATTGCTGCTTTTCGTTTCAACGATTTTAACATACACATTACATATACTATCACAAATTAACAAAAAAACTGTGCCATTAGGAATCTGGGTTGTTTATTTTGTTGCACCAATATGTTTGGTATAGTTTTCTTTGGCGCTTGGCGTTAAACTCGGCTGTAATGTCTACATATATTCCGTGCGAGACAGCGATTATCGGAATTGTATCTGAATTTATTGTGACTGAGGTAGAGTCTCGAAACTGCAAGAGTAGGTTGCTTTAAAAATAATAGTAGGTCATTGCTAATAGTTGTTTCATCAGGTACCTAGCCTTTTTCCAACTATGTTTGGGTCGGCTTCCGATGCAGCTGAATACCAGGATTTTACATGAAGCGCCTATCTGAGCTGGAGCTCATACTATAACCCAGTAACTGGGTTGTGGACAACCCAGTTACTGGGTCATAGTATGATATACTTGGTGAGACTGGTTGTCAGAATTTCGGGCTTCTGACCACCCAAGCTTGTAGTAGTTTGTCATTCAATAATCATCAGAATGAGTGTCGTTCACCGCCCCCGGGCATCTAAAGTTACAGCATGTCAAATGTCTTATGTACGTATAGTACGGGCAAACTACATATTTATACTGTTATGATTTTCAGCCGGTATAAAATAACTTGTTCAAACTAACGCGATATTACATTCGAGGTGAAAGTCAAATAAAATTAGCAACAACACGCGGCGATTTTTCATTGTGTTAAATCGAATCGGGTTTAAAATCTATATAATATTAAATTTTATTCATTTAGAAAGGTACTGCGTGATGTAACGTAAAATATGTGTATTTGTTTATTTTGTGCCGATTGCCCACTTAAAAGGTCCGCTGTCTTTAAAGGTCATGTGTGTTTTTAATATATGTATTTGGGTTTATACAGATTTTAACAATTACTGCCAAATTTAAGTATAAGTAGTATACGTTAGATCGTAGCAGGTGGCGTTCTGTAGTTTGTGCCTACCCCCATGGGAAGAAGGGGTGAGTTTATTGTAATCTGCATTCGCGACTTATTTGCTAAAAATGTAAACGAATATGAGTTTATGGAAAAATGACTTACAAACTTATACAATAAAGTTCAGTTTACGCTACAACTTCAAATATTTTTATAACTTTGTCAATATGTCTAGTCACTCTGAAATCAACTTAATCACCATTACAATAAAGTTGAAATTTGTTTAACTTGAAAAAACATCAATTTGAAACATAAAAGACAATGCCTGAAATATTTATGTAAATAGTATAAGTTAGGTTTTAGGTTTATACGCGTCTTTGTTAAAATCCAACATTGACTATGCCTACGAAGATATTCTAATGAAATTATCTAATGAAAGCTTCTGCCGGCAACTTCGTCCGCGTGAAAATTCTTGTTCCCTCGATCTACCCCGTCGCATCGTCCTATTACTTCGTTTTCGCTCTGTGTTCTTTCCAATTTTTTTATTGTTTTTGCTCGGTCCTACCACGATATTCCTCAAAAATTGGGCTATCAAAGTGAAACATGTTTTTTCACATACGACTAGTAGTTCCGGAGATTAGCGCGTTCAAACAAACAAACTCTTCACCTTTATTATTATTGAGCCTTATCTTGGAAGTTTACTTCATACGAATATTCCAACACGATGATGTAATAAAATATTGGAACAAATTCAGTCTTCTATTTGATTTATACTCACCTTTGAAAAACAGATGGTGCATATTTCAATCTGAAGGGCAATATATTCAAGAGGACCGTCCGGTATGGGCATTACAAATGCAGTTTATTTGATAGAGTTAGAATATAACGGCGTAAAGTAAAATCTATATTCTCTTGTAACAAAACTCTTTTTTAACTGACTTCAAAAAAAGAAGGAGGTTCTCATTTTTTTTTTTACGAGGTTACTACAGAACTCCGTTATTTATAAGCCGATTTGCAAAATTCGTTTTTTAATGATTAAGGTATGCCTAAGGGGTTGTCCCATATAAATATGAACTTTGCTTGGGTAGTTTTTGAGTTAGCTTCAATAATACGATTTTTTTCCACTTACTTTATATTGATGATGATTTAATTACTTCCTGTCACTGATATAAATAGCGAATAGTGTTATCTGAATTTTATCTGTACAACAAAAAAGTGAAAAATTAAACTTAAAAAAAATCTCTACAAAGTGAAAAATAACTTTAATTTCGGACGTTATTTTTCACTTTGTAGTTTTTTTTTGTGTCGGTTGTTTTTATTTGAAAAAAGTTTTTATAATAAATTTTACACAGATTCATCTATATTTTATATAAATATTTATATGACTAGATATTGGAGTAGCTAGCTATAGGCTGACCGCTTAACTGAGACGTTGCCTGAGGTACCAGCGCGGTGCGGGAGGGGTGTGGTGACGTAATGCGAGTGCTCAGTGATTCGTCAACTTGTGACAACTATCACCCCTCCTACACCGCGCAGCTACCTCAGGTAATGTCTCAGTTAAGCTGTCGCCATATAGTCGTCTATAGACCTACCGCTTAGTTTTTTATAAGCTAAGATAAAAAGAAGCACCCAATGTGCACTGGTGACTTGTACCACGTCAGCGTTGCTCGCAATGTCTATTTCAAGCAGTCTCTCACAAATGTAAGCTTATCCTTAAGCTAGTTTTAAGCACTACTACTGTACATTTGTGAAGAGAAGATACATTTGAATTTTTGATAATTTTGTTTGTATATATCTATGTATTAGTTAGTTGTTATTCTTGTATTTTAGAGGCATTTATACTTAGAGTTTAGAACTAACACCATTCAATCATCTGCATCATAAACATTGTAACGTGTATATTATCTAACTAAGTGTGATATGGAAATAAACACAGAACTTCGGATACAGCCGAGGACAATTAATGTTCTGGGAAATCGGATCGGAAGGCTTTTCCATTGTTTACTGAAAATTTATATTTATTTTAATTGAAATGGAATGAAATAAAAGGGGATTAAATAAATTGATAGAAAGAAAAATCCCAGCCGTATATTTTTTTAACCAAAATGTGGATTTTTCGCATCGAGAAACAGACAGTTTTACTGCTACATCCCCGTGACTTACGCACGTGACTAAATGAGTCATCCTACATATGTCAGGATACATATAAGTATTTTCTTCAATAACAGAACCGCACGAGAGGTTCTGAAAAGGTCTCGTTGTCGACGCGGATCACGTGCGTATTATTGGCAGCCGGAATCAGAGACAACCGTCAACGCGCCGTACGCCCTAAGCCCGACACACCACTAATACGACCGTCACATTACATGCTCTTACTTAAACGCTCCAAAGGCACAATTCATGGAAATAGAATTTTAAATAAGCTCGTGAATTAATCCATTTGCAAATTAGTACGTATACGGAATACGAGTAATTTTCTTAAGTAGAGGTATAATTTAGAAATTCGTGTGAGTCGAAGTAACTCTGTGGGTGGATGACGCACTTTAGCCGTCCCTTTTTCCTGAGTCTCCTCACAAAGACGCACGTACATAAGAGACCTCATTATCGACTCGCCGATCGTGGATTATTGTGTTCTAGTGTGTTTAGGTACAATGTTATATATATGTGTAGCCGTAGGTACTGCTATATAGTCTGTTCAGTATCTATACGAGTAGGTACGATATAAGAATATTTAAAAAAAAACCCGATTTTGTCATAAACCTGCGACATACATATTTTTTATCTTGTTTAATAAACTTTATACTCTCTGACGCTGAGAAAACATTGTGTTTGTGTTCATCCTTTGTTTCGAAAATAAATAAATGCTATCTATATTTTTAATAACGCCAATACTATCTGCAACGATAGGGCTATTTCCCGCATGCAATATGCATCCAGCTCGTACTGTAATAGACCTAGGTCTTAGATTGTAATGTGACCGTCTCAAACATTACCCCGGCTCCACTGTAATGTTACGCCGTACCATTCAGATAATGCGCCATATAAAGGTATTCTTATTAACAAAATCTACCGAAACCAGGTAGGTAGTTTGCTCGGAATGTTTGCTAGTTCATTTGCAATTTACCCGAGCTCGGTAGCAGTATAGTTGGAACATTAACGTGATGGACGGAACCCGCCAAAATAGGGAGCTTATAACTAATACCGTTAAATGAAACCGACTCATTCTCATCTCCTTCACGAATATTGGGTGTAAGTTTTGATTCTCTGAATTAAAGCTAATGGATTACTTATGTGGTGTCATAAATGTTACTTTTAATAGGACAGCTCTGAATAAAACGGCACCCACTTTAAAATTTGCTTACTTTATAAAAGTAAGGATAAAAATATGCTTGCATGAGTTTATTCGCTTAATTAACTTCGCAAATTGCGGACCTTTTTATCGGAAACCACACGATTAATAATTTTAAATCTCTGAACCTTACCGGGCTCATTCAGTCGAAAGCGCTACTGCTGTCGACTCAGGTCGCCATGACAACGGCCGCAGAAACGCCTCGATGGTGTTCTTAGTCGTAAGTTTCTTCCAAGGAATACTTCAAGTATTTCCGTTTGAGCATCTATGTTTTAAGCACCTATGCATTGAGTACCAAAGATATTCCCATTTAAGTACCAATCAATATTTTAAATTGATGCTCAAAGGAGAACAATACAAAATATTAAAATTTATTCCCTTTTGAGCACCTACGGTAACTTAAAGATTTAAAAACATGTCATCCTTAACAAACACATAATAAGCATGTAGCGTTAAAGATGTTGTATAGGGTTCTACAGAATGCTTTCTTGCTTGTTAACATTTGTCAAAGATTTGAAAGGTATTTTTTTTAAACGTGTAAAAAGCAGAAGAATAATTAAAATAACGAATTAATAAATTGATGATTACCTATCGCCCGAGCTATTTTTTGTTTGTCTATCTATTGATAAACCATTGCATCTAGTCAAGAGTTGGAGTCGCAATGTCTGAAAAACATATTTTTTCGATTGTTAAAAGCTGTGCTTGCATACGCATATTCATAAGTAGATTCACATTTAGCTTGCACCTAAGTTCAACAGTAGCTGCCTAGCAGCCAATAAAAGCATGGGATCGCCTGACTGAAGAGTTCAACACAGTCGGGATTAGAGCGAGCGATTATAATTTTTTTTTATTTTTTATGGTTTTTATTATGCCTTGCACTAGTACATGAAAATACCCCAGAGATACTAAGTAAAGCGAGACCCCCTGAGGTATTGTGGTCTTGTGACTATTTTGGTACGGTTTACAGTGTTTTATAACACGGTTTTAAACCTAATGCCTAGAACCCTCCTCAAGGTTTTACTTTAGCACAAAAGTAAAACGAGGATCCACCTGGAGGGTTCACTAGTAACATACAAGGAGGCATGGCATTTGAGCTCTATGAGAAGACGGTGGACTGGAATGTCTTAAGTTAGGTTTTGTACCTTTAGTTTGGCAGACGATTCCTTACCTTTACTAAAACAAGTTTAAACTGACATATGTCACTGATGGAGGTGGAGTCGACCTGGAGTGCAAGTAAGAGTCGTAAAATTTATTAATAAGTAATGGCTCCTGCAAACACGCTCGACACGCGATATAATTGCGCGCGACATAAGGACACCGCTCGTTGCGCGACTTGCGGTGCCTTTGTGTCGCGTGTCGTGCCGCGCCTGTTTAAAGGAGCCTTCAAACGGGGTATAAAACATAGTTCGTTTTATCTTTAAACGTTAAATCATTCGAAAACACAATGACGGACGGAGAATTGAAAATTAATTATCTATCTGGAGCATCATTAACGCATGGTATAATAATTCAATGTCTATAATTAGACCACAAAGCTAGTGTCGGTGTCAATTGATCACTGTCACAATGTGGCGATACACAACAACGCATTACTTGATATTTCAGATAGTCAGAATTATATAAATAGAAATAGGTAGGTACTTATAACGTTTTTTTTTGGAAGACGCTTTTCTTGTTTACATAATTATTTGTTGTACAGAATTATTATAAAACCATAACGTAACAATATATTATTATACACCAACATGTAAACTCGTACACATACACGCTTAAAAACATAAACTAGTCTACTACTAGGTTTTTAAAAGCAAGTCAACTGTGGGTACTTACCACCTTTATAATATACGCGCCGCACTATGTAGGTACCATTTTGTTGAAACTTAGATGTGTTTTCTCGACATCCGTGTATCAGTAACGGGATGCAGCAGAATACCAGCGTCAGGTATTGTACCTGGCATATGCTGAGCTGGACTCCCATTTGGTGCAACCATAAGACACATACCGCCCAGTAGTGATCGACCGTTATAGATGTTTATGAGCTAGGTGTCTATGGATCAATTTATCTTTTAAATATTTGTTATTTTTTTTTCACCTTTTTTGATGGTTTGATACCTGTATTGTGTCTTTTGTTGCACTGTATAAATAAACGTTTTATCTATTTATCTTGTAATTATCAGTCTTTATCATCAGATCATACGTGGCATTATAACAATGTAATGTCCTTACGTGACGATATTATCGTGGGCGTCCATGTCTACGACAATAAATACAATATATAATGTACTCGATTGTATCAGAATACAATCGAGTTACGAAAAGTACTAATATACAGTCACCAAAAGACATAAGTATCCAGTGTCGTCGGACGTAGTTGAAATTTAGTAAGACACCGATAGATATTTTTTTAACTGTTTGTTTTCAATAATTCAATTAATTTTAATCGAAAAGATCCTCGGTTTTTACTAAACTTTAACTACTTATATCCGACGACCCTGGTTTCTTATCTCTTTTGGTGACCGTACCATCAGGTTCGACTGTTATTCGTAGATAGAAAGACTGTGCGAAACTGAATAAAACCGTATTAATTATGCTACGTCTATTCCATCCGCAATCAAGTCTCTGTTTTGCATGAAGCTCTGCGTCGACACTAAAAAAACGTGTCCTTTAATTCGTTTGTACAACGCACGCAGCACGCCAGCAGCCGCCCAAACATTTTCCGCCAATTTAACATTGACTATAAAACGGCGCAAGCTGTTCCTATTAATTAGTTGTTGTAACGTACTACCGCGCTCTTCATTACAAGTAAATTTCATGTTTATTATTACCCGAGTGTAAGATATTAGTTTAGTGAGCTATAATGACTATGTATGTGGCTTGTGCGACCTACTCGGAATATAGCGTAACAACTAAACTGTTGGCCGGGGTTCGCAAGGATAACTCACGCAAAGCGATAAGAAACTTGTACAGAAGAGCATCCATTCTTGCTCTTAGAACAATGCTCTTGATAGTTATCTAACGTATACGCTTTGTTCACTTAATTAACTTCACAAATTTTCGTCCTTTACATCGATAAGGCGACGACGACGGATGGGTTTAAATCTCTAAAACCATTTCTGTGTCAGACGTCGGACTTATGACGAAAACCGATGGATACTTTTATGAGGGCCAATGAGGAAAATGATTGAACATTGAATGTAATCAAAGGGATATAATTCCTGGTAGCGAGAGAGCAGTTTAGAATTTAATTTATGAATAATTGAAAATAGAGGTTCAAGGTATGTAAGGTCGTTATCGGCGTACCTCCGGGAAATGGACGGCGCTAGCTTTTTTGTACGGAGTTCACGTTCAATTGATAGAATCAATACTTAGGAATTGGCAAGACTTGTCTATAATGAAAAATGTCTAGCTGCCCAACAGTTAGACGTTTTTCATTATAGACAAGTCAATGCAATTATTACTGGCATAGGGGTCACGCATTGCTAGTTTTCCTTTTAACCTTGGTATAATCCAGCATCATTAACAAAGAGAAAGGCATAATGTACGAGCAGTGCCTTTAACTGAAGCCAGAGTCTCGGAATAAGGAGAAAAAAACTTCTAAGACAGCAGCTATTCTGCTAACTTTATGGAAATCTCACTGTTCAACCATGAACATACCATCATTACACGCGCCGACAACAGCATCACAGCGTCAGCGTTAAGAGCGACATACATACGTTCTACGCGCCGGCAACACCAGCACACCGTCAGCACTAAGAGGTGGCCTACTGAGATCTTCGCTTCATCGGCTCAATACACACACGACACACATGTAAATAGGTATCAATGTGTATTGACCACAAAAATTGTATATAATTAAGTCTATTATTGTAATAAAATTAGTCATCAAGCTGGAGTCGAGTGTGATTCATCTCCTATACCTCCTCTTACTGTGGCCAAGACACCTTTAGCCATCATCGGTCCTATGAGTCTGTGGGATCGGCAGTAAGAAAGCCATTTCCTGTGTACATTGCACGACGTACACGAAACCCTCTTCCTACCCAAATTCCGTCTGTCACCGTAGGTCTCCTTGTGACAGACTTCCCTCTCACGTAACCAACGTAACCTACGTTTGGTATGGTTTGTATGGTAGGCTAGGGCATTAGGGTACTTTTACTAGGGTGCTAGGTAGGTAATTACTACAGGGCTAGGATAACTAGGGTGCTAGGTAATTACTGTAGGGCTAGGTCGGCGTCAGTTGGGCTTTAGGTACTGGTTCAGGCTCAATTGTCTCAACCGTAGTCACATCGTACGCACTTGGAATAACGGCCGTACTAAGCTGTAAGTCCCGGTGTGTACATTTTGGTCCTTCGAGCGATTTTAGGGAACCAGGGAGCGTGTGTAATCGGTACTTTAACATAGTAACGTTTATATAAAAATCAACAAATATAAAACGGTCGTCTTTTTGTCCAACACCAATATTGGCTGAGTAACGTTTAGACGCACTTCGAACTAGCAGGCAGTAAAGGAGCTGACATACTAATACGCCATTGAACGATAGCGAATCGGAATTCGGTACCAACAAACGGATTCATCGATATTTTGAGAAGTAACGCTTAGAGTATATCAAAGGACAGTAAAGATGGACGTACAAGAAATAAACGAAGTTATACGAAGCCAAGAAGCAGATTACAATGAGCTAAGACAAATATTCACCAACATCAAGAAAGATTCAGCATCAAGGAAGACTCTAAAATATATCACGGAGAGGAAAACTCGACTCACAGAAGTATTTACTAGAACGTCCAAAAACCATTTACGACTACAAGACCAAGATGTATTGTGTGATCACAAATACATCACTACCAACTACTTTGGGTCTATCAACACACTGTATACGCAGGCTATTGAATACCTGTTCAAGTGTGAGGAAAGACTACAGGTAGTGAACCAACTATATGAGCCAGAAGATTTACAAACCGAAGAGGAAGAAGGCATTAGCTCACCCAAACTATTTATTCAACTATTTCGGATTAATCAGATGCAGAAAAAGTTACAGTCAGCAACTCAATTAATTACCGAAGAGAAAGCAAGTTGGTACTTAGAATCTGTATTGACTAATTTACAAAAACAATGGCAAGAAATTGAAGAAACACATGTACTCATTCTAATGGAAGATAGTACGTTAGAACACAGCTATTTTCAAGAGAATATGTTTGAAAAAACCCAAACGGAATTCGACCTTGTGATGGAAAGATTATTTGGAAGAATAGGTCAAAAATCGACACACAACAATCATAAAACCTCGGTTAAGTTACCACAAATAATAATTCCAACATTCAGTGGAAGTTATGAGTCATGGAATTCCTTTTACGATTTATTCTTGAAAATAGTACACGAAGATAAATCGTTGAGTGACACAGAAAAAATGCAGTATTTAAAAACGCATGTACAAGGTGACGCCGCTAAGCTGATCAAGCATTTAACAGTTTGTGATGCAAATTACATAACTGCATGGAATTTGTTGACAAGACGATACAAAAATGAAAGACTAATCATTACTAAGCATATTGATAATATTCTAAGTATGTCGAAAATAAAGAAAAGTAATGCCGCGAACTTAAAAAATCTCCATGATACATTCAACGAAAACCTAGAAGCACTAAAAAGTCAAAACATCGACATTTCAACTTGGGACCCTATTTTGACAAGAATACTTAGTAGAATATGGGACTCAGAGACTGATGAGAAATACGAACATCAACTAATAGAGCCTAATAAAGTACAAGAAATTTCGGCAATGATGCAATTTTTAGAAAAAAGGTTTAAGTGTCTGGAAACTTCAAGCACTCTGAGGGAAGAAGCGTTTGTTTACAAATCGCGCCATGAGTCATCAAATTCAACTAACAAACAAGTAGATCAACGTGTATGCTGGTTTTGCCAAAGTCGCGAACACAGCATTTACCAATGTACTGGTTTTAAAACGCTATCAGTGCAAGAACGCAATAACATTGTAAATGAAAAACAGAAGTGCAAAAACTGTTTGACTCATGAAACGTCGGTAAAATGTCACAGTGAGAAAAGTTGTGGATACTGTGGGAAAAGAGGGCATCATTCCTATTTACACCATCATAACAATAATATTACAACAAGACACGCAAAAAGTGAGCCAAACAAGGAAAATTTGTCGACCCCATCTACAAGTAAATCTATTAAAAAAACTGTGTCCAATATGTCAACTATTAACAAAACAAATATACCAAAAACCACACTACTAGCGACGGCCCTAATAAAAGCTCACTCGTCGGACGGGACATTGCATTTATTAAGGGTTCTATGTGATCAGGGTTCAGAGGCATCATTCTGTACAGAAGAGGTTGCCCAATTATTGGCATATCCACGTATTAAGATACATACAGAAGTGATCGGGATTGCTGACGAAAAACCTAAAACATCGAAGAACTCTGTCAATGTTATGCTACAGCCAAGATTTCCGAGCGAATATAGGTTACCAGTCACACTTATAATACTACCAAAACTAACTGGCTGTTTACCAGAGAAAAATTTACCAGAACTAAAATCGGATTGTTTACAAAACAAACTATTTGCCGATCCTACATACTACAAAAGAGGCCCAATAGATATAATATTGGGGGCTAAAGAATATAGCGACTTACTACTAAACGGATTACACAAGGTGCAAGACGGAATCATCGCTCAAAATACCGAATTTGGGTGGATTTTATCCGGGATTTGCGGCGATACTACCAATACTAATACAGTTATCAGTATGATGACACGGACTACAGAAGTTCAACAACTAAACAAGTTTTGGGAATTAGAAGAAATTCCTGAAAAATACCAAGTAACTAACGAGGATCAGGCGTGTGAAAACTATTACCAACAAACAACTATAAGAAATCCAGATGGGACATACACAGTGAAACTACCATTCAAAAATCATAGCGTAGATTATGGGAATTCGCGCAAAAAAGCTATTGCAAGACTATTACAATTAGAACGGAAGTTCGACAAGGATGAAAACTTACGGAAAAAATACCAGGACTTTCTCAATGAGTACTTAGAAATGGGCCACATGAGGAAGGTATCTAGTACTGACTATTACCACGGTAAATACTATATACCACATCAACCAGTCATTAGAGAAGATTCACTAACTACTAAGCTACGAGTAGTATTTGATGCGTCGAGCAAGTCAAGTACTAACATAAGTCTAAACGATAATATGTTTACGGGACCAAGACTACAGCAAGAATTAGCAGTTATACTGTTACGTTGGCGTAAACACAAGATAGCATTTATGGCGGACATCGAAAAAATGTACCGATACATAAATATTAACCAAGAAGACTACACCTACCAACGAATAGTATGGAGGAATTCACCGAAACATATGATCGACGAATACGAATTAACTACTGTGACTTATGGAACTGCAGCTGCCCCATATTTAGCGATTAAGACGCTACAACAACTCGCTGCTGATGAAGAAGCGAACTACCCAATAGCCAGCCAAAGAACTCTCCAGGACTTCTACGTGGACGATATTTTGTCAGGAGATACGAATGTTGAGGCAGCAAAAATTTTACAAGAAAACTTAATAAATATGCTACAAAAAGGTGGCTTCAAGCTACGCAAATGGTCGTCTAACAGTGCTGAATTGTTAGAAAATATACCTAACGAGAGCAAAGACGACCAAATGATGAAAATATCGCTAGATGAAACTAGAAAATCCTTAGGGGTATTGTGGTCACCATTAGAGGATAGTTTTTGGTTTCAGATTACTATCAACCAAAATGAAAAACCAACGAAACGATTTATTTTATCGGAAATAGCTAAGATATTTGATCCTCTGGGATGGTTAGCACCTGTTGTCATAAATATGAAACTCATGATTCAGGAACTTTGGACAAATGGCACAGAGTGGGATCAGCCCGTAGAGGAAACTATTAAAACAAGGTGGATTGAATTACAAAAACAACTAAAAACTATTGAGAAGATTTCCATCCCAAGATGGTGTCATTTTTCAAATGAATCGAAAGTCGAGCTGCATGGGTTTAGTGATGCTTCTGAAAAAGCATACGGTGCAGTAATATACTCTCGGGTACAAAATAATAACACATTTAACGTAACCCTTTTGCAAGCTAAGTCAAAGGTAGCGCCAAAAAAGCAGAAAACTACATTACCAAAGTTGGAGTTATGTGCTGCACTATTATTAACCCAATTGATGGAAAAAGTTATTAATGGAATGGAAATGCAAATTACAAATATTTATTGCTGGACGGACTCCATGATTACTCTCGGCTGGATCAAGGGTGAAGCTGAGCGATGGAAGACGTTCGTAGTTAATAGGGTATCTGAAATACAAAGAACATTACCAGAAGCAAAATGGAGTTATGTAAATACATTACAAAATCCAGCTGACCTAATTACAAGAGGCATTGCACCAAATAAATTACAAAACTTATCACAATGGTGGAATGGACCAGAGTGGTTAAAAAGTGATAACATGCCTAGTACGAAAACTGTACCAGAGATATGTGAGGAGATTAAACGATGTTATAATATAGCTATTATACCAAAAAACGAAATCTGGATAAGATTTTCAAGCTTCAGAAGGATGATACGAGTACTATCATATTGCTACAGATTCGTGAATAAACAAGAATACAAAAAAACATTAAGTTGTAAGGAAATTAATTCAACAACTAAAAAACTCCTCCGCTTAGTACAACAAGAAGTATTTGCTGAGGAGTACAAAACAATTAAAACCAGACAATCATTGAAGAAAGGAAACAGGTTGTCATGCCTAGATCCGTTTATTGACAATGAAGGCTTACTGCGAGTAGGAGGAAGACTTCAAAACTCCAATTTACCATACGAGCAAAAACATCCAATCCTGTTATCTCATGACCATCACGTATCATCAATCATAATTCGTGATGCTCATTTAACCACATTACATGGAGGTAATAATATGACATTAGCGTATACAGCGTGGCGGTACAATGGTGACATTAATTTAACACACATATACGTTTTCACATTTTCGTTTCATGAAGAAATTATGTTTCCATTAAACGTTATTATTTGCGGATTTATTTAAAGTTTTCTAAAATAGCATTTTGGAGCAACCTGTACTTAAAGAACTGTCGCGCAGCGGTCATTTGCCGGGTCACGGATCATAACATCGCATCAATGAAATTAAAATAAATAAACAATACTTTAAAGTAACGTGATATCCCTTTGTCGGCGAGCGGGCGGCGCAGGCGACGCGTGCCCCCCCCCCCCCCCGCCCCGTCGCAGCGAAATCCAATTCTTTTTTTTGCATTTCTAGTGCTAGCCTAACTCGTGCCCTTGACACACTTCTTCACAGTAGTGCACATAATTACGTCGACTAATTTTGTGAATGTTTCCGCGAAAAAGACGCTTACCTATTGTTTTATTTATTTATTTTTGTGTAATGAACTAATGAGTAATTAGATTATGGTACTGCGATAAAGACGCTTTGTTTTGTTTTCGTTTTCTAATTTAGTAGGTACGTTGACATCTCTTGCGATACGGGCGCTTTTATTTGTGTTATTAGTGCTTGTGTAAACTTGTGATCGTGATAGCAAATACACATCCGAACTACACAGCAGCTGAATATGCGGACATGATCCTAATTTACGGAGAATGTCGTGAAAATGCCGCTCTTGCCATAAGGACATATCGCGAGAGATATGGCGGTTCAAGACAATGCCCTACTAATCCTCGCACTATTGTAGGAGCTCTTCAGCGCATCCGCGAAAACCGGCCAGTGGATCCTAGGTCTCAACGCCCTGATCGACCACCTACACGACAAAACCCAATCCAGTTAACTGAAAATGTGCTACAATATTTCCAAAACCAACCCAAAACTAGCCTCCACCAGAGCGCTAGGCATTTTCAAGTTCATCACAGTACCGTCCATACGATATTAAAGCGCGAAAAGTGGCAGCGCGTGAAGCGACGCGTTGCCGCTCCGAGTTAACGTAAGCCAGCGTAACGTAGGTAAGTAATTTCATGAATGATTTTTTGCAAGGGTGATCCCAATTTTAGTTACATTTTTATCATTTAGTTTGTTTGAAAAAATTTTTTTTTCAATTTACAAGTTATTTTAACCTACTAAAATTAATATGATTAAAGGGCACTAGCCCTACACGTGTGTTAAATTAATGTCACCATTGTAGCGCCACGCTGTATAAGACAGAAATATTGGATACTTGGGGGAAAGCGAGCAGTGAAAAGTAGCATTAGAAAATGTGTAAAGTGTATTAGATACAGATCATCCACCGCCTCACAAAAAATGGGCTCATTACCAAAACCAAGAGTGACGGAATCGTACCCATTCAGTCACACAGGTGTGGATTACGCTGGGCCAATATCAGTGAGAACAATGAAAGGAAGGGGTCATAAATCTTACAAAGGCTACATTGCGATATTTGTTTGCCTATCCACGAGAGCAATACATTTGGAGCTGGTAGGCGACTTATCAGCAGAAACATTTATAGCAGCATTACGGAGGTTTATGGCTCGCAGAGGTCCCGTATCACACATGTATAGTGATAACGCGACGAATTTTGTAGGCACTGCCAATTACTTGTATAAAGAAATGTTAGACATAACCCAGTCTGACGACTTTCAAAACACGTTGACCAATATTGGAACACAATGGCACTTTATTCCTCCATCATCCCCCCACTTCGGAGGGATTTGGGAAGCAGGAGTAAAATCTATGAAACACCATCTGCGTAGAGTGATAGGAGAGCAGACACTAACTTATGAAGAAATGAGCACGTTCTTACACCAAACTGAAGCATGTCTAAACTCAAGACCATTATGTGCACTAAGTGAAGATATTAACGATAATATCGTGTTAACGCCGAGTCATTTTCTAATAGGAAGAGAAGCGGTAGGGGTACCAGACCCGCTATCGGAAACTAATACAGATCACATAAACAGATGGAAACAGATCCAAAAAATTAAAAAAGATTTCTGGAAAAGCTGGACTAAAGATTATTTACACCAACTTCAGCAAAGGTACAAATGGAAAACTAATCAAGGAAACTTGTCGGTTGGAACTCTAGTAATTATAAAAGATGAAAAAGTTTCTCCCAGCAAATGGCCACTTGCAAAAATAAAGGAAATACATACGGGTAACGACGACTTATCCCGAGTAGTGACACTTCAAAAGTCGTCAGGAACAACTCAAAAACGATCAATTCACACATTAATACCATTGCCAATTGAAACAAATACGAGTAGTAGTAGTGATGAACCTAAACAGTCAATACAAACAAATACCGTTACAATCCTAAGAAAAAACAAAACTGACCAACCCAAACGATGTAATAAAATATCTAAATGGTTCACGTTGCTATTCATCATGTTACAAATATTGGGTTCAGCAAAATCAACTACAACGACGTACTCTATAAAAACGATACCACCAGGATTTTATGTTGAAAAAATAGGAACAGCAAGCATTGACAGAGGAATATTTCGGATAGAAATAAATTATGAAAAACAACACCTAGAGCAAGACCTTGTCAAAATAAAAACAATGACGTCACAATTCAGTCAACTATGCACAAATGCGGAACAAATAACAGCTTCCGGATTTTGCAAACAATTACACCACCATTTGTTAGAAGAAGCATCAAAATTTGAGCGAACCAAAGAATATTTGACAGAAGTAAACCAGATTAGGAAGAAAAGGGGAATATGGGGAGAGCTACTAACTGCTATCTTCGGAGTAAATGATGAGGCATACCGAGATATAGACACATTAAATTCAAACCAAAAAAAATTAATTGAAGCAGCCAATCATCAAACCAAATTCATGATATCAACAATCTCACAAGTAAACAAAACTGAAGAAAGAATAAAACAGAAACTTATAGGATTTCAAACTAAACTAAACCAAGTCATAGGTTACATCGAGAGTAACAACCATTGGTTCAGTACTGTCGACCACAACAGTGTAAACATACGTGTTATGCAGACTTACCAACTAGCATATAATTACATGGAAGAAATCACGGATTATTACAACGGGCTATTAGAGATATACTTAACCAAGGCGACAGTATATAGTGTTTTATCACCAAAGAACGTCACTGACCTGATATCATCAGCAAACAAAAAACTACCATCTAAACTAAGAATTGTTCAACAACAGTTACTAGACACCAAGATATATGAGAACAAGACTCATATAAAAGTATACGCCTATTTTCCTATACAAGACATAACTAAATATACTTTAATGTATGTTACACCAGTCCCAAAGGTAAACTCTGACAAGTCTACCCAAAGTATAGAAGTACCTAAAGCGTACATAGGGTTAGATTACAACAACGAAATGTATTTTGACTTGAACTATGAGGAGTTCAAACGTTGTTTAGAATGGACTAACCATTTTATTTGCTTTCCTGGGGCCGTGAAAAACATGCAATTAAAAGAAAATTGCATTGTAAATCAACTATTCAAAAACCAGACACATACGAAATGTCCGACTAAAACATATTATTTATCCAATAAAATAATATGGAAACAACTTTACATGCCAAACACTTGGTTATTCATTGTACGAGATCGGGTTACAACGTCAATACTTTGTGATGGACAAAGAGAAGAATTCGAGCTTCAAAACGTTGGTGTAATACGAATCGCAGATAACTGCGTTATCAAAACAACTAACAACATATTAACTGCCAAAAGAATTGTTTCAGTACCGATTGTAACATCATACTCAAAACAAATAGACTTTCCCATAACAACGCACATGGCGACTAAATCCATGCTAAACATTACCAAAGAAGAAGAAGTTGTAGATAACTCAAAAGATAGTTTTCAGAATCTAGTTAATCAGGAAAATGCTTTACAAACCGAATTAGATAGTACTATTTGGAGTCAAATTAGTTCTCACGCATACTTAACTAGTGCGGTATCGTGTATAATCATGTTTTTAATCTTTTTGTTTTTAGTTTGCTACGGCCCAGCCATACTGAGATGGGTTCGAGTCACAGTGCAGCACAAGACCAGAAGGACAAGTCCCGAGCCAGCGAAGCAACCAGCAAGAGAACCAAATTCACTTGCTGCTAACAAGACAATCACTAAACCAACAACAGGCCAACCAACTATCACAACGGAACCTCTGTATAGTTTACCACATCAACACGAAACTATTGAATTATACCAACTGGAGCCTAGGTCCTGAGAGGCGCCAGAATGTTCAACCATGAACATACCATCATTACACGCGCCAACAACAGCATCACAGCGTCAGCGTTAAGAGCGACATACATACGTTCTACGCGCCGGCAACACCAGCACACCGTCAGCACTAAGAGGTGGCCTACTGAGATCTTCGCTTCATCGGCTCAATACACACACGACACACATGTAAATAGGTATCAATGTGTATTGACCACAAAAATTGTATATAATTAAGTCTATTATTGTAATAAAATTAGTCATCAAGCTGGAGTCGAGTGTGATTCATCTCCTATACCTCCTCTTACTGTGGCCAAGACACCTTTAGCCATCATCGGTCCTATGAGTCTGTGGGATCGGCAGTAAGAAAACCATTTCCTGTGTACATTGCACGACGTACACGAAACCCTCTTCCTACCCAAATTCCGTCTGTCACCGTAGGTCTCCTTGTGACAGACTTCCCTCTCACGTAACCAACGTAACCTACGTTTGGTATGGTTTGTATGGTAGGCTAGGGCATTAGGGTACTTTTACTAGGGTGCTAGGTAGGTAATTACTACAGGGCTAGGATAACTAGGGTGCTAGGTAATTACTGTAGGGCTAGGTCGGCGTCAGTTGGGCTTTAGGTACTGGTTCAGGCTCAATTGTCTCAACCGTAGTCACATCGTACGCACTTGGAATAACGGCCGTACTAAGCTGTAAGTCCCGGTGTGTACACTCACAATATTTTGTTTTAACCAAAAGAAAATAACCTATTTTAATTTTTTACACTCATATTTTAAAGTGAAGCTCAGGGGGCCTAAAAAGGTCACTTTGGCAGAATTATAAAAGAGTAACATTATGAATAATAATATGGCGAAGACAGTCCGTGTTTTTCTTTTTTTCGCTGCACTACTTAGGTATAATCAAAGAGATTGGGGTTGGATTTGGATTGGATTGATTGGTATTTTAGCACAGACAATAAAAATAAAAGAAAAATTCTTCACCAATGGCATTTGATACGATTGACTTAACAGTTAACTGTCCATTATAATTCATAATGTTATCCTTTTATGATTCTGCCAAAGTGGCCTTTTAGGCCCCCTGTTCTTAATTGTCTACTCGTTAATGTAGGGCGTAGCTAGTGCTTTACTAAACTTGTTTGTAGAATTAAACCAATAATTAGCGGCAACAGCAAGTACTTGTAAGAAAATTAAGGATCACAATTAATTCGTTCATCATCTGCCAGGTCTTTTCCCAACTATGTTCAGGTCGGCTTCCAGTCTAACCGGATTCAGCTGAATACCAGTATTTTACATGGAGCGACTGCCTATCTGACCTCCACAACCCAGTTACTGGGTAATACGATACCCCTTGGTAAGACTGGTTGTCAGACTTTAGGGCTTCTGGCTACCCGTAACGACTGTCAAAGATCCACGAATGACAGCCGGGACCAACGCACAGTGGGGTATTTGACTGATTTGGGCGGCCAAAATATTTTTCCAGTTTAATCAGTGGAAAGGCACCTGTGTTGTGTAATTGGTGATATGCACTAGCTTTTGCCCGTGATTCCATTTGCGTCAAACTCGGATTGCCCGCAATTTTAACTCTTAATGTGTCAGTTTATTTATACCACCCCGCTCAGGGAAGAATTTGAATATAAAAAAGTTGCACCATTTAATCTAAACTGTAAGATGTTGAATCGTGAAAGCCGCACCAAAATCGCCTCAGTAGTTTTTGCGTGATCTTGGAATAAATCAGCAGTCATAAAAATATCCAAAAAATATTCGACTGAGTTCAAAGACTCCCTATAGCATAACACGTGTGTGGTTTGGAGTAGCTTTTAAAATTAGTACATGATTTTCTATAAGTTTTATAATAGTACAGACAGAATAAGACGCAATTTTTAATTGTTATAAGGTGTAGTGTAATCATATAATACCATATAAAAAATTAAAGCAACGAAAACGTTTTGCCACTCGTTTTTCTCAAAACCAAGTGATTCTGTGGCTAGTTTCAACAAAATCGTGTAGCAACAAAATCAAGGCACTCGATACAGAAAAAAAAATTGGCGGGAAACTTTGGGAAGTATAACAATTTCTTTCGGATTTGTTAGAAACAGCAAAAGAAAATAAAAATTATTCGAATTAATTTTATCTTTTTATACCGTATTTATATTACATCTAGTTTAAACTTAAATACCATTAAACTATAAATGCTTACCTGGTTTGTTAAAATCCATTGCACTTTGCTCTAAACAACAATTTTTAGTAATAATAAAACAATGGAAAAATGTGATTTCTCATAGGTCGCCGAACAATGGCCATGAGCACTAGTTACAACGAACAGTTTCGACTGGCCGTTGCAGGGCATTTATTGGGCGGAACCGGAAAGAATTTTAGTATTTTTGTTTTCTTATGAATTATCTGTACTGAGCTACCTCTTGTTTCTACATGCGTTCAGTTTTACGAATTTGACTTATGACCGCCCAGATTACCAAAATACCCCACTGTGCAACGGTTTAAAGTCCTTTCCGAGACACGGAGATGTCTCGCCGGTACGTAAAGATGGTCACCCGTCCACAGACCAACCGCGGCAAGTATAGCTTAACCTGATCGATCGACCTGTGCGACTGTTATTATTTAGCCACGGGCCCCTCCTAAGAATTAATTCGTTCTGAATAATAATTCATTTTACGTTATGATAAAATATTCGCTGCGCACTTGCGCTAGTCACGGTAATCCATCAGCAAACATATCCCAAAATGAATTAACGAAAACATTGAGCATTTACGTTGAGCTCGTTTAACAATGTTATTGTTTAAATACATTAACGTTTTAGTCCAATCAGCAGCGGGTGGCTAAAACGAATGCAGTGCACTATTATGATAAAAGATTAGTTGCGCGGCGGGGCGGCGGCGGCGGCGCGGCGCGGCGCGGCGCGGCGCGGCTCCGCTCGGCCGCACTCTACAAACGTTTGCTCTCATACAACTCCCCACAACTGTTCACTCATTTGCATTTCGCAGTCTGTTAGGTAAGCCTTCACCACAGAATTTGATCTGCACTGCTACTTCAGTAGGTATAACACTAACACACAGACACCAAAATAGGCTGACGCTGCAAGGCGGCTTCCCGCGCCTGCCTTATCTAAATATGTGTCAAGTAAGCTACGGTTATTAGGATATTTTAGAGGGTTTGCTTTATCTCAAGCTACTCGTGATATAAAGGCTCTTTCAGAGTGTCTCATGAAGCGTAAAATTATAGTCGGTAGACTCGCTAGTAGAGAACTGGAGCTCAGTTCCAATGTATTCGGAATACGTTCATAAAATTGGAGCTGTCTGTGACCGATATTTATGGGCATGCAGGGTGTCTATTTGTATCCTAGGTCGGTCGACCGCGGGTATTTCATATTGGTTTCTGAACTCAAAAGATACTTTTAAACCGTATTTAGGTTTTCTTTGGGTAAAATTGGGATTTTGCGGGATTTACAAATCACAAAAAACACAATTTATCAACATTCGCGCCCACTCTGCCTGATGGGTAAGTAATTAACTTCAGAAAAATCTTCTAAACTTAGCCAATCAAGATGAAGCGGTTTTTTATGTTCATGTAAACACGTCAGTTGTGGGTGTATCTACTGTGGTCCATCACTTTTCAGAGTAGATAAAACTAGTCTAGTTTTTGCCGCCTTCATGTCTGGCATGTCGTGAGTTCGGATAGTGTTCAGATTCTTCTTGCTTGTTTTATATTCACTTTGTGTTGAACTCTCCATCTGCACTTCAATATCTTCGGCTCACTAAACATAGTTATTTTGTTGGTTTAATGCTGTTGTGAGATTTTTACAGCAGCTCCCTATTTCATTATAAAGAAGTGCAAATTAAAAATGTTTAGTTATATGGCGTCAGCCGAGTACATTGTAAAAGTCAATAAAAATAAATTGCCCCCTGCTATTGCAGTCCCCTACTAATAATATCTCACCCTCTTCCGTTTTGATGTCGTGGGATTGAGAGATTATATCGGATTTGGAAGATATATCCCCCCGTTGTATATAACTTTAGTCACCAATTCTCCAAGCCTGGTCATCATCAAGCCGAATCAAAAAGAGATGATCTGTACGGTTCTTTGAAAAAAAAAACAATGGCAAAATCATGTTCCTAATTAGTAAGTATAATGAATGTATCGCTTAAATTCCTGGGAGAGCAAGGCAGAGTTGGATTTTTGTACATTTCGCCGGTGGCGCCAACGATTCCAATTTTGCTAATATTTTTGATATGAGATCCGCTCTGTAAATCAGTAGGTAGGTACATTCACTGTCAGAATCTTTTTATTTTAAAGAGTATTCTCGTACAAAATTAGAGCACATAAAAAGAAGTCTCTCCAAGCAGCGGAAAGAAACAATATATTGAGCTCATTAATCAATGTCAGGACCCAACAATGACCGGATACCTTTTAAAGATTGATCTCGTGTCGTGCCCAGAAATATGAAAAACAATAGACGTGATACCAACACTGACGTTATAGTTTTAGCTCTAAAATAACTTTTTATATGACCTAAGTAAGGGCCGTAAGGAAATTGTTGTTGAAGCAAACCAACTACTTACGTGTAAAGTTTACTTTGTAAAGTAAAATGCAAATACATAAAACATCCCGTAGCACATACCCATAAAAATCTTTACTCCACCATTTTATACGCGAATAAAATAAAATAAAAAATAGCGAATTTGTAAAAGCGAACGATTTTCTGGCTACACACAATAAAATACAGGCAGCTATAGCCATGCAAACGTTAAAAGCTACGGTCGGTTCCCCATTCCTATTGTTTCGCGCGAGACAGACGAAATTAAGGCACATCGTTTTATATTTTCGTTTTTAATTCACGCAGTTGAAAGCGAAGTTTAAAAAGCAGATAATAACCTTTACAGGGAGTATAACGCTGCGGTCGAAAGCTGTAAAATGTGCTCTTTTATTGCTGTTTTAATTACATTCTTCGCATTCGCCCGCTTCCTTTATTTTGCGCATTTCATTTTCATAACACAATCGGCAATTTAACATATCTGTTATGTTCTGATGTTCTTTAAAAAAGTACATATTCAATTGATTTTTTGTGTGTTTTCAGAAACCGAAGAATATTAGATGAAAATCCTATTTTTTGTGTAATGATCAGCATAATAGCCACGTATAATCCGGATGGTGATTAGTTAATAGATGTTTCTTTGCTGCAGATAAATAAATAACAAAGTTCCTCGTGCTTATCCCATCTTCAGAAACACAAATATTGACATAATTAATAACAACAGAGCACGTCTGCTCACTACTCGTGTTGAATTATAACTAAAGGAAATACTATGTATCGCTGTATCTCATATTTCTTTAGTTTCCCTTGTGTTTCTATGAAGAAGTGTTTTAACGAGTAGAGTTAGAAATTAAGTATGGTAATTCATACTTATGTTATAAACCTAAAAGAGTCTCTGGCTTTTTTTCACGACCCAAACTGTTGAATCGATTTGAGTGAGATTTGGATTAGGACATAAAGTATATAGTTAAAATAAAAAAAAAACAGTGTCACTCCGGGAGTGCCGACAGAAGTGAAAACAAAACACAAACAGAATACTTTGCCATCACTCACTGACATGTCGGATATACATTAAAACCGAGTACATCCCGAGGTCAGCCGAACACATCCGAAGCGGGTATTTTTTTAATCGTCTTATAAATATAACACGCGCGGTGTCGCTTACGGTAACAGTGGCGCGAGTTAAATGTTTTTTTCCCCATCTCAAAAAATGCCCAACGCGCCTAAAGAAGTTTTCACTTAAAAAAAAATGTGCGTTCAGCACCGTACATGTGATAAAAGTGAAATATCTAAAAAATAAAGAATAAGAGAGATTTTGTGTGAGATAGAGTTATATCTTTCTTCTCTCTCATGTAACGAAATGTGCCTAACCGTGACGCATCCTTGAACACGCCTAAGAAGTTTCACTTCAAAAACAAAACACACACGCAACATGACATGACACAACTCCTAAAAGGGTGAAAAGCGTTGTAAACTCATAAAAAATGCAACATGGGAAAACAAAAACGGTCCCAATTTTATTACGACGTTCCTGGAAAATTTTGGAATTTAATGTGAAAATTTTCATTTACATTTTCACATTCAATTGAAAAATTTCCATAGGTATTTTGGCTTGTTACAGCTGAGTGTGTCAGGCTTTTATCACCCTTTTAAATTCTTCCAAGTCAAGATTCCAAAAATATTTCTTCCAAAAAAGCGTTGTTATATCTATGCCTACAAATCTCAAGCTACAGTGTAGCTATATTATGTCAGTAATACACTACCTCGTTTTTCTTTTATGCACATAAAGGTATAAATAAAACAAGAAAAAAACGTTTTTCGGTACGTCCCTCACGATATTCCAGACTATCTGTATGCAATTTGCATCGTCAGTATTTTTCCAGCAATATATTGGAAGGTGTGCAGCGCGCTTAAAAAGTGATTGCTCTCTTGGTCTTGTATAGTAAAGGTGTCGGTTTTTTAGGTGGCAATATTTTATTTTCTTTTCAGTTTTGTTTCTTTTATTTTGAAGGCTTTTCCGGGTTAAAGTGTTCCCGAAAAAAATTATCAATAAATACTTATATTAAAACTTTAAGGCTCCTGCAAACAGGCGCGACGCACGACGCGAATCGCGCGCGATACAAAAGCACCGCTCGTTGCACGACTTGCGGTGCCTTTGTGTCGCGCGCGATTTTATCGCGTGTCGCGCCTGTTTGAAGGAGCCTTTATTCATATATATAGATAATATTTACTACCATAATCTAGGCTAACAGAATTAAAATAATAATATGTACAGGTATATAAAAAAATTAAACGAGGGAAGAATCATAGGGCATCAAAATTAATTCGTCTGCATTGCTGTCACAGGAAAAGTGCCCAAAAGGCTAAAAGCAACGCGGCGATGCGGCGGTATTGCCCCGTTGTTGTGATGCTGATGGCCTCTATGGCCAAAAAAAACTTAAAACCAATAATAAAGCGAACAAAACAATTCTTAAATTTAGGCCAAAAATGAGAAGTGGTTTATTAATGCGAAGCTTGATGTTTGTTATAAGTAAGGCGGTTCGTTTAGTATAAACCGAATAATTTAATTTGAGTTGTAATAGAATTGTTCGGAGCAGACGTCTCGCGGTTCGTTTATCTGCGATCTTAAGCAATCTGTTATGATATTTAATAACAATAATACTAGTTTATAAATTATGCTTTTGTTTTCGCAATGTCTAGTCTAATAGATAAGTACTTTGTCTAACATGAATCAAACTTAAACTAACCGTAAACGCAAAAGGCGAAAAATCATCAAAGCGTCCTCTAAAAGGGGAAGACGTGGCTCTATAAGCGATAGGAAAAAAAAGTATCTCGGTTTTTGTGTAACGACTTTCGATTTACTGAATACGAGTGCTCTCGTAAGGGTTGGAGAGGGGAGGTATCACTCCACATCGAGTCAAGTACATTCGTCTGCCAAATAAGGCGTAACTTACTCCACGCCGCGAATTTATAGCGTCTATGAAACGAAAATACGTTTCGTTTTTATTTCTGTAAAATTTCAATTTCACACTGTGCTGCCCTTTTAACTGCGGTCGTAAAGCCGACAGTTAAATTTATTAACAAACATTTACTGAACTGTATCGGTTCCGATTAGTTTTAACAAATATTTGGTGGAAACATGGTCTGTTGTGCGCGATATGTAAACTACATAATACCGTACAGTACTAGGCTGTAAATCTGGTACATTGAGTTTTACCTGTGTGATAGTCTCTTTCTAAAGCTCGATGTACTACACAGGGTAGCAGGTACATCTACGCGCATCCTGTTACCATGATTCAGTAAATGATTCTTAACCACCCTGCGTTGAAAGTTTGGTCGATTATTAAAAATTATTTGCTCTTCTATACATTTTGACCGTGTACAAAAAAAAATTTTGTGTCCTACAAAAGTGCAATAGTTACCTATTGCACTTTTTCGCTATTGCACTTTTGTAGGTTTCCTATTGCACTTTTGTAGGTTTCCAGCAGATTTTTTTATAACCGATAAAAGGTTTCGGCGCAGGGGGTTCCAAAATCATGTAAGTTCAGTACTTATAATCCATGGTAATAATTTGTTCGAAGATGTCGATGTCACACTGTAGGTACACCTAGCTACTGTATCAACTATCTGCTTGTTTCGTGTCACGCAGCAAATTATTAAATAGCTCGTCTACTTTATCTAATTTATTCACGAACGACTCAACGAACGAGATCCTAATTTCTCTGAATTTCTACTTTTATATTCACCCACTCGTAATGTGCGAGTAATGGGATACTGATGCGATAGCTGTCAACACTTCAACAGGGTTGTTCCATAATTTATGGAGAACAATAACTAATCACTTATTTATTGTTTTCGTCAGAAAATGTGAAATAAATTGATAAGTAGGAATCTGTCCTTGTTATGACTTTTACTTTCGTACCAAACGTAAATCCGGAAACAAGTAAACTTTTTTATTTTTTTGGTGACAATATATTTTTTTGCACGGACTCGTCAGATTGAGTGCATGCATTTACAAATTTTCTTATTTCTAAATTACCGCTCTTACGCTATTAAAATGCAATATATATAAAGCTACGTCGTACGAAATTTGCATATTTTATCTTGAATGTCTCAAAGTTCCCTTTAATGTCAATTTAATATAAAATTTATTTCAAGTTCTGTGACGAATAGAAAAAGAGATAACGAGACACCGCCGCCTCTCTCCATGATCACCGCCACGAATTATGTGCTCCGAGCCTTGAATATTAAATGAGGGCGGCAAAAAGTAGCGAGTCTGCCTCAACTTGCCTAAAATTATGGTTATCGAGCCAATCGGTTCCTTGACACAGTTCGCGCTAAATGTGATCCACCCAACTCCCCTGACACGAGTTTTATTAAAGATATCCCAAAAAATCATCCACTTTTTCAATAAGCTAAGGAGATGTGATTTATAAATAGCTTTTAGCAAATTGATGTTCGACTGGGTACCAAGAAATGGGTACAATGTGCTGCTAGTTGTTACGGGAAATTGTTATTTTTTATATCGTTGCTAACGACCATATTCACAATATTAAACCTGGTAAAAGATGAAAGCAGTCAGTTTATAAATTGCAGTTAGATAGGTATTTTTAACAAGAAATTGAGACTAAATAACAAATTTATTATTTTTATTTTATATCAATTCGTGATATAGCTATACAGTGAGCTACTGAGCTGACTGAGCGCCCGTACGTTGTACCGAGTGGACGCGTGTCGGTTGTCCTCGGAATTTTTGCTTTCAAATTTTGTGATTGGCTAATTTAAGTGATTGTGAATTCCTTGTCACTCTTGCCTTCCTCTTACCAGTAATCAACGCCCACTGGGCGGTCCTAGAGTGAGATATAAACAATTTTGTCACCTACTTTAAAATCTGACTTTCGAAAAGTGACTGTGATTTGCTGGATTCGAACCCGCTCCCACGGCGCCGCGTGCTGTTGCGGTCCGACTCCCCTCCCGTTGCGCTACGGTGCTAGTGACGTTGAAACTTGAATAAGCTACTCGCTATCTGCTACGCGGCCGCCGCCGTAGCCGCTGACGTTACTGCTACGGATTGCCTACGCGGCTACGAGCACGAAGTACTTGCGGCCGATGCGCTACGACTCCGTTCGCACGCGACACCGTCTCACGGCGCAGTGCACACGCACTTATCGATTGTGAAGAAATCTACGAGATCTGCTTGCTTCTATATTACAACTATCTGGAAACATGATGTCCGCTATAGAACGCACTCCCCCGACAACGCCGAAAACACAAATAAACAACCTCTGCCAGTCCCAAACCAAATCGGAATCGGATATAGCCAATGCAGTGGTGAGTGATTATGTAAATACAAACCGTAATAAAAGAGCCCGAAAGGCAAACTCGCCACAAGGCGCTGCTACGCACGACCTTCAAACTCAATTCGAAGATTGGAAGAAAGAACAAGACTCTTCAATTGCAAAGCTACTTGCGACTCAAACCGCTGTGATGTCTAAATTGGCGTCTGATATTAATGAAATAAAATCTCAGAACACTCAGATTCAGGCATCTAATATGGACATACACAAGTCTAACGAGGAGATAGTTAAATCTATGTCCTTCATAAACCAGCAATTTGAGGAGCTGAAAAAAGAAGTTGAAGACCTAAGAAAGGAACGCCGGGAACAGAGACAATATATAGAAAATCTAGAGAAAAGACTACAAGATCTACAACATAAATCCAGGTCGTCGGGCATTGAAATCCGTAATATACCACAATGTAACACTGAAACCAATGCCACTCTTGCAAAAACGGTATGCAGCATTGGCGAAGCTATCGGAGTATCCATAAAAGACTCTGATCTGAGGGATATTTATCGCTTGCCCGGGAAACCATCGGATACCCCTACTACTGCACGACCGATAATAGCTGAATTGTCTTCTGTTATGAAAAAGGAAACACTCATATCTGCAGTTCGAACATTCAACAAAGCCAAGGACAAGGAAGATAAATTAAATACTGGTCTCATTGGCCTTCCAGGAACTTGCCAGCCGGTTTATGTCACGGAACAGCTTCCGGGTAACACCAAAAAACTGTTCTACCAATCGAGAGAGTTTGCGAAAAACCACAAGTACAAATTCTGCTGGGTATCCAACGGGAACATATTTTTGCGCAAAAAGGAAGGAGACAAACAATTGTTAATCAACTCTGAAAAATGTCTTCAGAATATAGACTACACTGGCTTGTGACTGGTAATCCGTATAGTTAAGATTATTATATTAGCATACATCTGTTTACTATTATTGTCTTTCGATATTGTATTTGTTTCTAAATCTAAAAGGATACACAATTTATTTAACACTCACATAACCACACAAAAAAAAACTCATCATGGAAAACGCACTCTATACAAAAATACACTCACAACTCACTCCCACAAAATCACCTGGTACAACAACTACTTTTACACAAAAAAGCAAATATTAAACGACATAATTTTATATACTAAACAAACCCTCACAATAGAAGTCGTACATTTGAGTCACCTCACGTTACTTCTACTCTCTCCCAATGGCTAGCATCAATAGTATATGCAACGAGTTGGACTCGCTGACAGTGGGTAACTCATTTAACTGTGCCCCAGAAAAGTGTATTGAATATGTCAACACTACCAATACCAGCATAAAAATACTACACTTAAACATCCGTAGCTTAAATAAAAACTTTGACCAACTCCAGGTACTAATGCACTCAACAAAACTTGATTTAGACGTGGTTATTCTTACTGAGTGTTGGCTTAGTAAAGTCAGTAATATGCCTGTATTGGCTGGATATGACTCATATTTTACTGAAATAAATAGTAACCAAAATGATGGAATTGTTATCTTTACAAAACAAGCTCTCCGAACCACTGTGTGGGAACCTCAATTTGACGCTGGAAATTGCTTGGTATCTCATTTAATTAACCAAAATATTGCTATTGTAGCAGTGTACCGATCCCCGTCATACAGTTCCAAGGAAAGTACCGAAAGTTTTTTGGATAGTTTAAATAGTGTCTACGCAAGCCTCTCCTCCTACAAAAATATAGTGCTCATAGGTGATATTAATATAGACCTCAAACCCAATAGTACAGATGACCGCTGTTTCAACTATCTCATTCTAAATGCTTCCCACGGTCTTCTTCCAACCCACAGGTACAACACTCGGCTGGATAACTGTCTAGATCATGCACTCGTTAAAACTACCCTTCCTGTTACTACCCTTGTTCTAGACTCTCACATTACGGACCACAAACCGGTGCTACTTAATATTGCTAACACAAACCCTGATAATAAACCACTCCACATAGCTACCTGCATAGACTATGATGCAGTTAAGTTAGATTTAGAAAACTCGGATTTTACCCAATTGTACAAAATTATTGACCCCAATATATCCATGAATATGTTTATAGGCATTATTTCTTCAGTAATTGATAAACACACTAGACAAATTAAAATCCCAAGGAAAAAAAGAATAATCAAACCATGGATAACCACCGGCCTATTAAAGTGTATACAAAACCGTGACCGGATGCACAACAGATCAAGAAAAGATCCCAATAATCTTATTCTAAAAATTACCTACACGCGGTACCGGAATTTTTGTAATGATCTGCTCCGGAAACTAAAAATAGCCCATGAAAAACGCGAACTTGAAAAATCTCGTAACAACCCCAAAGCCCTTTGGAAAACGATAAAACAAATCACCAATACCATCAAAAAGAAAACTAGCCCAGTAGAACTGTTGGACATCTGTGACAACGCTACTTCATCTGTAAACGAAGTATGTAGGTTCTTCTGTAACATAGGCACTAACTTGGCAGAAAAAATCTTGTCCCAATCTCACCAACCTACAAACCCACCTAAGAGATCATGTCAAAACATTTCGTCCAGCCCCGCCAACTCCCTTGTGATACTTGAAGTTGATGAATCAGAAGTGGAGTCTCTTATTCTGCAACTGCGTAATGATTGCGCAATTGGTTGGGATGGCATATCTCCCCTAGTGCTAAAGAGTTGCCGCCAGACCCTGACGCCACCTTTGACGTTTATCCTTAACTCCTGCATCCAAAAAGGCATCTTTCCTGATGCGCTAAAGAAAGCTATCATCCACCCAATTCATAAGGGAGGGAACAGAAACTGTGTCAACAATTACAGACCCATATCGGTCCTATCAGCACTCTCGAAGATACTAGAAAGGATCCTAAATAACGGTTTAAGCAAATTCCTCAACAAACATCAGCTCATAGCTGATAATCAGTATGGATTTCGCACAGGTATTTCTACTGAAGACGCAGTTCTTGAGCTATCACAACTGGTTGCGAGGCATCTTGACAGTAGAGCCAAAAGTCTTGGGATCTTCTTAGATCTCTCTAAAGCATTTGACGCGGTCTCTGTTCCCAAACTTATCTCTAAATTGGAACTCCTAGGGGTACGAGGAAATACCCTCAAAATTTTCAAAGATTACCTTCATAACCGGACTCAACGAGTAAAAATTGGAGAGCATATAAGTGAAGAAGTTTCGACCACTTACGGTGTGCCCCAGGGAAGCATTTTAGGCCCCAGCCTCTTTCTAATATACGTCAATGAGTTGTGCAGAATGACCATCCCCTACTCCAAGATCATTGCGTATGCTGATGACACTGCAGTCATAGTTCACGGACCAACTTGGGATAGCGTTAAGCGCTACGCAGAAGCGGCAATGTCAACTATAATGGAATGGCTCAACCATAACTTGCTTACCCTAAACTGCGACAAAACATCGTACATTCCCTTCGCTATCCGGCGTAACAACCTGCCCGACAAATCCTTCTCCATAATAGCGCACACCTGCTCCAAACAATCCCCACAATGCTCATGTCCGACGCTTGTCAAAACTGATAATGTGAAATATCTGGGTGTCCAAATAGACGGAGGACTACGATGGGACAAACATGTTGACGCCACTGCCACTAGATGTTTAAAACTTTTGCATACTTTTAAATCCCTTAGAGACTCGGCTGCGCCTGATACCCTGAAGATGGTGTACTATGCATTATGCCAATCCGTCGTTGGATATTGCATTGCAGTATGGGGTGGTGCAAACAAAACCAGTCTTCTGAGGATTGAAAGAGCGCAGAGAGCCGTACTGAAGGTGATGTCGCGCAAACCATATCGCTATCCCACTACACAATTATACGCTGATTCTAAAGTACTCACAGTGCGTCAGCTTTTTGTACTGCAATCTACTGTTAGAAAACACGCTAGTGTTCCCCCAACTGACCCTAAAAAAAGGAAGAAACTACCCCTCAGCACCCCTCACAAAACCGCCTTCGCTCAACATCAATACTACACATTGAGTACACACATATACAAACAAGTCCACAAAAACCTAAACATTGTCGATCTAAATAAGTATGAATTAAAATCAAAATTAACGGAATGGCTACTGGAACAAGACTATCTACAAACAGAATCCTTACTTAAGTACGTCTCCTAACTACCTACATATCCCCAATCACACACAACACACCAACACACACACACACACATACACACACATACACACACACACACACACACACACACACACACACACACACACACACACACACACACACACACACACACACACACGCAGACAGACACACACATCTCGTATAAAATATGTAAATTAAATTAGCTTTATATTCATAATCACTAAGGTAGATCGACACAGTCCACTTTTATACTTATAGCATCACTTGATAAGCTGAATCACTGTCTCTCAAGATACAGGTTACCTAGTTTGAGAGGCAGGGTTTTCCATATTGTGTACAGATATCAGTTCCTAGATTGTATTTCATTGTGTTACTACCTAAGCTCATTTAAATTGTGTTTACTTAAAACATGTTAAATCTGTGTTTTTGTGAAATAAAGTTTTATTATTATTATTATTATTATTATTACTTCTACTGGTTCGCAAAATAAATATCTTTTTATTTACCAATCTGTTGGGTAAATAGTCGTCAATCAACTCCTTTGAATCGGGCGATTAATTGGGGTTACTTTACGTACCCTATTCAATATTTTAATCATTCGCAGGAAACTGTCTACTGTATCAGAATGGGGGTTAGGGATACATAATCTCAGAGTTGCCAAAACCCATCTGAGAAACCCTATTTTTCCAATCTCTTGAGGCTTTCCTTTGAATCAGTGTTGATAAGCATCTTGTACCTACCTTATTTAGATACCTGTTACTTTTCAGTTACTCCTTCCTATCTGATTTCGATAAGGGTTGTGTGCCTCATATGGCTGAGTGTTGTATGTACCTTATCCTATGTTAGAAAAAGCTACAAATAATATATGTATACAAGATTTACACAATGTGTTTGCATAATAAGTATTATAATTTTGAACAGATAAAAAAATGTATGTACCTATTTTTCATTTGGAAAAATGGTAATTAAACTAAGAAGTTTTTCGTCCGAGATGATTTATTTATTTAATACTTCAAGCACATAAATGTACAGAGGTGGACTTAATGCCATAGGAATTTTATACCAATCAACTTTTGGGTGATGCAGAGACAAACAGTGGTAGGTGCAATCATGAACTTTGAGGAACTATTAAAACTATGAATATAATCTATATACCTAATTACATATAAATCTAAGCACAAATAAATATACATAAATACATGAATATACTTACTAAAAAGAAAAAGAAGAAGAAACAATGAGAAAATATTACCATTGTGATGATACTGCCAGCTTCTTTCGAATGTGCTCGCGAACCTTAACTTTAAAGGATAATCGGTTGGTTTCCATCCTGATTTCCTGGGGAGCGCATTCCACAGAAAGATAGACTGAACGAAGAAGCAAGAGTGAAAGAAGTCTGTGCGGTGAGTGGGACATTGGAGAACAAGGTGGTCAGCGCCTTTCGCTCTTTGCGCTGGCGTATGGTCAACAACTTTAGAAGCGACCGATGCGCAGAGACATGATCATATTTACGCAGATTGAAAACGAATTGAATGCAGTTATTGAGAAGACGGTTAACTTTGTTGAGGAGATCTGCATTCAGGTCATAGTAGCACACATCACCATAATCGATGATAGGGAAAATAAGGGACTGTACAAGCACTGTCTTCGTACTTGATGGTAATAAATTTTTCAAACGGTACAGAGCCCGCAGCATACCAGTAACCTTTTGGCTCACCCTAGCGACTTAAGTTTGCCAGTTCAGGATACAATCTACCTTGCTAATACTACGAGAACTGCCAATGATGATCGCCTGACACTTCGTAGGGTTTACAGATAAGCCAAATCTATCAGACCAGGTTTTTATGGCTATCAAGTCATTATTTGATTTGTCGATAGCGTCAGGTAATTCATCAACCTTCCCCTGACAGTACAACTGCAAGTCATCTGTATACAGATGATACGCACACTGAAGTTCGGAAGTTATAAGATTAATAAAAATTGAAAACAGAAGAGTAGAAAGTATACCACCTTGAGGAACGCCAATTTCCAAATCACACCAGCTAGAAGAAGAATCCCCAAGATGAACGAACTGCTGACGTTCCTAAAGGTAAGAGGAGAACCATTGCAGTGCTTCGGGAGAGACCATAATATAGGACAGAATGGCTAACAGGATTGACGGTATTGAAGGAATTTTAGAAATCAACCAACACTAGAACAGTAGCTTTGGTGTCTTCCAGTCCTGCCCTTATATCGCCGGTCACTTTAAGGAGTGCGGATACAGTGCTGTGCCCATGCTTAAACCCAGATTGGAGAGGACTAATAATTGAGTTACAATGAAAAATTTGGAGAATTGTTTGTGGAAGCCTCGAACACTTTGGATAGGAAGGGAAGGATAGAAATTGGACGGAAGTCAGTGGGAAGAGAGAAATTGGAAACCTTAGATAGTGAACAAACATAGGCTTTGCGCCACAGGGAAGGGAATACTCCGGAGTACAAGGAAAAATTTATAATGTGGGTAATCGCGGGTAGGAGATGATCCAGAATAGTAATGATCATACCACGGGTGATATTGTCACATCCCACCGCTTTCGATTTGATGGAGAGAATGATTTTTCTGATCTCTCCCGGTTAAACTGGAATGAAACTGTAAGAATTAGTATGAGGACGCGATAGACCAGATATTAGAAACAGAGTTTGTTGCTTGGATAGACGATCCATGGTAGAAACAGTGGAGAAATGCCGGTTGAGATCGATGATCTATTTTTATTATTTTATTTCATGTATATTTCAAGACACACTATACTCTCGTCAAGTATTAATCATAATAACATAGAAGGAAAACAAGACCTTAGGTAAATCATTATTATTGTTGCATCGATAATTTTAATTTTCTAGTGATATATTTCTTGGAAACATCGTTAACTAAGTGTTTGAAATTTATGATGTACCTACTTACTTATATTCTCGATCAAGTTGTGTGACTGTCTTCAAATACTTTAAACCATCTGGGCTATTCACAATCTGGGTCAACTTTCAGAATCACCCGACTGGATTGAAATCCGTACTTCAAATCCGTCCTCAGTCAGTTCATATTTGTTAACCACGAGCCGGGCGATTGAAATCCGCATGATATTGGCCTTAAGACATCTTCAGGTGACCGGAAAAGACTATCGGATATGGAAATCAGAAACATGGGCCTGGTATACAAATTTATATTTTATTTGTTTTTACATACATGCCTTTGTAAGTAAAATCTGTATTTCTAGAAGTCAGAGAATAGATACGCACTCCATTGTATTCAAATCCCATGCAATAGGGTGAGAGAATATTGCCATCAACCGGGCTCAAATTCAAACGTATTTTCTAACTGAACAGACAGCTGTGCTGCTGGGGAGTTTGTTGCGCCACTTCTTCTCCCCAGCGAAAGCACTAGGAAGTGGTGAAGGGCGGGCGTTTTGGGGGACTGACTTTTGTAATTTTGACGTTCGAAAAGTGCCGATTCTCAGCCTAGTTTGAATATATGACTTTTGATTTTGAAATCTTGGACACCTTCTGAGAGTTTAATGGAAATTCACTATAACACTGTTCACACCAAGCTCTACATGTGCACTATTACAAAGCAAATAATGCCTTTCTGGGCAAACGATTCTCTAAATAAACACACCACAACATGCTGACGTTCATGGCTTAACATTTCTCCTCCATAATAGTTTCTAGAAGCTGAGTTATTGTGGGGAAGTTAAATTCATTTATTTCGCTAGATTAGTTGCGGGCGACATCTCCACTCGTTTATAAAATTTTGTAAATCGCTTGTAAGCCAGTGACAGCTATGAAATATTCCGTGAGGCACAGCTTCCTATCCCATTATATTTTACAGATGGAAAGCAGAATTTTTTAGAAAGTCGTCGGAATAAATATTGGTTTGTACCAATAGGTACCTTTTTTTTTTTTTTTGTTCCGGGGTGGAAAATCCTCATGGATGTCCGCCGCCCTGGGGCGGGCGGCGGGGTCTGTCAGACTCTTACTGACTAAAAACCACCCCGGTGTTCCATCTCACACCTACGCCGGGGTTCGCGGGAACGTACGATCCTTCCGCAACCCCCGGCTGGTGCCGGCCCGCCTCTGCGGGCCCCGTCTGGTCAGGGGGGGAGTGAGGTGTTTGACTCCCCCCGCGACGTCTAAGAAGGGCGCGCGTGGAACACATCGCGCCGCCACCTCGGGTCCTGATGTGTGGCGGGCGACGGACGTCCCCGAGTCCGTCGCCCCTGGACCCGTTTAGGGGGGCCGGAAGAGGGCGTTGTCCGCCCTCCGCCGACGCCCGGTGCGCCTGCTGCGGGCAGGCTGAGTGGACGAGATCTCCCTCTCCCTTTCCGCAGCCGAAACGGTCGTCTCGCAGAAGGAAACCACCGCGTCCCAGGACTCCTCGCTGTCGACCATCGACTCGACCACGGCCGGCAGCGAGAGGTCACTGCCTACTTCTGAGATGAGGGCACGGCGCGGCTCCTCCCAAGCGGCACACTCTGCCAGCGTATGCCACGCCGTGTCCTCCCGGCAGTCGACGCAGTGGTGACACCGGGCGTCCGGCTCCCTGTTAATGCGACACAGGTACTTCCCGAAGCAACCATGCCCCGAGAGCACCTGCGTCACCCGAAACGACAGGGAGCCGTGCCTCCTCCCGAGCCAGCGCTCAAGTACTGGCCGGAACCAATAGGTACCTATTCCAACTACTTTTTGGTCCCCTTCGCGAACAAAGCTTCGGGATCATAACTGCAATGATAGATAGCATTAAATTCTAAACTGAATTCGAGGAATCAATTTGAATATCGTATTGCGAGTATTGATACGGACGTAATGCTTTTAGCAAATGTTTACCAGATTTGCTTCAACCAAAGTTATCACGATAAATGCAAATGCTCTACAGGGCCCTATTAATAACAGGACCCCCTGGTTCTCCTTTAGTTTAATACCTGGACGACACTAAGTTATTATACAAGGTGCATGGCTGGCAATATCCTGCAGTTCACGAACAACAAGATGCTGCAGTCGCTACACACGATGCTAACAAGATGTCGCCTCAGAAATTTAGATAGAATATTAAATCCAGGCAAAATGAAGATGACAACAGCCATCAATATTTTCTCGAATAGCTTACAAACAAATCGAGTAAATTTTCTATACAAAACCACCACATTACTCGTTTAATATTAAAGAAAATAGACGCAGATGGTACGTCCGTCCTTCCAAAAAAAGTATAGCAGTAATTTATTTTCCTGAAAAAAATTACTTTGCCTCCATATCAGTAGGTATGTCTAATAAGTCTGATGTAACCGAACAGTAGGTACGTTTTTTCCGACTTCACTGAAGCTGAAAGAGGGTAATAGGAATATTTGTTATGAATGAAATATTATGCATATTCCTGGTTGTATATCTGCTTTCAGGTATTATTTGTATTGAGGGATTCGCTGATATAGGGTTCCTCCCTTATAGCATTACCTACATAATATATGTTATCTTCAGCTATGTTATTATTGTATGTTTTTGTTGCAATTTGGCATAAGCAAGGCTTCTATGATTAATTGATTACGTCGAACAAGCGATGGAGAGCAACAGAATTCACGTCTCAAGGTTAGCTTTGAGGTTTTCAATCCACCCAGAGCGTTCTGACTCGGCAGACCGGAACACATCGTCCATCAAACTGTTGAATGGAAAATAAAATATAAGGAACTAATATAAAAAAAATGCTTCCCGAATCACGCCAAAAGTTGACCGAGCGTATGTAGAGTCAGTTTATGTAGAGTCAGTTTATAGAACTCCGGACGAATATTTCGCCATATTCGTCGTTGGCAGCCAACAAAAATATTACGACACTCCAACCAACAACTAAAAAGTTGGAGTGATTGATCTACCTTCGAATGTTTTTAGCATATTTTAGAAGCTTTAGAATATTGAAACATCATACCTACTGGGAACAGTCAGTTTCAAAAAGATGTATATACATATGTTTGTGGCTACACAATAGTACTATACATTACACATTAAAACAATATTATGGAACAAAGATAGTAGACAACTAAATGAATTCTTGTCGTTGTTGTTTCTTATCATCTTTTTGATGATGACTGTACAGACTGTACTCAAATAAAGACCACGAGTCAATGTTGTAAATGAACCTATATCGTTCTCATAGAGACGCGAGTAATCCTTGATAAACACGGGATTGAGATCCCGGAGTCCGGGATTATTGCAGGACAGGCTAGCCGAGGCCGTCAGATACCGAGAGATGGTTTTAATGCGATATTAGCGAGTTAACTCCCGCGCTGGCCCGCACTAAAGCAATATGTGATAATCATTAGATGGGCGTCCTTCCCCTCCCATGTTTAAGTGATAGATAATGGACTAATATCATATACCCTAACACTTCTTGTTTGTAAACATAGTTGTGATTACAGTTTGATGGACTTCTTAGTAGATTAGTGGTAATCTATTACATTGTGAGTGCTTTAGTGTTTGTGCAGTGTGTGCATCACTTCTGTTCTGACTTTGCTCCTTCTTTTTCTTTATAGGGAGAGGAAACTTATTATCAATAAATATTATTATTATGATAGAGCAGTGAATCTGTGAATACAAAACATACATAATCAGTCTATAATGTTCCCCCTGCTAGGACACTGGCCTCGTCTATATTCGGCTGACCACGCAAGCCCAGTGCGGGTTGGTAGATAGCACATGTCTTAGAAGTTTTGATTCCAGGACATGCCGGTTTCCTCACGATGTTTTCCTTCACCGTGTTGAGAGCAGTGGTGATGAAATTATTTACACATAATAAAGCGCCTGTCTGGGTTCCAGGACCTTAAGTCGGGGCTGTTACCACTGGGCTACCACAGCTCCGTGAATCAATCTCAATAAATCTGTGAATAATAACACATAACATCACCCTAGTCCCAAAAGGGTTCGGCAGAGGTGTATAGTAAGACCATTTCGCCAGTAATGTTTAAGTCTCATATAGGGGCGACTGGGGGCGATTGCCAACAACCGTACACAAGACCAGACTTCTGCTAAGTAGTGGGAAAATTCTTAATGAAGGGTAACGGGTACAATTTACAATTATTCTTGGTAGACTTTGTTATATAAGTATGATAAGTAGAGGTCGACGATGCCTAGAAAATAATGACTTTTTTTTTAATAATCCCTTAGTTAATATCTTATACACATGATGTTCATATAAACGGGTACGTTTTATAATATTGTCTACTTGCAATATTTCTAGAAGTTTTCTCTGCGTGATGCTCGTAAGACCTTTTGTTATATGTGTGTTCAAGAATACTTTATAGATGTTTTGAAAACTCATCTTACGCGTATCGAGGACTTTGGCAATAATGCTTTTAAAATATAAATATTACTTTCAAATGAAATGATGTGTCTAGGCACGATTCATTTCCTGTTGATACAAAAATATGTGATAAATCTGTCCTCCACCTAAATAATAAATAACAGCGGTCTCATTCGAATTTTTACTACGGATCTCGATAGCTATTTCGTTTTCTGAGCAAAAGAAATATGTTTATGGGTCTGTTTGTGCGATGGCAAGACCTTTGTTTACGTCAACGTTACGGCTGCGTTTTGTTGCGCAGCTTCATACTCCTAGCACGAAATAAAGTATTGAACAAGGAGCAAATAGGTACACATATATCTTTACATATATGTGGTTACAACAGGCCTCATACAAACAAATAACAGATTTTATGCATCAATTTCCTTCTTGTAGAGATAGCATCTATCGCATAGATATCGAGACTCGTCGGTACCTACAGCTCCCAGAGATTCGATTTAATTTTTGCAAGAGGGTGCAGCGATGCATCGCAATATCGGCCGATGTCATCAAGCTTAGATAGATTGAGGGCGCTGTTGAGTCTATCAATCAGTTATATCAGTGGTGGAGAACAGTTGGGTATCACAAGAGAGAGGAAAGGGCGCCCTTCGCTCGAATAAATCAATAGACGGATCGCTTACCGTGATTTAGTTTACTGTTACTTATGTCACTCGTTTTATTGCGTCGTATAAGTTTTGTATATAAAAATCTCTCGATATTATGTACTTTATTGTTTCGATTGTTATTAGTGATTGCTTTTGTTATTGATGTCATAGGTAACTAGAATATCTATGCATTACTCTATCAATTGTATAGTTTATCTATCACAAGAGTCTACGATGTTTTTGCGCGAGCTTATTTCACTTTACTGATTCTCCAGTTCTCAGTCACTGAAAAACATGTCACTTCGATCTGACAGTGAAAAACAACCCTCGCGTCATTTGTCAACGTCAGCCACTCAACGCGGGGCAAAACATAATTTCATAAAGACATCGTTGTTCTTGTTACGCTGCACTGAGCTCAGCCACTTTTTACAGTATCCCCGTCATCGAATTACTTGATAAATTCTCCACCTTAGGAGCGAAGCTTTACATCAAATTATTAACAAGCAGCGCACCTTTGAAGCAAGGAAATAAGCTTGTTTTCTTTGTTAATCGAAAATGAATTAAATAATCCAGGAAAGGTAGATTTGTACAAATGTGTTGACAGGATAAAATATATTTTTCACTGAAGATAAATATGTAATGTTTATTTATAATTTGTCACGCAAATTATACAAGTTGAAGATGTTTTTGCAAGTAGTAATTGTAAACAAAACCATCGTGAGGCAACCGGCATGTCCTAGAACCAAAACTTCGAAGACACGTGGAAACATAACATGTCACTTGGCAACACCAAGTGACATGTCATGTTTGAATAAAATTCCGCAATACCACAGTATTGCGGAACTTTATTCGAACTACCACTAAAACTGCGCTTGCACAATCCATTTTACTTCTCATCCTTGACTACGCTGATGTCAGTTATCCAGATCTTACTGAGGCACAACTAGATAAACTTGAGCGACTTCAAAACTTTTGCATAAGATTTATATTTGGCCTGCGCAAATATGATCATATATCTAAATTTCGGACAATGCTCAAGTGGCTTCCCATACGTCTTGGCCGGAATTCTCATATCAGGATCTCATCTCAGGACTTTCAGGTCTAAAATATTTTGTTTAATCCTAAAACCCCCTCTTATCTTAAAGAACGTTTCAAGTTCCTTCATGACACAGATAGGTAACTCGGATATCTATCCGAGGTCATCGGAAAACCTGAGATTGAAGATGCCGATGCATTCCACCAGTTTCTATGACAAATCTTTTACTGTTCAAGCAGTACGGTTATGGAGGAATGACTTGCCCGTGTCGGTAAGGCGTGCACTTTTAAAATTATGATAAAAAAACACTTCCTCGCTCCTTAAACATCATTATATTTTTTGCTCCTGTTTCATGTTTGTTATTATATACATATTTATTCAGATTAGTATAATATTGTATGTATTTATTGTATTATGTAAATATACACCACAGACTACCTACAGTATTTGTCTCTCCTTCCCCTTTTTAATCTATCCAAAGGTTGTCTTTAAAAGATCGCTCTTAGCGATAAGGGCGTCCATTGTGTCACCCCCAGTAAAATTTATATATTTATGTCTGTAATTTAGTATGGTGTACATAATAAAGAGTATTCTATTCTATTCTACCAACCTGTTTTGGGCCCGTATGGTGGATTAAGGCCCACTCCCTCTCACAGAGCGGCTTGTGTCCTAGCAGTAGGAACTTTATAGGCCGATTATGTAAACAAAAACAGATAAATAAATACATGTTATTTCAGAAAAAAACACTTTGAAGATCCACCACAGAAACAATTTTCCAAGTAAAATAAAAATAACATTACAGAAAAGATAGGTTTATCTGTGTATGTATGTACGTATATTATGTTGGTAGGGACACATATTGGACGAACGGCGATCGAGCTTGTAGTAGGCACCGAGCCATAAGGTATTGTTTATTTGCAACATGCTTTTCAATTCCCATTGTATTTGCTTTTCATTTTGCCGGTGTGCTACAAAAATATGGAAAACGAAATCGATCACAGTAGCTGCGTATCATTATTACTTCTAGGTGGAGTTACGAGATAATTGTTTGCAAACGATTAGTCTAATGACAAATGAGACGAGGGTTGTCCGGGTACAGTCACCGCGTGTGATTTTGTCACGGAGACCGTTGATTAAGTAACGTCAATCTGCCCGTACTTCAATTTGTTCACAAAACAATAAAACAGATACCCGTGAAAAGCGGGAGCCCCTTTCGATATAGTTGGTTTTGGATGTAACACAAAGGAAACTGATAAATAATTCAAATGCTGCAATGCGGTCTTCAAGAAATTGACAAGGAATGTAGTCGCGTGTGTAGTGGCACTGTGGAACTGTGAGGCGTAATAGTGCACTTGAGGCATATTTGACGACTTAAATCGAGTCTACATGCCCAGATATTGCGTGCAAGTTTAACAAGCTTTGTATCGCAGGCACAGCATTGTATTGCTTTCTGAGGCGTAGCTTATGGCTCTAATCTAGTGGACACAGAATCAGTCAACAAAATATGCGACAGTGTTCTGAGTGTGAACTTTGGCAGTATAAGTATTTGATTCCATGAGATTATTTATTTTACATTTTGACTAGTTATACGAACATAAATGTAGGGGGAACAGTTGATATTGTTTTTCACGATTTCAGGGTTTTTCCTATAGTAAAAGTTGTTCATATTGATGACTAGAATTACCCCCTTTAAGGATTAAAACGATCAAAATGTAAGGGTGTATATTCGCCGGTTATACCAAAAAGGAGAAAGGAGTATGTAAGGATCTTAGTAGTTAGCGTTCTACAGTTTCTGCCTAACCCCATGGTAGCAAGGCATGTATGTACAGACACCAGCACATCAACCTACTACAATCTGTCAAATTTCTTTAATAGATTTTCAACTTTATCTCTTATCATAAGGTTCAAAGTTGACTGGGAAAATTTGACAGTTTCGGGTAGCCTGATGTGCTGGCGTGTGTACATAAACCAAAATACTTAGTTACATCGTACATTCAGTCATCAGTTTCACTGATAAACTTTCATTCTTGATTCATCATAATCACGGTATTATGTGAAAACCGCATATCGTAGTTGCGAGTAGCGAGCTTTTCAACAAATTGGAGCGGTCGTGGCTAACAAAAAGTAAAGTAATTAACGTTTCAGTGGTTTGAAAGTTCCCTCAATCCACGCGTGAGCTGAATGAAACGCCGGCAAACGGCTATAAAATACTATTATTATATTAATAATCCTGAACGGAACTCCATTCGTAAATGTTTGAAGTTAATTAATAAATATAGAACGTGAACACAGTATTCATGTGTATATAATCGAAATGAAATATGATATTGTTGTATCAGTTGGTGCTAACAACCAATTAATTATGAAATTCAATTTGACCGATCAATTTACTCGTACATCGTTATCAGATCATACAAAGGAGGAGTATAGTTTTACCTGCTATTACTTACTAATCACATTATTAACACCGCAATTAAGTATGCATTAAGAAATTAATAAACAATCTACTAACGGTTCTTTTATAAGCGTTATTACGCAAGCCAAAACGTTCGCAGCATTCGTAAACACCTCAAACCTGCCGATTAATGAAGGAACCATCCGAAAAATGTCTATCCCAAGTATCCCTATCACGTAACGAAATATCTATAATTTGATGGGAGGAATTTCATTAATACGCACCTAAGTTCCTAATTTTGTCGAGAGTCCGAAAATAACAGGACTATCAGCATGAATTGAATATGGATATAATTCTCATTAATATATTGATTATAATTCAGTTACCAAAAAGGCTACATCTTCATTGAATATTTAAGCAAGGGCCGCGGGCGATCAGTATTCTGGTCAGATGCTGTTAGTTTGGTTAGGGAGCTTCAAGAGTCTCAGAGGCGATTCCCTAAACAGGTTATCTAACCGCATTTATATCGTTGGCGTAACACAAATATTAGCATAATTAGTTCGACGTACATTGCTTAAATATGTGAACTTGCCTCATCTGATCAATTGTGCGCTTAGGATCATATTATGTTCGTCAAAAACGTGTCAAAGGTAAAACATTATATACCAAACAGTAACATGCCTGTAGCTAGTTGCCTCATTTTTCAAACAAATCCAAAAAATGCTTACACATTTATCTTCCTGTCACAAATGTAGGTCTTATTCGGATTTGAATTCTATGTACCTGTGCCTGTCTGGCTCTGGAAAAATCATTTTTATTGAACAAACCAGCACTCTAGTTTCGTAACACACAATCAATCTTAATCTGAATAATTTTGCTAATCCATTGCTTTAGGTATATGTTTGAAAAATGTGTCTGCTTAGCAATTAATGTTGTTGAACTGTCAAAATGAAACCCATTGCCATTGATAGTGCAATGTGTGTGTGTGTGTGTGTGTGTGTGTGTGGTGATGCAATTACCCCGCGGGATCACGCAAAAAGGGACATGTGAATGTTATCGAAAAATTTAAAAAGGTTTTCGTGCTTACCTATGACGTAGTAATTCTTCACGTAAAAATTGATTCCTTATCCGCTTATTAAAGTACTAATAAGGAGAAATTGGTTGAGGTTTTAAACAATAGTATTTTTTATTCAAAATACATTAATTTGGAACAGTCAGTCGATTTTAAGCACAGAATTTTTCAAAGCTTTTTTTACACTCACATAACACACACACACACACATAACATCACGCCTATAATCCCCGATGGGTTAGGCAGAGGTGTACCTATAGTACATCATATGGTGCGAGCCTATTCCCATAAACCACACTCATAAGATTTAAAACATAGAGTTTGTACAGAATCGTAGCAGTACCTAAGCTACAATGTATAGTTATAGGTTACGACCTCATTCTATAAGTCAGAAGCAATTCGGTGCGATACTAGTTAAGCTGGGTGGCACTGCGCTTGAAGTACACCATAAACGAATGATAGCCTATGCGGTCTGGTGCAAGTATAGGCTGGGCTTAGGATCAATCTTCGGGATGTACTCGTATGTTACTGGAAAAGCACTAACTGTGGAAAATCTAAACCTGTTCGAGCTAATCATGGTCTTTACCAACTTATAGCGGAAAGAGTCTAGGAATAGTTATATACAGGGTTATTGGTAAAACATTAACAACCTCTGAAGAGGTCATTGTACTCATCATTATGAACAACTTTTACTATGGAACCAAACTTGAAATCGCGAAAAATAATCAGCTGTTCCCTACATGTATGTTCGTATAACTCGTCAAAATGTAGGCAACAGCTGATTTTTTTTCGCGATTTCAGGTTTGGTCCCGTAGTAAAAGTTGTTCATAATGATGAGTACAATTACCTCTTAAGAGGTTGTTAATGTTTTACCAAAAACCCTGTATAAGTGACGGAGAAGGTATGTGTGTCTCGTTTATTATCAGCCATATTTTAATTACTGTGGGCATACTATAAATAGTGTTGGTTATTGCGCAATAGAAAAACCGTTTGCAGTTCAAATCAGATTATAATTTTACGAACAAATTCATGATACTAGCGAATCACACACTGTAGGTACACGACACAACCAGATACGGAACGCGGGACAGTTCTCAGCACATGTTGTTTTTACGATGTCCAATGTCCAGGAGAGCCGCCTCGCTGCTCGCTCTCCTTGGCTCCCCACGAACTAAGGCTAAACTCTGTCAAGCGCCACCAGATGGCGCTAGCGTTCCGAATAATCAAACGAATGACCGGATGCGACATAAGTAGTATATTCGTCGTTCAATGTTGTTATATACCTACACAAAGTTGCAACAACGCATTCATTTAGGGGTCGCCTGGTGCTATAATATTAAATGATTACAAGTATTTCACCAGAATTGAACTTCTTTGTCAATACTAGAACTTCAAGCATACCTAATAAGAAATGAAAAACTCAATGAAAAACGACTGCTTCATCCGGACGAGTTGGGTGAACGAATTCGTCATAACACTTAGATGTGTTGTGTGTAGGTAAGTTTTACCACTAAAGGTGCTTTTAAAGTTACATTTATAAAACACAATTCCCAGCGGAGGCATGTTACGAAAACCATAACCCAGTAGAAAGAAAAAACAGCGAATGTCGGAAACATTTTCACGATTGATTTGATTTTATTACAATAACTGCACAGACCGACGTCTGTAGGGATTATAAAACGCTTGTTATCCAGCTCACAACCGCAAAAACTAAACAAAGATGGCGATAAACAGTATTACAAGCTTCAGTTGGATTACTACGGACTAATTTTAGAAACCTTATACCGACCCGAGGGATTTAGAATAGGTATTGTGATTGTGAGCAAACTCATACCTATGGTTTATTTTAATACTAGCTGCGCCCCGCGGTTTCACCCGCATCAGTGTCGATCCCGTGGAAAAATCGGAACAAAAAGTAACCTATATGTTAAATCCAGGGTGTCAGCTACGTCCATACAAAATTTTATCAAAATTGGTCCAGCCGTACACACACACTCACAAACTTTCGCCTTTATAATATTAGTGTGATAAGTTTTGGGTTTGCTACCTCAACGAGAGTATTTACAGCTAATGACAATGACGTCACCTGACTGTAGAATTGTCAATCTGACAGCAAACGTTCATGCAGGTAGTTGATTCTGCGATAAGGCCTAAATATAAAATCAACCAACTCGCATGATCGCAGTCCATAGCAGGATAAAGTCCTCTCCCAAAGTGCGCCATCAATTGAAGGGGCCCGTCAGGGTCGAAGCCTGCCGGTTCAGCGGGATTGTCCGAAAGGGTTACCGCTGGCCCGGAACATAAAGGGCTAAGGAAGGAACACGGGTGGGTTTTAGTCAGTAAGAGTCTGACACTCCCTTCCGCTCCACCCAGAGCGGGAGGGGTCATTTGATGATTTCACATCCAGAAAAAAAAAAGTGCGCCACAGCACCCGCGGGGTAATTGCGTAACACACTAACAGTAGCAATGGCTTTCATTTTGACAGTTCAAAAACATTAATTACGTCATTACGTTGTTGAGCAGACAAATTTTTCGAACATACTATGATGCAATGGATTAGCAATATCATTCGAAATGATTCAAATTGAGAATGATAATGTGTTACGCAATGAGGGTTTTCGTGAAAATTTACGACACCAGTTGGCACCACTGTGACAAGAGGTCTTCCAATATAAAATATATGATGACGTTCATCATTCGATTCATTCATTCGTTCATCATTCAGTCATGACTAAAGAAAATATATAGGCTCTTTGACAGATGCCTGGACCTGACGTATCAGTGCTGCCACCTAGCGAACGTCATTTCAGAAAACCCTCATTAGGTTGCTGGTCCCCGCATTTTCAGCGCCTTCCGCATTCAGTCAGTCCGAGCTGCCTTTTTGAACGTTAATTTCGACTGACATGAACAAAATGAAATTATATCGTATTCTGATTATATGCAAAGGGGCAGAAGAAACACATAAAATTGAGCTTGAACTTGACCTTGCTACATTCGTCGTGCCGCATTAAACATTCAAGAGATTATCGGGAGTTATGTTATGAGTTATTCATCTATGCATTATATCCGGTGACATCCCCGCACCCCGCACCCCGCGACCCCGCAACCCATGCCCGCGCGCACCCTTCGAAAAAGGGTAACCTTTACTCTTGTATTAGACAAATTGGTTCAAGGGGAAACCACTTCATGTAGTTTAATATTGTTTTGGCTTAAAAGATCGGTCAATATTTTGTTTTCTTTTCTTTTTTATTAAAGGGTTTTTTCTGACGCATTGAGACTTTTATAACAATACTAGCTAGCTGTGCCCCGTGGTTGCACCCGCATAAGTTTAAATCCCCTAGGAATATCGGGATAAAAAGTCCTATGTGTTAATCCTGGTTATAAACTATATGTGTGCCAAATTTCATCCAAATCCGTTCAGTAGTTTGTGCGTGAAGAAGTAACAAACATACAAACACACTCACAAACTTTCACCTTTGTTCACCGACTTCCAAAAAGAAAGGAGGTTATACTCAAATATGTTCGACATTGTGTTTTTTTTATCTTTGTTCATCAATTTCACCGTCAATATTGTGGACCTACACAAAAATTTTTTTTGTTTGGTAGGGTACTCTCGAGGTGGTCCCATTGGCATCAAGTTGGAATCTGATGAGAGGATCCCATGGAAATCGAGGGATATCCTCAAATTTTATAGGCAAACCTCTAGCGGTTTGAGTATTTTTTAAAAGTAACTTGAGCACTTACTCTCGGAAATCATCATTCGTAAAGTGGAGCTGATGATGAAGACCACAGATGGCTATCGGAACTATTCAATGATAAATATTTCACGGGTTGCAATTTGATTACTTTAATATGGTTGCTAAGCAATTTATGCTCGTCACAATGCGTATGGTGAGTGGTTGTTGAGTTCTCCTGGTTCTTACCCGACTCCTCAACAATTAACGGATGCTGGAAGCATCGGGAAAAGCAATATTTTGTAACATAATTTGCGCAATTGACATCTTGGGTTTGAAAGGGTATGCTCTCGAGGTGGTCTCATTGTCACCAAGTAAGAATATAAAAAGTGAAAAATAAAAACATTTTTACAAAAAAAAAAAAACAACCGGCTTCCAAAAAACAATACAAAGTGAAAAATAACTTTAACTTCGGAAGTCGGTGTCAATAAACGAAAATGCGGAACCAACGACGCCGACTTCCGAAATCTAAGTTATTTTTCACTTTGTACCTAATGTTTTTTTTGGAAGTCGGTTGTTTTTTTCGTTAAAATGTTTTAATACTAGTGTGATTAGTGTGATGTGATTATATAGGTTAGATGTAGGTACGGTTACATCTCATTAAATTGTATCAGAACAGGATTGTTCTTGGTTAACGTTTGATCAACAAGTTGTTGCTACAGGTGGACCGTTATGATCATACTCAGTACATTTCATAAGAAAATGGAAAATCGATAGGTGCAAAAACTTATCTTGGCTAATGGCATTTTAATGTAGTAAAAATTATTGTATTGGAAATCAGGCTAGCATAAAATTCTACTATATAATATACATATATGTGAAAGTTTTTATGATTGAATTGTTAGTTACCCAATCACGCAAAAACTGCTGAACGGATTTACTCATAGTGACAGTTCATAACCAGGATTCACTTTACTTTTTTTATCCTGCTAGTACCTATGTTTCCGTGGGATAATTTCCGACATTCACACGCGTGAAGCCAGTAGGTAATATTCGCCACAATAGTTCTTTAATTTCAAGTTATGTTTTTTAATTACTTTTTTATCACACCTGCTCTGAAAATACATACTAATTATACCAATTAGAGGGAAGAAACGCCTTTATCCCGCCCTTCAAATCCTTTCATCCCAAGGTATGGAAGTTTGTATGAAAATCCTTCCGACCCAAGGGTGGGAAGTATGTATGAAATTCCATTACATACCCGGTTTTTCTTTTTTTTTTAATTTGTCAGCTGTCATACTGCCAAGAGACTTTAACTGTCTACTAATTAAATTTCAAGTAAATTGTTACTGGCCACATACAGTTTTTTTTTTACCAGTTACCAACCTCCTTGGTGCATACAGAAAATTAAAAACGAAATTATTTATAATAGCTGCACTTTTAATAATTGTACTTTTAACTAAATATAAACATTTCTATGCATTTATGTCCATAATTTTCCTCGTAGGTGTAATAAAAAGCACTATACATCCCTCAGGATAAAGTACAGTTCCATACCTCAAATGGTTTGCGCCCCTCGCAAGCTCGTGGCGCAAATGCCATAATCTCGGTATGGAACTGTCACTTTCTTCCCTCTGAAGTAATGTACTATTTATTTAGCTACACTGTCCCACTGCTGAGCAAGGCCTCCCCTAAATCCTTCCAGGCATACTTTTCTAGAGCCACCTCGATCCAACCCTTGCGGTACGCGTCTAGATCGTCTAGCCACCTCTTCATGGGCGCCCCTTGGCGATGATAATTCAATATAGACAAACTAAATAAATAGGTACTTGACTGACTGTTGCAACCGAATGGTCTACTTTCATAAGTAGACCATTCAGTTGCAACAGTCAGTCCTTTCAATAAAATTCCCATTGGAGCTCAAAAAAAAAAAATAAAAAAAATGTTAAAAATAAATAAAATGTTAGATTGGAATGATCCAATCTAACATTTTCTGGGATGTCGCAAAAAGCCAAAGAAGAGCTCCAATGGGAATTTTATTGAAAGGAGGTTTATACATAGTAAGGTGTTTTTTCGCTTATAAATAGAAAGTGGGAGTATTTCCTACGCAAAAAATTACTGAACAAAATTGTCACTCAGCAAATCATTGCGGTAAAAAAAAATTGAACAGTTATTAAATAAGTAAGTACTTGGGAATAAAGGAACGGTATAATATTTTTAGCCAAGTATCTTTAATCAAATTTTTTTTTTTCGTCGTGATTTTTTTTACTTTACAGGCCTACACGATTCCCAGGAACAACGTAGAATATAGACCAAGAATTATAGCCCATTTTTCATGTATTAGTCAGCGATAAATCACGTTATTTCTGAATAACTCCGCTGTAGCAGTTATGTAAGTGGGCCCTTTCCTACGCACTAATTAAGTACCTGTGCTGATAGTTAAGTACACTACATACACGATTGTCAATGATATACAACGTAGAAATGAAATACGCGGGAAAAACAACAGGCAGGAGCTAGTATAGATATAATAGGATTGACTAGACGTCTATTATCAAACTTAAAAAGTAATGACAAGGTCTTATTAATTTCACAAAATCCTTTGCTGTGAAAAGAAGATTGCGTTTAAAAATAGAAATCGTTTTATTAAACATGGACACTTTAATTTCAGTCAAGTACCTACTTCACTTTGGGTTTTTGAAACGGATGAGTGGCACTAGATATTAATATTTATTTAATTAAAATTGTTAATAGTAAAATCATTAATTAATGTAGCGCTCAATAGGTTTGTGTTGGATCAGTTTAAGTCTGTGAAACCTGGTATTCTAGAATCGTTTAAATTTAAATTGATACTAATCCAGTGCTGGTTTCGTCTATAAATTTCTTGATTTATATGGTGTTAAGTCTGAAGTAACCTTATTACAGGTACCAATATGGCCGGTGTATCTTTTTTACATAGTTCTCACATATAATAAATTCAACATTTATTATGTACTTAACTAATATTTTTGTAACAATACAGGGCCTAATTAAATTAACTGGCGAAACTCCGCAGATGTGCAAAAGAGGATAAAATAAAAAAGATATTTTAATGATTGTTTTTTGGGGTCAACGACCGCTGGTAGTGATGTTACTTGAAGTACCTATAAGTTGAGAAAATCTGTTTTCTTTTGTTTTATCGTTTTTAGATATCGATTCCCATTACGTCTGTGAAGCTTACACACAAAAAAAGAAACAGTGTTTTGACTGTTATCTGTATCAAGTGACTATGTACCCTACGGTAGATGAAACAATTTTTCTTTATCACTTTTTTGTTCTATCGTGTTGAGAGACATCAATCTACATAGCCTGTACAAGACTTACATGTTTTTCTCTGCATGATAAATTATTTTATTTCTGTAAGTAGGTTTGCACAAACACTTTTACACGTCAATCATATTTTAAAAATCAGATGAGGTCTGTTTCCTATCTGACTACTCTGAGAAGAAAGACCGAAACAAACTCAGAGGTCACAGTCTCTTTTAAAGTTTGAACAAGAATATGGTTTGGACGTTTAAAAGTGTTTGTGCAAACCTACTTACAGAAATAAAATAATTTATCATTTATCATGCAGAGGAAAACAATTTTAGGCAAAAAGATTTTATTGCTCGCCGTTTTTTCGGTCGCTCATATTTTATTCTTACGACTGTCACATTTTAAAATGAAAAGAAGTATTCATTCATACGTACTTATATTGTTTTGTAAAATGCTAAGTTACATTGCAGAGCACACAATAAGCAAACATCACCGACCACACTTACGAAATTCGCCTAGTTTCGGTCAAATGGTGAATTATTGAAGCGGACGGGCAATAGTAAGCGATCAATGGCGTATATTGGGCCAGCAGTGCATAACGTGGTCATCGATGCGCGGCCATCGCGATAGAGAGCAACATGCTCCGCTAATGAGCCGGTGATGAAGATAAAACCTAATTTATTAACGTTGGATGCACCTATTATAATGGCTTATGCACATCGACTACTGGCTGATTTTGGCTTCCAATTTTGGTGTAGCAAGCAAATGGTATAGACTATCTATTCAGTTGTCAATAAAACATAGATGAACCGATAATATGGGCTTAGCTTTAATTCCTTTTTTCTGTAAATAAGACTAACCGAAAATCGCTTTGACACTTTTATACGCCGTTCACGAATGTTATCCAACGGCCACTAAAAAACCAAATGGAATTCCGAACCAAAATTGAAAGCGTCGATTTTTATACGTCCGCAGTCGATCCTACTCATCAGATGTCACAGAGACGAGTTCAGGAATTTTAAACCCGCATCTAAAGAGCCAGAGTCCAGAGGGACTTGAGTGGAGTTTGGAAACGCTACAGATAATAATGTTTATATCTCATTAGGGTGAGAGAATGACGATCTACAATGGCTTTGTCCACGCCTAAATAAACGTATATATAAAGCGAGTCGGAGGTGTCATTATTGTCAAAGAGAATATGATATACGAATGTAGACACGTTCTAACGAGTATTCGCATGTTAAATACTTAAACTGTTATAATAACATTCACGTATTGATATTAATAGGAGTTTTGTATGTTTGATGAGCAGCGGAAGATATTTAGCTGTTTCTTTTTTTCTAGGAATATTGACTGTTTACGTGTAATTACGTAGCATACTCAGCTTATAATGTTCCCACTGCTGGGAGACAGGCCTCCTCTCTTTGGGATGGAGTGGGCTGTAATCTACCACACGTGCCCCGTGCGGATTGGTAGATGCCATGTCTTCGAATTTTTGGTTCATGTTGGACATGCCGCTTTCTCACGATGTTTTTCTACACCGGTTTATGAGCAGTGGTGTTGAAATTATTTACACAACGTAAAAGGCCTGCCTGGGCTCTGGTGGCAATTTTATATTAGGTTTTTATCAGAAAACGGGAAGTAGTTACGTATTTACATGATATTGCCATCATTATGGAATTGACTATCAACATTAAAATAGTCTAACAATACAACTTAACTGCCGGCGTGTGTCTTTCGCCACTACATAAATCACAAGTTGATATTTTTCAGTGTGAACAAGGGATTGAATCACTCGCGGCGCTCCTTTCACTGAAGACTCGGATTCGCTCGAGGAGATACATATTAATGTACTCGGCTCCCGAAGAGGCGATGCAATGATCAAATCTCGACATCAAGTATTGTTTCGGAACATTTTTATCGAAAGTTCGAATATTTTTTTTTTCGATGAATAAAATTATTTGTGGCTAAATGTTTAGACCACGATTTGTCTATATAGTAACAGTGGACATAAACTCTGTATAGTTTCATCAGTTTCGGTACCACTTTGCCAAACTCTTTGTAGAATCTAGGTTTGTTGATCTGTGTTCTGTCCGATCCAATACCTTTTTGTCAGATATTGCTTATCTGAATCGTAAACCACAACGAGCAAAGTTATAAAGCTTAAAACCCAAGCGAGTCGTTCATTGTTCAGAAATTTCGTGGTAAACGTACCATAAATTTTGTGCTCAGGCTAAAGTTAGTGAATAATTTTCCGTGTCTCTGTTTATTATAAGCTGGGTATTGGGTAAGTTGTTTGAGAGTCATTGCTCGTAATCAACTTCACGAATGTGAAGCTCGCTCCGCTGACTGCGAGTATGAATACAATGTCAACTCGATATCTCATCAAATATTACTTCATAACTTACACTTCAAACGCGCCTTTAACAAGAATTAAATAAGCATCTGTTTTATAAATCTTCCACGCTAAGAGAGAATAAAGTTAAAGGAAAATATTATACAACAGACAAAATCAAGAAAAGTACCAAAGAATAAAGTAAATAAATAAGAAACGCATGCAATAAAGACAAGTTTCTTTAGCTTAGTAATTGAGACCTCTCTCAAATCCTTTGCCGACAGCTCTGCCTAACTGAGTTGGAAAGCAGCTGGACCAAGTTTTTACTTTTTCTTTCAACAAAGTTATTACACTTTAGTGAGTGGTATAATTCTGCGCGGTCAAAGCGACAGAAAAATTAGACCTATTTCAAAAGCCAATTCATTATACTTTTTACATTGGAGTGGTTTATGTTTGTATGTACAAAAACTTGTGAATTAATGAATGCAATCAAATTAAATGCTTAGCGTCTTGTAGGTATAGCGTGATGATATTCATTTCAGCTGTTTATACAGCCTTATTATAAAATGGGTAGCAAAACTCCGCAGAGGTGAAGGTTATTATCGATATAACCAGATATGCCCAAAAGATGCCTAAGGCACTGGAACTCCTACGCATCGACCAAAAACATAAGGCTGCTTGACTCAAAAAAAATTGGCGTAATTTTGGATTAAAAGATTTGGTTTTTTCTTTTTGTAGGTAAACACGATAAGACATAACAGTTTTTTCACTTCTCATGCTCTATAAGTTCGTCTTTGTGTTGTGCGTAGGCGATCATAAAGTCGCTTTTTATGCTCTAGTGCATAAAGTTTTTTTTTTCTAAGACTAAGATAATCAGGCCCAACAGCCACACGCACAATAAAACGCCGCAGCTTAAGCGTCGTTATTTTATTTAATTTGCTTTAATTTATATCACTTTCATGTTTTCTATCGATAATTTAATAAAACCAGATAAAATAGTTTTCATTTATTATTTTATCTACAATCCTCTATAAAAGTTTCTGAAATATAAGTTAGCTTATTGCCGACATTAAAACAACCAAAGTTATAGTAACCTTAATATCATCCAAACGAGTGTTATAATGTTGTACTAAACTTCATTACCTATACGATATGTACAGACAATAGGTACAGACAATTTAACTTATTATTATTATTTTTTTAATAATGGACTTTGGGGACATGGCCAGAGATCGCACGAGAGAGGTTTGGAAGAAAAGAGGGAGGCCTTTGCCCACAAGTGGGACACAAAATAGGCTAACAAAAAAAAAACAAGTGACTTTTATGACCGCAATGTTTATGATGGTCCGATCGTACCCTAAATACATACTGCTACGGATTACATTTGGGTCGTGAACCTAAACAGATTCTTCGCATATCATCACCATTTGGTTGCGATAGAATGTGCCCCTATCAAGTCGGTTCAACCTCAAGACCTCAAACAGATCATTTTTTATGAGACTCATATCGAACACAGTCCATCAATAAGTGATGTAAGTCTTCTATAACTCCATACAATCAGGGGAGTTATTTTTTATTCAACATAAACGCAAACTGGTAGGTACTGGTGGAAGTTAATTTGCTTAACAATTAATTTTTCTGACTTTCATACCTAAATAATGGTCTAGCTGGCAAGTAATTTTTGGTAGGAACCATACATATTTGGAAAACAAACAAAACCCGACACACACATAGATACAGTACAGCACAAACATTTTACTTGGCATTAATAAAAATAAAAGCATAGCCAACAAACGTATTGTGTGACTGGCAGGCTAAATTCTATTATATGATGATTGATGGTCTAGAACTCACAAGCAAGGCCACCGGGTCCGAGCCACTCCTTCCACAATTTTTGAACGCTTTTCCGAGAGAAAAATATTTTTCGTATATTTTGCGGTCAAAATAATAAATGTTGGGCCTGACAGTCTTATTCGTGTATTTTATATTTAATGGCTCGAAACAAGTAAACAACTATTTGAGTTATTTACAGCTGGTAGATAACTAAACTGATAATTTTCATGTCTTTTGTGCCAATCATTATTTGACCCCACGGATGTCGACTTAGACGGACCTCTGACTGAGTGAGCTTATAGTAAAATCATAATAATAATCTCAGATAATTTACATTTCATCACCACTTCAGATACCTACTTTAGTGAAATGTACCTATTCCAGGTTGATTTTTGAGTGACCATTTGCAACGAAAAGGTCCTAATAAGTTTTTGGTTGCAATGGAATTTGAACTTTATTTAGTGTGACATTCAGCCTATTGTTCCATAACTTAAAAATTATAGCTATAATAATATACATCGTTGCTTTAAGATCTACTCACTGTAATAGCTTCACTACCGTACTCTGTTTACAACACTATCCTATGCTTTTCCAGCTTAAATCTATTTTTCCGGCTAAGCTTACAATAGAAATGTATGAAAAAATCCGTTCGACTGTTTTTTTTTTCACACAGAAAAAAATGGCCGACTCTAGGTGGACTGAAATTTTACGTGTCCGTTGATTCACATGTAACAAATGGTTGTAAATGTTTCACATTTGGACGCGACATGAAAAGTGGGCACAAAGGAAATTGATATGCGACATTAATACATTGAAAATATTTAATGCTCGTTCGTGAAAATTAAACAATCTGACTAATACCGACAGCCACCAGTCGGTATGCATTTATGCGGAAATTGCAGTTATTTTCAAAATAAATAGCGCAGAGTCATCTCAATTACATGTTTCCCTTTATTTATATAAAATTTAGGTAGATATGATAGTAAATATCTATATTATAACCTATATAAGGTTGTATTCCTATTTTATTTATAATTCAATATGTTATCTTTATAAGTAATATTTTTTTAATATTATTAACTCATAGTAACATTCAATGTGTTATCTTTATAATATTTTTTTAATATTATTAACTCATAGTAACAATACAATAAAGTTTGTGTGGATACCATCGCCCCGCGCGTGTCTAGTGCCTTATTATCAAGGGGTCTGAAAAATTCAGTTTTCTATTTTTAGGAAAATTGTATATTTTATCTTTTAAAAATACCTACTGGTATTCAGCTGCATCCTTTTAGACTGGAAGCCGACTCCAACATAATTGGGAAAAGGCTAGGCAGATGATGCTGTAGCCCCAAAACATTAGGTAGGGACATACTTAATTTTAGCTACACATCAATGTATTGTGGAACACAAATAGAAGGCAATTAATTTTTTTTTTAGGCGGGTTGCACACACGACGACATATCAAACTATACATTTCCAGTTTTAGCTGACCTCGCATTGTCTAGGCTTTTCGTACAATGAGAAGTCAGCTTATACCGGAAATATATACCTGGATATGTCTCCTTGTCTTAATTAAAACTTCTTTATGATCAAAGAAAACATAAAGCCAATATTTCATCAAATTCGTTGATATGACAAACGGTGCTCAATAAACAAGTCACATTATACCTATCCGAGTTCGGCAGTCTAAAGGTAGACTGTCATTAATCAACTGTACAGTGAAATAGAGCATGATTGATCATTTCATGAAATCAATTCTAGCCTTTGTCTGTGGGGGGATGGCGAGCTGTGGCATGCGTGGTATTTACTAATAGATTATAAGTTAGTATTGTTGCAAACTGTTAATGAATATTTCTGATAAACATAATAATACGTACCTATGTATTTGAAATATCGAACTGTCTAGTTGCAATCGTTTCCCGAATTGGAATAATGTTTAGTATAATGTCGCGTTATTTACGCTGAACTTACGCTTAACTTAACTACAATTTTCCACAGTGTAAAATTGTAGTAACAAAAAAACAGAATGTTTGTCGTTGAAAAAAAAATACGAAGGTTTACCGTCTCAACTTTACGATTTGTTTTTGTTTACATCGCACTATTGCTTGAGCACAAACCAGTCTATACACCGCGTGAGGCATGGCGGAGGCGGCGCCATATTAATATTCATAGCGACTTATCTAGAAAATATTGTAATTCAGCCGGCGTCACTGAATAGGCAAATTGTCACATAAACCAGTTATCAGTCTTACACTAATATTAGGAGCCGTGTTGATGAGGGCTGCGACGTTTGCGCGTCCCTTGTTAGTTCACCTGTGAAACTGGGAATAATTAATTCCATACCCTTGTAAACCTTTATATATAATTGTTTACCCGAACGTTATACTGTTACACAACACATTACCTACCCTATTTTAATTTAATGGTAATACGCGTACCTACGTATAGTAGTTGTTAGGACCTGGATTTGTGTTGTAGGTATTTATATGTTTCAGTAATAATGCTTGATTTTAAATAGCAGTCCCCAATGAATCTGTTTGTTTAAGTATCCCAACAAAAACATTTTAGTTGGTTCCGTGTAATTACAAAGGGTTTTATCTTAAATTGCTGGTCAAGAACTCCGTCCATCAGCGTTGTAATATAATCATTAAGTAGTTAAACAGTATGGCGATTAGGTTATCACATTAATTGAAACCATTCTACATTACGTATTTTATACATACACTATTAAATTAATTAATAATTATAGCCATGGGACCTTTTTTTCGCTTTAGTATTCAACAGTATTTAACTTAATTTGTGATTATTTGGTAACAATATCATAAAGTTTGTGTGGAATTGTTGATACCATCGCCCACGCGTGTCAGGGCGTTATTATCAAGGGGTCTGAAAAATTCAGTTTTCTATTTTTAGTAAAATTGTTTATTTTATTATTTGAACAAAATGATAACAACTTGTAATAACCGCTGTACTATGTAATGTGATAAACTAATCGCCACTCCGTATGATGGCGAAATAGTTAGTGATATTTTCCGTGTAGCTCTCATCCGTACCGGTTGATCACGTCAGATCATACGCAAATATTGTCACTTTTAATAGGAATTCAGAACTACATTCTACCTATTATTTGGTCTTGTTATTATAACACTATCAAGAAACAATTTGACCAGAATATACATTTTAGTTTTCAAATATATTATCTGTTGTTTGTAACTCCCGCCTTGTGGAACTTTCCTGTTTTCCCAAAGGATCCATACGTCCTTTCCGTGGTGTCAAACAATCTACAAGTAAAATTTCAGTTAAAACTATTTGAAATGTTTCAAACTAAACGTGATCCCACTTGCCGTATTTTTAACACTCAGTACTTGACACCCGGAACGAAAACGTTGGTTTAGCGGAATCAAAGAGCAGTAAGTTTTCTTTCTCATAAAGTAGTACCTAATACTAATAGATATTTGAATTTTTCAATAGGGAAACGTAATTACAAAAAACGTTTACGCGAAGGGCACGAAAGAGCATCTTCAGTGGTGTACTCAAAATACTATCAAGTCACTTAATATTCACACAGCACACGTACGCCGCGCGGCAAACGGAAAAATCCAATTAACTTCATACGGAGAGTTCCAGCCAAACTCGCCCCCACTCCCGGCCACTCCACGCCACTCACACTAACGACTATTTTTCAATAACATTAATGGAATAACCTCTACCTCATTACGTCAGAATATTGCACAGACAGACGAAAGCGTAATCAAAGAACCATTTTACTTTTTTATTTAATTACGTATCCGATGCTAAATTAATAATAAAGTTGTCTTTGTAATTTATATTTCCATTTCGTATGAAAGACACGGTCGGGGTTTTCAGGTTTTTCATAGTATTTGACTGTTTTACAAAGTGTCTGATTCAAATAAAATAGTCGAGTTAAATACAGAGAAACTAGTAAAATTAGAGCAACAGAGTTGTAAAAGACAAATATATTTCAATTCTGACGAAATCATGTGGGAATTGTGAGCCTCAGGCTACTGGAGAAACATTGAATAAAAACAGGGGAATATCGCACCAAGAATTCATTTTTAAAGTTGAGCTTGTTCTCGTGATTTTTATTTTGTGCTGAACGCTTTGTTAGTTTTTAGTGGTATTTAAAGAAATAATTTTGGTTAAAAGAAGCGCATACAGTATGTTAACTAACAGAGGGCGTTCCCGTTAACCCGCAATAGTATAGCATCCATACATGCTAAAAAAAATATTACCATTCGAAAATAAAATGTTTTTATTTTTTTTATATTAAAATATTCACTAAAAATCGTAAATTGATACTCTATTTATTTAATTAATTCTAATTTATTTAATTAAATAAATTCCGACATTGCTGTCCTTCAAGTACGCGTGTACAGAGTGTTTTTTTAACGTATCAATTTACGTTTTTAAGTGAATATTTTAATATAAAAAAAAATAAAAACATTTTATTTTCGAATGGTAATATTTTTTTAGCATGTATGGATGCTATACTATTGCGGGTTAACGGGAACGCCCTCTGTTAGTTAACATACTGTATAATAACGAAGTACCTAAAGGCTCCTGCAAACAGGCGCGACGCGCGACGTGAATCGCGCGCGACACAAAGGCACCGCTCGTTGCGCGACATGCGGATTGCGGTGCCTTTGTGTCGCGCGCGATTTTATCGCGTGTCGCGCCTGTTTGCAGGAGCCTTAAAGCTAATTATAAAATAAAATATGAAACTTTTGATGGATTAGCCAAAAGTACCTAATGATTCCACTTATATCTACTCTCATTTGTTTCGGTAATGTACACTATGTCCTCATTACTGTACGTTCGTGTACCAATTTATTGATATGTATTTGGCGTCGTGTAACTTGAGCTCTAGTCCTGAATATTTCATATCGATATAATCAACGCGTCCCGAGGCATTTGCCAGTAATTTAGTGACAATGGTCTATTTAACCGTAGATAATAGTCATTTAATGTGAATTAATGTGATTTAGCGTACCGACACGTTTTGATATAGTTACACGTAGAACAATAAGAGCTTTTTACCTTTGACTTTAGTCGGGTAAAGCAACAAATGAAATTGATATTTCATGTCACTTTTCTTAGAAAACTTAGAGCAGTTTCGGAGTACAAACAATATAACAAAAGTATCTAGTATCATTCTGCTCACGTCAGCGTTCTCTGTGCAAAATTGCATTTGTATGGAGTTCCGTCGAGGCGCTATTGAATAGCAGACCATGTGCATCTGTGACCATGAATCTTACTTAGATTTAATGGGATTATAAAGTTATGGGATCTCGATTACTACACCTGCATAGGAAGAGGTTTGAATCTAAATAGCTTCATTATATGCCATACTTACAACCGGCGACAATATTGAAAGAAAGAAAAAAATTTTTTTAGTCACGCACAGGAAATACAAACAGTAAAAAAGAGCACCTAAAACTAACAAAATTAATATTTAAAAAAAAAACCTGTGCGAGGCTAGGAAGGCTCTCAGCATAATATTACCATTTATAATAATAATACATTGAACACCTTTAATTAAACTGAATTTTTTACATTAAAGCTAACTACATACAAAGTGCATTATAAAAGTACCAGAAAATATACACTTAGGTTTCACTTGTGAACCATTGACAAGTGTATTTTTTGAGAATTACCCATAGCTATAAAACTAGTTCACATTTCCACTGCGAAAGAGTCACAGAATGGATTATAAGTTTTCTTTACACACTAATCTAATAAAATGGATTTTGTGCCTTGGCGAACTGAGAGCCTTGGAATACTGGGTAACAACCCAAGTCAGAATTTTTCGCTGTAGATGTTTATGCCGTAAATATTTCTTTGCGTTTTAAATGCTAACTGTATATGTTTATATATATGTCCTAATAGTGTTTTTTAATGCTGACTTAAATATCCCGTCATGTATAATTACATCTAGCTACACAAACATTTATTGGCTGCGGTGGTTCTGCTACGAAAGCTATTCGATTCGGACGTCGATGGGGTCACGCGACCTGTCATTTGCAAAGGGATTTGCACCCTTTACCGTTTCACCCGTCAAATTTATTACCGTCGACAAGCGTACCTCGCGTAACGAATGGAGGTTAGTTTTTCTAGCTCAGAATGCCTTTTATAGTGTATTCTTATATCACATCTGAATAACGTGTAAGTAATAAAATTCGACACAACAAGATTACATATATCTAGAATAACTTGCTACGAAACATATCAGAACACAACAAAGAGCAATGATTTATAATATTCAGGGAGACTCGGTGTACGCTAGGGAAAGTAAAATAGGAATTGTGAAGGAATATTTAAGACGTTAGGCTGGACTTATCAGACATTTCCGGTCATTGAAGCGAGGGCAATGGGGCAACAGAATAAAATCGACACTTTCACCGTCATTACCTTTCCGCCATGCAACGTGGAAAAACTTCCGTTATTTTCATGATTTAAAATGTTCGTCCGTGGTTTGTGAGGGTAGATAAAATAGTCTTAACTCACCTGTTTGCCTCCTGATAACACAGTGGTAATAAGTACCTATCTACAATTTACCTCATCCGTATTATAAAAAAAAACTTAAAATAGTGAAGGAACACATCGTTAGGAAACCGGCATGTACATACTAGAACGAAAAATTTCGAAGACATGTGACATCTACCAAGCCGCACTGGGCCCGCGTTGTGGATTACGGCCCACTACTTCTCACAGAGAGGAGGCCTTGTCCCAGCAGTGGGAAACTAATAGGCTGATTATGCGTGTTATAAATAATTTATCAACAAGATATTTTCTCTCCTAAGGCACATGAATAGACATACGGCCTAAGAGCTGATTTTTCCAACGCCAGATAACTTTATCGGAGGAACAATTTTGAATTTTTGACAGTTCTTTCATACAAAAACTGTCACACGTCAATTTTATTCCACGAATAAAAAAATTATCGGTTGATTGAAAAATCAGCCCTAAGTATTTAATTTATCAAACGGGAGTAAAGTAATAAGGCACCCTGGTTCGTCAATAGATCAGTTTTATCCGAGTTATAATTACAGACGTCGCCGTCGCTAGTCTTTGTCACAGAATGTCTGTTCCTGACACAAGGGCCTTGGGGTTCGGCCTATAGGGCCGATTAGCTGGCACATGCCCGAGCTCAGCAGTCGACAAATCCTTTATCTCGAGCCGGCAGCTCCCAACACCACCCCGCTAATATTATCGCCGTTTTCAATTAAATCAGAAAAAGACGACTTTTCAATGAACCTACTTTGTGAGTTTTGAGCAGAATCTCAAATAGATTCCCGTTTGTGATTCGTTCGATCCGTTTGACTGATGTTTATTTTCTGTTTATCATACTGTTTAAACAGAGATTGTTGCATATTCAATGATTTCATTAACTAATACTTAGTGACAATGATGACGTGAACGTGACGTGACGTGATTATACTCGTATTATTTAAATGCTGTATCAAAGTTTAGTCTAAATAACCACGGCTAGCGTTTAGTTATATTTATGTTCTGTGTAAACAACCCTCTTGTTTAGCCGACTGCAGGTCGATTTAATGTTCAAAGTGTCTCAAACACAGATATAGAGACACCTAGATAACGCAAGAGCAAACTACTTCGCGTGCCCAGCTTACGTATAAAAATCGTAAGCTGCCACTTTCGCGCTCGTTCTGCTGGCTGGGTGAGCGTGAGCGCTGACGCTAGGCCCCGGGGGTGGAGCGAGACGGGTGCCACACGCGGCGGCGTCTTTGAATCGAATTGATTTTTCATCACTAAATAGTGCTTGTGACGACATAGTAGGTAGTCAAAAAATGGTAAGCTTGGTTTTCATACAGATCGCGATACTTGCGTTATCAAGGTCTATCTAAATCTATGGTCTCAAAGCAAAATGCAATTAGCAATTTGTTTTATTATTAATATCAATAAGTATCTACTGCAAATAAATTCTTCTTGAGACCTGAAATTAAAAAAAACCGGCTAACTGCGTGTCGAACCACGCCCTAGGGAGGGTTTCGTAGTTAAGATGAATTCATCCCAAAAAGAAAATTAACATTGTAGTCCTGCTATACATCCGATATACTAGAAGTAATTTTTTTAAATATTTTATTTTATTTACTTCTAAAATAAAATAATTTAAAAATTTACTTTTCGGTCAATTATCCAACTGCAAATGTAAATTTGTTATCGCAATTTTTTTTTAATGTGATAAAATTACAAACTAACGATTTTCGAACTTTTCCTTTATTTGTGTTGTGAGACCTTGCTTCTTAGCAAATTTCATGATTCTAGGTCAACGGGAAGTACCTTATAGGTATAAATTTATTTGCGCGTATCATAATATGTCGCATAAAGGCTCCTTCAAACAGGCGCGACACGACACGCGACACAAAGGCACCGCAAGTCGCGCAACGAGCGGTGCCTTTGTGTCGCGCGCGATTATATCGCGTGTCGCGCCTTAAATGACCGTATTTTTTATTGCGTTGACTTAGACCTACGTATTTGATTTAGATAGACATTAATTTTAATTTGATACCTCCATCCCTCTGAGAAAAAGTGGATTGACAGACAGAAGGCCAAACGAACGACGAAGTGATCCTAAAAGGGTTAGATTTTTTATTTTTGTACGGAACTCTAAAAAGCGATCAAGTTACTGTTACTGTTTTTACCTTTAAAGTTGGATGTTTTATCCTACTTAATGTGTAGTAGTACCTATTTACGTGGAAATAGCATTACGTACCTACCTAGTCTTCGAAGAAGCTCTGGAAACGAACGTAAGTGCCTTTGTCATGCACCGGAAAACATCCTGAACATCTTTATGTTTGTTGGGCAGAAAACTATGATATGATAATGCTTCTTATTCTAAATTCTTTGAAAATTTTATATTTTATTTTAAGTGTTCTTATAAAATCGTCCAGTTTAATGGTGGCTAGCGCTACTGTTGAGCATGAGGGCCAGGGTTAGATTCCCAGACCGACCATTGTATGTTTTGCAGTGTTTTTTTTGTTATGTATTTTCTGACGCCAGCACATCAAGCTACCCGAAACTGTCAAATTTTCTCAATCAACCTTGAACCTTATGCTGTAGCGATAAGTTTAAAATCTATTAAAGGGATTTGACAGATTGTAGTAACTTGATGTGCTGGCGTCTGTACAATAAATGTAAATAAATATCGGGTTTTTCTATCAGGAATATCTCAGAAGCAACGCGATCCCTATTTTATGGGACTTAAACAGGAATGCCGAAATGTCGATGTACTGTAGGTCGATGTACTCCTGTCTAAATCTTTGGGTATTATAAGCGTGATGTTATGTCTATGTATACATTTCTTATCAATAACAGTGCATCCTTACTCTAAATTCATCGTGTTCTTATACTTTTAAGTACCTACCCAATTAATAAAGTTACTCAAACCGACGTTGTTTCGAGTTTTTAAAAAGGTCATCACTTTACTCACAGAAGTCGCGTAGATAACGTAAGGACCCAAGGTCAAAAGAGAGGCCGAACAGCCTACACACCCACCGTTTTAATGCTATTTCCAAAACACCAATACTTGAGTACTACCAACATGACTTTTTATCAGAAAAATATCACAATAATTCGATTTTATGGTTATAATTGAGTTTCATTAAACGCCGTGTTAGTGTGTGAGTGAATGACGGAAATGAAATAGTCGCACGGTATCGTGGGTATTTCTTAATACACTCGGCTGCCAAAGAAAGAATCTCGTGCGTCGCGAAGCATTATTACGTTTCTCCCCACATTGTGGCTCACCCGCTTTTGTTATGGCCCCACTACTTTACACTGACGTTTTTAAACGCTCTTATTTATCAACGGTTAAGAGATCACTGCCCTACGCTTTGTTTTGTTTATTTTATGCTAGATTTATTACGAGGTATTGTTCTGTTTTTATTAAATTTGTTTTTAAAAAGCTTTACTTACAGCTGCACGATTATTTTGCCTTGAATTTTAAAATAATATAGGTAAGTATTAACTATGAAAACCTTTTAAGCTTAAAATATTCTAATTAAAACTCGCAATTTAGATAATAAAACCTCAGATTTCGTACCATTTCGTTCGACTTAAAATATTTGAGAAGGTAATTCTTAAAAATTCGCAAGTAAAGTTTTATAAATTAAGACTGGAATTATTGAAGTCATCTTCGTATTGCAAGTCAGCATTATTTTCTCACCCCTGTTCATAACCTCTCCTCAGCCGCTAAGATGGTGATATAGACAAGAATTGTATAATAAAAGTAGGTTAAAATTGGGGTTTCCAGATCACATAAGATCTGGAAACCCGCAATTTTCACCATTCATTCATTCATGAGTGTTGTATTCAGAATCCTCTATTCAAAATGAGTGTTGTATTCAGAATCCTCTATTCAAATGAATGTTGTATTCAGAATCCTCTATTCAAAATGAGTGTTGTATTCAGAATCCTCTATTCAAATGAATGTTGTATTCAGAATCCTCTATTCAAAGTGAAGGTTGCATTCAGAATCCTCTATTCAAATGAGCGTTGTTTTCAGAATCCTCTATTCAAATGAGTGTTGTATTCAGAATCCTTTATTGAAAGTTAATGTTGTATTCAAGTTATTGAAATGGGACTTGTATTCGTTTTATTTTAAAAATCTTTTTTCTTTAATAAATTGAGGTCTTGATCTATCAAAATCAAAATATTTTTATTTCACATTAACCTAAATGGACACTTACGAAACGTCAGAAGCTAGGTGCACGGTTCTAATTGGTCGTTTCCTAGTGAGAAGAGCCGGCAAGAAACTCCATGGTTACTCTTGGTTTCCAGACCAGATAAGACCTGCAAACCCGCAATTTTCACTCATTCAATCAGCACATTAGAAAGATCTGGAAACCCGCATTTTTTTCTCATTTATCGTTTCATCCATTCAGCACATTAAAATTCTGATAGTTGATTGCGCTCACACATTCTCCGACGTCGTCTTATATCGGATTTCTGATATACGTCACTGCGTCGCTGTCTCAGTTATGTAGATGAAGTATTGATACCTATTTGTATTAGAGAGTGCATACCTATATCAACTAACTTTTATACGTGTTTTATAATGTAGGTAGAGTTCTTTAATCTCACGAAGCGACGTGAATTATTCGACTTTTAACCTTACCCTCAAAGATTTAAAAGTCACATGATGTCACTTCGTGACATAAAAGAACTATTGAATATGGGTGCTTATGTGAAAGGTTAAAATAAAAATACTTTATCATTGAATAAGGATTATGATTTATTTTACGACATATTATTTGATACTTTTACGGCAATTTCTTTAACCGATTTATAAATATCATCCATGAATATGTTTTTAACTACATGCTGCACGCACAATTCGGCATCACAATTACATAGCGAACTTATGGTATCAGGAAAATTTTCTACATCATAAACTTCGATCCTGATCACTTTAGCACCACGCGTAAGTTTTTTTAAAGAGGTGAATGCAGCTGTTGAACATCTCTTGAGCTGTTTGCTGCCGGGGCCCTCCAGATTCAGTTGGTTTTCGTATTTCTTTCCTACCGCAGTATTCATAGGAACGAAGTTGAAGAGGTCGTTTTCGGAGTCCTTAAAATAAAAATACAGAATGCAATTAAATTCGTGTTGTATCAGGAATAGAAAACTCTGATGTCGAGGACTTATTATGTATGTTTGACCCGTTTACAATAATCAATCAATTAATACATTTTATTTGTAGATAAAAATAATGTAATATTTTAATTGTTGGGACAATATATTGTTAAAGTTTAAGAAAATATTAACACTCACCGACATTACGCAAAGGTAGGTACCGTTTTTTTACTCAGTCAGGACTCAGGACTCAGCAGGAGCAGAAATTGAATGATCGACTTTAAAATTATTTATCAATTTATATACGTTAATTTTAATGTATAGAGTTCAAAGTCGTACATTTTTTGTTAGATGTTGATATTCCCGACAAAAATGGTGTGGTAAATTGAAACCTCAAGACATCACGGCGCCAAACATTTTATTGTTTACTATAAATATATATTGATAAAATATACACTACTGTACGTTTGTTCACTGTACTTTTTTCATACATTTTTATTGAGAAGATTCGCCAAGCAAAATCATCGCATGTAAGTAGTATGTCTAATTTGCAATGTAAGTTCTTATTTTATTTATGGAGATGGATTGAAATTGAAACCTCAAGACATCACGGCACCAAACATTTTATTGCTTACTGTAAATATGTATTGATAAAATAAACACTACCTACTGTACGTTTGTTCACTGTAATTTTTTTATACATTTTTCTTAAGAAGATGCGGCTAGCAAAACCGTTGCATGTAAGTAGTATGTCTAATTTGCAATGTAAGTCCTCATTTTATAAGGAGATGGATGAAAACAAAATAGCAATATCAACATACTATTGTTACGCCTAGTTTTGCCTTCTATTATTATTATTATCTTATTCCTCAAACTTATACTTTTTAAATCACCAAAAGAAAGGTAATGTTCACGGTAATATCACTGTCTTTTGCTTGACACAGTCGGATAATAAAATTCTCTTACTGTGTTATATTAGTGTAGAATAAATTAATAATAAATAATAATGTTAATGTTGTAATAAAATAAATATTATATAAACGAAGTCGCGGTATTTAACTAGTATGTAAGACTTGGAATGTAGTCACTATACCTAGTCAAATATTAATATACACTTTAGATATCATAATTTAAGGTTGAGATTAATGTAGATTTGGTTATGATTGCAAAGCATTTGTCTCGTGAAGAAGTCCTGAGTCAGGATTTTAGGATCACGCGTGCATTACATATATGGAAAAACTTCACGTGGATCCCGGCTATTTAAATATTGTAGAGTGAATTAGGGGCATCACTTCAGCTACCAGGTGCTCCAGATCAACATCAAGTACTTATCAAGAATCAACGTGCAATAAGGAAAATGTAAGTAGCTTTTTAATAAAATATATATTAACTTATTTTTACTATCGCAGTTTAGTAGCAATGTATAGTTGCAGCAACAACTATGGGCCAAGGGGTTCGACCCCCCCTAATCTAGCGTGATATAGTATTGTGGTTTAATAGAGTATTATTTCTGTGATGGCTATGTGTCAGTATTCTAAAAAGATGTATTTTAATATTAGGTGTAGATAGATAGACAATAATAAAATAATAATAATTAATTAGAGTAGTGTACCTACCTGACATGTCAAAGTGGGATATTATTTATTTATTATTATATATTCAGATAACAGAGATCCATTGGTTAGTAACAATAGTCTTAACCTATGTTAGTACTCAACTAATAACACCGACAATGTACAGGTGACAAGTGACCTCACCAACGATATGTGCATGAATCAATAGTATTAATATTTATTTATTTGTTTCACTCCATTTCAGGTCGCACGAAAACGCCGAGACCCCTTTTTCCTCCGACGTCGACGAGGAACCTCAGGTTCGAAAAAAGAAGCATGACGGGCGTAAAAAGGAAGCAAGCATCAACTCGCATGACGGAGCGCCACGAGGGTCGTGGTCGTCACCATAGAGAGTAAGTCCGGTACCGTCCACTTCCACGACACCTGTCGTATCGTCCCATCCATCAGCTTCATAGAAGCCGTTTATCAAACCCATCCCACCGAAGAAGTGCACTGTGTACGATCTGTTTGGAACCGATAGCGAGGACTTCGAGAAAGCGGTCCCTGCAGTTACTGGTAAAACACCGTTAACTTCATATATAACACGACGCCTTGCAAACGGTCATTCGCGCCAAACCCACGAAAACAAGCCGGGAACGCACTATATTGATTTGAAAATATACCAGTGCGATGAAATAGAGAAAGTTCCGCCAATGAATAGGTGGCGCCAAGCAATTGTCACGCTCAAAAATCAAACCTTTGACAATACAGATGCTTGACAACATTTGTCTAATTTATTATAGCCCAGCAACATTTCGTCGTTGCGCATGCAAAAGCCGCTATGTGTTATTTAGTTATTTTCGGTTCTTTATGCAGTTTTAATCGTTATTTCAATACATATATACTGTATAAACAGCTATGTGATAAGTGCAATATTTAAAGAGTTAAGGAATGTAGCTATGTGATATTCATACATCGGAAGTTCCGTATCAACACGCTAAATGTTATAATTCATATACTTAGCTCAAATAAGTTCACTAAAAACACATAGCGACTTTTGCATGCACAACGACGATTTGTAAGTAACTATTATTGAAATCGTACTTAATTACAAAACTAGGCATTTATCCCCAATATAACACATGCCTATTCACTTATACACTTTTGTATTACTCTCTTATAGTAATTAAGATATTATCTTAGTATTTCAAGATTAGTAATAGTAAAATTATGTAACAAATAATAGGCAGATTGCGATTACATTATTATAGAAGACACTATTGCTATACTTAGATAAATGAATAAGAATTAATGATGATAAGAGACACGAAACTAATTGAAACTTTGCCTTTGGGTCATTGTGAAACTTTATTTTGTGAACTAATTTCTAAATATAAATAATTATCTTTATATCAATAAATTATTATAATGTTATTATAATCTTTGTTTATAATATTGGTATAAGTATAGCATACATTATTAATTTTGTGAGTGGTAGTGTTGAATTTCGTATTTAAATAATTATGTAATATCTGAATAAAACTTTTATAACCGATGCATGACTTTCTATTCTTATTATGGCCTTACAGTGTTCTTCATTTTATTAATATTTAGTATCACTAACTACAAATATAAATACCATACTAGCTTATTAATTATTTACAGCAAGTATAAAAATGAAATAGATAAGCACTATAAGTATAGGTATACCGAAAAATACGCTCGTTTTACATACCTATTTTGACATGATACTCGTAACTTTAAACTAATCTCAATCATTTGTTTTTTATCATACTTATGCTTTATATATCTATGTATGGGTAAAATTGAATTAATAATCAAAATGAAGTTGATCAAACAACACACATCACTTAATGTTAATCATATAAATCTTGGTGACTCTGATAACCACATTAGGCATAGCATTTTGTTGCCAAATACGATTCGTTGTATTATATGTGGTCCTTCAAATTGTGGAAAAACAAACGTCGTGCTTAGTTTATTGTTACATGAGAATGGTCTAAAATTTCAAAATCTTTATCTGTACTCGAAAACTAACTTTCAGCCAAAATACAGGTTCCTACGAGAAGTTATAAAGAGAGTGCATCAAGTTAAGTTTCATGAATTTAATGATAATAAAGAAGTCATAGCCCCGCATGAAGCACTAACAAATTCTGTGTTTATTTTCGATGATGTGGCATGTGAAAATCAAATAAACATTCGTAATTACTTCTCTATGGGTAGACATAAACAAATCGATTGCTTTTATTTATGTCAAACATATTCTAAAATTCCGAAACAGTTGCTGCGTGATAATGCAAACTTTCTTATAATATTTAAATAAGACGATGTAAACTTGAAACATATTTATGAAGAGCATGTTAGTTCTGATATGTCCTGGAATCAATTCAAGAATATTTGTAATACAGTTTGGAGAGAGCCATATAACTTTGTTAGTATTTGCAAAGACTCCTTATTAAACAAGGGAAGGTATAGACAGAATTTAGATAGTTTTTTTAAATTTTGAGCGAAAATGCGTAATTATATAAATCAATAATATATACATCTAACTTAGTATTATATCTTCTTTGGCTGAGGACACTTGTTATAATACAACATGGAAAAGAATATTAAAATAGAATTAATGAAGTCTGTAGATTCCATAAATAATAAAATAAAACAAATGAAGAACCGTGAACACTCTATGAACTTGTCACTTGATAAAATGCTGAAACCCGTCACAGATCCCCTTAAAGCACTAGTCGATTCGAATATATCAAAGGAAAAAATAAAGCTTTCACAAAATACATCACCCCCACATTCTGACGACATTGAATTGGATGACATTAATACTAGTTCATCTACAAAGTTTGAAGACTGCTACGATCCAAAACTGAATTCTGCACAAGTGTTTAAAAAGTCTCCTACAAAAGAAATACCGGATGATTTAGAAATTTCGCTAGAGGGCCGTGATATCCATGATATTTATGATGGTGTAAATATACCGTTTGGAATAAGAAGTGTAAACAAAACATTGCTAATGGGTAATTCAGTAGTCTCATTTTCTAAAATCGATAGTTTGAATGACGACAGTGTCATTTTAATTAAAGTTGGTGACAAATCCTATAATTTATCCCCTGGCTTGAAAGAACTTTTACTTCGAAGAAAACCTGATTTAAAATTAATATCGAGCAAAGATAGACTTGTCTATAAGGACATGCTGCATTATACAAATGTTCATAAGAGAGATTTTAATCCTGATGGGCAAATAAGAGGCGATAAGGGAATAAAATATCGTGAAGTAATCAAACCATTATTTTCCGAATCGTTAAATGAAAATTTTCACACTGGAGGAAGCTTACCAACCCTAAAAAAATATAAAAATAACACTGACTTGGTATATTGGGATGACCCTAACGAACTGGTTAACAGATTGAAATTATTAGTTGCTTCCAGAGACGCTGGCAATACAAACCATGATAATGAAATTTTATCGATAGTTGAAGAATTGAAAGAAGCTGGCATAATTAAAGAATAAATACTCACTATGATAAAATTTTCATTCAGTATTATAGACGGATTCAAAACAAATGTACTGAATTGTGAACATGAGCAAAACTGACGTGGTAAATGAAATTCATAAAAATGCGAGAGTGAACTTTCCACGAAGATGTGTTATTATGAAAGATATAGATGACCTATGGCAAGCAGACTTAATCGATATGCAATCAATTTCAAAGCAAAATAAAAATTACACATTTATTCTTGCTATTATTGACACATTCTCGAAATATGCTTGGACTTTTCCTCTAAAAAGTAAAACCAAAGATGATGTATGTAGCTCTTTTAAGAAATTATTGGATAAAGGACGTGTTCCTAAAAATCTGCAAACGGATAATGGAACAGAATTTTACAATAATCAATTTCAGAAGCTTATGAAAACTTATCACATTAATCATTATTCAACTTTCTCAACAAAAAAGGCTTCAATAGTTGAGCGATTTATCAGGACATTGAAATCGAAACTCTATAAGGAATTTAGTTTAAGAGGCAGCTACAATTGGATAGATAGCACTCTCAATGATGTTATTTACAAATACAATCACACTTATCATCGGACAATTGATGAAGTTCCCGCTAATGTGGATAACATTAATAAAAAATATATATTAGAAAGGTATTCAAGGCTAGTAAAAAATCATAATATTAAAAGCAAATATAAAATTGGTGATTATGTGCGTATCAGTAAGTACAAAGGAACATTTGAAAAAGGTTACACTCCCAACTGGTCTACAGAAATATTTAAAATTCGAATGATACAAAATACAACTCCTATCACCTACTTAATAGAAGATACAATCAGAGGTCAGCCTATTTTAGGTGCATTTTATGCGCAAGAGCTTCAAAAAACAAAACATTCAAATGTGTATCTAGTGGAGAAAATTCTTAGAAGAAAAGGTAACAGGATTTTAGTAAAATGGCTAGGTTTGTCTTCAGCTGAAAATAGTTGGATTGATAAATCAAATATATTATCATAAATATTAAAACATTAACTAACGACAATTCAAATTATAAGTATTTTAATAAAGTGCTCAATCCAGATTCATCAGTCTTATAATGTGTATTGGAGAGAGTAGTCTTCTCAATTGGATTATAAATCACTTACCTTTTGAATTACACTTACCAGGATACAGTTATTGTGGTCCTGGTACAAAATTAATTAAAAGGCTTATACAAGGAGATAACGGAATTAATAAATTAGACGAATATTGCAAAGATCACGACATTGCCTATCACAAATCATCAAACTTAAAGGATCGACACGAAGCTGATTTAATTTTGTTAAATATGGCGAAAGAACGAGTAGTTGCTTCGGATGCGAGTGTAGGTGAAAAATTTGCAGCACGCTTAGTAAGCAGGGCTATGTCGACAAAAATTAAAACTGGTTCTGGTCTGAAAAGTAGTATTAGTAGTACAAAGTGTTGTCAAAAAGATACATCTGGAAAAGGGTTAAAAAGTAAATTAAAAAACGTTATTTCTAAAACCAAGAGACACATTAAAAAATTAAAACCAAGAAGTAAAAAGATGGCTATAGAATTGGCTATCGCCGCTGCCAGAGAATTAGCTAATGATGCATCTATTAAACTTCCTCGTGTTATTCCTATACCAAAAACTGGTGGAATATTGCCGTTAATTCCTATTTTTGCGGGATTATCAGCGGCAGGGGCTTTAGCAGGTGGTGCAGCTGGTATTGCTAAAACCATTAACGAATTCAAGATGGCTAAAAAATTGTTGGATGAATCGAAGAGACACAATGAAAAAATGGAAGCGCTTTGCATTGGGAAAGGATTACACCTTAAACCGCATAGAGATGGGCTTGGAATTTTTGTATCGAAAGAAAAAAACTAAAATGTCGGCTACCCAAACGAGCCTTAACTAACTTTGACATTTTGAAATATGGAAATAGTATTCCTTATTTTAGAGGTGTCTTTATGAGAGATGAGCTCCCTAAATGCCCTTTTGTAAAAGAATGCGGAGTTATTAATTTAGATAGTTCTAAAAACCCTGGTTCTCATTGGGTAGCCTATGCAAAATATAATGATTATATTGAGTATTTCGACAGTTATGGTAATCTGAAACCTCCCAAGGAATTTATAAAATACGTAGGGCCTAAAGTCCAATATAATTATGAAAATATACAACGTGATCACCCCTTTAATTGTGGACATCTATGTTTGAATTTCTTAAAGAGTTTTTGGTGTAGTCAATGAATAAAATGAACAGGATCTTCTTTAAGACTTCAGTATGAAAGCATGTCTACTACGGTTACCATCTCTGGAAATAAATCTGAATTGGTTTCGTATTTTCAACCACCTCTACATTTATCCGATCAATACGAGTGCGGTTTGCTATACTTTTCAGTATTAAATTCTAGACCAAATGTGACCATCAATAATAACAATCTATCAGTAATCAGAATCGAATGTGATCTTGTTCACGGTTCATACTGCAACGGCTTACCAACTCATTTTATTCACGAATTTGTATCTAATATCGCTCCAGGTCACCGGTACATAGAAATACCGCAAAACGTTGTTTACTTTCCAGTAAACAAAAATCTAATTTCATCTATATCTGTTAAAATTGTTGATCAACTTGGTAACTGTATTGACTTTGGTGAAGAACATATTCAATTACGCCTTCATTTAAGAAAAACAAAATGATAGTATATTATAAAAACTCTTCAGTGAAAATCAAACGTCTTATTCCATCTACGACCATTAAGGTGCATAGACGTAAGAAAAAAGTAAAGAAATTGAGTGAAGCAAATAAAGATTTTCTTAAAGCTCTAGGTTTTAAAGTATGAATATACTACAAATTACCGAATCACCCCACTTCGATAGTTCGATTGAAAGCTATGAAGTCCACTCATACAATCCCTACACTAACAGCTTTAGAGAAAACGATGAAATCAGAATTCCCATACACCAACAAGACATATACGTGTTTCCGTCAGCCAGTTCAATTTACGTCGAGGGCCAAGCAAAGTTCTTCGACAAAGATGGAAAACCGATTAAGAAAAATATTACGTTCAGTAGCAACCCTGTTATGTTTTTGTTTCAAGATATCAGATACGAAATAAATGGTATTGAAATAGATCGTATTAAAAATTCTGGAATAACAACCACAATAAAGTCATACGTTTCAATGAATGATGGAGAAAATAAAGTTGCTGCCTTGTGGGGTTGGAACATAAATGGAGTAACAAATGATGGTAATTTTTGTGCTATTGTACCTCTTAATAAGATATTAGGATTTGCGGAAGATTACAATAAAATTATGATAAATTGTAAACATGAACTTATTCTGAATAGAAGTAACTCTAACTTAAACAGTATCATAGCGACTGATGATATTGCGCATTTTCAAATAGATATACAAAGATTGCAATGGCGTGTACCACATATAAAAGTATCAGACCGCGAACGACTGACACTACTAAAACACTTGGAAAAAGATAAACCTATTCAGATAGCGTTTCGAAATTGGGATTTATACGAGTATCCTTTGCTCCCTAAAACTACAAAACATTCTTGGTCAGTTAAGACTGCATCGCAATTAGAGAAACCTCGATATGTAATTTTTTGCTTGCAAACCAACAGAAAAAATAATAAAACCAAAGACAGTTCTCTGTTTGATCACTGTGAAGTTACCAACGTAACACTATTTTTGAATTCACAGTATTATCCTTACGAGCCTCTAAGCTTAAATTTTTCCGAGAACAAATACAATATATTATATGAAATGTATGTGAAATTTCGTCAGTCGTATTACAACTATCCCGCAGACCCGTTGCTTGATTTGGTCGGTTTCAAGGACAAGGCTCCTCTCTTTATCATAGACTGTTCAAGACAAAACGATAGTTTGAAAACAGGCCCTGTAGATGTGCGGCTGGAGATTGAATGTTCACTGCCAATACCAGATAACACAACTGGATATTGTTTAATTATTAACGATCGACTGGTGGAATATAAACCTCTGAGTAATATAGTGCGCAGGTTATCATGACTGCCATTGTAGATGTTCAAGGTTTTAAAACAGAAACAAATGAATTTATCATTAAAGAAATTGCTGTATTATGCAATAAAAAAATTCAAGTGTTTTTAATTAAGCCACCATTTCCATTTTACGATTTGACGAAACCAGAAAAACGGCAAGTCAGTTGGATTGAACGTAATAGAAAGATATACTGGAGAGGCGGATTTGTGCCTTACTCAAATCATCAGAATTTGATTGCAGATATTTTAAGAGATAAACAAGTTTACACCAAAGGTTTAGAAAAAGTGTTGTGGTTAAAAAATATTTCGAGTAATAATAATATAAATAATTTAGAAGATGAAGGTTGTCCTAATTTATTAAGCTTATACAATAAATTTGAACATTCTCATGATGTGTATAGTTGTATTTATCATGATAAAATTTGTGCTTTAAAAAATGTAATATGTTTATATAAATGGTGTATAGATAATAAATTTTTGAAGTAAATATTTTTCTTGTTTAATTTTTCACAATTGGGTAATAGATAACAGTTTCCTATCCCTACCAATCCCGTCCAATGTTAATCGTTATAAGTTGATGGTAATAGCTGTGCGATGTCATTATACATTTATAATTATCTGTATCAAGAACATGTCTCAAAATAAATACAATCCTCGGTATGACCTGTTTAATACATATAAAATGCGTGAATTTTCATTTCGTTCCTATTGGGCAACGGCTGATTCAAGGAGAAGATTAGTAATGGAAATGGCTGACGCGGGATTTTTTTATTGTGGAAATGGTGTAAATGATAAAGCAGCATGTTTCTCATGTGGAGGTGTTATAGAAGATTGGGAGATTTACGATGATCCTTGGATGCAACATACCATACAATTTCCTCAATGTTGTTATTTGAACGCTGTGAAAGGAACGGATTATGTTGACAAATCAAAACATCTATTTTTAAAAGAAAGATAATATATAAAATTATTCTAAAATGGAGCAGGATAGATTGATTGTTTGCTGAATAAGCTACTAAATGCTATTAGCAATGGAGCCTAAGTAACTATAAATTATGTACAGTCATTTTATGTGTCATTCAATTCCAACAATTGTAGTTTAAATGCGTTTCAAATTCGAAATCCCCGAAATTCGCGGAAGGCCGCGAAACCGTAGAAAAGGATTCTGAATACAACACTCATTTGAATAGAGGATTCTGAAAACAACGCTCATTTTGAATAGAGGATTCTGAATGCAACCTTCACTTTGAATAGAGGATTCTGAATACAACATTCATTTGAATAGAGGATTCTGAATACAACACTCATTTTGAATAGAGGATTCTGAATACAACATTCATTTGAATAGAGGATTCTGAATACAACACTCATTTTGAATAGAGGATTCTGAATACAACACTCATGAATGAATGAATGGTGAAAATTGCGGGTTTCCAGATCTTATGTGATCTGGAAACCCCAATTTTAACCTACTAATAAAAACTCAGTATAATAAAAAATTAAATGAAAGAGAAGAGATTTTTAACCATCTCATAAACATATCAAGGTAAGCAAAGGTGCTTTAATAAAACGGAATGTGAATTATACAAGTCGTAAAAATATCGTAAATTTCACTCTGGAACGGTACCTACATATTGAAGTTTTAAGTGTCATAATTATGTTACGTTATTACGGAAACAGACGCAGGTTAAAATCATATTTAAAAAGGGTGGCAGGGACACCTGCTATGGATTCTGTACATGAATGGGTTATTAAAAAAAAATTGCTGTCCATGTATTTTAACCGCATTAGTTTTGCTCTTTTATATGATACATCAAATTTTTTATTTTGATAACTGACCAAACATTTCTACGCTAAGGGTTCTAGAATCATTTGTTTTGTTTGATGGTTACAGTTAGCGCGTCGATGTGTCGCCCTACATTGTTTAGATATCCAGTAAATTCCTCTGAACCAGTATCGTACTTGGTTCCACAACACAATTACAAACACAATACACACAACACAACACACAAAAAAAAACAACAACAAACACACAAACAAAAACAACAATAAACAACAACAACAATTATAAAAATTACAATATCTACTAATGTGTATCCTCTAGGGTACCACGCATGACTTACCTACATAAAACATTAATGTAGATTTGCGTACAGCGGGAACATGTTAATTAAAATGAAAACCATCCATTTTATGCACAATCATCATCAGCCTTCCGCAGTCCACTGCTGGACATGGGCCTCTCTAGTTGCACGCCATTCGGCTCGATTCTCAGCAACTCTCACCCAGCTGTTACCAGCCCCTGCGAAGATCGTCGCTCCACCGTCCTTTACGTTTACGGATTCGCGGTCTCCACTCAAGAACACGTCTACCCCAACGGCCAACGGTTCTTCTACGTCTAATATGGCCGGCCCATTGCCGATTCAGTCAGATTACCTCATTTCAGATAACCAACCCAACCCAACCTTATGCACAATATTGAAATATAATACCACACTAATATTATAAAGGCGAAAGTTTGTGAGTGTGTGTGTGTGATTTTATATGGAGGTAGCTGACACCCTGGATTAACATATAGGCTACTTTTTATACCGATATTCCCACGGGATTGACACTTATGTGGGTGAAACCGCGGGGCGCAGCTAGTATTATAATAATATCACGTTATTGTCTGCCAAGTTGAAAACAGATACATGTTTCACTGTTATCGTAGGTTAATTTCAACTTTACCTATTTAACTTACACATTGATCCGTACTTATATTGTATAGTTCAGGGCTTATTAGCTACTCGGAATAGCTGTTGGAGGCAACACATCGATCGCTACAGTTTCCAGGAACCCTCCGTGGAACAAGGGGGATCCAGTGGTAAAGGCCCCGAATTACGAGTTGCAGGTTGTGGAGTTCGAACCCAGCGTGGCCCTTTACTTTGTGTAAATAATTTCATCACCACTGCTCTCAAAACAGTGAAACAAACACTTTGAGTAGTATAAAAACCGAGCTGTAGGTTTCGACAAAGCTGCTCACATCCATTACCCCCAGAATATAAGTATGATATAGTATGATAGACGGACTTTGAATCAGAAACTATGTAGAAAAAAATACACAGTAAAAAAACCGTAGTACCACATCAATACAAACAGTTTGTACATATCTAACAACAGAAATAAGCTTGATATAGGAACCTATATTGGTGTCTTTGCGTCAACAAGACGCAATCATTTATTTATAGAATACAGTAGATCACAGTTTCTTCACATAAAGCCTGCAGTCATCTCGAATTGAAATTTGAGCCTCCTTTGTGGATGATCTCGGGGGATAAGGCAATAATCACGCGCCGTGATATCCGGGTACAGGTGGATGCTGCTGCCCTTACACCTGACGTAATCCCTTAATTGCCTCTTAACACACCCTGTTGTATCCGCCGCGGTGGGTACAACATATACCTATCAGCACATAAGCAGGCTTTTTTAAGAGGAAAACTGAACCGTTTCCGCATATAATTCTCCTGGAAATAGAAAGATTCCCATTAGACAGTTTCCGTTTTTAATTCAATTGACAAAGAATTGCTTGGAGTTTTTTATTTAAAGAAAATCACAGAATGTTCAGAGATAAATGTGTGTCAAGTACCTACATTGAGTCGAACACAAAACTAAATAGTTATCTCACGAGAGCTATTCCAAATGTAACAATAAACAGTGTAAGTGTAAGTACGGTTATATTGCTGCTAATAAGAACATTGTCGTCGTAAATATCTAGCGAATAAACGGGCCCACGTCGGTGCCGAGCATTCGGTTTGCATGTAATTAAAACTTGCACAATTAAACACTGTGGAGAAGGAAAACACGGGAAAATTGAGATAAGATTAATTTTCTGACTAGTGCCTCGGAGGAGTTTGTGCGCTAACTTTGTGAGATAGCCACGCCGAATGGCTATGTGCACTAGCCGTGAATTCTCCGACTATTATAATTCGATAATTTCTGGAGCGAGCTAGAGTAGGTACAGACGGTTTATGAATGTCGGTTTTATCCGCTCGTTTGCTCGTACATCTGAATGAAGTCTGTAAAAGAAAGAGGTTGAGTTTTTTAAGGGTAAGGTAGATACTAATCCACCGCTTAAGAGCACCCGTTAACCCGTTTCCCCCATTTGATTCTCATAACTTGCGGGATGATGAGCGTATTAGGTAAGTTTATGTCCCCTTATTTCATTCGCACCGGGGGGGATATCTCCATTTAGAAACAAATATAACACAAGTCATCAAACACAGTGAAACTTTGATTCCATTACAGTAAGCGAGGGAATACTAAAACTTATTTTTTGTTATTCTTAATCAAGATTTATCTCCGAGCGCTGCTAAAATAAACAGTCTCTATTTAGAAATACAATCACGTCTGTCACCGTATGTAATTAGAGGGACAGTTCGCGGGAGAAATAATGAGAGCCACAATCGAATGCCTCGTTAGTTTTCCTAGAACGAGGTCAAGGCGGGTTTCCTTTCAAGAAGTAAACTGTCAGCGAGAGCCGGTTTCAGAATATTATATAAGGTCACCTGTTCTAGCGAGCACGAACAAGTTTTGTGCAGACCGAGGTGAATTTATCTGACTTCAATGGGAAGTGCTTTTCAGACACAGGTTCTTTTCAGCTCGATGTAAGCACATGATAAAACGAGCTACAATTTTTATTCATGGCAGAAATCTTTTGATTGCATGAGCCATACATAATGCGTGTGTCTAATTAAGCAAATATAACAATTTAATGAACGGCCATTGTGCGAATGGATCACAAGCGCCGCCAGGGCCGGAGCCAGAGGCCGACGTCAACCTACTTGTTTATTTATTACTTTATTACCCCACTCAACGTCGAGTGGCGGGAAGAGCCACAATGCGACCCCGCACTGATTGAATATTAAACATACCTGTGCCCTCTCCCTATATTATTTTTCTCGACACATTGTCGACTCTACTTTGTTTCCGCTAAAGTTTTAAAGAGCTCTTTTAACTGCTCAGCTCAAGAAACAAAGTCGGTAAGTACTCACTTGAAACTTTGTAAATACAAAAGTAGAATTTACAAAACATTTCAAATATTTTTCCTTCTAAACACAATAGGATTTTTCCGGAGGACATTATGTAATTGATTGATTGCTTCCATTAAGGAAATCAAAATATGACACGTTTCTGAAACAGGTGCGCTGAAATATAAAAATCTTCTGTTGTTATTTTCTCTCAGGAAAATGAGATTCAAAAACTCTGTTCAAATAAAAATATTTAGTTAGTATTTTAGTTTGCAGAGTTAAGTAGTCCTGGGAAGTTTACTTCGAAGCAGTTCGCAAAGTTCTTGATCTGAAACATTAATAACCTTTTTACGGCCGTTGTTTGAACAAGTTTTAATAGCAAATAAATACAATGAATGATAGTTTATGTTGCTTATCTTCATTTAGAACTTAAAAGACACTTTGAAGTACTTACATATTTTTTTATTTTAATAGAACAAATAAAACTTTCAAATATTTATAATTCAGAAAGTTACTTACCTACTACTTATGCATTAAGTGATTTATATCATTAATAAATATTTACGTTTTCATAAAGCAGATGAAATCTTGGCTCATATAATTTATATGAAGTACATTAGGATATCCGTCCAAATATGTTCTTGCGTAACGTCAGAACATGGACGATGTAATATCCAAGTTAAGATCGACGAAGTTAATTAAAATGGAATCAAGAAACATGAACAGACGCAAATATAAAATCCAGGCTGCCTCACTCATTTGTTACGTTCCGAGATCGCCGTCCTTTTGTTAGGTTCAGGTCAATTTAATAATAATAATCTTAAAATCCCTAATTAAAATCGGCTTTTGATGACTTTCTATTGTTGGATATCAAGGAGGTTCTTTCAGGCCGGTATCACATCTCCACCGCGAAACTATAGCAGCAAAACCGCTGTACCTAAAATGGATGTTGATTTTGCGGAAAAACTAATTTAAAAGGTCTGAAGCTGAAGTAGATCTATACCGTATTAACTAAGTAAGTCTGAAGCAACGCCATTTTGCTCCGATTGCTACAATTCAACTGACTCTCATGATGTTCCGCTACTCGAATCGTGACATAATGTAGTAATGGTACTTAGCGGAATTGCGGTCTCCCATAATGTTTTTTGCGTTGAAGGTGTGCTAAGGCCCTTAACGAGGGAAATAATATATGGGTAAAATGGCGGACTCAGCGCTGTGTTAGCACATTTGGTGTTACGACTAACGAGTTATGCCTGTATAATCTGGCAGAGTAGATTGTTTCAAGTGCCATTCAAGTAATTTAATAACTACCTAGGTCCTTTAAAATTAAAAATGATCACAAACATAACTGAAATTAACGTTGAAGTTGCTATTATTCATCAGTTTCATTAAATATATAAGTTAAGGTTAAGGGTAAGGGTTAAGGTTTTATTGTATGACTAGGTACAGCCTGCGACATCGTCTGCATAAAATTTCTTGTTTCCCCGACCCAGCCCGTCGCATCGCATCGCCTGCCCGCGGTTTTACTTCGTTTTGGCTCAGCATTCTTTCCTTTTTTTTGCTCCACTCCTAATGGTCCTAGCGTGATATTATATAGCCTATAGCCTTTCCAGAGATTTGCGCGTTCAAACAAACAAAAAAAACAACAAACTCTACAGTTTTATTACTATCGTCGTCGTTATTATAGTTTATTGTTATCTCGCGTAATTATAAGCTATCGACAAAATGTGAACTGCAACTAATTATTTACAATTTTGCGTATTATTTTTCAATAATTCTATCCATGGCAAACCGACAAATTGTGAACGGGTATCAAACTGCCATGCGACGCCCTCCGGTGACGCCCGATGCGCCTGCTGTGGGCCGGATGAGTGGACGAGATCTAAATCCTTCTTTCCGCAGTCTTCTTCTGCGAGACGACTGTTTCGCAAAAGGAAACCACCCCGTCCCAGGACTCTTCGCAGCCGACCATCGACTCGACCACGGCCGGCAGCGACGTCTCAGTTCTATCTAACATAAGCTAACCTAACCCATTTGTTCGTGGTGCCCTGGCTTAGTTACTGCGACCAATTCAGTTAGGTACCTCCAAAAGCGACCAATTAGGAAACGGTTCACAAAACGGGTGATAAAATCGGGCAGATTGTGCACCCTGTCGGTAAATGCAGGTTTGTTCACAATTTGACGGTTTGAAGTTGATAGATTATAAACTATCGAAAACTAATACGTTATATTGTAAACAGTATGGTACAGTTCACAATTTATCGGCAATTTACAGTCTCGCGAGATAGATTATACCTAAACAAAGGGTGTTCACAATTATACGATGACATATAGCAGTGCGAACTCGATTCCCACCGGCTTCCCTTCGAAAATTCAGAATGATGATGAATTGACTTTGAAATATAATCATATCATACTGAAGGTATTTAATACACCATACAATTAAAACATTGCAAAACGCCTACATGCATTTTTTTTTTGCTCCGGCTTACCTCAAAATAAATTCACCCTTCGCCACTGATATATAGATAGAGGTACTTGCCCGGCCTGACAAACCTGATCCGGCAGTTCGCCGCCCTTATAGCAATGAGGCGATAAATTCCTTACATATTGAAAATGAGTTCGGAAGACATACTCGTAAGTGTACCCTACATTATATAGATAGCTATTAAATACTTATCACGGGTCTTTGTAAGAATCGATTCAAGATACAAGACTTTTGTAACGTGACGAGTAAATCCCATATATTTCGGGCGCAATATAGGGACAAACGCCACGTAAAATTATGTTCAAAATAAGTTTTTCCCAATTATTTTTAAACAGATTCCCATTTTTTTTTTTAAAACTAAAACAACCACATCAAAGCAATTTCATTACGAAAGTATCTTTAATAACCTCAAAAACACAACGGTTAAAAAAGAGACTAATCGGCAAATTGCAATTAACCTTCATTAGCTCCTAATCAAGACAAACATATCAACATAAACATGAAATAAGACACGCATAAAAACATTTCATAATTGTTCCAGAATCAGGACTCCGTAAATAATGGCACTTGACAAACAATCAGTAATCACCGTTCAAGTGCATTTAGGCTCAAATACAGGCTATATATTGTTCATGTTTCGCCCTCACTAGTCACATTGTAAACACACTATTGAACCAGATGTACAATGTACATTTGAAAGCTTGCAGCAGAACATCGCCGAATTAAAGCAATGATTTAGTAGGTACCATAGTGACCTATTTTAAGCCATACAACTCGCTCGAAAACGGAAAATATTATACGTGAATAGTCGGTCCAACAACTTCATACGACACCCAAGCGAGGCATAACTCACACAGTGTACGCCCAACCTAATGACATTTTATTCTCAAATCAGCATATAAACATTTCACATTTCCAAAAAAGTACGAAGACGTATTAAAACATAATATATTTTAAACGTCGCTATCCGAGCCAAATAATTCCCAACTGTATTGATGTCGGGTTACCGCCATAAGCAAACTCCAGGTACATTTAATGAAATACAATTAATAGTTTTGAAATAGATTTATTAAATCAGTTTCTTGGATTTAATTCGAAACTTTCCAGAAGCAAAAGTTACAAAGGGAGTGGAAATGGTTTGTGCACGCAGGGCGGATTAGGAGGGCTTCCTGGGGCGAACGCGTTCAACGAATGATGGAAATGAAAGTTCTAACAGGCTCAGCTTAGTTAGATTGTGCGGCTACCGAGACTCGGATTTAGATTAAAGCCGACATGTTCGACACCGCGACATAAATTTTCTCCTTACGCTCGCGCTCCGTGCATCTTAGCAGGAATAACAAATATTTCGAGCGTTTACACTGTGCGACCAGAATAACAAATTAACGAAGACTTGTACTATCAGAATTTATCTTCGCAGAAAGAAAGGTCTTTACTGTACCAGTATACATTTTATCAATTAGGTGCTCAAACAGATTATGCTCCCTCCATAACGCTCACATAAACAAATTAATAAAGTAAACAATACCCAATTAAGCGTAAACAATAATGACCATTAGGGGACTGTAATTATAGTTGAAGAGAGTCTAAAAATTGACCTTAAACGAGTGGCTACGTTTTTTAAAGTAGCAATCGGTGTCTGTTTCAGAACAAATTGTACATTCAGAGCTCCACTAATGAGATCGCGCAGGGAGGGGTTGAGTTGTGGCACAGGGGATGCTAGGGGGTGAAGCGGACGCGGGGCCGGGGGGACCGTGTCTCCAAGGACTATATTTTACGTTTAATTGACGCACAGCTGTCAGCTAATGAGTCCTGGATTTTTATAATATTGTTCAAATAAAGCCTTCGCAAAAAGTCCAAATTACCCACGGAGTTTCTTTTTTTTTTTGTGAACTTGGAGATAATATTTATGTTTTATTTTTATTGTTATCTTCTTAAATAGACTTTCAATGATAAACAATAGAAAGTATTAAAGATTTTTGTATCAGTCCAAAGCGATACATTCACTATAGTAATACGATACTCGATTTGACAAAAGAATTTACTGAGATTTTTCAGACAGGTTTTTTTTGTTCAAGTGACCATACGTATTCCGATCACCAAGCAGCAAGAGTTTATTGGGACCTCTGCTACATTCACATGCAAATCTTTACACGGTACTCTTCTACATGAAGTAATACATTAATTAGATACGTAATAAAATAAGGCAAAACGTTAATAAATAAAAATTTAAGTAACTAACTTTACACAACAGGATCATTTTCCAACAGCAAATAAACTGTTGACAACGTTGATTGGTATTTACATAAAATTAAAGTAGGCTTCATTAAAATTAAAATATCTACTGGTAGATAAAGTGAAATATTATATTACAGCAGCGACTGTCTTTCATACGGTTGATGTTGAAATAGACGACGGCGCCAAACTATTGATATTTGATCTATCACAATTTGGAACGTTTGCCTTGTGGCGTGTACTAAACATAATAGTTGTATATTGTCATGTTAACGTAAATAGATAATAATATATTGGATTTGCAAAACCACATATGCATAGACAGTGATGTAGGTACTTTGGTAGCTAAACAACCTACACGGCTTTACGAAAACAGTTTATAAATGTCAACAGTCTTAAAAATAGATAAGTGTAGGTGTCTTTTTGTTGCCAAATATGTCAGAACATTTGATTGACATTTTCGTAGAGGTATTTTATAAAATCCCACACGCGGCCCTTAATAGACGCCGCAAATAGGCGATAACAATGTGGGACCCGCCAGATGGGTGGCCTAAATGTCTAGCTAGGTTTGTATGCGCGAAACAGACAATTTGGCGCTGTGGTGCTGGACATTAGCTAATTCCTATAGCCAGATTCGGGTTCTGATCGAGAAGAGCTAAGGGCACTGTATTCATTAAAATATATTTCATCACAACAAGTCGAATTTGTTGTAACATCTGTTACATTTCATGTTACATTTGGTATTGCATTGCATATATTTGGATGGCATGTTCGTTTCAACGCAGGTACATTTCATGTTAAATTTTACGTTGCATTGCATATATTTGGATGGTATGTTCGTTTAAATGTAGGTACAGACGCCAGCACATCAAGCTACTACAATCAGTCAAATTTCTTTAATAGCTTTTCAACTTTATCGCTAAAGCATTAGGTTTAAAGTTGATTGGGAAAATTTGACAGTTTCGGGTAGCTTGATGTGCTGGCGTCTGTACATTTCATGATACATTTGATGTTGCATTACATATATTTCGAAATGAAATGAAATTTATTTGCCAGAATATAGGAAGGTAAGGTATAGGTAGGTATAGGTTTGTTTTTAGGTATAGGTAGGTAGGTGGTAGGTTTCGAAGGTATGTTCGTTTCAAGTTTCAACGTAGATACATTTCAATTATTTCATGTTAAGTTTCACATTGTTTTCTTTTAAGCGAACGTTCGTTGGCGAGCATTTGTTCACAACCAGAAAGTTTCTTTGAAAGAGGCTTTCGAGTTTCAATAAGGACCATTTCTAAACAAATTTATTCGCAAACGAGTGATAACTTCGAAATGGAATTTCTACAACCGTATCGCTCGCGAAAGAATGCTCGCAGTGGCGACGCACCTGTAACCAATACCCGATAAAGCGCTATTTAATTGTGTTGGTAGTTTACTTTTAATTGACCGAAAACTCAACATTGCCCTAGTAAGACTGTTGTACCCATAATTTTACTTTATTTGAGTTCTTTTGGTTTTATACTCCTTAACTTTCTTTTGCCAACAGCAGTGTTTACTACTTGGAGTCAAATTTTCTTAATAATTGTAAGTTCGTGCGGCGTCTACGCAGCGTCAATGCCTACGCTGGGCAACAGTTTAGTTCAAAGACACTAATAATAAAATACTAAATCATCCGACCTTCAACACACATCAGTGCGCCGCTATATCGCAAATTGCAATGCAGAAATAAGACGCAGATTTTACAGGTAGACTCAGAACGCAATGCTCGGTCCTGAGGCAAATACTGCTACGAGATAGCTACGAGGTGTCTACGGCGTAGGCCGTGGCAACGACTGTGCCTCTTCCGTCGCGCTACGCATTCTGTTGTGTTGCGGCCACATAGTCATGCGTTATACCCACAAAGGATAACAAAATAAACGTAACAATATTTAAAATTACTGAAATCAGAAATGCTCAACAATTATTCAAAGTGATGCAATACAAAATTATTTGTTTCGTATCATTTAGTGCTTTAGTTGACTGAACCAACATAGTGGGCAGTTTGCGGCCGATACGGTACACACAAATTATACCTGTTTGACCTATTTACATTGATATTTACGAATAAACACAGTACGGTGAAGTTATGTAACCAGTAAAATAATTATGACTTCGAACAACGTCGTCGGTGTGATAAATATGCACATTTACAAAGAATATTTATTGAAATGGTGTTAATATTCGTAGCTGTAAATATGAGGATCTCGAATATCAGAACGAATACCTTCATAAAGACCTCTGACTGCAAGTCTGATCTTTTGACTCGCATATAAGTATAACATCCATCGCGTTAACAGATTATTGTTCTCAAAATATCACAAATTATTTCCTTGTTTATAAATTCGCTGTTTAATCTATATTAAGTACCGGCTGTGCCAACAATGACAGTAATTTTCTCGGAGGAGAAAGTTCCTTTCTGTTCGTAAGATTATAATTTCCATTCAATATCGGATTTTTTATCGGGACGCTTTTTTATCAGCATATTTTGCGCAAATTGGATTATAAAGGACTATTCCGTATTTAATATTAACTTATTTATTTACGCCCGGGGCGCGAGGCGGCGTCCGCACGTACACCATGTTAACAAACAATTTTTTAATAAATCTACTTAAATCGGTAGATTACTCGAGCCCACATAGTAACAACACTAACAGCGGCCACTTGGCTGTTAAGTGCACTATGTGAGTTCGAGTGGGGGACGTAATAAGTTTTATTTTTGCTTTGTTGTACGGTTTGTTATAATATTATTCAAAGAGGAAGTCTGAGGAGGTTGCCAAGCAATTTGGCAGGGCGCGCGGCGGCGCTGCGCAGATAGAGCGTTATTTACAGCGGCTATTGGAGCCGGGGGTATATCGTAACTTCTGCTTAAATACCTTGTTACAGTCCTGCCCTAGCTACACATTCTGTCTTTTCCTTCTTACGCTCAAAAAAACGTACACCATGATTTCGCTCCACAATTCGCTGAAGAAAAGAATGGAGAGAGATAGATGTACCTAATTCTGCAAATGCTGCGAATAACTCCTCAGTAACATATACCCAATATAAATTGTGTTGCATAAATAACGCTATATAAAGGGATAATTTATGGTGCCTTAAATAGCAGGCCGTAATTTGTCGTTGACAATGGGCACCCTGCCGCGTATAGATATAACTTATTCACTTTAACATCTGATTCCTTGCTCCGATTTTGTTTACCATTGTTGTCTGCTTGTTTTATTTGTTGTTGTACTGAATTCAGGTGTACCTACGTGTAGACCAATTTATTGTTATTACAGATAGGTACATGTTCAATAACAGTATCTAAGTACAATATTTCAGATGGAAAAAACAACAAAAACGTCCCCAAATGCTGTAGATACCCATCTACATAACTAAATCTAGCCCACTCAATAAAGTCAAAGTCAAATAATTTCTTTTAAATAGGCACATCAAATGCAAAGGTGGGCTTTTAACGTCAAATATACAATGCAATATTCCTTTGGCAATGCACAATAATAAAGTTTATTATCGCAAGTAAGTACCTAAGATTAATGCAACTTTGATTGGTTCTGAACATTATAAGCCTCTTATAGTCAATTTAATTGGATCTCAGCGCGCTTAAGTTTACGGTGCAATCAGTTTAAACTTTACGAGAAACACCTTGTTTTCTTAAGGGCCTTTCAACTTAACGCTTACTTATATAAAAATGAAATTCCTTGTAAGCCCCTTCATAAAAACTTTACACTTAATAACTTACACATTCTACCTGTCCTTGTCATTTTAATGTCAATGGAATGTAGGTATGTTATAGGTTAGGGTAAGTTGTTTTATATGACTTTATACACATATACATAGGGGAGATGAGATTAGATGCAATGTCTATGTAGAAGTACCTAACTACTTTAATAATAATTATTATTTATTTATTTGTATAGAATGCAGGTGTTACAATAATGGTGTAAGTTTCAGATAGGTATATTCCCAGTACATTCTACCTGTTGGCATACAAATATAATTGGCGTTGTTTTTTGCTGCAGATTCTAATACCTCTAGATACTAATTTGATCTTTTTTGCAGATCGTTTTGTTCATACAGGAGTTGAAATATTTCTAAAAGGTTATCATAGGCTTCATTTGGATCCTCTGTGCTATATATATATCTGAAAACGATAAGTTTTGGAGATGGTTTCTAAAGATAATTAAATTTTCTTCAGATATCTTAGTCTTGATGTTTTCCATGTTTTAATTTGACTAAACATACTAACTTTCATTGTAAATATTTGAGCGTATGATCGGATAATCCGAAGTCTATTATTTCACTTTGGCAGCTTTGTTTTGAATTGTGCGCAAAATTATCCAAGCAAGCTTTACTATGAGGTCTGGTCGGTTTATTTATTTCTAGCTTCAAATCGTAGTTCATCAGAAAATATTTAAAATCCATGCTAATTCTGTTCTTTTTCAGAATATCTATATTAAAATCTCCGCACATAATTATTTTTTTGTTTGGTTTGGAAATCTTTTTAAGTATAATATCTAGGTTTTCATAGAATTGGTGTAGATTAGTGATTTTTGGTGGTCTATGACTACACACATGGGATTGTAAGTTTTTGTGAAGGTAATTCAATTGCGCAGCATTCTATACCTCCTGTTACCGAATGTCTCACAATGTCAGGCAGGTCTTTATATTCGATGCCTTTTTTAACTAAGATACAGGCTCCACCGCGTTATATGTTTTGTCTAGCATAACATGCCGCTAGCTTATAATTTGGTATATGTAAACGTTTCTCTTGGCCAGACATTATGAAATGTTCGGTTATACATAAAACATCAAAATTAATTTGTTTACTTAACAATTCCTGTATATAAATAACCAGTAAGTCGGACTTGCTTAAGACACCGGCAATATTTTGATGCATTATATTTATATGACTGTCAACTATATTTTCTTGTTGAGAAAATGAATTATAATTAACTATAGTTACCGACAGATTTTGAAACACATTTCGCATACCACGATCTTTTATTTTCCTACTGAACTTAGAAAACATTGTGAAATCGTAACACAAGTCTAAATTAGAGTCAAACGCCGTTGCATAGTTGTACATCTGCAAGTCTAAATGAAGTAGATTATTAAAGGTCTCTATGCGCCAATTAAACAATGTTGAATGATCACTTAATTTGAAAGTAGGAACACATATTATAATATTCGTGTGCTGTATTTTTTGCAATTTTTCTCTCAGTTTTATAATTATATCAGTTTTATGGAAGTATTTTTCTCCAATTAAAATAATGGAGAAATCATTAATTGTATATTCTATTAATTTCTTCTCCAAGTTGTTGATAAGCTGCTCCTTGCCACAATTCGGGAAAACATAATGACAGGGAATGCTGAAAGGGACACTTATTCTTTGAAGATAGTTCTTCCAAGGTCAGGTCAAGTCTTTAAGTGCAAATCTTACATACTGCGGTCACCACTGAATACAGGGTCAAATTAAATTATCTAGCGACACTCTGCAGACGTGATGGTATTAATATCTCAAAACGACATAACAATTCATTTTAGATAAGTTTACACAAAAAGAACAGGATCTTTAAACTGATCTTTCAAGTGACTACACTAACTGAGGTCGATAACCCAATATAAAAAATCAAATTGTATTCAATAGAATTTACACACTAACTCTATAATAGAAATAAAAATATTTACAAGTATCAAAAAGAGTTACAGGGCGTCGAAAAATTCGTCCACATCGCTGTCAACAGGAAAAGTGCCCAGAAGGCTGGCAGCATTGCCACGTTGGATAGCAATGCTGATTCTTTGGCCAAAAAATAGGCCCGCCCTCTGGTCACGTGAAGAGTCGACCAACCGTTTTTTTTTTTTTTACCAAAATTGTATTCTTTTTTGTAAATAACTTGTTTAGACATCGATACCTATCACGACTGCGGAGTTTCGTTAGCTAATTTAATTTGACCCTGTACTTGTCATGCGACAGATTAAGTTGAAATTATGTAGTAACTATGTAAACACTTTCGTGACGAAAGAAAAATACCGGTCAAAAGCGAGTAGGGCTCGCGCACCGAGGGTCCGTACCATCATGTTTTTAATTTTTCATCGGCTAGGCCTATATTCGTCAGAGAATTTTAACTGCGGTATTTTGCACTGCGGTGTAGAATATTGCAGTTTTATGTCAGCGCCATCTTTTGACAGATAGTGAAAGTAATGCAACTTTTGTTGATGATTTCTGAAAAAGTGTGCTATTTAGAGACTTCGTTTTATTTTTCCTGTAATCATTACATAAACTTCTATCATATTATTATAGAGTAATTTCAGATTTTTCTCTTTGCAAATTTCGGAGATATGGGGGCGGAACGGTATTTTTTTTACATTTTTCATCAAAAGTCAAAAACTATGCGGCCGAAAAAAAAAAGAAAAAATGTTTCAGAACGTGCAAACTGCGCTCTTTCATATGATGCCCCACATGCCCTAGTACTATTAGCCCTACTTCGAATTTTTCAAACTCCCTTTCAGTCCCTGTTGCAAAAAATATACATATATTTTTATTTCTTTCTTATTTACAAAATAGTTGGGCAAACGTCATCTAAAACTATTCCAAATTTCAAGTTCATATCATCAGTAGTTCTTGAGATATCCAGCTGTGACAGACAGACAGACTGAGTCTCACCATAAGGGTTCCGTTTTACCATTTTGGTATGGAACCCTAAAAACGATAAGCTTTTACGGTAAAACTCTATTACACAACACAATCTTTGACAAATATTTTCATAGAGTCGTAGGAACTGGGTTAATTTATCACTCGGTTATATTATTTATTGTGTAGCTAATAAACGCTCAAAAGATATGTGGGCTAATATCTCGTTATGTATTCATAACTCTGGCATTGTGTCGAGTGGCATACAATGTTGATTCTATTAGGTGGCGGAAACGAAGGCTTGTCTGACAACCTCTGTTTTATGCCACTGTGCGAACATACGGAGAGCACGGTCGGTTCTATGGCGGCAAAGCGCGGCCATTATACATTCAACATGTATGTAAATACAAATAAAAGCTAGCCGACTGTCAAATATGAAGTTTCATGTTTCATTGTCTCATTGATACTGTTGTAACTAGTTTGTTTTTCATTAGTTGTTTTTTTGAAGGCTTTTTCCCCACCTTAGCAATCTTTCAAATCCATCAAACATAATCGAAACCATCACCACCACACAACTGACCTTCTATTGTGTAATGGTGACTATTCTTCTGTCGTCTTACTTTGTCCGTTTTTTATTCAACAATGTTTGTTTTTACTCACAAAAATCACTTGGTTTTGACAAATGTAGGTGCAACCTTTGCAAAACCGTTGTTTTTTCATCAAGATCAATACAGACTATATAATCAAACTATAAGAATTGAAAAGCTTTTTGATGTTTCCATATTCTCTTTATTGATATAAACACAAAATAGAAATATTTTTTGGATCATCAAAGACGATAAGTAAATCTCTTACTCGTGCTTCAGCCGAGGGATTCTAGCTCCATAAGCGAACGCGTGTCGGTAAATCTCATTACTTTTCGAGGATAAGGAAAATTCAATATCTATCGTTCTTTGTCTGTCTGTACCCTTACAAATTTTATTTCGCAGGTCGCGTTTAAACTTCGTATTTATTAATGGTATATTTATTTGTAAGAACATAGGTAGCTGACCTAAGTTCTTCTTAATCTATGGGTTTCACTATATTCGGCATTTCAGCCGTGCAAATATTTAGATTTTACATCTTGGTTATACTTATACAATGCACACATTTAGTAATTAGCAATAACATAAAAATAATAATAATAATTTCATAACTTAGATACGATGCAATTAATAAAATATATTAAATAGAATTCTATTCATTTCAAAATAATATTATAATTTATATTAAAAATAGCAATTATTATTAATGATGTCATGTCAACAAAAAATAGCAAGAATAATGAAAATGTTTCAATATTATTTAAGTAATGTACATATGTAGATGTCATAATAATTATAATTAAATTAAATTATTATTAATAAATAGTTAGTGTGTAAATAACAAGGATTAGTTATTGTTTTGTTTCTGATTAATAAATATTTCTATAAATATGTCATATTTAAATGTTTTTATACTTATTTTATATTCTAATATTATTTATATGTATTTAGTGAAATAAAGGAAATAATAAATAAGTTTAACATTTCACACTCAAAATATTCATTGATGGAATAAAAACAATTTTCACTGAACCAGTTATATAGCTTTCTATTAAATTCTAAATCTGTACCACTTCTAAATTCTTCGGCTAAGTGGTTTTATATTTTCACCGCCATGTTATAACTATTTTTGTTGCACACTTTTTGTTTATTACGCGAGACTACTAGACTACTAGTGGGTTTTGTGCTATTTTCCTCTTTGACATACCCTTTTCATCTTTTTCAAAAATCAAGTAGTTGTTTCTTGCAAATTTGCAGGTTTCAAACACATATAAAGACGGGAGGGTAAGCAGCTTTTGTTTAATTAATACAGGTTTACAAGAGTCTGTCTATGACCTTACACGCTTTTTTGGGCTATGAATTGAATTGTTGAATAGTTGAATTCCCCTATACAGTTATTCCATACCTTAAAACAGAACAAACATGGCTATGGTATACCATACTTTTACATAAAAGTTTAAATTTTTCAACGTGGCTATATGCATCCATGCAACATCAATACATCCCCTTTGTGAGAAAATGCTGGATATGCTTCGACAGTAATAAAATAACGTCTCCAATATAACTCTTTATTCAAAGCAATTATTTTGCAAATACGTTGACAATCTGATTTTTTAACAGGTAACAAGCATTATTAAATCATGCACCAAAATATTTATATCAAGCACCATTTATACAGTACAGAGAAAACCGAACGGCTTTGTAAAAAAGGATGTTGTAATATCATAAATGTATGTTATTTAATTTTCAAGAGGACTGTCAGGGAACCGCCTTTGATCGTAGATTCCATTTCACAGTCGTCGACAAATTATGTTACAATAAATCAATTCTGTTCAAAAGTATTACTGAGCGTTGGCAAATCATTTTGGGGCAATTTTCGTTATTGAAGGCGTCTTCATTCAGTGTTATTGTTTAGGGCCCGATGTAAATTAGTTTGTGGGCGGGCTTCAGAAGGAATTCTAATTAATTAGACGTTTAAACACTGTTGGGACCCGCGACGTTAAAATTAAATATTATTTGTTGACTGCGAAAGTGATTAGCATTGCATTATAAGCCAGTGATAGAGTGTGGTACTGTGGTTTATGTTAGGTGATTGCCCTATAATTGGTTTGATGGAACAAATAGCAGTTTGGAACCAAAGATCTTGTTTCGTAATGGCTTTCATTTCGACACATCAGCAAGATTCATTGCGTTATTTACGTTGCTGAGCAGACAAAATTTTCGAACATATGTAGCAATGTATTAGCAATATCCTTCAAAAAGATTCAAATTGTGATTAATAACGTATTACGCAATTAGTCAAAAGTCTTCAAAAGTTAACACGCTTGGCGGTTACGTTACCTATTAAATATTTATTTTGATACCGTTCATTGTAGCATTCGTAAAATTAATCACTATAAAAAATGAATTAACATGCTGAAATAAAAATATTTTTACTTAAGTGTTTTATTAGATTTACAGTTTTAAAATTAACTGTTTGAAATAGAACGGTGATTTAATAAAATTATTGTTACTGAAACATATAAACGAAGTAATTTAATAAAAAGCTTGTACGAGTATTTACTCGTACAAGCTTTTTATTAAATTTAATTTTATTATTGCCTTTTACCCTTTTGGGTTGCGCCAAGTTCCAAGTGAAAATAATAATAAACTATCACACTATAATATAAAAGCAAAAATTTGTGAGTGTGTTTGTGTTTATATGTTTGTTACTTCTTCACGCTCAAACGGCTGGACCAATTTTGATAAAAAAAATATGGAGGTAGCTGACACCCTGTATTAACATATAGGCTATACTTTTTATCCCGATATTCTCACGGGATCGACATTTACGCGGGTGAAACCGCGGGGCGCAGCTAGTATTACATAATAATATCATGCCGACCCCAACCTAGTTGGGAAAAGGCTAGACAGATGATGATGATTACATAATTATATCATGAAAGCGTAATTTACTAAGTATATTTTAATAAAATAATTTTAGTAGTTATATATCCTTGTGTTGCAGGTGTCCGCAACTCCACGTCCAAGAGCATATTTTGCGTACGGCTATGAAAACTATAGTCTTACCCAGTAATGGTCGAACCCAATAACCTATTTTCAGTTTAAGACAGATCGCTACTGGTGGTAGCCAGTATCACTATAACTTCCAGAAAAAAAAATCATACAGATTGCTACTGATATAGATTATTGGGACATTAAATCCAGAGATAAATAGGTTTTTCTACCTCCAGTTTACCAAAACTTGTGATAAATAGGTAATTGAGTTCGGCCGTAAAACGGTTATTAATACTGGCAACCAATAATATCAGATAACAGAGCAATATGCAATCTACGAGAGTACTTTTGATTCAAAATAAATATCGGCTGTTATCTAGTGGTTACTGAGTTCTCCATTTCATTACAATATTAAATTGGATTGAAATAGATTTTTATTTCACACCATCCGTTCCATAACAAAGGAGACTGATGTCACTTGGAAAGCTGCCACGCTGAAATGGAATTGGGATGGACACATCTGCCGCATGTCAGACGACCAGTGGGCCAAACTTGCGATCCAATGGGTTCCTCTTAATGGCAAGTGACATCGCGGTAGACCCAGGCGGTGATGGCGGGAAGAGCTGGATTTCTTAGACAAGAACTGTTAGTATATTATACGAATCACTAAAATCTGGAGGCACGGTAGTGCTCCCGCCATGATGAGCCAAGCGAAGAGCAAGGGCACTACCTACCTTTTCTCATAACTTGGGTTTGGATTACACCAGATAAACAACATTCTCGGGGTATGATGTCAATAATGGATTTATTAAACTTAAAGTTTCAATACGAATCACTAAAACCTGGGGGCACGGTAGTGCTCCCGCTAAGACGAGCCAAGCGAAGCGCAAGGGCACTACCTACCTTTTCTCATAACTTGGGTTTGGATTATACCAGATAAACAACATTCTCGGGGTATGATGTCAATAATGGACTTATTAAACACAAAGTTTCAATTGCATAGCTCTTATACTTTAGATTTTATTGATATCTAAAAAACCCCGATTTCGTCACTGACTCACTGATGATCATCAAAATTCTTAGTGTACTCACTGAAGTCCTAGAAAGCTGAAATTTGGTATGTAAGCTAGTTTTAGTACACAAACAACAAAAAAAATCCAAAACTTAGAAAAAAAAAATTAAATCCCACTATATTATATACCATATATGTACCACCATACCATCACCATACCATATTATATATTATGGCTCGCACTCTCAAAAAGTTATCACATGTAGAGCCAAGCTTCTAACTCTACACGCCCTGACTTCACAAACTCTACAGCTTAGTCAAAATATGTGGCTTGGCCGTTTCGTTACCGTCACATGGGCGTAAGGTGAAAAATTTATCCACTGTTCATTACTTTTCTAAGAATAGTTCTTGTAGTTACGAAATGGCCAAGCCTCATATTTTGACTAAGAAGTAGAGTTTGTAAAGTTAGGGCTTGTAGATTTAAGGCGTGTAGAGTAAAAAGCTTGACTCTACTTGATCTGAAAACTTTTTGACAGTGCGAGCCATATGGTCTCGTATTGGCAACATTTTACAAGAAAATGTTTTCGGTGGAATACTTATTACAAGATTAGCAATCCGGGATTTGAACAATACTCTAAGAACCTCAGAATTAGATGTATTTCTTTGAATCTGTGAGACATTGTATATCAAAGATACGCTGTAAAAATACCTTAAAAGATATACGCTATGAGCCTAAACTGGCCATTAAGGCTGACAAAATCCCAAAGTGTTGAAGCAGATGTTATCGGGAGCTACAAAAGCCGAGATAACGGTAGAAAAAGAACAGCAGAACAATAGCAATACAGTACCTAACAGAATTTAAAAACACGACCATTATCGGAGGCCATGGCTGCCCTTTTAACTCTCATACGTACACTTTCATGCTGAATAGGCGAAGTTTCAAAGGCTGTTGTTAAAGAAAAACTTAACGTAGAATGAATTCTGTCGTGAACTAGGAATGCGAATACTTCCATCAAAAGAAACTCGAATTCGAGTGTGATTCGTGATGTGAGGTGATGGTGACACACTATCTCGAAGGCAGAAGACATAGAATCGCCTGTAGGTGGAGCATGTGCCGGCAAATACCAGCCCTCGATACAGTCATGATCCCACTTGAAACTTTTATTTCAAAGAAAGCGGCATCGAGAGCCAGCAAGCTATCAAAAGCCAATACTGAAGTATCTCTATTACTTTTCCGAGTTCAAATTATAAGATAGGTTTTGAAATAAATACCTACACTACTTAGTTCTAGTTCTGAGAGTTCGTTTGAAGATCATTTATTGAGAGAAGGCGTGACTTTCGCTTATAACTTTTAAATTAAGTTTGACAAACAGTTATTCGTCGTCAGATTTAGGAAAAGCCTACGATTTATCCGTCAGATTGTCGTGTTCAAGTCATTATGCGTCAGGTCGCACATGATCATACGTAAATCCAGGGCGCTGAAGATCACGTTATTTTATTGGTCCCTTTTGGAAATCCGAAAGTGGACCACATGGCTCGTATCTAAACATTCCAAATATACTTTCGGTGTCTATCTTCATGCCGTACCTATACTTAGCTCTCAACTTTTCGTTATTATTTTTATCCGTGCATATATGCTTACTCAAAAACCCCCTGGGCTCCCCGTACCATTATGTTCTAAGGAAATTAAAGAAACTACAATTACTTATTTAAGATGAGAAAGAAATCACGCTATTATCAACTTAGTCTGTCGCAGTCCACAGCTGAACATAGGCCTCTCTCGCAACACCCTATCCCGCCTTCCCCATCAGGTCCGTCCCAGCCGCCTTCTTAAAGTCGTCGGTTCATCTATCTGGGAGGCGTCTCACACTATGCTTGCCGATACGCGGTCTCGACTCTAGGACCGGTTTGCTCCACCGGCCATCGGTCCTTCAATAAACATGGCCAACCCACTGCGACTTCAGTTTTCTGACTCTGCAATCTATGGTGTGCCTTGCGGGATAGGTGACGAAAAGACTTGACGAAATTTTCCGTTGTTGGCTTCTTTCTCAAAGTTTTGTCTACCGAGCTGGATGCCAAGCAAATTATAACTGGAAATCCTGAAATTCCTACAAGAACAGAAATGCTAAATTAAAGCAGAATAATGAACTAAAAATAGGTTTATGAAGTGTTAAACAAGCCGGTGCTTGATTAAACAAAGGCCAATAGTAATAAATACGAGTGAAATTAGCCAATTACAGGCCTTAGGCGGAAGAAAATACATCTCGGCTGCTTGTTCCATCAATATCAAAGGAAAATAATGGTTCGTTCAATACTTATGAGTATTATGGTATTATTTTATAAAAGGGTGAAGTGATGTCAAAGTTTCTCATAACAAAGAAATATTAAGTAAATCCTTTTGGAACGTAGAGAACGATTAGACTCATTTGAAAGTCGTAAAAAAAATACTTGGCACTTGTCATTTTCGGTCGATTTTCTCCAGCACTTTATAAACACAGACGTCCGTTTTTTCTATGTCACAATTTAGTGGTGGAAGTAGAAATCCTAAACTTAAAGCGGTAGTCAAACATTCAGACAGGACTAACCATGACGGGCGAAAGTCTAGATGATTATATCTACGGACAAAGTAATGCCACCATAACAAAGCAATGTCATAGAAACTACGACCTTAGGGCAGCTTCTACTTAGATGTCAATCTTAGCATGACATAAGTAGTAACCAACACCTAAATTACTGTGAGTCGTTGCTATTAGCTACGCGTGCTACAAAATGCTACGACGCGTAGCGTATGGCTACGAATACTACGATCCGCAGCGTATTGCTGTGATTGCTACGGGTCTATCACTGCAAAAATGTTATCGTTTAAAATTATGTAAGACTACTAAACGACTTCAAAAACCACCTTATAACTCCAGACATAAACAAAAATAAACTCCAAAGCCAAACAACGTTATTTAATGGTATATACCTTATATTGTTCAAAGTTATTTCCCGCTTAGTTTGATATTGATTCCTCGTTTAATCGTATTGCTAGGCGTTGTGGGCCCAATCACCGACGATAACTGGATTTTGCTCCCCGAACGTAGTCGGGACACGTGACATCACCCCAGGGATATCAATTGTGAACTCAATTATTGTCGACTAATTAAATTAATACCCAGGAAATATTGACTACCAAACATGGCAGTACTTGTATAACGATCGGTTTGATTACCTACTTATGATGTGTTATACCCGTTATATTTTTAAAGATTTGTGTAACAAGGTTTTATTTTGATACTAGAATTTAAGTGAAAGGTTTTAAATCTTATTCGTGTCTACATTTTATCTGCTACTTGGTATGCGGATGGGATCAAAATGGGTGATGCAAGAAACCCAAAATATATAAAACTAGCGATGAACTTTCCACGGTTTTTACGACTTGACAAAACTTTAATATTTCTGTATTTAAATATTATGTCAGTTTAATATTAATGTTTTATGCACAAAAACCGTCCGGAATAAATTCTCTAAATGACGGTGAAAACCGCATCAAAATTCGATGTCCATCCGTTGTCTGACTTTAATCACACTAATATTATATAAGCGAAATTTTGTGAGTGTGTGTGTGTGCGTTTATATGTTTGTTACTTCTTCACGCTCAAACGGATGGACCAATTTTGATAAAATTTTGTATGGAGGTAGCTGACACCCTGGATTAATATACAGGCTACTTTTTATCCCGATATTCTTACGGGATCGAAATATATGTGGATGAAACGATCACTTACTCCAGTACTTGTGTAACGATCGGTTTGATTAACTAGCTTGATTGATCAAAGCTATATTACTGTGAAGTTTCATCAAAATCCGTTTAGTAGTTTTTGCGTGAAAGAGTAACAAATATCCAGCCATCCATCCTCACAAACATTCTCGTTTATAATATTAGTAGGATTTATATAGTATATGTACTTTATTGTATATAATTTCACTACAAAACATACAATGGGCGGCACTATTGCCCTTCGCCCTTTGTAAAATTTCAACCGTTATAATTTGAATGTATATGGTGTACATACTATAGAGTATTCTATTCTGTACATCGACCAGAATTCATGCATGCAAGGCGTCATGCGAAGCTTCGTGGGATTTAATACGCCTTGCGCACTAACTTTTAACTGTCACTATTACCTACCCTGCAAATGATTAGTGTAGGAATTGGTATGTCATGCCCTGTCACTTGTACACTCGAAGATCTTATGACAGCGTCAATGAGCGGAGTTTGCGCACCTGAATTCTGGGCCAAACACGTTTGATCTTTTTGCCATCGATACGCTAAGAAGCAGAAGAAGAAGGTATGGCCATGCTTGTTGATTCCAGGAACTCTGCGTTTTGCGACCTTAATTACTTCGTACTCTCAAATCGCTGCATATTCCACATATTCAGCTAAGTGCATTCGGATATATTCGAGTATATTCGTGTACGCTCGTGTATGACAAGTACGCGACGTGAGTCACGTCTGTCGCAATTAGTCGTTGTGTGCGCTGCCGACGCGAGCGCCTAGCACACGCGTGGTTTCACCTCACTGCCAATTTGTACCGCATTGTTACACTTTACACTACACGCTAGCAGAAACACGTGAACTGCCGACGTTATTAGTGATTATAATCTTTATAGCTGTTTCGAATAATCATTTTATCCCAATTTGGAACAAAGTTTTGGTTAAAGGTTAAAGGGCGGTTTATTTATAACCTGTCGATATGAGGGGTAATAGAAGTTGTAGATATTTGAAAAGATAAAGGGAAACGCGCGAATTTTGAGGTATTTTGTTTTGAGATACCTACTTAAAATTGATTGTCATAAGTATTATTATGATTGGGATCCATTCGTCTAGTTGAATATAATTAGTGCCAAATATATATACAATATTCAGGTGGCAGGATCGTCAACGCGCAAGCTTAAACCATGAATTCAGCACATGATCCGAGACCCCCTAGCTGTTTCATTGAAAGTGCAATACCTACGCGGTCGAAATGTATGGGACAACATTTTTTTTTTAAACCAACTTAAAGTTCAACCCTTTTGACCCTTTCAACCCTCCAGTATCATGTACTGAATCCATGGTAACAGTTAGTGCGTTGATGTCCTTGCCAGCCTGTATAACACAAATAACTATAAGTCCATACTAATATTATAAATTCGAAAGTAACTCTGTCTGTCTGTATGTTACCATTCACGCCTAAACCACAACGGATTTCGATAAAATTTGGCAGAGAGATAGAATACATCCCGGGGTTGGACATAGGATAGTTTTTATCCCGATATTCCCACGGGTTTGACACTTATACGGGTGAAACCGCGGGGTGCTGCTAGTATATTATAAATTAACTATAAAAATAAATACAAAAACAAAAGGACACTACGTCGTTGAAGTACCTACTAGTCCGCATCGCTGTCATCCGGAAACGTAACCAAAAGACTGGCAGCATTGCCTCGTTGAATGGCAATGCAAATTCTTTGGTTAAAGCACGAGCCAGCCCTCTGGTCAAGTAAAGTGTTGAACAGTCTGCGAGAAATTGCCTTATACGAGTATGATAAATATTCAACGTTTTCTTTGATTCAGTTCGCAAGACTAAGTTGAATAGGCAAACCAGTACAAGGCAAGAATTAAAACGTTAACTTCGTCTTTCGCATGTTTTGAAATGTACAAACATTGAATATTTCTCCAACATCAATAAAGTAATACAAAGTTTTTCAACAGTATATACACTAATTTATGTAGGAATTCGCCAGTGGTCATAGCTGATAGGGAACAATAATTTGACGGTGAAACGCAACACAAATGTGCGTCTGGGGAACTAGCCAGCAAAACACTGTTTCCAAAACACTAATTCACTGCATGAACCGTCGAAACGTTTTCGCATTTCGCATGCAGATACTTGTACAAGTCGTACATATAACATAAACATCTCAAAGTATAACTCCCCTTCGCGACGAGAAACTTTGAACGGCCCGATTTCTTTGTTATTTTTAATATCGACTTTTTTGCGCTCGAACGGTGGTTGCTAATGGATTTTCAATATTTGTGTTGACAGACAAACAAGGGGCGAATGGAGTGAGCTCTCGAACATTCCGTCTGCGTCCGTACCCACAATCCAGTGTGTATCTCTCTAAAGAAAGCAATCGACAACGTTTAAACGACATTTATTTATGTTTGCCCGTGGTTCACACTACTGATTAGTCGTTTATCTGTTGAAATGAACTTTTTCGCGTGTTTATCATTTCGCACGTCAAATATTATCGTATTGCTTACTCGATAAGTCATTAGGGGATTGAATATTCGCATTGAATCGCGATTTGCCAAGTACACTAACTATTTCAGTATCCCGTTTCAATATGCTCGACAGCAAACTGAATAAACATTAATGTTAGATGAAATATTTTATTAGTGAGCTCTCTATCATCAAAACTGCTGGACGTCGGGCTCTATTACCATAATAGGTACAGATTTGGTCCAGTTGCCTAACCCTCTTCCAATATCTCATGTTGGCGCCGCGTACGATGAGTCTGCAATTTTTGTACTCCACAATACATCGTTTTCTGTTTATCAAAATTGTGTTATATCGATTAACATGGTTAGTGATAGTGGGGACTTAAGGACTTGAAGGTATTGACCCTTCAGAAAAATATAAAGAAGGATGCTGAATTGAATATCGTTCGTGTATTTTTGCTTTAAAACTTTTTTAAGTACCAGAAAAATCCCGACCTGTTTCATTCGTTGAAGCATTATAAAGGTAAAATAAAATACGATCGAGACTTGGCGAGGTTATTTTTTTCATATATTATTAGATCTATTGGGTATAATCGTGTGATAGCAGAAACCAGACTTATCAATTAATTATTTCCCGTAACAACTTGCTCAGGCGCCTAACTTCAACCACCTGGGGTGCTTCACCTCAAGTTTTCCGGACTACTGGCCTAGCACTCTGCTTCTCTGCCGTGAACATGCGTACCCAGTGTGGCACCGTTCCGCCCATGCCAAGGAAGTAGATGCTACTCTAAATAAAACCTGCCGCACGATTACAGGCTGCCTGCAATCGACCCCGATCAGCGTACTTTATCCCACAGCTGGCATAGCTCCACCACAAGTCCGAAGAGAAGTTGCATGCGCAGTGGAGAAATTCAAACAGGAATCTGATACCAGACACCCACTATATAGCGCACAGCTACCAACGCAACGGCTAAAAAGCAGATACAGCTTCTTGAAGTCGACAGCGTCTCTGTCAGGTAACCCGTCCGACGCCCGTTGCAAACTGTGGCAGGATACTCTTCCCCCTCCTACTCACTACCTACCACCGAAGAAGCATCTGCACCTTCCGTGGCCCACTTGGAAGTCTCTGAACCGTCTCCGGACACAAGTGGGAAGATGTAAGTCCAACCTGGTAAAGTGGGGCTGCCTAGACGGAACGGCAGAAGGGTGGGATTACGAAGCTATATCACAAACCATGCTCCACCTCCTATCCTGCCCTCTGTGTCCCAAAACGTGCAGTCAAAGTGACCTCTGCGCTGCCACCGACAACGCCGTGGAAGTGGCAAAGTTTTGGAAAAACAAGATTTAAAATACAGTCGTGCCAGCGACACGAAGAAGGAGAAGATCAATCACATTAGATAGATACGATCTCATTGATATTAGACAGATCTGTACTAAATTGGAAAACAATGTAGGTAATGTATTTCGCAAATTATTAGAGGTGTACCGACTAGTCTGGAAAGCCAACTATCCGGCCACAATCGGCAACTAGTCGGCTCTTATAAGTACATATTTTTAGGATTGTGATTGAAATGTAATCGTGGTATTATTGTTATTAAATCGTTGTTAATACTTAATTGTTATTTTATAATCAGCCTGACCCGCGTCCTAACCACATGCGACCGGTCGCTTTTAAAATGGCCGGCCATTTAATTTCTAATATAATCTAGGAATAGGAAGGAAGAGCTCCTTTAGAAATCAATAATTGGCGTAAATAAAAAATTACAAAAAAAAAAAAACTTAACAAGACCTTCTACAACTCTGAATAAAGAACGTACCGCACGATGCTCAAACTCCACCGACAGTAATGATCGGCTTGGCCGACTAGTTGCCCATTACGCCAAACTCATATAAAAATATTTTAATAAAATATACAAACACAAAAATATGAAACAGTATGATAATAATGGCGTATAAGTAGTATCGTCACTGCACCAAGATTATACCAACTTGTCACAACCATAGCCGTCTGTGGTTAGCCGACCGTCGGCTGCGGTGTAAACATAGTAAGTATCCAAATAAGTCCACGTCTTGCTATGCAGACAGATCGATATCAAAATAGAGAAGTTACAAAATGAAAAAAAAACTTTAAACAAGGAAGCGCACTCGTGGGTCATAAAATAGGCTATTAAAAGAAGCAAGATGTCGGGTGGTGCAGAAAGGCAATTTAGAGGGTAGAAAAACGAACACCACCCGGAGCGAACATACCTTAAATATCGTTAAGCACACTTTAATCAAAAGAGATTTTTGAGTTCCTTCGACATAGTGATAGGTAGGTAGTGGTAGATTTTATATAAGTCGTTCGGACAGGGTATCAAATTGACATTAACGCAAAAAACATAACACTCTTGTATTTTAATACTCAATACTTACTTTAATGCATTCCACAATGTGGAATTATTGCATTGCAAAATAGTAGGAGAGAGGAAGCTTAAATACTTAACTTATCAGTCTTCTTAACTATATCTAATGTTACTTCTACGAAACTTGTCGATAAAGTGAATAATATAATATTTATTCATTTATATATACTTTATTGTAAACCAGAAAATACATAACAAAAAAATACATTTAACACTACAAAACATACAATGGGCGGCCTTATCACATTCTGCGATTTCTTCCCGACAACCTACTTAATAAGACATAGGTAGTATTACTTTTACAGTGTTTGTAAAGTACCAAATTTATGGTAAATAAGTCAATTATTTAAGTAAATATTCTCAGTGGGTACCCTTTCTATTCTTGTATCTAATGATCTGTTCTTAACTGAATGATACTCATAACGTCTCATAAGAGTACTCCACGGCAATTACTCACGTTATTAAATATTTACCTTTTATTTTAATAACGTCTAGTGTTGGCTTCGGGAATTGGGAATTACGAAGCAAATATTTAATAAATATTAGGAGAAAATCTACCAGTTTTTCTCCTCCGTCAATTTGTGAGGACATGTTGTTTTCCTCATATAAAATGTACTTATACGTTTAAAACTGTGCAAAACAATTTAAAAAGTGAAATGCACCGTGAAGTGCAGCTTTATCTATTTCTATTACAGCTAGTTACAAAACAGTGCGCGGCTAGGCAGACGTATGAGTGAAGCATTGTGGTTGCGGTCCAGCCAGTCGCGGGTAGACCGCGCGCGTGCCGACCACCATCACATGCTGAGGGCACACTACCTGACATATGGCAACATTGTATTTATGCATATTTTCATTATTTCTCTACTTACCATTAGTGTCCCGACGAGCGGGTGAAGTTGCGGTTGCGGTAACCTGGTAGTGCTGCCATCATATTATGACGAGTGCAGACTTATACAAGCTTGATTATGCCTACCTACTTAGGTATTAGGCAGAGCAATGTGTGATGTTGTTCAAAAACATAAAAAGAACTAAGTCATATGAACATATTACATACATTGACGCAGCTACATTTGCAAAAACAAAATTGACCAAATTATTCGCAGCTCACTAACATCCATTCTAAATGTGGCCTTAGATGACGTGGCTTCAAGCCACACTACCCATCCGTTTTGGTGGCCTCGCCACCCGCAAAATTACCAATATTAGCTTACCGTTCCTGCCCTCTGTCCACAGCACTGAAAAGATCAATCAGTGAGGGGACTAAAATTTTCCCGGTTAACGGGAAAATTTTAGTCCCCTCACTGATTGATTTGAAAGTGCCTGTGCCCAGATACAGATCGGCTCGTAAACCTATCTTGCCAGAGACAGTGGGATGAGCCGCTCTGCAAGTTGGTACGGAACAATCTTATCAATACGTCCACCAATACCGCTGAGCGTGCCCGATTTTTTGCTGTGGATGAGTGGGAGTCTTCAAGTACTACCGGCACCCAACATAGGCACCCTGCTGAGTGGCACCAACTTCCGGCTCGCCACTTATCTGCGTCTGGACGGTCCTTGCGCCTCCGCATCGACGTCAGTGCGGTAAAGCTGTCGATTGCATCGGACACCATGGCCTATCTTGCAGTCAGAGCGCAGTCCAGATAGCACGACACGCCAGCAATAATAACATCATCCGTCGTGCTGGCCTATTTTTTGGGCTAACAATTAACATTGCCATACAACGTGGCAATGCTGCCAGCCTTTTGGGCACTGTTTCTGTTGGCAGCGATGGGGACGAATTTGATGCCCTATGATTCTTCTCCGTCTTTTTTATATACATGTACAATTGTACATATTATTAATATTATTTTAAGTTTGTTAGCTTATATATTAAGTAAATATTATTTTACAAAATAAATAGCATTTGATTTAACAAAAAACATAAAAAATACATTCACTTAATAAAGTATGACAGTAACATAAACAGTTACAATATGTAACTTAAAACGGCGTGAGTCTTTGATATTACTAAAACCTTTACTATACCTAAGGTGGTTCATACATAGTAACCGAAATGTGATAATACATAATATCTACATACGTAAACGAAGTCCCGAGGCGCACTGTTTGTTTGAATATTTTGATGATCGTCTCTTTTCGAATGTAAATGTACTTGCCCTTTGTGTGAAAGAAAACACTACCTGAATAAATAGGATACAGGTAAGTCTGTGTTAAAATATTGGATCCTCGATAACTAAAGTTTCTAGACAATATGTCAGCAGTACTATTGGGATATGTGTGACATTTGTAATACATTTCAGATGTTGCTTGGTAAGTGAATAATAAAAGGAGTGAACAGCAAGCCAAGCACACGATGCTTTGTTCAGGGAGACGATAAAATTTACATGGGACGACGGGACGCGCTGCCCGACTCATAAAACTTGGTCAGATTTCTCTTGTGGAACTAAAGTAGGTACAATCAGAATATATACAGGCTGCTTTTATTTTATTTATTGGCATAAATCGTTCACTTTGACCTACATACAGAACAGATACACCTTGGGGCGAGTTCATAACAAAATTGCAAAATCTTCCTTTCAGAGAACAACAATACAACTTTAATAACCTAAAATGTATACATTCACAGTAGGTTTCATTAATTTAAAAGTAAATGGATTCTGGATCTATTATACTCCAACAATAGAGCAACGGGATAAAGAAAAGGAAATAAATATTTGATAGGATCTCTCCTGGATCCGATTCCGGAACAAAATAGATTGATGGTAGAAATATTATTGGGATAATACGACAATTATATTGAAGAATATTCAGAAAATCATTATGAATTGTATACTAATGAATGTTATATTATCCACGTGTCTCGAACACAAAACACGTGTAATGTTTCATAATCATAATCAGCCTATAATGTCCCCACTGCTGGGTCACAGGCCTCCTCTCTGTGAGAGGGAGTGGGCCATAATCCACCACGCGGGCCCAGTGCGGGTTAGTGGATGTCACATGTCTTCGAATTTTTAATTCTAGGACATGCCGATTTCCTCGCGATGTTTTTCTTCACCGTTTTTGAGAGCAGTTGTTATGAAATAATTTACACAGAGTAAAGCGCCTGTCAGGGTTCGAACTCACGACCTACATCTTCCGTATATTAACATTTCAATATTGGGATAGTGAGACACTTATTATATATATATTAATGAATGTGATATTATATTATTATATACTAAGAAGGCATTATAACCAAAATGCTAAAATGTTGTGTAAACACATTAACTTCCAAATACAAAAACGAAAAGCGTATGTTTGGGAATCCTTGCTTTAATTCCATTAGTCTAAATTAAGCTTTGCAAATGCATGCGCTCATAAATATAATTAACCGACACGACGTGAGTAATGATTAGCCTGTGTCGGTTAATTCTGAAGCTGCAACTTAAAAATTTGATTTACTACCGTCAAAATCGCTGTGCAATAAACCATCACTGACATTTGCCCTATTTGAGAATTTACCCACTGACCTAGTTGCACGTAAAGTACCTACCTATATTTTTTCTGCCTATATGTATAATTTGGTAACTTCATTTATTCATTTCCTTTAATTAATTAATTAATACGTTTATAAATAAAATACAATCATTTTGAACGTGACTGTTTAATTAATAAACAATATTACGATTTTCATGTTTTCCAGTTTGCAGATTATTGTGGCAATAAATGTAATATAATTTAGGACATTGGAAATAAACAGTTTCTTTTCGGAAATTCGTACAGAATATGTAGGTAGGTATACTTACGTTGGGTATCTATTAGGTCTAGACCAAATCAAACTGCTTGCTAAGTTAATTGTACCTATAATTTATTATTTTTATGACATCGATTTACATTCTGTGATTACTTTAACTCACACACTGACTTATTACTTGTTACAATTTTAGGAAACTCGTATACTTTTACAATGATTGTAAATAATAATAATAATAATATATTTCATAAAAAAGGAGATTGTAGTAGGGGAGAGGGGGGCAAGACGGGGTACTTAACGTTTGAAACTCATAAAACTAACATTTTCGTGTTTATATTATCATTTTTAGTTTAGTAATCATCTTTGGTAATCAGTCTTCCATAATTCAATGTAATTAGGAACTTATATTAAATAATTATATAGAAAATCCTCAAAAAGTAGAAAAAGTCAGATTTCCCCATCTTGCCCCCTCCCTCGGGTAAGATGGGGTACCCTAAGTAGCAAGATGGGGTTTGCAAAAATAAATTGATTTTTGCTGACAGAATTCGCAAGTAAACGTCGCATCTTCATCTTCATCATCTATACCAGCACAGGTGCAGTGAGCCTATTTGCCGCATTCAGCACATGCAGCCCATTTTGCATGAAATATATTTTTTTTTTCTGCAGGGACTGAAAGGTTCCTAAAATCAAATTGGGGCTACTAGGGCATGTGGGGTATCATATGAAAGTGAAAGAGCGCTGTTTGCACATTCTCAAACATTTTTCTTTTGTTTAGGCCGCATAGTTTTTGACTTTTCATGAAAAATGTAAAAAAATAATACCGCACCTCCCCTTTATCTCCGAAGTTTGCATAGAGAAAAATCTGAAATTATTCTATGTGATAGAAGTTTATGTAAAGTTTACAGGAAAAATAAAACGATGTCTCTAAATAGCACGATTTTAATATCCACAGATTTTCTTTCAATTTTCTATTTTATTTTGCGATGAAGTTTTAATTGCAGTTTTTCCTCGTTTTCTAATAACCCGAGAAGCTTTTCGTGGTACTGGAAAGGGCATGATTTGCTGGGGACTAGCCACAATAAATCAATTAATTAATTTATCCAAAATAAATTTAAATAAATAAATAATTATACAGGTACTTTTACAGAGGTAGCAAAATAAACTTTTAATGCGGGCAAGATGGGGTACCCCAAACCCCGTCTTGCCCTCTAATGCCGAAATGAATTTAAAAATTGATCTCTAAAAACAAGGTTTCCGCACAAAGATAAACAAGTGCTTACCTGCAAGCGTGATTGTTGACGCATGTGAATAACCTTGATTGTATTTTGATATGTTGTTTTAAACAATACAATTACGTTCCAAGCAAAGTGAAAAAAACTGCAAGCAAATCACCAAAAACTGTTTTTTTCAATTTTACAATAAATTACGAGGTGCTGTCGCCCTGTGACATTTCTGACAAACAACTGTCATGGCGGCGGTGTGTTATGAGCAAAAATAATCGTGATTGGTCAATTGGTTTCTGAGGTAAGGCAGGTACCCTGTCTTACCCGCTACCCCATCTTGCCCCCCCTTCCCCTACATGAGGTATACATAAGGTTATACATATAAGTTTGTACCATGTCAAACACAATCTGGTGGGTGAAGTTCTGCTTTCCTAGCTAGGTTATAGAATAACCTGTGTTAAGGAATAACAGTCCCTGTCCCTTACAATAAGTTACAATAAACTAGTACAATTATGTATTATACATTTTTTTTTTTTTTTATTGATACTACAACAAAGTTTTAATTGAATACATGTGCGCGTGTGTGTGAGTGATTGTATATGTGTAGGTGTGTGTGTGAGTGTGTGTGTGTGTGGGGGTGTGTGTGTGTGAGAGAGAGAGAGTGAAAAAGAGTGTGTGTTTGTTTTGACTAAAGTCGAGTGAGGTAATATTTGATCATTCACTGACATTGTCACTTACTGAGATAATATTTTAAAAAATATGTGAGCAACATGTATCTACCTAATCATAATTAATTTACCTGTCATTGTTTATTTTTTTTTATTATTATCTATAGTAATTTTATTCTAGGTGCATCGTGTTCTTCACAGTCCTGACTCACTGCTATATCAACGCACAGCCTAAACCGCTGGTCCTAGAGACATGAAATTTAGAGGATGTGTTCTTTGTGAAGAGTAGATATCCACTAAAAAAGGATTTTTCTAAATTCCACCCCTAAGAGGGAGAATGGGGAAAGGTGAAATTTCACGCGGACGAAGTTGCGGGCAGAAGCTAGTTAAAGTATACAATAGTAGATTATTCACTAAGGGGATAAAGCAGTGTTTTTGAATCCTGAAAGCAACGAAGTATTCCATTAATTAATTATTAGGTATATTAACTCCCTCGCTTCGCTCAGGAGTTAAGACTGGAATCCTGAGTGCAGTGTAAAAAGTAGAGTGTCCACCTCGGGAACAACACGATTTTAAGCTCGAGTGACGTACTTTGAATCCCTTGGTGCCCTCAGGATTCTACTTTAGAACCCGTCGCTGCGCTTGAGATTATATTCTAGAACCTTTCGCTCCGCTCTGGAGTCAAAGAAACACTCTTGCCTTCAAAATAGTTGTTTGCTCCCTTGGCAAATAATCTACTATTTTACGTGCCTAAAATGTTTTCAGTTAGTTGTCTATCCATAATAATTTAAAATTACATTATCATGTGTCACGTGTCAATCATTTTATGTTATAATCACGTCAGAAGGCTTAATGTATATAGAAAAAATAGTATGTTTATATACTTTACATCAAAACAAACATACCTAATACATTCCTTTGCGGAAAGTAAATTGAGAGAATTGTAGTTTGGGCAGAGCGGGATAAAAGAAAAAGGTTACAGTAAGGGTTCGTCCTCCGAGAACAATTTTTCAAACTAGGTTGGCTTCTTGGTTTACTCACATCAGTGATTTAAAGCGAAGACAATATGCTTTGAATAACTCAGCGGAAACGAAAATCTTTTAAACTTTCAGGCACTTTTACTTTTATTTATGTTCTCTTGGCTTTAAACTTTGGGTCGCAAGCAATCTTTGTGTTATGAAATACTTAAAGGTATTTTAATACAGTAAAATTTTTTACGTCAATGTGGGTAATGTAATGTAACGTGACGAGTAATTTTGCGACTTTATCGACAATTTATTATTTAATACTTATCATGGATAATTATATACTTGAATGTTCTGTATTTATTCATATATTTTGTATTTATTGACGCCTTTACCCGCGTATTTTAGCTAATTTACATAATATCATTATAAATTATAGCCTATGTGTTATTCTGATGTATATATATGACTGTGAAATTTCATCTAAATTCAGTACCGTTCATTAGTTTTTGCTTGGAGGAATGACAAACATCCATACATCCATCTATCCATCCTCACAAACTTTCGCGTTTATACTAGTATGTAAGTATAGGATAGGATTTGGCTACAGAAATAATAAATATAAATAGATAAAGTAGGTACCTAATGAAACTTTTTTAATAATAAGCTTTTACAACTAATAAATCTTTTTCATTTTTAGTCACTGACGACGATGGAAATAGTGTAGTGATACTTTTTAACCTACGGGCCGCTAGCCTCCCCAGCGGCCCACCAAAACTTATACTTACTAGGAATCTGCAAAATAAAACCATAATGTGCGGGACAGGTTGAGATAGGGTGGATGTATATTTATGGCTGTACTCTTGCCAGCATTCGAAATGCAAGACGCTGGTTTCTTCAAAAAAGGGGTGATCACCAGCGGCCCTCATAAAATAGCCAGAATGTACATACATGCATATATTTACGACCAGTCAAAAAAGGTTAAGCATCCCTGCTCCTAATGTAATTTTTATCAGCGATATGCGTCAAAGTATCATCCAACTATAGCACTATTCATAAAAGTATTTTTATTTCCAATATGGCCATGAAACGACGTATTTTACGGCGGAGTATTGGGATTTAAAAGCAATCAGTTGCGAAGAACAGATAACGAATCAAGGCGTAGATTCGATGATTAGTTCCCGTGGAAGCTGATCCGCACAAGGGGATCAGCACAGGCTATAAAAGTAAATTGAATTGTTCTCGGGGCTGTTGTTCCTTGCTGCATGAGCCAATGGCCGCTAGCGTGCCGTGTTACGTTTTTAACTTTATGATTTTATAGCTGGTTCCATCTTATGTTCTCTCGTGTGATACTGCAAATAAAAATGTCGTTTGAACAAGCTGAAACTGTATAAGTTCCATAAACACGTTTTACACTTAGGTACTGGATTAACTTACGGGAAAAGCTCTTGAAAATTAAAAAAAAATACTTTCGCTCCTTACCACATTTCCATTCCCTTTACAGCTTTTACGTAACACAGAAGTTTGTATAAGTACGCACACATGGAAACTGTCATTGTAATCTCAATGTGAATACAATATCAGTAATGTTATTCAAAACTTCGATCTATATCAGTTCTTTGGTTCCAATATTGCTATTAGGGTGGCTACAATAAAACTTGGACAATTAAATGTAAGTCAACGTCGTCGGAAGCGGCGAGATAAGACCTAGCGGCGCCCCTTAGCGTGGTACTTGGGCTATTAACAGGGTGGCCCTACGCCCCGAGTCTCTTGAACTGTCTTCAAACGTGATTAGAAGTGCCTATTAAATTCAAACGTTTGGTGATTTTCCGCTCAAGGTACTTAATGTGGAAATCCTCGTTGATCCCCTCAAGAATAATGGTTGACTTTATCTTCCCCTATTGGAAAAAAATACTTTGATAAACAACAAATGGCAAACACAAATCACGGAAGAAAAGTGTCCGCTAAGCTATGAGGGGAAAATATGTACTTGAGGGTTTTGTCAAAATGAATCTATTTAATTTGAGGGTATTTTCCTAATCGGAGGTTCGGCAGCTCATGGTCACCTCAGCTATAATTGGCACAAGTTTTGCTAGGCCAGGACGACGGCTGCGGGACTGCGGCCAACTTTTACTTGTCCCCTGTAATTACTTTTACTACTTTTCTACAACTATTAAAATGTAATTTGAAGTATTTTTGTTAAGGGAGTTACAGAACTAAACTTACACTCAACTTTTGAAGTGACTGATGTATTTTTTTAAAAGTTTATGAATTTTATGAAAAATATTTTTAGTTTTTATTATATCTAAAGATAAAAGTGAGAATAAATATAAAAGTTGAGTTAGTAAGTGATCAATCAATTTAATACATTAGGTACTACTTTTAGAAGTACACCAACTTCCAAATAATTATTTATTTGGTTAGTTCCATCAACAAGATTGTGCGGGAAAGATTGATGATTCTCGTGTCTCCATTTTATTTCCCCGCGGATAATCTCGTTGTCTCCGGCTTAAGGACATGTGAGCCGGAAATACGACAGCAATTTTCCTCCAACTATAGAAAAATGAGGAACGTTTAGCGTCGTGCATGGGTACCCACCCGTGAGTACAGGGTTCACCATCGCGGAGATACCGAACCAACGAACCATTCTCTTATAATATATCCTTTTTGTGGATCATCTCATGACGCTGCCGTTTGTCATACGTTCTTGTTTTGTTTCAAACATCTGCTGAACACGATATTTCATTTATTAAAAAGTAATGTGGTTAATGTTACGTGACAATATATCCTCATCCGTCAAACATAAAAAAACCCAAGTTCTTTCACGTTGCGAGTAGATCTATACGTACCACGCCAGCTAGCGCCACCTACATACCGCACAATGTTTTTGGTCGTTTGAGTGATGTGAGCTCGTGATGAATGTCTTGATTACATTCTTCTGACTCAAGAGTGCGGCTGACGGATGACCACTTCGTTTATTGCCCCTACAAGCGACCGCTATAAATAAAGCAGTATTACGTTGCTAGCAAAACAACTTCATATTCTCTGCGCCTGTATTTCATCCGTAAAATCAAAATAGAATGCGTTTTGGCATGTCATGAATAAATTGCGACCGTGTTTTCTATTAACAGAAGCGAAAATGTATGCTTTATAAATGTTAAAAAAGCTCCGGCCGACTCGGTTAACACTCTGAAAATTTTGCCTAAAAATATTTCGTGTATGTACTTAGGCTCGGGCACGTATCTTATTCTTGAGGTGTATGAATAAATATTTAGTAGAAAAGTGGGTTGCTTTTAGGACGTAGAGTGAGTGAAGTCGCGACAAGAACATTCTCCGTAAAATGACACGTAAATGGAAGCCGTAAGAAATAAAAGTGTGGCAAGGACAGTGCTCTCGCAATTTATATGAAGTTAAAAACGTAGGAGGTGGTAGTTAGGGTGGCAGGGGGTCATTCTCCGTTCACTTACAATCGTTTCACGCTAATATACATGCGACTCCTCTAATGAGGTGTAATTTAAAAAGCTTCACGCAGTCACTACAGTATATTCTCCTGTTCCCTGAGGAAATAAGGATCAAAAGAGCATTTTTATTTTATCATCGATCCTAAAAGAGGGCAAGATTGAGCTTAGAACGGCAAAATTTCCCTAAATTGATGAGGGGATTGATGAATAAACATTTTAAAATCCCTTTTGTTTCACTTTTGTTTTGTTTACAGATTGATCATGGAAGTACACGTGGGTTTAAAGTATTTATACATTAAAATGGCTGCCAAGTTTTCAGCGTAAGTATACTTTTATGCAGGTATAATCCGGCTTAAGCAACTTACAGCAGCATAGGTACAGTACTTATTTCTGCAGCATTATAAATTTATATGATGTATGTATTTTCCAAAAAGGATAATTTACCACATGCCTTAGAGGCTTACCTACTTACCGTTGGTACTTTAACTTACTCTTACGAAAGGATTACTGAACTGAACTTCGTTTATTTATTATCAAGTCTTTTATCGTTTACGCGTTTAAATATCATACCATCACCATAGTATAAGATGACTGAGTGTCGGTACTATAAAAATCAAATGCCTACTTTTATCTTTATGTGTGCAAATACAATGGTATTTTAGTGAGATGATGTATCACCGGTATCCTAATATAACCCCGGGTCAATGGCCTCAAAGCTGGGAATGATCTCAGATTTTATTTTCACGCAGATTTACCTCTATGACTGTCTAGACTGTACCTTTTACATTACAGACCATCTCTGATAGTCAATTGGATAATCCAAATCAACTTCTTTGAGCACTAACGAACATTTACGTCTACAATACTCGTACTTATAATAATGTATAAATTGAAATCGTCTATTCTTGAAATATAAATAGAAAATCTTCAATAATCAGCCTATAATATAAACTGCTGGGACTCAGGCCTCCTTTATGTAAGAGGGAGTGGGTCATAATCAACCACGCGGGCCCAGTGCAGGTTGTTACATGTCACATCACATGTCTTCGAATTTTTTGGTTCTAAGACATGTCGGTTTCGTCACGTATTTTCCTACACCATTTTGAGAGCAGTGGTGATGAAATTAATTACACAAAGTTAAGTACCTGGCTGGGTTCGAACTCATGCCCTACAACTCGTAAGTCACGTTAGCGCTGGGCCACCAATGCTCTGCTTGAATATTTTAACAGCGTTTAAATACTCTACAAATGAATAAAAGTGGTAAGTACTGAAATAACAGTTACAATAGATAGGTGCTTCAGAAATAACGAGATTTTCATAGAGCTTGACTTCAAGGTGAAAGACTTTCAATTCTTTACATATTTTAAGTTAGAATTTCGACTACCAGCTATATTGTGTTTAATCAAGTTGTAGGTATTATATGGATTTGATTAACAATCGTTTCCAAACAAATGCAAAACAAACAGAAACTAGTTTGAACCAACAGTAGTTTGAACAACTACAGTATATAAAGTAAATAAATGACTGATATACACATAATCGCGGAGGGAACAGTTTCATTATGCCACGTTCATTGTGTTCGCAGTCCCCAAAGAATACGGAATCTTTTCGTCTCGCAGCGGTGGGTAAACCCTTTTTATTTCTTGAAAAAGTTCTGCGACTGCAAAAAGTATCATAAAATATAAAAGAAGAGAAAATTGTGAGAAAATGAATTTTCCATTTCACTAAGTTGACGACTGAATGGCTTATTCTGTTAAGAGAACATCTTAGACAGGTATCTAACAAATTTCGAGGTTTCTAAGCTCCACGCTTTGTGTCACGTTCCCGTTCACTCTGGAGGCTGTTCATTCATAATTGATCACTGTCAGATGAAAATATCTTACATTTTTCACTTAAAGGTAGACCCAAAACTTACCTAACCGCGAATATTTTGCGTTCGCGAAATTATCTGCAAACCGAATGTCAATTAAAAGGATCAAAGACTGTTGGAACATCGGCAAAAGGGTAGAAATATTTGCACGGGACGGATGAAATGAAATGTTCGCTAAACAGATAAAAAGGTTATCAGGTAGCTGTAATCATATCTAAACAAAACTCTAATTAGGTAGATCTATTTGATGAAATGGGTGTGTTTTTCATAATATCGCATCGATTAAATTAAACCTATCCACAGATTTACTTTTAGGCTGTTTTTTTTATTTATTCATATTTCATATGCTCCTTTGTATTCTCTACATGTAAAGGTCAAAGTAAGTTTTCTCTTCAGAAGACTGGTCATCTGCCTAGCCTTTTTTCCAACTATGTTGGGGTCGCCTTCCAAATTCGGATGCAGCTGAATACCAGTATTTTACATGGAGCGACTGCCTATCTGACCTCCACAACCCAGTTACTGAGTAATACGATACCCCTTGGTAAGACTGATTGTCAGGCTTTCGGGCTTCTGGCTACCCGTACAACTGTCAAAGATTCACGAGTAACAGCCGGGACCAACGGCTTAACGTACTTTCCGAGACACGGAGCGGTCTCGGTATGTAAACATGGTCACCCATCCACAGACCGACTGTGGCAAGCATAGCTTAACCTGATCGATCGACCTGTGCGGCTGTTATTATTTAGCCATGGGCCCCTCCTCTTCAGAAGACTGGTATTATTTAAAAATCTAATAGTACACTACACTACTATCCACTACTACTTATTTTTCCATTACCGAATTGTAACCTTTGTAGTTTTAAGACTTTGTATACTTAGAAACTAATTAATTACCTACATTAATTACAACGCTGTACGTTTCTCTTTTTGAGATCGGATTCATATGTCTAATATTAAATACAACTAACTTTACCTATGTATAGTCTATAGTAGTAGACATAGGAAAATTCAGTTTTTTTTGTCATAATTGTAAAACAAAATCGCCGCCCAAAACATTCATTCCTAATATTATAAATCCGAAAGTAACTCTGTCTGTACGAACGGATTTCGATAAAATTTTTAGGACATAGGCCACTTTTGTTCCGGTAGCACGTCCCTGTCGGATAATTTCCAACATACACGCGGGTGAAGCCGCGGGCAGAAGCTAGTATTGTCATGTAAAGCTTAAACACACCCATTTACGCAGTTTCGTCAGCATCGATTGCATTATAAAAGTGGTTTAAAGGTTTTATTCGCCGTTAATCTGTACCTTCCAGGTTTTACGTTGACCTCGGTAGGCAAATCCATTTGGTGTAAAGCCCATTATCCCTGGCCGGGAGCCAGCAACCCGACAATGCTCGGGCTGCGTTCTGGCACGACACCAATAGTCCGGATTATCTCGTCCCGCTAGCAATGGCTACAACGCAAAATACAAGATTTACTACACCCTGTATTTAGTGCGTGCACATTAGCTTACGTTAATAGATTGGTTTATTGTGTTATGCTAATATAATGGGGCTCATATGTTGTATTTATGGCTTCATGAATACGATTTTCTGTTCTTTGTGCGGATTTATTGGTATTGTTTTAGTGTAAAATAAATAAAACCCATAAGGTACCGGTTTAATAATTAATCCAATAAATTAGTATGCCAATAGGTCATTTGGGATTGTGTGGTAGATCCGTTTTAACACAATTAAAATTTGATTGCTGCTTGTTGTCTGTTGAATATCTCCAAACGCATCATTTGCTAAACGTGCTACGAGCACGAGGCTACGAGCTGCGTGTGACTGCTACGGGCTACGAGTCACTGCTACGGGCTACGAGTGGATGCTACGGGCTACGAGAGACAACTACGGGCTACGATTACTTGCTATGAGCCTCAAGCCATATAACGTTGGAAATAAATTCACTATCCTTCTTGGGTAATATCAAACAGTCTTTTTCATTGTTTAATATTACAATTTCAACAGAATTACAAAAGTTTCAAAAGCTCTAGAAAATTATTTTAACCTTTAATCATTTTTCAATTTCATTTGCGAAGAGATTTCCAGAATAAAACCTTTTATTTACCAGAGAAAAAACTACGAACGCTAAGCCGGCAGCATACTTAATGCTCATTAGGTATTTACTGCAGGCTGCTTAAACCTGGAATGACAAAAAGCTCTTCCGTAAAGTCTAGTCTAGATAGTTGGTCTCACTTACGTTTTTGCCTCTTAGTTTTGCCTGTAAGCTAAGCCGAGAGCATTAGGTACCAACGCTACACTTAAACCCCCATTAAGATATAAATATCGCACTTACAAATAAAAGGCTTTATTTTAGTGCTTGTAAACGAGAATGACTTTTAAAAGTGCTAATTTATTTTATGGGAGTTCCCATAATATAAATTAGCAAACTGGAAATAACAGCATGGGTACTTGGTAGTTACCAAGTACCCATGCTGTTATTTCCAGTTTAACGAGGATATGGATAGCTCAGTCTAATGGGTATGTGCTTTACCTATAGCTACATTTCGATCACTAAAGGTCATAGCACACATATCAACTCGGAAAGGGATCGTCACCGTATCGCTTTTCGCCTCGCCGTCAAACATGCGTCAACCTAACGTAAGCACGCCGCACGTATCCAAAGCGGATCAGCAGCTCCGATACGTCGACTCGGCTACTGCTAGGCGACGCTGCGCTTATGGCTCACTGACCGCTAGTTGATGATACTGCATTCAGGTCGCGGGAGGGATGAGACCCCGCAAGGGTGGACGAAGAGACAGTCCTAAGCTCGGTACGGAGAGACGTAAGCGCGGGGACGACGAGCCGTAAGCGCGGGAGCTGCAAGTTGACCACGCACCGTACGCGGTTCGTGAGCTTGTCCCAAGGCGAGACGATTACGTTACGATTCCGATTAGTGTGTGTTGCAGTTGCAGTAGGGAGTTTCATACAAAGAATACTGAATGACTCGAGTTGATACGATGACTATTCCTTTCCGAGTTGATCTGTGTGCTTTATCGGGCTGACAGCAGTTGTTTTCTTTCAAAAACGTAGGTACGTTGTTACAAGAAAACAACTGCTGTCAGCATACTTTCATCTAATAATTTATCATTTACCTAAATGACAAATGATTTTATTTCTGTAAGAGCTGATTTTATCGATTTTACCAAAGTCAGATATCTTTTAAACGTGGAATAAAATTGACGTCTGACAGTTCTAGTATGGTAAAACTGTCAAAAATTTGTATAAAAGTTTGGTGGAATGCGCCCTAAGTAGGTTTGTAGACACACTTTTACACGTCAATCGTATTTAACAGTCGACATGGGCTTTAATTGCCATAAATAAAAATAGAATAGATATGGACGGTGTTTTTATCTGACTACTCTGAGAAGAAAGGTTGAAACAATCACAGTCCATTTTAAAATTGGTCAGACGATGTGAGAACCATGTAGATTAGTGTTTAAAATGGTATTTTGATAAAAAAATGACACAAATTTGAGTGAACCTGTTCACTCAGTGCAAACATTTGTCTGTCATCATGCAGCTATCTCAGAACGACCCGACGAACAATACCTATCAAAGAAAGGACTTAGCCGCATAAAGTAGTCAAACTGTCAGATACTTTGCTATAATGTTGACATGTTCGACAAAAAAGCTCTGGAGCCAGGGTCTAAATTTTTTTCTGTAACCTGTTTTTATGGCAATAAAGAAATTATTATTATTATGTTCACCTTTTACAAGACAGTTCATGATAAGACATGTAATTACCCACTATGTAGGTACTTAATTAAGATGTACCTACGCCATCCATGTAGCATGATTGTTAAAGGTAGGTTGTAGGTAGGAATGTATCGGTAAAGGAAACTGTTTAATTTGTGGCTTCATGTATCTACGAGTACGTGGTGAAGGTACGTTTTCTGAGCATTGTTTCACCTCAACAATATTTCAGAGCGCTACGAGTAATAAATTCCACGAAGTAAACAGTTCGCTATACATTTCACATTTTAGAGGGATATATAGATAATAACAGTTAGGCACGTAGCGGCCAATACGTACCTACCTATTTTATAACGACAATAGAAAAAGTATGCTTGTGTTATTTATAAACGTTTGTTAGAAACTCCATTCCTACTCCTACAATACAAATACGAAATCAAAATGTAAATCCGTACCTAAAAGATTTTGAATACTGTTTATAGGTAAGTTCAGCGACACAGCCAGCATACAAATGGAAAGTCATTCAAAGAAATACCTAACTACGTTCTTATAAATGAAATACCGACGTCTAAAATTCCAACCCCCTTGACCTCTTGCCTTAATTCTTTTGTCCCTTAATCGCACACTTATTCATTTGATCTACCCCTCTTGAAATAAACTAAGAGTCACAAGAATAAACAAACTTTTCAAACAAACTGTTTGGACTGGATTACCTACTCTGGTTACGTAAAAAGGAACTTGGACCAAGTGCCGCTGAATGAAGAAAATTAATGTTTTTAACAACAAAGGCAAACATTTTCTTTTTATAGGGATAGGCCCTCAATAGAAAAAGCGTAAGTTGATATTGAAAATCGAGCCGTTACTTTTATTATTGAAGCGAGTGAGGGGTCAGAGCAAAATTAATTCTGAAGTAAGTACTTATACCAACATGATCTAATCGTCGGGAAAAGAGGCCTTGGCTGAATCCCTGTTGGATTGATCTTCGCGCGGATGACGTAGATTAGATACCTAAGTATTTGTACCTATAGCCTAACAAAGGTAATATAATTATTACCTATGTGTTGTATTTTCAAACGTAGGTATAAATGCGGTGAAATACCGTAGCATGCAATGGGTAGGTAAGTAGGCATTACCTTGTAAGTACCTATTTAACTTTAAAATTAACTTTAAAATTTAAAATTCAAAATTAAAATCATACTGTATAACGAAGTTAAAGGACGACAACGCCAATATTGTAACTGGATATTAGCAAACCATAGATCTGTGCCGTAATGTTGCCAGCCAGTGGTGGATGGATGCAACATGCTTACTGGGTAGTAAGCATGTTGTATCTATCTATTGCTGGTTGGTAGCATTGGTTGGTAACATGATGTGCATACCGACTAATCACTCAAAATATTGTATTCTATTTTTATGAATCAACGTTCCTAACAAACCTCTGTGGTTTTCTGGAACGTATATTTTGTCATTAATTGCAATTTTAATAAGTTTCTTAATAATATAAATAAATAAAAAAAAAAAAAAAAAACATAGTAATTAGGTTACATTAATGGTTGCCAAATCAACGTTTTCCTATTTATATTAGCAGTTAGTTTATGTTTGCTGAAACGCGTTAATGTTCCGTATTCCGTATCAATATGTTTTCAAACGACAGCTAATTGTGCAGGGCTACAAAAAATAAATAAATTGCTAACACGCGTAAGCTGCAGGTACCCAAACACAGGCCAAACTTTATACCGAACGATGATTCTGTATTATTCTGAATGTCTATGAATACAGCACTGTAGCTAAGTATCTATCCGTGCCATGCCACTCACATAAACCACAGGCCACCCACTATAAATTTCATCATTTCGGTCCTAAGCAAAAGCACCCGTTCACTCATGGCTCACAAAACCACACTTCAAAGTAGTTAGTAATCTATCAGTGTGCCCACATCGACCACGATAGTCTGTAGGAGCCATTAAGTAAATGAATCGTTATTGTGTGTCTGTAAGAAGACGAACTACGATAAACCATTAAGGTATATTGGTGCATACGTAGGTACGTATTATTCAAAGGCTTTACGACGCGAAAAAGCTATACCATACCTACCTACTGCCATTTATATAGCTAAGTAATAAAAGTACCGCACATATTGTAAAGCGAAATTTCCTGGAAAACTTTTTTTTTTTTTAATTTTGAACAATACGTTCCTACATGGCTATATTTTCCCGTGTGAGATGAAAACTCGAATGCACCAATATTGGTAAACTAAGTTATGCGTTTCGACGACATCTTATTTTCATTTATAGTGAATCCTTCAGTTGCAATTTTGAAACGCGGATTCTTCAGAAATAAAAAGTTTCTGTTCATTAAGCAGCATCCTAAATGACAAGCTAACACTTTTTTAATAAAGTCTTCAAGATTCAAACTAATAACTCACCCAAAATAATTGTTCATGTAAATATAACGTTTCATTGTTACTAAACGAACAAGTTTTCTATTTCAGAACGAAACTGCGCGCTGTATCTTCGCGGGCTTTTTGACGTGTAGCAGATGTCAATGTCAAAACAAAGTTGGAGTCGGATGAAGCAATTTGTGTTAAACAATGCAAAACAATAATGTTTTATTTGAAAGTGAATAAATAAATGCGTTCAGTAATATTTCGGGAGTATTGTGTATAATTTCGAATCATGACATCGCTTTTGTCAGCTGAATTATCAGCTACTTGCAATGCCTTAGGAACGTATGATAAAAAGACCGGCAAATATTTAATTGATGACTTTACTCTTAACACAGTTAAAGATTTAATTCGTTACTTGCGTCGTGATGGCGAGGATCACGAGATTCGACGTCATTTTGGACAAACTAAAGTACTACAAAGTGATCTTCTACCTATGCTAGTTGATCACTGGGAGAACACAGAATTATTCGACGTAACTCTCAGGTATGTAGCCTAAGAATAGCTAGCGATAAATAATCAAGTATTTTTGTCATAAAGACCCCCTTTCTCACCTAAGATAAAGTATCATGATTCTTGGAGAGAAATCTAAACTTAACCTTAAATCCTTTAATGATAATTGGGCATAAAACACTGTAACTGCAATGTTATGGTCATACATTGCAGTTAAAGTGTTTTTTTTTTAAATAAAATACCAATAAGGGAAATAAATGTCTTATTTTACATGTAAAAGTCTGTTTTTCCTGTTGATAATTAAAATTATTTATTTTAGCAAGTCTTGTTGCCTAGCATAATATTTTCAGTATGTTTCATGTTAATGTATGATCTGTAGATAGAAACAAGAATAGTTAGGTTAAAAGAAATATTTTAGAACAATTACTAAATCTCTTATCAGCTAGTATGGATATGCTCTTTTTATTCAATTTACTCATTCATTGATAATGTAACTAATATTTTTCTAACAAAATAATTTAAAAGAGTGTCTATGGAGTTACTTGCCCATTCTTCTCCAAAGGTAGCTACTATGCTTTGGAATGGGTGGTTTGGAAAACTAGCTTCATATTTCTGACTGACCAACTCCTTGAAATTTTAATTCCTTGAGGTTTCATTGAAATTAATGCTTTGAGTTTGATTCAAGTCATCAATTAATGTGAGATTTGTAACTAAATAAGTAAATCAGTCTTTTTCATACCACAGCTGACTAACATTCTTTCCTTTGTTTTAGGCTGCTAGTGAATCTTACAAACCCTGCTCTACTGCTATACAGAGAAGAAGTTCCCGTTGAAAGAACAGCCAGACACAACTACCTTCTAATACTGTTACATTTGCAGTCTTACAAAGAAGAGGCTTTCACCAAAGTTGATACATGGAACATTTTTGCTAAGAAATTGGCGCAGGTTTTGGAAATTGTAAGTAATTTATAGGTACTTACTTTAATAGTCTGATAATATTTATGAGTAAAAATAGGACTATCAATAAAGTTTCATTGGATATAATCACTATTTGGTAGAGAGATATGGTAATTACCATAGATATATATATATGTGAAAGAAGGAGATATGCCCGAAAGTTGAAAATGTATCAAAACCCGATGTTGCTAGGTTGGCCCCACCACCGCTCCACTACTACACATGTACAGTAAAAGCTATAGATACAAAGTCGCACACGCACTTGCAATCCATAAATCAGAATGTACTACACAATCAATTACAAACATTAACTCGTCACACACAGTGTGCATTTACCATGCACCGTACAAAACATTATCGCTATCTTTGTGCTGCGCAAAAGCCATTTATTTTACATATACGCTAGTGATTGACTAAATCGGAAAGTTATTGATTCTTCCATTCATTATCATACTAAAAAAAAATAGGGTCATGAAAATAAAATAAAAAACGATATGTCCAGAACATATTATATTATAAAGCAATAAAATATAGCTAAAAAAATTATTGAAGTAAATAAAAAATATTAACATTATTTTACATCTTCTCAAGGGTCTACCAACCGGATTTAAACATCATCTTTTCTGGTCTTCTAAAAACTGGGTTAAAACGGTTCACAAATTGAAATATTAACTATAATAGCAATACATATATTCTTTGGGCAATCGATATTGTTGTTGATAGCCTACGTTAGTGGATATTCACAACCACATCACTATCTCGCCGCAAGACACGCTCCGCAAAAATAAAGTATCGTTTTGTAATTTTTAAATTGCTTGTCCAGTCACTTAGCGACATACTTAGGTAACGGTTAAGGAGCAATGTATTTGCTGCAAAAATAGTACAGCCGCTACAATATTTTAAAACAAAAATAATGTAGTAAAAGTAAGAAATATTTTACGATTTGTTGTTTTTCATGATTTTAAAGACAAATACAGTAAAATACTTTTACTTACATATGGTAAGTAATTCCATGAGATACGAAATATTCATTTTGACTTCGGTTTTTACAGGAAACCACTGAACAACTCGGCATTTTTCTATTTCAACATGATCACTCGCGATCATGATAATTCGCGGAGACGGCCATTAGCCTAGTACAGGCTTATGTTGCCCTTGTTGCGTGTACACAGACACATCCCCTAGCCACTTCTCCTGTTTTTCACATTTCTATGGAAATTACAGTATACGGGCCGGGCCAATTTTGATCTATTGGAGGCCTAGTTTAGGATGCAAGGAGTGATATGGGGTGAAGTGAGTTTGATATTTGTAACACCCTGCCTCTGATCTCTCTGAGCTTGTAGGCCTAGGCGTAAATCCGGGGCTGACTGCTATCCACATTGTCTATCCTTCATGCCTGTAAGAAAACACCTTGAAGTTCAGATGGGATGGACGCTAATAAGGATTTATTTCTAATGTTGTATATTTGTAACTGCTACCCAGCAGATCAAACAAAATAAAATTAGATTTTTATTTTTTCTAAATAGGATTGGTCAGAGAGAGATGAAGATACTGGACTTATCATTGAAAGGATTTTGATTCTAATTAGAAATGTGCTTCATGTCCCCGCTGACTTGGACAGAGAAAAGCGGCCAGAGAATGATGCCAGTGTGCATGATCAGGTTAGAATTACTTAATTTTAACAATTTTATTATTCATTATCAAACCTGGTACTAAGTCATCACAGTATGAAACAAAGTCAAAAGTCAAAGTCAAAGCATTTATTTCAAGTAGGCACATAAAAGGCACTTTTGAACGTCAGAAATTACAAATAAAATAGAATTGATTCTAGTCGAACAAGATATGGAGCCTGATATTTTAATTCTCAATGGCAGATGAAGTCAAACTTTTTTAAGCATTTCTTGTGTTTGCTACTAAGTGTTATTTTAAATTTCATTTGGAAAAACAAACAGTAGTATTTTCAAATAACAGAAATGTAATTTAACACTTTAGGAAAGGATTACTACTTTAATAAATGAATAATAATGTTTTTTTTTTTCATTAATCATTTATTTTAGGTGCTGTGGGCTCTTAATCAGTCAGGTATTCTTGACATAATCCTGTACATGTCATCAGAAAACGAGAAGCAGTATTTTATGCACATCCTAGAGATCATATCTCACTTGCTGAGAGAACAGAACCCTAGCAGCTTGGCTGATGCTGCATTACAGAGGAGTGTTGACGAGAAATTAAGAGACGACCAAGAACTACTCTCTTTAAGAATGTCGGAAAATAAGCAAAGGATTAATAAAATTAAACAATTCTCAGGCACTAGGTAAAATTATGATCTATTGATTGTTACTTTATATTATTTTAATATTTGGGGCTATACCAATTGTACCTTACTATGATGTGTCAGATCCATCATGTGTTTTTTTTTTCAACTGTAAGAGATGGATGGCGGGTTGGGAGGTTAAATATGTCGATGAGTATCTTTACCTTGGTCAAATAGTCTCTTTCCAGGGAAGACAAAGCAAAGAAGTTGCAAGACGCACCAAAAAGGCATTTTTCAACCTTCATTTGATCCTTCATGGCCCATTAGGGCCATGAAGGATCAAATGAAGGTTGATCTTCCACCATCCCTCAAGATAAGACTCATCGACATGTGTATTCTTCCCATCCCCACATATGATTCTCAAACATGGTCTTTGACAATTCAGCAGAGGTCCACGCTCGAGGTTTGCTAGAGAGCTATGGAACGGAGTATTCAGGGTATCTATCTATCTATCTATCATGGGGTTTAGGTTTCCGCACTTAGTCCTTGAAATGGACCATTGTGCGTGAGCCATGGTGGCCGACTACTCCAGCCAGCCCACCTCCCTCCAGAAGCAGATAAGACTTCCCGGTCTCCTCAGGGCATCCGCAAGGGATGTTGGTGTTCCCAGGGTCTCCTCGCGAATCTTGGTAACGCCTGTGCACTCAAGAAGCACATGCGCCACCGTTTCCTCCGCCTCCATGCATGCTCTGCACAGGGGACTATCAGTGATTCCCAGGGTATGAAAGTGTTTATTTAGTGAACAGTGTCCAGTGATGGTCCCCGCCACCAGGCGCAGGCTGTCTCTGTCCAGGCGCAGAAGGCGTCTGGTCAGCTTTGTATCCAGGGATGGCATAGCTTCCTTGGATTGCCTACATCCTGGTGTCGAGGTCCACCATTTTTCCGCTTGTATTCGAGTGTGGTCCTTTAACCAGCTTCTTAGCTGCTTGAAAGGAATGGGCACAATGGGTTCAGGTCCGTAGGGTCTTGTGCTGGATCCTCTTCTGGCAAGTTCGTCAGCCGCATCGTTTCCAAGTGATCCACTGTGACCTCTAATCCATTGTAGCGTTACCGTGTTGCGATTTAGTACCGTGATTCGTTCTAGGGCCTTGTGGCATTCTAGTGTTAGTCTCGACGTGATCTGATTACTCTTTAGGGATTGAAGAACTGAGGCACTGTCGGAGAGTATTCGGATATTGGTATCCGTAACCTCCCTGGCCTCTATAGCGTGTGCCGCTTGGATAATACCTACACACTCTGCTTGGTAAACGGAGTTGAGCATTCCAAGTGGTTTGGATATCTTAATGTTTAGGTCGTTGGAGAACACCCCGACGCCCGTTCCTTCGTCGGTCTTTGATCCATCAGTGTAAATTCTTAGCTCTGTTGTACCTGAGTAGTCACACAACTCCTCTATGAGCTCTATGTTGTAGTGTTTTTGGAAGCAGTGGGTCTTCAGGGTTCTGTCGATGGGTGATGTCATCATCGGTTGTTCTTTGATTGCATCTTCCCTGATGCGTGTGTGTTTGATTCTAGAATCATTGCTTAGGGAGCCGGATACTTCGAGTCTGAAAGTCGCTATGGCTGCCTCCTCTCTTACGACGAGGTGTAGGGGAGGTAGCCCCAGCATCACCTGTAAGGCAGCAGTGGGGGAAGTCCTCATGCTGCCGGTGATTGCTACGCAGGCAAATCTTTGCAGTTTCTCGAGATCCTTTTGGGCTGTACTTAGGTTGGTCCTGGGCCACCAAACTAAAGAACCGTATGTGATAATTGGTCGGATAACTGTGGTGTATAGCCAGTAGGTGATTTTGGGGCTTATGCCCCAATTTCTCCCGAGGAGTCTCTTACATTGCCATAGGGCTATACTGGCTTTTGTGATAATGTAATCAGTGTGTTTTGCCCAGTTCAGCGGTTTGTCCAAAAAGATACCCAGGTATTTGGTTTCAGTCGATAGGCTTAGGGTTGTCCCAAAGAAGCTTGGCAATTGTAATGTTGTCAGCTTTCTTTTCTTTGTGAAGAGGACGAGTTCGGTTTTGGTGGGGTTTACTGCTAGTTTGTATTCCTTGCACCAGTCTTCTACTATTCTTAGAGCTTGGCGCATAAGGTTGCATAGTGTGTTTTCGTGTGTGCCGTTTATTATTATGGTCAAATCATCAGCATAGCCCACCGTGTAGTAGCCTCTGCTATTTAGACGTTTGATGAGGCTGTCTACTACAAGGTTCCATAGTAGTGGCGAGAGGACTCCACCTTGGGGGCAGCCCTTCGCCACTATGGCTCTGGTGGTGTCGTTTACCGTAACTTGTACGGCTCTCAATCGGAGCATATTTGTGATCCATCCTCGCAGGGTCGAGTCCACACCGTGTTCCTCGAGGGCTGCGTTGATGCTATGGAAGATGGTTTTGTCAAAAGCGCCTTCTATGTCGATGAAGACAGCTAGTGAGGAGCATTTGTGGTCCACTGCACATTCGATCTTGGAGATCACACTATGCAGCGCAGATTCTGTTGATTTTCCTGTGGAATACGCGTGTTGCTGTTTGTGAAGTGGTCGCTCCCGAAGAGGTCCGTCCCGAATATGTCGATCACAGAGTCTCTCAAGGGTTTTCAGCAAGAAAGATGTTAGGCTTATTGGTCTGTACGCCTTGGGTTGTGTGTAATCTGATTTGCCTGGTTTAGGGATGAAAGTGACTTTCACCTCTCGCCATGCAAGTGGTATGTATTTCTGTGCTATGCAAGCTTGGTAGATGACGGTCAGCCACGGCGTTAGGGCGTCTACTCCCCATTGTAGCAAGGCGGGGAAAATTTCGTCTAAGCCTGCGGATTTATATGGCTTAAAAGTCTTTATTGCCCATTTTATTTTCTCTGTGGTTACTATGGTGCGGGCTCTGGCCCAGTCTTGGTCATTTGGTGTGTGCGTTGGCTCACTTGTCCAGGTTCTGTCCTCGGAGAGAGTGCAGTCTGGGAAGTGGGTTTCCAAAAGGACTTTACTTGTTTCGTGGTCCGACTTGGTGTATGTGTTGTCTGGGGTTTTTAACGACCCGAGGGTGCGATCTTGATCTGTAGATAGGATCTTTCTCACACGCGCGGCTTCGCTGTTCGATTCAATTTCTTCGCAGAATTTCCGCCAGGCTGCCCTGCTGGCATTCCTGACTTGTTTTTTGAAGGTGTATTGTGTTTTCTTGTATGATTCCCAGTCTTCTGGTAGTCTGGAATTTTTGGCTCTGTTAAATTGTTTGCGCATGTTTTGCCTGAGCTTACTAAGTTCCGCATTCCACCAGGAGTTACCCTTGCTCCTGGTGTTTGGGTCTTTTAGTTTGCAGCAGGCGTGGTAGGCTTCAATTATAAATTCCGAGAGTTTTGTTACTGTGTTTTCAAGTTGTTTGTGGTCTATTAGAATTTGGGGAGTTTGGTGTTGCGTTAGTAGGGAGGCCAACAGCCGTTTATAACCGGGTACATTGGTACGGCGTGGGTTGCGTCTAGGTTCAGGTTTTTTTATGTTAGCTATTAGTGAGAAGCGAATCCTTCTATGGTCAGAGCAAGAAGGCTCGTTGGATACGTGCCAGTTAGAGATAAGTTTTGCCGCGCTTTCCGAAGCCAGCGTTAGGTCAATAATTGTTTGTCCGCGCGATGTGACCCAAGTGGGTTCCGAGCCGCGGTTTGCGATGTTAAGGTTTGTTGAGAACAAATATGTGCATAGTACCTCACCTCTAGTGTTGGCTTTGTTGCAACCCCAAAGCGGGTGGTGGGCGTTTGAGTCCGTGCAGATGACCAGGTCCAGGTTGGTGTCTTCACAATACCTTACCAGGTCGGCCATCCCTTTTGGTGGGCAGTCTTCATCCTCGCCAGGCATGTATACCGAGGCCAGGACGATATCGGGTGCTTCGCCGTCGGTTTTGAGCCTGACGGCTGTTAGATCTCTGGAACATAATTGCGTGAGAGTGGTGGTGGGTACATCTTTGGGTATGTAGGCACAGGTTCGTGGTTTATCTGTGCCTTGTGTGTCGAGGATCAGCTTACCTCCAATGTTACCAAGGCCGCATATTCTGTTATTACGGATCCACGGCTCTTGGATGAGTGCAATGGTTCGGGGTTCCATCTCCAGTGCCCTGCACAGGCAGGCGGTAGCCGTCTGGCTATGCTGGAGGTTGGTCTGGATGATGTTTATGGGACGGGATGGGGTCGGCAGTGGGGTGGAATTATGGGGAGATGGATCCATCGGATGATTCCCCCGCCTCTCCCAGCCCATGCTGGTCTTCGCTGAGTGTCGGTGACGATGATAAGAGCAGCTGCTCCGTCCACCTTGGTGGTGGGGTTGGCAACCTCACGGCGTCGGCATCAGCCATCGCCGTTCTGGCCATCTCCTCCTCCAGTTGCGTCATCGTCACGTCAAGTTCAGTCGGAGCCGGTTTCGTCTGTTCAGTGTCAGTCTTAGTCTCGGAGGGATTGATGTTGGGGAAGAAACGCAAGTATATCGACCCAAGTAGGTATGATATCCGTCGCTCCCTCCCCAAGATCTTTTCGACCTCGTCCGGTGGGATACCCAGGGTTAGATAAGACCCATAGTTATCACCACCGACCGATGTCGCCCTGTACATGGACCATCTACCAATGTCGTACCAGGGGTTCTGGCAGGTCAGAATCGTCTGGAGCAGCGCTATGTCCCCATTGTACCTGGGTACAAAGAGCGCCGCTCGAACCCGAGTCGGTACGTCAGACTGTTTCATTACTGTCAGTGTCTCGTCAGTGTTTGGCAGTCTTAGTTTGGGTACGTTCTGGGTCAGCCAAGTCAGGGCGTTGTCGTCCTCGCACCATATGTGAACCGTGCCATCCGCTACCCTTGGGTAACCACGGAAGGCCGGGACTTTTGAGGGGTCAGTTCGACACGTGTCTACGATGAGGTCTTCAAGGCTGAGCTTGATGTGTTCGCCCTCGTCAGTAGTCATATCTCGGGAAGGAGGCGAGAGGCAGATCGCTACGGCGAGTCGCGCAGGGATGTCCTTAGTGGCCCGCGCGTAGGTTCTCTGCTCCCCTTGAGCGGCCTGGGTTCTAACACGCTTGGCGTCCCCCTGGAGCGTACTTGGTGAAGCCGTATCGTCCGGGCGCTCCCTCTTCGCCGCACCCTGTCCACTTGGACCGGGTTGCGGTTCTGAGGAGCTTGGCACAATGTTTTGTGCCAGGGACACCCGGCGCAGGAACCCAGCCCGCTTGCCTCGCTTCTGTCTAGTTCGGTGTTGGTCTGTGGTCTTATTGTCACGGTTCCGGTCGGTTCCTCCGGATGGTCCTGGTGCGGGCAGTGACTTCTCGCGCTGGGTTTCCCCTTCGCGTACTGTTCCCTGCCCGCTCGTTTCCGCGTCCAACTGCTTTTCGCGCTGGGTTTCCCCTTCGCGTGTCTGTAGCCGGTCGCGTACTCCCTTACAACCAACCGTTTGTGCTTCGCGCTGGCTATTGCCTTCGCGGATTTTGCGCAAACGGTTGTTGAGTTCTCTCTCTCTGTTCCGGATCTTTCCGCGCTTTGTTTTCAGCATGCGTACTTCGTCCACAGAGATGAAACCAGAACCATCAGATTCCGCTTCCTTTCCCGTCCCGAGTGAGTTCAAGTCTTTTAGCCTTGCCTCGATCTTCTCGCGCTGGAGTGCCAGCGCGCGGAGTTCGCTGCTAAGACTGGAGAGTCGAGCTTTATTGCTGTCGTTGTCAGGGTTGTTTGTCACACTGTTCCGAACGATGCTCTGTTGCCAGACCCTCGTGGAAGGTGTAACACTAGTCAGGGTCATTGGCGCAGAAGGCGCAGCCGTCTCAGTGTCAGTAGGCGCAGAGGTCGCAGCCATGGTTGTGTCGGATGGCGCGTGATCCGCAGCCGAAGATGTTGGTGCCGAAGCAGCCAGCCGCGCAGAAGGCGCGGCGCTAATAGGCAGATTGGTGCCCCCCCCCAGATTACGGTGGGGGCAGACCGACAAGTCGGTGTGGGATTCCCCGGCATTGCCGGGACCCACCTGGGGAATATTATTTTTACCTTTCTGCGACATGGTTGGGTGTGTGGGCTTTTTTGGAGTTGAGGTTACCCGTCCTCAAGGACCGAAAGGAGAAAGGGGAAAAGGAAGGAGGGACTGGGCATGGGATCATGGGAGTAGGGTATGGGTTACCCTAGGCCTGGGGTTTTGGCTTTCGGGAAAAATGCGAAAAAGCGCCTGGGGGTTTTTGTTGCGTCTATTTCTTATGGAATTAGACCAAGAACAGGGTGGCAACCTCGTGAAGGTGAATCCCCCAGACTTGCCTTGAGGATCTACACGACCGTAGCGCTCCCCCTCAAGACCTCGCCACCTTACCGCCTCTGAGGGAGGCAGTAAGGTAGGCCTGCATCTATACTACCAAGCAAAGCATGAGCAAAGCATGTCGTTGTGCAACCGCGAAAGCATAAATACAGACCCCCCCCTATTCAGGGTATTAAACTTGTTGACCAGGTTAAGAATACAAAAATCCGTTCCATCACTAAAATAAGTGATGTCACTCGGAAAGCTGCCATGCTTAAATGGAATGGCTGTTTGTGTATGTGAATTTAAATGTTTTGTAAACGCACCCACGATACAGGAGTAATTCCTAGTGCGGGGCAACGTTATTAAAAAAAAAAGAAAAAATTGGGCCGGCCACATCTGCCGCATGTCGGACGATCTGTGGGCCGAACTTACGACCCAGTGGGTCCCACTTAATGGCAAACGACATCGCGGCAGGTCCAGATGGAGATAGCAAGATGAGCTGGACTCCTTTGATAAAGATTGGTCCTTAGAGTAGGGAGGCCTTCGCCCAGCAGTGGGACATTACCGGCTAAAAATAAAAAAAAAAACAAATGGAGCTAAACATCATAAATAGCACCATCATTTTCGCAACAATGGGTAAAAACTTCATACAACTTACAGTACGCCGGGTACTGTACAGGCTATTGCCAAGGCTTGTTGTCAGCTAACAGCTTAGATTGCGGTAGACTCAATAGTTTTTTATTATGGGTACTTACAGCGATTTTTCAGTGTTTTTAATAATAAGTTACTTCTTTCAGGCACTCTCGGTTTGGAGGCACCTATGTAGTACAAAACATGAAATCTTTATCAGATAATGAGATTGTTACCTTAAAACCTTTAAACAAAATATCTAATTTAGACTTTAGTGGGGGTAAGAAATCAAAATTTGTTAGACCCAAGAACCGAAGACCTGTTGAGAGTGGTATCTTAGAGAGGAGGTCAGCTTTTGCTATTAGGTAAGTGATAATGTTTTAATTTTATGATGTAAATATTTATATTTTAACTACAGCTCAATGAGAAAATTGCTCTAGGGGAGCAAACGTGATTTTAAGTCATTGCGGCCACTAGCTTCGTGCACCCGCCTACACACTGCAACAACAACACCAGCTGGTGGTAAGGTAGGCGGGTGTCAAATCATAATTATCAGTGCATTTCTGTTCAAACTCCTATGTTTTAGCGAGGTTATCTTGCTGATCCCACTTAACTGTACACATACAGGTTTTTGGTCACAGCCTAAATTGGTTTTTTTTGTTTACTTTTGGTTTATGCACCAAGGTCAATATTTTTCTTTTCCCCAGATTATTCCTGAAAGAATTTTGCATAGAATTCTTAAACAGTTCCTACAATCCACTTATGCATTATGTGAAAGATGTGTTAGTGAGAGCCAAGGCGCAACAAAATGATGAATCCTACTACTTATGGGCAGTGAAGTTCTTTATGGAATTCAATAGAGGACATAATTTTCAGGTTGGGTTGGTCAGGTAAGACTAAATTAACTCATATCTGTTTCTCTTATGTAAAAAAAATCGGGAGATGTACATATTTTAATATTTATAAATGTAATGTTGTTGCATGGAACATGAATGAATATTTATTAATATTCACAAATTTATTTCGATTTTCCCGTATAGTTTGGAACTTGAACGAAGCTCTTAGTCAAGAGCTTATCACATCACCTTACAAATTCGTTCATATTTCTAAATAAATTAGTGAAAGTTTTACTCACTTCTTTATTTTGGGTGTGCCCGACAAGTTCCGAGCTGTTAGTAATCAGATGACTCGGCAGTAATTTATGTGGTTTCAACCATCAATAAAAAATATATAATTTTGAATTTAGAATTCTGGCTGTGTTTAACTAACATAATCATTTCAGTGAAACAATGTCGGTCCCGATGTTCCATTATGTGCAGCAGCAAATGGAGAAGTACTATGACATGATAAAAGTTGAAAAGAAAAAGTTCACAGCTTGGGTGAGGCGGCTGCATTTAGCTCTAAGAGCTTATAAGGAGTTGCTCAACACTCTTTTAGCTATGGACAAAAGTACTGATCCCAGTGTTAAAGAATCCGCAAAAGTTTTAAAGAGCAACATTTTTTACGTATTGGAATATAGAGAATTTATCGTTTCGACGTTTCTGAATTATGATGAAAATAAAATGCCGAGGTTTGTTTCTGTACACTATTTAATATTTTGGTTTTTATTTGGTTGGTTTTTATAAAAAAAAATGTTTTAATTGATAGAAAAAATCTGTACCTACCTATCCTGCGTTTGCAACTTAGTTTTCAAACAAAATATGTGTTTTTGGAAAAATAACTTCAAAGTTCAGTTTGCGGTACAACTTGAAACTTATTGACAACTATTTCAATCAAACTAGTCATTCTGAAGTCAATTTATTTACACATGCTTAACGTTTATATTTCGTAGAGCGGGACTAACATCAATTTGGAAACAAGGATTTGAATATAACCTGTTTTGTTTTAGGTCATACTTAGTGGATTTAATGGAAACAGTGCACTTGTTTCTAAAAATGTTAGAACATTACTGCAAGAAAACTGGGCTAGTTGTCCAAAAGAAAGTGAGGAAGAAGGCTAAATCAAAATCGAAAAGTAAGTTTATTTTGTTCTAAAAAATCTTGCACCATGCCGATTGTTAAATAAACAATTTTAATCATACTTCCTATTTTTTTCCACCATATTGAATTTAACAGTGTCAAAAAAAACACTTCTAAAACACTCGTTTTTAAAATCTATTTATCTTACAATTTTAGCTACGTCGTCAGCCCATCCCGCGTTCTAATATTTCGCTTGATACAAACAAATTGGAAATATCCAGGCCATTACATGATAAATTTCTAATGTGTGTAATGCACCGGTAACAACGATAGGTGGCGCCATACATCACGAGCGGGAACTGCCGACGCAGTGCATAATATCTACATACATTGTGTTTATGCTTATGCCACAGATTATTACAGCTTCTACCGGTTCAGCGGATACGTAAGGGGGCTTACCGCATATTTGCTTTATCAACGTAATATATAGGTTGGTAGGGACAGGCAGGACATCGATGCGTAACCTGTCACCTTGATATGTCGCAGTAATCCCTCTTATAACATTCTTTGTTTTGGTTGTGACAATGGAGTAATAAAAAAAAACTGGCACTCCGGCAGTGCCGACAGAAGTGAAAACAAAACACAAACATAATACTTTGCCATCACTCACTGACATATCGGATTTAAAACCGAGTACATCCTGAGGACAATCGAACACATCCGAATGTAGTGCGGTGTCGGTAACAGTGTCGCGAGTTCAATGGTTTTTCCCATATGCCGAACGCGCCTAAAGAAGTTTTCCTTTCAAAAATATAAACTTAGAATTATTTCTCTGGATTAGTCTAGTAAAATAGTTATGAACCGCTTTCATATAACTGAGTTATAGCAGTATAGTATATATAGCTATATCCCTAGGTATATTACTGTATCACGATTTTAACCATCTTACTGCGACAGATACAGTACATGATTCTGAACCCCCTGGTAATTAAAAGAAATGAGCTGTTTCGTACATTCTGACCGCGTAGGTATTGCAGTTTTTTATGAAACAGCAGATTTTCATTCATGAATCATTTGCTGAATTCATGATTACAGTTTACGCGTCGTTTCCGCCATCTTGTATAATGTAATCGATTGTAGAAGTGTATAATTGTGTAAGAAAAGAGTGTATTTTAGGGTTGAACCTTTATTGCTGCCAGCTATGTGCTTAGCTTCTATTCTAATCAAGTCGTCGCCAATAAATTCAATTTTAAGGCCAATCTTCTCTCTTAATTAATTTCAGTTCAGAATACCTACCGGATTCAATTTACACCTTTATTTTAAAATACATATCGAATTATGTTGTATCGAACATAATTTACCAAAAAATCGATGCCAAAGTGTCTATTATAATTTCTCACAGGACGACAACCCAAACAAGACCTTTCTTATCTGTTAACAACCCAAAAAAAAAAAAAACACAAATGACCCTCATTTATTTCCGTACAAAGCTTAAATCGTATAACTACTTTTAAAAGTAATTTACGGTCAGATGTGATAAAAGGAGGGAGAGCTAATTAATATTGTGGTTCAGAACAAAAGGCGGGTGTACAAAAGCCTAAGGTCGCGGCGCCGGCGGCCGAATGGGAGGAGGTGAGGGCGCAGTTGGCCGCGGTCCTAAGTTCGGGCGTCGACGAACATCCGCCGCCCTTCGACGCCGCTTCAGACGTGCCCATCGACCAACAAAAGTAACGCATTTTTATTTAATTTATTGTACTTTTTAGCTTTTGTTTCTTTGCTGAATTGCTGTCATTGTGAGTAACGTATTGTGTATAAAGTTGTCTAGACAATGAAAGTCAGTGGAATTTTCTAATAATGTAAATTGTAAACAAAGCGAAAACTGAGAAATTGACTGGTTTTCTCGATCAAAATTATTTTGCTATTGTATTTACTTATTTTTTGTTGTACCGCAACGTAATTAACGATTTTGGAAAATTCAAAATTCAAATTGTTCTTATACAATACCTAACCATGCTTTTTTATTTCTTTAGAGAACTCTGCATGAAGAATGTACAGAAGTTGATGAAAGAATACAAATTCGAAGATGCTGTCGGAATGTTTAGAGCTGCAAGGTTAGTTAAGATGCCTCCACACTTGTATCTACATATAAATGTAAAAAAACAAATGCGATTATTTTATGACCCGATTCTTTGCGACTTTAAACGGAACACTTATGTTTTCTTTTTATTAGGGAAGTTTGGCCTGACGAAGGAATATTCGGTACAAATGGTATAACAGAAGACGAAGAACTTACAATGCTTGAAACTGTTTATAATACCGACTTAGGAGTAGAACCAACTGGTAAACTATTTGCATTCCATTATGAACTAACAAGCCGTGCCCCCGATGGACTTTCCCATTCAAACTTGTATCCCATTATCAACGAATTTTCAAAAATTGTTCCTGAATGTTCACTTTCACTATATAAAGGTGCAACATTTCATATAAAGGTGCAACATAGCTCTGCGTTGTCTATCAGTGAAAATATATAAGTAAGATTTTTATTAAGTAGATGTGTTTTGAAATTAGTAATTCAACAAGCTCGCCCGCTATTACAACTGGCAAACTGTGGATGTACTTATAGGTAATGTTAATCTCTGCCTTACCCTCCGGCAAATACAGGCGAGATGTTGTGTTATGTTAAATTAGTAATTCAACGCTATGAAAAAAGAACCTTCTAGACAAAAATAGCGTTAGCCAACCAAGCAAGTTTATGTACCGCCTTTATACTGCAGTCTGTCAAGATCACTTGACACTTTAGAGAACTTTTGACTCCAAACATCGTGGAAGCTAATTCGTGGCACTTAACTTATTCGTCAAAAATTAACTGCCTTAGTAACTTGAACTTCACTTAATAATGCTTACCGTTTCTCCTTAAATTATACTTCACGAACCTTTTCTCCGAAAAAAATATTTCCTTCATTTTTGTTTCTTTCATTTTTGTCCAACAGGGTTCATAGTATTTTTTTTTTCACAGAAGCCGTTGATGATGTAGATGAAACTCAAGAAAATTCGGAGCATGACGAAGAAGGTAAGTGGCCGTGTCCTTATAGGTAGGTACTAAGCAAACATTGGCTGACTTTTTGCTAGCCGATTCGTGTAATATTACGTACACGAATGACCACTCGTAGTATTAGCGTCGGTCTTTATGTATATTTAGAGAGCATTGTTGGCCAAGTGGTAACGACTTACGAGTTGTTCGTCGTGGGTTCGAACCCAGTCAGGCAGGCTTTTTACTTTGTGTAAATAATTTCATTACCACAGCTCTCAAAAACGGTGAAAGAAAACATCGCGAGGAAACCGGCCGCGGCATGTCCTAGAACCAAAAAGTCGAAGACATGTGACACCTACCAACCTGCACTGGGCCCGCGTGGTAGATTACAGCCCACTCACTCTCTAAGAGAAGAGGCCTGTGTCCCAGCAGTGGACACAAGCCTGTGAGTGATTATGCTTTTTACGAGTATTTTTGTGTTATTCAGTAGAGTCGACAAGCAAAAACAAATTGAACATTTTCCTTCAAAATCATTGAGTTTGAATTCAAAGTACAATGCGTGCCACGTAAGAAGAGACTTTACACACCACGTGGTTTGACGTGCGCAGTACACGATTTTAGGTATCTTTAGCGGTATGAGGTCTGAGTGCGGGACGGGACCGGACGTCATAGGGGCGGCGGAAAGAGGCGGGGGAGGCGGGGTCAAGTCTCTTCTTACGTGGCACGCATTGTACAGTGTTCCATAATAATAATAATAAGTATATTCTAGACGAAGAAGAGGAAGAGGAGAGAAGCACAGCAGTAGTGGAAACTGACTTCGATTTCCAAGACTTCGTGAACAGGTAAAGCTAACTAACCTAATCCAAGAAACCTTCGTAGTACACTCACAGTCAAAATAATGATATTCGCCGCCTTAAGGGCTGTTTTTGTCTGCTCATTGCACAACATTTGCAACGACTCATCATTACATATTGCGTCGTAATGTCAATACCGTAGAATCGCATTCAGCCATCTTTATAATGTCAGACCGAATCAAAAATGTGACGCTGATCTAAGACTGACCAAAAAAAAAACATAAAATGGACAAAGGTGTAGGTACCTATGCTATTCTGATTTTGTCGTCAAGTAATTAAATATAGTTTTCTATGTGCCGTAGTTTCAAAAAGTTTAATACATACATGCCCTGACTTAAGGGAAAGATTTGAAAACAGACAAAGACAAAAGACTCGACTGTACATACAATAAACAATCATATTTTCCTCATCTAGATTCTGTCATCCCCGAGTCGTAAGCGCGTGTGTCTCTCTCCTCGAATGTTACGACAAGAACCTACCCGACACGAACCACAGCGTGACTAAGATGCTGCACAGAATCGCATGGGACTGTAAGCGGCCCACTATGATGTTCCAAGCGTCACTTTTCCTCATATTTCAAAGGGTACTCGACAATCGAATGCCGCAATTCAGGGTATGTGTTTGTCAACTGTTTTTTTTATGTCTTTGAGGATATGTTTTTAAATAAAGTGTCTTTAAAAGGGTGCATTCTGATAGTAAGTAACATCGTTGCGAATAACTGATAAATGTTTTTCTGTTCTAAGACTTTGTCCGCGCGGATTTCGTACGTTCCCCTACGAAATATTGCTAAATGAAATGAGGAAATATGCCTTTGCAATGTACCCAAATATTGATTATGAATAACAGTTTGTAATTAATAGATACCGTAACACATAATAGTTTTAAGTTTAAAAAAAAATCTATTAGAAACTTTCCTAATGTTTTTTTAGATCTTAAACTGTTACAACACCGAATTCAGTGTTATCATTGCAATTTATCATCAATATTTTGTGTACTTCAGAGCGATATCATAATTAAATTTTGGGTGTCAATTAAATGGTTAGCATAGTATTGTTATTTCTGTGAGCAGAAAAATATAATCGGTGAGCAGAAATAGCTAATTGGTCAGCAACTCATGGTCAGCAAACATTTCAAAATCAATCAGCAATTTATGTCATTCTGGATGGCTGTAATTATTTTTGTACAGCATAAGGTGGTCGATAATAATAACGACAAACGCACATATAAACTTTTATTAGTGGAGAACGTGCTGATATTAGAACAAAAATGAGTGACTACGAAAAGAAAGAACTTCACTCGCTCTTGCATCCAATGTCGACGGAGCCCCGCTTCGCGGGGCTCCTATTTCTGTGAAAAGGGTTTAAAGTAACCTAACAAAACCGAACGTCGGGGTGGGAACATCATATGAACATTATACATTTTGATCAACAGCGCAAATGTTGTTATCGCAAACAAATATTCGATGAAATGAAAATTATGTTACCTTTTCACGCCTAATCCACAAAATCTTGCCGCTCAAATAGTTATTTTGCGGACTGAATGTTTATTATGCAGACTCATGTTATTGTTGGCTGCCTATGTATGATTTAATTTTTGACCATTATCAAAATTAGTTGCGGAACAAGAATTGCTGCCTGATTTTTTTTATTGCAAACAAAATCTTTGTATGCTGACCAAATTATTTAAATGCTGCTTTTGGGTGGCTCGCCAAATTTTATAATTGCTGACCCATTTAATTACATTTCTTAAATTTTGTAGCATAATCAGCTTATAATGTTTCCAATGCTGGGAAACAGGCGTCCCCTCTATGAGAGGGAATGAGCCATAATCCACCACGCGGACCCAGGCCTGGTTGTCTTGGAATTTTTGGTTTTATTAAGACATGTCGGTTTCCTCACCATGTTTTCCTTCTTTGTTTTGAGAGATTTTGTAATATTGAAAAATCAATCAAAACAGCAAAATATTTGACAGTTATTTGCGACGTTGCCATCTTTTAGAATACATATTTTTCTTAATATTTGGGCGGTCGTTTATAACCCTGGTGATTAAAGGTACAATCTCATCTAGCGTTAGTGTTCTATCTACACAACAGATGCTACGATAGAATTGCTTCGACATAAAAAGTAAACCTTTATTGCTGGTTCTGTAATGATTTTTTAAATATTTTTCTATATTACACCTACTCAAATAAATATTTTATGAAAATATCAACGTTCGGTGCACGCTTTTAAACAGCTTGTCTTTCGACAAAGGCCTCCTCTAAAGATGTTTATATCTCGCTGTCTTTAGCGAGATATGAACATCTTTCTGTTTTTCTTTGCGCTTTGAACCCACTCTCCAATCCACCCCGCGTCGACATTATTATATATCAAGAAGTCGGTTAAAAATAACGACGCGCTTACGCAGTATAATATACGTTCGACGAACGAACGCCTAGAATAGGCAATAACGGTGTCTAAAACACGGCTTCAACTAACAAACAAAGGCCGATCTCACAAATAATGGTTCGAAAAAATGATATCGTTCCCCTGTCCCCCTTCCCATTATGTTAGCTGGCAAATATCCAAGTCAACATCTATTGCATCAGTACTACACAAACATAACCCTTTTGTTTATCAATCATTATTATACTCTGTAACTCCACTACTGGGCTATCACGTAGGAAATTTAGATATCCTAATTTTGCGCTAGGTGTACTGAGAACTTCATGTCTCTTCTACTAAGGCCTGTTTTTTCAATAGTCAGGATATTTTTTACTGTCAAATAAATATTGGGGTTTGACAACTTTTGTACAGAAAATATGTCAAACTGTCATATCTATTCTTCAGATATAAGTTTTCTGACTATTGAAAAATCAGCCCTTAATAAAACTCATAAATTGACTCACAGACAGGCAACGATGACCTAAAATGGGCCTAAAGGCACGAATTTTCACCAGTTCCTTATTTAAAAAAAGTAAAAACTAAGAAAGCATTTGTGAAAATTCATCCCCTAATGGGGTTAAATAGAGGATGAAAGTTTGAACACAAGTTCGTCATTTATACCGATTGGGAAATCCCATCTGCCACAAAGCTTGTGTTATGTATAGTTCTGTTAAAATCTCTCTACATAAAACACAAATGATACGTCAACCCAACTTGACACATAATAAAGTAAGGTAACACAATGTACTCCCACGTAAGTTGTAAAGGTCTTCAAAGGAAACGCGGCTGCTACTTAAGATCGATGAGACCCTAACTTGTCATTCTATTTTTGAACCGTATACGTCACGTTACTTAGGCCGTATAAAAAATGACTACTCACGCCCGAAGTACTTACTTAGCTGCCATTGCTTCAAATACGCGGGTACCTACAAAGTCGCGATGTGGCACGCACGGATATTTTAGATTTTCACAAATTTTTTAACCATATTTTGCACTGTACAGTACCCGGCGAAAAATATTGCACATCGACCTTTTTACACAAAACCATTTTATACAAAGAATAAAAATAATTATCAAAAGAAGCAAATCATAATTGTTTTAACAGCTCCTAATAGATACCGGACTGTTTGTATTTCGTGCGACAGAGATAACGCTCTAATAAGCCGAAATTAGCCGATTGTCTCTTTCCAAAGGTCGATGTGCAATATTTATCGCCGGGTAGGGTAGGTACTGTACAATCCTGTTTAATAATTTTTTTTTTTTTTGACTAGCCTGATTTGTCCTACTCCTGGGCAAAGGCCTCCCTCCACTCTTCCCATCTTTCGCGAGCCCACGCGTCCTCCTTTCAGTTTTGACGGAACCTATCCAACTCGTCCAGTCATCTCCCACGTGGTCTGCCACGACCCACCTCACTCTATCAGGGTACTAGTTCTGTGCTATTTGGGCCCACAGTTTCTCCGGCATGCGGCAGACATGTCCTGCCCAGTTGAGCTTAAAATTGAAGTTTAAAAAAAAATGAAGCTGTTCTCAGGCATCAATAATAAACACTTAAATGATTACGCTGTGTCTGGGAACAGCTTAATTTTTTTATACTTGGGTGTGTGATTTACTCTAACGCACATGGTAAAATAATATAGTCACAAACTAGACGCGAGGCTATTATGTAAAAATAATGCAATTTTCCCTTGGTGTTCAACTTGTTTTTATAACCTGATATTTTCCCTATATTACGACACACGTGTGACCAAATTTAAGCTTTTTTCTCTGTCGTGCATCCGACGTGTGGAGGGGCAGGGGACAGATTTTATCGACGCACGAAGGGTGTCGGAGGTAGCTACCAAATGTATCGAGAATCTAAATTAACCTGGCGCAAAATTTGATTTCTATCTGCCACTGAGTAATAAAATGTTTGTCTTGATGTTACCCTAGCTTTGTCCCTAAATTGAAATGTACATAAAAATGTCGAGGAATTTTAAGTATTGCACCGTAAAATGGAATGGTATCTTGTTATTTATTATCTTGCTCGTACTGGAGGAATAATATCATTTAGGTATAGTACTTTCGAAAGTAAATGCAATTTTTCCGGGTGTAGTACTATTTAATAAATTGCTTGGTATATTTTGTAGACTATGTTTATTTAATTTTAAAACCTCGTAGGAATACTGCAATTTTTGTTAACAGGAATTGGAAAAGTTTGCTATATTCATATTGAGGAAGTTCACTGAAGTTGCTTCGAAGAATCCCAAAGTGTTTATTGAGCTCTTGTTCTGGAAAAATTCGAAGGATTCTCTTGATATTGAATATGGATATGATTTATATACTGATAACAGGTGAGTGCACTCATATACCTAACATTTAGGTATAACGAAAAAATTACATTTTATAATAATAATACCAGCCTACTATAGTCCCACCGCAGAGCAAAGCCCTCTTGTCATTAGTCATACAAGAAGGCGCGAGCATTAATCACCACAGACACTCAAATACATCACACACCACACATTCACATTTTAAAATAACGTTTAAAATTATTCACCACTTTATTATTATAAGTATGAAATTACATCTATAAGTTTCAAGTGACTGTAATAAAACCTACACTGACCCTATTATAATAGTCACAATGTTGACCCATCTCATATTGACATTTTCTTACGTAAGGTGAATAACCTCTTGTAACAGCATTTTCACATTCGCTATCATCAATCTTTGTCCACAGTTTCTAAACGTTTGAGCGCGTTAATTGGACAAGATAATGTTGATATAGGTCGCGTCTCTAAACTATGATTGATTACCGAAGAGGTCAAATCCGTATTAAAACAATTATATATTTATAGGTACACTGAATAATACTGTAAAGGGACTAATAAAAACAATGGTCGTTCGTAAATATAGAACATTCGAGTTTAAGGGGAATGTGCGAAGGTAGCCTACAGAATTCAAAATTTCTTACGTTTTTTGCAATTTGCAGGTCAGGTTATATGTTAAAATATGATTCGTGTCCGTAACAAAAATGACTTTATTTGTATAATTATAATCATTAGAATCAGCAATACAACTCCTTGAGTTAGAATTGGCCTTAAATATCATATTTTCATGAAATAGTCATTCAACATGAACTTAGTTGTATTTATGATTTTTATGATTATAATTCTATAAATAAATATTTCTTACGGCCGCGAGGCGCGAATCATAGTTAGATCAACCTAAAACCTGATACTGACCTGCAAATTGCATAATTCTGTCTGTCTACAAACGATTGACCGAAACAGAACGATGTTTTAAATTCGTTTAGCGCTTAATGTATGAATTTAGTGTGTTAGGGTTCCGTACCTCAAAAGGAAAAACGGAACCCTTACAGGATCACTTTGTTGTCCGTCCGTCTGTCAGTCTGTCAACACCTTTTTTCTCAGGAACGCGTGGAGGTATCAAGTTGGAATTAATATCAAATATGTAGGTCTACAGTTCCTTGAAGCTCAAGCTTCTAAGTCAACGCAATAAAAAAATACGGCCATTTATGCGACATAATTTTATACTCGCAAATAAATCAAAACCATTGACCTAGAATCATAAAATTTGGTAAGACGCAAGGTCTCACAGCACAAGTAAAGGAACAAAACAAATAATACAAAAAAAAAAACAAATAATAAAAATTGCGATAACAAAGTTACATTTGCAGTTGGAGAATTGACCGTGGCGTATATCGATTTACTTATGGGAGAACATGTTTTTCAACTACAACGTTAACACTTTCAAGGACACTATACAGCTATTAATAGCCGTCATAACAATAAAACTTCTGTGTCTCGTTTATCGCACGTGAACCTGTTAATTTTGTTCTTGGGATAATTTCATCCCAACTACGGAACCCTTCATTGTGCGTGGACCGACACGTACTTGGCCGGCAGAATAAGTTTCGTTTTGTAGCGCGTCGTCTCAGTCACTTATACCTGACAGTCTCTTTCTAATGTTGATGTGTTATAATCATAACTTATGGCCGGGTAGGTGTACTGAACTTACAGTCCGTTCACAATGTTTACCTCTGACAGCAGCAATCTAACAGCAACCCTATTGTGACGAGAATAAAAATCACAATGATTTCGACAGACTTGTCAGTGGCAGCAAGCAAACAGGAACCTTATGGGAACGAGAATAAAGATCACAATATATTTTGACAGTGATGCAAAATCAGAGGTAAAATAACTGTGAAAGAATTGTAACCATAAGCGCGCTTGAACCGTTGAACTTCATTTTAGTAGCTTTCTTTTACTCCTAAAGAATGAAAAGAATGTGTTTGTACCCTATATCTCCGCGATAAACCATTCCATTTCAGACAAAAATAAAAAGGTCTTTTCACCTGGACTATTTTATATTAATGCGAACTACAAACAACACGGTTTGTTTTACTTAAATATACAACTTGTTTGACCTAATTTTACAATTTAAAATCTTAGGTAACATTTTTAATGGTAGGAGGTAGGTAGGTACTGCTACAAAATGCAGGGACACCTGTAACTTTGTTTAATGTATTCAAAGATAGTGCCAGCTGAAATGCTAGCTGGCGCTAACTTTGCTGCTATCTTGTACCTATTTTTTTTTTCGTCTTTATTTAAAACTTGCATACCTGATGAATATTGTAGCAATCTGCTGTTCTTTTGGGCACTAGTTAAGCGACTTCAAAAAAGGAAGAGGTTCTTTTGAATTAGTTTTTCTTAAATACTTAAACTCACGCCTTCTTCCCATGGGGTAAGGCAGAAACTACAGTACGCCTACGTAACTACCTGCTGCACTTACATATTCCTTTTGATTCGTTTACGTTCATACATCTGGTCCTACAAGCACGCCAGTTGCGAGTGTGTCTTATGTGTAACAAAATTGTTTGTTCTAGGGATAAGCCCGGTAAAGGGGTTTGGTCTGAAGAAAATGAAGAAGAACTCCGTAGATTGTACATGGAGAACCAAAGCAATCCACAAACTGACCAAGGCAAGACGAAATAACCATATTGCACCGTAAAACCTACGTATATCTCTCGCTTTATCTTTTTTGTTTTCAATTCATTCTTAACTTGAACGTACACACGAGCGTAATCCGGGGTTTACTAGACTTATGAAATCAAATCCTAGTTACGCCCATATTCCGTTATGTATGTAAATTAAGTCTTTCAAAAATGTGTTTACCAGTACGTGGCCTGAACATGTAACAAAACCTGTATTCATCATCATCATCATCATCATCAGCCTATAATGTTCCCACTGCTGGGACACAGGCCTCCTCTCTGTGAGAGGGAGTGGGCCGTAATCCACCACGCGGGCCCAGTGCGGGTTGGTAGATGTCACATGTCTTCGAATTTTTGGTTCTAGGACATGCCGGTTTCCTTACGATGTTTTCCTTCACCGTTTTGTGAGCAGTGGTGATGAAATAATTTACACAAAGTAAAGCGCCTGTCTGGGTTCGAACCTACGACCTACAACTCGTAAGTCGCGGCCGTTACCACTTGGCCACCACTGCTCAGTATTCATGTAACAAAACTTAATTATCATACGACTAAAATTAAAACCACACCACAGTCAGGGATTTTTGAAAGCGTGATAATTATAATAAAGGTTCAGTATAATTAGCTAGTAGCGCGATCACACGTGCGAGCTCAGCTACCCACATATCGGAGTTATGTTTATGGTGCGACGTCCGCAAACACAACACACTTAAACTAATAAACTGTGCTCAGCAAACTTGTAAAAAGTATTCACAGTGTTTTTACCGCAATAATTACTTAGGAGAGTGCTAATGAAACATTATCATAAAACATGGTAGTTGGTGGTTACCGCAGAAATCATGAAAGGACCTCAAAGGCAGCTTGCGTGTGTTACAAGTCCGACTAATGTGTGCATAAACTGAACGTTTGCGGCAACTCGTTTAACATATGCATTAGTACCTCAAACGACTCCTTATGGATTCAACCCGTATTTACCTACATACATTAAGACGTATGTTGAAACATACCAATATATTATTTTCTCTTTCTAAGATGTGATCGACTGGATTCTGGAGAACCTAATAGACCAAACGCGGACTAGACGCAGCGTTATAAAGAAGTTAAAGGAATTAGGGCTAATATTCCGCGCGCCGACCAAGCGTAGCCATAGAGAACCGGCCAGAGACAAGACTCCTAAGGTATTCAGTGAAGAAGAAGATCAGATGCTTACAGAGCTGTGGGAGCAATTCAAAGAAGCACCCGGTAAGTGATTTTATGTAAAAAGTAACAATTTAAGGGATTATGCTTGCGAATCATATTTTATTCAACATACAACCTGACACTGACCTGCAAATTGCAAAAAACGTAACAAAAATTGAATTTCTCGGGCTACCTAGCGCATCCCCAAGCCCCTTATTCATTGTGAAACAAAAATTCCGCAACATTGTTGCGGACAACATTTTATTTGAAGAACAACAATTTTGTGCGACAAATTCAATTAATACGAAACTTTATTCTCTTTAAGCAGTCAACTCAACCATTATAATGATTGAGTTGACTGCTTACTTAAAAAAATACACTTATTCAATTTTATTCCTTTTGCTAAAAATCCATTCAATTCTGTAGTTATAAAAGGCAGAGTTCTTTCAGATCCAATGGGCGTAATAATACCTCGTATGCCCCGCAAGCGTCAAAAGCGTAGCTACGTCGACAGATTACTGGAGCTAGGTATGATTCAAGACAAAAGGGAATGTCGCAAAAAGAGACAAAAGAAATCTAATGCTAAAAGCAGTGGGGCAGATGGCGATAAATCGAACAGTAAGTTGCTAAACAAGTTCACTTGGCTTTATTTTTAGCGCCGTGACGTGCCTACCCCCCTACCTCTCCCTCGCGCCCCCATGTCATTAAGATTCAATTTTTTACTTATACTTCTAAAATAGCTGAAAGGGATGTACGTAAATAAACTGACGGATTGCTTCTGTTGTTTGAAGGATAAAAATATACTTAAACGTGGGTTTTGTATGCGTAGTACCCGTAACTGATACTTGATACAAAACCGACCATTCCTTCCACTCATCGCCGTCAATATTATTCTATATTACGCCTACCCACATGTGTTCATTATTAATGCGTGGATTATCCTTACATGTTTTCCTTCAGTTTTCCAAGTAGGTGTATGATTTTTATCGCCTATGTACACGTTATTATGCAATAAAAACATCCCAAAACACATGTTGAACAAACTTGTAACATGAAAAGATCTCATAATATAATATGTTAATTCTTTGAAACTGTCTGTATTTACAGATTCTCTGTAAACTATCTCATACTAAGTTTTATAATGTACGCACGCCTACACATCAAGATTTACATAACCAGTAGGTATAAACTGACTTCTGATTGTACGAAAAACCTATTATGTAATTTATTTATATATTCCAACTAAAACGGTTTAAAACCAATTACAGAAATTAAAGACACAAATTGTATATACCTACACATAAAAGATAAAATATAAAATAATCAAGTAAAATGTTAACAACACTTTTATAAATCCCTCTCATAGTACTTCTAACATGCCCACAAAATCTTCGTCCATTCGTCCGCAAACAGATCGTTTGTTGGATTAGAGTCCAAGAGACCTTATACAATGCAAGGTCAACAAAAACTGGAAATGAATAGCTTGATGGGTCGCCGTGTGTACCTTGCCTCCTATTTATTAGTTATGATGAGCACTCTGTAAATTAAGAAACATAAATCACAAGTAATTTATTTCATAACAATATATGTAGTAGGTACATTGTGTTTAAAAATTATAAATATAACATATTACAATTGCAATTAAAATAAAATACATTTAGAGAGGTCTATAAAAACAATAACGTACAGACGCCAGCACATCAAGCTACCCGAAACTGTCAAATATTCCCAATCAACTTTGAACCTTATGCTTTAGCGATAAAGTTGAAAATCTATTGAAGAAATTTGACAGATTGTAGTAGCTTGATGTGCTGGCGTCTGTACATTAATATTAAAAGTACACTTTGTAAACAAGCATATTACAAATTAGAATTATAATTATATTACAATTACATATATTCATGATAAGAATGCTTGGAAACATGCTGGTCCTGCTCTATAGGACAATCTTGATTTGAGACCACAATGACATCGGTTGCTAATTTTGTTTTGTAATTAATATAAGTATACAAAATATTGTAAAACATTTTATAAGAGGAACTATGGAGTTTATTGCCCACTCTTCGCCATACGAAAGTACCCTTTGAAAAGGGAGTTTAACAACTAGAATGACAAACATGAAACACAATTAATATTTTACAATATTTTAGGTGAGTCATCAGAATCCGAATCGTCAGATAATGATAACTCGCACTCTGATAGCGACGCAACACCACAGCCTGTTCAAAATAAACCAGCGAAGAAAAGCGCTCCGAAGCCGAGAAATACGAAGACTGGGAAGCAACAGAAACGTATCGAGCTGACTGCTAATGAGATCGCTCTGCTCATGGTGCAAGCCGTCGATAGCGGTAAGTAACACTCACTTTACGAACATTTACATTCAAAAGTCATTCAACGTCTTTATTTTTAAAGAATACTGGACAAAATGGTTGTTAACAATTTGCAGGACACTAAACGCCCACTAAAAGACGTAATAACAATAAAACTTTTGTGTCTCGTTCAGTGTTCAACCGAATAAACTCTAAATCTTGAATATTAATATCATTTTACTTACAAATTGTCGATTTCGTATTTGATTGCTAAAAGCAAAACATTGGAATCAGAAATAAATGAAATGCATGTATTTGGTACTTATCCGTGATATACAACAAATATGCCATTCTACTCTAAAAGTAATGTCATGAAAAAATAACTTAACCAACATTAGTAACAAATTACTTTTTAATTGCAATTGTGTTAAAAAAGCACGCGTAAACAAACGAGAAACTAAAAAGTTTAAAAGCTCCTCTTTTTAAAGTGTAGCGCACAACACGGCTTTTTTACTTTTTAATTTGTTCGCGCAAAATCGGTTTATTAGTTCTCGGGTTTCTAATAATTCTACTCCCCACGTTATTTCCTCCGGTCGTATATGAAGTCCGAACTAATATCGTAGTTCAATAAAATGGTATTGATATAAACATTTAATGAAAATGGTTGTAATAGATTTAACAGAAGCTTTGAAATGGTTGGCGGAGAATTTGGAAGAGGTGGCGTTGGACCAAGAGGCGGAAGGTTATGACCCTGAGAGTGAAGGCGTCCCATTGGTGCCAATATCTCAGGAGTCTGTTGAAGCTATGGATAGTGAGCTGTTCAAGAAAGTGCTGCTGGGTGTAGGAGTTGTGCCACCCTTTGATGAACAGGTAATCCGTACTATATAATATTATAAATGCGAAAGTGTGTCTGTCTGTCTGTTACCTCTTCACGCTTAAACCGCTAAACCGAATTAGATGAAATTTGGTATAGAGATAGTTTGAGTCCCGGAAAAGGACATAGGATAGTTTTTATCCCGATATTACCACGGGTGACACTTATGCGGGTGAAACCGCGGGGCGCTGCTAGTTTTACATAATTCATGCAAGCGATTTAATTCATAATGTCAAAAATAAAAGATTATTTAATATTTGCCAACTTTGAAATCTACGACTCGACTGTAACAATCCTGTATTAATGTAATGCGCATTTTCACTACATGGTAATACAATCCATGGACTCCACGAGACAGGCTCGACCTAGTGTGGAGTTTATAAGCAAAATGCTTCCTTTGCGTCTTATTTTTTATTTTTTTTGTAAACCTAGCTATTAATGTAGGGAAACGTAAACACTGTTTTTGGCAAATAAACAGTATCTTATCTTACGGTTCCTTTATTCGACTTTTTTCAACGTAATATTTGGTAAACCAAAACACTCCACTAAAATATTTCAAGTATACATAAAGTACCTTGTCACCGTAGCCACATAACAAGTTCTCGGAAAATCTCTTATTCCCTTAGATAACAAATTAATCAAACCGTCTTTACAGGAAAAATACTGGAGAATACCGAGCGCCTTGCACTTCGAGACAATCAGGAAACGACGCGAAATAATTATAAAAGCTACTAACAAAGAACTTATTATCGATACTAGTGAAGCGGTAGAGGTGACCCCCGACGTAGAAACATCGCAAAGGGTAGAGGAATCGAGCGATGACGATGATTTGTTCGATAATTTGAGGAAGATGCGGGACAATAATATCGAAAACGTTATCGATAAAAGTGGCGGTAGTAATTCCAATGAAGTAACACGTAATCGGAAGCGAATTCGCAGTGAATCTGACGAGGAAGATACTAGAGGGAAGATGCAGAAAATTGACGAGGGTGACGAAAGTGTGGTCAATGACGATGATGACGACATTCTGTCCTTCGCTAAGAGAACGCTGCAGCATGAAGACTTGCCTGACAGCGAGGATATTATTAGCAATATACCAAAACTGGACAGTGGTAAGTACGAGTACACAAACCCAAAAAGATTGTAGAACTAGCGACCCGCCCTTGCTTCGCACGGTTTATACGATTTAACAAAACATCGAGATTTCTTTATTATGTGTAAGTTAAACATTAATGTGTTATACACATTTATATGTCAGTTTAATATTAATCTATTATTATTATACATTTTACTCATTGCCCTTCTGGAATAAATTATCTCATCAAGATCTGTCGCGTAGTTTCGAAGATCAACGCGGTCACACAGACAGACCAAAATATGTAACTAGCGACCCGCCCCTGCTTCGCACGGTTTTTAAGACTTGAAAAAACACGAAGATTTCTGTTTTATATCTATGTTAAGACACGAAAAACGACTTCAATTATAATACGTATAGATATATGTACAGATTACGAATAAGATGTTTTGCAACCGTTTTGCTATTAAAAATCTAACAATGCTAGCAACACTACCGCTAGGGTGGCGCCCTATCCTAAGGGCGTCGTAAGAGATTTAAGGATCATTTCACCCTTACACTTCCATCACTTATGCACCTGCTAAGCTTTGTAATTATAGTATTATCCCATCCACATCTCTCTTGTTGTTGTGGAAAAGGTTTAACGGTCCACGTGTGTGTATCAAGTTTATTTCGTTGGTTGTTGTTCCGGGAAAGTACGGCCGTCGGCCATCATAAATTTTTGTACCGCGAAGCAGAGTCGCTGTGTCCAGGTTTGAAGGGACGTGGCATAACTACTATAATGTTCCCACTGCTGGGATACAGGCCTCCTTTCTTTTTGAGAGGGAAAGGGCCGTAATCCACGACGCGGGCCCAGTGCGGGTGTCACATGTCTTCGAATTTTTAGAAGGAACGTGGGCGCTAGTGTAATTACAGACACATAAGATATTTCCGCTTTGACTCGGAATTGGCAACTCACCTGCGGTGCCTCCACCACTTACTGTCAAGGGGGCAGCCAGATTGCTCGCCACCCAACAACATAGAATAATCAGCCTATAATGTTCCCACTCCTGGGATACAGGCCTCCTCTTTGTGAGAGGCAGTGGGCCGTAATCCGCCACGCGGGTCCGGTGCGGGTTGGTAGATGTCACATGTCTTAGAATTTTTGGTTCTAGGACATGCCCGGTTTGCTCACGATGTTTTCCTTCACCGTTTTGGGAGCAGTGGTGATGAAATAATTTACATAAAGCACCTGTCTGGGTTGGAACCTACAACTCGTAAGTCGCGGCCATTACCACTGGGCCACCACTGCTCTACCCAACAACATGAAAATACAAAACTTTAACAATTACTTATTGTTCCGAGAAATTCATAAATAAAAACACAATATCAAAAATCCCCACTTAGTTTTTAATTGTTCCTTTCAGAACGTTCAATTTATTGATATTTTCTCTCTCATTACAGATAGCAGCAGCTCTGAAGATAATGACGACGTAATTGTGTCGTCGAGACGAGATAAAAAGACGCGAAGAATAGTTATCGAAGATGATTCCGATTAAATGTTGATCATAATTTCTTTTGTATCTGTATTTTATTGTAAGTTGATATTGAAAGTAAAGACTATGTATTGTTTGGGTATTTTGGATTTTATTTACGATCTTTTGTTTCGAATATAAAACAATAGGTTCTTTTTCAACTTGTCTGGCTGTCTATTTTAGAACTTGAATAAAGAAACAGCCACTTTTAACTTTAAAATACAGGTTTTATAAAATTAAATAATTTAAAGATACTTCGTCTAGACTATAGAGAAAACGGGAGTTAGCCGGGCTATCTCAGTATTCCTACACTGACAAATCCGCGAGTCAATACCGCTAGTGATTGTATTACTATAAAGAAGATGTATTGTGGCTAAAGGCGCCATTCTTCTGCTAAAACCCCTACATCTTTTAACTTCGGCTTCAAATAAACGGTCCGTGTTGCACTTCTTATATTATTATTTTACGTAAGAATTCCAATATCTTTCCGCCATCGAATCGTAATATAGTCATATAGTGAGCTCGCTTGCTGGCATTTGCCTTCCATTGCATTCGATATTGCTAATATTGCGCAATACAACCGACTCAATTGGAAAAAATGTATTTGTAATACAGCCAATGTTTATCCGAGTAGAAGCAATAGCCTTTACAGCTTACTATCCTTACAAACAATATCGATACTGTCTTACTGAACAATCCATTATTTTTATTTCCACAAGTTTTAAAAGGTATTTCGTTTTCAACGTGATCATTAATATCGGATCGTAAATGTCCACTGCTTTACGTTGGCTTTGCGGATTATCTCAAAAGCCATCTAAATAAACGAGTATTGAATTTCTGTCTCCGCGAAATAAATTATATCTTGCTAATTATTATCGAGAGGCTCATTGGAAATGTAATATGGTTTGGAGTATTAGAAAGTGAAGCTGTACCTACGTAGCTATAATACTGTTATAGATTAAGTATACGGAGGGGTGAGCACTAAATCTTTTCACTCAGCTATCAGATTAGCGCCCGACCCTCTCCCCTATGTGTATCGTTGTTTTTCTAACATTATCTTTACATTGGGTACAAACACCCGGGACGAGGAGGAAATACTACCTGAAATAACAATTAAATAAATCTTACATCAAAAGTTTTTCGGCGATTTGGGATAGCAAAAAAAACGTTGGGACTCGAGAGTCCTCGACACAAGTATCAAAACTGTGCTTATATATTGATAAATTAATCACCGAAAAGAAAAAGTAAGTAATTTTTCTCGCAAATATGTAGATATAGGACCTATTTCGACACTGATGTTCCTCAACTCAACCTAACAGCAAGTCACAGTTGAGACATTTATGTAACGGCAGCAGTAACGGTACCTACCTAAGTACCTAGTGAATATCAAAACAAAGTATCATTTCCATATATGAAAAGCGTTTAACATCGTAATAGCCTCCACTCGCGAATTACCTACATTCACAATCGCGAGCCGAAAAAATACAAACGATCGTTTGATCGCGTAATCCCGAGGGCGATCAAGTATTTCTTATTCAAATGTAGACGGCTATTTTAATGTTCCACAGCACGCCATCAATCTTTGCCGAGCCCGAACGTGGCCCATTACGACGCCCCCTTGCAATTATCCACTCGAATAAAAACGTTTTAAGTGTTAAATTAACGATATCTCAGAGACGAGAGCTTGTCTGACTAAGTGATTAATTCCAACCCAGAGAAATGATAGTGAACCATGCCGCGCTCTAGAGACTCACAACTCTCATTTATATCTATTACAGAACCATTCGCATGTATCTTTGTTATTAACCTAAGTGTTTAACTTCAATACAACGATGATTCATGGTCTTATGATTACGCGTAATGATTCTGATGAAAATACTCATTACATTTTGTTTAGCTTTCTCGAAACTGGGTGTAACACATACATTTTTTAAAGTAAGTATCCCTTTGACAGTGCTAATGGTCTGCGCATAAACTTCGCCTGCGTATTACAAACAGCAAGCGGCAAATCTTTGCTGCAAATGTTACTTATTTCTTGCTACCCAGTCACTTAGCTGCGTAAATATAAACAACCTTCATTCTTCTTCTTTACACGCCTCGGGCGGAAAAAAGAATGACAAACGAGTTAAAGAATAATGGAAAGTAAATGAAAACAGCAAAATCGCTTTTGTCAACTGTTTTTCTTCATCCATTGTCGACATTCAGAAATGTTTTCTAAAAACGTCTTAAATACAGCGTCGAAGTTATGGTGGGTGTCTACCTACCTTACGAATTCAGAAGATGAATTTATAACAGACCTTTACAGGGAAGAAAGACGTTTCAAAGGAAAAATGTATATTTTTTTCAGTAACGTTGAGGTGGCAGGGGGTGATTCTCTTTGTTATAAAACAAGTTATTCTCAAGTAATTATCATTACTGAGTTCTCAAACTCGTTTAGAAAATAGGTACCTGAACGTGCGCAGGTAGATATTACAATTATGAATACTTTTCTTCAAAGAAAAGCTAATATTTATGATCCATTATACTCGGAACATTATATTACATGCCTTTAAGGTGAATGCGCAGTGGTAGCCCACGAAATTCAATTTTTCTTACGTTTTTTGCAATTTTCAGGTTCTTGATCAAAGGACATGACCAGTTGGACAATGGGCGCCTGCATAGGTATCAACATCAGTGTGCAGCAAATATTGTTTTATTTTTGGAATTGTTATGTTTACAGATAAAAAAGTATCACGAGTCTAAAAGATCAGGAAACAGAAAAATAGAGATAAGTTTTCACTAACTAACTCTGCTTTTCGATAAGGGATGGCGCTAGGGCTCCGAAGCTTAATACCAGAATCGCTAAATACCAGATTCGCAAATTACCAGACTCACAAAACACCGGATTCGCCATATACCAGATTTATGCAAAATACGAAACGTAGCTGTACAGTCCTAAACAATTGAGTTCTCTGTATTAGGTAGTAGGTAACTATTTTTTCGATAGATAAAATGAGATCGTTATACAAAAAAGGTCGTGACCTAATTATTGCACTGGCCACTTTTTCGTTGTTAAATGAGATGACATTTATTTTTGACGATGAAACCTGACGGGAATGAATGGCACGCCGCCACCAAGATCGGTGTGCAAGTAGGGATGTGATTATGGTGAATGGCAATCTGAGATCGATAAATTGATGATCATTTTTTTCGCGGACACTAAGATCGAAATCAGTTTTTTATGACATAATTCTGACCCGTCAAACTCTTCCGTAGATATTTTACACTTAATTATGTTAGTTCAGTATACAATGACATTAATAGGCAGTATAAGTGTGTATAAATCACTTTTACGACAAAAATTACAAAATGTCGACTCTTTATACAAAATAAATCTTGACATTAATACATAACTATAAAATATTTACTTATTATTAATTTAACAGATAAAACGGTAAAGAAAAAAAAAGCGCGGGAACCTTGAATACGGCGGTCGTGTTTTTTCTTTCAAAGTGAATTTTAATTTCCTAAAATAAGTTTGTTGGGATCTTTTTGTGTAAATAATTAGTTTTTGTTTATATATTTCTAGTAGTTAGTTTCTTTTAGTGTGTATTAATAGTTGGTAAGTTTTTATATAAATCTTCTATTATGGACCCTCCAGGGGATCCTGGGGGGTCGATGTCTCCGGTCATAGCTCACTACGTGACAATTTCTAATAACGAAACCAGTGTTGATACTGATTGTTCAGTATCAACAATAAATAATAGTAAAAGGAAGAGGGTTTCAGCTCGGCCCAAAATTTGCAAACATTGCAACAAAAAAAGGCGTAAAAATGGCGGCAAAAAGGATTGCAATTGTGAAGTAGAGAATCGCGAGATGGAAATTTCTCATTTTGAGAATGGTTCAGACCCCTCACAAAATATTACTACTCAGGCATCGAATGAATCAATCATTGGACAAAATAAAACATCTCCACAGTCTGCAACTCAGTTGGCTAGGTTGACTTTTAAGTCATCAGATGCTGCTCCATATGTTGTTCATGTGCAACGTGAACAAGTCACTGAAAAAACATTTTTACATCCCATTTCTTTCGGCCGTTTTTTGAAAAGAAATAATTTTAAAAATGTGATAAATGGTAGTTTGAAAAAAATCGGCAGAAATCGAATTTCATTGGCATTTTCTCAATATGAAGATGCAAATCTGTTTTTAAGTAATACTAAATTAACTGAAGAAAATTATAAAGTTTTTATCCCTGCTTTCTCCATCACCCGTATGGGTGTTGTAAGAGGCGTTCCTACCGATTGGTCCGATGAGGAGGTTAAGGAGGCTATTTCTGTTCCCATAGGTTGTGGAGAAATTTTAAAAATTAGGAGGATTAGAAGGAAAGTAATGGTTGATGGTAATAATGTATTCAAGAACACGGAAACAATTATAATTACATTTGATGGGCAAGTTCTACCAAAGCGGGTGTTTATGTGTTACACTGCCTTGAGTGTTGAATTATACATTTACCCAACTATTCAGTGTTATAATTGTTGTAGGTATGGTCATGTAAAAAGTCTTTGTAGGTCTAAGCCTAGATGTTTTAAGTGTGGTGATGGACATTCAGGTGAGTCCTGTTCAGTTCAAGATGATGATGTCTCTTGCTGTTTGTGCAGAGGGTCTCATGAAGCTACTAGTAAGAAGTGCCTTGAATTTGAGAGACAGAAAAAGATAAAAGAAACAATGTCCAAAAGTTGCATTTCTTATGCAGAAGCATCAAAACTACATCCTTTTGTTTCTAAGAAGTCATATATTGACGCCTTAACTACCACTCATGTGTCAGATAGCTTTACTCCTTCAGCTCCACGGGTTAATCCTACATCTAATCAGTCATATTCATATAAAAAAACCGTTTATACTAAACCTCGTTCTCCTACAAAATCCTCTATAGGTTATGATCGTCAATCTCATCATGACCTTATTAAGGACTATAATAACACTTCTTCACTAAATAATGGCACTGCTCTGATTCCTAAGGACAATCTATCTGAAACTACAAGAGATTTAATCATAGCATTAATTAAGTCTTTGTCACAGTCTAACTTAATTTCACCGTCTCACGTTGCCTCTGCACTTGATGCAGTTACTTGCACTTCTAATAATAATAATGGACAGTCCAGCCAAGGTAATCCAATGGAATTGCCGAAGTGCAATTTCTAAAAAAACTGAAATAATTTATCTTATAAATAAATATAATCCATTTATTTTTTCTTTACAGGAGACATGGCTTAGTCCGGACTCTTTGTTTAGGATTCCGGGTTATGCATGTCTCAGAGAGGATCGATTTGATAAGTATGGTGGAGTAGCCTTACTCATCAAACATCCTCAATCTTTTACTCATTTTTCCATTCCTGCTCATAATAGTGATTTTTCTATTATTGCAGCAGTTGTAAATAAAGTTTGTTATGTTTCTGTATATATTCCTCGTCCATCTACTCTGATTTTCGATGAAATTGTAAATATTCTTTCTATTCTTCCAAAACCTTTTATACTATTAGGTGATTTTAATTCTCAGCATCAATGTTGGGGTAGTTCCTTGACCAATAGCTATGGGGTTAATCTTTTGGATCTGATTGACACTCATAATCTTTGCATTCTTAATAATGGTTCTCCAACACGACGCACTGCCCCTAACGAGGAAATAAGTGCTCCTGACTTGTCAATATGCTCTCCCAGTCTTACACCTTATTTATCTTGGGAAGTCTTAACTTCTACTCATGGTAGTGACCATTTTCCAATATTACTTTCATTTCCTTTTTATTATAAACATTACTCTAAACCTCCTCCACGGTTAAAGTATAGACTTGCAGATGCCAATTGGTCATTGTTTAAGGAGCAGTTAGATTTCAACATTTCGGAACTTCCTGAAATTAAATTTGGTGATGAACACTTATGTGCTGAAGCTTTAGCAAAATTAATAATAAGAACTGCTGATAGTCTTTTTCCTATAAAAAATACAGCTCTAGGTTATATTCCATCCCCTCCATGGTGGGATAGGGATTGTTCAATTGCAGTTAAAAAGAGGAAACAAGCAGAGATTCAATATTATGCCAACACTACAGATGAAAACTTTGATGTTGTATGTTCTGCCATTACTGATACTCGTAAATTATTCAAACAAAAGAAGTTCGAAAGTTGGAGACGTTTTTGTCAGAACATATCACCCAATATTCATCCATCAGTTGTGTGGCGAAACATTCGTAGGTTTAGATCTGCATTTAAGGAGTCTCCCTCATCTTTGCTTCCTTCTTCAATGAAAGACCAATTTTTAGATAAGCTAGCACCTTCGTATGTCCCTGAGGAAATAACTACTTATTCTATACCTCTTTCCGATTATGTCAATCTTGCAGAACTCAATAGTCCATTTTCTCTTGCTGAAATCAAAGGTATTCTGTCCCACCTAAAAGATTCTGCTCCTGGAGTTGATGGTATTCCATATTCCTTTATGTCAAATTTAAGCGAAACGTCACTTGATTATTTTTTAAATCTTATAAACTCTATTATGGTCACTGGCAACATTCCCACATCCTGGAAATCCCAAATAGTTTTACCAATTTTGAAACCTGACAAAAGCCCGTCAGATAGTAATGCCTATCGTCCCATTGCTCTTTCTTCAGTTTTATTAAAAGTTACAGAGCATTTGGTAAAGAACCGTTTAGAATGGTTTATTGAGAGCAATGATTTATTGAGTGACAGTCAGTTCGGTTTTAGGCGGGGCAAAAGTACTTTAGATAGCTTAAGTATTTTTGTCACGGATATTAGGTTAAGTTTTTCTGTAAATAGTCACCTTATAGCTTCATTTTTAGATATTACTTCCGCCTATGACAATGTAGTTATTCCGATTTTAAGAAATAAATTACAAAAGTTAAATGTGCCTACAATTCTTTTTAATTTCATTATGAATATTTTATCTGAGCGACGTATTAATGTTTTATTAGAGGATTCTACTTATGAATCTAGATTAGTGTGGAAAGGGCTTCCTCAAGGGTCTGTTTTAAGTCCTATATTGTATAATATATATAAATATGACCTCGAATCTTCCCTGGACAGTAAAGTAAAAGTTCTCCAATATGCTGATGACCTGGTTTTATACTGTTCTCATCGCTCTATCGAAACGGCTTGCTCTTCACTGTCTTCTTCTCTTAATCTTTTAAAAACATGGCTTGATCGTAATGGACTAGAGTTATCATCTTCGAAAAGCTCTGCTGTTTTATTTTCACGAAAGCGGCTTCCTCCTCCTTTTTCTATATATTTTGATGGTCAACCGATTCCAGAAAAATCTTCGGTCAAATTTTTAGGAGTTATTTTAGACTCCAGGCTTACTGGTATTCCCCACTGTGAATATATTTTTTCTAAATGCGAAAAAAGGTTAAATATGTTAAGATGCCTGGCTGGAGTATGGTGGGGTGCCCATCCTTATTGTTTAAAACTGCTATATAATGCTATAGTTAGAAGCGTGTTAGATTATGGGTCTTTTTTGTTAGAACCAGGGAGTATTGTTGCTTTTAAAAAACTTAACAATATACAGTCAAAAGCACTAAGAATAATCACGGGAGCTATGAAATCTAGTCCAATTAATGCCCTTCAACTTGAATGTGTGGATCCTCCTCTTTCACTTCGCCGTCAGTTCCTTTGCGATAAATTTTTATTTCGTTCATTGCAATTTTCTAACCATCCTCTACATACAAAACTTCCCTTACTTTTAAATCAAATAAATTCTTCTAATTATTGGTCTCATAAAAATCCACCATGTCTTATTCAGAGTTACAAAAAGTTTATTGCCTTACAGGCTCCAAGCTACAGCTCAAATTTATATCCTCTTTTTTGCAGTAATTATGAATCTATAGTTTCTATTCCTGACATACATTTTTCCTTGGGTTTAAATAAAGGGGATGATTTTACGAATTTCTTATTTAATTCAATCAAATATAATTATTGGAAAGATTGGCATCATATTTACACTGATGCGTCCAAACACGATAATTCTAGTTGTGTAGGAGTCGGAGTTTTTCATTCTCAATACAATATAGTTCAAAAGGTTAAACTTCCGCCTGAATCATCAGTGTTTACAGGAGAATGCTTTGGTTTATTCAAAGCTGTAGAATATATACACATTATGAAATTAAAAAAGACGGTCATATTTTCAGACGCTTTGAGTGTTTTGCAAGCTCTTAGCAAATTTCCATTAAAATGTAAAACAGTTTATCCCTTGGTAATATCTATAAGAAATTTATTGTACAAATGTTATCAGCAAGGGCTTGTAATCAGCTTTGCATGGATTCCGGGACATAGCAACATTTTGGGCAACACCAGGGCTGACCAGCTTGCCAATGAGGCTGTTGATTGTGGAGATCGTTTTCCGTACATTAATTACTGTCATGATCTTGCAAGTCTCCCCATGACGTTCCTTCGGGAGTCTTGGGGAGACTTATGGTCAGACAGTTCAGTATTAAAAGGTAAATTTTATGCCACCATACAAACGTGTATTCCAAAAAAACCTTGGTTTTTTAAATTAAAGTTAAATAAAACTTCCACCAGTTGTATTATCCGTATGAGACTGGGACATGTTTGTACTCCAGTTCACCTTGCACGGCTTCATATCATAGATAACGATATTTGTGAGTGTGGTGAAAGTGTGGGGGATCTGAACCACATTTTCTTCTCGTGTTCTCTTTATAATCATTCTCCTTTTATGGACTCCTTAAATCTTCATAAAGTTCCTCTTCCTACTTCCATTCTTACTCTTTTAGCATCTAATGATCCTATAATATACAACTGTTTATCTATTTTCATTAATTCTAACTCAATCCGTATTTAGTTTACTATATATTTTATTTGAAAATTTATTCCTTTTCCGATCCTGACCAATTTATATTTCCAAATTCCGTTCAGATTCCATTCTTTAATTATTATAAGTTCCCCCGTTTTTGTTAGTGGCAAATGCGCAAATAGCGACTTGCCAAAAGAGAAAGAAAAAAAAAAAAAAAAAAACGGTAAAATAAAATATTAATCCAAAAATCAATTTGAATCTCGATTTTTTGTGAATCGATTTTTCATGCTTTGACTCTAATCGATTGAATTATCGATTTTATGAAACAGATTGCTGGCCGTCCCTATATAGGTGTCCACCACTAATGTCAGATATATTGTGAAAGAAATGACACTCCTGTACGCAGTGATTTTTTTTTATAGATGATATTCGATCATAGAATTAAACACACGTGTCAATAAAAACTTAACCTAACCTGTAGGCGTGTCAATTATAAACAAAATATACATAATATCCCTCTCTCATTAAAATTCACTTCATCGATATAACTTGTTATATTCGTATTCGTACTATGTGTAGGTTATTATGGTTACCGGATGATATGGATACAATGGAACGTCAACATCGGGAAGCGGAAGCAATACAAATACTGTTTCTATGAGATTTTAACCTTGCCTTTATTCAGAATAATTTATCCATGATAATTTAGATCTTTATTTTTAAATCTCAGTGTAAAAACTGTAATCCTGCACATGTTCCCGAACTCGAAGGCAGAAACTGGTCATGTCTTTTGAAGTTAGGTTTGTACCATAAAAACAAATTTCTTATGGAAAAGTGCTTAATTGCTTATGGTACAAATCTAACTTAGAAAGATGTATTAATGATTCTTATGATTATAATTCTGTAAATACGTACCTGTTACAGTCGCGAATCAAATTTTGATCAAGATACAACCTGTCACTGACCTGCAAATTGTAAAAAACGTAAAAAAATTTGAATTTCGTGGTCTACCAAGCGTCTTGCGTTTGCGCATTCGTCTTAAAAATTATGGTCTTGGATCTTTGTCGAAACTTCAGAAACTTTAAAGACTGCTTCATTTAGCCAGCGTTAAGACGTTAGGAGTTCCTAGTACCTATGGTCGTTAAACTAGCCACAGATGGGCTAGCGACCTGAAATGATTTAGGTAACTAAGATACCCCGACTGTGAAATGCAGCTGAGAACCAAACCAAAAGTGACGACCATCAAGATTTATTTAATATATGTATGTTTAATATTGATGTATTGTACACAATAAACTTTCTAGAAGAAATTCTCTATAATATGGTTGTGAAAATCGCGTCAAAATTCGTTGCGTAGTTCACAAGAACAACGTGGTCACACTGGCATGAAAAGCAATTTAGGCAAAGAAAAGTATAATATTTTATAATATGTAGATATAGATAGAAAATACAGGCTAGTTAGATTAGTAGATAGATTACCATAAAGTAGCTACGACAACTGCTACGAGTTACGTATCGTAGCATCGCGGCATCGTAGCTTACCCGGATAACATTGTATTGTTTTACAAATAAATTATACGTTATATCATTTAGTTATTGTTACTACCTTTACCGTCGGTGTTGATATTTTTAAATTAAGTATATTTGCAAGATTTTTGGTACATATATTCAAAATAAAATTCGAAATAAAAATATTTGCATATTTTATTTCGTGCATATTCGATGTATTTTACGTGTCACGGCATCCCAATCACACTCGATATGAAATGTACAATATGCAGTAAAAATATCATGGTTATATTTTCTTACGAAGAATCCAACAACATTATAGAGAGGATGCGAGGGTTCGCACGGAGCACCCTCAGGTAAAAACCAAATTGAATTTTCCCTCGGCCAAATAGAACGGTATCGCGTAGATAAATCTCGAAGCTGCCTCATCCCGTATCTACAGAAAACAAAGTTTAATAGAAAAGTAAATAGAAAAGTGGAAGTGAAAACACTGAATGTTGGAAGTTTTAATTTGTGCCAGATATCCCGACGCTCGAATTTGAACTTGGAATCTCGTAACTTTTGATTTATTGGCTTACAATCACAGCGCTTTGACATTATAATAATAATTTGTAACCCGTTTATAACACAGATATTAAATTTATTACCATTTATGCCCGGTCAGGCATGGTTGTGTTATGGAGTCAAGCATAACACTTAAGAAAGTTCCTTTGAGACAATCTAATCTAAAAACTATAAGTCTCACCTACTGAAACCACACTTTGTGGATATTTGTATGGATGTTGTATCCAAACATGTGTAAACTTGTATATGTACCAACTTACCAAAACGTATGATGGCGCAGGTTGAGGTACAGGGTCACACTCACATGTACGCCTAAGTTAGGGTCTTGCGCCCTTGTCCTGTAGACCCAACGCTATAGGACGGACAACTCGGCCAAAATAGGCGATAATTTCGTTTAAATCGTTTACGCATTGCTCTAATTAATAAGGATAGCGAGATTTACTCAGTATAGGTTACTACAGATTAGCACGACAAATACTACGAGCTACGATCGTAGCACTTCGTAGCAGGAGTTAATTATTTACTAGCTACTTCACCCTGCTTGGCACCGTTTTTACGAAATTGACAAAACATCGAGTTTTCTTTGTTATATATTATGTAAGTTTAAAACACACACAAACCTTCCGGCATGAATTATCCAAATGATGGTGAAAACCGCATCAAAATCCGTTGCGCAGTTCAGAAGAATAACGCGGTCACACAGATACACGAAAAGCGACTTTATAATATTTATAGATTCCGAACAGAACCCTACCTCCTACAAATTCGTATACTAAGTATTACCAAACACTAAACCTAAATCTGGGCTGTTGATTCGAGTCTCTTGTCGCTGGCTTTACATTTAATGCTCGCACACATATTGCTCATTTGTGCACCCTGTTTATACAGCAGCACCTCAGACTATGGAATGGTGTCTGTACAGTCTATTGTTTGTATAGAACAGCTGATGATAATAATAATCTCTTCATAACATTATCTCGTCACGCCCGCCGATAGATAAGTAGAGGTACCTAAGGCGGGGGAGTGCAACGTGGTGTAAGCGGCTTAACCTGCGAGGCAGCGACGTACCAAGAAATTCGACACTAGTTTCATTAAGCTGAACACTCGCAGAAAGATTTCCTTGGTTGCCTTAGCTCACCTACCGCTGTTGGGTATTATTAAAATTAACAAGGTGTACAATTATAAGGAGCAATGTTGGCCTTGGCTACGACTTACGGGTTGTAAGTCTTAGGTTCGAACCCAGGCAGGCGCTTTACTTTGTATAAATCATTTCATCACCACTTAGCAGTGGTGATGAAATGATTTATTATTATTATTATTCACGATATTTATAAAATATCGTGAGGAAACCGGCATGTCCTAGACCTAGAACAATACATTCGAAGACATGTGACATATACCAACCTCCACTGGGCCCGTGTGGTGGATTATAGCCTAATCCATCTCGAAGAGAGGAGACCTGTGTCCCAACAATGGGACCTTTTCAGGCTCATTCACCGTTTTGACAGCAGTGGTGATGAAATTATGTACAAAAAGGTGTTATTTACATCCAGCTGTTTCCCACATCTAAATGATATTGTCGGTCCTTGATTTCTATGTGCTTGGCCAGACTGGCAGCGCGGGGCGGGGAGCGGCGCGGGTACGGGAACGCGCGCGATCTGCCTGTCCGCAGTGAGTCTGTTCTGAGTCCAGGGTTTGTGAAAATATAATATGAATGAAGAAGGCTTATTTTTACTAGAAAAAAGCTCGAACTAGTTTGAGAACCCCGGTCCCCGCGCGGGCCGCCCGCGACCTCACCTCGGCCACTTATATGAACGAGCTATGGCGTGAGTTGCCCGCGCGCTCCCCGCGCCAAGCAGGCCGCGCCGTTCACCGCGCCCGCGTGCCCAATATGGCCGCTCAAATGAAGTTCTAATGGAGACTGGAAACGCGGTTTCCAGTCTGGCCAGGCCGCAATTAGGTCGAAACAGTACTCCAGCGGCCGTTCCCGGTCTAGCCAGTACTTCAACTTAGGCAAGACAGACCAGGAAACAGTTTATATTGAGAATGGAACCTCCTACTCACAGTGCAAATTCGTTCCTGGCCCACTTTATACAGATACAAAAAAAAATGATATCCATAATAAACAACTATAAGCTTACGGGCTCGTGTGGTCAGTACAGATAACAACCTGCTTATTCATTAACCACATAAAATTTTATGAAAGCAATACAAAGCATTTACACAATACACCGATATCATACTAATGAGGTTCCGCTGAGCGTTATAACCAAGGTCATAATTATCTTTGTATGGGCCCTTTTAATCGAGTACTGGTTACGCTTTACGGTATAATAAAGTTAATATAATTTTATAAGGGGTCTTAGGCAAGCGTTTAATTTGAGCGCTCCGAGGTGCCACAGCTCTTGCGGATTGGCTGGCGGAACCCTTTGGGATGCCGTGTTTGTAAATGTTTAGCTACCCATAACGTTCTGAAATTAAATAATTTTCTACCTGTACTTTGAAACTGATGTAGGAAGGACCTATTATAATCTCCTTTTCTAAACCCGAGGCATTAATTACAACCAACATCTATCTACAAATGTAGGTACTCAAAATATACATCGGTATACTTATTACATGTCCTACAAAAATAGAACAAGCAAGGGTCGACGTAAGAAGTTCTTGCAAAAGTAAATAATCCGTCTCAAGGTCCGTAGTAGACGTCTACCAATAGGTACAGTTATAATAGTAGGTGGCCATCGACCAGTTGTTGGCAGTCTGAGACGGGACCGAGTAGGTAGTGAAAGGTAAACTAATCATTTCAACGTACCTTCCTATTATGAAGAAACAGAGTTTATTTTCCGAGCCGAGCACGCGTCCCATCCCATTTATAAATAAAACTATACCTATTTTATGTTCTCATGTGTGGTAAAGGCAACTGAAGTGTTATAGAGGTGGACGAGCATGTGATCTAACCTCATAGTAACTCGTCTGTCTAGTTCACTGATTACAACAAAATAACTAATACCTACATACTCGCAGAGGCTTCTTTTTGTTCTTTTTTTTTTTTCTTTCAGGATGCTAAGACATTAAATGACCCCTCCCGCTCAGCGACTGTCGCAACCCAGCGCAGGGCACGCCACGATAGCGGCGGTAAGACCCCTCTTTGAGGAGTGGCTAGAGAGGCGTCACGGCGCCCTCACCTACCGCCTGACGCAGGTCCTCACCGGACACGGAAGTTTCGGGAGGTTCCTGCACATAATCAGGCGGGAGGAAACGTCCGGGTGTCACCATTGCCAGGATCGCCCAGAGGACACGGTGGAGGTCTGCCCCGCTTGGGCGGAGCACCGCCGTGTCCTCGTTGAGGCGATCGGCAGCGGCGGCGAACTCGGCGGCGGCCCCTCCGAATGATGCTGACATCTCTTTGAGGCGCGCATGTAACACGTACGCGCCTTCCGGCACGGGCCTGGTCCTGATCGGACAGTGAGCTATCCATTACTTGCCGTCCGCAGGCCCGCGCCTATGGTGGCCGGGAGTCGTCATGCGGCTCCCGACGCCCGGTAGCGTCTCCTACGGTGACTGGGACGGGAAGCTCTCTCCCTCAGCCATCCCGCCACCTCCTTCGCTAGCATGACTGCTTCGCAGAAGGAGCTGACTGTCTCTCACTCCCTCTCGCTCCGGACCATGACTTGCACCAGGACTGGACGCGAGAGGTCGCCGTCGGTGCCGATTGCCTCTACGAGGACACGGCGGTGCTCGGCAAGGAGGCTTGCGGCTTCGCCCGACATCGTGCGGTAACCCCGGATAAGCCTTACGGCTACAACCTTCTACCACACCGGGGCCCCGTATAGGGCCATGGACCGCACGACCCCCGCGTAAAGCCTCCGCCAGGAGGCGTTTGGCGCCCTCAGGTTGGGCAAGAGCCGCTTAAAGGCGGCCCCGGCCCGTTCCAGTTTGGGGGCCAAAAGTCGGAAATACCCGACGAATATCCACCGGCTCTCGAGGACGAGACCTAGGTATTTCATCGTTGTCTCGACGCCGATGTGAACCCCTCCTACCGTTTGTTGGGATCCCGATGATGGCGTGTTCCGGGGCCCATGAAACGACATGGCCTCGGACTTGCGCAATGCCACCTCGAATCCCAACTGCCGGGTCTTGCAGAGGCTTACTCACAAAGGACGTCGGAGGGCCGAAGCAAAAAAGAACACGTCCCAAAACGTGCCTTTGAAATATTACGTCATCTCATCAAAATTCTTCATACAAATAACCGACCCATAATTATTATATTATGTACTCTGGACCTATAATAACAAAGCGTGGGCTTACTCGTAATAATTGGTTTAATGAACACACGCTAATCGCTGATATAGATAGGGTTTATCCCGTTCGATTTTATAACCTGCGCTGTATCCGATAATCTTTTCCACATCGCGCAGTATTAATACCGGATGTTACAAACAGGTATTACCCAGTGTAGCAATATCCCAACACAAAAATATTCATCCTTTACCCGTTTAATAACGTTGAAGCGCCTAAAAAATAAAGTGGACGTTATTCCCGCGCGAGAAAATAAAAACTATTTTTCTTTCGTAAAGCTCCCGTGAAAGTTGGAGTGCTTATTCGCAAGTATAAATTTTTGTCACACGTAGCCAGACACTCGTGAAAGTTACTGGGCACCGAATCACAGATAGCTATAAAGACAATTCGACGATCACTCTTCTTAAGCCCATAATGTGGATATAGACAAGTATCTTTGTGATAAAATATTATTTGTCTAAAGCTCTCCCTTCAGTGGACGTCCGTTTTTGAGCGTGAAGTGGTAGGGTGAGTAGATATCTGATGGTGATGACAAATCTCGGACTTGTCGCAGCAAATAATTAAAAAGTTTTAAATTCATTTGAGCGGTGTTAGGAGGTCGAAAGCGACCGCGCCTGTCAGAAAGTTGTGCATTAACTTTTCATTTGCAAGTTTGAAGCGAACCTCGAGAGCTATCGCGGCAACTTTGCAATTTCCACTCATTCACGATATTATGTAGAACATGTGATGGCGGACTACTGGCCTGAGTTACACTACTTAGTGCTCACTGCATATTATATAAGTACCTACTCCCCTTTAGGTACAACCGTTAAAGATAGAAGAAAATATAACTTGTTTAACTTGATATATTGGACATGATAACTTTGGCGAAGGTTTCGTAAGTGTTTGAGAATAACATAGCATTGTGTGGGATGTGAGATAAGGACTAGCGATTGGATAGACTTACAACCTACGTGTGTCTACACTCTACGTATTAATTTAAATTGGTTTCCCGCGGTCTTCTTTACCAAATTATTGCTATCTGCATCGTTTTTGAAAGGTAGTTAATTGAACATGTTGTTCAAGGAGTGCCTATATATACTCGTACGTATTTGTCAGTCTCGATTCAATTGTTATGTTGAACAACATCTTCCCGATGGTTTTAATAACTTCATTTAACTTTCGTAAATTAATTTTCATTTGATCATTTTATTGGGAGATGAGTTATAATTGAAGGGGCGCAGCGCAATCGCTCGGGATCCACAAACGGAATAATGTCAAATCAATTAAAAGTTGAATTCGGCGGGCAGCGCGCCAGGCTCCGAAGTTGATTCATTAGTACGTAGTGGCGCCGAACCTCTTTCTCTGTCGCAGCAAGTATTCCACAATATTACGAGTTATCTGCGCCGCGCAGCCCACCACCACGCGCATACATTCAGATAATCATTGACTGAGAATGTATTTTATGAGGGATTCCAAACTTGTAGTTTTTAACCAATAAATACTGCAATTACTTCCAGTTTCATAACTTGTGGCCGTACCACGGCCTTAATGTTGCAATTTATTGACAAAAAGCTGAATTAAAATTCTGTAGGTAAGACTTATATGGTTCTGCGGAAGAATTACAAACACCATAATTAAATAGATATTAATATCAACTAAACTGAAATACGTAAGATTATAGCTATGTTTTCATTGGTGTTACATTCAAATTTCACTAGTCCTCGAGTGGTGTGGCTGTTTCCTTAGCGAACGCAATAACATTTGCATAGGTCCCGTCAACTGCTGGCGTACTCATAAAAGTAATACGAAAGGGATCACACTTGCGCTCCGTAATAGTGAAACTTTTCCGGGGATCAGCGAAAGTAATTCCCTTCTCTGACTTTGCTAAACAGGGGTTATTTACAATACCAACCCGTTACAGGCTCTCACGTTAAGCGTCTACGCGAAAGGGCAACAGATGCCGACGGCATAAACTTCACTAAAAATCGCTCGTACTAAGTAGGTACACCGTAAAATGACACAAAATATTTTTACGTGAAATTCTGACTACTTAAAATTGTAATGAAAGACTCGCTCAGTTATTTTAACTTTACAAACTTTTAATCCGTTGCTTATGTACCTATCTGCCACGAAAAACTGATTTAAACAGGAACCAAAAATTAGCGCCAGGAAAAGTGAATATAATACAAGTTAAAGGCTTATCCGCCGCGAGCGATTTATTCAAACGACCAATAAATATTCAAGAGTAATTAACCACCGCGCCGCGTCGATACAGAGCAGAATATTTTTAGCTGCCGTCGATTTTACGTTAATCCTCGCAAAGGTAGATTACGAAGTGTTTCTAACTCCATAAAACGCCGCCGGAAAATCCATATTTTATCAAAATAAAAGTAAAAGAATTTTTTGAATTAATTTTCTTTCTATCTTTTCGAGCCCCGCTGTGTAGGTACCGCAAAAATTCAAACAGTTCAGTTAACAACGATTAAAACGGATTCCCTTTTTAATTATAATAATAAATTGGATGTTTCTGTGCAAAAATAAACGTCTAAAACCAACCCTGCATGTGCCTTCCTCGAAATTAGGCACTTGTAAGCACTTGGCACAACAAGTAGAGTTTGCACACGAAACCTCGTGTCTATTCCGTCTGACGGGAGCTCAAAAGATTTCAGCTAACGTTGCCTGTGTGCTCACCGTGCTCGGTTAGCTCGCTACTCCATTGTTCGTACACATCAACCGTCTTCGTAGATTCGTAGCTCAGCGCTACGATAACACTACGAACATGCTACGAAAAAGAAAACCAGCCGTAGCTACGTGTTTGTTTGTGATAGCCTTTGGCCAATGTGCCATGGTCTCATTTTACCTCACTCTGGCGTAGGTACTTGTTCAATAAATAGTACCTAATAGTGGTTTTCCAACGAACACGGAATTTGTTTGCACCGTAATACACAAAAAGATTACAAACAATTGATGCGTTAAAAATTCACAACCGATACCAGCTTTAAAGTGATATGAAGTACAAAGTACCATATACATTCCCATCGCCTGTCCCGGGGGACGGTTTTCCGGAAATCAAGCTATCGTGAAAAACATTTTACAATTGCTGTTAGTTTCACTGTTGTTTGGTATTTTGAAACTACTGGCTTGCTGGTGCGGCTACACTCGTTATAAAATGAATGACTATCGCTTTTTAGAACGTTTTCTTTTTGTATCAAACAAGAGGATAACAACGCAAATAATGTTAATTTCACCCATTAATTAACGCTAGTACCTATTAAAACTGAAATATAAATCGAGTGTTCGTACTCCAAGTCAGTAATTAAATGTTATTTTAGTGCAGGCTTCTTCTGGTACTCCTCGTGTGGAAAACACGAGGTTACAGTAGCGAAGGCTCAGTTTTTGTAAGAGGTAAGCCGGAGTCTATCTTTAACATGATTATATTATTTGTCTATAGAATACTGACTATGCTATTTTTCAAAGGGAAGCCGGTAGGAATCGAGTTGTATGGAACCTTCGCCACTGCTATATTGTTACCTTCATTTATATTTGTTATTATTTTACGTGCAGCATTGTCCGAGACACGTGCTACAGAAGTATTTTCTCTCAAATGCCAGCGCTGGTCCGCGCTCCAGGCGCGCGGCTTCAATTCCCTCGACTTCCACGAATCGCCGTCAACTTGGGCTATTTAGTTCAAAACGATCTCCTCGAGAGCTCTTGTGTTTTCAGGGTTTATTTCGCAATCAAGTTGTCCCCAGCGATTTTCCGAAACTAATATATTCTTTAGACATCTGCTTATGTTATCTTTCTGCCGTCCACGTTAAATAAATAGTCGTTCCTATACAGTACAATGTACCAGCTCTGCTCTTTGCGAAGTCAGTAGAACAAATATTGCGGAATAAAACACCCGAGATTTTCCGAACGTAAAAGTGAAATCCAATATTTTTAAGTAGACGAGAACCCTTATGACAAATAGAACACTCACTATTGAGAACCAATGAACGGGAAAATTGGGATATTATCTTAACTAGGTCTCTACAGTTTCAATAAAACAAATTCTCGTGTCGGATGTTCATTGGGACGATGTTTGATGTAACGTTGAACTTTCGTAAACCATGTTATATAATGTTTGATTAAACTTTATGGCGCTTTAGGCAGAGATTACCCGATAGTTAGTAAGTTTGGTCCAGAAATAAAAGCGTAATGTTTCCGCCGCTCGTCATCTCGCGTAAAAGTCAACTTAGAGAAATAGGTTAATGTCGTGCTTGTGTCGACGTGCTGCCGCCTACTAGGCAACATCTCTACTTAGGCACAATCTGGTTCTTTAAACACAACACTTTGCTGAAGCGTGGCTTCCAGCGAGTTTGCGCCTCGCGTTAATGTTCTTAAAGTTTCTCTAGAAAAACAAGAACTTAGGTGAGAGGAAACCTGAACCCATTTCTATTCAGAAGACGTCGGTACCCACCAAACAGTCGAATAACGTGCAAAACTTGAGTTAAGTTCTAGGTAATGTTTACATGAGGCAAGTAATATTTTCTGAGCGGCCAACACAAACAAACATGTGATAACAGACCCCGAAAGTAGTGAATAGATGTAGGTAGCATACGACCACGTCATTCGGGGAAGCAATCACGTTAATAGTGACAGTTCCAACTCAGCCGCTATTCATAATACGACTTTTATTTGTTCGGACGACCAACACTAATGGACAGCGCTAATTAAATGGGCGGCTACCATCTAACAGTACAATGTCTACACTGAACGTATACAATGTAGAATTATACACGCTTGCATATTCAGTGATTACCCATTGAATTCTGATTAACGTTATTGTAGGGCCGGCTCTCATCCCGTCTCGAGTGATTTTCTGTGTCGCGTGTGTGACTACGTCTAACTACGTGGTATATGTGTACAAGTTAATAATCCTTACGCGTATGTATATGTACGTATTATTTAAGTTTAAGGTTCTAACTTTGAGATTAAAGATGACTCATTAATATTCTTAGTAAACTTTGAGTAACTTATAATGGTTCTTAATACAGTAAATTAGTGGGCTAGACTTACTTTATTTTAGATAAATCGTTTAGTAAATCAACTTGTAACGGTATCTTAGAGAAAATTAATAGTTCTTTCACAACTGCCATAATGTTAATCAAGAACTTTGGAAGTAGTTCTCTTACAAATGTCATGACAAGGAGGCCTAAAAAGGCTACTTTGGCAGAATCATAAAAGGATAACATTATGAATCATAATATGGCGAAGACAGTCAGTGTTTTTCTTTTTTTCACTGCACTACGTAGGTATAATCAAAGAGATTGGGATTGGATTTGGATTGGATTGTTTGGTATTTTAGCACAGACAAAAAAAATAACTAAAAAATCCTTCACCAATGGGATTTGATACGATTAACTTAACAGTTAACTGTCCATTATGATTCATAATGTTATCCTTTTATGATTCTGCCAAAGTGGCCTTTTTAGGCCCCCTGTTCGCAAATATCTGCAATCTTGTTAGCTAGTAATAAATCAATGTCAAGAGTTTATGAAACCTGTCCTTTATGTCAATTGACTAGGCTGAAATAACAGTCAGTCGTAAAAATATTAGGTACGGACACCGAAGGAGATAATTAATCAAAATTTAAATTTATTAATAGAAAAAAAATACATTTCATTTGTCAAATTAAATTTACTTCATTCGAAAACATCCATCGGTTTCATTCCATTCTTTTCCTTAATAAAGGACATTTTTTGTTCCTTGATGAACACTGAATTGACTAAAATTGTAGATATCGATTTATTTGATGTCCACTCTCTAATACCTACCAAGTGTACACAAGTTTCCTAAAACGCTTGCAAGTTACACTTTAAATACGGTGTAAGAAACCGGACGGACGAGCAGTCAGGGGCCGGGGTCGCTGCAGAGATCCTTCATTCGTTACGTACGTGATAGGACTGACCGACAAGATGGCCGCTACGGCCAGTGCTGTGGCCTGCAGCTTACGATACACTATCGATCACGCGCTAATACGACACTGGTAATCCCGGTAAGAGCCGCCTGAAACGTGTTGCTCCCAGCATTTACTTTATTTGAGTGATCCTTCGCTACCTTGTTTACACCTCTTCTGCTTCAACACTTTCCAGGTTTAGTCTCCATTCGTAGGTAAGTATATAGCCAATCAAAACTACTTTATGGTTTCTACCTGTTTGCAGTTTGAGACATTTTTACAGCTCACTAACTACTCGGATGAACTCCAATGAGCTATGATATTTGAACAACACTAGTCTCGCCAGCGGAGCGGTGAACCTAATGGATTTTTATTTTATTTCGTTGCAGTTACGCGAGCCAATTAGTTTTATGCAAGCGCATCAAGAATACTCATTACTCGTCTCCTAAATGCATTTTAATCGCAAATTCTTGAAAACTGGTTGGAATATTTAATTTCAACATTCAATTTACCAATTTATTTAAGCCCTTACCAATAAAAAAACATGGCCAGAAATTATTTTTCTATTAACTCAATAGCTGGACTGTACTATCTCGTCTCATCGTTAAAAGAACAGAGTTAACTTAGCTGGAATTGTGGCTAGAAATGGGACATTTTGTAAAAAAAATGTACATTTTAAAGTTCAGCGTGGAGTCGTGGACATTCAAGATATACTCTCGTACGTCCACCGTGCTGGGAAATTTAACTTAAAAATTATTCCAGGCGCATCTTAAAATTCCAGCTCCGTATTTTCGTGTGTTGCCACTTCATAAAAGTGGTGTTTTACAAAGGAATTGTGTCAGTGGGAAAACACATAAGATGTAGGTAAGGCAACGCGTAGAAGTTGATGTTTCAGAGCAATGCTATAGGGCTCAGTGTTATACAGATTACTTCGGCCATTGCATTCTATCATAAATTCTCACATCGCTTATAATAATAGAATAGATATATTTAAGGTACTAAATATATTCTATCAGACTATCAGCTGTTACAATAATATTAGGCAGGTGCCTAATATTATTGAACAGCTGATAGTCTGATACGGTTGACGTCAGGGAAATAACTACAATATATTAGTGCTCTTTTGTAGGAGTACGAGGTAGGAATACATTGTAAACAGGCAGATATCAAGCCATGATACTAGTAAATAAAACAAATTTAGACACAATAAAATGACTTTGTATTTTTATGCATCCACTTAATTTGAATGAAAGAGGTGGAACTTGGTGTATCTTACACTATACGACCTTTAGTCAGAGGCTTTTGTCTACCAGAGACAAGAAGACAGTTTTAGGTACGTACCAGAACTCACCATCACGTATTTCACGCGTTACGACTGTTACATAAATAGATGTGTAGTATATATAGGCTTCATCAACAAAGGACTGATAATAATATGCTCACGTTAGGTGTAGCGGGACTCGTCGCGACAAACTGGCAGGCGCCTCGTTTGCTGTGTCTACTCGTTTGCGCCTTGTCTACGTGACGGGAAATAGGCCGCGAGCTACACGTAATTTGAACCAAAACACACAGCTAGGCATAGCACAAACGAGCAGTCATTAAGCACTTACGTCGTGACTTTAGGCTAGTATGTCACTGTACTCGCACAAATTCGTAGATTTGTTTTAATAACGGCAAAGTTTAAAATAGCTCTCAATTTTCAAACAAGCCAATGAACTTTTTAAGTCTACGCCAACTCAATCCAATAAGTTTTATTTACACAAAATTATACAGATGTGTTTTAAAGCCCCGACGTTGTTAGCATTGTATTGTTAGTTGAGGATCAACAAGCCAACTCGTACATTTTTATTTACCTGCTCGCTTGATCTCGCAATCCCACAGACGAGGGATTGATTTGTTCCTTAAGGATTTCGTCCTTGTCTCGTGCTTGCAAGGCGAAGTTATCTGTCGGCTTAGATGTGGCTACCTAAGGGGTGAATTTTTATCCGGCCCTCTTAGTATTCCAAGGCTGTAGGCTTATAATTCGCTTGAGGGTAAGACCGCAAAGGGTAGGCGACAGAGAGGCGCCCGCACGTCTGAAGGGGCTTCCTCTGGGCTCGCGCTGTCATTCCTTGTAAAATAGTCAACCGTGAGGGGAGACAAAGGAAAACCTTATATAACTATAATGTAATTGCATTATAAGAAGCTTACCTACTGTGTTTCGGAGATCGGATCTCACTCTGATCAAAAAAAACTACTGTATAGGTACTTACTTACTACACTTACAGAACTTTTCGTAGATGCCGTAAGTCTTTGATTTTAGTGCGTACTTATTTTTCTTTTACGTTTAAAGATAAAAATCTTTGGCCATAGCATTTCGGTCATAACTTGACTCCGTAAAAATGTTAAATCTCCCAGAGATACGAACATTTCACAGCGGCGGTAACAACAATCTGGCCGACTGCGACACAAAACGATCGTAACTTTAATAAAGTACATTACATTAAAATTGCTGAAATTTTATTTATAAAGCGTAGCTATAAGTTTGCACAAGCTCAATTGGCTGAGTCACCGCGCGTCGCGAGTGTAGTTTAGGATATAATAAATGTTTTACAAGATAAATTTAACTTGCAACATTAGCACCCTCTGCTTCGACACAGCGATTACACAGCGAGTGCAATTTTTCACTGTTGGGCACCCCTGCTGGTGCGGCACAATTTATGACGCGAAGAATGATTTTTCAACATCCGTAAGTTAGATTTATATTTAACAGCCGAAAAGAGCCTGAGCTAAATCACCGATAAGGGGAATATAAAAACGCTGAGTCAATTGGGTTTCGCTGTGTATGGCACAAGTTTTCGAAATGCGACGTCGCGCCCCGGCAAAATATAATACATTTATATCTAACTGTTCACTATTTTAATATTGCTTTTTATTAATGTTGTTTACTGTTATTGGTTAACTTTTTATGATGTGCTCAGCTCTGAGTTAGCAAAATATTTGTAGCGATTCTGGCTGTTGCGAAAAGCCATATCGAAGTTCATCACGTTTTAAACCATCACTCAAATAAAATATGGAGAGTCCATTTTTTATCACTGATATCGTACAGAAATATTTGGCAATTTGATAACATTATTTCGATACAACTCGACATAGAGCGTGGTATCCACACGCAGCCAATTAATTGAACCGAGAGTGGGATAAATGTAACGTAATTTATTACAATTCGCGCCAAACGGCCGACCCATTACATTTAAAATATAGCACGTTCACACTTCCTATAAAATCGTTGGATCTTAAAATCAATATATCGATGCAAGTGGATGGTAAAACAAATCAATACTAACCCATGAATACATTAATTAGCAAAACTAAGATATGTGCCTATCAAAATATTCAATAGATACCTAAATAGAGATGGCTTATTTCTTTACAAGTAAAATAAACGAGTCAAAAATTATAAATCGTCTACAATAAATAATACGGAACTCAAAACACACTATGAGTAACTACTCATAGTGTGTTTTGAGTTCCATATCATTAAACGTATTTAGGTAGGTTCAACTTAGCCTTATGAAATCTTTACCTAGGTACATAAGTACTTAGGTACCTAAATAGTATATCTCGATGATTACGAAGACAAAGCAACCGCACAAAATACGATTGTGTAAACATCAAAATTTGGGGAAACTCAAGATCTATTCAATCTTCCGACATAATTAAATTTCAAGGAAACGTATTTAACACTGCAGGGGTTTAACATTACTTCACAAGTAAAAATTGTTAACATTTTATGTCGGTAAAAATTATCCTTTGAAATTATAAGGGTCGTTTGTTTGGCAAGAGAAGCATCACAAGCTTCAAACAAGGAGAAATTATTTTAGAGTTACCCGTTACGTACCTATTACCTCTATATTTTGACATATCGGCATAGTTCCGCAGAACGGCCTAAGTAAACAAATCAATTGTCTATTTAACATATCTGGGGCAAGTTGGGATGTGTCGGGCGCAAGTCTGGACCTCTCAAATTGAGGGCATGCAGACGACGCCGCGACACTCCAGAGTGCCGCTCGACGAGATTTATGATGATGTATTGCAAACTGATGGGGCTATGCTATAGTAAGGGCAATATGATTAACGGTAACTAAGGGTTAGTGATGAGGTTAGTATTTGAATTGACAGTCAAAGACTTGGATATAGATAAATTGGTCGATAAATATATGTATTATGTTATAGATGTTGGACATGCATAACCATGTCACCGAAGATATTACTTAAATTTAAATTTGTTAACCTGAAATGGCTTTGAATCAATATTTGGAATACGTTTGTTGTACGTACCGTCTACATTGCCGTGTGATAACCCAGTTCAGAAATATAAACGTGAACAGGATTCACCACACACATAATCAGCCTATAATGTTCCCACTGCTGGAACACTGGCCTCCTTGCTGTGAGAGGGAGGGGGGCGTAATCCACCACGCGAGCCTAGTGCGGGTTGGTAGATGTCACATGTCTTCGAATTTTTGGTTCTAGAACATGCCGCCGCGGTTTCCTCACGATGTTTTCCCTCACCGTTTTGAGGAAATAATTTACACAAAGTGAAGTGCCTGTCTGGGTTCGAACCTACGTACGTAACCTACTGGACCACAAGACCACTACCACAGCACTATTATCAAGGAATTACAACTAATTACCAGATCACAATCCGAAAGCACGCAAACGTTCCTAATTCGGCCTAAATCGACACATTTACTTCTAATTGAGAATACTAATATCAAGTCCTGGGTATATTGGCTGTCTCACAGGAACGAAGAGGAGGAGGCCGAGAGAACGTAATTAGCAGTAAATCTAAAAGATTTACTTCTACAATAAATTTTCAGGAACGTTACGAGTATGTAATTAGGCGCCTAAGCGTGTAGCGAAATCTAGTCCATAATGCGACCATACACGGCTCATGAATTCGGTCCGTTTTGTGCGAAAGTAGCACATAGCAATGCTATTGATCGGCTGTTGCAGCAACACATGGCGCCTGATATGTGCCGATAATATGGACACTATAGTCCCTCCATAAACAGCTAGTAAGCAGCCGCTCGGAAATATACGTAGGTACCTAAAGCAGCGCTATTGTTTTACGTACTGAATTGCGGTGGTTGCAAAAATTTTGCCTATAATATTCTTTAATATTTTGCTTAGCTTTTTTGAAAAAACGAAAGTTCTTTTTCTAATGCGTCTGAATGATCTGATCTAAGTACACTAGTACTTAGATCAGATAATTACTAACTGCTGTAACGGCTGTACTAACAGCCTGCCCAGAAGTGGACATTAAAATTGTCGATTTTGTAATCAAAGACTGCGTAGCGTAGCGTTATTAGGCTTTCGAATGTCTTGCAATGCTCAAGGTCCTAGATTCAAATCCGTTGCAATAAAGCTTGCGTGTTAGTGAGAACTAAAATAGACTGAACCTTCGGTGTTAGTCGCGCTGTGGGCTCTGTGTTAAACTAAAATGTACCGACCTATATGTTGATCTTATAATGAATAATATAAATATAATGAACTATCTTCCGCCCGCGGCTTCGCCCGCGAGGAATGTGGATAAAAACTATTCTATGTCCTTCCCCGGGATGCAATCTATCTCACTGCCAAATTTTATCGAAATCCGTTCAGCGGTTTAGGCGTGAAAAGGTAACATACAGACAGACAGACAGAGTTACTTTCGAATTTATAATATTAGTATGGATGTAAATTGATTACGTTCTTCTAAACTTGATTCTCGTTTCATAGCTATTCGTGACCATAATAGACCGATCAGCTGGATTAGCTTAGATCTCGGACGTGATTGTTAACCTAGTTACGTTGAAAATTAAATATTCTGAATGCAGCGGTAAACGCTAGACAACCTACAAAATTAGATTGGATGGAAACCTCAACTTTTACGGACAGTCATCGAATTTCGTTAGTGAAGTTGTGAAGTAAGATTTTGTTTTATCGTCAGGATTAATATTAGAAATTAAAAACTTGCTCAGTTTTGGTCGTCAAAATTTTGGATGTGTATATGCACAACCGTAGGGTGGGAATTATGACTGAATTTTGAAGATACAGACATACCATTTGCAGGCATTACGAACGATGGTTTTGGAGCATTTTTTTTTTATTTATTTCTATAGTTACTCTAATATTTCGTCCGGTGAAATTTCTTGTTCCCCGACCCACCCCGTCGCATTGCATCGCCTGCCCGCGCTATTATTTCGTTTTCGTTCAGCGTTCTTTCCTGACTTTTTTTTGTTTTGCTCGTCTCCTAAGGGTCCTAGCGTGATGTAAAGTACCTACCCTATTATAGCCTTCCTCGAAAGTTGGGCTATCAAATATTTTTTTAATTGGACTGGTAGTTAGAGATTAGCGCGTTCAAACAAACGAAACACTTCAGCTTTATTTTCTTTATTTGTTAGTATAGATAGGTAGATAGATCAATTTTGATATTCTGTGGGAGTACCTCCAACTGCCATCAACCGATTAAACCCGCATCTTACCTATAAGTGGAGGAGAGTTTTTAGCCCCAATAATTTTTAATGACCTAGATTTACAGCTATGTTTGGGAAAAATAAGAAAAAAAGTTTAAACACTAAAACCCGACTACTGAAAAGAATGAAACAAGAAAGTACCTTCCCGTGGTCGTATGCTGCTGTATCTACTAACATACTTATAAGCTATGGTATCATGCGACCACGGGAAGGTTTTCTTGTTTCGTCCTTTTCAGTAGTCGGGTTTTATAGTGTTTAAACTTTTTTTATTTAATTATTTTGGGGCTCGTTTCAGTAATATTTATATCTTTAGAATGTGCTAATTAATCATTACTTTATGTCCTCTAGAGGGCGCCATATTGAATTTAATGTGACGTCACATAGCCTATATAATCAGTGGACGGTCAAGACGCTTCTAACAATACCTACCTCATTTGTCAAATTATTATAAGTACTTTTGAAGTTATGAGAGAACAGATGAACATAGATACAAATAACCGTCAAAATCATAACCCTCTTTTTTGCTTCGCCGTACTTAATCGCGTAAAAAAACGATTTTACACAAACTTATTTAAGCTGTGCTTGAAATAATAATAATATGTGCTTGTAATACTTAAATGAAAAACATCCCAAAAATTTGTTGTTTCTTTTAGAACATTACTCACATTTCAACAAAATCTATAGCCTTCTTCGACCAAGAAAAAGGTTAAATGTGTAAATAACTTGTAGATACTTCCCTAAACGTAGTTGCCTACTTATCTTATTTAGGGTGTTTGCCGAAACCCGCTTCAACCAGTAAAACATTGCTTCGTAAGTGCTCGTGTCGCTAACTTTACACTCTTCGGCAACTTCGGGCAATACTGCATGCAAACGCATGTTAGGTCTGAGCTAGGTTTAAAGGGAAATATCATGAGAACATAATACGTGAAGATGTGGGTCGTTCTTTTTTATTTTCGTATTTTCTATATATCATTCTATACATACAGGGTTATTTTTAATTGGCTAGCTTAACTTCACCGACGCGATGATATCGTTATCTGACAACAATACAAAAAAAATAATTAATTTCAAGATTTTTTATTTGGGGTCATCGACCGCCGTTGTACCGACTTGATATAATAATATCAGTTAAAATATGTTTTTTCTTTGTAAACTTTACAGGCGTGAAGGGTATGGACTTCTAAACATGATATACATAAGAAAACAGTTATTGTCAACTCATACCTCAAGTACCTAGCAGCAGTCGCTGACCTTAAAATGTAAACTGATTTAAAGATCCCAATAAATACGCGATATTTATAGAAACAGGCGTTTTTTTAATCCTGATACTGTTAACTCGTAGAGAGCTAACAGTACCTAGAAATTATTGTGAGTTAAGCTAAGGATACACATGCCAGTAACTGGCACAAAAGTCTGCAAGTAGCTTGCATGCCGTGTGCCATAACAACTTCTGATTGGTGAATACCATACTGATATGCCAGCTACTTGCATACTTTTGTGCCAGCTACGGGCATGCATATCCTTAGCTTTAAGGAGAGAAACCAGGTGCTAGGTATCTCTGCAGCAATACAAAAGCAAACTTAGGTACCAGTTCCAGTGTTTCTTCGATTCACCGCCTTAAGATGCAAATAGAGTTTGCACTTCAATGATAACTAGGTACCGGTAAGCAGTTGTCGATTTTCATACATTTTCGTGGTCAATTTTCATTCCATTGCATTTTCCAATTTCGTTGTAAATATGGAGTAGTTAGCACTAATTGAATACAATGGTCTGCTGCGTTTTGTTTCCTGGAAAGTGTAATGTTGTTGAAACTATACCTGTTACTGTATGTATAGTCATTTCATTTTCAAATATCTTTATTTACCAATGAACAATAAACAAAATGCACTTATCCTAAGTTACATTAACTCATTAAAATTAGGCACTTTATGAGGCTAGCTATTCACCTTTCAAAGCTTATGACAGATATGTAGTTTTAACTGCTTACAACATACACTTTGCACACAATAACCATGGGTACATGATGACAATATACAAATTATTTAGTTATAATTTACTGATTGCAAGGTATAACAAAAAAAAATATTTAACTATTATGCTGATCGCACGGTGTACGTATGTAAATAAGCAACCGTGCGACCAGTCAATGATCAGCGGACGGAGCCTCCCTGCCGCCCGCGCTCCGGTGTATCTGCGGCCGGGGCCGGGGCGGCAGCCAGCCTCTCGGGGGTCAAGCCACTGGTCGCTCGCGCCTTTGGACACTCCGGTGGAGGGAACAAAAGGTAGTGATGCGGTAGACGGTAAGTGCCGTATCTATCGATATATGGTAATTTGTCTAAGGTTAATGAACACAAATTTGAAATTAACGGGTTAGTAGTATTAATTTTGTTTTTATTATAAAATCTTGAAGATATTTTAATTACGTGATTGAATAATAAGGGAAGTTTAATTTGTTTATGTAACTTCTTAAGATTAGTTTTAAATTTGGTATTATAGGATATTTTTACTGCTTTATTTTGTACAACTTGCAGTAGTTGATGGTTAGAGAAACATGTGCTACTCCAGACAGGGCAGGCGTAAGTTATACACGGACGGACAAGCGTAGTATAAATTCTTAGTTTAGTATTGCTACTTAATTTACTTTTGCGATTCATTATAGGGTTTAGAGCGCCAAGGGCTTGGGCGCCCTTTAATCGCAAGTCAGCAATATGTTTGGACCAATTTAGATGGCTATCCATTTTGATCCCAAGATAACGCACACAAGTTTTCCAAGGCACTGTATGGCCTGCTATTTTTAAAGTTCTTGAGGGGGGTTGCCTAGCACGGGAGAAAAATATTGCTTCCGTCTTATCCTCATTAATTTTAAGTTTCCATTTCTTAAAATAGTCAAGAAGCAAATCTATAGAATATTGTAGGCGACCTATGATCAAATCCGTATCATCCGAAGAGGTATAAGAGGCAGTATCGTCAGCAAAGCAAGCTAATTTGGTTCGAGGTTGGATAGGTATATCATTTAAGAACAGGAGAAATAAATAGGGTCCTATTATGGAGCCCTGGGGAACGCCAGCTGGGACATTTTGAGGTGATGAGGTGGTGTTTCCGATGTGAACCTGGAATTTACGATCAGCAAGGTAAGATTGAACGAGTTTAATTAGAAGCATAGGCACATCCAGAGTGAGCAACTTGTGTAGCAGGCCTTCGTGCCACACGGTATCAAACGCTTTTTCGATATCCAACAGAAACATACCTGTGGACTGTTTGAGATTTAGGTGGTGGGATATGTGTTCTGTCACCCTGGCTAGCTGTTGGGTAGTTGAATGAGTGGCACGAAACCCAAACTGCTCTTGGATCAATAACTGCCCAGTGGCTCGTAATAATCTTGTGTAAATTACAGACTCAAAAAGTTTACCAACAGAAGGTAGCAGACTTATGGGGCGGTAGTTTATGGGTAAAGTACTGTCTTTTCCAGGTTTTTTAAGAGGTATTGTTTTAGCATTTTTCCAGATGTTTGGGAAATAGCCCAGACCAAAACAGCCATTAAAAATTTTAGTGACATAGACTATCGCTTTCTGTGGCAAGTTCTTTAAAAGCAAGTTATGGATCCCGTCATGACTTACAGATTTACGGGATTTAAGCCTAGTCAAAGTTTTACGAATCTCAAATGGCCTCACCGGCTTTATAAAATTAGAAGCGAGATTGTAACTGTTAATGGCAGACATAGAATTCGATACCTCATCCCTCAGTTTAGAGTCACTATCCCAGTTAGTGGTAAGGCTCATATTGTCGCAAAAGGCATTCGCCAAAGCGTTACATTGTTCGGCCGTGCTAGCCGTCAAGGACCCATCCAAAAGTTTAAGGGGAGGGATGTTCACAGATCTAGGCTTGAGAGATTTAGTTAGACGCCAGATATCTTGACTGGGGTTATCAAATTTTGCCAGTTTGGCATTCCAAACGTTATCGAGGTAATTTCGGATATTAGTGTTTATGTATGTTTGTAAGATGTTTATATTACTACGATTGAGCCTTCTAAGGTAACCACTGGGCAGTTTTTGTTCCATACGACGCAAATGATTTTTGTAGCGGATTAAATTTTTAACATACCTAGGAAGTTTGGTAGGGATATCGCTGAACACAGCAGTCGTGGATGGTATGGAGGAGTCTCTAGCATCGATAATAGTTTCCTGCAAATGAACTATGGCAGTATCAATCTCTTTTTCAGTTTTAAACGTCTTAGAACTAAGTATGATGTTTTTATTAAGATGAGAACGATATTCAGTCCAGTTGGCGCTGTTAAAATTAAAATATCGAGTTCTAGCCTTGCGACACAGTGAGCCTCCAATGGTAAAGAATATGGGGTAATGGTTAGATGACAATGCTATTATCGTTTCGACGTCACTAATGCAGCTTACATTTAAGGACAGCACCAAGTCTGGGCTAGTTGGTTTGCGATTGGGACAGTAGTTTACTTGAGTAGGTAAGCTAGGACTGTGCACGACGTAGTCGGATTCAAGCATGTGGTTGAAAAGAGTTCTGCCTCGCGTGTTAGTGTAGCTACTGAGCCAGTGGGAGTGGTTGGCATTAAAGTCTCCCATGATAACAACATGGGAGCCCAAGCCGAACAATAGGTCAAGGTCACTACGAAGCATTGGCAGGTTTGGCGACTGGTAAATAGATAAAACAATGTGATCAATTCCTGATATTTTAATAGTTATACCGACAACTTCGATATTTTTAGTGTTAGGAACAGTTAAAGCCGTATGATCAAGGTCATTTCTTACAAGAATAGCAACTCCCTGCCCGCGGCCAGTATGATGTTTATCTTTGCGATAACAGGTAAAGCCAGGTGTCACTAAAGTTGAGTTTGAGGTTAGTCTAGTTTCACAAATACCAATAATATCAACAGACAAAACACTTACCGCCAAATCGAGTAATTCGTGAGTCTTTAAACGTACTCCGTCGGAGTTCCAGGATAACAGGCGGAGTTCCGCGGAATCAAACATATTTACCAAGATGAGACAGTACCAGCATGACCTTGTCCAACCAAGATGTGCAAGCAGTAAATTGGGATTTTATGTTTCTTAATGCTAGTAAAATTTCAAACATCTCCTTTGAGGCCTCATCATTAGGGCCAGGAGGAAGGTGATCAACGGGAACCTGGTTTTTCATCGCTGCCATGTTCCTGGTTCCTACAGTAGGCCAGGGCCTGGAATTTGAAGTCGGTGTTGGTTGAGACATCGGATGAATCAGATTTGGGGGAATTGCCGAAGATATTGATTTCGGAGGAATCATTGAAGGTACGGGTTTACGCTCTAAAGCCTTCTTTTTCTCGATGCTGTCAAGATATGCTATTCTTACACTGCACTTTCTGTAGTTCGCCGGGTGAGCTTCATTGCAGTTACAGCAATGAGCAGGCTCAGTGCGGTCAGACTTGGAACACGAGGCAGTTGCGTGAGGAGCTACACACTTGACGCAGCGAGGAGGCTTGTTGCAGTTGTGGGATGCGTGGCCAAACTCTTGACAGCGAAAGCATTGAGTGCCATGAGCTCGATTTGGCTTGAATTTGCTGATGGTAACCACACAACTACACAGGTACCTTATTTGCCGAAATTTTGTGATATCAGCTCCTGCTGGTAGCTGTACCAGAAAGGGTGGACAAGGATTGTCCAAACCACTGCGAGACTTAAGAGGTTTTGCTGAGGCTCCAGCGAATCCAAGTTTCTCCAGCTCCTCAGGTAGTTCCTCTTCAACATATGCCGGAAGTCCGCGAATCACTGATTTAGGCACCTTTTCGTCCTTCCGGGTGAAAGTAACAAAGGAGTCATTTTGAAGACGAAGACCATCTTTAACTGCCTGGTGGCCTTCAGCTGTGTGACATATAATGGCAACTTTGCCTCCATTTCTGTATTGAAGGTGGTAGCGATTCGTAAACTGAGCAATTTTATCTTTTACGTCCTCATGGGTCCACTCGGTCTTCAATTCTAGGATAATTGGAGGAATATGACCGGTTTTCTTGACTTTTACGGTCGCTTTGAGGTAGAATTCATTACCAGATGTTTTGGCGTCTCCTTCTACTGGCAGATCTTGAAAATTGTTGTGTGTTGGAATGTCTCGGGCGCTATCGAACTTTGCGTGTTTTGCGACAGCTGGCCGTTTAGGCGTACGCCAATCATCCACATTTTCGGTTGCTGGTCTCTTGGAGTTGAGACTACTGCTTGAGTCCGATCGTTGCAGGTATCTTTCCATTAGTACCAAGGGCTATCGTTGTTACACATTTTATCGACAACGGTTTGTCGAATCTTGGAATCACTATTATAAGTTAGGTAGAACGAGAGCTATTTAGTACGAGCACGGTAACGAGCGTGCACACGATACAAGCGCGAGACGTCGAAGGGGGGGTGAATACCATACTGATATGCCAGCTACTTGCATACTTTTGTGCCAGCTACGGGCATGCATATCCTTAGCTTTAAGGAGAGAAACCAGGTGCTAGGTATCTCTGCAGCAATACAAAAGCAAACTTAGGTACCAGTTCCAGTGTTTCTTCGATTCACCGCCTTAAGATGCAAATAGAGTTTGCACTTCAATGATAACTAGGTACCGGTAAGCAGTTGTCGATTTTCATACATTTTCGTGGTCAATTTTCATTCCATTGCATTTTCCAATTTCGTTGTAAATATGGAGTAGTTAGCACTAATTGAATACAATGGTCTGCTGCGTTTTGTTTCCTGGAAAGTGTAATGTTGTTGAAACTATACCTGTTACTGTATGTATAGTGATCCAGTGAAAACGGTGCTATAACATATCGTTATCGTATTTTTATAATGATATTTCTAGCAACAAACCATAGCACCACCAAAATATTATAACATACCATTTATTTATATCTCACGACGCGGCGCGCGCGTTACTTGTGGTATCCAAGTGTACAAACACGCTGTGAAGACTAGTAGCGTCAGTAAATAACACACACATTTCCACCTTCTCCATTGTCTCTGTACACTTGGTAACCACAAGTAAAGCGCGCATCACTTCGTGAGATAAAAATACTGTATGTATTTGGTAAGGATTAAAACTCACTCAAACCTAACTCCCGGAAATTGATCCAGGAGTTAGGTTTGAATGGTTTTTAATCCTTACTACTATAACTTACTATTTTACTTTTACTTCCTTTTTAGAGCTCGTAACACGAGCTCTTTTAAAACTGAACTAACTACCGCGTAACCAACTAACTACGAAGTCGGGTACGCATACCTTTCAGAAAACGTTTTCCATTTACATACATGTGAGGTAGATACCGGATAGATTGACGTATCCAATACGACATTTGCTGAAATTCGATTCTCACCTCACGTAGCCATAACTTTAACAGTTGAAGTCATAAAATAGAAACCGTAGGCAAGCGGATAGAGCGGGGGGAGGCAGGCCTCATAAAATTTTGCATGTTCCGTAGATCGCGCGCCTGCTCAAGTAGAAAATTTCACTCGTACACGCCAGTACGCAACATTTACGACTTTTTCATGACGTTATACAAGACTATAAGCTGCTTGGTGCTTGCACAGACAACTATAAAATCTCACGCTTTCACGAATTTTCTGTTCTTCAAATAAGAATTACCTGAGGGCGAAAAACTTGTAGTTTAAAAGAGATGCTATCTTGAAATATTTCCCTCTGGTCGCATTAATTTTGCAACGGCTCGCGCGCTCGCCGCTTTGCAGCAATATCGGAAAACATTACGAATTTCATTTCCAAATTGAAAGCGTCTGTTTAATTCGTTCTGTTTCTTAACGATTCTGGTATTCTGTTGAGTTGACAACGTTGAATTTATCTGTCTATAACAGTTAGTGAAGGAAAAAGAAAAATGACACTATCGTCTGTGTTGAAATGAAGTCGAATGGGCCGGGAGCCCCGCTGGGGGCGGGGTTCGGGAGATAAATCTCGGACGGCGACATCGACAACGGTGCGCTTGCCAACGCACCACCAGCGCAACACTACATTAGGGACCAAACTAATGTCTACTGATATAACGTCCCACCCCAGGAAGAACGACGCATCTCCGCGACGAATATATTTACTTACAAATGTACGTCTTTATGCTTAAACGACATCCTTGGTAACTCGTAAGATGTCTTGCTGAATGTCGGTATGTCATACTGCGACTTTAACGTCGAGAGCGTTATGATGATTGATATGAGCCATCGAATCGGGAAATTTCTCTCAATATAGGTACTTAAGTAATATTGTTACGTTAATGTTGTATATTAACGTAACATATATTTACTTACCAGTAACTGGGTTGTGGAGGTCAGATAGGCTGTCGCTCCATGGAAAATACTGGTATTCAGCTACCCCCAACATAGTTGGGAAAAGGCTAGGCAGAGATGATTATGATATTTACTTACTACTTTTTCGTAAAATCAATAATCATGGTCCAACATGTTTAGCAAGAAAATAATTTACTAGTCGGGGAATTAGTTTAATAGCCTCTTATATATACATTATTACCTATATGTACCGAAATGTAGCTACGAGCCGTAGGCATTCTACGTCGCAGGCGCACGATTCGTAGCTCGCGTAGCATACCTCGTAGCGCGTAGCCCTAGAACTAGAAACCTTCGTAAAACTTTGATAATAAGTATTTTTGATATCCAAATATTTTCAGCATATTGACAAATAAACCAGATTCACATGAACCGGGTACGTAGTGATCAATAATTCTAAATGATGGTGCACAAAAGTGATATATGTGGGTTAGCAGCAGTACCTAGTAAAGACCAATAGGTACTATTGATCGTCGATTCGGCAACTCTAGCTCGTATTTTAGAGTAAACTGTAGTTGTATAAGCGGTCGTTCGATCAGCATCAGTGCCATTTATCGTGCAGTCGGTTTGTGGCGCCGCCGTCCTTTACTCGGCTAACACGCTGGATAACGTGACATGACACCACTGTGATAGCCACATAAATTATCACAATGGCTCAGCAATGGCATTATTTGTTGTGACATGTTACATTGTCTTTGATAAAGGATTTAATGATGTATCGAGGCTGATAGATTCCTGCTGCATTAATGCGTGACCCTATTTAGCTATCTCGATCTCTCAGTGACTCGAATAAATCAACCAGACGTGGTTTCCGGTTGTTATATCTGTGTCAGCTGTCGTTATGAGCAATTAGGGGACCAAAGTCATACAACTGCAATAACAACCACCGGGATCCCTTATAATGACGGATGTAATTGGGTTGCGTAAGCAAGATGAAACTCATAAAATTCATAAATCCTCCAGTAATAACCAGGCTGTGCGATAATAAAAATTGGTTTTATCATTGATAATTTCTGGCACCGCGCCGACTCTTAGGGCCTGGCGTGCCCCCCCCCCCCGTCCCTAAGTTTACGTAGATTTCTTCAACTCCTGAAAAATATTCAGCTAATGTGATTTTCACCAGTCAATCGTTAAAAGAAAACCTAATCTATCCAAGGTGCTATAAATTTCGGTTTATTTTGCATTTTTTTAAAACTAATATTTAACAATCCCAATATGGAGAGTATCAACACGTTCGGTATGGTTCACAATTGAAAATATACGAGTTTTTTTTTGGCTCTACCATACCAATTTATTTATAAGTTGGTGCTCCTGTTCGTTATTATCGTCGGATAAGCCATAATCAGCAGGATAATGTATCTACCTAGTAGTAAGTAGGATTTGCTGTTTGGCACTTGAGGAACTAATCACTATGTGAGCATCAACTACCAATTTGCGTAATTAGGTCACGACGTGCTACAGCTGCTGAATCAGCTACATTACAAAATAGGAAACCGATTTACGGAGCTGTATCAAGCGTAGAACAAACGCAGATAATTCTACTAATGTAGCATGCGAATACATACTACTTAAAATTATAAGATCGTGATACCAATTCCATTCGTATTATTTAAGGATAATAAACCTTTAATTATGATAATTTTAGAGGTCAAACTAGCCCACATCATTGTAACATAACGCCAGTATTTCCCTAAGGGTTAGGCAGAGGTGTTCAGTCACCAAAAGAGATAACTAACCAGGGTCGTCAGATATGGATAGTTGAAGTTTAGTAACAAACCGATAGATATTTTCGAATAAATTTTTATTTAATTAATACATAACAAACAGTTCATTTAGTGATCGTAGCTATAGTATTATAAAATTCTCTTTAAAAAATCAATCCATAAAAATCCATACTAATATTATAAATGCGAAAGTGTGTCTCTGTCTGACCTCTTCACGCTTAAACCGCTGAACCGATTTATATGAAATTTGGTATAGAGATAGTTTGAGTCCCGGGAAAGGACATAAGATAGTTTTTATCCCGATATTCCCACAGGATCGACACTTATGCGGGTGAAACCGCGGGGCGCTGCTAGAACACTATTATGGTTCCACACTACTCGTACATTACAACTACGACACTATGTTACTACTTCATGCTGTTCTATAAAGACTACGTAACTTTTATTTCATAGCGCCAGAACAGAATTAGATTTTATAAAGTGCTATTTTATAATGCTGCTGAGCTTGCTCATATTTTGTCTGAGTATACAGCCCTGTAGGTACATTTACATTGTGATACAGCCACTTAATGCAACAAAATCTCTCTTTAATGTTAAATAAAAGACGACATAGGTACTTTTAAAATTTTTATTTTTAGGTAAGTTTAGAAGATGTACCTAACTTGTTGATTTTATACCACGCGTTTGATTAGGTTGTCAATTATTATTTTTTTTTTTTTGTCGCAGCTAGAATAGGGATACATTTATATCGTAGTATTTGCCACCACACCCATCCATTGAAACAAATAATCATCCACTATCTAATGATTCTGATTCAACTGTAAAGTTAAATCGTTCCATTAATCAATGTTAAGTCCAACTTGTTTATACTTTTTCTAGACTTGACTATATTTAAGTTAATTCCTACCACATTAGGTACCTAAGGCGTGTAGTTAAAAAGTTTTATTTTCGTAAATATCTGAACACTAAAAGTACCTACTGAATTTGTATTCTGTTTCCACATTATGAAAACAGTGTGCGAGAGTAGATATTCTCAATAGGTAGATAGGGTACACAATCGCACCTACTGCTACGTGACGAATTTAGAAGTTATTCCAAGTTTATGTAGGCGTCACTCAGGTACCTACGTGCGAATTTACTGTGATTCATCATGATGCTAGATAGTTCTTAGCAAAGATTTTCAAGCCTTCAGAGAATTATGTGACAGATTTAGTTTTTTTGCAAAGTTTATCGCGAAATATTTTTGCCACATTTTTTGCCCTTTTGTATCTTAAAACCTGCAGGCATTCATTGCCTGTGATTTGAAGCCTTTTTTATGGTTGTACGAGTATGTGATATGGTTATGCGGAAACTACCAATCTTCTTAGAGATCAATTTAACTACGTGCCAACACTTTAAACTCAACACTCCACATTTGCAGCAACTAGCAACGCCCCGACCATTCCGTGCAATTACTAAAAAGAAAAATGTTTGAAGGTGGAAAGTTTAGAAATAGCCTCACGGAAAGCTGGAAAAGTAGTTTTAACTTAAAGCAAACAAACGTATTTTGTAAGGATCCCGGACAGGCAGCAGATGGCAAATGAAATAAAATGTCCGAGTGATATGTTTGGTCCATACGTCTTCATTTCAATGACCATTCATTTGCGATCGGTGCGGCCGCGCGGGCCTCCGCTAGATTAATGGCGATCCGATTTTCTGCTCTCGGCAGAGCCTATGAGAAAGGAAATGTAAAGAGATATGTAAGGAAACATCTATATTGTAAATCTAAATTGTTAATAAATAGCTTAGGAGAGTTACTTTTAGTCTTTATTTTAGGAAGGGAAAAGGGTGTTTCTTTGGTTCTCGTATGTTAGGTATTATATTCTTATTCTATTATGTACAGTCAACAAAAGAGATAAGTATAGGTACAGGATCTTCGGATTTAGTTGAAGTTTAGTAAGAAACCGATGGATGTTCTCGAATAAAATTTAATTTTTATTAATGGAAAACCAACAGCTCATTTATCAAATTAATTTTCAGTCAACCATATTCGACGATCCTGCATACTTATCTCTTTTGTTGACTGTAGGTACATATATACTGGGTCAAATCAAATTAGCGATCGAAACTCAGCAGATGTGATGACTAAACATGATAAAACAAAAAAGAACTATCTCATTATCTATCTAACAGAAATCAGATAAAAACAAATAAAAATAATTCTGTATATTTCTGGTGCACATACTAATCATATAACTCAAAACTATATATCTATTCAAAGTCATAGCGGTAACTTAAACAGTATTTCGGTTTTCATCTTATTTATCTGCTGCAAAATAAGCAATTCTGCAATATTTCTGCGACACATACTACTTAGGTACAACGTCACCTGTTAATCCTCTTGGCGGAAATAGAATTTCTCAGAAGCAGACACGGTCCTAATATTGGAATGTATACAATTCTGACGTCATAGCATTATCGACAGAAAATATTATAATTTTCTTTGTTAACAGTATCAGTATGATTGTGTTGTGTTTACATACATACGCATTCCTGGGGAAGCTTTTTAGATAAATAAGCTGTGAATAGCCCTATTGATTGATTTTGACGACTATCTCAACAGCGACAATACAGACCTATGCCTAAAACTAGGGGAGGTGCTTGATAATATGAACAGAAAATAAATTACATAATATGTACCTTGCCTTCCTACTTGATAGAGCTGACATGAAAGCTGTTCGAGATCGGCTAATCATAAAAGAAACCTCAGTCTGCCTGCTTCAGCCTTATAGAATTGACATAGACTTCATTTTTTAACCGACTTCCAAAAAGGAGGAGGTTATAATATGTTCGATTTTATGTATGTATTTTTTTTATGTATGTTCACCGATTTCTCCGTCAATTGTGGACCTATTTTAAAAAAATATTTTTGGTTTGAAAGAGTATACCTATATGTCTCGAGGTGGTCCCATTGTCACCAAGTCGGAATCTGATGAGGGAATCCCATGGAAATCGAGAGAAACCCTCAAATTTTATAGGCACACCTATAGCGATATGGGTATTTTTTATAGTAACTCGAGCATTTGCTCTCGGAAAACACCATTTGGTGAAGTGGAACTGATGATGAAGACCACAGATGGCCATCGGCACTACTCAATAGTCAATACCTAATAACTATTTCACGGATTGCGATTCGATTAGGTACTTTAATGTGGTTGCTAAGCAATTTATGCTCGTTACAATGCGTATGATGAAGTGGAGCTGATGGTGACTTCTCAATCAGTTCCAGTTCTCCTGGTTCTTACTAGGAGAACTCCTCAACAATTAACGTCCCTGCATCGGGAAAAGCAATATTTTGTAAAAGGTGATGAGCAGTTGACATTAGGCTATTGTAACTTAGATTAATAAATTAAAAACTGACCCACTAAAAAGTGAAAAATAAACTCTTTTTTACTAAAAAAAAAACAACAGACTTCCATAAAACACTACAAAGTGAAACATAATTTTAATTTCGGAAATCGATGGCAATAAAATAAAATACAGATCCAAAGACACCGACTTCCGAAACTCAAGTTATTTTTCACTTTGTAGTGTTTTTTGAAAGTCGATTGCTTTTTTGTTGTAATAAAAATTTTATTTATTATTATTAATCTAGGTAAATCTCACACAGTGCAGTCTCATAGCGTCATCTGTGAGACGGAGCGTGAACTACACTTCCTGCAGGAACGATGGGAAACTCTCAGTTCCCCCTATTAGTTTCCAGCGTTCACCACAGTGAGTGATTGACACGCTATTGTGAAGAATAACCCTGCAAAGCTTGAGCCCGTATGTTCAAGTTCGAAATCCACCATGCAGGCAGTGATTTATATTATTGTTTAATCTAGGGAATTTTAGGTACCATGAATACTTAGCACCTACGTAGGTACATGTACCTGTATGGATTTATATCGAATATTCCCGATCAGTTTAGTAACACCGTCAACACTGTTGAAGATCGGGAAAAAAAAGTTTCATTCGTTAACAGTGTGGACGAACGGAACTTTTTTTGCTTTTTTTCGATTATTGCCTATCAGTAATACCGGTTTTTTTTTCAGGATGGGGAATCATCAAGTGACCCCTCCCGCTCTGGGTGGAGCGGAAGGGAGTGTCAGACTCTTACTGACTAAAGCCCACCCGTGTTCCTTCCTTAGCCCTTTATGTTCCGGACCAGCGGTACCTAACCCTTTCGGACAATCCCGCTGACCATCAGTAACCCTGTCGTTCATAGTGTTGACGAACGGAACTTGTTTTTCCCGATCGTAAATAATGCTTAGTTCAAGAGTCAGTATAAGTTTGGGAAAAAAAGTTCTGTTCGCCAACACTTGTTAGTTCGTTGACGACAAGCTATTACTGATCGGGAATATTCCATTTATAGATTCTCAATATTAGATATCCACATTACCTACTCCTTTTAAAGGATCTCAGTAAATAGGTACTTTCAAAGGAGAATCGAAAACATTCTGCCTGACCTTTCATATTCTTAACACTAACAGCTAAGCCTAGTACCTTTGTGGGTACTGTGTGGTACTGCACACCCTATGTGGGTAGTTTAATAAAACGATATGAATAGGTACTTAGGTGAAAAACTATCTTTTCACACAGTGAATCATCCAAAGGATCTGTAGTTCGTGAGCAAAGAAACGCAATATGATTTTGTAATCCGAACATATTGCAGGCGGCAAGTTTACTAGCAGCTCAGCCGTTCATAGAATGTTGTTTGTTTATCTGAATTCGGGTAGCATTGAATAGGAGAGCCGCCCGGCGTGATGTGCAAAATACAAATATGCAGCATGCGGACTGAATACAACTTTGTATGCTGCGGGACTTCGTGTGCGGGGCCCATATAACCGTAGAAATACTTGTTATGTATTCATGCTTCGCATCTGTTTCTCTTATAACGAACATGGCATAGGGTTACCGACACATCAGTGACCACGGGGCAACTGTGATGGGTTTGATTACTAACACTTGCGCAGCATACCTACATGTCATCTTATCAGATAATTCCTGTATAGTTATTACTAGGGATGCATCCGATACCGATACCGATACCGATATATCGGCGATACTTCAGGTTTGCCGATATATCGGTATCGGCGATATTTTTATGGCCGATTCAACGATACTTTTCAAATTTCGCGCTTTAAAAATGTAATGTAAACGCGCGTGTTGTCCCGTCTATTTCGTTGCAAACGAGGCACGAACTAACTTTGCTCGGGGAAACCCCGCGCTTTATTCAGTGTTTTGTTTCGCCCGCCCGCTTTGGACTCGCACATCTATCCCATTTCGTTAGGTTGAATGTTGTTGCGCGTAGTATTTATCCATGCAAATAAGATTAAGAATTACATATCGTAATTGTTTGTGTATTGTATGTCATTTATAACTAGTCGTTTGAGTCAAATAAAATAAATAGTAGTCATATCAATTTCAAAACACAAAAGTGCTAGGTATATGGAATCACTTTGAAATTTCGACAATTGATAATTCCATAACAATCATATAAATGTTAATTTTTATTACTAAAACTATTGATTAATTGTGTTTTATTTAATCTACCTTCCTTTTTGAATTCAGTAAGCGTATCGGTATCGGTATCGGTATCGCCGATATTTTGATAAGAGTATCGGTATCGGTATCGTATCGGCAAAAAGGCGTATCGCGGCATCCCTAGTTATTACCTATACTCTTAGCATGTCATCGATGTGCGAAAACACACACACACATCTGCCGTACCTACTTACAATAAGTGCAATATCTACTCTCTAACTATACTCGGATTTTGGGCTTTAAAAAGTTACATACATATCCGTAATCAGCAAATTTTGCTGAATCCAAAATCCGAGTTATTGCACTTATTGTAGGTAAGTACGGCAGACATGTGTGTGTGTGTGTTCGTTTTCGGATACTCAAGATTTCAAATAACAAATGAAAGCATAAGAGAAGATATAATTTAACAACAAACTACATTTATACATAGATAGGTACCAGCAGTGCACAGCTCTCCAAAGTTTGGATGCGTCAATAAGTCGTGGAAGCTAATATAACTGCACGGCCCATAGCACAACCAGTTCACGAGTAGGTAATGGCCAAGAAAATGTTCAAACTTACTAACCGGATTCTGTTTCCTGAACGCTACTCTCTTTTATACTTTTAATAAGTTTCTGTACAAATCATTTTTATAATTTTTCAGTTTTCATAACCATTGGTTTTTATGACCTCTTCTTTTTTCTCATGTGGTTATGTTTTTTGCTTTCGATCATAGAAGCGCACATTGGTTGACAGTTCTTTATTAAGAAACCGCAGGTTTTTTAGTAGGTAATTTATATTACCCATTACTCACTAGTACCTACCTACCTTAGAAGGTGCATAAGTAAATACCTACACTACACACCTTAGGTAGATACCTACGCTTGTGGAATGAGAATCGAACTCACTTCTCGCTTTAACAGGCCGCTCGAATCCTCAACAATTGGGCCATTCCCACTGTCATACATGTATCCGAACGCGTTTAATATTGCCGCTATCCGAACATATATGTATTATCTATGTCAACAAAATGTCTACGCTCCCTATTGTATTGCACTGAAGTCGAATCTTATAATTCATAATAAATCTTATTAATAACATACCACCACCGAGACTTGTTATTACATGGTGCCGAAACCAGGGATATACGTGATATAAAAACATGACCGAAAACAATGCCGACAAACCCGATTTCAACGTCAAACCACCAAAGTACTTCACAACAAATACCAATGAAGATGTGGCAAGAGCGTGGAAACTATGGCTTCAACAGTTCGAGTGGTACGCCATTGCAACTAACTTGGAAGAAAAGAAGCCAGCAGTTCAAGTCGCCGTGTTTATGTCGTGTATCGGACCCGAGGCTACGGTCATATACAACACGTTCAACCTATCAACTACCGAGGTAAAACAACTCGAAACAATAAAAAACCGATTCACCAGTCACTTTACACCGAAAATAAACGAAACATACGAAAGATATATGTTCAACGTCATTTCACAGAAGTCTGAACAAAATTTCGACGATTTTCTTACCAACCTCAAAAGTAAAGTTAAAAACTGTGGTTATGGTACGTTAGAAGAAAGTATACTACGAGATAGGATAGTGATAGGCATAAAAAGCGACAGAACAAGAGAAAAATTGCTGGGAGAATATAATTTGACCCTACAAAAGACAGTTGATATCTGCCACTCAGCGGAACAAGTGAAAAAGCAAGTGGAGAATATGAAACAAACAGAAGCAGCTGCAGTAGAGGCAATTAACTACAAAGGAAACAGCAAAAAGTTAAATAAGTCGCAAAATAAAAAAGAAAAACAAGTAAAAGAAGAAGAATTTCACTGCAAAAGATGTGATACTACACACGGTCGCAGAGCTTGTCCCGCCTTTAACAAACAGTGCGACAGATGTAAGAAAAAGAATCACTACACTAAATGCTGTAAGGCAAAGAAAGTTGAAACAATCCAGCAGAATAGTGAGGAAGACAGCTCGGAAAGTGACTCTTCTGTGTATGTCTGTTCAGTCAAAGATGATGATATAGATACCCATGATTGGTACCAAAAAGCAAGATTGGCTGACAAAACAACAATTAATTTCAAGCTTGATTCTGGAAGCCAGTGCAACGTCTTAAGCGAAAAGATAGCTACAAAGACTGGAACTACAATAAAGCCGTGCACAACTAAATACTTAAGATCATTCTCTAACCATAAAATAACAGTGCTCGGAGAAGCCAAAATTCAAACAAAAGTAAAAGGCATGACTGCAGAGGTAAAATATATTATTGTTAACCAAAATGTTACACCGATATTGGGAAAATCTACCTGTGTCAAGCTAAACTTAATGAAGAGAATTGATTCACTTACAAAAGAAGATGAAAGCTTATTTGAGGGCATAGGATGTCTAAAACAATTCAAATATGATATAGATTTGATTGAAAACCCAAAATTGCCAATATTTCCAGCAAGAAAAGTGCCACACATATTAAGAGAGAAAGTGAAAATAGAGCTTGACAATATGGTGGCCCAGAAAATTATAAAGCCAGTTACAAAGCCAACACCAGCGGTTTCGCCCATGGTAGTTGTGAAGAAAAATGACAAAATGCGACTGTGCATTGACCCGTCTGCTATAAATAAAAATCTAAAAAGAAGACACTACCCGCTGAATACAGTAGAAGAAATCACAGCGAGGATACATGGATCTAAATGGTTCACATTACTAGATTGTAGAAGAGGATTTTGGCAATTAAAAGTCACTAAGAGAACATCGGAATATCTAACCTTCAGCACTCCGTTTGGTAGATATTCGTGTCTTAGAATGCCATTTGGATTGGCATCAGCACCTGAAGTGTTCCAGCAAGTGATGACTACACTACTAGCCGACATAAAGAATGTTGAAGTCTCTATGGACGATATTCTTCTCCATGCAGAAACTAAAGAAGAATTGGAGAAAATTACACAAAAAGTCTTACAAAAATTCCACAAATCTGGACTAAAATTAAACAAAGAAAAATGTGTGTTCAACACCCAAGAGGTAAAATTCCTTGGACATGTGGTCACTCACAAAGGACTGAAGCCTGACCCTGAGAAGTTAGAGACAATAAGCAAGATAAAACAACCTGAAAATGTCAAAGAATTGCAGCGTTTCCTGGGTCTAGTGACTTATCTGTCAAAGTTTATAAAAAACATGGCAGATGTGACAGCGCCTTTAAGAATACTACTACAAAAAGATATAGCATGGAATTGGGAACATGAGCAAGAAGCAGCCTTCAAAAGGCTTAAAGAGCTGTTAAAGAAACCACCTGTTCTTGGGTATTATGACCCAAAAGCACCAATATTACTTTCTGTAGACGCAAGTAGCTATGCATGTGGAGGAGTAATGATGCAAAATGGTAAACCTATTGCATATTGTGCTAAATCATTCACAAACACTGAGAAAGGGTATAGCCAGCTAGAAAAAGAAGCGAATGCCATACTGGTTGCCTGTAAAAAATTTCATTGCTACATCTGGGGCTGCAAGGATCTAACTATTGAGTCCGACCACAAGCCTTTAGAGACAATCTTCAAGAAGCCACTTACAGAAGCGCCGCCCAGATTACAAAGAATGTTCTACCAAATCTTACCTTATAATCCAAAGATAGTGTACAAAAAAGGGATTGAGATGTATGTCGCAGATACGCTCAGTAGAGACTGCAAAGATCTTACCTGTGAAGACGAAAATGAATATTTACAAATATGCGCCATAGTACTCCCATTCTCAAAAACACGTCGGGAAGACCTGAAAAAAGAAACAGAAAATAGTGACGAGTTAAGAGAATTAAAAGAAATAATAATGAATGGATGGCCTGAAAAAATTGAAAACATAGATGAAAAATTGAAGAAGTATTGGTATTATAGAGAAACACTTAGTGTGCACAATAACATCATTCTTAAAAATGGAAGAGCTATGATACCAAAAACAATGGTGCCCTTAGTTATGAAGCACTGCCACTTAAGCCACAAAGGAATACAAGGCACATTGAGATTAGCAAGAGACAATGTGTTCTGGCCGGAAATGTCCAAAGACTTAACAAACTATGTAAGAAACTGCAAATCATGCAATAAAATCCAGAAAGACAACCCGATGGAGCCCATAATCTTACAGAACGTACCAAAACGTTCATGGAGTATAGTAGCATCAGATCTATTCCATTTGAAGGGCCAAGACTACATTGTTATTGCAGATGCATATTCAGGATACTTTGACATGCAACCACTCACCAATTTGTCTAGCTCAGCAATAATAGAGTGCATGAAAAGATGGTTTGCAACATTTGGTATACCAGACATACTTCAAACAGATGGAGGAAAACAATTTGATTGTGAAGAATTTAGGAATTTCACTAAAGAATGGAAATTTGAACACAGAATCTCTAGCCCCCATTTTCCCAGGTCTAATGGGTTAGCAGAAAGATATGTACAAGAGGCAAAAACTCTGTTGAAAAAATGCAAAGAGGATGATACAGACATTCAGCTAGCACTGCTACACCATAGAAACACTCCTCGATTGGATTTAGGTTCACCATGCCAAAGATTGATGAACAAAAGAACAAAAACTCTACTACCTATTAATGAAAAGCTTCTAACACCTAAAGTCATAAAAAGTGTAACAAAAAAGTTGAAGAAACTAAAAGAGAAAGAAAAAGAATATGCAGATACTGGAAAAAAGGAGAACAGAGAGTTTAGTAAAGGAGAAGAAGTACTGCTAAGGAAAGACCATCATAACTGGATTTCTGCTAAAATAATGAACGAAACACCAGAGAGGCCACGTTCATACAAAGTGAAAACAGAGGATGGAAGCATATATCACAGAAATGCTTGGCATCTTAAACATGCACCTTCTAGAGAAATGTTGCCAGCAGATAGTCCAACAAAGGAATCATCTCCACTACTGGAAGAACCACCAGGCCAAGAACAACAGCAAGTACCAAACCCTGAACCGGTACAGCCTGGATCTCCAAGACCTTCTCCTCGAGCAGCGGTCACTACACCTGAAATAAAGACTACTCGCAGCGGTCGACAAGTCATCCTTCCAGAGCGCTATCGCTGAAAAAGGGGGATGTCATACATGTATCCGAACGCGTTTAATATTGCCGCTATCCGAACATATATGTATTATCTATGTCAACAAAATGTCTACGCTCCCTATTGTATTGCACTGAAGTCGAATCTTATAATTCATAATAAATCTTATTAATAACATACCACCACCGAGACTTGTTATTACACCCACCTCATCTAGATTTCGTTTTGCCATCTATTCTTCTTCCCACATAGTTGTATTGTATCCACTGTGTACTAACAGGAAAGCACCAGGCAGGTACCAAAACTAACGTATTATAAGATCATATCTAGGTAGGTACTATCAAAAATGCCGTAGCCCCACCACGCCGTAGGTACCACAACGCACGTATTCGCAACGTTTCGCAAGGATGAACGTTCACAATAGTAAATAACGGTAATAAATGGGATTATCCTTTCTGAAAATTATGTGGGCATGCACACTGGCGTGTTGCGGTGATCCTACTGTTACAGTGCTATTTGTCATGTCCTGCCTGCAATCTGGTACGCTATTTTGTACGGGAACGTAAAACAAGTTACAGAAATCAGTAAAATAAATAAAAAAAGTTAACGTGAAGAAACTTCAAGATCAGAAGAACGCGAAGTTATATACGGAGTACCTCAAGGCAGTGTATTGGGGCCGCCGTTGTTCACTTTGTACCTATATAAATGACTTGACTAAAATAACGGTACATCCGATGACACTTTTTGCTGACGATTGCACTTCGACAATAGCTTGTAATGACATAAACACATGATATGAAAATGACATATTAAAGTATAGAGATTAAAGTAATTTTTCGTGTGTTTGTGTGACCGAATGACCGCCGGCGTTGGTCTTCTATATATTCAAAACTAAGCAACGGATGTAGATGCGGTCTCATTTGGAGAATTATTTCCGCATGTATTATGTTTAAAGTGCCTACATAGACAATATTAAACTTACATGTACCTACCTATAGTAAAGAAATATCGATGTTTTGTCAAGATGTACCTAAAAACCGTGTGAAACAGGGGTGGGTCGCTTGTTGTATAATTATTAAGATAATCGACGTTGACGTTGTTAATAGTCGTCGTTGTTGTTGTTGTGTGTTGTTGTTGTAAAATCGTGATGGTCGCCTATGTCGTCCACGAATCCATTTTTTGGCAGTAGATCGCAATAATACTAAGTACCCGATAGTACTCGACCTGTGAATCGAACCTAGGACCCCATGCTTTGCAGTCGTGTTTGAGACCAGTAGACCAAGGAGGCAGTCGTGTTGAATCAGTATGAAACTTGTAAACAAAGGAAGTATTCAGTATTTTTATTATCTGTTGTTATAGCGGTCATAGTACCTACCTAGTAGGTATACACTGTGGAAATTTCAAGTGTTACGGTTAAATATAAATAGATTTATAGCGGATTTGAACATCAATAAAAAAGATACCGCCCTGTGACAGACGGACGGAAAGCGGAACCTTAGTAATGGCACCCTTTGGATACAGAACCCTAAAAATGACAATAAAGAACAGAGAAAAGCTTACCAAAAATTTCGTAGTCTCGGTAACAAATGCGCATCCTTCTGCTAGCGACTTGACCTATCCATCTACGCGTGTGAAGGGCCTTTATATGTACCTATCACCCTTTTTCTTTTCATAATTTTTGAATTATGAAAAGAAAAGGGATGATACATATCCGATTATATGTACACATCCGAGCCTAAGCTCGGGTCAGACGGACAATGTGAACAGCAATAATTTAAGGCGAAAGTTAAATATGCATTCAATGGAATCACGCCTCGTTCAGTAGCAGGTTTTATTTAAAAAAATATGCACCACCAATCAACTGTAGGTATTTATTATTTTCAACAAACAAAACTTAATATAGGAAACTTAACAAACTAATAGAATAAATGAGGAAATAATTAGCTGTCACTTGGCACCGAGAGACGTCGGCTGTCGATCCAAAAGAGAGAAAGTGCTCCTCGTCGACTGCACTTGCCGCTAACTACTCTTGATGCAGTTGTCTTCAATGTTGACCGCGTTCCCTCAAACTTTTTTATCACTTGATTATTGCTCATGCTACGGCTACATTGTCGCGATAACGCGCTCTCTGTTGTACAGCGAGACGTCGAGCGGTGTGCGAGAAGTTTGTGAAATCTCGATCTCGGATACGAGAGATCTCGCCAGGTTAGCGGGCGAGATCTCAAATGGCTAATATCGACAGCAGACTTAGCACGCGACATGTCGAGTTACCAATCTTGACTCGACATTGCATTCCCGTCCTGTCGGCGGATCGGCAACAACACAAAGGAATGGGGCATATCGTTTGCAAGCTTGGTTTCCTGCACGCTGTGTCCGTGAATTTTACTGAATAATTCTGACAATTTTTTATGTTTGTGGGACAAGAATCGAATATCGTATTAACACATTCACAGCGTGTTTGTACAATGCGAAGCGACGCGCGCTTTACTTGTGGTTACCAACCACAAGTAAAGCGCGCGTCGCTTCGTGGGATAAAGATACTGTACTGAATAGTAACGGGGAACACACTGTATCAAGGCAAGGTGGTGGAGGGCAAGAAATTAGAGTAAACATTTAAATAAAACAGGTACATTTTATTGAAAAAAATATGTACACAGCAAAACAAATAAATAATCTTATGTTGTATATTAGTCTATAAAACATTAATTTCATTGAAATAAAATACTATACATAACTACATTAAGATTATGTACATAATACCATCTCACAGGGAAGTGCTATCAGACTATAATATAATAAACAATATCCATTTAACATTTAAATACTATGTCGATATTTGGAGTCACATTTATTAGTTAGGAAAAATTTAAGTGGAATCCCTAAATTACGATAAAATACGATAGGTATATAAAACAGTAAGCTATGATAATTCTTGATATATTCATCGGACACCCAAAGATCACATAAAGTAATTTTGCACATTGATAAATCTAACAATGACTGTTGATAACAAATTACCTATCAAAATGTACTCATGGCATGACCTATTAATTAACATTACCTAGATTTTTTAAACTTTTCTTATCTAAAAATTATTGTGATTAAAAAGCATTTTAGAAATGATTTAAAATAATCTCCCTTGTACCACAAATCAAATTGTTTATCAATTAAGCGACACTTAGAAATATCTTAAATTTATATAAATAAAACAGAAAAAAATGAGATGATGAGATTAATTTCTAAACGTGTGCTAACAAATGAATGTCGCTGTGATGTCCTACTATCGATGAAACACAAACGTTCAATGCCATTCATTACATGAAAACTATTTTTGTATAATTATGTAGGCCTACAATAATTCAATATTAGTTTATTAAAATTGCTTACAAAATGTATAAATAGGTCTGCTGTACTTTTCCTACGACACATAGCAATATTTATGTATAGATAAAATCTGACTGCTTCATTATCAAAAATCTTTTCGTATTTCCCATTTAAATAATTGTATCATTTACTATTTCTAAAGTATTAACAAAAGTATAAAATTATTAACGCAAACAAGTAGCACAATGTCGAAACTAATATGTACTGTACTTATTCATTATTCAACCGAAACAATGTCGACGCGGTGCGCCGGCACTCGCCAGGCCAGTGTTATTGTCAATTATCTCATCTATAATATCTACATTTTAATATGCTCAATATTTTGACTAGAAATCATGTTATACTTATTATTTTCTAACAAAACACATAAAATTTACAAGATATATAGCATAATTTCTTATCAATTTACAGTTCACTAAAATTGTACAATACATCGATGACAGGTGTGGAATTTCAATAATTTCTTTAATATCGAGAGAAACCTACTTATAGTATGACCTTCACTTACTCTAATACATATAATGTGAAACAACAATGATTTTAAACCATGATTGCAACACCTAAACAATGCACATTTATAATTTAATATCAAACTGTGATAAATCACTGCGTATCTCGTCAATAGAATGGAAATATAATAATTTGCATATTTTTAGGAACATCTAATGTCTAGAAGGAATTTTGATCCAAAGATGACACGTTTCGAACACAAACTTTACGAACCTTATATACAGTGATCCCAATTAAACGATAGGTAATACGGAATGGTATATAATCACTGAACGGTATATTAAATATACAAGCTGGAAATAAAACGTAAGTTTTTAACGTAATGAATCTCAACAGCATTGTTCTAACTAACGTCTATAAATTAAAAATTGTAAAATTAAATGTCGTTGTGATGTTTTTAAGAGATGAAAAGTAATTTTGCAAATAAATCACTTTATTTGTGTGATTTCTGTTACGTCATCCAAAGTAGCCAGTCTCAACTTTTAGATCTCGCGTTATAATATACTTTATATTTTATAATATTTAAATCTACATAACGTCTGAATAAGGCGGACTCTGTACCACATTCCTACACCGAATGAGGGGCGCACTGAGCAGTCAACTTGATACTAACACTCTATATCACCGGCAACAAAAGAAATTTGATTCGGATTGTTAGTAAAAATTGAATATCCAGACCGCGCGATTTAGGAGAAGGGCGCTAACAGTGTAAGTCCGAGTTGCGCTCGTCATCGTGCGCTGCGCAGCCTGGCGCCGTCTGCCGGCGCGCCGGCGCCGGGCGCGGGCGCTATCTTCGCCGGATTTTTCTTGTGATGCCTCTCTCTACTCCTCGCCTTCTCGGGCTTCCTGGCGCGGCGCGGCGCGTCTGTGACGTCATCTTCGTCAGCGATCGGCCCCGCGCTGTCGTCCCATTCGCCCGAGCTCTCGCTTTTCTTGTCGAGTTCCGCCATCGCTTCCTGAATCGCGTTCTCGAGTAAGGTGTTCAGTTTTCTACTCCTGTTGTAGTAAACGGTAATTATTTAGTCATCTACGCACGAGAGGGATCCGTATTGTGGATATTAGCAGCCTCACCGCGCGACTTAATTAAATAGAAATCTCAGGTTGGGTTAATATTACAAATGTGTCGAACAAAATTAAATCTTTAGACGCACATAAATGATGGCGAGTAGCGAAACTACAACGAAACTCTCATAGTAAATCATAAGGGGCAACTACGGGGGATTTCTATAGATCAACAGCAAGTAATAATAATTTAGAAATGCTAGTCCCTAGCGGTCCTGCTCGTGAGTGCGGTAGCGCGGTAGTCGGGTGTGTGGGCGGGCGACTCACTTCCGGTGCTTGGTGCGCGCGGCGTGGTGCTGGTCCAGCCCCTCGGACAGCGTCAGCAGGCGCGCCTGCGGCAGCGCCGCGGGCCCCAGCGCGCCGAACCAGCGCACCGCCCAGCGGGCCCCCGCCAGGCGCGCGCGCAGCTTGCCGGGCCACGACGCGTAGCCCTTGACCGGGCCCCACACCACGTCGCCTACTGCGAACGTGCGCGCGCGCGGCCCCGCCGGGCCCCCGGCCGCCCCCGACTCCTCCGAGCTCTTGGCATCTATCGACCGATCACAGCTGTTAGCGCGTCCGGTGCGCGGAGTACGAGAACCTCCACCGAGCTTCCGTCACCGACGAATGGTCGCCGTGATATAAAAGCACGCCCGCGGGAATATTTCCAATTAACACAATGCAAACTCGAAACGCTGCGTTTTCACAGAAGTAGCAGCGAGAATTCAGAAAGGCATTTGACAGCGGTAGTTGAACACTTCGCAAGTTTATTAGTCGTAAAGTAATTTTAACTTAGGTGAGCATGGAAAAAATACAGTACTCTTGATTTATATATTTTATGAAATAACTATTTGATGGTCTACCGAGAATGTATGTATTTTTTCCTGGCACCTGAAAGGAAGGTACGTCGTTGTCGTAGTAAAGAGAACATGTGCTTTACTTACAATGATGAACAGGTGAAATGATGATGGCTTACAATGATGCGTTAGTAATGGAATCCCAATTTTTGTACCAATTTGTTACTTCGAATGTGGTGCAATGGAAAGCGACAGAAAGCCGGGTGAGAACGTTTGAACGCTGCACATCGCTGATTTATTCTGATTAGTTTCCAGTACACCCTTTATTAACAGCTGTATCTTGTATTAACCCAACCAAAAGAAAACCAATGACCAATAGGATCGCATTATGTAGAAGCTGAAATATACCACAATACACATCATTAAGACGTATTCGTTGACAAACACTCTACAAACATACAATTTAGTAAGTCCGCTTGCAGAGAGTCAATCCAAAACCAATACAAGACACAACATTATGGTAAATTTTGAATTTTGTTAGCTGTGACTAAAGCGTGAGATGGTTCTGGACATTTATTAGTACAGAGGCAGTAAACTGATGGCCGCACAATCGATACATATGTAAAGAGAACGTAAGACAGATTAAGAGTTTTATGAACAACAAAAGGGAATTACTAACAAAGAATTCATTAAAATTACAAATTCTGTGTCGATTATTACTTTTATTGCTGTAAACAAAAAGGGGAAAATTTATTAAAAATCAATTTAATTTACTCCGGTTCTCACAAATAAGTTATTAATTTGATCACATCTACGAGTAGATATTTTACTAATCAGTAAATATGATACACAAAAACTACTTCTTATTTTAGACAACATATCAAGTTGCTGTGAATGAGGCAAATTAATTTTTAGATATACTGAGCACACTGAAACTAACAAATAGAGTTTCCCGCCAAAGTGCATTATTTTAAACATTTATAGCAAAGAATCCAAAGCATAGCACAGAGAAAGATGTTATAAAGTAGACTTACCATCGCCAGAACCCATATTATGCCTATCAAACACTTTCGGCATAGAAGAAGAGTCTGAGCTCGTGCCCGAAAGGGGGAAATGTCTTGACTGTGTTTTATCTGGAGAACTCATACCCATTGATTCATAATCTGTATCCTTTTGTAATCCATGTACCATATTATAATTAGCTGTCCTAATTATTTTGTCAGGCCTGTATGTGGATGGGTCGCCAAAGTCATGCTTTCTCTTGTATGTTTGAGGTCTTTCATAATAGTTGGATGTCATCGGTATGACTTGTTGGTTGTTCATTGGCGAAGAGCTCATGTTTTGATTGAAGTGCATATCGGTGGACTCGACAGGGTTGTGTGAGCGGTTCTGTCGCATCATGGGCGTGTTTGATATCATGCCTGGAATATAGACAAACTCGTACATGAACGACATATTATTATATTTTGGTATTGATACAAATAATTGGTACACCTGTTAGATTTTGTTCAGGTAGCCAAATCAGCTATCTTGTCGAATGAATATCTCAAATGAACATAATAATGAGATTTGTGAAATAGTCGCAGCGAATGGGAAAGCACAAATAATGATATTGTTGTGATACTTTTGTGTTATTTTGATTACACGAAGGCGTTTGACTGTGTAGGTGTATGATGACGACAATCCGTGCTGATAACCGTTTATGTAAAAGAAGTACAAATGATATCCATTTCGTTTCCCTTATAGCAGATCCAAACTTAACGGAGATACAAATGTAAATATAAGTGAAAAGTGACGTCTTCAAAAGTCTGGAACTGCGAAAAGGAGTTCCCCAAGGCAGCGACTTGTGTCCTGTTCTATTATGGAGCAGAGTAGAATGCATACAGCTGATAGAGTTGAATGTTAAGAGGGATGTGTGGTGTAACGCGAATTGGTGGATCAATTAGCTGTCGATCAGTCTATCCATCATAAAAAAGTAGGTTGGAAAGTTAAACAGTTATCCGACGACTTAGTAGTAGCCCACCATGAAATTGAAAATCTTAATTCAGAAAATTTTACCTTGAAAGCTGATATACAAAAATATTTAAAAGTAATAGAAGCATATAAAATTATTAACATAACAGAAAATAATGGTACACCAAGATCAAAACGGAAATCAAAACAAAATAGCACCAATACACCTGAGCAAAAAAAAAAACAATTGAAATACCCACAGACACAAGTAACAGATGAAGGACATGTTAATAAAACAAATGACATATCGGAACAGATAACTACACAACAAACGACTTCCAAACATGAGATTACAGATATTCAACAAGGAAAAGCTTATAAATGTACATGCAGGTCACTAAAAAAAGATAGCTTAAAAAATAACCAACTACCCGAACAAACTATTTCACAAAAAATTAAAACAAGAAATAAAATATGTATTTTAAGTAGTAACAACAAAAACAAAATTCTTCTTATAGCAGAGTCGACCTTCTCTAACGAGTACGATTTATGCCACTATCTTAAATCCGGTGGAGGAACAAAACAGCTCATAGAAGACTTACAACCAAAACTAATCGGATTCACTATGGATGATTTTTGCATCATTCTGATCGGAGAGGAAGACTTCAAAACCACTAACAATTATGTGAGCATTATCGTTCACTTAAGAGAAGCACTGCAAGCTATTACACACACCAATATCATCATATGCTCACCCACGTTCAGCTGCAAGAATTATTCAGACCTGAGTAATTGGAGAATCGAGACATTCAATCATTTATTACATCTTGACTTATTAACGCATGAATACGCATTTGTCATTGACAGTAACTTAAATTTAAAATATGACGACAGTATGTTTGATAAACATTCAGGCAGAATCAATAACGTCGGAGTAAATATAATTTTTAAGGACATTTTGCATTTAATTACTGACATAAGAAGCCTTGACATACAAAATGATGAAGAAGAGGACAAACATGATGTTGCTGACACTGACAATATCTTGAATGTAAATGACAAATGTAAGGATAATTCTGAGTTTTTTCTTTTATAATCATATGCACATCATGCATCAAAACATCGCTGGCCTCCTGAATAAAACAGACCTGTTAACATTGCACATCCAAGAACAGCTACAAAAACAGATTAGTATTGACATAATATGCCTGACGGAACACTTTGTCATTTCGGGTCAAGAAAAATTAATAAATATGCCAAACTTTAAGCTAGCAGCATGTTACTCAAGAAAACAGAGACGAGGAGGCTCGTGTATTTTAATTAAGACCTATCTCGAATACAAGGAACTAACTGATATAAAGAGTTCATCTATCACAGGCGTTTTTGAAGGCTGTGCCATTGAGTTAGTCAAACATAAATTAATTGTAATATGTGTCTATAGACCACCTAATATGTGTAATATTAGTCTTTTTTTTGACACTTTAGACAGTGTATTAAAAACATTGTGCAATAAATCAAATGTAAAGGTAGTATTATGTGGAGGACTTCAACGTAAATATCTTAAAACGAACTAGATACACCTTGGACTTTGAATCTTTGCTCCTAAATTACAACCTTATCTTAAAAATAAAACAGCCAACAAGACCAAGGAGCCAAACCTGCTTGGATAATTTTGCTACTAACTCAAATCTAAAATGTACTGCTGAGGTAATGGATTTTGCTATTTCTGATCACTCAGCTCAAATAATCAAAATTCAAGTCAGTAGAACTTGTAAGTTACGATATTGGCGCACTCAGAAACGAGACTTCGCAAAAGAAAATTTGGTTAAATTTAGGAATCTTTTAAAGAGTTTATCATTTTCAGACGTATACAAAGAGAATAACCCTAATGAGTCTTATGATAAGTTTATGGAAGCTTTTAAACTTCTTTACAATCAGTGCTTTCCAATCAAATGGATAAGAATTCAATCAGAATCAAAAATTAAATGGATTTCGAAAGGCATCAAACTCTGTAGTAAGAAACAAAGAAATTTACTTTGGAAATATAGATTGAAACCGTCAAGCGAAAATAAACAAACATTTAAGACATATTCTCAAAGTTTAAAAAAGATCATTAAACTTACTCAAAAGGCCCAGAACAATAATATTATTAATAACGCTCACAATAAATCCAAAGCAGCGTGGCAAATCATCAACAATAGAAAGCTGAATAAAGAACCTATCCTAAAAATTATGAACCAAAATGTGACAGTAACAGAACCCAAAAATATTGCAGCATCGTTTAATGACTTCTTTGTTGACCAGGTACAAAATGTAACCAGTGACACACTTGACGAAATTCCTGACATAGTTAACAACTCAAATTCAATGTTTATGTCACCGATAGTTCCAAATGATATAATAATAGCAATCAAAACACTGAAAAATACAAAAAGTTATGGTTATGATGAGATTACTACCAGTGTTGTTAAATTTGTTAGTGAGGTGATTGCAGGGCCTCTAAGTCATATTGTAAATGTTAGTATTGAATCTGGTATGTTTCCTAATAGCCTAAAAACAGTAGTAATAAAACCTCTTCATAAAAAGAATAATAGGGGAAGACATGTCCAACTATAGACCAGTAGCATTGGTCCCCATATTTTCTAAGTTATTTGAAAAGATTATATATCATGCAATGGATAGATTTTTAAATAAATATAATATATTAAGCGAAGAACAAATGGGTTTTAGAAAAAATAAAAATATTAATATGGCAATATATAATCTCCTCACAAATATAATGACAAACGTTGACAATAAAATTCCTGTATGTGCAATATTGACTGATATGACTAAGGCGTTCGACTATGTAAACCATGACGTCCTTCTAAAGAAGCTTTACGCCTATGGTATAAGAGGAAATATTCTAAATCTAATAAAATCATACCTACAAGGCCGACTGCAGTACACAGAAATAACGAGAATATGCCCTAAAACTAAACGTGAACTTAAATATATTTCGGGTTGTAGAGAGGTAAAGCATGGCGTACCACAAGGTAGCGTTCTGGGACCCCCGTTATTTCTCTTATACATTAATGATTTGCCCCGTCAAACACATCATCCCATGGTTTTGTTTGCGGATGATAGTACGGCAATCGTAAAATGTTCGGACATAAAAAAATATGAAAGTGATATAAATAACACATTAAAGTGCATTATTACCTGGCTCAATGTAAATCACTTAATTATAAATCTAAATAAAACGAAGGTAATGCATTTTTACCAACGGATCAGTCCCCCAAATATAAATGTCAGTCATAATGGGGATAAAGTTGACTCAACAAGCATAGCGAAATTCCTAGGGATCTGGATTGACAGTAATCTGACTTGGAAACCTCATTCTGAGGACGTATGTAAGAAATTGAGCAAATCAGCATATGTACTGTACAACTTATCGCATAAAGTTAGCAAAACTACTCTTCTCACAGCTTACCATGGCTTGGTGGCATCCATTTTGAGGTTCGGAGTAATATTCTGGGGCAACTGTAGCGAAAGGGAGGTGATATTCAAAGCCCAAAAACGTTGCTTAAGAGGCCGTAGACGAAATTTTTCCGATTCCGCTGATTTACCAGATTTTACAGACGTGATTTAACAGTTAAAATACAATATTTCGATAAGAATTAATGCACACCATGAAAGATCATTTCAATTATAATCTAATGTTGGAGCTACTTTTTTATTTTTATTATCTATTTTTAAATAATCCACCTCAAACCCGCGACTGTTTTGTGATTTTTTGCTGTAAGAGGTTTAGAATATCACCTGTTTATGGATTGTATTGACGTCTTAACGGTATGAAAAAATTACAATGTACTGTTGAGAAAGTCGTCTATATAATGTTGGAATTACTTTTTACCACTTTCATATGAAATATTTCAGTAAAAAAATATGTAACTTGGCCAAATTTTAGAGAAAATGGGCAAAGAATTGGTGATAATTTCGGCTATTTGGAACTCTAATTCATAAAAAAAAAACGACAGGAATAAACTATAGATCAAATTCTATCCATTTCGAGAAAAATAAAGAAATAAAAAAAACAAATTGTGCCAAAAAATATGTTTTAAAACAACCAAAATCTTGCATTATATTACTCGCCGCAAGCCTCGAGTCGGCAGTCCGCGCCGAGCGCTTTCAGAGGGTGGGTGTATCGCTCTGCGCTTCCCGCCAAGTTATAGAGATCGCGCAACGAGTACAAGCGAACGTGACCGGACCGTGATTTCTTGATACAGTAGTAAGTTTTTATTTTTGAAATATTTTGTGATGATTTTGACATGTTGTTTAGAATACTTACCGCAAATGTAATCATTTATTGTTAGGATATTTATTATAATTCCTATCTATGCTTGACATACATTCACAGCTATTGGGTTTGCTGGGCTGTTTTTGTATTTTTATTAAACGGTTTTATTTTTATTAAACGGTTTTATTTAGCTCACCCCGTTTGTTTTATTTATTTTTCTTTATTCTTGGGTCATATTTAGTAATTCAAATTTCACCCTCTTCCTGTCAACCGATTAATCTGAAATTTTGTATACACTTTGGATTTTGGTGACAATACAATTATGTTTATTCATTATCATTATAAATTCAAGATGGCCGCCGCTACAAAATGGCGGATAATTTATGTTTTATTAATCCCATCAATATGGGTATCAAATGAAAGGGCTCAACAAGCAGAATACAATGTACTATATAAAATTAAAATCCAAGATGGCGGCCTCTACAAAATGGCGGATAACTTAGGTTTTATCAATCCCATCAACATGGGTATCAAATGAAAGGGCTCAACAAGCAGAATACAATATACTATAAAAAATTGAAATCCAAGATGGCAGCCGCTACAAAATGGCGGATAACGTAGGTTTTATCAATCCCATCAATATGGGTATCAAATGAAAGGGCTCAACAAGCAGAATACAATATACTATAAAAAATTGAAATATAAAGATGGCGGCCGCTACAAAATGGCGGATAACGTAGGTTTTATCGATCCCATCAATATGGGTATCAAATGAAAGTGCTCAACCAGTATAATACAATGTACTATATAAAATTAAAATCCAAGATGGCGGCCTCTACAAAATGGCGGATAACTTAGGTTTTATCAATCCCATCAACATGGGTATCAAATGAAAGGGCTTAACAAGCAGAATACAATATACTATAAAAAATTGAAATCCAAGATGGCAGCCGCTACAAAATGGCGGATAACGTAGGTTTTATCAATCCCATCAATATGGGTATCAAATGAAAGGGCTCAACAAGCAGAATACAATATACTATAAAAAATTGAAATACAAGATGGCGGCCGCTACAAAATGGCGGATAACGTAGGTTTTATCGATCCCATCAATATGGGTATCAAATGAAAGTGCTCAACCAGTATAATACAATGTACTATATAAAATTAAAATCCAAGATGGCGGCCTCTACAAAATGGCGGATAACTTAGGTTTTATCAATCCCATCAACATGGGTATCAAATGAAAGGGCTCAACAAGCAGAATACAATATACTATAAAAAATTGAAATCCAAGATGGCAGCCGCTACAAAATGGCGGATAACGTAGGTTTTATCAATCCCATCAATATGGGTATCAAATGAAAGGGCTCAACAAGCAGAATACAATATACTATAAAAAATTGAAATACAAGATGGCGGCCGCTACAAAATGGCGGATAACGTAGGTTTTATTGATCCCATCAATATGGGTATCAAATGAAAGTGCTCAACCAGTATAATACAATGTACTATATAAAATTAAAATCCAAGATGGCGGCCTCTACAAAATGGCGGATAACTTAGGTTTTATCAATCCCATCAACATGGGTATCAAATGAAAAGGCTCAACAAGCAGAATACAATATACTATAAAAAATTGAAATCCAAGATGGCAGCCGCTACAAAATGGCGGATAACGTAGGTTTTATCGATCCCATCAATATGGGTATCAAATGAAAGTGCTCAACCAGTATAATACAATGTACTATATAAAATTAAAATCCAAGATGGCGGCCTCTACAAAATGGCGGATAACTTAGGTTTTATCAATCCCATCAACATGGGTATCAAATGAAAGGGCTCAACAAGCAGAATACAATATACTATAAAAAATTGAAATCCAAGATGGCAGCCGCTACAAAATGGCGGATAACGTAGGTTTTATCAATCCCATCAATATGGGTGTCAAATGAAAGGGCTCAACAAGCAGAATACAATATACTATAAAAAATTGAAATACAAGATGGCGGCCGCTACAAAATGGCGGATAACGTAGGTTTTATCGATCCCATCAATATGGGTATCAAATGAAAGTGCTCAACCAGTATAATACAATGTACTATATAAAATTAAAATCCAAGATGGCGGCCTCTACAAAATGGCGGATAACTTAGGTTTTATCAATCCCATCAACATGGGTATCAAATGAAAGGGCTCAACAAGCAGAATACAATATACTATAAAAAATTGAAATCCAAGATGGCAGCCGCTACAAAATGGCGGATAACGTAGGTTTTATCAATCCCATCAATATGGGTATCAAATGAAAGGGCTCAACAAGCAGAATACAATATACTATAAAAAATTGAAATACAAGATGGCGGCCGCTACAAAATGGCGGATAACGTAGGTTTTATCGATCCCATCAATATGGGTATCAAATGAAAGGGCTCAACAAGCAGAATACAATATACTATAAAAAATTGAAATCCAAGATGGCAGCCGCTACAAAATGGCGGATAACGTAGGTTTCATCAATCCCATCAATATGGGTATCAAATGAAAGGGCTCAACAAGCAGATTACAATATACTATAAAAAATTGAAATCCAAGATGGCAGCCGCTACAAAATGGCGGATAACGTAGGTTTTATCAATCCCATCAATATGGGTGTCAAATGAAAGGGCTCAACAAGCAGAATACAATATACTATAAAAAATTGAAATACAAGATGGCGGCCGCTACAAAATGGCGGATAACGTAGGTTTTATCGATCCCATCAATATGGGTATCAAATGAAAGTGCTCAACCAGTATAATACAATGTACTATATAAAATTAAAATCCAAGATGGCGGCCTCTACAAAATGGCGGATAACTTAGGTTTTATCAATCCCATCAACATGGGTATCAAATGAAAGGTCTCAACAAGTAGAATTTACTATGCAAAATTGAAATCTAAGATGGCCGCCGCTACCAAATGGCTGATAACAATTTTTTTTCAAGCACTAAATGAATTAAACAGAATGCGAAATAAAAACTAAAAACTAGAAAATAAAAAAATAGGTAAAAAAACTTTTTCAGTTAAACGGTTTTATGTTAAACATACATTGCAATGTTTAAGATAAATGTACTAAAAACCAAAAAATAATAAAATAGATACAGTCGTGGGAATTATAAACATATGCATAGACTAGACTAAAATAAAACCGTGGGGCACGTCAATTGTCTACATTTTAATCAACGATTGTAGACAATTGACGTTTTTTTACCTATTTTTTTATTTTCTAGTTTTTAGTTTTTATTTCGAATTCTGTTTAATTCATTTAGTGCTTGAAAAAAAATTGTTATCAGCCATTTGGTAGCGGCGGCCATCTTAGATTTCAATTTTGCATAGTAAATTGTATTCTACTTGTTGAGACCTTTCATTTGATACCCATGTTGATGGGATTGATAAAACCTAAGTTATCCGCCATTTTGTAGAGGCCGCCATCTTGGATTTTAATTTTATATAGTACATTGTATTATACTGGTTGAGCACTTTCATTTGATACCCATATTGATGGGATCGATAAAACCTACGTTATCCGCCATTTTATAGCGGCCGCCATCTTGTATTTCAATTTTTTATAGTATATTGTATTCTGCTTGTTGAGCCCTTTCATTTGATACCCATATTGATGGGATTGATAAAACCTACGTTATCCGCCATTTTGTAGCGGCTGCCATCTTGGATTTCAATTTTTTATAGTATATTGTATTCTGCTTGTTGAGCCCTTTCATTTGATACCCATATTGATGGGATTAATAAAACATAAATTATCCGCCATTTTGTAGCGGCGGCCATCTTGAATTTATAATGATAATTAATAAACATAATTGTATTGTCACCAAAATCCATACTGTATACAAAATTTCAGATTAATCGGTTGACAGGAAGAGGGTGAAATTTGAATTACTAAATATGACCCAAGAATAAAATAATAATAAAATAAAAAAAAAAAAGACAAACGGGGTGAGCTAAAATAAAACCGTTTAAAAAAAGTAGCCGTCGCGGGACGCCCGGCAGATGTGAAACATCTTTGGTTTTAAAAAAAATTAAAATTAATAAAAATCTATTGCGAAAGATGAATATAAAATTTTATTGAATTTTGATGGATAATTGTTACTCAATCACATCAAAACAGCTTCTCTTCTCACAACAGTTTCTCTGGATCTTGATGAAATTAAGCACAGAGATAGATTATAGTCTAGAATAATATAAAGAATACTTTTATCCTGGGAGTATTAACCCTTGGGACAGTTCTCGCGTCACACGGGCGGAGCCTTTGGCGACAGCTAGCATCGTAATTTTCTTTTTCGTAGGTTTCTGATTTTTTTCTTAGTATGCGCCTACTAGTCTATCTCGACGCCAAATTTCAAGTTTCTAGGTCATCTGGAAGTGGGTTATCTTTTTGATTCCTTTTGAGGATTTGCAAGTAAAAGCTTGTTCTGTAAATAATTACGTAACTTGAAAATGACATTATTTATTTATGGAGATATTGTTACAAAATGTGTGTTAAATGAAAAGTTGTTACTTAAAAACTATATTACAAAAGGAATCAAGTCGATTTTATTTCCTGTAAAGTTACGAATATAGTAGGTACCTACTAACCTAACCTTACATTTTTATACAATAAATTTCACGCATACTAATTGACCAGATATTTTATTTCAATTCAAAAGTCATGATATTCAAATGCACGTAAAAATATCTAAGGATCAAAACTGTTTAATCGCTGAAGTGGCCGTCGACTCACGCACACATGCGACAGAGCACCCTCGCGTTTGTGTGTGTGCGCGATAGATACCTAATTTCGCCAGTCTCGATTTCGTTACCGGCGTCTTAAGATCAATGTCAAGTTTAAAATCTACAGATAGCTGTGAGCCTGTGTTTAGGTCTCTAAAAATACTAACCTTCCCGTCGCTGTACATATTGGAAGTGTCCATTTTTGTTAGGTCGAATTTAAATTTATTTCCGTCACTTGTCGACATTAGATCAAGGTCAGGCCCTTTAAGACTACAATACAAGTTCTTATTACATACAGGAAAATATAATACAGCACTATTAAGAAAAAATATAATGTCAATGGGGCCAATCATTTATAATAAAATTCCACATAATCTCAAAGGACACACCACACGCGTATTTAAAACTAAACTGACTGAATTACTATTACAAAAATGTTACTACTCTGTAAATGACTTCTTGAATGACAAAGATTTATAACTGTACCTTGACTTTTTTCTTGTAATTGACATTTTAAATACCTTTTTGTAACAATGTATAATTTGATTTACTTTTTATGTGACATTTTATTTTATGAGTACCTATTCATTTTTGATGTCTGGTTGTTCTATGTCAATGCATGTTAATTAATGTTTTTGCACGCCGTAAGGTACAATGTAGCGGAAACGTTGTATACTGTACCATCTCAAACCTGTACCTACATTGTGGCAAATAAATGATTCTGATTCTGATTCTGGAGTTTAATTTCATACAAAATATATGGGAAAAGCTTTTTGCCGATGCTGACTTGTCTAGTCGTCAAACCTCAGTTGGTCCGATAGTTTTTGATCCTTATAAGAAACAGGATCTATTTGCATAAAAACAAGTTTTTTTTGTGAAAATTGACCATTTTCTTGCTGACTACATTTTTATCAAAATCTGTGAATATAGATCAAAATTCCTCAAAAAGTTAAGGAGAGTCTCCTAAGACCGCTTTCCTGTAGCTACAACGGTTAAGGTAGGTAGGCCCTTACAGCCCCATCTCAAAAATCCACACTATATTCCTGAGCAAAAAATGTTTATTTGATTAGCGGGGAAATAAATGAAGATGTATAGGACATGTAACTTACTTTGCGTGTCTGTGTCCGAGTTGAAGTCGTTACGTGTCACGGGCCAAGCGTGCTCACGCGATTCCGCAATATCTTGCTCACTGCTAGATACGCATTGCACCATAGCCTGGAAACAATTGTCAAAACATTCACAAACCTTTTTGTTTTTTAAATGCCTTTTTGTTGTTTTATTTTCTTTTCTTTTAGTTTGAATCTATCCTGTTACTATTAACCATGCATCAAAAGATTTTGAAGAAAAAGTACTTATTTCGTAGAAGAAACGCGCAAACATACCTAGATTAATTAAATAAAAACCAGCCAAGTGCAGGTCGGACCACGCACAATGAAGGGTTCTGTAGTTGGAATGAATTTTTCCCAAGAACAAACTTAACATTGTAGTTGAAAAACATGCTCTCTTATACATTCCAACTAAAAATGTAAATTTGTACGCACAATATTGAGAGATTTACCATGTTGTTTTAAAACCACAGACTTCTTATAGGTTTTCCTGTAATCTATAGGTATGGAACTATTTTCTATGTTTTTTTTAAATTTTAGCGTCATTAGTTTCGGAGATAAGGTTACTTAATAATAATGGTAAATTTTCTTAAACAACTTTAATACAATTTAATTTAAAATTATGAAGAAAAAAATTTGAGATCCTCACAGTAACCGCACCGCTTTCATTTGATATGACACACGGTACAGATTGCGAAACTGTTTTTTTTTTATTATTTTCTATTTGCTCCCCAAAAATGACTCCCACATATTTAAAATTCATTTATTTACGTCTGTGTTTTGGGTCACAGAGATTCATATGTGACGTACCAAATTTGAAGTTAATCGGTCCGTTACATTCGGAGCAAATTGGCTGTGATAGACGGACTAATAAGAACATGTTCTGATAAAAAAGTGCAATTTGGAAGCTTATGGGAGTTCTCTATTGTACAGACGCCAGCACATCAAGTTACTACAATCTGTCAAATTTCTTTAATTGATTTTCAACTTTATCGCTACAGCATAAGGTTCAAAATTGATTGATGGGAAAATTTGACAGTTTCGGGTAGCTTGATGTGCTGGCGTCTGTACTAAGATAATGATTGTGTTGACCAACCGTGTCTGACCAATACTGATAGACTAGAGTCGTTTCTACCTATAGATTGTTGTTTAAAGAGAAACAAAAATAATATACCTTTCCTATTTTAGTAGATTCAAGCCGTGTACCCGATAGGATTTCCCATTGGCAAAAAATAACAAATTACCAAACAAACTTTCATCCCCTATTTAAACCCTTTAGGAAAAAATTCTTCCTTACCTTAGTCATACATATACATTTATACCCAGCGGTTAAGGCTGTGCGTTGTCTGTCAATGAATTTAAGATTTTAAGCAAGAGGAATATTACCGAGGAGCTAGCATCCGCGGGCTCGGGCGACTTGGTGGTGGTGTCGGCGTAGTGCGCCTGCGTGGACAGGCAGCGCGCCGCGTACAGCCGCGGGCTGCCCGCCGCCTCCAGCGCGCCCAGCGGGCTGCGGGGGGCACACTGTACTTAGGAATATGTAAGGATCGATCTTGGGAAAAAGGCGTGAGGTAATAATGTATGTATGTGGACACTGTTACTTAAGTTTACGAACAAAATAATAATATCAAGAACAATGTTGTACATAAAAAAGAGGTTTTTATCTAGATAAAAACCTCTTTTTTATGTACAACATTCACTAGTGAATGAATTATGTAGATAGTGCAATTTAGGCTCAACAACCTCAAGCAATGTCATTAGTATGGATAAGCCCTCGGAAATCCAGGAATACCAGGATTTCGAAATTATGAAGTTTTGTTTAATGTATACAAGCTTTTATTGACGTGAATAAACCTTTGGTTTTGATCTAAATTGAAGAAATTAAAGCCACTTATTAAAAAAACTCTAAAAAGGGAAACGTTCAGAAACCACTTTAGACCAAACAGTTTGCGTCGATTTTTGCAGGCATGCAATCTTTTTTTGGAGTACTAAATTGCTGATTAAAAATGATAGAAATGTTACCTGTGCGTGGTGGTGTCGGGCGGGCTGCCCGCGGCGTGCGCGGAGGGCGACTTGCCGCGCTGCTGGTTGAGGCGCGTCTGCGTCGACACCGAGTGTCGCACGTGCGGCGCCAGCGGGAACTCGCCCATGAACTTCATGTACCCATCCGCCTCCGCCTTCACCGAACCCTCCATCTGACCGCGACTGAACTGAACCCCTCGGTTTTTATCCTCCCTGTGATCTTCCTGAACGTTCCCAGGCGGAGACTCGACGATACCCCTCCCCCTTTGATTCCCCATCGACTTATTAGCCAATAAAATATTCGGATCTATACTCAATCTCGACGCGTTCCCACCCAAATTAGACGCTATCGACGACAACTGCGTGTTATGAGAGTTCGAAACGAGAGTAGTCTGCTGTTGCACTATTGTCGTGTTCTGGTGCACGAATGTTGAATTGCCACGGTTACTCGTCGCAGACGACAGGGACACTTGTTTCGGAGACAGCGGAACCATTAGGGCTTGTCCCATCTGATTGGTCTGTATGAACTCTTGTGTCTGTAAATTACTAGATCTGACTTGGGGGTTGTTGAACGTTACGTTTGTTGGACTCAAATTAGCAAGCAAAGGACTAAGTTGACCATTGAAGTTTGGACTATTCATCATTACTTGACTGTTAGGTGATATGAATTGAGCTCCTGGACTATGCTGCGATTGTATTATTTTGCCCTGCTGGTTTTGAGCTCGTAAGACGACGCCACCGTTTGTGCTGGCTGCGAATACTCCAGAATTTTGTACAGGGGTCAAAACGTTTTGGCCATTGACTGTTTGTAACTGTAACTGCATAGGCATTCCCGTGGAGTTATCTGGAATGATGGCCGTGCCGTCAGCCGTCATCATCATGCCGCCGAGGTTGGGCACGATGAACTGTTGGAACGCTGGGAAGTTCGGCACCACACCGCTAGCGTTGTTTATAAGGTTCACAGGCTGGAGTAAATTGATTTGTTGCGACGGAGATGTGTTCGTAATTATTTGTTGGGATCCAAAGTTATTGGTGTTCCCTTGTCCATTCATGACTATATGGGCTGGTGTTCCAGATTTTCCTGGCACTATCGTCAACGCTTGCAACATAGGCGTTGGCGATATGTTATTGTTTGGAGATAATTGAAAACCACGCGGCGAGAACTGAGGACTAGTGTTATGTTGCGGTGAGGAATGATGAACCATAATGTTGTTGGGGTTTTGTTGCGGAGCAGTTATTTGTAAAACGTTAGTAATATTTGACTGATTCTTCTTTTTCTTACTTCGCTTTTTCAGACTTTCTGGCGATAACATAGCCACGCCCTGTACGAAACTATGTTGATTCTTCATTTCTATTTGTCGAGAGTTGTCACTTGTCTGTCCTGATACAATACCGCCCGCTACTATTTGTGGCATCACATTATTCTGTTGCATGACTTGTCCGTCTAAAGCCATCATAGGCGGCTGGATAACAAATGGAGCTTGCATTGCGTTCACTACCACGGTTGGTTGGTGTTGGTTTACCATGGGTTGCATTCCTCCTAAAGCCGGCACGACTTGCGTCACCGATGTTGTCACATTGGTCATGTTGCCCTGCATAGACGACATAGTTGTCGAAGTTTTTGGTGGAGGAGGCGGCATTTGATTACTGGATACCATAATCTGACCAGTCGATGATATCAATATTTGACCAGGCGTTGTTGCTCTTCTATTCAATTGAGACAGAGACATTGAATGCGTACCGCTCGTTTCTAACTTCGAAGGTAGACTACCAATAACATTCTGTACCATTTCCATCGGTGATTTGGAGATCATATTCTGTGCTGTTGTACCAGCTATGTGCAACGGATAGCTTGTTGGTAAATTAACTGAATTAATAAAAGGATCTGGTTGATTATTCGGAATGGCATATGTTGTTGCGAGATTGACACTCGGCGGTGGAGGTGGTCTTATGAAATTCGCTTGAGATGCGTTAATAGATGTAGTGGCAGTGTTGGCTTTTCCGGCTAAGACTGAGGTGACTGTATCCCGAGTGACGGAAAATCCACTCGCCATAGTAGTGACAAAAGTCTGCACATAACAAGCTTGTATTAGCGTGTGAGCGGGGCCTCCGCCCAAGTGAGGTGGTGGGCAGTACCCAGGCATGGCATTTTCTATTCTCCTTCTCGGTTCCAACCTATACAATTCTTGAGATGGTTTTAAACCCGGCTTTACACCAACCATTGATATGTTATCAACTTCCATGAGATTTTTGTTGACATTATGATTTGATATGAAATGCATTACTTGAGTTCCTGTCATGGACTGATTATTGTTAGGAGGTCCAGGCGAGTTATAAGGGTAAACTTGATTGCTGCCAGGCGTTGAAGGGTTACTAAAGTTATCTCTACAAGAACCAGAGTTTGAATAAGCTGGACTAGGCATTGGGTAGTTGCAATTGGATTGCATTGGCGAGCTATTGCTGCCATTGCTATGAGGCGTGTCTGTACTACGTGAGCTGCTCGACAACGTCGGCGACGGCTCAGGAGGCTGCAGGGTCTCTGTCATCGACACATTGCTGGTGCTCACCGTAGCAGCTTGAATGGGACCGCAGTTATCATTTACCATAGGGCTCCTTTCAATGAACGTTGATGACGTCACCGGATTGTCTTCAAATGAATGTTTAGGACTGGACGTCGTGGAATTACTTTCCATTTCCATCTTATACATTTGATGTTTCATGTATTTAAGGCGCATTTGGTTGTCAGAGTAATCTGGACTATTACTTTTCATAGATACACAGCCTTTACAACACTGTTGCATGTTATTATCTCCAGGTTTCTCTGATAAAACGCTACTATCTGGTGTACTAGTAGGAGAATGTGACGGATTTGGCACATTACTCCTGTAAGCATTAGAACTTTCACCTGGTTTGGGCACAGTATTTATTTTGTCCATTTGGTGTTGCGGAACACAACAATTAGCAGCACTAGAACCTTCGTATCGGTTAGCTTCATACGAAGAATTGATTCCCACTTGTTTAGAGATAGTATTGTTTAACAAAACCGTTTGCTGTGCCAAATATCCGCTGGGATCGTCCATAAATGATGGAACACTATTCATTTGTACTTCATCATTAATGCCTTTCGATTCCTGCATCATTCTCATTCCATTGCTGCCATATGTAGGAACTTTGTTCTCTGGATTATTTTTCTTTTTACCGCTCTTATTGTTAGTGCCCTTTGCCTTCTTTTTGTTGGTATCGACGACTGGCCACTGCTGGCCCATCATGTTGTAGTGCTGCGGTAGAGGCGGGACGCGAGAGCACATGCCTTGATTAATTTGTTCATTACTCGAAAAAGAACTGTAAGATGATGATGAAGAGTCCTCAGATATGCTGGTATTAGATTCTTCATAATCATTCTCAGATTTGGCAAGTTTCGGACTAGGACTGGTCATACAGTTGGAGGCGCTAGGTTCGTTTCGCTTCACTTGCCAAGGAGGCGTCTTTGCAGGATTCGTTTTCATCACAGTACCATTTTGTATTACTAACTGTCCCTGAGGTACATACTGACCATGCCCCTGAGATTTATTTTGGTTTATATTTTCTGCTAATTGTGTTCTATATCCCTTCATAGCCATTTCTATTTGCTTTTGATTTTGCTGTATGAATATTTGCTGTTGTTCATTAATTTTCTGCATCACTTCGGGCGTTAGGGCTTGATTTAAGCCGCAGAACATTTGTGATTCTTCTTCTTTGAAGGGATATTTGCCCTGGATATTTTGCTGCACAATGGACATTTCTTTCTTTTCTTCCTTTGCTTCTGCTTCAAGCGCATGCTGAGCTATGTTCGGATTATTTTTTAAGAATGTTGCCTGTTTTTGTCCAGTGTTCACACCTATTATTTGCCCGTTCGCGCCTCGCACTGGCATCCCTGGAAGAGGTGAGTTTACAGGCGAGTTAATATTATGCCTTTGTGCAATCTGAGCCTCGAGGTCTTCCAACTGTTGTGAATGTTGTGATATCCAGCCACTATTAACAGTGAGATAATGCGAACTTTTTTGTACATGTGTCTCTTGTTTTATTTCATTATCTTGGGGCGCAGCATTTGGTATATTATGTTGGACTGGTTGATATGAAGGCATGCAATGTTGGGCGCTTGTTGGCCGCTGGGTTCCCATTGCTGTTGAATTTTCTCTGTTGGCTTCTGTTTCTTGTCCCTGTAAAATAATAAATAGAATCATCAAAGTTGCTACGTTTAGAAAAGCAAAAAAAAATCGAATATATACAAGGTGGGGCAAAAGTAATGTCATAATGTGAATGTGCAATAAATTTTGCTAATGCCGTTATAATGTCATTGTGATTGAAAAAGAATTATGCTGTAGACAGATAGAGAATTAGTTTACAATGCAATGGAACGATACACACAGCCACACAGCTCAAGCCACGATGAAGATTTTGAAACACCAATTTCGGGGCCGTGCGATCTCCTGTTTTGGCTATTTGAACTGGTCGGCCAAATCGCCCGAACTGACGGCGCCAGATTTCTATCTTTGATGGTTTTTGAAATCTCTCGTTTACCACAACAAACCACAAACCTTTCAAGTCTTGAAAATCTACATTGAAGAAGAAATCACCAATTTGAAAGATATTTTGCGAGCAACAAAAATTAAAAATACCGTAAAAATAGCACAATTAATCAGCATCAACTGAGGTCGGTATCGGTCGTGTGACCGATATCATTTATCGACTTAATGTCATAAATTTTACACCTTTAAATTAACTTTCCGTAAAAACAGAGCCCATTTTTTTTATTTCCAACCAAATGGCAGCCAATTCACATTATGATATTACTTTTGCCCCACCTTGTATATCCTCTCCGCACTACTAAGCTCATAATCTAACTCTCCCGTACTCCGTTACGTACACGTCGACAACACGCGTAATAAAAGTAAGGAACAGCCTTAGATAGGTAATGCTGGCAACGGTTGAGCTCTTATCATGGCCACAGTATAAAGACATACAGTATTGTATCTCGGCCGTAACCTTGATGTAAATGCCTACAGCCGCGCGGTACGTAAACATGCGATAGGGCTGCCCGCCTCCAGTATTTTAATTACATTTGCCTACTTTGTGTTTCCATTTAGTTTTGTTATTGTATTTTACTGTGTGTACAGACGCCAGCACATCAAGTTACTACAACCTGTCAAATTTCTCTAATAGATTTACAATTTTATCACTAAACCATAAGGTTCAAAGTTGATTGGGGAAATCTGACAGTTTCGGGTAGGTTGATGTGCTGGCGTCTGTACATAAATAATAAAATAAATAAATAAATATACTTCTTTTTATATAAACAAATAAAATACTTTGTGAATTGAATAGGAAGTGTTTAATAAAAATGCGTGTTCACACAGTACAATAAACAACTATTATTAATAATAAAAACCACGTCTTTACTTTGAATTATACAAACTAACAAAACACACATGCCCCGAGGTTTTAACACAAGCGTACCTACCGTATAATGATTCATGAACCGCCTATAACTACCTATTTCACTCGTGTCTATCACTTTCCTTTACTTTAATCACTTTATTTATTAATCCAGACAACTTTTTTTCCGGAGGTAATAGGAAATACTTATCCATTAAAAAGACACACATTATGTACCTACCCACTAGTAAGTAAAATAGTCTTACCTTTCCGAGTTTCCAGGTAATGTAAAAAAAGCTATCTCTGGATGCGTTATTGACGAATTCATGCAACCAAAAACAGCACAATATCGCCTACTCGTCATATTAAATATATACTTGAACTTATTTTTAGTGAAAAAATCGCGCGGTTATTGTTATAAAAAACAACACACCGTCCGTTCGTCACTGTTGCACAGTCGCGACTCCGAGCCGCCTGAGCGCACACGGTGATCGAAGCGCGTAGGTATAGCCCGCGTTTCGTCCGTTTGTATGAAGACGACCTACTGTATATATTATTACCGTGTCATGGCTATGAATACTTAATATCACACGTACCTTGAACTCGTTGAGCGGTCGTTCCCTCTGCACCATCAATTGTGACACGCTCACATTTGCAGGGAACCCAGCTCGCTTCTTCGTCTTTTTCTTCAGTACAGATACTTCGGAGCCCGTTACTGGAAATTATAGAAGAGTGAATTAGCTACGTCTCCAATGGTTCTAAAAAGTGAAAGAGAGAAATACACAAAAAAAAACTGGTGAAGTTGACTGAAAATGTGAAAATATGTTAATAAGTGCTTGATAAACGGCAGCAGTAGCAGTATAATCAGCCTATACTATTCGCACTGCTGAGACAGGAGAAACGGATTGGTCGAATACTTCTCAACTAACTTATATAACGAGCAGTGCTCCAATGCTACTGTCCATTCCTTCAAAACATCAAAACACAAAAAGCTTATACGTTGACTCTATCTTAAATCAATTATCTCTTTAGGACTGCAGCCGCTGCATAAACTTTAACACGATCAAAACTTCAGTGCGTTAAATCGGGACAAAGAGATTCACTTGAACATAAGTCAAATAAGAGTACAACAAACATTGTACGCAAAGTCATTGAGTGAGGTGAGGTGTAGGAGACAGACCGGGTGACTTTGAGCTGCTCTCCAGACGACCTAATAATTTAAAACAATATATCTAATAAAAAGTAAGAGCTTCACAAGCGAATTGCTGAGTTTGATCTTATCGTTTTGATAAAAACGTGAATAACGCTTTGTTTATTAAACGATTCTTAAAACAGATGCTTCAAGAGTTTTTATATTTCTTAATCTAATATTTAAATAGCCCATCAGTTAGTTAAATCTATGTAGAACAGCGAGCAAGTCAAATATAATGATTACAATACAGAATATACCGTCTCAGTTGTGCGTGAAATATTGGATTAAGAGCAACAACAATAACAAGCTGAACTGTCGATCCATAAAGCTGACAGTACCTTATTAAAACGGTTTATGACGTCGCAATTTAAATATGTATTATGTAACAACAGGGCGGCATTACGTGACGTATTATGATAGCGTTTATAATACGTTCACGATAGAAAAATTCAGTTTAAGCCAGCGAAGTTCTCGTAATTCTAGTGTTTCATAATTAGTTAGCAAGCTGAGTCTAATATCGTTATCTATTTGTACATTATCTGGCAGATTTGCAATTAAAATACGGGTAGTATGCGGCTCTCGGCGAGTCGAGGGTGGTCTCCTCAGCGGCAGGGTGCAGTAGGACGGGGCGCGGCGCCCGGCGGGCCGCAGGGTGGCGCGACTCGTCAGATCAATAGTCGGAGGGGCGCGGGCCCACGCCACCGGCCGTTCTGCACCACCGCCGATTGTTTCAAATTACACCCGCCTTTGTTCCCGCCACTGATCGAGTCGCCCGAGTTTTTGTTTGCTCTAAACGACCGACTTCCTTTACGGTAATTACGCATTCTGCGGCGAGCCGTACAGATTTCCCGATTCACTCCCAATGCAGTTAATGGTGTGATTATGAGAACATTACTGGACTATTGTAAAAATATTTAGTAAACACGCAATTATTTTTATTTTATTGAGGGGAATATTGTGTTTCGTTGCGTGGTCTTTAAATAACTTAATAAAGACTGCCTTTGCCAGGGTCGGCCATATAAGAACAAAAGGAACTTGTGGGCTAATATTAGTAACGTTGATGAGTATGATTGAGGGCTATAAATAACTTTAACAGACAATAGATGCGCATCATCACCAGGCATAATAAAGTGATACAATTAAAAATATGATAATTGTAATAGGAGAAACACAGGTGGAGATAAGACTGAATTGCGAGGGGTGTCGGGTGTTCTGCAGGTTGTTACTCCCGGACGGACGGCTGACGAAGTGCAGTTACCCGCTATTCATGCCACACTAAATGCACCCCCGCGCCCCTCCCACTTGCTGCCACTTAACAACAAAGAGACCGCTTCTACCCTCTTTGTTACAAGAAACAACTCCGTCGACGAACAACCACTTTTCAGTGTTAGTTTAGTCCTTTGGAGATAGCTGGTGCCGACGTATAATGACACTGCTTACTTATCTTCCTTGCAAAACTTTACTGTTATTTATATTCATGAATTTAATGAGTTGTTTATAATATTTAATTAGATGGACTATGTAAACAGTCAATATCATGACTAAAGAGTACTTGGTTACAGTTTTGTTGTCAATAGTAATAAGGTTAACTTGATTACAGAAAATTACAATTATAAATTAAGAGCACACTAAATAGTTTATTTTTAAAGTGAAATGTGTTTTGTTTTCATTATATAGGTACTTACAAATGATTATGCTAATAAGACAGTGTCCCATTTATTTTTTGAATATGTATTTTATTATCTTTTAGTACTTATAATAGCAACGCAACATTGTAATTAATTGATCATAAAACCTACTTTGAACTAACATCAAAAGCGCTATTGTGACAATGTAACGTGCGCAGCTTGGAGTTTTATGACGCAATTCATGGATCAATGGCTCTTTACCGGCAATCTATGTAAAGTAAGGCGAGCAATCGTAAACCTAGTTAGTATCAATGTGCCAACTCTTATTAAAGACGGGCCGGTAAGGTGCGGGTCGGCGTTTCCCCGGCTAATCCCGTTCGGTTCACACTCATGTAATTGGATGAAGGAGGGCCGAGCTCCGAGATTGCGCCCGGAACGCCCGCCCGCTAATCGGATAATAATGCCCCCGATGAACCTACTGTTCCACTAAACTACAACCACATTAACTATTAACTATGTTTAATTTAAAAACGCCACGTTTTACACAACCAAAAGAGCATTTTAAAGGTTTATAGGGTAGTTCATTCAATAGTGAGTTAGCCAACGCAAGTGTTACACAAAAGCTTTTAATTTAGAGGTAAATGCCCCAGAGGGTGGTGGCACATTTTGCTTTCTAACGATGGAGTCTACATTTCACGGGACACTTAAACACACCCTTTATAAACGGAACGATTACTTGTAGTATTCATTTATTTTTCAAAAAGTAAAATGCAGTGAATAATTATAGCTAGTGTTAACTGTCAATGCGACTTTTATGCAGTGTCAAACCATTTAATTAAGATTTAAAAAAACTCAATTAATCGTGTTTTGTCGCTGACTGTACCCGCAGAAATGGTAAAAGATTTTCCTCATCAGTTTACTATGCTATGATCCACATGATAAATGATAATAATTATTTTTGTAAGTAGGTTTGCACAAACACTTTTACACGTCAATCATATTTTTTTAAACTATATGAGGTTGGCGTTTCCTATCTGACTATTCTGAGAAGAAAGGCCGAAACAAACTCAGAGGTCACAGTTACCTGGTATCACAAGAACTACATTGAATTTACATTTCCTTCTATATCGTCAATCACTTTGTCCTCGATCTCCATCTTTCGGCCAAAACAGATATTTATACCGTTTTAAAAGAAAACATACTCATCGCAATCATATTTTAAACACTGATTATGAAATCAGCTTTCCCTGCAGTGTTGCCGATGAATAATAATATGTGTATGATGTAATAATGGTTAGTTCACTCACAGACCTCATTCATTATTGCAATTAATGATTTAAATTTCATTAGTGCAATTGAATTAAGTTACTGAATTACCACTTCATACTCGGATTTACCGAACACATTATTCTTTTTATTTTTGTTATGTTTTTCTCTTCCCTTAAAAGAGCTTACTTCGACGACTACCAACGCACTGCACCGCACTGCATTAAATGCATTCTGCTTTAATCGAAGACATTGAGATATGGCAACCCAATGCAATGCTTTTTGAAAAACTATTTAAGATTACCGACTTAAGCCACCAAAATGGCGTCTTTAGCATCTGTTGGGGGAAGGATCCCTGCCAACCTATCGAAACGGAACTCGACTTCAGTAAAAAATATTGTCTTAGTACAAGTAGGCGAGAGCTAATCATACATACATTTATTAGGGAGTTATCCCGAATTGTAATGCATTATACCTTTTTTCTGTTCCATGTTTAGTGGTGGTGGCGTTGCTGGAGACTGCGCGCGCGCTTGTAGCGTCGTCAGCAGTTTCCGCTTATGGTTGCACAGTTTAGTCAGCTCCGCGCCCGAAGCCGCTTGATAAGGTTTGCTTAACACCTGAAGAAAAAAAATTAAGAAACGTTTTATTGCACTGTCCTGTAGTTAAACTGTTGTAGATTTAACGGTGGGTCGGGAAAAATGTTGTTCATGCTTTGCAATAAGGAATTTCTCTCAGTAGCATTCCGGAGTCTGCTTTTGGGCCTAGTAAATTGCAATACGCTTGCTACCCTATTACATGGAATTTTTTAACAAATGTGGCGACAAGCGGGACCTTTGCCTACCTCTCCAGGGAACACGGGCGTGATACCATGTCACATTCGTGCGTTAGTGTAATTAAAAATGCAACAAGATATATAAATTTAAACGTCTAGATAAAAACTAATGGTGACCCCTTATCTACAAGATTTATAATGGAAATATTTGCATGACGTCCATTTTATTGAACACATACAATAAGGGTGACTTGTTGAGATGGGTCGTATAAATTTTACTACGGAAAACGGAACCTATTCCACTGTCTGGCTACTAACTGTTATTAATTTTGATTTTGGCCAGGGTCCGCATTTCCCCGCAGGCACTCAGTGTCTGCAGTACCTATATCTGCAAGAATGTCGAGATTTAAACTAAGTTGCGCACATTTTGCGCCTTTTGGCTCTTCAATTGTTAATTATTATGATGACATATTATAAGTGTAATAGTTTAAGAACAGTCTATACTAAATCACTTTAATCTATACAATTAAATAAAATTAGAGTGTCTGTTTGTAATATTAAAATAACCGCTTTTTACTAAATGTACATATATGGACGTATATACGGTACATATACCAAAATATATTGTTTTACAATTTTTGTCTGTCTGTCTATCTGTTCCGGCTAATCTCTGAAACGGCTGGATCGATTTTGACGGGACTTTCACTGGCAGATAGCTGATGTAATAAGGAGTAACTTAGGCTACTATTATTTTAGAAAAAAAATGGGTCCCACAAAATTGGAGTGTCTGTTTGTAATGAGAGCACATTCAACCGATTTAGAGTTTAGCAAAATTCATCTTGATGTTGGTGAGGGAAAGTGTCCAGAAGTGAATAGTCCTCATGATATAGAATTTAAAATTTTAATACATAAGTAGTATTTATGATGATATTCACAATCTCAATATCAAAGAAGATTCGTGGTTGTGTGAAAGATCAATTTAGCACCTATGAACGACCAGGTCACTGCGCATAATCGGCGCATTTTAGATAAGCTATCTGGTGAATCACAAACATACCTTTCCATCAATACAGTTTTCAATCCGAATGAAGTGGTTAATCACCCAATAGAATTTTTAAACAGTATAATTGTGCCTGGGCTTCGCCCTCAAAAACTAGAACTTAAGATTGGCGTGCCCAACCCACCGAAACTTTGCTATGGTACTAGGTTGCGAGTAGTGTCGTTGCAAAGAAGCGTTATAGAAGGTTGTATAATATCCGGATGCGGAAAAGGTGATATAGTATTTATACCACGGATTCCTATAATACCGTCGAATTTTCCATTTGAATTCAAAAGATTGCATTTCCCTATCAATGTCAGTGTTGCTATGACAATCAACAAGTCACAAGGGCAAACGTTAAGCAAAGCTGGCATAGATTTAACTAAGGGTTGCTTTATAGTCCAGTCAAATAAGACTTTGAAGGTTACAATAATTCCCATAGAGCTAAAAATTGGTATGAATGTTCAGAATACTATTATAAATGAATTGTGAAAAGTCCCCATCAATCCCCCTTGTGCAAAATTTTTTATTGATGGTGAAAGTTTGCAAAAATAGGTTTTTCGCGTTTTTCAGCTAAACGGTGAGTTTTACAGCAAAAATAGTTCAGACAAAAATTGTAGATCATCCGATTCTCTACAAAAAATGTATCCACATTTTTTTCATAATTATTGCCATTTCCGTGATATAGCGGTTGAAAGAATTGAAAAAAATATTTTATTCGTAATATGCACGTTAATGTACTTTTATATACATTTTTGAACCCTTATACGAGTAAACATCATACATGTTTACTCGTATAAGGGTTCAAAAAAAACTACATTTTGCTTCAATCAGTGTTGTTTATTTTGCGGCAATGAATTAGGTAAATGAAGAGTTGGAGAAGAAAAAAGCACTGCAGTACCGACGTAAGATTGATGTAGTTTCACTTACTCGTGCTCTAGTACGAGGAGGACTTATTTTTGATGAACCAGCTTCTTCTTCTTGGCGCCGTCTTTTCACGGTATCAATGCTACTTTTTCGAGTATAATTTTTTCGACACTGCACATGATTTTTTACAGATGTCTGGTATTTTGTATGTATAAGACAGGGACTCATATGTTTACTCGTATAAGGGTTCAAAAATGTATATAAAAGTACATTAACGTGCATATTACGAATAAAATATTTTTTTCAATTCTTTCAACCGCTATATCACGAAAATGGCAATAATTATGAAAAAAATGTGGATACATTTTTTGTAGAGAATCGGATGATCTACAATTTTTGTCTGAACTATTTTTGCTGTAAAACTCACCGTTTAGCTGAAAAACGCGAAAAACCTATTTTTGCAAACTTTCACCATCAATAAAAAATTTTGCACAAGGGGGATTGATGGGGACTTTTTACAATTCATTTATAATAGTATTCTGAACATTCATACCAATTTTTAGCTCTATGGGAATTATTGTAACCTTACCTCTATTTTAAGGACTAATTTGACTGGACTATTACCCATAGGCGAGAAATGCCAGTAGTGTTCTCGTTTTAGCACAAGAAAATCGTACACCAAACATTGTATATAAAGAATTTTTTCAATAAAGCTAATACGAAAAACTAAAAATAAATCATAATTAAACTAAAAATGCAAAAAACGAAAAAACAAGAACTAAATGGAGATTAATATGTACAAAAACAAAATATCGATTCATAAAATAGAAGAATTTCATTAAAATTAGCATAGGTATTTCTTTACGCGGAATACAGAATTAATAAGTCATCGTAAACTCTGCGAACTGAACAATAACTTTTTTGTTAAATTCCACGCGGACGAAGTCGCGGGTAGTTATAAAATAAAGCCATAATTATACGTATAATACATGGGTAGCCATATTTTCATAACGCGTTAATAATAACCGGAATCGATTGGAACTAGGCTACTTTCAGCGTTACTAGTGAGTGTAACCAATCATAGAGCATTGCATTTCCTGATTTCACGCGAACCAACCACTAGTTACGATCTAGATCGCAGATCTAACATAACACCTTGGATTGCTTCATGTAAATAAGTTATTAATTATACTCTTAAATAAACGTAAACAATGCTCCATTACGCCATTGTGGAAGACAGACTTGCTTCCTTATAATCAGTAAGGAAATGAGTACTAACTATGCAAGCAAACAAATAAATCAGTTTTTTATAAATATTTAAACATCCAAGACTAAGAAATCAAAACAGAAATCATAGAGTAGACAAAAGGAACTTCGACACAGAGCGATGCTTGGAAAGAATCTGCATGCCCGTTTCTAGGAAAAGGAGTAGCTAATCTAAATACGGGCTCAAAATACACATTACCCTTAGGTAAGTATAGGCTTTGCATTTAGAATTCATAATTAAAGTTTCAGGAAAATCTAAATTAGATTAACTTACGGGCTTGAATTTATCTCACAAAGGCGTACAAGTATCATTAATCTATCGGCATGTTCCGTAATCACGTTTGACTATATGTGGTCATTGTTCGATTTAAGCTGTACTCACAATGCAACAGAGTATGCATTGAGTACAGTTAGGTTGCGATAATATTGTGCTCGATCTGCGAACACGTCCGCCATTCATTATGGACGGACGCCCACTGTGCACGGCTGCACACGCAAATTGCTCCACGCTCGCCCGCTGACACAGCTGCATACGACTTGTACCCAATGTTTGTACAAAACGAGGAAATTGTCGTTCCCGCGGCTCTAAGTAACTGGTGTGTTAGCAATGTTAGCACTACTATGGTAATGAGAGGGAGGTTTTTAAAGAGGTGCAATAGTAGATTTGCTACTAAATGTTCTACAGCTTATTCCTGCTTAGCGGTGTGAAGTGAAAGGGAAAGACACAGTATCTAAACAGATTTACTATGATTCTCTATACCAGTGACGTCCATCGACATCGAGGCCTCCACTGGGAATTCTGCCTATCAGCTTGCTTGCTCAGCTTTATGCTGGTTTGTTCTTTCTAGTATATCCTATGCTTTGAGCAAAAGTCTTTCTTCGTGTTGTCTAGTTCTCTTAGTTTTGAAGTAATTCATCCAAATCATCCCGCAAGCTCAGTGGCATGCTGCGACACCGTCAACTTTCTCAGGATACCAGGATACTTTGGTGTTATTTGGGCCTACAGTTTGCTTTAGCTGCACCTTCCGATCTATCACCGCATTGTGGTCACATCAATTAAAGAATTTTGTTTAGTTTCATTTAACTTCTATCTTATAAATAAGCCTTAGCGCCTCATCATTAAACGAACAACTTAATTTCACTCTAAACGAATTAAGAACCCAAAGTCCCAAACCTTGATGATTACAGGACCATCTGTTTCCAAACTTTACGAACACTTGTCCAGTTTTTAATTAACATAAACAAGACAGTACCTTCATGCGGCGCAAACAGAAGGTCGTGGCTGTCCTTGTACCAGTTAGCGTGCAATCACATTTGCAGCTAAACGTCAAATTATGACTTATGGTATACATAACTAAATACGCGTGTCTGACAACCATTCACATTGGTCATTAAAATTATAATGTATGTATTTTCTCGTGTCGTTAATTTAAGGATTTAAGTGGTGAGGACATTGAAGATTTTTAATAATCTTAATAGTAGGTATTCGCGACGAGTATTATTCGGAAGATGTTTAGGATGATGCTGTACTGTAGCGATCTGTCTGATTATGTTAATTTGCGTACTCCGTGACCCGAATCTTAATTGCGTAACACAACATTTATCTCAATCTCAATAATTTTGAATCTGTTGCTTCATATGTTCGAAAAATGTGTCTGCTCAACAACGTAAATAACGCAATGAATTTTGTTGAACAGTCAAAATATAACCCACAGCTACTGATAGCGTGTTACGCAATTACCCCACTGACCGTACTTGCAGTGAAAGTTAGTGAATCATAAAATGTCTCTTCGAATTAACATTTTGGGTTAAGAAATCTATGAGAATAATAGATATTCTATTACTAGGCAGAATAACAAATAAATTCATGATACATTGATCCTTGCATAGTGATAGAATTTATTGAGCTAGCTACATTTATTCACCATTAACGTAATTAAATTGAATACTTGTTTACCAACACTTCGCATCTAAATTTAAGGCATGACGTCACATACACGGTTCAGAAACGTATTAAAATTCAAATACTAACCTATTGGAATGTTAAACGTTCAAATACTAACGACCCAATTGGTTACATTATTGCATTGTCTACTGAATTATAGATAACACGACCAAAAATGTCGGTTAAGTGTATGTCGCAATGAGTTCATAATAAATCGTAACTTAATGGGATGCCCATATATAGCCTATACCTATTATATCCTATACAGAGATCAAATCTGAACGTATCAGACATAGAATCTATATGGAACTTCTATTATAGGAATATAGCGCTAGCAGTACAAAAGACTGCAAAAACTACTCGTGGTAGTCGGTTATCTATACTAATAATAAAGTTGAAGAGTTTGTTTACTTGTTTGAACGCGCTAATCTCAGGAACTACCACCAGTCGGATTTGAAAAATTGATTTTAGATTCCCCAATTCTTAAGGAAGACTATAGGCTTATGTAACATCACGCTTAGGAGCCGAGAAAAACAAAATAAAAAGTCAGAAAGAACGCTAAGCGAAGGCGAAATAATAGCGATGCGATGCGACGGGGTGAAGAAGTCGCGGGCAGAAGCTAGTCAGAAATATTTGATCACTGACGAGCCACTCACAAACCTTGACATCTTACAAAGTAGGGATAAAAGCAAGTTGAAGGGATATTAGTTTCAATTCTACAATAGCTATACTAATATAGATAGATAAGCCTACAACACAATGCAGCTGGTCATTACAATATGAAACCAATCAACGTGATGGACGCGGCTACATCGGTGTGACAGACGCGTCCTGAGCTGAACACGGCGCGCTAACTAATGACTGGAGTCTAATTAATAGCTACCTATCGCAGCTGAATGCGTTATTTGACTCAATATCCAATAGAGCTGATGGAATGTTACGAATGTTAGCTTGTAACAGTACAGTAGCCTGAATACAGCGCGCTTAGTGCAGGAAAATATAGCAATAACTTGTTTTTTTAACAAAAATTTTTCAGTGGATCAGTTTTTCTTTTGGGTTCACATGTTCTGCAGTGCGATTCTGTAACCATCTCACCGTGAAAACTTAGGTGAAGTGAGCGTGGAGTGAACTGTCAGTGTCATCTTACCAGATACTAGGGATTGACCAAGCATACATTTACAATCATAAAAGAGATTTTAATAATATTTTTTTAGCCTAATCCTATTGATATTTTTATATAATTCAAAGCTAGTATTTTAGTGGTCAAAACATTAATATTTTGTGGGGTTTTACTTAGTGCATGTCGCACAGACTGCGGCCCCGCATGTAAATTACACGAATGTGCGTCAATGAGCAATTGTAGATCGAGTCTAGTAAAGACTGCGACGATGTTCAGCGTTGTTATTAACCCAAAACTATTGAATTAGAAGAGATAACCGAGTGTGTCAAGTCATCGAGTGCTAACGGATGCCTAGTTGACGGACCATAGAATGTAATCCCACGTAGTTTGTGTGGCGTGATCACTTCACCCGATTCACGACACTAATTGTCGTAAATCGGGTGAAGTGAAGGTGAAGTGATAAGATCACGCCGCGCTTGCGCGTTAATCACTGTCGTTATCACATTGCAGATTGCGTGATCACTTCACCTTCCCTTCACCCGATTCACGACATTTAATGTCGTGAATCGGGTGGAGTGAAGGTGAAGTGATAAGATCACGCCGCGCTTGCGCGTTAGTCACTCATCACATTAGAGATTTGTTTTTACATATTTAACTTGTAAGGCGTCATGTATAAGAACATTAGGAAATTATGGTAATAATATTAATAATTAATATAATACACCATGGCGACCCTGCCTTAGGGTCTGCCAAGGGGCAGATTAAGCAAAGTTTTCGTTGAGCGATTTTCAAAATGTGTAACTCTAAAGTAGAAAAAGACGAGGTATTCGTCAATCAAAACGCGGCTGGTGGAGGTGTTGTTGACGCCGAGGTGGTGTTGCCATGGTTACGAGATTCGAGTGGAGTGATATATGGTACATTCCGAATTGCACTGTAATCGACTACAGCGTGCTTACACCTTGACCCCAATTATTCTGCTGTATGGTATTTATCTATTATTCCCCGCATAATTTTACCACGCCGTACGGTTGTCAAGCGTGGTATTTTGACAGTTCAAACCGGTTTCGGTCATTGTGTCATAGAGAATACGTTTTCGCAAATTATTTATGTGAGCGCTGTGTGCGATGATGACTTAATTCGGAATGAGCCATATTTCACGCCGCGCAAGCGCGTTAGGCGCTGGCGCTGTCTGGCTATTTAAGGACTTACTAGTCTAGGGAAAAAAGAAGAAAAAAACAAGGTTGAGATTCTGACTGCGCTTCTGTTTTGCAATTTTATTGTAAGTAAAACCCCACAAAATATTAATGTTTTGACCACTTAAATACTAGCTTTGAATTATATAAAAATATCAATAGGATTAGCATTAAAAAATATTATTAAAATCGATCATGATTGTAAATGTTTGCTTGGTCAATCCCTAGCATCAGTGGGATGACACTGACAGCTCACTCCACGCAAGTATTCACGGTGAGATTTTTACAGAATCGACATGCTGTTCAACAGTTAACTAGTACTTCGAAACTAAAGTACTGTGTTAATTAAAAGCAAGGTGGGTGCAACCAATTTTACATCTTATTTGCGTGTGGTATCGCAATCCGTCAAGTAATTTGTCGCTGTATCGTCGGGAGCTCGCCACTAATTAACGGGGACATTTACGGGCTTACGGCTGCCAAACTTGTCTGTATCGGTACAGTACGGCTCCCCAATTTCCACACCCCCACTGCGGTGGCCGCAGTGCATTCTCTGCAAAGTTAGTGTTGGCGTCAGCCCTGATAAATTACGTTCAAACACCCCACCGGTTATTGTATTGCAAATAGGAAATTTTATTGATGGTGGCCATTTAAACATCGTTATTACACGACTGTTAAAGGAAATCTGTAAATAATGAATGCATAAATAAGTTAATAAACAAATTATACCGCATAATGGGCCTGATTTGCATATAAGAAGACAATTCACTACACGGAGCTTTGAGAGTCGTTATCTTGTCGTTGAACGGGAGGTGAGTGGCCGTAAAAGTAAATTAATGGACCCATTCTGCAGGATTTACCCTTCCGTAATTTGGGTCAACTCTTGTGAATACAGATAAATATTCGCACGAGGAGTGCCTAATAAAGTTAAACAAGACTTTTGTCCTTAGAAAGATAATACGCAACAATAAAAAGATGGATACGTAGGTACAAGTCCATGATAAATGTACATAAATATAACACTTCTAAAGAGAATAAAAAGGATTTTTACAAAACTGTGGGAATAAAGAGGGGTTGATAATCATATCAACAAAGGACTTGTTATGTTATTATTACCAGTCATCTGTTTACCTATCATTGTATCCCCTTATAATCAAATCCAATAACAAACCAAGCTCGTCACTTGGGGTGAGGGAAGTTTACCTATCTTTATGTGTATTGAATATCGATAGCCTTGACCTCGATAGCAACACAGGGGTTGCTGCAGTCCCCTCGACACATCATTAAACATTTATGCTGTCATGTTACTATAAAGTAGAAGTTAATTTGTCTGTAAACTAGTGCAATTTGAAAGGAAATTCTCTTTAAATGAGGCAATTCTTAGCAAGAACATTGGCAAGATGGACAGCTTCGTGAACTGTCATAGTATATGACTCCATTCTGCATTGGGAGCTGATCCCGGGGTTTACAATGGTCAATAAACAAAGCTCGTAGACTCAGACAATGCCGGCTTCGGTGGCTGGCTAGCCGTATCTCACCATCGCGATCGGGGCGGCGAAGCGTGTCGCTTACGACTGTCGGTGAATACATTTTATTGTCCCATATGCACGCATGTTAACTCACATTCACATAAAGCCAGCGTGTTGTGTAGAAATAAACCCTGCAAATATTATTACGTACATAAACTTTCATATACCTTATGATTATTACACGAAAATCAAGTAAATGATTATGCCTGTTCTTGTGAACACTTGTAAGAATAAACGAACATAACTTTGATTAGATAATCCAATGGAATACGGCGCGTATTCAAATATGACATAAAAGCAATAGTCAACAAAAACAGTTTGCATCAGCACTACATGGTTCTAAAAGAGACACCAACAAAAACCGTTAGAGCGAGACTACTCTAAATAGAAATTGGTGTGAACAAAACCATACAACCAGCCGTAGTACCAATACAATTTATTTAATGTTCTAGCTCTCGCTTTATTCCAAACGAGGTTCCTATCGGATCGGAATGTTACGTACTGCCCTGCACGGTCGCCACTTTCACCTCACAGTTGGAAAGTTGGCAGCGTTTAGCGTTTAGAGACCGACTAAACGTTTATTAAAACTTGCTCGCACAATGTGGTACATTTTTTGCTATAATGTTTGCTTTAAAATATTTAACTAACCATATACAGATTAGCATTTAGGCAATTATTTAATATATGTATATAATTTGCGTTTATAATTGAAAGTAGCTTCAACAAAATAAATTTAACAGAGAATGATTTACCAATTCAAATTGCCACACTGAATGTATACGAAACAACAAGAATAACCGATTGAAAGTAGTGATTTAAATCGAATAACATTGAGCATAAGGATCACGACCTCGATCGATCGCTTAAATGAGCTTAAATGTCACTTGAAGCGGTTGCCACGCGGAAGAGCCGTGATTCTTTGTTCTCAGATGAAGACAAGTCAAAACAATGAGATACTATCGCCACACTGCGAACCTTTACGATAAATCGACATTGTTTACCAGTCAATCCAAGGTGACGCTGCGAGTTTTTAAGTTAAAAATTGAAATGACATGGTCTTATTTTATAAATACTTACTTGTAAACTGTATATGTATCAGATCAGAAATGCATATTTCGAAAGCTGTATTAATATTAACACACAAATGAGAAATGAAGCTGCCCTCATTAAATTTAATAAAGCTAGAACTACTAGATTTCCGAGTCTTCACAAGAGAATCTTGCCAAACAATCCAAAGTAATATTTTAGAATTTATGCTTCAAATCGGCCGATCATAAATAGGAACATAATGGTCTATAAACGTCTTAGCAACAGCTGAAAGTGTGGTCGCGATAGGATCGTTGTCAGTGCCGGAGGGTCAGCGCTTACCTCACGACTGGCGAGGACCGCGACACAGCGTCTCACGATGGAGAGCCGACTACTAGGCAGGTAGTTATCATAAATACTGCTATATCTGGACATGCGGAGACGGCGATCAGTGAATTGTACGCATCAGTATGGCTACGGACGGCCCGAGAAGGCGAAAACAGGAAAGTTTATGGAAGGAATTGAAGGATATACTATAGGCAGCCTTGAAATGCAGAATATCCCCTTGAACATGGTTAATAAGGCATTAACTAAAACCGGAATAGTAGATATCCATACAATCACATTTTTTGCTGACATGCAGATAAAACTAGATATGCATATCTGAACATGTTGCATTAACTGTACTTACTAACATAGTCGTAAGTTTTACTAACAATCTGTTTGAGTCTTGGTCACTGTTATTAGAGCGAAAAATTCTATTCTATTAACATGAGACACGATCATTATTACCTGCGGGGTTAATTCATAACACTAAAAGTTGCAATGGCTTTCATTTTGACTGTTCAACAACATTCATTACGTTATTTACGTTGTTGAGCAGATTTTTTTTTCGAACATAATAAAGCAATGGATTAGCAAATATCTTTCAATTTTTTTTAAGATTGTGGTTGATAGTGTGTTTCGCAATCAAGGTGCTGAATAGGTTAATTGATAGTCATGAAAATTGTGAGTCCTAACATTTATCAGATCATGTCGGACTGCTTCTTGGACTACGTCTCAGTTGACAAGAAATATTTCAAAGCAATATAACAGACAACAGATGCAATTAATATATCAGTTATCTAAAGAATAAACGTGCTTTGACATATTATTTCATCAAATCGCGCTTTTATGGGGCTGACCATAAACAGTGTTTAGAAAATTAATGAAGGCAGCATATAATCGGATTGTAAGATTCTCTGTTTACTTTAGCGCAGAAGAACAATATGCAACGATTAGCTATCAAAGTGAAAACATCATCTGTATTTCAAAAATATTACAGGAATGTAAAATCTTTTTTAAATCAGCACCTCGAGAGACCCACACAGCTTTCATCCAGAACTAAATTTCCTTTTTTTGCATGCCCAAAGTTGGAATGCAGAAAAATATCAAAACGAAACTTTGAGGACAAAAATAAGAAGCAGTTAAAATCGTTTCATGTCTGGAGCTATCAAGCTGATACATTCTAGTCCTCAGATTCATGATGGTCAATGTAAATGATGGAAATCCATTTACTGCCTTGAGGTTCTCTTTTCATCGTTTTTGTATTCTTTCTGTTGATTTAAGGATCTTTTTTTTATTTTCGAACTTAAAGGATGTCTCTATCTTTACTCTTACTTTGGCAAGACATATTGTCAAACCAACGCTCAAATAATCATCCAATGGCGACGATAGGCACAGATACGAGTGGATCAGTGCTTCAACTGAATGTGAAATCGAGATGTCGCCGAGTGTATCTCAAGACGAATGCATGGAACAAAGAGGAATCGATGAGAGTGCGGGAGTGTGGGGATACAGGCGAGTGCACCGACCTCCCCCCCACCCCCACGGGCCGCGGTGCAATTTGTACATTTCAAGTGCATACAAAGGCGATGCGAGGAGGTCGCAGCAAGCTTTGACAGAATTAACTTGTCCGTCGCACAAATGCAACTGCGAAGGCTCACCTTTATTGGATCGCCTGTACAAACGAGACGGAATGTTAGAGGCACTTCACAGTTCATCCCGTTACATGCTGAATGACTTTACAATTTGATTTGCCATCTGCCAAAGGGGCTGCAGCAGCTTTGAGTGTAGAAATTCATTTAAACTCTACTCTGATGTCAATAAATGCAACGACACTTTTAATTAATAAAAAACCGGTCAAGTGGGAGCCGGACTCGCGCACCGAGGCCCCGTACAAATTTGCAAGTATGTATATAAATAGCAAAATAACAAACGGTTTTCGGATTGTTCCTTTACTTGTGCTATATATATACATGGCATTGCTTCTTGCCAAATTTCATGATTCTAGGTCAACGTGAAGGTTTTGATTCAGAACATACGCCCGTATCTTTGATTGCGTTGACTTAGAACTTTGATATTTCACTGCTTCAAGGGATTGCAGCCTTGAGTATTTGATATTAATTTCAACTTGATAACTCCACGCGTTCCTGAGAAAAAGGGTCTGGACTGACGGACAGACAGACGGACAACGAAGTGATCTTATGAGGGTTCCGTTTTTCCTTTTGAGGTACGGAACCCTCAAAACCCTTCAGAACTCCTCATTATAGCTCCGGAAAAACACGAAAATTAGAAGAAGTAATGCATATAGCCCAAATTGCATAACGAGGCCATTGTAAACAAAGTGGGACAAACTAGAGTAAAATAACGAGTCACTTGTTAGGCAATGGCAGTGTGCGCTGAATAAATATATAATGTGGCCACTCGACTGTATAGTATAATGCTCTCCTTGTTATCGACAGCACGTGGATCTAGCTCTACGTGTGTTCTACCGAATGTAAATTACATTCAGTGTACACAAACACACATTACACAGACGCAAATTCCGAGTAATTATGGTGAAACATGATCATGGTAATTAATTAATGAGGTGTAATTGGAGTTAATTTACATGTACAAAAGAAGATTGAAGTTTTTTTCTGGGTAGATTTAAGTTTTTAACACAATATATAATGATTTACACCCAAAATTTAAAGCCCATCTCATATAAATGTGTTGTGTGACTAGCTAGTAGAAGTACCATAATGTAGATGACTGATAATTTTCTTCAGAATCAGCTCCGTTTTGATAATGTGAATATGTATTAATTTTTAATAGGTATAAAATACACATGTCATTGTTTAGTTTGTATAAAAAGAAAAATCTCGTCTAAGCAAAAGCCGGGTCTTTTGAAACGGGTTTTAAACTTATTACCAATAAACAAAAAAAAAACTCTATAGTAATTTATTTGGTGACAAATTATTTTATCGATAACAGGTTGTAATTTTCGTGTTGGTAAATTGTTTAACACGAACATAGAGCGCTCGAACTTAAGACATGCTGAATTTAATTCACTTTTTTTCAGCTGTCTGATAGCTCAATATAAAACCATGTTCGAATAAAGGCTACTACAAACAGGCGCGACACGCGATATAATCGCCCGCGACACAAAGACACCGCCCGTAACTTGACTTGCGGTGCCTTTCTGTCGCGCGCGATTTTATCGCGTGTCGCGCCTGTTTGAAGGAGCCTTAATTCACGATTCACGACAAGCAATTTCTATTTTTTTTCAAAAGGAGTACATAGTATTATGTTTACATAGCTGCCAAAGTTATTGCTGACGAAAAACTCATTCTGAATAATATTTTGTTTGGAGAATCTGCACCACTCTATGAATTACAATCTGAATAATGTTGAAGGATATTGCTAATCCATTGCTTCATATGAACTCATTATTCTAGTACCTAATGAGGGATATAACACATTTTAACATCATTTAGCCTGAACTAAACCGCATTCGACCAGGACCCTAATTGCGTAACACACTATCAATCAGAATCTGAATCATTTTGAAATATATTGCTTCTTGTGTTCGAAAAATTTGTCTGCTCAACAACGTAAATAACGCAATGAATGTTGTTGAACTGTCAAAATGGGGCTATTCCTCGAAACGCAAAACTTTGAAACGCACCAAATGAAACGTCTATCGATATCATTTATTACAAATCCTTCATGCTCTTCTCTATGTTTCATCGTTGATGCATTTCGAGGAATAAAATTAAGTATAATATTTTTATTTTTATCTTATTTAATTTTTTTTTTTCGAGGAATACCCCGTCAAAATGACAGCCATTCCTTCTGTTAGTGTGTTACGCAATTACTCCGTAAGTACTTGACGAATAAAATAATCATATGAGTAATTTTGAGCGGTTGACATGCATGTAATTTAGACAACAGCAATTATGTTACATTTTGATATATCCTCCTAACTGCATAGATATTAATTAGTCGCTGTTAAATAAATTCTATCAAATTAATTAATTATTCTAGTCACAGTTTCGCACTGATCTTTTGATATCTAAGTCAAGCTGTGACACATTAAATATGAAACTATTATTACTCGTATTTTATCGTCCACACTATATGTCAAGGTGACACTGACATGATAATTACACTAATTTATTTATGTCTAGCTCGCCTTCTGTGCGAATTCGGCCCTTCACTCTATTATATCGCAACGTTTATCATATATTATTAATACAATTCCAACAAGAAACAAATTAGGTATTTTTTGGAAACTAGAAAAGCAGACGAAGTCCCATAATTATCGACTATATCGATAAATTACAAAAGTTTAAAACTTCAACAATATTTTTTAAGTCATAATGCTGTGAAGTATTTTATATCAATATTATTACTTTTTGTATCGTTTACAATGTGAACGAACACAAATTTTGCGGATATTATCTCTAGAATGATGCTTCTTTTTACTGTAGTTGAACCATAAACAGTCATAAATGGATATAAATGACACATTTTCGCATGGTAAGATCGTCAAGGAGACGTAAAAAATTTTAACGCGACTCGGTAACCGGCTGCGATCGAAACATTCCCAGAGCAGAAAAAGTGGAACGGCTCAACAACAGGCATTCCTTTTGCCGATGAATTGCTTTATGGAATGTATCGGTGAACCTCATTGGAACTGAAGCCATCACTGCTTCAGCTGGTAATTATTCCCGGAAAAATTTGAGTGCTTTTAATTAATTATTTATTTAAAAAACTAATAAGTTATGTTATTTTACCTTTGGGTCAAAACTGAACGCGGTCTCCGGCCTCAATGGACATGGAAGTCCACACTTACAAGTGCCGGTTGTCTGAAGATAGTCCCGCAACTGTGGAAGAGTACTCAATGCTGTTCCGCTTGGACTGCAACAAAAATGATCAATATTAAGGTTTTAACATAGAATGACTGAGTAGCAGTTATCGAAGATGTGGGATATAATAACAAAATGTTTTAAAAATTCAGGTAGCACCGCTAAACGGTGTCACCATTAAACCTTGGGTACCGAAGTGAGCATAATGAGTGTTTATGACTAAATTGCTAGCACGTATTCGACAATTGATCTACGAGGTTAGGTAAAAGTTCGTGGTGGTGTAGCCTTGGCTGAGTGACGCTCGTATTTGGGAGATAGTAAGCTATTGACCCTGACTTTTATACGATAGCAACCTTCTTCAAAAGTTCAAAAACTCTGCTTATTTATCTACAAATTATGCTTAAACTGCAGCCGCAAAGTAAAGCATGACTGCATAAAACAATAGCTTTCACTTAATAAACCGTGCATGTTTGAACTAATGGGAGAGGGGAAGCAGTGATTCATGTAAACGATTGAAGGCGTATTTATTGAAAGCGCATGATGCAAAAGCTTCTAGTCAAGCGTGATCGCACCCCAACTCGAGCGGGTTAATTAAACGGCTAACTGACTTCAGTTCGGTCAATCGATAGTCATTTCTAAACCTCTTTGAGCTTACCTCGGTGCTCTCTACATCATACGATATATTAGAAGTCATACATCATTGGGTTACTCATTAACCTAGTTAACTAATCGTGCAAATTCTTTTCTGCTTTCTATAATGAATTTTTCATCATGACACCTTGTCTGCTACGTAACTTTGCCGCAAATTGTGTCGTTCAAAAACAGATTGTAACCACGCAATAACCCAAAGGGCTATTAAGAACAATTTGCAAACAACACAATCCTTTTACGATGACAGCTCGGAGCATAGCTTGCCGCCATTATTACACCTCGATTCGCTTTACAAACAGCCTCTTTCATAAATGCTCCACATGATAATTCACGCCGATTGTTCACGGTCTGGTACACTTGGTCACGGACTTGGTAAAGGTAAACCGCAACCGCAAAAAAGATTTTTGTTTACCCGCTTTTTATTCATGCGCGGAGTCTGCGGCTTTGACCACTATACGGGGTGTTCGCGGTCGGATAGAGAGTAAACGGGGAAATTCGTTTTTTGCGATCGCGTGCATGTTTGGGGGAGCGTGGACGTAGACAGCTGCCGATAATAATTACTCTACACGCGAATCCTTTCGCACCTTGCGGCCGCTACTATCCCATTTACTAATGTATTACGCCAACTCGTCAGTTAATTCCTAAAATGATAATAAAATCACTATACCACGACATAATCATGACATTTAAATAGTAGCAAATTATATCTTTATTTTTTTTTAGTGATCATGAAATACTTAAGGCTACGCCGACCGCCTAGTGGCGCCCTCATCCTTTGTTTGGTTATTTCTTTTATTTTAGAATGAAGATGCAGAAAATAAGCTTAGCACTTTTGGTTGTGCTCCACAAGATTATACGTAAATATTATTATAAACGGTAGTTTTACATTGTTTACTTTTATAATAATCACTAGAACGGAAAATAGTGCCCAATATTATATTATACATATAACCAAACAAAGGATGCGGGCGCCACTGCGCGGTCGGCATTTGGTCGGCGCCCTCTTAAATAAATGGACATTTAAAAAAGTACAATCGTTCATGTCTGTGACAAACAACTATTGTAAAACTTTTGCATGTCTACAAATTATTCGGGATCAAGAATCTGCCGGAAGTGCAACAAAGGAAGTCTAGACGGATACTCTCTACATCGTCGTCACCTAATACAGCAGACACCATTCGAACACATCAGAAGATAAACAGAATAAGAGCAGCCATAAAGTCCGTTCTTAATGTTGCTGTTAATAAAATAAACGAATCGAAAATAAATCCTATTAAAGTCAATGTGTCACAGAATGTTCCACGAAAACAAGACACACTAGTGTGTTATTATGCAGACAGTCATCTTTCATAGCCTTGAGAAATACTTATTTATGACTAATCGTAGTCGCTGTACAATTTATCCTCATTGACAAACGAAAACAGATAATAAAAATAAGATACACGTTAAACTTAATTGTTTTATTTTATTCTAAAAACAAGTTAGCCTCGTTTTTTTCAATAAGTTGTTAGAACACATAACTTTGTGCGTACCTAGGAGGTTTACAAGAATAAGAAAATTAATTGTGTTTATAAGTAGACATTTTACTTTTCGTAAGTTAGGGTACGTGCCAAAACTGTGATACAGTATGAGCATAAATTCAAAGAAAGTTCAAGTTTTACATAACACTAGCCCTGCATTTTTAGTTTTAGGAGAAACCAATAAGGCGTCGAATACGCGCTTTTGGAAAAAAAATACCATCTTGTATTGCCAAAAAATAATGGACTTTTGGCTCATTATTCAAGTGGAGTATTTTTCTACTCCGAAAAACATAAACACACAAAACACAAACATATCGAACATACGAGAAAGACAAATTCGTTGTTACCCAGAATCACACTTGGAACTAATCAAAGTGTCAAGGTGTTCTAGAGAGGTTCGCGAAACTTAGCAATGCTCCACGAGTCTGTCTCATTATTGACTGCTGAAATCTTGCGGAAGCTTTCCAAAAAAGCTACTACATACTACGAACGTACGTACCTACGTACTTGATATGTATTGTGAGAACATCATTTCGTCCGACAGTTTGAAAATCTCTCAAAGATCGCATAATCTGGCAAGTACTCACATCTAGTCTCATCCTACATACCACAAAGCCTTTTGAATGACATCAACCCATGTAATAAATATAGTTTTGGTAAAGAGGTGGTGGCGAACAAGTACATAGGTAAGAGATGCATTGGACCAATGAATTAGGTATCATCAATAGTTTTCTCAGCGCATGACAAATAATGAATTTTATAGGCAAAATTTTGCTACTTTGGGTTATTGCAATTTTCTTAAGGATCTTTTATTTTATTGAAAATAAATTATAGCCTATGTTTCTAGCTGATAATTCAGCTTTCTATTGGTGAAACAATAGTTAAAATCGGTCCAGTAGTTTCGGAGCTTATTCGGTACAACCAACAAACAAAAAAATCTTTCCTCTTTAAATAATACTACCTGTTACCCGCGACTTCGTCCGCGTGGAATTTAACAAAAAAAGTTATTGTTCAGTTCGCAGAGTTTACGATCACTTATTGATTCTGTATTCCGCGTAAAGAAATACCTTATGCTAATTTTAATGAAATTCTTCTATTTTATGAATCGATATTTTGTCTTTGTACATATTTCTCCATTTAGTTTTTTTTTTTCGTTTTTGCATTTTAGTATTTTTACTTTTTCGTATTTAACTTTATTTAAAAATTTCTTTATATATTTGGTGTACGATTTTCTTGGGCTTAAACAACAACACTACTGGCATTCTTCGCACGTGAACATGCCACAATGCCATAAAGCAACCCTTAGTTAAATCTATGCCAGCTTTGCTTAACGTTTGCCATTGTGACTTGTCGATTGTCATAGCAAAACTGACATTGATAGGGAATCTTTTGAATTCAAATGGAAAATTCGGCGGTATTATAGCAATCCGTGGTATAAATACTATCTTACCTTTTCCACATCCGGATATTATACGACCTTCTATAACGTTTCTTTGCAACGACACTACTCGCAACCTAGTACCATTGCAAAGTTTCAGCGGGTTTAAATTACGGAGTGGTATGATGGGCACGCCAATCTTAAGTTCTAGTTTGTGAGGGGGTAGGTAGACCAGGAACAATTATACTGTTTAAAAATTCTGTTGGGTAATTAATCACTTCATCCGGATTGCAAACTGTATTGATGGAAAGGTATGTTTGTGATTCACCAGATAGCTTATCTAAAATGCGCTGATTAAGCGCAGTAACCTTGTCGTTCATATGTGCTAAAATTGATCTTTCACACAACCACGAATCTTCTTTGATATTGAGATTGTGAATATTATCATAAACACTATGTATTAAAATTTCAGTGTCCGCCACAACCTGACAAAGACCGGTAGATGGTTCTATATCATGAGTACTATTCACTTCTGGACACTTTCCCTCTCCAACATCATGAAGAATTTTGCTAAATTCAGAATCGGCTGAATGTGCTCTAATTACAAACAGACACTCCAATTTTATTTGTTTGTCATAGAAGATGTAAAGATTTCATTTCATTTGTTTTAATTTTTTTTCGTGGGACCCTACTTTTTTTCTAAAATAAACGTAGCCTAAATTACTCCTTATTACATCAGCTATCTGTTAGGGAAAGTCCCGTCAAAACCGGTCCAGCCGTTTCAGAGATTAGCCGGAACAAACAAACAGACAGACAAAAATTGTAAAAAATGTATTTTTTTTATATGTACCGTGTATTAAAGCCTCTTTGATAATCTGCTACAGCTGAAGAGACATAACTTGTCAATGTTTTTCGTTTGTTTTTTTATTTTTGTCTGTCACTGTTCAACTTGTCATCTAAATACATTTTCTTCAGACATTATATTTACTTTTATTCCTATTAAAAACCTCGCATCGTTTCTGCAAACGCTTCACCGCAAAGACAGTACTCTGCTACAGTAGGTACATCCATAGTAAAAAGCGATTATTTTAATATTACAAACAGACACTCCAATTTTATTTATTTGTATAGGTGAGTATAGAAGTATAGATTAGTATAAATAATATCATCTGAAATCTAACATGGCGTTTCTCATGGCTTTACTGATGTGTCCTATGACGGACCCATCAATTTCTTTCTCGAATATGTCTACTTTATATTATAATGATGTAAGCCTTAACCGTAATGATCGAACGAACCAATATCGACCGGAATAAAGCTCCGGAGATGTATTAAAGATCTCCGGTGTTTTATAAATATTTTCTTAGTAGTAGCAACACTATTGGTAGTTATATAATTTTCATATATTACTCATCCATCTAGTAAGAAGATCTACAGCCCTGTTTTAAACCACACACGTAAAGTAATTTAAAGTGGCTAAAGACTTCATCAAGTAAAGAAAAACTCCATAAGGAAAACTATTAATAATCATACACGAACAATACAGCCTTCAGTTTCCTGTTTTTGTTGCTGAGCGAAAATAAAGATAACATCGATAGCTGTATACCGTCTCCGAGAGACATGGTATTATTGGCCTCTAGTATTGTGATTGATCTCATTTCCTTTGTGACCGCCGGGGCAATGTATAATGGGTGAAATATTCTGGCGCCAAGCCAATGTACGCTGCCACACAAAACATGACGACATTTTGTTCCACTAAAAAATTTAATGATAATATCAGAATTCAAAATTGCTTGGGTTGTGAGCAAGAATTGTTTGTTTACGTAAAGACAACATCCTTTATCAATTGAAGCTGGTCGTCAAGTTATGTTCGCTCATTTTGTCTAAATTGTAACTTCCAATTTTCATTTTGTAAACTTTGTGTCGTCTGTCGTCGACAACTGAAGTCATTTTGTTATAGGTGTCCTAATTGTGAAATATTCAACGATGTCGAAACATCCAACCGACTCAAACTTTGCAATAAGAAAACATTTAATAATTTAAAAAACATAAAAAAGAAAGAGCGCACATACATCAGTCAATTTTCAAACAAATGTTTCAATTATGACAACAAGGACATTATCCAATATAAACAGGGTGAGTGTCGACTCGACTCAATGCCTGTAGTCGATAACGAGTTGAGTCACGAAAGGGTTTCCCTAAATGACTCATTGGCGACTTACTCGACCCGACCGAATAGCCAAATGCAAAAAGAGCGTTTTAATTTGATAATTGCGGCTGATATTTAAGTTAGAACATTGTTATAAATTGAGCAAGTTCGGTGTCAGAGTTTACTCCAAACTTTTTTCGCAGCTTCCGTTAACTTAAACTATGTAGTATGAATAGGAACATCGAGGGGCAATTCTCGTAATTTTAAGAACGTTCACAGTCTGATCTCAGTCTCAATCTGTCAAAAAACCTCGAATTTCCCTACATTTTGACAAGTTTTTGACAATTTGCTTGTCGCCGAGATGAGACTGCGACTAGATTTTCAACGATTTAAGTTACGAGAATTGGCCTTCTGGTATGTTCAAATTGGGAATACGATCTTTACACAGAACCAGGTTAGATTCATTCCCAATTCGATTAGGCAAATGTAGAGTGCTTATTCGAAGAACACAATACGTAACTTATTAAAAGCTAAAATACATCACCATAATTATGGAGTCTAATCTAAAAGGAAAGGATGAATAAATACTACCAAAGCTATTAAACCACTGCATTGAATTATATGTAGAATATAAAGAATTTACCATGAATCGTAAAACACGTTCACTTCCCGAATTACGAGACAACCTACAGAGCCTTGCGCTGCGGCTACGCACGCACATCAAATACTTAAATCATTACAAAGCCTTTAGATGCTACAAAAACGGCATATAATATGCTAGCTACAAGAACCAATCAAGTTCATTTTCGTTGAAAAAAAATATATATACATAATTATATAAGGCTACAAAGTGTAAGTCAGGAGTTGATGAAACGTTTTTGCAGTGAATTCTGTAAAGTAACAAATAGAAAGTTCATTAACTTTTAAGTAAGTACTTGTTTTCAATCTGTCCTCGTCTATGATATTATACAATCATCATAATATGATTTACAATCATCATAACTGCAAATCCAAACGAAATATATCGAAACAGGGTCATATCGATGAGTTGGTAAACGGGTAAGTTACAAATTGAGCTTTTATTTATTCATGTGAGGGGAACGCGAGGTTGAAATGGGTCGAGGCCGCTTTATAAAGGACACTCTTAGCTCGGTGGTAAAGGGTTTATCAAATATCAATGTTGTTCTATTGAGAGTTAAGGTACGAGTTCGTAGCCGACCGCATACAGTAGCAACAGACGACGTGTCGCTACGACACTACTGGTTTGTATGTATTTGTATGGAATACCTTCCGCCGCGCTACTATATTTAAACATGTGGAGCGATGGGCAAAGTTCGTCACTCACTGGACGCCTGAGAGGACATCGCCGTCGAGGTAGACCACGGCGAAGGTGGTGTGACGATGTGATAACATTTGCAGGGCCAGCATGGCCAAAGATAGCACAAGACAGGGAGGTTCAGAAGAAAAAATAAGTTATTTAATCTCCTCGCCTGCTTCCAACTTTTATTTAATTTAAAATAAGCTTGTTTTTAGCTTTACAGATTTTTTTAACTTAATTTTTTTACCGCGGTCGGGTTTTTATTTTTATAATTAAGTAATTATTTATTTCCAGCGTTTTAGTTTGCAAATGTGAAAGATTTCACATACGATTTAGTTATTGGTGTTTTTTACGATTTGTCACTTCGAATTACGATTAATCATAATTATAAGTTGTATACATATATTTTTGTAATCACCCTTTAAAACCCGTTATTTTGATACCCCACACGATAGGTTTTCAGAAAAAAAAAATATTTTGAAGACATAAATTATGGCGCCAAAAATCGACCATTTATTTATTTTTTCAATTTTTGATATACTCGGTGTCACTCTCACAATTAAGACGAATCTAACGGCACCTCTCAAGCTGAAATCGATCAAGCCGTTTAGGCTACAGAGCGTGCCAAAGAAATATACATACATACACTCGAAAAACATAGCCCTCCTTCTGGCGCAGTCGGGTAAAAAAGGGAGGCCTTTGCCCAGCAGTGGGAGGAGAAAACAGCTAAGTAACAAAAAAAATTTTGATGATACATAAGTATTTGCATGAAGTAACAGATGTTGCGTTATAAGAAAAAAATAATGTATTCAATGTAGCAGACTTAAGTAGTTCGTCCTTATTTGAGGCTGAAATAATGAATTCTTATAATAAGTGACTCAAGGCAATTAAATGCATGAAATGATCTGCAATATCGTGTTATTAATCGATAAAATAGATTGCAGGTTTTAATTTCTGCTACAAGGAGACTTGTGATTTGCGACGTCACAAAACATATCTGGTACTGGTACTACATTTATGTAAGGTCACAGAATAACTAATAGTACTAACAGTAAGGTGTGATTCTAGAGTTTCTTTTTCCATGTGTGATGCTTATGTAAATATTTTAATTGCAGCGAGATGTTTTGGGATACTTTTAATGATTCGAATAAACTCATGGCTAATGTCAAGATTAATAAAAGTGGCTTCAAAAACAAATATGTAATCAGACTGATCTGCTTGTTAACCTCAATAGCATTTAATTTAATTAGAGAATTGGTAAGTAACAACTGCATAACGACTATAAAAATGATAAGGGTGAAAGTATCATATTATGTAGCTATTACGTAATGGTATTAGACTTCAGGTGAATGGCCGGACCTATGCGACAAGTACTCGCTCCACGAGTAAGCGATCAACCAACCCCCACTTTATAGATTTACCAACGAGAAACGTTGGTAAATCTATATCTAATCTAAGCTTGAGGAATTAAGGACTATAAAATTTCTCATAATTTTTATCAATACTATTAAGTTAAAGTACTTTAAGTTTGTGCCCTTACTTAAAAATTATAATTGTACTGTTTCAGAAACTAGATAATTTAATTAAGTATCTATAAATCTATAAGAACCTTCTAATTTTATTTCATGTCTCTTGAGCATCCGAGATTTCGAACTTTATGAAACCCTACACCTAATTAATAAATAAAGGATTACATGACTTGATGCCTTTATACTTTTAAATAGAAATACTAATTAAGAATTTAAGACCGTCCATTTATAGAAGTTATTTTTATTTTTTTCCAAAGATTCTATTTTAAAATAGTTACCTTCCAAGTACAAAGTATTGATCTCTCCAGCCAGTACAGTACACATAGGTATCTATCTAGATAAATAATTACACATTAAAATAAAACGATATCACAGGTGAATAAAATGTTGTCCAGTCAAGTTCAGGTTTGCAGGTAACACCTGCCACATGCCAAGCGAAGCCAAGCGCCGCATCGAAAAGCAAATAAATTCACTTGAATACTGCAGGACGTGTAACGTCGCCTAGTTTTTGCAAGGCATATTTCAAAGAGTTTTTCTTAGATTCGCATGGCAACCTTGACTCGATCCCCTCGGCTACGCTTCTGTGGGAACGATTGAGAACACATTTCATTTACTTCGTCCGTCTGGAGCCCATGTGAGCTGACGCATCCGGCAGACTTCACGCAGGGGTCGTACGCCATTCGTCGACGTTCATGTTTATTTATCTAACTTTGTTAGGTATATAAAATATATATATACTTTGTTGTCTGGCATTTTTGCTGAACTGGGCCTTTTTGGCGCAGCCGTGAGGCACACTTTCCTGCTAATTTCTTACATAGAACTTTGCACTTTTTATTTTTATCTTAATTTTTGTTTTTATCTGATGTACCACTATTGTCTGACTATCTGTATTGTGTGTCTTTTAGTCTGTGCTAAATAAATGTATTTTCATTCTTTTTCTTTCTATACATATAATACCATGGGATTATAAGGTTGAATTATGCTTGCTTGGAAAATTATACCAGTATCTGTTACTTTGTTTTTTCTTTATATTTTTCATCTTCGTAAATAATTGGACAGACTAAATAAACATTGCAAATTAAAGGTACCTACTTAATGATTTTTTATATCTGTGTTATTTTAGCCAGTTTGTTTTTGTTTTTCCCCTCTTTGGTCAGAAACTCCGAACCAATCATGATCAATATTTTATTAAAGAACGTACTTACTGTGAGCATTCACTTCATGTTTTTTTTTTTGCAAACATTCATTGCGCGTTCATCATGAAACAGTTTGGTGAGTACGTGATTCCAAAACAAATTCTAAAGGCGGTTACTGACCGGGCGTTACGGGGCGTTATGTAACGTGTTACACAGCGAGCGTTCGTGCAGTCAGTACGGGGAAACAAGGCGTTTGCAACGAGCAATGAGCGGCTCGCTGCGAGTGCTCCACCCCGCTGTCGGTTTTTTGGCGAATCCTTTGTGTCCAAACACTATTTCGAAGGTACGCGGCTGATTTTACGTTCCAAGGTATTCGGCTGATGTGACACACTATAATCATGCCAAACTGCGGTCGCGTACTTTTGGCATAGTGTGTTTCGACATTTTGATTGTTATGCGCTTCAGTCAAGTTTAGTCAGACAGTCAATTTTGCACTGTGTCAGTCTATAATTGGATATTGCATTACTGCGTTTGTTTTTGATGCACCACCCGCATCAAAAACCAATTTGCGGAGAGCTGAGAGAGCTCAAAGAGCTGTACTAAAGGTTGTGTAAAAAACCATACCGATATTCAATTATACAACTCTACGAGGACTGTGAGTTCCTGACTGTTAGACAACTGTTCATTCTGCAGTCAGCCCTCAGGACTCATAAATCCATGCCCAAATCAAATACTATAAAGCGCACAAATATCCCGTCAGGCGTTAAACATAAAACATCTTTTTTTCAACACCATTTTTACGTTTTATGCCGGCGCTACACATTGGCCTTATCCATTGGTTCAGACTTGGCACCAAATCCAATGTTGGGCAAAATCAGTAAAATCTTGTCCAATATCGATCCAGGCCCGATACATACATTGGAGCCAATGCTCCAAGGCTACATCCTGGGTCAAATTATGTCCAATGTGTGGCCCCAGCATTAAGTAAACATTTATATAAAAATCTGTATAAAAAACTAAACATACTGGATTTAAATACTATATATGTTAAAGAAAGAAATAAGTCAATGACTATTACAACGGGACTTTGTGGCAACAGAGAATCTGCTAACTTACATCTCTTAATAACACGTGGCACAAGCGTCGATTCTAGTTACTTCGGGCCTTTAGTTTATTAGTTGTAATTATTTGTTGTTAAAAAGATGGAATGGGACAAAGAGAAAACTGTATTTTATAGACAAATATAGAGAAGAGCCTGCTTTATGCTGGAACCCTGGTCGTCATCCAGAACATTATAATAACAACAAATCTGGAGCACGGGCGAGCAAAGAAAACGAAACATGCATGTTACACGGATTTTAGAACACGGCGTAACGTAACATGCTCGCTGCAAATGGTACATTACGGCCCGCAACACCGGTCAGTACCCACCTTAATAGCTGTGCTCGTGAACGAACGTTCTTTGCGTAACAAAAACTCTTGCAAAGATGATACCAAAAAAAAAACATCAGATATTTTGCAGCCTATCATTGTCATAACTCACAACTAACAATGTTCAATTTTTAAGATCCAATTGCGGTTAGCGGTTTTCCTCGTAATAAATAGATCGTCAATTAAATTATAATTGACTAAAGGTGGTACTTACATTTAAGTAATTATAAATCAGCATGCTATTTAATTAATCCAGATAATAATACCGAATGATCATAAACATTTTAGTCTGTCAGCAAGTAAGTAGTTATGGAGCTAAAAACAAGCTAGAAGTTGTTAGATACACCAAGTTTGAATAATTACACGTCACGACGTTCAAACAATCCAGATTTAACTTTAGCAATTAAGAATAGTGAGACTAATGGCCGCATCATGGATGTTAAATTCGTTTATTTGTTGTTGAGACGTTCTCCACCCAGAGTCGGCGGCGTGCCTCATTTAATGGAGCAATAAAAAATGTTCGACTGTGCTTACGTAATTCATATTATTTCCGCGTCGAAGCCAAAGCGGAGGTCAACGCGCGTATGATCTCGCCTCCCAGCATCATTGTCACTGTTCCATAAATCTTAAACCAGATTACTAGATATTCTTTATAAGGTGCCAGTAATAGTCATGAATTCAAAGACGCGCTGATACAACTCTGCATGCTGTTTTGATTGCTTAATTGAATTACCTCTCAAATACAGATATTGTTGCGACCTTGCTCAGACATTACAAAACTTGTTTCTAGCTTTTAATTGTTAAGCAAAAAATATGACTACCTATACTCATAATTTTATTACAGTTGAAGCGATTTAGATCGTGAGTGTCGACTTGTCGAGGTATTCTTATATTGGGTCTGTAGATAATACAGACTTTGGACCTGGATATCCATATACTTACTAATATTATAATAGCGAACTACTTACTAATCACACTAATATTATAAAGGCGAAAGTTTGTGAGTGTGTGTGTTTATATGTATGTTACTTGATTGTATTTGGATGAAATTTTTCACACAGATAGTTTATAACCAGGATTAACACATAGGCTACTTTTTATCCCGATATTCCCACGGGATCGACACTTATGAGGGTGAAACCGCGGGGCGCTGCTAGTAATGCATATTACTTACTGGGTTTTGTGACATCAATATAAAAGACACTTAGAGCGACACCAAATTAATTTCAGTTAAACCTTAGTGAGAGTGATCTCTTCGCTTTTTACGGTGTTCACTGCTCTGGGGTCTATACGTTTCGTGAATTAGATCTCTAGAAAAACGATTACGTATTCGTAATCATTTTAGTCAACTTGAAACAATCGCTATTACAGATTGGAATGAAAAATATTTCATATAACACTGGAAAAGACTGGCTTGTGAATATTTATAAATGTTATAATTCACCTTACATAAGTTAAACATTTTAACAATAGATATAAAAGTCTATATTGTAAACGATGACTAAAAGAAAGTTGGAACGAATTGTAAATCGGATCAGAGCGCCTGGTGACGCCCATCAAATCCGTCGAAACAATTGAGAGGAGCCGTATGAGTTGAAGACGGACAATCCAACATTGTGCAATACCTCACAAAGGCCGGAGAAATCCATGCGTATACAATGCGACTTTCGAAAAAAAACCAGACGGTGTTCTTTGCCTCGCTTGTGATGGTGGCTATTATAAATCAGTTGAGTAATAGCTAGTCCCCAACGTCAATAAGCACACTGACAATAGGCGTGGCGACAGTATCAAATAATCAAAGATTTAATGATTTTAGGGGAAAGTACACATTAAAAGGATTTAAAACACTGATTTAGTTTTATTTAAAAACTTGAGATTAATCGGATTTTCACTAAAATAAAAGATGAAAATACGGCATTCGGCCATTTTGACTGAAACGCCAATCACAGCGCATGACGTCACGCCTATGTAAACATCACTTGCGTTTTGTTGACTACTACCTATTACGCATTTGGATCGATTTTTTATTAATTTAAGTGTAATTTATCCACTCCACTTGACTCTACAACACGAATCTATAACAACATGGTTTCGCCTTGCGAGCTTTAACCATTGAACTCTTATTATTTGCTTGTTTGGGACATATATAAACACCTTGTTGGGAGTGGTTATTGATGTGTTTTTACACTGAGGCACTGCACACCACTTTGGAATTCATTTTTATCAGATGAAATATGCAATGTTTGTTTTGTCAACACGCGCAGTCAGAGGAAAGGTAAACACTAAACGTAAAATGTGTCAAATGTGTCAGCTTGACACATTTGACGTTTAGTGTTTACCTAGGCGTGACATCAGACCCGACGCCATGACACTGCGAGCTGTTTTCGCGCGCTATTGAAAAAAATATTAGAAAAATGTCTTTAAACTTCGTTCAACTTTATTTTATAACCGAAATATAGGTTTTTTCGTAAATAGTAAATGTGTATGTACATTACGGAAGAGGATTTCAAAATCATTCGTCATCCCTATTGACACAAAGAAAAGTGAAAAAATAAGATTTTTATTGTTTCTTGTAACATAATTTACGACGGTCGAACATCTGTTTGAGCTATTGCCCCGTCTGAGGAAACAATCGTTTCCGATTTTGACGTAACAAGCCATGATTTCTGATTAGACTGCCTTCTGGTTTCACAATTCTAAATTAATTTACTTAGTATGATTTCATAATGACACTACAGTACTTAGTAGATTGATTAAATCTCAATAGAACAAAAGTGTATTGTCAACTTGCAAGAAATCACTAGGAAGAAAAAGTAGTGCAGTTACAAGGAAGCTTGAAAGCAAATTAAATATGTACAACTTTATGGTACTGTGTGCACGCGAACGAAGTGTTTGTTACAGTATTGTTCAGTTCTTGGGCATTGTACCCTACAGCAATGACAGATAAGGGCAGGTTATGCGCATAGAGTCCACGATACAAAATAATGGAATCTGTTGAGTTCTGAGCTCAAACCTCTTCGTAAGTTAGTCCAGTTAGTGATACGGCACGCGGCAACGTAGGCATCGATAATAAATATGCCGTGTCACAAACCGCAGAATATTAAAATACCAGACATGAACCTAGTTTTTTAAATATTCAGTACAAATTACATTTAACATTCATAACATTTAAATTGTCACTTTATGCTGTTTATCAGGAAGAACCGTGGAAGGCAGACATAGTTAATGCCATGGATTGTACACACACGTCTTTCTACTTCCAGACCCCAGTGATGCAATTTTCATGTCGGTGTCATTTGCACGCTGAACATCAATAATTACTAAATAGGTAATCAAACAATCAAGATTTCATTAGATTGTCGTATTGCAATTTTTCCGTTTCAGATTAACAATTTTTCCGTCATCGTGTATAGGTTATGAATATCACAACAGTTACATAATGATAATCTTTTAGAAAACGTTTTACCTTTGCGTATGCTATACTTTTATTTTATTTTTTTATTATCACTACCCAGATTTTGGTGGATTTCAAGAATCCTATGGCTTTTAATCATACTCTTGCCTTTCACTGCGTATAATATTCAGGCGGATTTTATGGGATTCAAAAAATTCATAATTAGATATGGGTTATAACTTTATGAGACATGTATTTTTTTATATGCAGGTAACGTAAGTCCTGATCTGAGGGTTCATAGTTTCATACCAGTACATATACGTGTCAAAAGAGTGTATTCTCAATGTATAAAATTAAGAAAACATCAACATCAATAACGTATTGCAACCAGATGCTCACACATTTATGATCACGGCCTATTTTCTGACAATCGACTAATCATGTTTACTATGACAGTTAAAATTATGCAGCTGCCCAGGATTTAATATATATGATATTAGGAAGACTCGAGGGTACTGAAAATAGGGCAATGACTTGATCTATTGATTCTGATACTAGTTCATACTGAAATAATGGACAAATCCTCAATTCCAAATCCGTTGCTGAACTCGTTGTTCAAAGAGACAGACTTAACCACACAGAAGACAAAAGAAAAGACATGAGAATCTTAGCCCTCAAGCTTCCAAAGTGTAGCAATGTCGTATAAGCTGGCAATCTTCGCAACTCGAATGTTAATAAAAGTTTTATGCTGTCAAGGATCATTCTTTTTAACGTTCAAGTTACGAAATAAATGGGCATTATAATGCAAATGTTTAGCACATGCAATTATACGATCTGCAAATAAAAGGGACTGCAGCCGTTTGGTCCAAATGCTCAGTTTTATTATTAGTGTAAAGTAACTTTCTTCACTTACATCGAGAACGTCCGCACAGCTGCCGGACTGGTTTGTCCACTTGTGCCGGATTGATTTAACGTTAACACACGATCCGCGGTGCTCGCGCCGCTGTATTCCACCAATACTTCATTACCGCTCAACCATCTCGAACATTGATCGTTAAATAATATAATTTGAGAGGGTTAACAATGCGCAACCGCAGACTACGACGGACTCAGTAGAATTGATTTAATAATACTTCATTATTTTAATTTCATTCATTCTTAAGTTCTTTTCAATAAGTTGAATAAGCTAACATTTGCATTAAGATATTTTTATAGAAGATAATGCAAAGTATTTCATGCAGGATGAATCTTTTTGATAAAGGCTTGGCAGATGGCGGACTACGAAAGATCAGACTACCGAAGCCGTTATTCTGTTCTTCATTTCGTATTGACGGTGCATCTATATTAATATACTGTTTGGGCCCAGTAGGCCAACTTTCTTGCGGTGTCAGAGGCTTTGTTCAGATCGTCAAGAGCGCAGGTGAACGGACATTTGGGACACTCCAGCAAATGGTTCATAGTCTGATCAGGAGCACCACACTCGCACTGGGTGTGAGATAAATAAATCAATAATACCCCATTTCGTCAGATCATGTTTGCAGGGGGCTAATTTGGGTACGCAATCGATTGAGTACTTTCGAAATAAACATTTCACGACCGGAAGGCGAGTGTGCCACAATTTGCTTCGCTTTTTAGGTGGCCTTGTAAGTGCTCATATACACCGTGTCGACGGGAGCCGTAGACGGCTGCAGTTGCCTCTGACGTCGATGCGTCGACGGCTGCAGTTACCTCTGCCGTTTTGGCAACGTGCTGTTCGTGTATATGAGCAATTGAGCACTAAGCCACGTTATCCATCTGGATTATTCAGACCAAAAATTCAAATATCGTCCTGAAAACCAGGGCTGTGACTCTAGCATAGTGTCACAGGGCGGCGTTAGAGCTGTGGGCGTTTTGCTTGGATGTGACGAATATTTTGTTTATATTTTTCTTTGCGTCATGTTTACCGCAAATAAATATATTTTCTTCCTTTTTCTTTATTATCCAAATGACTATGAGTGGTTAAGATGTCCACCTATATACAAAGTACAAATAAACCTAATTGGACTTGACATAAAGGTGGACAATGCGTTTATCGCCTTACAGGCGACTTCGATAGTCAAATTGGCTACTTACGAAAAATGTATATGAATACCAGCTCTCTGCGTTTGTTATTATCGACTTAACATTTGTTCAAATCGACGTGTTAGCGTTAGAAATTGTGCAGGATTATATTCACTTGCGACAATTTATTAAGCTGAATTATATTGATGGTAGAAACATTAAAAAGAGCCGATGAAAGATCCAATTGGGTTATGTTTGTAGAAAGCTCCTTTAATAGCTTTGCCTTAACCAACTCACTGGTTACATCAACATTCGAATTCTCTAAAGAATAATCGCAGCCAGAGATCCATCGTCGATCTTCTTACCAATATCTTCAAGATCTTGAACAGTACTCATAACGGCATTAATATAAGATTCTGTGTCTTGGAAATCGGTCAAGGTATATTTGTATAATCTTCGCTCTAGAGAGAGCCTTCAACCCTTACCTTTATCCTCGTATGCCCTTTGTAAAGCACTCCAAGCCTCCTTAGCGTTTTTGGCATTTCGTACGTGCGAAATTGCACTTCCGTCTACCGTAAGGCATATTTTTGACAACGCCTTCTGGTCATTACGAAAGCGCACATACTCCGCCGTTTTATCAGAATCAACGTACCTAATGATGGACGTCCACAGCTCTTCATGAATGAAAAGCATCCTCATTTTGAACTTCCAGGTTGGGTATCTGTCTCGGTTTATTAACATCTGAATACCTTGAAAATTCATACTATTCCCTGATATTATCTACTTTTTAACAATAAGAACTTCGTGCTGATGTGTTGAAAACTACAGAGGAACCCTTCTCTACTACTTCCTTACTTCTTGATATAAAAGCTTTGGTTCAAATTAAAATTCAATACTTTTCATTTATTAAGCTTATTCTTTCAACAATGTTATATTTGGCATTCAAGTATTCTCAATCGCAGGCACGTAAACATTTTGACCAGCGCTTTTGGCTACTGTGCTTTGAATTTGTCAATTTTACAAGTCATTGAACTAAGCAAATTGTTTCGGGTGCCCCCATAAGTTATCATACTCCGCGTATGTTCGGAGTACCCTACGAACCTTCTCAGCTGGCTATGCTTTCACCATGGCGTACGGTATTCTCCGTATTTTAGTATCAAAGAACAGCTTGTACAGACACGAAAGAAGAGAAATTGACGACATATACTTTCAAAGAACTGGGCAGTTTGAAAAACCTGGCAGATGTTCAAGTATTCGTTCCTGTTGTGTGAGCTGTCCATGTTTACCAAGAAACAAAAAAGTCGAAAGAACAGGAATGTCCTTTAGTAAAGCCCCTTGAAGATACATACTCTCGTGAAAAGATCTGACAGTGCGGACAGTCGGGTGTCGTGGCCCCATTTACGTGAGGCTTTTGTCCAGCGACTATTATTATTAGCCTAAGTAAATGCGCATTATGGGCTATGAAAAACCTGTTTATATTATAAAAAATTACTTTTGAAGTTAACCCAATTCAATTCAGTGAATGGGCTTACACTTCTTAAAGAGACCACAAAGTTTAGCCTTTTAAAGAATAAAGTTTATAAAGGGGTTTAACTGAGAAATAGTATAGTCATGCAAATTTTAAATGCTGGTAAACAGATTTGTGTAAAGTCATGTGAAATGTAACATTTTAATATTGTAGAAGGTAGTATAAGATCTGCCTTTTGGAGTGTCTGTTGCTAAGTGTTTAATGGAGCAGTAGGATGTTGTTCTTGTTATAGTACTTCAATATAACTAATAGACACAGACAGAGAGATAACAATATTTAAGTACTTAATCAATTTAATAATTTTTTAATTCAATGCTGACTGTACATTTAAATTATTTTGTACTTAATTATCTTTAGCATGTTATAATCATATTATCAAATGAATGATTTTTATTTTTTTTTTAATCTTTAAGCAGTGTTCTGTGTGATCCAGATGACCTTAAGTCTACTAGCAATTTAAATTATAGTTGTTAGTAAGGTGTTAACTATTAATTTTAAACTTTAATATGTGACTTTATTATGGGTTTACCATTGTATAGAATCATAAATTACCTATATTATTTTCATGGTGCTTGACCATTGATAGTACAGAAATACATTTTTACATACAATATAATAGAACTTATAAATAGAACATAATTATTACTTTTATTTAAGTAACCTCCAGTAATGAGGTGCAATCACATTTAAACATCTAAATTCAATCAGCCAAGCTACTCCCACAAAACGAAAAATCCAGCCTTTAGACTGTTTTAAATACTAAATGAAATGAACCTTGATCATTACTTACCTAACATAGATAACTGATGTGCCACTAACTATTCTCTTCCAACCTAGGGGCACTGTTACAGTTTGTTGAGAATCACTCTGCACCACTGTCCTCGAGCTTAGCTCTGGATTGTCAGGGGGGTGGGACAGAACAGGCGCCGGAAGCACAGCCAGGACCACACCATCTGCAGTCCTCACCAGCTGTGGTGCACTACCACTGTCACCTTCACTTACTATCCCTCTACTCACTCCTACTTGTTGATTTAGAATACTTATACTCTGATTCACTATCGACTGATGAGATACACTCTGTTCTAAGAATTGATAGTTCACAAAACTTTTGCACACAGATAACTCTCTTTCACTACAATTTGATCCCTCACCACCACTCTGAACTGTTACATTCTCACTATATTGGTTCTGCCCATGACGCAATGCAGCAGGGTGCATAGAATTCATAGTATTATCTGAACCAATGGGGCCAGAACATCTTGCCTGATATGTTGCCAGATCTACTGTTTCCACAGGTACTCTTGCATGAAAAGTTTCACCACTGTTAAATTTTGTACCTGCTTGCTCAGAACAATCTCGCTTTACACTTAAATTACCTGATCGGTCACTCCTACTATCTTCATTCTTTAAACATGTTTCTTTCAAATACTGTTGTGAAACTGGATAGAATTCTGTTCTTTGTGTAACATTATCAGGCATACCATAAACATTCACTTTGCCATCATTATCATTTAACTGTTTGTAGTAAATATTAGCAGGCAAGTTTCTCTGGTCGTTTCTGTCAAACTGTGTTCCATAGACTGTATTCCTAGGCAAGTTCACTTGGTGATGTATGTTCTCAGGGATATAGAGGGTATCGTGCTGTGGCTGCGCGGCGGCGGGCGCCGAGGACGCGGGGCCTGCTGCTGGCGGCGGGTCGGGGCCCGCGGCGCCGGGCTCTAGCTGGCGCGGGTCCGCCACGTACACCAGCACGCGCGGAGTGCCCGGCACGCCCGCTCGCGACGCGCCCACACTCGCGGGCTTGCCTGACATTGCGCACAAACATCACACGCCGCGTAACTTGGCTCCTCACTAGCTGAGCGCGCCGTGACGCGATCTACTGATGTGACTCCACCTGGCATTGCTTGCGACCAGCCTCGTATCATCGCTCGGTGGCCTCCTTATCACCTGGAGCTCCTTGATCATCATCGACTGTTGCTTTATTATGTGCCAGAGTCATCAATCGTGTTTTAATTGTTTTACGATAGACTAACAACCGACAAATAATTTTATGGCGGAGCCCCTTTGGGCCCCATTGTAAAAGTTACGGCTCCTTGCAATAAAACAGGTAGCTTTAGCTTGACTACTGTTTTTGTCTTATATTCATTGGTTTATTACACATATTGACACACTTCGAGGATGCAAAAAGGTCACAGAATAATAAGTCTTCGTTTCATCTTCTTGTACACAATCTTTTGCAATTCTAATCACCAAATTCTCTCATTATTCCAATAAGTATGTTTGCTTGCACAATGGTGATAAATCCCAAACTAGTATCTCACAATCAAAATCCGATGCTTACAAAGTGAAACACTGCAAATAACGAATGAAAGAAAAGGACTTGCACACAAACGATACGACATGATAGGTATACTTATAAAATCACAACTCACTTCTTTCTTTCTTTTCTCGTATTACGTTACTATTGGAGGAAAAAGGACGCATTACAAAACAACAGTGACATCTATTAAAAAGTTAAACAAACACTCATCCTAGCTGTTTTACCGACATAATCACGATGATATTCTCGTAAAAAAAAAAACCTATAAATAATTAGGGTAAGCACACACGAGCCACTGGCCACAACCATTGGTCACGGTAATATTATGATCTTTATACTGTGCATTGGTCCACCGGTGGCTGTCGCCCGCCACAGAGCATGTAACACTTTAGCCTTAGCTGTCGGCCCTGTCTGCGGTGTTAAGTACTGCTGTATCAGGTGGTCGCCACCGGCCACACGTGTGCGACGAATCCATACAAGATACAAAACGTATGAAAAATCATGTGAACTGCTTGTCGCTGGGCTACCGGTGACTGAGGCCGGTGGTTCGTTTGCGCTTAGCCTTAATGAAAATAAAATCTTTTTTGAAAAAGTTATGCATTTTCTTCTAATATTTTATTTTTAAAGTCTTTTTTCAGTGATTGGCACTGTACATATTATTTATAACGCTTGTGCACTCAGTATTGAAAAGGATTCTACTCCATGGACATGAGATGATACGTCTAATTCCCGACAATCTCTTGCTGGCAACACTGGGGTAACCAACTTGCAGGCGCAAATATTCGTAGCGTCACTTCCTCTGACTAGTACAGATCTGTGGACACTTAGGCCGCATTCCGAATTAGCTATAATCGCTCACAGCGCTCACATCATCTCACATGCGTTTCGATTTAGGCCGCTTTCCGAATTAGCTATAATCGCTCACAGCGCTCACATCATCTCACATGCGTTCCGATTTAGATATTACGATTATGACACCACATTTCTTCTTCTTTGGTTAGGTGGCGACTGTTAGCCAGAAGCACAATTCCAAATGTGGTGTTTATACAAGGAAATACTGTAATAATATATTTTTTACATTGAGTAAGCATTGCGAGCGCGTTCACGAGCGTTCTGAATTGTTGACAGCTCTCAGCTGTCATAATCGTGATATCTAAATCGGAATGCAAATTATTGCTATGAGCGCTGTGAGCGATATTGTCTTAATTCGGAATGCGGCCTTGATGTTTACCTACATGTTTTGGCCTTGATGTTTACAATGCGGCCTTGTACACGTGACGTCAGACCCGACGCCAACTAAATCTGTATAATTTGGTTATGTTATGTATTTCCTGATTGTATACCCTTTGCATAGCATAGCATGTATCTTGCATAATTGGATATAATATTGAGAATTCGAATGTGAACTAAACTTTACACAGTAACGGCTGCTTATTAGTAGTTACAAAAACCGTGTGTGTGACTCGTAGCTAAGTACAATGTAACCTGAGCCTATGTGGGATCTCCAAGGATTATTTATCACTAGGCTTTCTATATCTGGGGGTACAGCAGTGCCCCCGCCAAGACGAGCCAAGCGAAGCGCAAAGGTACTACCTACCTTTTCTCGAAGAACTTCGTTGTTTTTTTCAACCCTCATAACTTGGGTTTGGATTATACCCGATAAACAAAATTTTCGGGATATTATGTCAATAGTAGACTTATTAAGAGGGCGCCGACAAAACGCCGACCGCGCAGTGGCGCCCTCATCGTTTGTTTGGTTATTTCTTTTATTTTAGAATGAAAATGCGTTAAGTTGTGCTCTACAAGATTATACGTTAATATTATTCTAAGCGGTAGTTTTACATTGTTTAGTTTTATTATAATCACTAAAACGGAAAATAGTTGCCACTATTATCCGTTTTAGTGATTATAATACAATTAACGTGCTTATTTTTTGCCTTTTTTATTCTAAAATAAAAGAAATAACCAAACAAACGATGAGGGCGCCACTAGGTGGTCGGCGTAGTCTTAAACATATAAAGTTTCCTGTCAAAAAGTTATCAGACCTCACGTGGAGCCAAACTTCTAACTCTACACGCTCTAACTCTACAAGCTCTAACTTCACAAACCCTACACCTTAGTCAAATATGTGGCTTGGCCGTTTCGCTACCATCACATTGAAGGTGAGCAAATTATTGACTGTTCATTACTTTTCTGTTATACACTAGTAAGTTCTTGTAGTAACGAAACGGCCAAGCTGTCTTTTTTTACAGAGCAAAGACAGGTCATTTCATTTATAGAGGAGAGGACGAACATGTTGCCACCTGTCCAGACAAATATTTTAAACGATAAATCGATGGTCTAGAAGACAAACGTGCTAAGTGCAAAATTTTACGCACACAATTTTAGCGCTTGGTCTAGAAGACAAACGTGCTAAAATTGTGTGCGTAAAATTTTGCACTTAGCACGTTTGTCTTCTAGACCATCGAAATTATTTATTATTAGTAATTGTCTTAACTGTCTATTGAACTATAAAGTATCAAATATTTATAGCGATAAAAATTGAAAACAATCTAACAATTGCATTCTCAGAGGAATCAGAGGTTTAATTATTCCCAGAAGGTAACATAGGTATTTCAATGCATGTGGAGGGACCTCATTGATCAGTAGCAGTAATAGTATTCAGTTGCTTGGGAAAAAAAAAATTCATCCGCTTTTTTAAAGTGGTGCTATAAACAAAATTCGATCTAGTTATTTTTGTATACAAAGGTCTATTTATTTTGTTCGGCGGTATAATTTATGTTGCATCCACCTACTGGCACTTGGCAGCCCTGCTTCTGTAGTTCTGTCAAAGTATCCATGATCATGAATAAATTAAAAAAAAAAAGTTCTGTCAAAAATGTCAATCAATTGCGAGTGTTGTGAGTTAACCTATAATTTGTGTGGTCGTAATTAAAGTTCTTGTATTTGTTTACTTAAAATGAAGCGCAAATCTTCTTCAGTACATGATGAAGAAGCGAGGTATGTATGAAAGGCGTATTGGAATTTGCTACGATGTGCTTCATACATAATATTTATTCACCAAGAAACACAGTATTCATGTTTAGTAAGACCCATACGGGTTTAAATCTTTGAAGATCCTCATGCATATACGTAATCATTGTTACAGGGTCTCACAATTGTTATTTAATAAAACAAAGAAGTTTGTTGAAAATTTAAACCCAAAGGCTAATGAGGAAGTCGGTTCTGATCTGCAACCAGCATGGATAGATGAAGACGATGAGAACTTTGGAGCGAATATTATACCAAACATTAAAAGTACAGGTCTGTACACAGAGAAGCTGAAACAAAAATATGAAACTTTAATGGGTACACCAAGTTGGGCTAAGCTGAACAAAAAAACTGAAAAAGAAGACGAAGATGAAATATTAAGAACTGTAGGACATTTACACAATAAACAGTCTAACCATCTTCCTAAAGATTTTCTGGAAATAAAGAAGTTCCCACAAATAAATTCTGGTACTAAAAATGAAGGATCAATCATATCCTGTGTTGAGTTTCATCCTAAAATAAGTGCTGCCCTTGTTGCTGGCCATTCTGGTGTTGTATCATTGTTCTCTGTTGGTGGAGATGTAAACAACAAACTACATAGCTTTAAATTAAAAAAATGGCGCATAACTGCAGCACAGTTCTCTCCTGATGGGTCAGAGGCATACATTGCATCTAAAATTAACCACACATATTGTGTATATGACCTTGTTAAGGCTGAACCAAGATTGATTCAACTGCCAAGAGTAGTGAAGAAACCGGTTATTTTCAAAGTGTCAAGCGATGGCAAATACATAGCAACATGTGATGGTTTTGAGGAAGTGTACTTGATATGCACTGCATCCAAGGAACTGCTGAAATCCTTAAAACACAATTCTAATGTTGCATCTGTTACATTTAGCCATGACTGTGCACAGTTATATTGTTATAGTGTTGAAGGAGAAATCACTATATGGGATCTGTCAACATACCGACCATTAAAGAAATTCTATGACCATGGATGTGTTACAGCATCTTGCCTGACGACAAGCGCTTGTGGGAAGTTATTAGCTACAGGAAGTGGGGAAGGTATTGTCAACATATACCAAACTGTAAACTTAACTACCTCTGAACCAGTTCCATTCAAAGTAATTTCAAACTTGACAACTAAAATAACAAATCTTAATTTCAATGCAACTACTGAGATACTTTCAGCTTCGTCAGCAAACTATCCCAATGCAGTGAAACTTGTGCATATACCCTCTTACCATGTTTTTGCCAACTTCCCCAGCCCAACATTGAATCTCCATCAAGTTGATTCAGTTAATTTTTCACCCAACAGTGGGTACATGGCACTGGGGAATAATAAAGGTTGTGCTTATTTGTATAGGCTTAAGTATTACAAAAATTATTAGTAATAAAGAATTAACAAATATTATTGTCATTTTATTTGCATATAAACACTTGCTGTGTTGGGACCTACATTACATTGCAAGCCATGAGTAAGGTGGAACTTGTAGCTTGATCTCACTGGTGGTCAAAAAGCATGCTGTCTCACCTGGCATAGTGTCCGACGTGTTGCATCATGTGACATGGTTTTTTTTTTCATAAAACCCGATTTTCCAAAAGACTACGTATTTTTAGGTTCCATACCAAAATGGTAAAACGGAACCCTTATAGTAAGACTCAGTCTGTTTGTCACAGCTGGATATCTCAAGAACTATTAGTAGTTCTTGAGATATCCAGCTGTGATAGCTGAGATATCAACTTCAAATTTAGATGACGTTAGCCCAACTATTTTGCAAATAAGAAAGAAATAAAAATATATGTATATTTTTTGCAAAAGGCCTGAAAGGGGGTCTGAAAAATTCGAAATTTTTTATTTTTTTTAGGCCGCATGGTTTTCGACTTGCTGAAAAATGTAAAAAAAATACCATTCCCATCCCCTTAACTCCGAAGTTTGCAAAAAAAAATCTGAAATTATTCTGTGATAGAAATTTATGTAAAGATTACTGGAAAAATTAAGTCTCTAAATAGCACAATTTCAGAAATCATCAACAAAAGTTACATTAGTTCTACTATCGCTCAAGAGATGACGCTAACACATAAATATATTTTCTGACGAATATAACCCTCGCCGATGAAAAATTAAAAACATTATGGTACGGAACCCACGGTGCGCGAGTCCGGCTCGCTCTTGACCGATTTTTTACTATTCTGTTTCGGTACAGAAAATAACTAATAATAAGGAAAAACGATAAGTATGTTTAACTTTGGATGTAGATACAATGTCAAACAGTGAAGTAATACCACAATACCCTCCCGTGTATGGAAAAAAATATCGACTACATAGTGTCACCTACAAGCCCCTTTTTTCCTGTGTACCCTTTTGGTAGGTTCGCACTCGTCACTCGACCTCTCTCGTCCGAGACATGGCAAGAGCACTCACGGAAGTCTCTCGTCGAGGTACCGCGCCGGAAGAGTGTACAGGCGCCTTTACATGTATCACCTCCTTGGTGGTATCACTGGTACAAATAATGAAATTTATACATACATAATAAAACAAAAGTTATGAGACAAAAAGTTTATTTAAAACTAAACTTTAATTCAACTATTTTTATGTGAAAAAAATCTGAGCACAAGCCATAATACGTTTACCATTCAACCATAAAATCATGACGAATCACAGACCTACATAATGTAGAAAATATTCCATATAAAACCTTAAACTAGCAGACAACATAATTTGCTACGTATTATTAAAATAAAAAACATTTTTGAAGCTGCTGCATTATGAACATTTCCAGTGCCAAAGGTGTTTTCGGACTCGCAGTAAGATTATTAGCGTTTGGATATTTATAGACTTTCTATGAATTCCCTAAATGACTGTAAAAACCCTTTTGGTCAGGTCAGCCGTCTCAAGTATGCCGAGTTGGTTGACAGATTACACATACCTACTGTGAAATATTCCTAGATACTTCGTTTTCAGCTCTTGGCCATCACCTGTACGGTAGTTGAGATATGTAAACAGCGCCTATCTCAACCTAAGCTTGTCTGTACCTATCAAATGTACTAATTGAACATTCAACATACGCTAAAAAGCTTCTTAATTTCAAGCAGTTTTTTCATTACTTCTGACTTCGTAAAACAAACTACAATCACTAGAAATTCATGAAATATACGACCTATTTTATGATCTACATATTTATGGCTGCCTATACTGAATGGCTATAGTCCGCGCGGAATAATAGTTGGCCGCGCCTTAGGTGGGGACGGGGTGAGGGCGGCGGGGTTGCCTAGTGTTCGCAACGCACGACGCCAACACATCAAGATACCCGAAACTGTCAAAATTTCCTAATCAACTTGAACCTTATGCTTTAGAAATTTGACAGATTATAATAGCTTGATGTGCTGGCGTCTGTACAATGCGTGCCACGAAAGATGAGACTTGACACACCACGTGGTTTGACGTGCGCAGAACACGATTTTCGGTATCTTTAGCGGTATGAGGTCCGAGTGCGGGACGGGACCGGACGTCATAAGGGCGGCGGAAAGAGCGGGGGAGGCGGGGTCAAGTCTCATCTTTCGTGGCGCGCATTGTACTGAGTAATGAAAAAGCGCCCCCGCCCCCCCGTCCCAACACTCACATACCTAAGGCGCGACCAACTAGTTCCGCGGACTATAACTGTTACCGTCCTAGACCGACTGCATAATAATGATTTCATACTGTGATAGTGGAAGTATAATAATATGGAGAATTACATGTTGGCACTGAATATGTTAAAAAAGAATGCTTATCATAACAAATCAATATTAGCTAGGATGCCTTGGATGAGTAAATAGTAAGCTCTAGATGAGAAAAATTGAGTCTAAAAGAAGTAGGTAGATAGAAAACCAAATCACAGTATGGATAACGTCAATACACCAATAGTACTAATATCACCTAAAACAATGGACCTACATTGTGACTAAGTATCTTATCTTAATATTATTTAAGGCAGGTTTCAGCACACTATAAAAACACAATTTCAACAACGTGCTTCTGCAGCTATTTCATGTTTTTCTTTACTAAGTATCTTGACCGTACTGGACTCATCTAGGATTAACTGGTGAATGTGATGTTCACATGAATTGAAAAACTAATAGCAAGTCACATAAATAATTTAATTAACAAGCTAATATTGCTTTACAACTGACGAAATATAAATAGCGTCCTAGATCACAATTATTAATTAGCGTATTATGTAAATATTGTTAATGTAATTGAACATAAAACAAGAATGATGAATGATACTATTCCACACTAAGGTGCTAACATAACATAAAATACGTTATCAAATAATGTGAAGAGTTATTATTATGTGAGACAATATTAATCACGTATGTATGTCATAAATTCATAATACAGTACCAACTTGTTTAAGTTCATCATGTTCATCAAACTCATACATAATGGCTATCAATACTTCAATCAGCAGTAATTTGGTTAGATTAGGTCCATCGCTGGCACTCGTCTGGCGAGAGTGTGTTGACGTCTAGCTAGTGGCGCACTGCACTCGGTTCATACCAGGATGCTCATCGTCTTCCTCGTAAGCGTTGCCGTGGTGTGCGCGTCGCCGGCGCGACTCTTGTTCCGGATCCAAGTCTATTAACTGGCACTCTTCAGCCAATTCGGGAATTTCAATCTGTAATATTAGATATTTATTTAATTTCTAATCACCATTCCCAGAATTATTTACTGATGTAATTAGCATATAACATTGGCTTGCATGACTTTGCATAATCTACCCACACACAAATGCAATGACGTATGTAAACACGCCGTCAGGTGTGTGATTTACATAACAGAATAACTTAATTTAAAGGCATAGGCAATAAGATTCCACTCACCCTTGGTCGAGGCGGCAGACAGTTCTCAAGGGCAGGAATGACTTCAGGTGGAATGCGACTGGGAAAGTTAACTAGGAATTGTATAATAAGCTGGCCCTTTTCAAATGGATTTTTGTACATCGGCATACCTGTAATGTTATGAGTAAACAGTTAAGTATGATACATAATAATAAACAATGATTAATTTATCACAGGGTTCGCTGATATAATATCCAGACTGGAAAGCCATAAGCACTTGAGTCTTTTTTGGCTTCCAGGTCTAAATATATCAATTGATATTTATTGTCAAAACTAGAAATTTAGCTGATTCAAAGTTTACTCTAACAACACTTAACAAAAAACTACAATTTGGATTACCTTTCCCAAAGTGAAAATCTAATCAAAAGTTTTGTGTGACTCTGTGACTTAAAGGTTTCCCCTATAGTCAATAATTTTATGGGAATCCTAGGTGGATTCCCATAAAATTCGTGTGTTTTTTAAAATAGTGTTGTTATTTTAATTTTTTTAAGTGTTGTATTAGTAAACATATTATAAAGACGTTAAGTAACATAGAAAGAAAATATAAACCACATATAGAAAGAAAATAGAGTAATTTTTTATACATGACAAATATAAAAAATCGTGTATATTATAAATATTGGATGTTTACGAACCCTGAATTCTCACTAATAATATTGAAACAATGCCAAGACGAAAGGAACATCCTGCTGCTGACTTTGAAAGCTATTAAAGAGTTATGTATTTCTTACACACCTTCATTCAACACACACTTGACTTCACCATGTTTAGTAACTTCGCCAGGCATAACAGTTATCACAATATCCCTGTCATCCAGTGTCCGGATCACCTTCTGGTAGCCACACAATGCCTCCACAAGCTCAATGTTCAACCGGATTATGAGGTCATGGCCCGAACGTTTGAATGTCTAGAAAGAAATGTAATGAATAAATACCACTTGTTTACACAGGTAAAATTAAAAAGGAATGTAGGCAGAGCAAAATGAAAATGTCAGGCTCATAGCACAAGGCAGTCTGCATTTCTGCTAACCCTTGTGGTAAAAAGCGTGAATTTGTGTATTGTGTGGTAAAAATAGGGCGAGAAATACTTACTTCATGCTCTTTCTCATCTAAAACTATAACAAGATCGCCAGGCTCCAGCTCCGGCTCCTGATCACCCTCTCCACTGAAGACAATCTTCTGGCCATCAGTCATACCCTTGTCCACATGGACCTCAAGAATTTTGCGGTCACGCACTGTCTTGCGTCCCTGTAACATTATAATGATATTCAATCTCTTTTTTAAGCTTTTGTAATATTTTAAGAACAATAGTTTTTGACCTAAATTAAACAATGGCAGTCTTCCTTTTGTCTGATGTCGTGTGGTTAACTTCCGCCTAACCACAAACATTTATCTATCCTAGTGAGTTTGGTAATTTGGAGTATATGCACCTGTAAACATGCTTCCTATGTGGGTGGGATTTACTGCACTTTTTTTAAAATGAATATAGTTTATTTTACATGTGTATATTTTTAAGACATGCTGAAAAGCTTTAGAGAAAACAAAAATGTGATGCATCTTCTATAGTTTCATACCTGACAGACTTTGCAACGGTCCTTAGGGTCAATGATCTCCCTCTGTCCACGGCACTCACTGCAGACAGTCTGAATTTGGTGGATCATGCCCGGTGCCAGCTGCTGAATCTGAACTTGCATGCCTGTACCACGGCAAGTAGGACAAGGCTGTACTGCGCCCTGAAATAATCAAACATAACCTTTAATCCTAGTTCGAGACTTGATATGAATCATCAGAAAGGAAAAGAATGAAACTGATTAAAATCCTCTATTGGTTACCTTCTTGCCACCACGTCCCTCACATTTTTCACAAATAACGTTCTTCTGCAATGCCAGCTTTCTCACAGCCCCGCGGTAGAGCTCTTCAAGTGTCACAGACAGTTGATGAATAACATCTTTGCCCTTCCGTTCACGTCCACGTCTGCGACCACCGCTGAATCCTCCACCAAAGAACATGTCAAACAAGTCCATGGGTGAGGAGAAGCCACTCGCGCCAACACCTCCCTCTTTCAAGGCTTGTTCACCACCTGTGACATCATAATAGAATTATTTATGTATATTTAAGTGCTCTAAATTTACTTGTTCTTTTTTCCATTATCAGCATGGCTTTGCAATTTTTTATTACAATACTTTAATTCTTATCTTTAGCAATTTCAAGTAATATGGACTTGTAGTAGAATTTGTTCATAGTTCAGGTTTGTAGATGCTTCATAACACCAATATTATTTAGAGTACCGAGTTAAAGGAATCACTGTTTTAGGTAGCTTTTAATTAAGTGATATTTTTTGCCATGGTTATTTGATACATTCACAAATTAAATACAAACCTTGGTCATAAATGCGCCTCTTGTCTGGGTTGGACAATACTTCATAGGCTTGTGAAATCTGTTTAAACCTCTCTCCTTCATTTGGGTTTTTGTCGGGGTGGTATTTCAAGGCTAGCTTCCGGTAGGCTTTTTTCAATTCATCATTTGTACAACTGGGTTTTACACCCAAGATATCATAGTATGTTGTTTCTTTCACCATCTTTGGTACCTATTACAGAAATAAATAAAATTATTATGTACGGTATTCAGGCTATTGTATAATCTGGAATGGTATGGAAAATTCTAGTGTCTAGCCTAGATTTAGTTGTGTATTCTCTAATAATATACAAATAAAAGTAAAATTACTAAGCTGATTACGTGGTCTTTATACTATAATCAATACTAATTGGCAGTGACACCCTAAATAATTTAACGCGTGTTGTGCAGACTACGTAGTTTTAAATTTACGAAGAATGAAATAGGAAAGAACAAGGAAGTAATGTGCGGCGATATAACTTATCGGTTTTTTTTTATATCAGTATGCTAAATAGATTTTTCAGACAGTTCAAGCTAAAATTAATTGCCAAAGAAAGGAAATCTACGCAAACGCCATACACATTTCTCATGAAGATTAATTGTAACCATTGGTACAGTAATTAAAAAAAAAACTCACCTTGGATTCCTTTTAACGTTCGAGAATTTAATTCAGAGTTCTGAAAACTTCTAGAAACACCAGATCACAATATTCACGAGCCGAGCACGAAACACGCCGTACGAGCACTTCTTCACACGAGATTCGTTCAACTTCAAATGACGTTTTCAAGCGTTTGATCGAACGACGGAACGAGGGAGGTGAGGAGGGTTTGTTGGAGCACATTCGAGAAACTTCTATAGTCTGGTGCACACTGACGAAAAGGGCAAACAATTTTTGGTTAAACAACATAAACTAAAAGACTTAAAAACGTGCATTTTGTGCACCGGTCGTCAAATTTGGATATTTGGAGGCTTCTTTAACATCCTAAACACAGCAGTTAGTTTGTGTATTTTTAACACCTTTGAAATGCTTCAATTTAATCGCAGAGGAATATTGGCCCGTGTTTAAGCGGGCAATTAAAGCAAAAAACTTCATCTGGATCAGAGTTGAATTACCAAAAATGTCATGTAACATAAAAACTCAGTGTCGAAAAATAGTCTGAAACAAGTTAGGTGATTAAACACCATACGGATCAATGACGTATTATATATAGACACGTTATCAACCAACATCTCGGCGCTTAAAAACGGCGAAAATACTAGATAACTACTTATACGCGTAAAGAAAGGGAAAGAAAATATGACACCGTACGGCGGGATGTCTGTTGCTAGAGGGAGATAAATAAACATCTTCAGTTACGTCACAGGATAAGTAATAGTCAAATTACATGCTCATTGGTCGAGCGCATGAGTGACGTAGCTATCAGAGTCACTTCATGCGCCGGCCGCCATTAGACGCAGCGTCGTACAAAATAAAATAAAATAATCTAGTTTTGTAAATTTACGCGTGAAATGACACATTTTTGTCTTTAACTTTTGGGGTATAATTTTTACATCCTCTGAAAACACACGACGGCATATTTTCTTTATGTTTTGCACAGGTTTTCACGTACGATATAAATTAAAAACAAACGTAGCATCGCGCGACAGGTTGGTGCGTGACTGAGCGCAATGTGGCCAATTGGCTTCATTTCATGTTGCCATTTTAGAGTGCGGACAACGTATCTATAGTTTTATACATCATTGATACGGATGCACTAAACTAACATTCTGAGTCAATGAGTGTCTGCCTTAGCATAAAACTACACTCATGACAACATTTTAGTCGACTTAAGTTTTTCTTCAATCGATTTATGTCGATGGTATCATACGATATTATTCGGCCCATTCAATATCCTGCATGCATGAAACAGTCACAAAATTCACTAAAATCTGCACTATTCAATGTAATGTTGTCAATCGTTACTCTTGCTTCACTCTCCTTCATACAAATCGGCAGTCCACTAGTCCACCATTGAAATGTGTTCTGCCTACGCAACCTAAGGGCGCCAGGGCGGGCCACACGGACCTATAATATACGCGGACACAGATGTTGACGGTAAGATAGAGACTCCATCTGAACAATGGATTAAATAGCACAAAAGCCACAAGTCCACAGGTCACTGATCTTTATTCTAATGATAGATATAAACGCAGCGACTTTACATCTTTGTGTGAACGTGAGATTTTGAAATCGCCAGAGAAATGATGCGTGTGTACCTAGCGTAAGACCTTTAAAATTGAATCGTCGAACCCCGCGGACGAGCTAGTACACACTGTTACAAATGAAGCTATATACATTAATTCTAGTTTAAGTTTAGTTCTAGCTGCTGACTTCGCATTGTATAGGTTTTTCATACATCAGAATTCGGCTTCTGGTTAAGTATAGCTTGATATGTGTGCGAAAAACCTATATAATACGAGGTCAGCTAAAACTAGAAGTGTATAGCTTGATGTGTAGCTGTGTGTACCAACCTGGCATTAAGCTAGATACAGATGATATACACGATTTCATTATCAGTTTACTCGAATGTGTCCAACAAGCAACAACATACAGAAGTATCGAATATTTTCACAGGCATAGCTTCCGTGTGTAACAGCCACTTTTTTCTGGGCATTCTACAGTATCCGCGTAAGGTAGCAATTTTTTTTTAATTAGTTGATATTTTGAATCTGGGATGACAGTTGACAGCTTCTTTCTTGGTGACAGTTGACAGTGACCTCATTGGCGGACCGCGGAGGTGATACTATCACTATCAGTAGTATATTTGCCTGCTGTTATCGAATAGATTGATAAGTTGATAACGTCATTCGCTATAGCTCGGTGCGGCGCGTGTGCGTTCATAGACGTTGTGCAGTCTGCCAGTCTCGCTGCTCGTTGCGAATCGGTCGCAAGTTTTGTTAGATCTAGAGTTGTCTTTTACCATTTACTTCCGTTTACTATTTACGTAATTTTAATACATTATAATAATGGCAGAGAAAATATTGAAAAACAGAGTCTGCATTATTGGCTCTGGTAACTGGTAAGATGTTTTATTATCTCCGTACATTATTAATTATTTATAATATTTCACTGCTTGTGTAATTCGATCATTTTTACGGGGACATCAAAAGTGGTGCTGTGCTGACTGACCTTTAACATAATGATGACATAACAAAACCCTATATATCCTATCCATATTACTCACTCATTATTATTAATGACTCATTTCAATGCATTTAAAACTTAAGTGAAATGCCACTTGTCTACTGCATATTTATTAATTTTACGAATTCAGGGGATCTGCAATTGCCAAAATTGTGGGCCGCAATGCAGCCCGCCTCCCCAACTTTGAAGACAGAGTTACTATGTGGGTATACGAAGAGATGATTGAAGGAAAAAAGTTGACAGAGATCATCAATGAGACCCACGAAAATGTTAAATATTTGCCTGGACACAAACTTCCTGAAAATGTGGTAAGTAGAATAGAATACTCTTTATTATGTACACCATATAAATTACAGACATAAATATAGAAACTGTACAAAGGGTGACACAATGGGCGGCAAGTACCTACCTTAAAACCTGTAGTTTTCTTGTTTCCAATTAGAATAGTGTTTTAAAATACTTTTAAAGATTATGACAACCCACTGACCCTTGCAATAAAACTTTTTCATAGCATGCACTTTATACACATTTTGTGTTTTGCTAGAGATTGTTGGACTGTTACATTTTGTTCGTGACAGTGCCATGTGAATAACACATGTTCAATCTATTTTGGTAACAGTTTGTTATGGAAGCAATTCAATGCCAATGTTATCTCACAACCTCGCTTGTTGAGTGTTGACTAACACCTTCAATATTTTGTGCTAATTATATTTTTTATACAACATAACTATGTTAATTATTATTATTTTCTGTTAAATATGCTTAAAAAAGTGACTCTAAAATAGTATTTTTTTTTGTAAAATTAATTAATTACACTGAAGTCTAGTTAGAATTATATAAGATTATATTAACAATATAAAACTATATGATTATCACTACTCCCTGGGTGACCTTATCAAGAAACTTATCAAGAAAACAATCAAATCACTAGGGCGTATACAAATTTAACATATAGTTAGTAGGTACACAATAGTAGATTGTTGCATCAAGCGCAAAGTGAGTTATTAACACACGAGGGCACTAAATTAACACGAGTGCATTAATTACTTACTTTAGCAAGGTGCGTAATCTACTTTTCTTTCAACTACCAATCTACCTACCGTGATAAAATATACCTACTCAAAATAAAAACTCAAGTTAATGAAAACAAAGTTTTTCTAAGCTTTTAAATATTTATCCCGCGACTTTTGCCGCAAAAAGTTATTAATTTGCAGCTGTTTTTATACTTTCTAGAGTTGCATTCATATCGCTGTCGCTATTTCCATTTTTTTTTTGCTAAATATGTAGTATCAAATTTTTTTTTTACCATGTTCATTTTATTCCGCCGATTTTTATTTTCAGCCAGTATCTTTTTGATCTAATGCATACATTTTATATTAAACTTAATAGGAGACATTAAACCTCTGTGGTAAATTTATATCTGAATAAAAAATAAACAACAGTGCATTAATGAAAAACTGTGCAACCATGAGATTACTACTACGTAGTTGAAAGAAAACATTTATTATCTACTAACATGCTTTTATCAGATGCAGTTTACACAATTACATGTTCAAAAAGTAATGTAATAAGTATGGTTTATCAAGATATAGTTGCCAATGCTACAGGTTAACTGTAATTTTCCATTTCAATGATCCTATTCTAAGAACTCAACACTATGCCAAATCAATTACTAGTATTTACTTTAATCAATATTTATTAGAAAATAATTGTTTTTTATTGTTTTAATAGTACAGGAGCAATTCTAGTTTATCTATGATTTTATCATAACTTCGTTGGAACAAAAGAATCTCTTCTGATGTACACAATTAAGATCTTGCAGTGTTTCTCTGGACCTTGGAATTGATTAAGTGAGACTGTGTCATATCTGTATGTACCTACTGCGTTATGTAACATTATGTATACTTGTATATTATTATTGCACATTCGATTTATCAGTTTTCAGGCAATGTAAACAAGTTATAGCATAGGTAGCTATAATATACAATGCGTGCCACGTAAGAAGAGACTTGACAAACCACGTGGTTTGATATGCGCAGTAGACGATTTATAGGTCTCTTTAGCGGTATGAGGTCTGAGGCGGGAAGGGACCGGGCGTCATCGGGGCGGGGCGGTAAGAGCGCGGGAGGCACGGCACGGCACCGCGCATGCGCGTTAGTCGCCTGCCGCTCTCTTCACCCCGCGCAGGTACCGCTTGACTCCGCAAGTACAGACGAGTGCAACCTGTATTTATTTTCTACTTTGTTTATAGTTGTGTAGTTTTAAACGAGTGCAAGTGAAATATTAATTATGCCTCGAGGTAAAATCTTAAGAAGGCATAGTAGGAAGATGGTTTACGACGTGTACACCTATAATATGTCAAAAGAAGCAAAGGAAGGTGTACAAAATAGAGAATAGAGTGGCAATCTGCTGCGTGACAGGGACAAAATAGCATGCTTTGCATACAAACTAGCTACCTCTTTCTATCTTATACGTTCCGTATTATCTATCGCTGTCGTACCTTTAAGTTAGTACCTTATAATAACAACGCAACGATATCTGAACGCCATTCAGTATGAACATGGCGTATCTTTCTTTATAATATTATTGAATATTATAAATAATATTATTCTGTAGAGTTTTAATCTAAATGTCATCGAAAAATCCCTGTATAGGTAGCCACACAAATTATGAATAACTATTTCGTACATGACTGTACCTGCGCAAGCTCCCCACTACTGACACTCGTCAAGTCTCTTCTTTCGTGGCACGCATTGTACAGACAGCGTCAGTATGTGCTAACCCCTCAAGTTTTAAAATGTTATACATTAAATTCCTTACAAATAATCTAAAGAATACTTCAAAAAGAACCCACATTGTTTCGACTCAGATTCGAACCATCGCATCACCGAACGTCGTCATACTCATACCGGCAGTTTGACGAACTAGCCAGCGAGCCCATATGAATTGCGTTGAAATTGTTATCTACTATGGTCTGAGTCATTTTATCTTTAGGTGGGGATGTCTAATCGATAGATGTTATAATTTGAGGGTATCCATTAATTTTACTTACTTACGTTGTCTTTATAAAATTAATCCATACCCTCAAGTTATAACTACAACGTTTGATGTATACGTTCACTTAAAACGGCGAAGAGTAAACGACTACGATTTATCCATTAATTTTTAAAATGATTTATGATTTTATGAGAACTAAAATTGTAGTTGTTCTGTGTGAACAAAATGTGAGCATAAAAGGAATTGCGAGACAGCTTGGCATAGCAGTAAGTTCATTATAATATTGTGTTCTCCGATTTTTTTCTTGTTGAGCTATTTGTGGTATCTTGTGTGTGGTATTTAATAACTTATTTAAAACCATGTTTTTCTATACAGAGACAAACGGTGCGCTTATGGGTGCGCAGATTTCAAGAAACCGGCGATGTTAAGACAATGTCCATGGGTCGGAGAACTACTGGGATCTATACGGACCAATCTGAACATAATCGGGATATTGTTAAGGTTCACACTACACCGCCGTTTACATCCACTCGTTACAGTTCGCAACGGCATGGAATATCTCTGTCCACGGTTCGAAGACATTTACACGCAGCGAACATTCACAGTTATCGACCTGCAAAATATGTCTAACAGAAGAACATCGAAGAGAACCAGAAAAAGCAGTTATATTAATTAAGTATGACAACAAAATAAACAACGAAGACATTTAACTCATTTGATTCCACTATTCTGTATAGCAAAATATTCTAAGTAGATATCATGAGCTAATAAGAGATGTTAATTGATTATCTATTGATAACATGTTTATTCACTTATTATGCTCATGATTGTAATCCTGCCAAACTAACTTCTAGTTCCTAGACAAGTTGCAAATGCTTCAAAACTTGTCTCTTTCGATGTCACTTGTCAGACTGTCAAATGTCAAATTTGTATACTGAGACGGCATGACAGGTCACGTGACATTTCGTTAGGTTAGGTATGTCAATCTAAAATATTTCTACCGTTTACTATTTTATCGTTTACGTTAATAGGATGCTACTTGTCTAGGAACCCAATTGTGTCAGTTGGTAAAATAGTATATTATGATAACTGTAAATAAAATTATCAAATCAAAATAAATCTTTGTTGTAAAATAAGATCATAGTTTTGTTAAATAATAGCAATAATAAATATTATTATATGATTATTAAGGTATTTTATTTTTCTTTATTTTAAAATTCTTTATAAATAATTACTAAAACAAAATAGAAAAATATATTAAAATAATAATTATAATGAACAAAAAGCACATTTCGTGCCTATGATTTGAACTCCCACTCATAGGCACGGCAAGCGGTCTTGAAACCTCTAGTCTATTTAGACGATGAATGAAACGTTCGTAAATGTTAACCCTATTTATTGCTTGTCGTTTTCGCAATAATAAAAGTATTAACGTTTTATTGAAAAAAACAATAATAAAAACAGAATTTTAAAAAATAAATATTATCTTAAACTTATTTATTCACTAAAACAATAAATTAATTAAAATAAAATGTTTTTGCAAAATATAAAAACCAACTTGGGCCTATCACGGATTTGAACGCACATGTCTTTTGGAGGGGTAATCACTTAATGAAGCTGTGTGTACCTATTACCTATGTCTACATAATTATTGTAGTCAAAGGAAAATGGGGAAGAATACAGTTTCCAATATAATTCCACTTTTATAAAACTAATCAAGATATAATAGTGTAATGATTTACAAATGTTGATATTGGTGTAACTAGGTACCATATTTAAATTTTATACAGGTGTTCCAAAAAATTTATTATTTTGTCAGAGTTAAGTACTCTAAGTCCTTCTTTGAAGAGGTACAATTAAAGTACTTGTACTTAAATAAATAAGAAGATTGTCTTGAAATACTTGTTTTTAATTTTACCTATATTCAGTTGGTGAATTATTTCATACAGGTGGCCATTCCCGATGTGGTCGACGCAGCGAAGGACGCCGACCTTCTCATTTTCGTAGTTCCCCACCAGTTCGTCAGAACTATCTGCTCCACACTCTTAGGAAAGATAAAACCGACGGCAGCTGCACTTTCCTTAATAAAGGTATACGTGTTTGAGATTATTGCGTCTAGAATATGAATATGATACAGTTAGTAATAATAATGTTTAACAAACATTTTAATTGGTAATATGTTATAAATATATCGTTTACTCCCTCAGGGCTTCGATATTGCGGAAGGTGGTGGCATCGACCTAATCTCACACATTATTACAAGATGTCTCAAAATCCCATGCGCTGTTTTAATGGGAGCAAATATCGCGTCTGAGGTAAGTACCAATATTTGCTAATCAGTGGACCCCATGGCGGACACTGCTGGTGAACCACTTTTCAACCTTATTACTAAGGTTATAAGGCTGAAAAGTGGCCCACCGCCATTGGCCGCGGTTGTACTAGTCTGGCTATCAAGGTAGGAAGAATAGGTATACTATTCAATTTTGTAACCCTTCTATTACGAAGTCGTACGGTACGCCTTTCGAAATGATCTGTCACGCTGACAGGTTATTCAGAACTAGTTTTGGGAGTTACTGATTCGAGATTATTGTGTAACGGCGTAAATACCACAAAATCACAAGCTTATACATACATGGGTGGCAAAAAGGGGAAAGAAAGTTCTTGAATATGATGTACCAAGGACTCGAATTCGGATTAAGAACAATAGATAATTATCAGTGATCGGAGTATGTAGATTGAACTGGGGTCATTGATCCGAAACGTATATATTACTATGGACATTCCTCCGGAATTGGTGGTAGTCAGAATTTCATTAGTTAGCCGAAATTTATATCTATCTATAAAAGATCAAGGTATCAAAACTAACAAATTTTCTTATTTTTAGCCTTTTATGGCTAGCCATAAAAGGCTAAAAATAAAAAATAAATATTAAAGCCTCGATCGGAATTCGATTGTTTTTATTATTCAACAGATAAATAATGAATTAATTTAGTTTTGATACCTTCCTTTAAATTTTGAATTGAGTATCTAGTAATAATATCACTACCAACATTAACAATATTTAATTGAATCCGGAAATACCGGAATTACTTTCCGGAAAAATGGCTTATCCATGTTATTCTTTCTGTGTGCATTTATGATACAAGTACCAAAAATCAATCTACCTACTCCGATCACTGATAATTATTGTGTTTTATTACTTGGGCCTTGACACAAATGGTTACATAGCGGCTCCTGTATTTTTCGACACCAATCTATCTATCGATTTACCCTACTGTTACTGTGCGTTTCTCTCGTTCTTTAACCCCAAGGTGTCCAACATCTACCCAACGCTGAGTAGGTACCTATAGGTTTCCTCAATTGCACATAATTCTTTGCGCTCTTAGAGGGCCTACCTCCTCAACTCATGATTGATAAAAATCAATAATTCATAAATTAAACCCCCAATCACAAAAATTATCTTTAGGTATAAGTAGGTAGCTCACATGAGTTTTCTCCGTGTCACGCGTACTTATCTTATTCACGCACTCAAAAACACTTAGCAACACTGTTCTGGCAAACTGCCTAGGAATTGTTCGTTAGCGTAAAATGTTTTTTAACATTCCATTTGCAAATGAAACCGTAAGAACAATAGTAATTGCAGGAATACCTATCATTATAACGACCTCAGCGCAATTTGTAAACACAACATTATTAAAACATTTTTATCTTAAATTAAACACTTCGGTAGGCACGAAGTACACGTGCCGAAGTATAAGTATATGTGCCGAAGTATAAGTATACGTGCCGAAGTATAAGTGCCTACCGAACTATGTAATTTAAGTTAAATACCGACCAGTTAGGATAATTCATGTGACTAGAGTAAATAGAGTAATTATTTATTTATGCAATATTTAATCTTAATAACACCCAGAATTGTTATTGTACGGACGCCAGCACATCAACCTACCCGAAACTGTCAAATTTTCGCAATCAACTTTGAACCTTATGCTTTAGTGATAAAGTTGAAAATCTATTAAAGAAATCTGACAGATTGTAGTAACTTGATGTGCTGGCGTCTGTACATATACGCGAGATTAACCCTCTTGGGCCATGATCATTTTACCACACTTTCATTCGTAGGTTGCCGATGAAAAATTCTGTGAGACCACGATCGGATGCCGCGACGTTATGCTGGCGCCAACGATGCGTGACATCATCCAGACCGAATACTTCAGAGTAGTCGTTGTTGACGACGAAGACGCCGTCGAAATTTGTGGAGCTCTGAAGGTACGGGGAGAATATTACAGCGATAAGTACATAAAGTTTCCAAATGTATAATCGATGTTAATGAATGAATTTGTATGCGTAGAACATTGTCGCTGTGGGAGCTGGTTTCGTAGACGGCCTTGGCTTCGGTGACAACACAAAAGCTGCTGTCATCCGTCTAGGTCTCATGGAAATGATCAAATTCGTGGATGTGTTCTACCCTGGCAGCAAACTGAGCACTTTCTTTGAATCGTGTGGCGTTGCTGACCTCATTACTACCTGTTACGGTGAGTTTTGCTTCTGCATTAATGAGAGTGTACAATGCCAAACTCAGTAATGTTCAGTGCCGCATTACGAATGCGGCAAAAATAGACTTACATAATTGCCTTTGTTTATCTTGGTGGCTACTAAAATATGTATGTCTGATGGTCAAATACAGCTCAAAATGGTTCGTATAACACTGATGTGTCTTCGCCGAACTTTTACTTTGACACTGCTGTGTCTAGATACGATTTTAACTTATCTCGATATAAGTAATGATCATTCAATTGCAATTGGAGCCCAGGTTATGGCTATTGAAGGTCATGTAGCTAATATAAATAATAGCTAAGGTCAATTAGAGCCAGGTGTATGTATCAACGTTGTTGTACAGTTGCATCTGGTCGACCTTGCAGCATATTTTACGTGGTGAAAGGCCTTTGAAAAAAACCGTAGTTAATGTACAGACGCCAGCACATCAAGCTACTACAATCTGTCAAATTGCTTTAATAGATTTTCTACTTTATTGCTAAAGCATAAGGTTCAAAGTTGATTGGGAAAATTTGACAGTTTCGGGTAGCTTGATGTGCTGGCGTCTGTACTTCGATTATGAAATGCATCTCTATTTATTGCACTAACACCTACAACTTTTCCGTATCGCAGGAAATTGCAGTGTTTATCTGATCAAATGATTTAAGTGTTATCCATTGAGCGAGTTCAAAGCGGTTATGTTAAGTGCTGCATTGCTGTCATGTGTGAGGAATGAGTCTAGAATCTAACAGCTCTGCAAGTGCAGAGCTGTTAGATGCGTGAACATTATTTCGTTGAACAGATCGTAACGGAAGCGAGGTATAAAGGTCATAGCACACTCGCCTCGCCGTCAAACAGGCGTCAACCTAACGTAAGCACGTAACCAAAGCGGATCAGACTCCGATACGTTGACTCGGCTACGGCTAGGTGACGTCACGCTTACGGCTCGCCGGCTGGTTGATGGTGCAGCAGACAGGCCGGAGGGGTGAGAGGGGCAAGGGTGGACGAAGAGACGTAAGCTCGGGTATGGAGAGACGTAAGCGCGGGGACGACGAGCCGTAAGCGCGGGGATAACGAGCCGTAGTCGCACCGCACCGCGGTTCGTGAGCTTGTCCCGAGGCGAGGCGATTACGTTAGGATTCCGATTAGTGTGCGTTGCAGTGGGGAGTTTCATACAAAGAATACTGAACGGCTCGAGTTGATACGGTACCGATCCCTTTCCAGTTTGATACGTGTGCTATGACCTTTAGATTGAACAATAAATAATAGAATTTCCCAGAGGCCATGTAAGCCATGTTGCATACAATCGATTTTCTACTTAGTAACAAAAATTATCTCTCGCGAACATTGTCGAGTGCTTTGTGCACAACTTTTGGACGTTGCCAGAGTGTGATCAGTGTGCTATCAGCTTCGGTACATAATCATTTTGGCAAACTTTAGTTACAACCTGCTGATAAATCTAACTGCTTGCTAAAAATCATTTGGCTAACATTTAGTAGGCATTTACTATTCATCATCGTTAGTCGTTATTAAGATCCTCACGTTTTAAGAGTGATTGATTAGCTGACGTCTTAATCTCAATACCTTACGACAGTAAACGATTTCTACGATGTTGTATCTCAAACGAAGTAAATTGAAAGAGTTAAAATCTTTGGTAGGATTATTTCGGACCATACCATAACCGTGCGCAAAATAAAAGGACTTTACTTTTTGTATCGACTTACAATAATTTCAAATATAAATTAGATAGGTAAAGACAGATTGGAAGTGACTTGCAAAAAGCAATAACATGGAACTTGCCTGGGAATTGAACGCGATATCACTGATTAAATTCGCACTAAATAGGATAGGTACACCTATTATCACATTCACTTTTACATCCTGTGCGTGTTTCTAATCTTTTAAGTATTCTATTATATTTAATAATAAAATCGAAAACTGGGATTGATTTTGAATTTTTACAAATGTCAAACGTCTGACTTCTTTTTTTTTTCTTGTCTTTTATCTAGTCATTGAAATGAAAGTGATTGATATAAAAATGTCGATTATTTCTACAAGGAGTATTTAGTACTTACATATTTATTGAAAAAAAAAAAAATGTGTTTATATTCATTATTCTGACAAGAATTGTGTCTCGGCTAGGATTTTCAGGATGCTGTTGGAGCCCGCGTTCTGCTAGATAAAGATGCGATCTTTTTTTACTTATTGGAAAAAATGAAATAATGTCGTAGGTCTAGTGTAGGTATTATGGGAGCCCTCAAGTTTTAAAATATACTGCTATAATATTGAATTTATTACGACTTATAACGAATATTTTCATAAAGGTGCACTGCTTGACGTGGATTCGAACCAATGCCCAACGAAATGTCAAAAAGAAAACTGTTTTTGAGAATTGGAAATCCAATCAGATCCGCTTCAAACGATCTTAAAACCTCCGAGCTAACTAGACGAAAATAAACATTACTTAAATGTTCTTGTATATCGATACGTGTCGAAATACTACATTATAAAATGTTTTTGCAAAAATAGAAAAAAATTGTTATTTAGCTTTGTCGAATTTGAACTTGCAGGTCTTTTGCTGGGGAGGTACCAAGTGGGTTATTCCATATATCAACCCTAAAAAGTCCACCCAAAACATCGCAACATCGATAGCACCAAAACTTAAAATTCATACAGTAGCATCACTAAACCGTAGACAATTTCGAGCGGCCATTGTTGTTTACATCTTTGGCAAATTTTGAAACGCCGAACTGTAGAATGTTTCTTTAATTAAATGAATTAGCGTGTGGGTGATTCAGTGGAAGGAACTAGGTATTTAAATGTGGAATCTTTTATGGAACCTAAAAAGTCCACCCAAAACATCGCAACATCGATAGCACCAAAACTTAAAATTCATACAGTAGCATCACTAAACCGTAGACAATTTCGAGCGGCCATTGTTGTTTACATCTTTGGCAAATTTTGAAACGCCGGACTGTAGAATGTTTCTTTAATTAAATGAATTAGCGTGTGGGTGATTCAGTGGAAGGAACTAGGTATTTAAATATGGAATCTTTTATGGAACCTAAAAAGTCCACCCAAAACATCGCAACATCGATAGCACCAAAACTTAAAATTCATACAGTAGCATCACTAAACCATAGACAATTTCGAGCGGCCATTGTTGTTTACATCTTTGGCAAATTTTGAAACGCTGGACTGTAGAATGTTTCTTTAATTAAATGAATTAGCGTGTGGGTGATTCAGTGGAAGGAACTAGGTATTTAAATATGGAATCTTTTATGGAATATGAGTACCTACCTACTCATGTTTGCTCTGACCTACCTGCCTACCATTATAACGGGTCAAATTAAAGTAACTAGCGAAACTATGCAGACGTGATTGGTATCGATATCTAAACACGATCAAATAAAATATTTAAATTATTTTTTTTTTGGGTTCAACGACCGCTAGGTTTTGTTACTTGAAATTCATGTTGAGAAAATCTGTTTTCTTTTGTTTTATCGTGTTTATAAAAGCCATCACGTCTGTGAAGTTAACACAAAAAACAGATTTTTAAACTTAATATTTCAAGTGACTACAGTAACTGTGGTCGATGAACACACAAAAAAACCTTCAAATTAATTTCTTCTTTGTTTTATTATGTTTAGATATCGATACCCATCACGTCTACGGAGTTTTGCTAGCTAATTTAGTTTAACCCTGTGTTTATTATGTTGAAATAGTTTAGAAAAGCAGACTTCGATCGATATCCTCGTAAGTCAATTATTGTGAAGTCTATTATCTAATGGGGACAAAGGCCGCGAACATTGACCACTTTGTGATATTGTATAGGTATGTATAGCTACTAACTACACGTTCAAAAAACTTAACTTCTATTTTTGTATTTATTGAGTCATGCATTGTGAATGACATGTAACTTTTATGATTGCACATCAGTTTCATAGATGATACCTATTTTTTAATGAATTTACAACAACAAACAAGTTTATTTAGTCTATATTATAATAATTATTATTAAATACAGGCACGTTAGCGGCCCGGAATGGAATCGTTCCGAACTGGCCATTACCGTGTTAATTTAATAGGTAGGTACCTACTTACATAATAAGTATAAATGCTACAAAGACATAATTATTTGCACTATCTTTTGCCCGCAACTTCGTTCGCGTATAGGCTAACAAATGCAAAAGATTTTTTCAAATTCAATTGATAGTTCCAGAGATTAGCGCGTTCAGGCAAACAAACAAAATCTTCAGCTTATTAGTGTACGTAAATAAATAGTTTGCTTTGGTGCTATTGCATTAAGGCTCGTACACACAGGCGCGACGCGACACGCGACACAAAGGCACCGCATGTCGCGCAACGAGCGGTACCTTTGTGTCGCGCGCGATTCGCTTCGCGCGTCGCGCCTGTTTGTAGGAGCCTTTAGTTTATTAAATAAAAATGTTATGGTTAATGCGCCGTGGTAGACCGCGAAATTCAAATTTTCTTACAGTTTTTGCACTTTGCAGGCCAGTGTCAGGTATAGATATGTTTTTACAGAATTATAGTCATTAAAATCATTAATACATCGTTCTAAAAATGATGTGGCGAAAAAATTTTGCTTCAGGAATCTAGTAAGTACGGTTTTACAACGACAACTTCCGGAAAGAAATAAAATAACTACTGCATTGGGTAGCAATAAAATGTAAATATGTAAAATGTAATAATATAAAATGTATGTATTGAGTGAAGGACATTGAATCAATTAAAAAATTGCGAATATTATAATATAACTCATAACAACATCACGCCTGTATTTCCCAGTGTTGGACAGAGGTATACCTATATTGCACCTACATTTTGCAAATTATTAGTGACTCCTACCCATCGCAATCTGATTGTGTGCCCATTTAACCGGTTGAATGCCGTAATTACAGAAAAAATTAAAAAGCCATAGTGTCTCGCGTGTATCCACATTCCAGCGAAGGGTTAATGGCCATAGTGTATCGCGTGTATCCACATTCCGGCGAAGGGTTAATGGCAATAGTATCCCGCGTGTATCCACATTCCGGCGAAGAGTTAATGGCAATAGTGTCTCGCGTGTATCCACATTCCGGCGAAGGTTAATGGCAATAGTGTCTCGCGTGTATCAACATTTCGGCGAAGGTTTAATGGCAATAATGTCTATCGTGTTCACATTCCGGCGAAGAGTTAATGGCAATAGTGTCTCGCGTGTATCCACATTCCGGCGAAGGTTAATGGCAATAGTGTCTCGCGTGTATCCACATTCCGGCGAAGGTTAATGGCAATAGTGTCTCGCGTGTATCCACATTCTGGCGAAGGCTTAATGGTAATTGGCTCGGCCTCTAATACATGGGACTTCAAATTTTTTGTCTAAACATTTATAAAATTCAAACTATCTTTATTATAGGTGGTAGGAACAGGAGAGTAGCAGAAGCTTTCGTGAAGACTGGCAGGTCAATCAAGGAGCTGGAAGACGAGATGTTGAATGGACAGAAACTTCAGGGGCCAATCACCGCTGAAGAAGTCAACCACATGCTTGCCAACAAAAATATGGAGAACAAGTAAGTACCTTGAATGTCCTCCATCACACCAGGTAGCAGGGACATCGATGTACAACCTGTTACCATGGATTCAGTAAGTACAGACACAAGCATAGCCAGCACACCAAGCTACAACAATCTGTCAAATTTCTTTAATAGATTTTCAACTTTATCGCAGAAGTATAAGGTTCAAAGTTGATTGGGAAAATTTTACAGTTTCGGGTAGCTTGATGTGCTAGCCTCTGTACATGATTCTGAACCCTTCTGCTATGAAATTTTTCGTCGTTATTAAAAAAAAAATATTGCAGGTCCATACGTTTTGATTTGACACTATTGCTGTTGGTATTGCACTAGTCAATGAAAAAGCTGTTTTTTTTATAACCGATGAAAAATTTCTTCGCGACTAGAATCGTGCTGAATTCACGGGTTCAGTTTCGTAATTCTAACGTACCGCAGCATAAAACGACAGCTGATAAAAGTTGATCTTAAAGAGGATTTTAACAACACTTTCAAACGAATAAATCATTAAGAGTCCCTAACAGTTTCGGCGCACTATTAGATTAGGTAATTATAGGAGCGCAGTGTGTCTGTGTGCGTTCGAACTATAAACTGATAATCGTAGTGTGCGTTGAAGCGGGAACAAATAATCTTGGTCCGTAACCGCTATTATTAGCACTCCATAGTTTTACTTACTAGATTGCGTAATACTGGATGGATTTTATTGTGATTATGACATGTTATGTTCAGGTACCCTATAAAAATATCGTAACCTATTACGGCATTCACTATAGTACTCGTAAAACCAAATTATAAAGTGTGACCAGCGTATTATAAGGTACGTCTGAAACGAATTGCACGTGTTATTGTTTACGTAATACAGAACGACGGGGAGGTCTGTAGTATTCCCTCGCCATAAGACCGCAGACCATGAGAGTATAGTATAGCAAGTCATTTTGTCCTATTTTATAAAGCTTATCACTTTATTTGTATAGAACAAGGAGAAAACGAGCGGGGCATGGAGGAAAATTACTTTAATATTGAAGATAGCTTTATTCAAACGAAACATTATTTTGTTTATCCAAAAGTACAATACAAAACATTAATATGTATGAATAACATTAACAAATCACAAAGTGTCACACTATTGACATAAAAAAATAAATATTCATACAGTCTCAAAACTGGTTAGGCGTAGTACAAAATCACTCGCGATTCAAGAATTACGACGGGAGCGGCGAACGTCACAGGCGACACAGGTCCGTCGTCTAGAAGCCTTTGGGCGCGACTGAATGCATCGAGCGAGCGCATCGGTTTATAAGGCATTATTTAGATATTTTACTACAATTAAATTAGTAGTCAAAATAAAAATATAAAAATTGAGTTTGGTAGATAAACATCTCAAATTTTAAAATATTTAACACTTTTTGTTATTTTCAATAAATTCTTACGCGTAGACGACGGTTTTGCACATGACTTTATTGGGATTTTTCAGCGTAGTTATCATTTTTTTACAGGTACTAATACATTAAACTTAAAAAAAATAAATCGTAGACTTACTAATATATTATATGCCTAGTATTTAGGATTTTTTTTCAGATCGTTATTTGCTACCAGTAAGCTAAAAAAGCAATCGAAAAACTTGGTGTTTCGTGATTACGTAAAAACGTGTGTTTGTTTTTTATTTTTTGGAATTTATATTAAGTAGTTATCAAAATTTAAATTCGTAGACTTACTAGATAGATAGGTGATAAATACTTGTGTATTTTTAAAAAAACTAGATAACTTAAGGATATTGAGAAATTTGCGCTGAAAAAAACTGATTTTTCTGTTTTTAGTCCGCGAAATTGTTAGGGGCTCTTAACAACACTTTCAAGCGAACAACACATTCAAGCGCATAAATCGTCTTGGATTTATAGAGCAACTAGTTGCACCCCGCGGTTTCACCCGCGTAAATATCGATCCCGTGGGAATATCATGATAAAAAGCCTATATGTTAACCTAGGGTGTCAGCTACCTCCATACAAAATTTTATCAAAATTGGTCCAGCCGTTTGAGCGTGAAGAAGTGATAAACATATAAACACACACACACACTAATATTAGTGTGAAGTGTTACGTTGTTGTTGATCTCAGACCGTCTAGATAACGACAGGACAATTATAATCTAGCTGATATTATCGTAACGTGGGTTGAACTAAAATAGTTCGTCTTGGCCTGCATCCATTTGTCACTTGAGGTCAGCGCTGCATTAAAAGGAGGATATTGCAGCATATCTGCGACATTCACTGCACCTATTTACGACAAATTTTACAGTTAGCAGATAACGTGTTTGCAAACGATTTAATTTCGTTCAAATGGCCATTTGCGGCATCTAGTGCTAATTATACTATTGTGGTTCGATTCTAGCTATGCGCGGTCTGCTATCGTCTTTAAATGTTACTGAACTCAATGTCAAAGTCAACCTGATAATTTGTGTTACTCAAACATAAAAATTGACAAGTAGCCAACAATCTCAAAAATTGCTACTTGGCTACTCTTGTGATATCCGTGATAACTGCACTGCATACATTTGTTCAGTTTTAATTTTGTAGAAATGAGATTGTGCCAGTTCTAATATGTAAGGCCGGTGAAGGTTAGCGGTCATCCGTTCGGAAAACGCTTTGATTAAGTCATAAGTCATAAGTAATTTATTTCATAACAATATAGGTACATTGTGTTGAAAACTTCAAAAAATATCATTATACAATTGCAATCAAAATAAAGATTGCCCAGTCTTATATCTAAGTATAGAGAGCAGTGGTGGCCCAGTGGTAACGACCGCGACTTACGAGTTGTAAGTCGTAGGTTCGAACCCAGACAGGCGTTATACTTTGTGTAAATTATTTCATCACCACTGCTCTCAAAACGGTGAAGGAAAACATCGTGAGGAAACCGGCATGTCTTAGAACCAAAAATTCGAAGACATGTGACATATACCAACCCGCACTGGGCCCGCGTGGTGGATTACGGCCCACTCCCTCTCACCGAGAGGAGGCCTGTGTCCCAGCAGTGGGAACATTATAGGCTGATGATGATGATGATGATGATATCTAAGTATAGGCAGCATAGGCAATAGATTTCCTGAGAATCGAATGCAATTGGCTGAACATAACCTCCGTTCGCGTTTTAGTTTCCAAACATGCTTACAAACAATTATGAGTTATTTGAAAAATAACTCTAACACCTACACAATAAAGTTCAGTTTACGCTACAACTTCAAACATTTTAATACATTTTTCAATAGTCACTCTGAAATAGACTTTATTTTAGAGAAAATTAAGTTGATATTTGTTTAAGTTGAAATAACATCAATTGGAAACATGAATTTGAATAGACCTTACATAGACAATGTTTTGAACAAGGGCGAATGAATGTACAATTACTTCCAGGTTCCCACTCTTCACCGCCGTGTTCCGCATCTGTCGAGGCGAGCTGAAACCCAATGACTTCATCGACTGCATCCGCAGTCATCCAGAACACATGTAAGACACATCACTTGCATCCGCTTCCTTCTCTGTCTAGCTTAAACTAGTTAATTAGAGCATAATAATGTACGTAGAATAGAGCCGATTAACTTATTGTGTACATAACATGATTTATGTATATACATATATGTTTATTTTACAGGGTGCTAGTACTTAGATATGAATAAAATTATTATACTTAAAGCATAACGATGCATTGTTTGGCTGCACTTATAATGAAAGCATTGACTTTTTAATTAACATATCAGCTTGCTTCGCTATTCTAATCATCAACGCGATGAGAGTGCATGACGAATAGAAAGTGTTTTTTTTTTTTTGTGTGAAATTAATGCTATTGAATTTTAAATTTAGTAGGTACCTACTTATTATAATGAATATAATCACGGTTATCGGTTAACAAAAAAAAACGATAAAGAATTGATTTTATAGTCTCATGGTATAAAGATCTGTGATGTGAACAATACTAGAGTGCAGCCACGCAGTTCGTCAACTGTATGTAACATAATTAAATAAAGCATGTAGTAAACGTAGCTAACTGACACCCGTTGTTACATTAATATTGGGTCCCCCAAACCTATGAAATTGGCGTTTTTTTCTCACAAATAAAGAACCTTGTCACTTCTATTATTTAAAATATTCATCAATTGCTTGATATTCTATCAGATTATGAGCATCATAGACAACTACCAATAGTAAAACAACCTTAGTACATATAGTTTTCTAAACATAAAAAATATCTTAAAAATGACTCCTTTTTTGTTTGTTAATAGAAATGACCACTATGTATTTGTTTTAACTTAGCCAAAAATTATTTTTGTCGCTTAATCTAATTGGCATACGTTATCTTAGTTTTTAAATATTAGCGCATAAAAGTTTTAAAACATTAGTGTTCATGGTTGTTAAATAAATTAAGAAAATGTTAGTATGAAAAATGCAACTTCTTTAAAATTCTCCATACAAAACGCTGATTTCATAGGTGGGGACCTAATATTACATGTTGCTAATAATGAGTAAGCGTCATAACTTTTATCTATTCTGATGTATTATCTGTCAAATAAGCTAACAAATATCGCCGACGGATCTGTTATCGTCGTTTAGGCTAGTAGCTACACAATAAATGAACACAATCGAGTGGTTGTTGTTCAGATAAAGTTTATTGATGTTGTGTAGGCGCTAAGTACAAACAAGTATACCTCGTCGCGTTGCCCTGTGTACGGAGTATAATGTAATATATCACTAGTTAGTTATCTTTTCTATTAACCTATATGTATATTTATATTGCACGTTAGTTCTAACTATAGTTTATTTGTATCTAAATAATTGATTAAAAAGCGTAAATGTTTGTTGAATAAAATATCGTACTGTGCTAATACTTTTCATTATCCTTCTCGCGTTATTCCTGGTTTCTTGTTGTTTGTCTTCCACATTTGCAATGGAATTTGTTTCAAATAAAACCATCAAAATGGGGTTAATGAACCTGTACTCGTCTACATCACGTATTGTTCATTAATCATGATAATTTAATTTTTCAGATTTGCTCCCAAGAATATTAGTATTTACTGAATGCCATTCCGAAAATTATTATGTACTAACCCGGTTTGCTGCATCTGTTTATTTTTTATAGGCATGTTGTTTGTTATTAAATCATGTTGATTGTTTGTAGCTTACCTATTTGCATGTTTTTGTTTATTAATAAATCTCTTATTGGGATCGGCTGTCTTTATGTTGCAGTTGTTAGTCCATTGAATCATTCACATGTTTACGCGAGCTTATTAATTTTCATGAAAATTAAACACGATGTTAGATAAATCCTAACACTGTGTTTAATTTTTATTAACTAAACAAAACTTGTTCATTATCATGATTGAAAAAAATAACATGTTTTTACACTAATATTCTAGGAAACAGCCGGCGCCCAAATGTTCTCTGTGACCAAGTGAGGTGCCTCTACAGAGTCTGTCATCAACTTGAAACTGTTGCATTTGTCGTCCGGCACGCCAGCATAATTTTGTCACAACACACTTACACACCCACACATACATTTTTTCAATTAGAACGTGAACGCAGGAAATGTCCACCTTTGAGCCTTGGCGGAAAAGATAAATAGATAGTGACGCTGTAGGTGTTATCAAAGTGATAATTAAAAACGCTAAGTACAGCAGTGCGATTCTGTAACCATCTCACCGTGAAAACTTAGGTGAAGTGAGCGTGGAGTGAACTGTCAGTGTCATCTTACCAGATACTAGGGATTGACCAAGCATACATTTACAATCATAAAAGAGATTTTAATAATATTTTTTTAGCCTAATCCTATTGATATTTTTATATAATTCAAAGCTAGTATTTTAGTGGTCAAAACATTAATATTTTGTGGGGTTTTACTTACAATAAAATTGCAAAACACAAGCGCAGTCAGAATCTCAATCCTGTTTTTTTTTTCTTTTTTCTCTAGTCTATTAAGTCCTTATATAGACTGAGGCGCGAGCGCGTCACGCACGAACAGTAAATAAAATTAAAACATTCACGTTTATGACAGCTAGACTGATGAAAATACGCATCGACATTGTTTGGTTATTATGAGCAATTGTAGATCGAGTCTAGTAAAGACTGCGACGATGTTCAGCATTATTATTAACCCAAAACTATTGAATTAGAAGAGATAACCGAGTGTGTCAAGTCATCGAGTGCTAACGGATGCCTAGTTGACGGACCATAGAATGTAATCCCACGTAGTTTGTGTGGCGTGATCACTTCACCCGATTCACGACACTAAATGTCGTAAATCGGGTGAAGTGAAGGTGAAGTGATAAGATCACGCCGCGCTTGCGCGTTAATCACTGTCATTATCACATTGCAGATTGCGTGATCACTTCACCTTCCCTTCACCCGATTCACGACATTTAATGTCGTGAATCGGGTGGAGTGAAGGTGAAGTGATAAGATCACGCCGCGCTTGCGCGTTAGTCACTCATCACATTAGAGATTTGTTTTTACATATTTAACTTGTAAGGCGTCATGTATAAGAACATTAGGAAATTATGGTAATAATATTAATAATTAATATAATACACCATGGCGACCCTGCCTTAGAGTCTGCCAAGGGGCAGATTAAGCAAAGTTTTCGTTGAGCGATTTTCAAAATGTGTAACTCTAAAGTAGAAAAAGACGAGGTATTCGTCAATCAAAACGCGGCTGGTGGAGGTGTTGTTGACGCCGAGGTGATGTTGCCATGGTTACGAGATTCGAGTGGAGTGATATAATATGGTACATTCCGAATTGCACTGTAATCGACTACAGCGTGCTTACACCTTGACCCCAATTATTCTGCTGTATGGTATTTATCTATTATTCCCCGCATAATCTTACCACGCCGTACGGTTGTCAAGCGTGGTATTTAGACAGTTCAAACCGGTTTCGGTCATTGTGTCATAGAGAATACGTTTACGCAAATTATTTATGTGAGCGCTGTGTGCGATGATGACTTAATTCGGAATGAGCCATATTTCACGCCGCGCAAGCGCGTTAGGCGCTGGCGCTGTCTGGCTATATAAGGACTTACTAGTCTAGGGAAAAAGAAAAAAAAAAACAAGGTTGAGATTCTGACTGCGCTTCTGTTTTGCAATTTTATTGTAAGTAAAACCCCACAAAATATTAATGTTTTGACCACTGAAATACTAGCTTTGAATTATATAAAAATATCAATAGGATTAGCATTAAAAAATATTATTAAAATCGATTATGATTGTAAATGTTTGCTTGGTCAATCCCTAGCATCAGTAGGATGACAAAGACAGCTCACTCCACGCAAGTATTCACGGTGAGATTTTTACAGAATCGACATGCAGGACCTAATGGAAAATTACGAGGTAACTTGATACTTGCCGTCACACGACTTCCCTATTATTACTCGTTGTTATTTGTCGTATCTTAAAGTGTGATTTAGGTATCTAATTGGAAAAATGTACTTAACATCATTATTGCATGAAAACCGTTTTGTTGTGTAACTGAAGTTGTATGTTACACTTTTAATTTTGTATAGTAGTCCGCTTGATTATAATTGCATTACTAAAATCGGGTGGAGAAACGTATATCCATCTCAAAAATCCACCCTAAGGTGGACACGCGGATGTTCGAAAATGCATTCTTGAACATGCGTTTCGTTAGTGGGATAAACGGAATTTATAGGGTTAGGCTGGACCCTAATATATCCTAGGCCTATAAATTCCGTTTATCCAACTAGGCCTAGAGTGGATTTCCGGACATGTGTTTTCGCGTCCCACCTTAAGGTGGATTTATTGGGGTGGATAAACGGAATAACCACAAAAGTCATAGTTCTCGACTACAATTAGTTCGTCTTAGGCGTATTCTAGAAAACTACTGCGTGAATTTTGATGCAACGTTCACTGCAATCTTAAAATATTGTTCTAAAAAATCGCATGCGGACTGCTAGTGTATGTAAATCATTTATCAACTTATTAAGTTCATAAAATTCTATCAGGTATACAAGCTTTTATCGATATCACACTGAAAGTTTACAATCAAGTGTGTGTATTCCATTCGAGTGATTTAATCTATTGCATAAAACTAGATAATACATTGTACAGACGCCAGCACATCAAGCTAATACAATCTGTCAAATTTCTTTAATAGATTTTCGACTTTATCGCTAAAGCATAAGGTTCAAAGTTGATTGGGGAAATTTGAGTTTCGGTTAGCTTCATGTGCTGGCGTCTGTACTAGCTTTTACGGTTAGTTATCTTAAAAATATAGTTGTTTTGTGTGAAATTTTATATAAATGGGATGGGTTAAAATATTTTTAAGGTTTGGGCCACATCTATTCACAGACGAGGCAAGCCATTAAGTATCTAGTCTGTATCTTTTTATATTTTGTTTTTTTTTTCGCACCGAAAAAAGTGCGTGCCGTCTTAATTGAGTTGTAGTCGAACTGTTATTTTTCTATATTATTCTAAACGTACCTACCTAAATAAAAAGAAAAGCATTGTGCATATCCCCATGAGTCATGAGTTCATGACACATTCGTAGCGATAGTTTATTGTGGTTCAAATCAAACCATCACGTAGTGTCGTTAACGAGTAAATATACAACTCATTGGAATGTTCAGAAAAACAGAAGCCTTATATCGATCGGTGTGGCCAAAAATACTGCCTCAGGCATACATCACTTTTATTTTTTTCAGGATACGGGTAGTTAGAAAAATACAAAAATCACATTGCTGTATAACTTAAAAAATATACAAAGGTAAGGTAGAGGGGATAGGCTTCTGTTTTTATGATAATTAGTAGTCGTACATGTACATAATTATATGTTATATCTACATAAATACATTGCATTTTCTAAATCTGTCTATTATTTTATTATGAAAACCATTGAAATCGGCCACCATTGAGGACTAACAATATTATCAAGTGGTAGTTGTCATTCAGCAACGCTTGTTCATTATAACATCATTTGGTATGTCTTGTGTTTGCACAGATCATCTTTTATTTACAAAAACTTTTTGAGTTAAAGTGTGACATTTTGAAAATTGGCTTAAGTGTGCAGCTCACTTAGACTAGTATGTACCATCTTGTCATTATTGGTAAGTATTAGGAATCACTGGTAAATAAAACATACTTGTAACGATGTTATAAATATCCTAACGTCATCTTAAAACTTCAGCTCGCCATGTTTCGTCGGTGTAAAAACTGCGACACGATATTTTTGTAAGCATGGCGTTTGTGTGAGACCAAAAGGTACTCGGCCATAACTTTTAAAAGGCAACCACAACACAGGTTGCCTCACTTGAGGCAAAGCAGTTATAAATAGTAAAGGCAATGTCTTTCGGTTTAAGGTTTGAATATAATAAGTTATCCATCATTTCAGCCATTTCCAACTTGGGAATAAGCAAGGCTGCTTATTACCAAATTGGAAATTTCTTTCAGTCTAACAACCGACTGACGTCGTGCCATCTGAATCTGAGTTGTATCGACACGAACGTATCTTGCGAGTCTCGGTTAGCTCTCGATAAGCGAGGAAAATAATGGACAAATGACGGCTGCGGCAAGCATAGCCAGCCTCGCAGATTGGTCTGTCGATACTTGGGTTAAATTTGAGACAATTTTTGTTAGAGATGTGGTCCTACCCACCCTTTCGATTGGTGGCAAAATGTGCAGGATGTTACTTTTTTATTTGTGTATTTGAGTCGGTTCGATTCCCGGCAGAAGCAAGTGATTTTTCAATTATATATGTGTGAAAAAACTGAATGTTCTTTAAAGCAGAATTTGCTATGATCAATATTTAAGGCTACGCCGACCGTCTAGTGGCGCCCTCATCGTTTGTTTGGTTATTTCTTTTATTTTAGAAAGAAAATGCAGAAAATAAGCACGTTAAGTTGTGCTCTACAAGATTATACGTTAATATTATTGTAAACGGTAGTTTTACATTGTTTAGTTTTATTATAATCACAAACGGAAAATAGTGGTCACTATTATCCGTTTTAGTGATTATAATAAAATTAACGTGCTTGTTTTCTGCATTTCCATTCTAAAATAATAGAAATAGCCAAACAAACGATGAGGGCGCCACTAGGCGGTCGGCGCCCTCTTAAGGTAATTTTGTTTTTACGACCGTATTTAATTTCCACCTTGTTTATTGAAGCCCCATAGCTATTACTGGGACTACAGAATTGCACATGCTTGAACATGGTCACTAAGCAAAAAAACTATAGTTAACAAGTCCGCCACCACCACTGCCAGAGCGGCTAGCAAGCAAACGATATTGACGATGTCATTAATAGCATTGAATGATGTTACCAGACATCTAAATATAATCGCTTAGTCACCAGCAGCCTTGCGACGTCAACGGAAAGAGCGACAGCATATTCTAAAGCCAAATACATATCGCCCGTCACCCACACGACTTCGAGGAAAATATGAAACTGATTGTTCTCTTTTCTTTCAGGGTAAGGGTTTGATGAAGTAACATCATAGTTTTCTGCTAGCAAATGAATATTAGGATAACTAATTGATCAACTAAGTAGCTGATAAGGTAGTCCTGATAGTTGTCTACAACTAAAATGTTAAATAGGATCTTAGGTAATTTACAACCAAAGATTGTTTTCCTTACATTATCACAAATTTCCACTACAGACTCGACCTATGTATATACTAACAAATGTTTATTTATTTATTTTATGTATATTTTTTATTATATTTATGTATTGTCTCCAAAACAATTTGTAACCCAGCATCTTTTGGGTGTGGAATATATCTTTTATGTAGATATATATATTATATTGTAAAAGTTCCAATATACATTTTAGACTTAACAAATATTTATTTACTTACTTATTTTCCCATTATCCAATCCTATGTCATAATTTATCTTACTTTTATTATTTTGTAGAATACTAGTTAATGTAATAACATATTATTTACCTTTATAAATGCCGTTAGTTAGTGTGTGCATACTCCACATTTTTGTAGGTAGGTAAGGCGATTATCACACTACACAGCGTACCGTCGCGTAACGTGGGGCGGCAGATTTAGCATTGTATCAGGGGGCCTAAAGAGGCCACTTTGGCAGAATCATAAAAAGATAACATTGTGAATCATAATAATTATGGCGAAGACAGTCCGTGTTTTCCTTTTTTCGCTGCACTACGGAAGTGTAATATAATAAGAGATTGTGATTGGATTGATTGGTATTTTAGCACAGAAAAAAAAAACTGAAAAATCCTTCACCAATGGGATTTGATACGATTAACTTAACAGTTAACTGTACCATTATGATTCATAATGTTATCCTTTCATGATTCTGCCAAAGTGGCCTTTTTAGGCCCCCTGTTTGTATAGAAAATGCAATCTGAGCGCGGAAAGCGCTCCTGCGCGCTGATTGCTTGCTAGGGCCTCCCCGCGTACGCGACGGAGCGCGGTGCAGTGTTATAATCGCCTAAGTATAGTCTGAATAATAACAACAGCATAAAATTATCTATTTATTGATTTCTAGAAACTGTACACTCCCTTTTTCTACTGCAACATTTTTAATATATCCATTATAAAAATCTAATGCAGATATTTGTCTTTTCCCTACTATCCTAAGTGATTTGAAATAAATATATCTTCGGTCTTTGCATAATATTCTGATTGCATTTGTTTCCTCACTATATTCCAATGTTCCTATTGGTTTAGCACTATGGTCTTCTATAACAGCATCTTGGATAAATGCATCAAAGAGTTTCATTTGTTTATTATTAAATGTTGTGGTAAGTGGATACAAACCATATATAGCACGATAAAGGTTGTATACTTCAACTGCAGACATCTGGTCCCATCTGATTTCACTTATGCTTTTATGTATTTTCTTAGCTGAAAGAGGAAATAACGGGAATATTAAGTATTATGTTTAATAATCGATAAGGTTTATTGTTTATAAAATGGCATCTATTGATAACTTGTCCCAATACAGCAATAATATAATCAAAGCAGATTAAGAGCTACATTATGAGGAGTACAGGAATAAGAATAAATATAGGAAACGCAATTTTCACAAGTTTAGCTTGTGAAAATAGATTATATATTATATAGATAAATTGCTAGTATTAGAATTCTTGTGAATGGGCTAGTGTATGTTCTTTTTACTGTTTCATGGTCAATTGAACATTATTCAGGGTGGCAGGGACGACGGACGGCATCGACGCACAACCTGTTACCATGGATATAGTGCATGATTCTGAAACCCCTTGGTGTTTAATTTTTTGTCAGATTAAAAAAAAGAACTCTGCCATACATTTTGACAGCATAGGTATTGCACTTTCCTATGAAGCAGCTCAGTAGCGGCGTTAGGGTAGGGCGCGGTTGGGCGATCGCCCAAGGCGCCGGATATGAAGGGTCGCCTGCGGCGCCCCTTTATATTTGCTTGTTCATAGAGCGAGTCCTACTTACTAGAAAATTCCCTAAATCTAGCTACCAACTATAACTTCTCCAGAAAATAAATTTGAAGATGAATTTTTCAACTGTCTTTTGGCCACTACCATAAATTCAATCAATGAAAGATTTGAAGAGTTAAATGAATCCCCGGAATCTTGGTCTTTTTGTACAATATAAAAAAGATTTCGGAAAAACCAGACCTTCTCAAACTCTGTAGTGATCTCCAATTGAAATTAACTGTATACTCTAAAACAGTTATAGGTGGTTGTATGATTGTATGTTGTGCAATGAACTCATAAATAGAAAATCTTTTTTGGCTGATCAGAATGTGGTTACTCCTGTCTTTATTTTAAAATTTATCATAGATCGCAACTTACAAGAGCTGTATCCAAATGTATGGATAGCATTGCGAATATTGATCACTATACGAGACCTGTAACTGTGGCTAGTGGGGAAAGGAGTTTTTCTAAGCTTAAGCTGATAAAAACCTATCTGACTAGATTGACAACTTTGTCAATCGAAAATGAAATTACGGAAAACATAGACTTTGATGCCTTTATAAAAGAGTTTGCCGATAGAAAGGCTAGAACAGTAAAATAAAAATAGTTTATTTTAATAAATGGTTATTTCATTATATCCCTTGCCTCTTTTTTCGTATGGGTTTTGATGGCAGATAGGGGGCGCCGTAGAAATCTCGCCCAGGGCGCTGGTAGTGTTAAAACTGGCACTGAAACAGCTGATGTATTTTTTTATAACCAGCGAAAAAAAATTGCACTAGGGGGTCTAGAATCATGTGCAGAATTCATGGTTTCAGTTTCTCGCGATTGAAGTCCCTGTATAATAAGATAATTTAGAATAATGAGTAAAACATACCATAAGTAACTCCTTCTGAACCTTGTGGTTGTAGATTTTCTAAACTTTTTGGTAAGGTCCTTATGCAGTCTACCAGCATTTCTGCACCGAATTCAGATAGCTGTTCAGTTAGCTCTGGTAACCTTATGTCTTTGGATACAGGCACTTTTATTTGACTTATTATTTCACCTGGAATGTCAGAAATTTAAGTGATTATAGATAATCTTTTTGTATGTGACTGTGTAGAATAAAATCTTTATAAATGTAGTACCTACACCTATGTCCAGCAGTGGACGTCTTTCGGCTGAAATGATGATGAAATATAGTACCTACCTACACATACATTGCTAAGTAGATAATAGCAATTTTCTCCCTCAACCAATAATGACTGCACCTTATTCAGATACCACTTTATTAAACCATATTTCCAAAGAGTTTGTTACTTGGTAATACCAAAATATGCTTACCCACATCAAAAATATCAGGTTTAATTTTCATAAGTGTGACTCCTGTGTCTTGGTCTCCATGCAGCAGTGTGTGTATGATGGGGGCAGCACCGCGCCACCGCGGTAACAGACTAGGATGTACATTCACCATACCACTAGAAAATCAATTATTATTCTGTTAGTTAAAGGCATAGTCTTTATAGTCTAGGTTTTGTGGTTATCAACTGAGAATACCTACTTTCTATCCTATATTATTATACTCTTACTATATATTATTATTATTATAAGCCGTTTGTGTCCTGCTGCAGGGCAAAGGCCTTCCTTTCTTCCTCCCATTTATCTCTATTTACAGCTATTTGTGGGCAATCTTTAAAAAAAAGAGTTGAGTTCGTCCCACCATCTCGTCCTAAGCTATAATTACTAAAACTACTTTTCAACTGTATATAATTACTATACAATATGAAGATTGATAGTCTTTTGGGGGATTTATATCAGTAGAAAGGTTACTTCCTAGTCATCAGCATCTGTTGGTAATTAAACTTAAGACTAGACAGAAGAAATGTTAACTTACAGTGGGAATTTGCTAAGGAGATCTTCTTTAATCAGGTGACCAAATGCGACAATTAATCCCAAGTCGTATTCTGCAGCACGCAAATTGTGTAAGGGCCAGGGTATTGCATTGATATTTTCTGTCTCGGCATACTTGAGTATGTCTGTTTTGTATTTTGTGTTTGTAGTCACCAAGTCCAATCGGTCAATGAGATGGTTATCCTTTTTTCTGAAAGAAATTATCATTTTAGGTTAAAGCCATAAGAAATCCACATTATAGTTAAACTAATCTATAACCGTTGTATAATAATTATAAACTTTAATAATAATTTAATAGAGAAGTTTTATTTATGGACGTTCTTTCTTACCTGAGTTCATTTATTTTTCGCAAGCTACTGAGCGCGATGCCATCAGATCCAAAGAAAAGAAGTTTATATGATCTTGTGGTGGAATGTTGCTTAGCAAATAGGTTATTTCTCTTAAATACTATTTTTATTAGGCGAGAAGATAAATGAATCATTTCACCGACACAATAACACTGAACCGCTGAACTCAGTGAACTCAGACCGACTGTCAATGTCAATGTGAAAGACGTCAAAGTTTTTTTTTAATTCGGCCAAAGAGCAGGATAGCCTGCCCTTTGGCTGAATTAAAAAAAAACACTGTAGCCTTTCAAGCATACCACCTCGTCTTCCGTGTAGAATTTCTTACGTGGTAAGTTTAAGGCGACTACATGACCTAAAGCGCAGTCACTGTCGGACTGCATAGAAAAGAAAGAGAAGCGAGATGACACAACGCTGGTAATTTATTGCAAAATATGAAGCAATTATCTATTTACAAAATATTCTTTAATAAGTTTCTTGGAGAATAATCTGACAAACAAAAAATCATAATGATTCGTAGTTACATCAAGCTATAAGGGAAGCAGTCGAAGCCTCCAACAATGAAATCGTAGGCGAGATAATTAACGCTCGTTATGGCTCGGACAAAAAACCCACCTCAACCTTCTTTGTGAATGTCAAACAAAGCATTTACAATCGCGAGGTCAAGAACATCCAATATATTTTCCACCAAAAAGTTAAAATAGAAGACCCCCGTAAATCTAAAAGCATTGTTCAGTGTCAGCGGTGCCAACAATATGGGCACTCTAAGAACAATTGCATGAGACCTCATAGATGTGTCAAATGCGGAGAAGGCCACAAAACTTCTGAATGCACAAAGAAGGATAGAACCACACCAGCCAAATGCGCACTATGCTCTTGTGACCACCCTGCCAACTATAAAGGCTGTGAAGTCTATAAAGAGATCTTAGCTCGGAGAAACAAAAGCCGCACTCCACGAGAAAGAGTGTATACGCCAACTACTACAAACGCCTCAGCTGCTCCACTTACTACAACTGCTTTCAACGTACGAGCCCCAATGAACACTCATGAGAAATCGTATGCTGAAGCAACATCCGGACCAAACTCTGCAACCCATGAGCTACCACAACCTCACCAACAACAGAATCATTCACTACACCATATTCTAATCAAACAGAGCGAGAAGATTGACCTCTTAATACAACAAATAGGCTCCTTAGTGGTCTAATCACCAGCCTCGTCACCAAGCTTACAAAATGACTTGCTTAGTCATAGCAGCTTGGAACATCAATGGCATTGCACCCAACACAAATGAATTAGAAGTTTTCCTTAAAGAAAATAAGATCGACATATGCCTGATATCAGAATCACACTCAACCGTAAGAAGTGATATACGTATTTCAGGTTTCTGCGTGTACCTTACCTCTCACCCGGACGGTAGAGCACATGGTGGCAGTGCTATCGTAATAAAAAACACCATCAAACACTGCCTTCTGGAACCTTTTGTGACAGAACACCTACAATCCACGGCTATAAGAGTAGAAGATAGATCAGGCCTTATTAACATCTCGGCGGTATATTGCCCTCCTAGACACAAAATCAATCAGGAAATGTTTACCGAGTTCTTTAAGACGCAAGGCAACAGATTTATAGCAGGTGGCGACTGGAACGCCAAACATACGGATTGGGGTTCTAGACTTACCGTAACCAGGGGCCGTGAACTCAAAAAATGTATCGTTGCAAATACCATGTCAACTCTGTCCACAGGTGAACCTACATACTGGCCTACGGATGCTAACAAAATACCTGACCTCCTTGACTTCTTTGTCACAAAAAACATATGCCACAAATTCACCCAAATAGAATCTAGCCTTGACGGATCCTCAGACCACACCCCAATCATACTAAGAGTGAATAAAACAACTGCAAAATGTAACCCAAATCATGACATGCTCTACAACTCCAAAACTGATTGGGATAGCTTTAGAGAGTACCTTGAAGACAACATTAATCTCAACGTACCTCTGAAGTCCCCTGAAGACGTAGACGACGCGTGTTTGTACTTCACTAATATTTTACAAGTGGCAGCGTGGATCAACACCCCTGAATTAAAACATTCTGCGCATAGTACACCTACCCCGATCGAAGTCCGAAGAAAAATCGCAGAGAAGAGACGATTTCGTAGAATCTGGCAGTCATCACATAATGAACGGGACAAAACCCGCCTTAACCGCGCCATTAAGGAACTGAAAGACCTTCTTGCGAAATCTACCAATGATGCCCTACAACACAGGCTAGAGAGAATAACCCCTGAAGCTAAAGGCACTCCCTTTGGAAAGCAACTAAGAACTTGGCACAACCTCAGCAAAGCTTCCCCCCTATCAGATCAGAAAACTCATGGGCTCGTACAGATCAAGAAAAATCAGAAGCTTTCGCCACTCACCTTGCCAATGTCTTCAAGCCAAACGAATCTGCAGTTCCTGATGATCCTGAAATTGATGCCATTCTCAACCAGGACTTGCAACTTTGTGCCCCACTGCGACCAACATCCCCACGGGAACTGTCTAGATTGATATCTACGATGAACTCCAAAAAGGCACCCGGATTCGATCTTGTTACTCCGAAAATTCTTAAGGAGCTGCCAAGAAAGGGAGTAGTTTTTCTCACTATCCTCATTAATGCCTCTCTCAGATCCTCTTACGTCCCTGCTCTCTGGAAAATATCACAAATCGTAATGATCCATAAGCCTGGAAAGCCGGAAAATGAAGTTTCATCTTACCGCCCTATTAGCCTTACTCCAGTACTATCGAAGGTATGGGAAAGGGTCGTCCTGAACAGGCTGAAACCTCACCTACAAGAAAACCAAGTTGTACCTGATCACCAATTCGGATTTCGTGAGCAACATTCCACCGTGGAACAGGTACACCGAGTCTACCGCACCATAAGACAATGCATGGAAAAGAAGGAGTATTGCTCGGCAGCATTCCTCGACGTCCAACAAGCCTTTGACCGAGTGTGGCATAAAGGACTGTTATGCAAGATAAAGTTGCTCCTGCCCCATTCATTCTACTTGCTAATGAAATCATACCTTGGTGATAGACAATTTCAAGTAAAGCTACGAGACGCTAGATCCCCTCTCGCCAGATGCCTAGCAGGGGTACCCCAGGGCTCCGTCCTGGGTCCAGTTTTATATAATATATTTACTAGCGACCTCCCTCAATGCCCTGACGTATTTGTAGCAACCTATGCTGATGATGCCGCATTCCTGGCCTGTGACCAGGATGCCAACATGGCGAGCAGCATGCTGCAAAATCAACTTGACAGGACCCATGACTGGCTAAACAAATGGCGTATAAAGGCAAGTGCGCCCAAATCGCATCACATCACCTTTGCACTCAAACATGGAAATTGCGCCCCGGTCAAATTGGGTCAGGACACTCTACCACAATCATCAAGTGTGAAGTACCTGGGATTCTACTTGGATCGTAGGTTGACATGGAAGGATCACCTGAAGAAAAAAAGAACCGAAATTAACTACCGATTCAAGAACTTGCTCTGGCTACTTGGCAGACAGTCTTCACTCACCCTTAGTAACAAACTTAGAGTTTATTGTTCTATCATAAAACCAATATGGACCTATGGGATTCAATTATGGTCTTCCGCAAGCAAATCAAACATCATGTGCATTCAAAGAAGTCAAAACAGCATCCTGAGGGTCCTGGCAGCGGCACCCTGGTACGCTCGCAACTCAGAAATCCATGAGCACCTGGAAATTCCAACGATCCTAGAAGAAGCGAAGTGCTACCTAGAGAAATACAAAGAACGATTAACCAACCACCCAAATCCTCTCTCACATTCACTATTGATGCCAAATCATACCAAGAGGCTCAAGAAAGCTGATATTGTGCTGCCTGATTAAAGTGGAATTTGGACATTGGTCCTGATTCCATAAAAATGTGATGTATCTTTCCACACATCAGTCAGGGATGACTGATAGCAGATAAGAACAAAAAAAAAAAAAAAAAAAAATCGTAGTTACGTCAAAGTTGACATTTTACAGGTGCTGCTAACCAAATGTGCAAAAAGTGCGTTTTATATAAATATGTTATAGTCATGGTCCGCGCATGGAATTAGTCAGTACTATATTGCCGCGTGAGTCCGCGAAAGCGCGACACCGTGGATGCAACGACGTAGAGTGCGTAGAGTAGACGAGCGTGTGACAGTTTTTAGCTCGTCGCGAAATTCAAATTTTCTAAGTTTTTTACAATTTGTAGGTCAGCGTCAGGTTGTATCTTGATCAAAATATGATTCGCGACTATAATAGATATGTATTTACAGAATTATAATTATTAGTTATCCTTACTTGTTGTAGTCGCGAATTATATTTTGATCAAGATACAACCTGACACTGACCTGAAAATTGCAAAAAAACGTAAGAAAAATTGAAATTCGCGGGCTACAACTGCGCATTTTAGACCATTTAGGTTAAAATGGTCTAAGCTCGTTGCTAACCTCTATTGCTTTATGTTTTGTTTTCTCCCAGGAATTAAAGTTCCTTGGTCTTCTCTATCTATCTCTCTCTATGATAGGAATATATCGCACATCCAAAAGGCTGGAACTGTGTTTAATTATAACCCATGTCATACCAGAGGGCCTAAAAAGGCCACTTTGGTGAATCATAAAAGGATAACGTTATGAATCAAAATATGGCGAAGACAGTCCGTGTTTTTCTTTTTTTCACTGCACTACGTAGGTATAATCAAAGAGATAGGATTGGATTTGGACTGATTAGTATTTTAGCACAGACAAAAAAAAAATAACTAAAAAACCTTCATCAATGTGATTTGATTCGATTTACTTAACAGTTAACTGTCCATTACGATTCATAATTTTATCGTTTTGTGATTCGCCAAAGTGGCCTTTTTAGGGCCCCTGAACTGGCGAACCTACTGTGGTTATAGTGTCAGCAATTTCTGCACCCGGAGTTTAGTGGAAAGGCATAGACAACCAATAAAAACAAATTAGATAGGTAGAAGATTTTTTAATTATACATTCATCATAGATATTTAAAATATAATATTAAGCTTCTATATCTACTAACATCTACTTGTACCTACACAGAGTTGGATTTTGGGACGGGTATCAATACTAGCTAATGTAACACAATTACCTAACAATGTTTTCTAACAAAACAAGATACAGATGGCAGATTAGAGCAGAAGACATCACATCGGTAACTGCAGGTGGAAGTAGACCTATAGGTAGATAGATTCGCTAAATAATACATCATCTTTAGGTTAAAAGTGCTTTTCACGCCCTTTATCAATAGTGAGATAGGGTGCGAGCACAGTATATTTAGGTACCTACTGCGGTACAAGCGGATATCCCCAGGACAGCAATATCCGCAGCCTTCGGTCCCCCTTTTCCTTCGTTCCTTTAATTCAGAGCTGCCAAAGCCCCTTAGATTGCATTAGGTATAAATTATGTTTCAAAATCTTACTTAGCTAATAAATAAAAAGTTAATCTTTTTTTAAGTGGTGAGATCCGGAACACTAGTTTGTGATAAATCAGTTCGTGTAGAACGTCGGTAAAAACTTCTCTTTTTGTTAAACTGAGGTTTCATGTACCAGGAGGGCGGGCTGACGATGCTCTCTTCCAAACTTTTTATAGACTGCATACTCGTCTGGGAGTCCTGGCGCTCCGCCACCCTGGACGATATCGTCTTCACTTTTACTTCACGTTTTTCATCGATTTGATATGGTATATCCTTCATTTCAACTATCTCAACGTCTGTATCACTCAAATCCTTACTTGGTCTGTGCATTCTGGTCGTATCTGTACAATAATCTATTGTTCTTAGAGTTCCACTCATGCGTTTAGATTTATCCCTGTATAACATTTTCTTGAACTCTTTACGAAAATTTGGATGCGTTATTATGTAAATAAATGGATTAATGCATGCGGCCGTCTTGCAGAATAGTGCAGGAATCATTGATGTTATCGGAGTCACGAGATCCTTTCTTCCAGTTATACCCAACAGAGCCACAACAGCATACGGTGTCCATGATATAAAAAATAGAGCGATGACTGCCATGACTAAAAAGGCTAATTTGATTTCCGCTTTCCTCTTCGTGCGTTCTTTTACATGTCTCGATGATAGCCTTTGATCCTGGTTACCATAAGACATACTTGTATTAAAAACTACGACCCGAAATATACTAATGTAACAAAACGTAATGGTGCAGAATGGTGTGAGCCATGCTGCGCAGAAGAAAACGAAAATGAAACATCGAGGTGAAAAGTCTTCTGTGAGGTAATCAAAGCTGCAGCTGGTCAAGTAGCCTTCTGGAACATAGCTGCCATAGCCGATGTTGAGTGCTGGGATTATCGCAAAGATACAGGCATACAGCCATGCACCGATGGCTAATAGACGAGCCCGTATGGCTGTCAGCGCACGAAGTGGCTCCAGAGGTCGCACCACTACCCAGTATCGGTCCAGCGCGATGGCTGATAGTGTGGCGATCGATGTGGTGCCAGTTAAACCACCCACGAAGCCGTATATCACGCATCCTGTAACAATATTTTATGCCATTAGGATTTTCAGGTACTTTTACAAACTGTATTTTACCATTGGACAAAAAAGGGATAATGATAAAAAATTACCTACATAAATCAAAGATTTTCACCCCATTTACTACGGTTCTTTTGTTGGAGAGTCAAGACGTGGCTGGGGGTGATAATACAGTTGAACAATGACAAAGCTATTGAACTGGTTCGGTTGGCTTTCTTGCATTTCAATAACGTAAGAAAGGTAGTGCAAATAGGCGTTGTATATAGGTAAGTACCTGCCTACATATTGATAGTAGGTATCATTTTATCTGACTTTCTTCTATAGTCGGACTTTTAATTAGCTGCAGTAAAATGACAGTTTATGTGTTACTATTGACTGAAATTGGCGTCTTTTTGTTTTTTCGCGGTCATCAACCAAATCTTGTTTTTCTAGTACCTACAGAATAGTGTAACAAACGAAACTTATTTGACATGCATATCTCTAAACTCGTCCGAAATGAGTTATTAAGAAGTGTCATTTTACTGCAGCTAATTAAAAGTCGGGCTATAGACGAAACGCGAAGGCTACTTACATAATAGGTATAGGTACCTAGACAATAAAGCGTTACCTATTTCTGTGTGCTCTATGTCAATAAATGATTATCTTCATGATGTTTTGTGGAAAAGCATGAATTATTACGATCTACTGTCATGGTTTTTCCCATAACAGGAAAAATCGTGTGCGGCAAAATATGTAGCTGCTGAGATCTTGACACTATTACCCGAAAACCTTGCAAATAGCAGCCATGGTGACTTATTAAATGGAATATTCATCTCCTATGTTTTCGACTGGATAGTCAGCCTTAATCTGGTACTTACCTAAGTAGGTAGAATTAGAGTTAATGTGTTTGATAACTTTTAACTACCTACCTACCTATGTTTGTACATCTCTGGAAGTACGTACTGATCCATAGCGCTTTAATCAAAATAGTTTTCAGTCCAAAATATAGACAGAAGTTTTTAGAGGCCTAACTTGACATAATTCTGATTTTAACAATATTTTCTAAACGAGATACCATTTTTCTTGTCAACCGAGTAAACACTAGAGTTTTCTTCGGTTGAAAAGTAATTTTCTGCCGTTTCGATTTATATTATAGTATGTATGCGTGGCAAAGATAAGTAAAATAAATGAAGTACCTGTTTTCCCCAGTGCGGGTCCGAGATTAAACGAATTGAAAATGAATATCGGTGTCTTGGCAAGCATCAGGAAGTCGCTGAGTGCCAGGTTCGCCACCAAGATGTTCCCTGGAGTGCGCAGTGTGCGGCATCTGAAACGCATTAGTAAATTCACACAATCATTAATCATATCACTTTGATCTTTTGTCCACAACTAGCTACATGGAAAGTTAATTAAAAGAGAAACGTGCTCAAATTTCGTAACTCGCTGTGTAGGACTAAAGATAAGGGGGGTAATAAGAGGGTCGCTTTAAGCAGGTACTGCCATATTACAGTCAAACTGTAAGAAAATTTGTAGGTCTGTACACTGTTCGCTGAAAGTGATTAGTTGCGGATGTTGTGGAGTTTTCAGAGGAAATAATAGGTTCGATAAAAAGCAAGACAATGTATAGCAATGGCATTCTTCAAATTAGAGATAGCACAACTGTACGCACAAGCACAAATGTGTAGGTAGGTACCTACTTCACAATTCAGTAAAAAAAATCTGAATTCGTCAAGGTCTAAATGTGAACTACACGTGTAGGTTTATCGTACAAAATATTATTCTTAAGATCCTCATTAATTAACCGCTCAAAATATATCTATATATTTACACAACTGTTTAAACCCAATAAAAACGGAACATCGTGGTATTCGTAAGTTTTCATCACATAAGTTTTTCAATACGTAGACGTTGTTTTAAATCATGAAGTATTATAACGTGTTAATATTATTTATGATTGCTTTGAAGTGTGGAGCTGATGAGGAGCCAACTACCGTAAATTATTCCGCAGTTGAGAATTTTACGAATAGTGAAGTCTTTAGTGTGAGTACTGCAAAAGGTAAACTCACAAATATCAGTAATTTTAGTGAACCTAATGGGTCTGAAAACACTCTTATCAACCCGACAGACGATAATGCTGTTGAAGTTAAGAAAAAAGAGTTCGATTTACCGATACCGGGAAGGCTGGCGCAACAGGGAACTCGGGTGGTGAAGAACATAATTGGGAGCTTGATAAAAGGGCTTACACAGCTAAATGAACCGGATTCGAAGGAAGATGCAGGAGATAATGAGGAGCCTACTACTGAAAATTTTTCCACAGTTGAAAATGTTACTAATAGTGAAGTCTCTAATGCGAGTACTACAGAAGGTAAATCGAATTTGTTTTTAATATACCGCTTTCCATTTTCATAGATATAATTAAGTTAAGTAAGAGTTATAAGAGTTACTTAACTTAATTCCTCTTAAATTAAGTCCTCTTTGAGCACCCGAATCTCTTTGACAAGTGGACGCAACTCCCAAATATCATCAAAAGTACTCTCATCAATGCAATAGTCGCTGCTATTAATCCTTTTAAAGAATTCGATAAATTACCGTTACCAAGAAAGCTACCGCGACACAGAACTCGGTTGGTGACGAACATTATAGGGAGTTTGATGAAAGGGCACAACTGAAGGAACCGGATTCAGAAGAGGATGTAGAAGATGACGATGAGGAGCTTTAAAGACTTCACTATTCAACATTCTCATGTTGAATAGTGAAGTCTCTAATGCGAGTACTACAGAAGGTAAATTGGAGATCCTGCCCTTTTGGCGAAATGATTTCGCCAAATTTTCACTACCCAAATAAATTTTAGCAACCTTTTTTATACCAATGCAATGTTTGGAATGATTTTAGTACCTACGTCCATTTTCTATTGGTCAAATTTTTACTTGGCAGAATATTATCAAGGATAATGTCATTTAGGCATTTGGTCTTTCATCAAATTATTTATTACAGCAAACAATCTTTAGACAATAAAGATTTAGTCAAATGATTTGTTATGAAAAAATATATATACTTAGACAAAAATATATTTTTTGGGAATTACATGGTTTTACTTACATAAATTACTTTTTAATTACATTGCATGGTTGCGGGCGGTCTATAGGCGACGTAGGATGCAAGAGCGAGCGAAGGGCACCCCGAGGTTCGGTTTTGTTAGGTAGGTTACTTTAAACCCTTTTTACAGAAATAGGAGCCCCGCCAAGCGGGGCTCCGTTGACATTGGATGCAAGAGCGAACGAATGAGGATACAAATACCTTTACCTCATATCATATTAAACAGGGCCAATTGAAATCATAGGCAGACAGAAATACCCCTGACGCCGCGACGGTACTAAATATTTGGCTTATTTTATTTTGCGTAAAATATTATGTTCTACCAATTGAAATATTTATTTGAATACATTAAAATTGGTGAAAGTACTAGTTGGTAAGCAAGTTATTGTTTAAACCTTCACTTGCCAAACATTAGGTTTGCGTTACAATTTTTTGTGAAAAGTTTATTTGCTAAGTAATGATTTGGCAAATGAAATTATGCGGAAATTTGTTTGGGAGGTGATAATTTGTCAATTGATATCTTTTTGATGAAACAAGGGAGACCCGGTAAATTGATTTTGTTTTTAATGTACCGCTTTCAATTTTAATACATACTAGTTTCAGCCCGCGACTTCGTCTGCGTGAAATTTCGGCCGCTGACCCACCGGGTGGCACCACGTCGCCCGTCCGCGCTATTACTTCGTTTTTGCTTAGCGTCCTTTTTCACTTTTTACTCGGCTCCTAAATGTCCTGGTTGTCCCGGAGATTAGCGCGTTCAAAGAAAGAAACAAACTTTTCAGCTTTATTATTACTATAGATAGATAATTATAGATAATTAAGGTAAGAAATTCTTTGTCTTATTCTTTCAGCACCCGAGAATCACTTTGACAAGTGGACGCAACTACCAAATATCATCAAAAGTACTCTCATTAATGCGATAGCTATTAATCCTTTTAAGAATAAAGAATTCGGTAAATTACCGTTACCGAGAAAGCTGCCGGGACAGAGAACTCGGTTGGTGACAAACATTATAGGGAGTTTGACGAAAGGGCTGGCACAACTGAAGGAACCGGATTCAGAAGAGAATGTAGAAGATGATAATGAGGAGCCTACTACTGTAAATTATTCGTCAGTCGAGAATGTTACTAATAGTGAAGTCTCTAATGCGAGTACTACAGAAGGTAAATTGATTATGTTTTTAATATAACGCTTTCAATTTTAATAGATACTAGTTTCAGCCCCCGACTTCCTCCGCCTGTTTCAGCCCCCGACCCACCGGATGGCACCACGTCGCCCGTCCACGCTATTAGTTCGTTTTTGCTTCGCGTTCTTTTTGACTTTTTTTTTCTTTTTACTCGGCTAATAAGGGCCCTGGTTGTTCCGGAGATTAGCGCGTTCAAAGAAAGAAATAAACTATTCAGCTTTATTATTACTACAGATAGATATTTATGTCGCATCCGGTTATGCATTTGACTATTCGGAACGCTAGCGCCACCCGGCGGCGCTTGACAGAGTCTAGCCTGAGTCCGTGGGGGTTAGAAAACAGCTCGACAGAACGATGTGGAGCTCACTTTTGGACTTGGACTTGGACATTGGACATCGTACGGACAACATGTGCTTAGAAACTGTCCAGCGTTCCGTATCTGGTTGTGTCGTGTACCTACAGTGTGTAATTTGCTAGTGTGACTAAATTGTTCGTGAAATTATAATCTTATTTGAACTGCAAACGGTTTTTCTATTGCGCAATAACCAACACATACCCACTGTACGCCCACAATAGTTAAACATGGCTGATAATAACGAGACACACTATACCTTCTCCGTCATCTATATATAATTAAGGTAATTAATTCTTTGTCTTCTTTCAGCACCCGAGAATCTCTTTGACAAGTGGGCGCAACTATCAAATATCATCAAAAGTACTCTCATTAATGCGACAGCTATTAATCCTTTTAAGAATAAAGAATTCGGTAAATTACCGTTACCGAGAAAGCTGCCGGGACAGAGAACTCGGTTAGTGACGAACATTGTAGGGAGTTTGATGAAAGGGCTGGCACAACTGAAAGAACCGGATTCGGAAGAGGATTATGACGAGCCTACTAGTACTACTGTTAATTATTCTACAGTTGAGAATGTTACGAATAGTGAAGATTTTAATGCGAGTACTACAGAAGGTAAAATATTTTAGATTTTACATTATTCACATCATATCTACACGAAATTCCGTCATACATCTAATGGGATAAGTCTTATATTTGGTTAGAGTGTCTAATACATCTGCACCGTAAACTGTCTGAAGGGCCAACAATTTGAAATAATTATGACTCTTTAGGTATATTGTACATTGTCTTGTTTAACATGGGTAGATAAAATACTCTCTCTTCAGTTTACGTGATGTTTATTATTCAAATCATTATAAAGCTAGTAAATCTTTAAGTAGATACAATTATTTTGGGAAATAACGAAATGCTGTCAAGATTTTCTTAGTTTTGTAACCATTTAGATTTCAGATTTGTATGTAGATAGGTATACCTACCCTGTCTCAAAACTTTTTGATGACAATGTCAGTGATCATGATCACTCACTAGAGGGAACTAGAAACACATTCATATTCTGTATTTTGAAGGTTTCAAATTTATATATCAACAACATTTCCAATAATTATTTTTGAATGAATAACATTACTTATTAAATTGTGATAATTATAATAATTTTAGTCGTCAAATAAAAGTAAACAATTCTAATGAAAAACATTTTAAGGTGATTTCAAATTAGGGTAACGGGTCTGAGTATTAAAATAATCAAATTAAATCGCTCAACTTGTAAGTGGCACTACAACTGGCCATCCACAGGTACGTTTTCTAACCCATTTGCTTACATTTTCATCAAACTATTTTGGCACACAGTACAGGAACTTCTTTGTCTTCTTTCAGCACCCGATAACAGTGCAAGTGAACCTCCCGGCGCTGTAAATACTCTCATCAATGCGACCAACGTTAAAGCTGTCAGTCCTTTTAGGAAAACGGAGTTCGGTAAATTACCGTTAACGAGAAAGCTGCCGGGACAGAGAACTCGGTTAGTGACGAACATTGTAGGGAGTTTGATGAAAGGGCTGGCACAACTGAAAGAACCGGATTCGGAAGAAGATTATGACGAGCTTACTAGTACTACTGTTAATTATTCCACAGTTGAGAATGTTACGAATAGTGAAGATTTTAATGCGAGTACTACAGAAGGTAAAATATTTTAGATTTCACATTATTCACATCATACCTACACGAAATTCCGTCATACATCTAATTGGATAAGTCTTATATTTGGTTGGAGTGACTAATACATCTGCACCGTAAACTGTCTGAAAGGCCAACAATTTAAAATAATTATGACTCTTTAGGTATATTGTATGTACATTGTCTTGTTTAACATGGGTAGATAAAATACTCTCTCTTCAGTTTACGTGATGTTTATTATTCAAATCATTATAAAGCTAGTAAATCTTTAAGTAGATACAATTATTTTGGGAAATAACGAAATGCTGTCAAGATTTTCTTAGTTTTGTAACCATTTAGATTTCAGATTTGTATGTAGATAGGTATACCTACCCTGTCTCAAAACTTTTTGATGACAATGTCAGTGATCATGATCACTCACTAGAGGGAACTAGAAACACATTCATATTCTGTATTTTGAAGGTTTCAAATTTATATATCAACAACATTTCCAATAATTATTTTTGAATGAATAACATTACTTATTAAATTGTGATAATTATAATAATTTTAGTCGTCAAATAAAAGTAAACAATTCTAATGAAAAACATTTTAAGGTGATTTCAAATTAGGGTAACGGGTCTGAGTATTAAAATAATCAAATTAAATCGCTCAACTTGTAAGTGGCACTACAACTGGCCATCCACAGGTACGTTTTCTAACCCATTTGCTTACATTTTCATCAAACTATTTTGGCACACAGTACAGGAACTTCTTTGTCTTCTTTCAGCACCCGATAACAGTGCAAGTGAACCTCCCGGCGCTGTAAATACTCTCATCAATGCGACCAACGTTAAAGCTGTCAGTCCTTTTAGGAAAACGGAGTTCGGTAAATTACCGTTACCGAGAAAGCTGCCGGGACAGAGAACTCGGTTAGTGACGAACATTGTAGGGAGTTTGATGAAAGGGCTGGCACAACTGAAAGAACCGGATTCGGAAGAAGATTATGACGAGCTTAGTAGTACTACTGTTAATTATTCCACAGTTGAGAATGTTACGAATAGTGAAGATTTTAATGCGAGTACTACAGAAGGTAAAATATTTTAGATTTTACATTATTCACATCATACCTACACGAAATTCCGTCATACATCTAATTGGATAAGTCTTATATTTGGTTGGAGTGACTAATACATCTGCACCGTAAACTGTCTGAAAGGCCAACAATTTAAAATTATTATGACTCTTTAGGTATATTGTACATTGTCTTGTCTAACATGGGTAGATAAAATACTCCCTCTTCAGTTTACATGATGTTTATTACTCAAATCATTATAAAGCTAATAAATCTTTAAGTAACAATTATTTTGGGAAATAACGAAATGATGTCAAGATTTTCTTAGTTTTATAACTATGTGTATTTAGATTTGAGATTCGTATGTAAGTAGGTAGGAATACCTACCCTGTCTCAAAACTTTTTGATGACAATGTCAGTGATCATGATCACTCACTAGAGGGAACTAGAAACGCATTCATATTCTGTATTTCGAAGGTTTCAAATTTATGTATCACCAACATTTCCAAGAATTATTGTTTGAATGAATAACATTACTTATTAAATTGTGATTGTTAAATCGTCAAATAAAAGTAAACAATTCTAATGAAAAACATTTTATGGTGATTTGAAATTAGGGTAACGGGTCTGAGTATTAAAAGAATCAAATCAAATCGCTCAACTTGTAAGTGGCACTACAACTAGCCATCCACAGGTACGTTTTCTAACTCATTTGTTTACATTTTCATCAAACTGTTTTGGCACACAGTACAGGAACTTCTTTGTCTTCTTTCAGCACCCGATAACAGTGCAAGTGAACCTCCCGGCGCTGTAAATACTCTCATCAATGCGACCAACGTTAAAGCTGTCAGTCCTTTTAAGAAAACGGAGTTCGGTAAATTACCGTTATCAAGAAAGCTGCCGGGACAGAGAACTCGGTTAGTGACGAACATTGTAGGGAGTTTGATGAAAGGGCTGGCACAACTGAAAGAACCGGATTCGGAAGAAGACGACGAGGAGCCTACTACTGTAAATTATTCCACAGTTGAGAATGTTACGAATGGTGAAGTGTCTAATGCGAGTACTACAGAAGGTAAATTATTTTTGATTTTGTATTATTCACATCATATATACCTACACGGAATCCGGACGCACGTCGCATGGGATTACGTACGGGTCGTATATTTGGAGTGACTGTTATGCGCATCGTATTACCTACTTCTTGCAACATCCGTCACATAATGATTGGAAATTCCTACCAATATCCATAATTTAGGTTAATTCAGTAAGTTTCCTATAAGTTGTATAACTTGTTGTAATTTTATGGGAATGAAAAAATGAAACAGTGTTATTTAAAAACTTTATCAGACGTAGTTAACTTTTTCTACAGCCAATATTATAAACATCAAAAGGCGATTTATCGATTAAAATTTTTCAAAACCATAAAGCTTAGGTTTGAAAAGTATTCATCGATAAATAACGATATTTTTCTATTTAACTGTTCTATAATTTGATGACTCCTTATCTTTTTTCAGCACCCGACAATCGTGTTGATAACTGGACAGCACTCCCAAATATCAATATCAGCAGTTCAAGTGAATCTCCTACGACTGAAAATACTCTCATTAAAGCGACAGACGGTAATGCTGTTGGTCCTTCTAAGAAAAAAGTGTTCGGTAAATTATCAATACTGGGAACGCTGCCGCAACAGGGCACTCGGGTAGTGAAAAATATAATAGGGAGTGTGTTGAAAGGGTAGCCATAGTTAAATGAGCCGAAATAGAAGAAAGCCAGCCTATAAGAATTAAAAGATTTAAAAAAAGGAAGTCCATAGAATATCTGCCTGTATTGCAAACTACTGACATGATATAATATTAAAGGTACTTCTTTTCATTCTTAGCAGGAAAGTTCATTCATTAAGATTTCTTTCTTTCGTAATATGAATTATTTAAGTAGCTAGTAGTAGACACGCAAAAGTCAGTTTTTCAATAAATTCAAAATCAATTTCCATTTAATAAATGTTTGAAACTCCTGGCGTCTTCGACTTTATAAACATTTGAAGTATTCGGCACCATCTGTGTAGGTTGACATAATAATAATAATAATTTAATTACTTAATTTGACCTCGCTTTTGAATGTTATCGAAATTGTGTAGACAGCATTTAAACATCCCATATTTTCCGTCGTTTCCTCAGGTGAAAGATTGCGTAGTACTTTGTTACAAATATTGATGTACTAAGTACTTTCTTGAGATACAAGCGACAATTAAGAACCTTTGCTCCGTTGTTATTTCACGGTTTATTTAGAGTCTGACTGTGTTGTGAAGAGGGTCTCTGGGGGCTACGCAGGGAAATCCTAATGAGGGGTATAAGTGTTTTTGCTTTTACATCATGGATAGCGGATCACAGTCAGGAAAAGTTTTCAAATTAGGGAAAATAAAGAAAGAAACTAGTCTTGTAGATCTTATTTGAATCGGTGGTGGGTCGGCCTAATCTTAATTTATTTCTTTTAAAAACTGGCTGTAACTTCTAGAAACAAGAATACTTATATAAAACCTTTACTAACCCCGACGGACACGCACGATACATGTCTAGAAAGTTATCAAACAGAAAGGTATTTTGTCAAAGTCGGCATCTAATTAATGTTATGTGAAGGTTTTCTTGTAGATTAATATCCTAACTTTAGTAAACAGTAATATACAAAAACCTCGTAGAGAATATTCGAGTGCTTACTCGGATTTCAAGTTTGATAAGTAAATTCCTAAGTTAGTAGAGATACCTCTAGGTGAGCCAAGTTAGAAGGTATATTTAAGTATATTAAGTTTAGGTACTATTTAATAAAAGTACGGACATCTGAATCACATTGCATGTGTTGGTTTATTTTCTGCTGGTTATGTGTACCTAAGTACACACACGCAAACACAAATAAATCCAATAGATTAAGGAGCAAATTTTTTTGTATTTATTACGTCGAAAAGGATGTTGTATCAGTGTGTTTGTAATGCAAGGTCTGTATGCTGCAAGGAGACAATAGATGTCCTAAGCAACGAAAAGAAGAGAAAAAGGTTTTGGTACGAATATAAAGAATAGATACGTGCTCTTTTTCTTAGTCTTCGTAAAACCTTTAAGCTTGACGTGCTTCCACACACATCATATATGTATTTGCGCAATCCTTCAAACTTTACGTTGTTCAGAACATCGTACGCCCCGCGCTTCCTATTCTCTAGCGGTGCGCGCCTAAGAAAGATTTATAGCCCCCACAAGTCTGGATTAATGAAATTAATTAATTTGCGGGCAGTTATCATTATTTTCCATTTAATTAAACTTGTAATCCTGAACATGTATGATGGTTGGCAGTGGATTCTAGCTATAAATATGGGAAGATATCGGCCCCATCAACAACTTTGACAAAGACGAAGATATTTATTCGTAGGATATGGGTCAAGGTTGGTATGTAAAAGTGTGTTCAAGACACACCCGTCAACACTTTTTGATCAAAATAGATTCATATTAGGCGTAATGTGTGAGTTTTCCCTACTCTGCCACTATAAAATAGCTTGATTGAGGTAAATGGGTGCATATTTTGCCTCTATGTTGGCAAGAGTAGGGGTAGATAACAAGATAGGTTGCTGGCCAGATCCCCGCCTTGGGACCTCGAGGCGAAAGTACTCGCTTTATTGTATCGGTGGCGTGAGCAAGCGAGGGCGCGGGCAAGCGACCGATGCAGCGACACATGGAGCTGCGTTGGTCTCAGCTTCGCGAGGTCCTGGTGGCGAAATGGCGTTTTGTTAGTAAGGGGGGTAAGAATAAAAGTTTGGTGAAATTCGCCCTTTGTCGTTTAGCTGGCTCGATTTTGGGTATTCTTTTGCAATTTGCCTAAAATGCATCACTTCCATCATAATACTGGGTGGCAGGGACTTCGACGCGCAACATGTTACAAAACGTTCGAAAAAAAAATCTGTTCCATACAATTTGACCGCGTAGGTATTGCAATTTTCTATGAAACAACTGTGTTTTTGTAATAACTTTGGAAAATTTTCTACGCTAGCGGTTTAGAATCATGTGCTGAATTTATGTGTGTATGAATGAAATGTATAATGTAATGTCTCTGCCAATCTTTATACTTAGGTACTCCTTAAAACGAATGAGGTGAAGTGCGTCTCTCATAAGTGCCTCATTTCAAACAAGGTAATTAATAAACGTACCTAATAAAGAGACATAATAAAGAGTACATAATAAAGAGTATTCTATTCTATTCTATTCTATTCTACCTAATTATTTATCCAGTTTATGTTTTGGTCTCTTAGAATGTAAATACTCGCATTAGATAGCGGAGTTTACGTAATGGTAAATGCATTAATTGGACTACTTAGTGACACAATGTGACAAGAAGTACTAAAATGTAAGTAGGTCTGTATACTAAAATTATTCCGTCTCATGTATTATGCATTAACTGGAGACAGAAATGTTACGTATGATCAAATAACTGCACGTGTGCCAAGTTAGGCCCGCCCTAGTAACATTTGTGTTACCTTTGTGCACACGTCCAAGCTTAGTCACGCCGTTTGAGTCGAAAGATTTCCGTTGGCAAAAATGAAATGAAATGAATAAAATGAAACTTCCATACAAACTGTCATCGCCTTCATTTCAAAAATCATTTTTTAGACTTTATCTTTCGTTATATAGGAACCTAAGGAACAGGCTCTTGTGATACAGGAACTCCTAGTACAAGAGCCATGGCTACACTGATGTTTGTGTCTTGAAGTAAAAAAAAATATTATATGTATAACTCTTGTGCAAAATTTCATGTTTCTACACCCAGCGGTTTAGGCTGTACGTTGTCTGTCAGTCTTGAATTAATGAATTTAAGAGTGTTATTAAGAAGATTACAATTACAAACATAACACATTATAAAAATCTTTCTTTGACGCAATTCTTGTAGGAATTACATTTAAGAAAATTTGTATGCTGTTAAATTGAATTGCGGTCACTAGTGCAGGCAGATGTTGTCAAGTGTCAGGATTTCAGTATAAAGGATGTCGTTACAAAATTACGCCTCCGTAAAGCTGAAATACCAAGTGCCCTCGTGTCGCCGACGACAGCTTAATTTCGGAGCCCCTGGGGTGGGCAGGTATAATAAATGTATATGTAATAAGCCACTTTGAGAAAAAAATCAACAGAAAAACATGTGTGAAGGCGCTTTGTTTCTGTTAAGTTGAGCAGATTACATATGTCAGAGGTGTTGTGAAAGCAAATGGGTAAAAATAAATCTGAGGTGTAAATATTTTGTACACGCAAGCATCACCGTTGTCGGTAATCAGGTCCCATGAATGGAACTAAGTTTCTATAGCGACATTAGTCATTTCAGTAGGTACAAAGTATATCTTTCTCTCTTTCTTATGACTTATGACTTATGACTTCTACAAAATATGGCAGGTACCTATTAACGATCGTTCAAGCAAAAGCGAAAACATGTCAGATTTTACAGTTTCATCCCGTGTAGGAGTAAACGGATAAAGAATCAAAGATTTGTGGCACGCCTGAACTTAGATAATCACGACACGAACCCAGAAGCCGACATCTATTTGATATTCATATGACCTTTCGCTTTATTAGCTGGGTGGGTTTCCCGCTTTATCGCCAAATGCACGACATGAGAGCTTATGACAACGCCAGATTAGGAAATCAAAAAAATGATTAAACGATGTCTGGGGGCTCATAGACTATCTTTTTGACCGACTTCAAAAAATAGAAGAGGTTCTCAATTCGGTTGTTTTTTTTAATATTCGTTACCTTAGTACGCCGTCATTTATAAAGCGATTTGGAAAATTATTTTTTTATTTAAAAGGATATACTTCCAGATTGGTCCCATTTTTATCAAAATCCAGTTCTAATGATGGAATCCATGAGGAATTGAGGAAACTCCTCAAATATTATAGGCACACCTATAGCGATTTGGGTATTTTTTATGACTACATGCATTTGCTCTCGGAAACCATTTGGTGAAGTGGAACTGATGAAGAAGACCACAGATGGCCAACGGAAATACTCAATAATAAATATTTCACGGGTTGCGATTCGATTACTTTAATATGTTTGCTAAGCAAAGTTTTTTACTATTTATACACGAGTTCATGGTGGGCTGGTTGGAGATTTAACCTAGGTCATTATGCAATAAATTAATAGCTGGATATTGTATCTTAGTTTGAGAGCGTGACAAGAAACAGACTGCCTCACTGATGTTTTTTTAATATACATATAATAACTTTATCATTACATTACAGAACGTCCATATTTGTGTGTAAGTACTTAAGAACTAAGTTATAAGTTAGTAAACCACAAAAAGAAAAAACAAATGAAATCAAATAGACACGTGAAATGCGATCCAGTGTCAGAGAGATGTTTATGAAAGGAAAGAATGCGTTATGTTCACCAAAGTAAATCTGTCAAAGGATTAAACGCATAACGTTTGGAATAAAACAGACACAAGAACTGGTTACATTACAGAATCATTTTAATCAGAGTTCAAGAGCATACTGCCGGCCATCTTTTAATTTACCTGTTAAGACTTATGAACGAAGGGGAAGGGTGATTCTGAGCAGGTTTCTAAAGGCTCAGTCCATTATCTAGCTGAACAATGGTAATTACTAATATGATGAAAAAAAAGAGGGCCACCGTAGTATACAATAACAGTATTTTGTTCAGATACAGATTGATAGCTAGTCGATGATTTTGTGTTTTATAAAAATCAAACTCATGAATCAGCACATCAGTCTAACCGGGTGTAGCTGAATAACAGTATTTTACTTGGAGCGACTGCCTATCTGACCTCCACAACCCGGTTACTGAGCAACACGATATTCCTCGGTAAGAATGGTTATCAGACTTTTGGACTTCTGACCTGTAACGGTCGATATATATGTAATGGATGGTCACCCAACCGCGGCAAGCGTAGCTTAACCTTCGATCGGCCCGTGCGGCTTTTATGGTTTAGGCTCGAGCTGGTACATCATGATAATGAAAGTCACAGAAACTTAAAGTCGTATGAAGTTCTACATATCATAGGTTCACTGTTCCCTTTTGAACCATTACGAACTTCACCTTAATTTGAACTTAGTTTTTCAATGTTTGAACGTCAAATATTAATCAAATTCAAACTTTTTAATCACTGTAATGATAGATCGGCATTCTGAAAGTAAGTTTGGTAATGTTTGTATATAACTAATTAGGTACTACCAGTTAGTTCAAATACGTTTGAGTTTTATAAATTAACACTAACTGATTAATATGCGAAAGTACGTTTTTTCAGTAAAGCGAACCGTTTTACAACTAAGTAATTTGAATAATAATAAAATAAACTGCTGAAGCGATCAAATTTTGTTTAGGTACCTAAACAAAGTTTGGTGTCAAGGAAAGGATATAGGGTAGGTTGTATGAAGCTTTGTCTCTGTTCTGTTTGTCTACTCATGTGGGGTAGGTAGGTACCAAGGTAGAGGTGCCTAATCACATTTTGTTTCGGAACGAAAATGTTACAAATCGATTTTCAAAAGTTCGTAATCGAAAGACAAGACCAGAATTCCAAAATCACATTGACTTGGCGGTATTCAAATTGATAAATATGTAACCACTTTGATACAAAAGGGCCTATAAAATATTAAATAACTCTCAAGACGCTTCAGACGCTGTTGATAACTTGATTGATGTCTTACCGACCAGACCCTATTCTTATTCTACACAATTTAATTGCATTGTTATTATTGTTTCTAATTCGCTTGTTTGTGTTAATTAATTATACTAAAATAGTTTAAGTAATACTAACTTAAGTAAGTAATACTAAGAGGGGCCCGTGGCCAAATAATAACAGGCGCACAGGTCGATCGGTCAGGTTAAGCTACGCTTGCCGCAGTTGGTCTGTGGATGGGTGACCATCTTTACATACCGTGGGCGTGACCCCTCCGTGCCTCGGAAAGCACGTTAAGCCGTTGGTCCCGGCTGTCATTCGTGGATCTTTGACAGTCGTAACGGGTAGTCAGAAGCCCGACAGTCCGACGATCAGTGTCACCAAGGGGTTATAGTATTACCCAGTAACTGGGTTGTGGAGGTCAGATAGGCAGTCGCTCTATGTAAAATACTGGTATTCAGCTGCATCCGGTTAGACTGAAAGCCGACTCCAACATAGTTGGGAAAAGGCTAGGCAGATGAGTTTAAGTAATACTAACAAATTGGTAATACTGCCTATAAAAAGTCTCACTATGTTCAATTATGAAAAAATATCTACCCAGCTTTGTTTTAATTCGGGGCAACAACTGGTGATGTCCTGAATTAAAATGAAGCTGTGTGATGTTAATCGTAATAATATTGAACGATATTATAATATATTTGTAAATTTACAATAGAAAACTTGTAAGATTACATACATTGTACGGATTGTAGAGTTGTAGGTATTTCTACAAATCGTACAATTATGTAGGCCCTACATAATTGTATGATTTGTGCTTTGTGGTACGCTGTTAAAAATGCGAAAGTATTGAAGATAGCAAATTGTAACTCATACATGTTTGTAATTCCTGTGTTACGCAATTTTTTTCTACAATTGAACTATTTTGTAGAATAGTAGAGTTGTAAAGTTTTTTGGTATAAGGGCCAGGTGTGGGCGCCATTCAAAGGATCTATTAATAGAATATCAACTAAGGTAGTTGTATCTAACGTTCGGAGATAGGTACTTTGTCCTTAATTGATATACACACATTACACACACCCTCTCAAGTATATTGTTTTGCTAACTCCGTGGTTATCCGTCGTATTGTATAGGTCAAGACACAGACTACAACCCGGAGACGTGCCCCGTGACCCGGAGGCGTTTTATGTAGGTAATAGACGAAGAAACCAAGTTATTTTGTTACAGTTTTTAATGCTGTCCTACAAAATAAAACTACGAGCACTTATCTACTTAAAAGCGTATGTTTTAAGAAAAGAATTTTAATCAATTCTATCATATTTTGAGGAATATGTACTATTATAAAACAGTTTTCTAAGCTCGCGGTAAATAACGCAAATGGTATCAGTGAGCCATTTGTATTCTCAGATATATTAGCATAATCATAATGTGATGAGTATGCTTCTGAATATTTATTTTAGATACCAAAACTAATACCAAACAAAAAAATATCACTTCTCAAAAACAATCAGGTAGGTAATATTGATAGAAAGAAAAGGAGGCAGACTAAAATAAAATACTAGCAAAGACGAAAAGAAAAAGTAGAATATTTAAAATATACGAGATTTCTATACCGAAAAGCTTGGATGCTGCTAGACAAATACGAGAATGTTATTTTGCAAAATGTCAATCCATTTAAAGGTTAGTAAACAGTACGCACATAAAATCCGTCGCGTCTTGTTCAGTAGTTTTCAAGCGCAATTGACGAAAAATTATTTACATTGACTTCGTAAATATTTATTTTTACACGTACATATTATATGTGAGAATCATGTCGAGGGTCACCTATTCTCAAACCGTCCACGTTTATAGTGTAAGTTTGTTTGTAATTTGTATAGATACAATAGATGTGGGTATAATTTTTTGCAAGATCGTGAACTTTGTTTTAAGTTAATACAATTTAGCTTTGATAGCATGTCGTTTAATTTTAACAAAAAATCTGTTACTAAATTATACTTTCGTACAGCTATTTAATATTTGTACATCGTCAACGGTAAAACATAGATAATGTCTGTGTCTATTTAATTATACATAACACCTAATGTTACACTTACATTTAACAAATAAAAATCTTTGAGATTGTGTTGTTTGTGTGGGTTTGCTGTTATCACGAAAAACTGCTGTTTGGGATTATAATAAACGGTGGAACAGAACGTGCATTTCAGGCAACCCCCAACTAACCCCCCCCCCCCTTGGATCCCCTGCTAGTTATTCTTCTGTTTTAATCTCTATGTTATCCACTATAAACTTTCTCATTAAGGTCTGATCCCCTATTTCTTTTGTTTTTATTCCTGACGGATCCTCAGCAACAAAATATACGTACCTACAGGGTTTATTGAAGTAGTCAACGGCTCGTTGGATTTAAAAGTCATTGTTCCATTGTCCAGGTAGGTAACCAAATATAGACGTCAATTCATTGTCTACGGCTATTACCTAAGCAATCCATTTCCTCCGGTGGTTCACCGGTCCGTTTTAGGGCGTGATAAAGGACCTATCTATTTTATAAAAGGAGAAAGGAACGTCGACCGTGTTTCTTGTAGAGGAAAACCAAAGGAAATGGCTTTCGGATATTTTTGAGATATTAAAAAGTGGCTTTTGAATTACTTTACGAAAAGAAAAAAAAAATCCTAAAGACTAACATACAAAAGAAATAATATAGAAAATAGCGGAAACTGTAAAAGATGAAAGCTTTCTGTTCTATTTGGTATGTTAAATTACAATCAGAAAAGGAATGTTTTAACGCAAAGTAACCGCGATAAAACCCGTTTAGTGGATTTGAGAGTATAACTAGAGTCGTCCTAGATAGAATTTTATACATTTCTATGTAAATTCATACGAGAAATGATCCAAGTAAGTACCTATCTAACTAATGCTACTAAAGTGTCTTAAAACCTAAGTATACGAGTATGTTTTAACCGTACATAATATGTACATTAAGCTTGATAATGCCTGTTTTCTAAGACATTCGTAACCTTAGTAGGGTAAGGATGCCTATTATGAGATACCATTTCTATTTTTGACTATAAAACCAAAACTGTTACATTTGAAACTTTCTGAGATATAGTTTTAGATAGGAAATTTAATTGACTTTAAATGTGTAATAGCTATTCAGTGCTAAATACAATTTTTTTCTAGCCATGCTGTAAAAAGTCAAAAATACCAGAAAAAATGTCCAAGGCAAATGGTCTCCTATTATGAGATATTAGGGTTTGCTAATATAAGATAGTATCTCATATTAGGTTCCTTAAAATTTTAGGGATAAATTTCATTTATTTTGTTTTGTGAACATAGGTGATTACAGGTGTTTTACAATATAAATGTCAAGTACACAAACCATGTTCCGAAACAAACAAATAAAATAATATCAATGTCATAATCACATTTTTATTGTAACTTATTAATTAAATATTATTGACAAACATCAGTCTTAATATTTTGGTACTTTAATTATTAATAGGGTATTTGACAAAGTTTTGAAATCCATCTCAGATTATTTAGTAGTGTCTATGGAACCCACAAAAAGTAGTTGTTTTTAATTCTGTGATGTTTTTCGTTAAAAAATCAAACTTAAAAATTAATGGTTTAATTATCCCGCCAAAACGTTAGTTCGAGCAATATGGCGGCATTAGCCCCATGTGACGTCACAATACAGTAAACAAAACACACTTCAATAAGTCAAATCTTTCCAAGTGCTTTGGTACTGCTTTTTTTCTACTGTTTAATAAGAAAATGAATTATAAATGGTGTGCAATGCCAAACTGCACCAATACGTCAAAAAATACTCCGGAAAAATTGTTTATTCATGTGCCGAAGAATGCCAAAATGCGTAGAAAGTGGTTACAAATTGCTCGCAGGAGCAAAGTCCTGATCCACGACGTAGTTGTACGTACCCAATAGCATCGTCACCATAAGATTCTCGTGCAGCCTTGAGAATGGAAACTAATTACTTACTGTAAACAAAATTTATTCTTTATAACCTTAAAAACTATTGGTCAGTGGGTTGTCTTTATTACTTACTGAAAGAAAGACTATTATTTCACCTTCGCAGGATTAAGGTTACTTACGTAGTGTTATATTTATGGTACAATACATTGCTGTTTTTACATTTCTCAGCTCTGCAGAATAAAAATCAGGGTTATTTTTGAAGAACATTCCAACCATGATTGCGTCCACTTTGGGCAAGTTTCTGCTGTCTGCTTTCACAAAATTGACTTCCATGACGGAGTGGAATACCAAAATATACGATGGAGATTGTAAAATACCACAAATTTTCACGATAATATTTTATAATCTTATATAAACAGATCAAAAATCGTAAGACTGCAACAATGACAGATCTGACTACTGTGTTGTGACGTCATCTTAGATTCAGCCAATCCTGACTGTTTTGTATCACGTGACATAATTTAAAAATTAATAACTTTTTAACAGGGATTTTGAAATAAAATAGCCATTATATTTAAGTCGGATAATTGCAAATCCCTTTATAAATCTATAATAAATGTGGATAACAACATTTAGCACTTTATTATTCATACTGTCAAATAGCCTATTATAGACTAGCATCAGTCTTCAAAATAGGTTAACAATAATTATTGTTTGTACTTTAGTAACACAAAACGATTTGGTGTTCCTAAGGGGGGTACCCTTAGGAACACCAAATAGTTTTGCAGCTATTAATAATAATAATAATATTTATTTGCATAAAAACACGGTATAAAAAGATGGTAAAAGTACAGTGGAGAACAAAACATGTTTTGCCAATATAATAATAGGCATGCAAATTTTTAGTATGTAACTGACATTAAGATTGTTTCTCAATGAAATCCTTAACACTATAATAACTATTAACCGATAACCATTCGTATATTTTATTTTTAAATTAAGTAACCCATTTCATTTCTTCGTACTGCATTCACAGCCTGTATCATGGCAGTGTGGTCCCAGGTCTTCCTTTTGATAGGAGGCATCTAAAATAAAAAAAATATAGGATTTAATACAACACCTAGAATAATTGCTCTTTTTGTGTACCCCAATATGGGATATCTCATTTTAGGAACCCCAGCATATCTCATATTAGGAAAATAATAGTTTTACAAAATGGATGCCAATTTTTTTGTTTAAAAAAGAAAACACAATAAAACTGCATTTACATCTTAAAATTGATCATATAAGTTACAAATAAAATATATATTAAGAGCTTTTAACGTAATAATGAAGTTGTTACATACCTTGTAAACATTTGATCAAAAATATTTGGTTTTATGAGAATGTTATAACCTGCATGCACACGTTCTTAGATCGCCGTTGGCCGGCGAGCACTAGCAGACGTTTAGCGCTGTTGCCGCGTCGATTCAAGCGACACTAGCTCCAAATGGCTGACGTGAATAGTTTGACCAATACCTTGCTATCTCATATTAAGCGCCTATCTCATAATAGGCATCCTTACCCTATATCTTTTTGATAGCGCTATATATTATATTAGTAACTAGCTGACCCGACGAACTTCGTACCGCCATCGAAATCAGTCAATCCGTTTTCGAGATATCATCAAAAAAGTCGTTCCGTACAAAATGTATGACAAAATGAATTATTTTCATTATTTTTTTTCGAGAATTTTTACCATGTTTTAATAATTATTCTGCTATTCGGGGCGGAGACAAATCCAATAAATCAAAGATCATCAACATCGGTCCAGCCGTTCTTGAGTTATAAATGGTGTAACTAACCGGACTTTGTTTTATTCATATATATAGATTAGTACGATATCCGAACATTTTGCGTTTCTAAACATTAAGTTATGAAAGAACTTGGCTGAAATAGATTTCATCGAATCGCAATAGTTAGGGTAGTTAGTACCTAAGGATTTATCTGAGGACCTAAGACAAGTAAGGCAAGTGGCAAGTTCTTCAAGCTGATATACAGGGTGGCTACCATGAATTCAGCACCCTAGAGCAGAAATTATTCGACGGTTATAAAAAAAATCTGCTGATTCGTAGAAAAGGGCAAGACTTACGCGGACAGAATGTATGGAACAATTTATAATTTTGTTTAACAACTGGCGTTAATTACTGTTGATAACGCAGGGGATTCAGGATCATGTACTGAATCCTTGGTAGCAGGTTGCGCGTCGATGTTCCTGCGACCTTGTATACTCGTATTATACAAAAAGTGTCGTAATGAAATTGTATTTTGCTCTTTTTTTAGTAGCCTGGGTCAGGTTCGCAGAATTTTTTAATATTTTTGCTGAACACAATTTTAAGGGAATTAAAAGGAGTTTTATGTTTATTAAACATTTATAAAAACTCAAAATAAGTATTGGATACTGCTATTAGAGGAAGTTTGTTTTAGAGTTACACAAAAATACGCGCATTGACGTGGAGTTGCGGACACCAGCCCGTATTACCTATTACACTTCTATGTACCTACCCTTTGAAGAGTACAAGCGTGATATTACGTATATTTTTAGAATACTTATGAATGTATTTTGTGTGTTTTAGTTTTAGCAGAATTTGATGCGAAATTCATGCAAACAAATTCCCCATACATTTTCCAAATAGAATATGTTTGTACAGAAGATGAATTTGTATTTATTCGGTGACACTTCCATGTTGTTATTTATCCATTCGGAAGATGTTAGATGTAGATAATGTACAATGCGAGACAGTTTGTTCCGTGTTTTTCTTTGATCCGGTAAGGACTGCCTGCATCCGTCGGACAAGTTTAAAAAAAAAATAACAAAAATAGTAATTGAAACAAAACTAGAGGAAGAAAGACTAGAGGATCGATGGATGGACTGTTTGAAACATAAATTGGGTAGAAAGGGGGTGGCTACCGAGATGACGATTATTATTAGAGAATTATGAAAGAAAAAGGTGAGGATTCATATTTTTGTTAAACCAGACATCACTAGTTTTTTTTAATCAACATTTCAGCGTGAATGAGAATGGCATGGTGGTAGCACCTACTTAGTTTGCTCGGACGATCCGAGCTCTTTCAAAAGACCTCTTCTACAACAAAGAGCTAGGTACTACTGTGAGTGATTCCTATTCTTTGCGAAGAGTTCGCCCGTCTCCAGATTTAAATATTTGTTCCTAGGGTTTCTCAGGAAACTTTCGAAGAATCCAACATATCGAACGAAACAGCTTCTAATTAAGCTTATACGCATCCCCAATATGAAATATACCCCTAATATGGTTGGAGATAGGCTCCCAAATGACGTCATAAAACCGAACTGTAAATTTTACATTACAGTACAGTCACAACTATCTCAAACTCATTTGGCTACATCTAATCTCAGCTTAGTGAACGAAATTGCTTATTGATCCATATATTTGAAGATAGAGGGTGTGTAATTAACATCGAGGATAACAGAAATAACTTTTATATGAGGTCAGCACTTCTCATATAGGTACTTATGTGAACGAGCTTACTAAGTTTTTTAAGCGACTACTTGGTTCGGTTGCCTACTAAAATCAATATTTATTTGCGAAGTTTCGCATCATTTAATAAGTGGGTCATCGAATCACACATATACACACACACAATATTCAGTCAACATTTATTTTTCATTTCTCCTTTCGCAGGACGACTGGAAGAAATTTCTTAAGAAATAAGCTTTGTACTCAATACTGATAAATGTCGTATCTGTATCCATTTGACTGTGTGTACAGACGCCAGCACATCAAGCTACCCGAAACTGTAAAATTTTCCCAATCAACTTTGAACCTTATGCTTTAGCGATAAAGTTGAAAAACTGTTAAAGAAATTTGACAGATTATAGTAACTTGATGTGCTGGCGTCTGTACATAAATAATAAAATAAATAAAACATCATATTAATAAATTTGCAGAAATACTTCAAAAGGATAATTGTATAAATAATAATATCATTGAGTGACGTGAAAAAAAATATGTGTTTTATTTTGAGAAATGTAGTAGGTATTTTTGCTCGACACGTTGTCAACTTCTTCAGTTTTTACGTCCTGCCGATCGATTCTGTAAAAATCTCACCGTGAAAACTTAGGTGAAGTGAGTTTGTTTTTGTTACGAATTGACACTATTGACAGCTCACTCCACGCTCACTTCACCTAAGTTTTCACGGTGAGATTTTTACAGAATAGCACCGCAGGTTGCCAAAGTTTTATGACCTTACTGGAACTGAATAGATTCTCATTTTTGTGTATAAACGAGCATCAGTTGTCTATTTTATTATGATTTGCTTATACAGAGCCAAGATCTGCTGCTTGATCTGCCCTCTCAGATAAATCTGATTTAGGAAGAATTTCACCAAACTTTTATTCGGGGATAAAGTTTTGAATATTTGGCAATTTTTCATAGTATGTTTCCATACTAGAACTGTCAGACGTTAATTTTATTCCACGGATAAAAGATATCTGACTTTGATAAAATCAGTCCTTAATGTCCTAGGTCTAATCAAGTAATCTGTACGATCTATTTAGGTAATAACAAACATTACCTTAACATATATGCTTTTTATGAGACTCTCAGGAAAAGCCACTTGGCATGAAACTCATAGAAGACGTGTGTCATTGTGTTTACGTAATTACCTACATGAAACACTTATGTGCAGTATTATAAAAGTTCGTAATGGAAAGACAAGACCAGAATTCCAAAATCACATTGACTTGGCGGTATTCAAATTGATAAATATGTACCTAACCACTTTGATACAAAAGGGCCTATAAAATATTAAATAACCCTCAGGACGCTTCAGACGCTGTTGATAACTTGATTGATGTCTTACCGACCAGATCCTATTCTTATTCTACACAATTAAATTGCATTGTTATTATTGTTTCTAATTCGCTTGTTTGTGTTAATTAATTATACTAACATAGTTTAAGTAATACTAAATTAAGTAAGTAATACTAGGAGAGGCCCGTGGCCAAAAAATAACAGCCGCACAGGTCGGTCGATCAGGTTAAGCTACGCTTGCCGCGGTTGGTCTGTGGATGGGTGACCATCTTTACATACCGAGACCCCTCCGTTCCTCGGAAAGCCCGATAAGCCGTTGATCCCTGCTGGCATTCGTGGATCTTTGACAGTCGTTACGGTTAGTCAGAAGCCCGAAAGTCTGACAACCAGTCTTACCAAGGGGTATCGTATTACCCAGAAAATGGATTGTGGATGTCAGATAGGCAGCCGCTCTATGTAAAATACTGGTATTCAGCTGCATCCGGTTAGACTGGAAACTGACCCCAACATAATTGGGAAAAGGCTAGGCAGATGATGACTTATGTGCAGATATTGTAAACATATCAAATTAAAAGCAAAATAGATGTATCTCAATATGCGCTCCACACTGAATTATCCTTTGATATGTTTTGAGAAACTTTTATCAAATTTGTTTACGTTTCCAGTGAATAATTTTACTGACCTCATGTACATCAGCAGTACAAGGACATTGCCGAATGCGCCGGTGCCTGCCAACAGGACATATGTGCTACCGAAGGTGTACTGTATCCAGGACTCAGGAGGAGGGAACTCCAGCCAGTGACTGTTGATATGCTGCAGGTAGTCGTCCGTAAACAAACCAAATGAGCGCCATCTCTCCACCGGCCATCTCTCTATGAACTTCGCCACCACAGCTAACTTATTATCAGAAACACTCAGTGCTGTTGTCTCTACAATATCTACACTATTTTGATAAGAGGCCAAGTCATTGACCGCACCATCTGTCACTTTCAAACTACTGCTCTCATCATTCAATTCCTTTTTGAAGTAATCAGAACTCCTTCTTCGTCTTTTCCACTGCTTTAAATCATCCAGACACCGCCACAAAAAATCGTTATGACACTTAAACGGTTTCAATGCCACAAGTTTTGTTATTTTACAATAAGTGCACTTGTTTTTGTCACTTTGCAACTGAACTATGTAAGTTTTGTCCACCACAAGTGTCGTCGTGTCCACATTCATACAGTAAACTACGTTAAAGGCCGACACCAGAGCAATAATTAATATACTCAACATACTATTTACGTAATATTACGGAGAAGCCGTCGTGTCTATAAATTAACAGGACACAACCGTTCACGATGGTTTCCGAGACAAAATGTTGCCGGTGCGTCACGGAGACGCGAAATGTGTCCCGGTAAGGATGCGGTACGGACCCGTCTAATATTTAAACTCAGAGCGGGATAATTTTGAGTACAGAATATTGCAAAAATAGAAAACGTCGCTACTAAGCTATATTTAGATGAAGATACTGGCAAACAAACACGCCAATCAAATTTAAGCCAAGTAGGTATTCGCCTCATTTATTACTTCTTGTTGAACGTTGAGTTTTAAGAGTAAACGAGTTGGAACCTATGTTCCTCCAGAGGTTTTATCGGATCATGCATATTTTAAAATGTAGGTAAATAGGTATTTCAGCTTTAGCTTTTCTGTATTGTTTTAAAAATATTAAAGTGAATTATTAACATGATTAGGAGAATGATATATGTAGGTACATGTCTGTATAATTCAATTATTTCTTTTTTAAATTTAAGTATTTGATGCATTTTTATAATAAAAAGGAAGCATATTCGGTTGGTGGCTTTTATTTTTTGTAATACCTTTGTCCTTATTGTGGACTTATATTCCTATTTTATCTTACATTCCATTTTGTTTATATCTACCTACATATTTACAGGGACCGAAAAACCCTCTGTAATTGTGCTTGGCTTTGTAAAAACCATGTTTCTTTTGATCAGACAATTTTCCAATTTAATGTAATAATAATAATAAAAGAGCAATATAGGTACTAGTATGTTTACCTAAAGATCTTTAATGAACAAAAAATATGTAGGATTTTTTAATTACATGAACAGAACAAATATAATAATACTAGCTTCCGCCCGCGGCTCCGTCCGCGAGGTATGTTGATAAAAACAATCCTATGCCCTTCCCCGGGATGCAATCTATCTCTCTGCCAAATTTTATCGAAATCCGTTCAGTGGTTGAGGCGTGAAAAGGTAACATACAGACAGACAGAGTTACCTTCGAATTTATAATATTAGTATGGATTAATACATAAAAATGTATAAGCAATAAATAATTGTATTGTTATTGGACTTTGTGGGGTTTATATAAAAACGTTGCTTAAAGATAAGTGACGTTTAAACGTCAAAAATGTATGGTTAAACAGTCGCTAATTATTACTTTTTTTTATTGCTGAATGTTGTTGTTTATGCAATGTTTATAAATAAACCCCTGTATGTAGCAGAAAATCATAAATTGTTCACGATGGGAACAAGAGGAAAAAATATCAATAGGTACTTAGTAGTGGGTACGTACGACTGATAATATAAATCATTAACCTACTTACCTGAGATACATAAACAAAACGATGATGTTTCCCCAGCACCCGATCGTAGAAAAAATAAAATACAACCCCCCTAAAATCTTCTGCAACGATTCACTGGGAGGTGGAAATTGTAGCCAGTGTTCGTTGATCATATCCAGATAGTCGTCAGAGAATAATCCGTACTCTTTCCATCGCGATACGGGCCACATTCGCTTGAAATTCGCAACTAATAAAGCGTGTTTGTTCACAGTTGAAGTGTTGGCTGAATCGATGAGGTTTCTCGATTCGAGCGAGTCCGCTATTCTATATGCCGTTTCGACGCCCGATTGGTTCGTGGACCGCTTTTTTCTATCTAATTGCATTTGCTGAACTTTCGTTCTGATTTCATAACTCCATAATTCGCGAACTTTTTCTATATAACTTTTCTCGACTTCGTTTTCCACTAGAATTAGATTTGTGTATTGGCTCGTTACCTCACAGTAGGATATTATAACTACGGAAATAAGTGCCCCTAAGAAACTTAATTTCTTAATTTTCATTTTAGTAAGTTTATATTCTTCGCGACGTGTCGTTCGTATGAATTCTTACAGTGTTGTACAAGAAGCAACGGGTCTATTTGTATCGTCGTCGGTGGCCTGAAGACACTGGATGCTTAGCCGTCGTTCCCCGGGGACCGCTGTGAATTTATGCTTAAGTGGATTAAAGTGGCTAGCTTTTAGTAATATCTGAGGGGCAATTCTACTAATTTTAAGAACGTTCACAGTCTGATCTCAGTCTCAATCTGTCAAAAAATACTTCAAATTTCCCTACATTTTGACAATTTTTTGACATTTCTTTGTCGCTGAGATGAGACTGCGACTAGATTTTGAACGTTTTAAATTAGTAGAATTGGCCCTCTGTTTAGAATGGCCGGTTAATAGGGACGTTATTAGACTGATCGAGGATACTCTTCATGCGTGAGCATTTCATTTGAGCAGGATAGATATAATAATGTCAAGTATGACACATAACACACGTCGTGTATTGTTTGTTGTGACGTGAAAGATATGAAATATGACAAAGTTGTTCTCTACATCAGTATTACTTCGGTACCTACGTTTGAACCAAACAATTTGATGCATTGAGATTAGAGTTGCCGCGAATACTCGCTATTATTCGGTATTCGGCATTACTCGTCATTTTTTTGATATTCGTCGAATACCGAATAATGGCTAGTATTATTCGGCATTCGGCGAATAGTCGTCGAAAATAAACTTTTAACGAACAAAAGAACTGATTATTTTTAACTCATTGTTAAAAATAATCATTTTTTAAATTATTTTCCTTAATAAAACAATACACAATATCTATTAGTATCTGTAATATGTGCCTGTGACTATCATATTCATGAAATTAAATTAGTAAGGCTTTTTAATTAATATTTAAAATCCAACAGAGGCAGATTGTGGTGCAAAAAAACGATTTTTTCTGCACGTTCTGGAGCAAGTCGGTTTCGTTTTTCCTCGTAAATTAAACCTGCCTCGGAAAATAGTCTTTCTGAATAAACAGAGCTTGCTGGTGTGATTAAGTATCGTTTAGCAAGCTTACTTAAAATAGGAAATCTATTCTTATTGGTACTCAAAGCCCACCATTCATATGGGTTTATTTTGCTGTCAGCCTTTAATGCTAATGCGATGTAGTTGGCGATTTCTTCAGCAGTGGCATTCTTGGGTTGCTCTTCAGTAATAATAATAATCGCTGGGTTATACAAAACGGGGTATTCCCCGTAAACTAAAGAGAAAGACTTGTACAAGAAAAGGGTTGCCAGCATTTAAAAATGGAAAATTAAATTTACTACATATATGTAGGTATTTATAACATGAAACAGATTTCTTTAACTTTGTTGTTTTCTATTCTCACAACCTTAGAAGAAATTAGAAATATTTTTAATGTGTTTAATGTTTTTTTTTATGTCGAATAGTAATGTCGAGTTATTCGACTATTCGCCAAAGTGAATGGCGATTAATCGGTATTCGACTATTCGCTATAAACACTATTCGCGGCAACTCTAATTGAGATGAATTGCTTCATTAGTTAGACTTACATAAACTACCTGCCAGGGATGATGAAGTTATTCATATCCGCATCCGCAATTCCGGAGCTTCCGCATCTATTTGGACTTATGCATCCGCATCCGCATCTTTTTGAATATATGCATCCGCAAACGCGTTGCAATCATCAATCTGGATGCAGATGTAGCGTAACTGCAATCGCCGCGCGCCAAGTAAATGCCGCTTGTGTATTTGATCACCGTACTTACAGCGACACGCGTTGACGGCAGAGGTAACTGCAATCGCCGCGCGCCGACTAAATGCCGCTTGTGTATTTGATCACCGTACTTACAGCGACACGCGTTGACGGCTGTCACCGATACCGTCGATGGTTGCAGTTGGCTCTGTCGTCGACGCGTGTCTCTCGTGTGTATGCACACTAACACATAGAACTACTTCACCTATAGCTATAGCTATGACGTAATGAAAAGAAAACTAAATGCATTAGATTTAAATTACCTAATGTTAGAAGTAGTGAATGTGACATCATACTGAATGGAGAAAAACTGGAATTTGTTGATCAAACTGTTTTTCTGGGAATCACGCTAGACGACAAATTACAATGGGGACCTCACATAACATCTCTTGCGGGGCGGCTTAGCTCGGCCGCTTATGCTGTTAGAAAGATAAGACAATTAACTGATGTAGAAACCGCGCGTCTAGTCTATTTTAGCTACTTTCACAGCATTATGTCGTACGGCATTTTACTATGGGGTCGAGCTGCTGACATTGAATCCATCTTTATTTTGCAAAAAAGAGCTGTCAGAGCCATTTATAATCTACGTCGCCGCGAATCTCTCAGAGAACTTTTTAAAAGGATTAATATTATGACGGTACCTTGCCAATTCATTTATGAAAATATTATGTATGTAAGAAAAAATCTACATCTTTTTAATAAAATAAGCGATAGACATAATTTTAATACTAGAAATAAAGATAAAATACATCAACCATTTTTCAGATTAGCCAAGGTACATACATCTTTTATGGGGTACTGTGTTAAATGTTACAATAAAATACCATGTGATATATTGCAGTTAAATGAAAGAAAATTTAAAACTCACATTAAACGTACACTTTGTAAACAAGCATACTATAAATTAGAAGATTATATCCAAGATAAGAACGCTTGGAAACATGCTGGTCCTGCTCCATAGGACAATCTGGAGCCTAGACAAAATCAAACTGGTTGCTAATTTAATTGTAAATTTATACTTTTTTTGACATTGATTTACATTCTGTAACTACTTTAACTCACACCCTGACTTATTACTTGTTATTTATTTTTTATTTTTTTTTAATCCTTTACCTTTACCATGTTTGTAAATATGTGAGCACCTTGTATCTATCAGATAATTAATTTATATATGTCATGGTTTCATTTAAGTCTTTTACCTATTGTGGTATAGTAAAAGTAATTTTATTTTAGGTGCATCGTGTTCACATATTATTATTATATAATTAATGTATGCAAAATTTTGTAAAATATTTTAAAAGAGTAACGGTGGAGTTTCTTGCCCGTTCTTCTCCATACGAAAACTACCTTTTGGAATGGGCGACTAGAATCAATTCTATTTTATTTGTAATTTCTGACGTTCAAAAGTGCCTTTTATGTGCCTACTTGAAATAAATGCTTTGACTTTGACTTTGACTTTATCGACCAAATAACTAACAGAAAGCAACCTTACCTTCGGGGGCAGTTCTTCACAGCCTATTCTTAACTCCAGTCAGCTAACCTCCCTTTACAGTGAGTTTGCTTACATTTAGCTGCTAATTGACAGTGATATAGCTGCCTCAACCCTGATTCCGGCATTTACTGGATGTTTAAATTTCCCTCTGAACCCCTTCATGTTGATGAATTCAGTTTCAATCTCTGTTCGCCCAGCACGGTAAGCCTTTTTTTTTAAGTAAGTTTTTTTTGGGACTCGGACATTTCAACCTTTTTACATGGCACATGTAACATAACTATAGGGGTTTATATTTTCCTGTTTACTCTTTTATGGGCATAAACAAATTGATAGTAAACAAAAACATATCTCTACATAAATCACAAAGCAGACGTATGAAATAGCCATCACGGTGAGCAAAATAAAATGGCGACGCGTGTGTCAAACTGATATGTTAATCTGAAACGATTGAATGGATTCACATTATTTTCGCGTTCATTAATAATGATTATAGTAAAATGGATATGAAAGCGTTGTTTGGAAAAAAATGTCTATTGGAGTGTAAATGTCTAAAGAAAAATAGATAGGTATTTATTATTTTGAAGTCTCAATTTACCTACTTCTTGGAAAACTAGTTAACAAAGAATTTGAGGTAGGTAGGTATTAGAATATCTTTTGATCCTAGTTCAAAGAACTTCGGAGACATCAGACGGAAAAGTTGGCTTTCGATACGGCTTTAATTTCAAAGCTTATTTTTATTCTACAGAATTTCTTGATTAAACGATTCAGGCCGATATTGATATCTTGATAAAATTATTCATGTTACACGTGTTATTATTTTCAAAGAACATAATAAGACGTTTAACGAGGAAGGTAAATGTACCATTCTTATTTTTGCAACTAGTTTCTGATAAAATTATTCATGTTACACGTGTTATTATTTTCAAAGAACATAATAAGACGTTTAACGAGGAAGGTAAATGTACCATTCTTATTTTTGCAACTAGTTTCTGCATGCGACTTCGTCTGCGTGAAATTTCTTATTTCCCCGACCCACCCCGTCACATCACATCGCCAGCCCGCGCTATTAACTCGTTTTCTTTCTGACCTTTTTAAGGGTTCCGCACCTCAGAAGGAAAAAACGGAACCCTTATAGTATCACTCGTACTTTTATTAATCTTGACATTAGCCATGACTTTATTAGAATCATTAAAAGTATCCCAAAACATCTCGCTGCAATTAAAAGATTTACATAGGCATCACACATGGAGAAAGAAACTTGAAACACACCTTACCGTTAGTACCTAGAATTAGTTATTCTGTGACCTTACATAAATGTAGTACCAGTACCAGACATGTTTTGTGACGTCGCAAATCACAAATATCCTTGTAGCAGAAATTAAAACCTGCAATCCATTTTATCTAATAATAACACGATATTGCAGATCATCACCTTGAGTCACTTATCATAAGAATTCTTTAATATATTTCGGCCTCAAATAAGGACGAACTCTAGTCTGCTACATTGAATACATTATTTTTTTCTTGTAAAGCAACATCTGTCACTTCATGCAAATATGTATCATCTCATTTTTTTTTGTTAGCTTCTTTTCTCCCACTGCTGGGCAAAGGCCTCCCCTTTTTAGGGTTCCGTACCTCAACAGGAAAAACAGAAGCCTTATAGGATCACTCGTGTGTCTGTCCGTCCGTCTGTCACAGCCAATTTGCTCCGAATCTAATCGACCGATTAAGTTGAAATTTGGTACACATCTCTGTGACCTAAACACAGACGTGTAACGCATAATAAATGAATTTTGGATATGGAAGTAAATTTTGGGGGGAAAATAGAAAAAAAAAGTTCCGTTATCTGTACCGTGTGTCTTATTAAATGAAAGGGCTTACTGTGAGGATCTCAAATATATTTCTTTCTTAATTTTAAAGTTATTATTTTAAAGTTAAGTAAGAAGTAGTAGTAGTAGTAGTGGTAGTTTATTTAAGTAAATGACGAAAAATTACCATTTCCTCCCCTTATCTCTGAAACTACTGAGCCCTATAATAAGAAGTCTATGGTCTTAAAGCAACATGGTAAATCTCTCAATATTGTGCGTACAGACTTACATTTTCAGTTAGAATGTATGAGAGAACATGTTTTTCAACCACAATGTGCAGTTTGTTCTTGGGATAAATTCATTCCAACTACGGAACCCTGCATTGTGCGTGATTCGACACACACTTAGCCGGTTTTTTTTCTTTTTGCTTTACTACATACAGCCATATGCAAATGTCGACTTCATAACCATCTTAAAAAAACTTCTTTAAATAAAAAAAAAAAAAAAATACCTATCACATCCTTGTAATCCCTATCCATCTACGGGCGTGATCAGTGATCAGTCGGTAATAAGCCGGAAAACAATCTAATTTTTATTGATTAATTCTCCGAATGTTGCAAATGTCGACTTCATAACCATCTTAAATTAACTTCTTTAATTGGTTACCACTTAATCCTATTATGCCAATATTCCCAATTTGTAGAAGCATAATGAGCGCATCGCTAATCTTGTGATTAACTAATTCACTGTGCTGTCTCGGACCGAAATACCGGCGCGGTGTTACATGTCTAATATATTTTGGCAGAATAGGTATGCTTTTAACCTGAACCTTCAAAGTTTGCAGAGGTGAATTGGTTGTTGTTCAAAGCAAAAATGTGCGTATGACACGTCGCTTTAACGTTTTTCTAGTGTTGAATATGTACCTAATGCAAACATACAGTCAAGTGTTTAACGCTTTCCAAAAAAATTATATTGCTTTTATACCTCCATTAAATCAAATAACAATATGTAAACCTAATACTCCTCTGTGTCGGATTAAATCTAGAATGTACGAGTATTAAGTTGTTAAGTACAAAACTGACATCCACATCTAGATGCAAATTTGCACACTGCACTTGACATTGAATGGCGGCGTAGTCCGCAGGCGATGATATTATTAGAACTTGCTAGTGATGACGCGACGGCAAGACTGGAAATCCAATGAAATAAATGCATTTATCATAAAAAAAGATTTAAACCGATTTATTACTCGAGGTTCTTGGCAACGCTTATTCTATAAAAAAGTACTATAATTATTACTATATTTTAACTAAACTATCTTTTATGAGTGCTCACTCTTATTTTCAGACCTTAAATACAGATAAGCTTTTATTCGTCAGCGAATGGATGAACAGTGAATGGTGGTTACCATTCAATCACAGCTGAAATTAAAAATTGGCACTGCACCCTACTCCGTTAACACATATTTCCATAAAGAATACGATTCGCAGCAGAACCGTTTTTACGTTCACCTAATTGGCTACGGCACATGTGACGGCAGAAAGTAATCTAATATTAACGTTTTTGAAAGTCAAAAAGCATAAAAAAATCCCTTTTAACTCCCGAGGTAAAAAGATGGGCGTTTCAATATGTTTCGAGCCTTTGTATGCCAGTGTGTCTGTCTGTTATTGTATGAAAACAAATTCCGGATAGCGCTGGGCTATTTTTGATGATGACCACTTCAGCCATTTGAAATCACAGGTATTTTTTCAGACTCATCACAACAGGTATTTTTCAGACTCATTCATCTCTTTTTGCTAAGACAAAGTGCTCGAATAGAACTTAGACCATTACTCATTTTCTTTATAGGCCCCTTAACTTCAAATGGCACAAACAAGAACCGATTTGTCACACTTTATAGCCGCATAGAGTAATAAAGGGTGTAATAGCGCATAAGGTGAGTCAGGTAGCGGGTTCATTGTATACAAGTGCCGTCATACAAGTAAAGGTAAATGCTGGAAATGCTAGTAGTTGCCGTTTACGACGTTTCTAACCATTGTAACAGTAGTTGTCCTCGGTATGATTTTAGTATTCAGTTCGCTGCCCGAACTTGCATGTAGTGTTTGAACAGGGAAAACATCAGTTCGTGACTTTTGACAATGTTACAGTTCGCAGCGTTTGTTTTTTTGACTTTTTTACACGTTTGTGACTGTTCTGACGTACTTATTTGCTTGCTAAGCTTTTTTATCTTCCGTACTTCCTCAATTTACATTATGGTTGCAGTTTTGCTTAAAAATGCTTTGTTTGTCTTTGTCTCCCTTCAATTATTGGAACGCTCTATAAGAGTAAGATAGGTGAACTGCGCTGTATTGTCAGGAGTACAGTAACATAGATATCATCAATTGACTCAAAGAGCACAAAACAGAAGTCGGGGCGGCAAAATAACACAAATGAAAATGCAAAGCAAACTGGCAGGCAGCAAGAAAACCTATTAGATGAAGCTGCAAGGCATATAGATAAGGCAAATTTCCGTGAAACTATTTGTTTAATAGTCTAGAAACTATGAACTCAATATTGAAAGTTATTTTCTTTGGAATGTAATGTAAACGCTCGCTTTGATGGCAAAAACAATTTAAAATGCATCATTGTAAATGTGAAATTTCCTTTAAAAGTCGGGCTTGCAATTTCGTGCAGTTTTGTTGAAATACTCTTCTGTTTTATTGAGAACATATTACAGTGCAGCTATCTATGCTAGCTGGGTTTGTGGAGAGATAAAATACGCTCAAAGGGAATAACTTACAAGTATAAAACATATGTTTTGCTGACATTTATGGCCCGTGTAATATATGAAACTATTGAATACTGTTTTTAAAACTTAAAACTAAGACGATAATGAACCTATCTGTACCTGACAAGGTTTGGTAAAAAAGGTTTATTTCAGCCAATATTCAGCAGGTTTAGGCCTGTCTGACACTTTTTGTTTACGATATACCGTACGCAAAAACCTTTTGTGAAAACTAAAATCTTCTGTGTAGTGTAACCAAACTAATTTGTATTACAATAGCGAAACTTTTCACATTCAGTGTGATTTATCTATTAAAACAGTTCTTGCAACATTATGTAATATTATTTAGGTACTTTATTTATAGTTATGCTATAAATAATCTTGTTGACTGTACAGGGCCAAGCGTGTAATATTTGTGGGTTAAATTCTGATAATGGGGTTTTACAAAATATTTCTCTCTTAACTTTTAAGTAACTTAGGTATTCCAATAAGTAAAAAGTTGGCGAAAGAATTTTTTGTTAATTTAAAAGCTTCTGTGTCGTATTTTTATTTGGAAATAGCTGCGCCTCGCGGTTTCACCCGCATAAGTTCCGATCCCGTGGGAATATCGAGATAAAAAGTAGCCTATATGTTAATCCAGGGTGTCCGCTACCTCCATACAAAATGTTATCACAATTGGTTCAGCCGTTTGAGCGTGAAGAAGTAACAAACTTATAAACACGCACACACACCCCCCCAAACACACACACACACACAAACTTTTACCTTTATAATATTACTGTGATATTGTGCGATATTATTTAATTACTGGGAAGAACCTTCGCTTAGATGTTTAAAGGCTTATTTATATATTTTTTGATTTAATACATACCTACGTTGTACTGCTATGTTCACAGGCTGGCTTTGGGAATGAAATAAGCCAGCCCTCATAATTTACACCCACAAAGACGGATGCAGGATCCGCTCTTGCATAATCAAACAAACCGGGTTGAATATTCGTTTTTTAGGGTTCCGCACCAAAATGGTAAAACGGAACCCTTATGGTGAGACTTAGTCTGTCTGTCTGTCTGTCACAGCTGGATATCTCAAGAACTGCGAATGCTATCAACTTGAAATTTGGTATATGATGATGACGTTTGCCGAACTATTTTGCAAATAAGAAAGAAATAAAAATATATGTATATTTTTTGCAACAGGGACTGAAAGTGGGTCTCAAAATTTCGAAGTGGGGCTACTATGTGGGGTATCATATGAAAGAGCACAGTTTGCACATTCTCAAACATTTTTTCTTTAGGTCGCATAGATTTTGACTTTTGATAAAAAATGTAAAAAAAATATCGTTCCCCCCTTATCTCCGAAGTTTGCAAAGAGAAAAATCTCAAATTATTTTATGTGATAGAAGTTTATGTAAAGATTACAGGAAAAATAAAACAAAGTCTCTAAATAGCACACTTTTTCAGAAATCATCAACAAAAGTTACATTAGTTCCACTATCGATCAAGAGATGGCGCTGACATAAAACTGCAATATTCTACACCGCAGTGTACAGTGATAAAATTCTCTGACGAATATAGGCCTCGGCGATGAAAATTTAAAAACATATGAACCCTCGGTGTGCGAGTCCGACTCGCTCTTGCCCGGTTTTTTCATAAGATAATCAGGATTATTCAGGACTATATTTTGCGACCCTACATTGTTTAGAAGACGTTTCCGATAGAAAGTAGTAGGGTTGGGAAAGATTGCTGTTCCAGATACGAATGTTTTTCCAATCCACAGAATTATGTAGTAGGTCTAGATGTAAATCATCGATCACCATGCATTTAGATAGTTCACATTTACATTTCTACGGAACACTTTAGTATTCATAGGAATAAAGAACCCTCTAGGCGGCATTAAATCTGTGCACCCGCCGCGATGCCCCCGGGACTTCACCAAGTTGCTTCTATAATCTTTATGATATTTCTATTACTTTGCAGCGACGACGGAAATTGGGGAATTCTTGTGAACATAAAATTGGGTATTTCTTTTAAATTGGGTTGACTTACTGCTTTCTATGATACGGAAGCTTAAAAGAATGAGATATCACATTTATCTTTACAACATGCTCACACTTATTTGAATAATTTGTTGTCTTTTTTAGCTTGTTCATAGGATAAATGTTTGGTAAAAGTTCAATATTCCAGTATTTTTTGGATTTGTTGCAAAGATAAGAGCATTTCACTCAGGCAATACTAAAGCACATACTATTAGGACCAATGGCTCAATATTTCAAAGTTGTAATATTTCATGATATACCCTGCAGTAAGTTTAATCAATAGAGACTATTAATTTATTAGAGCTATTTATTAATTTATTGTCCTAGTTTACCTAGGTTTATCTATTGCCTTGAGCAAATCGAGACGTCTTTGATCTGTGACTATGGCGACCCGCCATATAATTCTGTTGATGGACGGTGTCCGGTATCAGTCGAAGTTATGTTTAGAATAGGGGGATACGGAGAACTAGATGCACCAATTATATCCTTGTTGGAATCATTTTTAAATAGCGCAACCAATTATTCGTTTAAAACTACTAAGCACTGGTCCTCATTTCAAGACAACATTTTGTTCTGAGCAAATGTTTGTTGTCCTGCCGATGTTCGCTCAAATAAGAAAACATCAGTTTTCACTACAATAAGAAAACGAACACCAGTTCTAAGCAAAAGCTCGTACTGAACAGTTTTTTCTTCTGCTCCTGCACCTAAACGCTGCAACTAAGATTTAGATCTTTCTCGCCGAGAAGAAGCGCTTAACGATTCAAACTTATTTTTGACTTCCGATGGAGTGCCTCTCATAATATCGGCTATGTATTTTGAAGCATCGTTTTTATTGCGTTATTTTTGTAATCTTTGGTTTGAGAGTCCCATAAGCATGGATAGGCTCTATAATTTTCAATCAGTTGAAAAGTTTTTTTTTAATTACAGTGGTTTGCGTAAAATATAAAACAAGATCAGACACCAACCGAGCACGTCTAACGTTGAGCGAATGTACAGAGCAGGGCTGAGAATGGTCTTCACCGAATGAATGAGCGAGCGAGCATTCGTCGGCCGACTGAACAAACGTTCGCTCGCTCAAGTGTTTATTTGCCGCGCGAACAAAAACGCTTGATCGCTTAGAACGGTTCAGAACGCTAAGTGAGAAAAAAAAAACAAAACAATTTTGTGCTTTAGACAAACATGAATAAACAAAAAAAAAACTATAAGTATTAATACGCTTACCTATTACATGAGGTATTTCTTCTAAGAGAGCTGTGAAAGGTAAAATGAAAAGATCCTTGAAAGTGAAAGTGATGTGTGAATGTATGATGTGCTCTAAGTATTTTTATTTGTGCTGAGAAACCTTACATTTTTATGCGTTCCTTTTTATAAAAATAGATTACTAAATGGTAGAGGCTCCTACAAACATTCGCGACACGCGATATAATCGCGACACAAAGGCACCGCTCGTTGCGCCTTAAGCGTTCCTGCACACGATGCCGTCACCGCGCCGTCGCCGCGCCGACGCCGCACCACTACACTGTAGATACGAGTCGCGCGAAGCCCGCCACCGCGCCGCCGCCGCGCCGCCACCGCGCGCGTTCCCCTCCCTATCTGTTTGATTCATTCACGGGAAATTACGCGGCGTGCACGTTCGTACGCGGCCGGTAATGGAATGAATGAAACAGTAAAAACGCGCGCGGTGGCGGCGCGGCGACGGCGCGGTGGCGGGCTTCGCGCGACTCGTATCTACAGTGTAACGGTGCGGCGTCGGCGCGGCGACGGCGCGGCGACGGCATCGTGTGCAGGAACGTAATGCGGGCTTTACACAGGTGACTATAGCCGCATGGCGAAAATCGACTGTCTAAACAGCAATTCGGCTAGGCCGTAGGTGACTAAAATAGCAAGTTCCAAATAAGAGTAGGTTTCAACTTTTGTCGTGCGGCGACAGGTCGCATGCGGCGGGTGACTAAAATCGACCATAAAAATGCTCAGTCGGGCGATCCCCCGCCGCATAAAGATCAGATCAACATTTTGATGCAAAATGACCTAAGTAGTCGCTTTCGATTTTATCGACAAGAGTAAATGGGGTGGCGATTCAGCTTGTAAGGCGATTTGGTAAGCGACCAATCGCACGGTGTAAATCGACCTAGTGTACATCCCCCATACTGGGGTTTTTTTTCAAGATACTTCCTTTTTTCTAATCAAATGAAACATTATGAGACTTATAATTTTTCGACCAATATAAAATATACCTATCGTCCAGACGTTAAACGGTAGGAAACAAAGTGAGCAGCTAATTGCTTTCAATTTTGGTATGATCCACTTCAGTTGATTATGTAGTACCTACTGGAACAAAGGATCATTTCATTTAAGGGCCCCGTGGTCGCGTGACGAACATCGCGTGAGACCACTCTCTCGAGAAATGGAAGGCACTTGTGTTTGTACTATACTTTAATATTACTTCAATCAAGTGTTTTCGATTTATTAGTGTCTGGAGTGAAATATAAGGACCGCAATATTGGGTAATAGTTAGTTATGGTTGGTGATCAACTTAATATCAGTAACGTAATTTATTTTTTAAATGTCGTAGCATCATGCTGAGATAGGAGCCTTTTGGCCTCGTATAGGACTTTCTGTTTCATTTTCCTTTTGTTACTTTTTTTTTATATAACTTGGTTTTTTATTTTGCTGTATTAATTTAGTTTGTGATCTTTCTGTGCGAGTCGCAATAAATACTTTTTCTTTCTTTCTTTCTTTAACGTTGTTTAGACTTTGCGGTTTAGAATTTCATTTGCAATAATATTTGGTATTCGATTAATATTTAATTGATTGCTTCGTTCGTCTAGTGGTTGCAAGCGCTACTGCTGAGCATGAATGACGTCTTGGGTTCGATTCTGGGATCGGGCCTGTCAGAGAGTATGCGAATATGGGTGTCCGTAACTCTCCTGGCTGCTATGTCATAAGCCGCTGGTATTATGCCCACACACTCCGCTTGATAGACCGTGTTGAGCATTCCCAGCGGTCTGGATATTTTCAAATAAGCTATTCAGCTCCGGTTCTATAGTTATTACTTAGTTTGCATTCCATTATTATGTGACATAATATGAAACAATTACTGAATGCGTCAGAGCGTTGAGAGCATTGCATCCGCAAATCTTCGGATATGAATATCTGATATGTGGATATGGATACGGAATAATACGGATACGGATATTGCAATTTATCCATCGGCTGACTGTGGCGGTAAATCCACTTACATAAGTATATAGAGATGGGTTTTATACAGCTCCTGTTGTGTTTGTATTGGCACGGTACTGTTTGTTATGAAACGTTGGAGTTGGTTGGATCCGGACATCGATGCCGATGGTAGTTATTAATTTATTTATCCAGACTCGGACATTCACCAATGTGGCACAGAGTTCAAGAAAATTCAGTCACTACATAACTAGCGTGTTTGTAATTTCGTTGAAACAGTTCAATACCTACGTCATTGTGCACAATGCTATGATCGGTAGTGCGGTTAGCGTGGGTATTATGTTATTATGAACTGTGGTTCGTAAAACGAAATAAATCTGTTTTAATTGCACAGATTCGGATATTCACAGTTTCAAATGGCAATAACGTACATCACTAGATAGATATTCAATGACCAAAAACCGATATGACAGACATAATCCAAAATAATAATGTCTCTATTTCTGTCTAATTGTTGTGGACAGACTATTCATCCTTTCGCAGATTGTTTTCTGATAAATATTCTGAATAACCATTAGATTAGCTTTTTTCTTTTTTATATTATAATCCGGTCTATTGTCGGGGACTGCTTTGCATAATGGACCCCTGTCACTCCGGTAAAATATGGGAAAACAAAGCGCTATGGGGCGATTTTGTTTTTTCCTGCAACCCTTTGGTGAAAAGAATATTTGTTTATAAGAAGACGAGGACGGTGTTGATGTTGTTCACCTAATCGTGTGTCATCTTTGAATTGCAATTTAGAGAAACGTTGTCGTCCACTCTGTCACTATCAGTAGTTCTGTTTTATAAAAATAACTAGCTTCTGCTTGCGACTTCGTCTGCGTGTAATTTCTTGATAGCCCGACCCACCGCGTCGCATTGCATCGCAAACCCGCGCTGTTACTTCGTTTTCGCGCACTCCTAAGGGTCCTTGCGTGATGTTAGCCTCAATCCTACCTCAAGAACTGGGCTATCAAATGCAAAAAAAAAAAGCAAATCCGACTGGAAATTCCAGAGATTAGCGCGTTCAAACAAACAGGCTCTTCAGCCTTATTATTAGTACATATTATATAGATTAGGATTGGTAGATAATACGTGAACTAGTATTCGATATTGCGCGTCCTGCGGTTTAGTGCTGTCATTACATTTTATCGATATGATTTAAAACGTCAAAATTTCTGGTGAAGGTATTGCTTTTATCTTAATTATGTTTGAAATACAAAAGGAATCCCGTCCAGCTTTCACATTCACACAGTTCTTGAGTTAAATTAGAAATTAAACTTACTGTATACTTACAAATTGTAATGACGTGCAAAGGCACTTGGCAAAAATGTATCTAAATAGTTAAACACCTAGTAAAACATGTTAATTACGGCTTAATCATTATTGGACATAGTATTTTTTATATAATGTAACATGCCAAAACTGTATTGGAAAAATCTGTTTAATTGTAGTACAAATTACATTAGGAGAATAATCTCCTAATGTAATTAATAAAAAAACGTAAAAGTAGCGGTTACTTTTATTGCGCAGCGTTGTAATTTTTTACAATTATATTATATTATCGCTTCGCAATTATATTAATTGTAGGCTATAAAACAATAAATTAGTCATAACTGCCTGGTGATTTCGTAACAGCGTGATATAAATGCCGTTAACCAAAGCATAAAAAACCGTTCAATACTTGAACCCCTCGCGCCAACCCGAATCCCTTTGCTGGCTTTTTGTTAATTTATTTCGTACGTATACGACGGAGGGACCCACATTCGTGCAACCACAATTGGATCTGTGCTTACATTGTATGACATTTAACTGAAATTAAATAATATAACGTTTATTTAATTTCAGTTAAATTTCATACTTCACAAAGAAGTTATACTTTTTAAGAAAAATATTACGTTTTAAATTACAATATTTTTAATACAAAATTATAATTACCTGCGTAATTAAACCGTTACTTAATCATGATTGGCTACTTCAACATCGCAATTTAAAAAAAGGCTAACGAAAACAAGGGATCTAACGTCTCATATTTTCGGAATCATTCGAAAATCTTCTAAAATATTTGCATCTTATGAATAAATTACGGTTAAATCGTGGAGTGGTTTACATTCGCTTCCCCATTATTATTTTAAATATTTATAAATTTCCCTTATCTCTTATTTTATATAAAAAATCTTTGTTTTGGAGTAAAATATAAATTTCCATCGGTCCGTAGTGGAAGATTTATTTCCGCAACCTTTAGTAATTTTTTGATACAAACCGTACAGCAAATGCTCCTTAGAAGTTGTGAGTTTTTAAGTATACTTAGAGAATGATACTCATTGTTAACAACACAATATTTTTAAAGGAAAAAAGGTTCCACGTTTATCTTATCCTTTCCTTAATTAAGAGGATTTCATTGAGGCGAAATAACTTTTCTCACCACGCTTTACGTAAGGTATTTAATAATGCAACCTGTTTTCGCCGCTCTGTTTTTATGTAACGATCTTATTTAACCCAGGGATAAGTCTCCGGTAAGCCTCACCCAAGCTAATATTTCGCCTACACATGACGAAATTCCTCGAATTCTGAAACTGCACTGGCTGAAGCGTGTGTTTGTCAAAAAATCGTATTTTATCCAGTAAGTGGCTTTACAACGTAATCTGCAGTTGCAACGATTTATACCAAAATCCGAAAAGCTAGAACAATAATCATACTATATTTTGGTTCCACTGCATATTAATGCATCGGCTTTATGGGAATTAGTTAATACCAATTAACCTAAATTAATGCAGATTTAAATCAGAACATGTTCGCAATTTACGAAACGTTCAAAATTCCTCACGAGTGAAGTGCTGCAGGTACGTTCGTGTGAATTTCACGCTAATTCCCATAAAGCCGATGTGCTAGATATTCCAGGAAACGTTTGATGTCGATTGATTCACTGGTTCATATCAGTTTCAAGAATGCAAACCAAACTATAACTTCTCCCTTTCAATTTTAAAACATCAACAATATCTTTTATTTATTTCTACTTTTTATTTTAACGTGACGAAAATTTACGAGTATTTTTTATACGTAGGCAACATAATTTAGCCACCCCACTTTTAAAAACTATGGAGTAAAGCTGGGACTGTGAATGGTGGCCAAGGTTAGGCCAAAGTAACCAGAGCCGTCCAAAAGTCGCGGGAAACACCTGGATGAGGGACTCACGGAACCGGGAAGTATGGAAGAAACAAGGGGAGGCCAATAACCAGCCAGTAGACTTCTTGGCTGAAATTATGACGATGATGATGATGACTTTTAAACACAAGGTTAGGCTAACTAGAGGGAAGAAGTTTGTAGGAACCTTCTCGTTAGCCAAGATCTAACAGTCAATTGCGATTAGTTGTATGTAACTCTAAATTCTTCTAAGTGGGTTGTAAATATTTTCTAAACAAATAATAAGTACCACAAATCGGTATGAAGCTCCAATTTAAATATTTACTGAAATAACAACGAAGTAATTATTTTGTTCATCGCATCGTCGTGGTTGAGGCTAACAATTTTCTCCAATCTGTGGGATCAATCAGGGCTTAAGTAAGGATTAAAGTTCGGCGATAATATTCAATTAACTTTTTTAAATCCCTCCGTTTTTGTTTTGCTTCTTTGTTAGATTTTCTCAACCCAGTGCCAGAATTTCAAATATGTTTTTTCATGAAATTTTTGAAATTAGAAAAAAGGTCTCTAGATGGAGGTACGTAAAATATAGTAAACGCCTCTCCTCTACGAATACAAAGTGGCTTTTCATAAATAAAACCAATTGTATTCTTTACAGCTTTTCTAGCTTGATTATAATCAGATGTTTATCTTTATGAGACTTGCTAACAGAGCGAAGCCTACTAGACAGAAAGTATTAAAGCAACCTCGATTTTATTTGTTGAACGTAGAAAGAGTATCTACTAATCCCATCCATACCCGTTCTGAAATGCCTCATACGGATGACGAACTCTGCAGTGTTTTGTGCAGTAAAGGGATTGAAGATTTTTTACATGGAGCCTGGCATACCTATATGCCAGGCTCCATATAAAAATCTGCCGCCATTTTTTTTTTATTCAAAATGTTGGCTACGCATGCAACCTATATGAATCGATAGCTGATATTAATCTAAACACAAAAAAAAAACATAATAGGACCAAACCCCGTAAAGCGTCACGTTTCCGAGATATTAACGTTCAAAGTTTATCAGGTAACATTAATATTTTTTGAACTTGCTTATATCTTGTTGCATAGATGTTTGAAATAATCTCTCTGAATGTCTTAAATATTAATTTTCATAGTGATATTAGGCTAAAGTATGTACTAAAATACAAAATGCTAAATACTGTGGTAGACATTCCCTTTACTGCCAAATTATAATCCCCGTTACTATCAGATTCTGAGAGCTGATTTGTCATGCCTAGACATGGTTATTACTAGACCAAACAACGGTCCATCCTCTAGTCTGAAACCCTTGTCAGCCTGTTCCAACAGCAATTACATACTCGAAACCTATTTAATTTTCCCCACAACAGAGAGATTTGCAGTTATATTAAACCTCGAGCAAGTTCTTGTGAGGTTTGGTTCACATGTCGAGTGCGATTGTTTTCGCGTTCAGCAGGATTGTTGTGGCTTTACAATTGTTCGGTTTCGTAGAAATTCTCTTCGCAATTTTATTGTAATATACGTGGAAACATAGATACATGTACGTTTAATAAGAGCTAGATTTCGAAGAAGCTTAGACGATGTTAACAGTGAAATTCAAACCAAATACATATTGCATTTTTATTTTGTGACTACAAGTCTCCAAACTGCATATTAGGGACTGCTTTTAATAAAATTTTGTTGCTTAGTTGTGGCCGGGGCTCTGTTTTTCTTCAATAAACTGTTTGATTATCTTTGCAGTTACAAAAATAGGTTTTTGATAAAGATTAACAACAGTAATACATATATCTGAAATAAATTCTAGGTATAACTATTTCCAGGAATCACTTCTGTTACACATTGTATACGTAGTTCTTTTTTGTCGTAAAACAAGCTCGAAAACAAACATTGTTAACGAAGGAAAATCAAAATACTCTTACACAAACAACCTTGATTAATTAACTTCAGAATAAGATAAAAGAAATGAAAGAGAGAAGCATAAAAAATACGAGCATAACTTACTTCTCAGTATCCCAACGTTGATTGGTCGAGAGGTATGCGTAGGTACTTTTACCGAATCGCCCCATTAATGTCATGAGTCGACGAAAGAGTCTAAACGTTACAGCTTGTAGTGACTTTCAGTTTCCTTTGTCTTTCTCTTGACAGTTTTCCACTCTATTGGTGACATCTGAAAGGTAGAGAGTTCAGTGAATATATAAGTGCTAAATTAATTGTCACTTCAAGTATCATAAAATCACGCCTGTATTGACAGGTACACCCACAATTTACGTTATGATAAGATGTATGTCTTATTTTAATAGATGTTGTCATGATCTGCAAAAGAAAACAAACTATTCTGTTCATTTGTTTAATGACAACAACACGGTTCAACGGAAAAATTATTTCGGTTGAATCTTATTGTTTGCATCAACTTTGATTGAAAGTGGCAGAAATAAAAGATACGACCAATATTGAATGATTCACTTTATGTTTACTCGCATTAATGTGATTGCTTTATCCAAATTGGAAAGCATAGTGAACGGTTTTTATTGCATTAAGGTTTATAGTTCACTAGCGACTCGTCCCTGCTTCGCACAGTTTTTACTACTTGACAAAACATAGATATTACTTACTTTATTATATGTAATTTTAATATGAATGTATTATACATACAAACCTTTCGTAACAAATTCTGTAAATTATAGTGAAACCCGCATCAAAATCCGTTGCGTAGTTTAGAATAACAACGCGGTCACATAGACACCAATAACGAATCTAATTTATAACAATTATGTTTATATTCACTAATCTCTGCTATTAAATGATCTAAATATCAAAGCAATAACAAAATATATACCACTTTGCAGCACTGCAGTGCCCGAGTAAGGGTATTAGTGGAATCTGCCGTCGTCAGTTAGTTTAGACAGGTATCATAAACATTTCTAGGTTGCCGTTCTGACAACCTGTTGTTTAATTTATTCAGAGATTCAGTGAGTAAACTTTCACGAGCTATTCCAGTTTGGTAGTGGATCCAAATTGACCAAATATTGCGTCACCGATTATGTATGTTGTTAGAACCAACTATTAGTGTAATATGAAGGGGAAGAAGTTATAATTCACACGCATGTGTGTAGGTAGGTTATCGGGTACGTATTGTAAATATGCTTCAATGAAATGTTGAAGACGTATAAGCGTAAAACTGCATGTTATCCGATGAATCGCAATCTTACGATCGGATAATATGCAGTCTTATGAAAAACAATTTTTTTAAATATAAAAAATAATAGTTGAGTGCATCTTGGGACACCTGCGGTGCTATTCTGTAAAAATTTCACCGTGAAAACTTAGGTGAAGTGAGCGTGGAGTGAGCTGTCAATTCCTAGTAAAAACAAACTCACTTCACCTAAGTTTTCACGGTGAGATTTTTACAGAATCGACCGGCAGGTTGGAACGAAGTTCCTTTCACTTTTGCACACTTGGCAAATGAGAGCTAGAACGAAAAACACCCGACATTTTGGTTCCGCAACAAAAGTGTCGTGACGGTCAAAATGTTAAGGCCAGGATCTTCGAGCGTAGTAGGCATTTAGCGTTACCTCCGTCCTCGCGTGGCAAATGCCGCGAAAGCGCAGTTCGAATGAACTCGCTGAGCTTAATTATCATTATATATTACAACTATATTATAACAAACTAATATTTAGTTTAATTATTAATACTAGAACCTAAACAATATTTACAGACTGATTTTTGAAACTAATACACAAACACGGAAATTAACAATAATATAACGTATATTTCGATCGATTAGCGGGAACGCGGCGAGCCAGCAAAAGCGACACAGGTCCTACCTCGGTAACGCCCGGCGGGCTACTGAAGTGAAGCGCGCAGGCCGCCTTTTTAGATTATATTTTGTTAAGACAATAAAAATCAGTTTTGAAAAAAATTAACCGTAGAATGTTCTACTATACATCATTGCCTATTTTTTGATATATTTTTTGCGAGTAAAAGTTAAGTCTACTTCAAATACGACTTGAAAAACGATTAAAAAATTCGCTGTTTTCGATTTGTTTGCGATTTTTTATGATCGAGTGAAGTTGTAAATATCGTGTTTTGAACCATAGAATAATCAAGAATGTTAGTTAAACTATGCCATATATTTTTTTCAGATTAAAACAAAGAATATTTGATTGTTTAATGTTGAATCAAAAATAGGTCGATTCCGAGATTTCCGAGAGTCCTGGCCTTAAAATGTGCAGAGTATAACGTGGGATTAGGAACTTCATTCTATAAAAAAATGTGCACAATACAACTTTCAATACATACAGTATTAATTTATTTGCACTCTACCGAAAACATATTGTTTAAAAGCGTAGTTTCCTGTAGATAATTTACGGCAGCTACGCCGTAGCACATTACGAGTATATTGCAGCAAGTTTTTCGTAGAGCGTAGCGGTCGTAGCGGTATCGGTGTCATTAGGGTCGCATTGTAAGTTATTACTCCCAAGTTCGCATAAGTTTAATTTGTGATCTAATTGATTTACCTTACGCCATTATTTTATGTTGTTTGAAATGACATTTAACATAGTGGATGATTAAATTCGCGGATGCCGCAAGTAAAATAGATCACTTCGAAATTAACGTATTTAAAAAAATACAAACAAAGAGCCACCGAGAGCACGAATTGTTGATCTTCAATTAAATCCTTTTACTTGTATTTTTAAAGGGTCACAGTCATATTTCACTCCGTCCACTCAAATACCTCGACATTAAAAGTAAATAAATTGTTTGAACGCGTAAATAAAACAATTTCACCAAATCCTTAACAGAACGAATGAATAAAACATGGGGTTGATACCACTCATGATGTTGTACAGTTCGCAATAACAGCGGGTACCTGTGAGGGTTAATATTTAAGCGACGACCGACCGATGCACGCCTAACCCTACTATGCGACCTGGACGGTTTGTGAGCAAGAACTTCATGATTTTATATCTTCGTAAATCAACATATAAAAGTATTAATGCAGATTTCTAATGCAGACTGAAATTTTAATAGGCTATTAAAATTTCAGTCTGCATTAGAAATTGTTTTCTTCTACTAAATAAAATTGAACATTAGATAACAAATCTATTGTTATTGTTACTCCTTTTTAGGGTTCCGTACCCAAAGGGTTCCAACGGGACCCTGTTAATAAGCTCCGCTCTCCATCCGTCTGTCACAGGGCTGATTATCTATCTATCTTATCTATCTTTTGAACCGTAATAGATAGACATTTTAAAATTTCACAGAGTGTGTACTACTATGACCGCTATAACAACAAGTAAAATAAAAATTAAAGGGGTCGCCATAAAAGAAACGTTTAAAAAAAAAAAGTAGTGTTACAAACACAAGCGCATAATGTTTCTAGTATGTCTAAAAACTAAAACATTTTAGATACCTATCTTGAAGACAGATGTTTTGCCGACTCCAAAAAAATTGGGTAAAGTGGATTAAGTATGACATGTTGAAGAGACACCGAAAATGACAGTGGTGTGCGTTTCACTCGATTAGTATTCTCCGCTACACTTTACGAAATGTTTGTCACAAATGTGTCCACCAAACTCGTTACATAACCATCGTTTGTCATACCCGAGTTATGACAACACAAATCTCCATCCAAGCTCAGGAACTCTGCTCTGTATCATACAAATATTTATGACTGCCGGTCGTTACGGCTAGTCTGAGACTAAAAATTCTGACAACAGCTCTCACTTTAGATTATTAGATTTTTGAAGAATTGGGCTACAGAGGTCAGGTGGCGATCGAACCATGTAAATGATTGATAGTCAATCACTGTAAGCCAACCTTAGGAAAAGGCTAGGCTGATAACATAAACGAATCAACACCATCCTCCTAAATCGGATCCTACAGAATTTAAAGCCATTTTTCCGTGACTGTAAACGAGATGATAGAATGCAGTCTATTTTCAGCACTGTCATACAAGCGGCCGCCCGGGGCATTTGCATCGAGCTCGGGAAGGTTTAAGCAAACAAATAATCCGAACGACTTGATACCCCAGGTTGTTGTTACAACGACAGGAAGCAATAAACTAGGTAGATATATATTTACTTATTCACACCTAAAGAATATATTGACTTTTGATTTTCGTTGAAAATCGAGCGTAAAGGTTCATATTTAGTGTGCCAAAGTGAACTCTGCGCTACCACCGATAATGCTGAGGGCGAACTGGGCCAACATAATTTAAATAACTGTCGTGCCAGCGATACGAAGAAGAAGTAGTGCTGACGATGATGATGATGAATGATTTTCGATTTTGTTTCTTTTGCGTGGACACGATCCCACGAAAATAAACATTTGCTCAAACAGGGGTAAAATATGCCGATGGTACAAAAATACGGAGGGCGATAAAACCCATGGGGTACGAGGTTTAAAAGTCGCTTGGTAAATCCTATCCGCACACTGGGGAAACTTTTTAGACGAGTTTCTTACCCGTTCTTCTCCTTAGAGATACATGTTTTGGAATGGGCTACTAGCGTCAAATTTCTGACTAACTGATTGACTCTTTGACAGTTCAAAAGTACCTGTAAATGGTTTAGTTTAAATAAATGTTTCGAGTTTGGAGTTCGAAATATTAAATACGATCGAATCAACCAAATTCTGATAATGTTACCAATGGTCTGACTATTCCAGCATGTCAAATCAATACATAGTGAACTCTAACTGTAGGTACATAAACGGCCACCAGCGTGCTAATGCCTACCTGTGCAGTTAATTGATTGGTGGTGAAACACAAACACGAGAATAATCCGCCGAATAATTTATAATGACCTCCGCTATTTTGACGAGAGAGTTAATAATCTGCCCTATAACTGCCAATTTAATATCTACAACCAATTAAATGGCAACATTATGCTCTATTAGTAAATTAATAATTATGATTAAAACATCAATACTAGTTTACTGTAGACAGGTATGAGTGTTGCTCTTTTAAATGCGTGGTTCTAGTTGAATTTTACGAAGATGTTTTGAAAGAAATAACATCGGGTCTGAAATTAATGATGAGCATGGTGAGCAGTGGTGGCCCAATATTAACGGCCGCAACTTACGAGTTGCATGTCGTAGGATCAAACCGAAGCAGGCATTTTATTTTGTGTAAATTATTTCATCACCACTGCTCTCAAAAAGGTACAGGAGAACATCGTTAGAAAACCGGCATGTTGTAGAACCAAAAATTCGACGACATGTGACATCCGAAGACCCGCACTGGGCCCGCGTGGTCGATTATGGCCCACTCCCTCTTACAGAAATGAGGTCTGTGTCCCAGAAGTGGGAACATTATAGGCTGGTTATGCTGAAACGAATCGACAAGGTTTCCCTTATACGTTCCATCTCTTTTAGCAGTTTTTCAAATATAATGAATACTTACTCATTCCATCCTTCGGAAGACATAACAAGACATGACACGATATAATTGGTACGATTTGTCTTATAAATTTGACATGAGACATCTGCATTTATCGGCGCAGTAAAATAAAATTTACGAGGATTCTCTTTTAAACAGAGACATAACATAATGTAATGCCATACATTTTTATGTCTTCCGTTTAGTAGGCAATACGTAACCAAACAGTTTGATCAATGAATAAGATCGCTTTTTGAAATTCCAATCTATTTATGTATATTATTCAATTCAGACCACAAGGTCTGTTTCCAGGTACAAACCTGGAAACAGAATAGGTACTCATATTTGGAAAACATTTTTCTTGAAAGACTACACAAATTGATTTCAGCTGAAAAAAAGTGCTATTGGTTTAGAAGTCATGTGCAATTAGAAACCTTCAATTATAAATGCGCTCAATTTTATGGCCTTGGCTTCCTTGAAGCATATCAAGGGGATGTAGACAAGTAACATGGTAGTCTGCGATAGTATAGCAGTGTGTCGGGATCACAGATGTTTTGTGCTCCCCATTCCCTCTGTGTAGCGCCATAGTTTTCTTTTATGACACCTGGGGGAATTACAAGGGACTCCCTTTGTATTAAAGAAAGGCTTGTGTTGGTACAAAAGTTTGGCAACGTTTAAGATTTAGATTAAGTTTGCTACAAGGGTTTGCTACGAATAGTTTCATAATGGAATGGTTACTTTCTGTTATTGTGCTGAAGTTTCGCGGTTGTCTCGAAACTTAAATTTACACAAATTACAATACAAGTTTTCCTTGTTTTAAAACAAAATAGTTTTGAGTTATACCTAGGATTGCAGATAAAGTTGTGAAGGACTTTCGAAAGTTCTCAAAGGCTAGGAATTTCATATGCCGAGTTCACGGCAGAATGCTTTCCCACTGAACTGATAGAATTCCTTTGACAGTCAACCATTGAAGGTGGTGTTAATATAAAAGTTTTTTTAAATTATTCCAAGTCCGCTGTTTCTATTTAAATGTTTTTATTCTAGATATTTTTAGACATTGTTTTATCAAGCAGAACGAAATAAACATTGGGAGTCAAGCAATTAATTAGAATAAAATATTATTTAGCCCTGTGTTTGTACAATCTGTCTTCAATTAGATGAACACATCAAAACAACATTGTCTTTTATAACTTCATCGGTGGGGCTGTCATTTTCAACAAAAGAACAAAGACGAAAAATGCCCTGAATGTGTAGAGCGTAAAATGGAAAGGGCATTGCTCTTGATTTGACAAAAACGAGTGAAGTGCCCTCGAGATTTGCTCAGCGAGATTGCGCCCAGTTTATTGGCGAGGCCTTACTATGATTTATCGCATAAATAAAACACTAAATTACACTTTGTTTCCTTACGTCCTTTTCGGGTAAAATCAGTACCGTGCTGGTAGTGGAAACTTTCTTGTCACAATTATGACGTACAGCTGTTGACTATTTCTGTTTTGTGCTCGTCGGCAAGCTAACAGGGTAAGGAAAGTTCTAGTGCAACAGTATACATCTGGGCCCGCTACCCTCCGGAAACCTGACAACACACTAACATTCTCGCCAGAAGAAACGAGACGCGTCCTTATTGAAACTCACTTCCCGGGATGCATTTTCGCACAGGTAATTGACCGGCAGGATGTAATTCATACACCATCAGACAACGATTGGCTCTACGCTAGCAGGGTGATCACGTTGGAGAAACTCCAATGGGCCATCCGGAGCTTCCATCCTTTTAAGGTCCTGATGGAGTGTTCTCCGCCTTACTGCAGTGGGGTGGCACCTCTGTCGCCATAAAACTGTTGCCTTTACTGAGAGCGTGCCTGGCCTTTAGATACGTTCCTAAAGGATGGAGGGAAATGAAAGTAATATTCATCCCTAAGCCAGGTAAGGGTGACTACACAAACGCCAAATCCCACCGACCAATCTCTTTCCTACTTAAGACTTTGGAAAGGCTGTGCGATAGGGAACTGAAGGATGGTGCTCTGAAGACTATACCGTTACACGGTAACCAACACGCATACAGCTCAGGTAAGTCGACTGAATCCGCCCTTTATCTGGTAGTCAGCCAGATAGGGGAAGCGATTCATCAGAAAGGCACCTGTCTGGGCACTTCCATTGACATCGAAGGAGCCTTCGACAAAACCAACTTCTCCAGTATTCTCTTCTCCACTAACGGCCAGTCCGTTAGTGGACTACCCCGACTGCAGCAGTTGAAGCCATCCTGGGAATCCCACCACTCCACCTGTTCATACAGCAGGAAGCGACGATGGCGGCAGTACGTCTTAACACACTAAATCTCTGGGGTAATACACCACACACCACGCTGTTTTAGGGACTCCATAAGGCGTTCCCCATTACGAAAGCCATAAACAACCGGCTTCCTAAACAATTTATCTTTGATAAAAAATACAAGATCCACCTTCATGAGGATCGCCGATGCGAGGGGCTGCGCCCTGCAGAGCTGCGTTTCTTCACGGATGGTGGCACAGGTGCTGAAATGTTCTCGGAGGACTTCAACATACATATAGCCACACCGTTGGGGGTCCACAACACAGTGTTCCAGGCCGAATACTTGGGTATCTCTCTATCCGCTTCAGCCATTATGGCAAGGGAAGTAAAGGAACACTCAATCCGCTTACTCTCAGACAGCATAGCTGTTCTGCAAGCGCTGAACAGTTATACAGTTGACTCTGGGCTAAAATACGAGTGTCACCAGCGCATCAACCAGGGGGGTAACCTCAATAATATAACCATTCAATGGATCAAAGGACACAGTGGTTCGCTAGGTAACGATGTAGCCGACGAGCTTGCCAGAAGAGGGTCGAGCATGGCACCAGTGGGACCTGAGCCCATCGCGCCACTCCCCTTCGGGTATATACGCACTCTGGTAAGGAAACGCATTAGAGACCAACACAACAAACTATGGATGGACCAAGGCCAGTGCAGGCAGGCTAGGGAAGCACTTCCCACTTTGGATGGTCGCCTCACGAAACAGGTTCTCCGTCTAACTAAACAAAAGCTGCGTATAGTTATTGCAGCTTTAAACTGCTATGGGTCATTCAATAAACGCCTCTTTTTCATAGGAGTGACAGACAGTCCGCTGTGCAGGGCCTGCATGGAGTACGACGAGACAGCGGCACATGTACTTTTAAACAGCCCGGTGGTCGCCACGTACAGGGCAAAGTACTTCGGTAACCCAGGTACCCTACGTGAGACGGTCAGTAACATCAAGGCGTTGCTGGCCTTCCTTGAGGAGCTGGGGTGGATCGAATGATCGATTTTCCCACCCATACGCAAAATACGTGCATTGACGTGGAGTTGCGGACACCAGCCCGTATTACCTATTAGGTACCTATTTGTGTTCGTGATTTATAGATCTATTTTATTTTTATTATTACAGTTAATTATCTTTTTGTACGCACGTGGTTCTGTGACATTTCTCTTAAAATGTTGGGTCAAAAAATCTGCAAAGTGTGTAAAAAGCAACAGACATTAAATTTTTATCGCGCGCCAACATTCGCATATTGCTTTTAAATTGCTGTTGTGGCGCGAGGACACTGAAAGCTATTAAAATGCCTTTACTGGCTTTTAAGTAATGAGTATACAAGCTGTGCTAGTAACAAAGTTTTATTTATATTCCTACAGATCTTTCTGTAATTTAGGTAATAAAACCGCTTAAATACTCCCATTGCTATCATCCCCTTTCACCCAATATTTCGTATTTTTTGTTGTTTATTGTACCTTTGTTTTCAAACTCGGACACAAATGGTAGGTACTAACTCATTTTCCCAACTCTGGCAGTCTAACGAAAACCCTCGGTACTTTTCCATTCAAAGTTAAGGGAGGGTCATGAGCACTTACCAACCTTTCAGACATATACCTAGCTGTGTAGGTACACATAACGATAACATTAGCTGGGATTTCCGACAGTCCTAAAGATACAATATCTCGGTTACATCTGAGTGATTATCAAATAAATAGTTACCAACGACATTTTAGATGTCACAGTTTACGTTTCGGCATAAACATAGTTTGAGTAAGCAATGGCTCGTAACTTGTAATTTATTTTCATTGAAGTTAAAGTTCTTGGACGTTCAATATAATATTATACGGCGCGTTGTCTGCGAAAGACAGCCATTATTTAGAAAGACAAGCAGCGAATGGGCGGTCTTGAATCTACTCGCGAACACACGGATCGAACGCCTTCTTTTTTTTTAATGGCATCTCGCAGTTCAGCCTATGAGGTTGTCGTCTGCTTAACCGGGCTTGTCTGTGGATGCCTCAATAAATTAAGGCCTCCAGCCAAGGCTTAAAAACTAAGCGTGCGTTAGGGCGTCGTTTGAGAGGGCAGCAAGGGACAGGCTGGATCGGAATTAACTAAAGCATTCTTAACTCTAATAACTATTTACTGCGATCACCAATCCATCTACTGAACGTCATCTACGACTTAGTATCCTTCATTGTCATTAATATGTTGTATTACGAGGGTAATAAAGAATATAATATAGGTAAACAAGAGGTTGTTTACCTATATTATATTCTTAAATTAATTATTATAACAGTTTATAGTGAGAAGGCCCATGTTTAGTTAATTTGTGTGTTTAGTGTACGTTATTATGATTTAGTGCATATTGAACTTTCAAAAAACTCGACTGGTTTAGCTGTTTTGCGTGAAGCAGATTAATAAACAATGATTTCCCCTGTTCGTAGCAGCTGACATCAATTTGACTAAGTTTGTTAGGGTACATTAAACTAGAGAGGCTCTTCAGGACACCTAAGTACCATGGCTATGCGAATTACGGAAAGTTCTATCTCCATTTGTTTTCCCTATTGAAAAAAATGTGGTTTTTCTGTTTCGTGTAACTTGTTAAGTATGTGGAATAGGGATTTAACATTTTGATATATTTTTTGACTCTGGTCTAGTACTCGTATCATTTAAAACGAATACACGATGCAATGAATTTTTCTTGATACAAAAAAATTGCAGAGTTATATCTTTTTTTTTACTTTTTTCGACATCACTTCGTAATGCTTAAGAGTTATTCAATGGAATTTACTTTAAAACACAGAGAATTATCATATCATAATTTACTCAAAGTAGTTTTTTTTTTTTTTAACTTGTATTCAGCTGCATTCGGTAAGCCGACCCTTACTTAATGAGGGTTTTCTGAAATGACGTTCGCCAGGTGGCAGCACTGACACGTCAGGTCCAGGCATCTGTCAAAGGGCCTATATTTTCTTTAGTCATGACTGAATGATGTACGAATGAATGAATCGAATGATGAACGTCATCATATATTTTATATTGGAAGACCTCTTGTCACAGTGGTGCCAACTGGTGTCGTAAATTTTCACGAAAACCCTCATTGGGAAAAGGCTAGGGAGATGGATGGTTGATAAATTCACACTTTACAACAAGTCATACAATAAGAGTAGGTACCTAATACAGTCCAAAAAGGCAGTCTTAATCCCAAAGGCCACTACTTAAAAGGCCCGAAAACTCTCCAGACTTGAGTAACCCAAGATCGTTCTAGTGCTATTTCCCATCCTTTACGATATTGAAATAGTCTTATTAACAAGTTTTGTTTAAGTAGGTTCTTACATGTTAAAATGCGGGTAGGTTATCTGCATATAATGAAAGGAAACCCTAACCAAGTTATTTTTATGACATAACAGTTTAATGTCAAATCGAACACGTGAACTAAAATCACTAGGGTTAAAGTCGATAATTCAAAACAATGTCTAATTAAATAACTTAGCTCTTCTCTACCGTGCGCCTTAGTGACATTGCTGATAAGCCTCCCACCACCCTCGCTCAACTTTGGAGCCGTCAAAACAATTATGTCACTGACAAGTTTGGGTATGAAATACATGACAGTTCCATCGTACCTTATTACAAGAATAACAATAAAAGTCCCTAAATTAAATAATGAGAAAAGAAAACATTTTGGGTATTGTTACTTTTTTATATTAATTATGGATAGATATGATAAGATAAGATAGGTAATATTTATTTGCCAAAAACAGTGCTTTAGGTACCCTTTCAGTCCTTGTTGTAAAAATGCATATTATATTATATTTATTTCTTTCTTATTTGCAAAATAGTTGGGCAAACGTTATCTAAAACTAATCCAAATTTCAAGTTGATAGCATTAGTCATTTTTGAGATATCCAGCTGTGACAGACAGACAGACAGACTGAATCGCACCATAAGGATTCCTTTTTACCATTTTGGTACGGAACACTAAAAATCAAAATTAAAACGAAAAGGAAGCATTTTGTTTATGGACTCCTCACTAGGTTGAGCCTGTCTCGTGCAGGCCATGGGTGGTATTACCATATTGACATATGACGGCACGGTTGGCGCAGTTGTTAAGCGATTGACTGCTGCGCTGCGTGTCGTGGGTTCGATTCCCGCACGGAACAAATATTTGTATGACCTACAAGTAGTTGTTCCGGGTCTGGCTGTTTGTGTATGTGAGTTTAAATGTTTGTAAACGCACCCACAATACAGGAGAAATTCCTAGTGTGGGGCAACGTTTTTCTAAAAAAAAAAAAAAATATTGTAGTGAAAATGCACATTAAATTAATACTGATGGATTGTAACAAGAGACATGAAAAAAGCGTTATTATTTTAAAGTAATTAAACACTGTCTATATTTACAATAGTGAAATATAGGCTTGTGTATATTCCATAATGCAGTAAACTAAAGAGAACATGATATAGTATAAATCAATGAATGAAGTAAGATGAATTACGAGTTAATCAATGATTATAAAACCGAAAAATAATTTAAACTTTCTTAAATGAAACTAAAATGAAACCTTCATTGTCAAAGGGATCAGACCGGAATAAATCATAAAAACAGACATAGATAATGTAATACAATATTATAAATATACTATAGATTTATGTTAAAGACTAGCTTTTGCCTGAAGCTTTGCCCGCGTGGTTTATAAAAAATATCCCACGGGAACGTACTACCGGAATTAAAAGTACCCTCTGTGTTAATCCAGGTTACAAACTATTTGTGTGCTAATTTTCATCCAAGTCCGTTAGGTCGTTTTTGCGCCAATCCGGAACATACAGTGCGTGCCACGTAAGAAGAGACTTAACACACCACGTGGTTTGACATGCGCACATTGCGCAGTACACGATTTTAGGTATCTTTAGCGGTAGGAGGTATGAGTGCGGAACAGGACCGGACGTCATAGGGGCGGCGGAAAGAGGCAGGGGAGGCGGAGTCAAGTCTCTTCTTACGTGGCACGCACTGTACGTCCAGACAAACGGACAATATATACGGCTACAGACTCGTTTCCACACCACGTAGATTTTTTTTTTTAATTATTTAATGTATAGTTTAGACTTCGTCGTTATTTTTTTATTGTGTTAAAATATCGATACCGATCGCATCTGCGGAGTTTAGCTAGCAAATTTAAAATAACCCTGTATGTATAGGTAGTTATAGATAGGCTTAGAAGAACTAATATACCCGAGGTGATGATCAGAGGGCCGAAACAGCGATTACCAACTTTGCCAAACTTGGTGATTGTCTAGGTACGTGGGTACCTTATCTACAAGCATAGCACGTTCTTCGGTGATTATTTGTAATGGCTTTTACAGCAAGTTTCAATAGGTACTAAGACAATTAGTTTTCCAGTCTACGCTTATAACTGGGTCGATATGACAGGCGAAATGTATTTTCTGGTTTTGCTCCTAAATTAAAGCTGAATAATATTCATGAACAGGAATGTATCAATGGAGCTGTGGTGAAAAACGAGTGGCTCATCATTCGAATGCCTCGTCATTCCGGACCGCGGGCAGCGACCTTTGCAAACAACGATGAAATATATTTGGGTTTAGTTGCCGCTATTTATTTTTTCTCCAATCGTTATCACGCTCAGGCTACATAAATATGACTTGGTTTAGTAGTGTTTTTCATTTTATTTGCCCAGTTCGGGACAAAAGGGGATCCGGAGGTATTGTACTCAACACGGCAGGTATACTTTCGTAATACAACTTTTGTTTCAGAATAGGGGCGTAGTATTTTGGTCTCTTAATACCTACATAACCTACATAAAAATACTCGCCAGTTAGTTATCTACGTACTTTTGTCAAACACAAAAAATTAAAAATCACATAATTGTATACCTGGGCACTTATGAGACGTCAGAAGCTAGATGTAAGGTTCTATTTGGTCGTTTCCTATGGAGAATAGCTCCACGATTACTCTTTTACTCATAATTGGGTTTTACAATATTTCCAAATTTGTAGTGGTTATTGTTATCCAAATAAATCAATGCACTTCCTACTACTTTCACTCCATCAGCATTTCCTACTTCCACTGCAATTTCTTTCATTGATTTATTTCTACAAATAGGTATACATTTGAAATAAATCCGCACTTCGCAGTGGCTAGAAAGTAGAAGATATAAACGAGGTATTGATCTATCTGTTTGGATGATGAATTTATACTTAAAATAATGTCCCTTTTCTTGTGTAGCAAACCTTCAATGCTTCTGAAGGACGGATGAGGGATTTAGAGCGATAGATAGCGTTACTTGTAGGTACATGGACAGCATATAAAAATTCGATTAAGTGTTATATACAAGGCAATTGTAATTTAGTACAAGGACTGCTTGTTCTTACATTCCTTGTTGTGTCTTGAAGTTAGTTAAACACTGCGCGGAATAAATTACCTTTAGATACTTGGTGTTAAACAAATACATAAATATGAGAAATAAATTATTAAAATACCGAACGTTTGACATACTTGAAAGACACAACAAAGGAGATGGGCCCAGAACGAACAACACGAACACGAACAGGTGAATTCAATGAAAAGTTATCTCTCTTGAAAAGAAATGGGGAAGTCTATTGAGAGTTTTGTACTGTTATTGTGGCTAACAAACATATTAGTTACATGTGAAAAGTGTCCATCAGCACTTTTTGGTCTATAGATTATTTTTATCGTATACTTAAAGTTTTGTTCGGACACTTCCTCATGAGTTTGTAGCGATATCTACAACACAGTATAAAGATCATATATAATTACCGTGTCTACAACGCCACATGCGAACAACGCGTCATACTGACGTCATGCAAAATCCTGCATCTCGCAAGCATAGTTTACCGCGCAACTAGCATAGATACAACGGCCCAACATGAATCAGTTGTCCGCCAGACACTACATCCGTCTGGTCGGAGGATCCTCCCTTTTCTATAGAGTATGAGTGAAATTTACACCCTGTTCCTCATACCTCTATATGTTACTGAAATACTTTTACAACAAAAGGAGTGATTCAGCTAGAAAAGTAACGGTAGACATAAAACTCACGGGCCATATATTCACGAAACTTTGGGTCAATGCGGAAAGATAATCACCTCAAATTGTGAAGTCACATAAAAATTCAATGCCTTTTGTTGGTTCAGTCCGTATCTTAATGGGTGACGATGTCGGGGCGCCAGACTAATGAAAACTCGTTCCCTTTGACGTTATTACAGCACTTGTACAAATAATGAAGTTCTGTTTTGCTGATGACGCCGTACTCAGGGTGGAAGGGACTGGATGCGGTGATTAGGTATACATATTTAATGCCGCCCCGATAGGAGCGTTAACTGCACGTAAACTGGGAAAGTAAACGCAACGGCATAAGTGTCTTTTAATATACCCATTTGAATATTAATTTGAAGCCCTGCAGGGAACAGGCTTTTACTGCGTACTCGTCAAGTTTATGAGATCTTTTTGGCGTGATCTTTTTGGTAGACATCAATAAGAAGTGTAACTGCAGGCATAGGTTGATCTCTTTGATTTCTGGTTCCAGGACATTATGTAGTTTACTACATTTTGCGAGATTTGGACAAAATTCAGAGCAATGTAATTAAATTGAACATTACGTCCAGAGAACATCAAGTACCTAAATCGTAGACCGCCTGTTTCTATAGGTACTAATGCACCTATAAAACCATAATTTAGTAACTCACAAAGGCCCACCCACAAGCGCTGTAATAACCCATATAACGAAATTGACTTTTACCATTTTTCCGGCATAACGACCCCTTAAATTGGTTCTTGTTATTCTGATGAAAATGAGTTCATTCATTACAGATAATGTAAGAAAAACAGACTTTGTTAATGTAGTAAAACAATATCCGGTACGTGGACAAAACGTAATTGGCAATTCGAAATACATTAACGGCATTTTAATTAAAAAACACAAAGCACAGTCAAGTCCTGCATTGTGCCAAGTAAATGCAATTATTGTGTAAACAAAAGACCACTTCGATAGTAATTTGCGAATGTTGTTACTTCGTGCATTCCAGCTCAATAATCGAGTAACTTAATTGTGTGGAAACTTGTTTGTTATCAAGGGCTCAGATTCCGATATTCCTTTAAAGTAAGTAAGTTTCTTTGTGAGGACTGGACAAGCAATTAGTTTTGCATCACAATAAAATCTTTTGTTGACCAATTCGTTGTTATTAAATAAGCAATAGGGATATGTATTTAAAATTCAGACAATGAGCGATGGACTAAAAGCTTAACGGCGCCGACCGGGAAAAAAGATCGTGCGGCCCGGGAATAAACTGAATAATTTGAGGAAACAAATTCAGCAGAAACGGTTGTTGTAGACGCTAAACTGTAATTTGGTAGAAATAATACCAACAATTTTCTTTGAGCTTTATTTTAACCTGCTAAATAAATTCTAACCGTATTTTCCTACCGTTAACTAATCCCAAATCGTAAATCCGAAGACAGCGTAAATTTTTAAACAAAAGGTAAGTAATTTACTGACTGAGGATGTCCACGTAAAGCTGACTCGCTGACAATTAATGAGGAAAAATGTTTACAGGCGACTTTAAAGGCAGCACCTTTCCTAGCAAAGTAATTATTGTAGAGCCCAACCGCCATTGTGTTGTCATGGCATAAGGACCCATAACTGGGGCCGAACTTGTTCTACTAAATGGGTATTACCCAATTAAATGTTCGGTGCCTAAAGTTTCATTATACGTATAGGAACTCGTGAAGTCGTAACTAGTTTAAGTCCCTCTTTACCGTTACCGCAAAACTAGCACGAAGAAGGTGCCTTGTACGGGTTATAAATATGCATGGATTTTATGTCATTATCTTCGCAGATTGTTGAAACAATTGTTCATGCGGGACTTGTTATGTGACAATATGCCTCTTAGTATATAGCCTTAGATTAAGTATTATGCTGTTTGTAAATCGCTTGCTTTGTGGAAAGCAGAACGAGTTTTCTTGTTATTATTACGATAGTAAAGACTTAAGGAATCACTTAAGAGAAAAAGACAGAAAAATTGTTTTTTATGTACAAACAAACAGCATATTACAAAAAAAAACAGTCAAGTGTGACTCTCGCACAGAGGGTTCCGTACAAATTTGTAGGTATATACGAGTAAATGAGGTATTCCACTCAGATAGTTTATCACGGGAAAAAATATTTGTAATGTAACTACAAATTTACGGTTTTCGGTTTTTTCCTTTACTTGTGCTACATGACATTGCTTCTTGCCAAATTTAATGATTCTAGGTCAACGGAAAGTACCCTATAGGTTTTGATTTCGGAACATAAAGGCCCGTATCTTTTGATTGCGTTGACTTAGAAGTTTGATTTTTTTCTCTGCTTCAAGGGATTGCAGCCTTGAGTATTTGATATTACATAATTTCAAATTGATAACTCATTTCAAATTGATAACGCGTTCCTGAGAAAAACGGTCTTGAGCGACGACCGAAGTGATCTTATAAGGGTCCCGTTTTTCCTTTTGAGGTACGGAACCCTACAAACAAAATACTCACATACAAAGTAGCCAAAAGCCTTGTATTAAACAAATAAAAGTTTCAAGGTTTCAAAAAGTTTCAAATTTTGTCCATTACGTGATGTCAGGAAGGAACACGGGTGGGTTTTAGTCACTAAGAGTCTGACACACCCTTCCGCTCCACCCAGAGCGGGAGGGGTCATTTGATGATTTCCCATCCTCAAAAAAATAAAAGGGTAGGTCACAATAAACAACTTTGTTAAAGCTCTTGTATCCAATCTAGTAACGATTTCCGGTCGCCGTCAGTTTTAAACAATGATTCCTTATTAATAACGCGGAATTATCGGAATTAATCAAAAGGAAACCTTATACTTTAATTAATTGTCAATGGCTGCATTGTCCTTCTTTGAATTAATTGGTAATTAACTCCTAACTAATCGTATTACGGTGTTATTAGTACGTGCTGAGAAGGATGCACCATCTATCAATATATTAATCCCGTATTAGATAATTTACGCGATAATTTTCTACAGTTTTACGTTGTAATATATATCTATATATACCTAATTATTAGAACTCGAAGTCGGTTTTCGTGTTTGCCTGTGTGATCGCGTTGTTCTTCTAAAATAGTCAGGTACTTGGGAGTTATTTTGAGCCTTCTCGGTTTTTCTTGTATATCGGATTAGCTAAGTATCTTTGATAACTCTGTGAAATCTCTTGTACGCTCCTACTTATCTGCAATAGCTGCGCCCCGCGGTTTCACCCACACAAGTCCCCATCCTGTGGGAATATAGGGATGAAAAGTATTCTATGTCCTAACCCATGGTCTACCCATCTGCCAAATATCGTCCAAATTCGTTCCGCCGCCGTGTGTGTAGCGTGGAAGCGTAACAAACAAACAAACATTCAAAAAATCAAATCTTTTCTCTTTATAATATTAGTTTAGGTAGACCGAAAGTCAACTTTTGTAATGTTCCGTGTATTGCCAGGTAAAAATATAAAAGCCATGCAAGCCATAAAGCGAGCCTTTATGCGAGTGATGCCGTACTCTCTCTGAATGGGAACAACAATTATTTTCATCTGTAGGTATCTAGAAATCTTACAGCTTTTGTTGCCTAACAACGATTTAGTCAAAAGGACAGGAAAACTTGAGTTTTAGTAGCTCTGTTGTGAACGCATACTCTTTTTTCAGTGTTTCTTTACTAAACTGAAGAGAGAGAGAGAGAAGTACCAACAAGCCTTGAAAACATTGAAAGGAAAATAATAATATAATTCCGTGAAAGGAATTTTATTCCACTATTAACTAACTGTCAAACGCATAATTTATTACTTTTGCAAATTGACTATCAACTAAAATTGTCCGTATATTCAAATCACTACTCTCATTCTTTGACAGTTGTACGAAATGGCTAAAACACGGCAGCTTGGCATAATGTGTCACTTTGATAAACTGTTAATTTCCTTGACTATACCACTGAATGTACTTGGTATATCTTATACCAAATAAGATACTGGTAGGTCCTCTAAAACACTCTAAATCCTTTGACTATAATTATAGATTATAATGAAATACAAAATTTAGTTTAAGGGAAATGATATATCAAATCAGTTTTGATAGTTAGTGATTGCCGGCGCAGTCCATGGCATTAATTGAATTAGTAGTTTCGCGCCTGAGTCCACATTGTCTTAGTTATGAATAGAACACCACATCACCTCGTGTCTCCTGAGGCTCGTAAATGGTGACTCTGAGTACATAATAGGAGTGTAATAGAAAGCAGTAGTCCCATGGGTTTTCCTGAATGGTTAATACTTACGTAGTTAGTAATAATGTGTTCATTTACTTTACTGTAAGCTGTAGAAATGTGTAATTATGGATATGAACATGATAAATTATTGCATAGATTACCTACTGGTAGTATGGTATGCAGTAATTAAAATTACGCGTCGGTAATCCCCATTCAACTAAAATCACATTTATGCTTGGGCTAGGAAGGAGCGAGTCCTCGTCAACAGTGCGCAAACGACTAACTTTTCCTGTAAATTTTCCCAAAGTGGTTCAAAATTAAACTCAACCTAATTCATATTATATTTCCTAAAAGTTAAATTCTCACGTTAACTTGCTTGAATTTGACTCGTTGCGAGTTTCCCGCATAAAAAAACGTTGTTGAAATGTAGGACTGAGAACGTTTGGAAAAAAATGTGTAACAAAGTAAAATTGTGTAACTGGTAGTTTTTTTGTTCGAAACGATCCAAATATGTTATCGGAATTGCGGTATCTGTCCTTCCCTGCCAGGAATATCGATTATAGGTAGCCTTATTTTCTACCAGGATATTTTTTGTAACACCCAAAAACGGATCGTCAGATATAGCGGAGTAACTTTTGATGTCTTTAAGTTCAAATCAAATCGAATTTGGTTCTAATAAATTAGTAACCTTACCCCTATTTTTTGGGCTAACTTGCCCATACTTACCAGACTATAATGTCAACTTGACAATAGTTCCCATGAACCTCCATTCAGTTTTTTACAATTATTATTTTGAAGGCAGAGTATGGCTACGTACTCACTGACTGAAGATCCTTCGATACACGCTAGGCGACTGGCGAAGGCGGCAAGCGCACAATGCGGCCGGTTGCGAAAATTCTAGAACGTTCGTGTCACTTCGCTACTCGCAAGGTGACTCGCTAGGCTCTAGGCGCTAAGCAAGCCACGTAGTGCGTACGTAGTCTGTAGGTGGTATTTGACAGAAACGGACTGGAAAATATTAAATGAGAATAGTTTATATCATGGAAAGACTAAATTAAATACACAAGCTTTAAATATATTAAAAATTCAAACGATTAAACGAATAAAAAGAGATAATCCAATTCATTTACCTTTGATCATTAGATGGAACATGGACAGCCGCGGTTGCGGTTACATGATCAATCAATCAAATCATTTATTTGCAACGAATGTTGGTACTACATTAAAATATAGGTGGAGTAGATAGGAGTGAGCCATGTACATTCTGCCTGGAAATAGGCACGCAAAATTTATAAAAATTGTTATGAAGCTACCTAAAAATAAAATTACAAATTAAATTAACATGTCACAGTTACAATAAAATTATTAGAATTATACACACATTAATAATGACAGGTGTGTATCTACAATAAATTGTATAGTGCATGAGCATTCGTAAGTTATAATTCGTCGTTATATTCGTAGATTCTATAATCAATTAGATTTCGTTTCATGTACAGTCACTAGCATATGGACATCTCGGCAATAATAGGTACTTGTTTTATGATTCACCCGTTAATATCTGTCGTGTATCTGTTGTGTGTGCGACTATATTCACCTGTGTAAAGCCCAAAACCCAAAACCTATCAATAAGCCTAAAATAAACCCTCAAAGGAATAATCACCTCATTTAATTTAGGTTTCAGGTTTGCTCATAAAATATTAAAACAACGTTAAATAAGAGTTTAAAACAATGCATGAATGTGACGTGTCAAGGGAATGTCGGAGGTATCCCGAGGACGAAATCGTTGCTCTCTCGCCATTTTCAAGCCATTATATGTTTATCGTTCATTATTAATTTGCGGTTCCTTTCTCTTTGGGGCCGTAGAGGTACCTATGTTCGTTGGTGAAACCCCACTTTAAAATGAACTACGTTTGTTTTTGTCGAGTCTGATTCTTTGGGGTTACTTACGCGTTAGAATAAAAGCTATTATTTCAATAATTTAATTTGAAAGTAAAATACTTAATTACATAAGAATAGGGTGTTGAAAAATTACGTTGTTTTTTTTTTATTACTAGGAAGGTACTTAGGGGTCTTTGCTAGGAGTGATTGATTATTGGAATAAAGAAACATGACTTTGTATTTGGTCAAATAAACATTAAAATATCAATTGAAAATATTAAGTATATTCTAATGTACCGATACGAAAACATTGGAACATCGTATCTCATGAAAACTGTAGTGTGTATCTCCTGAAATACAATGCTGGGATTAGATAGGTAAAATATTGGCGCGACCTAGTTTAGAACTGAGAATAGAACCACTGTAGAAGATTAGTCTAGTCTTTTAAATCATAGGTGTAAGTTTGGGGGTTCGTGGCGACGTAACAACAGCCGCACCGGTCGATCGACCAGGTTAAGCTACGCTTGCCAGGGTTGGTTCGTGGATGGGTGACTATCTTTACATACCGAGACCCCTCCATGCCTCGAAAAGCATGTTAAGCCGTTGATCCTGGCTGTCATTCGTAGATCCTTGACAGTAGTTAGGTATGGGTCAGAAACCCAAAACTCTTGCAACCAGTTTTACCAAGGAGTATCGTATTACCCAGATAGTGGGTTATGAAGGTCAGAAAGGCAGTCGCTCCATGTAAAATACTGATATTCGGCTGCATCCGGTTAGACGACCCCAACATTGTTGGGAAAAGGCTAGGCAGATTAATTGACGTTGGTACACGTTTGGAAATCCGTTCGGTTCGAGGATATTTTTAAAGATGGTGCAAGCGAAAATAAACTGCATCTTAGTTACATGAGAAAAATGAAAAAAAAAGACGAAAAAAAGAAAGAAAAGAAAAAAGAAAGAAAGAAAGAAAAAAAAGAAAAGAAGAAAGAAAGTCGAATGATCAAACGATATCCTTATTTAATATTAACTTTGATACAAATGAAAAATAAAAACTGATCTGAAAAGCAGTTGTACGATTGGTTACATTCAGGAGAAAACGGACAGAGAAAACCTGCAACAAATGGTACGTTAACTGAACGGCCACATACAAAGCTTACAGGAACAAGACCTTCAAGGGCAACTAAAATGCTTAAAGGCACAAGAAATAGAAGAACCCAGACTTTTTCAATGAATCTCAGTCAGTAGAAACTTTTACCGCCAAAATGTTAAGCGGTAATAGTACCTATGAAAATAAATGCCAAAACTGAAGCATCCTACAGAGTGTTTTCTCGACGCTTAACAGAAAAAACTGTTTGTGGCACTCATACGAGGACAAACAGACCAAGCCAATAAGAGTATTGGCGAAAAAATTGCATTCGTCTTGCCTATCGGATCGGATTTAAGATGACTTAACGTCACATGGATTCTAGATAGAAAATGCAATTAACAAGCTAAACTGGAGAACCTAGAACGGCTGAACATGTTCATATTATCATTTAAGAATGATGAAGATGTCAGTAAAATATCATAAAAAAAAAACAAAAATTATCTATATCTATACTTATAATAAATCTGTAGAAGTGAAAATTCTGTACATTGAAAATATCAAAAAAATAAATGGCAGGGGGTGTTACTATACCGACACCGAACCCAAAAATGTGATTAAAAAAATTTTTGTCTGTCTGTCTGTCTGTCTGTCTGTTTGTTCAGGCATCACGCAAAAACTACCGGTTAGATTACGATGAAACTTGGTATAATTATTCTTTAATATCCTGGGCACCACACTAGGTACTTTTTATCCCGGAAAAGTATATACAACAAAAAACAAACTTAATTTTGCGGTTCGATCCCTAGACCCGATTACTGTACCAACCGCAAATAATAAGTTTGTCGTAGGTTACGTCACCCGCAGTGGAGTTCACTAAGGGGCGCTGCCGCTGCACACTGCTAAGATACTATAATATTTTATCTTAAGGGGGAAGCGCTAAGGTAGCCCGCGAAATTTAGATTTTCTTACGTTTTTTGCAATTTGCTGGTCAGTATTAAGTTGTACGGCGATCAAAATATGAATCGCGGCCGTAACAAATATGTATTTACAGAATTATAATCATTAAAGTCATCGACACAACTCTCTAAGACCACGTAAGTCCAAAGAATAACTGTTTCGTGAAAACATCATTCTGGACTTACGTGGTCTTAGAGAGTTGTGTTAATGACTTTAATGATTCATTAAAGTCATTAACACAACTCTCTAAGACCACGTAAGTCCAGAATGATGTTTTCACGAAACAGTTATTCTTTGGACTTACGTGGTCTTAGAGAGTTGTGTCGATGACTTTAATGATTATAATTCTGTAAATACATATTTGTTACGGCCGCGATTCATATATTAATCAACGTCGTAAGTACAACTTAATACTGACCAGCAAATTGCAAAAAAACTAAAAAAAATTGAATTTCGCATCGCTCGCCATACAATTCAATGGACTATCACACACGACGAAGATAATAAATAATATTTCATATTTTCGTATCTTAAGATGAATTTGTAAATACTAATAATAAAGCAGAAGAGTTTGTTTGTCTGAACGCGCTAATCGGTCGGATTTTTCTCGGAGTCGATTTTAAAATTTTTTTCACATTTGCTAGCTTAATTCTTGAGGAAGGCTATGTAACATCTCGCTATAACCCTTAGGAGCCGAGCAAAAAGAATAAAAGTCAGAAAGATCGCTAAGCGAAAACGAAGTGACAGCGCGGGCAGGCGGTGCGATGCGATGCGACGGCGTGGGTCGGAAACAAGAAATTTCACGCGGACGAAGTCGCGGGCAGAAGCTAGTATAATAATATAATTGTTTAATATCATTAAACATATCCTAGGGTGTAAAGTTGAAATAATCCCGCCTAAAACATCAAAAATAATACCGCAGTGTAAGAGATGACAGGCTTATGGTCATACCCAAAGGTATTGCTCAAAAAAGCCAAGGTGTGTAAAATGTATAGGTAAACACCTCACAGCTCAATGCAACAAACCTGCAGAAGAAAAACCTAAGTGTGTCCACTGTGGCTTACCTCACCCAGCCAACTACAAAGCGTGTTTAGTTGCCAAGCAGATGTAAATGATGTAATTGTGATTTTACCATCCAATCTTCATAAATGGTCAACAAGTGCCATACGCAAATACAGCCAAATACCTTGGCATAACGCTTGACGCAAAACTGCGCTGGAAAGAGCACTTCAAAAAGAAAAGACAGGAACTAGAAATGCGATTTAAAAACATGTATTTTTTGATTGGACGGGATTCCTGCCTATCGATACATAACAAAATTCTATTATATAAGCATATCCTTATGCCAATATGGACATATGGCATTCAATTATAGGGCTGTACTAAGCCGAACAACATCAACATTATACAAACATTCCAGAATAAGGTACTTAGGAGTATTTGTTAATGCGCCCTGGTATATAAGAAATGACGACCTCCATCGTGACCTAAAAATGGAACCCGTCACCAACATAATCTAAAAATTTGCTGAGGCCCATGAACACCGACTCCACCGACATGTGAACATCGAGACAATTCAGCTGTTAGACAAATATAGTGCTAAGACTGAAACTGACAAAACCTTTTGAGTTAGTGTAGTGTAAAATGTGTAGAAATAATAGTGCTAATGACACACATAGTAACTAATGAACAAAGTGTTTATATCATCATATCAGACTCTAAGAAAGTGGAACGGACTTGTGTAAAGTATGTACAATAAACACTATTCTAAGTTGTAAAATAATTATCACGTAAAAATTTAAGTTAGATTAAAATTGCTTATTAGTCTTATAGGCTATATTGTAATTGATTATTAAGAACCTGGTTCTTTTTAATAAAGGATAAAAAAAAATCTTTTATACGTAGGGAAGTAGGTACCTACCCACTATGTCTACTCTACGAATGATTGTATGATAATATTGTTGTTTATTTTTCCTCGTGTACTCAACAAAACACACAAAATATATGCTATTTGTCTCTATATTTGTACTGTCTCATTTTGTTATGTACTGTAGTTTTTTCTTAGGGCATTACGATAATATGTTGATTTCTTCATAGCTGTCTAGTACTATAGTGTGTATTGTATTCGTAGTACTAAACAAATACAAGTGAAATGTAATTGTTCATTTGTCAAATCACCTATTTCAAGCAACTGTAGATAATACCTACCCATTGCAACACATACCACTTTTATTTGTGAATAAAGCAATATCAATAAATAGTAGTAAGCTACGTATTACTTTCCTATAGAAATAAAAAAAACATTAAAAGATACAAGATACACTTGCACCTTTGGTAAAACATATTTTGCCGTTTATTTCTTACAGCTGGCGTTAAATTGGTCACGTTCTCAGAAAACCTGATAAGTACGAATACTTTCCCTTGTAGATACCTACTCTGCAAGAAGGAAAACGAAGCGAGAGGCATCCGAAAACAGATATTCCGTCGCTCGACCGACCTTGACATGAAAGGAAGGCGCACCAGGAAGGCTTACAGCTCACACAAAAACAAATTGCAATAGGAGTCTCTAATCCAAGAGATAAATTTAAAAGAACGCTTTATAAATATTTGCTTCATGCTGCGATCAAAGCTGATAGTCCTATAAGTTTTCAGTTAAAACGTTACAAGCGAGATCTTGAACACCCCATAACATTTTTATATCATATGCCTATAGGTACACGAGTGGAGAAAACGCTTTGACTCTTTATAAGGCCCTCAAAACCCCTTAGCTCCTACCCTCTTATCAAATGCTTTTGCCTTAGCCACCCTGATTGTGACGAGAGTAAGCGCTCCCAATCCTACAATAATGACTTTTGATGGAAAAAATTACGCCAATATTTTAGAAAGAATCCAATACTAGGTGAATTTGATCCTTGTCGGTCAAATATGTTTTTGTGACCTTTTCTGTGTATTAGGAATTATCGTTCACTTGCTCTATTTTTGAACACAAATACAAATAATGGATAAAAAATATGAGAAGTTATTCTGAACTTCCTAAATAGTATGTATGTAGCATGTGTGTAATAACAGTAACATGGATTATTTTACGAGTGGAGTATTTTTTATAAAAGGACAGAATAAGAAGCCGCTCTCTCTCTGGTCTTATCACGCCTGAATTTTCCTTATGGCGCACAAAAAATATCTGAAGTGTTGCAATTTTTTATTAAAAATATTATAGACATTTAGACAAGCGGTGCTATTGTTACTTCAGTCATTTCCATTCCTATCTCACGGGAGTTGTAAAGGGCTCCAAACGAGGAATAAAATTTAAATAATGAACTTAAAATTATTTGTTGAGCTACGCTTATTTCTATAGGCAAAGTTGATAAATATCAGAAAATGACATTTAATTAAGTCGTTTTCGTTTCGACAAAGGTTTGCTTTCAAAATGTTTTCCTTTTCATGATGATATTTTGGGCCTTTATAAGGTAAAGGTCTGCCGTTCAAGTTATATTGGCTAATTACCTAATTTAAACGTCTAATAATGGTATAATTTCATGCTTCAAACACTTAAATTGCGGCGTTGCCGAACATGATTTAGAGTCGCAAAAATCCAGAGTTTCTTCAACAAAATTTTCACGTCAGCTGTCTAAACGTATGTCCTCCATTTATTTTTGTGTGCACAATGTATAATATATCACACGAAGTGAAAACTTCGTCGAAAACTCTCTAGCGAGGGAGAGACCGCAGTTATGAATCTAAGATGTTTTTCATGTAATTTTGATTTATGCTTCGGAGGCGATGGATCTGAAGGATACGAGAATCTCACGACCCTTTTTATTTTTCGCAAAAACTCAACATTATACTGACGTTTGTAACTTACGAGTATTGATGCTTTGTTTGTTTTCTTTTTTATTGACGTAAAATCTTCAACTCAATCATTAGTATTTATAACATTTTATTCTTCTACTTAATCTTGTCAGCTCTCGATTAAAGCGTGCTTTATACCGACATATGTAGGATCTCATTTTATCTTAACAGTCTAAGAAATAGGAATGGTAAGATAATAATGAAATTAAGACTTTTAATTAACTCAATTAATCTCTCCGTCTACATTTCAGATTATTACTTTCTCATAAAAAAACACTCGAATAAATAAAATGAAAGCGAACTGCATGTGTGAAAGAAAAATCAAACGACCTTACAATTGAGTAGTAGGTATTCGCTCTATGCTCATGAAAGTCCTTTTATCCTTTTCAAGCTACAATTATATTATTTCTAAAAATATTCATTGCTCTCAACATCGCATGGTTCGTTTCATTCAACAATGGCGACTTTATTGAATTCCTTTCTAATTAGTTTCCTGCGGTTCTTTTGAAGACCACGGAGCTGAAAAGGGGTTTCTTGTTAAGCATTATTTACGATAGATTCAATTCGATGAAAATGAGACAATGTTTAACTCAAAAAGAAATCTTCTCTTAATTACTTTTTATAGCGATTAAAAAGTTTTCGTGGGCGTGTTTATTATTATTATAAAGTACCTATGTAATGTTGGCACCTGCGTCGCGTCGGTGGCTTCGAAAGCACGCGGCAACGTCTCATAATTTATGTGACGAATTACACGTTTATCATAACGCGTCGTAATACCATCGCCCCGCACACTCCTCATAAATATCATATTTATATCGCTACATGGAAATTCCGGTCGCTATGTAATTAAATTTAAAGGCAATAGGCATCGTAAATTACGCTGTTTACATGCAGCTGAACGTTAAATTCGGTTTATTAATCCCGACTATGCAAATATTTATCCTTTATTTGTATAGTTCGGGATGAGCGCGGAAACTATCGATTGTAAACTTGATCTTAGCCTTATTAAGTCATGAATACTGTATACCGGACTTAGTTACAGTCCCCGTAAAGTAGGGCGTATGGGGCAAACTTTGTGGAATGTGATAAGTTTGTGGACAGTGCATTAAGTGAACCCGCATTATCCGAAGTAGTTTGTTACTTAAGTGGTAAAAGGTTTGTGTTGTAAGCGTTGGAAACACCGGTCAGATGAATGCGATGCGCTATCGACTCGCGTATTTATACTCGTAGAGGGAGGCTGCGGAAAGCGGACACAGACCAGACAGACACACGCCGTCACGCGCCCCCCGGGACACGAGCGCGATCTTTACATTGCCATTGAAATACTTTTTGATGTTAACTTTAATCATATATCAGTACAGTACATCACTACATATCCTTACATAGTATAAAACAAAGTCAACGAAATGTCTGTACGCGCATCATTTCTGAATGACTGTACCAAATTGGATAATAATTTTTTTGTTGTTCGGTGTTGCTAGGACAATGTTTATATGAAAGAAAATTTCGGAATATCGAAAAATAAATTGCACCCGTGCGAAGCTGGGGCGGGCCGCTAGTTATAAATAAAGCAAAGTGCCCCCGCCGCTGCGCCGCGTCTGTCTTGCAGTTTGTACGCGATAAACCCAAAAACTATCAAATGGATTTCATACGGTTTTTACCAATGGACGGAGTGTAGTTCATTAAAGTTTTATGTAAATTGGAATTCGGTTATTGTGTAAATATCGGAAAATATTATGCTGACTGGGAGCTTTACTAGCGTGCGCCGCGTAAACCAATAGTTATATTCAAAACATGTATCTATAAATGGGATATTTTCCGACATCCACGCGGACGATGTCGCGGACAAAAGCTAGTGTATAAAATAAACACATAAACTTGAAATGCTGTTCGTTGGTAAGCGCATCACTCGAGAACGGCTGGACTGGTAGTATTTAAATAATAATAATATTTGGGAAACAACTCGATAAGTATAGGTTTTAAGATAAAGAAAAAAAAATGAAAAATGCGGAAAAATACTGAAAGTCCTTCTATGGGATTTTCGTATTTATTGGGACGGGACAACTTCTGTCGGATCAGCTAGTAAATACAAATTCAGAGAGATCAATAGATGGTATGTGACTGTAACAGGTGTTTGTCAGCCACAAAAGAAATTCTATAAGTAAGTTTGTATTTTGCTATGAATTTAAAATTGAACAGTGAATATAGCGCGGACTTATATTGAAATACCGCCCTGCTGGATGCCTATAGTATATAACAGTCTATCAACATCTTTAACAGATTTTAATTATAAGTAACTAACAAGTTTACTTGTTTAAACATAAATTGGTGTGATTAATTAATTAAAGTTCCAGAACCTCATACTCTTAGAAATAACGCATCAGTTTAATTTGTATAACAGAAGTTACAAGGCAACCTAGGCAATTTGAAAAGCAGTGTCAGTTCTGCGTATAATATTATAAGCTAGGACAGATAGGGGGCGCGCGGGGGAACCTCGGGGCGCGCAGGGCGGCAGTCAGCGACGCGCCGCGCCCGGGCCACCCGCCCGTGTACCCGAGCTTTACGTAACGATGCCGCCGAGCTGATGGCCGCGCTCGTGTGGTGGCTGGCGGCCACCTGCCTGCTCCGCGCCGCCACCGCCGGCAACCCCGACGCCAAGCGCCTCTACGACGACCTCCTCTCCAACTACAACAAACTCGTGCGGCCCGTCGTCAACACCACCGACGTGCTCCGAGTCTGCATCAAACTCAAACTCAGTCAACTCATCGACGTCGTAAGTGTTACATTCGTCTCCTGTGCCCCACGCCGCCGAATCCCCTGTGTAAACACTTAGTCAAACGACTCTGATATGCATACCCACCAGACTGACCTACATCGAAGACAACCGAGGGTGCAGTGTGGACGCATACCTTGCTTGCACTTGCGCGCCGCATTTGGAATTTAAATAGACGTGAATTGCATCAACGCCTCAGGCTGTGACCCAGTTTTTTCAAATACATAGCTCAGTTAGAATCATTTGTAACTGGTGATAATGGGTATATAATGTAGCAAGTGTCGTATCACACCTTCCCAGCTACCCAGGCTAGGCGCCCCTCTGTCTATCCTTATGTATTTCAAATCAGATCCCATAAATCACTCGTATAAAAGGAATTGTATTTCTTCCGATATTTATTCAATCCTCCTTAGTGGCTATAATGCTCACGAGTCTTTTGTCGAGGTAATTACCTACATTTCGTAGGTTCCATGTGTAATGTATAACGTGTAATATTATTATGTAAGCTATTCATGGCCGAAATTATGAGACGGTATTACAAATTCAAGTAGGTACCTAATTATCTCACGCATAACGTTTTGTGTAACCACTTTGTAACTTTTTATTGCTTGAAAGTGAAAATGTTTTCATCAATCAACTAATAGTATCAATCATGGATCTAATCAATCATGTAAAGTGGCTGGGTCGTTAAACTATGTAAATACATACATATAAGCGCTCGCTCTTATGTCATGGTGTTCACTCTTATGGGGGCTTCCAATTTAACTGATAACATTCACGAGTGTTGATTTAATAAATGAAAGCATCACATTGTTTCTGACAATTAAGTATTAATTAATAGAGACGTTGAAAATATTAATTATCCATTCTTGCAATTTCTATGTTCCGATTTATAATTGGTAAATAAACAAATTCTTGACTACGGATGGGAACATAGCACGCACGATGGAATCTAGTGAATATCTCGGTCAATGTTGACTTAAATTTACATGTGTATCTAATTATTGACTTTATTTTGCCTTGGCTGCCTTTGATTTTTCATTAATTTTTGAGAAACTTACGTTATCATTGTAGGCTTATCTTTTGAAGACGTTTATGACAGTCAGAAGTTAACAAGAGGTTCCCACATACATACCTACTAGGTCTAGATGGTATTACTTGAAATATGAAGACAGTACCTATAACCGTCGACTTGGGTAACAGAAGCTTCATAAATAAATAGTCATACACGACAAAATATTGGAAAAGAGGACAAATATACCTAGAGCTCGTCTCTTATATTAAATTCTTTATAAAGTACCCATGTTTTTAACGAAAATCAATTATTAACAATAGCCTACCACAGCCCGCTATATCAAAGTAAATGAGAAAAGTCTTTGAGCGGACTTTCTCCGGAAATTAGCAAACTGTAGGTACTACCGCCTACAATATCTGCCAAGCCCGTAACCGCATACTCGATATCAGCAGTAACAGGAGTGAATTGACCACTATTATTGCGAACACGTCGACCAAGATTATCGAATTCTGGACGCAGATGCCGATGATGTGGTTTGCATCATTTGCACCAATCACGGATTCGGATTTAGGACGGCATGAGATTGAGAACATTGGCGGGCGGAGTTTGTCATGGTTGGTTAGACTGCATGACGGAGGACATACTTTGTAGTAATTGATGTAATCATCACTTCATTAAAAAATAATTATGACTAACACTGTCACGTGAAGAAAGCTGCAGACACAGCTAGTTAAAAAATAAGAGTATAATCTTGATAGTAAATTCAAAGCTTGTTCAAGATTTTATAAAATAGCCTTATTACTTAAATCAACTTAATAGGCTCTTAAGTTTATCTAAGCCTTATAACGATAATTTGAAAAGGAAGGTTTTAAAAGAGAGTCCTCAAAAACGCATTGTTTGGAACATAGTTCACTTGATGGTTGACTAGTAACGTAAGTTGCTCTTTAGTAAATTGTAGTAGTCCAATACAAGAGAGTCAACTTGAACTAAAAGGCGTTTTGTCTTTACTGAGTCTGCCTCTTGAATAACTGGACACTTTTCCAGATAATTGATATTTAAACGTTTTGCAAGGTTGGTTTGCGCAAACACACTTAATTTCTTTTAACAAACTTTTGAGCACCTTAAAATATGAAAAATATTTTGATTTAGAAATGATTTAAAAAAATATAAAGGCATATATTTTTTTAAAATCATTTCAAAATAAAAATATTTTATTTCACATAAACCTACATGGACACTTATGAAAATAAAAAAAAAGTCTACAGATCTAAAGTCTACTAGGCGTACAAAGTCCTCACATTTTACAAAATAAGAATCTATCAAAAGGATAAATAAAAAATAAAATATAAAAACCTACTAAAACCAAGTGATATGATTGCCATTACAACCACTAATAAAGAGATGAAAAATTAGAATTGTTTGTATATAATGTCAAATACTTATAAAAAGATTATATCAAATTTAGAAGTATGTAAAAAATAAATAAAGAATAGTAGATTATTAACCAAGGTGATAAAGCAGTGTCTTCTGTCGCGGGTGACGATTTAAATCGCGAGCGTAACGAAGGACTCGAGGTTTACTCCCGAGCGTAGCGAGGGTGTTAAAAACTTAAATCACGAGCGAAGCGAGGGATTTAAGACGAGTCCTGAGTGTAGCGAGGGATTTAGGTTCACCCAAGACTAAGACAGCTTTATCACCGAGGAAAATACTCTACTTTTCGTACCATTTGCGAAAAAATTAACACAATAATAATATGAGATAAGCATTTATTAAAAATAATGACAATTAAAGACACAATTAAAGTAAAAGTTAACATTCGAAACATTGGTCCAATTATTGATAGAGAGAGTTACATTTTTGTTTGGTACATTTATTGTTGATGAGTTGATTTGAGTATTTCTCTGTTTTGTCGGAAAAGCAAAGGCATCAAGCTCATACGGCCTCGTCGGTTTTCGTAATTTTATTTAATAATCATAACTGCATAATAAATGCGTATTCCTTTTTCAAAAAGATGTATAATGCTTTATATACAAACTCAATGGTGTAAACACAGATGTAGTTCACTATAAATTTCGGTAAGTATTCCAAATTTAAATCACATTCTCCCCCTAGAGGATGAATGAAATTCAGTACAATTTTCTTTCCCTGTTTTTAACAGATTAAAAATGACTATTGTTATGTTCGCTTTTTGTGGCATAGAATGTCACTTTTTTGAGCAAGTGGTACGAAAATATATATTACACGTTATCTTCTGCTCGCGACGTCACGCCCGCGTGAAATTTCTTGTTCACCCGACCCACTCCGTCGCATCGCATCGTCTGTCTGCGCTTCGTTTTCACTTAGCGTTCTTTCTGACCTTTTTTGTTTTTTCTCAGCTCGTAAGGGCAATAGCGTAATGGTAGCCTTGCTCAAGAATTGGGCTTCCAATGCAAAAATATTTTTTTAAATCCGATCAGTAGTTTTAGCGAACAAACAAACTCTTCAGCTTTATCATTAGTATAGAACATGATACCTACCTAGATAGAATGCTCATATAACAAATAGCTTATATTATCATAAAATAACTAGAAATAAATTGATTGCATTTTAATAATCCGAAATGAATGCTCGGGATTTCGAAATTACCTTACCTACATGTCACAGTATATTGTCCACACTAGGATTTCATGAATTGAGGTCGAACATCCAGCCAGCCGGTGATGCTCGTATACGGTAATAATATCTGACTTAGTTTATGTACAGACACCAGCACATCAAGCTACCCGAAACTGTCAAATTTTCCCAATCAACTTTGAGCCTTATGCTTTAGCGATAAAATTGAAATTCTATTAAAGAAATTTGACAGATTGTAGTAGCTTGATGTGCTGGCGTCTGTACATTTTGGACCTCAGTGATTGCAATCTAATTATTCATATTTGAGACTAAACGATATTGGCTGTTACGTTACATCCATGGCTGAGGAATTAAGTATAATGGACATGTTTCTGTGATGTGATTGAATTATGTCCAAAGTTTTCATGGTTGCTAATTGCAATACTCAGTGACAACCACAAAGTGACTTGCCATAAAATCGGAAGTATAGTATAAGTAAGTCTAACAAAACAATAACATAGTTATCCTTCTAATTTATTAAGCCAAAGCGGAAGTTGATATATACAGATTTTTTGTCAATGAATGTAGTAATATTTGGCTTAAGAAACACAGAGGTATTGTATTGTTTTCGTGACAAATAAACATATCGGGAGGGGAGAGTGAAAGACAGATGAAACTTGTGATATCCCCAGACGACAACATATGGACATGAGCATCAAGCTTAACGTCTGTAAGTTACTATCGATACGCCTGCTCAGTTTTTTCTCCATAATCAATATCGATGGAATGTCTCAAGGCGTTTTCTTTCACCCGAGACAAGGATAGTTTTTAGACATATTTGATATCTAGCATAGTACGTTGGGTATTGGATCGCAATCTGCATGTCTATTCGATTTCGTTTGTTTTTTTTCTTTTTGTGGTTTACTAGCTTAGAATGCGGGTTGTCGTTTCTCCATAGAAACGCTCTCGCCTGTTTTCTTTCTGGTTTCTGATAAAGCAATGATTTCTTACAGACTAATAAATATTAACTACTTGTATGTCCCTACGTTTTCCTTTTTGATAATACATTATTTTTATAAGCACTAGAACACTCAAAAAATGACGATTTAAACTACTGTCAACAGAGGCCTAGTGTATAAAATACTGAAAACTATTAATGAAAAAAGAAAAACATAGGGTCTATGTCCTTCTTATTCAGTTTATAAAATATTCTTTTAAATTGGAGGAGGAAATAGGCGAGAGCCAAACCTCGAATTACAACTTTTTACTTAGAATTTTTTAAGTCTCTCCGACCGCATTTCCTCTTAAGTACATACTTACTAATTCAATTATGGATGTTCTTTGAATACAGTTATTTTATATATGTATATAATGTTCCTACTACTACGACACAGGCCTCCTTCAAGAGGGAGTGGGCTATAATCTATCACGTGGGCCCAGTGCGGGTTGGTAGAAGTCACATGTCTCCGATTTTTTGGCTCTAGGACATGCCGGTTTCCTCACGATGTTTCCTTTTACCGTTTTTAGAGCAGTGGTGTTGAAATTATTTGCACAAAGTAAACGCCTGACTGGGTTCGAACCTACGACCTACAACTTGTAAGTCGTGTATGGTAGCAAAATTATAAATTATATCGTAACTATCCGACAAGAAACAAAGTTTTCTGTAGCTCCTTTTGGCTTAAAATTACCATAAGTAGGGGGAATCTCAGTAACCTGAAACTGTGTAGTTGAGATTACTAATTATGAAGTCAAACAATAGAAGCAGATTTGCTCAAGCGTTTAAGCTAATAGTGTGGCCGTCGCACCGCAACGTTTTGTGATTAGGGGCTCAGGTCAGGTGGGCATAAGCGTCAGTATCGCAACGCCAATCCCTGAACAATGGCGGCGTCGTCCACAGCCGTCATCTCGCCCACACGTGACTCCAACACAACGTCTACTCACGTTCGCGGATAATGGGCTTATTCATGAATTCGACCATACGGATATTATTATATATCCTTCTGTTACTTTAACGGGAAGTAACGAGATGACCCTCATTTGAGCGGGGATGAGAGCCATCACGGAGGCTGTAAACTTTTGTAAAGTACTCAACAAGTACCTACCTATTATCTACGACTGTCTTTTTGTACGACCATGTAGGTATACACTGTGCCTACTCATTGTGATTCATTTTCAGTAGGTTTATTTTTAAAAAGTGTTTCCATTATCACAAAAATCCTTCCTCTCCATGTAAACCTAGTCTTAGAATTCAATTATGTGTAACAACAAAACAACAATTAAAGTGTCCTGGGACTTTTCCTGTGGGAAATCAGAACATGTTTGGTTTCGCATTGCTAATAAGTTCGTATCCATGGCAAACTTTATTAGTTAAAGATGTGGTTCAAGTGAAAACGAAAAAACAAAAGAGAATCGAGACGCGAGGTCGAGGGTTCACGTGGACTTTTATATTTGTGTTGCACACAAAGACAAAAGCTTACTGTTTAAGACAGAGAAGAGCAATTGGAGACGGTCAGCTGATGGAATTTGCAATTATGAAATTAAGTACTTTTCTGTGTAGAGAATACGACTAACCGTGGCCGTAGCTGGGGTGACCTGTAATACAGGTTTTTATATAAACCTACCTCAGGCACCAGTCTCTCACAAAGTTAGCTCCTTTTTCGTGCACTACCTACTGTCAAAGTTTAGCATTAAGTTCATAACTTGTGTGTAGCCAATTTTTCCAAGCCATTCCATTAATCCCTATGCCTTTTCAGAATTCAATGGATATTTTATTCAACACGTTATTTTTTGCTATGAAAGCAGAGATGTATCGAAGAGACCGATAAACTTTTAAAAGTCACGTTTGCTATCGCTTTTTCATCCGATACACCTGTCACCTATTCCGAACAGGCTAACCACAGACAATATAGTTCGCGATAAATTTTTTACTTGAACAAACCTGTTCTAAAAATAATATTCCTTTTCTAAAATCAAACTGCTTCAAGGTGACAAGGTGAATTAAAAATGGAACAGAATTTGTTTAAAATCTGTTAAATAAATGTGTGTTAAAGGCCATTATTTTTGTAGGTATATACTCGTACTTACATATTGAAACACATCGGACTATTCCTAAGCTAATATAAGACAATAACCATAGCTCTTAGGTACAAAAGATAATAGTATTACACAACCACTATAAAAGTAATTTCTTCGAAAGCGCTTTTATTTACTCCCCTTATTTACTTTAGTTCAGAAAATTCCAGCTAGGTTAATATTTAGGTACGTTTCAGGGAAAAATATTTACTTACGTATAAATATATTTAATTTTATAAAAACAACCTATAAAATAGTAGTGGAATCAGAGTACAGTTTAAAAAAAAAGTGATGATGAAGAGTCGAGAACTTGAAATCAAGATCGTAATTAGAACAAAAATAAAAGGTAATATTTTTACCTACTGCTTATTTCTTACATACTGGAATAATTGTGCAGGTTTGTTATATTGATTTGGCAAATATCATGTTTTTTTTTTATTTGGAAGTCATTTGCTTGCTGTATTTCATTGCTATCGAAACAAATATCAAAATTAAATGAAATAAGCCATAAAAGATTAAATTGATTCTTCGCTCTGCGAATATTAAAAAGTCGATCTTCGATTATCAATATACCTATCCCACGTTTCCAGGAACAATTTTCTATTGAAAATTGGATATTGTGAGAAATCTCTCTGTAGGAGCACTATCAACAGTGACTTCTCGTGAGCTTTTACTTTGTGAAGCAAAACTCAAAACAAAGCCTCCAACAAAATGGTTTGAAACGTGCGTTTTCAATTGCAACGTTTCCATGTACCTAACTCCTGCTGATAAAAGCTAGCAGAATTTTTGTCCGTCAAGAGAGAGTAAAAAAAAAACAATAAACAAACCAGCAAGCATTTGTATGCAGCATCGCACGAAACGAAGACATGTCTACATATGTATGTAAATTAAATTGAATTTGTAATACTCTTTTCGCTTTTCAATGAAATATTTCCTTTATTTTCTCGACATATCTCTGACTTACACATTTTACGGATAAAAAGTTTTAATACAAACAAGCTTCTTTGGGTAGGTATTTTATTTTGGTAGCTAAGGTACGTGTAAAGTCAAAGTTAATCAAAATAAAAGCCGACTACGCGCCTTTTGGTCCCCTACCTCAAATGGGTCGCAAGGTCACAAAGGAACCTATTAACTTTGTCACAAGACCGTAATTTGTCTGAACGTATTTGAATGGATATTCCCCGTAAATGTGGAGTTGTACTAAGAATTGACTTAAGCATTTCATTCAACATAAAAGCGTTATGAACGTGATTTTTTATAAGCAACTCCCGATTTCTTACTGAATTTAAATACTTATTGGATACCGTACCGTACCTATATAAATCCAATACTTAATACTTAGGTAAGTATCGACAACGACGACTTTGACGTTTAAAAGTGTCTATTATGTGCCTATTTGAAATAAATGCTTTGTGTTTGACTTGACGTTGACTAACGTATGGCATCTATTAGCTTTGTTATCGTTGTACCTAAGTTTGACGGAATTCGTAACCACTCTATCACTTTGACTGAGTTTTTGTTGGTATGTTGGTTGGCAAGAAACCTTGATCAATATTTTCTATTATATACCGGGTGGCAGGGACATACATACATACATACACAACACATGATTCTACACCCCCTAGTGAAGTGCAATACCTACGCAATATAAATGTATGGAACAGCGAATTTCGTGAAAAATTTCAACTCGGGGAGGTTCAGAATCATGTACCTACTAAATCCATGGTTACAGGTTGCGCATCGATGTCTATAACATCCTGTATATTTTCTTTAAATTTAAGTAACACTCAACCTAAAGACAGTGCAGTGACGCCATTCAAACCTTGCTCAGAATTAAATACACTAGCAACATAAACTGTAAGTCTCAGTAATCCCTTAAAGTTTGCGCCACAAGGGTGAGCACGGCCGACACGCAAACACAATTATGCCTACAGCGGTAGGCTTGATTACTAATAAAGCAAAGCAGTGTCAGCTACTAGTCTATACCACCTGCCACTGCGAAGATATACAAAAGCGACCTATTTTTCCAGAGAGAGAGAAAAGAGCCGGAATAAATTGTCTGTTTTTTCTTTCATTAGTCTGAAAATGCCAGTGCTTTGCTAAAGTAAGGTTTTAAACGAAATATAAGTATGTACTTGTTAGTGTATATTGCAAAATCGTTCTTTAGCAAAGGCTCTAAAATATTTTGATTAAACGCAGTTTTTCTGTTGTCAGAGCCCTGTACCAGTACAGTGTTGGCTGTTAGTTTTTTCATACCTGTGTAAACCTACGTATATATGGCATGATTCGTAATAATACTATACCTGCGGCCTTTTAGTAACTAGGTACGTAGTTTTTTTTAAGCTTATTTCTTTGTGTTATTCTTACATGAAACCCATATTATGTTCTTTGTCCTTTCTGATCCCAACTGCCTACTTACACAATATAGCAAAATTCTTTTAGGTACCCGCAATTAGGAAAAATGTTTTCTGTATATTTTGCACATTTTGCTCCATCCTCGAGACAATTTACGGTGGCTGTACATGACCGTGTGCGCTGTTTGTATCGTTAACAAAACAGAATTACCTTCACGACAACTTCCTGACTTTTACCTTTAGCCCGCTCCCTCTTTGTTTAATATTTTTACGTAGGCACGTTTATCGTAGGCGTGTTTATCGCATACTTATCGAGATGTCACAGCGAATTTTGCGTGAAATATTATCTTAGGAACAACTTTGAACAACATTTTAGCAAAGTTTATGTAGATTGATCAAACTCACTTCCCAAAAGTCAACTGAAACTGGGTTAAGTGGATAGGGACGTATATAATTGAAAATAGGGATGTTCGGTGCCTATATGTCACTTTAAATACATGTAGGTAGCAGACCTTACGTGGTACACGTAATTTAAAACGGGGCCATTGCATGCATTGTACGGTGTGAAACCACTGTGGCTACTTTTAATTTCCGTCTTCGAGCGAGCGAGCAACTCGGCGTGGAATAAAACAACTAACACATATCATGTTTCCTTCATTCACAAACCGGCGTGAAAATGCTAACATAGCGTAACCCTTACTTTTTATACGATTTTCATTTCCGTGTCGCTCGTGCACGTTCAGCGCTGGCCGGGAAATTTATTTTATTTTAGAAATTTTATTTTTAAAACTGTTCTGGACGGGGACGTCGTATTATGTTTTAACATGAATATTTCTGTGACAAAAATATAAATATTTATCTAATAGTTAATACGGGCTGGTGTCCGCAACTCCACGTCAATGCGCGTATTTTGCGTACTAAAAAAAAATATCTAATAAATTACTTAGAAAATGAACACCGCTACATTGCGTAGGTCCCTAAAAGCCGTTTCCTTGGCTTAATTGGAGACGACGCAATTTATCTTTGCGGAGAATATTTTCATTTAGGTAATCTGGTCAGTGTAGTGTGTAGTCGTCGGGAAAAAGCAAATACAGGCAAAGTTATCCACACCTACATCTCGGTTGTCGTGTGAAAGAAATCTAATATCCTTTGGGAAAACACAGTCGGTGATAGCGCAGCCCGGTGGATAATAAAATATTCACCGTCAGAGATTTCTTCAAGATAAAAGCGTCCTAAAATATTTTCCAAAAGGATGTATAAGTATCTAATAACATGATGTGTTTACGAACATTTGCTTGGAATATCTGAAGTGATAAAAAGGGATTGTTCGAACGACGTTTTAGTGTACAGAAATGTTTGAAAAATACTAGCAGCGCCCCGCGGTTTCACCCGCAGAAGTGTCGAGTGTGTGTCGTGACAAAGACACGTGGTGCCTTCTATTATCATAATAACGTTATTGTTGTTTCCCTTGGTAACAGCACTTTTTTTCGGGATGAAAGGTACCCCATGTCCGTTTCTGTACACCTAACAACGTATGTATATGCAACATTTCAGGATGATCAGTTACTTTCGCATTTATAATATTAGATAAAATGGCAAACAAAGTCACAATACGTTTTTATGACATAATGTCTAAAATGGGATGAGTACTGTACGAAAATATTATTAAACCCTGACGGAAACAGATGTTATATATTGGATATGTTTTTCTGATCTCAGTGCTCTTAAGATGTAGCCGATGTAGATAGGTACTTACCTAGTTCTGAGCTATGCATAAAATATAGGTACCTAATGTGCGACTAAAGTTGAGATACATAATAATAGTCTATAACTACGAGTAGGTACAGTACTACATCATCAGTTCAAACTTTGACAAAGATAATTCTGTTAACTGAGCTAATTAAAGTTTCGAAGTCACAAGCAATTGCCGCAACTTATCATCGGTGAAGCTGACAGCTGAGTGTTAATTAATATCAAAGAGAATGAATAAAATTATAACATTGAAATAAAATAAAGTTAAATTACAATACAGGCGTAATTATGATTTCTGAGAAGTCACATTGCCGCGTTGTGCAGACACTTTCATGATCACTATGCTTTTAATATAAAAACAGGGTATAAAAGGGTTTTCCATTCAATCAAAGGATTGAACTACGAATTCATTGATAATTTCCGCGCGTAGAGTACTGCCTATATGTTGAATTTTTATATTGTTTATCGATTTATTTGATAAAAAAAGAATGTTTAGGTAGGGTACTGGCTCCAATAAATGAACGATTAAGCGTTTTTAACAACTTTAAATAGCTATAACTCAGTTATTTCTTGACATTGATACATGCTTATTTTTTTCATTAATCCATAACCATCAGGATTTAACGGATTAAAAAAAAACCGTCTAGATCTACAATTGTTTTTTTAAAGTTACTATTTGTAAAAATATTAAGGTTTTACCCCAATAGTTGAACACTGAGCCCTAATTATGAACATTTTGCACCCCATAGTTGAACTAACATTTTAGTAGTATTACAGGAAATGTTGTTTATTTATTAGAAATAAAACATGGTAAGTATAAAAAAAGGCTTTTAATTATTTGTCTATATAAATAAGTCTTAGCAAAAAAAAAAAACATTTGTAGGGCGTTTTGCCTACAATAATCAAGTCTTATTTACGAGATCAAAATTAAATAACAAAATAACGTAGGGATACCTACTTTAACTCTCTTATTAGTAGTGAGTCCTAGTTATTCATGATAATATTAAACTTAACATTTAGATAAGTATTCTTTAAATTGAGATCAAATTGAGCAGTTTCAGAGATGGCTAATTAATTTATTCATACGAAATATACATTACACAAATAATTATTCACATAAATTGAGATCATATTGAGCATTTTCAAAAGTAATCATACCTCTTCTTCCAATTCGAGGACACGGTAAAAGATTTTTAATAGCTGACGTCGACACTTCAGTTAAATCAGCAGTAGAAGGCTCAACGAAATATATCAAGCTGTCCAATTTGCTGGCTTTCTTTCTCAAACACCTAACTTTGATGAAATTATTTTCATAGTCACACATTAGCACTTGCCCGACATAGCGGTTTCGTTTATTCGTCTCAAATTCTACAACAACATAATCTCCAAAATTTATATTCTCCTTATATTTAGTCAGACTTTCGTTGTTTTTATTGGTCCTTTCAGTCTCTGGGATACAATCGTTAATAACATACAAATTATCTGTCATTGCTTTTTTCAAAGCTGGAATCTTAACTGCCTTATTTGAAGTTATTGTTTCATCTACTGGATCAGCTTGTACTGGTCCAGTAGATGAAGCAATATCTTTGACTTTATTGATTCCTTTTAATTTCTTATCTCTGATGGTTTTTCCTTTTCTGCTTTCTTTTGTTCTCGCTGAATTTTTCTGTGTATTATATCTTCTGCTTTCTTTTTCTTTTCGTTTTCCTTTAGTTCCAGGTATTCTTTGAACTTTTTAGAAGTGATTGCTAGAGGTATTGGCGATTTTGGCAGCTTACGTTTTGTGCCTTTTTTGCGTTCAGGAAGTGTCAGCAACTCATCAATTTTAGCATTCAATACTTTAGAACAGCCCGGTTTATTATTTTCAAGAGAAACGTCATGGGTATGGTGACTACTATTTGTAAAGTCAGAGATTTGGGATGATTCTTAATTGTTCGGCTCATTAACTTGCCGTGACAAATCCTGAATAATCTGACGAAATTCGTGGTTCTGAGATATTCCTTGATTATCCGGCACATCAACTGGCTGCAATATATTCAGTACAGTAAATTCACTTCAGCGTTCAATTTAAGGCACGATACCCAAAATATGAACGAATAAAATGCGAAAATATTCCTTAGTTCAAATTTTGGTCATGAATCCCAAAGCTGAACAGTGCAAGATTTCATACTAAAATAAATCCTTAAAAATAATCAAAAACACTAAAATCTTCTGTTCAACTTTTGGTAACTAAGTTCGTACATTTATTAAAATTCATTTGAGTGGTTTTGTTTTGGTCTTTAAGAGTGAGCTTTTAGGTAATGAGAGCTGTAAAAATATGCCTTTTCTCCAGTAGTTGAACGCCGTTCATCTATTGGATCAAGCAAACAAAATTGAATCCATTACTTGAACAGTAAATTTCTCTGAAAATACGGTAAATAACGTATAAATGTATCAATATAGTCAAAGCCGAATATAACTAGATTTTAGTCTAACCAAATCTACTGATATCTATTATTAATTCTTTCTACAAGCTGACAAAATTCTTAAATTCGGAGGGCACTTACCTTAAGTAAGTTTCCTTAGGAAACAGATTTTTGGCGGGAAACGCTCACACAACGGGTGGCTACGAGCGCGTCTGAGTCGTCACTGTCAAAATTGTTATGGAATCCGGAAGAAAAAATGTTGCCCTATGCGGGAAAAAATATTGCATACATGTAAGTAGCGGGGTGTTTTATATTTTTTTATTTTTAGCTCGATTGTTCATCTATTGGGGGTTGTTCATCTGTTGGTGCCACTACCCTATGTATTCTGTGCTATCGGGATCCGTTCTACTTCACTACTCCGTTCACCTTTTATACCTACCCTGTTTTTGTCCGGATAGTAAAAATGTCAATTGGTATAACCTATAGCAAACTAAATATCGAGAGGAACCCAAGTAGCACAAAAGTGCTTTATAACAGCGTTTTCACAGTGCACCGTGAAAGCATTGGCTGCATAAACTTGCTGCATAACAGCGTAGGCAGCGCATCCTCTGCTGATATAATTCTAATTTGGGCACAAATAATTCAGCACATAGCTGTATAAGAATTCCCATTATAAAATAATTGAATTATATCAACATCATATTAGCATTTATGTGTGTAACAATCATTCCAAGAGCTGAAAATTGCCTGATTAACAAGCCACGTGTTACCTATAATACAGCAACAAAGACGAATGTGTACATTTTATATGCTTTTACACAGTTGAAAGTCCACTCTGAGCGAAATTATGGAATGCAATAACTTTATTATTTATTTTTCTTTAATAATATGAACTGTCAATTTGTTAAACATGAAGTGTTGTGTACAAGATCTCAAGTGTCATTTGTGAACACAATAAAATTTAAGGTAAGTAAAACTTCGATTTTTTCCTATTATGTTTGAAATCTTATTGGGGAGGTAACTTTACTGTGAAATATCATACATGTTTAGTTCAAAATTTTCACGCGCCCTCATAATACCACTAAATACTAAAAAAAAGTTAACTTAAATGGACAGTAAACAAAATAAATGTTATGGTTTCTTACAAAGAAATTGATAAAAAGCTGGTTACTTGTAAATAATTTGTAAACCAAATCAATTCTAATCGATATCTTCTAAAATAAACCAAAATAAAAAGATAAAATTTTACAATAATTCACAGTCACGTAGTGAAAATGGCGGATGGCAAGTGAACAGTTTTAATCTTAATTTAATGCTGAGGTCTGTACGGGTGTTCTCATGTGGCCTATCATTCAGCAAATAGTAAAATAGTTAAGCACCTGTGAGAAACAAATCAGCCATGGATCGATGTGAATAGTAGTAGTGGTTCACATAATCAGATAACCACCTTTATGGATCCAAGCTTTTAGGGTCCCGCTGTGGTTCTGCTAAAACCATTTTTATTCCCTTTTTAGTAATTAGTAATTACTCGAGGTCAAGTACTTATCTAAAATTGTAATTTAAATAGCTATTAATATAATTTAATTAAATAGATAGGTAATATAATACTTACATAAACTATATTTGTAAATAAATAGTTTTCTCTGTCTATTCAATACGCAACCAAATCTGTTTTTTTATATTTCTTTGGACCAAAATAGATACATACTTACCTCTGGCCTAATAAAAATTATGTTCACATGACGTTTTTATTTGGTGATAATAATAATAACATGCGACACACACAGAATTACCGTGTTTTGAACCGTATTTTACTTTTATTCGATACAAGTCAAGGCGCTTTGGCATTCTATGGTAGATTAACTTTAGTTTAGAGTTGCGAAAAGTGTTAAAAGTGAATGCTATTTTGGTAGGGGTAGGTAGTATCTCTGTGTGTGTACCTAAACTTAACGTAACATAAATATTTAAAAACAAAAACCTATAGACATAGGTTTTTGTGTTTAAATAATTATGTTACGTTAAGTTTAGGTATTAATATGTTATAGATTTTTGTGGCATTATTTTCCACAAAAACTGAATAGGTAGTTTGAATAAGTGTTTTTAAGATCCTGCTACTTTTAAGGCTCCTACAAATAGGCGCGACACGCAATATAATCGCGCGCGACACAAAGGCACTGCTCGTTGCGCGACTTGCGGTGCCTTTGTGTCGCACGCGATTTTATCGCGTGTCGCGATTGTTTGAAGGAGCCCATACCTTTCGTTTCTTGAATAATACCTAAGTACATATGATTTTGTTGTTTTTTTACAGAACATGCCTTACAAAATTGTTCAGACTATAGAGGGAGGTGTTGCCACTCTGTCAGTCGTTCCTGCACTGTGGGAAACTAAGGGACTTCTACGGTGGCCTGTACTACGGAAAAGACTAAAACTGTATACGGAGAAGACTAAAACTGATGATGGTAATGCCGAAAAGCCTAAAGATGTAGATAATACTGACGCAGATCCAAGAGCTGGGGATGATAACGACGGAGAGCCTAGAGTTTAAGACTATTAATCGACTTCTTAGTTCTTTCCTAATATTTTTGTGTTGACTTGATTTTGTTAAACTGCATAATTGCGTATTTACTTTTTTATTATGTATTTTTGATTGGAGCTTCTCTGCTAAATTATTTTATAGAAGAACGTGTTATGTTTATAACTATGTACTTGTACAACTGTGTACTGAAAAGATGTGGTATTTTTTTCAATTAATGTGATGTAGGAAATTCGTGTACCTAATAATAATTATAAAAGCTTGTTTGTGTTTAATTATTTATTAGCCCGTACTATTTTGCAAGCTCTATTGAGGCGTTACTTTCACGAATTTATCTATGTCAGATATTTTCAGTATTTAAGGAAGATTAAAAAAAAATAAGTTTATGTGTCAGGAATGATTATGATAAAACTGCTATGTGCAAGATAATTTTTAAATGACGAAAGAAAATAAAAATTAAAACAATCAGTATGCAATTTTGTGTATTATTTTCAAACAGTATGTTCTAGTGGTATAAAGTAGTGGTATTCTTTATGAGGAATACATACAAATTTACATTTTATATTTTTAGGATTTAACACAACCACACTAGTATCGCAATGTTTTAGGCTATTAGATTTATATATTCCAAATCGGGATGATTTTATTGGATAGGCAAACACTTCTTCTTTGTTGTTCAACTGGAAACTTTTTAGGGACAAAATCATTTATTATTTTTGCTAAGTCGTTCAAGGCTGTTTGTGCAATATTTTTTGATATGGCCCATTTTTTTATTTTTGATGGATATTCCTGTCTTTTATCATGTTTATCAGAAGCACTCGTGTCTGAACTGTCTGAATCGTTGGGACAATCTCGTTCGTCATCATAAATATTACATACGGAACCCGTCTCGTCCAATATTCGTTGCGCGCTTGCTGACTCTTGGCCATAACTAATATTACATTCGGATGAAAAACACGTTGTTTTTGGCTTTCCACATTTTGTAATATAACTAAAGACGTCAAGAAACTGACAAAATGACCTGGTATAGAAATATTAATTTCATGGTTAGATACATAATAATTCAATCAGCAGAATAAATGCCTACACAAGTCAAATTATTCAGCCCAAGACAGAATGTCTGACAGGTTTGCTGCTATGTAACTGCATAAAAGTTCACTTTAAGTTCTGTCTTGGCCTAAATAAATGCTGTTATTCGACTGTATAGTAACATCTGACTAATAGGGTAAAAGTTTATCTGTGTGCAGCATAAAGCATTAAATCTTTGTTAAATTACTTCACAAAGTAATTGCTTACTATATAGTAGTTCATATGTTCTCTCTTAAAATGCAACGGTTTTATTGTACACACTTGGGATTTTATTCAGTGAATTGCATTATTTGTGTTCACAAACATGCGCTCTTGCAGCTGATAGGGTACTGCACTACTAAACGCTGAATAACAGTGACATCTGTGGCGCGTTTGTGGTGTTTAATAGATTTACAGTACAGAAGAAAGAGTTATATTATGCCTCTTTTTTTTCTAAACAGCTATTGCTGCGTGGGTGAACTCTAATAAGTCGGTATAAATGCTTAGATTTACGCTGTGGGCCTTATGTGAAAATTTATAATGCAGTTCTGTGCTACTTGGGAAGTCCTAGCATATTGTTAAGCCACACGACTGAAAGATTTCAGAGGAGAAAGTCCTTAAAGTACTGAAATACAATCCATACCTCAATCAATCTACATCAAAATAACGTTTATCCGCAAACGAAGCAAAATACGATTTCTTAGCGGAACAAAGGCACAAAATGTTTATTGACAAAGTTTCAGGAGAAGCTGACTGTGTAACGGAACAAATGTCAGATAGGATAAGCAGAATGTCTTCGGCTAAATCGAGCCTCATCGCAAATCTTATGATGGATACCGACCCTCAGATAGGTAGGTAGGTGTACCCTGCGACATAAATCCAATATGACATCGTTTGTCAATTTTCTCACTGTGTTTATACGGCTTTTGTTTAAAAATAGACACGTTCCAGGAATGGCATTGATTCTTGACGAATATACGATATTTTCTCACGAAAAAACATGATATTGCTACGATACACAATAGGCAGGAACCTATATTTATTAATTTTGCTGCGTGTGATAGAGAACCACACTCTCTAGAATACATTTCCTTCGACGTTTCTCGGAAAAACCATCATTACTCAATCATCTCACTTGATGTCAGTGTTCAATATTAAAAACCCGTATAAAAATAATGGGAGATTTATTTTGAAGCAGGTTTTTATCTCAGTGGCTGCTCTTCTCGAAATACCTAAGCATTTTGCTTACAAGTACAATAACTTAAACATTTTCACGTAACCTCATTCAAGCTGAAGTAATCTTCGTATTAAACTAAACTGAGCTTACCTTATTGCGTTATGAATAAAATATCAAGCGATGATGATGGGCTCTAGTAGAATTATATAATTTTTGCCGAAATCTACCTACCCTTAAATGATACTGTTTTTAGCAAAATTATACTGTACCAAGTACCAACTCTACTGCGAGTAAATTAAACCACACAGGCTCAAAGTGCTTCTGTTTAACTTCAGTCTGTTTGTGACTTGAACTTGCATGTCGTAATATATATTACAATGGCCTCCAAAACTTAGTTGACATTTTTCCAGTTCAGCTGTGACACACCACATTATGATTAAAAAGTTTAGTGATCCAAATGTTTGAACTGCTATAACGTTTTTATTGACAAATTTAACTACCTATGACTTATCATTAAAATAAAAAAGTAATCCCTTAGAAATACCTGATTATTTTTATTTTAAATCATATTGTGGCACCACAGCTGAAGTGGGAAAATGTCAACTTACTTTTGTAGGTCACTGTATATTATATCGGAGAAATAAATAAAGATTTTACGAAGTACTCAGTAGCGACAAGTTTACGAAACTTTCAAACGAACGAGTGAAGAAACATACATACATGTGAATAAAACCTTATTTAAGTTGCAAAAAATTCACGCGCAAAAGAATAAAAGTCGGCACATTTCAGCGACATGTACTTTTTAGTATTGTGCCTACAGTTTTCACAACAAAATGTTGGCGGAGCCGTACTTCGAAAATTCACGCGATACAAAACAATGTTTCTGTTTGTCATGAATAATTCACTGTTGTTTAACATTATCTTTGACAGGATTATCTATAAAGGACAAGGGATTGATTTGAAGGTGTAGGTACTTGAAAACAATGGATTATTATTAAGCTAAGACAAATAACGTTTTACAACAGGGATGCTGGTCTTTTGGGTTCTTGTGTCGTAACAAAGAGTCAAAAAGGATTTCGTTAAAGATGATGATAGTATCGAGAATGTCTTTTTCAAGTTGAAATCAACCCCCATTTATCGATAAATGGCACAGAAAACTTTTAACAAAGGCGCCGATTATTTTTTAAAACTTCTTTCAAACCCAGTGAAATGTTTCCTAATAATCCTGTTCCAAATGATAAAAGTTTTAAATTGAACCACTTCCACTTCAAATATAACTTGGAATTGGAACCCTTCCGGAAATGGCATAATAAAGCCGCTTTATTTATACCGCTACATGAATAAGTACGAGTAAAACCCCTGACCGTTGAAGCAAAAGCGTCGTTTTATACCTACAGGCCTCGATCTAATGAGAGTACTAAATGCTCGGTTTTTGAAGTATTTTAACCGGAGTTTAACAATTTGATAGCTATTTGATAGTGCTATTGTTTTGAAACTTTGCATTTGCGGTACTGAGCTAATTTAGAACTATGCAAACAAAAAAAAACTTTGCCATACCACCACTATTGAGAGTTTATCTTAAGACCCCAGATACCGCCCCTGAGTTAATCAAGTTATAATTACCGAGATATCATTTTGATATGAGGTGTTTCTAATTATTTTTCTAGTAAGAAAAAATATAACGTTAAGTTTTATATAACGTTCTATAGATTAGTTCCCGGCATATAACAGAATATTGTCTAACAGAACAATCCACTTACACGTTTATCTGACGTCCTGCAGACATGAAATCCTTGAGAGGAATCTAGCAGAAATATGAAGTAAATATAACTAAGTTATTTTTTATACGTGTTGTTGCTGATCAAAAGAGGCCAACTTTTAGTTAAAGGCGACAAAGGGATGAAAAGAGAATGGGCACAGGTGTAAATATGTTTCGCCAATTCTTTTGCTAGAGCTTTTCAATGTTCTTTACCGAGATTGTAGCGGATTATTCAATAGCGAACGAGCAGTGATGGACCAATAGTAATGGCTGCGACTTACCGAGTTGTAGATCGTAGGTTCAAACCCAGACAGTTGCTTTACTTTGTGTAAATAATTTCATCACCACTGCTCTCAAAACGGTGAAGGAAAACATCGTGAGGAAACGGCATGTCCTAGAACCAAAAATTCGAAGACAAGTGACATTTAAGAACTCGCACTGGTTCGGCGTGGTAGATTATAGCCCACTCCCTCTCGAAGAGTGGAGGCCTGTGAACGTCGAAGTATTTTTTTTTATAGTCGCTTCTTCGTATACCAGTGATAGTCCATGTTTGCACGTAGAACTAAAACGATTCACTCGAGACTCATAGCTATCTAAAGAACCTATCTTATAGCTATCTTGAAACACAGGACTCGGAAAGAAGATCCATTTCTTAGAGGTAGATACTAGTACCTAGTAGTAGTAGGTATCTATATACCTACGCATAATAAATGAGTAAGCGAAATACTTTGGGCGTATAGGCGGAATAAACCATATAATATAGGCACATATATCCGAGCGTTTCGTCGACAGATGATAGAATGGGCTTTGGGGAATTAAGCCATGTAATTCCAACGCACACTCCCGGAAATGTATCCGATAAAATACCGATGGGCATCCAACTTGATATTAACTTTTTCCGACGTACATTTGGCGAAACGTTTAATTATAATGATATATTATGTGAATAAGACTCTCTCTCTCCCTCTCACAGAGAGGAGGCCCGTGTCCCAGCAGTGGGAACATTATAGACTGATTATGTGATTATGTTATGTGATGTAAATAAGGCCTCATTTAGATGATGATGTTTTAAATACAGGACAATATGAAAAATGACAAATGCCTGCACCATTCCCCGTAGTGTAGACAAGAAAAATATGGCTCGATCTCCTCATAGCTTAAAACAACATCATCCAAATCAGGCTTAAAAAATAAAAATAGACTATCAACTTATATCAACTATACCTATCAAGTTTCTCCAACAGAATCTCAAGAACCAGATAATGACAACCAACCTTTGGGTGGAGCAGTCGTGGTACGACTACAAACTACGTTGGGAACCCAAAGAATACGGCGGGGTCCATATGCTCCATGTACCCTCAGACCACATCTGGAGACCAGACATCGTACTCTATAACAAGTGAGACCAAATCATGTCTATAAGCTTCAAATAAAATACTATAATTAAATTGTTGTTTTTGATAAATTTTGAAAGTGAGGCAGCGAATCGAGGAGCTTTTTCTGATATTTTTTATTAAACAGGGTTCCGTAGAGTACAGCTCAAGTTATCGATAAAGTAATTATCCCATTGTGAGTCTCCCTCCCCCTCCTTTGAATGATAGAAGTAGAAAACTTTCTCACCCATATGGCTAATCTTAGGTTCAGCGATTACTCGTGATTGCTGTAGAAACTTCCAGGCCAGCATTTTCAGTGAACTAATTCTAGTAGCCAACCAAACAAATCATCTGGATTCTAAATACTCAGACACTTGTTACAAAACTCACGGCCGAAAGGCTCAAATGAAAAAACCAATTTCATTTCTGTTACCTAAAAGAAAAATCTTCAGATATATTTTTTCTTACAGAACCCGCATACTTGTCTAATTTCCCCGATAGCATTAACAGAGTTATAAGGAAAACTCCGAGATCTGCTCCAACTTAATATCCAAAGTAAATTTTTCGGGCGATTTGTTAGCAATACCTTTCCCATTTCCTTTATATTTTCTAAGTTAAGTCGTAAGATCGATACGAACTACAAACAAGTCGGGTTCACTAAGTTAAACTGTTCCAACTTACTGCTGGAGAACCTAATTACGGAAGAGACGGCATCATTTCCCGTGATTCTGTCGCTGGCTATATTGCCTCTAATGAAAACGAAAATGTGCTCACTACGAGGTAACACATGTAATTAACTTTGGATCGAGTTCGGAGAGAAACGGCCAAATTGGGCAATCATAATATGAAGGTGTTGGGATTAATATTGCAAACAGCGTAAACGAGATTATCTTGTTACACTTTTCTGATGAAGTTATTTAGAAGTTTGTAGGGTTATTTCACCGTATTTTGTACGTTTTCACTATTTTTCAAGTATGCATGAGATATGCCTGCCTCCAAAGTGTAACACAAGTGTTTTACAAAAGAAGCTAAGAGCTACTCGTCCGGGACCTGAGCTGTGTGCGCCACGATTCGTTGCTTCACCAGATTTAAAAAATGTGCCAAATTAATACTGATGACATTCCATTTACACTTATTTTGTGCTAGTGCCCTTATGTTTTACACCTACACCATCGAACCACCCAACACTGACATCTTCACAAATACCCATAGTTACCAATCACTTGAAAACAAATAAGTACTGTTATATTAATTAACGAGCAGTGACAGAGTAATATCCAATTGTATTGCATTCAATGTAACGCATTAGGAATGTTTTTATCAAGACTAATCAGATCAATAAAAATCATCCTCCATACTTCTCAATTATCATACAAAGACAGTTGGACCCAAAAATTTAACAACACAGTAACAATACGAATAACTTATCTCTGAACTCCGAATTGTGTTTATCGTAAGGAATATCAGCAAATCCCGTAGCGTCGAAAGGACAAAACAAAGCCTGTAAACGAATCGTATTTTACTTACAGTACAATCTTAGCGATAAAGGCTCACAAAAGCACAGCATTGTCCCACAAAAACCAATAAGCCGTGAATTCTGCGTTGTTCCCATCCTAATTGACGGAGGCCCAGAGATTACTGTGTAGCCCCTCTCCCCCTCCTGTTCCGGTTGGGTATATTTATCACTTAAACCAAAATTATTTCAAACCCTCATAAAAAATAGGATTTGCAACAAGTGTAGTTGAGTCGGAACATAATTTCATCCTTTAAATTCATATCATCTACTAACCCACGATTAGGTTTCTTTTATTAAGGTAGAGAGGTAAAACTTTAGATGAATTGAACGAAAATAAAACAAACAATGATAAATATCGCGTAAATTGTTACTATTAAACATTAATTATACGAATCGAGTAACGTAATTTCATGCTCATGAAAAGCACTTTATATTGTCCCTAACGACAATAATTCAAAAACTATTAGCGCATCGTGAAAATGCCTCTCATATAACAACGTACATAACAAACGTTTGTTTCGTTTGTAACTGCTGTTGACTGGGTTGTTAAATAAAATTTCATGAAAACATTTTGCAATTACCTATGAACTCTCGTGGGATAAACCTTGCGAGGTTTCAGGAAAATCAAGCGAACAAATACGCCTCCTTCCTCTCCCAGCGGTCTCCTTGCATCCTTCACCTACCAAGCACATCGATTTTCCTTCTAAGAATAAAATTTCCATTAAAGACGAAGACGGTTAATTTCGAACGTTCAACGTTTTAGCTTTGAAAGTATGATGGTGCGGGGGTTCGTAATCCTTCTTTTATTTAATTATTTATTTGTAATGAAACTAATCTTTGAACGTAAAGAAGTTTTGTTTAAAAATGGCTAAAGCACTTGTTAATCTATGATTTGCGTGTGATGAATCGAGTATACTTAATTAAATTAATCCAATGAATTAAAACCTTTCCAAAACGTTTCATAACACAATCTTCTAAAACTAAATATCACAACACCGGTAGAACCTTGAGTTACAAGTTTTACTTGTGTATTGTGCTCGTAGTTGGCATTCATTTTGTCGCAGCCGCCACCTTGAGGCGTCGGACTTTGATAAATGGCCGGGACAGCAATCGTTACTCATTTCCTGTCCCTTCCCGCGACCTGTGTCCCCGTCCCCCCCCTTCCCGTCTGCCTCGTCTTCTCTAATGTGCACATTTTTGCTTCTACCTCAAACCGGGACACCTGCGATGAAGACCCTTTGAATGAACGAATCGCTGTGTATGGACTCCCACGCAGTGATTTGTTAACCCTTATCATCGAGTTTCGCACATCCCGTCCGTGTTTCATGTTTTTGTTGTCATATTTTCCATTATTTTATTGGATGTCTTCGTTTTCATCCACATCGTTTAAATACAAATTATAAAATAAATATGACCTTTTCTTTCGCTGTTAATGCATGTTTAATGTTGTATTGTATTGTGTTAAATTAAACAAAGTAAAATTAAAAAAGTAACTAAAACATTTGTAATTGAATAACTTATAAAGACGTACCTACATTTAAATATTTCGTCTTCGGATGCGTCGTCAAATTAAATAATGAGGATATTCTAATCTGTTACTGTAAAAACTATTTTATTAATTGTTTTCTTTCAGCAAGAGTAAACTTAATGAGTAAATACGTTGAGTAATTAACTAATATTTGTCAAGAGTGACCATAAATTATTACGCATAATGCATTATTTAAATGACAATATACAAGAACAATGTAATTTTTCGTGGTTTAGGTCGGCACATTGTATTGTAGAGCAGCTGTTTATACACAGCAGCATAAGTACTGATATTAGTTGCTAAAACGTAGCATAAACACGTTGTAAGTTAAATGAGTAATTACGCGATTCAAGTAATCCGTGAACCTGTACTAATAGAATGTTCTGAAACTGTTAGTGACACAAAGTTTCCCGCACATGCGACATGGTCCACACACAACATACTCGTACTAACGCACTTGAGGGTATTTGGTGAGACACAACTGAACGGTAGGGCCGCGAGACGGCTTGTAAACGTGCGTTAACATTACAGTGCCGACGGCAACTTCGAGGTAACGTTGGCGACCAAGGCGACCATCTATCATCAGGGGCTGGTGGAATGGAAACCACCCGCCATTTACAAGTCTTCCTGCGAAATTGACGTGGAATATTTTCCTTTCGACGAGCAAACGTGCGTTCTTAAGTTCGGTAGCTGGACGTACGACGGATTCAAGGTAAATGCGTGGAGCTCCGTCACCGCTCTCGCTGACCGCTCTGTTTGTCCGCAGCGCCGACGGCAACTACGAGGTGACGCTGATGACCAAGGCCACCGTGTACTACAACGGAATGGTGGTGTGGCAGCCGCCCGCCGTCTATAAGTCCTCGTGCTCGATCGACGTCGAGTTCTTTCCTTACGACGTGCAAACCTGTGTGCTTAAGTTAGGCAGCTGGACGTATGACGGCTTCAAGGTGACGCCCCGCTGTACGCTGCTTGGCGCCGCGCGCGCGGGCCGTAGCCGTAGGGCCCGCCGCCCCGGCCGATGTCCATGCAATAGCTTGTTGGCTCGAACGTAATTCGTCGTGTAATTATATTACTTTTCTGTCCATGTGGTATGTTATCTCACTTTTACATATTGACTGTAACGACGACGCTAGAGTAGTGGCGAAGAGCGTGCGCTCGGTGCCGACGCCCGCTCCCCGCCCCCGGCTCGCTCCGTAGCTCTGACATGTTGCAAGTTTACATTTCTATTGTGATGGTGATGACTTAAGTATATGGAGTAGCGGTTATGTCGACGTGCGTGATCACGAATGCTCCAGAATATCCTCGGCCGGTCCACTTAGCTCGTTCGGCCTTCCTCGCTCGACACGGAAAGGTATAAAATTCTAACAGCCAGGTGATATGGGATGCAATAACTTCACTCGATCCGTTCCTACCCGACACATCCCGCTCCGATAGAGCCTTTCCGTGCTACACGATAAGCCGCGAGTGCGAAGGTAAATACCATTTAGATGAACGATGAGCTAACAATCGCATCGGTACGCGGAGCGGCGTCTCTCGGAGCTGTCACACCCTCCCATAGCTGGCTCCGCTCGCGCCACACACACACACACACCCGCCACACGCCCGCCACACGAGCGCCACACGAGCTTGCTGCATGCCTCCCCGTCAGTGTACACTCCACTCACCGCATGTCTCTAGCTTGTTTCCGAATCACTTGCATTCCCGATCACGGCGCGATCGCTCGCCGCTCGACGCGGTCGCGGCTCTTGTACACAGCTTCACACGAACCTACACGCGAACAGGTTTAGCACAGCACGTGAAACCAAACGAAGATAAAGATCACACTTGTTGCTCTACACTATCGAGCATAAATAACCATCATGTTGCATATTTTATACCTTTCCCTATTAGCGATTCATATACTTACTGGCTGTACCTAGTGTGGTGTCGCTGGCAGTCCATTGCATGTTGTCATTTCAGAGAAAGACGATACCACTCCCAATGTTTGACACGGAGTCCATAATGCACAAAAATCTAAATGTTAAAGTAGAACTCGCCGTCTCGTCGAAGCGTCGAGGACCCTCGGGCTGTCGAGGAGACGGTCGTTGCATGCTATTACAACACTCGACCGTAGCACGCGTCTTATGCCAACACGCCGCCACTGTAAAGAATGCAATCGTTGGGTTATGTTCAAAGACAAAGTGACTCAGACCCAGTTGGTATGAGACGGGTCGCTCGGGACGCTGCGTCCGCGCGACACACACACGCGCGGCGGAGCCGGCGCTTTCGACCTCCTTATCAGATTTTTTGACGAGTCGTTGAGAATGAAGGGTGCTACTTCCGATATACGATATTCCGACACTAAGTAGTGCGCTTATTCTACGCGATAACGTTAAGGGACCAGGAGAAGGAGGTCGTCCTCATCCTATTTACTCTTGTCGAAAGCTCCACGATCACTCGTTATATTCGGTGTTTTCTGTGTTTTCGCGTTGTTATTTCTTCGCATGAATCGAATTGTTGTGACATGTCTACCTTGAAGATAAGTGTGTCGGTTTGTCGTTAAAGGTTTTGCTCTCAGTTTGTACTCAGGTACATCCCACTTGGCACACTCTGTGGTATTGTTTTCGAGGCATCTCATGCGAACACCAGCTTGGAATATACTGATCTTTTATACAGAGAGTCCGAGATAGTGAAGTACACAGTTTTAATGTCTGCGTTGGCAAGATTTGATGGGATTTTTATCTAGATAATTCAACACATTGTGTGACAGGGTGCATGTATCAAATAAGTAATTAATTATGACTAAATAGGCAATGACTTAAACTTAAATAAATACATATAACAACTAATCACTATCCTACGATGGAGTAAAAAATAATGATCAATTAGCTTATATACATAAACGATTCGTGTGCTTCAAATTTAGCCACAAATTACGATATAAGATTCCTCATACACATACCTACATTACCTATGTAACTTGGATGACAATGCGTATTTCACTCGGATTACAGAAAATGGGAATTAAGTCTAATTCGAATTAATTCATTAGTGAACCATTGTTTTTTACTCCATATGAGATACTAATAAGTAGAACTAATCTGCATCATTCTAAACGCATATCATAAGATTAAACAAGTAATAGCAAAAGTGTTAAACTTCCTTATATATGTGTCTTTTAAAGTTATCGATGTGTATTTAACTAGAGTATATTAATTTTAAGTTATAAGAGAATACTAACAATTTTCAAAATATAATTTATTGGCACCGGAGTCTTACTAGAATGTTTAAAGTGTGAGTAATCTAAGTAAGTATTAACAGATTTCTTCCAGAGACGTGGACAGCAAAATGATTAAAAGAAAGATAAGTAACCTTACATTGCATCTGGAAAAAAGAATAATAACAGACCAAAATAGCTTTAAGTAGAATACAACACAAATACAAATAGAAACAATCTTCAAATACTCACTGCTAATATAGAAACAGGAATAGAACGTAAATTCTTTCACTTTTCTTGCTCTCATAACTTTTGGTCTAACCGAGGTCGCTTTAAATGAAATAAGGTTGAATGTGAGCCCCTTTTCAAAGCGAACACGTAAAGTTCATAATCGCAATCAAGACACACGTATCTCCTGCATAACCCACATTTGAAATTCTAATCAATTTTGTTCATTCAAGATGTAGGTTTAAGATGAATACTTATATATTCATTTGAACTCCGGTGCCTTGTAAATGTTCACATATGTTGGAACGAATAAATAGTTTTGTGAGTTGGTATGTACACAGGTGGACTTGAGGCATATGGATGAGCAAGCAGGCAGCAACGTGGTGTCGGTGGGCGTTGATCTGTCAGAGTTCTACATGTCCGTCGAGTGGGATATACTGGAGGTGCCAGCTGTCAGGTACGTACCTAATCCTACCTAACCCCTCAGCCACGTGCGACACGCGTTTTGCGACATTGATTGTGGAGAAAACAAATGAAAGAAGTGGTTTATTAGAGCCACAGTCTATAGTCGCAAGTCGCTCCGCAAGTCGCGTCGCGGTGACTCGTGGTATGCCACGAGTCACCGCGACGCGACTTGCGGAGCGAACGGACGGAAACAGAAGGCTAATTCCCATAATTAAAAATGTTCATAATCTAGTCGCAATCTCATCTCAGCGACAATCAATGTCAAAAACGAAAGAAAAAAACTAAGGTATTGTTGACCGATTCTGACAGATCAGACTGTGAAAGTTGTTAAAAATTACCGGTCTGGTGACGATCGCGCGTGTCGCTTGAAGCAAGTCTGAGTATCGAAAATTCCCTTTGAATTATACAGATGTTTTTTTGAATGCCCTAATTCCTTATTCACAAAAATTTGATAATTATTATGCCTTGTTGTGACTTATTAAAGCACCATTTTCAATACAGGACTTAAAAGAACTTACATATATTATAAATAGCATCATAGGGCGTTATTGTATAATCTGAAACGTAACTGATTTTGATATCTGATATTGATACTTACGTACCATAAAATACGCAGTATTACGTTTCAGTTGAGTACTGATCAACACACGCTGAAATAACTACCTTTGCTTCCAATTTTTACAGACTTTTCTCAGATCCTTTCAAGATATCCGCAAGATCTGAAATGAAGAGAGTCTAAAAATAATTGTTCCGTTTTATATTAAAGCTTCTCTCCGTTACATACAGATGGTTGGTCTATTTTTCTCTTGTCAGATTAGGTCCCATCTGCTACCAAGCTAAGTTTGTACCAACTAGTTTAATCCCTCATACTCCAGTTTATAAACGAAACCTGAAATAGTTCCAACTTTCTCGTATAACGCCCCAAAAGATATCTCCCATGTTATTCGCAGTTGATCTCACCGTAAAATAATAAACGGTGCACGTCTATGACGGATGAGTCCAACGATGTTCTCTCACATTTCCTTGAATTATTTAATCTACGAAGGTGTAAGGATACTAAGGTTACTCACGTTCGTGCTTGGAAATGTAAAAGTTTATCGTACGACCGTTTAGTTTCAGCCGGTGACTGATGAACTAAATGACCGCTATCAGTATACTTATGTTATTACGTCAGGAGGTCATTTATTTCTACTTTAGTAATTCCTTTGTTTGGTATTTTAATATTTAATAGCATGGTATAAAAAGTTACATTCGAGTTTCTTAATAATACGTGTGGACGAATGTGGACTGTATTTAAATGTAAAAAGAATGGAAAATGAAACAAAGAGGGTCACAGTAAATTAAGATAATTATTAGCAGAACCAAGAGGATGAGTACACTCACTTATCACTTAGCAGCAAACTATTTGACAACAACTGAACAATACATCATTTGTCATTAAGAAATAAAATAGTTTAAAAAACAGATTTATAAAAAAGGAACGACTAACCAGCCAGTCGCCAACATTCCGGGCCCCTAGTGGGACACTAAACCCTGGTGGCAACTGGCTGGGGGTCAGCCATAAGTGGTAGGAGTTTGCGGACTGGTCGACGTAAAATCCCGCCTTTGGTGGCTACATCTACAACGCGCACCAGTCCGTCCGGTCCCGTAAATGTTTTGGTTACCCTACCCAGAAGCCAAAGACCCCGTGGTAGGGTGTTGTCGACCACGACAACTACGTCACCCTCGCAAAAGTTCGTGACGTTTCTTCTGCGTCCTCGTGGGATCAAAGTCGGCAGGTATTCTTTTAGCCACCTCTCCCAAAAGTGATCAGCCAACCGAAGAGCGTGCCGCCAATCGCACCGGCGTAAGAGATCGTTGTCCGATAAGTCGACGGGCCACTGAGCAGTCGATGAACAGCCGAGGATGAAGTGAAATGGTGTTATGGCCTCTGGGGTGTCTGGTGAACTAGGAACGTACGTGAGCGGCCTGGAGTTTATGATGGACTCCGCTTCGAGTAGTAAAGTCACTAAGACCTCCTCTTTAGGTGCCCTTTCTTTTAGTGTGCTGTGTAGCGCGGATTTCACTGAGCGAACCAGCCGCTCCCACGCGCCACCCATAAAAGGCGAGGCAGGCGGTATGAAACGCCATGAGATTCGGCGGTTGGTTGCGAAGTCCCGAACGTCTCCATGGTATAAGGCGGCCAGCTCAAGACTTGCGCCGACAAAGTTGGTCCCGTTGTCAGAAAATATTGTAGTTGGAGTCCCTCGACGTGCCATCATGCGCCTTAGGCTCATAATTGCTGAGGCTGCCGATAACGAAGCCACTATCTCTAGATGAATGGCTCTAGTAACCAGGCATGTGTAGAGTGCCACCCATCTTTTTTCTCGGCGTCGGCCTACAGCCACTTCTATAGGCCCAAAGTAGTCAAGTCCGACATGCGTGAAGGGCCGTTTGTGATGGTCTAGCCGTTCTGGAGGTAAATCTCCCGTAGGCGGCACTCTAAATCGGCCATTTTGCTTTCTGCATTGCAGGCATGATTTAGCGACGCTACGTATTATGGTTCGTGCCCTTATGATCCAAAAACGTTGCCTTAGTTCGTTCAGTACAAGCTCGTGGTTACCGTGGCCAGCTTCGATGTGCTTATGCATGATGATTAGACGGACGATGTGATGATGGCCGTCCACTACGACCGGTGCTTTCACACTCTCGCACACCCCAGGAGTGGACTTTATGCGTGAGTCGAGTCTGAGCAAGCCATCTTTGTCGAGCACTGGGGCGAGCGCAGCGATGCGGCTGCCCTTCGGCAATGGTTGTGAGGCTTTCAGCATCTTGAGTTCTTCGGCAAAGCTATCTACCTGCGCCTTCATAAGTAGGAGCTGCTCTGCTTGTACGATGTCTGCGGCGGACAGCTGCGAGAGTGACGCAGCGTCGCGAGCGGCTTCTGTGAATAAACGCGGAGATTTAGAAAATGACTTAAAATGTCTGACGGCCTGAAAAACGCGAGCTGTGACTCGTAATAACCGTAACCAACTACTGAATCGGGTAGCATCTGGGACCGACAGTTCAAAGGTAGGGGCATCTACTAGAACTCCGGTAAACTCAGGCTTTAGCTCGGACACGCGTAAAGCCTCGTCCGTTGGACACTCTAATGTGTACTCTGGTTCACGAGGCCATTGATTTGGAGGATTGATCAGAAAAGTGGGGCCAGTGAACCACCTGTGTGTCGCTGTAAAAAACATATCTTTCGGTTTTGTTGCATCATCCGCTATGTTTAGGTCGCTTGGAAGCCATCTCCAGTTGGAGGGGTTCGTGGACTCTAAAATTTCCCCTAACCTATGAGCAACGAATGCTTTAAATCTACGTGCATCGCTGCGAATCCACTTTAAAACCGTTGTAGAATCGGTCCAATAAAAAACAGCGGAAGGTTTTGTGCGGTGGGCACTTAAAATAGTTTGTGCGTAACGTGTCGCGATGAGCGCTCCTTGTAATTCTACTCGCGGGATAGAGAGAGGCTTCAGAGGGGTCTTGTAATTCTACTCGCGGGATAGAGAGAGGCTTCAGAGGGGTTACACGCGCTTTGCTACCAATTAAGGCAAGAGAGACTAAACCGTCATTAAAAGTGAATCGCCAGTATGCGACGCAAGCGTACGCTTGTTCCCCCCCATCAGCTATGACATGGAGCTGAGTATCACACACGCCTGGCTTACCCGCGTACCATCGTGGAATTCGAAAATTTGCTGCTAACTTGAGCTGACCAAACCATGTTTTACACTCGGTTTCATACTTGGTGGGTATAGGCGAATCCCAATCAATTCCTTCCCTCCATAATCTTTGTAACAGAATCCTACCCTGTATTACTATCGGCATCAGCAAACCTAAAGGGTCATAGACACTCATGACTCTAGAGAGCAAACTACGCTTAGTTAATTTTGTGCCTAAGTCCTTATCGCCCGTGCGAAAGCCTAAGGTGTCGCTTAAAGGATTCCACTTTATCCCTAACGTGCCTACGTCATTGTTAGGAGGTAGATTGACGTCGGAGTCTGAGTTGCAGTCTGAGTTGCTATGAAGCTCTTTGGGCACCAACGCAAGTGCTTCTGGTACGTTTGACACCCATGAACGCATTCCAAAACAACATTTCTTGTGGACCGTGACAATATCGGAAGCCAAGCGTACGGCGTCGGAAAGATCGAATTGGCTTCCAATAAAGTCGTCCATATAATGGTCGTGAATGATAGCGTGCGCGGCTGCGGGGTATTCACTCTCAAACTCCTTCGCGTTTTTATTTTTTATATACAAAGCTATGAATGGGCTAGAAACTGCACCAAAAATTAAAGAAGACATTCTAAATTCTTTTACTGCACCCTGTGAGATGCCATCGTGCCACAAAAACCTAAGCGCGTCGCGGTCGCTTTCTTTTATCTTAATTTGGGGAAACATTTCTAGAATATCCGCATTGAACGCTATAGGTCCCTCCCTAAAGCGAAATAAGATATCTAAAAGTGACTGTAAAAGGTCTGGGCCCTGTAGCAGCATACTATTTAAACTAACACCCCTACTTAATGCTGCTGCATCATGGACAACCCTTAGCTTGCGTTTTTGTGGGTGAAAAACTCCAAAGTGAGGTAAATACCATCTCATAGAATAGTTAGATTTATTCTTTAAATACGACTCATGGTACGATGAAGGATCACATTGTTCCGCGTAGCCCTTTTCGATTATACCGTTTATAAAATTCCTATACGCTGACGCAAACGTTCCATCTTTCGTCATCTGTTTTTCTAGTGATTTTAGGCGTGAGAAAGCTTGAGGGTAACTATCAGGTACATTATTTGATGCGTTGTCTCTCCAAGGAAGACCAACTTGAAACCGACCGGTGTCCAATCTCTCAGCTGAGGACTCTATGAGATCTACTGCGCGAGCGTCGTCGCTGTTTTGTCTAGGGGTATGTTTTTGTATACCTAAAGAGTCAATTTCGTATTGTTTTTTAATTAGTGCCTCGAGAGTGTCAAGCTGTTGTAATGTGTCAGCGGTGTTGTGAATAAAATGTACAGGCTTAGAAACTGTAGAAATTGCGCCGTGAATTACCCAGCCTAGGAGCGTTCTTGACGCTACGGGTTCGTTTCTTTTACCTACGCGCATCTCACGGCTCAAAGATAGATGCCAATCTGCGGCGCCGATAAGTACAGTAGGCGTTGCGTTCTGATATGCCAACACGTCAGCCAGATCAGCCAGATGGTCATATTCGGAAAAGTCTAGATGATCGGTACTTTGGGGACTAAGCTGAAGGGGCGTGATGCTTCGCGCGCCTTGTATAAAATAACGCTCAGGTAGATGGCGACCTCGAATGTAAAAATTTACAAGACATACCTCGGTGTCCAGGAACATACCACCAACACCAGTAACACGCAGTTGTTGTCGGCCGACGTTCTCTGCTCCGATGCGCGTGGCTACGTCACCGTCGATGAGAGTGCTCGTGCTGCCCTCGTCTAGTAGTGCGAACGTTTCAAAAATGCCGCGTGGTCCCTCCACAACGACTGGCAGGATTTTTAATAGTCCACGCGTGCTCGTTGCGGGTACCCCGAACGTGGCAGCGATGACGTCACCATCTTTTTGCGGTACGACAGTATTAGTCGATGAACTCTGTGGCAAATTGGATGTATTAGTATTGGGTTTGTTGTCGCCTGCAACTACATCGGCGTGGAGAAGGGCGTGATGCCGTCTCGTGCAGCCATCAACGCCGCACCGTTTTACTCGGCAAGTACTCCATGTATGTGGCTGAGATTTAAGACATCTATAGCAAGTTTTAGTTTCCTTAACCCAGCGCCATCTGTCGTCTACCGTAAGAGACAAATAAGCCTTACAGGTTTTTACGGTGTGTGAACCTTGTTTACAGAATAAACATTCCGTTGTTTTGTCTTTAGAAGTAGTAGCATGAATAGTCAAATCTTTTGGCATGTTAAACTTATGAACTGGAGGCTTGTAAAGTGGGAGCTTACTGTGCGACGAGCTCGATGTCGTGTCAACCAGATAATTGTATTTGAGCTGCCGCTCGGCCTCAACAACTAAGAATCTAGAAAGCAACTCCAGTTTAGTAATAGATGGCTCAAAAGGCTTATGAGTAGAGGCGTAGTCGGTGAACCGATCTCTGGTGTGCTCGCTAAGCTTAGAAAGCACCGTGCGAAGCAGTTCGATCGAGGACAAATACTCCTCCTGTTTTAGCCATTTAATTGTAGTCACACAATTTCGTAATTTATTAGCCAAAGTATTTAAATGCTCTACGTTACTTATCTTTAAATTCCGTAGAGCGGTGATCTCCTGGGCAACTACGAGCTCGGGTCGTGCGTAGTTCTGCTCCAGAGCCGCTATCACCTCGTCGGGGTCTTCTGCTTCGAACAAAACGGATAAAATAGCAACCCGGGCCTCGCCGCGGATGGCGGCAACAAGGCGTGCAACGTTCTCTGTGGGTGTAAAAGATGATTTAGTTCGTTCATAAGTGCATTTGAATGGCAGCCAATCGTTAATGTTGCCTGAAAATGGCATAAGTTCGAGGCGTTTGTGGCGATCGGGTAGAGTGGAAATCGCCTTCGCCAATTGCGAAACAGGATCAGCCTGCGTGTTTTTACCAGGCGTAGAAGCAGTGGTGTGCATCGCACGTGGTTCGATTTGTGTCACAGCTTGAGGGCGTAGGTCGAGGGGGGCGTCAGCGTCGTGCTGGTTCCCGACCCATGCTGCGACTCGATGCCTGTGCGAGTGAGATGAGCTACGATTACTACTACTATACTTATCCGAATTTGCTTCGAGAGAAGCGAGTTTCGCACGTAGCTCCACTTCGTCTGCTTCCTGTTGTATGCGCGCAAGCTCACGCTCGCGCACACGTTCGCGCTCGGCCAATTCCTTCTCACGTTCTGCGTGACGGCGATGAATTTCTGCCTCAATGGCTAACTTCTGCGCTCGTACAGTCGCACTGGATCTTGTTGTATGCGAATGTCTGCTGCTGTGCGTGTCGCGCGGTTGGGCCACGATGCCGGAACTGTGAGGAAGTACTAAGGGTTCTTGCTCTGGGGCAACGTTTCTAATACTCCCCGCGGCACGCGAGTCCTCTTGCGGTGCAACGTTTCCGCACGGCACAGGATTGATGAGATCGCGGCGAGAGATCGTTGAATGTTCGTCGCGATCATCAGGGTTCGCCGTTACGTTCGCGATAAATCTTGATTTACTCCGTGTGACCATCATTGTATGAAAATATCGTAATGCAAAATGAAAATGACGTGAAAACTGTCACGAAAGAAATGGTTCAAATGGTAAAAATTTCGGCGACGAATGGACCAAAAATGTGGACGAATGTGGACTGTATTTAAATGTAAAAAAAATGGAAAATGAAACAAAGAGGGTCACAGTAAATTAAGATAATTATTAGCAGAACCAAGAGGATGAGTACACTCACTTATCACTTAGCAGCAAACTATTTGACAACAACTGAACAATACATCATTTGTCATTAAGAAATAAAATAGTTTAAAAAACAGATTTATAAAAAAGGAACGACTAACCAGCCAGTCGCCAACAATACGGGTACGTATTTTTTGTTAACATTTTTAAAATGTCCCTCTCAAAACAATATTTGCTATGTACTTGAACGGTAATCAAAAAAAGGCCCAAACAAAGGTTAACACAGCACGAAATACGTCCCGCAGGCGGTAAAGAAAAGTTAATTGGAGCTCAATGTACTGCGGTCGTTTGTCCTCAGCCCTCCTTCCCGGCTACGGGCCGTTTTCCACCTCTCGAACACAAGAGTGTCATTATTAACCCGACGTCACTATACCTCGCCATCACTTTTACGACGTGTATGCGCTTTGCCACGCTTGCTTCTTTACTTACGCTGCGAACACCTCCTGATTTCAACCCCTTTAAAATGCGTGGCTATAATGCCTGAATAAGATGTTCTGATAAGTCACGTTGTCGAAGGTTTAAGTACCTCGGTATCCACCAAATAATCTAATCAGCCTGTCTAAAAACGCTGAGCAGATCCTTGCTTCACCTCAATGTACATTTTCCTTTATAGACGCCATTTTAAAATTCTAAGAGGATTTTAAAAAGGAAGATGTGTTCGGAATACTTAAAAGAAAACAAGCATTATAGGGAGGGTTCTTGTACTTAGAAATAAAATATTTCACAAAAATAACTCGGCTATATAAAATTGACGTATAAGTACCTAAAAATAATAGAGTATTTCAGCTTTACTCACGCGGGTAGCGTATTGTAGAAATGTTGCTGTAACAAAGGCCCTTGCTGAAGCAACACTGTAAAATCTACTTACAGACGAGCCTCCGGTAATGTCCTTTATACATATTCTGTAGTTGTAACACAGCCCGCGGCTGACTCCTACTTGCTTTGAATAAAGTTCGCATTTCCACGTTAACAAAGTTATTGCAACAGTAAAATTGTCAAGTGCTTTTACAAGCTGCGACGTTTTCTAAAGATGCTGTCGTAGACGCTGTTCAATGTTTAAATTAACGGATTTTATTATAATATCTACGATGAAAATCTGCTAGTTGCTTTGTGTTTTCTCCTCTCATTTGTTTTTAATTGTTCACAGAGAATTTATGACGCAGCAAAATAGAAATCTACAGACACATTAGCATCCGTACATACAATTTTCGTAACAAAGTATCTATAAGCACTTGGTTTCCTTCAAAAATATTTGCCCAATAATAAAACGCTCATGTTTTATCACCGTGAAATATTATATCATAACTTTGCATATGGAATGTAACCCTTCGTTTGATTGACGGATATCTAGACGGTCGGGACAAACTGCGCTTTTCCATATAAAATGATTTCCCTGGAAACGATATAAATGCCATTTTCATATTCCTTCAAAGCTTTTACGAGCTACTCTACGAAATTACACGAACACACACTTCGTATATGGACGCTCATAAAATATTGTTTTAAAAAATTGCAGGCGTTTAGGTAGCTATCTACTTGTACTTACTTTGCTGTATAGGCTTTGAAGGTCTATTTTATAACTAATTTGCATTAAGATTTCTGCGTACAACTGTCTAACTATTCAAACCTTTTCAGAAGGCTCAAAGTAGTCTTACATGCCTACGGCTTTAATCTCAACTACTTAAAAGTTTCTATTGTCCGCCTATAAAATGATATATAAATATTAAAATCGCTTGTAAAACTTTCACTGTAACTGAAAGGCGAAAGTGTCGTTATTGATGTTTGACTTTTACGAAGTTTTGTTTGAAGAGCCTCTGTTGCAGACTCAATGGCTATATTCCGCCCAGTAATTCAATTTCAGAGTTCTACGCGTTTTGAGTAATTTAATAAGACACATTTGAAAGGCAATACAATGGCAATGTTGTCTTCAAAGTTTTTTAAGTACTTAAACACTGATTACTCAAAGATGATTGACGTACCTATAGCAATTAAATCTAAGTCTTAAAAAATTACGCGGTATAAACGTGAGATTGATTTTCATTCCCTAAGTTTTATATACTTAATCTTGTACCTAATACCCTTTTAATGATTACACAGGAATGAGAAATTCTACACATGCTGCGACGAGCCGTACCTGGACATCACATTCAACATCACGATGCGGAGAAAAACGCTGTTCTACACAGTGAACATCATCATCCCTTGCATGGGGATCTCCTTCCTTACCGTCCTCACATTTTACTTGCCTTCAGATAGTGGAGAGAAGGTAATATTTTTTTAAGCTAACTAGTTTCGCTCGCATAGTTTGTCGTTAAAAAACTAATCTATGTCCTTCCACAGGGTTCAAAGTGGAATACTTTGAACCCTGAGGAAGGACATACCAAGTTTCATCAAAATTCGAACAGCCGGAACAAACAGACAGACAGAAAGTCAGACGAAAATTAAAAAAAATGCTTTTTTTATCACATCTATTCAAAAAGAGCTAATGTATTCTTCGTAAACAGGGACTAAAATAGCTCTTTAATCCCTAGGCACTAAAAGTGGTTTGAATTTGGAATGTCGATATAGTTAGTAAAAATTCCAAACACCAAAGATATCAAACACGAACATTGTATGAATAAGTAACAGGCTGTATGTTAAAGAAAAAGACGCACGAGCTAAATTAAAAAAAAATATGTTTGTGAAAAAATAAAAAACGTGCCAAAAGCGTTCTGCCTTCGTTCGTAATTGTTTACTCAAATTAGGATTTTACTAGGTTTTATAAAAAATGAGTATGTCTTCCTCAAGTAATTGTATATAAATAAATAAACGTACTATTCTTATTCATAAGTTACACTTACTTATTTTTTCATAGAGGGTGATAAAAAGTAGTGTGTACACCTCAGGAGCAACACTATTTTAGGCTCGAGTGACGTACTTTGAATCCCTTGCTGCGCTCAGGATTCTACTTTAGAATCCTTCGCTCCGCTCTGGATTCAAAGAAACACTCTCGCCTTCAAATTAGTTGTTTTTGCTCCCTTGGCAAACAATCTACTATTTTAATAAGTACCGTAAGTATATACATACTTATTTTCATATGTATTTAGTAAAAAGCTGTTATTTTAACATTATAAACAGTCATTTCAATTTTATTTATTTATTCACCCTAAGGTGGATAAATTAATTAAAATTATTAATTACTCAAAGAAAGAAAGAGAAAAGAAAAGAAAGAGCTGAAAATCATGGGGAGAAGCCTTGGCCCAGCAGTGGGATGATGGAGGCTAACTTTAACAGTATAGATTAAAGTTCTCTTCCGTGAGTTCACTTCAGTGATATACATGTATATGTTAGATATTTTTTTTAAATAATGCGTTCATTTTTTCATACGTCGACAGATAATTTGACGGGAACTGTAATAGTATAACTGATCAAATATTTTGTAAACCTTTATATCTATTTCTCTACGAACTACAAAGAGCCTAAGAGCTGCATAAAGCTTGATAAAGTCTCGTTTGGGAATCCGTTGTCTCTTTTGATCTATGTAGCCTATAGGTATACGTACCTACTAAAGCTTCATATTTAACCTACTGAGAACGTACTGCCCTGGGACCGGATTCCATAACTAATCCTTGTGTTTTAATTCAAAATCAAATGACAACAAAAATCAATACTGAATACCTAAATTCAAACCTAAATAGTTTAACAATTAAAAGTAAATGCTTGCAGACTATTTGACTTTCAGTTAATTTACTTTTTATTCCTATAGTTAAGTAACTATCTAACAAAGTTGAATTATGGACTTTAGTATTTAGTACCGATTTTGGTTCTAATGATTTCTTAGATAGGTACTTAAATAAATTCTACATATTGTAGGCAAGTCGTTAGGCTAATTATTATTAACCGTATTAATTATTTATTTATTTATTATTAATTTATTTTTGTTTAATTTAAAATAAGCTCACCTTAAAATAGTAATTGTATTTAACTTAACACCTTTTAATATTAAAATCGTATTAAATATCGTTTACCAACCCACTCTTTCCAAACAAAAACAATAAAACTCAAGCCAACCCTAATGGAAGCACCTCATGTTTTTTATTATATTAATTTAGCCCACATGAATAAAATTTCCTACGTTGTTATTGAAGTGAACTTCTAAAAACAAATTAACAAAAATTCCGCGCGTTTTGTCGACCAAGTTGGGGCGGTCCGTAAAGTTTTACAGTGAATATTGTTACAACCGCTGAGGTTCAAATTGCTCAAATACGATTACTCAACGTGTTCTTTTATTGCTCTCTTGTGATTACCCACCCCAACGTAATAAAAATGTATTTCATTTGTGTATCAAGCGTTTAAATCGAGCTTAGTTATGATTTATACGACCCTTCCCGCGAGTATTGTGAATTACTGCGACACGTTTGTATCGAGGGGATGTAAACTAATGACATTATACTGTTATCTCTAAATGTGTTAAGAAGGTTTGGCAATATTGTACGCTGGCACCTAATAGATCCAATCAGGTTAAGGAGAATGTGGAATACATCAACCTCACATTTGCTTACATTTTCGTTGTATCTGTGCATACAAATGCCTGACTGCTGTCTTATGTTTTAAAAGAGAGAAGTTTAGATTAGATTCCCAAATAGTCACTGCGTATGTGAGTCTGTTAATTATTATACGTTTTATTTTTGCGACGTAAATATGATTACAATAACTCAATTTGAATACCTACCACGAAATCTTAGGTACAAAAGCTGTTAGTCAATATTGCTCTTTATTTACTAGAGCATTCTGTAACTAAATAATTTTGCTCTGGAAGAGCATTATTAATAAGCAAAGCAGTTACTAGGCTCTTTTAAAATAATTGTATTGTAATGGAGCTACGACGTAGCCGTCGCGTCGTAGCCAATGTGCTACGCCTCTGCTACGCCGTAGCATCTGTCACTTTTCTTGTGCATCAGACTTGACTTTTCTTTGCCGCTCTTCTTCACTCTAGGTATTGTCATTCATTTCATAACTGAAAAAAAAGGTTTTAATTAGTAGGCTTGGTTTTCTTGCATACGATAGGATTTATTACATTTACTACGACTTGCAAATGGAACAGATTTGATTATTTATTTATGTACACACAGTAAAATAGATACAGGTACGACATATTAGTAATTGTTACTGTTGTTTTGTACTGAAATATGAAAAAGCTGAATAAGGTGCGCAATCATACAATTGTATTAAGTTATCGATACATTGTAAACTCTCGAAGTTATATCATTAACAAACAAGTATTTATTTATTTTACAGCGTGCCATATAATACTTTAACCATCTTGTATGAAAACAAAATATTTAAGGAGTTATAATAATAAATAATCGTTTATACATAATTTTCTCGTGCTTGTAGTACAAGTTTTAGAGTCCTCTTTATTCTTTATCTTTAGTACAAGTATTGAATTGGACATAGTTCTTTAAGATATACCTCACTGTGAGGTACATCTTCTCAGTCTTAAATTATAGCAGCCTAAACTGGCATACATAGTACATAATCTTTCGATATCCATTCAATATCGGTGTACATATACGTACCGAAGAGTATTAGTCCCTTTTATTTGAGTCAAGGGACATCATTGGATGTAACATTTCAATCACCTAAAAGTATTGAGTTTTCGGCGAAAATCCCAATCAGATTATGATGTGATTACCGTCACAATTTAGATAGTTTATGCCGCGTATTTAGACATTACAACCAATGTAAGTAGTTAAGGCGGATCAACGCGCCACGCGATGGGGCGCAGACAACGCGCCCCCATGCGTGACTTTTCACGTACAAATTCAATAAAAACGCGCTTCCGCGGGGAATTCGACTCCGTTGCCCGCGTCCAGTCGCGTGGCGCTTTGTATTGTGTGATCCGCTTTAACTACTTACATTGGTTTTATATGATCAGTAATGAAGTATCTGTAAATAGTTACTAATAATTGTTTAAAGATCTCCCAATATTTCGTTAGATCTTCAATTTTATTTTCTAAAATCGCAATTATATTCTCATCGCAATCGTCATCTGAGTTAACTTCGCTTATCATGTTTAGGTATTCGTTCTCGAAGATTGAGTAGAAGTTCCATAAATTATGTAAGATATGTGTAGCAAATATTTCATTCTCATTACGTTCACTGATATCCGACGGTGGAATCGTGATAACTTTTCGGTCTACATATCTACGTAATAATTGTGGTCGTCCAAATCAAAAGGGACCTTATGGCGGAAATGAGTTATCTACAGAGCTGAAAACTACATAAATGTACCGAACTATAGACCCAAGAACCAACCTTCTAACCACTACCGTTATTTTTTTACGAATTTTTGAAGTTCACTGATCGAAATTATAAGTTTCGAGAAAATCGCAATTTAAGTATGCCGTACACTAAAGTTATGTTTTTGTGTGAAGTTATGTAACTGATGGTATACTTTGATTGACTATGATTATTACTAATGGAAATTCTTACAATCCTTGCATAAACTTGTTTGTTGTGGGAACATATTAAAATGTCGATATAATATATGGTTTGAATTAAAAGAAAAACGATTTGTTAGGTCTTGCCGCGATAAGGTTCCTTTTTTACTAAACTTTAGATGAATACAAAACTTTTTTAAATTGACTTTTCGAAAAGTTGAACACATCTACATGTAGTAAATACAATCATCTTTTTAAAAATACAGTTAATAAAAAAACGATTTTTTTGAGGTATTTTACAAATTTATTAATATCTCGGAAACTAGTTACCGCCATAAGGTCCCTTTTGATTTGGACGACCACATATGTGTGTAGAGTAGGTACGTAATGTTACCCTGGTCCTAACCGAAAGCGATAGTCAAACTGTCGAGCAAGTACGCGATTTCGCGATCGATTACTTGCACCCTATTGCGTAACAGACTATCAACACATTCTGAATCATTTTGAAGGATATTGCTAAACCATTGCTTCATATGGTCAAAAAATTGGTCTGCCCAACAACGTAAATAACGCAATGAATGTTGAACTATCAAAATGAAAGCCATTGCTACTTTTAGTGGGTTACGCAATTATTTTGCAGGACCCCGCGTCACTTTTTGTTCGGTGAAGAAAGCATGGTCGCGCCGACAGAGAGCGCATTCCAGGTTTCTGAACAAAAAGTGACATATGACCGCGACGATCGCTTTTGAATAAGACGTGGTCGAATAATACCGGAAAACGCGAATTGATTGATTGCGTGGCTATGTCATATTCTACATATATAAAACAAAGTCGGGTTAGTTACACTACATATTTATAACTCAAGAACGGCTGGACCGATTTTTATGTTCTTTTATTTTTGTTGGATTTGTTTTCGCCCCAATTATCAAAATAATTATTAAAACATGGGAAAAAATCTGAGGTGGTGCGAAGTTCACCGGGTCAGCTAGTATTTACATAAAAGAGCGCGATGGTCGCATACGCGCGCGACTATCGCTTTCGATTAGGTCACGGCCTTATGCGACAACGTTACACGTGAACACTATTGATTGCATCTGATTTGTTACTTTTTAAGTACTACTTTTACATACGAAGTAATTTAATGGTAATATTTAATCTTTGACTGTAGTATAATATTACTTTGAGATTAACATCATCCATCCACATATTTCCGAAATAAGCAAGATTGAAATTTTACACAAGTCGCCTAGACTTTGAACGTTCTAAAATATCAAAATTGACCTTCATTTATTTGCTAAAGAAACGGACTAATTTCTTTACAAAAGTTAGTGTATTGACTTACGTTCTAAAATTATTATCTGTTATTTCAACGACATGAAAATCCCTATATATTAGCTATTTAAATAATATTGTGTTTTATCGCATATACATGGGGCAACGGCTCTGTGTGGCACTGGCTCCTCGGTTTACGAAGCCTGTGTTGGTTCCAAAGAAGTGTTAGGAATATATTAATATGACGAGTGTGTTATTGTCAACAGGTAACCCTATCGATCTCGATATTGATTAGTCTCCACGTGTTCTTTCTGCTGGTCGTCGAGATCATCCCTCCTACGTCTCTGGTTGTGCCCCTCTTGGGAAAGTACCTTATATTCGCCATGATTCTCGTATCAATCAGGTAAGTGCCTACAACCGTCCGTAATGGAATAAACCTGTCCCAAAAAAAGTAGGAAAACAAGCAGATTTTTGGTGACCGCAGAGCCGAAGAAAGGGAGATCCCGTACAGAAATGCCCCTAGGGACATCCTAACCTTACCTGTGGTAGCTCAGTTTGTAGTTTTTCTCATGTCCCGTCGGCGAGTCATATGGCCCTGTGAAGTAAAGCTCCTTAGTTTCAGCAGTAAGTTTCCCGCCATCTTGTAGAGGTACAATGCCTGTCGGTAAGTTTGACGTAAGAGAAATTTATTGTACACTTCCCCTCGCGTCTACATACATTGTCTACAAGAATAGTTTGCTCTTCTATATATTGCGAAAGGAGATTGAAGAGTTGGGTACCTCATCAAATTTTAGGGTGCAGCCCGTTACGGAAACAAAACGAATAAAATAGAGCCAATTAAACGTATTACGTCAGTGTTGCCATACAATAAACCCAAATCGATATTATACGATTAGATCTAGCGAATAAAAAAAAATAATTAAATGTACTATAGAAATATGTATGTGCTTATATAATTTAAAAGAGTGTCCATGGAGATCCTTCCCCTTTCTTTTCCATAGGTACCTTTGGAATGGACAACTAGCTTCATATTTTCTGACTGACCGACTTCTTGACAATTCAAAAGTGACTGTAGATGGTTTAATTGAAATAAATGCTTTGAGTTTGAGTTTAGTATTATTTTTGGTGGTCCATTTTGAGGTTATGTATAAATCAATTTAATATCCCCAAGTCTAATGTATGTCTTACCATTACATATTTTGTGTATTTTGTGTGTTTTATTCTAGCATTCAAATCCATAATTATATACGTAGATATTCATTCTATGAGTAACAGTAAGCTTGTATGTGATACTGAAAAACATGGGTTTCTGCCAATCTCCTTTCTATTATTTGAAGATGTGATGGTTTCATGTGCCCCGAAGGCCAAATTAATATTTACGATTACGCTGTCAATGTCGCTTACAAGGAATGCCTCCTTGTAAGCGATATTGACAGCGTAATATTCACATGTAAAATATGTAGCTGGATAATTATCTAACAGATTGAAAAGTATATTTATACTTATCTGTATTACATTACGGGCTTTAGTTAAGAAAATATTGAATCAATGTTTCAGTTCTACACGACATAAAGGTAAGTACCTATTCAGTAAAAAAAAGGAAGACGTCAATTCTTAAAAAAAATAGTGGCACTCCGGGAGTGCCGACAGAAGTGAAAACAAAACACAAACAGAATACCAGAACAGAATGCCATCACATTAAAACCGAGTACATCCCGAGGACAGCCGAAAACACACGAAGCGGGTATTTTTTTTAATCGTCTTACGGTAACAGTGGCGCTAGTTCAATAGTTTTTTCCCATCTCAAAAAATGCCCAACGCGCCTAAAGAAGTTTTCACTTAAAAAAATATAGATTTTATGTATAACTGCTGAATACATGTGCAAAGCAGCATGTGCCTAACTCATGCAAAGAACATTGTAAATGTAATTTAATATTGAACTACGTATATAGCCATTTAATATTTATACTTTAATCCGACCATTTATGTCTATAGATTACTCCCAAGTTGTCTATAATAGAAATGTGCACTTTGATAGCCAAGACGCCACACTACGACTCACTACGATAGTTTCAAAGAGTTTTATAACTGTAAAAAGGAAACGGCGCAGTAAACTACTATTGAGCTACACGAACTATCTCGTGATTAAAAATAAATAAACTTGGATGCTCCCGTCGTTCTTTCTATGTTTATTTGGTAAATGTAATAATTTCGCAAATTGAGAGTGGAGGGTGTTTAATTTAATTCTCAGCGCCCCTTTGATCCTCGTCACACGGGCTTGGGAGGAAACAACTAAAATAGCTACATATATGCGAGTATCCTCAGCTTATTACCTACACATTAACAGTAATCGTTGGACGTTGGTTCCAAGTATTGCTCTTTAACCTGTTTGAGATACAAGACAAAAGACTGTTCTTAGGTAAGATATTCTATACGTAAGAGTCAGTTTCGTAGCGGAGTATTAAATAGGTGAAGTTCAGGAAATTGGATGCTTTTTAGAAAATAGTTATATCTAAGAACATTGTTTGGTATTGTTGGATAACACTAGGCTTTATTGAGATTAACCAACCACTTATGTTAATACTTGAGCTGAAATAACCTTATTAATATCAAGTATAAAAGATCAAAGCTTATTTCGTTAAATTTTATAAAATCAAAGCGCTACAATAATATATTTCGGACAAAAGTAATTTATTTAAATATGGCTCGGTTGGGGCGTGCCGGCTACCACATTTCCATATAAATTAAAAGCTGCTTTCTAAACAAGATATTTGATTCCGTGCTCTAGCTTCAAGAAAATTAATTTTTTAACACCCCAACCTCCGACTTTGAGTTAGGATAATTGGAAACCTTTGCACTGAGTCCCGCTACAAAGTTGCTAAAAGTCTAAGCATAGGCTAGGATTAAAATTTATGTAAAGTAGAAGTTAGGTTGTATATATTACAAAACGTATATAGTAAAGCAAGTAGGTACCTAGATAAACTTTTGCGTTGTATTAATAATGCTAAATGTGTACATATCATAGACGTCTTATGGGTAAACACACAATAATACTTTATAAAGAGAAAGAGAAAATTATAATTAATAATTTAATTATAATTCAATGATCGTAAAAATATTTTTTAAATAAAACTATCAGTGTCTCCTCCTCTTTGCTTCGACGTAGTCTGGTAATAAATTACCAGACTACGTCGAAGCAAAAAGGAGGGTTATAATCGTTCTCTTTGTATTCTTTCATGATACGAAATCTTACATAAGTAAGCTTATCAGTTATGCTGCGGATAGGTTTCTACCAATGTATATGTTGCAGTCAAAACTCTTAACCAGTCAAAAGTACTATTGACTAGCAAAATCAGTCAAAAGTACTTTTGACTGAATAGGTTGGTCAAAAGTGGTTTTGACTGAAAATTATTGGTTATTAGTACTTTTGACTGCAAATTTGCAGTTAAAAGTACTTTTGACTGACGCTCTTCGTCAAAAGTAGTTTTAACTGCAATAAAGCATCAGTCAAAACTCAAAAGCACTATTAACTCGTTAGATGTGAATAAAAAAGAGGTTCACCCTTGTTTGGTATAACAACTTTTGATGTAATGTTACTAATTCGAACAACGTTTAGGAAAATAATCAATTTGTATAATATCGATTAACATAATTTTCATTTCATCGAATATTTATTTGCGATAACAACATTTGCGCTGTTGATCAAAAGGTATAATGTTCATTTGATGTAATGTTCCCACCCCGAGGTTCGGTTTTGTTAGGTTACTTTAAACCCTTTTCACAGAAATAGGAGCCCCGCGAAGCGGGGCTCCGTCGACATTGGATGCAAGAGCGAGTGAATGAGAATACAAATACCTTTAGGTACCTCATATCATATTAAACAGGCAAATTAGTGCATTTGAAAATTCGATCAAATGACATTATTTCAAAGAAATAAATATGCTAAATAATATGCTAAATAATTTTTAAGAGTTTTGACTGATACAACCAGTCAAAACCACTTTTGACGGAATCACTTAGTCAAAAGTACTTTTAACCAGCTCCATTGGGCAAAAGTACTTTTAACTGTTATTTTAGTCAAAAGTATTATTGACTAAAGCATACGGTCAAAAGTACTTTTGACTGATTTTGCTAGTCAATAGTACTTTTGACTGGTTAAGAGTTTTGACTGCAACATATACATGGTTTATACACTATTACTCTATTAGCAAGTTCACTATTCATAAATAAACCGGTAACACGGCTGCGGCACGAACTACCTGATTCAGCGCTATTGAACAGGGAACTAACAAATTACCCACCATTATTGTAGCACTATTGTGTAAACCTATGAATAAAACTATTAGCATTAATAATTTAGCTTTGTACGTAGGGATTGTTAGTCATTGATCCTTTGGATACACACGAGCAAGATAAACAATGGAAAGCTTTGGATGATATTGGAAACTCCGATGGTTTGTTTAATCAGTGATTTTAGTGTTTGTTTCTAAAATCATTCCAGTAGGTATAAATATGAAATTTATTGATTTTAGATAGGTACTTTCTTAAATCAGATATCGCCATTTTAATATTCTACTAAGATACAATAATGAAAGGCAACGGCAAGTAATAACATTAAAGTTACGGTCAGAATTTTATCGTTATCGGTTAATTCTACTAGTTAATATAACTCGACTAATAAGACCTTTTATTGCTTTTAGTATATGTGTGACGGTAGTGGTCCTAAACGTCCACTTCCGTTCGCCGCAGACACACCGGATGGCGCCTTGGGTGAAGCGAGTTTTCATTCACATCCTGCCACGACTGCTCTTCATGAAACGACCGCAGTACAAGTTTGATACCACAAGGTGAGGCTAAACTTGCAGTATCTCGCTAAACTTTGTTTCACAATCTTCGCAATTTAAGTCAAATTAATTTGTACTTTGCTTGTTCTAATCTGGATCTCTGAGTGAACATTGCTGAGTGCGGCCGGTCGGGCCGCCAACTCGTAAATCCGACCGCAGATCAGTAACAACTCTAAATTAATTAAAGTTTATAAGACTCGCTGGTCGCGGCCGCAGAGTCAGGCGTTTATTTCTCACTTTCACTGAACTTTAGTACCTACAAAGCTTAAAGTTAAAAAAGCGATGGAACGAATTATAAAGATTGCGTACCGGAGATTATTTTAAAGCGTGGTACTGGCGACAACTTTGCTTGCCGCGCGCCTTTTTATGAGCTACCATCACTTTGAGGTATTTTTGCGAGATTCCGAGTTAATATTTTACGGCCAGACATCAAGCATTTTTATCAACATGTTTGCCTTCATTTATAAAATCCGGTACATTATCTACACACCGGGTCACATGGAACTTTATATGTAGGTAGGTTGATGCATAAACTGTTGATTGTAACTGAACTATTGATCCACCAGCGCATATAGCTATTATTAACCACAACCGTTTACCACTCGTAGTCAGTCACTGGTTACACTAGAATGCCTGAATATGTTATTTAGTATCTATGTCTGTCAGTTAACTGGCTCGCGAATAATTCGTGTGGATAGCTGTCGGTATCGTAATTCACTTACGAATGGATGTCTGTTAAACTAGACTAGAGGTGTAATGGCCGCCGCCTCACTGTGGTTGCGACTTACCCAACATTACGTAAATAGATCTCTGAGGCAGATCACATGCTCGGTTCAACTGTTGGGTTCCTCCTAAATCTATCCACTGATGTGGCTTCTCCGTTTTGGATGATTAGATTAAACTTTGTCAGTTGGAGTCTCGTCACCTACATTACGCGGAAACTTTTCATTGAAATCAATCTATGGATCGTTAAATATCAAGGCTTATGTGTACTTAAATTGATAAATGAATATACTAAACGTGAAATTTGCAAAAGTTAGAACCAATAAATACGACTAGCAAAAGTTAGAACCAATAAATACGACTACATACTGCATGCTTCCTACAAAATATGAATGCGTAAGTAAATATTTGATAGTAGACTTCGGAATATTCGTAATTGGGACACATAAAATTCGTTTAGGATTTATTGACCGGTCCCACCTTAACCAAAGTTCAATACTTTTAAAACAGACAAAAACGCGTTCGATTTTTATTGTTTTTTTTTACTCTAGCACTACTAACATTTAAAAGTTTAAAATTTCAAAGCAGGTAGCAATGTTTTAAAATATATTAAAATTGAAGGTGGATCGTACAGCCTGTTAACATGGTCCAATCTTAGCCATATCTCAGCGTAGCTAAGCCTCGGCGGGCTACGGCGCTACGGCGTAGCCGCGAAGCGAGAAGAATTTTTATGTAAAAATAACAAATATCCCGGTCCCTAGCTTATCCGCTGCGGCTCGGTCCGACCTCAACAGCCAAGTGGCAATATTGCGACGCTAACTGAATTGTAAATAAAATCATTATATTATTGATGATAACCCAAGGTTAACTGATACGTACGACTCCCCGTAGACCGCGACATAGCCGCGAACTGCGTAGCCATCTATGGATAAATTCGTTGTAGTCTTAGGGCTGAATTTTCAATATAGTAAGTATAATGTTTGTGAGTTGCTTTTAATTATATAACCCTTTTAACAAGATTAGGTGGTGCAAGACTGTTAGGCTATATATAACAATAAGATTTAACCGAATTTACAAATCCCGGTTCAGTCCCTATTGTACTTTCAGGCACTACAGTTTCACAGAGAATAAAGCCAACAAATTGAATGATAGTGAGCATTGAAGAGCGCTGCATATTCATTTGCTTGTACTTTATTTTCCTTTTACATTTACTGGCTTTCACGAGTACGTACTTGCAAAGAAAACAGATTATACGTTGTATCGGTTTTCAGAAAACTCACTTAATGTCAATGTCCCGAAGTATGTAGTGCCTTCTGGTAGTTTATAATCAGATTAGTTAGTTAGAGTATCGTATATTAATCCGATTACGAGTATAGTACGGATTATATTGGTAGGGTGAAAAGGCCAGATCTATATCGTGAACAGGCCCATGCACACGACTATGTAAATAATATAATGCAGACGCGAGGGCGCTTGCACTCGGTATGCGTAGACGCGTATCTACGTGTGAGAACGTTTGCTTTCGCCGGCCTTCTTTACCTTTTTGGCATCTGTTACCACAGATCGCGATACACAGCGTGCGGCGTGGTGGTGCGGTGCGGGGGCACGGCGCGGCCTCTGTACCCGTACCGACTGGCGGCGGCAGATGACGACTGCTGCGCGCCTGGCGCATGGCCGCCGCCTGCTGCGCCGCCTCCTCGGCCTCTAACGAGGACGCCGAGCAAGGAGGATCTTACACACACCACCTACCTCAATTCTGGGTAAGATTTTGTTGTCTTGGAAAATATTTGTACCTACGTGTAATGCGTGTATGTGTGTGTTGTATGTATGTGTGTGTGTGTGAAATACGGGTGTACTATAGGTACCTCTGCCTAAACCGAGCCAAACCTTTTGAGATTACTGGTGTGACCTTATGTTATTCAAAAATATACAGATAAAGTGCTGATTACTAGACAGGTCATTATTACATTCCACACTAGGGTGGAAGTTGTACCAACAATTGCTCTCAGATAACTGCTTCATACCCAGATCGTGAGAAAAGATGTCCGCTGCAAGGAAGTTCCTGGGAATGCTATGAAATTAATAATCTGGGTGATCATCATGCCTAATAGTGCAGAAATACCTATAGCTAAACATCTCAAGATCATGTTGCTACATGATCTTCCACCGTAGCAGGCGAACCAGTTAACATTATCCAGCAATTTTTTTATAATTATATGGCAGGAGACCTGAAAGAAAAAAGAACTGCATTGTGTTTCAGAATGGGTGAAAGCAATAGGTTCGGCGGCAGCTGCCTGGTCCACGGGTCAAGTGAAGGGGGTGTGGGGCCTGGTGCGGGACTAGCCGGGGGGCTGTCAGGGGGGCTAGCCCCCGAAGACGAGACCCTTAGTCCCGTACCCGATCCGCCACCCGGCTTCAGCCACTCCGCCTGTCCGCCAGAGGTGCACAAAACATGCTTCTGCGTGCGATTCATCGCAGAACACACTAGGATGCTGGAGGATTCTACTAAGGTAGGGGTTATTATACTTTTGCAAGTCCTTTAGCGTTCTTACAAAAACACGAGTGACATTTAAATTTTTCAAACTTTTTCATCTCTTAGTAAATAAGCAGTGAAGACTAAGTATATCGCAAATAAAGACCCATTAACTCCCAATAAATAACTTATTTAAAAAGTGATACTTTTTCTTCATCTCGTTTACCTAACGGGTATTAAATATAAATAGCGCCACAACAGCCATGCATTGCTTATAAAATGACCGTGTATCGAGGGCTTAACGATGCAATAAGATAATATTACAAACATCGTTATCGCCATAATCCAGCCAAATAGTATCTACTTGCCTATCCTGCAGAAATTTTGCAATAATTTAAAGATGAAAAGACAAACCTTAAGGATTCAGAAGACTGCTTAAGTTAACTTTAGTAATAGAAAGAACAATCAACTGACAAACATTAACAACTAAATATTCTGAAATATTTAACAAGTTTTGAGCGCAACGTTAAATTAACTCTTTATAAACAGGTAAAAGAGGACTGGAAATACGTCGCAATGGTGCTTGACCGTTTATTCCTGTGGATCTTCACGCTAGCTGTGTTAGTGGGCACGGCAGGCATCATCCTGCAGGCGCCCACACTATACGATGACCGAGTGCCCATAGACAAGCATTTCAACCAATATGCCACCTCGTCGCTAGTGCGGTGTCCGCCACCTTCGTAATATGGAAATTTTGACTTTACATGTGTATGGAAGTATGACGTCAGAGGTACTGACGTCAACAAGTTTTAGTAACATATTTAGGACAAAAATGATGCCTTGTTGTACACCTGTGTAGGCTCTGTTACGGCTCAAATCTTAGGAATTCTTCCCAAAAACTAAACTTATAACAAATAACGGCTGAACTGATTAGACTACCGTCATATTTCCTATATACATGTATAATAGTATGGTTATTCAATAATTATATAAGCAACGGTGTCTTTAAAAGGTGCAGTGATTTGTTTGGGAAAATCATTTTAGTAAAATCGAAAAATAAACTATTTAGTTTTTCTGTTATAGGTAGACCTATGTCATATAGGTAATATATTGGCATTTCTTAACGATTTTCGTGAACAAGTTACAGTAAGACCGTAGGACATATTGCGTCGCCGTTGCAATACAAGACCCAACGCACACCCGTCCCGCCCGGAACGTGTTCTATTCCACGACACGTAACTATATCTCTCTAAAGTTTACGTATAAACATAAGTACTTTCATATCTCTTCATAGTATCTACTCTTGCACTCAACATTAGTATAAGCACATATCCATACTCACTCATTCTGTTCTTCCATGCAACACTTCGAGAGCATTTCAAATTGCTCATACCAACGTCTTATGTGACAATAAAATGTAGCAATTGTTTTCTGTAGCTATTTCTAATGAATTCATAATAGTATCACAACCCAAAGCGACTTCATAAAATCACCTAGAGATATTATAGTCTCTATAAATAAGGATAAGAAAATGAACGAAACACCACCATGGTAAATGTATCTGTGTTCAAAAACATCATTTAGCTGATTAGCATACATAATGTAGTAGCACCATTATCTAAACTCGCCCCAAAGCAATAGCCCAAGTCTGCTTATAGCACCTCGCTTGTTCATGCAAGAATTTTATAACAGACATGCACAATCGTCAACATTAGTGCTAAATGTAGACATCGAATCAAAAGTAATTTTAAGGAATTCACTAGGCACTAGAGGTAGTGAGGTCTTGAAATCATGCTGAAACTATTGACTATAGATATTCTTCCGACTCTTCTATTTCTAAGAACATTACTATAATTTGTCGTAGAATAGAACATGTACTTTAAAATAAGAATATCGATTTTATTATTTATAAGAAAAAAAAAATAGTATTTGAAACCTATGAAATACAGTAACGTATTTACAAAACAATTTTATTGTTGGCTTTGAAAGAACGAGATTCTGTTAATAGACTCATGAATATCGTAACGATTTACAAGACCAGTGTGAAAGAAAAATATCCTTATGATAATAAGTACAAGATAATGATTTAATTTAAGAAGATAATTGCTCAATTTTAAAATCAGTACCTTCCTTATTTCTGCTACTGGTTATTTGATATAGCGAGTGATTTTGTATTACATAAACACACTTTATGTTACACGTACCTACATGTGCTTTACCTACCTTTATCAAATTGATTTTATGTATACCTACACCTTAGTTGATATCTATTATGTTATCGACATTAAGTTTAAAGCTTTTGTGTTGATTATGAACGTTTGTTATATAGGTATACTTATAGTTACTGTAAATAAAATTAATATAATAATTATATTTGAGGCACGCGTTCGAGCAATGACCGTGCAACTTTTGGACAGGAATTGAAACTATTTATTAATTGAATATGAACAATACACAATAAATTACCAAATTTAAAAAAAATATGTACAAAACTAAATAACGAATATATAAAACATTAAGATTAAAGCATATTGTACTGATATGAAAAAATAATGAAATTATGATGATAGGTATCATAGACACATACCTAGGTAATAAACTACCGCATGTTGTAAAGTCACTAATGAAATGCGAGGATATAGTCGAATATTGAAAAGCTGCCCAATAGAATTCTACAGCCATAAGTTTCACTCGGTCAAGTAATCAGTTTACGGAATAAACTTTATCACTTTTCTTGTCAGCACGACTGAGAGATATAAAACTAGATGGTCATCGTAGATGATTTATACAACATTACACACACCTACATAAAAATATTGCCTCTTTTACGGCGTTTAAATATTCGGCTATACGTACATATTATAACTGTCAATAAACGAATAGAAAAGTACTGGTGCATAGTATAGTACCCTGTAAATCATTAATAATCTAATATAATAATTAAGATATACCTAACACACGTTGACTGCTCGCAGTAGAGTAGCGCAGCTCAATTGTAGAAGTATAAGTTTGTAAGTACTTATTTATATTGTTAATAAAATCGTTATATATAGAATTTTCTTTTCTTTCCCTTTCTATAATGATTTTTTACCATCAAACTAAGTAAATACTTAGTAGCCTTACGTATTTAAATTAAGTCACATTCGGAAATATCCTAAATGCAAAAGTATGATGATTATAATAATTTCCATTGAATCGCAGTTCGACCGTCACTGTTTTACTGTATTGTCAAGAACAAATGCAACAAAGTCGAAAAATGTGTGTGCTCGACAACGTAAATAACGCAATGAATGTTGTTGAACTACATACAAATATTACCACACACAAACATGTACCACCATGTGTGTGTGTAGTGTACCATGTTATGTGTGTGTGTTCATCATCATCATAATCAGCCTATAATGTTCCCACTGCTGGGACACAGGCCTCCTCTCGGTGAGAGGGAGTGGGCCGTAATCCACCACGCGGGCCCGGTGCGGGTTGGCAGATGTCACATGTCTTCGAATTTTTGGTTCTAGGACATGCCGGTTTCCTCACGATGTTTTCCTTCACCGTTTTGAGAGCAGTGGTGATGAAATAATTTACACAAAGTAAAGCGCCACAAAGTAAGTGTGTGTGTTGTGTAGGTACATCTTTTATGGAATATGTTGAAAGAATAAAAGACTATGTAATTAATTTCATTTACCCGAATACACTTCTTGTATTGAATTTATTTCTGTTTTTCATAATATTATTAATAATGCGTTCTGCTCGTTTGCTGTTCGCCATGAGTTGTCGAGCCTCTTTCAAAGCACGTTGATGTGCCTCCAAATTCCTTGGTGGTGTATGGAAAAACGAATCATAGTCCATGGATGGGCTTTTATAATTATTTGCACGACCAGCTGTTTTTTTCAGTCTTTCTGTAGTTAAGCCCTGTGGTCTGTAAATGTTTGGTGGGGCTCTATTATCAAAAGAATAAGGCGGATCTATTGGATATTTAGCTGTTGGCACATATGAAGGATTTTTGAATTTAATTCTTTGCGGATCTATGGGTTTCCTTGGACCATTCGTTATTAAAGGCGGTGCAGGTATATTAGCTATTTTTTTTATATCTTCCTCTAGACCAAATGGCGAATCCGAATGTGATAATTGTTTATCTGCAGTATCAAAAAACTCAAACGCAGTTTGTGGTAGCTCGACGTTTTCAATTTTAGATTGCTGATTGGGAGCATTAGGAATTAACCTATCAGGAGTCGGCAACTTCGGAACGCCGTTAAACAAGCTTCTTGTAATGGGAGGCACTGCTTGGCTGTACATTGGAACTTCAGGATTAATAAGTGGTTGTGCTGTATGTAATAAAGGATCGCTTAATGATATCGGAGCGTTAAACTCATAATTATTTCTTGGTGCTTCGTTTGTGTTATAGTTTTGTTGCTTAGGCGTATTTGATGTCAACCATTCTCTGTTTACAGGAACACTTTTAGTAATCGTTAATGGTAGAGTCTTTACATTCAGATCAGGGCTATATAAGATTTCTGGAGTCCTTGATGTATTTGCTTTTAATGTCGGCGAGTTCTTCAAATCCTCTTCATTTCTAGAAGCCGTTATGCCCCCACTTGTAGGTATCCTTTCTGTTGGAGGGAATACAGTACTTGTTGTCACAATTATCGCTGATCGTGTAGTTATAGATGTTGACAACAACTCTTGTTCTTCAGAAGCTGTAGAAATTTCATCTGTTTGAATAATTTTGGTTACAACCGCGCTATCCGCGTTTTTTGTTGTAATCGTCACGGTTTCAATTGTATCAGTGTTTTTATCTGTAACTTCGTCTGGGATTGTTACAGGTCTTGTGGACAAGACTGAAGGTTCTACATTTTCAGTAGGCGCAGTACTTTTAACTGGCTCAGTTACTTCGCTTATAGTTATGATTTCTGCCGACGGGAATGCTGTACTAGTTATAACGTCAGTATTAGAATCAGTCTCTATTAACGCAGGCGGAGACGCTATTGGCGAAATTGTAGTCGATACTAAGGTTTCATCATTTTCAGCTGCAGTAACATTTTTTTGAACTATGCTTTCCGAAATCACCTCAGGTGTCTTCGTTACCACGGCAGCACTCGAATCATCATTATCACCTACTGTGTTTGGAGTTCCTGTAGGACTATTTGCAGTCGAACCTAACGATTCCTCGTCACTTGTAGAAACTATAATTGTGTCTATAGCTTTAATAGTCTCACTTTCAGACGTGTTTATAATTGGGTTTGGTGTACTGGTTATTGTGGTATCACTATCATTTTTATTTACTATTTTTGAAGTTGTTGTCAATTCGGATGTAGTCTCTGTTGAAAATTCTTTGTTACTAGAAGCTGTAGTGGTTTCGTCGGGTTGAATAGTCTTATTTATAAGTGTGCTTTCTATTATTGGCAAAGAAGTACTTGTTATCATGGTTCCATTTGAATCTTTTGAAAATTCCTCGTTACATAAAACTGTAGTGATTTCTTTGGGTTCGACAGTTCCACTTACTGATGTGTTTTCTACTATTGGTAAAGAAACATTAGTAATAATGGTGTTATTCGAATCATTGTCGTTGACTATTTTCGTTGTAACTGTTGAAGATTTTTCATTATCAGAAGTTGTACCGGTTTCTTCGGGTTTAACAGAAACACTTACAGGTGTGTTTTTGACAGTTTGTATAGAAGTACTCGTTATTATAGGGTCATATACTTCTGTTATGGATTGGACTTTTTCAGAAGTCAATGTGGTTTCTTTGGATTGAATAGACTCACTTATTGGTATACTTTCTAAATTTGGTGAAGAATTACTCGGTAACATGGTGTCATTGGAATCATCGTCACTAATTATTTTCGCTGTAACTGTTGAAGATTTTTCATTAACAGTAGCCGTACTGGATTCGGTGGGTACAATCGTTACATTTAAGGGTGTGCTAAAGTTTATATAGGATAATGTACTCGTTGGAATGGTATCATTTGATGCAATGACGTGAAATGTTGTTGAAAGAGTAGCTACGACTTCACTTTTAGCCGAGGTTGAAGATTCCACGTTTTCAGAACTAGTTGCATTTATAGATGTGTTTTCATCCATCGTATTGGATGTGTTACTAATCACTGTATCATTCGAATTAATATTACTTTGAGAGGTTAAAGTCATCTCTATCCCCGCTGTTTCTGCTGCATTTATAATAGCGGTGTCATTATGTATAGCGGAATCAGATGATTCCTTTTTTCCTGAGTCTGTATTTCTTTTGACTGGGAGTGTCGCGTCTTTTATTGCTGTGATTTCTGGTGGCTGTAACGGATTACTCACGGTCACAGTTTCATTCGAATTATTTTCATTTGTATACAAGACAGTTGTGCGTTCATTTGCAGTCACTGACGACGATTCCTTTTTCACTAAAACACTAACACCAGCTAATTCTACAGATTCCTTAGCAAACACATTTTCAATACTTAGTACATTATCATGAGATTTATAGTTGCCAAGAACCTTTGAAAGCGTATCGTTAATTCTTGCATCTATTTCAGCAGGTATCACCTTTTGTTGGTATTTCGAATTATTCGGTAAATTCAATGTAAGTTTCAGTTTTGACGCACTTGCTGCATCTTGCAGAGTTTCACTGACTGAGTCAGTTTTATTAGTTAAACTTCCACATGTGTCATAATAACGTGTAGTTGCGTCGTTGCTCAAAGATAGAACGTGTTCCACCGCCAATATAGTGCAGTCTACAGTTTCTTTGACATCGGTTACTACGTCACTTAAAAGTTTTCCAAAACTATTTTGGACTGATAGTACCGCGCCGTGAAATACATCGAAAAATGAGGCCGATACCTGGAATTAATAAAAGATCGTTAATACTTACATGTACATTTTGCTACATCGTGCATTGTATTTTAACTGTCAATATTAAACGCACCTGCACGACCAGTATAGATGTAATAATCACTGATAGTTTCATGATGCACTGATTTTATCACTTGGAGTATCCAACGTATCACCACCGACCTTTTCCAGACACGCAGACATACTCGTCGAGTTCGGTATGGCCATCCTATTAATTCTCTATACAACTGGTTTACGTCTGTTTGTTCAATCAAGAAAGACACGCGCTATTGTTACGTTCATACATCTGTGCTAATATTTAACGTCACACCGTTATAAAACAATTATATTGTTTAAAGTAAGTCAAAGTGGTCATGTGGATACCGAAATAAGATTACATACTAATAATAAAAGTTCGTTTATTTTTGAGTAGCTTAATACAATATATCACAAACGTAATTCTTAACTCCATAATTAACACTTTAAAGTGCTCCGCATTTTCATCATAAATCAATCTTACTGCAATCTTGACAATTCATATATTTTAGTCTATCTAGTTAATGAAAAAGATATATAAATATTTATTGTCAGATATTTCATCTTGAGATACGTACTGACAATTTCATACTATCATTCCTATGATTGCACTCGTGCTACTGTTAGTGGGTTTAAAACGTTAAGTCAAAAACAAAACTTATCCATTATACTGTTATGGTTATTATAATACCACTCAGTAGCCGGGGGTTTAAAAGTTATGTTAAACGAGAGTACGCCGGAAATAAGTTCCGAAGTGAGACCGCATTTAATAGTTATTGTGATATTTAATGTCAATTTAAATTAATTTTGATAAATATGTTTGGATTGTGACTTTCAAAATGCAAAATAAAATGTATACACACTGTTACAGCATTATCGGATATAAACCTAATTTATTGTTTGACAGTTAAAAACAATGAATGTGCTAAACATAGCAAATAGACGGATCTTTAGTCATACAAGTTACTACTATAACTTAAACAATTAGACATTTATTGCCAGCTGCGCATAAGAGTAATAGTCACCAATTTCGTAAAATACAAGAATTTGGCACTTCTTGAGCAATATTTTCAGATTCTAATCGTCATAAGATAATATTAATTTTTCAATATTTTTTAATGGAGACACTTTTCCCAATAAAATTTATACTCAAGGCTACTATTTGAACACACCTAGTTTTGACTTAATTCTAATTATGATTTAAAAAAAAGATTTATTGTGGGTTTATACCCCTATAGGTACAATATTAGAAAATGATCACAATAAAGGTAAATAATACACCCAAACGTAAACTTTGCCATATAAAAAAACAAAATATTGTTCATAAAAATCCAAAAATTATAGTTTCAATTTAAAACCTGTAAATAAATAAATTTAAAAGGTAAATAAAATTACTTAACACTTCAAAATCTAGGGAAGCATCAAATAAACATGTAAACGATTGTAAATAATTATATTATTAAAAATAAATTGTAAAGCGCATAAATGTAAATGAGTGGAATGTAAAGTATTTGAGTATTTTCCACATGCGACATAAGAATGAACAAGAACACTGAAATATGCTTAATTACTTACTGGCAACTAATGACATGAAATACTGCGAGAAAAATATTTACATTGATGTGAGCATTCCAAACCTATTGGTTCAAACCAAGGTTATTGTTCTGAAACCTGTAGGCCAGACACTGCTCTTAATAATTAATTCACACTATCTATTGTACATTTTACGGCTCTCTGCAAAAATAACAAGTGCATTGTTTGCAGCAAGTTTATAAGCTCCGTCTACGGACTTCAAAACAATTCATATTTTTTTTAGTATCAGTACAGAACAATAGAATTTACCTAATGCTGTCAGCAATTACTGTTTATATACACGATGATAATACATTGCAAAATTATTAATAATTGAAGCGTTATATTCCGATGAATAATTATAATGCAATACGGTAAATATTTAAATGGTTGCTGGAGAAAATATTAACTTACTTCCTTAAACGCCTAAAAAAATCGAAATTAAATGCTTTACAGCTGTTTAAATATTAGTATAATTTATAAATAGCGACATAATCATAGGCCCTAATGCTGTGTGATTTTCTTTATGATATGTAAATAATCGAACTTTATTTTTGAACTATACCTACGTATTCTATTATTTTAATTTGAACACGTCTAATACAACCATAATAATATTAAAAAAATAAACTAACGACCCTCAACTTTACGATTACATCATTATATGGCATTTATTATAAAACACTCCACTTTATACCTTCACGCACACAATATATGCCACGCCTCGTCGCCTCAAAATCACGATACAATTGTTCTTAATTAATTAAAACTAAATACTGTTTTACATATCTCTATACAAATATGCTTATCCTACGTCATACACCGTGAAATAAGAGTTTTCCTACCACGGCGCGGACTCTTTACACTAGTTGAAGTCAATCAATACATATTTTTTTTAATCTGCGATTTTTTAAAAGGGTATATCAAAATTTTAAAGAAAAGCGCGGTGGGCGTTTTCAGGGATTAAAAAGTAGAGAATTAGAATCAATGCGTATTGTGGTGAGACGACCACGTCATATTTTATTATATAAATCAAACTTTCCGATAAATTGCTCTCCCCACCAATTAATATAACATAATCGGAACACGCGGCATGAAAACCATTTAATCTTTTAAAACTGAGCATTAATGAGCATGCATGGATAGGGAGCATTTAGTTTTATTGCTTATTATCGTTTAAAATATTTATGTTTTGTAAACACGGTTATATTCTTGAAATATACAAACTTAAATTAACTGACGAAACTTCACAGACGTGATGAATGGGTTATATAATGACGATAAAATATACCCATCGCATTTGTGAAGGTTTACCAGTTAATTTAAATTGACCTGGTTTTTATTCGAATTAATATTCAATATACGATACTATAACTATGTTCTAAGGTTCGCACAAAAGAGTAAACGAGATCACTCCAAGACTTACAGATAATGTCCACATCTAACACAATACGAAACATATTAAAAGATATTATCAAAATATTTTTAGACACATAATTTTTATCTTAAAATAAATCATTATTTTGTCGTAGCTTAACTTTGATGCGTACATTGGGTACATTTTCAATTAGTTTATTGGTAGTGGTATTAGTTATCTATGAACTCCACCCACTGTTTATGTCAGGGTAGCGTCGTATCATTTTCTTCGTCGCTCGGCGTTAGCGCCATCGGGACTGTCGGGAGTTCCTCTCGTTGTGGTGGTGCAGGTATGTCGAGGGGTCCCTCGTCGCGCTTGGGCGGCGGCGGCGGCGCCGCGCTGAGCTTGGGCAGCGGCGGGATGGGCGGCGTGGGCGACTCGGCGCGCGGCGCGGCCGCGGCCGCGCTGTTGGCGGCCGGGAAGCCGTTGTTCATGCGCTGATAGTGCTGCTTCCATTTGTTAGCAGGCGGCGTGTAGTTTAACCGATCGTATTCCATTTCTGAAATTAATACCTATTATCAAAGTGTGCTTCACTATTATATGAAATATTTTTATACGTTTTTAATCTACAGATTTAGTTCTATGATTTCTACTTTATAAACAAATCAAAATCTAGTTATATTTACCATATCCCTCCTTATGTTTGATCTCATCGTATACATGGTCCAATTTATTGTCATCTTCATATTGTTGGTACAAGTTAGGATTGTTCGCATCTGCGTCTTTGTTCTTCAAACATGACATCGGGTCGTAGCCTAGAAATTAAAATGGCATAAATTAGCATCACATGCATTCATGATTGAGCTACAACCTCGCCAATTATAGAGAGTTTTAATATCATGAATAAGTTATGTCTTTTGTTCATCTGCTAGTTTAGTATACACCGTTGTTGTTTATTATTCATATTATTACCATTTTATAGTTACAACAGTCCGGTCCTTGCTCCCTTAGTTGAAAAGATTTGATCATGGAAAATTTACAAGAACATAAATTATGCACGGTTTTCGTTTACTACAAATAAATAATCTTCGATTTATTTCCACTCAATAAGCTCTACCCGCGCAACAATCGCACCATCTGCCGAAGGAAGTGATGTCGCATGCGCGCTGGAGAAAAAGAACCAGGAATCCGATTCCGGACATCCCCCCTACGATTACACGACCCCAGGTAGGCTTAAAAGTCGTAAGAGCTTCATACGCTCCAGAACAAACCACCTAATGAGAGAAGCAAATTGTGGGAAGAAAAGCATCCACCACCTCCCGACATCGTCAAACCCCAGGAACATTTGCCTCTCGGCCGTGATCTGCAGTGGCCCATATGGAGAGCTCTCAATCGATTGCTTACCCAAGTAGGGCGCTGCAGACACAATTTGTCGAAGTGGGGAATTACTGACCCATCCCATACCCTGTGCGAGTGCGTTGTCTCAGAACATGCCCCACTAGCTGAATGCCCTAAGTGCCCGTTCACCTGCAACTTGGATGACTCAATGAATACCACTGATACCGCAATCAACGTGGCCACCTACTGGACTCCAACAATATAAAATATCGAAGAAGAGTATCATCGACACGAAAAGAAGAATCTTCGACAGAAAAAGCTATAACAAAAGACAACTCACATCTCAAAGTTAGCAACAGCCAGTAATTTCTTCCATGAAATTTGTTACAACAAAATATCTAAAATTTTACGATCACCATTGTCTGATAGACAGAAAACTTAAAAAAAAGTGGGTATCCATTATGTTCGCGTAATAATCGTAGTCGATCATAGATCTTAAAATATTGGGATTCGATTTTAATAATTCTTTTTTTGTTTTTGTTTGAAAAAAGATACGTTCAGGATAATAAAATATGTAAACGAAGTTAAAAAAATGCTTGCATATACGATTATACTACAAACAGTCCAGAAATTATTTTGTACAACTTTTTGTCTTTTTTGTACAAAAACTGTTGTTTCCATCAAGTTCAAAATAATTTTCCTAGAAAGTCCTTATAAAGTTCTACTTTTCAGATTTTTTTCATATTTTCTAAACTTATGGTTCAAAAGTTAGAGGGGGGGGGACACATTGTTTTTTACTTTTGGAGCGATTATTTCCGAAATTATTGACATTATCAAAAAATGATTTTAGTAAACCCCTATTCATTTTTAAATACCATTCCAACAATATATCACACGTTAGCGTTGAAATTAAAAAAAAAATCACTTCCCACTTTACATATAAGGAGGCTACCCTAATAAAACATTTTTTTCCCATTTTTATTTTACCACTTTGTCGGCGTGATTGATATACGTATTGGTACCAAATTTCAGCTTTCTAGTGCTAACGGTCACAGAGATTAAGCGAGGACGGACGGACGGACGGACAGACATGGCGAAACTATAAGGGTTCCTAGTTGACTACGGAACCCTAAAAATAAAAAGGTACTTCTACTTACTATCAGAAGAACCAGAAGCCTTCATCCTCAGTTTCTCCATAGTAGTGTTGTTCAGTTTACTTCCCGGGCCCAAGTTGTTCAGTATGTGAGTGCCGTTGTTGAGCAGGGTTGTTGAGTCGTCGCTACGGGTCGAGCCTTGGAACGAATACACTGGGTTGTCGAAGTGCTGTTGTTCTGTGTAATACAAACGTATTGGTTACATTGATGGTTCGTTGATTTCCTTGGTATCGCATTGTGAACAAACGAAAATAGGATTCTGAAATAATTTGATGTGAAATAAGTCATTCAAAAATTGCACGACTATTATATAATTATTATTTAGTTAGCTGAACCATTGGAACACTAACACGCAATTGGCGTCCAGAGCGCTTTTTAATTGGTGAGCTAAAGCCAACAGTGGCGATCAAGTGGTAAAATAAATACCTAATCATTTTATTCATAAACAACTCTAACGAAAATGGTACATAAATTCTACTACTAAAAAAAAATGATAATTAGGATGATTTCTAATATGTACCTCAAAATGGGTTATATACGTATTTTCTATGGTAATTGTGTAAAGCTTCAAGCATTATTTGAATTTTATGTTAGATTTAATTTTGTTCAAACGTGTTGCTTGCATACGACAGTGCCAAATAAACGTTTTATCTTTCTTCCATTAATTAAAAATTTAATCATGCTTACCAGGTTGTGAGTTAGGGTCTGCAGTATAGTGCACGTGCGCGATCTCTCGCTTGAGGTTGCGCACACGCTTGCGATAGTACAACAACACCAGTATCGCTGTAGCGGCGCAGATGAACGCCAGTATCACCATCACCACTGTCAGACCGGAATTCGATGATTCTCCTAAAATAGTATATTTTTTAGTATATGTATATTATGATACGTGTGACTTAAGCGGTCCATTATTGCACGGTGTGAAATCAGCTCCCGAGCGTAGCAAGGGCAAAAATGGACTTCTTATGTCACAGAAAAGCGTGACTTAAGTGCGGGTTAGGTCACACAGTGCTATAAATATACAAACGTTTTATAAAATTGTAGTAAACTTTCTGGTAACTTGTTTTAGTTGAGTTTAATAGTGAAAAGTCCCCAAAAATAAGATCGTCAATAAGGCCGTATAATACAAACACATAAAAGTAAGCTTAAAGCATAGTCTGCCTCTGTACATTTATGTGCTTGAAGTATTAAGTAATAATAAGCTTCGGTTTGGTTCAGTTATGTTAACATACTCTGTAGTATCACGCTTACAGTTTAATGATGAGTCTATGCATTATTTTATGCGCTAAGGACTCTTTTTATATTATTCGTCTATAATTATCTCGGCGGCGGTTACGTTACAACTTTACGATCACAATAGCACCCTTCGCATATAAAGTATACGGCTGTCGCACCTCGAAAATATGCTACAAATACAAATTAAATAACATAACATCACGATTTGTGTCCAGAAGTGTTGGGCAGAGATGTACCGTTAGTACTTCCACATTTCGTCAGTTATGTTTGAGTCCCATGCAATAGGGGAGAGCCTATTGCCCTTATCCGGGCACAAATTCAGACTTCGGGCTCTTACTGGTAAATTTCAAATAGAAAAAAACAGAAACAGTACAAAACTGTTTCACGTTCGTAACATCACCATCTCAGGGCCAGTTGAAAACCAGCGTCGGGCACTAGCTGCTCGGCAGTTTGCTGAACTGGTCCTATTTGGTGCAGCCGTGAGATGCACACACTCTTTTTTTTTTCAGTTTAGTTTTTTTAGTTTCTTTTACAATTTTTATTGTTTGTTGTGTGCACTTGTGGCTTTGTGCTAAATAAACATGTTTTCTTTCTTCCTTTCAAACATTTTGTTGCGAAGCGCTATTGCGGTCCGACTGCTGAACATGAGGTCTTTTCATGATGATGAGGTCATGAGGGAAAGAAATAGGTTCAGGATAGAAATACATACAGGAGGAAAATACAACATATGACTAGGGACAAATTAAACTTACGCGTATCAATTCCAGTGACTATAGCGTCACTGGCGTGTGTATCGCAGTGGTCTCCAATAAAGCCGCGATGACAGATGCATCCGACGACTGGGTCGCAAACCCAGTTACCCTCCGAAGAACAGTTGCAAGCCTCCATGCAGTGGTCGCCGAAGTAACCCTCAGGGCAGACTGTTGAATCGAATATATGCTTTATAATATTGTTATGTAAACCTGTTTTTAAATTCATTACAGAAATTATCAATAGAATTCTGCCTGCGATCTTGTATTTTAATTACAACTACATTTTCGGCATCAGGTCTCTCGCCAATCATCCAGGGCGAAAAATTTTAGAATTTTCATAGCCGCACTCTTGGTTGTGGATTTAACTTCAACTTTGCTTTGTATGTTAATAATTTCATTTTTATTCGTCGTAACGAGTGCCGGTGGTGGCTTATTCGCCAACATCAAACGCCTGACTAACTGAATGGTTTTATAGCTAAACTGTGCTTAAACTCATTAGTGGTGGGTGGAACAATGATAATAAAAAAAATAATAATTTAGTGTTAGTTTAGTCTATAATGGTGTCGATTCTGTTGTTCACAAACTAAACTAAATTTAAGTTCAGTGCATCTTTTCTTTCTATTTCATTAAGAAAAGGACAGAATGTAAATTTTAGTCCTGTCAAATTAATCAGCGCTTGACGTAATTTTAGAAGGCAATTTTTAATTACGTCTAAACTTGTATGGAGTAGTGTCAGGCGCTGATTAATTTGATAGGACTAAACTAAAATTTATCTTCTGTCCTTTTTTTAATAAAATATAAAGAAATAGATGCACTGAACTTAAATTTAGTTTAGTTTATGAATAAGGCAATCGGCACCAATATTACGATATAATTATGTATTTTTAGTTTTCGCTTTGATGTTCTCTTTTTCTTTTTTATGGGCAGTGCTGTGTTGTTCACTGTTGTGTTTTTTATAAATGAAGAATTTTAATTGGTCAGCTATTCTTTTATTTATATTTTTATTCTGTGGTTAGCAGTAAGTCTTCTAAAGAGCTTAATAAAATTCTTAAATTCACTGATAGACAATGCACAGCCTAAACTGCTGGGTCTAAAAGCATAAAGTTTAGCATGAGAGTTCCATATAGAGCGAAAGCGGGCACTAAGGAGTGATTTTTGAAAATTCTTGCTCTAAAGTGTTTAAAACGGGGATGAAAGTTTGTATGGAATTTTGTCATTTTTGCCGATGGGAAAACCCATGTCAAACTCAAAGCATTTATTTCAATTAAACCATTTACAGGGACTCTTGAATTGTTAAGAAGTCGGTCAGTCAGAAAATATGAAGCTAGTTGCCCATTCCAAAGCGTAGGTACCTATGGAGAAAAACGGGCAAGAAACTCCATGGACACTCTTTTTAAATTACATTTTATAAAAATATTAGTTACATTATTACTTTTGATTTTAAAATTATACAATGTGAGAACGATGTAAAAAATTAAGAAAGACGTCGCACGGCTTGTTAATGAATAATGTTGAGGCGAGTATACGTACACTGCGTGCAGTAGTGGCCGGTGTTGCTAATCAATAATGTTTAGGCGAGTATACGTACACTGAGTGCAGTAGTGGCCGGTGTAGCCGGGCGGGCAGCGGCAGTAGCCGTCGTTGGGCCGGCACGCCGCGTGCGCCGCGCACCGGCACGGCTGCCCGCACGCCGCGCCCCACCAGCCCGCGCCGCACGCCGTCTCGCAGCGCGCCCCGCGCCAGCCCGGCTGGCACTGGCACGCGCCTGGGGACGGGAATAGTACAATCAGACAACGGACTGGACGCCACACAGTCAAACGATCACATGCATTCTTAAACGATTAGCTTCAAGTAGTGATCGCTCCGGCTACTATTGACGATCGATCTTGGAAGCCGTAACAGAAAGAACAACATAAAACAGATTTTGTTCAAATGATATGGATCCGAAGGTAGAACTGCCCATGTATGTATGGTATAGTATGGCTTGAACACGAAGATAAGCAAGCATGCTTGCGCAGACGCAATAACAGTTTAAGATGCCCCCAAAAAGTAAAACCAAGCTGAAACTAGAACTTTGAGTATCGAAGTCCTGAAACTGTTCCAACCGAAGTCTAAAACTTAAAATTCTCTTTAAAAAAAAACCAGTAAACCACTCACCGGTAACATGATGGCAATCAGCGCCATGCATGCACTTGCACTTCTCCTTGCATCCAAGGCCGAAGGTTCCAAGTGGGCACGGGTATTCGCAAGTCACGCCCGTGAAGCCGCTCGGACAGCTATACATACCCGTTACGGGATCACATGTCGTGTTACCTAGAAACGATAACATTGTTACGTATAATCATTTACCAATTAGTTTACAAACTTTTACTGCGAGAACATACACACTGGAAGTTTACTGCTTGTGTAATCGGACTTGGCCATTTCAAAAGTCTGTAAACACTCAATACGAACGGATCGAATTTTTAAATTGGTGACTGTACGGAAAAAAATGAGTAGGCCGAACGATGGCCTGGTTAAATTCGACAGTATACGCCGTATGCAGGAAGCACAGAACTGATCATTGTGGCTATGCTTGGTGGAGGCTATGTCTAGCAGAGGACGTCATCCAGCTCAATGACGGAAGGAAAAAGTACATCGGAAAATCGTAAAAAACAAGAAAGTGCTATACATACTAACTTGTATCTACTTTAGAGTTACTCACAGATCTAGCAAAATTATACGCTTCGGCAGTGATAGTCTCTCTTCAGAAATACGAATATTACCGAAGCGCATAACTTTTCTGGTTTATCTGTATTGAATTTTTAGTGACTATTTGAGATAAAAAGGTCCTAAACAACGTTTAGCACTAATGGAATATGAATTTTACCGTGTATGACATTGTGTTTGTATTCTAATTTCTAGTTAGTTACCAGCTGGCGACTCGGGACAGAGCTGCGTGCAGCCGGCGCCGTAGGTCCCGGGCGCGCAGGGCGTGGTGCAGTCGTCGCCCGTCCAGCCGGCTGAGCACACGCAGCGGCCGCTCGACGCGTCGCACGACGAGTTGTTGCCGCACGGACACTTCTCTGAGCAATTCTCGCCGTAACGACCCTCCGCGCACTGCGTCTCGCAGCGCACACCTGATGAAACGCAATAAACGTTAATTTATTTAACACTACTCCCTATCCCTCTACTTAAAGCATTGAGATATCTCTACAAAAAAAACATGCACGCTCACTTGCACAATTATGCGTGAGTTTAGATACATGGTACGTCTCTTCGCGTTGAGTATTACGTAGTTGGACGTAAAATGCCTTATCTAGAAAGGTACACAGCCTTCAATAGATAGGTCGCACTCGCCAATGACTTTTGTCCAGCAGAGGTTTTGAGGCAGTTCTGGCAGTTTTAGGCTAGTTCCGGCAGATTTGGACAAAAGTGCAAGATGAAGCCGAAAGTGAAGCGAACCGAATTTTGTTTTTGGTTACCTATAGATAAATTCAAATCTCAACTGTCATTCTTTATCAGTCGTAACACGGCAAATTGATGTATGTAGCGTGTACACTTTGAACCGATGCACCTGGTGATGTTTTACGAAGGCTTAATAGTACGGACGGACCGATCACATTGCGCATAATATAGCGCATTTTTGTATATCTATACTTAGGTATATGTAAAACACGACATTAAAAAATACAATTTTTTTATTACTTTTATTTCACATAGATTGTTAGTCTCCAAAACTTCCCAAGAATTATTGTTGGCGAAATATGGTTCATTATTGAAGCCAGGAAATGACAATGTTTGGTGACTGTCTGTTTGGTTTAGTAAGACATAAAATAACCTGTGCTGGATACGTGTACAGTGGTATGTGTTGAGATGGTTACAAGGGGATGCCTCGATGATGATGATTAAATAAAACCAAGGTTTGGTTTAGGTCAAAGGTCCCATTCCTACGTCGTCGTAACATATAAGTAGGTATAGCTAATACAGACAATTTAACGAATAGATACAATAAGAAATGAGTACATAAGAGGAAGTATAAAAGTGACCCATTTCCACACAACTTCTCAGTTACCGACAACTGAAGAGTTGTGTGGAAATCGGTTGTCATGGTATACGGAGGAATGAGGAAAATGTCGTGAGGACAGTTTTGAGTATGAATGATGATATATGGTTAGAAAGGGAGGTGACTACTGAGATGACTACTAATACAGAAGTAAGGAAGAATAAGACATATTGCGCCGACCGCAAATAAATTAGGAGGAGGAGCAGGAGAATGAGAATGAGCTAGTACAGACAGTTGCAACTTCCATGTTGCGCCGACCGCAAATAAATTGGGAGGAGGAGCAGGAGAATGAGAATGAGCTAGTAAAGACAGTTGCAACTTCCATGTTGCGCCGACCGCAAATAAATTGGGAGGAGGAGCAGGAGAATGAGAATGAGCTAGTAAAGACAGTTGCAACTTCCATGTTGCGCCGACCGCAAATAAATTGGGAGGAGGAGCAGGAGAATGAGAATGAGCTAGTACAGACAGTTGCAACTTCCATGTTGCGCCGACCGCAAATAAATTGGGAGGAGGAGCAGGAGAATGAGAATGAGCTAGTACAGACAGTTGCAACTTCCATGTTGCGCCGACCGCAAATAAATTGGGAGGAGGAGCAGGAGAATGAGAATGAGCTAGTACAGACAGTTGCAACTTCCATGTTGCGCCGACCGCAAATAAATTGGGAGGAGGAGCAGGAGAATGAGAATGAGCTAGTAAAGACAGTTGCAACTTCCATGTTGCGCCGACCGCAAATAAATTGGGAGGAGGAGCAGGAGAATGAGAATGAGCTAGTACAGACAGTTGCAACTTCCATGTTGCGCCGACCGCAAATAAATTGGGAGGAGGAGCAGGAGAATGAGAATGAGCTAGTACAGACAGTTGCAACTTCCATGTTGCGCCGACCGCAAATAAGTTGGGAGGAGGAGCAGGAGAATGAGAATGAGCTAGTACAGACAGTTGCAACTTCCATGTTGCGCCGACCGCAAATAAATTGGGAGGAGGAGCAGGAGAATGAGAATGAGCTAGTACAGACAGTTGCAACTTCCATGTTGCGCCGACCGCAAATAAATTGGGAGGAGGAGCAGGAGAATGAGCTAGTACAGACAGTTGCAACTTCCATGTTGCGCCGACCGCAAATAAATTGGGAGGAGGAGCAGGAGAATGAGAATGAGCTAGTACAGACAGTTGCAACTTCCATGTTGCGCCGACCGCAAATAAATTGGGAGGAGGAGCAGGAGAATGAGAATGAGCTAGTACAGACAGTTGCAACTTCCATGTTGCGCCGACCGCAAATAAATTGGGAGGAGGAGCAGGAGATTGAGCTAGTACAGACAATATTGCAACTTCTTTTATTATTTATTATTATTCCCAACACATCTAGCCCCAGGTTACCCCAAATCGGTAGCGTGGTCTTTAAGAGAATCTGATGAAAGGAACAATTGTGATTGAAAAACATTTGACAATATTCGCCTATGAGTAAATGTTTGATACGATAGTTCATCGAAACATAATACAAATTACAAAATTCTGTCCAACAAAATCATGTTTTATTTAATACAGATAAATCAGTCAAAAACTAGGTATATATTAACTAATCTTTATTGCGTATTTCGGGTCTATTTAATACTGCTGAAGATAGCTCATTCACGTAGGTTTGTCCTTGATGAATAGAGACTTCCCATATCGCCGCTCTATCGTATTGAGGTTCCATTTCACTAACCAATGCTACTATAGCTCTGGCACTGGGCACGTTTAAGCTACTGAGAGCATGCGTTACCACCGGTATGACGAGTTTAGGATCGGCGTGTCCTTTTTTTGAACTCCAGGAAGCGCAGTCTCTAACAGGTATTTGATTTAAGTGATTGTATTCTTCGGACATAACTACGTTCAACATTGCGTATCTATCGAAGTCCCTATCGAATTCTCGTTCGTCACTGTTGAATTCGGGCGCCGTGAAGCCTTTTTTGTCGTCTTTCAAGTGAATCATTTGGAATATCTCGCCCGTGCTGGTAATGTTCCTGTTCATAATGATTCTGTCTTCATCGCCCGTGAGTATCGTATTGTTATTGTTGTCACACAAAGTGTCGTATATAATGGTGGCCCCAAACAAATCTGTCATTTGAGTTAAAAATAAAAACATTATAGTGAACTGTTATTTTGATTATACGTACCCGTCCTAGCAAGACCTGGATCAAAAACATACATCTTATAAATAAATAAAATCTAAACCTATAGGCTTCTATTTTCCTTTTTTTTAGAGCATTAATTTTATAGATGGCGTCACTCGTCACTTGAATAACGAAAATTTTACTTCTTACGAAACAAAAACAGGCTGTGATATCAAACTCTTTATCATTAACGTGCGGTAATACAACGACTACTTAAACAGTGAGAGAACTTGATTGTTGAAATTTTGCTATAACTTTTTCAGACGACTGGCAGAGAATGACACAGCACAGAAGAATCACAGTTGTGTTTGAAAGGGGTTTGAAGATTATTATATGGAGCCTGGCATTCGTATAGTCGCGCCATTTTGAAAATGGCGGCCACGCATGAGACCTAAAGTCAATGGCTGACATCATTACAATCAGAAAACGTAATAAGACCAAACCCCGTCAAGTGTCACGTTTCCGAGATATTAACGTTCAAAGTTGATGATTGAGTCACGTGATCAACTTTGAACGTGAAAATGGCAACAGTAGGTTACAGGTACACGGACCTTCAAAGCCCTGTACAGTAGGGTGTCCCGTTCATGTATGGGGGAAAAAAAAATTGAGCTACGGGTACGCAAGAGGTATCAAAAGTTGCGTTTTGACACATATATTACGATTATTATAAAATTTAATTAGATATCCGGCATATTGAGGCCTCTACCAGTCCTTGAAGTTTTTCAAATTTGCTATTTTTAGGGGTTCCTAATATAAACTATAAATCATACAAAAATAACTTTTTAATGGTTTTTATTAAATTTAAGGGTACAACAATGAGTTAAAGCAAGGTTTAAAATAGTTGAAAGACAAAATAATCAATGGCAACTTTAAAAACGGAACTGGTTTTTGTGACCAAAATTAGGCATTTCTGAGCGAGATTTTAAAATGTTCCTAATAAAACCATCCCGAGCTGTAGCGTCCGTGACGCTTTGAGAAGCCTCCGTCACTAGTTTTACACATCTTTCCACTGACTGTGTCAGTCCGCGTTTTTCTTTTTTTCATTGCACTACGTAGGTATAATCAAAGAGATTGGCATTGGATTTGGATTGGATTGATTGGTATTTTACACAGACAAAAAAAAAACAGCATGTGTGCAATTCACACGTGGTAGAAGTGAAACCTTCAAAAACACTGTATAATGCTTCCTATCTCATTTTCTCCCATGTTAAATCTTATGAATTTACAGGTCTCTAAAAAAAACAACAAAACAACATGTAAAAACTGTCGCTTTTTTGTGTCTTAAACCTTCAAATCACAACGATGCTAAAGAACATCCTGATGATTCTGATCCAGATTCTGATTCTGATCCAGATCCAGATTCAGATCCAGATCCAGATTCTGATTCAGATTCTGATTCAGATTCAGATCCTGATTCAGATCCTGATTCCGATCCTGATTCTGATCCTGATTCAGATCCTGATTCAGATCCTGATTCAGATCCTGATTCAGATCCTGATTCAGATCCTAATTCAGCAGTGCGATTCTGTAACCATCTCACCGTGAAAACTTGGGTGAAGTGAGCGTGGAGTGAGCTGTCAATAGTGTCAATTCCTAGCAAAAACAAACTCACATCACCTAAGTTTTCACGGTGAGATTTTTACAGAATCGACCGGTTCTGATTCTGATCCTGATTCAGATCCTGTTTCTGATCCTGATTCAGATCCTGATTCAGAACCTGATTCAGATCTTGATTCAGATCCTGATTCAGATCTTGATTCAGATCCTGATTCTGATACTGATTCAGATCCTGATTCTGATCCAGATTCAGATCCTGATTCTGATCCTGATTCAGATCCTGATTCTGATCCTGATTCAGATCCTGGTTCAGATCCTGATTCAGATCCTGATTCAGATCCTGATTCAGATCCTGATTCAGATCCAGATTCAGATCCTGATTCAGATCCTGATTCAGATCCTGATTCAGATCCTGTTTATGATCCTGATTCAGATACAGATCTTGATTCAGATCCAGATTGAGATCCAGATTCAGATCCAGATTGAGATCCAGATTCAGATCCAGATTGAGATCCAGATTCTGATCCAGATCCTGATCCTGATTCTGATCCTGATTCTGATCCTGATTCCGATCCAGATTCTGATTCGGATTCTGATCCTGATCCTGATTAAGATTCTGATTCTGAACCTGATTCTGATTCAGATTCAGATCCAGATCCACATTCAGATCCTGATTCCGATCCTGATTCTGATCCTGATTCAGATCCAGATTCAGATCCAGATTCAGATCCCGATTCTGATTCTGATCCTGATTCGGATCCTGATTCAGATCCTGATTCAGATCTTGATTCAGATCCTGATTCAGATCCTGATTCAGATCCAGATTCAGATCCAGATTCAGATCCTGATTCAGATCTTGATTCAGATCCAGATTCAGATGCAGATTCTGATCCTGTTTCTGATCCTGATTCAGATCTTGATTCAGATCCAAATTCAGATCCTGATTCAGATCCCGATTCAGATCCTGATTCTGATCCTGATTCTGATTCAGATCCTGATTCAGATCCTGATTCAGATCCAGGATCCTGATTCTGATCCTGATTCTGATCCAGATTCTGATCCTGTTTCTGATCCTGATTCAGATTCAGATTCAGATCCTGATTCAGATCCTTGAATCCAAAAAGATTATAAAAAATGCAAATGCATGCATACAAATGTGTTTTTTTTAATTTTTTAAAATAATAAAAAAAACATAAAAAAATATCTTGAGATATTTTTTTATGTTTTTTTTTATTATTTTTACGGTAATCTAAAACTAATAATGCAACTTTTGAGGGGGTTTGAGTAGCGAAAAGCGAAAAAAAAATTTTTCGGGACACCCTACTCTACAGTGCATTTAAATTTATAGTCAAACTGAACAAAAATCAAGTTCTATCATCTATGTACCGCTGTTGACAGCTCTTCATTTACCATTATGAGGGACAATTCCCGTATTTTTTTAAACATTTGCGTTCTAATGTCAGTGTCAATCTGTATTAGTAACAAGGATCTTTTTATCACACCTGCTCTGAAAATACATATTAATTATACCAATTAGAGGGAAGAAACGCCTTTATCCCGCCCTTCAAATCCTTTCATCCCAAGGTATGGAAGTTTGTATGAAAATCCTTTCGACCCAAGGGTGGGAAAAATGTATGAAATTCCATTACATACCCGGTTTTTCTTTTTTTTTTAATTTGTCAGCAGTCATACTGCCAAGAGATTTTAACTGTCTACTAATCAAGTAAATTGTTACTGGCCACATACAGTTTTTTTTTTTACCAGTTACCAACCTCCTTGGTGCATACAGAAAATTAAAAACGAAATTATTTTTGTATATAAAACGCGTGGAATCAAGGAAGAAGTGGCTGCATGACCTTATGATCTTAGCCTACTCCAGAAACGGGCGAATAAAAAATGGAAAAGCCCGCGCATTTTCGCAAAAACACATTTATCTTTGTGTTTTTTGTAAAATATGGATACTTCGAGCGACAGTGATGATGTTATCCCTAACACACCGCCAGAACTATTAGAGACGGCCCAAGAAGTTGTTGATAATCTGTTGCCGGAAAAATCTAAATGCAGATACAACAATACTTATACAAAGTTGATACGACAGAGGGGCTTTCCTTTAAACTGCCTATACTAGATACCATTTTCAAGCTCTGTACCAAAAATCAATTAAATAGGAGCAGTAGTTTAGTCACAAATGATTTTTGAAGTTTTTGCTACGTTTGAACACGATGTATATTTCCTAACAGCTGATTATCTCATACGCATAGGTCATGCACCTTAAAACGATAATCTGAGTATAAGATACATTGTTGCCGCACAAGTACAACCAAATATTTCACGAAGCAATAAATACACACACACTTGCACTTTCACTATGAGAGTGACAAAGACAATCATAGCAAAACCCCCGCGCCTTTTTCCCGCGCGTAAAAGGAATAGAAATAGGTCAGTGTGTTGCTATTGCATCCTAGATCCTTGCGAATTTGCTAAAAAACTTTCTTTCAGTGGACAGTGCGCACGCGTCATCCATCCGGGATGTACGTTACGTAACACGGGAGCCCCGCCGCCGCGCCGTTATGTTTTGTCGTACTCGCTGTCAATAATTGTGATTTTGTTTTCTTATTGTGATAGACACTAAATAAGTTTAATACAGTATTTCTTTTTTTTATTGTGACAGGATACGTAATTTAGGAATATTATTATTTAGTGTTAGTGTTTTTTTGTGTTTTTTTTTTGTGATCGACTGTTTTTATTGTAATAGGATACGTAATTAAACGTTGGTTGTGTGTGTGTGTAATAATTAAAGTGTTCAGCAATGCCTCGTGTAACTTACACGGCGTCAGAATACACTTACATGATTTTAATTTACGGTGAATGCCGTGGAAACACAGATTTAGCTCTGCGAACATACCGAGAAAGGTATGGTGACCGGCGCAATAGCCCTAGGAACACCGGCACCATACAATTGGCAGTACAAAGATTACGGGAATTAAAGTGCTTAGCGACGGACAGTGATTTAATTAGAAAAATAAATAACAATATTCTCCGTCGGTATAATTTGTGCATTAATATGAATCGAGGACACATCGAACATCGAGAATTTAAAAATTTTGTGTTTTTGTGTGCGCGTACTTTACAACCTTACCTAACATAAAAGCCGGCGCGAGCGGTCTAAACCGCCCGCCCCCCGCGCCCCCGCCAAGAGAGATAACACACACGCACACGCGCTCCTGCGCGACTTTGTTACCTAGGCATCTAAGGTCAGTCAAATTTATTTATAAAGGGTGGTTGCGTTTCACTCTGACTTTAAGCTATTTAGTTTGTTTGAAAAAAAAAAAATCTCATTTTTGGCGCTTTCTATTTTTGTACTGTATCGAATTAATACTATACACGTATAGTATACGTAGTGTAATTTAATGCCCCTCTGTCATATCAACTCTGTATGTCCATAATTTTCCTCGTAGGTGTAATAAAAAGCACTATACATCCCTCAGGATAAAGTACAGTTCCATACCTCAAATGGTTTGCGCCCCTCGCAAGCTCGTGGCGCAAATGCCATAATCTCGGTATGGAACTGTCACTTTCTTCCCTCTGAAGTAATGTACTATTTGACACTCGAATGACGTTGACAGGGCGCTGTTGATATATATACACAGTGTAAAAATTTGTGCAATTGTTTTGCGATATGTATTGAAAAAGCAAGATGGCGGCGATAGTTCCGATTTCGGCCACACCCCAAAAGAATCGAATAAAAAAGAACCTTGTACCTTTGATTTCGCTTTTTACATTGATTGTAGCTAACATTAGATTGCGACTAGAGTCAGTCTCACGAAAGCTCCCGCGCCAAAAAATAGAACTAATTATTATGATATAGTTAGCAACATTCCTACAATAACCCTCAGATACCTTTCTCTATGAAAGATTCATCTGTCTAGCTTTTACCCAACTATGTTGGAGTCGGCTTCCAGTCTAACCGGATGCAGCTGAATAACAGTATTTTACATAGAGCGCTTGCCTATCTTTCTCTATTTAAGATTGTGCATTTAATTAACTAGTGCCTCTAATATGATGTTGAGATAAATAAATAAAGATTTATGATCCCGCCGGATGCCTGCGGCGTGAACATTTTTAATTAAGGGGATTGGCCTTCAGGCTATGAATAATAAGCAAGTGATGTCTGACCTCTCCAGGCGCTCTCGCAGATGCACTGCCCGGTGACGTGGTGGCAGCCGCGCGCGTTCCCGGAGCAGTCGCAGCGGTGCGCGCACGCCAGGCCGAACGTGCCCGCGCCGCAGCGCCGCCCGCAGCGCGCGCCCGTGTAGCCCGCGCCGCACACGCACTCGCCTGGAGACAACACAACTAGGTTTCAGGCCCGCTTACACAATAAATTACTTCATAAAAAATTATTCATTTAGTTCAGATATTTGCCTTAAAGAATACATATATAACTCTCTGGAGCAGGCATAAGCGCAATATTCTTAACAAAAAAAATCACTCTCGACGGGGGACGCGGTAGCTATGCCCCTCGTCCGCAATGAGACACTTGCCTACCTCTTGGATAGGTGTAGACTGTTGACCTATTTTACGCAAAATTCGCTGTAGACTGATGCAGTTTGACCGGCCTGAATATACAGGGTCCCATTAAAATAAATGGATAAATTTTAACACAGCGCACAGTACGTCTAACTAAAGCAATCCAAGCGAAAAAAAAAAAAAACACTGATTAAAGTGCTTTTATTTTGACCAAAAATAATAAATTGCATATTAGTGTATTTTCGTTGGCTGATTATTTTTCTTGTAAGTATCTATGCGTTTTTCTTATAAGTGCACAGAGCACTTACAACCATGCGCTACAACAGAAGTCCTGGAGAAGATGGAATCACTACTGAAACATTAAAAATTGGCTCTAACACATTGTTGCCCCACCTTACGAGGTGCATTCAATAAGTACCTAGCCTCATCGCCAGAGGGCGCTGTAGTTTCAAAAGAGTTTTACCACAGTGTAGCACATTCTTTAATAATTCTTTTTTAAAATTTTCATTCCAATCACTTCATTTGTTTTAATTTGACAACTTATGGAAGCGAACGTGTCGATCGGTTTTACAAAAATGGAAAAAGAGCAATATCGTTCGGTGATTCGATTCCTATTTTTGGAAGGGAAAACGCGCATCGAAATCAAAGAGCGCTTGGATGCTGTGTACGGTGACTCGACTCCATCGATGGCCACCGTCAAGAATTGGTTCAACGAGTTTGCACGTGGCCGTACGTCGGTTTTTGATGAACCACGTCCAGGTGCACCGAAAACAGCTGCTACGGAGGAAAACATTAAAAAAATCCATGATCTCGTATTGGCAGATCGCCGATTGAAGGTTCGGGAGCTAGCTGAGACTGTAGGCATTTCAGAAGGAACAGTGCATCATATTCTTCACGACGAACTCGGCATGAGAAAGCTGTCGGCGCGATGGGTGCCGCGTTTACTCACACCAGAAAACAAGCGCAACCGTGAGACCACATCGGAGACGTGTTTGGCGCTGTTTAAGCGGAATCCAGCGGAGTTTTTGCGTCGTTTTGTGACCGTCGATGAAACCTGGATCCACTGGTATACACCAGAGACCAAGGAGCAATCAAAACAATGGATCCAGACCGGGGAACGTGCTCCAAAGATGGCGAAAACTGTAAAATCGGCCGGAAAAGTTATGGCCACCGTTTTCTGGGATTCACAAGGTGTGATCTACATCGATTACCTCGAGAAGGGTAAAACAATTACAGGGCTTTACTATGCCGATTTATTGGGCCGATTCGACGCCGAATTAAAGAAAATACGACCCCATCTGGCGAAGAAAAAAGTGCTGTTTCACCACGACAACGCACCGGTTCACACGTCTGCCGTTGCCATGGCCAAATTGGTCGAATTACGCTACGAATTGCTGCCCCATCCACCGTATTCTCCAGATTTGGCCCCTTGTGACTTCTTTCTGTTTCCTAATCTGAAAAAATCACTCGCCGGGAATAGATATGGATCAAATGAGGAGGTCATCGCCGCCACGGAGGCCTATTTTGCAGAGTTTGACAAAAACTATTTTTCGGACGGGTTAAAAAAGTTGGAGCATCGCTGGGCTAAGTGTATCGAACTAAAAGGAGACTATGTTGAAAAATAAATTGCCACTTTTCCAAAATTATCGTTTACTTTTTGTAGGCTAAGTATTTATTGAATGACCCTCGTACCAACCTATTTAACACAATATTAACATCAGGAAAAGTACCTAAGTCAATGTGCCATTCAAACATAGTCCTTCTGCACAAAAAAGGTGACAAAAGCTACATCGGCAACTACCGCCCAATTAGTCTCACATCTCATATTTATAAGACTTTCGATACACAATCGCATAGACTCGAAACTGGATAAACACCAGCCACCAGAACAAGCCGGATTTCGCCCAAGTTTTTCAACAACCGATCACCTTCAAACACTAAACCAGATCCTAGAAAAATACACAGAGTTCAATAAACCGTTATATCTCGCCTTCGTAGATTATACGAAGGCCTTTGATAGCATTAAACACTCAGAAATATTCACATCCCTAGAAAACCAAGAACTTGAAAGACAATACATTGACCTTTTAAAAACCATTTACAATAGCACGGCAAACATAAAACTGAATACTGCTGGACCTTCCTTCCAAATCCAAAAAGGCGTTAAACAAGGTGATCCGCTCTCTCCCAAATTGTTTACGAGCACACTTGAGGAGATATTTAAGTCACTGGCAGCCTCATGGAAGACCAAGGGCATTGACGTCGGCAAGAAGAGGCTGACAAACCTCCGATTTGCCGACGATATCGTCCTTTTTGCCCCCACAGCTCCAGAACTCCAGACCATGCTCCAAGAGCTGAGCACGGCTAGCTTCAGGGTGGGGCTTGCGATGAATCGGTCTAAGACCCAACTAATGACCAACAGCACTAAGCGTAGGGTCGAGGTAGATGGGCAGGAAATAATTTATGTCGATGAGTATATCTACTTGGGCCAGTTAGTTTCATTCGAAAACAGGCAGGAAAAGGAGATCGACCGCCGAATCGAGAACGCCTGGAAAAGCTACTGGTCCATGAAGATGCTAATGAAGGGTGATCTACCGATCTCCCTGAAGCGCAAACTCATCGACATGTGTATCCTGCCTGTCCTAACCTACGGTGCTCAGACCTGGTCGCTCACCGAGTCGCAAAAGTTCCGCCTTGGAGTTTGCCAAAGAGCGATGGAACGCAGCATTCTGGGTGTTAAAAGACAGGACAGAATTCGGAACACCACGCTGCGTTCCAAAACGGGCATACTGGATGTAGGAAAGAAGGCTGCCAGGCTCAAATGGGATTGGGCGGGTCACATCAGCCGTATGCACGACGACCGCTGGGCAAAAATCTCCACACAATGGGTGCCTGAAGATGGACGGCGCCGCCGAGGCCGGCCCAGAAAGAGATGGCGAGATGACCTGGACGCGTACCGCGAGGGCTGGTTCGAGGTGGCGCGGGAAAAGAGTTCCTGGAAGGATTTGGGGGAGGCCTTTGCCCAGCAGTGGGACAGCATAGGCTAATAAAACAACAAATTGTTTTACCGTCGTCCTTATTTTGGTTTTCTGAATGATTTCTAAAAGTTTGTCCATCTATTTTAATCCCTAAACTAATATAATTAAAAACTAATATAATTAAAGATATTTATCACAAACTTATTGTGTAAAAAAGCATCGGTAACATGATTTCCTTAATAAATTCGAATGCTGAAAAATTATGTACTTACTGAATTTCATGAAGTAATTCGTAATCTTGTCGAGCACAGTGATTATTGCTCTATCCAACAGTGTCGTTACAAAGATCAAGTTCTCAGAAGTGACTTGTGTCATTATAGGTACGTACCGTTAACAGGATTGCAAGGAGCACCATTTTCACAATTACATGGTTGCCGACAGTTTAATCCGAACGTTTTACCGTTGCACGGGCGATCGCACTTGAGACCTTCATACCTGCAACACAAAACGAATACTTACAAAATAATAATATGCAAAAGATTTAAACTGTACAGACGCCAGCACATCAAGCTACCCGAAACTGTCAAATTTTACCAATCAACTTTGAACCTTATGCTTTAGCGATAAAGTTGAAAATCTATTAAAGAAACAGACAGATTGTAGTAGCTTGATGTGCTGGCGTCTGTACAACATTGTAAGTTGGAACAAAGTAAGTTTGATAATAATATTGTTGTAGCAGGTGTGCTTTCATTGTTGGGAAAGGCGTCTTGCATTCACACACACATGCAAAGTATGATAATGAAACTGCGTTGAAATTTTTCGTCAGTTATTAAACTATGTGTAGAATCATGTGCTGAATTCATGGATACAGTTTGCGTGTCGATGTCCCTACCACCCTGTATAGGCTATACCTCGTCATTGGTAATTCTAATAGTACATTATTCTAGTAAAACAATTTTTAAAATATTTGCTACAGTTATCGGCAAAGCTTAAGGTGAATGGATAGTGTTAGACCGCGAAATTCAATTTTTTTTTACGTTTTTTGCAATTTGCAGGTCAGTGTCAGATTGTATCTTGATCAAAATATGATTCGCGACAATAACAGATACACTACACTACACTAGATAACTTAGAAAGATATATTAATGATTCTAATGATTATAATTCTCTAAATATGTATCTGTTATTGTCGCGAATCATATTTTGATCAAGATACAATCTGACACTGACCTGCAAATTGCAAAAAACGTAAGAAAATTTGAATTTCGCGGTCTCAACTACCCATTCACCTTAAATAGACACCTTGAAAACAAAAAAATGCCTAAATACAAAAGCTTCTATGCGAATCAATGTGCATAAAGTGCGTTGCGTTGTAGGGTTATTGTATATTTCAATTTAGTGACTCATAAATGCTAACGTTATCAAAACAATGGCACATATGAAGTGACGCAATGTTTATAGAAGATTAACTGTATAAAGTGGTTACTGCGCTATCATCTGTCACAATAAAATTAAATATTATAACACTATCAATTGCCAGAATGAGATAAAAAAAAAACGAACGGAGTTAAACATTGGACGTAGGTGTAAATAAGGATAAATCTCTCAAGTGATATAAGGACGAAAACGAGTAACTGTTGCTGAATAACTGATCCAGTCACTACTGTGATTAGTTGATTATTATTACACACATGACAGAGACCAACCAGCAGCGAAGCTGTGTCACTGTCACGGTTTCAAGCGTACGTAAAGTTCCAGTAAAATTACGGGCACATGGGACATTTCCATTTTGTATGCCTTCGGGCAAGACATATTTTGGGTAATTTTTACAGGTACATATGTAAAGGGGATTAAAGATTTTTTTTAAGGAACCTGGTATAGCTACCTGTCCGCTATTTTGTTTATTTTTTCTAAATCGCCATTTTGAAAATAAAAATTGAACTTGCGTATTTCTTCTTGCACATGTAGATGTTTGACTATTTTAAACATTCAGAGTGATTATTTCAAACATAAATATGCAACAATATGTAAAGCAAGTGCAAAAAATATGGACATCACGTGATCAACTTTGAACATTATCTAATATCTCGGAAACGTGACACTTTACGGGTTTGGTCTTGTAATGCTTTCTGTTTGCATTGATGTCAGCTAGCGATATATATAGGATGCATGCGTGGCCGCCATTTTGAAGAAAAAAACAAAATGGCGGACAGGTAGGTATGCCACGGACCTTAAAGCCTATGTTAACAAAATAAATTGATTTGATTGGTCTCTGGCATGGCAAGCCTTACATCTGGTATTACAACGGCGGTAACAACTTAACACCAAATCTTCATAGCGATCTAAATTGAATCCGCCCACCGTTTGGCAGAGTAAGCAAACTGAAGTGGCAGTAGGCTTGCCATGTTTGTCGTAGGACCTATGGCCCGTGGAGCAGCGACTGCGTATCGGCAAGCGCAGTGTGGGACGCCTCCCAGCGACGATGGACCACGACCTTAAGAAAGTGGCTGGGATAGACTGGATGCGGAAGTCGGAGGACATGGTTTGGTTAGGCTGCGCTAAAGCCTAGGAGAGGCCTATGTCCAGCAGTGGACTGTGATAGGCAGAGTTGATTGACTATTTGGCCACAGATTACTTACTAACAGATAAATCACTCCATGTACAGACGCCATCACATCAAGTTACTACAATCTGTCAAATTTATGTAATGGATTTTCAACTTTATCGCTAAAGCATAAGGTTCAAAGTTGATTGGGAAAATTTGACAGTTTCGGGTAGCTTGATGTGCTGGCATCTGTACTTACGCATGCTAACTACCTACCGGCCGCCGGCGGCCCTTTTCTCAGTGGGTTGCCCGTTGCCAACAGCCGCGTGGCGCGTACGTACGCATATATTTCGGTCGACCTGACGTACTTAGTTTCTAATTCTTATTATATGGCTAGTTCTGGTACATTATGTGCAGTTGATGGATGTAGATCCAGCAAGAGAAGAGATAAAAACTTATCTTCTGAATTAAATAATATTCCCGGTTTCAATGAATCCAGAATTTTTGTTCATTTTAAAACTCTAAATACCTAAGTGAAGACGACTGTGGTCGGACACTCTCTTTCTAAATACACACTTATGAACGAGACAGTGATATGTATTTTCTTTGTCATATGTATGTATTTAGAAAGAGAGTGTCCGACCACAGTCGTCTTCACTTAGGTATTTAGAGTGTTGCCTCCACTTTTATCTTTAAGCTTCTTGGTTGAGTGGTGTAGGCTATTATATCAGAGGTATTGAAAATTTTGTATAGAGTGATTTATCTGTAAGTAATCTGTGGTTTGTCTAGGGTCGTCGATTTGTTTGCTATTAATAAAGGTGAGTTTACACCAATCGAAGATAAAACCAGAACAAGAGCCAAAGCATTTTAGAGTAGGGATAGAATGTGCATTCTAAACCGACCGATCCATAAAGAAATACTTGCCCAGGTTTACAGTCGCAGAGCCCAGTCTCAGGGGAGCAAGTGGCGTTGTTGTAACAGTCGCAGGTGTCAGAGCAGTTGTCGCCGTAGTATGGGTATGGACACGTCTCCTCGCACCGAATACCGCGGTAGCCCGGCGCACATAGACACGATCCTGTGGAAAAAAATATATTTACACATTTACCTACAATAATTAAGGTCTAAGTACAATATACTTACAAGACTAGTATAGTATAACGGGCAAGTCCTTTACCACAAAACTTTACAATTCATCATATGCCTAGCCTGTTCCCAACTATGTTGGATTCGGCTTCCAGTCTAACCGGATGCAGCTGAATACAAGTATTTTACATGGTGAGACTGCCTATCTGACCTCCACAATCCACTTATTGGGTAATACGATACCCCTTGGTAAGACTGGCTGTCAGACTTTCGGATTTGTAATTCGTAAGGTGTACATAATAAAGAGTATTCTATGTTCTGATATTCTATCTATTCGAATGCAGGTACATATAATTACCATTAACAGGAGAACACAGTCCACTGTTTTCACAGCGGCATGTAGAAAGGCAGCTTTTGCCGTACGTCAACAGTGGACACTGCCGCTCACAGGACTCGCCGGCCCAACCCGCAGAGCACTCGCATGCACCCGTCCATGGATCACACCTACGGAACAAATATTGTACAATGAAGTAAAATGTTTAACAAGCAAATTGAAACAAATCAAGATCAACTTTGAGCGTAAATTTAAATCACCCGTCATTTTTTCACAATCGTGTTGAAATTGCTATAGCCGCAGTGTCATTTTGGTTTGTACAATTTTTTTACAAAGATTCCATTCAATTCCGTTTTACGGCAATGTAAATTGAGTCTTATTTTTAGGGACTTGTCTATGTCTATAGCACGTCAAATTGACGCGGTATGTCAATTCTGCTCAACAGTTTGCCTGACTATAGATTATCCGGCTTTTAATATGGTATCTCGAGTTTAACAAAAAGTTTGGCTTTATCTCTACAAAGCCGAACCTTTTTCTAACACAGGTAATAAGTGACAGAGACGACGCTCTCGTTGTCTGTACTCAGCATAACAGTATAATCAGCCTATAATGTTCCCACTTCTGGGACACAGGGCTCCTTTCGGTGAGGGGACCGACTTCGCGGGCCCAGAAATTAGCAATAATGAGCTGCACACACTAACATGAGTTTTATGCTAGCAAAAACATAAATATTTGGACAAATATTCCCATGGATGTCAATTGGAGTATTGGTCCAAATATTTTTTTTTTGAAGTGAAAACTTCTTTAGCGGCGCTGTGTACTTTTTTTGGAATGGGTAAAAACTTCTAAACTCGCGTCAGGTCACGTGACCCTGATCGAAAATTCGTAAGACGTAAAACGTAAGACAGCGCCATCTATGCACATCGGGAAGAACTACGAGGGCCTCGCGTACTAACTACGTAGTTCATCCAACAACGACGAGATGGTGCTGAACCACGGATATATAACTGACGACGAGCTCAAATACATTTTATGTACAAGGCCAATAGTATGTAAAAATGTAACTAATATCAATCGTACCATCTACGTCCTCTTCTAATACGCCTCTGCAAACATTATGGTAATCGAACAAAGGTAACATTGTGTAAAATTTCATACAGGCTCCTTATTAGTTTATCTAGTTACCACTTTAGAAATGATTAACGAAGCACTGCCGCGACCAACACCACGAACTGAAGTCTATCCTGTGTGCTTATTTGTAAATCTGAATAAATTCCTTTCACGAGAAGAATAAACCAGTCACTTTGGTCATCATACCTGATTTGCAAAAAACCCTATAAAATAAGGAACACACCTTAACACGCGTGTTTTTTTTTAATCAATACAAAATACGCCTTATCTCTCATCGAAGAAGATTCATTTTTCAAGCGTGTATTATTTGTATAAACACTCTAAGCAAAATGGCATCTAAAATTAAAATTGTTAGTGTAATTACATTACTATCGAAAGGACTGTCCGCATTAGCAGAGATTAGAAGTTTGTGGAAAACGAAAAGAGAGCTTTGTCTTGCAGTAGGACGATACAGGCTAGTGAAATAATACATACTATGATATTATAAATGCAAGAGTTACTGTCTGTCTGTCACCATTTCACGCTTTAACGGCTGAGCGGATTTACGTATGACGTATAGGTAGACCATGACCTGGGTTAGAAGTTAGGACATAATTTTCCCGGTAGCATGTTTCCGTGGGACAAATTGCGATCTCTACGCGCCGGCCGGCGAAGCCACGGGCTAAAGAAAAAAGATTATAACAAATTATAAAATAAATAAAATATTAATTACATGTCAGTAGTGTTAGGGTCACATTCGCAGTCGCGGTCGCAGTTGGCGCCCCACTTGTTAGGCGGGCAGGCTCGCTTCTGGCACTGGTCGCCGGTCCAACCCGGCTTGCATTTACATGATCCATCCTTAGCCGAACATTCACCGTTATGTTGGCAGTTGCATTTGCGTGAACAGTCCACGCCCCAAGTACCAACGGCGCAAATTTCAAGGCACTGAAACAAAATGCAGTTTAAGTCACGGAGATTCAACAATGTGTAACAGCTAATGATAACGCAAAAATTATCACACATCACGAGTATTAGGTTTTTCTATCAGAAATATCTTAGTAGCAGCCCTAAGCCTGATTTTGGGCCCGGCTGTGCGGTAGGCTCTCCCGCGACTACAAACTAACGAAATATGGGTGTCCGGTGTACAACTACAGTAAATAGTTACACCTCTGCCAAGCCCTCCGGGGAAGACAAACGTGATGTTTTGAGAGGCCAAGGCCAGTTTCATTCTGTGATCAATCATTAGCCTTAGTAATTTCCTTGCGTTATAGCTACCTTTTCTCCAGTAAATCCAGCTTCACACTGACAGCGGCCAGTCATATGATGACATCCAGCTCCGTTCGCACATTCACATGTATTCTCACATTTCGGACCCCATCTACCCGCTGGACATCTAAAAATGAGAAAATACATTAAGAACATCTGTATCAGTATATAAAAGAAAACATCTTTTGAAAATTTTATTTTTACGTACTTGTTAGCACAAACTTCCCCAGTCCACCCCGATGGGCACTCGCAAGTCAATATAAAAGTACATTTTCCACCATTTTGGCATCGACATCTTTCCGGGCACGGCTCATCCTTCGGACATTCTTCTTCACATCTGCAACAACGATAAAACAGCTGCTAAATGAGAATGCGCTAGGGTATTCTGCGATTTCAGATTTTCTTACATTTTTTTGCAATTTTCTAAGATAAGTCAGTGTCCGGTTGTATGTTGATCAACATATGATTCGCGACCTTAATATTAATATGTATTAAACAGGCACTGTCTTGCAAATTGCAAAAAAACGTAAATTGGCTGGCTACCCTGGCGGTTTCGCCTTAATATGATAATTAATATTTTCGCCGAATGTTATCCAACGCATGTGTAATAAGATACTAATTAGTAGCGAGAACTATAAACATTAGGGATTCTGTATCATAATACAGTGTGCATATTGCCACCATAGACTAATAAAATTGTTATCTATATTAAATGCGAGTAAATAAGAGACGGACACGGTCTGTACCTACCTTGAAAGCAGTTTTGTGGGGCAAAGTTTTTAAGTAAAAGACTGCTGTAAACTGTTATAAATAAAGAAACATAATAATAAAGACTAGGAAGAAACAATGATCAACATTTTATTTTGGTAGAATCAATAACTTTCTTCAGAAGGCTGCTTTTTCCGTGCAATATAAATTATTGTTTACGCTCAGTGCAGTTATAACGAAATGCCAACTTCTGCTCTGGGGAAGCCTCTGTAATGTCTTCGTCTCGGGGAAGATGTTTTAGGCCGCCTAACAAGAAATTAAACAGTCGTTACGTTCCCACTGCTGGTACACAGGCGTCCTCTTTGTGAGGGGGAATGGGCCATAATTCATCACGCGAGCCCAGTGCGGATTGGAGCATGTCACATGTCTTCGAATTTTTGGTTCTAGGACATGCCGGTTTCCTCATGATGTTTTCCTTCGTCGTTTTGAGAGCAGTGGTGATTAAATAAATTACACTAAGCAAAGCGGCGCCTGGGTTCGAACCCACGACCTGCAACTCGTAAATCGGGGCTGTTACCATTGGGCCACCACTGCTCTGAGCAAGAAATTAAAACGCCTTAAATACGAAATGTATAAAAAAAAGTAAAAAAAAAAAACAAACTTACAAAGGTCCAGTGAATCCTTGTAGACAGTTACAGGCTCCGGTAGCAGGGTCGCAGGTCCCGTTATTCTTGCACTGGCAGAGTTCGTCGCAGTTGTCGCCGTAGGTGGGCGGCGCACAAGCCCGCTCGCACGCATCGCCTCGCCAGCCGGCAGTGCACGCGCACTTACCGGTCAAAGGTTCGCAAGTACCACCGTTCATACAGCTGCACTCGTTCTGACAGTTCCGTCCCCATTTTCCGTCGGGACATGCTGCAAGAATGTTGCCATTAGGAATATTATATTTATATAAAAATTCAGAACTTTTATGTGACCTCACATAGTGTCACAGCATTATGCTGAGCGTTGACCGTTTCCGTGGATGTGAAGCAAATTTGAACTGTTGTTTTCTTTGTTTTTTTTTCTTTGGGTCATGTTAAGCACAAACAAATGTTGTTGCGCGTTTAGCTTACGAAATGCTCGTTACATCTGTCTTGAAAAGTAAGCTAGGAATTTCAAGTGGCAGGTACTGCCGAAAAACGTGGATATAAATAATTATACTTTCAGTTTTATCAATGCCGTCCATTCCAAGCCTCGACTAGCTTACACAAATATATTTTCTTTTCCTGTCTTGCAATAATCACTATGTACCACATAAATTTGAAAATGTCGCAACACTGACTCCCAAGATACAGGCAAATGCCTAGTTTGGGGGTCACAGTCTACTCTATTCCTGTACAAATTGTGACTAATAAAATAATTTGAATTTGAACAAACATCAGGAAGCATATTCGTATTTACGTCAATTGTTTCCGCGATATGCTTCGTTAACAATAAGGTACATATTTACTTACTTTAAAATAGGTAAAGTATCCGTCACGAGAAGCTATAAATTTTGTAAATAAATAATTACTACTAAGTTACGCAGCGACAATTCAATCAACAACAAATGATCCCAAATTCAATTAACTCGAAGTAACATACGTGTAATACGAAACTAACGAGCCATTTCACTTGGTCAGGTTATATTTTAGCGATATAAAGCGCTGTCGTCTAATGTTTTGTGGTACTGGAACGCGACTAACTCATGGAACGTAAACATTGGGGCTGCCATTTCGTGTAATTTCACCTTTCACGCGGACGCTTTCAATGCTGTAGAATACTCGGAATCGTCTGACGACAGTAATTAGATGTGTTTGTTAACATAAATATATCGCTAAGAATAAAAATTATTACAAAACTGTCTTTTTTTTATTTGATCCAAAAGTTGCGAACCCCTGAATGTGTGTTTACAAAATTTATAGCTTCTCGTGACTGATGTCACGAGAAGCTATAAATTTCTTCAGTCACTAGGTTTTTGCTACTAAGATTTTTATAAACATAATTCATACTTTCCGCCGTCGCTCGACCGTGAACTATCGAAGACTTAAACATAAACAATCTTTGTCTTGTCGACTATAATTGTCACGTTTTTCTGACAATGAGTACCAAATGTACAGTTTTGGCACGCTAAAAAGACCTACATCGTTAACAAACCAAGGCATTGTTTTTTAAATGAGTTATATAGAGCATATCGCCGGTTTTCGAATAACTTTTTCAGACTAAATATTCCACTCTTCATTAAATATTCATACGACTATAAAGAACGAACTGCACACTTTATTTATTTACAGTAAGTACCTATACAATTTTATAGGCTTTCCGATTGATTGACTTTTTGATTCACACCATTACAATTTTACTTTACTCAGATAAATTCAGATTGCGATTTCTGAGAAGAAAATATATTGTAATACAGACAGCATTGCAAAATAATATAATATAGCTAGTTCCTAATTAAAACTGAAAACAGTATTCGTTACTTACGGCTGCTACTACCCATGTGAGCTCGCATATGTGACAGTAACACCACATTAGCAACATCCTGTTTACAGCGTTATTCATAACCGTAGTTGAATACGGGGAACTCGCTACGCTATTGAAATTTTCTATATAAAACGTAGCTTACATATGTCGCAGGCGGGTCCTCCGTAGCCGTGCGCACAGGCACATGTATTGGGCGCCACGCACTTGCCGTGGATGCAGGACTCCACGCACACCGGCACGCACTGCTTCCCTTCAGAATCAGGAGCGTACCCCGTACAGCACTCCTCAACTGGCCTATATTTCACCAGCGTCTGAGTCTTGAACACCTCTCGAAACTTAATCTTGTATTTCGAACATTTAGGCGGCACATTGAAGCACCATGTGTACTCTTTCACTTGGTACGGCTGTTTTTCTGATACCCGTAACGTTGTTGTGTATCTGGAAAAATATCAGTAATGCTAATAAAATTAAGTGACGTTATGTATTTCTCACTAGTGTCACAATGCAATTACAGGCAAATTGTTTCCGGTGCAGATGTGTTACCTACCTACCTAGAGGTATATGTATAGAGATGCCTGCGGACGTTGTTCTACTGTCTACAGTTACATTATCTGAATCAATAGCTGCTGTCTCACATAACTAATAACTGAAGCGAGAGATGTAGGGAAAACAAAGCATTGCAAAGTCTTAAGGTTCACTGTCAACTGATAAGCATGCACCAACGGATATCGATAATAGTAACATTGAACTGTTATGTTCACATCGTCAACAAGTGTACGTAACGGGGCGCGGGACGGGAAAACTCGATAAAGTTAACTGACCCGATGAGTAACGACACTGATCAGCGACAATCAGTCGCCCCAGCATTCGAAAGTAAATAATAAACAGGCCCTCACTGAACCAATATATGGGTAACAAAGAAAGTAACATGGAAAGAATTTATTAGTTCAAATACAAAAATGTATAAAAATTAAAGTACGTGCCAACAACTCTACCTAACGGATGTGATTTCCTGAGAACTTTGCATGTAGATAAGACCAGTAGCTGCATAATATAGATTCGACAACAGTATAGTATTTTTACCTTAAGAAGCGACGCGCGCTTTACTTGTGGTTACCAAGTGTACAAACACATTGTGAATATGTGTATAAGTGCAAGAGCTCTCGGTACCGTCCCAGACAATGGCGAATTCGGAAGTGTGTGTGTGTGTGTGTGATTTATGTGCTGACGCTACTCGTCTTCTCGCACACATTCACAGAGCGTGTTTGTACACTTGGTTACCTCAAGTAAAGCACGCGTCGCTTCGTGAGATAAAAATACTGAGTTCTAAGATACTAGGTATATATTGTATAGATATTTTCATGTCTGCGTCACTCAACGTATAATATAACTCGATACACGCGTTGAAAGGATAGTGCTCCCAAATCCCATTCATTTGCCAAGTACGCTGGTATTAAAACACCTAATGAAAATTATAAATTAATGTAACAAAAGTGAGTTTTCCCTTTTTATTTAACAATTATATTATTGTTAACCATAAATATGAGTAATGTACACTTCTATCATTGATTTGCGGTTTGCGGCTGCTATTCTAACGGTAAAACATTTCATTAGTATCAAAGTACCCTATTGTACTGTTGTGTACCTATGAACAAGAAAAATATGTACCTATATAAAGTTTATGAGAGCTTAATAACTAATTTGATGTATTGTAACAGAAAAATTAAAATAAATATATGTTTTTAGTCCAGCAGACTTGATCAAACAATAATCAGATTGATGACTTGTCAGATATCAAACCATACACTTACAAAAGCAAGAAGATCTTTCCCGTTCGATTTGTTTTTTTCAAATCTGCAGCTGCTGATTGAGATTGTAAAACCATTACACTAAGTAGTGGTTTTGGTTTGGCTACCATAAAATAATTTAAATCAGTTATCAACCTGCTGTTACACAACTATTACTGTTTTAATTATTATTTACCTCCAAATTTTATTAAATAGCATAACTTTGTTAGTATCTAATGATAAAATACAATATCATCCCAACTAATATTATAAATGCGAAAGTAAGTTTGTTTGTTTGTTACCTTTTCACGCCTAAACTACAGAAACGGACATAGGGTACCTTTCATCCCGAAAAAAAGTGCTGTTCCAGAGGAAAACAACAATAACGTTACTAACGTACTAATAGATGGCGCCACGTGTCATTTTTGGAATCGAAACTTAAGCGGGTGAAACCGCGGGGCGCAGCTAGTGACAAATAAAGGTCAATTAATTGATTAATTAACTCTACAATCGACTAATTGAACAATAAAAAACACTATACCTAATCATTTTGTTGATAAAAACCAACAATCGGAGGAAAACGGAAACTACGACCAATCATCGAATTTCGATTGGCTACTCTTTGCTATAAGTACAGTCGGCATACAAGTTGGTGATTGTTAAAACATTATATGAAAAATTTAAAAACTGATTAGTACAAAATAATGTGATTGTATGCGATTGTCAATCTATACATAGCTATCAGGTCAATATTTTGTTACGCCTTTAAATTAATCACATATTAAATAAAAAGGGTGCTCGGTTCAAAATAAAACTATTTTTTTTTTCAGGATGTATGCGTTTTTCGTTTATTGAACAATATGGATAACTGTGTACGATCATTAGCTCATATTGTCTATGACGTTGACATACTGGTAACTGAAACTTATGAATCATCAAAAGTTGCATTAATGAATACAGATAAGGCAATAGCTACACAATCAAATCAACATACCTATAAAACAATAAGTCTACAAAGACAGTTTATGTTTAAAAAAAAATGTGTTGCTTTGCTAGCATGTCAGAAATCCGTTTGACGTAGTGGCCTATTGAGTCTATGGAGGTGAACCTTTACCTACCCTATTAGAACTTATTACATAGCTGAATTGATACAACTTCTTCAAACAAGATTTAGATTTTCTTTCAGAACTTGTCCAGATTTCATATACAATGTGCTTTATTCATTTCATACCATAGTATGAGACCTCCATACTATATGTTGGGTGTGTCTCACACTCTCAATAACAACAAAACAATAAAAAAAAACCCTTTGTAAGGAAGCAATATTTTGTTCACACTGAGAAAAATCCAAAAGTTTTTCCGAGCCCTTGCAATGTCTAAAATGAGAAGTTGAGATGCAAAACTTATCCAGGACTAAATTCCGAAATCGAATGACGAACAAAGTCATCGTTAATTTTTCGCTCTCTATTTAATTTCACAGTTATGTATTTCTGTTATTAGTAACTGAAGTAGGCAAGTCTTAGATTTCATGCCCCAAAAACATTTCATGGTATCCGTGAATTTCTAATCTTCGACCTAGAAATCAGATCTTTACAAGCCAATGAAGTGTTAAAAAATATAAAAAGGATAAGCGATACCTACCTACCTATACCTTGTGTTGTCATCTGACGTTATGCTGAGCTGAGGCACTTTTGGCATTATAATCTTTGTTTTCTGTTTTTATAGTTTTAAGGTGTATTTATTTTACTGCAATGCTAATAAATGCATTTTTCTTTCTTTCTTTTCTTTCAATATATATGAGAAAAAAAGTGTATAACACACCCAGGCGAGTAGCTGGCTAGACTAGAACGTGCACTGATATGAACGTTTTCACAAAAGTAATTTCAAAGACAATTTTATATTTTGGTTAAATTGTATAGATCATAGGTAGATAAATAAACTATACTCACGCTTCTTGTCTAGTGCAGACATTGGGGCCTTCCAGTAGCGCATAATTAATGCTCACGTGCGCACACAAAACGTACAGCACCAACGACCACATCTCGACTTCAGTTCACGCAATATGACGCCGTATCTCCATAACAAAACTATTGTTTTGGCGTGTTTACGTCACAATGGGCATTCAAATCCAATTCCGTTGCACTTGCAATTATTGCGGGATAGTGTTGCTGAATTTTACCTGAAAATAAAGACTGTATTATGCATCTAATGAAAGAAAGAAAGACAAGTACATTTGTTAAACTGTATTACGAGTATGTTAGTGTTAACAACACAACACCCCTAAATAAATTCTACTAATGTATGGTTTGCCTTTAAGGGAGAAGCGCGAGGGTAACCAGCAAAATTAAAATTTTCTTACGTTTATTGCAATTTGCAAGTCAGTGTCAAGTTGTATATTGAACGAAATATGATTCGCGACCGTAACAAATATGACTTTACAGAATTATAAACATTAAAATCATCAGTACAGCCCTCAAATTCATAATATAGGATTATATGAATTTGAGGGCTGCCGGCTGTACTGATGATTTGATTGATATTTCATGAACGGTAGTAGTAAAAAAATCGTCTTTATATAATTTTATGAATTTCGCGGGCTACCTTAGCGCACCCCCCTCAATAAAGTAAAAGAATAACAGCTTCTATTACATCGTTTTATAATTAAGATAATTATAACCAACTACTTAGTCTCTTTCCAGGCAAGACAAAACAAAGAAGTTGCAAGACGCACCGAAAATGCCTGGAGGAGCTATTAGGCCATGAAAGACCTAATGAAGGATGATCTTCCTTTGTCCCTTAAGAGAAGACTCATTGACGTGTGCATTCTTCCCATCCTCACATATGGTGGCCAAACAAGGTCTGAAAAATCAGCATAGGTCCACGCTCGAAGTTTGCCAGAGGGCTATGGAACGGACTATTCTGGGTATCAAACTAACAGACCGGGTTAGGAATACGACCATTCGTTCCATCACAAAGATAACTGATATCACTTGCAAAGCTGCCACGCTAAAATGGAACTGGGCTGGACACATCTGCCGCATGTCAGACGAACCATGGTCCAAACTTACAACCCAATGGGTCCCTCTTAATGGCAAGCGACATCGTGGCAGGCCCAGATGGAGATGGCGGGATGAGCTGGACTCCTTCAACAAGAATTAGTATTTAGCAGCTTTGAACAGAGAAGTGAAAAGAGAGTAGGGAGGCCTTTACCCTGCAGTGGGACATCACAGGCTCATAATAATAATAAATAACCAATCACTAATTGAGTAGTAACTTCTAGGTAAGAAGCATGAATGTTTATCGGTTTCGTCTATTCCATTGTCTAAATCATCATGGACAGTGCTGGGTTGTTTTTCTTTGTTAATGATTTATTTGTAAACTAGCTTCCGCTAGCTTCGCCCGAGTCGGTAAGAAGATAGTCTATGTGCTTCCATGGTTCAAAATATACCAAATTTCATCAAAATCGGCGCAGCCGTAACAGACAGACAAACATTTTAAAAACTGTTTTTTGTTATAAGTATCGTATTTATTTTCATTGCTTTTAGTAAATCTAGCAAATCTCATCACTAATAAGATAAACGGAAACCTAGCTCAAGAACCTACAACAAGTGACTCAATGGAACTTAGTGTCTAATACCAGCAACCACGGATGAAATTATTAAAATTATTGAGGATTTAAATCCAATTACTAGTTCTGGCATTGGTGGCATAGGTACAAAATCTTTAATATGTGTTAAAAAACTAATTGCTAATGAACTTAATGCATGTTTAAATCTTTGTTTGGATCGAGGTACTTTTCCCGACGACTTAAAAATTGTTAAATTTATCCCTATTTACAAATCTGGAAGTAAGTCTGACCCTTGTAACTACCATCCTATATCTGTCCTTCCTGTTATCTCAAAAATTTTCGAGAAAATCCTTTATCACCGTTAGGAAAGTTTTCTTAAATCAAAAAACTTTTTATATCAAAAACAATACGGTTTTCGACCTCACCCGAATACTCTCTCGGCAACTATTGATCTCGTTACTAAAACTAAAAACAAAATCGATCACAAGCAAACAGCTATAGAAGTTTTCATCGACCTCAAAAAAGCTTTTGATACAATTACTCCCCATCTGCTATTATAAAAACTATCTCACGTCGGTATCACAGGCAAAGCACTCCAGATTTTTGAGTCATACCTGCAAAATGGTAAACAAATTGTAAAAATAGGTCAATATCAAAGTAGTTCACATTCTGTCACTTTCGGTGTACCTCAAGGATCAATTCTGGGGCCACTGTTGTTCCATATTTGTATATCCCAGATTGGCCTCAAGGGAGATATCTCGCTTTACGCAGATGATACAAGTCTTTTTTACTTTGGGCATTCAATCGAAGCTATGATACCATACATCCAAAACGATTTGAATTTACATAATGCATGGTTCCAATCTAACCACCTCACTATTAATACCACAAAAACGAATTATGTTGTCATCGCCCCCAAAAATAAAAAAATAACCTATACTATAATACTTAAAATAAATGATCAATTAATTCAAAGAAAAACTAAAGAAAAATATTTAGGTTTAATTTTAGATAACTACCCGAGTTGGAAGCCTCATTAAATGTAAAATCTTGTCAGTTACAGGAGCTCTTCACAATATAAACAAATGCCTTCCTCGGAAAGTTCGATACATAATTTATAATTCTTTAGTTAAACTACATATAGACTACCTAATAGAAATCTGGGGGATCGCATCTAAATCGAATTTAGAAATATTACAAACAGCACAAAATAGATTAAATAAACAAAATAAAAGTTCTTTATTTTGTCAGTACGCTGCACGCTGACATGAATGCCATATCTAGTAATAAATCCAATTTTACTTTAGATCCGTGTTTACTCGGTTGGTGATTAGTTGATCTTTACTTTTTTTATCATTACCCTATTAATTATTGTAAATCTACTTTTGACGATGTTATTGTACGTTCGTAAACATTTTGTGTAAATTTAGTTTCTCAGTAAGTGAATTATTGTTAATTCGTAATGAGAAATAATAATGTTCTTAAATCATAAAGAGCTGTTATTTTAACATTACAAACAGACACTTCAATTTTATTTATATACTAGCTGATCCGGCGAACTTCGTACCGCCATCGAAATCTGTCAATCCGTTCTCACATTATATCATCAAAAAAGCCGTTCCTGGATACAAAATGTGTGAGAAAATGCATTATCTTTTTTTTTCGTCAATTTTTACCATGTTTTTATAGTTCTTCTGCTATTCAAGACGGAGACAAATCTAACAAATCTAAGATCATACAAATCCCTCTAGCGGTTATTGAGCTATAAACGGTGTAACTAACCCGACTTTGTTTTATATATATATACAGGGTTCCATTAAAATAGATGAACAAATTTTAACACAGCGCTCAGTACTTCTAACTAAAGATATCCAAGCAAAAAAAACACTGATTGAAGTGATTTTATTTTGACCTAAAATAATAAATTGCCGGCACATTAGTGTAATTTCGTTACCTAGTTGATTATTTTTCTTGTAAGTATCTATGCGTTTATTTTATAATTTTTTTTACCATCGTCCTTATTTTGTTGGTCTGAATTATTTCTAAAAGTTTGTCCATCTATTTTAATGGGACCTTATATTAAATAAATGTAAAAGTATAGAATCTATTATATGATTCATATGATATTAAGTGAAGAGCATGAATACAGAATCAAAGTACTAAAACTGTCGTGGGAAGTGGGAAGTGGGAAGGCATTGCAGACAACGAGACGACAGATTGTCCGCTCATCAATATGTTTATTACAGTACGAGGCAGGGCCAGCAGGGCATGAATTGTTGATATGATAACATTCATGTGTGTGTATATTCTTATTGTAATAAAAAAAAAAAACATTTACAATTGAAATCTACAGTGGAGACAACTGGTGAAATTGACGCAATAAGATCATGGAAAGAGGGCGTTTATTATGTACAGTCAACAAAAGAGATAAGTATGCAGGATCGTCGGATATAGTTGAAGTTAAGTAAGAAGCCGATGTAATTTTGTTTTGTTTTTAAGATGAATTTATTTACTTAACCATTTATGTACAGACAAGAAAAAAAAGAACAGAAAATTAGGTACAAAGGTGGTGATTTACCTAAATTACAATATTTGTTGTCCATGTGAATGCTTACAAAACGCCACACAATATACATATAAAAATATGTATGTATATATTCCAGTATCTGAAACTTATTATTAAACTGCTATTACACATTTGATTAATAAAATTAAACAATAATATAATTAATTCTTAATATTAAAAAGAGTGATTCATATACAGGGTGGCAGGGACATCGACGCGCAAACGCTTACCATGGATTCAGTACATGATTCTGGACCCCCCTGCGTTGAAATTTTTCGTCGGCTTTTTCTTAATTTTTACGTATTTTTCTGCATTTTTTTTTACTGTAAACTGTTTAAAATCATTATTTCTATCTGAACCAATGAGATTTTTAATTAAAAAATAGTAAATTCACTTGTTTCACTTAAAACAGCAATGTAAATAAAACTCGAAAGGGCTACCTGATCAGCTGTATTGCTAAAGTTCATTTGCGAGGTCAACACTGTTTTCGTACCTACGCTAGTCGCTTTGCGGAAGATTGCGGGAATCCCCGCGCGGCGTCGAGTCGGCCATGAATCCCAATGAAACTAACAGACGCGTCAGATGAGGCATTTTAATCATCTACATAATTGAATGACCCATTTACTACTTTTATTTTAGATTCGTTATGAGGGGATAATTATTTTTCTAAAGCTTCATCGATTTAAGGGGGAAGCGCTAAGGTAGCCCGCAAAATTAAAATTTTCTTACGTTTTTTGCAATTTGCTGGTCAGTGAATTTCGCGGGCTACCTTACCGCTTTCGCCTTAAGTAAAGAAGATTAAAAAAAAACGTGTAGAAGTGTATTGATAGTCACGTAATTTTTCGATATTTTTTTATTATCAACATTAATTTTAGTTTTGAATGCAATTCAAAACTACTTAAAAAAAAACTCTCTCTCTCTCTCTCTCTTCTTCTTCTTCTTCTTCTTCTTCTTCTTCTTCTTCTAACTTTTATTTCATAAAAAAAATACATCCAATTTTGCAATTAATTTCGTGAGTAGGTAACAAGGTATAACTAAATGAGTTTGTACACTCTAAGGCCAATTCTCGTAATTTAAAATGTTCAAAATCTAGTCGCAGTCTCATCTCGGCGACAAACAAATGTCAAAAACTTGTCAAAATGTAGGGAAATTAGAAGTGTTTTTTGACAGATTGAGACTGAGATCAGACTGCGAACGTTCTTAAAATTACGAGAATTGCCTCCTCTATCATTTTGTTGCTCTGTGTTCGGTGCATGCACTGTAGGTACAGTACATTTCTTTTGCATTTCGCCGACTTTAACGGATTTTTGCCAGTTCCTAGATTTTGTTGATCGCAAACGGACGTGCTGTTTGTCGCGAATTTGTGATCTTAACGTAGTTTTTAAAATCAAAAGTATTTTTCTCTCCGTGTGTGTTTGTGTGTTTGTGTTTGAGAGTGACGTTTCTGTCCGACGCTGAGAGACCGGTGGATTGGAAGATTCGGTCCACAGCCATGGCCAGCTCGCTCACCGGACTTGACCCCATTAGATTTTTTCTTTGGGGTTACGTCAAGGATAAGGTGTTTGTGACCGAGTGCGATACCGCAGCAGAAATGAGAGATCGCATTGTGAATGTGTTTGTGACGCTGCGTGAGGAGTGTGTCCAGGATCCCATTTTTTTGCCCCGTGTCCACGCTGAAACTCTGCGCCGCGCTCAGATCTGCGAGCGAGTTGGTGGCGGCCACTTCGAACCCTATCTCATTAGGAATGAGCGAGATTAAGGTAAGTTCATTAATTAAACATTACTGGATCGCTAAGTTCTCTTCAAGCATCTTTTTTGTTATGAATCCTCATCGGTATCGCTATTTTATGGGAATAAGCTTATTGTTAATTTTATTTCCATAACGGGTACTTAATAAGTAACTACCATCGGTTATCAAGACTAATTAAACATGATTTTATGTGGTAGGTTACGAACCTATCAATGATGTCGTTAGGCGATAATTCGTAGGTACGTTCACGTTCGTCTGGCAGCGGCGGGCGCCGCCGGCGCCGACAGACTTGTGTGTATGTGTGTGTGTAGGTTAGGTAGCGCGAGCGCGCGCGCGCCATCCGCTGAGCGTTTTGATCGCGATGTTTGCAATACATTGCGCGCTCAAAAATGACAATTTTTTTAACCGGTCATTTCCGAGATTAATGACTTTCGTAATTTTATTTAAGGCTTCAGGTGTAACCTTTTCACGCCCTTTGTGCGTCGATGTCCCTGCCACCCTGTATAATCTTTACGTTTACGTAGGTTTGTGGAATTGTGGCTAGGTGTGTATCATGTATGTCGAGTGCATTTGTGTTTACTATTTATATACAAACAAGAAAAGCTTTAACTTTGTACTGGATGAGTAGAACTGGTCTAAAAATAGGATACAGAAAATAGATTATGTTGTTGCACGTATGGAATCCAGTAAGACCGCATAATAAATTATAGAGAAGTTATAATTGCATCGTACTCTCTTTGAAATGTGCATCTCGAAATATCACGCTGATGTTACAAAACGTGGCCCAAATATAATGAAGCTAATGTTACAAAGCTTGCCCATAATGTGTGTGCAGTGCCTAAAAAACTAACAGAATCAGGCAATCAGACATGTCTGGTAAAACAATTATCTCGAAAAATACTTTGCTGCACTGGTAATTAGCTCAGCTCTGAAGTATCACGATTAATTGAATAAGAAAATTGAAATCAGTGGGTTTGAGAACAGTTTGTATTCATACCTACTACGCATTACCCACAAACTTAAGAATATAAGTTACTGTTATTTCCCTACTTATTAGTTCGTAATTATTTGTTTGGTTTGTCCTCTTCTTACTGTAGGGTAGGTACCTACGCTGACCAAAATACATTACCTACATAGCAAGATATTGGATTAGTAATTCTATACTTATCTATACCAACAGCGGATTCGTAAATTATTTGTTTGGTTTTGTTCTATTAGCAAAAGTGGACTTACCACTTTTGTTATTCGACTTTCGTTGCTGACCGTACCAAAAATAATATTTCTTCCTTTGGCCGTTCAATTACAACTTTTGACCAATTGGTATAACATCGCCGAATACCTAATAAGCAGTTAGGGAAAGACTTTTTCTAAACAAGATGTGTTTTGTCTAACAATAAAATTGGTATTCATTAATTTGGGTTTTTCAAAAGTTCGGTACAGACTATCGACTCTGTGACCTGCGCAGAAGATAGTTTAGAAATCTATGCTGTATGTGATAACCATAAAGTTGTATACAGAAGAAGAAAAGGCCTAAAAAGCGTAAGCTGACCACGTGAAAGGTTGACCAGCGCAGCGCTGTTAACAATAGATACAGCAAGATAATTAGCAGTGACTTATTATTAATTCAATTAGTAGTTATAGCTCCAATTATGAATGAAATGAAAGTGCATCAACTAGTTTTATTGATACGCATGGCATGGATGGCTTGAACAGTAAGTAACGGACTCCATAAGTGCAACTATCATCGACCCGTGTCCAGTCACATTACGGTCAAGTCCGCGAAGTGGAATTGGGCTGGTATCTAAAAGTGATAAGCCAGTTTTTCGGAGTTAAGTCGCGAAAATTAAATGCTCAGTAAGCACAGGAATGAGGAAAACATCGTGAGGAGACTTTTGAGTATGATTGTGGATGGCTATAAGAGGGGAAGACCGAAGAAAGGACGGATGGAATGTTTGAAAGATGACAATGACAAGACTAGAAAGAGTCGACTGACCGAAATGACGACTAATAGAAAATTAAGTATGGAAAAAGAAGACTCCAAATAAATTGTGATAAGGGCAAGAGTTTCTTTTGAAAGAACCTGAACCGATGTTTATGCTCAGCAAAACATTACCGCTAAAGGATTTATACGGGCGTAGACTACTGCAGCCATTTTATTTAACCGAGTCGACAATCCTTGGGATAAAGCTGTCTCTGCAGACCGTGCTGACTTCGTCCATAAAAATAATTGATTGAACTCTTGCTCAAAATACGCTGCTGATACGGGCAGTTTTACGTTTGAATTTATTTCTAGGTCGGCAAATATTTAGACATATGTACTTATAAATAAAACAGAGACCGCTTAGCTCGCAACAGTCACTGTGCATAATATCAACGTGGGAGTAAGATTAGCAAAAATATCCGGTCTGAGAGTCAAAAATACCCACTCGACGAAAGATAGTAATAATCTATCCTTTGTTGAGTGGATAGCCATTCTGGGTAGTATTGTCTTTAAATGATCACTTTTAGCGATAAGACCGCCCATTGTATCACCCCTTTCTTCATTTATATCTGTAATATTTATGGTGTACACATAGAATTATTAATCTAAGGGTGTACATAATAAAGAGTATTTCTATTCTATGTATTATTTAGTCAGAAAAACTGGCCAAGTGCGAGTCGGAATCGCACACAAAGGGTTCCGACTTCCGTACCACAAGGCAAAAACACGTTTGTTGTATGGGAGCGGCAAACAGAAATACATACATCATCTGTGAAAATTTCAACTGTCTAGCTATGTGCTACAGTGGAGTCTTAGTAATAGGGACCGTTTTTACCCTTTGGGTACGGAACCTTGAAAAATACCCGGTCACACGACTAAGGATAGAATTGTCTCCGGATAAATAGGCATATTTAGACTAGCTGCACCCTAATTACGTAACACACTATCTATCAATCACAATTTGTCTGCTCAACAACGTAAATAACGCAATGAATTTTGTTGAACTGTCAAAATGAAAGCCGTTCCTACTGTTAGTTAGTGTGTTACGCAAATTTTACCCCACAGGTCTTTACAATCAAGGTAAGGGAAGTTTAAACTGTGTTTAGCAGCATTGAAAACAGTGCTTTTTGTTGACTTGTAATTACGTAGGTGGTTATTATAGGCATAGTATATTCCAAAAATTGGTTTAGTTGACCAATAAGTTTAAAATTAATATACCTACATAGTTACCTGTTCAGCAATGTACAGACGCCAGCACATCAAGCTACCCGAAACTGTCAAGTTTTCCCAATCAACTTTGAACCTTATGCTTTAGCGATAAAGTTGAAAATCTATTAAAGTAATTTGACAGAATGTAGTAAGTTGATGTGCTGGATCTGTACTTCACGTCCTACAAAATCACTGTCTTGTCTAATTAATATTTCAAAATAAACTACTACTTCAAAACTGTATTTTTCAGTGTCTTTATAATACATATAAAAGAACATGCGTCCAAGAGGCACTCACAGTGAACTAAGTACCTAGGAGCAATAAAATATGTCATTTCATTATATCCGACGAACGTGCCTATAATACGAATATTATTCATGTATTAAGTAAATTTATTTCATGGTTTTCCCCGCTTTGTTACAAAAATATAAATTAATTAATTGTTGTGAAAATGAAATAATATAATATGGTCAATATTATATTATTTCATTTTCACAACAATTAATACCAACATAGCTATCAAAAATACCTACACGATTAGCGTTATTGTTATAAAATACATACATAATTGGTGTAGATTATGAATGGCAGTAGTACGGCGTCATATGGATATGTTTATCTACCGTTAAGTTTACAAGTAGGTCAAACGAGCGCAGATTGCTTATTTAACAGAAACGTGAGTAATGAATAAGTAACATTCTATGTTCGTTGCGAATATTGTCAAAACACGAGTCAGTGATGTTTGAAGACTAAAACAATTGAGCCCATCATGTCATGAGTTAAACAGGTCACCGCGCCAGCGTGTGGGCATGGGCAAATATACAGGCATGCGGTGCAAGGAGCGAAAGTGGAGCGATTACTGTACTCGTGCGAACGCCTACGAAGTACGAACACGCCTTGTTGATGATAATAAAGGAATCGTTTACGAATATAACGTCGTCGACGTTATTAATACTTGATTTGCAAATATTAAGCGTGTTCGTTAACTCGTTAGATATAGGTACTCTAGTTACCTACTACATACTTGCAAAAATTAGATAAAGGAAAGCTACTTGATTTATGAAAATCAACGACCATCCCTAAACATTGGAATTAGTAAATGAGTTATTGCTCATGACCTGAACCACATACAAAAAGCTATTACCAAAGAGATCTGGATGCGACGCAGACGCATCCGCATTTCATTCAGGATGTAATGATAATGTATCAAAGATAACGAAAACATTAAAGGGTCCACTTTTTATTTATGTGAATAATTCGGACAGACAGATAAGTTAAAAAATCCTTCAACACAACGACGACTTTCCAATATCCACACCGCCTTAGCATTGCGTGGATGCTTTTCTCGGGCTTGGAGCCGGTGCCAAAAGTATAGGTTCTGTACCGATACTTAGCGGATCTTACCATTTCAGTACCTGGGTACTGGTAAATCTGTTTTCTTGAGAAAATATTTGTTTGGTACCGGTTTTGAATAGAATAGGACATTTATTTTGCAAATATGCGTAATACATAGGATAATGAAATGGATAATGATATTAGGTGTTATAATACATTAAAGCTAAGCCATATTTCACCATTCGACATGTAACATTTATATTATTAACATAGTGAATGTATGTAATGTTTAAGCGTTTGGTCAGCCCAAAAGCCATTGGTCTTGGCCATATTCATCTAAGTCCTACCTTAAAAGAGGCATCATAAATGTTTTGAAGCTTTTCCTGGAGATCACAAAAATTTTCAGCAAAAAGCACTAGGTCATCTGCAAATCTTAAGGCGAAAGCGCCAGGCTACCTTAGCGCTTCCCCCTTAAGTGAGATAGGTAGGCACCATTGATATAAATACGGCAATAGTACCAATCTAGGACTGCTAAGTTTTGGTGAAATGGTGTCGCCCTGTCCCACTCCCCACTTGATCGACACTGGATTAGATAGCGAATGTATGCGGACCTGCAGAGTGGCCGAGATGTATAGTTCCCGCAGCTCATCCACGTAACGGGAATCGATGTGGCAGCGATGGAGAGCGAGGAACACGGCCCAATGCTCGACACTGTCGAAGGCCTTCTCGTAATAGACGAAAGCAATGCACAGGGGTCGGTTGTATTTTTGGCATTTCTCCATTAGCTATTTTACCGTGTGGATATGGTCGATGGTCGAATATCCGCTGGGGAAGCCCGCCTGCTCGATGGGCTGGGCTTCATCAAGCTCACGGGTAAGCCGATTTGTAACGATTTAAGCGAATAACTTGAATATCTGAGAGAGGAAGCTAATGGAACGGTAGTTAGTTCATTTTGTTACCTTTTTTGTGAATGATGGTGGCAATAGCGTTAGATAATATTAACTACCTATATTATTTTATACTTTACTAGTGGCTTCGCCCGCGTGATGTCGGAAAATATCCCACGGGAACGTACTACCGGGATTAAAAGTGTCATGTTAATCTAGGTTGTTAACTAGGGATCCCTTCTTTTCGCATAATATTCTTTTTCCTAATATACTTTGGCATAACGATTTTGGCATAATTTGTTTTGCCATAATAATACTTTGCCATATTTTTTTGGCATACAGTTTATGTTGGCATAATTATCTCGAAGGCTAATTTGTTTTGGCATAAATTTAATTCGCATAACGTTACTAGGCCTAATGATTATTAGCATAATAATATTTAGGCATACAATTAATAGAAATAACGGAAACATGATCGATTTAGTAAAAAGGCAATGAGAACTTACGATGCAAGAGCGAGCGAAGGGAGCTCGGGAATTGGGGCACCCCGACTCGGACAGGTTAGGTTCCTTTAAACCCTGCAGACAGAAATAGGGGCCCCGCGGAGCGGGCCTCCGTCGACTACGCCTTATTATTATTGTTTTGCTTAATAAAGTTATGCTTTAGAATGTTATGCTTAATAAAGTTATGGTTAGAGTGTTATGCTTAAAAATGGATGCTTTAGAATGTTATGCTTAATCATTATTATGATTAGAGAAATTATGCGTAAAAACATTATGCGTAGCTTACGCATAATGTTTACTATGCGTAAATAATTTATGCGAAAATACAGTATGTTAACTAACAGAGGGCGTTCCCGTTAACCCGCAATAGTATAGCATCCATACATGCTAAAAAAAATATTACCATTCGAAAATAAAATGTTTTTATTTTTTTTTATATTAAAATATTCACTAAAAATCGTAAATTGATACGTTAAAGAAACACTCTGTACACGCGTACTTGAAGGACAGCAATGTCGGAATTTATTTAATTAAATAAATTAGAATTAATTAATGAATTAATTATCAATTTACGATTTTTAGTGAATATTTTAATATAAAAAAAAATAAAAACATTTTATTTTCGAATGGTAATATTTTTTTTAGCATGTATGGGTGCTATACTATTGCGGGTTAACGGGAACGCCCTCTGTTAGTTAACATACTGTATAATTAGGACAAACAAAGGTATGCCAAGTTATATTAGGTCTTAAAATTTTATGCAAATGGATAGGGAACCTGTTAACAAACTGTCTACCAAATTTCATCCAAATCCGTTCTGCCGTTTTTGTGCCAATCCGGAACATACATACAGACAAATAGACAAACGGACAAAAATTCTAAAAACTATATTTTCGGCATCAGACTCGTTGAACACCTCATAACAATTACTTTTTTTTTTATATTCAATGTACAGTTTCGCCTTTGTTATTTTATTATATGCAGAGATCTAATTTTTCTTTTGAAATAATTGTTCATGCAACATTTGGATGCACATTATGCATTTACTTACTTATTAACTTGTAGTGATTAAGATAACATTCTGTAAGTAGTTGTAACTCCTGTGATGAGTCACAGCACTTATCTTTTGTTTATCACAAGGAAAACAAAAGATAGGTTTTGTTCATACTAGATAATTTTGTGTGAAAGAAATTAAACTGTTCCAGGAATTGAAAACATACAGTTGGCTATATTTTTAACCGACTTCAAAAAAGGAGGAGGTTTTCAATTCGGATGATTATATATAAATATATTTTTTTTAATATAATTATGTTCGGGCATAACTCCCTCATATAATAGACGGATTTGCAAAAATTGTTTTTTGTTCGAAAGAGGTTTATTTCGAAATGATCCCATTTAAATTTGTAAAGATCTGACGATGAGTTTCGGAGACAGACAACGGAACTCTTCAATAAATGTCAGCAAATCAACCGCGATTGCTGCTATATGCATTGTTTACGCAATCACACAACATAACATCACGCTTGTACCCTTTAAAGGGTAACACTCCCTCCTCAGATGCGTTCAATAGCTTCCTGTCACTGATATTCACATAGCAAGTAGTGTTATATGTATTTGTTTGGGGTAGGTAGGTACAACTAAAAAGTGATAAATAAAAACTTTTTTACAAAAAAAAACAACCGACTTCCAAAAAAAAACAGTACAAAGTGAAAAATAACTTTAATTTCGAAAGTCGGTATCAAAAAACGCAAATACAGAACCAACGACACCGACTTCCGAAATTAAAGTTATTTTTCACTTTGTAGTGTTTTTTTTTTTGTACAAAAGTTTTTATATAATTTTTAAAATTCTTGTTGCTTATTTAACCAACTTAATAAAATAAGGAAGTTGCCTGAATAAATATATATTTTTCCAATGTCCTCAATTTTATGACTAAAACCATGATCTAATTGGTGTTTCATAATAATGAGAACAACCTGATGGTAACAATCCAACACCCAAAATAAATAAAAACACAGTTGTTGGAAATATGTTAAGCAGATGTTGTCACTGCCAATTGTTAGAATATTGCTCATACCATAGTACAAAAAAAATAGTTAGACATCTGCTAAACTATATACAGAGATAAATTTCAAAAGCTGTACTACCATCCTTTTTGGTGTTTTATAGTACTAATCAACCATGTTTTTCCATAAAATACAAAATAAGTTATCAGTAAATTATGCAGAAGTAAGTACAATGCGTGCCACGTAAGAAGAGACTTGACCCCGCCTCCCCCGCCTCTTTCCGCCGCCCCTATGACGTCCGTTCCCGTCCCGCACTCAGACCTCATACCGCTAAAGATACCTAAAATCGTGTACTGAGCATGTCAAACCACGTGGTGTGTCAAGTCTCTTCTTACGTGGCACGCATTGTAAGTGAAAACTTATTTTGCAAGTGACCCCTAGAGGCTATTTAAATAAAGGCCAAAGTTCCTGACTCACCCGATAACTGGTTATAATATAATATTAAAAAAATCTGGAGTTTAAATGTATTACTGAAAACTCTAGGATTGTAATCATAGTTAGACAGACCCTTGATCCTGAAATATCAACCTCAAAATAAGTACACATTTTGAGAGGGATATTTCAGGATCCAGGGGCTAAGAAGTTGGGTCAATTTGATTTTAGACTAACTTGACTAATTTCAGATCATCTAGTCAGTAAAAGTTTAGAATTGAAAGTTAACTACCGAAAATGTTTAAAACCAAAACATTGGCAACTTTTTTTTTTACAAACTCTATGCAATGCATGCTTTTGGCAACAATAAACAATTCATGGGCGAAGTTTTTTGAACAACAAGAAATGCCTGTCGTCATATACCTCATCTACCTAGCCTTTTCCCAACTATGTTATGGTTGGCTTTCAGTCTCACCGGATGGGGCTGAGTTATAGTATTTTACATACAGTGACTGCTTATCTGACCTCCACAACCTGGTTACCGGTTAATACAATATCTTAGGTAAACCTGGTTGTCAGACTTTCAGGCTTCTGACAACCCATAACAACTGTCAAAGGTCTATAAATGACCGCCGGGACCAACGGATTAACATACTTTCCGAGGCACGGAAGGGTCTTGGTATGTAAAGATGGTCGCCCATCCACAGATCAACCGCGGCAAGCGTAGCTTAACCTGATGGATCGACCCGTGCGACTATTATTACTTAGCCGCAAGCCCCAACCCGTGCGGCTGTTATTACTTAGCCACAACCCCTCTCTGGAGCGGTTCCCTATCCATTTGCATAAAATTTTAAGACCTAATATAACTTGGCATACTTTTGTTTGTTCTAATTATATTTTCGTATAAATTATTTACGCATAACAGCTTACACATAATTTTTTTACGCATAATTTCTCTAATCATAATAATCATTAAGCATAACATTCTAAAGGATACATTTTTTAAGCATAACACTCTAAAGCATAACTTTATTAAGTATAACATTCTAAAGCATAACTTTATTAAGCATAATAATAATAATAAGGCGTAGTCGACGGAGCCCCGCTCCGCGGGGCCCCTATTTCTAAAGGAACCTAACACGAAGGGGATGACGGGGGCTCGTTCGCTCGCGTCCGAGTCGGGTTGCCCCAATTCCCGAGCGCGCTTCACTCTCTCTTGCATCCTAAGTTCTCATTGCCTTTTTACTAGGGATGCATCCGATACCGATACCGATACCGATATATCGGCGATACTTCAGGTTTGCCGATATATCGGTATCGGCGATATTTTTATGGCCGATGCAACGATACTTTTACGCTTTAAAAATGTAATGTAAACGCGCGTGTTGTCCCGTCTATTTCGTTGCAAACGAGGCACGAACTAACATGCTCGGGGAAACCCCGCGCTTTATTCAATGTTTTGTTTCGCCCGCCCGCTTTGGCCTCGCACTCGCACATCTATCCCATTTCGTTAGGTTGAATGTTGTTGCGCGTAGTATCTTTCCATGCAAATAAGATTTTTAATTCCATAAAAATCTTATAAATGTTAATTTTGATTACTAAAACTATTAATTAATTGTGTTTTATTTAATCTACCTTCCTTTTTGAATTCAGTAAGCGTATCGGTATCGGTATCGGTATCGCCGATATTTTTATAAGAGTATCGGTATCGGTATCGTATCGGCAAAAAGGCGTATCGCGGCATCCCTACTTTTTACTAAATCGAGATATGTTAGACCTTGGGGCACCTCGACTCTTGGAAAAAGTGATTCAGAATCCTAATTTTAGTAGTTTATTCGAAGTATTGAAATAGTTGTAAAACACCATCCTGGATTTTATTTTTTGGCAAAAAAGATTGTTCAAGAAATAAAACACCAAACCATTGAAATAGATAAACTTGATGTAAAAAAGAAAAAATTCACGGACAAACAATAGGATTGAAAAAATTATTAGTAAAAAAGATGAATATACTTCGAAACTTGCATATTTACAAGCGATTGTTAAAAATATACACCTATAATAAAAATACATAGTTAAGTTACATAATGTTATATATATAATAAATCATTAACATGGAAATCCAAAATATATACGTAAAAATAACTCAAATTTGTTTCCGTTATTTCTATTAATTGTATGCCTAAATATTATTATGCTAATAATCATTAGGCCCAGTAACGTTATGCGAATTAAATTTATGCCAAAACAAATTAGCCTTCAAGATAATTATGCCAACATAAACTATATACCAAAAAAAAAAATATGGCAAAGTATTATTATGGCAAAACAAATTTTGCCAAAATCGTTGTGCCAAAGTATATTAGGAAAGAAGGGATCCCTCTGGAGCACAAATACTATTTAGGGTTAAGGTTTCACACAGGCCCATATATATACACAAAATGTCACCACCACCTTTTTACCTATTTTTCTGTACTTTTTATTTTTTCTTGTCTGTTTATATATAATGCATGTACATAAATGATTAAATAAATAAATCATTTTTTTAAATAAATGACTCATGACTAATGGCCAAGATAATTTTAGGTCAGTGGGTCGTCTTAGGTAAAATGTAATATTAGAAATTGCACAGAAAGTAGGCAATGTAAACAAAATCTAGGTCATTGATAGAGAAAGTGGTGCATTAAATTCACAATGCTTAGAAATGTTTGTGCTTAGTTTAAACATTCAATAATTCTTAAGTAGGACGAACTCTACTTTAAAAAAAAGGTTTTATTTTTTATTTGTTGATGTGGAATAGTTAATCTAATGCAAATAATGACAAATAGAAGTACTTATGTGAAAAGTTCCTTCTAATATTTTATTACATTGTTATTAGTTACAAGGGAAGTTAAAGTGTGTTGTTAAAAATGTTTATAGCTTCAGGGAGAAATGGCCAATGACATTGACCATAGTTGTTTATGCTTAACCCTACCATTAAGCAAAATATTTATACCTACATAATCTTATCATTAATGTATTTCTATTTATACACCTAGAACAGAGTAATCTACTATTTATTTATTTATTGCTGTCAATGGTTGATTATCTTTAGTTAGCTATTTTTCTTTTATTTGGTTTAATAGCTATAAATAAGAAAATCTAACATTCCTAATAGGATTTCCTATTGTCTTCTCTATTACAATTAGCTACCAAGTGTAATTTCAATGATGCATGCTCAAATAATTCGGATTGGGACCACCCTAGTCTAAATGCTAAAAGTTAAAAACACAACAAGCAATCTTATCTAAAGTAGAATAGAATACACCATAAAATTATTAACAAAAGAATATACGAAATACTTTTTGATTTGCAAAGTATTCCGTCTTACTTTGGTTTCAACATAAAAACTTGTCATTGACATAATTTTGAGACGATAATCTGAAAGTATACGAAATTATAGCGACTCATAAAAATTACTTACACTGAAATCTATTTGTTTAGAGATTGACCGCAGTATGAATCACTGTTTCACAAAAACTATACACGATGCAGAAGTAGTTATTCAATGAATTGGCCGTTTCATCGCCATAATATCCGTAGCGACCCTGTTCTGCTTTGGAATCACTCACGGATACACTCAGTAAAGTACAGATGGTTGATGAAGCAAAAATCAAAACATTCGGAGTAAAGTCGAGTGCAAAATAAAGCGGACAATTTGCTAGCACAAAGTAAATAAAAATCGGCTGTGATACAGCAATGAACGAAACGAAATGACCGTCAGTCAGTACTTATCCTTATCTATGGAAATGACTAAATGAAGCACAGACTACAAGAAGTATCAAGTAAACTCTCATTGACCGACTGATTGATGTGACGTCTAATTTGACAGCGTGCGGACTAAAAAAAACCTACCAACAATACCATAGACATTCAGCCCGAATATTCCACACAAGTATTTAGGTATGTTCATTCGAAAAGTACTAAGTGTAACCGAAATAGACTTATGCAGGTTAAACTTAGCCAAAGCGAGAACGAAATCATTTAGCTAAATAATGTGTTTTTCAGATACCGTAGGAAGGATCGTATTGTAGTCCGTAGACTAATTCTCTGTCTAGACCGAGAAAAAGACAGACAGTAAGTTCATATACTATTGATTGATATAACGATATAACATGAAATAGTCATTCAATAGAATTTTATGAATTTAGAGGATTGTATGGTTGGTTTTAATTATTACAATTCGTTACGGTCACGAATCATATTTTGTCTAACTTACTACCTACCTAAAGAAACTGACCTACAAATTGCAAAAAAATGTAAGAAAATTTGTATTCCGCGGGTAACCCTTTCGCTACACGCGGTAGGAGTCTATTGATTTGTAGAAATCTTCACGTACGGAAAAATTGATATGCCCCCTGGATGCGACTTGTTATCAAAAAAGGAAAGCAAGAGAAAGAGTGCATCCTTTTTCCCTGCTATGTGCCGATTTCCGAAAAACTCTTTGTCAATATGAATACTGAGTTTCGAGTTTTAATCGGACCGCGCCTTTAAATTCTTTCATACAAACTTGAAGGGAAGTTTTGGAAAAACTACTCATGTTTCGTGGATTGCAAACGCAAATTCATCAAAACAAGTGGTGAGATTTGTGATTTGACCTTGCAACAAAAAATTGTAACCATAAACTATAAAAATATTTTGTGTTGTGGTATCGCAGATTCTCAGCTGTCCTCACCGTGCTTTAACTGTCACTAGTGAGGTCACTAGCACCATGGTCACTATAGTTGCCGCCGGATAAGAAAAAAATAAAACTTATTGACCCGACTTGTACTAAAAATTCCGCAAAACTTCGTTAGAGATCGCTCGTCATTCAAAACAGTCGCTAACAATGCATCGGTCGAGTTTCATAATACCCAACACTTATCCCAACGGCATAAGTAAGAAATAAGTAAATTTGAATAATGATTGTGATATTTTTTTAAACTTTCAAATATACATATTCAAACAATGAAATATGTCAGTGCTATTGTTTATGTATTTAAAAAATAATTTTCGTGGTGTGTTTTTTTTTTTTCAAGATTACTTATGTTTTCGACTTATATTTTAATATAAAAACATGCCATAATTGGATTTATTTATTTAGCTTCAACTTAGATTCATAGAAGTATACAAGTAATTAAGATAACCGAATCTTAAAGTTCTTACCAGAAAATTAGATTTTTTGGGTTATGCCCTCATTCTCGGCGCTGTGTATGACGTCAGAGCGAGTCAGGGGCGCATTACCTGTTCGCCATTTTGTAATTATTATGTACTTAACGCATCCTTCGTCTCGAGTGTCATTCCAAATCTGCCGGTCGATTCTGTAAAAATCTCACCGTGAAAACTGAGGTGAAGTGAGTTTGTTTTTGCTAGGAATTGACACTATTGACAGGTCACTCCACGTTCACTTCACCTAAGTTTTCACGGTGAGATGGTTACAGAATCGCACTGCTGATTTGCGTGTAGGGTTGACAGAGCGTACTCCATACTCGGAAAGTTTTCACGAATATTTGTTGTTATTTTGTTACTGTTAATTGTTTTAGTGTTTTGTTTTTGTTAGTTTGATACTGTTTTGTTTTATTTTTGTTATTGTTAATGAGTGAAGAAGTGAGAATGGATCCACCAACAACCCAAAAAAGGCGACGACAGAGAATCGTTGAACCTCAAGCAGGTTGGTTAAATTATTTTTAATGTATACCTATGAAATAATTGACTAATGACATTTTTTGCTTAAATGAAGACTCCAAACCCAAAATTGTTTGTATGTAACTTTTGGACACAATAAACGTATTATTTCCGTATTCTTTATTATTACATGTTATTATTATTATTATTTGAAATAAATGATTTGACTTTGAATTTTGTTTAAGAGTTTTATTGAGTAAGTACCTTCCAAAATAAATACGACTGAATATGGTTTTGGTCAAAAGGTTTGTAACTCATTCCTAGTATTTCCTAGTGAACGCGTCAAGGACGCCCCTTACCGCGATACGTTTGTTATGATCGTGTTAGCGACACTTCCTTTACATTTTTTTCGTATCGTTTTGAAATATTGGAATACATTGGTAGACGGGTGTGAACGACTTTTATTTTTTTCTTATCCGGCGGCAACTATAGTCACTACTTCATTAGTGTCAGTACTCAGTAGTGTCACTGTCATTGTCGTAAGTGTCAGTCAAGTTGTACGCGTATCTTTTTTTGCTGTTTTTGTGATCTTTCATAATCCATTGAGATTTAAAGAATTCCGATATTTGTAGTACGGTAACGCAGTTTTTGTAACGATTTTTTTTCAATGGCTGAAGCAGGCCCAGTCAACTGTGTTTGGATTGGTTGGCTCAGCTTGTGGGTTTGATATAGGGCTTCCAGTACCAAAAAACAAATCATAAAAATTCGATGTTAAATGGCAACTTTAACGTTTTCTGTCAGACGTCAAAGTTTAAATGATAAAATTCAAACGGTTCAAAACAGTTAATCGCTTCGTGTTAATTTGTTTTTGTTGTCGTTTTGCCTGTATTTCATGTGATTTTCCGTTCAAAGTGCGTCGAGTTGAGTATTCTTCTCCGCTTTTGCATCGAGACTTCGCATACGGGACCCTTGACGCTGCATTGGTTGTTTACCGAGCCTAGTTACTCTTATTTTGTGTTTCTTGGTCAGTGAATCGGTGAAAAATTATGAGGGACAGTAACCGAAAATGTGCGAAATGCAATGCATCCACAGCACAACATTCGGACCTGGTCTTACATCGTTTCCCGAAACCAGGACCTTCCAACGTAAAGCGGTATGTATTTATGTAATTTAATTCAAAGTATGGTACAAAATTCAATCAGCATTAAAATTCTGTCATTGATAAAAAACTAACCCTAAAATTATGTTTTTAGGTTGGTAGCTTGGGCAAAGTTTTGCTACCCCGAGGAGAACTGGAATTCTGTGGAATTTCAGAGAAGCCTCTATGTAAGCCATAAAATGCTTTGTTCGAAGCATTTTCCCGAAAGTGCATTTGTTCAAGACCATTTGCAAAGGAAAAAGCTGCATAGATATTCTATTCCATCTGAACTCTCCTTCACATCAACACACAGCTCTCCAGTTGAGATGTCCATTGCTGAAACTGGAACCAGTCAGCAGCCTGGAACTTCAAGAGCATCTGAATCAATTGACTTATCTGATGTAAGTTTTATTTAATTAAATATGTATTAAGTATGTTGCAAATGCCTCGTTGGTGTAGTGGTTGCAAGTGCTACTGCTGAGCATGCGGTCCTGGGTGCAATTCCCAGGTTGGCCAAAAGTGTTATTGGGTTTTCCTTTCTGGAATTTCTCAGTAGCAGCCTGGTGTCTGGATTGGTGCCTGGTTGCTGGCAATATGCTCGCCCCCTATTACATGGGACTTAAACATAACTGGCGAAAGGTGGGTGTACTTAGGTACACCTACTAACCTTTTGGGGAAATAATGTGTGATGTTATGTGATTATGTTTACATTTTATCATTACATTTTGTCTGTCTTACATTTTTTCTTCTAAAATTTCACATGATTTTGTCTGTTTTAGTATTCACATTTGGAACAGCCCGGAACTTCAAAAGCAACAAGTTCATCTATTGATATTATACAGACTCAAAACTCATCTGGTGTAAGTAAAATTTTTTTTATACATAGTTTTAGTTTTCTGTTCCATACTAAAATCGCCACCTTTATAAGATCACTCTTGTATCCGTTAGTTGTCACAGTTTTTTTTTTCAATAACTACTTACATGCTGAAAGTAGCTTTTAAGCAAAAACATGTATGCTCTTGTTATTTTGTATTTTAACATCTTTTTATACCATATTTTTAAGCAAATAAATATTATTATTATTATTAGAGTCATGAAATTATGAAACTATTACATTATTTATTATTTACATTCCTCTATTTTTTGTTTTAGTTTAAATCCATTGAAAAAACTGATCGAGAAAAGCGACTAATAAACAAGTGCAGAAGAAACTTACGGAAAATTTGTAGCCTACAAAAAAGAATAAAAAAACTGAAAACACAGAAGATTTTGGAGGCTCTCATTGATGACGATGCAGTACAAGAGTTGTCAACTGACCTGACTAGTTCTTTTGCTGTTTTATTACAAGGGCAAATGTTAAATTGCAAGAGAAAAACAAGAGGACGCCGTTGGAATTTGCATCAAAAAATTCTCTCTCTAAGGCTATACAAAAGGTCACCTGCCACATACAGACTACTAAGACGTCTGTTTTTTCTACCTTGCCAAACAACACTCAAAAACTTGTTGAATAAGATTCCTTTAAAACCTGGCATCAACAATCATCTTTTTGATGTTGTGAAAAGAATAGCTGCACAGAACAACCCTATAGACAATGAGTACAGTTTGTTGTTTGATGAAATGTCGATTAGAAAAAATTTGAACTACAATTCAAAATCTGATCAGATAGACGGATTTCAAGACCATGGAGAAGAGCATGGACGAGATCCACAAATAGCAAGTCATGCTCTAGTATTCATGATTTTATGTGTGAGAAAAAGAATGAAACAGCCTGTGGCATATTACTTGTCAGGAGATCATGTCACTGCAGACAGATTAATGGTCTTGATCAAAGAGGTATGTTATTGTATTGAAATTATTGTATTTACTGTTTAGTTAAGGCGAAAGCGCCAGGGTAGCCCGCGAAATTCAATTTTTTTTAGGTTTTTTGTAATTTGCTGGTCAGTATTAAGTTGTACGTTAATTTATATATGAATCGCGGCCGTAACTAACATGTATTTACAGAATTATAATCATTAAAGTCATTAACACATCTCTCTAAGACCACGTAAGTCCTAAGAATAACTGTTTCATGAAATTATCATTCTTCGGACTTACGTGGTCTTAGAGAGGTGTGTTGATGACTTTAATGATTATAATTCTGTAAATACATGTTAGTTACGGCCGCGATTCATATATTAATCAACGTACAACTTAATACTGACCAGCAAATTGCAAAAAACGTAAGAAAATTTGAATTTCGTGGGCTACCTTAGCGCTTCCCCCTTAACTGAAAATCATTTTCTATTTTTGACCCTATGTTTAGCATAGTTCTAGTCAGCTATAGCCAGGAACTGATAAAATTGTATAGTGCAAAAGTTACCATGGTGTTGCGTGGTGGTTGTTTCTAAGTAGGTAATAAATATATACAATGTTTTTTGTAAAATGATCATCATGCAGCCAGGCATGGCACAAGTGTATTTACTACGCGCGTGAAATTCATTGCATACTTGTTTGCTCATTGTACAAATGTACACTATAAACAGGTCCTCTACATATCAATATATATAAAAATGATTGAATTTTCCTACTAAATATTATTAACCAAACTTAATTTTCTTATTACAGGTCCTCCACGCTTGTTTTGATGCGGGCATCACAATTGCTGCAACTGTTTGTGATATGGATGGGGTAAATAGAAGAGCACTATCACAACTAGGGGCATCTATTGAACAACCATATTTTAAATTTGAGGAGCATGAAATTGTTGCTCTACATGATACGCCCCATCTTCTCAAATGTTTTAGAAATTTATTTCTAAAATACAACATTAAATGCAGCACTAATGTTGAGTGCAATGGAAAACAAATTGCAGGTAATAATATATTTAAATTTTATACTTTTACTGAGAGTATTACCACTAAGAAATTCTCATTTTTAATTGACACACATGTATTTAGCTGACTAGTAACATTGAAAAAAAAGCCAGTGAATTGATTTTGACCCACTTCTAATGCAGATAATGAATATTACGTCTTTTTCAGATATCGCAAAGTGGAATCATATAGAAGAATTTTTTGAATTGGATAACAACAACCCATTTTTCGTGTTTGCGCCTGTCCTAACGAAGAGCCACTTAAATCCGAATAATAAACAAAAAATGAAAGTAAAATTAGCCGCGCAAGTTTTGAGCCATACAGTGTCTGCTGGAATGTATGCAAAAATTACCCAAGGTGAGTTGATATCATATGTTAAAAAATATCCATTTATTCAAAAATCTGCTCAAAATCGCCTCCTGCCTAGTAATGTCTCCCTGCTGCTAGGACTTAACTTTTTGGCTTCAAGTTTAAAAATTTAGGGGTTCTATGATTTTATTATCTCATACTTATTTAGTTTTTTACAATACTACCACCCAGAGCCATTTTCTTTTTTCTTGTGTCAATTGTTTATTACAATTAAAATGTTTGATGTTCTTAAAAACCCTTTTACATTATTTTTAAATAACATATACATACTTACATAAACACTAAAAAAAAGTGTCTATTTTTACAGGAGAGCTGCCAACAGAAGCACTTGCTACGGTCAACGTGCTAAACAAAATCGACCAATTGTTTGACAGCTTAAATGCGGACTCTCCAAGTTTAAAAAGAGGCAAAAAATATTCGAGAAATATTTCAGACCGGAGCCCTCATTTTGCATATTTCAAAGAAATGAAATTATTTTTTAAAAACTGCCAGTTTATTGGTGCAAGGTCGAGGGCACCTTCGCTGGATGGATGGATCCAAACCATGGCGGGAGTGGAAAGATTATGGCGGAATTTAAAAGAAAAATATCCCGAAATTGGGAGTTTATCCACCAGGAGACTGCAACAAGATGCCTTGGAAAATTGTTTTGGGTGTATCAGGAGTAATTGTGGGTCTAATTGCAACCCAACAGTCTCGCAATTTGTTGCAGCTTTAAAAACAGGTATCATTTCAAATTTGTCGGCACCAAGCTCAGCAGCAAATTGTGAGACCGATGATGCTGTCATTCTTGACAACTTAAATTTATTTTTGACCCACAATTCTAAACCTGATATGGCTCGTCCATCAGCAGTAAGTGATGAGGCAGATTGTTGCAGTTTATCCATGGATCAAATGGACGAAAATACTGGCGAGACGCAAGCTTGTGCCTATGTTTGTGGTTATATCATTAAGAGATTGGAGACAAATTGTGAATCGTGCCTTCAATCATTAACCTCCTCTACGGATACTGTGTGCCATTTGTTCACAATATTTAAAGAATATGAACATGACAAACGAAGTCTTAAATATGCCAACATAAAAATGGTTGAATGTGTAGAGAAAAGTGCAACAATCATGTATGATTTTTTAAATAAAAACGCACATAAGAGGAGGGTTAAAGATTGCATTAAAGAATTGCTGCAAAAAAATATTAATTTTGATTTTCTAGATAGGTGTAGTGAACATAAAGAACAAAATTTAACAAATATAATAAATGCAATATTTTACATAAGCATTAACAGATTCTGTAATGTACAAAACAGGATGTTTGTTGAAAGTGCTGCGCAAGCTAGCCTACAAAAGAAAATAAATATATTAAAACACAAATGATAATTTTTTAACGTGCTGTGTATTGTTCTTTCTATTTGTGTCCTAATAACATATAGTTCTTGAATGTACGTGTGGATTGAGAGATCTTTTCGAAAAACTCTTCCAATCCCAACCAAATTATAAGAGGATTTAGGAAATAATTGTGAAAACTTCATGGTAAGGTATAAAATTTGTGAAATTTAAACAAAGAAAGTTAAAACTCATTAACTGGATCTTTCAATCTGGACAACTGAAAAAGCCATAAAGCGTATCCAAGAATATACTGCCTAATTGTTTATAATTTGCATTTTATTTAATTGTGAAGGATTTGTGAAAGCTGCTAAACAAAATTTCGATTCGTTTCAAAGCCATGTTTAAGATTTATATGGATCAGTCAGAGTGGACAATTTTCAATTGAGTGATCTTGTAAAACACGACCTAATACTGAAAAAGTATGAATAATTATCATGTTTATTGCAAATTATGCTTCTGGGAAAATTTGTGAAACAAAAACCATTCATATGTTATGATGAAATATATAAATGCTTAATTTATATTAAATGTTTATTCTCGTTCATACATATTTAACAAGACAATAATCACACAGCCAGAAAAATCCTTTAAAGTTCTAAATAAAAATGTTAATTTCATTAAGTTTATGAGACGAGAAACAGGAAGAATACATCACAGGATGTAGAGATCGTTTAATTTAAAACTGCACGCCCTTCCTTTAAAATTACTATTCAAACAATTGAAATGTGTATGCAAAAAATATTGGAGGGGCGCGTAATTTTGAATTAAACTAGGTATGTCTACCAACTTAAAATTTTTCTCATTGTGTATTTTTTTAATCCCCTGAATTTCGTACTGCCTACTGTAAACTTGAAATCACACTCATTATAAATATACATTCAGTTACAAAAAAAAAAACGAACAGGGGAATTTATACAGCTAACTAAAGTAAATTTTGTATTTTATGGATTCGTTATAAATTGGATTGTATTGTATTAAATAATTTAATATAATGGAATACCCTTTTTAAAGACACCATACAAATTATAGATAAAAATGTAGTTATTGTTTGTACTTTAGTTTGTTTTGACAAAATGGTTAAAACAACCATTAATAAACAATCGTTTACGTCGTTGGTACTATACTCAAAATAAATAATATTTTATAAACAAGTGTCGTGTAGGTACTGATATGGTTTCCTTCATAAATAAAGTTGTATACATTTTATACTATGCTTTTATTTAATTCTGTTTTTGAACTTCAAGTAACAAGAGCACGTTCTAAATAAATTACTGATTCCTTTTATTATCGAAAACTCGTTAATAATATGAATTAGTAGTTTGTTTTAGAGCGAGCTCTTCCTGATAAAATAAGAAATTAAAATTATTTAAAATCACTATAGAACACTTTCAAATTTCGCGCCATATTGAAGTTGCCAAAGGGTCTCACTAGCGGCGCTAGTAGTCATACTTTTAGACCAACATTTTTGTACGAAGATGACGTTCTTCTCCGCTAGGAGTATTAGTGTTCTGTGGGCTGAAGTCTGAATTGAAGTTCGTAGAAAAAATTATGGAGTCCTCATCCATAGTCAGTTTTAATAATGATTCTACTTTCCAAACAACATTGAAAGGGGATTGTAATAATATCAGCGTTCATGAATTGGCTCTTCACGCTATGAGAGATCGATGTCTTTTGCTGCAAAGAAGAATAAATGCATTAGAAACTGATAATATGCGATTAAAACTTGATGTGGTAAAAGCTACTGAGTGTTCACCGTACGTCCCGCTAAAAGAAGATGAAAAAGTAACACTGCACCAGAAAATTGCAGAGCTTAATAAACAAAAGTCTAAACTAATGCATCATGTATTTATGGTTCAATGTGAAAACAAAAATTTGTGGAACAAAATATCCACTATAAAGGGACCTGACAAGTCGACAAATAAAGACTATAACAAACAGCCCTTACTACGCACGAATACATATATTCATAGTACTCCAAAAAATAGTGCAAATTATCAAGAAAAGTATTCCGAATCAAGTCTGGAGGAAATATCTCTAAAATTAATAAATAGCTATATTCAAGAAAAGTCTCAATTAGTTGAACAATATGAGCAGATGGCGCAGCTGCAGGATATGGATGACGATCTTTTGAATGTTGATTCTATTGGCTTTACTTACATGGAAGACCCTGCTACAGATTCTCTCAAAGAAATTCACTGTCAGACAGAAAAACTGCAGACTTTGAAAAAGGAATTAGCACAACAGGAAACTGACTTAAAATTAATTATCTCAAGAGTTGAGACTATACTACAAGGTAAAAATAACAGACCAATTTATTGTTCTCCATTTATATTTATGTTTTTTTATTTTGATTTTTTTTTCGCTTTCAATATAATAATACATTGATGCAGGTGCCGGTTTTCTCGCCATTATTAGGGATAGATGTGCATCTCTGATGATGTGTGTTCACGTCAGCACCAACAGTATTCTCAGTGCGTTCACAGATTGGTCGGATCCCCCATCACATTGAATGTGAATGGACTTGGATGCAACATCACACTGAATTTTAGTTGTATATCTGTGTCTGTAACCTATTAACACTAGAAGTTAAGTTAAATTGTTGCTCACGCTATGGTATGGACTCCTGTCTGAAATAAAAGTTTTCTATAGTTTTGAGAGTGCCGCCGGCCAGTCCTTTCAGTTTTTTCCAGCACTCGCAAGAAATGTGTGGAAAAAGGAGAGGGAGGCCTTTGCCCCGCAGTGGGACAATAGAGGCTAATTAGTTAGTTTTATTCTATTCTATATTCTGAAAGTGTTGTGTGACTATTCATTACGGACTGATAAAGCTATTTTTTTAGGGTACAGTAACTAAAGAGTGTCATAGGTACCTTTTGAACTGAATAAGTAGATAATTGAAATTTTTAAAACTATGTACTACAGTTCGCATCAAATAACTTTGCCACTCTGATGCTAGGCTTTTTCGCTAGCCGCGCATGCGCGCTGCTGTTTTATTCATACGATTAACTACTGCGCAGGTTTTAATGTTACTACCACAAAGATACACATACTTATTCGTTAATGCATGTTTTTATTGTTTTCAGAAGGATACAAGTGTCCTACATGCATTGCAAATAATGCTAAAGTTATAACATCAGAACATAAGGAGATAGAAACAAGTGATAGTCTAGCCAATTGGGCCACACCGGCAGATTCCAGTACATATAACAATAATTTTAGTGAATTAAATACATCAGCTTATAAAAAAAGTATTTTAGAAGAAAGTGAAAAGGATACTACTGATGAAGCTGGTGATAAAATTTGTCCAATGTGTGGACAATTATTCCAAAAAGAAGTTGAATTTAACGAATTCCAGTCTCATGTTGAAAGTCACTTTCTAGGTGAATCTGAACCTGAGTCCATTACTGATAACTTTGACCATGTTCCTAATTCTTTTGATAATATTATTTAATTGTTTTTATTAATGTAGGTACTTAATGTTTCATTCGCAAAGTTTTAAATATAACTAAATATATTTTTCATATTAAATTGACTTGGTATACTTAGAAACATTCCACCAAATCCGTAGTCTCTTATTCTATCTGATAATTAATCTATACATATACAAATAAATAAAATTGGAGTGTCTGTTTTTAATATTAAAATAACCGCTTTTTACTAAATGCATATGGATGTAGACACTGTTTGGATAATATATAATAACAGGGTTGTGTGAGGGACTGAGGGCAACACCAAAAAAAGAAATGTCAATCAGAATTACATTGATTCATCATGGACGATACTTGTTTCAATTCTGTTTAAACATGGTGTCAGGTGAAAAAAGCGTATGTATTTTATGAAAGAAACATTAGAAAGAAGTCATAGTAGGAAGGATAGCTTAGTGCAAGATAAATACATAAATACTAGATGCCAAACGAAGAAAATAAAGTGACAATAAAAATGGAGGGAATTAAACCCCCAAAAAATTTGATATTATCCGGAGAACAAGCCAATTTCAAGAAGTATAGACAGTTATTTGAAATCTATCTGGATGCAGCAGGCTTAACAGCGGCGGACGAGGCGAGGAAAATTGCTATATTTTTAAATGCAGCAGGTGAGGAAGCTGTGGAGGTTTTCAACAATTTCAAGGTTAAGCCGACAAAACTTGTGTCTCTTCTTGACCAATTTCAGCTATACACCCAACCGAGGAAAAGAACGTTGATAAATACTTATGAATTTCTTCAATTAAAGCAAGAAGATAGTGAGTCTATAGATCATTTCATAACTAGAATAAAAACCCTGAGTAAGCATTGTGATTTTGCCACTCTAGAAGACAGGTTGATTACAATGGTGATCATAATAGGAGTAAACGATAAGGTTCTAAAAGAAAACCTGTTAAGAGAGGAAGAGATTTCCATGGATGAGGCAGAAAGAATATGTAGAGCGTATGAGGCCAGTAAGCAACAAATAAAATCCTTAGAAAAGGGTGTAGAAGTCCATGCCTTCAAAAAAGCTAATACGGTCAACCAACAAGGTAAGACAGAACAACATCAAAAGTGTTCTTGGTGTGGGCAAGCACATGTAAGAGGGAACTGCCCTGCTTATGGAAAAAGGTGTGCATCGTGTACTAGGTACAATCATTTTGCAGCAGTGTGTAGAAATTCTAAACAGAAAGAGATGGTGAGGACTAATCAGGCAGCTGGACAGTCGAGGAACAGGAGAATGATGTTAATGGAAGAAGAAGAGGATAAAGAAGAGTTTGCATTAGAAGGAATATATTGTGTAGACAGCGTAGGTAAAGTGCAATGGAAAGAACTTGTTGAAGTCGAAGGAGTAAATTTGCAGTTTAAGCTGGACACAGGAGCAGAGTGCAATACTTTATCTCGGAGTGACTATGTAAAGTTGAACAAAAATACCTTACAAGAAAGCCAAACAGTGTTAGTGGTCTACAATGGTGAGAAAATTAAACCTCTTGGATGTGTTACTTTGAACTGCAAAGTAAAAGGAACAATTACTAACTTAAACTTTAATGTGATTGATTTGCCTGTACAGTCAGTATTAGGATTGAAAGACTGCATCAAGTTAAACTTGTTGAAAAGAGTAGATGTAGTAGAAAAGGAAGGTCAACCAAGGAAAGAAAAGTTTGTAGAAAAGAATAGAGATGTTTTTACTGGGTTAGGAGAGATAGGAACTTATAAGTTAAAATTACAAAAAGATGCAGAGCCTGTTAGTAAGCCCATTAGGCGTATTCCGGAGAAAATTAAAGACAGATTGAAACAAACTTTGGATAGGTATGAAAAGTTAGGTGTGTTAGAAAGGGTTGATTGTCCTACTGCTTGGTGTAACAATATTGTCATTGTGGAAAAACCAGATAAATCCCTTTGATTGTGCTTGGATCCAAAAGAACTTAATAACAGTATTGAAAGGGAAAAGTTTTTAATTCCATCCCCAGAGGAAATTTATAGTGCTTTGTCAGAAAAAGAAGTTTTTACTGTTTTGGACCTAAAGGATGGGTTTTTTCAGGTTTTGTTAGACGATCAGGAAAAAGTGTGTACTTTTGCCACCCCATTTGGAAGGTACAGATTTTTAAGAATGCCCTTTGGCATATCATATGCCCCAGAGGTTATGCAAAAAATAAATTCAAAAATATTTGGTGACATTGAGGGGGTGCAAGTATACTTTGATGATATTATTGTGGCAGGAAAAAATAATCAAGAGCATGATGAAGTACTAGAAAAAGTTTTAATCAGGGCTAGAGAACACAAAGTTAAGTTTAATGAAAGAAAGTTACAGTACAGATTAGATCATGTTAAGTATGTAGGATTGATAGTGTCAAAGTCTGGTATACAGGTGGATCCAGACCATGTGAAATCAATTACAGAACTGAAACCACCAAACAATGTGAAAGAGTTGCAAAAATTCTTAGGAATGTGCAATTATTTGTGTAAGTTCATACCGCTGTATACAAAAACTACTGAACCTTTAAGGCAGTTACTAAAAAAAGAAGTGGAGTGGGTCTGGGAAGAGCCACAGGCCCATGCATTTCAGGAGCTAAAAAACAAGTTATCATGCACACCTACACTAGGCATTTTGACAAAAGAGGGTTCAGTGGTTTTGCAGACTGATAGTTCAAAGGGGAACCAGCAATGCACAACACAGCAATGCACGGCACGAGCACAGAGTACATTTTTGTAATAGGGTATAGAGTCGTCACTCGCGTCATTTTGCCGAATGTATGGCGTATGGCGCCATCTGGTGCTTTGTGCAAAGTACTTTCGCAATAGGCTCCCTAGACTTTTAAGATTTTAAATAAATATTTCGATTGGAAATTAAATAAAACGAAATAGATAATACAAAAATCTGTTTTTATTTCTTTAACCTTTTCGTACAGTACACATGTGCTAATTTTTGAATTTCATCATTTTCATCGTAATCAGTTCTGGACCCTGATAATAACTTGTTTGTGTTTTTGCACCAGTTATACACAAATATTATTATTACCTCGCAAGTTTAATGTAGGTACTGCATTTGGGCTGAGTCTCTTACTCCAGGTGCGGTCCTTTTCATCAAAGTGTACATGACACACTCGATTAGAATCAAAAATAGTTTGATCTTTTAATAAAAAAAGATCACCACCAATAGCATCAATCCATAATTTAAATCGGTTTGGTTCCTTGTTTGGGTTAGGAAATAAATGCAGGATAACATTATCTGCCCCTGTAAAGAGAAAAGAATTGTCAGTTAGTATAATACCCAGACTACAAGTTGTATTATACTAAATATAACACACTCAACTTAAACATAGGCCCAAACATTGCTTCGCTAACAACTAAGCCTAAACAAACTAGTGGCGAAACGAGCCACATAGCTATTAACATAGAATAAAATCAAATGTAAAATGTACACTACAAGTTGCACATCTAAGCAACAAGGAAACATTTTACAATATTATTTTCCTGTAAATCGTAGAAATAATGCAAGTATAGATCACATCCACATTCATTAATTGTGTTAGTATGTACTCCCAAAAATGTGATGTGTTATCCACATCACTTTTGCCATTTAGTTAAGTCTTGTATGTACATATAGGACCAAAATGAACTAATATTACTTAGATTGGTTGTAATTTTAAATGCACTTACGTGTTTTGCAGCAGGCACAACATCTTTTCATAGGCATGGTCGACAAAATCCAATTCACAATACAAAACAGTAAAGTCCAAATTCTCAGCCACAGGTCAGTCGATGATAGCGGTAATATCGGAATCCAAGTAAAAGCCAGGTCAGTCGGGAAAAGAAACAGTGTTATAAGCCGGGTCGTCATTAAAAATTTACAAAATACAATAAAAGCATCCATTCACCTCAGAAGAAAATAAACGGATTGTGATATTTCAATATTTGTAAACAGTCAATGTTAGTAACACGTTCCATTTCCGAATGAATCACTGTAATTTATATTTGTTTAAATAAATAATTAACATTTTCTGCTCAATTATTAGTAATTATTATTATTTTTAGTAAATAAACTACCAAATATTAAATTAATATTTTTTTGTCTGCTTTCTTATGTTTTTTTTTTCTGTTGAAGAGAATGTAAGTGCCAGTGTCTGCGTGAAATGAAATAAACACATGACAACTATGTTGTGATGTAGCCACAACAAAAAAAAAACAGTAATACCAGTGTAATAAAAATATTTGTTTGTAAACTTTTGAATAGCACCATCTAGTGTTACGGCCAAAAAACTTTTTGAAGATTCTATCAAGTTGTTCGAAGTTATAACACCATGGTCCGCAAGGAACATATTTACTCTAGGAGAAGAACGTCAACTACGAACAAATAAAATGGTACGGTTTTTGGCGCCACCTAGTGGGTGCCCCCAAAAACTTGTGAAAGCGGGATATTCAAAATCGATTTCTTTGAGATGTTTTCTTTGAGATGTTTCTTTGAGATGGTCCACGAAAGCAGAACTGAGAAACTGTAACCGATGTTTAATTGTGCTATTTTACTGGTTACAATTTTCCAGCTCCGCTTTGGTGGTCAAGCAGCCTTATTGTTTAAATTAACTTAAAAGGTGGATAGGAGATAATTCTTCTAGTAAAAAAGTTTGAGTTTTGACATAAATCACAATTTTTTGTCAAATGTTTTTACTAGTATTATTATAATAAAAACAGTAGTGTGTCTTTTATGTCAAAAGTACTTTATTATAAATTACACAATTGGTATTGCATACATAGGAGCTATCAAAATGGGTAACTGAATTTATACCTATCAACAAACAACATAAACACAAACTATAATCACTATCTCGTACACAACACTCAGGTGATTCGGCACACCACACAGACGGTGGAACCTAGGCTCTACTCAACGTCGTTAATAGCGAGGATAACACTTAACGTTGCAAAAACAGAATTCACAAGAAATAACATAAATATGCGCTTACGCCGGCAGACATTTTTCATGTGAAGTGGTATTTGTGGGGCTGCCATGTACATTAAACAAAATCGTACCCACCTAATCTTGTAAAATTAATAATTTTAAAAAGAAAGTAGCCTCTGCCCGTTACGTTGCAGTAAATTAAATTTATTATTTATGTATTGACTTGATTGGTAACCCTTTTGTTTATTTAAAGTTAAAACCTATGCTATACGAGCGTATATCTATTATATTCGGCATGAATTATAGTTATATTTATTGTATTCTAATAAAATTAACGTTGAATAAATATGCGACATATTATGTCGGCTAATTTGTTGATTAATAATTTAAACAAAAATGTCGCTAAAACTACCAGATGGTAGCTTTTTAACACCTAAGCAACTTTTTAGTTTTACTAATGTTGCCATCTTTGAAAACGTCATTATTAGAGACCGAAACTTTTAGGTCTTACATAATAGAGGAAAACTTGGCAACACAGGTCTAGCCCCCGTAGGTATTCCAAAGTTTACCCAATGAGTCGACCCCGCCTGATGGTCCGACCCGAGAGTGTACAACCAAGGAAGTGTACAACACATGAATTGGCGACATCGCGTGATTGGCCGATTGGTTGGCCAATCAGGTGACTCGAAATTTTGGGACTTGGATACTAGGTAATTGAGCTAGATAGTGCTGTTCCGAAAAACGATTGATTGCGCGATTGATAAGTTTTTAAGCAGAGAAGTCTTTATAAAAAGAGTTTTGTACAGCATATTAATTATATAAGCTGCAATCAGCTGCTCATGTTTAATAAAATTTTGGTAAGCACTCAGAGTGTAAGATAGGTCGACGGAGCCCCGCTTCGCGGGGCTCCTACTTCTGGGTGGTTTAAAAAAAAATAACCACGAAGGCTAAGGCGGGAGCTCCGCTACGCTTCGCTCCCGCCTTAGCCTTCTAACCTAACCTATCCGAGTCGGGGTACTCTGAGTCGGGGTGTTAACCATAATGTAGCGGCACAGTACATATCCTTCTTATCCAGTTTATGAAATATCTTTTAAATTGGTTCAATATTGGTGAAGAAAATAGGCGAGAGCCAAACCTCGAAAATGTGACTTTTTACTTAGGCTATTCAGTCGGATCTGCAGTTGTCCTTATCGCACGCATTAGAGGGCGGGGGCTCGCAGAGCGACAGCGATAGTTTCTTCAAATACCTAATTTTCAAAAGTCGTTCCGCCCGTATTTCCTCTTAACGAATAGTTCACAGATTTACTTCAATAATAATTGATTGAACGTCAACCACACGTCAAATGAAACAAAATCAATCAAAATCAATCCTTAATCAATCAAAATCTCATCCCTAGTTTCACATGGCTTTTTACTTTTTTATTGTGACGTCACTGTTTGTTTTGATTCCAATTCCCGTGCTGTACATTATCAAGCCCACAATCAAGCCGGACACTCTTGGTCCGGGCCGAGAATGCGCGACATGACAATGTACGTCATTGGAATTCAAAACACGTTCATTCCAATGTCGTGCGTTCTCGTGCCCATGGTGTCATAACTTAGAACAACCTGATAGAATCTTCAAAAAGTTTGTTGGAATAAACACTAGATGGTGCTATTCAAAAATTTACATACAAATATTTTTATTACACTGGTATTACTGTTTTTTTTTTGTTGTGGCTACATCACAACATAGTTGTCATGTGTTTATTTCATTTCACGCAGACACTGGCATTTACATTCTCTTCAACAGAAAAAAAAACTTATAAAAAAAAGCAGACAACAAATAATCATTTAATATTTGGTAGTTTATTTACTAAAAATAATAATAATTACTAATAATTGAGCAGAAAATGTTAATTATTTATTTAAACAAATATAAATTACAGTGATTCATTCGGAAATGGAACGTGTTACTAACATTGACTGTTTAGTGTTTACAAAAATCCGTTTATTTTCTTCTGAGGTGAATGGATGCTTTTATTGTATTTTGTAAATTTTTAATGACGACCCGGCTTATAACACTGTTTCTTTTCCCGACTGACCTGGCTTTTACTTGGATTCCGATATTACCGCTATCATCGACTGACCTGTGGCTGAGAATTTGGACTTTACTGTTTTGTATTGTGAATTGGATTTTGTCGACCATGCCTATGAAAAGATGTTGTGCCTGCTGCAAAACACGTAAGTGCATTTAAAATTACAACCAATCTAAGTAATATTAGTTCATTTTGGTCCTATATGTACATACAAGACTTAACTAAATGGCAAAAGTGATGTGGATAACACATCACATTTTTGGGAGTACATACTAACACAATTAATGAATGTGGATGTGATCTATACTTGCATTATTTCTACGATTTACAGGAAAATAATATTGTAAAATGTTTCCTTGTTGCTTAGATTTGCAACTTGTAGTGTACATTTTACATTTGATTTTATTCTATGTTAATAGCTATGTGGCTCGTTTCGCCACTAGTTTGTTTAGGCTTAGTTGTTAGCGAAGCAATGTTTGGGCCTATGTTTAAGTTGAGTGTGTTATATTTAGTATAATACAACTTGTAGTCTGGCTATTATACTAACTGACAATTCTTTTCTCTTTACAGGGGCAGATAATGATATCCTGCATTTATTTCCTAACCCAAACAAGGAACCAAACCGATTTAAATTATGGGTTGATGCTATTGGTGGTGATCTTTTTTTATTAAAAGATCAAACTATTTTTGATTCTAATCGAGTGTGTCATGTACACTTTGATGAAAAGGAAAGCACCTGGAGTAAGAGACTCAGCCCAAATGCAGTACCTACATTAAACTTGCGAGGTAATAATAATATTTGTGTATAACTGGTGCAAAAACACAAACAAGTTATTATCAGGGTCCAGAACTGATTACGATGAAAATGATGAAATTCAAAAATTAGCACATGTGTACTGTACGAAAAGGTTAAAGAAATAAAAACAGATTTTTGTATTATCTATGTCGTTTTATTTAATTTCCAATCGAAATATTTATTTAAAATCTTAAAAGTCTAGGGAGCCTATTGCGAAAGTACTTTGCACAAAGCACCAGATGGCGCCATACGCCATACATTCGGCAAAATGACGCGAGTGACGACTCTAATACCCTATTATAAAAATGTACTCTGTGCATCAAGGTACACCCCAGGAATTGGAGACATCGCGATGTCGCCAATTCTTGTGTTGTACATTCCTGTGTTGTACAATCCAGTGTCGTGCATTGCTGGTACGTGCATTACAGTGATGTGCATTATAGGGACTCACTTTTATATGCTGTCGTCCCTGTCGAAACACCCAGAACACCCTACGCGTCGGAGTAGTTGAATGGACGTAATGAAGTCATTGTTTTCACAATGATAATTAGTTGTGTACGCTTGGTGTACCGTTGACGTTTCGAGGCCCTTCTCTTATGTAAACTTGATCGTCATGGAAACGCTATATTATAATAATGTGTGAGCCGACTCTTCTGTGTGTGTGTGTGTGTGTGTTCTAGGTACGGTGATGGCAAATCTAGCGATTTAAATTTACGGCAGCGGGGTTTGAATTTACGGTGTCAAAAACGCTGTCTAGGAAAACACACCAACTTACTTTACGGTCATGTTGGCGGTTTTATGAAACCGTAGCTTTCAGAAAATTTGCGTTCCCAAGCATCTGTTCAAATAATATATAAATAAATTACTAAAATAAATATGTATATAATATGAAGCAGAAGCACTGTACAAAGCGTAATACATAAGTCAATGAGAAAGACTTATTCCTAAGCATATATCAAAAGAAATAAAATTATATATTTTTGTACTTTCTATTTTATTTATTGAATTGATAGTACTAAATACAATTACTTAAATCACTACTTTTCTTTATATTGTTATGCTAAACCTGTGGGTTTGACATCAGTTGATTTTGATGGCTTCTGTGTTGTCTTTTCAAGAAGATTTTTGCTGAACCATTGTGGCCTTTCTTTTTTCATCTCAATAATTCTTTTGCCTTTCCAGAATTCTTTGGGCTGAAACGAAACATTACATTGTACTTCCCATAAATTGGCAATGCTATTTTGGTCACATTAATTTATATCAATGAAGGAATTAAATCGGAATTGGTGGCTGTAGAAAGATTAAATTCACACTTAGGGCTCTTACACACCACGTTTTTTTCAGGCGCCGTCGAAGCAAGTTTCGCTATCGCGCGTTGTTGGCGCTTCTAAACTGAAAAAGGTAGATTACTTGCGATTGCATCGCTGCAAACTCACTAGAAACGCGCTGCAGACGCCCGTGAGCAACTCTCCTTGCAAAGTAAAACGCGCGTAGCACGCGCGTGGACGAGCCACAAACGTGCGTGCGCTCTTTGACCGATTAAAACGCGCTGTACATGTGAGGTTGCAGCTAAACAGAGGCGCTGTGGCAGCGTGTCTGTATCGATGTAACTCCGCGCTAATAGCGCGTCGACAGCACGCGAAAAAGTCGTCTGCATACCTACTACAATTTTATGAACGTGTGGATAAGTACAGTTCGTGCCACGTAAGAAGAGACGTACGTAACTATACAGACGTTATACAACGTTTATTAGTAAGGGGGTAATTGTTTTTGTATGCATGTATGAGCAAAGTTGGTTTTGTGTGCACTCTGAAGATTAATACAGTGAAAAGCAGGTCATTATTGATGCTTTGTAGTGACTTGGCCCTGATTGCTCAACAACACAATAGTGATGAAATCTCATAACCAGTTATACTTATTATCAATAAGTATAAAAGCAAACTGATTATTACCTCATCTGGAAGGGTTTCTCCTTGATACAATACAACAACATCATGTTCAACTGGATTGATACCAAGCTTTTCCTTTATTGCGGCTTGAATTTCTTCTGTTTCTTTCTTCACTTTGGTGTAGCAATGTTCTGAAAATACATATTGTCCATATTAGACTTTATTATCAGCTAAGCTGAATAATTGTAATGAAGCCATTTTGTAGGGTTTTGTAGTATTAGTTTTGAAAGGCTTTGAAATCCATATTAATGTTGAAATCCAAAAGTATCCACTGAACGGATTGCGATTTGTCCCGGTAGCATGTTCCTGTGGGATGATTTTCTACAACCAAGCAGGTGAAGCGGCTGATAAAAGCTAGTTTAATATAACAAAGGCATACCACACAATCTTCCCTTTTCATGATGATGTCCACAGTTTTGGCACACTTTGATGTAACTTTTGGGTACAAGCATTTTATTGACATATTCGGGGGTTCCAAACTTTCTCTTTAGCTTCTTTTCAATAGTTCTACGGAATTTGGGTACAGCCAATAACAAGCCGTCTCCAACTATGTCCTTGATTGAGAACTTTCTAGGGGGAGTGGCAGGTTTCCTCTGATGGACATAAGCCAATGCCAGCTCTAGAACAAAAGTAATATGTTTAGTAAAGTTTTTGTCAATTTAATAATAATAAAGTTGTTTATTTCAGAATTTTGGGTACATTGTTAACAGAGAGTATTAGTATATGTAAGTATAGAACATAGATAGCAGAGAGTATTTGGGGTTAACAGCAAATCATTAGCTTCTTTATTTAATAAACTATGCTTAAAGTAGTGATTAGAGACTGGTTAACCATACATTTTAAATGTTTAAATTGTTAATCATTGTTTATAAATAAACCCCAAAATGCCCAGTAGCTCAGTGTGCCTTTTGGCATAGGTCTCCTCTGACCGTCTCCATTGTGCTCTGTCCTCTGCAACTCTGGTCCAGTATGGCCCCAGGATTAGACTGATATTGTCTTCTCATCTTGTTTTTAGACACCCCCATTTTCTAGTCCCATTCCTTGGGTACCACAGGGACAGTGGTGTGCATACACACACCCATACTCACACACACACCCTCACATACACACACATAGCACATTTGTTTGTTTTCCGTCAATTACAACAAGAGTGGGTTTCAAATGAAATCAAATCAATTTATTTCTGAACCAAAAAGTTTTACATTAGTTGGTGATTATAGCCTTCTGTTAAGCAAGTAATGCCTGTGTTAGGAGACTCCGCTCTTCCACAGCAGTATACAATAACACACACCCTCACACACACGCACACACACACACATGGCACATTTGTTTGTTTTCCGTCAATTACAAAAAGATCATGATGGGTTTTATTGTGAACACGTTTTCTGCTTAGCTTCTGGCGTTTATCTAAGGCTCTGGCCCAAATTTTTATCATGGCATGTTGAACATGCCAAAAACAAAACAAAATCGCAGACTGCAGACTGTTAAACCTGGAGGAATACCTGGGTTTGCCCAGGTATTCCTCCAGGTTTAACACAGTCATAATAAATTATTTGAGGCTTCGAGCGGATTTATCACTTAATACGCTTGTTAAACCTTGCGTTTGATTCGGTACTGCGATTTTGTTTTTTATTTACCTTTGGGTGGGTATCCAAATATATGAAATAAATTCCTTTCCACATTCTTCACAAGTTGTACTACATGTGTTAGGCGTGGTATCATATCGTTATTTTTGACCAAGGATAGTAAAAATAACAGTCAAGTAGTGGTTGGTAAATTAATACTTTTAGGTTAGCTGGCTAGTGGCTGGCAGTCTGACTTGACGTTGACACACAGGATGCGTTCCGAGTTAGGATGTAATCGATTTGAGCGTGCCTAAATCCGTACCGAATTAGCGTGAGTGCGATAACGATGTCCCATGCGTGAATCGTCATGACATGCGCCATCTTGCAATAACACCGACCATGCCTTACCTTAGAATAATATCAACGTGAGCGCTGTCAAAAAGTCGGTGCGTGTGTGTGTGTGTCAGTGTGTGTTTTGTTTTGATTTGCATTATATCTTTAAAGTAACGTGACATTTTAGAAATTTTGCATCTGGCTGACAATCGTCACTGTTGGATATTAGGTTGATGTAGCGTGGCAGCACCAGATATATAAAATAAAACATAGACGATTGGAAAGGGTTTCAATTTTATTACAAAACAGTCACCTAACCGAAGAAGAAGAAGAAAATATATGGTGTTTATACAAAGAAATACTGTAATATTGTAGTGACCTACTCTTGTAAAAGATTAAAATTAAATATAAATTATGCAATTGCTCTACTACTATAACCTGTGTCTGTGTAATAAACTTTCTTACTTCTTCTGGTGTACTTCGGACTTTCTTTCTTCCCTTCGTACATCTCACATCTCTTCACACCTACCTACTACTTCTACAATATCGTTTTGAATTTAAGTAAGCACTGTGAGCACGTTCACGAGCGTTCCGAATTGTTGACAGCCCTCAGCTGTCATAATCGTAATATCTAAATCGGAACGCATGTGAGGTGATGTGAGCGTGCTGTGAGCGATTTATAGCTAATTCGGAAAGCAGCACAGCGTAATAAAGCGGCCAATGATGCTAAGCAGGGCATTGGCAGGCTGAGGGCTGGCACCATTGAATTTTCATCTGGCGACATTACAAACACGTTTTCCAGACAGCCAGACAGTTACAATTATTTCTAGCGAATGATAACTTGGGAACATAAATTATGCATTTATGAAAATACCGATATTTAAAAAAAAAACTTTGACGCGGAAAATACCTAAATATCTTTGTGACAGTGTTACCAAATTAGGACTTAAAATTTTCTCAGATTTGACCGACTTTGCAAAGGATGGTTGGCTTCACTGTATACAACTGCATACCTACATGTAACTATAACATCAGTGTCATAAAGTAATTATCGGGATCAGTATCATCGCGTGAATAAAGGGCATGTTGACTGTGTTACGACTATATCACTATTTTCGCAGAATTAAAGTCTCTGATCTTAACTCCTAAGGATGATCTTGATCTTTTGACTTTAATTTCAAGTTAGCTGTTGTAATTGGTTTATCGGAAAGTTCCAATCTCAAAATTTTACATCGAGTTAAGATTTGAATAGGCTATAAGTAAAACATTTTTAGACATTGTTATAAAACCAAAATTGAAGCTAATTCTAAAGAATAATTTTATTATGATATTCTCAAAAAAAAAGGATATCCTAACTTAATTAAAACTATTTACAAACTAAATTATTAAAATACCTTTTTGTTTGATGTCAAAGTCTTTTCTCAATTTTTTTTTATATTGAAGGAAAAAAGTCTTTGCCATACCACACGCCCACAGGTCAAATTAAAAGTCAATTTTTTATTTTGTTGATGGTAACATTGAAAATCATGGCGACTTTGACAATCAGCTGTCTTAAAGTGGGGGGGGGAAATGGCGAATGCCTGTATGCTGTGTGTGTTATGCAGTTCATATCCTCAAGCGTTTCGTTGCAGTTGTAGCTATGGCGTGTTTAAGTTCGAGTAGGCTCTGTGCTCGTGTTCAAGATAAGTTATTGTGTCAATTCGGACATAAAGTTCGAAAGCAAACTGTATTTGTGAAACTCAAACCTCCCGGACCATCTCCATTGCGAATATTTGGAAAGACATGTCAGGTTAGACAATTTAAATTTCAGTTTTGATGTATTTAGTTCATTAATTTAGCAGGTTTGCTTTATTATTAGATTGATTATTTTGTTTTTAATTTTGTACAATTGTTTTTTGTGTCATGCTATTCAACTATGTTATTCCTTTTTACATAACAGCATGACAGAATATTTAACCTCTCTTTGTCAGCTGATCTAATCAAATATGTAACATAAATTTTCTGACACAAGAGGCAATTAGAAATTGTCCTAAAAGCGTATAGATTACTTGTTAAGATATGTGGTAAAGTATGGTCAGTCATTGGAAATGTTAAAAGTGAAATCTTCGTGAGTCGGTGAGCAGTGGGTCGCTTCGCGCGAGGCACAGGTTTGTTGGGTTTGTCGGATGATTTTCACCGTAAGCAAAGATATTTGCGACTTTTACTTTCATCAAACAAAGCAAAGCTCTGTTCGGAATTAATTCTATTTATGAGGTTGTTTAGAAAATACGACAATCACACTCACTGCTCTAATAGAAACGATTCATTTATATCTGATTGTCGGTTCATTAGTGCGGTGAAATCATGTAATACTGTGTTATCAGTCTGTTAATCCGGTATACCGTACCAATCCCGTTTACGCTGATTGACCCTGGCCTAATTTGACGCAATACTCGCATGTTACATTTTTTAGGTCAAGCAATATGTGATCATAAATTCCGGAATCTTTGCCTCAAAAGAAATTCTTCACTTCAATTAGTAATGTTCCCAATAAAGTATGCTCTTTATAATGCCCATGTACAGACCTCATTCAGATAGACATATCAGAATTTCAATAGTAGGTATGCGTGTCCTTCGTAAACCAACGTCAAGGTCCTAACACCACGTCAAAATATCAACAGTACCTACATGTTAGTTGGGAACGCGCGCCGTCGTGCTTTCTCGCGCAGCGTGCGAGCATGCAATGTCCAATCTCGACGACTCGTATAGAACTTTCTAAGCAACAATTATTATTCGCATTAATATTTCATTTACTCCTTCAATTGCAATTGAATTACTGGCCGATTTCTTTATCCATAACATAACTCTATGTGCAGGCTTTTGTCGAGAACGCGTAGTAAGAAGGCTTTATTACCATATCTGACATCTTGATTGGACAAGTCATAGTGGTCATTGACGTACGCGTATCTTTAGCTTTACCTATGATAAAAATCTCTAGACGCATGCACTGGCACACGGCTAGTGAAAGTTGTGTGACGATTCGTTGAATTTTTAATAGCGCGAAAACTGGGTAAGTAACCTGTCGAAGGAGTTCTATAGCCTTTCTTATTTTTATTCTAGTCCATTTGGCGAGCATTGACCCCGTTTGCCGCGAGACATCATCGTTCAACGCTATTTCTTCGATGTTGCGTGTCTCTAACTTTTATTCTAGCACAGAAAAGTAGATCCATGGATGTATGATAAAATGAGGGTTTTCTAGACGATGTCAGGCTCCTCTAAGGCCCTAAACAGAGATTACGGATTTGAATGGTTTTACACTACAATCGTTTATTAGGTAGATGAATTGGTCGACTGAATCGCACCGTACGTAACCTCCTGCGTATATGAAGCTCAGTAGAAATGCGGAACACACAACTATTTGTTCAGTCGACATCATTGTATAAGAGTTTGCGGCAATACACACGATGTAGCATATGTTATTTTCGACTTACAACATTTACTTCAATCCTAAATTACGTGATGACAATACAAAAGGGCATAGAAAGCCGAGTGTTATGTTTGTTGCCTTCGACTGAATTTTGTAACAGATTACATATCTGTAAATGTAAAACAAAAATAATTATTTCTAGTCACAAAATGAATCAAAGCGCCACTCTGATTCTGTCTTAAAATCCCAAAAACATTTTCTGCCCAACTCTTAAAGATATGGGGAAAAAATGCGTTTTCCCATTAGTTCGTAGATTTTCCCCAATGTAATTCTCAGATCAAGCTTGCCCGAATAAATATAAATTGACACGCCCTGGATGAATGGAACCTAATACTAACCCACAATAGACGAACCGTGGCTGTGTCTATGTAACGCACACCTCTACATAGCCTTTCGAGGATCACGCGAGGGACGAGAACATTATGTTTGACACGAGAAAAATATTTTATATTGCAGTACAAATTAAGAACCCATTTTCTTTTCGCAATAAGGCAACATATATTCTGTACTCGTCTTAATTTTTTAAAGCAAGTTGCGCAGTTTTTTTGAAAGACCTTTGCGAACGTGGGCTAGGATTGTGAAATGCAATGACCACGGCCTTGTGAATATTTTATTTGATTACTTTTGTAATGATTTAAGCCACTAAAACAGGTTGGATCTTGGCCTTATTCTTAAGATTCAAATTAATATGTATTATTTAAATGATAAACACTATTTAAAGTCTGTTTCGCTTGGTTGTAAGCACTGTTGTAATCACTGAAACTACCAAATGCTTTGCGGTGTTTGCAGAAGTGGTCACCGATGATCCAATGTCCTTGCAAGCGTTGCATGCTTAGGCTGGTACAATTGAGCAATGACGTTTCGGTCACCACTTGCAAACAATGAACTCATCAACGTTGTCTCTGGAAGCAATATTAATTGCCGTAGCTTGCGCACGTGACGTTGTTACTTGATAAGAGAACTATGTTTCGTATACTAGTATTTAACTTAGTTATGGATTGAGTAACTCCAGATTACTCGTAATGAACACCACACACCGCCAATCAGCAATCGTTACCTACTAAGTTCGTAAAAAGCGCGTAGATCAAAATGAAAGTAATTTGCGTATGTGCACTAGGTAACCAATCTATCTCTTAATAAGTTTTTGTGACTAATAGCAATCCGACCAAGAACTTACGCACCAAGAAGTGAATCACGCGAGTTTATTAACAAAAACTACAAGTACCTATCTACAAACAAACATAAAGGCGGTATTATCACGAGGATAATTGATAGTTTTAATATTTTACAGGAATTTGGAAGCGTGATGAGTGCACATTATAAAATGTCTGTACCACTACCACTCAGTTATAACAAAACAGAATAACATTCAGTAAACTCGTCAACGTGCCTGCACAGTTAGAAATGTAGAATGATAGCCTGAAATTTTTGCTACAGTAAATTGGAGGTGCTTTATAATTTGCATCCGTGATATTTCCGATGGATCCGCGAAATCGTAAACCAATGCCAACCTTTAGCTATTACACGGAAGAGGAGAAACTTAATAATAACCAGTAACTTTTGTTTTCGTATAGGCAATTGAATATCGATTCATAAAACGAAAATAAAACAAGTTATTTGTTATGAAACTGACGCTATATTTAACTCAATTCATTTTCATAAAGATAGGTATTATTTTTTATTTACTATTTAGTCGAAATCTACACGTGAAACAAGTTTTCAAGGATATTTTGCCTTTTATTAAAAACCCTTCACAACATGTAAGACTGCAAGGTGCATTTAATTCATTACCAGTACCCTTGTTTAACACTCGCTTTGAATTGCAATTTCTGGGGTTACTTCATCATAAGGTGTTGTAAGCCGAAGTGTTCGTCTTAAATTCTTAAAAGAACAAAATAATCAAATTGTTTGGAAGTTTTGATGCAGAGATGAACAGCATAAACTTTTTTGATAGAAGATTTTAATTTTAAAACATAGTCGCCGCGTCCTTGTTGCGTACGTTGGCGTTGATTGCAATCTGTAAGCACAGGCAATTACGTCCGAAAGTATATAATCGTCGTATCATGACTACTCCACGGCATTCTTCAGATAAACTCAGGGTCGATGTGTGTAATCTTTGCGCTGTATAAGTACTGTGTATATTCCGTTAGAAAACAAATAAAAAAATAATAATCTCGAAGTTAATCCAACTTGGGTTACCTTCGAGGCAATATTAGTTAGTGTAGATTTTCTAGGTGTCGTCATCCTCCTGTTCTTATAACAATTTATTTTGGGTCTGCGCAGCCCGTCCTTTTTATTCATACTTTTCTATTAGCCGCCGTCTCAAAATTCACTTCCTTTCTAAACGTAAATATAAGCAATTTATCTTGCATACTATCCATCTACCTTTTCAAATCGGAGTTGATTTATGCCTTTTCAAATTGAAGCTTACTCTTTTCGACTTTGGAAATTTCAAATGTCTTAAGGGACAATCCCTGCCGCTTAAAAGGATGAGGTTCTCAAGTCTACGCGTATTTTTTTATCGAAACATTCTATTATGAATATGAGATAAGATAATGTTATCAAATCAATAAGCAATAAAGCTGAGGTTTTTATCGCAATTATGATCACATTTCAACAGGTGGGATTTATAAAAGTAGCTACACGCCTAGTTACATCACGATTGTGACAAAGACATACATAGAATATTATTTATTGCTATTTTTACCAACGGCTTCTAAATTTGTATGAGTTGCCAAAAAATTTGCAAGGTTTACGTACAAAGCTCTTGAATTACACGTGTACGTTCACCATCTAGATATCTAAGCAGATACTATGTATTCTAACGAAGGCTATCTATGTATTACGATTCTTAATATATACATAGTATTTAGATTTTTAGTTATTTTTGTTCAAGACTTGTCCAACTAAGTAGTTGACACCAAAACAAGACTCATTTTCTAGAATTTGTCACAGCATTTTAGACGTACATTTAATTCTTTCAAATTCGTTTGTTATTGATAGATTTTAATTACCTAATTTATTGACCTTTAATTACTTTTGCGTTGCAAATCCATTTATATCGTGTATGGTACTCGTATCTATTACATAATTAACTATTAAGACGCAACACCTATTAAATAAAATCGTTTCATTAACTAATTGTTTGTACCATGTTTGTACTAAAATGTCGTCGTTTGTTCTCATGTAATGAGGTAATTATTTAAAAATTAAAAACTGTTAAAAAACAAAATCCCTATCCAACTAAACCAGCTTGCAAGTTCGGATGCTATCATGTCTGTGAAGCTCTTCTAGAATGGTTTCACGTCCACATGACTCATGAAACATAATGCAGACAACGACCAGCCGTACCTTAAATTCTACAAGAGTATGAATACTTAGAAATGTAAGATTATAATATATTCGGTAAAGAGCTGTAACCATGCTTTTTTATTACAAAACAAAACGAATACATAGAGACATCTTCTAAAATGCGCCAAATTAACGAGTTCTCCTCCACCATACCTAATCAAGCTTAGCTGCATTCGTCACGATGTGGGTTTATTTATCTGATCTGATTCCATTATAAAATGCTTATAGTTCAAAACAGTTCACGCTGGACATAAGCTGTCCCAAGACCCCAGCTTTTCAACTTGATCGAACATCATTTTCTATGTTATTTCAAGTGTTCCATCCAATCGAATTCCAGCTATTTTAAGTAATAAAGTATTTTAATATTATATATAAAGTCCAACTGTACAACCTACCTACACACATTATGACTACCGGCATTCATAACCAGTTGTTCCCGTTAAATACGTCCTTGATTCATAACCTAGCGGGGCGGGGCGTCTTCGACCGACATGCCTCTCGCCACAGACCGGTGGAGGCTAATTGCACCTGTGATCATTACTGCCAGTGGGTGCAGTAACGACCTTGGTATACCATACTCTGTGGCTGCACTTATTGCTGATACCAACCTTACCAACTTACAAACACGCATACTGTCGAGGTCGGTAGACATGGTGTTCAATATACCTACTGTCGATTGTTATTGACACGTAATATAAAATAAGGTTACAATTAATTTGGTCGTACGTCAATCAAAATTGTTATTTAAATAAAATGGGACACAGCTTATGAACGAAACTAACAAGCTCTTTTGTTATGTTTATAATAGTAGTCTAAATTTTGGCAATAGCACTACCTTAGAATTTCTCCGGCGAGAAAAGAGCCGTAAAAGAAATTATTATTCTTTTCTGCTTGCCGAGACAGACACCTAGAATCTAGGATCCTAAATCGTGGAAGAACAAAGGATGCTAAAAGTACATGTTTTCAAATATCTAGACAGATTGCGGTCATGTTATGAATTACATCCCACGATTAAGAGTAATTTCGCTCGAAGCTGTCATAGAGAATTACATTGACCCTTTTCGACCCAGGCGAAGGTGGTTGCATACACTAGTCAATTTGTTAAGTTATTAGTTAAATTGATTATGTAGTTCTAGTTGTTTTATGAAGGTATGAATCTAGTAGCCAAGAACACGTCCACAGCTTGGATAATCCCAGTTAAACAGATCTTTTATTGACTTGCCGCGTTGTAGTACAATGATGAAGTTCGATCGTCATCGGACTTTTGATGATTTCATGAGAAAATCAATGTGCCAAGTCTATATAATTTTAAACACCCTTTTATCTATTTGCAGTGTGAAGGTCATAAAATGTCTAGATATTAGCACATTTAAACTTAAATAGTGAATTGTTCACACAAGAATCACGATAAGTTTGCGCCTGCGCAGATGACGCGTTGATGTCTTTTATACGCGTAAACATACGCAACTACGTTCACAAGTCCGGTTATGAGCTTTTGCTAAGCTTATAGGTGTGAGAAATTCATGTTAGGCTATAATTATTATTGTTCATGAAACTTCATGAAATTGACAAATTATGCTTATTTTTCTATGCATGAATTATAACGAAGTCTATTAATAATGTCGATGTATTCGTGAACTATTACCAAATAACCCTTAGCATTCTTGCTTAAGAATTAAAATATATTTACTTCGTGGGGTAGATGGATAGGTACTAAATTGATCTAAGTGACAAAAGTCAGTCTACCTACGCCTAATAGCAGTGACTGCGCACAAACATTTCCAAAACGTTTGACGTAAATTGTGAAGTCTTTTTAATGAATTTTGTGTAATCAAAGCGTCATGTCGCAACATAATGACTATACAAAACATAAAATAATATATTTATATGAGCAGAATTTTGGAATCAGAGAGATTGGTCGTAGACTTAATATATCGGTAAGTTTTAAAACCTATTTTGTTTTATTATTTAAAATTTACTAAGTCAATACTACCAGATTTTTTGAAGACGTGTGATAATATTTCTTACAACCTAGTGATTGTGTATTAGGCTATTTTCCTATTACACCCACTCCTTACAAGTTACCTACACATTTCCAAAATGTTAGTTTTTTTTTGTTTTAGAGAAATACGGCCAGGCTATGGCTAAGACTTTATGGAAACGCTGGAAATATTCAGCGAAATTGTCCAGGAGCAAAACCCATGATGTATAGTCCCGAATACGAACGCCATCAGGCCATTGTTTCAAGCTATGTTTAAAATCTTTTTATGCCTACTAGTTGTAACTGCAATTAAATAAAATATTTCAGTGAAAACAGTGAGAAGGCATTTACATGCTGATGGAATTAAAACTTATAAACCGGCACAGAAAATTGCATTGATCCATTTTAACAGCTATGCTATCGCACAATCACAAGCAGCTGTTAAAATGGATCACGGAATTAGCTATTAAACGTAGAGCGTTTACTGACGCGCAATATTTTTTTATTAATCTACCCTCACCTTGGTTATTTTTAGTAGTCGTGTTACTCATTAGCCTTTCAACCCTACCGACAATAATATAATGATTAAAATCATGTAGCAACATGATTTATCGAAATGCTTGCACGGAGTATTCCAAATTCGCGATAAGGTTCAAATTCGCTATTACTCAAGTGGGTTCGATAATGTTGGCCACAGACTATACGTTCCCGTACATCTTTTCTGACATCCACGCGGGCAATAGCTATTATCGTCATAAAAACTAATAATTTCACTTAGTTTGGTCCAGCGGTCATGCTGGGAAAGTGGGAACACAATGATCTCACATAATCTAATGCAGCTGTGGCCTGTAGTGATTCATCAGCATAGTATTCAACTATTTAGCTATTACTACGACTATTTAACTATTACTTTTTATATATTATTTATTCTTGCGAAAAAGAAATACTATTAAATATATACAAATCTTAAATAAACACTACGGGGATACCCTCAGACGTTAACACAATGAAACTTCTATTGTGACTCGTTCACTGTTTCTTCAACTGATTAATGAATAAAATACGTAATTAAATAAATTCAACTATTTCTTTATCTGATTTGGTAAATAATTAGACATTGAATAATTTACTCATACAAATAATTGGGTCTGGTTCATAATATCGACAATCACTACATCGACGGTCGCTGTATCGAAAACGTTCCATCAATGGGTTAATGAATCGACAGTAACTCAAATCGATGGTACGCTACATCGACAGTACACCATATCGATAAAACGCTGCATCGACTGCCCGACTCGAGCAAGGTTTAAATAAATAACATAAGCTTTTTTAAAGTTTTTAATCACGATTTGTTAAATTTGTATATTGCTTGTTTTTAATGTAACCCACATAAAATGGTTGAATAATCATAAATTCGTATTCAGTGTTTGTACTTAACTCTTTTTTCACATTTTGTCATAGGCGCAGTTCATGAATAATACCTGCAAAATAAATATGCATTTTATTGCTATAAAAAATCCTCAGGTGCAAGTAATGGCCATTCGATTACAATTATTTTTTTACTTACCAGGTTGTGGAGCACGATTATGAGCTGTGATATTGTTCTTTAATATTTGATTAGAATCACAGATCACACTGCTATAAGTACTACGACATGTATAATAGTACATTTTAAATATGCTGACCACCCAATTTATCCAAAAAATAATAATGCTTATTAACTCTTGGTAAGCAAATTAGCGAACATATCAACTTTCGGCAAATATGTAACATTTACAAGTCTCTCAGTTTCACAATCTCTACAAAAGTGATACCGCATATCAATATGCTTGGTTCTTTTATGGAAAACTGGATTTGCAGTCAGCTTTAGTGTACTCTGATTATCATTATGTAAATCAATAGTATACATTTATTTTGTTATTTCATACTGTAAGTTCCTTAAATAAACATATTCTTTACAGGCTTCAGCCAATGCCATGTACTCTGCTTCGCTACTGGACAAGGCAACAGCTTTTTGTTTTTTAGTTTTCCAAGAAATTACACAGCCTGATAATGTAAAACAGAAACCCGTGTATGATCTCCTATCAATACTATTACCACCCCATCAGCAGTAAACTTTAAGCCATGATGTTTAGTCAATTTTAAATATTTTAACCTTTTGAGCGCCACGGTCTTCTATAGAAGACAATCGTTTCCGTGCCCCCCACGCCACGTCTTTATTAGAAGACAATATCTAATAATAGTCCAAGATCCCAGGGCCGCCAGACCATACTTATTTTCTCAGAAATGAAATGTATGGGATGAAGTAGTGTTAATATGCGCATTGAGTGTATGCATACCTGCTAGCTTGGTCAGACGGCCAATTCACAGATCCCAGGTGCGAAAGGCAGGTAAAAACAGCACTCACTATTCTAAAATTCTCAGAGCTGATTTTTACATATGTTTTAGAGAATATTGTTAGAAATTAGTGATTAATACTGCCGGACACTTTCCGTCGGCACTAACTTTTACCGGACGCTTCAAAGTTCCCGAAAAAATAATGTAACTTAACTTATAGTCTCAATCTTAATTTTTATATATAATACTCAGGGAACTATTTCAATATTTTTTGTAAGCAGCCAGACCAATCTGAAGGGCCAAACATCCCCCCGGACACACGGGAAGTGTCCCTATGCGTATGAGCGCGAACGTGACATGATAATGTATGAATACATTTGAACTCGTAATGAAAATTACGAACAAACCGTTGTTGATTTATAAATAATGTTTTTTATTGTATTTGTTCAGGAAATTTATGATTTTCAACAGCAATCAATCTAATAAAATAGTTATTTATTGGCGTCTCATAATAAGCAAAAAAAAATGGAAATTTATAAAAACAAATTTCATAATTATTTATTAAAATATTAATTAGGTATTTATTATAATGTAATTTGTGATTTTTTTTTGTCTCCATTATCATCATCATCATAATCGAAGTTTGATAACTCATCATCCATCCAATGCTGGTACTGAATCTCTTCATCATTATCATCAGCATCATTAGTATCTTTAGTTTCATTATCTGTAAAAAATTAAAGTAAGTGAGATTCAAATAGTTATAAGTTTACATAAATAATTTAAAGTAAAAGTCGAATACCTGACTCATTTTGAAGCGATTCGCTTACCAAGCCCGGTAATTGGTCCCCGTCAAACCAGTTGAAATGATATTGATTATCTTTCGACGTCCACCCATTATTTTCAGGACTGGAAATCCTAAGTTCCTTCATATGAGCGTTATTCCAAAGACTAGCTATATAATTAGCTCGTCGAAACTGCTGCAAAAGCTCACTCTTACACGGAGGTAAGTTGCTCGCATCAAAGTTTTTCACATTTTTGCAATTGAACGCTTCATTAACGTCGGAAACCATGTAAGTGTCAATGAATAGTTGAACTCTGGCAGCATTTACGTCAATTACTCCGGCCACGTTGTAGACTTCACAAATAAATTTCTGTATTGTGTTAAATACATTTTCCTGCAGTTCTAAGTCACTGAATAAATCTAGATCGCCGAATTTCATAAATGCTGCCTGATACTCTTTATTTTTCTTCAGTATGTATATTAAATGGCCTTTGCTTGCCTTTTCTAAAAAAAGCAGGATTATAATCGCATCCAGTGATTGCATGAAATCCTGGCAAGCAACGACGTAACGAGAGTCCTAAATGTCTGTAAACCTTTGAGGTCAACATATCTTTATTTCCGATGCCAGTCAATACCCACACGTGGGAGTTACAATTTTTAATTGATTGCTGTTGAAAATCATAAATTTCCTGAACATATACAATAAAAAACATTATTTAATCGGTTTGTTCGTAATTTTAATTACGAGTTCAAATGTATTCATAGATATTATCATGTCACGTTCGCGCTCATACGCATAGGGACACTTCCGTGTGTCCGGGGGGATGTTTGGCCTTTCAGATTGGTCTGGCTGCTTACAAAAAATATTGAAATAGTTCCCTGAGTATTATACAATAAAAATCAAGATTGAGATTATAAGTTAAGTTAGGTACATTATTTTTTTGGGAACTTTGAAGCGTCCGGTAAAAGTTAGTGCCGACGGAAAGTGTCCGGCAGTATTAATTACTAATTTTTAACAATATTCTCTAAAATATATGTAAGAATCAGCTCTGAGAATTTAAGAATAGTGAGTGCTGTTTTTACCTGCCTTTCGCACCTGGGACCTGTAAATTGGCCATCTGACCAAGCTAGCAGGTATGCATACACTCAATGCGCATATTAACACTACTTCATCCCATACATTTCATTTCTGAGAAAATAAGTATGGTCTGGCGGCCCTGGGATCTTGGACTATAACGTTTATTACATTAAAATACATGAACAAATGCTTTTGTGCGTATTCTTACTATTGCCTAAAACCCTAAACTTAAATGTTTATTTCAATAGGGGGTCTTTATTATATTAAAATTCATCACTACTGTTTACTATACATTCGTTATACATTTATACTTTATAGCTTGGCGCTGGGGGACACATCGCGTTCGGTACCGCTTGGCGCTCAAAAGGTTAATATGCGTTTAAAATATTATGAACAATGTTAATTACTTGCAATGATTAAATTGACTTAAATACCCTACTGCAAAAGCTATGTCCGGTCTGGTAAGTACTGCTAAATACATAGGGCACCCTTGATAAGGAAACAATAAGGAAATTCTCATCCTTAGATACTTGTAACTTAGTCTCCATTGGGGTTAGAACAGTTTTACATTGAGTCATAATAAATTTATGCAATAACTGATCAATATAATCTTCCTGCGATACTGATATTGTTTTCTCAGATTTATTTACGGTTACATTTACACCAAGACATTTCTTGATTTCACCTAAATCTTTAATTTTCAAATTATATTATACATAGTTGCTTTCTTTACTATTATCTGTATAATCCACAAACAAAGTCTTTGTTTAACGTATGTGTATGTCGTATTAACTATGTGGTAGAGATGTCATCATAGTTGAGCAGGAATCAAAATCTGAATGTCATATACAAGTTCAAGATCAGTTTTGATTCAGTGGGGGAAAAAAGGAGTTAAGATGTGGAAGAATTCAACTTGGAAACATCTGAATCAAATACAAGTTCGGATGACACATTTCTAGATGTGAACGATGAGACGGAAGATATCTCACTCAGATCTCCTAGACTTACACATAAAATAGATAACAGCAAGTACGCATTTTAGATATTTACAACACTGTCGATATAGCGTACTATCGATTTGGTGTACTGTCGATGTAGCGTACCATCGATTTGGGGTACTGTCGATTCATTAACCCGTCGATGTAACGTTTTCGATACAGGCGACCGTCGATGTAGTGACTGTCGATATTATGAACCAGACCCCAAATAATTTGTGCACACGTACAAGTTTTATTGTTATTTGAACTGATCTACGTCATTAAAGTCCTTAGAACGTATTACTGATTTGTAAGCAATTATTAGCATGGGATTACAAGTCATTGATTACAAAACTAAGTACATTTTAACCATAGTTGTGCTACACTAGGCAGCATAGAAAACAAATTAGGAAAATTCTATAATTTTTATTCTGATTTCGGTGCAATCATGGCTATACAGGGGTGGCTATTTAGTCACCTGCAACCGTCAAGGGGCTGATCCTATCCCTCATTTCATACAACTGTCACTACCAAATTCTTATCCGACTCGTAAAAAAAAAGCAAATACCTATATAAGGCCCTTTACAATCGGCCGAACAGTAGACAATTTCGGTGCATGTATGATTTTTTTTTTAGAATTCGTGTATGAGTTTCATAGCGAAAGCTGTTTATAATGACGTGTAGAATCACCCCCTATTCGGATGTAGGTGACTAAATCGCCACCCTGTATGAAGGAAATATTATTGTTGTTCGTCATATGTCACAGCATTCTGTGTTTTTGCGGTTAAGAGTAAGGTACACCTACCTCCTAAATCAGTACCATTTTCAGACTAAAGAAAAAAAATGTTACTACGGCGTAGGCGTAGTGCAAAAGCAGTTCAATTAATTTTCAAATCTAGCTGGCTGCCATTTATTTTGTTGATAACAATTCATCGGAGGAAACTTGTTGATGTTGTACAGACGCCAGTACATCGAGCTACTACAATCTGTAAAATTTCTTTAACAGATTTTTAACTTTATCGTTAAAGCAAAGGGTTCAAAGTTGATTGGGAAAATTTGACAGTTTCGGGTAGCTTGATTTGCTGGTGTCTGTACTAGAACAGATTAAGCAATTTTATCTTTAAATACTAGTAAATACATGGGTTGGCGCAGGATTGGCGCAAAATCTACTGAACTAATTCTCTTTTAAATTTTGGACAAATTTTTCTTGAAGGTCTGGTCATCGAATAGGCTATATTGTATATAACTTTTTTTGCTATGGGGGATTAGTAATATTGTATTACATATATCCGTATTCCTTAACAGTTTACCGCGGTATTGCAGTTTTGAATATCATGTTATCCCGGTTGTGAAGGTCAGATAGGCAATCGTTTCATGCAAAATACTGGCATCCCGCTGCATCTGGTTAGATTGGAAGCCGACCACAACATATTTGGGAAAAGGCTAGGCAGGTGCCTAGGTAACTAGTAAATGTTGGCCGTTTGAGATAAAATAGGTTTAATAGTATCACACAAGCAAGTAAGTACATTTTTTGTAAGTTAGTAATATCCAAATAAGAGAACTAATTAAGCGTTCTCTTTAGGTCGATATAATGTGTCGGATTGTCCACGTAACAGCTATATATCAATCTAATGTACGTGTCAATTGGTGTTCACTTCTATTTTAAGAACAGTGTCGATCGATGCGCAAGAGTGTTCGAAGCGCTCACTTTCTATCGTGTTTTAATTGTTATGTGCGCCCAGTAACACATGCAATTTTACGTGCGACAATGTTGTTCATCATTTACATTGAATGCGGATATCAAGCTTTTTGTATTTTACTTTTTCACATACACGTCTGTATTCAGTCTATTTTTTTATTAGGTTCCATTGAGAAACAATACCTACTCAATTACCTACGTACGTCATAATTATGATCGAGTGTCATTTACGTAGCCTATAATGTTTATTCGAAAATAATGAAAATCACGCATAGAATGAAGTAGGCGTTTGTAATGAGATTTTTCCTTGTTAATTAAAAGAAGTTCACATATTGACATTACACGTAAGTGTGAAAATACTTAGAATTATCGCGCCTTCATTTAACCTGTATAATACTAGTAAGTATTGACGTCACTAAGTACGTTGTTCAGTATTTACCCAATTTAATTGAACAGGGTTTCTTAATATAATTAATCAGTAAAACCGTATAGGTACGTAAAATATTTGACATTACGGGTAGTAATTGCAAGCAACACGGAAAATATGAACTGTGTTTTTTGTCTGTTCCGGGTACATAAGTAATATAGGATAGGGGAAGGACACCAGTGCATCGACAGCTTTGCCAAGGTTTTGGAATATACGCTGCCATTTATTTATTGTGACGCACGTAAATCGCCTTCCTGAAAAGAATTGAAAGCTTACCTTAGCCTTAAGGTCAACTGTGGTTATCGTTATTTTTATTTATTTTTACTAGGAAATGGTCATTCCTGTGATAAATTGCATTTCATTTTGTTTATTACTTGTGGCCGTAGGTCAAGACTGAACAGTTTCTTCAAAAGTGCTTTTGAATACATTCATGAAATTCTTGAAATAAATAGGTAAGTACCTAACGTAGTTTTTCCTTGAAACATTTGCTAAGGTATTCTTTTGAAACTTCAGTAATTTAAGCATGCAACTAAGTATTTACATTTTCATAGAAAATCTACACGTGTCAAAGTAGCAATTTTTCAAGCATAAGTGTTTATGATAATCATTAATATTATTGACTGTAATACATTAAGTAATTGCGCTGTGGCAGAAATTAATAATAAAAATAATGTGCAGCCTCGACAATTACTTCTAAAAACTAAACTCAGTTGGCCTGCTACGGCGTAGCACTGCAATTCTGACTTAGAACAAGTTGAGGTGGTCATGAAAACTCATTTTAACCTAGTATCGGTAGTAAACAGTAGTGTAGCTTGTTATTTTCTGTAGTCATGTCGATCTTTATTTAAGGTGAAAGCGTCAGGGTAGCACGCGAATCCAAATTTTCTTACGTTTTTTGCAATATGCTAGTTAGGTAATAATGGTATGTTGATCTGAATTTATGATTCACGGCATCTAAAATTTTAGATTTTAAATTTGAAATCAGCATAGGATCTGGTTTAAATAAATAGGTAATTCCTTAGCCAAAATATTGCCTATATTTTCCTCTCTAAACATAGTCTCTACTCATTAAGTTCCCTGAAATCTTCAATGAAGCCGTCCTGTACCGTGCTAACGTGTGTGAAATCGTATGGAAGTAATTATTATGCTACGCATCGCATTAGACGTCGCTGCGAATTAAGGATGTTGTCGAAACGGCTCCACTAATACGCTTATTTTTATTCCATCTTACATATTGCGTTATAGAATTTCTGATCGATGTAAATAATGAAAGGAAATGGTAAGGATTACACTTGTCGGTATTTAGTCCGCATAATTTTGAACTTGGCTCTGTGAAAATCTTAGTAAATGAAAATTATTTATTTTCTCCATGTTATCCCAGTTTTGTCAAAGTACACATGATGTCAAACGAGGCCACCGTCGGTAATCTAGAAGATTAATAGAGCTTATCTTTTAACTGTTAGGAGATTTATATTTTGACCACTAATATTTAGCCTATTCTGAATATAACCTAGATTAAAGGCATGTTCTCAGCCGTCCTTAAAAAAAAGACAGTTTATAAAATGACGACATTAACCAAACCGCTACGCCTGTTTGTTGCTTCTGTGGCAAGATAAATATTAGCACAAGAACCTTGAAGTGTATATTCACAGCTCGAACTACGTTTACTAATAATGCATTAGATTTTAAAATTGCAACATTGATCCTACCTCCCGCCAGCGCTATCACGAGCTTTGCAACCGGAGAATGGCTCTGAGATTAACGTTCAATTCACGCTTAGTCATTCGCTATTTCTTAAATATAGCTCAGACCGTTTTTGATTCCAATACTCAAGGCGAAAGCGCCAGAGTAGCCCGCGAAATTAATTTTTTTTACGTTTTTTGCAATTTGCTGGTCAGTATTAAGTTGTACGTTGATTAATATATGATTCGCGGCCGTAACAAATATGTATTTACAGAATTATAATCATTAAAGTCATCAACACAACTCTTTAAGACCAAGTAATCCTGCAGAATGACTATTTCATGAAATCTTGACATTTTGGGATTATACTAACCTAACAAGTTGTATTACTGATTCTAATGATTATGATTCTGTAAATACATATTTGTTACGGCCGTGAATCATATTTTGATCGACGTACAACTTAATACTGACCAGCAACTTGCAAAAATCGTAAGAAAATTTGAATTTCGCGGGCTACCTTAGTGCTTCCCCCTTAAACGTAATTCTGTAAAAAATACGATTCAATACTTTGGTTATCAGTAATTTGCCCAAGTCGAGTTAGCCACGCACGGTTTAGTATTTACTGTTATATAACTAAGCAATAAAATGAAAGTAGCTACAAACAAGGGTTCACGGTCGACCGTGAACCCTTGTTTGTAGCTACTTTCATTTTCATTTTTAGATCTAGATAGATTAATTATCCAACGTTGCATCGATGCAACGTTGGATAATTAATCTATCTAGATCTCTGTTGAAGAACAAAAACAGTAACTGTCATGAACAGCGACACATGCAATGCCGCAACGAACAACTGCGCACAAATATCTAACTGGCAGAATAGAACTCGAAAATCTGTATGACGTAATAAATCTAAAATATGGTATAGCTAATTGTTATCTCTTAATTTATAACCGCAAACGCGTCCATCTATGGGCTGGTACTTGCGGGCACATACGTGCGTCGGTTGAACGTGTGGTAGTTTTGCAACGCGCGGCCAGCCGCAGCCCATCGGGCGCAAACTGCACTCGCTTGCAATTGCATAAACGGAATTGCGAAACCCGCGTATCGCGGTCACTGCCGCCGTCGACGCTACCACTTAGTTAAGGGCACCTGGCGCACCCTTCGTGCCTTGACGGATACTGCTTGCTGTTAGAACGCACCACAAGTCTACAACTGATTCTACAGAACTGAGTCTACAACTGACGAAGACGTTAAAAATGTGGAAAAGGTGTAATGCTCAGTAATATCATAATACAGACATTGGGGATAAGCGAAGTCCAGGATGTGAGGCCGGCTTTGGGTTTCTCTTCGAGGCTATAGTTGACAATGTTGACATCAAGCCATGTAGCATAAGTAGTACTTTGTTTTTTGTACTGACAGAATATTTCTTTATTACAGAGAGTCACAACATGCGGGCCCGCTTGCGGGTCAGGCGGTTTCAGCGCTGCCGCTACTGGCGGGCTGGTGCGCCGCCTTGCCTCCAGCCTACAGAGCACAAGCACAGGCTCGCTACCAGATTACGGCACACAGATCGTCGACCCCTACCGCTTACTGGAAGACGACCTCAACGGAATATATGAAGACATCAGATCCGTAAGTAAAAAGTAATTTTTAGCCATTGTGTGAAACTGAAATACCAAAAAAATTTATGATTAATGAACTCGCGAATGTAACTTTGTTCTTGCTTGTTTTTATTACGTCGAAATTGCAGTACCAACACAACTATCATTATTTTTTTATAAACTTAATTTAGTATTTTTCAAGATTGCGCATACTTTATTTTATAATTACCGTAATAAAAAAATCATAATACTAGTTACTGAACGTCTCGAAAATTTTGCATGTATTGTAAACACCCATTCAAAATATTAATTACTTCTTTAAGTAGATAAGTTTAACAATAAGAATACAGAATTATACACGATGACACATGTGGTGACTATATTCAGTAGAGTAGCATTTGATTGACTTTGTAATTATTATAAACAACGACTAACCGACAAAAGTAGACTGATCAATGTGTCATTCATTGTATCATAGGCCGTGATATAAAAAGGGAACGGTTTACGAGCCCATTGGTCGGCACTGTGTCCATTGATCGGCAATTGTGTCAAAGTCACGACGTGTTAGCACGTTGGTCAGTTCGGGTTGTGCAATTCGCGCATCGGCGGTAATTGAGATCTGTGGTACACAATACTGCTAACCGTAACGTGATTTATGCGCTGAAAAACACATTTGCTAGATTCCAGTGCGCTTAACCTAGTCGTAATGAACGTATTGCGACTTAAACCGGAGATCCCCACTACGAATTGTTTGGCAAATGTAACATCGGCACATACCACTTCGTCTTTGTTTGTTTCTATTGCAGAATTATTCAACTTAAGATTTTCATTCAATTTAGTCTTTTTCATTTTTGTAATCCTAGTTATGATAATCACAACCGGTAGACCTTCCTATTATCAAAAAATGTCACACACATAAATTATGTTTAAGTGACTTTGTGTACACTGGAGCATGAAAGTACTAGACTGTAATGGCAGAAACTGACCTTGAAGCAGTTAATAAACACAAAAATTAATGACATCCTCTGCATTGTGCTCGAAGCCGGCAACCTCGGCGGTGTTGTATGGTTGCGCATTTGGCTCAACTGAACTTTTGACAACGATATTGCAAAACGTTGTAATGCACTAAAGTCAAAGTGTATTTACTTTGGCGAACTCAATAGCGATTCAATATCCCTCTTTTGCATTGGTGTTGCGAGGAAATCACTCTTCCTGGTTCATTTTGATTATTTTAAATATTAATGTAAGAAACTTTAGTGCTTACTTATGTAGGTACTCAGATGTTGTAAGACCGTATTGTTGACAGAATCTTTAAATACAGACAAAATAGTTATTGTTTAGTAAAGGATAAAGAATGTTGATCACTCAGGTTTACATCGGTCTTACCGTATCATCGCTGTTTGTGATGCCAGTGCTCGTTTACCTACTTTCCGTTTGGAAAACTCGTCTAAAACTAGGCCCCTGTGTGAATGCTGTACTGGCAAGCTGTATATTTCTACACGATCATTTCCTTCACGTCTGTGGCCATATAGGCTGATTTCTAGTTTTAAATCCATCTTGGGTAAGATTTTTCTACTAGGAGTAAAAGCACTGATTAACGATAGGTTTGGTTAGAGATACGAAGAAGATCTTGTTTGTTTGTGTTATGAAAATACTAGACACGCAAAAGTAGGATTAAGATTATCGCAAATATCGGCGATTTATGATTTGCACGTTAACGACTTTTCTGTTTATGTTAGGAAACTCACCAAATCTGTCTTATAGTCTGACCAAGATTTTGCACCAGACAGAATTTCATTCATCAAACTGTCAGTCAGACTAAAGACCTAATTCTGCCAAATTCCATTAAAATCGGTATCGTTACTCATGTTTAGTACAAAAATAAGCTAAGATAAACTTGAAACCTTAAGAAAACGAGTATTTCCATTTACCAGAAAATGTTATTGTTCTTCAAGTTGTTTTCCTAGAGTTTAAAACAAAACTGTCAACCAAGAGTGTAAAACTTACCACAAAATTGTTTTGGTTTGTCTTGTTTACATTATTTGCAAAATGACTTGGCCCCGAGTATAGTAATTTTCGTAATTAATGGGTCTCGCAGTGCTAAGCAATGAGTGGGAAATGGAAAGTGGCGTGGAACAGCGCTAAACTTGAACATTGACCTTGTTTCCAGACCCGGTACGCAAAAACAACTAACAAGTATTCTCATTACTTCGTTTCCGTTACTGGCTGTAGTTTTACTTAATTAAATTGTAGGAAAATACTAAACAGGGATTTTTGGATGTGAAATGTTTTTGACATCAAGAATTTTATTGATTGTGCTATTGTCTATATTAAATGTTAACGGAATTTACAAGTTATACTGATATCATTTTGCCCTTTAAAGTTATATGTTAAACAAGTCTAATTAGATCGTCTCTGTTACACTCAATGTCTCAGAACATCTGGGGTTCCTGATTAATCGGAAATAACATGTCATTGTTGGTTTTACCGGTAGCAAGGCTGATGTATTGGAATTATCTTATTTAAGTGCAAATAAACTAATAAGGATATTTTAAACATGACTGCAAGATATTACGAATAACACATAATGTGGAAATACGACATTGACTCGTCATTTATACAATACAAGTCTAGGTATTAAATATTGTCCAGGTCAGAAATTGAAGTTTATATATGGAAAATCTAGACAGCCTTATTAGGCTGTCTAGATTTTCGCCATAAGGCGCCATAGGCGGACGTCTCTGTTCTACGTCATATTCCTGCGTTATCAACATTAGCGAGGGAGTCGCAAAATTTTCAGTTCTGATTTGAAAAACTTTTTTCAGTAATAAACGGGTTGTCTTACTAAATTGTAGAATATTATAAATTCCGTGGCTACCTATGCCAATTAATATAAGAAAGAGTATGACCTTGACCGGGTCACACTCATCACATAATTTTAACTTTTGTGAGTTCGCACATTTTATACAAATTGAGTTGGTTCGAAATTTTCGTCATAATGTCTTGAAAGGTCAATTCAATTAAAATTATCCTGTTAGCATTATCTTCAACTAGCTGACCCGACAGACGTTGTCCTGTTTTGAATTCGAAAGACACGTGGCGCCATCTATTATCATAATAACGTTATTGTTGTTTTCTTCGGGAACAGAACTTTTTTTCGGGATATTTCTGTACACCTGATAACGTATATGCAAAATTTCAGGATGATCGGTTCAGTGGTTTAGGCGTGAAAAGGTAACAAACAAACAACCAAACTTACTTTCGCATTTATAATATTAGTTTATTATATTAGTTAGGATAGTTGGGATGCAACAAATTACTCTAACATGGATCTACAACTATTAACCATGGCAATGGGAAGTTCATTGACAAAATTAAGCCCAAACAGATTACTTCAACTCGCCATGCAGATGTAAATACAAAATTGTAGGTGTCGGTCCAGTTACGTTTGCCCCGGACTGCGGAAACTTCAAGTTCAGTTTAGGAGAGTTTTGCTCTGGCCTTGAAAGAGTTCGAATAGATTTAAATAAACCATGCGCACTTTTTGAATGTGCCAGGGTTTGTATATCATTAACTATTGGTGCTACTACGCATTCTCGGCACTCCAGTAGAAGGTGAATCTCACTATGTAGGTGCGTAGCTCGTAGATACGTACCGTCCTCGGATTTCGCAACAGACTGACTGCGTGACGTTTTGAATGTGTTCGGTCAACAACGGACGGTGAAGGATCCATTCATCCAATATTTACTATGTACTACGTTTAGCATATTCAAAACCTTCTCTTAATTACTTAACAATACACCTTTATGATTCATATATTTTAGGAGTTTAATCTTAATTTAACGAGGTTATATTTCACAGAATTTTCAATATCTTTACCAACGAACCTCGATGTCAGAATAGATATTTGTTGCAAAAGAGTGGAAATCTCTTAGAGGGGATATCATTTCGAATATTTTGCGACACACCCATAGGCCATACCTACATCATATGATTATAATTTAGTGGTATCGTATTGGAAAAGCTTGGTAGGTGTGATTTAATGTTGTTGTCTTACTCAAAATGTACGTATGGTTGGTACATTGGTATTTAACTGTTTACATACTTATTATTATGTATTGTTATGTCCGTGACTGTTTCCAGTATTACCAAAGCGGAGTCTTATGTTATTTATCTAAGGAAGTTTGCAATGGTGGGTGCGCCTACATGAATATTTGGTAAAACTTACAAAACTCTTATGTTAATCCGGTGATTTTACTATATAGATATAAATTTATGAATATGTAGGCTTGTATCATAGCCTATTATGATAATCACAGAAATTGTCAGTGACCTTACATCGACAATCATTACCTTACAACATTATAAACCCAACACTTAATGCCAACTCAAAAGTGGTTATAGTTATAGATTTATGAAATCCAGTTTTTATTTCATAATAGACGTTTTCTTAAAATATAGGTCATCCGAATGTAAATTGATATGACTTTGCATACAGTCTTCGTCAGCGAAATAATGAAATTGATGTTCAACAATCATAATTGAAAGGCAATGGCAAAAGTCGCATTGTCCGCTGTACAGTTAGAGGACACTTGCGTCAAGCAGTCAGACAGCTTGCGTCAATATGCAGTCGATGGTGGTTAGCACACCGCTAGCTGAAAACTACCACCGAGTCCTTCAGCTAGTTGCAAATTATCTCTGTTGTAAGTTTGTAACACTGTTTACACTGCCTTTTGCGGTCTCAACAAATACGTATCATAATAATTAGCACCTAAGTATTTTTTACTCAGTCGCAAGTCATTGTAAAAATTAGGAGAAACTTAAGGTTCACGTTGCAGTACTTTGTAGATAATTTAATTAGCTGTACTGTAATAATATATGTCGTACTTACTATTCAGACCGTTAAAGAATCTGGCTTCATTGCGACCGATAAAGTCAAGAGCGTGAATTCACTACAACTAAGTAACAAAAGTGTTTCTAATTACTAGGTTACGGCAAAGCTACATATACATAGGTTCTCATTCTCAAAGAACGTCGCAGTCAGCCTACACAACTTATTAGTTATAGGTATTTGGAAATGCTACTTACGTGTTTTATAACATTCACCTTTTTATTATCAACTTTCTGCGCCACGCGGTTTCACCCGCATAAGTTTCGATCCTGAGGGAATATCGGGATGAAATGTATGCTATGTCCTTTCCCGGGACTCAAACTATCTCTATACCAAATTTAAGCTAAATCAGTTCAGCGGTTTAAGCGGGAAGAGGTAACAGACAGACACACTTTCGCATTTATAATTATTATAGTATGGATTATTTTGACTGAAGAAGCCTGATTCTCTTTTAAAATTATAGATACGGCGCGTATGATCAACTATTTCGTACGACAAGAATCCTTTCTTAGCTTATTCTTGTAAATTCCATCTAATATACTAAATACTATAATTATGTGGTTCACGATCTAAGTACGTATTATGAAAGATTACTGACAATAAAATAGAGCGATTAGTTGATAGAATATGACACAAATACTTAATTAATAGAATAGAATACTCTTTATTATGTACACCATATAAATTACAGACATAAATATAGAAATGAATGACTATTGAATTTTATAAATTTTTCGTAGCACGTGCTACGAAAGCGTAGCACATGTAATTATGCTTCATTATATCAGCGAGGACATTGTTAGAATGTATGAATGTGCGGTTTGTGATATTTAGTGAATATAGAAAGTGAAAGAAAGAGAAATGTCTCACTTTATCAGATGACTCATTTGTCTACATAGTGAAATTGTCAATAAAACCTACACGGTTTCTTGAAATCTAATATTAGCTTCAAGAAAGTGTACAATTTATGTAAGAAATTATCGTAATCTGTATATCAATATCAATGCCCAGTGTTGGTTCAGTCGGTTATCCTTGTTTGTCAATTCTAATCAATTAGTATTAAACACGATAGTTCATATTTTAACCTAGTGATATTTATCAGCGTGCCGATTGTAGATTAAGTTGTTACACAAGACATTTCTTATTAGTATGCGTTATACTATAGGTACCTATATTGTGCAGCTAACAGCATATGGTCTTGCGCATCATGATGTTTAGCACGGCTTACAGTTTTCTTATCTGTGCTCGTAACGTTATCAATGATGTTGTTATAAACTTGAGTCCCATACGTAATTTGAAACGTGACATCATTGAATAATTTAAATGTTTTCTATTGTTCGCCTGTCATAATCCACAACAGTGCAAATAAAGGTAGGTAACCTTATATTTTAGTCAGGAACTAAACGAAATAATTTTGTTTAGACAATATATAATAGTGGATCCATCCTGTTATTGAATGGAATTAAAAATTAAACCAGATGCAGTATGCGCTCTCTTGCTTTAAATATTATCTTACTATTGTGACATTTTTGTTAGATGTGATCCCAACTCGACTGTAGCCCCTCTGCCCGACAGGAGCTGGAGCGTAACACCAATCAACCAGAACTGAACACCATAGCCACATACTACTTCGATGGCCAGGGCAAGGCGCTCAGGCCGATGGTCGCGATACTTATGGCGAGAGCCGTCAACTACCACGTCTATGGAGAAAATAGGTATGTGCTCTTACTTACGAGCTCTTGAAATATAAATTTATCTTGTTCACAACTATGAGTCAAGGTTTGCAGACGTACTTCTGTAATGTTTTATTTAAGGACAATGATCTTGGATATACATTTGTATAGCTATAAAATAACTGCAAAAATACGGGACAGTCAGTTGTCTCAGTAAATAAATGCTTAAAATGTATTATCATTTCATCTATTCTGTATCATTGTTAAAATAATTTGTAGGTATGCTACTAACTAAAAATACATTCTTTATGAAACAATGTGCGTGTAGTGGCAAGAAAGTAAAGAAAGTTAGAAAAGTCTGGGGTCAACCCGCAATGTTTCTTTGGCTATGGTCTCCTATTTCACGCTGTACGCTGCGTCACGTTAGGTCGTACGCTGCGTCACAATGTTTACTATAGAAATGTACTATTGTGGTCTCTTTCAGACGTCGACGTTGGCGTCTTGACGCCGTACGCGGCATCTAAACGCTGTGCGTCGCGTCTCTAGTCATTTCGAACCATTGCAGCGTAAAGGTCGTCTCTCGCGTCATGCAAAATGATGAGGTTTAATAAAGAAAAAGACTAATTGTTGATAGAAGCAGTTAAATCTTTTAATGCAGTGTATGATAAAAGTGACAAAAATCATAAAAACAATAATAAGTATCAATGTTGGGAAAAAATTAGTGATGCAGTCGGATCGACCGCTCGCGAGCAGCGACTAAAACGCCATTCTCTGCTGCGGATGTATTGACCGCCGACGCTGTGCGTTGCATTCAGACGTCGATCGGAACGGAATTAAACGTTGACGCTAACGTCAGACGCCACGTTTGGCATAAAATAGGAGACCATAGCCTTAGTAATAATAACCACAAGTATTATGAGCGTAAACTAAGTTTTACCACGTTGTGCTTTAAATTTATTGTTTCAATGATAATTTAGCCACCTATTCTATGTAAAAATCTAACCTTGAATGATGATGGCCTTTGAAATGTAAGAGCCAAAGTGCAAAAGTCTCCCACAGTGTAATTGACGTTAAAAATATTGACCACACCCATCGCCTGGGGTTACATACAACGGCATAGTATTCAGTATAATATGAATGAACTTGGCGAAAAGACAGTCTATGGGCGTTTGTGCACTACAAGAAATTTTACCGTCCGGCAGTCCGATTTTTTACGGTCCCATATGGCACGCCCATAATAAAAAAATAAAATCGGACTGCCGGACAGTAAAATTCCTTGTAGTGCACAATCGCCCTATATCAATGTTATGATACCAGATTTTGTCAAAATTATTCTCATATAAATGTATTTTCTTTCTTTCATTACTACTGGTGCACGAGGTGTTTCAAGGAAAGATTTATGTTCAGCAGTGGACATACATTTACCATCTGAAATAGAGTTGGGCAAAGTGTATTTTTTTGCGATTGGAACATTTGCATCTCGATCACTGAAATGATCCGAAACACTGATATGTTTCATTTGGCTCATTTGGATCATCGGCTCAAATGATATAAAATACAGAATCAAAATCTGTGACAGTATGAGTGATACAAATATCATTTGGTAGCTTTTTCTGACTTGTATAGATTGTAATTATGTCGCCCGCTCACTCGCGACTCGCGTGTCTATAGTTAAGTAACTCAGTGTGTCTCAATCTCCCTCTCTTGCTCGCTCACTGCTCAGTCGCCTCGCGAGTGACGCGTCGCGCGGAATGAGCACAGTGCAAAGTAATGTTTCAGATCCAAATGATGCGTTTGAAACGTTACTGAACCAATCTTTTGAATCACTTCAATGATCCGGATCAGTGAGTCGGTTACGTAAAGAGTTACACACGCTTAATCTCAAATAATCTGTGAAGTGTGTTCTATATCAGAAATGTTAAACAAGACGAAATGAACCATGGTTTGTAAAGTGGAAGTCCAACCGAGACTGATATCTAAACTTTTATTTCCTAGCCTTTCGCTTAATTCATTGAACTCGTTGCCTAACAGTATCTGTTTGCCAACACTTTAGGATTGCGTTCGGTCATCAGACCGTACGCTCCATAGTTCAATGTCTCGCCGAGGACCTTGAACAAACGATTTTTCAAAGGTCTTTATGTCGTCACATATCGCGAGACCATTTATTGCATTCAATCGAAGGTTGTACTCAACGGTCAGATATAATTATATTGAAGAAGATTAAAACGTAGTAGATTCTCATTAACATAACAATTAGTCTGATTCTTCGTGTAGTATTCTATTCAGTAACATTGTAATTGCATAATAATGGGTACGAACTTTATTATTCTTGAAAAAAAAACGTGCTATTATATTCATTGTGGTTTATTAGTAAGCTTATATTAAAACAATTGGTGCAGAAAATAGTTACTTGTAAATAAAATAAAAAGGCTCGAATAAGACCTTTATCTTTCGGTTTGTTTAAATCGAGTAAAATATTCAGATTTCCTTTGTCTGTCTTACATGAGTCGTGACGTGAAGACGTGTAGGAATACATTTCTATCTTAAGGAAAATCTGGACTTCTAAAAACGGTCTTATTTTTGCATTCAGTGTAAATAATTACAATAAATGAATAGTAAATGTCCTATTCAGGCATTGAGTTCACGTGCTCCCTGTAGTTTCCCGCGACCCGCCCTTACATGATGAGAATTTCTCAAATATTTACACACGCAACACGAACTACTAGTCGATTAACTTACCTACGAAATAATTAGACTAGCTGACCGTGATCTAGCTAAGAGAGGTAATTAATAGTTACAAGATACCTGCACACGAATAAAAAATAGTAGCCCAAATTAAAAAAAATATGAGCGTTATTGAATACTTAGTGTATACCTACTGTATACTTTGTTTATATAGTAAACATGGATGGGTGACTGCGAGTTATCTACAACACGTCTTCCGAAACCTTCCTTCAGATGAACTATCTCGCACATCGCGTGGTATGCGCAAGCGCAACCGAACCGCTAACCAAGGCTTTTTTCTAACTAATTGATGCAATAGCTGTCTTTATTATTTTTTTACTCATTAAAAGTTTAAATATCACGAACTTTATGTACATAGGTATTTATAAAATAAAATTTATATGTTAGCAAGTCAAATAAGAAAAGAGATAATATCAAAAAAATAGAGTTTCTGCATGGTGTTTGCTAGTATAATAAAGCTTATAAATGTGATCTCTGAAAAGTCCATCATTTTTATGAATATACAGCTAAAGGATTACATAAAAAAGTAATAAAAAAAAAAATTAAATCGACTTCAAAAAGAAATTAACAAAAAATTATGAAATAACTTTAATTTCTTGGGATCTGTATTTTCGTTTTTTGCCACCGACTTCCGAAATTAAAGTTATTTCATAATTTTGAGTTAATTTCTTTTTGAAGTCGATTTAATTTTTTTAAATTACTTTTCTATTTCGTAATTTTTAGTTATAAATAAAATCTGGAATATTTGTTTGTAATAAGTAGGTAATAGTTTTGTTGTAAATATCGCACTAGAATTTGACCAAGGTTTTAGAGATGTTTTCCCTTTGACACTACAGCCGTAGCTCGTATCAATAAGCCAGGCCGTCACACTTACACGTATTAGTCCATATCTTGAAAATTACTGAAGCGATTTTGATGAAACTTGCACTGTTTCCTAAGTTGGAGTAAGTGTAAGCCAATAAAGAAAATGGTCACGATCTGATTAATAGTTGCGGAGAAATGCGTGGACAAAACATACATACATTCATCTATAAAATTTTGTATATTTGTTTGGAAACCCTAATAGATTGTCGTATGTGATTTTAAGGCAGTTCAAATAATATTACATACATACGTGTCGAATTGATAACCTCCTGTTTTTTGAAGTCGGAAAAAGATGTCGCAGTTTCAGACTGTTATCATCAATCATAAGTAGCAGCATGATTTTAAGACATGAGTTCGGTATAGACACGTCATTCTCCTGGCCTTTTTTTTATTTTTTTTCAGGATGGGATATCAAATTCTCCTGGCCTTATCTTAATTCATTTGGGGTCGGCGCAACATGTCTTTTCTTCCATATTTCTCTATTAGCATAGATTATTAAATATAAATAATAAAAATCCCGGCCAAGTGCGTGTCGGACCACGCACAATGAAGGGTTTCATAGTTCGAATGAATTTATCCCAAGAACAAACTTAACATTGTAGTAGAAAATCATGTTCTCCCATATATTGCAACTGCTAATTTAAGTTGGTCGACTATTACTCGTAAACTTGTAAAGCTTACTTAGCTGTGTTAGTTTTCCTTTTAACTTCGTTATGCCGTGAATTTTTCACATATCCAAGAGCAACCATTTAGCCGGCAGGGGACGACGACACTTGACCTTAACAAAAATTAACACTTTAAAGCATTATTTCACAAACGGATCCCCGAAACGAAAAATGATTTCCACAAATCCGCAATATTTTTAAAAGACCTATCCAACGGTACCCCACACCATGGGGTAGACGAGAAAAAAAAACATACCCCACTTTACGTGTAACGGAGAAACCCCAAAAAAATTTTCTTCAACATTTTATTTTACCACTTTGTCGGCGTGATTAATATGCATATGCATGCCAAACTATAGCTTTCTTAGTACTAAGAGTGTCTGAGCTAAGCTGCGGACAGACGGACAGACGGACATGGCGAAACTATAAGGGTTCGTTGTTGACTACGGAACCCTAAAATTAATTATGTTCGTTGGTAAGCGCATCACTAAAGAACGGTGGGACCGATATGGCTATTTTTATATTTTTTAATGTTCGTAATAGTCCAAATATTAAGGTTTTTAGAGAAAAAAAATAGAAAAGTTGCCTGGAAAATTGGAAAATTCGGATAAAAACTGAACGTGCTTTTTCTATGGAAATTGAAATTTAGACAGGGCATTGTCGGTGCTCACCTAGTTTTGTAAAAAAAATTACGGAAGAGCTTTTTTATTACGTGGCCATTCTATACTGAAATTTTGCAATACTGAAATGAATTCTCTTAAGGAAAATCAGAGATGTAAGATGCAATATATTCTTAGAAACAGACAGTTCTTTACAATAAATAATAAAACAAAGAGCAATATTGTATTCAAGTTACAATTGACACTAGTTCCATGTCAGTTAACGCATGTAAGTAAATGTTGTAACAAAGTCTCGCTTGAGTAGTTTTAACATACGTAATTGTCCGGTTTGGGGCTAACGGTACAACGCTCCTGTTTGATTCGTAACCAGGTAGGCAATAGGTATTAGGTACCTTTTCATTGTATTGTCTCTAGATGAGTCTAGCTTTCTTCGCCGGTAGAGCATGATTTGAATTCGTTATTGTTTTATTAATTTCGCCAAATTAAATAAAGCCATTTATTGACTGTTCATATCGCCATCGATTTTTTAATTATTTTTAATATTACTATATTGACAAACCTCCTGAAAGCCAATTCTCTTATTTAAAAACATTTAAAATCTAGTAGCAATCTAATTTTAGCGACAATCAATGTTAATTTTTTTACAAAAATGTAGGAAATTCAGAGATATTTTTGACAGATTGAGACTGACATTTTGAACATTCTTAAAATTACGAGAATTGCCCCTCTGTTGTATAAACCTTCCGGAATAAATTTTTTAAATGATGGTGAAAACCGCATTATGATCAGTTGTGCAGTTCAGAAGAACAACGCTGTCACACAGACATACACGAAAACCGACTATATTTTATAATATGTATAGATGCAGTAAAATAATAGGATAAATAATTGTTGCATCGAGCGCAAAGTTAGTTATTAATTCACGAGAGTTATGTTGGTGCTTGAGCGCATGCGAGGGCACAAAATTAACAAGAGTGCATTAATTACTCACTTTAGCAAGGTGCGTAATCGACTTTTCTTTCAACTACCAATCTTCCTACCGATAAAATATACGTACTCAAAATAAAAACTCAAGTTAATGAAAACAAAGTTTTCATAAACTTTTAAAGATTTATCTTCGGATTTATTCAGCCGATTTTTATTTTCAGTCAGTATCTTTTTGATCTAATGCATACATTTTATATTAAACTTAATAGGAGACATTAAACGTCTGTGGTAAATGTATATCTAAATAAAAAATAAAAAAACAGTGCATTAATGATAAACTGTGCAACCATGAGATTTCATACAACATTCCTGCACTGTTTTGATTCTAAGCAAAAAATACGTCCTTTGTGATCGGTTTTGTAGTGATTAATGATAACATTACTACGTAGTTGAAAGAAAAATAATATAATCGATAGTTCGCTGTTATATGCGAATGTACTAAATAAACTTTCAATCAAAGACTAGATTTCTCTTTACCAATAGGTACAGCCCCAACTCCGCAACCGCAAGCTTCTGCAACGTATTTGTATTATTCTCGTCAAAGTTATAAATAATGTATCTTTTGTCCAATACTCTACGTCACTACTGTTGCGAAGAACGTGAAGTATTACATAGTCTGAAGTATTACATTCACGTAAAACTAGTTGGAAAAACTTAACGATCAGCTTTTTATTAGTAAAACGTGTTTAGTATACATCTGTCCATAGTTCGATGATCCAAGTCAAATAGTTGAAAGAACCTAAAGGCACTGTTTGAGTAAACTTGGTTATGTTACATTGTTTCATAAAAAAATTGTTAAAGCTTCTTCATCTTAAATCCAGAGCTAGGTATGACATGGGATTAGATATTTGACAGAATTTACCCGACCCATACAGCCCTTGCTCGCAGAACATAATTATGACCGATGGGGCCAAAAGGTTCTGGAGTGACGACCGCCTACCGGAAGATGTAGCGTAAGAAGGCCTCCCACAAGGTGGACCGATGACCTTGTGAAGGCTGCAGGAATCCGCTGGATGCGGGAAGCACAGAACCGGTTGAAGAGGCGGTGCTTGGTTTCGAAGCCTGGGTCCAGTGGACGTCTTTCCCTTTGTCATCGTCATACTATGTAGATATTGAACTCTTTTACTGCTAAATGGCGACCTTTTTTTCGGATAACATATAGTCTTTAAGGTATCAGCCCAGGGCAGTTTTCTGCCATGACTTTGACTTGACTATTATTTCACAATATAATCTTTGGGAATGTATGTAACATCATTGGATGTTGATGATGTAACATATAGATGTTAATGTGATATGTTGTGGCGCAGTGCATTGCAGCCGTCACAGCGGCAAGTGGCGATGATCAGCGAGATGATCCACTCGGCGTCGCTCATACACGATGACGTCATTGACCAGAGCGACTTCCGCCGCGGGAAGCCCTCTGTCAACGTGCTCTGGAATCACAAGAAGGTAAATATTTTTTAATTTAACCATCGGTATTGCCAACGTTGCACTGAGATTGTGCCAGATACGCTAGCTGTGTGTAAAGAGGCTAAAGACCTTTTTCTCTATTTCTTAACTTTTAATGCGAAACCTACGTCTTGTTCCCAGGTTTTAGTAATACAATAGAGATGTATTTGATTTAATTCGATTAACAGCTTTATCTTATGTGAATTAAAAATTATTAAAAACTAATTTCTAGTAAGTACACTTCTTATCTTAAAACGTGTGGATTATACGGATCATTTATGAGCTCAATTGTCACTAATGACACACAATTCCTTTTTCTGTTGTTACCAAACGTCTGCCTAACAAACGAGGCGAGGGGCAGACAATTCGATTATCACCCTTTATGTGATGGGAATTCTAAATTACCAAAAACGAAAAGATGACATACACAAAAACTCTCATTAAGTAGGTAATCTTAATAGGTTAGGTATCCTAAAATGTTAATTCAATTGAACGTACAGTTTGGGAATATACGGTTGATTTTTCTTTGAATCGTTATTTCTCCGTGACATTCAACTTCAATCCATCTCCTGGGCAGGGCAGTAAACATTGTTCCGACGTGTTGAGGATATTTTACAAAAATCGCTTTAAAGCGACACGACGCGCTTATTCTCAAGACAATCAATCTATCGTTATCCGACATTGATCGCTTTATGTAATGTAGTATCCATAAAAGTGTGTAAGCTTATAAAAATAACACGTAGGGCATGTCTTCAGAATTGTTTCTTTGGAATACTAATGAATCTATATTTATGGAAGTGATCGTCTTATGGCAGCGGTTCTTGTGGTTATCTTATGTAGATTGACGCAAATTCTCTGTTAACTACGTGTGTGTACATTTAAATTAACTTAATTAGTATACACAAGGGATTGCTTACCACATCAATCATATTTGTGGTTCTGTACTTTGCATGTTTTATTATATTTTCGATGGATTAAACGTGGTTATTCAGATTACCTATATTTTTATAATTCACATCAAATGTGCAAAAGAGTTAGAACAACCCGACCTAAGTAATTTAACTGTTATGAAAAGAGGGTTGAACAGTCGGAAATATTGGAAAATATCCAAATTCAGGCTATTGTGAAAAACCATTACTAAAACAGTTTTAGTTTTTAAGGAGATAATATTATAGGTATTTGAGTTTTAGCAAGAGTTTAAAATTCGAATTCATCAGGAAATTCCAAGCGTGATTCGAATCAGTGATTATTAGGGTGATTATTTTAATGCTTGACAGACCGGTTGCATGCCAATTTGAAGTACCTAACATATAACCTTGTCATTGTATACGATACTGTAAATAGAACGAATAAGGAATAAGTAGTACTAGTTCTGCTCTATGTTAGTAGGTAGCCTATTGTATTGGGATAAACCGAACACTGATTAATATGTGTGCCATGTCTTCTCGACCACGAGCCGAATGGAAAGTGCAAATGGGCTAAGTACATAAATAAGGAGCGGCTGTGTCTTGTCTGTAATTATGTCTGTTGCTAAGGCGGTGCCGAATTTCTGATCGATTACGTGCGACACTATATATCAATGCTCAAGTGGTTCGCGAAATGGCTACATAAAATATACCAACGGTCATTTTTGCTAGCTGTACGTAAAGAATACATTCGAGCGCCTTGATACAATCGTATTGAGTTTTAGTTTGCTTGTCAGCAAAATCTGGGTTACGATCACGATTCACGCTATTCATTACGCGTTCCATTAAATCATATTCTAAAAACCACTCACGCATATACATATTAGATATAGTCAAGGTCAAAATCATAACCCCAAATTTCAATGAATTTGTGTTTTCATAATGTTATAGTTTAATATTCTACGATGTCGCCTATTTTCACTGAACCAATAATAATAGCATAGGTTTAAAACCGACATACGGGCAAAAAAAAACGCGTGTTGTCTTTACCAATATTAGTTTAAGTTATAAGTCGGCACACATTATTTACCCATTTGCTGTGCAAATATTGAACTTCGTAGATACACGTTCGTCATATTCAATTTCGTTTTCAACGAAACTGTAGAAAGCTGGTTTTGAGATGACCTGCTTGTAATAATTATTTAATCAATCACGTTTAATTTCTACGATATTTTATTTATAGATTCGCGACTAAGTTATTTAACAGTTGATCAAAGAACCCAAGGTGATCTAAGCTTAATTAAATGTACAGAACCGTAGCACAATATTTTACTTTATTCAAGTATGGTTTCTATGTTTAAATAAACACTTGTTTTATAATTCAATCAATGAATATACCTACATACTTAAAGTAAACCTGTTCTCGTCTTGACCCACTTTTGTTTTACCAAAGTTAATATACTTCACCAAGTCCAGGTTATTGCCCTAAAGATAAAATATAAATAATATCGGTGGGAAGTAGTCCGAGACATCTGCGTCGACGGGACAATCGAAATAATGATTGCTACCACGTGTACGGCTATTCTTTTCTTCCAATTTATGAATGGGTGAGACGTAGCTAGCTATAACGCACAATCGATTCAGTCGCGTAGTAGTCGTGTTGTTAGTGGCAAGTGGCTGTGTCAGACAAGCCTCACCTACTCGCACTGGGCCAAAAGGCGAGCGACCCTCGGTGAAAGTACCTCGCGGCCTCACCGCACCAACAAAATGTTGATACCGGCTTTTTTTTTTTGATGAATCGGAGTATTTTACGTTTATATGTAATTAGAAATTGACAGTCAAACATAATTGATAATTTAACCATTTGTAGCACCTATATGTAACTTTACGGTTGTCAAAAATAAATTCAGTATCATTAACCTACCTTCCCCACAAGACCAACTGTATCACCGAAGATTTTTATCGTTCTACTTATTTTTTTTAAATTTACAACAATGCACACTTGCTTTCCCAATTCACTTTAGACATTGGCAGAATGGTCGACATCGGCTTTGCTTGCTATAATAAAAAAATAGAACTTACCTTACGCATAATTTTGTTAATAAACGTTATAAATCACAATATTTTTATCTTTACATATTATAAAGCCTACTTATTTTGTCCACGTTATCAGATAATTTCCTCAAATCATTGTTATCGTGTATGTGTATTCAGAGTATTAAATTACCGTAAACAGAAGCTCGGCGCGTCGAATGACGTTTGTGACACGATTATTGTGTAATATATGACGTTTGTGACACGATTATTGTGTAATATTTCCCTCTTTAAATGAATATATTTGTTGAAGCTATTATAGCTTTTAGATTGGTCAAGGCAATTTTCGTAAGTATTGTCACAACAGAACAATCAATATTAGGATAGGTTTTGAACTTCGTCCTATGGTTTGAAATCTTTGTATTATAGAAAATATATTCCTACATAGTTCCTTATGGTCGAGATGTCTTAACAAAGAATCGATGTGATTTGAATGGAAATTAGTGTAGAACAAAGCATTTAACTCGATTTAGTTATTGCTACGAATCTCGTGTTAGCTACGGGTGCTGAATGCTTTTATTGCATTGTAAATTACTCGTTATCTGTTAATATCTACTTGTAAGCAGTTTGCGTTTGCCTTCGTCCTTCATGAGCAAATGCCTATCCTGCGATTACATCTTCCGGCGGTGTAATCTTTAGTGTAAAACGTTTTATGAATCGACAATGCATTTGATCGTACGTTGTGTTCTTCATCTAACGGCATGATGGCGAGATGTCCCATTAAACACGTTGAATATTGTGCAATTTAGGTCGGCACGACCTTTGCCTTTTATTCACTGATTTTAAAGTCGAATTCATTATTGTGATTTATTATATTTATAACAGAATGATGGAATTAAATAATTAATGTGCTTAATTTTAACATCATTATCAAATATTAGTATTGCATCGATTTTTATTAAATTGAATAATGAAGTTTTCGTATGCCTGTAGTTTGTTAGTAACTAGCTGACCCGGCGAACTTTGTACCGCCTCAGAATAAGAACGAATTTATGAGAAAATTAATTATCTTCATTATTTATTTTTTCTTAAATTTTTCCCATGTTTTAATAGCAATTCAATTCTGCTATTCGGGGCGGAGACGAATCCAACAAATCAAAGATAATAAAAATCGGTCGAGCCGTTCTTGAGTTATAAATGGTGTAACTAACCCGACTTTGTTTTATATACAGGGTTAATGTTTTACCAATAACCCCCTGTATATAGATTTTCATGTTATACTTTCCAAACAATAGTTATTTACTATTTATTTATTTCAAACAATACTTCTAAGACAAGTTCTAAAATAAGTCTCTAGGAAAATAATTTGTGATGATCTTGAGTAGGTACCTAAGTTCATTTAACCCGCTCGCTGTCTTGTTAGGTGGGTACTAGCGGATGTTGTCACAGTTCGCTAACACTTCTTTGGGTTCTATTAACCTGTATTTGAGTTATATAATTCAAACACCTAAATGTTGGTGTTAGTACCGTCTGAACGTAGTACTTACCATGTACCTACGTATGTATACATACGTTTTGTGTAAATATGTTATCATGGTAACAGGGCGCGTCTGTTTGTATTTAACTCATTTACGACCATGTTGCTGTGCACGGATGTAGAATATTTACATTACTTTTACGTGGACAAAATCTCTTATAATTCGTTTGGTTGCGGCCTCTGTGTGTCAATGGATATTACGATTAAGGGTTTAAGACTATTATCCAATCAAATACCTTTACGACAAAGGTTTGACGACACGGTTGGCGCAGTGGCTGAGCGATCAACTGCTGCGCTGCGTGTCGCGGGTTCGATTCCCGCACGGAACAAATATTTGTATTGCCTACAGGTAGTTGTTCCGGGTCTGGCTATTTGTGTATGTGAATTTGAATGTTTGTAAACGCACCCACGATACAGGAATAATTCCTAGTGTGGGGCAACATTAAAAAAAAAAAAAAACAAAAAAAAAAGGTCCTTATTCGGTCAACGACCGCTGCAACCGCGGTGCGTTTCAAATATGTATGTATTCCTGCTCTATAAAAGAATGGTATTGTATAGTGTTGTACGACAATAGGTAGGAGTCTTCAACAACGTCAGTAGCGAATTTCCGATTCCTATCGTATCTGCGACCATTGTTCAGAATATGTCGCGGACCTTATTGTTCACCTTGTCTGAGCTGTGCTATGGAATGACGAGTTTAAATGCAGAGCGTACGCGCTTGGAATTTATGTAAAAATATTGGACATACCAAAACGTCTGGGTAACACCTATAGTAGCCCATTGCTTGTGTGACATTTATAAGATAATGTAACCTATGTAGGTGGGGCTCTCGTGGTAAGATAATAAGATTCGACCGATATGTCGTGCGGCGGCGGCGACACCTGTCTCTCTGTAATCTCACCTGCGCCCAAACTTGTAGTCTGACGCAACACCGCTTCGTATTGACTATCTGACATTAACTATTTAATATGGCTTGGTTTGGAGTTCGATAATTACATTAAATTAATCTTATTTAGTTATTTGCATATCATAGTTCAGAGTAGGTCTAGCAAAAGTAGTTTTAATTTTCATGAGTACTACACTCCTAAAGTTTAGAGTTCAAAACAAACCATGAATTTACAAGGCTTTTTTATAATGTAAATTAACTCAAAGCATTTGCTACATTTTAGGTTATTAAAAGAATTCAATAAAATCGGCGAGGTCAAAGTTGAATTTCATTCATAAGTAGGTAATTAAATAATAACTTTTAATGATTAAGAAATTCTCAAGTAGATGGATATTAAGTAAATTGGCGAGGTCACAGTTTAGAATTGTTAGCTGAGAACTCGAATAAAGATAAATAAATTGTTAGCTGAGAACTCGAATAAAAATAAATCTAAATTTGATCTACGAAATGCTGTTGGAAGGACTCGTGTGAACGCGGGCTTTGGGGCGCGGGGTCTCTGGTAGCTTTCACCGGGGAGGAAGGTGCGGGGTGCGGGACGCGGGGCTCAATTCAACTCAGTCATCTATCAACACCAGCGGATGTCAGGTGTTCTAATGTGTGCTAGCGTAACATTCACTTGATTTTAGATACTGGATGAAATCATATGCTACTATTATTGACAGTCATCCGATAAAACTTTCTGATTTATGGTCTATGTTAGAAAAAATATCATAACTACATTTTACTTATCTGAAGTACCTAGACTACATATAAATAAAATGTATTAATCACAAATTAGGTAAATAATAGCGGAATATGCATAAGTTGGTAATGTGAATCTGACTATTAAATCCCTATACAATACATGTGTGCAAGCATACATACAGTCCCGCCCCTGTAACATGAGATATAATCGTAATCCCTTCTTCATAATGGAGACTCATACTGTGGAAATCTAGTTTCCCTAGGGTTTACGAAGGTCAAGCGGCATTCAGTCCGTGTGAAACTAGAAATTGTCCATAGTATACGCAAAAGAAACTGCTCGTGTGCTTTATTGGCATAGCTAATGGGCACACAATGCAAGTTCCTCTCACAAAGCCGACCCTCTCAATAAGGAAAACGAAAAAATAAGGCGGTTCCTTTTCGATAAACAAATAAACAAAAATACTTGACTCAAATGGGTTGTATTCATAATATAACAAGTATCATTCAAACTAATTTTTCTCAAGAAATTACTTGGAGGATAAAGAAATTCCCTATAAAAAGTTGAAGACCTTGCTTCTTGGAACATAAAAACCTTTCACTTACTGTAAAGGCTCGTACACATAGGCGCGATGCGACACGCGACACAAAGGCACCGCAAGTCGCGCAACGAGCGGTGCCTTTGTGTCGCGCGCGATTCGCGTCGCGCGTCGCGCCTGTTTGCAGGAGCCTTAATACGAAATTACTTTGAACTCTTCAACACGAAGCATTTAACATAATTATTGTATTAATATGGATATAAAATGTCTCTGATTAATGTGCGGACAAAAATTATAAAGGTACCTATTGTATGGATTCCATCATAGTAGGTATTATAATGAACATATATGAAATCTACATAAATAGTGTAATACAAGGTATAATCGAAATAACTGAAAATCTGAAAAGGGGACATTGAACTAATCTTTATGAACGACTATAGAACCCAAAGATAAATCGCGAAAAAAATAATCAGTTGTTACTACATTTTGTCTAGTTACGCGAACATATTAAAATGTATGGAGCAGCTGTTGGATCCATTGTAAAAGTTGTTATGATGACTAAAATGTCCACTTTTCAGGTTTTCAATTAAACCTTGTATAGTTAACATACAGGCTGGCAGGCATATCGACGCGCAAACTGGAACCTTGAATTCAGCACATGATTCAGAAGAATCATAGAAAATTTTCGTAGATTATTTAAAAAAAAATATCGGATAATTCACAGAAAAGTGCAATACCCACGCGGTCAAAATGAATGGAACAGCAGAATTTGTTTTTTATACCCAACGAAAAATTTCAACGCGTCCAGAATATGTTCTGAATCCATGGTAACTGGTTGCTCGTCAATATTCCTACCACCCTGTATAAAGTGTCAGTCAAGTAATGTATTAAGTCAAAGTAATGTTGTAGTTGTGTATCTAATAAAATTCATGAATCGTCTGCTAGGTATGATAGTTAATCTAAGGACATCAAATTAACATCATAATTGATTTATGAACATATTAATTAAATGATCTTACCAATCAATACTGAAGGCGGTTATTACTTAATTTAAACATTTAAATGAAGTTGTACTTGCAAATCATCGCATGTCATGAAACATTTACGTAGCCATTTCTCATATTATTAAAATTTTAAAACCAGCTTATTTAAACAGAGAAAAGGTTTTATGCATTACACATTACAGTCCTATAATTGTCTGATTAGCGGCTTCTGTAGCAGTTCGAAGCCTTTATGTATTTATGTAGCGAATTGTTGGTATTAAAAGGTGGAAAATAGGCTAAATAGCAAACTTGACAATAGAACACTATGCACCATTTTTCTAAAAGTTATTCTTTTTTTGCGGAAACAGAGGAATCCAACACGTCTTTGTTCCGTCGATTATTTTCTGTTTGTAGTTCCACCGTTTGAATGCCAAAATCAATAGGTATTCCGAGTCCGCAGAATATAGTAATTGTATAAAACATGATGTTTCGGGGTCAGTTGATTGATTAGCAATTCAATATAGAAACATCGTGCGAGAATAATATTATCATTCATTGGAACTAAAACCTAAACCTTAAACATGTTAAACAAAAGATATAAATTGAATTTTCGTAGACAGAAGAATATGTTGTTTCTTCAGTTGTCTCTTTGTCTGTTAAATTGTTAAGGAAGGAAACGTGAGGCGCTGCTCCAACATAATGACAGCTCTTACTGAAATGTCACGAATTCCAATTTAACGATAATTAAACCTACAAAGAAATGGAAGGTAAAGTCTTCATGCATAATTTATGCATTTATCTCATCTCCTGCTATTAAGTTAGGCACCTACTAAAAGTCAGTCAACTCAGGTCTATTATTCTCACAAACTGCATCTCAGTTTCTTCGTGTGACAAATATTTTCCATAACCAAGTGAGAAATAAAACAATGTTTTCATGCAAGTTTTTGTATCCCCAATTTCTTATTGCCTTTGTAAGGTCAGGTCAATTATGTAATTTTTTTTTGTTTTATCTTAACATTTGTGTCAAGAAATTTCCCCATATACAGTGTCGTAAGGTATTGGTTCCAGTTAATATTTCCCAATGAGAAAATGCTCGGATGCCCAATACTTTTGATTTATGGTGTATTTGTAGGCATTGGTTGGAAATGACAATATTTCACACATAAATCACACAGGGATGCAATATGTACAAGAATGTCAGCATCGAAACTAAATTATTTTCAATCGCCATACACAAATTAATAGAATTAGATTAGATTGAAGTTGAATAAATAAAATCCATTTTGCAGGACACGCGTTGATGTCTTTCGTAGAGCGCAGCGCACCTGCAATGACAACGCTCACTCACTACACTATTTACATACGTTACGCGGTCAAGCGCAGTCTAGACACCGTCGTATGAGACTTGTTTTTATATCTACATTTATTAGATTCAAAAGTCTGTGAACTATTATTACTTTCTACAAATTGATATTATGACCGAATGATCCGTTGAAAGCAAAATCGTCCAACACTTTCCTTAAGTGACCTACCGCGGTGTGTATTAAAGAGTGTAAAGTAAAAACTGGTCTTTGTAACTGTAGTTTGCGGGGAGCCGTAAGTAGGTGCGGGGGGATGTAGGTCGGACGCGCGACCACGCTGCGGCCCGCGCGCTACGAACCCAACCGACTCGTGATTAGACCTTTATATAGATGTTTAGGCAATTCCATTATTTATTTCAAGCCTAAACGAAACGGAAAAAAATACAACTTTCAAAATACCGTAGTAGATACTAGAGAAAAGATGATGCAATTTTTTATTAGTGAATAGATTTATTCTCAAACAAGTATAGCCCGCTACGAGAGCCAACAGCCTTGATGGTTCTGAGTCAAGGTCACAGCGTTTGTCCCCATATCTTTGAGCGTAGAGTTTACTTTGGTTTATGGACGTTGTATACGTAGGGAATTGTGTAGTATACGTTGTCTAAGTGGAATTACTAAGCTAACTAGGGTTGGGTACAGCGGAATGCCAGATTTAACCGGTAAATCGAGGACATTTCTCCATGATTTATAAAGAATGTATTATTTATTCCATTATAGCTCTGTAATTAAGTGTATGAGGAGATGACGGTGAACAACGCATTACTTTTGGCAACAGTCAATTGTCACGTCCTTTACGGTGCGGTTGATGACACGCAGATTACACACTTAACCATTATTACAAAAACCGGTTTTTGACGGATACACGTGCCCACAATCCGACGTATGTTGAAACGATGGCCCACTCGTCGACCACTAATCGCCACGACCACTAGATGGCCGCCGGTGTCGCAACCGGCGGACCTTCCACTCACTCGATACGAAATACCTCGATCACCTGTAATACGAACGTGTATTGATCACATTAATTGCTAGCGTACTAACTTAGATTTATCTTAATCATAACTCTTATGTTATTATTCTGAGGGCTCATAATATAGGAATTTACGTTTACATAGTTACGTCGTCTATGGCTACGATTCAGTTTCATAAAATATGATACTCAAACCATCAATATAGCACCTGGATAGTCGTAGGAATCACTTGCCTATGCCACTTGCCCATGCATCTGTCATGGAAAACACGTGTGACTTCTACGTTACTAGTAATGAAAGTTATTTGGGACTTCAATGTCTTTAGAGACGCATTTATTAATTTCAGCGAATGGTACAAAACGGATACAGTCGTGTTACGGAACGTTGCGCGGCGCGGCTGTTTCGGTAGCCGATCTCCAAATGGCTGGTGTGAGAAGGATGAGGGGGGAGTCAAGGCCGGCCGCGTGACATAGATCCCGCCACATTCACCTTCCGTCCGTTGGCCGCCGCCGTCGCCACCACCACCTGCCCACTGTCAAGGCTGCCTTGCGAAATGCAGCCGACTGCATACATCCAGTTATACGAGGTCCGCTTCAAGAAATCATGTCGCAATTATCCGACAGGCTCTGATGATGGCCTTCGGCTGTCGCGCAGGACAATTGCTATCCTACGAGTAAAAAGTAAATTACTAATATCAGCCCCATGGCGCCGATTTCCGCGTTCAATAAATATTAATGAAACTAGCTTTTACCTTATCTGCCATGGTATTCCCCGCTGACGATACGATTCCCTACATGGACCGCTTCATTTACGAGTTATGAAAATGCGGAACCTTTTTCACCACGAAGTAAATGGCTTTATTTATTTTTTGCATCCAATAAGGAAAACTTTTGTTGTTGCCGGGGTGACTGACACCGACTCGCCTTGAAAAGGGATTTAATATTATATTATTAATTTTGCATTCGACCCTGGAATGTTCAGGTTGAAAGCAGTTACCACTGCGGGCACTTTATCGCTCGCGTCTCGTACTTTCAGGAACATGAGAACAATATCAAGTGCTTGGTTCAATAGTTTAGCGATTCAAGATAGGTGCAAACTTGCATTACAATGTATGGGTGTAAATGAATTACAGAATAGAAACTACAACGCATTCGGAATTAAGTTGTCGTGAAATCGTAGAGATTTTTCTGGTAAATTATTCATGTGGCTCACGTTGGGCAGACTTTCAACGGCGTTCTTGTGAAAGCCTTTCACTCTTATCATGGGAGTTGTATATATTTTTGAACATTTAAATCGTAGATTTGAATACAATGTATATGCCAATAATTTCCTCGGAAAATACGGCGTGCGATGTGTTTATTGAACATGCACCAGGCACCTACACTGAAATTTTCAAAAGAACTAGTAGCTGCTTTTTGCCCGTACCCATTCTGGGCTGCTAAATTTTTTTAATGTCCAGTCACGGTATTAAGACAGTGAATATTTTCCTGTAAGTAATTAATGAAACGTGAAACTGGTTCACGGATGTGAGTGTCATGACACATCACGAGCGTATCGTCAATGCAGTTGTGGCGGTCCGGCTCGCGCACGTAACGGATGCGTTTTTAGCCCGGTTAGCGTAGGTACACAGAAAGTATGCTAACGCGTGCACCGATTTGCGCAACCAAGCGCGTACGATACGCGCGGCCACTCCCGTATGTAGTCCCGTTGCTTATGTTACTGATCTACACTTTACATAATTTATTACAAAATCATATAGCGTATAAACTAGTCTTATTTAAGCAATCTAATATTCAAATCCTAATTTTATAATGTGGTTCACTGAGAAGCTGATTTGCCTTCACCTTCAAACGCCCGAATAAATGCAACGATACTGCAACAAGTAAATTAGACAGGAAAAAATGAATCCAGTCATATGACTAACTACTCGATAGTTAGTTAGAATAGTTTCGAAACTTTTAATTGAGCCTCTGCGACTTATTTCATGTAATTTATTTATTCATTAACAACCAATTTACAATCACAAAATTAGGTTAAATTACGTAAAACTAGAAGAATTCAATATTTTAATTTTAATTTATTCTATTATTGAGGATCACAAATTTACGGTTTAGACATACAAATTTACGAAATGCGAGGTATGATAACTATGGAAGGAAAAGACGTGTTGCGCCGATTCCCAAATAAATTGGGATACTGTGAACTATGAGCGTAATACCGGCCAGCACAATCAAGGTTACGTTTCTAGTGATAATTTAATTTTGAAAATGCCTGAACGGGCCGTCCCTTTTAACAAACTTATATCCGTGTCATACCTTAACGTTACGTAAAATTACTTCCAACATTCCATGGTGCATGGATGTGCACGTAATAGGTGAAAATTCCGGCTAATGTTTTCCGATACAATGTTTCGACATTTTTCAAAGGAATTACAAAAATATTTGTAAGCTCTGAACGCTCATTTAAAAAAATATTTTATAATTGATAATATTGAAAAAACAAGTTTCAATTCATAATTGAAGAGTTACGTGGGGTTACGTTACGGCCAGCCCATGTGCGATCACAGCGATCAGTCTTTCGATCTTAAAAACGCTGCTAAAAATGTTCAGACGAATTTTATATAAAAGTCCCACATTAATTCAGTAACGTGCATATGCCAGTTGAAATAATGATGGATGAAATAGTGTGGTGATGGTGATCGATATTTAATTAACTAACATTTGTTTGTGATATTTGTGCGTCATCGACTATAAACCGGACCCGTCGCCGGATGCCTTCATTCATACCACCTTATGGAAAACGCATCGCGTCACCGTCCGACCACTTTCACATTTTTTGATTTCCTCCACTTAGATGGCAATGAGCTCTTGTGTGACGAATATTATTGGTTGGTCAAGGACATTCGCCAATTATAATTAAGTATGCCAACATAGGCTTCCCAAAGCAAGTTTAGATTTTATAAACAAAACATTTTTTAGGTACAGTTAGCAGATGTTGTGATATAGTTTACACTTACAGTTACCATATTTCGATTTATTTTTTGGAATGCAATTTAAATTCTATTAGAATCACATTGTTAATTTGTTATAACGTATCTATCAAACCTTGAATATAATAGACGTATTTTAACCAAATAAAATTGTAATCAATCAAGCCCATTGTTTAATTAACGATGATAAAATGTTAGCGTGTGTCGTCGGTTTCACAAGCTTTATGATTATATATTACGTTTTAATTACCAATCATTAGAAAATAAATTCTCATGAGCCAAATCGAAGTCTGTGCTTGCTATTGATCAACGTAATTATACTGTTCAGCCGTAATGAGCCACTTTACTGTAATTGTTGGATTAAAGTGAAAAGTAGTCAACGTAGAATATGTAATAGGTACCCATCTAAAGTTATGTTTTACTTACAAGTTCTAGCCATTGAAAATCTTTGTTTTGTTTTTCTATATTTATGTCACATACTCGTACGTGTACATCGAATGAACGTACCACATATTATAGAATCGTCCCATATAGCGGATAAGTCTGACGTACTGAGCCTGGCCACTGGATGTAGGCTAACAAGTGTCCAGTGGTTTAATGAGAGGCGGTTTGTGGTCGGTCCCCGTCGGCCGCGAGGTCCCGCGCGCCCACACTCGGAAGCAGCGCGCGCGCCGCCGCCGGCGAAACGTCCGCGCTGCCATTAGTATGCGACCGAACACCGCATCACAACTTTCTCGACATTCTTGCCAACAACTGGAGAAATGAGCGCCATCGATACATTTATTACAATCTATGTTATTTACAGCAGCTGTGCTTGGATGGGCTTGTAGCCAATAATGCTGTTTTGCAGCTCTATATGTTGTTTTCGGTAGCATTCGTCACCATGAAACACGTAGTAGTTCATAAGAGTGTTTATTCGGCATTCGTCATCTGCTCAGATTACTTAATCGGTTTACCAAGTTTCCAGGAGTGGGACATTCCAACATGTATATTACTACTATTACTATTAGTGACTAGACCAGCATGTATTTATGTAATACCTATTATATGTAACATAGATGTTTCAATATGTAAATCATACTTTGTTTTTATTCAAACTCTTATCACAAGAGGATATAAGCAGGTATTGAGGAAAACCTAAACATAGTTGGATTTGAAATGTGGGTACAATTTACTCGTACGAGTAGGAAAAAAACTATAAGTATTGTTAGGTGCTAAATTTTTACAGTTTATTGTCATTGTCCGAGGAATAATTTTGAATTTTTGTCAGTTCATACAAAAACTGTCAGACGTCAATTTTATTCCACGAATAAAAAATATCTGTCGATTAAAAAATCAGCCCTTAATGATGTATTGGTTTCAATCAAAAGTATGATTGATTATTCACTCAATTATTTGACATAAAACTGCTATAACTCATAAGTGGATAACTCATTTTCTCCAAAAGTTTTCCCAAGCAAAATGTTTTCTCTGCGTGTATTGCAGTCATATTATAATTATTAATACATGCTATATGCGATAATGTCACTCACTTTCCCCTGCACACGTACGTTTCAAACTACTCACGCGACGTGTGTAGATATAGTTTAAATTATTATTAATTAAGCGTACGTATAGCAATGTATTGTGGCGCAACTTGAGGCCTATACTGGATAGAACTGCGATGGGCTGAGTAGATTGATCACTCATTTTCTGTTAATGATAGAAGGAATTTGCAAGCCATTTTAATGCGAGATTACAGGAGAGGTTTTTCTCAATGAGTTTGATAATAATGTGTCTCATAAGAGTGATGTGGTTGTTTGATATAGTTACCTTGATATAATCTCATTAATCAGCGCCACATTGTCTAGACTTTAAGAGAATCCTTAACCTTTGAGTTTATTTCGCTGATTCTTTTGTAGTCTTGGGAAGTCGGACACCGCCAGCTCCATCTATTTTATTGTAGATGGAAGTTAGAGTATATTTACATACTTATCTATTTTATTTTGTTTTTATTGTAACTGTGTATTTTAATATATTGTACTTATAGAAATTAACATCTGCATTAAATTGTTTCCAGGTGGCGATGGCCGGCGACTTCATCCTCGCCGTGGCGTCGATGATGATAGCTCGCTTGCGCAGCGATGACGTCACACTCGTGCTCAGCCAGGTAACTACTTCATTATCGCACATTAGCTACTATACAAATTCGCGAGGCTCCTAGCTAAATGAGGTTTGGCAACGATAGCCCATCGTTTTGGTGGGTCACTGTTTTATAGAGTACATTATAGACTAGGTCGGCCTGCCAAATATCTTGAACAGGCGTCACAGTAAAAGCAATCAGAAATTTCGAAAATGTCTGACAACTAATCTTTCTTTGAAATATCTGTGCAAACCCTTTACTACTTATTAATTGAGTGGAGGAGGGCAAATGGATAGTGATCGCTCGATTTCGTCGCTTTAGAGATAAATATTAAAATTTGACGAATGCACTGTTATACTATAACTTGCCTCATTGCTTTATAAATGAGTTGTTCGTACACGGATCCTGTTTGCGCTGCCATGTACGATACATGACTCGTACAGATCCTGTGTGGGTTTACTCAAAATTCTAAGTAAATTCCGTTTTCCTAATACACAAACATTGCGTATTGAGGATGCACCGCTCATTGACGACCGATCGACCAATACATATTACCTGTACAATATGTAATCTGTGCCTTAACATTATGTTACTGGACATAATGCAGCTCTTACGCAAGTCATAATGGTCTAATTAATATTCAAGGGGCGGTGCACTTGTGTTGAAGGAATCTCAGATGGTACCCATTATTTTATTGTAAAGGTTTTGTACCCTGCATTTACTTAGTTACTGCCGATGTTTAAATAAGGAAGCTTCACAAAACAGAATATTTCAATAAAATTTCAATGATGCCTTTGAAGGACCTTTCCAAAGCCTGTTGATACTGAAGGCTCAAAAACTCTATTCCAAGTTTGAGGTATTATTATTCTATATAGGCATCATAGCGAACATCTAAACAGGATCAGTTCATTTATGCCATTCTTTGCTTAACCTATTGTTGGATGATTAAATCAGTTACACACAACCTCAAAAATTCTGACAAAGACGTTTAGTGATGCAAATTGAGGGGCAAAAATAAAATTTCGTAATATTTAATGTCGCACCATACAATAAACGCCGATGCGCTTGATGTGATAAAACATTTACTTACATCCAACATTAGTATTGCATTTCATCATAATATTGAGGTACTCCCATTCAAAGTCTCAAGTAGTAGCACAACCATTACTTTAATACAACCTTTTGAGTGTTCGTGCGCACACGCATGCTCAATTGGGGTCGAATGTTTGGTTAGAATATTCATTAAAACGATTCATCCTGTCGACCTTCTTAAGTGCGCTGGTAATATCGCTGTGCCATATGTTTCAATGAATTTTATTGTTCCAATAAGTAACTTTACTAACACTGATTATTTGTTTTGCAACATGAATCATTTTGTTGAACGAAGTTTATTTTCAATTCTGGCTCTATTATAATAATACTTTTATACGGTCTAAGGAAAGGCTAAAGTTATGGCGAGATAGTGCTCCCCTAACGAACCCATTCGTTTCGCCTGAAAATTTGGCACCTGGACATAAGTTGCATTGACTTTGTTGTCTTTAGATAAACTTCGGACTCAGGTAGGCCGAAGTAAAGAAAACCTGCTCAAGCTCAGGAGATTCACAGATAACTCCGCTCTGGACTGTAAATGTGGTGCTGTCCCACAAACAATGGGCACTTATATCGAATCCAGCATGTCCTGTTGTCTACACGGTACAGGAGTTATTGGACGCTGCTGAAGATAGATGCCAAGCTCGTAGCAAAATTCTGGGCTGACTGTATAAAGATTGCCATCGACACGCTAAGATGAAGAAAAATGCTTTTATGGTCATGATCGAAAAGTATTGAACGAAATCTCATTGTGAAGTTTTATAATGTTGTCAATACATTATGGCTATTACTTTTGAGTGTTTCAATAATAAAAAAGTGAGCCGTCACGGGACTCCTGGCAGATGTGAAACATCGACATTATCTGTGTGGCGAGAGAGAGATAGCTTAACGAGTGGGAAGAAAATCGCAGTCGATTGCGCATGGCGACGCGTCGCCACACAGTACACATGACTGTGACTGTATATATACACCATCATATAGCGTGGCGACGCGTCGCCACGGCATGCGTCGCCACGCCAGTGTTTTACGTGCGGCTATAGATGTTTCACATCAAAAAAGTGAAATCCAACAGTAATTATTCAACAGACGTCATCTTATTAAAAAAAATCAGTGGACTTTTTATCTCTGACTGGAAAATTTGAAAATCAGTGTTTCGAAATATTTAGATATATTTGCAGTGATGACCTTTGTATTTGAATTTGCGTTCTCGAATGATGATAGCATTTAAATAATAACAGTATTCAAGTAGGTACTAATAATATAATTTTTTTATTTCAGAAAAAAATAACACTTTCTAAGGTTTTTTTTTCTTTTTTTAATTTTCCAACTAAAAATGAACATTACAAAAAAAAGTGTATCGTTGGTGCCTGTACTAATGAATGAAAATCATTGTATCACAGACACTAGATGAGTGCTAATGAGTGCTATTATCGTTTGAATAATCATGAATGTCGAAATCTTATAAAAATAGTAGAAAAAAGTTGAGGTATGAAATGAAGTTAGCAATTAAGTATGTTTTGAATGCCAGCTGTTTGCGAGAAATAAAGTTTATATAATTGTTCCCAATTCAATCACCTTTCCCCAAGATTTTATATGTAAACTAGCTGTCCCGCGACTTTGTTCGCGTGGATGTTGGAAAACCAATTGGATTTCATAGGTTTTATTTTTTTTGCGCGGATTTCTAATTATGTTTCTGAAATAAACATACTCGTCCGTAGTTACTCCTTATAACATCAGATATCTGCCAGTGAAAGTCCCGTTAAAATCGGTCTAGCCTTTTCGGACATTAGCTGAAATGAAACAAACAGGCAGACAAAGACAAAAAATTTTTTTTTTTAATGTATGTAAATACTTTCATAAGCATTTAGTAAAAAGCTGTTATTATAACATAACATTACATATGTTTGTAATGTCAAAATAACAGCTTTATACTAAATGCATTTCAATTTTATTTATTTGTATAGATAGAAGATACTTAATAAAGATGATTTCTATTTGATTTGCCTGCCTGAAAAAATGCGGCGCGACCTAAGAAACACGAAGACCTAGGTTCTTGCAATTATCCTAATACGTGGCCAAGGCAATACTTCAATAATGATGATGATGACTGTTTTTATTGTTTTACAGTAATTATTATAAAACAGTTAACTTTTATCATATCATCTGCAAAAAGTAGCCCAACATAATTATACTTTAGGTACAAGATATTACTTGTGTATGACGGATCTGATAATAAGCATTGTCTGTCCTTACTCCGGCTTGCGGGTAAAGTCCCTTATGAATGAATGAATGTAATAATGTAATCCTTGAATGCCCTTCAATATTGCTGATTTTTTAATGAATTTTATTGCATTATTCAATTTGTAACACTTACTGTACAAATGTCGCGCGGCGCATCCGTAAAATGCAACTACTAATCGATAGCGAACGACCTTGCTCGTCACAATCCATGCTGTTTAGGTGACGATTTATGCTAGACCAAGTCGTAGGTAAACAAGTAGCCGAATTCTGGGCCGAGTCCATTTAAATTGCTATCGATACGCTAAGAAGAAGAAGCCGTAGGAGCAATGATTTGATTCTGGAACATACAAATTTAGCTTTTTTTTTTAAACGTGGACAACGTTTAAAAACAAGGAATTTCTCCTAGGAATTTCTCCTGTATTGTGGGTGCGTTTACAAACATTTAAACTCACATGCACAAACAGCCAGACCCGGATACAAATATTTGTTTCGTGCGGGAACCGAACCCGCGACAGGCAGCGCAGCAGTCAATCGCTTAACCACTGCGCTAACCGTGCCGTCAAAGCTTTTAATGTACATTGTTGTTAGCTTAAAATGTACGTTGCGTTGTATTGTATAACGGGCTGGTACGTACGAAAAAGCAAAATGTACGTTACACGCATTGACTCCGGCCCATTATAGTTCAGTATACAATATCTGATAAGATTCTCCAGACTAATATATTATGGCTTTACAGAATTATAATCATTAGAATCAGCAATACAACTGCTTAAGTTAGAATAGGGAATATGCATGATTTTTTTTTTATTTAAAAAATTAATCCTCATTCATGTAATAAACAGTTTAGTAAAACTGTTTTTCGGATAACTATGAAATTAAAAAAGATATGATAAGATAAGTTAAGATAAGATAAGTCTTTATTTGCTTTAAACATGGTATAAAGGTGTTACAGTCTGGTTTTGTATATAATGTCCACATGTTTAGCTATACACAAATTGTATCAATTGCATGCAAAATAATTTATAGGTACATATGTAATTTAATAGTAATATACAACGTGTTTTTTTTTATATCCCATAACTCTCATTGTACTCATCATTGTAAAAAACTTTTACTATGGGATCAAACCTGAAATCACGAAAAAAAAAACAGCTGTTCCCTACATTTATGTTCGAACAACTCGTCAAAACATAGGGAACGGCAGATTTTTTTTTCGCGATTTCATGTTTGGTCCCTTAGTAAAAGTTGTTCAAAATGATGAGTACAATGACCCCATAGAGTTATGGGATATCAAAAAAAACACGTTGTATAAACATTCAATTTCGATTAATTCGTCATAAGAGATTATATCACAAACATTTGCATTAATTCAATTCAATTAATAATAATAATACCTATAGAACATAATTATTTTATATTTACATGTTAAGGTGGATCCTCTGATGGGCCGTCCATACATTTTTCTTGGAAGCTTTACGCTAAACATAGACACCCTTTGTTGAAAACGAATCATTTTATCACTTTTCTATAATGAAATGTCCCCGCGACCGACCATTTTAGGAAATAACTTGCATTATTTACTGAGGAAAACGATAGTGAAATCCAGACCAAATTTGACACTTGCTTTAGTAGTGTGCGTGAATATTGACAACTAAACTCAAGCGCCATGATTGCGATAGTTTAGAGATGAGAAAGCTAGATGGCATGAGGCGTTATTATAATTCTGTTAAATCAATATAATACGTACACAATAATTGATTTATTTCCGTTCCTACCTTTCATGAACAGGTTCACCAAATAAAACTTTATAAATAAACTGACCTGATGAGGAAGAAAACTGCTTTTTTATCCCGTCAGGTGGCGTTTTGGCAACTGTACTTATTGAACTGTCAATCCACAACGAAACACGAAAACGAAACAAAGATAAAACGTAAACAAAGATAGTTTTTTGCTTGAAATGACTCAATGTTCAGCATTTGGTTGCAAAAACAAAGGTACCTATTCATGGATCCTAAGCGTCGAAAATTGTGGGAACGAGCCCTTAGAAGAAAAGATTGGAAAGCGACTAATACGTCAAGGTTATGTTCTAGTCATTTTAAATCTGATGATTACTATGGAATAAGTGCATAATTATACTGGTAAGTAATTTCACACTGAAACCCTGAAATTACATTAATTAAATACCCAGGTAAACAATTGAAATTATAACTGTGTTTTATGTTGTTTTAGGGAATGAACCTCTAGCAAAGTTTCTGAAGCGTACTGCTGTACCAAGTATATTTTCTTTTTCGAAAACTGAAACTCCTTTAGCCAAAGAACGACAAGCTCGCATTGAAAATAGAAATCGGAGAAAACTCTTCACGTCCATCGAAACGCCAAGTACATCCACCGAAACGAGAAGTACGTCCAGTCATATAGAAAATGTCGGAGATACTATTGAAGTGAGCACCATTGAAGGAATTCATCAGTTTCCTCAAAATATAATTAATAATCCTACTAATGAACAAGGGACTCAAGTGAACATTGAACATGTATATGGGTGCATAAAAAGATTTATGAATGATGATGAAGCCATCTCATTCTACACAGGGTTTCAGTCTTACAGAAAATTCTATTTTGTTTACTCAACTTTAAGTCCTATGGCTAGCAATATTCAATATTATGGAAGTAATGTGATCAATATAAGCACAGAGGAACAGTTTTTTCTCACAATTATTAAACTTAGGCAAGATAGATGTAACTTTGAACTAAGCAGATTCTTTAATATATATGTCAGACAACAGTTTCCAATATTTTTATAACCTTTATTAATTTTATTCATCAATTGTGGAGTAGATTAAATATTTGGCCTGATCAAGATTTAGTTGAATACTTATACCCCTGAAAGTTTTAGAAAGTACAGTTGTAGTACACGTGTAATATTAGATGGGACTGAAATTAAAGTGCAAAAGCCACAAAATCCTGTGTCTCAACAAGCTTCGTGGAGTAGCTATAAGCATTCTAATACGTTAAAAGTATTGGTCGGAGCAACTCCAGGTGGTTTACTTTCCGATTGTTCAGAAGCTTATGGTGGATCAGTAAGTGATCGGCAAACAGTAGAGCGAAGCCACTTATTGCAGAAGTGTGATTCTGGTGACAGTATACTAGCAGATAGAGGGTTTAATATTCAAGATTTATTTGCTGGAAAAGATATTACTGTTAACATACCTACTTTCTTAAAAGGAAAATCACAAATTCCTGGTCTAACTGTGTTACATGATCGTAAGTTAGCCAGTAAGAGGGTCCATATAGAACGTATAATAGGATTAATAAAAACTTACAAAATTTTGAAAAATGATTTACACCATAGCTATATACTTTAGCTTCTAAAATATTTTATGTGTTGTAATTTTAGAGAAACTATTATGAAAAAATAAAACCATTTTTATATATTCATTTGTGTTTTAATTTATTATAGTTTTTATACAAAACTTTTTCTAATAGAGCCGGTTTGAAATGATTTTCATAAAATGTACTTAGTTTGGTTACCATGTCCAAAATAAATGGTTCATCTCTATATAAATATACAACTTTCAAACTGATGAAAGTGTGCACAAAACAGTTGGCCTTGTATTTGGCAATAATATGGGTGACTTTTTTTAAAAAAATATTGTCCATCGCTGACTTCAAGGTATGGTACAGTAATAGGACTGATATCAAAATATCGGGAAACATAAGGACACTTTACTTCAATTACTGTTTCTTCACCAAGAAGTCCATCGGGTGAAGCTCCCAGAAATGGATGAGTCTCCGATATAAATAATCCACATGCTTTTACTTCCAAGCCATAAGTCCCAAAATATTTATGTATGGCTATGGGCTCTTGTACTTTCCCACGAGTAGTAGCCTTGCTCACAAATGGTTTTGGATTTAATAACTTTTCAGACAAATGTTGTTGAGTCCATGACTTGCTGTGTGTAACAGGATAAAAATTGCTTGCTGTTATTCTACATAATCTATGCTTATGCCATTCTTCACATGTATGCTGCCCTCTTGTTTCCATTTCAACATCATTTCTTTTCTGGATTGTCACATTTTTCAATAGCATGTCTTCCAGATATTGGTCCTGAGCGCTTTTGCTCGAGTATTGATGATCCCACTCTACAGCATATAGGTTAGCAGGCCTTATAGTTTGTAGTATGGGCATTTTAGAATTACCATATGAGATGGCTAAATTTCTCACGTAGTCTTCATAATTTTCCATTATATGTTCATTATAAGAGGCAAATAATTTACACTCCTTTTCCGTTTATTAGGCAGTTTTTGAGCTTGCATTGGTGAGTCAAAGAACACTTTCCGTGGCCGCTTGAAATTCATTAATTGCTGAGTGCACACTTGGTGCAAAATAATAGTTTTAGTGCGAACCATATCCTCAATCCCATGTAGTAACACCATAATATGTTTGCAATGTGCTTCTACACCACTGCCAGCTGCACATTCACAATGAGTTTGGTCGATTGAACCATCAGAGTTCAGTTTTATGTTCACAACATAACTTGTAATTTTCTTCATCTGAGCTTTACACTGACCCTGAATGAAGGTCATATGACCATCGACAGCTACACGAGCAGTCAAAAGAAATCGCGACTCGAACATCTGTCTTCCTTATAACTGAGCTTGGAATCTGAAAAAGGTTTTTTGATTTAGTAAACATGTCTAAACAGTACCTTCCAACTGAGCTACCCATGGATACCAATGGACATAACCATAGGTAGAATATTGGTAAGTACAAGTCGAATAAGTCTACGAATGAAATACATTTCTGGATTTTAATGCACAATTACCTTTCAACAAATGCTTGAATATGCTGTTTTGTCATCTGAGGTAGACAAGAGCTTGCATTTATATCCCGGAAAGATTCAGCTGCAGGAGCAGCGTAAACTTCGTCTTCAATAGCATCCTCTACACCGAAATTAAAATTACGGTCGTATGCTTCCAATCTGTAACAACAACAAGCTTGTTATTAGTCACGAACGCATAAAAACCACCTGCTTTAAAAAATCATAACAACATAACCTACAAATATTTATTGTATTAATTTGTACTGACCTTTCGATTAAAGCCGCTTTTTTACCACTAACAGAAGCTTTTCTTTTCCGCAATTCACCTTTTAACTGAATCACTGTCTAAGATAAACTTATGAAAGAAAACTCGACTCAAGTAAACAACACAGTAGGGAATGGCGACCTCTGCAATTAGCTTTTACAACAGCTCGATTGGTCTAGGTGGTCTCGTGCATCAGTAAAGTTTCACTAACGCCCGGGTTCAAATCTCAACTTATCCATATTCTTTTTGTTGATTTTCTTATTTGATATAAATGTTTTTTTAATTATTATTTTACTTTTTACCGATTTTCTTGTTTGAATATTTTCAGTAATTATTACTTTTGTTGATTTTCTTATTTTTGTAACAATTATAATGCAATTTTATTGTTTTTTCTTTATACCTAGTAAAAAGAAATGGTTGGCGAGCAATCCGTCAGCAGATAAACCATCGGAGAAAACTTTATTAGCTTTGCGTTTCCTCTCGCCGCCCGTAATGTTGGCACGATTGCTTTTCATTGAAGAATTGTTTTACCTACAATGAAAACCATTGGTGCCAACATTACGACGAAAGGAATTCTGTCGTGAAACGCACATAGGATTTATGCGACGTTGCCGTCCCACCCAACCTGTGTTCGCAACCTTGAACTACATTGAAAGAATTACGAAGAAAACGTTGCCACTCTTCTTTCACTCAATCGACATAATATTATTGTAATAATAAAATATAATTTTGAAGCTCGCTTGTATGCAATAGTATTGGCACGCGGAATTTCTCGCGTGTTATTTTTATTTTGTATGCTTTGCATTTTCATTGATTCTAATTGCAATATTTCTAGTATGTTATTGCAATTTATTGTAGGTATAGTGATAATGATTCGAGATACGCAATTTTATTTAAAAATAAAAGTAAGTAGGTAAGTACCTATCTTTAGGCGGTTTTAGAAACAGCAAGTTGGCCCGTGAGTTAGGTTTTAGACGCTGAAATAACGTCACAATACTTACTAAATACTTACCTATGTCTCAAGTACAAAGTTAGTGGTTATTATAATTTTATGTATTTTTGGTCAACAATAAATTAAATAAGTAAGTCCATATTACTATAATTCGGTAATCCAACGAGTTTGCAAATAGAAGAACCTACAAAATAGAATACCTTTTACGCATGTTGTAAACAGTTTCAAACAAACAAACATTATTTTAGTTTGGTACTTTGGTAGGTAAGTCACTTCGGCGCGGCGGCGCGGCGGCGCCCGGCGGTGCCCAGTGCGCACAGAAAAACAAGGTTACCTTTCATAAAATTTTTGAAAAATAAAATGTTTATTTGATAGTTTCCAGTATACAGTTTTGTCGAGTACATTAAAAAATTGAATAAATTAGTAAGTACGGGTTTTCTTTTTAATCTATATACTAAAAAATTACTTTTCACGTCATATTGTTGAAACCTGAGAGCGGGGGCACACGATGCGTTGCGGCACCGCAACGCAAAGATTTCACCGTATCTGCGGGCACACGAGCGGTGCGGCGCCGCAACGTTGTTATGTCGCAGCGGCGCCGTAGCAGCATTGGACAGAGTACACTAACTGTTTATGCGTGAACAACTGAGCGGTGCCGCTCCGACGTCGCAACGCATTCACCCCTCCCCGCCTCGTCTCGGTGGTTGCAAGTCCGGTGCGGCGCCGGAGCGCATCGTGTGACATGCCACAGATATTTAGCTATGTAAGACTACGCAGCGACACCGCTGCGGCGCCGCACCGCTGCCGCAACGCATCGTGTGCCCCCAGCCTTAGGTTAAAAATAAAAACAAGAAACTTGTAAACAAGTGAAAAATCTAAAATGAGTGAATCTAGCGACGACGAAGTTTATTTGACGCCAACAGAATTGACTGAAACTATAAAAATATCTATTACGTTACAGGTTGTTCTTATATTGGTATAAACGGAGCTTATCGAACTAATGAACTAACACAACTTAATGTCAAAAACATTGAGAAACATTCGGATGACTTACTATTAATTAATTTACCCAATACAAAGACAAAAAAAAAAACCGCAACTTCGTCATTCGCAAGGAATACGTAACAATTGTTGAGAAATATGAAGCCTACGCCCTACTTACACTCCAATCAATCGATTTTTATACCGCCTATTATATTTTTAGACAGCCTATGGGTGCTAATAAAATTGGCAGTATCCCACGAGAAATAGCAACATTTCTTGAACTTCCAGAACCCCTGTTGTACACAGATCATTGTTTCCGACGAACTTCAGCCACACTTTTGGCCGATTCAGGAGCTGATCTCCTGTCCCTTAAGCGCCATGGAGGCTGGAAGTCCAATGCAGTCGTAGAGGGATACATAGAGGATTCCATTCAAAATAAGTCTAAAATATGTAAAGGCATCGTAGGAGCCATTACACTGAAAGAGCCTCAGTCAGATCCTTGGACTGGCCCTTCAAAAATGAGCCGTTACGAAACACCTATCAATCGCCCTCTCTCGCCAACATTTACGCCAAGGGAATCCGAAGAATCGGTACAACTATTAGGTATGACAGATAGTTTACCGAAAAACAGTACACAAGTCACTAACACCAACATTACAGTACCTAACAAAAATATTACACTCAACATAAGTAACTGTAGCAACGTTACTTTAAATTTTTCTTAATTATACTTAGGTATTATTTGTTGTAATTTAAAGATTATTCTGTAATACTTACCTATCATAATGTAGGTAGTAGTTAATACCTAAACTGAAATAAAAGTACATATCTTGTGATTGTAAATGTTTTTTTTTTGCATTTACTCATTTCCTCGCTGAGGTGGGATGAAAAGTTACGTGTTGCACTCGAGTGAAAAGATTTTTCACCTCGTGCTCTTTTGATTCCCTCTCGCTAACGCTCAGGATTCTAATTTTAGAATCCTTCGCTTGCTCTGTCATCAAAATTGAGCACGCGGTTAAAAAAGCAACTTTGCACTCTTGTGTAAAAATAACTATTATATATTTCAAAATTCAAATGTATGAAAATGGAATTTGTTTTCCTCATAACTTTTTTTTGTCTTGCATTGTAAAGCTGAAACTTGTAGGTATTGTTGCCGAGCCTATACCAACGGCACCTGATCTTTGATCTTTTGAATGAATTAAAAATGCATATTTGGACGATGTTGTAAGAGGCGGTAAAAATAAAAAAAAAACAGTTTGTTATTATTATTTTACCCAGTATGATACCTGAAAGACAACAAACCTATATGACTATAGATCTTGACGAAAATCGTGCTTATTCATAACGTATAACGAATAAATTAATAATTTGTATAATACATATTTTGTAAACCTATGTAAGGCAAGCTTGTTTTTCCGACCACTGTGCGGTGTAGGTACCCAGTTAGCTGCCTATGCCCCAGTGATGGACCTACGTTGTGGGTGCGTTCAGAACTTCGACTTTTGAAATCTCTGGTTCAGAAAAAACAAATGATTGAGTTACTTACATCAATTTAATAAACGTGATTTATTGTTTTTGTTTATAAAACTTATTCTAATCTGTTTATTTTTTTCATATTCGTCGACCAATATTCTACCAGGAATTAATAGATAAGTAAAATTTTACTTTTATTTTTATTGTTCTATTTTCTGTAATGATTTCAGAACGTAACCCTTCCATAAAATATCTGAAATAATAATCTTCTAGCAATTCTAGCTAGACTGCTTGAATGCGATTACGAAATTCTGCGATCTTATTACATACGGTTGTGAAATTCGATACTATTCAATTTTATTCAAATACTGAGTGTATATGTAACATATTCTTTTGTTTTTCATTTGTTTTTCTATATTTCAGATTTAGATTACATCTATAATGTATGCTTTGAAAACAAAGAAGAAGGCGTATCAACGACACGAATATTCTAAACAGTTTGTTTAAAATCAACATTATCATTGTATATTACTTTTTTATTTGTATTTATTATAAAACGAAAAGGTGAAATAATAAGCTGGTCTTCAGATTTTTATTTTTCTAAAAACATTGATAAGAGTGTTTTGACATTATAAAATATTTTTTCACCTACCTGGTTATAATCGCATACTAAATTGTATTTTTTTTATTTGTTGTTATCTTTCGTTTTATTATTGTGTCTGTTTTGTGTAATGTCTGTAATTATTGTAATAATTGGTTATGCTATAAATTTAATCAGGCATCATTTGTGTTACTTCAAATACTTGTATTTGATAATTAATTAGTGTAAGTAATAAAATAAAACTATCTTTATAAACTGTATAGACTCAAGTTTTTGTAACTGAACAGACAGCTGTGCTGCTGGGGAGTTTGTTGCGCCACTTCTTCTTTCCAGCTAGAGCACTAGGAAGTGGTGAAGGGCGGGCGTTTTGGGGGACTGTCTTATTGTAATTTTGACATTCGAAAAGTGCTGATTCTCAGCCTAGCTTTAATAAATTACATGATTTTTAATATGAATTTTATTATCCTATCATCATATTCATGCCTTCTTCCCATGGCGGTAGGTAGAAACTACAGAACGCCACCTGCTGCTATGCCTGACATACTCCTTTTGTCTTGTTTACGTTCATAAATCTGGTCATGCACGCACGCCGGTTGCGAGTACTACGCAGTACGCACAGTATTCACACCATACATGCTTCGCCAGGAACGCATTATTCATTTTTTTCTATCCTATCGTAGCAGGCGGCTCATTTTTTTAAATACACGCCACCTAGTGGTCTATTCTTGTAAACGTATGGAAATACTCGCTTACCTCTGTGTGTGTAAACGACCTGTATTCAATGGTAGATTTTATTTCACCCCTTTGTGTCGAATTGTGTGGATTTTGAGGCAATTCTATGACCAAATTCAATAAAGTGTAATGTCCAATTACCGCGACTACTACTTCTACGACTTACTGATGTGCCAATTACACATAAAACAAAAAAAACTAAAAATGTTGACTTCAGCGCCATCTAACAGGAAAATGGCCAAGAGCAGATCAGATGATCCTCCTTAAGGAAATCTTTAGTGTCATAAAAGTTATGTCCATTCAACCATTTATATAAATTACTTTTAAATGAGTTTATATTATTTAGTAAATTTAGTTCGTTTGGTATTTTATTATATATACGTACACACATGAGCCATCGAAGATTTGTTTCTATCTCATTCTCGCAAAACGAAATTTGACACGGAGTTTATATGGCCGTAGTGACATGTGACGTCACAGTCTATGTCGGATCTCTCTGTCTAATTGGTGTGTAATCAATAGTTTTAAATGCTCATATCGGCCGTGTTTCTTGGCCGATTTTAATTTTAATTTCACTTTTTGTCATCTCTACTACGGTATTTTCATATTTTGTCCAAAATATCCTATTGGCTCCAAATGTCATGATTTCATAAAATAGTCATTCAATAGGGAAATATGAACTTGAGAGTTGTATTGATGATTTTTATGATTATATTACTATAAATAAATATTAGTTTCGGCCGCGAATCATATTTAGATCAACATAGAACCCGATACTGGCCTACAAATTGCAAAAAACGTAAAAAAAATTTGAATTTCAAGGGCCACCCTGACGCTTTCGTTTTAAATATTATGAACAGTTACACCAGTGATGTTTTGTTTATTTCCAGGTAGTTACAGACCTCGTACAGGGCGAGTTCATGCAGCTGGGCAGCAAGGAGACTGAGAATGAACGGTTCGCGCATTACCTTACCAAAACTTACAGGAAGACGGCTTCGCTCATCGCCAACTCAGTTAAAGCGGTAATATTCTCATTAGTCATGTGTAATGTTATTATTATTCTTATTATATTATATTCTAATTACGGAATTGAGCTTATTAGAACTTATAAGGAAGCAAGCCTCGTTTGCAAATGTGAAGAATATTATTTGAATGGAGACTTAGAGTTAATGATTGCAACCGTCAGTTGTTGTTTTGTTTTCCTATTAGCTTTATTAGCTGTAGTACGTACCTAGTTTGAAAAAAATGCTACAATTAAAAAAAAAATGGAATATACAGTTGTTATCCCACATAGTTAATAACATCTACAATAATTAATATTTATCCAAATAATATTACTTAGTCTAATATTTTAATAAGCTAAAGTAACTATTCTTTGATTTCGATATGGTTTGCACAAAATCGCACAGAATCAAAATAATAAGCCAAATAATATTCATATATGCAATATTTCGTAAGTAATTGTATAATTACAATGACTACTGTACTAAGTGTATCTAACAGTAGATTTAAGGGGGATGCGCTAGATATCCCGTGAAATTCAATTTTTTTTTAATTACTTATTAAATTCTGAAGTTCATATAATCCTATTGATTGATATTTCATGAAATATCAATCAATAAGCGTAACAAATATGACTTCATAGAATTATAATCACAATCTTTACAGAATTATATTACGCTCGCGAATCATATTTTAATCAACATTCAACATGACACTGACCTACAAATTACAAAAAAACGTAAGAAAATTTGAATTTAGCGGGCTACCCTGGCGCTTCCCCCTTAAGTAGCTCTCATTCTATACAAAAAGTTGCAAGAGGGATCGACGATTTTGAATAGTGTCTGTTAGACCTGAACCTGACACTGTAATATGCTTATCCTAGTTCCTACTAATAATATTAAAAATGTGAAAGTTTGTGAAGATGTTTGGAGGTTTGTTACTCAATCACGCTTAAACCGTTGAACAGATTTAGATGAAATTTGGTATAGAGATATTTGAGTTCCGATAAAGGACATAGGCTATTTTTATCCCGATATTACCACGGGATCAAAATTTACGCGGGTGAAACCGCGGTGCGCTGCTAGTATTTGATAAGATGCTGTAAAGAATACTGACGCTGAATGTGACTGTCCACGCGAAGCTGCCAGTTACCGCTTTCAGTGCATTCAAAACACAGATTCAATGCGTTATCCAACAAGCCGTAAAAGATACGTAAATAATCAACAGAATTTTTACAGTACTTTCTGTTTTTTATGATTGTGTCATTCTATTTAGTTTGTCTCTTCATGTGCGAGTCCCAGTAAATAATTTTTCTTTCTTATTACCTTATGTTCATATCTCTCAGTTGCCGCAAATGCCGCAGCACTCAATCCGTGACTTACCACTTGTACGGTCAGCAACCGCACATTGTACTTTGGCCTAGTTAAAAATACTGCAAATATTGTTAAATAATAAATGTGGTGTCGTCACGTACGCAAGTACGCCAGTCTTCGGTTTTATATCGAGCTCGCGCAACATCTAGCAATTTATAACATTTTTTATTAACTTTAATTTATAACATTTTTATTAAGTTTTATTCTTATTTCTCATTAAATATTTCTCGAACATTAACATTTATTTCATTAACATTCAACATAACATTCAACATTATATGTTTGGGCTTGCCCTTACATTTTGGTCCTTCGAGCCGGATTCGCTGCTTACGCCTGCTGCTAATACTCCACCCCTACTTGTGCTCTCACTTAATATCACTGTTCACACTGTTTTTAATGTTCTGTACAAATGTTCCCGCGAGTGAAACCGTAACACGGCACTGATTCTACTCTGACGGCTCGAAGAACCAAAATGTAAGGGCAAGCCCAAACATATAATGTTGAATGTTATTAAAGTAAATGTTATGTTGAATGTTAATGAAATAAATGTTAATGTTCGAGAAATATTTAATGAGAAATAAGAATAAAACTTAATAAAAATGTTATAAATTAAAGTTAATAAAAAATGTTATAAATTGCTAGATGTTGCGCGAGCTCGATATAAAACCGAAGACTGGCGTACTTGCGTACGTGACGACACCACATTTATTATTTAACAATATTTGCAGTATTTTTAACTAGGCCAAAGTACAATGTGCGGTTGCTGACCGTACACCACTTCAACTGCATTGATGAATTCTGCCTCTATGCAGGGAAACGCCATCGGCTAAGTAGATGCATATGTACTGGTCTCTAGTATTAAAATTATCCCAATTTCTAGGTGGCCCTACTAAGTGGCGCTGACGAGACTACGTGCGAGCTAGCGTTCCAATATGGCCGCAACCTCGGTCTGTCCTTCCAGCTGGTAGACGATCTGCTGGACTTCGTGTCTTCAGCGCAGGCTATGGGCAAACCCACCGCCGCTGACCTCAAACTTGGACTGGCGACCGCACCCGTGCTGTTTGCCTGTGAAAAGGTATTTTGATATTTTAATTTTGTTTCTGAATCTATATTTTTGGAGTTAAATTTAATTTGTGCAATAGTTTTTTTTAAAGGTTTGCCTCACGTGGTTTCCTAATAAAGAAATTTTAAAAAATGTTCACGAAGTTAACGACGCTAGCTTGTTGAAGTGTTTCATACTAAAACAATCTTCTCTGTAACTCATGTGCACAAAAAGCCAGAACCAGAACAAGTACGTATGGGCCATACAAATATTCTTTCTGTGTGGAAACGTTCGATCAAGAATAGCGACTCAAAAACCCGAAAAATTAATAACAACGTTGACAGCAGACAACGTTGTCAGTTACTAAATATCAGAAGAATGCAATGATTTGTTCCACAGTTGCGATCTTGATGTTTTCAATGGTAAATTGTGTATATTTAAAAAAAAGTATTTTTAATAATATGTAAACCGTTAAGTAGTATAAAAAATAGAGCATTTTTAAGCTATAACGTAGTATTCAAATTATTTTTTGTTTTAATTTGTTTTTGTGTTTAATTTTCTATTTATTGTATGGTGTACTAGTACGCCTATTGATAGTGCCGTGCTTTCCTATAATTTGTCAACGACTCTGGGTTAATGCTGTGTATGTGTTTAGTTGGGAAGCCTTATTAAATAAATAAATGTAGGACTAAGTCTAAGTTTTTAAATAGTTTGATTATGCGAGTACTTGACCTATATACCTAATACCAATGATCTTAGATCGACATAATAAATATTTCGAATTTCTCAGTGCGAGATGTGAGCGTGTTTAAGTTCGACTTAATAATGTGAAACCGGTTGCCCTACCCCAACTTTACATACTCGCGACCGTAGCGGGTATTTAAACACACACACTTGCGCAAAAATATTCGTTTTCGCAATACACACGTTGGGTCACAGCCGAACCATTTGCACGATATTGCAGAAATATACACGTTTTAACCACTACGACAGCCGGTTGTGAGTTGTGACGAACACGACGCGAAATGGAGATGAAATTCTTTATTCGCACATCGTAAAAAAATAATAAAAATGAAAGTTATGAAAGTGTTTTGAAGCTTTATTTTTATGTTCTTGCTCTAGCATCATGGTTATGCATCTATTTTGGTAAAAGGACATTGCTCTGGTGCCGTACATTGTTATCTTGAAACCCAACAGCCTCGTAAAATTACTTTCTGTGATATTGTAATGGTTATGACTACATTAGACTGAAAATTTCAGTGATATTTTTTTTTTGTTTCGCTGCTGGCCAAAGGCCTTCCCTTTTTCCTTCCAAACCTCTTAGTTATCCAAAATAATTTCTGATTTAAAGCCTTATGAAACAGAGCAAGTTGTTAAACAAAATGTCATCCGTCACCAGTAGGTATCAACTTTCAAGCCACTGCATGGAATTATTAAGTAGTTGCTATCGTACTTTATTGAAGCTTGAATAAAGTACGATAGTACTTAATTACTCCATCTACTAGCTTGACAGTTGATCCGGGCTAGTGTCACTAGTAATAACCTCGCTCTAGTACTTTCGAGCGCTTTAGCGCAACATGCATGTTTGCAATAGCAATAAAATAAAAAGAAGTCCTATGAGAAGCGCTGTGAGTGCCCAGTTTTTTATTGTTATCCTTTGATTTGTCCAAATACGGCGCCAGAATTTTTTTTCTGGAATCTATGTATCCAATATATGTATACATATAAATAAAACAAAGTCGGGTTAGTTACACGGGGGGAAAATTCCACGGAAAAATAATTATGAAGATAATTCGTTTTCACATGCGTTCGTTTTTTTACATTCTGACGCGGTACAAAGTTCGCCGGGTCGACTAGTTTCAGAATAAAATCGTATTACATCTCTTAAAAATGTTCTAAAGCATAAAATAAATTAGGAAAGCTTGTACTATAAGGCTTCATATGTGTTGATTGGTGATTCATAGAACTATTGGAGCAAAGTTCTTTGGCAGGCATAATATACAATTTGCATGACCAGTATTCTGTCTAAAATTTTTCAAATTTATTGTTACAGTCCACTTTATCATGTACATATTTGCGATAGTGATCTTTGCATTTGATTGAATAATTTACGTTCCTTTCCAGTATCCAGAACTGAACCCGATGATAATGAGGCGGTTCCAAGAGCCCGGCGACGTGGAAAAGGCGTACGAGCTAGTGCACAAGTCGCGCGGCCTGGAGCAGACGCGCTTCCTGGCGCGCAAGCACGGCGCCGAGGCCGCGCGCCTGGCCGCCGAGCTGCTGGACTCGCCCTACCAGAAGGGACTCGTCGTCACCACCGACCTCGTGCTCAACAGGATCAAATAGTACTCCTCTACGCACGCGCACCAAAATAACTCTAATATTATATTCCATGAAAGGCATCCACAGTTCTACTGCCTCCCACTCATGGTGAGGCTTCGAAAATGATCGTCGAAGTAGTTTTTCGTTCACGTTGCAGCGCATCTACACGTGATCCTAAGAGTACTTTGAAAGACTTCACTTTCCATGTCGAGCGTCTCCTTTAATGTTACTTAAAGGTTCATACGCGAGACCCACAGAATTCTGGATACCTTTTTGTAAGGGATATAGAGGCGATGGACAATTAGTTTTTAGTAATGTATGAGTGATCGTTGTTGAGCCGGGCCCGGTTGCCGCCGCCGGGGCCGGTCGCGAGTGAACGTTTGTGTATATGCGAGTGAATTAAGCCAACATGGCGACATATATCGTAGATATTTTACGTCAAGCTATACCATGTGCCCTGATAAAATAAACAATAATTTCTACTATACACTATATAAAACACTATGTAGATTGTTGTTATATTATTGTAATCAGTACAACTGATTGTCAAGTAATTATATATTACATAATGTTAAAGTATATATATTTTATTGGTATTGATATTATATACATATTTGTACTTTGTGTCCTTCACTTGTGTGACCTGATTTATTTTAAGATAGTTTTCTGTGAGTTTTGTGACACCACGAAGTATCTACGACTAGCGCGAAGCTAATGCTGCCAGGGAGCGTGTATGAATACTCGTTACCAAATACTGTACGCTATACATACAGACGCCAGCACATGAAGCTACCCGAAACTGTCAAATTTTCCCAATCAACCTTGAACCTTATGCTTTAGCTATAAAGTTGAAAATCGATTAATTTGACAGATTGTAGTAGCTTGATGTGCTGGCGTCTGTACATACGTGTACTGCTTATATAAAATATGCTCAACTGTGGTTTTGTATTGTGCAATCTTTATGTAGGTATAGAGATAGAATGTACCTGTATTTATGCACAAAGACGCTATCAACGATCATCACAAAATTGCTTGCACTTTGATTTCATGAGTTGGTGTTCGTTTGTTTCTTACTGTATGTATTTTATGATGTGTAAATACTGAGAGTCATTGGATAAGTTACCCGTGTTTTATCTTCAAAACCAATTACCTCAATTTCTATAGAGTACACGTTACATACTAGAGGTGTATGTTATATTCTGACCTAGTATTAAATTGTAAGTATTTTACGAGGCCGCACTACATATTGAGGCAGAATGTAAACATCGGTTAGCCAATTAGTACGTTACAATTGTAAATAATACTAACAACTAAATATATTCAATGTAACAGAAGTTTATATAGAACAAATGAAGTATCAGAGTACCGCAAAAATTATGCACCATAAGCGCAGTATTCTTAACACTTTTTTCTTGAAATTATTAATATTTAACAAAAATATTAGTCATTAATAAGGTAAATTAGTAAGGCTGACATAACGATTGAAACTTCATGGAATAAGCTCCGACAAAAGCACCTTTCTAAATTATTAAGTAAAGGTCTCCAGCAGATACAGAATCCAAGAGGATAGCGAGTACACATTATTATCAGGCAAATGAAGCATGCCTTCTATTGTGAGTTTATACCGTCCAATATACGATTAGTCACCCCACTGAATTAATAGTTTGTGTGTAAAAACTCGTTTTAAATATAGGTTCACACGTAACTTTTTATCACTTTTAATTGTTGTGGAAATGCTTTTTAAGTGGAACCACGGAGCGTTGAGATGCAAGCGATTCTGTTAATTGCGTATCTATTGTAAACGCACTGGAATGGACGAACTTATTTCATACCTTGGTTGCTGTGTCAGCCAATCCAATAAATGGAAACGGAGGTGTATGTTTTTTTGTACATTAAAAATGGGAGTCAATGAAATTTATTTATATGTATGTAGACATATTTTCATAGGACATACGTTTGTAAATATTATTATTCTGTAAAATGGTAAATCATGAATAATTTTTAATATAAACATTAGTTACAAAATACTGTTTTATTTCAATTCATTTTTGTAATTTACACTAAAGGACATTCAAATTTTGCAAATAACAATTTACTCAATACAATTTACCCTTCTAAAGTTTGTTTTTTAATCCAAGAGACTAATCTGACAGCTGTAATGTCTCACTTTTATAATATAAAAACGCAAACACAAAAGACTTAAATGTCAGATTAGTCTCTGAGATTAAAAACAGACTAGACATTACATAACATCGATACTTGCAAGGACGCACGCAAACGTTAATAGCAGTGGCGTCCTTGACAACGTCGTAAAATGATCAGCATAGTTTTACCACAGTCGTTTTACTGACAATTTTATTGGTGACCTATTTCCACGGTACCTTCGCCACTTTTCTGCCTGCAAGCTATGTATATTTGAATGAATGCAATAGGATTCGTAGCCGCGTGTTTGCGGCAATCGATCGGTCCGCGCCCGGTACCGCCAGGACGAACCGAATGCCAGCTCTAAATGACATGAAAAATGTATATGACCTACTGCACTATACAAAGTACCCTAATAATACATGGCGAAAAATAACTATGGTTACAAACCCAATAATAAACCCTATTGAAACGCAACAAAGATTCAATTCGAGCAACTCTCCGATAGGTAGGACACCCCTAACCGTGGCGAGTTAATTACGAAGTGTCGGACGTTCTTAATGGATCGATCGAGCAAGTGTAAGTATCACGTAGTTGGACAAGGTTCTTTTACTGCAATTAAAGATAGCAAATTAGTACGACTACGGGTACGGTACGTGTGATACGTCCATTATTTTTTGCAAGTATATTTTGACGTGCGCCTCTTCGTGGAATTTGATTACCTTCAAGAAAATATTTATTGCTCGTATATTAGACATAGGAGACAAACGTGATATCGCGATATGTAAATTGCAAAATTCGCATATGCCGTTTTCATATTGATTAACGTTAAGTAGCCGTATCTTCGTTTAAGTAACTTTTTGCGAAGGCCATGTATAATGCTTACTCGTGTTTTGATAATTTCTACTTCATTCGAAGTCACCAGTTTTGGTTTAGTTTGCGTCTGATTTTTGGATAGTATCTACAAGTTGTTAAAAAGCTTTTCATGTTTAAAAATCGTTCACCAGTAGAGAGTTTAACAATGAGACGACCTACTTGAAGCCTATTAATATTAAGTTAAGGTACAACAAAGCGCTCAATCACAATTGGTGATTTGCAAGAATATTCTAGTCCAAACTCAAAACCTATCAAGAATCAGTTATAATCCATACGCTTAAGTGGAAACTTGTTGTGCGTACCCGGTACCAAAGTGGTAGTTACGCTTATTATTTACCGGTTAATATTTTATTTAATATTTCTTAAGGTAAGTGCATAATTTGGTGTTTTTTTTTAATATTTAGATATGAATGTGTGTATGTCTTTAAGAGTAGAGCAAGCTCAAGGAAATGATGGATGGGCTGTGTGAAATAGAGAAGTATGGAAGAAAAAACATGTTGCGCCGACCTCAAATGAATTGTGATAAGGACAAGAGAATGATAATGATTTTAATACATAGGTACAGACGCCAGCACATCAAGCTACCCGAAACTGTCAAATTTTCCCAATCAACTTTGAACCTTATGCTTTAGCGGTAAAGTTGAAAATCTATTAAAGAAATTTGACAGCTTGTAGTAACTTGAGGTGCTGGCGTCTGTACTTTGGCTAGAGTTCAGTGAATAACAACCTGAAAGTAATGCGTTTCGTCTATCTTTCGATCATTATCCATTTTTAAATGTTATTACACTGCCCTTCAGTAGTGGGGTACATTTTCTAACACTATGCGGTACAACAACACTTAGTACGTCTTCAATGTGTCATAAATCAGTCCGTTGATTTTGCTGACGCAAAGTCCAAAAAATAACTGTTTCATGAAATCATCATTCTTTGGAGTTATGTGGTCTTAAAGAGTTGTGTTGATGACTTTAATGATTATAATTCTGTAAATACATATTTGTTACGGCCGCGAATCATATTTTGATCGACGTACAACTTGATACTGACCAGCAAATTAAAATTTTCTTACGTTTTTTGCAATTTGCTGGTCAGTATTAAGTTGTACGTCGATCGAAATATGATTCGCGGCCGTAACAAACATGTGTTTACAGAATCATAATCATTAGAAACAGTAATACAACTTGTTAGGTTAGTATAATACCAAAATGTGAAGATTTCATGAAATAGTCATTTTGTGGGATTACTTGGTCTTAGAGAGTTGTGTTGATGACTTTAATGATTATAATTCTATAAATCAATATTTGTTACGGTCGCGAATCGTATTTTAATCATCGTACAACTTAATACTGGCCAGCGAATTGCAAAAAACGTAAAAAAATTGAATTTCACGGGCTAGCCTGGCGCTTTCGCCTTAACTAAATATGTAGAGGTACCTACCTACATTTTAACAAGTAGGAGTAGGTAGGCACTATCCCATCTATAGAAGTTTTTAAGAATTTACTTGCATTCTTAAGATAATTAAATTGTAAGTAATAAAATCGTTCGTACTTAATTTTCCAGAGCCCTACTACTGGCATAGTTAGTTGTCATTAAGTAGCACGTCACGGCTGAATAATTAAAACCGTGAAGAACATTGCATGTAGGTAGAAAATTAGAGTTGAATTTTACATGACCATGGAAGTCGTTGATGGAAGTATCCGTTATCAATACACCCGCAGGTTTTGATACAACTGCATCATGTTATTGAAAACAGACTTTATCTAAGTGTCTATGAATTATACTGTTACTAGCAGCGCCCCGCGGTTTCACTCGCATAAGTGTCGATCGCGTGGGAATATCGGGATAAAAACTATCCTATGTCCTTTCCCGGGATGCAATCCATCTCTGCCAAATTTTATCGAAATCCGTTCAATGGTTTAGGCGTGAAAAGGTAACATACAGATAGACAGAGTTACTTTCGAATTTATAATATTAGTATGGATGTATGTAGGTACAAGGACTTAGTAGTTGTTGTTTTTTTTAATATTAATTATTGAGAAAAAAAAAAACGGATAGTTACTGTTATTACATTTTAAGAGTATTAATTAAGTCTTAGCTGTTAGGTACCTACGCGAAATGCAGAAAATCAATGTATCGAATCATTTTGTATCAATTTAGATGATAGATAAAGATACAGTGTTAATCAAGTTTTGTTGCTGACTGTACAAGTTCTAATCGTTTTTGTATTTCTTTTGTCATTGTTGTGATATTCACTTGTATTCATGGTTTAAAAACAAAACAGCTTAGGTACAACAAAAGAAAATAAATTCCGCAAACGATTTCAGACTGAAAAATTGGTATCATAATTTATACTAATCACGCAGTCATAGCATAACTCAATGGAAACGTTCACGACAGTGCACAGTTTCAGTTGAAACGGCGGCGACTTCGCGAGACACTTTCAGTGGTTGGCGGAAAGCCGTTCAGTGACTACCGGACACCTGAAATGATCATAATCAGTGTGTGCACATTCCTCCCAGCGTTCATACTTGTCAGAATCTGTTGCGTGCTCAGTTATGTGATACGAAATTAGTTGTTGGGTTTAGTGAAACTATAGTTTAAATGTTTGCTTTGCACTCTCGAAGATTGCGAAGGTAAGATATCGTTTTATGGGCTGTAGACAAAACTTGTGCTTTCTAAATAAGTAAGGAATTACCGAATACCTACTTATTGAAAAACACACACTGTGTTTGATAATAGTGCGTAACTGACCAATTTTATAATTTGGAAATAATAGGAACAAAACATTATTCTTTTAAATGATAAATCGGAACCTAATCAATTAAAATTGCACTAAAGCATATTACAGCATACATATTATATCGCGGCCGAATACCTAATTACGACTCGAGAGATTTTCAGGCTAGTGAAATATGTTGTAAGTAGAGTCACGAAAAGTTTGGTTAAGTTTCACTGACTGTTCAGCAAGTCTAAATAAAAGGTTGTGTATAGGAGGCTAAGCGTCCCGACGTCCGGGTCACTCCGACGTCGAGCGCGGGAGCGACGTCGTGCCGAGCAGACGAGGGCGGAGGGCGAGCGCATCGCTCGCGAGACGAGGGAACGGAGGGCTCGGGACCAGCTCGAACAACAGCGGAAGGTAAACCTAATGAACGACTAATAGGTAGTCGTGATACCAATGCAAGTTGCTCTATTCATATTCGTATCAAATCCCATTGGTGAAGGATTTTTCAGTTATTTTTTTTTGTCTATGCTAAAATACCAATCAATCCAATCCAAATCCAATCCCGATCTCTTTGATTATACCTACGTAGTGCAGCGAAAAAAAGAAAAACACGGTCTGTTTTCGCCATATTATGATTCATAATGTTATCCTTTTATGATTCTGCCAAAGTGGCCTTTGTAGGCCCCCAGAAAGCTGCCAACCTTTATTCAAATCCCTAAAAATCTTACATTTCCATCTTTGTACATACTAGAAGTGGCCTTATTCGTAAGAGCGAACAAACACCTGTTTACGTCTATGGTTGATACAAGACAACATTCAAGGCCAATAAGGACACCAACTTTACACAGGTGGTCATAAAACAACCTTATCCAAAAAAAAATATTTTGTTCATGGTTTCTTCTTTATAAAAAACTACCCAAAAATCTCAAAGAATTACCCATCAAAATGTTTAAAAAGCAGATAACAAAATTGTTACTGGATAAGTGCTACTACACAATCAAAGATTTTTTAGAGGACAAAACTTTCAGTAAAAATACTTCATATATTAATTAATTTTGTTGACATATTAATTTGTAATTCCGAAGGTTTCTGTTCTATTATTGACTTTATTACTGTCGATATTCTTATTATTGACATCTCTGTATTATGGACAGTAACGAATTTCAAAAGTGATTTGTGTTAAATAATAATTTTGCTTTTTGTTAAATTTGAAATTGTTTATTGTATTATGTTTTTTCTTTGTTTTTCTCTCTCTTGTTCGTGTATGTTAAACAATTTTGCATGCCGTAAGGTAAAATGTATTGGGACTCTCCACAAAATAACCATATTATATGTATACCTACATTTTTGGCAAATAAATTATTTCTGATCCAGTGGGAATATGGGGATAAAAAGTATCCTATGTGTTAATCCTGGTTATGGTTATAAACTATCTGTGTGCCAAATTTCAGCTAAATCCGTTCAGCCGTTTGAGTGTGAAGAAGTAACAAACATATAAACACACACAGAAACTTCATCTTTATAATATTAGTGTGATAAGTCTGAAATCGCCAACCCGTCTTCAGTCGACGTGGTGATAAATGCTCGTGCCTTCTTCGGTTAAGAAGTCGCCTTTGCTCTGTAGTGGGACAATAATAGGCTGGTATAATTATTATTAACAGACAGATGTAGCTTTTTACAAGAGAAAAATAGAAACGGTTATTAGAGCTTTACAGTGATACTAATTTTTTTTAAGTTTATTTAATGATTTAATAATACAGAGGTGTTACTTAAATCTAAGCTCGCCAAACTTTTACGTTTGATGGCGAGAAAATAATAAAAAGCTCTAATGGAATATTGTAGCCAACCTATTTTTTAAACGAACCTATGTCCAAAAATTAAATACCCACGATAAATTGGCTGACAGGTATTATGTTTTTTAAAATTAGACAGACGTAGGTATCCGCAAACACGTTCTGGGCCCGTGTGGTATATTAAAGCCCACTCCCTCTCACAGAGAGGAGGCCTGTGTCCCAGTAATGGGAACACTATAGGCTAATTATGATGATGAGGTAACAGTAACTGACTGGCTATTAATCTGTTCGCTTTAAGTGCTTATAAATAATCATTTCTATAGGTCACCGATTCAAAATAACAATACAGAACACTAAGCAGCTTTCGATATGGGAAGTTTAACATTTAATTATCTTCGGTTGCAAAGTAAATAATAGGTAGGTACTTACTCTGTTATAATAGGCTCATTTAATAAACGTATTCGTTACTCGTCTAACCGTCTAACCTTTTGTGCTTTTGATCTTTGCCTTTAACAGTTACACAATATCATTTGGTATGATAAAATCTCCCTTTTAACTAGTATGGTTAATGATAATGTGTGTTAAGTATCAATTGTCTAGCAGAACAATTCCGCCAGATGTTGTAATTAATAGAATGGTTGACACAGGCAAACATTTTTGTTGGAAATATTTCTAAATATACCTAATTTTACAAGTAACACGATAACGTAGTAAAAACGACGACACCTCCACCGTAAAATTTATATTTGTGCCTCCCACCTGACTGATGAAATAAGAGGTGTGGCACCAGCCTCTTCATAACATCATATTAATGATATTATGTTTCAAATGCCTACTATTAATATTTTAGCGACAATACCTTAAAGGCTTTTACGTAATTGCTCAAAAGGTGACTGAGTACAGATCCTAGGAATGTTCAAGACGTTACAAAAAAAGCATAAGAATGTCGGCGATTCACATTGCAGTCCAATAAATACAACAAAATCATTGTAAAGTAAAGGACGAACTAGTATGAATCTGTCGTTATTTAATGCTACTATGAAGGAAAATCAATCTATCTCAGTCTTTTCAAATATAATATATTATAATATTATTATTTTAAGTGGAACTAAACTATTAAATATATGTTAACTACAGGCTCGTCAAGAGCTGGCGACGTACCAGCCGTGGGGGCGTGCGGGCGGCGGCGCTCCAAACTCTCGAGGCGTACGATTTACCAACCTCCGAGACAAAGGAATCTTTCCTGAAGACGAATTAAGGGTATGTGCATTATTAACATGATTGAGTCTCTACAATACAGGGTGGCACGAACATCGACGCACAAACTGGAACCATGAATTCAGCACATGATTCTAGACTCCCTAGCGTAGAAATTTTCGTCTATTATCAAAAAAAGCTGTTTCATTGAACACTGCAATACCACAGAATAACTAATAGTACTAACGTGTGACCCGGCCAGCGCGCGGCAGCCCCAATGAATTGGCCCGGCATATCGGCAAGTCGAGGCCGCCGCGTACTTGTAGCTTCATACCTATTATGCGGAGTGCGCCTAGCCTGGCAATACCTACGCGGTCAAAATTTATGAAACAGCATTTGTTTTTAATAACCGGTGAAAAATTGCAACACAGCGGTGTTCAGAATCATGTACTGAATCCATGGTAACAGCACGTTGATATCCGTCACCCTGTATACGCCCGCATTTGTAGTATGTATTTGTAAGATAACAACCTACAGCAGTTTTAGAGCTGATTTTTCCAACTACAAGATAACTTTATCGAAGGAATAATTTTGAATTTTTGACAGTTCTTCCATACAAAAACTGTCAAACGTCAATTTTATTCCACGAATAATAAATATCTGTCGATTGACAAAATCAGCCCTTAGTAGTCTTACAGGCGCTATAATTATTTACAGCCAATTAAGATCTACAATTTCTAAATTGGGAGATGTATAAGTTTAACAGTAGTTTCGAAAACTTTGCGGTAGCAGTAGCACGATATTCCTCTATGCGTTAGCTACAAGTAAGAATACCTGAACCAATTTAGGTTTTTAAGTTTTGAATGTTTGTATTACAAAGAACAGACAATGCGGCATAAATCTACACGTTAATAACATCTTTCTTTAACAGCCAATCTGTTTGCCAAACAATGTTTGTGATTAACAGTAAACGTTTTAATTACATACGAGTATCTATAGAGAAAGTGTCTACGACATTGAAATGGCAATGCCTACAGCAGTAAACCTCCATCAACGAACGCCCCTGCCAGTGGTGTTCAACCTCAAGCTTTTTTTACAATTCTATCTAAGCAAGATATTATTTTATAATACTTTTAGATTTATATACCTATTGTTGCTTACTCACAATATAATTATAGGTATAAATCTAAAAGTATTATAAAATAATGCGATTCGTAAGGTGTGTAGGGCATAGGTCACGACACGACTCTAGACTAGGCGAACAGCGTAACGCATAGCAAGCAGGGTAACGTAGCGTATAGCAAGCAATGTAATAAAAACCGTAGCAAGCAATGTAGCGTAGGGCGTAGCACACACTGCAGCGTAGCGCGTAGCCAGAAATGATGTAGCATAGCGCGTAGCAAGCAATGTAACAAATGCAAACAATGCGGTGCCGCATGGCCGGTTGCAGTCCGAGAAAAACAAGGTTGATCATTTCTGAACTAACTCATTGTAAGTAATAATAACTGCATGCCTGACTGATCAAAACAAGCGTGTAATTGATACAATTATTTGTCTATTAATGATTATGAGATCTGTATTTAAATCTTACTTAATGCAAATTGCTTTCATAAGTCTCGCTCAACATTTTGAACTAACATGCTTTTTGTTAAACGTGTCTCGTTAATCTTATGGCGAATTATTATGTTGTCAACAAATGTTGCTTCATTAGATGCATGATTTTAGTCAGTTTGTGTAATTATGCAAAAATAGCAAATCCACTATTCTGTTCACTAAACTAAACACTACACTAAACATTACACTGTATCACTAAACTAATAATTCGTAACGAAAGGTGAAGACGAAAAACAATTTGAATGACCTATTTTATTTCGTGACCTCAAGTCATTGATACACGTGTACAACTACGACGAATGCTCTGAATCCCACGAATTTCATATAAAATTATACGTATAAATAACATTTATGGATAGTTGACGTAATTTCTTAATCTCAGTAATAGTTCAGGTTATCTGGTTACTTACTTAATTATTCGGTACATAAAAATAGTTGCATATGGCGATTGACCGATGGCTATAAATCTATATAAGGTAAAGGGTCATTCATTACTTGAATGTTATTAAGGCTCCCGACCACACCGTAGCGTTACGAAACGAAGATGTATAAAAAAATGTGCGAATGACTGCTTCTGCCGTATCGAGGATATGAAATTTGTTGACATACATTTAAGGTATTTTGTATTTTCGTCATCAGTAATTTCCTCTCATTTAAAACTTGTCCGCGTTCCTTTTTAATGTAATCGACATAATTATACGACACGATTTTATTACAAAACTGACTGCTTGCTGGCAGGTTAATGATGGTATCAAACATGCAAATTTTGTTTGTCCATAGTTTCCATTCATTTTCTATATGAAAATTTATTTGATTGCCTTTGTTATGGCGAAGTGGTCAAGTCTAATTGACAAAATATTGACACCATAGCTGATTGGGATGTTTATTTAAACATACGTTTTTTGATTTTGTAGGTTACAAAAGGCATACCTAATAAGGATGAATTGTTACGTTTGGATGAAATTATCTATAAGAAATACACTGTATTTACATGTATGATTTTTATGAGGGACGAGTTTTTTGTGGAGCTCTGCTACCAGGCCATTCTGATTGTCATACAATATTATTTCTGTTTCATTTTCTAGGGGGTATCACTGTACGAGGCGTGTCGCAGGTGGGCCACGTCACCCCTCCGCCGACAGAGGCAGACGCCGGTGAAACTGCGAGAGGACCCGCAGCTGTGTTACGCTGAGCCGCTGCGCAAGAGTGTCGACAACGACATAAGATATAAACAGTCACCGCGCGAACAACAGAACTACAAACAGATATTAGGTACATTTAATATTGTGTAGACTTTACGGTTTTAAATATATGCACAGAACTTCAATGTTAAGGATCTGAGTACTTATTTTAATTCATCATAACTTAAGTCTTCAAAAATGAAGAAATTTTCTTTTAAATTATTAAGTAACTTAAATTTAAAAGGTTAATCTCATCTGCTGTCATTCCCTACATCATTATAATAAATTATGATAAATATTTCTAGGTTTACGCTTAGAAAAACCTTTGTATAAATGACTACTAAAGATGGAAGATTTGTTTGTTACATAAATCATGAGAAAGTCTATGCCTTGTAGGAGTCTGATCTACGTTAATTAGATGACAGTCAAAGTTTTATTGTCTTATCACATAACATTGATATTTCAGATGAGATGGTTACTAAAAAAAAGAAAGCCGTAAAAGAGGAAAAGAAAAAGAATTTGGAATATGAACGCAAAATGGTAACAGCATTATTTTAAAATTAAAATTTATAGTAGATATTATACAATATATTTAATACTTTCAGCATGCCATGGAAGGTCCATGGGGTAAACCAGGGCCTGGAGGCACTATTTGGAGGAACCCCCGAAATGTTGGGCTAAATTTCTCTAAGTCTATGGTCCGTATTGAAATAAAGATAAACATATTTATAAAAGACATTTTATAATATTTTTTTACGATTTTACTTCAGGGTTGGACAGATAATGAAACTTTTACGAAAATGGATGGGGATAATAGGCGCAACGAAAAATCTTCGCTAACTTTACCCAAAGTAAAGGGAGACGATGATTTTAGAGAAGATATGCCTAGTAAGGAAAATGTGAAACCGGCAAATGTTGAAAAGTTACCAAATATTAAACACACTGGCAGGCCAAAATCTCCAGAACAAAGGAGATTTAGTCTAGACGTAAAAGTTAGACACGAAGTTGCTTACGGTAGTAATGGAGAAGGCAGAAGAAGCCCAAAGAAAACTAGATTTGTTAAGAGATTAACTAATGGCGATAAAGTGACAAAATTAATAATTGATGATAGTTATGACCGTGGAGAAGCTGTAGTTGTAGCTGAGAAAAAGCCTACGCCTGAGACTGCTATTTTACACGTAACAGGGGGAGTGGAACTAGTGCCGCTTTTGGCTAGGAGACGTCGCGTCGGCGCACGCACACTGCCGTCGAGCGATGTCACAAGACAAGCGGATCAATCGTGTCAGTACGTATGAAACTAATAAATACCATTGTTAGTATTATAGTGATGTTAGGAACTTATTCTCTATGAAATGACCTAACGTGGTATGATTTCGCAGTTTGATTTCATCGATAAATTTAAAGAGAGAGACTCTTTGCGCATAATAGGAGCTAACCAAGGTCAAAGAAATAATAGAATTCAATATATAAGATCACGGCATCTGACTCGTTTACAAATCGATTAGATTCACTGGATCCATAAAGTATCAAGTATTGCTTACAGACTTTTTATTAACGTAGGTAAGTAATTTGCCGAAGGCTTACGAAGTTGCGTGACACGTTTTCCCTTATCGTAAATTTATTCACGTGTAAAATGTCAGCGGATGTCGTAACACTTTTTTTCGTAAATCATATTGTAATATTGAATTATGAGTGGCGATTCGGAAATTCCATTGCCTGTTTACTTAGGTATAATTGTGTTGTGTCTGATGGTTTTTATGAGAATTTATTAGTGCTATTTATTAGGTAGGTATGTATTTATTAGGTAGTGCAATTCTGAGTAAAACGAATACTATTGAATTATAGCTATAGAATTATTAGCTCGTTGATATATGTAATACCGTACGCACGAAACAAAACTGCTGCTCTATTTTTTTCATCAATGCTTTCAGCAAAATAAAGAGCTACCTACATGCGTTAAATCTTTGTCATACTAATGTTTAAAATAACTCTTACATACTGCACCACCTGTGAACTCTAAATTGATGTTTGCTGTGGATGTTTGATCTTGAACATTCCGTGTTTATCTTATAAATATTTTACGAATACGTTTTCGTTGCGTTGATTCGAGTTACATATCTAACGGTAGGCAATGTTTGGTCACCAATCCGGTAAGGCAGAGGTTGCATCATGGCTTTCTATCGGTTGGGGTCCATACGACACCAAGATTAACGGCTTTCATTAGACCGGTGACGTGGGCCTCAAGACCGTCAGTTGTTGATAATGATCGTTGACACCTCGGCATAGATATCGATGAGTAACTACGTAATTCAGATAAATGGTAATGTATTTCACGTTGCCTTTGAACCGTGACCTCCTTACAATAGGCTTATCCAAGTTATGCTGATCTTTAATTTTGATAATAAAATCGGTGTAGGCCGGTTTTGCCTAAAGCTATAGGCGGTTTTATTTTTATATGCCTGTAGTTGTAAAATATAAGTATATACAGAAATACGTGCGCGCCTTTTGCAGGTGGCGCGATTCGGTCAATATGGACTACTTGAGGGAACTGAAGAATCAAATGAAAGTAAAGTGTATTCAACGGGAGGTAAAAAATTAGGCTTATTCCTCGTAGATACACTTTCCTTGTTGAGACACTTAGAAATCATTCACTGTGTTCCTGTCAAAGCGGCACTTCTTAAAGAATCCCAAAATAACAGGCTCATTTTCCTTAATATTTATTCCCTTAATGGTTTTGCAGGAGCATCGTCTTAATTCAGCAGAAAGCGTCCGAAAGCATCACGAGACGTGGGAGTCTCTCTGGGGAAGGCAAGGACACGGGGCTCCACTGCGGGGCAAGTACGCGAGAAACAACCTAGCGCAGCTTCTCTACGTAGCACCCCTGACAAATGCTCAATAGACACCTTATAGCTTATACACGTAGTAGGTAAACACCCTGTCAATAAATACTCTAACTCTTAAGTTATTTTTTTATTGCATTTAACCACTCTGAACTTTGTATTGATGACCCTGTCATCATTCTCAATATAGCCCTTATCCTAATTTATTTGAGTCGACGCAACCCTACTCTTGTTCCATACTTCTCTCTATTAGTCGTCATCTCGGTAGTACCCTCTTTCTCGCCATATATCTCTCGAATTAATTGGGGATAGCAAATGAAAAAGAATGACGATCGTGGAAGAGGATTTTAAGATAAAACTGATGAGTTCTGAAGTGAGAATTAATCCACTAGAAAATGATTTTCCCACAAGCGTAAGGGAAAATACATCAGTAGGTATGCAATTATTACTAATAGATGATGATGCTTTGAAAAACATCGAAAGTGTCATGAATTTATAACTACAGAACTTCTATCTAGAGTATACACGGTGACACATCAAGCTATACATTTCCAGTTTTCAATGACCTCACATTGTACAGGTTTCTTGTAAAGCCAGAAGTCAGCTTATTCTGGATATGTATAGCTTGAGGTGTAGCGGTGCGTACCTACCTATCCAGTAATTTTACTTATGTTTTATTTCTCACATAGATACTTAGTAGTTATGAAATTTGTTATGAAATTTGATAGTAAACATAAATAATATTAGTGCCAACCAATAAAATACTATGCCATAAAATTATCATATCTAATAATAGTAAAAATTGCAACGTAGAGTGTGTTTTTTGGTGTTTGGTCGTAAATGATAAAATTACTATAAGTATCATTATCCCACCTAAATGATTATATTACCATATCATTAATATAAGCTTGCATGAACAATCAATCAAACATTTGTTAACTTTTATCTGTAAATGTAATTTTACCTTGACCTTTATTAAACTTATTTGTCTACCTGACATGTCCTTGAAACAATGGCTAATCATTGTGTATACCTATTATAATTAGCAGTAATTATTTAAATCTTTCTGATTTTGTATTCAATCTCGGCCAATACGTCGAAGTTTCTGGTCGCTGCTCTTTCGCTATTTAGTATCTAATTCTGAATAACGATAAAAACACCGTAGAACCTAAGTGGATTCTGTAACTTTTTTTGAGAGTATCGTTTTAGTATGTCGTAAAAAGTTTAAATTAAAGGAAGTACTTATCAAGTTGTTAAAAAATAATTCAAAAACCGCAAATTATAATAACTTAAGAGAATTACTATTTCACGAATTTTAGTCTTATATTAATTTGTTGGTAAGTGAACCTTGCACTGTGAAAGGATGGATAAATAAAGTGTTTTAAAATGACTGCTACTAAGTGTTTTCTTGTGATATACTTATCACTTACAAACTAAATTACCTACATTTAAACCTGTATCCACATTTTTATTTAACTATTTAATAGCTCTTCTTAGTAGAAATGAGATATTTTAATGGGATAAACTGGTTGGATATGTTTCCCCGCTGTTGATTTAGTGGTACCTCTCAAAGATTGCTCAATACAATATAGGTAACTACTAAATAAATTTAAACTAACTGTAACTCCACTATTTGTCGAAATTAACAACCAATCCAATATATCTTGAACTTGTCCTTGGTCGATGTTGTTAACCATTCAGGTTATTTACTATATTCTGTTTTAGACATGTATTGAATACAATCAAAACATTGCACAATAAATTTCATCGGTCACGCGCGCCGCTTATACAATAACTGCAGATGGCACCCATTGTATTACAATGAAATTTCCATAACAAACAGGTTCACGATTTTTACCTACATATATTTATTTATACATATATACCCAATAAACTTGGTGATCCACCTGTGTGGAATCGACGATACTGGTGTATTGATTAGGAAACGTTTTATTTATGTTATTTAAGTTTCTGTGCTTAATTTATTCTAACTCGTATTAATGAGCATTTTATAACATCGGCATGAGGAAACCGGCATGTCCTACAACCAAAAAAAATTAATACATGAGACTACCAACTCGCACTGGGGCCGCGTGGTGGTTTACGTTACCTACTCCCTATTATTTAGAGGCCTGTGTCCCAGCAGTGGGAAGATTCATTATACGCTGATTATGTTACAACATCGTCTAGCTAATGCATTCGGTGTTATGTGCACACGTGTGCTACTCTGCAATCATCATAGGTAAACCGACGCGACCTCAAACGTGTGTCTTTGAGGCTCATTGTCAGCAATTTCTGATATGATGCTTATCCCTTCATATGCGTGGGTGGATCCACGCGAGACAACGGCTTCTTAATTGTTTCTGTATGTGTGTCGACATATTTAGTTAACTGTTGTTAACTAAATATGTTGATGTGAAAAAGGTGAGTACAAGATGTTTAAAAAGCCGAAGACAATTATAATTACATACACACCTACGTAGCTTGCGCAGCTGGAACTCACTATGCAGGTAGATTCTAAAACGTTAGGCTTATTTAAGCCTGTAACATCTCAGTGTATGCGGTAACGATGAGCAGCTATCTCATTCTCAAGCATTTCGTATTTTTATTTCTTGGCTGTGTAAGTGTTATTACATACTTTATTGTTAATATTACGAATTCATGCGTTATTTGAACAAGTAGGCAAACTACACAATATAGAATGATTATGACAAAGTAGAGCTAGTAGAGCATCGCATTTGAATTTATTTCTGTCAAGTGGAATGTGCAGGTAACGCATAATTTTCTTTATTGATGGTTCAATTTCAATTATTTCTTTGTTAAAATTTTAACTTTTTAATTAAGTAATGTAATTATTTTAATTCATTTGATTGGATTATTATTGATTTTATTATTATTAATTTATTTGATTTTATAATAATTAATTTAATTGATTTTAGTATTATTAACTTATTTGATTATATTGTTATTTTTATCACTTTAATTACCTAGTAAATCAATTAGGCAAACTATGTAAGTGCTGTTCACTGTAGTACTTTATAAAATAAGACTAATATCTCTATTAATGTCGTGAAACAGTCGTTGCAGGGCCATTACAAATAACTAAATAAAAAAAAACATAACCCTCCTACTGGCGCAGTCGGGTAAAAAATTACGGCTGGTCAGGCATCCACTTATTGTTGGCAAGATTAACTATTACGAAATTCCCAAAGATTAAATAAAATATACTAACTCCCTAATTAAACTAGTATAAAGGTTAAATGCCTCGAGTTTTTTTAATTTACCGTTAAAAAATCTTGATTTAACGCCTATCATTAGCTCATATGATCATTAGCTCATATGAGCTAATGATAGGCGTTAAATCAAGATTTATTATATTTATTATAGGTGTCGGTTTTGCAAAGTGACCGACACCTATAATATCATGACACACATTATTACACTGCAATTGGAATGCCAACGGCCCTTCGGCCATTACACATTAAGAATATTTCACAACCCTGCGATTGTGTCGAGTACTACGTCTTGCTAAGTAAGTGCAATGCAAACAATTCATTGATGAGCCTCTAATTGTTCTTATACCCTCGAGACGGGTCTCGCGTGGGTACGTGCGACTCATGGTGAAATCTGTAAAGCAAACAAAAATGTGCGCATGTATGTAAATGACACACCCGGAGAAAGCCTCCTACTATGCTATGACGAAATTACAATAAAACTGTAAAAACTCCGACACCTCCGTCAAGTGTGTCTGCAATAAAAGAAAAGAATGGATCGACCAAGAATTCATTCATAAAATATACAAATTGATTCTTTTAGTACCTATAGTCAGCAAAAAAAGTCGATTAACACGTCAGTTTTTTTAATCTCAGTTATTTAGCAAAATATTAACACTTCAGTTTATTTTTAATCTCAGTTATTGAGCAAAATATTTATTCAAAATTGTATTGTACTTCTGCTGCAATTTCGAGCAAATATTTTGCTCAATAACTGATATTAAAAAAACTGAAGTGTTAATAGGCTTTTGTTGCTGACCGTACCTCAGTGTCAAGACTTCAATTCAAAAATCAAGAAATTACTTAAGATAAATATACTTGCTTATCTACATAAAATGTTGGTAAAGAACATTATTACAACGTTATCGAAAAACATTCAGGCTACACACAAATAATGTAATTATCTTATGTTAACTTTTATTTATTGCATTCAAGGCCTCCAACGTTGTGGCAGATGGGTTGTAATTTAATGCATTTGGGCCTACGAGAAATTGTGATGCCATCATTTCTCGACTAAGCTAATGGGATCCGAATAAAATGTGAAACGATATGATTTATTGGAGACACTAGCAATAAATAAATGATACTTACCAATAAAATAAATGGTTTATTGAAATTTTTTTTTTTTACATAAATAGGACCTTAAAATAGAGGTAGGTATATAACAGATAATTGAATTCTACCTGAACTATGAATAAATCTGTATGTCAGGTATCACACTCAAGTGTTTATACATACCTAAGTATTACCTACCTAAGATTTCATAAACAAATAATAAAATATTGACCTACTTTAAATTAAGGTTTTATTTAAATCTCAAACACACAACAACAACAATGAGCATGTAAACTAAGCTTTTAAGTGACAAAGCGAAAAATTCAGTTAACATTTTTCATACAAGTGACCAATCATGTTAAAAGGCGGTTTGCGGCGAGCCCATCAAATGAATGATTAATTGTTATGTGATATCTCTATTGACAGGGTCGTGAGTTATCAAAGAATTTTAGACTTCACTTAGTCATTCGTTGATTGGTGCCTTTTTGTTAATGAAATATGACGAAACATTTGCGCCAAACAAACTCTTGGTTTCTATTCAACCAAAAAAATGGTTCGTGCGCTTTGTTTAAAAAATTATTTAATTAAATTCTATTATTTAAACACAAACATCACCTATGTGCATTTTTGCATAAAAGGGATTGAAGATTTTATATGGATCCTGACATACATACTTGCGGGCGCCATTTTGAAAATAAAAACAAAATGGCGGACCGGTAGGTATGTCAAAGCCCTTTTACAGTCTTATCTGAGAAGGCGTTATGCGGACCAGGTCTCTTAACATTCAATAGTTGGAGAAGCATTGCATGAGAAGAAGAACTCACCAAAACACTTCACCTAAAAGTCATCTTTGATTTAGTCATTAGTGTAAATCTGTCCCATCGAATGAGTTTCCTGGGTTTACGTTGTCATTTGGTTTAAATTGCTAATATCATGAAACCATGTAAGTAATTTACAATTTAAATAAATAGTGTTTTTATTTTAAAATCTAAACAAAATGACAAGAAAACATGGCATTTATTTGAATAAGTGCCATGTTTACTTGTCATTTTGCAAGAAAGTGTACTTTGTTGACAGAGCATACGTTACTTTCTCAAAATATTTAAATGACAAATAAAATACTTACCTAAGTACTTAATTAATTTATATTTGTTTTCGAAACGGACACTCAAAGAAATGTAATTTTACACGTTTACATTCACTTATGTTGCTCTGAAGGAATGTCAATAATAATAAAACTGTGATGAACAATGCCTAAGTACTGCACTTGGTAGGTATCAATAAAGGATGTTTATAATGCTAATTGTAGGCCGTATGTTCGAACACAGACAGACGCTTTACCTAAATTATTTCATCACCATTTCTCTCAAAACGGTCAAGGAAAACATCGTGAGGAAACCGGCATGTCGTAGAACCAAAAATTCGATGATTATGTGACATCTACCAACCCGCACTGAGCCCGCGTGGTGGATTACGACCCACAGCCTCTCCCAGAGAGGAAGCCTGTGTTCCAGCAGTGGGAAAATTATAAGCTGATATGCTAATTCTAATTCCCTTTAACGTATGTTATGTATTATGTAAGTAATATTTAGTGATCTTTAATTTACCACATACTTGATTTCGCCTACTACCTACTTTGATTGATCCAAGCTAGTAGCAATATGTGATTAGAACAGCAATCTAAAAGTGTTATTTTAGAGAATTATCTCTGATGATTTGTGTCAAACTGTTTTTTTTTAAGTTTTTAAGGGAAATAAAGTTCTTTGTTTAAACCCAATCTATAAAAAAATCCGGTTTTGACAAAGTTAACGTAACCGGAAATTACAAGAACAGAGATATCTTCGAGCTTGTAGAAACTGACCGCTCAGGCTTTATAGCTATGAAACCAGCACGTTTTTACTAGGCAGACAAGAATTCAGTAGTATGTATAGAGAGCGGCGTCCCAGCCAGATATCGCGCTACATATTACAAGGAATAGAATACTCGCACCAATTATTCTGTATATTGAAACAAATACATCAAGAAACCATGGGTCATGTATGGACTGTGTGAAAGATCTCGGTAGTACCATATAGGTAGGTATGGGTAGAAAAGGAGTGCCTTTTCTACTCATACCTACCTATATGGGTAGAAAAGGAGTGACTTCCGAGATGATGGGGTATTCTTCGAAAAGCACCAAATGAAACGTCTATCGATATCATTTATTACGAATCCTTCATGCTCTTCTCTATATTCGTTGATGCATTTCGAAGAATAAAATTATTATAATATTTTTATTTTTATTAATATTTAATTTTTTTTTCGAGTATTACTTTTGGTGCCTTTTAAAGATGGTGCGTTTCGAGGAATACCCCGAGATGATGACTAATAGAGAAAGTATGGAAGAAAAAGATGTTGCATTGCACCGACCCCAAATTAATTGGGATAAGGACAGGAGAACGATGAAGATATCAAAATCCATTTAAACGATGTATTTGTTTCAAAAATACATCGTTTAAATCCACTATCTCGTTGAAGAAATTCTTGTCACCCCAATGTTATGTTAGGTATTGTTCAGTATAACTCGTGCTTATTCTCAATATTTAATTTCATATGAGATGTTTTGGTTAAGAATTGCATAGAGTGATTTCAACATTCTTTATGAAGTCATCGTTTTGAGAACCGGTTCTTCGGAGACTTGTACCTACCTAAATAGGACCGGAATCACTTCCGACTCTAGATCAACAAAATGAGAACCTTTCGAACCGCTAGAACTTTCAAACAAATCTCGATTGTCGCGTAAAGACTCGCTCTCGCCCCGCCTGTGCTGTGAGGACCCGGTTTAAGGTTACGGAAAAGAAAGTCCATACGTCGCAAAACCGCGGCCGACGCGCCGCGCCCCTCGGTCGCTGCGCTTTGACCCCGAATAAATACAACAAACATTTTATTCCACCACTTTTCTCGCAAAATTAAAATTTAATCGACATGACAGAATTAAAAATAACTCTGAAGTGTATTTGTGTACCGCTGCTATTTATTATTCATTTATTCGTCACACGTTTTGCTGCAGAGAAAGCAGCTAAGGTGGTCTTTTATTATTATTATCAAATACATATAATAAATACGGCTGCCGTAATAATTATTTTGCATTTCGGGTAAGAACAAACATCACCATGCCATAATTATTATGTTCCTATACGGGGTCAAACTAAATAAGCTCGCGAAACTTCGCAGACGTCATAGGCATCGATTATCTCAACGTGATACAACAAAAAAATTAATGATTTGATGATATTATTTTTTAGGGTCAACGACCGTGGGTGCTGTAGTTACTTGAAATATCAGTTTACAAATCAATTTTTTTTTGTGTAAACTTCACAGACGCGAAGAGTATCGTCATTTTAACACGATTAAAAAAAAACTTCTTCTCAACTCTTACTCCAAGTTGATATACTACGAGCGATTGTTGACCATGTTGTATTATGTTTAGATAGATCATCACATCTGCGGAGTTACGCTAACTAATTTAATTAGACTATGTATACCCATAATATCGACTGATGGCGAAGATTACAAAGCCACCACTGAGGATGCACAGAACCGAGTAGTGATGAAGACAGAGTCACTCAATAGGGCATGAAAGCTGAGAAGTGACAAGGCTATAGGGCCGTTCAAAACCACTTTCTAGCTTTCAGTTACGATCGGTGCGAAGTTCATTATCCAAGCCAAGTCTATAATCCTTTATTTTAAACGCAAAATACTTTTTGCATCGTTTACGACGTACGGCATTTCATACAAAAAATAGTGTTACAGCCAAATTAGACCGATTTTAAATTTTCCATAGTAACAGAGTTTCCCAGTTATCTTTTTTTAAATAAGATGTTTCGAAAATGTTCTCAAGTAACTTTTTAGACCTTTGTATCCTACATATGCGTATGAAGTTTCATTAAAATCGGTTCATTCATTTCGAAAAACAAGGGCTTGAAAGTTTGTATGAAATGCCGTACTTCGTAAACGCTCTTACAGTTCTGACAAAGTAGACGCGTTTATTTCGCATTTGAGATAATTTAGTTTCACACTCTTTCTACTCGTATTAGTCATACATCTTTAACACATGTCTTTGTAGTGTTCAGTGGGGTTACACGAGAAAATGCATTAACTTTGTTACATAGCCGTGACGAATTGACTTGACGTAGATTACCTACGTATGTTTGCGCTTTTGTTTGCACTTAAGATTTACAGGTGGTTAGTCGTAATAATATAGTACGGGTTGAAGTTTTTACACATTGAATTTGTTAATTTGGTGTGTAAAGTTCACGAACGAAGAAAAAAACAATGTATTTGCCAAAAAAAAATTTTTTTTGCTACTCTTCTCATTGTGCCCTTGGGCATAAACCTACTCCAACTCCGCCCCTAAGACGACCCACTGACTTAATTAGTTTTCAAAGCAATAATACTTACCGGGCTAACGTGTTCGGTCCGTATTCCGTATCCTAAGTTCGGTACAACAGTTTCATTTTATGCGGAAGTGTCGACTTCTGTGACAGTGTTTACCTAACGTTTATGCAATTTAAGATCCCGATATTGTGCAATCACTGAGATAAACCTGCGTTGACGCCATGCTCTACCTAATTGCTATGGAGCGTATCGCCTATTTTCTTAAGCACACTCATCGTATGATGTCATAGCGCGTGTGATCTCTAAGGATTTTAGCAGGTTTATGCAACAGCGAGAGAGCAGTGGTGGCCCAAAGCCAGCCACCAATGGCCGCGACTTACGAGTCGTAGGTTCGAACCCAGACAGGCGCTTTACCTTGTGTAAATTATTTCATCACCGCTGCTCTCAAAACGGTTAAAGAAAACATCGCGAGGAAACCGCCATGTCCTATAGAACCAAAAATTCGAAGGTATGGCTAATGTCACATCTACCAAACCGCACGTGATTACTACGACCCACTCCCACTCGCAAGGAGGAGGCCAGTGTCCCAGCAGTGGGGACATTATAGGCTGATTATGTATGCAACAGCGCAACTAAAGCATTGTGATCGGCATCCCATGGTCCAGGAGGCAAATATCATGTAGAAACCAGTTCCTCATTCTGACTGTGTGGTGAGATATTCTCACAATGTTGTCTGGTGGGACTAGCCCATAGGTTCTCAACGTGGGTGGATAACGCCCCCTCGTGGGCGTTTGAGACTTTCCGCGGGGCAGTAGAAGACCCAGAGAAAATTATATATCCTATCTTACGATTATAAAATACACGTTTAAATATAATCGTGGCAATATATGTTTCTGAGTAAAAAAAACTGGGGGCTCTATAGAAAAAAATATATTCTCAAAGTGTGTGTGCAAAATAAAGTCGAGAACCTATGCACGTGACTAGACGAAATATTTTTTTACCTTCAAGTAAATTATTAGCTACGTTAATCTGGGAACTACGAAATAAGCACCTACTTGATTTTTACTGTTAGCTACAAATTTTCCCATGAAAGTTGCAAGAACCAAGTGAGGGTAATAGGTTACTATGTTGATCGTAGGCCGTGGGCTAATCACTAGGTACTCGTGTGGATAAGTACTATTCCAAACATTAGACACATACAAGTTGTTACCACGCATAGCTTCAAGCGACTATTACATTCCTCCTCATGGAACGACTAGTGAACTATTGATAAACGTTCCACTTAATTATGACCAAGTGAAAATGTTTATCAACACTTTTATTTCCAGCTGTTCCGTAAATTCGATTCTTATAGGTAGTTTGTATACATAATGCCATAGTGACAACATCCTTGTGGTATATCGGATGTCATATTATATACAATCAGTGGCTGTTTGGTCGCATCGCGGACGCAACAGCAGCGGTGGTCGACAGAGCGCGGTGTTCTCACGCAGGCGCAGTACACGCAGATACCGGGCCGCATACACACGTGCGACAATCACCTTGCCGCCGTCGTCGACACACACGTTGCTGTAACATAGTGCTACAAGTGTTCTTCAAGAGCCGGCAAGATGCGCCCAGTGAGTACCGGTGTTCACTTATTATACGTTAAGCAGTGTTGTTCAAGTTATGCCGTAACTGTGCGTGAACTTTATGAGTGGATGCGTGAATTTTATGGATGGAGGGGTATTTTTTATATGCTTTTGGATTTCCCCGCCCACTTTGGTATTTTAATTAACCCATCATTGATATAAATTTTCACTTTATGATTTTGAGTGATAAAAGGACTTTACTGATTTTTTATGGATAAAAGTTTATTAAAGTATGTGGGAATGACGTTTGTATGAAATTAGGTTAAATAATTTGATTTGAAACTTCGCAGTTAAATAAATATAATTGTTACTTGCGAATGCAAGGCATTTTAATTCAATATAAATTATATTTTCACTTTACTTCCATTAATAAAACAATCCCCAAATTGAAAGTCTCCATCAATTTCATTTAACATAAATTACGTAACCACTTGCATGATTCATAAATTATTTTCTCTAAAATGTGAAAATCACATTGATGATCTTTATAATGTGAACATAACCTTTCACCATATTGCACAGCACGATTTTCTATTAACTATTCTTCATGTCAAGTAAAAGCTACATTGCGATTAACTAACGACCGAGTTCGTATAAAAATGAGGCTGTAGTTACGTCTGTGTTGTTTATTACTAAGATGGTCATCTGTCATATAAATGACTGCGTGCGTATGCGAGCACTCTTCAATGTATTTAAAGTAGCCTGTAATGCGGAAATTTGCATGCGACGCTCACACCGTTTGAATATTTATGTTTATGTGAAGTAATAGATTTTAAGTCGAGTCTGTCTTATTGTTTAGGTACGGTTATTATCCCTAACGTGCAACAGTTTCAAAGCATGCAGTTACAATGGATATTTATATACGGAAACTTATCCATTTGATAAAGTTACTAAAGCTACTATGGGACACAACATTGCAAATTCCATTGAATATATACTTAGTTCTTACTTATTGCCCCTTTCTCTCAATCTACTATTACGATTACAGCCTAAGTGGTGCCTTTAGACATTTGATTGATACCAAGTACCTACTGGGTCTGATATACCTATATATTATAAATAATGTAGTAGGTACACATGTTTTAATCCTTAAAATATCTTCAATTTATCTGAGCGTTGCGCAAGGCCACCAGCAGTGTGTGCAATTTAAAAGCTGTTAAAATCAAGTTTACTCTCTCGCGTATGACTGTGAATAATAAAGCGTTTCAACTCAAATTACGTATAAATGAGGCGTTACCGTCTAGAATATTCTATATCCCGCAGCGTGTGAATTTATTTAAATATAATATTATAACAATAAATTAATCAATGCACTTTCCCCGTGTGACGCAACTGGTGCGTGATGATGCGGTGCGCTCGTTTACATGAATCGTCGGAAGAGAATGATGGCTATTAAGGATTCATCATTCGTTGCCGAGTCACACGTGTTACGACTACAGCTGCTTATCGGTGAAATTTTGAATCATTTCACATCATTTCCAGTTTCTACGTCTAGACCGAGACTCGAGAGCGAACGACCGACAGATGACTTGAGCTGTGACTTGAGGCGTGTAGCTTTTGTTTATGATAAACTTTCCACATGTTCGAACTGTTGTTAAATGGCATTTCACGCTAACGTTGAATTAATCTTGTATAATGTAAGTAAGTTATAAAATGAACTGCCTTGTTAAAATATTTATGTAGACACTACGATATTATTTCCTTGTGGTTCTTCTTTATTATTCACGAATTATATTATTTGAAACTAATAGCTGCATCCAGTAGTGATCAGACCGGAATAAACCGTACCTACATAGGTCGTTACAGGCAAATGGGTAGAGGAGGACATGAAAATATCGTTTACTAATCAAAAGTACAGAGAGTGTGGTTATTTTCTGGTGTAAAATAAAGTATGTTTATATAAATAAATAATAGTAGGTAGTTCTCAGTAACCGCCCTTTCAGATCTCAGCTATTATTATGCTGACAACGCCCTGAAACGTTATCCCTCTAAAACGCAGTCATGCGCCTTCTACCTTCGTATCGGATCAGCGGGTCGAACACTCAATATCTCATGGCAAGGGGTTCGACTCATCCACAGTACTCACTCAGAGTATCTCGGCATCACTTCGGATAGTTCCCTTAACTTCTGGGGAAACTGCGCATGTGTTAAACAGAAAGTGCATACCAGAAACAACTTACTCCGTCGTCGAATATCCACCAGATGGTTCCCTATCCGTTTGCATAAAATTTTAAGACCTAATATAACTTGGCATACCTACTTTTGTTTATCGTAATTATATTTTCGCATAAATTATTTACGCATAACAGCTTACGCATAATTTTTCTATTCATAATAATGATTAAGCATAACATTCTAAAGCATACATTTTTTAAGCATAACACTCTAAAGCATAACTTTATTAAGCATAACATTTTATAGCATACATTTATTAAGCATAACAATAATAATGAGGCGTAGTCGACGGAGCCCCGCTTCGCGGGGCCCCTATTTCTGTCTGCAAGGTTTAAAGGAACCTAATACGAAGGGGATGACGGGGGGTCGAGTGAGCGAGCGGAGCGAGCGAACGAGCCCCCGTCATCCCCTTCCACCTGTCCTAGTCGGGGTACCTCAATTACCGAGCTCGCTTCGCTCTCTCTTGCATCCTAAGTTCTCATTTTTTGGCAAAAAAGATTATTCAAGAAATAAAACACCAAACCATTGAAATAGATAAATTTGATGTCGGAACATCACCAATACCAAAAAAAAAAAAAGAAAAAATACATGGACAAACACAATAGGATTGAAAAAATTATTAGTAAAAAAGATGAATATACTTCTAAACTTGCATATTTACAAGCGATTGCTAAAAATATACACCTAAAATATAAATACATAGTTAAGTTACATAATGTTATGTATCATTAACGTGGAAATCCAAAATAGATACGCAAAAATTACTCAAATTTGTTTCCGTTATTTCTATTAATTGTATGCCCAAATTTATTATTATGCTAATAATCATTAGGCCTAGTAACGTTATGCGAATTAAATTTATGCCAAAACAAATTAGCCTTTAAGGCCAGGATCTTCGAGCGTAGTAGGCATTTAGCGTTACCTCCGTCCTCGCGTGGCAAATGCCGCGAAAGCGCAGTTCGAATGAACTCGCTGACCCCTGTCACGGTTATTTTTATAAGTAATAGTATTGTGAATCGGCCCTATTCTTGAAATATAGGGCTGCTCGTCTACAGTATTTTAATTTAATCATCCTACTTTAGTTTCTTTCTAGTTTTGTGATTGTAAATAGGTATTATATTTTTAACCGACTTCAAAAAAGGCGGAGGTTCTCAATTCGGATATTTCTATTTTTTTTTTATGTATGTTAGGGGGGGCATAACTCCATCGTAAATAGACAGATCTGCAATTTTTTTTTTGAAGTGAAAACTTCTTTAGCATCGTTGTGATGTGATTTGAAAATTTTATGAAACGAAAAAGCAACAGTAAAAAGAGACATGAGATTTAACGTGGGAGAAAATGAGATAGGAAGCATTATACAGTGTTTTTGTTTTTTATTATTACAAATGACATCACATTTAATCCTATGCTACTAATTTGTGGTGATGATGATGATGAGAATGATGGTGATGGCGATAGCGATGGTGATGGCGATGGTGATGGTGATGGCGATGATGATGATGGCGATGATGATGATGGCGATGGTGATGGCGATGGTGGTGGTGATGGTGATGGCGATGGTGATGGCGATGATGATGATGGTGATGCGATGGTGATGGTGATGGTGATGGCGATGGTGATGGCGATGGTGATGTTGATGATGGTGATGGCGATGGCGATGGTGATGGCAATGGTGGTGGCGATGGTGATGGCGATGATGATGATGGTGATGCGATGTTGATGGCGATGGTGATGGCGATGGTGATGGCGATGATGATGGCGATGTTGATGATGGTGATGGCGATGGTGATGGCGATGGCGATGGTGATGGCGATGGTGATGGCGATGGTGATGGTGATGGCGATGGCGATGGTGATGGTGAAGGATGGATGGATGGATGGATGGATGGATGGATGGATGGATGGATGGATGGATGGATGGATGGATGTTCTTTAGCATCGTTGTGATTTGAAAGTTTATGAAACGAAAAAGCGACAGTAAAAAGAGACATGAATTCATAAGATTTAACGTGGGAGAAAATGAGATAGGAAGCATTATACAGTGTTTTTGAAGGTTTCATTTCTACCACGTGTGAATTGCACACTTGCTGTTTTTTTAAAAAAACAGCATGTGTGCATGCTGTTTTTTTTATTTTTGTAAAGATCTGATGATGACTTTCAGAGACAAACAACGAAACTCTTCAATAAATGCCAGCAAATCAACCGCGATTGCTGCTATAGCATATGTAATCGCAATCACACAACATAACATCACGCCTGTACCCTTCAAAGGGTAAAGCAGATGTGTTCAATAGCTTTGTTACTGATATTCAAATAGCAAGTAGTGACATAATATATGAATTTGTTTGGGGTAGGTAAGTACAACTAAAAAGTGAAAAATAAAAACTTTTTTCCAAAAAAAAAAACCGACTTCCAAAAAAAAAACACTACAAAGTGAAAAATAACTTTAGTTTCGAAAGTCGGTGTCAAAAAATGAAAATATATTCTTGACGTTGTAGTGTTTTTTTTTTTGAGTCGGTTGTTTTTTTTGTAAAACACTTTTTTTGGTTGCTTGAATTCGTCAATAAGTTTTTTTAATTAAATCTAATAATCAAAAATACCACAATACGTATTTTTATTGAACTCTTCCTATTTCATTCACAACGAATTTCATATTTTTAAATAAAAAAACAGCAAGTGTGCAATTCACACGTGGTAGAAGTGAAACCTTCAAAAACACTGTATAATGCTTCCTATCTCATTTTCTCCCACGTTAAATCTTATGAATTTATATGTCTCTTTTTACTGTCGCTTTTTCGTTTCATAAACTTTCAAATCACAACGATGCTAAAGAACATCCATCCATCCATCCATCCATCCATCACCATCACCATCGCCATCGCCATCGCCATCACCATCGCCATCGCCATCGCCATCACCATCTCCATCACCATCATCATCATCATCGCCATCGCCATCACCATCGCCATCACCATCGCCATAACCATCGCCATCGCCATCACCATCGCCATCACCATCATCATCATCGCCATCGCCATCACCATCGCAATCACCATCGCCATAACCATCGCCATCACCATCATCATCATCGCCATCACCATCGCTATCACCATCACCATCACCATCGCCATCGCCATCATCATCGCCATCACCATCACCATCACCATCGCCATCACCATAGTCATCGCCATCGCCATCACCATCATCATCACAAATTAGTAGCATAGGATTAAATGTGATGTCATTTGTAATAATAAAAAACAAAAACACTGTATAATGCTTCCTATCTCATTTTCTCCCACGTTAAATCTTATGTCTCTTTTTACTGTAGCTTTTTCTACTGTAGCTTTTTCGTTTCATAAAATTTTCAAATCACAATAATGCTAAAGAAGTTTTCACTTCGAAAAAATATAATATTTTACCTATACAATCACAAAACTAGAAACACAAACTCAAAAACTCAAATTTTGCAATTGAATATAAACCTTATTCCGTTGTAGTAAAGTTGAAAATCTATTACAGATATTACGATAATTGTAAATTTATGGTACCGACCTGCTACTGCTAGTACTGTGACGAAAGCAAGAGAACCTATACAACTACAATATTATTCTGTCGCGTCGTCTTATAAGTGGGTAGTTATAAATACGTAGAAAAATAATAATCAAAATTACCTTATTTTTTTTTAAGCTTTGCAGTTCAATGCTGAACGTTTTTTTTTCTTTCTTCTGTTTTTATTCCCCATAATTTAATCTTAATTATCACTATATTACAACTATATTATAACAAACTAATATTTAGTTTAATTATTAATACTAGAACCTAAACAATATTTACAGACTGAATTTTGAAACTAATACACAAACACGGAAATTAACTAACAATATTATAACGTATATTTCGATCGATTAGCGGGAACGCGGCGAGCCAGCAAAAGCGACACAGGTCCTACCTCGGTAACGCCCGGCGGGCTACTGAAGTGAAGCGCGCAGGCCGCCTTTTTAGATTATATCTTGTTAAGACAATAAAAATCAGTTTTGAGAAAAATTAACCGTAGAATGTTCTACTATACATCATTGCCTATTTTTTCATATATTTTTTGCGAGTAAAAGTTAAGTCTACTTCAAATGCGACTTGAAAAACGATTAAAAACTTCGCTGTTTTCGATTTGTTTGCGATTTTTTATGATCGAGTGAAGTTGTAAATATCGTGTTTTGAACCATAGAATAATCAAGAATGTTAGTTAAACTATGCCATATATTTTTTTCAGATTAAAACAAAGAATATTTGATTGTTTAATGTTGAATCAAAAATAGGTCGATTCCGAGATTTCCGAGAGTCCTGGCCTTAAGATAATTATGCCAACATAAGCTGTATGCCAAAAAAAAATATGGCAAAGTATTATTATGGCAAAACAAATTATGCCAAAATCGTTATGCCAAAGTATATTAGGAAAAAGAATATTATGCGAAAAGAATAGATCCCCCACCAGATAGAGGGCATCTACTCAAATCCGCGAACAACTAGAATGGCACTTTATATCTCCACAGGCCATTGTGCCTCAGGTGAATATGCCTGGCCGAGTCCGAGTATGGAGCCGATTTGCCCACGCTAAGTTGGATACAGCTCTAAATGAGACATTACAGTATTATTACTGACCCCGTTGCGAATGCTGTATCCACTGACTGGTATCGCGCCTCAAAAATCCGCAGGACTGTAGCCAGCCGCATCGAGAGGGTAAAACTACAGGATGACCCACGCCACTCAATGCACAACTTTAATCCAATGTCACAGAGATTTAAAAGCCGCAAAAAATTTATGGGTGCGTGAGTCTAAAGGAAGATGTGATCTTTAGAATGAACTGCTTAAACTTCCTGATTTATTTATTGAACCATCAGAGAGCCTCCCATTCGGGCACAACTTACTGTAGCCTACTTGGAAAACTATAAATAGATTTCGTAGCCAATACCCAAGTAAGCCGCAGCAAGGGCAACCTCCACAAGTAGAAGTTCAGGGAAGGCTCAGACCTCCGGTGTGTTTGCGGCGTCTCCCCACAGACAATGGCTCACCTCCCATCTTGCACCGCACACCCTGTCACCTGCACACGTGAGGATCTAATCATCCTTATGGCTGTGTCAGCGAACGGTATGCGCGTTGCTGAATTTTGCGGCAAAAATATTAAAAAAATGACGACATAATACATACTTTTTAATATACTCTTTCGTGTTATTTTTACCATCGACACGGTAAGAAGATTATGATATTGGAAAATTTTACTTTACTAATAAAATCTGTCCTTAGCCTAATATGCAAACAGCAAAACTTGATCATCGTTAGCTCGCGAAGTAGGAAACGATGAGGTTTATGTGTAACAGATGGTGTCATCTCATGAAACACGAAACGAAAATTAACATTTTCATTGCGTGATTTAAATATTCATCACTATTTTTATATATATTCCAGATTACGAAATGCACGATACGAATACGCATCCATGATAAAAATACAGATACAGTTAGTTTAAAGTTTGAACAATCACACTAATATTATAAAGGCGAAAGTTTGTGAGTGTGTGTGTGTTTATATGTTTGTTACTTCTTCACGTTCAAATGGCTGGACCAATTTTGATAAAATTGCATGGAGGTAGCTGACACCCTGGATTAACATATAGGCTACTATTTATCTCGATATTCCTACGAGATCGACATTTACGCGGGTGAAACCGCGGGGCGCAACTAGTAACAATATAAAAGTTACCTACTATGAATCAGGTCACTTTGTCGCCGCGTTAACGCTGCGGGTTTGCTACGTTTTTTTATCAACATGACAAGGTACAGACGGTACAGGATTACAGTCAAGGCAAAAGAAAGAAAAATAAAGAGAAAGAAAAAAAAAGAGAAATAGTAAATTACATCGTTGACAAAACACTCGGTTCACCGAAATAACCGGCAGGGTAGTTGCGTAACACACTATCAGCAATGTAGCAATGGTTTCATTTTGACAGTTAAACAACATTCGTTGCGTTATTTACGTTATTGAGTAGACACATTTTTCGAACATATGGAGTAATGTATTAGCAATAAGCTTCAAAATTATTCAAATTGAGAGTAGTGTGTTACACAATTAGGGTGCGGGCCTATGCGCGCCTACGCAGCGTCTAGCGTGGCGTAGACGCATCATACAGTACACAGCCTACGCTAGGCAAACGCTATAGTGCAACTAAGACACTCCAAGAATTGATGATTCTAACAATTGAAAAAAACTTTTTTTATAAAATTGATAGGTATTCCAATACAGTGTAAATAGGTATTACAAATAAACGCTAAATCACCTGGTAGATTCAAATATAAATGCAAAAATCCATGGCATCAATCGCTTGATACCACTTGTCTACAGTCTAAAGACAATTTGTGTAACTTTCAATCACTCACTCACTTTTTTCACATTTACAATCACTTATTTTCTTTCTTCATTTCATTCATTTGGCTTTCTGGGCAGAAAGTAGTAAAAGTACTTGATTTCTATCATGGCAGACTACATCTTTATGGAATTCATATTTCGAGTCAGCTAAGATCTGTCCGATAAGCTGAATCACCACAATGCCGTTTCGTGGCTCACTCTTTACTTTTGACCGTGGGACAGTGAAAGCTAATAAATGAACCACTCTAAACAGTATTTCACATAATCTTACTTGATACTCACTTTGTTCGTAATTTCCAAGTGTTATTTTATACAATTCTTTTAATTAGTCATTGTAATCTTATGCATCATTGTTGAATAATTTCTCGTTGCTGAGCTATCATATGCAATGCGATCTATGGTTAATTACGATGAATTTTCCACTAATTTACCATTTTTCTTGTGTAATTTGATTTAATGAGTTAGATTATGCAAAAGGTATAATTTAGTAATCAAAACAAAGATGTTGCAAGTGCGAGCAGATACACCTACTGATACCGATCTACTATCTTACTTGTTAATTGGAAATCAATTCATCAACTCTAAACAAATTAGAATATATTACAGGGTTGCAGCTGCAGCAGAGCCATCGATACCATGAATTCAGTACGTGATTCTAGACCTTAGCGTAGAAATGTTTCGTGGTTTATGCAAAAAAGTGCAGTTTCATAGAAAAGTTAAATAAATACCTACACAGTCAAAATGTACTGCTATTTTTAGGGTTCCGTACCTCAAAAGGAAAAACGGAACCCTTATAAGATCACTTTGTTATCCGTCTGTCTGTCTATCTGTCAAGACCCTTTTTCTCAGGAACGCGTGGAGTTATCAAGTTGAAATACTCAGGGCTGCAACCCCTTTAAGCAGTGAAAAAATCAAACGACTAAACGCAATCAAAAGATACGGGCGTTTATGTTCCGGGATCAAAACCTATAGGGTACTTCCCGTTGACCTGGAATCATGGAACTTGGCAAGAAGCAATGTCATGTAGCACAAGTAAAGGAAAAAATCCGAAAACCGTAATTTTTAGTTTACAATTTTTTACGGAACCCTCGGTGCGCGAGTTCGACTCACACTTGACCACTTTTTTTAAATAACTGACGAAAATTTTCAAGGCATGGGAATGGGAGTTCAGAATCATCTAGGTACTGAATCGATGGTAACGGGCTGTGGGGTCGATGCCCCTGCCACCCTGTATATTACCTACTTTATTAAAACTTCTTTCTGAGCTTATTACCTACAAATCAAATAGGTATGGCTGCTATGATTGACATGAACTTCTTTTCAAAATATACGTAGGATTGCGATACTAGATCGTTCATTGATTGAACACAGATAAACAACGTCAGAACCACAACAATTCAAATCAAATTCCTTTGATGTTTGATAAATGATGTGTACCGGGTACCCTAGATACACGTCTACGTATTGTTTCCGTTGATTACGGGGCACGACCTTTACTGGCAAGTCAATTTCGTTATATCAGCTCTAGGCGATCGCATACTCTAAAAATTCAGTTTGAATACTCTAGTCATGGACTCACAGTATAATTTTGAATTATATAACGATACATTCGATGATATTTTCGATTCGCATGTGACATTAAAGAGTAACACACACAAGGGCGGAGTTAGTGCTTATTCAAATTGTAATGGTCATAGTGGGTGGTTTAGATAAGTACGTCTATTATTAGAACGCCTACTAATTGTATGTACTTGTTACGACGATCCATCTTACATTTAAATGATACATGACATCACTCCTCGATAGCCATGAGGAAGAGAAAGATTGTGTGATCTCTTTGGCTTAGATAATACTTACTAAGACGGCGATGAATTTCATGACATCATAGCATTTGTGATTTCAAACACGCAGACTCGTCTGTGTGGCCGACGAGCTTTAGCGACACTCGTTTTGTTTTGGTTTTAGTTCAAAGCTATGATGCTAAAAATAAAATAGAAGTGTGGGTCAGAATTACTGCTTCACACAAAAAAAAAGTTTTATTATTTTTAATCTGCGGTGTTCAGAAAAATTCAAAAGAATTAAGACTAAAACTCTCTCTATATAATCAAATACAGTTATAAGGTATTAATATTAATTAACATTGTTAGTTAAATAGTTGGGAAAAGGCTAGGCAGATGATGATAAGTTACGAGATGCGTAAGCCTGATACCATTTTTATACACATTTAAAACCATAAATAAATCAATAAACGAAACGTAATGATTGCTTCAAACTTTGACATAGATATTTAATCATTGGGGTCATTAACGAAAACATGTTAAGATTTTAGAATGACAAAATTGTAAAAAAATAAACAATACATTTCAAAATCACTAGTGCAAGGACCCTACATATTTATAATCAAAACAAAATATTTGAATAATAAAGCTAGCAAAAACTTAATTAAATTGTCACGAATGAACTAATGCAGTATTTGAATTGTTTAATTTCAAAGACGAAATTTGCAAAACAAAAGTTTTGTTGACAAATGAAAATATTGTTGATGATAATGGTGGGAATACCAATTTTATGTGGAAAAAGAGTAAGCGGAAATGATTGCTTCATGCAAAAACTTTCAAAGAATCATTCAAATGCGCCGCGAAATTCCGAACAAATAGACAATACTACCGAGATTCGAATGACAGTGCGACGTTGAGTAATTAAATAAATTGATTGTCGAGTAGAAAGTTTAGTTAGAGGTTACGTAATTAATCCTTTGATTTCCATAAAATACAAAGACTTGAACTCTACCCAAAAATCTTTCGTAACATAGCATAGCATTCATTATCATACTCGTCTAATAAACAAATGTAAATAAATTAGAACTAAATTAGGACTAAGTAGTTGATTCTGCCTAGCCAAAGAAAGTGAACCTTGTTAGGCTTATTGAGACGAACCTACAAAACTTACGGAACACTACGAAGTGCCCATGCTTACTCAGTAAATAAAATAGACAGACGTCTAGACTGCAAAAAGTTTATTAGTATTCTGTATATTGAAATATTTTTTCTCAATTTGTTGAATGTCCATTTGTACGTAATTAAATATCGTCATCATAATCAGACTATAATGTTCCTACTGCTGGAACACGGGCCTCCTCTCTGTGAGAGGGAGTGGGCCGTAATCCACCACGCGGACCCAGTGCGGGTTGGTAGTTATCACTTGTCTTCGTATTTTTGGTTCTAGGACATGCCGGTTTCCTCACGATGTTTTCCTTCACCGTTTTGAGAGCAGTAGTGATGAGATAATTTACACTAAGTAAAGCGCCTGTCTGGGTTCGAAGCTACGTAGTAAGGAGGAATCTAGTAGGTACCTACTCGTAAGTCGTGTCCGTTACAACTTGGCCGACAAAAATAGTTCACACGAATTATAAACGAAAATCCCACAAATAGTTCTGAATGCACCGTTGACTTTTATCGCGCTATCGGTATTAATTAAATCGCAACAGAAAGACAATGAGTAACTGACACGGACGTAGGTACCTACTGACAAAATATTGCACATCACACCAGATACGGTGTAATAAGAAGGTTGTATACAATTCTAGGACACAAAACAATGCTCATTCATAACTGGGTCTTAACTTAATTAATGAGATGTCGCAAGCTATCCATGGATATATCTGTTAAAGTCACTTGGATTGTACTACTTTTTTTTAAATAGCTCTATTAGGTTTCCCACGCACGGTGTTACAATATACATATCTAGTAACAAAAATATTTTACGCGAAATGTGCTCGTGTGAGGAATTCTTTCATTGATGAGACGATTACGCAGCAAGTTGTAAACGCGTTGAATGACCGCACCGCATTCGGTAAAGAAGCTTTCTTTTTACGGCTCTGCCGGCAGTCATCTCCGCAGTGCATTATTACGAAAAATGAATTATGTAATTGAATAAATCGAACAGTGATGAAATCTATGTAATCTGGGGGCACGGGAGTGCCCCCGCCAAGACGATGCAAGCGAAGCGCAAGGGCACTGTCTACCTTTTCTCGAAGCGCTTCGTCGTTTTTTGTACCCTCATAACATGGGTTTGGATTATACCAAATAAACAAAATTCTCGGGATATGATGTCAATAGTGAACTTATTAAACATATAAAGTTTAAATTGCATAGCTCTTATGCTTTAAATTTTATTGATATCTAAAAACCTCGATTTCGTCACTGACTGATGATCATCAAATCTCTTAGGGTACTTCCTGAAAACCTAGAAAGCTCAAATTTGGTATGTAAGCTATTATTATTATTTAGTACACAAACAACAAAAAAAATCTAAAACTTGGAACTTTTACCCTCCAACCCCTTAAACTAGGGGATGGTAATTTGTATGAGACTTCCGCAAATTTTGATGCTAGAGGTCTAAATATATATGATATAGGTGATTCCTTGTTATAAATAATAAAATACACATTTCAGAATTTTTAGTAAATAACCCAAAAAAAACAAGCAATTTACAAAAAGATGTGAAATCCCACTAAAAACATTTTCATGTAAAATGTTGCCAAGACGAGACCACATATGGCTTGCACTGTCAAAAAGTTATCAGATCTCATCTAGAGCCAAGCCTCTAACTCTACACGTCCTAACTCTACAAGCCCTAACTTCACAAACTCTACACCTTAATCAAAATATGTGGCTTGGTTGTTTCGCTACCATCACATGGGCGTAAGGTGAAAAATTTATTCACTGTTCATTACCTACTCTGTTATACAATAGTTCTTGTAGTAACGAAACTGCCAAGCCTCTTATTTTGACTAAGGTGTAGAATTTGGGAAGTTAGGGCTTGTAGAATTAGGGCGTGTACAGTTAGAAGCTTGGCTCTAGATGAGATCTAATAACTTTTTGACAGTGTGAGCCACATGTGGTCTCGTCTTGACAACATTTTACATGAAAATGTTTTTGGTGGGTAGAAATTTCGCGATGCGATTTTTATCAAGAAAGTTCTTTGTTGGTTAGTATTGAATTCTCAATTTATTTCGTCATGTTAAAAAAGATGTAGGTACTAAGCGATAAGGCCGCCCATTGTATGTTTTGTATTCATAATTGTATTTTTTTTTTGTCATGTATTTTCTGGTGTACAATAAAGTATATATAAATAAATATAAATAAATAAATAAATACTACCTACATATGTGTCGGTTTAGGCGAGACACTACTTACATAATTATTGTAGTTATTTGTACGTTTGAGGCATAGAAATATAAAATTATTTCTATGGTTTGAGGTATTTGTACCTAAGGTTAATCACTAGCCAATAGCCATGCGTGGAATATTGAAATTATTACCTAAAATTTGTAATTTTTTCAACACCTACTTACCGGTCTATAGTTCCTAGAGGTACGTTTTACAGAGGGACTTCGTTACATTTATGAAATAGTTAACTACTTAGGTACTTAATGTATTTATAATTCCAATTAATACAGAATACAGATATTACGCATAGAAGGAAACTAACACAAAAACGCAATGAAAAGAAAGGCGGCATGCGCTCATTATGCCATTGACTTCCCAGATATTTCAATCCGAGACGTGTTGTGAGGCTTACATGCTAGTTTCCGCATAGTAGTAGCTAACTATTCCAGTAACACATAATTTGCTTACTTATTTCTCTTTTTAACAGCTGTCATAGTGCAGTGACCATCATACTGCTTCTTTGGCCTTATAGCTGCGTTATTGTATAAATATTATGATAGTATTGACAATTATCATCTAAGCCAAATTTGCTTGAAATAGAAATTAATTACCTATAAATGTTTTTATTTAGTAGCAATGGGTAGTTCGAAAACAATTTTGCTCTACAGATTTTACTATTATGTAGTTAAGGTGGAAGCGCTAAGGTAGCCCGCGAAATTCAAATTTTCTTACGTTTTTTGCAATTTGCTGGTCAGCATTAAGTTGTACTTTGATTAATATATGAATCGCGGCCGTAAGAAATATGTGTTAACAGAATTATAATCATTAAAGTCATCAACACAACTCTCTAAGACCACGTAAGTCCAAAGAATGATGATTTCATGAAATAGTTATTCTTGGGACTTACGTGGTCTTAGAGAGTTGTGTTGATGACTTTAATGATTATAATTCTGTAAATACATGTTAGTTACGGCCGCGATTCATATATTAATCAACGTACAACTTAATACTGACCAGCAAATTGCAAAAAACGTAAGAAAATTTGAATTTCGCGGGCTGCCTTAGCGCTTCCCCCTTAAGAACAACAAACAGCTATTGTGCTAAACCTAGCTTTTCAAATCAGTATATCTATATCATTTAATTACATATTATAAATTAAAGTACAGCTTTTCTTGTCTGTGTGTGTGACTGTTTTTCCAAACTTCGCACCGGATTTTGATGCGGTTTTCACTATAATTTAGAGAATGATTTGTTCCGGAAGGCTTGTGTTTATAATTAATCAATATTGAACTTGCATAAGAAACCTCGGTGTTTATAGTCAAGTTGTAAAAACGAGGAGAAACAGGGGCGGGTTGCTAGTTTATGATGAAATAGAGCCACACATATCTGAGTAGGTTGCATAGGTAGGACGTCTTCGTAAGAATAGTTTTTCAATTAACAATCATGACCCGGTCAATAACAATTAAAAAACGCAACTTTAAATGCCATAGATTACATCGCAGATTCCAAATAAAATAAAATACTGATAGTTTACCTATTGTAGTCTCTTTGAAATACCTATTACACAACAAGTTTGTTACTCGTCAAATACCTTGATGAATAATTCCCTGACCACGCTGTTTTCTCGTAACAACAAACCGTTTAAGTGGTATTTACTTAACGTGTGTATTTAAATAGCCCTTTCCATAGCATTAGCGAGGAATCTCAATTCCCTCGCAGCAGCAAAGCGCAACGTACAAACACTAGACACAAAACAACACAACACAAGAGGTAATTTGCGTAAATTCTGCGCGTTGTGATGACGTAAACTTTCACTGGCGTCTAATGACGTTAGTTTGTCAAAGCGGGTTTCATTTAAAAGAAAGTATGTATATTGAAAACAAGTGCATGCTTATATTTTTGATGTTCGTTCGTAGCTATCAAAAACTCATCGTGTCTCGGAACGTCGGAGTATACGAATGTTACCTTTGACCGTAGTTTGAGGGAAGCACTCGTCCGAAGATCCGAACCCTACAACAGACATACCTTACAAAGTGCTTTCAGGCGTTACAGATCGAGATTGTTGACTGTTTTTCTCTCAGTCAATTCTCGATGTATTTACAAGTTTGGAGAAAAAATCAAAGGCTTCCCAATTTATAGAATATGCAGTAGGCATTTATATTAATTGGGAACACGTCGATCGTTACTGTTTTAAATTCAATATTTACATTTGAATATTCGAAATTAATTAAAACGGTTTTCCCATAAGTAAAGCCCATGTAGTTAACTACTGTGGCTAAATTAAATTAATTGCGCAACATATCCCACTAAAGATAGGTACAACTGCTGCTGCTATATCGCCTAGTTATGTACCTAGTAATTAAAAATGCATCAACATTGAATAAATTAAATCAAACCTACTTTACAGTTCACGAACTTCACAACTCTTGAATGCTTAATTCCAACAGACTCGTAACATCTCAGCCTCTCAGGTTGCGTGTAACTTATCTTAATATCCGCGTAATGACAGGTTTGTGTAGCACATTAGTCACTCAGTTATGCTTTAATGTAAGCAATTTTGAACATGTTATTGGAATAACTTCCTCATATTGCATTGCGGATTTGTTCTGTTTGTTACAACCATAACACAGTACGGCACAAATATAACAACTAGAATTGAATTTTCAAGTTATATCTTCTTTAATTGGGTCAGTTAGAACGAGGTCGGCTATAACAAGGTTTGGTTAGTTTCAACCAAGTGCCTATGAGGTACCACTACCTACTTAGGTATATAAAATCAAGAACGTCTGAAGCAAAATAATCGGCACGGATGTTCGTTTGCTAAAGTTCTAATTTAACTTTATTAGACGACCTGGTACATAATTATGAGTACCACAAGCAGTTCAAGTTTGTACCAACCCGTTCCGGTACAAATTTGTACCAGCCCGTACCTGAGAGGTTAATTAAGAACTATTAATTCGTCTCCAGAATAGCATCTATCATACTCTTAAACGTCAATAACAATTATGAAATCACAACATGTACCTATTGTTTATAATAGCTGAACCGTTGCATCTCACGTCATATTACGTGGAGAATCAACACGAGGATGAGTTCCCAGCATATTTTTCCCAGAGATTAGACAAACCACTGATTTCGTGTTCTTACATTTGGAAATCACATGTCATCTTATAACGGTGCACTGCATGAGTGCATGCATCGCGAGTCACGGAGGGAGAGCGGTGGCGATGTAGACTCACGAACTAAGCTCAACCTAGCCTGCATTCATACCTAGTCAAGAAAACAAAAGACGCCATCCAAGTGCCTGAACGTGAGCCACAATACATACTAAGTACACTTTCTTTCAAGAATACGGTAATATTATTGCAGCGACAATGCACCTTTGTACCAAAACATAATGGTCATAGGCATAATTTTAGCGGAAAATATAAACAGGATGAAATTGAAAACATATGCCATCTCGAAATAGAAGGTGCAATAACTGTTAGAATCATTATACCTAAATTGTCATTTCTCAAATGTTAATTCTTGAGAAAAATCGTGTAGTTATCGTCTTAGATAGCGCAAACTAAGATATTGCTTTCAAGTAAACACGAATTAACGGCGTTCAAGTAAAAAAATAAATATCATAATTTATCAAAGCATATAATTATATGTAAGAAAATTAAAGTATCCATTTTAACAGCACCCGATAAGCAATCCATTCATCGTAGAGTTTACAACATGAAGCAAGTTGGTAAAGGCTCCTTCAAACAGGCGCGACACGCGATAAAATCGCGCGCGACACAAAGGCACCGCAAGTCGCGCAACGAGCGGTGCCTTTATGTCGCGCGCGATTATATCGCATGTCGCGCCTGTTTGTAGGAGCCTTAACGCGTTGAACTGGCGGTCATTTACCTAATTTTGACCGTTCCTACGGAAAAAAGGGCGTGCGATGACGTTGCCATATCGCCTGCCTACGCTTACGTATATGTGCATCCCTTTACTGAATGACATGCTCTAAATTATCTTTAGAACGCGTTCAATTCGATATTTTAATCTGGCGAATCTATTCAATTTAATTTTTTATAATTTTTTGTTTTATTGAGAGAAATCAGACTCGAGAGACTTGTATAATCCATTTCGCAAGAAATTTTCGTGAACACACATAACGCACGTTGCCCGAGGCACATCTGTTAATTATTAATTATGTAAATTTTTAACAAGTTACGGCAGAAGAGAAACCTATCGTAGTACGCGCATTGTTGTACATTGTTACACCGATAAAAACAGCAACACCCATATAAGTTATACTGTTGTAGTCTCGCAAGTACCTACTAAGTATGTACTATTATTCTAGCGACAATGATCGCTTATGCTGGCGTAATAAAGTTGTTAAAGTCTTGATATAATATGCACCTTGACCTAACCTTTACCTAGCTGACCCTGGATCGAGACATAGTAGGTATGTACCTACATAGTAGCTGGAAGTGGCTCATAGACTGGGCGTTTTGAACTTTACATACCCATATTATAAGGGAGTCCACGTTATCATAAATTGCCTTCAGGGCCTAAAACTTACTAAAGTGGATAAACGTAACGTATTTTGTAACGCAACAATCTGAGACAAAACCTGAAGTTAACCCTGTTACATACATTTAGTTTGTCCTTAAATGACGACATACATACGCAGGTAAAATGATTTGAATAAAGTATAAAACAGACTCACAATATCTACAAGCATGTGGTCTAAGTAACATGGAAAATTGAATACTTTGTGGTGCACCACAAACTTCCAAGTATTTTGTAATCAATTTCGCACGGCATCTTATTAGCTGTTAATACATTTATACAATAAGACACATAGATAAGTACATGCATATATATTATGTAAGTACTTACAGAAATATAAATACTATTTTGAAATATATAATGTGCTATAATGATGATACCTAACTCAGCTGATTTTTCTAATATCTACTTAAACCTAGAACTGTACCTATAAAAAACTGTATCAGTAAACTACCAAACGCTCACAGGACTTGCGCCCGACAATTCATTCCACGCTACCTTCCGCCACGGGCAGATACGCGATATAAAACGCGAAAAAATCGGTTAAGAAATAAAAAAGTAATTGCAAATATTTTTTTTATTTTTTATTCATACCCTGGGGTACTTACCTACCTACCTAGGTACTGCTCTAGGGTTAAAGCAAATTAAAAACATCACTTTAAGTAATTCAGATAATTCAAAATAAATATAATGCACACGTATATTAGCTATATTCCGGATTTCCCGGAATTCTGTCGTGTCGGAATGTAAGCACACCGTGCCGATAGAAACATTATTACCTACCATAAACCGCGCTCACTATGGTACATTTTATTTTATGACATGTCATAAAGCTTCGAAAGCATAGTCGAATGAGAAAATGTTTCCGCGTGCTTTTTGCAACAAATATTATTAATAGCTAGTTTTCAAATGCTTTGCCAATACATATTGATATATACTTAAGTAATAATTGTCAAGTAGGAAGATAGTGTTATGTTGCAAACTATATGCCTCCTAGTATAAAATTTTTTTTCTACCTAAGTAAGTATATTTAAAGCAAACTCGGTCTACTTGCACGCTACCTGAATAAAACTTGCGACGAGACTGAAATACTTATTGACGCTTACATGAAAGTAATCGTATTTCCTAATCCAAATTCACGCACTCATACACAACATACACATGCACTCACACGACTCACCACACCAACAGTCTTCTTTCTACATAATTTGTTTTATTTCATTTTCTTTTTTTTTTCTTTTGTGTGTTGTTTAATATCTATCCATCTATAAACGCTTAAAAGCATAAAACATGAATATTGTGATACTCAAAAATGCCTTTCTTATATACTGTGTGTAATTTTGATCACCGTTATCCTCTTAAGGGGTCTCATCATTGTGAACAACTTTTACTACGGGACCAAACCTGAAATCGCGAAAAAAAAAATCAGATTTTCCCCACATTTTGACGAGTTATGCGAACATAAATGTAGGGAACAGCTGATTTTTTTTTCACGATTTTTGGTTTGGCCCGATAGTAAAAGTTGTTCATAATGATGAGTACAATGACCCCTTAAGAGGATAACGTGATTAAAATTACACCCTGTATAGATTAGGTACTCAGTGATCTAGATAGGAGAGTAGTGATTCACCCAAGAATTCATTGTAAAATGCATTTAAGATACTTTTTTTTTTTTGAGGATGGGAAATCATCAAATGACTCCTCCCGCTCTGGGTGGAGCGGTAGGGAGTGTCAGACTCTTACTGACTAAAACCCACCCGTGTTCCTTCCTTAGCCCTTTATGTTCCGGGCCAGCGGTAACCCTTTTGGACAATTCCGCTGACCCGGCAGGCTTCGGCCCTTGCGGGCCCCTTCGTTTGATGCTGATATCTCTTTGAGGCGCGCGTGGAACACTTACGCGCCGTCCGGCACGGGCCTGGTCCTGATCGGACGATGAGCTACCCATTACTCTCCGCCCGCAGGCCCGCGCCTACGGTGGCCGGGAGTCGTCGCGCGGCTCCCGACGCCCGGAGCGTCTCCCGCGGCGGCTGGGACGGGAGGCTCTCTCCCTCAGCCGTCCCGCCGCCTCCTTCGCTAGCATGACTGCTACGCAGAAGGAGGCGACTGCCCCCCACTCCCTCTCGCCCCGGACCATGGCTTGAACCAGGCCCGGACGCGAAAGGTCGCCGCCGCTGCCGATCGCCTCTACGAGGGCACGGCGGTGCTCCGCCCAAGCGGGGCAGACCTCCACCGTGTGCTCCACCGTGTCCTCTGGGCGATCCTGGCAATGGTGACACCCGGGCGTTTCCTCCCGCCTGATTATGTGCAGGAACCTCCCGAAACTTCCGTGTCCGGTGAGGACCTGCGTCAGGCGGTAGGTGAGGGCGCCGTGACGCCTCTCTAGCCACTCCTCAAAGAGGGGTCTTATCGCCGCTATCGTGGCGTGCCCTATGCATTTAAGATATTTTGAAAATGCCTCATGTATGTACTACAAAACCTTTATAACTTGTATATAATTGTAACTGAATAAATCATTATTATAAGTATATCATATTTTCTGTTGTTTATATAGGTACCTACAGTATAACGAGTCTCTGAACATATTCGTAGATATACAAAGCTTTCCCCTAATGAATTGATCTTTAAATATCTAAAAAATATTTTGCACCAACAATAAATTTAACATCTATCTGTTGAACGACTTTCTCCACAAAAGATTATCTTGAATAATGAATCAATATAATAACATTAACAATGTAAAAGACAGGTAGCAATTTGTGGAATTAGTTAATAATATGTTATTGTTTCAGAACAATACATGTGTAGAATTGCGCAATGATAAATCAAATCGTAGGCCGTTACGGCAATAAAGAATAATTGTTCTGGTTTCGGATATAATAGCATCACAGGCGGGTGTCACGCAGAGCTCGTGGCGGTCACTGCTCTTAGGATAATTATCACAGGCATTGGAACTTCGACCATGTTATTTACTTGCACAATACTCGCCGACGCCTAAAGAGTAATTGGTTTAAGCCGCAGGTCGTTTCCGTGTAATAGATAACTGTAATATACGAATATGATATGCTCAACATCGGACAATTGAACGTGGCTATTCGAATAGCGCAACGTCATCGGATATATAATAATATGGATTGCGATAGTTTTGGAGCACCGTGATTTAGAAAATGTAGGGTACAAAGTACAGACTTATGCGTTTACAATGTATTTCCTATCTTCTTATTACTTATTACTGTTATTCATTAACATACTAAGAAACACGTAGTTTGTTAATTGAATTTAAAGTTCTTTTAGCTCGGTAGGTAAATAATGATATCCATTACTTTTTCGGCGATAAAACAAGCAGGTCTTATTAAAAAAAAAGTCAAAACTCCACCTAAGTTTTGAATTTTAATTAATAACTTTAAATTCCTGGTACGAAATCGTGGCAGACAGAAATACCTACCAACATTCCATTGAGATGGGACAGTATGAGAAAAGAAACGAAGTACTTATTAGAGACAAGTTGTTTCGTAGTACCTATGTTCTAAGGAGCTTGCTGATTACTACTTTCTTACTTTACTTATTTAATAATATTACTTCGTTACCTTCATTTGTACTATTTTCTTTGTTTATGTTATTGCTAGAGATTTAATACTGCAGTTACTTAGCAGTAATCTATAATCTATAAGACTGTTACTAAGACTTGTTACTAAGATTGTTACTTAGCAGTATAATTATTATACAGCGTGGCGCTACAATGGTGACATTAATTTAACACACGTGTAGGGCTAGTGCCCTTTAATCATATTAATTTTAGTAGGTTAAAATAACTCGTAAATTGAAAAAAAATTTTTTTCAAACAAACTAAATGATAAAAATGTAACTAAAATTGGGATCACCCTTGCAAAAAATCATTCATGAAATTACTTACTACGTTACGCTGGCTTACGTTAACTCGGAGCGGCAACGCGTCGCTTCACGCGCTGCCACTTTTCGCGCTTTAATATCGTATGGACGGTACTGTGATGAACTTGAAAATGCCTAGCGCTCTGGCGGAGGTTAGTTTTGGGTTGGTTTTGGAAATATTGTAGCACATTTTCAGTTAACTGGATTGGGTTTTGTCGTGTAGGTGGTCGATCAGGGCGTTGAGACCTAGGATCCACTGGCCGGTTTTCGCGGATGCGCTGAAGAGCTCCTACAATAGTGCGAGGATTAGTAGGGCATTGTCTTGAACCGCCATATCTCTCGCGATATGTCCTTATGGCAAGAGCGGCATTTTGACGACATTCTCCGTAAATTAGGATCATGTCCGCATATTCAGCTGCTGTGTAGTTCGGAGTGTAATATTTGCCATCACGATCACAAGTTTACACAAGCACTAATAAAATAACACAAATAAAAGCGCCCGTATCGCAAGAGATGTCAACGTACCTACTAAATTAGAAAACGAAAACAAAACAAAGCGTCTTTATCGCAGTACCATAATCTAATTACTCATTAGTTCATTACACAAAAATAAATAAATAAAACAATAGGTAAGCGTCTTTTTCGCGGAAACATTCACAAAATTAGTCGACGTAATTATGTGCACTACTGTGAAGAAGTGTGTCAAGGGCACGAGTTAGGCTAGCACTAGAAATGCAAAAAAAATAATTGGATTTCGCTGCGACGCGACGGTGTGGGGGGAGGGCACGCGTCGCCTGCGCCGCCCGCTCGCCGACAAAGGGATATCACGTTACTTTAAAGTATTGTTTATTTATTTTAATTTCATTGATGCGATGTTATGATCCGTGACCCGGCAAATGACCGCTGCGCGACAGTTCTTTAAGTACAGGTTGCTCCAAAATGCTATTTTAGAAAACTTTAAATAAATCCGCAAATAATAACGTTTAATGGAAACATAATTTCTTCATGAAACGAAAATGTGAAAACGTATATGTGTGTTAAATTAATGTCACCATTGTACCGCCACGCTGTATAGGCCTACCTAATACATTCATTACCTATTGGTAAGCAATATTTGTACGCCATGCAAGGCAGTAGGTACATAGTAACACAACATATCTTTTTTTACTTTATCCATCACTAGCAGCGCCTCGCGGTTTCACCCGCATAAGTGTCGATCCCGTAGGAATATCGGGATAAAAACTATCCTATGTCCTTCCCCGGGATTTCAGTGGTTTAGGCGTGAAAAGGTAACATACAGACGGACAGACAGACGGAGTTACTTTGAATTTATGTAAATATGTACCTACGTATAAGTATGGATGTACCACTACATTACACCTATGTGTACAAATAAATAAATAAATTTGAATTTGATTGAGAAAAACTGTATTTAAAGATTTCCATCATAATCATTCTCCTGCCATTACATACATTTGTTTTCCTTTCACTGATGACTAATTGGGCCAAGATTTTGATTCATATATAAATTAATATGTTAAAATGCGATAGCCAAAAAACCAACCTTAATAGTGTAACCTAAAGCTATTTTACAGTCGTCATGAATGAAGACATAACACGTCGCTTCGCACGTTTATATAGACATTACAAAACCGTGTAACTAATGATTAGCGTCAATTTATACATTGTAAGAGGAAATCCAGTTCAACCCATTCAACAGCCGAGCATTCAAAGCTCCAATGAGATGAATACATCGTCAATAGATAATAATCGATACGTGCACAACAAATACCAAATCCTTTGATGTACTCGTAACTCAGTAATATTTGCCAACCATAGAAAGCGAATTTCATATTTGTTGACAATAGCGCCTTATATAATTACGTGCCATTGTGCTTAAACTGTGCTGTTGACTTGGCCATAGTCATAGTAAAAATAACACCTATTTATGGAAGTTAGAACCGGCTTCGGTGTGTCAGTTCCCACACTAACTTGAATGCATCATGTAGGAGGAACGGAGGAACGCGACAAAAACAAACAACAATCTGGGACCGGTCACTCACACGTGACGCTGTTAACTGCGGAGATCACGGATAGCGGAGATTGAGTACATATTTATTTGTGTTTACGGAATGTCAGTGACCTCTGCGCATCAATATCCCATCTTCACAGTTTTCATTTACTGACTTAATCGTTGACCATTATTTATTTTGAAGAAGGCCTTTAAAACTACTTATTATTAAAAGGGAAAGTGAAATATTAATGCTTTGTCTATATGACGACTGACAAGGCTTAAGGCTCCTTCAAACAGGCGCGACACGACACGCGACACAAAGGCACCGCAAGTCGCGCAACGAGCGGTGCGTTTGTGTCGCGCGCGATTATATCGCGTGTTGCGCCTGTTTGAAGGAGCCTTTATTCACATTTAAGGGGACTACATGACCTAAAGCACGGTCACTGACGGACTGCATAGAAAAGAAATAGAAGCGCGATAACATATTGCAAAATATGAAGCAATTATCTATTAACAAAAAATCTATTGTTTGGACTAAAAAATTAAAACACTAGTGCTTTAGTATGTTGCTTGTAGAATAATCTTACAAAAAATCTGAATGATTGTATGTATATTAGTATGGTTTTTATAGTAAAAATAAAGATTTTAGAGATAACTTCATGAGTTTTTCCTATCGTATCAATTAGTCGTATTATGTTTTCAACACACTATCTAACTAGCATATATCCTGAAGAATATCATTTATTTTTGATTCTGATTTTGTTTACTGTAGTCGATCATTACTTTTAAGCATTATAAAACTAGCGTTTTTTGCGTTTAGGTCCTGTAGTCCCCTTACAATAATTTCCCATTTCTTCATTTATCATTTTAGGGTGACTGCTTTGAATGATATAAGCGTATTACTTATATGTGCGTAACAAGATGAAGGTATACCGCATGTAGGTACCGGTAGAAGGTATGTTTAGATATTCATCGGTAGTCGCTGCTAGCAAGGGTGCAATGGCGGGTCAAGCACACGATGTCAAGTCGACTGGGAGGTTTCACCGATACTGCTCCTCGCACTTAGTTACTTTCTTATGTAATGTAGGTAAACTTTGACTTGTAAACCATATTATATTATAACGTCATGCTTTACGTTTATGGAAAAAACGTAGTCAAACAGTTTCCTCTTAGTACCTACCTCGTTATAAGAAAGTAGGCAACCGCTTTAACAACTTTTCCAAGAACAGTTTATTGATTTCTTCAATGCTGTAGATCAGGCTGTAATTGAACACTGCTAAAGTACTTCATCAGTCGTTATTATAGAGGTTTCATACGTGACTGCATCAAGAGAAATGTATTGACGACGTTATTTTGACATAAGAAGTGTTCACGACTTCACGTCCGACCTTTGATACCGAATAACAGGCGCATCGTTTAACGTTGCTCCGGGCTGTTTTTACCGACAAGAAACAAACAGCATACATTATGTAATTAGGTACTCTCTAGAGCTTTTGTAGAGGTTCGCAAAAGCTTTAATTAAGTAGGTAGTTGTAAAATTGGCAACCTGACATACCTAGCTCCCTAGTATGTACTATAATGGTATTAAAGGGTTTGTTATTTTATACTAGCCGTGCCCGCGACTTCGTTCGCGTGTATGTCGGAAAACAAATTGAATTTCATGATTTTTTTGCGGGGAAACCTAATTATTTTTCGAAATTAAAATCTACCAGTGAAAGTCCCGTCAAAATCGGTCTAGCCGCTTCGGAAATTAGCCGGAACAAACAGCCAGACAGACAAAAAATAAAAATATTGTTGCAAGTATTTTCATATGCATTTGGTTAAAATGGTAGTGGAGATCAGATAGGCAGTCGCTCCATGTAAAATACTGGTATTCAGCTACATCCGGTTAGACTGGAAGCTAACCCCAACATATTTGGGAAAAGGCTAGGCAGATGATGATAAGAAAAAAGCTGTACAAAGAGACACTTCAATTTTATTTATTTGTATAGATGTAATACTGCGAAAAGGTATGCGGCAAATCGCCTTTAATTTCGGTTATTTTATAAAAGAAGTAAATGACATCAAAATAATAAATACATGACTTCACCTGAATTAGATTTCGTATAGTCGCTCCGTTTTCGCGTGTGAAACCACTCTAATTCTAAATTGCTTCTGACGATATTCGTATCCGGATTGTTTGAGAGTAATTAGGAAGATATTTGTTGTAAAAATATTGTTACGTCAAACATTGGATAGGAAGTATTCTACTGGCTAATTTCTGTGTTAGTAGGTAGATTGCACTCAAAACGTGTTTTATCTGGGTACGAATAAATAAATTCATTTTGCATGTTCTATTGACAAATGATAAACGATTTTATTTTTGTAAGTAGGTTTGCACAAACACTTTTACACGTCAATCAAAAATTTTTGTTAAACTAGATGAGGTTGGCGTTTCCTATCTGACTACTCTGAAAGAAAGGCCGAAACAAGCTCAGAGGTCACAGTCTCTTTTAAAGTCCAGACATAATCTTGGTCAGGTTATGTAAAGACCACGTAGATCGATGTCTGAGATGGTCTTTTGAGGAGAACCACACATTGAGAGGACCAGTCCAGTTAGTGCACGCATTTGTCAGAAATCGTGTAGCTCAACTTAAGACTTAAGGAGCTCAACGATTCGATGAACAATACCAAAGAAAGGACGTTTGGGTAGGCCACACAAATTACTCAAACTGCCAGACCATGGAGAGAATAATAAAAAAAAAAATAAAATGAATAAAATAAATGACCCACAACATTCACAATAATTAAAATAATATAATACTTTACAAAGTAAGCAAATATCATTGTTTAAAAAAAAAAAAACATTAATGTCAATGTGTATACCTATTATAAAAAAAAAACAATAAAAGCGTATGCGTAAGCCTAAAATTATAAAAGATTTGTTCTTCGTTCGGCCCACTGAGTTTTATAAAAGCGTATACATTGGCATCTGAACGAGCCACCTATTTTCTTGAGCTTTGTTGTAGGTACAACAAAGTGTTTGTTTCTAGTATTTACATTATGGATATCATTGTATTTTTTAAATAATTTTATATTTTTGTGGACATATAAAAGATTTTCAAAAATATACTGAGAAGGCACAGTCATTACATTAATCTCTTTAAATTTGTCTCTGAGAGAGTGTCTCGGACTTAATTTATAAATTGATCGAACAGCACGCTTCTGGAAAACAAAGATAGTCTGAATATCGGCGGCATTTCCCAATAGAATACCTTACGACATTACACTATGAAAATAACTAAAGTACACTCACTACACGGGCAGTCTCTATATCAGTTAAATTACGAATTTTTCTAACAGCGTATGCTGCGGAACTTTGCTTTTTTGACAATTTATCTATATGTGGACCCCACTGAAACTTAGCATCCAAAGTTATGCCCAAGAATACTGTGCTGTCTTCAGGATTCAATTCCTCGCCCTTTATCAACACATTAGTTTTCACCTGCCTAACGTGGGGTAGCGTAAACTTAATGCATTTGGTTTTTTTCTCGTTTAGAACCAAATTATTAACATTGAACCAGTGGACTACTTTTGAGATCGCGCTATTTACATTGTCAGTAACCAACTGCTGACGTTTAAATTTAAACAAAAGTGAAATGTCATTTGCTAACAACACTATATCATGATTATCCTTTATGAGGTACGGCAAGTCATTAATATAAATAAGAAACAAGAAAGGACCAACAATTGAGCCCTGTGGGACTCCCATTATTACTATAGATCCGGGTGATCTTTCTCCATATTGATTGAGATTACTCGATAATACTAGCTGACCGGACAGACGTCCTGTTTCCTAGGATCGATTACGGCGCTACCTACCTGGTCCAATTGTGAATCTAAACCATCTATGGACCCAATCAAACACCGAAAAAAATCATTAAAATCGTGCCAGCCGTTTAGGAGGAGTTCAGTGACATACACACGTACACATGAATTATATACTTCCATATAAAGATAGGCGTAGATCATATAATTATATACTAATGTACCACTTATCATTCAATTTCGCACTAATTAGAGCACAGATCTATCAAGTAATTGCGGAAAATGGTTAAGTACCTGTGGGGTAATTTAATGCTCTAAGGGTAATTGCGTACTTATATCAGTAGGAATCTAATATCTAATCTGTGGTAGGAATGCCTTTCATTTTGACAGTTAAGAACAACATTCAATATTTAAATTGTTGAGCTGACAAATTTTTCGAACATAGCAATAGATTAGCAATATCCTTCTAGATTGTGACTGATAGTGTGTTACGCAATTTGGTATGAACAAGATCTTTCCAATTGAGGCATAGAGAGAAACTCCTATTAGTTTTATTGGGCACTTAGCGTGTTACAATGAAATAACAGTTTATAGTATTTACGTGTACAAGGTTCTATTGGATTCAATTAATTATCCTATTGTTTTCTTAAATCACCGACTCACTAATATTTCACCATGCATAATCCGTCTATAATGTTCCTACTGCTGGGAAACAGGCCTCCTCTCTTCGAGAGGGAGTGGGCTGTAATTTACCACGCGGGCCCAGTTGGTAGATGTCACATGTCTTCAAATTTTTGGTTCTATGTCATGCCTTCCTTGTCTTGTCGATGTATTCCCGTTGTCCCCGTAATCCGTGTCCCCGTTACGGGGACAACGGGACGTCATAAAATTCCTTACCGTTGTCCCCCTTATGACGTATGGGGCAACGGGGACAACGGACAATTAAGATTTCACGTTCCTTGTATTCCCGTTGTCCCCGTAATCTGTGTACCCGCCACGGGGACAACAGAACGTCATAAAATTTCCGTCTGTCCTACATCGTTTTAAGAGTAGTGGTAATTAAATTACACAAAGTAAAGCGCCTGTCTGGGTTCGAACCTACGACCTAGAAATTGTAAGTCACCACCACTGCACTGCACCCTGCTATTTCACCGTTTGTTGCCTATTTATGTATGCCAACAACAACAATATATAAGGCTATCTTGTTTACCATTAAATTACAAATCAGGCAAAATTTTGTTGTATGTGGGCGTTTTGCAAAATTAAATTATTCAGAAATGCAATTACGTTTGTCTTTTTTGTCTTAATAACAATGTCAACAGGATGATTAAGGATCGTAGATTCGTTGGCAATGTAGGTACATCTACGTATAAGGTTGATACGGTTAGATAAACTTACAAAGTAAATGTTTACGTTTGCTAATAATGTATTATTTAATCATTGTTCTACTGCAAGTAGGTAGGGTAGTGCAGCTTCTCCCAAATATTTAGATAGAAGTAGGCATTATGTTAAGAATGCGCGAGAAGAGTGTGTCTTCGGGTCCCAGGCTTATGTCACCGTCGTGCGTCGCTTACGCACGTGGTGTAGGTGTGCCAAAGGTGCGTTATTGAATTTGACGTTCGCGGAGAGATGTCTCTCCGTGAATTACCTATGTCCGGTGAAAGTGATGATTCGGACGTCACATAACTTTTGCATGTGGTCACCGGCTTCCATAAGTAGGTATTTCGATAATTATTTTCGTGCCTATCAATATCTTCGATAAAAAACTCCGCTAACACGATGGGTACCGATATGTCATCATCATCATCATCATCATCAGCCTATAATGTTCCCACTGCTGGGACACAGGCCTCCTCTCAGTGAGAGGGAGTGGGCCGTAATCCACCACGCGGGCCCAGTGCGGGTTGGTAGATGTCACATGTCTTCGAATTTTTGGTTCTAGGACATGCCGGTTTCCTCACGATGTTTTCCTTCACCGTTTTGTGAGCAGTGGTGATGAAATAATTTACACAAAGTAAAGCGCCTGTAAATATTTATAGACGTGAGGTGTACAGTTGAGGTCATTAACGAACAATTCGGAAAGACCGCAATATATGTAGACAGAGATATTTCAACCATATGTAACGATTTTTTGTTCCATCTCTAATTCGGGTATTGTTTACAACTCAAAATTACTATGTTCTCATTCAACCTAATTAAGATGATATTCCTTTGGATTTGTTAATTCGACGCTACGTTTTGCGCTACCGATATGTAAATATGATAAAACAAAAAAAAAAAATGGGTCTACGACCGCACGCGCTAGTAGTGTGCGAATGAGTTTAACAATTTTTTTTTTGTTGTATCATGTTTATTTTTTTTTATATCTATCCCATCACCCATCACGTCTGAGGAGTTTATCTAGTGAATTTAATTTAACCCTTTATAAGACGATAAAGGCAAAAAAGCTCTACTTATAAATATCACACATCACACTAATATTATAAAGGCGAAAGTTTGTGAGTGTTGTGTGTGTGTGTGTTTATATGTTTGTTACTTATTCACGCTCAAACGGCTGGACCAATTTTGATAAAATTTGGTATGGAGTTAGCTGACACCCTGGATTAACATTTAAGCTACTTTTTATCCCGATATTCCCATCGGATCAAAACTTATGCGGGTGAAACCGCGGGGGCTGCTAGTCTAAATATAAAGTAGCCTCAGGCACTAGCTCGAGCTACAAACAAAGCAATAGCCAATATCTTGAACTTTGGCTGAGTACTCTAACTTTCTATAGGTCATAGCCAGCCAGCCAGGACCTTTACCATTTCAATCGCATCGCAACATATTTACAGATTATATAAGTTACTCACTTAAATGAGCGCAGTACGATCTGTGAGAACTTTTGAAGCTGGATAACCTAGATTTCATAAAATAAGTAGCTAGGTACCTACTTATGTATTTTAAATCTAAGTACCTACCTATATATTTTACTAGGTAAGTTTTATATTATTAAACTTCTGTATAAGTAGGTACAGTCAGCAACAAAAGTCGATTAACACTTCGGTTTTTTTAATCTCAGTTATTGAGCAAAATATTTATTCGTACTTCTGCTGCAATTTTGAACAAATATTTTGCTCATTAACTGAGATTAAAAAAAACTAAAGTGTTAATCGACTTTTGTTGCTGACCGTACCAAGGTACTTATTTTATGAAATCTAATAAACAAATCACAATCTAATCATCTTTTTATGAAATAAAATTCAGAAGCTGAATTGAATAATATAAAAGTTATGTAGTAAAATCACTTGATACACTGAAACAATAGGTAGATCTCATTATGTATTGCAGCTTGCAGCCTCTCGTGACCCTCTTCAGAAGTAATTGGCTGGAAAATGATAGAGATCTCTTAACTACTGAGGAAGCTCACGAAAAATCCGTCTAAGAACAAACATGCACTTCGTTGTCTCACATATTACTTAATAGTTATTATTATATAAGCATATATGCAAAAATCATGACTTGATGAAATAATGGCCAGTCAATTTTGGTGAAATTATAACGTAACTACATCCTATATTTTAAGTAGGTTATATATCTGCATCGGTAACAAAATCAAATTGCTTTAGTTGTAACCTACTAGAACCGCATTAAATAACTTAATGCGGTTCTAGTAGGTACCTACTTACAACTAACAGCTTAACAGCGTATATATATCTAAATATACGCTGTTAATATTTGATTAACTTTAACCTATAAAAGGTCATCAATCTTCTTTGCATTTCAATTTTAACGTTGGCGTTCAACATTCGGCTATGTAGGTACACACGACGACATGTCAAGCACATTTCTAGTACAAGCTGACCTCTCATTGTACGAAAAGCCTATACAATGCGAGGTCAGGTACAACTGGAAATGTAATAGCTTGATACGTCGTTGTGTGTACCTACATGTGTGTAGTTTTTAATTACTTATTTATTATAAAAAACGACCTTTAGCTACATGACAACTCCGATCTAAGATATTCATAAATGATAAAAGTTCATAAGTGCTAACTAAAATGTCACGGTCCCTTCCATGTACCTACGAGTACGTAAACTTCAACACTTAGGTACGGCGCAACAGAAACATTACAATAGTATTAATTATCGGATGATGAAGAATGATGTGTGTATCAACGCATGTTTTGTTTGCATATTTCAGGGGTCACGCGCGCATACGCAACATTACTTATTGCTTTATGTTCACGCATACTTATCCAACAAAAGATTGAATAAATTATATGTTTTGCGAAACTTATTTAAGACCTTTTGTTAATACCCTTGCTTACCTATTAAAGTCCGGCCGTCGCGTTGAGAGAATGCAGAAAAAATCCATTCTTAGCATCTGTCAGTTTCATACAAACGAATACGAATATTATGTTTAGGTTCTACTTAAATTACCTCATCAGGTATTTTCTATGAAATTGATAGAGTATCCAACCACGCATCTATCTTACTAAAGAAATCGATTTTTATTGATTCTGCAAAGTAGGCTCTACGTACCAAACTAGAATTATATATTATACTGCCATTATGTTATTATGTATTTACCTAAATCTCAATCAATGACACACATGCAGTCATACGTTTTTATACTTTCGGCATCATCGATATACGTCAGAAGATAGTACCCATTCACGTTGTGTAATCGATCCATAAGAAAACAGCTATTGTTCAACATCACACAAACAGTGTAACTGAGCACCGTGTGTAAAAACACAAGATGTTGGAAATGTGGAAGTATCAATAGCTATCGTAATCAAGTATTGAACGCACGGTATTGGAGACTTCCTAAATGGCTCCATTTAATGCAAATTTTAGCAATGTAGTTTTTCATAAACCAATGTTTCGAATTTTCATGTACGAATCTACGAATTCTACGATACTGAATTTATCTCTACAAACGTATATGATTTGATTTAGCTTTAATATATCAAACACAAAAGAAACGCCTGCGAGCAGAATCAATACAGTCAAAACAGTCCACTTAACGTGGCTGACTTTTCTTTAGTTAATTTAGTTTTGATTAACGCACATAATGTTACATGTTCATTAACTTGTACTTGTTCTTCTTCTTCTTCTTTATTTTGATAATTACAATTTGTTTTTTTTACTTTCAGATGTTGGCGTTGATGCTCCTTTCTCTGTTTTCGTTGGGTTTGGCTGAAGATACTACTACTGATGGTTACAATGACAAGTTTAATACTATAGAGCCTAAACCGTCGGTGCGGTTGGATCCGTACATAAGAAAGGCCTTACTAAAAGCTCTAAGTGATCTTGAAGACTCTACTACAGGATCGGAACTCGATGGAACTACTGGCTTAGATTCAGATGCATATACGACCGATGAAGCTGAACCCGACGCTCAGACAGACAAAGACGGAATACAGATTCATTCATTCGTCGTTAATGGACAATCTGCTTTTGCTAGTAATAGTACAAACACACCAGCAATAGTTGACAACAACATTTCTATTCTGAGCACTACTGCAGGTAACGTTGAAAGTCAGGTTACAGCGACTTTACCAACGTCAGCACCATTTACCGAAATATTCCAAACAAGGGAGAGCGGCAACAATTTTCTACAAACGAGAAGTATAGCGGGTCCCTCTAAATTGAGCACGGAAAACTCCGTCAGTACTAAAAAACCCACACTGAAACCTGTAATTTCTACAACAACAACGACAACTACAACAACGACTACTACTCCGAAACCGACTCACAATGATGATGGAGAAAATATAGAAGAAGTAAATCAACGTGATGTACAAGTATATCAAGCTCCTTTAGTTGCAGCGTTTACAGTTCATCAAGATCCACAAGGCTTACCGAAAAAAGTGATACCACTTTATCAGCAAACGAATAGTCAACATCACTTTATGCGACCGCTACCCGCTACAAATTTGGCATCTGGGGTATCACAACCTCAATCCTTAGGTCAACTAATTCCCAGCGTCAGTTTAAATCATATACCCCAATCGGACTACATAAACCAACAGTTAGTATTACAAAGACAGCTTGAAGAAAAGCAGAAAATTCTCGAAGAGCAGCTTTATCTTTTACAACAACAACAAAGACAACAAGAGGAACTCCTTAGGAAACAGCAATATCTTTTGCAGCAAAAAGATGCAGAGCGGCAACAACTTCTAAATTCCCAGACATATCAGGCACAGGGCTCTGTGAATAATTTTCAAGTCCAGAAAAATATTCCTCAGAACCAGTTTATAAATCACAATACGCAAACAAGACCAAATAATGGTGTATCAATTCAACCAAGTGTACCTTTAGAACCGAGCAACACAGTAACAAATCAACAGTTGCCTAATCGTGAGGCTGTCGATTTTCTTATTCATTTACACAATCAGCAGCCCGATCAGTTTCCATTACAGGAAAACCATTTGCCTCAAGGAATAAGTAATTTTCTACATCCTAACTCTGGTCAGACCTTTCACCAAGGAGTTAATTTTAATCAAGTAAGACCTGATCAGTTTAATCAACAAAAAAAAGGCCATCGTGTTTTCCGTCATGATAGTGGAGTCGGTAATTTTGGGTTAAACAATCACAATCAAAATTTTAATACGTTTAACTCTTTTAACCCAACTCATGCAAATCGTTTCTTTCCAGTAAATTCGCAAAACCAGTACAAAGTAGATGCAGAATTAAAACAATTGTTAGTACAGAATGGTTTAAATGGAAGGAATCAAGAAGATTTAAATATTGTATCGAAAGTTTTGTCTTTGAACCATGGTGTATTGCTAAATAACAATATTTCCAATAGGCTACCCTTCGACAGCCGGAGACATGTAAGGCCACTTATATAAGTCATAAAAGGCGCAAAAATAATGTCTAATGATTAGTGAAAAGTACTACCTTTTAGTTGATCATTCGAAAAGTTTTGAGTTCAAAATTAGATTGTTACTTTTAAAGCCAACGAGTTATTCATAAGTATTACCAAATGGGGTCAGCAACGTTATTAATTTTAAAACACAATCTTTAAACAACCACAAAATCACATACCTTTAACATAAAATAACCAAAGAAATGCTGAAACATTAAGTACCTATTTACAAAAAAAAAACAGCACACCCCTAACTCCGTCTTCTACAACTGTTTTATAATAGTTTAAGATAATTATTTATTTTACTTTAATATATTTTACGAACTGCCATAAGTAGTATAGTTAAGAGAGCGAGATGAAAGTAATGTTATGATGGAGCCGATTCATTCATTTATTTTAACTGATTAGGTACGCACATGTTAAAATAGATGCTTAACATTTAATTTAAAACTCCAAGAACCTGACAGTCCTGACACCTAATAGCTCTTATCCTTACGAAAATCTTTCTTAGTTTCCAACAAAGTTTCCAATAAGCCCGCCCTTTGCTTGGATTTTTGCAGATTTTATATCAATATAAATATCGGCACCTGGTTTGCTCAAATTAAAAAAGCCGGTTGCTGCCTGAAGAGAATAAGAATCATTTATTGAAAAAAAATATAGGTACATATAGGTACATATAGGGTGAAGATTGGAAGGTAGTTGTTAGGTATTTAAATGTCGCTGACTTACCACGAGCTGTTTGACTCTTGTACAGGCGCCAGCGCATCAAGCTACAAAAATTCCCAAATTTTCCCAATCAACTTTGAATCTTATACTTTAGCTATAAAGTAGAAAATGTATTAAAGAAATTTGACAGATTGTAGTAGCTTGATGTGCTGGCGTCTGTACTAGCAATAGTAGCAATGTCATGCCCTTTGTCAATATTGCAATTATTTGTAATTGCATTTTTGATGAACTTATTATTGAAAAAGCAGCATATGTAGACCTGTAATTACAACATTGTTACTCGTAGGTAATTATAAGCCTAGCTTTATATTATAAGTACCTAGATAGTATGAGATATTTAGATCTTAGAATTCTTACAAATTAATGATGAATACATTTTATATTATCTACTTAAACTGTTAATAAGAAGGCTATAAACTCAATATAATGATTATGATATGACTATGATTATGATATAAAACTTAATATCAAAACAGATATTGTAGAAGTACCTATACTTTTAAACATTTGAGGTAAATCAATAGGTAAATATGCTGTAATTACCTTACCCACATAAGACAGACAAGAAAACTATTAACGTTCTAAATATAAACGAAATTTTATGACGATAATAATTTTCTTGTCCTTTGCCTCCAGCAATAGAACGAATAGATAACAGTATATCACTCAATCTGCCTATCCTTTTCCCAAATATGTTGGGGTCGGCTTCCAGTCTAACCGGATGCAGCTGAATCCTACCAGTATTTTACATGGAGCGACTGCCTTTCTGACCTCCACAACCCAGTTACCTACTGGGTAACACGATACTCCTTGGTAAATCTGGTTGTCAGACTTTCGGGCTTCTGACAACCCGTAAAGACTATCAAAGATCCAAGAATGACAGCCGGGACCAACGGCTTAACGTGATTTCCGAGGCACGGAGATGTCTCGGTATGTAAAGATGGTCACCCACTCGCGGAGCCACCGCGGCAAGCGTAGCTTAACCTGATCGATCGACCCGTGCGGCTGTTATTACTTAGCCACGACAGTAGATAATGCAAGTTAAAATTAGGAATGAATACCTAATCTAATTTGTAATTGGGCGCCCTTCCACTGAGGGCATTCCACTCCAACTTCCACTGTGGACTTCCATCACACGGAGGGCAGATACCGTTTAATTTTTTGTACCGAATATTCAGTGTAGGGGCGCGCAAGTTTTATTTACTCTTAAATGATCTATAAGGGTACCTATAAATCATCTTAGGATATGTTTTTTACACCTACTGATTGCTTATAAATAAACCTTGAGTTAATTAGTTTTATTGACCAATGTAAGTTAGTATTAAATCGTACCGTTTGTGGCGTCGCTAAAGAATGTTATAGAGTCATACATTATTACATAAGTAAGTACCTCTTATACATTGTGTAAATATATTATTATTCACATATTAATTATGAGTTTCTTTTATTACAACACCCCTTACAGATTACCTATAGTAGGTAAAAGTGCGCAGTGCTGCACAGTTGCACACGCCTATATTTCAACTTTATTTCAATGATAATGATTTTGATTTTAGAATGACTATTAGTAAAGTTATAAAAATGTAAAAAGTTATAAAAAAAAAGTTGTAGCGTAAACTGAACTTTACTGTTTAGGAATTAAATTTATTTTTACATTAATTCATATTTGTTTACATTTTTGCCAAATAAATCACGAACGTAGATTAGACACTTTCCCTTTTATTTAAGTAGGTAGGTATAAACATTGCTTAAAGACTATAAAAATAGTCGCTAATCGCGTATTAGTTACGTAGGTATATTATAACGTTGAATCTTTCAAAGTTATTTTGAACGGGACATTGAGCTTTCTAATCTTTTTAGATAGGTAATGTATCAAAGTAACTTGTAACCTATTTAATGTGTTATTAAAAGCTCACAGTAAGCCACTTGAAAGCCCTCTGGGCTACCATATTATAATGCTAAGTTTAAGTTCATATATTTTGATTTTTCTCAATCAGATTGACCAGATTGAACTGATAACAGAGCACCAGATGGAATGAGATATTCTCTATTATATTCTTTAGAGATATTCTTGGACCATCTAAGGAGGTACCTACTGGATCAATGTACAGACGCCACATCAAGCTACCCGAAACTGTCACATTTTCCCAATCAACTTTGAACCTTATACTATAGCAATAAAGTTGAAAATCTATTAAAGAAATTTGACAATTTGTAAAAGCTTGATGTGCTGGCGTCTGTATATCTTTATTATGAAGTGCTAGCAACATTGTTTAACTTTCAATTAGCTGTTTGTATTGATCTGTGGAGCAAAAGTCAAAACTTCAATGTCATTGTCCATTAGGGTGCGTTCCGAGTTGGGAATGTAATCGATGTAATCGATTTGAGCGCACTTAATCCCGTACCGAATTAGAGTGAGCGTGATAACGATGTCCCGTGAATCGTCATAGATGACATCATGACATGCGCAATCTTGCTATAACGCCGATCATGCCTTCTAATAATATCACCGTGTGTATTTTGTTTTGATTTGCATCATATCTTTAAATTAAACTAACGTGGCATTTTCGAAATTGTGCTTTTGGCTGACAGTCGCCACTTAACCAAAGAAAAAGAACTGAAGAAGAAAGTGGTGTTTATACAAGGAAATACTGTAATAATATCGTTTTTACATTGAGTAAGCACTGAGAGCGCGTTCCGAATTGTTGACAGCTCTCAGCTGTCATAATCGTATCTAATATGTAAATCGGAACGCATGTGAGATGATGTTGATGTTAGCGCTGTGAGCGATTATAGCTAATTCGGAATGTGGCCTAAATCGGAATGCGGCCTTGGCCGCATACCGAATTAAGACAATATCGCTCACAACGCGGCTCATAGCAATAATTTGCGTTCCGGTTTAGATATCACGATTATGATAGCTGAGAGCTGTCAGCAATTCGGAACGCTCATGAACGCGCTCACAGTGCTTACTCAATGTAAAAACGACATTATTACAGTATTTCCTTGTATAAACACCACATTTGGTCTTCAGTTCTTCTTCTTTGGTTAGGTGACGACTGTCAGTCAAAAGCACAATTTCGAAAATGCCCCGTTAGTTTAATTTAAACATGATATACCTCAAAACAAAACACACACTGACACATCCTCACACACACACTGTCATTTTTGACAGCGCTCACGGTGATATTATTCTAAGGCAAGGTTGGCGTTTTCGCAAGATGGCGCATGTCATGTCGTCATCTATGACGTTGACGGTTCACAGGACATCGTTATCGCGCTTACGCTAATTCGGTACGGGTTTAAGCACGCTCAAATCGATTATTTCCCAACTCGGAACGCAGGGTTTCTGTTTGCTGTCAATGTCATCATCAATGTGTCAAACGACAAGTGTAAAGTGTTATTATAGTGAAGAAGAAGTTATTATAGTTTTGAGAATTGGAGTAGTTTTCGTAAACATCAGTAATCACATCACAAATAAGATTTTCTAACATAATTTAGAAAGGCAATGCTGGTATTTTAATATTACCAGTTAGCCTACTACATATCACTTAATACAAAGTCTCGGTAACGTTATGGTTATCATGGATACGGCGGAAGGTGTTGGCAGTTTAGAAGGACAAGCTCTCAAGAGGAAAGAAAGACTTAAAAACCTTAAGCGCAAAAATCCTACTAATGAAAGTTCCTCAAATGATACGCCTAGTGAGTTTGTACCACTTCCCAAGTGAGAATCGTTCCAGTTGGGAAAATATTGAGGTTATGTTTTGTTTGTGATAAACAGGAACACAAACAAACAATTTAATAATTGTTTCGGTTTGTGGCCAGCCTTGTATCGTTATAATATAAGGGTTCTCCAAACATAATTAACTATTCTTCAAAAAAGAAAGTTCTATAAAAAAAATTTCTTACCCTATCAATGGCAAAAGTTTAAATATTGACTCAATGCAGTCTTAAGATCATCAATTGCTTAGATGACAGGGCATGCGGTGTGGAAGGCGGCCCATTGTCTGTGGAGAGGTGCTGCATACGCACTTGAGATCAGAGCTGTCTGTGAACCCCCTGTCTGTGGAGATTGCCTTTGCTCCGGCCGACTTGATTACGAAGTTTATTTAAAGATTTCTAAGTTACCATGCGTGGACCAGGCGTGTCCAGGCGGAAGGCTCTCAGATGACTGAATAAAATTTTCAGGGGATTTATACAGCTCCTGCCACAGGTTATAAGTACTTATTGCTAGTACTTTAATTTTTCTAATTTGGCTTATTTTTTTCAAATTACAGACCCAAATTCAGAAGTTATAAGCCACAGGATGAATCACTTCAAGAGGCCAAATTAGAGGATGCAGAACCTGCTGCCGTAGAGGCTGAGGTTAAGGATTTACTGGAAGCAGGAAAAGAAAAGGTAAATTACTATGTCTATGTCTTAAAACATTCACTCCATTTTTACCTTCATGTAAAACAGGTGTAATATAATAATAATATATGAAGAAGGTGAACCTTTATTTTGTTTTTTAATAAGTCTGAATGGTCCCACTGCTGAGCAAAGATCTCTCCCATAGCCTTCCATCCTTATCTGATTGTTGCCTTCTCGGAAATGAACTTTATAGTTAATTTTTTATGTTATTGGATAGCAAACAAGCCAATACAAGCACTTGCCAAACTAAATGTGTCAAAGATTTGTACCATCCCAGAATCAAAACTGTAATGTCTCATGTAACTGCATACAGTTACACTGGCACCCATACTCTTCAAATCAGAACAGTACTGTCCTGCAGATCTAGTAGCATTGTTGAGCTCCTTAAAAAATATGACTGAGGCATGCCTGCCATCTGTTGTGACAGGTCAACTCAAAGCTGCAATGGCTGTTTCTTCAAAAGGCCCTTCCAGACATGTCCCTGCATTGTTAGACCGACATAAAATCCTAACAATATTATGAAGAGACATTACCTCTGAGTTTATTTCGGCATTTCTTCTCAGGGATCAGTCAGCTAGGAAATGCCGGCGCCATCTAGTTTTTATAGTATTGATGTGTGAAAGTTTCCTATAAGATCTACTGAAATGAATAAACCTTTCATTTTATTTCATAGCAATACTGCTTGGTGGTGGGAATTGGTATGGTGATAGTACATCCTCTCAAACTATCTTCTTCACAAATAGCACTACTGCTACAATTAGTTACTTCAAACCTTATTTATTTTTGCTATTTATGAGACATGTTCTATAGAAATAATAATCAAACAGCTAATGGAAATCATTTCTGTAATTACAGATAGTTCTACAAGACCTGGACATTTCAAGCTTAGCACCACGAAAACCAGACTGGGATCTCAAGAGAGATGTAGCGAAGAAGTTAGAGAAACTAGAGAGAAGAACACAGAAGGCAATAGCAGAATTGATATGGGAGAGACTAAAACAAGGCAGTGAAGATAATTTGGGAGCCATCGTCACAATGACTGATAATAGAGCGACTGAAGAGGACTGAACAATTTTCTAATACATTTGATGAAGTATGAATAATATGTAATGTAAGTTATGTGTGTAAGTAAAACCAATAAGAAACAATATTTCTTTTTAATTCTACAAAATGTTCTGTGAAATGGTTGAGTTCACTTTGATCATCCGAGAGGTTTGAAGGATAATCCATTGTTTCATAGGTTTGAAAAATTTGTTTGCCCAACAACATAAATAATGCAATGAACGAGGGTGAACTGTTAAAATGAAACCCATTGCAATCAAATGTCATTTTATGTGTTTCACAATTACTCCGCAGGGACAAACAATTCAGGCATAAAGAAAAACCGGTTGATGAATTTTATTAGTGAAATTTATTGCACAGAACTTTAATTTCACACTAGCAATTAGTTTAATATCACAGAATACAATAAATAGTGTACATTTGTATATTCCTTGTTAGAAACAAAATTAACTATCTCAGTCATCAAAATTTATAATAAAATTTCTCTAATGGTGTATAGTTAGGCTTAAACTAGGGGTAAAAACCGGTCAAGAACGAGTCGGAATCGCGCACCGAGGGTTCCGTACCATCATGTTTTTAATTTCTCATTGGCGAGGCCTAATTCGTCAGAGAATTATAACACTGCACTGCGTTGTAGAATATTGCATTTTTTTTTCTCAGCGCCATCTATTGACTGATAGTAGAACTAATGTAACTTTTTTTTGATGATTTCTGAAAAAGTGTGCTATTTAGAGACTTCGTTTTATTTTTCCTGTAATCTTTACATAAACATCTATTACATGAATAATTTCAGATTTTTCTCTTTGCAAACTTCGGAGATAAGGGGGAAAAACGGTATTTTTTTCAATTTTTCATGAAAAGTCGAAAACTATGCGGCCTAAAAAAAGAAAGAATGTTTGAGAATGTGCAAACTGCGCTCTTTCATATGATACCCCACATGCCCTAGTGGGCTACTAGGGCATGTGGGGTATCATATGAAAGAGCGCTTCGCACTTCGATTTTTTCAGACGGGGTTTCAGTCCCTGTTGCAAAAACTATACATATATTTTTATTTCTTTCTTATTTGCAAAATAGTTGGGCAAACGTCATCTAAAACTATTCCAAATTTCAAGTTGATAGCATTAGTAGTTCTTGAGATATCCAGCTGTGACAGACAGACTGAGTCTCACCATAAGGGTTCCGTATTACCATTTTGGTACGGAACCCTAATAAGGAATGTCCTATATTTTGGTTAGTAATAATTGACTTGGCAGTCAACAGTTTCAGGCTTTGCACAATTTATCAACCTAATGTGTGCTTGAAAGCATATTTAGTGTTAATGATGACTGGCCACTAACATTTCATTCCATTCTCAACTCGCTAATAAACACAGGGTGCTCAAAAAGTTTACAAATCTGGGAAGCATGAAGATGAGAGCAGAGTAGCTACCCACTCATCTAATCACAAATACAAATTTCCAGTTTTAATAAGAAAATATGTAAGCATGTATTTACATTTTATATAAATTAAGCAGAGTACCTACTTAGTTTATTATTAATTATTATAAATATTTTTTTCTTAAAGTTCATCCTCTTAATTCAGATACTAACATGCAACAATTATTAAATTAGTGACATTGTTTAGTAATAAAATCCTATCACTTATACAAATTCTAACTACATATAACAAAATATTAACTGTATGTAGCTGAGTAAACAAGGGTCTCTAAAGATTATCACAAGCTGAACAATATCATTAAAGTAAAGCTGATAGTATATAAAACTGTAGGAACTACACTATGAGCATTGTTGCGACCCTTTTTCCTCCTCGATGGTCTCAGAGTTGTGGTTTCTTCATGATCTTCGATCTCATTGTACACGTAGTAGTTGCTGTCAATGTTGTAGAACACTACTCTGTCACCGATCGGCTGTATCGGCCTGAAGTTGTGCGTGATCTTTCCATGCGAAGATCTTATCTCTCTGAATGCCTCTATCTGTGAACATAATACGTTGGTAATTACCATGTGTCACGTGACGCCTGCACATCTGGCTGTGTTTGAATATAAAGTTATATAACGACACATAATTTACGCCTCGGTATTCCCACCCCTGAATTGCTCATTAGCAAAGTGTGCAGTTGTAGAGAGTCATTAGGTCCTTTCTAATGTAAACTACTTTACAGTTTACCTACTATTTGCGCTATACGACAGCCCACGGGGGTAATATCTGCAATTGCATTATCACTCTATAGAAAATAATGGTTGTCATGTTGCACCTATTTAACAGAATAGTGGTGTGCTAATACAACATAAATGACGTATATTGTACTTGTCTACTTGAATAGGTATATACATCTTTATCTGCAACAATGGTGGCAAAACCCGTCATAAGTTAATGTCAACCAACCTAGCGAGTCAATAGGATATTGTCGACTTCTAAAGATCAGTCACCAACAAAATTAAATACTTTCTCACCTGTTCATGTGTTAGCCTGATCGGTTGCTCAAAGTCAAGCCAGATGACGACTTCGGAGCAAGGTGGCGTGGTCAACGATCCTTTGTACGTGAAGTATCTCTTGAGGTCGTAAGGCAAGATGTTGAGGAAAGAGAACGGATGGCTCATGACCACGCTGGTGTGGGGTTCTGTTACGTTCACCAGCGCTGATGTTATGTCGTCGTAGGCAGGATGCTGGTGACGATCCAACTGAAATGGTTTAATGTTCAGTTAGCAAATTTTGTAATGTTAGCTTGGTGCTGTATATTCGCTCGAGCGGTCAGGCCCAAAGAGGTGCCACGCAGTGCATGCGCACCCTTATTTACGGATATACGGTTGTGGTATAAACGACAGCAGTTGGTGATAGGCCTGCTGAGCATGGCGGGCGAGCTGCTACCTGTCGGGGATGCGGCGAATGTACAAATATCTCCCGGGCCGCCGACACATGGTAGTAGACTAGAAGGTTTTGGTCGATAGGAGTCCGACATAACCCTCCGTGTTCCGGAGACGGATACTGAGGGTATCATGAGCATTTCCCGAAGCATAAAAAAAGCTATGGTTCTTGAAATTTTCCGATTAATCATTTATTTCGCGTAGTATCGTTAGTGTAGTTTTTTCGCTATCGAAAAAAGATTTCAGAAGGATTTCGTAGGTAGATAATCAAATCTTGTAAGCGCTGTTTTCCCACCAAGGTGAAACGAATTTTCAATTATGATGCTTGGTGGCGGTAATCTGTCGTCCAAGGTTCGTATTGTCTCAACAAGTTGCAAGTAATGCTTACAAAAATCTACGCTCTCGCTTGTCTTAATCTCAAAGACCATCCGAATACTACGTGAACCTAGTATCTACACCTCTGCCCTACCTACTCTACCATAAAAACATGCGTAACAAAAGCACCATTTTTCAATATACAACAAAAAAATACTGATGATCCAAATCAGTAGGATTTAGGGCTCGAAACAAAACTACCGTACCGTAACTCTCATTCACTTTCGAACATTGACCGTGACTTCGGATTCGGAAGTCACGGCTAACGCCCCAAAGTGATTAGATAGGTAGGTATGTTGTATTCTAAAACTACGGTTGAACGCACTGCGATCAAAAGTAGGTCTACAAAAAATGCAAAAGAGAACTGGGTGTCAAGTAGGTATACCTATATTTAGTAGGCGTTCCTAATCAGCTGAAACAATGAATTTATGATCGTAAGCTTCTTATTTTGATTTGCTATGCTGAATGCAAAAGAACCGAGGCGGCAGATTGCCAAACGTGATGAATTAGACATGAAATACATTACACTCATCTAGCCGTTATCATATCATCACATTTGGCAGCCAACGTATTACTATCGATCAATGCTATTAATTTGAACGTGCATGCGGTAAGTTGCTTCTATTAGTAAACTCACGAGACCTAGACCTATTGTTATGATGCACAGAGCTACATGATGCAAATTGGTGGAATGGAATCCAAATTGTTGGAATGAAATCCATAAGCATAGGTAGGTACCTACATATACCTACCTACAAATTATAGCTATACCTTCCCTGCGGGGTAATAGCGTAACACACTATCAATAGCGATGGGTTTCATTTTTACAGTTCAACCACATTCATTGCGTTATTTACGTTGTTGAGCAGACACATTTTTCGAACATATGAGGCAATGAATTAGCAACATCGTTCAAAATTATTCAGATTGAGATTGATAGTGTGTTACGCAATTTGGGTGCCTGATCAAGCTAAAAATAAATAAGTACAAAATAGGGACGCAATTTATGTTAAACGAACCTCATAAAAGAACGCGAGCACTGTTAGGCCGTCTGAATGTTTGACAGCCTCTGTTGCGGATCCGTACTCCTCTTTGAAAAACACCATGTGCAGTTCCATCGGGAAACTGGAAAGATGCATGAACAAAAGTCAATAACACGACCAACACACCTTGAATGATCCCGAAAATGGCTTGTCGTTAATATTACACAATTACGATTCATAAAATGTACAACCTTTCATTTGTTTGCACGACGTATTAAAATGATAATTTTTCCTCAATATTTTGTACAAATTACAATCTATCCTTGTTTGTAAAGGACTGGTTTTGGTTTGGTTTTTTTATGAGCAGATAATCTGTAAATTTTATTCGTAAATAATGATCTCACCTTCTATGGTTAATCTTATCTTCGGAGCCGAAGGTGTCATTGTCTCCCCAGTGGAAGTGCATTTGACTGAATATGTAGTCACCGTCGAGGGGGCCTCCTCTTACTCGTGGATGAGGCTCGTTCTTCACCTCTATCAAAACTGAGGAAAAAACCATATTTAAGGTTCGTTAATCGTATAGCCTCGTAGACAGCTACAATACTGCAATAGAGATGTTTACAATAATTATTATTCTAAACATCCCGCAAGCGCAATTATTGAATGTGTAGTTTGATTCCCAGATCGGGCCATATAATGTTATTGGGTTTTCTATTATATGTATTAACCGACCCCTTCAGGGAATACAGACATCATCATCTGCCTAGCCTTTTTCCCAACTATGTTGGGGTCGGCTTCCAGTCTAATCTTCCAGTCTATGCAGCTGAATACCAGTATTTTACATGGAGTGACTGCCTCTCTGACCTCCACAACCCAGCTACTGGGTAATACGAAACTCTTTGGTAAAACCGGTTGTCTTGGTATGTAAAGATCCACAGACCAACCGCGGCAAGCGTAGCTTAACCGGATTGATCTACCTGTGTGGCTGTTATTATTTAGCCACGAAATACAGACATGATGTTACTTATGTCGTCTCCTTAACTTCGTTGCAGCATTTTACTACTTACTGGTGTATACCTACCTACTTAGTACATAAAGACGTTTGCTTATTACTTTATAAGAAGTTTCGTAAAGTTGTATTGAACCTTGACCGTATTTATACTTGAACCATGATAGGCGTGAACTTCGCTTATCTATTATCAATGATACTATTTACACGCAAATTTTAAGATCAATAAAAAAGTCATAAAAAATGCAATAGAAATCTACTGAGAGAAATCGTCCTATACCTGCAATAGTTTGCAGAGCGCTCTGCTCTACCGAAACCTTATTGTTGTGAAATAAAATGTCTAGTTTATGGGGTAAAGTTGGAATCCATCCATCCATCTTTGCTTACAGCAAAGATTACGTCAGACCCGTGACTGACAGAATGTGCCACATCTTAATCCTTAACCAAAATTAGCAATGAACTGTGAGAGGCTGTAGCTTCAATAAACGTGTGGTAGGTATCAAGTATTTACATCACAATACACTTAATAATCAATTCATCAGTTATACAACAAAAAGCATGACTCCATGGCCCATAGGATGTTAGTCATGCATCAAGTAATTTAAAAGTGGGCCCAGAGGCATGCAACCATATGTAAGAGGCACAATAAATACGAAAACAGACGTTAACATCATCATAATATATCAGGCTAATACGCTGTTTTAAATCAAATCAAGGAAAGAAATTCATGATATCATAAAGCTCCACTTTGGATCTGTCACGGTGGCAATTAGGTTATAAGGAAGGAAGGAAGAAGTTGCTCATGCACTTGATCCATTAGGTCCTCCAACTAAGCTGCTATGTGTTTTAACTAGCAGCTTACGTTAATAATGCAACCTTCAGCCGCTTTGTACAACATCCACTCTGTATGCTTATTTACTACTGGGAACCATATTTATACGGCAGCACAATAGGTACCGTATTTCGTTGTGCGTAAGTGTACCTATGTCTTAACACCATGTGTGAAACCTTCTTACCAGTGTGTCCATTGTTAGTGACGTGTACATCATCAATGGAGTCGTCGAAACCCACGAGTACAAGGTCGGGTAGTGTGACTTGCTTCACCCGAAGTACGTTGATGTTGATCGGGCTCTGATGCTTGCCTGCGCACTCCCGGTACCTCTCGCCCCAGTATTCAGGACCTACAAAGGAAAAAATTGTTTTAAGATACAGTGGGATTTATGTATTCTAGCTATATCTTGTTGCTTCTATCCGGCACTTAATATTGCGTAGATAGAGACCATGTACCAGCAAAAAGTGTTCCGTTCTTTAACGTTTTTTGCACGCAAATAATTTACGTATAGCCTTCATTCCGGCGTTCGATAACTTTCAAAACAATCAGATATCCGATTAAAAAGCACACGCCACCATGCAATGGCATTTTTATTTATGGAACTTAACTAAATCTATAAAAACGGCTAACTACACAGTATTTTTAGATCTGTAATCTAATCTATAAACACTAGCATTTAAATAATTACCAAGCATTAATTAAATAAATATAACCTTGTCAATTGCATTCTATTCACGAATAATTCAGCAATATTAGGTGGAGTTAATTCGACCACGCTATAACAACCATAGTGGAAGGATGCAATTACATTGTTTTTGGTGAAACAATGTGTATTACCCGGTTACATAATGGCATTAAGTATTGTATTCATGCTGATTTTCTTCTAAGCGCAACGAGCAAGTTGGGCCAAGGGCTCGGACCACCTTGGTGCCTACTTTTTGTGTGACTCCACTGCAAGAGAAATTTAAAGCATAATCGATAAAGGTAAATAAAAATCTACCTAACGAACCTAAGGATATTATGTTCTGTTAGCATTTTAGTCAAATCATGACTATTCATGAGTTCGTGACTGTATCTTCTCCTCTAGGTTGCGTACCTACTTCATGAATGAAGGTCGTGTCCCTAAAATGACTAATACAGTTTTCTAAAATATAACCATCACCCGGGTTTGGGTTGCTCAAAATGGGGTAGGGTAGCTGGGCGTACCAACACAGACGACACACGATGTTCGTGATAAGAGGCAAAAACTCTGAGCATAACAGTAATATCCCTCTAAATGCTTTCATATTTACCGGTAGATATATCTACTGCAGCTGCTGCTGCTTACATAATGGAAATCGGGCAAGGAAATTGATTTCTGGTAATTAATAGTAGCAGGTGGTCCGCAACCTACACAGGTGGTCCTACAATGACTAGTTCCTACAATTTTAACGGAAGAAACTCAAATAAATCTTTCAAATGTCCTCTCTGCCTCTCTAAACCCATGGATCATAATAAAGACTTGATTCTGCAGAGATAGAAGCCTTTTTGGCCTCGCAAAGGGCTTTTTTTTTGGTTGTTTTTAATGTTATATTTTTTTTTAGTTTTAAATGCTCCTTTTTCTTTTTATATTTCCTGTGCGTGTCCCAAATAAAATATATTTTCTTTCTTTCATTTCTTTTAGTGATAGGGCTATTACGTACCTACTTATCTAATATGTCGTAAGTAATCGACATAAAAGACGATCGGTCATTCAAAAAATTCAATCTATGACAGCGATACTCCGATCGCTATTTAATAGAGCAAATAGTGAACGTTTACATTCCACCTAAGTTTTTGCGTGATATAGCCTCGATATAAGTACTACTACTAGTACAATGTGTGTACATAAATTATAAAATAAATATTTAATTGATTCTTACCGATACTTCCATCGTAGCCAAACTCTTCGCCGTGCGTGAGCTCTGTAATAAAACAAAAGAATAAAATTTGAGATTGTTAGCAGTTACAAATTAAAGTAGACACGTAATGTAAGTAACAAGGTTTCAAAAGAACCTTACTTCAATTTCAGACGCTTGAAAGGTTTATGGGTGTATAAGTAGGTATAAGTAATCTTTCCTCCATGAATACGAATTAATGGAGATAAGCTACCGTGCCATACCTACCAATACGCATGCTATAATGTTGAAAAACATAGCCCGTATGCGTGAAAAAACAGACGGAAATGAGGTAAAAAAAAAAGTGACAATTTGTCAAATTGTCACACTATTTTACTGTTTTCACATTAAACCTTTTTTAGCTCATTTCCATCTAAGCTAAAGCATCAACGTATACTGATATTGGAACTGTAAAGTTAGGAAAGTAGCCCATTCATTGGCCATATAATTTTTTTTTATCCATGAACTTGAATAGGTAATAGAAATAGTAGGTGTTTAGCGGTCGAAGCCAGTTCAAGCGTGTTTTGCCTTTGTATACCTTTAACAACGGAACATTGTCATTATACTTATTATCAAATGGTCCATGGGTTTCCTGAATACAATACACACAGACAACCGGTTGATATACACGAGGGCTCTTGCTTTGACTACGGTCGCGTTCATTATAATATGACGGAAAACCACTTCTGAAGGTAATTACGAGTAAGTGCAATGCATATAGGAAAGTCAAGAACATCAGCATTCATGAATTTAAAATATGATCTAGAAGTTAGGGGCGGTCTTTATTTCCATGTTTGCACTTCCGTGAATCATCTTCTATTTTTCAATAGCATTTCTGCATGAACTGAATTTCCCACCTACTACGTAGTAGCTACAGGGCTGCAACTAATGTATTCCAAGGGAAACCAACCGATCAATGTCTTACCTATCCAGAACCTTTTGGTACTGCAGGTACAGCTTCTGTTTACATGGTTTCATTAGGATATTTTTCGTCTTATTGTGATCTAGCAAACCGTTGACGTACGAAAATATAGGTCTTCGAAACCACGAAAGCGCACTACAAACTGAACCTCTCCAGATTCGATTTAAGTAAGTACCTACCGGAGTACCCTTTGCTAACTTGACAAAGCGCCCTATTTACTTATACTATAGAGATCAATATTCTATCTTAATCTTCAACTGAGACCTGTCCTGGTGACTTGCATGTTTCCGCTTGGTGTAGGTAAACCGGTAAATCATCTGCCCATTAAATCTCCTATGGGCTTCGATTCCGCATTCTATTAGTTGTAGATAGGGAATATCGTCAGCGATGCTACTATACCATCTTCAGTAAGGCTTTCAACGTTGACAATTACGCTTCCATAAATGTTGGTACGACGGAAGTCGCCTACCAACAATTTAGGAGTCTACGATTTCGATAGCATCAGTAATGAGCAAAGTAGAATTTATCATAGCTTTAGTCCAAATATGGCTCTCAATCAAAACGGGATCAGTTCAGGAAGGAAAGGGCTTATAGAACTATAAAATGGTTAAGGTGATAAGGATGTATGTATATGACCAAGTTGCTACAGTTACAAAGATATCGCCTTGAAGAGTACGATGTCTTCTTAAATTCTCATTCACCTTGTGCCAGCGGCTCAAGGTTTCAATCAATCTTTTTTTATTCCACCACTTTTTCGGCGACCCAGAGATGTAACTGGAGGCCGTGAATTATTACACTAGGAAAATTGTATATATTTTTCTTTTACAGCCTTCCAAAAGATTAATCGAAAGATAAAGCAACCAGATAAAAGTCATGTGAATCCTGACATTGCATTGCCCAGTTTGCATTTTAAAAAGTGATAAGTAAATAAAATTCACGGTTAGTTAACATTAAGGTTCACTAAATTACAAATTGATCTATGTAAACATAATTATACCGTAACAACTAGTGACGCGTGTCAAACTCATTGATAAAAATAAATTACTCAAGACAATAATAGCTTTAGCGACCTTTTACAAGTGCCAATGCTCATGGGCATGTGCGAGACAATTATATTACACTTTGAGGCGGTGGGTGGAAATCCTGTTGCTCTGCATGGAGTAGAGGAACTAGGTCAATTGTGGGCATATCTATGCGAAGCCATGCTTTCTCTAACCAGGCTGGTACTTTTGAAAGTCCAAATAAACATACAATGACAATATTGTTTATTATTTACGGCATGTCCGATGTAAAGGATGAACGTTGTTCACAATGGACATAAAAGCCGATTGTCTCATGGTATGACGCGATGTGAAACGCTTCGTACGATTTCGCATTGTTTTAATTCGTTAATTGGCATAGAAGCAGCGAAGGTCCCAGAAATCAGTTTGGGTATATACGTATTATACCATGCCAAAAGAAAATAGGTTTTGTTCTATTGTGTAAGTATTACTGTTACGCGGCACTATTGTAGTTACATGGTTATTAGCTCGCCTTGGCGTTGGCGACTGTTCAATATTCGCCTTCATTATCAAGGAGGTCTTACCGTCTTACCAATATCACCGTTCTTTTAATCATAGGATTGATGACCTAACTTTTGAACGTTAGACAAATATAGATCTTAAAATAACAGGGTGTAGGAACATCGGTATTTATAATCTTTTAACCACAATGTGAAGTTCTAGCGGTGAGGTGATAATAATGTTACTGATGGATTATAAATTATAATAGCGATAATAAAGCTTTGAATAAGTTGTTGTGTTTCCTTAGGATAATACTCCTTCGTATTTCTATATTATATAGTCGTTCTCGTTGTATTGCATATTACTCAAAGTTATCGATTGATACAAGCGATCATTAACCCCTTGATAAGGCAAGGCATCACATCACCTAGTAAAAATTAATAATTAATTAATCCCAATATTCCTCTACAGCCGGTTACATAATACCATATAGCTGTCTCTAAGAAGACGGTGATGATGAAACACCTATTTAAATCAGCCAGCTTTGACAGCCAGCTTTAACTTGCTAAGAAATTAAAAATAAGTAAACGAATATTATACAGAATTAGAGCTTCCAATTAGAGGTTTATAGACGCTGCTTCAGAATACAGGTAGGTAGGTACAGCTTACAATGGTAAATATCATTCAGACTTTAACCACTCAAGCGTCCAAGCCGCGCGGCGACTCTCGCCCCACCTGTCCGCGCATGAAATGTCACTTTCATTTTTACGACCGCGCGAGACCCTCTTAACAAAAACTATTACTACTGAAAAACTGCTATAGCTACATTCGAATGAAAAATACTCACGGAAAACTCAAAGAATCCATAATTTAATTTGATTACAAGTAAATTACTCTAAGTAATAATAAAGGATGAAAATAAAGTTTAAAGTTGAGGAAATCAAAAAAAATATCGTATTTATTTTTTATTTCGAGTTTTACAAGAAAAGTATAATAGTTGCTAGCAACAATTATTTTTTATTACAATAGTACATGATATACCCTTTAAAATGACACCAATATCTCAATATAAATATTTAGTTTTCTGTCATGAAAAAATAAACAAAGCCAAGTACTTCTCAAAAGGTCCCACTAAAATCATGAGTAACGAGTAACATTTTAATCATTTCTAGACCCCATCTCAATATATTTCGTTTGTAAATGGCTATTAACGTGCTATTAATGAAGAATTATCTTATATTTAGCATTTATTTAACAGAAATAACCAATTAGAATACATTGTAAACAATATAGAATCATCATAGAATCAACGATGATCGCGTAGTGATCTTATAACTTTTCCAGCTAAATTATTCTATGTAACCGTTTTGAAACTGTCGTAGTAATGCATATTTCGTAAAGAAAATATCTTTACGTTTAATTTGATGTACAATAACAATAGAAATAAGGTATAAAAACAGAAATCTTACCACATTTTGCTTGGAGCTCCACACACAATAACAGTTTGTTGACAAGAAAGACGAACTGTCACTTTCATTTTTTTTTTCTAAATTTTACAGTGCGTTTGCACAGATTAAATTCACTCTCACGGATGACAAATTTCACATAGCGCCATCTAGTAATTTTGTATTGTACGACTACCACTTGACTCTAGCGCTGTACACGTATAAACTGAACGATGTCGTTTGGTGACTGTAGTCACCATGGACGGTATAGGCAAGAGTTTTTTTGGGGACTGTAGTCACGATGGACGCTTGAGTGGTTAAACAAATCAGTACAAAAGAAAACCTCAATTTACTTTATTTACCGAACAATTTGTAGCGTTATGTGTAATTTAGTTTGATATTTCAACTGTAATTCCCTAATCATATAAAATTGACATGATTGGGGGGCCAGTTATCGAATGAGAGTTTTATTTGCATTATTTCATGGATAAAATTATTGAACCGCAAATGTTATGAGAACTAGGCTTCTAACTCGTCTGACTACGTCAGTGCCGTAGTAAAACAATCAATCTTTCGTACACGACACGGCAAATACCGTCATGAACTCATGAATTAAATAGCGTAGTTATTATGTACCTTGCTTTGTGTTATGAGATTGTCACGAGCCGCATATTGGCATTATTTACGAATTCATTTCGTTTTGATTTACGACCGTGACTGTAGACAGGAAATTCACAGGAGACATGCATCTCTTTCATCTTGAAACGATATGTTCAGTGCTTCGTCTAATTGGTTTTAAATGGGAATTGAAATTAATACTTGGCGCTGAAGACTGCGCCGGCGCCGTTGCCCGGTATGATTGTTGGCGTTCCCTGTATCTACATTCATGGGATCCCACACTTTCTGTAACCTGGCGTGATTATCTTATGATCTAGAATACCTACTGGCAGCTAGTTCGCCTTCAGCTGTCTCGTCCACTTTGTCCCTCTTTGGCATCCTCAAAGTCCACTGTCCATTGACTCTCGTATCTTCTCAAGATTTGCGAAAGCGCTTTTTTCGGCAATTACAAGGTCTCGCTCCGAGGACAAGTAGGTCAAGGCATCTTTTATCATTGATCTCCCTCAGTTTTTGAATGACAAACCACCTTGAACGGTGGGTACTCCTGGAGGTAGGTATTGGCTATACATAATTTTCCATAGTGGGTGAATCAGTTTCGTACCATTATTTATTTAGGAAAGCGCTTTTACGGATCAGCGAAGATGGCGATTTGTCAAAACGAGAGACGAATTAGTTAATTACAAATCAACACGACACTACCAATTAATTACCCGCCACGGCAGTAATAGGAAAATGGCGTAAATAAATGAGAAGGGTTGGTAATACCTACTTGTTAAAATATGACATTATATAAGGAACTGTGACGTCAAGATTTTGCCACACGCCAACCAGAAGGTCATCATTGTTTCATAATTCAAACTTGAAATACGTTTTAAATAAATTCAGTTAGTTTTTGATTATTTAAATTACTTATTATAATTTAAATTACAATTCACTAAGATTCGTTGAGTAGTAGAGAGAGAAGCAGGCGCGGATCTAGATTTTTGCTCAAGGGAGGCAAATAATTTCTCAGGCTGTGAAAACCCTTTAAAAAAAAACCTTCGCCACTTATTTTCCGTAAACTGAACAATGTATCCCCCTTTTCGAGGATGACGACGATATCTGTATCTTAATAATATACTGTAGATATACAAAGTTAAAATACAGGTTATGAAACTCGAATTAAAGTTTTAGACTCGTACGTCGTTTGGTCGTACAACTGCATCCAATCCTAGAGAGAACTTAATAGGGACTTCATTGTCTATAAGTTCATCATATATGTTCTAAGAAAGTATAGAGTAACAGTATTTATGCTAAAATACCGAAAATAAATGTAAAAGTCGGTGTCGTGGTGCACGATTTGACAACATTTTAAGATAGCTCTACAATTATCTCCACTCGTGAAGACCGTCCATAAAATTTGCGTTTGAGCAATCGTGACTCGACTGCGACAAGAATTTTTCTGGAAACGTCCCTCAGTAACTATTAAATAACAGCTCCATTAGAAGAACAACTATGAACCATCAATGTAAACGACACAAAGTACTTAATAGAATTGTATTACCATAGATCTAGGTCTAATTGTAGGGTATCTAACACCAATAGCGATTAATTTCTGTCATAAACAATGATAATATGTATAATTGTTTCCGTAGAAGGTAGGAACTATTTAGTAATCTGTGGCGGAGGTCCGTTAGTCAAGTTCAGCCGGCGATGACCTCTGCGACTGCACTACTTACAGAACACCTGGTTTGCATACAGATGAAGACATAATTCTTATGTTTTGGTGACGGGCGATGCACATTGCGCATGCGCAGGGTTGTCAACAATATGTTTCAGTACAAAGAAACATGTGTGTGCCAATGTGAACTAGATTTCGTAAACATTCTTGCGTGTTTAAATGATTCATATTGTGATGATAGCGCAATGCATCATAACTTTCCTATACATGGTTTATCTATTCGGTTATCTTAAAGAGGTGCATGTACATTGTCCAAATATAACGAAGACCGTACCTACTTATTTGTCACAGGGTTCTTATTTTCTTTTAATTGATTGCAGTAGGTACTTAACACACTTAATAACACTTATGGTATGAATTATGAGTAATTATGAGACATAGGTGCTGCACACCTGTATTCTTTTGTTATTGAAACTAATGCCATAAAGACCATTTGTATAACAATTGTTTTACCTTCATTTTTACCAAACAGTGCGAAGATGTGCAGTATTGTCTCGCCTTACAATCAAATTTTTTATTGTGATTAACCTAAAATCACTTATAGATAATATCTAAGTACATACTAATCTAAGTACAGAATTTACACTACGTAAAAAAACAACCGACTTCCAAATAAACACTACAAAGTGAAAAATAACTTTAATTTCGGAAGTCGGTGTCTTTGGATCTGTATTTTAGTTTTTTGCCACCGACTTCCGAAATTACAGTTATTTTTTACTTCGTACTGTTTTTTGGAAGTCGGTTGTTTTTTTTTTTGTAAAAAGTTTTTACTATTTAGTGGGTCAGTTTGTAATTTATCTAAGTTACAATAGATTAATGTCAACTGCTCAATCACCTTTTACAAAATATTGCTTTTCCTGATGCAGGGACGTTAATTGTTGAGGAGTTCTCCTAGTAAGAACCAGGAGAACTGGAGCTGATTGAGAAGTCACCATCAGCTCCACTTAACCATACGCATTGTAACGAGCATAAATTGCTTAGCAACCACATTAAAGTACCTAATCGAATCGCAACCCGTGAAATACTACATCATCAGTTCCACTTCACCAACTGGTGCTTTCCGAGAGTAAATGCAAGAGTTACTATAAAAATACCCAAATCCTATAGCGATTTAGGTATTTTTTATAGTAACTCGTGTGTGTACCTATAAAATTTGAGGGTTTCCCTCGATCTCCATGGGACTACCTCATCAGATTTCGACTTGGTGACAATGGGACCACCTCGAGACCATACACTCTCAAACAAAAAAAAAATATTTTTGAAATATTGACGGAGAAATCGGTGAACATACATGACATAAAAAAATAAAAAACATACATTAAGTCGAACATATATAACCTCCTCCTTTTTGGAAGTCGGTTAAAAATAACAACAATAGAGTCGATAGAGTGTTATTTTAGTAACTCCATGGAGCATAAAAAATCAGATAATTATGTTGTGTCCACAATACACGTGCCTACGTAATATGAATAACACTTTTTTACTTCTTTCATAGTAGTAATATTATAAAACAATCACTAATGGCGATACGCAATATAGTAAGAGTAGAACGATATGTACGGTCTAGGAATCTACTAATAATTATGTTGAAGATTTTGTGTGTTTGAACGCGCTAACCTCTGGAACTACGAGGCGGATTTAAAAATTATTTTAGCTTTTGATAGCCCAATTCTTGAGGAAGGTTATATGCTTATTTAAGGAGCTACCTCGAAAATCTGAAATCCTCGAAAACCTAATAAGCGAGCGAAAGTGATGCAATTAATTTTGAAACGCAAAAGAAGAGTGAAGGCTATTATAGTGTGCCAAAACGAATTTACTCCTTTTTTAACGGACTTCAAAAAAGGAGGAGGTTCACAATTCGGATGTTGTTTTTTTTGTATGTTCGGGTATAACTCCCTCATATATAGTCGAAATTGCAAAATTTTTTTTATTCGAAAGAGGTTTATTAACAAAATAAATTAATTAAATTTAAAACTACTTTGAGTAAACTTCGATATGATAATTCTCTATGTTTTAAAAATTCCATTGAATAACTCTTAAGCTTTACGCCGTGATGTAGAAAAAAGTAAAAAAATATAACTTTGCAGACTTTTTGGATCGAAAAAAATTATACATGATACTAGACCAAAGAGTCAAAAAACATATACCAAAACGTTAAATCCCTATTCCACATACTTAACTAGTTACACTAAATTAAAAAAAAACACATTTTTTTTCAATAGGACCATAAGGAGGCGACCAAAAATTAAAAAGTCAGAAAGAACGCTTAGCGAAAACGAAGTAATATCGCGGGCAGGCGATGCGATGCGACAGGGACAGGATCGAGGAAACAAGAAATCTCACGCGAACAAAGTCGCGGGCAGAAGCTAATAATATTATAAAACAAAAAGGCTCATGCACACAGAGTATAACGATAAGTACGCTCTACGAATAATAAATAAGAAAGTGGAAATTGTTTAATATTCCACATCAGAGCTCAACAAAACTGTAGTTTATATAATAAGTGGAACCTTGTTCTGTCAATCAATCTTATTAACCCATGAGTCTATCGTTCAATATTTATGACATCGTAGCATTTCAGGTAGTGCTAAGTGCCGTGGTAAAATGCAGGTGTCGCTGGACTTCGCGTCGTTTATTGAGTGGGTGTTAACTAACAACCCTAATACCAGTAGCACTGTATATTAAACCCTTATTATTTTTAGTAAGGAAAGGAGGGTACTTATAACAAGACTTCTTACAATAAGTACTACCTATGTGATGTGATGACTTAAGTATTTTCCAGAAGGTAAAGCAACGATAACTGACGTCAATTCGTGGATGGGTGCCTAGGTCTCCATGGCTCGGAAAGCACGTCAACCTGATGATCCTGACTGTCATTCGGATGGTAGGCCTTTGGCAAGCGTTATCTACGGGTTAGTCTGAGGCCCGAAAGTCTGACACTTAGTCTTAAGAATGGGTATTGTGTTACCCAGTATCTAACTGGGTTGTGGAGGCCAGATAAGTCGCTCCATGTAAAATACTGATATTCAGCTGCATCCGATTAGACTGTGGTTGTACATTAGTACATTACGATATTAGTGCGTAAAGATGGTTATAACATGCGAGGCGGAATTTCAGCCCGAGCCGAAGGCGAGGGCGTAATTGAGCCGAGCATGTTATAACCATACGCACGTATATCGTACGACGTTTTTTAACACATTTGCGAGGAAACAGAAAAAAAACATTTTATATTTTGTTCATTTTTAATTATTGAAACAGTTAGTGAAATTACAATTGTTAAAATGATATGTAGTTGTAGTTGGTTTTTTAATTATGTTTTTATTATTATTATTACTATTCATAATGTCATTGTTTTGTGTTAGGGTAAATGTTGGAGACGACGAAACTTCTTGAAAGGCGGCAGAAGAGCATTGTAATTCGTCATTAGTTGTAACTTGTAAGTAAAAAAGTATCATCAGTAGAAGAGGGGCGCGGCTCAGGGCAAAACTTCTTTGTTTGTGGCTTCAAATTTATTGTCTGAGTTATTTTGGCACTTATATTTGCTTTGTTTTGATGGAATCTTTAAATTACCGAATAAACTGTTTTTTTTTTAATTTTAAATAAACTCAATCTGTGAATGCACACTGTTGCTTACTGACTGGCGCCGCGCGGCGATTAGTTCGAAATTTGAATAGCAACAGCGCGCTGCTCTTTTAGCTGGAGTCGTGCGGCGGCGATCAGTTCCAAATTTGAAATGGCAAATAATGCTGTTATGGAATTTGTATGGACTATAACTTAACTATTTGCTTTGATAACACACGCGTTTTTTATGACCCTCTTTACATATTTAAAACCGGTGGAATTACATCAGCTTTACGAGCAAGGGTGTTAAAATAGTACATTACGATATTAGTGCGTAAAGATGGTTATAACATGCGAGGCGGAATTTCAGCCCGAGCCGAAGGCGAGGGCGTAATTGAGCCGAGCATGTTATAACCATACGCACGTATATCGTACGACGTTTTTTAACACATTTGCGAGGAAACAGAAAAAAACATTTTATATTTTGTTCATTTTTAATTATTGAAACAGTCAAATTACAATTGTTAAAATGATACGTAGTTGTAGTTGGTTTTTTAATTATGTTTTTATTATTATTATTACTATTCATAATGTCATTGTTTTGTGTTAGGGTAAATGTTGGAGACGACGAAACTTCTTGAAAGGCGGCAGAAGAGCATTGTAATTCGTCATTAGTTGTAAATAAAAAAGTATCATCAGTAGAAGAGGGGCGCGGCTCAGGGCAAAACTTCTTCGTTTGTGGCTCCAAACTTATTGTCTGAGTTATTTTGGCACTTATATTTGCTTTGTTTTGGATGGAATCTTTAAATTACCGAATAAACTGTTTTTTTTTAATTTTAAATAAACTCAATCTGTGAATGCACACTGTTGCTTTCCCGCCATTTTAACAGCGCGCTAGCGCTGCCTACTGCCGGTCGATTCTGTAAAAATCTCACCGTGAAAACTTGGGTGATGTGAGTTTGTGTTTGCTAGGAATTGGCACTATTGACAACTCACTCCACGCTCACTTCACTTTTCACGGTGAGATGGTTACAGAATCGCACTGCTGTACTGACTGGCGCCGCGCGGCGATTAGTTCGAAATTTGAATAGCAACAGCGCGCTGCTCACTAGCTGGAGTCGTGCGGCGGCGATCAGTTCCAAATTTGAAATGGCAAATAATGCTGTTATGGAATTTGTATGGACTATAACTTAACTATTTGCTTTGATAACACACGCGTTTTTTATGACCCTCTTTACATATTTAAAACCGGTGGAATTACATCAGCTTTACGAGCAAGGGTGTTAAAAAATGTTTTACAAGGTTTTGTATACATAATATAATTATATGTGAAGACGATGCACCTGGAATAAAAGAAGTCTACCCAAAAAAAAAAATAAGAATTAAAAATGAAGCAATTACAGGTAAATCAATTATGTGATAGATACATGGTGCTCACATATTTACAAATATTGGAAAAGTAGATGATTTTTCTAGAATTTTAACAAGCGTGTGAGTTACTGTAGTCACAGATTGTAAAAATCAATGTCATAAAAATTTTAAAAATATAAATTACCATGCATGCATGCATGCATGGTTGACCTTCATGCATGCCTCCAATGTAGATACGCGAAATGACCTAATTAAATCAAACGCCATTGTTTATTTCAATATAACAAACGTAAATATAAAAGCTGTGATTGCTCTTGGTTCAAGTCCAACTGACATAAATTCTTTTTATGGTTGGTCGTTGGATCCAAGCGTGCAGCGCCAATTTTCGTTTAATTATAACATTTAAACTGCATTCAACATTTAATGACGTTTTGCATATGCATCTGAATTAAAAGTGAATCAATTAATAATTTTGCATCACAGTATGTTGAAACTGCAGGCAATGAACGCTAAAGGAATTCTTGGCAAACAAACGATTTCAAGTTCTTTTGCAACACTGCAGTTTTCGCCTACTTACCAACCCAAATGTGGATAAACGCTTTGTCGAGTAAAGCCTTAATAATACCTAATTAATGACGACATCAGCTGACATTAAAAAAACTGTACAACCTCAGTTTACTGTAATGATTATGAATAATTAACATACTTAATAGATATTATTTCGTATTACGACACATTTACATAGGTATAATTATGTTATATTTCCAACAATTTTGTTACATGTAATTTGGGCGATTGTCACGTAAAAAAGCAGTACGCATTTATTTATTTTTGTATTGTCATTTTGTTTTGATTATAAAATTCCCATAGTCAGTAAACACAAAGGTTTTAGAAACCAGAACAGCCAGAACTATCTCGAACCTATAGGCAGTAACACAAAATCTCTCAGGATGCATCATAGTAATATACACACAATGGAATAGTGATTATCTCAGACCCTATCTATTTACATATCTGAAGAGGCATCATACATTAGCATGCCAACTGACCAACGTCAGTTCAAGTTGTATAACAAGACTATTTTATAGGTTTACAACGATTTCAAACCCGTTTTACAGTGCATTACCAATTTACAGCATGTACGTTGAATAACGACGATCATTATTTTGTATTTATCCTAATTCATTATTTTGATGGTTACAATAAGCTTCAATCAGCTGAGCAACTGTGTCAAATGGAATTAAAGAAGTGAGAGTGAAAAAATCATTAGGCATGTCTTCTCTTATCTCCCTGAAATAGGCTCTATTATGGACATTTATGGGCTCCTGTAGATATCCTATATTTCCGCCTATTTCAGGTACCTAAGAAAATCAACTCATGTAGGTACCTACCCGTAGGTACCTACATGAGTTGATTTTTGTCGCCGTAGCGCTGCAACTGCCGACAAGATGGAATTAACTTTTCTTTCATTTGATATTTTTTGTACCGTATTTTTAAATGAGTATATTAGAGGAAGTCTTAAAGTGACACGGTGACTAAAAAGTTATGTTGAAATCGGTTGTCATGTTATGGGCATGTAATACGGAGGTGTTTGGAAAATTTTGTAGTAAAGTATGAACGTGGATAGCTTTAAATCAAGGAAACGATGGATGGACGGTGTGAAAGATGATATGGCTAATTGGCTGGAAAGGAGGTGACCATCGAGATGACGACTAATAGATAAGTATGAAAGAAAAAGACATGTTGCGCCGATGCCAAACTAGGTACCTACTTAGCTTGCTTACCTTGGTTTTTCTATATATTTTCAGTATTAACTACTCAATCTAGGTGTCGGTTAATAAATAAAGGTAAACAAATTAATTTTGACATGATTTGTCATGTCAAAATTAATTCGTTTACCTGCAATACCGGTTGTATTGCAGGTAACGTAGATACGTACCTACTTAGGACACCTATATTGAGTAGTTTATACCGTAGCTCAAATTATGTCAAAATTAATTTGTTTACCTCCAATACAATCGTTAGGTAAGGTAAATATGTACCTACTTAGGTGTAGGTATCTACCCGTTCGCGATATTATTAAAGCACCATAAAAAACTTTGCGCACCAAACTGTGAAATCAGTGTAATTATGTTTGTAATCATAATATTCATTACGGTGCCTATACATGGCAGTTACATTGTTCGAAAAATAACTGGCTAAATCTAAATAGTCCTCAGATGTTCTATTGTCACTTTTGTTTCAGTTTCAATAAACAATGTTCTCTTTTGGCTTATTAGTTGATTCGCACGAGTTTACTCGCCTGAAACGGAGAATTGTCACTTTAAAATACAATATTATTTTTTGTATAGGCAACTCCCACGAAGTTAATTTATTAGTGAGCGAGTCGACAACTCCAGAAATATGTAAAAGTATTCGGCAATTGGCACATTTTGAATTTTATAGAAAAAAAAAAAATTATTAAAAGTGACGATTTGCCCGTTTCGGGCGAGTAAATTCGTACAAATATACTATAAGCCTCTATTATAAGAGGAACCTTCGTGAGCACCTACTACCGATCGGTCTTGGTGGAGTTCGAATTTACCTGTACAAACCTATGATTTATTTGTCTGTAAAACTTAATAATTAGCTATTGTTTATTCCTCAATGTTCATAACTAGATGATCTTCTAGAATCCACACAATCATGTCTATTGTAGATAATTTATTATATACTTACGTACTCGTACATACGATTGTGTCTAATGAGGTGCCTACTTACGTCTATCTATCTGAGATACATATTTTTTCTTATATACCTATGGGTAAGGTATGTCGTAAAAAGTGCCTACCTATTTTAAACCCGTGGGTAAATTTTTTCTACAACGTTTTTTATAGGCAAGCTCTAAAGATATCTATTTGGCAATTAATTTGCATGTCATACATATTTCAAGTCATTCTTATTAGGATTGCATTAATAAATAGCTAAGCAAAAAAAAAAACTATAATATACCTACACTCTAGTCTAGATACCTACAGTCACCAAAAGAGATATTAACCAGGGTCGTCGAATATAGTTGAAGTAAACTTCAACTGATAAATGAATTGTTTGGTTTCTATTAATTATATTAAAATTTATTCAAAAACATCCACCGGTTTCGTACTAAACTTCAACAATATCCGATGACCTTGGTTCCTTACCTGTACACACTGAATATTCTATTAGATCCCAATTTTAGTTATTTTCCTCCTAACGGATTTTCCGACTATTTAAATTTTCAGTGCAAAAATAATTATTCATTTTATTTCTTTACCTATCAATTCACTCATGAATTATGTGACTTACTATTATTCTGTATGGGAACTGCTGTAATCCTCATATCTGTAAGTGAACAGAGACAGATTAGGCAGCAATCACTCAACTTAAAATGCGTGATTTTAACATGCAGTTTTATTAGTTTCACTTGTCAAGTCAATTTAGAAGTCAATTTTAACCTACTTCTAAGTGTCGTATCGAAATTAAACTTTGTATGTATATGTAGTTCGGATGACAAAACTATAATTTGTTATCGTAGAGCTAACCTGATGATGGAGCCAGGAGGTGGTTAGTAGAACTCGTCAGTGGCTACTAGTAAGCCCCTCGACTTTGGGCTCATATGAATTGTTTTGACGAGTCCAATAGATTGGGCTTGGTAACGAAGATCTGGTGATGGAGCCAGAAGATAGATACTGGAACTGTTTAGTGACTACTAGTAAACCGCTCGAGTTTGAGTTTGTTTGACTGGTTTTAGTGCTGTGGAGCTTGAAATATCCCACCCAAGCCAAGGTGAGAAAGGTACCGAGGACTGAATGGTATAATGAGGGTGGTTAAAAATGCCACATCGCAAGCGTCAACTCAGGGCACTGGGCGAAACTCTGTTGTAGTTAGCCTTGCCTTCCTACACGGACCACTGGGGAGGACGATTGTTGAATTGTCTGCTACTCGTGGGGACAATATGAAGTTAAACAATAATAAAAAAACTAAAACGACTAGAAATAGAAAAACAAAAGCGCAAAGAAAAAAACTCAACTGTGTGAGACCGAAATATTATTAAAACATAAAACCATAACATAAAAATTAATTTTAGTCCAAATTCCAATCTCTTGCATGGGTACATTACCAGTCGACAGTGATGCGGATGAATTTTCGACGCTATTTTTTTGTTTCTGTATAGTTTTAGTTAAGTTAGAATTTAATTTTGTTATTTTTACCTTGCAATCATTATAAAATATTCTGTTTTCATCTCAATAAACTTCTAAGTTGTTTTACTTTAGTCCAAATCCATTTAGCAGTGTCTGCGCGCAAGCGTAACAAAAAACATACAAAAAATAAAATCTTTAAATGCTCAACAATTAATTAACGCACGTACCTACTGCTACTAAAACTCCTATCGATTACACTTTTTTTTTCTTATAACCTATACGTTTACCTGTGGACAGCGTTGTGGGTCATTAAAATCGTTTTGTTTAATTGGACGTAGTTAAGCAGAAAGGACTCAATCCACAATATGTCACTTTTGAGTTATGGGCGTTTGAAGTTTTAGCTGTAATTTCTCTAACAAAATGTTAAAATGTTTTAAATGTTTCCCCTATATTATTAAGAAGATAGTTTATATTTTATTTTTCCATCAAAATAATGATGTATTTTGTAATAGATTTCGAGATATTAAGTGAAATGTGGGTTGAGTCCTTACAATTAAACTCAAGTTTGTAAAGACAGGTATTTTTTATTACTTTCTCAGAATGGACTCAAAACTACCCATCGACTAGAAAATATGCTATTAAAAAAAAATAAAACAAGTATTATTATAAAAAACGTTATATAATTATTGACCTTAATCATAAAGTTAACAAAATCACGTAAAAACGCCATAATTCAAATAAAGAAAAGAAAAAACAGCGCAAAGATAAGTGCTCATATCAATTTCCCTCATCTTCCAAATCAAAGTCGAGAGTTGGCCCGTATCCATCAACATCCTCGTTGATACAGCTGTTTCCTTTAAGGTTATTATAAAATGCGTGACAATCTTCGGGTATTAAAGTAAACATAGATCTAAGATCTTTGAGCTTTGCTTGAGGAATGGCTTTTCCCTGGGGCCAAAGAACTTCAAAAACTTCTTCTGAAAATTGGATTGTAACCCCTTTGTTTCTTTTTGACAAATCTTCTTTTGAATATCTCCACTCTCTGACGTCATAGTAATTAAGTATGGATCTTCTTTTTTCAACAAAATTTGTTTAGTTGTTAGCCAGTTTACTTTTTCTTTATTTGTACATTTATTTTGCGTTTAACTATTTTTTTTTCAATTTTTTTTGTACTTAAAAAATCTTCTTCATTCTAGTAACTTTAAGGGGTTTTTTCTTTTTACAGATTTCTTTGATTTTTATGATATTCATATATTCTTCTACGGTGTAAATACGCTCGTGATGCTTAAGCTCCCATTCAATCTTGCTGAAATCAGTGTCGTTAGGCAAAAAGGAATGGCCGTTTTTTTTTTCAAGTATAAGATTTATTACGTACCTACATATAGTTAACCGCAAAATATGTACAAATAAAGAAAAAGTAAACTGGCTAAAACTAATCAAATTTTGTTGAAAAAAGAAGATCCTTACTTAATTACTATGACGTCAGATAGTCGAGATATTCAAAAGATAGGTTTGTCAAAAAAAAAAACAAAGGGGTTATACCTAATCCAATTTTCAGAAGAAGATTTTGAAGTTCTTTGGCCCCAGGGAAAAGCCATTTCTCAAGCAAAGCTCGAAGATCTAAGATCTATGTTTACTTTGATGTTGATGGATATGGGCCAACTCTTCGACTTTGATTTGGAAGATGAGGGAAATTGATATGAGCACTTATCTTTGCGCTGTTTTTTCTATTCTTTAAATTTGAATTATGGCGTTTTTACGTGATTTTGGTAACTTTATGATTAAGGTCAATTTATTTACCTATACCTATAACGTTTTTTATAATAATACTTGTTTTTTTTTAATAACGTATTTTCTAGGCGATGGGTAGTTTTGAGTCCATTCTGAGAAAGTAATAAAAAATACCTGTCTTTACAAACTTAAGTTTAATTGTAAGGACTCAACCCACATTTCACTTAATATCTCAAAATCTATTGCAAAATTTATAGTTATTTTGATGGAAAAATAAAATATAAACTATCTTCTTAATAATATAGGGCAAACATTAAAAAAAATTTAACTTTTGGTCAGAGGAATTACAGCTAAAACTTCAAACGCCCACAAACCAAAAGTGACATAAGTATTGTGGATTGAGTCCTTTCTGATAAACAAAACGAAATATTTTATGTCAGTAAACCTATATCACAGAAACAACCCAACCTGTTTGAGTCGATTCAGTTATTTGATAATATGATGTTTCCAATCAAAACTAATTCTTAGAAAAGATCCAAACTGTTTGAGTTTATTCTGGTTTATCGACCTTAAGAACATACTCATAGAAATGTCATTACTCAGAAACAATTCAAGCGGACTGAGTTCGTTCAGCAAATACATTTTGTATGCTCTTCATACTGTGGGTTGAGTCAGGGTAGTGAGAAAACTAGTTTTCGTGTTCATTTTCAAAATAGGGTTTTCACTACATGATAGATTCGACCCTCAGGAGTACGATGGCATACTTAACTCAATTTTGACCAAAGTGTGGATTGAGTCCTTTCTGCTTAACTACGTCCAATTAGTTGTAAGTTCTTATAATGTAACAGTTTGCTGTTCCTTTAAATAAATAAAAAAAAACCTAATTAAACATATATAATGAGGCGAATGAAATGCCCGAGAAGCGGACAAGTTCTCAAAGACAAGTTACTAAGGTTACGATGGCTAGTATGGCTCGCAGGCAAGGGCAACACAATCGGTGGAATGCTAGCTAAGCCAACTGTAAATGCATTCTGTACCAGTATAATAAGACTAAAAAGTAAAAATGTATAGTTTAAAAAAACTAAATAATACGCTTTTATCACGCACTAAAAATGATAAAATAAATAAATTGACTTGTATTAGTTACGGTATAAGTAAGTATGTAGATACCTATGCATTTTACCCTTGTCAATATTTTAGCTTCATTGTAGAGAAGACGCAAACATAATTATGTTTTTAAACATATCGTCGGTGTTATTAGTGAGCTTGCCACATGTAGTTAAAAAAACAAAACGTCATAAAATATTTAATTTGGCTTGTTTTATAAACCCAATGGTTAATTCAAAAAGCGTGGAGCGCTTTTTGGTTGTGTGTAAATACTTTTAATTAGTTGAAAAAAAGCACTCCACGCTTTTTGAATTAGCCATTGGATTTAAAAGAAGTCAATTTAAATATTTTATGATTTTTAGTAGGTACGTGATAAAAGTGTGATTTTTACTTAATATTTTTATTTAATACAATGTTGAAAGGATCCCGGATCCAATATATCTACAGATGCCTACTAAACATAGGTAAAAACTGATGACGTCATGAATTATGATGAAGACATGGGTTCCTTCATTCATAATTAAGTACTCGTATCATGCAAGACACGTGCTTAATGCCGTGTGACATATTAAAATTAATGATTATTTGTATTGTGTTAGGATTGTAACCAGCCATTAAAATAATCCATTGTAATTTATTGGTTGTCATAAAGTATTATATTATAAATAATACATATAATTAACAAAGTAGACACGTGACGCCCCGTAACGGATGCAAAGAACTCACTATTAATTAGTAATCTATCGTGATCTAGGCTATACCTACATGGTTATTTATGTCTAACAATCCATAGTTTGTTAGGTATCCGTGTGATTCGAACGAACGTACCTAGCTTAGGTATACAGGACATGGACGCGCAAATTATAAAAATGAATTCAGCACATGATAGACCCCTAGCTAGACATTAACGTCGGTTATCAAAAAAAAAAAAAAAACTGTTTCCTAGGAAAGTGCAATACCTACGCGGTTAAAATGAATAGGAATAGCTTATTTTTTTTTTTTTCTGTTTATTTATTTAGGGACATTTATGATCGCAATGCGTATGTCAGTCCCATCGTAACCTAATATTAATATATAATATAATATTATTAATAATATTATATAATATTAATATACCTAATATTACCTAACTACATATTTACTAATTTTTTTTTATTTAAGCGACGAAAAATTTCGACGCAGGGATGTTCAGTATCAGGTACTGAACAGGTAACTGGTAACAGGTAACAGGTGGTGGTGGTGGTGGTGGTGGTGGTGGTGGTGGTGGTGGTGGTGGTGGTGGTGGTGGTGGTGGTGGTGGTGGTGGTGGTGGTGGTGGTGGTGGTGGTGGTGGTGGTGGGTGGTGGTGGTGGTGGTGGTGGTGGTGGTGGTGGTAACAGGTTGCGCGTCGATGTTCCTACCACCATAGTATACGGGGTCAAATTAAAATAGCTAGCGAAACTCAGCAAACGTGATTAGTATCGAAATCAGAACATGATAAAAAATAATTGTTGGTAAATTATTTTGAGGTCAACGACCGTATGTAGTGCATTTAATTGCTAGAACGATCAGTTCGAAAATCTGTTTTTGTTTCTATACACTTCACAGACGTGATAGAATATCAATATCTAATTCTAAACAGGAAAAAACAGGTTTTCTCAGCTTATTTTGTGATGCATGAAGAAGCCACTCCGTGTAGCGCAGTTTGTTAAATTCCAGCGCTCGGCGCTTCCTGGACAGTCACACCCAATATTTGGCTGGCCAATTTTTCCCTTGCGGTGGTAGGGATTAACGCCCGCCTGGTTTTGCGACCGGTTCGAGTCCGGCGTCAAGTAGCTGCTGTGTTTCGTCGATGCGTGGGAGTTCCAGTGCCTTAGGCATCTTCTGGGCACGCTCGTTCCATCATAGACCTTATCCATCGCTTTCCATCAGGGGCGATCGAGGTCAAGAGCAGGCCCATTCAGAAATTAAAAAAAAAACAGTGGCACTCCGGGAGTGCCGACAGAAGCGAAAACAAAACACAAACAGAATACTTTGCCATCACTCACTGACTATCACTATTATCGGATTTAAAACCGAGTACATCCCGAGGACAGCCGAACACATCCGAATGTAGCGCGGTGTCGCTAACAGTGTAGCGAGTTCAATGGTTTTTCCCCATCTCAAAAAATGTCCAACGCGCCTTAATAAGTTTTCACTTAAAAAGAACTTATAAGTACTTTGCTTAAGCTTTATGTAACAACACTACCAACGGTCGATGACCCCTAAATAAATTATTATAATGTTTAAATAAATTCCATCACGTCTGCTGAGTTCCGCTAGATAATTTAATTTGACCTTGTATAGGTACCCAGTTACTCACACTCGTGAACCATGTCTATAGATTAATTAAAACCAAGTTCACATAGGTTGAGATACAAATAAAAAACCAATAATGACTGTACTTATCACTACGTAGCGTGCAATTTTCCAGCAACTATGTCATTAGTTATTAATCGATTTGTCATTTTCATGAACTGATACATAAGTTAGATGCCTGCAACGAATGTGTGGCATGTTTACATGACAGTAGCACATGAATAGATTCTATTCATGTGACAGTAGTTTAGCATTTCTATTTTCTTTTCTATTTATTCGAAATTAAATGTACTTAAGTTAAATAAATAGGTAGGTAGGTCACATCTGTCTGCTTATAATCAGAGTCAAATTGAATTAGATTTCGAAACTCTACAGACAAGTTGGGTTTCGATAATTATCTAATCATGATAAAACAAAACAAAGACTTTTTGTGGGGTCAATGACCGCAGTTAGTGTAGTCATTTAAAACATCAGTTTAAAAAACAGTAAAACACGATAAAACAAAAGAAATCAGATTTTCTCAACTCAAACTTAAAATAACAACACTCATAGCGGTTGTTGACACCCCAGAAACCACATTAAAATATTTTTATTTTATAGTCATGTTTAGATATCTCATCACATCTGCAGTTTCACTAGCTAATTTAATTTGGCGCTGTATTTGGACTTCTTCCGAAAGAACCCTGTGAAATTACCTAATTTTAACATTATAATATAGGTGGACCTAACCTGGACCTGCCGGTCGATTCTATAAAAATCTCACCGTGAAAACTTAGGTGAAGTGAGTTTGTTTTTGCTAGGAATTGACACTATTGACAACTCACTCCACGCTCACTTCACCTAAGTTTTCACGGTGAGATGGTTACAGAATCGCATTGCTGGACCAAAATATCACTATTGTCTTGATGTAGGTAGGTATATGTTCCAAAATATCACTATTGTCTTATACCGATGTCAGTTTTGTTAACATTTCTTCCCAACGAGACATAAAACCTAAAATGATCCAAATAGCAGGTAAGTGTCCACTCACGGATTAGTAAATCAACGCCATCAAGAGTCTTAGATTAGTCCGGCTTCATGTAACCACAATGTTTAGAAAAAATATGAATAGGAACCCTAATCAGCGAGTCGAGTGACATATCATATTAAAAATGACATATTGAAAATTAAAATCGTTTTTCTTGTCTGTCTGTCTGTGTCCGCGTTGTTCTAACTTTTGCAACGGTCTTTGATGGGTGTGCACCATAATTTAGCGAATTTATTCCGGAAGGTTTATATGCAATAACATAAAACTTACATCTATCGAAGAAATCTGGATGTTTTGTAAAGTCGTAAAAACCGTGCGAACCATGGGCGTGTCACCAGTCACTAGTTTTATTTATAAAATACCCACTACCATTGACCACAAGGATCATTGACACGTAGACTTACTCAACCTTGTAAGCTTCGAAAAAGGATGTAAGGTTTTTCTATAGAACTTTTTTGTCATTTGACGGTGCTCCAAAATTATGAATCTTTGGGTGGGTGCACTCTGCTGTCTCAACATTCTTGTCTGTATCGTAATTTTTAAGAGATAATGATTCGGTTACTAACGTTTCAATAGTTATTATTTAATCCAAATGAGTTAATTACCTATTCTAAAACAAAACAATATTAGATACGTAAACAGATAGCTTTCCATACGTATGTCGGTAACCACTTTCATAAAAAGCCCTTTCTCCTTATATTCATCACTAGTTTTTGCCCGCGGCTTCGCCCTCGTGGATATGAGTCGGAAGGTATACCACGAGAACGTTCTACCGGGATTAAAAGTAATTAAGTAACCTATGTGTTCCATGTAATCCAGGCTAAAGGGCTCAACGAATTTTGATGAAATTTGGCACACAGATAGTTTAATTTGGGTGCCAAATTTCGTCCAAATTCGTTCAGCCGTTTTTGCACCAATCCGGAACATACATCCAGAGAAACGGACAAAAAATCTAAAACCCATATTTTCGGCATCAGACTCGTTCCCACATCTCGTAGAAATATTTTTTTTTAATATTTAATGTACAGTTTTGACTCCGTTGCTATTTTATTAGATGTTCAGATTAATCATAAATAAATTATTTTTAAAACGATGACCAATTTAAAGAGAAGGCTGACTCGTTATTTGGCCAAAGATTTAGCATTGCCATTCAGCATGGCAATGCTACCATTCTTCTGGGCACGATTCCAAACGCGGATCCGGATTTCACGACGCTTAAGTGTCCTTTTGTTTTTTTTTGTTATTATTTTTTATTGCTTGGACCTGCTCTTGACCTTGATCTCGCCTGGTGGAAAGCGATACCATGGATGAAGTCTATGACGGAACCAGCAAGCCCAGAACATGCCTGTTCACTATTGCTATGAAGGCTGATGCGTCATAACTACGTGGAAAGCAACTTAGCCGCTGTCAGAGAGTTCAACACTTTGGCTGTGAGAAAATTAATTGTGTAGGAAAACCGCTGAGTACAGTTAGTCGGTATGTCGACCAAATGCGGATGGTACCCAGCAGTATGTCTCTTAGTGCGGTAGTGAAAGTGAGATTGTGGGATCAGCCGGTCGATTCTGTAAAAATCTCACCGTGAAAACTTAGGTGAAGTGAGTTTGTTTTTGCTAGGAATTGACAGCTCACTCCACGCTCACTTCACCTAAGTTTTCACGGTGAGATGGTTACAGAATCGCACTGCAGGTCGTGAAGCTCCTGCGCACACTTTTCCAAGTCTAGTCTGTAGAAGACCGACAGGCAAGCAACATTACGCCGATGAACCAGGCTGTGTAGCCTAGCCCCCAGCGCCTCGTCGCCTATGAGCCTTTTTACTCTGCGTTTCACCGAGTCAAGTGCAGCAGCAAACTGGTATTTTGTTGAGCCATCCCATAAAGTGGGTGGTAGTTTTTTTTAGTTAGTCACCTACCTATCTAGTTGAGTACCTACCGTAAATAGCTTAGGTACTCAAGTGTTTAGGTATATTACGGGGCAGAAACATGAATGATTAAGCAAACTAAGTAAAATTCAAGTATGAGTACCTACATAGATACTTCACACAGTACACATCAATTGTATGTTTGTCTATTAATAAAATAAATATGAAGGCTCCTTCAAACAGGCGCGACACGCGATAAAATCGCGCGCGACACAATGGCACCGCAAGTCGCGCACTGTCTGTCGCGCCTGTTTGTCTGTTTGCCTTGATACGTAGTTAGGTATATTATTACGTATAAGTATATATAAGTTCCTGCAAAAATATATTATCCTATCTATTCGATGCATGGGAATTTGAAATTTTGTTCTGGAAAATGAATGGGTTTATTTGTGTCACTATTATTAGTGACACAAATAAACCCATTCATTTATACTCTATGATAATACCTATATTTAAACCCTGACTATCTTTGCATCCGTTTTGTTTACCGAAGTAAAAAATTCAATCGACTCGAACTTGAGCAGCAAAAAATATTGTACATAATAATTATATTTGTTTGATTCAGACACTTGGGTATCTAATTATTATTCACGATGGATTAGTAAATAAGATAAGATAGCTAGAATTTCAGTACTTACCTTTGTATGTATAATAGGCACAATATTACATAGGTATCTATTTACCTCAGTGTAAGATGGTAATGTAGATACTTAAATCAAAGTGATATACAGCGTATCTTATTCAGCGTAACTGCCCTTGAGTGGCGTGATCAGTGGTGACCCCATAGGGTGGCCCAGGTAACTGCCGCAACTTATTACGAATTGTGTGTCATAGGATCCAAGGCAGACAGGCGCTTTATTTTGTGTAAATTATTTCATCACCACTGCTCTCAAAACGGTGAAGGAAAACATCGTTAGTAAACCGGTATGTCGTAGAACCAAAAATTCGAAGACAATATGTGACTTCTACCACCCCGCACTGGGCACGCGTGGTGACTGCTACCTCTAGAAGAGAGGAGGCCTCAGGTGTCCCATGCAACAGTGGGAACATTATAAGCTGATTATACTAGTTAGGTACCTAGTATTATAATAGATATGACAGGAAGCGCGTAACGCCCGGAACTACCTACAGATGTTTCAGCATTACCAGTTACATCGCATTTTCATATTACAGTCGCGTTTGAATTATTGGCTTATTACTTTTGGGGCTTTTTATCTTCATGTCAAGGTAAACCCTCATTCATTATGCAAGCAATAAACTTAATTAACATAATTATATCACATAACCGTAGCAATCTGCATTTAAATCTTCTTTGGTTTATTCTAGTTCTAATTATCTCAATTTATGGGCCATATAAAATTCTAATTAACCCCTAATGTCAGTTACCTACTACGTGTGCATGCATATTTATCATCATCTGCCTAGCCTTTTCCCAACTATGTTGGGGTCGGCTTCCAGTCTAACCAGCATGCTTATATTATATTATATTAGCAAAATATGTTTTGTTCAAAATTGTACTACATTCTTTTTATAACGTGTTTTGAGATATTGAGATAGTAGGTAGGTTACGTATCCATAAAAACTTATGGCGAAAGGTGGAAATCTCCCCCCTTAAATAAATACCAGTACCTATTAGGTAGGCTTACTTATGCTTAGATTCCATAACCGAAGAACACCGAACTACAAAGTTGTGAACTTGTGACACTATCTATCAATATCAGCAACGGTTTTGTAAAAGCCATAATACATTTTAAACCTTCGTGCTGTAATGTTGTTCACGTTTGCGTGCCTCTTGACGGACGCTCAAGTTTGCAATTTTGGCGATTATTCAGCGAATTGATAAATCGATACCTTACTACGTGTTTCGTTCGAAATTCTGAATCTTCACGACCTTTAGAATACAGATATTGATATAGGTACACAGTGTAGGTACCTATTAATAAACTACTTAGGATCTATCTAACAGGGATAGGTATAATAGGGATCGGATAGGATCTATCTTAATAATTTATTAATAGGTATCTCATTCGGTTTCCTATAACTCCTTAGGTACAAGGTATATTCCAAAAAGCGGCGGAAAACTTGTCAGGAACCACTCACCTAAGAGATAAAACCAAACTGACCTAGACAAAATCAAATTGGTTGCTCAAACGAAATCAAACTAGTTGCTAATTTAATTTTATTGTAAAATGTATTCTTTTTACGACTTCAAAAAAGGAGGTTATCAATTCGACACGTTTGTATGTAATATTATTGGAATTGCATTATATTCACATATGATATTATTAGGGCTTCCAAACAAATATACAAAATTTTATAGATGTATGTATGTATGTTTGTCCACGCATTTCTCCGCAACTATTAATCGGATCGTGACCATATTTTTTATTGGCTTACACTTACTCCAACTTAGGGAACAGTGCAAGTTTCATCAAAATCGATTCAGTAATTTTCAAGATATGGACTAATACAGTAAGAAGTGTGACAGCCTGGCTTATTGATACGAGCTATGGGTTCAGTGTCAAAGGGAAAACATCTCAAAACCTTGGTCCAATTCTAGTGCAATACATATTTACAACGAAATTATTACCTACCTACTTATTACAAAAAAATATTCCAGTGTTTACTTAAAACTAAAAATTACGAAATAAAAAAGTAATTTATAAAAGTTAAATCGACTTCAAAAAGAAATTAACTCAAAATTATGAATAACTTTAAATTCGGAAGTCGGTGGCAAAAAACTAAAACTAAAATACAGATCCCAAGACACCGACTTCCGAAATTAAAGTTAAGTTTCTGGGTTCATTTATTTTTGAAGTCTATTTAACTTTTTTAAATTTCTTTTTTAGTTTGACATTGATTTACATTCTGCATTACTTTAACTCTACACACTGACTTATTAATTGTTAATATTTAAGAAAATCCACTTTTATAATGTTTGTAAATATGTGAGCATCATGTATCTATCACATAATTTTATTTTATCTGTCATGGTTTAATTTTTAATTATTTTACTTATTGTGGTATATTAATTTTATTCTAGGTGCATCGTCTTCTCATATATTAAAGGAATATAATTAATGTATGCAAAATATTGTAAAACATTTTAAAAGAGTAACGGTGGAGTTTCTGGCCCATTCTTCTCCATGCGAAAACTACCTTTTGGAAGGGGAGACTAGAATCGATTCTATTTTATTGTATTTTTTAACGTTCAAAAGTGCCTTTTATGTGTCAACTAGCTGCGCCCCGCGGTTTCACCCATATAAGTGCCGATCCTGTGGGAATATCGGGATAAAAACTATCTCTGCCAAATTTTATTGTAATCCGTTCAGTGGTTTAGGCGTGAAAAGGTAACATACAGACAGACAGCCTAGAGTTACTTTCGAATTTATAATATTCTAGTATATGTATACCTAGTATGGATTAGTATGGATTTGACATACCTAAATGCTTTGTCCTTGATCTAAAGTTCTGAATTTTCAGAAAAGTAGTAAATTAGTTAATTATTACCTTTTATATGTATTTACAAATAGATATTTTTAATTTATTAGGTACCTACTTATGTACTTCACGGCACTAATTGGCCAATTATCGGCATTAATGTCAATCAATTTACATCAAACCAGTGTAAACTATAATAACAAGTTCCGATTTCACGATTAATTAAATAGAGTTCTTATATAAGGGTTCTATATCTATCAGGTAATTGAGAAGTAGAAGTGACAGTTACTGACCAATTTGTGTCTGTTAGAATCTATTGCATTATGCTTAGAAGATAACTTGGAAACTGATAGGTAGTCTGGTTAGGTACCTACCTACACTATCTACCTGGTTATGTAAACCTATTAAAGGGCCGGCGGAGCATAAGTAGTTCAAACAAACATAATACCAAAATAATTTGTAAATCAAACATATTCTTAATGTAGTGTGTATTTATTCCGCTTGGATTAAAGAATATCTAGGTTCCTAAGTATATATATTTTGAATGGACACTGATTTAAAGAAGAGTTATATGAGAAAAATAAGTTTTCTATAGAAATTTGAAATTTTTCATATCTCGTCATTATATCAGTGTCCTTTCAAAATATATATTTGGGAACCTAGATATTCTGTAATCCAATCGGAATAAATACACGTGTTTGATTTACAAATTATTTTGGTATTACGTTTGTATGATCTACGCATTTATCCGACTGATTTTTCAATCGATAGGTATTTTTTATTCGTGGAATAAAATTGACGTCTGACAGATTTTGCATCGAAGAACTGTCAAAAATTCAAAATTATTCCTCCGATAAAATTATCTGGCGTTGGAAAAATCAGCCCTAAATAGATCATGTTAGGAGAAAATATCTATTAGAACGCTCAGCAGTCACAAGTTTACTTTTATGAACATACCATACCTACAGCATCGACCTTTGGAAAGAGACAATCGGCTAATTTCGGCTTCGTAGAGCGTTATCTCTGTCGCACGAAATACAAACAGTCCGGTATCTATTAGGAGCTGTTAAAACAATTATGATTTGCTTCTTTTGATAATTATTTTTATTCTTTGTATAAAATCGATAGGATCGAATAGGTCGATGTGCAATATTTGTCGCCGGGTACTGTACGTATACTTCAAATCATAACAACAATAAGCGGTCGTCGAATAAAAAAATAACATTAAATATTTTTCATTTTTATTTAATCGTGTTTAGATGTCGTTGATACCATCGCGATTGCAGAGTTTCGCTAGCTAATTTACTTTGACCCTGTATACAGTGTGTTAGGTTAGGTTACCGAAATTAGCCGATTGTCTCTTTCCAAAGGTCGATGTGCAATATTTATCGCCGGGTACTGTAAACTGGATTTTTAAACAGATATTTCGAGTGAATTTGTCATTAATTGCGGTCGATGACCCGCCAAAAAAGTCATCAGATAAATTATTTATTTGTTTTATCATGTTTAGACGACATCCATCACGTCTGCGGAATTTCGGTAGGTAGCTAATTTAATTTAATCTTGTATTAGTTATTTATGTATTATTTATATTACTTATTTCTCAGTAACATCCCGGAGGCTGGATTTTGCCCGATTGATAAGAATAGGCTCGGCCAACTGGCGAAATGTGGGTTTACTAAAGTTACACCTGTAATCTCTGCCTAACCCTTTGGGGAATGCAGGCGTGATGGTATGTTATGTAAGTAGGTAGGTAAAATAATGGTCTATTACCAAGGTAGGTACAAAAAGAACAATACACCTACATATAGCCCAGTGTTTAGTATAGCCGCTAAGATTTCCCGTGCGGACTTTCTCTTCAGTATTGCAACGCTAACGCTCACACGTGTGCTCTAAGTAATCTGCCCATATTACTTAGTATAACTACTTAGCTTAGATTTGCTTTTTTCTTTTTCTGTAGGTACCTAGCTATTACAGAAAAATCTGGACTAGAATTATGTAGTACTTACATAACGTTATTTCTAGATAATTGTTCTAAAAAATTCATTAAGTTTACATTATCTTGGCAAACGTTGGAAGCGAGTACTTTCGTTGCAAAACAACGCAGGCACTGCAGGCAGCACGAATTACTTTCCTTTTCTCATAATTAACACCACTTATATGGCCTTTGGTTAAGTGATAATAAACATTGCATCTGCGAAATTAAATAATAAATGACGTCAAAACTTATTGGTCTTCCGGTTTCGAATATTCATTTTATATAAAAAAATAATTATGACCTGGATCAATTTGTGACAAACATACCATTTGGTAAGCCTATTAAGCTATAATCCAATGGCAAACGAAGTTTAAAAAAACCGGTCAAGCGCGAGTCGGACTAGCGCACCGAGGGTTCCGTACAGTTGATATGACCTACAAATTCACGGTTTTCGGAATGTTTCTTTTATTTGTGCTACATGACATTGCTTCTTGCCAAATTTCATGATTCCAGGTCAACGGGAAGTACCCTATAGGGGTTGATTCCTTGCGAGTGTCAATATACCTAATGATGCTGCATAAACGGAACATAAACGCCCGTATCTTTTGATTGCGTTGACTTAGAAGTTTGATTTTTTCACTGCAAGGGATTGCAGCCCTCAGTATTTAATATTAATTTCAATATGATAACTCCACGCGTTCCTCAAAAAAGAATCTTGATAAACGGACAACGAAGTGATCTTATAAGGGTTCCGTTTTTCCTTTTGAGGTACAGAACCCTAAAAATTGGCATCACAACAAAATTATCATAATATTGTTGTGATGCGAAGTTTTGCCTCATCTGTTAGACAAGCTTATCAAGTTTGGTAACAATAGAAAAGTTATTGTGTCTCATTCATTAGTGACAGTTGAGCTTTTAAATCATGGGACTATAATAAAACATCACTGGCGAAATACTTACGGGTGTAGCGTAATCTGCATTCGCGATTTATTTGCCAAAAATGTAAACAAATATGAGTTTATGGAAAAATAACTTAAAATCCTACACGATAAAGTTCAGTTTACGCTACAACTTCAACAATTTATACCAATATTTTTTTCAATAGTGCTAGTCACTCTGAAATCAACTTGACTACCATTAAAATAAAGTTGATATTTGTTTAACTTGAAATAATATTAATTTGAAACATAAGTTTCAATAGACTTTTAGGTACTACCTACACCTCAGCGATATCCTTCGGGGATTACAGGCGTGATCATCATCATCTGCCTAGCCTTTTCTCAACTATGTTGGGGTCGGCTTCCAATCTAATCGGATGCAGCTGAATACCAGTATTTTACATGGAGAGACTGCCTATCTGACCTCCACAACCCAGTTACCGGGTAATACGATTAAGATTATTTTGCTTTCCGAGGCACGGAGGGGTCGCGGTATGTAAAGATGATCACCCATCCACAGACCAACCGCGGCAAGCGTAGCTTTACCTGATCGATCGACCTGTGCGGCTGTTATTATTTAGCCACGGATAATCCTAGGGAGGGGTCCCTAGGATAACAGGCGTGATGTTATGTTAATATTAATTTGGGAACAAATAAACACACCAGTGTGGAATGCCATGCCTCTCACAGGCCAGTAGCGATGCAGCCGCTAGTGCAGCCATGCAGAGCAACGAGTCAACGACGCGGACGCAGAGTCGCTTGCATCATTTAAATAGAAAACGTGTTAACCGTCGCATCAAAGCAGTCTAACAAAAGATATCTATTAGATAGGTTTCAATACAAAGGGTCAAAAAAAAATTAGCTAGCGAAACGCTGACATCCAGGGTATTGTTTTGTTCGTAGTATTTGACCTTCTATAAAAGAACTCGGCAGTCTCAATATCCAGCATAGGAATATTATTTTCTGTCTGTCAGACTAACGAATCCTACGAATATTCAGCTGCATCCGGTTAGACTGGAAGCCGACCCCAACTTTTTTAATAGTTGGAAAAAGGTTAGGCAGATGATGATGTATAAAATGATAATAGTAGTAGGTACCTACTTGTCGTTTGTATAGGTTAGATTCGTTTGTGAGCTAAAGATGTGAAAGTATTAAGATAAATACTCCTCCTACTTATTGGTTTGGGCCAGTTTAAAAGTTAAGGATAATCCGCTTTATTTTACGTTGTTTAAAGTTAAGAGACGTTTAAACGCCAAAAACGTATGGTTAAACAGTCGTTTATCATTACTTAACTTTAAGCAACGTTTATAAATAAACCCCATTAAGTAGAGGCGTCCTTACTAACTTTACCTCCAACATCCCAACAATAATAGGTACCTAGGTACCCACCATGTACCTAGTTAGTTTAATAAATTAGAACAAACATTGGATTGTTTCTATGTACGTAGAAATCCAGGAAAGTACATAAATCTCAATAATATAATAAGTAACTATTTATTAATAGAATCCTTTATTTATTTACCTGGTGTAAAACCAGAAAACTAATAAAATAACGCATGACGCTCAATAACAGTAAAATTAGTAGATAGTACCTATTGCATAATTAATATGTAATTGTTATTTATGAGGTTTTTTTTCCACAGGCCACATGTCATAAAAAGGCTACCTAACTGCAAATAACATTTAGATATTGCTATTATTTCGTGCCTAAAAAGTAATAAAACAAAAGATACTTTTCCCTTTTTTTCATTTTGTGACCTAATTCTAAATTCGCTTATGTGATCGAATGCAACCAGTAATTTTTCTACCAGCCAGCATGATGTAAGGTTCACTTTTGCAGATAACCTTACAGTAGATAGGTACATAGGTTCCCAGCAGGACCTACACATTTGAAAATGGCTAATAAGAAGAAACAACCCTTATTTGTGGGAGAGACCGATATTCGACGTTTGGAAAACTAAACGAAAAGCAAATACCTACTATTATTAACCTACTAAGACACTGAAAGAGCAGTAGGTACCTAACTGAAAATAATAATGTCACCGATAAGGTTCCAGGAGCCGGAAATGCGTCAGAAGATATTGGCACATTAACCTCCTTAGACCAACCTTATCAGGACAACTTACGGTACCTGTCTGAAGTTATTAGAACTATCGAAGTATTCCATGAATCGCGATGCGTCAATTAATCAAAAGAACATCGGGAATAAGGAAGAAAATTAAGTAGATATTTCATATGTATAAAATGAAGAATTTTTGTTTTTGTTCCTATCATGCATGGTATTTTTTGTATTATGGTAATTTACAGAAAGCTTAGAACTATATACGAGTACACCTACGAACAAACGCATTAGGTATAAACTTAAATGGTCTCAAGTCTCAACAGGATTTAATTAAGTATAATAATAGAGTTTCACTTGTTCTACTGCTCCATTTAATTATAGAGCATTTTTTTTTTTGCAGGCTGAAACTCTACAGGCTTTTTAAGACAAATAAAAATTGAGCAATGTTAGTCATCAACAATCGATTACTTTCGTATACCTAGATATTCCTCATTTTTATTAAGTCATGCACTTTTTCCAAATAAAATAAATCAATGCAACTGCTTTAAATGCTATAAATCTACATACCTTGCAAAAGCGCGAACACAAATAATGTAGCTGCAACCACTTGCATTTTGACACTGAACAAAACACTTGTATCCCCAAAACTTATAAACTATTGTTATTTAATAAATACAATTCATGTTTAAGCACCTATTGTTTACAAATTATAACACGATAAAACCAGCGTGTGTATCGCGTTCGCTAGCAAGGCGTCGTGGACGTCGTGACACTCGCTGCGACAGACAACTGTGCGCGGCCACCGATTTCCCTCGCTTATAAATTCCCCAGCCTATAATGAAAGCACGTCAGCTGCTTTCGGAGTGAAGTTTTCCGGGCTTTAAACGTATGGAGTAAAATTTAAGTAGGGCTTATTAAATGCCTTGTCCTTGAAGATGTGTAAATATTCAATTAGGATTTATCGGCAACCCTGTATTTTAACATATACCCAGAAATGCAGTGTATTGACAATGTTAGGAATAGGTATATACTTATGGAAGCTTCAGTCGATTATTTATGTATCATAATATCATGTAATTATTATGAAAGTTTTAGCAAGGGACTGAAATGGTTTATTGCAGAGTACTCTCTTTCGATTTCAGTGCGGGTACCTATGCATGCGGGTTTGATTACCTACTAACGAAAACCAAAACTAAAAATAAATTTGGTAGGCAGTAATTCATATTACAGATTACTTTTGTTCCTAATCCCGTTGTAACAATTTACTTGTGCTGCAGGATTCAAACTCTTGATCTTGCGCTCGACAGTCCAGAATTCAAGACGCTTAACAGCTGAGCTATAATTAATTACCGCTTTCAATCAACATTTATTTTGCTAGTCCATATAGGTACCATAACTGACAACACACAACACAATATAACAGGGTTTGAAACATTACGAAACAGATATTCGGAAACCTCATGTAATAGGAGGTGAGCCTAAAGGCTTGTGCACACCACGTTTTTTAAACGCGCCGTTGACGCGCGTTTGTAGCGATACAGACGCGATACGCACGCGAGTCAGACGCAGCCTGTAGACCTTCTGTAGGATAAAAGCGCGCCGTCGACGCACGCTTCTAAAACGCGCGACAACGGCGCGTTTAAAAAACGTGGTGTGCACAGGCCCTAAAGCCCATTTACACGTTGCTAGTTCCTAGCCAGTGGCATACAATAAACTTTGAGCAACAAATTACTTGCACCGGCACTGTCTGGAGCCTAGGCGGTACCGACGTCTAAACACGGTTTAGACGGTGCAACTTTTTTAAGTAGTTGCTCTAATTATGACAATTTAATCGAACAGTGTACCTACCTAAATCAGGCTTAATACCATCCCCGGGCTCAAATCCGGACTACCGGGCTGAGAAGTCTTGCCATTGTTTACACAAAATTATTTATTTATTTATTGTTTTTTTTTAGCATTAGATATGTATTCATTTAAGTATATGTTATTTTTGCATTATAATACATATGTAGGTTTTAATGACGTCACACCTTCGATCAATAATAGTATTGATGGAAGCGTCACACTATCAAATTCATCTCTTCTTGTTTCTTACACACTATTGTCTACATTTTCTTTTTCATTTCTCCTTTCGCAGGTCTGCTGGAAAAATTTCTTAAGAAATAAGCAGTAAGTACCTTTGTACTCAATAGGTACTACTAATATATCGTAGCTGTATCAATTTTACTGTGAGTACATACATCATCATCTGCCTAGCCTTTTCCCAACTATGGTGGGGTCGGCTTCCAGTCTAACCGGATGCAGCTGAATACCAGTATTTTACATGGAGCGACTGCTTATCTGACCTCCACAACCCAGTTACTGGGCGATACCCCTTGGTAAGACTGGTTGTCAGACTTTTGGGCTTCTGACTACGTGTACGTTACCCGAGCAAGAAAGTGTCTCCTAGAGTTATAGGAGTAGAACGTATAATTGGTGCCTTATCTGCTGTAAATGTGCACCCACATAAAAAAAATGTGTGCCCCCTGTCGTTTTGGAAAAAAACGATTCCTGCTGGGGTAACGTTTTTCTAGCAGGAAAATTCTAAACGAATGATCGGAGAGAGAAAAATTGTGCATGGCCAGAGAGCTTATATGTGTGCCAGAAACTTGCTCTATTTCCGGGAGGGCAAACAGCAGTCCCAAGGTGGTGTCGGGTTTATCGTCCATAAGTCCCTTGTGAGCAACGTGATGAAAATCGAATGTGTCGACCAGGGTGGCGTAGGTACCTTATACTCAGAATATCCGAAAGGTATTCGCTGAAGGTGGTACAGGTTTACGCCCCGACCTCGTCACGCCCCGACGATGAGGTAGAGACCATGTATGAGGATATTTTCAGAGCCATGCATGGCTCTAAAACTCACTCTACCGTTGTCATGGGGGACTCTAACGTGAAACTGGGTAAACGAAACGATGAGCTGCGAGTGGGGCAATTTGGAGTTGAATGCCGGAACCACCGGGTCCACCTACCGGCCAGTTTTCTGAAGAAAGAATTCATCATAAAGAGGCCTTCTCTTTATGATGAATTCTTTCTTCAGAAAACATGAGCACAGAAAGTGGACCTGGCAGAGCCCGGATGGTGCAACTAAAAATGAGATTGTTTTCATTATGTTGACGAAGAAGCAAGTATTCAATGATGTCTCTGTTATCAACGCGGTGAAAACCGGAAGTGATCACCGCATGGCAAGAGGCACATTGAACTTAAATATCAAGCTGGAAAGATCTCGACTGATGAAGTCTACGCTCCGCCCAGCACCGATCCAGGTCCAAAACTCCGAGAGCTTTCAGCTCGAACTTCAGAATCGTTTCGAATGCCTAGGAAGCTCCGTGGACGATTATAACGATGGGTTCGGGGAAACTGTTCATACGGTCGGGTCTAAGATCTTCAAGACCCGTCGTACGAATTCAAAAAAGAAGCTCTCTGATCCTACTTTACGGCTCACGAAGAAGAGGCGCGAGATAATCCTGCAGTCTTCAGATGATGTGCTAAATTACCGGCAACTCAATAGACGGATTTATAAGTCCTTGAAAAGCCGATCTTCGCCGCTTTAATACAGACCATATTAACACATTGAAGGACACTGAACGAGACATCACACAATAGAAGTTTTATTGTTATTACGTCGAGGGGCGTTAAGTGTCCCGCAAAGTGTTAAGGACGCGATAGAGCGAAATAAAGGCTCCAAGGTCTTTGCTAGAGATCTGTCTATTGGGCGGAGCCAGCTTACGAAACTGAAGGTCGATGATAGCAGGATCGTATCCGCCAAACCTGAGCTGTTGATCAATAGGTTCTATGGACAGTTATACACGTCAATTCAATCCTGGGTGATGTCCCCTGCGTGTTGGAGTCTCCGGGTCTGTACAGGACTGACGGCAAGAGGCCGGACGGACTGACCCTAGTGCCTAGGAGGAACGGCAAGTGCCTCATTTGGGGCGCAACTTGCGTCAGCACTGTTGCTGCCAGCCACCTTTGTCGCACCGTCCACTCACCGTCAGCAGCAGCGGAAGACGCCGCTGAGAGGAAGAGGGTGAAGTACACACCGTTGGTGGACCGTTATCATTTTGTACCCATTGCCGTGGAGACCATGGGTGCTTGGGGCGCTGAGGCCAGGAAGCTCATTAGTGAGATAGGGCACAAGCTCCGTGACAAAACGGGTGACTCCCGCTCCGGCTCGTTCTTGGTGCAAAGGTTAGCCATTGCCATCCAACGTGGCAATGCAGCAAGCGTTTTGGGCACCTTTGCGCCGGGAACAGTTAGGGGCGGGTTATTTGACTAGGTTGACTTGTTGCGACTGTTATTATTATTATATTAATGATTTTTATGACATTGTATGTAGGTATATTTATAAAATAATTATTCACTGTAAAATAAATATTTAGTTAATACAAAAGTAAAAGCAACTTGTGTATCCAAAAGTGACTTTGTTATCAGGTTTTCCTAATTATATGTCCCAGCCAACTGGTTAAATTAGCCGTTTAGGTAACCGCCTGGCCTTTGGAAGTAATGCTCACCTCGCTTCGCTCTCCCGGCTCGCACACGGTTGATCACAGATCTAACCGAACCTATTTGGTCGGGGTGCCCTGGCTTAGTTACTGCGACCAATTCGGTTCGCGCGTGATTGGCTACAGTTCCAACCTAAATTATAATGGAATATCATTCAGGCCGTTAGTTGAACGGCCGCTGTTTAGTTATATTATAAGGCTAGGCGGTTAACTAAACGGCTAATTAAACCCGATGGCTATAGCATATACATTACTATCAGACTGATATTATGCAAGGAAGTTTGATGATAAAAAAAATTATAGATGGAAATGATCTAGGATGTTGGATGTAGTCGAGAAAAAAAAAAGACATATTTAATTGGACTTCACACATTTATTGTATTTTTGTCTAATAAAAATACTATATCATATAACTATTATAAAGAGAATATCTACAGCAATTGACAGTCTTGCTGGTTGTACACACTTGCCAGAGCACATCTCCTGTAATGCATTTAGTGCACTTGGCAGGACATCATTTTCTTCTCTAACAAAATTAATTTATTCCTTAATTTACAGCCCCTATCGCATCTATTTTAAAGTTTCGAAGAATAAAAACTGCACATTTTGCCAAAATAACACCATTGAATGGATATATTCACGTATTGCACTATTGAATGAAGAAAAATAGAATATTGAAAGGGTTTACAGAAAAATTGTAGGTAGTATGATTTAAATCTTACGAAAGTGTAGGATAAGAAGTCTGTTTTTATCAGAGCTACAGGCGTTTATATGCCTTTCGTCTGAAATATTTGTAGGATTGTTAGGAATAATATGTTACACATATCTAAAGCAAGAATCTCGTTATATTAAGGTTTTATGGATCATCATAAGATAAAATAACAATGAATGCAGTGATTTTAACCAAAACTGGCGACAACACATGTTCTTTTTTATACTGCCTAACAATAGCTAGTTATTGTAGACATACATTATCAATGTTTGTTATACATATTTAGTAAGGGTCTTGCGTCGTTAGAAGAGATTGTGATTAAAATAGATATAATGTTTATATTGTACACAAGACCGTAATGTCTTATATCGGTCCACACATTAATTTACAATGACATTAAGTACTTAACTGATTTAGGCACAATTATGTTTACTTCGAATCGTTTTCTCATCTAAAGTAACATTCTAAAATTTAAGTTCATTAAGCTCTACAACACATATATGACATCGTTTTACCATATTAGTATATTTATCGTACGTTAAACTTCCCAATTTGCTTGCAGATTCAATACAGTTGTTTTATTCCCTACAATCTTCAACTTAAGTATAATGGAACACTTTCAAAGATAAACTCGACACGAAATTATTATTTTAATATAAGATATTCAGTATTATTATACATTCTAATCATTTGTAACATGACACGAGCTAGTCCCACGCGACCAATAAAATGATTATAGGTCGCCTGTCGCCGTTGCATGCACTTCGAAAATCATTTCAAGTGAACTACTTAACCTAGTATGTTATTATTATGTACAGAATGTACTCTAATAATTGTCTAAATGATAATAAACTCATTTGTAACATTCACCTTTAATAGGAAACTAACATTTAAATAAATTATAAAAGAAAATAGTCCAATAAATATGTACCGACTTTCCGAGAATGATAAGCGTTACTTTGTAAACTTCTTTAGTAGGTCGTTGAAACATCATAGCCGTCGAATGAACATTACATATACAGGGTCCCATTAAAATAGATGGACAAATTTTAACACAGCGCTCAGTACGTCTAATTAAAGATATCCGAGCAAAAAAAAACCCACTGATTAAAGTGATTTTATTTTGAACTAAAAAATAATAAATTGCCGACACATTAGTGTATTTTCGTTAGCTGATTATTTTTCTTGTAAGTATCTATGCGTTTTTCTGATATATTTTTTACCATCGTCCTTATTTTGGTGGTCTGAATGATTTCTAAAAGTTTGTCCATCTATTTTAATGGGATCTTATAAAATGTACATAATTGCACGGCGGACATAGCTAGGAACATCCCGCGTGAAGCCGGCAAGGCTGAGGCACTCGCTCGCGCGTCTTTACCAACGTACCTCGGATTTCGTTTCACTCAAGAATCATAGAGAATTATTAAAAATATTCTGTGTACTTCTTTTTATTTAATAACTTGCCTTACAACTCTAAGAATGTGAAACAACCTACAGTACTACACACGGCATACATAGTATGTACAATTGTAACTATATACACAAATATAACATGGCAAAGGTGTCAAACGAGGGTAGCATTGTCATACTGTGAACACGCATAAGCGTTTTATTCCCACATACACTTATGTGTATTTTAATGTGAGCACACTAATAAGGTAGCCAAGCAGTCTCATTTAGATGTTTCTAATGCATATTCACTACTGTGGCAGACAAGTGGTAACTAACATTTCTTATTGTCCAAATAGGTGAGTTTGACTTCTTTCACCTGAATAATATGCTCGAGATTACAAATATACCTATAAGTTTAGTACTTAGTAGTTATTACTTATTAGTCATTATTTTGTATTGTTCGAAGTATCATATTAAATTGTTATAACAACTAAGTAAAAAGGATGTTTTAAACCAGCAATATTACAACTGCACTCGAAACATAGAAGCCTTTGTGGCATTAAAACGAAAAATAATTTGTACTCGTGATTTCTATATGTAAAAAACATCGGAAATATTTATATACTATATGCACTAAGAATATTATGTACATAATAATGTAGCTTGGAAACCACAAACGCAATTAAAGGTGAATGACTCACAAACAGCAAATTAAATAAATTAATCTGTCCATATAAATATATGTAGTACTTGTGCGTATTTGATACAGAATACAATAGTGAACTAAGTGCTTATAGTTTGGGTAACCTGCACAATGATGACTCAATGAATTTGGCTGATATGTTCGTAAATTGTTAAGTGACATGATGCAAGAATAATTGTGTGAAGCCCCATGAGCACATCTCTTAAACACAATGTATGGAAAATAGCTTTATGCCGCATCTACTGTCACCTAACTGTACACCATGTCACAAAAATATTTCATTTACACTGTTGTATATTAATTATACAATCATAAATATCTTCGTTTGTACATTACACATGTGATTTTACTTTTAGAATATTTACAAATAAACACAACATTCAACCTTCATCTCTATTCACATTAATTTTTCAAAACCTATTTTACTAAACTAAAATTATCAGGGCTGTAAAACCTATAATAAACTAAAACTATTTGTACCACTCTGAATAACCACCACAGCACCCGTTTTAGCTACAGACGACTGATGGCCGATGCTGTGAACGTCATTTAGAAGTTACAACTGTTTTATTCAAACATAAGTTTAACAGAATAAGTTTATTGCATATTTGAGGTGAACTAAGAATTAACTAAATTGTCTTCCTGTTGAACTTGACGGTCGTCTTACGGGCCGAACCCAATTACCTATCACCTATCACCAGTTTTGGCATACTGGAGGTAGAAAAACCTATCTCTCTGGTTTTAACGTCCCAATAATCTATATTAGTAGTGATGTGTATGATTATATTATACTGACAGTTATAATAATTATACTGGTTACCATCAGTAGATAATTGTCAATAGGTTATTGGGTTCAGCCGTTTACGTTGTTCAAGTTATGTAAGCAACCTGCGTTTTTGGATTCAAGATATAAAATAGTTTAAAGTAATAAATAAACTACAAACATTTTCCTTGCTTCACCTCAAAGACACAATAATTGTAGCATTGACCAGTACTTAAGTCATTTATATGTTTTATAATTTATAACACATCATATCTCATCATAAAGAAATCTATTTAGCCATTTGGTATATGAATACTGCCCTGAACAAAATCTGCATGCATCTGAACCCATGACACACCGTAAACAAACCAAAAAAAAAACAAGCAAATGCTTATTATATTATGTAATTGTATAGTAGGTACTCAGAATGTGTTATTATAGGCCGCGTTCACACCACACGTATAGTCAGCCGAAGTGTGTTATTATAGGCCGCGTTCACACCACACGTATCGTCAGCCGAAGCTTGTAAGCAGGGTCCCTAATTATAGCGGTTCGAAGTGAAAAAAAAAGATGAGTATGTATGATAAAGCAGTAAACTGCGTAATGCAGCCAGCATTACGTAGTTTACTGCTTTAGCATACGTACTCATCTTTTTTTCACACAGTCGGCGTTCGACAATACGTTTGGTGTGGACATGGCCTTATAATGGAAGGAAATATAGAAAAAAAATATTGAACATACATTTATCCTTTTCCATAATCTTCCTTGAAGTAATCAAGTGGGGGATCAGTTATTTTTGCAATGACAGTGATGTCATTTCGTGGAAGGATTACCTTATAAACTGTAATTAAAAATTGTCATGCCTTAAAATCATGTTTATATGGTTAAGTTTGTTAAATTAGAGAAAAATTGTAGTTTTACCTTGAACCCACTATGGTAACTGGGGGAAAAAGCGCGTCACTAATAAACCACGCGAAGAAGTTGCTGTATTTGTCTTACGTGTCTATAACATTTACATTTTATAATAATAGACGTATTAAGTGAGCTTAAAATTATTATTAAAATAACGTAATTATTTTTTTATGGATGAAGCGTAGGGCTAGTCGAAGCAAATATTTTTTAGTTTGTTTACAGTTGGCCCAATATCTATGTCATCTCATCTCAGCAGTAAATTGCAATTCAATCAAACTATTACAACTAAGTTTCAGAAAAACTTTCTACAAGATAATCTTGCAATTTATTAAACAATAATATGCCTGCAATAAATTCACCTTAGAGAATAAAGTTGTTTCACAAATTACAAAATCGAAGCAATACTCCGTTTGGTCAGTAACTAAAAATTATTATGTGCATAGATAGCTAGTATTATCATAATTATTCCGAGACAGAAACCAATTTTAAATACTACAAAATTTCAATAAATCTATACAATATTATTTTACTACTTACTATGAGTGAATGCGATTTTATAATGGACTCCAGATTAATGTTTACTGGCTGCGGATCGTCGTACGTACATAAAGTTTTATTATTACTCAACAACGTCCTGGTCTAAGTGAGCCCGCGTCAAAAGCAGGTTTACTAGGAGACCCCGCTCCAAATATAACATTCAATGCTGCTATCAACACACAACTTTCCAACACACCCATTTTTTATTGGATTGCACACCAATATGATTGTCTCCATTAAACTACCATATTCATGTATAAACCATGCAAAGCAAATAATCATAAAAGAATAGGTATACCTATTCAGTTCATTTTAGCGATTTCACGGACCCCGAAAGACGGCATCTAGCATTAGATGCCCGATACGAGATACTAGTTGTGCATAAAGATATTTTTAAAGAAAACCATCTGTAACACCAGAATATACATACATATATATAAAAAAAGAAAGCTTGATCGGATTTACCATGCGCAATCAACATACGTAAATAAGTTTAAGCACACGTATGAGCTTATTGTAGTATACCGTGCATCGATCCACTGTCAATTTTATTTAAAGTGGATATATGTGGTGAAAAATAAATAATAACATAAATATTGCGCAACGAATCGCGCGATAAGTTCAGGGTCCTATTTTTTTGTCATAACATCGGGCCGCAGATGTAACAAGAATGATCCAACTCACCAAAGATTCGAGAATATACCACCCAGCTCTATCGGCTTGAAGCAGTACAGGCGAGCTGCGCGGACCGGCGCCGCTCACAGCTTGCGTGGGCGCGTGAGGCGGCGCTTCTTGCGCTCGGGCGTGGCGCCGGCCGCGTCGGCCGAGGCGCGGCGGCGCGTGGGTGGCGTGGACGCCGTGCACTCCATCGCACTGCTCTCCGCCTTCGGCTCCAGTTTACACTTACTACTGGTTTCGCCTTTAAGCTCAGGTTTAGATTTCGTTGTAATCTCCACTTTCGATTCCGGTTTGGACTTGGACTCGGATTTGGATTCCGGTTTAGTCTTTGTTTCAGGTTTGACTTCAGCGCGCGGCAACTCCACGGTGGGCTCGGGTAGGGCGCTGGCAGCGGCGACGACCTCCGCGTCGGCTGCGGTCACTTCACACTCCGTCGGCTCTGAACTTGTGCCGGCCGCCCACTGAAATGGTATAATACGTTGAAAATTCGCAAACCATTTTATTTGCACATGCATGAGCACCATATTTGGGCAAAAAATCTCAGCTACAACATAGCTGCGAAAACGTAAAACGTCTCTCTGGACCAGATGAGCCATACTGATATGTAAGAGCTGCCTTAAAGTTTTGTGACTACTAATACAGCCTTTTTGAACGTTAAACGTCGATGATTTTATTTACCTGTGCTAGTGAGGGGGCCGGCGACAGTCGCAGCGAGGCGCCGCACTCGGCACACAGCGGCGGAACGGCCGGGGAGCGGGACCGCCAGTATTGTAGTTCTGTTTTACACTTGTTTAACTCCTGCAAAAAGAAAAAATAACAATTATTCTTTACATACTAATATGAGAAGGAAGACAAAAAAAATCGAAACAATATTATGTAAATAAAAACCAAATGGCATTCATATAGCGCAACTACATATTACATAGCACAGGTTAGTTATGGGTACGGTCAGTTCATTTCATACATATGTAAGGTACGCACACACGAAACTAATGGATCTGTGGCAAAAACTAACAGTAAATAAATAGTTGTCAAGACAACCAGCGATCGTAACGTGTGACGGTTTATTAACAAATTAATATATTATTACAATATCGGCACTTGACGAACCTTCATAAGCTATCGCCAAAAGCCCATTTGTTTTTCCATAGAATAATAAATAAATATACTACATACCAATACTACATTTTTACCTGCAACAAAGTTTGAAACTTGCGGCTTGTTTCTTCATTCTTCTTATCATAATCATCAAGACGGTTGGCGTACTCCAAGGTTTGTTTTTGTTGCTCAGCAATCTGCTTCTGTTGCTCGGCAATTTGTTTCTGTTGAAGAGCAGTTTTGCGCTTGCAACTGCGAAGATCACTGCGCAAAGCGGACAGCTGATCGTTGTACCTGAAGATGAAAGAATTAAATTACTACTAAAACAATTTATATAAAATAACTTATTTATTATGTTTTTTATAATCAGATAACCTTGGTAAAAACACTATTTGAAAAACAAAAGCTTAATTTAGAATGTCAGATTCGGCAGAAGAATTCCTTTTTTTCCTATGCTTTACAAATATTAGCTTGCAGTGTCAGCAATCATAGATAAGACGGACCAACGGCTGTTGAAGCAGTTTGCTCCTTGAGCTGAATTGGCAACAGCATGGGCCTCGATCTGACGCAGCTTGGCGACACTGAATGCCAATTAAGCAGGTGTGATAACTGATAACCCAAGTTAGAAGACTGATAAAATGTCCAACTGCATTAGGCTCAATGCTGCTGCTGCTACATTTTAATAATTTAAAAACTACACTTAGCATGTCCAAATTGCCTATTACTTTTTCATCCCTTGTTTGATGCGATGTATCCGTTTCCTCAGCACCATATTGCTCTGCGGCGGTGGCGGGGACGGCGGGAGACTCTCCTCCAAGTACATATTGTTGACAGAAGACATCCGCCGCTCCGACACGTTCGCCCCAGCCTGCTGCGACGAAGAAGACTCAAAGCCGCTCGGCGGCGGCGAATCCAAACATATATACGATTTACTACTTTCGCCAGCTGAAATTAATTTAACATGTAATAATAAGACGATTGTCAAATAAAGTGATAAGAATTAACATAATGAAATTACAGTTTGGTTCTTCTGCTTGGATACAATAAAAATATAAGTGTGATAGATAATACTTACGTGAAAAGGCTGTAGTAATATCAAAGAAATCTGTACCAAAGTATGTAATCTCTGGCAAGGCTGGTTCAATGTGTTCTTTAAAGTATTCCATAGCCATTGTGGTCAAATCAAAGAGTTCATCAGTCACCTTGTAAGGTCTTGCCAGTTTTGTAGTGGTTTTTAAGTATGACAGAATACTGTATACTTCATCTAATATCTATAATAAAGATAATTAAAAGGGGTTAATATTATTGTTTACAAAAGTATTTCTAAATCTGATAGAGCAATTAAATGTTTGTCGTTTTGTAGCATATTTGCGTCCATCATGGGCTACATGCGTTATTTTGCGAGCGACATTGCAATTTAGGAGAACTATCTACTGAGAATTTAAGTTGTGAAGTAGATTATTTTGACGTCAACTTCGTAATACGTTTAGATGTACTAAAACCATTATTATAAAAATAGATCGATACAACAGACATTCAATTTTTAAAGTCTCGATAACTTTACAGCAGTTCTCGTTAAGAGAATATTCTCAATACTTGCCAGCTAAGGCAAGGCCTAGTTACAGCAGAGCCAATATCCCAAAAGTTGATAACCCGTTTGTTGATGTCTGAATTTCTGACCATGTTGTAATATCACGAACCAAACCAAAAGTATAAAAACATTTAAGCAGTGGAACCTGACAAAATGGAGAATGATAAAGGCCGTTCGCGTCTTTTTACTAGCTAGGTACCTACCCGGTAGCTGATTGTGTGGTTCTAGCACACAAAATGCTACTATAGGAATTCGGCGGTTAGATATCCACTATTAATATCTTTTTACGCTATTTTTGTACACGGTTTCTGCGGTTCGACGGTGGTTTATCTTTTCTTTCGATGTCGCTGTTGGTGTAGCACCATGTTGCCGAATTTAGAAGTTAACTATTTGGTATGAAGCACGGATATTTGGAATTGTTTCCGAAGCTAATAAGTAATATACTAGTAAAAGTGGTCGAAGTACTAAAGTAGACGTATCATATTCAAGCTCGTGGTTCAAGTGTTGGTTAAGCAAGTTAGCTTCCAAGCAACTGCGTTCTAAAATTGTTTGCTGTCCTCCCACCCGCGGCTGATCAGTTTTTTTTACGTAAACCGATACGTAATCCTCATTTTCTGTAATTAAAACTTTAAAACAAACCTTATCTTACCTCGAAAAGCTGTGAGCAGTTGCTTGGAAAACAAAATTATTGCTGCATGGTTAGAGAATCAATTGACGGAACCTCATCGTTTTATGTCAGTCAGCAAGTTTGGCAGTTAGATTAGTTATCGTAAGTAGCTGATGGCACATTTTCCTATGTCGTCACACCGTTCGACACGTACTACTGTCCCGTAAACACAGTAGCCGATTTGGGAGTCTATTTTTAGACCAGACCACAAGAGACAACGTTATTTTTACTCCTTTAATGACTTTAGTAAAAATAAGATTGCATTTTGATGCATTGACACATTTGATCGATGTCGCCGTAATGGAGTCGCTTGTTTGCGCTATCTGTGACTCCGGATTAAGCCCGCGCGGGGCCTGTAGCAAAATCTACCAAGAGCTAAATATGAGATAAAATAAAACAGTACTTACTACAATATTTCTTAATATTACGCTACTCAAATCAATATTTCTAAACACAGACGTTATTTTCCTACTTAACCAAATTACCTACTTATTCTTATGACTTATGATATGACATACGTTTGATTTTTAGCATAGCTGTTGCCGGCAGTGGTTTAACCCGGCGCTAATGATGCTGGGTCATACTGACCCGTGGCGACTTAAATCTGTAATGAGTTTGAGCAACGCCACCTACACAGCGAGATATACAGTTCGTGCCACGTAAGAAGAGACTTGACCCCGCCACCCCCGCCTCTTTCCGCCGCCCCGATGACGCCCGGTGCGGGACGGGTACCGGGCGTCATCGGGGCGGCGGAAAGAGGCGGGGAGGCGGGGTCAAGTCTCTTCTTATGTGGCACGAACTGTACCTACGTGCATCAACTCAAAAAGGGTAAATATGACCCAGCGTCATCGCTGGCGTAGTATTTGTGTGACATATTATTATTCGGTCATTTAGTATTTATTGTTAAGAGGAAATGCGGTTGGAGAGACTTTTGAAAAATCCTAAGTAAAAAGTCGTAATTCGAGGTTCGGCTCTCGCTTATTTCCTCCTCCAATATTGGATCAATTTAAAAGATGTTTCATAAATTGAATAAGAAGGATATATACTGTGTCCCTATGTTTTTCTTTTTTCATTAATAGTTGTCAAATTTGTACACTGGGCCTCTGTTGACAGCGGTTTAAATCGGCATTTTTTGAGGGTTCTATTATAGTGCTTATAAAAATAATGTATCATCAAAAAGGAAAACATAGGGACATAGAATCAGTTAATATTTATTATTCTGTAAAAAAAAATCATCATTGCTTCATGGTCATTAACCAGAAAGAAAACAGGCGAGAGTGGATCCTCAATTCACCTTGTTCTGTTTTAAGTTTTTGGTGGTACACAGACGGCGTAAGATGAAGGCGCGGCGCAGGCATGATGCCGCTTCAAAACGTTTTCATACAAAATGTACGAAGGCGACGTGTCGTGAATTACACTCAAGCGGCGCGGCGCGCGGCGGCGCGGCGGTCGGCGCCTTCGTACATTTTGTATGAAATCGTTTTGAAGCGACATCGTGCCTGCGCCACGCCTTCCTCCGTCTGTGTAATTCACGCCTTAGAAGAGTCGGGGTCTGACAGAGTCAAATGCTGTTCGACAGTTGCGCAAAAGAATCGCAGGATTTGGAACCTTCTGGGGACCTCCCCCGAAGATACCAGGACCTCACAGCAGGTGTCAAATATTACCGTCTCAAAAGAATAAGAAAACATGTAACACTTGTAATGCATGCCAGATTTACGTATGCCCAGATCATTTGATTCCGTACGCAAAAATTGCAGTAGTCCCATGTCTCTGTCTTTGAATGAGGAAGTAGAAGACTGATTTGTTATTATTATTATGATTAGAAGTTTCTTTGTTCTCAATTTTAGTACATGTAGGTACGATTCTTGATTCCTGTTATTATTTAGAATTCTTTACCAAAAATTGAATAAACATTAATGTTATGTTTTCAGAGTTGATTTTGCATGCGCTATATTAAGAAAGTTAGTAAAAGTTTTATTTATAAAATATATTGGACTCATTTATATTTTGCAAAAAACTCCCTTATAATTAATATTAAAATTTAGACAACTACTTAAATTTCATGACAATTACTCGATAAAATCTGGGTCATGATGACCCGGTGTCATCGTCGACGTAATTATATTCACGTCATTTTCGTCGGTTAAAAGGTGAATTTCCATAGAAAACCTTGGATGCAAGAGCAACCGAAGCGTGCTCGAAAATTTCAGCACCTCGTATTAGTTAGGGTTAGGTTTTCTTGTAACCATATACTGAAATAGAAGTTACTTTGGAAAACCATGCAAAAAAGTTAGAATCCCGAGCAGAGGAAAAAGCATAGGTAAAAATACTTGATTGTTGGACGTCCTAAGGCGGGGCCCCCAATTTGCGCGGACTGTAGCATTTGCTACGCCTGCTACGTGCCTATTTCGCCCCTGGACTCCACGTTTCTCTTCGAGGGAGTGGGCTAAATCTACCAGGCCCAGTGCGGGTTGGTAAATGTCACATGTCTTCGAATCTTTGGTTCTAGGACATGCCGGTTTCCTTACGATGTTTTCCTTCACCGTTTTGAGAACAGAGGCGATGAAATTATTTACAAAAAGCAAAGCGCCTGGCTGGGTTCGAACCTATGACCTACAACTCGTAAGTCGCAGCTGTTACCACTAGGCCACCACTGCTCTCCTACTACTAGTACTGACGTAAGCTAAAAATATTTAGAAGACCCTGAAGAGACATTTTAAAATCGATGTAAATTGTTATTGTTACGAAACTCGAACAATATTAAATTAGCAATAGCAATATCAATTCGTTTCTACTTTCTTACATTTAGGTATAATGTGTTGACAAAGAAACAGAAAATAATGGATCAGGCCGCAACAGCGACCGCGGCGTGCACTTTAGCTTTGTACCTAGGTAGGTATTAGAAAATATGAGCAAAAAGCATTGCTAAAAACCGCGAAGCTACCTCCGTGGTAGCACGACTGCGGACTTAAGGCTCATTGACTCTCACACGAGGAGTAACTTACCTCGAATAAGCGATTATCGAAAAGAGATTAAGTTGACTCGTGTTAATATCACCCGCATATGGAAAGGCAAAAAACACTTCGGCTTTGACGTTTGGAAGCGTAAACAAGAACTTGTATTTTGAGTTTTCGAATCACATGGCAATTTGAGAAAGTTTGCCTAAAAAGTCTCTTGGGTGAAATATTGTTTTTCACTGATGAGTGTAATTTTCGAGGCAAGTCATGCCTACGAGTCTCGTATGGACATTCTCCCCTTTCGAAGGGCGAGAAACTCTTTTCGTGTTAGTGAGCCTTTATTTTTACCATAATTTTAATAGTATTATTGCTCATTTTTTTTAATAATATTATAAACGTCTTTTTGATAAACATACGTGCCTAGACAAGACACATAGGTACTTAGGTCATTAGGTGGATAGCTGCTAGTTTTTTTAGCATCTGTTAGATATAGTGAAAAGACGAAAAAAAAATATGCATGCAATTCAGACTAATCAGTATTCACATTGCACAAGCTGATACAGATAATTACCAACACAATTACATGAATCATGTGAAGAACCCATGATTCACACTTCTATGTTTTCTGAATATAATAAAGTTTCAAGTACTTCCAAGGGTTTAAAATATTCATACCATGTAAGAGTTCATAATAATCAACTTAACTTCTTTGTAGGTATAACAGTAGATAACTTTGTTGAAAACTTAAGAAAACAACCACTTTTACTGTTCAACATTGAATACCGTTAGGATATAAAAATAAGAGACTTAACAATACTCACTAATATTAACTCCCATGTTACTAATCAGACATAGCTAGGGTTAAAATACCAGTATGGCAGAGAAGATTAAGAGATGGCAAATTCTCTCAAATAAATGTGACCACCTCTACAGGTTTTAAGACCCAGATCCCCAATGAATCAGTGGCTTAATAGATTGTTATCTTGAACAAGTAGAAACCAATAAACTTGTATTAAAATTAAAGTTACATACTTAACTAAACAAAAGATGCTTACCTCTCCTGGGAAGAAACAGCAATGTTTCCTCTCTATGTGTTTTCCAAAAGTCATTTGTAGAAGACTTAGTCTCATGTGCAAAGTTTCAATAATGTCCGACTCGCATGCCAGAGGGTGACTCCTACGGGCAGATTCTCGGCGAGGCATCTTAGCTTTGATTGATTGAAATCTATGCAACATCTGGTTTTGTAACCGTTGAAATGTAGAGTTCAATAAACTGCTGCATACAGAATTGAACTGACGGTTAACCTGCAAATAAAAAGAGTCCTGAATCCTGTGAAGACAACAGCTATTACTAATTTATTAGGGAATGCTAAATTATATGGAACTTTAAATGTAAGCAGTTTCTTCTCTAAATTACATCAGCACAAACCTGTATTTTATGGATGAGGTATACCAATGCTTTAAAGTACGTCAGTTAACAAAACAGGAAAATAATGTAAACATACATGGTCTAAGTGACTAACATTCAGAAGTTGTACTACCTATCGATTTTTGTGAAACATTAAGTAAACATTGGAAGAAAACATTATTCGACAGAATATTAAAATACTCAACAGTATAACCAGAACCTTATAGAAATTCAAGTGGAAATTTAAAATTTATATTGAATACAATCTTGCTTGTATCACAAGTCTGTTCAATTCAACATGTACTTTTATCTTACATAAATGAAGGTAAAGATGCTATATAAATGAGTGATGCTGATCTAAATGTTATATAAAGTAAAAGAGTTTATAAACATGTTATTAAATTAATGATAGTAATAATTTAATTATAAGAAAAAATAATTCTAATGGAAAACCCAATACTGCAACCTGCCTAAATGCTAAAGAGTAATCAAGCATATAAATTATATTAACCATTCTAATTTGTGAGACATGTTTATAGCCTGTATAGCCAATAATCTTCTCAATAACTTCAACTGGCAAATCAAGTATGGTTGTAGTATAAGTCTTGGGGGCAGGCACTAAAGTGCATTTCGAGGTACTAGCGTGCGGCGAGGAACCTCCCGGCATCAAAGTGCTGGAGTGACGAGTGACGCGGGACACCGCCACGGGTTCCGCGTGAGAGGGACCTGCACCGTCGCTGCCTCCATTGCCACCTCCGACGCTGCTCATTTGCCTCGTCGACACCATATTGCCACCAATTTAGTCTTCACTTAGATATTCCTGAAAACTAAGCTAGTCTATGGAGTCACTCTCATAAAATTCAAAAATATGCAGTTTCTTATTGCAAATGCAATCCGCGACTTATTTAAACACAAAGGTAAAGAACTTATGACCAGAATAGTTACATTTTCAATAAAACCAATGCATCTTTTTCATACAACAAAAATAAATTACTTGAGAGCACCACCGAGTAAATTCTAAAATGGTGGCCATGGACGACTAGATCGGTACCTAATCGCTTGAGGAAATTAAGTATGATTTTTACGGATTGCATATTGAAACTATCGTAATATTGCAAACAAATCACCCACTGAAGAATTCATGCACATCTTTTGTTAATTAAATCGTGATTATCTTCACAAACAAAATTATAATTAGACGCAGTAGTCACAAATGCGCTACGCTTTCACAAAAAATATTCTTTTTTTTTACTTGGATATATTGGATAGATACTCATGGAATAGACACGGATGAAATGAATGAATGAATACGATTTCGAATGAAATAGGAACTCTATTTGTTGGGCTATGCTTTACCACACCTCAGACTAATCAAATCAAATCACTGACTTCTCACGCCTGGCCTAAGCGTATGATAGTTTTTTTTTTGTTTTAGTTCACATTTATAAAGAAAAATTAACTAAATTTCGGTCGGGTTGGACTGTATACAACCTCAACAGCTGCTGTAAAACTTGATTTTAAGGCAATTTTCTGACAAAAGGGTTGACTAACAATCTTGTTAATTTTTAGTGTCTAGAAGAATTAAAATAAAATGCTGTTCGTTGGTAACCGCATCATTTGAGAACGGCTGGACCAGGCTGGTCAGATTATTTTTTTATTTCTCAATTTTCGTTTCGAATAAGGTTTTTAGGGAATAAAAAAATAAAAGTTGCTTAGAAATTGAGAAAATTCTGGAAAAAGTGAAAATAGCTTTTGTTTTAATTAAATTAGGACAGTAGAACGTTCCTTATAATTCTAATAATAAATTATAGTAGCCAAAATATTTTTAAGTTCCATTAAAATTTAAATTTTAAAGACCAAAACAGAAATATCACCTCAATACATTTTGTATTAATATGTTTGTTAAAAAAAAAACCGGTTGGGAGAAACCAAAACACGGGCTGCTAACTTTTTTTTTAGAAGAAATAAAGTATTTCTGTTTTCACTTTTTCAGAGCGGGAAAATAGATAGTACACAAAGAAAGGAGTACTTTTTATTTTTAAAACAAACTATTTGTAGGTCCGCAGAGATCAGCCAATCTATACTCTATTTTTCGATATCAATTTTTTTTAAATGAACAATGCCGTTGTTGTACGACTCTACAATTCTTATTCTGAATTCAAATTGGTAAACAGCTCGTTTACTATACCAATTTTCGAGTTATTCAAGCCACGCAGTAAAATAGTCCTTTGTAAAATTGACTATCCCATATATTGATATCATTTCTTTATGGGTACATTTTCGGAAAACCCTAATAAATGATAAACACTTTATTCGACAGTTTAGTCTTAAATATAAATACTCGGTTTCAACTTTCGAGTTAATCGGACCACCCATTAAAATTCTTGAATACAAACTTCGACACCCCCCAATCTCCCTTTAGAAAATCAAAAATGACAAACTTTAGAATTTATTTTTTTATAAGTATTCGACACATTTCATGTTTATAAACTCAAGAAATAATATTTTTCATACACACAAAATCCTCCTTTTTCTCCCCCAATATGGGTCGAATTTCCTAAAACCTCTTATTACTAGTGCTTCTAAAAAAATTACGGAAATTAATTGGTCTTCAGCATAGCTATTCACAATCATCTAATACGCTATAGTAGGTATCGAAAATTACACATTTCTTTATCATTGATTGATGTTCGATACGGTACGGAAGCGTATCGAGTGGTTGTGAATAGTAATGCTGATCATAACTTTCCTTACCAACCTTTTATACCATATCCTAATAATCTTTGCTTTTTTGTACGGCCATCTCAGCGGTCAACACATTCAATTAAATCAACTTTTATATAATTTTTTTTTGGTTTTCCCTTTATTTTTTAGTTTCTTTGGTTTTTCTCTACTAGCAAGACGAAAGTTATGTTTACAAACACATACATACGTAACTTTTGCCTTTTGCCCCTTGTCACTTGTGTCCCACAAATCTTTATAATAAAATTGTGTGTTTTAGGGCTGACAACACCGTTTGCGCCATTGCTAGTAGAATTTGTCAATTTGACGTTATGTAAGTTTGACTTTTAGTGTCAATATTGTCATTGTCATGTAATCTGTCATTATTCCTTTAATTGTCATGGAATTGATAGCGAGGTGAAAATAAAGTGCGTAATTGTTTACAAGCAGCGCTTAAAATTTATATCAATATGCAAATTCTTTATATAATGTCATGTTGATTTTTAGTTTCTTGCATCGCTAACCTAGTTTTAATTCAATTATAGTAATAAGTAAGTCCCTATTATCATTTCTAGTTTTTCAGCAGATTATTAGTAAATATATATTTTAAAAATGTATCCACGATGTGGTAGCAATAGTTCAATCCAAAATATACACCAGACACCGTCATCTTCAAACCAGAACACAGGTAAGTGAAAGAACAAAGTATTAAGTATATAATAATCTCATGTTGTTATTGAACTTTCATCAGTCTCAAATCTAATCATAAGTCTAAATAAGACCTGAAAACGTCTCAGATCTTTTACCAGAACTTGTTTGTGGTCGTTGTTAGCAAATGCAACAAAAATATAAATAAAAATACTTTTATTTAAGGCTTCTGTTAAATGTTAATTAAAACATAATTCTTGTTCACTTATGTAAAAAAGGCCGCCCATAGGACGACCTTCTGACCCGTATTATCATGTTATATACCAAAACCTACTTACACCATGAGAACATTACAGAAAGTTCAGTTGCTTGGCTGTTTCCACAATGTAAATATTTTGCTGGAATGCTGGCGCAATAAAATATATAACTTGCATAACTTTTTCTTTTCTTATGTTTACTATGCTCAATATGCTCACTGCAAAATATGAATACAGATTAAATAAGGCAGTTATACTAAGTAAATAAGTCATATTATTGCATCATTTTTTCACATTACAGAAGATGAAGATGATAGTGGTGACAATAAGGCATCTGCACTTAGTTTTAAGGAAAGGAGGAGAGAAGCCCATACTCAGGTAAAACTTTATATAAACTAACTATCCATTCATAAAGAAAAGATAAATAATTATAAATTAAATCCATCAAAATAAAATGAGAACCTATCCATTAAAATAGAAAAGCTAACTAAATGAAACTGAATCCATCCGTCGTGTGAACGAGACAGAGCTATACTATGTGCCACTGCAAGCCGAAAACATTAAAGTTCATTCGATTTGCTTGACAAGTCCGTTGAGTATTCGTTTAAACGTATTAACGGTGTATGAATCTCAAGCTGGCAGCTCCGTAGGGCTGGCGCGCACGATCGGGCCAGGGCTGAATCGATGGCCCCGGGCGCAGTTGCTTCTCAGTAAATTTAGAGTTTTCATGTAGAACATATTGGAGAGATCATCTGTGATTTTTTTCATAATTTTCTGAGTCTTTTTTCCATAGTCTAGATGTCGAGAACTGTGGAAAGTAAGCCTTTTCTTGCTTTCTTTTGTTTATAAAAAATCTTCCAATTGTTGCTTCTCACTAAATTCAGAGTTTTCGAGTAGGACATATTGGAGAGATCATCTGTGATTTTTTTCATAATTTTCCGAGTCTTTTTTCCATAGTCTAGATGTCCAGAACTGTGGAAAGTGAGCCTTTTCTTGCTTTCTTTTGTTTATAAAAAATCTTCAAATTGTTGCTTCTCACTAAATTCAGAGTTTTCGAGTAGGACATATTGGAGAGATCATCTGTGATTTTTTTCATAATTTTCCGAGTCTTTTTTCCATAGTCTAGATGTCCAGAACTGTGGAAAGTGAGCCTTTTCTTGCTTTCTTTTGTTTATAAAAAATCTTCCAATTGTTGCTTCTCAGTAAATTCAGAGTTTTCGAGTAGAACATATTGGAGAGATCATCTGTGATTTTTTTCATAATTTTCCGAGTCTTTTTTCCATAGTCTAGATGTCCAGAACTGTGGAAAGTGAGCCTTTTCTTGCTTTCTTTTGTTTATAAAAAATCTTCCAATTGTTGCTTCTCAGTAAATTCAGAGTTTTCGAGTAGGACATATTGGAGAGATCATCTGTGATTTTTTTCATAATTTTCCGAGTCTTTTTTCCATAGTCTAGATGTCCAGAACTGTGGAAAGTGAGCCTTTTCTTGCTTTCTTTTGTTTATAAAAAATCTTCCAATTGTTGCTTCTCAGTAAATTCAGAGTTTTCGAGTAGAACATATTGGAGAGATCATCTGTGATTTTTTTCATAATTTTCCGAGTCTTTTTTCCATAGTCTAGATGTCCAGAACTGTGGAAAGTGAGCCTTTTCTTGCTTTCTTTTGTTTATAAAAAATCTTCCAATTGTTGCTTCTCAGTAAATTCAGAGTTTTCGAGTAGGACATATTGGAGAGATCATCTGTGATTTTTTTCATAATTTTCCGAGTCTTTTTTCCATAGTATAGATGTCCAGAACTGTGGAAAGTGAGCCTTTTCTTGCTTTCTTTTGTTTATAAAAAATCTTCCAATTGTTGCTTCTCAGTAAATTCAGAGTTTTCGAGTAGAACATATTGGAGAGATCATCTGTGATTTTTTTCATAATTTTCTGAGTCTTTTTTCCATAGTCTAGATGTCCAGAACTGTGGAAAGTGAGCCTTTTCTTGCTTTCTTTTGTTTATAAAAAATCTTCCAATTGTTGCTTCTCAGTAAATTCAGAGTTTTCATGTAGAACATATTGGAGAGATCATCTGTGATTTTTTTCATAATTTTCCGAGTCTTTTTTCCATAGTCTAGATGTCCAGAACTGTGGAAAGTGAGCCTTTTCTTGCTTTCTTTTGTTTATAAAAAATCTTCCAATTGTTGCTTCTCAGTAAATTCAGAGTTTTCGAGTAGGACATATTGGAGAGATCATCTGTGATTTTTTTCATAATTTTCCGAGTCTTTTTTCCATAGTATAGATGTCCAGAACTGTGGAAAGTGAGCCTTTTCTTGCTTTCTTTTGTTTATAAAAATCTTCCAATTGTTGCTTCTCACTAAATTCAGAGTTTTCGAGTAGGACATATTGGAGAGATCATCTGTGATTTTTTTCATAATTTTCCGAGTCTTTTTTCCATAGTCTAGATGTCCAGAACTGTGGAAAGTGAGCCTTTTCTTGCTTTCTTTTGTTTATAAAAAATCTTCCAATTGTTGCTTCTCAGTAAATTCAGAGTTTTCGAGTAGGACATATTGGAGAGATCATCTGTGATTTTTTTCATAATTTTCCGAGTCTTTTTTCCATAGTATAGATGTCCAGAACTGTGGAAAGTGAGCCTTTTCTTGCTTTCTTTTGTTTATAAAAAATCTTCCAATTGTTGCTTCTCAGTAAATTCAGAGTTTTCGAGTAGAACATATTGGAGAGATCATCTGTGATTTTTTTCATAATTTTCCGAGTCTTTTTCCATAGTCTAGATGTCCAGAACTGTGGAAAGTGAGCCTTTTCTTGCTTTCTTTTGTTTATAAAAAATCTTCTAATTGTTGCTTCTCAGTAAATTCAGAGTTTTCGAGTAGAACATATTGGAGAGATCATCTGTGATTTTTTTCATAATTTTCTGAGTCTTTTTTCCATAGTCTAGATGTCCAGAACTGTGGAAAGTGAGCCTTTTCTTGCTTTCTTTTGTTTATAAAAAATCTTCCAATTGTTGCTTCTCAGTAAATTCAGAGTTTTCATGTAGAACATATTGGAGAGATCATCTGTGATTTTTTTCATAATTTTCCGAGTCTTTTTTCCATAGTCTAGATGTCCAGAACTGTGGAAAGTGAGCCTTTTCTTGCTTTCTTTTGTTTATAAAAAATCTTCCAATTGTTGCTTCTCAGTAAATTCAGAGTTTTCGAGTAGGACATATTGGAGAGATCATCTGTGATTTTTTTCATAATTTTCCGAGTCTTTTTTCCATAGTATAGATGTCCAGAACTGTGGAAAGTGAGCCTTTTCTTGCTTTCTTTTGTTTATAAAAATCTTCCAATTGTTGCTTCTCACTAAATTCAGAGTTTTCGAGTAGGACATATTGGAGAGATCATCTGTGATTTTTTTCATAATTTTCCGAGTCTTTTTTCCATAGTCTAGATGTCGAGAACTGTGGAAAGTAAGCCTTTTCTTGCTTTCTTTTGTTTATAAAAAATCTTCCAATTGTTGCTTCTCACTAAATTCAGAGTTTTCGAGTAGGACATATTGGAGAGATCATCTGTGATTTTTTTCATAATTTTCCGAGTCTTTTTTCCATAGTCTAGATGTCCAGAACTGTGGAAAGTGAGCCTTTTCTTGCTTTCTTTTGTTTATAAAAAATCTTCCAATTGTTGCTTCTCACTAAATTCAGAGTTTTCGAGTAGGACATATCAAGGAGAGATCATCTGTGATTTTTTTCATAATTTTCTGAGTCTTTCTTCCATAGTCTAGATGTCCCGAACTGTGGAAAGTAAGCCTTTTCTTGCTTTCTTTTGTTTATAAAAAATCTTCCAATTGTTGCTTCTCAGTAAATTCAGAGTTTTCGAGTAGAACATATTGGAGAGATCATCTGTGATTTTTTTCATAATTTTCCGAGTCTTTTTCCATAGTCTAGATGTCCAGAACTGTGGAAAGTGAGCCTTTTCTTGCTTTCTTTTGTTTATAAAAAATCTTCCAATTGTTGCTTCTCAGTAAATTCAGAGTTTTCGAGTAGAACATATTGGAGAGATCATCTGTGATTTTTTTCATAATTTTCTGAGTCTTTTTTCCATAGTCTAGATGTCCAGAACTGTGGAAAGTGAGCCTTTTCTTGCTTTCTTTTGTTTATAAAAAATCTTCCAATTGTTGCTTCTCAGTAAATTCAGAGTTTTCATGTAGAACATATTGGAGAGATCATCTGTGATTTTTTTCATAATTTTCCGAGTCTTTTTTCCATAGTCTAGATGTCCAGAACTGTGGAAAGTGAGCCTTTTCTTGCTTTCTTTTGTTTATAAAAAATCTTCCAATTGTTGCTTCTCAGTAAATTCAGAGTTTTCGAGTAGGACATATTGGAGAGATCATCTGTGATTTTTTTCATAATTTTCCGAGTCTTTTTTCCATAGTATAGATGTCCAGAACTGTGGAAAGTGAGCCTTTTCTTGCTTTCTTTTGTTTATAAAAATCTTCCAATTGTTGCTTCTCAGTAAATTTAGAGTTTTTATGTAGAACATATTGGGTCTTGCTTAAAATCTCTATTTCTAGTAAAGCGCCCGGGGCCATCGATTCGGCCCTGGCCCGATCGTGCGGGCCAGCCCTACGGAGCTGCCAGCTTGAGATTCATTAACGGTGTATGATTTTTTGTAGTACAAACGACATGCGAATGGTTCTATGTACAATGTATGTGCCACTATTTATTCGTTAAGACGTATACTGCAAAAAAACGTGCAGGACAATGCCGTGTGAACCCAGCCTTAGGTGTGCTGCTCCGGGATATGGGCCCCAATTAATTTTGTGTTGGCATGTCATTTTCTCTCTCCTTTCTTTCTTGCCGGGAAAGCGGAAAGAATACGTACCTACTTACGTAGGCATCTCCGGCTTCCAAAGACAAGGTACGTGAGTTGTGAAGGTACACCATGTGGTTTTAGTCTTTAAGTGGTTGACTTATCTGAATATAAGGGTAAGGGTTACAAAATAGCCAAAGTTAAGCGCCAAGCTAAGACGATAACTTCCTGTAAAAAAGACGCAGCTATAATAATATAGCAGCCATAATACTTGTCAAGGTTTTGGTCCAAGGAGTTTTTTTTTGCAAACCAATCATTGCTATACCAACGCACGATAAAAACATAAATAGTAGAAGCGTCTAATGTAGTTTATTAAATTTCAGGCAGAACAGAAAAGAAGGGATGCCATAAAGAAGGGCTACGATTCTCTTCAGGACTTGGTGCCGACTTGCCAGCAGACCGACGCATCAGGGTACAAGCCAAGTAAAGCAGCTGTAAGTTTCTTATCAGTTCGTATTTATATGGCGAAGGTTATCTCACAATTTTGTTTTACCGACCTTGCTACTAATCAATACTCAATATTGACTATAATTATTGTGTATTACGACGTAGCTTGTTTGCGTAATATTTGCGGTGCTATTTATAAATTGTTGCAATACTTGTGTTCTTTGTATTTCATAATACTTTATTCAATGCAAATAACTTTTAAGTTTAAGAGTTATCTGAACGTATTATTTATTTTTCAAATCAACTCAGCCTATCGCAGTCCACTTCTGGAAATAGGCCTGTCCCAGTCGCCACAACACCCTGGCCTCTGCCTTCCGCACCCAGTCTGTCCCTGCCACTTTCTTAAGGTTGTCGGTCCATCTAGCTGAATTTAATTTCTATTATCAAAGAATGTTACACAACTTGAATAAATACTGGATATTTTACCGACAAAATAAAGTAGGTACATACCCACCTACACCCATAACTTTTTGATGAAAGCGTATACTTAACTAGCTACATTCCTATGTAGATATTTTACTGTACAGTCTTATTTTGCTGTCTTTTCGCGGAATAGATATGAAGGCCAGTGACACCTCTTGAAGTAGCATGCGGCAAGCACGTGCCAGATCTAAGTTCGTAATCGTAAATAATATACGATAGGTTACTAGTCACATTAGAATTTAACATACTTTGGAAGTGGAGGACTCGATGTTTTATCGGTATCCAATCTATTTTTCTGTCTATGAAGTCCGGTTTGTTTTTTATCGTTTGGAAATGCGCTGCGTGTAGGCGAAAGGAGGTTGTTGGGGATTACACTATACTTACACCTATTTAAATCTTAAGGTCACCAGGATCCTTATCACTTTTGGATGGAGGCTCCAGGATCTCCGATTAGATGTATATCGATGGTTGATATTGGCACGTCATCTAGCTAGGGGAAACAAAGTTGTTTCCCACAATACTTTCCGCTTGTACAATCGCTTGTGAAAACTACACGCCACCTCCTTCTCAGGGTCTCTTTACGAAAACCTCGAGTGACTAATATTAGCGCCCGCGACCCTGTCGATTGCGTCCGCCCATACCATATTACGGGGCTGAATAGTCACAGAATCCATTGCTTCCCAAGTTATAAGCACGTGTTGGCGCAGTGACAGATTGTGTTAGCCTTATTTAATAATACACAAATCTGCTGACATGGTGTCCAGCCACGTGTCTTGTTAACTTCGAACATAGTAAATGTAAATAGTGTATAGTAAACTTTAAAGTCAAATAAGTTTAATATTTGTTAAGTACTCGTTGAGGTGGTTCGGGTAGAAAAAAAATTAATATTGTATTCATATCTTCATTCAACGGCATTATTTTTCTATCGTATCGTCACGAACTTAATTAGAATAGCTCAGGTCCTGGTCCAGCAAGATGGTACCGAGACTGGGGGGGGGAGGAGATCCACTCGTCCCACCACTATAATGATGAACTCAATTTTGACCAAATTCTTACTTACTGCGTTCATAATTTGCGCGACAGAATAAGTACTTAGATGGGTAGATAAGTTCGATTTGTCAAAGTATTCTTAGTTATTAAAAACTCTTTACCATAATTCCAGGTACTCCAAAAATCCATAGACTACATCCAATACTTGCTGCAGCAGCGAAGAAGGCAGGAGGACGAACGGAATGCTTTGCGTAAAGACGTGGTGGCACTGCGCATCATGCAGGCTAACTACGAGCAGATTGTGAAGGCGCAGCACTCAGTTCCCGGCCATAATGAACAGAGGCTCACTGATCAGGATAAGTTCCAAGTTGTAAGTATAAAAATTACGTTTTTTTTCAAAGATAACCGTACTTTCAGGCCTCGTGGTAGTAAAATAAAATCGCTTTTTGTGTCTCTGTGACCGCGTTGTTCTTCTAAACTACGCAATGGATTTTGGTGCGGTTTTCACCATAATTAAGAATTTATTGCGGAAGGTTTATGTGTAACGTTAATGTAGAACTTGCATATAATAAAGAAATCTCGATATTGTCAGCTAGTAAGCAGGTCTAGTGAGCGACATAATTATAAAAGAGTTACGTGATTTGCTGATCAATTACATGACACACAAATAATAGCCACTGAATATAAAGTCATGGGAAAAATATTTAGGGATTATTGAGGAAAGGATTTTCCAAAACTTCATCCTTAAGCCAGTCAACTAAAGATCAAAGTTTGAATAACAAACTAGTTTGCAAACATAACTAAACTCGCAAATAATATAATTAAACTGGTTTATGATCACAAAACTTAAACATTGTTATCACCATAAACAAAATATTTTCCATGTAAATGTAATCTTAATTTCTCATGACAGAACTGGTAGGCGGTGTTGCGTAATTCAATTACTTTTACATTATTACGTTTATTACGTTACGTTACCTAAAGTGTGTAATTGATCTGAAAACTTGTAATTTTCTTACTTGTCTTTGTTTTGAAACTAATTTATGTATGGAAAAAAACTGTGCATACAAACACTACAGTGTACACTCTATTTTTATCTATTTTCTGTTCTAAAAGTCTCAGATGACAATGTCAACAAACCATGTTACGGTTAACGGGGGTTATCCGAATTCGCCTGTTTTAGAATCAATTTTAAATGGTCAAATAGTGTAATAAGCTTCTGGAAAAAATATAAATGTCATAGATACATCCTTGTTTGAGGGAAATTAACGGTCCAAAAAACGTTTATTCAAAATTTCAACGAAAGAATAACCCTGAGCCAGAGGTTTCGTGGTGACCATTTGCCTGATGTTGTATTTCACGTTTAATCGGAACTATTTTTCTTTATGTTGAAATAAAAATGTTTGCTTTCTTCATAAATAATTGTGTTTTTCTTTAAAATTAAATCTGGCGCTCTTGTTGGGACACCTTTATGTATATCTTATAACCTTCCTCAAGAAATGGGCTATCAAAAGTATCAAATGCAATAATATTTTTTGATATCCCACCGGTAGGTCTAGAGATTGGCTTTATTATTAGTATAGTATAGATTGTGCCCACTTATTTTACTAAAACTAACTTTGTTATAAAAATGCTTTTCACTCAGTTCCAGGGTATAATGGACAAGCTATTCGAGTCATTCGAGTCGGTGCCTACGAATAACTTTGCCGAGTTTTCAGCCGGTGTGTTCAACTGGCTCGAAGAATACTGTAAGCCGCAGTCGCTGAGAACCATGGTGCATGGGGTACTTAGGGAACAGAGCTATACGCCATAGATATTATATAGCCGCCGTGTCTTATTGTTTATACATAATCATAAAACGGTTACATTTATTGGGGTTTTTTTTTGAGGATGGGGAAATCATCAAATCCCGCTCTGGGTGGAGCGGAAGGGAGTGTCAGACACTTACTGACTAAAACCCACCCGTGTTCCTTCCTTAGACCTTTATGTTCCGGGCCACAACATTAATCTGAGAATTAAAATTTTATACATTTTGTATGTTCGTTAAGTAATTGATAATCTATGTCTTTTGTTTACATTTACTATGTATAGAAAAGTAAAGTAACTTGATAATAATATGGCCTCGTCGAAAGATTCAAATTATGGTTTTTTTTCAAAGTCCGATAATGTAGCCAAAACACATTTTCTATTGATTGCCTCTCGACCTTACTTCATTCATATGTAACATAACACTGATTTGATCCTTATTACTCGTATAAGCATACATAATATTTAAACTACTGCAATTTAATATTTATCTGCCAAATAAACTTAAGCTGGTAATGACGATAGAGCAAGCGATAAACGTCCTTATATGTTCAATGTGATAAGAGAAAATGTATGTAGATTTCTATTACGTCTTTGTTTATTTTTATTGTTATTCATGTGTTTTTGTAACATAATTATAGAGTTATGGCGTGTTTACATTAGGTCAGTTAGGCCGTATTCGACTGCAACCGTTTTCGGTCACAGAGTAATGTACACAGACTGTAATTCGGTTTGCCGTATTAGATCGCAGCCCGTTTGCGGTGACCGACCTAGTATAAAAGTTGTTACAGTTGGCCGTATTCAGTCATAACCGACTTGTGAAAATTTGCTGTTGGTCGGGGAGCGCGCAAGCTAGACTACAACGATCGATCCGTTCGGTCACCTATCTAATGTAAATAGGCCAATTCGGTTAATGAATCCGGTTAAACCGTATGCGACGGACGCATTCGGTCACCGACTATGCGCGGTAAACGCGACTTTATAATCCCAAATTAAAAGAAAAACGAATTGTATATTTCTATGAGATACAGTAATTTATATAAATTAAAAATTATAAAACTTTTGATTGGACAGGAATTTATTTGTGTAAGAACATAAATATTATTATTTATCGATAATATGCATAGAGTCCAAGTCTATTTATTTTTTTGTAAGAAAACAATTTATTTTAGAAACTTATAATTTTGTGATAATGGAGTTCGCCTTAGAGGATTTATTCAAGAAAACGAATGTCAATAATTAATAGTGCCTTTAACAGTTTGCTGTTTTCAAATAAAAGTAAATAAATACATTAATGTTTCGTTACAATTGCGTTTTATTCGTTCTTCAGCAACATGTATTTAAATAACTCCACCTAAATTGTAACTAACATCAAGTATGCTCATCTTAGAACCCAGCGGGGTAATTACGTAACACGCTAACAGTAGCAAGGGGTTTCATTCTGACAGTTGAACATTCATTGCATTATTTACGTAGTGGAGCAGACAAATTAAAAAAAAAATTGAATTTATGGAGCAGTGGATAAGCAATATCCTTCAAAATTATTCAAATTGTAAATGAAATTGTGCTACAGAATTAGGGTGCAGCTACCCACATAGACATACCGTAACATAACTCATACATACTTATTTCTCGACTCATTCGTCAGATAAGATCTTCCTTTTTCTCAATCTTGTTTTTGCCCGAAACGATTTAATCCCGAAGCCTATTTAAAAATATCTACTGATAACAGTAGTCTAATAAAATTATATTCAGAAAGTCATACCAATTTTGCTCAAATTAGCTTTCGCATGGTCGACATACTCTGTAATTTTTACTTCGTAACGTTTAGCAATCTGCCCTTCTCTATGAATGGATGCGCTGACTTAGGGAGGACATCACCCTCGAAGTCGACTGCGGCGTTGGTAATGTGACGATCAGGATAGGTTTGTGGGGTAAACGTGGCCTTATATCGCCAAAGATAGAGATCTAGAAGGAGACAGCCTTTGCAGAAGAAAAAAAAATATGTAAAAAAAAAAACAGATTTTTCCCATCCCTAACCTTAGGTTAGTCCATAACCTTCCGTTCTGTATTAACAAACTCAATGTTGTTCTTGAGTACTACTTAGGGTACTTAAGATACAGAGACGAAAATTATAGTACGAACAAGTTATTTCATTAAATATAAATCATGTTTCCATCCAGCGGGGCCCCGCGTGCTATGCGTACGTGCAATGCTTTGTTTGTTCAATGTACCGACGCCAGGACATCAAGTTACTACAATCTGTCAAATTTCTTTAATAGATTTTCAACTTTATCGCTAAATCATAAGGTTCAATGTTGACTGGGAAAATTTGACAGTTTCGGGTAGCTTGATGTGCTGGCGTCTCTACCGACAGCTATCCGGGCTCATGAGATGTGCTGGCGTCTGTAAAATCATTCTACGAAAATTTTATCGCGTTAAATTCATACTGACTTGACACAGACAATTTTTAATGTGCCGCCAAATCGTAAACAAATGACAAATTAATAAAATAAATACACAACAATATTGGCAGAGTTCCATTTTCAAGATTTGAAAAATGAGAATTGTGAAATAAGTTCAAATTTTGAAAATGGAACTTTGCCTATATTATGGTGTATGAATTTTATTCATTTGTCATTTATTTTGTACTGGAAGACTCCAGTTTATGGATGCTTCCTTGATTTATCGACAGCTTTCGATTTGGTGTCTTATTACAGGCTACAGCATCTCTGGGAGAAGCTGAGGGCCTTTTTGCCTTGTGGTACGGAACCCTTCGTATGCGATTCCGACTCGCACTTGGCCAGTTTTTTACAACTTGGTCATGCTATAACTTTGGATTCCCTCTTGGATGCGGCGGCTGACTCTCATTTTGATGACTATTGAACAATCAACTACTCGACAGGTTTTTTTTCGGTATAAAATTAATTGCCAAAATCGAGTAGTACCTCATTCGGCATTATTAGCGTAAACTTACGCTTCGATCTGTCAAAACAGTGCATTTAAACCTGATCGAAGCTTGAGTTTAGGTACGCTAAGTTTCGTCTCTGTACCTATCCCATAGTGATGTTCAAACCATGCCACCGCTGCACTGCCTCGGTCGGTAGGCGTAGATATGTGTACCTATGACACCCAAGGAACTTAAATTAAGCATCTAGTTCCTATTAATTCCGTGATCACTGACAACGAAAACCGCAAAATTAATTTAGCGTAACAGAACGTAGGTACCTACCCGCCTAACGGAGATTCTCAAGGAACCATGAACAAAAAATAATAATGGCGTCTTACAAATAAAATTGATCAAGGCTTGATTAGTTAAAACACCTTAGTAGAAAGTGTTAGAATTTATTATTTATTCTACCATAAGTGGGTACCGCAGCTGGTTTTATTGAGAAGAAGCATATAAGACGGCTACACAAATCTTTTATTTAAATCGTACCTACCTATAGATTACCGCCATGAAATACGCTACAACTACAGAATACTTTTCTAAGAATAAACGGAAATGACCATTGACGAAGTAACATAAGAATAAATAAAATTATAGCAGATAGGGTTCTACGACATCGCGCTACGCATCGCGTAGCGTCATCGAAGCGTAGCCGCGTAGGTTACTTCGTAGCTCGTAGCAACGGTAAAATTGTAAAAACTATTACCCTCGTCTTTGTGAAAATCGATTTGTTTTTTTTTCGATAAATTTAAATTGCCTATATATTGCCTATTTCCTATTGGATTAGATAGAGGTACCTAGGCAGTAATAACAATGGATCGCTACGCGAAACTCCTTTTGATAAAGTACCGGTAAAATCGCATTACTTTGTTCCAAATTTTGATTTTTTTTTCTTTTTCGCTCCATTTTTCTGGTCTAATCAGCTCTTAATCTATTTTGATGAAATCGGTATATAAAAGAGGATATAAGTAAACGTTATAAGTGAAAAAAGGAAAAATGTTGCAGTGTTTTAGTACATTTTTTTTTTGTCAAAATTTGGGCCAATGTTTTACTTTGGACGTGTATACTTCGACCCACTGATTTTTTTTGTTTCCCAATCGCTAGTTTTCTCAAATATGGAGTAAATATATCAATAAAACGAAATTCTATAGGAAAGAAAACACCATTTTATGTCGGAAAAATCAAACTATATTAAATTTTTCAAGATAAAACTATGAAAAATAATTTAGGTCACAAACTTACCTAATTAATCCGCTCCAGAAGAAAGTTTGCACAGTAACAATTTGGTAAAAAACCGACAAGTCGAAACCTGCTCCATTAGCCAATAAGCGCGTTACTTTAGAGAATGAATGACTGTTTTACCGACGAGCCTACATTGTCATCTACCGAATATAGTGTGAATTTTTGCAAAAATTGACAATATAACAGTGTGGCGGGAAGTTTAATCTTTTTCCAAGTTAGGGCCAAAGTTACTCCCCAGGGCTAAAGTAATGCGATTCTACGGTACTTATTTTGTTTACATTCACAGCATTCATGCGCGCCAGTTGCGAGAACTACGCATGTAATTGCTTCATCAATAAGATCAGTTTATATCCTTCAAGGACGGCCCTTGCCAGTATTACCTTATATTACGGTTTTTGTTGAATATATAGGTACCAATGCAGTGCAAACTTGTGCCAGCAAGTTATTATGAAGTTTTCTTTTTCAATAATGAATTAAGGCACCAACTATTTTAGTGGGATCTTACGGAATAAGATTTAAATTATTTACCAACATTTTACTATTGTTTTCTCTGGGTTTCTCTTAATAGTTTGGTGATTGTTAAAGAACTTATAAACATACCTAACCTACGTAATGATGAAGAGACGATTGATTTTGGTTCCCTATCAATCAAACTTACCACGAGCAGTGTAAACTAAGATCCTAAGATTTCTATTACTATTTCTCTTTGTACCCGTGAGAACTTGTAAATGGCTCTGTGTTACATATACATCAATTATCCTTCTGGCATCGCTGTTGGTTCTCCTGTAGGCACTTACTTCAATAAATGAATAACGAGAACAAAACAAGTAGTACTGCGAGTGGGTAATAGTTTATTTCTTACTGTTCCACTTTTCAATACCATACATAATATCAAAAGTCGATAAATGTCTACTCTATCAATAATACATAACATAGGTTTAACACGATAACAAATAAGGAGGTAGGTACATATTATATTATGGTCAGAAGCTTAGGGAAACTGTACAACACAACGCTAGAATACAGCTTTACATTAACAACAGCTAGAGTAACATTACTTACTGAACCTAAAGTAGAAAATACAGTAGGTAGGTATTTACTCAAATTAAAATAGGTGTAAGTTGGTATATTTATTTATTTATCCATTTATTTCAGGCATCAAGGCCCATATAAACACATACGTCATACAATACATTATACAATATTAATATAACCTAAAAATACTATAAATACATACAACATTATAATTACACTAAAAAATTGATCAGATAGTTCATCAACAACACATTAGCATTAACAACGCATTAACTTGTTTGAAAATATTATACGAAACAGCAGTGCGATTCTGTAACCATCTCGACGTGAAAACTTATGTGAAGTGAGCGTGGAGTGAGCTGTCAATAGTGTCAATTCGTAGCAAAAACAAACTCACTTCACCTAAGTTTTCACGGTGAGATTTTTACAGAATCGACCGGCTGCACCCTAATTGCGTAACTCACTCAATCTGAATAATTTTGAAGGATATTGTTAGCAATATCCTTCAAAATTATTCAGATTGAGTGAGTTACATTGCTTCATATGTGCGAACAATTTGTCTACTCAACAACGTAAATAACGCAATGAATGTTGTTGAACTGTCAAAATAAAAGACATTGCCACTGATAGTGTGTTACGCAATTACCCCGCAGATATAGAAAATTAAAAAAAATACTTTACAAATAAAAAAGAAGAACCCATTTAGGTACTCAATACAATAATTTAAATATAAATAGAAGTTACAAAACGCTAAACAATATTAAAGATAAAACCAGGCAACAGAGTCGATACCTAAATCAGTCTTTCATGAAATGCAGTATTAATTAGTATTAGATTGATTTAATACCTTACACCACTGACTAGTTTTGTCTCAGAACTAAGAATAACGTTACCAAATAAAGAAATTACCCTTATTGTCGGGATTAATACGAGTGCAATTACTCAACATGGTTAACGTGATAAATTTATTTTATTAGGTACTCCGCAATCAGATTGAATTATTGTGATGTTGTTTTGCGGTCACATTATTTTGATTGCTATACTGCTACAAGGATCTTTTAGCGCTCACATGACGTTGACAAGGGGCGCTGTTGGTGAACATTTTGTGCAATTGTTTTGTGAAATGTCACTTAAAATGTATTAAAAACAAGATGGCGGCATTAGTTTCGATTTATTAAAAAAAAACTCGCAGCGCTATATTTGATTGTTAGACGCGCTCGCTCTCCGTCGGTTGCGAGAGTAGAGTGACGTCACCCATCGGGTAGCTCTCGGTTCTCCGCGCACAGCCCACATGCTTCGCTCGTTCCCTTGGAGTCCCGCAGCACAGTCGTTTGAGGACACAAGCGTAGCACATAAGCAGGGAGAACATAAGAAGTAAACCGATGATAACGGTTACTACTAGCAATATTCTGAGTTCTCCATTGGAGTCGGCTACGCTGGAGTTCCGACTCATTCTCACAATTCACCGCGCCCTCATCTGAAACAAAGAGGAGATTCAATTCAGAATAGAACAGCAGTACCACCTTACGTTTTCTAAAATGAAGGCTGCTGGCAATCCTAGTTACAAGCGTGTCTAACGCAATTTTACGTCGTACTTTGTATGTTTGTATCTACCTTCATAGGTTCTCTATACCTAGTTCGCTTAACAACGGACAAACATTCTGAAATCATTCCTGAATATATTTTACGTTGGTAGGCACCTACTTGATTTTGTTATTTTTATCTCTCTAAAGACTCCTCTAAAGAGCCTCCTTGCCAGATTGCAGCCATGGGATCTGGAGGCAAAACCGGAACGCCCGGAGGACACGGTGGAGCATACGGTGGAGGTCTGCCCAGCTTGGGTAGAGCACCGCCGCGTCCTCAAGGCGGCGATCTTTTGCGTCCGGCCCTAGTCCATGGTACGGAGCGAAAGTGCATGGGAAGCCGTCACTTCCTGCGAAGCAGTAATGCTTGCGAAGAAGGAAGCGGAGCGCGTGAGGGAGAGGTAATATTTGCGCCCTCACGCCCTAGTCGCCGCAGGAGACGCCCTGGGAGTCGGGAAACGACAGCCGATTCCCGGCCATCGTAGGCGCGGGCTTGCGAACGGCGAGCAACAGGCAGCTCGCTGTCCGGTAAGGACCAGGCCCGGGTCGTTGTGTTCCACGCGCGCCTCAAAAAGATGTCAGTGCCAACTGACGAGGTCGCTAGGGCCGATGCCTGCCAGGGTCGCGGGTTGTTCGAAAGAGATACCGTGGCCCCTGGCACAGGCAACTGAAGGAACACGGGTGGGATTTAGTCAGTAAAAGTCCCGCTCCGCCCAGAGCGGGAGAAGTTATTTGATAATAATTTACAAGCCAAAAAAAAAGATGTGTACCTAATTTTCGTTTCGACAACATGTTGAATGGATGTAAATAGCTGTGTACAAGCCTTCAATTATTTCCGCTAGCTACAGATCTCTCTTAACTGTTAACTGACAACGAAATTTTTCATTAAGAATAATTTCCCCCTCCTCGGGTTCCTATTAGCTTCACCGTGAGGTCACAGTTCTAACCTTTTTTTTTTTTTTTTTTTCGCTGAGAAATGACGTTACGCATCTCCGCTCGTCGGGGGACGACACGGAGTATGTGGGACTCCCTGCCAAGGTGGCAGTATACCCACTAAAACTCAGCGGTGTTCCCTCGTCGCCTTGATGGAGGGGTCATGGGAATCCGGCTCAGCCTTTGCGTCCACAACCCCCCCGGCGCATGCCCGCCGCCTCCTTCTGGGACATGACGTGTCACAGTTCTAACCTAACTCAAGCCAAGGTTGGGGTGCCTTGTCTTAGTTACTGCGACCAATTGGGCTACCACCAAGACCTACAAATCAGGGACGGTTATCAATTTTACGGGGAATAAAATCGGACAGATTGTGAACCCTGTCGGTAAGTGCGTTCGTTCTCAATTTGACGGTTTGACATGGATAGATTATAAACTATCGAAAATGAATAGGTCATTTGTAAGAAGTATGGTGCAGATCACAATATACCTATCGACAGTTTACAATCTCGCCAGATAGATTATACTTAAACTAACGGTGTTCACAATCATACGGTGTGTAAACATTTTCAATGAAAAATATTCATACAAAACTTCAATTGATATGAATCTTTCTGAGATCAATATTGATTTACGACTGAATGCTGGACTGTGAATAACGCAAAACGTTTTATCGGTTCTCGAACGCTTTAAAATCCTTTGACAAATCTATCGTGTCGTACTAAGAAATGAAAAATGATCGGGTATAGACTGTATGTAACGCTGCACAAGATTTTTGAATAACCTGACAATCCTTCTAGGTTCCATTAACTATTCGCCCTATTAGGTAGGTACCTACACAGACCTTAGGTAAAGTAGGTAAACATAACTGCCGAAATATGGGACTTTTATACCTATACTTCTGCCTGCTACTTTGGGGAATACAGATGTGGTGTTACGTCATTAATCACCTAAGTTTTTAAAGTATGATGTTCTAAACGACAGGGATGTGGCATTGGGGAACAGCATTATACGTCCTCTGACGTTCCTTCAGCTAGTTATCCATGTCAATTCAATTCTTTGTTGCATAATACCCATTTCACATGTGTTTTACAAGATCTTAATTCTAATAATTGCAATATACAATAAAATAGAATACTCTTTATTATGTACACCGTATATATTATAGATATACATGTAGAAATTTTACGATGTGTGTCACAATGGACGGTCCTATCGCTAAAAGCGATCTTTTAAAGATACAACCTTTAGATGGATTAAAAAGGGTAAGGAGAGGCAATACTGTAGGTAGTCTGTGGTGTACCATTTACGTAATACAAAAATATAATATAAGTAGGTACATAAAGCATAAACGAATATCTTTATAAATAATATTCATGAAACAGGAGCAAAGAAAATATAATGATGATGTTTTAGGAAAGAGGAAGTGTTTTTGTAATAATTTTAAAAGTTGACAAAGATTGATTACGTCTACCCGATACGGGCAAGTCATTCCATAACCGTACTGCTTGAACAGTAAGAGATTTGTCATAGAAGCTAAGTTGAACACGACAATTTAATACATTATGAATAGTAGCCTAATTTAAAATCATTAATATAAGAATTAATTGTGCGTCATAATTAAAAAAATAGGATGTATCCCAACGACTTCACACCAAAAATAATTATACTATTGTCTATTAGATAATACCTTCCTTAGACTTTGTCACAAAGATAAGTAGGTAAATAAGTACCTAGGTACTCATCCTACAACGAAACTCTCAGTCGCGTGGGCTCTTCAAACGGTTATCCCATAAAGCTTACATTCCTCTCCCAAGTATTCGTTCTCTTATAAAACAGTATTATCACCCACATACTCGTAAGATCAAAGGAGGATAAGCGCTACAATCTCGTATTGGTAAACTGCGTTATTTTCCGAACGAAGACTAAGTTAATTAATCTATTTCTAAATGATTCGTTCTAATATGTATAAATTCGGTGGATCTAAATGCTTTTCGTTTATGGTATTCATGTTGTTTTGCCTACAAACCATTAATGTTACCTACCTACAAACATGGATATTCATTCTGATGAATATAAAAAAGTTTCCGGTGAATCGAAATGCAAGTCCAAATGAATCCGAAATCTGTATTCTGGCATCCTTTGGTTTAGCTATAGACTCGGAACTTTGGAACTTCCGAGTGTCTTTTCACTTGAACTAGTCGTCTCAACGTATACACGTGCCGCGCTCCGAGCGCAATAATCTTTTTCTAATAAGAAACGCTTCTTCTAATACGAACAATAACATTAACCAGCACCTGTGGAAAAAATGTGTAGTGAAGATCAGCAGGATTCACGACGACTGAGTGGCCGCCTAGCCCATAAGAGCGCGAGGCAGTGGCCGTGGAGTTGACAGGTAATTTTTCCGATTTTCAACTTATGTTTGAAAAAGTTGAAGATTCGAAAAAAATACCTGCCAGATCCCGTCCAGCCTTGTGATCCTATGGGCTCGGCGTCGTGTCGTGTCTTTCTGAATCCGGCTAAACTTCACTACACATTTTTTTCACAGGTGCTGGTTAATGTTATTTTTCGTATCTTGTGGGGAAAAATATTCAATTTAACCACGAGAGTACTGTACGGTATAGTATGGTACGGCACAGCACGGTACGGGAACCGATCACTTTTACGAATTTTTTTGTTCGTTTTTCATTTTACCCAAAAACTTCCGACGACGACCTGCATGCCTGCTTGCAAGCTGCATGTCTGTTTGCATGCTGCATGCCTTCTTGCATGAAGCAAGCATCCTTGTTTGCATGCTGATAGATGGAATAGTGTGCACAAATTGTCTAGGCGTTTGGTGAGATGTAAATATGGTAATTAAAACATTGGGTATAATGAATTTTCGGAAACATAATACTTCGAACAAATGTTATTTCGGGTAAGTGAAACTTCGGTATAAAGTTTTTCGACCAAATGAAAAAAAATCGAATTGATAATAGGTCAACTGATAGACTAATTAAAGGAAACCAGACTAATTGAAGGAAACCTAGTACCCACTTCAATCGATATTCGTGTGATAATAATGTAATGTGTGTATGGTTTCATGTAATTATGCATTACTTATAACTCACTCTCGAATCGAACATCGGTTATAGACGCCCTACAATTTATTACGAAATATTGAAGACTAACGACTGCAGTTAAGATTAGAAAATGTAATAATTCTACCATTGTGCTTTTACTAATCTGGGTGAATTAGGTACCTAGCTTTAATGTGACGCATTACCTAATGTTACGATACAGTTATCGTGTTCTACTATTAGGTATAACAATAAATTTTACGACTCGTAAGAGTTCCATGGAAGAAAAGCGTTTCAGTCTAGTTTAACCTGTAAAGCAAGTCACAAAATTTTTCATGCATTTCATCTTCACCATGGAAATTACTTATTATAAGTAACAAAACTGTGAAAAAATGTTTTAATCTTTGCAAAGGGAAATATAGCCTACTAGCAGCGCCCCGCGGTTTCACCCGCATAAATGTCGATCCTGTGAGAATATCGGGATAAAAACTAATATCCTATGTCCTTTCCCGGGACAGTGGGACACAAACTATCTCTATACCAAATTTCATCTAAATCGGTTCAGCGGTTAAAGCGTGAAGAGGTAACAGACAGACAGACACACTTTCACATTTATAATATTAGTATTAGTATTTATATGGTTAACACCATTATAACAACCTGTAGAGTGTTAATAAAAACCTTACAAAATCAAACCTTATCTGGATCATTTCGCGCTATGCGATTTCTTTCACCACAGATGAACTGAGAACTTTTATGACATTTTATTTTATTTCTATTGGAAGAAAAATCATAGGAGCTATAAAGTGGAAGTTGAAGTTTATAATTGAAAATTGACACGTAAGAATTGTACGGAGCCTTACTGGAATACTGGTGTCATTGTCTGATGGCGCTATTATGAAAATATTACAATTGATTATTCGTACCTACTGTGTGTGTGAGGGGCCCGTGGCTAAATAATAACAGCCGCACAGGTCGATCGATCAGGTTAAGCTACGCTTGCCGCGGTTGGTCTATGGATGGGTGACCATCTTTACATACCGTGACCCCTCTGTGTCTCGTAAAGCACGTTAATCCGTTGGTCCCGGCTGTCATTCGTGGATTTTTGACAGTCGTTACGGGTAGTCAGAAGCTCAAAAGTCTGACAACCAGTCTTACCAACGGGTATCGTATTACCCAGTAACTGGGTTGTGGAGGTCAGATAGGCAATCGCTCCATGTAAAATACTTGTATTCAGTTGGAAAAAGGCTAGGCAGATGATGATGACCTATCGTTCGTTCCTTGCTGGTGAAGGTGATATTCTTCATTAAATTCAGGTGCGGTTCAGCACTCGCAACCGGCGTACGTGTATGATCAGATGTATGAATGTAAACGAAGCAAAAGGAGCAAATATCTAAGGATCGTAGCAAATGGCGCTCTGTAGTTCCTGCCTACCCCCATGGGAGTAAGGCGGGAATTTATGTAATTTGCATTCGCGATTTATTTGCCAAAAATGTAAACAAATATAAGTACATATATGGAAATATAACTTTAATTCCTACATAATAAAGTTCAGTTTACGCTCGCGCTACAACTTCAGCTTCAAGCATTTTTATAACTTTTCAAAAGTGACTCTGAAATCAACTTAATTGCCATTTAATTAAAGTTGATATTTGTTTAACTTGAAATAACATCAATTTGAAACAAATTTGAATAGACTTTAGGTATGTGTCTTCGTACCTGTCCTATTCAACCACATGCCTACAATGTAACATAATAGTGGAATCGAAGCTGTAAGTCCCGTTGAACGAGAGTAAACCTCCAAAGATAACGGTTTGGCCATATCTTAGACATAAACCTGTAGAGGTGAACAAGTATTGTTCCACACCTTAAAACAGTGGGCGCCGAGGCAATGGTCGGATGTAACCTTTGCCCAGCGCTGGACATAAAACATATCGCTAAAGTACTTGACATAAAAAGTTGTCAGTATTGCCAACAATATAAGAGAGTTTTATAGTAGGATTACTGCGGTGGATAAAAAATGAGAAAGCTTTGAAAATATATTTTTCAACACACTTGCTCGTAAAGTGAGCCTTATTATATCGTTCTTAGGGCCATAAACCGAACTATAACATACACGTGCATAATAATATTACACACTAGTGCATAATAGAATGATCCCTACAAAGTTAAGTTAGTACCTAACTGCAAATTATATGCGAGTAAACAGAGCATTTTCAATTTAACCGGGTAATACAGTTTTTTTTTTTTTTTTGTAACAACAAAGAGGTTTTATGCCACCGAAAATCTATTTACATTTTTGAAATAAATAAATGTGTCCCTAATTAAGACGAAAAAACATTTATTATTATCAAATTATTTATAATTCACAATAATTTCTTATAAAATATTTGCATTTTATCACAAAAATTATCATTTTGAAGTAGGCTGTATGGCTGTAATCAATCAACTTACATTTGGCGCGTGCAAAAAAAAAAAATTGCGCGCCATTTCCCAATTTTCCCCTAATTTTCATATTTTGTTTGTATCGCATTTGTTGCTGTGTGGTAAATAATTATAAAAATGTCAGGTTTTAGTACAGAAGATGAACAATTGATTGATTTAACCCCGCCAGAAATACTAAATGCAGCACAAAATGCAAACGAAAGCCTAATACCTGCAAAATCTAGAGAAAAGTATTTAGCTGCTTACGATAGTTTCCTGCAATGGAAGAGCAACAAAAAAACCCAGTCATTTTCTGAAAATGTGTTTTTGGCGTATTTCTCTGAACTCGCCAATACATACAAACCTAGCTCCCTGTGGTGCATCTATTCCATGTTAAGAAGCATGGTTAAGCTCAAACATGGTGTTGATATCAAAACGTACTGTAACCTGATGGCATTTTTGAAGAGACGCTCGGATGGATATATTGGTCGGAAATCTAAAGTTTTGTCACCAGCCGACGTTGAAAAGTTTTTGAATGAGGCTCCGGATAGTCAGTATCTAGCAACAAAGGTACGTTTCATATTTTTAATCGAAACGAATCTACAATATACAAGTGTGTAACTTTAGCATAATTTCTTAGAACTAATTAATTGATTTCTTTGCAGGTTGCCTTAATATTCGGTGTTACTGGTGCTTGTAGACGACAAGAGCTGTACAATATTACAACAAAAGATGTAGAAATCCACGGAGATATGCTTCTTGTCAAAATTACCCAGACTAAAACCAAGATTCCACGATCTTTTACAATCCAAGGAACGTTTCGTGAAATAGTGAAAAAATACCAAGATCTCCGTTCAACAAAAACAAAGAATGACCGCTTTTTCCAAAACTTTCAGAAAGGAAAATGTACTGCACAAACAATCGGTATTAACAAATTTGGTAATATGCCAAGAGAAATAGCGAAGTATTTAGGTTTGCCTGAGGCCGATTTTTACACTGGACACAGTTTTAGAAGAACGTCGGCTACAATGTTGGCTGATTCGGGGGCTGATATACTAACTTTGAAGCGACATGGTGGATGGCGTTCTGACGCAGTCGCTGAATCGTACATAGAAGACTCAATTCATAACAAAGCAAAAATCAATGACAAAATAACGCAAGCCATTAATTTGGAGCCAAAGGCAAAAAAGTTTTGCCCCGAACCACAACCATGTACATCTACTAGCGTGAGTTATTTGGTGCCCTCTCCTTCCAGTAATTTGTATGATTTACCTTTGTCGCCGACATTTACACAAGAAGTAAATGAAGGTACTAAAGAAGTGGCAAGTACCAATGTAACACAAACTGTGAAATTGCCATCAAAAACAATCCAATATCGTTTTGAAAATTGTACATTCACCAATTGTTTTAATAATTAAACGATTTATGCAATACATATTTGTTTTTTCCTCGCAAGTGTGTTGAAAAACGTCGTATGATACACGTGTGTATTGATGATTACCGTCCTCGGCTCTCTTAAGACCCTCACCTGACGGCTCGGGTCTCAATGGCGCCTCAGCGGTAATCACCAACATTACACACTTGTACCATAATGTACTATTATGGAATCATAACACACACAATACTTTTTATAAGGTTTCGGTTCTGTGTAAAAAGAAAGCACCAAACTACCTACTATTGTAAATTTGTAACTTATTGTGAGACAAGACAAAGTTGTATTCTTTGATATTAAAATATTGTTTCCCCTTTTTGTTAAACAATGACAATAACATTATATGTACCGAAAAGATCGATTTCAAGGCGGAAACCCAAAACCATTGAGAAACTAATCCTAGTTGATTGAATAAACAAGAAAGAAAAATCTATTATTCGTCAAGTTATATGCTTATGGATGAAAAATTCCGAAGTGCTGGATATAGAAATAAAGTTCAGACTGTACCCTGCAAAACTCATTTAATGGACTCCAGTGTATATTGCATGACATATAAGATTTATAATAAATTGCCATGTTGTATTACAGACATTGACAACTCGCGCATATTTAAGTGGAAGCTAAAGGAATTTCTAACTGATAAAGTGTATTACGGTGTGAAGGAATATCTAAAAGGAAATCCTTATGGCCAATAATTAATATTCAGATTTACAATAATAGAAATGGGGTAAGTAATAGATGATATAACAACAAAATCTCTAATATTAACAACATATAACAACGGAACCTATAATTTTATTTAATATAGCGATTAGTTAATATAATGGACCATTGATATAATTTTAAAATAACAAATTTTTAGAAGCATAACATACATTAAATATAAAATCGTTTGACATAGGTACCACTCAAAAGATATAAAACTTCTTTGTAAGTTCTATCGTAGTTATAACCTAAGTAGATATTAAACATAACTAGTAAGATTACCACCTGCGCTAAGATACTATAATAGATACTATAATAGATAACGATAATAAAATGAAATTAGACCAAATGAGTTTATACGTTATGAGACGCACCCATAGAAATGACATGTGAAGTTCAGCTATTATTTATACTAGGACTTTATTTATTTATTCACTATTTACTCTGATATTTATTTAATTATTGACAGTAGTCAATCGTATTTTCAATGTCAAGGAGTATTTAGTAAAATACTCCTTGACATTGAAAATACGGTTAAAATAATTTTCCAATTTAATAATTTTGTAATACCTATTAATTGTTAAGTATTTTGAAAGTAGATTGTAATTTTATGTGTAAATTTTGTATGCCCATGTGACGGCAGAGCATGGAGAACATTATCAAAACATTGTGTAATATCTATACCCCTACCCATGTTGGCAAAAATAAAAGATTTGATTTGATTTCATAGGAAATGATAAATGATGTCAAGGAGATAGTAGGACGGTAGGTATTATTATCAGAGAGATACATGGCTGCTCTTCAAGATAAGGGCATCCCATAAATAGTTAGCTGAAGGATCTATCACTTTCCTTTGTTTTATAATCACAATAGTAAAATAAATGGGTCAGTGGCTTGATGACGTCATTATTGCGCACTGTTCAAATGAAGCGTTCACTCGTTGAAAAAATCACAGAAGAACTTTTATACGCGTTAAAATGCGAGGGAATCAAAATTCGATTTATCCTTGTTTATTGGACGTTGGACTTGGAAATGCGATACGAACATTATAGCTGCTTTATAAATATTTGTACCTACTTAGGGATTTAACATATATATCATAATCATGTATTTGCAATAGGTATAGTTACAGTGTTGGTTTTAAAAGTCAGTAATTAGGTTCCTAATACATAGTCAGCAGGGGCGGTACCTTCATAGAAGCCGAAAAGCCCGGCTTGCCCTAATAAAATCATAATTCACAACAACAAACTTACTTAAACCTATCAATAAATAAATATATTAAAAAAATACCAATCAATGAACTCGAACACAAACATTAATTACTGAAAATCAGCCAATCCCTCAGTTGGGCGTTTTTTTTTATACTTTGTAAATCTGTGGGCTTGCCCTAATTTTGACCCCTAGGCACGCCACTGATAGTCAGATATTTTGACATGCAAAACATTACAAAGTAAAAAACTCTTTAAAAGTCGGTGTCAAAAAACGAAACCAACGACACCGACTTCAGAAATTAAAATTATTTTTCAATTTGTAGGGTTTTTTTTTTGTAAGTCGGTTGTTTTTTTTTTTTGTAAAATGTTGATTTGCTGACATTTATTGTAGAGTACCGTCCTCTGTCTCCGAAACTCATCACCAGATAAACCTCTTTCGAACAAAAAAATAATTTTGCAACTCCGAATATAATATAAAGACGGAGTTATGTCCGAGCATATAGTATAAAAACCGGCCAAGAGCATGTCGGGCCACGCTCAGTGTAGGGTTCCGTAGTTTTCCGTTCGTCACAATAAGTGTTTCCACTTATGAGTTTAAAAGTGGGTATCCATTATGTTCGCGTAATAATCGTAGTCGATCATAGATCTTAAAATATTGGGATTCGACTTTAATAATTCTTTTTCGTTTTTGTTTGAAAAAAGATACGTTCAGGATAATAAAATATGTAAACGAAGTTAAAAAAAATGCTTGCATATACGATTATACTACAAACTTAGTCCAGAAATTATTTTGTACAACTTTTTGTCTTTTTTGTACATAAACTGTTGTTTCCTTCAAGTTCAAAATAATTTTCCTAGAAAGTCCTTATCAAGTTCTACTTTTCAGATTTTTTTTATATTTTCTAAACTTATGGTTTAAAAGTTAGAGGGGGGGGGACACATTGTTTTTTACTTTTGGAGCGATTATTTCCGAAATTATTGACATTATCAAAAAATGATTTTAGTAAACCCCTATTCATTTTTAAATACCTTTTCAACAATATATCACACGTTAGGGTTGAAATTAAAAAAAAATCACTTCCCACTTTACATATAGGGGGGCTACCCTAATAAAACATTTTTTTCCAATTTTTATTTTACCACTTTGTTGGCGTGATTGATATACATATTGGTACCAAATTTCAGCTTTCTATTGCTAACGGTCACAGAGATTAAGCGAGGACGGACAGACGGACAGACAGACATGGCGAAACTATAAGGGTTCCTAGTTGACTACGGAACCCTAAAAAAAATATAAACATCCGAATTGAGAACCTCCTCCTTTTTAGAAGTCGGTTAAAAATATTTTGGTCCAATGGCTTGCTTTAAATGGTAATGTCTGTTCTTTATTAATTTTACAATACATTCAAAATTCATTACCTTTATCGTTTTTAGGGTTCCGTACCCAAAGAGTAAAAATGGGACCCAATTACTAAGACTCTACTTTCCGTCTGTCTGTCTATCTGTCACTAGGCTGTATCTCAGGAACCGCGATAGCTAAACAGTTGAAACTTTCACAGATGATGTATTTCTGTTGCCGCTATAACAACGAATACTAAAGACAGAATAAAATAAATATTTAAGGGGGCTCCCATACAACAAACGTGTTTTTTTCGGCGTTTTTGCCTTGTGGTAACTTCGTGTGCGAGTCCAACTCGTACTAGGCCAGTTTTTTTTATTTTACCTTTATTGTACCTACACTAGAGGTGCTTGAGCAATGTCTTTATCGTTGCAAATTAGGTATTTTTGTAGGTAGTAGTACCTACTCCTAACCCAGCTTGGGTTTTTCAATTCCCATTTAAAGGCGCAAACAGGCGCGACACGCGATATAATCGCGATCGACACAAAAGCACCGCTCGTTGCGCGACTTGCCGACGTGTCGCGCCTGTTTGAAGGAGCCTTAATACAAATAAGTGTAAATCAAAAGTTTTGGGATTGCTTTCAATTAACCTTATCGCATGCTTCTGTTTATTTTGTTCAAATATTTTTTATTCGGGTTATATTGAAAGACTTTGTCCCATACGTCAAAGTTTTTTGAAATGGATCCAGAAACTTAGGCCACAGTCATATGTTTTCTACGAAATACGAGTGCCTTTTTCAACACATTAAGCATTTTATTGGGTTAGTTTGAACTTTATCTCATGATATGTAGGTATCGAAATGTTATGGAAACGTAACTCTTTGTGGAATTCTCGTTTGTTGAATTGAGTGAGTGCCATAATTATGCTTCATGTATCTACCACTCGGTGAGTCTAGCTTGAACGCGCGGAGTACCTAAACGTAAAGTAAATTACAAGATATTTTTTTAATTTTATTTTAAAATTGAAAATACCTTCTTGTTTCGATCATAGTATTTACGTATTTTTAAGACTATTCATACCTATGGGTGACACTAATTGTTCTGGTCGCTAAAATTTACACGAAAATGCTATAAAATTGTTTATTTAATAAAATTTGGGATTACAACTAGGTGTCATGAGTTGCATTTTCGATTCAAAAATCGTACGAATTTACGTCGTTTGTTCATGCGGGCCTGGTTGTTTCTGTTTCCATTATTTATGTAGTCTGATGCCAAAATAAGAGCTTCCAATTCCAAAAGCAACAAAATTCAAATTGACAGCCGCAGGCCAATTTTGAATGGTAAACAAGGAAAGCTCGTATTTCTCCAGCAAACACACTACATACCAAACTGTGATGAGATGTAGATTGAAGTGTTGTTTTCATTAATATTTCAGCATTTGGTGTACAATCTATCCACAGTATCCACAGCTCAGAATCATGGTGAAGGTGATGAGGTCACACGTCATAGTATTGAGCAAACCATAATAATAATAGGTATGTAGGTATACATAATCTGGGACACTGAAAGTTTTGCGAAAAACAAAATAAATGTTCTACTTATAGGTAAATATTTTATTATTATATATTTTTTCAAAGTACTCTACACTATACAAAGCCTTTATACAAAGTTTCATGCGTCTGAACCAGTTTTCGAAACACTTTTTCCAGTCCGCCGCACACACCTCGTTTACAGCCTACTCGAACGCTGACAGCGCATCTTCCGGCGACGAAAATTGTATCCCTTTGAGCTGATTTTTATTATTTTCGGGAAAAAAGAAGTCTCACGGTGTTAGGTCAGGGCTGTAAGAAGGGTGACCCAGGAGTTTGACCGGCGTGCTGTCCAGGAAGTCCCTCGTTTTGAGCGCGCTTTGCCCACAATAGAGAAAACTTCTGCCAAGCATTTGGTAGTATACCATTCAGCGTTGATGCATCTTTGATTCTGTAAAGGAATTGACACCATGTAGCTAGTCAAATTGAAAAAGCTCGCGATCAAAATCTTCCCCCCCGCTTCTAGATCGCTTCACTTAGGTAGGCGTAGATTCGTTTTGAAACACCCAAACCGTCGACTGGCGCTTCGTTTCTGGATCGTATTGATAAATCCAAGACTCAGCACCTGTAATGATGTCGTAAACACGCCGAGACGAGCCTGCTTCAAATTTGTTTATCATATCACGGCACCATTCCACCCGGGCCTGCTTCTGAGCATTGGTGAGGTTGTGCGGCACCCAGCGTGAAACTATCCTCCTCACGCGAAGATGCACGTGTAGAATTTCGTGAAGACTTCCCGATCCAACCTGCAGTATGTGCTGAATCTCTTGAGACGTAACTCGCCTTTTGCCTTGGGTTATTTTTTTCACTGCTAGCACGTTTTCTCCCGTAACAGCCGTCAAAGGGCGACCACTTCTTTCTTCATCCCCCAAAGTTAGTCGACCGCGCTTGAATTCGGTATACCAACGATCAACAATACACGGTTGCCTTAGAAGGGCCTTCATCCATGAATGCCATGTGAAGTGAGACACGATAATTTAAATTAGCTCGCAAACAATGTGGAGCGAAATTTTTGAAATTGGAACGTACCTATTTTTACTTTCAAAATAGATTATAACTGGCCAGTCTCTCATAATACATAAAAACATTATTTCGCAATATTTTCTGAGTGGCCTGGTATTATTATTATGGTTTGCTCAAGCTGCAAATTGATTGAGTTTGCAAAATTGACTTCACGTTGATGCTTAAAAAAATTTCGACGATGAAAAATGGAGACTCTTTTGTAAGATCATGAAACAAAAGCCTGGGAAGTTGATTCGTTCGCTTTAGATAAAGGAGAGAATCTGATATTTCAGTTCCCAACTTTCTGCGTCATACAATAATTTGACTGCACGGTTGGCACAGTGGTTAAGCGATTGACTGCTGCGCTGCGTGTTGCGGGTTCGATTCCTGCACGGAACAAATATTTGTATGACCTACAATTAGTTGTTCCGGGTCTGGCTGTTTGTGTATGTGAGTTAAAATTTTTGTAAACGTACCCGCAATACAGGAAAAAATCCTAATGTGGGGCAACGTTTTTTATAAAAAAAAAAATCTTGAAATAATTTTTTAAACGCGAGCAAATACCTACTTATTATTAATTCTATAGTTGCTGATTTGCGTTGTAATGTTAGTTTAGAGATTAGATATAAAATAAAACTACTCTTAAAGTTTACCCACAAAAGTCATAAGAAGTCTTCATTTTTAAACCCTTACCAGACCCTTACAAACATTCTTAAAGCTTCCCTTGTCAATCCTAGTTTTTCAGGTGTTCAATATGTTATCAAATCTCATACGTGTAAAAGTGTTTATACAAACCTACTTACAAAAAATATAAAATCATTTATCACATATATAATTATTGTAAAAGCGTGTTCAAATAATAATTGACGACATATTTCTAGTTGCATGAAACAGATAGGTAAGCGTCAACTAATTGACTTGCAGTTGCCTTCCTTGCTTTCAAGAATCTATTTATTTTATCGGGAAAACTCTCATCTAGTAATGAGTCACGTGGAAAAACTAGTAATAAGTACATGCAACATTCAGAAACAATTTTGTTTCGAAGTATTGATTAGAATTTCTGATAATCTGTACACATCATAATATTATGAGGGATTCTAGATGCTTCCAGTACAATATCTCATAATCTTTAGGAGAAAATCAGTTTAATTGTCTTCACATGTGTCGACGTTGTATTTTCTTGGCTTAATAAATTGAATGTTTAATAACAAAGTGGTCACGGAGATCTAGGTTGGTTACATAGATACACATACTCAACAAGAAAGTTACTATGAACCAGCTCTTAAATTAAGGGGACTACAGGTCCTAAACGCCAATAACCGAAGTTTTATAATACCTAAAAGTTTATGATCGACTACACAGTAAACAAAATCATAAAAATATATGATATTCTTTAGGGTATATGCTAGTTAGATAGTGTGCTGAAAACATAATACAACTAATTTGATACGATAGAAAAACATCATGAAGATACCTCTAAAATTTTCTCTTTACAATAAAACCATACTAATATACAATACAATCATAGTGATTTTTTTCTCAGATTATTCTACAAGCAACATATTAAAAAACTAGTGTTTTAGTTTTTTAGTCCAAACAATAGATTTTTTGTAATTAAATAATTGCTTCATATTTTGCAATAAATTACCAGCGTTGTGTGTCTTCGCGCTTCTCTTTCGTTTCACACAGCTTGATAATTTTCATTAGTTTTCATGTAGGTTGGTATAAGGAACAAACCCAAATTCACCAAATCTGTTGGGATACTGTTTAAATATAAAGTTAATGTTGGTTGTAAATAATACGATAAAAAGTATTTTCAGTATTTTGATGGGAAGTAATAAAATAAAATGATTTAAGTACACTTTCAGATTGCCCGGCGGTCGGAATTCGGCTTGATTTTGTATAGGTACTGTTGTAACAGGCTACTACAGATATTCTATTTCACGAAGTCCGTTCGGCTTTGATTGTAGTAGTGACGTATCCCGACAAGCGCGCTCCCACAGCGGCTGCCCCTTGCTGCCGTCGCATGAGGCTATTTCCGCGAATGTGTACCGTTTTACTTCACCCATGGTTGAGTCTCTGTTGGTCACAATGTGCATGTGCACGCTTGACAATATTCATAGCCAAACGGACTTCGTGACATAGAACATCTGTACTAAACAAGTAAATATTTATTTATAAGTAGTAACCTCTGCGTTTCATTGAAACACGCTCCAAAGCCTAAAATATTCTGCCGGGTCAGCGGGATTGTCCGAAAGGGTTACCGCTGGCCCGGAACATAAAGGGCTAAGGAAGGAACACGGGTGGGTTTTAGTCAGTAAGAGTCTGACACTCCCTACCGCTCCACCCAGAGCGGGAGGAGTCATTTGATGATTTCCCATCCTCAAAAGCCTAAAATATTAAGTGGAAGTGCTTATTGTTTGCCAGGCCTCATTTCATCCGGCCATTCTTGTATTTATTTCAGTTAAAACTTTTGTCCTTTACAAAAAGTTAATCGAAACTGGAGGATACTTCAGAAAAGAAACTTAGTAGGTAAGTAGTAACCCAGTAAGATTATTTTATGAAGAACTAGCTTCTGCCCGCGACTTCGCCCGCGTGAAATTTTACCCTACCCCCATTCACCCTCTTAGGGGTGGAATTTCGAAAAACCCGTTCTTAGTGGATACCTACTCTTCACAAAGAACACACCCTCCAAATTTCATGTCTCTAGGACCAGCGGTTTAGGCTATGCGTTGATATATCAGTCAGTCAGGACTTTGAATTTTATAGGTGTGTAGTAAGTAACCCAGTAAGATTATTTTATGAAGAATACCTATAAAGACTTCTACTCGACTTAGTAGTTATTTAGTAACAACAAAAGACATTGTACGTTTGTTATTGTAGTTTTTTTAATTGTAAATAGTTTTACTTGGTGGTAAAATGAATTGTAATAATTAACGTTTTCATACACATTATTTACTGAGTGCCTATAATTGAATCGTCTCCACCCGGCCTTAGGCAGAGGTGGAGCACTGCGGTGATTTTAGCCGGTAAGAGTCGATTGATGAGAGATGATTTTTTTTTTTATTTATGAAAAAAATAGTTATCCCACACTAGGAATTTCTCCTGTATGGTGCGTTTTAAACTCACATACATACACAAACAGCCAGACCCGGAACAACTACTTGTAGGTCATACAAATATTTGTTCCGTGCGGGAATCGAACCCGCGATACGCAGCGCAGCAGTCAATCGCTTAACCACTGCGCCAACCGTGCCGTCAAAATTATTTTAAATAACAACGTGGTGCAGAACTGCGTACTACATATAACATCACGCCTGTAATCTCAGAAGGGTTAGGCAGAGTGTACCCTATAGTAAACTCACATTTCGCCGATATTTTTAAGTTACATGTAATAGTAAAATAAACAAATATTTAATTTAATTTTAATTTAATTCAATAGGATAGGGGCGAGCCTATTTCCAGCCACCGGGCACGGATCTAGGCTCCGGGCTGCTACTGGGAAATTCCTGTTGGCAACTACAAAGATCCCGTTAAAAAGTTTTCATTTCACGTAAAAAAAAACATAATTACTGTACCTCAGCATCATGGCTCTTTATCCCTTTGACAATTAATCGATCGTGAACAACCTTGATGTGAAAGCACCAATAAGTATAAAAAGTTCGTAATTTCCATTTAATGAACAACCAATTCGGTTTATGAAGCCTTTATGGTTTTAATTAAAATTGGTGAGATGAAAATGATCCAACTTAGGCACTTTTTAATTCTACTATAATATTATAAACGCGAAAGTTTGTGAGGATAAATAGACGGATGTTTGTTACTCTTTCACGCAAAGACTACTGAACGGATTTTGGTAAAACTTTTCAGTAATATGGCTTATATATCAGAATAACACAGAACACTTTATCCCGATATTACCACGTGATCGACACTTATGCGGGTGAAACCGCGAGGCACTGCTAGTAATAGATAAGTGTAAACCGATAGTTATAGAATAACTAGCTGCGCACTGCGGTTTTACCCCCGTTAGTGTCAATGCCGTGGAAAAATCGGGATAAAAACTATCCTATGTATGGACATAGGATAGTTTAAATTTGGCATAGACTTAGATTGCATCCCGGGGCCATCCCCGTCTCTGCCAAATTTTATCGAACTTTGTTCAGTCGTTTAGGCGTGAAAAAGTAACATACAGACAGACAGATAGAGTTACTTTCGAATTTATATTATTAGTATGGATATTTTTATATAAATACTGAGTAGGTAATTGTAGAGTTTGTTGCCGGATCTTCTCCAAAGAAAACGAAACATTGGAGCCCTTGATCAATATAAGTCTGCCCCGTAGGTCTAGTGATCGCAAGCGTTGCTCTTGCGCATGAGGGCCAGGATGCGATTCCAACGTCAGGCAAAGTGTTATTAGGTCCCATCAGAATTTCTCAGTAGCGGTCCCGGAGAGTGGATTTGTGTCCGATGATGGCGTGATAGGCTTCCCCCATTGCATGGGACCTAAATGTAATTGGCGAAATGTGGGTGATTTGGTCCTCTGTGAAATAGAAAAGGCGTCAGACGTAAACGACTGATAGATTTTACGTTAGACAATGAAGCTATCCACTACATACATACTTATTTGACTTTCTATACAAGGCACTGTGTCGAGTTAGTTATTTAGTGTAAAGAGTGCTTCAGTTGTAGGATCATAGGATTTTAGTTGGACAGAACTGTCCACGTGGATAGCTGCATACTCGTATTGAATGAATTGATCTACTGATAAGGAAAGAGGTCACTGCAACATAGTGATAGTTGGTCTATTGACATGCAGACAATCAGTAGGAGCATTGGAATCAACACGAATACTACCATTGTTACCATTTTCCACTTACCACTTTCGTATCGAGTGTACAAGTGAAGAAACTAATTTGTGAACTATTGATTCGTTTGAGTGCAGTTTCCATAGGTATGTGCTGTATCTGGTAGAAGTTCTGATTGTGTTTTCATCGACTGTATATCAAATACCGCTATCGTTGTTTAATTTAGCGTTGTTTTATTTATACTGAGAGTTTTATAATGGGAATGCGGAGCGTAAAGGCTCCTACAAACAGGCGCGACACGCGATATAATCGTGTGCGATGCGCGACACAAAGGTAACGCTCGTTGCGCGACTTGCGGTGCCGTTATGTCGCGCACGATTTTATCGCGTGTTGCGCCTGTTTGTAGGAGCCTTAACTGGAAACGACGAGGAATAGAGAAAATGGATAAAACAAATTCCTCAATTTCCGAGAAAGAAATATATTTTATTACATTACAAGTTATTTTTAAACTCAATGTTTATTTTGAAATAATGGTTGTGAAGTAGGTGTTTTTGGGCCGATGTTGTTTTAATTTTAGTAAAAGCTCTACTTTTAAAGCAGAGTCCAAAAAGGCTTGCCCACGACTTGTATATGAATATTTAATGCACAGAGATAAGAGAATTAGAGCTTTTTATAACATATAATGAAATTGTGAGACGAACCAATTTACCTATAGAACATACTATGTACACCTACCCAATTATCTTTACACGACACTAATTAGGCGTAACTCGTTAGAAACAAGTTAATTTATGAAATAAAAAGAAAATAAAGAACGTTTACATTTCCTTATTATTTTTGCCGTATGTACCTACTTGTTAAGTACATAACATTCAGTTTGGTACTATCGTTTTTTTTTGTGAGGAAAGTCATAATTTTTTTAATGGGCGGAATATGTCTGCTTTGTCATGTTTATTTGTATCCAGAAACTATAGGTATATAAAAGGCTTCACGGAAAATGTATTTACAGGACTTAGGAGCCGAACAAGTTTAGTTTTACATGGCATTAGATAGTAGCCATCGATAGAAGCACCCAGCGGGATGCTTCGGAAACATGAATTCAGATCAGCGCAGTTCGATTTGAAACATTTGGAGAAGCACCCGCTCTGTCTGAGAATTTGACTATAGGTACCTAAGCGTTATTTATGTATAACTTTTAAAGTAATAACATTTTCCAACAAAATTTGATTTATAATTCGTCTCAAAATTTATTTCTTTTTACGCTTGAAAATTATGGAATGCAAATAAAAATGTGAATATGAGTATGGTACTTAGGCACTTAAGATATTATTTACTTAAAAGTTCAGGCATTCTTAACTGAATGTCCAATATTATTCCTCTCCATAGTTCGAAAACTTTCTAAATACAACCTTGCAACATTTAACTTTACTTGTACTCTCAAGCAGTGGGAGAAACGTTGATAAACAACCGACTTATAAAGTAATAACAAACTCATTTGATGCTCTTTTAAAAGGGACTGCAACTGTAATAAATCTAGGTTGTATTCTAAGCTCGGGCTATGAAAGCAAGCGCAAATTTTTGCTCTATAAGAAAGAAAATAAAAGGAAACACTCTTAGGCTGGAAATAGTGTTACGCCGACGTCAGTCGCTGATGTCAGTCGTGTATCGATTGGACTCGTGCTCACTGACCGTCGCGGCGTCGGTGCTACACTATAGACGTCCATTTATCGTACGCGTGACCGACAGTACGCGACCGACGTCAGCGTAGCACTATTTCCAGCCTTAAGGTGCCACTAGTCGATATGTTTCCATACAAATTTCGGGAGAGTATTACTCCACTGTTTGACATTGTGCATCCAAAGTTAAACATGATATCGTTTTGACTTATTTGTTAATGTTGTCTCTATGGAAACAGAATAGTAAAATAAAAAGCCATTAAAAAGTTATGAGCCAACAAAGATTCGTTTTTCTCGCTATTTTTAACGTAACTTTGGGTGTAAATAAGTAATAAAAGAACTGTAAAATCTTCAAAACCAACCAACAGTCCGTACCTACAAAGCTTAGTTATCGAAGAGTTCAATAAAATTTATTTGTAATTGATTTATGCAGTGGTTTTTTCACAAAACTCGATATTTCAAAGCCCTTTTCGAATTTTTTTACGCGCCTATTAGTTCGGAACGGTGTTTCTGTGCGTGAAAACTAGACGTTGTGCATGTAGACTAGCATCTAACTGCTCATCACTGATACTAGCTTTATTGGACACGAAGCCAGGTGAGACAGCGTGCTTTTTGGCCATGACCACCAGTGAGTTCGAGCTCGCGAGTAGTTTACTCTGACCTAAAGCGCGGTCACTGTCGAACTGCATAGAAAAGAAAGAGAAGCGCGATGACACAACGCTGGTAGTTTATTGCAAAATATGAAGCAATTATCTATTTACAAAAATCTATTTTTGGACAAAAAAATTAAAACACTAGTGCTTTAGTATGTTGCTTGTAGAATAATCTGACAAAAATCAGAATGATTGTATGTATGTATATTAGTATGTTATTGTGAAAAGAAAGGTTTTAGGTATCTTCATGATTTTTTTCTATAGTATCAAATTAGTTGTATTATGTTTTCAACACACTATCTTACTAGCATTATATATATTATTATTATGATAAATCCTGAAGAATATCATATATTTTTAGGCATTTTAAAACTTGCGTTTTTTGCGTTTAGGTCCTGTAGTCCCCTTAAAGAAAAACAATCTCGGGCTAGCGGCACCGCCACATGGGACTAGATTTAATTATCGAACATTCGGTACCTTGCACACCGACAATACAAATTTCCTGTTCTGTGTTTACAGCCAGGGGCCTATTTAATATAACTGAAAATGTGACAAATTTGGCAAAAAATTACAATTTTGTCACATTTTCACGACAAGTCCTATTTAATAAAGCAAAAAAACCTATGACAAATGCTTGTGAAATTATCCAATTGTTTTGTTAAAGCAACAGGCGGTTGCTTTAACAAAGATATAGTCCCTCAGATCATGATAGTAACCCAGATCTCGTAACATGAATGACGCTTTTGTAACGTAGGTATTTCAAACATATCTTTTTCATTTGTCCGCGTGATACGATATTATTCTTAATCATTGGTCTGTGGTTTCTGAGCTGTCATATTTCACAAAAAGAACAAGTCACATCTATTACCACGATTTTGTTAGAAGAGTCTGAATAAATTCTATTAGTAATTTGTATGTGGCAATGCTAACGCAAGTTATCCTGCAACTTTCCCTATTGACTTTTAAATTAGGGATTATGTTGATCATAGAACGTAGTATATTTTCACCTAATTCATTATTTCATTAGTTTCTTCTTATCTCATCTTTGATGTATTTATAATCGCTAACACTGCATATTTGTTTTCCAACATAAAAGTTAGCGATTGGATTTTAGCTGCCGACCTCAGGTTCTGGGTTTAAATATAAGGTCAAAGGAAGTGTAATAAGGTTGAAAACTACTACTACTTCTCTATTTAAATGTCGATTAAAAGAGCATTACCTTTCATCTATACTATATAATATGTTTAAATATTTTAGCATTATGTATTTATTTAAGTATATTTATGTTAATTTTTTTTGCATTATATGTGTAGGTTTATTTAATATTCTAGTTTTAGACTTCACACATTATGTTCATATTTTTCTCTTCTTGTTCTCACACACTATTGTCTACATTTATTTTTTACTTCTCCTTTCGCAGGTCTGCGGGAAGAAATTTCTTAAGAAATAAGCAGTACTTTTGTACTCAAATTATAATTATGTCATATCCCTATTTATTTTACTGTGTGTACATAAATTATAAAATAAATAAATAAGGTTATCCGTTTTCGGAAACAATTTACTTACTTGGTACCTACTACTTACTCTATCTCCAGAACGGTGTGTCGGTGAGATGGTAGTGGATTGGAGGTGTCTGAGTGTATAGCTACACCTCTGCCTAACCCACGACTAATTAATATCGGCATAATATCGTGTCATGCCGCACGTGCGTGCGTGCGTGCGTGTGTGCGTGCGTGCGTGCGTGTGTGCATGTTGTGTCGTGTCGTGTCATGTCGTGTCGTGTACTTATTTGTATTACAATATTCTTTAACGTAATAAGTACATATATTATGGAACAATGATTAGGGGTTTGCGGCTAATTAATTACAGCCGCACGGGTCAATCGATCGATCAGGTTAAGCTACTATTGCCGCGTTTGGTCCGTAGATGGGTGACCATCTTCATATACCAAGAGTCCTCCGTGCCTCGGAAAAGCACGTTAAGCTATTGGTCGCGGCTGTAATTCGTGGAGCTTTGAGAGTCGTTACGGGTCGTCAGAAGCCCGAAAGTCTGACAACCAGACTTACCAAGGGGTATCGTATTACCCATTAACTGGATTGTGGAGGTCAGATAGGCAGTCGCTCCATGTAAAATACTGGTATTCAGCTGCATCCTGTTAGACTGAAGCCGACCCCACCATAGTTGGGAAAAGGCTAAGTTGATGATGATTATGGAACAATGCTTCCTATCAAATATGTTTGTGAAAGGGGAACATCAAAGAATTGCGTAACAGTTCAAATTAATACCTCTGCCAATTTTGCTTTTTTAATACTGTATTTCAACAAGTTTAATAACAACTTTCGGTAAATTCTCCAACAAAATAAAGTTCCAAATATGTACCTAGTTACATAGATACCTATTTACTTTAAATTGTTTTTAGTCGAGGAATCTTCATTAAGGGGCTTACAGAACCTAGACGCAAGTTTTAAAAACAATAAAAGAATATGATCGACTACAGCCGTGACTACAGTAAACGAAATCAGAAAATTATGTGATATTCTTCAGGATATATGCTAGGTAGATAGTGTGTTGAAAACATAATACAACTAATTTGATACGATTGAAAAAAATCATGAAGATACCTCTAAAAACTTCCTTTTTACAATAAAAACCATACTAATATATGTACATGCAATCATTCTGATTTTTTGTCGGATTATTCTTCAAGCAACATACTAAAACACTAGTGTTTTGATTTTTTAGTCCAAACAATAGATTTTTCGTAATTAAATAATTGCTTCATATTTTGCCAGCATTGTGTTACCGCGCTTCTCTTTCTTTTCTATGCAGTCCGACAGTAACCGCGCTTTAGATCATGTAAGCCCCTTAAATAAATGCTAAGAATTGGTCTTTATGCGCCTGCCAGACTATGCTCCTTGCGCTGCTCATCGCTATGCTCCTCGCGCTGCCGTGATTTGCCGCGATGTTGCCCTCTCTGCCCACACACTGCTCTACTCGCGCAATTAATCGCGACGCTCCTCACTTGTCATTTGCCTTGGTGAGACAATGGACGTTGAAACGGTGGCAGCGTGCGCGCTATGCATTTTTAGTATAGCTAATTATATTAATGTAGTAAAAAGAAATATACATCGTCGTCGTCGTCCTCGCCAACGGAGATGGTGGATTATTAACACCTTTTCATTTGACCATTCCACGCTTGGCGACGACATAATTTCCAATTTTGCATACGCGTGCGTCTTGCGCGAGCGCTCCATGCAGACTGCGACCGCGCGATTATGTGGCCGGCCACTCGCACTCGTATTGCCGGTCCTTTGACTCACGCGCAAAAACCGACAAAATAGGTAGCAGTGGGTAGGACGAGGAGCATGACGTGTGGCATGACGAGTAAAGTTGCCACACTATGTCTCTGCCTCCTTTCCTCGTTACTTCCCATGCCACTCGTCGAGTGTGTGGCAGGCGCAGTACACATAGTTATAATCACATGCACATATTTTGCGAGCAGGCAGTATTAACTGAGCACTTAGCAATGGCAATATTAGCTTACCTAAACCATTAGCGAGGTTCAACATTTTGCTTCGAGATGTAAGGCTTAATGCCCTATTTATAATATATTTGTACAGGGTTATTGATAAAACATTAACAACCTCTTAAGAGGTCATTTTACTCATCATTATCAACAACTTTTACTACGGGACCAAACCTGAAATCGCGAAAAAAAAAATTTGCTCTTTCCTGCATAATGTAGGGAACAGCTGATTTTATTTTTAGGAAATTATCGTAATTTATTTATTCTGTAAATAGGATATAGGATAGGAGGGGCTCGTGGCTAAGTAATAACAGCTGCACAGGTCGATCGATCAAGTTAAGCTACCCTTTCGAGACCCCTCCGTGCCTCGGAAAGCGCGTTAAGCTCCTCTCGGCTGTCATTCGTGGATCTTTGACAGTCGTTACCGGGTCGTCAGAAGCCCGAAAGTCTGACAAGAAACTGGGTTGTGGAGTTCAGATAGGCAGTCGCTCCACGTAAAATATTGATATTAAGCTGCATCCGGTTAGACTGGAAGCCGACCCCAGAAATAGCTGGGAAAGGCTGGGCAGATGATCACTTTGACCACTTTTATACGCCATATTAAAAAAAAAAACAAGCCAGATGGAGTCGACATTTCCTATCTGGCTACTGTGAAGAAATTTTCTAGTCCAGACATACTCGTAATCTTGGTCAGTAGGTGCACTAAGAATTCTGAGACATATATTTCAAACACGGCTTTATTTATAGACGTTGCCGCGTTGCTAAAAGTTAAGAGACGTCAAAAAACACGACGCCGACAACGTTACGTGTATAGTCATAGTTTTAAGTTTTTTTTAATATGTATTAGTTTATTATTGTATAAGATTATTTTGTGTATTTTATCTATGGGCCTTAGTTGCCTTAAAATAAAATGATTATTATTATTATTAAAAAATATATAGTATAGATAGACGGCCTCTATTCTTCCGACAGCTGTTTGCCGTCGGGGGCAAGCAAATCAGGTTATCAAAATAGCCTGTCGGATGGTTGTGAATAACCATGCTGGACAGCATATAAATCACTTTACGTACCTATAAAAAAGCGTGTGCGCGCGAAATGCTTTTATTGGTTGTCAGGTCTTGTGATGGTACTTTAAAATGATTAATTTCCGGAAAACAATCCGGGGATATTCAGATGCCAAATGTTTTATGTGAAGCCGGAAATTAACGTCGTTTCCACCAAATAATTTTAATTCTCGAATTCCACAGGCCTGATGTTTTTGTTGATATTTACACAGCATATACAACATCACCAAACACTCCAATTAGAATATTGTTTTATAATAGGTACCTACATAAACTAAATTTATACTTTTTTGTATAAAACATTGTTTATTTATTAAATTAGTAAATGTGACAGTAATTTCGTAGTTTTAATTATTTTGGGATAAAAAATACCTAAACCTATTAAAAATAACAGAAATCGATTCAGTAAATGATTCTGAACAAACTACTTTCATAATGTGCATTACTTCAGTTACATATTGTAGACAAACATCAATAAATATACATAATATATTTATTGAAGTTTGTCTACAATATGTAACTATACATATAGGAGCAACCTACAGAGCAAAGATTTTAATGTAAACCAAGACCTAGTAGCGAGACAGCGAGCATCTATAAAGGTATTTAGAACCTTACTAAAGTAAAATTATGATAACCACAGGTAGGTACCTAAGTACATACACCCTAGTAGCGAGGCAGCTATCTATGAATGTATTTAGAACAATTACCTTATCACTTAAGATAACCGCAGGTACCCAAATACATACACGTGGAATAACATTTGTGTAATAAAGTTATTGAGCCCAGCAACATAGACGGTACCAAGGATTGGAACTTCGGCAAATGCGATTACGAACAGCTTTATTTATTACTCTCTAACGAGAATACTTGGGAGGACGTTCTGGAATCCAAAGATGTACACACAGCTACTCATAAGTTCTACAACATAATTTATAATTTATTTGATACTTGCATGCCTAAAAAACGCAGAAAGAAATCGACGGATAAACGATATCCTGTATGGTTTAATAATGATATCATCCGAGATCTAAGGCTCAAGCTAAAGCACCATAAAAACTGGAAACGCACTAACTGTGATAGCGCGTATTTGTTATTTTCTGACCTCAGGGAAAGCTTAAAGATCAGTATTTCAGATGCATATCTCTCGTACATGAGACATATAGAGAATAAAATTAAAGTTGCCCCTCGTGAATTCTGGTCGCACGTTTCCAGCCTAAGATCCAAAGGTGGTTTTGAGCCTAACATTTCATACAGAGGTATAACTTTTTCGGGAACTAAAGCAGCAGGGGCGTTTGCTGAGTTTTTTTCCAATGTTTTTCTGCCTGATGCCCCGGGGCTTAATGCTGATCATATTAGTATGGATGACCATACCAGTGACAGCAATTGCATTAATATACCCCTCTTAAACCCTACAGACATTGTTAAAGGCATAAATAAACTAAAACCTAACAGCTCCATTGGCCCCGATAACATCCCCCCCTTTATCATTAAATGTTCAAAACATATTTTCAGTAATCCTCTTTGTCACATTTTCACTTTAGCCTTGCAGACTGGTGCATATCCCTCTCAGTGGAAAGTTTCTAGAGTAACACCTATTCCCAAAACCCAAAACAAAAGCTCCGTTGAAGATTACCGCCCTATCGCAATTTTATCTTCCCCGGCGAAGGTCTTTGAGAACATCCTCCATAATGCCATATACGAGCAAGTAAACAAATATTTATGTAATCAGCAGCACGGTTTCAGAAGTAAGAGGTCAGTTGACACGAATCTCCTGACACTGGTTGAATATGTCTCATCCAGCTTGGACCGCGGGCGTCAGGTAGACGTACTTTATTTCGACTTTCGGAAGGCGTTTGATAGGGTTAACAACGACACGCTGCTGATGAAACTTAGCAAAATCGGTTTTGCACCATCTCTCCTCCGTTTTTTCGCAGACTACCTACGCGATCGTCAGCAGTTCGTTAGGCTCGGTATGTACGAATCAGGCACCTACCACACGCGTTCCGGAGTAAGTCAGGGTTCAATTTTGGGGCCTTTATTATTCTTAATAATGGTTAATGATCTTCCCCAGGTTCTCCGTCATGCAAAATGTCTATTGTATGCTGATGACTTGAAATTGTACCTCGAAATAAACTCCGAGCGTGACTGTTTAGCACTGCAGCAAGACATAGACGCGATATACAAGTGGAGCTTTGATAATAAGATGGAATTTAATCCCTCCAAATGCTTTGCAATGACATTCGGTCGAATGCGGCACCCAGTTAATTATGAATATAATTTAAATAACAATACCATCATGAAAACATCAGCCATAAAAGATCTGGGAGTCACATTCGACCGAAAGCTCACTTTCCACGACCACATCGCCAAGGTAGCTAAGGAATCCTACCAAAGATTGGGTTTCGTTTTGCGTAATTGCCGTGATTTTCGCTCCGCACATGCCATCAAAATTATATTTAATGCACTCGTACGTAGCAAATTGGAATCTAGCTCCTGCGTGTGGAATCCACACGAAAGTACCTACGTACTTATATTGGAAAAGGTACAAAAAGCTTTCCTTAGGTTTCTTTATAAGCGTAAACACGGCTATTACCCATACCTCTATCCGACTAAATTTCTACTGGGATGCCTCGGATATAACTCGTTAGAGGTAAGGCGAGCAAAAGACCAGCTCACCATAGCCTGTAAGACGCTCCGTGGCAATATTGACGCGCCTGATCTAAATGCTGTTCTGGCTTGCTTCTTTGTGCCAGACAACTACTGCCGCGGCAGAAGGCACAGGCTGTTTGCTGTGCCTCCATGTCGCACAGTTGCCCGTGCTAAGTCCCCAATACCACGTACTCTGGCCGCACTTAATGATCTCTTGGACTCTAATCCAACAAACGATCTGTTTGCGGACGAGTGGACGAAGATTTTGTCGGCATGTCAGAAGTATTTTGAGAGGGATGTATGAAAGTGTTGTTAACTTTTTATTTGATTTTATATTTAATGTTTTTTTTTTTTTTTTTATATGTGTCTTTAACTTCTGTAATTGGTTGTAAACCGTTTTAGTTAAAGAATAAATAAATAAATAAAAATAAAATAAAAATAAATAAGTGCTACGTACAGACGCCAGCACATCAAGTTACTACAATCTGTCAAATTTCTGTAATAGATTTTCAACTTTGTCGCTAAAGCATAAGTTTCAAAGTTGATTGGGAAAATTTGACAGTTTCTGGTAGCTTGATGTGCTGGCGTCTGTACATACGGTACTCACTCATAGGTCTATGAGCCGACCGCTTATCTGAGACGTTGCCGGACGATAGTTGTCACAAGTTGACGAATCACTGAGCTCTCGCATCACGTCACAAAACCCCTCCCGCATCGCGCTGCTACCTCAGGCAATGTCTCAGTAAAGCGGTCGGCCATTAGAATCATATGTGCGGAAAATCAAGCAGAAACCGTCTGGAAATATTTTCTTTACCGTAGAATGAATATTCCTTTGACCACAATGGAAGCACTCGAACAAAGTTATCGTTTGTTGACATTCAATTTCCTTGAGCAACTTTGGAATCAAAGTACACTAAACGTTGGATGCGAAACGTGGGAAAAAAATAACCACTTGAATTATGATTCTCTCTCGATGTTTATTGCTGTTTACTGGTACAATTTGTCGTGAATTGCTTTTGTTTTCATAGTCATAAATTCCCGGCACTTTTTCTAATCAGTAAAGAGAACTTACTTAAGAAAAATAAAGACAAATGAAGCTTTAGCTAAATACAGCTAAAGCTCTTTATTCCTCTTAGGAAAGTTCTCTATCTTCTATATCTCTATATTGGTCACTATTTTATATCAAAATAATTTACTGTGCTGCAAAAATCATAAGAGTAAATAAATAATAAAAGAAAAATAGATTATTTGTCACAAAAACACGTGAAAATAAAACAGATTTATACATACATACTTACGAACACAGAATTTACAGTCGGCAGTTGTACGCTGTGACATGATGCTGTGCTATGGGGGACCCACATCACAGTGCTGATTTTCAGTTGTCATGCGAAAATAGGTACATAAGAGTTACTATCAGATACCCATTTTATTGAAGCATTCTAGTAACACGGCGATATAATTCTTCGCAAGTTATGAGAAGAAAAATGGGGTTAAAAATTAGCCTCTCGCTTTACTTCATTCAAATTCCCAGCATATTTAGATTCCAAATTAACTGAATATTCGATATTTTTTGCAGGTTTAGGTACTTATGATTCGTTTGATTTATCCGATTGTGAAAATTTTCAGCATTTATTCACAGATCCGAAAGATTGCTAAGCTAAAAAGCTTAAAGGACTTCAGGAATCCCATTTTCTGTAATGTCAAAAGCATTTTGTTTTTTTGACTAATAAATCACACTGATATTATAAAGGCGTAAGTTTGCGAGTGTGTGTTTGTGTGTGTGCGTGGGTGTGTGGGTGTGGGTGTGTGTGTTTATGTGTGTGTGTTTACTTCTTCACGCTCAAACGGCTGGACCAATTTTTATAAAATTTTGTGTGGAGGTAGCTGACACCCTGGATTAACATATAGGCTAATTTATATCTTGATATTCCCACGGGATCGAACCTTATGCGGGTGAAACCGTGGGCGCAGCTAGTAATTAATATTAATTGACTCTTCAATCGCTCGGTAGTTCAGAGAGATTTCTTCAAAATAACATCAACGGGGTAATTGCTTAATACAGTAACAATGTCTTTCATTTGGTCAGTTCAACAACATTCATTGCGTTGTTTAGCACGTTGTTGTGCAAACAAATTTTTCGAACATATAAAGTACAGTACCCGGCGATAAATATTGCACATCGACCTTTGGAAAGAGACAATCGGCTAATTTCGGCTTCGTAGAGCGTTATCTCTGTCGCACGAAATACAAACAGTCCGGTATCTATTAGGAACTGTTAAAACAATTATGATTTGCTTCTTTTGATAATTATTTTTATTCTTTGTATAAAATACAAAAAAGGTAAAGGTCGATGTGCAATATTTATCGCCGGGTACTGTAATGCATTAACCTTATTCCTTCAAAATGATTCAGATTGTGATTGAAAATGTATTACGCAATTTGGGTGCAGTACGGCCTATCGTCATTTGTTTATCCCTGAAACAACATCATTGAAAATCTCGCATTCATTTCAATTGTCTTGCTAATAGACACTTACAGACGCGCCTAAGACAAAGTGCCCAGATAATTGCATTTGTGACGCCGCAGGCTGCGGCTTAGCTCTACGATAACCACAAGTATTCAGGAAGATCGAACACTTCACCAAATCGATTTAACGTTCTACACAACATCCCGACCTAGCATTAATTTAAATTTACACTGATATCATCGTCTATTGATACTAAAGATGTTCATAATATAGACTAATCCATTATTGACTTCCAATTTTCATTCCTGAAGTTAATATTTTTGTGAAATGATAGGGAATGACTTTACATTATATTATTAAAAGTAATAAGGATAACGTCATACGCTGTTACGTGTTTACTTCTTGATATTGTAGGGTACTTCTTTTCTTCACATTTGTAAATATGAACTGACAAATAATAATCGTTTCAGTATAGAAAATAAACATATTTTTTTCTTGATAACCAAAATATGTAGGTAGTGTTTTCAAATAACATGACAGAGAGGATTGGTGTTGCTAACATAGGCGATACTTAATTAAGCTTTAGTGAATTAAACTCTTAAATGTCGTATAAATCCCACCTGTCCATAACAAAAATATACTCGATGCGACAATAAATATAATTGTGAAAAACGTTGAGTGCTTACATGCAAACGGCTTCTGCAAATTTGCTAAGTGCTAATGCAGTGCGGAACGAGAAAACTAAGTCTCCCTACGTGCCTGTTTTAAACAAGAAAGGTTTCCAGTCCTGAGCATACAAACCACATCTATATTACATTCAAAATGAGTGTAACGGAAATGTCAAATTATAAAACCTAACCCTACCTAAGCAGCCCATAATCTTCCCACTGCTGGGACACAGGCCTTCTCTCAGTGAGAGGCAGTGGGCCGTAATATACGTATAATCACGCGGGCCGAGAGTTTGGTAGATGTCACATGTCTGCGATTTTTTGGTTCTAGGACATGCCGGTTTCCTCACGATATTTTCCTTTACCGTTTTGAGAGCAGTGGTGATGAAATCATTTATACAAAGTTAAACGTCTGTCCGGATTCAAACCTACGACCTACAACTCGTAAGTCGCAACACTGGGCCACCACTGCACTAATTATAAAACGATCACGTTTTAACATAAGAACCCACAGAATCCTTAAAATCTAGCAATTTAAATAAAAAAGAAAAAATTACACTCTGGTATCGTTGGACCTAATTACGTTAGCAATTTAATTTTTCTCCTTTAACATAATTAAGTACCAGCTTTATAAGCTGCTCGCATTCATAATGGCATTTTTACTGAGACTTTTTTTTATTTCAATTGGATTACTAAACTGTTGAAAGCATAAAATATAGTAGCATCTCACGTAGACTCGTATCTAATAAGATTGTAAATAACATTATTTTCTTTGTGATACTGAGTGGTTTTCTTATTGAAAGTCTTAATTAAATACGAAACGTGTCGTTACTGTAAGAAAACAATTCACAACAAAATTGCAAAGTCTAATTAAAAAGTAGAATATTGTTAATAGCTTCAATAATATTATTATAAAGGCCTCCCTACTCTCTTTCCACTTCTCTCTGTTCAAAGCTGCTAAGGACCAGTTCTTGTTGAAGGACTCTAGCTCATCCTGCCATTTCTATCTAGGTCTCCCACGATGTCGCTTGCCATTAAGAAGGACCCATTGCAACTTTCCAAGTAACCCTTCAATAAACTCGAACTTATGTACAAAAACTTTACCAGACAGAAACAATCTGACAGCGTTGGCAGAATAATTAAAACTAGTGACTACCCTATCACAAAATTTATTACGGAACGGAGCATTGATTACGCAAGCTATTGGTACCTACATCCCCTCAACCGTCTTCAATAAATGAGTGTAATAGATAGAACTATCTTACTTTAACTTTTACCTCCGAGTTCACCTAGATACGAATGCAATTTCTTTTTCATTAAACTTAAGGAATTCTTCTTCGTAATTGCTACAGTTATCAAGTGTAGTAATAATAGCTTGTTCAGAGGACTTATATTATTTGTGCTACGTTGCTCACCCAAATTGCTTCACGGTGTGTAGCTGAAAGTGAGGCTCAACAGGCTCGTTTCTTTTTTAAGCTTTTGCATGTGATAGCACACTCAAAGAGATGTTAATATTGTGATGCGCACGTGCGCTGAGAGCAATGAAAAATAATCCTCTTTTTCATTATTTAATATCTTCCATATGAATTTTTTGTTACGTTTTCATCTATGTATATGGAAAAAGTTACCACTAAACGGTCTTCTTAATATACATAGTTTGACTTTTTTAGTATAGCAATTATTATTCTTTATCCTAGAATTATCTTAACTTTTTGGCAAAATGGCAAATTTAGTTCCCCTTGTTTACAGAAACAAGGGGAACTTGTTAATGGCTATTAAAATTATATATCTCTTTAAAAACTTTTGGTCATTATGCCCATTTCCTCATCTTCTTGAGAGACCCATTTCCAGCTGGAAAATAAGAAAAAAATATTGCATTTAATCTCAATCAATTCTTCTCTGTGAAAACTAGGATTTGCAATCCGGAAGGAACAAATATGTAGATAATGTTCTAAAAATTGCTACTCGGTTCATTTGTCCTATTCGTTCTTACAAATGTATGGGCGTAGCAATCGCTTTATTACTTTTACTTCCTATTTGCACGTTTCCTGTGTGTGTGAGTTGACTGGTTTATTGACCTTAAGGGGGAAGCGTCAGGGTAGCCCGGAAAATTCAAAATTTCTTACGTTTTTTGCAATTTGCAGGACAGTGTCAGGTTGTATGTTGATTAAAATATGATTCGCGAGCGTATAAAATGTGACTTTATATAATTAAAATCATCAATACAATCCTCCAAGTTCATATAATCCTATTGATTTATATTTCATGACATAGTCATTCAATAGCATATGAACTTAAAAAAACATGGGTTACAATAAATTAACTTGTCATTATGTGTGCGTGGTTTCGTGACCATCAAATTACATAAAGCTCAACGCTCTTTGAAAATGATGTAATTAGGATTTTGTTCCTTTTTTGCAAAAGGTTTTAAGCTGCAGAAAATTGAAAGAGAATCTATTTACTTGGGTACCTACAGAGAATTCGTATCTGAGCAGGAATAAATCGTCGAGGCAAAAACTCTGTAACGGGATTTGGGAATGCCGGAGAATCGAATTTATCTTGAATGAAGAGATAGTTACTAACTGTCTTATATTATCTTACTTTAGTATTTAAACAATTTTGTTCAATTCATATGGAAGAAGATACTTTAGTTAAACTTCGTTGTATATTTAAAACCCACACTTTTCAAGTTCTCAATCGTTGCCTTATTTGATATGACGTAATAGATAAAAACTTCGTTATCGAAGTTAAAAATTAGATATAAATTACATAGTGCGAGCTTATTAGAATATTCAAAACAATTGAATTAAAATTTGTTTATTTGTAAGAATGTAAGTAGTTTTAGGTAATATTTTCTTAAGTTCTATACAATCTACCACAACATAATATGGTGTAGAAAATATTCAAGTCATTCTTACTGAGTGCAATTAATTTTAAGATTTGTGATTTACAAGTTTGATATTAATTAATATTATTATAATTAGGTAACCGTTACTTTAAAGTCAATGTCAAAAGTCTTTAAAATCAAAATTAAGTACATGTCATCTTGGATTTTTACAATATTCTATATATTCGCCAATGTCACAAGAACAAATATCGAATAACCAACTTGTCAGCTTTTTCATGAATATAGGGATGGGAAGTTCCTTAATGAGTTAGGGAAATTTTTATTCACCTGAATGACATTAACATATATGTATATCCCCCTTAAATATTCTGATAAAAAATCTGTTTCAAAGTTTCTGAATAACAAAACTGAATGACAATGATATTTGTACATTTTTAACACACTTGCTCGTAAAGTGGCTGTTAATGAACCGCTTTTAGGTCCATAATGCAGCGTATTAAACACACGTGCACATGTATTTTATGTTACCGCACTAGTGCGGTAACGCCACAGATAACTATTTATTTACTAGTCGGAGATGTGCGCTTTTTTAATCTCATCTCAAAGAGATTTTATGCCAAAAGGAATGAATCTGGTCTGAATTGTCCTGGGTCCCAAAAATAACTAAAATTTATTTACCTTAAATTCTCCGTAGTCCCTCCCGACAGCAAACGGAAAAGACCCTGACTGACGTTCTATTATTGCGGATTCTCACTGAACTAATGTATATTTCTCTATGCCAATAGTACTTTCTAATTCCATACTAACTAAACTACAATTTGACATACGACAACACTACGATCAGTCTAAACATTATTTTGTGTTTATTATATTTTTTATACAGGCTGTTTAGCGGTTTTCTCAGTGCCGTTATTTACACTTGCGCGCGCACCGCAGCTGGTGCGGCGAAAAAACAAAACCAGCGCGCCATTTTTCGTAAAAGTTAATAACAATACAAGTCTGTTTTTTCCTCGCAAGTGTGTTGAAAAACGTCTTATGAAACGCGTGTGCATTGATCATTATTCATTACACACTCGGGTTCCATACCGAATAATACCGCCTCGGGTCCAATGATCAACATAGCACACATGTATCATAATGTACTATTATCGCCACATGTTATACGTTAACGCACCTTTGCATTATTACGAGTCAAGGTTCAAGGTAAAACTCTCATAAAACCAATATCAGGAATATTGTTCAGAGGAAATAACATATCGCAATAAACCTTTAGGGACGTAGTTACAACTTGAAGCACTAACATGACTTTCCTTTACGAATATTGGAAACCGGCTCTAGTATGTCGTCTAGTGTGCCGTAAGTAAGGCAAAAAAAAAACGACCAATCCACAAGAAGTAGGGTACAGTCAAGTTTTTTTATAGCTAACCTTATTTGAATTATTATTCATGATAGAGAGGTCATAGTACCACATGATATCGTGTGAAACTACACGCTGCCTATAATACATACATAGTTGAAAAGATAGAGCCCTGACGTCAGACAGACAGTAAGATCAGAGACCAATTAGGTATAATATTAAAATGAACGAGAATTTAATATTTACCCTGACTCCCCGTGACTCACTTGCTTTACCAGTTATCATCAATCCAAAAATTACCTACTTAGGTTAAAATATTTAATGGAGTTTTCGAGTTTGACAAGTTAGTGATGAAGGTAAATGAACCGTTGAATGGGAGTGAATTACAGAAACAGGCCAAGTGTGGTGTCTACTTGTTATAGAATACGATTGACCTGTTCTGTGTGGATGTAGACGAGTTTTTAGGGTTCCGTAGTCAACAAGGAACCCTTATAGTTTCGCCATGTCCGTCTGTCAGTCCGTCCGTCCGTCCGTCCGCAGCTTAGCTTAGAGACTAGTACTACGAGACTCAGAGCCGAGTACTAGAAAGCTATAATTTGGCATGGATATACAATATATAGGTACATAATAATCACGCCGACAAAATGGTAATATAAAAACTTGAAAAAACATTTTTTTTAGGAAAGGTAGTGCTGGTTTATTTTCTCGTATACCCCATGGTGTGGAATATCGTTGGATAGGTCTATCTAAAATATTTCGGGTTTGTCAAAAAAACATTTTTTGATTCAGGGATCCGTTTGTGAAATATTAAGCTTTAAAGCACTAATTTTTATTAGAGTCAAGTGTCTCCCTTGCTAGCTAAATGGTTGCTTTTGGATATGTGAAAAAATTCACGGCAGTAGTATATATAACGAAATTAAAAGGAAAACTATCACAGCCAAGTAGGCTTTACAAGTTTACGATCAATAGTCGACCAACTTAAATTTGCAGTTGTAATGTATCAAACATGATTTTCAACTACAATGTTAAGTTTGTTCTTGGAATAAATTCATTCCAACTACGGAACCCTTCATTGTGAGTAATTGATGTAGAAAACTATTACGTATGATTTTTTTACGATTAACAAAAATACAGCCATAAAATATTACTTATTAATGAAGTCGCCAAAACCAGACCTTTTTTTTTTCAAAATGTTTGGCAGTTGGTACCATTGCCAGGTCCCATACAAAAATGTTCGAACCCCTTTGTTAAGGCGAAAGCGCCAAGGTAGCCCGCGAAATTCAATTTTTTTACGTTTTTTGCAATTTGCTGGTCGGTATTAAGTTGTACGTTGATTAATATTTGATTCGCGGCCGTAACAAATATGTATTTACAGAATTATAATATAGTCATCAACACAACTCTCTAAGACCACGTAACCACAAAGAATGACTCTTTCATGAAATCTTGACATTTTGGTATTATACTAACCTAACAAGTTGTATTACTGATTCTAATGATTATGATTCTGTAAATACATATTTGCTATGGCCGCGAGTCATATTTTGATCGACGTACAACTTAATACTGACCAGCATATTGCAAAAAACGTAAGAAAATTTGAATTTCGCGGGCTACCTTAGCGCTTCCCCCTTAACTAAATATATCTGTACTAGCTTCTTCCGCGTGCAATTTCTTGTTCCCCCGATCCACACCGTCGCGTTGTGTCGCCTGCCCGCGCTATTCGTTTTCCCTTTGAGTTCTTTCCGACTTTTTTTCTTTTGCTCGGCTCCCAAGGGCCGTAGGGTGTTGTTAAATAGCCTGGTGAATTGGACTAAGTATAAAATGCAAATCTGACTAGTAGTTCCAGAGATTAGCGCGTTAAACAAACAAACTCTTCAGCTTTCTTATTAGTAGGTATATACTCGTAGATATAGACAGATCGCTCAAACAAAAGGTTATTTATCTGGTATTGACACACTCTGAATATTGGATTGACGTCTTTATTTTGCATAAACAAAGTATCACTTACGTACTTTACTAAATGGTGTACTTGTTTGACAAAGAGAATAAAGTGCTTGAATGAGCAAATAAGGGTGAATTATGTATGAAGTAGCAAGCGTCAAAATGTCCGACGAAATAAATTTATGCATGCTTGCGCTTTGTTGCCATATACAAAACAAGACGTTATTTTGATCATGTAAACCAAAATTTGTATAAATTCTGGTATGAAAGCATGTATATAAATTCTGGTCTGAAAGCACCTACAAAACAAGATGTATACAGGGTGACAGGGATATCGACGCGCAACCTGTTAACCATAGATCTGTACATGATTCTGAAGCCCCCTGCGTTGAAATTTTTAGTCGGTTATAAAAAACAAATTTGCTGTTCCAGACATTTTGGTCGCATAGGTTTTGAACTTTGCTATGAAACAGCTATTTATTTTTGTAGAATTCCGTAACCAAAAGGTGTCAATGGAGCCCTATTATCAAGCCTCCGCTGCCCGTCCGTCCGTCTCTCAGCGGGCTGTATCTTAAGAACAAGAACTGTAATAGGTAAACAGTTACAATTTTCACAGAGTGTGTATTTCTATTGCCGCTATTACAACACATAATAAAAATAAAATAAAGACAATAAAAATTAAAGGGCCTTTAATTATCAACTTTATTTGACTTTACCATACTAAACTATTCTACCATACAAGTAACGTGTTTTTTTTTTAAATATTATACGGTGGTACGGAATCCTTCGTGTCCGATTCGCACTTGGTCTGTTTTTTTTTGTATCCGAAGAAAATTTTCTACGCTAGGGGTCTAAAATCATATGCTGAATTCAAGGTTATAGTTTGCGCGTCGATGTCCATGCCACCCTGTATATAGGTTGAAGCCTGCCGGGTCAGCGGGATTGTCCGAAAGGGTTACCGCTGGCCCGGAACATAAAGGGATAAGGAAGGAACACGGGTGGGTTTTAGTCAGTAAGAGTCTGACACTCCCTTCCGCTCCACCCAGAGCGGGAGGGGTCATTTGATGACATCCCATACTGAAAAAAAAAACCCTGTATATAGGCACATGTAGGTATCTGCACTAAAGAAACCGTGAACACTGTGTTTACGACTAAAGATATTACTCTATTTTCTCTCTGCTTGTTTTCTTCAGGGCTTAACGAAAGATAGATATTGAACAACTGTGATGTCTTTGTACAGACGCATCAAGTTACTACAATCTGTCAAATTTCTTTAATAGATTTTCAACTTTATCGTTAAATCATAAGGTTCAAAGTTGATTAGGAAAATTTGACAGTTTCGGGTAGCTTGATGTGCTGACGTCTGTGCCTATCTGTTAAACGGCGCGTATGTTTAATCGTCTGTAAACAGTTTAACGACTGACGTGCCAATGCGCAAATTTTTTCACGGATCTGAGAATACTTTTATAAAGTAGGTACGTCATTTCTTCCATAAAAATGTCCCATTCCATATCCATTTAATACGGATTCGAAGAAAATCCAAGTTATTGGTTCTTCAATATCTGTATCTATTTTCATTGTGGTAGAGGTCAAATGGAGCAGATTAAATTCATCAGATTAAATTCTGTTGACCTAGAAATGGTTACTACATTCGCTTTCAGAAAATAGGGAACTAGAGGGTTACAATAAGTTGTAGGGATTTATTTGCCGAGAATTTGTGAAAGGTAATTAAGTACATAATTATATCCTTTTATCTCGATGAAACATACAGGATTCTATTTTCGAACTCTGAATGAATGGTTTTAGTGTCAATCAATCAAAAGACACTGAATCAATGGTTTTAGTGTCAATATAATCAATTTTGTTTTAGTGTAGTAGCAAACAAAATATTCGTAAAGGCTTAGGTAGGTTTTTGTAACTGTACCTATTCATATATTAGCCGTTTATTCATTTTGTCTTCAGGATTTCCACACATTTCTATTGGCTCGACTCTATAATAACACAAGGCTCGAAGCGTCAGACATTGAACGTCCATAAGACGTCTAATGCCCATCATAATAATTTGATAGAAGCTAGTAAAGCGTCCAATAAAGAAATATTGGAACAAAAAAGTCACAAACTGATCCGACAGCAAAAATCAAAATAGATTCTGTGAAATGTCTTGCTTTGAACGTGATTTCAACATATTTATTTGAAGATTCGTCTTACAGATGAAAGAGAAAAAATTATGTGGATTTGTTTTATAAACAAACAATCATAAAGATTTATCAAACGTGGAAATTAATAAACATAATATTTTTTAAATAATTTGAAATACTGACAAAACAAGACCCAGATTTTTGATGAGTAGCGCAAAAGTTCGGGATCGAGACGTCCGCTAATGACGAAACTGGGTTAAATTACGTCTTTGACTTAAAAGTCCTCAAAAGCTGATATTGAGAAGTTTTAAATAGTAACAAGAGAACTTTGACCTTTTACCTTTGACGTTGCGCTCTTTGGGCACTTTTTGTTTTATTCTACTTAGATACCAAGATCTCCATTCATTTTTGCCTACTCACAACCATTTATTGTACAGGCCTCGATGGTTTTGACGCTCACAGGGCTTGACGTTTACGGACATTTAATGATGAAGAAACCCAGCATGTACCTACGTCTTGCATAAAATAATAACAGTAGCGTTACGTTTTCTCAATTTATAATATACTAGCGACCCGCCCCGGCTTCGCACGGAAACATTATTATTATTATACATATAAACCTTCCTCTTGAATCACTCTATCTATTAAAAAAAACCGCATCAAAATCCGTTGCGTAGTTTCAAAGATTTAAGCATACAAAGGGACATAGGGACAGAGAAAGCGACTTTGTTTTATACTATGTAGTGATTTTCAGCAAACTGAACAGCACTGAAATAACATTGATGCCAATAAATTATGATAATGTATGTTAATCCATAATTCATAAAACATATTTTACGTGATCCGAAATTGATTGGAGGGTAAAATGAAACGGGACATGTTCACTTGAATTAAAACAGGTAGGTAATTTTATCTGACTGGTATAATTTCACAGGAAATGTTCCATTGATTCTGTGATTTTCTTAGTAAATACCGTGTAAAAACTGGGACGGGCATCCGTCGTCCGGCATATTTTTCGTATCTGAACTGTATTCTCCCACTACCAGTATACTATTTTCAGATCTTTTAAGTTTTGGGTCTCAACTTATCAAGTTTCTAATGTAGACTAGAGTCTCTATAAATATAATCTATTAGATACTAATGTATAGACGCCAGCACATCAAGCTACCCGAAACTGTCAAATTTTCCCAATCAACTTTGAACCTTATGCTTTACGAATAAAGTTGAAAATCTATTAAAGAAATTTGACAGATTGTAGTAGCATGATGTGCTGGCGTCTGTACCTAATATACAGGGTCAAACTAAATTAGCTAGCGAAACTGTGCAGACGTGATGGGTATCGATACCTGTAGATGAACATTTAATTATGTCTATATTATTTATCTTTAAAAATCTCATCTCTGTATTAAACTAGCTAAAAGCACAGCTTTGTGAGGGCTCGGGTCGTTTTTCTGCGTGGTAATAATCTTTAGGGCAGTTTTTTTTAATATTTTTTTTCGTAATTTAATTTTTTTTTTTTTACTGATAACACATCTACATATAAATAGAAATTATTATGTTAAAGCACAAATCAATAGGCGTAATAGTTTTTTCCGTAAAGTGTACCACAAAATGCTCAGGTTGTGGGATATAGCAGGGCTCGCTTCGCTCGCCCTGATTATAACTTCGTCAAAGACGTATTTTCTTCAACAAGTGTTCAGCTTTTAATTCATTTTCGCAAGAAACGTAAAAATCAATAATGTATACGAAACACGATGACGTATGATGCAAACTGAACGCGATATATGCATGATTGCATACCCAATTTGTACAAAGTAGATACGTATGTATCTAATAACGCGCTTAAGTACTCATAAATATTTAATTTCAGGCGATAAGCAAATTAATTTTGTCAGACACGAGATATCGTATCAGTGCACGTATTGTGACATACGTGTATCGAATAAAAAGTGGTTGAGTAATGTTAGGATTATGCTATGATAAATGCGCTGCCTCTAGGGTACAGTTTATTCACACGTCAACATTTTGTAAGCGTAATAATTTACAGTTTAGCTACGATGCACAAAGTTTGTTGAACTTCTACAGCTAATACTTGCTTGAGTCAGTAACTTAGTTTGCATGAAACTTTGACCCATTTGAAAGGCAAACAGATTGTGTTTTTGAAAAAAAAAAACTACGTATACGACGAAGTCGTAACACGTTTGTGGACCATCCCTAGAGGTCTACAGATTACGTAAGTAATAATTGTGTGAGATAATTTTAATTCGATTCTTGAATAATTAGATTAATATTTCCACTTGACCTTTCTTCATTCAATTATACCTAATGCCTTTATTAATACAGCTAGTATTTTAGCAGATTACTTCAAAGATAAAAAAACCCTGATTTTTGTTTTACTAATTAAATATTGTAAGAGTGTATAGGAGCAGAGGTGGCCCAGTGGTAATGGCCGCGACTTACGACTTGGAGGTTGTAGGTTCGAACTCATGCAAGCGCTTTACTTTGTGTAAATAATTTCATCATCACTGCTCTCAAAACGGCGAAGAAAACCAGAATGTACTAGAACAAAAAAAAAATCGAAGACATGTGACATCTACCACCGCGTGGTGGATTACGGCCCACTCTTCTCACAGAAAGGAGGTCTGTGTCCCAGCAGTGGGGACATTACAGGCTGATTATGTATTTAGCCCATTCGTGTGTGTTAAATCCGACTAGTCAGTCTGGTTGAAAATAGGCATTCTTTAGTACTGTGACTGGCATTAATTGTGACAGGCTGTTAATAGGTTAATGCTGTATAGTGCAGTCAACGAATGGGCCAAAGTTGGGTGTAGAAAGCGTGACCTACGATTCCGGAGCGTGTAGTTCAAAAACGGTTGAACATTTGGAAAAAGTAGATCCGTAAAAGTTGTAAAGAATTTTATGAGCTTTCATTTGGTATAATATTTTTTTCCCTACGACGCGCTGTTTTTGAGATATCTGCAAAAAACCCAAAAGTGGAAACTTTGTTTCCCCCTTCCACTCCGGCTTACCTCCTAGACGGACTTTTTTATGTTCACTTCCTAAGCACCCTGAACAAGTTTCTAAAGGAATCGCTTAGGTCCCTGCTCACGCACTTTACAACTTCTTTATTGACTGGACTCTGTAGCATAGATCTTCTACTTATTTTGCACAAGATTTCCTTATATAAAAGAAGTCAGCTCTATGAAGGGTTTATGAAAATTCATACCATAAAGGTTTTAAATAAGGAGTGAAAGTTTATATGGAATTTCGTAATTTTTAAGCTTTTGACCGCCACAGTCATGTATAGATGACAAACCAAGATGTACCCAGTACGCCACGGTTCGACTACATGACAGACTTTGACGCGAGGGCACGTTTTTGATTTATTGACGTGTGGCGGCTAAAAGGTTAAAGTTAGAAACGTGGTTGTATCATCTTTTTTGTACTCATCCCCTAATGCTCCTGAGAAGTTGCCGACGGGAAACCCCAGCGAACATACGCCTTGTATTAATATGCTTTAGTATTTAATAACTATTTATACTGTGACTGTAGTAACTGCGGCATTAAACCGGTTAAACGTAACCGGTTTAATGCAAAAAATAAAAAAAAAACGCCATTGTGTTCGCGTGGATCCACGTTTAGCATACGAAAGGTTAAGTCGTGTTTATATTATCGTAAACAGTTGCTGACCCTATACCGCCATAAGCTTACGGTCCTCGAGACATGTGTAATATTAAAATTCAACGTGATTAGTCAATAATGGCTCCTAGATTGGCTTGGTTACAGTTGAAACTGAGTTTAAAATATTTTAAACTACCTTCCGCCCGAGGTTTCGCCCGCGAGGTATGTCGATAAAAACTATCCTATGTCCTTCCCCGGGATGCAATCTATCTAATCTATCAATCTCTCTGCCAAATGTTATCGAAACCCGTTCAGTGGTTAAGGCGTGAAAAGGTAACATACAGACAGACAGAGTTACTTTCGAATTTATAATATTAGTATTGATTGCGTCGCTAGCAGTGCAGTGTATTTATTTACTACCTAAATCCCAGTCCAATCGTAAAATAACTATAACATCCTATTTAAATACACCATGCAGTTACGCCAATACCCTGTGGAAATACTGCAAATAGACCGAACATATACTGTTCGTTCAGTTTTTATTTTAAAGAGAAAAAAAGGACAAAGTTCGAACGATAAATCTCTTGTTGGTGAAATGTTAACACTGTCTACTTACCTAACATAACTACATGGGTAGGTGAAAACTTAAATAACAACGCGGTGATAAACTAACAAGCTTTATAGACATCCCAGATGATACAGGTTTGTGGTTTTAATTAATATTTATGTGCGTTATAACATCGTATTTTATGTAGTAAAATAAGATCTTATCTCTAAAGATATTTCACTTTGCCTGTTAATGTTACGTACTTTTATATCAACATGAACATCGCAATATACTTATTAAAACAAATTTTTATTTGATTTGCTGAAGCTACGACAGAAGCTACGCTAAATTCTCTAGAATGCTTTTACCGTAGATGTTTGCTACGCTGCTACGACGGTAGGTTGTTACGTCAATATATCATTCATCCTGTTGAAGGTTTTAAGACAAAGTTACAGCCATCATCCCACTAGATTGACATAAGCTGTTGGCTTTTCTTTCCGTATTCTCTTGAATTCTTTTTCGTAGTTGCATGCTACGCGGCTACGACGCTACGCCACTATGACACCACCCTTTTGAATTTCGCTTTTGAAGGACACAAGAGAAATTCGACACATATATGTCATCATCTCACTCGATAAACATAATCTATAGAATTTCTTTCTTTATTCTCTTAAATGTTTTTTTCGTAGACGTATGCTACGCTGCTACGACGGTACGTTGCTACCCCAATATGACACTGACCCTTTTGAGGGACAAAAGGGAAATTTAACATATTATCACACTATATTTTCCTGTTTCATAGGGACGTTTATCGACAGAGATCACGCACGTAAACGTCAAGACTCGGAACAAGTATGTGTACACCAAACAAACATGATATTCATGCGGAGGTCGAGCCCGCGACCCTTATCATTTAGCTACTGTGTTAATGGTGCCGTCACTGAAAGGTTTTCTTGTTGTATTGGGTATTTTTATTACTATTTGTAAGGAATTTTCTGCTGGTAGCAGTTCGGAGTCTGGATTGATGCCCGCTTGATGGCAATAGGCTTGCCCCCTATTACATGGGACTTAAACATAACTGGCCAAATCATCATCATCATTGTCCTACCCGTATCCCAATTTATTTGATATCGGCCCAACATGTCTTTTTCTTCCATACTTCTCTATTTTTTTTTATCCATTTATTTCAGGCGTCAAGGCATATAACACATACAACACATATAATATAATATATAACACATACAATACAATATTAATATAACTTAAAAATATTATAAATACATACAACATTAAAATTACATTAACTAAAAACTAACGCACACGAAGTGTCGGCATCGTGTTTCGCTGACTGGTGTCATGTAGCAGGCTACGAAACCGGCGGTACACAACACCTTTCGGCCAGAACTCTTCCTTGATAAACGTTTCAAGATGATGTGTCGGAACACGAACCACGAACGACTTGAAGTTCGTGTTGTGACGCGACTCCAAATTCTCGACCCTCAAAGTCCAGTTGGTCTTCACACGCATGTACTCCAGCATCTCCTCAACCTTCGTGGAGTGGTGCAGTCTGGATACGTACAGCTGCGTCGTCGGGATTGCTGGACGCAGCAGCATGTTGGGTCCTGCCAGCGCGGTGCCGCACTGGTTCCGACAAGGAGGCTGCTTCTTCTTCTTCTCCACCTTGATGAAACCATCCTTGCCGCACGTGTCCTTCTCTGGATCCTACCCATTCAAAACCTTCTTAGGTTTCGACCGGCTCCGTTTACCCCTTTCGGTTTTTTATTTTTTTATTTTCTATTAGTCGTCATCTCAGTAGGCACCCCTTTCTAACCATATCCTCATTGACACAGTCCATCCATCGTATCTTTGGTCTTTCTTTACTCTTATCATCATCATCATTTCGGCCGAAAGACGTCCACTGCCGTACATAGGCCTCCCCAAAGCACTTGCACTTCGACCGATTCTCTGCTTCTCGCATCCAACGGGTTCCTGCGGCCTTCACAAGGTCGTTGGACCACCTTGTGGGAGGCCTTCCAACGCTACGTCTTCCGGTACGCGGTCGCCACTCCAGAACCTTTCGGCCCCATCGGCCACCTGTTCTGCGAGCAATGTGCCCTGCCCACTGCCACTTAAGTTTGGCAATTCTTCAGGCTATGTCAGTTACCTTGGTTCTCCTGCACATATCCTCATTCCAGATTCGATCACGCAGGGAAACTCCAAGCGTAGCCCTCTCCATTGCCCTTTGGGTGACTTTTAGCCTTCTTATAAGGCCCATTGTGAGCGACCACGTTTCAGTGCCATAAGTCATCACTGGCAACACGCATTGGTGAAAGACTTTCGTCTTGAGACACTGCGGTATGTGAGACGAGAAGATATTGCGTAGCTTCCCGAACGCTGTCTAGCCGAGTCGGATTCGACGATTGACCTCTTTCTCGAAGTTAGACCTACCTAACTGGACAGTTTGTCCTAGATAAACATACTTGTCCACGACTTCGAGTGTAGCGTCTACGATCTTTATAAGAGTGGGTGTTACATGGGCATTTGACATGACCTTCGTTTTGTCCATGTTCATTTTAAGACTCACTCTTTCGGAGGCTCTACTGAGGTCATCGAACATTGTACTGCGGTCCTCCATAGTCTCAGCCATGACTACGATATCGTCGGCAAACCGAAGGTGAGTTATGTATTCGCCATTGATGTTAATGCCAGTCCCTTTTCAGTCCAGAACCTTCAAGACGTCCTCCAGTGCAGTGGTGAATAGTTTCGGAGAGATAACGTCTCCCTGTCTCACACCTCTACTATTATAACCATCGACATTCATACTTAAAACTTTCGTCGTGACATTTTCCTTATTCCTCCGTGGTTTGTGACTAAGTAATAACAGCCGCACGGGTCTACCGATCAGGTTAAGCTACGCTTTCCGCGGTTAGTCCGTAGATGGGTGACCATCTTTACATACTAAGACCCTTCCATGCCTTGGAAAGACAAACGTTTACGTGAAAGAGTGTCTGTACTTGTTAGCGTGATCAAGTGTTGAAAAGGAAACGAGTGGAATAAAAGTTAAATTATTTCGTGTTCTCGAAATAGTTTTCAAACACACCACAACTTGAAAGGTCGAGAGAAATACATTTCATTAATAGCATTACAGATTTTGTGAGAAGGTAGCTACGCCTACTACACAATAACTTTGTCAAAAGTAATAAACTGCTTTGCTTTAATAAAACCAAAAAAAAAGAAACCAGTATATTGCTGTGTTGGTTGTTCAAATAAGTAGGAGACGAAATGGCTTGGATTTCGTGTCCCTTGACCCTCTTTTATCCCTTAAGTCCTACAGAGCAATTGTTCTGAGAGAAAAGAAATACCTTTTCACTTCAATTTATAGGTAATATTTGTATGTATTTAGGTGCAATCGAGAAGATATATAGGTACATTGAGAAGAATTCTTTTGTCTGCAATCTTTGTTCCATAGGTGAAGGAAAACGTGAGGAAACCGGCATGTCTTAGAGCCAAAAATCGAAGAAATTTGACATTTACCAACCCGCACTAGGCCCGCGTGGGTTACCTTTTCCCTCATACCGAGAGGAGGCCAGTGTCCCAAAAGTGGGAACATTATAGGCTAATTAACTTTGTGATTGTTCCATAATATTGTATCATTGTATAAAAAAAAAAAACAAAAAAAATACATATGATACATGCAGTATTATGGAACACGAATTGTAAACAGTCTAATAAATTCTTGTCAATGTATACATCTGTTTGAGGCTGTACATATTGTAGGTGCAACTTCATAAGACCATGGAAAGTTTATGGCTATTTATGTGTCACCTAAATCAATGCCGGTGGCGCGTATTCTACGTCAACATAGTATGACGTATATGCGTCCACATTGGAACTTACAGAAACGTGAAAGCTTATAGAGTGCAACTAACGTCTAACGTCTAGCTAGTTTGTACGTACACTTAATTTAGAAAAGACAACATATGACTAATCCCTGAAACGAAATAGAGCACTGTAGTGTAAACTTTAGAGTCTTCGGTCAACTGGACCCGGTCGCTTCTGGACCCCCGGGTCCACTTGACCACATATACATATCATCGCTATATTAAACAAAGTAATCAACAGCTTCATCGAAGTAAGTAAGTACTTAATTATCATTTTTCTAAACTATTATAATTTAATTTTTTTTTGTATGTTTGTTTGTTACGCTGTCACGCTAAAACAGCTGAACGGATTTGGCACATGGGTAAACCACGATGATGATGGATTAGTCCATAAGATACTTCTTATCCCAATATTTTTACGAGATCGACACTTATGCACCATGTGGTGGTGATCGGGACGTAGGTAAAATGAACGGCTACACAGACAGACCCTGAGATGTTTTCGTTGTGTGGTTAAGACCAAACTGTAAAATATAGGCTGTTTTAGAAATACATAAATATAAACTTATTCATTCTATATCTGTACGGTTAACAAATGATTTACAGACAACTTTACAAAGTCTAAAAAGTTTTCTGTAAGTTGTTGCCTGTTGGTCGTGTTCGTGAAAAGTCGGTATACATACATCTACATAAATATAAAACAAAGTCGGGTTAGTTACACCATTTATAACTCAAGAACGGCTGGACCGATTTTTATGATCTTTGATTTGTTGGATTTGTCTCCGCCTCGAATAGCAGAATAACTATTAAAACATGGGAAAAACTCAGGAGAAAAAAAGTGAAGATAATTCATTTCCTCATACATTTTGTGTGGAACGGCTTTTTTGATGATATCTCTCTGAGTCGGTACGAAGTTCACCTTGTCAGCTAGTATATTATATATGTAACCAGCCCAAAGTAGTACGTAATATACTCTATATACAATACATAAAATGCTCTACTGGAAATTCCTTAACTAACTGGGGTTTATGAGATGAGTATTAAAGTATTTATATAGAACCCTCCCTGCGGTTGACCCGGCTGATTATGTTAACCACACTATTATCATCTAACGTTTAGATTAGGGACCTTCCCCATGTCATGTATGAACGTTTGCGAATGTTATACTATAAATCAAAGAGATTAACTCTCGAAATAGAATGTATTCATTTCGTACGGCTATTGTTGCGAAAAATATTACTGTTGTATTTTATTCTGAAGATTTTTTCCCTGAATGATGTAGTATGAGTATGTTTGTACGATCTCTTTTTATGAGTTTAGTTAGTGTTTGTTTACTCGTCTTGATAAGGCGAAAGCGCCAGGGTAGCCCGCGAAATTAATTTCTTTTTACGTATTTTGCAATTTTCTGGTCAGTATTAATTATGTTGTACGTTGATTAATATATGATTCGCGGCCGTAACAAATATGTGTTTACAGAATTATAATCAACACAAAAGTCAATAATCATAAAGTCATCAACACAACTCTCTAAGACCAAGTAACCCCAAAGAATGACTATTTCATGAAATCTTGACATTTTGGGATTATAACAAGTTGTATTACTGATTCTAATGATTATGATTCTGTAAATACATATTTGTTACGGCCGCGAACCATATTTTGATCGACGTACAACTTAATACTGACCAGCCAATTGCAAAAAACGTAAGAATTTGAATTTCGCGGGCTACCTTAGCGCTTCCCCCTTAACAAAATTTATTTTTTAATACCCAGTTAAAAATCGGAAGTCAACAACCACTTGTATTTTATATCCTCTTCCTGAAAAAACCTAAAAAACAGTTTTTTGCTGTCTGGCTACAAAAGCAAAAACAAAGATCATTGTTGAGCTTACTTGTGCTTTCTTTGCGAAGTTAAGGTTCTCCAAAAGTCTCTCTTAAACATCGCTGCATCCTCAAAAGGTCCTAAATTAAATCAAAATAAAAAACATTTTAAAAGCCGCCTTTTATTCAGGTCACCACGGTACGCACCACGCGGCACGTTGGTATTCCTCTACTAAATTCATTTGATTAAATAATTTTCTAAGAAAATCGACTGTGGTCTGACAGGCACTGAAGAGACCGCATCACTGCATACTTGAGCCAATTTTGGCACGGAGCAATCTAATACGACCAAATTGAGACCTTTTATCTATTCTGTTAAAATTGACGTCATTTCTTATTCCTCCCAGTTAGGGTTACCATCCGTTCGGATTTGTCCGGACATCTCCGGACTTCTAGACTTTTGTCCGGACTTTGTCCTGCTTTTTAATTTGTCCGGATTTTTTGACTTAGGTGGAATGCGAGTAATATAACTTATATTAAATTCTCATTCATCTAAAAACAAAATATACTTTTTATCAATCAACCTATCGACATCAAACAATAAATCTTGTATTGCAAATTCGCAAACAATCAACTACATAGTTCAAACATAAAATATTTTCTCCAAAATAAAAATAATTTTACGTAAAATAATCAAACTTAACGCTAGTTTCTGGTATAGACAGGTATTAATTTTTATATTTTTCAGCGCACTTTTTTTTTGTTCCCCGCATTCCCCAACCTTTCCTCCTCTTGTGAGCGTCTGCTACCATGCCTACCTGCCTGCTTGCCTGCCTGTAACTAAGTGGGTAATGTTCGGATTTTGTGACTAAAATGTCCGGACTTTTGTTGAAACGTTAGGCTTTTTGGCAGGACTTTTAAAATTTCCAAATGGTAACCCTACTCTCAGTAAAGTTATTTCGTAGACTGTCAATATTTGACAAGGAAATGAAAAGCGCCATGAACCGTCAACTACTCGAAGAACGAAAATGGACGGTTATGTAATTTAGGAAGTGCGGCGTGTTGCACTTAGCTAGCTATCTGAAACTAGGAGTAGGTAGATAGTCGTATTTTTTAGACTAACAGAATGACGGAACATGGAATAATGTTCGGCATCAAAGCCAGTTTATTTTAAAAATCAAAGCCGGTTTATTTTAAATTGTTTTTCGATGAACCGAAACGTGCTTTGCTTACGCAAATTACGTTTCGGTTCCAATAAATTCTACTAGCACCACTTATCTATCTCCTCAATACTATCACGTGATAAATAACCCAGCTGTATGACGTGTTTACGTCAGTTTTTTTTGTATTCTCCTATACATTTCCCCATCACCAAAATATATTATTATTACAGACACTGAAAGATAAGATTTTACGTTATGTATTGATTTGTTCTTATCGTAATTCTAAGAGAAATTATGTGGCTACATTTAGGATCGACCGTAAATCTACGAATCTACGTATCCGAAGTCTGTGGATGTATGTTCGTTCCACATTATAGCAGTTCTCATGCCATTACACGCGTTCGTATTTAACTAGAAGCGTGCGGGTTCCGTCACTGTTTTTCGTTCGATGCCAGTGAGAAATTTACTCATAAATCGAAAATGTATGTTTGGAAACACAATGCCAAACGTGCGATAGAGCTAATGAGTGACGTTCTTTTTGTCTGTGATATATCCGTAAGCTATTATCGCTTCCAGGAAGAAACGCACTCTCGTTTCTTCCTGGAAGCGATAATAATAGCGATAATAGCTTACGGATCTTTGAAAATAAGTGTAAGTGCTAACAAAATCGGAAGAGCTGTGCTCTATCTCTTGTTCAAAGTTAACTCATATCCTCGTCAATCGATCGTAGGTGTCAAGTGACATGATACTGACTTGTTGTTACGAAGCTTTAAGATAGATAGACACATTTAGCGGACTTTCTACTGTATTTTAAACATGAATTTATACTTTTAAGTCACGTGGTACGTGGTCACGTGGTGGTTCATACGCCTTCGGCTCCGATTATCAAATTCAACTGCCTGCTACCCACAAATCGCTGTTGAGAAGAGGCTTCGAATTTTTCGGACGGATTTGACACTAAAGCATTTGAAGATTTAGAGACCATTCTTCTATTAGAGATGAAAAGTTTCACCGCGTTGTGGATGGCTTGACGTATTATTATTTTAGCAAGAGTGATTGATATGGTTTCGCAGTGTTAAGTAAATGTATAAAACAATATACCCAATGTCTCGTATTCGTGAGTTTGATTTTGGTAATGAAATCTAATAATGTATAATAATAATCTATCTTTTACTGTTCAAGCAGTACGGTTATGGAATGACTTGCCTATGTCGGTAAGGCGTGCTCAATCTTTGTTCAAGTTTAAAATTATGGTAAAAAAAAGCCCTTCCTCTCTCCTTAAACATCATCATTATATTTTCTTTGCTCCTGTTTCATGTTTATTATTATTATATATTTATATGTGTGTATGTATTTATTTAGATTAGTATAATATACTTTATGTATGTATTTATTGTATTATGTAAATGGTACACTACGGACTACCTACAGTATTTGTCTGTCCTTCCCCTTTTTAAATCCATCCTAAGGTTGTCTTTAAAAGATCGCTCTTAGCGATAAGACCGTCCCCTTTGTACAGTTTCTATATTTATGTCTGTAATTTATATGGTGTACATAATAAAGAGTATTCTATTCTATTCTATTGATGGTTTTTTTTTCTTTTCATGTCAAAGGTCGTTAAACGTACGTGAAACAAATTTCGTTGGGTAACGTTTGTTTTTGTGCGACGAATAGTTTAAACTATACATATATAGTGTGCTGTGAAAATTAAGCATGCAAAATCAAAATATTTTATTTCACATTAACCTACATGGGCACTTATGAAACTTCAGAAGCTAGGTGCACGGTTCCAATTGGTGGTTTCCTATGGAGAAGAGCCGGCAAGAAACTCCACGGTTACTCTTTTTAAAAATAATTGGCTATTACAATGTTTTCAAATTACAGTAGGTATGGGAGGACAGCGTATGCAAGAAAGAGTGCGCGCAAAATAATTCTGCGCGCGGCGGAAATCAAAAATAGACGTTTGCTGCCATCTGGACGTTTATTTCAGGTGTCAAGAGAGTGTTTTGTGGTCCGTGTTTTCTAAAGTAAATAATTGCCATCATTATGCCGAAATTGATTAAAAGTGTTAGCAGGGATATAATCTTGAAGTCAAACGTCGCGCGCAGACTTATCTTGCGCGAACTCTAACGACCACGTTCTATAACCTCATTATTCTGATTTTACTCCATGTGGCTGACACGCTTACCCCATGGGGTGACAATTAATTTTAATATATTTACACCCCTAATACCCATGTTTAGTAGTTTACATAATGTATTACTTTACGCTTGTATTACGCTTCGGGTAGGTGGACCTAGTTGTAAAAAGGGTAATCACAGTTTTCTGATTATGTATGGTACTAACAAATATATCACACTAATATTATAAAGGCGAAAGTTTGTGAGTGTGTGTGTGTGTTTATATGTTTGTTACCTCTTCACGCTCAAACGGCTCGACCAATTTTGATAAAATTTTGTATAGAGTTAGCTGACACCTTGGATTAACATATAGGCTACTTTTTATTCCAATATTCCCATGGGATCGACATTCAACAACATTCATTGCGTTATTTGTGTTCTTAGGTTAGACACATTTTTGGAACATATGGAGCAATGAATTAGAAATAATGCAAATTAAGAGTAATAGTGTGTTACACAATTAGGGTGCACCCTAATTGTGTAACACTAATTGGTACGTCTTACGAAACATACCCATTATATCTTTTTACACAGTGATTTGAAATGAACCCCAATAATAGTAATTATTGCTCTATATTATAATAATTAAACACACGTAGTTTTATGTGTTTACGTTAAAGAGGTTTTGAGTTATAGAAGGGTCAAAAGTGGCACCAAGTGGTTCGTGTAATATTACACTCGGCGCTGGCTAGCCAGTTCCTTTGCTTGAACTTGGCTTGACACGCTGCCGCGTGTCTAGATGCCTATCTAATGACATATGTTTGGTTATTATTGGTCGTGGGGACCATTTTGTCCGGTCCTCCCTGACGCCTGTCGGTTTTATTGAATGATCCTTGCCAAACGTGCTCTACTTTCCTAATCCTTGTTAAAAGCTTCACAGAATACATAGTGTGTTTGATGCTAGACTTATTTGAGTTAGAGTTCAGTTGTCTGACACTGTAATGATAGATACACGAAGCCTCGGTTAGAACTTTGAAGTTGTGATAACTTAATTGCTGAAATTGACTTGGAGTTGATTCAGTTCAGAATATAAGCTATGTAGGTAATTGATTATGAGCGTGAATTGTATGTAAAACATGATAGATATCACCTGACCTGATAATACTTCGGGATAATTGTGTAACACACTTATAATGGCAATGCCTTTCATTTTGACAGTTCAACGATGTTCATTGCGCTATCTACATTGTCGAGCAGAATTTTTTTCAAACACAAATGAAGCCATGTATTTAGATATTTCTTTAAAACCCCTTGGGATTGTGATTGAACAAATGTGTTACGCAATTTAGGTGCTGTTTCCCATCCAATTCACGAAAGTTATTGTTTTTTTTATGGGTGGTACTTATTGCTGAAAGATTGACATTTGACACATAGCGTTACAACATAAAAAAAAAAGTTTAAAAGTGACATCAAGATTGATCAGCCTTTTTGTTACTTTCGCCCCTACATCATCTTGTCATCGTACATTATGTAGGTATGTCTCAAATGTAAAAAATACAATTAAAACATAATAAAACGTCGCATTTATTGGCTAACATAGATCCAGCTGCTCGGGAACATAACTTATACGTACAGCTCTTATATACAGAACAGAAGTTATAAAATGTTACACAGGCTATTCATAAAAATAAAATTACGAAACTAAAACCCGACTACAAGGTGCAATAAATACAAGCTCTACAAAGTTAAAATAAGGCTTCATACGTTATTGAAATAAAAATTGGTACCTATATTATACCTATTCGTATAATTCGTACAGCCGAACTTTAAGTACCTATCACTTTACTACTCACCCCGTCAAGAGTCTAAAATAATCATTTACGCTCTTTGGAATCTAAAACGGATCACAATTCTGTGTGAAAAACAAGACTTTTACCTGCACGTAGACCTAAAATGACATGATATTCAACCATATTTTATTTCTGAACAATACATGCTAATTATGCGGGTACTCACACAACATTCTTAATTATGTATTATAAAACATTTAAATTAAGCTAACAAATAAATAATACCGTAAATAAGGCATATTTTAATCATAAAGGCTAACATATTTTGATGTCAATATTTTTTCTTTATTTATCATGATGATAAATAAACATTGGCTAAAAGCTCATTCGTTTTCAAAGAGAAAAATCTTTTGCGAATACTCGGTAACTAGTAAAAATATCATCAATGTCAATCATGTGATAGATGTGAAAAACTCACCTTACATACACTGAGTTCGTGAAAATCACCATTATGCAAACCAGTCTAGTAAATAATTAGCATCTCTTGATATTTCACTTGTACAAAAACTTTAGATCAAAGAGTTACTATGAAAACTTGGCAGTAATTTTAATTTAGCGACCAACGTGGCATCAAAAATGAACGAGTTCCCGAAAAGTTATTGTCAATTTAATTAACAGGTTCAACAGATGTTTGGAAGTACTGTAGATTTATTTTCCAAAAATAAAATCCAGGAAAATAACGTGCGCTCCCACTCGAGCCTGAAATAATACTGATGAACGTTCACATAGATCCACAGTACCACGCTACGTTTGGTAACGGTATGGTGGTGACTACTTTAAGACGAATGTTATCCATCTCTGCGCTGTGGAGCCAAATATTTTTGCCTCTGAATTTGTAAACCGTAATGGAACTTCACAAAGCTCAATCTTTACAAGTAAAATGTTATTAATAACAGGAAGCAGAAGCCGTAAAGTAGGCAGAAACTAAACGCGATCATTGAGTAAAAGCAAAAGAACAAAGCTTCCAAGGAAACGGTTTAAGTATGGTTTCTCGTTATTTTTCTCCCTTTTATTTTTTAATTTGAAAATTTCTAAATGGATTGCTAAAAAGAGTTAATACAATATCCTTATACAGTTTTTTTTAGGAGTTATTTTTTTAAATATTTTCCTGCTGTTTCATTATGTTGTAAACGCTGAACTGTAGTTTTGTAAACATTAGATTTTCTTAATATTTATTGAAATGCTTTTGATTTGAGAAATAGTAAAATAAATTAAACACTTCTGTTACTAGTTATAGGACTCAGCCTATTAAATAAAAGGTTTTCAGCAAGATAAAGGTTATGGCAATGTTAACTACATAGCAATCATTTCGTTGGATTCATTTAAGAGGGTTTCTTTTGTGACCCGCCCCTGCTTCGTACAGTTTTTACGACTTGACAAAATATCGGGATTTCTTTGTGATGTGTAAGTTTAATTATAATGTAAAATACTCATAAAACTCTCTAAGTGTTGGTTAAAACCGCATCAAAGTTCGTTGCGTAGTTTAGAGGAACAACGCGGTCACACAGACATACGAAAAATGACTTTACAGATTTACAAAGAGGTTTATAGGTTCACAGATAAAGAAACTCACCATACTTACTAACTGACTATCATAGCAACCAAAAACGTTTTAATTGCCTTTGAAAAGATGAAATTCCGACCCTAGGTCAAATTAAGAGCTTATGGGGAAGCACTAAGGAAGCTTGCGAAATTCAAATTTAGAAGCTTACGTTTTTTGCTATTTGCCGGTTAGTGTCAGGTTGTATGTTGATTAAAATATGATTCGTGACCGTAAAAAATATGGTTTTACGGAATTATAATAATTAGAAACAGCAATCCAACTGCTTAAGTTAGAATAAAAAAAAAAAAAATGGCCTCTAATATCATAATTTCATGAAATAGTCATTCAATAGGGTACTATGAACTTTGAGAGATGTATTAACGATTTTTTATTATCCTACTAATATTATAAACGCGAAAGTTTGTGAGGATGGATGGATGGATGTTTGTTACTCTTTCACGCAAAAACTACTGAACGGATTTGAATGAAATTCGGCACAAAAATAGTTTAGGTATAACCAGGATTAACACATAGAATACTTTTTATCCCGATATTCTTACGGGATCGAAACTTATGCGGGAGAAACCGCGAGGCGCTGCTAGTAATCTCATAAATAAATGTTTGTTACGACCGTAAATCATATATAGATCAAAATACAACTTGAACTGCCCTAAAAATTGAAAAAAAACGTTAGAAAATTGGATTTGGCGGGCTACGCTGACGCTTTCGCCTTAATTAAATTGTTCACGTAACTGGTAGATATTTTGCAAGTCACTCCATTTTACTTATCGCATATTGATTTAATATAAAATATCGCAGCTTTATTCCTTTTGAAACCTTGAAGCCATATTTGCTACCAGCTAAACTTCTGGAGCTTTATAAAAAAGTTTTTTATAGAAAAATTTATGTAGGTACTGCTAGGATTCCTGTTTTAAGCGGAACCTTTCTACAAAAGTTTCTGCAAAAGCTTTATTTCCACTTTAAATTCTGAACTGAAAGTTATAGGTATCTTGTAGCTCATCATAATACGAACTTTGGCAGTATTATTGTCTACTTCGCAATGAAAAGCTCTAAGATTTCCTTTCTTGACATTGTTTCAAATTAACAATAGAATGGAAAATGTAGGTGTACTTACTATACAACTCTGTTTCCGTTTCTGAGTTCTCTTATTTAGTCTGATTACCTATTGGATTAAATAATAGCATTTTTTTTATACAATTATTTTCATTTTCATTTCATATGTGCAGTCAATCAACTCAGCTTATCGCAGTCCTCAGCTGGACGTAGGCCTCTCACATGCTGCGCCACCACACCTTGTCCTCCGCCTCCCGCATCCAGTCTGTCCGAGCCACCTTTTTTAAGCCGTCGGTCCATTTAGTTGGGGGCCGTCGCAGGTGTATGTGTAGAATACATTTATATTTTAAACTGGCCTATAATAAAGAAATCTCGATGTTTTGTCAAATTGTAAATCCATGCGAAGCAGGAGCGAGTCTCTAGTCTTGTATAAGTACCTACTTAGGTATATCTTACCAAATATGTTTAGCATGCAGTATAATGAAACGCAGAAGCAGCTGATAGAATGAACACAAAGTTACAGGGAGGCGAAGCTACAAATTAATGAACAAATAGTAGATACTTTGAAATTGTAACAGCTTGAGGTACAAGTACCCACTAACATAGGTAGTTAGGATTCCTGCACACGATATCCATTTGCAACAGCGCTAGGTCTCTGGTTGTAGCTGCCGCCTACCGTGATTTCCACAAAATGTCCAGTACTAATTGGATCTACCTACATCTGGAAATTGTGACGTGTTTCTCGTTAGCTACTTCTATTTATCGCTTTCATTTGCCACATTTGTCGATACCTATCTAGGTATCGTTGGTTAGGTAGGTCGTTACTTTGTCGTTTGGTGAAGTAGTGTAACAACACCACCAGTAGTGTTCAGGTGAACACTTAGGTAGGTACCTAAGTCTAGGTCTAGCTGATTTGTTAAAAAGTCCTTTGACCGATTTGGATATGTGTATCCCAATCAGTCAAAGGGATATATAACAATTCAATAGATATAAAATGTCTTAATGGTGATCATTCATCATAATTACTTTTGGAAACTTCTATAGTTCTATAGATATGTCTCTTCCCGCGAAATTCAAATTTTCTTACGTTTTTTGGAATTTGCTGGGTGCTTACTCTTCAATTTAATTCCGATAGATCGACATTGGAATTGTGACGTTTCGTACTCTTGAGTTCGATGCTAGCGCCAAATGATTTTTAGATTGGGTGTCCATTTTGAAGAACTAAGTGAAATTGGGTTCGGGCTTGGCGTGGGGTAATTGTTGACAATGTTGTTTTCAAGAGTACCGAATCACGTGACTGTAAAATTAACATTGGAATCATATTGGCATCTCATTGGAATTAAAATTAGTTTGGAGAGTAAAGCCCCCTGATCCGTGTCAGGTTGTAAATATGATTCGCGACCGAAACAAACGGCTTTACAGAACTGTAATCAGAATTAGATGATTATAATTCTGTAATGTCTGTGCAAATTAATATATCGGTCGTCTGTGATCTCAGCCTTACACTTTATTAGAACATTCATTTATTTAAAATAGGAAGCGCGAAGGAAAACGGAATTCTAAGAAACGAATAAAGTAACTTAGTTGAGAGTTGTCGCTAAGTAAGTTTATTTGTTTGTGTAGTCTACCAGAAAAATATTATTAAACGACTTCCATTGGGACAATTTAGTGGTCTGACTGTGAGACTAATCAGCAATAAACGTGTCCAAGTTTTCCCATATAGTAACAGTATGTGTAGTATACATTAAGTGCCATTTATTTTGATAGATACCTAATGGAATATAAGTTTGGAAAACAAATAATACCACATAAAGGTTTACAAAATGAGATTTCATAGGTGTAAAAATTTTTCTCTTTACTTTCATTTAAGAATACGGGCGCGCGCACTTTGGACGCGTTTTCGTACGAATTTTACTCTGCGAACATGTGCGAACACGCACGAACGATCCCGTCTTTCCAAGTGTGTGCGCAGACTGAGTACGAGTTAGTCGTACGTATACGTACGTGTAGCTCTGACGTCGGAAAACAATCCGAACTTGTTGGGATTTTAAAACAATTTAGTGCGTTGAAAATTAAAAATGGATGTAGTAAAATTGATTAAATAGATGTTTGTGGGTTCAGAGTGATTTTAGTTATCACTTACGTGACCTTCATAATGATTATGATTAAATTCACCGAATGCATGTCTTTCTAAATATATTTCACGCACCCATTAGGTTCTACAACAGCGACGACGCCCGCCGTCGCACTCTGAGTCTCTGAGTCCAAATTATTATCTTGAAGATACAATTATTCATCGCACTCCTTGAAGTCTTTTTTGACTTCACGAATGCTATATCACCGGAACACTGCCTATTTGAAGGAGAAAACGCATTCAGTTTCGCAATTCGTTCAACCACGATACATTTACGCACGACACAAATTGGCGTCCAAAATGCGCGCGGCCTAAGAATAAACCTATTTTTTATAAATGAAGCTTTCCACCTTGAAGTTTTCCACCTTGTATATATAATTGGCAGGATCACCTTTGACCTATCTCACCTGATGATTAGCGATAATGCGGTCGACGACGACGATGGACGAACACACTATCTACCTAGCATATATCCTGAAGAATATCATATATTTTTCTGATTTTCTTTACTGGAGTCGATCATAACTTTCGTTGTTTCTAAAATTTGCGTTTTTTGCGTTTAGGTCCTGTAAGCCCCTTAAAGAAATTTGACAGATTGTAGTAGCTTGATGGCGTCTCGTCTGTACAATATTCCTATTAAAAACAGTAAAATTAGTTATGAATGCCAAAAGAGTTTTTTGACCTTTTGGCTTAACGAGATAATAAAGCATACCTTTTCAGTCGCCGAGCCTTTTGATATTTTACTGGTAAAATCTTATGAAATTGGAATCTAAATCAACGTCAAGGATCTATTGTCGTTTCGCCAGATTGACTTATTTTATGAGAATTTGAAACTAGGGCAAAACTTTAGGGAAATTAGCAAGAGAGATTGAAATAAAGATGAACCATAACAAATGTTTCCTCAATGTGTCTCGAATGAAATAATAAATGTCTTGTAAGCTTTTGCAAAAGAAAGGGTGAAGGCGTGAAGAAAGCGGTACTATGAAAATGCATCCGCATATAAAAAGCTACATGCATGCAAGTTAATAAAAGGATAGGTACATGAAAAAGTAGGAACAAGTTGGTAATTAGAAGAAACTAATTGTAGGTGTGAGTGTGCTGCGTAGGTGTGTTGTGTAAGTGTGCTGTGGAGGTACGTATGTTGTGGGGTGTGTTGTGTAAGTTGATTTAGTGAGTGTGTGTGAGTGATTGCGCATGAGTGTACAGATTTTATTGTAGAACTAGATCGGTTGTTCAAGGAGTCTTTCAGTATCACTTTAGGAAAGTTTTAACAGCCAATCACGCAGCAGCAATTTGCAATTTGGGAATGAATGCTCGTAAATGTTGGGTCAGTGGGTCGTCTTCGGGACGGACAAAGAGCTGTTTCACAGATAGAAGTTTACACTCACTAGGTATATATAGGTAACAGAAATGTAGGTTACATATATATGTGGTTTCTTATGCATAACTTTTAAGATAGCTCTCTGTGCTTTTTCAACTTTTAGAAACGCCGTGGCGTAAGCACCACCCTACGCTGAGATAGCCAAACCATAAAGGCTCTTTCAAACAGGCGCGACACGCGATAAAATCGCGCGCGACACAAAGACACCGCAACGAGCGGTGCCTTTGTGTCGGGCGCGATTCGCGTCGCGCCTGTTTGTAGGAGCCTTAATACACAGCTGTAAGCGAATCACTCTGCAGAGTCAATCTTAGCCTTTTGAAGGTAAATATTAGTTTACGGACGTGTCCTTTCAGTACTTTTAGATGTGTGTGTCAATTCAAGGTGAAGTCAATAAGAAAGACACCAAGGTAATTGCCATTATTTGCTCTCTCTATGCATTGGCGATTGCAGGTCTGTATATTTCAGCTTCGTTGAGTCTTCTCGTCGCGTAGGTATTCCGCAGAGCCTAAAGACCAAAGTCTTTAATCAGTGCGTCCTGCCTATTATGTTTTACGGAGCCGAAACGAGGACACTCATGGTACGGCGAATCCATTGATTCATTGTCGCTCAGCTAGCTATCGAACGAGCTAATGCTTGGAGTCTCTCTTAGGGATAGAATCCGGAATGAGGTGATCCGGAAGAGAACCAAAGCTGTCGACATAGCTCACAGAATAAGAAAGCTGAAGCGGCAATGGGCCGACCATATTAGCCGTAGAACCGATGACCGTTCGGGTAGACCGCGAAACGGCAAACGTACGAGTAAGGTAGGACGCCCGCAGGCTAGGTGGAGCGACGATCTTCGTCCGGTTGCTGGTAGCAGCTGGATGAGAGTTGCCGAGAATCGAGCTAAATGGCGTGCAATTGGAGAGGCCTAATTCCAGCAGTGGACTGCTGCCTGATGACGCTGATGAAAGGTGTTATTCCATCAGAAATTTCTCAGCAGCACCCCGAGTCTAAATTTGTACCCGGTTAATGACAATAGGTCCGCCCGGTACATCATCATCATCATCATTTCAACCGAAAAACGTCCACTGCTGGACATAGGCCTCCCCCACTGCGACCGGTTCTACGGACCGCCCAGTACATAGAACTAAAATATAACTGGCAAAATTAACTATAGGTACACCTCTGCCTTCGCGGATTACAGGCGTGAAATTATGTGATGTTACTTACATACCTACCTTTTATTTTTAAGAGCTGCTCCTCATCTTAACATCCAACATGTGAACCCGTGAAGACACGTCAGTACAACGCTGTTACAAGGTTGGTGACGCATGTGGCGCTGTGTTGCAAGATTTGGGGGAAGCACGCTGACTTGGCTCTATTTGTGCCAGTTTTTAAACACTAAACAATCCTGTGACGAGTTAACTTTGTCTCATCTGTGAGTAACGGCAAGGACTGACTTGAATAATGATAAATGAACAACACAATATTAGCACAGAGACAGTACTCAAACGAAGTTCGATTTTACCGATTTGACGTAATGACAGTATACGCAGTAAAAATGCTATTATAAGGCAATGAACAGAAATTATGTCAACAAAGCTTACATAGATGTACGGTCACCAAAGGAGATAAGTAACCAGGGTCGTCGGGTATAGTTGAAGTTTAATAAGAAACCGAGGAATGTTTTCAAATAACATTTAGGTAATTTAATTCATAGAAAACAAACAGTTCATATTTCAAGTTAAATTTTATTCAAAAACATCAATTGGTTTCTTACTGAACTTCAACAATATACTTAGGTATATCCGACGACACAAAACAAAAACACAAATACAAAATAAACGGAAGTGTTTACGCCTCCGGCTTGTAACTAAAGCTATTTACCTATGTTTACTCTAAAACTGGTGTGTAACAGACAGACACACACAGTAACAATGAAATGAATTATTAAAGTGAGTCAACTACAGGAAACGTGCCGCGCTTCAAAGCGATAGACAAACAAACTATCGTTAATAGATTTGCAATCCAAGCAGAGTTGCTCTAATATTAGGCTCGACCTAATATTACGTCGAGCGTATTGCCGTTGATAGTTATATACATCGCTTGGGGGAAGCGAAATTCAAATTTTCTTACCCTACTGATTGATATTTCATGAAATAGTCATTCAATAGGGTTATATGAACTTAGAGGGTTGTATTGATGTTTTTAATGATTATATATATCCGTAAGTGCATACTTGTTACGATCACGAATCGTGTTTTGTTCAACATACAACTGACACTGTCCTGCAAATTTCAAAAAGCGTAAGAAAATTGAATTTCGCGGGCTTCCCTGGCGCCTTCGCTTTAAGGTCTATCCACACATATCAGGGCCGTGCCCGTGATACGGTCGGACCGGACTCTGCTTTATTGTAAATGGTGTCGTAATGTCAATACCGCAGAATGATTAACAGCCAATGGCTGTTGATCATTCTGCAAAGAAGATGGCTGTCAGCCATCTTCTTTACATGACAGACCAAATAAGAAATGATGACTCTGCCAATTAAAATAAAAAAAAAGTATTTATTGATTTAGAATTATATCTACTAGTCAGTTTAGTTACACCATTTATAACTCAAGAACGACTAGACCGATTTTTATGACCTTTGATTTGTTGGATTTGTCTCCACACCGAATAGCAGAATAATTATAAGTACAAACATGGAAAAATTTCACGAAATAGTTATTTATGATACTAGTGCGGTAAGTTGGTTTTTACAAACGAGTAGACGAATGTAAGCCCGAGACGAAGTCGAGGGCTTACCATAGTCACGAGTTTGTAAATACCAATTTCTGCACGTGTGTCATACAATGTTTTTCAACACATTTGCGAGAAAACAGTACACTTTTTCATTTGACTATTTTTAATAGCAAATAAGAAAATAAACAGATATAGGTACTAACACTACTCTTGGAAATTAATAGTAAAATTTGAACAATTATTGATATTCAGTGAAATTTGCTGCTTTGGAAGCTTAACTGACATTATTAATTTCACACTTAGTACGTATGTTGAACTCATATTATTATTTTGTTTATTTACGAGTGGGAAAGTCGCAACAATTTTTGAAGTTTCTAATATGAAAATGGCGCGAATTTGTAAATGGCGCTACATGCACGTGGTGAAAATTAGAACTATATCTTTCGTCTCATTTACTCTTTAGTATTAAAGTGAGACAACGTATTGAGCAAAAGCGCTTCCAAGGAGGTTCGATCAGTCAGGTTGTTTATTCTCATAATGTAAAACTCTTTGGTGGAATTCTTATATTTTTTTATGGAAATTAAAAAAAAAACCCGTAAAGAAAACGCACGGTGCTATCAACGGAACGTGCGGTAAAATAGGTACTTAGGTGAGAGTACCTATTTTACCGCACGTTCCGTTGTATGGTGCGTAATTTTTAACTTTCGAACAATGTATACAGGCTTTGTAAATGCATTTTTCGAGCAAATGTGTTGAAAAAATAATTTAATTCATCATCTCATACATTATTAACGTTCTTATTGATTCTGAGGTGGTATTAAGTTCGCGGGGTCAGCTAGTATTTCATAAAATAGCCAGGCCATTTTTTTTTTTATTTTTTTTTTTTTGAGGATGGGAAATCATCAAATAACTCCTCCCGCTCTGGGTGGAGCGGAAGGGAGTGTCAGACTCTTACTGACTAAAACCCACCCGTGTTCCTTCCTTTGCCCTTTATGTTCCGGGCCAGCGGTAACCCTTTCGGACAATCCCGCTGACTCGGCAGGCTTCGGCCCTTACGGGCCCCTTCTTTAATGCTGACATCTCTTTGAGGCGCGCGTGGAACACGTACGCGCCGTCCGGCATGGGCCTGGTCCTGATCGGACGGTGAGCTACCCATTACTCTCCGCCCGCAGGCCCGCGCCTACGGTGGCCGGGAGTCGTCGCGCGGCTCCCGACGCCCGGAGCGTCTCCCGCGGCGGCTGGGACGGGTGGCTCTCTCCCTCAGCCGTCCCGCCGCCTCCTTTGCTAGCATGACTGCTTCGCAGAAGGAGGCGACTGCCCCCCACTCCCTCTCGCCCCGGACCATGGCTTGAACCAGGCCCGGACGCGAGAGGTCGCTGCCGCTGCCGATCGCCTCAACGAGGACACGGCGTTGCTCCGCCCAAGCGGGGCAGACCTCCACCGTGTGCTCCACCGTGTCCTCTGGGCGATCCTGGCAATGGTGACACCCGGGCGTTTCCTCCCGCCTGATTATGTGCAGGAACCTCCCGAAACTTCCGTGTCCGGTGAGGACCTGCGTCAGGCGGTAGGTGAGGGCGCCGTGACGCCTCTCTAACCACTCCTCAAAGAGGGGTCTTATCGCCGCTATCGTGGCGTGCCCTGCGCTGGGTTGCGATAGTCGCTCTTTCCATGCCGCCATGAGATCACGCCGGAGGTCCGTCCGCACCGCCGCAATTTGCTGCGGAAGCGGAGTTTCCCCCCGGCGTAGTGCCTCCGCGCGCCACTCATACAGGCGCGCGAGGACTATCGCCATAGCCAGGCCATTGAAAAGGTTTTATGTTGACGTCAAACACGACGTTGGTCAAAGGTGTATGCTATTTTGATCTTTGTTACCAAGTATTTTAAATATGTTCGTTCTATGCAATAGCCTGCTCAGTGCCGTAGCTTCAAACGGTATTATGCGTACTGAAGGAAAGAATTGGAAAACTTACGAAGATATGTATAAAGACTTGATTGTAAGCACGACACAAATTAAACTATATCTTTCCAGTATAAGCTGACTTCTCATAATACGAAAAGCTTATACAATGCCAAGGTCATATAAATCTGGAAATGTATAGCTTGATATGTCGTCATTTTGGAAAATGAACCATTACAAAAAAAACAAAAGCCATTTCCACAAAGCCAACATTTTATTTATTTTGATATTATAATACATTTGGATAATACGACAGTGGTCCATCAAATAATGTCCTCAACATTTTCTTTCTTTACAAGAAGCCCTAAAATATACATTTTTTCCATTATTAACTAGAGACTGAAGGCTCTATATTAATACAAATATAACGTCAATAAATAAATAGTGTAAAAGCATAATTATTACGTATCATTGTAAATTACGTAGCGAGCAATATCACCTATTTGTATGATCAAGTAAATTGTTTTTAGAAGCTTTAAGTACCTAGCATTATTATGGATTTAAATATCATATAATACATATTTACTAGAATTTCCTGAGCACCATAATGGAAGCACAGAAAATATAGGCCTATCAACGATAAAAAAAACAATGTTTCGGTTTAAAAAAAATCATATAGTGGTTTGGGAAAGTGCAGTTTTTTGGTCGATACATTTTGTGTTTTACAACTTGAGTTGATTCTTCATTTAGATACTAACACCACGTCTCACAATGACAATACATATATGTATCTACATAGGTACATTTAAAAAAATACAATTTGTAAGTTCTTCTTAGAAAGCATAATCCCTAAGCGGAATCCAGTATTACAAAGTATTATACCTACTAATTGTAAAAAGGAAGAAATTGAAAAAAAACCTTACCCAATGAAATAAGTGGAAAGAGCTACACACCAACAAAAAAAACAGATAAGAAAAGAAAATGGAAAAGTGATTTCATAATGTTAAACATAAATAATATAAAAATTCAATTTGGTATCTTAGTACTGTCAATTTTTAAACTTAGCTTAAGGAAGTAGGCACATGAGAACAGTTCTAATTTTCAGTAGGTATGTACCGTTATACTTGGTCGGTGAATGCAATCCATAACGGATGATTACATTCACCGGCTCCGAACAGATACTTGGCAAAAATATATTTATGTTTTTACCTATTTCTTTTTATAGCAAAAATATACGATACCAACATTATTTTTACAACTATACTTATTGTTTTACAAACATGAATAACGATCATGATCAGCCACGAATGACACTGTTTGATTAAAAAACCAATAAAATCCATGATAGATAATTGACATTCTATGAAGAACTTGCTAAAATCCATAATGGCAACTTCATTATGACGTCACAATAATATACAACTAGTAGCGAGCAAGTATTTTACATTTTTTGCATTGTAATTGCGTGTTAGTACAAATCATGTGATTGATAGGAAGTACTTAATTCCAAATATCGACTCTCAGAATAAACATTGAGAAACCAAAATTCGAGATGTAGTAAAGGAATAGTTAACCTTAATTTGCAAAAATAAATACACAGTTACTGAAACGGGTGTTAGTAACCTAATGACGACATTGTATTAGATTGAGAAAAAAACAATGGTAGGTATACGTAAAGCATTATGATAATGATGTAAAACTATGATATATTCGAACTCCAAAAGATCTACACACACCTAACTGAATGCCACAGTGACTGTCAACATATTATGATATCAAATTATAAATAAACTCTTCATCGAAGAACACAGAAAAGGCTGCACTGTTACATCCACTGTATAGCATTTAGTTTTTTAAACTAAGTTATATTAATATGGCATAAATGTATTGTCCAAATATTAGTTAAAGCTTTCCGATTTATGTATGTACCTATAAAATTTGTTAGTATCATCTACATAAGCACTAATCACTATTTTATAATATAGAGTTTTAGTTAACGTTTGTCGCTGACATCAATCGTTTAGCAATTAGCATACCTAGATGTGAATGTATAATAAATAATTCAAACAATTTTGTCCTAGAAATTATTTCTAAAAAATATCGTTGCACTCACAACTCTTACAACATTCCACTAAATTCAATCTATAGGAACCCATACTTCAGTTCAAGATCTAACAAATGATCTATAAGTGTCGTCGCTCATGGTGGCGCGTGACGCTTCAATGTGACGTCACCTAATAATAAGTTTAGTTTCCACCAATATTACAGCAGCTACTGCATACATGTTTATTATTAATAGGTATTATCATCAAGTCAGAGTTTGAGAAAAACTCATGCATTGTTAGTGATATAAAAAAGACGTTCTGAGGTGAAAATAAACATTTACGATGTCAAGCGTTGAAAAGAAAACTTGGAAGGATAAGAGTATTAAATAAATAGTTAAAGCACTTAGAAATAAAGACGGTATCAGACATATTAGAATAAGTTAGACCTAAATACTTTCATCAATTCATAAATAGACACCTAGCTTATAAATAACAATAAATAAAAATCTTAAGGCACATTTTTAGGTACCAAGATCACAATTTCATCATTTCTAACGTGTGTAAGTAGACAAAGGATTAGAGTTATGGAATGTCTGGTTACAGCTGAACATCGCACCAAGAGTACGACTACTGTGGATTGTCGCAAGTTGCAATCAAAACATTTGCATTGCACTGCAGAAATATTACTCTTCGGATTTGCTAAAGAAGTGAATTAATTTTATTCATAATCTTTATACAGTTACTTAAAATAACATAAGCGCATACATTTAAGTATTTCTGCATTGTGCAGAATAACAATACCGATACAATTTACAAAAAATATTCGTAAGTTAACTAAATAATATGCAAAATTTGCAAAAAGTTCCTAAAACTACTTAATAAATAAATTCCAATGAGTGTAAGTAAAGCTCGTTAACGACGAGCATAATATGTATAATATTAAACAGTTTAATGTTCGCGACCTAAGTATTTACATATCGTAGTCTGTCATACTCACTCTACTATTTACACGACTGATATTTACAACAGTGTCCTTGTGCACGTCCTGCGCGCGGTTTATACTCTCAGCGACCACTCATTGTCAGCACACACTCACTGCTAGCGATACCTGTACGAGGACGGTAGCACGAAGTCCCCAAACGAGTACAGAACGTTCGCGTACCAGTGGACGCCGCGTGGGAGTTCACTGGAGGCGCTCCATCGCGCCATCCACCGAAGCGGCGCCATGGCGGCGTGCGCCAGCGAGTGGCTCCGAACCAGCGCGTAGCACGACGCCAGTGCGTCGTCCACTATAATAGTACCAGTCCTCGTCATAGGCGCGTACACGCCGCGCTTCGACACCATTCGGGTCTTCACAACCCTGGACGGCCGCATGACGTCGGCCTGCCCCCTCGTGAGGAGCACATCGCCGACCTCCACATTGGACGCGAACGCCTCCCGCCAGCCGTCGGCGGCCGCCAGCAGCAGCAGATGTGATGGCGTCGTCGTAATCGCCACACCATTCTCTGCCGTCACTTCGATGAACTGCCGCGTCGTATTCGGATCGCGGTCGATGAATGTCAACACCTGAAAATAAGACAATAACTGTGAAGAAAACTTTTTAGATCAGAAACAATCATTTCGTGTCCAATTGCCACAAATTGGATATAAGTATGTAAAGTTGAGGGTTATTAAGTTATGTGTGCTGTGTGCATGATGTTCTTGATATTCTAGACTTTAGGTTCATATTGTCTACCAACCTCAGAATAAATCATTTTGCCATCATCAGAAGCTGACAGCACTTTGTCTCCGCTTCGTATCGTAGCGATATCGCGGGGACCGTTCTCAGTGTACACCATGCTTCCTTCAGGGAAGCAACCGGCTCCCGTACCCACAGATGACTCTGGAATAGACAACAAAAGAAATTAATGATATTCATACAAATGTGTTTCAAGTCGCTTACGTTAGTATAAATCTTTAAAGAAAGCATATTGATTCACGACACCGTTATGCTACGCATTTGCTATGCCTACATCCCTGGAACCAAAAGCAATAAAATAAAATTAAGAACATAAAATCGTGCAAGAGACGATAGTAAATTAGCTCGGAGCAGTCATATCCCTTTAAGGAATAACAAGATTTCTCTACGCCCGTAATTAAAATCGGATAAGATACGAAACAAAAGAGAATCGCGGACAGCTCCCACTGTGCCCAGGTTATCGGCAAGAATAACCTACCAACCACTGTGCTCGAGTTTCTCTTTTACTTAAACCCACTATTGGCTCGGACTGGCTCCGATGCTACAAAGATATCCGTCTACCAAATTCAATAACGAAGAAAAGTTTACCAGGAAATAGGAGCCATAATCCCTTGAACAAACTTTTTAAGCGTTAGATAAGTTAATTCAATCCGTTTTGCGAATTCCTTTCACCCATTGTTTGTGCGAAAAAACAACGGCCAAAAAACGGCGCAGAATCCTGATTTGCTGAACTTTGTTTGTATTTTATCTAATAGTATTTATTTAAATCCTCATCCAGCTTAAACTGTACCTGTACGTAATCTTTTAATTCGTTAGGATCTTTGGTTGCTGTAGCAAAAAAGTGTCTATTTACGTGCAACTTAATGGTATCCAAAAGATAAATAAAAATGGCTTAACTTTAAACCCAAGTTTGAACGTGTTCAGAGTACAGCCGCCACTGTTACGTTATAACAATTGTATTACCTAAACGTTGATATTTTTAACTTAAGGTACAGTTACAGTGGGTGGTGCAATTACACGCGCAAATGAGCACGGCTAAAGATACCCTGCAAAGCCTCTGGTTTGTGCGAACTCGTTAAATTTTGATTTGTTGTGTAACCGACCGATAAATTCAGTCGATCCTTGTTCACAAGCTGTTCTCAAAGCGATGGGCTCGGAGCGGATCGCATTACACAATAACTACACAAATTAGATTTTGCTTAAAGTCGAGCGCTTATTGTCAACATGCGTTTGTTGTCAGGTGAACACATCACACGCGTTGTTGAATAGGCGTCGGACGCCTTTGCGCTTTTGTACAATTTAGGTGGGGTGCAGATTTATTTATTTTGTGGGTAAAGTTTCTTGTATGGGTATTTTATTTACTAGCATAGAGTACCTATGGGTTTTACGGCTATTTCATCGGGTTTCAGTGAACAGTAAAGAAAATATATACTCGCCTATCATATTATGTACCCGGCTAAATAATTCTCTTCATACATAAAATGTCCAAAGATACAGTGCAGAATACGTTATCTACGTTTTAATTCCCGACCTTATTAAGCTTCAAAGTTAACGAATCCAAAGCCTTAAAACCAGTCACACGCGATTTCATAGTGACGTAAGTAACATTAGGCTGAAGATGCGGCGATAAGCGGTGCGGTTGCGAGGGAGGGGGGCGCGAGGCCGGTGCGCCGGCGCAGCCGAGTGGCCGCGCAGACCCCGCCCCGCGGGGACCACCGGGAGAGCTAGGCGGCGCGCGCGCCGGGCCCCGCCGTCCGGCCCGCACCGGCCGCGCGTGACCATACATTACCAACTCGACAAAGCACGTGACACTATTAATAATTTATCTCATCGATGGATGACATGTCGAACCAGCGAAATGTGACGCTTTTTCAGTTTTTTTCTAACAGCTGCACGATTATGAAACCTCAACATTTGTCAGAAGCGCATCATCCGATCTAAAAGCTCTGCTACACTCGATAAAAAAGTAATGTTATCGATAGGGTTTTGTCGGCCGCCGCAACCTTTTATTGTTGGGCGATGTAAGGCTATCGAGATGCTCGCATGGAATCAGCAGAACTATATCTGATTTATATCGTGTAGAATAGCAATTAGCCGACGCGTGGTCATGCAAATGCCAAACCGCGCCGGTTATGATTCATGCGCCGGCCGAACGCGCGCCGCGCCGTATCTTACAATGTAAAAAGAATATAAATAAATATGTGAAGGTTTATTTTATCTGTGGTAGGTACTAGGCAAGCGTGAGAAAACGTTTTAAATTATCAGTACGTATGAAATTTCCAAAAAGATGTAAGTACAACAAGTTGTCAATATGTTAAAAACATCTTTTGTAACTGCATCTCGCACTGTTTGATTTTGTCATGCTGAATTATTTTTAAGCAGTATTCAAATATTTGGAATATAAAATAAGCATTGTCAATGAAAGATTCAAACTGGTATGTATAAGAAGAAATATCTACATATTTATATGTTTAAACGGTAGGTAGGTAAACACATTAAACGTATTAGTCTTTCAATAAATTAATATTTATAAAGCTGCCTCTCCCAAGTCCAAGTCTGACGATCTAGCCAATTCGTAATTCACTTGTGTGTACGTTCTATCGGCGCAGTAGCAGAATGATTTAAACGCCAAGTAAGCGACACTGACTCTGATGCAATATGTAGCGTCTGGGATTTAATGTGGTACTGAGATCTTAACGTTTGGATTTATTGCCCTCCAGTTCTGAATTGACAACGTTAAGGTCCTTTACTGAGTTATAAAACGAAACTGAGTGCGAAAGTAAAACTGAAATATGATTAATATAAAATAATACGCCTGCCTGATTAAATAAGACTGCATGTAAGCTGCACACTATGTCAACCTGCATTTACCTGCAAATTCAAGAAAAATATCCGGCTTGTAAACTTATATAAAAGCAAGGGAAACACGATTAGTAAAAGCTAATATTAATTAGAACTCGCTTTATGCTTTTAACAAGTGATAAAGATGTGTTTACATTGGTAAAACAGCCTTTTGCCAAGAATCTGATTGAGTAGGTAGGTTAGGTACTAGAAAGATCAAGAATTCTGTCTTGGCCAACAAGCATCGCATTACATTTAACACTCACTCAAGTTTACAAACTGCCCAATTTCGACTGATGGTTAAATAAATAACCCCCAGTCAAGATTGAGGGTTTTCAGAGATATTGAGATTTGCTATTAGGTAATAAAATAAAAACAAAAAAGGCAGCAAAATCTATGATTGTCGAATCAGCATATACTTACAACCTAATTATAGATCTAATACTGAATCGCGAAGTGAGCCTCACAAGAATAATCGCTGCGAGTTTTCTGCTGATTCGTTTAATAAATTGATCGGTAATCGGTATCAGGCTAACGGGTGTGGGAACCTCGCGGGGTTCGGCCACAGTCTTCCGGGATGTGGCGTCTCGGGTGTCACACCCCGAGCCTTTCGCACGCATGCCCCGTGCGCGCTGAACCGCGCAACATCGCTCACTCACGCTTCTATCCTCTACCTCACTTCTGGTAAAAAATATTGCTCGTCTTCTTCATCAATTTCATGGTCACAAAATCAAAATTCATTCATTCAAATCAGGCTGGGAATCACTACTTTTTAATCGAAAAATCACATAAAACTGTCCCCAATAACGCACCCCCTTCAGTACTTCCTCGTGTTTTAGCTGGGAAGAAGTGGCGCAACAAACTCCCCAACAATAAAACTTATGATCTTCTCCCCAGCAATAAAAACTTCCGATATGTATCTATTAATCGATTTTATCTGGATCACACCCATCTAATTGTGTCTTAATTTGTTCAATAACGGTAGAATTGGTGTGTGTGGTTAGCCAGTTAATACAAGGTTTGTTTTATTCGTAAAACATCTTGCACGGTTTACGTATGGTCAGTTTATTTTGATAATGCCGCGTTCTACTTAGCATGTTTAATACAATATTAAAATCTTTCTTCTTTTGTCGTGTAGTCAAGAGCTTTTGTATAAAAGCTCTTTTGACTGGGTCCTAACTATTACCGCGATTGCTTCGGATTAAGTAAACGCTACGCGCTAAACTTGAGCCTATCTTAAGTTCTAGTACCTATTAATTTGTGGTTTATGCCATGTCGTTTAATATTACCGATGCCTAACTAACTTGCTAATAACTATCTTCGTCTGGGCCATTAAATTAATTTAATTAGGTAATAATTCTGATTTCAGTATTCATGTTGTTGAGACAAGTATAGAAAGAAAACAAAAAATATATGATCACAACGAAACCAATTAGAGGTAGACATTTCATTTTTATAGCCTATTAGTGCTATTAGTCTTTATTTTATAACATTGATTAGATTAGGTACATTTGAAATCAACAAAATTTTAATTTCCCTGGGGTATCATTTAAACATTTGAATATCTATAACTCTTCCTTTCCGCAATCGAGAGAGGATTCACACGTAAGTCTCCAAAGATAAAACCTAAAGTGAAGGCTGTGTTAAACGGTAAGTGCTCGTTAAGAATTCTCAATGGGGGCTTTAGCACCTGACAATGATATCTTACAGTACGAGTAAATATACACACCAAAAGCCCTCTTTTAGATTCAACTATACTTTCCAAACATATTACTTACTAGTTACACCCCGTGGTTTCACCCGTATAAGCTACAATCCCATGGGAATATCGGGATAAAAACTATCCTATGTCCTAATCCAGGTTATGGTCTACCTATAAGCCAAATCCTATAATCCAAACCCGTTCAGCAGTTTTAGCGTAACAAACAAACATACAAAAAATCTAACCTTTTTAATGTTTCTTTATAATATCAGTTTAGAAATACATTCAAATGATTCTTTATAACATTCCTACGCAAGGTAGGAAGCCTCTCCATAAAATTTCATGTCCATATCCTATTAACATTCGTCCTTCAGTCCAAGCTAGGGTGGTGACATGTAGTGAGTCGTGACCTGTCCGGTCGCCGGCGGTCACGCCCCATTTACCGCGAGCCTCTTCTGTGTAGGACCCTAACTGTCCCTACACTATGCCCGCAGCATTGTTTCAATTCGTAGAACAGATTCTAAAGCATCATACACTTGTCCGATAAAAATCTACATCGATTTTATGTCCCCATAATGGTGAACAATTCCAATAGTCATAATTTAACTTACAAGTCGTTCTATTCTGCCGCCGGCTTCAAAGAATTCTTAATAGTCGCAAAAAGCGAAAATATGAAGGAACGTATCTAGTTTGATACATAAAACATTGCTCTATTAATGTCTTACTTAAGAATGTTATGTTGCACAACTAGCTTGTGCCAAGCATCAAGTTAATTTGTAGTAACTGATGTTATAATTGATAAAATGCAATCGCTTCTAGGCGTAATAAAATGTTGTCGTTTACAATCTGTTCATTAAATCACAAAACATCATAAAACAAATGGTAAAATAAACGAATTATGTCTGTGTCGATATCCTGTTGTAGGCGACAAATTTGGACGCATAAGCATTATCTAGTTCGACTATATAATTTGTCTAAGTGCACGCCTAAACCCATGACGTTATTATAAATACCATAAGTCAATGATCGGAATAAAAAAACAATCATCGCCGACCAATGAAAATCAATTAATCGAGTCCAACACAAAAAATTAACGCTCGGCATAGTTTTATTGGCGCCGAGTTGATCACCGAATGCTTTAATTTAATACACGAGCATACGGAGCATATAATGGGTCAGTTTCTCTGTCTCTTTTTCATCCCATGTGATAGAGCGAAAAATATTCCTGCCTTTAAATATTCATGATTATTCGTTGAATTCCCATGGGTTTAAATAGTTTACTATAGTATTTTTTGATGAATTGTGCTCTATTGAGTTTCTGTTAATTGATTTAATTAAGCAACAGTTGAACGCTAAAAAAATTGACCTAGAATTTTAATGTTAATTTCATTTATCAATAAAATATCGCTAAAAGTGTAAAAAAATACTGAGTGATGTAAAATTTAAATACAAATCGATTTATTTACTGATAAACAAATAGTATCGTACTATTCGGATGCGAGTGAAGCACATGGCTCTGAGATAGATTATTTTAATGAAATAGAGCAGGTTGACGAAGATTTTTTATATTGAAGGGGAGAGCGTATGGAGCGGAGGATGGTCGTGCACGATCCGGCCTTGACCGCGACCAACAGAGAGCCACGACCGCAACATACATACCTACACAAAGCACATTAATTATTTATAAGATCCAAATTAATACTAAAAGACTCGGATCGTACAAAACGCCGGAATAAATGAATAAACATCGAAACAAATTGCCTGCGACCGCGGGAGACTCCGTCGGATATCAGTGGTCGAGCTTTTGAAACAATGACTGCTCTTTATCGTTTTAGGATGACTTTAGGTAACTTTTTTATAAATTTACGACTTTTATTTGGTTGATGCCGCTATAGACAGTCTTTGACAGTCGTTACGGGTAGTCAGAAGCCCGAAAGTCTGATAACCAGTCTTACCAAGGGGTATGTAATTACCCAGTAACTGGGTTGTAGAGGTCAGACAGGCAGTCGCTCCATGTAAAATACTCGTATCCAGCTGCATCCGGTTAGACTGGAAGCCGACCCCAACATAGTTGGGAAAAGGCTAGGCAGATGATGATTTGGTGCCGCTATAGGGCGTAAGCACAACATCAATTTTTCGAGAAATATATCCTTATCTTGATAAAGCTTTTAGCTTGCTGCGTGTATAGTAAACTACAAAATTTGTAGTTGTACGTAGAAAAGTACTGTGGAAAAGTTGTACGTAGCTTATTTAATAAGCTACGTACAACTTTTCCACAGGAATAATTTTCATATTCAAAACACACAACAAACGATTTTGACGGCCTCCAAAACCGGTAAACGGTAAATAGGTAATATAATATAGGTTATATGTTTATAGAGTTAAGGAAAAACTAACTTTATACTTACAAAAAAATAACGTAGTGTATATTAGAAATGAATTAAAACTACAATTTAAGACATCGGTGATATTGTTGATCCTTTGATGTGATGAAGGAGCCCGTTCCTTGAGAAAGCTTATGGGACCTACTTCACTAAAGGCTACGAAAGTAGGATTCATAAAACGCTGCTTTTTGGAAAGTCCATTTTATGTGTGGTGTGTCATCGACCAGAGGTACACTTCACAGCTACAGAGGATCCACCAACTTATCATTTGCATCGAGTTAACTCGTAAGGGTTAAGTAAGAAGTATATTTAATAAGGTGATGTAAAAAGCGAAGGCTGGTCTATGGTCAAAAATTACTTCTTTCATTCCGCTTAGATTATTAATTCACATCTTTTAAGATTTTGCTGTACTTTGATTATTTATTAACAATGTTATCACTGTACATTGGAACAACATTAATTAACAAACTTTTTAATAGGATAGGTATAGGTCTACCAGAATCTCATGGCATAAAAAAAAATGTGATTTTCATAAGGATTGACACAATCTATATGAAAATCACAAGATTTTGTTATGCTATGTGATTCTGGTAGACCCATATCCTGTTCATTCGTTAGAAAGCTATTAAGGCATATCGTAAACAGCTTGTACATTAAATACTTAATATTTCCAACGTTTACATAAAGCCTACACTGTTGGTCGTAGTTTAGTAAGATCCATAATTTAATCTCTCTAATAACTTTCTGGCAAACAATTTCGAGGGGTGCAGAAATGCTTAAGAAAAGAATGGATAGCTAATACAATTAGTAGGTAATTCGCTAAACTCTTGAAAGTTAAATAGTGAGATAAGAAAAATGCAAATCTTACAGCATTATAAATAAAATTAGTAATTCATTGACGTAACAAAATAAAGGTAAATTCTTGAAACTTCATTACTATTGTAAGACAGTGCGTTACGTGTAATCGTTATCCCCGTTACCCACATTCAACACTTTAGCTCTTGGGCCTGAACAATGAGCCACTTATAGACCCATCTGCAAAATTAATTGGAACTATGCGAACGCGCCGGAATGCCTCCATAATATCTAAAAACACAAGCATACATATAAATACGCGCTTCTCTCATCGTTATGCTGTATACATATATAGATATAAGTAGCCATTGAATCACCGGTGTAATTATAGAAGTGGGGGATTGGCTGCGATGCGGCCGCGTGCGCAAGAGACGGTTATAGTTTTCTCCGCGAGTGTGAAAGAGAGGGATGCTAACAAGAGGCTCGTTCGTCCGTTTGATCGACACCGCCGGGGCGCGGGCGCGGGAAGCTGTCTGAGATGCATTCTTCTTGTAAAGTTCAACTATATATTTGGCCCGTCCCGAAGCCTATAGCCCACATTGTACAGTTATGTACTCGTAATTCATAAACGCTCGGCTTTCCCCGCGTGACAATTTTTAGCACCTAAGTAGTCAACGTTGAACGTAGATTAATGTAAACACTTTCAAGAAAACCACAGTTTTTCTTCGACATGTGTGCTTTACATTAGTGAAATATAACTAATGTCAAGTTACATTAACACGTGATGTCTACAGTCATGACCTAACATATTAATATTCTTGTGGATTTTCTTTTCGGAAAAACAATGAACATAATGATTACGTAGGTTCTCGTTACTTTACATAAGAAAGCAAACAATATGTCAAGAAATACCTTTTCCTGTTATGTGTGACTTAAAATTAGCAAAATAGTATTATGCTCAATGGATAATTATGAACACCGCAATTTTCCCTATTTTTATACACTATTTTAAAAACCTTGTTATTAATTATTTTGGTCCAGTTTGACCTTCTAAAACCTAATTGATATTGTGCAAACATGCAGTTGTTTGATCAGAAACAAAATAGTTTTTCCTCAAATAGGGCCAAATATGGAGCGGCGTCGCGCCGCCATACAAAAGACTTAAACGCATTTGTGTGCATTTCGAAATAGGCAGCGCTATTATGAAAAAAACATTTATGATTATGTTTTACAAGTATTATCTGTATCTGTATTAATAAATTTTGCATTTTATTATTTACGATTAGTATTCTGTTCGAGTTATTGAAATTGCTTTGCTTTCTTAAAAATAAAGCGTGCTATAGGTATTTCTAGTTTATTAAAGTGGATTTAATATTCTGGTGTTAAATATTCCTAGATGACTTTAGTAACTGTAAAAATGTTATTAAATTCTTAATCCGTTGCTGCTCCTGGGGGACGCAAGGCTACAATGGATAACTAGTTGAGTCTTATCATTCAATGCGTGATATTTAACTTTTATTACACGAGACAGGGAATACCAGTGTAGGGTCCAGGAAATTTGTAAAAATCTAGTGCCTAAGGTTCCTACGTAATGTTTTCCGAATCGAATAAACTTTTTTTATTTATTACTGCCTGAAATATGACAACTAAATAAGTACCTGTTTTGACGGAGCAGTGTATGTACGAGCGGCTTTCGTAGAAGACCCAGTCGAAGCCGGCCTCCACTGCCAGCCGCGCCAACATGCCGTACTTGGCACGATCGCGGTCGCTGGTGGTGAGATCCACGGCGCGGCCCTCGTAGTGCAGCGAGTGCTCCAGGTGCGAGTTCTCCTCGTCCCAGCCCTCGATGACCCGCAGGCGAACACCTGGCCACTGGTTCATCACGCTGATCGCCAACGTGTTCAGCTTCTCCTTGCATCTCTGAAATTTGCGACGTTAAAGATCAGTCTTTGTTATACATACTATGCGGAAGCTTCTAACAAAACGGAACAGCAGAAACGGTACGATGAAGTGCAATGAATAGGAATGCTACATTTTGAATAACATTTACGTAAGTGTGTGTAGAACATGATCCTAGCTAGATATGACTCAGTATACTCCTTTCATCCATAGATTGTAGACGCCCCGACATAAACAATGATTCAACTTCGTAAGCGTTTACTAAAGCTCGCAGAGTTTACAGAATTCAAAGGAACGCGAATGTTAGTGCATATTGTAACAATTCAAGCCCCACGTGTTAACAGCTCTCGGCAAACATCATGATATCTAATATTTACATCGCAATTCGCGTCGACCACCTAAAAGGTCCGTAAGTGGAGTGCGCACTCTAAGAAACAATATCGACGCTCTAAAGACATGCGAAACTTTTTGTTTACACCTACTAAAGAAAATACCAATAGATGTGCTAACAAATCGACAAACGCCGCCGCCCCAACGCCAACGCCTCACAACACAGGATGTCGGACGTTTGTCGTCAAAGAATAAATCAAATTACACACTCTGCACAAAAGGATCCACACAGATCTGTTTGTGGACCAGCTCCGCGGGACGAATGAGGGAAATGTCAAAATATTTATAAAGAAATGCGGACAAAGCTCGTCGCACCGCATGGAGGCTTTGTTGCGCGATGTCAACTCACTCTATGCAGATTGCAATGTGAAAAAAATTGGAGATTGACGTAACGAATCGAGGCTAGGAACCGAGGCGGGCGCCCCGCCTGGCTGGTGTAGACGACCACATTCATGCGACAGATAGTTTGAAGCACCGTATATAATTACTTCTACGAACGTTTCAACCGCCTAATAAAGAGTTGCGAGAACTGAGACATATTTAGCATCGTTGGCGATGTTTTTATTTTTTGACATTTCACGGCATCAAAATTCCTTCTGCTGGGTTCGCTTTTCTTGCTGAAAGTGATTATTTTATAAGGTAATTGTCTTGGCTAATAAGCTTATCTTTAGCAAAGTATGTCTGTAATCAGAGAGACGAAGACATCGGCGTGAAGTGCGGGGGAGGGGAGGGGACGGTGCTGCACGCTCAGGAAGCTCAATGTTTGCTTCTCCGCAGACGTCTCGGTCCGCACTAAAACAATCGAATGCTAAATGCTTGTACAAACACTTGCTGCATTTAAACGTGGGAACACATCGGTGGCGCAATTAAGCATCTCTCACCATCGTAACACCAACATTCTTTCTCTGGCAACCTTCAATAATATGAGTTAAATCTCTTTAGAAGGTATTTTTTTCCAATAAATCTGGATTCATTTGAATTAGTTGGCTATTTCCAAAACGATTTAACTGTTCGTTCCAAACATATGGTCACCTTTGTGAAACTGTAGGCAGGTATCGATTTGTGCATTCATATCTAAAGAGGTAGACGAAGCAGGCCTCATACGGGCACGGAGGGGCGAGGCGACGTGGCAGGCCCGATAGGCTATTATAAATTCATTATGCATATTTTTAGTAAACAAGCTGTCGATCACAATGCTCACGCGCTGCGGGGAGCCCTGCCTCCGACACCTCGCCCTGTCCCGGCCTGTCCCGGTCGATACCTACATACCCTAATATCACGATTATCATCAACTCGGTATGCACTTACATATGTATGTTTACATATATGAACTTACACATCCAATAAGATTCGAATATTAAACCAGTTTTTACGACCAAGTCAATTTACGTAAATTTATTTTCGCAAATTATCAAATTACACCACATCAAAAGCTCATATTCAATTATATTGATTAACAAAAAATATAACAAGCGTATCAAATACCTAAGGTCAAGTTTTGAAGCGAAACTCCAAGCTACCTGAACCGGTGGCGACCGAAGCACTTGCGGACGCATAATGAAGGCCGCTCGATGGAACTGAGGTAAAAATGGAATAAAAACTCTCAGGATCATCGCACTGAAAGAGCGGCTGCAGTAACGTGAGAACGCCGAGTGCTGTCTGCGACCGCGCTGTGCAAGCGCACGCACGGGGATTATTAGATACTAGCACATCCTGAACACCACTTAAACCAATACAATGTAGATAAAATATGATGTCGCTAAAACTCCTATCTCTCATATTATCTAAATGGTTCTCCCATACAAGCAGTCGCCATGGACCGGCACCATTCGCCACCTCGTCCTAGCTCGGACTTGCCGCTAATTTATAACCACCTCCCTCCGCGACCATAACAATATATTAGGATAATTAAATGGCTCTTTACATTCCTTAACACATGGTTTTTTCTACAAGGCCACTGGAGTCGAAAAGCCGACCAATGCTGACTGGTTTTTGATGTCCCGTTTTTTGTCTTTTTGTGGAAACCACAACAAATAGTTTAAGGGCATTTTTTTGTAATGCCGACCGTTCATTTTGTTCACGCGAACCCAAAAGATTTCTACGAGAGGGTGTTGGGTAGGGGTTCACGTAGGCACCTTAGACGAGTTACCTGTATCTCAAAGTATGAATGTGTACAAATAACTTTTAAAGAATTCCTATAAACTTGCAAAAAAATATATATTGCCTGTATTAACCAAAACATTAACAATTTAAACATTTTAAAAGTGTAAATATTCAAATTTAGTGACGGACCGAGTACATTTAAGTATTATTGTTGCAGATCTGTTTAGTCCACCCGACGACTTAAACGGCACACAAAATCATTTAAGTTAAAATAAGACCACTTAATGCTCGATTTTAATAGCCTGCCTTATTTCCCATCATACTTAGGTACCTGCAGAAACGACGCGTTCCAAAAACGTATGGTTGAGTCAAAGATAAATAGCATTTTCGCCTCTGCAAAATACAAATTGGTCGGCATACTATCCCTTGTATCAGACTAACACCTTGTCTTTATGGCAATGAAATATTTTTTTTCGGATTGGTGGATGGTAGTGCTGGGAGGGACCATGAATGATTTCTCACAGATCGTTTTGTTCAGTCACAAATAGTCAGAGAAACCGCAACGTGTGAATCACTAGCCCAGGCGGCCATTTTGTTTTTTTACTTTTTTATAACCTGTATTAGTGACTACGTAATTATATAGCACAGACACGGCCCGATGTTGCGGGGCCGGTGGCTAAATGATAACAGCCGCACAGGTCGATCGATCAGGTTAAGCTACGCTTGCCGCGGTTGGTCTGTGAATGGGTGACTATCTTTACATACCGAGACCCCTCAGTGCCTCGGAAAGCACGTTAAGCTGTTGGTCCCGCCCGGCCGTCATTCGTGGATCTTTGACAGTCGTTACGGGTAGTCTGATAACCAGTCTCATCAAGGGGTATCGTATTACCCAATAACTGGGTTGTGGAGGTCAGATAGGCAGGCGCTCCATGTAAAATACTGGTATGGGGGTCGGCTTCCATTCTAACCGAATGCAGCTGAGCATTCGGTTAGACTGGTAGCCGACCCCAACGTATTTGGGAAAAGGCCAGGCAGATGATGAGACACGGCCCGATGTTGCAGACTACGGATTGTGTTGATTACTTAGCCAATTACTTGCAGTCTTATTTATTTATTAGATATATCTTATTAATTTGTAAGTCGCCGCTATTCATGCGTGAAGATTCTTTACAATAATATTGGCCCCATGGCTATTATACATCACAGCGGTGTGTACATGTAAACACTACAAATATTGGCTGACCATAATTCCTAGTGTCGTACTAGCTGTCGAACACATCATAAATATGCATCGTGTGGGTGCATCACCTGTCTGTCATGTTCAAAGCCTTTTAATGTTTGTCCACGAAAAATATCACCCTTTGTTGTCTTAATGCGGCTGTCGTCAGAGCAATGCGGGGCCAAGGCGCGGTAACACATACATTCCCTCACAGACACTCGTCTCTAATATACTATGAAGTGTTGCCAGCCATAATCGCCTCAACTCGTTAGCAAATTCTATTTGTGAGCAAAAACTCATTATGTCATTGAGAGTTTCTTAAACATTTATCACTTTCTTGCTTTAGACGAAATGCAAACCTTTACAAAGAGTTTACGTCAATGTCAAACTTCAATAGTTTGCAAATAGAAAAGTAAGCGTCATGAAGAAAATTAATCTTATCTAAACAAGATGCAGTCCATGATCAATTAAGGATTCAAACAAATATGGATTATACACACTTGTATTCATTTCTGAGAGCTTTTTTTCCCATTGAGGGCTATATTCTGTATGTAAAGGTGCGCTAACGAATACAGTCCACAAGGCTTTTAAGGAGACGCGGGCGCCTTTCACTATGTTGGAAAAAAACTTTTGAAACAAGACACCGATATGCGGTGTTTGCTTGGGCCACAGACCTCTGTTAATGAAACGTTACACTTCATTCACTCAACTGGAGCAAGTGTCTTACCAGACACAACAAAGTTTTGTACCTGTGTTAGAACACGCTGAATAACAACTATTTACATCACCATTTGCTTACAAGCCGTTGTCATACGTGTTACATTATAACTAGCTGCATTCTCTACACGAGGAATGTGTATTGGCTTTGTGATTAACATAATGTACCTTTGAATTCACGCGTGTATTTCGTAAATCTTAAAATCTTCATTGAGGAAAAGTACCAAGCGGATGACAATGGGCCATCTTATTTACAAATAATTGGTTCCAGTTATGCTTGTACCCTTCTTTACCCCTGGGGCCGATCTGTTAAGGTCTGTTTTATATTACGTTATTGTATGTTTACAGTTGTTAATACCCACGAGACGGATGTAATACCATAATTTATATTATTGTGATCGCTAAGTCTGGCTGACGCGAGGTCAATGGCGGAGTCAATGAGAGCATGCTCACTAGTTGCAAGTCATCCGAATGAGCGATGGAATCCACGCTTCCGACATCGATCAACTTCGTATATTTATCCTTTGTTTTCACCGTTCTCTTTGCATAGTGATTCTAATATAACATTGTATTAAAGATGTTGCTAAAGAGAAGAAAGTCAAGAAATATATGAAGGAGAATGAGCAACTCCTTGTTAACAGAGGATATGAAACATTCAGAAAGATTGTTTAGTGATTTGGCAACCGGTTGCAGATTTATCAGTACTTAAATTGCTATTAAAAAGAAAAACAAAATTGTGCTTCAGCTCTTATATTGTAGAACATCAGATTTCTTGCCATGAAAGATACCTAGACGTGATATAGGTATTAACAGGGTGTGCCTGCAGCTGTTCGGTTAGGTATCGTTTCGTATTGGTTCTGCATAGCCTATACCTAAATAATGTAAACTTCAAAAGCATCATACTTATGAAAAAATATAAATCATTAGTTTATAACTGAAAAGGGTTAGAAGTAGCTCATAACTGCACAAATTGCTTGCCGCTACATTGTCGTAAATACCATATTCGCTAAATCGCGGAAGGCTATAAACATTAACTGGCGTATCGCGCTAATTTCCAGCGTCAACCCTCGTCGACTCGATAACTGCTGTTGATCGATTTGCATCCGTAATTACGTCACTTTTAGCGAGCAGGTGATGAAAACGCGACAAGTACGTGATTGCGGGAGGCGATGCCCGCCCCTTCCGACACGACCGGTTCAGAGCTTTTAACTTGGCGCTGCGCCGCCGCCACTACCTTGACTATCATATGATCGCTGTCAGAGGTCTAATAGATAAAACTAAGTATGTATTCGTTACTTTATTAAAATATTTTACATTTTAATCTAAACAAATGCCCTAGCATATAACATCCAAAATCTCGAAACAAAATAATGGTCTGTCTACAGCTAACATCAAAGCTCAATCTAAATCTAAAACATAAACATTAAAAGCGGATTCCCGGCGCATCTCTGTTATCGAAATGAGTTATTGATTTATCAGTACATCAAAACTTGATAATTCTGCTTGTCGCGTCGTATTTGGTACGCCCCGATGCGCGGCTCACGCATAATCTCCGCGGTACGGTCTGCCGCTATGATTCACACCTAACAACCTATTCTCATCGAGATCTCAACTTCAAAGAAAAATAAACCATCTTTGTTACACCATTGACGAGCAATCGCCTCTCTCATTGTTTATCCCTCGCCCCAAAGAGAGGTGACCACATCACGTGGGTGTAAAGTAAACAGCCGCACACGTATCACACTATACGTCCTCTTTTGCTGACGGTCCCGAGGAGCCTCTTGATAATATTTTATAAGACAAATAACCCGATAAAGATGTTTTGACGTGAACCCGTGTTCATCGCTCACACTAAAATGCGTCCAGTGAACAAGTATAATAAAATATTTATTTACAATTTTGTGCTTTCGGGTAGAAAAGAAATAAAAGTTCTAATTTAGTGTCAACTTTATTGGTGGCGAGCGAAGCGTTAAGGCGATCGGTCCAATGTTTAAATACGTTGACAGGACTTAAGGCGGTGGACTTCACGTAGATCCATTAGCATTGTTTTAAAGGATTAGAGCGGCGCTTACCAGACACACTGTGGGGCAATGTGTCGCTCGACACGCATATTTTTATGACACATGTCTTTTTACATCAAATAATCAGTGTGAAACGACTACTGTATCTAAGGTGCTGATAAGTCTTACTTTTGGTGCTTTGTTTTGATATAAAAAGAACTTGTTGAGCTAGTTATTACAACCAGAAGGTGCATTGTCTATACCAATATAAAATGGCATACCTATATTTCTAAATCTGGGCGCTTTGACCGCTGTCGTGTCAGGCTGGCGGTTAGTGTCGTATTACACAAAAGATCGAACGTTTTTAGATTGTTTTGGGTCGAAATAAAAACCGATGTCTCCGACAATTTTACAAAATTACTCGACGACAGAGGGTTTTCGTTTTTTCGACTAAAACCTTGCAACATTAATCTAACGTGCAACTACAATTATAAACCTTAAATATAAACAAAAGGATTCCCATCAGCTTTTTCGATCAGTAAAACATATCTTGGCAGAGTTTCACGGAATATTGGTTTACATGTTGTAGTAACGCGCATCAAATCTATTGATGATTTATTGAAGAGACAATTTGACGTGGGACTAAGATGTTGCGGTCGTTTCCGCATCACTACTTGCGTGGAATTCAGCGACAACGATCGTAAAACACTAAATAGACAGCTTTGTACAAACTTAACGAACATTATTGAAATATTATTCTAATGTGATGAACTGATGAGTCTGATGACGCATTATCGAAACATGATTCATTTGGTTTTTGTAGGACATGCCACAGGACCTCCAAATGGTTATCATAAAGAGCGCGAGATAATTCGTTCGAGAGTCGCGTGTTGTTATTTATTTTGAGGTAGTAACTGTTTTTATCAATGGGCGTCCATTAGATGAGGCTTTTGTGTGCGCTGGCGCGAGGGCGTGAGAATAGCTGCGCGGGACATAACTTTTTGATTGCATATAACCTTTTAATGTGTCACTTCTACGCGCTGTGGAGGTTTACGTTCAAGATTTAGCTTTCCCAGGCCAGTTTTGCAGTACCTACAAGTTTAACTTAGAAGTTAATATGGAAGAAGTGTTTTAATTACAAAAAAACGAGGTTTTACAACCTAAATACTGCACTGTTATGGGTTTTTTTCACTACGAAAGTCACTGAAAATTCAGTTAGTTAACGCTAACTTAAAGTAAATAGAAAATATTTCATAAAGAATAAACATTAACTCGATCAGGTGGCATGACCGAGAATTAATGCGGCTTATCTTGTGAACAATGCATAGGTACGCTGGAACATCAGTCAAATGTCATTGTGAGCAAGCGAGAAGCGGCCGCACGATTTATTAATTTAGTAGATATAAACATTTACGTTTCTTAAACCCGTTTAATGCTGATCACCATTTAAAATAAAGCGATATGAACGACCTCGCAAAAATAATTCGGCACCATCAAACGCATCGTTGGAAAATTAATTATCAATTTGTCGTGGGTGCCAGGGCGACATAAATCGATCGGGTGTATCTGCCTCCAGCCACATTAGCCACGCTCCAACATGAGATAAGGATAACAAATGCTCAGTTTAATGTTATCTCGACATCGCGGACATGAGAGAGCTTTTTGCCACCACATCCTTCGACCTTCTTGTGTTTGGACCTTCGATATCTTTAATAAATTCATGCTTGTGTACCAAGAAAAATATTTGTTTCATTTGTAACGTTATCTTCTCCGGTTTTTGTGGCTATGTAGGTTTCTTATACTCGTAATATGTTTGGCAGTTTTCTCATATGGGTACCTATTTGGAATACAACGTATATTTGTGTGTTAAAGACTTGCCCACAAAAACATGATAATCACTTTGACATTAAATAGTCTGCGGCTAGTTGACACGCCGTCACGAGGCGGTCCTTCATTTTCACAAGCGCTAGATTAGCGACCACACTATTCTGTTTCTACGTCGTCAAACAAAATGTACACTATACAGCATGATTGTTTTTATTTTCCATCTGAATCTATATTAATTTATTGAAGTATAAAATTATTGAAAACCAGTTTCACTTTATTCGACGGTAACACAAGCTTTGCTACGCGCGCTACGTAAAAGCTCCACACGTCATTGACTACATCAAAAATCATTTTATTCTTGAACTTATCTATTTAAGAGTACCTATTACTATCCATAAAATATACATACATACATACCCATTACAAGTTTCCGTTGAGTTTGACTTATTTTATTGGTGGCAATAAATAGGACGTTTAGTATTCATGTTCTGCGATAAACGATTACCTGTGAGGCAAACGCATTATAGGGATAAAAAATTGCATACATACATTAACCGGTTATTAAATACGCCCATAATATATCGAGTGCGAAGTGTTGAAAAATGGAATATTTATGTAAGCTCAGTTCTAGCTTAACACAACTTAGTTGCGACAGAATTGCGAATTAAATTAGATTCTACATACGCAACTAACTTGCTGGTTGTAAATGTATGATGGTTTTAGATGCTTGTTCTATAATTTTATAACAGTACCTAATCTAGAAATAAAGAGTTTTTATGTGTTTAATCTAACGATGTGTCGCGTGATTTATTACGTAGCTAACAAACAAGTTTAAGTGTCGTGTTTCTGATGCCTAAGGTAAAAAAAAACATATATTAAACTTTATCCTATTATGTAGCTCAATGTTTTCAGAAGTGCAATCACACTTCCTGAAAACGCCTCTTTTCAGCTTTAGAAAAGTGAGCCCAGAATGACTTAAAAAAACCCAGCATCAAACAAAGAAGACATCCTGTATAGTCACAGCCTTAAAGTAACCTACCTAGCTAACCACAAACCTTAGGTGTATAGTATCCAAGGGTATCATGGGGAGTTATTCATATTCAATATAAAACAGCGACCTTTTTCAGCCGCAGCTAGGGTATAATTATCAAGCCACGGGCGCATGCGAAATTGGGGTCTCACCTCGAGTCGACGGCCATAAATAAAGTAAAATGACCGACGCCGGTGGGAGGAACTGAGCGTTAATGAATAAGCTGCCTGACCCGGCCAGCGGGCCGGAGCACTGCCATCATCGGGAAACCCGCCTGGATTCATCTATTGGTCATAATCATGCTTTACCTAAACCAAATTCCTCAAAAAGATCAGTAGGTATATAAATGACGCATTCGTGTGACACATAATAACTTCGTATAAAATCTGTTTCCCCTCGGTTCGGTATCTGCTTCTCCAGTGCACTGTATTGGAACTCGATATCATTATTAACGCCCGATTGTGGTATGGAAAGCATCAATTTATCTCACTTACACAGACTCATTCAATTTATCTTCCAAGTGATCGGATTACACAATTGTAAATAAATGTTAAAAATTACCCAACAAGAAACACTAATTTGAATATGAATAGTTAGGCGCCATGTAGGCAGGTCCATGAAAAAACTGGCCCGAAATAATAATGGTAGACAAATGAATGTCCCCCTTAGAGAACACAATGAACTGCTTTTGAGCGATCAATCCACTTTTAAGACATGCTAATTTGAAAGTCTAGAGCGCTTTATAACTATTTAGGGCCATAATGGACTGCATATATGAATAAGAACAAGCTCTTATGATCCTACTAGAAAAGTTTACTACCTTTCAGTTGGCCCATTTTAGTTTTTGAGCCTTTGAGAAAACAAGTTTGGCTACACGTACCTATAAGGAACTCTGTCGTTAACATTTGAGTCCTATAATTTACTTCATCACAAAATAATTTAAACACCAACTAAGGACGTTGATTGACAAGCTACGTATAATCACAACATTTGGAACAAATGAGTAGAAAATGAAGTAGAACATGTGGCGGTTGTCGTCACGACGCTCACGACATGCGACAGACGGGTCGCAGTAGTCGCAGGCAGGTAGGTCGGGAGGCAGCTATTATTTAAATTAATTGGACATAAAACGACGACGGCGACACAAAAGCGTGTCGTCTGAACAGCCGGGTCGCGGACCGCTTGCGCCGAGCCTCGTGATAAATCAAACATTCACCATTAACTTTTTCATGATCACATTAATGTTGAATATGTATGTGTTTTCAAGTCCAAGGAGATATTTTCTTACGTCTTTTCGTTTCGAGTTCCGTAAAGCGTGGAGTTAAGTGGAAAATTCCTTTGTAGAGCTGGTTGTATGAATTTCTAAGGAGTGCAGTGAAGGAAGTAGAAATTATTTAAATGTCTTCCGAGTGCTACGCCATTATTTCGTAGCACTTTTCTTTAACCAAATCGACGACTTTTCTTTCAATTTATAGTTTAATATTCGTTATGCTATATGCTTGTTTGTTTTAATTTTGAACATTTTTAAGATCCTGCGCCTAGCAGCTAGTGTCGTAGGCCGCAGCGGTGGCGAGAGGGTGCGCGCGCGCCGGTTCCCGCGTGCGATCGATATCAGACGTCGCCGTGTCGACTTCACAATGCCATCTTTTGTGTTCCGACGCGATAATTTATTGCCACCAAAGACTGCGACTGCGCTTACAAACCGACCGAGATAATTCTGCGATTTCAAATTTAATTCGACTACGCCTTATGGATTTTGTACCCAACGTCGCATCTTCGTGCAAATAAGTATAAATGAGTATAACTGATAAATGATTGTTTTTGACAAAGAAGTGTCGCTAATCTTTGTTTATATTATGCATAAATAAACAAATAGTGTTGCAACTGCAGTTTTAAAATAGGTAATATGTCAATGACTTTTGAAAGAATCCTTCAATAATTTTAACGAATTATTCTCATGTGCAAAACATTGTTGTAAAGAGCAGAGGTTATAGGCTCATTGTAACTCATGTAGTGACCACTCCTGAACCGTGTCAGGTGATAATAATAGTTAGCTATTGTTGTATTTGTAGTCGCCTTGTCTCCTTAAACCTCGACAACTTTAGCCAAAGTAATTCAGTTGGTCAATAATAAATATATCCACACGAAGTTACATAATGGCGAGTAGCTAGTTCATTCAAGCAATAATTCTACTAGCTAAATATTTTGTATTGTATTACCCAACAAATGTGGGTAAAATGCCTGCCTAGCTAGGTACACCTTTATCTTCGGTTACGCAAGTGTTTACGACCGTGCTAATTAGGCAATTTAGTTTCTGAACACAAATAATGTCTTAAAATCGTACGAGTACATTTACTTTACCTAGGTATATGTTATAAGGTATTTATTTTCAATTATACCAGCAGTAAGTATAAGGATCACCTATTTATAACCACTTATATCTAAGTGGCATTGTTAGTTTTTAATTATATTTTAACTTAATAAATTAGGTATTTAGGTACCTATTTATATTTGATAAATTAACACCAAAGGTTTAAAAACGATGATAAATTATGAAACAGTTGGAAAAAGCTACCTACTTGAAACAAAAATAGATGTGAAGAAATAGAAGAAGCCTTGATTTCTAATGGCGTGTAAAAGTCGCAGTGTCGGACGATATGCTTTGAAGTACCTACTTTGAATATGTTCAGATATCTGTGAGCACATTTCAGGTCAACGCATCGGCCATTTTAATAGTTATGACCGGCGCACCGGCCGTAGTATTAAAACAATGACCAATAACTTTGTATTTACGTCTCATTGGGATCACAAATAGCTTGCAACTGCGCCGTTTTATCTCTCGCTAAATAATCGCATCTTCCACAGCAACTAAATTAAAACCCAAGAAAACTATCCCACGTTTATTTATAGTTCAAGAAAAAACAAAAGAGACGAGACCCTTGCTTTATGAATTGATGTTATCATTTGCAAAGAAGGAAGTTCAACTTTCCCGCGACAGTTTCAATAACAATAAAACACAATCACGACTGAGTCGAGTGTGCCTTATCGGAGGCACGAAGTCGATCGTTCATAGTCAAAATAATGACGTGAACATACTGGCTGGGGGGTTACAATTATACCTACCCATTAGTTTATTAATCGCGAACGGACCCAAGCATTGTTCCGCCGCGGACAATCGTCGCTAGACCAAATAACGCCGGCTCAGCTTACCTAAATACAATAACAGAAATAAAAAAACCAAAGCATTGAAAGTATTACGTTTCATATTTGCACGTCATTACCATTTCAAGGTAAATTAATTTAAAACATGTACAAACTGGTTAAGGACTTCAGGAAGTAGGTATAGCGTATGTACCTATTCATTGCGCCGTGCCATGTAATTTCTGTTTTAGACCAGCGGAAAATACAAGTAATATTTTTTCAGAGAAAACAACGCTGAAAAGACGCTTGATGCATTGAAAAATCCTAGTCCAAATGTAAGCTTTAAATAATGCACAATATCAAAAAGAAAGAATGCGAAATGAATTAAATCTCAAAATGAGTGAGAGTCAGACGCATATTTTTCAAGAGAGGGAGCAGGACAGGAATATGAACCGCGTGAGAACAAATCGCATGCGGTTGAGGCTTCACATGCGCCAACCACGAACCTATAAATATAGCCAACGTTACAATACGAATGCCTTTCTATTGCACGGTAGTTCGTAAATAAGCGTTATGTCAAACGCGCAGTCTTATATCAATACATTCACGCTAAGCTACCCACTCAGTGGCGATTTATACGGATGTCATAGGTTAATGTACGTAAAACCTTAAGTAAGGGACGCTATTCTCATTGAATACGTTTGCAAATGCTGGAAAGGCACATCGTTTCAACAACGAAGGTTTATATATATTAACCAACAGGTGTAGTATATAAATAGATGTGCACATAGTGTAGACCGTAGATGAATTGCAACAACTAAGTGCCGACGACTAGCAGTGCCATCAGTAGATTTCATCACAATAACGAGTTGCTTCACCATTATGCTTTAGCGACCAATTGTAATGAACCTTCCGTTTACATAGCCGACAAGCGCATATCTCACCTCTAAACGAACAATCCTGTAGCCCGATAGTTTTCACTAATAAAATACCATCGCTTTAACCATTGTTCAGCTACAATGTCGCGGATACAATTCCAGTTCAAGTTTATAGATACTTTCATTTAGTAGATAAATGCCTTCTCTGCATTACTAATATTTTATGTAGTACTTGGTCCCAAACATTTTCTGATGCGGGAGCGGATCATGAACGCACGGAGCATACGAAGGCTCGCATCAATGCCTTCCCATATAAACAACCGACCCATAAAGAAAACCAATTACATGCTTGTGAAGCCATTTTAACAACAAACGAAAATGTAAAAAGTGAAATTGAATGATTTTATGATAATTGAAATTAAATTTTTAATACCGCTGCGTGCAGGGCGGAGTCGTTTGCTACACCAATTGAAATTCCAAATGAAAACTGCAGGAAACAAATTTTCCGATCGCGTAAACATGTTGATCAAAAGTAGGTGACGCGATATGGGACGAATATGTAAAGAGGAACATTCCTGAAATTAGGAGCACGTGATTCATATTGAGAAACGGTTAAACATTCTTAACAAGTAGTAAAAGTGTGTTGAACGATGTAGTGAGTGGAAACACAGTAAAACGTATACTATTGAGATAGTTATTCGTCAGCAAATATTGCCCATAAAACGTTCTCTCGTGCCTACTTCCCTTGAACTCGACCGCAGCCGTGTGCTCTGTCCACGGCCGTCGTAGAAGCGCACATTCGTAACATTTTGACTGCCTTGTAAGAAATAATTAACAGTATATAATAATTTATATGGACACTTAAAACCTGCCGTAGTAAATTATGTACCTACCTATTGCCTATTACAGACTTCATGACTTTTACAGTTATTGACGTAACGTAAACGATTTAGTTAGATGATTGCTCTAAGCTCCAATCACAGTTAGTAAAAAAGCTCATTCTTTGTGATATATTTTGAGTGTTCTAAAATTAAACATTTGTTTAAGATTATGACGTAAAAAATTAACAAATTACTCATAATTCTTGTTACTAATATAGGATCTTGATAAAAGCTACGATAAGCTTCCAAGCCATATGTGCGAATATAAATAAAATTGTGGTACGATAGAGTAAACAATTTAATTCCAGCGAAGCCATGTCCTCGATCGTTTTCATCGTAGGGTTTTCCTTATCATGTATTTCGACATAGTTATAAATCACTTGTTGTATTTCTTTTATTTACAATCAGAGCTTCACACACCTACGTTCTAACGGCATTACAACTTTGACATGACTCAATAGCATTCTGAACACTACCTCATTTCCATATCTATTTCACATTTAAATTGTTACGTCGAACCGCGCCACCGATAGTGAAAGTCGTCATTTATTTTTTGCGTGTCATTTGATATGATATACAATAAGTAAATACATAATTTACTATGATAATTTCTCGCTGAGACAAAAGCATGATTCACGAGCGGGATGTTACTGGTCGGCGCGATGGTTACAATAACAACTGGCGCGCTCACTCACATTCGCACATTCCCGCGAATTGACTTCAAGCAACTAACACAAGAATGCACTTTACCTTCCGACGAGGTCTCAATCGGTAATTTTTTATATGTTATTACGGACGGACCACTGCGGTATACATGACACTCGACATGGCGAGATTAATTTCCGATGTGGCAGATTGTCACTATAATTTATGATCGACCATTGTCTCTTAACTGACGTCATTTTATGCAAGACGTTGCCATCTGATTAACGTGCATTGTTAAAAATATATTTTCAAAGTAAACATTTTAGGGTTGATTGAACAGTAGAAGGTTCTGGAATATTTAGTAAGTACCTACTTAATAAGTTATACGAACTTTTTGATTTGTATTTTTGGTAAATCTTAATTAACATGAAAATCTCTGCAAAAGTGAAATGTGTGCCAAAAACAAAGTAAACAGCCAGACGACGACGGCGACGCCGACCACAGCGCGGTTGAGTGCGCCGCGCGTGCTGACCGCCGCGCCGCGTCGGTGCCTCGTCTGTCACACAAACTTGTGACCGCTGCGATCTTCTAGTGTTTCAGCTGACCGCAGCGGACCTCAGTCAACGACCTCAACACACTCTGACCATCACAATTTGTCGCATACAATCAAAAACATTTATAGGCGTTAAATCGTGTCTTAAACGGTCCTATAAAGCAGATGTAAAGCGGTCGTAAAATCCTTAGTGCATTTTGTGGAATTGTCAAAGTATAGGTAATAGGCAGAACAAAATTAAATAATGTGTAAATGCCTCATCACGCCTTCTTAATAAATGATGTATTAAACCATTCCGATATATTTGCCTTTTTGAATTAGAATTCGATGAAACAGAAGTGAAAGCTGATACCTGAAGTGTAATATCAGTGTAAGGAATCGAATACATTCTCACGTTAAACGTTAACATTTTTTTGTATGTATGTTATTTAGTTATGTCATGCAATAGGTATGTATATTAGATATGGCTGCGACGTCTTGAATAGTCATATTTAAGCGTTAAGTATGCGTGTCTTTAGGGGGCTGTCAGTATTACAAAGGTCTGTCCGCCAGAACACGGCTGGGTGGAGCTAATAAACTATTTGAGTAGAGGCCGTGTGTTGACACTGGCGTTTCACACCTGAACAATGCTCCTCGTTTGCATTAATGTAAATTAGGTTAGGCCGCCCGCCGCCGCCGCGCCTACGTTCAATTAGATGTACCCTAAAGTAGCGCATGTGTGCATGTGTAAACGCAGCTAATAACGTGTACCTACCGAAAACATGTGTGTAATGAGCCGCATGAATATACTTGATATGCGAGGCGATGCGCGAGACTTCCAACGCTTCAAAGATTCAATGTCAGAGAGAAAGCTTTAGCGTAGAGCTTGCAAGACGCAGTCCTTCATTAGTAATTGAAAAATTTGCAACATCGTTAACTGAATGCATTTCTGTTAATCAGTTCCAAAGACGCATCTGAAGAAACGGGTTAGTTATTTCACTAGGACGTACCTAATCAGGAAATATTGCAGCCGATACTATTCATATTCCAGAAGCTCCACACTGAAATCTGTTTACAACGGCATTTTTTAATAAGAAATTGATTATAAACTTATGCGAACCCATTGACAAACAACTAAACTGATACATTAAAATCTTCCTGAAGGCACCTACTCAAAAGAATTATAAAACGACGACCTATCACAAAACATTATCTAGCTAAGGATATGAAAGAATCTGAATTAAATAACAAAAACAATACTTATGACTATTAACCAAATATCTCACTAAAAATAGTTTGTTCTTAAACTCAGCCGGGATGGAGGCCGGGTGCGGCCGCGGTGTCAAAGACTGGCAACTTCTGTTCATCGTCCGTCAGCGATGCGCCGACGCTCCGTGATCGCGTAAACAAAGGCCAGCGCGCGCAGGCAAACGATTTGCGTTTCTAAGATATTCCGCGTACCCAGTAGGTACCACTTCCTATTACACTCTAAACTAAATATACTCAACCGATTTCAAGAAATATTTCAGGTTTTCAATATGCTACATTAACTCCAAATAACAAGACCGCAAAAGGAAATCAACACGACATGCCATTAACATTTCCGAACGTCACAAATCACACCACCAAAATGCGAGATGTATAACCGAAAAAGATCTATGCTGGGAACGATTTTTTTTATTGTGAAGCGGCTGAGTCGCACGCGCGGCTCGATTGTGGCTGTGTGGTCCTCGCTAGCCACTTTGTAAATAGTGCGGTTTACCTTTTTCAACTTTTGTGTTTTGTTACCTTTTGTGCTGTTGTAGGGGCAATATTACCATAGCTATTTAGGCTCGTCGGATAAATAAATACGCCATTTATCATGATAGATAACTGATGCACGTGAACGTCGCCGCCGCGTCACAGATGGAGTAAAGATTTGATCTTTACTTTAAACAATTTGTAGTGATTTATCTTTGCATTGTTTTCTAGTAATATTCGAATAAATTATGGTCATCGACATTAGATAATAAATGTAAAGATAATATTATATGAGAGTTACTGCAAATGCTACGAATTGTTTTCCAGCGCTACGACGACGCTACGGAATCTATGTTGTGAAAGTTACAAATATCATTTTAATGGTTTGGTAAAAAAAACTTATAAAATATGCTTCTTTTACCTAAATGTATATTTAGGTAAAAGAAGCATCTTTCATAAGTTTTTTTCTTCTACTTGTAATAGGTAAAATGATCGCTGATTTCAGTATTCTTGATTCCACTGACTGTACTAAGATTACCCGCGAACTCCTGCGTATAAGGCAATCTTAAATTGTAGCTTTCGGCTTTCTCTCAGTGCAGTATAATAGCAATAAAAAACTCATCCTTTTGTCATTAACCTAACCGATGTATATTTAAAAGCCGTCGTTTCCAGAATGCGGGCGTCATCGGTGCTACATCAAATCGTACACAATAAATTCACCCAAACCACAGGCTCTTTCACAATATTTGTATCGGGCGTATTACGGTGCGACAAAAAAGGCCGAAAGGGCGGCCCTCGTTGAATGAAGGGAAGGTAAATAAATATAAATAAAAGTGATGGCGGCTTGAGGCATGCGGGGGGCGTCCCGCGGCGCCTCGGGCCTCGGCTTGTAGAAATGCGCGCGCGTCGCGATCTAGCTCTCAACGACCGAAGCTTTTCATCGGCGCAATCAACAGTTAATACCGTTTGAAGTTGTTAAGCATAAGGTTATAACAATAAATTAGAACTAGACACTTTTACAAAAAAAATTAAGACGTTTGGTGTCGTAGTATTGTGTCACGTGGAAAATCACGTAGACTTTGTAAAAGACTCTGTTCTATGAGTTGTTAAGTTTTATTTCCCTCTTTTATGAATCCTGTACCTCACGCTATCTTGGGAAATTACATTTAGTAAAAAGTGATTGAAAGCCGCAACAACACACATGAACTGCCCAGAGTCGATATATTGCGAAAATCTTTGTACATTGTAAGAATCTCAATTACATGCTCATTGTTCTTTACATGTACTTGTCACACGTCATTAAATGAGACCAATGAGAGTCGTAAATGTATTGTCCGAGCTGATCGCGCTTGTGAGTGTAATCGTACAGCAGGACCAATTACGGGCCTGTGCAGGTCCAGCGTGTACTTTTATTGGGTGTAAGATTTAAGTGCCGATCGACACGCCGAGCTCTGGCCCTGCCTGATTTTTACGGCCACTTAAGCCTTTACGGACCGCTTTTACTCGAAATTTAAGTACATTAATCGTTGTCTATCATTATTGACTTGGAGAATCAGTACCTAATTGCATTTTTGATTCAGCAAATGATGATGAGTAATGTCTTGGGGCACAAGATGTGCAAGTGTGAGAGGAAATGAAGTAACTTGTAAGCTTTCAATGAAATGATCAATGGATGGAGATCGCAATTACTACCCTGAATAGGTACCTACCAAAGGCATTGCAGGAAAAAGAACAAAATGGAAATTGGTCACTCAGGAACTTGTAAGTAGTCATGGTTAATTCATAACTTCGTAAATGATAGTTCATACGGTTGAATCACCTCAGCGCTTACATTTCATAGTCAATATATCATAAAACCAGGGAAGAGATCGCAATAAATCAACGAAATCCATCGATAAGAGCAAAACAGATAGCACTTTAAAGCTGAAACGTTTCGATATTATGCGAACAATCTTACATAAACACACTCCAACAATAAATTTTGGACTTTTCATTGATGTTGGCGCCTGCTGGGTGACGTCATACATATGTTAAAGGAATAAGTGCCTAAGATACGAAAGATAGGTAGATATGTATGATGCCTATTTATTACTTCATTAAGGGAGTGCTTCACGGAGAAAAACAACATATTACCTAATTAACCGAAAGTATGACTTGGCTAATAAAGTAGGTAATCTTGTATTTATTACCTACTAACGCAATGCCTACTAATAAGTAGGTACCTATAAAGTAAATTATGTAGCATCACAGTTTTCAGGTTCTGGCTTTGGTACCTATCTACTAGTATAGGGGATGGATTTCATGTAAGTATTTCTATCGAAATTATGCTTCGCTTTATCCTTCCTGGCCCATTTCTCTACACTTCCTACAGAAAATCCCTTAGATTTACGATCGAGTGAGATGTATCAAAACTCTTTGCTGATGATGCCAAAGTAATCATCCATAAATTGTGGCATCTAATGTTTCATCGTACCTAATAGTTATGGACACGGAACCGGTTACTTGTAAAAACAGTTTTTTTAGTACATGGTAAGCTTCTAAAATAATTTATACGTAAAAATCGAGGTGAGTACTTTTTGTATGTATATTTTCACGACCTCTCTTTGAGATTTTATGATTGATTTTTTACTAAAACATATATTTTAACTAAGTACGGCGGGTATTTAGTTGAAATATAATCCTGATTCACACGATTTTTACGACAACAAAATACCAAGATTTTTTTTGTATTTGTAAATTTAATATTTTTTTTTACGTGGTTTATATATGTGAAAAATATCCAAAATAAATTCCCTAAGTGATGGTTAAAACCCCATCACAATCTGTTGCATAGTTCAGAACTTTAGAAGAACAACGCGTACACACAGGCAGACACGGAAAGTGACTTTGATTTAGGTTCCGATAATATTATAGAATAAGAGAATCTATATAGATTTGGTTTTAATGTAACAGCTCGTTCATCAATCCCCTTGCTAGATATCTACATAGCCCATGTCATGAAGTAATATTGAAAAAAAGTTAAAAAAATAATATACTTACTTAAGGTAATATTAAAAAAAGTTAACTTAGCAGTTCGATGGACAAACTTTGATTTTAGTTTTACAAATAATTAGAGACGCTACACCACATTTACTTAGAATTAATGGAATATAGGATGTTCCTGAGATAACTTAGCACATTTTCTAAATCTTATTCATTCATCCATAACTAATACTTAAGTGAATAAACATACCTAATAAAACATCATATTAAAATGATCTCGAAAAGAGGTCAAAAGTGAAATAACATTATTCATATTTCCTTAATCTGTAGCCGACACAAATTCCGAAATAAAATATGTTTAATTCAATATCGCAACACATAATATATTGAAAAAGAATTATACATAGTTTTAGATACATTACTGCACTATGTTATTAAACAAGAAGGAGCAGTGGGTACCCTATTATCTAGGAGAAAAGCGGAACAATCATAAAACAGGTCGTCGTTTTATGTTTGGAGTGGCGTAGCCCGTGCCTCTTAGCATTGACTGAGGTTTGACAGATAACGCTAAGATAACCACAAACAGCTAGCTGACAAATATTTGCAGCAGTAATTAAAACAAACGAACGTCGGAGACACACGACACTCACGCAAACACTGGGGACCGCTTTTTGCGACGACCCACTCGGTTTTCTTTTCTTTTATTTATTTTTATTTTATTTATCCATTTATTTCAGGCGTCAAGGCCCATATAAAACACATACAATACAATATCAATATAACTTAAAAATACTATAAATACATAAAACATTAAAATTATATTAACTAAAAACTAACGCACACGAAGTGTCGGCATCGTGTTTCGCTGACTGACTTTTAGTTGAGATGATATGAAAAAATAATATAAAAGGATAGTCAACAAAGTATTCTACAAATCCGTGGGCCCCATACTATTAAATGGATTGCTTTAAAATTTGAGGTAAGTTTTGTTGCATTGGCAATAATTGGCATACTTCATTTGGTTAATTGAATATCGTTTTACTTAGTTTTATACTGATAAGGCCGAGAGATTAAAATAAATCAAAGCATCATTTAACTGATAAGGAAAAGTTACTTTAAGGAAAATCGAGTTTAAGGACGAGTTCCTGAAAAAATCACAAATTAAAAAAAATTGTACTTTTCTTTCATGGTTTTCATTTTCATTCTGTATTGACCTCAAAGATTATGTAATTAGTTGTTCCAATAGTTAACCTGTGCGTTTATGTTTATCTAGCGAGTCTCGCAGGCGGCTAGTCAACGGAATAAATTAACACTCAGTGAGATTCTCCATCTCCTAAGCAATAAATAAAATTTGTATTACTGCACAAACTACTAAACGTTTCTATTACCGCATTCAACTGTTCACTACCTACACGTAAGTGCACTTACATAATATGGTATTGTATCAAATGATAGGACACAAACATGACACAAAGAATTATCTATTGTCACTTGTGCGTTTTCCTTGTTGGCTAATTTGTAAGTTCCTACTTACAAGATTATGACTGAATCTACAATAAATCATGCACGGCCGTCGGCCATTATAAGTTTTTCCGAGTAGGTACATGACTACATTTCACCAAGGTTTGTTCATCCAACAAGTGCTCAGACAGAACAAGCTACAACTACTCATACTTTGTGCAGCGCTCACGAAATGTCTGATTTATGTTAAGGTATTAGCACACTTGTGTTTACATACATCACAACTGTTTACGTTTGTGAGAGAAATGCAAATCGTTAATTTATCGCCACCTTAAGTAGCAACTATATAAAACAAACCGCACACACGGGCGAGGTTCAAAGACCTATCACTTGAACAGTTTGGCGTGTGTTTGAACAAGTGCCCGCCGACAACTTGCGAACGTTAAAGGGCTTCCATATGAACAATTATAATTCATTTTATGTAGTTCATTGGACGGGCACAATGCACATACTTAGATAAAACAGTTTTATAGAGCCTTAGTGTCCACTTTTCAAGATCATTTTAAATCAAACACGACGTCTTATACAATAGAAGCTAAAAATAAAGTCGCATCCACGTGGTGTTACAACATACAAGAAAGGCTATACTCGGTAAATAAGGACAGGCTGAGGATATTCTGCGTTAACAATTAATTGTGTGTATCCGATTTCAAACAGGCGTTAAAGAAATTAATATCTGAAACAGTCGATGCTGGTCCGGTATGAAAGGAACTTTAGGTGTGACTGCAGCGGAGCTCCGTGCCCGTGATCCGACGCAAATTATGCAAACAATACCTAGTAAATAAATTAATTTAGTGATATAATATTTTGCATGTTTTATGATTTATAATAGTAGGTATTGTGTGCACGTTCAGCTGAAAACCAGTGGTTTGATCCCATCAGATGTGCACCTACTTACTGAGACTAGGTCATCTTCTATCTTTTATTTTCTATTTAGAATTTGAAGAAAGGGTGTTTTAAAATGAACAAATTGTACATCTTCGCTTTAATTAATTTAATACACGCTTAACACCGTTTAACATAGCTCATAAAAAAAGCAATTTCGCGGTTAGCGTATATCCGAATTTCACATCGACGCGTTGAGACTAACTGAAAAAGTTTGCTAACATCAGAAATGTTTATTTTATTAATTTTAGTAACCTGCCAGATGTGATTTCAAACGAGAACCAATCCGAATATCATGTGTTGGCTATCCGAAAATCACTCAGTGTGGAAACATCAGAATAATCCTATCGTAAAATATCTTTTCATGTATGAAAAGTTATAACTTTTTAATAGTTGTAAACTCGTAGGTAGTACCTACCTACCTATAGATACATTCGAGTTGTAGATAGTGCGAGCGCCGTTGATAAAAACGCGTTGTTATAATACGGCGGTTAAAAGGTCTTTATAACATTTTACAACGTTGTAAACCCACCGTAGAATTTTAGGATTAATTTGATTATGGTCAATTATTCACAAAGCGATTGGGCCTCGTTCCGTTTTTTATCCTGCGCTAATAAGCCGAAAAGTATCTAATTTGGACGGCGGTGTCTTTGCCGCTAACAAATTAAACCACTTTAGCGTATCAGGCAATGAAATTAAATCAATATTAACAATCGATAATTAAGTAAGTTTAAAACGGTGCCATCATATAAAACGTTTATTTGATTTACCCAACTATTTACATACGGTCTACTTAATTACCAGTTGGCTTGGGAACATGCTTTTAGAATTAAGGTTAATTCCTAACAGTTCTACAAATATAGAAATGCCATGTTAATTAATGTTTTCGTTATTTATGAGAATGTCAAACACGAAGCTAATCTCCAGATTACAATAGGGTTTAAAAAGTAGATAACAAAAGCGAGTGTGGCGGGTGGGATTGCTACGCTATCTGCGCGCGCGCACCGCAGTAAAAGCTCATTGTAACTCGAGCCTCAAATACGAAATTGAATAATGCTGACCTATCCCGCGACCGCCTTGCCCATAAATCACCGAGATATTTATGTCCCTCAACCCCCGCGCCTCCGCCGCACCCCTTCTTACTCCTTCAGCTTATTCGCGTCCAGGGATATAAAATATTAAATAAAAACTTACATAAAATGGTAAGTAATTCCGATTGGAATCGGAGGAGAGCAAGCGGTGTGGTTCTGCGCCTATTCTGCGGTTAGCTGGCTAGCCAACCAGCCCATTGCTAAACCATTTTCACTCTGGAATACCTACTTACTCATATTCCTTTTCACGTGGTAGAATATCATTATAGGTTTTAGTTCTAAATAAATTATGGAATAGTTGACGACTGTACAGTCACTCACCGTGGCTTAGCATCACCATATAATATGTGTATTAGGTGATGCAATATTTACTTGTATGTCTTGAATACTTGCGCAAAATTCATAAAGTGTGCACTTGTGTACCATTTAATATTTCACTGCGGTGATGATGTAAATCTGGGCAATTGTTTGTAAATAAAGATTACAAGCTGGTGGAAGCTGTAGCATAACTCCCGAGCTGTCACCGCGCACGTTACGCAACACAACAACCGACGGAAAGAGCATAACGCATTTATCTGTGAAGCATCTGGCATGTAATGTACCGCTTCCCGTGCGCATTAACTTTACTTATATTCCCTCTTATTTATGAGAAATAAATAATACTATTAGACGGAGATACCGATTCCTGATAAAAAGTGGGCCCGAGTTAAATGGGAGGCTCGGTGGAGGCAGAAAGAAAGTAATGGAGGCGCATCGAACCGGTTTGGAGATTTTTACGAATGCAAGGCTGCTCAGCTCGGCTCCGACTATGTGCTGCCCGCGGCGAGCACATAACATGACCGACGCCGGATTCGCGCCGGCCTTTCTTCCACGCACACACTCGCGCCTGATCGTCCGTACATTCCTTCAACCGATTATTATCTGCATATAACTGGATTCTGCCTAAAGATACCTACGCCCATTAAAATATTTGCTGTGCAATCAACTCGCGGTCTTAACTCATTATTTACAAATACTCGCTCAAACAATAGTATCCTTGAACACTTCTCCACTATTTCAGGATTTGGGTTGACTTACCCTGAATTATGTGTGATGACGTTAAACCGTATTGAGATTGTGTTTGGGCAGTGATTGTAAACACCTTGTCTAGAACGCTAAATCAATTCGATGACGACGTTCTAATTACAGTGAATTGACATTGCATCAAACTGTTGAGCTCAGAAATAGCACATCCGGTAAACATGTCATACTAAATTTTGTTACTGGATTTATTTTTTCTCACGTCATGCAACCAGAGTTGTACCTATTCTGGATGGTGACAGAATTGTGTATGACGTGTAAATTACACGTGTCACTTTCTGATTATAATAGTATGTTCCATGTCGAATACTTATGGAATTTCATATTTTTAGAAATTATTACAAATTATGTGATTCATATTCCTTGTACCTACTCGTCTTCCTTCTACCTCTGTGCGTTATACCTTTTTAGTCAGTAGGTAATTTAATTATGTACAGTTGTACCGACCAAGTTACCTATTATATCTAGGTAGTAGGTACCTACCAACTTATAGTCTGAATTCACTGAAATAAACTGACAGGAGCTAACTAATTTTGTAAAATAATATGGTCATTATTAAATGTATTTTAGCGCTTTTTTTGCGTTTTATACGCTTATTTTATAGAGTTTACACAAAGTACAAATATATAAATCGATGTTATAACCGATGGAACTAACAAAACGGTTATACCATTTTGGTACCAAAATCCCCTCTTCTCCCTTCTCGTCGCAAAATACAGAGAAGCGGGAAACGATAGATTTACAAAAATACATGATTATACTTAAGTAAAAGTAATAACATAAGTTGAATTTACACAAACGTAGACAATTTTTTTTAAAGAACAGACGACTTTTTTTAATTATTCACACTATTTAAAATTCGTTACGCTTCGTAGACGTGTCTACGACGCGTAGCAAATTTCGGCAGATATAATTTTGTGGATTTGAAAAAATGTTTGTTATTTTTGCGTTACTATATTGCTTGTACTACTTACTAGCACTTCTCTTTCTGAAATAAATAACGACGGATAACTTGAGCCAGTAGCAACACAATATGTGCAAATACATTTATATAAAATGCAAATGTAATATTTTACGCCAACCAAGAATATCTCTGTATACGGTTTACTTGATCTTACTATATTATATCTTATCTACATCTCATGCTCATACTTACCGGAGAACTGTTTACATGAAGTATGAAAGCATCAATTATGTGACCTTTTAGTATTGAATACTTCGATCAACAATAGATTGAATGTCACATCTGACCCACATAGTACCAGTAACTGTATACGGTATAGCTCGGATGGTGAATTTGTTTGTCAACACGCGCACATGTTTGACAAGCCATTAGAGCGAGGCCAAGCACATACTTGTCCATCAGCTTTGCTGAAGGCTGAAATATTAGTTTCCCAGCCACTGACCGATTTTCCTAATACAGAATAAACTTGTTGTCAGACTTTATGGATATACAAACAATTGGTGTAAATATGATCTATAGCAAGTAATGGCTATAAATACCTACTTACACAGTTTTGCAACTGACGTGTGGATATCCATTCTAACTCTAATATTGAGTACATTACTAAGCGTTAATTAAATAGTGAGTTCTTTTCACGATTTAGATAAATAGAATCTTGATTTTAACATTTGCCTGTGTTTTTTAATTACCCTCTTTGTTTATTTATAAAACAATTTATATTTAAGCGTGCATGTAAGCCTTGAATGTAATTTTATGTACCTACTCATTCCTAGCGATATTTGGCCAGTGTGAAACCATTATTTTAATTTTAAATGTTTGTTCCATTAAATTCCCAATGTACTTATCTATATTGCAAGTACCCAATTTCAAGAATCAAAGGTATGTTAACATTTATTTAAATCCAAGTCTAAGTAATTAGCAAATTCCAACCTTTAGCTATAGGTATCGTAATTGAGTAACAACTTTATTGCTGAAATTGTTACAACTTTAGTAGGTAAGATATTTCATTTATAAACAATTTTCAGGAAACGGCTTCCGTTCAGTGAATCCGAATAAATCATAAGACCAACATTATCCATTCATTTCGTCAGCTTCAATAATTTTAAATTCAGTCTTACAAGATTAAGTATCTTTTTAAGTGATGCAAACACAAATCAGTTTTCCTCAGAGTGGTTTATTCTGGCAAAATTCCAACTTATCAACTTATATGACGGTTTCAAAAGGATGTTCAGCTATGGATATGCCCGGGGTTATGCGAAGAGCCAATCTTCAATAGTTTTGTCTAACTTAGGTACATACTACATAGCCTCTCCGTTCAAACTAAACCTGTTTCAACTAAGCTGAGCCTTAATGTGATTCCTAACGTTAAGATTTTAGATAGCGATGTCCAATTCATTCAAACTCCTTTAAAAAAATGATATAAGCACAAACTAGTCAACCCGATATTTACCGTGGGAAATTCAAGATAAACGCATTCGGATGAACCAACTTAGGTACTTTACTGTAAACTTAACGGCGAGTCATTCACGGGTTCCATCGATTTAGTGCTTCACGAGATTGCTTCGAGACGGACAGATTAGTACTTACTTAATCTTTTATATTTATGTATATAGCCAATAGGCCCACGCAGAGGTACATAGGTATGCTAACCAGCACAGCGTTGCTTCTCGGCAATCCGCGCGGTTTCTTTGATGATACGCACGATGTACTTATTTGCTAACCGCGATTGTCAATTACTCATGTAAACTATTAAAGCGAGTCCGTAAATATTATACACCGCAGCACTTCTCTATTTAAAGTATTTAAGCACGAATTGACGCACCTACTATTTAATAGTCAACTTTGAAAAAGACTACTATTCAAGTTGATTTTTAAGAAGACAAACAGAAAATGTTAGTTTAAATAGAAGCGTGAAAGTCGTTAATTAAGTGCTTATTACGCCATGCAAGTTGTAAAGTTAAATAAAAGTGGTTGGCAGCCTGCCACTACAACACAGTGCAATTTTTCAACTGCTAAGCTACTAACCCAGCAATGCCAAGCGTGGTTTCAAGACTAAGTAGGTACCATAACGTAGTTCCGCATTTATCGATAGTTTAGAACTTTAGATACCCGACTGGATTTGAGCGGGAAACTACTGAAACCTGGGTTAACAACTGTAAACATGATCCTGTTACAGTGTTCTGTTAGATAAAAACAGAACTTCCAACTAAAGTTTTTAAACCATATAACCAGTCTCATACAGCAGCGGAGGCGGCCCAGTGGTAGCGGCGACTTAAGAGTTGTAGGTCGTGGGTTCGAATCCAAACAGGCGCTTTACTTTAACTAAATAATTTCATCACCACTGCTCACAAAAAGATGAAAGAAAACATCGTGAGGAAAAAGCATGTCCTAAAACCAAAAATTCGAAGACATGTGACATCTACCAACCCGCACTGGGCCGGTGTGGTGGATTATAGCCCACTCCCTCTCGAATATAGGAGGCCGGTGTCCCAGCAGTGGGAATATTCTAGGCTGATTATGTAACCAGTTTCATGTGAGCATCAAGAAAGTATGTATAAATGTATGATTTGTATGACAAGAAAAGAAAAGGGAGGAAAATGGCACTCACTTATATTTCCGTTGTGAGTCAACTGAAGTAAATAGGTTAGTATGTTGATCGTAGGCGACAAACAGCCTAGCTCCTATACTATATATAGTAGGTATATACTACTGCAATCTTTTAAGCCGATTTTTATAGCTACACGTGGGCTCAGGCGGAATAGACACGCCTCACGGGTCACTAACACATCACATAGCACGGAAAGTTCAATCAGAAGATGTCATTGTTTACGTCTTAATCAAGAATTTTCAATTTTTTTATCCAATTGTTATTTCTTTTTTAGTTTTGTCTATTGAAAATTTTTAGCGACCTTTTTAATCAATCTTTTTTTTTAAATTTTTCTTCATTTTTACATGCTTCTTCTAAATTTATTCTTATTACAGTAAGGTCTATTCTGAATGTAATTTATCACAAACATATTTTAGTTATCCTTTCAGATGGCCATGTACAAAGTTTATCTAAAGTTTTAAAATTGATAATAATACGTCATCAAAAATACTATTATCAAATAACTCTATCGACGCGAAAGCAAGGCATTGCGCGTTCTATAAACATTCAATTGTAAACAGTTTTAACTCTTAACGTACTTAACTAAATACTTTGATACATAAATATTTTTGTGCGGTATAAAAGTAGAATCCGTATCAATAAACACATAGTTACAAAATGCGCATCACCTGTTCTCTTGTTATTTTAAATATTCACGACAAGATTGAATCCTCCACAAAAGAAGGTAGTTTTAAAGCTACCCACGATATGTTTAATTAATTATTGATGCGTGTAAAATAAAAAAATACTTTACCTTTGTTCTAATGCGTAATGCTGAAGCGAACCAAAATATAGTACAATGTAGCAACCCCCAACAATAAATTTCCCGTAAGTTGTCTTTTTAAATTTATACAAAGCATCTTGAATGACAACGCACGATACTGAATGCCTTCGACACCAAATTTTATGACGGCCATATATTCACCGAAACTGGCATCAAAATTGTAAAGAATTCATCATTCATCCATTAGTCACAGAGTCAAAATATTTGTTGACAAAGCCTGTGTAATTGCAGAGCTACAATCGGAACACTCGCTATGAAGCTACCGTAACGCCCGCAATTTGTTCCCATTGTTCCACGCGCGTAATGTTTACATCGCCGATTGTCCCTACCCGCGCACTAAGGAGCTGTTTTGAAAACAGCGGACACTTCATGAAATCCATTGTTTTGCAAGACAACTTCCAACGATAATAACGGGTCAGCATACTATTGCACTGCCCATTAAACATTCGAAACTGAAGTTCCTAAATCGCTGCATTTGTCCGACGGCTTAGAAGTTTAGTGTTTATTCAGAACATGAGGAAAATTCATGGGAAATTGTGGAAACTCACCTGTGTCATGAGGCGATCAGCACCGGTACCCTCATCATCCCTAAAGTCGATGTCCGGATTATAATTCGGCACTAAGTCTTTGAACCTATCGTCGTCTCTGGTGATGCGACCCTCAGGAGGTCCACTGGCTGTGTTCTTGTTCTCATTAAGGTTAGGGTCGTGCTGGCCGAAGACCAGGGGTGTGATGCGGCGTGCGCCCTGACGGCGGGTGTAGCCGCGGCTCGGGCCGCATGCCGCCGCCGCGCCCAGCCACAGTAGCACCAGCGACAGCCTCATCTCGCAGACATCACTCCACACGCGCTCGACGCACGACCAACGCGCGCCGCGATCTGAGCGACACTGAGAGCCGGCTGCCGCAGCCCGGTCCGATCGCCGTGCACCACCGAGCCCGGCCTGCATCCCTTGCTCACCGCCCAGCCGCCACCACCACCGAACGCCGCGCACCGCCGCCGCCGAGCCGCTACCCGCCGCGCGTTGCATTCACATCTCGCTTTCGCTTCGTCCGCGTCAGGAAAACTGATTGTCACTTACCGATCTATTGTCACTATCATAAAAACTTCTGATATCATAAAAATTGTGCAAATACCCGTTAATTATTACTCTTGGAGGAGTAGTAAGAAATAATTTGCTAAAAAACTGAAGGTAAGAAAAAAATTAATAGCAGAATGCACGAAATATTCGCTGTACTGTCTTACGCTACAGCTGAAAAATTATGAAAGTATCAAAAAGAATTTGATGTGGAATGCAATGACAGACTGTTTACTCATACTGATGTCCATAGGTTTATCCTGTTAGCAGGCTAGCGAAAAATTGACGCTCGATCAGTTGCGAATTAAATACAATTGAAATAGAATACCAGCGTCAAGTATTGTACCTGGCATATGCTGAGCTGGACTCCCATTTGGTGCAACCATGAGACACACCGCCCAGTAGTGATCGACCGTTATAGATGTTTATGAGCTAGGTGTCTATGGATCAATTTATCTTTTTAATCTTTGTTATTTTTTTCACCTTTTTTGATATTTTTAATACCTGTATTATGTCTTTTGTTGCACTGAATAAACGTTTTATCTATCAAATATTTTTACATAATATGGTCACATTCTAACCCCATAAGTTTTTTTTTTCAACTTATATAATTTCTCAGGTGAACTGGCAGTCCTATTAAGCATTTATAACTTCAGGACAAAATATTCATAGCGGTTTGCCGTTCTGAACATTTGCCCAAAAAAAATCAGTTTAACAATCACAAATGAAATATGCTAATTATACACTCTCGACGTTTAGAGTTGGTCCAAACATCCTCGCAATTTCGATTCATAATATTATTAGAGCGAATGTTGAAACATCTGTCACTCTGAATAAGCAATGGATGATTGAGTAAGCCTAGCCTAGTCAAACGTAGATTGTGTTCTCAGATCAAAGTGTGATCTAGAACAGGCCAGTGTTGATTTGTATTTGAATAGCCTCTGCGGTCTCACAAACCACTTATTGAGCAGCTAATGACCCTTTGTCTCCGCATCGGAACCAACGTCATATGACATGGAGATCTTACTCGAACCATGGAAGAACCGTGGATCACGAGGCTTCAAATATGCATGTTCATTCGTCATCTTAAAAGGTACCTACGATGACATTTGTGTGTTCTATAAATTGCTCTATTTATCCACCTTACCTACCATAATTCGTAAACTGTGTATGAATAATAAGGTGATAATAGCCATAGTGTTAGGTATATGTAGGTACGTAGGTAAGCATGGATTTTCCATTTAGTAACGATTACTCAGTAATTTGTGATCTAAGTAAGTAAGAGTGTTTAGAAACGCCTAGGTACACGGTCGTTGTGGTTAACAAAATGATTTACTTACCCATTTGTGACCTACTTTTACAGAAAATTCCATGAAGTCGTAATCGGACAAAACCCCTAACAATTAGCATTTCTATTGTTGAGGATGTTAGTGCCTTGTATAACTTGCTGCACCTACAACTGTTTGTTTAATCTCTGGTCGAAACTTGGACACTGGAAATAGCCAGGACCGAAGTAAATGGTATAAATATTCAAGAAACGCTGAAGCCTCTAAAGTCTTCTAAAAATCGCAACATTTCAAATATCAAATAGCTAAAGTTATGTTTACCTACATAAGTACATAGCTACATTACCCAGTCTAATTTTAACTGAAACATAATCAGTAAGCCGATACTAACAAAGGATTACACACATCTCTTTATAGCAGCCTCATTAATTCAATGGGATATCAGTATCATAGTCTCATATTAGCTCAACCCCATTGATCAAAGATTAATTATTGTTTGTCAACGTTGAGTCAGAGCTGAGAGGTATAACAAAACTGATACCAACGTCCAATGAATAATCGCAGTAAGAGCACACGCTCGTAACCCATAGCCGTCATATATGGTCACCGTAGCCGAAATCGGCATGGAAATAGATCCATACTAACATACAACAAAGCTAAAGACTTCGTTTGTTTGATCACGCTAATCTCTGGAATTACCAGTGGGATTTGAAAAAATCTTTTTTGGATTTGATAGCCCTTCTTGAAGAATAATTATTTCATGAATATCTGTGGGAATAAATATTTGTACAAAGTTGTTCTATTGCTATGTTTTTGATAATAGGTATATTATCTAGTCTTGATATATTGTTGATATTCTCTTTACCATTTTTCTGCATTTTATCGTGTTTGGAACTTAAAGGGTTGTATTGATGATTTTAATGATTATAATTTTGTAAATTCATACGTGTTACGAATCATTTTTTGTACAACATAGGTACAACCTGACACTGACCTGCAAATTGCAAAAAACTAAAGAAAATTGGAACTTCGTGGGATACCCTGTCGCTTCCACCTTTAAACAAGAAATTTCACGTGGACGAAGTCGCGGGCAAAAGCTGGAAGTGGTATCATAATTATATAATTGCGATAAAGACTTTTGACATAAAATAACTAATTAGTTATTTATTTGCTATTAATAGCATAGGAAAACCTATGCTATTAGGCTATTAGTTATTTAGGGCTGATTTTTCAATCATCAGGGGGCCTAAAAAGGCCACTTTGGCAGAATCATAAAAGGGTAACATTATGAATCATAATATGGCGAAGACAGTCCGTGTTTTTCTTTTTTTCAATGCAGATTGGGATTGAATTTGGATTGGATTGATTGGTATTTTAGTACAGACAAAAAAATTACTGAAAAAAGGATTTTTCAGTTATTTTTCCCATTCCCAATTTTTTTCCACGATTTTTCCCATTCCCAATTTTTGATTGGATACGATTAACTTAACAGTTAACTGTCCATTATAATTCATAATGTTATACTTTTATGATTCTGAGAATGTGGCCTTTTTAGGCCCACTGATAACTTTATTCGAGGAATAATTTTGAAATTTTGATAGATACTTCATACAAAAATTGACGTTTGGCAGAAACGTCAATTTTATTCCTCGAATAAAAGTTATTTGGCGATGGAAAAATCAGCCGTTATGCCAAAAGTCTTCTATTTTCACTTTTCTTATGCCTTCACTTTTCTTACCACGTTTTTCATGAAAAGCACTATTACAGGACGAGTCCGAATACCTACTAAAAGGTACTAAGGTACTTCTTACACCTGTAAGTAGATACCTACCTATATTTTGTTTTTTCAGGATGGGAAATCTTCAAATGACCCCTCCCGCTCTGGGTGGAGCGGATGGGATTGTCAGACTCTTACTGACTAAAACCCATCCGTGTTCCTTCCTTTGCCCTTTATGGTAGATACCTAGATAATTTACTCATGTGAGTAGATAATCTACTCATGTGTTTCAAAGTCTACTTATCTTCGGTTGGCCGGCCCAAGTTTGACACTTTCGCGTTCCATAAGCACTTGCTACACAAAACGAGAATTTACCTTTGAATTGCAGTCTATTTAACTTTTTAAACAAAGTCTAAACGTCAAAGTAAATCCCCATACCTGACGTGGTATTAAAAAAAATCGCTGTTATCTATGAGTACATAATAGCTAGAGCAAAGAGTACTTATTACTTACAAAGTAAGTAGGTCTCTCTAACTCATCATCATCTGAGTCTTTTCCCAATTATGTTGGGGTCGGCTTCCAGTCTAACCGGATGCCACTGAATATCAGTGTTTGACATGGAAGCATGGTTTTTTTTAAGTAGGCACCATATGCCTTTTAATCAAAGACTAGCTTCAGCCCGCGACTTGGTCCGCGTGACGTTTCTTGTTCCCCGACCCACCCCGTCGCATCGCATCGCCAGCCCACGCTATATAAATTCGTTTTCTCTTACCGTTCTTTGTGACTTAATTTTTTTTCTTTAGCCCTAGCGTGATGTTAAAAGCCTACGCAAAAAGAATTTTTCAAATCCGACTGGTAGTCCCAGAAATTAGCGCGTTTAAACAAACTCTTCAGCTTTATTATATGCCTCTATATCAAAGATACCTATTAATTTCAGCGAAAATAAACCCCCGCTCCCGTAAAAAGCAAATGAAGAACCGCAGAAAAGGGAGATTTCGTTTATGTAAAAGCAAAAGACAAAGCTTCTATTTGGGGTAATTCGTAAGCAACGGCACTACATTTGCGTAATAAAATGCATAATCAGCCCGTAAGTCATACGTTAAGCACACGATTCATTTCGTTGATGACACCCGCTTGTTTTGCTTTATCGCTTACACAACAAGGAAAATATTTTTACTGAGCATTAAGCTTGATAACTAATCCTTGATAACTAAAGCATTCCGTGACAAGTGGGTCTTTTATTTTTATTCTTTTATGTTTGCGCCTAGGAGACGCGCAGAGACAGATATTTCCAACCGTTTAGAAAGTGCCTAATGTTTAGCATGGGTCACAAAAATGGGTTTATTAGTCGATTCGCACGAATTTACTCGCCCGAAACGGGCGAATCGACACATTTTTTTCTGCAATTTGATTTTGAATTTTATGCAATGAATTTAAGAAAAATGTACACGTATTATAATATTTAAACTCATCACTTCTGTGCGCTAGTGTCCTTTTTACCGACTTCAAAAAAAGGAGGTTATCAATTCGACACGTATGTATGTAATATTATTGGAACTGCATTATATTCACATATGACCATCTATTAGGACTTCCAAACAAATATACTAAATTTTATAGATATAATATGTATGTATGTTTGTCCACGCATTTCTTCGCAACTATTAATCAGGTCGTGACCATTTTTTTTATTGGCTTACATTTACTTCAACTTAGGAAACAGTGCAGGTTTCAAAATCGATTCAGTAATTTTCAAGATATGGACTAATACGTGTGACGTGTGAGTGTGACGGCCTGACTTATTGATACGAGCTACGGGTGTAGTGTCAAAGGGAAAACATCTTAAAACCTTGGTCAAATTCTAGTGCAATATTTACAACAAAATTATTACCTAGTTATTACAAACAAATATTCCAGTTTTTACTTGATTAAAACTAAAAATTACGAAATGAAAAAGTAATTTAAAAAAATTAAATCGACTACAAAAAGAAATTAACTCAAAATTATGAAATATAACTTTAATTCCGGAAGTCGGTGGCAAAAAACCAAAACTAAAATATAGATCCCAAGACACCGACTTCCGAAATTAAAGTTATATTATTTCATAACTTTGAGTTAATTTCTTTTTGAAGTAGGTAGATTTAATTTTTTTAATTACTTTTGTGAATGTGCCAATTACCTAATACATATTTCTGGAGCTATCGATTCGCCCACAAATAAACTTCGTGTGAGTCGCCTATAGAAAAAACAATATTATTTAAACGTGTCGATTCGCCCGTTTCGGGCGAGTAAATTCGTGCGAATCGACTAATAAGCCCAAAAATTAGCAAACTTTTAAACAGGAATGACGGCAGCCATTCACACATCCTTATCGATCTTACCCAGAAAAGAACCATGAGAAACTTAACAAAAAGGGTGCGAACGCAACGTGCTCGCACCTCATGCACAAAGATTTGCGCTGCGAACGCTGATAAGATACTAGTAGGTAACGATAAGCAACTTCCCTATTTACTGCCTTCTACCTCAGAAGATAGCCGATGACGTCAACTTTTTCCCGGTCTGCAACAATTAACTAGGAACAGTGCAACTCTTTTGTGTTTAATTCTGTTAAGTACTTACTTTTGTTTCCATTCTAATAACTCATTAACACGGGGGGCGGCAACTTCATACTACACCTAGGTATGTATAATACCCGTGGGAAAAGCACGTAAATTATTATTATTCATTACTGTTTGCTACTGTTAGCCTGCATTCATTCATTATTTTTTACTTAATAAAACTATTAATTTATACTTATCTTGTAAAGTTTTTCAGCCGGTCGATTCTGTAAAAATCTCACCGTGAAAACTTAGGTGATGTGAGTTTGTTTATGCTAGGAATTGACACTATTGACAGCTCACTCCACGCTCACTTCACCCAAGTTTTCTCGGCGAGATGGTTACAGAATCGCACTGCAGGAGTAATATGAAATGGGTATTAGTCAGAAAAACAAACTGATCATGTACCTGATTAAATTGTCCGTATTACCTATACAGGATGGCTGGGACATCGACGACGCGCTATAGCACATAATTCTACACCCCCTAGCGTAGAAAATTTTAATCGATTATTAAAAAAAATTAAATCTGTTGTTTCATAGTAAAGTGACCTACGCGGTCAAATGTATTGGAGCATTTTTTTTGTTGTGATATTTATACCGAAATCTTAACCCAGATTTACTTATTGACGGCCTGAGTCACGTTTAGCTATTGATGTAGATAGGTAAAACATAAAAACTAGTCAATAAGGATGGGCAGGAAGTGACCACATCAAAGAGGTACAAATTATGTAATGACTGTTAACACCTGCACTAATTCTGGCGCCAGAGCTGATAGCGGAGGCTTTCAACACATTGCTAACGTTCGCATACAATAAACTAACCCAATAACCAAGGAATGTTATTGTAACGGCCATAACTTTAACCACTCATTCATAACTCCAAACGGATTTACGTTAGACAGGAATTTTAAAAAGTAAACACAAGTAGGTACCTACCTACTCCATGCAAAATATCTGTTTTAAAAGCATTTAAGGCGTTTTGAAAAAACTTTAAAAGATATATCCGTTGTCGTGGAACAAAAACTAGGGTGACAGAGTCAATAGATGTTTTCAAGAGTATCGAAGATAGGTAGGTGCGGAACTTTTTTATTTTATATGCAAGACATAGGTATTGGCTTTGTATTTTCGTTCTACTAAAACACTTGTTATGACAAGATTTGAGAATATTTTCAGGTTACATTCGCATTGTGCAATGTGAATAGGTAAAAGAAAGAAGAAGGAAAGAATGAAAATACATTTAGATATTTAGCATAGACTTAAAAAGCACACACTTTATGATATACCTACTACATCAGACAAAAAAAAGTGAAAAGTGCGATGTAAGAAATACTATAATAACACTGAGGTAACACTGCACAGTGCGAATGAAACCTCTTCAGGTTTCATTCGCACTGTGCAGTGTTACCTTTTGAACGTTTTTAATTACGGGAATTGGTCTTCACCAATTCCCGTAATTAAAAACGTTCAAAATCTAGTCGCAATTGCATCTCAGCGACAGTCAATGTCAAAAACTTGTCAGAAATGTAGGGAAATTCGAGGTATTTTTGACAGATTGAGACTGAGATCAGACTCTGAACGTTCTTAAAATTCGAATTGCCACTCTGATATCTTTATTAAAATCCTTTTTTCATTAACTGCCAAAACTTCCACTGAAAAAAAAGAACCATCTGAAATCAATCCAAGAAAACGTTATTATCAAAAAACATGTACTTACCTACACATACACAGCTAAACAAGATCGACAAGCCGATTACCATCCTCTGTAAGGCAGCTAAAGCAAACTGTACCAAGTGGTGAACGAGTGTCGCGCCCGCACCTACGTCACTGCACTTGTGAACAAACATCATTTTCGTCAAAGGACCGGCGACGCGAGGTGTCGGCTAAGGCTAATGGAGGAGAGTGCTGGACCAATACGCCCGGCGTGTAGTGTTTTAAATTGTTTACTCTTCCATAAAACTCTCAAGCTCGTACACATAGACAGGTACCGTGTCGACCAGCGCCGCGGATGAAGTGAGATATCTCCCTACTCCGACAACAAACAAGGTTTCCTGTGAACGCAGCCAGCACTGCATATTAAAAAGGATACCTAATGACTAATACCCTCTTTTCCACTTCAAATCTTTTTATTTATTTAAATACTGCATGCAATTAGCCAGAGATGGATTAAAATACTTAACATATCTTTCCAGAGACATGGAATTCGTTTAAATTCCAGACTTCGTCAAAAAAAAACATCAAAGTTTAAAGGTTGCAGAGATGCAGAATCGAAAACTTGCTTGGCCAAAATACTTTGCATACTTTCGTATCGCCGCCGGCGCGTAGCTACCGGAGCGTAGTAATGTCTGATTTTTAACACATCGATTTCATTTTCCTTTCATTTCATTGTCTTATAGTTTTCATTAAAATAATAATTAAAACCTAATAGCGTACTACTTACTTGATACAATCTTAGATGAAGTGATTACGTGAGCGAATGAATAATTTCTAGAAAAAAAAATATAACGATGTAAGAGATTGACCAACACTATTCAGGGCTTTTCATGTATATCATTTATGGGTCAATAAACTTAAATGAGTAAATCAAAAAGTTTATAAATTAATAAAACAATTGAATTAAATTAGCAATATGTGTGTAGGTATATGCTTATCAATAAAATGCTCATAAAACCAAGAACTTCTTTAATAAAAAAAGAACATGGTGAGTTTGAAAATCAATAATAGTAGGTACATTTATGATTTCAGGGTGCATATTACAGGTAAATAGGTTTATAATATTTTATTCATGAAACTTATGTTAAATTTGCCGAAAATAATTCATTAGACTTGAGATCAATGCTTGCAGATAGATTAATAGACAAAAATATTGCGATTCTCTATTCCTTTACCATTTCTTTTCTACTTTCAGCAGGATCGATATGGAATGCCTATAGCTCACCTAGTTAGAGCATGCGGTTATTTGGTTAACAATAAATATGGTTATATGTATTTTGTCGAATACAAATCAAACCACCATACCGCAAAAACTTACTTTAACACTTTCTCTAAAAAAATTCATCATTCTCTTAAGCCAAAAAGTCTACAACATTCAAGGACTGTCAGCTTTTTCGCATATCAAAAATAAACACTTTCAAAGTCCCTATAGTCAATATTTGGTAGACAAAGAAGTTATACCTGTGGGATAAAAAATCTGTTAATCTTAGCATTGTATCCACTTCAACAAGTTAGGTATTCAAAAGCACTTTTTAAATGAAACTCATAAAGATACAAGGTGTAAAGGAGTCAAACCTGTTTGGTTCATGCGATGCCCTCTAATTGACAAATTGGAATCTTATTAAAATAAAGTTCAAGTTCCTTCCTAACTGAACGGGCTCGGGCGCAGGCAGACGTGTGTGTTGTCAGTGCGGGAGCTTGCCGACCGGGTGCCGAGCAGCGCCGAGTGAACACGATCGAGTCCCAAGCGGCGAGAATAAAAAGTCAGCAGCATTCGAAGCGCGTGCCTCGATGTGTGTGGTCCACTTGGAGGTCCTCCTCGGCTTTTGATTTATTGAAATCAGAGTTTCACACCCGTTTTTGGTAATTGATTTGATTGCCGGTGTGCAAATTTTCAAACCATGAGGTATATTTTTGTTATTCGTAAATATTTTTGTATAAATTTTGATTGTTACCTATGCTGTTTTTATGAATACTTAGTTAGGAACCTTAGTTATGTGTTTAGGGTTTTTTTATGGATAAGACGGCTTTTCTACCAGAGATGTGCGACGTAGCTAAGCAGTGAGGCTAAGCTGCGAAACTCTATTTTCACCAGAACTAAGTGGTGTAGCGGAGCGGAAAAGACATGCTCATGCGACTCATAGATCATGCGCTCAGCGCGTGTTAAAAACTTATCTTAGTGAACCCTTTACCACCAGAGCGAAGCCAACCTACATTATAGGTACGTTATGATAAGCAAGAGCAGTGGTGGCCAAGTGGTAACGGCTGCGACTTACGAGTTGTAGGTCGTAGGTTCGAACCCAGACAGGCGCTTCACTTTGTGTAAATTATTTCATCACCACTGTTCTCAAAACGGTGAAGGAAAACATCGTGGGGAAACCGGCATGGCCTAGAACCAAAAATTCGAAGACATGTGACATCTGCCAACCCGCGCCGGGCCCGCGTGGTGGATTACGGCCCACTCCCTCTCACCGAGAGGAGGCCTGTGTCCCAGCAGTGGGAACATTATAGGCTGGTTATGATGATGATGATGATGATAAGCAAACCTTCCTAATGGTTAAAATCATACACGACCATCGCTACGCAGCTTAGCATAGGTACCTATTTCTGGTGAAAAGGCAGCCTAAACATAGAATGATTTGCTACGGAGGAAGTTTCCGTGGCGTGGATTATGAGATAGGTAATGCTCATCATGTAACAAATTAGTCAGTAGTTGGTTATTGCTTGACTTGTGCATACGATCGAGATTTGATTAATAACAATACCTATAACACTCGAGATGGTTGGGGAGCGATCGTTACTCTGTAAATTGAAGGCTCGATCATCCTGATAATCGTCGCTGTTCAGAATTATAAGATATTTCTTTACTGGGCCAATTTTTCTTCACATTTTTGTTCATTTCTTATAAAACAAGTGTAAAAAGTTTATTTATGTTTTTATTTTACATTTTAATTTCAAACAAAAATGTAAATGTCGATTGAGACACCCGTCAAAAAATATATAAAATCTCGCAAAAATAGCTCATATTTTTGTTTTTCAGTCTAATAATACAGAGTCGTCTTGAGTAGCAGTTTCAATTCGTTCTGTGGCCGCCTTTATTTCCAGTTCGTAAGAGGCAATCTCACTACTTGAATTAGCGTTAAGTTCTGGATATCTGGGTATCAGCTCCAAGCTATTTATGTCATACATTTCATCAATATTAGTTTTCCACTTACTTGCTATAATTTGTAATGGTTCCAAACATTGTAAATTTTGCTTGACCCTTAGCAGTTCAATATTGCATTGGTTTTCTACTTCTAATAGCTTCAGTCGATAAGCTTTAGCTAACATTTGTTTTCTAATCGCATTTTTCTTTTCAATTTGAGCAAGATTGAGAGTATTCTGATATTTTTTTAGTTGTTTTTCATATTCCATTAAATTTTCATCACAGTTAAGCTTGCTGTCCACACACTCGCTATACATATTGGTGGTATGTGAAATGTTTTCCACAAAAAGATTAGATGTGGAAACGCACTCATAATTACTAGTCGTGGATCTCGACGGAAACTCAGGACCTCGTACAGAATTTTTGCTTTGTTTTTCCAATTTCGCTTTTTCTTCAATAAGTTCAATTTTCAATGACTCAATTATATTTTTACACTGAGCTATTCTTTCCTTCATTTTAGCTTCATTATCTTCAATCATCTGTGGCGTAACTTCAAGCTGTCCCTCTTCTATATTTACAGTTTCTGTCTCATGATCTTCACATCTGGGCGATTGCTTACCGTCTTCTGCTTGATCTTGTTTCGTCTCAGACCTTGGAGATAAAGCATTTGTATTATCACCAGAAGCAAGTTGAATAGTATCCATGTAAATAATGCAAAGAAATGTAAATTAATGTATCAGATTCAATAAATAACAAATTCTGATAAAACTTGACTAGCTGTCAAAACACCAGAGATTTTATTGTTAAACAAAAGAAATCTATACAGTTACAACCTGTAAAGGTTGTATGTTTTGCCACCCACTACACAGCCTCACGGCTCATATCATGGGGAAGTTAAAAAAATTTTTTTTGAAACTTCCTTATCGCGTCGTGCGGTAACAGTTGACTAGTTGCAAATCGTCACGTAAGGAAAAATAAGGGCTATGCCCTTCCATGCGACTTTTCTCTCTCTTTGTCTCTTTCTATTATGTACGAGTGTACACACACTTGCACGAACATAATGTGCGTGCGAGTTTCGTGTAAGGAACTTCGTTCCTGACGTTCCGGGGGACCCCCGAGCGCACACATTTTTTTTATACCATAATACTAGGTAAGTAGTGGGTAGCAAGATATCTAGATACCTACCTACTATAGCTTTTCCGGTTCAAAAAGTCTAACAAGAGACGGACTAAAGACATGATTAAAATTTTTGTTTACAAGCAGAGTTTAAGTGGCGGAACCCCGCTGCGCGTCGAAAATATGTTCTGGAACAATTCACGCAGGATTTGCGCGGGGAGAGGGACGCGTGAGTGGCCAATGACGTAATATAAAATATCATTGATAATACCTACCAGAGAGAGTTAACGCGAAAGAAATACTCCATCCCCTACACATCATAATGCTACCTGCAACAAGTTGATGGTTCGCGAAGATTGAGGAGACGCAGTAGTTGTACCGACTGCCACGAGCAAAGAGGCCACAAGAGAGCAAAATGAGCTGCTTTAACACGACTGTGCCTGATCAATTCGAAGTGAAACAATGTTACTGTCGAGTCATACCATCAACCTGCTATGCTACCAACCCAGCGTGCGCTAACAGCGCCCTATTGCGTATCACACTATCAATAATAATCTGAACCATTTTGAACGATATTGCAAATCCATTGCTTCATAAGTATGTTCGAAAAAGGAGAACATTCACCGTCCATAAATGTTTGAGCTAATAAAAAAGCTCTATTCACGTTTTTCTCTTCACTATACGAGATACGGGTAAACCCGTACGTATCAATAAGAATATAAATAAAGTAAGAATAATAAGAAGAGAAAAGAAAAAAAAAAGTAAATAAGAAGAGTGATGTAATGACCAGTAGGTAAGTACCGGCTTAAAACAACAGCTTGGAGCTTTTTTTTTCTTTTCATTTTTAGGGTTCCTTACCCAAAGTGTAAAAACGGGACCCTATTACTAAGACTCCACTGTCCGCCTGTCTGCCACCACATATTCGATAATACGCATTCTGTACATCAATCTAAACATTAAAAAATAAATTAACCATTCGGCTCATTTACAGTATTTAAATCAGTTAATACTCTGTCTAGCCTTTTCCCAACTATTATGGTCGGCTTCCAGTCTAACCGGATGCAGCTGAATACCTACTAGGTACTATTTTACACGGACCGCCTATCTTACCCCCTTAACCCAGTTACGTTAAGATATTACGTTATGTTCAAGATGGTCACCCATCCACGGACCGACCGTGGCAAGCACCTCTTAACCTGATCGACCGACCCATGCGGCTGGTATTACTTAGCCAGGATACATCTAATACTGTAGCTATGTAGAGAATAACTCAATTTTTTTTAGAATAAATGGAAAAAAAAAATGAAGACGTCAAATAAACAAAATGCAAAATCAGACCCAACGTTTTTCATTCATAAAAAAGATGTGCTGGCGTCTGTACATACACTACATACAATACACGGATAAAATGGCAGGGGGTGACACCCCGGGAACCGGCTGCTAGCATTAATAGTGACGTAGCGAAAATAATGCAACATAATCCTGAGGTGCTTGATGCGTGGAGAGGTATTCCAATTTCCACGGCTACCAGGACAATTTCCCACCCGTCGGGTGGTCAAGATCCCTACCAGCATCTTACTGGAATACTTCCTTCCTCCGAGCACGTTTGTTCTTGCGAATCTCTACTCAAGCCGGCCAATAAAGGCGAGCCAGAGATGAGGAACATGACGTCTCCCGGAAGATAGCGTGGGATAGCTACTGCTACTGCCCAACAGCTCGCCACATGCTGACCCGTGGGTTTACTCAATACTCAATACTTGCATTCCACATATAGGTATTCTTAGGTGGTAAACTTATAATATGTATATAATAAAATAGATCTTAAGGCTATGCCGACCGCCGACCGCCGCATAATAGTGACTACTATTTTCCGTTTTAGTGATTATAATAAAACTAAACAATGTAAAACTAGCGTTCGTAATAATATTAACGTATAATCTTGTGGAGCACAACTTAACGTACTTATTTTCTGCATTTTCATTCTAAAATAAAAGAAATAACCAAACAAACGATGAGGGCGCCACTGCGCGGTCGGCGTTTGGTCGGCGCCCCCTTAAGAACCCTGTCGGGCACAGCAAAATAAGTGAGTTAGGAGAGAGGAGGCATTTTTAATTTACTTATCAAACTATACTATAAGAATAATGATGTAGGTATTTTATGAGATAAAGTAATATAACCGGGTATCTATTGAGAGATGTAATAAATTAATAATACACAACGTAGGTACTAATATTATAAATGCGAAAGTGTGTCTGTGTCGGGAAAGGACATAGGATAGTTTTTATCCCGATATTCCCACGGGATCGAAACCTCCGCGGGCGAAACCGCGAAACTTACGCGGTTAATGTATCTCTCTTGGTTTAGCTCCTCACCCTTGATTTGTTTCGGCTAAGTAAACTTCACCTGCACAGACCTAGGTCTTGCATGTGGTCGTGGTGGGGCTTACGCGCTCTGAACTCTAGACTTCGGAGCCCGCAAGCCCCACCATCAAACCTTGGCTTCGAGATTTTAAGGATGAGGAAAGCAAATTTTTTTCTTTTTTTATCCTCTAGTTGGTCATTGACGTGAACTTATGCTCCGGCGACACGCAGCAGGCGGTGGGTGGCTGGTGGCAGCTGGATGAGAGTTGCTGAAAATTGAGCTGAATGGCGTGCAATAGGAGAGGCTATGTCCTGCAGTGGACGGAGCTGCAGTAGGCTGAACCATGAGTACCCCTAACAACGGTAATATCGGTGCTGGAAGGAAGATGTCAAACTCGGTACACATGTTAGTTCTCTATTTCGGCACGTTCATTTAGGTCCGTGTCGGACTGTACTTATTATTTCCATGCATGGAACTGTAGATAGATCTATTATAAGCATGGAACATTCTCAGTTCTGGCAACACTGCAAAAAACGTCACTTTGACAAATTTGACATTGACAATTGATTGACATTGACGTAATCGGTTTACTTACCGGTTAAATTGGCGCGTTTGTTGGTTGGGTTGATTACGATTAGTGTTATTCAGAATTCGAATCGAACACTTGCATTCCTCTCATCAGGGGGGAGACAGTTAGAACAAGCACTACTTTCGTAAAGAAAGAGGCGCCATCTACTTTACTTAACAGAGAAACTATTAGTTTCATAATTATCGATAGATGTCTCTGTAATCCCAACTTAACGAAAATAAGAAAATCAAATAACTAAGTTCTCTAATTTAGTTTATAGTATTTTTCTAGAGAATAATTGTAATTATATTTCATTAAAATTATCACATTATTATATTTCATACATGTCCAGCATTATCAATTATGGCAACCTTGTCACGTAAATCCATATTGTGTGACATATTCTGGTCTGGCAACATCACACATTATGGCCGCCGCAACATGGCAGCAACTTGCGTCTGCGCTTGTTTGTGTTTCGTGTCTCCATTTTGTGTTTAAATGCCAATTCTATTCAAGTAAATGTAGCGGGCGAAATTCAAATTTTCTTGTTTTTGCAAATAGAAGCTGTGTCCACATCGATCAAAATGCGATTCGCTAATGATGACTCGTTTACTTACTGAATCACGATCATTAAAATATCAATAATAGTTCCTTCAGACAGTAAATTTTAATGATTGTAATTTAGTAAATGTATCGTCATTATATTCACAAATCGCATTTTAATCGACATACGACGTAAACACAGCTGATATTTGCAATTTTGCAAAAAACAAGAAAGATCACCAATACATACAAGCAAAGAGTATAGTAACCTATACGTATGTAGGTATATATACATTCCTGTCATAGAGCCTTAGTTCCCGTTAAGATATGTAGATGGCGTTTCGAATCTGGCTGCTTCGAAATGACGCAAGAGGGCTCTCTTCTCCCGTATTATTATTATACTCTTTGCCTCTCATCTATCCTTTTTAAAACGGCGATATGGGTCTCCTAGAATTGTGTGAAAAATATTTCCAAACCTCTAACCTCTATGAAGTTTTACAAATCCCTGAAACTGCCTCAGACAAAGAAGGTAAGTGTACTTAAGGATTGCCGGTCGAAGTTCTTAAGCTTCCTATGTAAATAATATTCCAAGTTATATGCATTGGTGCAATAAATGGAGCCTTAACTGCTACCAGAGTTTCACTGGGACAACTGCAGTTACAACAAATTAACTAGTCTAATAAACCAGTTTCTTCATGAAGCAGTTTCGAAGCCTATGACATTTTGCTGTCTGCTGCTGATATTGCTGGATATTAAAAACTACTCATTAAAAAAATGTATAGTACTCCTGACATCCCAAAACTATATTAATAATTAAAAAAATCATTTTCGATAAGTTGCTATTGTAAAAGATAAAATAATTATAATTAAGTATCACTTTCAATTATTGCAGTCAAAAAGGCCTATCACCGCTTGTCACTGAAAGTACATCCAGATAGAGTAGAAGAAGATGAAAAACTTGAAGCAACTGAGAAATTTAAAGTTCTGGGAAGTATCCATGCCATTCTCACTGACAAAGACAAAAGGACCCTATATGATGAGACCAAATGTGTAGATGATGACGACTTTAATGTTATCATTGACAGAGACTGGTCAGGATACTGGAGGGTCTTGTTTAAAAAAATCACTGACGAAGACATCAGGGCTTATGAAAAAGAATATGTTGGTAAGTATTAAAGATAGGCTCAAACTATACATATAAAATAAAAAAAAAGAAAACAAATTAGAGGAGTACCATCAAAATGAAAAGAAGAAGTATTAAACATACCTGAAATTGAATTCCCTCCATTTGTGTTGATGGCAATAAGCTTGCAACCGTTATAGGGGTCATAGGACATAGGTTCGCTATGTGGGTGAACTATAGCTACACCCCTGCCCATCCCTTCGGTGAATACAGGCATGATGTTATGATATATAATTAAAGAAAATTATAATATTCAAACTCTACTGTATATGGGTATGAAACTTATTATTTCACAGGCTCAGCGGTGGAAAAAGAGGACATCAAGCAAGTCTATTTAACTGCTAAGGGTGACATGAATTACATTGTGGACCATGTACAATTTGCCAGAACTGACCAAGAACCAAGAATTAGGGAGCTTCTCAATGTAAAGATGCAATTTTTCTTTTAAAATAACTGTTAAACTACTACTAACCATTAGGCGTTCAGTTACTTCTTTGCAAACTGTGTAACTACTAATTTTAGTAAATTAAATAATTATAAAAGATAGTATTAAATCAAAGCTTAACAAATAGCAGCTCCCCATGGTTTCATCACCGCATAAGTGTTGTTCCTGTGGGGACATTGGGATAAAAAGTATCTAATATGTTAATCCTGGTTATAAACTAACCACCCAGAGCGGGAGGAGTCATTTGATGATTTCCCATCGTCAAAAAAAGTGTGTGCCAAATTTCATCTAAATCCGTTCAGCCATTTGTGCGTGAAGAAGTAACAAACATACAAACACACTCGCAACTTTCAATCAATCAATCAACTCAGCCTATCGCAGTCCACTGCTGGACATAGGCTTCCCCCAGACTGCGCCACAACACCCTGTCCTCGGCCTTCCGCATCCAGTCTACCCCAGCCACCTTCTTTAGGTTGTCCGTCACAAACTTTCGCCTTCATAATATTAGTGTGATTGTATGATTTTACTATCACTAGTGTGATTCTACTATCATTAAAATTTTAAGAGACTAATTTAAAACAGTTATTAATAGCTTTTAATGTTTTATTTAATCAAAGATTCCCCAATATAAAAAATTAGTAATGCATTTTAGGAAATGATAAAGAACGGAGAAATACCGGAATACAAAATATTTACTAATGAGCCAGCTAAAAAGAGACTCAGAAGAATCGCTAAGGAGAAAAGGGAAGCTAAACTAGCTGAAGAAATGCAAAAGGATTTAGAAATGGATTCAGGTATACAATTTCTTTTTTTAGAAATCACTTGATTTACTTACATTTTAACACTTTGCGGGACACTTAACGCCCCTCGACGTAATAACAATAAAACTTCTATTGTGTCTCGTTCAGTGTCCTTCAATGTGTTAATAAAATATTGACTGCCTCATTGGTCTAGTACTTGCAAGCACTACTACTGAGCACGAGGTTGATTTCGATTACATGGGACTTAAATACATAACTGGCGAAATGTGGATAGTAATAAGTACCTACACCTCTGTCTAACCCTTCAGGGAATACAGGCATAATTATATGTTTATGTATTAATTTTTTTTTTTAGGCCCTAATAGCCTAGAACTGATGATAAAACAAAAACAACAATCAAGGGCTCAACAAATAGACTCCTTTATTGATGACTTAGCTGCTAAATATGGCGGCGGCAGCAAAAAAAAGGCAACTAAAAGGAAATCTGTGAACACAGAAACATCAACGAAAAATAAAAGAAGGAAATAATTTTTTTTTATATTTTTAATAACTACTAAATTATAAAGTTACATAAGTTTTTGAAACCAAAACACATCTTATATTGTTTAAATCCAACAAATATACCAACAATAGTAGGGCTGTTATTTTAACAATGTCATATCATAACACTAAAGTGCCAAATATAAACCACTATTTTGCAGCTTCTATTTCCACAATTCCTTTGTCGCCCCTTTATGAAAATATATTGCCATGAATCACTGATATGAATGTCTTCTTAGCTTAAAGAAAGTGTATTTATTGAAATTGTTAAAATAAAAGTTGTGTATTTACCCCAAAATACTTTCTAGTTCCTTAACTCAGTCTCCTTCCATCGCCACTTCCAACTGACTTTCAGAATAAAATGGTCCTTGTTCAACATAAGTATGAAGTCTCCCAACAATCACAGTATCAAATGCGGGTGAATGAGCCAACCTTTTGATAATGTCATACTTTGCTTCATTGGTTTCTTTTGTGTAAACTGTTGACCGATCCAGAAGGAATTCAATAAAACCTGCAAAGTAGGAATAAGATTAATTTATTGATTATGATCTGTTTATAATTAATGTATTTGCACTTGCACAATTTATTTAAAATTCCTATGTAAAATAAAACTTTGATTTAACTTTGAAACTAAAAATGGTTTAATTTCAAATTATTCAACCTCTAAAGAGTGAATAAAAAGAAATTATTTTAGATAAAAATACTAGTACACATTTTCAATACATCAGGAATCAGTAGACAGAGATAAACCTAAAACTGCATGCCCCTTCACTAAAAGTTCTATACAAACATTTGAAATGTGTATGCAACAAGCAGTGGAGAGGCATTCATTTTTAAAATGGTTTATCTCTACATTAGTACTAGGACTAGTAGTAGGACATTTGCCTACACATAATTGATTCCAGCAGATTTTCTAACTAATAATATTACCTACATAAATATGTGTGGCTTTTATAATTTTACAGTAGGTTCATTAAATAAATTACCTGCAGCTCGAGCTACCATTTCTTCACCCCATTGGTGTTGACAAACAGCATCCAATAGTACAAATGCAGCTTGTTTTATATCGGGAAATGGATTTTTGCAGATCTCAAATAAAGTTTCCATAGGTTTAGAATCCAATGTCCTGAACCATTCACGCGTCATTAATGTGACCCTGTGGTCTACAGGAGTTGAAACCGTTTGGGTAGACCCTGCACTAACGGCCTGCACTGTTGGATCTTTTTCTATACTCATTAGCCCAGCAAAGCAATGTAAAGCGCGTATCTTGATATCAGCGTCGCTGTTCCTGATGAGCTGACTCACACTATCAACAGCTTGAGTATATTTACTGCCTACAAAAAAATACAGTTTATTATTTTATTTAAATGTTATATGCCTACACATCAATGAAAATTTACAATATGCAAGATTTAGTGTGTTACTGAGGCGTCAAAGTGAGAGAGGTCACAACACAGAGGATGGGAGGGGCTGCTCAGGGTCTTAGGTTAACTCTTGTGGGTTGTACATCCAGAACTGTAACATACATACCTAGTGCAGCTAAGCACAACTTTCCTTCCACAGTTGTGCCAATAAATCCTAAAGTGTCTAGAGCAACTGGCAAAATGGTTTTATCACCAGATTGAATTGTTTCAAATAGTGTATCAAAAACTACAGAATGTTTCTCGAAAATTTCTTTAGGGTAGCTGTGGGCAATGCATCCAAAGAACTTCATGTAACCTGAAAATTAAAAAAACTTTAATTTCATAAATTCAGCCAGTAACCAGATCAGTCCATTGAAGCCATCAGTAATTATTTCAGACATCTATTACTTACAGTAATTTCACAATATGATTATGGCTATTAAAATAGTACCTGGTATTAACAATCCACGAAGTGGATTAGTTTGTAGCTCTGTAACATAACCCAGAATCCTCTGAAGTTCTCCATTTTTAACCAGATAATTAATGCCATGAGGTTTGAGTACCAATCTTGATAACAATTCCAGTATGTTCACTTGGTACAGTACATCATCTGTATGCAATTCTGATACCATGAAATCAACATATTTCAAGTCAGCACATAGCTTAAACAGCTCATAAGATTTTGTTGAGATATTGACAACAACCTGAAAAAACAAGCTCTTGTCTATTATACCTAACAATAACAACCAATGATTCAAGACATTCAAGGAAAAGGACCTCATAAGATAGGTGTTTTTATTATATTTTGTTGTTAACTTGCCATGTAACTACCTCAAAAACATTACACTTGCTGCTGCTGTTATACTCAAGTGCAATCCGCATTTCATCTAAAACTTTAGGATAAGCCTCAACCGGTAAGTTTGAAGTTATCAAAACAGCTTCATTTGCTACACCCACATCTGTATCATTGACTAGTTGCGCTGTAGCAACAAATACATCAATATACTGTGGTACTGGCAGTAAGTTGGGGTCAGTAGAAACCGCCTTCAGTACCTGGAAATATAATATCATCCATCACAATTCTGAAATCATTATTAACTTATTTTTTGTTCCCAAACAGAAATAATAGTATGTTACTGACTTCATCAATAGCAAGTCTCCTCACACAACTTTTCTCATGACGAAGCAAATACATGACATGACTTGTGAAATTTTTCACCACATCTCCAGCTTGAAACTTCTCGAAACATATTCTTAAGACATCGCATGTTAAGTCTACGTGAGATCTGCAAAATGTTAACAACTTAAGTGATCTGGTTAGTAGAAAAGCGGGCACTTAAAACAAAGAGAAGATCAGAAAAGGACGTTGAGACATACGTGTTTGGGACGTTGAGACATTCGACGATTTTAGATATTCCAACATCTCTTATTGTGGTGATTGCTTCACCAGCAGGCTTAAAAGCAAGTAAGTTTTTGATATCATTTAGTGCAGCCGGCCTTTGCTCTTCTTTCTGCAGTCGACCTATAAACTGCCGAAACTGTTCAGTGTCTTCACTTGCCATTTTAATAAAAGTTAACTTCTTGAGAATTTACGTTTAATCAATGTCGAAATATAAGGAGAAGTGCAATATTAATTAAAATTTCATGACGACAACAAACAAAACAAATTCTATTTCTTGCTGTCAAACAAATGTCGAATCATTCATGTCATGAATGGATGAACTTCATGACCGGATTTTGAACATGGCAACATTGCTTCATTGAAGCAATGTTGCCATGTTCAAAATCCGGTCTACGGTGATAACGCTGTTAAATTACGGTAGATTCTAAGATATTACGGTGATAGGGGCTGGAAAAAAACGGTGTCAAAAACGGTGTAATAATTTTAATAAAACAACCAATAAATACTACAAAACTGTTTATATTGAAGAAATTAAACTTCGTAACATAAGTTCGACTGCAAAAACTTCGTGACTTCGTGAAGGAATCAATCAATTTAATCAAGTAAACAACGTAAATCTATTAACCAAGTAAATATTATTTCCCACAACTTACAATAGTTAACATGTCTTTATACGCAAACTCAAATTGTTGGCATTATATCGACGCGATGTACGGGGATTTCCCGCGAGTCGGGGAATCCTCGGGCGCGTATTGTACCTATGTAAGGGAACGTTCATAAACTTCCGGGTTTTTTTATTCTATAGAGCAAAACGTATTGCCAATTTAGAGACTGTGTTTTTAAAATGTAAGAAAAGTCCATATAAGTAAAATTGCTAGCTCCTAAATAATTTTCATCATAAAAAATTAGATCCTTGAAGATAACGGTAGATATCATCACCGTTGTCATGCTTCAACGGTAGGCGGTAAATTTTTGCTGAGAACGGTGAAGTTACCGTAATTACGGTGCACATGGCAACACTGGGATGAAGGTCTTTTTTTTTTTGGCTATGGCATCTCATAGTTGACCTTGAGAGGTCGTGACTCGATAGCGCCAGGGTAGCCCGCGAAATTCAATTTTACGTTTTTTGCAATTTGCTGGTCAGCATTAAGTTGTACGTCGATCAAAATATGATTCGCGGCCGTAACAAATACCTATGTATTTACAGAATCATAATCATTAAAATCAGCAATACAACTTGTTAGGTTATTATAATCCCAAAATGTCAAGATTTCATGAAATAGTTATTCTTTGGGGTTACGTGGTCTTAGAGAGATGTGTTGATGACTTTAATGATTATAATTCTGTAAATACATATTTGTTACGGCCGCGAATCATAAATTATTCAACGTACAACTTATACTGACCAGTAAATTGCAAAAAACCAAAAAAATTGAATTTCGGGGGCTACCCTGGCGCTAAGGTAGCCCGCGAAATTCAAATTTTCTTACGTTTGGAAGAGTTATTCAAGTTTGGAAGAGTCTGTTGAATATAAATTCAACAGACTCTTCCAAACTTGAATAACTATCAAGCCTAAAGATTTGTTTTCTATTGGACAGGTAGCAATCAATTTCAGATGCAGAATTCGAATGAATAAGCCTCATTCGATTGGAGTTTGGATCGTCACTATTTTCGACGAATGGTACAAATAAAACCTCAACCGTACATATTTGAAATCTTATCTAAATAAATGTACATTATAATATGACAGAGTGTTCTAAGTATATGACTTTTTCGCTCGCCAGTCTAAGAATTCATCAATATCATCTTCATTATCTGAATCTCCATGCTCGTCTTCACTCATTTTTTCCATGTCTTGTTTTGTTTTTTTAGTTTCTTCCTTTTTTAACTCAAGGTCTAAAACTCTGTAAAAATAAATATATGTAAGCCATCGAGATTTCTCCTTACAAAATTATAATGAAAGGGGATGCGCTAGCCCGCGAAATTTGCTATCAAAACACTTTCATCTTAATAGAATTATACCCACTTTGACCAAATCCTGATTTGTTCATCGATTTCATCAATTTGTCGTTCAGCTGTTGCTTCTTCCTGCTCCCCAGCAATAATTTCTGCTGATGCGGTTGCTTCTTCCTTTATTTCTTTCTGGAACTTATCCCATTCCTCTTCAATTGGGTCTTTATATTCAATATTCCGTACCTGAAAAAGATAATACAAGTTATTTTTTGTTAGTTTATGCATAGATAAGCGTGCGTGAAGAGTATATCCAAATAATAATGTTTCTAGGCTACAGGACTGTATCGCAAATAGCAAGAACACGTCCAGCAGTGAACACAAACAGCGAATATTCCCGATCAGTAATACCTTGTCGTCGTTGACGATCGGGAAAAAAGTTCCGTTCGTCAACACTGCTGCACTGGACGAACGAAACATTTTTTCCCGATCGTACATAAGCAAGAGTTAAGGTTTAGAAAAGTTCAATTAAAGATGACACAGATTTTTTAAATGCTATAATTACTAAAAACTTATTTCCAGATTGTCAACAGTGTTAACGACAGTGATGGGGAATAATCCAAAAGAATTCCCGTTCGTCAACAGCAACACTGTGAACGCATGAAACTAGTGTTGCTCAACTATCGATTGACTCTCGATAGTATTTCATACTATCGTGACCTCGAAAACTAGTAACAATATCGATAGAGCTATCGATAGTATCAATCGACAGACATGAGTAATACTATTGATGAAGAGCAATAGTATCGATAGTATTAATTTTTGTAATACTATCGATACTTCGATCGTTGTATCACATACTTTTATAGCTATAGTATCAATGGTATCAAAATTCAATACTATCGATACTATTGCTCTTCATCAATAGTTTTTTTTTTTTTAAACGTTGCCCCACACTAGGAATTACTCCTGTATTGTGGGTGCGTTTACAAACATTTAAATTCACATACACAAACAGCCAGACCCGGAACAACTACCTGTAGGCAATACAAATATTTGTTCCGTGCGGGAATCGAACCCGCGACACGCAGCGTAGCAGTCGATCGCTCAGCCACTGCGCCAACCGTATCGTCATCGATAGTATTGTAAAATTCCAATACTATCGACAGCCCGAAGCCTATCGAGGTTCTGGAGTGGCGACCGCGTACCGGAAGACATAGCGTTGGAAGGCCTCACACAAGGTGGTCCGACGACCTTGTGAAAGCCACAGGAACCCGTTGGATGCGACAAGCACCAGAACCGGTCGAAGTGGAGGTGGATATTGTTACTAGTTTTCAAGGTCAACTATCAATAGATCAACTATAGATAGACAACACTAGATGAAACTTCTTTTTCGTAACTACTACAGTGGAGTCATTTTAATAGGTAACATTTGACGTCTGTCAGTTTTATCCTCATAGTGAGGTGACCTGCTTATAAACATCGATTAAAGTGAATGAATCGATACGGACTTGAAACATATGCGAATTTAAAAAATCATCAGGCGAATCCCTGTCCCATTATTATTATTTTTTTCGTAAATTTAAGGAGCAAAATAAGACAAGTACACAATTTAACAAAAAAATTGCATTTATTCAGTTGAACTATCAGAACTGTTAAAAGTATTGTCATCTTCATCACTGCTGTCAGCACTCAGAGATATTATTAATTAATTTTCAATAATATTGTCTATTCTCACATCTCATTCAAAATCTTGTAAAATTATTTTCTTTGTTTTCTCTACGACTTTTTTCCAGTCTTCTGTAGTGACTTCTGCACACGCAGTTTGTAGCAGAGACATCATTTTAGCAGTACTGAAGGGTGGTTCAGTATTGTTCCGCGCTGCATAACCCTTTATTTGTGCCCAAATAAGCTCGATGGCGTTATACTGGCAATGGTAGGGAGGCAATCGAATAACTTCGTGTCCATGCTCTAGGGCTAGTTCATCGATTACATAGCGGAGCTTGGACGGCTTAGTTGCTTTTACTAGATTTAACAACTCAACTTTTAATAAAGATGGACTTGCATCCACACCATTTCTTACCAGCCACGAGACAATTTCTTGCTTTTTATATGCTTGAGTTGGTGGTTTATCAACTTGTACAGAATGATACGGTGCATTGTCCATTATAATTTTCGATGGGTTTTCTAAGCTGACTAGCAGCTTCTCAAACCACTCTTTAAAAACCTCAAAGTTTATTTCCTCATGGTAATCACTTGTAGTTTTAGAGGCGAATGCGAGGAGGCAGTTTTTATATTTCATTATTTTTTGTATTTTTATACCTAGTTAGTTAAAAGAATAATAAATAAATTTTTTATTATAATCACAACGTGGTTATTAATTTATGGTGATATTTCTTCACAAGTCATCATTGCATTCGATTCTACTTATCAGCTTTCGATTTTTAGAGTAACATCCCTAGTGTTTAAAAAGAAAAATGGTTAACTGACGTAACCTTGTAACGACGTTCAGTTCTTTAGATCAGAAATTGTTTATTATGTTTAGAATGGTTTATTAATGAAAGCAAATCGTAAAATTACTCGTATCGGTCATTATTACAATAAATATGTAATCGTAATTGAAAAAAGGTAAGCAATTGTGCAGTTCTAACAAAACGAAAAAATATGTTATTTTATGCCCGCCGTTACAAGGTTACGTTGTTGAATATTTGATGAATTGTCAAATGTTACCTATTAAAATGACTCCACTTTAATGCTGCTGATGATGCTGGCAACAAAAATGCAACGTGCGCTACTTTGGTTTACCATGAATACTGAATAATATAGGATAACATGTTGCCAGCAACACTGCAATATACCATGTTGTTAGCAACATGAACAACCGCAACACGAAAAAAATTTACTGAAGTAATGTTACGCAACTTTGAATATGCGCCAAGCGACATTACTTTTGCAAAAATTCACATTTATAGCTCGGTGGATTCTGACAAGTGTATATACGGCATTATGATAAAAATGTTACAAATGTTGCACACGGAAAACCGTGGAACCTGGAACGCAATACAAGTAACTTTTTTATTTTGACATTTTGAGTTAAGAATTAATAAAGTATTTATTTATTTTTTGATCCGAAGACCTAGATTTCAAGTGAACAGTGAACTTGTGTATTTACTAACCACTCCGATGTTAATGTCACAAGGGTGGCCGACAAAAATATTAAAGTACTTTTCTATAAATAAATTAAGACCCATGAGTAGTGCACATAATAATAAAATGGAAGATTCATGCATGTTGAAAAACATTAAAGCGTGCATTCCACCTTTAGACCTCAGCAGTCATAAAGGCCAAGCTGGAAGAATAGGAGTTGTTGGAGGATCATTAGAATATACAGGTGCACCATACTTTGCTGGGATAAGTGCATTAAGAGTTAGTGTTCCTAATTTTTGTGTATTAGAATAGAATTTTAATATAATTGCTAAGGATATTATTTATCTTTCCAGGTTGGGGCAGACTTGAGTCATGTATTCTGTACTAAAGATTCAGCCATTGTTATAAAGTCATACAGTCCCGAGCTAATAGTTCACCCTTTATTAGACTTTCCAAATGCTGTGACAGAGATATCACAGTGGCTTGAGAGGCTCCATGCAGTAGTCATAGGACCAGGACTAGGAAGACAGAAAGAAACATTCAATGTAGTTACAGAACTAATAGAGGTCATAAGAGAAAAGAGGATCCCACTACTTATTGATGCTGATGGATTGTTTTTGATTACTGAAAAGATACATCTATTAAAAGAATTCATGTCCCCAGTAATATTAACTCCAAATAAAATAGAGTTTGATAGGCTTTGTGCCAAAACAAATGGACCTTCTGGGTTGAGCCAGTTAGGAAAATATGTGACCGTATTTAAGAAAGGACCAATAGATGAAGTGTTCAGTGTAGATCCTGGTGTTCAATGGAAATCAAATATTGGTGGTTCTGGAAGAAGGTGTGGTGGACAAGGGGACTTGCTCTCAGGAGCTATTGCTATTATGATGAACTGGACCTTAGCCAACCAAGATAAAATTGAGATAGAGGCACATGGAGATAAAGTTTTACTAGCTTCATCTCTGTCATGTTATGCTGCAAGCCGTTTGATAAGAATGTGTAATGAGAAAGCTTTTGCAGTTAAAGGACGAAGTATGGTAGCTTCTGATATGATTGAGTACATCCATGAATCTTTTGAACAATTATTTGGGCAATAACTTTGGGTACTTATATATTTTCAATTTTTGTACTGCATTTAGTTTACTGAATAAGATTTATGTAAATGTTTAATTCATGTTATTCATGATCTATTAAGTATAAAAGGCTACAATAGTTTTATTGTGTTATTGTATATAAAAATAATAGGGTATTGTTGTATATGAAACAAATTTAAATAAAAATTACAAAAGTACAGGTATTTTTATAAAATATATGCTTACCTTAGCATCTAGAATAGGATCATCAAAGAAACCTTCTGGAATAGGCTGTTCTGGTCCTTGTGCACCTTCCATTTCTGATGTACTGGTTGCTGGAACATCTGAAAGTTTGGTTTTTTGTAATTTTGTAAAACTCATTGTTCTTGATCATAGGTATATTGTCATTGCAAAGGCTTCATCCCTTATCTTCTTGATTTGCTCAATATTATTGCTGTCAGAATGCAGCTTAACAGTTTCCCTGTCCCATGAGTCTGTATATGATTCATATTGATTGTTTAACTATTGTGTCTACTTTATGGACAGTTAAGTTGTTAATCAGACCATGTTCGTGTCTTTAGGGGCCACTGATAACAATGAGAAAACAACTTTTGCAATAAAATATATATATACCTATATCTGCAGCTCACAGCAGGTCTACTGTCAGAAAGTGATCCATCACAGTCTATGTAATGTCCCAGATATCTAGAGAACTACTTAATATAATTTTTTCCTTGTTTATCTTGCAGTTGGTTGTAAACCTTTATTTATTTATTTATTTATTTATTTATTTAAGGACAACCAACAAAGCATACACCAAAAATACATGTTAAAATCCCCATGTTATTATAACATTTTATAGTGTAGCCTTAATTAAAGGCTGCCACGGCATGCATTAAACATAGGATTAGGAAATATAGTTACAAAACATATTTAACTTATATATACAGATTATATAGTTTTAAGTGAACGAGAAAACAAAAGAAACCACACTATTAATTTTTCACTCTTAAGATAAAGCCCTATACAAGGCAGCCTTGAACTTATGTAAAGAGTAAGACATATCAATATCTACGCTGGGTGAGCATGACAGGCGACAAAATTGAATCTGCATTCTGTTAATGGTGGAAAAATGACCCAGATTGGTTTTAAAGCCCTTAGCGCGGAGCAACAGATACCTGGACCTACGAGCAAGCTTGTAAGGTACATACAAATTTATTTGACTTAGCAACCGCGAGCAATCAATATGGGTGTTCATTATTTTGTACAGGAACAGATGATCCAAGAGCATACGGCGATTTTCCAAACTCATAAGTTTGAAATGTTTCAAGCGTGTACTGTAGCTAGTTAGATTTCTGGCCCTACTGCAGTGATTTGACAAGTGCCAAAGAAATCTTTTCTGCACTGATTCCAAACGACGCTTATGTATTTCGTAGAGTGGAGTCCAAACTATGCTGCAATATTCTAAGCCTGATCTTTACAGTTACGTAGAATAAAACCCAACATCTTAAACCCCTTAGTAGCAATTTTATCAACGTGAATATTAAACCGAAGCTTATTGTCAATATAAACCCCCAAATCACGAATAACTTCATTTTCGTGAATAATTTGGTCATTTATTTTATAATTACGAAAGTACGGTCCTTTTTTCCTAGAAAAATGCACATGATTGCATTTATCAGCATTAAGCAACATGTTATTGTCCAAACACCACTGGGAGAAACGGTCTAAGTCTTCTTGGAGTTTATATGGATCCTGATTACATTCAATTCGTTTTATAATTTTTAGATCATCTGCGTATAAATATATCTTCGAGTGTACAAAACAAGACGCCACGTCATTAATAAATATATTGAAAAACAACGGACCCAAATGGGAGCCTTGGGGTACGCCTGTGGGTGTCAGAAACAGGTTTGACGAGTAACCGTTGACCACCACTTTAGCAGTGCGTTTAACAAGGTAAGACTCACACCACTTCAACAAGTTTCCTGCAATTCCGATTGTGTGTAATTTGTTAGTTAATATTTTGTGATCCACCCTGTCAAACGCCTTGCTAAAGTCGGTGTAGATTACATCTACAGGTGATCCACTGTCTACGGCGTAGACTAAATCCGATATAAAGCACGCAAGATTGGTTCCAGTCGAACGGCCCTTCATGAAGCCGTGTTGCTCAGGCATCAAAGTTTGTTTCACATGCCACGAGAGTATAGGGTAAACCAAAGCTTCGAATACCATTGCCAAAAACAGACAGAATAGATACTGGTCTATAGTTATTCGCGGCGGACTTGTCACCCGACTTAAAAATCGGTACTACTCGTGCTTCTTTCCAAGTCTTCGGAAAACAACCTGTGCTCAATGATTTATTATAAATCATGGAGAGAGGCTTTCCCAAAAAGTCACAACATTTTATTGCAAAAATGGAAGGCAGTCCGTCGGGCCCTGGCCCCTTATAAGGGTCAAGTCTCTTTAAAGCTTTAATTACTGAATCCGTGTTTAATGTCAATTGGGTCAGAAAATCAGAATGCTTACATTGCGCAATGCCGTATTTAGCCCTATCATCAACAGTATTGTCACTAGAATGTTTATAAACAGATGAAAAACATGAGGCAAATATGTTGCAGTTCTCTGCTCCGTTACTACCTTTGGCATCTTCGTAATGTACTGATGAAGGGTACGTACTGTTACCGTTACGTTTACTCTTTAAAAATGACCAAAAGAGCTTAGGGTTAGAAGTGATCGAAGATTCGATTGACTTTATATATTGCCTATAATTCATATGCATTAATTTTGAAACTCTGTCTTTTAGTAACCGATATGAGATTTTATCTAAGGGGTTTCCAAATTTGGAACAAAGTGTATGGTACTTATTTTTTTCTTGAAGCAGGCGTACAAGATCTCTGCTAAACCAAACTGGATACTTGCAATTCTTAGACCTAGTCTTAGGTACATATTTCTCAATAACATTATAGATGACTTTATAAAATGAGTCCACCATTGCGTCAACATTTTCACACTGTGAAAACAAGTCTTGCCATGATATTTCACTTAATTCCTGTAAAATATTGCTATAATCAGCTTTGTAGAACTTAAATTTTGGCTCCTCATGGTTAGGGCTTAAGGTTTCCTCATGCAAGTTACACAGCAGTTCGAATTCAAGGGGGGGATGATATGAGTCTATCTTGCTTAGAGGGGTTTTGGACATATTTAAACTCTTCACCGTGTTATCGGTCAAAACAAGATCGAGTATCTTATTTTTATGGTTATGCACACAATTGTATTGAGCTAAATTATTTAAACAAATAAAATCTAACAATTTCTGCTCATAAATTCCTTTTTTGTTTAATGAAGATGTAAGCGGTGCGCCCGGTGAGCCCATCCATTCAATGCTATTTAGGTTGAAATCACCTAATATTAACGTGGCATTAAAGTTTTCCAAGGCATTATTAGCATTATCGATAAAATGTTCCAAAATATGCTTTTGTACTGGAGGAGGAATGTACACCGCACAGATCAAAAGTTTAGCCGGTCGTTTGTTTAAACAAATGTCTACACACACCCATACGTCTTCACATTTACTCTCCCATTTAGTCACTCGATATGATCTTAACCTTTTAGACACTGCCACTAACACACCGCCACCCGATTTTTTGTTATGAAAACCACTGGACTCGCGATCCCGTCGATAGACCAGATATCGGCTGCAAAATAACTCGGAGTCTAATATGTCGCCCGCAAGCCATGTCTCACTCAGTACAATTACATCATAGTTGCACGTTAACACATTCAAGTAAAAATCTACAGTTTTGGTCCTCAAACCTCTTACGTTTTGATAGTAAAAATTAATTATATCAGAGAATGTAAGTAGTTAAGTATCGATTCAAGAATTTAGTTTACAGTCAGTACTCATTACGACCAAAAAAATTGAAATAAAAAAAGATCAGGTTAATATCTTCAATGTATCCATATTGCGAACAAATACCTTCTCAGATTCAACTGATTTACGCACAAAAACTCGTCCTCCGCGTACCCACACAAATTTATAATTAAGTTCTTTAGCTCGAAGTCGGGCTGCGGCGTGAAGGTTTTTGTTTTCCAATGTGAGATTCTCAGTGACAAATATCGCAATCTTCTTATCATCCAGGCCTAGAACGCTAGTGTTCAGCTTCTCATTTGGATGATCCTTGTTGTATTGTATAGCACCTGCTAGCAGGGTATCCCGGGTGCGTGGGGTGTTAAACTTCACCAGGATTGTACGTGGGCGAGAAGATTCAGGGTTCGACTTGGCAACTCGTGAACAATAAGATATGTCGCCATCGTTTATGGGAAACTTAACCACTTGTCCGAGTTGTCTGACAATGCTGACTACATTTTCGGCCTTGTGCTCTGGTACACACTGAAGTTCCAAGTTAGCCGACCTAGACCTTTAGCAGATTTAACTAATATCATGGAATAGTTTCTGTATCTTACACAAGCTCTTCTGTTAGCTGCTTCTTTTATAACTAGAACAGTTAATACACCCGAGCTACAAACAGGAATAACAGTTTTAAAATAATTTAGACTACAGTACATTACAAACCTTCATTACTAAGAGCTGGCGTAGAAAGGTTCAAAGGTGTCCTTTTGATTTCTTCATCATGGAATGAGATTACTTGAGGTGCAGTATTTTTAGGAATCGGAGGCATTTGTGTCTCAGCATTCTTCAGAATTCCTTTCAACCTTTTTTCAGGTGGTGCGTCACTGAGGGAACTCCCACTTTTATGTTTTATTTTCCTAACAGTGAAGTTATTTGTCAATTCCTTTAACTGTTTGGCCTTTTCAACATTCTCTCTGTGTTGTTTACTATTCATGTGTACTTGCCACACTTGTTCCGACCGCACTACTGAGTTACAAAGTATACACATTAACTGTCCAGTGTTGTTATACTTTGCAAGTGGGTTATCTATTTTTGTGGGTTTAATATGCTTCTTTTTCCGTTCAGCCATTAAGCGACGCATCTCTTCTTGCTTTTTTTGCTTCTCCATTTGCAAACGAAGCGCCATCCTAGTTACTTTTGTAAATATTAGACGAGGAAGACAAAATTAAGGTTTGATGTTCAAATTAACGACTGGCGATTTGGGTTTAACAAATTATATTTTACCACTTGAAAGGCAATTCCATGACAATGTCTTCTATTCTTGGAACAAAAATGTTACAAAAATCAGTCATAAATTAAGTATCAGAACCAAGAAACAATCAACAAAATTGGGAGTCACAAATTGACGACATTGACATTAACAACGACATGACTGACATGGCACTGACAGTGACAAAAATAAGTAGAGTATTGCTATCTAGCTAAAACGATTGAAAATAGAAAACCATTCCTGCCGTTGTTTACGTATCAAATGTAAATACAAGGAACGGTAAGCAACTTGTGTGATTTTTACACTTAATCACTTGTCTACATATTTCAGACCAAGCTAAACATTGCACGAATGCATTTTTATGTGCTATTAGTTTTCTTCTGTTCAGCGACAAATTGCTGCTTCAACAAGGTCTCACCTTACAAAACGAGGGAATTTTAATTACGTCTTCGATCATGGCGGCCCATTTTTACCCAAAGAAGACTTAACTAACCTAGTGCTCAGGAAATTTGGATGCACAATTGTAGTTACATTGTCATCCACATCCACAGACCAATGCTTGCCGCGGTTGGTCTGTGGATGGGTGACCATCTTTACATACCAGACTCCTCCGTGCCTCGGAAAGCACGTTAAGCCGATGGTCGCGGCTGTCATTCGTGGATCTTTGACAGTAGTTACGGGTAGTCAGAAACCCGAAAGTCTGACAACCAGTCTTACCAAGGGGTATCGTATTACCCAGTAACTGGGAGGTCAGTAGGTAGTCGCTCCATGTAAAGTACTGGTATTCAGCTGCATCCGGTTAGACTGGAGGCCGACCCCAAGATAGTTGGGAAAAGGCTAGGCATATGATGATGAAGTGTAATTACATTGTGGCATAGTGTTATGCTAGACGCAGCGACTTTTGTCGCAGGCGACTCCCTGGCGAGTTACTTTATTTGAAACACAAGAGCACTCCCTCTTCCCTTCCTAGGCAGTCTGCACTGACCTGTATTATACAAGTGTATGATAGAGGTCAGTGGCAGTCTCATTATCGAATGTATTTTATATTTATTTATTATAAAACACCATGTAGATGGCACGAGTTAAAGTAGGTACATACATACTAATTCCATGATGGCACGCAATCCAACTCGACCGGGGAGAGCTGGAAATAGAGGAAACACTGACCTGTATATACAAGTAGAGGTCAGTGAGAGTAAAGCAACATTTTAGTATCTCGGTAGATATGCTTGCCAATTTAATAATAAGCATGCAAATTTTCAGTAGATTAGTCATTTTTTAAGTAGTAGATAGTCATTTTTTGTCAATATTATAATATTTTTCCCTAGTTATCTCAAAAGGCAGTTGTAATCCCTATCTTTAAATCTGGAAGTAAAGACGTAAATATCCTTAATTCCTTACTCCCTCAAATTCAAAAATACTAGAGAAAATTATAAACAGTAGACTAGAAAAAACAACATCTTATCCCCTGCGTAATTTGGTTTTAGAGCCAAACTGTCGACAGCCGATGCGGTGCATAGCCTGAGTGGTTATATTTCAGAAGAACTCGGCCTTTGAGTATTAATGTTCTGTGAACTCGGCAACGGTAACCAGACCCTGGGAGTCTTTCTCGATTTAGCCAAGGTCTTCGACGCGGTGTCTGTTTCTGTTCTTCTGAACAAATTAGAGATCATTGGTATAATGGGAACGCTACCGAAACTTTTTACTGACTATTTAGATCACCAGTACCGATGTGTTAGCGCTTGGCCACATTAAGGCGCGGGCGCGGGTCGGCAAACTCAAACATATGAACTTCCTTGGAAGTGTCCATAGTGGGCACGCGGACGCGGCAACGTTGCTGTTTGTACGGCAATTGCCGTTTCGTACGGCATTCAGGCTCTTTTAAGACGAATTGTACAGTATACGGCAGAGTGATCATTGCCGTACGTTAAAATACGGCAATCAGGCAATCATAGCATAAGGAAGTATTGGTTATACCATTAGCTACTTTATTTACGAAATGCAGTAAGATTTACCTCAAACGAAATTAAATAAATTGTAGATAAAACGTAATCAGCGTTTGTATAAAAATGAACGCAACTCTACATTATTGTATTGTCTTTGCTGTTCGGGGAATTCCCTAATCCTAATCGGTAATTCGGTATAGGACAGTTACATAATACCACTCCTCTGTGCTGATGGTGATCTCCGGGATCGTTTTAGTGAGGTAAAAATCCCACACTCCCCGACGTCCCTTCCCGGAGGTCGGCCTTTTGAAGGTTTCCCCCGACAACAAAAAAATAGGTAATGTTGTGGATTTGATGGGAGGAGAGGAGTGATCTGTGGTGCCTTTTTCTTTCAAATCTATAGGTTCAGTGGCATCTTTTTCATAAACAGAAGGTTTTTTTGGTTTTTTTGTTTCATGTCTATATTTTTATTTGACATGTAAATAAAAAAATGTACGGCAATTTTTGATTCAATAAGCTGTTGCTTCCCTACGACTAGGCACTCCTTGCTGTTCTCCCCATCGCTGTCACTGTGGCGAAGATGTCAACAGCCTCGGACACCACGGCTTGTCTTGCAGCCGAAGTGCGGGTCGCTTAGCGCGGCACGCGAACATTAATGACATCATCCGACGAGCTCTTGTCACCATCGGCGTTCCAGCTGTTTTAGAACCCAATGGCTTGGCACGCAATGATGGCAAGAGACCGGACGGTATGTCTTTATTTCCATGGAAGGTGGGTAGGCCTTTAGTGTGGGACGCAACGTGTGTCGATACTCTTGCGCCATCCCATCTTCCTGGCTCGGCGTGCTGTGCTGGCGCTGCTGCTGCGGCTGCGGAAAACCTCAAGCGGCGAAAATATGTTAACCTTATTGGAAATTATATTTTCGAGCCGTTTGGGGTTGAAACTCTCGGGCCGTGGGGTCCGAGTGCTCATGGTCTTTTTAAAGAAATATCTAAACGGCTGGTTGACACTTCCCGTGACCCAAGGGCTGGCTTTTACCTTGGCCAGAGGCTGAGCATCGCGATACAACGTGGTAATGCCGCCAGTCTCTTGGGTACATTACCAGTCGACAGCGATGCGGATGAATTTTTCGACGCTATTGTTTAATAGTCTGTATAGTTTTAGTTAACTTAGAATTTAATTTTAATTTTGTTATTTATTTAAGTCAAAGTTTGAATAAGCTTATTTTATGTGTTGCATACGGTACCAACAAATGACCAGCGGCAACATTTTATTTTATTTTTTTTATTATTTTATTTTATTTTTTTTATTTTATTATTTTTGGAAAACTTACAGCTAATCTGACACAATAGTTACTAAATTTTTAACATGATGATGGCCAATTACAAGTTTTCACATATAGAATATCAATTAACTATGTAAATACTAGGTAACAGACAGTGTTAATTTAGTATACTGTATATTCGTATATAATGCAAGGGCTATGTTAATTTGTCGAAGAAGTGATTGCAAAGAGCCTTCTTTAATTTAGGCACACTAGTATTAAAAAGATCTATGTCAACTTCCTGGCAGGCTTCATTATACATACGGCTCGCCCTAATCATGTACGAGTTTTGTCTGTAAGTTGTTCTTGTTGTTGGTATGTGCAACAATCGAGGTTTACGCAGAAACGGAGAGCATACGCGCAGCCCAATTTTGCTCAGCAGCTCAGGGGTGTCGTTGGATCCGTTTGCAATTTTGAGTAAAAATGCTAAATCGGAGATTTTTCTTCTTTCATAAAGTGGAAGAACATGAAATTTTTTACACCGCACGTTGTAATTAGGTAGGTATGTTTTGGAACGAAATTGAATGTACCTAAGGAATTTTCTTTGTATGCCCTCTATACGATCGATATGAGTATTATAGTTAGGGTTCCAGACTTGAGAGGCATACTCGAGGTGACTACGAACAAAGGAGCAATATAATATCTTAAAAGTCTTGATACTTCTAAAATCAGACGAGACCCTGCAAATAAAACCTAGTGCTTTCGATGCTTTGTTGACAATATTATTAATGTGACTGTCGAAAATAAGCTTTGTGTCGAAAGTAACCCCGAGGTCTTTGATAGAATTGACCCTGGCTATTGGGGTATCTAAGAGTATGTAAGGAAAATAGAAAGGGTGAGGTTTGCGAGTGAAGGAGCACACATAGCATTTGGAGACGTTTAAGTCCAGCTTATTAATATTGCAGTAGGTTTGAAAGTTATCAAGATCCTCCTGCAGTAAGAGAGCATCTGCATGGGTGGCAACCTGATTCATGATCTTGATGTCATCGGCATAAAGCAATATTTTAGAGTTTCGAAAACAGGAAATCACGTCATTAATAAAAATATTAAATAAGAGGGGCCCCAATAACGACCCCTGAGGAACTCCCGAGGGAATACGCATAGCTCTAGATGAGTAACCGTTCAGCACCACAGTCTGACATCTGCCCTCAACATACGACGCGAACCACCTGAATAGGTTACCCCTGATACCCATGGATAAAAGTTTACGCATTAAGATTACATGGTCAATTCGATCGAAACATTTGCTGAAATCGGTATATATAACGTCGACCTGGGACGGAAGGGACATGGACTCTGATAGAAAATCACTAAAAATAACCAGGTTGGAAGTGGTAGACCGGCCTCTTGAGAACCAACATTGGGGTTGGGGCGCGGTCAGCGCCGGCGCAGGCGCGCGCGGGCAGCTTGGCGCGGGCAGCGCGCGTGGTGCGCGCGCTTATATTTTGACAAACACTGGACCAGGGTGACTAGATAGACTAGATTCAGTATTTTAAGGCGAAAGCGCCAGGGTAGCCCGCGAAATTTAATTTTATTTAGGTTTTTTGCAATTTGCTGGTCAGTATTAAGTTATACGTTGATTAATATATGATTAGCGGCCGTAACAAATATGTATTTACATAATTATAATCATTAAAGTCATCAACACAACTCTCTAAGACCACGTAACCCCAAAGAATAACTGTTTCATGAAATCGTCATTCTTTGGGGTTATGTGATCTTAGAGAGTTGTGTTGATGACTGGTCATCAACCAATCACCGAATGCCTCGCTGACAGCCTAGAGTCTCAATGCTCTCCCAGCTCTCAACCAGTAGACCAAGCGCACCTCAACAAGGTGAACGCTGAAGTCGAACGTAGAGCCTTCCTCCTGCCAGTTGAAAACCCTGATGATCCTCTGCCGGGAGTCACTCCTGACGAAGTGCAAGACATCATTAAAGGGCTCGAAACTTGTAAAGCTCCCGGTTCGGACGATATCACCAATAAAGTGTACAAACTCCTCCCCGCCCCCCACATTCTGCTTATGACCGTCATCTTCAATGGCGCTCAGAGCAACAACATCTTCCCCCAAGCGTGCAAAGAAGCCGCAGTTATCGGTATCCCAAAGTCAGGCAAGCCCAAGTCTAAGCCCTTTAGTTACCGCACCATCAGTTTGCTCATCAATGTCTTTGGCAAAATTTACGAGAGGCTTACTTATATAAAAGCGTCTCAGGGACTATGCCGAAGCAAAGAGCCTTATCCCCAACGATTAGTTTGGTTTCCGAACTAAACTGCACTCGTGCATCCATCAGGTCCACCGCATCGTTGAGCACATCAGCGCTGACTTCCAGCCCGATGTCGCGCGTCACCAGGCGCTTTGTTCGACATAGCAAAAAATTCGACAAAGTCTGGCACAATGACTTATTATATAAGCTCTACCTACTAGGAGTGCCAGACCGTCTCGTGCTCATCTTACGAGACTATCTGTCGGATCGCACTTTCCGCTACCGTATCGAAGACGCACTCTCCCCCCTCACCCCATTCGTGCCGGAATCCCCCAGAGTTCCGTATTATCCCCTTCATTCACCCTGTTCGTCAGCGACATTCCCAAGAGTAAAACAGCTCAGTTGGCTCTTTTCGCCGACGACACTGCCATTTACTGTACGAGTCGCAGTCAGGGCTCTATCGCTCGCACTCTCCAGACCTCCGCAAGTGCCTTAAAAGGCGATTGGTTCCGGAAATGGAGAATCGAGGTCAACCCCGATAAGAGTCAGGCGGTACTCTACTCGAAACCGCGCCGATTCCTCCACAGGGGGTGCCCTTAGCGTGTAGTCGCTTAGTTTTTAAGTTTTGTGCCCTGACTGGAGGTTTTAATTTATTTATTTAGCCTCGACGTGTTTTTTAAGGAATTTTTCACTTTTTGTATGAAAAATTACTTCCCACATGTTGAGTTTTAGGGGTCTATGGTTCTCATAAAGGGGGTCGAAATTTTCATTATTTTTGCGATAGGACACACCATTTTCGAGATATACAGGGTTATTGGTAAAATATTAACAACCTCTTAAAAGGTCATTGTACTCATCATTATGAACAACATGGGACGAAACCTGAAATCGCGAAAAAAAAATCAGTTGTTCCCTATATTTTCATTAGTTATACGAACATAAATAAATGTAGGGAATAGCTGAATTTTTTTTTTCGCGATTTCGTTTTTGGTCCCATAGTAAAAGTTGTTCATAATGATGAGTACGCAATGACCTCTTAAAAGGTTGTTAATGTTTTACCAATAACCCTGTATAAGCAAAAGAAAAGGAAAAAACCGGCCAAGTGCGAGTCGGACTCGCACACGAAGGGTCCCGTACCACAAGGCATAAAACGCCGAAAAAAACGTTTCATAAAAATTTAACTTTATTTTATTTTTATTATTTTTTGGTATAGCGGTAACAGAAACACATTATCTGTGAAAATTTTAACTGTCTAACTACCACGGTTCATGAGATACAGCCTGGTGACGCCTATCGTGATTGAAAATAGTCGATTTAGATAGACAATCGAATTTTTGGAGATAAACGTCAAATTCAGAATAGCAAAATAGACATTTTCAATAGAAATAACTCAGTGCCATCTTATTGCTTTTAAACTAAACAAATACTTCTTTTGCGTTGTTTTTTTTTTACGATTTTTTTATCACAATAGTAGTAATAGCGGCTGCCGGCTGCACGACGTAATACATGCTGACCGAGCATCACTAACTAGCTCTCGTTAGAGAGTAGTATATTCCTTGCTAACTGGTTTGCGACTTGCGTCGTGTGAACAGCTCGGACACAATTTCCGTACACTTAGAAATAGACACTACTCAGACAAAAAATCCGTACAAGTGCACGTACGTAGTCTAAACGTACCTTAATTTTTAATTTAGTTTTTACGATAAACTCAATGCTATTCTTCTATCACTTTCTAGCATGAAGCACAGGATTAACCTAGTTCAGGCAAATTAGCAACTGTGCGCTCAATTGTGCGCTATTTTATTTGTTAGGATATTCATTGTAAATGGATCCCGTTTTAATAAATTAACGAATTATATAAGTACTTTATATTTATTTTTTGTTACTGAAAACTGTACTTTGAATCATTCTAATTTTGTTGCTTTGAGCCCCTTGAGCTGTGGCTCGGGGGTACCATAAAAGTTTCGTTTTCACACTTTATCGTTAAAAAATTAACAAAAAAATGTTTAGAATAATATAATTTTATCCATCACCACTCGTGACTATAGAAGATCTAAGAGATTTGGCATAAGTGGTTTTTCTAAATTGCTCGCTGACAATGGCTTCCTTTGCTGTCCTAAGCAAGTTACGCTCTAAACGACTGTAACGGACTTATTTTGTGAAAATTCAAATTCTGTCATAGACGCTAAAATTCTATAGAGTGATGTCAATTTCGGGTTAGTTTTTGGTGCTTCAGTTGGTAGTCGCCAATTTTTTTCGGATTTTCAAAGCTAAAAACTTTAAATAATTTACAATTGCTTGTAGTTTAATGTTTAATCTATTTATAAAATAAGTTTACTTTTATCATCTTCGCTGTACAATTATTAAAACTATAAAACCGGGCTCGAAACCCAATTTTCCAAGATCGCTTATTTGTGGTTCAGTGTGCTGTGTTTATCCCTCATGCTGTGATATTTCAGCGCTATTTTAGTTCTACAATGGACATCGACGTTAGTAAAGAAAATATTCAACCAGTGAGAGGTGGTAGAAACCTTGTGCAATTGGGTACAGCGTTGCAAGCTCAGTCGGATGTTGAGGCCCAGAGACAGCTGCAATTGCAAAAAGAGTAAAGTTTTTCTTAACTTATTTTTAAACCTATACTTATAGCTATAATTTTATGTACTTATAAATGTAAAGGCATCTTTTTTATCCCTATTATCTTCCTAAGCAAAAAAATAATATTTACTTGCTTCTTACATATTTTGTGGTGATATTTCGTATGCATGCTAGCATTATGACTTGATTTGGATGATTTTCATCATAAATAACCAATTATTTCTTTGATTGCGCCGGCAGGGAACATGAAGCCGCTATCAGACTATATCAGGGCACTGATCCTTTGGATCCCTGGTTCAACTATATCCAGTGGGTTGAGCAGTGTTTTCCCAAACATGGACATGAAGGGCATATTGATAAGTTAATAAAAGACTGTCTACAGTTATTTGAAAATGAAAAAAAATATTATCAAGATAGGAGATTTGTTAAGTTATGGATAAAATATGTAAGTGCCAATTTTTACCCACTGCTCAGTATTGCAGCTCCGGACTCATGTCAAATTCAAGCACAGTATTATTAATTACACTAGTCTATTACCTTCTACTACTGTGATCTTCTTAGACTGATGAACCTCCTTATCAATAGACAAAATAGATTTTGATATGAAGCACCATGTTAAAATGACTTATTCCATGAACTAGTCTCTCCAGGGTAATCTGATTAATTATTTAGTTTTGATTTTATTTGGTAAACATACTAATAATGCCTTGCAAAACTTAATTAAATTTAGTAAAATATAAGTATGTTCTACCAACTCTTCATAGTACAGTGTTGTTGTATTATGTTTGCTATAGTGTGATGTTTAATTTGTAGGGTGACTGTCTCTCCAACCCCTTGGAGATATATCAAAGGCTTTATAATACTGGTATTGGCGTGGAATGCTCAGAATTCTACCGTGCTTGGGCATGCTACTGCGAGGAGTCTGAAGACTATAAGAAAGCCAATCAGGTGTACATGCTAGGTCTTCAGGCTAATGCCCAACCTTTGGATGAACTGGAGCAGGCACATATGTGAGTGTTATCTGTAAAAATTATGGAACAATATTGGGTGCCATTTTAAACAGCATTTCTATCTTATGTTATCTCTTGTCTATAATGAAATGAGGTTTAATACCATGAGATTTTAAACAGGAAGGGCTGAAGGAGTCAAAATTATGAGTTCTTGTTTATTTAAAAGCATGCAACTTTCAGCATACCTTTGAATTATTCCCCAGTGATATGCATTATCAGACTCAATTCAGTGTCAGACAAGTTTAGCACATAGTCCCCTTTTTTATAAACATCAAGAGATTTTAATCATGAATTAGCTTTAAGCAATTTTTATAAATAAACCCATGATATGATTGTTAAATCAATCAAAACAAGCAAACTGATTGATAAGCATAAAACTACATACATTTTCATTAAATTTGTGTTGTGAGGTTAACCCACTAACCACTGACTTATTGTGACCTCTTATGACCTTAAGTCTAGTGTTACTATACCAGACTGAAACCTTAGGAAAGATCTCATTTAGTTCAGTTTTTCCACAAGGCTCTAGTAATTTGATGAATTCAGAATATTGGCAACAAGCCAAGGATATCTGATGTGTTCAGTGTTCTTTTACAATTTCGGCTATGTTGTAAAGCTAAAACTGGTAACCAATTGTTAACATTCAATTCAACAATAATGTATTATTATATTAGAAGCTCTTCAATTTATAGCAGTCACTCATATAACATGGTTTTCAGGAACTTTCAACTCTTCTTTGCACAAAGAATGTTACATGATGACTCCCCTACGAAAAGGAAGGCAGCATCAGCTCTGGCTGAGACAAGATTGGCTCTAACATCATTGAAGTCATTCAAGCGGCGTAACATTGCCAATGTGCCTATACAGAGGGTTGGGGACAGTGTTAGGAGTTCTGTTCCTGGGGTTGTGAGACAGCAAACAGGCAACTATGAAAATAGGCTACCCAACTCAAATGTGATGGTCAACGTTTATGAGGTAAGAATTTTAATGTCTTAACTAGTCGTGAATTTTACTAACAATAGTTAGATAAGATTGCCATCAATACAAATAACAGTATGTTACTCAAGGCAACTACATGACCTAAACCGCAGTCTTTTTCGGACTGCATAGAAAAGAAAGAGAAGGATGTCACAATGCTGGTACTTTATTGCAAAATATGAAACAATTATCTATTTACAAAAAATCTATTGTTTGGACTAAAAAATTAAAACACTTGTGCTTGAGTATGTTGCTTGTAGAATTATCTGACAAAAAATCATAATGATTGTATGTATACTAGTCAAAACAAAATAAGGGCAACCATGTATTTTCTGTATTCTAATAAATGTGTTGGGTTTGAAGGTAGATAAATAATTAAATTGAATTAGCTAGCTAATTTTTAAATTTAAATTTATTGGTAGATAAAAGAACATCTGATTAGGTTTTTTCATTTTTTGTATAAAATGCAATTTCAGCAAAAAATACATTTAATAAAAAAAGAGGTTAGAACAAAAATGTCGAAAAATTTCTGTCTTTTTTGCACTTTTGTATTATCGTGTCTGGCCTCCTCTTTTTCGAACACATTGTTGAAGCCTGGATGGCACACTCTCTACCAGATGTCGCACTGTCTCTTCCGAAAATTGTTCCCAGCTTCACTTGAGCATGTTAATGAGCTGTCGTTCATTAGGTATGGGTTGATTTGTGTCCTGGACACTACTTCTTAACAAATACCACATGTATTGGATGGGGTTAAGGTCTTTTGGCAGGCCACGACAAGACAGGCATACCAGCCTCGTCTAGGGCTTCCCTAGTGACTCTGGCTGTATGAGCACGGGCATTGTCGTGCATTAATGTGAATCTTGCACCAATTTTTTGTGCAAATTGCACCACATGAGGTCTTATTATCTCCTCAATGTATCACACAGCCGTTACCGTGCCTCCGCTGAGTATTGCGAGTTCGGTTCGACCTGATAGAGAGATTCCTCCCCATATCATGACATTGGGACCCCCAAATCTGTCACATTCATGGATACAAGCATCCGAAAATCGCTCACCTTTTCGTCAATGCGACGATCATCACTAAAAAATTTCACTGATGAGTAGTGAACAATACTGTGCTCCATTCGCTTATGTCCCAGTCCATGTGCAGCCTTGCGAATGATAAAATCGGTTTGCACGGTGTACCTAGTCAATGGAATCCGCACTACGTGTCTCCTAGAAAACTGCTGGTCTTCATGTAACCGATTTCTAATCGTTAGATCACCCACGCGGGTACCGGTCGCCTGGCGCAAGCGATTTTGTAAGGCGCGGGCGGTGACGACGCGCTCTCTTCGCGCAGTCAAACGTATGTAGCGGTCTTTCTGTGAGAGGTGGTTGCTCGTTTCCTGCCAGCAGTGGCGTGCATTGCATAAAGGCATTTAAGCAGTGCCTACCTCGAAAAATCACCATAAGCCTGTCAATTAGGTACATTAATAGTGTGTGTTCCCCGCAATTTAGAAACTCACTAAACCATCATAGGTACCTATCAGAAACAAACAATCTTCATACAAACGTACGCGCGGTGCGCGGCAGTAGGCAGTCGCCCGACGGCCTACTCGGCTCCCGTACCGTAATATTTGAACAAGGTCATTCATTGGTCTAGTATTCGTTCAAATTAATACGACGAAATTAAATATCATGTATGTCCTACGCATAATCCTATGACGTTCGACCTTCGCAATTTATCACCCTTAGGTAGGCAGGCCTACTCTACTAACCAACTTATTAAGAATGTTGTCGTATTTTGGCCGCGCGAAGAAAGAAAGGGATGGATAATAGAGAGCGCGTGGCGTGCGACGCGCGGAAGGAGATATTTCATTCCATACTGATCATACATTTGTTAATGTTTGTGTTATAACCGGCGAGCGCGCGCCATTTTTATTGTAGATGTTGGTTTGTTTTGATTACAAAGTGTTGAAAAAAAGAAATTGCTGTGTTTATTGTGTTCAAGTTTGAGGTGCTGTGTGAGCAATGGATAAACTAAAGTGCTTAGATTGTGGCGATAAATCGCTTTGTATAGACAAACTGCGGACGAATCCTTTCCGTACCTAGGTTTTCGTATGTTGACAAGATAAATTGTTTCATTTTCAAGACTGACAAGATTTTTTGCCCTTTAAAGTTCATAGAAGGCACATAGAACCATAAAAGGTGAGAACATAATTTGAACATTCAAAACAGATAATTTTGTTGTTTCTGATTAGTGACCGTATAATTATGTCTGACTAGACCAGGCGGCCTAGTGCCTACCTATTCTAAAAAGCAATGCACGCCACTGCCTGCCAGATTCCCGTCTTCTGGTTACACTCCCAGTCTCTTGAAATCGATTCCAAGCATTCTAGATCGCTCGCCTTGAAAAGCCAAGCTGTAAAGCTACAGAACGCTGCGAATGTCCCTCTTGGATCAATGTGATGGCTCTAGTTGCGGTTTGCAGGTCCATGTCTTCGAAGCCTCGGCATAGCGCGAAATGTTTATTCACGTTCCAACTTAGCAAATGTAAGACTGTACACAAAAGAATCCAAAATTTAATTGACTTAAGAATTCGTCTTAGAACAGGGTAAATTCAAGTGGTTACAAAAAAAAAACAGTCGCTTTTAAATAATTAAATCAGTGCGGATGTTAAAATTCATAAGCGGCCCTTATTTTGTTTTGACTAGTATATATTAGTATGGTTTTTATTGTAAAAAGAAAGTTTTTAGAGGTATCTTCATGATTTTTTTCTATCATATCAAATTAGTTGTATTTTGTTTTTAACACACTATCTACGTAGCATAAAAATATCCTGAAGAATATCATATATTTCTCTCATTTTGTTTACTGTAGTCGATCATATACTTATATCGTTTCTAAAACTTGCGTATTTTGCGTTTAGGTCCTGTAAGCCCCTTAAAACAATTCTGGGGACTCGTGGCTAAATAATAATAGCCGCACGGTTCGATTTGTCAGGTTAAGCTACGCTTACAGCGGTCGGTCCGTGGATGGGTGACCATCTTTACACACCGACGCCCATCTGTGCTTCGAAAAACGCTTTGACCTGTTAGTCCTGTCTGTGATTCGTGGATCTTTGAGTCATTACGGGTCGTCAGAATCCCGAAAGTCTGACAACCAGTTTTACCAAGGAGTATTGTATTGCCCAGTAACTGGATTGTGGAGGTCAGATAGGCAGTCGCTTCATGTGAAATACAGCTAGTTCACCCTGAATCAATCACTGATTTGTGTCCCTATTTGATTGTGTTTTCAATACTTTCATAAACATTATTCCCAATAGGATGCTCCATCAACCTCACAAGCTGCTATCCCTATTACTGAAGACCCAGGTCCAGCATCCTTGGTTCAAGCTTGTAGTAATGTTGAAAATCAGAAAGAAGTTGGGATATGGACCAACCCCAAAACCAAAATGGTACACACTAATGTTGTGCCACATCAACCTTTACCATTTACACGTAAGTAATACTCATATAAGATTTATGTAGTCATACATTTTTCAGCTAGACTATTGTGTAATATGGAACTTTGACTATAAATGTGTTTGAATATTTTTTTCAGCATATGAAGATGAAGATGACGTTCTAAGGCTTCCAGCTCATCACACGCCTTATTGTATGGATGACTTATCATTTACTGTGCCTCTATGTGTACCTGATCCCCCAGATTCAACGAAAATTCCTTGTTATAATAAGTCACAGGTTAACATTTTTATACATTTATTTTTTTAAATTAATTAATTGTGAACAATATTACTAATTAACAATATAATTTTTGATAGGTGTATGTTAATGACCAAGAATACAGTTTAGAAGAAATAAGATCTAGAAAATATAATTTAGAGAAAAAAGTGAAGACTGAAAAAACTGAAGTTGAAGCTCCACAAAATTATGAAAATATTAATGAGACACTGGCCCAGTGCAGTGCTTTAGAAACGTTAGCTAATTGTGCTTTGGACACGGAGCAGGATCATTTAGGGCAACTGATGCCTTTAACCATGCCTACATTACAAAACATCACAAAAGTAACTAACATGCATTCACCTGGTGAACCAAAAGTGTTAGTAAATTTAGATTCTCAAGAATTTAGTGAGCTAACTGCTAAGAAAGTTGATGACAATTATAAACCAGGGTCAAGTATGTCTGATAAAGAAAATGAAATGCTCACTTCAAGTAATAATTATGGCAATGAAAATGCCATACCAAATTATGGCAAAAACAATCTGATGGAAGAATTCAATAGGAGTTTGATGGGTAATCTCCTTGGCGATTCTGTAACAGTAAACACTAAAGAAGCCAGATGGGAACTTAGAAATCTTTTCAATGACAATGGTAAATCATCTTTTACAATTTTAAATGTTTTGTTACAAGTATATTGAACATAAAGTAATAATATTATAATTTTATATGTGTTACAGAACCATCAATGGTACAGCCTGTAGTTCAGCAATTTGAAGTTCACAATTTCGACATTCACGAAGATAGATCTATTACAATGGCTGTCAATACTAAGAAGAAGCAAGAGCTTACTGAAATGAAAACTGTGCCTCATGACAAAGAGAATGCTTCTAAATTTCAAGCGCCTATAACTGCTGGACAGCACAATGTATGTTAATACAATGCCTGTAAGTTCTTTACTTGTGATTGCTTAAAAAAATAACACAATCTTAATCATTTGTTGTCAGGTTAACAAAACTGCTTACTATGAGGAGTCTTCCTGTACACAAGTTTTCAATTTCAATATAAAGAATGCTAGTACGCCGAACATGTCTCAGTTCAAGAAACCATCCTCCTGCAATGATCAGTCAAGTAAATTTCCATCTGTGCCAAAATTTTGTATGGATGAGAGTATCATAGAACATCATGACCATGGACTTACAAAGAGGGAAGAAAGTTCTAAACAACATGCAACTGATCAGCATGCCACTGTAGACATCCAAGGAGCAGGACTCTCTGTAATCATGGAAGCTACAAGAGAATATAACAGGTATGAAAGATTCTTCAACCTCAAAATGTTCATAAGAAAAAAACAAATTTGAATTACTGCTTTCAATTATTTCAGTAAATCGGGATCTAGTTCTTCAGGACAGTCAACAAGAACCAACTTCACTGCCTACACAACAAACTACGACTCTATGTACAATAATAACGACCCATCACAGCAACCCACTACTTCAAAAAGGAGTTCAATATCCTCTCAACCTAGACAGCTGAATGGACAGTTTGCCAGAATCCACCCGCAAAAGCGAGAGATGTCGGAAAACAAAGCCGCTGCATCTACGTCAGCACCATATCCCTCGCATGACCATCAGTACCAAAAGCCTATGCCACCTAATTACAATGGCTACTCTCCACAGCAACGGTCAATGCATGCAGCACATTACCAGCAAAATTATAGTTATCAACAGAACTATTCCAATAACCAGATGATGGCTCAGCAGCCACAACAGGGCTATGTCAGCCCTAATTCTAATGCTTACCATAGTCCACAACACACTGGCATGCAAAGTCCTCATGCCATTCCGCCCGGTTTTCAGAGTCCAACTTACTCCAATCAAGTTGGCTATCATAGTCCAGGACATGCAATGATGAGTCCTCAACAGAATTATGCTGGCCGTCAGGATTATCATAGTCAAACTGATAGGCAGCATATTTATGTAAATCAGCAACATCAACAACAACAGCAACACCAACAGCAACAACACCAACAGCAACAACACCAACAGCAACAACACCAACAGCAGCAGCAGCAACAACACCAACAACAGCAGCAACAACAACAGCAACCAGCAGTTTTTCAAAGTCCTCCACATCAGGCACAATATCAAAATGCACAGTACTATCAGAGACCCAGCCCAGTAGCTGCACCTCCTACTCAAGGCTACAACCAACAGGGCTACGTGCATAATCAGTACAACAACTCAAACATGTATCCCAACCATTCAGGCAACCAAAGCTTTAATGCAATGCAAAATCCATACAGACAGCATCCTAAGCAAATGGTTGACAATTCTCCAGCTGGGTATGGGTCTCAAAACAACCAGTCGTTCCAGATATATCAAAGTCCTCAGGCTCCTCAAAGCAATTACCGCAGTCCTGCGGCGCTTGGTGCAAATGTCCCACCAGAGGCTTCTGAGATGCACTTGAGACAAGAAAATGCTGCAGCAGCAGATTTAAATGTATCAAGTAAAAACAATAGCGTGCCTAAAAATGTGCCAACACACAAGAGTCCTACATCTGCACTGAGGAATGTGAGACATGACCAACCTAATCCAGTGAAGATTGGCCAGAATTCACCAGATATTGGTTTTTCAAACCAGTATCTAAACTTCATTTCAAACAGAAATGAACCCAAAGATAATGCCAATACTCCAAAATTCACGAATAGTCCGAGTATTTCTCAAAAGATGCACAAAAATTTGTATGTATCCAGTCCTGAGCAGGCTCAGATACCCCCCTCGTCTGGTATGTCTGATTCTGATAGTAAAGATGGTATGACGACTGCACAAACAGGAACACCTATTCAATCTGCTAAGGTATCCCATGCTGTTGACAAACAAAAAGATATTTCTAAGAGGCAGTTGGATTTTGAGCACAGAGTTGAATTTCAGTCTGAGGACAGCAGAGACTCTGTCAGCAAAGAGAGTAGGATCTCAGCAGTTTATTCTAGACATTCAGACTTACAGTCTGATGGATATGGAATGGATGTGGATAGTGAAAATTCCATGGAGTGTGCTGCATTTAAATCTACTCATTCTATATCCTTAGTAGAAACCAGTGACATACCTAGGCCAGCTGATATTGAATTCCCAGCATTAATTGATCCATTCAGTAAAAAACTTCTGAATTCTCTGCTAGAATATGTTAAATTCCCAAATAAAACTCATGCAGATGGATATGTTGAAGTGAGATCTGTTCCTAAGGTACAACTGGCAACTGTTGTAAGTGTTGGACACAGTAAATTATCTATTGAAAAGCAGCTAGGCAAAGGAAATTACGGTGCAGTTTTTCTTTGTCTTGATTTACATAGTAATAAATCTGTAGCTGCGAAATATCAAAAGCCGAGTCGACCTTGGGAATTCTACATTTGTCAGGAAATAAAATCAAGAATAAAAGACCCATTCATGGTAATTTTTTTTTGTCATCATTATTATAATGTTTTGATATTGATTGTTTTTTCTTATAATATTTTTGCGTACAGCTTCCAGGGTACATGGATATTACGACGGCCTTTTTAGGAGATAACGCTAGTTTGTTCGTGTCGGAATATTCCAAATATGGATCTCTGTTAGACGTCGCTAATAAAATCAGGGCTGCTACCTCCAAATGTATTAATGAATTTATCGTCATTCTGCTGACATCAGAGATGTTGTCGATCATTCATTATCTACATAAAGCGCAGATTATTCATGCTGACATCAAGCCAGACAACTTTTTGTTGATGAAAATGTAAGTATAGCAATCTATTTAATTATGATTTTATTTTTTTCTCGGCGTTACGAAACGTCCATTTTTATAGCATTGTGATTTTATGAAGTATGTAGTAGCTTGGCTTCAAAAAAGCCCCTAGTTACATTCCAGTTTTGGGACTGGAGAGAAAAATATGTTTTAGGTATTTATTTTCCTTTTTTTTGCAGACCTACTCAGGAATGGAGAACTCCATCTTTACAACTAATCGATCTTGGTTGCGCTATAGACATGTCCTTGTTTCCTGAAGGAACCACTTTTAGAGAGGTAAGTATTCAATGCAGAAGAAGAACTAAAATAAAATAACGTAAAAGAATGGCCTCTAAAGGATGGATGTCATTCTAAAAACGCTCTTGAATTTTAATGATAAATAACTATGTCTGAAACAAAATATTTGTTCTAGCTGATATCAACAGAAGGTTTCACTTGCACTGAGATGAGGGAAGGCAAGCCTTGGACTTATCAAACCGATCTGTACTGTTTAGCGGGTACAATACATGTGATCTTAATGGGCAGTTATATGAAAGTAGCTAATCGCTTAGGACAATGGACTATAGACAAAAAACTTCCAAGGTGAGTTTGTTCTGAGTTTTAACTATAAACAATCCCTATTTGTATTATACAAGTGACAGAAATTAGTTATTTAACTCGTTGTTTGTTGTCGGTATTTTTTTTCATGGTAAAACATCAAAGCAGCTTGCGACTAATCCATACTAATAATATAAATTACGACACGATTAGACGACACGGTTGGCGCAGTGGCTGAGCGATCGACTGCTGCGCTGCGTGTCGCGGGTTCGATTCCCGCACGGAACAAATATTTGTATTGCCTACAGGTATTTGTTCCGGGTCTGGCTGTTTGTGTATGTGAATTTAAATATTTGTAAACGCACTCACGATACAGGAGTAATTCCTAGTGTGGGGCAACGTTTATTTAAAAAAAATAAAATAAATTCTAAAGTAACTCGTCTGTGTGTTGCCTTTTCACGTCTAAATTATCCAAGTCAGTGGGACTTGGATAAAATTTGGCAAGGATGGATGGCATCCTGGGGAAAGATATAAGCTACTTTTTGTCTCGGTAGCTATTTTCCGTGAGATAATTTCCGAGTTCCGACATAGTATAACTAGATGGACTGACCCCATCCATGCGGGTGAAGCTTATATTTTATATACTTACGTTACGTTACGTATACGTTATATTTTCTTGTTATTTTTTTGTTTGTTATTATTTAAGATACTAATTAATATAATGGTATTTTCAGGTACATGAAAGTTGGTTTATGGGACAAGATATTTACAACATTACTTAATGTACCAGATTGTAACAATTTACCTGATTTGATGGAACTGAAAAATGAAGTTGACAGTGTACTGAACGAAATCGACAATCTTAGCTCTCAGCTCCGTAACTTTGCTAATGTGCTTAAATCTAGGTAAATTACGTAAAGGATCCAGATTGTATGTATTTATTGCATTTAGATATAATGGCGATTGTAAAAACTAGATACCTAAATATGTATTATTATAGTGATACAAATATATCAAAGTTCGATGAACTTCTTGAATCTTTTGCCAGGTTGAACTTTGCTCTTCTCAAAAAGCAAGAAGTATTAAAAATACCAGAATCTTATAACTTAGTTATAACATGCCTTGTTGTGTTTAGTTAAAATGTGATATTGTGATTTTTAGGTTTTTGTGTTTTGTAATGAAACTGGCTTAGATTAACTTGTTAGCTTAACTAATGTTGAAATATACTTAGGTTTCATTTATTTTTATAAAACCTCATAAGACTTGCACATTTCACATTTCTTGTTTGAATTGTAACAAAGATAATAAATAATTACCTGGTTGACTTGGTGTTTTATTTGTGATACACAGTGAAACCCACAATTAATAAACACATGCAGCCCGATTCAAATTTTATGGCGGCTCTGAAGTGCGCTTCTCGGCGCAGTACCTCAACTATCACCCAATCAGATGAAATAAAATTGTTACTGCGCAGCGACTCGCCTCATGTAAGAGCCGCCATAAAGTTTGAATCGGGCTGCACATTTGTGCAACAAGTAGGGCCGAACACACAACCCATGGGACAGACACCCAAGGGACTGGAAAATGGTGGGCCCACCTCTCAATACATAACATACATAATCAGCCTATAATGTGCCCACTGCTGGGATACGGGCCTCCTCTCTGTGAGAGTGAGTGGGCCGTAATCCACCACGCGGGCCGTAATCCACCACGCGGGCCGTAATCCACCACGCGGGCCCAGTGCGGGTTGGTAGATGTCGCATGTCTTGAATTTTTGGTTCTAGGACATGCCGGTTTCCTCACGATGTTTTCCTTCACCGTTTTGAGAGCATGATGAAATCATTTTACACAAAGTGCCTCTCTGGGTACGAACCTACGACCTACAATTCGTAAGTCGCGGCCGTTACCACTTGGCCACCACTGCTCTCAATAGTAATAAGTTACTCATGAATGAATAGGTATTTTTATGCAGAATAAAACTTAGTATTACGACTAAGGTTAAAAGTCTTTCTAAAAGGAGTTTCTTGCCCATTCTTCTCCACACGAAAACTACCTTTTGGAACGGGCGACTAGATTCAATTTTTTTCGATTCCCGCACGAAACAAATATTTGTATGACCTATAAGTAGTTGTTCCGGGTCTGGTTGTTTGTGTATGTGAGTTGTTTTAAACGCACCCACAATACAGGCGAAATTCCTAGTGTGAGGCAAACTTAAAAAAAAAAGCTTTGTTACCTAGCTGATTTTTCAATTTTTAGTCGTGGAATATAATTTACCTACATCTGACAGTTTTTGTATGGAAAAATCTTAGAGCATTAATGCTCTAAGGGAAAAATCATTGACTTATTTATATATTACTAGGGAAAAATTGTCAAAAAATCAAAATTATTCCGATAAAATTATCTGGCGTTGGTAAATGGACTACTGAACTGCATCTCGATTGGTTTTGTGCAAAATGGAACAACATCGTAACTGTGTTGTGTGCAAATACATGTATTATTACTATTCTACCTTATGAATATCCATAAAGAATATGTTATATTAGACTGAGACGACTTTAAGATGTCGGATCACCAAAAGTAGGTACTAACATTTGACCATAGTTTTATTAGTAGGTAGGTACTATAATGTTCCGCTTAAAAGCCCTATTCAACGGCATATCACATGTTACTATTGAAGGGTGGGCTCAGACCCCATACATTTGTTTCTCAATCTCCTTTTACTTGAACTAACCTTGTAGTAGGTACTCCTGTTAACATCTGAGCCAAACTGCGCTTTAACAATGACGTTAAAAAAGAGGCCATCAAACGATTGGGTATACATATGTCAACTCGAAAATCGAAATGGTGGTAGAAGTTGCTACGGTACTTCTTATATGCTCTGTGGGTACTTCGTGACCTACCAGGTACGCATAGGCGATGTTTTCCACGGCTCAACACCGAGAGCTGAAAGTCGAGTGCGCGTTAAAGTCCCGCTGCGATATTTTTAACCGACGAAAAAACGGAGGTTTTTAAGTCGACTCGTATATTTTTTTTCATGTATGACCACGCATAACTTTTTACAGAGTACCTAGCTCGATTTTTTTTTGACAAAATGAGTCAGCGCTAATGTAGCCAACGCGGTTTCGTGCGTTATTCATCGATCGATCAATCGAAAAGATCTCGTTTAGACATTACATTTGTTACCTAAGTACCTACTACCTAAATACTACGACTTCAGATTCAGAAGTTTATATTAGTCTGTTCGGAGTTAAGTAGATAAATCGTCCTAAATAATATGTTAACCAATTAATAAACAGTAACTTGTAAACATTTGTGTAACTCACGCCTGAATTGCCTTATGGGGACCTACCTAGCCCGTCACGGGTTGTACAACTACATTTCGGCTACAGAGGTATTTTTATCTTCTATCTGCTCGTACAAATGAACCAAAAGTGACCTCAAAATATATTATTGTGTTCATGTTTAGGTAGGTACATATCAATTTGCACCACTGCATTCGTCCACGTCGTTCTGTCGTTTCTCTAGATAATTTAATTTGACCATGTATATCTTATGGCTATTGCATTCAGGGATAATTCCTAATACTTCAGGTAGGTCGCCAAGTAGTCATATTTTAGGTCTTGGCCGGATTAACGACTGGCAAAAGTTTTACTGGGCACCAAGAAAATTCCTAAACTTCGAAAGATTTTTACTATGGGCAGAGCATAAGTTTTGAATACCTAGGTACAATGATCCTAGGTATATATAAACCTCTAGCTGACCCTTTGGAGAAAAAGGCGTGATGTTAATTAATATTGTTATACATCACGGAATACCTTCTCCATGATTATTATACTTACAAGAAGACTGGCTTGGGTTGACACGTCCAGACAAAGGCCCTGGAGGGTTACCTGGAGCACTCTCTCTAGTCGCAATTGGGGTGCCGGGAGCTCTCGTGGAGGACTCATTTTAAATGAAGGTTTTTCTTAGCAAATACAGCATTATAAAATGTGAAAATAAAATCATTATGAGTATATTTTAACAAGATTTATTAGTAGGATACTCGTTGGTTTTAAAGTTCAAGCACTTTTATACCTACTGTATTTCAGGCGTGGAAAATCATTTACACTGTTACAAATATATTCTATTCGCTAAAAATATTCTGGAGAGAGAAATAATAAGACTGTTAGTCAGTTGTTACAAAAAAAAAATTAACATTAAAAAGAATGAGACGATTTTTTTGCCGATAACTTAACAAATAAAATAAAAACTATGTTGCGTGAATATATCATAAAACGTTGAACATTCCTGTCTCTCTATCTGATCAGAGCAAGCGAACTTTTCCTGTATTTTTATATATTCTATTATATATGTCAAACTAGTACATGGAATGTAATGGCGACAAGATGTCTCAAAACACTATTAATGTTTTAACAGTTTCAAACCCATGCCAAGAACCCTTTATAAGGGTACACTTTAGCCCTAACGTAACGAAGACACCACTAAAGGTCCACTAGAGATAAATTTGGCATGACAAATATGAGCTCTATGAAGTCTTGATTATGTTTTGCATTGGGGGAGATAAATTAATTTGTGGGAAGTCATTGTCTCTTAGGTAGGGTTACTTAATATTCATGTAAGATGCTAAATAATAAAAATCAATCTAATTCCAAGGGGTTAAACAATTATTTTAATTAATTAACAATGTTTCATTATTTTGAAGTTTTCTCGAGCCTTTGTTTCTTTCTTTCTTGATATTCTTGAACATTATCAAACTTCCTTTTGTATAAAACTTTGATGGATTCTAACTGACTTTCTTCAGTTTCTATATCAATATTTTTGTTTTCAAACATTTTTATGCTGTTACTTTCTTCAACAGTAATTGATCCATTATTTTCTTCTATCTTGTATACAATAACGGTACAGTCTATGTCATCAAACACAAAAAGTGTGTTTTTGTGAAGTTTTATTGCACTTGGGAATCGTTTCAATTTTAGCTTTTCTTCTATCTTGTGGCTATATTGGTTATCTATATTATTTACAGTGTAAATGAGGACTGCATTATACATATGCACCGTTGCAGCCAATAAACTCAAATTTTCATTTATTTTAGATGCTGTATAATGTACAATTGGTAAGGTAGTAACTTCAATACCACCCTCATCCATAATGTTTATAAAATTCTGCCTCAATTGATCATCATTCACATCACTAGAGGTGTCTATTGTATGAACCAGTCTACCTTCAGTGTAGTCCCAGATTTTGATAGTACCATCCCCTGAGGAACTTGTCAAGAGCTTATCATTGTGAGGCAGAAATTCTAAATGGTTCACAAATTCTTTATGACCCAAGCAATAAGTTTGGATGTTATAGGTGTTGGGAAAGCAAGAAACTCTTATTTTTTCGTCTCTGTCACAGGAGATAACGCACTGTGTATCATTTGACTGTAAAACATCCAACAGTAAACTCAAGTGGCCCAGAAGTTTAGTGCCAGAATTCCCATTTTTTATGTCATAGATAAGGACATCGCCACTTTTATCAGCTACTAAAATCTGTGAATTATCAACTGTGAATCTTATTCTACTGGCACTTCTTGGTATATTAAAAGTTTGTTTAGGTTCCAGTTGAACTACATCATAAACTAACAGTTGTTTTGATGTCGCTGTTACAACAGCTAAATGACTGAAATCATTGGAAATTGCAATATCAGATATATAATCTTTTTCAGGTTGCTTGGGAATTAGCGGGACATCAATAATTTTATGGTTTGAATAGTCATAGAAATCCACATGAAGTTCTTTTGCTACTACAATATATTTGTCGGTTGCCACTAAAAGAGACATTATCCTGTGTTAAACTTTTTATCTTATTGCACTTTTAGTTCGATTTGATTTTTTTTATCAAATTCAGGGCACAAACAAACAAAGATTTAATTTATTTTAAAAACTTTTACAGTTTTGTAGGTTATTTTTATAAAGAGTCAAAGAGTGACACTTGGTGACAGTGTTGCCAACAGCGCTGGCATAGAGCATGAGCGCTGGCTCTAATGTCGCCGTTTCTCATGGGTGAAGTAGCCTAATATCGCCGAATTTCAGTTGTAGTAGCCTAAAGTAGCCCAAACACCAAAATATCAATATTAATAAAATAAAATGTATTTTTTATCAATTTATTTATAATATATTCATAACACAGTGATAAATAGGCATAAGCCATCTTTTAAACACGTTAATGAAGTTAAAGTTAACATTTTAAAAACTACATAAACAATTAGACAAGAATTAGGATTATTCTGATTCGTCCTCTGCTAGTAATAGTAAGGCATCACCAAGACTTTCGCCGTCTTCAGTAGTAGTTGATGTGCTAGTATTGCACAGGAGAAGTTGTACAAAGCGAAAGTGACAAAGGAATAACCGGAATTTATCTGAACTATTTAGTCAGTACAACACAGTTAATTGCGGTAAGTAGTCATAATTATTCACAATAGAATACATGTAACTGTATTGCATTCTAAATTTGGTTACATAATAGCTAAGACAAATTCAGGGTATTCCCCGAAAATAATCAATCACAAACAAATAAGGTGACTATCTCAATATCAAATTGTACCAACATTACACACACGCACGGCAGTATTCCTGTTTGCCTACTAGTAAGTATAACAAAAATTTGTCCCTAGAGTAGCCTAATCGGCGACCAGTCAGTCGCCTTTTAGATTTTTTCGTCGCCGATTCTCGTTCTGAGTAGCCTAAATGGCGAAAAATCGCCCACGTTGGCAACACTGCTTGGTGACACTTGTCTCGAAGCGAGGTTGCCAATATTAATTTATCAAATTCCCCAATAATCTAATGCTAAGGATACACAAGTAGCTGGCACAAAAGTATGCAAGTAGCTTGCATGTCATTATGGTATTCACCAATCAGCTTGCATGCCGTGTGTCATAACAACTTCTGATTGGTGAATACCATACTGGTATGCCAGCTACTTGTACATGTTTGTTCACGTTACAGGCATGTGTTTGGGAGCCCTAATCTAAAGTTCGTTTTTTTATCCCAGAGACTAATCTGAGATTTAAGTCTTTTGTGTTTGCGATTATACAATATAGAAGTTTGACATTACATCTGTCAGATTAGTCTCTGGGATTAAAAAACGGACTATAAGTCTAATTCCCCAATTTGGGGATAAAAATCTGCTGACACACAAATTCCCATCAAAATTATTTTAAGAAATGAAACAAGTTCAACTATTTAAATAATATTTATTTTTTGATCTTTCATAATTCTACATTTTTTCCATACTTTTGTTGGAAACTTTTGGCCTGTGACCAATCTTGAATATAAGTATTCTGTGGACTCAATGATTTTAATCATTTTTAGGAAGAAGCGAGCAGTGTTTTTTTTGACATCTGTATTTTCAACGCGATTATTCCATTAAATAAATGGAATAATTAATAGATTTTGGTCACAAAACCTTTGTGTATTATGTTTTTGGGATCGCAACACAACCATAATGAGGGTTTTCGTGAAAATTTACGACACCAGTTGGCACCACTGTGACAAGAGGTCTTCCAATATAAAATACATGATGACATTCATTATTCGATTCATTCATTCGTTCATCATTCTGTCATGACTAAAGAAAATATAGGCTCTTTGACAATATGTCTGATAGATGCAAAGAATATTTTTTAAATTTAATAAACAATTTCTTTGAGTATGGTTCTGTTCCTCGGCCGTGGAAAACCCAAATAGTGGTTCCTATACTTAAACCTGGCAAACATCCCTCAGACTCAAATGGTTATAGACCTATAGCTCTATCTTCAGTTTTGTCCAAAGTTACTGAACATATGATCAAACATCGACTTGAGTGGCTGGTTGAAAATCGAAAATTACTAGCTAAATCTCAGTATGGCTTTAGAAAAGGTATGAGCACAATGGATAGCTTAAGCATTTTAACAACTGATATTCGTTGTTCTTTTCTTCGTAAAGAATATCTAGTAGGAGTCTTTTTAGATGTAGCTTCAGCCTATGATAATGTTTTACTTCCAATTCTCAAAAAGAAACTTATTTATCAACTAAACATCCCGGAAAAGTTAGTGCGATTTATTTGTAATTTGTTTATGGAACGATCCATTTCTATTAAAAGTAAAGATTCTCTTCTACCTCCCAGGACTATTTGGAAAGGCTTGCCTCAAGGCTCAGTTCTTAGTCCTATTCTTTATAGTCTGTATACTTGTGACCTGGAGCATTCGGTAAATCCATTTTGCCATATTTTACAGTATGCTGATGATTTGGCGTTATATTCTTATGATAAATATTTGAATGAATCTGTCAACAGATTAACTACTGCCCTCCAATATTTGTCGGAATGGCTTTTTCAACATGGCCTGTCTTTATCTGCTTCCAAAAGTTCTGTGGTCGTTTTTACTAAAAAACGAATTGTTCCACGTGTAGACATAATGGTTAACAATGAATGTATTTCTCAAGAAAATCATGTTAAATTTCTAGGTCTTTGGTTAGATTCTAGGCTATCAGGTATAAAACATACAGATTATATAGCACAAAAGTGTGAAAGAAACATTAATATTCTCCGCTCTCTTTCTGGGACCTGGTGGGGTGCTCATCCGTTCTCACAAAAGCTACTTTATAATGCAATAATCAGAAGTCATTTGGATTATGGTCTTTTTGTTTTGGATCCTTGTAATAAGTCTGGCCTTCAAAAACTAGATAAAATCCAATCGAAATGCTTGCGTATAATTTTAGGTGCAATGAAATCATCTCCAATCAATGCCATGCAGGTGGAGTGTGTCGACCCCCCTCTTTCTATTCGTAGACAGTATCTCGCCAATAGATTTTTCTTTAAGCTTGTTCAAAATTCTGAACATCTTCTACTTCCCAAGTTAGATCAAATTTCTCGTTTAATTGATCCCCGTCGTTTACGCTCAGATATTGATATTCCCTGCCTTCTTCGGGCCTTTCTTCAATTCTCCCGTCTTCCTGGTCCTTTTTATCAAGTTCCTTGTTCATTACCACTATACTTGACTCCTTACGAGGCTTTAACATTCCAGCCTAATGTTATCCTGGATTTTAAAATTAATAAAAATACAATAGAAGCAAATAAAGTTTTCCTCAGCCATATTAACTCAGAGTTTTATGACTGGCATTATATTTTTACTGACGCTTCTAAATCCTCTGATGGCAGTCCAGTTGGTGCTGCAGTTTGGATTCCTTCCACTAAAATTATTTTAAATTTCAAATGTCCTCCTGTAACCTCTGTATTTACAGGAGAACTAGTTGCTATCTTTGAAGCAGTTGCGTTTATAAAGTCACACAATTTATCAAATTCAATAATATTTTCAGATTCCAAAAGTTGCCTTCAATCCATCTTGTCCAATCCTTTTCGATCCAAGATTAAATTTCCTCTAATTTTAAAAATAAGAAATTATTTATTCCAATGTCATCAACTTGGTATCAAGGTCGTTATAGCTTGGATTCCGGGTCATTGTGGCATTTCCGGTAACGAAACTGCCGATTATTGTGCAAAAAATGCTATCAGCACCGGGTCTCTTCTCCATCATATAACATTTAGTTACGACATTTGTTCGTTTTTAAAAATTAATATGCTTAAATCATGGAATAAACTTTGGCAAATTTCGAAAACAGTAAAAGGCAAATTTTATGGCGACATTCAACCAGAAATACCCCAGAAACCGTGGTTTTTTAAATTTCAGCGGACAAGCAAATTATCCACTTCTGTTATATGTCGGTTGCGCCTAAATCATTGCTGTACTCCAGTCTTCTTGTCCAAGCTTAAGGTTAAAGATAGTTCTCTGTGCGAATGCGGTTTAGATGAAGGAAACTTAGATCATATTTTTTTCAGCTGTCGTAAAATGCGTTACTCCCTGCATGATATTCTTCCTTGTTATATTCCCCGCCCCTCTTCTGTTAAATGCCTTTTAACTCTTGTTTTTTCCCGATTTGTGTATATATTGAGTAAATATATTAGAGTAAACAAAATTAGATTATGAATTATTGTTATTAGTTATGTTATTAATTATACATGTTTTTTTGTATGTTTTAGTATATATTTCAGTTACTTTTTTTTTTTTTTTGTTTAATTTTGCCTGTATATAGTTGTGATTGTTAGGAAATAAAAATTATTTTTACGTTTATCCTCCTGTGTTTGGTGGCTAACCCGAGTACACTTGACATTGGCTAAATTGTGGTGGTTTTTCCGCAAAAGCCATTAAACGAAGAGAAGAAGAAGTAGGCTCTTTGACAGATGCCTGGACCTGACGTGCCAGTGCTGCCACCTAGCGCACGTCATTTCAGAAAACCCTCATTTCTAAACGGAGCTACCTCTAACGTGGAACGTGACGTAAATGAAATGTCACTGTCATTCATATGCCATTCCATTCGTATTTATTTGTAATAGAGAGAAGAAGAAGAAGTAATAGAATTCTGATAGAATAAATTCTTGGTTGAAATTAAAGGAAACTGTGTTAACAGAACAGTTAAGAAATATTAACTAAATCGTGAACGGCTTTTTGAGGAGTAAACCATGGCTGCTATGATAAGTTCTTGGAATCCAGAAAAGAAACACAGCGACGTGGAAAGGTAAGTAACCTTAAGATAACATGGATATATCCAACAAACTAAACGTTTTTATTTACAACTCGTTGTGCTGGACGTTCAGAACGTTTGACTTCTTTAGTGCTGGCTGAAATACTAATAAGCAACATTTAATTTCACAGATGGATATGTATTTATCCTGCATACTTGAATAGTAAGAAGACATTGGCCCAGGGCCGTAAACTGTCGAAGTCTCAATGTGTGGAGAACCCAACTCACCAGGAGATCAGAGATGTCCTGGTAGCTGCTGGTCTCAGGGTGGGAGTAGAGAACAAACTGTATCCTAGGGAACCCAGCAAGGTATTATTTTGTTCACTACCTGTTTTATTAATAAGTCCGTTTTGAAGTCTGTAAATCTCTGTGTGTAGTCTTTTTGGTATTTTTTCATTTTCTTAAATATTTAATTTACATACACAAATATGTAATATAATAGCTACACACTATTAATCATTGTTTTTCTGAAGAATTACAATGACTGCATAATACTGTATTCTTACTGCTGCGACAATTGTATGCAAATCTTGTTGTGGTATTTCCTAGTACTTTTTTGTATCCACTATCATCGTTATGCTTCTTTCACCGATACCATAATGAGGTCCACTATACAAAAGGGTGGAGGCCTACAACCTAATTCCTCAAAGTTTTGTTTGTCTGTTTGTGTTCATCACTTAGACAACACAGGAACTTCTAAGAATGTGACTTATTACATGAAGTGCTACTACGCAGTATGTTTTGTTACATCTCTTAATATTAAGAGATGACCTGTCTCAACCGACAGTGCCTGTACATGAACATGATGCATACATTATAGGCCTCCTCCCTTTTGTATAGTGGACCTTGTAATTGCTCCACGACTTGGCAACAATTACCACTAAGTTGAAACTTCACTAAGGCTCAAACTATTTAACTGTCATATAGACAAACAGACCTTGTTATTTTATTATGTGCAAGTCACATTCAACCTTTGGGTGATAATGCTGAGCGTTGGCCGTTTTGCGTAGATGTGACGCATACTTTCTCCCAAATTGTTACTTTGTTTTTCTGTTGTTTGTGTTTTTTTATTTTTATGCGTCATGTTTGCCGCAAATAAACGTATTTTCTTTCTTTTCTTTCTTTCATAAAGAGCTATGAAGTTAATTGTACTAGTGTATTTAACACCAACTTTTTAATTTCAGGAAATTTTGTTCAGAGGGAGAATCAGAGTGCAGTTAAAGAATGATGACGGCTCTCCAGTCAAAGCAGACCTCCCTACTCGTGAGGCTGTAATGAAGCATATTGGTGAATCAATACCCAAGCTGAAGACAAGACAAAACAGGTGATTGTTTTAATGGCACAATGTTATAAACAAGAGCAGTGGTGGCCCAGTGGTAACAACTGTGACTTACGAATTTAAGATTGTGGGTTCGAACCCAGACACGTGCTTTACTTTGTGTAAATTATTTCATCACCAATGCTCTCAAAATGGTTAAGGAAAACATCGTGAGGAAACTGGCATGTCCTAGAACCAAAAATTCGAAGACGTGTGACATCTACCAACATGCACTAGGCTTGCGTGGTGGAGTATAGCCCACTCCCTTTCACTGAGAGGAGGCCTGTCTCCTAGCAGTGGGAATGTTGTAGACTGATTATGTGTTATAAATAATTGCAGTTAGGAAACTTATACAGATGAATTCTTGTTTCTCACTTAAATGGTATTGCTTTACTGAACTTTTCATAGAGGAAACTATGTATTACAGATGTTGTACTTCATGATCATGTTTCAATGAAGTATCCCAATTGATACCTTAATACTATGATATACATAAGTGTGAATATGACGCATGCTTGTGAATTGCATTATCTAAACTACAGGTTATTCATATCTATTTCATACAAAGTTTTTACCAGGGTCAGGGTCTATTTTTTTTCTTTTTTTCCGGGTCGTCAGAAGGCCGAATGTCTGACAACCAGTCTTACCAAGGGGTATCGTATTACCTAGCAACCAGGTTGTGGAGGTCAGATAGGTAGTTGCTTCATGTAAAATACTGGTATTCAGCTGCATCCGGTTAGACTGGAAGTTGACCCCGACATAGTTTGGAGAAGGCTAGGCAGATGATGACAGTCTTTACCAAGGTTTTTACATTGAGAAGTAGTGGTCATAGCATAAAAAAATATGTTTAGGTTTGAAAGGTATTAGCTGCTCTATGAACCTTTGTTGCCTAAAGGATTATTTATGAATACATACATCATACGTACGGACGCCAGCACATCAAGCTACCCGAAACTGTCAAATTTTCGCAATCAACTTTGAATCTTATGCTTTAGTGATAAAGTTGAAAATCTATTAAAGAAATCTGACAGATTGTAGTAACTTGATGTGCTGGCGTCTGTACATACAAAGAGTTACTCAGAGGTGTACCTATAGTACACCAGTGGCGAAGATTCCATACAACTTGATTCCTACCGACTTTCCGTTAAAATATGGCACAGTCAGTATTCTATAGACAAATAACATAATCATATTAAAGATATCTACTCCGGCTTACCTCTTACAAAAATTGACCCTTCGCTACTGTAGTACCACTCACATTTCGACTGTTATGTTCAAGTCCCACATAATAGGGGCGCGAGCCTATTGTTATTATGATATTTTTTTCTTTTTCAGACCAGTGGATCAACAGCCACAGGCAGCGCAAGCAAGTCACAAGGGCAAGGGGAAAAAAGGACGCCGATAATTTTATTTGTTTATTACAAAATTAACTATTTGTACAAAATACTTATCTACTTCTAATATAAAGTTTCACAAAATAATGTCTTTGAAAATCACTAACACTAAGAATGTATGCGAATAGATTTTTCCGCGAATTTGTTCTGACCATTTTTGTGTTTTACTATACTGTACCCATCTAATATCATCATAACTGGTGATTTTTGCTTTGGAGTGTTTGATTGACTTGTTATGAAGTTCAAGCCATTTATTGTCGTCATTGTTTCATTTCCTGTATGAATTTTTTGAATTTCCTTGGCAATTGGGCTACCTCCGTCAGTGAATTGTTGATAACCGGCGCTATCGTGTGTGACGTCGACGATGCTTTCTTCACGAACTTCTTTGGGCTGTACAGACTCTGTGTTTTTGTTGTCACCTTTGGATAATATGAATCCTCGTAATCTTCGAATAGGTTCTTGTAGAATTCTTCCGCTTTTTGTTTCGTTTCTTCCAGTTTTGAATTGATTTTCTCGATTGTGGTCATCGGTGGTTTCAGTTTGCGAGTTGGTTTCGTTATTGTTTCTTCTTCGTAATAATCCGGTATCATTTCGATTTCCGTTTGGTCTTCGTAATCGAAAGCCTCTTGCACCGTTTCGTGTAACACCGTGGGTATTCTGTTCATCATCTTCCGCACAGGAGTCATTCTCTCCGCATCCGGCATCATGTTCATGATCTCCATGATGCCTGGTGATATTTCCTTCAATGTTTCCGTGAAGTGCGGCGCCGCTTCTCTTACTGTTTCCATTATCGTCTCCCCGACCGCTAGAGGTATTTCTTGGAAGTAATACGGGTATGTTCTTATTCTGTCCGAAAGCGCTGAAGTCACGAGTGGTAATAATATTGGCTGTCGTGGAGGTAGCCTCGGTAGTGGTGGGAGTCTCGGTAATAATCGAGACCGCAGTGGTGAGAGTCGAGGAAAAAGTAACTGTCTCTTCTTGCGACTCCGATTCTGTGATTCCAGAATCGGATCGATGTGTGCTGCGAGGGACTTCGAAAGTCTCTTCAGAGTAGAATCGATTTCGCTTATATTTTTTTGTTTTGACTTCGTAAGACTCGCTCGAGTCTGAATCGAGAAGATTATCAAACAACATACTAAAACTTTTAAGAAGCGGGATATACTTTTGTTTGAGCACCACATTTCCATTAATTTCACGTTTCGCTGACTTATTCTTACGTTTGTATCTTGATTTTTGTATAAGTTTTAGCCTTCTTGGTTTCAGTGGGCTTTTGATCAGATATGTCTTTTTATATTTAAGTGGCGATAGTATATTTTCTCCAAGGGGGGTATGATCTGAAAAAAAAGAGCAAAATGTACATATAATTACAATTACACGTTACATAATGTAGCTATGTTTTCTCAAATATCTACCTCGAAAGAAACCTGACTCTAGGAAGTTTATTATCCTCAAAGGCGACTTCAGGCGTTTGATAAGAGAGTAACGTTTGCCGGTACCTGTTGACAATGAAAACATAAGAATAGATGTAAAGCCACGTGCAAATGTTTACTAAGCACAACTAAGGTTCGAACCTACGGTCTATAAGTTAGAAACCAAACACTCAGTAACTGCGTCCTAAGTGCCCAAGCGTCGTCGTGCCGCCATCGTCATGTTATCGAACAATCAATCAATCAGTCAATTAATTAACTAACATCTCTAGGGATTTTACTTGATGAACGAGCATTAAAAAAGAAAGATTGAATAGGTATGTAATAGTAGATCGTTTGCCAAAGGAGCAAACAACTATTTTGAAGGCGAGAGGGATTCCACTGTCCGTCTGTCTGTTACCAGGCTGTATCTCATGAACCGGGATAGCTAGACAGTTGAAATTTTAACAGATGATGTATTTCTGTTGCCGCTATAACAACAAATACTAAAAACAGAATAAAATAAATATTTAAGGGGGCTCCCATACAACAAACATGTTTTTTTCGGCGTTTTTGTCTTGTGGTGTGGAACCCTTCGCGTGCGAGTCCGATTCGCACTTGGCCAGTTTTTTATCAACCTCTATGAAAAAATAAGTAAGTGCAACTTATGAATAAGAATAGTACGATTATTTATTTCATTATCACTACTCGAACAATTACGAACGAAGGCAGAATGCTTTTCGCGCGTTTTTTTATTTTTCACAAACTTTTTTTTTTATTTGGCTCGCGCTCCTTTTACTTTACAATACAGCCTGTTACATGTTCATTCATACAATGTTTGTGATTGATCTCTTTGGTGATTGGAACTTTTACTAACAATATCCACATTCCAAATTCAAATAACTTTTAGTCCCTAGGGATTAGATAAAAACATACATAACATATCATCACGCCTGTATGCCCGAAGAGTTAAGCAGAAGTGTAAGTGCCTATAGTTCCTATACCCCCATATCACCAGTTATGTTTAAGTCCCATGGAATCGTTTAGGTACGGTCAGCAACAAAAGTCGATTAATACTTCAATTTTTTAAATCTGTTATTGAGCAAAATATTTGTATAAAATTGCAGCAGAAGTACAATGCAATTTTGAACATATATTTTGCTCAATAACTGAGAATAAAAAAACTGAAGTGTTAATATTTTGCGCAATAACTGAGATTAAAAAAAACTGAAGTGTTAATCGACTTTTGTTGTTGCCTGTACGTTAAAAAAACCAATAACATTGCCCGACTTGGGAATCGAACGCAGGACCTAACGCTTAGCAGTAGCGGTTACGTCCACTAAAGATCAACGTGCAACGATAGATTTTATAATAGGTACAGACGCCAGCACATCAAGCTACCCGAAACTGTAAAATTTTGCCAATCAATTTTGAACCTTATGCTTTAGCGATAAAATTGAAAATCTATTATAGAAATTGACATATTGTAGTAGCTTGATGTGCTGGCGTCTGTACCTATTCCGAGACAAGGCTATCTAAATTTAGCAAGACGAATCAACAAGCACAGTTTAAATTCTTATGTAAGGTGACATACAAAAAATACACTACAATAGTATCTATTCTTGAGCCCAGCCCCAAAAAACCTAAATGTGCTTTTTGCTATTCGAACTCCAGACCTCTCGCCTGCCAAGTAGCGCCTGAACCTTTGAACTATGAGCTCATATAGAAAAAAAAAAACAATTTTACTAGAGAAGTAGATAGTTTATAGAACAGTCTGTGTTTGACACGAGCTTGTAGGCAAGTAATAACAGCCGCACAGGTCGATCGATCAAGCTAAGCCACAATGACAGCCTTTACGGGTCGTCAGAAGCCCGAAAGTCTGACAACCAGTGCCTGATTTAGAGTTCTGACAGCCCTAGGCTAAATATGAATATGCGCCCCCCTCCCCCGGGCCTGTCCTGCCTAACCGATGAATATATGTACTTACTAAATTTTTATATTTTACTAGATTTACGAACCGCGGTTCTTCTACTAGTATTTAGGCGCATATTTTAAATTAAGTACCAAATTTTAATTTGTAAATAAGTTGTGCTTGTAAGAGCAAGCTCAGCGCCCCCTCGGACCTTGCGCCCTAGGCTTGAGCCTAGTTAGCCTGTGGGTAAATCAGGCCCTGCTGACAACCAGTCTTACCAAGGGGTACCTATCGTATTATTGCCCAATAACTAGGTTGTGGAAGTTAGATAGGCATCCATGTAAAATTCTGGTATTCAGCAGATTCAGCTACATCCGCGTTGATTGTACACTAGCACTCATCATCTGCCTAGCACTACGAATAATAAAATGTCCTAGCATGAGTCTGTGTTTGAGATGTTACATGTCAGTTGAGAAGAATATGTTACCTATATGCTCTGTAGGTAACACATTCTTGCGCTGTAGTACAGGAAGTGTGTTTATTTAAAAACAACTTCCAAAAAGGCGGAGGTTATAAAGGATATGTTCGACTTTGTGTATGTTTTTTTTTATGTATGTTCATTGTTTGCAGTGTCTGCCACTGTAGATCTACTTTCACACTATTTACGTATAGGTAGGTACCAACCTGCTGATTTTTGCGGAAGTATGGTATTGAAGGCTTCCTTCTGCAGCGACTCGGCGGCAATCACGTCGTTCAATGAAAACGTTTTTGCTTCCAAATCTGAAGAAATCATTAATTTTCCGTAAAATTTTTTTTCAAGATAAATTGATATAGGCACAGTTACTCACGAATTAAACACTTACATTTAATAATAACACAGTTAAAAAGAACATAGTAGTGCCACCTCCGGATTTCCATTTTCTGTCATTTTCGCGATAACTCGAACCACTTCGTTCATGACGTTACGTGCAGTTTTTACGATGCACTCTTATTTATAAAGTTCTTCAATAAATGCTGAAGCAGCGACGTGTTTTATATTAATTGCACGTTTCCATTATCTGTCTATACCTAGTACCTACTTACCGTCAGCTAAGATTACGTATGCTATGTTACGTGATTTTGTTTGTACCTACTGCCAGTTTTTGTTAGTACCTTATACCGTATACGTGAATACGATGGTAAAGTTTCATAATTGATAATAATTTGTTATATAGATTTTGCATATTGTTATGTAAAGACAACGTAGGTCTTATCCACGAATATCTATGGTCTTATCTATAGAAACTAAATTCAGTTCCAAGCAACAAAAGGTACGGTCAGCAATAAAAGTTAACTCTGTTACTTTCTACCAACCCAAAATTATTCGATATTGGATCTGCTTTTCAGTATTTCACGTGTTATGTTAGGAATTTGTTTCTTATTTTTATTTTAAATCGTGTTGTGTTTGTTGCTGCGTGTGCGAAACGAGGGTTTCAAAATAGACTTTCGTTACCGACTGTACCTACCTAAACTCCGTATTTTGCGATTTGTCTGTAGGAACAGCAAAGTAAGCAAAAAGAAAAATACAACGCAACAAATTCCGATATTGTCGGAGTATAAAGGGAATAGTGAATACCTACCCTGAGTCATTATGAATATACTAAGACGTGTCTTCCGCTTTCATACGGAATTTCACTCACGGATCACGTACATAATATTGTATGTTATTACAACTAACATAAACTGGTAGGTATCTAAATGACAATGTTATTCTTGTATTGGTGTGTATGTTATTGTACTTAGTATTTATTCGTTGAATTAATATTATTGGGATATACGAAAGAAGGCGGTTAGGTAGGTTTTGGCCTATATTTATTAGTGAGTGGGCATTTGCAGGATATTGTGATAATAATCCATACTTCCATTCGAAACTATACAGGACTGACTGTCTATACAGGATAAGTTTTTAACCAGTGCGCAAACTATAACAATGAATTCAGTACATGATTTTAATATTTTTACCGCCACGGACTTCAATAGAAGTTTCAGATTTTCGTGCCACTAGCGCCACGACTTCATTAGAAGCTCTTCATTTTAACTAAGTAGGTATCTTATAAAAATAAATGTACTGTAGGTATTTAAAAGCTTTGTTTTGTTCTATTATTTATTAGAGTACTGGCTAATACCCTGTTTTATATTTTTCCATACAAAAGAAGCCCTTATTTCTCATAAATCGGCAAAAACAAAAACTCTGAATATTTTTAATGTCCCCAGAACGCCAAGGATTTTATTAAGAGCCAGCCAGCGATGTGACGCGAAAGTTACAACTGTCTGATTTCGACCGTCGAAATATTTATAAATACTACTATCGAAAACAATTTGAGGTCAGGAAAATATGAATTTAGTTAACTACTTTATAACAAAGGGAAAATAGACGAATTTCGACCTTCAGATGGGTGCCGATCCGGAATTAAATAGATGTTAGCCATCCTTCTCGATAATTATATTCCCATCTCTACAAAACAATTGGTTGTCAGTGCCCCGGGCGCCACCGACTATTATAGAAGTCGTTCTGTGACGTCATAAGCGTACGGCTGTCAAGGTCACTTTGGCATAGTGCGGCAATAATCGAGTGAGCGCTCACGCATCCTTCTTTCATTTTGCTTGCAACAATACTATTCTATTTTACTAATAAGTAATAGTGAAATGAATGAAGAACTGGATTCGGATGAGTTTTTAAACATTTTACAAGGTGTGGAATCGGACTCAGAGTATTTTCGGAAAATATTCTGGTCCAGAAGTTCTGAGGTACCTATGTCCAACTAGATAATAATAATAACGTTTATTCATCAAAAAGCAAGAATTCAATAATTTAAATGTTTGGTGAGTCACAAACTAAGCCGTAAGCGTCGCTTGTAGGTATCTTGTAGCTCTGGAGTGCGAATTTAACAAAGTTGTAATGGCCTTACAGTTTGAGGAGATTGTCATAAACAAGAGATAAGAGTCCAAATGAAATAAAACACTATACCTAGGTATTTGTGAGATTCGAATCAGAATGCAAAATAAAAATAGTAAGAAAGACCATAGACCACATCCCTAATCAAAGTTGAATTTAACGTGCTCTGAGCGCCAAGGACTTGAAATTGAAATGAAGTCAAAGAATGACTCTCATTTGACACTCATTTCTTATAGCTTTAATTGAGTTATGTGTTTGTTTCTTCGATGCTTCTAATTTATACTGGATTTTCTTACTAGGGACACTGTGAGTGTGACATAAAACAAATATGGAAATATTTAATCAATTTTTTATTTATATTCCTAACATTATAAATAAAACTTAACGCGTATAAATCTCATTCATCGATATGACGATACCCTCATCACTACTGTTTACTGTATATTTCGTTATACATTTATAGCTTGGCGCCTGGCGATGCATCACGTTCTGTATGCGTTGGCGGTGAAAAGGTTAAACCCCCCAGCGCTAAAATATTACGTAGGTTATTAAAAAAAAAAGCATCCACCGCGTTGGTATTGCACTTCTCTATGAAACAGCATATTTTTTTTTGATAACCGACGGAATATTTCTTCGCTAGGGGGTTTAGAATCATGTGCCGAATCCATGGTTACAGCTTGCGCACTGGACCTTTTCATGCCTAAACCACTGAACGGATTTCGATAAAATTTGGCAAGGACATGGCATCCTGGGGAAGGATATAGGCATACTTTTTGTCCCGGTAGCACTTTCCCGAGGGATAATATCTGACGGCCACGCGGGCAAAGGCGCGAGCAGAAGCTATGTAGTCTATCCATACTAATATTATAAATGCGAAAGTGTGTCTGTCTGTTACCTCTTCACGCGTAAACCGCTGAACCGATTTAGATGAAATTTGGTATAGAGATAGTTTGAGTCCCGGGAAAGGACATATGATAGTTTGTATCCCGATATTCCCACGGGATCGAAACTTATGCGGGTGAAACCGCAGGGCGCAGCTAGTATGATATAATGTTGGTAACTACGTGCTTACCTAATGAAATTAAAATGTCTTGCACTGCAGGATGTTACAATAGAAAACCTATTTAAGTGAAAAGTTCTTTAAACGCGTTGGTAATTTTTTGAGATGGAAAAAAAACATTGAACTCGCGTCACTGTTACCGTAAGCAACACCGCGCGTGTTTTGTTTAAAAGACGATTAAAAAAATACCCGCTTCGGATGTGTTCGGCTGTCCTCGGGATGTACTTGGTTTTAATGTATGTATATCCGATATGTCAGTGAGTGATGGCAAAGTATTCTGTTTGTGTTTTGTTTTCACTTCTGTCGGCCACTGTTTTTTTATTTTTTATGGTCATTACCTACTTAGACTTCATATTAATTATACCTAAGTCTTGGTTTCCTCAAGATTTTTTCCTTCATCGATGTCAGTAATGTCCAAGATAAACTTTAAAATTACATATGAATTGAAAAAGTCACCATTGGATGTTACATAGGTAGTCACCCATAAAAGTATGGGTGACATAATATATGCCCACATATATGGTACCTAGCAGTTAAATGACCATGCATAATCAGCCTATAATATTCCCACTGCTGGGACACAGGCCCTCTCTGTGAAAGGGAGTGGGCCGTAATCCACCAGGAGGGCCCTTCGAATTTTTTAGTTCTAGGACATACCGGTTTTCTCACGATGTTTTCCTTCATCGTTTTGAGAGCAGTTGTGATCTAATATTTATACAAAGTGCCTGTCAGGGTTCTAACACAATGACCATGAAAAAGAATCTATGTGTGATGTAGGTCTATGTTTGTGAGCCTGGAAGCGGTGCATTAACAATCTGTGAGCGTTAATACGAACTCCAAATTATTATACTCACCTCTTTAAGTGTACCAGCGCGCAGCGGTGCGATTCTGTAAAAATCTCACCGTGAAAACTTAGGTGAAGAGAGCGTGGAGTGAGCTGTCAATAGTGTCAATTCCTAGAAAGAACAAACTCATTTCACCTAAGTTTTCACGGTGAGATTTTAACAGAATCGACCGGCTGGATGTAACTGCTATATTTTTTTTAATAACTTGGAAAACTTAAGAATACTAGGAAGTTTAAAAGTAGAGTTTTTTTATACCAGAGATGAAGAAATAAATATAATCCACTTTATCCCACACAATGAGGATGTTTGATCTTTTTAAAAAGCGCTTCTACAACAACTGTTATTTGCAGTTTGAGTGATAAATTATCACATAAAACTGTAGATAATGGCTCTTTTATATCAAATGTTTCGATAAATAATAAAATAAGGGCAGTAAAACAAAGGAGTAGCTGCAGGGTCGGGCCATCGTTAAAATATTACGATCGTCCAATATCGAAGGATGAAATCTTTAATCGTATAGATCCGAGTTTTACGTGGAAGTAAAGTGGGTTCTGGCGGCCGGAACAAAATACCTAGTTAGATAAGTCCAACAACTTATAGACGAATAAAACTAATCGAGCTTATAATATTGGAACGACCCTATAATTCGGCACTTCACGTCTTATTTATAACTTTTTTTCGCACAACTATGTAGGATAAATCGGTGAATTCATTTTAGTTCGGTACTGTACGGCGGGGTAATTGCGTAACACAATAACAAAATAACAGTGGCAATGGCTTTAATTTTGACAGTTCAACAACATTCATTGCGTTATTTACGTTTTTCAGCGGGCAAATATTTCGGACATATGAAGCAATGGATTAGTAATATCTTTCAAAATCATTCGTATTGTGATTAAAAATGTGTTACGCAATGTGCAGGGTGCAGGTTTTGGCCTGTTGGCTTCGACAACCGACCTCCGCGAATCTACTTATAATACTAATTATAAACTAAAGTGGCTTTCCGTGTCTGTGTCTGTGACCGCATTGTTCTTCTAAATTATGCAACGGATTTTGATGCAGTTTTCACCTTTATTGGCAGAATTTATTCCTGAAGATTTATCTATGTGTTTATAAACAATGTATAAACTTACGTTTAATAAAGAAATCTCGATGTTTATGTCAAGTCGTAAAAACTGTACGAAGTAGAGGCGGGTTGCTAGTGTTTTATAAGCTGATGGCGTGTATGTTGAGATAAATACTATGTATTTTATACTAGCTGCGCCTCGCGGTTTCACTCGCTAAGTGTCGATCCCGTGAGAATATAGGGATAAAAACTATCCTATGTCCTTTCCCGGGACTCGAACGATCTCTATACCAAATTTCATTTAAACCGGTTCAGCGGTTTAAGCGTGAAGAGGTAACAGACAGACAGACACACTTTCGTATTTATAATATTAGTACGGATTTAGAAAGATAGAAGAGAATCAGCTTGGAGAGCTGACGGTAGTATAAGTAGGTAGAATCGTTTATAGAAATCTTCTTTCTCCTGACTATTACCCAAATTTATTTGGGGTCAGCTCTCCTAGTACTTCTGCGCCACACCGTACGGTTGTGGGTTGTCTCTTTTATTATCTTCTCGCTATCATGTTTAAAAAAAAATATATTTAAACTTACCTATATATAGATAATAAGGATACGAAATTAATACTAATACCGTCTTTCATTGGTAATTCCGGCACCTACTTACCTACTGTAGGTAAGTGCGCGTGGCGCTTACCGTATCCAACTAAGTATTAATTATAATTTTAGTCTAACATGTAGTTTTTATTTGAGTATTGTTATCTTCTTACCTACTCATCAAGATTTGTATATAGATCTGCTCAAGTACCCCATCCACTCACTAGAAAGAGCGTTCCATCACAAATTTCTTTATTTGAGTTTTTGAGGCGAGGAACGTACGCCGTACGGCTCCCTTCAACCCAATTTATAATATAAATGGGGTTTATTATATGAATTTATATAATAAATGGGTTTGAAGAGCATGTATTTTCTCAAGGTGAGCGATGCAAATTGTTTTAAAGTGATTTGGAACTTGTGATCTATAATTTGGGCTTATTAGTCGATTCGCACGAATTCACTCGCCCGGAACGGGTGAATCGTCACTTTTAATTAAAGAATATTATTTTTTCTATAGAAAAAATAATGTTAAATACATATGTATTAGGCAATTGGCACATTTTAAATTTTATGCAATAAAGTAGGTATAGAAAAAACCTACGCACAGAAGTGATAAGAGTTAAATATTATAAAACCTGCAGGTACTTTTTTCTTAACTTCATTGCATAAAATTCAATATGTGGCAATTGCCTAATACATTATTTCTGGAGTTGTCGACTAGTCCACAAATAAATTGATTTCGTGCGAGTCGGCTATAGAAAACACTTTATAACTTTAAAGTGTCGATTGGGTGAATCGACTTTCGGGCTAGTAAATTCGTGCGAATCGACTAATAAGCCAGAATTTGAATATACAACATTATTTTTAGTTTATGCGAAACCCGAAACACGTGTCTAGTATTTTTATGTAAAGAATCTATGTACAAAATTTCAAAACTGTATCATGAAAAATCACAAAGTTATAATATAAGCTTGTTATGTTACCTGTTTGTCCGTACAAAAACATGCTCACCCGCGCAGCTTGCGTCTTGCGCTCATTGATAATATAATAGTACCTAGGTACCTAACCGTTCGGCGCGGAGATTGGATAACCTACTTAGTGTAGCTCGGTGTCCAACTATTAACCTTTTTTAAATATTTTTGGGACAAAATATAACATGGGGTAAAAATTATTAGAATCGATTCAGTTACTTATTCTGAACAAACTAAATTCAGGTTTCGCATATACTAAAAGTAACGTTGTATAGGGAACTATCACCTAAAAGATTCTATCATGGTGATGGGTGTTATGGGTAGCAGTATTTAACCTTAATTATTTAAAACAGCATAACGCCTAGCAGGCAGGTATGTACAATCGTATCATTGAAGTTCATTGTTCAAATAAGTTAAGAGGACCTTTCTAAAACAATTAATTATATGTCCACATAAATATTTACTGGCGTTGTCGATTCAGATGGCTTTTCCACCTGAAACACCAACGTTAACTGAATTATTATGGACTATTTATTAATAAACTTTTTAACTATCAAAAGGTGACATGCCTCTTACTAGGAAATTGATTTTATATGGAAATGTAAGTTTCTTGTTTGTGGCATACCCAGGTGAGTATGCCACAAGCAAGTCATGCGTCATGTTTTCTGCAAATAAACGTATTTTCTTTCTTTCAAGAAAGAATTTATTTGTATCTAGGTAGGTACCTACAATTAAATTAAGCAACAAAATTAAATAACTTGAATCGTCTGAACACTGTTTACGGTGATGAACTTATGGTATGCTACAGGCAATTAAATCGCTCCGTGTAAATCAGGTTTAAATCTACATTTAGAATAGGGCACCCAACCTAAGCCTTAATTTTCGTAAACTACTTACCCGAACTGGGCACGCGTGATGAAAGAGAGAGGCCGTTGTCCCAGCTTTGGGAACATTATAGATAGACTGATTATACATGGCTAATTAGCACCCAAATAATTTAAAACTTATCATTTCTGTTCTACGAGTATTTATTTCACTAGTCGGCTATTTTACTCTGTGGTTGATAAAACGTTCGTTTTATTTGTATCCAAATCCGAAGGCCCGGCCGCGGCTCGAACGCTATTGGTCGGTTACTTCCTCAATTTACGAGCGCACATAGCCCGGAGTTAGTATCGTTGTCGTCACGCTTCGTATATTGTGCATTTATATTTCAACCAATATACATACATTACTTACTATTTGTTAGGAATACTAGCCGATACTGTAATTTTTGTTCGTCTTTGCAGCGGGGTCATTAGTTTTTTTTATTATTATTTCAGGGTTTCAGGTCTTGCGAGGGTGTTGGAAAATTATTGATGATATTTGCTGGTACCTAAATATGGCGAGAAAGTAGAAAGATTTAAAAATTTAGGTGTAAACGCGATTCAGTGTCACCGATCGACTGGAGCCGAGTATACCCGATAGCGTCACCGACCCGAGCGTGACGTCTCACTTTCATTCACTGTTCAGAAAGAGCGCAAAGTGCGCTTAAAGAAGTTTTCACTTCAAAAAGTTCTTAATATGTATAAGGAAGGGAAGGAACCACTAACGCTAAATATCTAAGCGCTCAAAATTCTTTACTTGTAAGTATAAAACAATTTCCAAAGAGCCTTGTTTTTGTTAAACTTTATCACAGTCTTCTTTTTGTCGGCTATTTCGGTATGATGTTGCACGAAGAGAGCCGAAACTCGCAATTTGAACGAAGTATATCGAGTGCACTGTATCTAAACAGGCTGAACCTCCCAGAGAGTCTTACCACTGTAGCGATAAACGGATTTGGGAGGGTTGGCATTATTCGGCCGTAATAGAGTGATACTTCTTTAGGACCATTCAGGAAACTGATGACACTATTTGGTTTTGCCATAAAAAGTTATGATATCATATTTGCGGTATCAAAATATTACGAACAAATAATGCTTTCGCTTGTAGCCTCTCGCCTTTGATAATAATTTCTTATTTTTTATAGTTCCTACGAAATAAATATTTTCAGCTGACGCATTTCTAACATTAGTTAGTTTTATTCGTACGCTTCTTGCTTTTGTAAATATAAACAATAGCGGCGCACTAAATTATTTAATGTGTGTTGTTTACTCAGGTTCCACACGTCAGCAAAACGCTTTCAAGAATGCGTGACCGAAAATTGATGTTGTTGATAAACAAAAGATGAACGTTGATTTTCCATTGGAATGTGTTTCATCGAATTTTTTCTAAGTCCACCGGAGCATGTTCATACCGTCATGGCTATAGGTATCGCCCTCCTAGTCAAATTCAAACAAAGCAATGGAACTGGCAATAGGGAGCTGGCATATTGCCTCAGTTTCAAGTTTTACTGCCGCTATCTCAGGGTTTATGCCTTATAAAATCTGCTGCCGCGACCACGGCGAATCGCCGCGAGCTAAAAGTATGACTGGCGAATAGATATTATCGCAATTGGTAGGTAGTATTGTTCAATGGCGAACAGCTTGTTCAGTAATTTATTTTCTTCGCCTTTCTTCAAGCTATTGAAGAGTTTACGACTCGGTTTGTTTGTTGTTATCAACATTTGACGTTTTGAATTTCAGACTTTTGTCGAATCAGTTTTTAAGCCATCACAATTAAAAAGCACCAGCAACCAATGCATTGGATAATAGATATTGTATTACTTTTAGTTATGGGCTGATTTTTCAATAGTCAGATAACTTTTACTTAAAGAATAGGTAAATATGACAGTTTGACATATTTTCTATGATGATGCAATCCGACCGATTTCGGCCAGGGCGATTGCTTAAACTCTGCAGCAGCTGCCGTATTTTCTATACAAAAGCTATCAAATCGCAATGTTTATTGCTCTCATAAAAATTATCAGACTACTGAAAAATCAGGAATAAGGGCTGATTTTTCCATCGCCAGATAACTTTTATTCGAGGAATAAAATTGACGTTGGACAGTTTTTGTATGAAATAAGTTCTGTCAAAATTACAAAATTATTCTTCAAATAAAGTTATCAGATGATTGAACAAGTGCGAGTCGGACTCGCGCACCGAGGGTTCCGTACAAACCTGCAAGGTTTACAAAGTTCGTTCATTACGACAATCGAGTCATAACTATGGTATTTTTATTGCAAAATGAAATTGTGGTATAACTACTTAAAATTTTAAGCTTTTCTGAATTTTTCTGTTACCTGTATTGTAAGCTATTGCTTCTTACCAAATTTCGAGATTCTATGTCAACGGGAAGTGGTCTTTAGGTTTTAATTCCCTTGCGTGTAGTTGCGAGTTTCAAAATATGCGGTATCAATGGTTGTACTTTTGCGTTTTTGCGTTGACTTAGAAATTTTTTTTTTTCACGGGTTAAAGGCAATTAGATCTAAGTATTTGATATGAATTTCAACTTGATAGCTCTACGCGTTCATGAGGAAAAAAGTAATAAGTTTATATTTATTAAAAAATAAATATATATTTTGTAATGTAACTAAAAATTTAAGGTTTTCGGAATTTTTCCTTTATGTGTGCTATAAAACGTTGCTTCATGCCAAATTTCAAGATTCTAGGTCGACTGGAAGTACCCTTTAGGTTTTGATTCCCTTGCGAGTACTTGCGAGTTTCAAAATATGCAGCTTAAATTGCTGTTTCTTTTGATTGCGTTGACATAGAAGTTTGATTTTGTTACAGCTTAAAGGTATTATAGACCTGAGTATTTGGTATGAATTTCAATTTAATACCTCTACGCGTTTATGAGGAAATGGGTAGTAAGTTTAAAATTTAAAAAAAAAAAATATATTATGTGATGTAACTAAAAATTTATGGTTTTCGTAATTTTTCCTTTATCTATGCTATAAGACGTTGCTTCGTACCAAATTTCAAGATTCTGAGTTCACGGGAAGCACCCTGTAGGTTTTGATTCCCTTGCAAGTGTCGAAAATTTGCGGCATAAACGGCTGTATCTTTTGATTGCGTTGGCTTAGAAGTTTGATTTTTTCACAGCTTCAAGGGACAGTAGACCTGAGTAATTGATATAAATTTCAGCTTCATACCTCCACGCGTTCCTGAGAAAAAGGGTCTTGACAGACGGACGGACGGACAGACGGACAACAAAGTGATCCTATAAGGGTTCCGTTTTTTCCTTTTGAGGTACGGAACCCTAAAAATCAGCCCTAAATTGAATAAGGTATCTGCAAATAAACCTGTATACTATAACGGTTCGTAGGTATTGACAGAAAACCTGAGTGTGGGTAGGTAATGTAGGCATACTATAAGGTTAGGGCAACATTTTTTGTACACAAAACTATTCACAAAAATCTCGGTCCTAACGGCATATAAGGTTGTTTATACGTCCACGTCCCTACTTGCAAACTTCCGCAGGAGATGACTTGGGCGAGTCCACATTTTATATCCCACCCCGCTTTACGTCCGTCTCTCGGGTAGTCCCAGTCTGGTTCGATACCGATGTGGCTGGCAATTTTATTTGCACGCAAATTCGAAGGCTCGTAACATGGCCGGAACTGATGGGTCCCGGTAACGAACTCCACACTCGTATGGTCCGACTTATGACTTTCATTTCCTTCTACTTTGTTGTAAACGTTACAAGATCCTCAGAACGATGTACCTACCTACTTAATATTTTTGTTTATCTTCTCAGTTTTTCTTAGATTTATTTGAAAGATGATTAACGTGGTAATAATATGATACACGTATGGGGCAACAAAACATTCTGTAAACTAAAACACCAATTTCACCAGTTTCAACTTTAATCGAAAATCAAGAACATGCGTTCAGGAATAGGTAGGGCCTACTTTTCCATTCCAGTCCCTCGAATATGTTCCTGGAATCGTAAAAACACTGTCATCGTAAGGGTAAAGGCATATTTTGTATTGAGTACCATCCCCGGCAAACCTTGGCCATTGAATCCGCAGAATGTACGCCCAAATGTAATAGGGAGAAGCGATAGGATTCATAGATAGGTGAACAAAGACGTGAGACCACAATAGGAGTTGCTCTCTCCGCATTGTCTATATTTTTGGTTTAAAGCATACAAGCTTTGTGTGCCTGATATACAATTTCTGTTCAGGAAATTATGTGCTTGGTTACCTAATTTCGTTTTAGTGTTTCATGTAACTTTCAAATGTAACGCAGCATTGTTCAGCGGGACGTAGTTAGGAGTTTTAAATGTTCAACATTCGTTTTGCTAATTTTGCTTAGGTTTTAGAGCTGCAAACAGGTTTATTTATTTATTTTATTTTTAAAACACTTAACCTAATTCACATTTAGTTTTAGCCACACAACGAAAACCTCTTAGGCTTAGGGTTTATCAGCATGTTGGCGAACGGTTTATATCAATTTTATAAACAATGTTAATAATTTAATAGGTAAATTAATACGTACATACATTAGGAGAAATTTTGTGTAAGGAAACGCTTTGATTTTTACTTGTAACTTTTCGTACTCGTTTTGCAAGTATAACGTTTGCAAGTCTTCTGGAAGTGTATTAAGATAAAAAGGTGCTCAGCAACCCTCATCCCGTACCCATTATTGAATTTAGGTAAGATGTATTTATTTTTAAGTGGTATCGTTCTCAGAAAGTCAGGTCTTGTTTTTATCGGTTAGCTACTCAGGTCTACGTATTGACTTCCGCTAGATTACAATATTCAACTTTATTGAACACATTCATAACAATACGATAATTAAAGAGGTCGTCTTCACTGTTTTTATGAATTTTTTGTTTAAATGTATTGGCGTAAAGGTTAGTAATTAATAAAGTTAATCAAAATGGGGTAGGTACTAATTTTACGTACCTACAGTTAATCTTCTATTTGTTTTTTCATATATTCAATACCAAAATAATCAGCCAAATGTATTAAAAATATTTATATGCGCTGTATGACTATTTTAGCATTTCTGCAAGTTGCGGTCGCCCCTGACCTAAAGAAATGGTGGATTTTCCTTTGCCGAGAACCACATTATCTCATAGGTATCGAAGTTTACAATCTAGGCAATATGAATTATTCCATATTATTTTCTTTGCCTACTTATGGGTACGTAGTACCTATTTACTTTTATAATGGCAAAAACCTTTGAAGGCGTCAAATTAGTTTGGTTATGAAACCATAAAAAATTAATATTGAAAATTACAATTTCCGTCTTACATATGGACAATTTCCGTCTTACATATGGACAATTTCCGTCTTAAATATGGAAAATTTCCGTCTTACATATGAACAAGCTCCGTCTTACATATGGACAATTTCCGTCTTACATATGGACAATTTCTGTCTTACATATGGTCAATTTCCGTCTTACATATGGACAATTTTGAAGAAAAAAAACTTCTATCTTCCTCCTACACTTACCGTCACTGTTATGCTACATGTTTACGAATATGTTTTGATTTTCTAAGACATAAATGCCTGTCTGTATATGAAGAAAAACCATAAATGCTGAGAAGGTTAAAGAATTCGGGCGAAGGGAACTTTTATGTGCAATATCACGTAATAACGGTCAGTACAATACCAGGCTATGTATTACAACGTATAAAATCATATGAAAATTGATTTTCACGCATTAATGTGTCAGTTAGAGTATGGGTACCGAGCAGCATCCGCGTCGAGGGCCTTATCTCTCAGTTTATGGGCGCTAGCATCCGTTCGCGAGGCAGGAATCGACCGTTACAACCTAGTTAGAGCAAATATTCAGCTCGTATTTAAATATTCTCCAGTACAATCTCGGCTTTATCTTCTGCGAGGGACGTACTAGTACGTACAGCAGAAGGTACGTACCTGTGTTTTATCTTTAGTACCTCTGCTACTGTTATTGTTTGCTGCTTCATAATGATTGTCGATTAGGTTTAATAGAACTATAAAATTCCAGAATTCCTCTTCATCAAGTAAATTGTTTTCAAGCTACTTACGTTCTAATGCTGTGCAAAACTGGAGAAGTACTTACCGACTATTTTTGTACAGATTTACCTTACCTGATCCAATAACATCTATAGAAATACAAAAGAAGACTTGTCGCTACATGTCAATAAAATATTCCAAGAAATAAGTGGTTTCAGTAACGTGTTGTACAAGGGCAAACGTCATTCAGCACATATTTATATACCTAAGTGTGTGAGATGTGTGTTAGTACCTACGTACTACGTAGGCTTTCGATATCGGTACATAGGTGCTTAATATTTCATGTGCGAGTCGGGCCGGAATGCGAACGGAACAATTTGCCAATAATCCTATCCCGGGGCAATAACTGAGGTGGCGCCCAGCAGAAATGGGTGTTATTGCCCATGAATGATTTCTGCGCAACTCATAAGGCCGACTTGAATTCTTTCTGTATTGAAATTGCGTATTCCTCTCTTGTTTTATTAACTTATTTGGTCTCGTTTTCGATATTCTATTTAGAACTGGCTTCCATCTTGTGGCTGGTTTTCACGAAGGTTTGTCAGCTTTCTAGACGTCATTTGTTATGTATCTAGGTCCTGTGTTTATGGAAGTGTTTTTAGTAAATTCTTCTGGCATCGTTTGAGAATAAATGGTTTGCACATATTTTAGATCTCAACAGAAATCAATCTAGTACATAAAACCCAATCAGGTAAATACTCAGTGTTTTAAGTAGGTCCCATACACTCCATAATTCAGCTTAAAATAATGAGAACCCCATTTGAAGCAGTGCAGTTCATAATTTAAATACAAACGGGTTTATTACCTCGTTATTGCTAGACGAGTAGATTTTTCGTCTGCAATTTCGGTCCAGGTTAATAAATCAATTTGTCGAGCACAAATGTTCTCTGCGAGCAAAGTCCTGCGGAGGACAATATGCTCGCTCCATTGTGGCTGCAAATTCAATTTATATTCAGATATGTACAGAAATAGAATTGAAACTTAGATTGCGGCTAGATACTGGCAGGTTTATAATAGCGAGCCGCCGCGCGCCGTGCTGCTGGCTACTACTAACTAAATATCCTAGGCGGAATGTTAAGTTTAGGACCCCAGACTAACCTCTAAAAAACTTAAATATCCTCTAATTTAAGTATTTGTACGTTAATCGGATGAATGTTTGTTTAAATTCACACTTTATGTGATTTAGATTGTAAATGCTTTACAAAGCGCGATTATCTGAGCTCGTCGAATACCTCAGCCAGCTCTATAGCACTTTCATTTCAATTTATTAATAAATGCAACCTCTTCCCTATCCGTATTATAAATAACCCCCTCACTGACACACTAAATATGCTCGGTCAATCCATGAGGAATTTATCGAATGTGGGGAGATCGACAATTTTATCTTATTCCTGGGAATAGGGTCCTTCATATTTATTTGCTTAAATAACGACGTATCTACGTCGAATTTCGGGCGTACGTTCCCTATTAGGTAGCCATAAATTATGAGATAAATGATAACGCTTATCATTAATACAAAGATTTATTCGAGATAACTTCACATAGGGGACATGGAGGACGATCGTAATGTACGTTATATGTACATTTATGAATATTAGAGATGAATTATGATGCTAGGCCGTGAGATATGCTCGCAGACATCCAATTACAAATAGATCGTGGAGTGGATGAATTGACGAGACAGCTTGAGATAAAAATGAGAATTGCTTATACACATGTATTTCGATTAAATATAATAATGCTACCTGGAAAATAAATTCTGTAGCAATTCAACTTATTTAAAATGTTTCTTTTTCTATATATGTATATGTTAAATAGAGAAAGATTTCGGTGGTAACGTTACAAAAAACTATATAGATGAGCAGAAGTCGTATTAAACATTAATTTCTTCGGAAAGCCTGGCAGTGTTATGTGTGGGGGAGGGGGCACATTAGATAAATTAAAAGTAGACAGTGGCGTTAGGAGGAAGTCACAACGGAGGGTAACGCCAAACGTCCATACTCGTAAGTGGCCACTAAACTTTATTGTAGTGTTTACGACCAACGAAAATACTTTTATAGACATTTTTCGACAAAGATAGGAGATGTGCGGTTTCTTTGCTGCTGTAAATAAATACTTACGTATTTTAGACAGCGGTAAAGAAGGTTTGTTTCTGTTGTAGAGTAAAATAGGAATAGTTGTGAGGGCTCAGGTGTGGTTGCATGAGCCCGGCCAACCGTAAGCATAGATAAACTTTACTTATATATGCTGCAATCTGAAACTGTGCAGTCCTTACTAAGTTTTAAAGGTACCTACATCTTGGAAGACATTTATTTAGACTCAACCATAGCAAAATGAGAACCAACTCGTATGTGTAAAGTAGGTACCTACAGTATCTTGAAAATTAGGGTACCTACCTAAGATTAGTTTTTTTAACGGAGGTAGGAAAGCCTTTTTTGTAATAGTAATTAGTAGAGCTCTTTGCGAAGAGTTTTGTCTACGGAACCACATCAGCGGTGAATAAACGGTAAAATGAGCTTTTTGGCTTTGTTTCCGTGTTACCTGTACACTGCTTTGCACCAGGCTGAGGTTGTGCCTTACCTACAGACAAGTCACCTGCCCGTTCAGTCAATAATGCCCAGTTTTTGAGGTATTCTTAACCAGGCTTTATAAGGGGGATGCGCTAAGTCAAGGTCAATTCTAACTCAACGAGTTGTATTGCGGAATGTAATGATTATAATTCTATAAATAAATATTTGTTACGGCCGCGAATCATATGAATCATATTTAGAACAACATGCAACCTGATACTCACCTGCCAATTGAAAAAACTTAAGAAAATTTATATTTCGGGGGCTACCCTGATGCCCAGTTTAAAAAAGAATTCCTTAATAAAAAAAATAAAAGAATGAAAATTATAAAAGAAGAAAAAAGAAAGACAAAGATAGAAAATTACATTCATTTAAAAATAGAATACAGTCTTACCTCTGATTTAGCTGCATTGTGTTTGGATACATTCGGGCCCTAAAACCATTTCATAGTTACGACTGTGGTTACAAAAGTGGTGGCAGAAACGTACCTATATACTCAACAGTTCCAGTTACAACGTCTTTGTTGTGGAACTTATCTCTATTTCGCATACAAAGGCCGTAGATGGCACATTTTCAATATCCAGAGCCGTATCCATTCGTAAAGTCTTTGAGACGTTTAAATATTATAGCGCTCAATGGACTTAAAATGTATTGGTAAGGGGCCTACGAGAGCCGAAATAAAATTTTAAACAAGCAAAATAAGCTAAAATCTGTTATAAGTCTATTTTAACTGCATAGGTAGGTACGGTTATAGAAACTTCTGCGGCTATTAGGTACTCGTCTTTTTAGTACGTACTTGCGTCTTTGCTTTCAACTCCTGTACTCTTCGCTTTATTAGCTCCGCGGTAACTCAAATAATACAAAAGTAATAAAGCTGTGGTACATTCTGCAAGAAGGTTCATTTTAACGTTTTATTTTTAAATTATCTTCATTAAAATGAAAAAAGTAATTTTGTTTCTCGATTTTCTCCGAATTAACGACATAGCTTCATTTGGAAATTACAAACTTCGAAACATTGCCTTTGTAAGGCGATTAAAAGCTTAAGTTACAGAATTGCCTTTCACAAAATTTTCTCCAAAATTGGCAAGTTTTAAAATTTTTGACTTTTGAGGTACTTACTATTAATAGAGTCCCTTTAATAAGAGAAAAATAATCTATTCTTTTCTTTTTACTATAGATTCAGTTAAGTATTCCTTGAGTGATACTTGGAAAAAGTTTTAGCATTTTTTTTACAAAAACGGATTTAGAAAGTCTCTTTCAAATTTCTGCTTCAACAAGCTTCATACTTATTTTCAAATTCTCTGAAATGTGTTTTCGATTTTCCACTAAAACGGTGCCTACTAATGTTTTTGGGCTACCTACCTACAGTAGCTCAATCTCTGAGGTAATGTCAAATTGTTACAACCCATTATCAATATAGCCTGTGACAGACTGAAAAATTTTCAGTTTAACAAAATGAAGCACGAGCACAAAAAAAACTAAAAATGCTAAAGAAGCTTTATTTAAAGTACAGACGCCAGCACATCAAGCTAGTACAATCTGTCAAATTTCTTTAATAGATTTTCAACTTTATCGCTAGAGCATTAGGTTCAAGGTTGATTGGGAAAATTTGACAGTTTCGGGTATCTTGATGTGCTGGCGTCTGTATCTACTAAAACTGCCTTTTCATTTAAGGAGATACCCTACAGTTACGCGAATACTCTTTGAAATCTGTGAGTTCATGGATTGCAGAGTTATTAATTTAATTCGCAGCACCATTCATTATGTGAATGGTATTTATCGGAAAAATGGCTGCAATTATAACTATTTTAAAATTTGCTGACTACGAATGGAAGCTGAATTTACAGTTATTTTAACAGGCATCTACTTGTACATCATCGTCTGCCTAGCCTTTTCCTAAGTTAGGGTTGGCTTCCAGTCTAACCGGATGCAGCGGAATACCAGTATTGTACATGGAGCGACTGTCTATCTGACCTTCATAACCCAGTTACTGGGTAATACGATACCCCTTGGTAAGACTGGTTGTCAGATTTTCGGGCTTCTGACTACCCGTAACGACCGTGAAAGATCCACGAATGACAGCCGGGACCAACGGCTTAACGTGCTTTCCGAGGCACGGAGGGGTCTCGGTATGTAAAGATGGTCACCCATCCACAGACCAACCGCGGCAAGCGTAGCTTAACCTGATCGATCGACCTTTACGGTTGTTATTATTTAGCCACGGGCCCCTCCTTGGACAATGTTAGCAAAAATATATAGGTACTTATCTCGAATACCTGAAAAAAAAAACATCTTAAACGCAGATAGATAGCAAGAATGAAAATTATTCTATGTCCCAACACACACAGGAAATACAAATAGTAAAAAAGGAGCATTTAAAACTAACAATAAAAAAAAAAAAAACAAAAAGAAAATAGTAACATTCGAATTGACAACCTCCTCCTTTTAAGAAGTCTGTTAAAAACTGTGAGAGACCAAAAAGGCTCCTATTTCAGCATAATGCTGCGATACTTAAAACATAAAAACCGCAGCGCATTAAATCCTTATAGTTTTATTATATTGTAAAAGTACAAGGTATGTATGTATTGGTGGTGGAAAAGATTCAGTTTGATGTCTGATAAAGAAAGCCGGTTAAAGTATTAGAGATAAAGATAGGGCCTAGATTTTCCGCTGACGCAGTGTCGGGAGGCCGGGACGTCCCGCGAAGCCACCGTTTTGTATATTATCTCGTGCTACAAATCACACCGGATGTCCCGCCGAGGGGAAATGAAAATTGAGATACCGGAGAGGCATTGTTCCGTGAAAATATATCTTCTTGATATTCTCAGGGCGCGGGACAGCGCCGACGCACGGATATTGCGATAATGTTACGTCATCTCGCGAGATAAAAGCGCTTTTGATATCCCTCCGGATAAATTTTCACTTTCACACAACAACGTCTCCACTGCTCCCTGAGATTTGCTACTACAGATTTTCTGCTCATAAAATTGTTCATCCTGTCAAACAACTAATTCGGATGTTTATTTGTTTATATCCTAGCCGCGGTTTTCTTGTGGTTTTCGACTAAGACGTCTAAGGAATTAGGTTGAAAATGGAGAGTTATGGATGAGCAGTATTATCATTCAGTAGCTTTAGCTTTATCGACTGTCCACATACAAAATAGAGTGACGAGTTGATATGTCAGTTCGAGGTGGAATCTTATGCTAAGTAGTGTGGTACGTCCCATGACAAAGGAGTCGATTTTATCAGTTCTTGGACATGTCTCGGGAGAGTTCCCCATAGGTCTCTTTGGCCAACCTGCTATAAAACGTTAGCGATGTAATAAACCTCAGTCAGGTAACCTACTTTATCGAAATTAATAACTACTGTAAGTATATTGCTTCTCTACAAATTGTGGCACTTCATTTATTAGACACTTCTGTTCTAGATGAGCCTATAAGGCGCACATCAATTCGTGATGGATTGACTGACCTAGTTGGCTCCAGCTAATTGATGAAACTTCCAAACTCTGTTAGATTGGCGCGGTTAGGTTATAATATTTTATGACTAGCATTAGACATATTTTACATTGCCCAAATTGAGTTGGGAGTTCGTGTTGCTTTAAATAAGTCAACGTTTAATTTGGCTAAAGTTAGTGTTGCTAAGGGTTTCCGTGAGGAATAGGGTAATGTGTTATTGCAGTTAAAAGGTGAGTAAGGGATGCTGTAGTGTGTTTGTGGTATTAAACAACAAATCTATGTTTTTGCGGTTTATAAGTATGAGGATTTAGTCTTACCAAGGGGATAGTATTACCCAGTTACTGGGTTGTGAAGGTCAGATAGGCAGTCGCTTCATGTAAAATACTAGATGAGATTATGAAGTATGAGTGTTTAAAAAGACTATGTTCGCAGATGATCATCTTTTGCCGTTTGTAATGAAAACCTGTAAGAACCAAATCAAAACGCTTTTCAGTACCTAGTAAGTTTCACGAGTTCTGGCTAAACTCGGTTTAATAACGTCGAGCTATTCAGGAAGAAACCCGCTGTAATTTTTGCATCCAATCTGTTACGTTGCCTGTGGATCCAATCGACGTGAACCGTAAGCAGCGTGCAGGAAGGTATCTGCAGTGTATTGTATGTGGCTTACCCAGCTCTCGTAATAAAATATCGGGGTAGTACGAATTAAACCAACTGATACTTAGGTGAGCCAGATAAATACGTACGTAGATCCAACTGCAATCAAAATCTAATCTCAGAATTTTACAAAATTAACAGTTTTAAAGAAAGGAAGGTATAATAGCAAAGTTGCGGTAACAATTTATCATTGCGCACAAAGCGTGATGATAAGAGGGCTTGTTCTCACTAAGCGTAGGACAAAGGAATACCGCGGGTCGCGCCGACGGCGACGCGCCGCCCACCGCCGCACAGACGAGCAAAAACCCTACGGATTACAAGGTTTTGCTAAATATTTACGTAACACTTGGTGCCCAGAACGTTGTACAAAGATAAGAGACAGCTTTAAAGCCTCCAAAAGAAATACTTTAAGAGCTTAAACTAAGTATGTAGTACCTGCGCATTAAATTCGAAAGGATTAAAATAAAACTAATCAAGTGAGTATCTTTGTAACTTCTGAGATGGAAGTACATAATGTGAATGCTTATAAGATTAACGCGAGTTCTCAGTTTTATTTTACGTTTCATAAACTTTGCTGCTACCGAAGTATGTTCAGCAGCTGTACGTGATTCCAATAGTAACGAATGTTCAGAAAACAAAGTATCTTTAATTCAAAACCAATGAAGCGATACTTATACGAGTATAGAATTTACCTCCGAAATAGCCTTATCTCGCGTCCACAGGGAACTACAAAGAGCGACTTCGTTTGAATTTAGAACAAATTTTAAACTAAGTTGGTTCGGAAATCGCGCGGTGGCGTTCGTATGGCCGCGTTCACATTCTGGTGAATGCAAAGAGTGAGTTGCGCTCCTAATTCCGCATTTTTTCTACGACAAAGTTAATTGGAACACGGGCGTATTTAGCGCGCACTCTGTGATTCTGTTTGTATGCAGCGACCGGCACTCGCGCGGAAAATGATCCGCGTTTGACTCGCATTGGCGTTAATGATATTTCTGCATGAATAAATCCTCTGGTTTTTATTTTCCTGTGGATCAGAGCTGAAAAACTTTCCTTGCCTTTGATTTGCTTTCGACTTCCTTCAATGACCGTTTGACGTTCGATTTATTTTATAACCAAAGGAATTTTAGCAGCTTTACGGCTCCTGCAAACAGACGCGACGCGCGACGCGAATCGCGCGCGACACAAAGGCACCGCCCGTTGCGCGACTTGCGGTGCCTTTGTGTCGCGTGTCGCGTCGCGCCTGTGTGTACGAGCCTTTATGCCTAGCTTCAATCTCAAGGCTGATCAAAACTCCACTTTTAACGGGCGCCATACACTAACAAATTTTCTGATTTTGATTTCGTAACACACACACACACACACACACACACACACACACACACACACACACACACACACACACACACACACACATACACACACACACACTCACAGTAGCAATGGCTTTCATTTTGACGGTTCAACAATATTCATTGCATTATTTACGTTGTTGAGCGGACAAATTTTTCGAATATATGAAGCAATGGATTATCAATTTCTTTCAAAATGATTCAGATTGTGATTGAAAGTGAGTGAGTTGAAGTGAAGGGATTGATTGTGATCTTTACTTATCGTTTGAGGCGCTACCTCGAAAATAAATCGTAGCGACTGATCTACTAAGCGAGCGAAAGTGATGCAATTACTTTTGAAACGCAAACGAAGAGAGATAGATGGCTATAATGTGCGTGCGCTCGGAATAAAACGACGTATGTATGTGCCAAAACGAATTTACTCCTTTTTTAACAAAATAAATGAATTAAATTTAAAACTACGTTAAGTAAAGTTTGATATGATAATTTTCTTTGTTTTAAAGTAAATTCCATTGAATAACTCTTAAGCTTTACGCCGTGATGTCAATGAAAAAAGAAAGAAAATAGATAAACTTTGCAATTTTTTTGTATCGAGAAAAATTAATTGAATCGTGTATTCCTTTTACATGATACTAGACCAAAGAGTCAAAAAACATATCATCATCATCATTTCAGCCGAAAGACGTCCACTGCTGGACATAGACCTCCCCCAAGCACCTCCACTTCGACCGGTTCTGTGCTTCTCGCATCCAACAGGTTCCTGTGGCCTTCACAAGGTCGTCGGATCACCTTGTGGTAGGCCTTCCAACGCTGTCTTCCGATACGCGGTTGTCACTCCAGAACCTTTCGGCCCCATTGGCCATCTGTTCTGTGAGAAATGTGCCCTGCCCACTGCCACTTAAGTTTGGTAATTCTTCGAGCTATGTCGGTTACCTTGGTTCTCCTGCGGAGCTCCTCATTTCTGATTCGATCACGCAGGGAAACTCAAAGCATAGCCCTCTGCATTGCCCTTTGGGTGACTTGGCTGACAAAAAACATATGCCAAAATGTTAAATCCCTATTTCACATACTTAACAAGTTACACGAAATAGACAAACCACATTTTTTTCACCTTATGTCGTATCACCTTAAGACTAAAATCGCCAACCCGTCTTGAGCTGAGGAAGAGTTGTGGTTTGTGCTCGTGTCCTCTCAGTATGAGGCCTTTTCCCTGAAATGGGACAATTCAAGCTTCAGTCAAGCTGAAACGTTAGAAACAATATTTAAGTATACGCTACGCAGACGAGAATAATTTTACTATGATCTCTTCAGTACCATGAGAGGAGCAGAGAAATACGACTAGGCGTATCTAACAGTAGACTCGAAAGCGGCTAATTTGCACAGTGGTGTGAAATGGACCGAGTCATTCGCGCACAAAGCGCTACTACTAATGCGCGCCCGTCCGCTGCATCGGGCCGCAATTATATTTGCATACGACCACCTCTTGTTCGCACAATGACACCGACAACCGGACTAAAGGTAAAGTCAACGGAGTTACTTTAAAGCTCTAAATCGAATGACCGAATGAACGAGCTAGACAATCAGAGCTGCGCTTGACAATCACTCGTATATGTTTACGTCCGCTGCTTCGCTTGATTTGTTTCCTCTGGAGATTTGATTTTCATCGGCATCTCTCCTGCTATTACATAACACACATAATTAGCCTATAATGTTCGTACTGCTGGGTCACAGGCCACCTCTCTGTGAGAGGGAGTGAGCTATAATCCTCTACGCGGGCTCAATTCGGCACCCTAATTGCGTAACACACTAATTGATCAGAATTTGAAACATTTTGTAGCAAATTGAAAATCCATTGCTTCATAAGTTCGAAAAAAAATTCTGCTCAACACGTAAATAACGCAATGAATGTTGTTGAATTGTCAAAATGAAACCGATTCCGATTGATAATGTGTTACGCAATTGCCCCGTGGGTTAGTACATGCCACATAATTATCTTCGATTTCTTGGTTCTAGGGCACGTGGTTTTGCTCACGATGTTCTGTTATAAATTTTGTTAAATTAGAAACAGATCTGCCTCGTTGGTCTAGTGGTCGCAACCGCTATTGCTGAGCATGAGGTCCTGGGATGAGTTCGATTCCCAGTTCGCCATCTGGACTTTGTCAGTAGCAGCTCGAAGTCTGGACTTTGTCAGTAGCAGCCCGAAGTCTGGACTTTGTCAGTAGCAGCCCGAAGTCTGGACTTTGTCAGTAGCAGCCCGAAGTCTGGACTTTGTCAGTAGCAGCCCGAAGTCTGGACTTTGTCAGTAGCAGCCCGAAGTCTGGACTTTGTCAGTAGCAGCCCGAAGTCTGGATTTGTGCCCGGTTGATGGCAATAGGCTCGCCTCCTATTACATGGGACTTAAACATAACTGGCTAAATGTGTATATGTACTATAGGTACATCTCTGCTTAACCACAATGAAGAATGCAGGCGTGATGTTATGTTATGTGTAGAAATGGATTATTCAATTAGTGGTTTTCCAAGCTACAGCGAAAACCTCGTTGCTATCACTACCATTTATCTCGATTTTCCGCAAACTCTTTTGTAACTTTATGCAAAATGTAGATTATTGTAGATTAGCAGCGCCCTGCGGTTTCATCCGCATAACTGTCGATCCCGTGGGAATATCGGGATAGAAACTATCCTATGTCCTTTCCCGGGACTCAAATTATATCTCTATACCTTTCATCTAAATCGGTTCAGCGGTTTAAGCGTGAAGAGGTACCAAACAGAGAGACGGACACACTTTCGCATTTATAATATTAGTATGTATTATTGTATGGTTAAACAATAGTATGGATATTAGTGGATATTAATGGATTGCTTATTTGCTTCTATTCATTAGCAGCGCTACTTAGGAATATAATTCTATAACCAATTTTAGAAATTGTTAATTGAAAAAGTTACTTGGTAATTTCAATATCCATCTCAGTATAAAGGGTCCATTTGAAACTATCAATTACAATCAATTGTAATTGTTGTAATATTGTCAATCCCTTCAATTGCATTTCGTAGGTATACGATTTATTTGCGAATCAAGGTGTATCAGTCACGTCAAAATTTACAATTGCGATCGATCGTTTCGGGGTACCTTTATGAATACCTATTATACGCGTATGTTGCAGTGTGGACGAAAACCGTCGTCGAAAAGCTCTTGTTTCTCATAAGAATGAGTAAATTAACATCCTTGAATATTTAATTTTATATTCTTCACAATTCCAAGTAGAATTTTCAAAGGGTGTTCTTAACTGGTGCGTAAGGAAAGGTCTTGAAGTAAAGAGGGGATCCCATCCGTTGCACCGGTTCATGATATTTGCATAATAACTTCAATGCATGTGCATAGTACATATAGTATATACATATAGTACATATGTACCTTTGTAAACTTCACTTGTACGTTAAATTTTCAGTAGAATAATTATCATCAGTATTATCTTGTTTATATTTGATTTTGAAGCTGCTTGGATATAGAATTCGCGCCCCGGGGTTTCACCCACATAAGTCTCAATCCTGTGGGAATATCGGGATAAGAAGCATGCTTTGTCCAAATCCAGGTTATGGTCTTCTCATGTGCCAAATTCCATCCAAATCCGATCAGCCGTTTTAGTGTGAAAGCGTAACAAACAAACATACAAAAAAATAATCTTTTCTCTTTATAATATTAGTTTAGATTTGCGCACAAACTTGATACGCACGGCTACAAATCAAGCTATACATAACCAGTATAAGCTGATTTCTGATTGTACGTAAAACCTATACAATGCGAGGTCAGCTAATACTGGGAATCTATAGCTTGTTGTGTAGCCGTGTGTACAAATCTGTTGGTTTGACAAACATTGCTAACACAAATCTTACACTGACTTAATACTATAGGTACAGCAACCGCTGATGACGTGGCATTCATAGTGACGCATCATATCCCACCTCCGATAAAATAGGGTTACAACTCGAAAAAGTCATTTACAGGAACTTTCAAGTTGTTTTTCAGGAAAATTGAAAAATAGTGTATGCCATTAAAACATTTTTTTTTGTAAGCATGTATAATTTTGATCACATAATAATAATAGTCTAAGAATAAAGACTAATTAACGAATCCGTGAGTTTATTTTCGCTTTTCTAAAAATCCAGGTTTTTCGAGTTATAACCCTATTTTATCGGAGTGCGATATTGCCACCTCATGTCTCGACAATCCGTCTAGAGAACGTTACTGGGCAAGTCGAGATTTATTGTTAGTAAGACGACGCTAGGTAGAATGTAACTACGGTACAAAGACCTATGTAAAATAATAGATACAACTGCTAGTGGAGCAGTACGTGCGGTGACTCCGGAGCGCCCCGACCAGACTGCTCCGTCGCTATATTATATGTCTCTAATAAAGCCGGAACAACGTCACTGCTCCCACTATTAGCAGATGCAAATTATTTTGTAATACCTCGCTTATATTTCATAACGGAACACTTCCATGTCTCGTATAATAAATACGATGTTTATTTTACCCACGTAAAACAGACTTATACGACTGAAAAACGCTATATTTATGTTTATATACCATTTATCATCTCGCTTTGGAAGTAAGTAATTAAATTCTAAGCATTTTCTAGGTATTTGCTGAGTTTGCTCTCATTTCCATATAACGGGCCGATTCCAGGCGGTTTTAATAACGGCCATAAGTCAATATAAATTTTATTGTAATTCCGCGTAAGTCATTATTGATAACAGATCCGTAGCGTGGCGCGGACGCGGCTCGGATGATACTAATAAATATGCTAATGTTGGCGTCCCTGAAGGATTTTCTCGGATTTTCATCTCCCCTATACCGATGACGCAGACGAAAATAAAACTGGTGGGTACGAGTATCTTGAAATACGGCTCTACCTGTGAAGATTTTGTACATGGGTAACGCTACCTGTGCTACAAGTAAACTTTCAATCACCCGGGGCATTATCTTGAACACTTCTAAACATTGCGGCCGTGCCCTCTGAAAGTTATTGCCGTACCTTGAAAAATTATACCGTTAATTATACAGTTTTAAAATTAAAATTAGTTTAGAAAGTTCTTAACATTATACGAAATAATTGAACGGTAACTAATCTAAATAAAAAATCAAAGTGAAAAGCTATGTAAACATTCCTTTTTCTGAAAATAGCTTACAGGGTAATGTTTGGATCTTGTCTTCCGAACCAGCGACCTCAACATTGTTGAATGTTATGTTATGTGAACGCTCTATTGGTGATTAGTAACAGGGGTCGCTTCCCTCCTAGGAAAGGTTACCCAAGCTTTACAATACCTCCCGTTATGCCTAGAAACTAACTGGTACAGACTTTAACGACAAGGGCGGGACGATAAAAACAATTTGTACCTACCCTCGCCATTGTACCCTTTTCACCAGATCAGCATGTCAACTAAGTGGGTTCGTTAAATTCTTCCCATATCTACGTCTTCAGTACTGCAAACGTGGAGATAATATTTCTCATACAAAACCAATTTGTCGTGAAGGCGGCAATAACAATAAAAGTGCAGCATCATAAAATATTTACAGCTATAGCATTTTAAGGATTTTTGATTTGACGTGAGACGAGGTTCACTTAAAATATTCAATGTCGAAATTTCCGTTTACGATGTACGAAAAAAGGGATTTGGAGCCCTCGTGCCTGAGAAGTGCCTATTAGGTTATACAGTCTACATATGCTAGACGAGACGAGTGTTACTGTAATCGGAATTTAATGAGATTTTTAGGGCGTAGTACAAAGGTAATGGATTCGTCGTTACGAAGATTCACACGTGTGTTATCGCGCTGTTACACAGTAATCCGCATATAAAAGTATGTGTGGAACAGAAGAATGTCAGTGTGGAGCATGGTTTTAAAATAAGCCAGCACTTTTTGGCCATGGCTTATCGGGATTGCTAAAAGTATTTCGTTCTATACTTTGTGTTTTCTGGAGGACCGAAATAAAACCAGTTACAGATTAAGATAAATAAAAGAGCGCTCATGAGTGTTTTGGTTATTGCAAGCCTATGCATATGTATTATCAGCCTATAATGTTTCCACTGCTGACTCAAACCTCCTCTCTGCGCGAGGGAGATTGCAAGCACTGAGATCTAGTGCAAAGTCTTAAGACATACTTACACCTATTTTCTTATCGTAGATTTTCTGACAGACAACTTTTGGTAATCTTCGCCCCCATCACTTGGGGTATAATAACATCATCAGCGAAGTCTTAATGTACTGAAGTACACGTCTGCTTAATCTTTCCGCGTTACGGTAACGGTTATTAATAATTTAAACAATCACTTCCAACATAACGTTTTTATGAAGATTGGTCCGTTCCGCGTTCCCTGAATTTTCATACACGAGGGGTTTGCAATTGTCGTTTAAACGTATGTTCTGTACTTTGAAAATTAATATTTTTCTCGTCGAGAACACTTCAAACATCAGAATGGCATATTTAACGTTTAGCGGAATTTAATATGTCATAAAACGTTATTTATATGCCGTTTACGCGCCGGCGGTGGCGGTGGAGATTTCATCGGCTCCGGGTTCTACCCCGGTACCTCGGCACTAACGGGTTAATCTTATTTATATTATATTTACGGATAAAGAAGTAAGAAGCTTTCTTATGTAGCACTTGGGTGAAAGTGGAATATCGGCTGCCGGATAAGTAGTTAAAATATCTAGACATATTTATTTTTTTTATAATTTATTTACACACAGTGAAATATATAGGGATATGACATGATTATAATTTGAGTACAAAGGTACTGCTTATTTCTTAAAATCTTAGGTACTACTTGGGAAATATGTTTGCGCAGTTGCGTCAGAGTTAATTATACTTAAGTACAATTAACTCTGACGCGTTATTTTTTAGGGTAAGGATAGAATAAAGTGATAATTATCATTGCGTTCTGCATACTTTGATTTTATATATAGAGGTTTATTGTAACATTAAACACGAGCAAAGTCTCTGTAGCACCCCTTTCGTTCAATAAAAAATTTATGTGTACACATTTCGATGCACAAGATTTAGGCTCCACTGTGTTTAAGGGGACTACATGACCTGAAGCGCGGTCACTGTCGGACTGCATAGATAGAAAAGAAAGAGAAGCGCGATGACACAACGCTGGTAATTTATTGCAAAATATGAAGCAATTATCTATTTACAAAAAGTCTATTGTTTGGACTAAACAATTAAAACACCTAGTGCTTTAGTATGTTGCTTGTAGAATAATCTGACAAAAATCAGAATGATTGTATGTATAATAATATGGGTTTTATTGTGAAAAGAAAGTTTTTAGAGGCATCTTCATGATTTTATTGTATCGTATCAAATTAGTTGTATTATGTTTTCAACACATTATCGAACTAGCATATAAATATCTTGAAGAATATCATATATTTTTCTGATTTTGTAGTCCATCATATACTTTTAGGCATTATAAAACTTGCGTTTTTTGCGTTTAGGTCTTGCAGTCCCCTTAAATGTCAAGTACGTACTCACCTCTGCAAACAAATTGCAGCTACAGCAGAAATAAAAAAAAAGTATTTACTTACTGAAAGTAAACACAAACAGCAATTTATTTTTAAAGTAATCTCTTGGAGAGCTTAATAGTTAGAGAATTTATAGAAATAGAAAAATCGGAGCTCATTACAAAAACGTTTTGTTATACTTAACATAAATATTTATTTTAAAGGGGTTTGTCGGTGGCTTTTATAGGCTATTTCAGTGGATTGCGTTCGGTAAGACTTTGTTCTCTGCGATTTTAATCCAATCTACGTCCACTGCCTAGACATCTATAAGCCCGATCGTCCAGGGGTGCCGACACCGTGGGTGCTGGGGGCTGCAGTACCCACGAGAGGTAAAAAGTGGGTGTGGAGCACCCATGAGCGTGGACAACAAAACTGATAAATCAATCGGCTATACGATATCTCTTTAACATCACACGCCGTGCGGTAAGACGTCTAACTACTCACGTTAACGTTTATTGAGTTATAACCTTTTAAAACAGAGTGAAAAAAATTTCGAGCTCGGTTTCGCTCGCTCTAGCATTCTTGAATTCTAAAGCTTTTCTGCATAAGTTATCAAAGTAACTCCTATTTTCGTACGGTAAAAAAAATGTATCCTATCCAAGGTGCTAAAATTTTCGAGCTCACTTTGCTCGCAGATTTTGTTAAACTTGGTGGATATATGTAGTTGTGTAGGACTAATATTCATAAAATGCAACATTTTCGGACCCTACGGCCTGTCTGTTCGCTTAGCATGAACTGGACGGATTTAGATGCGATTTTCAGGATTAAAAAGAAGGCTAAGTAAGCCAAGGAAGTAGCCTATAAAAAATTCCCCCTTCCTATGGGCATAAGTATGAGCTTCTAAAGTTAACACCGGCACACTATGAGCGGGAGTGGGCCGTAATCCACCACGAGGGTCCAGTGCGGGTTGGTAGATGTCCCATGTTTTCGAACTTTCGGTTCTAGGACTAGGGCATGTCTGTTCCCTCATGATGTTTTCTTCCACCGTGAATGAAGAAAAGCCGCGATGCGTTCAGAACGTTAGCTAACACCTTAATAAATATCTGCTCTCAAAGCGGTAAAGGAAAACATTATATTAAAGTTTTGTATATTTTATTCGTTCAGACATCAGTTTAGGATGAAGCTAACTTGCAGAAGTGGGTCATGCATGGATAAAAGCACTAGCTCAAAGGGTGGTCATATGCTTCTTACCGTCCGCGTCACGCAAAGAAAGTAACTGCTGCTTCAACTACCATCCTCTTCTCTCTCTTCTGTTGCCGTGATTACCTCGCATATAAATGATCGTTGCAGAGACCAATAAATATTCATGTATTTTTAGTTAATTAGACTATACTAAACGTAAACGCAAAAAAAAAAACGTAAAAAATTATAACTGACGATGTTGACATTATCTGTACCATCACTTATATTTACACGATTGGACATCAAGCAGGTATTTGCACATTCCTAATTTGTCATTAGTTGTCAGTTCTCTGCATCTCGTCGCCTTGTGAGTGTCGCAGTCAGCCCTGAAGATGAAGAACAGCATAATCAATAACAATCCTTTAACCTGCAACCACGGATCCGTTTTGTATCCGCAAAAGATGATTTCTCTGTAATTGATTAGGACCGTCTTCATCAGTGGATTACACTGTTCAATAGTTTACTATTGCTATTTCTTGATAACAAGTGAAAGCCGATGAAAGGTAAATTGTCTTCAGGCTTAGATTAGTAACACCTAGTATTGCCTCTAATTGAAAGTGACCGTACATTGTAGAGCCCATTCAAAGTCCTATGATCGGAATTGGATGTTTACGGACTAATACGGCGCTTCGGAAGTGCGATACCGATCCGATACGAAATCTAATCTATAGTAGCCGCGTTACAACGCGTTACAAAATTCATTCCTGCAACCATTTACTGTATTTCCACCTTAATTAGAACAACGCAAAAAAAAATGATGTTTGAAAATAAATGGTAGCGATATTATAAAATAGAATGTATTTAGCTAATGCACCTAATTAAAATGGTCGTGACAAAAGATTTATTTCATGAAATCATTAACAGATAGTAATTATAATTTGACACAACAGTCATTTAAGTACATGTTTAGTGTACATTAGTGTTTATTTTTAGAGTACATTAGTTAACTGATTAGTGTGATGATTCATATTTGTCTTTGTCATCAACCTATTTATAAGATTTCACGGTCACTTGTTTACGCGTAGGTATTCAAAACACTGGAGCCACTTTTATTTTAAAATTGTCAAAGCAGCATCATGTTTATGAAGGTGGACGTGCTAGTCCGGCGAGCAGAGTCAACAATAAATCACGATCGACCGAGCGAACACAAAATTTTGTAAACTTAATCCAAAGTAAGGCGAAGTGATGTCGATGAATTGTGTAGAACTCCCCAAGTTCTCGACAACTTCGTGAAGAATGCCCGCGCGCCGCATCCACTGCGAAAGAGAGCAGTCGACTGTAAAATAACTTAACATAACAGTTTTTTTCTTCAGTGAATGCATCGGAGATGTTGCGACAGCTTTTTCTTATTCAGTCGACATGAACTGTTGTTAACTTTGCTTAACTAGCTCTTCCAGGCGAATAGCTCTGTAAACTATACTTCCAGTGTGAACTTCCAAGAAATGCACTTTCTAGGCGACGTTCTGTTATTAAACTACGGTACACACAGTGCTTCTGGCTAAGTAATAACATACGCTCCGGTTAAGTTACGCTTACGTTACGGTTGGTCCTGAGATGGGAGACCATCTTTACATACCAAGACCCCCCCGTGCCTCGTTAAGCTGTTGGTCCCGGCTGTCATTCGTGGATCTTTGACAGTCGTTACGGGTCACATTACCCAGTAACTGGGTTGTGGAGGTCAAATAGGCCGTCGCTCCATGTAAAATACTGGTATTCAGCTGCATCCGCTTAGACAGAAGTCGACCCCACCATAGTCGGGAAAAGGCTAGGCAGATGATGATGCTCACACAGTACTGGAAATTCTGCCAATAGAATCCCTGATACATTAATACAACATGCTTGCAGGTTCCTCTACGACGATTCTCAGTATTCAACGTGCCTGTTCTGAGATTGATTTGCAGTTTACTGACACCGCCTCCGATTGAACTGTCATGCCCATGAAATGATTTCTCAAATGTCTCTCTGACTCAATATGGGATTAATATCTTCCACGTTACTACGTGTCCAGTCACTGCAGTTTCTAATGTTTCAATGTACCTATATTGACACTATATGTATGGAAATTCTAGGATTGGTAAAATATGGGGTGAATAAATTTATACATCGACTTAAGAGGATAATATTGAGTCACGTCCCTGAATGGCTGCATTTCACTGAGAAGAAATTCGTTGCTCATAGTTTTCATATTGCGAATCTGATCACGTTACTACCATTGAGGTTCATTCGATTCCCATTTATTACGTTATAAAGGTTTGTTGTTTTTATCGAAACATCACAAATATTTTTATTTATACCAAACTTTTAGAGAATCACGTTCCGTTTGAAATCATTTCGAGAAACTTCTAATTGAATAGCTAATAATTTAATCTAAAGGTAGTAAAACTTTTCAAAGTAAAAAGAAATCCCGATGGATATTTGAGTTTAAAGGTTTAAAGATTTTGTGTGCACGTCACAATCATTCCCTTCGAGGGGTTAGTGTTCATTGGGTGGAAATAACAAAGACGATAAAATTGTTCGCTTGGAAAAAGGATATTGAATGAGGTCAGACGCAGATATATTCGTATTCAAGGCAAATGTCGAGGCGTGTTGGGGACAGCCGTTTGCGCACTGTTTTTACAGTCGCGACGATATGTCCTGTCGTTACTGAACTGATATTGCTTCGACATCTCGTCGGTGATTTTTGTAGTTTTTCCTTTGTCTGCGGAACGAAGTATTGTATTATATCAAGCGGCTATTAAAAATGTATATCTATGACATCGGTAAACGTACTATCATTTACACGTTCCTACAATATTCTTACAGGTGTAGATTGAACTTTTAGGGTAATTAAATTACAATGGAAATATTCTTAGTTATGTTATATTTAAATTTTCGGGAAGTTGCGAAGAGGTAAGTAAAGAAAAGTGAAGAAAGTTAGAACAAAGCCCGCTGTTATAAAGTTAAAAATTTGCAAGCGAATTAACATATATATATATGTACGTTGTCAGTGGGAAGGCTAGCCGAGAGCCGACGGCTATGACACTTTCACCTGCTCATGGTCTACAAGATACCTACATTTTTGCCTTTTCTTACACTTGGCGCATATTTCAGTAGCTTTAACTTTAGCTGTCTTTTGAGGCACTTATAAAAAATAAGTTATAACAGGCGGCCGTAAGGTCAGGAATAATTTATAGAAACGATTATAACGTGGTTAAGGTAATCCTGGTCGGGTAAAGTATTTTTTAGTATATTCCCTATTTGAATTCCATTCCGCGTCTGTGTATCAATTGGTTTACTGATCTGTTTACTTAGTAGGCGGAATTATGTTAGAGGGACATCTTGTATAATATTACTCTATATAGGTACAGTCGAGGAATTGCACTGTTTAACAGATTGACACACAATAATGCTACCTACCATAGGTCGCGGCGGGTTCACGGATGAGTGCTAACGCGTGCCCGTGTTCCCGCCGTAAGCGGCAGAGGAGGACACCGTGGAGTTTTAGTGGGTTAGAGTCCCATATAGCTACACTATCTCTTCGTGGTAGTGCAGAATGCATGAGCATTTCTCCACGTTAAAAAAAATGCTACCATAGATAGGTATGTTTGTAATAAATTTGTTGGCGAAAATTTGTAAAATGTGAGATTTTTTATCTTGGCTGCATATTTAACTTAGCTAAATTAAGTTGTAAAAATAGCAGAAGCACATTCATTTTCAAAAAGTAAAATTTGTAATCTATTGTCAGACGAGAACAACTGCCGACAAACTATTATGCAGTTTGGCAGACTTTATGTAAATTAATGTTAATACAGATTTTGAATAAATTAATAAAATAAAAAACAACATCGTAAATTGGTCGTGTTATAGTAATGTCATACGAATGATGAAGAATGAAAGTTGTAATTTGAATTACGAATAATTTTCTGTGACACTGACAGTGACAGTGACAGCCATTTTCCTAAAAAAACCGCATCCAATTACTGTACCTGCGCGTTGTATGAAAATTATGTGCAATGATTTCAGAATAAAAGCTCTCAGCTCTTAGGGCAGTACGCGTTGCTTTCTCCGCTTCATTCGTTCACAAAAGGTCTATAAAAGTAGTTCTATCAACGGATATAGAGGTGTGGTTAACACTGGCCATTGTGAGCAGAAACTATTAAATGCAGCTGATGGGCCCGAGTAGGGTTGTCAGATCAAAAATAAGATAGCGCAGTTAATTAAGCTGGACATTTTGCGTTAGGAGCCGGACGTTTGGGACTTGACCAACATAAATGTGTAGGACAATATGATTTATACGATAATCATGATGTTAAACGAAAAATGCATGGCAAAATTAGATAGGCTACATGATTTTTTTGGATAGGTATTCAAGACCAAAAAGCGTCATAGACTAAGGGCTGATTTTACCAAAGTCAAATATCTTTTATCCGTGGATTAAAATTTAAGTCTGACAGTTCTAATAAGGAAAACTGACAAAATTTCAACATTTATGCTCAGGATAAAACTTATTCTAAATATTAAAAGTTTGGAGGAATTCACCCTAAGGCGAAAAGGTAAGTTTCGTTCAAAATAATTTTGTTAAAATTCCACGAACCCAATACTTTCCTTAAACCTGAAAGCTATTCAAGTGTTATAGATTATTCTTATTCATATCTTCGACAAAGCCAGGATGAACGCTATACATACAAGGAAGCTCCCGCCTCGATTGAAAAGACCGTCTGTTATCTAAGTGCCGCCTTTAGGGTTATCGCCCACCGACTGACTGGCAGCGAGGCGATGAAATTATGAAAAATTAGCTGTGACCGCGACTTCGTTCGCATGGATGTCGGAAAACAAATTAGATGTAAAAGTAGTAAAGTAGTGGAAGTCCCGTCAAAATCGGTCCAATCGTTTCGGAGATTAGCCGGAACAAACAAACAGACAGACAGACTGATAGTCAAAAATGATAAAATTGTTTTTTTTTTATAACTAGGTACCGTATATAATTTCATATGCATTTAGTAAAAAACTGTTATTTTGATATTACAAACACACTTCAGTTTTATTTATTTGTAGGTATAGATGGCCCATAAATGTCAGTTTTTTAACCTTCGACATCAAAATTGTATATCAAGAAGTAGCGTCGTCGTTTGATTTGACGAAACATCATAAAAACTACAAGGTTTATAAACTACTTAAGGGTTCTAGACGACTTTCAGGATATATATTATTTAAAACAATATTTGAAGAGCTCATTTGGTAGCGGGTTTGTTTTCAGCTTTAATAAAATAGCTCTGCCGTCACGTATCTGCGCTTCACTGGTGGTGAATGCTAACCCTTACATACGATTCTTTGTGTCCTTTCTATTTAAAATGAATAACCAGAAATACTCTATAGAGAACAGCTACTTTCAATTAGGAAGAAGCCTTCGCTACTGAAAAGGTAATGTAACCTGTTAGGAACTAGCATAGCGCAGCCAACACGCGTTGTTAAATACCGTCGTATTCGACGAAAATAAATTATTCACTCAGTCTCCTTTTGAAAATACGACGAATAATGCGGATAGGTCCTGTGTAAGTTTACTATTTCGCTTGAAATATTTCAACTAAGAAATATTCCGTTATTTCCTGACGTATTTAACATATTTGTAGAGCTTCTTTTGTGTTTCGTGAAACAACATAATAACTTCGTTTCTATTATCTGGGAGTGGCCTATTTATTAATGTTCTGATGTTTCTTGGAAAATAAAGTTATTTACTAATTTGCAAGAATTAGCATTCATCCTGGCGTTACCATGTTATTCAAACTAATTAAACTTAACTAATTATCTGCCATTATCCTTCATCGATAACGACGCTCATTTAGGCACTTACCTACTGATAATGAGGGTGCGTTAATTAGGTACTCGCCCTCTCACCGATATTATGTATTTGACAAGTATAAAAGTAAAGAGTTTTAAGTTGGTTAAAGATTTAGACTACAGTGTTGTTAGTGCTAGCATCGTTTGTGCAAGTCTTGTTGAAGTATCACGTTCATTACTTTGTCCAGCAGATACATCCTGGTTTAGGATATTAAACTTCCGCCATAAACTTGAAGTTCAGAATGAGAACATCCAAAATTTCCCTTGTAAAATCTAAGTTCAAGTGCGGCCGGTGCTCCATGCTGTATTTTGACTACAAACATTTGTTGGAACATTTATACTGGCGCCATGGAACAGAGAGTTTTTTTTGTAAACAGTGCGAGGTGAAGCGGTGGCGATACGCCGTTCACGTGTGCCATGTTCTGCCGATAAATTACGAGATCTTGGAAGACAGCGATCTGAATTCGAAAGACTCTCCGTATTATTCGGAGCGGGAGACCAACTTCTGTTCTTGCGGGAAGTACATCGCTGATACGCCGATGATAGGGTGCGACGGGCCCAGCTGCCCTCTGCAGTGGTATCACTTCTCCTGTGTAGGAATCACTTCGCCGCCCGACGGGGACTGGTTATGTCCAACATGCAATAAATTGCACAAGATTAATCAGGTGATGATCGCTTCCAAGATTAGATTGTTCTGCTCATACAAGATTGAAACCTTTTTAAAATCCATTGAAGATAAAGCGTTTTTCATTTAATAATCTTTAAAGGAATGAATCTGAATTGACAGATCGAGGAGTTTTTCATAGAAGTAATTGGAATAACCAGAGCCGAAGTGGCATTTGATAAAAAGAAATGATCGGAGCGATTTCTCGTTGCTCTAAATAGGAATCCTCGAATGCCTAATGCTTTTGAATAATTTAATAAGGTCTTGAGTGTATTTGATGAAGTATGGATATTTTTGCTATTTGCAGACTAATCCAGTGAAGCCGGGAGCTGAAACTTGAGTGGTACGATTAAGAAATCTCAGGTACATAATACAATGAACCTATATACATACGTTGGCGGCATGTCCTAGAACCACCCCTAACTTAATAATATCAGGTTTCTTGATCGTTTTTTTTTCAGGATCGTGAATGCAGCAGTCTGTCACAGATCACACAATCATTCATCGCAGCAGGTTTATTTATATCGAGGATTTAGAAAATAAACGTTCATTTTATGGATTTTGCTTGTAAAAATTGGTTAAATGTATTTAATAAATATTTTCGTAACATTATTATACTCTGTCTTATTTTTTTTTATTAACCCGTAATCCATTTCCAATACCTCTATTTCGTTGAAATATAACTTGAGCAAAAAAAAAAATTTAACAAATCAGCCGGTCGATTCTGTAAAAATCGCACCGTCAAAACTTAGGTGATGTGAGTTTGTTTTTCCTAGGAATTGACACTATTGACAGCTCACTTCACCTAAGTCTTCACGGTGAGATGGTTACAGAATCGCACTGCAGTTTTTTGACTCCCTAAAAATAAATGAAAGAGGTAACTACCATAAAATAATTTGACTGCCCCCAGCGGATTAAAACCACATACCATCACGCCCTATCGTACTTTCTGAATGGTTAGGAAGAAGTGTAGGGTAAGTGTAGGTCTAGGTGAACACCCACATTTTAGCGGCTCCTTCGTCCACGAGGACGAAGGAAAAAAAAACATATTTTGGGAAAACATCATCATCATCTATCTAGCTTTATTTCCACTATGTTTGGGTCGGCTTCCAGTCTAACCGGATGCAGCTTGGGAAAACATATTTTGAGAATAGCTTTTATGGATAATGCTATTCTCAAAATATGTTTTCTGAAAATATAATATTTTGTACTTGTACCTAACTCACTGCATTCAGAAACTAGGAAAAATACTGAAAAGTTATATCCTTATCGTACCCAGTAACGCAAAAACAAACTGAACCTAATTACTCCCACAGGAAAAAGCTCATATCAAAACATGTGAAAGACACAAATTAAATTAGCAATAGCCATAAATAAAATAATCTGAGAGGGAAAACATACATTTTAATTACTCCGATGGAATTAAAAGCATTTCACTGTAAATTACGCCCATGAATGCGTTCAGAATTAGCCAAAGGGAATTTATAAAAGGGTGTATCGGAATACTGGCAGAGATGAATAAAAGTGAGCAGTTTTAGACAGCGGTGGGTAGTGAATGCCAGCATACAAAGATCGGTAGCTTTCATCGTAATGAGGGCTGTGTTTCATGGCTTAATGCGATGTTAACGAGCAGGCATTAAGGCCCAATACGGCGGACAAAGCCCCCACGCGTGGAACTACGCGCTATTTTGATGCCTTATTAAACAAATTAGGGATGTGCGCGACCTCCACAGTGGTGTACTGTACGGAATAATTTGGCTGCCCCCCAGAGGATTAAAACCACATAACATCACGCCCGCACTCTCCGAAGGGTTAGGATGAAGCGCAAGTATACATACGCCTCGTCGCAACCCTTGATAGAGTAACACCCACATTTTGGCGGATCTTCTCGTGCCCATATAATTATGATATTTTATAATAATTATGATATTTCGTACTTGTAGGTACACTCAGCATTAGAATATAATGTATGGTTGCTTAGTGTTTTTTTTAAATCATTTAGCGAAATTTCACAGACATGGATGGTCGGTTTAAGTTCCATAATAACTTATAATTTTGCCATTACGAGTATATGAGCACAAAACCAGATTCAGGGCCGCTACCCAATAACTCTACTCCACCTAGGAATCGAACGTAGGTCTATGCTCAGCAGTTACGTTTATGTGTGTTAAACCTTTGACATTAAAAAAAAAATTTTGGCCCACAGGGGCTTCGTACGTAAGGTGCTTTTACTTTTAAGTTAACTTTAAGTAGGTCCAAGTTTCATAACCAATGAGAATATTTAAGATTAAGTTCGCTATCTAAACTTGTTTAATAACTTCCTTTGAAAAATGAGAAAGAACTATTTAACGGCATACGCTGAAGTTATAACAACTACGACAGTTCGAAAGTTTCTTATTAAAATTCAGAAGCGACGGGGCTTTTAACTAATTATACATAATGATATCTTTGAACAGGGAAAAGTTTTAGCTATAGCCATGTAAGTAAATGTTTAGCACTTATTTCTTCGTTAATTAAATTAACTTTTGGAACTCTCTAATTGTATAAATCAAACGAATGTTAATTTGTTTGAAAGTAAGAACGCTTTACAAATGTTTTGTGAAAAGTTGATTGGTTTATTGTAAGTAGTTACTTAATTAGTGTAGACAATACAGCTTTGAGAGTATTAGTAAGATGTTTAATTTCGCTTCGGTTAAAGTAATTTCAGCCTTGTGTGTTACATCATGCACAGTAAGTTGAAATTGCTTTCGGTAGTTGTAAGCGGTATTCAGGTTCCGTGGCAGTTGTGTAGATTGGCTCTGTTGGAGTCTGGTGACCCACAACTAAGGCGCTTTTGATCGATACAGCTTAGCTTTGAATCTTGATGGCTGGATAGTTAACAAGCTAAATGCGCGCTGCTGGAGCTTTGTGTACTATGTGTAGATGGATACGCTTAAGCTCAGTCCAATCGGTTTAATTCAAGCTCTTACAGAAAATGGTTTTAATGCTACTTTTATCATTTTCTTGCATGAAAATTTGAAAGAACTTAACTCTGTTTTTACGCATTGGTAAAAATGTTTTCGAGTCTATTTTCCAATTATGTTCATGTTGGTTCTCCTGTTTCATTCAATTTTTACGTCAGATTGTAGGTTTTTTTTACAAATTTGTTTGGAATAGGAGCTTTTGAAAATTAATAAACATGAAAATTACATAAATAGTCGGTTAATTCGTGTAAAAGCTCTTGGATAAAGTACAATCGATTTCCTAATTTGATCGTTGTTCTTAAAATCTCTTACTTTTGTTCAACAATATCATTTAATGGATATTAAGTCATGTCTGAGATGGGTACCGTCTAAAGATTTTAACTCCGTCATTATAATGTAATATTTATAACAAGAAACAGGACATTTATTTCGTAAAAGGTAAATTGTATAACAGGACCAAATAATTGGAGCACGCCTGCGACCCGAAGGTATTCAATTCATTTCCGGGATCAACGAAAAAGTTACCTTACGTATTTTAAAGAATGCATCTTGGTGTTCAATGAATTTCTCAGAGTAGGTAATATAATCTCTATTAGTATGGACTTTATTAAGGGGAATACAGGACTAAACGCAAATAACCCAAGTTTTAGAAGCAATAATAGTGTATTGAAAACATAATACAATCTAATTTGATCCGATATAAAAAAATCATGAAGATACCTCTAAAAACTTTATTTTCAAAATAAAGACCATACAATCAACATACAATCATTCTGATTTTTTATCAGATTATTCTACAAGCAACATACTAAAGCACTAGTGTCTTAATTTTTTGGTCCAAACAATAGATTTTTTGTAAAATATACAATTAGGTGCTTCATATTTTGCAATAAATTTTACCAGCGTTGTGTCATCGCGCTTCTCTTTCTTTTCTATGCAGTCCGACAGTGACTGCGCTTTAGGTCATGTAGTCCCTCCATGAAAATATGATTTTTATTTGTCTGTTTTTTCTGTACAGTTAAATAGAATAGAATAATAAATATTTATTTGCATAGAATGTACGGTGAGTTGTTATGAAATAATGTTTCGTTCCAGGTACATTCTACCATTTGACATGCAGGTACTTATAATTAGTACAATATTATTTAATTTTACATGTTTTGGTATAAAATTTAAATTCTACATTTCTAATAAATGCAAAGGAGAAGAAGTAAAATAATCCTACTAATATTACAAATCCCCAGAAACCACTTTACGAAGGTAGATGAAATTTGGCACACAGATAGTTTGTAACCTGGACTAACATATAGGATATTTTTTATCCCGGTAGAACGTTCCTGTGGGATGATTGCCGACCTCTACATGGACGAAGCCATGGGTAAAAGCTAGTTATAAATTAATACACCTGTATTAGTTAGCGTGATGAATTAATCATAGGTTTACTTACCTACTAGGGGCGTTCAAAAAGTAATGAGAATAGCTATGTTAGAAAATGAATTTATTTAATATTATTTTATTTTTCCACGTAATCACCCTTTAGGACAATACATTTAGCAAATCTTTTTTCTAGAGTCAAAATTCCTTTTTTTTTTAAATCTTCATCTTGAGTACTTAAAAAATCGTTTACGGCGGCCTTCACTTCTTCGTCATCTTCAAATTTTGTGCCTCTCAAGTGTTCTTTCAAACGCGGAAATAGGTAGAAATCACTGGGGGCCAAGTCCGGTGAATATGGCGGATGATCGAGGATCTCAAAGCCAGCATCATGGATTGCTGCCATGGCAACTGCAGACTTGTGCGCCGGCGCGTTGTCTTGATGGAACAAAACTTTTTTCGCGAGATTTCCTCGTCGCTTTTCAAGGATTTCCTGACGTAATTTTTTTATTTGTTCTGCGTAGACATTTCCTGTGATAGTGGCTCCATGTTCAAGGTATTCAATCATTATCAACTAACTGTCCCAAAAAACTGAGCCCATGATCTTGCCGGCAGATGGTTGAGTCTTGAATTTCTTTGATGTGGGGGATGACGGTCTTTTCCAGGACATTGATTGTTGTTTCGTTTCTGGATCATAATGATGAAGCCATGTTTCATCCATTGTTACGAATCGAGCCAAAAAAAGATCAGGATCTCGTTGAAACAGTTCCAATGAGCTCTTTGAGATGTTGAGTCGCGTTTGCTTTTGTGCGTCCGTTAGCATTCTCGGGACCCAACGCGCGGATACCTTTTTCATTCTTAAGTGATCTTGCAAAATGCTATGCACACTACCAGTTGAAACTTTAACTCTTCAGCTATAAAACGGACTGTTACACGGCGATCATCCAGAACAATTTTTTCAACTTTTTCGACCATTTCCTGAGTGACTGACGTCGAAGGGCGGCCCGAGCGCGGGTCATCTTTAACCGATGTTCTACCACGTTTAAACTCTGCACACCACCGAGCTACTGTGGAATATGGAGGAGCAGACTCCCCCAATGTATCACGTAAATCTTTAAAAATTTGTTCCGTAGTAAAATTTTTCAAGCAAAAGTATTTTATCACCGCACGGATTTCAATTTTATCCATTTTTAGCGAGAGTTATCGACACGTCACAAACAAATAATTAATACAACTGACACAGACAAGATATAAAGCTAATTATTTGAGGGTATTATGAGAAAGACCTAATCTTTCCGTGACAATATTCTTTTTTTTCAAGTACCCCCCATTACTACATCATTCTCACTACATTTTGAACACCCCTCGTATAAGTATAAATATTACTGCATATTAGCGCAACAAACAAGATACTTTCTTTACATTTTAAAGTCACTCAGGTATTTTCACAAGCGTTTCCTCATGCATATATTTATGGAAAATCTTCCTCTTGCTTCAGTTTTCCCCAGTGACGTCGACATTGATACAAATGCAATGATACTTGCGACACTGATACGAATTCAATGATACCTCATTTATCAAAATCGGTTCAGATGTTCGAACTGTACAAGGAAATAAAAGACTGTGCAAACGTTGAAGCGAACATGTTATGGAAATGTAAGGCTAAAATCTGAATAATTTTAAACAAATACCTATTTATAAATCATAATAACAGCAGCAGACACTATTCAAATCAAATCAAACGTTTATTTGCCAGAAATACATGGTTCTGGTAAAGGTGTCTTATAACCGAAGAGTTACGAAAGTTGAGCGGGTAGGAGTACACTTAAATCTTGCGAAAATACCTCTTATGATTTTCATGCACAGTCCATAAAATGTAGAATTTCCAACACGTGTTAATAAGTAAATATGGGCTCAATCCCAAGATGAAAGTTGAACATTCAACCACGTTACTATGTTGAACTTTGATCCACGTTACTTGCGACGTTTATGTTTAAACAAAAGTTGCTATTGCATGTTTGTCCTTAAACAAGAACATGCTATTACAACATACATATTATAAACAAAAAACAAAACATGATAAACAAAACTGATGGCGAACTTTCACAATTAATATTCCCCTTATAATTTAGTCATCAAGTCTATTAAATTTTCGCTATTAGACGATCACGTACATAGGACAGCGTTTATAAAATGAGGTTAGAGGGATTACCTCCTGAATACTTAACAAGTATTCGCTATATCTGAAGTATGGCGGATCATATAGCGAAGTTGGTCGTCCCCGAGACCCGTCGAGTTCGGAGCCTACGGGGATCTGAGATTCCGATAACTTATACCAATCATGATATCAAGGCACCGTTTAGAAAGTTGTGCCCGGGTTATGTAAGTGCCTAAGTACTAGGACAAGACTGACCTTGGGAATACATATTTGAATGGTTCGGTTTTCAAACTTTGTTCGTTCATAATCTTATGAACAGTTTTGCTTAGCCTAAAAGATATAAATAGGATTTGTGAGTAGGTAGGTACGAATGCGTATCATGCCATTAATATCGAATTCAGGCATAGCACAGACCTAGTAAGGTAGCCGATAGGACTTAGACCGGTTATAATAGTCCTTCTGACAAGGGCTAGGCAAAATAATTAGGGAAGGTTAAGGGATCTAGCTTTTTGTTAGGCACAATAAATTATAATTAGAAGACGGAATAAAAATAAATAGTTTCACATACACACAGTAATAGTTTAGTAGATACACATTTCAGCACCTGTACTAATCCAGCATTCACGGTTGTCAAACAAATAGCTAAACGTTACGGTTGAGGCATCCCGCAACTTTGCGGTATCTAGTTAGGTTCAGGAGTTGAGGTATGAGCAGAGTTGCGAAAATCTTGCGACTTTCAGACCTGATGCAGCAGTAGAATTAAAAATTCATACGTAAGGTACGAATATTTAGTCATATAGGTTAGAGTATTAGACCGTTTAACGATGACCAAGTCGGTACCTACAGCAAATAAGTCGAAGTGTACTCGTAGTGCGTCAAGTGCAGACTTAGGTATGTAGGTACACATGGAATATTTAATGTACCTGCAAGGATGACCGACCTCTTTGATCCCAGGTAACGAAGCAAGTCAAATTATGTTGCTGAGCTCTCTAATCGTAGCTACTCATACGAGTACTAATTATGTTCACATTTACGTGTACATTTGTATAGAGATTAGGCAAGTAAAAGAATTTGTTAACATGTGAAAAATATCTTTCCCAGAATGTTTAAGCTTTCAGATAAGTTGCCTGTACCAATCAGTACTTTCCTTCAACAGGAAACGGTTTAGAAACATCATGGTCACGAAAACGTCACAATCATTAATTTAATTAAAACAAGAATAATAAGAAAGTAAATAAATATAATATATTTTACGATTATTTAAAAAATTGTTTACACATATAGGCTATAATTTCTTATTGCAAATGAATTAGACATCTGTAGCTGAACTAAGCGAAAGCCGATAATTCGGCTATCAGCGCCAAAATCTTCAAATAATAAACACTTAAGGGGCTTACATGACCTAAAGCGCGGTGATTGTCGGACTGAATAGAAAAGAAAAAGAAGCGCGATGACACAACGCTGGTAATTTATTGCAAAATATTAAGCAAATATAATTACAAAAAATCTATTGTTTGGGCAAAAAAATTAAAACACTAGTGTTTTAGTATGTTGCTTGTAGAATAATCTGACAAAAACTCAGAATGATTGTATGTATATATATTGTATGTATGGTTTTTATTGTAAAAAGAAAGTTTTTAGAGGTATCTTCATGATTTTTTCTATCGTATCAAATTAGTTGTATTATGTTTTCAACACACTATTTACCTAGCATATATCCTGAAGAATATCATATATCTTTCTGATTTTGTTTACTGTAGTTGATCATATACTTTTATTGTTTCTAAAACTTGCGTTTTTTGTGTTTAGGTCCTATAAGCCCCTTAAAAATAGCCATCAAGTAGAGATGTTAACAAAGTGATAATAAAAGTATGATTCAGAAAAAGACTTTCAGTAACTACGAGTGTGTTGTTCTTTTTTTTTTTCAGAATGAGAAATCATCAAATGACCCCTCCCGCTCTGGGTGGAGCGGAAGCGAGTGTCAGACTCTTACTGACTAAAACCCACCCGTGTTCCTTCCTCAGCCCTTGATGTTCCGGCCCAGCGGTAACCCTTTCGGACAATCCCGCTGACCCGGCAGGCTTCGGCCTTGACGGGCCCCTTCAGTTGCTGCTGACATCTCTTTGAGGCGCGCGTGGAACACGTACGCGCCGTCCGGCACGGGCCTGGTCCAGATCGGACGGTGAGCTACCCATTATTCACCGCCCGCAGGCCCGCGCCTTCGGAGTATGTTGTTCCTTTAAGTATGTTGTTCTTTACATTCCTTTAAGTTATTCGTTTATTCCTTTAAGTATGTTGTTCTTTACATAAAGGAATGTGCTTCAATCACAACATAAATTGCCTCTTCATATACCTACATCGCGTAACGTGCATTATACTCTCAACTTTATTACCAAAATTTCATGTTAAAGCAATAGGCTTTTTCGTATAATTTCAGTATGCTAATCTCGTCAGGTGGAACCCCCAGCAACTAATCAACCCCTAGGGAGGCTGACAGCGTCGCGTCGCCGGCGCCCTTGTCATACGGTATAAACATCTGACGGTTTTAAGTATAATATTTTCAGCTCAAAAAGACTTCGTTATTAAGAACGTTTTTTGGCCAGTTTTATTACTAACGCATTATGTACCGCAGTTATTAACTGAGTTTATGTGGGTAGGTAGGTATACAGTTTCTTGATATAATTTAATCATCTTTTACTATTCAAATAACTATTTACAACGAACTATTTTACAAATGCTGGTATTAGAGCCCTAAGGGTCAATTCATACTAGCGCAGAGTCGAAGCGCATCGAAGCGTTAATCTGAAACTTAACATACCAAATTCACCCTTATCTCCACAACGTAATGCACGCGCACCAATCAGCCTTGGTCGCGCTCAGAAGCGCGAATTCCGTCGAATTTGCGCGAATTCGCGCTTCTTTTTTATCTTAGAAGAAATATGTGCATTACGTTGTGGAGATAATGTTGAATTTGCTATGTTAAGTTTCAGATTAACGCTTCGATGCGCTTCGACTCTGCGCTAGTATGAATTGACCCTAAGTGATAGGAGCACGCCAGTCGCTTGCAGTCCAAAGTCATTCTGTTTCTAAGCCAATAAAGTGAAGAATACTTTCAACCCGAAAAAATACTTTTTGCTAGTTTAAAGATTTCCTTTTAAAACGCAGCGTTAACCAGACCAGTGGGTTCACAGTAATCTACGGACGGACATAAATATCTATGTTTTCACGTCATTTGCTTTTGGGTCTAAAGTGGTATTTCTGTCGCGTTGTGCTAAATGGCTTGGATATCCTCCAAATATGCCATCTAGATAAGCTACGAAACCTTTTACTGTTATTATTGGGACTCCCTATTAGCAAAAGTTTTGTATATTGTTTAAGTTGAACTTACTTGGGCCTGTAATATCGTGGAAGGCACGACTGAACAAATATTGGTCGTATTCAGCCGAATTAAGTGGGATTGTAGTTACATAATTTATGTAAACCTATGTGTATTAAATAAACAAAAGTTGGTATGGGAAAGTATTTACGAGTTACTCCGGTCTGATTCCTCGATATCTTCATAAATTTTTAAATAATAAGAATTTATGGCGATTTTATGTGTGATTCCATAGGGATCTTTTGAATCATCATATTTTGATATGTTCGGGTCGCTTTTTATAAGACCTCTTGTTACCATGGCTTCTGAAAACGTCGTCAGAATTGAGGAATACAACTACTAGAACTGAAGCACAAAGACTTTAAGCATCATGATCCATTACCAGGCACCAAACACACGCCTATTTTAAAAAGATAGGCAAAAAAACAATTTCGCTTTCGATTCGTTATGCACGGACACACGCGACGCTATGTGGGCGCGGTATGTTTGAGTAGTTTGCACTTCGCACCTAAGCTGCATACCACTATAAAGCTTCACTAGTGAATTTTTGATTGAAGTGATTCGTAAAGGATTTTATATTCTACCTATCCTAACTAATATTTTAAATGCGAAAGTAAGATTGTCTGTTGTTATGCTTTCACGCTAAAACGGCTGAATGGATTTGGATGAAATTTAGCACATGGGTAGACCATGAGCTGGCATAGGACATCGGCTAATTTTCATCCTGCACCGCAAGACGAAGTCGCGGGCAAAAGCTAGTATATAAATATATATACTAGTGGCCCCGACAGACGTTATCCTTCCCGAAAGTTTCCTAGAACTCATTTGCAGCGCTACCTACCGGGTTAAATTATGAATCTTAACCATCCAGGGACCCACTCAAACTAAACATAAGGCAAGTATCCCTTGTCCAGCCCAAACCGATTAGCGTGGAAATTAAAAATAATAAGTACCTAATTGAATTTCTTTCATGCGGTTGAAGTCGCGGGCAAAGAGCTAGTTTACAATATAAACTATGCCAAACATGTTATTACACACAGGATACATTCTTATGAACCGCCACGTCTATCAGCGCGATTATGTCATATCTAGAGGAGGAAACTGCTCGTCAACCGGACAATACCAAGAGGAAAAAAAGACGTACCTATATCTTGTTGGGAAACACGGACACAATATATCAAAAGAGAGAGAAAATACTTGGCCATTTAATTAACTAACTTTAATGGACAAAGGGACTCCATGGAAGCTCCATTTCTTTAACCAAAATCTTCAAGTTGCGTATAAAGGCAGAGTTTCAGAGAAAAATAACAAAAGGCTGTTAACAGGAGAGTAAGTAAACAAAGAAAGAAATTTTCCTTCCCTATTAGATTTACTTCCATAAAAGACTTTATAACTTTTGGTTCGCGATAATACCTGCAGACCTCTTACATCAAGTGTTTAGTTTAATTAAAACTTGAGTAGCGACCTACTAAACGCAGTGCGAGTACATCCCGTAGGTATATTCTCACATAGTTATCTCGCTTCTCGCTCCACACACTTCCAAAATAGTTGATAACTATACGATAGCTTCGCAGTCAGCAGCTTCAAAATGGCGCAATTATTAAATTGCAACAACGGCTTTGATAATGACAGCGAACTGCATGTCGCGGTATGAGATGTCTCGAATAGGGAGAATTTATGGATAAATATATGCTACGTAGCGCTATGTTCAAGTTAATTTAGAACATATAGAAACGTAGGTATCTATCTTCGGGAATGGGTGTAACTAAAAAGAAAAAGCAATCGCCTAAAAACACATTGCTTTTAATAAACACATACACTTTGTCCTCAAAATATTGGATGTACCAATCAGGCGAAATTCACGGTTGTCGCACAGACGACTCAGCCGTATACAGTGTTTGTGGCTATTCACTTTTATTCGAGTAATATGAGTAGAGACGCGGCAATCGATGCGTGTCACGCCACTCACTTCGCATCGAGGCGGATGGCGAGTCGGTGAGTCGGTGAAGTATCGCTACTAAGAAAATTCCGATCCAATTTAGAAGTCGAATCCGATGACTATCCCGCGGGACACGCAGCTTTATTCATGAAACGAATTTTAACGGGAGAAGGGAAAATTCGATTCTATCGCGAATATATTAACATTATAATATATATGTGTACATTATACATATAATGTTCGTTTTGTGTAATGCCTTTCAGACACAGATCAAACCTTGCTTAGGAACTAGTTGAAACGAAAAAATGGTGTCGTTTTGTATGTAGGTTGGTTGCTAATAAAGCACATTATTAGGTACGCTACATCTGCATGTTATGGGTAGATACCTAAACTAAGAATAATGTTAAATGTCGCACTATCGTAAGGGTTTACATTTTTTCAACTAAATTTAAAACTAAAAGATTCGGTTTTACTCCGTGGCTGTACTAATGATGAAATTGGGCAGTGGGTCCAGTCGACCTATTCAAAATGTGATTAGGTCAACTGGACCCACTTGAACTGGACCCGCGGGGGGTCCAGTTCAAGTGGGTCCAGTTGACCAAAGACTCATATATACCAGAATTATAATAAAAGGTATTCTCCTGTTATCGAATTTTATTAACATTTCGCTATCGTTTCCAAAATCAATATGGCCGCGGAAATATTATGACATTTTACTTTTTTCAGTTTCCGCTCTACCCGGGTGGAAAATCAATCGCAAAGCTAGGGCTATTCGGTGCAACGATGTGAAAGTGACAGATAAGTCGTGAATTTTTCCAAAGGAATTTGTCTTCCCAGCTTTTACATTCTTTACAGATTTTCAACCGACTAGCGAGATGCGACTGCGGTGCGGAAGAATGGAAACTTATTGTTTTGGCGTGACTTATTTTTTTGGTTGTCTTCACTCTACATTATCTATAGGTGGACTAGTGACGCGCCCCTGCTTTGCACCGTTTTTCAACTTAACAAAACTTCAAGATTTTTTATTTATATTATACTAACGAGAAAAGATTTGAGATTTTGTATGTTTGTTTCACTTTCACGCTAAAACGGTTGAACAGAATTGGATAAAATTTGACACATGGGTAGACCATAATCTGTATAGGACATAGGATATTTTTTATCCCGATATTACTACGGAATCGAGACTTATGCGCGTGAAACAGTGGGGTGCAATTAGTTACGTATAATTATGTAAGTTTAATATGGGTATGAAAATCGCATCAAAATCCGTTGCATAGTTTAGAAGAACAACGCGGTCCGGTCACACACACTGGCACGAAAAGTGACTATTTTTATAATATGTATGGATATAGATAGATTTTGGTTTCATAACAACAATATTTTTTTATTATAGATATGAAACTAAAATCCATAGTCGATTTTTTTTTACAAATATCACAACTAAACGTCGTTTATTTAAACTCAAATCTAAACGTGATGCAGCAATATAAACGTTGAGTAAAAAGTAGAAAATTAAAGGGTTCAAAAAGAAACTTTACATTAAAAATTCTAAAGGAAAAGTCGAGGGCGTCCTAGTAATATTATAAACAGCTTTGAAAGTGGTCCCGACTGCATTTTCTTTTAATTTATAACGTGAATTTTCTTACTGTCCTCGTCCATTTGCCGTTTTTTTGCCAATGTTTATTTTCCTAACCTAGATCTAAGTAAATTGTTTGTTTAAATGGTAAATAAACCGTTTTTACATAGGCGTCTAGTGTCTATGAAATAATTTTGGCTTTTCAGTTTGAAAATCTAATTGAAAAGACGCTTTATACTTTATTGCATCAAGGGGCATCTTTATTGCATCTCTAAGCCCATCAACGAAGATACGGGTATGTCCAAAAGTAGTTGATCAGTTAAAACAAGTGCTATCTATACCTATAACTTTTTCAGACAGGCAAAAACACGTCGGGCGTAGGGACAGCTGTCAAATCGTGTCGTTCTTAGTTCATTCTTAGTTCGGAAACCGAATTAATCGTATGTCCGTAAGTGATATAGAGTAAGAATTTCCCGTAAGTTGGCCGAGACTTCTTTAAACTTTCGACTTTGCTTAGCAAAACTGGTCCAGTCTTCATATATGTAGTTATTGATTTACAAAAATACGTCAAAACTTTCGCAACTAAAATTTCAGTAACTTTTCTCTTTTCCTAACTTTGCGTCTCATTCTGCACACATTACAGCAATGTGTACGTAATTTGGCTAAAGCACGGAACTTGTCAAATATTCTATGTATTGACACGATCCCGTATTGGCATGTATATGTAAGTGAAGTAACCCGGTCAAAGTTCAGCGAGCTCATCGCTCCACACTATGTAAGTTCGTCTAAATGTTGTGTAAGTTTAATTAGAATTCCTACATGGCAGAGCGGCTGCATCGCCCTAGCTGACAAATGAGTCTATCTAACATCTTCCCGAACTAACATCCTCCTGTTTAATGGGTAAATAATATTTGCCTTAAGAACTAAAAAAGAGTGCCTCGTTGGTCTAGTGACTGCCTCGTTGGTCTAGTGACTGCCTCGTAGGTCTAGCGGTCGCAAGCACAGTAGTGCTCAGCAACAGCTGAGGTCCTGGGTTGGATTCTCAGGTCGAGCAAAGTGAGTTTTTCTATCAGGAATTTCTCAGTAAACCCGGAGTCTGGATTTGTGCCCGGCTGATGGCAATAGGGTCGCTCCCTATTACATGGGACTTAAACATAACTTTCAAAATGTGGGTGTAGGTACAGTCAGCAACAAAAGTCGATTAACACTTCATTTATTTTTTATTTCAGCTATTGAGCATATATCATAATATTAACACTTCAGTTTTTTTTAATCTCAGTTATTGAACAAAATATTTGTTCAAAATTGCATTGTACTTCTGCTGCAATTTTGAACAAATATTTTGCTCAATAACTAAGATTTAAAAAACTGAAGTGTTGATCGACTTTTGTTGCTGACCGTACTATAGATACACCTTTGCCTAACTCTTCAGGGAATTTTGTTCATTATTTCGTTATGCAAAGCTTTTCCTATACCTACGAACGTAATTATAAATTATTTCTGACATAACTTAGCTTTTTAATTACAAATTAAACGATAAAGGAAATTTCGCACTACAAAAATGAGAATACGCTCGTAAAGCCTTTACAAACAGTGCTAATTCACCAAATAATTTAATTTATTATCCTGAAGTAAAGCTTTGGCTTTATGCCAACATTTAAGTTCCAAGGAAATGAAGGTTGAAATTGTATATAAGAATATTGTACATTCTTTAAATAATGTCAACAAAATTAAATTCCGTTTAATTTTGTTGACGTTATTTAAAGAATGTTGATAGAACAAACTTGCTGTACCTACACAATTTAACGAAAATTAACATATAAAAATAAATATACTTGTGAAGTCTCTTCAAACCGGAAAACTCATTAAGCGTTTATCTGAAACAGTCTTTTTCAGTGTTGTTCTTTTGAGGATATCAATCCTCGTTCAGGGTTAAGGGGCCCCATTGCCAGTTCAATGATTAAATATGAGGGGTTAACCCCAAAATTCCGTTGAGTTGACGATATCGTCAAAATCATGGGATGCACCTGGATGAGGAATGCATGGAACCGGGAAGTATGGCAGAATAAAGGAGAGGGGCCATATCTAGCAGTGGGTTCCGGGCTGAAATGATGAACCCCGAAATCCCAGTCTGACGTACAAAACAAAGAAGTCGTAAACAAAAGACACAATTTAAGAGGCAATGCGGTCGGAGAGACGTTTGAAAAAGCCTAACTGCCTAAGTAAAAATTCATAATTCGAGCTTTGTCTCTCGCCTATTTCCTCCTCCAATATTAAACCAATTTAAAAGATATTTCATAAACTGAATAAAAAGGATATATACTGTGTCCCTATGTTTTTCTTTTTTCATTAATAGTTGTCAAATTTGTACACTAGGCCTCTGTTGACAGTGGTTTAAATCGGCATTTTTTTCAGGTTTCTAGTGCTTATAAAAATAATGTATCATCAAAAAGGAAAATATAAGGACATACAAGTGGTTAATATTTATTGTTCTGTAAAAAAATCATTGCTTTATGGTCATTAACCATAAAGAAAACAGGCGAGAGCATTTCTATGGAGAAAAGACCACCCGCGTTTGCTCTTAACTTGTTCGCTTGTTCAAAATTCGTCTCACATTCACCTCAGTCTAACTGTGGTTCAAATTCACGTCTTGTATAAAAGTGAATGCATAAAGCGAATGTAACAACAAGCCTTAAAATTCTAGGCAGAGTGAGGCCATGTCCCGGGCACGCCGCCTCACTGAAAATATAAAAGCATCCTTTCTTATGCAATGCTCCGCAGCTCACAAGACGAATACACATTTTTACTGCAGTTGCAATTCTAACGTCACACGCAGACGTACCATTTTTTTATATTCTTATTCAGCATATCATAAACAGACAACTTTCTGTGACGAGGACAGCGGGAACTTGGTGCCGGCAAAGGAAATTATAGTTTTGTTGTTTTTTTTTTGCAGGTTTGGGAATATTTTGAGGGATTTTTTTTCTGTAGGTTCGTTTCAAAGTCAAATCATTTATTTCAAATAAATACATAACAGGTACTTTTGAAGGATAACATTTACAAAAAAATACTTACTGCTTTTTAACTGCGTATAAAGTTTAATTAAAATCGGCTCTTAAACTGAAAACTAGTAGTATTTATCCAGGATAATTTCCCTCTAACTACATACACTATACTACATAGTCCGGAGAGAAACTATGTACTGTAAACAGTTAATCTTAATTTAAATATATATTTAAATTAAGATTAACTGTTTACAGTACATAGTTTTTAAGTCGTTACGATGCTATCTCACGCCTAGATATCTTTATTGCTTTGAAGATTTGGTTCCGTCCCGTCCGTGGCCCTGAAGAAGTGTAGTTTCAACTTAATAATGATGTTTCTGGTCGGACTGTAACTTTAAACAACTACACTCGGACACTGCGGTCACATATTTATGAGTCTACGTGTTTTTACTTCCATTTTTGCCTTAAAGGGTTTTGGGACTTTATGGTACATAAAGGGAATTTTTATTAGGGGACACAACATTCTTTCCAAAATATGGTTGTTGTTATCCTTTCGTAATGTATTCAGATAAAAGATGAAAAAAAGTTGCGTCGAGGTTCAACGTTCGGCTAATTCTGTGTTTTGTTACATGTGTAATCGATATGTAGTAGCGTGCGGTTTCCCGGAAAAAGGGAAAATGCCGACACAAGTTGCAGAAACGGGGATTATCCCCGATATTGCAGCGAAGCCGGGAAATAAAATGTTCGAGAGAAATGTTCTTGCACCGCGAAGGTGGATAGCGTGCCTTACGGAGTGTTGCCGAGCAGCTGCCGCCCGCACCGATAGATTGCAATAAAACAAGCGCAGCATCTGAAACAGAGACTAATGTCATGATCAATGTAACATATCCTTCATACGGATATTAGTTTTGAAGGCAATGCTCTTGTAATAAATATAAATACCTGTCATCCTATTTCATTAGTTTTTTATAGATAGAAAACGTTAAACGTAAAGTAATAAAATGACTAAGGGAGAATTCCACCAAACTTTTATACCTAGAATAAGTCTTATCCTGCGAATAAATTTTGAATTTTTGTCAGTTTTTCCATACTAAAGTTCGTTTTTTAATCCCAGAAACTAATCTGACAATTAAGTCTTTTATGTTTGCGTTTTATTAGTATAGAAGTTTGCATTTTTTTTTTGTTTGTTTGGTTGAAGTTTTTTTTTTTTGTTGTTTGTTGTAGTTTTGAAGTTTTTACACCTGTCAGATTAGTCTCTGGGATTAAAAAACGAACATTAGAACTGTCAGACATCAATTTTATTCCACGGATAAAAGACATTTCACTTTGGTAAAATCAGCCCGAAGTAATAAATTTACACTTTACAAAGTGTTTGCGAAATACACAAACAATTGAATGAGATGCAAACCAAATCTGTGTTCGATTTGTCTTGAAATTGTTTCCGTCTTTCAAACAGGAAATCTTTAATTGAGAACTGCGGATTAAAACTTGAAACAATTTCTAGCAAAATAATACCGTCAAGTTCGCTTCCACAAAACGATGGTCGAGTTTAAAGGAGAATTGTTTATACAAAGCTGCAAAAACGGATATCTAGAATTAGTTCTGTCTAGCGACTGAGAGTGGGACACGTACAACACATAATTTCGCTTAACCGCATTCGTCGGCGGAAAGCACAACTTACTACCTACAGACGTTACTTTGCAACTGTAATTACAGATACACATATTGCTTCCCCGCTGATCTGCGAGCGAAAGAAAACATAGAATATGTTAGCTTTCCCTGTTCGGGTATACGACTAAGCTTCACGTAGACTAATAGCGTAATGTCGAACGTACAACGTTGCTAACAATTTAGTTGTGTCCGATTGCAATATTTAATTAAAGTGAACACTTGCAAGCCGCTAGAGAATAACCGTCTCCACCATCTCTTGCGAGTTCTGATATCCTGGTAACAAAATATGCGAGCAATGTGGAATCGATATAAAAGCCAAAGGAATGAATATCTATGTATTCTTCGGTAAATTCTAGTGCAATTTTCGTTCTCACGCAACTTTGAGAGCGAAATTGAACTTAGGTACCTACTAAGAGATTTACTTTTGGTAATATTCTCTTTTTCTGTCTGGTGGACGTCTGGAATGCTTTTCGTTTTCCGCTATTGCAGTGGAGGAGGAAACGTTGAACACGAACGCGTTATTTCCCTACTATCTTGGAAATACGTTTTAGGTTGCTTCAGAAATAAGCTTTTGTAGGAATTGTTTATACGCCATTTCCAATTCTGTTGTATTACATTAGTTCAATTTAGGTATTTATTAATAATGTTTGTTGAATAAATAATTCATTTTAATAATAATGCCAAAGTCACTTTGAATAATAACTCTAAGTCCTCCAGACCGAATTTCGGCCATGGCAGCCAATCTCAAAGAATACTAGCCATCGACGCGAAAGGTATCATAGTGCACAAGTCGTAATCAGACTATAATGTTCCCACTGCTGGGACACAGACTATGAGAGGGAGTGGGCCATAATCCACCACACGGGCCATGTGCGGGTTGGTGGCACAAGTAATAAGAAGTAATAATACCTAGGTAGACACTTGTGCCTATGCCTTTTCAATTATGCTAAATGCTAGCTTGTAGCTAACCAAATCATCAAATGCACAGTGATTTACACTGTTATCGACTACTATCACTTTGAATGGTGACAGATATGTTATTATTGAATCACTTGTTGCTTGATATTATTACCTATCCAATTACCCACTAATTCTAATTTATAGATTGCACTATGTGATTACTCTATTCGGATTCAAAACTCGTCAGTGTAGGTAATATAATAGGTCCTCCGACCCACCCCGTCGCACTCACTCGTCACTTCACCTAAGTTTTCACGGTGATATTTTTACAGAATATGTCAGGCAGGAGTGCCGACAGAAGTGAAAACTTGAAAAGCATAGTAATTTTATAAATATGTTTGAAGGTCATTCTTCCCAAAGAAAATGTATCGCGCGCGTCTTCATAATGGCCAAAACTTAAAACAGAGGTGTACGGTAACAGTGTCGCGAGTTCAATGGTTTTTTCCCATCTCAAAAAAAGCCTAACGCGCCTAAAGAAGTTTTCACTGCAATAATAATTAGAGCCTATTACTGTCCCACTGCGGGCCAAAGGCCTCTTCTCATATACAGGGAAGGCACGAGTGTTGATCACCACGCTTGCTCAAGACGGGTTGGTGATATCAGACACTACACTACGACTAGGTACTAATACTGCACATTATTCCCTCTTCTACTCTCTACTACTTTCACTATAAGGCTGCCTTTCCACCAGAGATGAGCGAGGATGCGTAGCGAGCGATGTGTGTGAAAACCAATAATATCGCATCATTTTTATAGCTTGAACTAAGTTAGCGTTGGTATTGGGTAATTTTATACACATGCTTCGCATCCTGGCTCATCTCTGGTGGAAAGGTAGCCTAAGTCCAGGTTTCCTCACGATGTTTTTCCTTTACCGATGTTGGTAATGTCCAAGCTAAACTTAGAAAGTATGTGAATTGAAATCTCACATTGGTACTTGGCCACATTGATATTTGAATCCACAACCTCGTGCATGAGGGGCTTTAACCCAGCCGTCACGAAATTTCACCTACCAAAAAAAAAATTGTTAACGACCTGCCAACATTCAATATTGCAAACATGAATCACTATTGAATGGGCCAGTAAAAAATAACATTAGGGTGCTTGCACACTGCGCTCGGCATCATGTTAACAACTTTGCATTTACCGTAATAGCTTCTAGAGAGCAATCAGGCTGTGATACTAAAATCTAACAACATTTATGTGAGAAAAATAAATAGTTTCTACCTGTTCGCCAGTACCGCGCTTGTAGTGAGCCGTGTACGAGCCACTTGAATTTTTTTTTTTTGAAGTGAAAACTTCTTTAGCGGCCTTGTACACTTTTTTTGTAATGGGTAAAAAATGTTAAACTCGCGTCAGGACACGTGACCTGATCGAAAATTCGTAAGACGGATGGCCGTAGCCGGTACCGCGCGTGTTTTGTTTATAAGACGATTCACAAAATACTCACGTAATTGTTGTAGTTTTCACTTCTGTCGCCACTCCCGGAGTGCCACTGTTTTTTTTTTTTTATAAAACGTTGCCCCACACTAGGAATTACTCCTGTATCGTGGGTGCGTTTACAAACATTTAAATTCACATACACAAATAGCCAGACCCGGAACAACTACCTGTAGGCAATACAAATATTTGTTCCGTGCGGGAATCGAACCCACGACACGCAGCGCAGCAGTCGATCGCTCAGCCACTGCGCCAACCGTGTCGTCTTTTGATGTCTTTTGATGTTGATGATGTGATTTTGATGTTACAGTTTTTAACCATTTCTGCCTTTCATCGGTATTTTATATATTTTTTTGTAAAGTGTTTATATTAATAATTACCTACATAAACATATTATACGGGGGAAAATTAAATTAGTTAGTGAAACTCCGCAGTATCATTGGTAGGTTACGTTATTGTGTTAACATGAGTCATAGTGTTAGTAGCAACAAAATAACTTAATAACTAGTGTTAGTAATAAGGAGAAATACTTAAAATTTTAATTGGTGTGGATCTTCACCCAGTGGCGCAGCAGAGGGGAGTCCCACCGATCTGAGAACATGCTCAGGAGACTATTGGTGGCGGTGCGTAGCCGGCCGGCTATGGAGGCGGTCCTTTTTCTTACAATGGCGTAAAACTTACAATGGCGTCGTCTGTGCGCGCCTCCGCAAATATAGTGGACGCACTGCAACGCCACGACAGCCCCAACAGTATCCTAAACGCGTTATTATATTGGACACGCAGATCGCTGTACTATGTCCTCTGCGTAAAATGGGTCCAAAGACTGCACGTGTAGAATGACTGAAAGAAAGCTTTGAATATTGTTGGCACTGTAGAAGTTAACAGTTATTAGAAAACCCTGCAGCTCAGTGTTAAGTGCTAAATGGAACACTTAACTCGCTCTCGGACTCGAAGCCGACCCACCCAAACTGAGAAAACAAGTACGTTCTTAGAACACTCGGTCAGTGGGTCGTCTTACACTCAATCAAATAAATAATAGCAGGAGTCAGGACTTCTAAAGTCGTATGTTACACGGATAGAACTTTATGTTTACATGATTTCAATAAACTTTGAGAAACATCGGGCGATATAGAATACATTTCCTTGAAAATTACTGAAATGAAATCAAATTTTACATCAAAACATTTTCCTCTAAAACACGATAAACATGCTTAAAAAGAATATTTAAGACGGGAGACATTTGAAATGCAAACATTTTACGTTGTCTTTGCGAATAGGTAAGTACAATATTTGCTAGTGTGCGCCCTTTAGCGTGCATTTTATGTCAGATTCAGGCTCTCCTTGGCCGTCACTTTGCATATGAGCGGCGAATACGGAATAAAACCGGGATGAAACCCGGGATAACTTTATCTCACAATCTCTTCTTGCGTCGCTGATTTTTAAATTCAAGTACGCGCTACGTGTATTATGTAAATTGATGCGAGAATGTTCATTGTATTTTGATTTAACACCCTAAGGATTTTGGCGTGGGTAATATTAATATTAAACGTATTCAATATGTATATCTCTGAAAGTATTCGTGCATTTTATTTTTGGGTAAACGAAAATAGAAATTGAATAAGTTGCTGTGAAAAATTGATTTATTACTCTAAAATGGAACTAGACTGTCAATTGTTTCAACTTAATTCTCTACCAACTATGTTAACTGTAGTGGTATTCCTTAAAAATCTCACCGTGATAATTTGGGTGAAGTGAGCTTAAGTGTGTAATGTGAGCTTAGTGTCAATCCCTAGCATCAGATGGAATGATTTCTCACGGAATGAGCTCACTTCACCTAAGTTCTCACGGTGACATTTTATCAGAATAGACAGCCTGTACTGAAAATGATATCCCACTAAAAACATTTTCATGTAAAATGTTGCCAAAACGAGACCACAAATGACTCGCACTGTCAAAAAGTTATCAGATTTCATGTAGAGCCAAGCTTCTTACTCTATACGCCCTAACGTAGAGTTAGGGCGTGTAGAGTTAGAAGCTTGGCTTGGCCGTTTCGTTACTACAAGAACAGAAAAGTAATGAACAGTGAATATATTTTTCACCTTACGCCCATGTAATGGTAGCGAAACGGCCAAGCCACATATTTTGACTAAGGTGTAGAGTTTGTGAAGTTAGGGCTTGTAGAGTTAGGGCGTGTAGAGCTAGAAGCTTGGCTCTACATGAGATCTGATAACTTTTTGACAGTGCGAGCCATATCTGGTCTCGTCTTGGCAACATTTTACATGAAAATATTTTTGGTGAGATTTCACATCTTTTTGTAAGTTGCTTATGATTTTTTTTTATTGGGGGTGATTTACTATAAATCCTGTTATATGTGTTTTATTATTTATAACAAGGAGACCTTATATCAATTTTCAGACCTCTAGCATCAAAATTGGTGGAAGTCTCATACAAACTTCCATCCCCTAGTTTAAGGAGTTGAAGGAAAGAAGTTCCAAGTTTTAAAATTAATTTTGTTGTTTGTGTACTAATACTAGTTTACATACCAAATTTCAGATTTCTAGGACATCAGGAAACACCCTATGAGTTTTGATGATCAGCAGTAAGTGACGAAATCGGGGTTTTTTAGATATCAATAAAATCAATAAAACCCATGAAATTGAAACTTTATTTATATGTTTAATAAATTTATTACTGACATCATATCCCGAGAATTTTGTTTATCTAGTATAATCCAAACTTAAGTTATGAGGGTTCAAAAAAACGACGAAGCGCTTTGAGAAAAGGTAGGTAGTGCCCTTGCGCTTCGCTTGGTTGGTCTTGGCGGAGGCACTCCGTACCCCCAAATACCTATGCTGGTAGGCTTTGAAATTATATTCGTATTACTGCGTATCAGTTATCATAAACCAGTATTGTTGGTTTGATATTTGTAAGTAGGTATTCCACGACACACCTAGAAAATACTGGGCCAAATTTTATTGCGCTTAACCATTTAGCTCGGCGTGGACATAAAGAAGAAATATTTAAGTGTTGGTTCAAGCAAGAGGGCACTTTACTATCTGACTTAACGCGTGTTCTCGGGGGTTGCTAAGTGCTCGCAATAAATTGCTCGGTGTGAGCACTACTTCAGGTGCTTTTTCATTAGTCAAGTTTCCCTGACAGTTAAATGCTGCAAATAGTTACCTTTGCTATCTAAACAATTGCCCCCCTCATTGTACTAATCCCGGATATTTTAACATGTAATAAATCTGTATTAAGTAGGTATTATGTTTTGTGAAAATGTTTATTGTTCAGTGCGGGATGCGTTGCTAAGCCAGAGTGCAATTTCAATTTAAACAGTAATTTTTGGTTCGTTGTAATTTTTTATGTGACTCAAATTGGAACACACCTGGCGATAAATTAATACCGTCAATCAATTAATGCAATAGTTTCAGATTAATAAAACGCATATTTATAAAATATTCAGTCAAAAATTTCAGTGTTATCTAAAATATAAACGACTGTTACCTATTTGATTAAAACTTGAATTTAAAACTTGAATAAATTAAAACATTTCAACCAATCTTTGACAAAGAATAACAGAATCCTTCAATGTTACAACGGTAATGTACAAACAATGGCTTTAATTTATATTATTGCGTTTTCTACAAGGACATCCGACCCCGACCCTTCATGCCAGTGGTTAACTTGAAAGTTAGTTATTTGTAAAAATCTAAAAGATGATGGGATGTGACTAATAATTAATAGGTACATATAGGTTCATTAATTCGTTTGTTATTGCGTTAATTTACGCCTTATTAGGAAATGCAGTATAATGATAAATGGTGCTTGGTTTCAAACCTAAAACAAAATTGCATTTATAAATCTATTATTTCCTATTCTGTAACAACCCACTGCTAGGAAAAAGCCTCACTCTGTAATAAGTATATTAATACCCAACCTATTATTGTAGCTCTGTAAGGCAAATGTGTCTTCTTTTACAGAGAAGGCACGAAGCATTGATCACCACACTCGCTCAACACGGGTTAGCGATTTCAGACTTTTATATATTACCGCTTTATTATTCACCCGCATGAGTGTCGATCTCGTTCGAAAGACACGTGGCGCCATCTATTATCATAATAACGTTATTGTTGTTTTCCTCGGGAACAGCACTTTTTTTCGGGATGAAATGTACCCTATGTCCGTTTCTGTACACCTGACAATGTATATGCAAAATTTCAGGATGATCGGTTCAGTGGTTTAGGCATGAAAAGGTAAGAAATAAACAAACGAACTTACTTTCGCATTTATAACATTATTTATCCATTCCTGGTTTCCTTATGATGTTTCCTTAAACAATGTCAGTAATACTTATTAAAATTATACCTGCTTTCCTAGCGTAATCAAATTAGAACAGGAAGAGCAAAGGAGCTTGGAGGGAAAATTATCTAGACACAGTATATAGGTATATACTTAGCGCTTTGTAATCCGAGGATTAGGTAAGGCCGACCGCAGGATACTGATACATATTTTAATCCTTTCCTTTTTCTTTTTGAATAAGAATGCATTGCAGGCTTTGCAGACTGACTTGCTAGCAATTTAATTAGCGTTCAATCAATCTCTTGGCTAAGTGACGTAGTGACAAAATGACAAACAAATTACTGATAATGTGACAAATTGTACTATGGATGGTAATCATTAATTCATAGATTACCGTTACTCTTATAATTATAATAGAAAAGAATATAATCCTTACTCTTTACACCATATAAATTACAGATATAAATGTAGAAACTTTACAAAGGGCGATACAATGGACGGTCTTACCGCTAAGAGCGATCTTTTAAAGACTTTGGATGGATTAAAAAGGGGAAAGGAGAGACAATACTGTAGGTAGACTGTGGTGTACCATTTAAATAATACGAGTACAATAAATACACACATAAAGCATATATGTACTAATCAACGTAAATATATATGATAGTACGTATAAATTAAAGGAGGCAAACCTCTTACTGGCCACTTTGGAACTCCAAGGGTAATTACGTTACTTACATAACAATGCATTTTGACATTTCAACAACATTCATTGCGTTATTTACGTTGGTGAACAGACGATTTTTTTAAATATATGAAGCAATGAATTTGCTATTTCCTTTAAATCCTTTGCATTGTGATTGAAAATGTGTTACGCATTTAGCGTGCAGCGGTGCTATTCTGTAAAAAATTCACCGTTGAGCGTGGAGTGAACTGTCAATGGTGTCAATTCCTAGCAATAACAAACTCACTTCACCTAAGTTTTCACGGTGAAATTTTTACACAATCAACCGGCAGGACTTAAGAATTAGGATGTATTAAAATAGCGGACATAAATGGGGATACTTAAATGTACCTTCATATGACGCAATCTGAGCAGACAGCCCGGGTATCAACTTGCTGACTTGCTAATATTCTTACCACAGTAAGCTATTCTCACATAGGTAGGGTTAAGAGAGACGAAGCTAAGAATTTCCTGTTTCTATGACACCTTTATCACAAAATTATTCTAGTAATCAAAATGATACCGATGAGTTTATAAAGGTAGCTGTGTTCGCTGAAGCCTATTCTAATGAGAGATGGCTAATGTGTCATCGATTAAATAGATTTTATTTAAAGTAGTAAGTTTAAGGCGGTGCCTGGGATGATGATGAAGACTGATGACTGATATCCAGCAGTGGACGTATTTCGGCTGAAATGATGATGATGATGAAGTAAGTTTGGATTGGATTGTTTGGCTTTAATATTTTAATGTGTTGGGTTTTTGTTTTTCTTGTCTCAGATAGCTCCAGTACCTAAGGTTAGTGGCTGGTTGAACTTGATAGTGACCAAAAATCGCACTAAATGCCTAAGCATTTAGTGCGATTTTTGGTCACTATCAAGTTCACTAATGTTTAACAAACATACACTAATGTTTGTTGCCCTAAAATCAACTAAGATCATTTTAAACTTAAGGTCATATATAATTTATAACTTCTTGGTCTACAAAGAACTGTAGCAATTGGCAATGGTTAGGGTTTAATTTATAATTGTTATTTTAATTCGTTGTTCGGTTGACACGTTCAGTGAAAAGTTTATTTAACTGTAAATGGTCATTAAAATTATGAAATTCATAGGGAGGAAATCGTGGACGGGGTGCACACACGACGCATCACGCAAGGGTCTTTATTTATAGAGATCATAATTTAATGATCATTCCATAGTAACGAAACTTCTAAGTAACATTAGTCATTGATTTGCAAATGTTAGTATACAGCGCTACTAAATTAATTGATCATTTCATTTCCACCAACATGATTTGTATTCCGCAAATACAAACAAAGGCATTTAAGCTATGCAGTATTTGACTCTGTTGATGTTTTAAAAGCCTCTCGATTCCTAGCTTGCCTTAATTCCTCAATCAAATTCGAATTCATGAAAGTAACTTAAAACTTCTATTAAGGCAAATAAATCATTTCAGTTCGAACCTAATATTTATTGGAATCGCGGTTCAACTCGCAGTTACAGTTTCTGTCTCGAGCAAACCGGTATTGTTGGCCGTATATTTTTGTCGTTTGACAGATGTACAATATTTGTCAACGTTTGCGAACGGTTGCTGAAAGCAAACTTCAATGACTTCGCAACGCGAAATTAATCTTGATTCGTTGGTTCTGTCTCTTGGGGCCTGTAGCTAATTCTACATCCAGTAGCTTGTGACTTGCAGTTAATAGGTATTATTGTTACATAATATACCTACTGCTGAGATTATGGTCTACTTGGTGTTCCCATGAACATTTTGTTATAAGATAATGACATAAAGTTATGAGTAAACACTTTATAACCACTTTAATTAATGCCTATTAATTGAGGTTACTGTAAAATATATTCAATTTCCGAATTTAAGGAATTTATAATATTCATGGTACTTAAATGAAAAAGTAAAAAATACTATATAGTTTTTTGGTAACAGGTTGCGCATGGATCAGTATTATAGACACTTTGCCACCTTGTATAACTTTCATTCAATGACCCGGTAATACAAGGCCGCAACAACCTATACCTAATACTAAATTTTAATTATAATGTTGTTTTAATTTAACACGCTCATGGTGTAATTATTATTAAAGAAGCGCAGTTTGTTCCGCCAGTTACTCAACTGAACCGAGCGCTCGGCGCATCCTGGACAGTCACACCCAACAGCTTATTTGACTGCCATGGCCAGTTCTTCCCTTACGGTGGTAGGGCTAACGCTTGCCTGGTTTGCGGCCACCCCCCACCGGAGGTCGGCATCAAGCAGCCTGCTGTGTTTCGTCGATGCGTGGGAATTCCAGTGCCTTAGATATCTTCTGGGCACGCTCGTTCTGTCATAGACCTCATCCATTGCTTTCCATTAGGTGTGATCGAGGTCAAGAGAGAGCATGTAATTACTATTCCTTCATTATTATTGCTTCCCGTTGCACTAGTTTTCTTTTAGTTTAATTCGTAGATTCACAATCAATTACTCATATATCTATATTAATACATAGTATATAAAATGAAGTCGTTTTTCGTGTTTATCTGTGTGATCGGTTAGTTCTTCTAAACTAAACAATGGATTTAGGTGCTGTTTTTACCATCATTTAAAGAATTTATTCCGGAAGGTTTATGTGGGTAATAAATTAATGTTTTACTTAGTAATCTCGATGTTGGATATGACACATATACATACATACATTTGCACTCGTGCGAAGAAGGGGCGGGAGGGTCGCAAGTTAACCTGTAAAGCAATTCGAAGGATGATGCCATGCTCGATTACCGAATTTGCTTAGAATGACATTAACAGGTTTGATCAAAGACACACGAATACAGTGATTTTGACAGCTCGTAATAGTTTCGGGTCGAGAGCAATACACAAACACATACTTACATAGGCATACAGGGTGTGGCGTCCACCGTTAAGGATTCGATATACCAGATAATTTACTATAACCTATTACAATTTTAACCATTTTAATAGTACATTTTTTTACAAAAATCGCTCTTGAGATTGCATGACATGTTAAAAATTTGTTAAAATAGGAAAAAAAAAGGTTTTTGTTAAAACTAGAACTAAATTTGTAACAAAAGGTAGAAATTTCGCCATTAAAAACCAAAAAAAAATATTTTTCGGAACCCTTGGGTAATAATCAGATAAATTCATATGGCAGTCGGGGGACCTCTTAGACTAGAAGGTGTTCCACAAAACGGTCCACCGACTTCCATATGAATTTACCTGATTTAGTCTCGTTACATAAATTCTTTAAGTCGCCTCCGACTTAAAGAATTTATGTAACGAGACTTTTTAAATTATTTTATCCTTTTCCAAAAAATTTGAAAAAGCCCACGACGGTTAAACGTAATATTTAACCGTTGTGGGTATAGATTGGTTTGTACAAACAAATGTTTACTGCAGCGCACCTTGGTGAGTTGTCACCGTAACACCTATCTAAGAACATGCACCAATCAAATCCAAACCCATCACTGATAACCGCATCAAAATCGGACTAGTAGTTTTGGAGATAAATGGCAATATTGGTTTGCACACACATCCTCTCACCCCAAACGCATATACCATCTCCGTACCGTCTTGGGTAAAAATGGTTAAAATTGTAATATGTTATAGTAAATTATCTTGTGTATCGAATCCTTAAAGTGGACCACTATTTACGCCACACCCTGTATACAACATGGATTTGTTGTAATATCTGTATTTAGTATAGTTTATTTATGAAATTAGTTGTAAGGGTTGATGTGTTTGGGTAGTTACAGTTAAAATCTGTTATTGCGAAAATTTAATCAGTAACTTTGTCGAGGCATTATCGTAGGCTGTCGAGCTGTGGTCACTGGGACGTAAGACGGCCTATACACTGTGCTAGCGGATTTTGCTATAAGAGCTGCATTATTATGTATGTATTTTATTAAGTGGGCTGCAATCGCACATCGAGCATTCATAAGAAACTGTTACCCTGCAGACCTGCTGCAGGGTAATTGCGTAATGCATTATCAGTAGCAATGGCTTTGATTTTGACAGTTCAACAACATTCATTGCGTTATTTACGTTGTTGAGCAGACAAATTTTTCGAACATACGAAGAAATGGATTAGATTTTCTTCAAAATGATTCAGATTATGATTGATGGTAAGTTACGATGAAGAAGGAGACAACGCTCTACAAAATCAAATGTTTTCAAAACGCGATGTGCCGTTTAACGACCAGGGCCGGGGACTGAACTTCCTTTTTTTCTTATTTAGCCTACACTGTCCCACTGCTGAGAAAAGGCCTCCCCCAAATCATTCCAGGCATCCTTTTGAAGCGCCACCTCGATCCAACCCTTGCGGTACTCCTATAGATCGTCTCGCCACCTCTTCGCCATCGATCCTTAGGCACCTACCGTGGGAGAATGTTGCCTGGGGGTAATTATAGGTATTGTTATTGTAGCCGAGGTAAACTGGAATGCAAAAATCCATAGTCCAAGAAAGGCGTAGTCACTCAGAAATGCAAAAAGATAACCAGAAACATATGAAAGCATGCGCATTTTATAAAACTCGCTTTCAAAAAGGCAGCGGAATAACCGGAATAACAAGTGAGTAAATTTCATCTCTAAATGTTTCGATTGCTTGTGTGAGCATTTTTAATACTATTTTATATTTAGAATAAATGTTTTAATTTTAATATCTCATCATATTTAAGTGTAATTAGGGCTCAGTTTTCACATATAATGAATACAATAATTTGAATTGGGTTGTGAATGTTCCATGTCGATAATGTGTCGATAATTTTCTTCAGACAGTGAATAATTTTAAATTTACGTCTTTCAAATAGAAAATTCTCGCCAGAAATTTCTGCAATTTGATTAGCTAAAACAAATTAGCAAATACTAGTTTCTAATTTCAAAAGATAAATATATATTATGTAATGTGTACTTGTTTCCGAAGTAAAGACGTAACATCGAAATAAAACTTGCCATCTACATTGTACTGTATATTTTAGTCATTTTACTTTAATTAAATACTTAATTTCAGATTTCCCACCAATTCAAATTAGCAGATATAGCCATATCTGCTTATTTATGACAAACATGAAAATGGGAAATTGGAGTTACGACTCCAATTATTCATTTTCATGTTTTTTTTTGTTTTTTGGTGTGGTCTAATTAACATCTTTGTAGTAAATAATAAACTACACGTACGCTCTTCTCCATACGAACACTACCTTTTGGAAGGGCCGACTAGAATCAATTCTATTTTATTGTAATTTTTGACGTTCAAAAGTGCCTGAAATAAAATCTTTTATTTCAGGCATTTTTGAACGTCAAAAATGACTTTTTGTTAATTTTTGTGTTTTTTTTCCATTGGTATGCACGCTATCCAAATACCCAATAATGAAAATGGAATCCCTCTCTTTTCCGCAAGTAATGACTACATGGTAAGGTAATGTTACACGGTTCACTTTTGGCATTCAATTTGAGTGAATTCGATTGAATTTGTGTGGACGCTGTTTGTTGAATGGTTAACATTTTTGTTACCATGGTTCAATTCTTCCAAATTGAAAATCAAATGTCTTCATTTTGTCATCAATAGTGTGAAGTCCAGCGTACTTTTATTATACAGGTCAGTTAACGCACGTTACTTTGAAACAACAAACTAAAATTGATACATTAATCAAATTAAATATCATGTTTCTAACAGTGTAGTCATTACAAATTACAATACGCTTTGATATTCTATATTCTTAAAATACTCGTGAAATCATACAAATTATACAATAAGCATGTCCGAATTACCATCTTATTTGCAACACTGGCAACATAAAGACCTCCCCGAATACTTGAATCAAAACAATAATCTATTAAATTGAATTTTTTTTGCAAAGATTTGCCAAGTAATGAAAGCTGTGGTGGGATTTCAAAAAATATTAGTTATTTTTGACGTGACAACGTCTAATAAATCGATGAAGCTGGCTGCACTCACGAAAAAACATGACTAATGTAGCGTTACCTCGCGGCCTCGTTCTGTAGCGTGGAGGCGTTCCATGGCGGCTTGAAGTGCAAGCGAATATTAACAAATGCAATGCAACTATTCCATCAGTATTTTCTTATGACGTTGTCACGTTCAACTATCGTCAGTAAACCGACTTTACAGACAACCGATTTTTAAATATTATTAACTTTTTGTCCGTACTAGACGACAAAAAACCCATGTCCATTACTAACACATTTTTGGCTAAACACAGAGTCCACGAACTCTCGTAAATTCGATAAAAAATTAATCCCTGTGCAGTCATTTTGTTTATATACGGACTTCATGTTCGCCTAAAATATATATTACTAACTTGACAGCTCTGATAAATTACTAATGCTTAGTAAATTGAGCTTAAGTAATGTGCGTTTCTGTGTCAAAAGGAATATAGGCTTGTTCAGACTAGTTTAGTTTTCGTGTTTAGTTGCTGGGTACGTGTGTTCGACCCCTTAGCAGTCGTCCCAGTAATTAATTACTGTACAGTTTCCGCCGAATCACGTGCAATAGGCTGACTGTCCGAACCTTTCGCTAGCCTCCATTATTGACTATTTGTTCCAATCCCATTAGGATTTAATTTAGTGTAATGCATTGTGAAAGCGCATAACTGTAACAATAGCAATTAGGTTATCGAATATTTTAATTCGAAAATAATGTGTTCATGGTATTCCTACTATACCAACAAAATAAATTAACGATTTCATTTCTGTATTTAAAACACAAAAAAATTGTTTGAGTGTACTTATTACCGCAGACTAAGTGAAACATGTCGGGAAAATAATAACGGATTAGTTTAATCTGGTGAGCCGCACGGAACGTGTAGCGGCGCGGCTGCGGGGCGGTTGCGGGGTGACTGCGGGGCGGTTGCGGGGCGGTGGCGGCGCGGGCGAGGTGCGTGTCGGGTCCTCCTCACCGTCTGCCATTAAGACGTGATCAATTATCCACGTGCGTTCTTTTCTCCCTATCCTTATACATTCAGCTAGTATGATTACTTACTACGGAATTTTAATAAAATTTGCTTACAAGCTCGAAACCATTTCGTCATCGTCAGCCGTTGCCTATGAGTTATGACTTCATCAAATTTCTTTATGGTTAATGAGAATTTTAAAGCCCTCATATAACAATGGTTCGGTGGTAGTTCATTATAGGATAATGTCATATAAATATGAAGAAACTTTAATGAAGATATAAGCAATTTCAATATTATGCCTTGCTTCGGACATTTTTTTCGACTTGACAAAACATCTTGTTTTTTTTTTAATATTTGTAATCTTAAGGGGCTTACATGACTTAAAGCGCGGTCACTGTCGGACTGCATAGAAAAGAAAGGGAAGATATGAAGCAATCATCTATTTACTAAAAATCAATTCATCTGCCTAGCCCTTTCCCAACTATGTTGGGGTCAGCTTCCAGTCTAACTGGATGCAGCTGAATACCAGTATTTGACATGGAGCGACTGCCTATCTGACCTCTACAACCCAGTTTCTAGGTAATACGATACCCTTTAGTAAGAATGTTTGTCAGATTTTCGGGCTTCTGACGACCCGTAACGACTGTCAAAGATCCACGAATGACAGCCGGGACCAACGGCTTAAAGTGCTTTCCGAGGCACGGAGGGTGTCGGTATGTAAAGATGGTCCCCAATCTACGGATCGACCGTGGCAAGCGTAGCTTAACCTGATCGATCAACCCATGCGGCTGTTAATACTTAGCCACGAGCCCCTCACAAAAAACCAAAATATCTATTGTTTGGACTAAAAAATTAAAACACTAGTCCTTTAGTATGTTGCTTGTAGAATAATTTGACAAAATATCAGAATGATTGTATGTATATATGTATGGTTTTATTTGTAAAAAGAAAGTTTTTAGAGGTATCTTCTTGATTTTTTTCTATCGTATCAAATTAGTTGTATTATGTTTTCAACACACTATCTACCTAGCATATATCCTGAAGAATATCATATATTTTTCTGATTTTGTTTACTGTAGTTGATCATGTACATTTATTGTTTCTAAAACTTGCGTTTAGTTCCTGTAAGCCCTTTAAAAATAGCCATTAAGTAGAGATGTTAACATGTTGTAGATAGTGAGAATCAGAAAATATATGATCAAATACATATATGATCAAAATCAGAAAAATATAGGTATGATATTCTGCAGGATATACATATATCCTGCAGAATATCATATATTTTTCTGATTTTGTTTACTGTAGTCGATTATATACTTTTATTGCTTCTAAAACTTGCGATTTTTGCGTGTAGGTTCTGTAATTCCCTTAATAATAGTCTATTATACGGTGTTCCCTTGTTTCGCAGACAGAAATTTCATAGAATTCCGTTTCGCAGAAAATGTATAATATTTGGTCTTTGTATTTTTAATTCTAATATTATTGTTTCAACGACTATTTACTTGAATGAAATATATTTCACAGAAATACAGTTTAAATATTGTTTGTTTGGTGTATTTTTCCATGGTATTTTATTTCAACGAAAATGTAAAAATAGACGTTATTCTAGACTCATTCCCAGAAACACACAAGATTGAAATTGAGAACTTAGGATGCAAGAGCGAGCGAAGTGAGCTCGAGACTTGGGGTACCCCAACTGGGACAGGTTAGGTTCGAAGGGGATGACAGGGGCTCGAGTGAGCGAGCAAAGCGAGCGAACTAGCCCCCGTCATCTTCTTCGTGTTAGGTTTCTTTAAACCCTGTAGACAGAAATTGGGGCCAAAAATGCCTTGCATAATATGAAGTCACTATTAATGAGAATAACAAGATTCTTTTCCTGCTTGACTAGAATTTACCCGCATTGTTTTTGTGAACGCGGTGTTGTAATTTTATAGGAATGCATTTATTTTGTCAAAGGTATGAATTGAAACGTTTAGAAACTGTCATTCGATAAAATGTTTTTCTTGGTAATATGTTTTATATTAATTAAACGATATGAGGATAAAGAATATTTGATTTGTTATTCTATGATATAAATATCGAACCATTACATTTTATTCGTAACAAAACTCTACGATTTAATTATTTTCAAAGTAAGTATTTTGCGTATTGATTATTCTACATATAAAATGATAATATGACAAAAAAAATATGTGAAACGAAATTCTATAAAACTATTGTCTATAAAACAATGTACAACCCTATCATACACATAAACCTTTCGGAATTAATTATCTAAATGATGATGGTGAAATCCAAGTCATAATACGTTGCGTAGACTAGAAGAACAACGCAGTCATACAAAAAGACACGAAAAGTGACTTTAATATATTATATATAGATTAGATAATGCTTTTTATTTTTTTAACGTGGAGATATGCTCATGCATTCTGCACTACCACGGGGAGATAGTGTAGTTATGTGGGACTCTAACCCACTAAAATTCTACGGTGTCCTCCTCTGCCGCTTACGGCGGGAACACGGGCACGCGTTAGCACTCATCCGTGAACCCGCCGCGATATAGATAATGCTCATAGAAACAATCTATTTTGGAAGATAACTTTAATACAAAGTAATACATTAAGAAAACAACTTAATCAACTCCATAACAGAATTTAAATCGTGTGAAAAAAGGGAGTTCAACACAAAACGTGATATTAAAGATTCAAATTTAGATACAAACATAATGTCCCGTCGCGGCAAGCTTCATGTTTTCATTGTTGTGAGAGACTATTAAGGATAAAAGAAAATAGTCGAACTTTATTGTTATTTTATAGCACATTGACAGTAGAAGTTTTTATGACAGTTTTTAGTAGGACGCCGTAAAATCTTATGTTAGTCTAATATACGCTAACAGAAAATTGAACCAAGATATTAAGCTATTAAATTACCAGCGCTTTGGAGATCCTCCCATATTGTTTGGGGTTTTATTTCTTAGTAATAATTGAAATCATTAAGTTTTGGTATAAACTTTTCGTATTAACAAAGTTCTTTTACTTAATCATTACCTGCTGATTCGAAGAAAAAATGCATAGGTTTAGGCATTTGGTGTTTTATAAAATACCACAGTGTTTTAATCAGGTTTAAATTGGAAAATAAATAAATAAATGACTCCAGTACCTATTGAAACTAACCACTACGGTAGCAATAGTTAAATTCTACGGCGTAGCCTCTACGCGATTTTTGCGTAGCTACGGGCGGCGTACCCAAAATGCTACGTAATGCCTACGCCGCGTAGCTCCAAATAGTAAAAGAATATCCTCTCATTTTCTATTTTTATTATAAACTAGCTGCGCCCCGCGGTTTCACCTGCGTAAATGTCGATCCCGTAGAAATATCGGGATAAAAACTTGCCTATGTTAATCCAGGATGTCAGCTACCTAAATACAAAATTTTAACAAAATTGGTCCAGTCGTTTGAGCGTGAAGTAACAAACATATAAACACACACACACACTTACAAACTTTCGTCTTTATAATATTAGTGTGATTACTTTGAACATTTCTATAAATATCGCCAAATGGGCAATTTAGGAGTGATAAACAATTTTAATAAGAGTGATTCTTAACAAGAGCCAATGTTTACTCAAAGAATTGGGCATCTAAACAACAAATCGAGAGATTCTTGAATGCCCAACTACCCACTTACTTAATTAAAAATAACTATATTAAGTAAGTGTGTACTTATCGACAAAGTTTGCGCGAATCAATTTGATAAGTGATTTGGTAGGCTGCTAGGCGTAACGTGAGCAGTTTCCGAACATGGTTTTCTTTTCACTTGTTTCACGCTGTTTTTTCATAAAAACATATTTTTAGTATCGCATAAACTGCGTTTCTAAAAATCGAGAGGTATTTCTTCCCTGAAATAAAAATATACAATGTTGTGGAATTATTTGTGCTGCCAACAGATATTGTAAACATTTTGATTGTGAAATAGAAATTTCTGTTTTGATTTTATTATTAGTTTATAGAGAATGATAGATTGAAGTGGATTCTGTTAGTGTTATCCCATTTCACACATAAATATTGTTAGGTCCGTGTAAGCCTATGTGTAAAGTACCATCTAAATAAAACTAAAAGTGTATCCATTAAATACCAATTATAAAAGTAATCGAGTGGATAACCAGTCGATTATTACCTATAAAGGTAGGTACATTCTTCAACTGCCACAATTTGCCCAGTCTGACCTCGCTATATTGATATTCCGTGTGCAGAAATGTTTTTCTGCAATGATTTGACACATTCAAAGGCACCACACATTATAGGAAATCTTTTCCCTATTGTTACGGAAGAAAGTGTTCACAACCTATGATCTCACTATACTGTACATTTCAGCCAGACTATTATATATATCTATTATCCGTATTCATATTTCATTATTACACAAAATTTTATTAAAATATAAAAAAGGTAAGATAACATTTTTTTATTTAATTTCCTTCTTGTGCTTAAATAGCATGTCTTACAACGACCACTAGACCGAAATTGTCAAATTAAATTTACTCACGGACAGTAGGTCGTCTGGTTAGTTCAAATTCTGCTCTAGAAACTTTATTAGGTACTGGGTTCACAACCTTTTGCTATGAAACATTCTGCTCTCAAATATTTTAATAGTTGAAATAACTTTGTTGCTCTTAAGTCCCCTATTATGTTTGAAGAAGTTTGTCTGCTCGTCATTTCGGATTTAGTACAGCCGACAGTCCAATTGAGATTCTGTCTACGTCTTTGCAATAATTTGGCTAAACAGACGTGAAAACTAGACAATTTGGACTTTCCCAATGTTAAGACATTGGGAAAGTGTGCATTAGACTACAATGTTCCCACTGCTAGGACACAGGCCTTCTCTCTGCGAGACGGAATGGGCCGTAATACACCACGCAGGTCCTGTGCGGGTTGGTGGATGTCACATGTCTTCGAAATTTTAGGTTGTAGGATATACCGGTTTCCTCACGCTGTTCTCCTTTTCCCGTTTATAATGTAATATCCGTATGTAATATTTATCTACCGTATCGTTTGTATACCTATTGATAAAGGGGAGCAGTAGGAGATGTGGCAACCTCAAAATAGATTTACCTACGAGTGGTCCATCGAAACAATGTTATATTGCAGAGTTCTAGAATCATTGCTTAACCAACGGTGGGCAGTCTGACCGCTCCAATGCCCACCGCAGATATAGGTCCATGTTAATTTACCTATGTATTGTCACTTCAGTGCTTTAGACGGATTACGGTTTACTCAGAATCATTCGGCTTTTAGACAATAATTACTATTTTACTTCAGTTTAGTCGAGTGTTACATAGTCGTCCCGAATGACAAAATATTGTTCCCTTTTATTAGTTTTGATTGTTTTTGGTAGTTGTGTGTAGGTAGGTGTAGACCAAACGAACATAGAACCAGAAGAAACCGCTCGTTTGCTCTATATCGACCTTCAGAAAGTGCTCTTCAAAGCGTCGCCGTCGCGCTATGGTCGACTCGGATTTTAGAGTATATAATCCAGTGCAGTCTGTAGTCACATCATCATCTTCATATCAACGCATAAGCGTCAACTGGTCATTATATCATAATTATTTATTTGGCAGAATATGGAACGTTTTAATTTGTTAAGATTAGTCTCTCTTATTAGTAATCTTAGTGGGGATTTTGCTATAATCAACACGTTTTCCATAGAGATTGATGATCGCAGTCGCCCCTCTAGAAATAAGTAATCCCTTGGTTGCCGACAGTTATACAGCCCTCGTCCTGCAGGTACTTAAGTTTTGTTTTCTTGAAAGCGTATTATTTAAAATTGAGGGCCAATTATTGCATGTTTTGTAAGTACCTAATACAACATATCAAACCTCCAATAATTCTAAAATAAGCTTTCACCAAAAATAATTTAATAAATTCAGCGTTGATTCCATCTTTGTAACCATTCAATAAAAATATGTATGTCATTCCAAAACGTAGCATTATTGACGGAAACGTGGAAGAGAAATCGTAAAAGAGACAGTCAAACTGAGAATAAAACGGTTGAATGATTGCTCCCTTACAAAATATCACTTTTGTTCGAGGGCGCGTCGCGGGACTTTGGGTACAGCAGGGTACAGCAGAGATTCACTTGTTTAGAGTTCAATCGACGGCGAGTTACGTCACGTTGTGGCCAATGATATCCTGCCTGAGGTTATCAGCACTGCGATTTATCGACCATTCGCACTGCTGTGTTTACTTGTTACCGATATAACTAAGGCTGTTTATGCGAAGGTTGGATCTAAATTAAGAAAGTTATATTTATACATTAAGATAAATTGTTAACTTTATTTATTTAGCTTAACGTATTGTTTGGGGCAAATAATGCCCTACAATCCTGAAATAATATTCTTTTCATGTTCTTGACTCCCTTATTCCAAAATTTACGTGCCCCTCACAGACGGCGTTTAAAAAATTAAGTCATTTTTGTAAACAATAACTCGCTTGAGTAGTTGACGAGCTCGGTGTTTGCTCAAGTAACTAAGTCAATTAATACACGGACAAATTTTATTTAGCGAAAACTCAATTTCATGTGTAAACAAAACGTCGGCCACTTCCATCCGATCGAGTCCGAATTATTTTCGGCTGATGATTTATTGGTTCAAACAGACGTTAAGTGGCAAAGGATTATATAAAGTGTACTAGTATTTGGGTGTTGCGCGAGCTGCAAGCAGCTCGCGGGGTCATGTTTTTGAGGAGTATTTCTTACCCTTGTAAAAAGTATTTGGGCGTTGCGCGAGCTGCAAGCAGCTCGCGGGGTCGTGTTTTTGAGGAGTATTTCTTACGATGGGGGGAGGGGTGAAGGAGAGGAGAGGGGGGAGTTTTGAAAAATGATTTTGACCAACTCTGGGCCCCTTGATATGAATCTGAAAAAAAAAAAATTCCAAGTCTCTTAACTTCCGAGATCTACCTAGAGGGGGGGAGAAGGGGGGCAAGGGGGCAACTTTGAAAAATGGATTTTACTTTTCCGAGCCTCCTCTATACGAATCCGTAAAACAACAAAACTCGGGACTCTTAGTTTCCGAGATACGATAGGGAGGGGTGAGAGTGGGGTGGAAAAGGGGAGGTTTGGGATTTTTCCCATACTCGTGAGAGTTACTTCTATACGAATCTGTAAAAATATACCCACCTCCCCCTTCACCATCTGGGAGAACAATTATGTCAGTGAGTCAGTCAGTGAGTGGTAATCGAGCTTTATATAGTATAACTAGTATTTGGGCGTTGCGCGAGCTGCAAGCAGCTCGCGGGGTCGTGTTTTTGAGGAGTATTTCTTACCCTTGTAAAAAGTATTTGGGCGTTGCGCGAGCTGCAAGCAGCTCGCGGGGTCGTGTTTTTGAGGAGCATTTCTTACGATGGGGGGAGAGGGGGGAGTTTTGAAAAATGATTTTGACCAACTCTGGGCCCCTTGATATGAATCTGAAAAAAAAAATGTTGCAAGTCTCTCAACTTCCGAGATCTACCTAGAGGGGGGGAGAAGGGGGGCAAGGGGGGCAACTTTGAAAAATGGATTTTACTTTTCCGAGCCTCCTCTATACGAATCCGTAAAACAACAAAACTCGGGACTCTTAGTTTCCGAGATACGATGGGGGGAGGGGTGAAGGGGGGGAGAGGGGGGAGTTTTGAATAATGATTTTGACCAACTCTGGGCCCCTTGATATGAATCTGAAAAAAAAAATGTTCCAAGTCTCTTAACTTCCGAGATCTACCTAGAAGGGGGGGGAGAAGGGGGGCAAGGGGGCAACTTTGAAAAATGGATTTTACTTTTCCGAGCCTCCTCTATACGAATCCGTAAAACAACAAAACACGGGACTCTTAGTTTCCGAGATACGATAGGGATAGGGGAGAGTGGGGGGTGGAAAGGAAAAGGGGAGGTTTGAATTTTGAAAAATGGTTTTTACTTTTCCGACCCTCCTCTATACGAATCCGTAAAAAAACAAAACCCAGGTTTCTTAATTTCCGAGATATGATGGGGGGAGGGGTGAAGGGGGGGAGAGGGGGGAGTTTTGAAAAATGATTTTGACCAACTCTGGGCCCCTTGATATGAATCTGAAAAAAAAATGTTCCAAGTCTCTTAACTTCCGAGATCTACCTAGAGGGGGGGGGAGAAGGGGGGCAAGGGGGGCAACTTTGAAAAATGGATTTTACTTTTCCGAGCCTCCTCTATACGAATCCGTAAAACAACAAAACTCGGGACTCTTAGTTTCCGAGATACGATGGGGGGAGGGGTGAAGGGGGGGAGAGGGGGGAGTTTTGAATAATGATTTTGACCAACTCTGGGCCCCTTGATATGAATCTGAAAAAAAAAATGTTCCAAGTCTCTTAACTTCCGAGATCTACCTAGAAGGGGGGGGAGAAGGGGGGCAAGGGGGCAACTTTGAAAAATGGATTTTACTTTTCCGAGCCTCCTCTATACGAATCCGTAAAACAACAAAACACGGGACTCTTAGTTTCCGAGATACGATAGGGATAGGGGAGAGTGGGGGGTGGAAAGGAAAAGGGGAGGTTTGAATTTTGAAAAATGGTTTTTACTTTTCCGACCCTCCTCTATACGAATCCGTAAAAAAACAAAACCCAGGTTTCTTAATTTCCGAGATATGATGGGGGGAGGGGTGAAGGGGGGGAGAGGGGGGAGTTTTGAAAAATGATTTTGACCAACTCTGGGCCCCTTGATATGAATCTGAAAAAAAAATGTTCCAAGTCTCTTAACTTCCGAGATCTACCTAGAGGGGGGGGGAGAAGGGGGGCAAGGGGCAACTCTGAAAAATGGATTTTACTTTTCCGAGCCTCCTCTATACGATTCCGTAAAACAACAAAACACGGGACTCTTAGTTTCCGAGATACGATAGGGAGGCGGGAGAGTGGGGTGGAATGGAAAAGGGGAGGTTTGAATTTTGAAAAATGGTTTTTACTTTTCCGACCCTCCTCTATACGAATCCGTAATAAAAATAAACCCAGGTTTCTTAATTTCCGAGATACGATGGGGGGAGGGGTGAAGGGGGGGAGAGGGGGGAGTTTTGAAAAATGATTTTGACCAACTCTGGGCCCCTTGATATGAATCTGAAAAAAAAATGTTCCAAGTCTCTTAACTTCCGAGATCTACCTCTAGAGGGGGGAGAAGGGGGGCAAGGGGGCAACTTTGAAAAATGGATTTTACTTTTCCGAGCCTCCTCTATACGAATCCGTAAAACAACAAAACACGGGACTCTTAGTTTCCGAGATACGATAGGGAGGGGGAGAGTGGGGTGGAAAAGGGGAGGTTTGGGATTTTTCCCATACTCGTGAGAGTTACTTTTATACGAATCTGTAAAAATATACCCACCTCCCCCTTCACCATCTGGGAGAACAATTATGTCAGTGAGTGGTAATCGAGCTTTATATAATATAATAATAATTTTGACATCTTCCGGCTCTTTATTGTACGGTATTATTAGAAAACATTAAGATTTGTGAGAATAAGAGATTTATAAAACATCAGAGATTTTAAAAGGTTTTTCCGGGAAAGTCAACATTGAAGATTTGTTATGTCTTGTCTTTTACTACTAGGTTGGTTTTGTGTTCACATATCAATATTTTTATGTTCACATAAGTGAACATTTGCTATAAAAGCACAGTGTTACCACAAATGTGATAGCACATATTATTGTAATGTAGATTACTGTCGAGTCGAGTTCGTTCGTATGTATACAGTTTTACAGCTGTTTATACAACATCTTTACGCTTCCCTACGAATACGTTCTCACCGATTGAACATAAAAACGTCTCTGTGCCAAAAAGATTCGAGTCGGTAAAGAAATTCTCACGTCGACGGAATGTGGCAAGATTTGTACAAGTGGGGCTCCTTTGGGAGATGTGTGTAACGAATTCTGGGGAGGCGAGGCAATAACGCAATGCACTACGTACATGGAGTGTGAAAAACTGGAGAACTAATGTGTGGGGCGGTCGGTATACAATCCGAGTGTGACCGCGACATTTTTATATTTTCAACTTTGTCTCGATTGATGTTTTTTTCACTTTTGTTGACGGCAAAATCCGTTATACAAAATCTAAACCATGCTATTGAGGTTCTCATTTTATTTCGTCGTAGTGCGTCACAGATATTCCTTGATGATTAAGATTATCTTGCGATCATGCCCAAGAAAGTGGCGTCAATAATACGCAGAGAGAGAGGAAACAACAATAACATTCTGAAGATATTTTCTGAAAGGTTAGAAGGGCCTACAATGGATATTATTATGTTTATCAAGCTACTCGTACATGTCTGACATGGGGCTTGATAAACCTTTCTGTAATTGGATGCTTTGTTTTTATAATGTTTTAACACTGTATATTGGTAATTTGTATGCCTATTTGTTATACTAACATACTTTTTAAGTTACTTGTAATACTAACACGCTAAGGGCCACGATGCCTGCCAATAACATATTTTTTTTATTAGTTCTAATACTCTCATTGTGATATTTGAGACAATATTCGTATTACCTCTCTATTTCTGTTACCTCATGACTACGCACTCGCATTAAAACTCGTTGATGTCGGTGCACTTATCCGATATTGTATTATAGTGACCACTGGCAGCACGGCTACTGGTGTGGCTTACGATCGGAGTGACACTTACTAAGTGTTACTAACTGACACCAGTGTTTACGTACAAAGCATGGCCACCGGCATGCGATGTTTGTAACAGGATTACGTTTCGTTCGCCTGAGGTTCAGCTGCCTAGACTCCTTAATGACGTCATTCTGGATTGGTTATTTAGATTTAGGGTTTTTTGTATAAACTTTTAGTCGTTTTTGGTTCCGGTAACACCAAAGATATAATATCTATCTCTATACATACACATACAGACAAATAAATAAAATTGAAGTGTCTCTTTGTAATGTCAAAATAATAGCTTTTTGCTAAATGCTTAATAATATGAAAGTATATAAGGTACTTATAACAAAAATAAAACAATTGTTTTTTGTCTTTCTGTCTGTTCCGGCTAATCTCAGAAATAGCTGGACCGATTTTGATGGGTCTTGCACTGGCAGATAGCTGATGTTATAATAAGGAATGTAGGCTACTTATTTTAGAAAAAAAAATGAGTAAAGAGACACATTATTGTTTTACGACATCTACGCGAACGAAGTCGCGGGCACAGCTAGTAGGTAATATTATGAGTGACGAAGTAATGTCACTTTATTTTGTCTATTACACTTGGGTTCTATTGGTCGAAGTAGCAATGCTTGGGGGAGGCCTATGTCCAGCAGTGGACATCTTTCGGCTGAAACGAGACACGGTTTACAAGTACCTAAGATACATGAACAAGGTGGAATTATCCGTTACAAGACTTAACTTCTGCTGATTTGTATCGATATCTTTTGCTTGATAATGCCTTGAATAAAAAAGTATTAGTTAATACACGAACTATACCTACTGATAAACGCTCAGAACGTTTAGACGCTGTTATAATAAAAAAAATCAAAATTATTCCCCCGTTAAAGTTATCTGGCGATGGAAAAATCAGCCATTACTAATGGATTCTTTGAGGTTTTTAATCATTTGTTTACTAACTTACTTCATTGTCTTAAATCTATTATTCTAAATCTTCTTTGAAATTAATATAATTCTGCAATTATATAATTTATTCATACATTCATTACGAGTGATTAGGAAAATTCTATCTTATTATTTCTACAAAGAGTGTTACAGTAATGGAATGTCTATTTGAATGGATTTGAATAATTACGCGATAATAACATCGATGGCACTTAAACCTTTGTTTGCTGAGACTGCAAACAAAGCCTTTAATTTGTATGAATATTAAACATTCAAAACTTCGAAATAATAGAAAATTCGTATTATTTTAAGTGCATAATTTTACATAGCAGAAAATGCGTCTCCCTTCGTTCGTCAGTGTGCTTATAATTCGAGAACTACTAATCTGATTTGTGTGATTTTTGTTTCAATTCATAGATTTTATATATCGACTTTACTTCAATTTTATTTTCATTTATTTTCTATTTATTTTAGGTACATTATTTATACTTTAATTGACCTCTTCTTGACTAACACAGTTACTAATACAGTTACACAGATAGTGTAAAGGCTCGTACACACAGGCGCGACGCGACACGCGACACAAAGGCACCACAAGTCGCGCAACGAGCGGTGTCTTTGTGTCGCGCGCAATTCGCGTCGCGCGTCGCGCCTGTTTGTAGGAGCCTTAATAGGTACTAACAAAATGGACATTTAAATAGTCTGAAATAAACGAATTTAATTGATTTATTTATTTTATAGATAATTTCTACGCCTAGGTAATTGAGCTATAAATAATATTATTTTTACATCTTTTGGCCACTCGTTTTTCGTCATTTCTTTTGCCAGGTTTCATTGTAATTAGCATAGAAAATTTCATGAAGCCCAAACGTTGCAGGTGAATGGATATTAGCTTGTTCTACAATTAAAGATCGTCTCTGGCGAATCGTAAGATTACCTACAATGAAATTCACGATCCCTTATGTATCTACCGAAGTTAATATTTCTGAGACACGATTTATCCTAACTACACACCCTGAGCCTGATTTGCCTTAAGGCGAAAGCGTCAGGGTAGCCCGCAAAATTCAAATTTTCTTACGTTTTTTGCAATTTGCAGGTCAGTGTCAGGACACTGACCTACATTATTTATTATACATAACTATTTTTTTTTTAAATAGTTTTGCCGTATTATGTGTGTGATGTTCTTGTTTTGACCTTTCTTTCGTTTTTGTGGTCAGTTTAATACAATTCAGCATTAAACATCGGAGGTTCATACCTCCTAAACGGTTCAAAGGCGAAGTGTTGCTTAGTCAAGTTATGCTTCTGAAATGCAACACAGTCGGCGATCGTCGTGCTAAGGGAATTATGTGTGTTCACACCCTAACATTAACGTCGATAAAATACAGCGAAAAGAGCAATGAGTGAAAGCCAAAGCAATTATTTTGGTTTATTTGTGCGCCCGTTTTCGAAGACTACCAATATTACACAGGGGTTAATGAGGTTTTCATTATAGATCCTAAAGGGATCTGCTATTAATCGAATGGTTTAACATTATTGGAGTCTTTTTGAAACTGGTTTTTTTTTGTTTTGTTTTTAATGACGCGTCTTCCATGACAGCATCAATTGAATGATAGAGTTTCTTACATCTGACATAAACGCTTTAAGCATTCCTGGTTGTACGTAGGTGCTGTAACTTATTTAATTCAAGACGAATTGTCAATTGAATCTGACTTGGTTTCCGTACGTCCTTTTCGGGTAACCACTGAAAATCAGCCCTGTTCTGTGGGTCCTCCATAGCACAGCATCTTGTTGACTCGAAGCCTTTTTGTCACAGTCATGCGTGCAGCAGTCGACTATTTCTGTTTTGTGCTTGTGATTATAGATGTATTTTGTTTATATTTTCATCGTAATTATTTTCATTATTATTAGAGTTAATTATCTTTTTGTATGCAAGTGTTTCTGTGACACATGAACCTATTTTTCTTATTGTGAGAAAAGAACTCACAAAATTTGTTGCGATTCTTTTTCAGCGGTGCTATTCTGTAGAAATCTCACCGTGAAAACTTAGGTGAAATGAGCGTGGAGTGAGCTGTTAATAGTGTCAATTCCTAGAAAAAACAAACTCACTTCACCTAAGTTTTCACGGTGAGATTTTTACAGAATCGATCGGCAGATCCCATAAAGTTGTCAGACAAGACAATACCACTTTTTGATACATCATTGAATGTACTACTTATATTTTTATTTCTTATTTTGATTATTGTTTTTATTTATATCTAATCGTATGCTGCACTGGCTGACGTCATCACGTCAATCACCGGCTGTCGGTGAAAACCAGCGCTGGGGCTCTGTCTCGTATAGGGTCTTAGCATTATGCTGAGCGTTGGCCGTTTTGCGTAGATGTGACGCATACTTTCTCCCAAATTGTTACTTTGTTTTTCTGTTGTTTGTGTTTTTTTTATTTTTATGCGTCATGTTTGCCGCAAATAAACGTATTTTCTTTCTTTCTTCTTCTCACAAGGAACGGCATTGGTTGAGGATGATATTCTGTTGAGAATATGACGATGTCTTCTCGGTCTATACAGCTAGGAAGCAACGGTGAGTGTTTAGATATAGATCTCGCTTGGTTCGTTTAGTTCACACCTCTGAGCTTTTGCTAGTATACAAAGTAACCGATGTGATGTGGACATCGTGAATGCAGGTGCTTGTATAACTCACAAAGCGGCTGGGCACTGTGCCGTCGCGAATGTTAACGGTATTTGGACACGGCACAATACCGCGTAGTAGCAATAAATGTAAGTCTGCTGCATACTTTGTGTCGACGAGGTTGTTTTTTATAAATATGTAGATAGACTGAGAATACAGAAAAATACCAGAATCCAGAATATGATTCATTTTACACTACAAATTGCGTCACAGCTTATGTAATAACAAAAATAGCTCGGTTTTAAATGTGACCTTTTTGTTTTACCTCCTTCGATCAATAATAGTATTGAGTAACAAACATCCAAACATCTTCACAAACTTTTACATTTATAATATTAGTAGGATTTAATGTAGTGTAAAGTAGCTAAAATTTTATAAGAAGAGAATTGTGGCTCACGAACAAATCCGATTGAGACTTAACCGAGGCTTTAGAGATGAAAGAAATCAGTAGGAGTTGGCAGGTTTTTATATATACCTAACTTGTATTGAGAAATTTTACTGTTCTTAGGGAATCCGTCTTTTAGAACGATTCTATTGATCCCGAACGGTAATAACCGCGGGACACACGTGAAGATACTAACCCTATCTGCTGAAACTCGTTCACTCACGTTCGCGTGATGTCATATCCGTCTGATATCCGATGACGGTAAGCCACTTATCGGATACAAATGAAATGTTGCATGGAGAATATATTGATAGCGGATTAATACTACCTACTCGAAGTATTAGCGGATCACTCGCCGGCTCTCGTAATATTTATAAGCTTCAGAACATTTTCAGAGAATCGGATATGAATTTTTTGTATTGCTTAAGCCGTGTACGCACGAGCGAACAGCCGTGACATCAAAACTGTGTTCGTCAAAAATGTTCGTGGCGATCCAATTTGGTTGTTCTGTGTGGACGGTTTTCACTAACTTCACTGTCGATCACTTACAACGGTGAATCCATGGTTACTGAGGGGTTGAGCGCGAACACAAGTAGAACTGTGTTCGCAAGGTGTTCGTGTTCGCTTTGTTAATTTACGTCGACACGTACGACCAAATGTTCCGTGATCGATGTTCGTATTCACCATGTTTCGTTAAGCCGTGTACGCACGAAAGAACAAAACATGGTGAACACGAACTGTCAGACGTCAATATTATTCCACGAATAAAAGATTTTGGTAAAATCGGCTCATAGAAGGATATTATATCTTTAACGGCTGATTTCTCCATCGCCAGATATTTTTTATACGAGGAAATTGACGTTTGGCAGTTTTTGTATGAAATAACTGTCAAAATTTCTCTCGAATAAAATTATCAGATGATTGAAAAATCAGCCCTAAGTCATTTATACTATCCTATTATATTTATCGGGACCCATTTGTTAAATTAACATGACGTGAATTTTATTTAGAATAATTATTCATTCGCATAACTTGTAGGCATATTCAATTATTAGCCCGCGACTTCGATCGCGTGAAATTTCTTGTACCTCCGCGTCGCCCGCCCGTACTGTTGCTTCGTTTTTGCTTCGTGTTCTTTCTTCTTTTTGTTCATCTCCTGAGGGTCATAGCGTGATTTTTAATCCTATAGCCTATAGCCTTCCTCAAAAATTGGGCTATCAAAAGCAAAAATAATTTTTCAAATCCGACCGGTACCTATACGGTAGTTCTAGAGATACAAATAAATTCTTCAGCTTTATTATTATTATCCGTACCTACGCAAAATACGCGCATTGACGTGGAGTTGCGGACACCAGCCCGTATTACCTACCTAGTATAGATTAAGTACATTCTGCGGGCCAACGAGTTTCACATATACTAGGAAACGTCCATCTCTTATAGCCAACAAAGACACTTCACTATATTAAATGAAAAACGGAAAAAAAGATCGTGCCCACATGTAAGCTATAGGTATTTGTTCGAGAGTGTGGATTTCAGAATTGACTATTTACTACATCCCCGGTCGTAGGGACAGTCTCGCTTTGATTAAACCCTTTCGACGCCTCCGTATCACTCGCCCTTTCCACTTTTATCTACTTTACTTTTCCACTCATAAAAGGACCTTACAAAATATTTTCTCGGTTCACAAAACGACTTTAGTTTGTAGGCATGTTTACGGTGATATGCTTTTAAATGTCAAACTTGGTTTGTAAGACTATAAAGGGAATAATTAACTTTGAAATAAGTCGGGTCTCTGCTAGAATAACTTTCATGTTATTTTATGTTATTTCTGTAAAAGTACTTATGTTAGTAGGAATTGATTTGAGTAGAGTAGGTATCTAATTTTTATATCAATAACAGTATTCTAGGATCTTGAGTACCTATCTACCTATTTTTTTATCTTTCATATTTTTCCGTCGTCTACTTAGGTACCGTTTATTTTGGATACATAAATTGTTTTTAAACAGTTTTGCAGTATCAGGTATGTGTGACTTCCAATGTCATGTTATGGACTGGATCCGCATCGAGAATTTATTTTAAAAACATTCGTTGCGCGAACTTTTGTTAAGCAACGAACATTCGCTTGCGATACGAAAAGTTTGGTGAGTAGGTACGAAAATACGCTGGAGGAGTTCTCAGCTTGGGCCCAGCAGCGCTGTGCCCTCGTCACGACACTTAGTGCGGGTGATCTCACACTTCCGCCAGTGGTTCAGTCCATGGTCGGAAGCGAAGACGGGTTCCTACCCGTCTTCGCTTCCGACAGACTCAGACTTTCGTCTGCTGTGGCCTCTTTTTGCGACGAGGTGATGCATGCAACTGAGGCGGCAGATACGGAGAGAGAGCATACCTCTCATTCCACCCGCACCAGAAGAGCAGCCGAGCGTCGAAGGACGCTTAACGATCTTCCGGCCACCATAAGAAAGGGCCTGCGGGTGGGAAATTGAGGCCGTGTCGTCGCTCGAGCAGTCAGGCTTAAAGAGGTGGTACGCAGCATGCGAGCCTTAACGGAAGAACGTGCGGTCGTGGGATCGGCCGCACTTGGTGATGGGGCCCGCTACGCATGGTGGGCTACTACCAGTCGGGGGGGGGCGGCCGCGAATGTACAAGTACCTCCCGGGCCCCCAACTCATGGTACTAGAAGGAACAGTGGGGTTTTAGTCGGTAGGAGTCCGACATAACCCTCCGTTCTTGCCAGACGGAGGGTATCCATGAGGATTTCCCTACGAAAAAACAAGGTACGTGAATACAAGCACAAAAAAAAATATTATTTGCAAACGAATGTTCGTTGTGTAACAAAAGCTCGCGCAACGAATGTTTCCAAAGCAAGCGAAGTCAATGTTCGCGGTGAGTAGGTACGGTCCTTTTTTTTTTTTTTTTTCTTTGAGAAATGCTCATGCATACTGCACTACCACGGGGAGATAGTGCAGTTATGTGGGACTCTAACCCACTAAAACTCCACGGTGTCCTCCTCTGCCGCTTACGGCGGGAACACGGGCACGCGTTAGCACTCATCCGCGAACCCGCCGCGGCTGTCCGTTGCCGGACCCTCCTCTGGGGAGTACTCCCCATCACCGGCGCACTAGAACACATAGCACGCCGTGACCACCCCAGGGACCAAACCAGCACATGGGCGCCAGACGTCCCCGTGTTTGTTCTTTAGTGTGATGTTACAAACGTGTACGATCAACTCCTTGTCACAGTCTTTAGGTACGGTCCTTTGGGCGCATTTTTATTCTCTTGCGTATGAATAGGTTTCTACAGCCTACAGCAGTAATGCCTCTAAGCGAGTTAACAGCCCCCGAACCTGCTTGCTCCCGTAACGAGCTAGATTAAAAGATCAATATCGGGCTCAACTAATGACACGAAGCACGACCATAGCCTACGGGCGCCGCGCGCCGTGATCACACGACACCTTTTATAACTCCCGGATTAACAAACCTGCTACATATATTTTTCAAAGCAAAGATTATTTATTCAAAGAAAAACTGCGACCCAATTAAATTTATTGAGGCTCTTTCTTTTTACTTTCATATAATAAAAAAATAAAGCTGTAAACATAAAACACTCAGATAATATACTTACAAATACAAGTTAACTCAATATTTATTGGATACATCGATAAAATCGCCTTTCCTTTATTTATGACAGTCACCTGATTTCATTCGGTCCTTCAAACACCTCGCGGCCCATTTTCGCGAAGTCTTTTTCCCTTTTATTAGATTATAGCTTTCCTTTTTTCCAATCGTTCCAAAATAAATTACTCACTGTTGAAGTCAAATACTTGTTTTGACACAAAGTCGGCACGTGTCATTCTTGACGCGACTGTGTTTATTCAAATTGATGGAGTAAAGAGTGTTACGAAGTAATTTTACATTTTTCGAGAAATGTAATTTTTGACTTGGTTACTGGATTGTAATTTTCGATTTGGTTAAGTATCTATTTTTTTTTTCTTTGAAATTGATGAATTGTTTCTTGAATTGAGGGATGTTGAGTTATCAAGTGATAAAGTGTGGACGTTTGTTTGTCTTTTATATAAAAAAGAAAGGCACTGATTTTAGTACTGTATAATAAATGTATGTCTGAATAAGTAGAGTTTTCAGTTAGATTTTGATCTTATTGTCTATACTTACCCACTACTAAACTGGGAACTGGAAATTGTAGGACAGAAGCGCGCACGCAATGAAAGCTCTACCGTTTTTGACTTACAGGGTTTTGAAACGTTAGTCTGTCGGACATAATTTAGCAATTTACGCCAAACACATGTTGGTTCTTGTGGTCGTTGCAAATGTAGTACTAATGAAGTTACTGATAGCACACTGACTCCATTAGGGACTTTTCAAAATGTTCAGTACGGCAACACAAACTTTTATTTCATGGGTTATTGATTCTCTAACGGCTGTATCAAATGAGAATCAGTACTGGTTGAGTGAGTCATTTGTACGAATAATGGAGTGCTCCAAATATAGAATGAACTGTAATGAACACATTATTGAGTCGTTAGACACTTGACCGTACAAGTGGTCTGTTTGTAAACAGATTGCCTGTAATTCTGTTTGGGTATGACAATTATTATGAAGTAGATAAAAAAATGATGTCCCCAATTTAATAGTTGGTTGGTTGGACAGCGCATAAAGAATAATGGGAATAAGGAGTATATTAATTTTTTGATAACCACTTTAGGTAGTACTTCCCTTAAAGTTTTGTGCCAAATTTGGGTAGCAATATTGTCGGACGTTCTAAAAATAATAATCCAAAGAACACTGCTTTTATCTAGCTGCCAATACCTTTCCCAGTTTTCATTCCGGAGATCTTATAGCAGTCCGTGTAGTTTAAGTTTTAGTAATCGTAAATAAAGCGTATTTTGATCCATGAGTGAAGACAATAGAAAATCTTAATTTTACCTAGTTTCGCTTGACGAAGTTCACATTTCAGAAAATATATTCTAACTACAGAAATTACCACGCTGCATATTATAATACATTGTCGCTCAATATTATAAGAGGACGCGGTTAAATCTTTAATCTGCACAAAGTTGGCGTGTACGCTAAAGTCAATTTTGGTATTACCTAACCCTTTAATATGTTGTCGTTGATAATTAAGTATAATACAAACTAATTTTATGTGACTCTCAGCGCCATGCAAGCTGTCTAAACCCGTGTATATTGATCAATCCTTCACGACAAAAACTCCTCCCGTGCATTGAAATTGAATAAGCCGTTTTCATGAAGATATATAAATCGAGTTTAGCTGCTTTTTTCATGACTACTCGAAGATTTTGGGGCGTGGGTAACTTTTTGGCTCCCCAGAGTAAACCAACCGTTCTGAATGGCCGAGAGTTTTTTCGGGATTCCCTTTTCTTGCCACAAAGAAAGTCAGATTCATTTAACGAACGGCCTTTTAAGAGAGAAACTTCTTTGAAGCTTATTAAAGAATCGTTTCGGAGGATTAGAATCCTTGAGGTGTACCTAAGGTCGCATAATATATGAATATTTATACTTCTCCGCTAAAAACGGACTACGAGCGAGAAAATGTTTTTTAATCACTGAAAAATAATAATATATGGCACGATAACCGAGTCCGTTTACTAGAAACAAACAAACAGAGCAGCATGAGTGTCGTTATTAGGTCAAGTCTAAATTGGTCGGATTTATAGTTTATCTAGCAAGGAAGAATGTAGGTAAAGTGAAAATCCGATTTAACTCGCTTTTACCTGGCCGCAATCGGCGTCTAGATTCGATTCCCCGGCACCCTGAATGGAAATTGGATTTGCAGTTCTGCAGAGCTATGCATTATGTACTCCTGTAGATACTTTTCAAATTATCTGCGCTAACTTTACTATTATCTATTCTGTGCTTGAAAGAGAATTTACAGAAATAGGTATATGTCTTTATTTCTGAGATCGTTCGTGATCGCTCATAAAATGATTTATTTAATTTTGTTTGATAAGTGGTTATCAACGTTTATTTTTAATGAGTATTTATTGATATTACTTTTCCTCATCATCACCTCCTGCCCCTATCCCAAATTACTTGGGGTCGGCGCAACGTATCTTTTTCTCCCATACTTCTATAAGTCGTCATCTCGGTAGTAGTCTCCCTTTCTAGCCATTTTCTCCCTTTCACCTTTTACATAGTCCATACATGCATCTTTTCTTTGGACTACTACTCGTATGGCCTATTACCGCCGTCTACTTTTACCCCTCATGAGCAAGTCACCAGATTCTCAACTCACCAGATTCTCAACTAACCAAATTCGTAACTGATCAAGGGGCCTAAAAAGGCCACTTTAGCAGAATCATAAAAGGATAACATTATGAATCATAATATGTCGAAGACAGTCCGTGTTTTTTTTTCTTTTCGCTGCACTACGTAGGTATAATCAAAGAAATTGGGATTGGATTGATTGGTATTTTAGATGACACAGAGAAAAAAAAAATGGATGAAAAATCCTTTACCAATGGGATTTGATACGATTAACTTAACAGTTAACTGTCCAATATGATTTATAATGTTATCCTTTTATGATTCTGCCAAAGTGGCCTTTTTAGGCCCCCTGATAATGTACTACCAACAACAAAGTAATTATATAACTTTCAAAGAATTTTAATTCTAATTTCACTTTTTTTCTTTTCTTTAACTTTCATATTTCTTTATATAATTTTACAGTTAAAATATGTATTTCTATAAGTTTTAATGCACAACATGTAAGATCATTTCAATTATGATCTAATGAATATGCTACTTTTTTACAATGCGTTTTTTCAGGAAATAGATTAATTTTCAACTAAGTTTATTTCTGTTGTTTTCATTTTATGAACGAGAGTTCTAAGTAGCCGAAATCAAAAGCAATTCTTTGCCCATTTTCTCTAAAATTTGACTAAGTTAAATATTTTTTTACTCAAAAATGTTATGTGAAAGTGGTAAAAAGTGATTCATAAATTTTATAGACGACTTTCACAAGAATACATTTCAATTTTTTAATACTCTTTATACGTCAAAACGATTCGATCGTCATTATGTGATATTCTAAACCTCTTACAGCAGAAATTCACAAAACAGTAGCCGTTTTAGGTCGATTAACCAAAATTAAATAATAAAAACAAAATAGTAGCTTATACGTTAGACCATAATTGAAATGATCTTCAAGAGTACCGTATTATATTTTGTTTTGTTTCAATTTACTTTTGTTTTTTTTTTGTGAATAAATTACCTATTCTGTTATTTTTTGTGATTTTGTGTTTCATTGTACATTTGGTTAGTTGAGAATCTGGTGACTTGCTCATGAGGGACTTTTACCTACCTACAAGATTTTTTTTTAAAAGTAATAAGGAAGATCAATTATTGAAAACGTAATATCAAAAATTACTGATGTTTCTGAAGAGAGATGTGAGTTCCCCAACTTCTTTTATAAAACCGCGATCCTTTTTGCCCGTCGTATGACAAAGAGATAAAGATAATTTTATTTTGCAAATATGGGTATAAAGATTAACAAAATTATTACAAGATCATCGCATTTAGACAAGTTAGTTTATTTTAATTTGTATATTTTCTCTCAAATAGTTATATTCTTATTTGATGAAAAACAACAAGCTTCTAAGGCTCTATGGGACTAATAAATTCAAGTTCACCAGCGTTTTTTCCTATTTGCGTATGAACAAAATAGTACACAAAATACAAGGGTTTCCCAAATAAACAATGTAAATCACCTAGGGAACTGCGCATGCTTGAGTAAGAGAGTTCATATATTCTTAAACTACACAAAAGTACCTATCTATCTTTGTAGGAATATGTATAGATATTATGTGAACTTGAGACCGAACCTACCCATTTATTCTGCGATTAGTTTTACATAAACGAGTTTGGGTTGTATTAAGTCTAGTCCACACCATACAATTTAATCGGTAATCTAGTTATTTGAAAAACCCTTGACTTTGGAATTATTGTCATCAGATTGCTCTTCACATAAAACAATTTGATTGGCAATTTGAGTACCTAGGTAAATTGTCAATCGAATTGTAAGGTGTGGAATAGGCTTTAAATATTTTCTAATATATACCTGTAACTACCTACGAATTGTAGGTAGGTACTTGAATCTTTCCGAGCTTCACGGTACCAGGAGGAATAAAATCAAACTACGGTTTATCTCGTAGGTATCTTCAATATTATTCCTATAAAATCTTCCGTATTTTACAACTTAATATTTTTGCATGTAAGCCTAATCCACTGACCTGTAATATAGATAGAGATAGAGATGTGTGATAGAGGTCAGTGGCCTAATCTGATGCCTAATCTCTTCTAATTATAAATCTTCCTGCTTGTCTCGTATTTTATGCCAATACCTTTTAACGGACTCACCGAGGTTGCATGTAAGCACCAAATAGGCCATAGTCTCTACAGTACTAAGTCCCTGTGGGTTTTGTTTATTCTTCTTCCAGGTTTTGACAAACACGTTACTGTCCATTTTCCTTTGTTTGCGCGACCGGAATTTGCTCCGCCCGTTGGTGCGTGACTAATTAAAATAAAAAACTGTTTGAAACATTGGGCATTGGCGTGGGCGCCCGCGGCTAGAACTAAGCTTCATATGATACAATTATGAAAGTAGTTATCAAAGAAATTCATTTAATAACATGAAGTTTGATACTATGAGACTGTTTTGAATAATGTGTCCTGAAAAGTAGAATGAGCTTGGGATGTACCAATTTGCGTGGTAGCGGGTCACAACCAAATGTTCATAAAATTACTCTTATTTTTTAAATCAGATAATATCCCGAAAAAAATTCAGCTGTTCCCAAACATTTATTACCTATATATATAGTTCGTATACCTCGTTAAAATGTGGGGAACAGCTGATTATGTTTTCGCGATTTCAGGTTTGGTCCAATAGTAAAAGTTGTTCATAATGATGAGTACAATGACCTCTTAAGAGGTTGTTAATGTTTTATCAATAACCCTATATATATCTAAACATCAAGAAAAAATCCATAGTCAATGAAGGTAGTGTAGTTACTTGAAATATCAGTTTAAAAAATATGTTTTTTTTGGAGCGAAAACTTCTTTAGGCACGTTGGGCATTTTTTGAGATGGGAAAAACCATTTACCGTAACCGACACCGCGCTGCATTCGGATGTGTTCGGCTGTCTTCGGGATGTTCTCGGTTTTAATATTACCGATATGTCAGTGAGTGATGGCAAAGTATTCTGTTTGTGTTTTGTTTATAAAACGATTAAAAAAATACACACGTAATTGTTCAAGTTTTCACTTCAGTCGGCACTCCCGGAGTGACACTGTTTTTTTTGTGTAAACTTTACAGTGACTAACGAGGGGCTTGTGGCTAAGTAATAACAGCCACACGGGTCGATCGATCAGGTTAAGCTACGCTTGCCGCGGTTGGTCCGTGCATGGGTCTCCATCTTCACAAACCAAGACCCCTCCGTGCCTCGGAAAGCACGTTAAGCCGTTGGTCCCGGCTGTCATTCGTGGATCTTTGACAGACTTTACAGGTCATCAGTAGCCCGTAACTCTGACAACCAGTCTTACCAAGGGGTATCGTATTACTTAGTAACTGTGTTGTGAAGGTCAGATAGGCAGTTGCTCCATATAAAATACTGGTATTCAGCTGCATCCGGTTAGACTGGAAACCGACCCCAATATAGTTGGGAAAAGGCTAGGTAGACGATGATCACAGTCACTAACTATTCTTCATTCTTATTTCCGAAAGTCAAAGTACTTATACAGGATAAATTTTTGACCAGTGCGCAAACTGAAATTTTTATAACTAGCGAAAAATTTCAACGCAGGTGGGTTCAGAATCATAATTATAGGTACTGAATTCGCACATTCGTTTGCGCACTGGTTAAAAATGTATCCTGTATATTTGTCGAAATGTTTGTGTCCATAATAACCCGGATTCGAGTGGGTACCTATTTACATAAACACTTTCTAAGTCGATACAAAACACGATGTCTCTATATTATCAGATATCCCCGAGCATTTATTTAATATTTACTTTATAAGCGTTTTTCCCCATTCAATCGTATTGTGTTCAAAAATTATCATCGATATTCGACATTTTTGTTTTCGCAGCGTGGCACGCGTCAATCATGCCACACATGCGGGCGACACACTCAAAATTGTTGCTCAGAGATCAGAGCGAAATATTAAATGGCATATTTAATATCTGCCCTGTTTTTTCCTTATTCTGTGCCATCACAAATGTTAATAATGTATGAGCCTTTATGTGGGAAATGGAAATTTTGCGGCGTTCCACTAAATAGGCAATCGGATGTTGTTTATCAAAGAGCCGAAATTACTTCGCCGACTGGCGACGGAAAAGTAAAGTGTAAATGCTCAAAGGTTCCATTGATTAGTTTTATGGGACATCGTAGTGGTAGAAGTAATTTTGAATATGTTTTACGTTGTTTAGATTCCTGAACGATTTGTTCATGGTCTGTTAAATTTGAACAATGAGATTAAACGCAATACAAGTAGAATCTTTTGTTTAAATCTAGTTTCGACCTTCAGACCAAAACGCCAATCCGCATTTAATCTACCAAGAATATTATTAAACATAATGCTCTTGCTTTTCAAATATACGTTTAGTTTACTTTTAAGTTTTTATTATTTACTGGCCTTTCTCAACATAGTGAACTTTAAACACCACTGACGTACCTATCTGCACGAACAACCAATATGTATGTAAATCAAAATAAAGGTTCTTGAATCTCTTAACAAATAAAAGCAAAGCTCACTCTTTAAAGCTAGAAGACGATAACATTTATTTTCGCCTTTAAATCCCCTGTGACCAAAAAGTGCATGAATATTGGATGAAGTTCTGGATCACCTATTGAATATTTATAGTAAAACTAGTATTTGGGCGTTGCGCGAGCTGCAAGCAGCTCGCGGGGTCGTCTTTTTGAGGAATATTCTTACCCTTGTAAAAAGTATTTGGGCGTTGCGCGAGCTGCAAGCAGCTCGCGGGGTCGTGTTTTTGAGGAGTATTTCTTACCCTTGTAAAATTTTGAGAATTGGACAGTAATCCTTAGCAAAACAAAACCCAGGTTTCTTAATTTCCGAGATACGATGGGGGGAGGGGTGAAGGGGGGGAGAGGGGGGAGTTTTGAAAAATAATTTTGACCAACTCTGGGCTTCTTGATATGAATCTGAAAAAAAAAATGTTCCAAGTCTTTTAACTTCCGAGATCTACCTCTAGAGGGGGGGAGAAGAGGGGCAAGGGGGGCAACTTTGAAAAATGGATTTTACTTTTCCGAGCCTCTTCTATACGAATCCGTAAAAAAACAAAACCCAGGTTTCTTAATTTCCGAGATACGATGAGGGGAGGGGTGAAGGGGGGGGAGAGGGGGGACTTTTGAAAAATGATTTTGACCAACTCTGGGCCCCTTGATATGAATCTGAAAAAAAAAATGTTCCAAGTCTCTTAACTTCCGAGATCTACCTAGAGCGGGGGGGGGAGAAGGGGGGCAAGGGGCAACTTTGAAAAATGGATTTTACTTTTCCGAGCCTCCTCTATACGAATCCGTAAAACAACAAAACACGGGACTCTTAGTTTCCGAGATACGATAGGGAGGGGGGAGAGTGGGGTGGAAAAGGGGAGGTTTGGGATTTTTCCCATACTCGTGAGAGTTACTTCTATACGAATCTGTAAAAATATACCCACCTCCCCCTTCACCATCTGGGAGAACAATTATGTCAGTGAGTGGTAATCGAGCTTTATATAATATAATTATTAATGTAGAGATACTCTGAAAGATATCGTATTAGAATAACATAATCATTTTATAAAGCAGATAATAAATTGTTATACATTCGATGTATTGTTGAAAGAGTTCAAAGATTGAAATACTGCTACTAATCTGACAGATTGAAAGCATCGCTTTGAAACAACTTCCAGTAGGTATCTCAACAACTTCATGATTTATACCTTGTGAATTCTTTTCTATACAATTTGATCTATGGTTCCTTAGTCACTGCTATAACATATTGTCAGATATAAAAAGTAGTACACTTATGTCACACAACTTGTAACAAATCTTTGATCAGCACCCATTATAATGGTACTGTAATTGCAAATGTAGTTTTGTTTAGTGTTAATAAATTAAAAACAAAACACTGTCACGGCGTGCTCAAAGCATTAAGCTTCCATTAGTCCCCAAATCGTTCAGAGAGGCGTCCACTGTACATTCGTACCACGTACGGTCATAGTTCACCAAAAACGACATTAGGGCTGGGATATGGGGCGAATATTTTGTACAATAATTGCAAACTGAGAAAATTTCCTTCGTCCTATTTGTTTTCTAACAAAGAGTCAAATCTAAAATGAAATTCTGATAGGAAACAAGTGCATTATGCCAATAAACATTTCTTTAAATTTCAGGAAAGCTTTCCTCTCAAATTAGTTTTAGCTTCGAATTCGAATCGGGTAAATAGCTGCCTGTATACCCAGGTAGCTTCATAGCTGATGTGGTTCCATAAATTGTCAAATTGGCCTGGCCTAACCAGGCCAATCTCTATGAAACTGACTGCCGATACCGTAAATTGATTAGTTCGTCCGAAAATTACACTTATGCAGTTCCTATTCACTTATCAGTTCCTATAAAAAAAAAAAACTGGTCAAGTGCGAGTCGGACTCGCGCACCGAGGGTTCCGTACAAATTTGTAGCTATGTAGTTACAAATTTACGGTTTTCGGATTTTTTCCTTTACTAGTGCTACATGACACTACTTCTTGCCAAATTTCATGTTTCTAGGTCGATGGGAAGTACCTTATAGGTTTTGATTCCTTTGCGAGTGTCAAAATATGCGGCATAAAAGGAACATAAACGCCCGTATCTTTTGAGTGCGTTGACTTAGAGGTTTGATTTTTGTTGACTTAGAAGTTTCACTGCTTCAAGGGATTGCCGCTTTGAGTATTTGATATTAATTTCAACTTGATAACTCCACGTGTTCCTGAGAAAAAGGGTCTTGGTAGATGGACAGACAGACGGACAATGAAGTGATTTTTCCTTTTGAGGTACGGAGCATGCTTGCCAATAGCATTTCTTAGGGTCAGCGCCAACAGAGAGGAATAATCCCCGCGCGGTCTCGGGCATTTTCTTTACGGATCGCGTATGTTCGAGCTGATTCCCGCATATCTTCGAGGACGCGCGAGCATTTTTTGTCCGGTTCAAGCATTTATGCACTTTATTGTAATAATTTTAAAGTTTATTTTCAAGTGCGTTAATAAAATCCTCTCCGCTGCGCTCCGTTCTGTCTGCGCTGAGCCTCATTGCCAAACTGTTTAGATATCTATACCCATGACATTTGCAGAGTTTCGGTAGCTAATTTAATTGAACCCTGTATACAAATAATGAAATATCAACGAAGTATTTAATTGTACTGTACCTACATCGAATATTTTTGAAAAAAAAATGACTGCTACGAGGTGTGAAAAGGAGTGATGCTGAAAATTTAGGTTTTGGAACTTTAGTACGTTTGCCTGTTTGTCTGGATGTATGTTCCACATTGGCGGACACACGGTACTTTCAATTCCGGTAGTATGTTCCCGTGGGATATTTCCAACATCTACGCGGGCAAAGCCGCGGGCAATACTAGAGAGGTTGAAATAAGATCCACTCAGAATCTTCAACTCAAACGGCAGGTACGTTTTCTTGCTAGATAAAAGAAGCAAGATCTTAAATTAATAAAGTTTCAGTAAAAAGTAATATCAATGATGGGTCGTTATATTAGGAGTTATCAATACCAATCGCCTCGTGCTGACGACATGAGGGAGATAAATTTAATTTCACTTTAATATTTTAAAAGCATTCGTCGCTTTAATCGCCTTTATTGAAGCTGGATTTTATTGATAATTTTATTGGTCGTGACAGAATAATTTTAATGATGGCACCATCACCGTTGAAAATGCGTTTGGAACGGCAAATGTATAAAGCTTTTAACCAAATGAAATCCATATATTACCGAATAACACACTCGTAACTCGGTGATATAAGTCGCTCAGAAAATTGCCTGGCACAATGTAGCCATGATAAGCATTGCACACACTTGTAATTTATTTGTTTTATGCACGTAAAACTGCATAAAACTTTTGCTAATTCATTTTGCGTAAACGTTGCTGTTTGCACTCAATTACTTTAAAACGCTGCGACAGAAAATGCTGCACGTACGACATAACAAAGGATTTTCTAATGAACTGTTTACAGAAAGAAACCTGTTTCGTGTTTCTCAGCTTTAGATATATAAACTGCACAAAAGAATCTAACCACTTCTGAGAGAGACATGTATGCAGTCCGCCATTATGAAAACATATTATTTGACCTACGAATATTATTTTTTTAAAACCACAAATTTTTCATACTAATTTGGTTGAGCCAATTTAGTATGAAAATTTTTTGGTTTTTGGCAACTGAAATTGCACAAAAGAATCGAACCATTTCTAAAAGAGACGTGTATGTAGTTCGCCATTTTGAAAACATATTCTTTGACCTACGGATATTATAAAAAAATGTCCACAAAATAGTTCATACTAAATTCGCTCGAGCATCTGTACCTACCTGCACGAATATGATAATAATGTTGTCGTCCTGTGATAGTTAGAACCTCATTCTATGAAAGTAATTTGCGTAATCAATTAAAGTATTAATGGTGTCGTGTTCATACTTATGCTAATTTTAGAGAATAATATTGATTCTCAATATGAATTCTAATTCTAAAAGTTGTTTGCTGTGTATTTGCATCAATTAAAAGATCCATGTTTGTGAACACATCTATCATATAAGATGAAAATTTCTATATGTCTAGTCCCAAGAGGGTCCCTTGCTGAATTTTTTTATTCGTTCAGAATTTTAATAAATAAAATGGCGTCCTTGGTCGTTAAGTTCGGCGGAATTTAACAAAACATCGTGATCACATCCATCAAGCTGTCTTATTGTATAGACGGAGGTCGGTCGATAGTATAAGTAGAGGGTTTTATTATGCGAAATGCCTTTAAATCTCCATGTTCATAATGAATGAACGAACTTTGGGTTTTATACCGACGGTGAAAAAATGTCGAAGAAAACTTTCGGTGATTAAAGGAGAGCTAGATGTAAAAACTATTCAAATATATTTTGTTAATCGCTACGGGTGACATGCCTAAAAAGTAAATTGTAGTCCTTTGTCCAATTTAGTTTTTTAGACTTGGAGGCTAGGCTTTCACAAAAAAAAAAAAAAAAATTAAGTACCTATCTAAAAGTCTGTAAAATTTGCTTTAGATTGAAACCGGCTTTATATTAGAAAAATTCTGACAGCTAATCTTACTGTGTCACTAGAATTTAAGTTTAATTATTTGACTAAGTTCTTTCGCTGCATTTTCTCGTGAACGTCGGAGACGTAACAAAAGGTCATAGATATTTTATAAACTTTGAAACTCGGCAGAGAGTTGTCGGTTTGTTCGATAAGAAAGTTTAGTTCGTTAAGTAGGCACATTACGGGGAAACAGGAAAACATTAAGGCGTGTCGGCGACAGTGGCTCGACGCCAGACGCTATTAAAATATGCTAACCAATTGGACGCACTGACTTCATTTCGACTTGTTCTCTTTTCTGCCGGCATCCCAAAATTTAATGGTGTAATTTGCACGGTATAATATTGAATCTCGAGCATTTAGGTACTTCATCTAATGACATGTATTTACAAGAACACACTAAACTTCTTAAGCAATTTGATTTATCGATTTTTATGGCATCTGGATTTGTTTATCTGTAGGTACCTACCTAAAATCATTAAAAACGCATCAAAAAAAAAAAAACAAACAACATAGTAAAACAGTAGGTCCGTTGTCTTTTTTACTGACTGTAGAATGAACCGATAACTTCGGTCCCACAAACTAAAATCAGGAACCATTGTTCGGGACCTAAGCGAGATTGAACCTAACTGAGTAATTTAGCTGCTGAAGCCGGCAGCTCTTTCAAACAAATGATCAGAAAACAACAAAGGAGTTTGAGTAACGGAACCAACCGACGATGATTTGATATTTGTCGTTGTTGCGTGTGTGGAATGTAGGTACCGTCAAACAAAGCTATGAGTGTACAGGCAGTTAACTTGCAATCACTGCTTGTTACAGTAGCCACAGAACAGATTAGTACTGATGCAGTAACCAAAAACTATACTGTTGCTGGATCCTGCGTCAGTGTCAACGAACAAGTGCTGAGTAGTACTCTTTTACATCTTTTAAGTACTCTAAGTTATAAAGTACTCTTACGTTACTCTAGGTTTCTAAGTCATGTGTACACCAACCAAAAGAACATAGTCTGAATTTTTTTCTACTGTTTAAAAAAAAGTTGCCACGCACACCAAAAACAGGAAAATTGGCAGTGAGGTGGACAAATGAATATTTATACCTGTAAATCTGACTCTTTTGTTAGCTGTACACCTTCAGGCTTGGAACTGAACATAAAATCATGAGCTGATGTTGTATTGACAGTTCAAACATTTCTCAGTTTCATATTTGTATCAGACATGCATCGGCGAACAATTCAGTGGCGGATTGTCGCACGGTATGGCAGGTAAATTCGTTAGCATGAATATACCTAGGACGAACGGAATGCTCGTTCATTTTGGACTGTGTTATGCTCCATTTCAACGTAAATATTTTGGTTTTGAAGCTCTACAACAGAAATGAAATAGACAATTTTGTTGCAATTTTATTTTAGTTTGTGAAATTGGAAAGCTATGTTTTTTACTAACAGATGCAATGAATACATAATCAGCATATAATGTTCCCACTACTGGGATACAGGCCTTCTCTCTTCGAGAAAGGTACAATGAATGACATTTATAAAACTGAATAATAATTTTAAATAGCTCAGAATTTTTAACCACACACATTTTTAAATTACAAACATTATGGTGTTGTAGAGAAACTTTGTTAAATTTTGACCAACTTCATTTGTTAGGCACCTACAACAACAATGAATAATATTATATTCCATTTAACATTAGTGAAATGTTAAATATCAATTGCAATTTTCTTCCACAATTTTCATTTACTGTTTACCCTATTGGAAAGCACGAGCAATTAACCATCGCTTGTATTAAATTAACTACGCGCACTGCCTAACTAGTGAATTCGTTACGCAAATTGACCGCGACCTGCAACAACATCTGAATAGTAATCACCTATTTACCGATACCCGAATTAGAATGAAGTGATATGAGTTTTTATTGCTAAATTGAGAGGTAGACACTTATTTATTGCTTTAAGGGGAAAAAACCGCGAAATTCACATTTTCATTCGCAAAGATCACTTTAAATTTGACAGTGACGCAGAATCAGAGGTAAAATAACTGTGAACGTAGGTAGGTACTGTAACTCTTGTTTACTTAAAATTTTTGACATTAATTGTCGCTGAGGTGAAATTGCGACTAGGTTTTGAGCGTTTTTAATTACGGGAATTGGCCTTCTGGGAATCACTAGGATAGCTCGCGAAATTTAAATTTTCTTACGTTTTTTTTGCAATTTGCGTGTCAGTATCAACGGTCAGGTTGTATGTTGAACAAAATATGATTCGCGACATAAACTTGGAACGGACTGTATTTTTGACAGATTAAAAATCAAAAGTCTGAGAAATTGTTCAAATTAGGCTGAGAATCTTTTCGAACGTCAAATCGATTGAGACTGAGATTAGAATGAAAATCTTCTTACGTAAACGTTATTACCTTTTCCCTCACTTTACATTATACGAAATCTGTAAATGTGTGTACAGGGATTGTTCAAAAAAGCGTATGAAGAATCTCTCGACCAATAAAGGTTCCACACAGACTTGTATTAAAGGATAATCCTAAGTCAGCCAAGTATGCTAAAAGCTGCCTTGTGATGTGTGTACGTCTATACAATAAAATACCAAAAGAACTAAAATTATAAAAAAATACTAACTCATCTAAAAACAAATTATACAAATGTCTGAATGGGCATAATTTTTATGACATTAAAGATTTCTTTGACTTGAAAATATACAATATTTATGTACGGGTATTAATGAAAGTGTGTGTGATCTGAATGTAATTATTTTGTATAGGTATGTATGCAATTGATACAAAATTCTGTATAGCTAAACATGTGGACATTATATCAAAACCAGACTGTAACAACTTTATACCATGTTTAAGGCAAATAAAGACTTATATTATCTTAAAAACCCGGTAATTCCCGTGTTTTTAAGATAATATAAGTCCTCAGAGTCAAAATTACGGGGGGGCGGAGGTCCAGCATTAGGTGCAGAACCTCCGCCCCCCGAACTTTTTTCAAAAGACTGTTCCTCTTATATTTATAAAGAAGAATTTTATACGTTTCTACTATAAGCGTACTTGGTACATACTTAACCTTTGTATTGAAATATGTAAAACTTAAAAAGTAAATAGGTACTTAGGTAGATACGGAAATTCTGTCGACTTAAGTGTTTCATTTTCCTCCATAACATTATTAGTTTATCGTGTAAGCAAATGTACAGATCTTCCCGTCCCGAGACTCTTTTTATAAATATTTATAAAATACTGGTAAAATAGATAACATAGGCCAACAAAGATTATATTAGAAGACATTTTTCTGGACGAAAATAAAAAATAAATCATGTCTAATAAAAATCTGGTTTAAATGAGTACTCCATTTTCTATTTCTATACCTACATATAAAGCTTATAATACAGGAATTGAGCTTTACTGGGAATGAATGATTAAGGCTCCTTCAAACAGGCGCGACACGCGATAAAATCGCGCGCGAGACAAAGGCACCGCAAGTCACGCAACGAGCGGTGCTTTTGTGTCGCGCGCGATTATATCGCGTGTCGCGCCTGTTTGTAGGAGCCTTTAGGTGTAATCGATAGTTAAGTACCTAGGTGCTTTGATGTAGTGGATTGTCGAGAGAGACTCGAGAGTCGCGTGACGTATCACATTCTGATTGGTCGACTGTGTTAGCTAAATACAATTTCGACCTACCGTATTTCAAAGCCAGTGATACTCGACGTCAGATTACTGATTCCACGCATATGAAACCGTGTAGGTGTTTCATCAAGTATTCATTTGAAGCGCAATTCATTAGAAGTATGATGACACCTATATTCCCAATCGTTTCCTTGTAGTATTAGTACAATGAAACTATAAAGCCACGTATTCATAGCAATCAAATATTGCACAACATTGTTACAGCAAGATGTTTCAAGTATTGCACGAAACATTTCATGATACATTTTGCACAAGAAACCTGTTTTCGGCAGCACAATGTGAAGTACCTGTAACAATATGTAGTTCAACACAACGGAAAGCATGTTTTCAATTTGCGTTTCGACCTGAGAATTGAACTTTGAGGCGAAAATTCGTTAATTTATTGAAAAAGGGTAGCGATGACGCACGCTTTTTTTTTTGAGGATGGTAAATCATCAAATGACGCCTCCCGTCCAGGGTAGAGCGGAAGGGAGTGTCAGACTCTTACTGACTAAAACCCACCCGTGTTCCTTCCTTAGCCCTTTATGTTCCGGACCAGCGGTAATCCTTTCGGACAATCCCGCTGACCCTAACGGGTAGGCTTCGGTGGTAGGCTTCGGCCCTAACGGGCCCCTTCATTTATACTGACATCTCTTTGAGGCGCTCGTGGAACACGTACGCGCCGTCCGGCACGGGCCTGGTCCTGATCGGACTATGAGCTATCTATTACTCTCTGTCCGCAGGCCCGCGCCTACGGTGGCCGGGACTCGTCACGCGGCTCCCGACATCCGGAGCGTCTCCCACGGCGGCTGGGACGTAAGGCTCTTTTCCTCAGCCATCCTGCTACCTTCTTCACTAGCATGACTGCTTCGCAGAAGGAAGTGACTGCCTCCCATTCCCTCTCGCTCCGGACCATGGCTTGAACCAGGGCTGGACGCGAGCGGTCGCCGCCGCTGCCAATCGCCTCTACGAGGACACGGCGGTGCTCCGCCCAAGCGGTGCAGACCTCCACCGTATGCTCCACCTTGTCCTCTGGGCGATTCTGGCAATGGTGACACCTGGGCGTTTCCTCCCGTCTGATGATGTGCAGAAACCTCCCGAAACATCAGTGTCCGGTGAGGACCTGCGTCAGGCGTTAGGTGATTCAGTGACGCCTCTCAAGCCACTCCTCAAAGAGGGGTCTTATCACCACTATCGTGGCGTGCCCTGCGCTGGATTGCGACAGAAAGAGCGATCTTTCCATGCCGCCATGAGATCGCGCCAGGAGTCCGTCCGCTCCGCCGCGATTTGCCGCGGAAGCGGAGGTTCCGCCCGGCGTAGTGCCTCCGTGCGCCACTCGTACAGATGACGCTTGTTAAGCTTCAGTCTTGTTGAACTCCTACTAATATTATAATGAAAATTTTTATGTTTGGATATTTATTACTCATCACGCAAAAACAATTAAAAGGATTTGGATGAAATTTGGCACACATAGTTTATGACCTGGATTAACACATATGATAGTTTTTATCCCGGTAGGACGTTCTTGTGGGATAATTTCCGACCTCCATGCGGGCGAAGCCATAGGCAACAACTAGAAAGAAAAAAGTAAAAAAAAAGTAGCAAGGACGAAGGTTTAAAAGCCTAGTCCAAACGAGAACTAGTGCCAGAAATAGCCCCTTCTACAGGACTAGTTCACTAGTTACCCAATAACGTCTAATTTTCCTTATAAGAAATAGTGACACAAGTTCGTGTTTTTGTTTGTACCTAACAATTATCGTTGCGAATTATTTTCAGACGGTAAACAATAAATAATCCTTTGTGTGAACAACTAACAAACAACTTTCCGCTTCGAATGAATTATGTACTTAAAACAGAAACTTTTGTATGTTAAACCATCGGACACGTGTCGAACATTTTACATTTGAATTCTGTTTGACAATTAAGGTCTCAAAGTGAGTAGTTTAGATACAACACAGTTTTCTTTGAATTTTGTAGAAACATGGTAACAACCAAATTATCTCTCAAACGTAGGTATTTCTGTTTACAAATACGTTTATAATATTAGTTATAAATCTCATTATCATGCCTGTATTCTCCAAAGGGTAAGCAGAGTTGTATAATATAGTAAACCTACATTTCGCCAATTATGTGCCCTACTCGAGGGGCTTGTGGTTAAGTAATAACAGACGCACGGTTCGATCGATCAGGTTAAGCTACACTTGCCCCGGTTGATACGTGGACGGGTGACCACCTTTATATTCCCAGATCCCTTCGTGCCCCGGAAAGCACGTTAAGCCTTTGGTCACGGCTGTCATTCGTAGATCTTTGACAGTCGTTACGGGTGGTCAAAGCTCGAAAGTCTGACAACCATTCTTACCAAGGGGTATTGTATTACCAAGTCACTGGGTTGTGGAGGTCAGATAGGCAGTCGCTCCATGTAAATTACTGGTATTGAGCTGTATCCAGTTAGACTGGAAGCCGACCCCAACATAGTTGGGAAAATGCTAGGCAGATGATGATATGCCATCCGACTCCGGGCTGCTCAGAATTACCTAAAAAAACCTTATAACAATTTGTTAAGCCTGGTGGGATGGTCCAGGTTCCAGGACATTCCATGTTTAGTAGCCTACCACTAAACTTAGGCGAAAGTAATATCTAATACTTATTCATCATAAGCTGTGTTTAAGCCCTACATATATTCCGTTTATGCACAGACGCCAGTACATCAAGCTACTACAATCTGTCACATTTCTTTAATAGATTTTCAACTTTAACGCTGAAGCATAAGGTTCAAAGATGATTGGGAAAATTTGACAGTTCGAGTAGCTTGATGTGCTGCCGTCTATACAGCAGTGCCATTATGTAAAAATCTCACCGTGACAACTTAGGTGAAAAGAGCTACCAATAGTGTCAATCCATAGCATCAGATGGAATGACAGCTCTTTTCACCAAAGTTTTTACGGTGAGATGCTTACAGAATACACCGGCTGATGCATAACTAAATCACTTATGTGTACCTGCCTATATTCCGAAGATTCGTACTCTACACGGCCACATGCATGTTGTAGGAAGGAGTTCCGTGTAAGCCGATGTTCGGTGTCCGTCTCACTGCTCACCGCCGCCGCCGGCGCGTGGCCCCGCCGCGACTTTACCGCACCAGGCGGTCGCTCTTGAAAACTACAAGTAATTAAACTTGATACTCAACTATTATCTGTATACTCCTCCGAGTCAGAAACTTCGTCGTGTTTCGGGATGTGAAACTTTTCCTGCTAAAATTAACCCTTACTTTAATCCAAAAATCTTTGCGAAATCCTTTCATTTTCGAAAGTTTTCCGCGAAACGCTACTTTGTAGTTTTAGCTTCATACCGTTATTACAATATTGCTTTTGAGTTATTTTGTCATGAACGTGAACACACATCGCCATCTGCCTAGCCTTTTCCCAACTATGTTGTGGTCGGCTTCCAGTGTAACCGGGAGCAGTTAAATACCAGTATTTTACATGAAGTGACTGCCTATCTGACCTCCACAACCAGTTAAGTACTGGTAATACTATACCCCTTGGTAAGACTGGTTGTCAGACTTTCAGGCTTCAGACGACCATCAAGATGACTGCCAAGGATCTACGGATGACAGCCGGGACCAACGGCTTAACGTGCTTTCCGAACGTGAATACACATGAGCAATTAATTAAACAATTCCCTTTTACGGTATGATCTTGATATTGACGGAACAATCCGAGTACACTTGAGAAATTGATACGGACGCGTTATGTGATAAATTACACCGCAAAGGAATATCTCAGTAATTATGAAAATATGAGCAAACACTTTTAATTAGAAGATAAATTCCACGAGAACATATACTCGCATGCGATGTGAGACTTAGTTAACTTGGGCGGTAGGAAATTGAACATAACTCATTTTGAATTATCCGATTTCATAACAAGATGAATACTCAGTTCGAATTAATTTTGAACCAAATAACATGATATATTACGCAAACATTTGCTCAACGATTCACTTCCTTGCAAAGTTCGACTTCCAAGACGTAAGAATTTGAGATACTTCTTAACTAGATATATTTATGCAAAATTCAATAAATGCTCCAAGGCTTAATAATACCCTTCGCAAGTAATAGGGGAAAAACGAAAAAGTGATCTCTCAAAAGTAATTGCCATTTTTGGTAATACGGCTTAGCTTCCAGATGTTTTTCCAAGAAAATTGAGTCACTCTAAAATAAATTCAATTTCACTTATCCAATCGGCAAAGTCCAGGTTTTTAAGGGGCCCTGCACTCTTCAAATTATCATAGGCCTACGTTTATAAGCATTCAACATGTAAAGTCACTCCCTACCTCTAAAGTTAATAATAGCATCAGCTGTAACTACTGAAATTTTATCAATGGACTTTAGTGGAATATTGACTATTCAAGACGCAAATAATGCCGCCAAGTCTCTGGTTTCCATTATTAGCCCTGTTTCTTATGTATATCAATAACATTAAATTTATACTTACGCAGATGATACGGCCTTGCTTTTTCACGGTAGTGACTGGCCTGAAAGAGTAAAATAGAAATAGACAATATTTATTGTCCAGGTAATACAGTAAGCAGGTTCACTGGTTAACAGCAAGATAAGACGAGATGAGTAGCTTAAAATATTACCTACCCATCTAGGTTACAATATATTTGCTAATGAGCCCCAAACTAGACAGTTAGTCTGTATCTTGGGACTCGGAGTACGAATTCCAGATTGACCAGAGAGGTGATTTCAGGTATGGTGCGTATGTATCAGTGATGTGAGTGTGATGTGTGTGTTTGTTCCATTGTGCTTCATTTTACTCTAAACTCAGAGTCATAATGGCTATCAAATAACATCCTAACCTTAAATCTTAAGAAAACCGTATACTTACCTTTCTCCTTGCTATCCACCAACTTCCCTCCGCCGAATTCAATGGCGCTTAGAGCTCATACTTGTTCAGTCGGTCTATCCTCTTCACAATGCGGCTGTCCACAAATCACAAAGTGTGAGTCTGTTAAATATCTCAGATTCTATGTATCTTTGAGTTGGAAACCTCACCTTAGCAATCTCATATCGCGGGTTCGCAAGTGTATGTTTATTTTTTTTAAACTAAGGCACTCCGCGGACTACCGTACCATTAAAACCGTTTATGTCCCTAAACCCTCTGTCAAAGCATAATAAACTACTGCATCAGAGTATGGGGTGGGACTCCCAAGACAACCCTACTGCCTCTGGAACGAACACAGAGAGCTGTCCTCAAGGTTATGACTTCGGAGCCGTTTAGATATCCCACCTTGACTCTCTACACCAAATGTCAGGTTCTCACTGTGAGCCAGCTCTTTGTTCTTGGCACTATTCAGCGCAAACATGGCTCTGTGGTATACAAGCCGAATGCTGCTAAAAGCATAGAAACTTCGAAGTATGCTCAACCCGCGGATGTCGAACGACCCTTGCCTGAGCAAATGGTTAGACAGAATATCATAATAACACTGATGTTATTATGATATTCTGTCTAACCATTTATATAATAAAACTAGCTTCTGCCCGCGACTTCGTCCGCGTGAAATTTCACTCCCCCATTCACCCTCTTTGGGGTGGAATTTCGAAAAACCCTTTTTAAATGGATACCTACTCTTCACAAAGAACACACCCTCCAAATTTCATGTCTCTAGGACCAGTAGCTTAGACTGTGCGTTGACATATCAGTCAGTCAGGACTTTGAATTTTATATATACCTACCTATATATATATTCAGTCCCAAAAGGTTGGTACAATTGTCATTGATTGGCGGTAAAAAAATAACCTAACTTGTGTCGAGTATTTTGTAATTAATTAATATTTGTGACAAACAACTTTTGTGGTCGCGTCGTTTTTTACTATGGCCGATTTTGTTGAGCAACGATCTTGTATTAAATTCTGTGTAGCAAATGAAATTTCTTGTGCCAAAACGCTTAAAATGTTACAAAAGACGTTCGCAAATAATTGTTTGCCCAAAACTCAGGCATACGAGTGGTACAAATCATTCAAAGAGGGACGTACAGTGGTCAGAGATTTGCCACGGGCTGGAAGGCCATCCACTTCAACTGCCGACGATCATGTCAATAAAGTGAAGTAAATTGTAATGCGAAATCGTCGTGTGAGTGTGAGAGAGATAGCCAGAGACATCGGCGTACCAAAAGCTACAGTACACCGCACATTGACTGACTTTTTGCAAATGGCTCGCGTCTCTGCTTGACTCGTGCCAAAAGATCTGAATTTCATGCAAAAACAGCGCAGAATGGACGTTGCTAATGAGACACTTTCTGTAGCAAGAAACGATTCCACGTTTATGAAACGTATCATAACCGGTGATGAGACATGGGTCTACGAGAACGACATGGAAACAGAGCAACAAGCATCCGAATGTGTCGTTTCGTGACCATAGAGGCGATGAAAGAAAATACGACGAAGGCGCTGAAAGCCATCCCGATTTCGGCATATGAAAAGTGTTTCGAGAACTGGTTGAAGCGCTGGCGTACGTGTATTGCCTCTAATGAAAGTTACTTTGAAGGGGAAATATAAATTTGGATGATTAAAATTATCCCTTGTGTTTTATTTACAATTTCCGGGTACTTTTGGATCACAGTAGTACATAGATAAACTATGCACCATTGCTCCCATGTGCTTAAATGGATGTAAAACCAAGGTAACAGAGTGGCTATTGACACTGAGTTACGATAAGACTGAAGATATACTACATGCATCAATGTAGTTAATTAAGTCGTTTATTTATAATTATAGGCGAGGACGCTGGCACCCTACCTAAACACAAGTTAAGTCTTACTTTGGGTGCCAGAGTTCATCGAAAACACACTTTCCCTTAGTGGTAACGCTGTATAGTGTTTAGATAAGTGTTTTTGTACAACTGAAGGTACTAAAAATCGTTTTTTTATATTCGAATTTAGTTTAAAACTTATTAAATAATTATGTTACGCATTTTGGTTTTTTCAATATCAAGATGTGGGAGTACTTTATTAGTTGTACCCGCAAGTAGATTAAAGAAAGAAAGAATTGCTGCAGCATCTGCTGACACTGTCTTACTGCGCCATGCAACACCCAGGAGAAGAGAGAAGAAGAGGATGGAATATTTGTTACAGTGAACCATCGGAATATAATAATATTTATTGTCCACAGGGTTTTTAGGAACCCAACTACGTTGGAATATCGCATTCAATCCCAGCTTTACCAAATGCAGTCGCAACACCAGCTTTTAACATTCACTACCTCAACTTGCAGAGCATATTTTGATTTTGATGCATCAAACAGCATACTCAACTAAATTATGATACTCGATTGGGGCGGTCCCATGGTACGTAACAATCTAATTACACTTAAGCACATAGATACATGCCCGCTTTGAGTGGATTTTCCGCAACTTTTCTTCGCAGGCACGTTGTGTTTCGTCCAAGTGCTTGGTGACACATGCTTTAAACGATTAGCGACACGCAACTCCGCAACAGTGTGGAAAGCTGTGGACACACGGAATCTAGTAGGCGATTCTAGGAATCTAGGCTATATGTAGCGTGTGCTCTAGAATACACAGTTACATGGCTTGAGCTTTTAAGTGCCCGAATGCTGTCTTAGGTTAAGGTTTGGAATAACGTGGGAAGGATGACGTTTTATTTATGTACCTTTGGTTTTTCTTTACGTTATTGTAGGTACTTATTCTCGGCCTGTTGATTAGGTTCTGCTTTGATTTATAGATTTAGGTAAAGTCCTAAACACGTGTATATATGTGGGCAGTAGTAGAGTTAACGAAAGTACACTTTTATAGTCCATCTTGATGTGGGTATAATGCAAACTTGAACATAAGAAGCCTTTGCAGGTTTCAGTTACACAATTAATTTAATAATTTTTTTTTTACTTTTAAGATGTGAATAGTAGATTGTTTACCGAGGGAGCAAACAACTATTTTGAAGGCGAGAGCGTTTCTTTGAATTCTGAGCGCAGCGAGGGATTCAAAGTACGTCACTCGAGCTCAAAATAGTGTTGCTCCCGAGGTGGACACTCTACTTGTTATCACCCTCTATGAAAAAATAAGGAAGTGCAACTTATGAATAAGAATTGTATGTTTCATTCTTGAGGAAGACACACTCATTTTTTTTAAACTAAGTAAAATCCTAATTTGAGTAACCAATTACGAACCAAGGCAGAATGCTTTTCGCTCGTTTTTTATTTTTTCACAAACTTTTTTTTTAATTTGTCTTGTTCTGTTACTTGTCCATACAATGTTCGTGATTCATCTCTTTGGTGGATGGAACTTTTACTAACAATATCCACATTCTAAATTCAAATCACTTTTAGTCTCAAGGGAATAAAGAGCTATTTAGGCCCTGTTTACGAAGCTAGCTCTTTTTGAGTAGATGTGATAAAAGTATATTTATTTAAAAAGTTTACAGTCTTAAAATGATAATAATAATACCAGTTCACTCAGAAAATATTGCGAAAAAAATTTTTTTATGTATGAGAGGCTGGCCAGAGGGCCTAAAAAGGCGGCAGAATCATAAAAGGATAACATTATGAATCATAATGGACAGTTAACTGTCAAGTTAATCGTATCAAATCCCATTGGTGAAGGATTTTTCAGTAATTTTTTAAAGTGAAAACTTCTTTAGCAAAGTTATGATTTGAAAGTTTATGAAACGAAAAAACGACAGTAAAAAGAGACATGTAAATTCATAAGATTTAACGTGGGAGAAAATGAGATACGTAGCAATACAGTGTTTTTGAAGGTTTCACTTCTACCACGTGTGAATTGCACACATGTTTTTTTTTTGAAAATGTTTTCATGTTTTTGTTTTTTTTTGTAAGTAAAAATAGGTACGTTCCAATTTGAAAATTTCCCTCCACATTGTTTGCGAGCTAATTTAAATTATCATGTCTCATTAAAAAATGGATCTACGCCGGGAACATATTCGCGCTATGATTTTTTACGATTTCAAGTGTCGCCTGAAACCGGACGAATCGTACGATAGACTTTAAATGGCATTCATGGATGAAGGCTTTTCTAAAGCAACCGTGTATCGTTGGTATAACGAATTCAAGCGCGGTCGACTAACTTTGGGGGATGAAGAAAGAAGTGGTCGCCCTTTGACGTCTGTTACTGAAGAAAACGTGCTAGCAGTGAAAAATTTAATCCAAGGCAATAGGCGAGTTACGTATCAAGATATTCAACACATACTGCAGGTTGGATCGGGAAGCCCTAGGGAAATTCTGCATCTTCACGTTATAGGAGGATAGTTCCCGCTAGGTTCCGTAAAACCTCACCGATGCTCAGAAGCAGACCTGGGTGGAATGGCGCCGTGATATGATAAACAAATTTGAAGCAGGCTCGTCTCGGCGTGTTTACGATATCATTTCATTACAGGTGATGAGTCTTGGATTTATCAATACGATCGAGAAACGAAGTGCCAGTCGACGGTTTGGGTGTTTCAAAATGTATCAACGCCTACCAAAGTGAAGCGGTCTAGGAGCGGTGGGAAGACTTTGATCGCGAGCTTTTTTAATTTGAGTGGTTACTTGGTGTCAATTCCTTTATGGAACCAAAGAAGCATCAACGCTGAATGGTATACTACCAAATGCTTGGCAGAAGTTTTCTCTGTTGTGAGCAACAAGCGACCAAACAGAGGGCTCCGCGGGCTACTGCTCCACCACGACAACGCGCCTTCGCACACCGCGCTCAAAACGAGGGACTTCCTGGACAGCACGCCGGTCAAACTCCTGAGTCACCCTCCTTGCAGCGCTGGCCAAGCACCGTGTGACTTCTTTTTATTCCCGAAAATAAAAAATCAGCTTAAAGGGATACAATTTTCGTCGCCGGAAGATGCGCTGTCAGAGTTCGAGCAGGCTGTAAACGAGGTGTCTGCGGCGAACTGGAAGTGTTTCGAAAACTGGTTCAGACGCATGAAACTTTCTATAGAGGCTAGTGAAGAGGACTATAAAAAGATTTAATAAAAAAAATGAACATTATTTTCTATTTTCGCAGAACTTTCTGAGTGTCCCACGTATGTACAAGTTTATAAAAAGGAGGGGAAATAATCAAAGGGCATCAAGAAATTCGTGCGCATCGCTGTCATCAGGAAACATGCCCAAAAGGCTGGCAGCATTGCCACGTTGTATGGCAATGCTGATTCTTTGGCCAAAAAATAGGCCAACCCTCTGGTCACGTAAAGAGTCGACAAACCGCTTGGCAATATTTTTGATTTTTTGATCACTAGATCTGACGTACCATGACAAGTCTAGATAGTTTAACTGTTGATAGATAGATTACGATGATCTATCAACTCTGCCTGTTAAGTTGAAGATTATGGATTTCATTATTGACGTATCTGTTGCACTATAGGTACCTACTTCATGAAATTCTCTCTTTAATATAGTCGTATTAACACAATAATATTAAAGACTCTTTTTATTGTGTTCTAACTTACGAAGCTCTGAAAAGTAAAGCCAACGTTTACGTAAATCCAAAATCATGCCACAGGGATTTCTATTGCCTATCTTTAAAAAACATCTGGTGAATCCAAATCAAGAAATAGAGGAAAACCGACCAAACCCACAACATTATGTAACATTTGCAGTAATAAATCATGTGATGATCCTCATCTTGTCAGTTACAGAAAGTAGTCGTATCATCCCTTCTCATTTAGCGTAATGTGGATAGTACAAAATCCTGTACGTCTTTATTCTTTAGTAGGCACCCCACGTAGGCCGTTGGATCGTAAAATCCTTTTGCCCCAAAACGGCCTTGAATAGCACACAACTAGATCACAGATAAGGACTTATATCACAATATGCTTTTAGTTTTTCTTACGTGGATTACAGACACTTGGGTTTATTTATTAAAGATGATTAAAGTTAAGTGACGTTTAAACGTTAAAAATGTATGGTTAAACAGTCGCTAATCACTACTTAATTTTAAGCAACGTTTATGAATAAAGGGGTTTGTTTCCTGAATCAGAATTCGCATCATTTCTCTTTATAGCTTTTTGTGAATCTTGTTTAAAATCGCTTCACTTATTCCACATTGAATTGTTTTGTGCAAATGTGAATCGATTGAAATGTAAACATTTTTAGAGCGCCGAGCTTCAAAAGGAAAAGAAATCGTATAAAGCTCACTCACACGTCCGCTGTCAAAAATGTTTGATGTAAATGTCTGCATAATTTATATTTGAACATGTTTATGTGTAATTCAAGGGGTGGCTTTGTGGTAATCATTGAGTTTTGAGAAAAACACATTAGGCGGTTTTGGAAAATTGAATGAATGAAAAAACATCTATCATAAAGTTTATGGATTCTAAATAAAATAAAGTTTATGTCATTTTACTTGGCAATAAGTTTGTCGGTGGTCGTTTCACACCTAGACATAGATACCGATAACGGTATCGGTATCGGTAGATACCTAGGTCGGTAGGTATCTAACTTCTACTCAAGCCACGGATATCCTTGCAACAAATACATCACGTAGTTCATAGGATTTCATTTTAGTGTCGCATACGTTTTCGATTTCGGAATGCTTACTGTCGAAGGTGAAATTCATGTGACGGACAGAATAATAAATATTGGGCAGGGCCTGTTTCTTTCTGGTCGACGTTTGGCACTGTGGTCTGCGGACAGCGAGTTCGAACAATAAATAGTACATTACTTCAGAGGGAAGAAAGTGACAGTTCCATACCGAGATTATGGCATTTGCGCCACGAGCTTGCGAGGGGCGCAAACCATTTGAGGTATGGAACTGTACTTTATCCTGAGGGATGTATAGTGCTTTTTATTACACCTACGAGGAAAATTATGGACATATAAGTATTGTTGTATCTGCATTTAGATTTTTCCGGCAACAGATTATCAACAACTTCTTGGGCCGTCTCTAATAGTTCTGGCGGTGTGTTAGGGATAACATCATCACTGTCGCTCGAAGTATCCATATTTTACAAAAAACACAAAGATAAATGTGTTTTTGCGAAAATGCGCGGGCTTTTCCATTTTTTATTCGCCCGTTTCTGGAGTAGGCTAAGATCATAAGGTCATGCAACCACTTCTCCGTGATTCCACGCGTTTTATATACAAAAATAATTTCGTTTTTAATTTTCTGTATGCACCAAGGAGGTTGGTAACTGGTAAAAAAAAAACTGTATGTGGCCAGTAACAATTTACTTGAAATTTAATTAGTAGACAGTTAAAATCTCTTGGCAGTATGACTGCTGACAAATTAAAAAAAAAAAAAACCGGGTATGTAATGGAATTTCATACATTTTTCCCACCCTTGGGTCGAAAGGATTTTCATACAAACTTCCATACCTTGGGATGAAAGGATTTGAAGGGCGGGATAAAGGCGTTTCTTCCCTCTAATTGGTATAATTAGTATGTATTTTCAGAGCAGGTGTGATAAAAAAATATATATGCATTTGCATCAAAGTCAACGTTGAGGCAATCCAGCAGCTAGACAACACGGGCATAGTGTGTAGGCCAAAGAGGACTTAACCATTTGAGTTAGTGTAGTGTATCAATATTGAATGAATAATAGTTACAATGCTGTGCTGTAAATGTAACACATGAATGTGTTTTTATCAATAATCAGAACCTAAGAAAGTGTTACAAAATTGTGTAAAAGTACAAATTGACACTATTCTTAGCTATAGCATAATATATCTCGTAAAATATTAAGTTAGAGTTAAATTGCTTATGTTAAATTGCTATTAGGCTAGATTGTAATTAACTAAGAACTTTTTTATTCACACCAAAAAATAAAAAAAACAAATGCATCAATATTTAATGATTATGAATAATTATGAAATACCGGATTGTGTAATATTATGTTTCGATTTTAGCAGTTCAAGTAGTGTCTTGAAAAAATCTAATCTATCTAATTTAGTAAGTAATTATGGTTTGCCCGCTCTTACAGTGTAGGGTAGGTAGGTACGTAGATGACAGATAATCATAATAATGTATAGTACAAAAATACCTATAAGGGAGAATCACGTCCATCCTTACATGAAAAAAAATAGAAAACTCTTAGCAGCGAGAAAGGTTACTCTTGTACCTTGGAGCAATTCTTCCAAGACGCACATCCAGTCTATTCAATACTTTTAAAGAAATACGTGACTGCATGCGTTTCGATAAAATGGTTTTTAGACGTGTGAAGATTGCCATTACGAGAGAGTACGTATAGTCGTTACAAATCGCGAACGCGCGTCATGTGACTTTTATGTCATTGACATAAGGTTTAAATTACAATGATTAACGCAACTATACAGGTATATGAGACGGGGTGTCAGTATTCTAGCAACAGATGACTCACTTGAAAGCTTCGACTGTGAAATCATTATTCAATCAAAGCTAGTGCACCACTTAACTGTTTCTGGTTGTCAATGGCACAAATATGGTTTGTGGACAAATGAACAGTTGAGTCCGTCGACCATGTTGAATTTCGACCAGAATATAAATATTGAACAATCAACTGACCAGAACATGACAAAGATGGCGAAACGCACTTGTACCGAATGGAAAGTCAGAAAGACAGAAAGTCTTGCAGGGGTACAGATACAGGCTAGTAATTAAATAATTATAATGGAGAGAAACATTCATGGAGTAGAAGATTTCGAAAGAAAAACTAAAAACCTTGATCGTCCTAAATATTTTGCATAATAACAAGACACGTTTTTATCCACAGAATTAAGGTCTTTTTTCTACTAAATAGGTTTGTTACTACTAAATAAATTAACGCATTGTGTTTCAGAGAATGCGCTGAATTTCTGAGAAAATACAGGCACTGCTTTCTAGGTTTTCCTAAATCTAAGAGTTTTTAAAATAAAATATATTAGAATTACCTTTCAGGTGTTTTATCTAAAAGGACTGCACGAGGATAAGTACCAGCTTAGCCTGATTTTTGTCAAAAGTGGGACATAATAAAAAACTTAAATAATCAAAATATATTCCTTCGTTATATAAGGAACTCATGCAAAACAAATGCGTAAATTAATGAAAAAAATCTAAAACTTTTATAAAGTAGATAGATGTAAGCAAATTATACAAACAGAATTGCAACTTATATCATATTGATAGTTTTTCATAAGAGTTTCCAGCACAAAACAGAACGCTCAAATTCAAGCCAAAAAAAATTAACCGTCCACGAAAAACACCCTATTTTCTCTCAAACCACAGTCGCACAAAAGCAAAGAATCAACAGCAAACTTTTAACTAAACCTACTAAAAGTAACTACATATCATGCAAAATGCATTCGTGAATTAATGAAAGAATTTAAGACACATTATACAAAGAAAATTACAACTGGTAAGGTACATCAGTTTGATAATTTTTCATATAAGCTTCCAACACAAAACAGAACGCTCAAATCCAAGCCAAAAAAATTTACCGTCCACGAAAAACATCCTATTTTCGCTCAAACCACAGTCGCTCAAAAGCAAAGAATCAACAGCAAACTTTAAACTAAAGCTCCTTAAAGTAACTATAGTTAAAGGAGTTCTTAATACAGCGCGCAGGAGTGGTCGTTATCAATGCTCACGTCGCGTTCGCAGTTTACGGTGAAGCGTAGCAGTGGCAGCATTTCCTGTAGAACCGGCGCCGTATCGCGTCCATTCTACGTCCACTGGTTCCGCATGAACAAAATTCTGCGCATAGTTTGTTCCGATACTGTACAATAACTTTGTGCATGTGCACGCCGCAGGATCACTGGGAACTTTTGTAGGCTCAAGTTTGGAGCTAATTAGCTGTTCGTGGTTTTTTCAATGAATAAACTTTGCTTTAGATGTTGGTAAAGTTGTATTTGAGTTGACCTAAGCCAATATGAGCTTTGCATGGAAATTCATTATTTTGAGTTGTTTTTCGATCGTTTTTGGCCTAGAAATAGGTTGAACCTGCGATAATACAATTTGAACAAAAGCCTGAGACAGATGCAGAGCATCTTGAGGAAACCGGCTCGTCTTACAATTAGAACCAAAAATTCGGAGACATTATGTGACATCTACCAATCCGCCCTGGGCCCGCGTGGTGGATTGCGTCCCTCTCCCTCTCCCAGAGAGGAGGCCTGTGTCCCAGCTGTAGGAACATTATATCTTGATTATGCTTATGGTGAAATAGAGGTGTCTTCCATAAATTGCATTAAAATTGTAATGGAGTAGATGCACCATCAAACACTACATCTAATAATTTTGGTGACTCTTATGTAAACAAAGTTGTAACATGTTCATTACCTTAAGTACTTGGTTATTTAAGACAAGTAACACCAACATTTCAATATCAAAAACAATATTTCACAACAAAACACAGGCACGACATTCGCTTCACAGTAATGTACTAATACATTAGGTACTGTATATGAATAAAATGCAAAATTTTGGCAACAATATCCGGCCATAATAAGAGACAAAGCTGAGTGTGCGCGGCGATATTATGCACATTAATAATATCCAGGTTATGCAACCAGCATTATTTTATACCAACTAATGTTCTGCACTTACTTATGACGTGCAAACAGCTTTGAGAGATGGTACAAGTAATGTTACACGTGTGTTACCGATCAAAGTTCAGTGTAGACTGTAGCTGTTGATATAAGTGGTGTGTCAGATTTCTGAACGGTTCAGTGTTGATTCATTGGTGTTTCGCTTGTCTACACGCTCAAGGCATTTTAAACTGATTTTGTTTCTGTATTAGATTTAGTATTGATCACATTATTTCGGTATATCCGTACATTTATAAATAAAGTTGCTTTTCGTGTGTCTGTGTGACAGTGTTGCTCTTTTAAATTACGTAACGGATTTTAATACGGCTTTCACCATCGTTTAGAGCAATTATTACAAATTAAAATTCTTTTATTCATTTTGTGAAGATAAGGTACAAAAATTATAAATACGATATACAAAAAATAAAAAGAAGTTGGTCCATGTTATGTCCCGCCAAAAGGTATGCCTTTTGGCGGGATGCCTTCTGTATGCAGAAGGACTACGAAAGGCTTATAATTTTAATTACCTTACATATAATACAGAAATCTCGATTTTTATTAAGTAGTACAACTGTATAAACTGTTCGAAGCAGGTTCGCTAGTGCATAAAAATGGATTAAATAAACAAACATGTGACTTACGCCCAAAATCAATCATATAGAATGTTTAAAAAAAAATAAAGGCTGAAAAATATGTAGTAGTGCTTGTGCGACCCGACCAATTAAGTCGATATACGGAAAATAAACAATTCACGCCACCATTGACATATCAATCACAGGATGCGGACAGTAGACCAGTCGTTAGGTAGATATTACCTACCATTTTTTGAAGTGAAAACTTCTTTAGCGGCGCTGTGTACTTTTTTTGGAATGGGTAAAAACTTCTAAATTCGCGTCAGGTCACGTGACCCTGATCGAAAATTCGTAAGACGTAAAACGTCAGACGTAAAACGTAAGACGCGCGTTGTTGAGGACAGCGCCATCTATGCACATCGGGAAGAACTACGAGGGCCTCGCGTACTAACTACGTAGTTCATCCAACAACGACGAGATGGTGCTGAACCACGGATATCGCGTTGTTGAGGACTGCGCCATCTATGCACATCGGGAAGAACTACGAGGGCCTCGCGTACTAACTACGTAGTTCATCCAACAACGACGAGATGGCGCTGAACCACGGATATATAACTGACGACGAGCTCTATGCGAGCGGCTTGCTTCTCTTACCACTGCCGCGACCAACACCACGAACTGAAGTCTATCCTGTGTGCTTATTTGTAAATCTGAATAAATTCCTTTCACGAGAAGAATAAACCAGTCACTTTGGTCATCATACCTGATTTGCAAAAAACCCTATAAAATAAGGAACACACCTTAACACGCGTGTTTTGTTTATAAGACGATTCACAAAATACACTCGTAATTGTTCAAGTTTTCACTTCTGTCGGCACTACCGGAGTGCCAGTGTTTTTTTTTAATATTGCTGTGTTAGCCAGGAATTGTTTAAAAAGGATTTTCGATACATCAGCTTCAGATTGTAGTAAGTAGCTGAAAAGAAGACTTGTTTTTCTTCTCTTTTTATTTCTAGAAAAAAGTAAACCAGTGCAGTGGTGGTTCAGTAGTAACGGCAAGCACTTTAGTTTGTGTAAATTATTTCATCACCATTGCTCTCAGAAACGGTGAATGAAAACATCGTGAAGAAACCGGCATGTCAAAAAACCAAAAATTCGAAGAAATGTGACATCCGCCAACCCACACTGGGCCTGCGTGGTGGGTTGTGGCCCACTCCCTCTCACAGAGAGGAGGCCTGTGTCCCAGCAGTTGGAAAAATTTAGGCTGATTATGCTATGCTCATGCTATTCATAGACTTTTCATAACCAGTCATATACTATGTTAAGAGAAAATGCCGTTGGAGAGACTTGAAAAAGCCGAAGTAAAAAGTCGTAATTCGAGGTTTGGTTCTCGCCTATTTCCTCCTCCAATATTGGACCAATTTAAAAGATATTTCTTAAACTGAATAAGAAGCACATATACTGTGTCCTTATGTTTTTCTTTTTTCATTAATAATTTGTCAAATTTGTACACTAGGCCTCTGTTGATAGCGGTTGAAATTGACATTTTTTAGGAGTTCTAGTGCTTATAAAATAATGTATCATCAAAAAGGAAAACATAGGGACATAGAAGTAGTTAATACCTATTTATTATTTTGTAAAAATCATTGCTTTATGGTCATTAACCAGAAAGAAAACAGGCGAGAGCGTTTCTATGGAGAAACTACCACCTGCATTTCCTCTTAAGAGTAAACCAGAACAAGTGACTATAAAGAAATCTTCTTTAGAATGCAACAAGGATATTTTTGGCACCAAAATGTCATTCATAGGTTGTTGGTAAACATTTGTGAAAGTGTCACAGAAATTTTATTGACGAACCAAGATGGCGGCGCTATTCCTATTGTGGTCACACGCCAAAAGAACCTTTTAGCGTTGTACTTGTAAAGTAAGGTCACATGCTTATGGGCAATTTAAATACCTAGCCTGTATTTACCTACTGCAGGAAAATGCTTCACCCTCCTTTCTCCTATCTGAAGTGTTGTCTGATGTCCCGCCATGAACAAGAGCGTCCTAAAACATCAATTAAAGTTACATTATTGATTGACCCCATTGTGGGCGTCAAAATAAAGTTTGGTTGCGCGAGTGAAGTCAATCTCATTTAGGGAAATGATTATAGGTGTCGCCGACGCTGTCTACGCCGCGACGCTTCGTCGGAATACGACTAGAGGAGAACTGTTATTATTATTACTGCCGTAACCCTTTCCTTAAGTCGACTTTTACGGCTTGCTCCGGATGACTAACAGCTTTTACTTTTTGGTACTAGTCTTATATGACTAGATCAAGGTGGATGCAGACGTATTTGTTTATTATTGTAAATAATATACCAGCGTGCATATCCCGAAGGATTGTGTGGAGGGTTAACTTTGTAGGTGTTTATAGGTACATTTCGCCGATGGTTTAATTTGGAGAAATGTTATTTGGTGAAGTGTGTGTTTGATCTTTTCATTTACGAGTCCGGGCTGCTAATGTTATAACCAAGAAAAGCTTTGTGAGATGTGGAGATCGAACAGAAGACTTCACGATTGACCATGCTTCCCATTGTTAATAACAACCCTCTATTTTTGTCGGGGGTTAAAAATGACGAGTCAGTTACAATATTGTACCTGGTAATCACGACTCAGGGAATCCTAGTACGACGCCCAGTTATATGTATTTACCTATATTTTATGCTTTAATTAATCGAAATACGTTTCAGTGCCTGTTTAAATTCAGCAGCAAGAGTGTGCAACGAGGAAGTGGGAAAATGTAGCTAGATGAAACTCATTCAAGAATTGAAACCGGATAAGTGCTAAGTGGGAAGGGGTCCGGGCTGATGTCATTACTTCTTATGTGTTCGTTCGCTCCACACCTAATCTAATCACCTATCTACCTGGAGAGCTATATCGTTTCATTTCGGATTGAGGGAACTTCAAACTTGTTAAGAGACATTAAGATGTTTTTGGGAGAAATGAATGCTTTTCTAATGAAGGCGCATGCATTACGTTCATAAATGTTGGACTTGTTAGAATTGGTTTGTATAAAAGTGATGTACGGTCAGCATCAAAAGTCGATTAACACTTCAGTTTTTTTAATCTCAGTTATTGAGCAAAATATTTGTTCGAAATTGCAGCAGAAGTATAATGCGATTTTGAACAAATATTTTGCTCAATAACTGAGATTTAAAAAACTGAAGGGTTAATATTTTGCTCAATAACAGAGATTAAAAAAACTTAAGTGTTAATCGACTTTTGATGCTGACTGTACCTTCTGTTTATTCCAAAAGTTTCTGATGAAAGTGTAAACAATCCCTGTCCAGTGTCCAGTTCAAATTCTTACGCTATCACTCAATAAAGGGAATTGGTAACACATACATCAGTATTTAGAAGGCTTCAACTTTATACCTCGTCACTTTTTTCAACAATTATTGTTTGAACAGCATTATTAAACATTGAAAAATCACCGAAGAAAAAGTTATAAAATTAGAGGCCGACCGCTTAACTGAGACGTTGCCTGAGGTAGCTGCGCGGTGCGGGAGGGGTGATAGTTGTCACAAGTTGACGAATCACTGAGCTCTCGCATGACGTCACCACACCCCCTCGCACCGCGCTGCTACCTCAGACAACGTCTCAGTTAAGCGGTGGGCCTTTTTTTTCCCCTCTTTATTTGTTTGGGGTTTTTATCTAAACAGATATATCAACCCCATCATGCCTTTTACCGCTGACACATTAACACTTATAATTTTAATACATAAACTACATTAAACAGTTAAATAATCTATGAAACACTTTGTGATAATAGAAATCACTGATGAACTGACATAACTTTTTGGCACCTTTTGAAGTTGGTTGGGATAAAATTGATTGTATTAATCCCACGTTATCATTGATATATAAAATGCCTATTTAAGTCTAATTCTCTCAAAAGTAACTCCCTCTCGCGCCTGTTGCGGACATAATGCATTAGCAAATGCTGCACGTCCTCAATCTGATAACATTTTCCGCAATTCGGGGAATCAGTTTTTCATAAGGAATGCGAATTTCGCTTATGGATAGTGTCCAGAGCGAAGTCTTAAAATGAATTTAACATAAATCCTACTAAGTTGATCGACATCGAACCAAGGCACACGAGGTGCCTTGTATGCTTCTATATCATATAGGTACCTTTTTGCTGACTGATATTATGAAAATGTTGTTTCCAGGGTTTATAACACATTATATTTAGATATGTATTCCTAATAATCAGGTAAATAGTCAATTGCTGTACCCTACAATTAGCAGCAGCTAATTTAGTCAGTCGGTCAGCCTCTTCATTACCACGTAGTCCAATGTGAGCTGGATCCTATTGCAACTTAGTGGGCCTACAACCTCAATTGTAAATTGATGGAATTTTGGGTATAAGTATTCAAATAATCAAAGCATTCAATTAGTAAGTGGCACTACAAATTGGTGTCCACAGTTAGGTAAGTTTTCTGATATATTTGTTTACACATTTTCTTTACATGCTTTTTGTTACCATAAATTCTGAATCTTATACATTTATTACAACATATGCATATAAATGCACGAACCACCGACCAATAGTAGTAACTTTTATAAACAACGAAAGTTGGAACAGCTTTCGTAATTGAGATATAAATAATAAACTGTGAAGTTGGTGGATGAAAACATTACACGTGACGTAGAAATAATAGCTACTGAAACTCAGACGCAAAGCATAATTAATAAAGTAACTGTGAAATAACATCGTACAGCGGCTAACGATCCGTCGACAAACTCTTCATATATGTGTCCGCAGTACAGATGCCAGCACATCAAGCTACTACAATCTATCAAATTTCTTTAATAGATTTTCAACTTTATCGCTAAAGCCTATGGTTCAAAGTTGCTTGAGAAAATTTGACAGTTTTGGGTACCTTGATGTGCTGGCGTCTGTACAAAATATAATGTTTGTTAGATTTGAGAAGTAAATTACCTAAATAGCATATATCCGAGTACATGTCGTCGCCGTACAATGAAAACCTACTGAAGAAAAAAATATTGTTTCTATTTATTTGTTGTGTAGAACATATTTGAAACAAACGTGCACAGCTCTAAGATCCTTCTAAAAATAAATAAATCTCTAGGACGATGTTTTCAGACCGTTATCTTCCATTGTAAAAATATGCGTATATTGTACCTACTAGGACACAGGTTTCCTCTCTTCAAGAGGGAGTGGGCTATAATTAATCAATCATGCGGGCCCAGTGTGGGTTGTTAGATGTCTCATGTCTTCGAATTTTTAGTTTTAGGACGTGCCGGTTTCCTCACAATGTTTTCCTTCACCGTTTTAAGAGCAGTAGCGATGAAATAATTTACATGAAGTAAAGAGCCTGCCTGGGTCTAACCGACGTACAACTCATAAGTCGGGGTATAACAAAAAAACATAGGTTCATCGACCTTTGCCCACTCAACCTATTTATTTATTTAATAAACATTTTGTAGACTTAACAGGGCAACCCAAGGCGTCTCCAAATAAGTTACATTTAGTAATATACGCGTACAGTTATTTGTTGTTGTTAACATACTATTATTATTAAATACTAATGCTTAGCTACTAACTTATAGAGAATACAGCTTAGTCTAGTTACGTAAAGTTCAGTTTATAATACTTAAAAGGCTGCTATCGTCGCGTTAACTTGTACTAGTATGACAGTGTGTGAGGTGGACATTTGCCGTGATGTACTTTTGTCCAGCTTGTCAGTGAACAGGTCCACATCTTGAGTTAATAAGATCGAGTTGAAGAGCTCAAGAGTACGTCGTGTAGTGGCTTTCTTGTAGCACGGTTGCGGGAACCAGCCGCAGCCAGCAGGGGCCGCCGCCGACGCAAATCGGCTCCCCCACACCCCGCATGGCTCCTATAGGGACATTTAGGCTTACATCTATCAGTGCTGAGGGATTGTCGATTTGGTTGGTGAGTAAATGGTGAAAGTGTATAATTGTCTGCAAGCTCCTTCTCAACTCTAAAGTGTCGAGTCCGAGCATACCCGTTACAAAAAACGAGGTATAAAGAAATGGCTATTATAGATGCATCTAATATAATCCGAAAACAAAGTCCTTGTGTCATCATCATCTGCCTTGCCTTTTCCCAACTATGTTGGGATCAGCTTACAGTCTACCCAGATGCAGCTGATTACCAGTATTTCACATGGAGCGACTGCCTATCTGACCTCCACAACCAATAATAATAATAACCCCTTGGCAAGACTGGTTGTCAGACTTTCAAACTTCTAACTACCCGTAACTACTGGCAAAGATCCACAAATGACACCCGGGACCAACAGTTTAACGTGCTTTTCGTGGGACGGAGGGGTCTCGGTATGTAAAGATGGTTACTTATCCACAGACCAACCGCAGCAAGCGTAGCTTAACCTGATCTGTCGACCTGTGCGGCTGTTATTATTTAGTCACGGACACAAACATGTCTTTAACTCATGTATCATTACGATAATCAGTAGGTACAGTCCATAGAAACTCCTTCGTTCTAAAGTTCATAAAATGCTCGAAGCCACGTTTTATTTTACCATTCCACTTTTAAATGTATTGGAATACTGTTCAATACCATTGTCTTACGCAGTGAAACTGTATTAAGAGTGTTCGGAGAAAATGTCTAAAGTGGATTCGCTACAGATATGTTTTTTTCTAAATATACCCAGTCGGAGGAGCGCCCAGCTCCATTTAAATTGTTTGAGAGTTTTGCGACTCACATAAGGGCGATTGTACGCTGAAAACAACAGGTTCTAATTAACTTGCATGAGATTCTGCAATTTACGCTGGACTCCTTTATTTTGCTTTCTCTTTTACACTTTAATATTTAAAGTAACCTGAACCCAGGAACGAAAACTTTCCACTTTACATATTTAAATACTGCTCATTACAACCGTATAATGGCAGTCTCTTTGTGAGTCGACATAAAATTGTAAGTGATATTTTCGAGTATTTTACAATACTCGAGAGAAATGTCATAATATTTACAGACGGCATTTCTCCTAAAGCTCTTTCTCCGTTTGCTTTTAATGGTTTCTTAATACTTTCTCAACAACGTCTTTATTGATTTACTACGTAATGTTTATGTATGCTTAGCTCCAAGCTGTTATTGTACTGTGGTTGGAAAGGCCAAGATCTGGAAAAATTACCGAAAACTTCATATGTTACGTACCTACGCAGTGCGAACCCCCTGGGGACGCGATGCCGCGGGCTGGGGCCCATATCGCCCACATCTTGCGCCGCATAGTATCTTGTAAATGTATAAAAAGTTGGCTCCTGTGGAAGCTTTTACCGAAACGACCATGGTAATGAGTACCAATTAATTCGAGGTAGGTAGTCGGGTTTCTAGTGTACACCTATAACATCAATTGTGTGGAGCCACATCGCAAGTGACACCACACCTCTTTTGCTTTTTGTACAAAAACACACATTTGCGAGGCCAATAATAACGCTGTCGAAGTGGCTGAATTCTTATCGAAGCTTATTTAAAACAGGTAAATGGAATCATCGACGCGACGAAGAATAATAATTTTATTTTGCTAAGTTTACGTTCAAGTGAATTGAATGTCTAGACCTCACATTAGGACTTTTTGTGTTGTGAGATCCAGGCTCCTTCGTCCCGTAAACAATTTGATATAAAAAGGTACATTGTATAAACTTAAAACAGGTATAAAAAAATCGGTCAAGTGCGAGTCGCACTCGCGCACCGAGGGCGAGGGTCCCATACTTTGTAGGCATGTAACTACTTTACGGTTTTCTAATTTTTTACTTTACTTGTGCTACATGAAATTGCTTCTTGCCAAATTACTTGATTCTAGGTCAACGCGAAGTACCCTATAGTTTTTGATTGCCTTGCTAGTGTCAAAATGTGCGGCATAAACGGAACATAAACGCCCGTATCTTTTGATTGCGTTGACTTAGAAGTTTGATTTTTTGTTGCTTCAAGAGATTGCAGCCCTGAGTATTTGTTAATTTCACTAACTCCACGTGTTCCTGAGAAAAAGGGTCTTGAAAGACGAGCGGACATTATTTTCATAATGTTAAGTACATAACCCGTAGAATATAGATGGATCGTTATTTAAATTAAGGGCAGCACATAAATTAAATTACCGAGAAAAGTTTTAAATTGCTCAATTTATTTAAAGTATTATCAGGACATGGCTGGGGTCTTCATCAGAAGCGTTTGAGGAGCTTTATGTCGTGGTTATAAAGTCGTTAAAATTATGCAGGCTCCTTTATTACAACGAGTTATTGGACGGCCCAAAATACATCAACTAACAAAGTATGGATGTCGATAGTGCGAGCCTTACCCTTTGGAAGGGACGCCTAGAATAAATTTTATTTTCTTGTAAATTTTGACGTTCAAAAGTGCCTTTTAATGGCCTACTGGAAATAAATGATTTGATTTTGAACGCTGTATCAATAGAACACCAGAATGATCCGAAACGGTATTTTGGCTACTTTGTACCAAATACCAATGAATATAAAAATATAAAAGGTCACGGAAAAACTTTTTAGATAAAGAAAGAAGTTCCAAAATTGAAATTTTACAGTTCACAGTGCTTGTGTGCCAAACATGGCTCCGACCATACATTGAATACACAATTACAAGTGTTTCCTAGCATTATCTGAAATTGAAATCCGTATTATTGCCAAATGCTTCGTCTGGTATAAGAAACAGTGTTATAACGGTTGCAAAGGACCTTTTAGCTAGAGTATAAAATGAAATGAACTTAATGAACATAGATTGAAAACACAATCTTTTTTTTTTTGGTAATTTTTCGTCAGACGAAAATGATGTAGGCAATATTTTATTTTTTGCAGGTAATAATGCTCGAAATCAAATCCCATTAATTTGCTCTGAAAACAGTCATATGTATGCGCAGCACACCCGTAGCCTCATATCATTCAACGTGTCATGTTTACGTATTCACAAAAGCAAACTCAAAAATCTACTTTTCAAATCAGTTAACTCAAATAACAACACAATTATTATTCCGCAAACGACTCGTAATATTTGAAATTGTTTGTAAATACCTAATCAGCCACGTGTACGTATCATTTCAAAAGTTTCCCCTTTATCGCGATCGGTTTTGCATTATTCCTCCTCCAGCTTATATATTTTAAACAAAGTTCGAGAGGAATATTCTAATTCAAAACTTTCAATGTAAATATGGTGGTTTGGGCTTGTTTTACAAAGACAGTTTCCGGATATTGTTCCCTAACTACTAACCGGGACAGTTTGCGACTCTTTCGAAATTAATTCAACCCAGTGAATTTGTTTATAAAGGCAATCTGGCAGTTGTTTTGTTTGATAGTCGAGCTACGACCGGACTTAAGCAGTGAAATAAATTGTACGAGTAGCGTCGAAGGGCTGCAGTCTAGTTTATTATTCATAAATCTTTACGCTCTGTAGGCGGATAACGGGGCATTTCAAATCAAATTTCCTCGGATTTCATGAATTCAGGAAACACATTTTTATCTAATATAACCTTTCAATGTGAAAATTATATTCATATCATGTGAAAATGCCAAAAACTGTGTAATAAACGCAGAGGCAAACGATTTTTATGGATTCCTGTCAACAATTAGTAGTGTTACTAAAATAAACCTTAAAGATTTGGCCTGAAAAGTTCCGTTGATTTATTGGACGTTGGGTAATTTAATCTCAACAAAAAAGATTGAAAGCGTAGAAGTTAGTGGCTAATTGTTAGCAGTCGGACTCTAGAGCAAATTACAGGTCGAGCTAACTTCGTTTGACTTGAAACGTGTGCGAAGGAGGCGGATAGTTCGCTAGTTGACTAAATAAAATACCAAGACTTCTTTCAAGGTTGGCAGTAGGCATATTGTTAGTCAGTTTTTCGAATAAAAGTTTTCCGGAGAATTAATGCAAGACCAAGTCACATCCACTTAAAATATTCTTATACCAAGAAAAAAGCATATATTCAGCGATTATAATACTTAATTTTCAGTTATTATGGCAGTGGCAGCCATTCATAAATAATACACACCTTACAAATTCATTGAGACAAATACCCAATTACTTACTTTGTACCTTTGGAAAATCCTTTGAAGGACATAAAAAGGCTTTACGTGATTTACGACAATCCAGACGCAACTTATTCATTCATAAATTGCTTATAATTCAAGTAAACACATTTATTATATAACATTCATAGGTGCTGTTCAAGTCCTTGTTAAACAGACCGTCATAGTAGAGTTTATTAAGGTTGTTAAATTTTGCTACAACAATTGTGCCAGTATTGGCACATCCTAAGTCTGGATTCCAGGAACGGCATTTATAGCAGTTGTTAAGACGGCGATTACTACGGTATACACAACTAGTAATGACAGAGACTTTGTTAACGTGAAATATTTGCATAACTTACCATTCAACCAGTGCCTACACCTACGTCATGTACAGAACAATAAATGATATATTGGAGTCCGCGTAGTAAGGATTACATCAAGCGCCCCGGGACTAAATAAAGGCAAAGAACTCCTTTAATTATTTTCATTTAATCAAAAAGACAAAGACATACCAATGTTTAGAATGTAATGCGCTCGGCTGCCTCGCCCCAATCAGTGTTGCCGTCTTTGATTCAAGCGGGAAACTTTGTGTGTTACTTTACCATTAAGGGGAACGTGGAAAATTAACAAGGAGCTTTGGCGTCGCAACCTGCATGAGAATGGCGCCTTTACCATCCATTACGGTCCGCTGCTCTCCCAACACTAATTTGTCTTATCCCTTATTGTCACGCATGTCAATGAATGAGGAACGTCACTAGTTTCTCTTTGAGTAAATATCTTCTGTTCATAGTGAACCTTAAGGGATTTTTCTTATTAGGGATATGGGATGTTGTATTCGGGAATGTTTAGTAATAAGCTGAGATCTTTTTGTTTTGTTGTGTTGCCAGGTTTCTTTTTATTTATTTAATCAGTAAGATTAATCAGATTTGTGTCCACGTGGATTGTTATCAAATGATATAGTTATCTTGTGAACACTGGCAACCGAACGCCCTTTAATCTATCGCAATATCTCATGTCAAATAAATTATACTATCGGCTGTTGATATTTTGGGAAACTAATTCTACTAGCCGAAATTGGATTTTACAACGGATTTACTGATGAGAAAATTGAACAGGCTCTCAGTAACCGAGAGTGGATGTTGCCTAAAAATAAGTAAATAAGCATGAATTGATAATGGTATTCTGAATTGTTTATCAAACAATTTCGAGGGTACTTTATCTCTTGTAGGAAAATCTGAAAACCAGCGATATCCAGTCAACATTTAGGCAAATGGGTTCTGAAGAACTTGAACTTATATTTTATAAAATTTCAAGCCCCATTGGAGAAATAAAGTTGAAATAAACAAAATATATTTCAATAAACATCGACACGAGTATTAACTCGCTCTAAATGAGAGTCGAAACTGTTTTATTGGCAACAAGAGACAGGCGATCTGCGCTGAAGCTATCATGGCAAAAATTAAATTACAGCAGTCGTTACCAACCGACGAAGGGACCAAGTTACTGGCAGTAAAGCTGATTAGTTAGCTCCGAAACTAAGCGTTAATTTAGATTGGTACGTTACGATGTTGCTTTTGATAAGGACGCGGAAATCATTGTTACAAGTACCTACTTACGAATCGTAGACAAGTGCCTGTTAATACATGTTGACGGGAAACATTATTTATTAGAATTTTGATCATTTATATTAATCAAGTAGGTATTATCCACTCAACAACATTGAAATTGTTATGAAATAAGCTATCTGATTATATAGGGTTTAGTACAGTTTTACCGTTTTACCTTGTAATATATTGCTAATTCGAAGTTGAAAGTAGAGTGTGCGACTTTTTCCCAGTTTTATATGACGACTTTTGTACAACAAAAGTCGTCATATAAATCATATAAACTGAGAAAAATATACAAAATAAAAGCATTAAGTATTTCCAAAAGTTATTAGTTTATTTACATATATGTAGATACATTATTTTACAACAGTCAATTAAAAGAACATACCTCTCTATTATAGAGTATCTACTATAAACTTTTTTCATACCACATAGGGATGCCCAATACGATGCGATATATCGAAATATCGATACAGCGCTATACGATATATCGATATTTAATACGATATTTTGGCCATACGATGCGCCTCGATATATCGTATTCCAAAAAAAAAATCGCATTAACGTATCGTATCAAACTATGACTGATTAAAATTTATTTCTTTTTGTTTATATTAAACCTACCTACCCTTAGACATAATATTCTTATTCGTAATAAGCAGAGGTCGGGATTATTTAGAGTTATTTATGTACTACACTAACCTTTCATACATACTATAAATACTTTTCTTTTATAACTTACAATATATTGTAAAAATTAAAAAAGGTATGTCTTTCTTTAATGTTTAAGATATATTTAGGTTTATAATAATATTTTACCTACGAAATAACCTACCCAATCGATATACCAAAGCGATACGGTTACGATGCGATATATCGATACAAAGGGATACGATAATATCGCGTATCGATACAAGCGCATTCGATACGGTTACGATGCGATATATCGATACAACAGTCTTTTTTGGGCAACCCCAATACCACATGCTTTACAATGATATGCCTTCGGTAGTCACCATACGATTAGACTATAAAGAAACAAACATTCCAGCGCGAATTGTTGTTAGATGTTCAACATGTGATGTTATATGCCTTTCTTGTTGTTTTCCCTACACTCTGTGACAGTTAGAGCAGCAAAGGTATAGTTTTGACAGGCAATCTTTTGCATTAAATTCGACCCTAAGCACGCCAGACTGAATCAGCTTTGTAACGAATACCTACGCAGTTTTTGACAGCGAACTGAATCAGCTTAGGTAACAGACGAGTGGTTATGAAATAATATTTGTTATATGAAAGTGTAGCCACATAAATGATGCTTCATAAGATTTTATGATAAGTTTTGTTCTCGTTGACTAGGTAGTTTTTTTTTCGTTTAGCTTATACTGTCCAGGCTACTGGGCAAAGTCTTCCCCTCATTCTTTCTTTCAGGAACTCTTTTCCTGCGCTCCATCGAACCAGTCCTCGCGGTACACATCGCTCTGGCGTTTATGGTGTTATTAAAATAATATTAAACACATTACGACAAAAATGTACGAAAGAAAACGAAATCATTATACTTACTTATCTATTAATTTACCTGACAAAAGACTTCTACATAAATGCCAATATGTTACGATAGTTACGACAAAATAGTTCGATAAGAACATAATAACTTATCCAAGCTCCGTATATCCTCTATGGGTATAATTGTATAAGGAAAAACAACAGTTTCACCCAAGGCAAGAACTGGATTAAGGCCAAACAGATCACGTCTTGTATTTCCGTAAAAAGGAAACTAACTTCAGAAATGGGAAGACGTTTCTTTACGACGCCGCGTTTTCTCTATAGCCACCTGAAGTAAACAGTATGATGGATGTGAGCGAAAAAAAATTATATACTTTACATACTTGAGATGCACTTGTTTGAATATTTATTTTATAGATTGGATGAATTAACTGGGTTGGGTTGGATTGGCTGGGTTACCGGGTTGTGGAGGTCAGATAGGCAATCGCCCCATGTAAAGTACTGATATACAGCTGCATTCGGTTAGACTGGAAGCCGACCCCAACATAGATGGGAAAAGGCTAGGCAGATGATGATGATGAGATTGGATGAATTTATATTAAGCTTAACAGATAGCCATTACCAGAAGTGGTCATCGTGGTTCAGCAGCATGAATATCATCAGGATTGTGCCGGAATATTGCAGTTCGTCATGGACGTAAAACGATAGGATAGCGGCTCCCCTGTCATCCAATCTGTCATCAGAAGACAGCCGCCACGCAACCTTCGATGCGACGGTCTGCTAAAGTGATTGTTACCAGCCAGTGTCACTCTTATCCGACCTTTTCGGTGAATCCAGTAACTTCGTAACAAAACTAGACGGAGCCACTTACTGCGCCGTCAAGCTTATTTTATACATGGATGGGTTTGCTTGGTTACACTTTGGACATAATATTAGCAGTCTTTTTCCTTGTCTGTTAGTAAAATAGGCTACCAACCTATGTATTAATGTAAAGGCAGGGGCAGAGTTAGAATCTCTGATCTGGGAAATGAACCATCTATAAAATGTGCTAGAATACATGACTTATTGAAAGTTCACGGACCCCAATTTCATTGTTTATGTTTTATTTATTTTGCTGATTCCAAATTATCGTCCACACTGTCACCAACATAAATATGCATTGTTGCATTGTCAATCAACTGAATTGTTTTATTAATTTATTTTCACTGTTATTTTTTCACATACGCTTTTCGGCAACACGTTGGTATGGTATGTATGGTATGCCATTGACATTGGCACTGATTTGCATATCTGTAGATATTGGAGAATTCAGTAATCCAAAGGTCAATTATCGTACTAAAAAAACGTTGAATTTCAAGTCGCCTTCACATCTCAGCGACAATGAATGTCAAAAATGTAAAGAAATTAAAGGTATTTTTGACAAATTGAGACTGAGATCAGACTTTGAACATTCTTGAAATTACGGAAATTGTCCCTCTGGATAATGCATTTTTAAAATTGTGAATCATGCAATCTAGTGGCAATCAATGGAAGATGACGTGAATTTTAATTTGGATTAGATTTAATTTTTTTACACTTGATGACTCTTAAATTGAAGCGATTTCTTTCCGAAAATGCATAATGTAATGTTACTATTATGCAATGTAACTGTGGCCATTTCAGTGTCCAGCTTGGGCCATTGTGTGAATACCATGGAAATGTTTGGCCATATTGGTCTTGAGAAGGTATTGTGCCTTTGACGTAGTTATATGTACCAACGTATACCGTGTTCATATTGGCTGTCGTCTACCTACTGGGGTTATTGGCAGTGCATAAATGAGCTTCAGTCATTATGCGGGACTCTACGTAGGTAGATTGTGTTACCAAGAGTGTGGTTGGCAGGCTATCGAATTTCAACGATGAACATCATCATTATTAGTTTTTCGTCGCATATTCTGGACGATACATTTAACAGGCTACGTGTATTTAAAAAATATCATGACCTTTATACGTTCTATGAATATTTTGGAGCGTGGCCAAAATCGGAACTAACGCCGCTATAGTTGTATCAATACATTTCACAAAACAATGAGGGTTTTCGTGAAAATTTACGACACCAGTTGGCACCACTGTGACAAGAGGTCTTCCAATATAAAATATATGATGACGTTCATCATTCGATTCATTCATTCGTTCATCATTTAGTCATGACTAAAAGAAAATATAGGCTCTTTGACAGATGCCTGGACCTGACGTGACAGTGCTGCCACCTAGCGAACGTCATTTCAGAAAACCCTCAATACACAAATGTTTACAGTCCATTCACCTCTGACAGCAGCAACCCAACAGGAACCTTATTGCAACAAGAACAAAGATCAATGTAATTTTGACAGTGATGCAAAATCAGAGGTAAAACAACTGAATGGGTGGTACAGACAGCGCTACTCTGTCAACGTTAATCGCGTGATTAGAGATCCTTGTAGCAGTAAAATAATGGAATAGAAAAATAAGTAACATACCTAATTATATTTCGTCTTCTTTGATTATGTTTAAGGCTCCTTCAAACAAGCGCGACACGACACGCGACGCAAAGGCACCGCAAGTCGCGCAACGAGCGGTGCCTTTGTGTTGCGCGCGATTATATCGCGTGTCGCGATTATATCGCGTGTCGCGCGTAGGAGCCTTTATTGTACTCACGACGACACATCAAGCTAAACATTTCCAGTTTTAGCGGACCTCGCATTGGCATAGGCTTTTCGTACCACGAGTCAGCGTATATCTATACTTAGCGCAATCCACAAAGATGCGCCCAACTCTTCTTCCTAATCGCTTACAGTACAAGTGTGCAACATTCCGCTAGTGTTTTAGTTTTGTCGATACACAGTAATTACTTATTAGTGGGTAATTAATGTGAATCAAAAAACTAAAACACTAGCAAAATTAACAAGCGATCACTACTAGCGATTAGTAAGAAGAGTGGGACGCGTCTTCGTGGGTGGCACTATCTATACTCGACTGCGTACACGTGGTCAGAAAGCCTCTCATTTCTTTTCTAGAAAAGAGTTCCATCTAGTTTCTTAGAATAGATACCTACTCAATCAATGGTTGTTGGAGTGTGACTACAGTAAACAAACATACAAGGAAAGGTTAACAGTAGGGCGACTACAGACTACTGACTGGCGGTATATTTTTATAGGTTTCAATAAAACTGCTGATATTTTATCTACGACCAAGAACCTTCTAATGTCAACGTTTTCCTACAATGTACTAAATAATAACAAGTTTATTCCGAGTTAAAATGAAATTTACATGATTACTTAAATAATATTTTATACGAATACTAACTAATAATAAAGCTAAAGAGTTTGTTTGTTTGTTAGAACACGCTAATCTCTGGAACTCCGAGTTGAATTTAAAAAAATCTTTTTGCATTTGATAGCCCAATTATTGAGGGAGGCCCTAAGGAGCCGAGCAAAAAGAATAAAAGTCAGAAATAACGCTAATTGAAGTAATACCGCGGGCAGGCGATGCGATGCGACGGGATGGGTCGGGGAACTAGAAATTTCATGCTGGCGAAGTCGCAGGCGGAAGCTAGTAACACTATAATATCCGAACTTAACTAAAACTAAATTAATGTGTACTGAATTAGTTTCTCAACCTATATTTCTATCTATATAAATAAAAATTAAATACTGTTCATGCGTAAGCGCATCACTTGAGAACTCCGAAATATTCGTAATAGTCCGAGTTAGGTTAGGTTTGTTTAGAAAGAAAAATTGGAAGATATTCCCAGAAATTTTTCAAATTCGGGAAAACTGGACGTTCTTTTTCTTATGGATTTTATCTAGGACAGGAGAATGTTTGTCGAGTTAGCTAGTAGGATCTAAAACTGTTGGTTATATTAATTGGTTATATTAACGAGTGCGTTCGGTGTAAATGCCACCTAGATAGGTGGCATTGTAGCCCATTGTATTGCAGCCCGTGGTTTCGCCCGCGAGGTATGTCTATATAAAGTAGCCTGTGTCCTTCACCAGGATTCAAAATATCGGAATCGGTTCAGCCGTTTAGTCGTGAAAGCTTAACAAACAAAGTTACATTCGCAATTATAAGTAATATTAGAGTTAGGATATATTGAATTTGATGTTGAAAAATAAATGAATGATAAAATAAATATCTTGATGTTTTGTATTATTTTCCTTTTCCCTGAAATATCGTAAATAGTTAGTATAAATATAACAATATATAATGGATCTTAAAGTCGTTACTACTACAGTAACGGCTTTAAGATCCATTTGTGGATTAGTCTCTATTTTGAGGTTAAATATATTCGGAATTAATTTATCGCTGACAGTTTTACAAAATGGCCGCCCGAGGACGAACTAAGTAAGTGATAACAGGCGCAACATTCGGAGCCCTCTATTTAAGCTCCGCGCGAATCTTATGTAGGTAATACAATATAATAGAAAATCAATTGTGTCTCATTAGCGGAGCTTATGAGAGGTCACGGGCTGATTTTACCAATGTCAGATATTTTTTATCAGTGGAATAAAATGACATCTGACAGTTCTAGTATGGAAAAACTGACAAAAATTCAAAATTTATTCTCAGGATATGACTTATTGTAGTTATAAAAGTTTGGTGGAATTCGCCCATATTATATTCGGAAATAAATTAGTTGTTTTAGAGCAGCCGCTGACAGTTTTACAAAATGGCCGCCCGAGTGAACCGAGCCGAACTAAATAAGTGATAACTGGCACCACATTCGGAACCCTGAAGCAACCATAACTTGCTCGTGTTTGCATTATTTCACGGTTGACTGATCGCCCAGATCTGCGTGCAAATGTGACATGAATATTTCATCATGTCGAATTTACAAACAAAATACAACCAAAATTTGGGAAAAGGTTGTCTTACACCGGAAACGGAGCCACTATTTTCAGTAAAGAAATTAGTTTTCGGTTGAGTTTCATGAATTTTATTGACCCAGTAAAATAATAGAAAAAGGTTATGTTCCCTTATGGGTAGAAATATCAAACTCAGTGTCAAAAGGCTGGCAGTATTAGAATATAGAAAATATTTAACCTAGCAGAGCGCTTTACTTTGTGTAAATTATTTCATCAGCACTGCTCTCAAAACGGTGAAGGAAAAGGAAACATCGCGAGGAAACCGGCATGTCCTAGAACCAAAACATTCGAAGACATGTGACATCTACATACCTACTACTGGATTACGGTCCATTCCCTCTCGCCGAGAGGAGGCCTGCTGTGCCCTAGCAGTTGGAACGTACAATGCGTGCCACGAAAGATGAGACTTGACACACCACGTGGCTTGACTTTGACTTGCGCAGAACACGATTTTAGGTATCTTTAGCGGTATGAGGTCTGATTGCGGGACGGGACCGGACGTCATAGGGGCAGCGGAAAGAGCGGGGGAGGCGGGGTCAAGTCTCATCTTTCGTGGCACGCATTTTAATAGGCTGACTATTATGTTATGATGAAAAATTTAATACACGTGGTAAAATGACAATAATATTACAGGACCTTGTGAACAATAGTCGATGCATCTGGCTGCTTTTGACCGTAATTGCCCACAATTCGGTTTTAATCGGACGTGTATCAACACCTTTTTCGGTAAACATCGACAAAAATGCAAAAGATGCTGTTTTTTTAGTCACACAGTTTATGCGTAGAGGACAGTCATCGATATAAATGAATTCGTTGATATTTATGTATGGCAAATATACATGAATTTATGTATGGTAATAAAAAGCAAACGGTAACTAAGTTAACAATGTTGTATAATTTTATTGTAGGAAGATACAAAATTGATTTATCATGTCGCCGTGTGTATAAATAGGTAATACATATAATATGTGATTTATGATCCAAACCTGAAATGAAAAGGATATTAATCAAATAGATCTGTCATTTAGGTTCTTGGTAATATGTACTTTGTGAATTCCACGAAGTATTGGGTAATCTTACATGACGCCCTATTACCTAGAAATTAACAAATTCCCAATTTCTAGGTAAAAGGGGAGAGCCGATTAAAGGCTCGTACACACTGGCGCGACGCGACACGCGACACAAAGGCACCGCAAGTCGCGCGACGAGCGGTGCCTTTGTGTCGCGCGCGATTCGCGTCGCGCGTCGCGCCTGTTTGCAGGAGCCGTAAAGTTTCCCGGTCACAATACTAACGTAGTGCTATCTAGTACCAAGAACTCTTTGATGCTAAAACCTAATAACGTTTTGTTGGGACCTAGGATTTCGCAGAGCTACATTTACAACTTTTCTCAAGACTAGGTACTAGAGCGGATAATTGTTTTATCCGTCGAATAGTACAGTATTTTCATCTCACGAACTGACGCGCTCTTTACTTGTGGTTATCAAGTGTACAAAGACTCTGTGAATGTGGTGGGTGTAAGCACAGGAGGCCTTGATACCGTCTGAAACAATGTCGAAGTCCGAAGTGAGTGTGTTTGATGTACTGACGCTACTCGTCTCCACGCACACATTCACAGCGTGTCTGTACACTTGGTTACCACAAGTAAAGCGCGCGTCGCATCGTGAGATAAAAAAACTATACCCAATTTTTACAATTAAAATATAGGTATGTCTACTATGTTCATAGCAAAATAGACAAGCAGACACTTAACAAATAGCGTTGCTCTGTCATTGTATCTGGTAAAAGGAGATTATTCCAAAAATATAAGAAATGTCTGAGAATATTATTTTTATTTTTGCGAGTATACTGAATTTCGTTGTGGCTGTACATTGACCTTAATCGATTAAGTACTTATTTTCGGCGGAGCAAAGGGTCGAAGAAAGAACATTCGTGGGCGGGTGATCCCGACAGATCACGTAGTTATGATTAAGGGGGATGCACTAGGTAGCCCGCGAAATCTTACTTTTTTGCAATTTGCAGGTCAGTGTCATGTTGAATGTTGAAAAAAATATATTTCGCCAGCGTCGTAAATATGACTTTAAACAATTATTATCAATAAAATCATCAAAACGACCCTCTAAGTTGTATTAACTGAGGGTTGTATTGATGATTTTAATGATTATAACTTCGTAAATACATACTTGTTACGCTCGCGATTCATATTTTGTCCAACATTCAACCTGACACTGATCTGTAAAATTTGTATTTCGCGGGCTACCTAGCACATTCCCCTTAAAGGCTAACGTTTAACGGACGGTTTTGTTTGTTTGTCACAACTTATACGGTGGTGAAAAGTTTTGTTTACGGGGGCTTATACGTGTTGTATTGCCTAGTTAATCTGTAGCTCACGTTAAGTGCTTAGCTAGCTGTCAGGGGACGACTTTGGGCGCAAATTGACGGCACGTTTCTCAACGTTATAGTGTTTGTGAAGGCTTATGCAGACAAATGACGGCACGTGGCCGATCGATTTGAACGGTGCTGGTGTTGATATATATTTTGAGGTGAAGCCCAGCTGCAGCAAGCTGTTGACTGAAGCTATTGGTTTAGCTTGACCGGAGAAGTGTCATAATCTTGCAAAATACTGTCCTCAAATAGGTACCTACTGAATTTTTGCGCAGGAGTTCTCATTCGGCACCTACCTTATGAAATAATGGTGAAGTCGGAAGTATGTGTGTTGTGTGCTGACGCTACTCGTATTCACGCTCACATTTACAGCGTGTTTGTACACTTGCTTACCACAAGTAAAGCGCGCGTCGCTTTGTTAGATAAATATACTATAGCCAATCTCTACTAGTTTCTCTGAGTTTAGTCTAGTTAGTTTTGCTGTGGTGGCGCAGAAGTTTCTCCATATTAAAATAAAAGAAGATACAAACAATGTAAGTACCTACTTAAGAATTCTCTTATGTACTTACATTCTTTGTATCTTCTTGAGCTGTGAAAAGCACCTTTGTTCAGCAGTGAACTACGAATCACAATAGATACAGTTGGGAGTTTTCTTTTCTTAATAGAAAAAACTGTTTGCTCTCCAATAAATATACGATAAATCTAATTTCAATAACATCAACAAATCGTTCGTATTACATTAATAAATCAATATTATGTAAATATTATTAGGTCTGGATCAGATTGTGTTACATAAAGTAGATAGACTACAGCAATATTCAAAGTAAATTGCTGGTTAGAATATAATGTTATTTCTTTTATTACAATCATTTCAAAAGAAGGCTGAAATCATGACCAAAGATCAAATCATGATCTAAGTTATTGTTATAAAAAATAATGTACTTCTTCAACAGCTCGCGTAGCATGACCAATTCTATTTCTATTCTACCAAGAATAGATAAAGTTCTTTCAATACAACTCGACATCTCTTCTGCCCGAGCACAGGACGATCCGTAGACTCGCGTTTCTACGAACACACGCGTTTCTACGACATACTTATTATTCCCAAAGGGGAGTAAATTTAAAAATCAATAAGTTTCTTGTCTAAGTCCAACAATGTGATGTAGACTATTTGACACTTGTTGAGAAGGAATGTTTCTACCTCCAAGTGTCAAAACTAGAAAAAAAATGGGCATGACGCTTGACATTGTAGAGTTTTGTCGACTGAAAAATAGATACATTTCTTTTCTTCTTCGCTATGCTTATTAATCTCTGTCATTTTGTCTATTCTTCTGTCGACAAAACCCGATTCTATGGTGGTCATGCTATGCGTTCTGGAGTCTTATCGACATCGAAATACTATCTACAATGGTATCTACAATTCTACATACACAAATATATTTTTTGGCCAACAGCTCATTGGGCATACGGAAGACGTGGCCAGCCCAGTCTCATTTCAGTTTAGAGGCTTTTTGAGCAACGTCAGTAATCTTGATATCTCTTCTAAAATAAAATAAAAAGCACGATTGTGCTCTTATTTTCACTGTGTTCTGTGAGGATAGGGTTTCCGCTTAGTCTATCAGGTAGACCATTGTATACGTGGGCCATAGCGACAGTCGTCTGTTATTCCAACCAGCCCACCTATTTCCAGAAGTTGATGAGGTCTCCTGGTCTGTGGATAGCATCTGCAAAAGACCCCCATGTTTTTCCCAGATGTGAGTTTAGAACATAAACGCTCGAGTCACCCATGGCTCGAGTGCTTATGTTTCTAATCAGGGTGACGCGTGATCAAATCAAACACAATTATATTATGGCCGAGCAATCTAAGTAAACACGCAAGTCAAAACGTAAATGACCGTTGACATAAGTACCTAATTGTGTTTTACGGAAGTTACTTATAACTAAAATGCCGTAATATCATTAAAACCTTGATTTGCGACATCAATGAAAGAAAATGGATGCGATACAATAGGTGAACAAGTACTTAAGAAGTAGGTATTTGTATATAAAAGTACATCGTTCAATTAGGACAGTCGCAGAAGTTTTCTTATAAAAATAGATTGTTACTATATTTTCACGACAAACAACACGGCGCTCGTCGTATAAACAAAGAAAAATTCAGTTCCATCTGGAAGATTTGGGAGCAATCGTTCGAACTAAAAGATTGTTTCTTTGTTGGCTGAGGAAGTGATGAGAAAACTGAATGAATACATGAAATGTTTCAAATTAATTAATAGAAACAAAATAAGATCGTCATACGAGATTTCTTGTTTCACAAAACAGAACCCTTTGACATAGCTACCAGACAACGTACCTACCGGTGGCGTCCCTAGGGGTCAAAATTAGGGCAAGCCCACAGATTTTCAACGTATAAAAAAACGCCCAACTGAGGGATTGGCTGATTTTCAGTTATTAATGTTTGTGTTCGAGTTCATTGATTGGTATTTTTTTAATATATTTATTTATTGATAGGTTTAAGTAAGTTTGTTGTTGTGAATTATGATTTTATTAGGGCAAGCCGGGCTTTTCGGCTTCTATGAAGGTACCGCCCCTGGTACCTACTACGTTAGCGACTTTCTGTAAGCCGGAAGAAAAGGAAAATATGCCCCAAATACATCAATCGCTTATTTATCTACATATTATAAAGTGAAGTTTCCGTCGGCATCTGTTTTCGGGCTAACCTCCGAAGTTACCGACAAATTTTCACCACCACTATTTGGTAAACACATTAAGTGTTTTTCTTGGTAGTGTTGCTAAGTTACCAAGTAACCACAAGTTTGTGTATTATTGCTTAAATTAATTAATTTTCGTAACCACTCAGATAAGCTACATGGCTGATCGGGATTATCACATTTACGGAAACGACCATATGGCGATTTAAATTTTGGATGACACAGAGTACGTTTCGGAACTATCGTGTGGTCGCATAATCGGTAATTTTATTTCAGACATAGATCATCTGTATCCGGTGCAAACAAATTGTGAACCAACGGAAGGATCTAATAAGATATCTTGGCGACGTAAAGCCACTCAAGGTTGCGGCCACGCAATAGGAAGTAGTAGAATCTATTGCACCCAGAATTGGACCTTAGGGACCTAAGATTTAGTTTAACTTAGATAGACCGATTTGCCTTTGATATTTTCCAGTATGTTTAAAAAATATACTTGAAAGGACTTGATTTCACAATACGCCTTAGCAAATCCAGCGGTAGACTGCTTATCTTTTGTAAATGCACGTGTTTCTGTGATAATAAAACATATTTCTTTCTTTTCTTTACACATATTGGGTAGGTCTATTGTCTCTAAGTTTTCGATTGTCTTTTATTAAACAATCAGTTACTACATTGACTATTCGGCTTACGTTCGACTATTACTTCTAGCATTTCTAGTATTTCTTCTAGCAGTTGAAAACCAGCGCCAGGCACTAGTTGTATGGCATTTTTACTGAACTGGGCCTTTTTGGCGCAGCCGTGTGGCACACTTTCCTGCTAATTTCTTACATCAGAGTTTACACTTTTTATTTTATTTTTATTTGTTTTATCTGATGTATATGGTGTATTGTATGTGCTAAAAAAAATATTTTCTTTTCTTTAATTTGGGCTTACAGTTCTACTCAACATGCGTATGAGACATTCGAGCTTAACAAATATATTTAATTCATGGTATACAATGGTGTTCTCATGCAATAAACTATATAAATCATGACTAATAAAATTATATGGTAGTGCGTGCGCTAAGGGCTGGGGGTTATTAATGTTTGCTTTTACGATCAGCTGTGTCATTGTTATTGATTTACGTTTATACGGTCTTGGTAGTTTCTGTATTATCAGCGACGACTGCCAGTTTTGTGTGAAGAGTTGAAATAATTGTATAGGGACAGCGACGCGCAAACTGTATACCATGAATTCTGCACATTAGTGCTAGCGTAGAAAATTTTCGTTTATTAAAAAAAATGCTGTTTCATACATTTTGACAGCACTTTTGTAGGAAATAGCAATTTTTTTTTATTAACCGACAGATATTTTCTACGCATGGGTTCCAAAATAATGTGCTGAGTCCTTGGTAGATTGTGCGTCGATGTTTCGGCTACCCTTTAAGTATACTTAGGGAGAATTTCACCAAACTTTTATACCTAAAATAATTCCTATCCTGAGAATAAATTTTGAATTTTTGACAGTTCTTCCATACAAAAACTGTCAGAAGTCAATAGAATTCCACGGATAAAAGATAACTGCCTTTGTTAAAATCAGCCTTTAATGGTGTAATCCAATATTTTCATGTAAGTTTTTCTTTCAAACCTAGAATAGACGGACATTATCACAATTACCAAGCTTATCAGTCATATTTGTGATTTTGAGAGTTTGTTATTATTTGCAGAGGAAAATTCAGTTGCCCGTCTTCTTGATTTAATTTTTACTTTTTTATGATACACGGCGCCGGAAAGCCGGAGTTGTATTCTTTGTCGGGATCCACACGATCTGTCTTCCTTCCAAATATCCTGCAACTCAAAAATTAATTGTCCACTTAGGCCGCGTTCACACCGAAACGCGTTCAGTAGAAAATCTATGAAAAACAACTTCAGCCGCCGATTGACTGTCCTTTGTTTTTCGCACATTTTCATAGTCGGCAACCGAATATAAGCGGCTGTTGAGGCATTACTTTCGTTATGAAATTTTTAGGCGACGTCCAGAAACAGTCATCATAAAAAACGGAAGTCACCTTACTGACAAATGGACTGGACAGTTCCACTAAATCTGTGTGGTTTTTTCCTCAAAAGACCATTTCAGACACCAATCTACATAGTCTTTACATGATCTGACCAAGATTACGTCTGGACTTTAAAAGGGAACGTGTCCTCTGAGTTTCGGCCTTTCTTCTTAGAGTAGTCAGATAGGCAACTCTGACCTCATCTAGTTTTAAAAATATGATTGACGTGTAAAACTGTTTGTACAAACCTACTTACAGAAATAAAATCATTTAACTCGGATTTCAATAATTTATTATTGAGCTAAATATCAACAAGGCACTCAAAGCTTAGCAAAGACAGGTGAAACTCACTTCCGTGAAACCGGGTTTATGACGTCATAAACCCATGACACTATCGTAGCGCCGATATAAACACTTTATTTACGTCACACGGGAACTAAGATAGGTTTGTTTCCGAATAGACATGGTTAAAGGTTATCGCTTCGGTTATCGAAGTAGGATAAACATACTTGTTATTATGTTTTTGTAGTGTAGGTAGGTACAGCAGTGAGCAGTGGTGGCCAAGTGGTAACGGCCGCGACTTACGAGTTGTACGGCCGTAGGTTCGAAACAGACAGGCGCTTTACTTTGTGTAAATTAATTCGTCACCACTGCTCTTAAAATGGTGAAGGAAAACATCGTGAGGAAACCGGCATGTCCTAGAACCAAAAATTCGAAGACACTTGCCAACCCGCACCGGGCCCGCGTAGTGGATTACGGGCCACTCCCTCTCACCGAAAGGAGGCCTGTGTCCCAGAAGTGGGAACATAATAGGCCGATTATGATGATGATGATGATGATGAGTACATTAGGGTGACCCGTTCATGTATGGGAAAAAAAAAAATTGAGCTACGGCTACGCAAGAGGTATCAAAAGTTGCGTTTTGACACATATACAGTATGTTAACTAACAGAGGGCGTTCCCGTTAACCCGCAATAGTATAGCATCCATACATGCTAAAAAAAATATTACCATTCGAAAATAAAATGTTTTTATTTTTTTTTATATTAAAATATTCACTAAAAATCGTAAATTGATACGTTAAAGAAACACTCTGTACACGCGTACTTGAAGGACAGCAATGTCGGAATTTATTTAATTAAATAAATTGGAATTAATTAAATAAATAGAGTATCAATTTACGATTTTTAGTGAATATTTTAATATAAAAAAAAATAAAAACATTTTATTTTCGAATGGTAATATTTTTTTTAGCATGTATGGATGCTATACTATTGCGGGTTAACGGGAACGCCCTCTGTTAGTTAACATGCTGTATTACGATTATTATAAAATTTAATTAGATATCCGGCATCTTGAGGCCTCTACCAGTCCTTGAAGTTTTTCAAATTTGCTATTTTTAGGGGTTCCTAATATAAACTATAAATCATACAAAAATAACATTTAAATGGTTTTTATTAAATTTAAGGGTACCTCAATGAGTTAAAGCAAGGTTTAAAATAGTTGAAAGACAAAATAATCAATGGCAACTTTAAAAACGGAACTGGTTTTTGTGACCAAAATTAGGCATTTCTGAGCGAGATTTTAATCTGTTCCTAATAAAACCATCCCGAGCTGTAGCGTCCGTGACGCTTTGAGAAGCCTCCGTCACTAGTTTTATACATCTTTCCACTGACAGTGTCAGTCCGCGTTTTTCTTTTTTTCATTGCACTACGTAGGTATAATCAAAGAGATTGGCATTGGATTTGGATTGGATTGATTGGTATTTTACACAGACAAAAAAAAAACAGCATGGTGTGCAATTCACACGTGGTAGAAGTGAAACCTTCAAAAACACTGTATAATGCTTCCTATCTCATTTTCTCCCATGTTAAATCTTATGAATTTACATGTCTCTAAAAAAACAACAAAACAACATGTAAATACTGTCGCTTTTTCGTGTCTTAAACTTTCAAATCACAACGATGCTAAAGAACATCCTGATGATTCTGATCCAGATTCTGATCCAGATTCTGATCCAGATTCAGATTCAGGTTCTGATTCAGATTCAGATTCAGATTCAGATCCTGATTCAGATCCTGATTCAGATCCTGATTCCGATCCTGATTCTGATCCTGATTCAGATCCTGATTCAGATCCTGATTCAGATCCTGATTCAGCAGTGCGATTCTGTAACCATCTCACCGTGAAAACTTGCGTGAAGTGAGCGTGGAGTGAGCTGTCAATAGTGTCAATTCCTAGCAAAAACAAACTCACATCACCTAAGTTTTCACGGTGAGATTTTTACAGAATCGACCGGTCCGGATTCTGATCCTGATTCTGATCCTGATTCAGATCCAGATTCTGATCCTGTTTCTGATCCTGATTCAGATTCTGATTCAGACCCTGATTCAGATCCTGATTCAGATCCTGATTCAGATCCTGATTCAGATCAAACTCAAACTCAAACTCAAAGCATTTATTTCAATTAAACCATTTACAGGCACTTTTGAATTGTCAAGAAGTCGGTCAGTCAGAAAATTTGAAGCTAGTTGCCCATTCCAAAGCGTAGGTACCTATGGAGAAGAACGGGCAAGAAACTCCATGGACACTCTTTTTAAATGATATTTTACAAAAATATTAGTTACATCATTACTTTTGATTTTAAAATTATATAATGTGAGAACGATGTAAAAAAATTAATAAAAACGTAAGTGTTAAAAGCGTCCAGAGTACAACAAATAGTACTTAACAAACTACAATCCAAAAATAAATTAATTAAAAATAAGCCGAGGCAGCTAAGTGATGACCAGCCCCAACTGACGGCGCCCGTTCACGAACATGACGCATAAATCAGCACCATTTAGCTCAACCATTTTGAAGGGAGCTAAATGATCTAACACACACGCCACCGTCAGCGAGACATTTGAGTGAGCATGACATACTATCAGCTGCCAGGGCACATTCGAGTCAATGAAAGACATATTATTACCCGGTAAATGGTAGCTATAGGGTACATATAGGGATCTTGATTCAGATCCTGATTCTGATCCTGATACTGATCCTGATTCAGATCCTGATTCAGATCCTGATTCTGATCCAGATTCAGATCCTGATTCAGATCCTGATTCAGATCCTGATTCAGATCCAGATTCAGATCCTGATTCAGATCCTGATTCAGATCCTGATTCAGATCCTGATTCAGACCCTGATTCAGATCCTGATTCTTATCCTGATTCAGATCCAGATTCAGATCCAGATTGAGATCCAGATTCAGATCCAGATTCAGATCCAGATTCAGATCCCGATTCAGATCCAGATTCAGATCCAGATTGAGATCCAGATTCAGATCCAGATTGAGATCCAGATTCTGATCCAGATTCTGATCCTGATTCTGATCCTGATTCTGATCCTGATTCCGATCCTGATTCAGATCCTGATTCGGAATCCTGATTCTGATCCTGATTCAGATTCTGATTCTGAACCTGATTCTGATTCAGATTCAGATCCAGATCCACATTCAGATCCTGATTCTGATCCAGATTCTGATCCTTTTTCTGATCCTGATTCAGATTCAGATTCAGATCCTGATTCAGATTCTGATTCAGATCCTGATTCCGATCCTGATTCTGATCCTGATTCAGATCCTGATTCAGATCCTGATTCAGATCCTGATTCAGATCCTGATTCAGATCCTGATTCAGATCCAGATTCTGATCCTGTTTCTGATCCTGATTCAGATCCTGATACAGATCTTGATTCAGATCCAGATTCAGATCCAGATTCAGATCCAGATTCAGATCCAGATTCAGATCCAGATTGAGATCCAGATTCTGATCCAGATTCTGATCCTGATTCTGATCTTGATCCTGATTCTGATCCTGATTCTGATCCTGATTCCGATGCTGATTCAGATCCTGATTCGGATTCTGATCCTGATCCTGATTCACATTCTGATTCTGAACCTGATTCTGATCAGATTCAGATCCAGATCCACATTCAGATCCTGATTCCGATCCTGATTCTGATCCTGATTCAGATCCTGATTCAGATCCTGATTCAGCAGTGCGATTCTGTAACCATCTCACCGTGAAAACTTGGGTGAAGTGAGCGTGGAGTGAGCTGTCAATAGTGTCAATTCCTAGCAAAAACAAACTCACATCACCTAAGTTTTCACGGTGAGATTTTTACAGAATCGACCGGTCCTGATTCTGATCCTGATTCTGATCCTGATTCAGATCCAGATTCTGATCCTGTTTCTGATCCTGATTCAGATTCTGATTCAGACCCTGATTCAGATCCTGATTCAGATCCTGATTCAGATCCTGATTCAGATCAAACTCAAACTCAAACTCAAAGCATTTATTTCAATTAAACCATTTACAGGCACTTTTGAATTGTCAAGAAGTCGGTCAGTCAGAAAATTTGAAGCTAGTTGCCCATTCCAAAGCGTAGGTACCTATGGAGAAGAACGGGCAAGAAACTCCATGGACACTCTTTTTAAATGATATTTTACAAAAATATTAGTTACATCATTACTTTTGATTTTAAAATTATATAATGTGAGAACGATGTAAAAAAATTAATAAAAACGTAAGTGTTAAAAGCGTCCAGAGTACAACAAATAGTACTTAACAAACTACAATCCAAAAATAAATTAATTAAAAATAAGCCGAGGCAGCTAAGTGATGACCAGCCCCAACTGACGGCGCCCGTTCACGAACATGACGCATAAATCAACACCATTTAGCTCAACCATTTTGAAGGGAGCTAAATGATCTAACACACACGCCACCGTCAGCGAGACATTTGAGTGAGCATGACATACTATCAGCTGCCAGGGCACATTCGAGTCAATGAAAGACATATTATTACCCGGTAAATGGTAGCTATAGGGTACATATAGGGATCTTGATTCAGATCCTGATTCTGATCCTGATACTGATCCTGATTCAGATCCTGATTCAGATCCTGATTCTGATCCAGATTCAGATCCTGATTCAGATCCTGATTCAGATCCTGATTCAGATCCAGATTCAGATCCTGATTCAGATCCTGATTCAGATCCTGATTCAGATCCTGATTCAGACCCTGATTCAGATCCTGATTCTTATCCTGATTCAGATCCAGATTCAGATCCAGATTCAGATCCAGATTCAGATCCAGATTCAGATCCAGATTCAGATCCAGATTCAGATCCCGATTCAGATCCAGATTCAGATCCAGATTGAGATCCAGATTCAGATCCAGATTGAGATCCAGATTCTGATCCAGATTCTGATCCTGATTCTGATCCTGATTCTGATCCTGATTCCGATCCTGATTCAGATCCTGATTCGGAATCCTGATTCTGATCCTGATTCAGATTCTGATTCTGAACCTGATTCTGATTCAGATTCAGATCCAGATCCACATTCAGATCCTGATTCTGATCCAGATTCTGATCCTTTTTCTGATCCTGATTCAGATTCAGATTCAGATCCTGATTCAGATTCTGATTCAGATCCTGATTCCGATCCTGATTCTGATCCTGATTCAGATCCTGATTCAGATCCTGATTCAGATCCTGATTCAGATCCTGATTCAGATCCTGATTCAGATCCAGATTCTGATCCTGTTTCTGATCCTGATTCAGATCCTGATACAGATCTTGATTCAGATCCAGATTCAGATCCAGATTCAGATCCAGATTCAGATCCAGATTCAGATCCAGATTGAGATCCAGATTCTGATCCAGATTCTTATCCTGATTCTGATCTTGATCCTGATTCTGATCCTGATTCTGATCCTGATTCCGATGCTGATTCAGATCCTGATTCGGATTCTGATCCTGATCCTGATTCACATTCTGATTCTGAACCTGATTCTGATCAGATTCAGATCCAGATCCACATTCAGATCCTGATTCCGATCCTGATTCTGATCCTGATTCAGATCCTGATTCAGATCCTGATTCAGATCCTGATTCAGATCCAGATTCTGATCCTGTTTCTGATCTTGATCCTGATTCTGATCCTGATTCTGATCCTGATTCCGATGCTGATTCAGATCCTGATTCGGATTCTGATCCTGATCCTGATTCACATTCTGATTCTGAACCTGATTCTGATCAGATTCAGATCCAGATCCACATTCAGATCCTGATTCCGATCCTGATTCTGATCCTGATTCAGATCCTGATTCAGATCCTGATTCAGATCCTGATTCAGATCCTGATTCAGATCCAGATTCTGATCCTGTTTCTGATCCTGATTCAGATCCTGATTCAGATCCTGATTCAGATCCTGATACAGATCTTGATTCAGATCCAGATTCAGATTCAGATTCAGATCCAGATTCAGATCCAGATTGAGATCCAGATTCTGATCCAGATTCTGATCCTGATTCTGATCCTGATCCTGATTCTGATCCTAATTCTGATCCTGATTCCGATCCTGATTCAGATCCTGATTCGGATTCTGATCCTGATCCTGATTCAGATTCTGATTCTGAACCTGATTCTGATCGGATTCAGATCCAGATCCACATTCAGATCCTGATTCCGATCCTGATTCTGATCCTGATTCAGATCCTGATTCAGATCCTGATTCAGATCTTGATTCAGATCCTGATTCAGATCCAGATTCAGATCCAGATTCAGATCCTGATTCAGATCTTGATTCAGATCCAGATTCAGATCTAGATGAATACAATAGACCGACCGCAATAGATGTGGTCTATCATATGGTACTGAAGCCTTTTCGAAAACCGCCTCGATCTGGAACAACGAGGACAACGGGGACAACGGGAAGTAATTTTAATTATTTTATTAAATGCCCTTTGTCCCCTTTAACGGGGACAGTGTACGGGGACAACGGGAAGTAATTTTGATTATTTTATTAAATTCCCTTTGTCCCCTTTAACGGGGATACGGATTACGGGAATAACGGGAATACATCAAATAAATTGGGATAAGGATAGGAAAAGGATGCTGATCTCATCAAAGCTAAACTTTTGGCTTCAGATTGCTGTCCATTTACACTAACGCCAGATTCGGCAACACATATGTTGCAACAAGGGAGATGAGGTCATAACGACTTTAAAGGGTCAATTTGAGCGATGTTTTAAAGGCCACTTTCTAATATAAGGGCCCGCTCCACTGCCCTGGGCGTCGGAAATCGACGGCCGATTCCCGGCCACCGTCGACGCGGGCTTGCGGACGGCGAGCAATGGGCAGCTCACCGTCTGGTAAGGACCAGGCCCGGGTCGACAGCGCGTTGTGTTCCACGCGCGCCTCAAAGAGATGTCAGCACTAACTGACGGGGTCCGTTAGGGCTGATGCCTGCCAGGGTCGCGGGTTGTTCGAAAGAGATACCGTGGCCCCTGGCACAGGCAACTGAAGGAACACAGGTGGGTTTTAGTTAGTAAAAGTCTGATACGCCCTCCCGCACCGCCCAGAGCGGGAGAAGTTGTTTGATAATTTCCCACCCAGAAAAAAAAAGCGCCCGCTCCACTGACGGCACCACATGGCAAGAGGTTTTAATGCGACAAATAGAAACCACTACTACTTTGTATGACAAAAAAATCGAAAGGGGTATGCCATCAAATATACCAAACGAAAAATCTGCTGTAACAACCAAACTGAGTGTATTTGGAGGAGAATTTAATGCCCTTACTTTAAGGGTAACTTTTTTACAGGGATTCCCGCAATTCGTATTTACTTGCCATTTACCTACTTAATATTTTGAGGTTACATTCGAAAAAATGACGAATGAACGATGACGATGAATGATGGAGGCATCGCTAAGGATTATCACACAAAGACTACATTATGGAAAAGCAATTGAACGTTTTTATTAATAAGGTTTTAATTATATTTAAATAGTTCAGATGAAACCAATATTGAAAGTAACGTAAAATAAATAAAAATACTTTTATTTCTGATATCCGCAATTCGGGAATCTTTTTCATAACAAAGAGGTAAATCTAATTTAAAAAATAGGAGTAATTACATTTGGTTTTGACTCCGCTCCCTCGCAAGTTGGTACGGTCCCATGGTATTCTCCTCTAAATGATGATGCCTAAGGATACCGCGGCATCGTTGCCGTTGAAATTTTAATTTTACTTTCATACTTTTAAGTTATATTTCAAGTGGGCGCCGGCCCTAAGTCTCACCTAAGTCCGAGATTGCTTGCTGTTCGTTCAATGAGTCTGCATTTAGTAAGATATAATGTATAGCGCATGTAGTTTAACCTAAAACATTGTATAGTTCTTACCCTTTACTTTGTAAGTACTTTGCCAAATTTTATTCAGCGTTGTTTGTTTGTGATCCCTGCTGTTGACAGTTTTACGTCTTCATATTAATGATACGATCTTTCTTGTGGCTCGAATAACTAGATGAAATGTGTGTTTTTGTATCAAATTGTTTGGTTACACTGTTTATGTTCAACATGCTTAATTACGATGTAAATGTTTGTCACAGGTTTCTGTAAGTAAATTGGACATGTTATACCAGGTTAAGTTTAAAGTAAATTGAGGATCTTTGGTTACTACGAGTTAGAAAGTCTTTTTCACTCACTGTCCCTGTCGTTGATAAATTAGAGAATTTTAGAACGTATATGCATTAATATACAGGGATATAATTTGACGGAATCCTTCCAGGATCTGAACGTGTGACCCATTTGCAACAATTAAGCAATCCGACGAGCAGTGGTGGCCCAGTGGTAACGGCCGCGACTTACCGAGTTGTAGGTCGTAGGTTCGAACCCAGACAGGCGCTTTACTTTGTGTAAATTATTCCATCACTACTGCTCTCATAACGGTGAAGGAAAACATCGTGAAGAAACCGGCATGTCCTAGAACCAAAAATTTGAAGACCTGTGACATCTACCAACCCGCACTGGGCCCGCGTGGTTGGTTACAGACCAATCCCTCTCACTGAGAGGAGGCCTGTGTCCCAGCAGTAGGTTATAGGCTGATTATAGAAAAACAATCCATAAATAACCTAATATAATAATTTAGATTAATTGAAAGGTTAAACATATTGATAGGGAGTATTGGGTGAATGACCCCAGTTCCAAATCTACACTACGGCTATACTTTAGAAAGCCCTTATGTAAGGTATCTCGTCGGCCCTAACCTAAGCCTTCTTGAAAATATCCCAGACCCAGAGGTCTGACAGTTTTGAAGGATAAACGGTACTGAATCTGCGTAAAATATTGATATTACCTAAATCTAAGGGTTAGACACATGGATATCTTACCTAACTTCTATATTATTTTTTTTTGTTAAATCTTTTGTGAGACATATTTGAAAAGTCCGTCGTTGCCTCGGTGCCTCTTTGGTCTATGAGGTCTTGGGTTCAATTCCCAGATCAAGTAAAGTGTTAATCGGTTTTTCCATAAGGAATTTCTCAGTAGCAGTCCGAAATCTGGATTTGTGCTCGGTTGATTTTAATAAATCGGCTCGCCCTGATTATACGGGAATTTAACAAACTGGCGAAATGTACATAATTATATTGTATCAGTTCTATAGCTATACCTCTACCTAATTCTTCGGAAATTACAGGCGTGATGTTATGTTATTTTAAAAGTTTATTAAATGTTACATCATCGTTTGTTTTTTTTTAATTGGATAACATTTGTCCAATAACGAATTTTATTTGTGACTTGGGAATTACCACATTCTTAATTCAAGGTATCTGGAAACATATTACGACAAGGACTTCTCTTCCTTTCTCCTTGCTTACTTCATTATCGTCCTTTCGAACAAGCAATGAGCAAACGTGGTTAGCAATGCCCATTCCTTCTTTGTATACGTAAGAGCCACGTTCCTGTAGTGGGACAATTTTTGGATGAAATCAAAGTAAACCCGAATTACATTTGGGTTGGACAAAATTATATATCTAAATTTTAATTTACTAAATAAGTAGTAATAATTATGCAATGTTACGATGTTAAAGCCTAGTTGCCTAAGATGTTATCGATGTATGTAGCCACAGGCGACACCGGCACATGCTTGCGTAGTTTGGACATTTACCTACTCACCCTCGACGTGGAAACAATAGCATGCTTGTACCACATAGGGTATTAAAATTAACTTCCATTTTTGTGACGTTAAAGGCAAAATATATATATGTATGTATATGTTCCACCTAGTCGAAGGAGTCGGCTCTCTTGATTATAGTGAAGTCAGTGCCGTTTTTTTGTGTTAATGTTGGGTGGATTAGTGAAAATGTAACACAACAACTATGTGAATTTGAGCGGCATTGTGGCTCAGTAAAACAGGCGTACGGGTCGATCGATCACGTTTTAAGCTGCGTTTGCAGCGGTTGGTCCGTGGATGGGTGACCATTTTTACATATCATCACTATTCAGGACCCCTCCGTGCCTCGGAAGCATGTTAAGCCGTTGATCCCGGCTGTCATTCATGGATCTTTGGCAGTCGATACGGGTACTCAGTAGCCCGAAAGTCTGACAACACCCACCAGTTACTGTGATCCAGTTACTGGGTACGCATACGGTACCCAGGAGGGCGGGTAAAGTATGCCTACCCAGTAAGTCCAGTAACTGGGTTGTGGAGGTCAGATAGGCCGTCGCTTCATGTAAAATACTGGTATTCACCTGCATCCGGTGAGACTGGGAGTCGACCCCAACGTAGTTTGGCTAGGCAGATTCAACTCCAGTCGGGGGTTGCGGAAGGATCGTATGTTCCCGCGACCCCTGGCGTGGTAGTGAGATGGAACACCGGGGTTGTTTTTAGTCAGTACGACTCTGACATATCAGACTCTAAGAAAGTGGAACGGACTTGTGTAAAGTACAATAAACACTATTCTAAGTTTCAAAATAATTATCACGTAAAAAATTAAGTTAGATTAAAATTGCTTATTAGTCTTATAGGCTAGAATGTAATTAGTTATTAAGAACCTGGTTCTTTTTAATAAAGGATAAAAAAGTAAGAGTCTGACACACCCTGCCGCCCGCCCTAGTGCGGCGGACATCCATGAGGGTTTTCCACCCCGGAAACAAAAAAAAAGGCAGATTGAACTAGGCGAATTTGTTCCAACGTGTGTTACATTTCATGATACTTTTCACCAATCTGTCAATATAAATAGGTATATGTTGTAGTCTTGTCTAGATAGTTAATATAGGTACCTTGCAGGACCTCCTGCGAACAGCAAACAAGTGGTGAAGGCTCCTACAAACGGGCGCGACACGCGATAAAATCGCGCGTGACAGAAAGTGCGCGACTTGCGGTGCCTTTGTGTCGCGCGCGATTTTATCGCGTGTCGCGCCTGTTTAAAGGAGCCTTGACTTAGGTATATTATCGCAGTGTGGGCATACAAACTATTCTCTAATACTTTGTGGACTCATGAATAATGGATTCTTGCATATCTCATGTAATAACATCAAATAAAAATGGCTTTATGTCGAACTCCACGTTTTAATATCGGTTAGGTAATGTTGACTTACAATGTTTTAAAACAGTGAGATGGATCCTACAATATTATTGGTCGATCCGTCAAGTCTTTCTTAAGTGCTTTTTAAGAAATCTAATATCAGCGACTGTTCTTCATGCGTTGAAGCGACCCACTTTTATTGTCCTTTTATATTACTTAAGTGGTGTTATAGAAGTTTATTGCTGTTCTCTTTAAGACCGCAATAGTCTAGGTCATAGTTAGACATTCAAACTTTGTTAGAGTCGGCTTTCAGTCTAATCAGATGTGACTGAATTAGTGTTACAAGTTTTAAAACCAATTTCTTATCAAATATCTGCTACATACTTAGATATTCTAACATTGTTAGAGTTAGCTTTCAGTCTAATCAGATGTGACTGAATTAGTGTTACAAGTTTTAAAACCAATTTCTTATCAAATATCTGCTACATACTTAGATATTCTAACATTGTTAGAGTCAGCTTTCAGTCTAATCAGATGTGACTGAATTAGTGTTACAAGTTTTAAAACCAATTTCTTATCAAATATCTGCTACATACTTAGACATTCTAACATTGTTAGAGTTAGCTTTCAGTCTAATCAGATGTGACTGAATTAGTGTTACAAGTTTTAAAACCAATTTCTTATCAAATATCTAGTACATACTTAGGTACCTAATATGTCTTGGTTGTCAGACAACAGGCACTACTTGTAATTAATTATTTCGGAAACTTGTAACGCAAACTATTCTAAAAGCTAAGTGATGTTGTTTTAGGATACCTATTATACATTTTATGAATAAGAACAGCCGGGAAGTAAACAATACCTTTGGCAGGAGTTACCCAGGGAATATTACCCGGGAATTTAATATTGCTTGCGTTATTTTAATAAAATCTGCAGTAATTAATCAAGTAATTAGCAGGCGAGTTTTAAGTAAAAGCGCATAGTGAAATTTTAAAATGTTCGATGCTTTTCACGGTTCAATTGTCGGGATATTGCGCAATGAGGCGGGACAGATCCGGCGCACATCAAAGGAACTTGCTTCAATTTCGAACGTCTTTTCATTCAGTTTTATTACTAAAAGTTATTATTAGGCTCCTTACTGGTTATCTTTAAGTAATTTTGAACAGAAAAATACGAGGTTTCTTTTGCAGTTACGCAAAGTGACTATGTATTTAAGAAACAGAAAAGTGAAGAAAGTTTAATCAAACTAAGTTCTGTTAGCACATTTAGGACTTTAGAAATTATGTAACCCGTATTTGGATTGGATACTTAGTCAGACATTTTTCTGGAAGAAGTTAACAAGCACTAAACTTTCTATAACTAAAACAGATAAGTATGCATTGTTGGAAATTTTAAAATATTGTTTTGGAATTTGTGGAAACGTATGGTTTTAGAGAATTCTATAGCTAATATCTTCTCGACTCTCATACCACAGTGTCTCAAGACGAAAGTCTTTGACCGGTGCGTGTTAGCAGTGATGACCTATCGGACTGCTCAGAATGGGCCTCATTAGTAGGCTGAAAGTCACCCAAAGGGCATTGGACAAGGCTATGTTTGCAGTTTCCCTACGTAATAGTTTCTGAAATAAAAAGATCCGTATATCGTAGGGGAACTAAGGTAACCGACAAAGCCCGAAGTAGCCCGAAGAAATGCCGAACTTAAGTGGTAGTAGGCCGGGCACATTGCTCGCAGAACAGATGGCAGATGGGGTCATATTCTACATGTCAGTCATCCAAGTCACCTTAGTTTAAAAGAGTTTATCCATTCTTCTTTCTTTAAATTCAACCTGCAACTTGCAAACCCTATGAGATATGACAATAAATCTGTGAACCAAAGGCAAAGAAATAATCAAAGATAATTCTGACAAACTTTTCAGTAAGTATAAATTTCTTCAAAATAAAATAAAAAATTCATAAAATCGTCAAAAAGTGTACCAAGTTGTCATTCTTTAAGTTTTAAATACGCATTGACGAATTTCTCGTGAACATCGCTCTGAATGGAACTTACGTGGGTGTCAACAACTTTTTCGATATGTGTGACGTGACGTGTTAAATCGTTCATATCGTATTAGACGACACTTGCGGTTACTTTATTTATGTAATTGTAAAGTCATGGTAATCTTTTAACCATATTTTTTTTAATAATAGCAATCTCAATTATCTGTGTTCAGGTAGAATATGAGAAGTTAATTAGTCGCTTCGCCATTGTTAAAACAATTTAAAACATAACTACGATGCATTTAATTCAGAAAAGCATACAAATTAGGGCGGGCGGACTGGTGAAAAAACCTCAATAATGAGGTACCTACCTGTGTAAGTACATTACAACAATGCAAATATTGATACAGCTTCAATACTCATTTTACAATACATAAGTGCAATCAATATTTGAGTTTAAGGTGATAATAAATAGCTAATAAATCACTCAACATCTGACTAGCCTTTTTCCAACTATGTTGGGGTTGGCTTCCAGTCTAACCGGATGCAGCTGAGTATCTAGTACTAGTGTTTTACATGAAGTGACTGCCTATCTGACCTCAATAACCCGTTACTGGGTAATACGATACCCCTTGGTAAGACTGGTTATCTTTCTAAGCTTGGTAAGACTTTCGGGCTTCTGACGACCCGTAACGTCTGTCAAAGATCCACGAATGATAGCCGGGTCCAACGGCTTTACAGATAGTCACCCATCCACGGACCAACCGCGGCAAGTGTAGACTAACCTGATCGATTGACGACCCGTGCCGCTGTTAAGCCCCATAAGCTAATAATATAACTAATAATTATTTAGAGCTTATACACACGCACAGAGCAGTAGCCAAGTGGTAACGGCCGCGACTTACGAGTTGTAGGTCGTAGGTTCGAACCAAGACAGGCGCTTTACTTTGTGTAAATTATTTCATCACCACTGCTCTCAAAACGGTGAAGGAAAACATCGTGAGGAAACTGGCATGTCCTAGAACCAAAAATTCGAAGCCATGTGACATCTACCAACCTGCACTGGACCCGCGTGGTGGATTACGGTCCACTCCCTCTTACAGAGAAGAGGCCGATGTCCCAGCAGTGGGAAAATTATAGGCTGATTATGTATGTATATATAAATATATATACATATATATAACACGACCGGCACGTGATAGCGGCAGAGGAAACTGCAGCCGGCAACACCCGTCGACGGCAGCCGCCGACAATGTGCAGCTCGTGTATTTGAGCACCTTACTCACGAGCCGCACGTTGTTTTAGATACTGCAGTGAGATTCTGTAACCATCTCACCGTGAAAACTTGGGTGAAGTGAGCGTGGAGTGAGCTGTCAATAGTGTCAATTCCTAGCAAAAACAAACTCACATCACCTAAGTTGTCACGGTGAGATTTTTACAGAATCGACCGGCTGATTCTTTATTTGTAGAAACCTGAGTGTAGGTCGTTCCATCATATTTTATTTCTTCAAACCATTCCAGGTTTATCAAGATTTCAGGATTAAAGGTGTCGTCCGTCCGGTTTTCAAACGAGTAAAGAACGTATTTAGAAAATGCGCCGCCGCCGCGCCGCGCTGCGTGTACCAGTATTCCAACAATGCAATTTTTCTTCTAGCTAGCTCTTTCATAAAGTGATCAAAACAATAGCTGATAGAATACCGTTTTAGTACATTTCTTAACTGTTTCAGACTGGTAACTTATCAGTTACCAGTCTGAAACAGTTTCTTCTCACTATATCGTGAGAAATACGATATTGCTTGTAACCGAACTTTGTAATAAAGTGTATATTCTACATGACACTAATAACTGGAAAGATTTAATAACACAGAAACACGAGAATATAATTCACAAAGGCATTCATTGGTTTTGTAACTCAAACTCCCATTTCCAACCTCTCTTTTGTTAACGGAGAAGCCTTAAAAGGTAATAAATTCATACCAATATTATAAATTCGAAAGTAACTGTCAGTCTGTCTGTATGTTACCTTTTCACGCCTAAACCACTGAACGGATTTCGATAAAATTTGGCAGAGAGATAGATTGCATACCGGGGAAGGACATAGGATAGTTTTTATCCCGATATTCCCACGGAATCAATACTTATGCGGGTGAAACCGCGGGGCACTGCTAGTGTTATAAAAATTCTAAATATAAAATACGATGTTATAAAATGGGACTTTGTGATCTAAAAAAGCCCAAAGGGCTGTAAAATTTCGTGTCCGCAAAAAGCCGGCGTTTATTAAACCAGTATTAATACGAATTGGTGGACCTCCGCAAAGAGCTGTATGCTACAAGTATTATGATCACTATGGTTATGTATTCTATGTTCTATGTTATAGGTTTGGTTTCCTTCAAAAGGACCATTGTGCATGATGATTATGTATTAAACTAGGGTTCAATTTAGCAAACCATTGAAAGTCAACTACATTCAATCCATACTAATATTATAAATGCGAAAGTGTGTCTGTCTGTCTGTCTGTTACTTCTTCACGCTTAAACCCCTGAACCGATTTAAGTAGATGAAAGGACAATGGATATTTCTGTATGGGACCCGTACCCAAAAAAAATTTGACTGTAGCAATATGAACTATATCTATATTTTATACCCTCAGGGAGTAGTTTAATTAATCCTAAGAAAGCATGTCTGAATTCACTTGGAGAAAAAAGATATTTGAGGAAGTTAGATTGATTTTATAAAGGGAAATATTTAACTTATCCTCTAAAAAGTTATTGACCTGCTCATGATGAACCCTTTTAGCAATTAATGAATCTCCAAAAACTTTTCTCGCTTCTAATAAAAAAAAAATATTGAGTGTCTTTTTAACTTTCTGGCCTTTTGTCACAGTTGGTGGTAGTAACTAAGCTAGGGTCAATCAATAAAGTCAGCCTATCGCAGTCCACCGCTGGACACAGGCCTCTCCCTACACAACATCCTATCCTCCGACTTCCACATCCAGGCTGTCCAAGCCAACTTTTTGAGGACGTCTGTCCATCTAGCTGGGGGGCGTCACACACTACGCTAGCCGATACGCTCTCTCCACTCCAGGACTCGTCTGCTCCACCGGCCATCGCGATCAGTCCTTCGACAAACATGGCCAGTCCACTGCCAATTCAGCTTGCTTACTCTGCAAGCTGGTGGCATACTCCTTCACAACTTAGAGAAGCGAACATTCCATTAGTTTGGACTCGGCAAGGCGTGCGAATTATACTTGACTTTCGTCTTGTCCAAATTCATGCCGAGACCAACCCACCGAGAGGATCCATTTAGGCTATGCAGCATCTAGTCTAACGAAGGTGTGATAACGGAGGTGTGAGATTTACTCCACGTTTACGTTGATACCCTGTCTAGTTTAGTCCAGCGTCTTAAAAACGTCCTCTAACGCATTCGTGAACATTTTCGAGTGAATTCAGACATGCTGTCTTAGGATTAATTAAACTACTCCTTGAGGGTAATAAAGATCAACATAGTTCATAATGCTACAATTAACTTTGTGTCTATGTACTATGTATGTCTACCCATTCTCCTTTGGTATAGATATAGTTTGAGTCCCGGGTAAGGGCATAGGATAGTTTTTATCCCGATATTCCCACGGGATCGACCCTTATGCGGTTGAAACTGCGGGGCGTTGCTAGTTGTAACATAAATAAATAAAGGTATTTACAAGGCAGATGTGAGTGGAAACACCGGGAGGGGACGACCTAGAAAGACAATAATTATAGTGACCTTATTGGTGATGTGCTTTAGAAAGGTCAGCCGGTCGATTCTGTAAAAATCTCACCATGAAAACTTAACTGAAGTGAGTTTGTTTTTGCTAGGAATTGACACTATTGACAGCTCACTCCACCCTCCCTTCACCTAAGTTTTTACGGTGAGATTTTTACGAGATTTTTACAGAATAGCACTACAGGTGGGTAGTACTTGCAACCGGCGTGTGTGTATGACTGGTCATACACACATCGTACATCTGGATGTATGAACGTAAACGAAGTAACGCCACGTGTTATGATCCTTACATAAGTATCATAGCAGGTGGCGCCACCTGTACGATCCTTAAATACTCCTTATGTACTTATGCTATGATACTTATCATAGCAGTTGGCGTTCTGTAGTATCTGCCTGCCCACCCATATGGGAAGAAGGCGTGAGTTTATCTATGTCATCATCTGCCTAGCCTTTTCCCAGCTATGTTGGGGTTGGCTTCCAGTCTAACCGGTTGCAGTTGAATACCAGTATTTTACATGAAGCGACTGCCTATCTGACCTCCACAACCCAGTTTACTGGGTGATACGATACCTACTGACTGAGTGAGACTGCTTGTCAGACTTTCAACTGCTTGTCAAAGATACACGAATGACAGCCGGGACCAACGGCTTAACGTGCTTTCCGAGGCACGGAGGGGCGTGACCCCTCCGTGCCTCGGAAAGCACGTTAATCCGCATGTAAAGATGGTCACCCATCCACAGACCAACCGCGGCAAGCGTAGCTTAACCTGATCGATCGCCCTGTGCGGCTGTTATTATTTAGCCACGCGCCCCTCTCGGGCGTGAGTTTATCGATGTATGTATCAATAAATAATATTTGTCTAACAGACCCTGTCTGAGTTAACCTTTACGAGTAAAGTTACTATTATAAGTCTGCAAGATAAACAAAATTCGATGAAAATATTTGCCTTAGCAAAGTCTCAAGGAGCAGAAAATGTTGTCAGAGTTAGGCCGTGTTCGACCTGACGAATAAATTCGGTAGACAATACACGCTAATGAATAAAGTTGGCTTGTTAACGAACCTACTCCGGAATTTCCATTTAGAAGTGTTCGTGTTTTATCGTAAATACACTGCATATTTTGGTTCGTGGTCGAATAAAACTTTGTACATTTTATAAGGTGGTTGCTTACCAGTTAACCACTGTTTAATATGATAGGGGGAGTTGTTAGAAGAACAAATGTAAAGCTAATAATCAAAATCCAGTTGCGGCATCGAGTGTTGCCCCGGTCGCCGACATCCCGGTCGCTCCTTGATCCCATCCAATTGGCAAAAAGATCTTTATTGGCTCAAGCCGGATACCAATTCGGTGAGGATCAATCAAATGGACTACTGGAGTGATTGTTACTTACTATTGAAGATAGATGTGATTAAATGATTTGATACATTGTACACGAATATTATTTTCGCACAACTTAATATTAGGTGATTAGCGAGGTGATTAACGACGAGGCGTGCGTAATTATTATTGGGGAATATATCGAATATTGGATTTATTTGATGTTTGTGTACATTGGACTCGCGTTTGCTGTCGATTTTTAGTCTTCTGTATATACAAAGGAAAATTCAGAAAGGGGGATTTCATTCAGGAATTCTGTAAAATATGCGCAAACCAACAAAGTGTAGCTTTCTATTTGTTGATATCATGTTTTTAAAGAAATGTAATTCAAGCATCCGAAATAAAAGCATATTCCCGAACGCAACCAGTATTACTGGATATAATTAAGATTTATTTAATCAAAGGTGCAAAACCAATTTAAAATTTGCTTTAGTTGGAAGCGCTGACAGCACACTAGGAGATCAGATAGATTAAGTTCTGGGTCTATTCATTAATCGTTAGCTTCAAACCGCACAAGAAAGCATTGGGAGTCCATTGTGTACGAAGTTTCCAGACATAATGTCACAGACACACAGTGTATGGAAGATAGGTTAAAGCGGGTGTACACGAGATACTCACTTCTTGAGGGTTATATCAAACTGCCAATAACATTATAATAATAGTCCTCCAGACCGACTTGGTCATGGCGACCATTCTCAGCAGAGGTCAGCCATCGGCGCGGGAGATAATTATGTGCGCAGACACAGGTGCACTGTCTCTCACACTCATAATCCGATGGGATGGCAATCTAACATAACCGGACAATAACAATATAATACACAACGACAATATACACAATAACCAATAACGATAATATAGTTGGTACTCATTTGATGCTTAGTCCGACAAAGACCGCGCTTTAGGTCATGTAGTCGCCCTACATGACCTAAAGCGTGGTCTTTATCGGACTGCATAGAAAATAAAGAGAAGCGCGATGTAACAACGCTGGTCATTTATTGGAAAATATGAAGCCATCATCTAATTATTACAAAAAATCTATTGACTGGACTAAAAAATTAAAACACTAGTGCTTTAATGTGTTGCTTGTAGAATAATCTGACCAAAAAATCATAATGATTGTATGTATATTAGTACCTATGTTTTTATTGTAAAAATAAAGTTTTTAGAGGTATCTTCTAGATTTTTTTCTATCGTATCAAATTAGTTGTAAGTATTATGTTTTCAACACACTATCTAGGTACCTAGCATATATTCTGAAGAATATCATGTATTTTTCTGATTTTGTTTACTGTAGTCGATCATATAGTTTTATTGTTTCTAAAACTTGTGTTTTTTTGAATTTGGGTCCTGTAAGCCCCTTGAGAAGTAAGCATCTTCTAGTGAGTTCGTGTATATCAAGCTACTTCAATCCTTCAAATTTCTTTAAAAGATTTTCAACTTTATCGCTAAAGCATAAGGTTCAATGATTGGGAAAATTTGACAGTTTCGGGTAGCTTGATGTGCTGGCGTCTGTACATCAGGCTTAAGTACAGACGGAATTAGTTCGCATTAGTTGTTATAAAATGGCTGCGGGATGCGTTAACTAGCTGTAACACGACGCAATGGCGTCTGCGCGTGGGTATCGTTTACGCAAATTGTTGGAGGATGTAGTTTAAGCGAAACACTTCGTATTAACTGTATTAATACGAAAGTGTTGCGTTTCTGTTCACGACCTGTTAAAAGTTAATGTAGATATCCTACTTTGGTATATGGCAATAGATGCTCATTGATGAATGATGACAGGATATCGTATATTTAAATAATGTTCATCTTGCAACTATAATATGCTTAGAAGCTAAGCAGGCACTTTACTTTGTGTAAATTATTTTATCACCACTGCTCTCAAGACGGTGAAGGAAAACATCGTAAGGAAACCGGCTTGTCCTAGAACAACAAAAATGGAAGACATTGTGATATCTGCCAACCCGCACTGGGCCCGCGTGGTGGATTATGAATCACTCCCTCTCACAGAGAGGAGGCCTGTGTCCCAGCAATGGGAACATTGTAGGCTGATTTTGCATATGCTTAGAATTTGTGAGTGATTTTGTCAAGTTTACGGGAACATTACCTAAACTATGCGAGAATTACGAATTCAAAATCCGTACTAAACATGGTCAAATTCCACCTAAACCAATACTACAATTTCATTAAACAAAAGTTTAGCCTTATAGTTTAGCGTAATAATATTCTAATTGCTTTGGAAGCGTCCATTACTCTGGAGCAGAGTAAGTTTGCATTGGATTCCAATTGTATTACTACAAATTTGCATCGAACGCAAACAAACCTTATTAGAAAATTAGTTCTAATTGTCTGCAAATATCTGCAACCGTCTGCCTAGCCTTTTCCAACTATGTTGGGGTCGGCTTCCAGTCTAATCAGATGCAGCTGAATATCAGTATTTTGCATGGAGTGACTGCCTAGATAGGCAGAAACCCAGTAACCCACCCACCAACCACCACGTACCACGGTAACACGATAACACGGTCCCCTTTATAAAACTGGTTGTCAGACTTTTTGGGCTTTAACTATCCGTAACGACCAAGATCTACTAATGACAGCCTTGACCAACGGTTTAATGTATTTTCCGAACTACGGAGAGGTTCGACCCGTGCTGCTGTTATCACTTAGCCACAAACCGCTCTCTTATATACAGTATGTTAACTAACAGAGGGCGTTCCCGTTAACCCGCAATAGTATAGCATCCATACATGCTAAAAAAAATATTACCATTCGAAAATAAAATGTTTTTATATTTTTTTATATTAAAATATTCACTAAAAATCGTAAATTGATACGTTAAACAAAAAAACACTCTGTACACGCGTACTTGAAGGACAGCAATGTCGGAATTTATTTAATTAAATAAATTAGAATTAATTAAATAAATAGAGTATCAATTTACGATTTTTAGTGAATATTTTAATATAAAAAAATATAAAAACATTTTATTTTCGAATGGTAATATTTTTTTTAGCATGTATGGATGCTATACTATTGCGGGTTAACGGGAACGCCCTCTGTTAGTTAACATACTGTATAACTTGAGCCAAAATTATGGTCTATAGAAATTTCTGTCTATACTTCTACGAGAATAGCCGATGATGCGAGGATAATCCGGTAGGGAGAAGTTTGAATAAAAATTGTAATTAGGAACACAATGAGGAAGTTTCAAGGAGCAAAAGTCAATATTGGTGCGGTAGTTTGTGCCCAGTTACCGGGGCGTGTCTGCCGCCGCTCCACGGTGTACACACGGACTTCACGTTCATCAAACTAATTTTGGATATTTTGGAAATTCCTCATCGTAGTTCATTGGTTTTAATTGGATGACTGCTTTTGCATCGGTATGTTATGTAGCTCGATTCGATCGTTTACGGCTGATATTATGTTGACTTTGGAGCAATTTATAAGTACCTATTGCTCCAAGAACCCAAATAACAAAAGACAAACAATACCTATATTAGCTGCTCATTGATTTACTAACCTACCTAAACTGTAAAGGCATTAATTTACTTGGCATGTTGGAAAAAGTTTTGTAACTGACACTTATAACAAGTCTAAAAAGTTGGAGAGTACTTTTCTTTTGAAGTTTAGAAAAGAGAGTTCTACTGTACGAAATTGCTTTAATAAACTTTAAATAAACTATCGCTTCAATAAACCTTTAATAAACGATAGCAAATGTTGATTCTCACATGCTTCTCTACAATAGCGCCAAAACGTTGGCAATTCTGTGTGTCGATACGTAAAGTATTGTCAGTGGGCAGCATTCCAGCGAACCTGCAGTCCACGACGTGCAATTCATTCTAGTTTAAAATGGGTTACTCCATTTCTCGCTGACTACGCGGCTCCATGACAACTCCCGCCCCTGGCCGCCGGGTTTGTTTTTGCTGAAAGATATCGACGCGATTTTAGAGTTTTGTTCGCGGATATGTCCTGAGGGACATACTTTACGCCGCGTAACTTGGACTTGTTGTTTTGTATCGGATTTTGTAGTTCGCGCTGTTGTTGGCAAGCTTTGACGGGACAAGCTTTTTTATTGTGCGGACTTCACAACTTTGCATTTCCTCTAAACTTCGTTTCGGTCCAACTTTACCGAGCATATGACGCACGTGTGCCAACGGTTTCATTTTATGAAGGTATATCAATTTCATAATATAACTCTGGTCCAATCGCGAGGTGTATTACGTACGTTTACAAGATGCGTGATCGGAATTTCCCGTACGGCTCCGACACTTCCAATACATATTAATAAACCTATTACGATGACGTGTGGAAAGGGTGGTTAACACACGAATAAAACCACATATTCATCTCAGTTTTTCCTCACGATATAATGCAATCAAGACTGCTTACATGTGCTTGTGTAAACTAATCCCGTGAACTGACTTTGATGGAGTTTCCCCAGTTCGAAAGTTTATTCTTTAAGGAAGCTTTGGAGCTATAACATTTAATGTTATCCCTTAGGGGCTGAGCTGAGAACGGCATCGTGCAGCTACTCAAATGGGGTTCACTCAAAAATTCAGTATTTTATATTGTTATCGCTTCTTCCTCTTACGGAACAGTTCTGCTTGGAGTTTTGTGCCGAAATATTGTGGCGCGACATTGTATCTCTTTTATATCAAATATTTACACATTTATAATCACTTTGCCGCTGTCATTAATATGTGTTAACATGGTGGTAAATTAATGGTTTATTGCAATTCGATATTGAGAGTCAAATAATCCACAAAGGTAAGTAGAGTATAATGTCATTAATTGCATTTAAAAAGATTTTATATGATTTACCAAGTGTGATTAACCAGCCTATAATGTTCCCACTGCTAAGATACAAGCCTCCTCTTGGTGAGTAGGAGTAAGTCGTAATCCACCACGCAGTATATTAAAGACCCGTATCCGTGTTACCGGTTCTCAGCAAGGTGTTTGAAAAGGTGATGCTGAACCAAATGCTCAATCATTTTAACACCAATAAAATATTACATGACCAACAGCATGGTTTCACCAAGGGACGTTGTACGACTGATACGACTGACGTGTTACCTTATTAATACACATACTTACGTTGAGTTGTTGAGTATTATTGACATTGTTTGTGCTCAAAAAAAAACCTATCGATCAATTTTGTAAAAGTCTCACTGTGAAAACTTAATGCTTGGCCAGCCTGGCAGCGCGGGCGCGGCGCGGCTTACTCAAACATAAGAACTTCATTTGAGTGTCCATAGTGGGTACGCGGGCGCGGGTAGCGCGGCGGCGCGTGCTGCTTGGTGCGGGGAACGCACAGGCAACTCACGCCATAGCTCGTTCATACAAATGGCCGCAGTGGGTGCGCGAGCGGCCCGCGCGGGGACCGGAGTTCTCAAACTAGTTCGAGCATTTATCTAGTAAAATTCTTCTTCATCCATATTATATTTTGACAAACAGTGGACATGACGACACGCAGAACGCAGCCGCGATCGACTGTGGACAGGCAGATCGCGCGCGTTATCGCACTCGCGCCGCTCCCCGCCCCGCGGTGCCAGTCTGGCCAAGCACTTAGGTGAAGTGAGCTGTCGATAGTGTCAACCCCTAGCATCAGGTGGAAGGTATTACTTATTCCCAGAAGTCTTAAAGACACCCACGATAACAAAGTATATCTAAAATTCAAACTAAAAACGCTTTATTAAATCTGCAGCTATCATTTCCGAGTAAGAATCTTAGTCGTATTATAATTAGAGTTTTATTTAATTTCTAGTTAAAAAGCTACTAATTTTCTTTGAACCAAACCGTGGCAGTTGCTTTAAACTGAACTAGGAGTAAATAAGTGGAAACTGAGTAAATAACATTAATAACATCAATTACATAAAGTTTTTCGTTCCGGGACAGCCGGGACATTAAATTGTTCGTTGTCAGAGAAAAACTTGACTTAGATTTAAATGTCTCTTGGGTATTTAGTCTGGGACTCTGGAACTTGTTACAGGGAACTGAAAAGTTTCTGGAATATATGCTACACAAAAATATCGAAGATACTACAAGTTTGGTTTACCTTGTGCCTTTAGATTTATTGTTTCGTCTACAAGTTTTCATTGTACAGGGAAATGGAGGCTGTTTAACCTTTTGACCGCCACAGTCATGTATAGATGACAAACCAAAATGTGCCCAGCATGGCACGGTTCAACTACATGACAGACTTTGACGCCAAGGGCACGTTTTTGATTTTTTGACGTGTGGCAGTTAAAAGGTTAATAGTACTTTAAATACGATAGAAGTAAAGTTTGGGTAAAGAATTTATATCGTTATTTAGATATCTGCTTTGCAATTATTATGATTGATTTATTAATTTAATCTCTGGCCACACTGACGCGAATCCCGCGTGAGACATGAGCCTCGACTGCTCGCTTCGATTGTTTAAATAATTAGTAGCACGGACTATTCCAGCTTGAACTCATTCAATTTTGTCACGAATCCTGCGCGAGATTCGCTTCAGTATGGTCAGAGCATTTTTGAAAACTTTGAACCTATTCAATGATCTCAGCCTATGGCAGTCTACTGCTGGACATAGGCCACTGTACCACAACACCCTGTCCACCGCCTTCCGCATCCAGTCTGTCCCAGCCACCTTTTTGAGGTCATCGGTTCATATAGGTTGGTTGCGTCTCACACTACGCTTACCGATACGCGGTCTCCAATCCAGGACTCGTCTATTCCACCGAACTTATTACTACTTCAGTGTTCTCGTAATACAATAGTTTCCACACTGAGATTAACTCCAACGTTTTTTTTTTACCAATGTAACGAACCAATTATGAAACGTATAATAAAATAAAAACAGAACAATTGCGTTAATTTACGTTTGTTTTTGTTGACATAAAATTACGGTTACGAGTGCTACTGCATAACGGCACCGCATTACACGCCAGAACTTACAAACAAACCAGCGGGCTCTGGTTTTACACCCACTTGATACATTAAACCCTGCGTACACGTTGGGAAATGCAATCGAATTAAAAGTATCGAAAATGTACTTCTTAGTTGTGTTTCTAGCTACAACAGTGATTGGGGAATCGTAGCAAACAGTATAAAGTCAAAGTCAAATAATTTGTTTCAAAGCATATTAAAGGGACCTTTCTCTTGAGCATTGTTGTAGGAACAATAAATTTGTGTTTGTTCCTAGTATTTCTGTTATGGATGTCACTGTATTTTTTAACCAGTTTAATATTTATTTTATTTATTTATCCATTTATATCAGGCATCAAGGCCCATATAAACACATACAATACAATATTAATACAACATAAAAATACTATAAAAACATACAACATTATAGTTACGTTAAAAACTAAAAAAAACTAACGCACACGAAATGTCTGCGTCGTGTTTCGCTTATATTTTTATGTGCATACAAATGATTGTCATAAATGTACTGAGAAGGCACAGTCGTTATATTGATCTCTATACCTATTTGTCTCTGAGGAAGTGTCTGGGACTTAAAAAAAATAAAAAAAAATTAATAAAAAAATGGAAAAAAAATAAATATAAATGGAACGAATTGCCTTTTTTGTAAAATAAAAATTGTCTGAATATCGGCGGCATTTTCCCACAACAGAATACCGTACGATATCACACTATGAAAATAACTAAAGAAAACTAAACGGGCTGTCTTTAAATCATTTAAATCACGAATTTTCCTAACGGCGTATGCTGCAGAGCTAAGCTTTTTTGACAATAATTATCTATATGGCATAACATTGAATGCCAAGCTTCAATGGGGCCCCCATTGAAGCTTGGCATCCAATGTTATGCCTAAGAATACTGTGGTATCTTCGGATTTCAACTCTTCGTCCTTAATGAGAACACTAGTTTCTACTTGTCTATCGTGGGGTATCGTAAACTTAATAAATTTTGTTTTTTTTTTCGTCAAGAAGTACGTTATTGACATTAAACCAGTTAACTACTTTTGCAAGGGCATTATTTACACTGTCAGTAAAGTGTCATCTGCAAACAACACTATATCATATTTATCCCTTATGAAATATACTCGTATATATACCTAGCTACTTTTTGATCAGAAAGTCCAATATTAAATCATCATCATCTGCCTAGCCTTTTCCCAACTATTTTGCGGTCGGCTTCCAGTCTAACCGGATGCAGCGGAATACCAGCATTTTACATGGAGCGACTGCCTAGCTGACCTCCACAACCCGGTTACTGGATAATACGATATACCCCTTGGTAAAGTCCAATATTAAATAATGTTTTTAAATTATTATCGTCGCAATGTGCGCACGGCGACATACCAAGGTATAAATTTCCAGAATAAGCTGACTTCTCATTGTACAAAACGTCTACGCAATTTGAGGTCAGCTTAAACTGGAAATGTACCTGTAGCTTGTTATGTCGTCATGTGTACCATGCAATGATACAAAATCGCACAGAATAATTTAATAATAACAGATAAATCACATTTCTGTTCATTTGCGATTGAAAAGTTAATCATTGTTTGTTAACGGAATGTTGATCAAATAAATCTAAATAAATACAATTAGGTCAACAACTGTTGTATACCTAATAATTAACAACAATGAAGTTTGATGAACTCAAAATTATTGTTTCTCAACCCTTTTGTTTGAAGTTTCCCCTCTTTTTATTTGAATAAAATGATCAAAGGCTGTAAGAAATCACTTTGGGGCAATTAAGATAGGGACAATGAGTATTAGGGATGACCGTAACCCTCGATCATATTTTTTGTGCAAAATTATGATAATTGTAATGTTCCCGAAAAGATGCCGTTGACAACTATTTATGGCGAGCACATAGTACTTGGAAAAGGTTTCTCGTTGTCATAATAATACGATAAGGTCTTAAGACACCTTTATTTTTGCTTAGTGCCACATCAGCTCGCGAGTCAGTCTGTTTTTTTAGATGAGAGTTTTCCTGTTTGTTCAATCTTTTGTAATTGTTTGAGTTTATTGAAATGTCACTGTAATTATTGTTATTTGTTTTGATGAGCTGTAAGCCGTTACACGTGGGCAATATTCAATGATCACATCAATGTTAGATGTAATTTTGGTTGGAAGTATTATTTAAAGCAAAAACTGAGTCATGCTTTTACGTTTAACTGTTACGCTTTTATTTTACGGAATGGAAAGTACATGGGGTACTTTCCATTCCGTAAAATACATGGAATGGAAAGTACATGGGGTACTTTCCATTCCGTAAAATACATGGAATGGAAAGTACATGGGGTACCTACTTTCCATTTCGTAAAATAAAAGCGTAACACCTATAATTTTCTAACCAATGTTACGGAAGACATTACTGATTGAAAACTTACAAACAGACATACAACCATTTGTGCCACACACAGGCTTACACTAGATTTCTCAGAAAACAAAACAGAATATTCTATCGAACGACTCGCTATTTCAGTACAAAATATATATTATTCCGTAACCTACATATAAGTCACCGGCTTGCTTCCCATCACAGTAAGCACATACAGAGTTATAGGTACAACATACTATAAATAAAGGCTAAAAGACAACGGGCAGACAAAAGTTTACACACCTAATAAAATATGTGCTTTGAATCGTAAATAGAAACGCTCTGGAAAATGTGTTTTGGGAAAAAGTGAAAACTAAAACATAACTGTTTTATTGTACACTGGGCCGCAAAAAAAGCTGGTCGGTTATAAAAAAAATGCGATAACCTTTAAAATATTAGAGCAATCCTTTTAAAATAAATACTAAATTATAGTTTATTTCATTACAAATATAGGAAGAAATAAAGCCTTTTTATTTCTGTTTGGTGGTTGTATTAAAAACCATAAATAAAAAATTAAGACGATATTTAAATTTCTAACAACTTAAAACTATTTGTGTTAGTTTTTTTTCTGTTTATAAATATGGCATTCTTGTGCAGAAATTCATTATTCTGATCAAATTGAATTAAAACATGCCACTAACGCCTGACGAGTGTACCAGAATTCTGATAATGCTTGAAGACGGGCGCAGTCAGCGTTATACAGCGAGAACTTTTGGTGTGTCGCTATCAACCGTTCAAAGAGTGTTCCAGACATTTAGACCTGAAGGCTGAAAACAGTCCAAAACTCGGAAGGCAGCATCGAAATTCAAGGCTGATTTATATTAAAGAAAACATGAATTGAACTCTGTCTGGTGAATAGTAATGTTAGATAGGATCAGGCCGCAAGGGTTGAATAACGAACAACACAGATAAGATGAGTTTAAAACCGTATATTGGTTTATTACAGTCAGACATACAATGCACATAAAAACACAATGCACATAGAAACACAATACACATAGAAACACAATACACATAGAAACACAATAGAAAACACAATAGAGACAATAATCAAATAATCAACTTATACCAGAGTAAGGGCTTGAGGACTTCTTGCTGACTTTGAAGGCTGAGATCGACTATTCACTGTGATTAAAAACTGTGTCAAAATCCGCCAAAATGTGCCTTAGTTATATCATTTTGGATAGGCACAAGTAGTGGATTACCCTATACTTTCCCCCTTTCCTTTAGCCATATGTAGCGAGGAAGCAGACATTTCCTTGCCCCTCGACTCCCCGTTCCTCACCCCTGTGACCTCAATTCAGTTGGACTCGCCCAATACAGAATACAATGGCGAGTCTCGACCAATCACACGATTTGTTTTCATAATAGTTGGGACTTTGTCAAACTAACTTAGGCAATCAAGTTATGCTCTGTTCATATTTACTTTTGGTCTTAACATAACGACCGTTCAACAATAGAGCTTATGTAAATAGACATAGGACTTGATTTTACATTTAAAAGGCAAGTTTTAATCAATAAACAGTATGTAAGAAGCCGTGCTTCTTAACAAGTGTGTAGAAAGCTGTGCTTCTTAACATTTCCACCCCCTGTAGAAGGGTTCATCCGACTACATTCCCGTCTGTAGGAAGCACAACTACCTTTACAACAGGTCGACGCAGGACCCCATGGTTAGTTCTTACATCTATTACCCTTATTATAGAGTCCGCACCGGGATAAACACTTTTTATGACCCCTTTGGTCCACTGGTTTCGTGGTTTACTAGCGTCCACAATCACTACCACGTCACCCACTTTCACGTTTGGAACGTCACTAGACCACTTGTTTCGTCGTTGAAGCGTCGGCAGGTACTCGCGCAGCCAGCGCCTCCAGAAGAGGTCGGCCAGCGCGTTCGCCCGCCGCCATAGCCGGCGGGAGTCCAGGTCGACGGCGTGTCGACGTGTGCACGGCGCATCTCCCGCGGCAGTGCCCAGCAGGAGATGGTTCGGAGTTAGCACCACTGGGTGCTCGACGTCGCTGCTCACGTACGTGAGAGGTTGGCTGTTAACGGTCAGCTCGGCCTCAGCAAGGAGGGTGTAAAGGACCTCCTCGCGAGGGGCACGCTCTCGTAGCGTTGCCTTTAGTGCGTTCTTGATTGAGCGCACCAGTCGCTCCCAGCATCCACCCATGTGTGGGGACGCCGGGGGGTTGAAGTGCCAGGCAATCCCTCGCCCGACAACCTCACTGCTCAGCTTGTCGTGGTCCATGTCGCGCAAAGCTGCGCGCAGTTCAGCGTGTGCCCCGACAAAGTTAGTGCCACGGTCAGAGTACATGTCTGAGGGACGCCCGCGGCGCGCAATTAAGCGCCGCAGGGCGAGGATGGCTGAGTCGGCACTCAGTGACGCCGCCAGCTCCAGATGGACGGCGCGGGTGGTGAGGCAAGTGAACAGCACGCCCCACCTCTTCTCCCTGCGCCGACCGATAGCGACCTCCATGGGGCCAAAGTAATCGACCCCACAGTGGACGAAGGCTCTCCTTGTGATTTGCAGTCTGGCCACCGGAAGGTCACCCATCTTGGGTGTCACCGGCTGGGCCCTCTCTAGACGGCACCGTTGACAGGCCGCTGTGACGGCCTTGACTGTTGACCGCAGATTAGTCACCCAGTACTTCTCGCGGACTCTGTTCACCACAGCTTCTTGGTTGGCGTGCAGCGCCTCTACATGGTACTGTAGTAAGAGACGCCGCGTGAGCGCATGCTTCCCATCCAGGATAATAGGATGACGCTCGCCAAAGTTGAGCTCGCTACAGGCGCTTAGCCTGCCGCGCACTCTCACCAGTCCGTCGTCAAACAGCATCGGGTCCAGTGCCCGTAGTTTGCTGTTATTGGGCAGGGGGCGTGCCTCTCGCAACGCCACGATGTCGGCTGCGTAGCTCTCTGCTTGCGCCAGACGTAGGAGGCGCAACTCGGCCTCATGCAGGTCATCCATTGACACTGCGGATGTCTGACGCCGTTTGCGGCATCGTTCTAAAAATATGTGTACACGCACCATGACATTTACGGCGCGCGTCCAGGTGGGCAGCCTCTCGTACCGCAGCAGCGGTTCAGCCTGGGGTGCAACGGTGTGCACGCGCTGTACTCTCTCCAGGTCCTGCTCTGCCACCATGTCTCGGTCGGTGTCAGTTGGCCACTGCTCCTGTGGACAGCGAAGAAACGAGGGACCCAACAACCATTCATTATTATCATCAGGCCATTCCATCCGGGTAGCCTTGTCAGCGGGGTTCATTGCCGACGGAACCCAGCGCCAGTTGGCCCTCTCTGACCTCCTATCTATCTCAGCTAAGCGGTGTGACACGTACCTTTGAAACTCTAAGGCTTCTGAATTTATCCACTTGAGGACAGTTTTACTGTCTGTCCATAGATGCACACTACTGATTGCTGTTCCTAGCTCTTTGACAACTGTGTCAGCCAGTCTACAGGCTAACACAGCTGCTTGTAACTCTAGCCTTGGGACGGATGTTACTTTCTGTGGCGCTACTCTAGCCTTGCCTATCACTATAGCGACATCCCTATTCCCCTCCGAATTTAATCCTACTATGTAAGCTACTGCCGCATAGGCGGACTCACTAGCGTCGCCGAACACATGCAATTCTAGATGCTCTAACTGTAAACCATACCACCTAGGTATAGACACGTCTTTAAGGTGATTCAAATTATGTAGCCATTCAAACCATATTTTGGCTTCTGCATCTTTCAACTTTTCATCCCATTGAATACCCGTGTGCCATATCCGTTTCATCAGGATACGCGACTGTATGACACACGGATACAAGAAACCTAGGGGATCAAAGATTGACATGATAAATCTTAAAAATTCGCGTTTTGTTGGAACTACGTGTCCCTCTACTATAGCTTTAGGTAGCCGTTTGAAGCTTAAATCGAAGGCTAACTCGTCTGTGTTCGGTGACCAAATCATACCTAACGTGCGTTCCGTCGCACCTTCGCCCTTATCTAAAGAGACTCTGTTAGGCATTTCTGTACTTAGTTTGTCGCGCAGCTCAGGAGAGTTAGTGACCCACCCCCGTATATTAAACCCGCCTCTGGCGTGGACGTGAGTCACTTTCTCAATCAAATCATTCGCCTGCGCGGCAGACCAAGTACTGTCTAGGTAGTCGTCCATATAGTGTTTTTCGTGTATGGCGGCTACCGCTTCGGGGTATACATTTTTATGCTGACTCGCATTCTTATTTAATATATAAATTGCCGATGTAGGTGACGACACGGCCCCGAATATCATGGAGTTCATGACGTACACGTCAGGCTCCTTATTACCGTCAGCCGACCAAAGAAACAGCTGTGCCCCTCTATCTTGTTCTCTAATGAAAACACGTAGGAACATGTCGGCTATGTCACCGGTAAACGCTACAGGCCCTAACCTGAATTTGGACAGCACGCCTAACAGAGAGTTGAGCAAGTCGGGCCCAGACAATAAATTGTCATTCAAAGAAGTCCCATTGTAGCTAGCTGCGGCGTCAAAGACCAATCTTAATTTTCCCGGCTTGTTGGGATTCGTTACCCCGAAGTGGGGTAAATACCACACCGAATCGGACTTGACACCGCCCTCTACTTTACTCGCGTACCCTTCTGCAATTAATCTGTTGATTTGTGCTGTATAAGCTGAAGCGTACACAGCATCTTTATGTAACCGACGTTCTATTCCCGCTAATCGCTGACGTGCGTACTTGTAGTTGTCAGGCAACTGAAAGTTGTCCCGACGCCACAGCAGACCTATCTCCCATGCGCCGCTCTCTGTCTGGCGGCTAGTGGAGTCTAAAATAGCCTTAGCTCTTTCCACATCTTTGTGCTTTCTAGGCACCTCTGAAATTCCTATAGCTTCTAGCTCAAACTGTTTTTTAACTATCTCGTGTAAATCAATTGTTGATTCTACCACACAATTTAGAGAATGTTCACTACTATCGGAATTGCTACCTATAGGTCCGTGCACAACCCACCCTAAACTGGTCAAAGAGGCAACTGGCTTACCGGACTTTCCTCGGCGAGTCTCCTGGCTGATCAGTAGCTCCCAGTTGTCCTGACCCAGCAATAGCAGTGGTCTGGCTCCTCTCATCTCCTCGCAGCCCAAGTCGCGAATGTGGGCATGCTCCGTTATCACTGCGGCGGGCACTGTTTGCGCGGGTAAGTCCAGGCTTTTTATTGTACGACACTTCACTTTATGTGTTTGCCCGTTCGGTCCACGCACTGATACACTAATTATTTTTGACGTTTTGTCTATTATTTCTTGACCGCGCGCACTGTGTAAGGTTAGCGGCACTTGTTTGCCACTGGCATTTTCAGCTAATGAGTCGTCTATCAGTGAAACGGTTGCCCCGTCGTCCAGTAGGGCGTAACAATGCTTATCTACACCGTTCACTGTTACACACACAGGCATAATTTTCAGTAACGCCTTCCCAGTGTAATCACTAATATTCGTGACGCTCTCACTATCATTTTTCTTGTCGGCATGTAGCAATATGTGGTGGGCGTAATTGCACGACGCGCACCTACTTGCTCGACAGAAATTCTTGCCGTGTTTCTTTATGATACACTTGAAACACAGTTTATTTTGTTTGACGTGTTGCCATCTTTCGTTAACACTTAACCCAGTGAACTTTTCACACTTGGGTAACTTATGTTTTTCCCCACATAGCGTACATAGCTCCTCTGTTTCCTTAGCTGGCTGGTCATTATCGGAGTGAACGTGCAGCCGTTGAACATTTCTGGTCTGCTTTACAAACTGTACATTATTAGCTCGGGACTTTGTGGCGCTAGCTGACGGTGTGGGCGTGTTCATTTCCATTTGTACATAGTAGGACGTGGCTCGGGCTAGATGACTCAAAAACTCTGCGAGTATTTCTAAACTCGGTGAAACTCGCACATCTATGCCCTGGCTCGTCGCCATGCCCAATGCATAATCACCGTATTGAGCCCGCTGTACAGATGTAAGCTTATTTAAGAGTTCACTTACCAGCTGTGGGTTATTCAAATATCCATTGGCCCGTACGCTTTTCAGAAGCGACACACAATTTCTCACGGTTGTTGAGAACTTTCTTAGTTCACGACCACTTTCAGTTACTTTAGGTAATGCACGCACTTTCTTTAGGGCACACTCAAGCACTAGATTAGGATGCCCAAATTCTTCGTCAAGTGTCTTCATTATTTCCGCTGGGTTAGTAGAGGTGCGCAATAAGTCCTCCACAGCTAGCTTCGCGTCGCCTTGTAGTGATGTTTTCAAGCGAGCTAGGTTTTCGTGCGGCTTGAATTCGTACATTACCGTAGTGTCGTGGTACATATTCTTATACGACAGCCACTCTGCCGGGTCGCCTCTGAAGAACGGCAACTCGTAGGCTTGTTTTGGTACCGGTCGCGGACGTGCTAAGTTCGTTATAGCGTCCGCCAACTGGTCTATTTTTCTGTCACGTGACCTGCTCCTGTCCGCGTCGTCAGCGAACGTGTTTCCCCATTCAGGCATTTCTCTAGCCTGTTCTCTCACTCGCGGGGCACTGGCCGTAACTAAGGGCGTAACGTTCCCTAGGTACGGGGGTTCGCGGAACTGTACCGACGCGGGCGCACACTGAGGGAGCGCAGGTATATACTCGGGCGGCGGCACGGGTGCTGCCACCTCGCGGGAGGGCGCGGACACTTTACGCGGCGGCGACGGGTCGCGGCACACAGCGGGCGTGTGACTTTCACTGATAACGGGAGCCGTTTCTGTGACCCATTCCTCCACACGACGTGTTGTTCCCTCCTCCTCTGAGCCTGAGTCCTCTTCAGCAGCAGCGTCTATCTCAGCGAGATCGACTTCAAGCTTCTTCTTCACTAGTTTTTCTTTCATACGTACCAACTCACGCTCTGCCTCGTACTCGACCCTCCTCCTAAGGAAATCGGCGCTTCTGTGGCCGCTTTTCGAGGAGACGTGGCTTATCACGGAACTTGCCCTCTGTACTGTATCCGATCTCACAGGCGTGAACATATCTCTGTGGTCGATAACACGACCTCCCGCCAGTGGGATCACAGGGACTCGAACCGGCGTTGCAGTTGGTGCAACTGAAGAAGAGCCTGGGGCCCTTTCAGACGGCACCCCAGAGTCAGCTTCCAACTCTCGCCGCTTATTCATCTCTGTCTCTAATTTGCGTAACTTACTCCTTGTTGTAACGGTGCTTCTAACACTCATCTTATTGCGTGCTCTCTGATCCGGCAGCGAAGGACCAAATTGTTAGATAGGATCAGGCCGCAAGGGTTGAATAACGAACAACACAGATAAGATGAGTTTAAAACCGTATATTGGTTTATTACAGTCAGACATACAATGCACATAAAAACACAATGCACATAGAAACACAATACACATAGAAACACAATACACATAGAAACACAATAGAAAACACAATAGAGACAATAATCAAATAATCAACTTATACCAGAGTAAGGGCTTGAGGACTTCTTGCTGACTTTGAAGTCTGAGATCGACTATTCACTGTGATTAAAAACTGTGTCAAAATCCGCCAAAATGTGCCTTAGTTATATCATTTTGGATAGGCACAAGTAGTGGATTACCCTATACTTTCCCCCTTTCCTTTAGCCATATGTAGCGAGGAAGCAGACATTTCCTTGCCCCTCGACTCCCCGTTCCTCACCCCTGTGACCTCAATTCAGTTGGACTCGCCCAATACAGAATACAATGGCGAGTCTCGACCAATCACACGATTTGTTTTCATAATAGTTGGGACTTTGTCAAACTAACTTAGGCAATCAAGTTATGCTCTGTTCATATTTACTTTTGGTCTTAACATAACGACCGTTCAACAATAGAGCTTATGTAAATAGACATAGGACTTGATTTTACATTTAAAAGGCAAGTTTTAATCAATAAACAGTATGTAAGAAGCCGTGCTTCTTAACAAGTGTGTAGAAAGCTGTGCTTCTTAACAAGTAATGTGTTTTCGGACGAGTCGAGGTTCATGCTATACACGCACGATGGGAAGCAAAGAGTCTACAGAAGACCAGGAGAGCGCTATAACCAAGGTTCGCATTGAAGAGAAAGTGCCATACGGCGGAGGCTCCAAACACGTGTGGGCTGGAATTTCTTCCGAATGCTGCACCGTGGTAGTGGTAATAGGAAATGGTACTTTAATTTATTAACTACAGAAAGACACGCTTCGTGAACTGAAAGAACCACTGATAGAGGAATGGGAGAAAATTCCTCAGCATCGGCTCAGAAATCATATGGAAAGCATACCAAATCGTACAACCCGCTCGTGCAACAGCTCGTGGTGGCAATACAAAATACTAAGATGTGTAAATATTGCACATTTGATGCCGTAGCACATTTTTCGAAATCTAGTGAAAATGGCCATTTTTACTTTAACATTGATTTAGGCACTATAAAATTGTCTATAATACAGTCTTTATTTCATAGGTAGCCACAATATTTTAGATGTTATTGAGATTTTTGTTACCGACCCGCTTTCTTTGCGGCCCAGTGTATTTGCTTTATTTGCGTGTAGTTTATTCTGATATGGAATTTAAATAAGGATTGTTTTATTTATTACTACCTATAGTCCTATACTTTACTGTAATTCATAAACATTAAAATGCTAAAGTATATATACAATAAGTACATAACGCAACTAACTATTTACACTAGGTACTAAATTAAATTACTATATCTAACTAAATACCTATACAAAGAAATACAAAAAATCCTTTTGTTTTTTAGGTGTGAAAGTTCTCGCCCGCATCGATGTCATCTGGAAACGTGCCCAAAAGACTGGCAGCATTGCCATGTTGAATGGCAATGCTAATTCTTTGGCTAAAGAACGAGCCAGACCTCAGGTCTCGTGAAGTGTCGACCAGTCGGCAAGAAATTTCCTTATAAAGGAGACGCCTACTCAGGCTCCATGATCCGAGCGTTTCGATCCTAAACGGATAAAAACTGTAGTTATAGCAGCGACGTCAGCACAGCCAGCCGTGCTTGAAACGTGAAGTTTCACCCGGCTCAAGGGTGTCGACACAGGTTACTGTACTTAGTTTTAGAAAGGTACAAAAATATTTTTAATAAGAAAAAGTATTTATTGCGACTCGTACAGGAAGATCACAAACTAAATACAGCAAAATAAAAAACCAAGAAATATATAAAAAAAAGTAACAAAACAAAAATGAAACAGAAAGTCCTATACGAGGCCAAAAGGCTCCTATCTCAGCATGATGCTACGACATTTAAAAAATAAATGTTGCAGCGCTGGTATTCTGATAGGGCCCGCTGTGATGTCACGGGCATTTACAGAAATAAATAAATAGTATGTAAATAATAGCAAATAAAAAATAAATATCTTTCAATCTGCGCCAGACGTAACCTCATTACTTGTCTATGCCTTGAGTGTCAGAGGCACTCTAGTGTGTCTGTGGCATTGCTGTGACAGTGACAAGTAAATGGTCGCCGGCGCCGATCTTCCGGCGAGAAGACATTCCGTGGTTTAACTGAGTCTTAAAATATTCAAGGGAAAATAAGCCCACAAAACACAGAGGTTTTATAATACTTTATAAGTTAAATAACCCAGTGTGTATTATGATAAACTGCAAGTTTACAAAGTCGGTTCTCTGATCCTGGTAAAGTGGCATGCCGCATAACCAATACGACACGAATGATAAAAAACAGCAAAAAGTCGTTCATACTTAGTACGTTGAGACGGCGATATTGAAAGGATTAAATGAATAATTCAGTGACAAAAGTCGCGAGCGTCTGCCTGGCTCGCTATGCTCAGCTTTCTGTCAAAGTATCGTTAAAATGCACATATTTTATTTTTTTGTTTCACAAAAATAAATAAATACGGTTTAGGTGGTCTAACAACGGGATTTCGTACATATTTGGTACTTTTATTAAACAGTTTAATATTTTTCTAAATTGTTTAGACTGAAACTGCCAAATACCGCGTTTTTAGAAGATAACCCGAAGGACTGAAAAACCTCACAGGAAAACCTGATTCTGGTGGAAAGTCAAAGGTACCTATAGTGTGATATACCTTCCACAGTAGCAAAAGCAAGCGCTTTGACGTCATCATCATCATCATCATCATTTCAGCTGAAAGACGTCCACTTCTGGACATAGGCACCACCACTTTGAACGGTTCTGTGCTTCCCGCATCCAGCGGATTCCTGCGGCCTTCACAAGGTCATCGGTCCACTTTGTGAGTGGCATTCCAACGCTATGTCTTTCGGTACGCAGTCGCCATTCCAGAACTACATACACATACCACATCTAAGTTAAAAATAAGTCAATACCCAGATGAACTTTAAAGCGACGCCATCTCTAATTTAATAAGACCGCCCAATAGATTCAAGCGCTACCATTTTAGATTCAGCAATAACTCAGACTAACCAACATTAGGTACAACTTGGTGAATTAATCAAGTTCAATCGATCTAATCTCACAATCCGTTCGCATTACTCAACCTCTAAGAGCGCAATTCAATTTAGCGAAAGTTTCCGCGGCACAGTATTAATTAGTACTTCTCATATGCAGTGCTCGACATTAATCCAGTTGTTATCCGCGGATTTATGCGGCCGATAGTGTCAAGACTGTCCGATATAAGCCGTGGACTATGATACCCAAGGACTTTATCTCACTCGACCCTTTATGGGATTAACATAAACTTCTTCCAATATTGTCTTTATTTATCTTTATTCCAGATTTCGATGGGGTTTGCTGCTGTATGTGATGTTGTTTAAAGATCCCTGCTGTGTTGTTATTAGTACAATTCGAGTTTTAATGAGTTTCCCCAACGAGCACTAAAATTTAGCGGAAAATTTAGCGAATAAATTTAGCGGAATTGCTAGACGAATATTAGGTACATACGCCAGCACATCAAGCTACTACAATATGTCAAATTTCTTTAATAGATTTGCAACTTTATCGCTAAAGCATAAGGTTCAAAGTTGATTGGGAAAATTTTACAGTTTCGGGTAGGTTGATGTGCTGGCATCTGTACAACTAGCTGTGCTCGCGACTTCGTTCGTGTGCATGTCGGAAAACAAATTAGATTTCATGGGTTTTTTTGTTTCGTGGAACCCTAATTCTATTTCTTAAATAAAAGTAGTTTATGTTACTCCTCTATAACATCTGCTAACTGCCAGTAAAGTCCCGTCATCAGTCCAGCCGTTTTGGAATTGGTCGGAACAAAAAGTCAGTTTTTTTTTAAATAATTGTTTAATAAGTACCGTAAGTATATACTTTCATATGCATTTAGTAAAAAGCACTTATTTTGAAATAAATAAACAGACACTTTTTTTTATTTATTTGTCGATACCTATATGTATAGAAGAAATATGTGTTTTGTTCAAAATGTTTACAAAACAGCCCTTAGGGCTGATTTTTCCAACGCCAAATAATTTTATCCAAGGTATAATTTTGAATTTTTGACAGTTCTTCAATACAAAATCTGTCACACGTCAATTTTATTCCACGAATAAAAATTATCTCTCTATTGAAAAAGTCTAGCAACTATCTATGATTTACTTCACAATAAGTTTATCTCTTCTAAGATCGTCTAGAAACTTTTAGTTCATTATCCATAGTGATTACTAAATCTTTACCGTATGAATGATAGTTTGATTTTTTCACCTCCAAATTAATGCTCGATCCTAGTCATTAGTTAGGTATAGTATTTTTGTCTCACACAGCGACTCGCGCTTTATTTGTGATTAGCAAGTGTACAAATACGCTGGGAATGTGTGTGAGCGCAGAAGCTCTCTGTACCGTCCGAGACAATGATGAAGTCGGAAGTGTGTGTGTTATGTGCTGACGCTACTCGTTTTCAGGCACAGCGTGTTTGTAGACATGGTTACCACAAGTAAAACGCCCGTCGCTTTGTGAGACAAAAATACTATACATGGCTTTGGGTAGTCTGTGACATAAAGACTGGCGTAAGCTATTTTTATCCTATCCAAATCAAACAAGTGGTTTCCTAATTTGACCCGACTGACTTAAAACAAGTGAACGAATTAAAAAAATTGTCAGATAATTTTTGACGATGACATACTTATCATATTTTATCAAGTTCAGTAAGGCGATCCATTAAAACATTGCCCTATAAAGTACAGCAGCCCTAAAATCCAAAACTCTCTAGATAATTGCCGGCTGTCGTAGTCGAACAAGCGTCGTCACGGGCGTGACATTTGGCGGAATGACGTAGCAGATGTCGTGACGATCCCTGTCGAGCCTGCATTACGTCATCACGTGTCGTAAGATTCCGCTAAGAACGTGACTACACGATTCTTATGGTGTCATCCAGTTATCTTCCTGCTGACGACGTCATTATTCCGAAACTGTAGCAAGCTTCTTATAACAATCTTACTAAGTAAATAAAAATATAGTTGCCCATAGCCATGGTGTTTTATTTTTATAGTAGGATCACTGTTTCCTTTCGAAATAAATGTTATTACTGACATGAAAAGCGCGGATTCATGTGATTTTCTTCGACAAAAGACTTGATAAGATAAAAGTAGCGTTCTTACTCCAGTAGAACTCATTGCCACTTTTATTGCATTGTTGCTAAACGTACGAATATAGAGCGAAACGGATACATAAAATGGTAACATAAAGCATAATTACACACCGAATCACTTGTCATTGTATAAGACGAAATTAACGTCAAATCGTAACGAGTCGTAAATTACAGACTTAATTACGATTGTTTTAACGACTAGACGCGACGGCGAGGCATCCAAGAGACTGTTAGGCGACATGACGTCATTGTTATCACAGATGATGTATTATGGGTAGACGGTGACGGTGGATGTGTGAGCGCGCGATAAGCTATCGCCGAAGCTAATGATTCGTTGCAAACGAACTGGAGTCTGTCATCCGTCCATACATTCTCGCATTCACACAATTCGAATCAGCCGCAGTTGCGATAATGGCTCTAACGATCGCTGATATATCAACGAATGTGACACTTCTTTCAAAAAATCTTGAAACGTTATTGGGTTTAAATTTACTTTCTATAAATCTGAGCGATAGCACCTTTGTTACTCTTTTTTTAATGAGCAAATAAATCAGCTTTGTAGTCCTTTTCTGGACATACATTAAATGCTTATCCAAGAAGAAATTCATGGAATTAGTAATAGATACTTAATACATAATTTCAAGAACGGTACATAATACTATATCACAGGTAAAATGTTCATGTCGGGTATTGTACAGAATAACGTCTGACAGGCAGATACAACAAGCGAATAATTATAATCTGTTCTAGTAAGAGCTGAATGGCTGGCTGCTGCCACTCATTACAATTATGTGGTATTTGTTACAGCAATCCTACTTGTCCTTTGTGAAACATTTCACTAATTGTATCAATGTCTTTTTCGTAATCTAGATGGCAATTATGTATTATATTATATAAATGATATAATATGATGTATAATAAGTAAATTTAAGTTATCCTTACTCATTAATCATTAAGGAGTGTTCTTATAGCGAATGTGAATACCAATACAAACCATTTCTGGTTTAAAGGTACAAAACAAACATAAACCTGTAAAAAAAAGACTGTACGAATAAATAAAAAAAAAATAAAGCGGTCTGTATTTTTTTTTTTGTTTTACAAATTATACTGGCTGGCATGGACAGTGACGCGCAAACTGAAACGATGAATTCAGCACATGGTGCTAGACCCCCTAGTGGAGAAAAATTTCGTTAGTTACTAAAAAAAATCTGCTGTTTCATAGAAAAGTACAATACCTGCGCAGTTAATAAATAATTATGGAACAGCATTTTTTTTAAATAACCGATGCTTTTCAGAATTATTTACTGAATCCATAGTAACAGGTTACGCGTCGATGTCCACTGCCACTCTGTATTATATTTTATTTTATAATATTTTCAGCTTGACATGCTAGCTTATACTCGCATAAAAGTTTTCATATTTTCAAGAGAAGGGCGCACAAATCTTAAGTTCATGCTAACATCTTAATACCAAGCTTTAGTTGTATTAAGTATGATATACAAAAATAAATATCAGAACTGATGAAAAACTTTCAAACAAGTGAATGAGAAAGATAAACTCTGAAGCTTATTCGATTTAAGGCGATGAGTTAGCATCCTGTCAAGGTTAACGATGCTGTATTTTAATGAGCATCTAGACATTTTGTATCTTGGTCATTACGAAGAGCCAAAACAGAATACCTAACTAGGTATTTATCTATTTGAACCTTATTGTAGCTGGTACACTTTCTTGGTGTTGCCACTGAGTCGCTCTTAGGTCCACCACTCTTGTTCCACCACCTAAAATTCCCGCCCATTGTGTCACCCTATGTAAAATCTCTACATTAATATCTGTAGTTTTTATGGTGTAGGGACATAATAAAGAGAAGGTATAATATATCTATCTGATCCCACCATCGCCCTTTTACTACCGGACTATCAGACGTACTGCAGGGTACCATCTGCACTTGGTTGATATCCCGACCAGTTGTACCTACTCAGCGCTTCTCCTCCACATTTATTATGCGCAAAGACAAGGTGTGGAACTCTCTGCCAGCGTCTGTGTTCCCTTCGAAATTTAACCCGTCTGCCTTCAACGGTCGTTCCATCGTAGACCTCATCCATCGCTTTCCATCTAGCGTTATCGAAGTCAACCGCAGAAAGAAAAAAAAATCCCAAAATCCCGTAAACTTAGTAAACAGACAATTGCTCCATTTCTAAATCAAACAAATTAAGTCTACACCCAGAATTTCCAGATTTAGGCAAGATTTACCTACTTCACTTCACTTCACTTCACTTCACTTCCCCTCAATCACGCGTTACCGTGGCTGACTTGGAAATCTATAAATAGACTTCGAATCCGAGTCGGTCGGAGCAAAGACAATCTCCATAGATGGAGGTTCACGATCGGCTCAGATCTTAAGTGCGTTTGCGGCATAATGGTTCACTCTGCATCCTGCGCCGCATGCCCTGTCACCTGTGCACTTGATGATCTTATGATTGCGTCAATGAGCGGAGTTCGCGCAGCTGAATTTTGGGGAACTTTTAGCCATCTATACGCTAAGAAGAAGAAGATACCCGTTAATAAAAACTTAACTAAGTTAAACACCCACAAACAATACGCTATCCTAAACTATCATTACATAACGATAATATACCTAAACATATTTGGCAAAGATTTCATAATCGGATACTTTTGGGAGCCGACGCAATATTAGCGTATCGGATATTTTCGAAGGCAAATAGCTCAATTTTCTTCTGTGACATCTTGTTAGTGGCTTAAATATTGTTAAGTAATCTTGTTAATCTTGTTAAGTATTGTTAGTTATTGTTTGTGTTGTTGTTGTTGTTTGTTATAAGGAAAATATGCAAGATTTTTGTATAAGAGGTTTGGATTTTGGGATTTATTAGGATACAAATATTTAAGTATTACAATATATACAACGGATTAAAAACTTATATCCGGGCCAAACTAGAGATTCTCCAATGATTTTCTTACTCCCTCTATACGAAATTTTCAGGGGTGGAGTTTGATAAGTCTTTCTATAACGTTCACCCCTGAACCTGTACCAACATGCGGCGAGTTAAGGAATATATTTTACTTTATGGGTTGTCTGCCAGTCACGGTAATGTTTTTATGTAGATCGAGAAAAGTGTCATCATAAACCACTTATTAATATTTAACAGTCACCACCATACCATAGAGATTATTCACCGCATTATGTTAAAAGGATAATCTTGCGTGATAAGTAACTAAGTCTACGGGATTCTCTCACAAGTGCGGCATCCCTAACCCTCATCGCAGGCGACAGTTGAGTTGTCAATTTGCGTTTAGCGTTTCCCGTTTACTTTGATTTATACGGGTAAGAGATTGAACATTTTGTTTGTAAGTATTCCCCTAGCGGTCCTATGAAAGATGAGATGTAAACGAAATATATTTTATTGGGGATTTAAGATAATATTGCGTTTATGGTTGAACTATTTTTTTCAGGAGACATCTGTGGCTTTGCTTCAAGTTGAACGAACAAAGACTTGTTTCGTCAATGTTTCAAAAGATAGGATACCTTACCAAGTTCTCAAAGTCTCTCAGTTCAAAGACACCCTGCCCACCTTACATTGTTTACCTGGTTTTCATACCAGTACTCTAGTAGAGAGGTAACCTCAGGTTCTACCTTCTTCTCACTTCTTAACTTATCCCACAGCAGGTCATAAGACACAAGATCAAATGCCCTGGACAAATCTAAGAAGCACGCATAAACCGGCGTTTTCCTATCCGTATAGTACCGGACAGTCCGCTTTAGACACATAATGGCACTTTCTGTCGATAGCCCGGGCCTGAAACCAAACTGCGCATCGTGCAGACTAATCCTAGGGGCCATGTATGTATCCAGCAGACTGTCCAGCACCTTAGCTATGATCGTAGCAAGGGATATTGGTCTGTAATTGGTGGGATCTGCAGCGTCACCAGTTTTATTTTTTATGACAGGTACGACAATGGTTCTCATTAGCCCACTAGGTAGATACGAGTGATTTATACACAGCCTAAAGAACATTGACAAAACTCTCGGCAAGTGTACACCTGCATACCTAAGGTGCTCGACACTGAGGTGATCATGTCCAGGGGACTTACCTCTAACCATATTCTTAATCACTTTCACAACATGTTTAGTAGAGAAATTCACCCCCAGCTTCATGCTCACCTCAGCGTCAAACAACGTCTGTGTCCCATGACCCACTGCTGGACCAGCCAAGGGCTTGACTTTAAATTTGTCTACAAACATATTGGCAATCTGAGTGGGGTTATGTTCACCAGCAACACTTACGGGGAGGCTCGACCTAGGGTTAAGCTTGTTCGTGTTTTTCCAAAAACTTCCAAAATCCTTAGATTTATGATTCTCCGTAATTAAATCCAGTTTTATTTGTTTTTCATTTTTACGACACCACAATAATTTAGACTTGAAAATTCTCCGCGTATTACGCATGTTATCATATTCAATACCTATATACGGCTTACCACACTGTTGCCAACATAGAAAAGCCAGTCGAGCCTCCTCGTAAGCTATTTTTACATGTTTATTCCACCCAGGTACAGGTTTATACGTTCGAGGTTTATTCGCCTCCGCACTACACTCAGCTGACTTTTGGAGAATACATATTATGTTATTATACAAGTCATCCAAAATAATATGGTGGTTAGCAATCTTACAATGAGAGTCTGCACAGCGACTAAACTCATGTGGGAAATCTATTTCTCGCAAACCTGCATTACACATTTCTTCATAAACACTTACCTGACTAGAATCGCGTATCCCCCAAACAATGTTATTACTTTGAGGTATAGGTAATACTATACTAGGTATAATTAATTTCAGATTACATTCCACCTCTATAGGCATGTGATCCGACCAATATATATCTATATATATACACAGTGGTCAAGCCAGCGCGTACACCCGTGCGCGTCGCTCACGAAAGTGAATGAGTCACGCGGCAGGCACTCAATATCAGCACATGACCACTGCTGTTCCTCACAGATCTTAAGTAACTCACTATGGAACAACTCATCAGTATGCGCATTAAAGTCTCCTAACATAAAAACTGTTTCTATATTATTAGTGTCGATTATAGCCGCAATTTCACTTAAACAGTCGGTGAACTCCGTAAGATTTTCGCTGGAGTTTGTAGGCATATACACCGAAAACACTAGCATATCTCTGTCGCACAATCTCACTTTTACTGCCACGATACGAACACTACTGCACTGAATGACACTGACATTTGAGAATAAACTCTTTCGCCACAGAAGTGCCACACCTCCATATGGTCGACCACGAAGTACACCTGCTGCCGTATCCACTGCAGAGTTTCCGGTGAACGCAAAGTCATTGTGTATATTTCCCAAAAATGCCAGATCATGCGGCAACAGCCATGTCTCCTGCAGTGCAATAACGTCTGCAGTGGCGCACAGTCGTCTGATACAATCAGCTGATGTCTTTACACATTTACAGTTAAAACTTATTAACTTAACCGGGTTTTCCATTAACGGTTTTTTTAAATACAATAAATTGCCGGAAAGACACGCCTTCCGGCCATAGATTTTCATCCATAAATACTGATAGTTTTGTTTTAGGTATTAAGAACTTGTAGGCCTCATATCCTTTGCGTTTCTTCATATTAATTTTCTCAGGTAAAATCATTACTTGCGTCTTAGTTAGTACATAATCCGCTATGTCCTTGGTGGTGGCTGCCATATCCACATTGTAAATATAAAAAGGGATTTTTATGTCAGCCGCCTTAAACTTATTGTCGGGAATAATTGCACCCTTCCCTTGATTACCAATAAATCGATACGCAGATTTGTTGTTTTTCCGGTATTCTACCTTTTTCCATTCACCATCCTCCACAATATTTGCCCAGGACTTATCTACCTCCGGCGCATCCAAATATAAATCAGTACTATTTTCCAAATCAGCATCTGTATCATGTTTCGCCCGGCCCTGTACTTGTACGCGGACGCAGGCCTCATTCACTTCATTACGGATTGTTGGAACCGCTGCCGTCATGGCCTCCACGCGCTGCGCAGTCGCCAATGCGTGCGGGCGAGAGAGCCCTTATGACCCTTACCCACCCCGCACCTCCCGCCGTAGGCATTGGGTCTATTCGACTTGTACATCACCGTCAGCGCTGCGCGCCAGCACGTCGGGTGTTTGTGTGTGTTACAATTTTGGTGCGCATCTAAGGTAGGTATTTACTATTTCTTTATGTATTTCTAAGGATTGTTGTCAAAGTTTTAAATTATATGTCTTATATTGATTGGAAAGGGGTCTATTTTAGAAAACATTTTAGATTTTAAGAATAATATTATAGGTTAATATATAAAATATTTATTTCAAAAGTCTTTAATATGGGGTTATTCGGATCACGTCAACGGGGGCGAATATGATCACTTTTTAAAATGATTTATTTTATATTTGAGGTTAATAATGCGGTATTATTTCCTTGTAGATGGTTCGTACGTACAAAAGAAAGAGTAATGCGGGAGGCTGGTCCCAAGAAAAAATGAAAGAAGCTACAAATAAAGTCAAGCATGCGAAAAATGGTGCCACGAAAAATGTGCTGACATGGGAGGGAAAAAAGGCCCGTATACATATGTGATTTATGTGCTACAAATTAATATTGATCTCATTATTCATAATTTAAATGTTAGTAATGATTCCAAAGCTAATTGTTAAGAATTTTTTAATTTTTTTATATATTTTATGTACGATCCTATTCGCCCCGAGAATTGGGGCGATTCGGATATTTCTGTTCGTCAAGTTTTTAGTTAATAATTTGAAAAATTAATGACCAATTTCAGTTTTAAAATGTTTATTTTGTAGCCAGATTGTTACTGATTACTATTTTGTCAATAAAAGTTTCATATATATTCTGTAGCATGATTTGCATATTCTCAAAAAAAATTGATCCGATTCGCCTCGGTCTACCCTAAGCTAAGTATAATCGTTAACTCTTTCCTATGAAGAATTAAAGGGAAAGCAGCCGTAAAGTTAACACAAACATTTGACAACAATCAATTTTCAGAATAAAACAGTTCATAAATTAAATATTGATGGTATAATCTCTCTGAGCATAATTCCTAAAGCTCAGGCCTGCAGTCAACAACTCGTTAAATTTGGCTCAGATCGGGAGAATTAAGCGGAACTCACCCTCCATGTAAATTAAACCATCTGAGCGAGTGTTGCAACGAAAACCGAATGATTTATTCCTGAAAGCTCACTAATAGCTTTTTAATTCTTTCTGTTGGCGATTGAAACGAAGAAATAGGTTATATAATTGAAATAAAATAAAAACAGCGCTAGTATTCTGAGGTTTTATTGAACCAACCGTGAATTTCAAGTGGTTTTACTTCAAGGCTTGTTACGCCCCACATCTTGTATCGAAATTAAACGGCCTTAAGTTTTTCGATAATTTTCTGTCTGATTGATTTAGATGGGAATTTCATTTTTAATTTGTTGTTCTTCGAATAACGTCAGGTTCTTTTTTATTTTTATCAAAAAAAGATAATAGCTCAATAAGACATTGTTTTTTATTCACGTGAAAACAAAAATCTCATAAGTTTCGGCCTACGCGTGATGATGTTACAAAATACACGAATTAATTATACTCACAAAACCGAAATTGAACTAATTAAATCGGACAAGGGAAATCCCAATTTCCCCGAAACCAACGGACAAATGTTTTTTTAAATGTCCATGCAAATTAAATTGCTTTCGGAACACCAACCTGCCCCGTGTCTTCCGTTGAAACTCTGATATCTATTTAGTTTAATAAAAGTCGTAGTTTATTTTTTAAAGGAAAATTATTTCGACTTTGATAAAGAATAAAGCCCATAGCTTTTGTGTCGCTGGGGAGCGAGGGTTCAATCTAAATTTGACGTTGAAGTAGTTATTTGTTTTGCTATATTTCTAGCGAATGTAATTATGTCGTTCTTTGTTTCCAGATCTAACCCAATTAAAGATCGGTATCGTGGATTTTTGTTGTGAAAACATTATTTATTTTAACGTTTACTGAATAGGCTTTATTTTATTTAGGAGCGGTCCAGACCCTGTCTCATTTAAACCTACAATTATTATATTTTATCTGGTATAAAATAAATTGTTTTTGTATTAATGTTATCGAAACAATTATTTTTCTTCATCGAATGAGTAGAGACGGTGTTATTGGTTTTTGAAAAATACGAGCTTAGATAGGTTTCTTCATTGGTGTACCTAATCTAAAGAATATTTCTTTTAGGTTATAAATCAATATAATTTTTGCAGAATACAGTTCGTTCAGTGGTTCCAACTCATTTTTGTGACACCCAGCGATATCGCAAAACATTTCATGTCCATTTTAAGTTTTGTAAGATTTCGAGCGGTCAGAAATTTTCAATTTCAAACTCAACAGCCAAAGCTAAACAAAGTTATAATACAATCTAACATAACGTCAGAATAAAAGCTACGTATTTCATGTAGGGTCACAGATTTTCTGGTAAAATATTTTGTTCTGGCAGAATGTTTCTAGTGTCTAGATATATACACTAGAAATCCACACACAGACAAATAAAACTATTTTAATTAAACGCGAATGCAGTTACATGAAAAGTCCAAAATAAAGCGCTCTATAGCTACCACGTTTTGTTTAAGTTAAATAGTAGATCTACGTACCTACTGAATTAAAAATCCTCTAAATTCAAAGGAGGTCAAAACAATTGTATTTTTTTCTAAACGTGAGTTAATGGCAACATAATATCGTCCAATTTAATAAATACAACAAAAATAAATTAAGAAATTAAACTGAATACTACAATCCCAACAAAAAAATAAATAGCTAAGATTTCTCACAGGAATGAATCAAACAAAGTTTAAAGTAATATTGAAATGGATGTGAAAAGCGAAGTGCAAATTGATTCAAGCGATCTGTCGTCGAGTCGCGAAGATGAGGGTAGTGGCGGACGATGAAGCGACTACCGTTCCTCTGATTGTTTGTTGTACTCTACTGATTTTAACAGCTTTATTATAATAAAGGAAGTGTTTATTATTGATCAGACTAAAGTAGCATGGTTTGAAAGTATGGCTGCTGGTGTTATCGATATAACCCAACAAGAAAACCATTTAAAAGTCAGGTTTCAGTTATTATTATTCCAGTCAAACGACGCGACGTCCACTCCCACGTAATCACAAACTTAATCATTTTGAAGGATATTGCAAATCCATTGCTTCATATCTTCGAAAAATGTGTTTGCTCAACAACGTAAATAACGCAATGAATGTTGTTGAACTATCAAAAAAGTGATTGCAACTGTATCTCGAAAGCTCGAACTATGTAGTATGAAAACCCCGGTCCAAGCTCGGGCCGCCCGCGTACTCACTGCGGCCACTTGTATGAACGAGCTATGGCCTGAGTTGCCCGCGCTATCCCCGCGCCAAGTAGCCCGCGCCGCTCACCGCACACGCGTCGCTCAAATGAAGCTCTTAGAGCCAAACCACACGGGCGGCGCGGCGCCGCACCGCAAGCCATTTCGCCGCGCTGGCGACCACACGGGCAGAGCGGCGTCGCAGCGTTCTACGGAGCCGCGGCGGCAAAATGAGGGGTTGCGACAGTCTGTAATACTACAAACAACTGCGAGCGGCGCCGCTCCGGCGCCGCTCCGGCTCCGCTCTGCTTACACCCCTCCCCGCCTCGTCTCGATTCCGATGCGCGCGCGGCGCGGCGCCGGAGCACACCGCACGGCGCCATGTGGCTACATTGCATTTTTGTATGTAGAAAACCGCAGCGGCGCCGCTCAGGCGCCGCGCCGCCGCCGCGCCGCCCGTGTGGTTTGGCCCTTATGTTTGAGTACGCCGCGCCGCGTCCGCCCTCGCCCTCGCCCGCGTTTGCAGTCTGGCCAAGCAATGAGTGTGTTACGCAATTACCCCGCTGAACATAGAATCTTCACAATGAGCAGCCCTGCGCTGCCCGTATCCAGAAAATTCTCGCATCCTTCATTCGGTCGTCGGTCTATCATGTGGAGGGCCGACCCATACTGCATCTTCGGGTACACTGCCAAAACTCTAGACCTTTTCAGCCCCATCTGTTCAATCCCTTCTACGAGAACCGTGCCACACCCACTTACTACTCTCCACTTCCACCACCACTTCAGTTTTGCAATAAAATGAAAGGAAAGATTACGGTCCCTTTACAAAAGAAAACAAAACTGGCCCTGACCATTTGTCTTGACCACAAACTGTGGAAAATTACCGCAAAACAACTAACCCCATTATCTGTATTAATGGAAAGCGGTTGCATAGAAAAGCAATTTTCCTTGATGTTCTGCCAGCGGAATATAATGAAAGCAAAAGTGTCTTGCTGGAGAAATGCCTCTATATTACTTTAAAAAGAAACTAGATGGAAGGCATCTAGATAAAATCTGAAAAAAAAACAAAACAGTCTGACTAAGGTAATATTGAATTAAGGACAAGGTCACTTCCATAAAAAATAATAAAGATTGAATTTGAAAATCATTTCAGTAATATGTGTTTACAGCTTATGGCGATGCTATCAGAAAATACAGGCAAATGTCAAAATAGAGTAGGTACCTACATTAAAACGTAGCTCCATATTTCTACACCTGCGTAAATAAATTAGCATTAAGTAATACTAAGCCCCAAGTAAAATTACCGTAGCACGAATATGAAGTAAAATTCAAATATACAGATTTGTAGTTTCATAATATTTTGGATATAAAAATTGAATTTGTATTTTGTCTACGAAGTCTTTAGTCAACTTGGGATGGCATGACATCGACGCACAAACTGTAACCGCAATTCTGTACATGAATCTAGATTGTTTTGTTGTTAACCGTCAAACAATTTCTACGCCCTCGGCCCTGCCACCCTGTATATGTAATATCAGATCGTGGAGTACATGCGTGTGAAGACCAACTGGACTTTGAGGGTCGAGAAGTTGGAGTCGCGTCACAACACGAACTTAAAGTCGTTCGTGGTGCGTGTTCCGTCACATCATCTCGAGAAGTTCCTCAAGGAAGAGTTCTGGCCGAAGGGTGTTGTGTACCGCCGCGCCGGTTTCGTGGCTGGCTACGTGACACCAGTCAGCGAAACACGACGAGATAAGATCGATATTATATATGTATAAGACTACACTGAAAAAAATAATTTCTTGCTACACACATTAAAGCGATTTCATTAAGACTTATCCTACTGACTTTATACAGGAAGAAGAAATGTGTGTGAAAAAGTAAAAGACAAGACAGTACCTAGCTTTTAATGATTGAACATACTACTTAGGTACTGAAAAAAAAAACAAAAAAAGGAAAACCTGTAATGTAACTAAATTTCAATCATTTGAACGATGTCACCAAATGAATAAAACAGTTAATTTTGTGACCTTTTAGCTACTACTACTTTTAGAATTTCAGTTGTGTTGTTCCATCGTTCTGTTACAGGTTATCCTCAACTTATGAGCCATCAACCTCAGATAGTCAAAATCAATGCTAGCTGCCAGGACATGTGATCGTTTGGCTAAAGTGACGTTTTGGGTTCCTAGAAGCTTGAATATCACTCCACACACCTGTTGCAGGTTTGTAACAACATAACTGAGATAATCTAAACATATATACAATACAAATAAGTAATATTGAAGTGTCTGTTTGTAATGTCAAAATAACAACAGCAGTGCGATTCTGTAACCATCTCACCGTGAAAACTTAGGTGAAGTGAGCGTGGAGTGAGCTGTCAATAGTGTCAATTCCTAGCAAAAACAAACTCACATCACCTAAGTTTTCGCGGTGAGATTTTTACAGAATCGCCCGGCTGTTTACTAATTGCTCATGATACGGTAGGTACTTATATAAAAAAAAAACAATATTTACATTTTTCGTCTATCTCTCTGTCTGTTTATGTATGGGGATGCTTTGAACCCTGAGGAAGGACATAGGCTTTTCATCGACATACCACGCGGGCGAAGCCGCGGGCAGGTGCTAGTAGTAATAGTATACAAAAGTAACACAATACATAGATATAACTATCAAATCACAAGTAATTCCATTCACTAGTTTACTATCGGCTGTTGGCAGCGTTTATTATGAACTTCTGGTAGAGATAGCCTTTGTCTGCGTAGATCGGGCAATCCCTTTCAATGCTATAATCGATTCTTAAAGAATAATGAGCCCTTTCATTTGTAGTGATATCTATCGAAGTACAATTTATAAAGGAACATAATTCCTTCATCTTTGAGTGCCAAAATAAGTAGCATTGTTAAATAAAAACCTTATGGCTATATAGGTAAATAATGCTTTTTGATTTTATACCATGTTTTTTACCATTAAATTATACATATACGTGTTGAAAAACGTCGTATGAAACGGGTGTGCATTGATCATTATACGATCGGCTACCTTAACGCGCTCGCCTGCGGCTCGCGCGAAAAATACCACCTCGTGTATGATGATCAACATAGCACACATGTATCATAAAATCATAATGTACTATTTTGTTTTTGTAAGCTCGTTGGTAATAACAAAAATTTAAAAAAAAAAACTTTTTCTCCTAGAGGTAAAGATGCTATTTTGTGCTCGCTCTGGTACGCTACAATGACGGTATTTTTGAGCAAGAGGAGTGAAAACAATATTTTTAATCAACAAATTCTTTCTTTAAGGTAGAAAGTACGTGATAAGTTTTACGAGTATATCCTCAGCGTATATTATTTACCTACATATGCATGAAAAAGGAAATCCCGTTTTCGTAAACATTTTTATTAGAATTTCCAAGTAGAGTTTATGCTGGCTTTATCGTTATAGAGTAGAATTCAATTTCACTGAATTCAGTATAAAATAAACTAGGTTGTTAGGGGTCGTATTTATGTGTAGGACGGTATAAAAACCAGAGCAAACGCCCTAAGGATATAGGTAAGCCTCGGGAAAAGAGTATGAGCACTTGTATGGAGACCCGCGGAGCTTATTGAAAAATATCGCGCCTTAGGTTTCAGAGTAACGATAACAATCAATGAAAATAGGTCAATCTGGTCGCTTTTTATGACAGTTGTTGCGCCAACAGTGTTTGTTTTAAATTAATATTTACTCTGCACGTTTTTCTTGGCAATGTTGGTATATAAAGGCACGTGTTTAGGGGCAAATTGCACTTAAACATAGTCATCGCTTTTGAAGGTGTATCGATTTGCATATTCAGTTTGCAGATTCAGGATCTGGTATAATTGCGCGAACCCACTTGCATGAAAATATATTTTCGCGAATGGACTTTTGCGCGGAAAGACATTTAGGCGAATGGACTTTTGGGCGAAAAGACATTTCCGCGAATGGACTGTTGCGCGAATGAACATTTGCGCGAAAGACACTTGCGCGAATCCACATCCTACCTACACAAAAGATATATTTTTATAAAAGCACTTTTTTATAGGCATAAAAAACCACTGCACAAGAAACGAACCGCCTTTGTGAATACCCGCATATTTATTGAAGCTTTGATTTCAAGCAAGAGATAGCAGTCCTGCACGCTAACTTTTCAAGAGCTCACAAGGCCCTCAGTTCGCTGCGTTTTGCAGCTTATTTGGTTCCGCTTTCATATTTTTTATAGTTCAGACAAGAAATGCACGATCCATTATGTACTTATTAATTTAATGAAATGAAATTCAAATAACAATTCTATTGCTTTTTGTAAAAAGAAGCTTCGTTTCAAACAAAAAATCATTTTAAAAAAGCTTTTTTATTTTTATTGCTGAATGGCCCGCTCTTGACCTCGATCACGCCTGATAGAAAGCTATGGATGAGATCTTTGATGGAACGAGCGTACCCAGAAGATGCCTGTTTATTATTGCTTTGAAGGCGGACATCAAGCTACTACAATCTGTCAAATTTCTTTAATAGATTTTCAACCTTATCGCTAAATCATAAGATTCAAAGTTAATTGGGAAAATTTTACAGTTTCGGGTAGCTTGATGTGCTGCGTCTGTACAATACCAAGAAAGCAACCAGTTAGTACTATTAGCTCAGGGCTGATTTTACCAAAGTCGGATATCTTATATTCGTGGAATAAAATTGACGTCTGACAGTTATAATATGGAAAAACTGTCAAAAATTCAAAATTAATTCTCAGGATAAGACTTATTCTAGATATAAAATTTAGGTGGAATGCGCCCTTAGTAGTAGGTATTATATATTCCAATATAAACATATCTACGACTAGATACGATACCTACAAGCCAAGCAAAAGGCCAATATTTCCTCAAAACCATTACCGTAACACTAACAAACCAGAAAAAGTAATAAAATGACTAACTAGTTCCAAAGTCATAATAGTATGTTACGTTAGGTAAGCAGATGCAGCGGCCGATAGAGATACCGGGCGCCCGCAAACTTTTTCTTCCCGAGGAATAATCTCAGGAATTAACTGGCGTTGCTTAAGCGAAGAAATTTTAATACCGAAACTTTGTTTTCAGCTTATTAAAACGTTGTTTTTTTTTTATCTCGTGAGCTTTTTAATCCAGACCCCATTTTAAGATAAGGTTAAATCTTTGCTATTTCGTAACGATTTTAACAGGTAACCGTTACTCGGTGCGGTATCAGCAATTAGTTTTATGTTATATCTTTTTTATCTTCTAAAGGTTTTTCGGGCAGCCGCTTTAAATTGAGAAATAACTTTGAACAGAAGGCCAATTCTTGTAATTTAAAACTTTCAATATTTGCCGCAGTCTCATTTCGGCGACAAACAAATGTCACAAACTTGTCAAAAATGTAGGGAAATTAGAGGTACTTTTGACAGTTTGGGAATGAGATCAGACTGTGAAAGTTCTTAAAATTACGAGAATTGTCCCTCTGCTGGTATGTTTTAGAAATACGAAAAAGGTTATCACTTAAGTTAACTGGTGTATTAAATGTCTATGCTATGCATATTATTTTTCCTGAGTAATCACGATGAAAATGGAGTCTGTTGGCAGTTACATTTATATTAAACATGAGCATATCTTACGGACAACGTGCACTTCTAGTTTAAGATCGGTGGTCACACACGTAGGCACGACCTAAATCCTAACCCTGGTTCAACTTTCATCTGAAACTTCTTAGCTGCTTAAATAGAACCACTTAAATGTAAATCTAATTAAATACAATATTTACGAACTATTTATCAAATTCAGACAAAGATTCTCAGAAAGCTTGATGTAAAAATATACAAAAATTATAATTGACATTAAATTGGCATAGTTACTCCCGGTGGGACTACAAGCAAAAAATTATCTGCACAAGTATTTCTATTAAAGACCACCAGATATTTTCTTCGTAAATTTTAATGAGACATTCTCATGTAACAAAATGCTGAAGGCAAATTCTTTATAATGCCATTATAATTGAAGGACTTTATTAAGTTTTGATAGGAGGTTATTATTACAAGGAGAAGAAAATTAAATTTTGTTCGGATACCAACTTTTTGGTGCATGTAGACTCCACCGAGAGGGCTTATTGTCACGATTTCTTATTACTTTGGCTTCACAATATTTGCCTGTGTGTTGAATTCGTGAACTTTTTAAAATTATTTGTTTATATAAGCACCATTTTTCCCACTCTCGCGTACCCTATTATTTCACTGTTATTATTGAATGCATAATAATAAGTTGTGTTTAACAAGGTCCAATTTTCTATTCGTGTTTGGGGCTGAAAATGTGGAATAATGAGAAAAGGTGAGCCTCTGGCGTCGCGACTCATAATGTTCCCTTTTTGTAGACCTAATTTATGACGTCGGGCACGTACCGTGTAAAAATAGGGGACATATACGAATATGCAGGTTTAATTTTATGGTCTTTGTAAGAGAATGATTAAGAGGTAAGTCTTTAATTATGAACAAACCTCCACGGCTGTGGCGCTTTATAAATTAACTCCATACAAAACAACACTTTTCAAAGGAAAACGAATATACTTTTTTTGGGGAAAAACGTTTCGCATCCAAAGAATACAAGGCGGCCACGCTAAATTTCTAGTTGGTCTGATTCCTATCGTTTGTAAAGAAACTCGTTTAATTGGATGCTCATACAAAACGTGGAATATAAATCAAATTCTTTAACGAAAATGCATGGAGCTAACAATGCAAACCCCGAAAAGAATTTGTGTTTCCGGTAAATCGAAACGATATGAATAACCATTGCGTTGACAGTTGCTGACTAGTAAAAAATTGTATAGAACATTCCCGAACCAGGTTATTTGTTTTCGATCGCCGAATGTGTAGGTACAAAACTTAGATAATGTGAGCATCCATGTTTTCGTGGAAATTGGTAACTTTATGTAACATGACTGTATGTTTCAGTCGTTAAATATGTTCGCAAAAAAAGAGTTTTAAATAAAAACATTGCTTTTAAAATGTGGATATCGAATCACATTTTTAACTAATCAATCGGTTCAGTTTATATTACCATATTTCTTTTTATATTTAGCTCAATATGGTCGTGATTAGAATTGGGTTCAAGTGATGTTAAGGTTAAAAGTGCAACGAGTGGAGTTCGAACTCACGACCTCTCTCTTGCTGGATTGACGCCTTGTCCACCTTGAAGGGCTTTGGCCGTTTCTTAAAGTACCTATTAAATTTATGAAAGTTAAATATAATTTACGAGGTAGGTACCTAAGTATTACTTAACATTTTGTTACCATTTTCTGACCAATTTTCCTCTTAATTTTGTAGAACCAGATTATAATGCTTAGTAAGATTGTTTTTATATAAATTAGAACAAAAGCGTTTTATCTTGGTGTTTAATTAATCCGCTTACTCAGATACTGTTGGAATTAATTTACTAGTACCTATAGTAATTAATCGGTTGGGATAGTACTGCTTTATTGCCTTTTCTCCGAGTATTGAATGCTTAATAAATAAATAGGTTACAATGGCAGCGCCTCAAAGTGCTAGCAACAATTCTTCGCTCTCACAAATCCTCGCATAGCATTCCTATTGTGCGCGGGCACATTTTTCTGTAGGTGGCGAGTGTTTGGTGCCGGGTTTAATCGACTAAACTTGAATCCATTGTGGGCCGGTAGGCAACAATGGATTACTGCGCTTCTATGTTGGCCGCGCACACTTTGCAACCGTGCAGAATCTACACGGTATGAGATCAAACACATAGGGATTGATACGAATAAACTTTGCAACGATGAGAATGCATCGAGATCTTTTTATTTGGCCGGTAGTGTACGTTCATCAGGGTTTCAGATCATAGTTTCGGGTATGACTGTGGATTGTTATAGAGTAGGAAGACCAAAGAAACGATGAAGGGATTTTGTGAAGGAGGATATGGCTTCTAGCCATCGGGCCAGGGGTGACTACTGATATGATGGCTTAATACAGCTGTATAGAAATAGAAGTGAGCTGCAGTTATAGCGAACAAAAATTCAGATTCCCAAGTGTTGTATTTTTAGAGAAATTAGCTTTTATTACTTTTCCATACTAAATCTCCGCGTATAACCCGACCAAATTAAGTTGTCGTGGAATGAAAGTCGTGGTCCTGCTGAACAATTGCGAGAAAGTTATCATCGTTGATATCTAGGTAAATACAAACGTATAGTTCTGTTTTTTTACGACATATTTAAATCACATAAAAGGATACTAATTATTTTTATACTTAGAATAGCTGTAGCGTGCCCCCTTTTTCGGTGCTCATGATGGTCCTGCTAAAGGGAGCGTGATTACCACCCGACCACCTTCAAAATCGATTTTCTCGAAAACTACTGCGGTAAATGATTCAATATTAGCCATTAGTAAAACCTTCTAATTTGTGGTCCATCCGGTATATTAACAGACACGAGGTTCTTTTAACATTTTTCAACAAAAAGATAAAACGTTATAATGATTGATATAAATAAAGTCTTAAAAGGTTCATTATTAAGTTCTAAGAAACTTCCTGTCAAAAAAGGGGCAAAAGAAAAATGTTAATAAAAATGAAACTGAAAACGAATTATTTCATTTCCGAAATTTCGGCCTTTTCATTAATAAAAAAGAAGGTACCATTAAGCTAATTGCAAGGCTTTGGCTTCAGTTTCAATAACTATATAGGTAAATGCATCGTAGATAGATAGGGTAAAAAGATTCGAGATACTACTAGGTACTGCCGAGCGATTCTGTAAAAATCTCACCGTGAGAACTTAGTTGAAGTGAGCTGTCAATAGTGTCAATCCCTAGCATCATGTGGAATGACAGTTCATTTCAAGCTCACTTCACCTAAGTTTCCACGGTGAGATTTTTACAGAATAGACCAGCTGTAGAGTACAGCTTGTTTGGTGCTTACATCCGACCTCGGCGAATCCGTTATCTATACATACAAATAAATAAAATTGGAGTGTCTGCTTGTAATATTAAAATAACCGCATTTTACTAAATGTATATGGACGTATACACGGTACACATGTATACCAAAATAAAATTTTTTACAATTTTTGTCTGTCTGTCTGTCTGATTGTTCCAGCTAATCTCTAAAACGGCTGGACCGATTTTGATAGGACTTTCACTGGCAGATAGCTTATGTAATAAGGAGTAACTTAGGCTACTTTTATTTTAGAAAAAAAATATGGTCCTACGATAAAACATTTAAACCAATGAAATGAAATATTGAATAATATCCGATGTAAGAGACTTCCAACGGCATTACCCGGATGCAGACATAAATGTTCATTTTGACATATTTACAAAAGAGCTTTTTTCGATACAAGACGTTCTTTTTTCGATAGGCGGCAATTCTCTCCCTCATCATGGTTTACCATCTCCACAAGGGACCGATGGAATTGGTGAAAATTTAAACAGGGAATATATTGAACGTACAACTTCTGACCCAGTTGAACTTCAAAATACTATAAATCATGATGAACCACGATTAAACGACGAATACCGACTCCTCATTGACAGGGTAAATACAAACGCTGGTGGGGTGTATTTTTTAGACGCTCCAGGTGGTACCGGCAAAACATTTTTAAATAATCTTTTGCTGGCCAAAATACGTGTAGAGAAGAAGATTGCTATAGCAGTCGCATCGTCCGGAATAGCGGCAACCTTACTTCATGAGGGGAAAACGGCACATTCGATTTTTAAAATCCCACTAGATTTAGACCGTATGGAAAATCCAGTCTGCAGTATATCCTAAAATAGTCTCAAAGCCAAAGTATTACCAGATTATATATTTGTAGTATGGGATGAATGCACTATGGCAAACAAAATTTCTATAGGAGCTGTGAATAGGACGATGCAGGACATAAGATGTAATAATCTATTATTTGGAGGAGTCATATTTTTATTCGCTGGAGATTTTAGACAAATATTACCAGTTGTGACTAAAGGTACGCGAGCCGATGAAATTAACGCCTGTTTAAAACGTTCAGTACTTTGGAGACATTGCAAAAAATTTCATTTAAAAGATGAGAGCACATTCAGCGGATTCAGAATTTAGCACAATAATTCTTCTTGATGTTGGAGAGGGAAAGTGTCCAGAAGCGAATAGTACTCATGATATAGAACTACATACCGGTCTTTGTCAGGTTGTGGAGGACACTGAAATTTTAATACATAGTATTTATGATGATATTCACAATCTCAATATCAAATAAGATTTGTGGTTGTGTGAAAGATCAATTTTAGCATCTGTGAACGACTAGGTTACTGCGTTTAATCAGCGCATTTCAGATAAGCTATCTGGTGAATCACAAACATATATTTCCATCAATACAGTTTGCAATCCGGATGAAGTGGTTGATTACCCAACAGAATTTTTAAACAGTATTATTGTGCCTGGTCTACCCCCTCACAATCTAGAACTTAAGATTGGCGTGCCTTGCAACGAACCTACTCGCAATCTAGTACCATTGCAAAGTTTGGGTGGGTTTAAATTACGGAGTAGTATGATGATACTACTCCGTAATTTAAACCCACCCAAACTATCAACCATAGCAAAATTACAATCAGAGGAACAAAATCATCACTAAACAAATTAAAGAAATTAACAAGAGATTATTGAGACATCAGATTACACCGAACGGCTGACTATCATCATACTACTCCGTAATTTAAACCCACCCAAACTTTGCAATGGTACTAGATTGCGAGTAGGTTCGTTCGTTCAAAGAAACGATATAGAGGGTCGTATAATATCCGGATGCGGAAAAAGTGAGATAGTTTTTATACCACCGATTCCTATAATACCTTCGAATTTTTCATTTGAATTCAAAAGATTGCAATCCCCTATCAATGTCAGTTTTGCTATGACAATCAACAAGTCACAAGGGCAAACGTTAAGCAAAGCTGGCACAAATTTAACTACCCATGGACAACTATACGTGGCATGTTCACGTGTGGGGAATGCCAGTAGTGTATAAACTACACTTCAATGTGACGAAGTGTAATGTAATGTCATTCACGCGGGCCGTGGTACCCCGACGTCATGATTATCGTATGGACGGTCACGTCATATCGCGGGTGGAGTCAGTGCGAGATCTCGGGGTTACTTTCACTGGGGATCTTTCGTTTCGGACTCATGTAGTGCAGGTGTGCAAAAAAGCGTTTAGAAATCTTGGTTTTGTCTTGCGAGAAACCCGTGACTTCACTAATATGGCAGCAGTGAAAGCACTTTACAATGCGTTGGTGCGAAGCAACTTGGAAACTAGTGCTATCATCTGGAATCCTTATGAGTTGAAGTATTCTCAGATGCTAGAAAAAATGCAAAATAAATTTACCCGATACCTGTACTTGAGGCAATTTGGGGTCTACCCTTTCTACCCGCTTATGTATCCAACTCTCTTTGTAATAGGGATGGTTGGGAACTATAAGTTGGAAGTAAGGCGCAACCTCGCTCTCGTAAAATATGTTTTTATGGTTTTTCGTGGTATGTTAAATAATCCACAAATATTAGAATCGTTGGGATTACTTGTTCCAGACAGAAGGCTACGGTTGGGACCGAGAGAGAGGCTTTTTAAAGTCCCGGCATCGCGTACTAACGTTTTGAAGTTTGCACCAGTGATTCGAGCGATGCGAACACTGAATAGTGTGTCTCAGCGTTTAGATATATTTTCTTGTTCTTTGGCGGAATTCCAGAGGGTGACACTTAGTATGTTGTCCACTGTATAGCTACGTTCCTTCCCAGACCCGTTACTTGGGACTGGACTTTTAGCAATGTATGACTACTTTTGTTAGCTTGGGTCTTACCTGTTAAAACAAAGTATGTGTTAATGAATAAATAAATAAATAAATAAATGTACAAAAACAAAATATCGATTCATAAAATAGAAGGATTTCATTAAAATTAGCATAGGTATTTTTTTACGCGGAATACAGAATTAACAAGTTATCGTAAACTCTGCGAACTGAACTTTTTTTGTTAAATTCCACGCAGGCGAAGTCGCGGGTAACAGCTAGTTTATATTTATGGATGACACCAATACGAGATAACCATGAATTTATTTAAGTAAATATTACGAGAAAAAACATTAGGTGGGCGTCAGATTAGCGAACAAGAATAAAAATGTAATAACATAGAACCAGTAATATGACAAACTGTAGTTTGATTTACCTGTCCCGGTACTGAGAGCTCGTAAAGCTCTCACAGTACCTACTGGGAAAATTTTGCATCAGATAAGTGACTTCATAGCAATATAAATCATAATTTTTCATATCCTTGATCTTCCAGAGGGTAATTTTCACACGTCTTGTATTGAGACAGCCTTAAGAGTACATACATTACTTTTATCCTTTATTTTAATTTTGGTTATGCTGTTGCTTTTTTATGTTTTTAAATCCTAACAGATACTTTTTCTTTCTTTCTTGATTAGAAGCCAATACAACAATCATACATTACATAATTATTACAATAATAAATTCAGCTTCAAAATACCACTTTTTAGTTTACTTATAATTTTAAAATTTTATCCTTCTCAGACCTTAAAATAATTAATACTTTGAGGAATTACAGTTTATTTTTGTGGGGAAATCCTCGTGGATTCCCTACATCTGGGGAGAACAAAGAGTTAAGTCGGACTCCTAGCGACTAAAACCCCACTCCTCTCCATTCCTACTCCATTCTATTACCATAAGTCAAAGAAGAAAAGTTATCGAATGCCAATTTATATTAATAGATCAAAGGACATGTCTGGTAGAGCAATGGGCGATTGTCTAGATAGTCAAAGAAAATGTTCAGTTATGATTGTTATATTATTTATTATAATCGTCGTATTTTATAGTTTATCAATTAATAAGTTTCAGGAGACAGGGTCTTGCGGAAACTGGTCAAAATAAGGTTTATAAACTGGGGATTTTTCTTAGTTTGTTTTAGTATAACGCCATCTGTGAGCGAATACAGGTGGGTACTAATTGGTGGTATGCCTTTGTGAGGATAATGAAACATTTAGTATTTTTTAACACCCTTGCTCGTAAAGCTGATGTAATTCCACCGGTTTTAAATATGTAAAGAGGGTCATAAAAAACGCGTGTGTTATCAAAGCAAATAGTTAAGTTATAGTCCATACAAATTCCATAACAGCATTATTTGCCATTTCAAATTTGGAACTGATCGCCGCCGCACGACTCCAGCTAGTGAGCAGCGCGCTGTTGCTATTCAAATTTCGAACTAATCGCCGCGCGGCGCCAGTCAGTACAGCAGTGCGATTCTGTAACCATCTCACCGTGAAAAGTGAAGTGAGCGTGGAGTGAGTTGTCAATAGTGCCAATTCCTAGCAAACACAAACTCACATCACCCAAGTTTTCACGGTGAGATTTTTACAGAATCGACCGGCAGTAGGCAGCGCTAGCGCGCTGTTAAAATGGCGGGAAAGCAACAGTGTGCATTCACAGATTGAGTTTATTTAAAATTAAAAAAAAACAGTTTATTCGGTAATTTAAAGATTCCATCCAAAACAAAGCAAATATAAGTGCCAAAATAACTCAGACAATAAGTTTGGAGCCACAAACGAAGAAGTTTTGCCCTGAGCCGCGCCCCTCTTCTACTGATGATACTTTTTTATTTACAACTAATGACGAATTACAATGCTCTTCTGCCGCCTTTCAAGAAGTTTCGTCGTCTCCAACATTTACCCTAACACAAAACAATGACATTATGAATAGTAATAATAATAATAAAAACATAATTAAAAAACCAACTACAACTACGTATCATTTTAACAATTGTAATTTGACTGTTTCAATAATTAAAAATGAACAAAATATAAAATGTTTTTTTCTGTTTCCTCGCAAATGTGTTAAAAAACGTCGTACGATATACGTGCGTATGGTTATAACATGCTCGGCTCAATTACGCCCTCGCCTTCGGCTCGGGCTGAAATTCCGCCTCGCATGTTATAACCATCTTTACGCACTAATATCGTAATGTACTATTGTTGGTCTGAGATCATATTCCGCAGTTTTTTTTGGATATTTCTATTTGCGTAACAAAAATGTAAAGCACTTATTGTTTATCTATTATATACAAACACCAAGTGCTATTAGTGCTTAACTTTTTTTTTTTCATTTAATTAATCACAAAGCATGCTATTCTTTATTGTACACATAAATGTACCTATATAATGATATTGGTATAATCTTATATCCGTATTTTGGTCTCTATCTTCAGTATCCATAATATTATTTTATTGGTACTGAATTGGGATTATAATACATAAAACTATGTATGTATTTATTGCCCAACAAATTATTTTATTGTAGATACGTATACTTAAATAAAACGATAAAAAAAAATTGAACGTCTTCTAGAGATACCAAAACACTGTCCAAAAATGTCGCTGCTGCTGGCACGTTCTCTTGATGCCTTGCCCAGCCAAGATACCATACTAGCGTCAAGACATGACAGCAACAGCCGAATGTTCGATTTCCCACCAAACAAATGCAATAAAAGCCTAAAATCGCATCTATAGGAGAATTGCTGCTAGGTTCTCTGTCTATTAGAATGTAAGTGAAATATGTATATTTTTTGACTTACATGCCTAGATTTTATTCGCCCTCTTAATAAATCAGGGGTATTTCCACCAATCAGTGCATTCATTTCATGTGAATGTTCCAGCTCTGGACACACTTCCACGTGGTATATTCCATTTTCACGTATATTTTCGCCGTAAGCAAGCAAGGTCCTTGCTTAACCTGATAAGGCCATAATGAAAATAACATAAGCTCAGAAATTGTGTTCTTGAACTTAAAATCCTTTTAACAAATGCAGCATTGTTACACCTATTAAATATACAGTGGCTTGAAGTGTTATTGGCTCGCTTGTAGTTTGGTAGACTTACAACTAATGCTGTACGAGCACCTCGTTGTGCTTCTGGTGATAATGGAGGTAGTAGTGGTAGCGGCGGTTGGAGGCGTCCCACCATCCGCCGCCGCCCATGGTAGTGGCGGTGTTGGTGATCCATGTTCCGCGGCTGGAACAACATCCTCTTGTAAGTCCCTTGATGAGTCATGAACCAGGTGTCGATTCGCTCGAACCCAATAGACTTGACATGCATAAATTGTTGCCATATCCTGAAAATATTATTACATTTTATTACATGACATGACATAACTGGCAAAATGTGGGGTGTACTACTGGTTCACCTCCCCGAAATCCTTCGGGGATCACTGGCGTGATGTTATGTTTTATATGACAAACACTCATTCCAATTTTCTTGATAGTCCTTTCCATTGCTCGTCTTTCCAGTTTTGACGGATCTGTCCGATTCATTTTGGCATTTTCTATCAAAGACCTTTCGTACTTATAATAAAAATAAATAATTCACCTGATAATTATTATCATTGGAAATAAGGGGTACTAAAGGGTTGTCCACTGCAACAGTATAGAAACATCGGCGTCTTGGTTTTTTGAGTTCGACTGATATACCACATCCATGGCAGACCATTATATGACCTAGTAATCTCTCATTGTCAGCAGCTTCGGTAATTAATAAATTATAACAGTCGTGACAGCGTATCCATCTAATGGGAGCTGGAACAATAAGAAATGTCATTGTTTTTTTCAAATTATAACACAACTGCTCAATGTACTGCCTTTATTGCATGGTTTACGCGATTGCCGTAGTATAGAGGCGTATTTCGTACCATCGAGCAAGTCTCACTTGCAGGGGTAACGCCAGCCTTGACACGATATGTCTGCGAATCTTCAGCACAGCGATGCCACAATTGATGCACCTCATGATATCCAAATCAAAAGGAAAAGCAGAATCCTATAAGAATAGCAATAGTAATCGTGTCTAGATGATGTCAATCCGTGTAGAACAGCAATGATCGTTAAAAGATAATATCAATAACATAAAATAATCGCACAGTAAGCAAGGAACGCATACACGCAACTTACTCAATACTTTATTGTATTCCATAATGTGTACATAGTAAATGGTTGGTATTTTAAAACATCGAATCAATTATGGACCCTGTCGGGCACAGCAAAGACTTGGAACTTGTAACTGTAATGAATTAAATTATTCTACTCTGTGCTGCAACGCAAGCAAGCAAGCAAAAGATAACGGGTAGTCTTTGATAACTGGTAATATGTCAATGTCATGTCAAAAAAGTAATACTTACCTTCATGTTGGGAAGTGGGTATACAAATAAAATAAAATATTTTTTAGTAATATTGTCTTATTTTATACGCAAATACGTCAATATTCCTTTGATCTAAAATAAGCGGCTTATAGTTATTGTTCACACTCTTTAAACGTAATTATGGGAAAAAATGGAACGTCAAAAACATTATTAGTACTTCCCGTTAAAATGGCAAAACGGAAGCTACGATTGAGTACTGATTATTTGAGAATTATATTACGCAAGTACTGAATTAATATATCCATAGTAATTTAGATCAAAATGTTTAGATCTTACTGTAAAACCTTAAATCATGAACATTTAGCGATACCAGAATTACCAGAGGGCAGAAGTTTGTGATCACCAAATTTAGATTTGATGTGTTATTTCTGCCAATATTCACACTATGTCTAGCTTTGCTTCATATTTGCGCTCATTGCCAAGCAACTGTGGTTGCAGAGGGGATGCAAAAGAGGGGCAGGTGCGGCAGGGTGGCCTACGATGTTCAAGCTATGAATGAATTCATTTGAAACAAATTTAACACGTTTTCAAAAATATGTATTTTACTGAAATAGTATTAACTCAGCATACAGTTTGTATGAATGGTACAATTAGGTACAGGACACTGAATCTGTGTGGTTATAAAATTAAATTTTTGAAGTGAAAACTTCTTTAGCGGCGCTGTGTACTTTTTTTGGAATGGGTAAAAACTTCTAAATTCGCGTCAGGTCACGTGACCCTGATCGAAAATTCGTAAGACGTAAAACGTCAGACGTAAAACGTAAGACGCGCGTTGTTGAGGACAGCGCCATCTATGCACATCGGGAAGAACTACGAGGGCCTCGCGTACTAACGTCAGACGTAAAACGTAAGACGCGCGTTGTTGAGGACAGCGCCATCTATGCACATCGGGAAGAACTACGAGGGCCTCGCGTACTAACTACGTAGTTCATCCAACAACGACGAGATGGCGCTGAACCACGGATATATAACTGACGACGAGCTCTTGCTTCTCTTACCACTGCCGCGACCAACACCACGAACTGAAGTCTATCCTGTGTGCTTATTTGTAAATCTGAATAAATTCCTTTTACGAGAAGAATAAACCAGTCACTTTGGTCATCATACCTGATTTGCAAAAAACCCTATAAAATAAGGAACACACCTTAACACGCGTGTTTTGTTTATAAGACGATTCACAAAATACACTCGTAATTGTTCAAGTTTTCACTTCTGTCGGCACTACCGGAGTGCCAGTGTTTTTTTTTTTTTGAATATAAAGCGTGTCTATGTCCCTTTACAAATACCTAATTATTATGAATGGAAGTGGACTTTCATCACAGCTGTCAACTAAAAGATTTTCCATGTTGAACACAGTTTACACAGCCTGCCATAATAAACGACCAAACTTTGACCATATTGTTTTAAACCATGCACATGGAGCTCACGATATCTTCAAGTTTGCCCAAGTGTTATGTGTGTTATTACATGTAACTTGATTATGTAACTTAAGAAGCACAAAAGTTGAGGCAGTTTTTAAGTAAAGGATATTTTATTTTTTAATAGTATACCGAGGAGACATTAGGTACCTATACATTATAATGTTATATATTTATTACTAGCTTCCGCGCGCGGCTTCACCCGCGTGGTATGTAGATAAAAAGTTAAGATAAATATAATATTAGCCCCTTTCCAGAGATTAAAGTATCCCCAAACCAAATTTTATCAAAGTCCAGCTGTTTCGGAGATAAGCCGGAACCATCACACAGACAGACAAAAAATTATTTACTTTCATATGCATTTAGTAAAAAGAAGATGTTATTTTGACATTACCAAAAGACATTTCAATTTTATTTATTTGTATAAATGAGCAATATTTATACAAATAAATAAAATTGAAACAAGATAAAAGCGTATTTTAAATAAATAATAAATATTTGTATAAATTGTACCTATTTATGGATGACTATTTCTATACGACATTGGTCTGAACTAGTACGTAGGTATCTGTGAAAAAAATATTCTCTACTAACACGATAACCGCACCGCACGTACATCCAAAAAACAGTTCCAATTCAAGCCCACCATTGAACCCAAATAATACTATCACGAACAAAATTAAAAGCGATACAGTTTTATCTGACAAACGACTTTTATCGCTAACGATGTTACTGCAGTCGTTCGTTGGCTGCAAACCCATTGTCGACAATAACCAAATCAAGCGCGCTCAGAAACAGCCCCGGCCTGATTGGGTTTTGTACTGACGTACTTACAGAACAGTACGCCTTTAATTCTATTAAATCACTAAACTGCTTTGCTATAAAGAACGGAAAAAGACGATTTTGTACATCGTAAACGAGATTCTGTATAGATTCGATTAAGACGTTCGTTGAAATTGTTTTTCTTTTGACGCGAGCGGTCGACTTTTTGTATAGGTGATTGTACAGACGTTGGAAAGGTTTAACATAACGTCACGCCCGATATAGATAGACCTAGATAACGCAAGTATCACGATCTGTATGAAAACCAAGCGTGCCATTTTTTGACTACCTACTATGACGTCACAAGCACAATTTAGTGATGGGAAAATGGAGTAGTCAAAGACACCGCCACGTGCAGCACCAGTCTCGCCGCACCCCTGTGGCCTTGCGCCAGCGCTCACCCAGCCAGCAGTACACAGGACTGAGCGCGAAAGTGGCAGCTTACGATTTTTGTAACGTAAGTTGGTGCGATTTTAGGCACGCGAAATAGTTGCTCTTGCGTTATCTAGGTCTCTTTTAAAGTCCAGACAATAATCTTGGTCAGGTTATATGAAGACCATGTAGGTCGATATCTGAGATGGTCTTTTGAGGAATTCTCTCAATTCCTGGAATGGAATGGAATGGAATAGTCTCAATTCCTAGCAAAAACAAACTCACTTCACATAAATTTTCACGGTGAGATTTTTACAGAATCGACCGGCTGTTGTATGAACGAGCTATGGCGTGAGTAGCCCGCGTGCTACCCACGCCAAGCAGCCCGCGTCGCTCACCGCGCCCGCGTGCCCGCTTTGGACACTCAAATGAAGTTCTTATGTTTGGGTACGCTGCGCCGCGTCCGCCCCGCGCCTGCGCTTGCAGTCTGGCCAAGCACTTGCGCACCAGTAGCAATGGCTTTAATTTTGCCAGTTCACATTATTTGCGTTATTTACGTTGTTGAGCAGACAAATTTTTCGAACATATCCAGCAATGGATTAGCCATATTTTATGCTTCAAAATTATTCAGATTGTGATTCAAAGTGTGTTACACAATAAGGGTTCTGTTTCAAGGTGCCTCACTTGTAGGTCTTCCATCTTTATCGGTGTAGCTTATTTCTGTAAGCAGTTAGTCCATTATTTCATCTAAAATGCCTTATTTTGAAATTCAACTTTATTATAGAAACAGGAAATATTAACAAAATAAAAGGAAAAACTCAAAATAATTCTTGTCAAAGCTCGTATGCGCGATTAACCAATGAATGGCGGTCGGAAAGTGTGGTGTAATGGCCAGATTTTATTGGTGAATTCGATTGGCCGTACTTAAAGGGTCTTGTGTAGCTAACTTCGGGCTTTAAAGGATCAAAACACGCCTTCGCTAGTTCTCCTACTTATTAGATTTATTTGAATTAGGTACTGTTAACGCTGGGCCCGCTAATAGTCGTTTGATTAAAAGATATAAATAGGTTGACATTAACATCGACGCATAACCTGATACCATGGATTCTGAAAATCCCTGCGTTGAAATTTTTCATCAGTTGTTTTTAAACAAAAACAACTATTTCCTACAAAAGTGCAATACAACCACGGTCAAAATGTATGGAACAGTAATTTTTTTATAATCGACTTAAAATTCAACGCATGGTGGGCCAGAATCATGTACTGAATCCATGGTAAAAGGATGCGCGTCGATGTCTCCCTGCCACCCTGTACTTATTCAGTATTTAACGCGTAATTATTTAAATTAAATCAGATTAATCTATATCATCTTACATGATGACGCGCACTGTCAGCTCTTAAAGCTGAGTCTCTGTTATTTTCTATCTTCTAAATTCGAAATAGTGTTTATTTTTCTCATAATCAGCAGCCAGTATCTTGTAAATACTCGCGGAGGTTGCATGGAAACGTCAAGCAGGCCGCAGACAGCAGTCAGCTAGCAGCCACAGCAGTCTCTACAGTACTAAAGCAAGGTAAAGTAACTCCTATTCATTTTGCGGTTAGATTCTACTTATCCCGCAAAGTAAAGTTCAATTAATTCCGCGAGTGCAGGAAAATATTTCATTCTTAAAAATAATGTACAATTTTCCGTGTAAATTAACAGCCGTTAACTTAAGAAAATGTTTACCGTGAGCGTTCTTATTCTTAAGTTAATCCTACTTATTGGTCTTACATTTCTCGTTGTTTTACAACTTTTTCTCTACTTTAATTAGAATAGCTAGATCTACCTACCTATGAAAGTATAAGCGAAGCCAATAAATTGTATCTACAAGGTGGGGAAAAGTAACGTCATAATGTGAATGTGCCATAATTTTTGCTATTGGCGTTTTAATGTAACATGATGATACATGTGTTTTAGAGAGATTGAGATTTAGTTGAAAATGCAATGGAGACAGACCTTCGTTCATATATCTATGAGACAGACAGTCGCACAGCTCATGCAATGATGGAGATTTTGAAACACCAATCTCCCGGCCATTTGAACTGGTCGGCCAGATCTGATGGCGCCAGATTTCTTACTTCGGGGCTTTTTGCAATGTCACGTTTACCACAACAAACCACAAACCTTGCAAGTCTTGAAAGCCAACATTGAATTAGAAATCACCAATTTGTAGGATGTTTAGCGAGCAACAATTCAAAATGCCGTAAAACGAGCACAAATCTGCATTAACTCAGGAGGTGGTCGTTAGACTGTTATAATTTTCTCGACTTAATGTCATAAATTTTACACATTTAAATAAAATTTCGGTGAAAATGGAGCCCAATTGTTTTCATTTCCAACAAAGTGGCAGCCAATTCACATTATGACATTGCTTTTGCCCCAACTCTACAAATCTACCTACGCTGACAGGTTTTGGTTTAATTATAAGAAAAACACATGTGTAATAAACAAGGTCTTTTTATTCTAGAACATAAATCAAGTAAACCCATGTAGACACTAATGAACAATATGGAATTGTTAATAAAACCAAGAAAACGTAGCATAATGTCGTCATGACAGGACATGTACCTACAGCAAAATAAATATCACATTAAGGTTATGTTCGTCTATTAGGCACCTAACGTTGTAATATGTTTATCGCGACAAAAGAACTGAGCAGTCTATTTATTCTTTGTCAATGAAACGTTTTCCTTATCGCCGAATTTCTTATTAGATTGTTGTATAGTAAGTTCCTCTTTCACCGGAGGACGGGCTCTCTCTTATTGCTGTTATCCAGTTAGCGAAGGGATGGCCACTGAGTCGAGAAGCAAAAACTTCATCAGTCCTCCATGTTTGTTATTGTATTTACTAAGAACAGGTTGAGCGCCCTGACTCGTGTAATGGCTTCAATAATTTATTGTTTACGCTAATGACGTCGTCGCTCACGCAAAATAGCAAATTAAGTTCATTTTCTGAGCTAAATTGAATAAGGCTCGTGCATAATGAAATTTAAAGTATGAAAAAACTTTAATAGTCTTACACGTGACTGTATTCTGCCTTATCACATCTATATGTAAATAATATAAAGCAGCTTTATTTTCTCGTAGCGTAAATCTTTGTAATGTTTTTGAGGAACGTGATGAAATTATATGTCTTAGTAATGGAATAAATTTACTTTTCGTAGCTGTCAACAATATTCCACTCCACAATGCTCGAGAAAATTACATGTATTGATTATAACTTGAGCTTCTGTCATCAATTAAAAAGACTTGAACAGTTTCCCCAAAGAATTTTTTTTACCTACAAGTAAAATTTAATCAAATTGATTACGAAAATTTATTAGAAGAAAATTGCGGTTTTATAAATAATTTTTTGATGGAAAAATAATAAAAACTAGCTGAACTTCGTACCGCCCCAGAATAAATCAATACAAAATGTATGAGTAATTTAATTACCTTAAGTTCTTTTTATCGTGAAATTTTCCCATGTTTTAATAGTTATTCTGTCTGCTATTCGGGGCGGAGACAAATCAAATATCATAAAAATCGGTCCAGCCGTTCTGGAGTTATAAATGGTGTAGCTAATCCGACTTAGATTTATTTACATGGATAACAATTAAATACATTGTTTTACTAACAGTATAATTCAACATACCTTTAGCTACCGTTGTTTCTTTTAGCAGCATCGACCTGTCAACTTGTCAACCAAAATAAAACTTCCGCATCCCTTCAGCTCCAATGTCATATATTATGCCTTTTCATGGAAAACACTTGTCATCCTTGGTTTTGATGTCATATCTGATTGAACCGCAGCTCCCCTGCGATACCGTTTTAATATTTATGTGACACTGCTTAAAGGATCATACCGTTAGTATATCCAATTCGTTTCCATAGGATATACATATACTGATCATATTTCTACTGCTTTTAGTTTTTCCAAAGTTCCTGTAACGAATTTTTGCTGTTAGTTTCAACTTTGATGTGCTTGTCCTTAGGGATACTTAAAATACGAGGGGCCGGGCATCGAACGTCACGTTGGATGAACATTGAAGGATATACTATCCTCGTGTAGCACAGAAGCTATAAATGTGCGTTTGTTATCTACACCACTTTAGAAATAAACTTACGAGGCCCAAGATAGGCAACGTTCTAAGAAATATTTATTACATTTTTAAATTGGTTTTTTGAACTTTGGAGGCTTTTAGCTACGTACGTGTATATAAATATGATATTAATATGTAGCATAAAGAAGTTATTAATTAATTTTACTTGCGAGGTTTTACCTTGAAAGGTATTCACAAAATTATATCTATTCATATATGAAATTAATAACGAAGAATTTTGGTCCGTTTGTCTGTTCCGGATTGGCGCAAAACCGGTTTAACGGATTTGGATGAAAGTTGGCACAAAAAACAAAGTAATTAAAAAAAAATTAAAACCCGACTGCAGTAAAAAACTGAAGTTAAAAAAACTGAAAAGCTAAAAACAAGCCCACCTTAAATTAAATAAAAGTTGGAAGCAGGCGAGACCCATACCATTTTTATTACATTTTCAAATTCAAATGGGTCCCGCCTGCTTCCAACTTTTATTTAATTTAAAATGGGCTTGTTTTTAGCTTTTTATTTTTTTTTAACTTCAGTTTTTTACTGTAGTCGGGTTTTTTATTTTTTTCAATACTTTTTTTTATTTCCAGCTTTTTAGTTTACATAATATGTGAAAGATTTCGCAGACGATTTAGATCTTGGTACGTGTTTTTTATGATTTGTCACTTCGAATCACTTTTAACCATATACCTATTATATTTTTGTAATCACCTTTTAAAATCCTTTATTTTGATACCCTACTCGATAGATTTTGAGAATAAAAAAAAAATTTTGAAGAGAAATGGTGCCAAAAATCGGCCATTTCCATTTTTTTTTCAATTTTGATATAACCAGTGTCGCTCTCATAATTAAGACGAATCTAACGGCACGTCTCAAGCTGAAACCGATCAAGCCGTTTAGGCTACAGAGCCTGCCAAATAAATATACATACATACACTCGAAAAACATAACCCTCCTTCTGGCGCAGTCGGGTAAAAATTTTATAACCTGAATTAACACATAGGATACTTTAAATCCTGGTTGTATCCGACTACCACGCGAGCGTAGCCGCGGGCAAAAGCTAGTATACAAATAATAATGTAGGAATATAGGTATCTTCATTTCTTCATATTTAATGGTTTCTTAAACTCAACGCATTTTTTTTTGTAATGAGTATGATTTAAAAGATTATCATTTTAACGAACTGTTTATAGATACAACACTGGACAGAATATTACATTGTCCCTAACATGTTTCCAAATAAACATGATTAATATGCTGACAGTATCCCGTCTTCGCGTTAGGGGTAACTAACTCATTAAAACTTTAAATTACGGTCACCTGAAATTATATAGGTACCTATCTAATGTAAACATGTCGCTGTTATTTTTTATGTTAACCATATTTGTTTTTGATTTAATCGTGAAACACAGAATTAAATTAAAAAATATATACAAAATTTTGCGGTCTCGTAAACATTGCGGTGTTTCGTATTGGTTACTCATTCCGCTTAAAATGTTATCGAATTAGTTCACGAAAAACAAATTGGACACACGACTGGCAAAATAAACCACACTGATTTATTTGTTTTCGGCCGCGGTCAAAAAGACCTTCGTATTCAGGATAACCGTTTCCACACCACCTTTTATTTAGATGAGGAAGTACCTAAGAGGTGTGTACACTCGCGGCGCTTTTTACCGTCGATCCTTTGTTTTGTGAACGAGCTACTTTTGTCTTTCCCCCCAATTGTTTTTTTACTATAGACTTAAAGTAACAAAGAAAATATTTTATCCAGCCTTGGTGATGTTTGCTCTCAGAATTTTATAGTGACGATGTTCCCAGCTGTACCTACATCAAATAACATCTAGGTATCTACGTAGGCATGTTCTTTGTCTTGTCTTGTTTTTCTTACGACGAAGACAACGGTTTTACAAATGGTAAAAAACTAAAGTTATGTGTGTTTCCACTCTTAGATAACAGTAAGTGGGCACATTTTTTTTTCTTTTCTACGTACAGTACCCGGCGATAAATATTGGACATGGACCTTTGGAAAGAGACAATCGGCTAATTCCGGCTTCGTAGAGCGTTATCTCTGTCGCACGAAATACAAACAGTCCGGTATCTATTAGGAGCTGTTAAAACAATTATGATTTGCTTCTTTTATTCTTTGTATAAAATACAAAAAAAAGGTAAAGGTCGATGTGCAATATTTATCGCCGGGTACTGTATTGTACAGTTTAGTAGGATATTCAGTACACGGTTCTGAACTTTAGGTTATTAAAATAAAATTAGCTCTGTCATTAATTTTAACTGCTTAGTTATTGCACGACTCATAATGCGAAAGCATTAGAGAGTGCTTTACAATAGATTTTTTTTTGCCTCCTTTCTACAACTGTTTCTATTGTTATACTCCTGCTAGTACACAGAACCTACTTAACTTATATACCATTGTATAGATAATTTAATGGAGAATAATTCTGTACGTTTCTACGATAAACACATCAAAATATTAAAAAAAAAATCTCGACAATCAAGTGTGAAACCTGAAAATATTGTAGCTTGTGAAAAAATCAATTAATTGAGTAGTTTTTTTTTTTAATGGAGGAAACCCCATTGAAAATTTCTTTCAGCTCTTTTGATCAAAGTAGTTTAATTATAATTAATAAAAAACTAACTAATATACTATCTATAGGTACTATGGTTGTAACGATCAAATGGATGGATTTTCCAAATTTTTGTACTTTTCTATGAAATAGCTGATTCTTTTTTTATACAACAAAAATGTCTACGCAACGATTCATGTGCTGAATTCAACGTTTCAGTTTGCGCGTCGACGTGCCTGCCACCCTGTAGGTATTTTTTATGCATCGACTTAAGAATGTTTGCATCGTTAAGGAATTTTAACATCCATCGTGCACAGCGTTAAAATAACGACCTATAAATTAATTTGATGCAAACCTAAATAAAATTTATGTAATAGCCTTAATAAAATATGGGCTATTAGTGTGATGTGTTTCCCAACTCGACGCAAATTATAGTATAAATGAGGAAAGCACAGATGCTAAGGCAATAAGATCCGCACATTACACGGAAATCGGCCAAACGACGGGGATATTAGCAATGAGTATTTGCCGCTTCTCGTATGCAACTAAATATGATTCTGATGACACCTCCCTCGGAGGCGCGATGTCTTAGATAAAGCAAAGTTCTGGGATCACTTTCTGGTAAATGGTAACGCGTCGTGTCGCAGCCTTAACTGAATAACGTTCTAAGGTTTTTAGTCTGACCGCCAGGTTCAGGTTAAGCACCTGAAAAGTCTGGCTTTGATCGCAGTTTAAAAGTATTTTTTTTTAATTAATCTTCTTCTATGTATAAATAAATAAATACATATAATAAATCTGTAGACGAGGCGTTTCTGTACATAGAAAATATTTAAAAAAAAAAGTTGGGGTGTTAAAGGACTATATGAGAAACTATTTTAAATTCTCGGACGACTTGAAATTTATAAATATACTCTTTAGCAAATTTTATCTTGACCTAATCAAAGTTAAGTATTTTATAGACCCGACAGGTTGGTCAGATAATGAGCCTTGACCAGGTGCTTTCATTTTTATTAAAGGCTCCTGCAAACAGGCGCGACGCGCGACGCGAATCGCGCGCGACCCAAAGGCACCGCTCGTTGCGCGACTTGCGGTGCCTTTGTGTTGTTCGCGGTTTTATCGCGTGTCGCGCCTTTTTGAAGGAGCCTTAATTCTCAAAAATCAAAGTGACACTTCATCGCATTGACATTACGAACCTTGAAGGCGCAGTGACTGCAGTCGAAAGGGCTGTGGTAGAGAACCCCAGGTAACGGTTCCCGCCAGGCAAGATCGGAAGATTCTTTCTTTTCAATGAAGGAGTGGTAATTACACCTTTTCTAAGCGACACAATATTGTTTTCCGAAATCCACGCAAACAAAGTCGCGAGCACAGCTAGTTATAAAATAAATTTGATATTCTGAGAAAAACACTTAGTTAAAATATTTAATAGCTTGCGGATTAAATATTAAAAAGGGTCCTAATTACTCAATATTTTCGGAATTTTCACAAAGTCCCAAGCAAAAAAATAACATTAAACATATTTTAAATCTTAGGTTGATTTATAAATGCATCAAGATAAATGGTTTTGTGTATAGAGATTAAAATATACGACACGTAAATGCTATTTCGGAATGTATTTCAGCGTTTTAGATAGCGTCAGTCTGTACTGCAGGACAAGGGTGTGATATAATGTCGCAAAATTTTAGATTGAGATTTTATTTATTTTTATAACTTACCTAATAGATATGTTACGAAAAATATTATTAATTTTAGGACTAGCTTCTGCCCGCGACTTCACCCGCGTTGTAGTTAACTATAGTATAAAACGTACCCAGTGACACTCAGCAATAGAGTAGCTTTCTGTCAGTCAAAGAATATTTGTAATCAGGTCAGTACTTCCAGAAATTACCTCCTACATTCAAACATTACATTCGGCGGTCTCTTTATAACATTAGTATACTGTGTTGCCGGCGACATCGTCTGCGATGCAGGATAAAAAATGCCTTTGTTTTTACCTAGCTCATGGTCTATAAGCCTGCCAAATTTCATCCAAATCCGTCCAGCCGTGCGGGATTGAGTAACAAACAAACTCACTTTCGCATTTATAATATTATATATTAGTTAAGATTAGTACCTATATCGGTAATTTTCTGTAGCACGTAAATGGAATGTACATAAATACTGTAGTAGATATGTGTGCCCATTTTCAGTCAAACTGTAACTCATTCCAACATGTTATGTGTATCTGTGCCGCATACAAACGTTTTATGGTATCCTTTTGAATGAGGTATTCATAGATGTGCTGGTTTGTGTCCCTGGAGTGCCGTATAAATTGCCTAATAATAAATACTTAGGTACCTAGTTCACAAATGTGAATTTTTTCTACCTCATCATCTGCCTAGCCTACTTCCAGTCTAACCGGATGTCGTTGAATACCAGTATTTTACATGGAGTGACTGCCTATCTGACCTCCACAATCCAGCTACTGGGTAAAACGATACCCCTTTGTGAAACTGGTTGTCAGACTTTCGGGCTTCTGACTACCCGTAACGACTATCAAAGATCCACGAATGACAACCGGGATCAACTGCTTAACGTGCTCTCTGAGGCACGGAGGGGTCTCGGTATGTAAAGATGGTCACCCATCCACAGACCAACCGCAGCTTCTTTCTTTCGATCTATATTTATTATTGTTTAGTTATGCGTTTGCTTGAAAAATTACTTAGGTGGGTCAGTCCACGTGGATAGGTAGGTCATAATAGGTTTAAAGATTCTCAAAAAAGACACAAAGTCACTTACATGAGAACAATGCTTAAGGTAAATTGTATAAAGTTCGTCACAGACGTCACGGTAGCAATTATGATACACCCATTTAATGCATTAATTAACATACACCTCTGCCCAACCCTACTGGAATTACAGACGTGATGTTACGTCATGTGCACATCAAGCTACCCTAAACTGTCAAAAATTCTCAATCAACCTTGAATCTTATGCTTTAGCCATAAAGTTAAAAACCTATTAAATAAATTTGAAAGATTGTAGTACTTAGTTTGATGTTCTGGCATCTGTACATTACCTATGTAGACTATGGGGTTTATCTATAAACTATAAACGATGATTCAAGTTAAGTGATGTTTGGCGTCAAAAATGTACGGTTAAACAGTTGCTAATCACTAGTTAACTTTAAGCAACATTTATCAATAAAGGGGTATGAGAGCAGGTAAAAACTGTGAATAAACTAAAACGGATTTCTCCAGTATTATTATTCTTTCAAAGGGTATCCTTTTTGGGAGGATTTTTCAATGGTAGCATGTAGAAAAAAGCTCCACAAAGCAAGCATGAATAGTGTCAAGCTGACACTTTTATGCCAGCATAGGTTTCTATTTATGTAGGTACGTCAAACTGTCGTGTTTCCCTCGTTTAACTTTTATATTTTACGCAAAGGTTGCCGGCTGCTACGTTTCATGTTTTTAATTTCATATCCAGGTCCGAGACGCACATAATATTTTTTATGAAAGTGAAAAAGTTTTTATTTTGTTCAATTAAAAATATTTCTGCTATGAATATACTTCGTAATTTGCCACCTTTTTAGGCTGTGAAACAAATCATCTTTATTCGTTGAAAAGTAAAATTCTAGACCCACTTTTTATTGAGCCTGGACATACTTAATAACATTATAAATGGGTCTAGAATCTTTTTTCTTGGGCCGAAGTGCTGTCACGTAACGTATCTTCCAGAAAGCTATTCTGTGTACTTTGATGGGTCCAGTGGGTAAAGTAATTTCATTAATTATGTTAGAAATAAAAAAGACCTACTCACATAATACAACTAGATACCTACTCATATCTATATTTCGAACCCAGTCAGAAGCTTTATTTTGTGTAAATTATTTCATCACCACTGTTCTCAAAACGGTGAATGAAAATATCGTGAGGAAACCGGAATGTTCTAGAACCACAAATTCGAAGACATGTGACGTTTATCAACCCGCACTGGGCCCGCGTGGTGGATTATGGCCCACTCCCTCTCACAGAGAGGAGGCCTGTGTCCCAACAGTGGGAACAATATAGGATGATTATGCTATCTGTATCTACTATGCACCGATTCATTCGTCATCCTTATGATTACATTCGTTCATCACTATAACATAACAGGGGTACAAAAAAGCACATAAATCTTTAAAGACATTAAGTTTTAGCAAGGTAACCGACATAGCCCGAAGAATTGCCAAATTTAAGTGGCAGTGGGCAGGGCACATTGCTCGCAGAACAGATGGCCGATGGGGCAGAAAGGTTATGGAGTGGCGACCGCGTACCGGAAGACGTAGCGTTGGAAGGCTTCCCACAAGGTGGGCCGACGACCTTGTGAAGGCCGCAGGACCCGTTGGATGCGAGAAGCACAGAACCGGTCGAAGTGAAGGTGCTTAGGGGAGGCCTATGTCCTGAAATGATGATGATGATGATGAAGTTTTAGCTTTACCCCTTTATAGGGAAGAAACGAAATATGTACAGACGCCAGCACATCAAGCTACCCTAAACTGTAAAATTTTCCCAATCAACTTTGAACCTTATACTTTAGCGTTAAAGTTGAAAATCTATTAAAGAAATTTTACAGATTGTAGTAGCTTGATGTGCTGGCATCTGTACAGCGCCTGTAACCATCCGACTAGTCTAACTATAAAGTCGATTTAAAAAAAATTGGCTAATCAACTATACATTTCGTTTTTGTCCTATAAGAGCTATTTAAAAAATAGCACGTCTGAAACTTAACCTATTTTGACACTATTAATACTGCGGTATCATTAAACATTAAACCTAATTAGTCAGTTAGTTTTCTTTGTCTGACCTGACTATTACTCGTACATTATTTAACAAGTGGTGCACTCAGTATCTAACAGTACTATTCTGTCAGTCGAATTATATCTAGCGCCAATCAATGTACCTATAGATTTTGATTAGCGTTAAGGCTCCTTCAAACACGCGACACGCGATAAAATCGCGCGCGACACAAAGACACCGCAAATCGCGCAACGAGCTGTGCCTTTGTGTCGCGTGCGATTCTTGTCGCGCGTCGCGCCTGTTTGCAGGAGCCTTTAGATATAATTTGGTAAGTAGGTACTCTTCCAATGGAAATAGAAAAATCTTCAACCATTTAATAAATAAACCAACAAAATAACTACGAAGCTTGTACGAGATTTTATTCCTTAATGTATTTAATGAGGTCAAACGTCATGGGCAACTGTTCTAGACCTCAAGATGTTGAGAATTCTTCCGCGTGCCCGAGAACGAGACAAACGAACTACTGTTGACTCCGTGAGTGATTAATGGACGTGACTTGAACGAGTTTCTGGCTAAATAACCGTAATAATCTGCAAGTCTGCAAGGTTAACCAGTGTTTGCAGCGGTTTGTATATGGATGGGAGTGCATTCTTGGAGACCAAGGGCAGCAGTAATACTTTTGATTAAAACAGCTTACAGTGTTCACTGGTCAGTTCGTTCGTTAAATTGTATACCGACAAAATACGCGATTTGCTTCTAAAGTATAAATTAGACATAAAATATGATTTAAAAAAATGCAACAAGTACCTAGATACATTGCATGTACGCCGATTGAGCCACGAGCCAGCATGTTAGTAGCTATCCTGATAACCAAATCCGACTTTATTCACTTAGTTTTCGAAAGATTGAACAGAAAATCCTTTCGATAACTTTGTTAAGATTTTATATTTTTTAAATTTCATTTACCATTTTAACAACAAAACAATTCCGCTTTCTGTTGCAAAGTGTGGACACGAACGTAAAACTAAAAAGAGCTCAGGACTCTATGATTTAAAATGTGTCCTTTGTAAAGACGGCCAAGTCTTGATTGCAGCGAAATTAAATTTTCATCAGGATTCATCTTGCAAAGGTAAGCATTGGAAAAATGCAGTGTCTTCATCGCAACGAGAAATTAAATGAATATTATAGAGCATAAAATCTGATGCTCTCCTATACTTAAAGATACTTCACTAATAAAATGTAATTTATAAGGGCCAACTAACTTGAAATTGGCAAAAGTAATTAATTTAAAAGGTCGGGAGAGATATTTCAATTTTAATATTTTCCTGTCAAGTATTTTGCAAGGATGGTAATGAGGATATAGCCCTCAACATTGGAAATCGTGTCCTTTGGAATCCTCTCGTCGAGAAATTATTAAAAGGAAATAAATAAATAAATATTTTTGTGAAATTTAACATTGTCTGAAACATGATTGCGGGGGTCGAGAAGCTTAAGCTTAACCAATATTGAAGGAGAAAATATTCGTTTTTTTATGTCTGTTTGTACGCTTTCACTCTAAAAGGGCTGAACGGTTTTGGTTGAAATTTTGTACATACCTACATTTTATTTTGACCTAGAGGACATAGGATACTTTTTACTACTGTGATATATTGTGATTTAGATACTATGTTTATAAGTTAAATCCATCCTTGAAGGTCCAATACAAAATCTAGGAATTAAATGTTAAATGGAGACTAGAATAGGCTAGTTTGTTAGTCTGTCAGTGATGTATGCGGTTTTTTCATGATATATTACTACATAAGCCTTGTAAGACTGGGCTTATCGAGTTCCATGTACATAGATATGTCCAAAAGGTTTCTACACACTAATCATTTACATACACAATAATAGGTATGATTTAGTATAATATTAAAATAACAGTTATCTTTTTGTTGCATCAAAATAAAATCTGCTGTAACAACATCGTTAGCAAAAATCACATCGGTTTAATAATTTACATAAAGTACGGAAGTCATTTAAATAACTACGGAATTCACTGGTATTCCTCATCAATTGTACGAGTATTACAAACAGATTAATTAAAAATACGGTATTCGCAGCATTTAAATTAAATATAAAGTGGGACGATGTAGCCGTGGACTGAGGAGCTTTAATAGCCACATCCTGACATCATCAGGGGCCTCTTGACCCATATACGATGAATGAGGGTCCATATTGTATTACGAGTGTTGGACTGAGTAAACCGAGATGTGTTCCATTAGCTCCTCTTACTTAGCTCGTTGGCTGGCATGCTAATATTGTTTGTTACATTTAATGTTATCTGCGTGGGAAATAATAATAGTTTACAATATGTCGTGGAAAGTTCTAATAACTGGCACAATCCGGATTACATTTAGCCAGAGGCATTCATAGATAACCTCTACCTCTTTGGGGCACTCAGGCGTAATGTTTTGTAATGTTCAGGTAAACAAGGTAGTATAGTTTGTCTGGCTATAGTAATTAGAATTTACTTTGATACAGAGTTAGTCGAAAATCGGCCAACTAATTCCAATTTGGTGCTTGCGTCAAAAATCTTCTAGGAAATTTTAACAACGCGCAGTGTGTCTCGAAGTCCTTTCTGATGTCCGACAACATCGTAGCTGTTGTACTAGTGTCGTTTAAACTTTACCTAGTTCTCGTATTTCAGTTTGACGACGCGGACGACCTGAATTACGAGGTGTTTGAATTTTTGATTGGCCATTCGAGGATGTGGGTCAAAGGCGGCCAAGGCTGAATGACAAATGTACAACAAAAGGCTGATTGTATTCTTTTTTATTATTGCGCATAGGTTGTAGAGGTGGTGGGTGGTATTCTCACAATTCATTCAAAACATTTTTTTGATAAATTCATGATTTTTTGATATAATAAAACTGTCGTTTATAAATAAAAACCAACCTAGGTGATAATGTAAAAAGTACCCACAAAAACAAATTATTAAAAATAATAAATAACTAAAATTATGCCCAATAAAGATTATTGAAAAATTCAAAAGCTTTTTGAGTAGCTTTTATGCTTAAAAATATTAGTACATTAGTAGCATGCAGAACGTAATCCTGCAATATTTACCTTCCTATTATAAAAGTTACGTTATAAACATAATATTTTAGTAACAAAATTTGCATTTTCATTTACCTATTGAGAAAACTCTATTCAGAGTAGGAGTTTCAAACTAGGTACTTACTTTAAATACTATTATACTTCACTGAAGAAATGCTGGGAACTCATGTAGGTAGTTGCTTTTAATTTGAATTTTCTAGGTTGTCATGGAGCAACATCCATATTATTCCCATCTTTCTCAGATACCTTAGTAGGTCGGCCGCATGTCCGTTGAAACTAAATCAGTCTCAGCCCTTTTAGCCCTCGTACTCACTGCTGATATTTAACGCGAAGATTTTTTTCGGTTCAACATCGAGAGTTGAAAATTCAATGCGCGATAAAAATCGTCGCGTTAATAAAGCGCCCTATGCACGTGGGCAAAGCTGGCCTCTTGTTCTATTCAAACTCCGTCCTTCGTTAGGCAAGTTCAAGGTCAAAGTGTAACCACTGTACGTACCTACCATTTGTAAAAGTTTCCTGAAATATCTAGCTTTTCAGGCGTTACCCTACATTTTTAAACTCACACGATTCCACCATAATGTGTGGGCTTTGAAAGAATCCTGTAAGCTCCTCCGACCTCCGAAGTTTGTTTCGGTTTTCTTTTCATAAATATTTTTGGAAGGAAAAAGTTTGATACTATACTGAACTGGATAGATCTTTTTCCTTCAGTTTCACATAGGATCTCTTCAGAAAATGATCTAATGATGACCTATTCGGCATAGGACAAAACGACTAATATTTATCTCATTGTGGAAGATGTATTATTTTTTGCAAATCACTAAACATGTAAAGCTCTGTCCACACTTAGGTACATACCAATTTATAATAAAATTCTTACGTCTATTTAGAGGGAGGGAGTCCATCAATCATCGTAAAACTGTTAATACAATTTACATATTCCATCGTGTCCGTCTTTCTGTATAATTTAGGAACGGTGAAACTAAGGTCCTCATTGACTTGTTAAAATTATTTCGTACCGGTACTTAATCACACGATTTCGCAAAAGGGATAGATACATTTTAATTTAAAATGCAAACTGTGACCAGCAACTCCATTAAATAAATTCACTAATGAATAGGTAATATTTCTGTCGCTAAAAACGAAACTATTATGATGTACGTTTTTTTTAGGTAATATTTGCACGACTTTTATGATGTGCGTTTGTTTTAAGAATTATTTGCATGACTGTTGTGAATTTATGATGTAAGTTTGTTATTATAATGAATCGAAATCTGTAATACGATTATAGTGTGGATAGAGCTTAACGTAATATAACCGTTCCTCTGAGAAGCGATTGCTTAGGTCACTCCGGCCGAGATTCGGGTCTGCGGCTGAATGCGCCTTTGTTTCAATAATGCGTATCATTGTTCCGGTCGCAGTGAGTAAAGCAAATATGTGCCCTATATAGTAGTGTGTTTTTGTAAACAGTGTGTATATTATCACATGAAAGCAATTTGCAAGTGTTTAGTAAAAGGGGTTGCGTATGCATTTCTGTCATTTTACTGAATACCTTATTATTTAGGTACTATGATTAATTTCCTTTAAAACTTTAATACACTGAATCCACTCTACAAAAATATTCTTTTGCTAACTGTGGAGGCATGTAAATGGCCCGTCATAAATTAGTTTGCTTCAATGTTTTTTTATTGTTCGCTATAAGTCCCCCAAATACAATCATTATATAATTTATTACTTGAAAAGTACCTGTAGTAGTGTGGGGGAGACCTTTGCCACAGTATCGAAATAATTTTGTTCTGAAGGTGGTACAATTTTTTTAGAGCTAGGTAGAGGTACTACATTTGTTTGGTAATTGGTATAATTTGATTCGCTGTGGTACACCCGCCATTTTCACTCACGCTACCTATGCTCAGCCACTGCTGAAAATATTTTTTTTATTGTTTATCCTACATTATTTTATCCTACTGGTCAATGCAGGATAAACAATAAAAAAAATATTTAAAAAGTACTTTTGTGTATAAAGAGGAGAAATCGGGTTGTTTGGCCTGGGAGAGGTGAATAACAATATTTTCTTTGTGTGATCTACAGGACTACCCACGTGAACTAGAAAACGTAACACAAAAGACGGCTTATCCGACTGGTATAAACAAGTTATCCAGAAGCTTTAGGCGTTAAGTTTAGCGTTTTATAGCATCACAGATGCAGTAAGAAAAGATTACATCAAGTGATACGTAACCAACCAGGCATTTAAATAGCACTGCGTAGCAACGAAGCGATCTTATAAAAACGTGTGCGGTCGGGGGACCCCTGTCAGAAACAAAGTTCCTTACGCGATACTCTCATGCATACACATTCGTAAGTATATAATAGAAGGAAACAGAGAGAGAGAGAACGAGAAAGTGTGAATGTAATACCATATGATTAGTTTTTCGTTACGTGAAGATTTGTACAAGTTTTCTCCTACCACAAGCCGCGTTAAAGGACTTTGTTCCAAAAAAAGTTAAATCTATGATAAATAAAAAAATAATTTATAAGAACAACAAAGCTTTCAAATATAATAACTCTTTTATTATGGGTACGTTCACTAGTACTAATAGGTACAACCGTTTAGATAAAACACAGATTTATTTCTCTTTCGAAAAAAATCGGATGCTGCATAAAATAACGGGATATTGATAAAGTTCAGTTCAAAGCGAGAGCCGCGTATCCACCATTTGAACGTGCTTGCAAACACCGATTCATCCGACTGGAGCCCACAAAAAATATTTCGAAATAAAACGAATCTGCATTCGTCAGTTGCAAGTTATGTTGATTAAATGCATTCGTACTGCCCTCATAGTATAGTTCGACATGTGAAAAAGATTTCGTATATTCAATCAAACGTCGAAAGGCTTCAGTTAGGTCGACCGATTTTCAAAAACTACAGGGTTCATTTAAATTAGCTAGCGAATCTTCGCATTCTAAACGTGATAAAACAAAAAAGAAATAAATTACAATTTAATTTTTAGGATCTACGTGATTCTGGTAGTGTAGTTACTTGAAACGTCAGTTTAAACATCAGTTTTTTTTTTGTGAACTTCACAGACGTGAAGGGTTACACGACAAAACAAAAATAAACTTATTTCCACAAATCACACTTCAAGAAACCAGCAGTCGTTGACGCCAAACAAAAAATCACCAAATCTTTTTTATATTATTGTGTTTAGATACCTATATGTATACACATAGCGTACCCGATAGACGATAGAGTTTCTTGCCCGTTCTTCTCCATAGGTACTACGCTTTGGAATGGGCAACTAGCTTCATATTTTCTGACTGACCGACTTCTTGACAATTCAAAAGTGCCTGTAAATGGTTTAATTGAAATAAATGCTTTGAGTTTGAGTTTGATACCCATAACGTCTGCGGAGTTTCGCTACCTAATTTAATATGACTTTGTGTAGTATAGTATTTTTGTCTCATGAATAGACGCGCGCTTTACTTGTGGTTACCAAGTGTATAAACACGCTGTGAATGTGTGTGTAAGCGCAGGAGCTCTCGGTACCGTCCGAGACAAATGCGAAGTCGGAAGTTTGTGTGCGTGTGTGTATGTGCTGATGATACTCGTCTTGAAGCACACATTCTCAGCGTGTTTGTAAACTTGGTAATATTATTTTTATATCACAAAGCAACGCGCACTTTACTTGTGGTTGCCAAGTGTCTAAACACGCTGTACCACAAGTAAAGCGCACGTCGCTTTGTGATATAAAAATACCGTAGCTAGCTTAGGGCCGGTTTTTGATCCGTGGTTAACTCGACCAATTGTTAAAAATAGTAACTAATGGTCTACTGGGTCAACTTATAGTTAGTTATTTGACAATTCAAAGACAAACAATTGATTAAAAAACACATTTCGCCGAAATTTAACCATTAGTAACTATTTTTAACAATTGGTTGAGTTAACTACGGATCTAAAAACCGGCCCTTAGTCTTTCTGCTGTGTACAATTTGTTAAATATGCTGCTCCATCCACATTGAAAAATGAAATGATTGTCTCACTGTACGGAATGTAACCTACTTCATTGGGAAAATGGTTATGACGACGGACACAGTAAGGCAAGATTCTCGTCTACCATAGTCTTAATATCAAAGTACAAATCTTGTTTTAAATTATGTACAAACTATTCGTAATTCGTTTTCCATTAATCTGGAAAAGCTTACAAGGAAAGTACTTACCATATACTTACGGTTACTATGTTCCATGGTGGTCATGGAAGTTAAGGTTGCAGTCACCTCACAGTATATAAAATCTTTCGATTCTATGTTCCAAGCCATTTATTTAGAACGTCGTGTTTCGTTTTTCATGGTTGAACGGCTACATACCACGAAGCCCTGTTAGCGCTTTTAGGTAAATCTAATGGATAACGGATGTAAGCGCTGCCGGCGCTGTACGGGAACTTTACAGATGTACTCAACCATTATAAAAACATTAGACGCCCATACTTTGAATATCTTTATACATTTCTTGAATTTCAGAAGACTGTTATTTAAAATGTTACGCAATTGCTTGCGTAATTTGTCTTGTTTATTACACCTATCAATTTTTCTGTTACCGAATATTTCTTATTATGTTGGAAAACCACAGTTTTATTAGGGACTTACCAGAAAATTATGTTATATGTTTTTCTTTTCTTCGTTATTTCGTTCACCTTTATTCTCAAATTATATACTCGTAATAGTTCTCCAGACCGAATTTCGGCCATGGCAGCCAATCTATTATATTATATTAATATGATAGTGTAGGTACAAGAATGTGCGCAGACACAGGTGAAATCACTTTTCCCTCACTCCGTCAACTTTCAAACTCCGGGTTGTTACTGAATGGTAAAACCCAATAACACTGCCTGACCTGGAAATTGAATCCAGGACCCCATGCTCAGCAGCCGCGCTTGCGAACCCGTGACCAACGGGGCTCGAATTATATACCACCGGATGAAATCATGTTATGAATGTCTCCTACCAAGCAATTAAAACTGTTTAGCATTAAAAAGTAACTCAAACAGATTCAATCTGCAAACAATACTAAAAGTTTAACGAATTATGGCCGATTCCTATAACATACGGACAGTTAAAGGTTAAAATTAAGACTCTTTTATCTTTACCAATAATGAAGCAAAGACCTCAGAGCTTTGCATAGTAGACCCTAGTAGACCCATAACTATGGAAGCAGCTATCACAGGTACAATTAGCTTACGGATCTATTTATATTCCCAGTTTGGCAACAAGAAAATGCTACTATTGGTAAGCAAAACCATCGTTTTTGTTTATAGGAACCGAGCATTAGGCGTTAATGAATGAGAAATGTCAACTATATCGTTGGAATCCTCTTTATTTCCTACGTATTTTGTATCATTTAAATGTCGCAAAGCAGTCGGGAGCAAAAGTCCAACAAAGAATCTCTTGTTTGCGACTCTTGCCGCTGAATTATTCATGTAATCCATTTAATAGGGACAGAGCATTCGAGGTGGACGCAAGACAGTTAACTCCTTCGACGAGACTTATATTGTACTATATTATGTTCACAATAAAAAGAGATTCGATTGCGTCCCAATAGCTGTCAATAACGGGGTTATTTACCCTTGAAATGCTATCTCAAGATTAGATTGGCTTCTCATGTATGTGCTGGTATATTCAAAGAGATGAAACAATATTTGAGAGAGATGTGTCGTGGGTTGACGACGCTTTTTCTGTATCTGTCTCCTTTTAAATTTATAGGGATATATAATATGTGACGCTACGTGCTTACATTTTCTTCAATATTGTGATGTTTTTTTGTAATCATGTAAGTAGTGTTTTACTGTTCTGTATTTTCACAAATAAAAGCTAATAAAAATATCCTGTATTATAATCGTGGTAAAGTTTAAGAAATTCTATTACAATTACCATGGTTGTGGCATAAGGTGGTTTTTTGAACAACATAACTTTTAGGGATCCTTTCATAAAGTTCTAGTTTCATAGACAAATCGTGTAGATTAATAGGGGCTCAGTAAAATAGAAAACGAGATTTATAATAATGTTTTCAAAGTTTTATTACCAATTCTACAGTCTTTACACTAGTTTCAAATGGATTGTGATGAATTTAAAACAGATATATCAACAGACGGTTGGTACAGTTATTTTGATAACCCTAAATTGAGTCTGATATCTTCGTTTATTTATTACATAGTCGTTATTTAAATCTACCGGTACATTATATAGTAATTATAACTATGGATACTTAGAAATGTGTGAGTATAAATATTCGTTTTTACTTATTACACCATATGAGACCGTTAATGTTTTTTTTTCTATAACACTGTCATTACAACTATCAGAGTAGTAACTCATTTGAATTTATTATACACAACATATTTTAAAATGTATCCTAAATCTTAATATTTAATACTTAGATCTATGATAATAATCACAATAGAAATTATTATGTTTTCAACCGAAGATAACGTTAAACGTTTAGTCAAAACTTAAATTATACTATACAGGGTGACAGGGAATCTCGACGTGTTCCTTGAAAGGGGTTATACTAGACGTCATTAGCAACTAAAATAATCCAGTAAAAAAAATCATAAAATTTAATTAATCAATTAATTATATTATTATTAATTTATTAAAAATGTTTGCTACTAAAGAAAATGAGAGATGAGATGTTTGTTTGATTTCTGAGATTATGTAAGTTTTGGGCAAGCATTTTAAAAAAAATGATCAATCATTTTTCAGCTTTCAGAAACGTATCAATTAAATGTTTAGAGTGGAGTAGTCTTTTCATAATTAATCGTTATTGGTAACAAGGCAGAAATTTTCTAAAAATCGAAGAGTTTTAACCCATTTCAAGGAATACGTCGAGTTTCCCTGTTACCCTGAATAGAGTATTTTACAGTAGATCTGAATCTCTCACTCTTTCAAAATTTACATGTTCTTGATCGTATTGTTTATATACCTTCCACTTCAGTTCATTAGTTATCATAATATTCTGCAAAACTACAATAATAGTCTTAAACTGAACTGAGATGTTTTGATAGCTTTTACTATCATACTTTGCATACTGCACAGTGCTAGCATGACCTCTCACAGACTGCCACTCAAAATCAAAACAAAAAAAAAACCCCAGGGTTAACCAGGGTTAATAGTATAGATTTTCATAAAATAATATTGAAGACACTAACAGAAAATGGTCTAGACTAGATTTCGTAGTTATCATAAAGTTAGGTAACCAAAACGGTCTGGCAATAAATACAAAAAGTTTATGTAAGAATTAATATTATAAAGAAAATGTTACGACCTTCTCGAACACAACATTAAGACACAAAATATATTACAGCAAGAACAAACAGTACCCTGATGACGTAAAACTTTTTCGATTATCACACATTCCGTTATTGATCGCTCGTAGTTGTAATAATTCATTCCTGTCTGCCAAACTTCCTGAAGAGACCTCAAAAGCGATGAAGGTATGAAAGGATGTATTCCAGCATGAGTGGCATCTTACTCATAAGGGAATCAAATTGGAAAACATCCAATACCTCACCGCTCTTAAGTTCTCTAACTTGAACACAAAATAACACAATATGAGCAGTATTTACATCGGATTTCAATCATGTTTACATTGTACTTTCGTTTTATCGGTTATGGTATTGATATCCATGTCAGTAGTCTGAACCTCTACACCGGGAGTATTGAAATTGTCATAGGATATATACTGAGGAGCTTGCTGCACTTCAGCTTTCACGATAACCTGACGCTTCTTAGTTTTAATGTACCCTAACGCGGACACTAACACAACGAACACTATAAATCCAATACAACAGCCCACAACCAAGCTTAGTCTCCTCGTTAATATATCCGCAATGTCCATGTATGTATTGGAGAATGGACTGTCTATTGCCGCTCCGAAGATTTCGATAGTGCTTACACTAGTACATTTACTGCTCAGAGAATCGTTCATATGAGGACGGAGATGGTTGAAAATTTGTTCGTCCGAGTATAAATTATTTATACTTGTATTTTCAGGTGAGAGAGCTATCCGTGCGTCGGGTACGGAAAATCCTGTAGATGTTGAAGTACCGAAGTTGCCGACTGCTATCACACAAACCGTATATCGGGATCCTGGTGTCAAGTTATTGAGCCTCGTTGATCTGGCGGTAGAGTTGAGAATTTTCCCTCGTATCTGTGAAAATAATGAAATCGCTGTAAATAAATCGAAATCGACTTGAACTGAGTACTAAAAATTTTGGGCACCTATGAGCCATTGTAAAAAGAAAGAATTGAATGGATTCACAGCACCATCGAACATCCACAGGCGAGAAACATAAATATTTTTTATGGTCCATTGAAGTGATACACAGCCTTTGTATTCAAATTTTTGTTGTAGCGATTGCTGCGCAGGTTTTATTCAACCTTTACTCAAAATTATATGCTTTTAGTTACGCAGGTGAAAATATTTAGCATAAAACTATCAAAAAGGAAAATATTTTGGATTTCCATAGTGTTACTCACCGTAGTCGGATGATCCTCGCTAAAATAAGCTACTTGATATGCATTCAAACCAGTTTGGTTGCGGCTCTGCCAAGATACAATGATCGAATATGTCTGTATATCTTGTATAGCAATGCGGATGACGATGGGTATATCGCAAAGTTTCTGGGATGGTAATTCGATGAAGCTATAACCGTGAAGATCTTCCGGATGTTCACAACGCAAGTTACGACTGCCTTTGATGACAATTTTATAGTGTTCTTTCATCCAACGCCAAACCTCTTGTGTTTCACAATTGCACGTTAGTGGATTCTCTGAAAGTAATAATATGTATGACTATATTGGAAATAAAATTAGAAGAATCAAATAAAATCAAAGATTTAATATCTTACCATTAAAGGATAGACTTTTGATTTGTGTTTCTAGTACAATGAGCATTTTCATCTGTATTACTTCAAAGTAATTTCGGCTCAAGTCAATAAATGAAATCTTATTCAAGTTTCGAAATGCATCTGCAGATATAGCTGATAACCAGTTTCCACTTAAATACAATTCAGTCAGACTTTGCAGTGCTCGGAATACGTCTCTATTTATTCTAGTTATATGATTCAATGAAATGTCTAACTTTTGTAGACTCTGTAAGTCTGATGTGAAATCTTCCAGTTCTCTTATGACGTTTTGGGACATGTTCAGGACGCGCGTTGAATACAATCCTTGAAGCCTTTCTCTTGGAATGTTTTCTAATTTATTCTGACTTAAATCAAGCTTTTCTAAGTTATGTAGCTTAGAGAAAGCTCCCGGAGATAAACGAATTATGGCGTTCTGCGACAATATCAACCTCTTGAGGGATGGAAAATTTTCAAAGTCTTTGCTGGTGATAATCGTAAGGTTTGTATTTGTTACAACTAATTCCTCTAATAGTGGAAACAATTTTGAAGGATATGTTTGCAATAATTGCACTAAAGAATTAGAAGACATGTTCAATGTAGTTAGCGCAGGAAGCACTGCCTCCGATAAGCCATTGCTAGGTATATTTTTAAATAGATTATGTGATAAGTCAATCTCTTTCAGGCCTACGGAATGCTGAAAAAAATTCGGTGGAAGAACTGTTAACATATTATTGCTCAAATTTAATGTAACTAAATTTTTAAGGGAGGGAGAATTAAAGCCATTTAACATAGAAATACGATTATTACATAAATTAAGTGACCGCAAATTTTGTAAACCGATGAATTTGAAAAAGTCAACGCTGTTTAATTGATTGCTACACAAGTCTAATATTTCTAGTGAAGTTACATTAAAAAGTGCGTGGTGAGGGAAATCTGTGAAATTGTTCCCTTTCAAGTTGAGTTCTTGTAATATTGTTGTGTATGCGAATACGTCTTTGTGTAAGTCTCGCAGATTGTTATAAGCTAAATTTATTCTTAGCAGATTCTGATTTTTAATGAATGTCGTCGGCGGCAGTAGCGATATATTTGATAGCTCCAGTGACAGAGTTTGTAATGAAGGGAGATGCGCAAACGTTTTATTTTCCAACAACGTAAAGTTATTTTCTGATATTATCAAGGATTTCAGTCCAGGTATCTGTATCTGAATAATATCTTCCCAAGTCAAGTCATTGTTTTTCATCTCTAGATCACTTAAGTTTGGTAAACTTTTGAGAGACTCTATTTCAATAATTGCTATCGAATTCTTGCTTAGTCGAAGCTGTTTTACCGGCAATGAGGAAATATCGAAATTAAATATTACGATGTCATTCTGAGATAAGTCTAAAATTTTTAACTTAATTAAAAAATGAAACGTGTCTTTGGTGACTTGATTAATATGATTATTTTGGAGGTACAGTTCTTCCAACGTTACAAGTTTATAAAATGTCTCATTACTTAACTTAATAAGCTTATTATTACTTAAATCTAAAAACTTAATTTTTCTCAAGTGCATAAATGTTCTATTTTCTATATGTACAATACTATTATTCTTTAGGTACAGCCTTTGAATATTTAACAAATCATTGAAAAGATTAGATGTTAACACTTTTATGTTATTTTGGCTTAGCCACATAATTTGCACGTTCATTTGCCCTCTAAGAGAGCTATTTTTTAACATTGATAAATAATTTGCACCAAGTTGAATAGAAACCAAGGATGAATTCCTGTTAGGGAACACATCTCCAATAGTAGTTAAACGATTACCCTGCAAATTAATGTGTTGAAGACTTTTGAGGGTAATAAATGCATGAGAGTCTATGGTTTGTACAACATTATTTTGCAAATGTAGTTCTAATAGCCCGGGCAGTGGACTAAATACGTTTCTTTTGATTTGACTTAACTTATTATTTTGCAAACGTATTTCTTTCAGTTCATCTAGTTTCTCAAATATTAATTCGTCTAATTCATTAATTTCATTATTATCTAGACTTAAAGTTACAAGCTTACGATTTTTTTGAAATACACTACGAGGAAGTTTATTTAAAAAGTTTGTTCCCATATGTAGTTGCGTTAAATTTTGTAGAGATGAAAAACAGTTTGGATGTAATATTTGAATGGCATTGTGTTCTAAATTGAGAACTGTTAATCCAAAAGCGTTAACAAACGCGTCATCAGATATCTCTAAAATATTGTTTTCCGAAAGAAATATTTCTGAGAGATCATGAAGGTTTGAAAAGACTCCGTTTATATGATGGAGGTGGTTGTGACTCAAATCTATTGTACGTATTTTGGGGTTCTTCTGAAATATATTCTTAGCAAGCGTTGTTATTTTATTACGACTCAAATCCACAGTTTCTAGTTTTTCTAATGAATACAATGCTTCTTCGTCTAATTGCTGAATTTGGTTACTAAAAAATGTTAACGTTTTTATTTTAGGCATACATCTAAACCAGTATCTTTCAATTTTTGTAAAATAGTTTGAGTTTAAATCCAGAGTCAGCAGATTTGGCACTGTAACATCTATATCATCAGGAATTGAATTTATTTTATTCCATGCAAGCCTTAAATTGCTGAGTTTATTTAATTTGCCCAGAGGTTTCAAAGGAAATACAGTGAGAAAATTTTCACTGATATCCAGTTCCGTAAGAGATTCTTCTAAGTTGTAAAATGCATTTTCTGATATATTGGCTATTTTATTCCCCTTCAGATTGATTTTCTTCAACTTAAGATTTCTAAAAGTGTTTGCTTGGATATCTTTAATGTCGTTGAGCTGTAAATCAAGTGCCTCAATATTGTAAAGTTCTAAGAATGATTCATGCGGAATTTTGCTTAATTTACTGGAAATTATGCTCAAAGATCCTAACGAGTCACGTAGCGATGTAAATGCGTTAGAGCTTATCTTATTTATCCCCGACTGTGAGATCTGAAGATTGGTTATTTTTATTTTTGATGGGAAGATGTCTGCGTTTAGTTCTGTCGTTGAGATTTCTAAGTCATATATTGATAGCGACTGGATGGTTCCCCTTATCTTGGACATCACATTTTTTACGGCCCCGGGGGTCGCACTGGGGCACTCCAAAAATAATCCTGAAATAAATGTATCCATTAATGTCACCAATTTATCGTAAAGAGCATTCAGTGTGGGAATTAGAAGACACTCACCTTCTTTAAAGTTATAACAGGGACAAATTGGGTTCTCTGCTAAGCTTGGACATTGAGATTGTTCTTCTCCTTGTAGAATTGGTATGTGGATAATGATTAGAAATGCAAATACGCCGCATTTCAGGCGAGACAGAAGAGTGATAACGCCCATGGTGTTGTGACGTCATTTCAATAGCATCGTGCATCCGGAATCCCAATGAGAGGATATTCGTTCTAGAAAATGAAACAACAGTATAAAGTTAATAAAGAAAGACATTGTTGAAATCATTAGTGGTTGTTAAAAATAACAAATACTAGATATCTTGACTCGCATACATTTTATTTATCTTTCAGTAGTGTAGATGCTTAAATCTGGTAAAAATAATAATGTACTTATAATGATTCATAATTCTAGAACGTTTCGTATAGGTAATAGGTGAACTATAAAAAGGTGAGAGCGTGAGAGCTTTGGGCTGATTGATTGTTTTAAACTGGGTTGTCTTCAGTTATCTATGTTGTAGGAACTATTTTTAGGATCCTTTAAATTAAACTTTATGTTACTTTATCTAAGCACGTGATGCTACAGATACGTGACTGTGTCGTGTTGTGTCGTGACCGGGGTACATCAATCAAACAAATCTGTTCAGGACTAACGTCAAATCACGAGTTTAATTGACTAACACTGCGTCAGAAGGCGTCACGACACGACACAAAACAGTAATATGAATCCGGCTTTACATGGGCTTTATTTTAGTCTAGTTTCTTACTGACTTTTATTTCAGAGCTTTTTAGTACAGAACATTCCTCTAACTTGGACTTACATCGGATCTCCCTGTCTCGGAGTCCGTTTCTAAATGTTAAGAGTAACATGACACGCTCGAGTCTTTTGGCAATCCTTCGTTTTATCTTTTGCTAACGTTAGTTTTAGAACGCAAGACGTGATTTTAAACTTTTAGGTTGGTTTTTTAATTGCTAAATGGGCCTGCTCTTGACGTCGATCACGCCTGATGGAAAGCGATGGATGAGGTCTATCATAGAACGAGCATGCCCACAAGATGCCTGTTGACTCTTGCTTTGATTTTTACACACTTTGGCTGTTCGCATAATAAATATGGAGGAGGAGCGCTGAGTGCGACTGGTCTGGATATCAACCAAGTGTGGATGGTGGTGTGGTGGTTGGTGATTGATGGTTTTCGTGGGATGTAGTTTTCATTTTTTTGTAAGGTCTTTTCCAACGTGCTAGTTATCTGTCTAGGCTTTGCCTGAATAGTGTCGGACCAAAACGGGAGCCAAGAGCTCATTTCGCGAAGAGATAACGTGTTTAACTAATAATAAATTGATAATTGCGAAAACAGTAGTAGGTAAATATGTTCTGCAAAAATATAATACAGTTTGATTCAGGCTAATATTAATTCGGCTAGCTTTTGTTTTTCCGTTCCACTATTAACTAAAACATCGACAATTAATCTGCCTAGCCTTTTACCAACTATTTTGAGGTCAGCTTCCAATCTAACCGCATGTAGTTGAATACCAGTATTTTACATGGAGCGAGTGCCCATCTGGCCTCCACAACCCAGTGGTTGGCCACCCATCCACATTCACGAACTGACCGCAAAAAGCTTAGACCTGATTATTCGTTGCTCGACCCCATAATCCCTTATTACCTTAGCAGCCTGTAGATTTAATAGAGTAAACTTAATAAATGTAACTTTATTCATTTGGATACTTTATACTTGTAAATGTAACAAAATTACGAGTAACCGATTTTTTTTTTACCTAAGTTCCTTTTGCAACTGTTTCTAAAGTAATAAAGATTACTTCAGAAACTCATTAGTAAAGGAACTAAAAGACTAAGAAAAACAAGGCTCTATAAGACTAAATTAAAAATCGATTTGTTCCCGTAACGTTTATTTTAGACGAAGCCCCCTTCCCCTTCCCTTTGGTATTCCTACTGCGAAAAATAATAAAGAGCGAAATTACCTTGCCGGCTTAACTTTCTCAAAGCCAATCCTACGCCAACAACTTTGCCAAAAGAAAATATCTCATGGATACGGTTTTGTATTTTCACATCTTATGTATTAAGGATTTTGTTCCAGTTGGCTAATTTTTATATAAAGTTACGACTTTGTAAGCAACCTAAACAAAGTGTAGTTTTCACCATTACGAAAGTTCCCGGAGTATAAATTATCTCCGTGTGGTTTTAAGTAGTCGAGCATTGAAGATAAACGTGCAGTGTAGTTGCGGCGGGTCAACGACACCAATTAAAACATATTTTCTAGATTTTCTAGGCGTTTGCTTACAACTTTTTCTTGTATATTTACCTACGTTACAAAACAAAATTGAACGTTGCTGTTAACTCAATCAATTTGCCTTTTCCCAACTATGTTGGAGTTGGCTTCCAGTATAAACGGATGCAGTAGAGAGTATTTTACACGGAGCGAACTGCCTATCCGATCTCCAGAACCCAGTTTTTGGGTAACACGATATCCATTGGTAAGAGAGTTAGAGTTTTGGGCTTCTGACTACCCGTAACGACAGTCAAAAATATACAAATGACAGCCGGGACCTGCTTTCCGAGGGGCGCAGGCGTCTCGATATGTAATGGATGGGGATCTACAAACGATTCGATCGACCCATGCGGCTGTTATTATTTTTGGCACGAGCCCCCATCGCTGTTAATTAAAAGGTACAGTTTTATTGGATTAAGCAATTTCTACAAAGCTATTAGTCACGAGCTGAATTAATGAAACACCAATCTGATAGAAGTAGAAGTTGGTATGCGCCTATTCATCATGCGATTATTCTGAAATCACAATATAATTACGCTAAATGCCCCGCGTAGCTGGCGATTCATCATCGCTAATGCTCCATAATTAAATTTTATTGGCCATATTTCCCGGATGATATTAGTTTTACCAGTATATGGAACTAGCCGTAAAGTTACTCCGACGAATTGAGTGACCCATTTATTTTTGATGCTTCAGCACTGACAGCAAATTAACGGAGCCAAATAGTTTTGGCTTCGTTTTGGCGACGCTACAAAGAAACGTTTAACACAAAGAATTGTTGCCCACTTATAGGAAACTGCTGTGTATTTATTTCTTGCTGTATTCAGCGCTTAAGCGGTTACAAATTGCCAGCCGCCGCTTCTGAGCGCAACGGCATGCCGGAGCTGCACGAGACATTTGACGGGTGCAGCCGCATGCAACTTTTACGGACAGATTGGTTTGTTGATGAAACCTCAAAGTGAAGTACAGTCTACCGCAAATCAGTGGTAACATTTTGACATTGACAGCGCCTTTCTGTCGTAGCTTACTGCTACGACAGAAAGGCGCTGTCAATGTCTTGGTGATCTTCGTAGTGCTGGTGTTTCCGCTGATGTGAGGTTGACTGTATATGGAAAATAAACAAGTAAGTAACAAGTAGGTAAGTGCCAAAATGCAAAATTAATCTATAATAATTAATCTCAAATTGTCCTCATTAATGACAAACTTTCGAGAAGGATCCACGTATGTGATAGTGAGTTAACGATGTCGTAATGGGATGAACGAAGTCTTGTTATGAAGAAAAAGCTTACCTATGTATGTTAACATATATATAGAAATTTGTTGTACTATAATATGTACGTACTTATCTATTGTAAGAAACCCAGGTGCTCTGGATCTCATGTTTTATACCTACACGTACCACAGTGAAGAAAAGTGCGTCTATTCCTATGAATAGACGCAGTTTTCTTCATTTCATTTAAAATTCAATCGGGATTTTCCTACAGTTTTATTTACTGAATAACAGCGTTATATCAGTTCATGAAATGAATTATTATAATTGCTCAGCATTCACTAAAACATTTTGCGGGCGGAATACCTTGTTGTGGTTTTGAAGATATACAAGAAAAGCTAAGGATCAAGGAGATTATTATTATACAGCATTTTGTGAATAAATAATGTTATTTTCGTCATGGGTAAATGTTACGACGTAAGAATTACAAAACGATTAGCTTTACAAGTATTTTAGAGATATCCAAAATACGAGCTATCCAAGAAAGTATACCGTGATAAAAACAGGGCATGAAGATGATGATGATTGAAAATCTCTGATGGGTTCTCTCGTGAATGCTCTATATATATATATATATTGTATATTAAAGAAAGCAAACAAAGCATATAAGAAAGAACAAATAGAAAGAAGAAAAAAAAAACTATTTACTCTCTAGAGCTGTGGGGCTTGAGGCTAAGTAATACAAGCTGCACGGCTCGATCGATCAGGTTAAGCTACGCTTACCGCGGTTGGTCCGTGGATGGGTAACCTTTAATGGCTAATCTTTACATATCAAAACCCCTTCGTGCCTCGGAAAGCACGTTAAGCTTTTGGTCCCGGATGTCATTCATGGATCTTTGGCAGTCGTTACGGGCCGTCAGAAGCCCGAAAGTCTGACAAGCAGCCTTACCAAGGGGTATCGTATTACTCAGTAACTGGGTTGTCGAGGTCAGATAGGTACTCGCTTCATGTAAAATACTGGTATCCAGCTGCATTCGGTTAGACTGGACGCTGACCCCAACATAGTTGGGAAAAGGCTATGCAGATGATGATGACAATATTAATCTCTGATTTTATTTTTAGATTGCAATAAGAGCAAATTGTACTCTTATTTATCTATGTCTACTTGTTCAAAATTTAAATAAATTAAAACTAAGTATGTTTCTTATTTGAAACAAGTTGCAAGACTTAATTGCGGGAGACGTATTATTATTGCACTCGCGGGCAATGGGCTGGCAGTTTGTTTACTCGACTATTATACTGTCTAACCGGCGTTTAGTTACTGCGCTTTAAGCGAGATAACGTATTGGACAGCGTTTTCGTGGGCTGCGATGGCCAAAACTGGACTAAACTAGGCGGACTATGGATAGGACAGTTTTAAACTAGATTGCTTGTCTGATATAATTTTTATTTTCTAACCAGTTGTGCTATTGAATGAGCTCGACTAGATTTACCTACTTAAAGGTACTTAAAAAACTCGGCAAGAGAATTTATGAATAAGTTATAAAGTAAATAAATAAAAATGCACGATGCAGAAACTGATGGACGCTAGTGATAGTGCCAAACACGTAGCCGTATCACGGTGAGCGTATTCTGGGCCGAGTCCATTTAGATTGCCTTCGACACGCTAAGAATAAGAAGAAATAAATAAAAAATATCAAACCATATCAGCTATTAGGATAAGTGGTTCTCAAGTTATAAGCTCTCAAACAGGCAGATAGACAGCGAGACGTTACGTTTTGTAATAAAGGAGGGACACCACATCCCCACTATTATCATCACACACAAGTTCACAAGCTTCAAGTGCCTATACTCTCATAAATTATATTCTCTTTGTAAATTAGTCATGTGTGTTAATTTAAATCATATTGTGATCGTGGGAGAAAATGTCATAATAAAATATCATTTATTATTATAACTATGTGCGACTGCGGTACGTTTGACTCATCATGGGTTTTTCATTGTCTTTTCAGTACACTATGGGCTATTCAGCAATCCGCACTAGGCCCGCGTGGTCGGTTACACCACCACCACCAAAATCACCACCATCACCACCACCACCATCATTACCACCACCATCACTATCACCATCACCACTACCACCACCACCACCACCATCATTGTCACTACTACTCTGACTTGCTACTAGGCTATCATTACTAATAAAAAACCCCCTTGGAGCTTCCAAGGGGGTTTTCCATTACAGGTTTGAAGCTTCCATTACAGATTGGCAAATAACGTACTAACAGCCTATCCGCCGACTGCATTTAGTCCTTAAGTGGTGCCAGCGCTGTTTATGTTGCAGCTTGCAGCCACTTAGTTCCGTGGATACGAGCGTTCCTATATCTTACTACAGGTCAATTATGTATTTAGTGGAAGCACTCTTAAGAAATACGGGGCGATAGAGCGAAATGGCGGTATATGACAGCTTAGCGCTAAAAAGGGACCAAACGTCTCGCGGGCGCTGTGATCAGAGGGTAAATAGTTTAGCCGGGTCAGCGGGATTGTCCGAAAGGGTTACCGCTGGCCCGGATCATAAAGGGCTAAGGAAGGAACATGGGTGGGTTTTAGTCAGTAAGAGTCTGACACTCCCTTCCGCTCCACCCAGAGCGGGAGGGGTCATTTGATGATTTCCTATCCTCAAAAAAAAGGGTAAATAGTTTTGGTGCTCACTTGAATCTTCTTTTTTTCAGGAGAGGAAATAATGTGGTCAGTTATTCTGTTAATTTATTATTGGGTTTTTGTAATACTTGACGGCCTTCTTGGAAGGATAGCTAAGGGCATTTTATTGACGGGTTAACAAGCAGAACTAAACTGGACTAAAAACCCTTTGTGATCTTGCTTTATCTTCTCAGTTTAATAACAATGGTACCTATATTTCCGTCTTTTTTTGTAAAAAAATTCCATTGATTGTATTCTATAAATAGCAATACCTATGCATTTTAATAATGACGGGTGTAACAATAGCGTTAACGAAACCGTAAGTAAATTGTTCCTTCCGTTATTATCTTAGCAATTGTTTTGTACTGAACCATACCATGGGAACGGATTGAAGGTCAAAGTTCCAACTTTTTTGACGCTTTTTTAGGAAAACCAGTTTTAAACGTTATAACGTTACTTTAAATACTCCCACGATCTCTGTACAGTTGCATGCAGCCGTAAGCACTATATTTTACGTGAATTACATTGCGTACTAAAAACAGCGAAACAACCAATTTTCACACCATAAATAAAAGTCATTTCCTCCCAGCAATTATTTTTGCACAAAGTTTGATTACAGAATGCGTAAATGTCGGCTACGTGATGGATATTTTTACTCCTTGTACCTATGTTTGGTTTTTAAAATATAGGTACCATAGAAATGTAATTATATCCATGATAGGTAAAGACGCCAGCACATCAAGCTACTATAAGCTGTCAGATTTCTTTAATTGATTTTCAACTCTATCGCTAAAGTGTAAGGTTCAATGTTGATTGGGAAAATTTTACAGTTTCGGGTAGCTTGATGTGCTGGCGTCTGTACCTACCTCACTGTCTAACTACCCAACTCTTCAACCTCATCAAAATTTTAAGTGCGATGGACATAAACAAGGCTAGTACAAATTTATCATATAATATCTCGCCGTAAACATGCCGAGACTTGCCAGCCGGGTTAAGGATCCCGCCACACGTTCACCTCATAAAAATACTTAATTGCTTCTTACAACACCTCGGGGAAGTGATGGGGTGCTCTATTCTTAGTTGAGATCATGCAGATAAGAATTTATTATTAACCAGATTCCTTTCACGACTTTACTTGAGAGCTAGGGAATTTGTGTGTAGGTACCTATTATCAGAATAAAGAGGATATTGTACACAAACATCCGTACATAATAAAACTTTGTAAATAAGACTTTCGAAATTAAAGTTATTTTTCAGTTTGTAGTGTTTTTTTTGGAAGTCGGTTGTTTTTTTTTTTGTAAAAAAGTTTTTTGACGTCGGTTAAAAAAAATGACAAACAAACATCCGAATTGATAACCTCTTCCTTTTTTGAAGTCAGTTAAAAAGGCTGTTTGTCGAACACTTTTTCTTGCCGTGAAAAACTATGGTTTAGTCGCCGTGTGCAGGCACGGTTGTATGGATTACTATGGATTCTTGTTGACGGACACGTTTTTTCTACGGCGCGGCTTATACGCCGTACCGTAAAGAAATCGTGCCGTAAATAAAGAGCCAATGATTATATTATGGGTTTATTATATTATATTATTATATTATACTATTTAGCCTATGATATTATGGGTTCGTGTTTATTTTGAATGGATTAAACTATTTATAACGTATTTTAATTTTTCAGGATTTATGAGCGTATGTATGTATTTATGTCGTCCTACGTTAAATAACCACAAAACAAAATAAAAGCGATTCATATTCGTTTATAAGGTAAACAAAGCCACGATATTAGATGTATGAAGTTAAACGAGGCAAAAGGAGAATGTAAAGTTCGTACCAGGTGGCATTCTGTGGTTTCTGCCTACCCAGCCTCATGGGCAGAAGGCGTGAGTTTATGTATGTATGTACACTCGACCCATCTAATTAGTTTACATTTTATATGTGTGGGTGAAGTCATAGTTATGCACACAAACACTAAATAATACGAGCGAGCTCTGTTTTTATTAGTGTGCGTATGGCATACCAATTACCATATACCAATATATAGTAATCATTCACTTATGTTTCTTAATGAGATATAATATTTCGCATGATATTACTATAGTAACCTTGGCACAATGGCTATAGTCTTTGGTCAGGGAACGAGAAGTCGTAAGTTCAAACCTTGGGTGCAGCGATATATTCTTTTTGTATTCATTATTTTGTTAAAACATTGCTTAAAGTTGAATTTATAACGATTCGATCCCGTTCATGGACGAGTAATGAAGTTTGCAACGTTTGAGACGACCACGGAACTCTCAGGCTATTTTATTTTGACTGTTAAGAAAATAACTACCCACAATTTAAAAAAATTGTTTTCAAACACCTTAATTTATAAATAAAAAAATTGCGTTCTTAGTTGTCAATCTACGAGTATTTGCATTACTGAGTTTATTGATTACTACCTACTCATATTTGTGTGCGGATTTATTTATGTGGATCCAACCATGCAACATTTATCAATGTTGAAAAAGGCAGAATTGTTGTTTTGCATGAGCAAAACATATCTATAAGTGAAATTGGAAAGCGCTTAATGATATCGGTGAGTAACAGTTAGATCACCTTTCAATGTTTACCTAGGAATAAATTAATGTAACTTATCTGCAATACCTACCATAGTTTAATAATAATATAATATTATCATAAAATGTATTACAGTTTTTTTTTATCATAAGATGATTATGATAGAATTAAGTTGGTCTAGCCAATTTTTGTCTCACTACGGCCCGGGCCTTTAGACGGATTTAAAAAAAAGCCTTCGAATAACGTAAATAAAAATAGATTATTACCTATATTTATTATAATGTAAGTGTGTATTTAAGACATATTATTACTTTATTTTAACTGGTATACATATGTATTGTATATAATATAAGTAATATTAATTAGGTATATATATAAGTAAATAAAGTATATTATCACACACAAACACACACACACACACACACACACACACACACACACACACACACTAATATTATATAGGCGAAAATTTGTGAGTGTGTGTGTGTGTTTGTATGTTTGTTACTTCTTCACGCTTAAACGGCTGGACCAATTTTGATAAAATTTCTTATGGAGGTAGCTGACACTGTGAATTAACATATTATCCCGATATTCCCACGGGATCGACATTTACGCGGGTGAACCCGCGGGGCGCAGCTAGTAGTATATAAATATAACAAATATAGTCTATATATTTATTTAATAATAGCTATTACTATAAGTATATTAAATACTGTTTTGTTTGTATCCACAGAGGAGAAGCGTGCAGTTATGGGTCCGCCGATATGCGGATTCTGGAGACGTAGAACATCTTCGACGTGGGCCAAAACCAAAGGCAAATTCATAGGCTCGACACCACGACATCGTAGCAAGGCACAAGGCTGATCCCTTCTTGTCCACCCGCGTAACAGCAACAGCACACAATGTGTGCTTACAAACTGTGAGAAATCATCTTCATGCAGCTGGTTTACGTTGTAGTAAGCCAGCGCGGAAGATTTTACTGTCCACTGCGCACCGACAAAACCGACTACAGTTTGCTAGGTCATACGTCAATTTTGATTGGAAGAACAATGTGGTGATTTTTAGCGACGAAAAATCGTTTAAGTCGGATAAGGATGGGCGTAAAATATTGTGTTACTTCTACCTGGGAGTCGCTACGTGGAAGTAATATATGCGCGAATATGGTTAACAGCATGAGCAGAAGGTTACAAGAAGTAATAGAAAACGAGGGTTTGCCGACTCATTATTAGTCGAATTTATTTTAATTAGTAGACGAATATGAACCTTATTTTTACGCAAATAATGTTCATATTTGTTAAGTGAATGTGAACCAATACAAACCTTAGCAACGGTTAGGTATATAACATCAACTCTTATTATTGAAGTCTGGTGAAGTGATGTTATTGTTATGCACTTAGAAGTTGTCATAATTTCTTACTATCTAACATGTTAATTCACTTCACCTCTAATATTACTTTGATTCAATTTATATACCTACCTACTTTGACAAATTATTTACGTCCATCCTTAACCAACAAAAAACTTTGTCTTTGTCAAAAAATCTAGTAAACAACAGTTTTTACTCATTCGAACGTCTAGTATGAATAGCTATAGAATATGTGAAATCATTGTATCGGCCACACAAGTTTTTTTTGCTAACATACAGCCCACTCCGAATTGAACCTTAAAACAACCATTGTAAGGAAGGAACATATTGGAAGAAACGAGTGGGATCATTACCAAACCAATACCAAATAATAATATGTTTACATAATAAAAAATCAAATTAATTTAATGCTTTTATTTAATTTACCTTTCTACTTTTTTGCTTGAGTGATTTTATTGGCCACAAAATTAATTTAATAAAAAACAAAAAGTAAAAAACAGCAAAAGAAAAACCCTCAGCTGGGATCGAACTCACGTCAACGAGCTTACATCAGTAGCTATCGCAGGCGCTTACACCAACTAGCTAAGAGAACTATGTTATAATGGTCTAAAATGTTGGGTCAAATTCATTGTGAACCCGTTTATTTTATCTCTAACCTTGAATGTATCATACGTATACGCACACAATAATAATGACAGTTACCGATGTTTGCGTGATGTAAACTAATTAGCTTTGCCGATTGTACGTACACTGAAATAAATATTTTTTACTACAGCACATTAAAGCGATTTCATTAAGACTCACTGACTTTATACAGTAAAAATAAATGTTTGTAAAAGAGTAAAAGACAAAACGGTAGCTTTTAATGACTGAACATACTATTTCCGGAAAAAAAATAACAAAAAAAAAGGAAAACCACCATTACTGTAATGTTAAATTTAACCGAAACCGGTTTAAACGATATCACCAAATGAATAAAACAGTTAATTTTGTGACCTTTTAGCTACTTAAAACGTTAAAGTTTACTGTTATGATGGTAAAATTTTGCCTCAAGCTTTAACTGTTTCCGGATCAGTTAAAAATACTGTTTTGAACGTTATGCTCATATGGAGCTGTTGAAAGCAGTTCCGATTTTTTTTTATTTACTGCTTATTTCTTGCAGTGTATGTCATTAAGCGACATTTATAAGATGCAATTTTCTTGCCTGTGGCATACAATAAAAATTCGGAAAATCCAAAAGTGCAAGTCTCAGAATGCTTATTTGATCGTATAAAAAACCATAGATATCTAGATATTATATTAGTTACTTTTTTATTAATTATAATTAAACTACTTTGAATAAAAGAGCCATTTTCAATAGGGTTCTTCATATGGGTGAAAAAAATCTATAAAAAAAATTACTCAATTAATTGTATTATTCACAAGCTACAATGTTTTCAGGTTTCACATTTGATTGACGGGAAATTATTTAATTTTTTTATATATTTTTCATTTCTACTGCATTAAATCAATTATTGAAAAGTAAAGAATTAATCTCCATTAAATTATCTATACAATGGTATTTAAATTAAGTAGGTTCTGTGTAATAGCAGGGGTGTAGCAATAAAAACAGTTGCAGAAAGGACGCAAAAAAATATTTCGATCGTAAAGCACTCTCTAATGCTTCGAATTATGAGTCGTGCAATTAAACAACAACAAAATATGACTTGAATCGTCTAAACACGTGTTTTGACGGTGCAACTTTTATTGTTGCTTCAACTAAGCATTATCACCCTATAAAGTTACCACAGCTAGGACACAGGCCTTCTCTCTGTGAGGGAATGGGCCGTAATACACCACGCGGGCCCAGTACGGGTTAATAGATGTCACGTGTCTTCGAATTTTTGGTTCTATAACATGCCGGTTTCCTCACGATGTTTTCCTTCACCATTTTGAGAGCAGTAAGGACTTATGGTATGCCACAGGCAATTAAATCGCAACGTGTAATTCAGACAAGAATTAATAGAAACTCTTGTTGCACTTACTGAATACACAAACAAAATAGGGACACGATACGCGATATAGCATTTTATGCGATTATTACACCAGTCGGAAGAAAACAGCACAATTTAAAGCTGTCGAGTAGTTCAGCAGTAGCTGTCGGCTTCGTGATGAATATATTCCGTTAGCTAATCAAATATGCAGAGCAATTATAATATGCAGACGAGAGACTTTCGACAGGAAAATTTTACAGAGAACATTTGCGTATCTACTACTTTTTAGATAGATAAGGATGTACTTAACGTAGATGTATGCCGTTCATATATGTTATACTAGCTGATCGGAGAAAATTTATCTATCTATACTAATAATAACTTTAAACAATTTTTTGGTTTTGTATGTTTGAACGCGGTAATGTCTGACACTGTCAGTCGCATTTGAATTTTTTTTTTAATTTGATAGCCCAGTTGTTGAGGAAGGCTTTTATCATTATCACTAATATTATAAAGACGAAAGTTTGTGAGTGTGTGTTTATATGTTTGTTACTTCTTCACGCTCAAACGGTTGGACCAATCTTGATAATATTTTCTATGGAGCTAGCTGACACCCTTGATTAACATATAGGCTACTTTTTAACCCGATATTCCTACGGGATCGATACTTATGCGGGTGAAAACGCGGGGCGCAGCTAGTAATCCCATAATTTATTTAACATCACGCTAGGACCCTTGGACCGGGCAAAACAAAAAGAAATCAGAAAGAAACCGAGGTGGGTAATAGCGGAGGAATAAGATGTTTCACACAGAAAAAGTCACGGGCAGGAGCTAGTACCTACTTATAAAAAGATAAACGAATAATCCTATGTTACTGAGAAACATCAATAGCTTAAGGCATTTCAGACCTTTTTCCTCATTCAAAATTAAATGTTTTATTGTAACTGGCAATGTTTTTGTATCCGGTTTCCCGCATTTTTATACCATTCTAAGGTTAAATTAATATTTTTTTGTTAGATACCTACTTCAGAGGATAATGTCGATCAGAATCATGAAACCATCAATCAAGAGTTTAATTAGCGTTATCTTGTAAAAGATATTCTGTATTTTATTACACAATCATGATCAGCCTACATAATATATTATAATGTTTGTGTTGCGAACCAGGCCCCCTCCCTGTGAAAGGGAGTGGGCCGTAATCCACCGCTCGGGCGCAGCTCGGGTTGGTAGATGTCACGTCTTGGAATTTTCTGCTGTAGGATTTACGTTTTCTTCACGATGTTTTCTTTCACCGTTTTGAGCAGTGGAGATTAAATAAATTTCACAAAGTTTTAATAATGTTCTTTACAAAGGACAATGCCCATTTCTCTACTGACCGCCGTTGTGTATCAAAAAATCGTTTTTTTTTGTTCTTTGATTTTCTGTTCTGTTATAAGGTTAGTTTTTAAACAAACCTTCCAACAAAAAAACAGTATTTTACAACAATATGATTTGAATTCACATAAAACAACAGAAAATAGTTCCAATAAATCAATTAATGATCCCAATTAAATGATATTATATAGGTAGGTCATGCTAAATGTGTTTTTATAGGAAATGGAAAATATAAATTCTTGAATATAGGAATGCAAGTTTTATTGGTCCATATTATCATCATATTCATAAAATATGTCGTCTAAAAATGGAACCGGTGGCTCAATAGACCTAAATCGAGCCCAACTAAGATACCATAAATGGTCATAACGTGAGCACAGCATCCCACTGTCCGATTACACACCAAACAATTGCAATAATAGCTAGTAATATCAGCTACTGAGTTACTTGCAGCCCTCATCATTTGCCTAGCCTTTTCCCAACTATGTTGGGGTCGGCTTCCAGTCTAACCGGATGCAGCTGAATACCAGTATTTTTCATGGAGCGACTGCCTATCTGACCTTCACAACCCAGTTACTGGGTAATACGATACCCCTTGGTAGACTGGTTGTCAGACTTTCGGGCTTCTGAATACCCCTAACGGCTGTCAAAGATCCACGAATGACGGCCGGGACCAATGGCGTAACGTGCTCTCCGAGGCAAGGAGGGGTCTCGGTATATAAAGATGGTGATTTGTCAACTAAAAAAAGTTTTTATTTAGTAAAGTAATATAACTATACTAACAAGTATTATATAAGAAAAATAATAAGCCTAAAATAAATGGATTTAATTTAATATTATTTTAAAGATATTAAAAAATATATATTATGTTGATTTTGTTAATTAAAAATTAATATGGAGGACAAATAATAAAAACACTTTTACAAGTCAAACATATTTTTAAAACCAGATAAGAAGGGCGTTACCTATCTGACAACTCTGAGAAGAAAGGCCGAAAGAAACTCACAGGTCACAGTCTCTTTTAAAGCCCAGACATAATCTTGGTCAGATCATGTGAAGGCCATGTTTATAGGTGTCTGAAATGTTCTTTTGAGAAAAGAACCACGCAGATTGAATGGACCTGTCCAGTCAGTGCACCAATTTGTCTGTAATCGTGCAGCTCAACTCAGAATTTAAGGAGCTCAACGATTCGACGAACAAGACCAAAGAAAGGACATTTGGGTAGGCCGTATAAATTACTCCAACTGCCAAATCATGACTTAAACGGAATCAATGGCCCAGGAAGAATGTCATTGTTGAAATTATTTTTAAAACACAGCGTCTGTCTTTATACTATCCGTTAAGACCGATTATGGGGATTGGGGAGGTTCTTAAAATTGGCAGCACTGCTTTTACTAAAATATTTCATTTAAAAAGGATGTAATAAAATCAAATGAATAACTATTATAATAATACTGACCTGTATTATACAAGTAGGTACGCTGGACTTCATACTATCGATAACAAATTGAATCGCCATTTTGGCGCTGATAGCAACGTGAGGATCCGTGGAACTAATATTAGAGATGGGACATATCCTTCGATAAAAAAATACTTTTATGAACTTTATCGATCGTTATAACCACTGAGAGTAATTTATTACTTATGAGAAAAAAATCTAATCACTCCCAGTTATTTTTATGCTTCAATTTTAACTAATAGAATAATTTCTGCAACGGTTAACTGAAAATTCTTTCGGGGGTGGTCAAATCGCTATCTATAAACTATTGGATAGTGTAAAGTTAGATATAGCGCACGACGATCAGATCAGTGAGCTTTAATTATGAGGATAGGCTTAAAATTTATCCTAAAAGTTATTATAGTTGAGCCATAACTGCTTAGTTGAGTCGGTGGGAAATCTGAAATTAAGTGTTTAATTAAGGTGAAAATGCTAAAGTATACAGTACATGTTATCTGTTTACACCTAACATCGAAATAAAACTTTCCAACTTGCCTTCGGAATCAAGTAGGTAAACATTACATATAATATTTACCTTTTGAAATTAGCAAATACTAGTTGTATTTGATAATTGGTTTTAGCTAATCAAATTGCAGACATTTCTGACGACATTAATTTTCTATTTGAAAGACGTAAATTTAAAATTACTCACTGTCTGAAGAAAATTATCGACACATTATTGACATGGAACATTCACAATTTTATTTTTTTAATTTTGAATCGGCACAAAAAACAACTGTCATTTCGTACAGTATATTTATTTAGTCCAGCGTACTTGTTTAATAGAGGTCAGTGAATTAAATACAAAATATTAACCCCACAGACGATCAACTGAACTCAGAAAAGTTAAAAAGATATTTTATAATTTATCAGTATATTTTTATGGCCATACTCTATTGCTTTAAAGCGGTTTTAATTTTAGGCAATGTCCTTTGCAAATGTTTTAAACATTTATTGGGAAACATAATTGAAATGATTCTACGATATAGGTACAACTATACCAAACTTATCCTCAATTTTTTCGTTTCACATAAAAATATCATATTTCCCTTATAAAATCGTTTTTGTTCTATTCTGTCTGTCTTTAAGCAATTATTATTATTGGATAAAACAAATCTGTATACGGAGTTACAACTTTATTTATTAAATACAGAATCAACGTAAGGTTCACATAAGTAACTTATTAGCTTCCGTTTCGCAGGAAGTAAAACTCTGATACAGAGAAATTCTTAGAAATGTTCCTTCTACATATCCTTTAATATCAGTAATTGGTATGTATCTTTGTAAAATTACATTTTTTTAAGTTTTTATATTAATTTTGTTTGATTGTTTTGGGACACCAGAGAGGGACGAGTGGTCGAAAAACTGAAATTGGTTTTCTGTAAAAATATTTACTTTCGTTCGCTTGCTTTTTTTGCTAAGAATAACAATTCTCAGAACCATCCTTTTGTGACTTCAAATTTTCAGCAGAAAACCGGTTCAGTTTTATTTCTAGTCACTCTGTGCCATCTTTAGGCAAATATCCACTCGAAATAGTAATTATAGCTTCAAATGTCTTTATAACAAACGTTCAATAAATATGTTAAGTATGTGTCTCAGGATGGCGATAGATTGAGCCACCTGTCATGTAGGGAATGCTGCCGGGTGCCGGCAATTTGGAGTAGTGACTGTGTTCCACAGGCACTCTATTATTTAGCTATGAAGGCACAACTTGTGAGATTAAACATGGAGTGATGATACCTGATTTTGAATAATAATGCGGTGTATTTGTACACAGTTAAGCCAAGCTCTTTTAGCGGTTTTAAACCAAAACTATCAAATTACATACATAATTGAAACTCACTAGCAATGTTACTAGCCTACTAGTTAAGAATAAAATCGTTGAACGTGTAACTCAACCAATTTTAAAACGAAATACTTTTAAGCCAATTGTATTGTATCAGTGACCGTTACCTAGAATAACTTTATTACATAATGTTATCTTACATTTTCATGTACAGACGCTAACACATCAAGCTACCCGAAATTAGCAAATTTTCCCAATCAACCTTGAGCCTAATAAGAAGTAAGAAATTTGGCAGATTGTAGGAGCTTGATGTGCTGACGTCTGTACATGGCTCTTTTTTATTTTTCAGAATAAAGTATTAAAACCGAAATACTGATCTTTTCTCGTGTCGGTGCGAACGATAGAGGCGCTTTTGAGTGTATCTACTTTAGATAGAGATAATTGTTATAAACCAAACCACTCCGCAGATATGCGTCAACAATAAACTCTTTGAAAAGTTTCCAGTACTCCACAGAAGTAACAAATCAAGAATTGAAATTGCGTTCAGTAATACCTCACCATTTAACTTAGCAATCAGTAATTCTACGCTAATTTATTCCTTTGTAATCATAACAGACATGTTGGCGCCTTTGGCAGGAGGCGAAAATAAATGAGTCAGCCCAATTTCGTCGAACACTGAGATAGGTCCCGTAATTTTGCGTTAATAGTGCGATTACAGAATGTGCGTTTGCGATAGTCCCTCACTAGGTCCATGAAAAGATGATTACGTTGACAAATGGCTCTTTCCTTCAGGACGGAGGTCACTTATCTCCTGCCGAATGTAGTCCAATTAATTGTACCCTGTATTAATGCTGAAATCATTTCAAGTATTCCCCGGAGGCTGACATGGCCTTATATCATTTAACGTCTGTTGTACTACCTTCTTTCATTCTTGTTTCGGGGGAATCTCATAAGTGCTACGGTCCAATTTATTTACGGCCTTTCATTGTTTACGTAGTTTTTTTTTTAATCGCTGGCATTTATGTCCTGTTTGTCATAAAGCTACCCATATTTATAGGAGACGTCCTTACCTATAATTGGAATTTCCCTTCAGAAGTGTAAGGCAGTTTGTACTAGAGTTGCCGCGAATACTCGCTATTATTCGGTATTCGGCATTACTCGTCATTTTTTTGATATTCGTCGAATACCGAATAATGGCTAGTATTATTCGGCATTCGGCGAATAGTCGTCGAAAATAAACTTTTAACGAACAAAAGAACTAATGAGTTAAAAATAATCATTTTTTAAATTATTTTCCTTAATAAAACAATACACAATATCTATTATTATCTGTAATATGTGCCTGTGCCTATCATATTCATGAAATTAAATTAGTTAGGCTTTTTAATTAATATTTAAAATCCAACAGAGGCAGATTGTGGTGCAAAAAAAAAAATTTTTTCTGCACGTTCTGGAGCAAGTCGGTTTCGTTTTTCCTCGTAAATTAAACCTGCCTCGGAAAATAGTCTTTCTGAATAAACAGAGCTTGCTGGTGTGATTATGTATCGTTTAGCAAGCTTACTTAAAATAGGAAATCTATTCTTATTGGTACTCAAAGCCCACCATTCATATGGGTTTATTTTTCTGTCAGCCTTTGCTAATGCGATGTAGTTTGCGATTTCTTCAGCAGTGGCATTCTTGGGTTGCTCTTCTCTTCAGTAATAATAATAATCGCTGGGTTATACAAAACGGGGTATTCCCCGTAAACTAAAGAGAAAGACTTGTACAAGAAAAGGGTTGCCAGCATTTAAAAATGGAAAATTAAATTTACTACATATATGTAGGTATGTATAACATGAAACAGATTTCTTTAACTTTGTTGTTTTCTTTTCTCACAACCTTAGAAGAAATTAGAAATATTTTTAATGTGTTTAATGTTTTTTTTTTTATGTCGAATAGTAATGTCGAGTTATTCGACTATTCGCCAAAGTGAATGGCGATTAATCGGTATTCGACTATTCGCTATAAACACTATTCGCGGCAACTCTAGTTTGTACACACACGTTATTCTTGTCGTGAAAAACTACGGTTTATTCGCAACGTGTAGGCTCGGTCGTCAGTCTTGTATGGATCACTATGTAAGCTTGCACGATTTTTCTACGGCGCGGTTTATACGCCGTACCGTGAAGAAACTGTGCCGTAGGTATACAAAGGGCCTTAGAAAGAAAGAATAAAGTTTATGTGGACACAGTTCATGAAACACAAAATACGAATTCAACAGAATAATAACTAATGTCTCAAACAACAATAGTGTGTGCCTCACGGCTGCGCCAAAAAGGTCTATTTCAGCATTAATGCCAGACAGATGCTGTCTGACGTTGGTTTTCTAATTAATCTTCAGGGACAAGTGACGGGGAGTACACACAGTTTCAACCATATATATATCCGTGGTTTCAACATACCTAATACATACTTTTTATACTTTTACATAAATAAATAAACTAGTACCTATTCAAATACTCATTACAAAAAAAAAAACGAAAACAACGAAGTCTCAGCAAAACCTTCGCGATCATCTAGATTGATCCGTGCACGGTGCACTTAAAGCTTAACAGGCCCCCTGAGCGACAAACAGTACACCGACAGCTATTTACTTAAAATACAATTAATGTAAGTACTTTAGACATTTCATATAAGTGAAACATTTAGGGCGACCATATCTAGTTTCTGTTGCGAATCTGTCAGATACTGCTGTAAATGTGTTCTGAACGTGTGGATAGTCTCCAGTACCCTTAATGGTGGTGGGATATTATTCCTACGTTTATTCCATACGTTACTGAGTAAAGTTTTGGGATGCATGAAGCAGCCTCCTCGTGTAGCGCAGTTTGTTCCGCCAGTTACTCAACTGAACCGAGCGCTCGGCGCATCCTGGACAGTCACACCCAAACCTTATTCGACTGGCCAATTTTTCCCTTGGTGATAGGGCTAACGCCCGCCTGGTTTGCGACCACCCTCCCACCGGAGTCCGGCGTCAAGCAGCCTGCTGTGTTTCGTCGAAGCGTGGGAATTCCAGTGCCTTAGGCATCTTATGGGTAGCGCTTGTTTCATCATAGACCTCATCCATCGCTTTCCATCAGGCGTGATCGAAGTCAAGAGCGGGCCCATATCGGAATAAAAAAAATAAAAATAGTTTTCATAATGTATTCTCTAACGTACTTGCTACATAATTATTTTTCGATGTTACAATAATAATATAATATAGTCTTCTCATTTCCACCAATAGAGGATAGATTAAACTAATGATAATTAGGTATATACCAACTGTATGTTATCACGGATACAAAAAAAGGATTCCTTTAGTTAATTTTTATTCATAAGTACGTTTGACCAAAGTTCATTCAATGGGTTGATAAGCCACACAATTCCCAAAAGTCTTTTTATACTTTCAGTTCGGTTCGAATTTTCATTTATCTATAATATTTTATTCAATTCATATGGATATCGAAAATTCAGCTACAAGTGTGTACCTATATATTTTTGTATGCGTATTTTTTTGGAATCGGGAAGCCGTTCCTTTCGTTCAATTTCGCTGAAACCGGTTTTTTGTTTTGTCATGTTCTGAGCGGCGCGTGTCAGCGGGAGACAATATCAAAGAATCGATCTACACTATCGGGAAATGTAACAAACTGCGAAAATTTACAAAAACAAAACTGAAACACTTCCTTCTGCCTATCTTTTCGGGGAAATATACGGGCGTGATTTTAAGAGTTATATTCATGACTAGCTTCTGCCCGCGATTTCGTTTGCGTGAAATTTCTTGTTCTCCTGACACACCCCGTCGCATCGCATCGCCTGCCCGCCCTATTACTTAGTTATCGCTTAGCGTTTTCCCTTACTTCTTTTCTTTGTGGTCGGCTCCTAAGGGTTCTAACGTAATATTAAATAGCATAAAGCCTTCCTCAAGAATTGGGCTGTCAAATGAAAGGAATTTTACAATTCCAAACGGTAGTTCAAGAAATTTAGCGCCTTCAAACAAACAAACTCTTCAGCTTTATTATTTGTATAGATTGAGCATCGTTTAAGAAAATGGGCCAGTAGACGTAACAAACTGCTAAACGGACAAAAACAATACCTACTAAAGTACCAACATTACTCTTTTCAGTTAAAAGCTCACGCGCTTTTACTTAGTCAAACATATTTCTTGTTTTCTGGCTAAAACCCCTAAACCATTATAAAGAACTCGGAAGGGTTCAACAGCTGAGGTAAAAGACAAAAAAAAACGGGAGCAGATAAAGCAAATTGGTAAGTAGATAATTTTTTATTTGAGTTTTTACACAGTTTTTATGTTTTAGGGAAAGTTAACGTTTGCAGACCTCATCATTAGGACCTTGTGAAAAGGATTATACCTACACAGAGCGAGAAGACTAACTCAGGAAATTGTGACACTTGACTCTAAGTACACCGAGCTAGGTACTCTTAATGGTTCTTAGTAGTAAAATGAAGGTAAATAATTTATTGCCTAATAAATGGGTATGTGAGTGCAGTAGGCCCAGTGGTAACAGCCACGGTTTACGAGTTGCAGGTCATGCGTTCGAACTCAGGCAGGTACTTTACTTTGCGTAAATAATTTCATCACTACTGCTCTCAAAACAGTGAAGAAAAACATTGTGAGGAAACCGACATGTCCTAGAACCAAAAATAAGAAGACATGTGACATCTACCAACACGCACTGGGCCCACGTGGTAGATTACAGCCCACTCTCTCTAGAAGAGAGGAGGCCTGTTTCCCAGCAGGGGTACATTATATGTTGATTGTGTGTATAAATGGGTATACTAAACATACCCAAAGTTGGTATATACATAGCTCCTATATATTTCTGTGTGTGTGTGATTCTATGTATGTGTTTTTCTTTACATTCCTAACAAATGTACTTGTTTACAACATAACGTTACGTATCACAAACTGTGTTACAGGAGCCAGTGTCTTCACCCGTTCATGGAACATTAACAAATTATGCTACATATATCAATAAAATAACGTAAAAATTAAAGGAATTTAATACATGCATGCTCTTGAATGGTTTGTGTGCGTTTGATGTGGGTTGTGTGTATGTGTGAGTTTTGTGTGTGTGAGAGAGATTGTGCTTGGTGACTGGACTTTGGTTATCACGAGTATTGTTCTTGAAGTAAGTTTTCTGTCTATGGGTAATCCAGCGTTTGAAGCCATGCGTTTAGTTTCATCTTAGTTTAATTTTTAGGGTTCCGTACCTCAAAAGGAAAAAACGGAACCCTTATAGGATCACTTTGTTGTCCGTCTGTCCGTCCGTCTGTCAAGACCCTTTTTCTCAGGAACGCGTGGAGGTATGAAGCTGAAATTTATATCAATTACTCAGGTCTACTGTCCCTTGAAGCTGTGAAAAAATCAAACTTCTAAGCCAACGCAATCAAAAGATACAGCCGTTTATGCCGCAAATTTTCGACACTTGCAAGGGAATCAAAACCTACAGGGTGCTTCCCGTGAACTCAGAATCTTGAAATTTGGTACGAAGCAACGTCTTATAGCATAGATAAAGGAAAAATTACGAAAACCATAAATTTTTAGTTACATCACATAATATATTTTTTTTTAATAATTTTAAACTTACTACCCATTTCCTCATAAACGCGTAGAGGTATTAAATTGAAATTCATACCAAATACTCAGGTCTATAATACCTTTAAGCTGTAACAAAATCAAACTTCTATGTCAACGCAATCAAAAGAAACAGCAATTTAAGCTGCATATTTTGAAACTCGCAAGTACTCGCAAGGGAATCAAAACCTAAAGGGTACTTCCAGTCGACCTAGAATCTTGAAATTTGGGATGAAGCAACGTTTTATAGCACACATAAAGGAAAAATTCCGAAAACCTTAAATTCCCAATCAACTTTGAACCTTATGCGTTGGCGATAAAGTTGAAAATCTATTAAAGAAATTTGGCATATTGTAGTATGTTGATGTGCTGGCGTCTGTACTTGAAATTTTCACATAGTTATGACTCGATTGTCGTAATGAACGAACTTTGTAAACCTTGCAGGTTTGTACGGAACCCTCGGTGCGCGAGTCCGACTCGCACTTGGCCGGTTTTTTGTTAGTGGGTTGATGTTCAGAATTTTATTTACTTTATTATAGATATAACTGGGCTGTCGTCGAGCGGATGCGGTCTTACATCTGACCGTGCGACATACATTAGTGAAGGTTCTCTTATGTTTGGTTGCGTGATTTACCGGTGTGATTTCTTGCTGTTTCAGTATGAGATTGAGAAGGGAAATTAAACTGACTTCAAGTCTTAGGTTTTCATAAAGATGTCAACTTGGTATTCGAAGCATTTTCATAGCATAATCAGCCTATAATGTTTCCACTGCTGGGACACAGGCCTGTCATAATCCACCACGCGGGCACAGCGAGGGTTGGTGGACGTTACATGTCTTCGATTTTTTTGATGCTAGGACATGTCAGTTTAGCATTCGAAAGTGTGGTTATTTTAGCATTTTCATAATAATGCCTTATCTGATGCCTTTGCAGCTCAAGGGATGAATAGGTTTCTTTTATAAAAGACCAAAGCTACCACAAATAAATATCATCACATTTTCATTAAGCCAGAAAATATACCTCTTCATTACTTATCTAAATGAATGCGCCACCCAATCGTAACAATTATCCAGAACATAAAACGGATCAGTAAATCGTAAATGACCGCTTTTATCAGCTCAAATTGGATATTTAACGTAATTTTTATTGATATTATTATACGACTATTAATTTTGCTCACGTCTACAGCGCTAAGTAGGTGTGTGGTAGATTGAATAAAGTCATAATTGAAACTCAATAATACTGAGAGTAAGCTTAAAATGAACCTGTATTTTTATATCACACCTTTAAAACGTCCGTTGTTGTTCCACTTTATCTGAGTGTATCGTCAGAGAGTATTAAAATAAAACCTTTTCCTGTATTCATGAAGTCTACATGAAAGAGAAAAACTAAGACACGTACTAACAGATAGGATTTTTTTAAGGTTTGCATTAAACATAAGATTACTAAGAGTTCCAGGAAAACACAAAAAATTCGCGGTACCTGTCTTTGTTCATCTAGAACGTTCTTTAAACTTTATCTAGGAAATATAGAAGAGCTTTTTCAGTGTAAATTGTTTTCAGCTTTACTTTGATGATTTCAGTACTAACACAGTGACGTCAATTATCATTGCCCTGTGCGTTGACACATGCAAAACTGACTTATTGGTAACAATATTTACATTCGTTAATTAACCTGTCCTCGTATTACGTCCAATACTGAGAACTGAATGGGCTTGTTACTGTTTGTTTGATAGATGCATATATGCACATTTTGAATCTCAATAAAGCAGTCTAGTTTTAAAACGAAATAGGCGTGGCGACAGTATCAAATAATCAAAGATTTAATGATTTTAGGGGAAAGTACACATTAAAAGGATTTAAAACACTGATTTAGTTTTATTTAAAAACTTGAGATTAATCGGATTTTCACTAAAATAAAAGATGAAAATACGGCATTCGGCCATTTTGACTGAAACGCCAATCACAGCGCATGACGTCACGCCTATGTAAACATCACTTGCGTTTTGTTGACTACTACCGATTACGCATTTGGATCGATTTTTTATTAATTTAAGTGTAATTTATCCACTCCACTTGACTCTACAACACGAATCTATAACAACATGGTTTCGCCTTGCGAGCTTTAACCATTGAACTCTTATTATTTGCTTGTTTGGGACATATATAAACACCTTGTTGGGAGTGGTTATTGATGTGTTTTTACACTGAGGCACTGCACACCACTTATACACTTTGGAATTCATTTTTATCAGATGAAATATGCAATGTTTGGTTTTGTCAACACGCGCAGTCAGAGGAAAGGTAAACACTAAACGTAAAATGTGTCAAATGTGTCAGCTTGACACATTTGACGTTTAGTGTTTACCTAGGCGTGACATCAGACCCGACGCCATGACACTGCGAGCTGTTTTCGCGCGCTATTGAAAAAATATTAGAAAAATGTCTTTAAACTTCGTTCAACTTTAGTTTATAACCGAAATATAGGTTTTTTCGTAAATAGTAAATGTGTATGTACATTACGGAAGAGGATTTCAAAATCATTCGTCATCCCTATTCATGATCGTTTTTCTTTCCGACATGCCTACGGATCTGCAAGTAAGCACCTACTTACAATATTTTAAAGACTTCGTTCTTAGATGGATGGCTTTTCATGATACTGACAAGCTCACACGTGGCAGAACTCAAGATCGTCACAAAACATGGCTCTTTGGCCAAACTTTTCTTGTTATTTCAGGGAATATTTTCCCTGGTAACGTCGTTCATAATTGCAAAGTCAAACTTTCCAATTTCCTCAAAGAGGTTGTTAAAGAGTCTACGCCATTGGATTTGATCAATATCGCGACGCATCAGGATCCGCCAGATTAACCCGTGCAGGCCCTTACAGTAGCATAATATGTCTTTGCGGCCCTAAGTAAGTAGGCAAAAAAGCTAAAAGGGTTGGGCCTTTTAGCTTTTTTATCGTAAGAGTCTCTCGGGATAATAGCCGATAATATATTCCATATTTTATTTCCATATACTTTCCTTAAAATGAGGCTTGCGTAAACATAACCATATGTTAATGAATTGGCATGATATAGAAGCCGCATGAGGCCAAAATGCCAATAAAGCCTGATAATTCTAACGCCACGAAGGGGAAATTCGCGGATGACTCGTGGCAATCACAACCCGACCCACTGTCATGCCAGCATATAAAATAGTACTCGTATCTCTGCGTAAGTGATCTGCGTTAATAACAATGTCACTAACATTGTTTTGGTACTTTAGAAGCTAAAACAATGGCTTGTTATTGTGCCGCACGCTCGGACAAATGGACCACTATCGGTTTTTTATCAAAAATAAATTAAACCGTTAACGTTACGACCTACATTTAAAAATTGAACTTCTGTTGAATATAAAAGTTAGTTGAGTTGATTTAGTTGAGTTTGAGAGAACTAATTGGAGTAGTTATTAAAACACGAAGAAGATCAAAGCTGTAAAAAATTGAGTTGTAAATCAATTTGATAGAACGAGCGCGGTCAAAGCTAGTTTAATGATAGAAATTAATTTCCCCCAATAACGAGCATGCCTGAGCGAGATTTTTCACCGGTTTCAGTGCAGAGCACTCCGCTCCGGGCTAACAAATGGTACTTATCAGTCACTCTCGAGATAGGGGCGCTGACGAGAGTCGGGTGTCAAAGCTTGTCATCCCAACTACACTTGTGTTACACCTATCGCCGGTTCATCGCCATCTGCTCTTTACAGTTTTGAACTTTACGAGGATTTATTTTAGACTTATTGCGGACTGCGGTGCTGTACGGCGTGTTACGACACATAACGCGCTCCATTATGTCATATCGAAAATAGAATTTGTTAAGCGCGTCATATTTGTCTTGGAATAGTAGTATGGAAACAAGGAACTGATATCGATTTGGACAAAGATTAGGGTTTGTATGGTTGCGTCCTATTTGAATGAAACGCATTGTGTCCCCCCTAAAGACATCCTTTTCTCAATGTAAAGTATTCGAATCATTCTATTTTATAACACTAAACAAGGTTTTCTTTATTAATGAAATAAGAAAATTACGAGTTTAAAATTCAATCAGCCCAAAAGGTAAACGTCTAACGGATATCGATTGCGAGAAACTTGGTCAGTGGGTCGTCTTATTCAGTTAAATAGCGGATGAAAAGTTTGCCTCCGCCGACTTGAACTGAATGGACGAGGGACCGAGGATTCATTACCGTGCACGAACAGGTAACTAACTTTGATGAGCAGGATTCAATTTTAATTAGTTTAAACGCAAGTTTGAATTCCTAATCGTAACGACAAAGTACCTAAAATTCAACAAATCAGATGATACTCACCTTTAGAAAGTTATGAAACTTTCAGGTAATTTCAATATCCATAGTTCCGTTCACACAAATTGTTCAAAAACACATCAAATCCGTGGTTCGTTATGCAATCAACTCGCAAACAAATCAGCAAGTTTGCAAGTAAACACACTTTAGCTCGAATGTGGAAGGTCCGCGAGCCGAGTTCGGGTGAGTCGGGAGCGCGGTCGTGTCGTGTGGGAGCGACCAGTGCGTCCCCTCTCTCGGCGTCGACTGGAGCAGGAGCACGGATCTCGACGGAGTCTGCGTAATAGAACGGCATCCCTACAGATTGCTATATGGGAATAAACGCTAATAAATTACGAACATCGTATACGCGTAACGCGAACGGCACTGTGCTCTTGATTAGTTTGAAGTCAGCCGCTAATGTGTTAGACATGCACCACAGCGGCTTTTGAACATCGCCACCGTTTAGTTCCCTCGATAACTTGATACGTTTATGTTCGCTTTTTATTTTGTACGGTGCTGTGCTGTAAACGACTCTCTCAGTATCGCCATTGAGTGCTATTCGAAGCCATGAAGCTGATATCTTACGATCCTTTGTAGCTTCATTATAAAGTTACTGGTGCACTTTAAAAATACGGAGCTTCTTTACAAAACAGAATAATGTAACTTTTGATGCAACTTCTTTTAGCTTTGTACAACTATGTACCTAATGCTTTTGCTAACATATTGCCTTTAAAAATGCTTGTAGGTACATACTTATTCATATTCTACTTTCACACTCCTAGAACTCTTATGTGATAACCATGTAAATAGATGCGCGATTGTGGTTTGTGTAAATAGTTCGAAGTTTCTCAGCTGATTGATATTCCTTCTACGTCTGAAGGGGTCAAGAGGTGCTGAAATACATAACTCTCCGAAAAAGATTGCTTTTGTGAGGGAAAAAACACGTGCTTATTTCATTGTTCTTTTTATTTTGTAGCGATTATGGAACATGAAGAAAAACGTCAAAACTTTAAAAGACGTTTATTTTTTTTTATTTAGGTGATTTTTGTTTGAGGTTATCTTAAAGAATAGAATGAAGCATCAACCATCGCATAACATTAGCTAAAATAGGTGTTCTAACTACATACATATCTACAAATATACCGCAAAACAAAGAGATAATAAATTAACGTACCTATTTCAAATTCAAGCTTAAATCACAATACCTACTATTAAACGAACTACATGTTAACAAGCATCAAATTCCGAACACATTAATACCAACACTTGCCCTGTTGTTATTATTCCCATAATGTTAATTAAAAGCTGGGAAAACTGTTCTTATGAATGAGATGGCGGTTTGAACAAACATTTGGGTTCGTGTTTTTGTTTCATCTATTCTATTTTTATAATGCAAAACGGGTTATTTGCGTTGCTCTTCCGGGCAGCCGCTGCCGGCGGCAAGTTACGTGCGAGAGCAAATAAGAGCTAAAAACTTTCTTTCAGTGCGTCTCGTGGTCTTCGATTTAACTAATCGAAAACGGACTTTCATAAAGTTATATCGAAGAAAACAATGTGTCATTGTTTAAGTTAAAATATTTTAGGATCAACGTTATGTCTGACTGCTACAACAAAGCATTAGGTAGGTACTATTTAATACTCTATATTTTTACTACAATCCACAATGTTTACTTAGGTGGCAGGTTTACAAAGACATGATCCTTGTGAACCTTGACGGGCACAGCAAGGTAGGAGAGAAATACTATTGTAGCAGTAGCACTAAAGTAAAACCGCCACGAACTTAAAATTAATTATCGCTGTCGTACCGGGAAAACCACCAAAATACAATTCAAACATATGCTTTTTCTTTTACTGCCAGCAGTTGCCGCGCTAATTGTAAATCGATTTTCTAAGCCCCCAATACAGTACACAAAGGTACTGCAAACCGATCACACTATCACGCAAGTCGCAATGCCCTATATTACCCGTGGAAACGTGATTTGCCGAGGCATTGCGAGCGTACGAGTATAACTGAGAATATTAATGAACCCTTTGATTGTGGCATTAGCTTCGTTGCCTAAGCATAATACCTAATAATAATGTCCAAAAGTAAGGTTTTCCAAATGACAACACAACTTGCCAAATTGAGATTAAATCGATTTATTAAACCCTTAATTCAGGACACAAAGGTACTACAAACCAACCATACTATCACGCAATGCCCTATACTACCCGTAGATTGGTTAAATCGAATGAATACAGAGCGTCATTTGCCGACGCATTGCGAGCGTACGTACATATATTCGTAACTGAGAATATGAATGAACCCTTTGACTCGGGCATTAGCTTCGTTACCTAAGAATAGTAGGTAAGCATCGGTTCTCAGTGTGTTGTTTTATTCATGGTGTACGATTAACTAGCAGTTCTGAGACATTTAAGTATTTCAACTTGTTGTTAAGAAATAGTTGCATGTGTTTCAACAATAACATTCATCTATAGGAACTTACTAATATTATAAAGCGATAAAACTTGTGAACTTGTGTGTGTTGTGTGATAGGGGAAATCTTCGGAAATATTGATACGATGCTAAAAATTCTTTAATTAATGGGAGCTACATTATCTCTGAGTGTCATACGGAAAAAACAGGCTTTATTAAATATATATACATATATATATCTCAGAAAGTCTGCTTTACACGCGGGCAAACCGCGGGCGAAGCGCTAGTTTAAATTAAAGTTGTAGGTACCTATATATTAAATTAATCAAAAAATTTTTTTTACTACAGCAGGTAGGTCTACCAAATCCCAAATTATTAAAAGTATTATATAGTAACCATAACGATGAAAATAGAACCAAAAACGATGTCTTTGATGTTTTAAATTTTACGCTCCTTTTTAAGGTTTATGAATTATAATTTAGTTTAATTAACGGTACATTATCATCCTAATTTATATGTGGGCAGAAGTATTAAAGCTTTTCATCATAATTAATTATTCATTCCGCTAGGTAAAATGTATAAGCTTAATTTTCACGTACGTATACAATCAGTTAATTAAATTGTATTGAATCGTTTTACTGCGTATTTTTGTTGTTTTACAAGAACAATCAGCGCTAATTATTAATAATATGCAAACGAAGCAGTCACAGGTCCGGCTGAGGACTATTAACACTGTGCACTCGTCAACCACAATAGAACAAGAATGTCATAGGAGAAACTTTGAGAGTTTCGTAATAATGAAACTGCTTGGCAGAATTAGATGAGCTTAAGTTTGTTAGATAAATATTTTCAGTTTATATTTTTCTTGCAACTTGTAGTTAAATTATTATTCAAAAATTTATCAACAAATCTCTTAGGTAATAGGAAACATAGTAATTTTCCCAACTAACTTTGAACCTTATGCTTTAGCGATAAAGTTGAAAATCTCTTAAAGAAATTTGACAGATTGTAGGAGCTTGATGTGTTTGTTTTTTTATGATGGGAAATCATCAAATGACCCCTCCCGCTCTGGGTGGAGCGGAAGGGAATGTCAGACTCTTACTGACTAAAACCCACCCATGTTCCTTCCTTAGCCCTTTATGTTCCGGGGTAGCGGTAACCCTTTCGGACAATCTCGCTGCAGCTTGATGTGCTGGCGTTTGTACCTACTTACTCAATATTCTATGGGAAATTAAAAAAAACCGTTTCTTTGGGAAAGTTGTTTGTTATCATGAGTACAGTCATGTGTCACTAATTACCAGTCACTCTATATATTGGGTATAGCTGGTTTTCCATACTGGAATGTTTCCATCATCCAACTGACTGAACATAAGTCTTTGTGTTCTATATTTATTACTAACGACCGGCCTCTGCTTCGCACGGTTACGACTTGACAAAACATCGAGATTTCTTTCTTGTATGTAAGATTAATATTAATGTATTATACACATAAACTGTTCGGAATAAATAATCTAAGTGATCGTGAACACCGCATCAAAATCCGTTGCGTAGTTTAGCAGAACAACGCACTCACACAATGAGACGTGAAAAGTGACTTTAATTCATAATATGTATGTATAGATAAGTAGATATTATCATGGCCTTGTATACAACGAAGGCAAGTCAAAATACATGGTATTCAAGTCCGATACCAAGTGTCCCTCCACCGTGCCTCCTGTGTTACTGAACGGTGTGGAGTTGCACAGGGTGTACTTTTTGAAATACCTGGGCCACTTGGTGACGGATGATTTGAAGGATGACGCAGATATGGAGAGAGAACGCAGAGCGTTATCGGTTCTGGCTAATATGCTTGCCCGCCGGTTCTTCCGATGTACAACGGTGGTCAAAATAACGCTGTTTAAAGCATATTGCATGTCACTGTACTCGGGGAACCTGTGGTTCAGCTACACCCAAAAAGCCTACAATGCTCTGCGGATCCAGTATAACAACGCATTTAGAGTGCTGTTGCGTCTGCATCGGTTCTGTAGCGCGTCATCTATGTTCGCAGAGGCACGTACCGACTGCTTCAATGCTGTACGGCGTAAGAGAACGGCCTCGCTGCTAAACAGACTCCGTGGCAGCCCCAGCATTCTACGTGCAATAGCCGGGAGACATGACTAGGTACTAGTCACCAGGTAGCATAAGGACCCAGGGATGAGCCTTACAGGCGCTACACGGGGGGTCCCGGAATTGGAACCCAATGTGCTGATGGTGATCACCGAGGTGGTTTTATTGAGGTAAAAATACCACACTCTCCGACATCCCTCCCCGGAGGTCGGGTGCCTTTTAAAGTTTCCCGCCACCAACAAAAAAAAAGGTAGCATAAGAAATAGTAAAGGCGCCTTCAAACAGGCGCGACACGACACGCGACACAAAGGCACCGCAAGTCGCGCAACGAGCGGTGCCTTTGTGTCGCGCGTGATTAGCGTCGCGCGCCGCGCCTGTTTGCAGGAGCCTTAATATAACCTATTAATTATGTTCGTAAAAATAATAATAACCTACACCCGAGATACACACATAGCAAAGGTGAGTACATAAACAGCATTCATAACTATTCTAACACACATTCAATCATATAGCTGGGTTCTGCAATTCTCGCCTAAAAATAGATCACCTCATTTCTTCACGGGAAGTTGTGGGTGGTGTAAGAAGCAAATAAAACATCATATCTGTATTGTGATATGTTGCGGACGCATTGTTTGTGAGAGGGAGATCGTACATGTTTATTTGCAGATACCTACCTAATCCCACAACCGCCAATGATGTTTAATCGTTAGTCAAATTGTGTACTTAATTCTAATTATACTTACGGATAATTGCCATGCAACAATCCTCAACTTATTCACACAATGGATGTAACGTCACTTTTTTTTTAATAGTCGGCCTGCAGCTCCTACACCTACTTCACACGCTCACGACTTCTGAAAAGTGGCGGATTCGTCAAACAGTTCATCCGGTCTCAAACACAATGAAGATTTGTCATGCCAGATAACTGTGAACAGACCGTTAGAATGTATCCTTTTAAAATATTTCTACCAAAACCTTTTCATCACAAGCCATATAGAAACTTAAGTAGATACATCCATAATCCATAAGTATTTTGTATCCAAATTTTGTTTTATAACATTATTCGAACGAATACATTCTGTACTGTTTCAGGGCTACGTACCTTCGCCAATATCGGTACAAACTTATGTCCTCTATAACTTGAGCCATCTCGAGGGAAATAAGGAAAGGCAGGAAATACGCTTGAGAACTCGCACAAAATATGTCCCCATCTTTTATTATTTACGTTATTCATGAAGCTTTATTAGTAATAGGTTTATCTCTTGATGATTAATAGAAATTGGAGGGCTCCTGGTAACAGCCGCACGAGTCGATCGATCAAGGATAATGACGACGGCTGAGGTCAATCCGTGGATGGCTAAACATCTGTTTCATATTGAGACCTCTCCCAACTCCGAAAGCACTTTAAGCCGTGAGTCATTCATAGATCTGTGACAGTCATTATGGGTAATCCTAAGTCTGACAACCCACCCAGTATCTAGGTTGTAGAGGTCAGATAGGCAGATCAGATCGCTCCATGTGTAATACTGGTATTCAGCTGCATCCAGCCGGTTAGACCGATGCCTGCATAGTTGTTCAAAAGCTAGGCAGATTATGATGCTTAATAGAAATTGCCTATTATTATAATTTAGGGAGTGAACTCTTGGAGCGTAACCACGTGACCTATCAACTTAAGCGCTGTTGTCCTTCGTACTGCTGTAATTAGAATGAAAGCGAATTTGGGATCAAGATTAATCCCATTGCTAATTTAATTTAATGTAATAAATATTTATTGAGATACCGACATCGTTTTAACCTAAACTGAACCCATGGAAGATCTTTTCGTTCGTTATTTTCGTCGCTGTATATTTAGCTTTTGACTGCGCTTTCCTATGTCTGTGCTGGTCTTACATGCAACATACATAGGTAAGGGTATAAGTATATATTATAGTGTCGCGTCGTTCCATCGAATTCTAGATTTTAATTTAATGGCACATCTTTGAGACATCTTATTCTGTGAATCGATGAATCATTCAGTAGATATCTTATCTTCTGCTATCGCAGGAATGCTGGACGAGATTTATTTTCTGTTCCTTTCTTCTTGTCTGCTTATATTTTGTGTCCATAAATGGTTAAATAAATAAATAAGGTTAAAGAAATTTATTTCTTAAATTACAAAGATTTCACTTACTTTGAGAACATTAGTGTAATAAGAACAGAAATATAACAAATAAAATATTGGGTACCGTAATGTCCATCTTCGGTTAGTAAAAACAACAAAAGCATCAAGCCAGACATTTCGTTCACCTCTTACATACAAACAACTCACGGTGTCTTTACAAAAGAGAACTACCAATAGACTTCATTTTAAAGTGTTTGACGTTGTTTACTCCGCGTAAATATTAGTTTCAATCTTGGAAAGAGGTTAATAAGCTGTTACGGAGGAAATGAAACGAGAAAGCACGTGAATGTGGGAAAGTCCTTGTGCTACAAACTCTAGTAATTGAGTGTGCCGTGCCCGGATGTTTGTGCAGCCAGCAGGAACTTTTTATCAGCGGCGATTGGCGCACCAGTGTCGTATAACTGCACTCTGTACTCCTAGTACCTACAGCTACGTACAACTTTACAAAAACTTATATAAGAACCACTGGGAATGTTCTCGTGAATGGTCTTTACCGCATACAATGGGGTAATACTGCTTCGCTTCATTGAATAAGTTTAATAAGATTTCACAACGCCTGCTGAGGTATACCTGTATTTTCCTGTTAGACTGCCGAGTGGTAAGAAAGTTGTGGAGAAGAAATTAGGCGAAGTGACATTCATATTGATGACATTGCAGATTTGTAACTGAAATGTACTGAAAATTGGAAAGTCTTTATTTGTGAATGTGATGAAGATCATGAGGAAAAACGAATGAATCCCGAAAGAGGATGGATTGACCTCTCGTTAGCAGAAATATCTCGATAACAAACACTGGCATCTGAGCCGTGCAGTGCAGATCAATATCACTCAATCAAACCCCGTATCGCTGCGCCGAAATTCCTGGTTCTTCACAATCTGTAACTTTCAGTAGAACGGAACTGAACAACAATATCCGGAGGCAGAGGTTTTATCAACGAGAACGCACACGAACCACAAATAGAAGAACCTACAAAAAATGGTATGATTCCACATGCTGACCGATTGTCGGAGACAGGAAACGTCAAACGGAACAATTCGGAGTGAGATTCCGTCGGTGACCTACTTTTAGCCGGCGGAATCGTTGACCGATACGATCGGACCAACAAAGTGCACTAAACCATCGCGCAATAGTGACAAGTAGCTAACTCATCGTTTATATGCAGCTTCCTGAATTGACTTTTACAACTTAGGTAGGTGACTTCTTGTTGGCTTGGTGCCAGGGCCTTCTTCTTTGATCACACTCTGTTAGCTAATAGATTCATAATATAAACTTTGACTTTTAAAATATGGTCACTTACTAACTTTTCTCGTCTTCATCAGCTTTGAATGTTCTAAAGCCGGAGCCAATATCCATTCGTATCAGATACGGTTACATTATATGCATTTTAGTCTACATAAAGATAGTACCTATACCGGCTTTCAGATTTGCAGAACTGCCCGTAACAATTACATAATATGGGTGTTAGAAAACCTAACGTGCTTCACAAGGTACGGGAAGGTCACAATGTGTAAGCTCATTGAGCCGTCACTCATCCTACGTTCATCGTACGACTCCCGGAATCGGACGATTGATCTACCCGGTAATCACAAACCCCGCTTGCTCGATAAAAATACATGATTACCTACCGAATCATATTTCCTTATGGTGTTTCAAGCATAAAATGGCGTCTGAAATTATCGTAAATCCATTATTACGTCTTTGTGTTCTCCTCAAAGTCAATGACAGCCAAATTGCTGTTGCCTATAACTTACATCTTTGTGAAATTGTGACGTAGCATGAGAAGCAAAGAAATAACTGTTTGATTATAATGCCTAGCATTATCAGCCTATGAGTAATGTTTCCCTTGCTGGGCCTTCTGCACAGGCCTTCTGTCGATGAGAGGGAGTGGTCCGTAATCACATGTCTTCGAATTTTGGGTTCTCGGTCATGCCGGTTTCTTCAAAGTGAATTTCTTACGCCGTTTTGAGAGCAGTGGTAATGAAATAATTTACAAAAAGTAAAGCGCCTGTCGGGGTCGAACCTACCGTGTATTCCTGTTGTCCCCGTAATCCGTGTCCCCGTTAAAGGGGACAAAGGGAATTTAATAAAATAATTAAAAACCAGTTAGTCGCGGCCGTAACTACTGAGCCACCACTGCAGCTCCTATCATGCCTGATATAGCACATCCTTTTACGACTGGCTAAACATGTTACTTTACTTCTTAGATCGACTGACCAGCGCGATAGTAGGTGTATTGGGTTTACGATCTCGTAACGATTTCTTATTTACCAATAACGAATCCCATTTGAACCAAATGATTAAATTGGCCCTAAAGCTCTTAGTGGGTTAACTCGATAAAATTCATTTTGTCAACCAAGTGGAAGGTGAGTTTAAGTAGTTTTGTTCGTACTAAAAGCTTTTCGCATGTAAGTCCCGAATGGCCTCCACACTCGTACTATTCAATTACGTGTGTAATTAGATTACACGGTTATTGTATACTGTAATTATGTAAGAACAACCTTTGTCGTGTTTCTAACTCTAATGAAACCAATACAATAATAATATTGTTAACAATCACTACTTCAAAGTGTTCAGATATCAGTGTATTTGAGTAGGTACCCTGTTCATATAGACATTTAATAATTATTCTATTCGAAGCAGTTTACGTGTGTCAGTCTTTATTACCAGAAGGATGTAAGCAATTCGCAACGATTGAATCATTCTTCATTTATCTAATTCGACCGAGTTTAGTTAAGACTGGTTAGAAGTGAAGACTGATCCGATAACGAATAAAAAAATATTTAAACGCGGAACGCAAATGAGGTATAGCTGTAAGTTACAGTTTTCCAGAAAAGCAGTGACCGCCTCATAACGGCCGCAGTGACCGGCTATCATGAAAATGATAGCAGGGTTTAACTTTACGGTGTCAAAAAATCGTCTCTCGGAAAACACACCGACTTACTTTATAAATAACGTTTACTTAACTTCACTACATGACGGCCATCGCTCTTCTGGGAAACAGTAGCTTTAGCTTTATTTTTTATCAACAGAAAACGCGTCTGTTAAAAAATGAGAGTTCTACATTATCTTAGTTGACGAAGAATAAAAGGAAAATTCGTATGATTAGTTACGTAAGCATTAGATTAATAAAAACAATCAAAACTGTTCTCCCTATTACAGCTCAACTACGTATAAGTAATTATCATAAGATATTTTCATTCTGTGCACAAATTTAATTAAGAACATTATTTAAGAGCTGTCCGAGTTTGAGAAAACAGAAAAGTTATTTGTCGGAAAGCCCCAATTAAGGGCAAAGCTTTCTGGACTTAATCCAATAAACCTACTCATTTAGTGAACGGAATGAAAGGTAAATAATTTTAGGGAGTCCCGCGGATTGCGCCACGGAGTTTTGTTTTCCAAACGAAGGGCTTGGGAATAGGAACATATGTAAACTATTCGTGTTCGAAACTTGTTCGTGTTATAACTAAACCTTTTAGTCAAACTGCCAACTATCTCTAAAGTTTACGAGTGAAAATAGCTTTGCTTAAACATCTGTTTAATTTTATGTAATATAGCAATCGTTTAGCTTCTTAACATTAGTGAAAGACTTGAAAGGTTATCAAAAAGGATACATACATGGTCTATACACATTAAATAGTGTACTAGAATCGATTATTCTACGCGATGTGAAACAGAATCCAATTACTGGAATGACAACAAGGGTGCTCGATTTTAATTAACGATTAGATTTTTGGACGATGTTTAATTTCAGGATATTTTTCATCGTAATGTTGTATGAAACGCTATTGAATTGAAACACGTGTTAGCGCTCTTACTCGATTATTTCCTGAAAATGAACACCTATTCAAGAGTGCTGAAAAATACTTTCAAGCGCAGTATACCTATTATATTGTCAATTGTAATTTGAAGGATATCAATGAATGAATTACAAAAAAAATGCAGGAGTTAAATATAAAAAAATAAACGATAAGAAAATATAATGTCACCAGCAGCTGCATTAGCTTTTATAGGTATATTTTGTCAGGATCGTCTCTTTGCCGTAAAATATGAGTATGTATAAACATAAACTCACTCAGGCATTTATAATATAAGGCAGACTTGAGCAAATATCAGAAACCATGGTATTCGTAAATCTCTATTATTCTAACGTATATAACCTTCGAGCCGAGCCAATGAGATCCGACGGAAAATTGCGGTCTCTCATATAACACGAAGATTCAGTAAAGTGAAGTGTCAGTGGTCACGTAAGTCGCAGGACATACCGCAGGAATGGGGTGAATACTCCGATGCTTGTGGGAAAATATTGGGGTGTTCTTGGAACAGGCAGGTGAACTGGCTTTGAGCTTACTCAAAGCCAGTTCACCTACGTAACGTAAACAAGTGCAATTTTATCGAGGTGGGGCTTACCCCACCCCGATAAAATTGCACTTGTTTACGTTCGTGCGGATATCTCCATTCTCTTTTTTTTATGTTTTTTGGCCGTGGATACATGGAAAAATAATACAGTCAGGGAAATTAAATGTTAAGCAAACTGGCACCCTAAGTCGGTTTGCTGTATTGTATAGCTATCTCATACAACTGTACGGACAATTTAAATTGATGATCAATTTGCTTGACAATTAATTTCTTTGACTTTACATAACCAAGCTATTGCCCATTTCATCAAGCTATTAGTAATTTAACTATGTTACACTGGGGGACTTCATTACGTCATTCGAGAGGTAGTTGCTGAAAATCAGCGTTGTTAAGACGAAAGCGCCAGGGAAGCCCGCGAAATTCAATTTTTTTTTGGTTTTTTGCAATTTGCTGGTCAGTATTAAGTTGTACGTTGATTAATATATGATTCGCGGCCGTAAAAAATATGTATTTACAGAATTATAATCATTAGAATCAGTAATACAACTTGTTAGTTAGAATAATCCCAAAATGTCATGATTTTATGAAATAGTCATTCAGTGGGATTACTTGGTCTGAGAGTTGTGTTGATGACTTTAATGATTATAATTCTGTAAATACATATTTTTTACGGTCGCGAATCATATTTTAATCAACGTACAACTTAATACTAGCCAGCAAATTGCAAAAAACGTAAAAAAAAGAAAAGGAATTTCGCGGGCTACCCTCGCGTTTTCGCCTTAACGATAGGTTCATTTTGCTGAGCAACGACCTGTTTTTGCACAGATTCGACGCACAGCATAATTGTTTTTGTTATTGTTGTTTGTTACAAACGTAGTTATATTTCCACTCCGCAATCGGCATCTTGTTTTTGTTTTGATTGTTTGTTTGTTGTCATTTGCCAGTGTCGTAACATTTACTCAATGTATGTCTGAAATTCCTGGCCCTGACATAAAGCAATAACAAAATTGTCAAACTTAAATTGAATGAATACGAGGCTTTTGGCGCCGTTGTATGTGTATATTTTATCTATTTTATTGTATGTGCGTTTATTAGGGCAAAAATTTTTTTTTTCTTTCTTTCAACGGACTGAATGCCCGCTTTGTTCATCTAATCTAGGTTATTATTACTCGGTCGTAAATACTATCATTCAAGTATTATGAAGGACATCTGGTAGATATGTCGCAGATGGATTATCGAATTCGGTGTTTTACAAAACAGCTACGTTATGTAAAATAGCTGAACGATGTTTAGCGGTTTTTCATAATCACTGAACTTTATCACGCAGAATTGCTACGTTTTGCATTTATCAATGCAGCGGGGTCAATGATTAGAGGTTTTGTAAAACAGGGGGAAACGAAACGTCATATTTTCACTCGTGGCTTTGTGTGTACAACAATAATTGCGTCCGAAACACATATACATAAATAAAACTAGTAATACTGGGGAAAGTAACCTTTTTTTATTAACGTGGAGAAATGCTCATGTGTTCTGCACTAGCACGGGGAGATAGTGCAGTTATGTGGGACTCTAACCCACTAAAACTACACGGTGTCCTCCTCTGCAGCTTACAGCGGAAACACGGGCACGCGTTAGCACTCATCCGTGAACCCGCCGCGGCTGTCCGTCACCGGAACCTCCTCTGGGGAGAGTATCCCCATCACCGGCGCACCAGAACACTTAGCACGCCGTGACCACACCAGGGACCAAACCAGCACATGAGCGCCAGACGACCCCGTGTTTGGGCTGGTCCCCCTGCGACAGGTCAGGTCATTGGCCCCGCCGCCTGCAAATTTTCGGCCAACGTCATACCAACACTCTTCCTCCCCTGCGGCCCCACCGCTTCCGCCATCAGACGCTGGCGACCCCGTCAAAGCCGCGGAAGGCAGGGAGAGCGGAGCACAAATAACCCTAACTCAAGTAAAAAAATGATTATAGGGATAATTTAATAAAAAGTTATTAGAGTTTTATGTGACTGCAGATAAACCATTCTGCATTACGTCTAAACGTGGGTAGGAGTTTTGTTAAAAGTAGCGCATTGGCAATACAACCGACCGTTGTTCAGCTTTTTTACAAAATGGAGCCGTTTTGTAAAACAACTAGCGGCTTTGTAAAACAGCCGATTCGACAATAAATGGATTGTCGAATCGGCTGTTTTACAAAGCCGCGACAGATATATTATAAATTAAACTAGTTAATAACTCAAGTGATCCCTTAATCATTAACTGCTAAAAATGTGTCTTCATATTCATATTGAACGGAGTTCCAGACTCCCTACAGATGGATTGGGTTTCGTAGTTTCTTGTTCGCTAGATAGTAGAGTTTTTCAACCTCGCGGCTTGATTCCTGACATCTTTTATTATCAAATAATTTTTCATACTTCTGTTCATAGTTTGCGATCTGTACACAGGTATGAAAAACTACATCAGCAATGCGAGCTAAGCTAGACTAACTTAGCTTAGCTCTTGTTCTGTAACCCGCTAAAGATTGATCTGATCTCTGGTATAATTATGTTGTCGTTCCGAATGGGTTGTCCAGTCATTCATCTTAGTAGAAACGCTTCGGAAACTAACCGGCATTTTTTTTTCCTAAGAAATGTTTAGTAACCGTCTGGTGAATAACAACAGGCCTGTTTCCAATGACATATTTGGGTTCTGTCGTTATTGGTATACTGTTTATAATAACGGATTCTTCGGGATATGTAGGTGTGGTTTTGCACATAGATACAGATTTCACAGGGTAGCTGTTGTTGAGCTCCTTAAGAGCTGAGTTGAGCTGCACGATTACTGAAAAATGCGTACACTGACTGGACAGGTCCACTCAAAAGACCATTTCAGAATTTACCTATACATTATTATTTATTTTTTTCCACATGATCTGACCAAGAATATGTCTGGACTTTAAGAGAGCTTCTCTGAGTTTGTTTCGGCCTTTCGTCTCAGGGTAGTCAGATAGGAAACGCCAACCTCCTCTAATTTTTAAGGTTTCAATCCTCAAAAGGAAAAAACGGAACCCTTATAGGATCACTTTGTTGTCCGTCTGTCTGTCTGTCTGTCAAGACCCTTTATCTCGGGAACGCGTGGAGGTATCCAGTTGAAATTAAAACCATATACTCAGGTTTAAAGTCCTTTGAAGCTGTGAAAAAATCAAACTTCTAAGTTAACGTAAAAAAGAGATACGGCCGTTTATGCCGCAAAAAAACGTATATTTTGACACTCTCATGGGAATCAAAATTTATAGGGTACTTCCAGTTGACCTAGAATCATGATATTTGGCAAGAAGCAATGTCATGTAGCACAAGTAAAGGTAAAAATCTGAAAACCGTAGTAGTTACAATAGTACCTACAAATTTGTACGGAACCCTCGGTGCACGAGTCCGACCAGCACGTGACCGGTTTTTTTTAAATATGATCGACGTGTAAAAGTGTTTTTACAAACCTACTTACAGAGATAAAATCATTTATCATTTAGGTATTGTTCCATCTCGGCCTGTAGATGACTGCTTACTACGGGGTTTACGAACCACTGCCAAATTATATTCAAAATCACCACGCGTGGATAGCGAATGAGTAATGGCAACTTAGTTCAGAGATGGAAATACATTGATCAGTAAATGTGTGGAGTGCAACGCATAATAATGTTTCATCCTCTACATTACTACATATGTATTATCATTGTTATATCGCGACCGCAGTACTTACCTAGCGTGATAGTTGGTGCAATTTATTGCTTTTCATGCGTCCCCAGATACTTTGCGAATTTTCATCAGTGTATTTCGTGGAAATTTTTAATATATTTTGAAGCGGATTTTAGTAAAACTGCATATGTTTTCTGTATGGATACTAATAATGTTTTAGTACCGGAACCGCGCTGAATGGTGCTCATCCAACTTAGCTCCCACTCTTGTTTCTTTTAGAAGCTCTTTAAGTAAAAGCATGAAAACTTTTGCTCAGTTTAACATTTTCTATTCAAATTTACGCGGCTCTCACAGCACGCGTTCGTTAGCAAAATGCATAATGCAACGCCGTCCTCGCAGACTCGGCCCATCCAACGAGCCAAAAGTGAAATTTTAAGAAAATCCAACGCGTTTATTTTCACACGACTGCGAATAAAACGGTTATATTTTCATGGCGACCAGTTGCTTTTTAATGATATAGCCTACGCTGAAGAAGGAGCTGTTTAAGGAGGATTGGAATGTATTCTTCCGTTCTCGATTATCAAGTCTGTGATATAATGGATGAGCAGAATTGCGTTGTGCTCAGAAGTGGGTAACATCCATCTACGGGCTGGTTTCAGTAGAGGTTACGTTGGTGGTCAGGCTAGAAAAGCCAGGAGTGAATTCATCAACAGTCGACATCGGCTCAGTTTTTAGTATTCTAAGAGATGACACATCTTTTTGAAGTCGATACAGCATTCTATATTTTGGGGTCGCTAGTCTCGTCAGATAGTTTTGGTGTTCCTTTGATGTCACATATTTGTGCTGCCACTTGTATATGACTTCCACTGCCACATAAGATCACATATATTTGCCCGCATCTTGGTGATAGATATTAATAGATGTATCATGAAGTTAAATACTAAGAAGTCAGATACGAGCAATGCTAAGTAGTCAGTATTGCTAAACTCAAAAAACCCTTTGCCCGATTGTAGAGTGAAGCCCGGGGCATCTTGCTTACGAGAAGCATCCTCCCTTTCGATCACAAAACCCTTGAGGCGGTATTTACCTAATATGATCTCTTAATCGCCGCACCGTACCCATGGGAGGGAAAAGGAATGGGACGGCTTATTCTTAACTGGAAACTACAGATATAAACCGAAGTGGCTCATAGATAACGCTAACTAGATAAAAGTAACTAGCCCATTTACTGTAACGGGCGGACGTGACTGGCTTTGTGGTTTTAATTTCTGCCTACATTGAAATCTAAAAGCTAAATTAGTTTCGTGAAAAAATCACTTGTTTAATAAGTAAATGCTTATGAAAGAGTTTGTTTTAGACCTGGGAAAGGCGGTATCTCAAATTCCAATTTATTTATTTGTTTGTCACAGATGGAAAGTTATTATCATAATTATATAAAGATCGCTGTAACATGCCCATAGGGCGTACAATATTTAACAGTTATTTAAAATCTTTTTTATCAATAAAATCATTAATATTATTTTTATTCATGTCAAAATACATTATACTTTACACAGAATATCTCTTCATATTCTACCACATGGGCGTCCAAATGTTAAATAAGTTGATAAATTTTATTAATAGTAATAGGTCAAATTTGGGATGTCAGTCAGAAATAAAATAATATAAATAATAATTGAATTAAATTACTATGTCAAGGTGTCATTTAAGTAGTCATTTAAATTATATTAGGATTTATTACATAAAAATTATTTAAATTGCTTCTTAAATCCAGCCAAATCTAACTCTCTAATTGACTTTTTAATTTTATTATAAATTTGCGGGGCTTTGCAGAATATGCTTTTCCGCATGAGGGCTGACTTGGCTCTGCGTCCGCGTAGCATGTAATTTCGCCTATTACATTGTACAGTATCAGATAGGTAAGGAAACAACTTTGGGTTTAATCCTACAAATAAGGCCGTTTCATATACATATATGTATACAAGGCTGGTAACATCAGAATTTTGTGCTTACTGAAATATGGTACACAACTGTCCGTTACCTGAAGCCCAAACATATGTAGATCTTGTAGATACAGCGCTTTTGCGTTTTAAACGCGGCTTCTTGATTAGTAGAGTAACCCCAAAATATGATGCCGTATCTTAACACAAAGGCAACAAGACCATGATAGGCTGTGAGTAGTGCATCCGTGTTAACGGTTGGGGCAAGTAAGGCATAGGATGAACAACTTATTTTCTTACATAATGTTTATGTATGATTCTTCCAGTTAAGTTGGCTATTTATTATAAGACCCAGGAATTGTGCATTATCCACGCTATTCATTACATTATTTTAGAATTTTACGTCCATTTTTGTACTGGATTTTTTGTGGCCAAAGTGAATAATCTGAGTTTTACCTAAATTAATTTTTAGGGTGTTGTCGTTAAGCCAAGAGATTATTGCGATTAACGCGTCATTAACATCAGCTTCATATATGTAGGTCAGATTTATTACCAGCTACTGTTATCGTGCTATCATCAGCAAATAGGGTTATAGGGTAATTTATGGCTTTGGGCAGGTCATTAATATAAATTAAAAAAAGCAAAGGACCCAGACCACTGCCCTGTGGTACGCCAAAGTAGGTATGTAACTTCTTCTTTCATCTTTAAATTTAAGTCTGTTATAGCAGTTTTTTGTTTTCTATTAGAGAGATAAGTCATTAATAAATCCAGAATATTACCTCTTATACCATAGGAGTCAAGTTTGTTTCTTAGTATGATATGGTCAACATAGTCAAAAGCTTGTGTTATGTCACAGTACATTGCTATGTACTGTGACATAACACAAGCTTGAATGGCTTGCAATAGGAGGGACCTACGTCTGGACGTAGGTCCCTTCTATTACAAGCCATTCATCTCAATTTTCGGCAGCCTACTGCTGGCAGTAGGCTACTGTAGGCTGATGATGATGATAATAGAGTAAATCATAGCTGCCTACTAACGTTCTAACAAAAAGTGCGTCGCCAAACCTGACTTGACGTGTTTGCAGACGAATAGGAGATGATTTTGTCTGTACCTGCCGAATGCCTGGAGAAGAATGTTTTGTGTTGGTGGACGAATGTTTTGTAACGATTAGGTACCTAACAATAATGTTACTTGCCGAAGGCGGATTATGTTAAAGTAAAAATACACGAAGAGGTGAAGCTGCCCATTTTTTTACTTGAGATTATTTATTTATTAAAACTTTATGCTCAAGTAAAAAAAATACTGTACAAAGGCGGACTAAATGCCTGAGGCATTTTCTACCAGTTAACCTTAGATTGATGCAGAAACAAAACATGGCAGGTGCAAAATACGGAATAGATGCCCGGAAATTGCTATAAAATACAAGAATAAATACTAATACATATGTAGATACATACATATATATACTTATATAGGTATAAAAACAAAATGAACTGTCAAGAGAAATAATGATCGGTACAGAAGAAAACGAATCCAGCAAATCAGTGCGGGGATGTTTCGGCCAACGATGACGATAAAGGCTCCTTCAAACAAGCGCGACACGCGATAAAATCACGCGCGACACAAAGGCACCGCAAGTCGCGCAACGAGCGGTGCCTTTGCGTCGCGGGTGATTATATCGCGTGTCACGCCTGTTTGTAGGAGCCTTAATACCTTAATACGTCTATTTTATTTTTGGATTAGACCATTATTTTGCGAACTAGTTGCCCTTAAATACTATGTAACCCAAAATGAAGTAATACACAAATATAGTAACGTTTACAGATTACAGTGTCAAATGCACGGCATAGTTTACAAAGTCTAGTGCAGTTACGCCCTAAAGGCCTTCATGTAAAATATTTACGGTATTACGGTATGCTTACCTATCACACACAATTCCGTGGGATATAATGGTAGAGGCAGAAATTATCTACAACAAGGATTTATACGAACATGGCTGTTTGAAATGGACCGTTTCGGTGTTGCTGTTTTGTAGGTTAGTTTTGTTTGTGTAGGGGCATTACCCCTTACAAACATGGAGATAGAAAATAATTTAGTTCATTTATTACATAAATACAAAGTCTCTTTATTTCTAAGATGGGAGGAGTAGACAGAGGCCTTTGCCCAAGAGTAGGACAGGGCAAGCTAGTGAAAAAATAAATAAAAAGGAGTGGTTTTCAATGTATTTTTTTTTACTTTTGCCTAATTAAGTCAAGGTGGTTTCGTTCGACACAAGAAATAATAATAACTACTACTGTTTATGACGCTAAGTCAAACTTGCAACAACTAAAGAACCGTCATCGAAAGTCCTTTTTCCGCTATACATAATAATAATAATATATAATAGTATAATATCTCCATGACAAATCCCTGTAAGATATTGATACGAGCGGTAATCCTACATACCTATATACGTAGGCAATGTTTGAAAGGGCGTCAGTAATTGAGTTTTCGAGCTCACGCCGTTATGTTTGCCCGACGTACCTAAGCATGCCTGTAACTTGCCTGTAATCCCGACGTATCCCGATTAACCATAACAGTACGGTTAAGAGTCTATCAAGAATCTCGGGAAATGATACTCAGCAGGTTTTTTACTACCTCTGTCTGGATTTGATTAAGTTATATCAGTGCTTTTTAGATTGGATTTATTTGAAACTGGGATGCGGATTGGTTAAACGAATCACGATATACGTATTTACGTGTTAAGATTGCTTTTGCAATGGTGACCTATTTATTCTATAAGTAAGTAGTGTTTGTGGTTATTCTGTAAATTTTCATTGTAAATCTATTCTAGGTTACATTGTAGGTGCCATCATTAAATTTCTGCTAGGTAATACAACAAATGAGATTTACGATAATAGAAAATCTAATCAATGAATTCAAATTTGTTCTTGCTTTAGATAATTAGCTGTCCCATTTCCATAACGAATTACCCAAATTAATATTCATGTATAACAATTGCAAAATCCTATGTATCCAATAATGACTGATCATATGGGTTGGCAGAAAAAGGACGCGAATGTTCAAACATTGGCAAAGTCCGGAATTAATCATATCGTATTACGGCTCCTGTAACATCGCATTGGCGAAAAAAAGGGCAAAAGTTATACGTTTCATCAGGTGTAACATTAAAACAAATGGAATGTTGGTACTCCTCCATTTGTATGTTTGAATAATTCATGTTCACAATCTATAAAGCAGACAACAGAGAGCATTTTACAAAACAAACAAATTTTATTGATCTCTCAGGCGCTGTTTGTGCCTCCACAATAAAATATTTACATTTACTTCGCAACACCTGGGCTATCTAGGCACCGCCCACCGCAGGCATTAGAATAATGAAACGTTTGCCACCACCTAACTCTCTTCTATTGAATAAAACATTTTTAAAGTGGTAGGTACATAGTTCGACTTTGTTTACATTTCGTTTTTGAAAAATAAACGTGTTCTGAAATGATTTTGAAGCAAATTTATTCGTGGCCTCAAGCGATTTAAGTCAATTTCCTCTAGTTGCATTTATTTTACGCGGTCTGGACAAAAGTGGGGCTCTGACCCAATTTCATTTAAACAGAGTTACTTGTACTTACCTTCCTGTGCTTACGTACCTGAAACCTTTTTTGAAAACTTAAGCTCGAAGAATAGTAAGGTAGAACTTACAAAAAATATTTTCATTCCTGAAATTCTAGTGAATTACCAGGTAATAGTAATTACTGCCTTTTTCAGTTTGTTAATACCTAGTTTTAGTTAGGTTATGTTATGAAATTTTAATTTTAATAATTTAGTAGGTATAAGAAATTTATCCAGTGCATACATTTTTATTAAATCCATACTAATATTATAAATGCGAAAGTGTGTCTGTCTGTCTGTTACCTTTTCACGCCTAAACTATTGAACGGATTTCGATAAAAATTGGCAGAATTGGCGATTATATCCCGCGGAAGGACATAAGATATTTTTTATCCCAATATTCCCACGGGATCGACACTTATGCGGGTGAAACCGCGGGGTGCTGCTAGTTTAATATATTGCTTTTAAAACTAAATAATAATTATAATACGTTTATTAGTACATAAAAACAACAACACATTACATAGCATATGGAAACAGTGGGTTATACTACCAAATTTAAAATACTACTAAAGGACATGCATTTTTGATAACTATTGCAGAGAGCATTGACAATTTAATACAAAAACATATATAAAGTCGAATATATAACCTCCTCCTTTTTGGAAGTTTGTTAAAAATTATAGGCCCTTGAGAAGGGCGTCATTACCTTTAACTGGAACGAGCTTGATCGCATTTTGTATTTTCCCGTTTCCTATCTTGAACATAAGGAAAAAAAGCAAAAATACTCGATAGCCCATTTGTTATTTCAAAATGGTTTCAATTTATCCACGACGTTTACAAGCGCGCTGAAAACTATTAGTTATATTTATTTCTCTTTACCGTTAAAATAACTGTTACCTCGTTTGTTTTATTAAAAATACAGATAAAAGCATAGGGGCTTACCAACAAGGTAAGTAACAGCCGCGTGGGTCGATACCGCGATAGTTCCGGGGATGAATGACCATCTTCACATATCAAGACTGTTAAAGACCCCACTATGCCTCAGAAAGCATGTTAAGCCGTTGGTCCCGGCTGTCATTTGTGGATTTTTGGTAGTCGTTACGGGTCGTCAGTAGCCCAAATATCTGACAACTAGTCTTATCAAGGGGTATCTTATTACCCAGTAACTGGGTTGTGGAATGTGAAGGTCAGATATGCAGTCGCGGTCATGTAAAATATTGGTATTCAGCTGCATCCGGTGAGAGTAGAAGCCGTCCATAACATAGTTGGGAAAATGCTAGGCATATTGATTGACAGATAAAAGCATATTTTGGTACTATTATCTTGATGCTTTTAAATTTTCATGAAACTTAGTAATAATTGTGGTGGAATAAAACATAGGTTCTTACTTTACATTTTCATCTAGAATAAATTCGTCTGCTCATTTTACATTTATAAAATATCCTCTATTGTTATATGTATAATTTGTGAATTTAATATCTAGATCCGTGTGGAGTGTGTGTTCAGTGGAGATCGACAATTGGTAAACGTAAGTTGGGACATCCTCAGGCTAGGTGGAGCGACGATCTTCGCAGGATGGCTGGTGGCAGCTGGATGAGAGTTGCCGAAAATCGAGTTGAATGGCGTGCAATAGGAGAGGCCTATCTCCAGCAGTGGACTGCCATAGGCTGATGATGATGAATATCTAGATCTTTTGTTCTGATTTTGACTCAATCAGCGATTTACACTTTTTATAAAAAAGTGTGTGTGTGTGTATAGATAACATAAAAAAACAGTATTTATGGCTGTAATATGGTGTACATATAGAGTATTTTATTCTAACATCACGCCTATATTCCCCGAAGGGTTAGGCTAGGGATAGAGAGGTATACACTCACATTTCGCCAGTTGTGTTTAAAAAGATGTTAATCACTGAATTATCTGTATTATATAACATACCGATATTCATAATCTTTCAGTCATATTTTTTGTTTTAAACTTACACTTGCACAACAATATATCCGTGCATGAAACTGCATGACTCATTGGTTTAATAAAAGAGAAATATCACCTACCTGGTTGGAAATGCGAAAATACACAACTTTCGTCAAACATGTTTTGCAGAGCTTACGATATGCATGGTAACCGACTAACGAATAGGTACCTACACCAAAAGTCCGCTCAGTTTTACGTGCAAGTTTTAACAACACTGTGATTTTTTCCATGGTTTTTTTCGAATTTTTGTCAGGACGGAAACCTAGTTTGGAATTCTCCCTTTTTTATTTCATGTAATTTTCTTCGTGTCGAGAGCATGCGTATTCAAGGATTTAAACCGTTTTTGTTCGATGGCTATTTATTTAGGCTTGACAGAAATGCATTGCTTGTTGTTTTGAAGTAGCTCTTTTTGTTTTGTTGTTACAGTCAGTGTTGCTACCCTTCCTATTATTTTATGTGTTGTGTATCTGTCACCGTGATCGCCGTTAGTTTATAAATAACCAAGTCAAATTTACACGTAGTTTACAAATATCATGTCAAATTTACACGTAAGCATAATTTAGTATGACAAGATTATTACATAAATGAAACCAAAATAGCAGAATTAAACACAACAAAAGACCTCGGTGTTACCTTTGACACTAAATTAACTTTTATTCCACATGTAGATTGCATAATAAAAAAGTCTTCTAGAATGCTTGGTTTCGTTTTAAGACATTGCAAAGAGCTTAGGTGTCCTAAAACTAAAATTATGCTTTACAATAGTCTGATTCGAAGCCTGTTGGAATATTGTTGTGTGATCTGGCGGCCGCACTATGCTACACATCATCATCACAAGGCTAGATTGTAAACTGTCAATAAATTGTGACTTGTACCATACTGCTTACAATATAACGTATTGATTTTCTATAGCTTATTAATCTGCACTTACCGACAAGGTTCTCAATTTGTCAGATTTTATCTGTAAAATTGTGAACCGTCCCTGATTTATCAGTATTGGCGGCAACCGAATTGGTCGCGGTAACTAAGCCAGGGCACCCCGATTAAATGAGTTAGGTTTCGCAACTGAGGCGGGCCGCGATGACGTATGGGAGGCATCGCGGCTGAGGGTTGAAGGCCGCGGCGGGAGAGGAGTGCCGGTATTGCGGTGCGCCGCTTCCGCGGCCTTGACGGGGTCGCCACCGTCTGATGGCGGACGCAGTGGAGCCGCAGGGGAGGAGGAGGAGTGTTGGTATGACGTTGGCCGCTCTCCCTATCCTCTGCGGTCAAAAAGTGGCGGGGCCAATGACCTGACTCGTCGCAGGGGAACCAAGGGTGCCCAGACACGGGGTCGTCTGGCGCGCATGTGCTGGTTTGGTCCCTGGGGTGGTCACGGCGTGCTGTGTGTTCTGGTGCGCCGGTGATGGGGAATACTCCCCAGAGGAGGGTCCGGTGACGGACAGCCGCGGCGGGTTCACGGATGAGTGCTAACGCGTGCCCGTGTTCCCGCCGTAAGCGGCAGACGAGGACACCGTGTAGTTTTAGTGGGTTAGAGTCCCACATAACTGCACTATCTCCCCGTGGTAGTGCAGAATGCATGAGCATTTCTCCACGTTAAAAAAAGGTCAGACCTGTGACCAACCGCGCGCGAGCTAAGCAAGCGAAGCGAGCGGTGTCGGCGAGTTTTACTTCCAAGTTGGTCGCAGTTACTTGACTATTTAGTATTAGCGCAAGGTGCGATCCGTTAGAGGCGATCGGCAGCGGCGGCGGCGACCTCTCGGGTCCGGCCCTGGTTCAAGCCATGGTCCGGAGCGAAAGCGAGTGGGAGGCAGTCACCTCCTTTTGCGAAGCAGTCATGCTAGCGAAGGAGGTGCCGGGATGGCTAAGGGACAGAGACTCACGTCCCAGCCGCCGCGGGAGACGCTCGGGGCGTCGGGAGGCGCGTGACGACTCCTAGCCACCGTAGGCGCGGGCCTGCGGACGGAGAATAATGGGTAGCTCACCGTCCGATCAAAACCAGGCCCGTGCCGGACGGCGCGTACATGTTCAACGCCCGCCTCAAAAAAGGTGCGATCCGTCGCATGCAAGTTTGATACCAGTTCACAATTTTTCGGTTTCCATGGTCAAATTATAAACCATCGTAAAACAATGCATTAAATTGGTTTATTTTAGTACACAATTTATCGATAGTTTATAATCTCGCGAGATAAATTTAAACTAAAGACATCCAGTCCATAATTATACGGTGACATGTCCAATCCTACCTCTTCCTTATTATTTTGAATGTAACCGAATTAACACAGCAATCCACGAAACAGGTCACAGTCACAATGAGATGTATTGGTTTTCATGTAGTTACCAGACCGTTGTGGTTTCTAATGATAGGCATTGTTCTACGAACTCAACACAACTTCAAGGTACCCACCCTAGGCACAAACAGCGCAAACGAGCCTAGCCTCCGTCGACCACAATAATAACAAGCAGATGTTACACGCGTTTTTGTCAGACACCGGATTCTCGAATAAGATATGCAAATGACACAAATGAAAAACAAAATTGAACACACAAAATATCGCGCTGTATAATACATACTAAACACCGACGAATGCCGATATACCTAGTATGTATAATAAAAGCCATTTAATGCAGTATCGGCATCTGCCGAATACATATGCCGTCGGTCGGTTTGTTATTAAAGGTGTCAATAAAACCCGCCTGTATGAGTATCGAGGGGCAATAAATTCGTTTTCAGCAGCGGAGAACTAAGAGTTCGGATTATTTCGCACCATTTACTCTTTTCACCTACCGTCTTCATAATGCTGCCTCGATAAAAAGGATTTTTTTCGCAGAATTGAAGTTTTCAGCTATCCCTTAATCGGGCTTAATCGAATTATGGCTGTTTTCGTGAAATAAATGGTCGGGAAGTTTTTTCGTAACCCGCTGAGTTTTATAGGAAGTTAATTAGCCATTGTTAAATAAGAATTTTCCAATACACAAAGTTTGATAGAAATACCTACTGGCGTTATATTTTTATTATTTACATTTTTGGTATTTACATTTATTTAATTCAAACTTTAAATTGCTTATATACAATATATACCTAACACAACTAACGATTTTAGAAGTACCTAAATTAAGCGACGTACAAACGTACGGACGTAAAGATATTCAAAAACAAATTAAGTAACGTTTTATATTTTCGGATCATTTTATAAATTAAAGTTGTAAAAATCTAGTCATCGTACGGGTAACCCTGTATTGGAAATTCATTCTACTGTTTACTGTCATGCATTTTCTGATATTTTTATCATAAAAGCTTCGTGATAACTTTTGAATATTTGATAGTTAGCTAGTTTTATTTTTGCACCAGATTTTGGTTGTGTAATAGTTTTATTTTTATAAAAAAAAACACAAAATCAGCTCCGTTACAAACATGCGACTGCATGTTATTTTTTAATTCAAATATTGGAAAAAGCGGCTTTGCCATAAATCATTATAATAAACATACTACCTACCTACCTACCTACTAGGAGAAACAAGCAATGATTGAATGGGAACTTTATGAATCTATAGCTAAATGACGAGTTCGATACTGTTAGCATTCACGGTCCAATCAAGCCGAGGGAGTCGGATATCGTCGGAAAATTGGAGGCTAACTGTAACTGGGGATACGAAACCAGCAATTTTTTTGCCTAGATCAATATCTAGTGCTACTTCCTGTGTCATAAACTACTGTTTACTAGGATACTTCCTAGAAATCAAGTTCGAAAACAACGAATGTAATAGTTTTGTTTATAGCGTAAAAATCATGACGAATGATTTGATTTGTCATGATTTTTACGCAATAAACAAAACTATTTCTCTTCATCAAGAAGTGTTACGAGCGATGAAATTGTATAAAATGCAACGGCAAAGCGCTTGGAAGTTTCCTTATCGATTTCGAATACAAGATAGACCATTATGATAACAGAGTATAGCGTCCCCTAGTTATTTAGCAAACCTCGTAAAAGCGAGCAACGCTAATTGCGTGAACTTTTAGAAAAAAATCAAGACTGTCGACGCCGGCCGGTATCGGGAACTTAATGACATTATTTACACGCTGAAGAAGCTACTGGATGTCCACAGCCTGGAAATTTATAAACAATGCAGCAACAGTGAAGTACCGCGGATTATCTAACTGGTCGTAATTATATTTAGAAGTGTTTTTAGGGTTAAATAATAATAAATTTGTATTTGGACCGATGTTGTTTTACAATTTTTCAAATACCAACACTACTATGGTGGTATGGTTCAGTCCCACCCTACCCCCAGGGGTATGGCCAGGGGTATGGTGGGTCCGGAGGGTATGGTTTCTTGGGCGACTAGAATCAATTCTATTTTTTTTATAAATTTTGACGTTCAAAAGTGCCTTTTATGTGCCTATTTGAAATAAACGATTTATATTTGATTCCGTTTACCCTCTAGGAAAAAAAACAGCATGTGTGCAATTCACACGTGGTAGAAGTGAAACCTTCAAAAACACTGTATAATGCTTCCTATCTCATTTTCTCCCACGTTAAATCTTATGAATTTACATGTCTCTTTTTACTGTCGCTTTTTCGTTTCATAAACTTTCAAATCACAACGATGCTAAAAGAGTTTTCACTTCAAAATTGTGAGTTTATGTATGTGTTAAATTTAAAGCCTGGTTTATTTTAAATCGAAACTTATCTATTCAGTTTTTTTTAAACCTTTTGGTTTTGTATAAAAGTGATATTGTAAACTGAAAACTTTATCGCCAATATTATTTAATTTTTTTTACAAATAAATAAAAATATAATATTGGCGATTAAAACTTTTAAAGCTTTGGATAACCAAAGCCTTGAAACTTTTAATCGCCAATATTACATTTTTATCATAGTCATTTTTGTGGGAATTGATGTTATAAAACATCTATTCCGATTCTGAATAAATGTTAATAGTTCGTAAAAACTACGTTACAATTATTTGTTTATGTTTTTGGATAAAATAATAAAATTAAATACTTAGATCATCTATTTAATTTTATTATTTTATGAAATGATGATGAATTGTTAGTGTACGTTAATACCCGGACGATTATGTCAATAATATGACATAATCGTCCGGGACTAGACTATAGTCCTCGATTAAGCTAGAATTGTTATGAAACAATGCTAGTTAAAGCGAGGTAATGACGCAATCCTCTATTCACGTAGCACGGAGCGATTGATAGGCGATAGAACGGAATTCGTAATGCCTATTCAATCAATCAACTCATCCTGCCCGGCCAAAGCTACACAGAAACAAGGATTTCCCGAAAGTGACGACCAATCTATTTAGGTCAATGCAGCCTTTTGGGACTAGGGGCTCGTGGCTAAATAATAATCGAATGTTAAGTTAGGCTTGCCGCGAATGATTCGTGGATGGGTGACCATCCATTATAATCATGGCGTGATGGGTGATCCATGCTTTTATATCCAAATTTTACCTATACCTCGGATCTCTCCTATATAATAGACTAAACTCGAAAACAAACATTTATTCTGTGAACTATACAAATTGTAAGAGAATCCTCAAGGATGCTCTCCAAAGTATGTCTTATGAAGAAATAGAAAATTTATTAACTGTGTTAAAGTAAATATAGGTATACAAAATTCACCTGCATTACATATTTATCAAGTTTAGAAACTAAGAGGTAAGCTACTCAACATATAATTATTTGTTTATTGTCAACTTTCGATTATTTATTAATTTTTAAATACTATTTTAGCTCTTCTCGCCTGAAACACAGGACTACCTAGTTCAGGCACGTAAGTCTTAGCAATATAATTTTTTATTAAAGCAAAACTGTAATAATTTTCATGCCTTATAATTTTTTAATAATTTTTGAAGTGAAAACTTCTTTAGCGGCGCTGTGTACTTTTTTTGGAATGGGTAAAAACTTCTAAACTTGCGTCAGGTCACGTGACCCTGATCGAAAATTCGTAAGACGTAAAACGTAAGACGCGCGTTGTTGAGGACAGCGCCATCTATGCACATCGGGAAGAACTACGAGGGCCTCGCGTACTAACTACGTAGTTCATCCAACAACGACGAGATGGCGCTGAACCACGGATATATAACTGACGACGAGCTCCATGCGAGCGGTCATCATACGTGATTTGCAAAAAACCCTATAAAATAAGGAACACACCTTAACACGCGTGTTTTGTTTATAAGACGATTCACAAAATACACTCGTAATTGTTCAAGTTTTCACTTCTGTCGGCACTACCGGAGTGCCAGTGTTTTTTTTTTATTTATTACTTATTACATATCGAGACCCCTACGTGCCTAGGAACGCACGTTAAGCCATTGTATTGTCTTGTATTGTCCCGGCTGTCATTCGTGGATAATTGACAGTCGTTACGGGTAGTCAGAACTCAGAAGCCCAAAAATCTGACAACTAGTCTAATCAAGGGATATCGTGTTACCCAGTAAATGAGTTGTAGAGGTCAGATAGGCAATCGCTCCATGTAAAATACCGGTATTTAGCTGCATCCCTTTAGACTGAAAGTAGACCCCAACGTAGTTGTGAAAAGACTAGGCAGTTTGATTGAATTGAGTACCAATTGACTTTTTCAATGTTCATATTGTACTTTCTTAGTCAATATTTTCTAACACACTTAACCTATGTTACAGTTTAACACTAAAATATATATTATAAGCTAAATTCTTGTTATTAACATCCTTGCCTTGCCTATGGACTTTATTGTCTGAAATAAATGTTTTCATTTTTTTTTAAGTGAGCATTTAAGGCGCGTTGGGCATTTTTTGAGATGTAAAAAAAACATTAAACTCACGCCACTGTAACCGTAAACGAAACCGCGCGTGTTTTGTTTATAAGACGATTAAAAAATAACCGCTTCGGATCAATGACGTATTATATATAGACACGTTATCAACCAACATCTCGGCGCTTAAAAACGGCGAAAATACTAGATAACTACTTATACGCGTAAAGAAAGGGAAAGAAAATATATCACCGTACGGCGGGATGTCTGTTGCTAGAGGGAGATAAATAAACATCTTCAGTTACGTCACAGGATAAGTAATAGTCAAATTACATGCTCATTGGTCGAGCGCATGAGTGACGTAGCTATCAGAGTCACTTCATGCGCCGGCCGCCATTAGACGCAGCGTCGTACAAAATAAAATAAAATAATCTAGTTTTGTAAACTTACGCGTGAAATGACACATTTTTGTCTTTAACTTTTGGGGTATAATTTTTACATCCTCTGAAAACACACGACGGCATATTTTCTTTATGTTTTGCACAGGTTTTCACATACGATATAAATTAAAAACAAACATACGTCGCGTCGCGTCGCGCGACAGGTTGGTGCGTGACTGAGCGCAAATGTGGCAATTGGCTTCATTTCATGTTGCCATTTTAGAGTGCGGACAACGTATCTATAGTTTTATACATCATTGCTTCGGATGTGTTTGGCTGTCCTCGGGATGTACTCGGTTTTAATGTATATCCGATATGTCAGTGAGTGATGGCAAAGTATTCTGTTTGTGTTTTGTTTTCACTTCTGTCGGCACTCCCGGAGTGCCACTGTTTTTTTTTTTAGTTAAGTCTGAAACGCCAACCCATCTTGAGCAAGCGTGGTGATCAATGGTCGTGCCTTCTTTAAATGAGAAGATACCTTTGCCCTGCAGTGGGACAGTCATTGGCTTATTAAAAATAGAAAACAAAAAGTCACTTAAACTTATTTCAAATTCCAGCCATAAACTCTCATAAGCATCCTTTCCTTATGTAGATATTGGGCAACAGTTTTCAAACGACGACTTCAGGTTACCAGTTACTCTATTGGTCTGCGTGAAACTTGTTTCAAACAACTCGATACTATAAGCGCACACGTGTTCACACTTGTACCTACAAGTGTGAACGTATCCATACAAAATGTATGGTCATCGTCATTGTTATGTTAAAAATATAGGTAGGCTCAAAACAGCTTAAAAGATTCAGGCTGTTATCAAAGTGATAACTTCTAAAAGGATTGAAATAAATAAATGCGTTTGTATATGCATCGCGTTACGCGTACCAACTTTTTACGCGCAAAGCCTGTGTTGGTACATAAAATATCATTCAGTAGCACAAATTTACCAGAATACAGAAAATAAAATCGAATTCATCAGTCCAATACTTTGAATAATTATTATGTTTAGCTCATTTTTTTTAATTTTTCCTGCTAAATTAGTAAGTAACCAATCAGCGTCTGTGTTCGCTTCCAAATTTGACCCGTCTGCCTTCAAAGCTAGAGTGAACAACTGAACAGCCATCTTCTGGGCATTCTCGTTCCATCATGAACCTCATCCAGCGCTTTGCATCAGATTTGATCGAGGTCAAGAGGAATTCAGGAATAAAAAAAAAGCAGACACTTATGTATGTATTTTTAAAATGAGTTATTGGCCTGTAATCTTTTTTTTTTTTGTTCCTGGGTGGAAAACCATCATGGATGTCCACCGCCCTGGGGCGGGCGGCGGGGTCTGACAGACTCTTACTGACTAACCACCCCGGTGTTCCATCTCACACCTGCGCCGGTGGTCGCGGGAACGTACGATCCTTCCGCAACAAACTAACCTAACCGCTGTATGAGTGAAGGAACAACCACCCATTTCCTCAATTTGCAAATCTCCTTCCATTTTTCATTTGGCTCGGAATTGAAGTGCCGGAAGTGACGATACCTCAACACATACCTACTCACTTCCAAAACACCCGGGGCCGCAAAAATACTGAAAATATTGACTTAAAAAAAAATTGCATACAGCCTTATTAAATTTGGGCATTTCTAAGAAAGTTTTCAGCAACCAGCACGTAGGTAATATGCTAATGATGTGAGTAAACACTGGTGCTGGCGCGAAGGTGGGAACAACCTTTGTCGGCAATGTACCTGCGGCTTTGGGAACGCTCCCAAATCCGTTGGTGCCAGTAATTGCATAACTTTGTTACACCGCAACCACCTCACCGTACATATGTGCCGGCTTTGCAACCTGTTAGAGTATTATTATTAATATATGAGTCTAATTATTGGATAGTGGTACCTCATACAGGGTGGCGATTCAGTCACCTGCTGCATCCGTCAAGGGGCTGATTCCGGGAGTGACAGCCTCCCGGCTGTCACCTCCTTCTGCGAAGTAGTCATGCTAGCGAAGGAGGAGGCAGGATGGTTGAGGGACAGCGCCTCACGTCCCAGCCGCCGTGGGAGACGCTCCGGGCGTCGGGAGCCGCGTGACGACCCCGGCCACCGTAGTAGGCGCGGGCCTGCGGACGGAGAGTAATGGGTAGCTCACCGTCCGATCAGGACCAGGCCCGTGCCGGACGGCGCGTACGTGTTCCACGCGCGCCTCAAAGAGATGTCAGCACCAGAGATGGGGCCCCCGCCAGGGCCGAAGTCTGCCGGGGCAGCGGGATTGTCAAATAAAAAAAACCCCTGATTCCACCTGACATTTTAAACAATTTCGCTATGACACTCTTATTCGATTCGTGAAAAAAAAAACATATTCTTAAACAATGGTAGACAGGCTATTTCGATGCCTGTATGTTTTTTTTTACCATTCGGGTATGAGTTTCATAGCGAATGTTGTCAAGAATGACGTGTAGAATGATCCCCTTGACGGATGCAGGTGACTAAATCGCCAACTTGTATATGATAGTTTAAGAAAACAGCATTTGCCTACGCTTCCCGCAGATTTTTCACTATGAACGATTCTACTGTTTTGTGAGTTTTCGAGGAGCTGTAAGATTTCTAATGGATACAACATGTAACAGCAATACAATAGCATGGTGCCTATCTATTGAAAATATTTAATTTTGGAATTTCCTTGTTTACATCGTTTATTTTTATACACTGTCAATTGTAATGTTCATTCATTGCGTTATTTACGTTGTCGAGCAAACGAATTTTTCAAACATTTATGTTTGAAAAATTTCAAACATTTATGTTTGAAAAATTAGCTCAGGAAAGCTTAGGAAGTTCCTTCAAAATTCTTCGGATGGTGAAAGAATATGTGTTTCGCAATTGGGGTGCAGACTTCTTTGTCTTTTACTCCCCCGTCTTGATTACGTTTAAAATCCTTCTTAAGCAGACAGCTTTATTGGTCATAGGAAGCTATCCTCGCTACCTCTAGGTCATCTGCTTAGCCTTTTCCCAACTTTTTAAGGCAATTGGCACACTGCACCGCATTACGCAGCGGGGTGCGTGAAACGGAGCCAAATTCCACGGAAGCGCGTTTTTATTGAATTAGTATGTAAAAAATCACGCGCGGGGGCCACGTTATCTGCGTCCCGCTACGTAATGCGGTGCAGTGTGCCAATCGCCTAAGGGTCGGCTTCCAGTCTAACCGGATGCAGCTGAATATCAATATTTTACGTGGAGCGACTGCCTATCTAACCTCCACAACACAACCCAGTTACTGGGTAACACTAAACCCCTTGGTATAAACTGGTTTTCAGACTTCCAGACTTGTGACGACCCGTCACGATTGTTAAAGATCCACGAATGACAGCTGGGACCATCTGCTTAACGTGCTTTCCGAGGCACGGAGGGGTCTCGGTATGTAGAAATGGTCACCCATCCACGGGCCGATCGCGGCGAATCTAGCTTAACCTGATCGATCGCCCCTGCGGCTATTTTCACTTAACCATGAGTCCCTCTAGGTATGGATTCGATAAAGTAATAAAACAAAATAGTTACATAATTACTTTTGTCACTAAAATATTACATTATGATTCGTATAGCAATTAGTACAAACGTAATTAAGATACTCACGAGAAAAGCTGAGTGCATTTCAACTGGTCAAACTTTGGACATGTTACAAACAGCCGTTATTAAAGTGCACACACTTAGTTTTAGATTAAATTAAGATTGTATTTTGACTGAACTAAATTATTTTATAAACTTTTGCCTTAGTACTTATATCTAAACTAATAGACTCCTTTAAAAACATATTAACCTTCTAATGATGTGCTTTTTCAAATGAATGAAACTTTAAAAAGTTTTTGGGCTTCTAATGGTTCACACTTTTTTTTATAAATGAGCCTCTTTTTAATTTCTGGCTTTTTCTCACAGTTGGTTGCGGTAACTAAGCTAGGATTCAACAAACGGGTTAAAAAAAAGGCGAGAACCGTGACCGACCATGCGTTAAACGAATTGGTCGAATTCTAGCTACTTCGACCAATTCGGCTTACGCGTGGTAGCATGTTAGGGCACCCCGACCAAATGGATTAGGTTTGGTTAGATCTAAGACCAGCAGCGCGCGAGCCGAGCCAGCGGTTCCAAGGGAGGGGATGGCGAGCGAGCGCTCCATCCAAGGTGGTAACAATTACTTGGCTATTTAGTATTTTTGGACCCCACAATAGGAATGGACCCCAAAAAAGGAGTTATTAGCGGTTTAAAAAAATAGGCACATTCATTATATACTCGTAATAGGGTTCAATCATATTTTTAGGAAAACAAAATGGAGAGAAGTAATTTCTGGAAGTAAATCGGATTTCAGAAATTCTATTACTGATAGTATAGACAGTTGGTTTCCATGCACACGAAGTTGCGGGCAGAAGCTAGAGTATAGGTATGTCGCTGTAAGATGGTTGAAGCCGTGATATACGAAAGTTATATGAAAGCGGTTCATAACTGTCTTACTAGGAATATAACTATCTTACAAGGCTTATCTAGTGAAATAATTATACGTATATATTTTCTTCGATTTGCACAACTGGTTCCTCATTTTAAATAAAACGGCCCAATCATATAACTTTTTTTTATATTACTCAATCGTCTCAATCAAAACAATGTTATAAGTACCTAGTAATATAAATAATTCTCATTAATAAAAACAATCTGTTTTATATTTAGGCATAGAATCAACTAAAGTGAGAACTTTATAAACCTTATACATAATGAAGAACTATCTAATGAAGTAGTACAATACTTCTTTCTTCCTTTCATCTTTAGCTTTTGTTACGAAATTATCACAACTAATTGAACAAATTATTATAAATAGCCAGTCATTAATAGTACATTACGATATTAGTGCTGAGCCGAGCATGTTATAACCAATACGCACGTATATCGTACGACGTTTTTTAACACATTTGCGAGGAAACAGAAAAAAAAACATTTCACAATACAAGTACAAACAAAGAAAAGAAAATTTGAGAAAAATAGCGCGAGAATTATTTTCTGCCGTGGTTGCGTGAAAATGTTGGCAAAGACACTAGAGCATGCAGCCAAGTTTTTAAATTACCGAATAAACTGTTTTTTTTTAATTTTAAATAAACTCAATCTTTGAATGCACTCAGGGCCGTCTTTACCCGGGGGTGCAAGGGGTGCGCGGCACCCAGGCGCAAGGTCTTAGGGGGCGTAAGCCGATCAGGCCATTACTAATCACTCATTGTAACCACAACGCTCCAGCGCTGTAACCGCACGTCACCGCCTCGAAAAAATCTTTTGGAAAAAATTGGTGAAAATAATCTTAAAACCGGCCAAGTGCGAGTCGGACTCGCGCACCGAGGGTTCCGTACAAACCTGCAAGGTTTACAAAGTTCGTTCATTACGACAATCGAGTCATAACTATGGTATTTTTATTGCAAAATGAAATTCATAACATTACAATGGGGAAAGATGGAGGAGCATAAATTTAAGACAAAGATCTCTTTATCGTTTAAGTAATCCTTTATTTTATATTAACACATATCATTTATCTATAATATAACTGAAACACTTATACTAGCCTTGCAGCAGACTTGCGAAAGTTCTTTTATTAAAGTTATTTATTTACTAAGTTTTTTAGTCACTATTTAGAAATCTGGTTCAAAAATATTAATTAAGTATTAAATTTGAACCAGACCTGTAAATGGTGACTGAAAAAGTTATGAATAGTACCACATTGAACATTGCAAAAAAAATTAAGGTTTTTGGAATTTTTCCTTTATGTGTGCTATAAAACGTTGCTTCATGCCAAATTTCAAGATTCTAGGTCGACTGGAAGTACCCTTTAGGTTTTGATTCCCTTGCGAGTACTTGCGAGTTTCAAAATATGCAGCTTAAATTGCTGTTTCTTTTGATTGCGTTGACATAGAAGTTTGATTTTGTTACAGCTTAAAGGTATTATAGACCTGAGTATTTGGTATGAATTTCAATTTAATACCTCTACGCGTTTATGAGGAAATGGGTAGTAAGTTTAAAATTATTTAAAAAAAATATATTATGTTATGTAACTAAAAATTTATGGTTTTCGTAATTTTTCCTTTATCTATGTTATAAGACGTTGCTTCGTACCAAATTTCAAGATTCTGAGTTCACGGGAAGCACCCTGTAGGTTTTGATTCCCTTGCAAGTGTCGAAAATTTGCGGCATAAACGGCTGTATCTTTTGATTGCGTTGGCTTAGAAGTTTGATTTTTTCACAGCTTCAAGGGACAGTAGACCTGAGTAATTGATATAAATTTCAGCTTCATACCTCCACGCGTTCCTGAGAAAAAGGGTCTTGACAGACGGACGGACGGACAGACGGACAACAAAGTGATCCTATAAGGGTTCCGTTTTTTCCTTTTGAGGTACGGAACCCTAAAAATGGAACACAAAAATTACGTTTGATTTCTTTTTGTTGGCAAGGGGGCGCAAGCTGATTTTCGCACCCCGGCGCCCAATATGATTAAGACGGCCCTGAATTCACCAAAGAGTAATATAAGTAATATGGGTTGGAATGCACACTGTTGCTTTTCCGCCATTTTAACAGCGCGCTAGCGCTGCCTACTGACTGGCGCCGCGCGGCGATTAGTTCGAAATTTGAATAGCAACAGCGCGCTGCTCACTAGCTGGAGTCGTGCGGCGGCGATCAGTTCCAAATTTGAAATGGCAAATAATACTGTTATGGAATTTGTATGGACTATAACTTAACTATTTGCTTTGATAACACACGCGTTTTTTATGACCCTCTTTACATATTTAAAACCGGTGGAATTACATCAGCTTTACGAGCAAGGGTGTTAAAATAGTACATTACGATATTAGTGCGTAAAGATGGTTATAACATGCGAGGCGGAATTTCAGCCCGAGCCGAAGGCGAGGGCGTAATTGAGCCGAGCATGTTATAACCATACGCACGTATATCGTACGACGTTTTTTAACACATTTGCGAGGAAACAGAAAAAAAACATTTTATATTTTGTTCATTTTTAATTATTGAAACAGTTAGTGAAATTACAATTGTTAATAAAATGATACGTAGTTGGTTTTTTAATTATGTTTTTATTATTACTATTCATAATGTCATTGTTTTGTGTTAGGGTAAATGTTGGAGACGACGAAACTTCTTGAAAGGCGGCAGAAGAGCATTGTAATTCGTCATTAGTTTGTAAATAAAAAAGTATCATCAGTAGAAGAGGGGCGCGGCTCAGGGCAAAACTTCTTCGTTTGTGGCTCCAAATTTATTGTCTGAGTTATTTTGGCACTTATATTTGCTTTGTTTTGGATGGAATCTTTAAATTACCGAATAAACTGTTTTTTTTTAATTTTAAATAAACTCAATCTGTGAATGCACACTGTTGCTTTCCCGCCATTTTAACAGCGCGCTAGCGCTGCCTACTGACTGGCGCCGCGCGGCGATTAGTTCGAAATTTGAATAGCAACAGCGCGCTGCTCACTAGCTGGAGTCACAGCTGGAGTCGTGCGGCGGCGATCAGTTCCAAATTTGAAATGGCAAATAATGCTGTTATGGAATTTGTATGGACTATAACTTAACTATTTGCTTTGGTATAACACACGCGTTTTTTATGACCCTCTTTACATATTTAAAACCGGTGGAATTACATCAGCTTTACGAGCAAGGGTGTTAAAAAATAATTAACATTACTAAACGCTGATTTTTCAATCGACATATTATTTTAATTCGTGGAATAAAATTGACGTCTGACAGATTTTGTAGGTATGAAAGATCTATTAAATATTCTAAATTATATTATTTCTCTGAGAATGAGCCCTTAATAAAAACGATCTGTTTTTATATTTTGCCGTGACCGGGAAAGCCACGCACTCTGCATCCCGCTTTTATAATCATTTCACTAGATTAGTCTAGTAAGATAGTTATATTACTAAATCGTGATCGTGTAATAGATATATTCCTAGTGAGACAATTATGAACCACTTTCTTAGAACCACATAACGGTATATATGTAGATAATTATCACGGCTTCAACTATCTTACTGCGACATATACACATTAGTAACAAACAACATCATATTCGCTAACGGCCATTACCACTAACCTGTGATTTTGATGTATGGGCTCCTTCAAACAGGCGCGACACGACACGCGACACAAAAGCACCATTTGTGTCTCGTGTCGTGTCACGCCAGTTTGTAGGAGCCTTATCTCGGATCAATAGACATAGTAGATAGGCTTTAGCGCCTCAATAACACTTTTGATCAAAAGTGTTATCCCTCTCACATGTAAGCTGTTTGAAGTTTTGTTATTGAGAAATCAGTAACAGATAGGTGTAAATTTGGCACTTTATTTACATGTAAATGGATTTATGTTCTGGCCGTAAATTGTACACTGTAACTACTTGTACATTTGTTCTTTAAATTAAAACAAACGTTGATTCTACACCACTCCTGTTAACCACCTCGCGATGCGCCTACACTATGCGACATGCGCATTAGACAGTTCGACGATAAGACGCTGACCTGTCGCATGCGACTGTCATCGGTTGTGTGCGTGTACCGTGCGTTGACGCGCGACAAGTAGCGAGAGCGTACGACTCCCAAAGCCTGTCATTGCGAGTTTGTCTGTCTGAAGTGTACGGAGCTTTGAACAAAATATATGAAAATGATTTGCCGCAAACTTTTATTGCGTCTAGTCGTCAAGCTGTCGCAGTCGCACGTCGCATGTGTTATGATAAACAATAAAGCTTATTCAATAAATTATTTCAGGTTATTGGAAGCTTAGTCCTGGCCGGGTAGGTAATGGATTACCTACTATAATCTGGGCAGAAACAAGACGATGTTCGGTGTAATATTCTGAAAGCGCACATATGGCTACCAAACACGCTAGATATGAATTAAACACTGTTTGGATTAGTCTGATTACTTGGATGTCGAAATGTTGTGGGTGCTAACGGTTTCTAGTCCTATGTATTCGATTAGTGTTTACAATGCTTTAAATGACACACTCACTACCTACTAAACTCATCATCATCAGCCAAGCCTTTTCCAATTATATTTGGGTCGGCTTCCAGTCTAACCGGAGGCAGCTTACTTCCAGTATTTTACATTTTTACATGGAGTGACTGCCTATCGGACCTCCACAACCCAGTTACTGGGTAATACGATACCCCTTGGTAAAACTGCTGTCAGACTATCGGGCTTCTGACGACCCGTATAGACTGTCAAAGATCCATTGACAGCTGGAACCCCAAGGCACGGAGGGGTCTTGGTACGTAAAGATGGTCATCCATCCACGGAGCAACCGCGGCAAGCGTAGTTTAACCTGATCGATCGGCCCGTTCCGCTACCTACTAAACTACTCTTGAATAAGTCATTAGATATAAATCTGAAGTTCGAGTTAGTAATATAACATTTACAACCTTAGGGACAACTTTCCCTTAAATTAAAGCCCTAAAACACAACATAACAACGTAATACTACAACGAACTTCATCATAACTTTCGCTGATAGATGTCTTAATAAACACAATGAAAAATTAAGTAAAAATATTATAAAAGGTATAAAAGTATAATCAGCCTATAATGTTCCCACTGCTGGGACACAGGCCTCCTCTCGGTGAGAGGGAGTGGGCCGTAATCCACCACGCGGGCCCAGTGCGGGTTGGTAGAAGTCACATGTCTTCGAATTTTTTGCTCTAGGACATGACGGTTTCTTCATGATGTTTTCCTTCACCGTTTTGAGAGCAGTGGTGATGAAGTAATTTACACAAAGTAAAACGCCTGTCTGGGTTCGAACCTGCGACCTACCCATACAACTCGTAAGTCGTGGCCGTTAAGATTGGGCCACCAATACTCCAAAAAATTATAATCCAAGTTTATTCCTAAGACATTTTGTTCTTCGATACCTACTTTCATTCTCTCCGAGTAATTGGAAGAGAAGGAACAAATTATTGGGAGGCTGTCTTCAAAGTTCTTCATTTACTTTTGTAATAGGATAATAAGTATTGTCTTTCGAATAAATAATTGTACTTAATGGATTTTCGGTCATTTGTTTGCTTTGTCTTGTCACAGGGAAGTTAGAACTTGCAATCCTTGCGAAATCTGTGTTTTACACTATTGGGGAAAAGTCGTTTTGATAAAGGGGAAAAACGTAAATAATAAGGAAGTTATGCTCGAATTGCATAAAGTTACGGGGATTTATGTTTTTGACCTTGGGTTTGTAGTAAGTAATGTATAATTTTGTTGGGAATTTTTAGTCCGTTCGCATATAAACTTCAATCCGGAGCACTATTTGTATCGTCCTCTGATCTGAAAATCCAAGTGTTTTGTTGCACGTTTCGATAGTTGAATGTAAGTTGATAAAAGTAAAATAACGCAGTTTTCTTTATTGGTAGGTACCTACATACACCTACATACCGACACAGCCCGAAGAACTGCCAAACTTAAGTGGAAGTGGACAGGGCACATTGCTCGCAGAACAGATGGCCGATGGAGCCGAAAGGTTCTGGAGTGGCCACCGCGTACCAGAAGACGTAGCCTTGGAAGGCCTCCCACAAGGTGGACCGACGACCTTGTGAAGGCCGCAGGAACCCATTGGATGCGAGAAGCATAGAACCGGTCGAAGTGGAAGTGCTTGGGGGAGGCCTATGTCCAGTAGTGAACGTCTTTCGGCTGAAATGATGAAGATGACCTACCCAATTAAAATCTCACATAACATGAAAAGAAAATCTGATTTCTAGTTGTCGATGAATGTTTTATAACACATCATTACTCAATTAAAATCTCACATTACATGAAAAGAAAATCTGATTTCTAGTTGTCGATGAATGTTTTATAACACATCATTACTCAATTAAAATCTCACATTACATGAAAAGAAAATCTGATTTCTAGTTGTCGATGAATGTTTTATAACACATCATTACTCAATTAAAATCTCACATTACATGAAAAGAAAATCTCATTTCTAGTTGTCGATGAATGTTTTATAACACATCATTACTCAATTAAAATCTCACATTACATGAAAAGAAAATCTCATTTCTAGTTGTCGATGAATGTTTTATAACACATCATTACTCAATTAAAATCTCACATTACATGAAAAGAAAATCTCATTTCTAGTTGTCGATGAATGTTTTATAACACATCATTACTCAATTAAAATCTCACATTACATGAAAAGAAAATCTCATTTCTAGTTGTCGTTGAAGGTTTTAAAACTTTATTTTGTTAATTTAAAATACGGCATCAAAAATGCGTCCATGCGTCAACAAAAATACTGGAAAATTGTCCAAAAGACTGAAGCCACGTTGAATGGCAATGCTGATTCTTTTCCCAAATTAAATAAAAGAGCTTGTAAAAATAGGCCAGCCCTTTCGCCACGTGAAGAGTCGACCATCAGCATGGGGATTTCTCGAAAAACCAAGTTGGCACTCGGCACTCACTTAAAGGCTCCTACAAACAGGCGCGACACGCGATATAATCGCGCGCAACACAAAGGCACCGCTCGTTGCGCGACTTGCGGTGATTTTATCGCGTGTCGCGCTTGTTTGATCCTTCAAACAGCTTGTTTGAGCCTTTATTTAGTTTTCCTCTTACCTCTTCCATTACTGGGTACCTCTTACATCTACCAGTACTGGGTATCCTAACTTATTATTATAATTACATTTTGTAACTTATCATGATTTCGAAGAAACCTTATAACAGATATGGGTTACTTATAATAAACCCGAGGCCTCAAATAATTTAAGAAAAGGGGTTTTCTATTTCTTGTCTTCTAAATATAGATACGCTTTTCACGTTTTTGGATAGGACTAGCATGAGTGTTGTGTGGGAAGTTATGGTTTCGTCGGCAACAAATTCCTTTATATATTGGATTTCTGCACTAGTTTTTTATCGTTATCAGGATGTGGGTGTAATTATTAAGGAACTACATTTTGTCCGTGGCTTCGCGTGGGTGTCGGAAAATATCCCACTGGAACCTATAACTGGAATTAAAAGAATATGTTAATCCAGGTTATAAACTATCTGTGTGCTAAATTTCATCCAAATCCGTTTAGCCGTTTTTGCGCCAATCCGGAACATAATATCCAGACAAACAGCAAAACGGACAAAATTCATCGTTACTATTTTATTATACTTATGTGTAATCTAGTAAGAGGCGGATATCACAAAACTCTTGTAGCGACCTTTAAAGAAAATTCTACGTCAATTAGTTTTCCGAAATTAAATATTCTGTTTTATTTCATGCAAAGTCAAAGTCAAAAGTCAAAGTCAAAGTCAAAGCATTTATTTCAAATAGGCACATAAAAGGCACTTTTGAACGTCAGAAATTACAAAAAATAGAATTGATTCTAGTCGCCCATTCCAAAAGGTAGTTTTCGTATGGAGAAGAACGGGCAAGAAACTCCACCGTTACTCTTTTAAAATATTTTACAAAATTTTGCATACATTAATTATATAATAATAATATGTGAACACGATGCACCTAAAATAAAATTACTATACCACAATAGGTAAAAGACATAAAAATGAAACCATGACATATAAATAAATTATCTGATAGATACATGGTGCTCACATATTTACAAACATGGTAAAAGTAAACGATTTTCATAAAATTAAAAAAAAAAAAAAATTACAAGTAATAAGTCAGTGTGTGAGTTGAAAGTAGTTACAGAATGTAAATCAATGTCAAAAAAAGTATAAATTTACAATTAAATTAGCAACCAGTTTGATTTTGTCTAGGCTCCAGATTGTCCTATGGAGCAGGACCAGCATGTTTCCAAGCGTTCTTATCTTGGATATAATCTTCTAATTTATAGTATGCTTGTTTACAAAGTGTACGTTTAATGTGAGTTTTAAATTTTCTTTCATTTAATTGCAATATATCACAAGGTATTTTATTGTAACATTTAACACAGTACCCCATAAAAGATGTATGTACCTTGGCTAATCTGAAAAATGGTTGATGTATTTTATCTTTATTTCTAGTATTAAAATTATGTCTATCGCTTATTTTACTAAAAAGATGTAGATTTTTTCTTACATACATAATATTTTCATAAATGAATTGGCAAGGTACCGTCATAATATTAATCTTTTTAAAAAGTTCTCTGAGAGATTCGCGGCGACGTAGATTATAAATGGCTCTGACAGCTCTTTTTTGCAAAATAAAGATGGATTCAATGTCAGCAGCTCGACCCCATAGTAAAATGCCGTACGACATAATGCTGTGAAAGTAGCTAAAATAGACTAGACGCGCGGTTTCTACATCAGTTAATTGTCTTATCTTTCTAACAGCATAAGCGGCCGAGCTAAGCCGCCCCGCAAGAGATGTTATGTGAGGTCCCCATTGTAATTTGTCGTCTAGCGTGATTCCCAGAAAAACAGTTTGATCAACAAATTCCAGTTTTTCTCCATTCAGTATGATGTCACATTCACTACTTCTAACATTAGGTAATTTAAATCTAATGCATTTGGTTTTCTTTTCATTTAGTACCAAATTATTTACCGTAAACCAATCTTGGACCTGAAGAATAGAGTTATTCACGTCGTCAAGATTTTGTGCCCGTCTGTCTATCTTAAAGATCAATGAGGTGTCATCTGCAAATAACACCATCTTCGGTTGATTTTGAAGTAATTGGGGTAAATCATTAATGTAAACTAAAAAGAGGAATGGACCCAATATAGAACCTTGAGGAACGCCCATTGCTATTTCAGACCCTACTGAGTTTACGCCGTTTACTTGTACTTTAAGCTTTCTGTCTTTTAGGTATGACTTTAGTAAATCAAGAGCTAAATTCCTAATCCCATAGTGCTCAAGTTTCAGCAGAAGTGTCTCATGATTTACGCAATCGAACGCCTTAGAGAGGTCGCAAAAGATTCCAATAGCATCTTGTGCTTCCTCCCAGGCGTTAAAAATGTTCTTTATTAGGTTGACACCGGCGTCAGTGGTACAACGCCCTTTGGTGAAACCGTACTGTTGTTCATGAAAGATGGAATTTTTATTAAAGTGGCGTAACATTTGATTGAGCATCAACTTTTCAAACACCTTACTGAGAACCGGCAGAATTGAGACAGGCCTATAATTGTTGGGTTCTTTACTATCACCGGATTTGAACAAAGGAACTACTTTACTGTATTTCATGAGATCCGGAAAGACTCCTTGGTCTACACTGATGTTAAATATGAAAGCTAAATAGGGCGCAATCGTTTCGATGATAGATCTACAAACTTTTACAGACATTCCCCAAAGATCTTCTGTTGATTTTATTTTAAGATCTTTAAAAGCTTTTATAACAGCCTGGGGGTTTGTATGTTGAAACCCAAACTCCGAAGGGCATGCTTCAACATTCTTTCTAAGTAAGTCAGCAGAAAGCGCGGGTGAGGAATTCAAAGCTTCGGTAGTTTTAATAGGAATATTTGCAAAAAAATTTTCGAATTCCTGGGCAATTTCTATATCTGAATTGATAGGGCCATGTGCAGTCTCTAAATTAAATTCATTATTACGCTGTTTTTTCCTACCTGTTTCATTATTTATTATTTGCCAGGTAGTTTTTATTTTATCATCGGCTGATTTTATTTTATTGCTAATATAAAGAGCTTTAGCTGTTTTGCATACACTTTTGAAAGTCTTAGAATAAGTTGCAACATACTGATGAAAGCTTGTGCTATTCATATGTTGCTTCATGCCATAAAGTTCAAAGAGGTTTTCCCTGCTTTTACGAATACCTGGAGTCGCCCAATCGCTAAATAAGAACTTTGTGTAAATACTTTTAGTCTTTAGTGGGAAAGTGTCATTAAATTGCGTGTTTAATAGTGAAAAGAACTCGGCGTAAAACTCATTTGGGTCACATAAATTATTAAAACTCTGAACACATAATTTACTGGCCAAAGAATTATTTAATTTTTCTAAATTTTTACATGTAATTGGCCTAAACCTTATTAAAAATTTTTGTAAAGGCACGTAGGAGCAAAATGTTATTGTTTGTCCACTGTGATCAGATGGCAACTTATTTACAATTTGTTTGTGTAAATAATCACAGTTACAGAAAATATTATCTATACAAGTGGCAGTGGAAGCTGTTACTCGGGTGGGTTCAATAAAAACATTTGACAAATCAAATGACCCAAAAAGACTTAATAATCTGATAGTATTTGAGTTGTTTTCCAATAAATTAATATTAAAATCGCCACATATGATTATTGACTTACTACTAGCAGAAAGTTTCTTTAGCACATCTTCCATTACAGAATCAAACAAAGCTAGATTCTGGTAACTTGGAGGTCTGTATACGCATACTACTACATGCTTATCGAGCTCAACACAGGACAATTCAATGGTGTGTTCAACAGACAGCCCGACGATGTCTTTTCGTTCCTTTGATTTAATTGAATTTTTAACTAATATCAATGATCCGCCATGTATCATACGTGTTCGGCTGAAATGGCTAACTACACAATAATTTTCATAGTTAATTGACATTACCTGATGGGCTTTTAACCAATGTTCTGTTAAACAAATGACATCAAACTTGGTATTTTCTAAAAACAATTCTATTTCCAGTAATTTAGAAGAGCAACCTTGAATATTTTGGTTAAGTAATTTTAAAATATGTTGCCCTCCCTTTAGTTTATTATTATTCTGAATATTGCCAGAAGATACCTTTTTATTATTCTCTAATAGTAATTGGTTATTTGAAGGGGTAACTTCCGTTGTCTTACTAACTAGTTTAAAGAGTTATCCGGAGTGACCTCCACAACTACAACTGGAGAGTTTAGATTGTCCGAATAAGTTCCAGCAGAAGGAGAATACCCTATCTGACTGGTAGTGGTCTCCAAAGATGTTGGTATTATAGGTGGATCCTCCTTCGTACATGACGATTCATAATTAATCACTATGTTGTTAGTATAACTAGGCAACACAGACTCGTCACTAATACTACAATTCGTTATATTGGCTATAACCTCGTTAATATTATATGCTATCAACATAGCAATCAGATGTCTACATTTCCCAGACAGAGATAAAGTTCTCTGAGTTAACTTAAAACCACTAACAAACTTGTTAGTGTCAAAAAACAATAATTTGTCACTATGACAACATGTCAGCTTGTGAATAGTATTATTCAACTTATAAATATAATTATTTTCGTTATATGATAAAGTATCTGAGTAAGGAAAAGCACACAACATTAGCTTACCTATGTTTAATTTTAATAAGGTGTTCACACCATCCACTATGTCCATTCTGGTAATACCAGTGCTATTACCTAATAGCAAAACCATAGTATAATAATTATCTAGGTTTGCATTGGCAATTCTTTTTATCAATTGTTTAAAACTTATGTTATGGTAACAATGATTGGTAAAACCATGGCTAAGGTAATTGAGTAAAATCTTTCCTAAGCCAGAACCTAACTCATCACAAAAAAAAATTGATTTGTTTATCTGTGTGGTCTCTGCTGGAAGAGCTAACACCGGAAGGGGCAAGTCAGACTGAGGCTGAAGAGATGGTGGTTGGTTGACACAGCTGCCTGAAAGATCATTAGTCAAAGACTCATACCTCTCAGCATTGTGCTTCACCAAATCTAGTAGTTCTCCAGCCTCAAACAAGCGGTCACTTAGTTGCCGTTGTGAACTTTCATATTTTTCAAAAATATCCTTCAGCAAATGCTCCTTGTGTAATATGTCATTATAGAGGAGCTGGATATCAGTGTCATACTTTTTCCTACATTTATCTAACTCACTAGTACAAGTATTTAAACTTTTTGATAACACAACACGTTCCTTTCTAAGCGAAAGATTTAATTTTAAGAGATTTTGTTTTTTTATTGATCTCTTTGACCGTTTAATTAATTTCTTGATTTTAATATATTTCTTTAATTTGTTGTGACTCATAACAATAGGACACAATGGTATGGTATCATCACCAGTCAAATCTATAGTTACAGCTGGCTCACACACTGATTTTTGCTTACAACCTACCAACTCATCAAAAAGATTACTAGTGCGAGCAACCTGGTTATTGATCTTGATACACTCAGAGATTGATAGTGCCTCTTGGGCTTCAAACAATCTCTGTTCAAGCTCCGTGATCCGTTTCAATGCCAATTCGTGGGTGTCACTGCAATCTTGAAATGTTGACACTACATGTTGTAGTTGACTGTGCTGGTCAGTTAAGTCCATGTGTTGCATGTGCAGCTGAGACAGTTCGTTCTTGAGGGAGGTGTTCTTTAAAATAATGTTTTCCACTTCCACTTCGCTGTCTTCCCTTTCGCGGAGCAGCTGTTTACACATCGCTTCAGAAACTTCTAGCTCCTTCAAGGTAGCTCTTAGTTTTGCTGCCATATCCTTGACTGTAGCACTGCGGGTCATCATTTTCTTTGAAGGGTCAGTCACCTGAAATGTGTGAAGTTATGCAGCTAAATAACAGTGTAAGAAAAGATGTTCCACTATTTAGATTAGTAGGAGGTAGAAGGGAAAAAAAATAAAATAAAATAAATTAAGTGAAAAATAAGTAATTAAATGTTAACAAATAGATTTTAAAATTAGGTCAAGTTATTAAGGAATTAGATGGGAATGTTAAATACGAGTAGAAGTGAAGTTACAAGGAATACTGTTATTATTGTAAAAACAAAGAAACTTGATTGACAATAACAAGTTTATGACACATGACAGGTTTTATAGTGTGAATAATTAATCATTAAGCTACTTAAAATGAGCCTATTTTTGTGTAGTAAATTATGTAGTGTTTATTGTCTGGGCGAATGTTTTCGTCGTCGATTTTGCTTCCACTAGTTGTCAAGCAAAAGGAGACATAAACCGTGCCAGTGTGTGATGGACGTAGCTCAGAGACCTGAGCAGTACTTTGTGATGTTCTGTGGTCTGTAAATATTAGCTACAAGCACTTTAAATAAAACAAAATACTCCCCGGGATCGATGATAATTTGAAATCCGTCACCGTTGGTGCGTTGAGTTGACAGCCGGTTTTGAATCCTTTGTTTTTACGAAGTTTTCGCGACAAAAAACACTTTATAATCACTGTTTAGGATACTTAATATCTAGGTTTGACTATATTACAACAATTTAACACATTTATAACACTTATGCAGAAGGTACAACCATTTTGCTCAAACACGACTATGTATAGTGAAACGATAGTGTCTTCAAAGTTTACACCCACACGGGTCACCACAATAGTAAGATAATCAGCGAGGTATGCATCTCAAACACCGGTTAAGCGAACCAAATGCTTTGTTACGCAGCGCATCAGCTCTTGAACAGCCCACAACTACAAACGCACCGCCGACACCAAAGCCACAACACTCCACTGTACGGGGCTTGTACCCAATTTGAGGTTTTAAATTAGCATATCTTAACTGCACGGAGTTACACAACACACTGCTAATGATGAACATGTTGTTGTACACGAGAATTAGTCACTGTGAAAATACATCTGGGTAGTCAAAGTCTACGTTGTTTGTGTAATAACGAATCTGAACGCACTCTATGAGCATCACGTTCATACAAGTTGAGAATAGAGAACGAGCATCTATTCAAACTGTCACGTTTTGTTACAAAATGAACTCCTGGCTCCCTGGCCAACTATCATCGGACCAGGCACAAGTTACACTGCAAACAGAAAATGGGGAATCGCACTTTTCGGACACTAACTAAAAGTAATAAGAGAATCCGTTGAATACACGCGAACTTTTCAAAAATTTCAATATGTTGAATAGAAAACGGCAATTTGTTATAAGTGGCGCCGTGTAAAGTTGTGCAGTTTATGTGAAAAGTTGTAGACACGATGTGGAACTCTAGTGCCTTGCAAACTTGAGGACAAGTGCTGGCGACGTGACGTTCTCCTTCTCCCATTTAGTGTCTTGAAATCTTACCTAGACAAATATACTTCACGCTCCGCAGAAACAGGATTTCCTTGTTTATAATATGAACAGCATTCGTTATTATATTAAAATGTATAAGTTTGTTGTGCTGCATCTTCGTGAGTTTATACAAATGTGGTATAAAATGATAGTTTCAAAGTACGCTTTGAAGTTGTATGACACTACTCTGAAATAATATTCACTTTGTGGATTTCTACCGCTTACTGTTTAAATTTTAATTATAGAACGTTTTGAGGTATTAAGGTTGACCGTAATTGTTTAAAACATTATTGTCTTTTCCGAGTTTTCTATTTGGTGAATGAATTTGAACCGAGCGGGTAACCGCTGTTCCTCCCTTTCCCGTCCTTTTGTGGTTATAAACCCCTTTCGAATGAAAGGAAAGGGAACGATTAAAGAAACAATGTCGGTGGTATCTGTAAACGGAAAACTTTTTGATATTTATAAGTGGTTAGGAAGTCAGAATCAATCTATAAACACGAACCCTGTTGGGACGTCAAACCTTTAAGATTAGATGTATTTTGTAATTTCACAACGGAATGTTTTACAATATAGGTACGCTTTCAGTTTCTGGTATACTTATCTATCTTTCAATTAACACTAACAATTACCAAAAATATATTTTTACATGTTTATTTTTAAGTTCGATCGATGTTTTTGATGCCCTAAGATTCTTTTCCTTCTTTTTTTATATAAATTTACATAATTTTTATATAAATTTATGTCGGCGTCGCATTGTAAACAACTCGTGCATCGGGCCGTGCGATGGCGCGCTGCGGCGTAGCGAGCGACGAAACAATGCGACGCCGACATTTACATTAGGTCTGTTAGCTTACTAATTATGTAAATACAAAACAATAAAAATAAAATGATCTGTAATTATATTAACCTAGTCCGATACTGCAGTTGGCAAATGAACATGTTAAATTTGTATCAACACAAGTTCCAAACATGTTTTTTACTTACGAGTCCGACACGAGGATCCATCAAAAACAGTAACGATATTGAGGCCGGCTGAAAGCAGAAATTAGTGAAGCAGGAAAACTAAAATATGCGTATTGGAATAAATAATTCCATTACCTAGGTACATAAGTTTCTTTAATACCCAAGAGTTTCATTACAAAATAAAAAGTAATTTACTTTTCTCTCTACGACTTGTTTTACATACCGGTCTGCACAGAGTCTATAGAACATATAAAACGTTTTCAAAGGCTCCAACCGAATACCTACAAAGCGCAGATATCTACACAAACCTAGAACACGGGCTAGCAATACGCTTGAAGTTAAAACCACATATCTACTGTTGTTTCAATTAGTGTCTTCCGCCTTCACTTCCATTGGTTTTGCTTTGCAGAATGAACGTTTGAGTATCTACCACATGTCGGGGTTACTGAACCTGCGCTACTGTTTGTTTACGTTATGTTCTCGATAGCATAAATCTCACTGGGAAGGTAAGAAGTGTTACTCAACCACATAAAAGGAAAGTAGAAAAGTTTGCACTGCCGTGTTGTATTTAAAGGGAGTTGGTACCAATGTTGGTACCTCGTTTCCGTTCCTCGAGTCGTGTTTATCAGGATGGCGGGTACTATGGTGGGTACCGATAGTAGGGCGCCGGTTCCAAAAATAATTAGACACGTATGAGATGTTCGCCTCAATACAGGAAAACATTTATGAGTGTACGCGATGTGTAAACGATGAAACGTATACCTTTAATGACTGTTTATATTTAGATATTTGTTATTTTAGAACTGAACGGTTTTCGGATCGCTCTCGACAGATTTTCATGTTTGATTAGTACATATTCTGATATTGGAGTTTGTTGATATAAGTAGTTTGTTAAGTGGTTCGATGTGCGATTGGTTTGATTGCTTCAATGATGTATAAAACTATAGATACGTTGTCCGCACTCTAAAATGGCAACATGAAATGAAGCCAATTGCCACATTTGCGCTCAGTCACGCACCAACCTGTCGCGCGACGCGACGCGACGTATGTTTGTTTTTAATTTATATCGTATGTGAAAACCTGTGCAAAACATAAAGAAAATATGCCGTCGTGTGTTTTCAGAGGATGTAAAAATTATACCCCAAAAGTTAAAGACAAAAATGTGTCATTTCACGCGTAAGTTTACAAAACTAGATTATTTTATTTTGTACGACGCTGCGTCTAATGGCGGCCGGCGCATGAAGTGACTCTGATAGCTACGTCACTCATGCGCTCGACCAATGAGCATGTAATTTGACTATTACTTATCCTGTGACGTAACTGAAGATGTTTATTTATCTCTCTCTAGCAACAGACATCCCGCCGTACGGTGATATATTTTCTTTCCCTTTCTTTACGCGTATAAGTAGTTATCTAGTATTTTCGCCGTTTTTAAGCGCCGAGATGTTGGTTGATAACGTGTCTATATATAATACGTCATTGGATTGCTTCCTATTCAGTACCCGGCAGGAAATCCTTTGAGAATCGAAATTGGATTTTTAAACACTTATCTTTTTAAACGAGTAGAAAAAAACTTTAGACACCCAGGGGGTAGGTTCTTCAAAGGACCAATATTTATTAAAGATTTTTATTTTTAGTGGGACTTAAATCTAAATAAATAATGAGTAAATCCTTTTACCTTCGGTACCTTTTTGTCCATTGGTATTTATTTGAGTGTACATGCACAAAATTACAGAATAAATAATCCTTAGACATTAATTGTAGAGTATTTACACGTTTAATGACCGTTATAATTAAATCGACTTAATAAATCATAATTAACCAGGTATATAGCACCTGGTTAATTTTAGATAGGTATATATTATTATATTGCCATTGTCAGTCTGTTTTGTAGTGTTTGATTTATTCTTTGTGGTGTACAATAAAATACATAAATAAATAAATTAGCGACATAACTGAAATTACCAATCCGTTTGTCAATCATACTGGTCATCACCATTATTGGTTCATTTTATCAACAATTCGTTGAGATCTTGGATTACCTAAAATACTTAGAAGAAATCTTGTAAAAAAAATTAAAATCTTTTCTTTTGATAATATCACTGAATTATTAAAATAGAGTTACCTAGCCGGTCATATAGTTAATTTATGTATCTTCCTCATGAAAACTTTAGTGCTATACGGTGCAGTGGCAGCGTTCAGTAAGTTTTGATGTGTAAAGCGCCTTAACCCACGTTACTGGAAATAGGGGTACGATATAACCACAAGAACCTCGCCATTTTACACCTGCTCAACAGTCGGTGCGATTCAGGATTTGGACCAAATCCGAGAATCGGAGATCACCGAAATACACAAATCAGGAAAGCTCTACAACATTCACGTACCCACATACGTAGGTACTAACTGAAAATCTTGTCTAGAGTACGAACTGTCTAGATTAAATGTCGAGGTAAGGTCAGCAAGAAACCTTCTCGTGGAAGAATAACAAGATTTACATTGTGTTCAACAGTATCAATCGAAGAATTTTATTTGTGTTTTAATTTGTTTTTTTTTTATATATACGAGTAAATATTTTTTACCTTGCAGACTTGCTTTTCCGACTCACTTTAGACACTGGCAGAATGGTCGACATGCCTTTGTCATTAAAAAAACACTCCTTTTTGATCCCCGGAAATTGACATAAAAATTGTCTTCCAGCATTTTAATAATAGCTAAGAGTTAATATTCTTTAAATTTTACTTCTGTTCCGATTTCATTTACCTAAATATTTTGCTCTATACGTTGTAAAAAACCGAAGTCTTAACTGAGTTTTGTTGCTTACTATATAAATTATTTAGCCTTTTTTTTCAGGATGGGAAATCATCAAATGACCCCTCCCGCTCTCGGTGGAGCGGAAGGGAGTGTCAGACTCTTACTGACTAAAACCCACCCGTGTTCCTTCCTTAGCCCTTTATATTCCGGGCCAGCGGTAACCCTTTTGGACAATTCCGCTGATAAATTATTTAGCCTGTGTTCCAAACAGACATACCTATAGACAGTGAGCCTATGATTAAGGTTTTAGCATTTATTGATTTGCATCAAATTATTTATTCATAAGGTGAAGGAAAACATCGTGAGGAAACCGGCATGTCCTAGAACCAAAAATTCGAAGACATGTGACATCTACCAACCCGCACTGGGCCCGCGTGGTGGATTACGGCCCACTCCCTCTCACTGAGAGGAGGCCTGTGTCCCAGCAGTGGGAACATTATAGGCTGATGATGATGATGATGATTTATTCATAAAGAGTTTATATCGTTATTGAAATCACATACATTTACCAGTATATTCAGCTAGTTCAAGTTGCAGCTAGTGTCTACAGGTTATTACTGTTATCACCCAAAAAATTATAAGTTACTGTTTTATTTATCTAAGTAAGATTTGTGTACCTAATTACGTAGAAAAAAAAACAAATGAAAATATTTTGGAATGATGGTGGTCTTCTGTACACTCCATTCACAGTTGTTTAACCTCTGAATTTGCATCACTGCCAAATCAAAGTGATCTTTATTCGTGTTATAATATGGATGTTGTAGGATTGTTGCCACTGACTAGTCTGTCAAAATTTTATTGATCTTTATTCTTGTCTCAATAAGGTTGAAGTTATGTTACTGCTGTCAAATGTAAAATAATTGTGAACGTACTGTAGCAGATTGTATTACACACGCCATAACTGAAACAATGAAAGGGCTTGAAGGCTCACTTTCGTGGCGTACTGATTTATATAGGTTTCAAGCGTGGCCTCCATTTCGAAAAAGAAACAAAATGGCGGAAGGTAGGTTTGCCATAGGTTCCATATAAAAATCTTCAATCACCTTTCAGATGAACCGACTAGAACTTGACTTTTTAAGATATTTGCGGCATAATTATTATTTGCGAAGTCGTGTGCGCCGACTTCGTTTTATTCAACATACCGATCAGATTCATGTATTCTGACCATTTTTGTCCCAAAATGGCTTGTAATCGTAAAAGATCGAGAACTTAGCAACTGTAAAAACTCAGCAGAAATATGTGAGTAGATAAGGCATAAAAATTTCCTCAGTCCTCATAGGTAGGTACACATCTAATCTGACTCCTTGAGAATACATAAAAACGATAAGATGTGTGAACGTTATGACAAAATTCAAATTTATCGCTCTCGCATTACATATTCGGAAAAAGAATGGTAATGTCTTGATATTATGATAATAACTCTTATAAATAAGGCTACATTTTTTACATAAGATGGATGGAAAGTTATGCCGTTCCAGGTTTAAAAAAAAACAATTTTGGTCTTGTATCTTTTGATTTCTTGTTCGCCTGCTCCCTGCATTACTCATCATTTTCTGATCTTAAGTAATACCATTTTTTTTTTGTTCAAAGAAAACATGCTGGAAATGATCAGCTGGTACCTACCGTATTATTTTAAAATCTTTTTCCCCAATTTTACATGGCACTTCAAAATATAAAATAATTTACATGATTCCAAATACTAATAAAATAGTAAAAAAGACCGACGAAAAAGTAAATTCGATGGAAAATGTTTACCATATTTCTTCATTGAATTCGAATTTCATATACCTATACGAGTACTATCATAAAAATTGTGTTATTGCTGAAACATTTATTGAGTTTTAATAAGCCCGCACTGCATAATGTTCAAAAGAAAATTAATATTTCAACTACTATCTCATTTTACATCCATCAGTTTTCAGATTCACCACACGCCATTACAGGTTTGAAACTTATCCATTTAAAAATCAAAGTGTTCAAATAAACTGAGATAACTGCTACCAACTACGATGCGTTAAATAAAACATCGTTCGATGAATAATGACCGACTGCATTATGTATTACCTGTGGTATTCTTTGACACAGAATAGATATGTACAGAAGATTCACAGGAGAACCAAGGTGAACGACATAGCCAGAAGAATTGCCAATCTTAAGTGTGTGGCATATTGTTTGCAGAACGGGTGGCCGTTGGAGCCGAAATATACAGACGCAGTACATCAAGCTACTACAAACTGTCAAATTTCTTCAATAGATTTCAACTTTATCGCTGAAGTATAAGGTTCAATGTTGATTGGAAACATTTTACAGTTTTGGGTAGCTTGATGTGCTGACGTCTGTACTAGAGTGGTGACCAAGTACCAGAAGGCGTAGCATGGGTAGGTCTCCCGCAAAGTCACAAGGTTGATCTGGTAAAGGTCGCTGGAATCCGCTGGATGCGAGTAGCACACGACCGGTCGATGTGATGACGCTTGTACTTAGTCCATTGTACAGCAGAGGACGTTTTTCGGCTAAAGCGATGATGATGACAGAACGAAGCAAAACTAAGTGAAGCGTGTCTATGTGTGCGAACACTTTCGTTCATTGTATGGAGCCGGCTTTTTGTACCTATCTATTCTGTGACTTTGAGGAGTTCTACGTGCTAATGGGCGATTACGAACGTTTACACACAAATTAATTTTAACTGCGATGCGACTGATACCGATAGTGATGATAGATTGCTTGCAAGGACTGCCAGATGTTTTATTGTGGTTTACATTTTGGAATTCATTAAATATTATCTCTTTGTAAGTAAATATACATATTATTATGTAGATCATGTCGGTTTATCGGTTTTTTTGATACAAAAATAATTGTCTCCGTTTTATCATTCAATTTAATCTTTTGATAAATCTTGTGTTATTTTTTCCTTTTGTATTTTGCCATTTTTAACAAAAAAAAAATCATCAAAATTAATTTTAGAGACAGTTTATTATTAGGTTATAGACATACGCTTTTTTCCCACGAGGGGTAGACAGAAACTACAGAAAACTACTAAAAGCCACCTGCTGCGATCCTTCTATGGGATGGCACTTGGTAGGGACATCAACGCGTAAACTGAAACCATGAATTCATCACATGATTCTAGACCCCTCGTAGAAATGTTTCGTATGTTATAAAAAAAAATCAATATATTTATTGCTTCCAAATGTGAACTTAGGTGGTAGGTTTTAAGAATATGATCATTGTGGACCCTGCCGGGCACAGCAAAAATGGGAAAAGTCTGAAAACAATCTGCTGTTTCATAGAAATGTGCATACCTATGGGGTCAAAATGTATGGCAGAGCTATTTTTTTTTAATAACCGACCTATAATTTCAACGCAGGGGGTTAGAATCATGTACTGAATCTATGGTAACAGCGGGGTAATTACGTAACACACTATCAGTAGCAATGGGTTTCATTTTGACAGTTCAACAATATTCATTGCGTTATTTACGTTGTTGAGCTGACAAATTGTTGGAACATATGAAGCAATGGATTAGCAATATGCTTCAAAATTATTCAAATTCAGATTGTTAGTGTGTTACGCAATTAGGGTGCTAGTTGTGCGTCGATGTCCCTGCCAGCCTGTATAGGTACTTCTTTTGCTTCGTTTAGGTTAATATATTTGGTCTCGGTCTAATCGGTGGATCCGGTCGTATTATGAAGTATTAATGCCATCATGATTTTAGTGCGAAAAAGAGATGGTGCTATCGGTCATGTATATCTCCGTTACTCTCTTACACTGGAATCATGATGGCAGTAAACCGTCATAATACGGCACCTTCTGTAAAAATCTCACCGTGAAAACTTAGGTAAAGCGAGCGTGGAGTGAGCTGTCAATAGTGTCAATTCGTAGCAAAAACGCACTCACTTCACCTAAGTTTTCACGGTGAGATTTTTACAGAATCGACCGGCTGGTCTGGATTAGAGATATGGTCATTAGTTTAGTTACGTGGTCTTTACAAGGAGTTGGAGTACCTGCATATGTCACGATGGCTGTACGGTTTGTAGTTCTTCAAACCGTAAACTGGCCATGGCGGCATGAACGGAGACTAGCCTTTGGCGCGGAAGATATTTTAGTGCACAAGTGTGTGGTGCAGTCTCTCTTCTCGTACTCTCATAGTCCGATGGGACGGCACACAATCTGTAAGGTTTACGTACCTATCAGCTGTGTTAAGAACAATATAATTGGTGTCACTGTCCACAGACGTCCGACCGAACTACTCAAAACAAAATAGGGCCCACCTCGAATCAGTCACTATTTTGGTCAAAATAAAGTTATCTAAGTAGTTGTTGACAAAGTTATGCATTGAACCGTCAAGCTGACATGTTTAGGAACCCTTATCAATGTTTATTTCGACAACATTCATATTGGTTTCAAGAGGGTAGCTAAAAAAGTGAAGTACTCGAAAAAATCGTCGAATGCACAAATTCTCAGTCACTTAAGTTTTCAGTCTACACTAAACAGTGTTGTGGAATACTCACGTTTTTAACAATTTTGTTTGGTTTCTGTGTTAGTTGTGATCACTATGCCTGGTCCTCGCCGTCATATGGACATGGAAACCGCTGCAAGAGCAGTATCCTTGCTTCAAGAGGGACAGTCTCAGAGGTCTGTGGCTATCCACCTCGGTGTTTCGCGACGAGCAATCCGAAATGTTTGGGAACGGTATCAGGAGACCGGAAGTGTAGCTAGGAGACCTGGCACAGGAAGAGTTAGGGCTACGACTACCCAGGAAGACCGATATCTAAGGTTAACCGCACGACGGGAGCGTACTGTTACCGCTCGGACCTTACAAACTCGACTACGGCAATCCACAGGGACGAGAGTCAGCGACCAAACCATTCGGAATCGGCTTCACGAAGATGGACAACGCTCTAGAGTACGCGCTATTCGACTGAAACTAACGAGGGCTCATCGTGCAGCACGATTAAGGTACGCCCGGGAACATTTGGAATGGACCATGGATAACTGGAGGAATGTGCTTTTTACGGACGAGTCTAAAGTGAAGTTTTACAGTGATGACAGACGGATACGCGTGTGGAGAAGAGAAGGGGAACGTTTTTCTGAACCATGCGTCCATGGAACAGACCGATGGGGGGGTCCCAGTGTTATGGTATGGGGTGGAATTAGCTTACACGGCAAAACAGAGCTGGTAATTCTCAATGAAGGTACCGTAACCGCCGCCAGTTACATCGAGCGAGTAATCCGGCCACATGTCATCCCGTTTTCATAAAGAGTGGGCAATAATTTTGTCTTTATGCATGACAACGCTCGCGCACACACAGCCCGCACCACACAAAGAGCCCTTTCTGAAGCCAATATCACCGTTTTGCCATGGCCAGCCATGAGTCCCGACCTCAACCCAATAGAGCATTTATGGGATCAACTCAAAAGAAGCCTGAAAGAAAACTACAGTGATGTTAACAGCCAGCAGGAGCTCATTAACGCCCTGAAAGTCTGTTGGGAACAAATACCGCATACAAACGTGACTCACTTGATTGAAAGTGTACCAGATAGGCTCAGAGAGTGCATACGGAGCAGAGGAGGACCCACTCGTTATTAAAAAATAACAAGCACCATAATTTTTTTCAGAAGACGTGTGCTTTACAAGATCATGTTGATCCTTTATTTTGTGTAATTTTTCCTAAAAACTGTTATTTGTGTTTTTATTAAAGGAAATAAACAAATGATTCCATTGTTTATTTTTACACTATTCCTGAATGCCCACTTGACACTTGTACATTCATAAAAACTGAACAATTACGTTCAATTTTAAGTTAAGGCAAAAAAACATGGTGGGCCCTATTTAGTTTTGAGTAGACTAGTTAAGTACATTTCATAATAATAAACTTCCAGACCATTTTGAAAGTTTCAGAATCAAAGGTATAATGACCTCGTCCAACCTTTTCAAATTTAAAATCTACACTCAGAACATTTAAGTACTTTGTTAATGTTCATAGTAAAAACTTTTCTATTATATTTTGTTCTATTATTGTTCTACAATGTTTGTTTGTTCTACAAAGCCATTAAGCTTAGCGAATGTGAACATTGTATACATTTTAAGCAGGTATTTAATTATTTTAACTTGGATTACATTTTGTTTGATATGTCTGTTTTTCGTTTTGAAACTTCGCTCTTGTTCTCAAAGTTAGCTTTGACAAAGTTGGAAAATGCCAGGGGTTGTTAGCGGGGGGGCTTATTGTGACTACAAATCAGAACATTTTTAAACTCTGAAGACATTGAGATCAATACATATCTTAGGTATTATGTAAGCTAGAGTCTTCATTCTTCATCACATGAATTGTTGTTTTTTTAAGTATTTTATTTATATTTCCGATCGTAATAGCTATTTGTTTATATACTATTTTATAACTTATAATTATGTAATTCTTCTAACAATTTCTTGTACGTAATATTTATTTTTCTGTTACGTAAGTGACTGTTTAGGTAACCATACATTTTTGACGTTTAAACGTCACTCAACTTTAATCATCGTTTATAAATAAACCCATTAGTAAATAAGTTGTTGTGCGCCTTACAAATAAATAAATACGTATAGATGCGACGCGTGCACTTTCCTATATTTTCTCGCAAAATGCCCTTCGATCCTTGCCGATACTCCGTCAGGTGTGAACCGTGCCTAATATTTGTATGTAAACACACCGAGCGCTCAAGCTTTTGATGACTTGATATTGTCACAAACAATGAGCGGATACACGTCAGATTTGTCAAAGTGAAGGATTTGTTATATAAAGGGCGACAGGTTTAACGAGTTAATGTCACTTCTAAAGTTAATACACACAACGCTTTGTTTATAACAAGCGGCGTTACATACGCAAACTGTATGAAACTTGGGCTTAGCGTGTTTGTATGTGTGTAGACAGCGCCTTAGTTTATACGTAACTCGTTAATATGTAGGTTTACCTCTTTGCTTTTGCTACGGTAAGAGTGTTTGGAAAATGCTATCGGCACGTAGTTCAGAATATATTATTACCACCCATCCATTTTCCATGTCTCATCCATTTTGTGTGGGTGTCTGCTCTCAAATTTTATTATTATATTAGCATCGCTTTCATTATTACCTTCAAAGTTCTAATATTTTCTAGCGAGCGCTTTATACAGCTGTATACGACAAGTTCGGAAAACTTAATTTCGTTTCGGCAGAATCAGTCACGCTGATCACAATTATTAGCAGGTATGTTGTGGTCTTGTTGCTAGGCAATAATAGCCGCACGGATCGATCGATCAGGTTAAGCTACGCTTGGCGCGGTTGGTCCATGGATGGGTGACTATCTTTACATACCAAGACCCATCCGTGTCTCGGAAACCACGGAAAAGCCGTTGGTCCCGGCTGTCATTTGTGGATCTTTGACAGTTGTTACGGTTTGTAAGACTTCTGGATTACGCGTAGTTTAAAAAGTCGGTGAGAAATTATGAATGATGAGGTTGATGACTTTCTGTCTATCCGTAACAAAGTCTCAACATGAGGTGATGATATAAAACGTGAGAATGAATGTCGTCAGAAATGAGCCACCTACTAATATACCCCTTAGTAAGACTGGTTGCGTTCTGACGACCCGTAACGACTGTCAATGGTCCACGAATGACAGCCAGAACCAACGGTTTAACGTGCTACACAAAACCTTCTACATCACTAAAAATACCTACTGTACCGGAACAGAAAATACGAAACAAAGGGATGTTTCTTATTGTTAAAATATCTATTAAAACTTAATCAATCAATCTCATACACATTCGAGTTTTAGTTGTATGTGTTACTGTAAAAGCCCGAACTACGGTTTACTGGTGTCTGCGGTAAAGCCTAGGAATTACCGACTTAATTAAAAGTTTGAAATTAAAGATGACGGGCCCGTGGCTAAATGATAACAGCCGCACAGGTCGATCGATCAGGTTAAGCTTCGCTTGCCGCGGTTGGTCTGTGGATGGGTGACCATCTTTACATATCGATATCCCTTCGTGAATCGGAAAACACGTTAAGCCGTTGGTCCCGGCTGTCATTCTTCGGTCTTTGACAGTCATTACGGGTAGTCAGAAGACCGAAAATCTGACAACCAGTCATAGAATAGAATAGAATACTCTTTATTATGTACACCATATAAATTACAGACATAAATATAGAAACAACCAGTCTTACCAAGGGTTATCGTATTACCCAGTAACTGGGTTGTGGAGTTCAGATAGGCAGTCGCTCCATGTAAAATATTGGTATTCAGCTGCATCCGGTTACACTGGAAGCTGACTCCAACATATTTGGGAAAAGGCTAGGCTAGATATAGATATATGTATGTACCTATTTATTCTTATATTTTACTTATAAATATTTTCTATTTGTTTTTTTGCTATTGCACCTACTGAATGTTGTTTCTGCTTCACCCTAAGGTAGACTGGTAGAAAATGACCAAGGTATTAAGTCCGCCTTTGTACAGTTTTTTACTTGTGCATAAAGTTTAATAAATAAATATAGAACAATTCGGACATTTACTGGTGAGACTTGGTAAATCTTTGGATTTACGGGTAAATCCTAAGATTCACCGTAGTTCGGGCTCTTACAGTAACACATGTTTAGAAACATATTCTATTTCTGTGCTCCCCTTCTCATCCAAGTTCAAAAATCTGTTGCTACTTATGGCCATTGTTTATCTACAAAGAACCGGCAAATGACTCTGATTGTTAAATTTATTTCAGCTAACTTCTTTTCATGGCTCGACTTGGAAAGCTTCCAATATTTTTTTTTACATAATAAGCTTGATGCCAATTGCAAAAGCTGCGAACATGTGGCTAAGAATATGTGAAAAATTAACCGTAATAATGGGTGTTACATTGTGTGAATTGCTTTTATGATGGGTTACTGCATAAAGTCAATTCACACTGTAGTTTATAGGGTTACTAGCACTGTTGAGTTGAGAGCAATGGTGGCCCAGTGGAAACGGCCGCGACTTACGAGTTGAAGGTCGTAGGTTCGAACCCAGGTAGGCACTTAACTGTATGTAAATTATTTCATCACCACTCAAAACGGTGAAGGAAAACATCGTGAGGAAATCGGCATGTACTAGAACCAATAATTCGTGTCATCCACCAACCCGCACTGGCCCTGTGTGGTGAATTTCGGCCCACTCCCTCTCACAGAGAGGAGGCCTGTGTCCCAGCAGTGGGAACTTAATAGGCTGATTATTCTAGCACTGTCGCTGAAACAGATTGCTCAATTTTTGTGTTAAAGTACGAAAGAAAAATTTACGTGATTGTGTATTTATTTTACAGACCCTCAACGCCTTTGTTAAGACATTCTGTTTTTTCATTCATCACCACTTCATCATTCATAAAATCTCACCGACTTTTAAAACTATGCGTAGTTTTAAAAGTTTGTGACGAGGACACTAGTGTTTCTTACCCAAGTTTAACGACCCCATGAACTAAGCAAACGAATCTTCTAACCAAACCTTCAAAAGGCTCCACAGATGGACGGGACGCCACTCTAGTAGAGCAATTTCTATGAAAACATCATGAAAATTGTTCTACGAGAATCGCGTCAAAGCGTCGCGTCACGCTTGTCTGCAGGAGACTTAAATCAAACTACTGAGAATAATATGTATTCATGTACCCACAGTTTTACTAGACAATGGTCGTCGGAATAATCCGGTAATTTACACGACAAGACTGTAGTGAAGATGGAGGTCAGACTAAATAACATGGAATCAACTGAGCTTAAGTTGTAACGATAATACCGTCGGTTTATTTAACTTGGATACTCTATATGACGGAACTGTGGCTTTTAGAATAAGATTTTTGTACGAGAAAGCATTATAGCTACCCGAGAGCGAATTCTCAGAATGGTTTTGTAGAAATTCTTGACTAATTAATCTAATGATCCATTGCATTAAAGTGAGGTCTATACCAAGCGTATAGACTGAAATAATGATGTAGGTAGTCCCATAATCTACAGATTTGACTTAATTTATTTACAAAGAAATCTCGAATTACACTTGTGCCCAATAAAGGCAAAAGGTTCGTTCCTTATCATAATTTAAATCAAAAGTCATTTATTCAAATTAGGCAGAGAATCAGCACAAAATTACATAAGACGACAAAACGCCCACCCGTCACCACTTCCTAGTGCTTTAGCTGGGAAGAAGAAGTGCCGCAACAGACTCCACAGAAGCACATCTGTCTGTTCAATTAGAAAAACTGGATTGTAGTTATGCAAAGTAATTAACATTACGAGCCACAAGAATATATACTACGTAAAAGATTATTACAGTCGTGTTGTTATACCTCTGCATAACCCTTTGGGTATCAACGACTGTAGACACAGGTATGTCGATGTTTTAGCATACCAATATATTATGCCTTTTATTACTTTCAAGCTGCACAAGTCGGCTACATGTTACGTTTGCAGTAAATCCAATACGTTACGATTGCATGTCGCTTCATACGGTGCCAATTCACTCCGTGTCGGGTCCGCTTGGGATTGGGACTCAGTATCGTAAATAAAATAGTGACGTGCTACACACACGTAGATCTTACTAGGATAGCAGAAACCCAAAAATAACTATATAATAAGTATTGAGTAACTTGCTCCAATCTGAGATATGCACAGAATATTAAATTAACGTTGTTTCTTAGAAGAGAGACGAGGAACATGAAACTAAATTGCTTCGGCTGTCCCAAAACACTGACAATTTGGAAACTATTTCAATTGGCGAAATTGATTAGTCAAACAATTGTGTATTGCCAATATTAATATAGCATCTGTCGTGTCTTATGAAGCTTGTCTATGCAGAATTAGGCGCACAGCTGCACGCCCGCTTGCATATTATTTGCTTGTAGCCGACTCAGCGCGTGTTGGCTGGCTCTTTGGAAATAAGCCGATTTGCCCCGAAACGGTTCCATTAAAACATTTCGCATCAATAATGCGGTACCTTTAGTTAACGAATAGAACCGACTGCTGGAATCGATATTGAAGCAGAATCGCTTTCATTACGGTGAACTATTTTGATTGTGGGGGTGGTGATCTGTGAATACCTACTAGAAATACTTTAGTGCGCAATTTGGATGAAGTACTATATAGGTACTTAGGTTTTAAGGAACGACTGAAGTTTGTTAGTACCCACTTATATCTTGGTTAGGTACCTATATTAAGTGGATAATAGGCGATGGTTAAATAAATAAGATACCTACCTAATCTTTTGTTAAGAATTAACTGTTTTTATGCTAATAAGTTTTAAATTTTTGGTCAAGTCCTTTTTAGGGTCCGTACCCAAAGGGTGCCAACGGGACCCTATTACTAAGTCTCCACTGTCCGTTCGTCCGTCCGTCTACCAGCGGGCTGTATCTCATGAATAGGTAGACCGTTGAAATCACTGAGTATGTATTCCTATTGCCGCTATAACAACAAATAATAAAAATTAAATAAAATTAAAAATTAAACTGGGTGGACACCCAGTTTAATTTTTAATTTTATTTAATTTTTGACAAAAACTACGAAAGAAACACATTTCTTGTAGGGACCTACAAGAAATGTGTTTCTTTCGTCGTTTTTGTTAGATAAAGGATTATTTAAAACAAGGTAATGGTATTGCATCACATGTTTACCGAAATTAGGTCAGTAATAAACTTACTAATTAGCTAATCATACTAATTATCATTTCTATACCATTTCCAAATTCGCCGAACTTAATCTATTTAGTTTGGTCCATATTTGTGTTCACAATTACATTGCCTCGATGTATTTGTTTTGTTAAGAACAAACAAATGCAAAATCGGTTGATCACAAATCAATAGGCTTCAGTATAAAATATTGTTATCTCTAGCGATCAATTGCTGAAATATTGCATATTTCAGCAATTGATCGCTTTTTTACGGTACAAGATGCGATTATACGATGTCAATTTACTGCAATCTTGCCCGTTTTTACGGCTTTTAAGATAAAAATTTACGACTTTCGTAGCATTTTTTCTTGATATTCAAGGATGATCTGACATCAAAAAATATTTGTTACATTTTGTATCGTAGAAAACAGTATTTCAACGTCTCTTTGACCACTTTTTGAAAATAAAACCATACATTGGGACGGAATCGTGTGATTTTCAGAAAGTAGCAAATAAAATAAGTAAAAAAAATACAAGCATTATTCAAAGACCTTTGCCGTTTCAAATTAATCTCCGTCAACGTTTCCGTAACCACAAAAGAAGGAAACATTTTTACATAAGCGAAGCTCGAGACGCGACGGGTGCATGTCAAAACGCAATATACCTAATAAAATCAGCATTCAGGGATCGATGTGTAAGTACTTAGCGTGACACGGCTGCTGCCTGTGGCAGTTTTGCTCGGACAGCCTTTTCAAAAGATGAGAAATAGTTATTTTCTCGTTGTGGACTCCCCACGACGATTAATCATCCTAACTCAGCGGGAGGCACGGATTGACCTATGTACACTTACGCCACTTCAGACTTTCGTCTTTGTTCGTTCACTGCACTATTGTCTAAGAACTTCATTTTAACACCCTCTTAATAAAAACATTTATCAAAGAGGGCAACGTTTGTGAAAGTTTACCACATATAACAAAATAAGAACTGTCCGCAAGAAGCTGGCAGTATCATCACAGTGGTAATATTTTCTCATTGTATGTCTTATTTCTTTTTATTAAGTTTATTTATGTATTTATATATATTTATTTGTACTTATATTTATACATATGTAATTAGGTATATATTATTATCAGTTTTAATAGGTTTATGCGTATCTATATATTTAAAATATTTATTCCTCAATGTTCATGATTGCACCTACCACTGTTTGTCTCTGCATCACCCAAAGGTTGACTGGTAGAAAATGCCTATGGCATTAAGTCCGCCTCTGTACATTTATGTGCTTGAAGTATTAAGTACATAAATACTCTGTAGGTAAATAGGTTTTTTTTTGTGTTTAAGGAAAATACAAATTGATTTTGATTGTGTCGTATCTCAATTAAATGCTCAAATTAATTAATGATTATTTATTTAATTCAGAGCAATACATGACATAATATAGTAATGTAAAATAGAGAAAGGGAGAGAGAGAGAGACTGATAAGTGCGAGTGCGTTCCAGATTCACAGATTGATTGTAACTTTTGACGATTGGTTTTCATACGATTTTCTAATCCCTAAAATCTGTAGAACGTCTAAAGAGTAAATGACATTTTATTCAACAGGTTAGTAGAAAGGTCTTCCTAAGCAGCGGTTTTATTAATGCCTGCACATTTCACAAACTTCCTGAATCCTTGAATCCCAGACGCAAAACGTATAAGCTGGAATCCACTCAGGAAACTATTTCCTCGTAAAAACAAACAGGGACGACACCACATTCTGTCTATTTGCGAAAACTTTCGTTCGGTACATGTTTAAAATTAAATTAATATTTGCTTTTGAATGTGGCTTTGCTCGTGAAGGTTTAAATTTAGGGAACCTTATTTTATATGAAGCGAATAGTCTAGTCAAGTAGAGTTCGTAATAGGAGGTGAAGGAATTTGACCTAAATACGGACAACTGGAAGCTAGGTATCCTACAAAAGCATAGATACAGAAATAATCTTTTAATCTAAGCCTGAACATTGAGGAATCAGACTGGCAAACATGAGCTCGTCGAATGCCTAACTCCGCAGAAATCACGCAATTCTTACATAAACCTCTGTTAAAACATATTTAGATTACTAAAATTGAATATAAATATAGTAGGTACTGTAGACATTATAGCCTATTCGTTGCTTAAATGCAACCTCCGCGAGTCCGTTAAAAGTTATTGGCAAGAATTACGAAACAAACATCCATCCATATAGATATGGAATAGCACTAGAAACAGTAGGGAGACAGCTCGTCTGATCCCTAACCCCACAGAAATCACGGAATACTTACTTGAATATAAATATATTAGGTACTGTAGACGTTATAGCCTATTTGGTGCTTACATGCAACCTCCGCGAGTCCGTTAAAGTTATTGGCAAGAATTACGAAACAAACATTCATTTACATATGGAATAGCACTAAAAGTAGTAGGGAGAAAGCTCGTCTGATCCCTAACTCCGCAAAAATTACGGAATACTTACTTGAATATAAATATAGTAGGTCCTGTAGACATTATAGCCTATTAGGTGCTTACATGCAACCTCCGCGAGTCCGTTAAAAGTTATTGGCAAGAACTACGAACCAAACATTCATTTACATATGGAATAGCACTAAAAACAGCAGGGAGAAAGCTCGTCTGATCCGTAACCCCGCAGAAATCATGGAATACTTACTTGAATGTAAATTAATATAGTAGGTACTGTAGACATTATAGCCTATTATGTGCTTACATGCAACCTTCGCGAGTCCGTTAAAAGTTATTGGCAAGAATTACGAGACAAACATTCATTTATATAATTATTTTTTTCATTAGCATCGTACAAAAAGATGTGAAATCCCACCAAAAATATTTTCATGTAAAATGTTGCCAAGACGAGACCACATAAATGGCTCGCACTGTCAAAAAGCTATCAGATCTCATGTAGAGCCAAGCTTCTAACCCTATACGCCCTAACTTTACAAGCTCTACACCTTAGTCAAAATATGTGGCTAGGCCGTTTCGCTACCATCACATGGGTGTGATTTTTTTTTTGTTATACGAGTACAATAGTTCTTGTAGTAACGAAACGGCCAAGCCTCATATTTTGACTAAGGTGTAGAGCTTGTGAATTTAGGGCGTGTAGAGTTAGAAGCTTGGCTCAACATGAGATCTGATAACTTTTTGACAGTGCGAGCCATCTGTGGTCTCGTCTTGGCAACATTTTACATGAAAATGTTTTTGGTGGTATATAATTTATACTTAAAGTGTACTACTCCAATATTTAAGGGCCTTGCAGCCTAACAGAATGTATAATATCCCTACACATAAGAAGGTAAACATTTTTCAAAATCCCGAAAGCCTCGTGAGGGAAACCGGGGCAAAGGCTAGTATATAAATATTTTTAGGTAGGTCCGTTACGTAGGTATAATCTTCGAGAATGTTGCCACAACGTTTCGCGACATGTTCGTTAAATCTTTCAAAACGGTTTCTCTTTGTCCAACAGAGATTATTTTCTGCAAAACGTTAATCTTTTTTCTTTTCCCGGAAATATTATTGGGAGCCAAAACTTCGAGCTTTGGGAGAAAGTTAATCCGTATTGTTGTCGTTTTCACGCTAGCAGTGAGTTAATTAATTTTGGGAAATTAACACTGTACTGTTATGTGGATTTGATCTAGTAATAATAATGTGACGATATGTTTGATACGAATTTATTTCGATTACTTCCTGAATATTCTTTTACTTACGTATATGTAATGTTTCCTATAAATGTGTAACTTCTTTGTTGTGAAATAAAACTAAATGCGTTGCTCTGTACAGATAAATTTTATTTTACACTATATTTAAGTTTTCACCCTGAATTTATTAAGCTTTTTTTTAACACAACTTATCAATCTCATTTTTTTACTCTATTTGCTTTGAATCTTTTATATTGTAATAATCAATCGCCACGTGAAAACTTTTACATCACATCAAAACAGTCATGTGTCAAACTTCAAAGTCAAGTCAAACGCGCGGCTTTAAATAGAGTTCAATGAACTATATTTACATATACCATATAGGCATATACATATATATATCATTCTAGGAACTATTTACAGTGGCCTCCAAAAGTTAGTTGACATTTTTCTACTTCAGCTGTGACACACCACATTATTATTTAAAATTCTCGTTCCAAAGGTTAATCTCAGTTATCGAGCAAAATATTTGTTCAAAATTGCAGCAGAAGTACAATGCAATTTTGAACAAATATTTTGCTCAATAACTGAGATTAAAAAAACTGAAGCGTTAATCGACTTTTGTTGTTGACTTTACATATTTTTGCTTTTTATAGCACTATAAACTATAAATCGATCATAGTGGAATTTATCTTGTTACAGCTTTAAAACAAGAAAAAGTAAGAAGTTCCGCCATCTTCCACGCTTTGCACGTTTTACTGCTGCAACGTGGATATATCGAGTGACCGTCCATTTCTATTAAATATCTCAGATTACGTCAAAGACGATATTGTTATTACGGTTCATTCGTTCTTTCAGGGTTTTTCCTGCACAGATTGTTCTGTGGCTTAAGTAGGGTTGCTGCTGTCAATTGTTATTGGCCTTGTTCCTTCAAGACCGGCCTAACGTAAGTATCATATTTATTGAGGATACTTGAGATAGCGGTCCCGGTCTGGGTCCAGTCTGGTTTAAGAATATCCGTATACCTACCAACAATGGGTGTCTTGCGTGTTCCCTCATTCAATAGCCTTTTCCTAACTTAATTGGGTTCTGCTTCCAGTCTAACCGGATACCTGTCTGACCTCCACACCCTAGTTACTGAGCAACACGATACCCATTGGTAAGACTGTTGTCAGACTTTCGGGCTTCTGACTACCCGTAACGACTATCAAAGATCTACGAATCACCGCGAGCTTGTCGAAGCACGGAGGGGTCTCTGTATGTTTTGGATGGTCGCTCATCCACCGACCGACCTTAGCGAGCATTGCTTTACCTTGAAGAACGACCCGCGTAGCTGTTATTATTTAGCCGCGAGTCCCATAAGACTAAGATCGAATCCTAACATAGTTGAAAAATGGTAAGTCTTCCAAAAATATTAAATCTGGAGACACCACATAGTCTTTCAAGAAAATGTGGCGATGTTTATGTCATAACTGGGTGGAAATGGTTTGAAAAATGCTGCGACGTTCTAGTCGCAGCGTTAAGTTTAAGAGCCAAGCTGTAGGTACGGTTACTGGGTCACACTAGAACATCAAGTTTAACTCAGAGAGTAACTAAATTGCAAACACTCTGAACGACATTTGCATTTGAACTTGTTGATTTTGGGACCATTGATAAAATTAACACGTATAATATACTATGTAACTACACAAACATTTGCACATAAATCTGTCCTTATGCTAACAAATGCTTAAAACGGCCTAACACTTTTACAAGTTTTGGTATAAATCGAAATTTGACATAATTTGCAAAGGATCGAATTACTAAATGTCTTCCAGACAACCTTTGGATGAACAACACTTATTTGAAATTAGTGGAGAAAAGGGATAATGTACATTGTATTTACTAATTTATAAACATTTGACTGTCTGCATTTAAATACTTAATTTAACTTTCTGTCGAGATTACCTTCCAGGAAGGAGCGAAGTTATTGATACACAAATATTCTCGTAATTTTAAGGACGTTCTGAACTGAGAACGAATGAACGAACTGAGATCACGATCTCGGTCTCAATCTGTCAAAAATACCTCTAAATTCCTTACATTTTTGACATTTGTTTGTTGCTGCAATGTGACTAGATTTTGAACGTTTTGAATTACGAGAATTGGCCTTCTGATGCTGTGGAGGCTATTACGAATGTACGGACGCCAGCACATCAACTTACTAGAATCTATAAGGAGGCAAATTGTTTATTATTTGCAGACGACCTTAAGTTATCCATGGCAGTGAGGGGTGATGAGGACTGTGAACGCTTACAGAAGGCCATAGATAGCGTAGTTACTTGGAGCAAGGAAAACCTTTTGCAATTCAACGCCCAAAAGTGTGTCACCATCACTTTCTCGCGTGCACGTAGTCCTATTGTGCATGATTACAGCATTGATGGGATGCCGATGATCAGGGTTACAGAGGTTAGGGACTTAGGAGTTAGTCTTAACGCGGGGCTAGCGTTTCGTGATCACATAGTCAATTGCTGTAAAAAGGCCTACAGAAATTTGGGGTTTATTATGCGTACTGTTCGTGGTTTCACAAATATTACGGCGGTTATCGCATTATATAACACTTTGGTGAGAAGCCAATTAGAATGCAATGCAGTCATCTGGGCCCCACATGAAGTCTCATGTGGGGCCCAGATGACTGCATTGCATTCTAATTGGCTATATTTAGTCAAATATAGTCTCATGTTGGAGCGAATACAAAATAAATTTGCTAGATTTTTATATTTGAGGCTCTATGGAGTATATCCTTTTTACCCGCTTATGTATCCAACCTTGTTTATATTAGGCATGGTTGGATACAATGAGCTGAGAGTTAGGCGTGAGTTTGCACTTGTCTCTTATTTATTTAAAGTAATTAGAGGCAAGATTCATAACGCCGACATATTAGGGTTGGTGTGTTTGAGTGTGCCCGACAGATATGTGTGGCGGCGACGGCGGCCTCAGCTGCTGGCTATACCTCGTGGCCGCACTAATCTGTTAAATCAGGCGCCCCTGACGCGGGCGCTTCGCACCCTTAACCTTGTAGCAGAGGAGATAGACGTTTTTGCGTGTACACTGAGTGAATTCACAAGGATAACCATAATATGTAATAAGTTTTAGAAAATAAGTTTTTAAGTTTGCTTCACTGTTGCATTGGGTTTTACCTGTAAAAATAGTTGTAAGTGAGGATATAAATAAATAAATAAATAAATATAAATAAATAAATAAATAAAATCTGTCAAATTTCTTTAATAGATTTCAACTTTATCGCTAAAGCATAAAGTTCAAAGTTGATTGGGAAAATTTGAAAATTTTGGGTAGCTTGATGTGCTGGCGTCTATACTATGACTTCACGTACCCATTAACTTATAATGCCAACATACTAGTACTAACTACTAACATAGTTACATGAGCGAGGCCGCGCGTCTGGTAAATATCTATATGGTTATTGCTCTAATACCTACCTCTAAGTAATCAATCTGCCAACTATGTTGAGGTTAGCATCCAATCTAATCGGATGCAGCTGAATAATAGTAGATTATTAACCAAGGGGATAAAGCAGTGTCTTCTGTCGCGGGTGACGATTTAAATCGCGAGCGTAACGAAGGACTCGAGGTTTACTCCCGAGCATAGCGAGGGTGTTAAAAACTAAAATCACGAGCGAAGCGAGGGATTTAAGACGAGTCCTGAGTGTAGCGAGGGATTTAAGTTCACCCAAGACTAAGACAGCTTTATCACCGAGGAAAATACTCTACTTTTCGTACCATTTGCGAAAAAATTAACACAATAATAATATGAGATAAGCATTTATTAAAAATAATGACAATTAAAGACACAATTAAAGTAAAATTTAACATTCGAAACATTGGCCCAATTATTGATAGAGAGAGTTACATTTTTGTTTGGTACATTTATTGTTGATGAGTTGATTTGAGTATTTCTCTGTTTTGTCGGAAAAGCAAAGCCATCAAGCTCATACGGCCTCGTCGGTTTTCGTAATTTTATTTAATAATCAAAACTGCATAATAAATGCGTATTCCTTTTTCAAAAAGATGTATAATGCTTTATATACAAACTCAATGATGTAAACACAGATGTAGTTCAGTATAAATTTCGGTAAGTATTCCAAATTTAAATCACATTCTCCCTCTAGAGGATGAATGAAATTCAGTACAATTTTCTTTCCCTGTTTTTAACAGATTAAAAATGACTATTGTTATGTTCGCTTTTTGTGGCATAGAATGTCACTTTTTTGAGCAAGTGGTACGAAAAAGTATTTTATCGGGTTTGTATAGCGGGGTACAAGCTCCTTCGTCATAACAGACCTCTGTGGCGGACTGTCACTAACGTGGCAGCCTGACAGATTGACACTTATTATATGAGCTGGTCAAGGGGCCCGACATTGTCACGTTATGTTTTTAAATTTTTGGCAATAAAAAAACAGTTTAACCCTCAATGGAAGCCTTTTCAAAAACCTGTCCGACCACATTCTGAGTGACTACCTAACTAACCTCCACAACCCAGTTGCTGCCGTTGCTGGAACACGATACTCTTGGTAAGACAGGTTGACAAATTTTTAGGCTTCTGACTACCAACTGTCTAAAACGACTGTCAAAGCTCTACGAATGACGGCCAGGATCAACGGTTTCACGTGGTCTACAAGGCACTGAGGGGTCTCGAAATGTAATGGATGGTTCCCATCCACGTACCGACCGGGGCAAGCATGGCTTAAATTTTAACCGACCTTTGCTGCTGTTATTAATTATCCCACGAATACCTCTAAGTAATGTTTTCTTTAATGGCCAACTATTATGCTTGATGCAGATATGTAACATCTGCTTCTTAATGGCAATTCAATGTTCAGTGGCATATTGAGCAGCACACAAGCTGACGTTTACATTATGCATTCCCAGTGTAATCTGGAGCTTAATCATTGCACGTTACTTGAATTAATAAGTGATACAAATTTTTGGCCTGAGGTATATATCTAATTCATTAAATCATACCATACTCACAAACATCATACAATTATAACTCCAGCATCAAATGCCTGTAGATCCGAAAGCTTAAATTTTTAATAGTCGATTGCCGCAACGCATGCAGGTGCTCCGAAAATACCACACCATACAGTGGTCCCTACAATAACGGTAACTTTCAACATTCACGTTTTGGACTATGCTCTTATATTAATCCGACGTACAATTTTATTAAGTTATTCTGGAACACAAACGCAATATCTTACCCCAGATAAACTGAGCCCGTTACCTACCAAAAACTATAAAGATAAGTGATAACATAAATTATATGGGTACGTTCCCACGCAAAGGCAACGTGTGTTTGTTTTATATGTTTGACACTTATCAAGACCTCTTAACTTTATTTTTGCGTGTAAATAATAGATTACCTTAAACAAGCCTCCTAAATATGGTTAACCAACTAAATAACTGACTATCAGGTATCTTTCGAAGAGTGGATGTAGAGAATGGTGATATAGAGAAGATATAAAATCAGATTTTTGTAATCAATACTCGGGGACCCGTTTTAAACATAAGACATAGTAGATGTCACAAATGTCTTCGAATTTTTTACTGACATGTCAGTTTTCTCACGATGTTTTTCTTCACCGTTTTGAGAACAGTGGTGATTAACTATAATATATTTTATTTACACAAATTAAAGGAGCTGCCTGGGTTTGAACCCATGACCTAAAACTTGTAGTCGGAGCCGATACCACTAGATACTACTGCTCCATACGGATGTGTACTTAATTATTAATACTTCATTAATTAATAAAATTCTGTACAGTTTTATTTTTCTTTGTAAATTAGTAAAAGTACCTCTAGTTAGTTTAGTTTTTACCTTCAGTTAGTTCTTCCTAATTCTCATTTAAATTAAAAAATTAAGTCTGAAACTCTCAATAAGTAGCTGAACGCAGATTTCCCAAGGCATATGAAAGAATTTTGAAAGATTTAATACTAAGATACCTAGATCAAGATTGATGATGCGTAGTTTAGTTTTCGACCTGATCTCTCGACGGACGGATAATTACAACATCAAAAATAGATCTATATAGGTATCCATGCCTTTTTCACGGACTTGAGACGAGCTTTCGATTTAGTAAATTGTAGTTTCTCCAAAGCAAAACCTAACGTTTTTTCTAGGGTGCGTAACCCTAGAAAAACGTTAGGTTTTGCTTATTTTTTCTAGATTCTAGAATAGGTTATTCCAAAGATATATCTCGTTTTTATCTATAAAACAGCGACCGGTTTCAAGGGTAATTGAGTAGACTCTTTTCTCGTCAGTCAAATAGCAATAGAAACCAAATAGTTCAACACATTTAAATTGATACTTTTAAACTAATATTCACCATAAACTCGGTAATAACTTCAAATTTTTCCAATTATTTATTTATTTATTAATCATCAAATTGTGTTACATTTGCAGGGCCAACATAGCCAGAGATCGCACAAGACAGGGAGGTTTGGAAGAAAAGCCTGTGCCGAGCACTGGGACACAATATAGGCTAACAAAAAAAAAACGAATTGTACAAGAATAGATTGGACATTTGCCTGTATCTTGGGCGTCGGATCTGTGATGTTAGTTTTGATAAATAACAACGAATAGCCAAAGGACAATGACTGGCCACAATAATACCTACATATTTTTGGTTAACCCTTATCCCAATATCCTGATGCCTTAGTCACAAAGAGAAAATCTATTTGATGTTCGAGTTTTTGTTAGTAAGGCCGAAACACTTACACAGAACAGCTATTTCATCTATTTAATGTTCTACACGAGTTATAATCTAGCGGCTGCGAGTAATGTAACAAATCCCGCAGGCACATTACGACGATGGTAGGCCTGAGAACTACCCAAAAAATAGGATATTATGAATGAACTATATTTATATAAAAAATGGCACCTATTTCCCTTTGGGTTTCGTGTAATTACATGATTTAAGATGTGTACGGTATTCCAATGGGATTAGATATTATATTCTTCCGTTGCCTCTTCGGATAACTGAGAGCCTTTCGAAAACACTTGCCTTTTCCCAGAAGTTATAACAAAAGAGAAGTGGGCTGAAGTGGCCTCTGACCTGCAATAATGATAATTGCCAACTATATCGTAATACTCGATTATCATTTGTTAAATGGCTGAAATTAATGTACCTTTTAAATGAGCTGCCTTAACAATCTCTTAAAGCCCTTTATTTACACACATTTTTTTGCCGTAAAAAAACCGCCAAGTGAAGGCACGAACGTCAGTGTTGTATGTATGGATCAATATGGAAGCTTGTTGAGAGATACGTTTTTTCTACGGCGCGGTTCATACGCTGTATCGTAAAGAAACGTGCCGTGTGCAAAGGGCCTAGAATATGATTAAGGCATAAGGCGTTTTTATCATAGGTACTATTCTAATCAGATCTGATGATCATAATCCCAAGTACCTACATAGGAAACAAAGACTGCAATATTGGCATAAACAATTCAAAACTTCTCCCCTAACTGCAGCCGCCTACAAGTCTATGGTTGCCATCGACAACATGCCGCTCGTCTATTTGAGCATCGTACTTAAATACATGAGCGGCACGTTGTCGACAGCTGCAGTTGCCTCTGCCGTTGACGTGTGCCGTTCGTATGTATGAGCACTAACGTACTGTAGCGGTATCTACAAACGCCACATGCAAACTACGCGTCATACTGACGTCACACGAAATCCTGCATCTCGCAAGCAGAGTTTACCGCGCAACTAGCAAATATACAACGGCCCGACATAAATCATAGGGCAGTTGCCCGCCAGACACAACACCCGTCTTGTCGGAGGATCCCTTTTCTATGGAGGATGAGTGGACTTTATACCCTGTTTCTCATGCGTCTATAGTACCATTTAAATATAATATGTAGCCACCTCGTACTTACCTACCTCGTGTACGTCGTTGTTTTTACATACCCTGCCTATAGATTAACTAATTCAATACTAGCGCTTCGCCCGCGGCTTTGCCCCGGTGACACTCATAGATAATTTAGCTTCCCATTAGTGAAGAATTTTCCGAATGGAATCAGTACTTCCGAAGATACACACAAACTCACATATTTTACCTCTTTATAATATTAGTAGGTATAGATATTATCCATATTTCTTAATACGAAGATTGAATACTATATTCAATTACATACTTGCTTAAGTATCTTATTTTATAAATAGAAATGTCTTCACCATTCATGAAGAATTCTCGATCAAGAAAGCTATTATTTTTATTTACGTCACCGTGATACAGCAAGAAAATGGCTGAGGGATAACTTTATTGAACGGGTTATAATTGATTGTAGCCAGCCTGTGGTATACATAGATATTTAGGTATTGTTTTGCTATAAGTACCTACGTAACTTTTAGAAGTAGGATTTAATTTCGTGGGTAATGTCCGGTTCCCAAGTTTATTTTGTGTAGTAATCGAAATTATATGAAATATCGAATTGATAAAAACTTTCTGGGAGCAATTTATTTGCAGAAAACATTTATAAACGATAAAAAGTTATGCCATGCTGTGAGACCTGTAGGGCTAACTAGAATATTAGTTTTGATCACCAACTAACGTTCGGTAATATTAGGACACACTACACTTCCACTTCTTTCTTTTTTTTATTTTCTTTTCCTTCCACTTTATCTTGTAATCCATGAAACGTTCCAAATATTACCTAATCGTCTACATAGAGGTACGCCGCTTCAAACACAATGTAACTTTGTATCCATATGACAAAGTATACTGAGTGTGACGCGGTTCCCCGTGAAATTGCTCCTTTGCTGCACGCTGCACTATACAAGCATGTAACGCCTCACTACACTCATATCTGATCATGCACAAATATGTTTTAGCTCATGTTGTACCATATTTACGGTGGACATAATCGTAACAGCACAGAGTACTTACAGTTTCGTGAAAAATGGGATTTTAGTATTAGGAAATTGTTTTGTTTTAAGACTGATAATCGGATGTAAAAGTGACAGTATATGAAAGAAAGAAAGAAAAGAAAGAAAATACGTTTATTTGCGGTAAACATGACGCAAAAAAGAACAACACAAATAAAAACAATAAAAAAAAAGGTTGACATGCGTCACATCCACGCAAAACGGCTATCGCTCAGCATTATGCTGCGACCCTATGCAAGACAGAGCCCCAGCGCTGGTTTTCAGCGACAGCCGGCGCCGACGTGATGACGTCGCACGGTGCAGCAAACAGTAGTTCATCAAAAAGTATTAAAAAAAAAAAAACATACAAACTAAAGGAAATATACTATATATTGTATCTATGTACCAAATTCTTGGGAATGACAATAAACTTTTGACTTTAGTTACTAAAACAGAACCTTAATTAACTGAGACAAAATGTTCTTTAGACAGATACCCTACGTTTCGCTCTCGGAAAACAATGATGGTTGATCACACTTGCCAAAAAAAACAGTTTCATAGTCAAAGTATACTAATACCTATTCTAAAATCTACTTCTTGAACACAATTTTGAGTTTCGACAGTTCCGTCAACTTCGGATAAAACTGTTTTGACTGTTCATGTGCACACTGTCTTATTACTGTACTAAATCATCATCACCACCAGCCTACAGTAGTCCTCTACTGGACGTACGAGTAGGCCTCTCCAATTGCACGCCATTCAGCTCGATTCTCGGCAACTCTCATCTAACTGCTACCAGCCACCCTGCGAAGATCGTCGCTCCACCTAGCCTGAGACTTTACTATGTACTATGCATACTAATTCCAGGCTTCTCATTACCAAGAACTTCTTTTAAAAATTGATTTGACCTAAATTATCCTAACTTTATTTCTATTCCCTCGATATTTATAACCGATTATGCATTTTTTCCATTGTCAATCAGTCTATACTGTTAGTAATAGGTATAAATCGGCAGCCAAAGTTCGATGACACTGAGTGACGTACCGAGGGCTCTCGGGATGCCATCCATCACACGACCGATCGCCAGGCCCTTCGGTAACGATTTCTCGGCCTTTGTTATGTATCTATTGATATTGACTCGTGTGGGCACTTACAATTTACTTTCTTTATTGATATCACTATCATGGCTTCCCTTTCTTGTGACGTTTTTTGTTTTTTTTTTTCAGGATAGGAAATCATCAGATGACCCCTCCCGCTCTGGGTGGAGCGGAAGGGAGTGTCAGACTCTTACTGACTAAAACCCACCCGTGTTCCTTACTTAGCCCTTTATGTTCCGGGCCAGCGGTAACGCTTTCGGACAATCCCGCTGACCTTCTTGTTACGTTCTCGTAAACATGCTCTTTGGTGAAAATACGGTATGATATTATTTATTATGGTGGTTGTCTGGCGACAAAATGCTGTATTATTATTTGATGAAACAAAAGTAGATTATTATAATAATAGGGTAGGGTATAACAATGATATCTTACCTTACTAATTTGTCGCTTGTCAGTATCCTATTATACGCTCATTATCATGAATTTTATAGCAATAGACGGGTTGAAATCCTCATAGAAATCCATATTCACGCAAATAATTTCGCCTATTTGGTATTTAGAATCTATAATGAAGAAGCTCTTCGTAATAATTCTCGATCATGTTTCTTCATAATTATATCGGAAAATAACGTTCATTTTGGCAATTTTCCTATGAATAAATATTAACTTTGTTAACTTCTTTAGGTATCCATATGTTTATTTTGTGTAACGTGTAGATACCGTTCTGCCTTTCACCATATTCTTTCAAAAGTATAATATGAACAACAAACATTACCATGCGTTACATTACCCGAGTTTGGAATACCATCTTTGAGAACATAAAGGTTCGTTCAAACTATGTCAGTACTTCAATAACATCCTATCATATATGGTATTATTGTGTGATGTGAGAAAATATCGCGGCGGGATTTTATCGTGCACTGGATTTTGAACTCTCGGTGTTGAGCCGAGCATTGAAAATCCAACAGAGCGCATCCCAGCGCGTCGTAAAACCACATTGTTGGAATTTCAACTCTCGGAGCTAAGCATTGCGCTGAAAAACCAGTGCGCGAAAAAAAATCTCCGCGGGATAAACGAGCCCGTGTAAACCTGAGCTAAGCCAGGACACACCTAGTCACCTCATCTAGTGTACTTACAATATTTGTTCGCTAATTTATTAGAAAATTAAAATTAAAACAAGAAATTGTTCAGTTAACCCGAAAGGAAGTTTGTCGACGAAAGTTGAACGCAGCCTTTAGCTCTTCTATGAAACCGTTCATTTAGCGACTAATTGCAAAAATGGAAAACTATTGTCACATAAAAAAGGCTTCAGAAGAAAGGATAAATTTAATTATCGGAGGAGATGGTCTTAAGTTACAGTTTTCTATAAAAGCCGTGCTCACATAGCGTCCGCTATTTACCGGTGAAAACGTCACTGAAACGTTACTTGTGAAATTAAGTTGGTGTGTTTTCCTAGATATCGGTTTTGACACTGTAAAGTCAAATCCCGCTGGCCAAAGATTTAAATCGCTACATTTACCCTCACCGTACTTGCCTACTTAGTCATGCGAAAAACTGACCATACTGAGAAGAGTGAGCTCAGACGGTACTATGCAGCGTTTTCATGACAGTCAAGTCAAGTCACTGCGTCATTGTGTGTCAGAGGTGTCAAAACGAAACAGAAACACGACTATCTTTTGACGCGGCATATTTCACTATTTAAATCTTTGCCGCTGTCATCATTTTCACGACTGCCGTCACTGCGGATGTTATGTGCGGTCACCGCTTTTTTAGGAAATCGTAGCTTCACAGTCGAGCAAAGACAAAATGTCCGACTTTACTTGCTTGCTTTTTTATTATTATTGACTTGACTTTATTGTGGACAGTATTTTCAATTTTATGTATTTCATTTAAGTGTATGATTCAGGGATGATTTTTCCATCTTCAGATAACTTTTATTCCAGGAATAAAATTGACGTTTGACACTTTTTGTATGAAATAACTGTCAAAATATCAACCTTATTTCTCGAATAAAGTTATCAGATAATTGAAAAATCAGCCCTTAATAGAATAAATGTTCAATATATATTTACATAAGAACTATCATAATATTTAGTACCTACTGCTAACACCTACTTTGGGCCAAAAGTTGTCTTTTTTTATTTATTTATTTAAACTTCTCGCACAAAAAGGTACAAAGGCGGACTTAATGCCTTAGGCATTCTCTACCAGTCAACCAAGGGTGGTGATGAGATTGGATGGCAGGTGCTTTGAATGAGAGGCACAATGATAAAAAAAAATCTATTAAAACCCGTTTTATTAAATGTATTAAATGATTCTACTCCTGAACGTAGGTTTGTACAAACACTTTTACACTTCAATCAAATTTTAAAAACTAGGTCGGCTGTATTAATCTTAAACTTAACCTAACCTACTTAACCTAATGCCAGGTTCTGATTCTGGTCTCAAAATAAGTATTTAGGTAGTTTTAAAGCCTGGTGGTGACGAAGTCAATTATTTGTGACAATAGCTGCATTCTATAAACAATCACAGCGTCCACGCAGTATTTAAACCAAAAAGAGGCTTGATTTAAAGTGTTAATAGCGCTTGTAATTTCCCGAGTATTTCACTAACCACAGTCCAATAATTACGAGTCATTTATTTAGTTGTGCAAACAAGCTGATTTAATTCCCGTGGAGGTCCATCATCCCCGACGGGCGGTCACTAAACTTTGCATTCCTGCATTTATAATGCATGACGTTCATTCAAAATTGTACACAATGAGTATTCTTTTGTTTTTAATGAACACATTTATTCATGCGTTATCATGTAATGATAGTTTGTGTTGTTATACATAAAAATACATTTTTACAAAAATGTTGATTATGGATGGCCATTTGTTTTTATCAATAATTTGAATTTATTAACAATTTAAAAGAACAAACCTTACACACAAATCACAACAATCCTGTGATTTGTGTCTACTAGTACAAAATACTTTTACGTATGTCTAATAAATACCTGTGTATATGCGGTTGTTTGAGCTTAATTCACACTGACCTCCGTACTAGTGAAAACTGTATCACGGCAGGTCAGTTTTCAATCAATCAACTCAACTTAGCACAGCTCACTGCTGGGTATAGGCCTCTATCAGGGTGTGTATCTTCCGTCTTCCATCTGTCCCAGCCACTTTCCTAACGTCGTCGGTGCATCTAGCTGGGGAGCGACCCACGCTACTCTTGCCGATAAGGGTCTCCAGTCCAGGACTCGTCTTCTCCACCGACCATCGGTGTTTTGTTTTTATACTTGGCTCCTTTTTCAAAAATGGGAGCACTTTTATAGTTTCCTTTTTTACTTATAAACGTTAAAAGGGTATTTCTATCTAAAAGATGAAAGGGTTATCCTATGACCTCTAATTGTATTAAAAGTCCGAGAGTAAAAGCTTTTTTTGCAAGGATTCCCACACAACATGAATCGTTTTTATTTAACAAATGACTGTTTTTAAAAGGAGGACTTACTCCAGCAACATCTGAAAACTAATCGTTTAAATGATACAAAACCCTTATTTACTTTAGAATTCTATTATTCATGTTGTTGTAACCAAATCAATTACAGTGAAACAATTTAGTTCTGGCTTATAAACTTTCAGGTTTTGGGTTGATCCTTTGACATTGTTTTATTTTGTAGCCCAAACAGATGTTACGGGTTTAATTTCCTACCTCGAATACTCAACGCTTGAATATGTAAATAAATAAATCTGCGTAAAACCGCATACCTAATGTAGGCAAGAGGGATAAGAGGGCTGATCTGTAATAATACCAATTGTATCTTTCATACAATACAACAAGAGCAAGCCTACAGACATTCCATTCACGTATAGGTACGTATACATAGGGATTTATTAAAAGAGGTCAGGTCGGTGAAAACGCCTGAAATATTGAGGATGTCAGGTAAATTTATAGGGATAATATGTTCGAGGCACGAGAAGCTCAATTTCCGAGAGAGTTTACTGTGATTTTTTCTGTCTAAGAAAAATAGATAGCAAAGATTGTTAGAACGTCAAAAAAGTTTGTGCAATATCGCGCGCGCCGCCTCCTTAGACTACCTCAGCTATTTTTCGGCTTACGGATCCTCCCCATATAACTCCTGTTTCTTATAAACGAAGGTGGTCTATCTTTTTTTATTGAAAACCAAGAACATTTCATAGAAACTACTCTAATCTTTTATGAAAATAAATCTTGATTTGAAGAAGGGCTCATACTCATTCATATTTTTATGTCACCATCTACCCTTATTATAACGTAGGAGTGACACTATTCTTTATTTTGTGGAGCTTCTCAGCATCCATGCTCATAGTGATATCCCAGCGCTCTATTTTGAAAGTGTCCAGCCCTCGTGAGAGTCTAACCAGACGCGCCAGTACTAGCAACCGGTGCAAATCGTCTGGATTATCTGAATCTTATTTGCTTCTCATTTCTATGAAATCGTCTTCCACAAACTGAAATATTAAGAAAGTCTAAATCTTTAATGGAGACAAACAAAATAACTCGATTTATTTTACTGCTAACACCCTTAGAACATTCTTCACTGCAGAACACAATCTCATAAAAGTTTATATGAAAACAAATTCTTTGGCGGCTCGTAAACGGGACACCATAAAAATGTACGCGCGATCTTCCATCGATAGAGGCAGCAGCTGATGAAGGCGATTATGTTTATGGTATACGCGTTCCCTCAGGACGTCGCCCAGAGCGTCTAAAGCCCCTAAAGCTCCACCCAAGTATGGCAATGTATCATTTTTATGAGCCTGGCCAAAGTGAATTTGCAGGGCGAGATAACTCGAACGTGTTAGTCATTTACATCTAATGTGGCCAACCGTAATTTAGGAGTAACAACTTTTCCCAAAAATTTCGTTTCGGCTCTGCAATTAATTTTATCCCTTATCGGCGTTTGATAATTGGTTTAGATAAGCCTTTAATGGTCCTGTTGCTGCTCCAGATATCTGTATAATCTATGAAAAAATTCGGCGAGAAAATGTTCTGGTTGTACATTTTAACTAAAGGCTGGGGGCTATTTAATTAATGTTGGCTTAGAATTAATCAATTCTAACAAGTTAGTTTGCTTAGTTTAAACATTTTCGCGGAGGAAATAGGTAGTTTATTAACTAAAAGAAATGAAAATAGAAAACTTGAAAGTTTTCTAATGGAACAACGCAGACGTCAATTATCAGGTAAAACAACTAGGCCTGAGTTCACTAACATTCACCAACCACCGCCGGTTAGGTGTTTAAACAGTTGGTTTATGTCAAATTTCCTAAGGAAATTTTAAATATAGAGCTGATTAAATATTTATTCAATTGATTTAAATGTTAGTGAACACAAGGCTAAATCATTTAATTTGCCGAGAGCTGTTCTAAAGACGATTTTAATTACCTACACGGTAAAACCATTCAGCTATTTAGTTCCGGATCGTGTCGATTTTCATTTCAAATTACTCAGCTTGTATCTATTGGAATTGCAAAATTTGAATACATGCATGAATTTGCTTGTGAATGTTCGCTCGGATTCAAGTCCGTGCAGACAAACATATTTTCAATTTTGATACAACCCTGAAAATGGTACGGAAATGAATAAACTGTACCACAGGCATAATTTTGTTAATACGTATTTAATCACATTTTCCTTTGTGAAGTTTAATTTTATTAAAAGTAAATTGAGGCAATAAATTGGTAATGCCATAATTATTAAGGCCCTAGTTGTTACTGATAATGATAAAATATAGTACATTTACTTGTGATATGATATTATATTTCACTTATTTTATCGAGATAAATGAGTTACAATTATTAGCCTCAATAATTATCTTTATTAGGTGAAAATTATATTTCAAATAAGGTATGATTTTTTGAAACAAAATTGCCAATACCCTTTTTCAAGTGTCCGGTTTCCTGAAGGTCTGTATCCAACATATGTACCTAACAACTTTTATAAATGCAGTATTCATCTTATACCAACTTTTCATGATAGCTATAAAGGGGTGCATGATATGTGCAGAAAGTTACCCCTTCCGGTATAAACAATAGCTTAAACATTGCAAATTTATAAATGTCCGCTGTACTAAGACAAGTTCCATCCAAGTAGACACTCAAGTAAGAATATATAATCCAGTTGTATCTACTCCGTACATAGGTTTATGTAACAGGATAAATTTCCTCCCAGCTGAAGTTTCAAATAACATCCACTTAATTAAAGTTAATCTCGAATGGTGTTGCGCCCGACGACACGATTCCATTAGGAAGCAACATTGAACCACAGTATTGATACTTACAGAAGGTCGGCTCCGTACAACGATCGATAGATAGACGCGTAGGTACCTACCTAAGGTAGAGTAAGCGCCACAGATTTTTTTTAAATAACAGTAAATCAGATTACCCGCTTAACAAGTACTTTACAAAAGGAGTACATACATTCGACGTGTCTTTTCATACCGGACACCTCTCTCTCCCAGATCTCTGCGATTTTTGACCAGCAGCTCAAAGACACAAAGATCCGTGGCGCATACTAACAGTACGGAAAGTGTCTAAAACTAAATATAAAGTTGTGTCCTGTGCCCTTACAGGGCTCATATCAGGTGGTGGACCGCTTGAATGTAAAATCTACACCACATGAGTGCAATATAATATTTGAGTTATCTATATGTGAAGCATATCTAATTTTTCTAAGTGCCAATTTCACCATTAAAGCTAAACACCATCAGCAAAACTAAACTGCGTTCAAGAACTGTCTCTCAGTGTCAATATTCCACAGCATTGATGATACTGACAGCTCATGAACGCGGTTTAGATGTGCTAATCCCGTTCAGTGTGGTGTAATCCACTCCAAGTGTCCATGCGTATTCCCATCGTTTGAAACTGACCCTCTGTACCCATCTATTTAGTGACTGAACCGGCTTATCTAGGTCGTATTATTGAAGTTAAACTGTTTATGTACAACTTGTAGCAATTAAATTTAAATTGTGCATTCACGGCTATTGCAATCGTTAGTGCCCTTGAAATCAATTAGTTTTGTTGCTGTAGTTTTGAATTTTGTTTTCAGTTCTGGGCCAAACACTTGGCGCTTATCGTAAATGAATAGATATTCCATTGTTCGTAACTACACTAGTTTCAATGACACAATGGACGTGTTTTTCTGTGTTAGTTACATATGTTGGTTTTCTTTTCAATCATATTGTAACTTAACTCCAGTTTAGAAAGAAAATACGTTTATTTGCGGCAACTATGACGCAGAGAAAAAACACAAAGAACAAGTTGGTCGAGTTTCCCTTTTATGTAGCTAAATCGAAAGAAGGCTTTTAAAGCTAGTTATTAACACCAACCCACTTGCTAAGCGTGGTGAATGTGGTAAATGATACATTTATGTCGCAATCAAGTCGTATCCGGTACGACAGCGCCATCTGGTGGCGCTCGATAGAGTCTAGCCTGATGTTCGTGTGAGTTGACGAGAGCCCTGCAGAGCAGCGTGGTGCAGCTCTTGTCCATTGGACATCGTACGGACAACATGTGTTCAGAATCTGTCTCGCGTTCCGTAGTTGTGTCGTGTACATGTATACATTGTGTGAGATTCACTAGTGTGATTAATTTGTTCGTAAAATTATAATTTGATTTGAACTGGAAATGGTTTTTCTTTGCGCAACCAACACTACCCATAGTGTCAGTTAAAATATGGCTGATGAGAACGAGATAGATGTACGTATCCTACGTCAATTTTTCCCAATGAGTTTCCGATTTTCATATTAGTTAAGTACCCAAAAATTAACACTACTCATTAACATGAGTAGTGTTAATTTTTGGGTACTAGTGTATTAGGTAACCCTAATACACCTACTTGTCAGATATAAACTCCGTTCAGAGCAACAAACAATAGCCATGAAAACAAAACAGCATTTTAGTTTAGATATAAACTGAACAGTATACTAACTCAGGCACACACATTTAATTTTGTGGGCAGTTCATTCATTACTCGTAACATTATCAGTGGCAACAATCTTGTGTTTAACATCGTATCCTTTTGAATGTAGCTCTGTTACAAGCCTTGTTGGAATGTTCGTTTATTATAACAAATGGGGGAAAGGAGAATAGGGCGGGCCTAATCATGGTATGTATTTACAGAAAAGGGAAAACGAGAGAGATTGAGTGCGTTTCGTTAATTTTCTTGCGCGTACGCAATCTATTATATAAATCAAAACAATTACCGCATTTTTTATCTTGTTGTCAGAACAAGGTTTCAACAATTTTTTTTTATTCCACCGAAAAAGTCATAAACAACGAGAGATAGAGAGAGACATGTAATCCACCTGGGCGACGCCGGGCACAAACAGCTAGTTTACAATATTGTGTTGCTATGTTTCAATGCAGTCTATTATGTTAACTATGGTATTTGTTTACCTATTACCTAGTAGGTAATAGGTAAAAAAACACTACTTATCACATTATCACTACGTTGTTGTCTCGTTACGTCTGGTATATAGGTAAACATTTGTTTTACCAATTCAATTATTCTGACCTTATATAACTAAAACTGATTATGAAGTAAACTCGTCCATTCCACCTATAAAAAACGAAGATCCCTATGAACAAAACTTAGCATTCTTAGCAGCGCAGAAGTCGTCTACTGACAACTCAACTCAACTCTCTACTCTCTCTCTCTACTCTCTTGTGTGTCAACTTTTGACATTTATGCTTCAACTTATTAGTGAAGAATTAACTAGGTACTACTTATACAGGGTGGGAGTCGACGCGCAACCATGAATTCAGTACATGAAACTCGAACCTACGGTAAAAATAGTCGGTTATTAAAAAAAGTTTTGCTGTTCCATACATTTTGACCACGTAGGTATTGCACTTTAGTACGAAATGAAACAGTTGATTTTTTTTTTTTTGATAACTGGTGATAAATTTCTACGCTTTCTAGGGGGTCTAGAATCATATGCCGAATTGATGTTTACAGTTTGCTCGTCGAAGTCCCTGCCACCCTGTATTACTTTAATAATCCTGTCTTGAACATGAGTCAGCAGAAAAACTCCATGTTTAGAATGTTTAATATTACGAGTATGATGTGCAAGATAAGCAAGGCAGTAATTGCTTGGCACGCGTTGCTTCCACGTTGTGCCAGCAGTTTATGTCCCACATGTCATTTCGTGGTACTCATAAAATTTTACTTATTATGGTAACCTAAAGTAGGTACCTATTGTTTACAATATAATTCGTATTGTTAGGGAATTTTTGATTGATTGGTGTATTTTCTAGCTACGATTTCGAAAAAAAACACTGGCGAATTATTGGTCAAAAATTAAAACCAAAGTCATAGGCGGTAGGCCATCCGAAATCATGCTCAGCACCTTAAATGTGAAAAGGCTCCTGCAAGCAGGCGCGACACAAAGACACCGCTCGTTGCGCAACTTGCGGTGCCTTTGTGTCGCGCGCGATTTTATCTGTCGCGCCTGTTTGAAGGAGCCTTAACACACTATTAATCTCAATCTGAAACATTTTGAAGGTTATTACTAATTCATTGCGTCATATGTTCGAAAAATTCGTCTGCTCAACAATGCAAATCACGCAATGAATGTTGTTGAACTGTCAAAATCATAGCCATTGCTACTGATAGTGTGTTACGCACTTACCCCACAGGATCATCTAACGCCGCCAACCAAAGACTTAGGTACAATAATTGCACCTCATATTCAGGTCGGATAAAATGTGGGGCATTTAGCTAACTAATAACAGCCGCAGGGTCGATCGAACAGGTTAAGCTACACTTGCCGCGGTTAGTCAGTGGATTGGTGACCATCTCCACATACCAAGACCCTACGTGCACGTTAAGCCATTGGTCCCGACTGTCATTCATGGATCTTTGACAGTCGTTACAGGTCGTCAGAATCCCGAAAGTCTGACAACCAGTCTTACCAAGGTGTATCGTATTACCCAGTAACTGGGTTGTGGAGGTCAGATAGGTAGTCGCCCGATGTAAAATACTGATATTCAGCTGCATCCGGTTAGCCTGAAAGCCGACCCTAACTCAGTTGGAAAAAGGCTGGGCTGGGATGATTCAGATAGGTTAAAAAAACTCACTACTCACCTTCATTAATAATACCTACTCATTTTAAGAGTCCGCGTATCGTAAATAATACGATAAAACAACTTCCAACGTTATGCAAAACTTTTGTGTAGGTACAGCTTTATAACAAACTTGCAATTCGATTTGCCCTTCGGCAGATCGTTTACATTGGAGTAGAATCCACTGGAATAACAAATGAACTGTCTGACCTTTGCAATCAATATTTTGTCTGTAACTGTTCGGTTTGCAGAGCCAAAGAGGAATCGGGAAGCGTTAACTATCTACTTTGTTAGATATTATAGACTGCAAGTTAACTGCTATCACATGCATTCACGCGTAAACCAATGTTATGATTCCTGATGATTTCCCTAGTTTCTATTTAGTCGTGTAATTTTATTAGGTAAATATGTTGGTAGGTTATAATTAATATAATGATTAAAACACTCACACACACAACACACACTTAACACTCTCTCTCTCCTCATTCCTTTGTTTCTTGATCTTCATTTGTTTCCGTCTATGCCTTTAGACATTAGGTACCCGAGATTCTATTTTTTCAAACCAGCCGGTCGATTCTGTAAAAATCTCACCGTGAAAACTTAGGTGAAGTGAGTTTGATTTTGCTAGGAATTGACACTATTGACACCAATCAATAGGACAATATCTAACGCCCTCCACGCTCACTTCACCTAAGTTTTCACGGTGTGATTTTTACAGAATAGCACCGCTGTGTTCATTTAAGGCGCTACCTCGAAAATAAATCCGGGCGACTGATCTACTAAGCGAGCGAAAGTGATGCAATTGCTATTAAAACGCAAAGAAGAAGATGTCTATAATGTGCGTGCGCTTGGAATAAAACGATGTATGTGCCAAAACGAATGTACTCTTTTTAAACGGTTTTATTTAGCTCACCCCGTTTGTTTTATTTTTTAATAAAATAAATAAATTAGATTTAAAACTACTTTGAGTAAACTTTGATTTATGATAATTCTCTATGTTTTAAAGTAAATTCCATTGAATAACTCTTAAGCGTTACGCCGTGATGTCAAAAAAAGTAAAAAAAAATAGATAATATTTTTGTATCGAGAAAAATACATTGAATCGTGTATTCCTTTTACATGATACCAAAGAATCAAGAACATATACCAACATTTTAAAGCCCTATTCTACATACTTAACAAGTTACACAAAATGGAAAAACCACATTTTTTCAATATATCACCTTAAAATGCGGCGGTCTAGGACCTATATTGTAAAACAGAGCCGTTCTCTTAGCGTTCCAAGTCAGAATATTATAATGACCCTATGGTCATTATAATATTCTATTGACCATAGACCTATGTCTATGGTCAATTTAATATACCTACTGACTTGAAAATGATGTGTCAATTGTTCACTGTAACTATTGGATCCAATAGTTATAGTGAACAATTGATACACCACTTTTCAATGGCTTGAGTTCATAAATGTCCAGTGCAGAACGTGGCTCTCTTTTATCGACTTTATAGTGAACGATTCCGGGGGAATATTGCTTTACCCACCATGGAACTTTAACGTCATGTAGGTGATGATAATACTATAAAATATAAATTGGAGGTTAATGTTACTTCGAAATACGATTGGATGATACGTATTTCATCAAAAACGATGTAGTGAAGATTGGTCTCATTTGTTGATGAATCGTAAGAATGAAAATTTATTTAGCCTACGCTCTCCATGCATGATTCAAAAAAAAAATCGTATCGTATCGTAGTAGGTACGATTCGCCAATCGATATTATTCATTAGTTTTCTATTTCAGTCAAATGTTGTATACGTTAGTTAGAGTAATTAGATAAAGTTACATCCGAAATGTGTTGTATAACTTTTTTTTAAAAGCGTAGGACTGACAATATTTTATGGAAGTAGAAAGCCACACACCCCAAAGTAAAATTATTCCACCAACTAAACCTTTGACCAAAAGTAGACCTACTGTGATGGAACAAGCGTGTATCCAAGGTAAAGTAGTGCTGCCGAAAAAAATTATGTTGTTAATAAACAAAAGGGTTTAGTAGTTCATCGTACTGAGAAAAATATCTCTCAATTAATCTATTAAATGCTTGTGACAGAAAATTAGAAGACGTTGGTTTGGTAGCATGAAATTCTAGGTTCATTTTGTCTCCACGCAAATTATTTCTGAAGTTTTTCGTTTACATTTTTTCTATGCTATGTCTTATCAATTTTGCGCTATGGCTTACAATATGGGATAATTCGGTTGAAATTAAAAGAGTGTTTCGAGCTCAGAAAAAATGCGTAGGCTCAATTTTGCTCATCCACTGGACAGTTGTGTTACACTATTTAAAAAACTTAAAATACTACTACTTCCAGCTTTATACATTTTTGTTTGTATCTTTGTACACCAAAACAGACATGAATTTGACTTGTTTAAAGATATTGTATCCAGACCCAGCCGCAAAGTATATGTGCTTAATGTTCCTAGGCGTAGAATAAAATTGTTTTCTAATAATGGTATAATGCATATCCATTACAAATTACTGATGACTTCAAACTCTCAGCCCAGAACATTTAAATTTAAATTATTTAACTTTCTTTTAAGCAACTCCACTGAAGATTTTATGAATGAATAATTAACCTAAATATTTGACATTATTGCCTATAAATCATATTTTATCTCCTTGATCTTATTGAATTTTGACTTATATAATTAATCTCTTTTACAGCTATTGTTCAATTTATTTAAATTATTTGTAATTCTAATGATTGAAATTTAATTTTAATGTAACGATGACCCAAAATTTAACAAACCATATTTGTACGCCGGAAACGGCAGCATATTATGATCGTAATACATAATGCACATTATAACTTTGTATGTAGGTACAATATTCTGACAAATAAATGCATTCTATTCTATATTCTTTTCTAATACACATTTTTACCTTTATTTATTGTGAAAATGTGTCTAGGAATGTGTCAGAATTTACCTTAATTTTGACGTAGAACACTTTTTTGCTGAGGATTCCCCGTTTACGTTTTTATTCTGAATATCCTTAAATCAAATGTCACTTTCACACGACGAGGGTTGTGAGAAAGGTAACTAATCAAAAACGATAATAATATTGGAATTAACCAGGTGGATACAAATTTATCTTTATTTTCCTAAGCTCTCATATTTCTGTTAGGTATAAGTTCGTTTTCCGTGAAAAATGTAATATTATCCAATACTTCATATAATTTGGTATAACAACTGATAAGTACTCACAAGAAAAGCAAAAACTTTTAATAAACGCCTTTAGCGTATTCTGCGTAGGTAATTGCTCTGAATAAACTTTCCAAGTTTTCTTTAGTAACTAATTATTATACAAATGTGGATTTTATTATTACTTTGGTACCTTCAAAAGGTTTGATATTGCTGTTGTAGAATTGACTTGGTAAATAGATTTTACCCATCTCAATTTTCTTGCGTACCTGAAAGCCCGAACTTCACCTTTATGAGTTAGTTTAGTGAAATAAAATATTATTTTGTTCACGCTAAAGTTATTACCATTTTTATAGGTGCTTTTTTGCCTTAGATATTGTCCTTTTGTAAGCCAAAGACCTGCCTTTCTTTTCACACCTCTTAATCTTGAGCTAGTACAGACAAAACATGTAGGTGGCAAACTAGTCCCATCCTCTTAGTCTGAGCCAGCCACATTACCGTTGATGGTTTTGGTCACAAGGTCTCGTTGGCATCATCTGGATACGAAGCTATTGTAGCCAAATTTTTAGCATATCAGCTGCTGTTTCTTCATCTAAAGACACATTCTATAGCTCAAGTATGATGAAATAAGACATGACTGGCAAAAGTTTTATTTAGTAAACGATGAATGCCGTTGTCGCATGCTCCTGTCGTAGGTACCTACGCTTAACAAATTACTTCTTAACTAACTCAAATGTCTGTTCCAATTGCTAAGATTAAAACAGGTTAAACTATTTAATTGCCTCGAGATTTCGTTCTTGAAAACTTAGTTCACGACAATAAACGTCTTGTTAGCTCACATCGCTGCTTGTAGATTAAAAACATTTTTAATTTAACAAAGTCGAACAACACTTTTGCCCCTTTTTTAAAGGCTTTAATTTATCCACAAAAAGGAGAGTTATAAGGGCGCTAATTAGTTCACTGAAAAAACATTTTTACTATTAATTAAAGAAGAGCTCCGGATGTCGGACGGAGTTTAATAAAAGGCTCATCGATAAATACCTACTAATTAATTTTATTTCCTTTCCGTAATTAAAATTCCTTTTTGGATCTAAGGAAAACCGTTTGGTTTCTGTAACGGATATGCAAACCGAGTATTCTTTGTTTAGTAGCAGTATAAGACTGTAAAGAGTTTGATGAAGTTCCTTGGTCATCTTAAGACTTTTCTAATAATATATAATCATTAATTATTGTTAGCTTGCATATATTGTACGTATTTAAGATTAGTAAAAAATAATTAAGTTACTGTGTCAAAATTCAAAACTTACGGTGAGATTTTTACGGAATCGACCGGCTGAAGGACAATTCTCGTAATTTAAACCGTTTAAATCTAGTCGCAGTCTCACCTCGGCTACAAACAAAATGTTAAAAACTTGTCAAAATGTAGGGAAATCAGAGGTATTTTTGACAGATTGAAACTGAGATCAGACTGTGCACGTTTATATAATTACGTGAATTTCCCCTTAGCAAAACATTTGTCACGTCAGATAGAATCGGGACAGACATAAATAAAACAATTTTAATCGAAACAGCCATATTTAAATGCGCCACCTATGTAACAGAATGGTATTCAACCGTAAAATTGCATTGACACTTCAAACCCGCCATCAATTATTCTTCTAGATTAGAAACCATTATATTTTTCCACCGAATCGGTGTTATGGCAAATCATGACAAATGGCTATCCATATCCGTGTAACGACGTCGTACTTATGTCGCAATATCGGAAAACCGTATATCCGTATATCGACTTTTTATGTTACCCTTTCTATGAAGAATCTACCCATAAATACCAGAAGGGAGTAGGTACCCCTTCTAAACTGACTTATTAGTTGGCGCTATTTTTTTACCACAAAAGTGACAAACTGGACTATCGATGTGAACTATGACAATGTGACCCCACTGTGCATTTGGGAGCAGCCAGAATCATGGATTTTTTTAGGATGCATAAAGAAGCCTCCTGCAGCGCAGTTTGTTCCGCCAGTTACTCAACTGAACCGAGCGCTCGGCTCATCTTGGACAGTCACATCCAACACCTTATTTGACTGGCCAATACTTCCCTTGCGGTGGTAGGGCTAACGGTCTCCTGGTTTGCGACCAACCCTCCCACCGGAGTCCAGCGTCAAGCAGCCCGCTGTGTTTCGTCGATGCGTAGGCGTTCCAGTGACTTAGGCAACTTCTGGGCACGCTCGTTCCATCATAGACCTCATCCATCGCTTTCCATCAAGCGTGATCGAGGTCAAGAGTAGACTCATTCAGCAACCAAAATAAAAACAAAACATTTCTACACCTCGTTGTTATTTAACTACGAGTTAATTCCTATATATACTCAATCAAAACACAGTCTAACATAAAATTACAGCAAGCCAGTAAAACCCAGAATGTTGGCAGAGGTGTACCTATAGGAACACCCTGGAACACCCACAGTAAATAATCTTTATCAGATTTCAATTATATCACGTTTCACTCCAAAAAGCCTCGAACAAGATCCTTTAAATTGTTCAAACGAACATAATAATCCATAATACCACATAATTTAACAGTTTTAAAACGCATTCGTAAATCTACATTATTATCCATGTACCACGTGCCTGGTTTATTAATTACCTCCGCGGGCCACAGTAATGCACTCCTGGCTACCGATTTATTCAGTCAGCTTGAACGATTTCAATACACCTACTTTTTACGTATTCAAATTAAGTCTTCATAAGTATTAAAGAAATTTACACCATCATAACCGACGCATTATAAACGGAAACGAAATGAATTTTAATATACCAAACGGTACGTAACGTTGTGTTTTAATTTATTCGGTCGATAAAACCACTCAGCTTTTTAATAAACATGCATGAATTACTTTCCTCTGTGAGGTCCTGAATAAATAAAGGAGGACCATCCCACACCGTTCCTTCATTCCCTTTGTGCTCTCATACTTCCTGGTATGCGTAATGGGATACCCAACCAAAATGGTGGCTTAGAAATCTTTTGTGCTAAATAAAACTCAGAAGAATGGACGCTGGACTAAATAACTATAGTTGGACTCCTGCCGCATCAATACATAAAGGAATAGTGTTTATTATTACTACGATGTGTAAGGTGGAATATTTCCTAATTTGGTACAATTACCGTAATGACGTTTATTTATAAATGTATACCTAATCTAAATATAATTAAATAATTATAATTAAGTATAAGTATAATTTGTTTCTTCAAAAATGTCAATATCAATAAAAATTCTTTAGATGCTAATTTGATTACCAAGGAATTCTTAAGTTGAATAAGACTATCTCAAGTTAGAAACACCACGCTACGCTCTATAACTCAAGCAGCGGATGTTGGGGAAAAAACAGCCAGGCTGAAGGGGGAGTTGGCCGAACACGTCTAACGAATGCACCCGGAGAGATGGGCAAAGATCGTCACTCTCTGGACGCCTGAGGCAGGACATCGCCGTCGAGGTAGACCAAGGCGAAGGTGGCGTGACGATCTAATATCATTTGCAGGGCCAACATGGCCAGAGATCACACAAGACAGGGGGGGTTGGAAGAAAAAAGGGGAGGCCTTTGCCCAGTAGTGGGACTCAAAATAGGCTAACAAAAAAAAAAAAAAAGACTATAACCCCCTTACTAATAAACGTATTATATCAGATGAATAGTTACACACCGATTTCTCGCTTTCATTCGTCAGTAATTTAACTTTCGAAAGAAGAAGACAAAGCGTTGTTTAACTATACAGACGCTATACTACGTTCGTTAGGATTTATTCCGGTCTGATCCCCTGAATCCCCCTCCACCCCCTACTAGTTCGTCTTCTGTTTTAATCTCTGTTTTATCCACTTTATCTAGGTTTACTCTTTTTGACAGGTAAGTACAGTCAAGAGAAAATAAAAGTTTCATTAGTAACGGGGTAAATGATTCTTGAATAGAACATATTTGCTTATTTCTATTTCATAATGTGCTGTATTTAATATGCAATCTTAGGTAGCATATTGATCTAACCAGATAGTTAATTTAGTATCTGCGTAAAGTTATAACAGCTTAATACCTTTAAACGGTATCATGTGAGCCTTTAATTAACCGTTGAGGAAGGAGAGGTTCAGAGGGATGCGACAGAGTATTAATTGGCTGGACAACCCGTTCGCCCCACGCCTGGCGCTTTTGGTTTGCCTCTAATACAAATATTAACAAAATTAGACCGTGTGGTTAAGGCATTACGTACCGGATTAGACCTGCAGTACATTTAGAAGGTTGGTTCAGTAAATAGCACGTAGATTGCGGGGATTTGACGCAACTACTCTACAAATATGTATTTCTCTAACATTCGCTCAGTATTCCCAGGTTGCTTCTAGTTGCTTTAAGTATGGCTCCCCCTCTTCTGTCGTGGGAAATGGTAGCAATGACTTATATGTTTCGTTTCTGTACCGAAAAACGGAGCGTTTTTTAAACTTATCGTCTACTGTTTTAATTTTTTTTTTTAGAACTCCGGTTGGCAGCCGGAACGGCGCGGCGCGCAAACTTTTATCTATAAATATGTGTCTCTGAAGCATGCCATTGATTTTCTTAAAACGGAAAAGAAAACATGTACATTATTTATGTAAAAACTGCTGATTCTCAAGCCAATTTTACCTGTAGGTAAACGCTATTAAATAATGAATTGATCTCCTATGCTAACATATGAAGTGCTCGCTTAAATATTGACCCAGATGCGAGAACGTTAGTTTTAACTAATTATTACGGTCGGTTAGACAAAGGAATAGGGCATTACCTACCTACTACACGATTAATTGACATGACTATCCATAATTCATTTGGATAGTGTTTGTTTAACAGTGTAGATTATTAAGCGTGGTTCATGATGTACCTATACAAAAATTATTCACCGGACTTCTTGTAGCTGGACTTAAAATTAAGCGCAATAGTTAATACGATTAGGAAGACGACAAGAAGTGACGAATGACAAGGTAGCTAATTCTATTATTGCCTACTTCTATTGTCATACAGTTTCTATTTCTAATTATGGGACTCAGATTGCGAGAAGAATTTAAGGATAGAGCGGGTTACCATTTCAAAAAGTCCTGACATCATTCCTGACATTTTACTTTTTAATCTTTTTTTTTCAGTTAAGCTATAGCTTTTTTTTAATCCCTTTTAATCGAAAAGTGCGGACTAATGACAAGGCCAGACAAAGTCTAGACTAGAGAACAAAAATATAGTAGCCCTAGGTGGAGCAGACACAAAGTAAAATAATCACCGTGAACCAAAATGCGGGACACCGCATACAGTGAACTTGTTAAGTAATGTGACTATTCTCAGTATTCTATCGCTTATCCAACTTAAAAATTCATTTCCGCTATCACAATCATTTCTATTTGCCATAACAATTTTTCCAGCACGTGTTTATTGGTCCCAGCATCCAAGTGTAGATGTTTCCGTACCACGGACTGGGATATTACTCATCGCAACGCGGAAGTGTAGACAGGGACATCCGCCGATTGCAGCCCAGTCGTGTTTGTCAATGTTCCCGTGATTTATCGTCTGTGGTCGGTGCCAAAACTGCACACATGTGTGTTTACCTTTACTACAATTTACGATTTACTTTTACCGGCACGCACCGAATGTGTACCGTCATGGTCGATTGGCGTTTACAGTTATCGTTAAGCCACTAACTGTGTTACGGCTGTGTAAGCATGGTAAAAGTGCATAAGAGACCTATTTAGAGGTTTGTTTTATAGTTTGACCTATTTTGTTAACTTCAAACAAATGATTAAAAAAAAAGTGTCGATAAATAACCACCGACGACGGCTGCCATGGCCCACGCACAATGGGCCACTTGAAGGACTAAGTGCGGAAACCAAACCCATAACATAGAACATAGTGTCGATAAACACTTGAGACTCATGTTTTATTTTCCCATTAGCCTCGCGATGAAATGGGTTTTCGCCTAATTTTCATAATCATTTAAGCCGAAAGACGTCCACTGCCGGACATAGGCCTGCCCTAACTACCACCACTTTGACCGGTTCTGTGCTTTTGAGGATTTTGATAATAATTGTGGGGAGTAAGCGACATACGGTTGTCTGTGTGAGAAGAAGCTCGTCCTGAGTTCGACACCCTTAACCTTCAGTAGCAATTTTCTATTGCTTGCAAAGTTTTTCGTTTTTAGTGAATTAATGAACACCTGCGTTTCTGTATGTACTACCTAAAGGTACAACACTGATACACTGACTGATGCATTCTTACATATTATTCCTGACGAACTAGTGTGTATCACTAAAATAACATAACAGTAGATTATATATACACGGGATTTCTCATTAAGTCACATAACCGTCGACATTTATTTTTATTACAACCAAAGATGACAGAAGAGGCCTAAACATTATGTTTTTCTGTGTCATCATCAGCCTATAATGTTCCCACTGCTGGGACACAGGCCTCCTCTCAGTGAGAGGGACTGGGCCGTAATCCACCACGCGGGCCCAGTGCGGGTTGGTAGATGTCACATGTCTTCAAATTTTTGGTTCTAGGACATGCCGGTTTCCTCACGATGTTTTCCTTCACCGTTTTGTGAGCAGTGGTGATGAAATAATTTACACAAAGTAAAGCGCCTGTCTGGGTTCGAACCTACGACCTACAACTCGTAAGTCGCAGCCGTTACCACTTGGCCACCACTGCTCCCTTTTCTCCCTGTTTTTCTGTGTACGTTTTACGAACTATCATAAATTACTACAAAATATAAAAAAGAAGCACAAAAAATATAAATCGAGCTTAGCTTTGCAAACCAGTCGTTGAACCTCTAAACTATTTGCTTTATTGAAAGTTGACTAAAATATTCGTTCTTATGATTATGTCATTAATTATTGCTTAGCCCCTTGTACACTATAGGTATTTTATAGCGGGAGGAGATCATTTAAAAGGTTACATTTGTAACTATCTGTTATACTCATTCGTTCCCTGTTCATTTCATAAAGTATTGGAATAATTCGATTGTTGTCATACACTGATATATTGTGTTCTCTCTCATCCCAGTTACGTTTCCTGCGAAATTTATGGGAAGTTTATTCGATTTCTGCTTTTTCTAGTACTCAAACCTGTTGGTCCAAATAGAGTTTTTTGATGCAGCCCAAAGTTTTTAAAAAAGTTAAGAAAATCGTTGTCTTGTAGCATCGATGGTTAAGGTATTATTATTGCCTCATCTCAAAAATTTAGCCTGTATATATATAAAGGTATAGCGTGATTAAATATGTAACTAACTGCAATATTCTAACCTTTTGGTTCGTCTCTTTACAATTTGCGGTAAACTGTAGAAGAATAGGATATAAAGCAATATTGCTCATCCCCCATGGCAAATAGCGTGATAATTGTAATATATAATAACTGGCTAAACTTATAGGGAATATCTATACAAAATTTGAACAAAATCTATCCAGTAGTTTTTTCGAGATGCTGGAACATACATTAAAAAACTAAAAAATTCCAAATTTTATATTTTCGGCATTAGAATCGTTCCGACTTACTTAAAAAAAAAATCATTTAAAAAAATCTCAAAGTTACTTAAAAAAAAATTCTATTCACAATGTTGACTCCGCTACGATGTTATTATACATTATGTATAGATTCTAATACAGCAAAGTGCCTGAGTCATCGAACGCAATTAGATTTATTTTTGGGGTAAGTAATTATTTACTTACTAAAAGACATGTAACATCAGTGTTATTTCAGTAAGAGATGTACATGACTATTACGTTTGAGAAGACCTCTGCCCTTCAAACTATGAAAATCCTGTATCTTGAAGGACAGTGTACTTTTAAGGGATTGACACGTTTTACAAAATATTAATAATTGTACGCAATTACAACATACATAATTTATTAAAAGGTCTTAAAAGGTAATTGTGGGTAGTGCTTGTGTGTGTGTGTGTTGCTTTTAAGTTAGACTGGTCCCAATGGACCAGCTACCACACCCACACACACCCCAATGGGCGTGTGTGGGTGTGGTAAATATAGTAAATATCTGTCAATGAAATTAAAAGTTAGGTATTTTAGTTGTGATTTGTAGAATAAATAAGTTCCTCTGTATCGCAATTATTTAAATTTAGGAGGAAATACAACAATTTTCTTTTTAATTCGAAAGGGTTGAGACTATTTATTGTTAACTTGTTTTGAAGCTTGTTGTATAATCTAGAACTTAGGATGAAATATTGGTGGGCAGCAAATGTGGTCCTATAATGCTCGACTTGACACACTCGAGCAGACCTACGTCAAGTAATGGAGTACTTGTCTTGATGGGACGGGGGCATGTTTGCATAGAGCGGATCGGAAAACAAAGAGTTGTCTGACTGTGAGCAATTTGCAGTCCTGATATAATTATTGAGTCGGCTATCTAAACTGTTTGCGTAACATCACCTTCAGAACAGCCCTCTCCAGCGGTAGAAGCGAGGTTTTTGTTTTTGATTTTCCCCCCAGGCAATCACGTGACTGGCACAAGAAGTAGTAGACAGTTTTGAGCGTGTCGATGTCCACTGAGTTTCTAAGTAGCTTGGCCATCACTGCCCGTTTGTATTATAAATATTGATATAAATAATTTTGCGAATTCTAGATGGAAGTGGTGTATTATGCTTTGATGTGCTAATTTAGATGCTCATCTATTACTACTCCGATATATGTATTTAATATGTGACCCTTTAGGGTGGTCTAGTTCAATATTTATAATACAAACGGGCAGTGATGGCCAAGTGGTACCGACCGCGACTTACGAGTTGTAGGTCCTAGGTTCGAATCCAGACAGGCGCTTTACTTTGTGTAAATTATTTCATCACCACTGCCCTAAAAACGCTGAAGGAAAACATCGCTAGAAAACCGGCTAGAAAGGTCCTAGTAACAAAAATTCAAAGACATCTGACATCTATTAACCCGCACTGAGCCCGCGTGGTGTATTACGGCCCACTCCCTCTCAAAGAGAGTGGAGGCCTATGAACCACCAGTGGAAACATTATAGTCTGATTAAGTAGGTCAGGTTTATGCAAAGGAAAAGTGACATAGGAGACTGCCTCCTAATTCCCATGATTTTCTTGCAAAATTGGAAGACTTGGCCGGAGTGGCGGCGGCAGTTGTGGCCATTTTCCTAAAAATAGAGTGTTAAAGAGCAGATCAAAACTAAAATCTTATTACAAAATAACTTTTTGTTCGCTGTTGATTGTTTCTTATTTAACTTCAGTAAGCCTCTTTTCCCTAATTTATTTCTGTAACTCGACGAAAAGTGAAGGAATAAAATTAACTTACGGAACAATTATCCTCAGCGCGTTGTTCGCATTTGACAGGTTTTTCTGTATAAATTCCATTCAAAGGCGTTCGGGCGTCTTCGATTCAATGATCGAAGTTGGCTCATATTTCTTGTCCTACGCATTTCGAGTTTGCTAATGAAAGACCCTTGTAACTTTAATCTTTGTTAAGTAGAAAATCCATCGTGAAACAATTTTACCGCGTGTTAAATAGCAACTTATTAAAATATAAGTTACTTGCGCCTGTCAATAAATTTGAGTTTAGGATTTGCTTTAATACGAATATAAGTCGGTGAATATTTATAGACAAAGTAAGTTGTTAGAGAGCAGTGGTGGCCCAGTGGTAACGGCCGCGACTTAGGACAAGTAGGTCGTAGGTTCGAACTAAGACAGGCGCTTTACTTTGTGTAAATTAATAATCACCACTGCTCTCAAAACGGTGAAGGAAAACATCGTGAGGAAACCGGCATGTCCTAGAACCAATAATTCGATGACATGTGACATCTACCAACACGCATTGAGCCCGCGTGGTGGATTACGGGTCACACCCTGAAGCCTGTGTTCCAGCAGTAGGAACATTATAGGATGATTATCTAAGTTGTTAGAACAACCGATAATCGTTCCCGACTTTAGGTAATGCACAGGAAAATAGTTAGACGCTTTCTCCTTCACCAATGTGACTGTATTCAACATGGTGATCCTCACGTCACAGGAGCGTGGTGATTGGCACAAGAAAATAGAAGCATAAACCCAAACACAAGCGGAGAGCTGGTGGATCTTGACACCAGACTGGAGGCAGTCCAGGGAATCTATGCCGTCCTTAGATGGCAAGCTAACGAGACGCTTATTACTCCTGGATAGGAACGGCTTGCGGCTGGTGACAGGGACCACCTTGGGACACTTCTCGCTAGACAAACACTTGAACACAATAGGCATAACGGACAGTCCTCTATGCAGGGTTTGCATGGAGGCTGAGGAAACCATCCCCCATGTGCCCTTTTAATGCACAGCCATCACCTAGGTTAGGACAGAAACCCTCGGGACACCCAGATCTTACACAGATGTTCTTAGCAGACCAGGAGATGTAATCAACTTCTGGATGGAGGTGGGCTGGCTGGAATAATCACCGACGGCCGCCATGGCTCTCGCACAATGGTCCACCTGAAGGACTAAGTGCGGAAACCAAACCATAGAACATGATGCTCCGCAGTGGATAAAGTCGGGCTGTGGATGATGATGATGAACATCGTGATTAATCAGGGCGATTTGGGATCATTTAAGTTATTCCTAGATATCAGTAGTTTGATGGTTACATGCTAACCCCCTTACTAATAAATGTATTAGATGAATAGTGACACACCGATTTCTCTCTTTCAGTCGTCAGTAATTTGACATTCGAAAGAAGAAGACAAAGCTTTGCGTAACTATACAGACGTTATACTACGTTTATTAGTTAGAATATAATAATCCTATGTTATTCACTAATCTTAGTTAAGGGCCATTTCATTTAACAACAACAATACAAACAGTCGCACATAATACCATTGTAATCTGAAACAAGGTAAACCGAATCACAATTAGTGATGATAGCCGAAACATAATTTAAAACCTCGTTCGCTACGTCGGTTAGTAAAAGGTGGATTAATCTGCATTTTTGCACAGAGAGGTTGGTAACACTGATTGCTTTTTAATTTGTAGTACATATTTCTATCAATTAAATAGGTACGACTTCTAAGTGGGCGAAATGGGATTTGGACGGCTATATCACACTCAAATTAAGAAATAATATACTTTATAACACAAGATAACGTCACGCCTGTATTTCTCCGAAAGGTTAGATGGACATGTACAGACGCCAGCACATAAAGTACCCGAAACTGTCAAATTTTCCCAATCAATTTTAAACCTTATGCTTTAGCGATAAAGTTGAAAATCTATTAAAGAAATTTGACAGATTGTAGTAGCTTGATGTGCTGGCGTCTGTACCTATAGCGTACCCTCATTTTGCCAGTTATGTTTAAGTACCATGTAATAGGGTCGAGCCTATTCCCATCAAGCGGGCAAGAATCCAGGCTCTAGGCTGCTACTAAGAAATTCCTGATGGAAAAACCCAATAACATTTACCCGACCTGGTAATCGAACCCAGGACCGCATGATCTGCAGTAGCGTTTGCAACCACTATACCAGGGGTGGCCAACTTGGCTTGACTCAAGATCTACTGTTCACTGACGACACCCTGTGCGATCTACCAATTACATACTTCTTCAAATCTTAAATGAAACAGCATCGTTCAGTACACAATTATGTAGTATTTTTTATATTATTAAGAGGGAAAATATAACTCGTAACCACTCGTAGTTACGAGTGGTTACGAGTTCCTGTTTGAAGGAGCCTTAACGGAGTTCCGTTAAGGCTCCTTCAAATAGGCGCGACACGCGATATAATAGCGCGCGATTTTATCGCGTGTCGCGCCTGTTTGAAGGAGCCTTAAGTCTGTCGTCAACTAACTAACGGAGTGACAGCTGCACGCGCCCCACACGCTTCCCGCTTATTGTTATCGCGCACCGAAAACAAAAGAGAGCTATGCTGCATAGAAGAGAGGATAAATAACGTGACGGAACGGCGATTGAAAAATGATACAAGATGATGCGTGCAGCGGTTAGTGATTAGGTACGTTGTGCAGTCTGTTCGACGTATTTATATTTTTTCCTTGCCACGATCGACTAATCCAATAGTCGCGATCGACCGGTTGGCCACCCCTGCACTATACTAACGAGGAACATTAAAAAAAAATACTTGTTGGCGACTGGCCATGGTGCGACCTTTTTGTAGATACTCGTAAATGTCATGTTTTTTAAATATAATTATTTTTACGTTCGTTGCTTTTGTCACGCCTGAGCGGTTGTCAGGTTCCATTTTTATGAGCATTGTCCTAATATTTTAATAAATTTATAATATTAGCAATATAGGTATGTGTTTCTATAATTTCATCTATACAGTCCACTAACTAATACAATCCACTAGTTATCAATACTTAAACATAAAATACATGGGATGTAACAACATCCCATACATTTTATATTTAAGTTTTTTTTTATGTTATATTTTATGTTTTATCTGGAAAAATGTGGGTGTACTATGTACATCTCTGCCTAACCGTTCGATAAAAACAGGAGTGATGTTATGATGTTATGTATTCGACTATATATTCAGCTGTGACGACACACAAAAGTATTATCTATGTCACAATATATATAATACGCCAAAACCTATAAAAAAATTGGATACGAATTTAAATGTAAATCGGGCAAACGAACATACAAATGTATTGCGTTTTATATAATGTATTTATGTAGATATTTCATAGACATAAGTGACTCAAATTAAAACAGAGTGGTTTTTGCGAGCATCCTTATTTAGTTTTCGGGCACTCTCAAACATCTATAAAACTTATTAAATAAATAATTATATTTATTTATCCATTAGCTTTTTCTTTCATTAGAAAATTAATTGAATTCCCAAATGTACAGTACATTTGGGAATTCAATTAATTTTCTTGATAAAAAATATGGTGGACAGTAAATATATTTTTTTTATATAATTTATTTAGACACATACATAATTTTTGTAGTAAAGACGCCAGCACATCAAGCTACTACAATCTGTTAAATTTCTTTAATAGATTTCAACTTTATCGCTAAAGAAGTTAAAGCATAAGGTTCAAAGTTGATTGGGAAAATTTTAGTTTTGGGTAGCTTGATGTTCTGGCGTCTTTACATAAGGCACTAACAAAGTGAAATTAATTTAAAATAATCCATTCTACTTTTACATCGATATCAGTTTTTTTTTGTTTCGGCACTCGGTATACGATATTTCATGATATAAAATACCACGCCCGGAGCCAGGGTGTGGTTGACATACGATTACCTTAAAGGCACTAAAGTATCTTTACTCGAGGCTATTTAAAAGCTCAGTCGTGAATCGGTATAATTCATACACAAAAGTAAAATAATAAGTAAATTGAGAGGTGGAAAAGCGATTTATTATTCTGGTGCGGAACATAAAAAGCCCGAGAACACTACATTATTATTGAATCAAATCAACCCACTCCGTTCCGGTAGCAGGCTTTTATTCATTTACATACACAAGTGTTACTGCAAAAATTTATACATCGACGTCTGTCGAATCATTCGGTGCAAACCAATTCAAATATAACCAATCAAAACAAAACAATCAGTTGCAAAAACTAAATCAACATCAACCAGAAAGTTTATAATTACAGTCCAAGTACCTCAACAAAACATTTCCATTGGCAAATCGTTCCGCTATTCCGGTTCCTTTCATTCAAATAATATCATATGAGAAGATAAAATGTAAATATATCACACACCTCAGTGAATCAAATACTCAGCGATAAAAATCAGAAGGCGTGAATACATCAGCACGCACCAACAAGATTTACATAAACGAGTCGAATGTTGCCAGCGTACGCTTCAACGGATTTTTATTTAGGAACGTGGATGCACGGAACGTCGTAATGATTTGTTGCTACTTTTGTAGAATTGTTGCTTCGTTTGAGTGCCTTGATTTATTACTAGGAAGTGCAAAATATAATGTAGCCTCGTTAGGGCTTGCAGCTGAGTTATAAAGACCTATTTTTAAACTTAGCGTGGTCGTATTTCAGAATAAATGGTAAATATAGACATTAATAATACATAAATTCTTACAATCGTACATTCCGTTATTCTTTTAAGGAGTAACAAGAATTTATAAAATTTAAATTCACATTCTGAAGGCTGTTTCAGCCAGGGAAATATAATAATTAACACCACTTTAACGAATGTAGGTAAAGTCCAGAGGAAATCTCTGAAAATCATTTTCAATATGTTCACCAAACTTCGGAACATCGGATAAAATTCATATAAACTCTTATATTTTTTTCTTCAGTCCATAACCCTTCGACCTCTGAACACACAGTGGATGTAATTTGTGTCCATTTTGGTAACGTAATCCTTAATTAAGCTTTACCAAACCTGGCGGTCCGTTTAATCGCGTTTGTCATTCCTAATTTACCGTATTTAGATCAGGTTACAAAATGTGTTTGGAAGAGGCCGCAGGACACCGTTTGGTTTATAAAACAAATTATTTTTACACAAATTGAATGAAACGCACCTGTGTGCGTTAGAGTGAGTGTACTTTTTTATGCCCCTAAATTGTAAATTTATTTCGAAGGTTTATTTGATTAATTTTATTTGTAACTTTACTCGTATTAAAAGAGCGATAACAAAATTTACGTTCTAATGAAAAGAAAATAAAACCGTTATTGACTTGTTTTCGTCTTTCTTTGTATCTGAGAGTTTCTAGTAAGACTCCGTAATAGAGCAATAAATTTATAAATAATAGGTTTTAAAAAACTTTAATAAACTGACATTAAACACATGTAATTATTTTATTTCATATTATGTACATGAATACTAAGAAAATACTCATGTTCTAGAACGTTTGGAGAGCAACTTACGAAATGTGACATCATCTGCTTAATCTTTTCTCAACTATGTTGGGTCGGCTTCCAATCTAACCGGAAGCAGCTGAATAGGTACCAATATTTTAAATGAATCGACTGCCTTTCCACGACCCAGTTACTGGGTATTAAGATACCCCTTGGTAAGTCGGGTTGTCAGACTTTCGGGCTTCTGACGACCCATAGCGACTGCCAAACACCCACAAATAATAGCCGGGACCAACGGCTTAACGTGCTTTCCGACACTCCGACACATGGAAGGGTCTTGATATGTAAAGATGGTCACCCATCCACACATCAACTGCAGCAAGCATAGCTTAACCTAATAGATCGACGCGTGCGTCTGTTAATAGTTAGCCAAAAACCCCTCAACTTACGAAATGTGTGTAGGGTGTCAAAGCTAAAATTACTGGGACTTACAATTACACCCTTTGTACGAACCTAAGCTAGTAAAGGAAAGAAAAACTTTAGCTTCGGAATAAGTCTGCTCAGTGCGAGTGTGAGGACTTTGACTAAAAGTTGGACTTAATGCTATAATACTCTAGAAATTGTAGTTGGTAACACTGGCCTTAGGAGGCTTTCGCTCGCTGCTCCACACATTCCACACAGTTTTTGAGGTTGATAGGTACGTGTAGTTTCCTCGTTAGTAAGTTTAATACCTACCCTGTAAAATATCGATTATAATTATGTGCAACAAATCACCATAAGATCTGAGTATGTAGATAATATAAATCAGGTATTGTAATTTAGTTTAATATACAGGCTGTACCAAAAGGGCGTGGTCAAATTTAAGGGAGTGGTACAGACCATCAAACTGAACAAATTTCTCTACGGGACCAATATTGAAAAAAAAATTGCCGTCCTTAAATTTAGGAGGAAAAGGTATTGAAGTATATGGGACAGTTGACCAATTTTTCGCAATTAAGATCTTGGTCCTGTATAGAAAGTCATCTGTTCTAGTACATCTTGCATACCTAAGTTACATCCAGAGTTTTCTAAGGTGTCGCAAGAAGCGGAATACTTCTATTGATTTTACTTCAATTTCAGTTTAGTTGGATGAAAATGGTACTTTTAAGACATCATAATTATTGATTAAGACATTATAAAAAACTCTCAACACAATAAGAATTTAGTAATAATAATTTTATCCACGCGTTATATACCAACTGGTACTATATCCCATGATTAAATGACCTACTTTACTCCCTTTTCATAAGTTCATATTTTCTACATTTGAACGTGAATATACATAGGTAGTACTAATAGTACTTTTAATAAGGTTTCTCTTTGAAAGGAAAACGTCTCGTAGCTAGATTTTTAATGAAAATACTTGAAGAGGACTGGCACAGAAAATAATTACAGAGGTAGTCTGAAAATCAAAGTTTGCCATTTGCAAATATGTAACGTGTACTTCCCTGTTCTGGTGTAGGAATTCCTCAGCTTTGTATGATGAATAATCGTAAAATACATTTTACTATGTTGTAAAATACCTTTTACTTTTTAAAAAGTGTTAAACATTTCAGACTAACATTTCAACAACATTACAACCTGAAAAGGTTCGTTATATAAGTACTTACAAATAAAACAACTAACATTTTAGTTAAAATACAAAGCTGAAAACATAATAAAATTGAAAGAAACATTATTGCTATAGTTATTTTAATCCTTTGTATTCCGCAACCTTTTTTAGATAAAGATCCAGTATAAAGGCTCTACATGAATGGAGTGAAGTCAGAATATGTCCAAATTGTCTAATACATTCGGCCAGGCCGGCCCATTACGTTTCACAAATAGACCATTATGTCCCAATCCCTTTGCTATTTCAAAAGGATGAAGGGTTAATTTACGAGCTCAAAATTTAAATCTACGACCAACTTGTTTAATAGCAACCTTCGGGGTTAATTCTGTTGTTAAACTGTATTATTATGAAGCGCTCTTACACGTTTACTTGGGCCAGTGTTACTCTCGAGCGTTCCAAGTTATTAATTGCCCGTACAAGAAAACTTTTCCGGCGTTTGCGTACGATTTAAAAGCTTCCACTTTTGTTTCGTTGTGTTTTAAATACAATTAACGTTAAACCACCGTTTTAATGTAAACATAGGTAAATAATTGAGGGTTAATCTGTGCAAATATGGATCAATAAACAATGTGGAAGTTTAAGCGCTTTGGCACTTTCATTAATGTAGAAACAACGGGGTCGCGGTCTGTGAGACGAGTCTGTGGAACGGCTCCCTTGCGTCAGTTGTCCACAATTAATAATAGAGGTCTGCAAGTTGAATGCCACATGTTGTTGCATGGGCTCCTCTCCGCTTGCATGTTGAATACAGATGAGCTTATTTATGTAAATTTGCGTCGCCTCCACGCTAGAGGATGACGCTCCGTTTTGAGTAATCCCCGGCATCGCAAGTGATTGATGCCGAAGCCGTTGACATTCCGCTTTGCTGGCGATCACGGGTGGCTTATGCAAGCTATTTTTTATTATGCCTTCATGTCAGAAAATATTTTAAGCGCCTGAGACGTGCCAGTTTGTTGTTTATGTTCGACGTAATGTGGAATGAATAATGGAACCTATCAAGCTGGTTTGAGGCTAGACTGTAAATCTAAAATCATCAATAACCTCTTCTAAGAATGCACTTTATAGAAGCCTTATAATCCCAAGCCACATGGTGACTTGGTACGTATATACATTTATAGATCGAAGTATGAAAGACATTTTAATTGGGAAGCTCTTCAAAAAGTATGGAAGAATTGAATAAAACCCATACAAGAACAACTTCAAGAAAAAAGCGAGTTAAAAGTCGATATTTTAATTTTAAAAGGTATATATTTTCAGATGTTCCTGTACCTGTCTACGGCTTCTGTATTCATTTTTATAAGTAAAACAAAGTCGGGTTACATTTATAGCTCAAGAACGGCCGGACCGACTTGTATGATCTTTGATTTTTTGGATTTGTCTCCGCTTCGAATAGCAGAACAGCTATTAAAACATGGGCAAATTTCACGAAAAAAATAAGATAATTCATTTTCTCATACATGTTGTATGGAACAGCTTTTTGATGATATATTCTGAATTTAATTCAGCTAATAAGTGAAAACAATATTTATTGATTCTGCGGCGGCACGAAGGTCAGCTAGTTATGAATAATTATTATTGGATTATGATGACTGATTAGCAACATTTTGTAAAGGTGTATAATTAAAATATTCGATATTGTTACTCGGAAGTTAATTTCGTTTTCAAAACCACAAAGTTTTATAAATTCACATTAAATATTTTTTGTTAAAAGTTCGTTATTCTAAGCCTAATTCGTTTTCACTTAACCAATTTTGTTTCTATAAAATAAACATAGTTGATAACATGAATTTAACCAATTCAATTCAAGAAAATATTTTAACTTTCAGTCAATTGATTGTAACCCTTTCAATAACTAAACGAGCAATTGATTTGTGTTTGATAAACTACATTTTCTATTGGTAAGAAAGCGAGTGCAAACAATTTATTAAGCTCCTTGTTCGGTTTAAAACGAAAGCTTTTCGTTAACGCTCGGGCGCCGGACACAATGAGCGTAGCGGATGTTCTCTGTAGAAAAATACAATTTAAACTTTCTTTGCACAAGGAATACATTAAATAAGGGCAGATCACGAGACTCTATTTCAGAGTGACAAGATTTTTTTTAATGATTGTTACTTTATTTTGGCATTCAGTTTACTAGGACAGTTTCAATTTTACCGATTTAAAGGGTTGAAAACTATATGCTGAATGTTTATCTGTTTAGCTTTTATTTGGATGTAATACGATAGCTTTCAGAGACAGACGCATCGTCTAATAACGGTATCTGCGGTCTTGTTGTTGCGGTGCGGATCAAAAACACCCGCATGCGGGGGCCGCATAGTGTATTTTATTTAATTAACTTCCAACTGCATTTTATTGTCTATCCTTCCCTTTAAATATATGTACGAAAGTTGTTCTCTGGAATCATCCTTTGTGTCTATTTGCTTAAAGACAACACTTTAATAAAAGTAAACGATGTGTTGATATTTATCATGAGGCGACTGCAGGAACTGCGTTGGCGCCGAGCGGTATTGTAAATCTTGGTGCAATATCCTGCTATTACTCTCCGGTGCTGAAGCTGAAATATTATAGAGATTTGCACATTACGAGCTGTACACAATTCAATGGTTGCAAATGCGTTTGGAGAGCTGAGCTGGCTATTGTTAATAGAAATAGGAAAATGTGGTGGCATAATTTATCGCGTTTAACCTAATTCTAAAGTAGAGCAATAAAACGCAGCGTAAAATCGCAGCTTCCATAGCAAGTTTTCTGCTTATCACTTTTTCCATTGCATCATCATCTATTCCAACGACAATTTGCCGAGACGGCTAGTCAACTGGTTTACACAAATGATTTCTAAATCATGACGTTTAAAAAAACCGGTCAAGTGCGAGTCGGATTCGCACACGAGGAGTTCCGTACCATAAGACACAAAATGCTGAAAAAACACGATTCTTTTATGGAGGTCCCCTTTAATTGTTAACTTAATTTTATTATTTGTTGTTATAGCGGCAATAGAAAAATATACTGAGTGAAAATTTCAACTATCTACCTATAGTTCTATGTGATTCATGAGATTCAGCCTGCTGACAGACGGACGGACTGGGGACGCTTATGCCCGTTGGCACCCTTTGGGTTCAGAACCCTGAAAACTATGTTGAAAAATTTAGTACCTACTTGTCCGTATAATTTCTGTAAGTAAGCATAATTATTATGCTTCATTTATGAAAAAATCGTTTATTGAAAGAGGGTGACTAGCTATATCGCCCTGATCGCATTTTGCATAATATTAAAGCTTTTTGCTTAGTAGTTAGCATGTGAAGTAATTTTATGTTACGCGTATATGACATTGTTGAGTCAGTAACGCATTTAATAAAGCGGTATGTGTCACGTAAAGATCGTTCAGTAAATAATAAAGTTTTAATCCCCTATCACAAGACGGGACGAAACGAGCATTCCAATTAGTGCTGGATTCTCATTAAGTTTCAGATTCTTGGCGTACACTTTGATATCGGAGCTACGTGATCAAGATTTAGTTCATTTTATTTTAACTTCAATTGTTAAGTGTGTTTACCAAATCTAACTAGGTTTTGTCGTAGGTATAACCCCGAACTTAATTAATATCTCATTAAGGTCAAATATTCTGAACGAAAATAAAGAATATATAGAATTGACAGAGTAAATACGTGAGAATTACAGTCCACAATTATACGAGTAGTAACTAATAAAGATCAAATTCGTAAAACACGTACCTATGCATTTGTATGAGTGTTGGGTGTCTAGAACGCAATCTCTCAACGGCCGGACTGTAACTTACCTATGCGTATCAAAACGCTATTACAATAATAAAGGAATTAACGCGTATTCTTTGAATTCAATCCGATCTAATTCAAAAGTCAAAGAAAGTAACAAATTCATTCAAAAAACAAAAATCATCGTTCCACGTCGCCGACGCAATCAAAATTTCAAAATTTACAAACGCCAGTGTTGCCGAAGATAAAAAGAAGGCTACCTTAAAGAGACCGCAATTCTATTAAAGTTTTGTAAGAGTTTGTAAGTGTTCGAAAAATTTGTGGTGGAAATGGCCAACGTTAGTTCCGCATAGGAGTCAAGGTGTGGAGCCCCTGGCTCATGAATAAGGCAGGACGACGCCGCCTTTGCCGTGTTTCCATCTCAATAACGGTGAATTCTTTTTTACACGTTTCTTGATTTGTGGACTGTTTTAGCGTCCCTGAATAAATATGCTCATATGTTTATGTGAAAATAATAAATCTTTATATAACGGATTCTAAAAATAGGACAGGTTATTTCCCATTTTATTGAGACTTTTATCACCTCTGTCTTAAGTTATCTAAACACAACACACAACCGATAAACATGCTCCTTGTTTGATTAATCTCGTTAATATCGAAACGAGCGCCATCACACTACCTCAATCAATCAAAGAACGTTACGCGCAAAGTGGAATATAAAAACCATTCGTCTATCAAATAAACAGCATTTTATAGTAAACACCATAGTACACTTAAACAAACTGAAAAATAGCGAATACAAAACTGGATGCATGCCATCAGAACTTGTGCAAACTTTAATTTTAAGATTATGCAGATATATTTACTGAAGACAGAGCGCATCCTTATAAGCTGCTTTGTCATTCAACATTGCTTGTACAGTTTCATTTCGGTCACAAGAAACTTTATGAAACAGCACTTCTCAAGTATTCATCATCAAAATATAAGGAAAGGAGCTAAAACATCGTAGCTTTTGCAAAGAATAAGTTCAAATTTGGCAAGAAGACGACAAATTTTCATTGCATCTCTAGACGGCAGGTGCGCGGACCGTGAATAAAGAAAAACTCCGCTTTGCTGGGAATATTTTTATAAGGAAAATGTATCGCACACTACCGTTTGGCGGAGAATCGCTGCTTACTGTGCTCGCTTTGAAAGTAATTTATCTAACTTTTAATATACTTTCGCGATTATACGTATGTCGTATTTTTTATTTTTGCCTGACTCTTCATGCCGAAAAAATGTAATTATTAGTAATAACTATCTAATGCCCGGCAGTTTATGCATAGCAATACCTTTTTAATTTTTTTTTGGTATAAAAAAAAAATTAAAAAGGTATTGCTATGCATAAACTGCTTATTTTCCGGCTCGCACACAATAACTTAACAAAGTTTTTATCACACTTGAGTCGAGGCTCATTTCAGAGTTTTTGTGAGACTAACGCACGGCAATTGATTTTTATAATATAGAAGATAGATAAATAATATCTACATAGACTGAGTAGGTATATTATTTCCTATTTCACCTCTAGCAATAATATAGATCGCAATTCGTATTTAAATCACGGGATTGTTCGATACTCGACAGTGTTTGTCCGCCAGTGAAATGCGCAATTTTCCTTAATAGAAGAGAAAATAGAAAGAATTGAGATCTTGTTATTGCACTCGTGTATCACGTTCACTAAATGAAGTAGATTTGCTCGCAGTGACATCTTTCTACAACAATCCCTTGTTTTTCCGAAACTTTCAGAAGATTTCTTGAAAGAAATAGTCGTTTCGTAATCAAAACGTTAAGTGAATGATTGTAAGAAGTTCGTATTTAATTTTTATATTAATACCGTTTGTCTGATTTATCGATCATAATAAATAAGTTCAATAGATTTATATAGGTCATGGTGACATTTTGTAAGTTAGCTAACAGTTGGATATATGTAGATTACACCTTCTGGCGCCAAGAAATGAAACGACATCTAACTATCCCAACTAGTAAACACATCCGAATTTACGGGTCAGTCCGAGTCCAATATCACGGACTAATTCCGAAAATGTGACTTTGACATTGAAGCAACACTGGTTTAGCACGAAATATTCGTAAACATCTGTAGTCACGTGTCACTAATTGTCCAATTCTCAATCAGATCACGTAGTCGCGACGGCAGCAGTAAACAGGCGATATTTCGTGGACAAGGAAAGTTTGTGCCGCCATGCGAATTGGAACACCCCCTGCCAACAGATTGTGGGTCGTTCCAGCTAGGAACAATTAAAGCCAAATGCTCACCAACACCAGTGTTTCAATGTAAGCCGTTACAAAGGAGTGCGGAGAATCCCGAGCAACAGATTTCACTGTTATTCTTTAATAACGTCGTTAACGTTTTTATTTTAACTGTTCCCGTTTATAGCTAATGATAGGTTTATGGAGGGACTTCTGAGAAAATTGTACGGAGAATAATTCTGTTTGACGCTTTTGTATTCATGTAATGTCTAGGTTTTATTATTCTTTATGAAAGTTTTGGAGTTACAGCGGTATGGATTCTTCTATTTCTGATCGTCTATTTTCCTGAGGAGGTTTCAGTATTTATCCATTTAGTATAACATAAATGTGTGGTCAAATTTAAAGGTAGTGAAAGTAGTTCAGTTTAATGGTCTGAGCCACACCTTTAAACATGACCACACATTGCTGATGCACTGTATAATTTAAAGTAAAATGTACTTATTTCTTAACATTCACAATTTATCACTCTAAAAATATTGGACCAAAAGTTTAAATTACAGCCTTATTCATCTACGTAAGCAAATCACCTAATCAAACATCTAGATCGGGAACAAATATGTAGGGCATACAAATATTTGCTCCAATATGAGAACAGACCTTGAGAACAGAAGGCGGTGTTCGGGTCGTCCATAATGTAATTATTAGATGATTAATTTATCAAAGAAACACACGTCATGCTAAAATATTTGAGGTTCGGAGACTCGTGATTACGTGTGATTGAAGTAGTGAGAGAAATGTATGTCTTTGTGAGTTTTTGAAATAGGCTGTTTTTTTATATGGCAAACCATGCCAACAGGTCACGTTTTCTGATTAAATCTGTAACAATTGTTCGTTTTTGTAAATTAATTTTAAATAAAAAAAATGAAAAAATTGTTGCAAGGCGTAAAAACACAAAATTATAGAGACAAGCTGCCTATACTAAGTTGCACTATGTATCTCTTTTAATTTCTTCTAAGTCAAAAAGTTAAAATTTGGAACGATAGTATTTAATTAAATTGTGACATTTATAACATGTATCTATGGAATGTACTCTCAAGCAAGTAAGTTCCTACTTAAGCCAGTTCTAGTTAACTTTTATTCCCTTATCCTTGTACTCGCCTCGCCGTATGCTTTCTCCCATACCTCATATCCCCTCACCTCTCCTCAAAAATAAGAAAGACTTTGAAGGATCTTACGTATCATCGTAGCTACTCAACTTTCTCATTTCTGTTAAATCGCTTCAAAAAACTTGAAACAGAGAGAAAGTCAGAGTTTCTGGCCATTTTGGCGTACGATGGTTTTTCCTGTAAAAATAGTCCAAAAGATGCAATGGCCAAAAAGTATATTTTCAGAAAACTAGTAAACTGAGAGATACGCGTAGGTACACTTGAAATTCCCATGGCAGGTATATCAGTCCCCACATATTGACAAATGAACCCGACACTGATTTAAGGATAAGGATTAAACCATAAACTTCACGGAAGGCAAAACAGGAAACCCAGGGATGTTTGTAATAGCGCAGATTGAGACGGTATAGATAAATTTCACGTTCAATTTCACATGCCATCATAACTCACTTTATAATAAACATGTTCCTATCCTAATTACCTCTTTGTTTATCTTTTGAACTCGGTAATAAATTGAACACGGTAGTTATCTCTTTGCCGGAATCCTGAAACTTTCCCGATATCGCGTGTCCATCGAATACACAGGGGTACGTCCTTCTGAACAAGTTTTCTCAACAAAATCAATGATGCATAAAATTTTAATGACATCATATTGTCAGGTTATAATTATAACCTGAAAATATGATGTCATTAAAAAAGGGATAATGGGTAATTAGTTACCCATTATCCCTTTTTTACTTGTGGTGGCCCAGTGAGCAGTGGTGGCCCAGTGAGCAGTGGTGGCCCAGTGAGCAGTGGTGGCTCAGTGAGCAGTCGTCGCTAAGTGATAAATGATTCAATCGTAGCCCAGCGAGCAGTGGTGGCCCAGTGAGCAGTGGTGGCCCAGTGAGCGGTGGTGGCCCAGTGAGCAGTCGTCGCTCAGTGAGCAGTCCTAGCCCAGTGAGCAGTGGTGGCCCAGTGAGCAATGGTGGCTCAGTGACCAGTCATCGCTAAGTGAGCAGGCGGTCGTAGCCCAGCGAGCAGTGGCGGCCCAGTGAGCAGTGGTAGCCCGCCGAGCAGTGGTGGCTCAGTGAGCAGTTGTCGCTCAGTGAGCAAGCAATCGTAGCCCATCGAGCAGTGGTGGCCCAATGAGCAGTGGTGGCCCACCGAGCAGTGGTGGCTCAGTGAGCAGTCGTCGCTCAGTGAGCAGGCAGTCGTAGCCCAGCGAGCAGTGGCGGCCAAGTGAGCAGTGGTGGCCCACCGAGCAATGGTGGTTCAGTGAACAGTCGCGGTTCAGTGAGTAGTTGTAGCCCAGTGAGCAGCCTTAGCCTAGTGAGCAGTGGGGTAGGTAGTAGGATAGGTTGTAGGTCCAAACCCAGACCGGTACTTTACTTTGTGTAAAATATTTCATTAACACTGCTCTCAAAACGGTGAAGGAAAACCTCGTGAGGTAACCGGTATGTCCTAGAACTATTATAGGCTGATTATGCTATCCTTTAATATTCTATAGTTTCAGATTTTCCGGGAGGGACCCGTGTATCCAATACAGCTCGGTAACTCTGCAAATTCATATAGGCACGTGAAAGGGGAATTAACCCACTGTTCTTAATTACGTTTTCGCATGCTTCACTTTCGTTTAAAAGGGTCCCTTTGTACACAGTGTGCCCATCCTATTACATTCACAGCTGAGCTTTCATCTGAATTTTTGCTGAATTTTATAATACCTTAGTTATTTTAATAAAGTATGTGGGTTTAGGATACCTTACAACAGACGTAAGTGAAGAATGTGTAGATGTGACAATGTATGCATGCGTCAGTTGATTTAATTTGTTTTCTTAAGAAAACGATGTAAAAACCGTGAGCCAACCTGAAAGAGGAAATTGCATTTTTATCTTTACTGCTAACTGATCATAACAAGTAATCGTGTGAATCAAAATTTCAAATGCCTGCCTTTGAGCTCAATACTGAAACTCTGTTCATGTTTGTAATGTAATTGAGAATTGCATTTTACATAATGACGCACGTACCCCTAGGGATGTTAACGCCGTGGTTAATTAGATGTCAATCACCGAGAAATGTAGTTAGAACAAAGCGTATCCACATTGCGCAGGTAGTACCTACACTGTCTGTCAGACTAGCAACCAAACTGACAGGGAAGTTACCTACAAACATACCAAACGTTAATGCACAATTTTGGAAACGTGCGGTCGCTCAATTTATTCCCACTAATACAAATCCGTTGAAATAAATATTAAACGCAGTTCGCATGTATTAACATTAATTATTAAGTTAATCGCAGCGGTTAATGTGGGAAATATTCCATGGATTTGTATAACCACAGATTAGAATCAGCCTGTTGGGCTTCAGCCGTAATAAAGTTGGTTGATCTCACAATAATCGTTTGAAATACGTGAGAGGACCTCTTTAACGAAACAATAACATCTGAACTTAAACACAAAGTCCAGGTATAATAAAAGGAACATAAAATTACTAAAGTACCAACGCATATGTACGACACGAGAAAATTATAAAGTAAAAGTAATGCTGTCATTCCAAACGGCTACGTAACACGTTTCAGGGGAGCTTTAAAATACCTTAAAATGTTGGAGCGTTCAAGTAATTTCCATCGTACGACAGTGAGTGCCGCTTGTACACGGAAAGTTGACGACACACAATGTTACACGTGTGAGAATTTGTTAGATTCGTGACAAGTTTTCTTAATCGCTTATAATATTTTTATTAACACTTTATACCCATTTTGTTTCGTTCGTACAGGAAATTGTAACCCATTTCATATATCGCGGTAGAAAAGTGTCAATCTTCATATGTAGTTGCCTGGATGCATACCGAAGTATAACACTTTCAACAATATATTACCAAATGTAAGCGTGATATGAAAGTAGTTTCTAACCGTATGTACCTGCAACGACTTCCATTGCATTGAAGTTAGGTATAGATTTCTTACATGATCTAGTTCTTCTACCTTAGTTTAAATAGCCGCACGGTCAATTAAGATCATATTTAATCAATTCCCGCAGTCTCCAACAAACGAACCAGGCATAGGTATGTTGTACTGCCATTACGTTCAGAAACTTTAGGAGATAACGATATTTACCAATTCCCAAGTCAACCCGGAATATCTGGTAACAGTGCAATAAATTTAGTTCAGATGAGACTTGAGTAACAAACTTACACAGATTTGATAAAACCCGTTCCAATACATAAGAGCTTACACTTCGTTATCGTCAATAGCGGCAATATGTTTTGCGCCCACTCCCGGCGTTTAAGAGCTAAAATTTATCTGTGCTAATAAATTACGTGCGCCTACCCCTAACCTTGTTAAATAAACACGACGTTCGCACCACATTTTTCATTGTGAACTTCTCAGGGCCTATAGATTGCGGCACAATGTATTAGGGATACCACTCCGGAGGTGCAGCTTTTCATTGAAACCGCAGACCATGAATTACTCTCAAAGTTCCCGTGTCTCATCTCGCAGGCAACCTCGGCGCGACGAAGAGGAATGTGTCGCGACATTGTCAACTTGTTTGCAAGTAATATGCAGTTATTATGCACAAAAACGGCTAATATTCTGACAATATTGCCCTAAAGTAGAAAAAATATCAGAAATGTATTGTGGATAATTAATTGTGTATTAGGTGCGTATGTTTTTCATTAATTATGAACATAATGACGCGACAGCCCAGCTCTGTGTTTTATTATTATCAATTTAATAATTAAATAGTTCTATATCATTCTAATTTTAATTGGATCGTGGTTATTGTGCATGATTAATGGACTTTGGAGCTTTAAATTAAAACTGGTACAAAAAGGACCGAAGTATGGTATGTCATTAAAAAGTTTCTTGCTACTTTGGAATTCCAGAAAACTTAATAATAGAGAAACAAAATGAATAGGTTCCTGTGAGAGGCTTTTTGTATCGACCTCTTTGAGGCAAAGAGTAACGACCTGGTTCGGGGCCAGATTCGTAGCCGCGGGCAGGGCCGGGGCTACTTTTAAAATGAATTTTACTTTTTATTAGAAATTTTCTTGAACATTGTGGTAGAAATCTTTTAATATTTTATGCATGGATTTAACGGCGTGGGTGTGAATTTTTACGTCTTTTCTATATACGAAGAGATTCCCCGGCGAGTCGATGCAACTTTTGTTATAAGAGTGTTCAGTTTCTGAGATGCTTGAAAACGTGTAAAATCAATTGCGTATGCAACACAACTACAAATAGCTACTTTCTATCTAGAATTACTTACGGTATCTAGTAGAATGTACCACTTTCTTTTATTTTATCACTTGCATTAGTAAGTAAGAGGTTTCCCGCAGCCGTTATCCTTGAATATTTATTTAGGATCTCCAACAAAAGAAATAAACAATACATGACACATACACAGAGAGCTTTTACCATATTAAGTAGTACCACCAAGTACCACCTATGTATAAGTACTCATACTCATTTTCAGTAAGTACTTTCAATATTATTATCTTGAATTTCTATGGTAATAATCTAAACCAATAGGTATTATAAAGAAAAAACATTCGAATTGCCAAAAAAAAAAATTGTTTTTAAATACATTTATAATTATATTTTTTAATGTTTGTGTTACGCTTTCACTCTAAAACGGCTAACCGGATTTAAAACCTTACGTCACACGAACGTCACGTACGTCACGTCGTATTCAAGTGCCTGAAGCCTAAGACATTTCTCAAGTTGTACAAGACCTACATAAGACCTCTCTTGGAATATACTAATGTCATCTGGGACCCATATTTAAAAAAAAGACATTACTCTAGTTGATAATGTAAAAAGAAGGGCAACCAAGATGCCTCGCACCATGCGTAATCTACCTTACGAACAGTGCCTCAAAGACCTTATCACACTGGAACAATGAAGACAAAGGGGTAGGCTCAATGAGACGTACAAACTACTTACAGAACACTACGAAGTGCCCAGCCTTCAAGAATGATCACTTCAACCTTCAACACTCAGAATGCCAACCAAACATTTGTGTGGGCATTCCCTAAAATCATGGGAAAATACATCAAAGAGAAAGCCTTTGAAGCTATTCTTGTCTAACCGAGTTGTTACAGCAAAAGGCTTCAGGAAAATGTAGTGACGGCTCCCACAGCGAACTGCTTCAAAAATCGAATGGACAGATTAAATATCTTTAAGCTGTTTGATACACACGCTGCTGTGTGTCTAACCAAATAATAATAATAATAACCACGACTTGTATTAGGACACAGGATACTTTTTATCCCGATATTCCCATGGGATCGAAACTTAAGCGGGTGAAACCACGAGGCGCACCTAGTTAATAATAAAACTGCTTAAAAAACATAATAACGTTGCATTTCAGTTGGGTCAGGGTTACATTTTGTTGTTAATTATTTAATGACTACCTAAATCAACATTTAAATTAAAACGTGCAACCGGTTTATAGTTAATGAAGCTTAGTTTAGTGCGGTTTAGTTTTATTCATTTGCTCCAACTATTTTAAACTAATCGACGAAACTATTGATTATAATAATACGAGCCTGTAACTGTCCTGCCGCAGAGCAAGGACTTCTACACAGAGAAGGCATGAGCAGTAATCACTACGCGACTCAAGGCTGATTGGCGTTTTCAAAAAAGCGGGAGGACTTATCCCAGCAGTGGGACACAATATAGGCTAACAAAAACAAGTGTTTGTATTAATATATAGATTTAAGGATTTCCTGTATTTTCTTAAGCATGTAGGTACGGCTGCGCTTGCGATGGTGACGAAAAATATCCTCCAATAACGGATTAAGGCTCCTACAAACAGGCGCGACACGCGATAAAATCGCGCGCTACACAGTGGCTTTGTGTCGCGCGCGATTCGCGTCGCGCGTCGCGCCTGTTTGCCGGAGCATTTAAAAGTATCTTATGTGTTACTCCAGGTAATAAAGTAGCTGTGTATAAATTCATTCCGCCATTTTTGCATGATTGAGAAACAAACATACAAACTTTCACACTTATAATATTTATTACAAGTACTATAAAACTTCAATCAGTATTCGCCAACTTATTTATAATAGTCGTAAACTCCAGAAACATTTTTAAACAAATTTCAAAATACGACAATTGATTACGATAAAAAACATTACTTTCTATAAACAACGAACGGAACTCAGCAATGATCACAACATTAAATTGGCGTAAAACAAGTAGCGTATTATAATAATTGGACGCAAGTGAAGACTATTCTCGAATTGGTATGATATTTCTAAAACGTAGTTACGTAGATGTTAATTAATTAACAAAATTCACACTCGTTAATTCACACACATATTAAAGTAAAGCACACACAGTGTTCTTGCGACATTAAGGTAAACATAAAATGCGACCAAATGATTAATAATACACACGTACGTACATCTTACTTATCTACGTACACTTTCAAATAAGAAAACAAAATCCTTAAAATCAAACTTGATTTTTTGATTTTGCGAATGTGCGTACACTAAATACAACTGTATATAGTGTACGCACATTCGCAAAGCTCGAAGGCTACAAATTGAATCTAATCCATTAACGTAATAGAACGGAATCAGCTCCAAATGGACCGAATTACCTATTTTATCCATCGGCAGGAAAGTCCATCATTTTCAATCGGAGTCCGTATTGAGCATTTGAAACGTCCCCATACGTCGAACCGGTAATCTCCTAACACGGCGCCACAGTTTATCCCGCCATATATCTTGGTCTGCACCACGGTTCAAACTCATATGCTCCAAGGCAACCTACCATACTAAATTATCAATTTACCGACATCACAGCACCTGCCTAAATTGTTGCGTGCCCATATACCATTAATCAATAACTGCCGAAACTTGTTAAGCAATACAATTTTCATAATAATGTTCACATGATGACGAATTGTTTATTATAAGAAATGGTGTATTTAAGTCTAGACATAAATTCCTGAACACCTGCAGAGATAACATTTTATCATCATTTAGATATACAATAATGACGAAAATATTTTGTATAATAATTTATAATTTTCAGGCGTATTTTCAACTTATTGTTGAAGCTTTTGGTCAATTTACATAAATATCTCATTCATTCAAATCTTCATAATATTTCATGACAAAGCTATTTGACAAAGAAATAATATTAATGAATCTATTGTCAATATATAATTATATACCTGTACATTGACGTACGCAATAAGGTTCAAAATTGAAGCTGAACAATCGTAGGCTGTCTTACCTAAATATATGTTAAAACATTACTTCGCAAGCGCCGTCAGGATTCACAGCTATTTTAAAATTTGTATAAAAGTTGTATAGCAGTTTTTGTTGTTTTGTAGTGTGTGTATAAGTAATTTCATCTAGTCTCCCTATCTCAAAAAGTGTAATAATTATTTCCAAAATTTTACTCAAATATGGACTCACTTACTGAACAATTAATAAGGTAATCAATATCGATAAACATTTGGTACTTGTCAACAATTTCAATAAAAGGGCGCAATAATTCAATAATTTATTGTATACTCTATCGAGTGTTGTCACGTTATTTCTTTAAATAATTTTTAATTTTATTGCACGATATGTTATTTTCATTACAAACATGGTCCATGCTTATTGCACTTTGTGGGTCTGGGTAGTCAGAGCTGTCAATATGAAGCAACCTTCTTTTATCAGGCTTCATACTGTGATGGTCACTTGAAATGCGAATCAGCATTTATTGCGAGTCAGTACCTACGAAAAAATACTTTTCCTAGCTGTACCTACATTAAAAATGACTCTATCTTAGTATACAGAAATAATAATATGTGGAATAAAAGGAACTAATTAGACCAAAGAATTCACAAGCAATTCCGATACAAGTAAACTAAGGTTTTGTCCTTGAATGATTGCTACGACGGCTACGACTGCCTACGCGGCTACGAACAACGTAGCAAAGAGCTATGAACCCTTTTTACTCTGTATGCCGCACACTGGGGTTTATGCTTAGGATATTGACTACACCATCCTTCAATGGTTATGGATGTGTACGGTTTAACTCAGGTACATATCAAGGGCATCTGAGTATCACTCGAGTTTCAGACTTGTTTTTCACACCTTTCAGTTCGTCCGTCGTGATTAGTCACGCCCTTTATTTGTTTCATTATATTTTTACTTTGTAACTTATACTATACCTACATATACCTACGTATTCAATCATTATTATTTTCAAACTGATTGTGTACAGACGCAGCACATCAAGCTACTACAATCTGTCAAATTCCTTTAATAGATTTTCAACTTTATCGCTAAAGCATACGGTTCAAAGTTGATTGGGAAAATTTTACAATTTCGGGTAGCTTGATGTGCTGGCGTCTGTACAGCTGCATTATTTATTTTAGTTTATGCAGTAATAATATAAAGTTTTCTTATTGTTCGCGGGTGAGTTTCAGTTTCGTAACTTATGTGTTGTAGGAACTACAAGCTAAAAGATAACAGTATGATTTATTCTTTGTTTTTCCTTGTTTATTATGGAGCGTAAAACATCTCTTTTATTTTATTATATTTTGGAATAAGTTATAGTTATATAGAGACGAGGATTGTTTTATTATATTTCCTAACCGTGTGCTCGATGGTATTACCCATCGGTAAAAATGACGTAACATACAAACTTTCATCTCCTATTTTACCACTTTAGAGGATGAATATTCAAAAATCCTTCCTTCAATATGTAAGTAACTCTTGTGCAAAATTTCATACTTCAAGACCCAGTGGTTTAATGCTGTGTGTTGTGCGTCAGTGAATGTAAGACTTTTTTAATACACTTGTAATACAAATTCTGAATACATGCAAGAAGGTTTGAATTTTCTTACTATACAACATCAAAGGCTTTACCCTCAATAAGTATCTACTTCTGGTTTGAAATCTAACTCCAACTTCAAAAGCTATTGCTTTGTTTTTTTTTTTTCTATAACTTTGTCATGTCGCCTCCGATAGAACCAAACAAATAAAACGAAAATGAAAACATGTTGACAAGGTCAGCCTTACGACGAGCACGCCTACCACCTCCGGACTCTTCGCTCAGCTCCGTCTCGCCGAAAACGTCAAAAGCTGGCTCAAGCACCTGAAAAAGAGAGAGCATCCCAACACGGTACGCGGTCAGATTGTTTCCCCCGTTTGTAGCCCCATAGTATGACCGCATGATATTTTCATTGATGGATCGTGTCCATCTCATGCGCTGCATACTTCCGCCGGGAGCTGGGATCCTATCAAAGACCGGTGGGCCTCGAGGTCCTAAACTGTCCGGCGGCCGGCGTTCTCTCCGTCGACGAGCAGGTGGTGGCGTCGTGGGCAGAGAGAAATACTCGTCGCTCGAGCTCGACGCAACTGCAGCGGCTGGTGTCGTCACAGCGCTCACAGTGAGACTGGGTAACGGCGGCGGCGAGGCGGAGCTGAGCGAAGAGTCCAGAGGTGGTAGGCGTGCTCGTCGTAAGGCCGACCTTATCAACATATTTCCATTTTCGTTTTATTTGTTTGATTTTATCGGGGGCAAAAAAGTTTTATACAAACTGCCTAAGTTTGCTTATTAGCAAACTTAGGCAGTCGTCGTTCGCTTACTAATTAGTAACTAGCGTACATTCCTCGCAGGCTTTGGGTTTTGGCCTGGGGACTTTGAGGGTGAAACGTATTCAAAAATGAACAAAAAAAAAGGTAGGCAATGATTTACTTAAGAGCGAAAACTTAAATGACAATCGAAGTAGAAAAACAATTGTGAGTATTATAAAATTATGTAATAGTAATTTATTCACATATTTTCACTTCAGAACACAAACATCAGTGTAGCCCTGAATCTTGTACTTAGGAGTTCCTGTATCACAAGAGCCAAATTAGTTTTTAAGTAGTTCTAGGTACCTACCTACCTATTTTTTTAAATATAAAGATGAAAAGAAACAAAAAATGTTTTATTATCACAGAAACACATGCATATAAATAAGATACGTTCAAATATCTACTTAGTAAAACAAAAACAAAATAAAAAAAATAATAATCTACTAAATACGTCGACAGTTAATAGTAGTAAATTGAGCTGCACAATCACTGACAAATGCGTGCACTGACTGGACAGGTCCACTCAATCTGTGTGGTTCTTTCCTCAAAACACCATTTCAGACATCAATCTACATGGTCTTCACATGATCTGACCAAGATTATTTCCGGACTTTAAACTGAGTTTGTTTCGGCCTTTCTTCTCAGAGTAGTCAAATAGGAAACGCCGACCTCATCTAGTTTTTAAAATATGATATTGTGTAAAAGTGTTTGTACAAACCTAGTTTAGAAATAAAATAATTTATCATTAGTAAAGTGGCACCTTCTTTTTTCTCAGCCCCTGTTCACACAATACTATGTCGGCAATCTTTGAACGCTCTCGTACTTGGTAAAATATATTTTTACTATAACACAATACCCATGTCTGTTTTTTATAAACCGTTTGGAGTTTACTACTCCCGAAAATGATACATAATAAGAGAGCTTTCTCCAAAAATAACCGTTGACAGCCGCATAGTAAAAAAGCTCTAAAATGTCGACTTTATGCATCGCTGCGGTCTTGATAATACATATTTTACAAGGTACATGTGTATACGGTTAAAGTACATGGTGAAAAATACACTGGGCACTGATATTACCTACAGTACCCGGCATTAATATTGCACATCGACCTTTACATTATTTTGTATTTTATACAATGAATAAAAATAATTATCAAAAGAAGCAAATCATAATTGTCTTAACAGCTCCTAATAGATACCGGACTGTTTGTATTTCGTGCGACAGAGATAACGCTCTACGAAGCCGAAATTAGCCGATTGTCTCTTTCCAAAGGTCGATGTGCAATATTTATCGCCGGGTACTGTATTTATTTTATTTTATGTTAGCCTACACTGTCCCAAAGCTGAGAAAAGGCCTCCCCCAAATCCTTTCAGACATCCTTTTCTAGAGCCATCTCGATCCAACCCTTGCGGTACGTGTCTAGGCCGTCTCGCCACCTCTTGCTGGTCTGGCCTTGGCGGCGTCATCCATCGTCATGCACCCACCGTGAGACTATTGCCCAGCGGTCACTGTGCATGCGGCTGACGTGACCCGCCCAATCCCATTTCAGCTTGGCTCTGTTAATATCGAGTTAAAAAGAATGACGTTCAAACTTTTGAATTGGTATAATTATAAAAGTTCGGGGTTCCAATTGAATTTCAAATTCCACAAAACGTTACCGGGAATATTCACAAAACCGACGACAAATATTCATAAAATAACAATTTAATAGCACTAAAAAGTGTGTACGTTAATAAATTTATAACTAATATTGTCGCTGTCGGGTTAGGGTTACTGGAAACAACGGGTAGGTGCAGTATGTGATAGGCAATGTATCACTATTCACGTGTCCTGCAACAGTGTGAGCTATTGTTTGATAGTATCTGCAATATTTTATTTAACGGAGAAAGTATAGTGTGTCTCGTTATTATCAGCCATATTCAACTATTGTGGGCGTACAGTGGGTTATGTGTTGGTTATTGCGCAATAGAAAAAACCGTTTGCAGTTCAAATAAGATTATAATTTCACGAACAATTTAGTCACACTAGCAAATTACACACTGTAGGTACACGACACAACCAGATACGGAACGCTGGACAGTTTCTGAGCACATGTTGTCCGTACGATGTCCAATCTCCAAGTCCAAGTCCAAAAAAGTGAGCCCCACATCGTTCTGTCGAGCTGTTTTCTAACCCCCACGGACTCAGGCTAGACTCTGTCAAGCGCCACCAGATGGCGCTTAGCGTTCCGAATAGTCAAATGCATGACCGGATGCGACACGGCCAAACTGACTAGCGACCGTCCTCGGGCGTACCTGGATGCAATCCTGAAACAACGTTACGCAACTTCAAATATACACTCGTCCAACCTGACAAGCAGAATAAGTTTTGGCTTTGACATTGCTATCACCATTCAATTGCATATAGACTTGGACCGGACGGGTGTGTCCTTACGACTAACCGTGATGTAACGGGTAGCCCGGACTACACTGTCCCTTCGACCAATCATTTAAATACAAGTCTTGGACCGGACGGGTGTGTCCTTTCGACCATCGTGGATGGACCGGACGACACTGTCCTTTCGACCAATCACTCAAATACAGGTTTTGGACCGGACGGGTGTGTCCTTTCGACCATCGTGGATGGACCGGACGACACTGTCCTTTCGACCAATCACTCAAATACAGGGTCTAGACAAGTGTGTCCCTTCGACCAGCCCCAATGGCATGGACCGGACGGCACAGTCTTTCGACCAATCACTCAAATACAGGGTCTAGACAAGTGTGTCCCTTCGACCAGCCCCAATGGCATGGACCGGACGGCACCGTCTTTCGACCAATCACTCAAATACAGGGTCTAGACAAGTGTGTCCCTTCGACCAGCCCCAATGGCATGGACCGGACGGCACTGTCCTATCGACCAGATCACAGACAGGGTCTAGACAAGTGTGTCCCTTCGACCAGCCCCAATGGCATGGACCGGACGGCACTGTCCTATCGACCAGATCACAGACAGGGAAGCACTCGATACCCGAGTCAAAACAAAATGAAAACGACTCACCAAATTCAGTAGACAATAGATCTGTAGTTGGCTTAATGGCTGTAGTGGATGCAATCCACTGCCTCCTTGGCAGAAGTCTCGAAATTCCTCGCTCGAAAAGCACCGTCCCTGATCAGCGACCACTCGTACAGGAGATCCAAAGAGCGCAGCGCCGTCCCCCACTGCCATCCGGCTTGCACAAGTCCTTGTGTGTTAACCTGTAACCAAAAAAATCAACAGCAGTGCATGTTCCACTCGGCCAATTCTGACCAAAATTATTACTGCAGGTTCTGATGAAAATCACAACAAACTCTTTCTCTCAAAGCCGACATGTCGAACAACACCCATACTCATTCAAATAATAGGAAACTCATTAAAATATTGCAATGCTCATACTCTGACCTCCATCCGGCCTTCATCATCACACTTATAACCTCCATCCGGTCATAAGCATCAAACCAATCGACCTCCATCCGGTCTTCATCATCACACTTATAACCTCCATCCGGTCATAAGCATCAAACCAATCGACCTCCATCCGGTCACAAACAACACCATCAAGATAATCATTTCGAGCCTTTATCAAAATAATTCTTAAAGTAGGTTTGTTCAACATGTTACTTTATTTTTCCTATAACGTTACAGATTATAAGAAAACTCTTACTATGCTAGGTAATCTAAATCTTAAGTCGACTACTTAGTATTCAACTAGTCCTTGTCAGCGTTATCATTTTCGTCATGGCTAGTCTCGTCATCGTCACCTACGTGCATGTCAACGTCAGTTATTTTACGCAGTCGGTCGTGTAGAAATGTAAGAAAATCTCAAGTTGTGGCTCGCTATTCGCAACGCTTCTTATGATTCGTTTTGTGCTGAATACACGCGTTTAACCAATACCAGTTAACGCAACAACATTATTAACTCGTTTGCCACTTAATTTGGCTGCACAACTAGCTTTTACTAACGAGCATTCAGCACCAGAATAGTAACAAAACAATACAGCTGACCTTTATGTTCCAACGTGCCTGCGGGTAGTTGTACGACGCAAACATCCACTCGCCGCTGCTGCTTGCAGCGCGTGCTCCACCTCCACCTCTGCTTGGCTGCCACTTCTCGTGCACCGGGCCGCAACATGTCCAGGATTCCCTCACTTGCAGCACACGAAGGGCTTCACCGAAGGCTGCGGGCTGCTTGGCTCGATTCTTGAAGTCACTCCACGTCACTGGTAGCTCCACGTTACGTCCTTCGTACTATTTACGATAGCCACGTTGATACTGCTTCCTTTGTGCGCCTTAATGACGGCCACAAGTTGACCTCCTTGCAGTGAATTTTCAGCAAAACACAAATCAGCTGTCGTATTGTGTGCTGTTACGTTTGCACACGCGTCCTATCGCATTTTCTAATTACGGGAACACTTTTTTTTCTAACATGGCGGTAGGGCGCAACTGGCGCGTCACTGGGCAAAGGTATTTCGGCATACAGCCTATGCCCAAAACAACATTCACTATGATCGCGCATCCGTATCTGGCTTATCTGGGTTCAACTCTAACAGGTCCACACGATTATTTAAGAAGCGTTCGCAGTTTGCACTTTGTTTTTAAAAATGTCAACGGTCACTTTCACTTTTAGCGTTCTCATTTTGCGCATCAACCAACACGTATCCCACTTCTGATAACGGAGAAAGTATAGTGTGTCTCGTTATTATCAGCCATATTCAACTATTGTGGGCGTACAGTGGGTTATGTGTTGGTTATTGCGCAATAGAAAAAACCGTTTGCAGTTCAAATAAGATTATAATTTCACGAACAATTTAGTCACACTAGCAAATTACACACTGTAGGTACACGACACAACCAGATACGGAACGCTGGACAGTTTCTGAGCACATGTTGTCCGTACGATGTCCAATCTCCAAGTCCAAGTCCAAAAAAGTGAGCCCCACATCGTTCTGTCGAGCTGTTTTCTAACCCCCACGGACTCAGGCTAGACTCTGTCAAGCGCCACCAGATGGCGCTTAGCGTTCCGAATAGTCAAATGCATGACCGGATGCGACATATTCATGCTCGCATAAAGTGTCAATAAAATGAAGGTAAACAGAAATTGAATAAAAAACGCAAATACAACATAACTTTACTTATCTATTAAAAGCTTAAACCTAAGCCATATCATGATCAACCTATAACGTTAACACTACACACAGGTCTCCTCTTTGTGAGACGAAGTGGGCCATTACCATAACCACGCGAGCTCAGTGCGGGTTGGTGTATGTTGCAAATTAATAAATATAGATTTTTAGTTCTAGGATCGTTTCAGGAACATGCGTTTTTCTCACGATGTTTTCCTTCACCGTTTTGAGAGCAGTCATGATGAAATAAATCACGCAAGTAAAGTGTCTTTGTTCAAACCCGCGATACGTAATTCAGGGCTGTTACCACTGTGCCACCACTGCTGCACTGGCCGAAACAATTTTTTTTCTCATATTATTTGGCTCTTCTTCTTAGCGTATTAATGGCAAAAAGTTCAAACATCTTTGGCCCAAAATTCAGCTGCGCTAATTTGGCTCTTTGAATCCATCTATCCAGCTTATCTCAATCGCAATAGCAGGAATGCTCTTGGATCTTATCAAAAAACTGACACAAAAGGTTCGATCGATAAAAACGAAGTTGTTTTGTATTCATATACTTATGCATGCTTGTCCGTAGAACAAAGATGCATCCGGAGCCGATATTATTCTGCGATCGCATCGTAACTATAAGATCGAAGAAAGTTAGAAAAATTAAGGAAGAAGAAAGTTGGTTATCATTGCATTTCTCTATCAACTAGAGATGCAACAATAACCAACTTTCTTCTTTTTCAGTTTTCTATATTAATCGATTGACAGACACTAAACGAGACACAAAATAAATTTTATTGTTATTACGTCTAGGGGCGTTTAGTGTCCTGCAAAGTGTTAAGAAACAATTTTAGATAGCTTATAGTACAGCTATGTTGACTTGGTACTGAGTTGGATCTGTCTCCTTTACTAACGATTGATGCACGCTCTGTGTATGGCCCTAGGGACCTATTCAAGTCTGTGACAATGCATATACAAACAGTGCATACTATATCTGGTCGTATTCTGTTCAAAAGGTGGGCTCGAGAGACGATATCCTTTTGCTTAAGATAAAAGGTCTTCATATGTACCTATTTCTGTATGTCGTCATACTTCACTTTCATGTATTTTTGCAGAATGATGATCTAAAAAGTGAAGATGGTTGTCTATTTGACAAAATGATGTCGGAATCTAGAGGAAGAAATCCTTTCAAGCGGACCATCCTCTAGTTATTTTAGAGGCTGTGCTTCGACTATTTCAGTCTACGGAACAAACTAAGTCTTGTGCCCGATGTTCACGACTGCCGTATGAGATGTTAAGGTGTGAAAGCAAAACAACAATAATAAATAAACTCGCTCCATAATATTTATTTTATCAGTAAAGCCGACAATTGTCCGTATAAAAATGAAGTTAATAAATAAAAATAGCGCAGAATTAGTGCCCTGAGACAGTGAGGCGGGGTCGCGGCAGACCACGTAGGAGATGGCGGGACGAGCTGGATAGGTTCCATCAAAACTGGAAGGAGGACGCGCGGGCTCGCGAAAGATGGAAGGAGTGGAGGGAGGTCTTTGCCCAGGAGTGGGACAGCGCAGGCTAAACAATAAAAAAAAATGTCTATTATAATTATGTACGTAACTTAAATGAAAATATTACAAATTATTTTCTTTCGTTCATATACCTACTTAACAAAATAACATGAAGTTGTAGATGATATTACTAATATACTATTACTTTTGTTCCCAATAGCTTATAATGCCAATAGAATACACAGTCACGTGACCGAAGCCGAGGGCATAGCTAAATAAGTGTAGAGGTATGAGAACTGGGTGTAAAGTTCACTCATCATCATCTGCCTAGGTTTTTCCCAACCATGTTGGGGTCGGCTTCCAGTCTAACCGGATGCAGCTGAATACCAGTATTTTACATGGAGTGACTGCCTATCTGACCTCCAAAACCCAGTTACTGGGAAATACGATACCACTTGATAACACTGGTTGTCAGACTTTCGGGCTTCTGACTACCCGTAGCGACTGTCAAAGATCCACGAATGACAGCCGGGACCAAGGCACGGAGTCTAAATTTCGCTCATACGATGTTTAATTCGCGTGTAGCGATGTAGATGCGCCGCTACTAAGGTACACAAATACAAAGTCAAATAAGTATATCATATTTTCGTAGTGGAAAATGTAATTCGTAAATATTGGAATATAAGCTACTATGGAACTACCACCATTTTTGTCCATCGCACATCAGGATCCTTTATCTCAGCCACCGCTAGACGTTTCACATAAAATAAGTTACAGTTTGAACTCATAAAGCTCCAGCGCTACAAAATGAACTTAAAAGATAGATTTATCAAAGATTTTTATGTGACTTACGATTAAAAATAAAATCAAGCTAGAAAAGGAGATCAACTATTTTATACATCGATACCGCGCTTGATATTTCTTTTATTTAATACTACGACGTTGGACGTTGTTCTGTCCAAATTTCAATTTAATTCACTCAAAAACATACGCTGTAGGTACCTACATATATTTACTTGTACGAGGAAAACATAATAGTTTCAAAGTTTGTGATAGTTGAATTAGTTTTGCGTAATACTCCCTATTCTCCCGATTCTTTTTCCTGATAACTTTTCCGTGGTATGATCTTGAGTGCATACAAAAATCCCATAGCCACTTGCACGTCGCTGGGTACTGTAGTACCACAAAAGTTTTTACGGACTTACGTCAGTGGTACTACAGTGCCATTATGAGGAACGTTCGGAAACATGAACTTACGGTTGAACTACGGCTCCTTCATACATTATCTGTAGTTTTTAATACACAGAAACAAATATAGATGGCTCTGAAACCAAATGCAGTGCATTTTTCAATATCCTGTGGTTGTAACAACGACTTGAAGTCAGGCGTGTTTCGTGAACTTTCGTGTGTGAGTATGTGAAAAGTGTTAACGTAATTATGTCGTGTTTTATTGCATATTTCTAATAATGTAATATATTAAATTTTTCTAGACAATATACACGTTATAATGGTGTATAATTATCATACTCTATAACTCTCGAAAGTTGATAAATTTAGCAAAAGAAGTTGTCGAATTATGTTTGTGTTTGTTTACGTTCGGTTTCTGGTTTGTTTACGGACTGTAGAAATTATTTGTAAGAGAAATAGAGAAATTATACCATATTTTCATAAAATAAACTATTTATAATAATTAGTTATATATAACAAATCAATAACGTTTATATTTTTAACAGATTCAACGAAATTAATAATATGATACGCAGCGTTCCGGCCCGGTCCGGCCGAGGAGTCTTGTTTTGAACAATTTATTTAATCTACTTCCCATGAATGAAATACAAATCTTTTGCAATCATTTTGAAGGACATATAGTCTACTTTATTTATAATTTTTATAAGTGTTACAGATAGCATATTTTAATCACGAAAAATAAAATTGCCGGGAAATCGGAAAAAAATATTTACTTTTTTAACTTTAACATTTTTTTTAAGTATGGATATGTATGTTTGCAGCATATATTTTTATTTAAGTTTATTCTCTTTAAGCTAACGTAATCAATGGCATTTTTTTTTTTGAAATTGCTGTAATATTTTTATTTTGGCAAACGTTTTTATCGGGGAAGATCCGCGGCATTTTTGACGCGCTGGCAATCGGTTGCGTTGCGACGTAAGTCCCACATCACGGCTCGCGAACGCCGACGTGCAAGTGGATAGAAAAAAGGACGTTCAGTTTTCCCGAATTTAAAATTTTCCCGGGAAACTTTTCCAATTTTTCTTTTCAGAAAATTGGTCCAGTTGTTCTCAAAATATGCATGTGCGATGCAGGCCTCTTCTCTTCGAGAAGAGAGTAGTTGGTGGTGAGTATTTTTTTGCATTGAGTAGACAAAAATAGCCCTTAAGTCCACGATCGTATTTTGCCGGCGACTGTACATACTAGGGACAAAGCTATAACATCTTCCGCTCAAGTAAACACAAACGCAATCGTTTCCTTGCTACGTTTACATATCCATCTTGATCAAAGAAAGCAGCGTTTCCTCTAAAATACAGTTGTTGAAGAACGGAATTCTGGATCGATCCCCTATTTTTTCCCTAGGGCAATGTGAAGACATCCATTTAGCCGTGAGAGGCATCTCTAAGTAAATAAGTAAAGGACAGGTTGCAGTGTTGTTCAGCATATACGTTCCTTCTTAATACTTAGGCGTGTTATATGTATCTAACACACATATATGTGTCACCGGGTGGGACAAGCCGCGACTCAGACTGAATTATTCATGAGACATATGGACCTAAAGCAGACTGGATTTCAGACGAGAATTTTAAAATATCTATACGGAGCTTTAAAATTGAAAATTGTTTTATAAAAAAGCAATATAACATAAGGTGAACTACTCAGGATTTAATACTTGTCTAGAATTTGAATTGATTGTTTTATTGAATTTAGTTTAACACTTTCTAAGTTCTGAAATTTGTAATATTTGCTTTATTTAATGCAGGAGAAAAATTAACGTGACTTGTATTTTATAAAAATGAAAATAAAATTATTGAATTTTTTATGAAAAATAACTATTTGTTAAATAACTGTTGTTTTTATTTTTAGACTGGAAGTCGACCCCGATAATAATAACACGTAGTTGGGAAAAGGCTAGGCAGATTGATCTGACAACGAATAAAGGAAATGATAATGACGACTTCAAATTATATTTTTTATAAGTCAATATTGTATATAAAATTCCCATCAGAGTTTTTAATTAGGTAAGCTTACATTTTATAAAATTTTATTTTGGCGTTTCTGCTAGGTGCAACTAGCTTCACTTTCTGACTAACTGACCGAGTATTTAATTTTGACAATTCAAAAGTGCCTATACGGTTTAATTTTACCAACGTTCGTTGCAGGAAAAACTGGTCAATTTTAAATTCATACATTGTACATGGAATAATGAACGGTTTTGTAGTAATAAAATCACAATGAATTATGTATGGTCCGATTATTCACGCCTTTTATTCGAATTCGCGTATAAAATATTCTCATATAAAATGTTACTGAATAAAACGTTAAAGGTAAATGTGCAAGCTCCATGTATCTGTAAGTATTTAAGAGAATAACGCCGATGCACCTCCGTTCAATTTTAAAACTAGCTTGGTATTCGAACCAGACTTATGGCTTGGCCAGTATCCAGCCACAAGGGGCTTTGGGCACACGAATAAGAACAATAATTTTCTGACATCTCCATCGTCTTTTGTTTTATAAAATATTCAAATACTTTGGTTTTCTAATGTTGTAACTTTATTATTATTACTTTGTTATTATCCGTAAGTGATAGTGGAATGATTTTCACTTGTTTCGTGTTTGAAAAAATAGAACAGAGTGGCAATTCTCGTAATTTAAAGAACGTTCAAAGTCTGATCTCAGTCTCAATCTGTCAAAAATGCCTCTAATTTCCCTAAATTTTTGACAAGTTTTTGACAATAATTGTTGCTGAAATGAGATTGCGACAAGATTTTGAACGTTTTTAATTACGGGAATTGGCCCTCAGACTTGTTTCATTTTGTTTTTTTTTTTTTTTTTTTTGTTTCTTGTTTTGGCACATTGTTGTAGCAAACGTTACTGCTACGCCGCTACGATGTCGTAGCACTTTGGTAATTAGCTACGTGAGAAAAATCAGGATACAATATATAATATGCTTTTGTTAGAACCCTAAATAATAATTTTCCCATACTTTTTACACAAACAATAATCATACATTGCTACTTGCTTCTGATCTTATGTAAAGTAAAGTGAAATCATTTATTTCATAAATCAAAATTACAATATGGAGGTATCGTTGATCCCAAAGTAGGTACAGCTTGTATATGTGACGTGTGCTCAATTAAGCTGGCCTTGGCACTGCTCAACCCACTTACTCAGGCGGGTTAAAGATCAAAAGAGTTCGCAGCACAATGGCATAATGTGGTGCTTTGCACTTGGAATCTTTTTGTTACCCGACTTTTATAAACGGCATTAAGTAAGCAACAGTCTCTGAGAATTTTAATTAAGCTTAGCCATCGTGTATAATGTAAGGTAATTTATTCGATAGAATTTACGAGAAGAGTTTGATAAGAAAATTCTTTGATAAGAACCACACTACCGAGAAAGAACTTGTGCCTTTAAAACTTCTCACAGAATAAAATAAAGAAACATGGTTCACACAGACAAAGTCACAAAAAAGAAGAAAGGAACATCCATGTTTAATCAGACATTCCTTATAATATAGAACATCTTACGCCAAGAGAACGCTAATCAAAAGAAAGACAGTAAAGAAAATACAAAAAGTTCTCAACGATTCAGTTCCAACAGTTTAATAAGCTGCAAAGAAATATTACAGTACTGATAAAGACAGAATAAGAATAAAATAGTTCCGACGACTCCTGAAAGATTTTATGAGTTCAGTGGCTATTTAGCGACGGTGAATACCGGCTGGCTCGTAAAGTGCGACTTTACCTTTCTATGTCAGTACCTCAGTGGCATTCTTTAGACACGTGCTTGAACATCTGTCTTCGTGGCTTCTCGGGGTTCTTCGGACTTTCTCGTATTTTAAATTTTTCATATAGAACCTCCTCGGCAAGGCACTTTGCGGGGTGCTTATGTGCTGTTTGAATGTGAGTGGGGTTAATAATTTAATGTGACTGCTAGCCGGTGATGGACGTCATAATTGCATGATTTGTGGATGTCGTATTGGCTGTCAGTTTTACTAAGACCTATTAAGGATTCAGGAATTATACCGCCATTTAGTTTTTGCACTGGACCGATTATGAATTTAACACTTCCCTTTCTCCTAAATCCTGTAATGGTAGTACAGACGCCAGCACATCAACCTACCACAATCTGTCAGATTTTCGTAATCAACTTTGAACCTTATGCTTTAGCGATAAAGTTGAAAATCTATTAAAGAAATCTGACAGATTGTGGTAGGTTGATGTGCTGGCGTCCGTACATGTAAGTAGATAAACAAATAAATAAAGAGCCGTGGTATATAATTACCTATATCGGTTGATACTAATAATCTTCGGATCTAAAAATATAGCCTACTGTGCTAGTAATAGTATGCAATTTAAAATATATTGCAATGAAACTTTCATTACAATATCTTTTAAATTGTCACTTTTGAACCAAATGGATGGTCCGAAACATTTCAGCAAAACCTCTACTATCTCGATTACAAATTAGCACTAAGTGGGCATCGTCGCCACTGTCACTGCTTATTACACTAACAATTATCTAAGCCTTGCGAATAATAAACATTTCTCTAGCACAAAATAAAGGTATGGTTTCAAACTCGTAATAACGAGAAACACGCAACACTATAATTAAGCCTAAAGGCATAATGTTTTTGCCCTTTTTCGTCCATATGATTAATATTCATTGGTTATTTCACGTATCTTTTATGCCCCGACCGTACTGCGTACAAGTGTAAAAACAATCTGAATATATTGCTGACCGTAGCTGGGTTAGACAGGAATATTTTATGTTTTATATTATTTGAAGTTTTCAGTATATATTTAAGGTTACTAAAAATAATCAACAGCATAAGTATATTTTTATGAAAGTATAATAGGTCCCTAGATAGAAATAACCTTCGTCTTGTTAGCTATACAAGGTGACAGAGACAGCGACGCGCAAACTGAAACCATGAATTCAACACATGATTTTAGACATAGAATTTTTTTGTCGATTACCAAAAAAAAAATCTGGTGTTTCATAGAAAAATGCCAAACCTACGCGGTCTAAATGTACGCAATAGCAATTTTTTTTTTTTAATAACCGACGATGAATTTCGCAGAGGGTTTCTGATTTCTGAATCATGTACTGAATCCAAAGACTATATTATATTCTCTTTGAATTAATCAATGGTAACAGGTTACGTGTCGATGTCCCTGCCAGCCTGTATAGTTATTTAAGTTAGGTAGTACTTACATCGGGAACAATATCTCTGAATATTTGTTATTCACACCTGGCCAGTCTTCGATGTGTATAATCTAGGGTTGCCAACCGTCCTGTTTTCCCAGGACATGTCCTAGTTTTTGTAGTGTCCTGGGACGTCCTGAATAGTTTTTAAGCAGCGTCCTGGGTTTTTAAATTTTAAAATTCGCGCGCCTCTTCTCAAATTTTTACGTTACGAGCGGCCTCACGGTCGCAAGTAATTGCGTTGCCGCGCTGCCGTGCTGTTTCAAAACAAAGGCGCAACGTGCCACTTGATGATATCTCTTTCGCTCTACTATGGTCGCGCAGTGCTTACTATTCCGTCCCTTTCTTGCATTAGACATACAGAGCTAGCTATCCAGTCAGATTATTATTTAGTTTTCAACTTTTATAATTTTATTCAAATATTTTTATTAAAAAATGTGATTATTTTAATTACTTGAATTTCATTTCACCTGTTTTCACTAGATATTTATTTAACTATTGCACTCTATTAATGCGTCCTGTTTTTAAACTGAATTGTCCTGGTTTTTCCAACTTCAAATCCTGGTTTTTTAAATTTGAGGTTGGCAACCCTAGTATAATCCATCATTAACATGATCCGACAATTCTATTAGTGTAGACTTGATGACACGCCTATTTAGCTTGTAACCCAATTCTAGGCGAGTAGAAATTACTCACAAAATCTACGTATCACAACGATCTTAAATAAACGTATCACAACGAATCTTAAATAAACAGACGCCTATGCTTAATTGAAATTACCTTCACCTACACCTCACTCCATAAAAGCTATTCATTATTAATTAAATTTACACTAACACAAAACCGAGTACACACAAAGTTTCACCTCCAAAATGTCTTTAAAATAACTATTTAATTGTAAAGATCGCTTAACAACTTCAACTCACTGATGAGATTACAACCGAACGATATAACTCGTTAATTGGAGCACCTGTAATTCGCAGCAGCTCTCAAGGAGGTATATACTGTGAACGCGGCGAAGTTAATAGGAATAATGTGAGTATAAATGGGAAAAGTTAACTCATTTAGTAGCTCCTTCGCGTCCGCGAGCCGCGATCTCGACCCACCAGACGGACTCGTCTCGAATTCTACTACTTTACAATCGCCCCTTTTTGCAAAATTACACCTCCAACGTGACTAGACTTTGAACGGGCGAAGCAATCAACGGCGCCCCTCACTCTGCCTCCTAATACTGTAATTTCATTTTAATCCTTTGCACCGTCGGATTAACCCTTGTACACAATAAGTTTCGTACGTACACAGCACACGTAAGTTTTGTTTTTATTACTGAAAGGATTCGGGGCAAAGATAAATAAAGTAACGTGAAATGGATTTAACTTTAAATTAAATTGTATTGTTAATGAGTGGTCCGCCATGACGAGCATGTTGTTGAGTGAATACTGAACTTATGGAATATTTTAATTAAGTTTTGTTTCACAGTGAATGCAAATCGCTAAAATACTCTGCCGTTATTTTCATGAATTCTTTACGTTCTTTAAACAGACATTGTCCCTTTACTGTACAGCCTGGAGGCACTGGTAGAACTCACGAACTCATGGCGACATGGAGATTGCGACTGTCGCAACCTAGTGCTGGGCACGCCACAATTGCGGTGATAAGTCGGGTCTTTCAGGAGTGACTGAAGAGGCGCCACGGCGTCCACATCTTTCGCCTCATAGCCCGACGGGACGGCAATCCCATGACCGGAGAGAGATCAGGCGCAGGACCAATGGCTTAACGCGCTTTCCGAGGCACGGGTGGATATAAACCACCAACTTCCAAACTCCGGGGTGCTACTAAGAAATTCCTAATGGAAAAACCCAATACCAATTTTCCAACCTGGGAATTGTACCCAATACATAAGTTGGCACCAAAACAATAATATAAGACAATTGAAAATTGTGTGTAGGACAATTATAATTGGTAATTGTAATTAGAAGTCCCGTATAAATTCACTATACAGTACTGGAAGCTCAACACTCTTTTACCTACTATGCATTACCGCAACGCGCGATGTTCACTTTCTATTAAGACATGGCATAAAACATTTTATTTGAGAAATTCACTAAAGTATTCAGCTACGATGAATGTAACAGTGTATAAAATGTATTTTTATTGTTATATTTTATTCGTATCAAACAAAAACTTCATCTTTATAAGCAAAGTTTGGTTGAAAATCAATTCGTAGTAAAACTATGGTAGATTTTACTAAATAAAATTGTAACATCCAATAAAGTAGACCAATTTAGTAGACAACATACCGGCAGCGAACGTTTGGCATAATTAATTTCCTGCCTATCACTTCCACGAAAATATGATTGATTGAAACAAGGTTTGTTGAAATCGTTCATTGGAATACAGTTTATATTAATAAACTATCAACAAAACATTGTATTCTATTATTAACTGTAAACCACGCTTTGAGTCGGCGTCCTGAATTATAAATATAACGCAAATTTAGTTTGGTTTGTGTTATTTATGAGCTCCAAATGTCCGGCTAGAATTAAATTATGAAGCGTTCGAGCGGGCAGTGTGTGCGCACTTGACCCTGCCGACCGATGAAAATTTAACGAATGACCACCACAAAAGGAAATTGCAACCACGGCACGGAGAACGTGTTAACCCTTTACCTTGTGGCTTCTGGCAAATGAAAAGCGCCGGAGGCCCGCAGAAAAACTGCGCGAGTGGATAACACAAAATGTGTTTTATTTATCAACATAATACAAGGAGCGGCCACCAATTGTGACAGGACGTTTCGTGTTATTATTAGTCCCCTTTCAACGAGAACGGAAACCTGAAAAGTTTATGGCGGCCTAAACAGGCGTGGGATCTGGAGGCCTCGCCGCGGCACGTGACGCAACAAATAAAAGCCCACTTAATTCAGAGATCCGACTGGTAAATTTATGCCGCGCAATATCTCTTTAATGCCGGGGCCGTGACAACGCGTACATATCAACCTCCTTTCACTCAGAACGAACGCGACAAGTCGTTTGTATCAACAATCGATGAGCCCTGCCTGCGTGATGTGTCGATGCTATGTAACTACCTTGTTTGGGTCGATAACAGCTCAGTTTTATGCATAAATGTTTATTAAGTATTATTAGCGGTGCTGTAAGTAACCTTACGAATAAGGACAGCCCGAGAATAGTTTATGGTAATACAAAGTCTTGTTTATAATTACATCTCATAAATTAGTTAATTTATAAAAGGTAAACGTTCATTTTATCTAAAAAAAAAACAGACCATGAACAGTTTTCATTTATCTGAAATGGTTTCGTTTTGCTAACAGTACCTAATCCCAAACTGTTCTGTGAAAAAGCAAATTTCCCTGTGGATGGTGCGACGGATAAAAACCGCTTCTATTCAATGCTATTGAGACTGCGTTTCATTATTTTAAACGGATTTAAAATTGGTACCGACTGCATGATTTAGAAATTCGGATCGGTAGGTACCACTATTATCCGATACAATACACCTACAAAAAAATTTATTTATTGGGGTCTACACAGTACACCATCGTTTCATGGTGCATAGGACTAATTTATTATTATTATTTCTCATTCACCAATATAAAAAAAACCTTTATTGCTGGTTCTACATTGTTCTTTAAAATATTTTTCTATACTAGAAATACCTAAAACTATTTTCTTACATATCGACGTTCGGTGCACTCTTTTTTTTAAACACCTCATGTCCTTCGATAAAGGTCTAAATATTTCCATATATCTGTCTTTCGCCCTCTGAAACCACGCTGTACCTAACCAGTGAAACTTTTGTATAAATTGGATTGGGAAGACAACGTCAAAAGAGTACTTCTCTTTTGACGTCGACTTCCCAATCCAATTTATAAAAGACCGTAATGAATCATACCCTTAAACCTTTCTCATGAATCACTCCGTCCATTGGTGAAAACTGTATGAAAACCCTTTCGGTAGTTTTTGAGTTCACTTTGTCATCCCTTACCCCTTTTTCCATATCCACTAGACTGCAAGTTTTCCAGTGCTTCATACCCTGAAACAGCTGCATTTTGAAAATCCGAACGATGCCGCTCTATTAATTGGCATCATCGTTAGTCTTAAAACAAACAACAGACAAAAAGTTTAAAACTTAAAAGAAAGCCTAAATATTCTCTCCGGTAGCAATCAAGGCGCGACCTAGTTTGTCTAGACTGTTCCCAATACGCTATATTTAAAGCTGCAATCCAAAGCAGTGCCGAAATGAATAAGTTAGTTGAAAAACGTTAGTGCTACACTGTGACAGGAGAAAGGGTACAAAAATATTCCAAAAACTATTATTATATTATATAAAGCTCGATTACCACTCACTGACATAATTGTTCTCCCAGATGGTGAAGGGGGAGGTGGGTATATTTTTACAGATTCGTATAGAAGTACCTCTCACGAGTATGGGAAAAATCCCAAACCTCCCCTTTTCCACCCCACTCTCCCCCCTCCCTATCGTATCTCGGAAACTAAGAGTCCCGTGTTTTGTTGTTTTACGGATTCGTATAGAGGAGGCTCGGAAAAGTAAAATCCATTTTTCAAAGTTGCCCCCTTGCCCCCCTTCTCCCCCCCCCTCTAGGTAGATCTCGGAAGTTAAGAGACTGTGAACATTTTTTTTTTCAGATTCATATCAAGGGGCCCAGAGTTGGTCAAAATCATTTTTCAAAACTCCCCCCTCTCCCCCCCTTCACCCCTCTCCCCATCGTATCTCGGAAATTAAGAAACCTGGGTTTGGTTTTTTTACGGATTCGTATAGAGGAGGCTCGGAAAAGTAAAAACCATTTTTCAAAATTCCCCCCATTCTCTCCCCCTTCTCCCCCCTTTAGGCGGATCTCGGAAGTTAAGACTTGGAACATTATTATTATATTATACTATATAAAGCTCGATTACCACTGACTGACTGACTCACTGACATAATTGTTCTCCCAGATGGTGAAGGGGGAGGTGGGTATATTTTTACAGATTCGTATAGAAGTAACTCTCACGAGTATGGGAAAAATCCCAAACCTCCCCTTTTCCACCCCACTCTCCCCCCTCCCGATCGTATCTCGGAAACTAAGAGTCCCGTGTTTTGTTGTTTTACGGATTCGTATAGAGGAGGCTCGGAAAAGTAAAATCCATTTTTCAAAGTTGCCCCCCTTGCCCCCCTTCTCCCCCCCTCTAGGTAGATCTCGGAAGTTAAGAGACTTGGAAAAATTTTTTTTTCAGATTCATATCAAGGGGCCCAGAGTTGGTCAAAATCATTTTTCAAAACTCCCCCCTCTCCCCCCTTCACCCCTCCCCCCATCATAAGAAATACTCCTCAAAAACACGACCCCGCGAGCTGCTTGCAGCTCGCGCAACGCCCAAATACTTTTTACAAGGGTAAGAAATACTCCTTAAAAACACGACCCCGCGAGCTGCTTGCAGCTCGCGCAACGCCCAAATACTAGTTATATTATATAAAGCTCGATTACCACTCACTGACATAATTGTTCTCCCAGATGGTGAAGGGGGAGGTGGGTATATTTTTACAGATTCGTATAGAAGTAACTCTCACGAGTATGGGAAAAATCCCAAACCTCCCCTTTTCCACCCCACTCTCCCCCATCCCTATCGTATCTCGGAAACTAAGAGTCCCGTGTTTTGTTGTTTTACGGATTCGTATAGAGGAGGCTCGGAAAAGTAAAATCCATTTTTCAAAGTTGCCCCCCTTGCCCCCCTTCTCCCCCCCTCTAGAGGTAGATCTCGGAAGTTAAGAGACTTGGAACATTTTTTTTTTCAGATTCATATCAAGGGGCCCAGAGTTGGTCAAAATCATTTTTCAAAACTCCCCCCTCTCCCCTCCCCCCATCGTAAGAAATACTCCTCAAAAACACGACCCCGCGAGCTGCTTGCAGCTCGCGCAACGCCCAAATACTTTTTACAAGGGTAAGAAATACTCCTCAAAAACACGACCCCGCGAGCTGCTTGCAGCTCGCGCAACGCCCAAATACTTTTTACAAGGGTAAGAAATACTCCTCAAAAACACGACCCCGCGAGCTGCTTGCAGCTCGCGCAACGCCCAAATACTAGTTATATTATATAAAGCTCGATTACCACTCACTGACATAATTGTTCTCCCAGATGGTGAAGGGGGAGGTGGGTATATTTTTACAGATTCGTATAGAAGTACCTCTCACGAGTATGGGAAAAATCCCAAACCTCCCCTTTTCCACCCCACTCTCCCCCCTCCCTATCGTATCTCGGAAACTAAGAGTCCCGTGTTTTGTTGTTTTACGGATTCGTATAGAGGAGGCTCGGAAAAGTAAAATCCATTTTTCAAAGTTGCCCCCTTGCCCCCCTTCTCCCCCCCCCTCTAGGTAGATCTCGGAAGTTAAGAGACTGTGAACATTTTTTTTTTCAGATTCATATCTAGGGGCCCAGAGTTGGTCAAAATCATTTTTCAAAACTCCCCCCTCTCCCCCCCTTCACCCCTCTCCCCATCGTATCTCGGAAATTAAGAAACCTGGGTTTTGTTTTTTTACGGATTCGTATAGAGGAGGCTCGGAAAAGCAAAAACCATTTTTCAAAATTCCCCCCATTCTCTCCCCCTTCTCCCCCCTTTAGGCGGATCTCGGAAGTTAAGACTTGGAACATTATTATTATATTATACTATATAAAGCTCGATTACCACTGACTGACTGACTCACTGACATAATTGTTCTCCCAGATGGTGAAGGGGGAGGTGGGTATATTTTTACAGATTCGTATAGAAGTAACTCTCACGAGTATGGGAAAAATCCCAAACCTCCCCTTTTCCACCCCACTCTCCCCCCCTCCCGATCGTATCTCGGAAACTAAGAGTCCCGTGTTTTGTTGTTTTACGGATTCGTATAGAGGAGGCTCGGAAAAGTAAAATCCATTTTTCAAAGTTGCCCCCCTTGCCCCCCTTCTCCCCCCCTCTAGGTAGATCTCGGAAGTTAAGAGACTTGGAAAAATTTTTTTTTCAGATTCATATCAAGGGGCCCAGAGTTGGTCAAAATCATTTTTCAAAACTCCCCCCTCTCCCCCCTTCACCCCTCCCCCCATCATAAGAAATACTCCTCAAAAACACGACCCCGCGAGCTGCTTGCAGCTCGCGCAACGCCCAAATACTTTTTACAAGGGTAAGAAATACTCCTTAAAAACACGACCCCGCGAGCTGCTTGCAGCTCGCGCAACGCCCAAATACTAGTTATACTATATAAAGCTCGATTACCACTCACTGACTCACTGACATAATTGTTCTCCCAGATGGTGAAGGGGGAGGTGGGTATATTTTTACAGATTCGTATAGAAGTAACTCTCACGAGTATGGGAAAAATCCCAAACCTCCCCTTTTCCACCCCACTCTCCCCCCCTCCCTATCCTATCTCCGAAATTAAGAAACTTGGGTTTTGTTTTTTTACGGATTCGTATAGAGGAGGCTCGGAAAAGTAAAATCCATTTTTCAAAGTTGCCCCCTTGCCCCCCTTCTCCCCCCCCCTCTAGATAGATCTCGGAAGTTAAGAGACTTGGAACATTTTTTTTTTCAGATTCATATCAAGAGGCCCAGAGTTGGTCAAAATCATTTTACAAAACTCCCCCCTCTCCCCCCCTTCACCCCTCCCCCCATCGTATCTCGGAAATTAAGAAACCTGCGTTTTGTTTTTTTACGGATTCGTATAGAGGAGGCTCGGAAAAGTAAAATCCATTTTTCAAAGTTGCCCCCTTGCCCCCCTTCTCCCCCCCCCCTCTAGATAGATCTCGGAAGTTAAGAGACTTGGAACATTTTTTTTTTCAGATTCATATCAAGAGGCCCAGAGTTGGTCAAAATCATTTTACAAAACTCCCCCCTCTCCCCCCCTTCACCCCTCCCCCCATCGTATCTCGGAAACTAAGAGTCCCGTGTTTTCCCGTGTGTCCCGTGTTTCGTGTGTGTGTGTGTGTTTCCGAAGGCATCGCGGTTGAGGATTGGAGGCCGCGGCGGGAGAGGAGTGCCGGTATTACGGTGCGCCGCTCTCCCTACCTTCCGCGGCCTTGACGGGGTCGCCACCGTTCGATGGCGGACGCGGTGGGGCTGCAGGGGAAGAGGAGTGTCGGTATTGCGTTGGCCGCTCTCCCTATCCTCTGCAGCCGAAAATTGGCAGGCGGCGGGGCCAATGTCTTGACCCGTCGCAGGGGGGACCAAGGGTGCCCAGACACGGGGTCGTCTGGCGCCCATGTGCTGGTTTGGTCCCTGGGGTGGTCACGGCGTGCTATGTGTTCTGGTGCGCCGGTGATGGGGAGTACTCCCCAGAGGAGGGTCCGGTAACGGACGGCCGCGGCGGGTTCACGGATGAGTGCTAACGCGTGCCCGTGTTCCCGCCGTAAGCGGCAGAGGAGGACACCGTGGAGTTTTAGTGGGTTAGAGTCCCACATAACTGCACTATCTCCCCGTGGTAGTGTAGTATGCATGAGCATTTCTCCACGTGAAAAAAAAAAAAAAAAAAAAAAAAGGCCCAGAGTTGGTCAAAATCATTTTACAAAACTCCCCCCTCTCCCCCCCTTCACCCCTCCCCCCATCGTATCTCGGAAACTAAGAGTCCCGTGTTTTGTTGTTTTACGGATTCGTATAGAGGAGGCTCGGAAAAGTAAAATCCATTTTTCAAAGTTGTCCCCTTGCCCCCCTTCTCCCCCCCTTCTCCACTCCCCCCATCGTATCTCGGAAATTATGAAACCTGGGTTTTATTTTTTTACGGATTCGTATGGAGGAGGCTCGGAAAAGTAAAAACCTTTTTCAAAATTCAAACCTCCCCTTTTCCATTCCACCCCACTCTCCCCCATCCCTATCGTATCTCGGAAACAAAGAGTCCCGTGTTTTGTTGTTTTACGGATTCGTATAGAAGAGGCTCGGAAAAGTAAAATTCATTTTTCAAAGTTGCCCCCCTTGCCCCCCTTCTCCCCCCCCCCTCTAGGTAGATCTCGGAAGTTAAGAGACTTGGAACATTTTTTTTTTCAGATTCATATCAAGGGGCCCAGAGTTGATCAAAATCATTTTTCAAAACTCCCCCTTCTCCCCCCCTTCACCCCTCCCCCCAACGTATCTCGGGAATTTAGAAACCTGGGTTTTGTTTTTTTACGGATTCGTATAGAGGAGGCTCGGAAAAGTAAAAACGGAAAAATCCCAAACCTCTCCTTTTCCACCCCACTCTCCCCCCTCCCTATCGTATCTCGGAAACTAAGAGTCCCGAGTTTTGTTGTTTTACGGATTCGTATAGAGGAGGCTTGGCAAAGTAAAATCCATTTTTCAAAGTTGCCCCCCTTGCCCCCCTTCTCCCCCACCCTCTAGGTAGATCTCGGAAGTTAAGAGACTTGGAACATTTTTTTTTAGATTCATATCAAGGGGCCCAGAGTTGGTCAAAATCATTTTTCAAAACTCCCCCCTCACCCCCCCTTCACCCCTCCCCCCATCGTATCTCGGAAATTAAGAAACCTGGGTTTTGTTTTTTTACGGATTCGTATAGAGGAGGCTCGGAAAAGTAAAAACCATTTTTCAAAATTCCCCCCATTCTCTCCCCCTTCTCCCCCCTTTAGGCGGATCTCGGAAGTTAAGACTTGGAACATTATTATTATTATATTATATAAAGCTTTATTATATTATATAAAGCTCGATTACCACTCACTGACATAATTGTTCTCCCAGATGGTGAAGGGGGAGGTGGGTATATTTTTACAGATTCGTATAGAAGTAACTCTCACGAGTATGGGAAAAATCCCAAACCTCCCCTTTTCCACCCCACTCTCCCCCCTCCCTATCGTATCTCGGAAACTAAGAGTCCCGTGTTTTGTTGTTTTACGGATTCGTATAGAGGAGGCTCGGAAAAGTAAAATCCATTTTTCAAAGTTGCCCCCCTTGCCCCCCTTCTCCCCCCCTCTAGGTAGATCTCGGAAGTTAAGAGACTTGGAACATTTTTTTTTTCAGATTCATATCAAGGGGCCCAGAGTTGGTCAAAATCATTTTTCAAAACTCCCCCTTCTCCCCCCCTTCACCCCTCTCCCCATCGTATCTCGGAAATTAAGAAACCTGGGTTTTGTTTTTTTACGGATTCGTATAGAGGAGGCTCGGAAAAGTAAAACCATTTTTCAAAATTCCCCCAATTCTCTCCCCCTTCTCCCCCCTTTAGGCGGACCTCGGAAGTTAAGACTTGGAACATTATTATTATTATACTATATAAAGCTCGATTACCACTCACTGACTCACTGACTCACTGATTGACATAATTGTTCTCCCAGATGGTGAAGGGGGAGGTGGGTATATTTTTACAGATTCGTATAGAAGTAACTCTCACGAGTATGGGAAAAATCCCAAACCTCCCCTTTTCCACCCCACTCTCCCCCCTCCCTATCGTATCTCGGAAACTAAGAGTCCCGTGTTTTGTTGTTTTACGGATTCGTATAGAGGAGGCTCGGAAAAGTAAAATCCATTTTTCAAAGTTGCCCCCTTGCCCCCCTTCTCCCCCCCCCTCTAAGTAGATCTCGGAAGTTGAGAGACTTGGAACATTTTTTTTTTCAGATTCATATCAAGGGGCCCAGAGTTGGTCAAAATCATTTTTCAAAACTCCCCCTTCTCCCCCCCTTCACCCCTCCCCGCATCGTATCTCGGAAATTAAAAAACCTGCGTTTTGTTTTTTTACGGATTCGTATAGAGGAGGCTCGGAAAAGTAAAAACCATTTTTCAAAGTTGCCCCCCTTGCCCCCCTTCTCCCCCCCTCTAGAGGTAGATCTCGGAAGTTAAGAGACTTGGAACATTTTTTTTTTCAGATTCATATGAAGAAGCCCAGAGTTGGTCAAAATCATTTTTCAAAACTCCCACGTCTCCCCCCCTTCACCCCTCCCCCCATCGTATCTCGGAAATTAAGAAACCTGGGTTTTGTTTTTTTACGGATTCGTATAGAGGAAGCTCGGAAAAGTAAAATCCATTTTTCAAAGTTGCCCCCCTTGCCCCCCTTCTCCCCCCCTCTAGGTAGATCTCGGAAGTTAAGAGACTTGGAATTTTTTTTTTTTCAGATTCATATCAAGGGGCCTAGAGTTGGTCAAAATCATTTTTCAAAACTCCCCCCTCTCCCCCCCTTCACCCCTGCCCTCATTGTATCTCGGAAATTAAGAAACCTGGGTTTTGTTTTTTTACGGATTCGTATAGAGTCGAGGCTCGGAAAAGTAAAAACCATTTTTCAAAATTCCCCCCATTCTCTCCCCCTTCTCCCCCCTTTAGGCGGATCTCGGATTACTGTCCAATTCTCAAAATTTTACAAGGGTAAGAAATACTCCTCAAAAACACGACCCCGCGAGCTGCTTGCAGCTCGCGCAACGCCCAAATACTTTTTACAAGGGTAAGAAATACTCCTCAAAAACACGACCCCGCGAGCTGCTTGCAGCTCGCGCAACGCCCAAATACTAGTTATACTATATAAAGCTCGATTACCACTGACTGACTGACATAAATGTTCTCCCAGATGGTGAAGGGGGAGGTGGGTATATTTTTACAGATTCGTATAGAAGTAGCTCTCACGGGTATGGGAAAAATCCCAAACCTCCCCTTTTCCACCCCACTCTCCCCCCTCCCTATCGTATCTCGGAAACTAAGAGTCCCGTGTTTTGTTGTTTTACGGATTCGTATAGAGGAGGCTCGGAAAAGTAAAATCCATTTTTCAAAGTTGCCCCCCTTGCCCCCCTTTTCTCCCCCCTCTAGGTAGATCTCGGAAGTTAAGAGACTTGGAACATTTTTTTTTTCAGATTCATATCAAGGGGCCCAGAGTTGGTCAAAATCATTTTTCAAAACTTCCCCCTCTCCCCCTTTCACCCCTCCCCGCATCGTATCTCGGAAATTAAGAAACCTGCGTTTTGTTTTTTTACGGATTCGTATAGAGGAGGCTCGGAACAGTAAAAACCATTTTTTAAAATTCAAACCTCCCCTTTTCCATTCCACCCCACTCTCCCCCATACCTATCGTATCTCGGAAACTAAGAGTCCCGTGTTTTGTTGTTTTACGGATTCGTATAGAGGAGGCTCGGAAAAGTAAAATCCATTTTTCAAAGTTGCCCTCCTTGCCCCCCTTCTCCCCCCCTCTAGAGGTAGATCTCGGAAGTTAAGAGACTTGGAACATTTTTTTTTTCAGAGTCATATCAAAGGGCCCAGAGTTGGTCAAAATCATTTTTCAAAACTCTCCCCTCTCCCCCCTTCACTCCTCCCCCCATCGTATCTCGGAAATTAAGAAACCTGGGTTTTGTTTTTTTACGGATTCGTATAGAGGAGGCTCGGAAAAGTAAAATCCATTTTTCAAAGTTGCCCCCCTTCCCCCCTTCTCCCCCCCTCTAGAGGTAGATCTCGGAAGTTAAGAGACTTGGAACATTTTTTTTTTCAGAGTCATATCAAAGGGCCCAGAGTTTGTCAAAATCATTTTTCAAAACTCCCCCCTCTCCCCCCCTTCACCCCTCCCCCCATTGTATCTTGAAAATTAAGAAACCTGGGTTTTGTTTTTTTACGGATTCGTATAGAGGAGGCTCGGAAAAGTAAAAACCATTTTTCAAAGTTGCCCCCTTGCCCCCTTCTCCCCCCCCCCCTCTAGGTAGATCTCGGAAGTTAAGAGACTTGGAACATTTTTTTTTTCAGATTCATATCAAGGGGCCTAGAGTTGGTCAAAATCATTTTTCAAAACTCCCCCCTCTCCCCCTCTTCACCCCTCCCCCCATCGTATCTCGGAAATTAAGAAACCTGGGTTTTGTTTTTTTACGGATTCGTATAGAGGAGGCTCGGAAAAGTAAAAACCATTTTTCAAAATTCAAACCTCCCCTTTTCCATTCCACCCCACTCTCCCCATCCCTATCGTATCTCGGAAACTAAGAGTCCCGTGTTTTGTTGTTTTACGGATTCGTATAGAGGAGGCTCGGAAAAGTAAAATCCATTTTTCAATGTTGCCCCCCTTGCCCCCCTTTTCCCCCCCCTCTAGGTAGATCTCGGAAGTTAAGAGACTTGGAACATTTTTTTTTTCAGATTCATATCAAGGGGCCCAGAGTTGGTCAAAATCATTTTTCAAAACTTCCCCCTCTCCCCCCCTTCACCCCTCCCCGCATCGTATCTCGGAAATTAAGAAACCTGCGGTTTGTTTTTTTACGGATTCGTATAGAGGAGGCTCGGAACAGTAAAAACCATTTTTTAAAATTCAAACCTCCCCTTTTCCATTCCACCCCACTCTCCCCCATCCCTATCGTATCTCGGAAACTAAGAGTCCCGTGTTTTGTTGTTTTACGGATTCGTATAGAGGAGGCTCGGAAAAGTAAAATCCATTTTTCAAAGTTGCCCCCCTTGCCCCCCTTCTCCCCCCCTCTAGGTAAATCTCGGAAGTAAAGAGACTCGGAACATTTTTATTTTCAGATTCATATCAAGGGGCCCAGAGTTGGTCAAAATCATTTTTCAAAACTCCCCCCTCTCCCCCCCTTCTCCCCTCCCCCCATCGTATCTCGGACATTAAGAAACCTGGGTTTTGTTTTTTTACGGATTCGTATAGAGGAGACTCGGAAAAGTAAAAACCATTTTTCAAAATTCCCCGCATTCTCTCCCCCTTCTCCCCCCTTTAGGCGGATCTCGGAAGTTAGGACTTGGAACATTATTATTATATTATATTATATAAAGCTCGATTACCACTCACTGACATAATTGTTCTCCCAGATGGTGAAGGGGGAGGTGGGTATATTTTTACAGATTCGTATAGAAGTAACTCTCACAAGTATGGGAAAAATCCCAAACCTCCCCTTTTCCACCCCACTCTCCCCCCTCCCTATCGTATCTTGGAAACTAAGAGTCCCGTGTTTTGTTGTTTTACGGATTCGTATAGAGGAGGCTCGGAAAAGTAAAATCCATTTTTCAAAGTTGCCCCCTTGCCCCCCTTCTCCCCCCCCTCTAGGTAGATCTCGGAAGTTAAGAGACTTGGAACATTTTTTTTTTCAGATTCATATCAAGGGGCCCAGAGTTGGTCAAAATCATTTTTCAAAACTCCCCCCTCTCCCCCCCTTCACCCCTCCCTCCATCGTATCTCGGAAATTAAGAAACCTGGGTTTTGTTGTTTTATGGATTCGTATAGAGGTGGCTCGGAAAAGTAAAATCCATTTTTCAAAGTTGCCCCCCTTGCCCCCCTTCTCCCCCCCTCTAGGTAGATCTCGGAAGTTAAGAGACTTGGAATTTTTTTTTTTTCAGATTCATATCAAGGGGCCTAGAGTTGGTCAAAATCATTTTTCAATACTCCCCCCTCTCCCCCCCTTCACCCCTGCCCTCATTGTATCTCGGAAATTAAGAAACCTGGGTTTTGTTTTTTTACGGATTCGTATAGAGTCGAGGCTCGGAAAAGTAAAAACCATTTTTCAAAATTCCCCCCATTCTCTCCCCCTTCTCCCCCCTTTAGGCGGATCTCGGATTACTGTCCAATTCTCAAAATTTTACAAGGGTAAGAAATACTCCTCAAAAACACGACCCCGCGAGCTGCTTGCAGCTCGCGCAACGCCCAAATACTTTTTACAAGGGTAAGAAATACTCCTCAAAAACACGACCCCGCGAGCTGCTTGCAGCTCGCGCAACGCCCAAATACTAGTTATACTATATAAAGCTCGATTACCACTGACTGACTGACATAAATGTTCTCCCAGATGGTGAAGGGGGAGGTGGGTATATTTTTACAGATTCGTATAGAAGTAGCTCTCACGGGTATGGGAAAAATCCCAAACCTCCCCTTTTCCACCCCACTCTCCCCCCTCCCTATCGTATCTCGGAAACTAAGAGTCCCGTGTTTTGTTGTTTTACGGATTCGTATAGAGGAGGCTCGGAAAAGTAAAATCCATTTTTCAAAGTTGCCCCCCTTGCCCCCCTTTTCTCCCCCCTCTAGGTAGATCTCGGAAGTTAAGAGACTTGGAACATTTTTTTTTTCAGATTCATATCAAGGGGCCCAGAGTTGGTCAAAATCATTTTTCAAAACTTCCCCCTCTCCCCCTTTCACCCCTCCCCGCATCGTATCTCGGAAATTAAGAAACCTGCGTTTTGTTTTTTTACGGATTCGTATAGAGGAGGCTCGGAACAGTAAAAACCATTTTTTAAAATTCAAACCTCCCCTTTTCCATTCCACCCCACTCTCCCCCATACCTATCGTATCTCGGAAACTAAGAGTCCCGTGTTTTGTTGTTTTACGGATTCGTATAGAGGAGGCTCGGAAAAGTAAAATCCATTTTTCAAAGTTGCCCTCCTTGCCCCCCTTATCCCCCCCTCTAGAGGTAGATCTCGGAAGTTAAGAGACTTGGAACATTTTTTTTTTCAGAGTCATATCAAAGGGCCCAGAGTTGGTCAAAATCATTTTTCAAAACTCTCCCCTCTCCCCCCTTCACTCCTCCCCCCATCGTATCTCGGAAATTAAGAAACCTGGGTTTTGTTTTTTTACGGATTCGTATAGAGGAGGCTCGGAAAAGTAAAATCCATTTTTCAAAGTTGCCCCCCTTCCCCCCTTCTCCCCCCCTCTAGAGGTAGATCTCGGAAGTTAAGAGACTTGGAACATTTTTTTTTTCAGAGTCATATCAAAGGGCCCAGAGTTTGTCAAAATCATTTTTCAAAACTCCCCCCTCTCCCCCCCTTCACCCCTCCCCCCATTGTATCTTGAAAATTAAGAAACCTGGGTTTTGTTTTTTTACGGATTCGTATAGAGGAGGCTCGGAAAAGTAAAAACCATTTTTCAAAGTTGCCCCCTTGCCCCCTTCTCCCCCCCCCCCCTCTAGGTAGATCTCGGAAGTTAAGAGACTTGGAACATTTTTTTTTTCAGATTCATATCAAGGGGCCTAGAGTTGGTCAAAATCATTTTTCAAAACTCCCCCCTCTCCCCCTCTTCACCCCTCCCCCCATCGTATCTCGGAAATTAAGAAACCTGGGTTTTGTTTTTTTACGGATTCGTATAGAGGAGGCTCGGAAAAGTAAAAACCATTTTTCAAAATTCAAACCTCCCCTTTTCCATTCCACCCCACTCTCCCCATCCCTATCGTATCTCGGAAACTAAGAGTCCCGTGTTTTGTTGTTTTACGGATTCGTATAGAGGAGGCTCGGAAAAGTAAAATCCATTTTTCAAAGTTGCCCCCCTTGCCCCCCTTTTCCCCCCCCTCTAGGTAGATCTCGGAAGTTAAGAGACTTGGAACATTTTTTTTTTCAGATTCATATCAAGGGGCCCAGAGTTGGTCAAAATCATTTTTCAAAACTTCCCCCTCTCCCCCCCTTCACCCCTCCCCGCATCGTATCTCGGAAATTGAGAAACCTGCGGTTTGTTTTTTTACGGATTCGTATAGAGGAGGCTCGGAACAGTAAAAACCATTTTTTAAAATTCAAACCTCCCCTTTTCCATTCCACCCCACTCTCCCCCATCCCTATCGTATCTCGGAAACTAAGAGTCCCGTGTTTTGTTGTTTTACGGATTCGTATAGAGGAGGCTCGGAAAAGTAAAATCCATTTTTCAAAGTTGCCCCCCTGGCCCCCCTTCTCCCCCCCTCTAGGTAAATCTCGGAAGTAAAGAGACTCGGAACATTTTTATTTTCAGATTCATATCAAGGGGCCCAGAGTTGGTCAAAATCATTTTTCAAAACTCCCCCCTCTCCCCCCCTTCTCCCCTCCCCCCATCGTATCTCGGACATTAAGAAACCTGGGTTTTGTTTTTTTACGGATTCGTATAGAGGAGGCTCGGAAAAGTAAAATCCATTTTTCAAAGTTGCCCTCCTTGCCCCCTTCTCCCCCCCTCTAGAGGTAGATCTCGGAAGTTAAGAGACTTGGAACATTTTTTTTTTCAGAGTCATATCAAAGGGCCCAGAGTTGGTCAAAATCATTTTTCAAAACTCTCCCCTCTCCCCCCTTCACTCCTCCCCCCATCGTATCTCGGAAATTAAGAAACCTGGGTTTTGTTTTTTTACGGATTCGTATAGAGGAGGCTCGGAAAAGTAAAATCCATTTTTCAAAGTTGCCCCCCTTCCCCCCTTCTCCCCCCCTCTAGAGGTAGATCTCGGAAGTTAAGAGACTTGGAACATTTTTTTTTTCAGAGTCATATCAAAGGGCCCAGAGTTTGTCAAAATCATTTTTCAAAACTCCCCCCTCTCCCCCCCTTCACCCCTCCCCCCATTGTATCTTGAAAATTAAGAAACCTGGGTTTTGTTTTTTTACGGATTCGTATAGAGGAGGCTCGGAAAAGTAAAAACCATTTTTCAAAGTTGCCCCCTTGCCCCCTTCTCCCCCCCCCCCCTCTAGGTAGATCTCGGAAGTTAAGAGACTTGGAACATTTTTTTTTTCAGATTCATATCAAGGGGCCTAGAGTTGGTCAAAATCATTTTTCAAAACTCCCCCCTCTCCCCCTCTTCACCCCTCCCCCCATCGTATCTCGGAAATTAAGAAACCTGGGTTTTGTTTTTTTACGGATTCGTATAGAGGAGGCTCGGAAAAGTAAAAACCATTTTTCAAAATTCAAACCTCCCCTTTTCCATTCCACCCCACTCTCCCCATCCCTATCGTATCTCGGAAACTAAGAGTCCCGTGTTTTGTTGTTTTACGGATTCGTATAGAGGAGGCTCGGAAAAGTAAAATCCATTTTTCAAAGTTGCCCCCCTTGCCCCCCTTTTCCCCCCCCTCTAGGTAGATCTCGGAAGTTAAGAGACTTGGAACATTTTTTTTTTCAGATTCATATCAAGGGGCCCAGAGTTGGTCAAAATCATTTTTCAAAACTTCCCCCTCTCCCCCCCTTCACCCCTCCCCGCATCGTATCTCGGAAATTGAGAAACCTGCGGTTTGTTTTTTTACGGATTCGTATAGAGGAGGCTCGGAACAGTAAAAACCATTTTTTAAAATTCAAACCTCCCCTTTTCCATTCCACCCCACTCTCCCCCATCCCTATCGTATCTCGGAAACTAAGAGTCCCGTGTTTTGTTGTTTTACGGATTCGTATAGAGGAGGCTCGGAAAAGTAAAATCCATTTTTCAAAGTTGCCCCCCTTGCCCCCCTTCTCCCCCCCTCTAGGTAAATCTCGGAAGTAAAGAGACTCGGAACATTTTTATTTTCAGATTCATATCAAGGGGCCCAGAGTTGGTCAAAATCATTTTTCAAAACTCCCCCCTCTCCCCCCCTTCTCCCCTCCCCCCATCGTATCTCGGACATTAAGAAACCTGGGTTTTGTTTTTTTACGGATTCGTATAGAGGAGACTCGGAAAAGTAAAAACCATTTTTCAAAATTCCCCGCATTCTCTCCCCCTTCTCCCCCCTTTAGGCGGATCTCGGAAGTTAGGACTTGGAACATTATTATTATATTATACTATATAAAACTCGATTACCACTGACTCACTGACATAATTGTTCTCCCAGATGGTGAAGGGGGAGGTGGGTATATTTTTACAGATTCGTATAGAAGTAGCTCTCACGGGTATGGGAAAAATCCCAAACCTCCCCTTTTCCACCCCACTCTCCCCCCTCCCTATCGTATCTCGGAAACTAAGAGTCCCGTGTTTTGTTGTTTTACGGATTCGTATAGAGGAGGCTCGGAAAAGTAAAATCCATTTTTCAAAGTTGCCCCCTTGCCCCCCTCTCCCCCCCCTCTAGGTAGATCTCGGAAGTTAAGAGACTTGGAACATTTTTTTTTTCAGATTCATATCAAGGGGCCCAGAGTTGGTCAAAATCATTTTTCAAAACTCCCCCCTCGCCCCCCCTTCACCCCTCCCTCCATCGTATCTCGGAAATTAAGAAACCTGGGTTTTGTTGTTTTATGGATTCGTATAGAGGTGGCTCGGAAAAGTAAAATCCATTTTTCAAAGTTGCCCCCCTTGTCCCCCTTCTCCCCCCCTCTAGGTAGATCTCAGAAGTTAAGAGACTTGGAACATTTTTTTTTTCAGATTCATATCAAGGGGCCCAGAGTTGGTTAAAATCATTTTTCAAAACTCCCCCCTCTCCCCTCCTTCACCCCTCCCCCCATCGTAAGAAATACTCCTCAAAAACACGACCCCGCGAGCTGCTTGCAGCTCGCGCAACGCCCAAATACTTTTTACAAGGGTAAGAAATACTCCTCAAAAACACGACCCCGCGAGCTGCTTGCAGCTCGCGCAACGCCCAAATACTAGTTATTATATTATATAAAGCTCGATTACCACTCACTGACATAATTGTTCTCCCAGATGGTGAAGGGGGAGGTGGGTATATTTTTACAGATTCGTATAGAAGTAACTCTCACGAGTATGGGAAAAATCCCAAACCTCCCCTTTTCCACCCCACTCTCCCCCCTCCCTATCGTATCTCGGAAACTAAGAGTCCCGTGTTTTGTTGTTTTACGGATTCGTATAGAGGAGGCTCGGAAAAGTAAAATCCATTTTTCAAAGTTGCCCCCCTTGCCCCCCTTCTCCCCCCCTCTAGGTAGATCTCGGAAGTTAAGAGACTTGGAACATTTTTTTTTTCAGATTCATATCAAGGGGCCCAGAGTTGGTCAAAATCATTTTTCAAAACTCCCCCTTCTCCCCCCCTTCACCCCTCTCCCCATCGTATCTCGGAAATTAAGAAACCTGGGTTTTGTTTTTTTACGGATTCGTATAGAGGAGGCTCGGAAAAGTAAAACCATTTTTCAAAATTCCCCCAATTCTCTCCCCCTTCTCCCCCCTTTAGGCGGACCTCGGAAGTTAAGACTTGGAACATTATTATTATTATACTATATAAAGCTCGATTACCACTCACTGACTCACTGACTCACTGATTGACATAATTGTTCTCCCAGATGGTGAAGGGGGAGGTGGGTATATTTTTACAGATTCGTATAGAAGTAACTCTCACGAGTATGGGAAAAATCCCAAACCTCCCCTTTTCCACCCCACTCTCCCCCCTCCCTATCGTATCTCGGAAACTAAGAGTCCCGTGTTTTGTTGTTTTACGGATTCGTATAGAGGAGGCTCGGAAAAGTAAAATCCATTTTTCAAAGTTGCCCCCTTGCCCCCCTTCTCCCCCCCCCCTCTAAGTAGATCTCGGAAGTTGAGAGACTTGGAACATTTTTTTTTTCAGATTCATATCAAGGGGCCCAGAGTTGGTCAAAATCATTTTTCAAAACTCCCCCTTCTCCCCCCCTTCACCCCTCCCCGCATCTTATCTCGGAAATTAAAAAACCTGCGTTTTGTTTTTTTACGGATTCGTATAGAGGAGGCTCGGAAAAGTAAAAACCATTTTTCAAAGTTGCCCCCCTTGCCCCCCTTCTCCCCCCCTCTAGAGGTAGATCTCGGAAGTTAAGAGACTTGGAACATTTTTTTTTTCAGATTCATATGAAGAAGCCCAGAGTTGGTCAAAATCATTTTTCAAAACTCCCACGTCTCCCCCCCTTCACCCCTCCCCCCATCGTATCTCGGAAATTAAGAAACCTGGGTTTTGTTTTTTTACGGATTCGTATAGAGGAAGCTCGGAAAAGTAAAATCCATTTTTCAAAGTTGCCCCCCTTGCCCCCCTTCTCCCCCCCTCTAGGTAGATCTCGGAAGTTAAGAGACTTGGAATTTTTTTTTTTTCAGATTCATATCAAGGGGCCTAGAGTTGGTCAAAATCATTTTTCAAAACTCCCCCCCTCTCCCCCCCTTCACCCCTGCCCTCATTGTATCTCGGAAATTAAGAAACCTGGGTTTTGTTTTTTTACGGATTCGTATAGAGTCGAGGCTCGGAAAAGTAAAAACCATTTTTCAAAATTCCCCCCATTCTCTCCCCCTTCTCCCCCCTTTAGGCGGATCTCGGATTACTGTCCAATTCTCAAAATTTTACAAGGGTAAGAAATACTCCTCAAAAACACGACCCCGCGAGCTGCTTGCAGCTCGCGCAACGCCCAAATACTTTTTACAAGGGTAAGAAATACTCCTCAAAAACACGACCCCGCGAGCTGCTTGCAGCTCGCGCAACGCCCAAATACTAGTTATACTATATAAAGCTCGATTACCACTCACTGACTGACTGACTCACTCACTGACATAATTGTTCTCCCAGATGGTGAAGGGGGAGGTGGGTATATTTTACAGATTCGTATAGAAGTAAATCTCACGAGTATGGGAAAAATCCCAAACCTCCCCTTTTCCACCCCACTCTCCCCCCTCCCTATCGTATCTCGGAAACTAAGAGTCCCGTGTTTTGTTGTTTTACGGATTCGTATAGAGGAGGCTCGGAAAAGTAAAATCCATTTTTCAAAGTTGCCCCCTTGCCCCCCTTCTCCCCCCCCTCTAGGTAGATCTCGGAAGTTAAGAGACTTGGAACATTTTTTTTTTCAGATTCATATCAAGGGCCCCAGAGTTGGTCAAAATCATTTTTCAAAACTCCCCCCTCTCCCCCCCCTTCACTCCTTCCCCCATCGTAAGAAATACTCCTCAAAAACACGACCCCGCGAGCTGCTTGCAGCTCGCGCAACGCCCAAATACTTTTTACAAGGGTGAGAAATACTCCTCAAAAACACGACCCCGCGAGCTGCTTGCAGCTCGCGCAACGCCCAAATACTAGTTATACTATATAAAACTCGATTACCACTGACTCACTGACATAATTGTTCTCCCAGATGGTGAAGGGGGAGGTGGGTATATTTTTACAGATTCGTATAGAAGTAACTCTCACGAGTATGGGAAAAATCCCAAACCTCCCCTTTTCCACCCCACTCTCCCCCCTCCCTATCGTATCTCGGAAACTAAGAGTCCCGTGTTTTGTTGTTTTACGGATTCGTACACAGGAGGCTCGGAAAAGTAAAATCCAATTTTTTTTAAGTTGCCCCCCTTGCCCCCCTTCTCCCCCCTTCTAGGTAGATCTCGGAAGTTGAGAGACTTGGAACATTTTTTTTTTCAGATTCATATCAAGGGGCCTAGAGTTGGTCAAAATCATTTTTCAAAACTCCCCCCCTCTCCCCCCCTTCACCCCTCTCCCCATCGTATCTCGGAAATTAAGAAACCTGCGTTTTGTTTTTTTACGGATTCGTATAGAGGAGGCTCGGAAAAGTAAAATCCATTTTTTTCAAAGTTGCCCCCTTGCCCCCTTCTCCCCCCCTCTAGAGGTAGATCTCGGAAGTTAAGAGACTTGGAACATTTTTTTTTTCAGATTCATATCAAGGGGCCCAGAGTTGGTCAAAATCATTTTTCAAAACTCCCCCCTCTCCCCCCTTCACCCCTCCCCCCATCGTATCTCGGAAACTAGGTAGCGGTAAAGCGAAGCGTAGCGTAGCGTAGGGATAAGGTCACGATAGCTTTCCGGTAGTAGGTAGGTCCTGAGTGGAGCGAACCTGCGAGACCGAGTTATTATTATTATTTTTATTATTATACTATATAAAGCTCGATTACCACTGACTGACTTGTAGGGTACATACCATATCATGTAGTATATTTATTTATATATATAACTTACACAACACAACACAAACAATCAAAATATTTATTTCATTTATTTATTTGTCATCGAACATTTTCACCGTCAATGCGGTTGATGACGGGCCACCAATATACATTGGACTCGCGCACGCCGAACAACGTCATTGTGACGTAGCCGGCAAGCGCCGAGGTGGGAGTGGACGAAGTGATCGGCCACTCACCTTGCCGCGACCTTTAGTCGAAACTAGACCACGCGCTACTCGGCTGCGCATGATTTCGTGACACCTCGTTCGCCTATTGTTTTAGTAATAATATCTAAATAACTGTTATTATTGTGCTGTGACTATTGTGACTGTGTGTGCCAATTATAATCTTGACTATTCTCCTTCTGACTGTTTTCTATATGTGTGTGTACGTGTATGTGTTATTCAATATAACCGTGAGTACCTACTAAGTAGCAGACTTGACTTTTATTCCTCTGCCTACTACACACCTGATAACTACTACACTGGTGACCCCAAGTAGAACACTATAATAAAAAAAAATGAGTGAGAGTGAGTCCGAGCACACCGCGTCGTCGCAGCCGGTAGGAGCAAAGCGCGTTTCCATTGAGCACGACATTTACCGTGTGTCATTGAAGTTGCCACCATTTTGGCCGGAAGAGCCGGACATCTGGTTCGCGCAAATAGAAGCGCAGTTTGAGAATGCGGGGGTGACGAATGACGTCACTAAATTTAATTATGTGGTCGGTCACCTCGACCCCCAATTTTCAAAGGAGGTGAAGGACGTCATCATGTCCCCTCCTGCCACCAACCGGTACGTCAAACTGAAGACCGAATTGGTGAAGCGCCTCTCAGCCTCCCAGGAGAAGAAGGTGAAGCAGCTGTTGATGCATGAGGAGCTGGGAGACCGGAAGCCGTCGCAGTTTCTCCGCCATCTGCAGGGGTTAGCTGGACCAAATGTGCCCGAGGACTTTGTGCGCACAATCTGGAGTAGTCGACTCCCCAGCAGTATCCAGCCCCTCCTGGCATCGCAACCTCATAGCACCTTGGAGGCATTGGCTGAGCTGGCTGACCGCGTCCAGGATATCGTCGCACCATCAAGCCACGTAGCTTCAACTTCGACAGCAGGACCCACAGTGTGTGAGATGGCAGCCGAAATCGCGGAGCTAAAGCGTGCGATGAAAGACCTGACGGTGCAGCTGCGTGACAGCCGAGCACGGAATCGTTCGCACAGCCGTGATCGCAGCACGAGACGCAACTCACGCCACCGTTCCTCAACCCGCTCCAATTCGAGCTATCGAAGACACCCAGAATGCTGGTACCACTCAACGCATGGTGAGAAGGCCAAGCGTTGCATCAAACCCTGCGACTACAAGAAGGGAAACGCCGCGGGCAATCGGTAATGGCGACAGACCATTGCCCCGCTGCTACTGGTCGCCTATTCGTCACAGACCGAAGCACGAAGACGCAGTTTCTGGTCGATACTGGAAGCGACCTCTGCGTCTACCCTCGCCGTCTGCTCAACGATCGTCGTGCACCTACGAACTACCAACTCGTGGCCGCGAATGGGACGCCCATTCCGACGTATGGTTTCCTCGACCTCAACTTAAATCTAGGACTTCGTAGAGACTTTAAGTGGCGTTTTGTGGTAGCAGAAGTTACCAAACCGATTATCGGAGTGGACTTTCTGTGTTTTTATTCTTTGACCGTTGACTGTAGGAATCAACGGCTAATAGATAGTAGCACTAATCTTTTTGCATTAGCCTCGAATCACTCAGATTCGTCTTTATTTTCAGTAAAGGTGACTTCTGGTGAAACAAGGTATCACAAAATCTTAGAAGGTTTTCCCGACATCACCCGACCCGCCGGTACACTACGCACTACACCACATAACACTGTACACCATATTCGCACGACCCCAGGCCCTCCAGTATCTTCTTCATTTCGGCGATTAGCGCCGGATAAATTAAAAATAGCTCAGCAGGAGTTCCAGCTGATGTTGGCCAATGGAACTGCAAGACCCTCAGAGAGTCCCTGGTCATCCCCACTCCATCTCGCCCCAAAAAAGGACAACGGTTGGCGACCTTGCGGAGATTACCGTATGCTCAACGCGCGAACCGTTCCAGACAGGTACCCGATTAGGCACATTCACGATTTTGCACACAGCATTTCAGGCTGTCGAGTTTTCAGCACAATCGACCTTGTGAAGGCCTATAACCAGATACCTGTCAGCCCGGACGACATCCCGAAGACGGCGATCACCACACCGTTCGGCCTGTACGAATTCCCGTACATGACGTTTGGTTTGCGCAACGCAGGCCAGACTTTTCAACGTTTTGTCGACGAGATGACGAGAGGACTGGACTTTTGTTACTGCTATTTGGACGACTTCTTGATCTTCTCCAGGACAGAAGCAGAGCACGAGGATCACCTTCGTATAATTTTCACCAGGATGAAGGATTTCGGCATGTTGATAAATACGTCCAAGTGTGTTTTCGGTGTCCCGGAAGTAACATTTTTAGGTTACCATATCTCCGAAAAGGGCACCAAACCACTTGACACTAAGGTCGACGCCATCAAGAAGTTCCCACAGCCAAAAGACGTTCGTCAGTTGCGCAGATTCTTGGGCATGATAAATTTTTACAGGCGTTTCTTGCCCCACGCAGCTCAAATTCAGGCGCCGCTTCACAATCTTTTGATCGGCAACGTAAAGGGCTCGCATCCTATATGTCTAGCAGAGAATACTTTGCAGGCATTCGAGGACTGCAAGGAAAGCCTGGCTAATGCTGCTTTATTAGCACACCCCGATTCTAATGCCAAACTCGCATTGGTCACCGATGCGTCGGATACCGCAATCGGAGGGGTATTACAGCAGCTTAGCGACGATGGATGGCAGCCATTAGCTTTCTTTTCCCGGAAGCTCAGCCCTTCGCAAGCAAAGTATTCTCCCTATGACAGGGAACTGCTGGCCATTTACGAGGCCATCAAATACTTTCGCCACATGCTGGAGGCTAGACACTTCGTCGTGTATACGGACCACAAGCCGATCAGTTTCGCATTTCATGAAAGAAAGAAAAACTGTTCGCCTCGGCAATTCCGATACCTTGACTTCATCGCCCAATTCACCACTGACATACGACACATTTCAGGCAAAGACAACGTCGTGGCCGATCCCTTATCTCGCGTGGAGGAGCTAAAAGTTCCAGTCAGTCTTGACATCCTCGCAGAATCACAGGCGTCTGATCCTGAACTGAAGAAACTTCTTCAGGAAGGGTCTTCATTAGTGCTGGAGAAAGTGCAGGTCCCTGGGGAGCGTTCAACAGTGTACTGCGACGTCAGTACAGCGTCCCCCAGGCCATTTGTACCCAAAATGCATCGGAAGCAAATTTTTGACAGCTTGCATTCTCTCAGCCACCCAGGCGTCTCAGCGACTGCCAAATTAATCGCAGAACGCTTTGTTTGGCCAGGCGTCAGGAAGGACTGCAGGGAGTGGGCACGAGCTTGCCTAGCTTGCCAGCGGGCTAAAGTGAGCCGTCACGTTTCAGCGCCTTTAGGGACGTTTCATCTCCCACGCGCCAGGTTCACCACGATCCACATTGACCTTGTGGGCCCGCTCCCAATTTCACAAGGCTTTAGGTACTGTCTCACGGCAGTCGACCGATTTACCAGGTGGCCAGAGGTCGTACCTATTGTCGACATCACTGCCGAGACAGTAGCTAAAGCACTGCTGTCCGGATGGATAGCCCGATTTGGTTGTCCAACAGACATTGTTACGGACAGAGGCCGTCAGTTCGAGTCAGCCCTGTTCGGACAATTATCTAAAATTATTGGTTTTCATCACAAGCGGACAACGGCATACCACCCAGCATGCAATGGCATGGTGGAGCGTTTCCACAGGCAACTTAAGGCGTCCATCATGTGCCATGCCAATGACAAGTGGACAGAGTCCTTGCCGTGGGTATTGCTTGGCATAAGGAGCGCATTCAAAAAGGATGTCCAAGCGTCTTCCGCCGAATTAGTATATGGCGAGCAGCTAAGACTCCCAGGAGAATTTTTTACACCAACTGATGACGGTACGACCGACATCACGGAATTTACCGCGCGCATCCGCAAGTTTGCTCAGCAAATACAGCCAACTCCAGCTGCCCGTCACAGCAATACGAGCATTTTTGTTTTTAAGGATCTGCAGACCACTGATCACGTGTTCCTCCGTGAAGACGCATTACGTGGTGCGCTGCAACCAGCCTACACAGGTCCTCACGAAGTTCTGCACAGGAGTGATAAAACTTTTAAAATATTATTTAAGGGAAAGGAGGTCACGGTCACAATAGACCGCCTAAAGCCAGCTTACGTATTGGCTGACAAAGCTGACCCCAAAGAAGATACTCCATCTCCAGTCATAAAAGACTATACCACTCGTTCCGGACGTCGAGTCAAATTTCCAGATTTTTATCGCCCTTGACGGTCTCTGGAGGGGGGTGGTGTAGGGTACATACCATATCATGTAGTATATTTATTTATATATATAACTTACACAACACAACACAAACAATCAAAATATTTATTTCATTTATTTATTTGTCATCGAACATTTTCACCGTCAATGCGGTTGATGACGGGCCACCAATATACATTGGACTCGCGCACGCCGAACAACGTCATTGTGACGTAGCCGGCAAGCGCCGAGGTGGGAGTGGACGAAGTGATCGGCCACTCACCTTGCCGCGACCTTTAGTCGAAACTAGACCACGCGCTACTCGGCTGCGCATGATTTCGTGACACCTCGTTCGCCTATTGTTTTAGTAATAATATCTAAATAACTGTTATTATTGTGCTGTGACTATTGTGACTGTGTGTGCCAATTATAATCTTGACTATTCTCCTTCTGACTGTTTTCTATATGTGTGTGTACGTGTATGTGTTATTCAATATAACCGTGAGTACCTACTAAGTAGCAGACTTGACTTTTATTCCTCTGCCTACTACACACCTGATAACTACTACAGACTCACTGACTGACTGACATAATTGTTCTCCCAGATGGTGAAGGGGGAGGTGGGTATATTTTTACAGATTCGTATAGAAGTAACTCTCACGAGTATGGGAAAAATCCCAAACCTCCCCTTTTCCACCCCACTCTCCCCCCTCCCTATCGTATCTCGGAAACTAAGAGTCCCGTGTTTTGTTGTTTTACGGATTCGTATAGAGGAGGCTCGGAAAAGTAAAATCCATTTTTCAAAGTTGCCCCCTTGTCCCCCTTCTCCCCCCCCCCTCTAGGTAGATCTCGGAAGTTAAGAGACTTGGAACATTTTTTTTTTCAGATTCATGTCAAAGGGCCCAGAGTTGGTCAAAATCATTTTTCAAAACTCCCCCCTCGCCCCCCCTTCACTCCTCCCCCCATCGTATCTCGGAAATTAAGAAACCTGCGTTTTGTTTTTTTGCGGATTCGTATAGAGGAGGCTCGGAAAAGTAAAAACCATTTTTCAAAATTCCCCCTATTCTCTCCCCCTTCATTTTTAATCCGTACAAAATCCTATAAGTGCTAAGGATTACTGTCCAATTCTCAAAATTTTACAAGGGTAAGAAATACTCCTCAAAAACACGACCCCGCGAGCTGCTTGCAGCTCGCGCAACGCCCAAATACTTTTTACAAGGGTAAGAAATACTCCTCAAAAACACGACCCCGCGAGCTGCTTGCAGCTCGCGCAACGCCCAAATACTAGTTATACTATATAAAGCTCGATTTATTATACTATATAAAGCTCGATTACCACTCACTGACTGACTCACTGACATAATTGTTCTCCCAGATGGTGAAGGGGGAGGTGGGTATATTTTTACAGATTCGTATAGAAGTAACTCTCACGAGTATGGGAAAAATCCCAAACCTCCCCTTTTCCACCCCACTCTCCCCCCTCCCTATCGTATCTCGGAAACTAAGAGTCCCGTGTTTTGTTGTTTTACGGATTCGTATAGAGGAGGCTCGGAAAAGTAAAATCCATTTTTCAAAGTTGCCCCCTTGCCCCCCTTCTCCCCCCCTCTAGGTAGATCTCGGAAGTTAAGAGACTTGGAACATTTTTTTTTTCAGATTCATATCAAGGGGCCCAGAGTTGGTCAAAATCATTTTTCAAAACTCCCCCTCTCCCCTCCTTCACCCCTCCCCTCATCGTATCTCGGAAATTAAGAAACCTGGGTTTTGTTTTTTTACGGATCCGTATAGAGGAGGCTCGGAAAAGTAAAAACCATTTTTTCAAAGTTGCCCCCCTTGCCCCCCTTCTCCCCCCCCTCTAGGTAGATCTCGGAAGTTAAGAGACTTGGAACATTTTTTTTTTCAGATTCATATCAAGGGGCCCAGAGTTGGTCAAAATCATTTTTCAAAACTCCCCCCTCTCCCCCCATCGTAAGAAATACTCCTCAAAAACACGACCCCGCGAGCTGCTTGCAGCTCGCGCAACGCCCAAATACTTTTTACAAGGGTAAGAAATACTCCTCAAAAACACGAACCCGCGAGCTGCTTGCAGCTCGCGCAACGCCCAAATACTAGTTATACTATATAAAGCTCGATTACCACTCACTGACTCACTCACTCACTGACATAATTGTTCTCCCAGATGGTGAAGGGGGAGGTGGGTATATTTTTACAGATTCGTATACAAGTAACTCTCACGAGTATGGGAAAAATCCCAAACCTCCCCTTTTCCACCCCACTCTCCCCCCTCCCTATCGTATCTCGGAAACTAAGAGTCCCGTGTTTTGTTGTTTTACGGATTCGTATAGAGGAGGCTCGGAAAAGTAAAATCCATTTTTTTAAGTTGCCCCCCTTGCCCCCCTTCTCCCCCCCTCTAGGTAGATCTCGGAAGTTGAGAGACTTGGAACATTTTTTTTTTCAGATTCATATCAAGAGGCCCAGAGTTGGTCAAAATCATTTTTCAAAACTCCCCCCTCTCCCCCCCCTCACCCCTCTTCCCATCGTATCTCGGAAATTAAGAAACCTGGGTTTTGTTTTTTTACGGATTCGTATAGAGGAGGTTTGGAAAAGTAAAAACCATTTTTCAAAATTCAAACCTCCCTTTTTCCATTCCACCCCACTCTCCCCTATCCCTATCGTATCTCGGAAACTAAGAGTCCCGTGTTTTGTTGTTTTACGGATTCGTATAGAGGAGGCTCGGAAAAGTAAAATCCATTTTTCAAAGTTGCCCCCCTTGCCCCCTTTCTCCCCCCCTCTAGAGGTAGATCTCGGAAGTTAAGAGACTTGGAACATTTTTTTTTCAGATTCATATCAAGGGGCCCAGAGGTGGTCAAAATCATTTTTCAAAACTCCCCCCTCTCCCCCCATCGTAAGAAATACTCCTCAAAAACACGACCCCGCGAGCTGCTTGCAGCTCGCGCAACGCCCAAATACTTTTTACAAGGGTAAGAAATACTCCTCAAAAACACGACCCCGCGAGCTGCTTGCAGCTCGCGCAACGCCCAAATACTAGTCTTTAAATATAAAATTCAAAGGCCTTACTGACTAATATATCAACGCACAGCTTAAACCGCTGGTCCTAGAGACATGAAATTTGGAGGGTATAGAGTAGGTATCCACTAAAAAGGGTTTGTCGAAATACCACCCCTAAGAGGGTGAATGGGGGGAGGGTGAAATTTCACGCGGACGAAGTCGCGGGCAGAAGCTAGTATTTAATATAGGCTTAGGGCTGATTAATGATTATTTGCTATATCGTATTAATAAATATTGACTTGTGTCGATAGACTTCTAGTTACATTAAATATGATTTAGGAAATTATACGGATTAAGGATGTTATGAAAGATTGATTGACTATAACTTGAATTGGGGACTGGGTAAGACATGTTTGCCACATGCCGGACCAACTGTGAGCCCAAATAGCACAGAACTGGAGCCCTGAGACAGTGAAGCGGGGTCGCGGCACAGCACGCAGGAGATGGCGGAACGCGCTGGATAGGTTCTTTCGAAACCGGAGCGGGGATGCGCGGGCTCGCGAAAGATGGAAGGAGTGGAGGGAGGCCTTTGCCCAGGAGTGGGACAGCGCAAGCTAATAAAAAAACTTTAATTTCAATTATCTCACTTTTGGGCTAAGTTCATCTCACTTTCGGGCCAAGAGTCATTATGTTATAGGCCCAAAGACTTTTCGTTCTAAGTATGCAATTTTGTTCTCTCTTTGCCTATACGTGTTCTGTGAAAACTCATGTATGATATCGGTTGTTTTGTTAGAAAAAGTACTTGATGTTCTCTAGGCGTAGCGCGGCAGCGTAAGAAATTCACTTCATTAGTTTAAAAGGCCTTGTATGTGTGCGCGGTGGAGGAGCGCTATCTGAAACAGTAAATAAGAAAAAATTGCGGCGTATCAGCAATGTCAACGCCTTATAAGAATGCTCTCTGCGACCTAAAGAACGAAATAAAACAAGGAAAACATAAAAATCTGACCCCTACAGAAATGCCACGGAAAGGAAATAAAAACTATGATACAAAACAAACCTAGCGAGGTATTGGATCTTCTGATTTGTTGTTCTACCTTTTTCAGTTCCGTTTTTTTTTCTTTGTTACAAGGAAGCCGGTTCGTAAATATGAAATGGAAATTTTGTATCAAAAATATTGAAGGTTAGCTGTTTTAGGGATAAAAAAGTGGTAAACCAGATAACCTTCTGCTTATGTACCTACTCAATTCCAACTAAATTTGTACATAAATCACCAAAATGTTTGGATTAATCAATACTAAATACACACTAGTCTATAAACTATCTTTTAATCGCCACGTTTTGTTAAAACATAGCTTCGATACAGAAAACTCTATTAGCAAAAAACGTAATTAAAAGCTCCCGCATGACTTTAACATAGCGTTAGTGCATTAAACCACTCATAAAAACGTATTCGTAGTACAGAAGGTAATATTTCAATTGCGTGACAGGGAAAGTGGAAAAGTTGCATTGCAATTAGCAATTCTAAATATGCAGTGGGTTCTAGCCTAGTTTTTATAAGCAGATAGTAACTACATGTGAGGGAATGTTTTATGGGACACTAACAGACGGAAGACAGACATAGAAAAAGCATTTCCTTGAAGAGCTTTATACATGTATAACTTGTTTTTGCATGACGTGTATGTGTATCCTTGACATGATTTCTTTCTGAGAAAAATATTGCACGCATTTCGAAGTACTTTTTATTAAAATGTCAATGTATGGGTGCACGTAAAAGGATTTGCAATGTCCGCAACAATAACCACAAACTCATGCCATTTTCTTTAGTTTTTTATTTATATGCTTGCGTAATAAATAGCACTAAAATGTTTTTATCTTTTGCAACATTATTTCGTTGCACATAATTACCACGATCAAAATGACGTTATGAGGTTTAGCTTTATTTAAAACCTTTATATTTATTGTAGCCATATCGACGGGCGCAAAGTAAAAAGAGACATCTACAAAACAGCTACTTTTCAGGAGAGCGCATAATAGGAAAAAATGCTCGCATTTTGTCAATTTTAAACCAAATTTATTGAAATTTTCATCATTGCTTCATTATTTAATAATATATCCACATGTATATTTCATTTCTTCTAATTATGTTTAAATTACGAGATATTGTAGTTGTCTGCATCTACGTTGCGCTTAAAAATATGACAACTGTGTTAACTACCACTTGGTCGTTTCTACGTGGGAATTCAAATAGATCTTCTCAGTCCATAATATCGCATTGTCGTCTCGTTTTGCCCAAATTCACCAATAATTTACGTCTTTCCATGTCTATTGTGTTGAACCCAAACTGTTTACTAATATGATAACACTTTTACACACACTTATCACTTAACAAACCAAAAAAAACAAAATTCGTGCCGGCCGACGTAGAACATGTCATCTGACTGATGACACAATATGACTGACCGCTGGTCCCCCGCGCGTCCCGCGTATAAACGGCCAGGCGGTAGTTATCCGCATCTACATCGTGCAATTTCACAAAACAGGCGTAGTTGTCTTCTTTTACGTGACAAAAGTACCAAAAATAAGGTGATATTTGTATTTTTGTTATTTTTTGCTATGTTGTAGAACATGATATTTTAAGTTAGTTTTTACAAAAAACCAAAAATCTCAAAATTGCAGTTGTCTTTTTTTACTTTGCTCCCGTCGATATAGTCGCCATTCCCAAAAATTACAACATTCCATGTGAATTTCTTCCATTCAACGTACCTAGTATAGGAAGTAGTAAACATTTGCCTGTATTTAAAAGCAAAATATTAATAGAACGTTTACCGTATTAAATGTAAAAATGTCGTACTTTATACAGGATGCTATAAAGAAACCGTGTGTCTCAGCACATTTAGAACGGCTGGCAACCCTAAACATAGCATATTGACCTAAATGCTGTCTGAGGTTGGGGCAACGAGCTAAATTTACAAGAAGCTTCGCTGAAGTGTCAGACTATCACCCAGTTTGCAACTTTGGGCCACTCGGATACACCACAGTGAGAATTCATCGTTGATATTATAGTTTACTGGTCTGTTATACCTATAAACTGCTGTGTTTGGAAAACCTATGTAGGTAGAAATTTTGCCTTACAGTAGGATTTAATTTCCTCATTTGTATTCAATTGGACTATGAAAAACCCATCCGGATAGACTGACTGGTGATGATGACTTGCGATATTTTCGATTGTAATACAGAATGCATACAAACCTACGCCATGTTATAAAAAAATAAAAGCGCATTCAGAAATGGTCACCTTCTATTTTAAAGATCACAAAGGGCGGCCTTGTCGTCTTCAAAATCAATCAATCACATTATACAAAACATAAAACCTATACCCGAAGGTAAGGAAATGGAGGCTTTTATCGAAAATTCCCTAAATCACGTGCCATGTTGAAAATTATTAAACCCATTATTTTCTTTTTAACCCTCAATAGAAGTTCAGGACGAATTCTTTAATTTTTAACTTCCTGCCCGTCTCTAGGCAAAACTTCAAAGTGATGCCGACCGAACTACCGCGCACTAATTACTGACCTCCCGTGTGTAAAACACTTAGTTCATGAAACGAGGATAATCATATTTAAGGCAGATGGGCCGTGATGACGTGACCCGGCCATCGCGTCCGTTCTTTTTACACGTTTCTGCTACTAGGCTGCAGATGCAAATAAAAAGGTAATTTTTGCTGGCGTGTTATTTTTTTTTTTTGTTTCAGGTAAGCTAATCTGACGTCAGAGGTGGTGGAAAAAGGCTACTGTTGTTTGTACCTGTGACACCTGCATGATTGGCTAAAGACTGCAAAATATAAAGTAGGTTATGCTGTCGGCAACCGAGTCAAAAATATCTGCTTGTGCTTGTTAGGGTTTGTTGACTCCCGCCCCGACCCTTGCTCGAACCAGCCCATGCAGTTTACCTTGTAACTTTAAATTCGTCCCTGATTAATTAAGATCTGATCCAGCCTGTCCCTCGCTGCCCTTCCCCAGTGACGCCCTTAGCCGATGTCCGTACCCTACAGGGGGTGCTCTTAATGTGTAGTTGTTTAGGTTAAAAGTTTTCTATCCTGGTTAGACGCCTTATTTATAAGGCGTCCACAAGATAGCCCAAGACAACCTCCTTTTTTTTTGTTTCCGGTGTGGAAAATCCTCATGGATGTCCGCCACCCTGGGGCGGACGGCGGGTCTGTCGGACTCTTACTGACTAAAAACCACCCCGGTGTTCCATCTTACACCTACGCCGGGGGTCGCGGGAACGTACGATCCTTCCGCAACCCCCGACTGGTGCTGGGCCCGCCACTGCGGGCCTCGTCGGGTCACGGGGGAGAGAGGTGTTTGATTCCCCCCGCGACGTCTAAGAGGGGGCGCGCGTGGAACACTACGCGCCGCCACCTCGGGTCCTGATGTGTGGGGGGCGACGGACGTCCCCGAGTCCGTCGCCCCTGGACCCATTTAGGGGGGCTGGAAGAGGGCGTTGTCCACCGCGCCGTCCGCCGACGCCCGGTGCGCCTGCTGCGGGCCGGGTGAGTGGACGAAATCTCCCTCTCCCTTTCCGCAGCCTCTATCTGCGAGACGACCGTTTCGCTGAAGGAAACCACCGCGTCCCAGGACTCTTCGCTGCCGACCATCGACTCGACCACGGCCGGCAGCGACAGGTCACTGCCTACTTCGGAAATGAGGGCACAGCGCGGCTCCTCCCAAGCGGCACACTCTGCCAGCGTATGCCACGCCGTGTCCTCCCGGCAGTCGACGCAGTGGTGACACCGGGCGTCCGGCTCCCTGTTTATACGACACAGGTACTTCCCGAAGCAACCATGCCCCGAGATCACCTGCGTCACCCGAAACGACAGGGAGCCGTGCCTCGTCCCGAGCCAGCGCTCGAGTACCGGCCGGACCACCTCGATGGTGCCGAGGCAGTAGGGCGTGAGAGCCTGTCCCGCCATTCCGCCACCAGGATTTCGCGAAGCTGAGACCGACGCAGCTCTATTTGGCGCTGCATCAGCCTTTCGCCTCGCGCCCGCGCTTCTTCGCGCCACCGGTACAGTGACGCGAGTATTTTCGCCTCCAAGTCCCAGGGCGGGGATCCAGCCAGTATGCAAGCCGCCTCGTAGGAGATCGTGCGATACTCCCGGACGACTCTGACAGCCATCGCTCTCTGCGGCTTTCGCAGAACTAAGACAACCTCCTTTTTTTTTTTTTTTTTTTTTTTTTCACGTGGAGAAATGCTCATGCATACTGCACTACCACGGGGAGATAGTGCAGTTATGTGGGACTTTAACCCACTAAAACTCCACGGTGTCCTCCTCTGCCGCTTACGGCGGGAACACGGGCACGCGTTAGCACTCATCCGTGAACCCGCCGCGGCCGTCCGTTACCGGACCCTCCTCTGGGGAGTACTCCCCATCACCGGCGCACCAGAACACATAGCACGCCGTGACCACCCCAGGGACCAAACCAGCACATGGGCGCCAGACGACCCCGTGTCTGGGCACCCTTGGTCCCCCCTGCGACGGGTCAGGACATTGGCCCCGCCGCCTGCCAATTTTCGGCTGCAGAGGATAGGGAGAGCGGCCAACGTAATACCGACACTCCTCTTCCCCTGCAGCCCCACCGCGTCCGCCATCGTACGGTGGCGACCCCGTCAAGGCCGCGGAAGGTAGGGAGAGCGGCGCACCGTAATACCGGCACTCCTCTCCCGCCGCGGCCTCCAACCCTCAACCGCGATGCCTCCGGTACGTACGACATCGCGGCCCGCCTCAGTTGCGATGTCGCCCAAGCGACACCGCAACCTACCTTTGGCCGCTACGTCGTCGGCTTGTCAGCAGAAGCCCTGACGAGCGGCCCCTCCTCGGGTTCCTCTTAGCTTCACCGTGGGTGTCCAAGCCACGGCTACTGAGCCCCCCCGCCTCGACAATGCGGGAACCCAACCCCCCCCCCCTCCTAAGTTAACCTGTAGTAAAAAAGGGATGTGGTACACATCGTTGTCACTGCCCTCGAAAACCATGAAAATGACACCTATGACGATAACCGGTATCCCGGTTTTGTTATCAGCAACCTCGACAACCATGAAAATGTCACCAAAAACAAAAAAAGGTACAATAAAAAAACTACGACAATCCTTTGAAAGAATACAGGCGTGATTTTATGAAGGAACCTACCGAAACTTTTTCGCACCAAAAAAAATACTAACGCAAGTTTCCTTTGGGAAAGTGGATTCGCGCAAGTGTCTTTCCCGCAAGTGTTTTTCGCGCAAGTGTCCATTCGCGCAAAAGTCCATTCGCGCAAATGTTCATTCGCGGAAATGTCTTTCCGCGCAAGTGGGTTTGTGCGAGTGTCTGTCGCGAAAATGTCTTTCTCGCAAGTGTCCTAAAAAAAGGTATGTTGACAGCACTTCGGATGAGCTCTTTTACAAGAATCGCTAACCGTGCCGCCTATCTCAGACACTGCTCAGGATGGGATGGGATAAGATCTCCTCCTAATACTGGTGCAACACCCGTGTGCTCAGCAGGAAATTTCATGACATTGCAAAGCTGAGACAATGAATTACACTTTAGATCCTGGGCATTGCTAGCGTACATTCATCCAAAATAGATGGTAGTCAGGTCTTTATTGGTCAACTGCGGAAATAACCCGTTTCCGGAAGCTTGATACATCAGCAATGAAATCCTAACTCATTCCTAAGTAGGTACATCAAGTCAATATGATTTTTGTGTCACGCCCTGATTTCTTTGACACTGGCAAAGTAGGGTAATGTGCTGTTGTATGTTTGGCAAACAGGCTAGAAAACCCAAATGAAAATATTTCACCGAGTACTGGGAAATTTATTGTATCTTTGGTAGGCTATATGAAAAGGAAAGTTTTTCATGTTTTTCTATCGAGAATTCTTTATAAGGAAGAAACCCATAAAATAAAATAAGCAATTAGTCGCTTTAAGGTGATATATTGAAAAAAATGTGTTTTTCTATTTCATATAACTTGTTAAGTATGTGGAATAGGGATTTAAAATTTTGGTATATGTTTTTTGACTCTTTGGTCTAGTATCATGTAAAAGAAATACGCGATTCAATGAATTTTTCTCGATACAAAAAAATTGCAAAGTTGTATCTATTTTTTTCCTTTTTTCAACATCACTTATTCAATGGGATTTACTTTTAAACATAGAGAATTTCATATCAAAGTTTACTCAAAGTCGTTTTAAATTTAATTCATTTAATTTGTTAAAATAGGAGTAAATTCGTTTTGGCACATACGTTGTTTTATTCCGAGCGCACGTACATTATAGCCATCTCTCTTCTTTTGCGTTTCAAAAGTAATTGCATCACTTTCGCTCGCTTAGTAGATCAGTCGCTACAATTTATTTTCGAGGTAGCGCGTTAAGGATGATTTCCACCAAACGGCTCGCATCGCATAGAATCGGAAAGGATACAAAACGAATGCGGCGACAGCCGATCGCGTCCAGCAGGATGTCGACGCATACGATCGGCTCCGTACCGTCGCTTGCAAACGTATCCATTTCTGCGCCTGTTCAAATACATAGTTTAATTCCTGCTGTGTTGACGTGTTCTGATTTTTTAAAATGGTTGAAATTGACGTAGTACTGTTGGCTATTGCAGCATTAGAAGAATAAGAAAATAATCATGAAACACAGAAGAGGAGAAGAAAAATTTGGATTGATGATTTATGGCAAAAATCGAATACGACGACAGGCGAAACGGAGCCGATCGCGCGTCGCAGCATACTGTCGGCTACGGTCGCGTGTCGCGGAAGACGCCCGCGGTTAAGCTGCTGTGCGCGGCTTGGTATAAACTTTAAATACTGTGTACACGATTTAATATCGTTTAAAGATTATAAAATCCGTTCCGATCCGATGCGATGCGAGCCGTTTGGTGGAAGTCATCCTTAAAACATTCGCAACTCATTTCTCTTCAAAAGCATTAATACGTAGTTTGCTTGGAAAATGTACAAACATGTTTTTTTATTGTGTTTTAAAGCAAGCCCAAAATTAATAAGTTTTTCTGAATGTGGGAAAATCTGTTTTAATGAACGAGCATTAAGTTTTCACACATCGCTTACAAAGTGGAAAATAAAACGAATTCAAGAAAAGATAAGAAACAAAAGCAATATAAATAAAAAATAGAAGCAAAATGACCATTGCTTTCCAGGAGTACTCATACATGACCACAAGCCGACCGCCCGAAAGCAGAGCACACAATTATTTAGGTATAACCAAAAATAAACCTTATCTCCTCGTTTCTAAGCTCAATGTCGAATGCAAAAACTTTCCAAAATGTACAAAAGCAAAATAATTCAGGAAGATTGTATTTCATATTCGACCATGCTCTCTCCCCTTCGTCATAATATAGGGTTAGGCCCTAATATATTTCTCATGTTATTTTCGAATATTCATAAAACAACTTTTACGTGACCTAGTTTTTTTGAAAGTTCTGGCAGTGTACAGCTCTGAATTTACTGCCAACTGTTCGACAGTGCAACGTCAAACCTCAGGCTTGCGATCGAAACTCTTACAGTTTTATATTCCCCAAGTTACCAGTCTCTTGTTCTCGGTGCATTTTTGTATTTCTCTGGAAAGACAACTCGCAAATTAAGATATTTGGAGAACTGATGAGATTTTTTTATTTTAAATAAATATATTTGATGACTTGTGAATTTAAAAATATACTTTATTATATACTATTTTAGTTGTAGGTATATTATTATAGCCCACAGAAATAACATACAACTTTTAGTAACCCATACGTTACAACATTCAAAATATTGTTTTGTATCCATACAAACATGACACCGCAACACAAAAGCGTATACGTCACGATACGATAAACACTTACACGATCTCGTCACTACAAAAAGCCGGTTGTTCGGTAGCAAAATCCGATTCGTCATAAAAGTATAATAATAGTGGGTCGGGGGTGCCGCAACAACGGCGGTGACCTACCCAGCGCGCGCCGCCGCGGCAGTCTTCTGTCGAGCTTTCTAATGACCCCAGGCGTTCTGTGTTGCGCGTTAAGGCACACTCAAGCCCAATAGAACCGATAAAAACTTAAACTGGATTGAAATTCAGCTTGTTTCACGCGTTGTACGCTCTACTACGGCAGACAGGCGCACTTCAGCCCTCGCCCCGCTTACAGGACAGGACGCGAAAATGGACTCTATGTCCTCCAGGATAACACCGTTTTGTAATTAACCGCGAGTTGTGTGTGTCAGCGCAAAGGAAACCTAACTGGGTGAGTACATAAATATTTCATCACAACTTTTATCGGAACTAGTTACCTAATAGAACAATGTAGACATTATGTACAAGTTTGTCAAGTGTTTTTGCTTATGTTGTCTTTAAACTGAAATGAAACTCTTTGTACTGCTTTCGATGTTGTTTGTTTTGTGTTTAGTGCTTAAATAAATTCTTTGTTTGCGCTATTCTTCAAATAAGTTCTTCTTGTAGACTGTTGAACGTTTAGATTTTTTATTGTCACTCGGAAGCAATTTCGTTTTATTTCTTTTTCAATCACTGATCTGGAAAGTATTTTATAGCGGTATTAGCTAGGTGTAGCTTCGACTGTATTAATAAATAACTCTAGAACCTGCCTGCGCTGACCTGCGTTCCATAATATGTAATTATTAATTCCAAAATACTAGAAGTGCATTATATATTAATAATCTTCAAACACTATTAGCTACTACTCTACTAAGCCGAGTATTACAGTGAAATGGAGACAGTCTCCATTTACTGAATCGAACAATATCTACATGGAATCCGGATCTGTGGTCTCACGTAATTTCATCTGTGTAATCTACTTAAGTACTGCATGTAGGTATACAATAATTAAGATACAAGGATTTCCCATCTACACAGACTAGGAGTAGGAACTATTATTCCCAATAAGTAATTCATAATAGTATATACAGGCAACAATGTACTTTAATCATGTTACTGCACAGTCGAGCCTTCTCAAGCCGGCGAAGCGTTCTGATTACACAGCATGAGTCTTTGATCTATTCATTACGTTGAGTAAACAATATAATAGACATATAATTGATAATGTTGTGCGCTATCGAGTCATTGTCTTTGATGCGGACGTGACAATACCTTTATGTTTGTTACAGGTAGAATAACAAAGGAGAAATAAAATGTAAAAAAAATCATTATAATGTAACTATGAAAAAAGTTTTACTCTTCAAGACAAGGAAAAATGAGTGCGACGTTTTGCAAATTGTTTCGTTACTGCTGGTTCTACCCTCCGTTTTGCGAGCTCAGAATACCGTGGGCTGTCCCGACTTAATAAAAACTAACAAATGTTCTTGTTATACATTTGAAGACGGTAAGATTACTGCCTGTTTGTAAATCGTTTGCGACGTGAACGTAATATTAATCAGGGATTTATTTTCAGGCTTGTTTCTTGATTGTCAGGATACTGCCTCCAAAGACATAAAAAATGCTCTTAAAAGTGTGTCTGACATACATTCACTTTCCGTTTACGACCTCGATGACAACGAAGAAGCTCTGGGACCCCATTTTATACCTCAAGGCGTTTGTATAAAGCATATTCATATGTCAAGAACAAGCATAAAAGACATCGGCGATGATACGTTTATGCCGTTGAGAAAGTGCCTTGAAACGTTAAGCGTCGTATCGAGCAAAATCAAAATTATTCCCCAGAAAGCTTTATCCGGCATGCTGAAATTGATATCGATCGATTTGACGTCTAATTATATTGAAGACATACAAAGCTACAGCTTTTATGGTCTTCCGCTTATGAAACTGAACATAAAAGGAAATGTTATTCGAGATATATCTGAATCTGCTTTCTCAAGTCTCGAGCTAACTCTCTTGGAAATCGATTTGAGTGAAAACAATCTCACTACGTTCCCTATAGAAGCTTTTGCAAAATTAAGGCACCTTCGATCTTTACGGCTAGCTTGGAATGAAATGTCATATTTTCCTATAGTCGAAAATTCTGATTTGATATCTCTAGAGTACCTAGATTTAAGTTCCAATAATTTTGAATTTATTTCAGAAGACTGCCTTAAATTTTGTCCGTCCCTAATGACATTGTCATTTCATTTTAATTTCATCAACACCATACATTATAGAGCATTTCATTCTTTAATTAATTTAATGTCTCTTGATTTAAGTCATAATAGGATAAAAATATTGAACCCCAATTTGTTTCAGAACAACAAATATTTAGAACATGTAGATCTAAGTCACAATCATTTGCACCACATCCACGGTTTGTTTTGTAACTTACCATCACTCACCGAAGTAATTTTAAGTCATAATAATATTTTGGATGTGCCAATAGACTCGTTTCTTAATTCAAAGAAGATTAATGCAATACATTTAGATAAGAATTGTATAAGTAACATTCATAGTGAGAGCTTTAGTAACTTAGAGAACCTTGATAAGCTTAGTCTAGAATATAATTATTTGAATCAAGTGCCACATAATATTTTTATAAATAATAAGAATATATTGAAACTAAGATTAGACAATAACAATTTTTCAGAATTTAATAATGACACACTAGGACCCTTAGTAAACGTAAAAGAGATAAGATTAAATAACAACAAGATTAAAGTTGTAACAAAGAGTTATTTTATAAATTCTATGAAACTAGAAGAAATTTACTTGGACCACAACGAGATTACTTTTATAGAACCAGGGACTTTTTTAGAAATGACTGATTTAAAATATCTCAGTCTACATTATAATTATATCATAGCCTTAAATGATGTTTTGCCAAAATTAAGTTCTAATTTAGTTACGCTACACTTGGAATCTAATTCATTATCTTTAATAGGCAACTTTATGTTGCAGTCACAAGAAAAATTAAATTACTTAAGTTTAAAAAATAATCGCTTAAAGTTCTTGACAAAGAACACATTTCATAATTTGAATCTCGTAACAAGGCTTGAATTAAACAATAACGACATTTCTGTCATAGAAGACTTCTCATTACAGCACCTTAGCTCTGCACGCTATCTAGATTTACAATACAATTTACTGAGCAACATTACAAATTATACATTTTTCGGTTTAACTGAAATAGAAGACTTGGACATATCGCACAACTCTATCATGTTTATTTTTGATATGGCGTTTGACACTCTAAAGAAACTACGTAGCCTGAACCTTTCATTTAATCCACTGAAAATACTCCACAAACATGTTTTCCAGCAAGGTTTGCCACTCAGTTCACTATATTTAGATAACTGCGAAATACAATTTATAGAAAACGGTACATTCGTAGGGTTGAATAATTTAAAATTACTATCTCTCAAAAATAATTCCTTAAAAGCTAGAGACTTACTATCCGTTAATATTCCCGGATTGAAATACTTAACTTTATCATTCAACGTTCTGGACTATCTCCCTGTAGATACGTTTACTCAGCTTCCACTTTTAGAAGTTCTCTATATGGAACATTGTAATATTGAACACATTTTTGAGGGCACATTCAGACATAATAGAAATTTGTTGAGACTGAACTTAGCACAGAATATAATCAGTACAATTCCTTCTATATTGTTTGACTCGCAAAACTCAGTATCGGAGTTTAATATCACTAACAACTTTTTAGATTTTGTGCCATATAACACGTTTGAAAATTTCACACATGTTGAGAGTTTAGATTTAGCAGATAACCTTATACCAAGAATAGAGTTATGTGGCTTTGAAAAATTAATTAAATTAAAATACCTAATCCTAAGGAAAAATGAAATAAGAACTATAACAGCGAGCAAGAAAATAGAATACCCTTATTTAGTACTTTTTGATATCAGTTACAATAAGTTAGATAACCTACCACTTTTCGTTTTCGATATATTTCCAAACATACAAAATATTAACATCTCGTACAATGAGATTGTGAGATTTGATTTCTTGTTGACTTATAGAAAGTTTGGTGTCACTCTTATCAATATTGATTTGAGTAAGAATCCCGAAATATCTTGGTCTGCATTGAACAGAATTAATAATAATACACTAATAGCAAATCTTTACGAATTACACATATGTGCCACGAACATGACAAACATAGATGATATCACATTTGAACTGTTCTCTAATCTACAACATCTGTATCTCAAATTCAATAAAATAAGACGTCTGTCTGTGAGCCCATTTTCCAAATTATCTTTTTTAGAAAGTTTAGACTTAAGTTTTAATAGGATTTCTCAGCTGAAAACCAGCAATTTCCGTGGACTTACTAAGTTAAGAACACTGTGTTTATCAAATAATAACATCGAATCAATAGAATCCTTCGCCGAAGAGTTGAGTAATTTGAAACTTTTGGATCTTTCACACAACAAGTTGCAAAACATTCTTAATGAAGATCTTATAAACTTGAAAGAGTTAACGGTATTGCACTTGAGCTACAACAATATCAAGTATATATCAGTAACGGCATTCAAGAACTTGAATAAAATAATAAAGATTGATTTGGAGCACAACAAGCTTCAGACAATACCTATAGAACTTTTGACATCAGTCGAAAACTACATACAAGATATATCTATAAAAGGTTTGTATTTGAGTATGTGTTGATACAATTTGAAAATAACCAAGATAATTATGTAAAACCAAATATATATTATTTTACAGATAATGTGATTCTATGCAGCTGCCAAAAAGATAATGCCTGGTTGTGGATTCAAGATCATCCCAAAGTTATAAAATCTAATTCAATAACTTGTTACAACGATGAGTATCCAAGAGAGAAATGTGACGTTCCAGTAATATCACAGCTGTCTGTGGACAGACATAAAGATAATTCTGTATCAGTATCGTGGTTCATAAGAAATCGCACAGCTATTAAAGCTTTGCAAATTTTATACTATGGTGAAGAGGGAAACACTGACGTAAGTAAACTACACTTAATACTAACTATCAATAAGGCCTTGAAAGCTAAACAAGGCATTGAAAATATATTTCTTACAGGTGAAGTCAAAATACCTTGAAAAGAGTGAAGTATCGGTTCATATTAAAGACTTAGAGCCAAATGTTAACTACGTAGTGTGTGTCATCACTCTATCCGAAGAACCAGTGGACTACGACGATGAGATAATAGTAGCTGAAGTCAATAAAACAATTGACGACAGCGCTAATTCTACAGCCAGAATCACACAGGACGTGGCAGCAGCGATACTCATGCGCTCTCCTTCCAGCGAATGCGTTTCATTTAATACATTTAGGAAGCCGGCAACAGTAAAATCCAAACCGAGTAAAAAATTTCATATATCGTCAATTTTAAATCGCCGAATGGGCTTAATAGTCGGCTGCTCGTTAGGGTTCGTTGTGTTTTTCATCATGGTTTCCATTTTGTTGTACACAAAAATTAAAGAAAGAAAAAGAATAGCCAAGTCCGACCCAGCGTGGTCTGAAATGAACGATTATCATTCAATGGCGAGTAAAGATGATATTTTGCAAAGTTCCATTACAGCTTCGACTGACAACATTTTATTGGGTATGGCAAAAAATCGTAAAAATTCATTAGATCATTTAAAGTAATCATAGATTCTAGACATAGGTAGGAAGTATACCTTTGAAGTGAACAATAAAATTCTAAATTCGATATAATTAGTAAAATATTCATATTGTTAATAGATGCTTGATTTTACGACTGTTCGCTTATGATAGCTAGATATTTAGATGTAGAACGTAGTACCTACATAGTAGGAAAATTGTAACTTTAAAACATATTGGGTAGGTAGACTAGTGATAGAACCTTAACTATGAAATAAAACTGTTGGCATGGTTATCAGTTACTTTATGAGTTTTATTTTCACCAAACAAACGGAAAATTTAAATCAAAATCTTATAAATGAATAAAAGTTATAGAAGTATGAGTAAATTAATAAATGTTTCAAAAAGATAATAAAAGGAATTTAACCGTTTCGCGAGCTCGAGATCCACCGTTAGGAAGTGGGAAATGAGTTGATAAAAGTTCTCAAAAAGCATTTTTTTGTATATTTAAAAAAGTTCGTTTTTCTTGTAACAGTGTCTCGATTATCAAGAGCCATTGAGGAAAGCAAGTCCGCCTTTGAAGTAAATTTTGAGGACGTGGCCTAGAAAATCAAATTAATTTATGTAAGTGAGCTCTTGTCGAAGAGTAAGAATATTTTATTGAGCAAATATTGTTTTAGGAAATCCATTTAAATTCTAAAGCTCATTATACTCAACATTTTCCAATTTTCATCTTAGTTTTGTTGAATCGGCAGTTATTATGTATTTAATAGGTACCTAGCTTAGCTACAAATCGTTATGAGAATTTTCGGCTAAACTTTTATATAATATGATCACCCTTTTTGTCACATATTTTCGGAGTTTAGCCTCTACATTACACAGAACATTACACAGGTACTTACTAACGACGCGATGCCTAAAAAAACATTTCATGCTACTTTCTATGAATAGCAGGGACGTATGTTTATACACAAACACAAAGATATTTTTCTTACTTTCGTTTCAAGGACTTTGTACTAAAAGTATTATTATCATGTGGAGTTTTACAAGAAATACCGTGTTGTTACCTATTTATGGAGACATTTTCAAAATGCTCATTGTGTTAAATTCTGGTACAAACTAGCAATTATTACGTTCCTAGGTACGCTTATTTCTGTCGATCCATAGTGTAACGAAATGACCTCCAATTTAAAACCAATTAGAGGCACAATTAGTATCGATTTCTTGCATCTTTTTATTACATATTTTATTAACAGTTAGGTAGTAGTAATAGTACCTATTGCGCATAGCGTAATGTTCCCACTGCTGGGACATAGGCCTCCGCTCTGTGTGAGGGAGTGGGCCGTAATCCACCACGCGGGCCCAGTGCGGGTTGCTGGATATTCCGCATCCTTTTTTACTATTCATATAAAACGTACCTGACCTGTAACGATGACCGTAATTAAACAAATAACAAAGAAGTACTAGCTCATTCTAAAAATATAATAGGAGGTTAATAGAGAAATAGAGTAGTTATGACATCTATGTAAATATCGATCGCAGATAGTAAGCCCTTGAACACGAACATGAAACTTTCAACATAATTATACATTTGACGTAATTTAAAAAGAAAATATGAATTTTTGAATATCACAAACTGAATACACGTATCCATATGAGAGACTTTAAAGGTCATTACGTCTATACATTTTTTTTTAACGACTGTTCTTATAGGGTTCTTATCTTACACTGAAATGTTTGGTATGTGTGGTACAATCAGCCTACAATGTTCTCACTTTGGGACATAGGCCTCCGCTCAGGCCATAATCCACCACGCGGGTCTACTGCGGGTTGGTGGATTTCATATGTCTTCGATATTTTCTAATAAGACATGCCGGTTTATTACGACGTTTTCGTTCACCGTTTTGAGAGTAGTGGCGATGAAATAATTTACACTAAGTGCCTGTGGTAGCCCAGTGGTCATAGTCGCGACTTACGAGTTGTAGGGCGTAGGTTCGAACCCAGTCAGGAGCTTTACTTTGTGTAAATTATATCATCACCACTGCTCTCAAAACGGTGAAGGAAAACATCGTGAGGAAACCGGCATGTCTTAGAACCATAAATTCGAAGACATTTGACATCTACCAACCCGCACTGGGCCGGCGTGGTAGATTTCGGCCCACCTCCTCTCACAGAGAGGAGCCCTGTGTCCCATTAGGGGAATATTATAGGCTGAGTATGTAAAGCGCCTGTCTGGGTTCGAACCTACGATGTAGGTCGCGACCGTTACCTGTGGGCTCCACATTTGTATGTGTGGTATACAGTCAAAACTAAAGTTAAAGTCATACCGTGTGCGCCGACCTTCTGATAGTCCGCTTTTCAAAAAAATACACATACACTTTAAAAAAAAACTGTTTCGTTTTGACCGGACAAACCTGTCTTGATTACGGTGTACGCACTGTTAAGGTCTACCAACACAAGTCAATTCTATCTTTTGCATGAAAGCCATTAGACCTGAAATGTTCATCTTCATATACAAAATATACGTTTTCAATAAGTCGTAAAAACACATAATATTATAGAAACATTCAGTAACGCATTAATAACGGATCAAAATTGTATACGTCACTTAGACTGATTGTAACCCTAATTGTCAAGTAAATGATTGGCCCGGGAGAAATGAGCTAATGTCCTCACACAATATTGACGTCGTGTCCTCCACATAGATGGGCTGTCAAGGGAATTGTCTGATAATTATCTACTCTAATTACATGGCTGTGGATTGTTTGGTGATAGAGCTAAACAATGTTAGGTACCCTTCACATCTAGTGTAGATGTTCGTGAAACGTATACGCTACACTAATGTGACGTAAACCGCTGAAACACTTTCTTTACAATCACTGCTACCCGGCTCTTGTAGAGCGTCTACGCAGTGCCTACGCCGTAGCGCAATGCTACGGCGTAGACGAAACGTAGCAAGGGCACACTTAGGTTTTATGAACCGGACCATCGAGTTTAACACCACAGTCCTAACTAACCCTCCAAAGACTAATATTTCCTCTTTTTAGAGTCACTAGCATTATTGCAAATAGGGTGTTTACAAATGAAAAGTAAAATAATAGTTTTAGTAAGTCCTAAAAGAGCCTATACCACACTTTCCGTATTTTTTTGTTTCTAACAAAGGCTGCGTTCTGAGTTGTGAAATAATCGATTTGAGCGTGCTTAAATCCGTCCCGAATTAGCGTAAGTGCGATAACGATGTCCCGTGAATCGTCATAGAAGACGTTATGGCATGCGCCATCTTGCGATAACGCCGACCATGCCTTCGAATAATATCACCGTGGGCGCTGTCAAAAATGAAAGCGTGTTTCATTGTGTGTTTTGTTTTGAGTTGCATAATATCTTTAAACTAACGTGGCATTTTCGAAATTGTGCTTCTGGCTGACAGTCACCACCTAAACAATGAAAAAGAATAAATGTGTTTATACAAAAAAATACTACTGTAATATCGTTTTGACATTGAGTAAGCACTGTGAGCGCGTTCACGAGCGTTCCAAATTGTTGACAGCCCTCAGCTGTCATAATCGTAATATCTAAATCGGAGTGCATGTGAGATGATATTAGTGCTGTGAGCGATTACAGCTAATTCGGAATGCTGCCTAAGTGGTAAGTGGAGCAACACAATTCCCATATATTGTTAATAATTGAACTTTAGCTATCAGTCCGAGTTCCAAAGCTTTAATTATAGAATTATTGAATACGCAAACCCTCGCAGTAACTTGAGAACTACCTGATCAATGATGAGGGAGTTCTATTAATTTTCAAGGCGACAAGCTCTTTGACGATCGAAGACAAAGCTATTGTGACGTATTATACCATCTTATTATGGATCCTCTAATCAACTGTAAGGTTGGTACCGACGCGTTATTGCCTTGAACGCAAATTGACTTGACATTAGTTCGACAAATTCGGGCGTAAACTAATCAACCAACAATCAAGCAAACTCGAGTCTCTAAATTTGTTATTTGACTATATAACTCTGTCTATCTTCGTATCAAGACAATTTCATATGAAGTTAAACAATTTCTTTGTTTTCAAAACACCAAACAATGGATATTTTGTTCATAATCATAATTTTATTAATGATTCCCAACGTGAAAAGTACTTTTTAAGAGTTATTTTTTACAATTAAAAAATACAAAAATTATTTGCCAGTTTTGATACAAAATTTCCAAGTAACCCAAGTAACCGAAAGTACCTAAAATCTTACTAAAGAATGTCGGAAAATTAGGCCATTTTTGTTTCCTCTTTTAGAAACTCAAATGAGGAGGAAAATAGATTAATCCGGTGTATATATTTTCGTAAACCTCTTTATGCGAAGGCCCAAATTATTAATATGGCACAGAAAATTAGAAAAGAAAAGTAAATGAACCAGGATTTGCGTGCTGCGGCTGTAATCTTGATAAAATGGTACAGCTGTTTAATGCGTGAAATAAATTCGAAATGAACTCACAAACATTTAATGAACTGCGGAACCCATGAAAGGTAGTCCTACATTCTGGCTTATAAAACATTTTTTTTATGTAGGTAGGTATAGTCACATTTTTCTTGATTTATGCTTACGATACTACATATTATTAGGAGAAACGTGACCTTGCAAAGCTTAAAACGACAATATTATTATTATTGTGGCACGTAATAGTTGTCCTACGATAAATTAGGGTCAAACATCATATTTATAATAACGACTACATAATAAAGCCAATGTTATGCGCCGACACAAAATGTAAGTTTATTTATTCACTCGGTGAAAACACAAAGTCCTACATGAAATATTCATAAGGATTTAATTCGCCCACTAAAATGAAACCCACCGAGATTACTTGACAGATCTCTACATCACGTTGGCATTATTGTATTATCAAGTAATATTGGCTAAGCAGAAATTAACGTTGAAGATGTATTCTAAATCATGAACTAAGAATTTTTATTTACAATTCAATAGGTAGGTTCCTACTCCATTTAGTCAGTCCGTAACGAATATGAACAATCGATTTATAATCAATTTCTCCATCGGCCATAAAGTAAATTGGAAAAATCGGGAGACGGTCCTTTCATTCCATATTTACATTTTAAAGACTTTTTGTTATCTTATTTTCCTCAAGGACAGTGGTCCTGGTCCTTCGATAAATTAAAATAGCAGAATGTCTTCCAATTCGATTAATCGACCTTTGACGTACTAAGGCTTTTAAATATTTATGTAGTAATTAATTCTAAGATGAGTTAATGTCATTATCGTTATTTCGAAATTCTAGGATTATTATTAATCACGTATTGTTAGGAAATTATATTCATTTGATCGCTGTGTTTTGTGTTTCTTGGGCATTCTCCATTAGAATTGTCTTTCTCCCATTGCTGTTTATGAAAACATTACTTTTCACGTTAAAATTAAACAAAATAATCTTAAAAAAACGTGAATCTTTTGCTAAAATATAACCGAAAGTATAAAAGATAAACAACAAAAAATATAGCTCGAACGTGATATTCTCGGTATTACTAGGCTACACCAAAGCAGTGCCTCCAAGTTAAGGCTTGGAACAAAATAATTTCTTTTTATTTCATTTTTAGTCCAACGATCGTTGCGTGTTAGTAGTGCGTTATGAAAACTATACTTGACCCGTTTTTGTAACCTCTCGAGGCAACCTCTGAGCTGGTTTGATATCTAATTATAATTCGAGGCAAACTTTTCATGTTTATTTAAAGTTGGTACCTCAGCTTTTCATATGAAGTTAAAATAGCACCTTTTTCATTTAAAATGCTTAATTAGTGTCTAATTAGAAGTGCCCAAATGAGATCGACTGATAAAAATGAAATAGTAATAAAATAGTTGACAGGCTCAGCATAAAAAAAAATGTTTTTCTAGTTAGTTTATTCTAAGGTCACGTATATTCGTACTACAGAACGAATGGTATCTTTTCATGAAAATACATACCTACTTTAAAAAGTGAAAATGAGTCGGTTTAACTTTACAAAATAATAAATAACAAACAGCTATGTTGGTTTGGTAAAACCATTTTCATTTTGATTAAAAAAAGGTTAATCCCACTTCAACCAATCGGCCAAAAAATCACAATACAAAAATATCACAGACGAGATCCGATCAAAACACAATAAATTATCTCAATTCGAACGGCATACTTTACAGTCCTATTCAGCAAAATCTCCCTTGAGTAATGTGGGTCGAACCCATTTCCGCAAATAAATCCAGCTCTCAAAATAAATAACTACTCTGCCCCATCTGTAGTCCTTATAGAGGGATCTTTGTTATGCAATACGCAATGTTTAATGACGTCGTCGATAATTCGTTGGACCTGCAATGTTATTTAATTGGGTCGAAGTTCGAATGATTGAATTTATAGATTGTTACGTTAACGTAGTTGGATGAATCGATAAATCTACGTAACACATGAGAGTATTTTGTGGATAAATCCTTTGTTGAATGGCTAAATATGTTAAATATATGGGACGTTAATTAAATTAAGCAAAATGCTCGCATTGTAAAATTACGCTTTAATTATCCTGCACATTCAGGGAAAGTTTCAGTGATTGCAGTGTTACTGTTCATTACGCATTGGGTTGGTGTAACTACAATAGTAGCTCATTGTACAGACGCCAGCACATTAAGCTACTACAATCTGTCAAATTTCTTTAATAGATTTTCAACTTTATCGCTAAAGCATAAGGTTCAAAGTTGATTGGGAAAGTTTGACAGGTTCGGGTAGCTTGATGTGCTGGCGTCTGTACATTGTTCTCTCTTTAAGTGTATCAAAATAAGGCTCATTATTATCAGTGAAAGTTCCTGTGAACGTTCACTGATAATAATAAGCCTTATTTTCACCAGCCTGTGCTGGTGATGTAATTTGGAACCCTTATTCATTTTTTGCCTTTGTCCTTTGATTATACAGGTAACAACCAACATATTAAAAGCAACTTATTGGACCCATATTTTTCTTTGGCCTATTCGATTTGCAATATCCGATTTCCCATTTTATCCCTGTTCCATGCGAACTTTTACATACAAATAATGTTTCAATTACACGAGGTGTTTTCAGACCTTTCCTTCTTACAATATTTTACAAAGATACGAAAGAGGAGAAAACATAAATAAACAATGAATAACACAAAATTGAAAAGGAAGCCGTCGACAATTTGTTCCAATATTTTTTTCCTTCCACACAAAACATGCTTGTTTACAGTTCTTCTCTTGTTCAACACAATTCACTCAAGGAACCACTTGTCAACAACAACACAAAGATTTGTCCGTAATTTGGACATGGCGGGGTTATGAAATGCTTTTCACCTCTTTATAATTTCTTTTGTCAATATCTCTTTAAAAAGAAAGTATGTTACACTTACAATAATATGTTTTGAAGCTAGGCTATATCGATAAAAAATCTGCTTTGGTACGATTTCTTTATTTTCATAATAATATATTTTTTGAGGTGTGTTCACAATTCAAATTCCGAGAAGATAAGAGAGTCTTCACAGCCATTGTTTACGACTCCGTAGAAGCGACAGTTAGATCTAGTTCAGTTTCAGTAACAAAAAACTGGCCAAGTGCGAGTCGGACGAAGGGTTACGTGCCACAAGGCAAAAACGCTGAAAAAAACACGTTTTTTGTATGGAAGCCCCCCTTAAATATTTATTTTATTCTGTTTTTATTATTTGTTGTTATAGTGGCAACAGAAATACATCATCTGTGAAAATTTCAACTGTCTAGCTATCACGGTTCATGAGATACAGCCTAGTGACAGACGGACAGTGGAGTCTTAGTAATAGGGTCCCGTTTTTACCCTTCGGGTACGGAACCCTAGAAAGACTAGACATGTTTGCAAAAACACGTTAAGTACTTCAGCATACACGCCGGTTACGTGATATTGGTGTCGATGTGCTATCTGCGCACATTCGCATAATGGATTCATTTGTATTCAGGTTGCATGTGGCCACTGTAACGAACATCGAGGGAGCTGACGTTCAACGTACAATTACCAGTGTTAATATTTACCGACTGACGCCGACGACTAATTGCTGGAACTGCTGCGCTCAGTTGCGTAGACTCGTAGACCCGACAGTCGGCGCTAAGCGTGGCATGCGACCTTGCTTGTTACCTACAGACGGGCTTGACGACTGAACAAAGCAATTATTCTGATCATTCATACTGATACTGGATACAGCGTTGTGTGATTGCGATCACCCATCTGTCTTCTATAAAGACATTTATACGGAATACCTAATAGGTATAGACTGGAATAGACTTATTCTGCAGTAGATATTAACGTGCTGATAACACGTAACTAACAATAGGGCACTTTTTACAGGGATTTAACAACAATTATATGAGTATAGTGGTTATATAAGATTATAGAGGTGATAAGATTGTTGTCAAAAGGAAATTGGTTTTATGCATGCTGGTATTTCACTCACATATATGTATTTTTTATATTTGACGGCCCCGTTGGTCTCGTGGTCGCAGGCGTGACTGCTTGAGCTTGGGTTTCTGGGTTCGATTTTCAGGATGGGAAAAGTGTTATTGGGTTTTCTATTAGGAATTTCATACAATTTCAACAGCCTGGGAGTTTGGAAGTTGGCGGTGTTATACGGCACGGGGGCCTTGGAAAGCTTGGAAAGCATGCAAGCCATTAGTCCTGCGCCTGAGCTCTCTCTGGCCGTGTCGGATTGCCGTCCCATCGGGCTATGTGAGTGAGGGAAGAAAGAATGCACCTGCGTCTGCGCATACACATGAGCATTATAATATCTCCCGCGCCTAAGGCTAGTATCCATTGAGATTGGTCGCCAAAGCCGAAATTCGAACTGGACAACTATTATTATTGAAGAAATCGGCATGTCCTAGAACCAAAAATTCGAAGACATGTGACATCTACCAACCCGCACTGGGCCCGCGTGATGGATTACGGCCCACTCCCTCTCACAGAGAGGAGGCCTATCTCTCAGTAGTGGGAACATTATAGGCTGATTGTGATGAACTATTATTATTTCCACACTCCGATTAGTTGCAACATCCTTCTTCTATTAAGAAGCCTATGTTTTTCATTGGACTTGATACAATTGAATCAGCTCATCCCAGTCTACTGCTAAACACATAATAGCTCTCCCAAAATGAAACGCTCATTGAACAAGCAACCGTTGTAATTCCACCTCCTCCTAAGGATAAGCGATGATCCAAGTCATAATCTCCATGTACACATATGTTCCGACATACCCGAATTACGAGGGTAGTCAGCAAACTTTAAGTACCTATCGATTAGTAAGTGAAATATCTGGCAACCTTTCAAAGTTCATCCGCCGAGCCAATAAACGCCGGTCATTTATCTAACTTTAACTTTACTGGATAGAGTATCGGCAATTACTAAATATTCTGTAATGTATATTGTAATTATGTTTGTAAAATAAACGAGTTTTCGATGATAACAGTTTAATAAGAAACAGGATCATGGTTGCTCTCGATAAAATAGATTTTCACAATTAGAATAGAATAGAATACTCTTTATTATGTACACCATATAAATTACAGTCATAAATATAGAAACTGGAGACTGGACTTCCATTTATTGGAGTCTCCTATTATCTTTCTTACACACTATAAGTCTGTGTGCCCGCTTAGATCTTCTAATATTCATAAACCTTTTTCTTAGAAGGTTTATGTCTACGATACTTACATTAATGTTTACGGAAAAATCGTCAGGGTAGCAAAAGCAGGGTCAACATTTAAATTTTCTCACTTTTTTTGCAATTTGCAGGTATTTCTTTAACTCAATCTCTCAAATCTCAATTAATATTTGGTGAAATACTCATTACATAGGAGTATATGAACTTAGAGGGTTGTATTGATGATTTTAATGATTATAGTTCTGTAAATACTTGTTATGGTTGCGAATCATATTTTGTTCAATATACAACCTGACATTGAGCTGCAAATTGCAAAAAACGTAAAAAAAATTGAATTTCGCGGGCTTCCCTGTAGCTTTTAGATATAGTACAGGAAATGTCGATGTTTTGACATGTCGCCATTGTACCCACGAGAAGCAGGGGTGGGCGCTAGTTATTTAGAATAGGTTCCTATTTGTCGCAATTCACTTCACTATAAAGGGTGACAGGAAAACTCGACGTATTCCTTGAAAGGGGTTATACCAGAGGTCAGTAGCAACTTTAGTCCAATATAAATAAAAAAAAATATATTTATTTAATTAATTTATAAAAAAAATCTAAAGACCTTTTATTTCTGAGATTATGTAAGTTTAAGGCAAGCAATTTTTTTAAATGATCACTCATATTTCAGCTTTCAGAAAAGTATCAATTAAATGTTTAGTGTGCAAGTCTGCCCCAGGCTTTATGTTTTGAAGCCTCTTTTTTATACCTATTGTCTATTTTTTGAATAATTATTGTTTATGTATTTCTGATTGACTTATTACACTTTTATTTTCACTACTAAGAACCAGCGATTTTTTTATTTCGGTAGTTAATATTTAGAAAGGAGTAGTTTTTTCATAATTAATTATTTTTGGTAACAAGTCAGAAAATTTCTAAAAATCGAAGAACCGACACAGATGGGTAACCATCCAATTTTGACCCCTAGTTAACTGGACTTCATTTGTTGCTAATGACCTCTAGTATAACCCCTTTCAAGGATATTACGTCAAGTTTCTCTGTCACCCTGTATGCAGTTATCCCTTAAATATTCACGAACAGTGTGCGAGAATACAAAACAAAACAGAGAGCAAGAGTGAAAACCAATGAAGATTTACTACATGCAATTAAGGAGAACAAACATGAACTTTGCAATTGTAATAAATGCATTAAACTGATTAATTCTATCAGTAAAAGACAACACAACGGGTTTTTATGAAAGACAAGGGAGCGCAAAAAAATTGGCATGGTTCCAAACCAACCGTTTACAGGCCGGGGGCGACTGACGGGAAATATCATGCCTTCAATAATAGTATTGTGTGTATCTATTGTTTTATGATTGCTTGTGTTCGGCCTGCAATTACCGCGGAATTAACTCGCTCTCTCAAACGTCTAGTAATTAAACTACGCTCTTTGTCTTGCATTATTAACCATGAGCTTCACGTACTGTTTCATTTTGGTATAGACTTTATAATAACTTTTATTTGTCTTGCTTAGAACTGCACAACTGCATCTGACAGTTACACAGGGAATCCATCATTTGGTAACAAGTACAGGGTACAGTATTTTTGTCTCACGAAGCGACGCGCGCTTTACTTGTAGTAACGAAGAACGAATGAACACGGTGTGAAAGCCTGCGTGAAAACGAGTAGCATCAGCACATAACACAAACACACACTTCCGATTTCGCCATTGTTTCGGACGGTACCGAAAGCTCCTGCGCTTATACACACATTCACAGCGTGTTTGTAAATTTGGTAACCACAAGTAAAGCGCGTGTCGTTTCGTGAGATTAAAATACTAAGTATAAAAGTTTTTGTCAACAAAGTAATTGTAATATAATTATTATTTTCTTGATGAATATTGAGAAAACAATAAAGCAACAAAACACACTCCTGCGATCATACACCAATTTGCATTCAAACAGCAATGCAGATTTACAATAAACTGAATCTATGTACAGACGCCAGCACATCAACCTACCCGAAACTATCAAATTTTCCCAATCAACTTTGAACCTTATGCTTTTGCGATAAAGTTGAAAATCTATTAAAGAAATTTGACAGATTGTAGTAGATTGATGTGCTGGCGTCTGTACAAAGAGCGATTTACACGAGCCCAGCAATCAGAAACGCGTACAGTTTGCCTCCACCAAAGTGAAGCCGCGAGCCGAAACCATCAAAATATAAAAGCAACAAAGGAACATCCACTTGACGTTTAGAGTGAACGCAAACAATATTATTTAGAGAATTAAGGTGGAATATACAGACCGACGAGTGTCGAAACAGCACTCTGTGTACGTCGCATCGCAAACTCGCAAGCAAACAGATTACTGCAGTGCGGAGTGGAGTACGTACATGACACGAGCAAGGATATTAAGGGTAAGACTGTTTGAAAATACCTGTGACATCGTATACCGGTATTCTGTCAAACATAGGTAGATACTTAGGTACAGTCAGCCTCAAAATTATATATAAGTACATCGACAAGAATTCATTTGATTTTCTACCTGTCTTGTCTGATATGAATCCTTGTAGTTGTATACGTATACACGTTTTTGAGACTGAATGTACCTACTTAGTACTTACATATTTTTTTGTTCGAGTTTTATCGGCCGAGAGTGAAAGAGAATTGAACAAGTATCACCGTTATTGTTTAGCCCGCACCCCAGCTTTGCAGGCTAAGCTAAATTGAATAAGATTTGGAATCTGCTTTATAAACGATGAAAAAACTTTTTCCTCGAGTCAAAGCATTATTATTTTTATGGAAACCGACGTGCCATTCTGTTAAACCGAAGTATTGAACATATTTTTGTTTTGAAAACTGAGCCTTTTGCAAAACTTTGCAAAAACTAACAGTGCTTGCGGATACGCGTGAGTTTCATAGTGTTTTTACAAAATTGACTAAAGCAGTCCCTGCCAACAAAAGTGAAAAACTAAAACTATGAAAAATTGTGTTTATTAATTTTCAAATTATTATTATAAGTACCTACTATTAAAATTTCATAATTTGTAAATTAAATTTATCAAAAATAAAACAATATTAACACACTATTATCAATTTATTAATGCGTCGATCTAGATACTTGAAATGTTACACTTTAACTTTTATTGAGCAAATAAATCCAACCATTAGCTTAACTTTCAGCAACATTTAAAGTAAAACAAAACCTTTTGAAAGTAAATTTAATGAACGGGACGTACTAATTAGTTAAATCAGTCGTGAGATTAAACAAATAAATAATAATAATAAACTGTTCCAAAAAATAGAGCTAAAAATGCTAAAAATCCGTCGTCTCAAAAGCAAGTGAGCGTCTGGCTAGCTAGGCGGCGCTTGTAGTTCCAGTCGCCAATAACAGATGGCGCTCGCTCCACGAAGTTGCCAACACGGCCATTCTGCAAGGCGCATGCCCCAGGCGCCCCACGAGTCTAGGTAAAACACTGAAACAAAACCAACATCAGCGGGCCTAAAAAGGCCACTTTGGCAGAATCATACAAGGATAACATTATAAATCATAATGGACAGTTAACTGTTAAGTTAATCTTATCAAATCCCATTGGTCAAGAATTTTTCAGTTATTTTTTTTGTCTGTGCTAAAATACCAATCAATCCAATCCAAATCCAATCCCAATCTCTTTGATTATACCTACGTAGTGCAGCGAAAAAAGAAAAATACGGACTGTCTCCACCATATTATAATTCATATTATTATTCTTTTATGATTCTGCCTAAGTGGCCTTTTTAGGCCCTCAGAACTAGTTTTCAAAATCTGCAAGTATGAACCACAAGCCATAATACGCTCTTGAACCATCAGCAAGTGCCTACTCTATTACTGCTAGGTGAACCGTACTTAAAGGGACTATGTCACACTTAAGAGTCCTGGTTTTCCTAGAGTTTATCGCTTGGAATAACCTGCATCTAAAGAGCTTGTCGCTACACTTAAATGTACAGATGCCAGCACATCAAGCTACCCGAAACTGTCAAATTTTCCCAATCAACTTCGAACCTTATGCTTTAGCGATAAAGTTGAAAATCTATTAAAGAAATTTGACAGATTATAGTAGCGTGATGTGCTGGTGTCTGTACCAAGTTGTTTTCCAAGCTTTATTCACATTTTCTGGTGTTTCTATCCTAGCGAGGATTATGGTACAAGTGTTTTATCTAGTCTCGCAAGTAAAATATAAGTAATACTATATGTGAGACTGTAGCCACTTTATTTTATTTACAAAAAAAATATAAAGCAGTATATTTATTAATTATTTACAGCAGCCAGGAAAGTGCAATACGAGTACATACCTTTAAAACTACAACTTGCCAACAAATTATTAATTTAGAAACTACTAGGTTTCACTGCTTTCGTAAACATTAAAACCTTGTCATATTCTAGATATTTTAATCTAAAGCTACTATTTCTTTAAAAACTGGCCAAGTGCGAGTCGGGCTCGCACACGAAGGGTTCCGTACCACAGGACAAAAACGCCGAAAAAAACACGCTTGTTGTATGGGAGCCCCTCTTAAATATTGATTTTATTCTGTTTTTAGTATTTGATGTTATAGTGGCAACAAAAATACATCATCTGTGAAAATTTCAACTGTCTAGCTATCACGGTTTATGAGATACAGCCTCGTGACAGACAGACAGACCGATGGATAGTGGAGTCTTAGTAATAGGGTTCCGTTTTTACCCTTCGGGTACGGAACCCTAAAAACTGGTTTATAAGTACGTACCGGTTACCTACTAGCCACCGGTGTCTATCTAACTTATATTGAATTACAGAAAAATCCAATGAAAATCAGCCGTTAATTACTGTATCACACCAAGAGTAAAATAAATAGGTATAATTATTATTATCGCAAGTACTAATCCAGCTACTAAGCGCGGTCATTATGGTATTATCTGCCCTAGATCATTCTTTATAGCAGCACACTGGCGCGGTCAACTTTATAGTATGAAGATATTAACTTATTACCTATTATTATTATTTATTCATTTCCTACCTAGCTGCCTTTGTATGAAGCCTGCTTTACTGTGTTTAAGGTTAATTTAAAAATAAACAAATTTAATTTAAAAGATGGTTTATTCCACTTATCCCCATTGGCAATCCCCATCAATGGGGATTTGTGAACTTTTCTTCCACAAATCTCCTTTAAGTATCATAGAGCTCATAATGAGTCTAGTGGAGCCACTTTAAAAAATATATATATCTCGTGAATAAAGATGCTTAGTAAATCAAACTATTACATTCACTCAGTGAAACATCTAAATATGTAGGTTTTAAGACGCATATACCTAACAGCTTTAAGATGATATAGTTGGGTTGGGCTCCGCTCGCCCCTTGGATCTTGCCCCTTACATTTAAAATGTTCCACTCACCCCGTTTTTTATTATTTTGATGTATCGATTCGCCCCTTACGAAGGGGCGAGTGGAAAATTGACATTTAAATAATTATTTTGGTGTATCGATTCGCCCCTTACGGCATTTCCTTTGTAATTTAACCAAAAAAGGTACAGTTAGACAGAAAAATAAACACATTATGAATAACGCCATGTTTGATTACTTTTAACTCTACCTGTAATCTCACCAACTCGTGACACTTGTGATAGTTTTTGTTACCTGGCTTACCTAAATTATAACAAAAGAAACCTTTTTTATGGGTGCAATAAACAAAAGGTTTGTTAAAATATGTTACCCGTTGAGAGTCGTATAATGCTTTCTCTTTCTAAGTTCGTATTATAATGTGGAAGGCATGCGTTTTACGATATTTGCTAAACCTTAGTTTAGTACTTATCTCCAAGTGTAACTAAGTACATAGGTGAATTATTGTGAGTGAAATTCCTGATTGGAAGTTAAGGTAAGTTTTTGTTACAACCGAATTTCCATTTTTTAGTTAAATTAAAAACTAAAAAATGGAAATTCGGTAAATTAGGTATTAAGCTAACGCCTTTTTTTTTTTTGTGGATGGGAAATCATCAAATGACTCCTCCCGCTCTGGGTGGACCACCACCTTTGAAAAGATAGATAGAATGGGTGTCGACATAAGCGTCACTACGCTTCTGTCGACGCCATTTTGTTTACAATTGATGCTTTTTATATTTGTTGCAATTATTTTGTGAATTTTACAAACTGACATGCAGAGCTGTTTCAAAGTTAAGGATGAACTATTTACGGTATTTCCTCAATTTGTTCTTAAAATGTTAAAATGGAAAAAAATACCTAAGTTGTAATTAACTTAAGTACATTGTCTATAAAAAAAAAAACTCATATTTTGTATAAACAATAAAAGATATTTTTTTTAGTAATTTTTAAAATTGTGATTTTATTGTTATTTTTAAATTATTATATATAATCTACAAAAGTTTTGTACAAAACCGTAAACTTTAATTAGAAAATCTGTGATTATATTGTACGTTTTTTTTAGTCATGTAAGTGTTGATTCCTTAACTTTGATCTGTGATTTTTATTTAATTATCTATAAACCAAAAAGTGTAACAAAATTTAATTGTTAAACATTGAAATGATTATGTACTTACGTGATTTGATTCTAAATTACACTTTTTTAACTCCATGTGCAGTATTATTTCAATCTTCACCATTAAATTCCAAGAGACACTATTGAAGTTTTAACAAATAAAAACTTTTTTACAAAAATAAAACAACCGACTTCCAAACAAAAACACTACAAAGTGAAAAATAACTTTAATTTCGGAAGTCGGTGTCGTTGGTTCTGTATTTTCGTTTGTGACACCGACTTTCGAAATTAATGTTATTTTTCACTTTGTAGTGTTTTTTTGGAAGTCGATTGTTTTTTTTTAGTTTTTATTTTTCAGTTTTTAGTTGTATCTATCTACCCCAAACAAATTCATATAACACTACTTGCTATGTGAATATCAGTGACAGAAAGCTATTGAACACATCTGCCTACCCCTTTAAAGGGTACAGGCGTGATGCTATGTTGTGTAATTGCGTAAAAAATGCATACATATGCTATAGCAGCAATCGCGGTTGATTTGCTGGCATTTATTGAAGAGTTCCGTTATCTGTCTCCGAAGCTCATCATCAGATCTTTACGAAATTTAAATAGGACCATTTCAGAATAAACCACTTTCGAACAAAAAAAAATTGCAAATCCGTCTATACAGTATGTTAACTAACAGAGGGCGTTCCCGTTAACCCGCAATAGTATAGCATCCATACATGCTAAAAAAAATATTACCATTCGAAAATAAAATGTTTTTATTTTTTTTATATTAAAATATTCACTAAAAATTAGGGATGCCGCGATACGCCTTTTTGCCGATACGATACCGATACCGATACTCTTATAAAAATATCGGCGATACCGATACCGATACCGATACGCTTACTGAATCCAAAAAGGAAGGTAGATTAAATAAAACACAATTAATTAATAGTTTTAGTAATCAAAATTAACATTTATAAGATTTTTATGGAATTATCAATTGTCGAAATTTCAAAGTGATTCCATATAGCACTTTTGTGTTTTGAAGTTGATATGACTACTATTTATTTTATTTGACTCAAACGACTAGTTATAAAAATGACATATAACACACAAACAATTACGATATGTAATTCTTAATCTTATTTGTCAACACGCGCGTTTACATTACATTTTTAAAGCGCGAAATTTGAAAAGTATCGTTGAATCGGTCATAAAAATATCGCCGATACCGATATATCGGAAAACCTGCAGTATCGCCGATATATCGGTATCGGTATCGGTATCGGATGCATCCCTACTAAAAATCGTAAATTGATACTCTATTTATTTAATTAATTCTAATTTATTTAATTAAATAAATTCCGACATTGCTGTCCTTCAAGTACGCGTGTACAGAGTGTTTCTTTAACGTATCAATTTACGATTTTTAGTGAATATTTTAATATAAAAAAAATAAAAACATTTTATTTTCGAATGGTAATATTTTTTTAGCATGTATGGATGCTATACTATTGCGGGTTAACGGGAACGCCCTCTGTTAGTTAACATACTGTATACGAGGGAGTTATATCCGAACATACATAAAAAAATATAAACATCCGAATTGAGAACCTCCTCCTTTTTTGAAGGCGGTTAAAAATATTTGTTTCAATAATTTCAAAACTTACGAGTGCTGACTGTACTTTTAGTTTACTAACAATCGGGGGCGATTTGGGGTATCTAATATTCAAAGGGGCGAGTAGGTACACTGAGGCAATTAGGGGCAAGATCCAAGGGGCGAGCGGAGCCCAACCCATATAGTTTTCTGTAATTATGAAAAATATTGACGCAAATAAATAAAGCAAAAAGCTATTCACTCTTCCACAAATCTCCGTTATGAGCTCTATGAGATTTCAATGGGGATTTGTGGAAGAAAAGTTCACAAATCCCCATTGATGGGGATTGTCACTAGGGATTAGTGAAATAACCCTCAAAAACGATCTCATCATCTATATATCGGTATTTTGTTGAAGCCTACAGCTCTGTTATTAAGACGGCCTCGAGATATTCTGTGAATTTCAGTCGCATAACTGTAACTATGTGTTCTAATATCATATTCTCAGAAAATTATAACGAAACCATACATAGTTGTCATCTTACTAATAATATTTTATAAATATAAAAGTTTGTGAAGATGTGTGGATGTTTGTTACTCAATCACGCGTAAACTGTTGGACAGATTTGGATGAAAACTGGCACATAGATAGACCATTTCCTGGATTAACACATAGAATATTTTTTATCCCGATATTCCCACGGGATTGAAGCTTACGCGGGTGAAACCGCGGGGCACTGCTAGTATTAAATATTGTTTATGTCTCAGATCATAGAAATTCTATAATTTTAGATTTATGTCCTCTATACAATTCCGACGAACTAATAATAATCAGAGTAGGCTAGTAAAACAACCCACGCGCCGCCGTGTTGAAGGGCGGTGGGCTCGTTTAAAATGAAGTTGAATCGCTATATCTTGAACAATAGCAATAATTCTCCTTAATGGCATCTCATAAAACTTCTCACAAAACATTCGCTGAGGAAAGTGCGTCAAGTAAACACCTTGTATTGTTGAATTCCTTATCGCAAGAGGCAAATTAAAGCAACCGCCCTGTTACCGCAAATGAGAACAAAACAAAACGCACAAAGACAATATTTCTCTAGAGCCCGCTGGTATTTGCGTACTCATTAATAGTCCAAAAATAAAGGATCTCACAGACTTAGGTTTTTGAGATCCTTTAACTAACTGCGTTATTTGACATTACCGTTATTTATGTTAGCATCAATAACGGAAATGTCAAATAACGCAGTTTGTTTTATGTTTTGTCAGAGTAAATATGGCTTATAAACGGAAGCGTTGTGCTACAGTAGGAAACGTATTTTCGGATATCAAATAGCTACCGCTTGTCAAAATAAGAAGTCTTGGGGCCAAAGCATAATCAGCCGATAATTTTCCCACTGCTGGGACACAAGACTATGAGAGGGAGTGGGCCGTAATCCACAATCACGCGGGCCCATTGCGGGTTGGTAGATGTCACATGTCTTTAAATCCTTTGGTTCTAGAACTTGCCGGTTTCCTCACGATGTTTTCCTTCACCGTTTTGAGAGCAGTGGTGATGAAATAATTTGCACAAAGTAAAGCGCCTGTCCCCAGACAGGCGCTTTACTTTGTGTAAATTATTTCGATCCCACGACCTAGAACTCGTAAGTCGCGGTCGTTTCTATTTGGCCAGTACCACTGCTCTTGATCATTCTCTTGGAGCCATACCGCTTGTAAAAATATGTTAGAAGGCTTGGGCCATTTGATTACCTCAGTAAAGTAAGTAACCTAACTTTAAATTAAACCCCAAAAATAACAAATTAATAAATGTTAAAATCATAGAAGTTCTCATTTTCCTACTCAAGCGTGTTATAACCATAAAGGTACGGTCAAATATATCCGGGTGGCGCCCGAGGCAGCGTTTTGGATTGTAAAGCAAAATAACAACACAACAGCTGCGAGCTGCCAGTTTTTGTAGTGATTTTTGCAATCTACGAATAATTTACAGACCGTTTTACAACAGAAAATTGTTCAGAAATAAACGTAGTATGTAAGTACATAGTTCTTTTCTGCTGCATTTAAACGCCAAGAAGCGGCTGTTTTTTGCTCCTGGAACCATTCAGTAAGACATCAAATAAACTTTAACAAGATTTTATTCTTTGTAATTATTTCATAAAATCTTACAGAAACAGCGAGATGTTATAACGATTTACGAGTATTTTAATGTAAAATAAATGCATTTAAATAATATATCCATTTAACAAGTCACAACTTTTTCTACACGGTTACTGACAAATGGTTGCACTGACTGGATTGGTCCACTCAAATCTGTGTTGTACTTTCCTCAAAATACCATTTCAGACATCGATCTACATAATCTGACCAACATTATGTCCGGACTTAAAAAAACCTCTGAGTTTTTGGCCTGAGAAGGAAGTTCTCAGAGTAGCCAGATAGGAAATGACAACGTCATATAGCTTATTTTTTATATTATGACGTGTAAACGTGATTCCGATATCCTATTCACAGAATAAACAATTTCATTTCAGGCTGCTATAAATCGAATAATTTCATCAAACAACCAATCCACCACGTATTAAACCTCATGAATTATACAACATTTAGCGAGATTACTAACGTATTACCCCAAACAAACGTTTACTGTAGCTGTATGGCTAGCTATGGGCAATAATCTTCCGTACGTGGACAGCGCACTTAGTGCACGCGTATTTAGCCAACTAATGCACTAATGCATCGTAGAACACAGTACGTTAGATAACGTGGACTGAATCAACACACCAGGTGTATGGGTGATATACAGGCTGAATATTAATTTGTGTACCTTGACACTGCTATGTCGTATGTATTAAGCAGATTGGAGCTTCGATAATGCCGCGTTGAGCAATTCCAGGAGTTAGGTCACGAAGTACACATATTTTATTGAAGCCCAATTTATAGACGGTTGGCACGCAAATTATCTAATACAGTTTAAGAGGTGGAGCTTGGTAAACTTACTGGGTACAGTTCGGTCGGTATGAAAGAGAAAATCTTATTAATTTCTGAAACATTTTTGGGCGGGCTTTTTTTCAACTCAAAAGACAAATGCAAATTTAAGGTCGTTTAGCGCGCTATGGAGCAGGTTATGCTCGGAGTTTCTTTGAAGCATAAAATCAGATCATTAATGATTTTTTTTTTTTAACTGACATTGCTTACTTTTTAAAGTATTATATTATTTTAATTATTGTGAATGTGAAGACGATGTGGGTCATTTAATTTAGGCATTTTATATTTATTATTATTCTCTCTATGGTCTGGCAGTTTGAGTAATTTATGGGGCCTACCCAAATGTCCTTTCTTTGGTATTGTTCGTCGAATCGTTGAGCTCCTTAAGTCTTGAGTTGAGCTGCATGATTTCTGACAAATGCGTGCACTGACTGGACAGGTCGTCTCAATCTGTGTGGTTCTTTCCTCAAAAGACCATCTCAGACATCGACCTACATAGTCTTCATATAACTTGACCAAGATTATGTCTGGACTTTAAAAGAGACTATGACCTCTGAGTTTGTTTCGGCCTTTCTTCTCAGAGTAGTCAGATAGGAAACGCCGACCTCATCTAGTTTAAAAAATTTATGATTGACGTGTAAAAGTGTTTGTGCAAACCTACTTACAGAAATAAAATCATTTATCATTTATCAGAAATGAAATTATCCGGACAAGAACCGGAGTTACCGACATAGCTTGCAGAGTAACCATACTGAAGTGACAGTGGGCTGGTCATGTTTGTCGAAGGACCGATGGCCGGTGGAGCAGATGAGTCCGAGACCGTACAGTATAGGCAATAGCGTGGCCCCTAATTGGATGGACCGAAGATCTTAAGAAAGTGGCTGGAACAGGCTGGATGTGGAAGGTGGAGGACAGGGTGTTGTGGTGTGGCCTGGGAGAGGCTTATGTCCAGCAGTGGATTGCGATAGGCTGAGTTGATTGATTGATTTCTTTCAAAGTTATCCCACTGTACGTGTGTACAGTGGGATAACTTTGAAAAAAAAAATCTCCAAAAAAAAAAAAACTCTAAAATCTTTAAAATATGTGATATGCGAGACTGATATCTAACTGTGTAGTTAGATATCAGTCTCGCATATCACATATTTTAAGAATCTCATATTTGCTTCGTTTTAAGACGATAATAGAATAGAAAAAAAAAAATGTTTTTCTTTAAGGTAATATGGCATACTTAATACAATTTTTCGTTAATAAAATAAGAAATTATATTTACTTACTTTCTATGTCTAGCGTAGTCTAATTTTATATTTCATTTGATGTGTAGGTTAAATAAAACCGCAGCAATCACTTGGAACGACGTCAAATACCTTCTGTAAATAAATAATACTACAATAACTATTTAATTATTTATTCAAATCTCCCTTACAACTATCATTGGTGTATGTAACTAGAGACAAGTACCGTTGGAGACGTCTAGATCTCCGAGACGTCTCGTCTAAAAGATTTGAATAAATTGAACGAAACAAAATGAATTTAATATCAACTATTGATTTCTATTGCAACCCTTAATACCTTTCAATTTTAAAACGAGAGTGATAAAAATACTATTCAGCCAATATTTCACTTAAAACTCAAAGTTGAATGGACCCACCGTGATAAGTCTTCGAAATTGTTTGAAGAGCTCCTCCAGTAAATTTATGACATTCATTAGTCTAGTTGAATACGACACTTCTTTGAAAGACGCGAAGATGGCACTAATTGTAAGGATCCCCCAATTTGTCACAAAAATTGTTCCTCGTAATATCTTCGCTGTATGGGAGCGGAATATTTATTGTAATAAAAATCACTTTTAATTTAATGTACCGGTATTAATATAGTTACTGGCATTATTGCTGTACCTATATTATGTTCCATATAATATGGAGAAGATAAAATAAAATTAGGTGTAGGTAATCAGGGTATATTGAGGTATAAATGATTTGTTTGCATACAAAAAGAATAATTCATTCATATTGAACACGCAACACCAATAAACATAATATGACTACATTTTTGTTTTTGTACACATTCCATTTTCAATTACGAGTGCAATCACTGTGAAAATTCCAGCAGAGATTCGTAAAAAATCGCATCCTAAACTATAGGGGAAAAAAGGGGAAAACATATTTCGTCGAAATTATTTGATACTTCAAATATTTTTTGCTCCAAAAATACATGGAGCTGGTTAATTAGCGGCGCTGGCGTCGCATCTGTTGAGGAACGTCAGTAATTGTGGCCGAGTTATGGGCCTCGTTTATTTTAACTAGAGAAAACCCTGCCTTCATTTCCTTACATTTGTTTAAAGTTTGCTGACCTTCGAGACTTAAGTAAAGTTTAGATAAGATACCTACTAGTATTTCCTTCGAGGGCTTTGTTGAAATCCGGACAAAATAAAAGTCTTATTAGTCGTCTTTTTTCTACTTTTTAACCGACTTCAAAAAGGAGGAGTATCTCAATTCGACAGTATCTTGTTGTTTTTTTTTGTATGTTTGTTACGAAATATTTTCAGCAATAGTAAATCAACAAAAAATTTTTTTTTTAATGAATAGGGAATGCAAACTCAAACTCAAAGCATTTATTTCAATTAAACCAATTACTTCTGAGAAGTAATTGGTTTAATGAATGAAAACTTCTGATAAGGGCTTCAACATTGTTTCCTTCTAGCCACTTACTATAACACCAAAAGGATAAAGCCCCCAATAATTCAATGGCTTCTCCACCTTTGCGTTCCCAAATAGATTATTGCACTCCCAGAATGTAATCTTCCCCTCTTATTAACGCCTGTATTGAAACCAAACAAGGCCAACAACAAGGTAAATAAAGCCACGCAATTTTCTAACAAAGACAACCACGTGGGTTGCCACTTTGTTGGCAGCGACGAGTAAGTAACCTCTTAATTTTCCCTTCTTTCTTAATTTTAGTAGCGAAAGGGCTAACAAATTTAGATCGCCGCAGATAATACGCTATTAAAATAATACTTTGTAAGAAGGCTTATAATGCAATTTGTTAACGGAACGATTTTAGTCCGAGCAAAGGAGATAAATCCGGACTAATTATACGAAAGCTCCAGGCTGTCGGAGCGGATTGAACTATACATAAAATATAGTTATACTTGGATATAATTAAACATTGTGTTTTTAAACGTCTTAAGTAGTGTCAGTATTCAGTTTAGGTGTTTATGCGGTCTTGCTGACTAACAGAATATCCGAATGTGGGCTCAACATCAAAACCCACCAAGTCATGTGTTTTTAATTCATTTTAGTGAACAAGAGAACGTTTGTCATCCTGCTACGAATGTTCCTAATTGTCTGTGTACCGACGAAACTTTTTATGCTCAAGAATTTTGCCTACAGCTTTTTTTTAACTTGGAGAATTGGTCATGCATTCTGCACTACCAGGGGGAGATAGTGCAGTTATGTGGAACTCTAACCCACTAAAACTCCGGTGTCCTCTGCCGCTTGCGGCGGGAACACGGGCACGCGTTAGGACTTATCCGTGAACCAGCCGCGGCTGTCCGTCACCGGACCCTCCTCTGGGTAGTACTCCCCATCACCGGCGCACCAGAACACATAGCACGCCGTGACCACCCCAGGGACCAAACCAGCACATGGGTGCCAGACGACCCCGTGTCTGTGGTGCCTACAGCCTACCCCAACCGGCATAGCACAGTCTAATAATAATTATTATAGTTACCTACGTATACCTACGCATACAGTGGAAATGCCTGAGATTAACGCGTTAGTAATAATAATTTAACGTTTGTAATAAAATAACTTTTCTACTTTACTTTGAAACTTAAGTACAACTAATTTCATCTTCACATAAGTTCATGAACCTACTTCTAATATAATTTGCGAAATAAATTAAAGACTCCATCAATCCCAATTTTATACCATTGTCCTATGACACCGAAACCACAGCGGCCATCAGCCAAACAAATCGCATTGAACAAATTAATTAAATCACACTAATGTAAAAAACACTCCTTTTTACGAGTGTTTTTCACGTCAAAGCCACGGACTACTGGCTGCCATGACGGTTGAGATAGGTCTGAAGCACCGGCGGCTCGGCTCTTCTCGTTAAATTTTCACATGCACTTGACGGCCAGACCTGGCTTACGTTAATTATGAAATCTCATTTGTGAGTGAACCTACACGTTTGAGTAATGGCTCCTGAAATGAGAAGTTCGAACGTAAAAGTTTTAATTTAAATAACGACTCGTAATTATGAAGGAGATTGTGCTTTGATTATAATTGAAATGTTTTATAATTAACTGGGATTTATTGCTGAGCAATTTACGTAGCTGACGGGACTTATGCGGTATTATTAGGTATTTGGTTTGGAATCTCATTACTGCCTAAAGTAAAATGGACGATTATAATATTTTTGTTTCATACTTAGTAGAGCCTTCATAAGCTAGCTTTCTTTAAGGCTCCTACAAACAGCCGCGACGCGCGACGCGAATCGCGCGCGACACAAAGGCACCGCTCGTTGCGCGACTTGCGGTGCCTTTGTGTCGCGTGTCGCGTCGCGCCTGTGTGTACGAGCCTTTAGTCTCTGACCTTGGCCGCCGGGCATGCCGCCCGTGGGGAATACAGAGTATTAAACTGTTGTCAGCTTTTTAAAATTGTCATTGTTTACTTTTATAATATCGTTCTCAGTTTTCTCCTTCTCGTTCTATTTGCCATGCTTTATCTCTATTTCCAGGTTAATTAATTAATCGAAATCTGGTAAATGACTTAGCAATGAATATGATATAAATGACTTTAATTTAAAGGACAATGAATAATGGTAGGCCCACCTCTTAATAGAAATAAGATACTCATGAATGAATAGGTATGTTTATGCAGATCACACATATTTTAGATTTAGTACCTACCTAGGAGTTGGTAGATATCAACTATTCGTGGCCCCCGCGGGTTTTTTAAATAACGTAATTGTCATTGATGTCCAGGACGAGTAATAAATCTATTTTGTTTTAAAGTGAATTCATGTATTATTCTACCTTATATATATATATCCATAAAGAATATGTTAGACTGAGATGACTTTAAGACGTCGTATCTCCAAGAGTACAAACATTTGACCATAGTGACTAATGTTTATTTATTTATTTTATGTTCCGCATATAAAAATCCCTAACGGTAGGATATCAAATGTTGATATCAATGAACTACTGAAGGGTGGGCCCAGACCCCATACATTTGTTTCCCACCCTCCTTTGTACTCGTACATAGAACTGATAATTTTTAATTAATCAATATTATATTATTGATTAATTATAAATTATCAGTTCCTGTGTTTCTCCCTGGAATAGCTTTCAGAGCGACAAATAATATATTATTTGTCGCTCTAAAAGCTATTCCAGGGAGCAATTTTCACTCGTTTCCTGAAACCTAACTCTCCAAACAACTAGTTAATCACCTGATAAAAGTTAGTTTATGAATTATTTTGTTGTTTATTTAACTTTCACACTTACCGTATTTCCAGTGTTCTATATAGGTAGGTTAATGTTTGAAAGTTAAATTAACGAGAGTTTCAGTTAAAATGCGATTCAAACGACACCTTATATAATTACCACATTATATTTTAGACTCACTGAGGCATACTTACGTATATAATAGTATAATAACCCTTCTCTTTGCGTTCCCCGCCGCCTTCTGAGCAGAAGCGAAACCTTATTAGTTCTTTACATGAAAGACCTTTCAGGGTAATGCGGGCTGAATAAAAAAAGAAAACGGGCGGAGTGATAGATCGGTAACGAAAATTATTTGCCGACTCTTTGAGCGTTTAGTGAACTGTTCAGAGAGATATTTCTACTATAGAAAATGGAACACATTAAAGAACCTTTGGTGCTATAAAAAATAATGTGTATAACGTTAGTCTCCATACATAAAAAAACTTGCCTGAAAAAAAACTTATTTTGTCATGGTAAATGTTGTGGCATATCAACGGGTTATTCTGTTTATCCACCCCAACAAATCCACCCTAAGGTGGATACGCGGAAACGCATGTCCGAGAATCCACCCTAGGCCTTAAGTTGGATAAACGAAATTTATAGGCTTGGGGACGATTCTCGGACATGCGTTTCCGTGTATCCACCTTAGGGTGGATTTTTTGAGGTAGATAAAACGGAATAACCGATATCAACTCACAGTCCACAGTCCACATCTTATTGAGGCTAAAAGATGTCTTCGCGCTAAGCGTAGGTATGTCCGGCGTAGGTGTTCATCGAACGTTTACGCTGCGCAAACGTTATGTTTACGCCGAGTTTAGGGTGCATATTATATTTTTGCATCTGTTTATTCTTAATTTAAGAGGCACTTTTCCCTCAATTATAATTAAAATTGTGGTATACGAACATTTTATAATGAATGGTATTTATTAACGGCTTCCATTGTTCCCGTTCACGCGTCACTCGGTGCTGCCCGTCCGCTAATTAATTTTTGCAAGATTAATCGATGTATCATCTAATATCGTTGTAAAGGTTGGTGCAGACGTACAGTGTTCGAATTTTTTAACGTTTCTTTGAAAGTTAGGGAGGGACCAGCCTAGCGTTTTGGTCATTTACGGCACTCAAAGTGATTTTCCAAGTTATGTGGCATATGTAATATATATATAATGTAATTATACAATATTGAGGTTTCTTTCAGGCCTTTGATGTGATGTGGACTCAAAAAGATGTGTCATAAATTACCTCCTCGGCAAATGTGAACGACGAAAATTACGTTCTTTTATTTCGGACAACCTTTACTTTTCGTGATAAAACAATAATTCTGATTGAATGTCCCTCCTTAAAAAAAAACATTAAAGAACCACCTACGAATATTTTTCAGTTTCTGTATGAAAATTAGACCGCTATCAGTTACTGAATCCAATATTTCACCTCTCAGATGATGACGCTATTATTTTGTATCTCGGACGTACTACTTTCTTGGACCGGGATAGCCGACCAACATGATAGATGGCCTCCTCCAACTGATTTTCCTTTCTGCGCTATGAAATTTTTCAACTTAAACGATAAGGGCGCGCCGCGATTTTATGCCCTCCTATAAATATAATAATGATTTATAACACCATTTATACCGTCTGGACCAGTCAAGGGTTTTCGATATAAAGTGTCGCTCGCCTTCGATACGCTAGCGGCAACTTTAATTCAGAAAGTGGTAACTACTTGCGAACTCAGTCAAGGACTGAATAAAAGGCCCGGTTGGAACAAAGGCCACTTGGGAATAATAATTAATAATCGAACACAAAGGAAAGTCTTGGAATACGAAAACTGCGCAGATTTATAACGAGGTTATATGTCTTTTATATTTAATGTTAGCTCACTATTATGTAGCAATCTCGGTACTTACTTCCTTCCTAAATGTTTCATTACTCAGCAAGGGGGCCGGAGGCAAAATTGCTTCTGAGTTCAGATTATTAAATTAAGTACTACTTAAGTACCTTTTGGGGATTCACTATATTTTGAATTATTCTTTTGGTATGTTTTCATTACATGATTTTGTAATTCCCAATATTTCAAAATAAGAGAGTGTTACCATTTTGCTCTTCATATAATTAATTTTGTATCATTAACTATCTATCTACCCACGCGCTGCTCTCACTGCGGTTCTTCCAAGTCATTCGTCCTGAGCACCGGTCCACCTACTCACTCTTTTTGTCTACTCTCGAGTCCCGAGCACTTTACAAACTCTGTATTCATGAAGTAAAATTAATATACAGTAGCTCGAAATGTACGATGTTTTATTTAATTGAAGCCCACGCAAATTTATAAAAAGTTCAACGTAGTTTGAGCCCAAAAATATAATTTGTTTGTGAACGCTACCACCTCGCCATCTACCTTTTAATGAAAAATATATTTCTGCACAGTACTTTATTTTCAGTGACTGACTACCCGCAGGATGTCAGAATTTCGAAACAAGGCGTAATCTATCGTGTTGACGTGATTGCGTATTAAAAATTGTTTCACTGCAATATGTCATTTTCAACGAACATAAATTGTGGATCCAATGAAACACGTAAACGTGTGTCATTTATATGAACCTATAAATAAATTTCGGATGTGCGGATCCCGCTAAAACGTCCCTACACAAATATATAGGGGTCGCAACGCATTAATCTTCCCTTCATTTGTACAATTGTGCCGTGTACCGCAAATATTTAAAAATTCTATTAGAAAGGACCTTGTTGTCAGCAATAATAAAGTCGTAAACGGCTTGAAAGTGTCAGAGTTAGAACGAAATTTTAATGTTGATGTTTCTTTTACACGAAATTATATAATTAGCCTTTTCAAACATCCAGTGTCAAGTATGGTTTATAAAATGGACACCACATTTTGCAACCGAAAGAGGTGATACATAAACCAAATTATGTACGCCCAAGCGGACTAAATGCGAAATCCATCCGCAGTACTTTTGAATAAATGTTGAATTTTTTATGTATACATTTCACATGCAGCAAAAATGTCAGGGCGGAAATTGTAGAGCAGTGAAATATGGCGCCCAGCTGCAACGGCTAATGAACTCGTTTCATTTTACTAATATTGTGCATCATGTCCGACATATTAAAATGCTCTCGCTTTACAGACGCGGGTTAATTTGTAAATTGACGTGTGTATTTGTAAATTACTAGACCATCATGATACCGGGCGTGGTTAATGTTTAATGCCTGTTCACATTTAGATGAAGTATTCAGTTTCAGTCTTCATGTTCTGTTTATTTGCGTAACTTTAAAGCGGGTAAAGTAGTATTATTAATTAGGAATTACTCTTATTTCTTTGACGAGATTCCGTACCATTTTAATGATGTTTCTCCTCGTACCCATACTTGTGCTTGTTTCATGAATGTAGGACCACTATAGCTCAAGTGTACTCGACTGCACAGGTGTTCCTATGAGCCGATGTTATAAAAAATCTAACCCGTATTTTTTACTGTTGAAAGACAGAGAGCAGAGTCAAGAGATGAATTATTATTTATAAGAATTGTGCACAGTTATTGTTAAAGCCAAACAATTATCATACTAATGGTCTCTTGTTGCCTTGTTACCTTTGCTACGTAGTAGGGGTGCGACTACGGATGACTCAGCCTCCTGCAACAATTGCTTTAGAAAGTAAACGACTTCCAAGGCAAATTGTGTAGACTCGACTCCAAAAAACTTCCATAAAAATGCATCGTGCCATCTTCAATTGTCCGCTAAAAGCAATTTATATTACTGGCGGCCTCGCTCGCGATCCCTTACTTGTATTTAAGTAGAAATGGTTTCTAAAAATCATAGTGGTTTGTACCATCGCAACCTTTTGATCTCAGTCGGAGTTCGGACACAAAAGTTCCTCCCGCCGAGTTCAACAATAGGTTTGCGGAAAGATTAATCGTCGGAAGAAACCCTCTAAGCCGGAGAAAACAATTTTTCATCTTTATCAAAACGTTGAGTGCGAAGCGTTGCAATTAATGTATACTTATCTATATCGCTATGCTGTTGTTAGGTCGTTAGATGAATACGTCAAGATTGTCGTAAACAATTTGTGACATTCTTGTCAGCGATCAGCCGCCGATTTTATATAAATAAAGTAGTCGGAAAGTGTTTCCTTTTGTCCCCATTCAACTGAAATATCACACACATGACCTATAGAAATCTTCAAGAAAATCTTTGTTTGCAGTGATATGCTATTAATGTAATGCAAATGCTAATATAGTGAGCCATATAAATGTAATCTATTTCTATGAAATCTTCGTGGAATGTGACGGCGCATGGGTCCTATTAATAAATGAGCATTTTCAGATAATCTATTCACACGCTGTCTTTAAACTTTACGATCTCTTAAAGGTAAGGATAACTTAGAAAACCTTAAAGTAGGTCAAATACCTAACACGCCTTAACTTAAGTCAGCTGATAGTTTTACAAGTGAGTCGTATCACTTTCAAGGAAACTGCTGCAGTCTGACCACCGCTACTAAACTAAGAGGAAAGCTACCGATATCTTCAAATTAGACCATCCAAGTTCTCACTTTACTGGCTTCTGACCGCTTGTAACAACTGCCATAGATTATCAACTAGAACCGATCTATGTATGTGCTCTTGAAACATTGGACCTGATATGTTGCCTACACAGCTGAAAATAATCCTCAAATTCAACCCCATTACTAGATTATGCAGATAATAATGTGTAGTCTTTGCTTTCTCTGAATGTTTTATAGACACATAACACCTCGCTTGTATTCACCGTAGGTGTAGGCAGTCATAAATGACCACCATTCCCCAGTTATGTAAGTATGTTTCGTCATTTTCAAAAGCAGGAATGATCAACAATGTTCTAGGTAAATCGTTTTACCCAGTAACATGAATGTGGAGGCAAAATACTGGTATTTACCTGCATCCAGATATACTCAAAGCCGATCCCAACATAGGAAATGGCAAAGCAGATGTGTGTTACGTCATTGTCAAAACTTTTAATCCAATACTGTTCCGCATTTAATTGAAACTGTAGGTGCGAGACGAGATCGTGACGATTGCTAAATGAGTTAAGTTACAGTTTCGCACTATAACCGCCAACTGATGCCAACCGATAACGAACACCCGTCGGCCAGCTGTTTCGGGGTCATCCATTACTTCTACCTATTTATTACTTTAAAACTGTATCGGAAAATATACCGAAGGGAATTTATGAACACGGCCTGTATTAAAAACTAAAAGTTGTGTGCGATTCTGTCATACTATTAACTGACAAAGGCTTTCAAATCATATTTTGGAACTATATATTCAGATATAACGATTACGAAAAAAACTGTCGATGTTGGTCACATTATATGAATCGTTCTATCTATAGTGAGAGCGGTGGGGGCCTAGTGGTAACTGCTCCGGCTTACGAGTTTCTCAGGAAGGCGCTTTACTTTGTGTAAATAATTTCATCACCACTGCTCTCAAAAGCAGTGAAGGAAAACATCATGAGGAAACCGGCATGTCCTAGAAACAAAAATTCGAAGAAAATTCGAATGTTTTATTACTCTCACTGGGCCCCCATGGTAGAATTACAGCCCACTACCTCTCGAAGAAGGAGGCCTGTGTCCCAGCAGTGGGAAATGCACGGGGATTAAAACGACTTCATAACTGAATGCCCTTCCAACGCCATTCCCGTTAACTTATAGCCCCTTAAAAAATAAAAACTTCATGAAACGAAACAAAATGTTGAAGTCAAAACAAACCGAGCACACTTGCAAATGACCTCAATTTATTCCTGAAACCAGGAGGCAAACACTGAGCGAGCAAGTTCATCATTTACCAGCAACTAGTTTCTCTTAATTGACTATTTAAAGTTCAGAACTAAGAAAAGTAGCTTCTGGAACATTTTGCGTCCTCATTTACGAACCACAGACGACGAATATTAAAACCAACGTAAACTAAAATGCATCGAAAAAGGAAACCGACGCAGTAATCGTAAAAATAAAAATTAATGGAAACATGAAACGAATAATTTTATCGGAACCCAAATGATCGTTTGCGCGTTTATTTCTTTTTGCCAATCGTTTGAAATAGGTGCACGGCAAAGTTTTCCGCAATACTGGCGGGTAAGTCAGCAGTGCAGTTTTGTAAACCTCAACTCGTAATGAGTTCAGCGCTTATTTGAAATAGGTACCTATTTGTAATTAATGGCAATTTAGGCATGCAGCTGAGATGAGTAAGCTAAGAGGGATATGTGGTGTTACGCGAATAGGTACAATAAGAAAATAATACATAAGAAGAAGTCTGAAGGCGCGATTAAACGACGCGGGCTAGCCCGATCCTACGCGAGCCGAGCCGTCCGTGGAGATGCGGCTCGGCTAAATACGGACGCAAGCCTGCTCGTTTAAACGACCGACGCGGGGTAGCACGATCCTACGCCAGCCGAGCCGTCCGTGGCGGCTACACATCGCGCTGTTGAACCTCTGAACGCTCTGTGACATCTGTTTAGACGGCGCGTATTAACACAAGCCGAGCCGCAGATTGCGCGCGCGCCTTTGATCTGTGTCGAGAAACCGACAAGTGATGGATCGTGCGAACTTTGCCGAGCCGCGCCGAGCGCAGTTGTTTACACAGCGCGTGGCGCGGCGAACCACGAGCGGAGCCAGGCTCGGCTCGCATGTTTGCGCGCCGTTTAAACGCCGCTTTAGAGTGGTACCGGTGACAGAAAAGTTCTGCGGAAATAAATAAAGTCCTCCAGACCATATTTCGGCCACGGCGGCCAATCTCAACGGAGACTAGCCTTCAGCGCGGGAGATATTATAGTGCACAAGTGTGCGCGCAGACACAGGTGCACTCCCTCTTCCCGCACTCTCATAGGCCGATGTAGCAGCAATCCGATACGACCGGAGAGAGATTAGGCGCAGGACCAACGGCTTAACGTGCTTTCCGAGCCACGGGGGTATCACACCGCTAACTTCCAAACTCCGGGCTGTCACCAAGAAATTCCTAATGGAAAAACTCAATAACACTACCCGACCCGGGAATAGAACCCAGGACCTTGCAAAAGTAAATGGTATGGGCATCTGATGCAGAAGAATGAGGAAAATATCGTGAGAAAAATTTTGAGTATGAATTATCGAAATTTATACTTACTCAAAAATTTTCTGTAAGCTATAAGTGTAGGGAAAGATCAAAGAAACAATAGATGAAAAGCAATGAAAACTGTGTTAAAAAAGGAAAGCAAAAGAGGAAAATGAAATTTGTGTGAAAGATGATATGGCTTGATAAGGGGTGACTAGGTACCGAGATAACGACTAGAAAAGAAGTATGAGAAAAAAAAGACAAGTTGCGTCGACCCATAATATATTGGGATAAGGGCAGGAGAAGGGCACGATAACCTATTTGTAATTAATACTGTTTTTTTAATAAATCTATCACTGGCCAATGGCCTCTTCTGAAAATGAGGTAATGCCCTAAGGCACTAAATAAATGAAAACGTCTCTTCCATTTTTAAACCGATCTATATTTTGTGCTAACGAGTCACGCCCAACTCTCCTGCCAAACGGTAGTCGGTCGCAATTACGGCAATTTATTTTTCTGGAAGGACTATTTATTAAATTAACATCCATTTGCCTCCTACAAAGGTTCCTGTTATATTGGTCAAAATTAATAAGGAAAGCTCGCTATTTCATTTAATTCATTAGGTGTTATCATTCCCTCCGTTTCATCTTGTTTGGTACAACATTTTCGACCATAATTTAATCAACTTTGTTAATTATATAAAGTGTATTATTTCACAAAGAAGTCTGGACATTTCATTTATATAGGTAACCTTTGTATTGTGTCCACAACAAAGAGCGGGTTAGTCCCACAAACTTCTTTGTATCCTGCTGAGAATAAACTTATCGGTTTGAAATACCCTGCGGGGGTGTAGTGTGGGTTTAATACAACTTTCAAGATGGCACAATAAAAAACTAGATAGATCAACTGTAGCTTAGTAAAACTAAGTTAACATAAAAGATGTTATCAGCTGTCTAGGGATATTTTGCTCGATAAAACGTTGTGATAATGTTGTATCAAAGGCCGACGGTCGCTATGAGGAGCAAACTGACCGTAATACACAGCGTGATTGTCGTAAGTTTCTTCAGCGGCAGTCGTTAAAGGGGTACGAAGTGTAAGGAGTCGGCGACACATTGCCGTGCGATCAAAGTTCGCTGTAGGCCGGCAACGCTCTCACGTTTAATTCAATTTGGAATCCCGCCAGATTTAGAATTTGCTGCCGGCGTGTCCTTTAAATAATAGAATAGCCGACTCACATAAAAGTAAAGGTCTGCTTAACGTTTTACTACCATAAAAGACTCAAGCACATAAAGGAATTTCTTTTCATAACATTACGATACACAGCCATATTTCCTTAGGTAATTTATCGTCGATTGTATAATACGAAAATGGCTTTTGCGATTCAAATGAAATCACGTAATATAATTAAACGTTCTCGACGAGATACTTCGACAGCCCACTTTATTCGCAGGGACAATAACAATGAATCAAAATAAAATGAATCGCCCTCACACGTATAATGATAAAAGTGTTGAGTGGTCTCAGTTATTATCTGTTTTATTTTCTCATGTTGTAAACTAAAGCCGGCTATAACACTTTGTTACTTCTACCATTGCTCTCGGCACTATGTGCTGCGGCTTTGTGTAAACTACAATCGTTCGTTTTTTTATAGAGGAGGTTATCCTGTTCAAAGGTAAGATAAAAAGAGAGAGTCTAGGCTACTTACTTTGTTTGTTTATCTCTACGCTCGCATTTAATTGTATAATTTATAATACAAACATGTGTGTAGGTACATTATGGTAATTTTAAATACACGAAGGGTTCACAATATGACAGTTTAATAGACATTATTTTAAACAGCAAACATTTCTAGAAACAGATGTTACTCACAAAGTGGTCCAGGTGTTCGTGCAATAGCAAGTAGCAGCGTTAAACCTAGTTTGTGTGTCGGTCACGAATCACAAGATTAAGAGGGCGAGTCTCAACAAAAATAAGACTTAATTAAAAGTGGAAAACATTCTCATTTCCCGCTTCCCGACATATTTTCGCTTGCGACGTGAGAGTAAGAAATCTTACCGAAACGGACGTTTTCTCAAACAGTATGGTTGTAGATTTCGAGTTAGTAACAAATGTTTTAACGTTCCGATACAAGTGGAAGTGCTAAATCTTAGAACGTAAATCACGCTGCAGTATAGAAGCTTCCAGCAATTTGGAGAATAAATCCGTACCTCCGTTTGTGTTCGCAACGTCAGGAGGGTGCTGCACTTGAATAATTGAAAGATCGTCTTGCTCAGCACCTACGAGATTTCACAAATTTCGAATACATCCATGCTTAGCTACAGTTAAACGTGTAGTACCTACGAGAAATACCTTCATACTTCAAAATACCTCATAATCCGACGGAAATCCTAGAATTAATTTAGCTATGTGGCGATAATCTGCATGCGCTAAATTAATGTATATTTTTTTCAAACCATCGGATACATGTAAATAAATCGAATAGTAAGAAAAACATTTTTGGATTTATCGAATTGTTCTACTTTTCCAGGGGGATATAGATTTAAAGAAAATGCATGGACACTTGGGAAACACAATTCTACCGGAATTCTTATAGCTAGGTATAAAACGATATCTGCAACCGTAGCTGTTTTATTAGGTAACATATATTGTTGAACTCTCAGTAAACTGAGAAAAACACACCATTATTAAAGTAATTTCAGTGTTTTAGCAAGTGATAAATTCCATATTTACAAGTGAAAAATGTGGATAAAATTTCGCTGATGTAAGCGCACAATGCCAAAAACACTCAATGGCCGCAGACCGCGGTTATTCCCTTTGTTTCCTGAGGTACGTTAAATCTGCTTGCATTGCTATTTGAAGGCAGACTCGCCAAACCGTCCTGTTTGCGTTCACGAGAGATTTTCGTTAAACCCAATTTGATCGAGCGTGTCTGTACTTAAATACTTTACCCACAATAGCTGAGGATCCATTAAATTTTATAGTGTCTAAGTTACGAGCGTAGTGCATAGTGTTTGCTCTAAGCAAACTACTTGCTCTTACGTCATATCGACTTGAAGTTAAGTTTAGTTTCATGAGTTCCTTATTATCATAGCATATAAGCTTAGTTTAAATATTCGGTGAATAAAAATAATATTTCCAAGCGGTCTGGTTGATTTAAATTGTAAATAAATTCTTAAGATTGCTACAATCAAAGGAAAAAATATCGAAGAACCCAAATATAGAGTTCCAAGTCTCAAAAATGCATTCACAAATGTGTGCCCACAGCTATCCAACAAAACGGGCTATAAAATATAGCGCCAAACGGAGCGACCTAAAGCCAAAGCGTGAAACTGACTTTGAAATTCAAAAACGCTTTGATGTGCCGATCCGACCTCAAATTGTTGACTAAACAGACCTTCTCCGTTCACGGGCATTTTTAGACGCGTTTGTGTTGATTGCGGCCGTCACCCACACAGAATTTTATTTCACACAGTGCACCGAAATGGCTGGTGTTTGCACAAAATATGACTGTATGAACATTCGCGGCGCACAGAGGTGCAAGCGTATTCCGGCGGAATAGAAAAATGTGGAGCATGTTGACCGACTGATGGCCATGCATTTTTTTTGTGGAAAATATGTTGTTTTAACGTGAGAGGACGTGGGCGAGAACAAAATTCCTTTGCTACCAACTTTACATTACTCCAAATTAAATAAGAACACGCAAGAGCAGTGGTGGCCAAGTGGTAACGGCCGCGACTTACGAGTTGTAGGTCGTAGGTTCGAACCCAGACAGGCGCTTTACTTTGTGTAAATTATTTCATCACCACTGCTCACAAAACGGTGAAGGAAAACATCGTGAGGAAACCGGCATGTCCTAGAACCAAAAATTCGAAGACATGTGACATCTACCAACCCGCACTGGGCCCGCGTGGTGGATTACGGCCCACTCCCTCTCACTGAGAGGAGGCCTGTGTCCCAGCAGTGGGAACATTATAGGCTGATGATGATGATGATGAAATAAGAACAAACCATCAAAATCTCCGCCAGCTGAATAAAGACTTCCCCAATGTAATAATCGCGTCTATTAAAATGGTTGTCTATCCATTCAATTAGACTCAAGCCACCATAAGTTTCCCAAACAGTGGTCGTCAGCAAACCCATTACTACGCGCAATTAGCATTCGGAAATCGGAGGCCCGTTAAGAAATAGTTGATAACGAAAACATTTTACACAAAATTGTTCATAAAGACAAGTCAAAAACTCATTAAACGTTGTTTGCAATGTATCGAATGGTACAATTTAAACCGTTGGCGTACCCAAGAATTTGCGTTGGAAGTTCCGAACTAACATTATACGTTGAATGAAATAGTTTAAACCGACTTTAGTTTGTTAAGCGCTTCGTGTAATAAGCTCTATTTGGTGTAATTAATTTGTAATTGTTCGAGTATTTAGAACGTAGGACTGATCTGTGGTTTTGATATTGTTATGACACTGATTGATGCGGCAATTGAGCAAATATTTAGGATCGGTTTAGTTTAAATTCACAAATTTATTTAATTGAATCTAGTTTTTATTTCTAATTTACTTAGTAGGCAACAACTGCACTTAACATATACCTCTGTGAGAATAATAACTTGGTCGCTTTGCTTTGCGATTCAGCTAAATGATTACTATTGCCAGACAACCTAGATGTTATATTCGAATATCTCACCCTTACATGCAATTTCGGTAAACATCTACTTACTATAAGAACTAATTCCGGGAAATGTCATTATAATGTCAAAAATTCTAACTCATTACATTACGCACGCGAAAATACAATTTTCCACAGTGATTGTATCCAGCCCATTTTATTATTTCATATTGCGTCGCTGAAATTATGCAACATATCTAAATTGGTATGCAAATAGGGAATTTCTTGAATAAATAGCGTGGCTATCCTCACGGGTTGGCCGGACGGTCGGGCCGGCAAACAAGTGAACAACAAAGCAGAAATGTAAACGGTATTTTATTGTGCAAGATACAGTTACAGCACTGCTCTGATTCACTGATGTAGAGAAAATGGAAGAGACAAGACACTAGACAGAGGCGCCCTTTTGGATTTTTTCTTCTTTCCCAGGCTTGGTTAGTAAAAGTAAATTAATTTTTTAGGAAAGTTTCAAAACTTACCTTTACCATTTACAGCCGGTCATCCCAGGAATTTTTATATAGTCTGTTAAAATTGTGAGGGAAAACATCGTGAGGAAACCGGCATATCCTACAACTAAAAATGGTGGTGGGTCGAGGGAACAAGAAATTTCACGCGGACGAAGTCGCGGGCAAAAGCTGGTTTATTAAATAAACGGGAAACTCTTCGTCATCCAAACTTTTTCCGATCTAATTAAGGAAAATGAATCAAGGAAATAATGAGTTCGCATCAAGAAAACGATTTAAGGCAGTGCAAGCAACTTAATATACTTACACAGAGTTCAACAAGGACCTTCATCAACCCTGTAGGAAAATCATCATCATTCCTTGTATGTTGTGTTGTATGCATGACTTGTTCTTTATATGGTTTCGTACCCAAAAGACCCTATTACTAAGCTTCTGCTGTCCGTCCGTCCGACCACCCGTCCATTCGTCCATCTGTCTGTAAACGGGCTGTGTGTGTGTGTGTTTTTCACAAAGTGTGTATTTCTATTGCCGCTATAACAACAATAAATAATACAAAGTTAAAAACCAAGGGGTCTAGGTATTTTTTCGGAGTTTTTGCCTCGTGGTATGGAACCAAGTCCAACTCCCACTTGGCCGGTTTTGTATTTGTGTTCTTTCTTTGCGTCATGTTTACCGCAAATAAAAATACTTTCTTTCTTTTTCTCTTTATGTTCCATCGTCGGTTCCTTAGTCGCGTTCTTTTCAGAACGAGATGAGTGGTTCTTGGCAGATATCCGGGTCCCTAAATAAACAGGCTACAGAAAATAATAACAAAATAATGTTATGAGCAAAACATTTTCTGAAGAACGTGCCAAGCTTCACTGTTACCAAGAATTCAACTACTGTAAAGTTAAATTGATGGCACTGAGTTTAGTTCTGAAACTGTTTTACACACAATTCTTGGATTCGTTTGTTTACCTTAAGTATTTATTTATGGTAGACACACAACACTTAAAAAGAAAAAATACACAAAGATCAAAAATGAGCACAAAGCTCTCGCTTCACTAGAAATTTCTTCCAGCAGACCTACGACAGGAGAGTTGGATGAGAGACTTACCTACATACATTTGCAAACCACATCCAGTGACTCTTTATCTCGGGCCAGACTACAGCATCTGGGCGATGGTCACATCACGATTGCAGCGACTTGTGTGTTTGTTTACTGGAACTAACTATACCCACACGAAGCCACTTGGAAGCGTTCGCCACGATACACTGGTCGGCTACTTACTTAACTTGTCGCATTACTTGGTTTTATCTATTTACTTGGCTTCATATAGAAATTAGCCATCTTGGACTTAGCAGGAGTTTATCTAAGCCTTTCATCTTCTAGGTCAATATTGATTCTGAAAACAAGTGAATATTAATTAAATATTTCTGTAAGTAGGTTTGCACAGACACTTTTACACGTCAATTATATTTAATAAACTAGATGAGGTCGGCGTTTCTTATCTGACTGCTCTCAGAAGAAAGGCTGAAACAAACTCAGAGATCATAATCTCTTTTAAAGTCTAGATATAATCTTTGTCAGATCTTGTGAAGACCATGTAGATTGATATCTGAAATGGTCTTTTGGGAAAAGAACCACACAGATTGAGCGGACATGTCCAATCAGTACACGCATTTGTTAATAATCGAGCTGCTCAACTCAAAATTTAAGGAGCTCAACGTTTCGACGAACAATACCAAAAAAAGGACATTTGGGTAGGTCGCATTTTTACTCAGTCTGCCAGACCATGATTAGAACTAACTGAGAAAAAACAAAAATTAATGACTCACGTAGAAAGATTTTCCAATACCTAATATTTACGTACGTACCTATTAGTATGTGAGATCATATATCAATTTCCTTTTGTTTTATTTAACAAGAAATAATTTATCATATCTTTCTCAGCGTTATGTAATCAAAGGAAGTGAAACACGATAAGGTCAATGTTTAAGTTAATTATTGCATGCCCGGATGCGGAAACCTTAATTAAAAAACGTCACTCGAGTTATGAGGCGAAGCAGTCATGCTAGCGAAGGAGGCGGCGGCGGGATGGCTGAGGGAAAGAGCCTCCCGTCCCAGCCGCCGCGGGAGACGCTCCGGGCGTCGGGAGCCGCGCGACGACTCCCGGCCACCGTAGGCGCGGGCCTGCGGGCGGAGAGTAATGGGTAGCTCACCATCCGATCAGGACCAGGCCCGTGCTGGACGGCGCAACGTGTTCCACGCGCACCTCAAAGAGATGTCAGCATCAAGTGAAGGGGCCCGGCAGGGCCGAAGCCTGCTGGGTCAGAGGGATTGTCCGAAAGGGTTACCGCTGGCCCGGAACAAAAAGAGCTAAGGAAGGAACACGGATGGGTTTTAGTCAGTAAGAGTCTGACATTCCCTTCCGCTCCACCCAGAGCGGGAGGGGTCATTTGATGATTTCCCATCCTGAAAAAAAAAAAACTAAAGCCCGGAATACACAAGCCTGGGGGCTTACTCTCTAAACTAATTTTAATTCCAATGAGATGCCAATATGATTCCAATGTTAATTTTACAGTCACGTGATTCGGTACTCTTGAAAACAATATTGTCAACAATTACCCCACGCCAAGCCCGAACCCAATTCCACTTAGTTCTCCAAAATGGACACCCAATCTAAAAATGATTTGGCGCTAGCATCGAACTCAAGAGTACGAAACGTCACAATTCCAATGTCGATCTATCGGAATTAAATTGAAGAGTAAGCACCCTGTAACTTGCACAAAAGTGTACAAGTAGCTGAAATGCTATTATGGTTTGCACATTATCTGTTCCGTGGTTTGCACCAATCAGAAGTTGTTATAGCACACGGCATGCAAGCTACTGTATGCGTATTAGGCTTAAGAGTGACGACTGTAAGAATATACTTCTTAAAATGGCACGACAACAAAGAAAGGAATTTAATTTAATATTTTATTCGAGCAATTTAATTGATTACCGTGGTTTTCCCGTAGACGTTCCGTCCAGGAACGCCGTCGCCTGGAGATATTTCAAATACGCCGCATATTGAAATCCTTGAGCCATCATATCGGGCTAAAATGACCCGTGACGACCCCTGCCTCTTACTACGTGAGGGTATTTTTTAAAAATGCTCAAGAAGAATCCTAGGTGTTATTATTTTCTTTATTAAAAATTGCTGAGATTGTGCAGAGTATTGATTATTTAATTCTGTAGATGACGATGTTATTATTAAAATTAAGCGTGAAGAGGTAACAGACAGACAAACATACTTTTGCATTTATAATATTAGTATGGATTAGTATGGATATGCGCTAAGGAAATAAAATAAAATGATTGGAAAAACGAGTTATTCCGGTCTGATCCCCTGAACCCCAAATCCTCGATCCCCTGCTTGTTCTTCTTCTGTTTTAATCTCTGTCTTATCCGATATATAAACTTCCTCATTCCGATTGAAATTGTAACATATCTAAAACAATAAGTATTTTATAAAGTTCCGTTCAAACAATTTATTAATGTATCATGTATCACTTGCAACATAATTATACGTTACATCAATCAGTACATAGGAAATTAGTCCAAATGAAATACAAACCACACTTTAATTAGCATAATTGATACTGTTTCATGCTTGATTTACTTCTAAGTGATATAACCGAATTGTGGTATAGTTCTACACCAATACTTTAATAGTCATTTATTATTTATTGTTGTCGACTGCCTCGCTAATCTAGTGATTGCAAGCGCTTCTTACGTTTTTCCATCAGGAATTTCTCTCTGAGGATTTGTTAGCCCGGTCCATGGAAATATGCTCGCCTCTAAATTAAACTTGTTTTCCGATGATAATAATATGTTAAAGGGACATGACCTAAAGCGCGGTCACTGTCGGACTGCATAGAAAAGAAAGAGAAGCGCGATGATACAACGCTGGTAATTTATTGCCAAATATGAAGCAATTATCTAATTACAAAAAATCTATTGTTTGGACTAAAAAATAAAAATACTAGTGCTTTAGTATGTATGTTGCTTGTGGAATAATCTGACAAAAAATCAGAATAATTTTATGTATATTAGTATGATTTTTATTGTAAAAATAATGTTTTTAGAGGTATCTTCTAGTGGCAAAGGTCCCATACACCCTTCGCTACTGGTATCTTCACGATTTTTTTCTATCGTATCAAATTAGTTGTATTATGTTTTCAACACACTATCTAACTAGCATATAACCTGAAGAATATCACATATTTTTTTATTTTGTTTACTGTAGTCGATCATAAGTAGGTACTTTTAGGTATTATAAAACTTGCGTTTTTTTGCGTTTAGGTCCTGTAGTCTTCTTAAGTCCGATCTAATAAATGTGGGTATACCACAGGTCTCTGCCAAGCGGAGTCGGAGTGACAAGCTTACTTACGATTCCGGAACGGCACTGGAAAGTACAGACGTCTATATTTATAAGTAGCAGCCGGTTCGATTAACTTTTCTAAAATTTTCAAATTCTTTCCTTTAGGAAGTCATATTACTTTTTAAAGCTGATTAGGCTATTGCATAGAAAACTATATTTAATTTAAATAATTGACTATGTTTTAGGTTTGGTTTGGTTGGGGTTAGGTTTTGGATTTAGTTTGATGTCAACCTTTAAATCACTTTTTCGTCTTTATTATCATAGTCTGCCAGTGTCATAATTTAAATTCGGTCTAACATGTAAAACAGATGGTTGAATGTCATTCTGCGATATTGACATAACGACGCAATAGGTAAAATGTAATGTAAAGGCTTCTGCAAACTGGCGCGACACGCGACGCGAATCGCGCGCGACACAAAGGCACCGCTCGTTGCGCGACTTGCGGTGCCTTTGTGTCGCGTGTCGCGTCGCGCCTGTGTGTACGAGCCTTAATGCTGCGTTGATAAAGCAGATTCTATCGTGCAATGGGTAGACAAAACTAGCCCATATAGGTACCTAATATTGCTATTATGTTAAGGTAACGAACGTATTTTGACTGTGACTGTACATTTACTGTAACTGTTGTTATAATAATTATTATTATTAATTTAGGGCTGATTTTTCAATAATCTGACAACTTTATTCGAGGAATAATTTTGAAACTTTTACAGTTATTTCATATAAAAACTGTCAACAGTCAATTTTATTCCTCGAATAAGAGTTATCTGGCGATGGAAAAATCACCCCTTAGTCACATAAAGGTTTTGTAGAACATGAGGAACTTACAAAATATGCATAATTCATTACATGTGTACACACGAATTGTTGGGTGAAGCGCTGTTCTCCTAGCTACGTATAGATCACTGAACAATCTGTATTTAGGAGAGACTAGTTATGCAGTTGCTCCTGTTACTTCCCGTCACTAAGAAAAGAACTCGGCAAGCATAAGAAGTCGTTTCAGTCGTTTGTTTATGCAAAATGTCAAACATTTTCAAACAAACGTCTCCAAAAATCCGGCTACACATTGATTACAAAACGAAATATAAACATTAACGAAATAAGGAAAATGTGAATATCTTCAAGAAAATATACTTACAGTACTGTTCGTTGATGAGCATGATTAATGAAGCAGAAAGACTTTGATCGATCGTGGTTTTACCTAATAAATGTCTCAAGATTCCTTGGGGAACAACAAATCCCCGTACAATGTACCAACGCAAACGTTCATGTAACGAACTTGTCAGCTGTACCACAGACTATGCCGAGATAATTACTAGCTGGATTGTATTTTGGTGGTAGTGGCTCTTTTTTGTTGTTGAGTGGAGAGTTAAATTGTTTTGGAAATTATATGGTTGTTTAAATATTGTGTAATTGTAGGTAATTAAGCCGTTGGTCCCGGCTGTCAGTCTTCGTAGATATTTCGTTATCGTTATAGATAGTCAGATAGTCTGAAAGTTTGACAACCAGTCATAGCAAGGGATATCTTGTTACTTGACTACAGTTACTTAACTGAGTTGTGGAGGTCAGATAAGCAGTCGCTTCGCACTTGTTATTCAGCTATATTCGGTTAGACTAGAAGCAAAGCCAACCCCAATGCAGTAGAAAAAGGTAAGTTAGATGATAATGAATTAATAATGAAATTAATTTCAAATTTAATGAACTTAGGAAAGTGAAAATCAACAGCTCATTTATCTAGTCGTAGAAAATGTCATTATGGTCCAGTCTAAGCCATCAGCAGCATAAACAACCGCTGCGGCTATAAAATCTATTTTAAAATCGGGCATACATTTTGTACCTATTATATTTATTACTAGGATAGCTTATAAGTAGTGTGTAATAGACAATAGTAACATCATACGGATCAAGGTCTGAATTAAGGCGACTACATGACCTATAGCGCGGTCACTGTCGGACTGCATAGAAAAGAAAGAGAAGCGCGATGACACAACGCTGGTTTATTTCAAAATATGAAGCAATTTATCTAAGCATAATTACAAAAAAATCTATTGCTTGGACTAAAAAATTAAAACACTAGTTCTATAGTATGTTGCTTATACGACAAAAAATCATACTGATTATAATATGTATATTAGTATGGTTTTTATTGTAACAAGAAAGCTTTTAACCATTTTATTGTCAACAAAATTTGTTTCATAACAATTGAATACATTGTTAATAATGATTTAAGTAATATGACAAACTGTGCTTTAATTTACTCATCCCGGTTCTGAAAGCTCGTAAAGCTCTCACAGTACTTACAAAACCTCATAATTTCTAACTAAACTATGCTTTAATCGCTTTTGAATTTAGCTCCATCTTTTCATAAACTTCCGTAGAATAATTACGCGCACGTCATTATGCATCTGACAAACAATCTGGCATTCCCGTCGCATAACATTCACGATATTATGCAGCAGAAATAGGCGATTGCTCTCGCGTTAATAGGTCCTACGTTGTTCATTAAGCCCACGTGAGCAATTAATTAGAAATTTCAATCATGTTCAATTCATAACCGTATTAAATTAATGTCTTGTAGGTATTCCACTCCTATCTCATAGGTATAGAGAAGAAGTGAGCAGTAATTCTGGTTATTAATGCTAACTTATTCTCTAGGTAGATTACAGCTAGATTGATTGATTGCACTGCGTGCTGGCTACTAATTCCAGTACTATTTTAAGAAAGAAAATACGCTTATTTGCGGTAAACATGACGCAGAGTAAGAACACAAAAAATAACAAACTAGGGGGAAAATTTGCGTCACATCAACGCAAAGCGGCAATCGCTCAGCATATGGCTATACGACGTTATGCGAGACAGCCCCAGCACTGGTTTTCAGCGACAGCGTCATTGAAGTGATGACGTCAACCTGTGCAGTATACTGTATACGATGAGATTTAAATAACACAAGAAAAATACAATAAATACCTACTAGTACTAGTATTCACTAGTTTATAGCCAGTAAACAGGTTTTTAGAGTAAAATTAGGGATGCTGAAATACAGATGAGCTAAGCTTTGTGCCACCCCTATCGTTTAATAGTTTTAACTTTTTAGTGTTTTGTGTGTTCTTAAACAAACAAACACTAAACATAAACAATGCTCGATAATAATTGAGAACCTCCAAGCTATTAAACACAACTGTTTTAGACGTGTCTGCGCTTAACCGCTATTTGAGTTGGCTATTGCGGCGTAATTGAGAATCAATGCATACAAAGCAGCGGCAATTGTGTGTGTTTAATAGCTTCATTATTATCGTAATTATCATAAACTCATCGGTCGCAGTGACTCTTATCAGGCGACTGATTTGCGTCTTAAGCTAAAAGGTAAGGTTTGACACCTACCCTCATTTTGCGTGACACACTTACAATCACAATGCGACGAATTTGGAATTCATAGCTTTTCTCAGCTATGGGGATGCACCACCCAAAACAATCGTTAAACCAGACAGTACCAGTAACAGTCTAAAAAACAAATTACTAAGGGATATAGTCAACGCACCCTGGTACGTGAAAACAGCGACCTCCATCGGGTCCACAAGATTAGTTCATCAATTAGTTCAACCAGGTTTCAGACTGGCTAAAGTAGACTCATCTTTCACACTGTTTAAAATGTTACAATAAAATACCTCCCCACATACTTTAACTGAATGAAACGAAAATTAAATCTTGTATAAAGGGAGGCATATTATAAATTGGGGGATTACATCGCTGATAAAAATGCTTGTGTAAACGCTGGTCCTGCTCTATAAGTAGGTACGCATAAATAAACGCTCCTACAAACAGGCGCGACACGCGATATAATCGCGCGTGAAGGCTCCTTCAAACAGGCGCGACACGCGATAAAATCGCGCGCGACACAAAGGCACCGCAAGTCGCGTAATGAGCGGTGCCTTTACTACAGTTATTATATTTTTTTCTTATTTTTCTTATCCAACTTAGCCTATCGCAGTCCACAGCTGGACATAGCCACATAGGCTTTTCCCAGGCTGCGCTACAACATCCTATCCTCCGCCTTCCGTATCCAATCTGCCCCAGCCGCCTGCTTCAAGTCATTGGTCCATCTAGTTCGAAGGCGTCCCACACTACACTTGCCGATAATTCGTCTTATTATGCGATCAAAATCAGAATAAAATTGGCCTTTACACCATTTAGTAACGCTTTCAGACTAACTTCAGGATCTAGCTAGATTAATTTTGTAGGAATAGATTGTGCTTAGTCATCAAACTAATTGCCTATCTATATCAAATCGAAGGACTGACTATAAATAATAATGGAGCGAATTGACTATCGAGATTCGCAACCCTGAACTTGTTTGTATGATATAGGATAAGGTCCATCTTGTAAGCAAAATTACCTAATTCAATTAATCAATTATCAAAGCGTTCTATTAGCAGCTTATACCACCAATTGCTTTCCGCTTTCCATATGGCGAGACGTAATCTACCAACTCCGATGGCGGTTTAGGCAAACATCAAAGGAAGTTATGCATTTAACAGCTTCGATTACCGCAGCCAGATTCGTTCTATTTTCGTCCTAATTTGTTTCTTTGGGAATTTGCAGGCGTGATTTGATTTTATAAAACATATTTTGTATATTTTCCTTATTTATGTTATGAAAGAATATTGCTATTCGTGTACCTTGAATAAAAAACAGACAAATGATACTCAATAGTAGGTTGATTTTTCATCAAGGGGATAAAGCATCGAGAGAGCATATACCTTTATCCCCGAGGAGATTAGGCCACTTTTGACACCTACTGCAAGGTAAGTAAAAAAAATTTTTTTTTTTTTTTTTGTTGTACTAATTAATGTTTTCATACGAATTTTTAGTTGAGGTTCGAAATTTAAATCAAATTATTGACCATCGGGTTACACAAAATATGTTCAATATTATTCTCAGGCTAAAGCGTAGGGCCTATTATGTCGTGAAAATATTATTTTTATACTCTATTTCGAAAATGTAAGTTCATTTAAACACACTTTTTAATTAAATATGTCATTACTTCCCCGCATTCAAAATAAGTACTAAGTACTCCGCTGTAGCCGTTTGCAAATGAGGAAACAAATTAAAACCACGAATCAATTTAGATAAGGTCACCCGGGGCTAAAGCAACTACAGATAGTTCAATCCACGAAGACGCGCCCCTCCAATTTTTGGTTGAGGGGATCGCGGGGTGCGGGGAGTTTGAGCGGAGCGTCAGTCGCGAACCGTCAGCGGTTCGATGCGCACAAGTAGTACAGCCTATGTCGCGAAAATCCAGACTCGGCACGAAAGTTGCTCTACTTTATATTTTTTAAAATGTCGAGAAAATCTCAGCGTGTTGTACTTAAAAGCCAGGTACATATGTAAATGATATTTACATTGTTTAGAAGTTTGTAGTTACTAAAGTTGTCAAAAAATAAGAGGCCCGTTTTGACATTTGTCATCGTGACGTAACTAGTGAAGTAACCATACGACTCGGTACTCGATACTCACGATAAATCAATTCAAGTTTGTATGAGTATTTGATCGATTTACTTATGTATTGTAAAGAGCATTGGATTAAAGTTCTGATTAGAAAATTTAACTTAAACTTTAATTTTGTAGGTATTTTCAAATGGAAAGTTCAAATGGAAAGAGTGGAAAAAGATTAATTCAAAGATCAATTTGTCTTTAATTTAATATTTTTAGTTACAATAACATTCACTCAATCACAAAAAAATTAAGAAAAGCGAAAGTGATTGAACCTTCATTCAATTATTTTCTTCGGGTGATGAGCCAAAATCGTCAGTTGAGCTTTCGTAATTTAATTTTGAAAATAGCAAATTTACTAAAAGAAGACCTCATTTCATCTTTAAAAATAAGTAAAACTATTTAAATGTTTTGTTTTTTTTTTTAATTTTAGGCAAGAGAAATTATTTCAAAAATTTATGATTTTATGAAAAAAGAAGCAAGTAATAATTACGCAGAAAAACTCACTGATGCGCGATGGAGAACCGCGCAGGCTGTTGGAGTATCTGAAAGCACAGTGACTAGAATTCTACGTGAAAGAACGGAATATACGAAAACAATGAAGCAAACTACAGTACCAGCTATGGAATCGAATATAACTATGGAGACGGATGCAATAGTTCCTATAGTCCCAAGTGCGGAACGTACAACAGAGCCAACTATGGACGCGGATATTGAGTCTGAAAATGAAGCGAGTACGTCGCATTCGAATTTAGTAGGCAGAACTGCTTGTATTTTTACGTCACCTATGAAGAAGAGAAGGGTAAGACCACGAAAAATTAATTTAGACGAATTTGATATTGGTGTAGTCCGAAGAACTATCCAAAACTTTCATATAGAACATCGTCAATTTCCAACATTATCACGACTTAATATTATTTTGAAAGACCGTACACAATTTGATGGATGTAAAACAACCCTAAGAACATTGTTACGTAAACTTGGTTATAAATGGAGAAGAACTGAGAATAACAGGAAGGTGCTAACCGAAAAACATGACATTCAAATGTTAAGACTGAAATATTTAAAACAAGTAAAGTCTTTTCGTAATGCAGGTAGACCTATAGTGTACACAGATGAATCATATATTCATACCAACCACGTGCAAAAAAATTGTTGGGCCGAAAAAAGTTCTAAAACAGCAATAAAACAAAATTTAACAAAAGGAATGCGCATAATTATAGTACATGGCGGAAGTGCAGAGGGTTTTGTACCAAATGCGTTGTTGACATACAGAGCAGAGATCAAATCCGGAGACTACCACGACAACATGAACTCAGAAAATTACATAAAATGGCTAAAGGAGAAACTGATACCAAATCTCCCAAATGATGCCGTGGTAGTCTTGGATAATGCAGCCTATCACAACACTAGTTCGGAAAAAATACCGACATCCAACTCCAACAAATTAGACATGCAGAATTGGCTGAATGCAAAAAATATCCATTTCGAATCAAGCTTCAAAAAACCTGAACTTTATGACCTAATACTAAAAAACAAAGAAAACTTCCGCAAGTACAAAGTTGACGAATTATTGAATGAACATGGATTCACAGTGCTTCGGCTGCCTCCTTATCATCCAGATTTAAACCCAATCGAAAATATTTGGGGTATTGTAAAAAACGACGTTGCTAGCCGCAACATCAATCAAAATTACACTTCAATTATGCCTATTTTAAATGAAGCATTTGATCGAATACATAAAGATGTCTGGTTCAATACTTGTCAGCACGTGGAAAAAATAGAAGACGAATACATGAGACACTGTGATCTTGATTTCAGTTTTATTATAAATGTCGGTGATACATCAGACTCTGAATCAAATATTTCTGAAACGAGTGATTAACGATTTGAGTTCCTTAGAAACATTATGTGAAATAAAATATTTTGATTTCTCAATAAAGTTCAATAAAACTTTTTCACGTACTTCATTTATGTCTATAATTACCCCCTATTATAAAAATGTAATATTAACTAATAATCACATAAAATATCCACACGCAAAAATAAAAAAATTAAGTAGAGCATCTTTCCCTTTGACTGTGACGCTCTCTCCTGATTCGTCTATTCATTGTAGTGTGCGTGTGCACTCATAGGTAATTAGTGTGTACCGATAACACTCAAACATTGACGGAAGCTTCCACACATATACTATAAACGGTTGGGAGGAATAGTGGGGCGCGTCTTCGTGGATTGAACTATCTGTATGGGGCTAAAGCAACTAATTAAATTTTCTCTCAATCTAATCATTTTTGTAGATAGCTCTATCTATTGGAGTAAAGAGGAATCATAGTTTTTTCAAACAAAGTAGAGATGGCATCACTAGTTCACCTACTGTAGTACTGACAGATCATTTTCTGTCAGCTGCCATTTTGGAGCAACGTGTTGCCGCGTCGTGTTTTGTGTTTTGGTACATTAAAAATATTTCGAGTCGTTGCAAGGAGAAATAGAAGCGCGTCTTAAAAACAATATAAAACGTAAATGTTTTTGGTATATTTGGTTAAACTCTAGGTGTTATAATTAACATTTTATTGATATAGTTACATTAACCCCAACTTTTCATGCACGGGGGTTATTGCAACTATTTTTGCAGTCACATTCGCCCCATGCTTTTTGTACGAAAACTGCAAATTACTAGTGACGTTCCGTGTCGATATTTCGATAAGTGAATTTCACGTATTTGCATATATATGTTTAGCTGCAATTAGTATGAAGTGTTTTAGATTTTACGTAGTTTTAACAAAATGAAATAGGTAGCTTAAATAAAAAAATGTACCAAGTTAATACAAAATCCAAATTTTGTTATCAGATGGTCCGAAACTATAAAAGAAAAAAAGGCGAAGAGTTACTGCAGTGAAACAGTTAGTTTTTTATTTGATTTTGACTGAGAATTACCCTAAGATTTTTTTTACTTTAATACTTAAGTAATAAGTTTTTAAATAAACTTTTGATATACATACAGAAATCGCTTTTTCTTGACTTAAATCCTAAATATTAGATTAGTCATCAATGCGTACCTGCTTATCGTATTGTCAAAGCATTTTACATAAGAAGAAATCTTTTCTTGCTTTTATTTTATGTCCTAAATTCCATTAATAAAATAGAGTTACTCTAGCTGAGTATAACAAATATACTTTATTGATGTTATTCTTAATGAACACTTACATCGATTTTGTGTTTTTGCAATAAGAAACCTATATTTAAAACCTTTCATTATTGTTAATTATCGAATGTCTTTACAAATATTTATCGATAAGTAGTAGGTACTACATCTCAACACTAGTCAGTATGGAAGACAGTCGCATTCGCCCCATAAAAAAAATAAAGTAATTTTGCTGGAAACTGAACTCTCTCTCAGCGACTATAGATAGCTTTTACAGATAATTCTGTGTGCATCTACGTGTACTCTTGACCTCAACATTTAGAAACATAAAACAACAGAGTTATAACGAGTAGTCACATTTACCCCAAAGTGGGGTGAATGTAACTATTACTGGTCTTATTCAACAATAATGCAAATTGATGAAAAACCAAAGTCTATTTGTAACTTAATTTATGTCGAAACTGTTCATCGAAAGCTGTGCAATGAAGTACATTTATTAGAATATCCCTATTATTTAAGTAGCTCATGGTGGAGGGAAGCAAAGTTTCAAAATTAATTTTTTTAGTTGCATTCGCCCCGGGTGACCTTACGCGAAACGAAACGCTAAGAGCCGAAGCAGAATATTTAGAACAGAAATAGCGACGGTCTTATTCCCATTACTTCAATACTCCATTTATAAAAATAAAAAAATATTGTTACATTAAAAACAATACTCATTTCACCCTTTCGTTATTTCGATATAAATAAACGTATAATTAACACTGTTATTTCACCATAAACGCAAAGCAATGTAATCTATTCACCCGCGTAAGACACGTGGCGCCATCTATTATCATAATAACGTTATTGTTGTTTTCCTCGGGAACAGCAATTTTTTTCGGGATAAAGGTGGTAATAATAATATGTCCGTTTCTGTACACCTGACAACGTATATGCAAAATTTCAGGATGATCGGTTCAGTGGTTTAGGCGTGAAAATGTAACAAACAAACTTACTTTCGCATTTATAATATTAGTTAGGATAGGATTGAGTATAGAAATAATTCATCTCAAACCACTCATAGTTAATTATTAAGTACATTAAACTTAAACATAACATTAGGTCTGTATTCCCAAAGGCTTAAGCAAATGTGTATGGTGCACCCACATTTCGCCAGCTTAAGTCCCACGTTAAAAGGGGCCCGGAGCCCACTGCCGACCACCGGGCCTAAATCCAGACACATGGCTGCTACTGAGAAATACAGCAATTAATTACAATTACCCTACAACATACAAATACCCTACAACATACAAATACATGCACCATTATTATCACATACGCCGACGCGGCGACGCCCAAAAGTTATGAACAAGCAGAACCGTCAGACCACAGGTTCTATTACGCAAAACGTAGTTTATCACCAATATGAACATCAGGTAAACACGTTATAAAGCCGTGTCAAACTTGCGAATTAACTAACTCACTTAATATTTTAACAAGTTATGTCCCTGGTTTACTTCGGGAACATTATTAATTAAAGTTGTTAGTGAGATCGGTTACCTATTTGAGTACTATGATGGCGTATCAAATGTGGGGAGGTGGCTTACGTCTGGGGAATGTGTTTGAAGAGAAGTGTTCTGATAAGCTTGGTGCTTGAGTTTACAGTTTGATGACGTAACCACAAAATGTTAATAAGTAGGTACATTAGAAACTGGATTCTAAGCAGAGCTTATCAAGGAAATAGCTTGTCGTATCGAAATCGCTGTTATAACAAACTAGCTGCGCGCGAGGGTTTCACCCGTACAACTATCGATCCCGTGGGAATATCGGGATAAAAACTATCCTATGTCCTTTCCCGGGACTCAAACTGTCATTGTAATAAATTTCATCTAAATCGGTTCAGCGGTTTAAGCCTGAAGAGGTAACAGACAGACAGACACACTTTGGCATTTATAATATTAGTATGGATTGTTGCGGAAACACAATTTAAGAAAGATCACTATGTAGCTGTTAACTGTGATCGTAGTAACCCATAACACAACATCACGCCTGTAATCCACGAAGGGTCAGGCAGAAGTGTACCTATATTGCCACATTTCACCAGTCAGACAGTGGTGCCGATTCTGTCCTTCAAGTTCAGTGCATCTTTTTCTTTCCAATTAAGAAAAGGACAGAAGATAAATTTTAGTTTAGTCTTTACAAATTAATCAATGACGTAAATTGACGTAATTTTAGTAGGTTAAATTTTTTATCACGTCTAGAAATTTAAAAAAATGCACTGAACATAAAAGTTTGTTATTAAGAATCGGCAGCAGTATCAGTGTCAGTATCGTTTGTCAGTAAGTATTTTTTCAGCTATTTTCAAAGCCCCGTGTATTAGGGACGAGCCCATTGCCATCGATCGGGCACAGTTCAGACTCCGGGCTGCTTCTGAGAAATTCCTGGTGGCAAAAATAAATAACACTTTACCCATAACCAGAGCTGGGAATCGAAACCAGGTCCTAAGCTCAGCAGTAGCACTTACGAGGACTAGACCAACGAGGCAATAGAAATATAGATAATCGAAATAGCCCTTCTTAGTGTTTGGCCAGATTGGGGCGCGGGCGCGGGTGCGGGAACGCGCGCGGGCTGCCTGTCCGTACTAGAGTATGGCTGCGTTCTGCGTGTTGTCGTGTCCAGGGTTTGTCAAAATTTAATATGGATGAAGAAGACTTATTTTTACTACAAAAAAGCTCAAACTAGTTTGAGCCGCGCACCCCGCGCGGGCCGTCCGCGCTCGCGCCGCGCACCCACTGCGGCTGCTTGTATGAACGAGCTATGGCGTGAGTTACCCGTGCGCTCCCCGCGCCGAGCAGCCCGCGCCGCTCATCGCGCCCGCGTGCCCTGCACTATGGACTAGGGATGTTACGGAGCTTCGGTTCCGATTCCGAAAAGTCGGAACTTCCGATTAATTTTACACCTCCGATTCCGATTTCGGTTCCGATAATTTTGAATCGGAGTTAGACCGGAGTTCGAAACGCAGCGATACACGTGACTAGAGCGCCTACAAACAAGTTTTCACGTGTCGCCAGGGTAATGTTTATTTATTTTATACACGCTCGCGCTCGAAGTCTCAGTTTATTGTTTTGTTTGTGGATGTTAGAAGAAAGTAGAAGAAAGATGTTTTAAGGAAAGGCCCCTTAACACATCTTTCTTCTACTTCCACCCCGGTTCCGGCTCCGATTCCGGTTCCGAATCCGGTTCCGATTCCGATGAATCAAATTTAAAACCTCCGATTCCGGTTCCGGTTCCGATAAAACGACATCCGTAACATCTCTACTATGGACACTCAAAGGAAGTTCATATATGTTTGTTTTCGCCGCGCCGTTACCACCCCATGCCCGCGCTGCCAGTCTGGCCAAACACTTATAGATTGCTATACTAGACGAACCTATAGGCTAATGGCCATATTAATGAGCAGCAGCTCCTTTTTACCACGTGACCCGGTCCTTATTATTTATTATTTTCATTTTTGAGATAGCCAAATGTATATGTAAATGTTCGTGACTGTTATATCGAACATTATGTTGTTATTCAATGCTTCCCGACAATGACACATCTCTAAAGGATTGTTGACCACAATTCCGTAAGTCGAAGCTTACCTACTGACCTCTGAGTTGCTAGCTCTCCCCCTGACATTACTCTCCGTAGTCACCTTTAGAACTTCGTGGAAGGATGCATTGCGTCGGGGCAGCCATTATTTTCTGGGAATGTACGACGTAGGTCAATGCTACGAGATTGTAGGCACAAGGGACGGTCAAGTTTCTCGCTCCGTAGTAGTCTAAACAAATCTAACTTACTCGGTACTCATTTGCGAAAACCTTTTGAAAGCTTGGAAGTAAATGAGAAGTTTGTCGGTAACACATGTTCATTTGTATATGTATATTATAAGTATATATTATAGTAAATAGTATGTATGTGTATATAACCTATTTATGTATTTGTGTACCTAGTTTTAATAGATTTTTTTTAATCATTGTTCCTCACAATCAAAGCACCTGCCATCCAATCTCTTCACCACCCTCGGTTGACTGGTAGAGAATGCCTAAGGCATTAAGTCCGCCTTTGTACCTTTTTGTGCGAGAAGTTTAAATAAATAAATAAATAAACATGTTAAGGCTCCCGCAGACAGGCGCGACGTGATGTGGGACGCGATTCTGGTAGAACAATTTCCATAAAGTTTTCATAGAATTTGTTTTACTAAAATACGCCTGTCTGCAGAAGCATTTATGGTCGTGCGTAAATCAAGCAGTATTCGTATAAATATGAGTAGTTCGCGAACCTTCATATAAAACTTTGACAAAGTAAGTCAACAAATAGTATTTTTACTATTATATCAACCGATGCTGTCCCACTGCTGGACAAGGACTTTATTCTATTTTTTCCATTCTCTGTTCATTCCATCATCGTCTTCAAAACAGAATTTTGTAACAACAAAACACTTCCTATAAATAACTTGTAAGGAAAATTCCTTCCACAAGATGTCGCCCACCAACGCTGTCCCTAATGTAAACAAGCAATCTCGGTATTTTTAATTATGACATTTTTATTTAATATCCGCCAAATACAAAACATCCGTTCCACGTTATATATGGCGCTGTTAAATTTTCCGCCTAAAGTCATGTTTTCGTAATGCGTTTTTAATGTTCTCATATTGCTATAAATCATCATGGCTACTCCTGGTCCAGATAGCTTTAATGGCTTATTAAATTAGTTTATGAATGAGCCAGAGCTCATGTACCATGGCCGTGTTGCCTTGTTACAGATGATTACGCATTACCAATGTCTCAAGTGACCCATTGAATTATATTAGCTCTAGAGCTCACTAAGTAGGTACGTTACCTTTTTTTTTAATGGTCATTTGCTTCATACATCCAAAAACAACCATTTCCAGGATATTAAACTAAGCAACGAAATTTATTGAATAAAGGCTCCTTCAAACAGCCGCGACGCGCGACGCGAATCGCGCGCGACACAAAGGCACCGCAAGTCGCGCGACTTGCGGTGCCTTTGTGTCGCGCGCGATTTTATCGCGTGTCGCGCCTGTTTGAAGAAGCCTTAACCATTGATCGATTTAAGCTCTGGTGACCTGAAGCCGCATCCCGCACGATATTCGCTCTCGTCGATTGTGTCAACTAACTTGTTTGCAGGTGTTAAAAGTGACGCGAATACTGTGTGACTTCCTATTCATTTAAACAACCGACTCGAGCGTATTTTCAACACAATTCTATAAAAGCATGGCCATGCAAATCCATCAAAAAGAACTGAAAATGTCCTGGAAATATTTAAAGAAAAACCTCGTGTCTGAAAACAAGCGCAAACACCGGATTTTGGTCCTCATTCACAGTTCTTCGATGGTATTACTTCCCGCTGCGTGACGAAGGGTGAGCCGATTCCCATTAATTGGCCACACTTCCAATCACGGCCCGCTCTTTGGTAACAGAAAACCCCATTCCAATCTCCTGCGAAACTATAAAAGTATCGACTTGAACGAGGGGGGCCAGATTAGCGCAATTTACGTTGCTCTTCGATCAAAATGAGTAACTGTCATTAATTTGGGCAGCGTGCGGCCCAAACACAAAATTGCATGAAAACAAATGCAACGCTTTCAGCGACAAATTTTGAGCGCCTCACCCTTAGTACAATCAGTACAAAAGATTTTACAATTAATTCAAGACGGAAAAAACATAACTCATCAGAGTAAAATTATATTTTTATTGAAGGTAGAGAAGCCGCAAGGCTTCTCTATCATCCCTCAATAAGCTCTCGCTACTTATAAAGAATATTCGTGGCCATCAGCATTCAATGTTCCATCTTTTATCTTGAAATTAATCTTTTTTTATTTATGTACTCGAAATTATTATCTTTTTTTTATTTATGTTCAAACTTTGGATATCAGCATTTTCTTATTATTTCGTTGTAGGTATTGCCAAAATACGAATATCCTCGCGGTATCATATTTTTTATTTTGCGTCATTCTTGGCTTTATTGAGCCGTATATACCGAATTCATACAATCCACAAAACCAGTAGGTACCTATTCATTTCGATTATTCATGAAATGAAGCGTTATGGATTTAATATCTAAGGGAAATAGAAAATACGTAAATTCTTTTTAAACTGATAGTTTTGAGTTAGCAAACAAGGCAGCATAGTACCATTCTTTTCGAAATATGAAAGAAAAGTTGAATGGATTTCGGCGACAGTTTTCGGCTTCGCAGCGTCTAGAGATACAACTCCTAAATTGAATCACGTATTAGGTTTAAAAGTTAAGCGGTTACGTTCCCCGATCGAAACCACTTTTTATGTAAGTGCTACGTGATTTCTTTGAGAAAGCAGTCACTTTTGTTTCCGATATCTTCTTTCTCGTCGTGATTAATACTTTCACTTGTTAACTTAAATTGTTTTTCCGTTGTTGGGTATAAAAAAGAGAAAACAGAGAGTTTATTTCTCCAGTAAAGTCCGCGTTTGTGTTAACATTGTGTTCTATGTTTAAACTAATTAACTTAGCATGTTTATTTAATACAATCCATATAACTGTTGGGATAAAGAAACATTTTACTGGATACCATTTGCCCTTGTTTTCCTTAAGAGATGCAAAGGAAAATAGAACAAGAAGTGGTTTTGTTGAGTAGGTACTATTTAAATCTTATTTATGTCATTCGAATGCTGTTACAAAATAAGTAAGGAAAATCAATTGAATACAAAAACGTAATTTCCTTCTTTACCGTAATAGGTGCCGAACACGCTAGTTAAAAACATTATATTGAGCACTTTGACCCCAGTAGAGCTTATATTACAACCACAGAAACACATCAAATATTTTATGAAAGTTTGCTCGTGACGATGACGTGCCAATCAACAATTCATTAATATCGCAGTAGATGATTGTTCGGTATGATGAAATTTATCTGCTCCAAAACAATCTGCGACCGCAGCTGCGACCGGTCGCGAGCGCTTGCGGTTGCTAGTTGCGGTGTATCGACTCGCCCATTTCGCGAACATAACAATTTAGTCTATCAAAAAATACAAATCCATTTCATTAAACTGTTAACGAGATTTATATTTATACACAGTTATACTTACATGTATTTATTTGTATGGTCCGTTAGTTAGTCATTTAATTTAGTTCCTAGTGCAAATAGTCAGTTGGCTTAAATATTGTACCTACATACTATACAAGAATTTTAATCTATATGAAATAAATAAGCTTTGTACACACAATATTCAATCATTTATTATGTAAAATAAATTATTGGAGTAATTTGTCTACATATTTTATTTTATTTTATTATTTTTGGAAAACTTACAGCTAATCTGACACAATAGTTTGTTAGTTCTGACACAATAATTAATATATTTTGTCTATAACTATGCGTTTATTCTCTAAAATGCATCATGGCAAAAGACTCCGTTTACGAACGGAGTCTTTTGCCATGATGCATTTAATAATGTAATGTACGCATTAGATTTTTAGAAAAATCACTGTATGCTTAGGTAGGTATAAACAGTTAAAAAACAATAAGTAATTTTACTAATTTTTTCTTCTAATTTTGTTGGTTCTGCTTTTATTACATCACACTAATATTATAAAGGCGAAAGTTTGTGAGTGTGGTGTGTGTCTGTGTGTGTTTACATGTTTACAGTTACTTCTTCGCGCTCAAACGGCTGGACCAATTTTGATAAAATTTTGTACGGAGGTAACTGACACACTGGATTAACTTTAAGTTAATCCAGTGTGACAGAATAAAAAAGAAAAAAAAAAGCTTTTAAGGCTACTTTTTATCCCGATATTGCCACGGCATCGACATTTACGCGGGTGAAGCCGCAGGGCGCAGCTAGTAATACCTATATAAATCCTAATTGCGTCACACTTTCAATCACAATCTGAATCATTTTGAAGGATATTGGTAATCCATTGCTTTATATGTTCGAAAAATTTGTCTGCTCAACAACGTAAATAACGCAACGAACGTTGTCGTTGTCGAACTGTCAAAATGAAAGCCATTCCTACTGTAGTACTGCCGGTCGATTCTGTAAAAATCTCACCGTGAAAACTTAGGTGTAGTGAGTTTGTTTTTGCTAGGAATTGACACTATTGACAGCTCACTCCACGCTCACTTCACCTAAGTTGTCACGGTGAGATTTTAACAGAATCGCACCGCTGTAGTGTGTTACGCAACTAACTCGCTGATCAGGTTATGAGAAACACATTTATCCGTATTTAAAAGGTTTCAACTTTATAATATGTTACCAATTTTTCCAACAATTATTGTTTGAATCATCATTTCAGTCGAAAGACGTCCACTGCGGGACATAGGCCTCCCCCAAGCACCTCCACTTCGACCGGATCTGTGCTTCACGCATCCCTGGAAGTTCCTGGAACCCGTTGGATTATTTGAATAACGTTATGAAATTGTAATAGAAAAGTGAGGTTACAAAAATAACCCCAAACATTGTCAAATGAAAAACATCTAGGTGATTTAAAATTATAATTTTGGGTTTAAGTAATCAAAGCGATTAATTTGTGCAGTGGTGGCCCAGTGGTAACAATCGCGACTTACGAGTTGTAGGTCGTAGGTTCGAACCTAGACAGGCGCTTTACATTGTGTAAATTATTTGCACACCATTGCTCTCAAAACGGTGAAGGATAACATCGTGAGGAAACCGGCATGTCCTAGAACCAAAAATTCGAAGACATGTGACTACATCAACCAACCCGCACTGGGCACGCGTGGTGTTTTACGGTCCACTTTCTTTCACAGAGAGGAGGCCTGTGTATATGATATGCACTATGCAATCAATTGGCACTACAAATTGGTATCCATGACTCACAGTTACGTTTTATGACCCATTTGTTTGCATTTTCATCAAATTGTTTTAGAACAGAGCATACGCCTACGTCGATTAAAACACAAGTCACAACAGAAGTAACAAAGCAAAGCCTGTGTTTAAAACGTCGTCCTTTATTCAGACTTAGCAGTATTGACACGTTTATGTTTTGTTAACGTCTCGATGGCAGACACGAAATTTCTTGTCGTCCAATTATTGCCGGATTAGTACGATTGTTCCAAACAACCAAACTCTTATTACACGAATTGGAGTTGTCATGCTAAATTCAATTTAAATGCTTCACTTGCTGTAAGCGGACAACTTGGCAAGGAATTAAGTAAAAATGACTCCGTTAAACGTATCGCAAAGAACAGAAATCATAATGAATTTTGCAATGTGACCGAACATTTTCTGCGTATAATTTAATTTGGAATGGCTCCAGCCTCCACGGACAAATAATTTAAAAGCTACGGAAGTTTAAGTTGAAATAAAGTATTAAAACGAGTTTTATGGAGCTCACTTATTTTGAATGATAGCTGGAGCTTAACCACTTATACATAAATTTCTTTTATGAATTGCCTCATTTCTGTTCGCATCAGCCGCGGCAGAGCGGACGGTCACGACGTTAGCTGTGAAACCGAATCCAACATAGCGTTAAACAAATCGAAAAAAGCTGCCCGCTCACGGAACATACATACGTTACAAAGCAGCGTCTGTCCGATTACAAACAATGCAAACGTTGAAGGGAAGTAAACGAAAAACGAGCGTTGAATTGCAAACCGCTGTGTACCGACGGAAGAAAAAAAAGTGTTGTGTAGCGGGCTAGCGGCTAGTAGCGGCACAGCAGCCGGGAAACATCGCAGCGTGAGTGCGCTCCTGTCAGCACTTCTTGACACGCCGCCACGCGCCAAAACTCCTAACAAACTGCCGCGGATTTTTATCATGTACTCGGCCCAGCTCCACTCTACCGAGAATATACAAACATTTGTCTATTATGCATTTTTTATCCAGTCCATATATCAAAAGCTATCAAGCCCGACAAAAACAAACCCTGCTGTTGGATTGCTCGGTGCAGTGAACTTTAAAAAAATCTTTTCATTGTACCAACAGTGTTTCAATTTTTATGCGATGTAATTTCGCGATAGATAAATGTGCACGTTTAACGGTTTTTTTTTTTGTTTACAGAAAACGCTCACAAAAACCGTTAACAAAAAATATTTGAATGCTTTATGGGCAGTAAAGCCTTTACAAAGTTAGACCTAGCTTTTAGTAAACAGTAATACTATTATTGCGGTTTGGTAAATTGTGCAGTGTGCTGGATTGTGGTTACCAAAGGAATGACGTACGCAGACATTTGTGAAAGTCTCCAAGTATTTAGGCATGAAGTTGCAAGACTTTTAGACAGACAATTCTGGCAGGAATACTTTATTTCTACGACACAAGAAGACCTATTCTCGTAATTTAAAACATTCAAAATCTGGTCGCACGTTTTCACAGTCTGGATCTCAGTCTCAATCTGTCAAAAAATACTTCTAATTTCCCTACATTTTGACAAGTTTTGCCGAGCCGCCGAGATGAGACTGCGACGAGATTTTGAACGATTTCAATTACGAGAATTGGCCTTCTGATCTCAGTCTCAATCTTCAGTCAAATCGTCTTAAATACCTGTTATTTGACATGTTTTTGACATTTGACTGTCGCCGAGATGAGACTGCGACTAGATTTTTACGAGAATTAGCCTTCTGATCTCAGCGACAATCAATGTCAGAAACTTGTCAAAAATGTAGAGAAACTTGAGGTATTTTTGACAGATTAAGACTGAAATCAAACTGTGAAAGTTCTTAAAATTACGGGCATCGGCCGTCAGATCATCCCTCAAAGACGGCTGACATATAAACCCCAATAAATGTAATTAAGCAAATCCGCAGTACGAGAAAACTCCCCCAGCAAGGAAATCGAGGAAATTTATATTTGACGGGGACATAAAGAGTCCATTTGTAGCAAGCGACGTGTTAAGGGACCCTTGTTTATGGGTGGCACTTAACACGGAGCTAAGCCGCCTGTCGCCCGAACATTCCCGAACATTTGCAAGTACACTAGTACGTCATTTTTATGCCACCAGGGTGAATTTGTTATCTGATTACACTTGAGGACAAGTACACCTAATAAACGTCGTATTGTTTTTCTTTTTTTTTTAAGATAAAGCCAAATTACCCTGTCAAATTGACCTGTCATGGCGAAAATGAAATTACGTTTCGCTTTAACATTAGTGATAACAGATTTTTATTTAGAATTTGTAGGGGAGCTCTTGAGTGCCGGACGCGACATCTATGCTTGATTTTTAATATCTAGGGTATGTAGGTAGGTACTAATAACTACCTACTTTAGGTTTGGTTCACTGTTCAATAAAAGTGCGTAACCTAACTGCACAAAAAACAATAATCCAAAATTGTACCAAACATATATTAAAATATATTAACAGCGAACTCTTAAACCAAATAAAATCTACCTCCTTTTTCAGATCAGTATACAATTACGTGCACCGGACATTGGACATAGGAAGCGCAAATAGTCGTTCTAGCATAAAAGAGTGTATTGGTCGAAGCATGTGTCAGCTGCAGCTACAATCTAATTTTCAGGTTGTCCGAAGGTCGGAGTTAGTGCACGGTGCAGTGATTCCTACGGCCGTACGACGAGAGCCGAATCGACGTCAAGAGCCGAAAGCCGAACGTAGGTACACCCGCCATATCAGATTTTCCTCTTAACTCAGCGAGGAAATTGATTTCAAGAGTTCTCTTAAATGTTACGTAGGCTGTCAATAAGGCTCAGCATTTAATGATTTATCGCATTTCTGTGACCGCCTCCTACTTCTGATTGAGATTATGAGTTTCAAGTTACGGCGTTACGGTTCCAACTTGATTCTGTATTAATGGTACTTAACTTTTAATTGGAGTGCTTAACGTTAGATATTTTTATTGCAATTTGACAATAAATTGATTTGTGGGCATCAGTATCTGTTTTATGTTTTTTTTTAACAAATAGGAAAATAAATATAAATTGGTTGGTAAAATCCGTAAGGTTCTTTCAAGTAAGTAAGTATTCAGGAAAAAGGTTTCTATCTTCTACCTGATACCCTATACTGAAGAGTTTGTTTGTTTGTATGAACGCGCTAATCTCTGGAACTACCAGTCGGATATGAGGAAGGCTATAGGCTTTTTAACATCGCGCTAAGATCCTTAAGGCTCCTTCAAACAGGCGCGACACGCGATAAAATCGCGCGCGACACAAAGGCACCGCAAGTCGCGCAATGAGCGGTGCCTTTGTGTCGCCCGCGATTCGCGTCGTGCGTCGCGCCTGTTTGCAGGAGTCTTTAGGAGCAGAGCAAAAAGAAATAAAGCCATAAAGAACGCTAAGTGATACCGAAGTAATAGCTCGGGGAGGCGATGCAATGCGGCGGTGCAAGGCCGTGGTTCGGGGGAACAAGAAATTTCACGCGGACAAAATCGCGGGCAGATGCTACAATATTTACAAATTAGCTAACAAACCCATTCACACTCAGCTAACCACAACCTTTTCATCTTTTATTACTTGTACAAAAACGCGTGGCATTCGTCATAGAACACGAAAAAAACCCAATATCGACGGTCTACCAAAGCGAAAACACGACACCGAAAACGAATGAAAAAAGCAATATGTCGCAGGACACACATGTTTGCGAATCTGGCGTTAAAAACAGTACCATTTCAAAGAAACTCCTTCAGGAAATCAATTCGTAGTTTAACATAACGGGACGTGCGACTGGTTTTTGTCAGTGCGGCGCTGCTGACATATGGGCCTAATATGTAAGTTACACGATCGGTGTTCAGTGATCTATCGCCGTGACACCGCGTCTGTTTACGAGTCACTCCGGCCACGCGTACAGTTGAACTGATATTTTTATGTCCGATCCGAGGCGCCTTACAAGGGAAGCGATTAGATAGTCGTGTGCGCTTCCTTGGGTGGAAGTGTGAGAATAAACACGAGATTTATTTTTAACAAAAACTTGATTTCTGTACACATCATTTTGGTATTTATAACTGCGTATATTACCTTATCTTATCTATACGAACAATTAAAATTGAAGTGTCTGTTTGTAATGTCAAAATAACTTATTTTTATTAAATGCATAATATAAAAGTGTATAAGGTACGGGGCCCGTGGCTAAATAATAACAGCCGCACAGATCGATCGATTGGGTTAAGCTATGCTTGCCGCGGTTAGTCTGTGGATGGGTGACCATCTTTACATACCGAGACCCCTCTGTGCCTCGGAAAGCACGTTAAGCCGTTGGTCCCGACTGTCATTCGTGGATCTTTGACAGTCGTTACGGGTAGTCAGAAGCCCGAAAGTCTGACAACTAGTCTTACCAAGGGGTATCGTATTACCCAGTAACCGGGCTGTGAAGGTCAGATAGGCAGTCGCTCAATGTAAAATACTGGTATTCAGCAGCATCCGGTTAGAGTGGAGGCCAACTCCAGCACATCAATCTACTACAGACTGTCAAATTCCTTTAATAGATTTTCAACTTTATCGCTAAAGCAAAGTTGATTGGGAAAATTTGACAGTTTCGGGTACCTCGATGTGCTGGCGTCTGTACCTACATATAACAAAAATTCTATTTTTAAAATTTTAATCTTTTTAACGGTACTTTCACTGGCAGATAGTTGTAGTTATAAGGCGTATTTTAGGCTACATTTATTTTAGAAAAAAAATTAGGGTACCGCGAAGAAAATAAAATCCATGAAATCCAACTTTATTTCCGACATGCACGCGAACGTAGTCACGGGCATAGCACACTAGCACTACCCGTAGATAATATTATTATTATCAGCGATTCCTAAGATATCAAAGCAACACGGACCAGGCCAGCTATCGATGTCATTCACTGTTCGCGTCCTTCCACGGATATCCGAGTGACCGCGTGGAGACGAGCTTTGCTCTGTGTATGAGCTTCGTAGCTACCTACAATTCTGCAGGCATAGTCGTTAGGCATTCAATGCGCGACAGAGCGACGAAGTGCGGTGTAAATAATTTTCACGCTGCTACCCTTCAGTTTTTTCAGTAAATTTTTGTGTGCTGTGACCAAGAGCGGACACACTCTAGCGGCTAGCTGACTAGTGGAAAGCCGACTCAAAAATAGAGACTAGAGTCTAGCCTCTATTTTTGAGTCGGCTTTGCTTTGAAGATAAAGTTAGAAGTTTATATAAACGCCTTGATTTTTTGTCGACTTGGTAATATCAGCTAAGAGATATATTATGTACGTAGTGCACATTCATAGAAATAAAAAATTTTATATCTGGGTGCCTAAAACGGCCACTTTGGCAGAATCATAACAAGATAACATTATGAATCATAATGGACAGTTAACTGTTAAGTTAATCGTATCAAAGATAATTGGTGAAGGATTTTTCAGTTATTTTTTTTTTGTCTGTACTAAAATACCAATCAATCCAATCCAAATCCAATCTCAATCTCTTTAATTATACCTACGTAGTGCAGCGGAAAAAGAAAAACACGGAATGTCTTCGCCATATTATGATTCATAATGTTATCCTTTTATGATTCTTCCAAAGTGGCCTTTTTAGACCCCCTGTTCTATGCCTATTGCCTCGACCAACAATAAGTAATAAATAATGCATGCGCTCAACAAAGTAATACCAATCAATCATTAATACCAATAATAATCAGCAACAGATTGTCTGGCCTGATGCGTTGCTCATAAATAAAGTAGATTAAAGGTACGATACACATATGTAACACCAGGCACTAACAAACTACAATACACGGGGTCAAATTAAAAAGGTAGCGAAACTCCGCAGACAAGATGAGTATCGAATTATCTATAAGTAAATATGACACACAAAAAATGTATGACGTTTTTGTGGGGTCATCGACCGCAGTTAGTGTAGTTGTTTGTGTAGAATTCACAGTATCGATATCAACGATAAAAAAAAACTGATTTTCTGAACTCATACATCAAGTAACAACACTCCCAGCGGTCGTTGACCCCCCAAAAAAAAATTAAATATTAATTATATATACTTTTATTTTATCGTGTTAAAAAATTAATGCCCATCACGTCTACAAAGTTGGCTAGCTAATTTAATTTGACCCTGTTATAAGTATGCAATCACTGGCGGAGTGTCGGAACATGGACAAACAAGATGACAATGTAGCCAATGAGCTAGCTTCATACACGTGCGTGGCAAAGCGTGTTACAAGTCTGTTCCCGGGGATAAGCCACGCGCCCGGCCAAGGTAAATACAATAAAAGGTGCCTACTTAATTACTAATGCGTGCTTTCACATTTAACCAACACGACAGAGCGGCGGCGACGACACGATACGATACTTACCAACTCGTACGTTGTGAAAAATTACGACAAGCACATTATACGAGCCTGTGTTTTTTTTAATCTGCGAGAAAATAATTGGTACTGTGGCGCTAACAGTACCGGGATTATCAATGAAAGGTGTATTTAGTATTTAACATACCATAATTTTTTCTTTATACGATATTACTTCTTTTACGTCGTGAAGCGCTCTGTCAGCTCTCCAAGCTGATAAACTGATCCTCTATTCTTTTCAAACCTTCAAAATATGAAATAATGTTTTAAAATTAAAAGTGATTTAGATAGATACATTGATAGATAAACCATTTAATTGGCGCACACAAGAAGACAGCACAACAAACAAAAGAAATTAAATAATACACACAATACGCACAACAACAATAACCATAACAAACACAATAACAATACACACACAACAATACAACAACAAAAATATATACACAATTTACTTAAACTACACTGAGGACCTGCACTTTTTGAACGTCAAAATTACATAAGACAGTACCCCAAAAAGCCCGTCCGTCACCACTTCCTAGAGCTTTAGCTGGGAAGAAGAAGTGGCGCAACAAACTCCTCATTGTACATGCCATCGACTTATAAAACACCCGTGGAGGTTGCATGAGAAAGCCATGCAGGCTAAAACCTCTGCAGTACCTACGTATCGCTTGTGCAAAACATATTACATACCTATCACCGAAGAAATTTATTCAATGTATAAATTGTTTCGTAAAAAAAGTTACCGCAGTATTAAAAAAAAAACTATCGTCAATGTTTAAAATACGAAAAATTTATTATTTTAGATCAGCCAAAACATCGATAGGGTTTAAAAAGATAATTAAGTACGTGAATTCTCGTAAAATCGAAAGAGATTCACGACCTTACAAACTTCGATTTACAATCTACTGTAACAAACTACTTACAGTATTAATTTATTCAAATTGCTTCAGCTCTGATTACAATCAAAATAATATTGTTTAACCAACTTTCATTTTGGTAATAAAATCGGAGCGTTCTCGTTGGTATTCAAATTCAAATTTCGTCTAACACAAAAGATCCATTCTCTCCTCACATCGCGCCATCCGACCGTCAGCTTTATGCCTGCTACGCTCCCTTATCGTAAAGAAGTCGCAAAAAACGAATAATCTAAAGAGTTATCTATCGTATTTTGTACCTTTCTGCCCTATCTGGGATTTCAATCCTTATCAACATCAATTCTCATCGGACAGCACATAAATAACTGTTTCAATTCTCTACCCCAAAAACACGAACAGAACTAACCAAATATATTACCTATGTACCTGTGTTTGTAATCGACACAAACATATACAAAAGTTTCATCCCTCTATTTCGGTTTTAAGCCCTCGTATATTAATTCAGTTATTAGTAGTGTAAAATAATACGAAAGTTTACGAGTGGTGCGTACCAATTTCAATTCTAAATTAACATGCAACATAATTAAGCCTATCCCCTTTTAATCGGTTGCGGATTAGTTTGACTGTCATTAAATTTAATGCAGGTCTCCGTGTTAAGCCTCGGTGTTAAGTGTTGATATGACACATTGAGAGTTCTAATAACATTACACAGCAGGTGCATAAATCCAGCCCATCGATCGACACGCTACCGCAGTAGGTAATAATGTGACTAGCTAGTTAGTACGTACATTCCTAGTAATAGAGCAAATCGGTAGGCCGTTACCGCAATCGAAACGGCTTAATAGTCTGCGTTAGACTAACGCACCATTTAAAAAGTCAACAGAAACTCGTTGAAAGTACTTTTCTTTCATTGTTTCCGGCCGTGCGGAGTGCCCTCAAGACTCAAGGAAATTGACAATGAAGGTAAAGTTTATCTTCTACCGTCAGCCGTTTGAGGGTCGAAGACGTGACCCGACCCCTTGATTCCATTACGGGCTCGCCGCGACCGACAATAGAGAATTAAAAGGCGAATTTTTACAGAGCCAACGAGCCGCTTATTCAATCGAAAAATCAATATCGCTATTCTCATAAATGAACTTATTGAAGTATTATTTTCCTGTTTTATATTACAGCATATTTTTTTTTTAATCTTATTTCGATCCGAGAAACACAACTTGTGAATAACGTTTGTTTTGAAGTAGTTTGGTGAGTAACGTTAATGTTTATGAATCCCACTCTATTTTTTTTTCATACCATATTTTCAGCACATACGCCTCAGCGTGGGTATGTCCCTACTCACAACCATAGTTCCAACCATATCTACTCGATCCCAATCCAATGTTCACTAATATCTTGACATTTTTACAGTCTTCATTTCACCAAATAACTTTTGAGGTAGCTAGATAAGTCTCTAAAGTTATTCAACAACCTGGAATTACTTGATTCAGGAATATCCGTTTCAAATAAATTATACAAATTTACTATTTAATGTCGAGTCCGTGTGCCAACACACTTTTAATCTTTGCAATACGCTGGGCACCTTAGTACCTGCTTGAATGTGAATGGCGGTCGCGGGAATGTTCCATTTGCATAATTATTCCAAAGATTTTGCATACTTTTATAGCTGCTCTCCAGGTTATCGCCGCGATAAGTTACCGACATTACCGAAAAACTACAGACATAGGGAATCGGGATTTGCTAATAACGGATGTATAATCACGTCCTAATGGGGTAGTTCATTTAAATGTATTAAGATTAAGCTAAAAGTTAAAAAAACCTTTTTTCTAATTCAATGTTTTCAATGTATAATCTACTTATAATTATCATTTAGTATATTACCTCTTTTTTTTGTAAACAGAAGTCAAGGGTTTAAGCTAGAAAGCAGCGCATAGCAATCCGCTAGGGGTTAATACTGACGCTTAAACCTTTTGCTTCCGCATTATATTTGTGTCTAGCTGTAATACTGGACACAATAAACGTTATTCTATTCTATTTTAATTTGTTACCAAATGAATCAAATTTTTCTCAATCACAGCCTTTTTCGGGAAACTATTAAATGAAAAGTGTCACATCATCATCGCCACAGATTTTCCCAAAATAATATCATGTATCGCGTATAAATGGGTTCATGCATCCCTAGTGCCTATATTATTTTGATTCGCTGTTCTAATATAAAGAACTGCGGGGTAATTGCGTAACACACTATCAGTAGCAATGGTTTTCATTTTGACAGTTCAACAACATTCATTGCGTTATTTATGTTGTTGAGCAGACAAATTTCTTGAACATAAAAAGCAATGGATTAGCATGTCTTTCAAAATTATTTAGATTTTGATTGATAGTGTTTTACGAAATAATGTTGCTGGAATGTTTTGTAGGCAATATTTACTGGATCTAGCGTAATCAGAACTTTCCGCTTATTTTCATTTCATGACACTGGCGAAATATGTTTCATGTTGGTGCAGTCGCGGTCTCACTCTGAACGGCCAGTAATAAATTATTTCACGTCATTATGCTTATTAGCAACTGGCTATAAATTTGCCGTTTGTGCCTCAAATGACATGTGAGCGTTTGAATTTGGGTCACATCCTGCCGAACCTCTGTAGGTTCCAAAGCGCCAAACATCTGTATGTTGGGCGCTTCATGTGATTGTATTATTGTCTGCAATAAATATAAAGGGATAATTTTTTAGATCGGATGTACAGACGCCAGCACATCAAGTTACTACAATCTGTCAGATTTCTTTAATAAATTTTCAACTTTATCACTAAAGCATAATGTTCAAAGTTGATTGCGAAAATTTGACAGTTCGGGTAGGTTGATGTGCTAGCGTCCGTACAAAGTCAAAGTTTAAAAAGTAAGCCTATGAGATATGGAAAACAAACATTATCAACAATCATATTATATAAGTAAATAAACTCTATGTATACATTACGATACGAGACCATCAGGCGGCATGAAATATTTTTGAAGTAAAAACTTCTTTAGGCGCGTTGGGCATTTTTTGAGTTAGGAGAAACCATTGAACTCGCGCCACAGTTACCGTAAGCGACACCGCGCGTATTTTGTTTATAAGACAATTCAAAAAATACCCGCTTCGGATGTGTTCGGCTGTCCTCGGGATATACTCGGTTTTAATGTATATCCGATATGTCAGCGAGTGAAGGCAAGTATTCTGTTTGTGTTTTGTTTTCACTTCTGTCAGCACTCCCGGAATGCCACTGTTTTTATTTTTTTTTTACAATTGATTGCCCTGAGAAAGGCTTGATATTTAACATTGCGCTACAACCCTTGGGAACCGAGCCAGAAGAAAGAACGCCAAGCGAAAACGAAGTAATAACGCAGGCGGGCGCGACGGGGCTGGGGCCGAAATTTCACGTAGACGAAGTCGCGAGCAGAAGCTAGTAAGACAATATATTCAATCAATCAACTTTATTTCTCACCACAATATACATTACTTTACATTAGAGTTAGACAGATTCGACAATGACACATTGTTCAGGTAAGTATATATTGTGGGAAACTGGTGCCTAAGTTAGGCTCGTGGCCTGTGTTTCAGGACACCAGGATCCCACCTCTTTACATTATCATTTCATAAATTATGTACTAAGCGCGCTGACAGAATGTAGTAAAGGCTCCTACAAACAGGCGCGACACGCAATATAATCGCGCGCAACACAAAGGCACCGCTCGTTGCGCGACTTGCGGCGCCTTTGTGTCGCACGCGATTTTATCGCGTGTCGCGCCTGTTTGTTAGACCCTTAAGGGGTCATACGAATTTTATACATGGTTTTATTTATTTTGATTAATGTATGCAAGACGAATGTTAGTAGATGTGTAGTAAGGGTGATTGTGTGGGTGTGTACTGTGTGAATTGTGTGAGTATGTGGGTGTATGAGAGTGTGTGATTGTTTGTTTAGGTCTTTATAAGAATGTTTTCCGTATCATTATACTTTAATTTTAGTAGCCAGTCAGTTAGCCTCTTTTTGCATTTATTCTTTGTGAGATTAAATATATGTAACACCTTATGAGTTTTATTGTAGGTACTAGCCACCTAGATAGCAAAAGATGAACGCTTTGGAAAAATAGTTTTGTGATGTAGGTGATGACGCTCCACTGGGTCATATCGACTTTTCCCCCTGGACAGCGTTGGATTATAAACCAAGAGAGTATGCTGTTTCAACAGGATGTGCTATATAAATAGTTGACGCACTGTCAGGACTTTATTTTTAACCGACAACTTTGATGAACACTGATGGAATCAGCCTTCCGCGCGGGAAACAATATCTTTTCTTCTACAAAATCTCTCAAACGTCAATTATATTCCACGAATAACAAATTATCTGTCGATTGAAAACATGATTATTTTTATGAAGGCAGCTAGGCGAATACTCCCTATTTTTATTATACCTATATTTGAAGACAGAACCTTTATGAAACTGCTCATGTGACATGAAATGACATTTTGGCTTTTGAAGCGAACCGCCTAAAACTGCCGCCTGAAGCGTTTCACAAAGTTCTACTTTTATCAAAGGATAGTGCTTGGCTGCGATGGTATCTGATGCCAGGAAAGATGATAAGACTGGATTGTCCACGTTTAAAAAATGATAAACGGGAGATGAAGCATGTGACATATGACAGGCAAGATACCCTCACACTACCAGTCTTGTTTCGTATAACTTGGGCTGATTTTTACCCAAGTCAATAATGCCGTCAGATCTTATAAAGGATTTATTATTCAACTAAGGGCTGATTTTTCCAACGCCAGATAATTTTATAGGCGGAATAATTTTGAATTTTTGCCAATTATTCTTCCATACAATAACTGTCAGGCGTCAATTTCATTCCACGAATAAAAATTATCTGTCGATTGAAAAATCAGCCCTTAGTTGAATAATAAATCATTTTTAAGATCACTTTTTTCTCAGTCTGTCACAAAGGGTTTGTGTATTGTCTCCACTGCCGAGATTAATAAGCCAAAATAATAAAAAATCGACGAAATTCGTCGACAAGGCTTTTCAGTCAGTGGGTTACTTATTTTCCCTGGTCTGTGCGAGTCTCATTCAGGATCTTCTATAGGTCGCCCACCCACCTGTCTATTTGTCTGCCGACGCTCTGGCTATTATTTCGTTAGCTCTAAACGAACTATCTATTTAATAAAAATCTTATATTCATTTATTCCTTGACACGCAACCCACGGACTAAACCGCTGTGTCTAGAAGCATGAAATTTTGCACATGACTTTTGCAAAGCCGACCTCAACATAGCTGGTAAAAGTCTAGGCAGATGATGGGTTACTTATTTTCAAACTTGGGGTGTATTTTGAGCGGACTATGCTGTTTTCATGTCGGCTTTAGTAACAATCTCCTTTGGGATCTCAACACGGGTGACATCCTCGGCCCCTAGACTTCTGAACAACAAGGCAAACCATTTCAAGCTTAGTATTGTTATAAATTGAATGTATAGCTTTGTGTAAAATGCAAAGGTAGGTTAAAATAGGTACACTACTCAATAAAGTCTAGGGAACAAGCCACAAAATAATGAAAATATTGGTGAAACCTGTATTAAAAAAATGTTCAAAATTATAAAAATTAAAACCAAAAAAAGCAAAAGAACTTTTAAACAAGGAGGGTAAACTTTACTTGGTCGTTTCTCATGGCGTTTCGAAACGTACTAACTTTATAGATTACTGTCCATCATCGGTTTTTTCGTGCGAAAATTATTTTCGCTGCTTTCTTGTAACTTTTGCGACACTGAAGCGTTATGTCACGGCGTCATTTAACGCGGGAAGAAATGTTTAGGGCTGTAGGTATGCTGAAAGCAGGGTAAAGTCTACGTGATCGGCGCCTTCCGGTTTTATGAACAAATGAGTGACATATGAACGCAAAGATCACGAATTTGCGCGAACGATGTTTTTGGTTAAGGCGCGGGGTAACTGCCAATGCCGTCAACACTGATTACCTATGTGCGCGTTACAGAGGTACAGGAGATGTTTCTGAATGCCATCGAGGAAGATACAGAGTCACTACAAAGAGACAAGACCGCTTTCTTCAAAATGCTGCAAGGAGGCAGCCTCAAATTACGGCTCGCCAGCAAGTAGGAAGACTCCAGTCTCAGCACCAATTGGTCATTAGTGACCAAACCACCAGAAGATGATTGCATGACGTTGATGTTCACGCACGCAGACCGCTTAGAGTTCCAGTTCAGCGAGGCCGTCGATTACTGTGTGCTAACGCAAATTTGCTTTGAACCGACACTCAGTGACAAAGAATTGAATTTTTCGTTTTTGATTACGCTTGTTAAGTTACGCTTCTATTGCTATAAAATATGTTGTATAAAAAGCCCATGAAAACTATTATTTTTTAAAGGCTAACTTGTCTATTAGTTTTGTTATAAAATAGTACAAAGTCACATAACTTTAATTGGGCAGTAACAATTGTTTGCCGACCCATGCCTAAAAACAGTATTTCGTACTAAGTACTTATTCATTCGTATAGCTCACCCAATCATGTTCACTTGAAAAAGAAAAGTAACGCTTCATCCAGTAGAAACCAGTACCATTGTTCCTTACTCAATGAAGGCACTGGAAACGTATACAATTTATTACTGTAGCCTGTCTACTCATCCGCTTTAATACAAAAGTAGGTACAGCCATACAACTGACGCTCTTTCACATGCAAATAAGGTATGGAACCGCGGGGCTGTAGAGTGTAGACCGGAGGATCTCACACGCCCCTAAATGGGCGACATGGAACACGTTTCAAATATCAAATACGATTTGATTCTGTTAAATCTTTGAATCGAATCAAACTGACGGCGATGTCTGATGATTTTTTTAATACATGTTGTTAAATTGAATTGTTGATATCTTATTGAATTTTTTTTATTTTTATTTACCTACTTCTTGATACTCATAACTCTTTGTTAGCTCGTATTTGTAACTTCCCATTGGTAAGAAATAAACTATTTTATGTACAATCGGAACGGTATTTTATTAGTCCTCCAAACCTTATTTCGGCCATGGCGGCCAATCTTAACAGAGACTAACCCTCGGCGCAGGAGATACAGTGCACAAGTGTGTACGCAGACACAGGTGTGCTCTCTCTTCTCTCACTCTCATAGTCCGATGGGACGGCAATCCGACACGACCAGGGAGAGATCAGGCGCAGGACGAACGGCTTCCGAGGCACGGAGACATCACACCGCCAACGTCCAAACTCTGGGCGTTACTAAGAGCCCGCCCCCTGTTGCTAAGATAGGAGCCTTTTGGCCTCGTATAGGACTTTCTGTTTCATTTTCCTTTTGTTACTTTTTTTTTATATAATTTGGTTTTTTATTTTGTTGTATTTAGCTTAGTTTGTGATCTTCCTGTACGAGTCGCAATAAATACTTTTCCTTTCTTTCTTTCTTTCTTTAATGGAAAAACCCATTACCACTTTGCCCTACCTGGGAATCGAGCATGGGGTCCTGACCCCACACACTCAGCAGTTGCGTTTGCGATCACAAGACCAATGGGACAGTTCAAGATCCATTTATCCATTATAGGAAATCATAAATAACTGAAAATGTATCTACCGGTCAGAAATACGTTGTTATAAACTCCAACATGAAAGAAGCGGATAAAATTCCTAACGAAAAATAAAGCTTCTAAAATATATTATTCAGTATAATTTTCCTGTAAAAATATTTAATGCCGCAACATTTTGAAAAATCTTTTTAAAATATACTCAAGAAAGAAAAAACCATTCCATCGATCAAATTAATTATGTTAGAGGATACTTTCTTTGAGGAAGTTGTAATACTTATCTAATTAAGATCATTAAAGGGAAGTATGCTGAGACGGATAAATTGTCTGGAAAACTCCTAAATAAATTTTATACATATAACTAGTATTTGGGCGTTGCGCGAGCTGCAAGCAGCTCGCGGGGTCGTGTTTTTGAGGAGTATTTCTTACCCTTGTAAAAAGTATTTGGGCGTTGCGCGAGCTGCAAGCAGCTCGCGGGGTCGTGTTTTTGAGGAGTATTTCTTACGATGGGGGGAGGGGTGAAGGGGGGGAGAGGGGGGAGTTTTGAAAAATGATTTCGACCAACTCTGGGCCCCTTGATATGAATCTGAAAAAAAAAATGTTCCAAGTCTCTTAACTTCCGAGATCTACCTAGAAGGGGGGGAGAAGGGGGGCAAGGGGGCAACTTTGAAAAATGGTTTTTACTTGTCCGAGCCTCCTCTATACGAATCCGTAAAAAAACAAAACCCAGGTGTCTTAATTTCCGAGATACGATGGGGGGAGGGGTGAAGGGGGGGAGAGGGGGGAATTTTGAAAAATGATTTTGACCAACTCTGGGCCCCTTGATATGAATCTGAAAGAAAAAATGTTCCAAGTCTCTTAACTTCCGAGATCTACCTCTAGAGGGGGGGAGAAGGGGGTAAGGGGGGCAACTTTGAAAAATGGTTTTTACTTGTCCGAGCCTCCTCTATACGAATCCGTAAAAAAACAAAACCCAGGTGTCTTAATTTCCGAGATACGATGGGGGGAGGGGTGAAGGGGGGGAGAAGGGGGAGTTTTGAAAAATGATTTTGACCAACTCTGGGCCCCTTGATATGAATCTGAAAGAAAAAATGTTCCAAGTCTCTTAACTTCCGAGATCTACCTAGAGGGGGGGGGAGAAAGGGGGCAAGGGGGCAACTTTGAAAAATGGATTTTACTTTTCCGAGCCTCCTCTATACGAATCCGTAAAACAACAAAACACGGGACTCTTAGTTTCCGAGATACGATAGGGAGGGGGGAGAGTGGGGTGGAAAAGGGGAGGTTTGGGATTTTTCCCATACTCGTGAGAGTTACTTCTATACGAATCTGTAAAAATATACCCACCTCCCCCTTCACCATCTGGGAGAACAATTATGTCAGTGAGTGGTAATCGAGCTTTATATAATATAATAAGTCGTAGCGAAGTCAAAACTGTACATTGAGTTTATTTTTTTCTTTTTTAAATAAGTAATTTTTGCCGGAAATATAATGTTTGTCTGCATGTATGTTCCACCATCACGCAAAAACTACCAAATATATTTTGTCATAAATCCGGTGTGTAACTATTCATCTGATATAGTACGTATTGGTAAGGAGGTTACTGTAATTACATTAATAGCATCTATGATGTCATTGGTACATAATACAATCGACAGCATGACTATTTAGGCATCACAGCTGTGAAAATCACAAGTCAAAAAATGAATTCTTTGCATACTTTAACAGCCGATCGCTCCGACATCCCACGGATTTGGAGGTTGCAACTTTCGTACGTTTATTAGGGAATTCTTGTGCACACAGTTTAACCGTATCGATTTCACTTAGATTTTTAGGTGAATTATGACTAAAAATAAAATTAAAAAAATTTTGCTATAAAATTATCACGCTATTTGCTATGGGAGTAGAGCAATAGTGCAATTTGTTCGTATTCTTTAATAGTTTACCGCAAATTGTAAAAAGACGAGCCAAAATATTGCAGATAGTTACAGATTTAACCTTTTAAAGGGATATAATCACGCTGTATCTTTATGGAGCTAAGCAGTCAATCATGACATATACGAGGTGGAATTTTGAGATGGGATGGATAAGGGCAGGTTAATGTACATGATTACTCATATATGTACAAATGGCGCTGTTATTTTAGTATATCGTGGTGTCTTACGACTTCCACGTGAACGAACTCGCAGGCAGAAGCTAGTAATTAACTTATAAAATGAACTCAATATAAATTGTTCTTGTAACTTAAAACTGTTCTACTTGAACTATTTGCTAAATATTCAAATGAAACAGGGTTTCTAATTATGAGAAGTTAATTCTAGGTTCGTTTTATTCGTACTTAATTAAGTTGAAATTATAAACAAGGGTTCGACCACGGCTTTTTGTCTTTAGAGGTATTCGTGGAAATGTTGAAAACAGGTGGATTTGAAAAGGGTATTGAAATGACTTAGGTATACATATTGTCTTTGTACTTTTGGGAGGCTTGAGGCTAAGTAATAAAAGCCGCAAGGGTCGATCGATCAGGTTAAGCTACGCTTGCCGCGGTTGGTCCGTAGATACCTAAGTAACCATCTTTAAATATCAAGTCCCGTGCCTCGGAAAGCACGTTAAACCGTTGGTTCTGGCTGTCATTCGTGGACCTTTAGCAGTCGTTACTGGTCGTCAGAAGCGCAAATGTTTTAGAAACAGTCTTACCACGGGGTTCGTATTGTCCAGTAACTCGGTTGTGGAGGTCAGATAAGCAGCCGCTTCGTGTAAAATACTGGTATTCAGCTGCATCCGGTTAGACTGGAAGGCGATGCCAACATAGTCTATGCAGAGGATTGTCTTTGTACTTACATTGATCAAATAGTATTGTACCACTTGTCTATGTACAGACGCCAGCACATCAAGCTACCCGCAACTGTCAAATTTTCCCAATCAACTTTGAACCTTATGCCTTAGCGATAAAGTTGAAAATCTATTAAAGAAATTTGACAGATTGTAGTAGCTTGATGTGCTGGCGTCTGTACATAGCAACTCATGCTTTTTCCCACTACAGTAGGCAGAAACTACAGAACATCACCTGCTACAATCCTTAGATACCACTGACCTCTATCATACAAGTACGCTGGACTAACAATACTCTACGAAATGACAGTTGTTTTTTGTGCCGATTCAAAGCGCCCCCACTCGAGGTAGGTACTCAGGAACTAAAATTGGCACGTTCGTTCTTTCAAATTGACGTTGAATTGTTTGGTTCATTTTTGGTTCGTCTCAGATGATTTAGGTCTAAATTCTGGAAAACTAATTTTTTTTGTATATTTTGTGTTTACTACGTGATATTTAGAACATTTTTATTATGAAAGCATGCGCATTTTGTAAAACTCGCTATCAAAAAGGCAGCGGAATAACCTGAATAACAAGTAAGTGAATTTCATGACTCTAAATGTTTCGATTGCTTGTGTGAGCATTTTTAATACTATTTTATATTTAGAATAAATATTTTCAATATCTCATCATATTTCAGTGTAATTAGGGCTCAGTTTTCATATAAATAATTAATACAATCATTTGAATAGGGTTGTAAATGTTCCATGTCGATAATGTGTCGATCATTTTCTTCAGACAGTAAATAATTTTAAATTTACGTCTTTCAAATAGAAATCTGTCGCCAGAAATTTCTGCAATTTGATTAGCTAAAACAAATTAGCAAATATGTACTAGTTTCTAATTTCAAAAGATAAATATGATATAAAAAAAAATGAAAAAAAAAAATGATAAATATGATATGAAAATGCCCAAGGCATTAAGTCCGCCTTTGTACAGTTTTTCTTGTGCATAAAGTTTAATAAATAAATAAATATATGTAATGTGTACTTGTGTCAGAAGATTTCCCACCAACTCAACTAAGCAGATATGGCTGAAAAACATGAAAATGGAAAATTGGAGTACTAAATCTAATTAACATCGTTGTAGTAAACATTTCACTGAGGACAGTTTCGTTAAACACGCTACACGTACGCTCTTCTCCATACGAACACTACCGAAGGGAAGGGAAGGGCCGACTAGAATCAATTCTATTTTATTGTAATTTTTGACGTTCAAAAGTGCCTGAATTAAATGATCAGACTTTGTTATATTTTGTGTTTTTTTTCTATTAGTATGCACGCTATCCAAATACCTAATAATAAAAATGGAATCCCTCTCATTTCCGCTAGTAATGACTACATGGTAAGGTAATGTTACACGGTTCACTTTTAGCATTCAATTTCAGTGAATTCGATTGATTTTTTTTTTGAAAAATTTTCACAATTCCCCCTTTTCACCCTCTTAAAGTTTGAATTTCCAAAAACCCCTTCTTAGTGCTCCTCTACATTATAAAAGGAAGCCGTGTGCAAAAATTTCACATTCCTAATCCCAGTAGTTTCGGCTGTGCGTTGATATGTCAGTTAGTCAGTCAGTTTCTCCTTAAACAGATTTAATAGCGATTTTTGTGTTTGTTACCTTTAAGTTAATTTGTTGTTGAAGACTGAAGGCTTACGACAGAAATAACCTAATCGGAGTTGAAAACTAACTCGAGGATGATCTTTCTGACTGAAAAATATCAGAGATGTTAATTCTAGCAATGATCTAATATGACATTATTAACTCACGCACCTTTACTATAGTTACATAATACCACACCACAGGTGCCTCGAAGTAATTAAAACAGGCTTAATTCTCTTGGGAACATCACTTCTATACTAATTTCACTCATAAGCCCTCAACTGTCACTAATAATACACAATTACTTGTCTTTTTCTATTGTTACTTAACAGACGAGGGAATAAAAGTCTTTAGAATTAAAAAGGATAGCACATAGTCTCAACGAAATATCGGGTTCCCAATATTTTTGGAAAGCTTTCTCCCACAGTTTTTTTTTGTAAAACATGTCTCTTTGAAGTCGATTTAATTTTTAGAAATTAATTTTTTATTTCGTTTTAAGTAAAAACTGGAGTATTTGTTTGTAATAAGTAGGTAATAGTTTTGTTGTAAATATTGCACTAGACTTTGATCAAGGTTTTTAGATGTTTTCCCTTTGACACTACACCCGTAGCTTGTATCAATAAGCCAGGTCGTCACACTTACACATATTAGTCCATGTCTTGAAAATTACTGAATCGATTTTGATGAAACTTACACTGTTCCCTAAGATGAAGTAAATGTAAGCCAATAAAAAAAATGGTCACGATCCGATTAATAGTTGCGGAGAAATGATTTGATTTTGACTTTGTTATTTTTTTCCATTAGTATGCACGCTATTCAAATAGCCAATAATGAAAATGGAATCCCTCTCGTTTCCGCTAGTAATGACTACATGGTAAGGTAATGTTACACGGATCACTTTTGGCATTCAATTTGAATGAATTCGATTGAATTTGTATGGACGCTGTTTGTTGAATGGTTCACTTTTTTGTTTACATGGTTTAATTCTTCCAAATTGAACACCAAAAGTGACTATTATTTAAGTAATGGCTATTACATAAATGTAATGCAATTTAGCTCACGAAGAATACAATTGCCATTTGATTTACTAGGTTAGAATGGCAACACAATAGCTCAATAGTTTTTAGTTCACATTGCGAACCCTGACCAGACGAGGCCCGCAGTGTCGGGCCGGCACATCGGCGACATCCTTGAGGATTTTCCGCCCCGGAAACAAAAAAAAGGAGATATTAGCTCAACTATAGTAATTTTAAGGCTAAGTTTTAAGCCTATCCTCATATTTAAAGCTCACTGATCTGACCGTCATGCGCTATAACTTTACTAGGACACTACCCACTAGTTTATAGCTTGCGATCTGACCGCGCCCTAATGAATTTTCAGTTAACCTTTGCAGAGCAATTATCCTATTACTTAAAAATTAAGCATAAAAATAACTGGAAGTGATTCGATATTTTTCTCTTAAGTAATATACATTACTCTCTAAGTGGTTATAACGATCGATAAACTTCATAAAAGTATTTTATTATCGAAGGAAATATAATATTAGTTCCACGGTACCTTCACGTTGTCAGCGCCAAAATGGCGAAAATCAAATGACTTCATTTTGTCAACGATAGTATGAAGTCCAGTACCTACTTTCTCTCCTCTCCTCTCTTATGTTCCCAGTGCTAGCACGCAGGTCTCTGTATCAGAAGGAGTTCTTATCTAAAATAGCTTTGTCACATTTCTATCGACACATGGTTTTGAAATCGATAGCGTTCTGCCATAGATTGGTTTCGTTATAATGTCTCGGCTCAAAATCCGACGTACAGCCAGTACAAATAATAAATAGAAGAAAACAAAGAAAAACATTACGCCTTTGTAAACGTTTTTATTGCTAAAAACAAACTATTCATGAGTGTTTTTGTGACCCGTATTTATTTGTTCAACCATTTGTAGATCATATCATGCCGGCTACAAGCGTTAAAAACCACAAACCAAAACCCATTTGATTTGTTTTATGTAATCACTCATTTTATAAAATGACGAACGTTAAAATTTACTGGCTCTATTCGACCACTTTGCTTAATAAGCATATTGATACACTATTTTATCGATATAGCGGGTCATAACATACCTATGAGTACACTACACCTTCGAAACCTAAAAGCAGCGATCACTTTAGCTTTCTTGTATACAACCTAGCCCCTTACTGGAAAGAAGGCTTGTATACCCAATATCAACAATATGGCAAGACCAAAGAACAAGTAAGCATGTTAGTACGCCATTTTCAGCCACTTAAGTAACAAAGTTACGTAATGTAAGTCAATTTGCTCAATAAACAGTTTACGATCTACACTCTCATAGCAGAAAGTTATAATTGTTCAAATAAACATTTAAAATACAGAGTCCTGGCTCTGTAACAAGAGCAGAATGAATAAAACGTAAACTATTACTAATAAGTAAAGCCGCATGGTAGCATGACAAAGTTCATTTGCCAAAAGTTAAATTAAATTTAAAAGGATACATAAAACCTAACGTAGGACATATTACGAGTTGGGAAACTCAATAACAACTTGTGTAAAGCCAACATTGCAACTAATTGATTTCGTAAACTTGTTTTATTTAATTGGTCTCGAGCGGCTGCGTCCCAAGTTTTTATTGACTGACATGCCATTCCAATTATTTTGATCGAGTTCTAACTTTAAACGAATCAAGATTCGCTTTTTAGGGCAATTGGCCCTTAATTAAAAACGTTAAAAATCTGGTCGCAATCAAATTTAATCTCAGCGACCATCAATATCAAAAACTTGTCAAAAAATTAGAGGTATTTTTCACACATGAGACGGAGATCCGAAGAAGCCGATTCTAATAATAAAGCGAAAGAGTTTCTTCGTTTTTAGGGTTCCGTACCCAAAGAGTAAATACGGGACCCTATTACTAAGACTCCACTGCCCGTCTGTCTGTCTGTCACCAGACTGTATCTCATGAACCGCTAACCGAATAGCTAGACAGTTGAAATTTTCACAGATGATGTATTTCTGTTGCCGCTATAACAACAAATACTATAAACAGAATAAAATAAATATTTAAGGGGGGACGTTTTTGCCTTGTGGTACGAAACCCTTCGTGTGCGAGTCCGACTCGCACTTGGCCAGTTTTTTTTGTTTGTTTGCGCTAATCTCTGGAACTACCAGTGGGATTTGAAAAATTATTTTGCAATTGATAGCCCAATTCTTGAGGAAGACTATTTAACATCACGCGACGACCCCTATGAGCCGAGCAGATAGAAAAGTAAGATAGAACGCTTAGCGAACACGAAGAAATAGCGCGGGTTGGCGATGTGACGGGGTGGGACGAAGTCGCGGCTAGTATTTAACTATAATTTGGAACATTAATTTTTGAGTTTGCTACTAACAAATAAATTCGGGAAATTACTTGATTATTATAAAATGAACTCCCAACTTAAATTGCCCGTAGGTATACTTTCATAACTGTCATTCTCTTTCAGTATAACATTTATTTAGAACTAGCTGCACCCCGCGGTTTCACCCGCATAAGTGTCGATTTCGTAGGAAAAGCGGGATAAAAACTATTCTATGTCCTTTTCCGTGACTCATACTATCTCTATACCAAATTTCATCAAAATCGGTTCAGCGGTTTAAACGTTAAGAGGTAACAGACAGACACACTTTTGCATTTATAATATTAGTATGGATTATAATAATATGTAAGTAAATAACAATTTATTAATACCTAATAATTTAATAAAAATAAGAAAATTATATCCTAACACTATTCACAAACTAAAATATAATGTCAAAAAATTCATCTGCGCCGACTGGTAATGTACCCAAGAGACTGGCGGCAGTACCACGTTGTATGGCAATGCTTAGCCTCTGGCCAAGGTAAAAGCTAGCCCTTGGGTCACGGGAAGTGTCAACTAACCTTTTCAAAATTTCCTTAAAAAGACCATGAGCACTCGGACTCCAGGGCCCGAGGGTTTCAACCTCAAATGGCTTGAATAGTAGATTATTAACCAAGGGGATAAAGCAGTGTCTTCTGTCGCGGGTGACGATTTAAATCGCGAGCGTAACAAAGGACTCGAGGTTTACTCCCGAGCGTAGCGAGGGTGTTAAAAACTTAAATCACGAGCGAAGCGAGGGATTTAAGACGAGTCCTGAGTGTAGCGAGGGATTTAAGTTCACCCAAGACTAAGACAGCTTTATCACCGAGGAAAATACTCTACTTTTCGTACCATTTGCGAAAAAATTAACACAATAATAATATGAGATAAGCATTTATTAAAAATAATGACAATTAAAAGTAAAAGTTAACATTCGAAACATTGGTCCAATTATTGATAGAGAGAGTTACATTTTTGTTTGGTACATTTATTGTTGATGAGTTGATTTAAGTATTTCTCTGTTTTGTCGGAAAAGCAAAGGCATCAAGCTCATACGGCCTCGTCGGTTTTCGTAATTTTATTTAATAATCATAACTGCATAATAAATGCGTATTCCTTTTTCAAAAAGATGTATAATGCTTTATATGTATACAAACTCAATGGTGTAAACACAGATGTAGTTCAGTATAAATTTCGGTAAGTATAAGTATTCCAAATTTAAATCACATTCTCCCCCTAGAGGATGAATGAAATTCAGTACAATTTTCTTTCCCTGTTTTTAACAGATTAAAAATGACTATTGTTATGTTCGCTTTTTGTGGCATAGAATGTCACTTTTTTGAGCAAGTGGTACGAAAAATATAATAAGGTACACTTACGCATTTCCGCAGCCACAGCAGCAGCGCCGGCACTGCATGCCGAGCCAGGAAGATAGGATGGCGCAAGAGTATCGACACACGTTGCATCTGTGTGAGATGCAACGTGGCAACGTAAAGGCAGAACAAAGTGCCTTTGTTCGGCGACGGTAGTGCATGTAGCCACAGACCTGACTCCCATTTACCCACAGCCAGCAGGTGGTGCATGCTCCGTAGAAGTAGCAGACGTGTTAAGTAAATTGTCCTGAACTACTCTGCAGAGCGGCTCATCCCACCATCTCCGGGAAAATCGGATTATCGGGTAGATCTGAGTTCGGGCAAGCGAGTCTCCAGGCATCCATAGCTTCGGTGAAGCACGGCACATCAAAATGAATCAGTGTGGAGGCTATGATTTTCCTGATTAATTTCTCAGTGCCGTGGACCGAGGATATGAAAGCCGGTAAACTAATACTAGAAATATTGCAGACGCCGAGGCCTCCCATACGAATGGGAAGAGTAGCTTGTGCCCAAGCTCGATGGCCACATTTAAAATCGAAGTTAATGTGTGCAAGATAATTTGGTCCATTCGGTCTAAAAGGTGAGTGTGATTCCATAAATATGATGATCTCAGTATCGAGCATCTTAGGCATGCTGGAGTCCACCTGCCGCGCGTCCTAAACTTGTTTTATAATCTCTGCCTTTGTTACGGTTACTTACCAGAGGAACTTATTAAAACCTTAGTAGTTCCAATTTAAGAATAGAACTGGGGACATCTCGGATATGAGTAACTATCATCCCTTTTCTCTTGCGACCATAATGACCAAGGTGCTGGACAGCCTGCTTAATAACATTCTTATCAAACACATAAAGGTTCCTGCAAACAGGCGCGACGCGCGACTCGAATCGCGCGCGACAGAAAGGCACCGCTCGTTGCGCGACTAGCGGTGCCTTTGTGTCGCGCGTGATTTTATCGCGTGTTGCGCCTGTTTGAAGGAGCCTTAAAACTGCATTATGCCCAGTCCGGTTTCAGAAGTGGGCTTTCCACTGAAAGTGTCATAGTGTCTCGTATTATTATTATAAATGGGAAGCGCGAAGGAAATAAGTTAATTTAGGGCCGAAACAGCAGTCACGAGTAACGATATGTCTGTTGTATGAAATAGGTACCTAACAGACGTAGTGACATTACTTGACGGTTTATGATGTAATGTGTCAATTTTATAAACAATGTTTTTATTTTCCCTTAAATTGAAATAAACAATGTTTTTATTTTAATTTTCCCTGACTCGTGCCTACTAGTGGAAAAGAATTTACAAAAATTATTCATTGTTTTTAATTAATAAATATATTAAAATTAATTGCTGTTTACAAACTTCAAAGACGGAGCGTGCTAATATTTGTAAGTTATATCAAACAAATTACAGCCTGTTGATTCGGCTCTCAAATCAAATTACGTTTATTTAATTGAACACTTCTCAGTTAACGACATCGCATCGGTGATTCCGTTCTTAGAAACGTATCAATTTAAAAAGGTCCTTCCTAAGGTCGTGTTTTATCGGCAAATTCTATTTATCAGCAAGGTCAAGCAAGGTCAAGGGCATTAGAGTTTTCACATACACACAGACTAACTATGCACTCATTATAAAACCTTTAAAATCATAAGTTACAAAAAAATGAGAGAAGGGAAATCTAACTATGCTTCGGCATTATAGGTACTTGAAAATTTCAGTTTTTTCAATGACTCGATACCTTAGGCTGGCTTTCCAGCACAGTTTTGCGAGGAAGTGGCAAATAGAATTGCTCCTTAATCAATATAGGATATTTTTTTACGTTCACCGCTCGTCTTCCACGCACAGTTTTAGAACAGAAAATTATTTACGATACTTTTTCGTTCATATATTTTCGTCTCAAAAATTAGAACTTAGCATCGCAATTTGCTACAGGTACAGCTGTAGCACGTATTCACTGTCGTCCTTACAGTTACTTCAATATGCAGCTAATGAGCTGGTCACAGTGTGATGTAATCTTAGTCCGACACACACACACAGCTACAGATCGTTAACAGCCGGCCGCTAACTTTGAGTACTGTGTGACCCATATCTGGCCGGCGCATAACAGACGTGATAAGCCATGAGTTGTTACTTCAAACTTATGACTCACTTCGTGTTTGCTGCACAATCTAACTTTTGCCCACATACACGTAGGTGCTGCGGGAATACTGTATATTTCGTAGAATTAAAAATTGAAGGAAGAAGAAAATGAGGTAGATTATTTCGAAGGTATTATATCTATATACTATATTAGTCTATACTTGTAATAAAGCTTAAGAATTTGTTTGGTTATTTGTTTGAACGCTCTAATTTCTGGAACTACCTATCGGATTTTAAAAAAATCTACATTTGATAGCCCAATTCTTGAGAAAGGCTATTATAGGCTATTTAATATTACGCTAGGACACTTAGGAGCCGAGCAAAATGAAAATAAGTCAGAAAGAACGCTACGCGAAAACGAAGTAATAGGGCAACCGATGCGATGCGACGGGGTGGGTCGGGGGAGTAAGAAATTTCACGCGGACGAAGTCGCGGGCAGAATCTAGTATACAAACCAATAGCACAGGAGGGGAGGAAGATAGACTGCTGCGCTGCGTGTCGCGGGTTCGATTCCTGCACGGAACAAATATTTGTATGACCTACAAGTAGTTGTTCCGGGTCTGGCTGTTTGTGTAAGTGAGTCTAAATGTTTGTAAACGCACCCACAACGCAGGAGAAATTCCTAATGTGGGGCAAGGTTTAAAAAAAAATTAAACAGAAAAAACAACAAGGTTAGTTATTGGAAAGAACACAAAATTATTCAGAGTAGTGTCTGGCGATAAGCTGATCAAATATTCCATCAATAAAAAACCTATATTCCCACTACTGGGACACAGGCCTCCTCTTGGTGAGAGTGTCAAATATTCAACTAGCCTTAAAACAATAATGTAGGCAGATGTAGTTATATCTATGAAAATACAAACCTGTTGCGAAAATGAAGTCTCTAAAGCTAAATTCTAAGTCTAAATAACAAGGGAAGAATTAGTAATAAAAAAAGACTGCTAATGACAAAAGAACAACGCTAACGAATACGATTCTCTAATGCTGGACGGCCTGAGGCGGCCATATTTGCTCTTCTATTTTTCCGAGTAGTACATGTGAGCAGCATAAAGACTTTTTAAAAATAAACTTTTGTAATACGTGGAAAATGAACATTATTAAAAGGTACAACATTATTTTATCTTGCAGGCAAATAATAGGTACTTAAGTTATTATCTGCCTACTCTTTTCCCAGCTATGTTGGGGTCAGCTTCCAGTCTAACCGAATGCAGCTGAATACCAGTATTTTACATGGATGACTGCCTGTCTGAACTTCACAACCTAGTTACTGGGTAATACGATACCCCTTGGTAAGACTGGTTGTCAGACTTTCGGGCTTCTGAGTACCCGTAACGACTGTCAAAGATCCATGAATGACAGCCGGGACCAACGGTTTAACGTGCTTTCCGAGGCACGGAGGGGTCTCGGTACGTAAAGATGGTCACCCATCCACAGACCAACCGCGGCAAGCGTAGCTTAACCTGACCGATCGACCTGACCGACAAACCATTGTTTTTCCAATGCCTTGTACATATTTCTAAACCTTCAAGCCGATAGGAATTAAATGACGATATTCCATACAAACTGTCAAACATACCTACCCTATTTAACCCAAAGGGGTAGACTTTTCAAATATCATTCCTTAGCGCTCACCTTCGTTATATAAGGAACTCTTGTGCAAAAGGACATCATTCAATCGTCGAACATTTTAACCCAAAAATTAAAGTGCTTTTTTCTTATGGGAAATAACAATATCTTTAGCATTTTTTACTCTTACAACGAAAGTCTACAATTAACTCCCGGCTGCTATTTGAGATTAAAAATGCCAAAAATCATATTTTTATAACAAGTGTTTTAAACATAACACTTAAAAAATACCAACTTTTAATTGAGTATAACATACCGGACATGTTTTAACTATTACAACATAGATCTATAATTAATCCCCTGGCTGCTATTTGAGTTGAAAGAACAAAAAAACATATTTTTGCCAACAATATTTTGTACATTTGTTTAAAGACGCAAACTCAGGCGCGAAACGCGATATAAATGCGCGCGACACAAAGGCACCGCTCGCCCGCTGTCGCGTGCGATTTTATCGCGTGTCGCGTTTGTTTGAAGGAGCCTTTACTGTGTCGCTGGTTTTCAGGCATTTTCTGGCCGGCACTTTATTTTTTGGGTACGAAATTAATGATGTCCTTTCATGTTTCTAGACCCATTGGTTTAGACAGTGCGTTGTATGTCAGTGAATGAATGAATTTTAGATGAGAAGATTATAAACCATAGGTTATCGATTATATTTTTTCTCCGTCTTCCTGGTTCTACGAGTATTTCTTATTTGCTCGTAAATGCTCGATACGAATAGGGTCTCCGTTCGAGTCCGAAACCAGTCGTGCACTGTCAAATCTTAATCAACGAAATACACGAGTAAAACATGCGCCTCCCCATCCCAATTTTCGTTGTAACCCTCAGTAATAAATAATCTTGCTCCCATACAGAGTGGCAACAATGTAAGCGGTCATGTTAAATGTTGAACATTTATGTTCAGAGACTACAGTGCAACGTGCAACGTTCGTGTTCAGTGACAGGTGGCATCGGTAGACACGTTCTCAGTACACGATCACTATTTATTATTAAACGATAAGGTTTCATTACGTCACGATACAGTTAGACGCCTGGAATACCTAGAAATCTCAAATATAATATGTATATTATAACATAACATCACGCTTGTATTTTCCGAAGGGTCGTCAGTTATGTTTAAGTCCCATGTAATAGGGCGATCCTGTTGCCATCAACCGGGCATAAATCCAGACTCTGGCAGCTACTGAGAAATTCCAGATGGAAAAACCTATTAATACATTGCCCTATCCGGGAATCGAACCCAGGACCTCACACTCAGCGGTTCCGCTTGCAGCCACTAGACCAACGAGGCAATTAATATGTATAAAATAGGTTGGATTTAAATTCATAGGCAATCTTTCAGGAACTAAAAGTAATCATGGTCATGACCATGTACAACTTTCGTATCAGCAGTGCGATTCTGTAACTATCTCACCGTGAAAACTTAGGTGATGTGAGCGTGGAGTGAGCTGTCAATAGTGTCAATTCCTAGCAAAAACAAACTCACTTCACCTAAGTTTTCACGGTGAGATTTTTACAGAATCAATCTCCAGATAGCGAAAACAAGCATCTGTTTCATACATTTTCATTTGCGAATGATTATAAGTCAGCCTGTCATATAGAAGTAAAAGTTTTCTGATGAAGATATAAGCATCCATCTGTCAGAAACTGATCGTCATTTGTTAAAGTTTGCTGAACCTGTATAACTTGTCAAAGCTCAGAAACCTCGGTGTAGGTACAACTTTTTGCAATGCATCCTTTTTAGAGCAGCGCTCTGTGTAACTTGAACATAACGGTGAAAACTGACTTTCACATTCGAGCGAATGAATACAGCATCCTTCAATTCGATCGTGATTTATTTTCGTTCAGATTTTGTGACTGTAGCTGCCTAACCCTAGACTCATGGAAGGATGGAATAAATATGGAGATTCTTCAGAAACGCTAAATTAGTAATTACCTAAGATTAGAGATGCCCATGCATTCCATCAGTTTCTATGACAAATCTTTCAAGCAGTACGGTTATGGAATGACTTGCCCGTGTCGTTAAGGCGTGCTCAATGTCCACTTTTAAAATTGTGATAAAAGCACTTCCTCTCTTCTTAAAGGCTCCTTCAAACAGGCGCGAGACGACATGCGACACAAAGGCACCGCAAGTCGCGCAACGAGCGGTGTCTTTGTGTCGCGCGCGATTATATCGCGTGTCGCGCCTGTTTGTAGGAGCCTTAAACACCATCATTATATTTTCTTTGCTCCTGTTTCATGGTTATTATTACATCTATATATATTTATTTAGATTGTGTATTATTCAAAAAAACTTAAATAAATACTTATTGTATTATGTAAATGGTACAACACAGACTACCTACAGTATTTGCCTCTCCTTCCCTTTTTAATCCATCCAAAGGTTGCCTTTAGAAGATCGCTCTAAGCGATAAGACCTCCCATTGTGTGACCCTTTGTAAAATTTCTATATTTATGTCTGTAATTTATATCGTGTACATTATAATAAAGAGTATTCTATTCTACGTTTTAACTGTGATACACGTACCATTATACCACCTTACACATTATTATAATATCCATCAATCCACATCAATCACGAACCCTTTAGTCTACAATTTGTGAATAATACTGTTACCCTTAATAGTTACCTATACAAAGTAATTTTACCAATTATCGAGCCACATTCCAATAATTTCGTTCTTGTTGTTTTACGACAAAAACCACAGTCTAAACAACATGTCGTGTATACACGTTTACAGCCGTCACGCAATATTGGCCAGTCGTTTGTGCCCTTGCAACTACCAATTTTCCATGGCTATATTTTTTATAAGTATAGTACAAAATTATAAGAACTCCTTTGCAAATTAAAGAGGGACTCGTGACTGTAGTAATTACAATCGCAGATGTTGATCGATCAGGTTAAGCTACGCTTGGCGTGGTTGGTCCGTGGATAGGTGACCATCTTTACATATCGAGACCCCTCCGTGACTCGGCCGTTGGTCCCGGCTGTCATTCGCGGATCTTTAGCAGTCTTTACGGGTCGTCAGAAGCCCAAAAGTCTGACCACCAGTCTTACTAAGGGGTATCATATTACCCAGTAACTGGTTTCTAGATGTCAGATAGGCAGTCGCTTCATTTAAAATATTAGTATTCGACTTCATCCGGTTAGATTGGAAGCTGACCTCAATATAGTTGGGAAAAGACTAGGAAGAGGATGATACCATGACAAATTAAAGTAACAATAAGATAAGTATTTTGTTGAACAATTTATTGACGTCTAAAGTGAATACCCAATACATGGGAGACGTACAAAAGCATCATTCTTGAATACCCAAAACTGTGCTATGAAGGTAGGTAAGTCAATAGCGATAGGTTTGCAGTCATAAGAGCCTTGAGCTTCAAGAGAGCCTCTTCGAGAGAACGCCCAGCACACCTACACTGGGCAAGTATATAATCCTGCTACTAACTTATCTCCTCACAAAAGTCTGATCTACTTATATGAACTATTCCTGTATAGCTTTGACAAGAGAGAACGAGATGAGATGAATGAAATTCAATTGTAGTCTGCTGTTAATAAGAATTTTCTAATTTGTATAGAACACAATATCGTCAAAGACTTCATGCTCTTCAGGAGAACCTGTTACCAAGAAATCATACCTACCTGCCGTAGTTGCTTATACCTAACGGTAACACATATTCGACTTCGTCAATGTTTCATTTACTTGAAAACCAGTCCTATCCTTCCATCATTCATTTGACACGCGGTTTCAAAGTATTCGTGCAAAATTTCGATCGAAATCCATTAATTCTTTGAAGCCTCCCAAACAATGGAATCCCCGCTGCACTTTTGCGATTGATACTGCAGGTATGGACGATATGATACATTTCATTACTTTCCACCAAAAATATTCCTATGAAAAAGCAATTAAAATATGGCGTAAACAAAAAAATTACAAAGAAAAAACTGAACATATTACTAAAAGTCAGAAAATCTTCCTCAAATAGTTTCAAAACGACACCTCCAGATACTAAACATAAGAATATTTCACTTAAGTTTTATCAGGAAGCAAACTATTATATCTACCATAGCCGAGGTGAATCTTCCGATTCAGCGCGGTATTATTTAATAGGCAGTCGGCTGGCAACATTCCAAATTGAATAACAAAGTGGCGATTAGGGGACAACACAAAAAAAAAGGGAAAAGACGCCACGAGGCCAACGACGCTCAGTTCGTTATCGATGGTTTCATAAAAGATAATGACCCTTTAGTTACAGTTTCCTTTGTTTAAATACGTTCTAGGCATAGGGAAAGTGATTGTTGGTTTAGCCGTTGAGCTTTTTGTATGAGTTTTGCTTATGAGGGATTGGCTTTTCATCAAACTGATGGGGTTAAATGTCAATATATCAAAGGGTATGGCTGCCACATTTGGTAGCGCAAAAATTCCAGGAAAATATTATATTGTTTACATGGTTATAATAATTATGTTTTTTATGTTTCATAATAATCCTACAAACAATATGACCTCCATAATTATAGGGAAATTTAGCTGCACGTCTATGGTTACAGTTACACATGGTAATAGCGAAACGCACTATCAATACTTAGCTATGACTTTCACTTTGACAGTTCAACAACATTCTTTGCGTTATTACATTGTTGAGCAGACTAATTTTTCGAACATAATTATAAATGGATTATTGGTAATCCATTTATAATTATGTTCAAAATATAAAATATAATTATGTTCGAAAAATTAGTCTCCTAATGTATTGTGTGTATGTGTGTATGTGTCTCTTAATGTATCCTTCAAAATGATTCAGATTTTCATTGAAAGTGTGCTACGTAATTAGGGTGAATAAAACCAGTGAACGCTAGCTATTGAAGCTCCGTGCTACACTAGCCTACTAGCAAAGAGTTTCAATAGCTAGCTTACACAGGTTTTCATCACCGCTTGGAGCGTTATTGAGGGCCCCGAAGCGACCGCGCGACCGGTCCCCCCCTCCTTTGTGGACTCCTCCGCTCTTCTTGCCGCCTCCCGGACAGTGAGCCCCTCCCCTTGCCTCGCTCTCGGACTACGCCCCGTCTACTGGTAGGGATCTTCCGAGCCGAAGCCAGCTCTCCGTCGGAGGACGACCCCTGGCCGTCCTCTGACCTTGGCCGCTTGCTGAAGAATTTCTTAGTCGTCGCAGCGGCCATCTCCTTGGCACGACAGGGACTTACTGAGCCTCCCGTGCTCACGCCTCCTGATGCGGCGTCGGACTCCGACCCCGCATCACTCCTCACCTCTTTTTGGCTTTTTGTTTTTAAAGTTCTTTTCATAGTGTTCCCACGAGTATATACGTATAACATGTTTTACAGGCCCAAAAATATCGGTTCGCACTAGCGACTAAACCAAGCTACCCATTAGCCAAGCTGACAACCTGGGATCACGGTGCGCCGCCGCTTGTAGGTTTTTTTTATAGAGGTTAATCTACCTCGCGGTCCGGGCGGTTAAGCCAAGACCCTCCACCTCCTTCAACAGCCAGAGACATGACCTTAACTGTCTCCGGGGCTACGAGATTAGCGATGGCAGAAGGGGGGGGTTACCCCTCCTGCCTGCCCGGCGGCAGGGTAAGTGCACACCGGGCCCGCTTTGACCCCACCACAATTGCCGCTCCGCTACTCAGAGCGACATATTTGGAGCGATCCTCCTGGCAGAACATTAGCATGCGGACAGCGGGATCCCACTGGGAAATAATCTCAATGGGAAATCGCTGCTCGCACCCCAGGATGCACCGGCCCGAACACTGGTCTTCCCCCCAGACGTATCCAGAAAGGAACTCCAGTCTCCGGGCACACGTGGAGGTTTTCTGCTCAAGCACCCCGTTTTATTACCCATGATGTGCAGCCTACTGTACCGAGGCACTTGAAGAGATTAAATAAGAAGATGAGACTCAATCTCGTAATTAAATCAAACCCTTGAGTTGATTTGTTAATTATTCTCCGTATATACTAATTTAATGTAATTTGAATCACAATACCAATGAAGTCTCTTGACATCGAAAACGTTTAGCTCAGCTTTTCGTGAATAAGCAATTTCATATTACCTCTTGTGATCTAACTACCTTGTGATCCCGAGACGTAATTGCGTATTTAAGTCAAGCGTTCAAATTTGACGGTACAGAATGTCTAGAACTGAGCAATCATTTAAGTTTTAAAGGGTAGGTAATACTAATAGATGGAATTTGAAGAATGTGCAGAAAGACAGAGAACAAAACAGTGTTACTTTTAACCTCATTGGCAATTTCCTTGAAGCTCTTTAGGCATCGCATATATCTACAAAAAAAGACAAACAAATTCCTTTGTGAAATTTGCTGTTCAGTTTCACAAAGAATTTGTTCCAGTTATGCTGTCGTTATTATTATTGTTTTCAGCGAAACTTCTGAGAACAACGTTTACTAAGCAACATTAAATTTGCAAAGTGCATCGTGTCCGACCGGTAGCCCTTCAAGTAGATACCTTTACCCTTGTCTCAACGAAGCACGTCTGAAATATTCACGTAATAGACTACTACTCCTGTTCCTGTTTTGTTAATATCGTGGGAAACTTCCGTAAAAGGAAAGGAAAAGTATGGAGAGCTAGTATCAAACTCACAGAGAAATATCAGTCTTTATTAGTGTATAATAATATCATTTGTATATAATATCATTGAATAATAATGTAACATTTAATGATAAAATTATGCACGTAGTCCGCATTAATTTAAACACGAATTTTACGAAACAAATATGTACTTTGTTTTCATTATAATTTTTTAATAAAGTACGCACCAACCTGCGAGGCTGCAAACAATTTTACGAATATTTATTTTTATTTTTTTATTTTACAGTTCTGTTGAACAATATTCTCCAATTCTGAAGTGAAATATTAAATGCAAGGAATTCAATTTGCCACAGCACAAAAAGGTGTATTATCTCCGAATCAAAGTGCATTCATTTCTATTGACTTCATCTAATGCTCTATGACCGCTGCTCGGAACCAATTCAATTTGCTTTTATCCTTTCCCTACATAAAACTACTTTGATTTAAAGCCACCGGCACCATTAATATACAAGTCGCAATGGTTCTATCTATGTATATTGTAACTTGCATGTATATTATAGTTTATACTGTCTTCCTATGGTAAAGTAATATGGTAAAGTAGCTCATATTTATCTTGCATTGTAACAGACAATAAGTTAGTTTATTTTAAATCGCTTATAAATCATTATTTTAATTTGTAGGTATGTATTTTTTAATTACGAGTATGCTCAGCTGTGTACGTCTTTAAGTGACAAATTCACCATACTAATAGATATAATATGTAAGTTCTTTTATATAAATATGTTATTAACTTATTAGTGAACAAGTCGTTGGAGTACCTGTAATAAATAAATAAAATAAAATACAATGTAACAAGTCACAATAGTTCTCTATTGTGACTTGTATAAATGTATTTTAATGAAATGATTTAGAGTTCATATAATATTACACATTAATATGTATTACCAAAGTACTTTTTAGGGTTCCGTACCTCAAAAGGAAAAAACGGAACCCTTATAGGATCACTTTGTTGTCCGTCTGTCCGTCCGTCTGTCAAGACCCTTTTTCTCAGGAACGCGTGGAGGTATGAAGCTGAAATTTATATCAATTACTCAGGTCTACTGTCCCTTGAAGCTGTGAAAAAATCAAACTTCTAAGCCAACGCAATCAAAAGATACAGCCGTTTATGCCGCAAATTTTCGACACTTGCAAGGGAATCAAAACCTACAGGGTGCTTCCCGTGAACTCAGAATCTTGAAATTTGGTACGAAGCAACGTCTTATAGCATGGATAAAGGAAAAATTACGAAAACCATAAATTTTTAGTTACATCACATAATATATTTTTTTTAAATAATTTTAAACTTACTACCCATTTCCTCATAAACGCGTAGAGGTATTAAATTGAAATTCATACCAAATACTCAGGTCTATAATACCTTTAAGCTGTAACAAAATCAAACTTCTATGTCAACGCAATCAAAAGAAACAGCAATTTAAGCTGCATATTTTGAAACTCGCAAGTACTCGCAAGGGAATCAAAACCTAAAGGGTACTTCCAGTCGACCTAGAATCTTGAAATTTGGCATGAAGCAACGTTTTATAGCACACATAAAGGAAAAATTCCGAAAACCTTAAATTTTTTTTTTTTTTGCAATGTTCAATGTGGTACTATTCATAACTTTTTCAGTCACCATTTACAGGTCTTGCTCAAATTTAATACTTAATTAATATTTTTGAACCAGATTTCTAAATAGTGACTAAAAAACTTAGTAAATAAATAACTTTAATAAAAGAACTTTCGCAAGTCTGCTGCAAGGCTAGTATAAGTGTTTCAGTTATATTATAGATAAATGATATGTGTTAATATAAAATAAAGGATTACTTAAACGATAAAGAGATCTTTGTCTTAAATTTATGTTCCTCCATCTTTCCCCATTGTAATGTTATGAATTTCATTTTGCAATAAAAATACCATAGTTATGACTCGATTGTCGTAATGAACGAACTTTGTAAACCTTGCAGGTTTGTACGGAACCCTCGGTGCGCGAGTCCGACTCGCACTTGGCCGGTTTTTTTTATGAACTATTTCAGTCTAAAATCGCTAACCTCGTGCAGTCGTCAGTGTTTACAAAACTCTCGGATATTAGTCTGTGGTGTACGGCATGAGAGTCTATTTTTGTTTGCATGTATACACAGTCGCGTGTTGAAATATGCCAACCCCTCCAATTAAGGAGCAGGCAAAGTGCGAGGAGTGTACGTAAGCAGGTCGGGGCGATATCATAACGTTTACACACAACTTTTAAACGAGACTGCCGCGAGGTTTATGAAGCTTTTCGTTTCAGAACGCACGCGATACATTCTGCATCGATGCACTCTCGTTACGCCCCAAAAATTTTATAGTAAGAAAAAGTAGTTATGGTCGTAAAAAAGCCCGCTTCTGGATTTCATACCAGTTTTTCAACGAGTGGACTTTTCCTTATACCTTGACAAACTTTCCGGTTCAAAACTACTTCATAAAAGTTACTTAACTATTTTCGCGACGAGACGTTACTTAACCTCTTATTTCTGAACGTTAACAAAAAACTACGCCACTTTTGAGACGCAGCTTCAAACTTTCTCAATCACAGTGCCTCGTTTATGAAACGCCAGAGAGTCAGAATATGGTGTCAGTTAAGAACAATCGTGAAGTAAGTTTTGCTGGGTATCATAATACAAGTATACGGTCAGAGATATCTCGATCTTGATTCGCGGATTACGTGCAATTAGCAGATAAATAAACGAGTCCATTAGCTTTAGAACAGTGGACCGTAATTACTCGGGCGAGGTTTCTGTTAGATTCACGGTATGCCAGATTAGGGGTAATTAAGTCTTGTGGGAGTGCAACCCAGCGACGACCATTATATGGGATAATGAGGTGTCCAGTCAGCCGGCTCTTGTAATATGTAAATTGAATTTTCTATGCCCTCTCGAAAGGACGACTAGTTTTAAACGAGTTAGACAGATAGTTCGAGCAACGATGTAAACCTTTTTTGTCGTCGTTATTGTACCTAGTATACGAAATTCCAATTAGTAACACGACCGCACTAATAATTATGTTCAATCACAACAATCAAACGAAGTAGGACATGTCATTTCCATACACTACGACATAACTAGAACACCGGTTTGCAACATCTATCTAATTTATTAAAGGACAACTAGTATTTACTGGAGACACAAGTAAATGCTTTAATTAATGATAGGAAGTCACGCTATAAAACATTTCACTCATGATATAAACATTCTGGTCTAGTAGTAGTTATTCAAGTTAATGTTACCCCTAACATTTTTTGTGAAATACTCGTATATCTCTATCAATGTAGCCGATACCAAAAAGAAAACTATATAATTTTATGTAGCCAGCCAACCTTCTGAAAATCCTTTGTGCCGATTTGACGGTATACGGTAACGTTAATAAAAACGGATAGGTGTCGCCCACACACCGCTATAAAAGAGGCCCACAATTATTTCACCGGGCAACCCTATCTGCCGCGGCCCTGAAAGAGTCGTACAGTGGGAGGCGGAGAACGACAAAAATTCCAATACCGTGTGTTAGCACCGCCGCTGTTGCGTGCCTCACGTTTTCGGGTCACACGAACCACTAGCAGAAAAAGTAGGCTGAAATCAAACATTCATTCCATCTAAACGAAAAAATCAAACACTTATATTTTGTAGTGCTTGATTTTTTCGTTGAGCAACATTTGTTAACGAATCTAATGAGCAGTTTTAATATTATTACTTGTGATTCACAGTGATTCTACGAAGGCATAAATATCTAATGAAATATACTTGGTAGTTGTTTGTAGCGAGATGAGCTGAGCTTTAGAGTAATCTTATTAAAATTAACGAACCTGATACTTTATTCAAGATCACTAATTACGAGTACTTAATCTTTTTAAGAAGGAGCTTCTGAATGAAACGATATCCCTGAGGGCTTATTTCGGTAAAAGATCCCGTCAAAAATATGAAGTAATTTATTAAACAAGAAGAAACAAATAATTAAGTAAAGAATACTTGATTAAGAAAGGCAATGGCGATTAATTGTTTCATATCTTAAATGGCTTTTGTTGTTTATTTACAACTAGCTTCTGCCCGCGACTTAGTCCGCGTGAAATTTCTTATTCCCCCGGCCCACCCCGTCGCATCGGATCGCCTGCTCGGCTCCTAAAGGTCACCGCGTGATGTTAAATAGCATTTAGCCTGCCTCAAGAATTGGGCTAACAAATGGAAAAATAATTTTTCAAATACGACTGGTAGTTCTAGAGATTAGCACGTTCAAACAAACAAACAAACATGAGTATAGCTTTTATTCAAATTGCCAAATGTAGGCTGAATAACACCCCTCAGTTTTTGTTAGGGGTTAAAAAATTCCTCGCATTAAAATAGAACCGATTTTTTGCCTACAAAACATGAAGGGTTAAATATGTAAGTAGGTACTTGTAAGTAGAAAAGCCGGCTACAAACCAGTTTTGTATACCTAAAGTCAATGAGTGTTGTGCGCTCATGCCGTTGTGGTCGCCATCCAATTTACCTTTGAGCTTCACGTGCAACGCTGAATCTATGAAACCGGCATTGTAGAGGGTATCAACTTTGCAGCAAGTTTAAAATTGGAAATATAATTAGTCTTTTGTTTGAGAACTGGTCATTTTTGACGCGGTAATCTAACTTTTAAGTACGTCTGATATTCATTTCATCTCTTTGGCCATAACAAAACCGACTTGAGAGTGACCGCCATACGCAGGTTTATGGATATTCTTCGCTTTTCGCTTTTACTTAAAAATATATTATTGCTCGGTATGTTTCCTTTAGATAACTGCCTCTCAAGCCTACTTATAATGCCACTAGAAATTAAAAAGTAGTGAAAAATTTAATTAGCCAAATACATATTATTTTTCCGCTTTTCTTTGGCCTGTGCCTTCTCCGTCCAATCGGTTAGAAACGAGTCCATATCGTCACGCCAGCGTTTCTTAGGCCTGCCTCGGTAACGACGTCTGTTTTCAGGCACACACTGTGTGACAACTTTGGCCCATCTATCTGGATGCATCCTATAGGTGTGACCCGTCCAGTCCCACTTCAGCCTCGCAGACTTATTGCCAACATCGGCGTCTTGGAGCGTATTGTGTTTTTGCGAATTTGGTCGGTGAGTTTATATGCTCCATCGCTCTTTGGCAAACCTTGTGTTTGGACTTTTGAGCCTCGGTCAAAGACCAAGTCTGTGCGCCATAGGTAGTAGGCGCCATAGTAGTGTATTCGGTCAGCTGGACCCGGTCGCATCTGGACCCGCGGGTCCAGTTGACCACATCATTTATTTTCTGTATTTTTATTGGTTAATTGGACCCACATTCAAACTTAGAGGAACATCAATTGTTAAAGCTATAGGATAGGCAAGATACACAATAAACATGTCGACAAGCTTGCGCTTTAATGAGATAGGAAGGTCGCCCTTCATAAGCAGCTCCATGGACCAGTAGCTCCTCCAGGCGTTTTCAACTCGACGGTCGATCTCTTTTTGTTGTGTTGTGGAAGGAAACTAGCTGGTCCAGGTAAATATATTTGTCGACTTAGTATATTTCCTGCCCATCGACCTTGACTATACTTAGCGGCATTGGTCATGACTTTAGCCTTTGACTGTTTCATCATCCGTCCAACCTCAAGGCTTACAGTGCTTAGTTCTTGGAGCATTTGTTGCAATCGATCTGCTGTAGACGCAAAAAGAACGATATCGTCTGCAAAACGAAGGTTTGACAGCATTTTATCGGCGATTGGAACGACGCTCGTTGCCCATGTGTCTGTGACTTTTTTAAAGACCTCTCCAAAGGTGCTGGTAAATAGTTTAGGAGAGAGCAGGTCACACTGTTTTACCTCTTTGGCGATTTTAAATGTTATGCCTATGGAATCTAGTTTAACGTTGGCCGTGCTATTGTTATAAATAATCTTTAGTGGTTCCATATAAGTTTTCTCTATATCCTAACTTCGTAAGGCTGAAAATATTGCGCTGTGTTTAGTGATGTCAAAAGCCTTTGTGTAGTCCACGAAAGCCAGTTTTAGAAGTTTTTGAAATTCTGTTTTTCAATTAACTGATTTAAAGTTTGAAGGTAACTAACTCGTGGTAGAAAAATTTGGGCAAAATCCGGCTTGTTCCGGTGGTTGATGCGAGTCTTATTTTGCATCTATGCGATTGTGGATGACCTTAACGAATACTTTATAAATATGCAAAACAAAGCTTGTAGTTGTTAATGTTGGTCTTGTCTCCTATTTTGCTGCTCTTAACGAACGGTGTTTTTGTAGGGCCACTTTAACTAAATGGGTATTTAAGTTCCTTATATCTGTTCTAATAGTTTTCTTAACCTGTTTATCTATTAAACTATTCAGCATTCACTATTATATTCAACTATTCTAGCATTCTCTAGTTCGATGAAGCGCTCATCCCTCATGAGCGTGCAGATATTGTATGTTAGTACATAAGGCATATCGGAATTCCTTAACACTTTAGCCGGAGTCGTTTGACGGCTTATCAATCTCGCGCGGAAATTCACTTCGCTCCTGATTCCAGTGCTGAGCCGGCACCCGTCAACGCCAGCAGAGCAACTGCAGTCACCGGGCACTTGGGGACATATTGTTGTTGTGCGTTCCATATTTATGGGGGGTTTGGACCATTTGGACCATAACCCGCCGCGCTGGTCCAGTGCGGGTTGGCGGGTCGCCAGAGCCTCGTTGGTCGAAAGCAGGGTGTACCACGGGCAGGTGTGGTTGGCTTGAGTTCCTAGGCTGTTATTGGGAACCCTTTAATTTTTAACATTTTTTTTTTATTTTTATTCGTTGATAGGTACAGACGCCAGCACATCAAGACACCCGAAACTGTCAAATTTTCCCAATCAACTTTGATCCTTATGCTTGAGCTATAAAGTTGAAAATCTATTAAAAAAATTTGACAGATTGTAGTAGCTTGTATGTGGTGGCGTCTGTACATAGCGCCAATAGAAATACACAATCTGTGAAAATTTCAACTGTCTACCTGAGATGGTTCATGAGATACAACCAATTGACAGACAGACGGACTAATATAATTATGTATGATTTTTCTGTTTGATTCTGTTGCTGTCTGTATTACGTTCCGTTGGCAACCTTTTAAAGAACTCTAAAAATAGCCAAAACCTGGAGAAAATATGTCAGCCACGCCATATCAGTACCTAATGCAGACAGCTCCGTGTTGGAAATATTCTACTTTCCGTAATGAAAAAAATATGATGTGTTCAAACCTAAACTTAACTACTGCGAAAATTATAAAACTAACCGACAAAACTGCATTCGTTTAATCTTTAATGAAATAATTGTAAAATAAAACAAAATGTTGACTGAACACATTACGATTGAAAACTTTCATTATGTCTATATCGATGTCGGTCAGCAATATTGACGAGCAGGCATGGGTTATGTGCCCCCGGCTGTTTTTGTTGAACAAACACAACATTTTCGCTTTATTAAAGTTCCACTGCTGCTGTTCCGCAAAAAAATACATCAATATTTGAAACAAACACTCACAGCAAACTTATAAGTTATATATTTTATTACTTTCTATATATTTTCCATTTCAGGATTAACCATACCTACTTAGGTACCTACCTAGGTCATCACTGCTTAGCAATTAAGTCTAGACTTCGATAGGCTGAAGTGCGGTTTACAAGATTAGGCGTACATATACTATACTAGTAAAATGCATACACTCATAGTAGTACTGATGACATTTTGAATACAATTACTAAGTACCGTCCGTTCACAGTTATTTTATCTCTGATAGCAGCGCCCCGCGGTTTCACCCGCGTCAGTTTCGATCCCGTGGGAATATCGGGATAAAAAGTATCCTATGTATTAATCCAGGAAATGGTCTATCTATGTGCCAATTTCCATCCAAATCTGTTTAACGGTTTACGCATGATTGAGTAACAAACATCCAAAACACTTAAATGGGATGGCATTTATAAGATATTTTTCCCGTTTTTGCAACATTTTCCATTGATGCTCCGCTCGTATTGGTCGTAGCGTGATGTTCTACAGCCTAGAGCCTTCCTCGATTAATGGACTATCCAACGCAATAAGAATTTTTCGATTCGAACCAGTAGTTCCTGAGATTAGCGCGTTCAACCAAACAAACAAACAAACTCTTCAGCTTTATTTTTCACTTTGTAGTATTCTTTTGGAAGTCAGTTCTTTTTGTTTTAAGTTTTTATTTTTCACTTTTTAGTTGTACCTGCCTACTCCAAACAAATTCATATAACACTACTTTGTCTGTCTCCGAAACTCATCATCAGATCTTTATGAAATTTAAATGGGACCATTCCGGAATAAACCCATTTCGAACAAAAAAAATTTGCAAATATATATATGAGGGAGTTATGCCCGAATATAAATAAAAAATAGAAACATCCGAATTGAGAACCTCCTCCTTTTTCGAAGTCGGTTAAAATCAAATGATGTCAAGGGCAATTTTATTCAAAATTAAATACTTGTGATGAATAACGTATTTATTTTGATAAGGATTAATTACATGTTTATAAAAAAAAATACCTTCGCAAATAATGCATTAGTTTAGAAGAAATTTGATTACCATAAAAAAGGTTATAGTGAGTAAACCTTAAAAGATAGACATATGCTGTCGCGGACTTTTTTTTAGAACTTTTTTAAAGGGAAACAATTCCGTCATACATGATTTTTGCGTAACTTTAACCGTTTACGCAGCGTACGCAACGAAAGCTCTCAAAAGAAATATTTTTTCCCCGTTTTTGCATCATTTTTCATTGATGCTCCGCTCCTATTGGTCGTAGCGTGATGTTATATAGCCTATAGCCTTCCTCGATAAATGGACTATCCAACACAAAAATATTTTTTTAATTCGAACCAGTAGTTCCTGAGATTAGCGCGTTCAACCAAACAAACAAACAAACAAACTCTTCAGCTTTATTATATTATAAGTAAATAAGTAAATAGTAAAATATAGTAATAGTAATAGAAGTATAGATATATAGATTTTGAATCACTGGCCAAATCACAGTGATACTTATTCTCATTCTAATAAGGTTGCCGTTAGGTTGCTGCCACTGACAAGTCAAACTCTCGGTTGCAATACTGTTTCTGCTGTCAAAGTTAAAATAAATGTGAACGGACTTTACATCATCTGTATTGTCATCGCTTACTTCTAAATGATATACCAGAGAGTTGGTACCGCAGCTGAACATGGCTCTCTCCTAATGTTCAAGTAAATACCACTTAAATCACTGCTCTCCCAACAAGTTGCGGAACGTGACCAAAACATAGAAATATCTTTCTAAACTCGTAAAATCTCAACATCGCAGTACATTCCCGTTTCCCGTCTTTTTTACTTCCTAACAAACTTTGTTGGGGGTTTACTTGGCACGCCTCTTATAAACTCGTATTGTGTTGTGAATACGAAAACGTATAGAAATCGTATACCTATATGTAAATGCAATGTATAGAAGATTTAATTAGCTACTTTTAGTATAGATTGGATATTAGACCAACAACGGCAGATTTGATTAAAAATTATTTCTTCTACACTCTGGTGGTGGTCTATTGGTATTGCGGCGGGCGTTATAACATCTCAGCTGTTTACCTAGTTATAAGAACACCATGGGGTTTTATTCTGAAAAAAATCCTCGATCAAAGGGTAGTAAGCCATTAGCAAGACCCCCAAAAATAGCCCAAGCCTTTACAACTACTACAACTACAGCTTTTTTACAACTTTTGGAGGAGACATACTTAAGCGCCTTTATAAAAGGGACGAGCAATAACTTGCACTTCTACGTAACGAAAAAGTTAATACCCATACCTACTTACAAAAAGAGCCATGACAACAATTACTGATAAGAGGACTAATCTAGATAAGAAACAATGAACACAGAAAGCAGCAGTTTTAACGTGGAAATGCCATTTCGGCAAACGAAGTTATCTAGGCACATTAAAAAGCCCATTCGATGGTAAACCAACGTTCATAAACTCTGAAACCTTAGCACCAGATAAAATTAAACTAGCGTTTAGTAGTTTTCTGTTTTAACTGGATGTATATATTTTTTTTCTTGGTTAAGTTCAGCTCATCCTGGATCCGCTTACGACCAGCTGATTTTTGATCGGCATTGATTTTAGATTGAAAACCAAACTAGATGGTAGGTACAATTCAATATTTTGAAGATGCGGAAATTTCATCTTAACGCTACAGCAGATATTAATTTAGGTATGCCAAGTGAGTCAAATCTTGTGTTCTTTCCATAAATACAATTTTTACAAATATTAATAATAATACAAACATAATATAGTAAACAAAAGGACTCCATCGCAAATACAGCCATATAACTCGCAGGCAACACAAATCTGTTGTCTAAACCTAACATCGTTCCAAAGCAGTCTAAAGTCTCTGCAACATATAGGTGGGACCTAGTTCCCGTATATCATTAACAAAACAGACAGCATCCGTTCGAATAAGTCCGGCAAACAACGTTCCTCCCGGCATGACGGCAGCAGACTGGCTGAACGTAATCTGTCAGTGGATTTACGGTCCTCTTTCACAGGCATATGGGGGATGCCGCTGCTATCGGAAACTGTGACGTATGTATAGGAACAGAGGAGTTGTATGCAATGCAGGTAATGCAGGCGACTAACTAAGGTCAGTTTTTTGCATTACCGTGTCTTGTCCATAATGATCATAAACACGCAATATCTATGACACTTTTGTGCATAAACATGTACTCTATGTATCTCTTTGTTTGTATTCTCTTTTACAGTGTGTAGGTACATTTAACTTAGTAGGTAAACTTTGAACTAAGCAGTCAGTGCAAACTCAAAAACTCAAAGCATTTATTTCAATTAAACCATTTTAGGTACAGGCACTTTTGAATTGTCCAGAAGTCGCTCAGTTAGAAAATATGAAGCTGGTTGCCCATTCCAAAGCGTAGGTACAGACGCCAGCACATCAAGCTACCCGAAACTGTCAAATTTTTCCAATCAACTTTGAACCTTATGCTTTAACGATAAAGTTGAAAATCTATTAAAGACATATGTGTCATACTTTCTAGCGGTGACATGACTTTATACGAACTGCCGCGGCTGTCCGTCACCGGACCCTCCTCTGGGGAGTACCTACTCCCCGTCACCGGCGCACCAGTCCACAGTACGCCGTGACCACCCCAGGGAACAAACCAGCACATGGGCGCCAGACGACCCCGTGTCTGGGCACCCTTGGTCCTCCTGCGACGGGTCAGGCCATAGGCCCCGCCACCTGCCAATTTTCGGCCTCAGACGATAAGGAGAACGGCCAACGCCAACGCCATGCGTTTTGATATGTTGACAAGGCACCGTCATGATGTTAATTTCCTTAAGCAGCGGGGCAATTGCGTAACACGTTATCAATCGGAATCGGTTTCATTTTAACAGTTCAACAACATTCATTGCGTTATTTACGTATTGAGCAGACAAATTTTTCGAACTTATGAAGCAATGGATTAGCAATTTGCTTAAAAATTATTTAGATTCCGATTGATAGTGTGTTACGCAATTGGGGTGTTCCCTTAGAGAATCGCGCCTGCGGAGATTATATATGGCTATGATGGCTCTTTTCCGCAGAATAAAAATAGAATCGATGTCTTCAGCCCGTCCCCAAAGTAAAATACCGTAGGTAAGACATGGTAATATGAAAGTAATTGAAATAGACTACTAGTCTAGCGGTATTTACATCAGTAGGTAAATTGACGGAATGAGTGCCGAATCTATCTCATCGGAACGACGACGCGCGACGCGCGATTTTATCACGCGTCGCGCCTGTTTGCAGGAGCCTTTAGTCGAGTTGGGTGACCTAGATAATAATTGCTTCAAATTAAGGTGGTCGACCGCAATCAATATTCTGGATACACGGTCGCGTTAATTACTGCACATTTTTCAGAGTAAAAGATGGTGCTTGGGAAACTAATGCCCGTTTTCGCTAACAGTAGGTAACACCTAAATGGCTAATTAAAGCGTACTGTTGAGTTTTGTTGAGAGTTGAAAACCCGACAGGGCAATCATATTTGGGTGTTTCCTAAATTTAGTAAAGACAGGCATAAGACCCCTGAAGCAAAATTGACTGAAAGCAAGAACCTTTAGTCGAGTATTTTGTAACTATTTGCACGAGCCTACTCTAACAATTTGTCCCAGGCAGACACTTGTCCCAATTGTTTGTCCCAAGGAAAATTGTTAAGAGGAAATGCGGTCGTGGAGGCTTTTGAAAGCCTAAGTATAAAGTCGTAATTCGAGATTTGGGTCTCACCTATTTCCTCCTCCAATATTGGACCAATTTAAAAGATATTTCATAAGCTGAATAAGAAGATATATACTGTGTCCCTATGTTTTTCTTTTTTCATTAATAGCTGTCAAAATTGTACACTAGGCCTCTGTTGACAGCGATCTACATGTATTGACGAAGCAGTCATGTTAACTAAGGAGGTGGCGGGATGGCTGAGGGAAAGCCTCCCATCCCAGCCGCCGCGGGAGACGCTCTGGACGTCGGGAGCCGCGTGACGACTCCCGGCCACCGTAGGCGCGGGCCTGCGGACGGAGAGTGGTAGCTCACCGTCCGATCATGACTAGGCCCATGCCGGACGGCGCATACGTGTTCCACGCGCGCCTCAAAGAGATGTCAGCATCATTTGAAGGGGCCCGTTAGGGCCGAAGACTGCCGGGTCAGCGGGATTGGAAAATAAAGGGCTAAGGAAGGAACACGGGTGGGTTTTAGTCAGTAAGAGTCTGACACTCCCTTCCGCTCCTCCCAGAGCGGGAGGGGTCATTTGACGGTTTCACAACCTGAAAAAAATAATGTATCATCAAAAAGGAAAACATAAGTACATACGTCATACAAGTACTTAATATTTATTATTCTGTAAAAATCATTGCTTTATGGTTATTAACCAGAAAGAAAACAGGCGAGAACGTCTCTATGGAGAAACGACCACCCGCATTTCCTCTTAAAAGTCTTCTACGCCTGTATTTTGAGGAATTCAATAAGGTTTTGACGTCAAAAATATTACAACCCTTGAGTTTATTTTGCCACTTCTCAGGGGTAGTCCGATAGGAAATGTCGACCCCATCTCATCATCATATAATCATAATCAGCCTATGTTCCCACTACTGGGACACAGGCCTCCTCTCGGTGAGAGGGACCCCATCTAACTTATTTTTTAGGGTTCCGTACCTCAAAAGGAAAAAACGGAACCCTTATAGGATCACTTTGTTGTCCGTCTGTCCGTCCGTCTGTCAAGACCCTTTTTCTCAGGAACGCGTGGAGGTATGAAGCTGAAATTTATATCAATTACTCAGGTCTACTGTCCCTTGAAGCTGTGAAAAAATCAAACTTCTAAGCCAACGCAATCAAAAGATACAGCCGTTTATGCCGCAAATTTTCGACACTTGCAAGGGAATCAAAACCTACAGGGTGCTTCCCGTGAACTCAGAATCTTGAAATTTGGTACGAAGCAACGTCTTATAGCATGGATAAAGGAAAAATTACGAAAACCATAAATTTTTAGTTACATCACATAATATATTTTTTTTAAATAATTTTAAACTTACTACCCATTTCCTCATAAACGCGTAGAGGTATTAAATTGAAATTCATACCAAATACTCAGGTCTATAATACCTTTAAGCTGTAACAAAATCAAACTTCTATGTCAACGCAATCAAAAGAAACAGCAATTTAAGCTGCATATTTTGAAACTCGCAAGTACTCGCAAGGGAATCAAAACCTAAAGGGTACTTCCAGTCGACCTAGAATCTTGAAATTTGGCATGAAGCAACGTTTTATAGCACACATAAAGGAAAAATTCCGAAAACCTTAAATTTTTTTTTTTTGCAATGTTCAATGTGGTACTATTCATAACTTTTTCAGTCACCATTTACAGGTCTTGCTCAAATTTAATACTTAATTAATATTTTTGAACCAGATTTCTAAATAGTGACTAAAAAACTTAGTAAATAAATAACTTTAATAAAAGAACTTTCGCAAGTCTGCTGCAAGGCTAGTATAAGTGTTTCAGTTATATTATAGATAAATGATATGTGTTAATATAAAATAAAGGATTACTTAAACGATAAAGAGATCTTTGTCTTAAATTTATGTTCCTCCATCTTTCCCCATTGTAATGTTATGAATTTCATTTTGCAATAAAAATACCATAGTTATGACTCGATTGTCGTAATGAACGAACTTTGTAAACCTTGCAGGTTTGTACGGAACCCTCGGTGCGCGAGTCCGACTCGCACTTGTTTTTTTATTTGACGTGTAAAAGAGATTCCGATATCCTATTTAATTTCATAAAGTTACAAACTTATATTGGCTGTGCAATATTTGGAGCGAAACAGTGAAAGGAAATCAGGTTTAAGGCACGCAACGTGCAATCAGAAAAGAAGGCCAATTAATTCCCGTAATTAAAAACATTCAAAATCTAGTCACAATCTCATCTCAGCGACAATGAATGTCAAAAACATGTCAAAAATGTAGGGAAATTAGAGGTATTTTTGACAGATTGAGACAGACCAGACTATGAACGTTCTTAAAATTACCAGAATTGCCCCTCTGATTTCATTTTAGGCCTGTAGAACTTCCAAACCATAAAAGCAATAGAAGAAACATAGTCCGATGAAAAATCACCTATCGATGCATACACACAACATTTTATACATACAGAATCAGCGCCAAAATGTGCATCTGCAAGTTTATCGTAGGTATATGAAAACAAACTGCGATTGCATCGCGCACGTATTGCGTTACTGAAAGTTAGCGTCGTCGTCTGCTTGCAACTATGAAAAACATCATGTGCAATGTGCATAGATTCTGCAAGTTATCGAAGTATATGGAACTCGCAGATAGTCTCTCGATTCTAACTTAGTTAAACCTAAATAATAGGTAATACTGGCTGGTGTCCGCAACTCCACGTCAATGCGTGTATTTTGCGTAAACCTAAGTAACTATGTCTTAAGTATTTCAACCATATATTATTACACGTTACGGCCTTTCGTCATGAGAATATGTAAATGTCACCGTATGATTAATGAACAGCGTTAGTTTATTATCTATCTCGCGAGATTATAAAGTATCGAAAAATTATGAACTGCAATAAACCATTTAAAATTTTACGCATTATTTTTAGATAATTTAAAATATATCCATGGCAAACCGACAAATTTTGAAATGCTATCAAACTTGCAAACAACGAAACGCACTCTGCGCTAATACTAAATAGCCAAGGACCTGCGACCTCCAAACGCACCCTGCGAATTCCAAGTTGAATCAGCGCTCGCCGGCCGCTGCCGCAGCAACGCTCGTATCGCTCGCTCGGCTCGTGCGCCGTAGGTCACAGTTCTAACCTTTTTTTTTCCGTGGTGGAAAATCCTCATGGATGTCCGTCGGCCTGGGTCTGTCAGACTCTTACTAACTAAAAAGCACCCCGGTGTTCCATCTCACACCTACGCCGGGGGTCGCGATAACGTACGATCCTTCCGCAACCCCTGACTGGTGCCGGCCCGCCACTGCGGGCCTCGTCGGGTCAGGGGGGGGGGGGGAGTGATGTGTTTGACTCCCCCGTGACGTCTAAGAGGGGTGCGCGTGGAACACTACGCGCCGCCACCTATGGTCCTGATGTGTAGGGGGCGACGGACGTCCCCGAGGTGCGCCTGCTGCGGGCCGGGTGAGTGGACGAGATCTCCCTCTCCCTTTCCGCAGCCTCCTTCTGCGAGACGACCGTTTCGCAGAAGAAAACCACCGCGTCCCAGGACCCTTCGCTGCCGACCATCGACTCGACCAAGGCCGGCAGCGACAGGTCACTGCCTACTTCTAAGATGAGGGCACTGCGCGACTCCTCCACAGTTCTAACCTAACCTAACCCATTTGGTCGGGGTGCCCTAGCTTAGTTACTGCAACAAATTCGGTTACCGCCAAGACCCACCAATCAGGGACGGTTCACAATATTACTTTTTGACATTGATAGATTATTATAAACTACTAAAAATGAATACGATATAATTCACAATTTTGCGACAGTTTATAATCTAACGTTGACATTTATAGAACAAAAATATTATAAATCTTCTTAAGTTTTTATTTATTCATTTCACAACAAATATCATTTTGATGAACAATCCAAACTCAGGAAACTTGTGCGTAATAAATAATTAAAATGCAAGACGACAATTTCGAAACACCTTATAATTGAAACGCATACTAATGAGAACGTTTTGATATAATTTAACATAATATTTTACCTTACATTATGCTTTAAGTCTACGTTTTGCACATAAGATATAGCGCCCGGGCCTTGTAATAATTAAGAAAGGTACAAGCAAAGGGAAGGAAAATGCCGTGGCCCTTGAGGTGGACCCTCCTTTATTATGTTTAAAATTTTCGGCGTTACGTAATAGAGTAGGTCTAATTTTGTCAAGAAACGGCCTACATCTGTTGTAATAAAAACCAACAACGCAGAAAATGTTGCAGAATAAGTAATTTCTATTTGCCTGCCTATCTATCTGTCTATATGGCAAGTATCTTATATCTTCCCAAGATTCAGCCTGTGAGAACTAGACCCCTTTTTTATTGAAATAATATAGGAACCTACCACGCTTTGGCATGGGCAACTAGCTTCATTTTTATTCTAACTTTTTATTCTCCTTGACAATTCAAAAGTGCCTGTAAATGGCTTAATTAAAAAAATGCTTAGATTTTGAGTTTGAGATATATGACCATTTATTCAGAGCGTAAGGCGATTTCAGGGTAGGTATTTCCCCGGGTCGACGGCGCTTTGTGTTCCACGCGCGCCTCAAAGAGATGTCAGCACTAACTGACGGGATCCGCTAGGGCGAGGGCCGATGCCTGCCAGGGCCGCGAGTTGTTCCGTGGCCCCTGGCACAGGCAACTGAAGGAACACGGGTGGGTTTGAGTCGGTAAAAGTCTGACACGACCTCCCACTCCGCCCAGAGCGGGAGAAGTTATTTGATAATTTCCCACCCCAAAAAAAAGGCTAGGTATTTCCTCATGATGTTTTCATGTAGGCAATGGGATATACGCCTGAAATGATTAGACTCACAATGGTAAGACTTGTAATAAATTTTGAGTGATAGATAAAAAATATTGTTGATGTTGATACCTATGCTGGCGCCCATTGTCCCACTGGTCATGTCCTTTGAAATTGTAAAGTACCTATTTTTACTTACAAATATTCATATTTTTAAAATAGATTATAACTGGCCAGTCTCTCATGCATAAAAACTTTTTTCGCAATATTTTCTGAGTGCCCTGGTAAATGAATAAACTCCATAAAAAACATACCTAATGTGGAGTCATTTTAATAGGTAACATTTGACGTCTGTCAGTTTTATCCTCATAGTGAGGTGACCTGCTTATAAACATCGATTAAAGTGAATGAATCGATACGGACTTGAAACATATGCGAATTTTAAAAATCATCAGGCGAATCCCTGTCCCATTATTATTATTTTTTTCGTAAATTTAAGGAGCAAAATAAGACAAGTACACAATTTAACAAAAAAATTGCATTTATTCAGTTGAACTATCAGAACTGTTAAAAGTATTGTCATCTTCATCACTGCTGTCAGCACTCAGAGATATTATTAATTCATTTTCAATAATATTGTCTATTCTCACATCTCGTTCAAAATCTTGTAAAATTATTTTCTTTGTTTTCTCTACGACTTTTTTCCAGTCTTCTGTAGTGACTTCTGCACACGCAGTTTTTAGCAGAGACATCATTTTAGCAGTACTGAAGGGTGGTTCAGTATTGTTCCGCGCTGCATAACCCTTTATTTGTGCCCAAATAAGCTCGATGGCGTTATACTGGCAATGGTAGGGAGGCAATCGAATAACTTCGTGTCCATGCTCTAGGGCTAGTTCATCGATTACATAGCGGAGCTTGGACGGCTTAGTTGCTTTTACTAGATTTAACAACTCAACTTTTAATAAAGTTGGACTTGCATCCACACCATTTCTTACCAGCCACGAGACAATTTCTTGCTTTTTATTTGCTTGAGTTGGTGGTTTATCAACTTGTACAGAATGATACGGTGCATTGTCCATTATAATTTTCGATGGGTTTTCTAAGCTGACTAGCAGCTTCTCAAACCACTCTTTAAAAACCTCAAAGTTCATTTCCTCATGGTAATCACTTGTAGTTTTAGAGGCGAATGCGAGGAGGCAGTCTGGAATAAAACCTTGAGAAGCTGATCCCGCGTGACATATAATAAGTCGGGCTCCTTTTCCCGGTGGAACTTTTGAGGTGGACGCCGCTGTATCATCGGTCCATGTCCGCGAAACCGTATGGTTCACATTCAACCATGTTTCGTCAATAAACACGACATTGTCCCAATCTGTAATTTTATTTACTTGACGTAAGAATGTTACTCTCTTCAAAATAATATCGTAGCGTTCTAGCAGGATTTTCCGCTTGTCAGATTTTTTAAAACTAAAGCCAATCGATTTCAAAACCTTTGATAGAGACGATTTACCGCCAAAAAATAAGCCTGCGTGTTTTAACGAACTTATTAGCTTTTCCCGTGTAGGATATTCTTTTCTCGAGTAATATCCATAAATGTGGTTGCGAATTGCAGCAGCATCAAAATTATCAATGCCAACAATTTTCTTGTCCCTCTTTCTTTTTTTCGGTGTACGTAAAGTATTATCTTCTGAGCCTGATGGTCCGTATTTCTCTTTCAGAATTTGAGTTACTGTCCTCTTCCCTATTCCCAATGCTTCGGCAACGCGTTCTCTCGGTTGTGTCAATGGTAAAAGAGGCCCATCGTTAATTGATTCCCGTTCAAAATAATTGTACAATTTCACCACTAGTTCGCGAGATTGACTGTTTAGCGTTTTCCCCCGTTTCGACATGGTAAGACTGTAATGTTGTTCTTGTTTACTAATCGTTAAGCAATCGGAGTCCAATTTATAGCCAGGTAAACGTAGTCAGTAAGATCAGTCCAATAAAAAAGCCGGGTCAGAAGAAAATAACAGAGAGCACACCAAAAACGCACAGTCACTTCGCACAACGACAAAAGACTGCGTCATGTAATGGCGACATGACATGGCGTCATCGACAGGCACTGGTGTTGCCAGCAACATACCACCTAAATTGTACCTAACATCAATGATTTTTCTATTTCATTATTTTTTGTATTTTTATACCTAGTTAGTTAAAAGAATAATAAATAAATGTTTTATTATAATCACAACGTGGTTATTAATTTATGGTGATATTTCTTCACAAGTCATCATTGCATTCGATTCTACTTATCAGCTTTCGATTTTTAGAGTAACATCCCTAGTGTTTAAAAAGAAAAATGGTTAACTGACGTAACCTTGTAACGACGTTCAGTTCTTTAGATCAGAAATTGTTTATTATGTTAAGAATGGTTTATTAATGAAAGCAAATCGTAAAATTACTCGTATCGGTCATTATTACAATAAATATGTAATCGTAATTGAAAAAAGGTAAGCAATTGTGCAGTTCTAACAAAACGAAAAAATATGTTATTTTATGCCCGCCGTTACAAGGTTACGTTGTTGAATATTTGATGAATTGTCAAATGTTACCTATTACAATGACTCCACTTTAATCATGACATTAATATTTCATGAAACATCAAAAACGCGAACCTAAGTAATTTTCCGGCATCACTACTGCAGGGACGTATGCTAATGGTTTTCCTTAGGTGTGTCAATACCATATTCTATTATATCACAGATTGCTTTCCAAATTTCACGACACTTATCACGAAAATATATATTTTCATCAGAAGGAGCGGAATATTTTAGCATCGTAAAAGGTCTCGAATCGTATGATTTTACACGCTACCACCCAATAAAAGGCGCAAATTAGATTCCAGGATTAAACATTAAAGTGTATTTACTCATTCATTTCAGATTTCGGGAAGATTTGCCGTAAAAGAACCTTGGATTTGATGAGAGGTCTGAAGGCGGTGCTACTTCCGACTGAAAACAGGCCAACTGAGGCACATTATGTGAAAAGTGATAATGTAAAACTATACATGCCTACTACTTATTTAATTGTTTTCTTCTTGGTGATATGGATGTTTAATAGAAGTAACAGTGTAGGTAACACGTTTGTTAAATTTATTATCAAAATGATGCCGTTAAATCTCGACTACTGTTTAAATCAGTGGTACGTACCTATTTATGAAATGTTATTAATCTTTATTTATTCACACTACAATAGTCTATAGTGTAACATAAATAGTTTAGCTTATGTTAGTACTTAATAACTAAAACAGAACGGGTCCGGTTTGTAATCGGCCACATTAGCGGGCTATCTGCCCACCCGGGCAGACACCCGGGTATTGATTGCAGGATAGTGTTAAGACGCCACACAGCATCAAATCCGTCAGTGCGTACGTCTGTAAACATTGCCGAGGCACTACCGAAGCGGGGCAATCGCAGCAATACCCTGAACGCGTAACTACTTATGAAGCAGTTTATAATAGCGGAAATAGATTTAAGTATATCAATAAGTTATATAACAAAATTTTGTAGAATACTTTTCCTTCTATTGACGATATTTTTTTAATCAGTAGATGTACGACAATAACTAAACATGGTCAAAGCTACCTACTTGATGTATAACAGTAACTGCTAAATAATGATAACGATCGCACATTTACTGGATATTGTTCCTTCATACGTTTAAACAAAAGCAGCTAAAAATCGGCCCGTAGACACAAAACGACAATGTCCACCGCGGTGATTTACTCGAACATGCAAGTATAGTATCAGTACGGAGCTTTGCCAATACCATAAAGGATTCGCTCCACATTTTCGTTGACCATGTTCACTATAAAACCAGCAATTCAGTGGCTTACCGCGGTCATTGTTACCCGGCTTGTACTATGAACAAAAACACAAATTCTGTGCACTCTCTCCTTTTGTATCGCTCGACTGTTAGGTGCCAACTGCACCTAATTGGACTCGGACTAATTTCGACTTAATATAGTCTTTAATATGCATATGACTAGCAAACTCCGGTTTGCAAATCGTGAGTTTAGAATCTGTGAATATTTGTAGAGATAATCCACATAATGCACATGATACTTGTACAAATATCTGTTTAGTTATTATACAGTAGGAGGTGACTCATCTACCTAATCGACCTTAATTCTTTGACTTTGTACCTTGATCTTCACAATAACACGGTATTTATATCACGCTCGACACGCGAGACTGCGTGGTTCCCAGGCAAAAAATAGACTTGTTTTTAACCGCTGAGGTTATCAGATAGCCAAGGGGTTGTGCTAGGAAAATGAGAAGTAGTTAGTAGCTAGCGTATTTGATCAGTGACCTCTTTTCCTGTCTGTGATTATAGCTATAAAAGAATTTCTTAATGAAAAAGTTATTGGGATTATTAGTACGAGTATACTAGCTTTTACCCACGGCAACGCCCGCTTGAAGGTCGGAAATTACTTATCCCACAGAAACGTAATACTGGGATAAAAAGTCTCCTGTGAGTTAATCCAGGTTATAATAACTTAACCGTGTGCCAAATTTCATCCAAATCCTATGAAAAGCATAATACTAATGATTGAAATATTCATGCAAGCCTAGTACTTTTTGTTAGAATACTGCTCAGAAAGTCGGGTCATATTTCAGTTATGATTCGAAAGACACGTAGCGCCATCCGTCATCATTTATAATATTAGTTAGGGTTAGGATTATGATTATGCTATAATGACAAATCGACATGTGTTTTGGGACTATGTTTATCTACGATCCATATCCTATCTTGTTTGACATATAGCAACTTTGATCAAATCCGCGCAAGCTCAGCGGCACTAGATTCTCGTAAAATTATATTTTCAGCTGGGTCACCTGAATCTTTCGCTTATTTTACGACAGCCGTGGGAATAAAACAGGCAGGCTATTCTTTTCCGGAGAGTAGGTAAATGTCATACGAGCGAGATATATTTACTTTGAAAGTGAATTATGATTTAAAGTGTAGCAGCAGTAAATAATTATTAATGATACATACCTGTACTTAGATGCCTGCATAACGATTGTTATTTGTTTCAGGTTCTGCTTCTCATCGCTAATTAAAGAAACAATTGACGACTGCCTATGTGTTATCATGAGTCAAGATAGGTACATATTATAACGTACTTTATCTCTGGGAAATTATTCAACATCCTACTGCTCACCACGTAAAGACACCAGCCGGTCGATTCTGTAAAAATCTCACCGTGAAAACTTAGGTGAAGTGAGTTTGTTTTTGCTAGGAATTGACACTATTGACAGCTCACTCCACGCTCACTTCACCTAAGTTATCACGGTGAGATGGTTACAGAATCGCACTGCTGCACCCTAATTGCGTAACACATTATAAATCACAATCTAAATAATTTTGAATGATATTGCTAATCCATTGCTTCATACTTATATGTTCGAAAAATTTGTCTGCTCAACAACGTAGGTAAATAACGCAATGAATGTTGTTGAACTGTCAAAATGGAAGCCATTACTACTTTTAGTATGTTACCTGCGCAATTACCCCGCTGTATACCTACTTAAGTACAGTCAGCCTCAAAAAGATTTATGTAGGTACAATTAAGTACAAATTAAACATCCATACTAATATTATAAATTCGAAAGCAACTCTGTCTGTCTGTCTGTCTGTATGTTACCTTTTCACGCCTAAACCACTGAACGGATTTCGATAAAATTTGGCAGAGAGATCAATTTGCATCCCGGGGAAGGACATAGGATAGTTTCTATCGACATACCTCGCGGGCGAAACCGCGGGCGGAAGCTAGATTACAATATGTCGATTTCAACTTTTTGAGCCTGGCTGTATTACTAAAATAAGTTTTTGTAACATGCAATACCTACACGAACAATCAAGCATCTAGGCAGCAACGTCGTCCGAATTTCGGCATCATGTCACAAGAACTAAGAGCAATACAATTTATCAATGTTCACATTTGGGCGAAGCCTGGACCCAGCTGCCGAGGTTTTGGACTTTGGACGGAGTTTCAGTAACTATGAACAAAACTGTTGATATTAGGAATAATATTAAACTATGACCCCGACTGTCGGAAACTGTTCTGGGTATCTCATTTAGGATTGGAAGCAAATATTGGTTACTTGAAATAGCCTTTATATACCTTTAAATTAATTCCTCAAATGCTACTCAAGTTAGACTTTTTGGCCTGTAGCCTGTAGCTACAGACGTATAGTCCGTTGACAGTTATTTTACCTCTGATAAATTAATCTATGCCTCAGATTTTGGATCACTGTCCAAGGTTGCTGTTGGTGCGCTACCTTTAAGAAGTCTGTTAAAATAACTGTGATCTTTATACTAGTCACAATAAGGTTGGTGTTGAGTTGCTGCTGTCAGATGTAAAATAACTGTGACATGACTGTATGTACAGACGCCAGCACATCAAACTACTACAATCTGTCAAATTTCTTTAATAGATTTTCAACTTTATCGCTATAGCATAAGGTTCAAAGTTGTTTGGGAAAATTTGACAGTTTCGGGTAGCTTGATGTGCTGGCGTCTGTACATTATAACAAATTATAAAATATCGTTTTCTTTTCACCTTTGGGACTATCACAATAATCATGACTTACCTATTTTCTAAAATATATAATTAATGCTAATCACCGCACTATATGAACTTATTAATTGAAACATCTCGAACAGAAGATACCACATTTTTACGAATGATGTCAGGGAAATTAATTGTTCAGCGAACCATCATACATTGTATGTATTTTCAAATCACAACTGTCATTCTTTGACACCTGTATGGAATGGCTATAGAACCGCAAATTGACGTAGGGTGTCAAATCTACCTCCCTATTTCAGTAATAAACATTTTAAATAAATAAAAGTGTTCTAGTTACTCGGAGTTCATTACGAAGTGTGAAATGACTCTTAGTTTATAACTAGGTAAAGAAAAAGTTAAACGACGATGTTATTCGCTAAGCCTAGTTTCTTATGAACTTCGTATACAAAGGAACTCTCGGAAAAACGTTTAAAGAGCGTTCTAATTGACTTTCCTTTCCGCAGAAACTATTATGTAGTGAGTCTTTGGTCAACTGGACCCACTCGAAATGGACCCATGGGGTCACTCAACCCAATCGCATTTTGAATAGGTCGACTGGACCCACTGCCCAATTTCATCATTAGTACAGTCACGGAGTAAATTTTTATAACATACCTACGAAATATCAAAACAACAACTACACGTCTATTAACGTGTTATTCACCAGTTATATTCAAAAGAAATGTCTAACAAACCCGCCATAAAAGTTTTTTGGAAATTGTAACGGACATGACCATCTAGGAACCTTAATTTCTTTAGCTTAGTTACAACTTACAACATATCGTAAGCGTAATTTATTTGTTTTCAAAGGGTTTTTTATTATTTACCTAATGTACTGTAGCAAAAAACATAATTCTACAGTAATAATTACCGTAGAATTATGTTTATATATAATTAGCTCCGTATTAATTAAAGAGGCATAAAAAATCTATAAAAAAGCTAAATAAATTATTGTCCGAGTAATAAAACCCATACAAATAAGTTAATTTGCGTCCGACACGGAAATTAGGTAAAAATCCCAGCATAAAGCCATGTTACAAGAATTTATTTTTAGTCACCAATAAAGAGCACGCTCAAGGGAATATGCTAATATTGTTAATTAGTGGCGTCTGCTGTCTTCCGGACGACTGCGAGAGAAAAATACGAGCACTGCTACTGACTTATGGAACACATTAATATTGTCCGCACTTCCGCCGGCTAACCGCCTATTTTCCAGCCTCTAAAGCTCCCCATACCAAATCGCTGTGAGCCCTACGATCCATTCTGAATGTTGCTATTAAAAAATAATACTTTAATAAAGTTTTATACCTATCTGATTTTATTATATACGAATTTACATGAAATATTGCGTGAATTGAACGAAATTGAATAAAGTGAACTCCTGCCTGAGTAATATTTCAGTACGAAAAACCATAAATTCAGCTGAGCTCGCGAGATGTTAATGCTGTTTATTTAAAATTCGTAGTAATCCCGCTAATCTCCAAAACAAAACCAGGATATGAGAACACTATTTTTAATCGGATATAGACTAATAAATTTAAGTTGTTTAAACCGAAATTGTGTGAGTATATCGCCGCAAAGCCCCGCAAACAGTGAGGTGAGCAAGCAGAAAGAGCAGTACTGTAAATCAGATGTACCGCGCGGGAGATTTATGAGCAAATAAAACGACCGCAGCGACGCCCGGCCATCGCGTGGAATAATTTCAATTTAACGCCAACTACGTACGATAAATTAATGTTAAGTGTACACAGTACAAACTATTGGTAGGTACTCTCGTTAGTGTCCACTAATTAACTCGTAATAATCGAAAATTACATGATTCGCCCAAAAGTCCATTCTGCATCGTGATCAAATTACAGGTTATTAAGTGGCGGCCTGTAATTGGCAAACTTTCAGTGCATAAATTAAAGATTACCTTCAAGTGCATTTCCAATTTGTTTGCTCTACACATTTACACCCAGAGATAGGTACCTATTCATCATCTGCCTAGCCTTTTCCGTTCTTGACACCCGTCAGTTTCAGACAAACGAACACGTGTTTTGCGATTTTGATCTTTATTAGTTTCTAGAATCGTTGCACTGACAGGTGTCAGGAACGCATTCTTTCGACGGCCGGACTGTAGGTAAGTTCTTATGTTGGGATAGGCTTCCATTCTAATCTAACCGGAAGCAGCTGAATATAATGTATGATAGGTACACGGAGGGACACTCATGAATAAACATAACATAATTTAGCACACAATTTTTAGGGTTTCATAGGTCCAAATGAAAAATGAATGTGTCTGTCTCTCCGTCTGTCACGGCCAATTTGCTCCGAATCTACTGCCTACTGGGTACACATATAAATTACTGAGACCCAAACACGGACGTGTAACGTAAATAAATGAATTTTGAATATGGGGTCAGTTTTGGGTAGCAATTTAACAAATAAAAAAACCGGCTTACATTTGCGGTTGGAATGTATCGGTGAACATGTTATTCAACTACAATGTTAAGTTTGTCCGTCAGGCCTAGGGTTCCCAGATCAAAATATCAAAAATCCGGAGAAAATTCCTGACATTCCATGAAATTTCCGGACAATCTTGTTAATTTTTCATTAAAATCGTTACGCATCGTGCAAGTAAATAAACTAACCAAATCGATTGCCAAATCGTTCGTTTCGTTTCGGTTTTTTCATTTTTTATTTCACTCTTCACTTATTTGTAGAAATTCCGGACGGTTTAAGATTCCCCCCGCATTCCGGACAAAGACCTATATTTCCGGACTTGTCCGGAAAATTCCGGACGTATGGCAACCCTAGTCAGGCCGGACATAGGCTGTATCACTTGAAAATAACTTCAGCGAGCGGAAAGCCGGGCACAGCTTTGAGACGGAATCCACAGGGCGCGTGTCTTACTCAAACTTGTCCAGTTTTTGCTTCCCTATTGCTGGTAGACGTTTTAATCAACACCAGACCGAGAATACCTCTATAGAGCTATGAGGAACAGGGTGTAAAGTTCACTCAACCTCCATAGAAAAGGGAGGATCCTCCGACCAGACGGGTGTTGTGTCTGGCTGGCGGGCAACTGCCCGATGATTCATGTCGGGCCGTTGTATCTATGCTAGTTGCGCGGTAAACTCTGCTTGCGCGATGCAGGATTTTGGGTGACGTCAGTATGAGGCGTTGTTTGCTTGTGGCATTGTAGATAGCGCTACACCTCCTTACAATCTAACAGTATACAACCAGTGTTAACTACATACTAATAAAAAATGGTTATGGTCTTAAGACCATAACGGTGCTTAGCATCGCTTTAACGATCGCTGTACCGTAACCAACCTATCATAATAACCTATGTATATCCGTCACTCAGCGGATATGCGGTATCCACCTAGTACTTACTATAGTCTCGTTTACGTGTAGTGTGCATACACACGAGCGACACGCGTCAACGACAGAAGCAACTGCAGCCGTCGGCACCTGTCGACACCTGTCGACGCCCGCCGTCGACATCGTGCCGCTCTTGTATTTGAGTTCGGTGCTCAAATACACGAGCGGCTTGTTGTCGACGGCTGCAGTTGCCTCTGGCGTTTACGCATGTCGCTCGTGTGTATGAACACTTACACCACCACCACCACTTACACCTCAGATTCACATGTGTGCGCGTGCGTGATCTGTGCACATGCATTTATTGTAAGTATACAAGCATAACTAAGCTATAATAGGTACAATTTGCCCTGATTTGAAAGGATTATGTACCGTAAAGTTGAAAATAATGGATTACTTTAGACTGTGCCACAAAACGTAATTTAACCTATATGTTTATGTTCAGTGGATTGAGAACTGCATGTCGATTCTGTAAAAATCTCACCGTGAAAACTTAGGTGAAGTGAGCGTGGAGTGAGCTGTCAATAGTGTCAATTCCTAGCAAAAACAAACTCACTTCACCTAAGTTTTCACGGTGCGATTTTTACTGAATCAACCGGCTGAACAGTAGTTTGTCGATGTATGTAAATATAAAATATGCAATAAAATTATGATGGCCTACTTTACTAACTATAAAGGCTCCTCCAGACAGGCGCGACGCGCGACACGAATCGCGCACGACACAAAGGCACCGCTCGTTGCGCGACTTACGGTGCCTTTGTGTCGAGCGCGATTTTATCGCGTGTCGCGCAATGACGTATTATATATAGACACGTTATCAACCAACATCTCGGCGCTTAAAAACGGCGAAAATACTAGATAACTACTTATACGCGTAAAGAAAGGGAAAGAAAATATATCACCGTACGGCGGGATGTCTGTTGCTAGAGGGAGATAAATAAACATCTTCAGTTACGTCACAGGATAAGTAATAGTCAAATTACATGCTCATTGGTCGAGCGCATTAGTGACGTAGCTATCAGAGTCACTTCATGCGCCGGCCGCCATTAGACGCAGCGTCGTACAAAATAAAATAAAATAAGTAATCTAGTTTTGTAAACTTACGCGTGAAATGACACATTTTTGTCTTTAACTTTTGGGGTATAATTTTTACATCCTCTGAAAACACACGACGGCATATTTTCTTTATGTTTTGCACAGGTTTTCACATACGATATAAATTAAAAACAAACATGCGTCGCGTCGCGTGGCGCGACAGGTTGGTGCGTGACTGAGCGCAAATGTGGCAATTGGCTTCATTTCATGTTGCCATTTTAGAGTGCGGACAACGTATCTATAGTTTTATACATCATTGGTGTCGCGCCTGTTTGAAGGAGCCTTAAAACGTAAAAACACGTTACTATACAAAATACAACACAACACCACTACGACAATCTCTACATAAAATGTATGTTACTCCGGTTACTCGTATGTGTAAGTAACATAGTTATTTGCAATAATGAAATGAGCAGAAAACTATATTATCCAATGTGTACCTTGGTACAGATAGAATAAAAACTATGTATGAGATAGTCACATAAAAAATACCAGTCTAAATACCAGTGACTTCTGTAATAAAATACATAACATAACATCAGTCTGTAAAGGTCTTATAATTAATTATACATTTCGCCAGTTATGCTGAGGGAGAGACCCTCCCATCCCAGCCGCCGCGGGAGACACTCCGGGCGTCGTCGGTAGCCGCGCGACGACTCCCGGCCACCGTACGTAGGCGCGGGCCTGTGGGCGGAGAGTAATGGTAGCTCACCGTCCAATCAGGTCAGCATCATCCGAAGGGGCCCGTCAGGGCCGAAGCCTGCCGGGGCAGCGGGATTGTCCGAAAGGGCTACCGCTGGCCCGGGACATAAAGGGCTAAGGAAGGAACACGGGTGGGTTTTAGTCAGTAAGAGTCTGACACTCCCTTCCGCTCCACCCAGAGCGGGAGGGGTCATTTGATGATTTCCCATCCTGAAAAAGAAAAAAAAAGTCCCATGTAATAGGGGGTGAGCCTATTGCCATCAGCCGGGTACAAACCTAGGCTCCGGGCTGCTACTGAGAAATTCCAATCACCATTGTCTAAACACCAGTGACTTGTGAAATAAATATATCTTTGTTAATCTTCTAACCTTATCCAATATTATTAATACAGGAGATTTTATTATTTGCAATTCATTCAGAACTAAAATATATTAACATGCACCTGCATATAATATATTATAATCTAAATATATATAAATTACGTGTCACGATGTTTGTCCGCGATGGACTCCTAAACTGCTTAACCGATTTTAATCAAATTTGTACGCCGTGTGCAGTTTGATCCAACTTGATAGAAAATAGAAAGATAGGATAGCTCACATCTCCATTTATAATCGCAATATTATTTTATTGCACAAAAACGTTAGCCATAGCAACGCGTGGCCGGGTCAGCTAGTAAAATAATATATTTTAGTTCTGAATTAATTACTTTAAGTTAGTACTTACTAGCAACCGATTCTTTTTTGCTTGACACGTTAATAGATAACACCTTGATAACATTATTTTTGCTATGAATAATATAATTTGAGACTCTATAATACGGAAAGTCATTAGGTACAGACGCCAGCACACCAAGCTACCCGAAACTGTCAAATTTTACCAATCAACTTTGAACCTTATGGTTTAGCGATAAAGTTGAAAATCTATTAAAGAAATTTGACACATTGTAGTAGCTTGATGTGCTGGCGTCTGTACATAATATTAATATCGTTTGGCCTTCCTTACCTTATCGTCAAGGACCATGATACACTGTGTTGATGTTTTTGATATAGAAAAGCCGAACAGGTAATTATAGGTTTCTGTGAATAGGATAATCTGTCATGACGTGAAACCACACTGTACTTATTCTCATTACTGAGGTCTTTTAATAAACTCGCCGTAGCGAATGATTCAATAAAGTTATCTATGTATTTCCCTCAGGCTAGGTGGAGCGACAAATCTAGCTGACAAGTGACTGGTAGCAGATGGATGAGACTTGTCAAGAATCGAGCTGAATTACGTGCAATAGGAGAGGCTTATGTCCAGCAGTGGACTGCTGTAGGCTGATGATGATAATGATAATTCAGTCATTGAAAAAAGTTAAGTCAAGAGACCGAATCAATAACTATCGAATAGATAACTAAACTCCGCCAGAAATATTTCGGAAACTGGGCATTAATCCATCCAACAAGCGTGATGATTATGACGATATGACATAATTATGATTACTAGCAGTGGTCGTAATTGGTGGCACTTGCGACAACTGGATGTCTAGACAACTAGACAACTAGTTGTCGCCGAACAAGATGACGATCTCTATTTACAGAACGGAAAACCTTAATTGTGTAATCTTTATAATATTAATTTTGTTGCTGTGAACTGTACTCAGTTAATGGCTCCTAACATCGGCGAGTTGATAGAATTAGGAACATCTGCTTATGACTTCAGGCAACACAGGCATCTTGCTATATCTACCCTACACATGATAAACAAGGTGGAGACGACAATAAATTAAACTGCGTATATCTAATGACGCTCCCAGTCAGCATTCGAAAGTTCAATCAAATATATCCACTATAGCTATTCGGATGATCGCCAAAATTCATAGTCGGCCCATCACAACTAAAGTATTTAACTTGTTTGAAAAATCACTTTTTTAACCGACTTCAAAAAAGGAGAAGGTTTTCGATTCAGATGTTTATATATTTTTTTATGTATTTTCAGGCATAACTCCCTCATATATAGACTGATTTGCAAAATTTTTTTTTCTTCGAAAGAGGTTTATTCCGAAACGGTCCCATTTAAATTTCGTAAAGATCTGACGATGAGTTTCGGAACTCTTCAACAAATGCCAGCAAATCAACCGCGATTGCTGCCATAGCATATGTATGCATTATTTACGCAATCACACAATATAACATCATTGTGTTCAATAGCTGGTGTCAAAAAACGAAAATACAGAACCAACGACACCGACTTCCAAAATTAAAGTAATTTTTCACTTTGTAGTGTTTTTTTTTTTGGAAGATGGTTGTTTTTTTTTTTGTAAAAAGTTTTTATTTAATTTCGATGTTAGGATTTACTTGATAGTTCCAAAATACTCCTATGTATCAGTATTGCCACTGTTTTCATTTATTGTTGAATTATTGTCTTAACTTATTATATGTATTATTGAATGCCGTAACTTTAAAAAACTGTCATTCCCATAGAAATATATCTTATAATATCTATGATCATTCCTTCAAGAAACAAAGTGTTTGAATGTAGTCCATAACATTACTTATTCAATGTTGCAATCAGTAATGCAACGTAATTGTTGCACGGCCCTCAAACATATTAATCCGTGACCTGCTGAACACTGCTTTCTTTAAAAAAATAGTGGAACATATCAAATTTGCATGCAAGCTCGTGATGTTTTAGGAAATACATATTATCAGTTGACAGCAACATTCTTAGAAGTAAAATCTTTCGGAATGTACCTACTATTTCACTTTGAGGTAACTAGTAACTTACTTTTTAACCAACTTCAAAAAAAGAAGGAGGTTCTCAATTCGGTTGTTTTTTTTTTTTATTATGTTTTTTTACCTCAGTACGTCATTTATAAACCGATTTGGAAAATATTTTTTTTATTTAAAAGGATATACTTCCAGATTGGTTCCATTTTTATCAAAATCCAGTTCTGATGATGGGATCCATGAGGAATTGAGGGCACTCCTCAAATATTATTATAGGCACACCTATAGCGATTTGGGTATTTTTATAGTAACTCGTGCATTTGCTCTCGGAAATCACCATTTGTTGAAGTGGAACTGATGAAGAAGACCACAGATGGCCACTGGAACTACGCAATAATAAGTATTTCACGAGTTGCGATTCGATTACTTTATTATAAAGGCGAAAGTTTGTGAGTGTGTGTGTGTGTTTATATGTTTGTTACTTCTTCACACTCAAACGGATGGACCAATTTTGATAAAATTGTGTACGGAGGTAGCTGACACCTTGGATTAACATATAGGCTACTTTTTACCCCGATATTCCCACGGGATCGACATTTGCGCGGGTGAAACCGCGGGGCGCAGCGAGTAAGTAAATAAAAATAAACTGGATCGTATAAAACAACATTTATGTAAATAAACTCTTTTACATAGGTACATAAGTTTCTAGGTCATACAATATTATACCTCTGTCTATTAAGTACTAATTGTCTGGCAAACTAAATTTTACTAATTTCTCCGATTCTAACCACAGTTTCTTGGCTAGTTCAGCATTTTGCGAACACTTCGAAGGCTGCTTCTGACGGCAATCACTAAAATATTTACCAGTCACACCTTCTACTTCTGAAGACACTGCCAAGTATATCGAAGTTTGTGCAGCCTCCCAAGGAGTTTGGAACGTAAATCCTACACCTTTCTCTACTATATTTCTAATAATATTGCTAGGAATGTTCCTAAATATATTCGTTGCAGCCACTCCTGGATGCAGAGCGTTAACTGTAACACCCGTACCTTTCAGTCTTGAACTTAACTCTAATGTCATTAAATTTAGGAAAAGCTTACTATTAGCATAAACTAAATAGTCGCTCCAATATTTCTCCATATTCAAATTGTCAAAGTCTAACTCTCCATATTTGTGTATCATAGACGACACATTTATAATGCGGCTCGGAGCAGAAGATTTCATTAAAGGCACTAATAGGCAAGTCAAAAGGAACGGAGCAAAATAATTGACTTGCATTCCAAAGTGAAGTCCATCAGCTGTTTTACCGTTACCGAGCCCGCCTGCGCCGGCATTGTTGATGAGGACATCGACGCGCTTCTCGGTTTTATGTATCAGGTCGCAGAAGTCCTTGACTGAGCGAAGTGAAGCTAAATCTAGTTGTCGGAAGTGGACATCAGTGTTACCACTAAATTTTATTATTTCTTCTTTAGCCTCATTCGCACGCCGAACGCTCCTACAGGCCAATATCACCTTTGCACCGCGACTTGCCAGGTCCTTACACGTCTCCAGTCCCAATCCACTGTTTCCACCAGTCACTATCACTACTTTGCCGACCATGTGTGCACTGGTCCGACATAACCCCACTGTCAGTTTCTGGTACACCTTCACTAAAAACACTATCAATATTGTGATGCCGAATATAGCCCACAAAATCATTTTTACTGATTAAATTATTTATATACTCTACGGATTGGAACGCTCGTCGAACTAAGTTTTGACGATAAGTAGGTAATCAGTGAAGAGGGTCATGTAAAGTAACCTCAACCATCCGACGCGACGGCAGTATCAACGCGCTTATCGGTGATAAAGTGTTCGTATATGACTACATTTTTAGACGTCTTGACTAGCTACGCTCCACTCATGACCGTATTCCTAACTACACTAGTTGCCAAACGTGCGTACGCACCGATACGTCGCGGACCGGTGACGACGTTACATAACTATGTCATTGAGTTTAGTGCTGTTAGTTCTAAACCGATATCACCTTGGATTTATAAAAACACAAACTCATTTACACTTCTTATACTTAAAATATTTGACAAAAAGAAACTGTGTCGAATGTACACTAGTCACGCATTTTTTTTACATGGGTCTCTCCTAGCTCCTAAATTATTTATTTTTGATGGAGATTACTTCGACCCTAATTATGATCAAGCCGCTGACACTATAAGCATCCACGTCTTGCGCCACTTCCACACAAATCCCATTCAGCTCTTCGAAAAGGGGCACTTGGACCTTTATGGACGTGCAAAGTCCCGTTGAGTTTCCACGCCACGGCACATGGAAGTCTATGGGTATACCAGACTTTGCAGCCACTGATACAGCAAACCTCTTCAAGTAGCCATTCAAGCAAATTCATAAAGCAATATGGATATAAGACTAATAATATTATGATGGCTTTCATTATATTATTTTAATCAAGGAAATGTAGTAGCAAAACTTAATTCGTTACTTTATTGCAATCATAATGTGTTCAGTAATATCCTTTATATTATGGAGCACATTATGTCTCAAAGAAAATTGTTTACGAGTTAGGCAATTAATGTTTTATTGTCATAAAAGTAGATTTAGGGACGTAAATTTTGCTCTCGTTCCATAATACGTAGAAATTATGGAAGGAACAAAGGAATAAATAGTAGATCGATATAACTGCACAGAGTAAATTATATATAGTAATTCGATGTTTCTAAGCAAACGGACGGTAAGCTTATCATAAAGTTAACATAAGAGGCTTTCTCATGAGGCAACATTCAATTTTGTTGACGCCATTACGCTGCATCATAACAACTTGGATCACAAAACATAATTGGAATCCGTTCCATTAGACAAAATGCCTGTCGCCGCTAATCTGACGTTAGATATGTTCACTATAATTTACAGCTGTAATACTTTATAGAACATTAAAGGTATATCTTTAGCCATTGAAGAATTATTTTTTTACTACACAGCTATGTTTAGTATAGTTCCGACGATGTTTTACCTAGCTTAATTTAAATAAAGATTCTAAAGCTACCAATAAACATAAAAACCATTATTTATTTTTTGTCAAAGAAGTCTATATAAATAGGTACTTAACACTTACCGTTTCTAAGAAATAGAATGTATAAATAAAGCATGGACCTTAAGCTCTACAAAGTTCACCTTCAAATGACCTCAAAACATTAATTTAAATATCTGAGCACTTAGATCGCAAGAAGTTCTCAATGGTATCCCCAAAATTGTCTGTAATACAATTATCGTAGGATTAGCTGCACCCCGCGGTTTAAACTGCATACGTTTCAATCCCGTGGGAATATCAGGATGAAATGTGTTAATCCTGGTTATAAACTATCTGTGTGCCAAATTTCATACAAATCCGTTCAATAGTTTTTGCGTGAAGAAGTAACAAACACACTCACAAACTTTTACCTTTATACCTACCTAACATTAGTGTGATGGACATGATCCTCGAGGGTAAAACACCACAGGCATGGAACAGAGGTGTGGTGATACTTTTCTTTAAGAAGGGCGATAATGCCCTTCTTAAGAATTATAGGCCCATCTCACTTCCTAGCCATGTCTACAAGCTGTTTTCGAGAGTCATCACGAACCGTCTCGCGCGCAGGCTTGACGACTTCCAGCCTCCCGAACAAGCCGGATTCCATAAAGACTTTAGCACCGTAGACCACATAGTATAAACCTACCTCTCTGCTTAGCTTTTGTGGACTACGAGAAAGCCTTTGATTCGATCGAGACATGGGCTGTACTGCAGTCTCTTCAACGGTGCCAGATCGACTATCGGTACATCGAGATAAAAAATGAAAACTCCACTATGTCAGTCCGACTCCAGGATTAGATATCCAAAACTATCCTTCTGCAGCGAGGTGTGACACAGGGAGACGTTATCTCTCCGAAACTGTTCACCGCTGCACTGGAGGACGTCTTCAAGGTTCTGGACTGGAACGGGGCTGGCAATCTGGCATTAACATCAACGGCGAGTACATAACTCACCTTCGGTTTGCCGACGATATCGTAGTCATGGCTGAGACTATGGAGGACCTCAGTACAATGCACGATGACCTCAGTCTCTACATACAAACTCACAGATTTTATCTCTTTATAATATTAGTAGGTATAGACTCTGATTTTTAATTTGCTAAACTAATATGACAGCTCCGATTAACCTTTTTATGTCAACATGACTTTATTAAGTATATTTTAGCTTTTGGTCTAGCACATTAAAAATCAGACTTTACAAGATATTGCTAGCTAGGAAGTAAACAAGGAGATGACGACCGATAGAGCTGTATGGAAGAATAAACGTACTGCCCTAAAAACTACTAGCCTAAAAATTGTGGTAGGTGCAGACGGATGATGAAATACGTTCAAATTAATTTAATAAATAAACATCGATACTTTAGAAATAAATACTAGCTTTTGCCAGCGGCTTCGCCCGCGTCAAGCTCGGAAATTGTCCGACAGGAACGTACTACCGGGATAAAATATGAATACATAAACCCTAATTTTTTTTTCAGGATGGGAAATCATCAAATGATCCTTCCCGCTCTGGGTGGAACGGAAGGGAGTGTCAGACTCTTACTGACTAAAACTCACCCGTTTTCCTTCCTTAACCCTTTATGTTCCGGGTCAGCGGTAACCCTTTCAGACAATCCCGCTGACCCGGCAGGCTTCGGCCCTGGCGGGCCCCTTCAGTTGCTGCTGACATCTCTTTGAGGCGCGCGTGGAACACGTAAGCGTCGTCCAATCAGGATCAGGCACTGATCGGACGGTGAGCTACCAAATTTCATTCAAATCCGTTCAGCGTTTTTTGCGTGAAACAGCCAAATATACAAACTTTCACATTAGTATGAAGTATGATGACATAGGTATATGGAGTCACAATAAATCAACAATATTGTAATTAATCAGAGCCGAGCTGCGAATATTTTTCGTATGACTGTCGTTGCAATTTAAATGTTGCTGGGGTATAATGAGAATGATCAATTATTTAAATAAAATGCATTTTGCAATTAAACGTTCATTATTTCTATGATATTTTCATTGAGCTACCGTGCTTTGGTAGCTAATTCTTTGGTCTCCTAAGAAAGTAATGAATCGTTACACAATAACGGCTGTCCAAATACAGAGCATTTTTTAACACCTTAATGACAAATACTGATGGAAATGATAGATCTTCATGACGGCTGTTACAATATGACAGGAGCGCTTTCCTAAGAAACGAAAGCTTAAGCCCCGCGTCGTGAAAGTTACTGTAATAACGGAAAGCGACTTTTGAAACTACTCAATCTGTTTAACTTGGTCCAACAATCGTTTCCATCTGTTTATGACCAACGTGCATTTTCTTATTAATTGAAATACTCATAAATACCATTTATTCCCACATTGCTTTTTTGACAATTGATTCGCCCAGTCATTTTTGTGCTCCGTTTAAATTCAAAACAAAACGCTGAACTGTGTCTAAACACCAGTAAATTGATGTTAACCTAACGTTAACACAACGTGCAAATTAAAGGAGCTATCCGGGTTTATAATGAGACGTATGTCGCTTAACCAAAGTGTCGAAGATGTTCTACCTGCAATCGCGAAGCAATTTGTCGCGTCAAATCACGTCAAAAGACCTCATTACCAAGGTTTCCTATGTGAGCGAGGTATCGGCACACGCCTTATGACCGGGCCCCTTAGTTTGTTAGACTTGTACCTATAGTTCGCTTGTTTTCATTCAGAATGTTGTTTCTAGTCATAACGTCATAACAAGAAACGGGGTTCTCAATTAAAGAAAATTTACATGTTTCTTTTCTCTTTGCGTTCAAATTAAATATTTGGGATGGATAGCATTGTGAACGTACAGACGCCAGCACATCAAGCTACTACTATCTGTCAAATTTCTGTGTCATACTTTCTAGCGGTGACATGACTTTATACGAACTTCAGTCTAATTTCTAAAATATGTACGAAAAATGTACCAAAATGGCCAAAAAAGTATCAAGACCAAAATCCAAGGCAATTACGTGTCATTTATTGATGTACAGACGCCAGCACATCAAGCTACCCGAAACTGTCAAATTTTCCCAATCAACTTTGAACCTCATGCTTTAGCGATAAAGTTGAAAATCTATTAAAGAAATTTGACAGATTGTAGTAGCTTGATGTGCTGGCGTCTGTACATAGAGATATGATTGAAAAGTAAATAATTATGTATTTATAATCGAATGTTTTTTAAATTACCTACGAGTATAGATATACCCAAACTGTTATAGAAATTGAACATACACTTTCCGTACATTTTTCTTGGCCCATAACAAAGTCTAAAAGTAGAATACTACTTAGTGAAATATATAGCGCCCGCTAGAAAGAATACTTCCTGGCGGTGACACGTTGATTATTGTTTTCTGCGAAGGCTTTATAGTACTTTTTTTTATTTAGCGTACAATTTCGTATATTATTCGTACGTATTTTAGAAATTAGACTGAAGTTCGTATAAAGTCACGTCACCGCTAAAAAGTATGACACAAATTTCTTTAATAGATTTTCAACTATATCGCAAAAGTATAAGGTTCAAAGTCGATTGGGAAAATTGTACAGTTTCGGGTAGCTTGATGTGCTGGCGTCTCGCGTCTGTGCGTTGCGTGTTAATTTTTGCGAAGTCTCCAATCGTTTTCTGTTTATTTTACAAATCAAATACATTTTGAATTTCATAAGCTAAGCTTGGGTTTTTAAATAGTTACCTGCATCCAAAATACATGTTTTTAAACAGAGTTAGAATATATTCTGCATTCTGCGACGTTTCAGTTATGAAAATCAGAGACCTAGAGGTATTTTGTGAGTTAGGAACAGTACCCCTTATATCCTCTAATAATCTTCATTCTATTGTAGATACTAATGTAATGAAATCTTGAGAGCCGTATCAGTGCACGTGTTTTGATAACGTATAAGATTAAGTGATAACATTTAGTATCTTCTTACTTAGCTAACGAAACGAATGGATTAAAAACGATTTATAATTTTAAAGTAGTTAAGGTTTATAAGGATCTATTTTGTACAAATAGTAGGTATGCCGTGTGTACGTACCTATCTAGAAGTCTCGATATATATAAACACACTTTTCAGAAATCACCAACAAAAGTTACATTAGTTCCACTATCGGTCAAGAGATGGCGCTGACATCAAACTGCAATATTCTACACCGCACGGGTTAAAATTCTTTGACGAATATAGGCCTCGCCGATGAAAATTTAAAAACATGATGGTACGGAACCCTCGGTGCGCTAGTCCGACTCGCTCTTGCCCGGTTTTTGACGTGACAACGTCTAATGAATCGATGAAGCTGGCTGCACTCACGAAAAAACATGACTCATGTAGCGTTACCTCGCGGCCTCGCTCTGTAGCGTTCCATGACGGCTTGAAGTGCAAGCGAATATTAACAAAATATGCAATGCAACTATTCCATCAGTATTTTCTTATGACGTTGTCACGTTCAACTATCGTCAGTAAACCGACTTTACAGACAACCGATTTTTTTTTCATTTTGCTCGGCTCTTAAGGGCTTAGCTTGATTATATATAGCCTTCCTCAAAAATGGGCTATAAAATGCAGAAATATTTTTTCAAATCCGACTGGTACCTATTTCCAGAGGTCAGCGCGTGACATATTCATTCAATGCATCTCCTGAAAATCAAATGCCTTGCATTTGATTTTCAGGAGATGCATTGAATAGAATAGATGTCGTGAGCGTGACCATTTTAGTTTCGCAATGTAATCATTACAATTACGTTTTTATCTATTTAACGATAATAGCAACACGAACGTTAGATAACACTATGTTATGTCTATATAGTCCAGTCAAATTAGTCCTTAAAATAGAGGTAAGGTTACAATAATTCCCATAGAGCTAAAAATTGGTATGAATGTTCAGAATACTATTATAAATGAATTGTGAAAAGTCCCCATCAATCCCCCTTGTGCAAAATTTTTTATTGATGGTGAAAGTTTGCAAAAATAGGTTTTTCGCGTTTTTCAGCTAAACGGTGAGTTTTACAGCAAAAATAGTTCAGACAAAAATTGTAGATCATTCGATTCTCTACAAAAAATGTATCCACACTTTTTTTCATAATTATTGCCATTTCCGTGATATAGCGGTTGTAAGAATTGAAAAAAATATTTTATTCGTAATATGCACGTTAATTTATATACATTTTTGAACCGTTATACGAGTAAACATATGAGTCCCTGTCTTTTTTTTTTTTGTTTAGCCTGCGCTGTCCCACTCATGGGCAAAGGCCTCCCTCCACTCCTTCCATCTTTCGCGAGCCCGCGCGTCCTCCTTCCAGTTTTGATGGAACCGCCGCGACCCCGCCTCACTGTCTTATACATACAAAATACCAGACATCTGTAAAAATTCATGAAAAAAGACAGGGACTCATATGTTTACTCGTATAACGGTTCAAAAATGTATATAAAAGTATGTACATTAACGTGCATATTACGAATAAAATATTTTTTTCAATTCTTACAACCGCTATATCACGGAAATGGCAATAATTATGAAAAAAAGTGTGCATACATTTTTTGTAGAGAATCGGATGATCTACAATTTTTGTCTGAACTATTTTTGCTGTAAAACTCACCTTTTAGCTGAAAAACGCGAAAAACCTATTTTTGCAAACTTTCACCATCAATAAAAATTTTTGCACAAGGGGGATTGATGGGGACTTTTCACAATTCATTTATAATAGTATTTTGAACATTCATACCAATTTTTAGCTCTATGGGAATTATTGTAACCTTCGAAGTCTTATTTGACTGGACTATATAGGTATTGATAACATAATAAAAAATACCATTTATTTCAAACTCGTTCAGTTTTCTTCAGAGACGTGGTGCTACCTATTTAACTCAGTAAAGTATACTATAGCATAATAAACCTTCCCTGAACACTGATAAATCGCTTGGTGAAGTATAAAATCTTGTAATAAATTAATTAAGATCTACTTACCTAATTAGCCATCAAGCAAAATCGTGCCAAGCGACCGGTACATACTTCGGGGAGGGTGCCTCGTTTTATGAGCCTGTTAAAGTCATTGTTGAACTTTGGAGCTCGTAACTCCCTGACGGCAATTACTGTCAGAATAAAACCGATTTTACAATGCACTCTGTAATAGTTGCACTATGAAACAAATCTGTAGTGTTTAACGAGTGCTTACTTCATTTTTTAAACGGTTTTATTTATTAAGAATAAATATCTGATTTAATGACACCTTTTGATCCAAAATATTATTATATAATGGTTTATCTTGAACAAACCTCCTTTGTAAAGGTGATTAAAATTTGCAGAAATCAGAATTATCAGAAACTCAATAAGCTACTAATAGTAAAGCGAAGCCCGGAGTCCGGATTTGTGCCCACTACCCAGTTATGTTGCCAATAGGCTCGCCCCCTTTTAAATATAACTGGCGAAATGTGGGTCTACTATAGATACGCATCTACCTACACTATCGGGGATAACAGGCTTAATGTTATGCGTGTTTAGTAAAGCGAAATACTGAGAAATTACGTGCATTAAGCTACTGACGCCTGACAACAATTTAATAGCATTGCGCTAAAATGTAGCGCGCTATTTTATGAGAAAAAGGCGTTATAAGATTGAATACAACAAAATTAAACTTTCTACAAAACGTGGAAAATATTTTTTCAGGTATACCACACATCTAACTGGCAAAGTGGCAACTTGTGATAAGCAGTGCGCTACTACTTTTATTATCTCTGTTGTTTTTGTATAGTTAATTTGTTATACCTTTAATTACTCACTTTGCTATTGTTTATCTGCCATGTGTGTTTAGTTATACGGTATAAACCACAATGGGTGACCAACAGCTCCCAATAATGTAGTTTTTATCTTATCTGTATTACCTAATGTATGAATGTCGATTTAGTGTGGCTAATGTTGCTGCTTCAACACGATGTTTATTATATCTCTTTTTTTGATTAATATATTTATATTTTTTATTATAAAAGTTTATTGTAAACTAACATCCGGAATATGTAAGTGTAGTAATCATTTAGTGGGTAAAGTGGTAATAGTTACAGGTGGAAACAAAGGTATTGGTTACGAAACTGCAAAGAACCTGGCCGAAAGAGGTGCTCGTGTTATACTAGCATGCAGAAACGAGGGACTTGGCACATCCGCACGGGACCAAATCATCAAAGACACTGGTAATGCCGATGTTCACTATAGACACCTTGATCTCTCCTCACTGGCTTCCGTAAGAGCGTTCGCTGATGGTATAATCAAGACTGAGAAACGACTTGACATACTTATCAACAACGCCGGTGTCTACGAGGTTGATAACCTAAAAACAAAAGATGGATTATCACTTGCTGTACAGACTAATCATTTTGGGCCTTTTCTTTTGACTTGCTTGCTGTTGCCGTTACTAAAAACCTCTGCACCGAGTCGGATTGTCAACGTATCATCAATAGTTTACAAACGTGGAAAAGTTGAATTCGATAATCTCAACGCGGAAAAGGAAACACAAGAAACGTACAATATATATCAAGTGTATGCTAATACAAAGTTGTTCAATGTTTTAATGACTGTTGAATTAGCAAGAAGATTGGAAGGAACAGGAGTTACAGCCAATAGTTTACATCCGGGAGTTGTAGAGACCGAAATTCTGCAGTTGAAATCGGGCTGGGTGAGAATGTTGATACCGATAGCGAAGTATTTTTTTAAGGATACTTGGGAAGGAGCTCAAACATCTATATATCTTGCTGTATCGCCTGAAGTGGAAGGCGTGAGTGGAAAGTATTATGCCGATTGTAGAGAGAATATTTTGTCAACACTTGGTCAAGATAAAGATTTAGCACGCAAATTCTGGGAGGTTTCAGAGATGTTTGTTGAGCTTAAATAAAGTCGCTTGATTGAGTAAATAACATTGTGTTTAAATTCTGGCCTTGGTTATTATTATCCGCTGTAAATAATTTTATTATTTTTGATACAGTGGATTGTTAATTAACAAATCTTACATTTCACGATAAAATCACGACAATTCAATCCGTGCGCAGAATCTTGCATGAACCTATTTACTAAGTAGGTACCTAGCAAGACAACTAATGAAAAAACATAATAACTAGGTAACACAAAAGTACTTACAGATAAAGGTACAATAACCATGAGTAGGTAACTCATGGTTATTGTAAAATATATAGATGGAACCGTTGCCGCGTTGTTGGTAGAGATGGGCATCGGGTAAATACCTAAAGGGAAATATCCAGTTTTTGGGTAAATACCGGATATTTACCCGGGTAAATTAAATACCCAAACTTTTATATGTAATAACACTAATGTTAATATAAGATGTGTGCACGTGTGTGCTTACTTCTATTTATCGAACTTCAACTATATTAAATTGATATGAAATAGAAATGGAAAATATTTACTGTCCAGATAAAGGACAATTTAAGATACAGTAAGCAGGTTCACTGGTTAACAGCAAGTTAAGACGACATGAGTAGCTTAAAAATTACCAACAGCTAGGTTACAATATAGTATTTGCTAGTGAGCCCCAAACTTGACAGTTAGTCTGTATCTTGGGGCTCGGAGTACGAATTCCGGAGTGGAGACTAGAGAGGTGATTTCAGGTATGGTATGGTACGTGTGTATGTGTGTGTTTGTGTGGTGTGTATGTGTTTGTGTGTAAGTGTGCGTGTTTGTTCTATTGTGCTTCGTTTGATTTGGTGTCAGGTAAGGGTCTTTATGTTAATTTAAATAAAGGTTCCGAATCTTCACCAGTGTTAAGCAAAATTTTTTTGCAACTGAATGCATTATTACTTTTATTTTCGCAGAGATTGCAGACTTTATTGTAGGTAGAGTAGGCCGGGGGAGCGTCTTGCTAGCAATGAGGTGCTGTCAGTTGTTGGAATTCTATAATTTCTTTCTTTTGCTTATGCTGTAGTCGGGTCTCCTTTTAATATTTATGTGCGTTTTAGTGCAGGCAGAAAGGATGAAAAGCTGGCGGACTCTGAGGACTCTCGTTTCGCGGTAGAGTAGATCAGTAGAGAACCGGTAGGGCTTCTTAAAAGTTACTTTAAGAAGCGCCTTCTGTGCTCTATCAGCTTCGATCAAGTAGGTCTTTCCAGCACTATCTACCCCACATGCTGATGCAATACTGAATTATCGATTGGCATAGCACTAGGTAAATTTGTTGTAGTGTGTCTGTGGGCAGACACTCTCGTAGTCTACGCAAGGTGTGAATAAGTTTTCTTACTCTACCAGAAAGGTTGGATATATATTGCTTAAATGTTAGGTGGTCGTCGATAAGAATATCGAGGTAACCGATGTAAGAAGTACGTTCAAGAGGAGGACATTCGCAAGAGGAAGTAGAAATGTTAGAAGAGCAGTGATGTAGTTTGAGTTTAAGGTGTTCCGGTGGGTTTGAACAAGATGTTTTGGAGAAATCGATTTTTATTTAGTTTAACTGCCATTTAGCGTGAGCAGGTTTCTGTCCAGGTTGTTCGCGATTAGTAATAATCTCTCTTCTGCTAGAGAGTGTAAATGTTCCTACGATTTTTCGTGAAATATTATGGTAGTGTCGTCTGCATAAGTTATCATTTCAGCATTATTTACGGAAAGGTTTAGTATGTCGTCAATATAGACAATGAAAAGCGTGGGACCAAGTACACTACCCTGTGGAACACCGCAATCAATGGGGAGTTGATCACTTGTGAAAGAGCTTACTTTCGTGTACGGCTTGTCACGTAGCTTTTAAACCAAATTCAAAGGAAATTCCTCGTATTCCTATGCATTCTAGTTTCTTAAGGAGAAGGCTAGTTGAAACTGAAATTTAAGTTATATGTATATAATCTACTTAATAAAAATCTTAAATTTACTCATAGACAACGCACAGAATCGTGAAATTTTGCGCAAGAGTTCCTTTTATAACGAGGTGAGCTTTAGGGAAGATTTTTGAAATTTCAGTTTTTAAAGGGGTTAAATAGGAAACGAATGTTTGTATGGAAGTTCGTCATTTTAGCGGATGGCAGATCCCATCACGCACATAGGCTTGTCTACATAATAAAAAACTTAACTTACTAACTAAACAACTAACTTAACTTACTAAACTTCCTGGTATGCACCTGGCTTTTCTACATAATAAAAAACTTAACTTACTAACTAAACAACTAACTTAACTTACTAAACTTCCTGGTATGCACCTGGCTTTTCTACATAATAAAAAACTTAACTTACTAACTAAACAACTAACTTAACTTACTAAACTTCCTGGTTTGCTCTCATGGAAATTTGCTCAAGAGTACTTTATTTAAAGAAAGTGAGCGCTAACGAAGGATTTTTGAAAATTAATCTTCTGTAAAGGTTATACGAGTACAGCGTGCCGCTTTAATGGCGACATTAATTTAACACACGTTCGGTCGTTCGCTCGTCCGGTTTCGCGTTTTCATGTTAATGAACATATTTTAATTTAATTAAACGTTATTGTTTATTTTCAATATTCGAAAATAGCATCTTGGAGCAACCTGTACCTACTTAAAAATCTGTAGCGCAGGGGTCATTTTCCGGTCATAACATCGTATCAATGAAATTAAAACGAATAATATCAAAGAGTAGGCGAATAGAAGGAAAGAGAGAGAGCCCTATCTCTGCGAACGGCGCAGGCGGTACATTTCAAATTACGAATTATTTTACCTATGTTGTTATAATTTTTATGATTACTGAAATACTGACCACTAGCCCTAGCCGTGTGTTTAATTAATGTCGTTATTGTAGCGGCACGTTTTATAGAGGGCATGTAAGTTTGTATGGAAGCTCGATATGTTGCCGATAGGAAATCCCATCAGTCGCACGGTTGTTATTATAATAAAATATTAGATGATGAATATCATTCTTACAGGGTTAACTGATTAAGACTTATCACTAGTACATCTAAATTGTCTTCATTATCAACTCGGCCTATCTACTGATTACTGGACAAAAGCCTCTCCAAGGCTGCGCCGCCACACACACGCCGTCCTCCGGATAATAGCGAATCGGTCTTAGGAGAACGCTTGAGGAATCGAAACGAGAAGACTTGACGAAGTTTTCCAAACGCTGCCCAACCCAACTCGATCCTTCTGACGTCTTCTTTCTCAAAAGTGTGTCTATCGAGCTGGATGAATTTCTTCACGGTCGATATACTTATTCTCAACTTCGAAAAGCAACCCTTCGATGTGTTTTGGACTCTGCAAGACGTGTGAATTGTATAAGACTTTCGTTTTGTCCAAATTCATGCAGAGGCTTTGTGTGACTATGCAGCATCTTGTCTAACTGTGAGATGTACTCACCGTTCACGTTGATAACCTATCCAGTCCAGTCCAGCATCATAAAGACGTCCACCGGCGCACAGCACAGTGCACAGTTTCGGGGATATCACATACCTACCCCTGTCTTACCCCTATGAGCAGTTGGATGGGGCTAATTTCCTTATCCTGGATCTGGATAGTCATCATGGTAGCATCATATAAACATCTCATTACTTCGATGTTGCAAGTCAATTCGACAATGTTAGAATTAACTAACATTTCATCACGGTCCAACCTGATAATGGCCGAAATATTGAAAGTTGAGGAACTTTGCAGCCCTCATCAACGTAAAAAGTTATAACAAATATGTAAAAATAACTTCGTTCTTAAAAAGATAAATACCCATCGTCTGAAAATTTACCGGGTAATAAAAAAACCTTCATATATGGCATATAACCAAATTTAAATTTACCCGGGAATTTACCGGGTAGAATCCAATCTCTAGTTGTTGCGGAAACAATGTAAAACTAACTGCTGACGCCTGCCAACAGTATAATAGCATTACGCAGAAATGTAACACATTACTTCTGTAGTAGGCGTTATAAAACTTGGTCCGAGTAAACAGCAGAAATATATTTTGAGTTTTCAGTAATATAACAACATGACATCACTTAAAGGGTACAAAATATTGAAGAAAATCATAAGAATGTTAAATTTTTCTATTAAGAAGTAGTTAGGTACCTACCTACCTACAATTCTGCATCGTGTTTTGTGTATTGATGCGATGCCAAGAATAAAATAACAAAGATTTAAAACACATTGCATCAAATATAATAAATCACATTGACGTTGGCTCAGAATCTAATCTTTTGCACACAAAACTTTGGCTATGAAATATCAGCAGAAGTTGTACAAATAGCATTCAAAAAGAGCTTGTATTGAAAATATCGAATCTAGGCGACTTTGCGAACACTGAAGTTTTGAGCAAAACTTTACCAGATACTTCTTTATTCGAATCAATATCTTAAAATATAGTTACAAGATTCGTTATTTTACAGTTCTTTATTTTACCTCCGTACATAAAATCCCATAGCTATAACGTCACGAAAGTATCAAATAAATTCCGTCCAAGTTGTCGAGTTACTTTGTTCCAAAGACAGCTGAATATTTGAGGCATTGGCCGGCAGACTTGTTGTCATGGCGGTGTTTTGTTGGTTCAGGAGACGGGTGGTGTCTCGGCGAACGTCCACGGGAATTCGATATTGCCTCAAGTGAAGCGTTCTAGCAGCATTGTGCACTTTTATTCGCTATTGTCAGTGTGAGCGATGCCACTTCGTCGTGCTCGGATGATTGCGGTATCGTATTCTTTCTTTAGAAAACACTTAAGACGTGAAAAGGATTGAAATTCTGATATTCTGACTTAGGTACCTATAAAGATTTTTCTATTCTTTGGCGATAGGTACAACTCCGAGAGTAAATTGCTTAGGAGACGTTTTATACAGTAATATAAGATGTAAGAAGATCGCATTAGTGTGTTCTAGTAGGTACGTATCTTACTAGATGTATACTTACCTATTCAGAAGGGTTTCAGTCTGTGGTTTCAGTAATGACATGTAGGTACATGATTGACGGTTTGATAGCTTGGCAAGCGTTGACAAGACAACAATTTGTTGGCAGCAGTCATGTTTGGTGAAAAGTGTTAAGATAAATGCAAATGTAAATAAAAATTACAGTGAGATCAATTGAATGGCAGCATGAATCGTATACCAGAAGCTACTGTTATATTACCACAATCCTACTTTTGGGGCTGCGTCACTCTCTCAAAAGATTGCCCATTCTTTTCAACCGAAGATCCAAATTTATACTACTTTGGGATTGTACTAGCCAGCTTATACGCCGCATTTCTGCTAGTAATTCTTGCTGACTTGAAATTTTATTGGTCCGTGGATCACTTCCAACGTCAAATTGATTATTATATAAATTTAATAAGAAAGAAAGTGAGGCACGTACAGCTGGACCAGAGGAGATTGATGTCACAGCAGGAGAGGACAGAGAAGCAACTGAAGAGAAGCGAGGAGTGCACGGGCGTCGTGACCGGTATTCGGGGCGCGCTGTCCACGGACGACCAAACCCAACTAACGACTTTGACAAGCTTTTTCTTAGAAACAAGACCAAGGAGCACCTGGAATGTAAGCCAAACCATCATTAATTTTTCACCTCAATAACTCTGTTGCATCACTTGCATCCGAGCCCCTATCCACAAATACAAACTTATTTTCAACGTCGGACGGTAAAATTTCTGTCGCTTGTAGTCCCGTTATATTTTCAGTTTCTCGTGCAGATATTTGGATCGAAGGCGAGTCACTGTTTGCTAAAGCGAATACCTTTTATATTTTATCTTTTACCCTACGTCGCATGTAAAACTCAGTTCAAGAGACAGTTTTCCGATAAAGACTTTATACAAAACAGAACAAAACTATAAAATACCATCTCAAACTACTAACAAGTTCACTACTGTATTTTATCAAATTCGAATTTGTGAATTTTTCGTTTCAAATGTCTGCACAATAAAGTTACGCAAGTGAGAACAAAATAAGTACCTAAAGAGTTTTATCTATGTTTTCTTGACTTCCAGCAAACTTATTTAAACTTTCTTGTTGTTGAAATACTTGTACCTCTAAGTTGACTCATTCCGATATACTTTGTGAACATAAATGTAGTTGCGTGAAGAAGATGTTTGCTTCTTAAAATTGACCAGCGGGGTAAAATTGCGTAACACACTAACAGTAGGCATGGCTTTTCACTTTGACAGTTCAACAACATTCATTGCGTTATTTTCGTTGTTGAGCAGACAATTTTTCGAAGATATAAAGCAATGAATCAGTAATATCCTTCAAAATGATTTAGATTGTGATATATAGTGTGTAACGCAATTAGAATGCAGGTTTTTGAGAAATTTTGTAATAAATAAGTATTCAGAATTGCAACCAATAGGCTCATGCAAATATATAAAAAACCAATCAAGTGCGAATCGTAGGTACTCGCGCACCGAGGGTTCCGTACAAATTTGTAGATATGTATATTAAAGTGTCACAAAATTCTATAAGCCCATTTGTCACAGGCCCTTCAAATGGTGTGCTCAGTGCTCACCCCTGTACTTAAATAGTTTATCACGGAAAAAAAATTTAATGTAACTAAGATGTGTTTAAGATATACGGTTTTCGTTTACTTTTTCCTTTACTTGTGCTACATTCAATTCAATTCAATTCAATTATTTATTGCAATCACATGTGTTTTACAAGATCTTATAATAGAAGTATAGCTCACATGGACCCTGTCGGGCACAACAATTTTATATAATATTGGTAGTAGCATTTTAACAATAATTAAAAAATAATGAATTTATTCTAATAAGCAAAATCATAGAAAAAATGTAAAGTAATATAAACAAAAAAGAGAAAGAAAATAGTCAAAATAAAATATAATAATAGTCAAATGGGGTATCATGTCATTAAAATAGTAGTCAAAATACAGTCATGACATTGCTTATTGCCAAATTTCATGATTCTAGGTCAACGGGAAGTACCCTATAGGTTTTTATTCCGGTACATAAACGCCCGTATCTTTTGATTGCGTTCACTTAGAAGTTCAACTTTGTCACTGCTTCAAGGGATTGCAGCCCTGAGTACTTGATATTAATTTCAACTTGATAATTCCTCGCGCTCGTGAGAAAAAGGGTCCAGACAGACGGACAGACAGACGGACAACGAAGTGATCTTATAAAGATTCCGTTTTTTTATATATTTGAGTTGATTGAATGAAAGGTAAATTGCGGTTTACGATTTATGACGTATTAAAAAAAACTATTTACTACATCTCGTTCAAACCAATTTTCGGTGGAAGTTTGCATGGTAATGTACATCATATATTTTTTTTAGTTTTATCATTCTCTTATTTTAGAAGTTACAGGGAGGGGGTAGGTACACACATTTTACCACTTTGGAAGTGTCTCTCGCGCAAAGTATTCAGTTTAGAAAAAAAATGATATTAGAAACCTCAATATCATTTTTGAAGACCTATCCACAGATAGGTACCCCACACGTATGGGTATCATGAAAAAAATTTTTTGAATTTCAGTTCTAAGTATGGGGAACCCCCATTTATTGTTTTTTTTTCTATTTTTGTGTGAAAATCTTAATGCGGTTCACAGAATACATCTACTTACCAAGTTTCAACAGTATAGTTCTTATAGTTTCGGAAAAAGTGGCTGTGACATACGGACGGATAGACAGACAGACAGACATGACGAATCCATAAGGGTTCCCTTTTTTGCCATTTGGCTACGGAACCCTAAAACATTGGTAATAAATAGGTACTTGTAGTTAATATAAAAATATCGATAAGCGAAATATAAAATATCGTAGCAAATTGCGAGGTGTGAAAAATCTGAGCAGAACGAGATTAAACTATCGCGTTCAAATATAACTTGTTCTGCTGAAGTTAGAAATATGAAACGGGCTTGTGAGCATGAATAGAATTATTATATCAGTCTAAGTAGGTACCTCTTAGTTGATTTAAGTATTTTTAAATAAGTAAATAATATCTGGGAACTGAGTAGACGGGCAGTATTTTAATGGAAAAGATCATAATAGGTAAATTTAATATACATATAAATAATTGCAAAAGAAAGAGAAAAGTGGATAATGGAAGGGAGACCTTTGTCATGCAGTTGGACACAACAGGCTCATCTATCTATACTTATATTAAAGCTGAAGAGTTTTTTTATTGCATTATAAAGCCCAATTCTTGTGGAAGGCTATAGATTACATTAACATCAGGCTAGGGCTCTTCGGAGCCGAGCAAAAAGAAAAAAAGTCAGAAAGATCGCTATGCGAAAACGAAGTGTGACAGCGCGGGCAGGCGATGCGATTCGACGGGGTGGGTTGGGGGAACAAGAAATTTCACTCAGACAAAGGGCAGAAGCTAGTAATAATACCTAATACAAAGTGAATGTAGAATCTCTAAGTTCTGAAAAGCGAAACGGTGAAATAAAAAGCTCTGAATATAACCCATCACCTACTTAGGCATTCAATATTCGTGAATATAGGTACCATAGATAAAGATAAATACGAGCAGTGTAGCTGAGTGTGGCTTAATCATAAGCCCAACCGCACTTCAACTGTCGCAAAAGGACGCCAACTAATTATCAAAGTCCCTTTTAAAGAAAATGGACTATGGTTAAAGACTGTAAAAGCCTTATGGTAGGAGGAAGTACCTAATAAAAAACCTTGTAACTTAGTGATTTGTCTGACCATAATAATAAGCCAATTAACCCTAAAACAGATTAGAGACACTCGGAAGAGATAGTGGGGAATTTTCGCTTCCTGCATTTACTGCAAGGGCGAAGTATTGGAAGAAAAACTCCAATAACAAGTAGGAAACGGAACTGCTTTATGTTCTTTTATTGGTCGCTAGTTTTGTGAGATTACATCTATTGGAGGCTTTATATGTATATGTCGGTAGGGGCAATAAATGGGCACGGGGGTGCAAGGTTACCTATCACACTAAAAATATATTTAAAAAAGAAAGAGGCATTGAAATAGCCCACGGCAAACGGTTTATATAAATTTAAGAGAGGATTTGCTTTGAGATTTTGTACATACTTTGTATTTTGTGGCTAGTGATGTTTTGATTTTTCATCGTTGGCAAGCATTCTGATTAGATGCAGCTAAAATTCAGTAGCTTGTCTTCGAAACCTTTACACAAACCACTTTTATAAAACCGTATGTATTAAACATGTGGCGAAAGTGTGGATGTACAACCTATCATGGGCGTTTGTTTCAGGTGATGAGACGATGTCCCCCGTCAGAAGTGGAAGACATACGCGACTGGTGCCTATAAGGCACTGAAAAGTAAAATACCACCACGACACCTACAACTGACTCTGGTTTAAAGTTAAGCAATTAAGAAGAAGCAAAGCTGCGAGATTGCATCAGGCGAACTTCTTGTTTTCCCTACTGAAAACTATCTTCATTACGCTAGATCCGTGTATCTTCTATCTAAATCGTACAGAAACATTGTTTTGCGACCACACTCGCGCACATACCCTGTTATCCGAACTAGATTTCGTCGTACCTATATGGCAAAACAGTTGGCTCAGCTCCAATCGCTTCCTTTACCGTTTTAAAATTATTTATTCCTAGAAAATAAAATAAATAAAACCATTTTTTTGTTGTTTTTGTATTTTTATAGGTATTTAATTCACACAAACACACGAACTGTCATACATCTCTAATAAATTATTACCCTAACTAACCTATTTGTTAATTTTATACAGAGCTTAGGTTTTAATTACCAGTTTCGTACATATACAGTAGTTACTAAGATTAATCTTAAATACAAACATATACTACAATGTTAAACTACAGTCACTTTGGTGTTATATTGTGGCCTTAATGTCGGCAAAGAACAATGAACAATAACGGTTAAAACGAAAACTTAACATAAAATTAACAAACACAGCCATGATCAATAAATTAACAAATAATATCACAATACAAACTTAACAACAATTCAACGCTTAAAACTATGTAACATTAACAACATTAATTGGTCAACAAAATTATACCAAATGGTAAAAAACAATAGGTGCGTAATGACGATTTTATTCCCGTTTAAACATTTTATTCTCAATGACTTTGGAAACTATTGGTGGATAGGTTTTAATTTTATTACAATTTAACAACACATTTTACTGTGATGGCGGGTAACTGAAGGCTTAAATTAATACTATTGTGTATAGGAAGTAATTGCTTTTACCATAACAAAACTTGATAAAGGGGACAAAACAGTCATTAGGCTAGTAACTAACACTTAACAACATCTATCATGATTGTAACTGATGGGTTAACAGGGCCATTCTAATATTACACTATTACAATATACGCAACGAGATACATGTCTTAAAATATTATTAATATAACAATATTTAGACAATACAATATTTTATAACAGGCAGTTTATAAATGGCCAAAGTCACAATTCATGATAGTGAAAAAATAAGGGCGTCCAAATAGGGTTCCGACCAAAGTGGTCGAAACCCTATAAGAAGGCAAACAACACACGAGATGAAACAATATCAGACACATTACGGTAATAAGGCACAATGTGATTGTTTCAAGAAATAACAGTTTAACAATAAAGTAGAGAAACGAGAGGAAACTGCAGGAAGGAGATGGATTATTTTACAATTGGAATTTAAAATCAAAACAAAGGTAAAACAAAACACGGATTATATCAGAAGGAAAGTGATAAGGCTAAGTAGAAAGAATAGCAAAAAACGAAACAAAAACTTAACATTAAATTAATTGACAAATCAACAAATCAGCAGTGGGATGATGCAGGCTAACAGTAACAGTAACAACAAATTGGGAGGTCAACGTAACGTACCAAACAAAAACTCAACATACTGTCTTAAAGGCATTGATAAGATTACTGAGCTTAGAAATATATAGATCAACAATTTCACAGCTGAAAAGTACCTATGCAAAAAACTATGTAAAATTACCAGATGAATGCAAAGATTATGCAGAGATTGAGATGTTATACGTGAGATAAACAAGAACAATTTTTAGGGATTTTTTAAAAGAATTTTTTTTAAGTCATTGGGAACTTGAAGCTTAAAACAGATTTAGTTATTGAAAAGGTTATGTAGTTCTAAGTGGCTTCTTATACTGGAAATAGAAATAAAATTTCTGAACAAAATAACTTTAAATCGATAGGTAGGTACTCAAATCAGGGATTCGACAAGCCCAAGTGGGTATTAACAAAAACTTAACACTAACAACTTCAAATGAGATATGGGAAACTATTGAAGTGCTTAAAAAACTTGCTAAAACAAATACTTAAGTTGAAATCAACAGACAAATCAACTATTTAGTTCAAACATAAACACAACGTTATAACAAAAAATAAATGGAGGTATGAAAGAAGTTTTTAAAGAGACTTTGGAGGTCTCTTAAGTGGAATTTGAATGTAAATAACCAAACATGCTTTTGGTGATATTAGTGAAGGTGGTAGAAACAAAAAACCGAAAAAAAAGGTAAATAAGTAAGTAATGGTAAAATAAATGTTCAAAACATAATTTTGGACACAAAATTGCTATTTAAGTTAAGTTAACAGGACAGTTAAAAACAAAACAAAAACATAACTTCAAACAGTCAATTCAACTAGGTACTTAGTCCTACGTATTAACAAAAACTTAACAAAGCTGTTAATGAATTGATGAATGTTGATTTTACTCTAATAATAAATGGTTTTTGATCCCAAAGTGGACATAACCATTTTCAAATCTGTAAGGAAATAATAAAAACGTTAATTCAATCTATCAGGATCTGAGTTGACAAAGAAGAGATTTTTGAAAAAACGTTTTAGTTAGAGAAATATCAGGTACCTAATATAGCAGCGCTGGGTAGGGATTATATACCGGAAGTGGAACTGGTTATACAATGCAAACATAAGCCTAACGAAAACAACAGTCAAATCAATGGAGTACAAGTAATAACAAAATTAAATTAAATTGATAGAAGTCATTTTAGTGATATTTAAGTTTTTAAGTGGATGATTTTACCGAAAAAGTAATTGATAACAAAGAACAAAGCAAAAACTTAACTTTAAATCAACAGTAGAACTTGGTAGCTATCTACGTGTTAAACAAAAAAATCAACAAATCTTACAATTAACTTCAACTGAAATAACAACAAAAAATGTAACGATTTTGTGTTCATACGTTAACAAAACAAACATTCAATCGTTTAAACCAACGCTTAATTGACTTGGCTGTTTTGTATTATCTAAAATATTATCGAATGTGTTTGGGCTTTCTATTGAAAAAAAAAACAAAAAAATAACAGTTTTCAAACAAAAACTTAATTTGGCTTATTGAAGTTATAGAATACAATAACAAATAACGGGATTCCATTAACTTACAGTGAATTAACAACAAACTATGAAACAGTTTTAAGTTTATACTCATTGTAACATTAATAATTTAACGAAACAAAAATTCAATCGTTTTAAACCAAAGCTTAATTGACTTGGTTGTTTTGGATTATCTAAAAAGTTATCGAAAGTGATTTGGGCTTACTATTGAATAAACAAAAACTTAACAGTTTCTAAACAAAAACTTAACTTGACACATTGGAATATGATACATCAACAATTAATGACGATCTTCCAGGCCAGCTGGTTCGTCTTAAATTGAAACAAAAACTCAACATTTAAAACTAAAAAAAAAACATGAACACAACATTTTGATGTATTTAACTATGTTTTCGTAGTTAAAAATCGGAAGGAAAACTTTAGAATTTTAGCAGAAGCTATACTCGAATAGCGATTGCTACATGTCAATTGTCAAATATTACTGAAAGTAACAGCTGCATGTGCAAATACAGAATTTTAATCTGGAGCCGAAATTAACAGAAAACAACTAGGTACTATAGTAGAATCCAACAGATGTAACAATAGCAAAAACATGTCCAAAACATGAACAATTGGAACGGTTACAAACAAAACATGAAACGTAACTAAGTTTTGACAACAACACCGATCATTAAGACACTTTCGGTTCAACGTGAACCACTATGCTCATAAAATTTGCTGCAAGTAGGTACTTATCTAACGTCTATCCTAACCTTACTTAATGAAAAGACTTCATTGGTGTTTAAACTAAACATTTTGTATATGTACACATTACCTTACAGGTATTCACTTACTCCCTAAGCCACACGAAAGCCTTAAGTTCTAAGTATTCCTATCCTATCTTTGGGGAGTCTAGAAACGATGATTTGTATTCACCTTGTCTCCTTTGGTTATACATAGTTGATACTGCTGCCAGCCAATGGTAACAAAGCGTTCCTTTTCAGTTGATCCATAAATCGATATTGGAATTTGGTAATTCTGGTCATTTCCGAATTTTGTATCCCTCCTTCCTCTCTCTCTAGTTACTTTAGCCCACATCTGTAACAATTAAAAGTAAAGAAACATTAAGTTGATGTTCAATAAAAAAAAGTTTGTGGTCGTGTTAGATCACAGAATCTCAACCAGACAAAACAAGATAATATTGTAAATAAGAACCCTGCAATGAAAATACACAATACTGAAAGTAACATTAAAACACAACTTGTAACTTACTTTTCTTTTCCGTGGAACTGCTCTGAACTTGAGTTTTGAAGACTTCTCTTACTCGTTCACAGTTTTACCGTTATTTTAACAGTAAATTAACATAACTTTAATTGACAAACTGATAACTTTGACGGTAAGTTATTCGAGCACCACCGGGGGCGCGATGGCGCGATCCCCCGGAGCTGTGCACGGTAGCGCTTTCTATTCGAATATGATTCAATCGGCGGAATTTTGGCCCTTTTATTTGATTCCTGAAATCCCTCCCCATGTGACCGTGGGAGCGCGCGCGCACGTGGACTCCTTGCGTAAGCGCACACAATGGCTGCCTATTCTTTGTACGCATTGATTTCGTCCCCTCGAACGTCTTACCTTCTATCTGTTACCTGTACTTTAGGGGAGAAATCCTGCCCGGTGGGAACTTGTGTAATCGTAACTGAAATTGAATTATTGTAGACGATAATCACACGATTTTATAAGAGGGTTGGCTTATATTTTCACACGGTACAGACTATTGTTATGCAAAATAGTTCTGGAATTACCGTTGGTAGCGTCAGAAATTACCGTTAGTAGGTATACTAGGTACTTCCCTAATACTAATTAAGGTAACAGTAATTACCATACATATAATGCTACCCTGTTGATGCAGGCTGCGCACTTGCAATATTCAGAGCTAATCGACAAAGTTCAGGCTGTACATTACATGTTTAGTGCTAGTGCTGTACAACACCCGCTTCAGCAATATTGGAAGCTCTTCTCAATACATAAAGGAGAAAATTTTAAACAGTGCGCACCTTAACTTTGACCATGATTCTAGAATCGAAGAAATTTTTCGTAGGTTATAAAAAAATTGTTGTTCTATACGTTTTGAACTTTTGACCGCGTTTCTATGAAACAGCTGTTTTTTTTTTTTATAAACGGTTAATTCCCATGGGGTCTAAAATTATATGTTGAATTCATGGATACAGTTTGCGCACTGATTAAATATTTATAAATATTTTTCAAAGACAGAGAAAACAGCACACAGGTATATTCATTATTTCAGTGATAATTTACCTCTTCTTTTAGAAAAAGTTTGCAAAGCAATGAAATAAAAATTACCACTGAAGAATTTTTATACCTGTGCTGGTCTACTTTCCTGCTTGAAACAGAAAATATGACTAACACCTTTTTTAAGGAAAAATACTATCACTTGCGGGTTGCGGTTGTTATCACACTAATATTATAAAGGCGAAAGTTTGTGAGTGTGTTTGTATGCTTGTTACTTCTTCACGTACAAACGGCTGAATGGATTTGGATGAAATTTGGCACACATATAGTTTATAACCAGGATTAATATATAGGATACTTTTCATCCCGATATTCCCACGGGATCGACACTTATGCGGGTGAAACCGCGGGGTGCTGCTAGTACTTAATAAAAACCAATTTAATCTGAGTGAAAACTGAAAAAAAAACTGTTACAACATAATATGTTGTTTGTTGTAGTTGGTTGTTGTTGTTTGTTGTTGTTGTTGTGTGTGTTGTTGTTTATTTTCAGTTTAACATTACGCCTTGTTTCCCTGAAAGGAGAGGCAGAGGTGTATCTATAGTACAGCTAAATTTCGTCAGTTATGTTTATAAGTCCCATGTAATAGCGGGCGAGTCAACGTAAGGTAATTTGTTCATACATATTACAGTCAAAAGTTTAGTTAAAGTTAAACACATTTTGTTCCATAAAATAATAGCTGCTTTCCTGAAAGCTCCTACTTTTACATTGTAACTCTACTATCGTAAGCTGAACATAGTATGAAACATTTTCATACAAAGTTTGTCAAGTACGGCAAAGCGGTGCTCGAAAACTGTTCAGCGTATTTTACCAGAGTTTAATACTAGCATCGAAATCAAAGCTCTACTCGGATTCGAAACCAACGAGTCGTCATACATAATAATTACGAGCAAGTGAAAGCCTACAAAAATCTAATAGGGTGTAAACAAGAGAGGTGAAACTTTAGACTGCGTACGCGACGCAGTACTTACTAGTCATTAATTTGCAGACTGGCACAAAGCTTGACGGGGCTCGCTCGACGATTGACTCGCCCCAAGCCCCAAGTGTTTCGCTGCCGAACAAAAGATCTTTTCAGTGATACCGGAGAACGTGCTTTGCTTAATATAATGACGCCTTTATTTTATTAAGGTAAAAGAGGGTCGGTAATGCAATAATTCTTTGACTTTAACTTGTCCAGAACAACTTAAAAATACTTGGTTTTTGTGCGAAACTAACTGCAGTATTAGTGTTGGCTATTCCGTTTGTTAGACATCAAACTTTATTAGGAACTTAAATTGAAGACTCTAAATCATTCTTAAAACATTATACTTAATTATGAAAAAGATTCAATATCTGTATCAAGAATTTTCGTTTAGTTCGTGATGTAATTAATTTGAGTGTCACTGGAAGACTTTAATCTAAACAATTAATCAGACTCGGGCGCTAGACTTGGAAAAAGACCCGTCTAAGTGGATGTGTCTAAGATAACATTAAGATATTTCGTAAAGTATTTGGGATCGACAGTTTGGAGATCTTCTATTTTGTTCTTTAATGTTATATCTCGACGGTGTCCAACAGCTTCTAAACAACGGACTTCGTAACTTTTAAGCTTATAGTATAGATCGGCTTAAGCGCTATGACTCCTTCAAGGGAGGTATTTTATTCAGTAGTTAGTAATACACACTCAGCTTCATGTGTAAAAATGTTTGTTAAGATGCGCTCAGACAACGTTCTTAATAGTATTGCCGTTTCCATCACAGCGACCCATTCTAGCGCCCCAACACGCCAGCGCGAGCGCCCCAACACGCCAGAACCGTTTCACTTCATATCTATTAAAGGTGGATAGGATACAAATCGATATCCTTGCGGAAGCGACCAGGTGCACGATATCTACCCGCAATACTGTGAAGCTTTCTCACGCTTGCACAAATACAAATACGTTACTGCAATAAGGTAACGCATATTGTTACATGTTACATGCCAATATAACCTATAGGTATATGCCGAATGTAACAGAAATATTACACTGTATTACGATTACTTGTCAGATTTCAACTATTTGGGAATAAAATTGTTGGTACGTTGCTTGTCCAAATTAAGCCGCGTTATGTCGAGCGGATTGGGAACACTATTTCCTGCTGGAGTTTGCTTTGTAGCTGAACCAGTTCTATATTTATTTCGTTTTATTTGTACTTAACTGAATTTCACAGAAACGGACTTTTGTTTTTGTCAACAGTTTAAAATAAAAAAATAACTGGTCTGATTACAAATGATGCAAGAAGGAGTAACTGCACAATGTCAAGAAAGCTTACCCAAAATGTGGACTAAGTTATCATTTTTACTATACCTATACTATAGGTAGGTACCCATTATCTCTGAGTTAACCGAGCATTTCACATTATTCTTTATGGTAAAAAATCTGTGTAATTCTATTATTTTTATTTTGCATAATAACTTTGCAGCACACAACACAACGAACGTCCAAATCTGAGCACTAAATATTTATGTTCTTTTCCCGACCGACATTCATATTAAATAATGAGTGGTAAGCTTTTTATCAATCGACGCAGGTGGAAAAGCTCCATTATGAAAAACGTCATTGCAATATGCATAACGCAGGCGATAGGATTGTTGTGATAACTTCGAGGACGAATGGAGATTATCATGGCTAGCATAAAGCATAAGTATGTGGGGACTGTGTCTCACGTACCCATCCCTTGCATAGTTTTAAGAGTGTAATATTTTTATAGAGGTACTTATTGTAATAATTTTTAGAAAGTTTCATTTTGTGTTTTTCCCACGAATCACATCTGCAAGCGATTTAAGTTATAGGTACTATTGTCTTTCATGATTCTTTACTTTTAGTTAAGGTTCTTCATTGTTCTATTATGTTTAGGTATCTTGTATTGTACCCATTTGCTATTGTTAGTTAAGGTTCATTGTTCTGTTATTTTTATTTGTCTTGTATTGTACCTATTTGCATTTCTCGTGTTTTATTATACTTTTAAAAGGCAAACATTTTGCCGCTTCCTTTGTTTAGGAACTGCAGATGTGGATTTGCCGCGTCCTTTGTTTAGTGAACGGCAGATTTGGGAGAGTTTTGGTTCGGAGCTTCAGTCTGTGCTGAACTACGATCGTGCGAGGTCCTCTCTGACCCCCGATCATATTTTACTCGCCGAAGCTCGCCGTAATAGTTTACGGCGAGCTTCGTGTTTCTATTAGTTTTACTCTTCATGTAACATTATTTAATTTTACCTTTTCGTGTCAAGTGTAACTACTAGCTTTAGTTACTTGATATCGTAATAAATTAATCGCTACTTCTGTGTACAACTTACTTCAGTGTATCACTCGCCCAACACGACCACGAATACCCACAAGTATAATCGGCGTATAAAGTTCCCACTGCTGGGACACAGGCCTCCTCTCTGTGAGAGGGAGTCCGCCAACCCACACCGTGCCCACGTGGTCAGATTTTGGTTCTAGGACATAGTTTTCTCACGATGTTTTCCTTCACCGTTTTGAGAGCAGTGGTGATGTAATTAAATACCTACACAAAATAAAGCGCCTATCTGGCTAGAGTTTTACCATAACTGAACATGAAACTCCTTAATCGTTACCCATTGATTAAGAAAATTGGTAAACGAATTGATGTTCAATGTATAATATTGTTAGAGAAACAGGAAGCTGCTCCTCAGCTTTATGAGACAATCCCTTTGTTACATTTTGCGATGTTTTTCGGAGAGACGGAGCGCTCTTACTTTAGATAATATCAATACTTTGATTAACATTGAGGAACACTTAGGAGGAGGTTTATAGGAGTGATATTTATGTATTAAACATAACAACATACATATGTACATTCAACATGATATCATGATATGATATGATGTGATTTAACATAAGAACTTACGCATATATTCGTATACTAATACCGATTTCTCTTTATTCCAATGTTGTCGGATTGCCATCCAAGATCCACTTTGCTGAAAGGTACAAACTTTTACTCAAAACCCGTCGTGAAAATGTGACCCAGTATAAATTTTCCCTTATTTGTCTGCGGGCGAACATGTCTCTCTTTTCCCCGAACCAATCGAACTGTGGCTATGCACTCGGTTTTTGCTGTGTGCCGTCTATTTGCAATGTTTCCACCGGGAATTATTTTCCTAGCATTCCACTTGTGTCGGTACCCTATATGCTCCGTTTCCTACCTACATCCGGTATTCAATACGTTCCCTTCACCTTCTGGACAGTAAAGGTAAATATACAAGACTTTGTAATACTTAATTTTCTGTTATGTCTATCCAGGGAGTCGTTAAAGAATCTTCAGAAACGTTTTTTTTATGTTAAAGGAGTTTAAAGTGTAAAAAAGACTAATTTTACGCGTTGGTTCACCTTTATGTTCTAGAAAACGGACGCTGTGGAAAATATACCCAGTTTCCTCATGAATTAACATTAATAAGAAGACCAGCCGCGTTCGTTTGCTGTCGCGAGCTTTTGTTGATCGACTGCCCCACCGAGAACAGATAAACAACAGTACATTCAAAAGCTTACATCTAAAGAATCTTCAACATAAACTTGTTCCCATTCCCAGCATCAACCCTTCTCAACAAACTAGCTTCACATACCAATTTATTGAAGTCATAACAAAAGGAGTGGCCTTCGTCCAGTCGTTGCATATGTTTTGGCTATAAATGCGCATGTAACGTCCGGTTACAGGAGGCGGGCGATTCAGACGTGCACCCCGAGGGAAATGCACGTGGGTTACAAAGACAATGAGATCCAACTCGGGCTCAATTTGTAATACCTTCGTGCATTTATTATACCTCTTGTTTACCCTCTTTTGTGTACGTGATTTTTGTTTTGCTAATACCGCTGCCGCGAGCACTTGCAGTACGCGAGTATTTGCAGTGTGATTTTCAACTTCGTCGCGGAAAGGCGTTATTGCGGATATTATTTTTTGTCATTTTAAGACTGAAGGAATTGGGGAAGCCATAGCAAAGCAGTGGGACAGTACAGCTTGCTAAACAAAAAAAACCGAAGATTTGTTTATTATAAGATCAATTAAGTCAGTCAGCTTTGATTGTTTTGTTCATAATCTTACCTAAACCCAACTCTATAAGTATAAAGAGGATTAAGTAAGACTACGAAAATTTCATCCAAGCTCACATAAAGCTAAAGTAAAACCAACTTAGTTTAGTTTCCGTAATAATCCACGCTTAGGAATCATTAATATTAAATCGTTAACAATACTTCCAAACATTATTAATCGTAATTACGTCTTATAATACATTTACGATTAATTAACAATAATGGCTCAAGTTATTATTACAATTAAGAAGTAGGTATAGATCACGGACATCTATGGTACCTATATGTAGATGCTAATAGTTTCATTACATATATCGTTAGAATAATCATTAGAAAATCAAGAGAATGTTAACAGGTAACCTATTAATAGGAAAACCCGACGTAGTCTTGAAATTCTAGACTATAGTCCATTCAGAAAATAACAAGTAATATTGTGTGCATAAATATAAAAATACTTACTAGTATTTTTTTCTGTATTAAATAATTATTAAATTATCTTCTCCTTTAGAATATTTAGCGACAACTTGACTGAAATTATTCAGCAAGAAATCGATCTTGATATTTCAGTCAGTTGCTGGTCTACGTACTTAAGAGATACATGGCAGACGAAGATAAAGCGGATGTAAGTACCTACCTATGAAGTTTTTACCTCCATAAGATAGTAGCTTATGGTTTCGTGTCTTCTATCAAATAAATTTAAGTAGGTACCTACCGTGCCGAAATTGCCAAAACAGAGCACTTATGAAATTATTTTGTGCCTGTTTGTGAAAGCCGATTTTCTATAAGAAGAAGGAAAAGAGAGGACTACAATACAGAAAAATATTGAGCAAAACAGCGGACAAATTATACGAAATAAAGTACATAATAAATAAAATGTGCTACACAGCACATAATATTTTATAGTCAGCACGTAAATTCTAAAATTTTTCGTCGACGTAAAGTTTTGCTGTTGAGAAAAGATTCTTAGGCAAAAGTGATACAAATGTGTGCCTATGTTTGTACTGTTGAAGTACTTATACAAAATATGAAATTAAGGAATTATCTCTTTTCCTAAGTGACCCTTACAGAGTTACCTATGGCACCCTAATTGCGTAACACACTATTGATCTCATTTAAAGCAAAGCAAGCATTTTGCTAATCCAATGCTTCATATGTAAAAAAAGCTACTTTACAACGTAAATAACGCAATGAATTTAGTTGAACTGACAAACTGAAATGGCTTGCATTTTGTCAGTTCAACTACATTCATTATGCTACTGATAGTATGTTACCCCGCTGGTTATTGCTCACGATCTAATAAAGTTGTAGAACATGCTATGCCCATTTAAAAAAAAAAACATAAATTTGTATGCCTTACTGAACGAAAATTACAGGCTTTCCTACTTCCTATAAGGCAAAACAAAACTCCTTAAATACTGTAACTACTTAGCTTTTTGTTAATTATAAAATCACCCTGAATAAACGAAAAATCTAAGGAAACGATAAGTAGGTACATCTTGTTATCATTTCATCTTTCAAATTGCTCTACGTGTTCAAGATCATAATAATATAATATTTCATGATCGTATATCTTACAAAGTTTTATGTAGGAGATTGGTAGGATTTATCTAAGACGGGGACACGGGAAGTTCGGGAATGGTGGCAGCCGATTATCATAACCCGCTTCACTGCCAAATCCTTTCCGAAAACAGATCCCGGTGTATGGCGAGAATAATAAAATTCGAAATTGATTAATGCGAATCTTTCTTGTGTTTCTTTTTATATCTGAAGACATTTTTATATTCGTTAAATAGAAATTTAATAAACCAATTTCGCTTAAGGAAAGTTTCACACTACAAAATCTTTAACAAAGCGAAGTTGCCCTGATTGAATACGTAACTTTAGGTGCTGAAGCGAACCCGTGCAAGCGGCGTGGCGCACTTCCCAATGAGTTTTGTTTAATACATCTCCTCACAAGGCGGAGCACCTCTCCTCAATTATTTACACACACATTCGCTTTCTGACCCCCGTTCTTTTCATGTGGGACAAAAGCGAATTCAGGTCGTGGCAACAACGGAAAGATTGCAAAGGACATACCTATGTAGAGTATAGACGAGGTTGTGAGGTGAGCTTTAAGCTTTTAATATTAAGCGCCCAGAACGCGGCCGGGACAACTTTATTACGCGATGCCGTCACATGCAAAGGACTAAATACCTACCTATAACATTATTACAGCAAGGCAAACGCGATATCGCGCTGTTGGCATTCTTCTATACTATATAGGTGTTTTTGTTTTACACCCGTGCAAGTGTTCCGGAAATAAAACAATTGGTCCAAATACGCTCGTTTTATTCGTGCGTAAACACACCTTCGTGCTAAGTGCGACGGCGACTTTTCAATAGAATAAACAATAAGAAACATAGTCCATGCCTCGGGCAGCATAAACTCGGTAAGTAATATAACTTCCTGCATAGCCGATAAAAATGAACTAGTTTCCTAAGTAAGGTCCTAATTAAAATCAGTTGAAAAACGAAATGTATCTAAGTACATGTAACTTAACAAAGGCACAGCTGTGCCCACGAGAGCAACAAAAGTCATACAGTTCAAGCAGGTGTGCGAGAAATAAGCCCAAAAACATACATTATTAAAACCAAGATTCTCACAAAAGCAACAATTGATTGACAAGATTTGATAGACTGCTCAAGACTTTACAAGGAAGTCATTCCGCCGTCAATGCGAGTACCAGTAAACGGGTTTCTTTTATCACCGAAATCCCATGTAAAACTGTTTATGTGAATCAAAAAACACGGTACGTCGTACTCTCCCCTGTTCGACACCGCTGCGGAATAACCTCGGAGTCCTTTTCAAATTCGCCCTTATTCTGTGCGCCCGATTGAACGTAGGTTTTTTATAGCGCGGATACAGTAATCTAGTTCAGGTGTGCTCTCGAAAAATCCTCTCGGATCTGAGGTCGCATAGGTTTTCCGTTTTTATTGCATATTGAGACGTACTATTCTTCAGGTATCCCGCCCCGTGTTATATAGAGGTCGCTCGCCGTTAAACTATTTGATACGAAATTTTGGGACAAGCCATGCATTATCGTACGCGAATAAACTTGAGATGTTTTAGGTGACAGAACTGTAGTCAAAAAAATACTTATATAATACACGTTCCTGTGTAAAGAAAGCTCGCTCCTGAATATGTATAACCTTAGAATTTTTTTCCAAGCTTTTACAAAATTTAACGTTCTCACAGATAACGGTTTCTTTACCAAAAAAAATCGTTTTCTAAAATATAGGTAAGATATTCCATATAGTTCTTCTGAGAAGAACTTTAATAATGATAATGTTATAAAAAATATAGACAAACGGGTAAATTAATTCGTATTTACTGTTCAGAGGTTCGTTTTCTAAGAACATAGGTAGGTAAGTAGGTAGTCATATAGAAGGCAGTGCGAGTTGGAATGTGGCATTAACTAGCTAGTGATTTAAATATTAAACTCAGACAAATAACTTTCAATAATATTTAGACATAACCTTCAGAAACTAGTGACCGTTTTTGTAGGCCATAAAATAAACACATCCACAAATTATTTTATTAGACATTGCAATGCAAACTTGTTAATACGGAAATACAAATTAAACTTTAAGCACGCAATTATTATAATAGAACTTATTCCAATTTTAGTTTCATTTCTCACGGAATAATTAAAACATAAATCTGCAGTGACAAAGCTAAAGTGCAGCTAAATGTTTTCATTAGTTTCTCTCGTATTTTTGAATCTACTTTACAGATAGTCGGTCGGTCCCCTAAAGAGTTCGCACTGATATCGTGGGAAGCACAGCGAAGGCGCAAGGTGTATCTATAATTCGCTTTTTATTCAACCAGCTGGCAACGACTCGAATAAAATTGCACGATTTCGGCGCTGCATTTTAAGCAAAAACCTTCTTTTACAATGCGCAATGCCGATGTATCACGGCGGACTGCCTTGGTTTCAACAATCCATTTTTATATATTTATAATGTTTCCGCTTTATTCAAACTCGCAGCATTATTTATTTTTTCTTATGTTCTACCTAATTTCACATTTGAATTTACTATCGATAAACAGATCCAAGTTCAAACGTTACATAATTAAAATCCTATTGTATTCAAAACCAGTTTTTTTTAACTATTTCTCAGCTATTTTAAATTCCAACACAAGAAGTTCGAGCGTGAATTATCATAATAAATAGGTGTCTGTTGGACGGTGTTCAGTATTGAAATCGAATTCGTCGTCATCTCGGGATCGTTATTGTAAAAGCATTATCTGGGATCGAGAGTTCGGGACTAGAATATAAATGTTGGGATCGCACGAACGTTTAGAGCAATATGTCAGTTGGGAACAGTCGAGGTGTCTGTCATCCGGTCCTTCGCTGCAACTACTTTCCGGACTATCTCTGCAGGATGATTGACAATCCTCCTGATACCCACGTCATAGCGATCCCTTACCGTAAAGTGTGACGAATGCCCGGCTACTTGAATTAGATACTGATAGTGTCATTACTTGCAAACCGAGGGCCGATGACGGAGAGATTTATATTAACAGTTAGGTACATCCGAAAAATGATTTTCTCAGGAAATGCGGTCACCTGCCGCAAATGCGACAAGCTTTTTCGTTTACGGCGTGTACTATAGGGATTGATGGCATTACTTAGTATTACTGTGAAACCTTACTTTGTACTTTAATTCATCGAGTTTTATTTGAGCAAAACATCTACTTTCATTCACTTACTGACAGACATCGCACAGCCTAAACCGCTGTACCTACAAGCGTGAAATTTTGCAGAAGTATCACACTATGGCACTAATATTATAAAGGCGAATGATTGTGAGTGTGTTTGTATGTTTGTTACTTCTTCACGCAAAAACTACTAAACGGATTGGGATGAAATTTAGCACAAAGGTGGTTTATATCCCATAGAATAGTTTTTATCCCGATATTCCCACGGGATCGAAACTTATGCGGATGGTACCGTAGGGCGCAGCTAGTTCCTTATAAAATGAAGGTGAACACTAAGGAAAGATTTTTTTAACATCGCCTTAAACGGTCAAATAGGGGGTGAAAATTTGTATGGAAGTTCTTCATTATTGCCGATGGGAAATCCTATTATATCGAGCACACGACTTGTTCTGAATAAAAATATTAATCAAGTGTCAATGCTCAGTGCGGACGCGTGCCGCCCGCATACCCACAGCATTATTTTGTCACCGACAGCAAAGTCCTGCCGGAGTATTCACACGTTTTTTTAATTCATAGAATATTGATCCGAAGTTGACAACGGTTTGAATAATTTATAATTTTTCTCATAATGAAATACCTAAGGATACTTATTTTAACGTACCGAGGATTTATATTTTAAAATGTAAAGTAAAGCAATATTAATTATTGCATAGGAAGCTCTAAGCTATAGAGCTTAGAGGAATGAGAACACCTCTCATTCCTCTAAGCTCTCCATCCATACCTAAATCTCGATTGAATATCTATGTATTCATGAAATTCTTAAAAATATTGTATTATTTACTAGATAATAGATCTCTAATAGCAATGATTCTTTGGAATGCAAAACTGTTAATATAAGGGTTTAATTTCAGAGAACACCTACAATAAATGCCAACCCATCTATTATTTAATTAAGATCTATCTTGTCAGGTTTCAGGCGGTGTGTTACAGCGGGCTACGTTGGTGCTACGATGGTGCTACGATGCTACGAGGTGCTACACAGCTTTGATTTTAGGAAATCTAGTCGAGCTGCGAGATACGATGACGTCAACCGACATGTGCCATCGCATGTCACATGCGGGTGGCGCGCGTGCCAAACCACTTTCGTTAATCGTTTCCCAACATAACTGCTCCCCTATCACTCTATAATATACGAATGTTTTGAAACTCATACGAGTAGAATGAAAATTTGCGACTTTAGATCAAGAGTTTTTTCAATTATATAATTTAGGTACGTAATGTAATCGGGAATGACACATTTTAACGGTACGTAATGCGATTTATTTTACATAACTCATTAGAAATGTAACCTTTTAGTAAAAAACTCTTGTCCGTTATACCGGTTACATTCAGTCAGTTTCTCTCAGAAAAGATAAGTGATATGCGCCTCTGTGAGAACGTTTTTAGTTGACCTTGTGCTCCAAGAACTCTATGGAAACAAGACCGGTATAACTTATTCAAATTTTACGTGTATCTCAGAGTTACGACGACAGTTAACAAAAATATAAAAGAAACTGCCACACAAACGCAAAAGACGTTATCCCATGATCACCCCAACCCTTCGCACGTTAAACATATACGGAGACACCTTAGGTACGCCTCGATATCTGCGAGGTCATCCTTGAGATCACAACCGTTAAATAAATCCGGCTAATCGCTGCAGCACGGGATCCTCTCGCATTGTCCAGGCGTTGAATGCCTTCATTGTCTACAGAAGGTACCGGAACTCCCGGTGACACAACGTCGTAACCGCTACAACGAGTGCAAACATTTTTTATTCAAAAGCAAGGGGACTAAGAATGGAATTTTAAAGGATCCGTACAAGAAAAGCTTGCACAAAACATACTAAGGTAGACAAGACTGATGTAACGGTCGGTGGCAAGTTTGCGCACGTGCTGAGGCCGGCTGCGTCGCGTCTTGGTTGTTGTAACATAAAAAATATTGTACCAAACATAAAGAATACGGTTATGGGCTCTTTGTATAATATCGGAAGGTACTGATGATAACACTGTTTATTTTTATTCACGGTAATATAATAAAAAATAAGGTTCGACAGGCCCTGCGGAGATTTAGAGAATTAGGCACATTGGGCACACAGGAAGTTGTTCCGAATAAAATCTAGCGTTTATGACTAAAACGATGCGTTAACTAGGTACTATTAGCTAAAAACTTCAAGCGATAAAAAGCATAACGTTATCATTGAAGCCAAACCCGACGGACCCGATAATCGTTCATAGATAAGGGAAATACCCTTTAGTTTACGATCGATGTCTATGTAGATATGAGGGTGACTATAGATACCGTTAGACCGCAAGTAGGTATACAGCAAGTAGGTACCTAGGTACTATTCTGGTAAATCACTATACTTACACAAACTTGCTGCCTCAAAACGTAATATTACGTTCTCATAAAAATCAAAACGAACATTATTCTTACTGCATCGTAAGCGTAAACATGTGCCCGCAACAGTATATTCTACGTCGAAAGTTATTGTATATTTTTTATAGAGCCAGTAAAGTCGGTTTGCTCGATAGATGGCTCAATGATAAAGACAGTTGGAAAGGTCTGATTTCTTTGTCGGGAAGACTACACGGCATTGACAATATTTGGAGCGGAAGATTTTGTGATTTATGTTTTTCTTCGCTTATAAAATAAATATGCTTTAGAACCGTCTACGGAGTCTTGGCAATTGCAAAAGCTCGTTCGTCGGAAATAGGCATGCGACAGGGAACATTTTTTTGTAGGAACGTGTCGCACATAAATCTAGATGCTTATTCTGGGAGGACTGAATCTAAAGCATTTATCTAACGTAGTTTGGGTCTTTTTTCAGTGGTTAGAGCTTCGGGTTGCTTTGAGAATTAGTAATTAAAGCCGGACATAATCGTGGCTTAACACCAACTATTTCTTTTTTTTTTATTAAATCAACACTAATACCAGCTTCAAGCTTGTTATTGTCCCACTGTAGGGCAAAGGCCTCTTCTAATACAGAGAAGGCACGACTTATTATTAATATATTGTAGTGAAAACTTCTTTAAGCGCGTTGGGAATTTTTTCAAATGGGAAAAACCCACTGTTACTGTAAGCGACACCGCGCGTGTTTTGTTTACAAGACGATTAAAAAAATACCCGCTTCGGATGTGTTCGGCTTTCCTCGGGATGTACTCGGTTTAATGTTTATCCGATATTGTTTGTGTTTTGTTTTCACTTCTGTCGGCACTCCCGGAGTGCAACTGTTATTTTTATACTTAATTGATATGGTCACGTTGGTGCTTGTCCGGTTTTGAACCCATATCTCCGTGCATGAGGGGCGCGGCCATAACCGCTGGCCCAACATAATCTAAAAAGAAAAGCACCGTAAGGAAATTCACATGTCCTAGAACCAAAAATTCAAAAATATGATAAAGCCGTTTTGACCCACCGCCAGCGGCGGCATGGTAACGCCCAGCCGTGGGAACGGGAAAAGTAATAGGCTGAGATTATAGATTTGGTACAGAGAATAAAGAGTTACAGACTATTTTTAACCAACTTCAAAAAGGAGGAGCCAGGAGGTTCGCATCTGTTCTCTTCTTTTTAATTCATGAACCATTCTGCTCTATCTAACTATGTATATCGAATAATAATAATAAATAATATGGCATAAACGGCGGGCGTTTTGGAGGACTGTTTTTTTGTAATTTTGACGTTCGAAAAGTGCTGATTCGGTCAGTGGGTTGTTTAGGCCTCTTAGGGGCGTCTCAGCCTAGTTTGAATAAATGACTTTAGATTTTGATTTTGAGTGTCTTCTCCCAATCATGCAAGACATCATTTTGTATTTAAGTACAGACGCCACCACAAGTTCAATCCAGTCCATCAAGTTACCCGAAACTGTCAAATTTTCACAATCAACCTTGAACTTTATACTGTAGCAATAAAGTTGAAAATCTATTAAAGAAATTTGACAGATTGTAGTAGCTTGATGTGCTGACGTCAGTACAACAAACAAAAATAATAATATACCTATTAAGACACTAAGGCCATGACAAAAAGTAGTAAGTCCAGTAGGTAGGTACTTATAAAAATAGGTAGGTACGTAGGTACATACAATCAAATACCTAATCTGAACCCTATAAACAAATCCATTTAATTTTTATAATATACTTAGCGTCTAGACTACTTACGTTGCGATTAAATTACAAGGGTAATTCCTACAAGCACTACAAGTCCTTGCGTAGGCCCACTTACCTACATCTCACCTTTGACTGGTGTCACAGTATAAATAAAGACATACAGTATTGTATCTCGGCCGTAACCTTGATGTAAATGCCTACAGCCGCGCGGTACGTAAACATGCGATAGGGCTGCCCGCCTCCAGTATTTTAATTACATTTGCCTACTTTGTGTTTCCATTTAGTTTTGTTATTGTATTTTACTGTGTGTACATAAATAATAAAATAAATATACCTACTTCTTTTTATATAAACAAATAAAATACTTTGTGAATTGAATAGGAAGTGTTTAATAAAAATGCGTGTTGTTTTGATCGCCGCCGCACGACTCCAGCTAGTGAGCAGCGCGCTGTTGCTATTCAAATTTCGAACTAATCGCCGCGCGGCGCCAGTCAGTAGGCAGCGCTAGCGCGCTGTTAAAATGGCGGGAAAGCAAGTGTGCATTCACAGATTGATTTTATTTAAAATTAAAAAAAAAAACAGTTTATTCGGTAATTTAAAAACTTGGCTGCATGCTCTAGTGTCTTTGCCAACATTTTCACGCAGCCACGGCAGAAAATAATCCTCGCGCCATTTTTCTCAAATTTTCTTTTCTTTGTAGGTACTTTTTTTTTTTTTAATCTTTATTTATTAGAAGGGTTTTATCACTTAGTGATAATGTCACCCCCGTCGCGTAACAGAAAACATTTAACAACTTAAACTAAACAATGGGTAATTAACATTTACTTAATATTATAATTATTAATATGACCTAATTAATAGTGTTGTCCCTATTCGTTTTGGTAGACAACGAACAACAGTCGACACAACATCCTAGCCTCCTCCGACAGAGGGGACGCTAGGATGCTGTTACACGCACCCACTTCGAATCCCCCACCAAGCGAATTTTGTCTATCGTGTGCGTTCCGTTCACATTCCATCAGCACGTGGTAAATATCCTCAATCACCCCACAAACTTCGCAGTTTGGCGAGGCACTTTTATCCATTAAATATTTAAACTTATTTGATGGAATGTGGCCTGAACGCATCCTCAACAGAGCTACTACATGTTTCCTATCTATCTCCCTTCCTTCAAACCATGGGTAACGAAGCGGTTCAGACTGGATGGTTTTATACCAGATTCCCTTTAACTTTGATCGTTCATCAAAATATTCGTGCCATCTTTGTCTGCATAGATCTTTGACATGGCCAAGCCAATCTGAGTATAACGGTGTGCATGTGTAATTAATACCCTCATACGATGCTTGTTGGGCTGCTAAGTCTGCTTCTTCGTTACCCACGATTCCAATGTGTGAGGGAATCCATTGAATGGTGACGGTTTTATTCATAGACTGCATCTTACAAATTGAGTCCAAAATAATTATGGCTATCGGGATCCCTCGAAGAGTCGAGGGTACTTGTAGGTACTTGTATTGTGAAATGTTTTATTTTTTCTGTTTCCTCGCAAATGTGTTAAAAAACGTCGTACGATATACGTGCGTATTGGTTATAACATCTTAACGCACTACTATCGTAATGTACTATTACAGAATTATAATCATTAAAGTCATCAACACAACTCTCTAAGACCATGTAAGTCCAAAGAATGATGATTTCATGAAACAGTTATTCTTATTACAGTAACAGTTATTCAATAAAAATAATTAATTTTATTCATAAAAGTATGCAATCATTTCATTAATGTTTTGTTTAAATGATGTTGTCACGTTAAACTATCGGCCGTAAATCGACTTTACAGACAACCAATTTTTTTCTAGTATTATTCATACACACAGTACAATAAGCAACTATTATTAATAATAAAAACCACGTCTTTACTTTAAATTATACAAACTAACAAAACACACATGCCCCGAGGTTTTAACACAAGCGTACCTACCGTATAATGATTCATGAACCGCCTATAACTACCTATTTCACTCGTGTCTATCACTTTCCTTTACTTTAATCACTTTATTTATTAATCCAGACATCTTTTTTTCCGGAGGTAATAGGAAATACTTATCCATTAAAAAGACACACATTATGTACCTACCCACTAGTAAGTAAAATAGTCTTACCTTTCAGAGTTTCCAGGCAATGTAAAAAAAGCTATCTCTGGATGCGTTATTGACGAATTCATGCAACCAAAAACAGCACAATATCGCCTACTCGTCATATTAAATATGTACTTGAACTTATTTTTAGTGAAAAAATCGCGCGGTTATTGTTAAAAAAAACAACACACCGTCCGTTCGTCACTGCGGCACAGTCGCGACTGTCTGCATGCTGAGCGCATGCCGTGGTCGAGGCGCGTAGGTATAGCTCGCGTTTCGTCCGTTTGTATGAAGACGACGTACTGTATGTCTTATTTATACTGTGCTGGTGTGTAGTACGTAAGTGGTAAGTACCTGTGTAAGCCGAGCCGACGATCATTTATGTGGTACCTACCTATTGGTTTTGTATCAGTAGAATCATTAATAGGTACCTATCCATCACTACAACAGTACCTCTCGTTAGAGAGCAGTAGTAATAATTATATTCCTTGAACGGTACTTACAAGGATCCTATAGCGCTGCTCAAAATTGAAACTAACACCGGCATCTTGTTTTTTTATTTAAATATATTTCAAGTGACATTTCACAAAACAATTACATAAGGCGGGTTGTTTCACGTCCACTTGACGCACGCGTACCTACCTATACGTCAAAAATAGCGCTAACTATTGTCAAACCAAAAAAAGCGTTGTTTCCGTAGACTGAGCGCTAGGTGGCAGCACTGACACGTAAGGTCCAGGCATCTGTCAAAGAGCCTATATTTTCGGGAACCAGCAATGCACAACACAGCAATGCACGGCACGAGAACGCACGACATTGGAATGAACGTGTTTTGAATTCCAATGACGTACATTGTCATGTCGCGCATTCTCGGCCCGGACCAAGAGTGTCCGGCTTGATAATGTACAGCACGGGAATTGGAATCAAAACAAACAGTGACGTCACAATAAAAAAGTAAAAAGCCATGTGAAACTAGGGATGAGATTTTGATTGATTAAGGATTGATTTTGATTGATTTTGTTTCATTTGACGTGTGGTTGACGTTCTGGAAGAAAACAAAAGTTAATGAAATACTTAATAATAACATCAGCAACGTGCAAGCGTTTTCAACAAGAAATTATATTTCATTTGTGATCTTGAGATGTTGCAAAATGTTTGGCAAGTAGGTAAGTGCCTATGCTATTACAAATTACAACATCATTGGTGTAAGTACGTAAGTAATACGGAAGTTTTAATAACAGCATCACAACAATTTCTCCATGAGCAACAGTGCCGGCAGTCTCGACAGAGATAACGACAAAATCGTTAACTTTTGATCGCTGATTACTAACGAATAAATGCGGTTGCATTATCGGTGCTTACGGAAAACGTAAGTCTCCACATCCAAGATGCGATTCTCGCAAGCATCATTATTGCAACTGAATGTTTTCATTGATAATTTTGCAATCGAAAGTTAACGATTTTGTCGTTATCTCTGTCGAGACTGCCGGCCCTCGTTATTAAGAGCTGTTTACTAACCCATCTCAATAGCATTATTCTCTATGATTCTTTCCGTAACTTACAAATGGTCTCAATTATGATACCTTAGATTATCAGTGTGTAAATTATTAGAGCTCATAAAACTGGGGGCTGTCAGTTTGGTCCCTTTGGCTTTGTGATGTAATTAGTCAATCCTTGTAGGTACTCTATATTATGTATGTAGGTCCTTACTATCTGACAAAAGATCTACAACATAAGACATACCTAGCTTTAATACATACATACTTATTAAAAATAGTAATACATAAGTAGGTACATACTATATCTATACCTACGTGCTAGCAAAGTGTAGCTATGAAAAAATTTCATCAGTGTTTATTTTATTAAAACTAGTAATTTTGTAGAAGGTGCCTTTAGCTGCCATCTTAATAACTTTCTAATTAATCATATTTATTTTTAGATTTTCACTGCAATCATAAGATGTGTGCGACTCACACTTGATGGAGATAATTAAAAAAGGAATGAAATATTTGCCCCAAACATAGTCCATACCACTATTGTGTTGCTGCTTGCTGCTCAAGAGGACCGCAAGCCTGACATAGAATTCCATTACATTATATATATTATATGGTTTCATCGCAGAAGAAATGAACACTTTAGTAAAAAGTTAATTGGTTATATCTAGTCAAAGCTGCCCTGAATTACATACCTAACTGCTAAGGCAAAAGAAATACCTACTATGAAACAAATTCAAGAATAACATCAGCAACCAGGACCATAATAAATTGGATAAACTAAATTATGGGCGCAACCAGAGTTATGAAGATTAAGTGTGGAGACAGTTATTATGAAAGTGGCAAAGTAAATTATTATCGGGATAGCATTATAGTTACTGCTCTATGAATGCTAAAGCTTATCTCTCTATCTAAAATAATCAAAAAAACCAACTAGGTAATACTTATATTTTTGATCCTTGACGGATAATAATAGAATAGCCTTTAAAATAGTAGGTACCACCTACTAATTGTTTATTATATAATTTTATTTGTAATTAAATTAATTATATATTTAATTTCATTGTCTTTTTTTCACTCTTCCTCGTCTGTAGTAGGTACGTCCTGCAGGATAGTCCTTTCCCTTGTTCTCCACACACATCCCGCGACCACATAAATCATCTCTTCTCTATTTGTAGCTTGCTTCTTTCCATGATACATAAAAGTAAAATTAAATAAACAAAAATGCAGTATAAATATTATCATCATCATATCAGCCATAGGAAGTCCACTATTGAACATGGGCCTCCTCAATATAATCTTAATATATATAAATTACGTGTCACGTTGTTTGTCTGCGATGGACTCCTAAACTACTTAACCGATTTTAATCAAATTTGTACACAGTGTTCAGTTAGATTCAACTTGAAAGATAGGATAGCTTGCATCTCTATTTATGATCCGCAGACGAAGTTGCGCGGGTCATTTAGTAGTCTATACTTATTAATTACCTAAGTAAGAAAGACCAATTTAACCTCTAGACCTTGTGGTGCACCTTGGCGGAGGCCTATGTCAAGCAGTGGACTGCAATTATGATGATGATGAACCAGTAGCTATTTTTATTAGATCATCAACAAATTAACAGCCTCCATGCGATCCGAGGTTCTGGATTCGATTACCGGTGGGGATGGGGACACTGTCTCATAAAAATATCTTTAAGGGACTGTTCCAAGTTTAGTTAGGGCATTGCAGGTTAAAATCACCTGATTGTTTAGAAAGTAAGATGATTCCGTGCTTCGGATTCGGAGTGCACGTTACTGTCGGTCCTGGTTATTTTCTACGCGATGTAGACGAAACAGAGCCACAATGTTTCCTAGTTTTAATGCATGTTATAATCTCGCCGAAGTTTAAGTCACTAAGGAAAGCCCTAATGTTAATTCTGTATGAAAAACTTCATTCAAATCCAGTGGCGTAGCGTGCCTTGGCGGGGCCCCGTATAAAAATTTGTTTGGGGGCCCTTAGGAAGGGTAAAGATTTCGCACAAAAGAAAAAAAAAATGTTTGCATATAATTAAAAGAAATATGTAATTATATTCATCATAATTATCTATCTGTCACTTATTCCAAATTTATTAATTTTTGTATTTATTAATTTTGGCTTACGCACGTTGGGGCCCCCCGTGGCCCGGGGGCCCCATATAAATTGATACGGCAGATACGGCGGTAGCTACGCCCCTGTTCAAATCTGTCCAGTAGTACCTACTGGATATAGAATGGTTGAATGGTATGTACTAAATGCGGTTTCCAGCCCGATTTTCATTAGAAACAATGTTGAAGATCACGATAGATGACCAATCAAGACCTGTTTGTCTTATTTTTGGATTTCAAAGTTAAGAACTTTAATATAACTAAGTAGGTGGGTCAATGACCGATAGCACGACCATAACTAGCACTTACACAGTTACCTACACTATAGTAGAGGTCAGCGTGCACGCACCGCTCGGCTCACTCGTCCGGTGATCCAAGCAACCGAATTAAGTGTCACTACTAAGCAAAAATTTAAGGAACACCCATCTTTTAAACATTGTCGGATAGCACAGGCTCCATTAATTTGTACTATATTGCCAGATTGAACTATTACCGACAAATTGTGCCTTTTTATGGTCGGGGTGTTAGTTGTGTCGCAATTTTGTAGCATCGTATTAACATTTATCGATATTTTGTGCGTCGACATAACGTATTCTACTCGTGTGGGAGATGCTCTTTGGCGGCGCCTCTAGGCTCAGGCCTTAGAGGGCCTTGATCTGGGCAGGAGGCCTACCAACATTACACAATGTGAATGCTTCAGGGTAGCTATTTTGATTACGTTTTTTGCAATTTGCAGGCTAGGTTGTATGTTGATGGAAATGTTGTTCGCGGATGTCCCTCCAAGTTCATATAATTCGAGGAATGACTTTGACCTCGAAAAAGTCGTTCCTCGAGTTATATGAACTTAGGGTATTGATTTTGATGATTATAATTCTGTAACTACATACGTCTTACACCTGCAAATAGCAAAAAAAACGTAAGAAAATTTGAATTTCGCGGGCTACCCTGACGCTTTCACCTTAAGGGTAAATGATAGCTTTAACTCATCATCATTTCAGCCGAAAGACGTCCACTGCTGGACATAGGCCTCCCCCAAGTGTGTAGCTTTATCTATCGCTTTATATTAGATCGTTGTCCATAAATAAATAAAAGATAAATAAAAACTATAAATTAGGTATCATGTTATAATTTACTAAATAGGTACTTTACATTGTTACATTTTATGTAAATTGATTAGGAATTGATTATTATAAATGTCGGCAGGTAGGTACTTCTGGCTTTATGGCTGGTAGGCCGTCCGTGCTACGTAGGTAGGTACTGCTGCTTCCAGGATTGGGAACCATGGTATTCAGAATTCTGTAATGCACAAACCACAAATTGTATTCCAAAAACATTAGCTTTGTGCGGTCGAGTTATTTCAATCAACATACAACCTAGCACTGGCCTGCAAATTGCAAAAAACGAAAGAAAATTTAAATTTCGCGGGCTGGTTGAAGCCAATCACCTTATCGGGTAATCGGCGTGATTGCAATAATAAAACTAGGAGCTTTTTTTCTTCGTGGTCCATAAAATACTGGAAAATTCCGTGGTTCCTTCTTTTTTTCTTCGTGTTCCTATATTACGACCGTATTTATCCTATGGGCGGCATGAGCACCGGGCCGTAGGCCGACGTAGGAGGCCGGCGGAAGCCCGGCACTTCGGGGACAGAAGATGGATGGAGTACCTACAATTTGTATTTCTTGGAGGAACCACGGGCAAAAAAAATACTCGCGGTCCCTTTCCAGGGACTAAGGGACCGGGACCACGGGTAAAAAAGGACCGAATCTATTATTAATCTGTGACCGACTATGAAAAAGACTACCGTAGCTTCGTAAATTCTTAAATCTCTAAAAGGCTAATTCTTAAAATGGCCAATTCGTGAGGTTCGTATTATTCTCGTAACTAAAAGAGCTATACTTAGTAGGTAATTATAAATGCCAACTCAAAAATAAACTAATACCTATATTTTAAAAAAATTGTGAATGGTATTAGGGCGGTGCCTTCCTCCTTTTACGGGCTTAGGACCGTCACATTTGTGCATGCTATTCTCTGGGGCGCAGAAACATTTTACATAAAAAAAGTAATACGTAGATGGTATTTACTTATCAGCGGAGTATGAAAATTTAAGGTTCAGTACTTGCATGGTACCGTGGCCTTGCCACAGATCGTACTTTCTAAATCATTACCCTGATGGTGGCCCTGCCAGAGTCATTACACATGTCGCAAGACTCGTTCTGATATCTATGGGTGCGCCGGTGGCGCTTGATGGAGTTGGTGGGGCGCGCTTCAGTTAATTCTCGTTTGGCAAGCGGTCATCGCGCGTTTTGCGATACGTAGGTACCTACGTAGCTATACAGTGTTGTATCGTGTTATGCTTCAACCAGCCCGCGAAATTCAAATTTTCTTTTGGTTTTTGCTATTTGCAGGCCAGTGCTAGGTTGTATGTTGATGTTATTTTGATTCGCGGCTGTAAGACGTATGTATAGTTACAGAATTAAAATCATCAATAAAATCCTCCAACGTAATAATGGTGTAGGAACAAAAAAAAAAACAGAAAAAATCGTTTATGCACCATTATGAACTTGGAGGGTTGTATTGATGACTAGCTTTTGCCCGCGGCTTCGCCCGCGTGGAGGTCGATAATTGTCCCACGGTATAATTCTTTCATCCCCTATTTTATCCCGTTAGGCGTGGAATTTATCAAAATCCTTTCTTAGGGGATGCCTACATCATAGTAGCTTTATGCATGCAGTCTCAGCCCGATCGGTTTAAAATTGACAAAGTTTCATACAAACTCATCCCCTTGGGGGTAGAATTGATCAAAATCCTTTCTTAGCGCCTGATCCGTCCAGTGGTTTGGGCTGTGCGTTGATAGATCACTGTCAGTCAGTCAATCACCTTTGAGTTTTATATATATAGATCGAGCTTTATATAGTATAATTATAATTCTGTAACTACATACGTCTTACAGCCGCGAATCAAAATAACATCAACATACAACCTAGCACTGGCCTGCAAAATGTAAAAAATGAAAGAAAATTTGAATTTCGCGGGCTGGTTGAAGCAATCTGTCCATAAAGTAGACACAATAGATAAACAATCAACCAACCATATGTGGTTCATGGGACAGGAAATGGGTTAAAGTGTAATCTCAAGTAATTTGTTAGTTTACTCAGTGTATGTTAGAAAAGAAAAAAAAAATGAAAAAAAAAAAGTTTATTGTTTTGCTTCAAAGAGTGACCATGGAGTTTCTTGACGGTTCTTCTCCATGGAAATAACCAACCCGAACCGTGCACCTGAAAGAACAGTCTTCTGCCCACATTAGTCCGAGCCTACAGAAATAATTCCTGACAAACCCGACACACATATTGAGTATTTATGTATTATCATTAGTAAAAATGATTACAAATCAACTTTTTATACTCTGCTTTCCATAATTATTTTATAATACCTACGTGAAGTGTTTGTGCCTCAGAATATAACATATTTTTACACAATAATGCGGCGGAGTTACACAGCCATACCATTCTCGCAATTGGTCCGTAAGTAGGTATAATATTATTACACCATATGTAGGTAGTAATATAATATTATACCTACAAACAATAAAAAAGGCACACTGTTCATACGCATGCACTGGTTTCCCTACTACATAAACGATGGCATGCAGTATTTATTCTTCCCTAACTCTATCTTATGACTATTCAACTAAAAAAGAAACAAAAACCTGTCCCGATTACGACGCAAACGCAACAAGGTCTTAACAAATTTTAACAAGAAAAGTGAACGCGCCTAATAAATTTGGAAAAAAATATTTACATGAAAATACGCAAGGTTCTAACTATTGGAGTTCTGCAAAATGGACAAATATGCTCGTTAAATTCCTGGTGTTGTGCCTGCTGTAATGAATTTAAACAACCTGTACAAATTAAATGACCACACGGAATTAATGCGGTATTTGGGGCAGACTCCCAACAAATGCGACATACTGCTATAACGGCAGGTTCAACAGCAGGCTCTACAGGAGGGGGTGGGGGAGGGGCGACTGCTGGGGCGAAATGATGGTCTTCGCCCAAGACGACTTCATTGGCTACTTCGGGTACGTCCTCTACAGCCGGGGGTGGGGGAACTAAAGGCTCTACAGCCCGGGGTGGGGGAACTAAAGGCTCTACAGGCGGGGGTGGGGGAACCAAAGGCTCTACAGGCGGGGGTGGGGGAACCAAAGGCTCTACAGGCGGGGGTGGGGGAACCAAAGGCTCTACAGCCCGGGGTGGGGGAACTAAAGGCTCTACAGGCGGGGGTGGGGGAACCAAAGGCTCTACAGGCGGGGGTGGGGGAACCAAAGGCTCTACAGGCGGGGGTGGGGGAACCAAAGGCTCTACAGGCGGGGGTGACGGAGGGGCGGCTGCTGGGGCGAAAAGATGGTCTTCGCCCAGGATGACTTCAACAGCTACTTCGGGTACATCCTCTGCAGCCACAACCTCTACGTTTACGTCCAATAGTTGGGACGTTGCCGTCAAAAATTGACGCAAAGAAACAAGACCCCTATCAAGGGATCTGTTGTTGCCATTTAAAATATTATTATTGATGTAAGACCTTTCGCGGTTACGTCTTACCAGCCGACCTAAGCGCTGAGCCTCGAATCGTGCCGCAGTCACTGCCATCTTCTGCTGAATGATCTCTAAACAGACAAAAATTGGTCATTACGTACCTATCATGAAATTAAGATAAAACTTCATGAAAAAAAAATTGAAGTGGACAGTGATAATTAATTTCAAAAATAATCAAGGTACCAGAGAAAGATTCATAGGTATGCAAAACATTACATTTCACAGACATCTTTGTTCATCACTCAAATATTTTGCTCAAGGCAAAAATATAACCCACGACTTTTTGGAGCCCAAGCCAACCATTTCAACTATCGAATCAGTCTTAAATACGAGCAAATACCTTTGAACACTCATGCAATTGTGATTTTTTAAATTGGGTAATATTACTAATTGGGGAAAAAAATAAACATTAAACTTACCTTCAGTAATGGGGTATTGGTAGAGTAAATCTAGCTACGCTACGTACGTAAATACATCTGAAACATTCATTTTATCAATCGTAATTTTACAACACAAATACGTACAGAATATACTCTACATATATAATAATAAACAATAATGTAACAAGAATATCTGAAATTTGATTCATTTGAAAGTTACATTAGAAGTGAATAAAATATTTAGGAAGAAGAGAAGTTACTTTAGTTACAAGAAGGGTATTTAATGACTTGACTGATATACTAATAGTAAGCGAGACTGACACGAAAGGGTCGGGACCCCCGTACAAACTGAAAAAAAAACACTTATTTTCGTTATTGGCAGTGGCCGTAGTAATAAATAAGACTAAGTCTACCTATTATGGTGCAAAAGAAACAGGCCTGTGACTGAGGGATAGGAACGAAAATGGAACAGTGCTATTATAAATCTATGAATTTAACACTTAAAATGAGTCAACATCCCTTTTTATATAATGGAGAAGATTACAATTTTTTTTTTTCATAAATTTGAAAATATAAGTAAAATTAAACATAGGTGTAAAAGATTCATGAAAATATCTCTACAAATAGAGAAGTTATAGGGCCTTAAAATTGCGCTTGCAAAATACTTTCGCGCCAGGCGTGTGACGAAACTTCTTCATTAAAAATATTCAATTTACTACTTTCTAAATAATACTATTTTGCTGAACTACAATATACTTTCTACTAAATAATTGCATATTTGTTCTACCTGTGAACCTCCACACATTCGGGTTTCCGGAGAGAGATCTGCGCAAAGAAGCGTGAAAACTCTCCGCCACATTGGAGGTCCGGTGGGGCCTTTGATAGACCGAGATCCTCTCGGGTCCCTCCTGTAAAATAGAAATTACGTTTTCTATGTCCTACAATGTCTTAATTACCTAAACTAGAAACAAAGACACAAAGTTGTTAGCGGCAGGTTTGAAACATAATAAAAAAAATTATGTTTAGCTCACCCTGACCATCCATTGTGCAATAAAGTAATTATGAAATTCTTCATTGTATGGCAGACCTCTTTCTGCCGCGATAGCTGGCACTTCTGCCAGCCCGAGCGCAATGCGATCAGCTGGCAGATATGCCAGCGCGGCGTACAGCTGCACCAGCTTGTACCCAGCAGTGTTGCGGTGGGCCGCCGGGATGCCCTGTCGTCTCGCTTGTCGAAGAAGCGCCTGAAATAAATGAAAAAGGCACCCTGACACTGGCACATTTGTAACAGACTGAAGCGCTCTCTGAAGAGCCTGCTCATAGTCTGTTACTATGTGGACAGGCCTTGGGTTTCCGGCAGCCTGCCAAACGCGCAAAAGGACCGCTTCGTAAAGCAGCCTGCGACGATTCTGCATCAAGACGATGACTGGATGAAATGAGTGACCAGCTATCACCACATGCAGGGTCAAAATTTGGGCTGCAGGTAACCCAGCCGGCACTGTTAAAAATGTGCCATCCACAACCACTGTTTCAGAGGCTTGGAGGCACGCAATAAAATTAGGCATTATAAAAATGATAGCCGAGGCGCCGCCCGCGGAAACAGTCCCTAATAGCAAATTGCTATAAGTGTTATGCTCCGCGAGCGCCACCCCGTATGCCTCAAGGGTCCTGGGTACTGGAGGGACGACTGATCGCCGCCAGATACGCATCGACGACACCACTGACTCGTAGAGCAGATATGGCACAGCATCAGGATACCTATAAATAAGACATGCACTAATTTTAATAAAACGTGCAAAAAGACACAAACAGGTCAGAGAGTCAAATTTGGGGTGGGATTTAGGAGTTTGAGTATAGCCTTTTGGGCACTATGAAACGCAAAGAAAACAAATCAATTTTTTTTTCAAAGTCCCAAAAGAAGTTATGGCCCACTAAAGTCCCAGGGACCTATAAACATTTCTATCAAAAATCTGACCCCCCCATTTTATGGTTCCATCGGGTGGAGGGTCTCGAGGGTGTCAACTTTTATTTAGGTCATTAGACAATGTACTGCTTTGTGATGCAAATTTAAGCTACATCTCATATACATAAACAATAATACCTTTTAACTGTTATCAACAACACAATAGTTAATCAATTGTCATAAGACTCCTGGAGTCTTCGTAACAAGGGTTTAAGTTAGATACTCACCTAGCTGCCTCCTCTTCATATATACCACTAAGTGGTGTTGCTTCTGATGAAGCTCTCCTTTTTAGGGCTTGAAACAGATTGTTCCTGTAAAACCGAATAACATCCATTAAATAGGTATTGGTAAACAATACATATCCTATAATTAATAATAAATGATTTATTAACTACTAGCTGATGCCCGCGGCTTCGCCCGCCCGCATATTTTATACTAAAACCTTCCTCTTGAATCACCCTAGATCTATTAAAAAACACCGCATCAAAATCCGTTGCGTAGTTTTAAAGATCTATGCATACATAGGGATATAGGGACAGAAAAAGCGACTTTGTTTTATATTATGTAGTGAAGTGATAGTGTTAAGATACGTAGCGTAATGCGATATACTATCAGTCTGTTTATACTCGCCGATACAGATAGGTAAATATGTAAAATCTGTAGTGCTAGGTACCTAGTTTCTCAGTCTTCTCATAAAGCACACACAAGGCGATATGGATGGATTTATCCCGGCATCGGCAACCATCTACGACAACTTTAATTGATTTTACTAACCTGTTTCTAACCCAAGGAGTAGGCTCATGGTCATGTTCTCCTTGTATGGGTCCTGGCTGACCAGCTCTCAGGACCCATGCGACGGGGCATCTATGGGTGTGGCACCTAAGATAGGTGCTGAGCCCTGACGACCGAAAGACAACGAAGAAGTGTCCCCCTCGTTGATACCAGCGCGTAGCGCCACGGAAGCCGGGTATTTCCTCGAAGTTGTCCATACCTAGGTGAGCAAGCAAGATGACACTGAAAAAAACAAACAAGACTTTTATTTGAATAAACAAACTAAACCAGAAGATTCGTTTTTTTCAAATTCAATTCACACAGAAGCGTCACGCGTCAGACAGAATCTACCAGGGTTGCCACCTTGGATTTTCATTTTTTTAAGGCGCTAGGTCAAGAGTAAAATGTCGCCAGATTTCAGGAATGTGGATTAAGAAAAAACCACCAAATTCCGCTAAAATAATTGCTTTTAAAAATCTCAGACAAAAGAAATCCTTTTTTAAATTAAAAACTAACGAATATGTATGAGATGCTAGAAAATAATTGTATAAAAGCTAAGCTCAAAAAACCTTTATTCAATTGACCAACTCTCTAAGGATTTCCCGGTCCTCCGTGTCCGACAGCTTTTTAACCTAGATGTAGTACTACAAACACAAAAAATTAAAATCCAGACCAGACTACGACGCAGAGATAATCAGACACGCAGGCACACACGCATTCAAATTGAATCTTACAAGAATCTTATTTAGGAACATTGTTACCAAGTTTTAGTTTTTAATTACTCTTAATTTCTTTCTTCTTGCCTTAATTCAGAAATTTTGTAAATAATCACATTTTGCTTATTATTTTAAGTTATTTTTAATGTTATTAGTTACCTATAATTTTAATTTTTTTGTTTTTATTTTTTAATCAAATGATAATTATTCCAAGCTATTTTTCTTGCGCTAGCAGAACATTGTAATTTGTTTTAACTTGTGTTTTGTCTGGGTCACCAAGATACATCCACCGCTCGGGCATGATGCCGCACTGGGCAAGTAAATTCGCCAGCGTAACTTATGGATTTTCTCTTTGTGAATCGAGTCATTTTGTTTTTACACGACTGCCCAAAAAAAGGAGTGTTATTTATTTTATTGTGTTTGTCAGTGGCGGCGCTAGACCACACTTGGACGTCTGCGAAATTAGGTCCGCGAGGCCTTTTTTATTTCCCAGTCAAAAAGAAAACGTTAGATTACATGAGCCGAACTATAGTGAAACTAACGTATGAGTAAACGAGTTTTATTGCTAATCAAATGATGACAAAAATTACACAAATATAAATTAAAATAGACGAACTTTTCGGCTTTTGGCCTGACTGAACTTTTTCAGGATTACGTCTTATGGCCGCTTTACATTTGGCTTTTAGCTAGCTAAATTCAGACACGAGTGTTGAGCGAGAAAAAAGATTGCTCTTTTTATAAAGACTTCTCTGCTTAAAAACTTATCAATCGCGCAATCAATCGTCTTTCGGAACAGCACTATCTAGCTCAATTACCTAGTATCCAAGTCCCAAAATTTCGAGTCACCTGATTGGCCAACCAATCGGCCAATCACGCGATGTCGCCAATTCATGTGTTGTACACTCTCGGGTCGGACCATCAAGGTACACCCCAGGAATTGGAGACATCGCGATGTCGCCAATTCTTGTGTTGTACATTCCTGTGTTGTACAATCCAGTGTCGTGCATTGCTGGTACGTGCATTACAGTGACGTGCATTATAGGGACTCATATTTTCTTTAGTCATGACTGAATGATGAACGAATGAATGAATCGAATGATGAACGTCATCATATATTTTATATGGGAAGACCTCTCGTCACAGTGGCGCCAACTGGTGTCGTAAATTTTCACGAAAACCCTCAATACAATTACAGAATAGTATGGCCTTGACTTACGTCAAATAATTAGAATTACGTACTCGATTGACGTACCTACATACATAATATGTTACGTTAACCAACTCTTTGAAACAACCAACAATTCGAGCACCAAAATATCCTTGTAGCAGTGTAGTGTACTACACTGCACTGCTACAAATATATTTTTTTTAATAAATATTTGACATACCTATTGTAGTAGATTGATGTGCTGGCGTCTGCGTCTGTAGACGCCAGCACATCAAGCTACTACATTATGTCAAATTTCTTTAATAGATTTTCAACTTTATCGCTAAAGCATAAAGTTCAAAGTTGATTGGGAAAATTTGACAGTTTCAGGTAGCTTGATGTGCTGGCGTCTGTACAATATTTAAGGGGGAAGCGCTAAGGTAGCCCGCGAAATTCAAATTTTCTTAGGTTTAAGTAAGTAAAGTAAGTCCGAAGAATGATAATTTCATGAAACAGTTATTCTTTGGACTTACGTGGTCTTAGAGAGTTGTGTTGATGACTTTAATGATTATAATTCTGTAGATACATGTTAGTTACGGCCGCGATTCATATATTAATCAACATACAACCTAATACTGACCAGCAAATTGCAAAAAACCTAAAAAAAAACAAATTTCGCGGGCTACCCTGGCGATAAACATTCGCAGGACAGGATGTGGCAAAGGGTCAAATCTACATCATACATCATATTACACCCCACGACAAAAACGTTTTTATGATGGCATTCTCGAATATAACACAGATGGTTCTTGTGATGTCTGTATCTAATGCTAGGTACACACGCGGTGACTAGTCGCTGAGGGCTAGCTGAAAGATTCAAAATATCACATGACACGTCTACACACAGATTTTGGCATTGCTAGCGACAATTTTAAAATCTGTGTATGGACAGGCCAGGCGCACTCTGCATTATAGGCATGAAGCTACAAGAACACGGCGGGCCCGTCTGGACGGGCCAATTCAGTGGGGACGCCACGCGCTGGCTGGGTCGATACTCACGCGCCACGTCGCGTCGTCCGTTCGTCGCTTATTAAAATGAAGGCAAAAACTTATTGCATTCGGCTGATTAAATATTAACAAGGATCCGAATCTAACTTCGTTTTTCTAACTTCCAAAGGATATCGAAAGGTATAGAAATGCACGTCTACATGTACAGACGCCAGCACATCAACCTACCACAATCTGTCAGATTTTCCCAATCAAGTTTGAACCTTAATGCTTTAGCGATAAAGTTGAAAATCTATTATAGAAATCTGACAGATTGTGGTAGGTTGATGTGCTGGCGTCCGTACATACCTAATTAGTAATTAGGTAGGTAACTAGTTTACATTTGTTATTCTTATAATTAAGTAACCCGTATTTACGTAGTTAGAATAAATATTATTAATATTATTAGTGCATAGTTAGGTAGGTAGTTACTTACGTAGTTCTTAGGTTTAGCTTTGATAGTATACATAGTTATCGTGTAGGAAAGATCTCGCCATGACAATAATAAACTAAGTTTATGTTTACTGTACGTTCACCATAACTTGACGCGTGAGTGATTGGTAGCACTGTTTCGTCAGTCGCCATCTTGCTTTATGTTTGATCGGTTGCTACTTGGAGTGTTTTTTTAAGTTTCAATAGTCAAAACAAGTTTTTAACATGCCGAAGGTTGTGAAAAGTGCTAGAAGACAAACTATTCTCCAAATTTACGCATTTTGTGAAAAAGAAAAAGCTTCAAATAAGCTGATTGTTCCATTAGAACAAGTCCGTGCGCGAGTTGCCGCCATAACCGGTATGTTCTTTAGGGTGGCTAGTTAAAAGTCCCTACTTCTCATAATCCATCATTCATAATGTCGCGTCGGTTGTATGTTGCATTGTTTATTAATTTATAAATAAATATACCTACATTTGCACAATAAAGTATGATTAAACATTACACTGCTAGATTAAAAAAAGACTATGGTAATATGTAATTAATTACTGAAAGGTTCATACTATAGTGAATTGTAATTTTAAAAAATATCTTTACAGGTGTATCTGAATCTACTGTAACCCGAATTTTAAGACAAGAAAGAGAATCCAGTACGTCTTCAAATTTAGGAGGACCACCAAAAGTGACAACTCCTGGAAAAAAGCGACCAAAACGGGAAAAAAAGATTATTATTGATGACTTCGATACTTCTGCTATTCGACAAAAAATTATGTCATTTTACGCTGTAAGAAAAGAAATCCCTACATTAAGTAAATTACTTAATGAATTGCGGGATGACATAAATTTTCAAGGTGGACGTACTACACTATGGAAAATTATAAAAACTCTCGGATATAAATACAAAAAGTGCCAATCAAAAAGAAAAATTTTAATGGAGAGAACAGATATCGCCGCCTGGAGATTTAATTTTCTTAATAAAATGAAAAAGTTCCGAGAAGAAGGGCGCACTATTGTCTATTTAGACGAAACATATATTCATTCCTCCTATGGGGTTAAAAAATGCTGGCAGTCAGAGTCTGAGGAAGGTGTTTTGGTCCGAGACTCTGGTACAGGCAGGCGATGGATTATAGCGCACGCCGGAACTACGGATGGGTTCATTCCCAATGCTTTGTTGCTATTCAAATCGCAAACGAAGTCATCAGACTATCATGATGACATGAATAGTGAAAATTTTATTAAATGGTTGGAAAAAAAAGTTTTACCAAATCTGCCGCCTAATGCTGTGATTGTTATGGATAATGCACCATACCACACAGTGCAAATCAATAAAGCTCCTACTATGGCAAGCTTGAAAGCAGACATGGTAGAGTGGCTTCAGAATAAGGGACTGATGTTCTCTCCTAATGTAACCAAAAACGTGTTATACGAATTAATAAAGGAAAACAAACCAGAACCTGTATACAAAGCAGACCAATTGATAGAAAGTAAAGGTCACAGTGTTTTGCGACTGCCTCCATATCATGCGGATTTAAATCCCATCGAATTGATATGGAGCATCATGAAGAGACGGTTTGCAGAAAAAAACGTGGGCCAGAGAGACGATCAAGTGGAACCACTGGTGATAGAATCATTTAAATCAATAAATAACGACGAATGGAAAAACGAATGCGAACATGTAATAAAAATTGAAGATGAGTACAGAGTGAGAGACAAAATAATTGATAAAGAAAGTGATCGCTTTTTGTTGTGGATTGGCAGTGACAGTGATGAAAGTGATAGTGACAGTGATCACTCAAGTAACGATGAAGAAGAAAATATCACTCCATTACATCTAGTTGATCATAATTATGTCAAATAAATTATTTATGCCATGTCTTAATTTTTTTCCCTGTAATAATGACTTACGCAGGTAAAATGTTCTGAAATAGAGTTTGAAGTTAGTAGATCATTTCATTAATACTAAATATCCCAATAATATTACATTTTGCACAAATTGGTAGGTATAGTACATACTAATATTGAGTCCCCGAATTTCGGGAACTCTATTAGTATTGAAACTAGCAACACTGCAAAATCCAGTGCTACCAATCGCGTTACGCGTCAACTTATAATGAACGCACTGTATAGTAAACAATAAAATAAAATACAACGTGTATTGTGTCGATGAGCATACCGAGAATACCAGTTATAGTTTAAATGACAGTTCGGTGGTTGCAGACAGTAGCGCCACAGTGGAACGGATTGCGCTAGAAAATTCAAATTAAAAAGATTTTGAAATGTAGTTAGCTGTTAGAATTTGGCGGGTGGGTTGATAAATTGCTATTGCTAAAGTTATTTTTTATTACCCAGCCAGCTATATTTATGTGAATTTAATTTTCTATTGATTGCCCTGTTTCGCCGTATTTAAAACGTAAGTCTGAAAATGTTGTATTTTTCTCCAGCCATATAAACTGACCATATATTTTCATGGGTTTATAAACGACAGTTAGCTAGCAGGCTAGATGAAAATAAACACAACTTTTTAATTTTCTTTATTTAGAAAAAGTGTAACTTAATGCAATTAGTGTTCTTCACTATACTTTAACTCAGATTAAGTATACCTAATTATTTTTATTGTAACAAATAGCGTTATAAGTATAACATTCAGCGTGAAAATTTAAAATAAATAAGTAAAAACTAGGTTGTAGGTACTAGTTAAGGTTTCATTACAATTAGAAATCTTTTAAATAAATTCGAACAAATTGTGAAAAATAAAAATCAATCATCAGTTCACCATTCTTATTAAATCAAATTTCCTCTGACATAATGTTTTTAAAACGGGACTATTTTACATCCCGAAGCTTTGTTTGGGGACAAAGGGACAGATGACTGAGGAAAAGGACAGTCCAGTTCAAAACGGGACGTATGGTCAGTTTAGGCCATACCTATATCTATTGTTTTCATTCAATATTCATCACAAGTTTTCGAAACATGTACCTAGAATTAGATTTCGTTGTAAGCCTTTTCTAAACTTATCTTGAGTTTCGATTTTTAATATTGTACCTACACATATCAAAAAAGAATGTTTTGTTTTTCAGAGTTCTAAAATGACAAAAAAACACAAGCAGAAAGTTAGGATTGAGAAACTTGCAGATGGATTAAAAAAACAATGCCGAGTTTCAGATGAGCCAAGTCCACCAAATCCAACTCCACTGCCAGGTAACATTATTTTAGATAAAGTTATTAAACCTGAACTACTCGCAAAATGGCCAAAACTTAATTTGAAAATTCCACCAATTTTCTTACATAAACCAACAGACTTTGAACAACATGTCAGAAAAGTCCTAAATATGGGAATTAAATTTTATCAACCACACCAAGGTAAAAACTTCACAAAAATAACTTGTGCAAGCAACAATGACCACAAATACATGATAAAATATTTGGAAAAAAAGCAATTACCATATCACACTTTTGGAAATCCTTCAAAGAGAAAAATGAAAGTGGTCATCAGAGGAATTCCAAAAGAAACAGAATTGAATAAAATTAAAGAGGTTTTGAAATCAGTTTCTATCCCTGTAATAAGAGTGCATAAAATGCATACAAAAGAAGAGAGAAAGGACAATACCATGCTAGTTCTGGCTGTAGTACCTTATGACGATGAAGGAAAAGAAATTTTAAAAGTAACGCAGCTATTGGGACATAATATAAAGTTGGAGCCTCCAGTTATAAAACCAAGACAATGTTACCGCTGTCAGAAGTGGGGACACTCTCAGCGTTACTGCCATGGGAATGTGAAATGTGTCAAATGTGCTGGAGAGCATTTGACCAAGAAGTGTGACAAGATTTCAGAGAAGGAACCACCAAAATGTGCTAACTGTAGTGATGACCACACTGCCAATTATAAACAGTGTATTTTTGCCCCTGGATCTGAACAATATCAAATGATGCAAGAATTAAAAGTGATCATACCATGTTATAAACCAAATCAGCTAGTAACTATGGAGAATTGCCACACATTATACAAAAATATTGATTATAACATTAACCCTTCCAAACCCATTAAACCAGATAACTTTGTGCTAACATCCTAAAAAGTGAATGTGCTGAAACCTGTTTTGATAATGTTTTTTCTTTTTATTTTATATTATTGCGCTAGAATAAGATTAATTAGTCTGAGAAACCATTTTCTAGGACTTGTTATTACCTTACCTACACAAGAATTGTGTTCTTTTTATTCTGTAAATTCATGTTTGATATTCTTAAATATGCTAGTGAAGGATGACCAAATATTTTTTGCATAAAAATAATGAATTAAACAAAATCTTTGTACTTATATTAAATTTAAAAATTGCTCCTTATATTAAGTTTCTATAGTAAGTAAAATTAGTACATCTATCTAAGTATATTTACAATATTCATATTCAATTAATACTTATTATTTTACATTATTATTCTGGTCACGAACTTTTGATGCTCTGCTTAACAGTGGTATTTAAAGCTGCTTCATTTTTCGTTTCATCGATTGGGGTTACTAGAACCTGTAAATAAATAATTGATCTAATTAGTTTATTGCCGTTTTATCTACAGTTGATAAATCCAAATCAAGAAATTGATATAAGTACTTAATGGAATAGATAACGTTTTTTTATTTTATTTGTACAGTAGTAATTTATAACAATTGTTCACACCGTTACAATTATAAAACAATATTTCACTTAAATCTAAGCTTGGTGTAAAATTTGTTAGAGGTTAAACCCATAATTGTAATAATTGTGCCACAAGCACAGTATTGCCGGTAGTTTACGAGACTAAGTTAAAATCGAACAGGCGGATACCATTCCATCGTCTTTTCACTTTCGCCTGACACACAGAAAAGCAAAACCTCAAACCCAAAATCTTCAACCCCAAAGATGTGTAACCAAAACATACATAAAAAAATTGCGAACTTTTATCTATGTAGTCTATAATTTCATAAAAATATTACCTGTAGCTTGATATTAGTGACGGGCGTTCTTGTTCCATCCAGCTGTTCTAGAACTCTGTCCAACGTCTCCACGAGCCGATCAGCGTCTTGTGTTGAGAACACCATGGGTGGTTTGAATTTCAGCACGTTACTGTCAGGACCGTCGTGACTTATGAGAATCTTCTCCTCCCTCATCCTGAAAATAAGCAGATTTAAGTAAATATAAGTATATGGTACATTTTCTCGCTTCCACGCTTATCGCCATCATCGTCTCTGCCGAAAAACGTCAACTGCTGGACATAGGCCTCCTCTCCCTGGATACAGTTGTAGAATCTTTCTAACCATTTACTGACGCTCGACAACTATTGCTAAGTAGCGTGCATTAGCGTTCAAACATTGTCGCTTGTCTTTTTGTCCAGGAGCATCTGTCCGGGATTATTCCATAGCATTTTTCCTACGTACCTATTAACGACATGCTTGGCTTCCGCCGTAGCTGGTGTCCTAGTATCCCTGTCAGTCACTAATTCTACTCCCACGAACAAGCCCCTTCCCCGAACATCACCAATCAAGCTGTGCTTATGCTTCAGCTGTTGACAGCGGTTCAGCAAATAGTTGCCCACGCGGTTCGCACGCTCCAGTAGACGCTCTTCTTCAATCACATCGAGGACTGCGTTTGCGATTGCGCAGGAGACAGGGTTGCCACCGTACTGTAAGAAAATGAAACAAAAATAGTCAGTAATGTAAATAGTCACACTATAGAAATAGGGTAATTATTAAAAAATGTGGTTGGGATACCTACTTGAATATCGGATTTTGGTAACAGGCTATCTATAGGTTTTACCTATGCATATCGATAGAAGAAGACGAAGATGAATATCGATGTGTCTAAAAATAGATACCTATGTAGGTATATAGTAGGTATATACCTATAGTTATCTAAGAGCGAAGCAAAGATAAGGTCACGTTGAAAACGTAACTAGCAGATAGCGTATATAAATAAACCTGAAACTATAACAATCAGCTTGTTTACATTTAGCAGATAAATATTAAAAACAGGTGTTGCATCACCCAATTAGCGTTGATATGATACTTTGTTTAAAACATCTCGTTTGTTATTAACATCTAATGTGAATAACACGAATCTACTCAATTGTGTTTTGACTTTGTTATTTTAGAATTTTCCATTTGGAAAATTCTAAAATAACAAAGCACCTTTCATTGCAGTATTTTAAAACACTTCAGTCACTCGGTCATTACAACGTAGATGACTACTCAATAAATACCTTTAATGGGATATTTACCGTATTGAAATACTCCACTCCGGTATCAGCGAAGCTCTTCGCAATCTCAGGGGTAGTAATAACAGCAGCGACGGGATGCCCATTACCCATCGGTTTGCCCATAGTCACGATATCGGGCACAACATCTTGCGTCTCAAATGCCCACATGTGGGTGCCCACACGGCCGAATCCTACTTGGACTTCATCGGCTATGCACACACCGTCAGCTTCGCGAACGTGTCTGAAATAATGTTTGGAATTTTGAAAATATTAATCTTTCTCCCCTTTATGTCTGACTAGAAATAATCCTTGACATGCTTGTTGCAACAAAATCGTTAGGGAAATGTTTCTCGCATTATTGTAGATGAAAATCTGAACGAGCTCGCCAAACAACATTAGCTGATTCGGCTATCCAATCCGTTTAATGAACTCATGCAAAACAAAAGAGAAAAATATCCCGAGAACAACCAATATTTTTCATAGCATTATTGGCACCAATGGGTTACTTATTGTGGTAATTGTCCCTATCTATCTATTTATTAGACGAACGTTCCTACTTGTAATAAATAGTGTACAAGGCCAATTGAAAAACAATGATTGAAATCTAATTTTAGCTGCAACCTATTAGTGCTGATATGGTCTCGTTTCGCACTTGCGCATTAGTGCTGAATGATATCATCTACAAACGGAGAAGCAAGAACTCATACAATCACTTATTTTTTACAATGATTTCTTGATTTAAATTGAACAATCAACAAAAAGATAAACATAAAATTATACAATACTTACTGGAAAACTTTTTTAAGGTATCCGTCAGGCGGGATGATTTGACCACCGCAACTTTGGAGGCTTTCCGCAATAAATGCGCAAACACCGCCATTTTTGCGCTTGCTCTCTTTGCAGATCTTGCCAATTTCATCAGCGTATAGTTTTCCTAACTCTTCTTCATTTTGAGAGTCGTTGGGATATATATACTTTCCTCTGTATATATCGGGAACTGGTGCCTAGATGAGGTAATTAAAACCGATTAGGCAAATTAATCACTTGTAAATATGCCATATTCAATTATGAATTTAAATGGGAAGCTGCAGTTATCTTTGCTGAAGTGCGTAAATGAAATCAGAAGGAAATAAATAATGGTAGAAGAGTGTTTATTTGTTTTTGAACAATAAAAGATTTTACTAATGCTTAAAAATCTGCCTTTTCTAATTCAATATTCATAAAGCTATTGTTTCGAACCTGCAATAACTAAATCAGTTATTTTGGAATTAATCGAATAGTCATCTAATCAGCTTAAGAAAGACATCGCTCAAATATGAATCATTATAATATTGTCCGATATTTAAGCGAGCTACAGAGATTATTTTTATCATCTCTAATAAATAACTATAAATATTATTACGTAAAAACATCCATATAATACTTATATAAGTTTAGAGGTAAGAATAAAGATAATGCGTGACCTTTAAACTAATGCAACTACGAGATCGTGTGCAACCCAGTCAATATGTGTAACTTACCACATGAACCCACTCTGGCTTCTCTGGCCCTCCGGGTAGGTTAAATTTGTAGGGAGACACATCAATCATAGACGTAAGATGGCCATGATACGCGCTGTAACAAACAGGCGCTAGTAGCACCCTAATAACACTTCGACTAGCTCGAAGTAACGACAAAAGAACGAAGGGGACATCTATGTTGAACGTTTGTTCGCCTCGGTGGGCAAAATGATTTTCCAAAATAGTTAAAACTTATACAGCATGTCTAATTTGATATCTGAACATTAGAATGGTCTTGGAAAGTCTGTATTCACTGTAATTGAGGATCGTTTCACTCTAATAGTTTTGAAAGGATAGTGTTCACTTCATCACACCGTCCGGTGTTTCTGAGGCGATCAGTGTCTTTTTCTTCATGTAGATACCGTGCCTCTATAGGCCTTGAATGATGTAATAGGGAAGTAATAGTATAATATTAACACTAACCGATAGCAGAGTGACCCTTTTCCTTAATCACTGAATACTATACAAACAAGGTCTAAAGTCCCTTAAAAGTTAAATACCGATAAGTTAAATCTTAAATTCAAGTACTGAGTAACCCTAGCAAGAGATACTCCCGAAATTTAAAATAAGATTGTTTTCGAAAAGAAAAAAAATACTCACTGGTCTAAGGTAATGACATCCTTGTTTTTGGTGTGAATCCTGGCAAGCCTCAAGGCAAGATCGTTAGCTTCGGAACCGGAGTTAACGAAGAAACAAACCGACAACGGTTCTGGCAAGGTTTTGACCAGCCTTTCGGCAAGGATAACAAGCTCGTCGTGAAGATAACGATTGTTAGTCGAAATTAATGACATTTGGTTTCTGCCAGCTTCCACCACATGTGGGTGACAATGACCAACTGCAAAATAAAAAAATATACAATATATAGCAGCGTTATTAAAAATCAACTAAACAAAAATAGTATTTTAAAGATAAGAAACAATTGCCATTAAAACATCAGGGTAGTCGAAAAGATCGGGTCGGCTAGGGTTATCATTAATTTTATCAATCCATTGATAGGTACCTATATTTATTAGAGCCAGCTTAAATCTGGTTTGCTCTGGTTTTAAATGACCTTAAGTGGCTTTAATAATGCATACTGCGCAAAAAGATAACATATCTACCGTGTGCAACATTATTGATGCAATCGAGATATCTCTCGCCCGTCTCATCATACATGTACTGGGCGACTCCGCGTACAATTTTCAAGGGAGACGAACGGAAGAATAGTTGGCACGCATCACTAGAACAAGAATTAACTTATTACTTATAATGTGAAAGTATGAAAGAAAATAACAAATTTTATTAAGAGAAAAGAAAAAAGGCTCTGAAGAGTCTGTAAGTCTTTTACTTACGCAACATGTTTTTCGCGGAGCCTCACAGTTTCAGATTTAGGCATCGACTGTAGATAAGCCATTTTTATTTATTCTATTTTTAGCTGTAACAAATGTTAAAAATTAGAAAAAATCTAATTGGGCCTAGTAGTTCCAATCAAGACTATCCGAGAGACGTCATGACCAGAATCACTTTCGGGCAAAGGCCGAAAAAATTCAACAAAGCCCTGATGGTAACAGTACCTATCTAATAGATAAACTACTTATTCAAATAATAATGATAAGTAATCCGCAAGACTAAAATCTCGGTTCCTATAAACAAAAACGAATCGTTTTGCTTGCCAATGGCAGCAGTTTTTATTGACAAACTTGGCATATAAATAGATTCGTAAACTAATTTTACATGTGATAGCTACAAGGCTATGAGGTCTTTGCTTCATTATTTTTAAAGATACAAGAGTCTTCATTTTAACCAATTACTGTCCGTAAATTATCGGAATCGGCCATTAATCAAGTCATTGCTATCAAGGATATTTATTATGTCACGAGTTACTAAGTACACCCACGCTCGCTATTTCATTAGTACCTATCGGGCCAGAGGAAAAATTGGCGAATTCTTTTTGTATAGTTTTTTAATAAAATTTCATACCTATAGGTAATTATCATTGATAGATTACGATTTCTAATTACTATTACCGAGTTCAAAAAAAGGAGGTTATTCATTCGACACGTAGGTATGTATGTAATATTATTGGAATTGCATTATATTCACATATGACAATATATTGGGTCCCCACCTATGAAATTGGCGTTTATTTCTCACAAAAAAAGAACCGTGTCACTTCTATTATTTAAAATATTCATCAATTGCTTGTTATTCTATCGGATTATGAGCATCATAGACAACTACCAATAGTAAAAAAACCTTAGTAGGTATATACAGTTTTCTAAACATAAAAAATACCTTAAAAATGACTCCTTTTTTTTGTTAGTAGAAATGACCACTATGTATTTGTTTTAACTTAGCCAAAACTTATTTTTGTCGCTTAATCTAAGTGGCATACGTTATCTTAGTTTTTAAACATTAGTGCATAAAAGTTTTAAAACATTAGTGTTCATGGTTGTTAAATAAATTAAGAAAATGTTAGTATGAAAAATGCAACTTCTTTAAAATTCTCCATACAAAACGCTGATTTCATAGGTCCCCGACCAGATTAGGGCTTCCAAACAAATACACAAAATTTTATAGACGTATGTATGTTTGTCCACGCATTTCTCCGCAACTTTTAATCGGATCGTGACCATTTTGTTTTATTGGCTTACATTTACTTCAACTTAGGGAACAGTGTAAGTTTCATCAAAATCAAATCACTAATTTTCAAGATATGGACTAATACGTGTAAGTGTGACGGCCTGGCTTATTGATACGAGCTACGGGTGTAGTGTCAAAGGGAAATCTCAAAACCTTTGTCAAATTCTGGTGCAATATTTACAACAAAACTCGTCAAAGTCATCAACATAACTCTCTAAACCAAGTAATCCTACTGAAGGACTATTTCATGAAATCTTGACATTTTAGGATTATATTGACTTGAATAAGTTGTATTACTGATTCTAATGATTATAATTCTGTAAATACATATTTGTTACGGTCGCGAATCATGTTTTAATCAACGTACAACCTAATAAACCTAATAATAAAAAATAATAATAATAACCTAGTAAACTCTAATGAGTTTATGTTGGCACCAACTTAAATGTATAAAATGTATGTGTACTAATGAATAAATAAAAAAAAAAATAAAAAAAAATACTGAACAGCAAATTGCAAAAAACGTAAGAAAATTTTAATTTCGCGGGCTGCCTTAGCGCTTCCCCCTTAATAGGCATAAATTTTTCCGAATTTTAGCCGTAACAGCACAAGTGCAAAATGCATATTTTATCTTGTGCATTATCACTCATTGTTACACGATCAGTAGACAGTTAGATCGAGATCAAATTGTCGTTATAGTCCAGTCAAATAAGACTTCGAAGGTTACAATAATTCCCATAGAGCTAAAAATTGGTATGAATGTTCAGAATACTATTATAAATGAATTGTGAAAAGTCCCCATCAATCCCCCTTGTGCAAAATTTTTTATTGATGGTGAAAGTTTGCAAAAATAGGTTTTTCGCGTTTTTCAGCTAAACGGTGAGTTTTACAGCAAAAATAGTTCAGACAAAAATTGTAGATCATCCGATTCTCTACAAAAAATGTATCCACACTTTTTTTCATAATTATTGCCATTTCCGTGATATAGCGGTTGTAAGAATTGAAAAAAATATTTTATTCGTAATATGCACGTTAATGTACATACTTTTATATACATTTTTGAACCGTTATACGAGTAAACATATGAGTCCCTGTCTTTTTTCATGAATTTTTACAGATGTCTGGTATTTTGTATGTATAAGACAGTGAGGCGGGGTCGCGGCAGACCACGTAGGAGATCGCCATCTCCTACGTGGTCTGCCGCGACCCCGCGGCACCCGCGGGGTCGCGGCGGTTTGATGGAACCTATCCAGCTCGTCCCGCCGGACGAGCTGGATAGTTCCATCAAAACTGGAAGGAGGACGCGCGGGCTCGCGAAAGATGGAAGGAGTGGAGGGAGGCCTTTGCCCATGAGTGGGACAGCGCAGGCTAAACAAAAAAAAAAAAAAAGACAGGGACTCATATGTTTACTCGTATAACGGTTCAAAAATGTATATAAAAGTATGTACATTAACGTGCATATTACGAATAAAATATTTTTTTCAATTCTTACAACCGCTATATCACGGAAATGGCAATAATTATGAAAAAAAGTGTGGATACATTTTTTGTAGAGAATCGGATGATCTACAATTTTTGTCGGAACCATTTTTGCTGTAAAACTCACCGTTTAGCTGAAAAATGCGAAAAACCTATTTTTGCAAACTTTCACCATCAATAAAAAATTTTGCACAAGGGGGATTGATGGGGACTTTTCACAATTCATTTATAATAGTATTCTGAACATTCATACCAATTTTTAGCTCTATGGGAATTATTGTAACCTTACCTCTATTTTAAGGACTAATTTGACTGGACTATTAGCTACTGTAAAGGATTTACTCGCGATCATTTATCGTCAGTGCAGACAAGTCAGCCTAATAATTACGACATGCCACGGACACCAATTGATCTGGATCTACATGTTTAGGAACAGAGATCTGTTAATTATGATTAACCGCTGGAATTTTACCAGTTTCAGATGTGTTCATTAATTTTCGACTTTAAATATGACTGTCGCAAAGTGAGCAGATTATTTTCCAAAATATAAAAATGGTAAACAAAGCTAGGTATCTAAAGTTCTAAGTAACTGATCAATTCACAAAAAATAAATAAAAAATAAATTGAAAATTAAAAATAATCAACTCACCGTTAAAAAAACTACTTAAAATTAAAACTAATTATAGGTGTGTTACGTTTGTTACACAAACGTGACGCGTCAAGCGCGGCGCGGTATCAATAAATGTAGAACTATTTTGATGTATATCGATTTTATAGAGGCAGGCGGGGGCGCGCACGCCCTCCGCGCAGCCAATGAAAATAATAGCGTTGGTATTATCAGTGCAGTAGTGTCGAGATAAGGATACATGATGACAAAAGTCACCGACCACGCGGCCAGCGTCACGCTGCCATAGGACGGGCGCATGGGCATTTAAGGCGAAGACGACTTGCCATTAAAATAAAGAATCGTTGCAAATGCATTGCCAATCTTACCTATATCTTTAAACTTATGAAAACTGAATGATTATGCAATTTATTATAATTATGGGTATACAGGGTACTTTTTTTTTTATATACAGGGTAGGTACTTAATTCAAAGAATGTACCTACTGAGCAACCATTAGCAACTTTCATTAATTCACAATGACGATAACTACTAATTAATAAGTAACTTAGGTATATTAGTTTATATTTAGTGGCAATTAGGCTATCGTCGATTTATAGCACAGTCGATTTATACCTACCTACTTGTAACATGCAATTTGTATGAAAATATATTCTACTTTCGGATGTATTCTCAATCTTCGACGTGTATTTTTTTATGTATAATATGTTCCTACTACCGTATTTTCTACATAAGTCCCCAATTATTTACATGGAATTGTTATGAAAATTTTTATACTGATAGTAAGCTAGTTCAATTTACGCAAGCATTAGTTCAAATTAAATGGTTAAGTAACGCACCTACCTAAGATTTTTATGAACTTTATCTGCACGTACCTAAATGGAATCTAAAAATAAATATTTTTTGATACGATCCTTATCAATGTCATCTAAAGATAAGACAAAGTCAAACTCTACACTCACAGCGATTATTGTTTTCTTCGCTGACAACTAAATTACTTTCAAGGAAAGGCCACTCACGCTATAGCGTGCTGTGTAGCTTTTCTTACCTATTTTCTGTCGGAGAAAATAAATGTACTTAGTTGTATTAGACCTTTTTTAGTCTTTAAACGAAAATTATTTTACTGACTTTTTTCCTAACGTTACGTGTGTTAAAAAATGATCAACACTGTTGATAGTGCACACACTGTAGCGACGCGACGACGGTATGGTATCGTTAAGTAATTAGTAGTTATACATGATGTACTTAGCAAACACCTATTTCGTATGGAAAGGTTACCTTCAGCGGGATTTTCCATTTGTACGTTACACATCTTATTAAATACAACATGTTGTTTTTTTTTTAAATACGCACTTACACATTTCATGAACATCCGTTCGGAAATGAAAAGATGAAATGGAATTTTAACGCACAAAAGCATCGTGGTTTCGCATTTATTTTTGTTTTTCTGGTGTTTTCATTATTTATCGTTTATTTTCAATTACTTACAGCCGCAAATAAAATACGGTGAAATGGTTTGGGGTAAGTACGAGTAATTAGGGTCTTCAACAGAAGAATAACAAAGACACACACAATGTGCGAAAAACATAGTAGGTATCTACTCTGCATTAGAACGCAATAAAATAAATTGTTTATAGTTCTTTGGTAGCTTACTTTTCATGCATATAATACTTAGGTTCTTACTGTTAGTACCTAATATTATTGATTCGCACGATGTGTTTGTTACATAAAGACAAACAATACTAATTGCTTCTCTACGGTTGGATTACATCACCTTAAATACATAATTACCTATTATGGTCATTTTTAATATACACTGCAATTAAATACAGTTTATTATTAGTACTGTTTACTACGGCTCGGTCAGTAAATACTACGTCAAATAAGCTGGTAATACTTAGCTGACACAAATAAACTAGTTAAATACGTCAGATTGTTTACGTTACAGTTATGAAAACACCTAATAATAGTACTTATCTAACGTTAGATAGCAAGGAAATTACCTACCTTAGGTATATTTTATAATTGAATGATTAGGTACCTACCTATATCAAATACCAACATCCAAATTGCGTAACACACTCAATCACAATCTGAATAATTTTGATATAATAATAATAATAAACATTTATTTCAGAAAAATATCCATAATTTAACACACACATTTGACATCAAAATAAAACAAACGAAATAAAAACAACACAAAACAAAAACAATTAAAGACAATTACACACATTAGGACCGGGAGGAACTGTCCACTGCTCACAGTGGTAAGCAAACGTATCCAGTGGCGCACCAGTGGAGAGTCCCACCTGTCCGCGAACACGCTTATTATACTGTTGCTACTGGACCTAACACGACTCAGCAGCGACGCACACTGCATCCTTATAAGAGCATGAAACCCATCAGTGTGCGCTTCTGCGAACATAGACGAAGCACTGCAGAATCGTGGTAGCCCCAGCAGCACCCTAAACGCGTTGTTGTATTGAACACGTAGGGCGCTGTATGAGCCAAGTGTGTAGTTAACCCACAGGCTGCACGTGTAAAGTGTTTGGCAGTAAGACTTCGATTTAAAAAAAAACTCTACAAAGTGAAAAATAACTTTAATTTCGGAAGTCGGTGTCGTTGGTTCCGCATTTTCGTTTGTCGATTTCCGAAATTAAAATTATTTTGCACTTTGTAGGATTTTTTTAAGTCGGTTTTTTTTTTTTAAGTTTTGTCTTTCACTTTTTATTTGTATCTACGCCAAACAAATTCAATTAACACTACTTCCTATGTAAATATCAGTGTCAAGAAGTTATTAAAACATCAATATAAACTAAGTGGAAAAAAATCGTATGCAATGAATGTTGTTGAACTTTCAAAATGAAAGCCATTGCTACTGTTAGTGAGTTACGCAATTACCCCGCAGATCTTTCATATTGTTACATTATAACACACTTAGTAAACATGTGAAATTATTACTGAAATAGACCATAATTAACAGTATTTATCTACTTACTTGTGTTTAAGATGACAAATATAATAATATAATCTCATGTCTCTCAGGCAACTAGAGTAATTAATAAATTAGACAATATGAACAACTAATAAAATTGTTCAGGAAACTATACAGTTTCCTGAACAATTTTATTACTTATTAGTTATTAAAGTATACACTTTTCAAAAGATTTTTCCAGTAGGTTAGTTATAAATTACTCCTGAAAATAGCGTTATGTCTTCGTTAGCGTCGTCTTTGCTGAAGACGAATAACTTACATATTTTAGCTTATTTAGATAAAAATAAATAGTTACCTATAACGACGTCAGCAATAGGTATGTACCTACCTACCGTCTACCCATATCATTTACTTTAAGAGTACCTGTTATTCGGTATTGATTTTCGCACCGATCATAATATTTAGGTATCATAGCAGAAATGAACTCTATATATGTAGGTAACAATATACAAAAATGAACGCCTCTCCAAATATTCCTTTTGCCTTATGATATGCGACTCACGCTGTTACGACACGTTGAAAAATTTCTTAATATCGTACGCTGGTACGCACACCCACCGTAATAATCTCCCGTGTTTATTAAACTATGCGAAAGCATACCTAATCTCTATATAAATAGACTATCATTCATTACCGCGTATGCGTATCACGAGAAACTGCTATTTTGTAGATATTAACTTCTTTGTCTGTATTGACTATTGATCTAGTTTTAGGTATAAAATATCTTTAGGTACCTATCTAGTTTAGGTAGGTAAGGAATCGTAGTTACAAATAAGTACTTTCTGGAACAGTTCTTCAGTCTATTTTTAACTTCAGATGAAACGTAATGAGCTTGTTGTTTTATGGAACCTATTCTCGGGTTATCTTTTTGTTTTGGAAAAATAATTTACTTATCTTAGGTTATGTAACAATGAACTTGTTTTTTTGCAAATATCGTCTCTACAACACTGTATTTAGCAATAATATTTTACAGTAAGTAGGCACTCGTATTAACTCGAATAAGATAAAAAATTGTGATGTTTTGCTGTCGGTCCTTACGCACGTGTGAATCACGCCTGCCTCATTGCATGTCATGCGTTCCACTGGCCGCTGACGCTGATCTTATCGGTGCTCCACCTTACGACGCGACGGCGACGCTCCAATCGCTCACTTAAATTTTAGTCTTCCGTGCTAAAATCAGAAAACTAACTTACCTATGTATAACATTGATGAAAATATTATAATCCTAATGCAGTGTCTATATGAATTAAGTATACCTACGACAAACAATACGCCAACTAACATTTGGCTAGTAGATACTGTACATTTTAGTTGCAAAAACAAAAATGTTTTGATTGACGTTAGTCTTGGTTAGCATCGGTTTACCGGTACTTAACCGTTTTCAGTATGCTTGATAAACTTAGCAGTAGGTAAATCTAAATAGTTAATTTCCTGCTGCTCGTAAATTCATATTTGTTCAAAATAATAAAACTCTTCGTTCGCCGTGACCATCCATTGCCGCACGAATTAGTTATCCTATTAGCAGTGGCGGACTAAGCCCGTCAGAGGCCCGGGGCGGCAAAGCTGAATGAGGCCCCCCCCAGCTTTAAAAAAAATGTAGTTTTACAAGCTTTTTATTCAGTTCACATTTGTATGTATAAATAAGTGTTTATGTTTATTTAGTTAATTTCGTCGGCAACGCCACTTTTCTTCTCTTCAGAATTCGAAAAGTAATTGGATAAAGATTCAGCAAGCGATTTTGCCTCTCAGTCTTCGTTTTTTTAGCTTCCTTTTCTGAGAGCCAGATGGTTTCCGAGAGCCAGATGGTTGAATCCTTTTCAATAAAAATAATGAGATAAATAAGAAACTTTTATAAAAGATAGCTAAACTAAGCCTCATTATTGATTTGACGATATAGATATACAAATGTACAGAGACTTTGCCATTTTGAGTCTCAAGATGAGAACAAGTACATACCTACATCCCTAATAAACGTGCACACAACACAACTCTCTAAGACCACGTAACTCCAAAGAATGATGATTTCATGAAACAGTTATTCTTTGGACTTACGTGGTCTTAGAGAGTTGTGTTGATGACTTTAATGATTATAATATTCTGTAAATACATATTTGTTACGGCCGCGAATCATATATTACTTAATCAACGTACAACTTAATACTGACCAGCAAATTGCAAAAAACCTAAAAAAAATTGAATTTCGCGGGCTACCCTGGCTCTTTCGCCTTAAAAGAATATTAGTACAACGTAAAAAGTCTAGATAGCTGTAGTGTTTTGATCTTGATGAAATTATGTAGGTACTAAGCACATTTTTTTAAAGTCTTGTTTAGGATTTTATCAGGGGAACGCGGAGGCATTTGGGGGCCCCCCAAGACCGGAGGCCCTGAGCGGGCCGCCCCTTCCGCCCCCCTGTTAGTCCGCCACTGCCTATTAGTTTATCAGTGAAGTACCTACATACAGCCTTGTATTAATATAGAAATCTAATCCAAATCCAGTTGACCGAATTTTTTTTATCTATACTTCTGCTTTGAGTGATCGTCGTTTCCTACAGACTTCTTAATGTCACGTAACCAATGTTCTATGTTGAAATATTGTTGGTTTCTTTCAGTAGATAACTAAGTAATCGTAAAGTTTATTGATCACTAGGTACACGATAAAATGTGGAGAATCTCACATACCTACGTCTATTTCGCGTTGTTGTTAACGTGCACACTGAGTAGGTACAGTTACAACAGTTATTACCGCCGATGGGAATCGACCAATTTGCTAGCTCAGCTACATTATATCAATACATTGTACGTAAACCGTTCATATTTCTAACCCGAGCAAAGAGGAAAGTAGGACCATGTAAGAATCACCAGTACAAAGCAAGAAATTAGTAAAGTAAAAATGTTAAAACAAAGTAAAGTGAAAATTTAAAAACAGTATAAACTCGTAAAATGAAATTCAATATCCGTGACTGCAGAATCCAGTGTAGGCTTCGAACCTGCGTGGTTGTTGTCTTTCGCTCCTACCTCATCTCGGGATATCCTCGGATGAAGGCGCTCTAATAGTAAACGCGATCTAAACAACTTGTTCATCTTAGACGTGGGTTGACTGGATTGCTTTTCATTGTGTTCGGTCGTGATTCGCCTGCCTCGACTTGTGTCATATGTTTTCTTCGTACAACAACCTCGTTTTTTATAATGTATTTGAGCTAGCAAATTGGTCGATTCCCATTTTGCTAACTCAGCTACATTATATCAATACATTGTCTTTATTTATTTTATTTTATTTTGCAATTAGCCATTGATAGCAAACTGGTCTATTAATTACAATATACCAAATATTGTAGTTAATAGACCAGTTTCTTAATTGGTCTCTAAAATCAAAATCACGATCAACTTTCGATTCGTTATGATCAGGTGTCGATTCATTAGAGTCGGAATCACTGTGCACTTGTAGGTACTATTTCCAAATTTTCCGCGGTATCATCTTCCACTCGCTATACTTGTTTGCTACTGCGGGTGATGTGCTGGCGTCTGTACCAAAAACACAATGTAAGCAAATGGCAACTTTTACAACATGAAAACTGAGTTTGTTTCGATGACAGCACAGTTTTAGTTGCTCTGGTAATTTCCACTTCGCCCAATCTTTTACATCCTCGATAAACAATCTAGTGGCTGTTGTTATCGGCCATCACTACATCCAGCTAACACTTGAGTGAACCGAAGGTGAGATTGCACTCATATGACAACAGTTTTAGATACATACCCAACCCAATATCATTGTCGGACAATCTTGCAACTCTTTCAGTCGACACTCAAGTAGGTCATAAGATCTATTTTAGGAATATATCTTTGTAAATACTTTGCTTTCCTTATCTGCATAAAGTAGGTAGGTACCTACTTGCGACTGGATTGGGTACATAAAACGCGATTAAATCTGCCATTGTTATCAAAGTAGGTACCTATGTATTTCAAAAGAATTATAACGATGGGTAGTCGATCAAGTTATCTCAGATCAAGCATTGTACGGCCGTTTAGCAATTGTTTCAGCCAGATATCGTCGCTTCACGCATCACGCTTATAATTGAGTAATCCGAAGTGACTCGTGATAAGGCAATAATAAATCTAATAGGGAACGCTTGTTGCTTCCCTGTGCCCGTCGACCTACATTTTTTACTACGAAAACGTAATACATGTATTGTCATTGTTGTTGGCACATGTTCTATGCTTTTATAGGTTCTATAATGCAATGAAGTTACGTATACAGGGTTATTGGTAAAACATTAACAACCTCTTAAGAGGTCATTGTAGTCATCATTATGAACAACTTTTACTATGGGACCAAACCCGAAACCGCGAAAAAACAATCAGCCTTTCCCTACATTTTGACGAGTTATACGAACATTTTCAACAGGGAACAGCAGATTTTTTTTTCGCGATTTTAAGTTTGGTCCCATAGTAAAAGTTGTTCATAATGACGAGTACAATGACCTCATAAGAGGTTGTTAATGTTTTACCAATAACCCTGTATAGCTTGATAAACGATTCATGATCTTTGTAAGTCTTTATTCATTTATTATTAGGTATGTATACATGCATAAAGGTCGTAAGTAAACATAACGCAATAACTTATCTATGTTTTTTTGTTTATCGGTTATGTATTAGGTACGGTCAGCAACAAAAGTCGATTAACACTTCAGTTTTTTTAATCTCAGTCATTGCGCAAAATATTTTTTCAAAATTGTAGCAGAAGTACAGACGCCAGCACATCAAGCTACCCGAAACTGTCAAATTTTCCCAATCAACATGAACCTTATGCATATGTTTAAATTTAGCTATCACACTAAATATTATAAAGGCGAAAGTTTGTGAGTGTGTGTGAGTTTATATGTTTGTTACTTCTTCACGCTCTAACGACTGGACCAATTTCGATAAAATTTTGTAAGGAGGTAGCCGACACCCTGGATTAACATATAGGCTACTTTTTATCCCGATATTCCCAAGGGGTCGACATTCACGCGGGTCAAACCGTGGGGCGCAGCTAGTAACTTATAAAAGAAATCAGAAAACTAGTCAATAAAATAGAAAACAACAAATGGCATTATCATATTGATTTTCAATATCAAATACATATAGTATTATCAAGTCTGCACACAGGGTGACTAAATGTGTCCTCGTGTCTAGCCCATCCCAAATAATAAACGATGCTCACGTGTGCGCCTGCGCAGGTACCTACAGTTCTTCGGCCTTATATTAAAGAACTAGTATAATAGTATTATTATTGTCTTATTAAGCGTTTTTTGCTGAGCAATATTCAATGACAGCTACGAGTGGAAATTCCTAGGCTTAGTTTTATATTGCATTACTAAATAATTAGAATAAAAGTTCGTAATACTAAACTACAACAAGGATTTACAAATAAAACACATGAGTCTTATTATAGATAAGTATATTGAATAATTAAATAATATTACTTCAAATATGTTGCCAAAAAAGACTTATAGTGTAATCGTAAAAGTAATAATAAAACGTTCAAGAGGTCAAAATATTTCGAGATTGAGTAGAAACATACATTTTTAGTGGGTTGATATTGCAATTAGGTTTATGTACCGAATATCGAAAACGTTGTGGGTTGATGCAACCAGAAAACTACAGAGCAGAACTTGTTATCACAAAGTGTTCAAACAACGTTTGTTTGCATGAGAAGTGACAACGTGAGGAAGAGTTGACACGGTCAAACCAGAAGTCGTGCAAAACAGTCTATCATTTTACTAATTAATATTAACTATACTTTTATAATTACAACCATTTGCGACAACGGAGCAAAATGTCTAGTGCTATATATTTAATAAATACTATAATATTTATGGGCACTTTCTATAATTATGCAGGATGTCTTAAAACAAATTGTTTAACATCACAAAAGAAACTTCTAAGCAAAATATGAACCAGATAAAACGTACGATACATGACAACAGTTTCGTTTTTCGACATCCCGAGTTATATAAAAATTTCCACTTTTGACTATTTCAATGTTCTTGTCAGTCTTACGTCCTGCAAGTAAACATGGCGGACAGTTTTGAAACGATCGTGGCACTAAAATTAAACAGTTCGTTTGATATCTTCGCAAAGAATGCTATAATGTAATACGAGCTAAACAATATTAAACATGGATACTTCGGTACACTGAAAAAAATAATTTCTTACTACAGCACATTAAAGCGACTTCATTAAGACTTACTGACTTTATACAGTAAGAAGAATTTTTTGTAAAACAGTAAAACACAAAACAGTAACTTTTAATGATTGAACATACTATTTACTGAAAAACAACAAAAAAAGGATAACCACCATTACTGTAATGTAAGTAAATTTCAATGGTTTGAACAATATCACCAAATGAACAAAACAGTTAATTTTGTGACCTTTTAGCTACTTAAAACGTTAAAGTTTACTGTCATGACGATAACATTTTGCCTCAAGCTTTAACTGTTTTCAGATCAGTAAAAAATACTGTTTTGAACGTTAGGCTCATAAGGAACTGTTTAAAGCAGTTCAGATTAATGTTTTTCTTTTCATTATTATTTACTGCTTATTTCTTTCAGTGTAAGTGTTCTGTTTGCTCTTCACTGTTCGTCCATAGTATTGCACTTGATAAGTATAGATACAAAACAAAGATTGTCATTCAAAAGTGACAATAAAACTACGATAATGATGTCATACTCTTACAGATAGTGTGTTGTTGATCAATAAAAGTGTAACAACCGAATATGACAATTCTTATGATAGTCAAAATTATTTAAGTAAGTACTTTTAACCCGTTATGTCAAACAGACCTTTGTTTTGCAACTACACTCTTCAAAAAAGTAAATATGCGATATGAACAATAAAAATATCATCATTATATAAATTTATTACGTACACTAATAAGTAGCCATTCGAACTCTGTAAATGGTTAAATACTTTAATAGGCGGAGACACCACACTTACAAAGTGCAATAATTAAACTACAAATCCAGATGTATAAAATAATTATGCATCTTTGATTTAGAACTAAAGAAACTTGCTAGACTGTTATCCTCAATACTTCTAACTGACTTGTGATGTGACGTAGTTCGACATGCATACACTGTCATGAGTATTAAAGAACAAAACTCAGTACAACTGTTGCAGCTAACGACCCATTGCCCACGATCCTGAACTATAAATATGCTCTAGAGTAGTGCCCTACCACTCTAAGGATGCAGACCAAACTGTGGAAAAGACATACGACATCCTCTACTAGATCTATATCATTACGAGTAGGTGCGTTCATCTGTTCTATTAGATATAGGCACTGGTGGCTTTACGCCTTCATTTGCTGCTAAACTTACATACAAAACGATGAACCTGACATTCTTTTTCAAAGCGAACTGATGTATGTCCAATCCACATTATGCATAGTACTTAGTAAGTTAATTTAACATTCGACGATACAATACAATAATTTAATTGTGATGTAATAAAATTATGCTCATTCAAAAAATTTAAAAACAATCATTCTGACGTCGTGCCAGTATAACATGTTCCGAAGTGAAGTATGACTGAACTGATATGTGATACCGAGAACTGCAAATCAATGGGATACTGCAACACCTATGGAACACCCCGCAAACTTGCCTGACAGTGGGCGAATTAAATCTATGAACATGCATTAAACGACTAATTAAAATATGCTCCGTACTAACATTCTATATTTACGAAACTAACGATATATTTAATCTTTTTTTTTTCAATTTAAATACGCTTAGTGTAAAAATAGTTCTTTTGAGACAAAAATGTCAAAGCGCTCCTTAATGCCAATCGCGAAAGAAAGATACTTTTCGACTAATGTATACCAGAAAATGTTAATAATGCCCGACGAGCAGTACACGATAATAATTTGTTTATATTGAAATATAATTATTTACGTAGCAATTTTTTATTTCGTAATATGAAGATGTCATGAAAGAAAGACAAAATTGCAAATAAATTTATGGACGGCAAACATCTATGACGACTAATGTCTTTCCAAATACTAAGTTTATCTATGATTTTCTTGTGAATGTGTTGAAAGAATAGTATTTCGTGACGTTCGTGAATTCAAATGCCCTAAAGCTTCACAACACTATATTAGCTAAACTTGAATTCAGAATCTTGGTTATTTATCAAGTTTTGGAATTACAAAAACTCAATGCCATACAAGACAATGTTCAAATTCTATTTTAACCACGATCGATTTAGGACATTTTTATTACAAATGGTCACTCAAGACTACATAACGCTAAAGTAGATGGTTGAGTAAGAGGCAATGAATATCTCTGGTTCTCCTCCAAAACGCATAACTCTTTCGCATATATGAATGTAAATTATCTAGTAATTATCAATAAGATTTTGCGTTCAAATAGAGAAACTCTTTTTCACACTTTAACGTAACGAAGTTATCGGGAAGGATACAGTTTATTACTTCATATGACCCTAACTTAGTTGGGAAAAGGCTAGGCAGATGATGATGACTTCATATTTTAAAAATTACAATGTTATTTCGCGATTTATAAGAAAGACCACTTTGTGTTTTAACCTCATGACATTATAATAGATAAACTCTTGCTATATTTTTAAGTCTGATTAACGAGGTAGTCAAAATAAATAACATTTATTAAAATAATGTGAGTTTGAGTAGATAGAATTGGATGCGATTGGGAAAGATACTGCAAAGATAGTTATCCTTTCTTACATCAGATGTGAAAACGCAAAAAACAAATCCATTCCTCCAAATATGTATATTAAAGTGTTCTCATCTTTACAGTGCATTCCATAGAATCTACTTTTGTAATTTGAACTAAAAAAAGAAGACGGTACGAAATGCTATTCCCTAACAATCACACAAACAAGACTGGAAACTCAAAGTGCATTATTAACGAGTTGGTAACAGCGAAACTTATGTGCAGAAGATAATTCTAAACATGAATACCAATCTGACAATACTCTATTCAGGAAATACTATACAACCATTCGTCTGATACATTTTGAACGTTACTATGAAGACGTTTAAATCATAAACCTTAGCTTTGATCCAATTTTTACGACCTTCAATTTATACTAACTAGCATTCTAAAAATTTACTATCTACTGAATGCTGAAAACATCCACCACTTAATGAATGCACATAAACTTCTAATTTTATAAAGATATTGAACTAAACCTACTTGATGCTTAGGCTGGCAACAAATTCCATTCCAATGTCAGACTTTTATTCTTCAATGTATAAACAATACAAATATTTTTAACTCTGCCTCTGAAGTTTGCAATGAGAGGCATAGCAGAAGTCGCGCATAACATCCTAAGGGTGTATTCATGTTGGCGCTTATCGGCGCCGGTTCGCGCTGATTTGGCAAAAATTATGAAAACTGCTTGCGCCGACAAGCGTTGGCAACCAGCGCTTGTCGGCGCCAAGAAGCGCTGGCATTTCGCGCCGGTCGGTTACCAGCGTTCTACATGAATACACCCTAATGATGGCGCGCTGTTAAGCAGCGAACAAGAGTTCCGAGCCGAAACAGAAATATATGTTTGATACACACGAGTAGGTACTACTTTAGTCCGGAAACTATTAAGATCGTCATTTCAAAAATTTTTACGCAAGGTTTTCAGGTCATTCTTTCGACATAGCAGTCATTGTGAAGCTCAGTGAGGCTTAATTTTAATCATTGTACTGTTTTGAGCTTAACCTCAATTATTTATTCCAGGTTATAGCTGGAAACGACTTCTTCACTGTTTCATACTAAAAGCAGATGTCCGTGACTACCGCAGGACCACCAACGCCAATCGCTTCCATATTTGGTAAATAATTAGTGCTCAATTGGTACTAATTAGTACTCGAACAACAGAATTGGTACCTTAGTAGTTTTCGAGAAAATCGACTTTGAAGGTGGTCCTGCGGTAGTCACGCTCCTTTCAGCAGGACCACCATGAGCGACGAAAAAGGGCCCACGCTACAGCTATTCTAAGTATACAAATAATTAGTACCCATAAATGTGATATATTTCGTAAAAAAAACAGAACTGTAATATTTGTATTTACCGAGAAATCAACGATGTTAACTTTCTCGCAATTGTTCAGCAGGACCACGATTTTGAATGTTGATTCCAAGTTAGAGAAGCTTGTCGCTTTCCTCAAACCTACATAGAAAATTAGTACCCTGTAAGATAAAATTAGTACCCAAAATTCAAAATTAAAACTCCAGTAGTTTACGAGATATACCATGCCAATGGTGGGGTGGCGGTAGTCACGGTGCCAAATTTTCATTTCAAGATTTCCATATTAAAAACTCTGTGATTTCTTCCCAAATTTATACAAAAATTAGTACTCCTAAAGAAGTTAAAGCGACTAAAAATCCAGATTCCTAAGTGTTGTATTTTAAGAGAAATTAACTTTCATTACTTTTCCATACTAAATCTTCGCGTATAACCCGACCAAATTAAGTTGTCAATTGTGCCATTTCCATTGTTCACAAACTAAACTAAATTTGAGTTCAGTGCATCTTTATCTTTCTGTTTCATTATGAAAAGGACAGACAATAAATTTTAGTTTATTTATTTAAAAAAAAGTTTCTTTTAAGGGCCAATTAGATCGAAATTTACAGAAATATTTCGATGTTAACGATATTAAAAGTTGATTTAGTAGATATTTTAAATATATGTGCTTGTCGGACGTAATAGGTTAATAATTATTATTTAATACTTTTCATATCAATATGAAAACACAAAAATACGCGTGATGTGCCCTTTGAAATGCATATTATTCAAATATAAAGGTACCTATTAGATACTTACTTTTAGGTTTGTAATCCTTTTATACTTACGTTATTAGCAACATGGTAAATTATGTTTTTAATACTGAGGTAGGTACTTACTGCTTGCAGCAACGGTAAATTAGTAGGAAAGAAATAAATACGAAATGCCTATCGCTCGTTAATGATATTCATTTACAAAAATACAGAAGGTAGGTACCTACTTACAAAACCTACAGAATAATAATTATTCGAGTACTTACCTACCTGCCCACGTCAATAACAAAGGTATCACAGGCCATGGGTAGCGATAGGTTATTTTTTTTTCTTAATATGTACCTAAATACACATTTTGTATAAAAATTTAGATATTGAACTGTTGTTAATACTATTCCGACATCGATAAATTTATGTGCACGAGTGGACATCTCTTAAACAGCTCAATACCACCATTGTTGCTGATTCCCTTGTTCACAAACTAAACTAAATTTAAGTTCAGTGCATCTTTTCTTTTTATTTCATTAAGAAAAGGACAAAAGATAAGTTTTAGTTTAGTCCTATCAAATTAATCAGCGTCTGACGTAAATAGACGTTACTTTAGTAGGCATGTTTTTAATCACGTCTAAACTTGTATTGAGTAGTGTCAGGCGCTGATTACTTTGACAGGACTAAACTAAAATTTATTGTCTGTCCTTTTCATAATGAAACAGAAAGATAAAGATGCACTGAACTCAAATTTAGTTTAGTTTGTGAACAAGGGAATTGGCACCATTGACAACTTAATTTGGTCGGGTTATACGCGGATATTTAGTATGGAAAAGTAATGAAAGCTAATTTCTCTTAAAATACAACACTTAGGAATCTAGATATTTAGTCGCTTTAACTTCTTTAGGAGTACTAATTTTTGTATAAATTTGGGAAGAAATCACAGAGTTTTTAATAGGGAAATCTTGAAATGAAAATTTGGCACCGTGACTACCGCCACCCCACCATTGGCATGGTATATCTCGTAAACTACTGGAGTTTTAATTTTGAATTTTGGGTACTAATTTTATCTTACAGGGTACTAATTTTCTATGTAGGTTTGAGGAAAGCGACAAGCTTCTCTAACTTGGAATCAACATTCAAAATCGTGGTCCTGCTGAACAATTGCGAGAAAGTTAACATCGTTGATTTCTCGGTAAATACAAATATTACAGTTCTGTTTTTTTTACGAAATATATCACATTTATGGGTACTAATTATTTGTATACTTAGAATAGCTGTAGCGTGGGCCCTTTTTCGTCGCTCATGGTGGTCCTGCTGAAAGGAGCGTGACTACCGCAGGACCACCTTCAAAGTCGATTTTCTCGAAAACTACTAAGGTACCAATTCTGTTGTTCGAGTACTAATTAGTACCAATTGAGCACTAATTATTTACCAAATATGGAAGCGATTGGCGTTGGTGGTCCTGCGGTAGTCACGGGCATTAAAAGCAGTGCAATCAACTGATATGGTTGCTTTAGTGAACCTTCATTTCCTTTTGCGTAGATGTGACGCATACTTTCTGCCAAATTGTTATTTTGTTTTGTTTTTTGTTTCGTTCTTAGCGACATGTTTGCCGCAAATAAACGTATTTTCTTTCTTTTTCTTTCTTTCATTGTTTTTATTTGATTGAGCAATTTATACTAGCGTATAATAATAGTGAACAGTGATTGACACGAATGCCAGTATATATTTTTTTACTGAACACTCATTTTTTTATTAATACTTAATGTACCACATCAATTACAATATTCATGCGAATGGTTACACTTTAAATAAATTCCTAAATATCATACAATGTACAAAATGATATTCAAGTATTGCTTTAGTATTGGGAGAGTCTCGCTCTTCATATTTAATATAATATACACAATTATATTACTGTGTGACTTATAATTTACAAGTACACAATTTTATACCGTCACGTCTCGTATGTTAACTTTGATATATTATCTGACAGTGGAATGGTAAGTTATAATGTCACAAATAACTGTTTAAGCCGCATTTAGTACAATTGGGATTTTTTTGTCATCAACTTACTAGAGTATAGTAACGAAAGTTGTGACACCGAAAACCGTGTAGTCAGTCAGACTTAGCAATAACACGAATGTCATCGACAGTTACATTCATTTATGCCGCTGTAATAATTTGTTGCCAGCACATGCGTCATACACATTATTTAGATATATTTCAGAGGCTTTCAACGCTACTATGCATTACAATATATTTATATATATGTATATAATAATGTAATAAAAACGTGTAAATAAAGTTACTATAGTTAATAGAACGCACGTCTACATTTATCTCCGCAAGACGTTATTACTTAAACATTCATGAAACTGCAAATTTCGACAAGAGAATATCAAAAATAGTGTATCGACGGTCATCGCCTACATTCTGTCTAATATTCTGTAGTCTAATGACGCTATTTAGGTCACTTGAAACATCTTAAGCCAATTCACATTATAATATGGACTATGGTTACAAATTTTGAAATTCCGTTTTTTTTTGTCATCATATTTTGAGTCACATCCAAAAACTTGCGATTTATAAATCGACTACACTAATATGACCGCTCTAGGATTAATATACCTAAAATATATTCAGTAAACAGACAGTAAATATACTGTAGTCGCTTTATAATGCATAGAAGGGCGTATTGGTACAAGTACCAATACGTTCTCGACAGTAAACCCAAATAAGTAGTCAATATAGCATAATTTATTCTTAAATAAATAATCAAACATAGCGCACGGCAATCTTCATCTTTCACATATTCTACGAAATAGGTATTAACTCACATTACACTAAATAAACGATAAAACGTGTACAATGAGTGACATACTATTTTCTAAAAGCTTACAAAATGATAGAGATCTTCACGATAATCCGCTAAGTGGACACTGATTTGTAATTAAGTAATTAACGCCCAAATTTCTCGATCTTGTGTAGAAGTCCTACAAACATGTCTACACCAAGCGATTATATAACCCAACGGCATTTTTTAAGACTTTCGGTAGACCTAAATCCGTTGGACCATTTTGTTGAATCGACTTTTAGATTAAGCACTATTACTTGGTTAGAAGGTTTTCATGAAAATAAGCAACGCATCTCAATACTATACTTATAAAAATAGTCAATTCTTCTATGAATTCAGATGCCCACCTAGCATGTAGAATTAACTAAAAGCAACAAAATGCTAATCATAACTGAAACATTTCAGCTCAAAATTTGCATTTAAATAATGGGTATAGTTTCCGCTACTGATTAACATTCTTCATAAATTCGTTATCATTTAATGCCTCTTACGCGAATGCAGTCAAAGGGCACTACTGGCTCCTATGCGTAAAAAGACATTAAAATCCAACAATTGTCTTACATTACGCTATTTAAAGAAAAGAAAACTAAATGAGCTACAGTTATGAAGTTCCACTGGTTCACCAAAGACGGATCCTCAAAACCACTGACTAGTTCAAGTGTGTCAAGATTGTTCAAAATTCACGGAAAAGACAAATAAGAAGTTAGATATGATTTTGTGCAATGCTTTAATCAGTAAGCATTTTAAAAGACGAAGTTGTTAACATCATTAGAAGTCACATTGCACAGTCTAAAAGAAAACAAAATGAAATGTTGCTAAACTCCCCAGACAATTAAGTAGCAGTTGCAAATATGAATTCGTCTTATAATAAAACTCCATTAACAACCAAATTTCAGACTATTTAAAGCACAACCTTCAAATGAGCTTGAACTTGACTCTCATGTTAGTAAAGTGAATTTAAACAACAATGAAGTATAACAAACGAATGTTCAATAATCTCTTGTATTTTCTACGACACAAAAACGGACGATTCTCGCGAAATTTAAACGTATTGAACTTATACGATCTATACAAAGATATCGTATGAATGTGCTAAAATGTTAAACATATATTAGGAGTTAGCAACATTATTCTGTGATCCTGATCACCGATACATTCCGTTCGTGTATATACTGAGATCGATTACCCTCAAAGTCGAGTGTTACTATTACTAACAGAGGTTATATCCTTCTCGATTCGAATTATATTATTTGTAATTTAAGTTTACATACGCAAACAGTACACAACGCGTTTTACTTTCTCATGGCCGAATTTATTTACAAGATTGTTTCCAAGTTTTGTTATATTCCAGCATCATTTATTAATTCGTGTTATAAATCTGATAACCGTTTCAGTCAAATATTACAATCTTATTAAATCATGTGAAGCAGGTAAATCCGTTTATCATTCAGAACGAGTACTGTTAGTCGTCTCCGGGGTGAACAAGTACTTAAATTACAAATAACATAATAATATACAGCTAGATATTATGTAGATGGTATACAAGCCGATACCGCGGCGGTAGCCACCGCCTGTGTTGTGACAGTTTGCGCGCGGTACACCGCACTGTACAAACTATCGGCTGCCGACGTCATTTGCCATTCGTCTGCAGTGCCGCATTCAGTTGCGTCCAAAGATCTTTCTTGCACGATTTCGATCTGCAAGAGAATATTACAACCTTTATTTCTTTAATGTTATCGTCGTGATTTCTTCTTATATGGGTAATAACAACATTCAGGGACGTCAAAACTAATAAGCGTAAACTTAATAGTCACATATCAATATTACCACCATTCACATCAGTATTTGTGTCTTACATCCATGCATTCTTCATCAACGAAAACAGCCAGTACACATCCATTATACAACACAAAACATTAACCTGCTTATAAGACTCAACATATAGTGGAGTCGATAAACAAATACCACAATCATTGTGCAAGCGGTTAGAGTATGTAGTATGATCTTAATTGGCCCTGGCAATTGAACATATTTTCTAACAACAATTAAGGTCTTTCTTGTATTTCATTCTTCTTTTTTGTATTTCCAACATAGAAAGTCGCGAAGATAAAAATAATCACATGAAAAAACAATGTAAAACCCATACGAGTCTTTGGTCAACTGGACCCACTCGAACTGGACCCGCGGGTCTAGTTGACCACATCATATATGATATTATGCACGTTTTGGGCATATAATCTTCGAATGTGATAGTGTATTCGTAGCCAAGAGCGCACGGCGAACGAACATGCAGTATTTTGTGTGTACAAGTACAGATGTACTCACACTAAGTAATATCAGTTCATAATATAAAGGGATGAAGCTGACTTATTTCCACACTTATCTCGGAGTCAAAAAATATAAGTTGAAGCTGCTTACCATCACCATGCACGTCGTGAAAGTAGACTGAAGGAAAAGGGTTAGTATTGTACTAATCGTTAGGTTAGGATAAACCTATCGTATTTCTTTAAAAGTGCAATTAATTAACAAATACGTTCGTATGAAGTAGTTCATGCCAACCACTTTCTTTTAACTATTTTTTTGCTTCCGCTGCCGATCGAAACAACCTGGGTCGAATTTAATTGGAACCAACTGTTATTTGTTTTAAGTTCTTCTAAACAGTCAGAGTTTAATATTATATCGGGTGATGGGATCGTGAGCTTGGGATTGATAAAAAACTTCAAACAAAAACAAGGGGCTCTACCACAGCAGCTTTATCTAAAACAATAAATCCTATGTTTCAACTAGGGATGTTATGGATATGAAATTTCGGATACGGATTAATTACGGATATAGGAATGATTATTATACCGGATACGGATACGGATACGGATATGAAATTATTTCGGATTATCCGTTAGTTTCGGATAATTTCGGTTACGGTTATTAATTTTTTTAGGAATTTCAAAAGTACAATACAAATAGTTAATAAAATAGTTTTATTTATATGTAACTATTTGGTAGGAATTACAATCAGTCTGTGAGTTATTACAGCTATTTAAATTAAAAATGATTATAAATAAATGTTGAGTGTTATCTAATCTACCTAAAATGAAAATGTAATAATAAAATTATTACTTATACTTATTTAGTAATTTCGTATTCAAAGAAAATATTAAAATTAGATTTAAATTTAGAATGCACATTGCACATATTTATTTACTATGATTTAAGTTTAACATAACAATCATAGCTATCTTCATCTTGTGTCTCAAATAGTCTCCGCCCCTATCCGATATTATCCGAAACTTTTATTTCGGATTCGGTTACGGTTACGGATAATTTTTTTTATCGGATATCCGATAGTTTCGGTTACGGTTACGGAGCTCCCTAACATCCCTGGTTTCAACAATATATCTATTTCTACTTGTGTGTCATATTATAGTTTATAGTAACCTATATGGAAGTCAAACCAGTTGGGGGTTGCAGTATGACAATGCATTGAATTACAGACCTGCGAAGTGAGGCGAGCCACTCCTTAAACTGTGTGTTTCCTTCAGGCGTAAGCTGGAAAGCGGTGCGGGCTGACAGCACGATGCTTACAAACTCTTCATATTCCACTGTAGTCAAGTGGTACAGCTTCTGATGGATGCATTGGATGTACCTGTCGGAATAAAACAATGTGTGATAGAAAATGTATCCCTCAAAGGTAGAAAGTTTTTTTCAACATCGGATTTCACACTGCAGTGCAGTAATAGATCATGGTCAATAAGTTAAGAAACATTCTGACTGCTTCGTCTTATTCTGTATCAAGTACCGCATTCGACTTACGCATTTAGTATTTGCAGTACTAGCACCGAGGCCCAGGTGCAATGAATATAAACTACAACAGACACTTATAATGTCGCATCAGGCGGTACTCCCCGTGGAATTAAGAACGCCTATTTGACGAAGATTTTTATTGGAGTTAACTTACACTTTTATTGCCACTTACTCAACTTTGTACTTCAGCGTTATTGTACGTTGATTTTTGAGTAACTTGTAATTTGTAAAACTAAAGTTCTAAAAAAATTTTGATTACAATGGAATTTGAACATTGTTGTGTAAGACAATTTTTGTGATTTGTCAGATGTACCACAAATTACCAAATTATATATGTTTGACGATCAACATATTTAAATCATTGTTCTGTCTTTTTCGATTTTTCGTTTAGCGCGTTTTCGTTTAGCGTCAAACTTATTTAGTGATTTGTGGTGCAAGCGGGCCTAAGTTTATGTTCTCAAAACTTGGCAATTATCTGAGATTCAGAATTCAAAGAAAGGTACTTAATAAGTATGAAAAGATAATATAGTAATTACATCTGCTGGCACTTCTGCACGAGCGGCGCCAGTGTGCCGCGCAGGTGCTGCATGACGAGCTGGTGCGGCCCGCCGCGCGCCAGCCAGTGCGCCGACTCCACGCACAGCTCGTACAGCACGAAGGGCGACACCACCGAGTTCACCGCGCACACGCAGAACTGGTGCAGGTACTGCGCGCCCAGGCGCTTCGAGATGCGGAGGAGCCACTTTACATGCTCGCCGTATGGCGGGTTCCTGAATGAATAAAAACTACATGTAGTATAAACGGTTGATTTGCGCAACAAAATATTAGTGTCGGCGATAACTAAACCATTTATGACAATAATGATACATTTCTGAAATCACAAAAACATTAACTAAAGTGGAGTCATTTTAATAGGTAACATTTGACAATTCATAAAATATTCAACAACGTAACCTTGTAACGGCGGGCATAAAATAACATATTTTTTCGTTTTGTTAGAACTGCACAATTGCTTACCTTTTTTCAATTACGATTACATATTTATTGTAATAATGACCGATACGAGTAATTTTACGATTTGCTTTCATTAATAAACCATTCTAAACATAATAAACAATTAATTCTGATCTAAAGAACTGAACGTCGTTACAAGGTTACGTCAGTTAACCATTTTTCTTTTTAAACACTAGGGATGTTACTCTAAAAATCGAAAGCTGATAAGTAGAATCGAATGCAATGATGACTTGTGAAGAAATATCACCATAAATTAATAACCACGTTGTGATTATAATAAAAAAATTATTTATTATTCTTTTAACTAACTAGTTATAAAAATACAAAAAATAATGAAATAGAAAAACTGCCTCCTCGCATTCGCCTCTAAAACTACAAGTGATTACCATGAGGAAATAAACTTTGAGGTTTTTAAAGAGTGATTTGAGAAGCTGCTAGTCAGCTTAGAAAACCCATCGAAAATTGTAATGGACAATGCACCGTATCATTCTGTACAAGTTGATAAACCACCAACTCAAGCATATAAAAAGCAAGAAATTGTCTCGTGGCTGGTAAGAAATGGTGTGGATGCAAGTCCATCTTTATTAAAAGTTGAGTTGTTAAATCTAGTAAAAGCAACTAAGCCGTCCAAGCTCCGCTATGTAATCGATGAACTAGCCCTAGAGCATGGACACGAAGTTATTCGATTGCCTCCCTACCATTGCCAGTATAACGCCATCGAGCTTATTTGGGCACAAATAAACGGTTATGCAGCGCGGAACAATACTGAACCACCCTTCAGTACTGCAGCTGCTAAAATGATGTCTCTGCTACAAACTGCGTGTGCAGAAGTCACTACAGAAGACTGGAAAAAAGTCGTAGAGAAAACAAAGAAAATAATTTTACAAGATTTTGAACGAGATGTGAGAATAGACAATATTATTGAAAATGAATTAATAATATCTCTGAGTGCTGACAGCAGTGATGAAGATGACAATACTTTTAACAGTTCTGATAGTCTGTTCAACTGAATAAATGCAATTTTTTTGTTAAATTGTGTACTTGTCTTATTTTGCTCCTTAAATTTACGAAAAAAATAATAATAATGGGACAGGGATTCGCCTGATGATTTTTTAAATTCGCATATGTTTCAAGTCCGTATCGATTCATTCACTTTAATCGATGTTCATAAGCAGGTCACCTCACTATGAGGATAAAACTGACAGACGTCAAATGTTACCTATTAAAATGACTCCACTGTAAGTGTAGGTATCGCCTATCAACCTATCAGGAGGTGGTGGGTTGTGCGTGGTTAGAGTAATACCCAAATCAAAAACAATAATACACTTCACGGTCTACATACCTGCCAAACTTATTCTGCGGACGGTCATCATGCACCCTCCTTGCTTGCGTCTCCAGTGCAAGCATGCCCACTCTGTAAGCCGCCAACAATCTTCTTAACTGCGTCTGGTTGACGGCAGGCGCGGCGGTGGCTCCGGTGGGCTGGGCAACATTGCCCACGCCCACGTTCGGCACGGTGCCCACTCCATTGCCCACGTTCACGCCTGCACTGGTTACCCCGCCTACTTGTACCATCTGTTGTGGAGCTGGCATCGGAGGAGGAATCGGCGCCGGATGCTGTAGAGCAAATTTTCGATTGTATATAGTAAATGCGTATTTAGTACAAAGAAGGTGAAGTACCAGCGTATATAAATAAATAATAGTTTGGTAAAGACCGCACTAAGCAGCACTATACACAAGTAGTACATGTTAGCACTACTAATTATTAACATTTTATTTTACAGAAGAATTTGTATTAATTTGATATACATAGTTTTTAAATTGAAGTAGCTTGTAAATGGTAATGAGGGTTTTCGTGAAAATTTACGACACCAGTTGGCACCACTGTGACAAGAGGTCTTCCAATATAAAATATATGATGACGTTCATCATTCGACTCATTCATTCGTTCATCATTCAGTCGTGACTAAAGAAAATATAGGCTCTTTGACAGATGCCTGGACCTGACGTGTCAGTGCTGCCACCTAGCGAACGTCATTTCAGAAAACCCTCATTGAAAGCGCTTATCGTTCGTTACATACATATACAGATATTAAGCTATAAGCTTTCTGAAGAATAAATATAGATTCGAAAGGAGGGAAAATCAATACTCACTACTTGATGAACGGTCGCATTGACATTGACTGCTATGGTTTGTGGATGCGCAACGTGTTGCGGCATCGGCGGGTGCTGTGCAAGGGCCGGATGTTGCATCGGCTGGTGTTGCGAGTGTTGCATAGTTTGAGGGTGTTGCTGCAACGGTTGTGGATGTTGTTGCATTGGCTGGGGATGTTGTTGCATCGGCTGCGGATGTTGCTGCATTGGCTGTGGATGTTGCTGCAACGGTTGTGGATGTTGCTGCATAGGCTGGGGATGTTGTTGCATGGGTTGCGGATGTTGTTGCATCGGCTGCGGATGTTGTTGCATAGATTGCGGATGTTGCTGCAACGGCTGCGGATGTTGCTGCATGGGCTGAGGGTGTTGCTGCAATGGCTGGGGATGTTGCTGTAACGGCTGGGGATGTTGTTGCAACGGCTGTGGGTGTTGTTGCAATGGCTGGGGATGTTGTTGCAACGGCTGTGGGTGTTGCTGCAGTGGCTGGTGTTGTTGCAGCGGCTGATGTTGTTGGAGCGGTGGATGTTGTTGAAGCGGGGGATGTTGTTGCAGGGGCGGGTGTTGATGTTGCGGGTGTTGTTGCAGCGGCGGCGCGCCAGGCGGCGCCACGATGCTGCGCACGAAGTACGGCGGCAGCGCGTACTGCGGCGGCGGGTGCGGTGGGCCCGTGCCGGTGTACTGCGGAGCGGAAATGTTGATCGCATTTTGTTTCGAATACGATATGCAGCGAATGATGTCCAGTACTGTACAATACTGTAGGTACATCATTCTCCATACAGCGTACATAATGTGAGATAAATGTTATGCGCCTCGGCAATCTTCGTTGTTGTTTGTTGATGTTTCTCAAAATGTTGGGAATAGATGCCGACTAATTTTTTGGTAAATTTATGTACAAAAACTTCACTAGTCTCGCTATAATTTTTTTTTTTTAATATCCCCAAACTAAAAATACAAATTTAATATTGTGTACCAGGAGGGGTAATTGCATAACACACTATCAGTAGCAATGGCTTTCATATTGACAGTTCAACAACATTCATTGCGTTATTTACGTTGTTGAGCAGACAAATTTAACCGCAGAAATTTAACCGTACACAGAGCTACCAGGATCTTTTGGCGCTTGAATGACATTGCCATGGGGGCTTTGTTAACAGAAACACGGTCAACATTTGTGAAATTGTCACAGAAATTGTGGCGGCGATTTTTTCCACGCGCCGAAAGAACCCTGTAGTACTAAAGCGCTACAGTGTAGCGCTTTAGTGTAGTTGCATACTTACCGGCAGCTGGTAGATAGTGGGCGGGTAAGGGTGGTAGGTAAAGGGGTAAGGGATGGGGTAGGGTACTGGCACGGCGAGAGGCGGCGGCGCGGCGCGGTACTGCGGCTCGTCCAGTAACGGTTCTGACTCCTCGTTGGCTTGGCGCAAGTACAGCTCGTGCCAATAGCGCGCTACCGTGTAGAGAACCTCCGGATATACGCCACCACCTACAGCAAAGACAAGTATAGTCTTATACATAAAGACTTATTTACAGCTATGTTTGCATCCTAAATTATAACTGTACACGTGTCATTGTGACCAGAAGGTAAAAAAACAGAAATAAAAATATTTTATTATTATATTTTAAAATCATTATTATTATACCTTTAGCAGCAGCTTCAACAGTGAGGCAGGCTCGCTCAAGCATGGCGTCGCTCTGCTCTTTACACTGAAGCACAGCGCGTTGTATCTCGTTGTAGTTGAGAGCGTGTGCATGAGGTAGCACGGATAACGCTAACTCTGCCGCCGCTCGCACTGTCGGCACGTCGCGGCCGGAGGATGCCTGGTACAAACGTAAAATACTTAAAAAACATACACTATAGCCCCATTGCACCGCAAATCTCTAAATACGTTTAACGCTTAACATATTTTAAAACATCATTCTGTATCTGTTCATCTTCATATGTTTGGCCGAAACATATTCTGTTTGTTTTGAATATATTTAGCGCTAACGTGTTTAGTGATTAGTGGAGCAAGCGGGCATAAAAACCTAGCCAAATGCGAACTCGTTCACTTAGGGCCCTCCCTTTTTATTATTTGTCATAATAGAGGGCATAATTATAAATGTCATCAGTCCTTCCTTCCTTTAGATGTATTTTGTGAAAATTTTACTTAGCTCACTATTTAGTTCGAACGATACTGCCTCATGACCAGTGATCGGACTAGGTAGATTGATTTTTGGTACTTGTATCACAAATGCCCACAGAAAGAATAACATGGATAAGCCGTTTTCCCGGAAAGTAATTCCGGTATTTCCGGAAATTAAATTTATATTTTATTTATTTATTTATTATTTATTTATATTATTATTATTTCATGCTGTATTTTTGTTTCTGCTGCATGTATTGTATAGTTATTAAATTGTAAATCCGTAATTGGCTGTAAGACTAGCTTATTATATCTTAAGATAAAATTTCAGAGCTGTGCATTTTGTGATTAATAAATAAATAATTTCCGGATCTAATTAAATATTGTTATTGTTGGTAGTGATATTATAACTACTCAATTCTAAAAAATAAAAAAATTAAAGGAAGATATTAAAACTAAATTAATTTATTATTTATCTGTTTTCACGTAACGTTTTCACAACACAGTAAACAAAGAAGCGCACTTTACGAACCGAAGTCGACATGTCGTCAGTGGGCGTACGCATTGCTTCGATAACCGGTTAGTGCACCACCCATGATCCTTTGTTCTGGTTGGTCGTTGGGTTGTGTCAAATCGTGAATATGTGTCGTAAAAAAAAAAATAAGAATAAGATATAGCTCATTTTAATACAACTCCAACCTAAGTTCCGGTTTTTTTTAATAATCAACCAATTCCGAATTTCCGGAGGAATGTCCATATTAATATATACGTTTCGGATCAATGACCCCAATTCAATCTACCTACTCCGATCACTGCTCATGACAGACAGAAACAGAGACCCGTTAGCACCCTTTTGAGACGGAATTCATAGCATTAGGATGATCTAGAAGCCTCTGACGAGCATTCGAAAAAACAACTGCACGTTGTATCCTCAACAAAAGAAAAAACATCTTGAGAAGTAATATCGCAATACTACCTACCTTATCGGCAATACTAGCGGCTTCGGGAGGTGTTAAATGACCTTCCCACGCGTCAATAAGGAATAATATAGCAGGTGCGCCAATATCCATAGCTTGACCTGTAAAACAAATAAAATATTTAAACTAGAACTTAAATACGTACTTACTTTTAGCATATTTATTTAAGGGCTGTTTTTCCAACATCAGATATATTTTATCCGTGGAAAAAAATCATAACTATTCCTTGTATAAAGGCATTGGAATAATCAGCCCTGAATAAATTATATTTGATTTAAACTTGCCGGTAATCCAACTGACGTGGGACGAATACGTGCGACTCAACCAGTTAGCGCTCACGCAGTTATGCAAGCCGAGTGCGTAAAGCCCCAATTGAAATGCCGCCATGTGTAACCCTCTGAAAGAACATTGAAATTATTATAATTATTGAAGTCACAGAGCCAGAGCATTCCAGTTATTTAAAAGAAATTTGCAGTAAATAAGATTATAAGCATAGGTGAGATACAATTGGTTTGATGTAATTGCAAGTTACATATAATGTTCACACAAAATAATTTTTCGTTGCTATCCTGGTAAATCTTGTCATGTATCGCAATATTGCGTTTATTTGAGTTCAATTTTAAACTCTATTTCATAATGTTTTATTTATATAAAATTGAACTACCGAAGCCAATTACACTATTTAAAGACATTTTAACAAAAACATTTAAAAAAATTATAAATAAATAAAGATAAAAACAAATATTCTGCGTAGGACAGCCACACATGTTTATGCCGTCATACATACTTCTTACAAAATTTCATACTTTCTGACGGTATTGTCTCTTATTCTTCTACAAAGTGATCAAATCCTGTTTTGAATCCAGCAGTGCTATTCTGTAAAAATCTCACTATGAAAACTTAGGTGAAGTGAGTTGTCAATAGTGTCAATCCCTAGCATCATGTGGAACGACAGCTCACTTCACTTAAGTTATCACGGTCATGTTTTTACAGAATAGCACCGCAGGACAGCATTAAGCGCAGCTAATATACGAGGTATAGGTGATTTGGAGTGTGCAACAGTAAGACATGTAGGAACAGCGGTTAACCATTGCTTGCTACCACAACTGTAGTTATTGAGCACATAAAGTTCCAGCTTAGATTATATAGAATTACGTCAACAAAATGTCCTACCTATGGGGTCCATGATGCTCTCTGGCACATGAAGGCTGTGTGAAGAGGCTGGTGCTCGAAGATCCACCTGCTTTGAACAGGACGGACTTGGCCAGCTCGAACATGAAGTGGGCTGACGCTTCCGACGGCTGGTTCGGCACCGAGGGATACAGGCGCTTGCCTTTATACCTGTAATGTAATGTAAGAATAGTATGTTGTGAAATCTCTAAATAAAATAAAGAGACGTTTAAACGTCAAAAATGTATGGTTAAACAGTCGCTAATCATTACTTAACTTTAAGCAACGTTTATAAATAAACCTCTGTACTGGCAAAGCGCAGCGAATCTTTTCAAAATCATACATAACGCTAGCATCCTCAAATATAATAAAAATACTATTCTAAAAGTCATATTTTCGCAGTCATTGACAAATACATCAGGAAGCGATAATAACCTGGAATCCTTGGCCCTTGAGATTGGTGTGTGCGTGGTGGTAGCGTGCGGCGCGGGATGCGGCGCGTGGGACGCGTGTGACGTATGCGTCGCGTGCGATGCGTGGGGTGCGTGCGACGCGTGGGTTGCGTGCGACGCGTGTGTCGCGTGTGACGAGTGCGCGGGCGGCGACGCGCCGCCCTCGGACACCACCAAGCGCTCCACATCCCCGCTCAAGCCCACCGCCTGCGCACGCCAGTCATTCGTTCCAAATTGCGTGCTTATCTACAGACGTCACTTGATCAATTAGTAAAGCGAGACACGTTTTTTGTAATACACATATAGGTGCATAAGCGTTTACTTGCCACACAACAGAATGATTGAGTCATTCTTTTTACGACTACAACAGACACAAGTACTTTTTCTCATGATGTAATTATGGTGCACCTACTTTTTACGTTTCCCTTCATCATCGATCTTGGACAACACACCAATGAATTTGTACGTACTCATCGAATACGAGCCGCGTCGTTGTCTAGGTCAAATGACGTTACACGCTGGAGTGCCGCGTGTAACGAAATTATTTTGCTAGCGCAACTTCAAAGTCCCATATTTTTTTTTTTATTTCTAGAGATATTGTAATGATTCTTCCGCAGTTTTGTTTCATTTTACTTAAATTTTGATAATAAATCCAAAAAAATGGAAAGTTCTTCATTGCTAGATACGGCCTACTGCGTCAAAAGATAATCGCGTTTCTGTTTCGTTTTGACACCACTGACACACAATGACGCAGTAACTTGATTGTATACGCTATCTAATACCGTGTGGTGTGAGCTCACTCTTTTCAGTCTGCCAATCTTTGGGCAGGAGTTTGTTTTAGCGATGACAAAAACGTTCTCTAGGAAAACACACCAACTTTCAGTGACGTCATTCACCGGTAAATTGCGGACGCTATGTGGGCGGTCACCCTTGTTTAGGAAACCGTAGCTTTATCGAGTAACACACATACGTATGTGCCAACGAAATTTAATCTTAGGAGACCACTTTTTTGGCCGAATGTAAGTAAGGTGAACTCGTTATATGTACCTGCGGTTGCATGGTGTTGGTTGGTTGCGGGTACGGTTGCGGATGTAGCGCGTACGTCGGGTGCGTGGACACGTCGGCTCGATACGCGGCAAGGCGAGGGTTGTTCATGTAGTACATGCTCACCATTGGACTCTTTGTCAGCTGATGAATTTCGCGGTCTAAGAGCTGGATAAGGAATAGCCCGATAGAATATTGTATTGTTTTTACATTTCACTTTAGAATAGTAGTAATTTAAACCTGAGTTTATCATGGATATTACTGACATCGCTGAAGGAAAACATCGTGAGGAAACCTGGATTTTATAGTTAACATGGTTTAAAATCGCCAACTCGTGTTGAGCAAGCGTAGTGATAAATGCTCGCGACTTCTCTGTATGAGAACAGGCGTTTGCCGTGCAGTGGGATAATATGGCTGGTATTATAAACCTTATAATAATGTGTATAAAATTCATATGACGCGGGCTCATGATTGGCAGCGACCATTATTAGATCTTTTTGAAAGAATCCCTCCAATACTACTTTGTAGTGTCAATATGGTGGATAGCAAATTAGATCTTCATGTTAGATTGAGTATTATTATTTTGTGTCCATTATTAGATCTTTTTGGTACAATCCATCTAACAAAGTAATGAACTAACTCCTGTAGGACTGTGTTACCGTTTCACGCCTAAGCCACTAAACGGATTTCGATAACAATTTGGCAAGAAGATAGATGGCATCTTGGGAAAGGACATAGGCAATTTTGTCCCTGTAGCACGTTCCCGTGGAATAATTGCCGATCTCCACGCGGGCGAAGGCGCGGGCAGAAGCTAGTCTTTCAAAAAATTAAGTAGATCTTTTCTCGCGACTTCGTCCGCGTGTATTTCGTACTTTCCTCTAAAAATTTCGAAAATGTATATTTATGATCTTTAAGTAATCGGGTCAATTTTTAAGTTTATAAATAAAAGGGCTGATCCCTTTTATTTATAAACTTAAAAATTGACCCGATTTCTCAAATAAACCGTATCCCCGCTTTTCACCCCCACAGGGGTGGAATTTCGAAAAATCGTTTGGGATGTGTTCATTACTTGACTCAAAGATTATTTATACCAATTTTCGAGTTAATCAAGCCACGCAGTAAAATCCTCCCCTGTAAAATAAACTACCGCTTTTCACCCCTCATTTTCGAAAAACCCTGATACACGTTAGTCTTTATTTTTGGTCTTAAGTATAAATACTGAGTTTGGAGTTAATCGGACCGCGCAGTTTTGACACCCCCCCAATCCAAGGAGGATTACTAAACTACCCCCAGTTTAGAAAAACAAAAAATGCCAAATTTTCATAATTTGCTTAGATAAGTATTCGTGCCAAGTTTCAAGTTTATTAACTCAAGGAATAAGGTCTTTCATACAAAAAAAATCACCCCTTTTCAGCCCCTTAAAGGTTGAATTTCCAAAAACCCCTTCTTAGTGCTCCCCTATATTATAAAAAGAAAACGTGTGCAAAATTTCACATTCCAGTCCCAGTAGTTTCGGCTGTGAGTTGATATATCACCCAGTCAGTTTACCAATTATATAGATATAGATAGAAAGATAGAGGATTAGAACAAATCGGACTCCAATTTTCTCAATAATACTGAAGAAAATCAAATCTCTGTTCAGTTTCAAAGTGGCTAGACACCTTTACGCTTACTTACTTTGTTCATAATCCTGGCTAGGTTTACTGGATTGTCCTTGTAGAAGGACAATAGAGTGAGAGACAACTCTCCACGCTGCCGTCTCGTTCCCTCGCACAGTAACGGATGTTCTGCTTCGGAAACGTTGGCTTTTAACCCTAAAGCAGCAACAGCCGCTTCGAAGCCTAAAGTCTCGTCATTGGCCGATCTTGCCTAAAGACAAATTTTGGGATTAGTTTCTATTAAAAAATTACTAACTATTAGAGTCCGACCGAATTTTGTTTCCGGCAATTTTCTTTTATCAGTTATTATGTCAATGTTATAATCAAATCATCAAAATAATAATTATATAATATATGATTAATTAGAATAATCAAAGTAAAACATTTTTTAAACTATATATTTACTCTAAATAAATCATTTGAATGTTTAAATTATTTATTTAGAGTAAATAGATAATATAAAAATATTGTATTATTTTTTATTTTAAATCTTGGAGAAAACTATTAAGTTTGCTGTGATTTAAGTTTAAACGGTTAGTACCTATAATGACTAGAAGATTGACACTGCAATTCTTTTACTTTTACCAAAAAAAGCTATCGACAAAAAAAAATCTTTTTCTCATTTTCGGTTTTTGCCCGAAAATACAAATTAATCCGGATTTCTATTACTGCTGAAAATAAAAATCTTTTTTCGGTCAGACTCTACAATCTGAAGTATTTATGAAAACTTACAGGATGTTTATTCTCTTTATCATTAGCTGATAAAACGAGAACATCGAAAAGGAAGCTCGCCAATGATATAGGTAACAGCGCCGGTCCACGGTTCCTTTAAATCACAAAAAGCACGAATAATGTTAATTATAGAACTTATGAGAAAACCCTTCGTGTTTCATTTCAAATGTGAAAAATGCTTGATATCTTAACTTATTCAAATCATGCATAAGTAATGTTTATATTTTAACTAACAGAAAAATAAATTTCTAACCTCAAAGTACCGTCGCGCAATTGCTCGGCCTTTTCGCGAGCTAAAGCCAACTGTTCGGCACCTGTGGGAAGCTTCTTCAATAGAGAAACTAATTCCGTCTCTTGATTGTTGAGTTTCACCTCCAAAGCTTTAGTACTAGCCGGCGGACGCGCCATCTCGAGAGCGAACAGACCTATGCGGAACGCAAGCTCGTGATGTTCGCTGAATTCTGCTAGCACCTAGTAACACGGGGTATAGATAAAAATTATCATTAAAAATTTCAAGGTATTGAGTAATTTTTCAGTTTTATGAGGGGAGCATCTGGAGCTCTACCACGGACTTTTAAAACTCATTATGTACCATCCATTTCAGCACTTGAAATTGAACCACTTATCCTGCTAAAATGTTAACATAGTTTAGTACGAATTTACAGTGCAAAACCAGCACCAAAATTGACTGGTGGTAAAAGTTCAGGGTAATAATTTGTCCTCCTGAAAGTGTACTCACAGTGCCGAGGAAGGCGCACTTCGAGAGCGTGGCGGAAGCGAGACATAAGAGGCGATGCGTGGCCAGTCTAGGGCTGAACGTATGCCTTGTTCTCGGTCGGCTCGGGTCGTTCGCGTCATACGGGCCGCGCTGCGAGGCGCCCTGCGCGGCAGGCCGCGCCACCGTCTAAACGGGTACAAGTTTTAGGAAAGAGAAAATCTTTTCGTTGGGTACTCACGGCGTAGAAGGTGCAATTTGCGAGCGTGGTGGACGACACACAAGAGGCGGTGCAAGGCGGTGCACTGTCTAGGGCCGGGCGGTCGTCGTCTCCGGCCGCGCCGACGCCACAAGGTTCGCGGAGACGGACGAGAGACGCATACTCACAGTGCAGAGGAAGGCGCACTTGGCGAGCGTGGCCGAGGCCAGGCACGACAGGCGGTGCGACGCGGCGCACAGGCGCGGGCTGGGCAGGCGGCGGCGCGGGCGGCGCGGGTCGGGCGCGGGCGGCGGCGGCGCCGCGCCCAGCGCCGGCGGCCGCGCCAGCAGCTCGCGGGCCAGGCGCGCGCCCAGCGCGCACGCCTCGCGCGCGTGCCCGTGCGCGTGCAGCCCCTCGGCGCGCGAGAACGAGCCCTCCCAGCCGCACGCCCAGCCGGACGCGCAGCCGCTGCCCGACGCCATTCCCTGAGGGAATGCCCGATTCTTACTAAATGCCTCTGAATTTGCTAACTGTAACAGATCCTAGGCAACTATTTATCTAAATTGTATTACAATATTCTGCACTTCACTCAGGTAGAAAAGTAAGAAAAATTAATGTAAACACACAACCTAATAAGACCTATGCCTGACAACTTTTATTAATAAATGTACACTGTATATGGTGTTGGAGAATCAACTTCTAAAAAAATTACTTACTGCGCTAGTTCCTTCACCGGTCACAGCGCGCCTGGCGGCAGCAGTGTCGTAGAAGTACAAGTTACAATCGTCGTCCGACACCGACTCGTCATTGGACACGCGCCGCTGAGCGTCGTCAGACGATATAGGGGGAGAACTCGACTCTTGTGAATCCGTCTCGCCACCACTCTGTTGAAGAATTTCTTCTTCGTTCTCGCAGAAACCTTTCACGTGGGTAAAACAATGCGTAATTAAAATATTTAAAAAATTAAAAACTTGCTCAATATCTATACAAATAAATAAAATTGAAGGTCTTTTTGTAATGTTAAAGAGCTGTTGCTAAATGCATATGAAACGGTACTTATAACAATTTCTAAAATGTTTGTCTGTTTGTTTCAGCTAATCTCCAAAACGGCTGGACCGATTTTGAAGGGACTTCACTGGCAGATAGTGTGTTTTTGTTGTTGGAGTAACTTAAGCTACTTTTATTTTAGAAAAAGAATTAAGGTTCCGCGCAAAAAATAAAACCCATGAAATCATTGGATTTCATGGGTTTTATTTTTTTTTGCGCGGCTTCGTTCGCGTGCATGTCGGAAAACAAATTGTTGTTTTCCGACATGCACGCGAACAAAGTCGCGGGCACAGCTAGTACATTAATTATAACACATTGGTCCTCACACTAGGATTCCCTGTGTCGGTGAGTACCAGGAACTATCGATTGACCATAATTTGTCATTTTTTTTTATTGCAAACGTCTTTATTTCACATGACTTTATCTATCTATCTTTACTAAAAAGCTGAAGAGTTCGTTTGTCGAACGCGCGAATCTCTGGAAGTTGGATTTAATTATTTAACATCACGCTAAAACCCCTAGGAGCCGAACAATAAGAAAAAGTCAGAAAGAACGCTAAGCGAAAATTAAATAATAGCGCGGGCGGGTGATACTATGCGACGCGGTGGGTCGGGGGAGCAAGAAGTTTTACGCGGGCGAAGTCGCGGGTTGAAGCTAGTTTATATTTTTTTTAAAGTAATAATTACCTTCAGACGAGACACTCGAATGGTTACCGTCACTGGGTCCTGGGTCGCGCGGAGGATCACTCGTTCCTTCTTCAGCACCACAAGGCTACACGAATGAATATGATTAAATATCTTATTCAAACAACATCATAAAATGCTTGTTTTACAATGCGTGCCATGAAAGATGAGACTTGACCCCGCCTCCCCCGCTCTTTTCGCCGCCCCTATGACGTCCGGTCCCGTCCCGCACTCAGACCTCATACCGCTAAAGATACCTAAAATCGTGTTCTGCGCAAGTCAAACCACGTGGTGTGTCAAGTCTCATCTTTCGTGGCACGCATTGTACTTCAGAATACAAATACCTGATTTGATGGCCCAGGAACAGCTAAGTCGGCGGTCATGTGCCTATGAATACGATGTAGTACAGGATCAGGGTTCGTCAGTCTATAGCTTAGTGACATCTCGTTGTTCAACACTGCTTTAGACGAGTTTACCTGAAACACTCTCATGATTACACAAAAACTAAGATAAATAATTATGTGAGTTCCCAAAAGTAATATTTTTTGGCCTAGAGATCAATAGCCGTAAAAAGACCTTCCGAAATCTGCAAAACAACATCTCAGTAAGACAGTAAAGCTACGGTTTCCAAGAATAGCGATGGCCGCCATAAGAGCTGCAGTGACGGCCGTCATGAAAATGATAGCAGCGGGGTTTGACTTTACGGTGTTAAAAAAACTAGAAAAACACACCAACATACTTTCATAAACAATGTTACAGTGACGTCATCCGACGGTAACCTGCGGACGCTATGTGGTGGCCACCGCAGTATTAGGAAACCCTAGCTTTACAGAAACCACGTACCTGATGCACACTATCATTCTGCTTATCAGCATGCCTGAAGATAGTGAAAGGACTGTGATACAACGGGTTCAAGTCCTTAGTGTATGTTACTCCGGGTATCTGATAGTCATCCCACTCTAGGAAGCAAGCCTCCATAGCAGGGTGAAATCCGGGAAACACCTCATTCTCGCTTATGCCATTAATGTATGGAGGATGCAAGTGTGAACGCGACGTATGCCGAGTGTGTGACGTCGAACTTGTTGTTATGTGACTGTTGCGGTTTTTTGCCACCTGTTTGAAAATATATACTTACTTAAAGACACATAATTATGATAAACTTATAAAGTATGGTTTTTCGAAACCTGACAAGTCTCTGAGAATTTTGTTTTGTCAATCTTATGGCAACTTAAATGGTTGGTTGATTTAACCAACCAGTTGCCATAAGATTAGACAAGGTTTCCATAAGTTTTCAACAATGCACGAGGATAGTATGCCTAATACCTACTTAGTATTTTGTATTTTAGTATTCTGCAGGTCAGTCTTACCTTATCAAGTACTTTCATGTGCCACTGAGCGAACTGCTCGTGAAGCGTGTCGCGTTCGTGAGGTGCTAGGGCTGGGTTCAAAGCGGCTAAACGCCACAACACAACCACCTGTTGGCAAAGAAAAAAAACTGTAAGTAAACTAAAGATTTTTTGCGAGGCAAATGAGATGACTTATGTTGACCGACAGTTGGGTGCAAAAAGGTTTATATTGTAGCCAAAACATGATGATAAATAATAAATTTTATTTCTGTATGTTTGTACTAAACACTTTTACACGTCAATCATATTTTTAAAACTAGATGAGGTTGGTGTTACCTATCTGTCTAGTCTGAGAAGAAGACCACAACATACTCATTTGTCACAATTGATCTTATATAACTATCACACTTCAATGCTTCTAACGAAAATATGATTACCAAAGAGTCAATCTGACTATAAAGGCTAGACTTTACAGTATTATCTTTATCTTGGTGAGCATTTCTAACAGTGTGCAACTTTCAATAACTAACATATTGCACTATTTCCTTACCTCATCACACAGAGAGGAGCAGGCGTGTTGCGCAGCTGAGTTGCCTCCACTGCCGCCGTGTTTGCCGCCGCCGCCGGAACTACCCCATGCCACTAGAGCAGCCTTAGTTGTGTACCACCAGACTATGATCTAAGAAAGAATGAATAGGTATTGAAGTTCATGGAAGTATGAAAACGAAGGGAAACCTTCATTTTTGAATCGAAAGAATGTGGTGGTACAGTCAGCGTCATATGTGAAGAACTGAAAAGTCTTTTCAAAATATCAGAAAAACCATGAAAATGTAACTATATCTCAATGACAAAGGGGTGTTTTTATAAAGAACATAGAATTTTATCAAACCAAGATAAAGTTGAATGTTCTCCGTTATTCGTTTCTGATTATTTTGAACAGATTTTTCATCCCCACATTTTGATGCTGACTACACAAATACCACTACTAAACACACTAGAGGCTCAAAATCTTACCTGTTCACATGCCATGACCTCTTCGGTAATTATTTCCAGTAGAGGTATGGCATTTCTGTCGTTTCTCTTGAACATCTCTCTGACAATAGAGAGTAGGTTCCACATGCCTTCCGGCTCCCTTCCTCGAAGCGGCCTCAGCAGCGACGACCATTCTGCAGCGGCCGGAGGCGCGCTTGTACTTAGGTAGTTGACGTCACTGTACAATTTTTAGATGTTATCAATCAAAGGGAATGGAAGAGTAATATGTATTACGGGCTGGTGTCCGCAACTCCACGTCAAAGCGCGTATTTAGCGTACAAAAATGGAAGAGTAAAGTAAATATTTGAACTTCATGTTCGTGACAATTTAACTCGAAAGGCTTATTCTGAGCATATAGCCCCGTTACGAAACTTCAACTTTCTGCTTTGATCACATCAACATGAGTGACTATTAAAGTAGTTGATTTTTGTGTACATTGAATTGGAACAAGTAGGTATGGCAATGGGTATAAAAAATGGTTCAAATGTAAATATTTTTATGTCTCTACTAGGTTTTTTATAGATTCTATAACTATGTGGAATAACTTAAAAACGACAAGTTTTATTTGATAAACAAAATTACCTGAATACAATAGGCGTCGGTACACAGAACTTTACTAATATCTTATTGATATTGTTATGCAAGGTCTTCTCATCAAGGAACCAGGAGGTGTACTCGTAGGCCGACGCGCCAGCGGTAGGGTCCGGAGCTCCACACGTCGTGTTAATCGGGTTCGGTTGAGCTGACAGCAGTTCGTCCAGTATACGTTGAGCTGTGGGTAGAACTTGCCGCGGCAGCTCGGATATCAAGTACTGTGCGAACTTCTGCAGTTGATCTCTTCGCAGTCGTTGTAATGACTCAGATACTGGCGCTCTGAGGCATACTTGTGTTGGCTAGAAGAGATTTATAGTGGTTAATTGAATGATTAAAATAATTAATTATGAAGGACTGCATCACTTCTATAATTAGATGATTATTCATGCAATTAAACTGACAGAGACTCAGTTTCCTGAATAGTGACTTTAAATAAAACTGACTCATTTGTGTATTGTCTACACTAACTCACATTCCTTTTAGTCTTAAGAAATAGAAATGCCCTTTCAATAACAAAAAAACCTGCTTGCTACTTTGCCAAACTTTTGATTTAACTAGTTGGCAAGGTACAAACTATGAAGTTACTAGTAGTCAGTTCAGATGAGTAACATCTCATCTATAAATAGTCAGATCACATGTGGTAGACTTTTGACTTTGTCAGTAATTTATCAAAGGTTCTGAGAATTTATATTTAAATGCACCATAAATGGACTTTGAAAATCTTAGAATTTAATCTGCTTCCTATGGATAAGAACATAAAAAAAAAATGATGACTTCGCAAAGTGGAATTTTGGAATATTATTTATTGATTATTTATGCTGTTCTGTTATGAGCTAGTTCCACTGAACTTCAAATCATTTATCAGCCAATCTAACCATAAGGCCGCTATTCTACTGGCGCTTTACGAGCATTGGCGCTTCTCCAACGTCTGCGCAGACGCAACGTTAACGGCGCGAGTTTCTAGTGGCAAGCGTTACATCCGATAAATGCAACATTAACGTCGCACACATGCTGCGATTTGCAAGAAACTCGCGACGTTAACGTCGCGTCTACGCAACGTTGGCGCTTTAGCACTAGAAACCCGCGACGTTAACGTCGCACCTGCGCAACGTTGGCGCTGCGCAGACCTTGGAGAAGCGCCAACGCTCGTAAAACGCCAGTGGGATAGCAGCCTAAAGCAATAGGACTATTTCCTGAAGCTAAAATAGCAATTTTCCAATCGCGGCAATAAATAAATTAAGAAGTGTTGCAAATAAACCTTTATTGTTAGGCTATAAAACTAATCAAAATTTAAATCTGGTATGGAATTAAGTAATTCCTAAAAACTTACAAGATGTATCCTGTAGAGGCAGACAGCAACAATGTGTGAACACCAGTGAGCCGTTGAAGAGCAGGTGCAGTTACATGATGATATTCTTTGGCGGTCAAATGTGACCGCCACATTGAACTGTGCCCGAGGCATACTTAGTACAACCACTGCCGCAGATAAGTGAAAACCTAGGAACATTTCGAAGTTTTGTAAAAATGTCTCAAAGGAAAATTATGGTAAAAAAATAAATGTAATTATGACATTGTTAACCTTCCTATTTAATTATATTTATGTCAATATCATGACAGGATAAATTTCAAGGCACAATCAGATACCTGCTTTGTTATTAAATTTATTAAATTGTATCTTATTCCTATAGTTCCCTACTACAATGGAATCCATGAATTTCCACATTACGTACCAATTTGTAAAACGTCTTTGACAGCTCTATCCCGGAACAAATGTTCCCCTTTCTGGAACTCATCAGCTGAGCCATTGGCAAGGCAGGAGTACAACCTGATGTCATCTTCACTGTCTGGGAAACTCCAGAACGCAATCTGAAGTTGCAGTTGCTCCGGCACCGGTGGATAGACATGTTCAACTAATTCAAACGGTATGTGAGATGCTACGCATTTTGCTGCAAGTTCACTTAGTGTTGAAACTGTCTTTTCTGTAAAGTTTAATATATATTGTTTCTTGTAATTGCTGTAAAAACTTTAGTTGAACTTTTTAGTTGATACTAAGGATGTTATAAATGAATACAATTAATATTTTTTTACTTTGTTGTAGTTAATTATAGTAGATATTATAATATTGTTACAAATTAATAAAGTTTTCAATGAATGTTAATGTATATTTTTAATGATGTTGAAAATATAATTAACAAGTTAATGACAAACAAAGGATTCACAAACAAATAAAATAATATAATAATTATTAATACATATATACATACTTAAGCTAAATAAATGTAGACTTATCTGTGTACTTAATAAGTACTTAAACAATTAAAAACCAAATATACAACATTATTAGGTTGGTATGTTAAAAATAGCAAATCTATGGTCATATTTTACAAGGTGTAGATGTCTAAAATTAGTAATTTAAATATTACACTCATATTTCATTATTTAACACAATATAATATCTACAAAATTTCAGTGAAAGTTAGAAAGTAGTCAAGTACCAAAAACTTTCCATTCACTGCATTTATAGCAATAAAAAGGATCCACAGCAATAAAAAAAACGGATTTGAAACCAAAGGCATTATTTACTGCTTAGTTGACATAAAGGTAAATGACTTCTAGCACCTGTTCTTTGTATCACTAAACACAATGTACATCCTATTAGTACATAGAGATCATGACATCAAAACTTATTACAGAAAATAAGGGCTAAATAAAGATATTTAAACAATTCATGACATAAAATTAACATAATATCGCCTGTAAATGTATGATTCGTCAAAAAATGTAAAACAGTGTCATCATTTCGATAGTTCGAAACAAAGAATCAGCTGTATAGAGTTACCTTGAATATTCTTTTTTGTCGATCGGCTTCCAAACGGGTTCTGAAGATTTGGACGCCTCCATCCTCGCCAATTGTTGCATAGGCTCTCGGGCTCTGAACTCCAGCTACACAGGGAATCTTCTTCGAACCGTTCAGAATCCTCGAAACTAAAATGGTCAGCCTCCTCCCAGTCAAGTAGGGGAGACCCCACGTCGACTGGGGCGGCTTGACGACCCCCTTTGCCATTAGTATTTGATGACCCCGCCACGATAGTGAGATGTAATGGAATTATATCTCAATATTATACGCTGGATAACTTCAGCGATTTACCACAGGGGGGTATCCACGGTCACTGTATTAACATAACTCTATCGGGTTTGAAAGATTTTATGTCACAAGATAAAAATGTTCAAAAGGAGAATACAATGAAACAAAATACATCACAGAATGTAAAACTTTCTAGTTTGAAATCAAACGTTTTAATATATAAATTCCATCAGCACAATAACAAATATGGCCGAACAACGTCCCAGTCCCATACATATACATAGATAACTACCTATAGTACCTATATCTGCAACCTAAGTACCATTTTTTACGCTTATATTACCTATAAAGATTTCTTTACATCAGGAATCGACTAATGACTTCATTAATCGAATCAAAAGAATCAAACATTGAAATAAATTATTATTCAAAAATAACACTGTTTTGTTATTGTAAATTTCTGACTGTATGAAAAACTAATAAGAAAATGAAAACTGATTTTTATGAATAATAATTATGAGACATTACCCGTAAATGTGTACCGTGCTTTAAAAAAATGCGAGGAAAGCACTGACCTCTACTAAGTCATGTTGCATGTTGTCATGCTAGGGGTCAGTGAAGGAAAGCCTTTCCTTTAGCTGAGGGTTTTATATTTAAAACACTTCTACGCTTAAACTGCTTTTAACTTGAGGCAGGCGATTATATTTTGTGATTAACATTGGGAGCTGTTTAAAATGCTGATATAATTTGCTAATCCAGATAGGCAAGGATTTTAAAAACCTACGTCGTGTCTTCTAAGTTTCTTAAAGTCAGTCAACCGTGAACTGAGCCTAAAGACTAAAGGGGACCTCATACGATCAATCTATTGTTAGTTATTGGGGATAAAAATTGCCACTTGTTCACCTCAGATGTCGCTACTATCATGTAGTCGAAACATTTGACAGCTAGCTGTTACTTTTCATCATGAAGGGTTATCTCTTCGACACGTATATTCACATATGATAATCTATTAGGGCTTCCAAACAAATATACAAAATGTTATAGATGTATGTATGTATGTCCACGCATTTCTCCGCAACTATTAATCGGATCGTGATATTTTTTTTAATGGCTTACATTTACTTCAACTTAGGGAACAGTGCAAGTTTCATCAAAATCGATTCAGTAATTTTCATGATATCAACTAATATGTGTAAGTGTGACGGCCTGGCTTATTGATACAAGCTACGGGTGAAGTGTCAAAGGGAAAACATCTCAAAACCTTGGTCAAATTCTAGTGCAATATTTACAGCAAAACTATTACCTATTTATTTCAAACAAATATTCCTTTTTTACTCAAAACGAAATAAAAAAGTTAATAAAAAAAATTAAATCGACTTCAAAAAGAAATTAACTCAAAATTATGAAATAACTTTAATTTCGGAAGTCGTTGGCAAAAAACTAAAACTCAAATACAGATCCCAAGACGCCACTTTTTGAAGTCAATTTTTTTTTTTTTTTTTAATGTCTCTAAAATTAATACTCCCCATTGCACAACTGTTAATGACTGTAAAAATAGGGGGGGCCACGATGTTAAAAGACGAAAACTGTGGGAGAAAGCTCTCCCACAGCCACCACGCTAGGGTAGCCCGCGAAATTCAATTTTTTTAAGGTTTTTTGCAATTTGCTGGTCAGTATTAAGTTGTACGACTTGTACGTTGATTAACATATGATTCGCGGCCGTAAAAAATATGTATTTACAGAATTATAATCATTAAAGTCATCACACAACTCTCTAAGACTACGTAACCCCAAAGAATAACTGTTTCATGAAATCGTCATTCTTTGGGGTTACGTGGTCTTAGAGAATTGTGTTGATGACTTTAATGATTATAATTATGTAAATACATATATTTTACGGCCGCAAATCATATTTTGATCGACGTATACTGACCAGCAAATTGTAAAAAACATAAGAAAATTTGAATTTTGCGGGCTACTTTAGCGCTGGGTTTAGTTTTCTGTGGTCTTTTGGAGAATATTCTTTTTTTTATTTTGTATTATTATGCATCCCAGCTTAGGAAATATAAAAGAGAATGTATCATTCCGTAGCCAAATGACAAAAACAAAACCCTTATAATTTTATCCTATGTGTCTGTCCGTTCGTCCGTATGTCACAATAAATACCGAAATATTACCAAAGCCTCTGGTAAAGGTCATTCTGGATCATAGAAATGGAATGAAATAATGTCAGATTGATCGAGTAAGGAAGAAGAATTGAAAAGACCATCATAAATCAGTGTTTATTAAAACAATTTTTATGAAACATGATTTATGACAATTTTTAGTTATTATTAATAACCAACTGGAAAAATTTACTAAAAGTTTCTGGATTCTTTATATTACTGAACGCATCATTTTTGACAGCTAGAACGACAGCTAAAGTTGAAGATTGTTCTCGACTTTTTGAAAATGCTTTTTTATTATTTTCATCCACTATGTTGCAAATAAAATTAACTGTGTAAAGTCACCGGCTTAGAATAATCAGATTATTAACTACCTCTCAATCAGACTGATCTGGCTGGAGCGGAAGTAGAGGTGTATAACCTCTATTAGTTGTAAAATTTAAAAGTCATTGCAAAATAATAGCACAAAATGTTTTGTTGGGGTAATGCGACATATCATGAATTGTGTATAGAAGGATCGGAGACTCATGATTTGGTAAGTGGGACCCCTTAATTCTACTCTGGCTACGCTATCCAAAGCGATTATATTAATTAGGGAAACCTCAATGTATCTTGTACTTACTGTTTCCTAAATAAGATTTGCATCGATAAATCTGTGAGTGTGCTTCGATTAAGTCGAACATAGCGTTGTAAATGTGTAACAGAAAAATTAATTAGGCCTCATAATAATTTGATGTTTTAATTTTAACAGAACAGAAATTTTGACAGCCTTGCTATCCTATGTTACCATTTTGTGTATGTAGCACCTATTGTACAAATAAATAGTATGTTACTTATGTACACTAACAATATTTAATTTCCTCTTATAAAAATGTAAGTATTGCTTTTTTTGTTTAACAGGTTATAAAACCAACATTATCAAAATGGCGTGAGAGCAACCATATAAAGGCAGTGGCAGCTGGAGAGTTCCATACAATGTACCTCACAAACAGTGGCCATTTATATTCATGTGGAAACAATGAGGTTGGGCAATTGGGACGCCATACTGACAATAGAGAAGGAAAAACTCCAGGTATTGTTACAATTGTTTTATTAAATATTTTCAACTTTTACGAAAAGGTCATATTACCTCTTTTGTGTTTTCCCCTCTTTCTCTGTTTGGAAACTTGAAACAAAAAGTAGATACCTACATAAAATAATTATGGTTTCATGTAATATTTGCTTAGATTACATTTTTAACAGCATTTGCAATGTGATGATGATGAAAGATTCATAATTATTGTGTAAGGTGAAAGTTGACGTTATAATGTGATTAAGTTACATGAATTTATGTTATGAGCAAATACTGGATTTAACAGTTTTCATTAGTCTTGTGATGATTAAATTAAACCAGTAAAATTTTCTGAGTGTAAATGCATTCTACCAACTTTGATAATAATTAAAACACTGGCATACAAGTTGGGCTGATTTGTATGCCAGTGTTTTAATTTTTATCATTTCAATCAGTAAAACCCAGAACACACAAGTATGATAGTAGCTTGCATGCAGTGTGCCATAATAACTTTGGTGAATACCATAATGGTATGCAAGCATAATTTTGTGTAAGCTACAGGCATGTGTATTCCAGGCTTTATTTAGATGAGATGTAATACAGCTAAACAGCACTAAATTATTATTAATGCATTCATTCAAACACAGTCATGTTTACACCTTGACTTATGGAAATGTAAGGTGGGAAAGCTAGGAAATGCTTGTCAGTATTATGTTTAGCTCCTGCTGTAATGATTGAATGCTACTTGTTTGAGTGGTTTAGTTATTTTAATTTAACCTAGGTAATGTTCAATTTTGTTTTAATTACTAAAGATAATTATTTTATTGTTAGTGTCATTATCTCTTGTCTTATCTCATCTCCAAAAAATATATATTATCTCTAATTTAAATATAAACCTACTTTGTCATATTTTTGTATGCATAAAGATTGTATACTAAATGTCTTAACTATCAGTACATCCTACATTTCCACTTTACCTCAGCTACATTCAAATATAAAACAAACACCCCTTTATTCATAAACATTCCTTAAAGTTTCAAGTTAAGTAGTGATTACCAACTGTTTAACCATATATTTTTGATGTTTATATGTCACTTAACTTTAATCATTGCTTTTAGATAAACTCCCTAATGTTTATTCATTTTCATTTTTATGTACAAAGGTTAATTTTCAGCACTAGTCGAGACATTCAAAGAATGCACTGTGTCGTATGTTGCTTGTGGTATTCAGCATTCAGTTGCTCTCGATGAATGGGGACAGCTGTTCAGTTGGGGCTCAGACAGCATGGGCCAATTGGGCAGCAATCTTGGCACACATGCCCAGGATAAGCCGAAGTTTGTGAAAAACCTAGCAACAAGAAATGTTATTCAAGTTGCATGTGGGGCGTATCATTCCATAGCTTTGACAAACAGTAAGTTATATTTAACATTGAATTATTAGCTGTCTCGTTGGTCTAGTGGTTGCAAGCTCTACTACTCAGCATGAAGTCTTGGGTTAGATTTCAAGATTAGGCGACCAGTTATTGAGTTTTTCCATCTGGAATTTCTTCGGAAAGCATGTTAAGCCGTTGGTCCCGGTTGTCATTCGTGGATCTGTGACAGTCGTTACGGGTAGTCAGAAGCCCGAAAGTCTGAACCATATGGGTCTTAAATAAAACTAGCAAAATGTGAATTCAGGCATGATGTTATATTTATGTGTTTATTAGAGTGAGTGAATGCGTGTGCTTAAGAAAGAAAATTCATATAAAATCTATGTCCTGTTTTATACTGAGAAGGCCCCCCATACAGTGTCTGTACATTTGTATACTTTCCTCTTGTGCAAATAAAAAAAATACTGTTTGTTGTGTTAATTTTAGGTGTATGTGTTACTCATTATTTATGTTTTTGTACTTAATTTTTTCTCCTTTTAGATGGTGATCTATTTTCTTGGGGTGCAAATAGTTTCGGTCAGTGTGGATTAGGTACTATGACAAATAAGGAAATGATTCCACAGCCAATCACCTCACTGCTAGGAGTTCCTATTGCAATGATTTCATGTGGCAGTAACCACACATTTGCCTTATCAAAGTAAGTATTTTTACTATAAATGACAAACCTGATTCTTCTACAGGGTGGCAGGGACAACGCGCGACCTGTTACCATGGATAAATAATGTAAATTACCTTAGTGTGCTGTATCTCATTATACTACAAATTGTACAGGAGGGAACCTCAATAATGTAACATGGGAATTAGTTTCCATAAAACTATTATTTGTTCTAGAAATGTACAGAAAACATGAAGCAGTTATTATCAGAAAGTTTTGTTTTGTTAGGTATTTTAACAAAATTTATTGTGGTTAGATAAACATTGGTTAACCTGCTGATGCGATCTGTTGCGCTTTTTGTGGCGACATGTTATCGTGCTCACTCATACTCCATTCATACTTACTAAATAATAAATGCGAAAGTAAAGTTCTCTGTCTGTCCGTCAGCTTTTCACGGCTTATCGGCTGAACGGATTTCGCATACTGGTAGACTGACCTTGAGTTAACACGTAGGATAGGCTTTTTATCCCCGAGTATGTTCCAGTGGGATAATTTCCGACCTCCACGCGGACTAAGCCGAAAAGCTAAATTTTTATTGTTTTTCTTGCAGATCCGGTGCCGTTTTCGGATGGGGTAAAAACACGCGAGGCCAGTTAGGACTGCAAGATAGAGAGAATAAGTGCTTTCCCTCGCATTTAAAGACTTTGAGAAATGTTAAGGTACTGTTAACATGATCTGTAAGCGAAGTATAGAATTGTTTTAGGAAACTTGTCTCTGTGTTTTCGTACAGAAATGAATCGTAAAATAGGTATCAGGAATGATGAGATCCGCAGGAGAAGCATGATAACCGACATAGCCCGAAGAATTGTCAAACTTAAATGGCAGCGGGCAATGTTCCCATTGTTCGCAGAACAGATGTTGTGAACAGGTGTTGTAGCCGATTGGGCTGAAAGATTCTAGAGTGGCGACCGCGTTCCGGAAGACGTAGCGTTAGAAGGCCTCTCACAAGTTGGACCGATGAACTTGTGAAGACTGCAGGAATCCGCTGGATGCGGGAAGCACAGAACCTATATCCAGCAGTGGACGTTTTTCGACTGAATGAATGAATGGAATAAATGTGTATTCATATAGCTTTATTAATTTTAAGTAATGCAGTAAATTGAAAGGGCACTAGACCACAATGTAATATAGGCTTTTGAAAAAAATCTGTCTTTGTTATCAGTCAACAATAGTGGTTTTGTTTTCACATCATGTCATGTTAAATCAGAGTTGCCTATTGCCTACTTTAGTACTTATATCTGTTCTACCAAAGTACCCTTTACGATAAACTTATAGTATAACATAAGCGTTGTTTCCAGGTGTGTCATATTGCATGTGGAGAAGATTTCACTGTGTTCCTGACATTAGATGGCGGTGTGTTCACATGCGGCACTGGTGAATACGGGCAGACTGGACACGGGACTACGAAGGACGAGCTGGTTCCTAGAAAAGTAATTGTTACCTTAGTAGATATTATTACAAGCGAGTGCATTGATAATGAGGTTACATTATGGGCGCTCCGCAGACGGCGATCTTTTGTCCGCGAACTACCGCGAAAGACATCATCATCTTGTTCTTCTTCTAACTGAACAGACGGCTGTCCTGCTAGGTAGTTTGTTGCTCCACTTGTTAAACCCAGCTAAAGCACTAGGAAGACCACTTCCTTGAAGAAGAGAAGTTCCCCAAAATGCTTGCCTTTCTGTTGAAGGGCGGGCGTTTTGGAGAACTTCTTCCCAGCAGTAGGAAGTGGTCTTCCTAATCTAACTGTCTTACAGTACCCGGCAATAAATATTGCACATCGACCTTTGGAAAGAGACAATCGGCTAATTTCGGCTTCGTAGAGCGTTATCTTTGTCGCACGAAATACAAACAGTCCGGTATCTATTAGGAGCTGTTAAAACAATTATTATTTGCTTCTTTTGATAATTATTTTTATTCTTTGTATAAAATCGATAGGATCGAATAGGTCGATGTGCAATATTTATCGCCGGGTACTGTATGTAATGTTGACGTTCAAAAAGTATCAGCACTTTTTGAACGTCCACATAACATAAGAGCTACTCAGCTGATTCATTCGGCAAGCGACGGCGCAGTCGTTGTCCCCTTCGTGTGCGTTGTTGCATAGAATTCCATATATCTATCGTCGCGGACAAATTGCCATCGTCTGCTCAGCGCCTTCCAATGTTGGTAATCATTGCGAATCCATCACTTGCTTTGCTGCGCTCTTTGCATCACTCTATATTGTGTCTTAAGACAGCTTGACTACACACTTTTACATACAGCCCGATTCAAACTTTATGGCGGCTCTGAAGTGCGCTAGGCGCTGCGCAATAGCTCACCCTCACCCCCGCTGACACGTAATTTGTTACTGCATACTGACTCGCCTCATGTTTCGAAACGCTATAAAGTTTGAATCGGGCTTTACTTAGCTTCAAATATGTTTTTATCACTCATTTATCTGAATTCCCATGTTTACCAGCTGGGAAAATCAAAGTTGTAGGTACCTTATTTACGCTTTTGACAGTGTAATGTTTTCTATAGCTAGCATCAATATAATGGTTTGTTTTGATCTGACAAACTATGCGCCTAGTTACCTCTTATTCTGTAGATGTTACTGTGTTTTTATGTTTCATGCCTTGAATGATTAATGAAACATGGAATGTATCTTTTTCTTATATAAATAAACGATTTGGCTTTCTTAGTAAAAGTTATTTTATTATTCATCGTTCTATGTATGAATCATATTATTAATCCCCAGAGTTGTAATTCGCAGGTTATGGAGTTAATGGGCAGTACTGTGACGCAAGTGGTGTGCGGGCGCCGCCACGTGTTGTGTCGGGTCGGTGACCGTATCCTGGCGTGTGGGTACGGCGCGAGAGGCCAACTTGGCTGTCCACATATGGCCTTCGCCTTAGTTCCGACACCCGTTGTTTTTAATTCTACCGATGAATCGCCGGTGAGTTGTCACCCTTTTTTTTCTTAATATTTCCATTTGAAACATATTTTTTGTATATGCACCCGTTTCACTCAGGTCATAGAAACGAATTGTGCTAAATTGAGTAATAGAATTCTCTCACTCCATAATGTGAAGTTTACCTTGAGTTTACGTTTACCTATTTTTTTTTGGTTTTCAAGCTTAGTTATGCTATTTAGTTTTTAACGTGTCCTGACCTTAAGTTAAGAACCTTAACCAGCTTGCTTAATAAAAAAGCGCTCGTATTTTATTCGTTGTGTTATCGCCTTTCGCCGCTACGCCCGTTTGGCTTACCACATAATATAATTGAATAGGCTGTGACATAGTAAATTCATTTTCTATCATAACATCCAATTCTATTGTTTTCAATACAGATTGAAAACCCTGGCCAGAGCAAGGTAAATAAGTATATTGTTTTGTTACGAGGCCGTATTAGATGTAGCTTCCTTTCTTTTCTGCACTTCTCCCTTCTTTTAACACATTTAGTGTAAAATTAGCACAGTGTAACTTCCTACTCCATACAGTCGTTAGTTGCCTACTTCCCGAAGGCCTACTTCATGAAAACACATGCGAGTATTTTATCGATGCATTGACCAACTGTATGGAGATAGATTTTGATAGACTGTGGTTAGTCTGTTTAGATGTAGGAATTCATTCAGGATTTTTATGCTGGTTGCTAATTTCCTTATTTTATTCTTTTGACTCAACAAAAGTAATAAGAATTGGTATAATTAAACAAGTGTAAGAGTTCGTTTCTGGACTAATCTCGTATCTTCATCGCGGGTACGAGCCCCTAAATTGGCGAATGTCTAAGGGGTTTCTTATTAGATTATATACAGGGTCCCATTAAAATAGATGGACAAATTTTTACACAGCGCTCAGTTCGTCTAACCAAAGATATCCAAGCAAAAAAAAAAACACTGATTAAAGGAATTTTATTTTGACCTAAAATAATAAATTCCAATTGCACATTAGTGTATTTTCGTTAGATGATTATTTTTCTTGTCAGCATCTATGCGTTTTTCTTATATATTTTTTTACCATCGTCCTTATTTTGGCGGTCTGAATGATTTCTAAAAGTTTGTCCATCTATTTTAATGGGACCTTATATATTCCTTAAAACATTGCAAATGCTTATGGGACATATTGTTGCTCGATTTTTACATCTCTGTTTATTTTTCGGAGATTTTAGCATCACTCTCATTGTTTATAATGATATAGTAATAGCCTGGTATAGGTTATTAATATGAACTATTATTCTTCAGCTTAAGAAGAAACCGAAAGTCGAAGCCGCGACATCAATATCTCGAAATAGCAACGCGGGCGTTTCCAAAATAAATGTTGAGTCATCTGTATATTTAAAAATGTATTAGATATTATGTTCAATGTGCTGCAATTTATTTAAAATATTTTATTTGTAGATTTTTATGTATTGGTCTGTTTTGTAGCTAGGCCCTGTTAATTTGTTTTTAGTTATATTATAAGTATCTTTTTTTTTTTTATAGAAATCTTTAGATTATGCATGATAAATTTTATAATAAGTAGATAAAGTGATTACAATTTTAATCGCGCGTTAGTCAGAAAGCGGAATATGTATAAATGGAGAATGCATTCGCGTGTTCTATTTTTATACACATGCGAATGCATTATATCGCCATAAGGTGCCAATTCGGGGGCTCCTCACGGTGTAGACATCTACCATACGTGGGGAATCCCCAGGGTATAAAAGATCAAAAAATGTGACAATTTCCCGTGGGTTGGTTCCAATGGTCAAACAGCTGTTGCTGTATGGATAATATTGCCGGTCGATTCTGTAAAAATCTCACCGTGAAAACTTAGGTGAAGTGAGTTTGTTTTTGCTAGGAATTGACACTATTGACAGCTCACTCCACGTTCACTTCACCTAAGTTTTCACGGTGAGATTTTTACAGAATAGCTCCACTGATACCTATAGGTTGACAGTCCCATACTATGAATAAAAAAACCGGCCACCAAGAGCGTGTCGGGCCACGCTCAGTGTAGGGTTCCGTAGTTTCCCGTCCGTCACAATAAGATATGTAAACGAAGTTAAAAAAATGCTTGCATTACTTATACGATTATACTACAAACTTAGTCCAGAAATTATTTTGTACAACTTTTTGTCTTTTTTGTACAAAAACTGTTGTTTCCATCAAGTTCAAAATTATTTTCCTAGAAAGTCCTTATAAAGTTCTACTTTTCAGATTTTTTTCATATTTTCTAAACTTATGGTTCAAAAGTTAGAGGGACACATTGTTTTTTTACTTTTGGAGCGATTATTTCCGAAATTATTGATATTATCAAAAAATGATTTTAGTAAACCCCTATTCATTTTTAAATACCTTTCCAACAATGTATCACACGTTAGAGTCGAAATAAAAAAAAAATCAGTTCCCACTTTACATATAGGGGGGCTACCCTAATAAAACATTTTTTTCCAATTTTTATTTTACCACTTTGTCGGCGTGATTGACATACATATTGGTACCAAATTTCAGCTCTCTAGTGCTAACGGTCACAGAGATTAAGCGAGGACGGACAGACAGACATGGCGAAACTATAAGGGTTCCTAGTTGACTACGGAACCCTAAAAACTGGAATTTACACATTCGCTACTAGCAACCGCTTATATTTGCGCGCGTAATTAACGCGCTATCAAGAAGCCAAGGAGTAGACCTAATGAGGGGTCTGTATTTACAGACCATCATATAGTTATCTATATGATGGTCTGTAAATACAGACCCCCACCATCATACATACCACATACAGACCCACCGCCCGCAGATAGCTGCGGGCGGTGGGCTAAGCCCTGGTACCGCTTGCACGCTCTCTTGTGAGGGCGTCCCGACTTCCAGGAGACCCACTCGCAATAGGTTTCTTTTAAACATTCCAGCAGTATTAAAGGCATACAGTTCAATGGATGTGGTTTTATGGTAGAAGTTTTTGTATTTTAAGATTATAGCTAACGCCATATTAACAAGATATTAAGAGAGATAACAATATTTCCGTTCCATAATCCGCTTTCTTTCAGCGCGCTATTTTATCCATTTTCTCTATGTCTAATGCTAAATGATAAAATATAAGATCTGCATCATTGCTTTTGCACTGTAATTTATTTTCATATGATGAATGTAATGATGACTTAAAATTATTATCTGTAACGTTATTATATTATACAGGGTGTTTATTTGAAGTCTATGTCTGTTTGAAAACGGTGATTAAATATTTTTATGCCAATAAACTATAAAAAATACATTTACATATAATGAATTTTTTTGAAGATATAAAATCGCCCTATTTAAACTCACTTAGGGCTTGTACACAAAACTGCGATAAGACGTCGCATCGTAAAAATCTACGAGCTCGCACGATGCATCGCAAGAACTTGCGAATTGATGCGTATCGCGCATTCCAGCGATGTTGCGTCACACTTGTTGACGCCATTTTAGTCCGCTCTGAGACATCGTGCGGGCTAGACGTGTATGCAAATTTAATGTAAAAAATGAAATCTTTTTACATCTTTGAGAAAACTACTTTTACTTTACGTGATAGTGAGGCCAAGTATTTCCTGAGGCATAACAGGAATTCTCCCCTTGTACGATCGTTATAAAAAGAAATTAATAAAATAATAAGAAATAAAATACGTTCAGTACGGCTGACGGTCGTCGAAGGAATGATCACCCGAATTGTGGAAGGGAGACGCCTTGCCGCACGAAATCGCATCGCAGCAATTCGTGACGCAGTTTGCTGCGTTGCGAATTCGCATCGCACCGATTCGCAGTTTTGTGTACAAACCTTGCACACAAATATCCACCTTGTACCTCCATAAAATAGAAATAAAAAAGGTGAAAATTCTTTGCAGTTTTCACAAGAAGTCTTCAAGGGTCCTATAAAGGTGTTTGCAGGCGGTGACCACAGTTTTCTAATCATAGACCATGACAGATCTGGGCCGGTTGACTTTCGTATTCAGGATCATACGAAACAAATCGTAACGTTGACATTACCTAAGTTGGCTGCATGCGAAGTTTTTAAAGACTGCGACGTTGTAAATCAGGTGACATAACGTTCCTTGATTGATTTATTTAATACTTAAAAATTCATTTAAAATATTGTTGATTATGTCAAAAAATAAAAATGTTCTGTCTATATCTTGCGGACTTTTAAAAAAGTTACTGTTTCTGTTAGCCTGCATCATCCTATTACTCTGCAAAGGCCCCGTGCCTGTTTTAAACCTATAAACGGAGTAATAATTGAATTAGCGTCTGCAAAAACAAAAAAAAAGGATCCCTTGCTTGACATATTGCAGTGCTTTTTGCCTTCAAATTAATTGTTGTGTTGCAAGTGAACCATTCATACTTCTCAAAAAGGAGGCAGATAAAGTATAGGCATAAACCATTTTATCCTGCAGGATATGCTAGCATATTTGGAGACGGTATTCGGCTCTCTAGCGTGTGTGAACGCTTCGTTCCTAGCCCCGAACAATGCTCACTTTGGCTGCAACACTAAGGTGCCTGGGGTCGACCTCAGGAAAGCCGAGGAAGCATTCACGTTAGTTAGCAGATTTGAAAATACTACAATCAAAGAACTTGTGAGTTTTTCGATTTTTATTTAAGTTAATAATCTATGAGCAGAGGTGGCACAGTGGGAACATCCGCGACTTACCGAAAATTGTAGGTTCAAATCCAATCAGGTGCTTCACTTTGTGTCTTTTTATTTATCACCACTGTTCTCAATGCGGTGTAGGAAAAAATTGAGAGGAACCCGGCATGTCTTAGAACCAAAAATTCGAAGACATGTGATATCTACCAACCCGCACTGGGCCCCCGTGGTGGATTACAGTCCACTCCCTCTCACTGAGATGAGGCCTGTGTCCCAGTGGGAATATTATAAGTGATTATGATATGAATAATCTTTAGATGCCTTAGAAAAATTATCGACGAGCCTTTCTTATGAGCATACAAAAATTTCGAAAAGTTGAGTTGGTAAACAAAGAAGAAAATGATATTTATTGAATTAATTATGTCATTCTAAAAGCACAAAGTACTTTGTGCCACCTTAGTAATTATGTTTTAGGTTAGATTACATTTTTGGCGACTTTAAAAATAAGAGAAATATGGAAACGAAATCATGATAAGTATCTTTTGTTTCCAGATATTTAGTCATCTAACAGAGCACATAATAAAGAAGATGAAAGTGTCACCGCCTGACGCGGAGGCTCTCAGAATGTTCCTTATCTTACCTCTGTATCACGAAATGCGTAATCCTCGCCGACATGTTGAGTTACAGGTATTAGTAGTTTTTTATTATAGTGCAGTAATCATATCATGCAACTAATTTCATTATAATGTTTTCACCTTATTACATTCTAGATTAACTAATCATTATCGTATGAACAGATGATTTCTTCCCCCTCTTTATTTATTTTAAATTCTTACAAATATTTGTTATATTATGTGATTTAAAATATGCAATACATTATTGAATAAACTTAGACCTTCGATCGATTTCACCACTAACAGGCTGACGTCACACCCCGACACATTCTAACATTCAACTTGTAGTTAGATGGACGTTCTCTGGTAAATATACGATATGTGTAGTACAAACATACTCCGTTCCAGCCAATTAAAAGTCAATACAAATATTAAAATTTATTTCTCTAGGGTCCATTCGCAGAGGCGTTCAACAATCTATCCACCCATCCTCAGAGGATAGTGAATCTATGGTGGGAGGCTCAAACACCAGAATATTTCGAAATGTTAGTCGATATATTCAAAAGTGTTATCGTTTACGAACTAATGCAACCTACAGTACGCGCGAACAAGGTACATTATAAAACTTTAAGGACAAAGTAACAATTGTTTCGAAACAAATCCAATTTGAAAGGTCGTTATTTTTTCTGGTTCCAGAAAATTTACTTTACTCATAGCATAATACAAATACTCAATACTCTGTCGTCACTGAACAAAATAAACTTTACAAATCCAAAGAAACCGAAAATTCCAGCAGAATGTTTTTATATTGAAGACTTGTGTGATCATGTGGATATTGCTACTGACTACATTACATGGCTATCAGATCATGCTGTAAGTATTATTAAATTATTAAAAGGCTTGCCATAGTTAGATGTGTACCTATTAATATCATTCTCTATGAAATCGACAGATCTCAAATACCGTTTTGACTTTTGACAACTCCTGAGATGAGATAATAGTCCGTCCTTCACAATTATTTTACCTCTGACAGCACGAAACCAATAGCAACCTTATTGTTACGAAAATAAAGATTACTGATTTTGACATACTTGTCTCCCTAACAGCAACCTTATTGCGACGAAAAAAAATGATCATTGTGATTTTTACAGTGATACAAAATAGAGGTAAAATAACAGTAACTGTGGAAGGACTACAAACGTGTCTCAAGTCATCAAATATTAATATGATGTTTTAATTTTGACAGCCACTTGAGTGGCGATTATCGTACTTACAGCGCTGGAGTTGTTTAATGAATACATTTATTAGTCAATGCCTAATGTGACCAATAATGATGTACCCATAACCAGCTAAAATGCACCAATAACTTGTTTGCAGTCGGCCCATCCCCATATGTGTAACTACGCGTTCCTATTCGACGTTCAATGCAAATCATTGTTACTAAAAATAGATCAGCAGCTTCAAATGCAGATAGCTATTAGTAGAGCAGCCACGCAGATATTCACTCGGTTATTCATGGATCCCACGTATGAATACCAAAGGGACCAGTTCCTTAATCTTACAGTCTCTAGGAACCATATTGTAAGAGATACCATGTCGCAAATCAGTAATCATGAGACTTCACAGTTGAAGAAACCGCTTAGAGTAAGTATCTGTCAAAATTTAGTAAGTTTGAAAGTATTTGTTACTGTTTCTATGCCAAGTGACCCGACTAACGCTTCCTAAGTTCGCTAAATTCGCTTCTGCAAGCAGTAACTAATAAAAGTTTAGTATCACATTGTATAACTTACATCTCTAAAGGTGAATAATAACGTCTGCTAAGAGTTTTGCAATGAGTAAACAAAGCTATTTAAACCCACTTCTGCAACGTCTTTAGAATAAAGTCCTCATAATCCATTCTTGTATAGTCTTTGCAATTCACGAGCGCACGTCTTGTGACTCTTAGAACATTGTTATATGGTATAAATTGCAATGACTGACCCGGGTTCGTGAAATGTAACGACAGCTATACAATGCGCGTGACGTCTCATGTTCTTTCAGGTAGAATTCGTCGGTGAGGAAGCCGAAGATGCTGGTGGGGTTAAAAAAGAGTTCTTCTTATTGCTATTGAAGGAAATCTTCGACCCCGTATATGGTATGTTCAAGCAGTCGGAAGAAACTAATATGATCTGGTTCTCCAATAACCCATTCGAAGATGACGTCATGTATTATTTGATTGGTAAGTCAAGAACTCTTTTGTGGAAAATGCACTTCGCGTCTAATCTAAATTAGTATTTACCTAATTCGCTAACAATGCTATCCTTTTGAATTTTGTAATTTAGAGTCGGTTATTGTAAGTACTGCCAGACTATACATTGCTCTGCCAGTATACAGGGTGGCAAGACATCGACGTGCAAGCTGTAAGCATAAATTCAGCACATAATTCAAGACATAGAAATTTTTAGTCTGTTATAAAAAACAATTTCCGCCGTTTCGTAGAAAAGTGCAATATCTACGCGGTCAAAATGTATGGATCAGCAATTTTTTTTAATAGCCGACGTTTTTTTTTTGTTCAGGATCATGTATTGAATCCCAGGTTACACTGTCCCTGCCACCCTGTATACTTGATACAGTTACTTAATTGACACCTTAGAATTATGATATATCTTTGACCTGCATTATACGTAAATCTAACTTCTATGAGTAGACTTACTGAGTCATCGAAGAAAATGTTCGATGTAGAATATTCTGTTTACAGGTGCCATTTACGGACTCGCTATATACAATTCCATAATAATCTACGTTCCCTTCCCGTTGGTTTTATACAAGAAGTTGTTAGAGGAAGTCGTCATGTTGGATGACTTGTCTGATCTGTATCCTACTCTTGCTAATAGTCTTAAAAGTTTGCTGGACTATCCCGATGAAGATGTGGAAGAGGTATTTATTATATTTCATTATAAGGTTCCTTTATCCTGCCTATCTATAGATTTTGACTAAGGTTCTTAATACAAAACTCACAACTTAACGACTGGGTTCTAAAGTATTTTTTTTTGTATTTTAAACTATATGGTAGTCAGAATAAAATTCGAAAGATTTTTTTTTCAAGTGTAAATAGAACTTATTGTTTTATTACATGTAAACGAATGTCAATCTTATGAAATGACATTTTTTTTCTTTAAATAGGATATCGGAATCACTTTTACACGTCATATTATAAAAAAAAAGAAAAAAGTTAGATGTGGTCTGACTACTCTGAGAAGAAAGGCCGAAACAAACTGAGAGGTCACAGTCTCTATTAAAGTCCAGACATAATCTTGGTCAGATCATGTAAACATCAGAAGATTGTTGTCCGAAATGGTCTTTTGAGGAAAGTACCACACAGATTTGAGTGGGCCAGTCCAGTCAGTGCAATCATTTGTCAGTTAGAGTCGTAGACCACTCTATTGTCTAGTGCTTAATCATTATTAAATCCGTACTAATCATACTTGTTACCCCAACAGGTATTCAGCTTATGTTTCGCAGTAAACACAGAAGTTTTCGGTCAAATTCAAGTTCACCCCCTAAAAGAGAACGGCGAGAACTTGCCCGTCACACACGAGAACAAACAGGAATATGTCGAGCTTTATGTAGATTTTCTGCTCAATAAGTCTGTTGAAAATCAGTTCAAAGCATTCAATCAAGGATTCCAGAAGGTAAGATAGATTTTGTAACTTGTCACTAGTTGCACTGTTTTTTTTTTTCGTTTAGTAATTTTGTCTCCTTTGAGTCCGACAGCATAGCAAATATCGGTAGGTAGTCTGAAATTAACTTAGTAAAGGAGTACTGTAGCGGTTACTTATGGTCAGTTTAAACAGTGGTGGCCCAGTGGTAACGGCCGCGTCTTACGAGAACTATCAGACTACTAACTTAGTAACTTAGTGCGGGTCTTAGGGTGCGTTTCCACTGAAGCGGAGCTGTGCGGAGCTGAGCGGAGACATACAGGAATCGACCAATCACAATGGTTGATATCCTCAGCGCGTCACTGTTCTCGTCTATGATTGGACGATTCCTGCACGTCTCCGCTCCACTCCGCCCAGCTCCTCTTCAGTGGAAACGCACCCTTAGGTTCGAACCCAGACAGGCGCTCTACTTTGTGTAAATTATTTCATCACCACTGCTCTCAAAACAGTCAAGGACAACATCGTGAGGAAGCCGGCATGTCCTAGAGCCAAAAATTCGAAGACATGTGACATTTACCAACCCGCACTGTGCACGCGTGGTGGATTACGGCCTACTTCCACTCACTGAGAGGAGTGTCCGAGCAGTGGGAACATTATAGGGTGATTATGTTTATGGTCGCAGAAATGTTCTTCTTATCCGTTGTGTTTGTTGCCAAGCAGCTTTGCGATGTTTAAATATACAGGCTGTGTTTATAATGTACGCTAGTAATAAATTCATACCACTTTGTAAAACGAGTGTATTTTGCTTTCCCACAGGTTTGTGGCGGTAGAATTATCAAATTATTCAGGTCACACGAAATGATGTCAGTTGTAATGGGCAACGAAGAATACGACTGGGAGGTGTTTGAAAGCAACTGTGAATATAAAAATGGGTACACCTCTACCGATCCACAAGTCAGGTAAAATGTTATACTTACACTTTCTTTTTGGTATTTTTTACAATAAAATTGCAGATTAAATAAAAATTTATTTTTATTGTTCAGGTGGTTCTGGGAAACGTTCCACGAGCTTCCACTTGAAGATAAGAAAAAGTTCCTTTTGTTTTTAACTGGCAGCGATCGAGTTCCAATTCAGGGAATGAGAGATATTAAAGTGAGTAGATCTTATATGGCTCATAAATATATTTTATTGACAAAAGATATGTCAATAGCCAGTTGAAACTTAATATCACTCTCCTTAAGCCTTTAAATAATGTTATTCTTCTTTCGTTACAGATAAGAATTCAGGCAGTAGCTGACGACAGGTACTTCCCTGTAGCTCACACATGTTTCAACCTCTTAGACCTTCCGCGCTACAAAACTAAGGAACGACTGAAATATCATCTCGTCCAAGCTATTCAACAAACACAGGGATTCTCACTAGTTTGATTCTCTAGCATGTAGACTATTGAAATTTTACCATGATGTCGGCTGTATGCACACCAAGTACCAACGTTCTATTGGTATTCTGTGTGTATAGAGATTATCAATATAGGCTGGGGCTTAGAGCGTAGTGATGGAAGCAAGATTCTGTTGCATCTAAAATATATCATAAGAAATCGTCCAGCGAAGCGTGTGAGCAATTTATACGTAGTAGGAACCATTTTATAGCCAAGGTTTGATTTTGAACTATGTTATTATCGATGTCGTGTGGGTATTTCAATAAAATTGACGAGCTAAGTAAAGTGATGTTCCGTCGAGGTTCCAGTCTGATGTGTGAGAATATATAGCTCATATTTTGGATTGCTATTTATAATAAATTTACAAGTACACGTGGATTCGATGCCTTGATTTTTTGCTAAAGTCCATTAGAATAATAACTTAGTATAATGTAACAAAAATATAATTGCACTAGCGAATTATATTTCTGTTTCATTGACGTAACGAAGTCAGTCAAATAATATTGGTCATATAAATTGTTTTAAGTGACGGATTTTAGCATACTCTCGGTGCCTTTCCAAAAAAAGTACCTTTATTCCTGATAGTTATATATTTTATATTTATAATATTTTATAGTGTATTAAATCAGTTATGTTACGCTACTTTTTAAATAGCGGAATATTTTATTTATATTTATTGTTTCTGAGATAAAGACAATTGCATTTACGTAAATGCTGACAAAGTGTAATGTGATAACTGGGGGACTTCTGACATGCCACATTGCAGTACAGTGCGTGCCACGTAAGAAGAGACTTGATACACCACGTGGTTTGACATGCGCAGTACACGATTTTAGGTATCTTTAGCGGTATGAGGTCTGAGTGCGGTACGGGACCGGACGTCATAGGGGCGGCGCAAAGACGCGGGGGAGGCGGGGTCCAGTCTCTTCTTACGTGGCACGCACTGTACATATATGACATGAATTGCAATGTGTTGCTCTTTCCGAGGCAATATGGAACCCCGATCACATCAATGTAGTACAGCAGCCCTAGCACGCACTAACTATCGAATCTTGAATTTATTTACGTAATATTGTTACGGATCAGTTCACAGCGTCAAATCAAGTCAAATGTAAACAATAAGGATGTTGAACTTTTCGGAATGAATCGTTGATTTACGCGAGTTTTTCTATCTGTTTTAATAAAACAGATGAAAAACCTCTTGCGTAAATCAACGATTCATTCATTTCATCTAAGTTTTCTCATTGGGCACGTTGTACAACAACCTCCACCGTCTATTGTTTTATGAAAACTATTGGCAAAAAAAAAGGAAAGCCTTTTAAAAGAAACTGTAAAAAATATCATTACCTATATTTTGACAGCTTTGATAAGGCTTGTGTAACCGGGAGTTAGCTGTTTGTCACAGGCGATTTTTATATTTTTTTTTATTTAATTTAATATCCCATTATTTATTGTTAAACCACAGAGAACCTATATTTAATCGTTGTAGTCTGTCGCAATCATACTGGGGAACGGGGCCTCCGCCCCGTTATAATACTAAACTGGAGTATGGTCTTTTCCAAAAGTATTTGATGAAATCATGAAATCACAAAAGCATCAATTCAGGCTGCTTACTCTTGAATTTAATTCCGATAGATCGACATTGGAATAGTGACGTTTCGTACTCTTGAGTTCGATGCTAGCGCCAAACGGTTTTTAAATTGGGTGTCCATTTTGGGGAACTAAGAGGAATTGGGATCGGGCTTTGCGTGGGGTAAACGGTACTCTTGAGTGTATTTTGACAGCGGTGTATTGCGTTCGGATAGTTTGTTGATTTTGATTTTCCCAATAACAAAAGTGTAACTTTTTAGAAATTGTTTTGCATTTTTTTGGTTTTCTGTAGATTATGAGGGTATAATATGGCACGATAAGCAGTAATATATAGTGTTTTACGTAATTCCCATAAAAAACAACTGAAACAAAGAACAAATGCGCGTCGGATGATGGTATATGATGATGATACGTACAGAGCGTTTTCTATGAATGAATACGAATTTAAAGCAAATTATAGAGTGAACAAGGATTTTATTCCTCTTTTGTATTACCTAGCATCATTAATTTACTCAAATCGGACTTCGGCATGTTTTCATTATACAAAATTCTTTCTATCTCTAAAAACCATAGACCGATTTACATAATTCAAACTAGAATATCAATTTTAAACATAATCATCTCATTTGACACTAAAATCTCGCAAATATTCCTATAAACAAAAAACCTCGTTTTCAAGTTACATAATAATTCTATCATTTTTCTTTATACATTAAAATTCTCAAAAATTCTACGTTAAATATTCCTATCAGATTCTAATACGAAAACTAATAATAAAAACAAGTTAGAAAGCTAATTAGAACAATACAATAATAGTAGATTGTTGCATCGAGCGCAAAGTGAGAAGCACTAAATTAACACGAGTGCATTAGCACTATTGTGCACGAGTGGTGGAGTAGTAGTAGTAGTTGTAGTTGTTTAGTTTAATTTCTGTAATTGGTTGTAAACCGTTTTAGTTAAAGAATAAATAAATAGTACATTTTCTGATACACAGGTACATTTTCTGGTCCATTTGTTTACATTTTCATTAGATTCTTTTGGAACAGACTATACATATGTTTGGGCCATAATTAAGATAATATATTATCTTAATTATCGCAGTAACATATTATGTTAGAGCGATTTGACATTTCTCACGGGCGGGTCAAATATTGGGGTACGAATACGGGGTTGAACCACTGTTTTTACGTAGTAAATACACTGTGGTTTAACAATATCTGTGAATGCCTGTTTTTTCATATAATTGCGTGCTAAGGCTGCTCTGTTAGCGCTCTAAAAGTTGCTAATAAGTGGGGAAGCTGCGACAGTTTTTAACAAAATCCCTCTTAGGGTCCTTCTCGGACGCTCTCAAAGAGAAGTGTTTCGAGAAAAAGCAAACCTAACTATTGGTTACAAATGTTACGATAGATACACGTAGCCATTATGATTTTGTACATAGATTGGCTACCTCTGTGATATTAAACGTATGCTACTGGCTACATTCGGTGATAATACAACGGCTTTTTTGTAATAATTGTTACTGTTTTGTTATGACTTGTACATGTTGTACATATTGGTACTGTATGTAGCTTAGCTAGATTGCTGTTATTATTTTGAAGCATTTATGGAGCACCTCAGTCTAGGTACTCGGCGTGGTTTGTACACAATGTATGTAATGTATGATAATATAATATTTTCATACGTAATTATTGTTTCATTTTGCTCAATTATCACTTCTTATTGTTTAAAGTCGGCCTTTTGTCGTTTGTCTTGTTCTCGCTTAAACGGTGAACGGTTAAATGGTAGGTATTTAAATCTTTTTAATTTAAAAATAGATTTGTTCGTTCGCTTTTGCGAGCTTGTTGTAATAGTACCGGTACATTCTCAAATCGTGTCTCTACTTGAATTCAAAACTGTTTTAACATTTCACCGACATGGGACATAAATGTAAAAATGAAGTGGGAAGAAGATAATATGTTTTAGCAGATAAGAATGAGAAATATCTAGTGTGGGGCATTAGCAACAATAAAAACAGCTGGTTGGCATTTAATATAATTTATTTAATTTAAAATATAATTACATAATGAAATACCAAATCAATAAGGCCGTTTAACATTTTATATACATAATATTCGTATAATCTCTTCATGACTAGGTAGGTACAATAAGCTTAGCCAATTGTTAATGTTATACGTTGGCGGAAGCGTTTAAATTTTAAGTATCCAAAATCATAAACATTTTCTTCACTTCCGTATATTTAATTAGTCGATTTTTAGGTGTAATTTTTTAATGATAAAAATTTGTTTATGATATTGGTAGTTGAGCATTATTTACAGTTACATTATAAGCAACTTCGGATATATTCGCAATGTATTATGGCGCACTTTTACACAGAAAACAATGAGAATCAATAGAAATTGTCAATTTTTAAAGCGATTCATGAACGTGGCAAATGACAAAGATATTTTTATATTTTTTATGTTTTTATATTTACTTACATTCTAAATAATGGTTAAAAATAAATTAAACCTACAATTAAGTACCGATTGAAATCCAATTCGTACATGCCCCAAGACTTTAATACCTAAAGCCTATACAAGTACTCGAAATCCCGACAGTTTCGCTTTTAGCGAATCAATTACATTGATTAATGTTTACTTTGATGAGATGATAACTATTATTTTTGTTGACGTTACAAAATGTTTTGCCCCCAATTAATTGGATAAGTAGACATTAGACACTCTGACATTAGTAACGCCAGCAAAATTAATTAAAACGAATGTGAAAATTCGAGCTGTAGATTGATGTCAGACTAATATTCCTTTTACATGACGGATATGTTAGTTACTAAGATCTAATTTAGTATGAAGATCGGCCTGAGTTGTCTTCATAGTGCTGTGTGCCGGGGGGCGCTTTGTATCCAGGGTAGTTATGGTTCAGGGCATGCTGCGCGAAGAAGGGCCTATAGTCCTTCTTGACCTGTAATTAGAGTCATACGAAAAGATATAATTATTTTTATCTTATTGGCGTATTGTCTGGAACACCTGGAATCCTTTATGAGGCTAGCTTTTACATAAGTTCTAAAATGAGAGCAATGTGTGGGGGGTGATAATCGTCTGAACTGATTGAACACTTAAAAGTTCTTTATTTTGTTTACTTATGACTATGAGAAGCAAGAGTTGTGGTAGTACCTATAGATTATAAAAAAACAAATCCTACATAGCTATGGTATTTGATCATAATTCTAATCATTAATCATGCATCGTCGATGGTAAACTCATCTACATTGCAAAGCTTTGCAGAAATAGAAGAGAATGAATGCCTGATGCTTGTGTAATATAATGGTTTTTACATGAATGTATGGTGGAATAGGTGTACGACTCTCAAGTTAATGCAATCTCGGTTGTGAAGACAAAAAGTAGGTAAGGCAAGATAAGTAGGTAATACAAGCAAAAACGGGATGATCCGTACCGAAATTACACTTAAAAAATGCATAATGAGCCGGCCATCTCTTGACTTCGATCTCGCCTGGTGGAAAGCGATGGATGAGGTCATGATAGAACGAGCAAGCCCAGAAGATGCCTCTTCACACGGTCTGTAATGGTCCTACCTAACCTACTGTTCGGAATGGATCTAATTGTGCGGTCCGGGTATCTAACCACGTTTTTATTTAACTCATTAGCGAATTCAAGTGTTTGATGGTTTCCGAATTGTTACCTATTGCGCCCCGTACTCTCTGCTACGCGAAGTTTTCGATTGCGCATATTCAGCGGTTAATCGTCCCGCGATAACGATAATTCAAGACACATTTCAGTGCAATTAAATAAATATCTATGAGTGAAGCGACAAGTGTTGGCGAAAAGCGATGGTCAATGGGTGGTGCTGGGTCCACATCTGAGCAAGGACAAGGTTGAGACTCGTGAGTACCCGTTACCTAAATATTTCTCTTGTTTTCGCTTTTTGCTTTTACGGACCGCCGAGAACAGACGAACTATTTATAGATCTGCCCAAATACTATCTTCCAAATGTCCCAAAAACTGCCTAATTAAAACCATCGCAAGAGTCGTACACCTACACAAGGATAGATATTGCAAAGCCTACTAAACGCGAGTTAGGTGCTCGCGACTAACAGTAGGTACTTAGGTTTGCCCTTCACCAAGTGCCGAGTTCTGTTAATGGAAAGTTTGTCCAAACATATAGTAGCACTAGTGACGCAAACTGCACTTACAACTTCGGTATCAAAGTCCGGGTACGTATGGACTGTGGGACTGACCGACGTCTACACGTCGTTCATTGCAACTAATTCGGCAAGCGAATATTGGCGCAGCTAAAACAGAGAACGGTTTCGTTCAACACTATGTACCTCAGTCCATCAATTCTCTAAGTTATGTTGTAAACGAATGAGTTTGATTTCATGAGAAACTTTTCAGAATTTAATAGAATGACGATGTTTATACGATGTAACTTTAGAGAATTAACTCTTGAGGTGTGGAAGTTGCCAATATTAATTAACATTTCGACTTTTGAAGATTTGAAATTAAATGAGTTATAAAGGTTGTGCCGCCCGAGTGAAGATTTAGGAAATTGTGTCGTTTAGGTATTACTTTTTAAAATAGAAGTTATAGAACACTACGTAATAAGTTTTGTGGTAGGCGTTGTAATATTTGAAGTGAGAGATATATACAGAATGTGTTAAAAGTTAAAATAAATATTTACAAATACAAAGTCAGTTTACAAAGTAGTTGAATAGAATTATTAGTTATAGACTTGAGTAATACTTTAATATAATGTGAAAACAAAGTAAATAATTGAAGTTGAAAACGTAGAATTTTTTACAAAACAAGTTAATAAGTACCTACATTGTACCTATTTTGACCAAAAAACAATTTAATAATATAATTGTCAGTGAAATACAAAACATAATACTTTTGTGCTTATAATACAACATGCGGCTTGTTATGTTTTAGCTTTTATTTATATTTTAGAGATTATTATATAGAGGCTGCTCACACCATGATAACAATCTTCAAGGATTTCTCTCCTGAAATCTTAGAAGCAATAAAATTTAAATAAAATATACATAGGTATGTGCACGTTACCAAAATAGGGTTAATTACGAACCATAGAGCCAATCATCATTCAGATATTTTATTCATTAAAATTTTCGACCCGTTCTTAAATTTAATAATGAATTGCTCTTCATGAACGAAGTTCTTAAATTAACCCTATTTTATTATAGGTAGGTTAGTGATATATAGCTATGCACGTTACCTTGCGCGGCCTGCAGGCTGGGCCCCTGGCCAGTTGCATTCTGGCGTCGTTCTCTGCGGCAACCGCCTCCTTCACCGACTGAGGTGGCCACTTCTGATCGCCACGCATGTTGACGCCTCCTGCAGAATCGTAATTACCCGTATCAGCTGTTAATATACTTATTTTTTGTCCTCATCAAAAATTCTTAACCACTAAAACTAACCTAGGCTGAGTTGTAGGTACATAGTTTAGTTTTATTATATCAACAATTTAAACATCGTCATTATCTTTAATTGTTGCTGATGTTCTGACCATCTATGAGGTACCTACATTATGCATTCTTTGTAATGTCCGAACTATCGCACTTTACAGAGAATGCAACGGAGGAAACTATTCATCACCGAAAATATGTTTCACCTGGAATAATTGCGAAAATACCAACCGTTGGCAAACATATTGGAAATAGCAATGTTGTCATTGAGTTCGCAAGTCACAACTGCTGCCGTCGATCCGCTTGGCATAGTCCTATAATTACCTTTCACCACACAATGTTATTGTTTTATTTATAATTTTAAAATGCGGAATGAATTTGGCTTCGGTCTCAAGTCGTTGTGTTGTTGAGCGCGCGACACCCCTAGAGTATTTGTGCCAGACGTCGACGCATTTAGGGTTAGTTAGGCATCCACCAGTGAGTCAATGTGTTCAGCTTAGCTTTTAGACTAGGAGCGGAGCGACAGAGGATAACTTAGTTCGCTGTTGTCTCCTCGCTTACTTGAAATTACTTGCTTGCCTATTAAGTACCAGCTATATGTCTCATCATTGTTCGTGCTCCTAGAGAATCGGACCGGTAAACCGATAAGGCTATCAGCTTAATTAATTGAAATCAAAGCTTATTTGCATTACCTCAAGCTCTTTTTTTCAACTAAAGACGCAACATGACAAATAATTTTACCAATCAGTACCTAAGCGTGTTAAAAGTTTCATAAACCTACGAGAATTGCGACTTGACTCTATTTATTTGTTTTTATTTCAAGAACTGGTGGACTTAATGTCTTGTTTAATGCTCTAGCTTTCTATGTGGAGTAATAGTAGGAGATATATTGTTACATTAGAACAACGTGTGACAATCTTAGGCCAATAAAGAAAACAATAAGAACCTTCACTGCGTATATTGTAAGTCTTAAGGTGTCGTAAGTCACTGTTCTAAAGCGACATCGAGGCATAAAAAATCCATCCTATAACAATACACGTGGAACTCGGTATATTTATTATGTTAGCAAAGTCGCCTTCAAAGTACGCATTTACTTTATGCGCTTTGATATTGCCATTGAGTTATATAAAATGTTCCCAGTTCTCACCAGTCTGATAAAAAACATAATTCGCTCTGTTTGAACGAGCAAGACTTTCATTTTAACAGAAATAAACGCGTTTCTCGTAATAAATTTCACTAAAAGAACAAGGAAATAAACTACCACCTACTCTTTTTGAGTTATATCTACGCGAAAAAGTTTTTGTTATCCTAACTTCCTAACTAATATTAGGTATAAATGAGAAAGTTTATTTGTTACTTTTTCACGCCTAATCCGCTGAACCAATCTACATGAAATTTTGCATATATCTACGTTGTCAGGAGTATAGAAAAGGAGATAGGGTACCTTTCATCCAGAAAACAAATTCTATTCCCGAGGAAAAGAACACGAACTTTCGACGGTCACAATTACTTTAGGAACGCTGGATGGCGCTACGTGTCTTTCGAATCATGATTGAAATATGAACCGACTTTCTGAGCAGTATTCTAACAAAAAGTACCTACCTACTAGGCTTGCATGAATTCACGATAGTATTTCAATCATTAGTATTATGCTTTTAATAGGATTTGGGTGGAATTTGGCACACAGATAGTTTATATAACCTGAGTTAACATATAGGATACTTTTTATCCGGGTAATACATTTCCGTGGGTATTTCCCGACCTAAAGGCGAAACCGCGGGCAAAAGCAAAAATATTTTAAAAAACGTCTACCAACATAATAATATCTAGGTAGATTACCTAAAAACGAAGCTGTGGCGGGTTGACTAGCGAAAACCGGTGGAGGTTTCTGGTGGACTGGCTGCTGCTGACGAAGAGTGATCGTCGATGGTGGGGGCTCGAAGACCTTCTGTGGGGCCTGGTACGAGGGCTCCGAGTACGAGGGCGAGTACTGCGGCTGCTGCGAGTACTGCTGCGGTGACAGCTGCTGCTGCGACGGATAACCCGGCTGCGATCCTTGAATCTGCACATAGCAATACTGATAAAGCACACGCCGGGGAGATCAAACAACTTTGTTAATCAGATACAGAATAGATTATCACAATCGTGTACTACAAAGTGTGTACAAGTGAGTAGAAACTAAACAACACTGCATTTCCACATTGCAACCAAATTAATTTTGATTAATGTCTTTATTCATTTCGATGAAGGTTTTTGCGAAATGGAAACTACGTGTTCTAAAAAAGATCACTCTATATTAATCGTAGATTCCATACTAGAATGCGGAATCCATCAGACAAAGGCATAGCGTTCGTTACACAATAGCGATTTGCACATAAATCTACTTACCAAGAGAATATTAGTAAAATGAAAACGTGCAAGTCAGTAATGAAACAAAATTCTATTCGACGACGTTGACGTTCCAACTTCATTGTGTCCTAATACCTGAGGGGAAAGAGGGGCTGGTACTGGTGCCCAGCGGCTTTGTCCCGGGCGATAGGGCTGCGGCGCGATGCCTGGCGACGGTGGGCCTGGTCGGTAGGAGGCAGGGGACGCTACGCCAGGACCGACAGGAATCAGCTTACTCAGCCCTGTGGGCTCCTGTCGCCGGCCTTGACAGTAGGAAGGATCCGACTCGGGAGCTTGGTATTGAGACTGAGGGGATTGGGGCTGCTGATGGTACTGGGGCTGTTGTTGGTACTGGGGTTGCTGTTGGTATTGCGGTTGCTGTTGGTACTGGGGTTGTTGTTGGTATTGGGGCTGTTGTTGGTACTGAGGTTGTTGATGGTACTGGGGTTGTTGTTGATACTGGGGTTGTTGTTGGTACTGAGGCTGTTGTTGGGATTGGTACTGAGGTTGAGGAGAGGCTGGGGACTGCTGCGCGTTGTTGTAGTACGCAGGAGTCTGTTGCTGTTGGGATTTATAATGTAGCTTATAATACATATCGTACTTAATATTTGTAATAGCTTGGTTTTGCATGCAATTATTGTTGCTCCGCGACCGTAAAGCGTTTACTATGTGCAGCTGTGATGTCATTTGCATCTAAATCAACCCCTATATACATATATAATTTTGTCTATACCTAATATCTGTGGTAGTGATTATTGTATGTGTAATTACCTGTTGTGATTGGTGGTACCCGTTCGTTTCGGGCACTGGTGGCCACACTACTTTCTTCTGGCCTGAAACAATGCAATTCGTTCGTAAAACAGTGTGTTACATAAAACTGGCTAGTGTATCGTGCCAGATATAACTTTCGATTTTTGCGACATGCATTTAAAAATACGTGTTTCTTGGAAAAAATGTGTAATCAGGGCGTACAATCTCAATCGTCGGGTGATATGATCTTGGAGACCATGAGACTTTCAGTGTTGAATACACGTATCGCTTATTATGACACATCTCTCTTTAAATTAGCGCGACCCACGAAGCAGTTGGAAGTGCGCCAGACCATCGAAAAAACAGATTTCTAGGATATAACTTCGTTTTATTGTAGGCGAACACAGATTTATGATTCAACCTGTGTATTTCGGGGAACTTGTTTGTTTGCAATTTGTTTTAATCCGTAGCATGGTTTGTAACATGGGTTGCTTGATGAATGACATGTTAGAACTATCTAAATGTCTGTACCTATATTTTTCTAACTCCGTGTCTGAAAAATGCGTAAGAATACCGTAGTACCTAATGGTAAACATGCTGAATTAAAAATTCCAGAGAACAAATTAAACTGGAACTCGGCCTTGCTTGATAAATGTCTGCATGCAAAATCGTTAGTTTCATCTTATTTAAGTAGGTACCTACAGCCCACGGCTAATGTCGCAAACTCACAATGTCAGCAGGTCTATTTCTTCCAAGATTATTTGAATGTACTGAGTCAGATTTCATGGAATCTGAAATAGTCTGTAACGAAGATATTGTAATATTCTAGGTCGCAGAAGTAAAGGTGAACCTTTCGAGTAGGTTCTATTTTTTGTAATAGCTTAGTTGATAGTTACTAATGATACTATCTACTGTCGAGAGGAGAGAGCTGTAGAGTGAAGGAGATAGAAAGAGGAAGAAAGCAGAAGTGTAGATAATGCAGAAATGGCGACCAAAGTGGCAGATGATAATCCTCCTGTATGCGGAAAAAACTTCGACGCGATCAAATTGGGCCAGCATAAATTACAATTAGAGAAGACAATGCACCTTAATAGGGCTGCACACACTACATACCATGTTGATAAGTAGAAAAACAACAAAACAACCTGTTTCCCCGAACGGTTAAAATATATTTCAAATTGATTAGGTTCATATACCTAGACAAAAAAAAATAAACACTTTGATAGGACGATGACACTCTTGGAGACTCTTGATCTCTGAAACCTAACTGACGATAGTAACGAAATAATTAAAAGACAGCCACAAACTGACTCCTTAGTTTCAGTGATTAGGTTCTATAGAAAGTTTCTTTACCTCAAGGTCTGATTAGAAGACTTCAAGACTGCTCCAAGTACCTCCAATGTTTCTATCGATGAAAGTTGTTGTATATAGCGATACCTAACATTGTTCGCAACTCCGAACAGTGATATGTAAGGAACCTATTGAGTTTCAATTTACTCCGTATTAAGGAAACCTCTCTCCCTAACTATATTCAACTGTGTGCAACTAACTGAACTTAAGTTTTGCCAAAATACCTATAGCTTTGTTTAAACTTTAATATTCGGCGTGCTTTACATATTTAATTGGATACTAGAGTGGATTGAGTAACATTCTCACGATAACACTTAATTACAACCTGCTCAAACCGCAAAACCCAGGCTGAAGATTTTCAAAAGTGCACTTCGTATAACCTAATCCATCGAGGATTAAATAATAAAATAAAAAATAAAAAAGAGAACATTAAAAACAAAACAAAACAAATAAGAAGCCTGACGAAAAAAGATAATAGTGATTAATAATACAGGAACTCACGATTAAATTGATCAATTCGTTAAGTACGTGAGACGCGCCAACCGCCGGCCGGTGTACACTACGTTTGACTAGCTGGCCAGCCAGCAGGTGTGACGAGCACAAATATCTACCGCATATTATATTTTGAGAACGCACATTTTTAGGACACCCATACGCTAACTCTCTCACGCTCGTTGATACCCACCACCCGAAAAATGGACACACCCACTAAAACCTATGACCTAGACTTCAAGCACCCCCACCTGAACGTACCTAACAATAATTTATAGCTGTTGAAATAGAAGCATAAAACCATTTCCATTAGCTACGTACCTACCCACTACAATGAGATCGTAAATTTTAACGAAATGGCAAGACGGAAAATATATTTCACCTCTTGCGAAACTTGCATACCAACATGAATGATGTAGTGCATCATATTGTATTTAATGTTATAAACAATTTTCCTAGAACCTTATATGTGGGAAATTGGTACCTAGGCAATTAGTACACCAATTTGATCCATCTGGGATTATGGGACGCAGTGGCAATTACCTCATCCATTGGGCCATGAGTCGTACATAAATTACAAACGATCCACATAGCCGATGGCCGCCGACGGCCACTTGCAAGTTATTAACTTGTTTAAACGATTTAGTGGACTTCAACGTCACTAGACCAGTTTGATGGGAAGGGCGAGGGAATAAATAGTGATTAGAGTCAGTCAGAGTCACCTCGCAAGTAGTCCTCATAAGAAATGTAATATGTCTACTGTCTATGTATATCCACATGCGTTGTATTGTTTTGATACCTACCTTAACTAAACAGTAATAATCCCACTTAAAATAACTCTACTCCTAATTAACTTTACCACTTAAATATTACCTATTAAACAGTCTTGAAAGTGTTGTATAATAATCTCGATATCAAAGTCCACTGTGGCAAACATATTGCCAATAACAAATGAAGTCTACATTTAAAAATGACAGCTCTCAGAATAGTGCACACCTGGAGAAAACGTACGATTCTTATGAACTAAGATACTTATGTCGTTTGCAACTTTTCGCACCTGGTTTAAAATTAGACTCTGATTCATGAGCCTACTGGGATGAACAGTCGTAGAAATAGTCTAGGAATTCGTGACGTCAAACAACACTTTTATAAATTTTAATCCTGGAATGAACGTCGATATTTGATAATAAAAACGAAAAAGAAAACGCATTCCATGTAAACTTTTATGTTCTTATGGCTGCAGATCTTATAGTTTTTAGATGCGGTTGAATCAGTGATCAAAGAATTAATTATTGGATTCTAAAAACACGAGTTTTATGCATTGTAATTATGTTTCTGTTTTCTGTTATCATTACAAACAAGAAAAAGCACTTAGACTATTTATAACGGCGTGTGCAAGCAATACTGCCACAATTATTATAATTACTCATGGGCTCAACGCAAAGCGTTATATTTTTTATTTCTCCATTAATGCACATCGATGGATACTGTTGGTTTCTTGGAAGAAAACTGTAACTTTGTCTTAGTAGCAGATAACTAGTTTTCATTGGGACGCCATTTTTATTTAGTTGCAGTTCAATTGCGTCGACTCAAAGCAATGTATTAATTAACAAGTTCCATTGAAAATAGATAGCAAACCTACATTCTTTTGTTTCTGGAGCCTTTCTACTACGAAACAACAAATACATCCACGTTTAACTTTACGGATATGGAACACATTTTAACCACTTTAACATACTCTGGATCTCCTTGCGTTGTTTTCGTTTACGAAATGGTGCTCATAACAAAGCAATAACAATTCAATTCTCGTAACAATTTTAGGCACTTGAACAACTTTAGCATTAGATTAAACAATGAGCACTTTACCAATAAACACAGTTTCAGCCATATCTTCTGTTGGTGTCCTTCCGTTGTCGACTGTGCACTACTAACAGGAATAACAGGTAAAAGCACATTATGCGAAGCTTCCAATCTTTGCCAAATACTTTCTACTAATGAACGTTTTTCATCACTGGTGGGTGGTTTTGTCAATACAGTGACGAGCAAAACGACGTATAAATGGAACCGAACGTTAGGACAGGACATTACACTCATCCACAATGTTTCATTCATCATATCGAGATCAATGAATCATCTTCGTGTCGTCCAAGTTTCATATAACGTCTGGTAGCTCAGAGTTTCCTGTTGAACCAGTTAGTTGTCTGTGTAATTTTAGCAAGTGTAGCGCGGCTTCTTTGTCTGGCTGTTTTAACTTCCAACTCTAGAAGCCAAACGCTCTGAATGCAACACGACATTTAAATGTTAATCACAAATATCGATTGAGACTTGATGGAATCGATCTGCTTAAACGTTAAAAACAGGTTCTGCGCATAGCATGAAATATATGAATACTCAATTCTTAGTTTTGTAATAACTCTACGTATGGTATTGATTGATCGACGAATTATAAATGAGCTCTCGCTGTTTATGGGATATGTACAAGACTTGCACAGACAAAGCTGCATCTATTCTACCAGGCTGTGCTGGTACCTTTGGTAGCCTCCAAGAATTCTGAATATATATTCCCTGTGGTGTTGAGCTGGCCATCCCAGCTGCGAGCTGATCGCATTCTGGAACGTTCCGGGGGCCAGTACTGGTCAAACAGATGGCTCATGTAAACCATGTTCTCCTTGATCGCTCGGACTTGGGTCGGGTCTAACTCTGATAAAGCAGTGGGAAAGTAGATTAGTAAGCTTACACAGTTTTGACTTATCACAACCGTGTGGGAAATTTAGTAGAGATATTGGATGCCTGTTTCAATCCAAGCATGCTTGTAAATGTTTATCAATTTCTGAGCCCAAAATAGCAGAGCGAAATGAGCTTGCACAAAACGTGCCACTCAGGATTTCGACAGATATAGTGACGAGCTTCACTCACATTCAAATTAGGGAAAGCCGATAAGTTCCTGCGAGATATTTGCTTATCAAAACTGCCCATAAATTCTATTTGAGCTAGCGTGAATAGAAATACTCAGGAAAATAGAGGAATGCATCAGGTGTGGCTACGAGAGCTTAATAGATTCTGCTCGAGCCAGCTTGGTGTGCTACACACTTGTTGAAGTACGAGTGAAATATTTTACATTTGAATTAATTTGGTCTGTCTTATTATTTTTTGTCGGTTTTTTACAAGCAAAAAAACTATTTACAACTGCAACATCATATTATACATAGTAACTACCATCGAGATAATAAGTACTAACGTACTAGAGAAGCTACGTCAAATAACTGAATTGTCCTATTCTTCGTAATTTGAATCTTTAGTTCGCTGCAGCGCTAAAATAATAACAATTCGTCTAAACCGTAACTAATTTACCACAGCGCTAGATTTGCTGCAGAAGTGTATTTATTCTCGGCAAAAAGGTCTTAAGCGCCATGTAAATCACGGCACTTACGCGTTTTCTTCGACAAAGTGCAACAACATGTCTTCCCTATAGACTATGACAGGAGTACTACAGAATGGACAACGTAGGTATTTTGCCTACAGGGTTTATTTCATAAATAATAGACAATTTATTTTTTTGATATAAGTATTTTATTTAGTTACCCTTAAATAATATGAGTTTAGTCATCTTTTGCCTTTTCGTGGAATAATCAACGCTTTGATCTGTTTTTGCTTCATGTTTTAAACGAATAGCTAAAAAAAATTATATTGATACTCACATTATCTGTTTAAAGTGCGATAGTTTAAAAAACTAAATATTAATATCAACATTAAAAACACAACATACGATATTTTCACCGTAATGTCAGTCTAATCTACCTACATTGCACTCTGTTTGATTAGTCTATGACAAACAATACAATATGGCGCGTGGTAATTATTTAATTTGTAAAACAAGGAAATTAGTTTTGCCGTGTTCCTTGAATTATTAGTACAATATCTCAACACACACCAAGGCATTTTTCGTCGATTTTTTCTATGAATTAATTTATTATTGTCGGAAGTACTAGGCGCGAAAGAGCAAGAGAGCGACTGAGTGAGGTGCGGCACGATCACCGCAGTTGAACGAGACAAAGTAGGAATTTACGGTGTCTTCTCTAGTACGTTAGTACTTATATCTCGATGGTAACTACTAAGTTTTAAACGTGTATTTTTTAATAAGTCAATATTCTTCTCTTTGGGTCACTTTCTTTATCAAAATGTTATATGCTTGCCGTTTACTTATATGTTTTCGTAAATCTGATCCCATCATATAGTCATTGATCAGTTAGCTTAACTTGGGTTAGCAGAAGTTTAAGTCAAAGGCAGTGTACTTACTAGGGCGTCCCCTACGGTTACGTTCTTCTTCTTCCAGCATGCGCAGAACGGCAGAGTTTGCTAAGTTCGCGGGCTTGTCTGTGGTCGGGTCGCTGAAGTCAATCCTGTAACAAAAAAAAAATTGTATTAAAGGAACAAAAAACCATGTCACTATGGGACCTGCGGGGTAATTGAGTTATGCAATTGGTCTTAGTTGAAGAAAGAGAAACAGATTTTATATGTGTTTCGTGATGTATATTGAAGTCAAAGGTGGATACGGACGGATGTATACAATACACACATAGGTATGGAACTCTATCTAACCATGCAAAAACTTTGTTCTCATCATGCTCATGGAAGTGCCCAATCAACGCGTTAAGCAGGTACCTTTTTCAAATAGTAATATGTAATTATATCACTAATTTGTTGATTGTCTAATGAGAGTATGAAGTTTATTGGTGCTCATACATCTGTTTGTCGTTATTGTGGTCGGTCCTTTCACGTTTTCTTTACGTTTCTTATTGTGGAATTTTCTAATTACCCCTGATTAGATTTAGGTAATAAGTACCGCCTATTCGTCAGCTCTCAGCCATGATGTCTGAATTATTTTGATTTCTAAACAAGTTAATTATCAATCATTGTCTCATCATATCCCCTTATTCCATGAAATCTAATTAGGTGTGACGACGGGTCAGAGATTTTTAATTAATGATTGGTTTAGTGCCAGAAGAGTAGTCTACGCGTCGGTAACTAATCACTACACAGTATTTCATAGAGTTTTTTATTTGTTTATTTATTTGAACAAAATTCTATGAGGAAACCTTATTGATATCATTATGTTGGTGGCATTGACTTATATATTACTAGGTTGGTATTATTATGTAATTTTATATAGTGCCTATAATCATAAAATATATAAGTAGGTATACTATCTTACATTTAAATCTATAAAATAGTTTAAATGATTCAGAAGTTCAAATAATATAGTTATCTCATCTTGCTGAACATAATGTCCTTAAAAATATCTTTAGAACATAACTAATGATGAGCGCATATCTGTCCACGCAAACAGAGGATATCACAAGACATCGTCTCACTACCTAGAGTTATTTTATGACATTGCGTTTCAAATACTGTTGACAAGCGTTATTTTTACTTGAGGTTGTGAAAATGTTCATGAAGATAATAAATAATACAAAAATAAATTTTATGACAAAATATAAAATGTTTGAACGTCATAGAGCGTTGTATTATATTTTCGGGCACGATTTTTTTATTTGTGGACATTTGATTGATAGGTACCTACCCGTGTAACACCGGTAATGAAAAGGCCTGACCAAGGTTATTTTTTTGAAAATTCGGTACCCATAAATGAATATTATCTGTGGAATACTCCAGGAGTTTTTAGTTATTTGTCATTTACGCGAACAAAGCCGATGCCATTGCATTGTCAAAAACTATCGCTCATACATACTAATTCCATGGGAAAACTCTTATACTTACTTCAAAAAAATTAAATTAATAAAATTCTAACAAACTGGCTTGAACTGGTGAAAACTTTTGGTGAAAAGCCATTTGCGATACCGATTAAAACAATTATTTTTCTTTTTATTTTTAATGTCTAGTTTTAATATTTTTTTTCAACTGAATGGCCTGCATTGTCTGTGGCGTTTTAAAATCGTTTAATGAGGTTTTATTATACACTGTTATATTTCCCTATATTGTGCTATGTTAGATAATATTTTTATAGAAGGAGAGCATTGTCTTTATAAAAGGGTTCCGTACCCACAACGGCTGCCAACGGGACCGTATTACTAAGGCTTCGCTGTCCATCCGTCTGACATAGGGCTGTATCTTTTGAACTATAATAGGTAGACACTTGTTTTTACAATGTGGCCGCTATAAAAAATTATAATAATAAAAAAAATAAAGGGGCTCCATCATACAACAAACATGTTTTTTAGTAAAGTATTTAAAAAAAAATTGTATTAATTTAGTATTATTGTAGGTAATGTGGTACGGAAGCCTTCGTGTGCAAGCCCAACTCGCACTTGGTTGCTTTTTATAGGACACTCATGCCACACTGCCATACCCAACAATTGCAACTCCTCAAAACAGTGAAACAAGCGCTTCTTCTTATGCATGTCGACGGTGCTCTTAATTGCGGTAGCCCGGAAGAAGGGAAAAAGAGTAAAAGTATAGTATTATCAGTAGCGTCCTTCAGTTTCTGTAACGTGTAGGTATCCTGATACCTGCACGTTACGGGAACTGTGTCTCCTGAGACACATGTCCTTATCTCAATTACACTAGTGCTTGAAGAACAGCACCACATTTGCTCTTTCCACTAAGTGTCGGAGTTGTAGAAGGAAAACGCGCAAGATGGTCATACACGATTAAAAAGGCTTTTGGATTGCATGTACCAAGCCGTCCACACTGGAGAAAACGAAGAAGGTCGTGATCCAATAGCCTTTGAACCCGTAATGAAATTAATGAGAAAAGAAAATTGGAGGAGCAGGAAATAACCATAGTGTCCATCAGTCTCTAATGCTCCGTTACTATACGAGTATAAAGAAAAACAATTCGTTTTGCTTACCAACGGTAGAATTTTAAATTGTCAAATAGATTCGTAAGCTAATTTTGTGATAGCTACTTCCATATGGAAGGGCAACTATGCAAAGCTATGAGATTTTCGATTTATTATTGGTAAAGATACAAGTGTTAGTTTTAACCAATAACGGTCCTTAAAATTAAAGGAATCGGCCATTATTCACCTTCCGTCGAGTCAACAATACATATTTATTGTAATTACGATTTTTACAGGACCTATTTATAATTGCCCCATTGCTTGACGAACAGCACTACATTTGCTTTATCCACCAAGTGTCGCAATAATGAAACTCGACGATTCTCAGGGAAATTCAACTCCCTTTGCACCCGTAACGAAATTATCCAAAAAAGAAAATTGGAGGAGCAGGAAACAACCATAGTTTCCATCAGTCTCTAAATTCACTTCCCGTCGAATCAGTAAACAATCAATATTTACTGCAATTACAATTTCGCGGAATTGTGTTATTTTTAACCGATTACAAAAACAAAGGAGAAGGTTCTCAATTCGGTTGAATATTTTTTTTTATGTTTGTTATTTCATAACTCTGTTATTTATAAGCCGATTTGCAAAATTGTTTTTAGTGGATAAGGTATGCCTCAGGGCCCTATATAAAGTTTTATTAACTTTAGTGTGGTAGTTTGTGAGTTAGCTTTAATAATACGTTTTTTTTTACAGTTAGTTTATATTTGATGATGTTTTAATAACTTCCTGACACTGATATCTATCTACATAGCAAGTAGTGTTATATGAATTTATGTGGGGTAGGTACAACTAAAAACTGAAGAATAAAAACTTAAAAAAAAAAACAACCCAAAAGAAAAACACTACATAAAGTGAAAAATAAGTTTAATTTTGGAAGTCGGTGTCAAAAAACAAAAATCTGGAACCACCGACACCGACATAAGAAATTAAAGTTATTTTTCACTTTGTAGTGTTTTTTTGGAAGTCGGTTGTTTTTTTGACTTTAAAATTTAAACTTTAGACTTCCTAATACATGTGGAAAAGGGAGGGTATATATAGTATGCTTGTTGTTCTTAATGGAATTGTGCATATATGTATAATTACACCTATTTATAATTCGTCAACAAAAGATTAACTTTTCACCCAAAAGCATTTGACTGTCCCCCCAACTTTATATTGACTGACGCTACTCTATTTATCAAACATTACGAAATAAATGACGTTAATTTCCTCTGAATTAGAAAATCGCGGTGTTACGTAACTTTCACCCGCTTTCAAACTAAATCGATTATTGTCATTCGGAGAGTCATGTAAAAACATTAACGTCGTTTTACAAACACAGGAAACTACGTGGGAACGACATAAGAAGTGGTGACAAAGCGTTTACTCAACCTTGATTGTGTTACCGAGTTCTGATCAATCCAAGACCCGAGTATTTAGAACCGTGCCAGCCTATAGCCGTTACAAGTTTTTTTGTTATTTCATATCCCCCCATCCCATTTTGGGGACTATTATTTAATAATTGGATTGATTAAAGTGCTATTGTAAGCTATTTTAATAATAACCTGTCTATTGTCATTCTACTGAAATTCTATTAAATTTTGCTTGGCTATAGTTTGTTGTTATTTTAGTCAACAATCAAAACCAATGATTAGACTTTACTGCTATGGTGTCAATTATGTTACTCCTACTTACTGAAGGTCGATAGCTTATAGACCTTCAGAATATGGGATAACAATTTTTTCTATTAAACTGGATGTTGTAAGCAAAGCAAAAGAGCGGGTGATTTAATAGTGTTTAAAATATTAATAATTTTGCTCTAGAATCACCATGTCTGTCCTTTTGGTCGTCTTTGTGAGGTTGTGGGGAGATCCTGAAAGACTGGAATATGTTTTGAATACCCTCGAAGCATAATGAACCTATAATATTCCCATTGCTGGGACTCAGGCCTCCTTGGAGTGGGCGGGTAATAATATTAATACCCAATCGCCGTATCTCTACATTGACGTCATGGTGGGGTTTGCGCGCTTCGAACTCTATCTGTGCCGGAAGAGTTTACTTGCCGGAACAAATCTAGAGTGAGGAGTCAGACCAGGAGAGATACAGAAACCCGCAGGGCAGCATGTGGCGAGCTGTTGGACAGTATCGACCACACGGACCCTATATCCCGGGAGAAGTCTTGTTCCTCATCTCTGGCTTGCCTTTATTGGCCGGCCGAAGTGAACAATGACGGGGAACAGAGCTCCCACATCATTCTTGCCTTTATTGGCCGGCTTGAGTGGAGATTCGCAAGAGCAAACGTGCTCGGAGGAAGGATTGTATTCCAGTAAGATGCTGGTAGTGATCTTGACCGTACTTCCTGGATTATCCTGATAGCCGTAGAATACGGTGCCTCTCCAATCCTCATAAGCACCTCAGGACATGTTGCCCCCTTGTCGCTACGGCACCATGTGCTAGTGACAGTTTTCGGGGGCCCATTATTGAGTGTGCAAGTCACCCGCTGCCATTTTATCTGTGTAATTTATATAAAACACTCGTCAGGCAGGGCCTATAGTCTTTCCATAGTCCTAAATAACCAGTCCACTTTAGCCACCTAAACCCGTAATCCAATATCTTTGTATATCCTGCAATAGTGCTACACCAACCGGAGGTTGTCCTTGGGTGCACTTGCATAGTGCGAACAGGGATATTCATCGGTTGGTGCCTCATTTCATTTAAAACATCTATCGGGCCTCTGCCAGTTGGCTTCGGCCCCTCGTACGCCTTCCAAAGGTCCGGGACCCCCAGGGTCTCGAGAAATATCAAAAGACGTAAAAATATAATATAATCTACCACACGGGCCCAGTGCGGGTTGGTAAATGACACATGTCTTCAAATTTTTGGTCCTAGGACCAAAAATTTGAAACCGGCATGTCCTAGGACATGCCGGTTTCCTCACGATATTTTCGTTCGCCGTTTTGAGAGCAGTGGTGATGAAGTTATTTACACAAAGTAAAACGCCTACCTGGGTTCGAACCCACGACCTGATTCATAAGTGGGGGCGATTACCACTGGGTCACCACTGCTCACCATTTACTTACCACAAATACAAACATAATTTCACTAGTTAACTATGTATATGTTTAGTACAAAGGTACCCGATAACACAGAAACCTTAGATTAATGTTATTGTAACTGATCGCGACGCCCTGTACACCGAAACCAAATTATGTTTGCGCATTTTGATGAAAAAATTCTTTATCACATTATACGAGCAAAACAACCGTTATCTGACCTCAATCATAAAACCTTCTTACTTTACTTATTATTTAGATATAGTAAGTTAATACCTTAGTCGCAGGATTATGTTTCTATTCTGTTAATGTATACCTAACGATGGTTAAATCACGTAGAAGGAAATAGAGTGATGATTTAATAAATAATTTCTTAAACCAAACTAAAAGGCTTTGAAGTACCTACAAAATAGATTGCTGGGCTTCCAGAAAAAATGGTATTCTAATCATACATTTTCATTGCAATTTTATAAAGATAATTGCGTAACACGCTAACAGTAGCAATAGCTTTCATTCTGATAGTTCAAAACATTCATTGCGTTATTGACGTTGTTGTGCAGACAAATTTTACGAACATGAAGTAATGTATGTGTGGTTACGCAGTTAGGGTGCAGGTGAGTGGATTTGCAGTGGGATCTCTGACCAAACGACAAACGTAATTATATGGACGCATCATTAGGTAAAGACGAAATATTTATTAAAAATTCTGGTAACAGTGCCAACATTTTCTTTTAATAAATAAGCTTTATGTTGTAAAAATAAATAGAGAACAAAGGATGTGGTTGGCATCGAGTCGATTGAAGAAACAATTGAACGACAACATACTCGTACAATGCATGGCAGTGTCGCATGATTGTATTGATGCATGATATCTTTTTTGTTTATTGCCTCCGCAGGCGGCCGATTGGGTGTTTAAACACACTTTCACTCGACTTCGTTACCGCCGTACAAAGTTCACGTTCGTGATCAAAATCAGCATTACCAATTCGTGCGTTTTCTCTCGTTATGAAGATTATTTTATGGCACATAATTATAAAGTTTATAGGCGCTATAAGTACCTACCTTAAAGAAAGTTTTGGAACATATCGTTAAAATCTTTGTTTGTTGAATATTGGCAGTGTCGAAAGCGAAATTACTACCACTACTTAGTTTCTCTTCAACAACATTAATTTAATGCCAATCTAAGTAAGTTTTACTCCTGTGCCTCGGAAAGCACGTTAAGCCTTTAGTCCTGCGGGACGGCTGAGGGAGAGAGCCTCCCGTCCCAGCCGCCGCGGGAGACGCTCCGGGCGTCGGGAGCCGCGCGACGACTCCCGGCCACCGTAGGCGCGGGCCTGCGGGCGGAGAGTAATGGGTAGCTCACCGTCCGATCAGGACCAGGCCCGTGCCGGACGGCGCGTACGTGTTCCACGCGCGCCTCAAAGAGATGTCAGCATTAAAGAAGGGGCCCGTAAGGGCCTAAGGCTGCCGGGTCAGCGGGATTGTCCGAAAGGGTTACGGAAGGAACACGGGTGGGTTTTAGTCAGTAAGAGTCTGACACTCCCTTCCGCTCTACCCAGAGCGGGAGGAGTCATTTGATGATTTCCCATCCTCAAAAAAAAAAAAGCCTTTAGTCCTGCACCTGATCTCTCTCCGGTCGTGTTGGATTGCCGTCCCATCGGGCAATGAGAGTGAGGAAAGAGAGAGTGCACCTGTATGGTCAGCGGGATTGTCCGAAAGGGTTACCGCTGGCCCGGAACATAAAGAGCTAAGGATGGGACACGGGTGGGTTTTAGTCAGTAAGAGTCTGACACTCCCTTCCGCTCCACCCAGAGCGGGAGGGGTCATTCGATAAATTCCCATTATGAAAAAAAAATGTGCACCTGTATGTTCGCACACACTTGTGCACTATAATATCTCCGTCACCGGCTGGTCTCCACTGAGATTGGTCGCCATGGCCGAAATTCGGTCTGGAGGACTTTATTTAAGAGCGTTTACGCCGTACGGCATTTCATACAAACTTTCAAGCCCTTGTTTTTCGAAATGAATGAACCGATTTTAATGAAACTTAATACGCATAAGCAGGATACAAAGTTCTAAAAAGTTACATAAGAACATTTTCGAAAAATAGTGTTACAGCCAAATTAGACCGATTTTAAATTTTCCATAGAAACGGAGATTTCCAATTATCATTTTTTAAATAAGACATTTCGAAAATGTTCTTAAGTAACTTTTTAGACCTTTGTATCCTGCTTATACGTATGAAGTTTAATTAAAATCGGTTCATTATCATATTTCGAAAAACAAGGGATTGAAAGTTTGTATGATATACCGTACGGCGTAAACACTCTTAAGGAGAGTTTTCTAAACTTTGAAATTCCACCTGATCGCTACAAGTACAACCCCTGCGCTGTTGCCGAACACGGCCGAGTAATTCCCTACCTACTTATCTGCAACCTACGATTATAAAAATCTTGTAAGCCATTAGGTTAGTATAATTCACATAAGTATACCTACGATAGTTAACGCCAACGGGCCATGACCGAGAACACACTTCATTACGCTCAAGATTACCTTCATCGTATATTTTTAATCTTGATGAGAGCGTGAAATTTATCGCTAACAAGTAAATAACTCAAGTACCTATTATAAATATTGCGCCCTTTACGGTAAATACAGGGAACATTTTCAGGCGATGAAAATCCTAAGCAATCAATTATTCAGTATTTTGGTAATATACAATGTGTAAATGAATTAATGCACATTATGAAAGTAGTTTATTCAGAATTGTATACTGAAACGTTTTATGTAATTTTTTAATATAGGTAATTTTTTATCCCAAACATAATTAAAACTACATAAATTACAGACTACTTATAGTGAATTAGGCCCGCTTGCACAAAAAATCTCAAAAACATTGAATACATCGTTCTGTTTCTGTCAATCGTTTGAAGACGGTAGAGACAGAACGATGTTTTAAATATTTTTAGCCCAAACGCATTATTGTAAGTCGTTTGTGGTGCCAGTGGACCTTAGTCTGTAAAAAACTGTAAAAAAATGGTGAATCTCTCGTTAATTTTGAAAACAGCACGTTCGCTTGCCATATAACACATAAATGATAAATGATTTTATTTTTGTAAGAAGGTTTGCACAAAGGGTAATTTAAGCATATAAATTAGGGAACAGATAACCTCAGTTTTAGTAGGTTACTTGGTCTAAATAAAACGATATAGGTATAAGTAATCTTCATACAAAAGAATTTTAGTTAGTTTTCTCTTAAAACTTCATTCTCCTACCCTTATCACAATTTAGGTATTTGGGGTTTCTGTTAGTCGTATTTTTTATAAGTACTTATAAAAATAAATTGACTTTTCTTAATTTGGCCGCATTTGTTCCTATAATTCATTTTTTTTTTATTAAAAAACGTTATTCAATACGTCGCTATCAAAAGGTCTACTTACCTGAAATAATTTATGATGTTGACAGTTCACGCTTATTTCCATAAATACAGTCAAACCAACTGTATTTATAAATAGGTAAGCCGAAAAAAATATTTTCCTTTTCCTCAACTACAATTATATTTCGGTGATTTACAACCGAGGACTTGTAGGTCGTGAGTTCAAACCCAAGTTGGCACTTTATGTTGTGTAAATAATTTCATGATCTCTAAAAACGGTGAAGGAAAAGATTGTGAGAAAACCGACATACCTAGACCATACTAGAACCAAAAATTCGAAGACATGTGACATCTATCAACTCGCACTGGGCCCGCGTGGTAGATTACAGCCAACTCCCTTTCGAAGAGGGGACGCCTGTGTCCCAGCAGTGGGATCATTTTAGGCTGATTATGCTATGTTATGCTAACTTAGGAAAAGCTGTACCTATGTATGGAAAATATCGGTATGTAAGCACAACACTCACACATTGGTCGATAAAGAGTTTATCGATATAACTTGAGGAAGAGATGTGTCAAACAATTCAGCTCTATCGGGTGCAGGCCCATAGAGCGCAGAGCGCATAAAATCATAATAAAAGGAAAGAAGTAGGTACTAGTTAGGTATGTTAGTAAGTCGGGCTTCTTTCTCATTAAACATTTATCATCATAAATGGGAAAGATCATGTCTTGACGTCTTCGGATTACCTAATGGATAGAGATTACTTCCGGAAAATTATGTAATTTTCACACGACCGGGGCACTTTTTTGCAATAAAATTTCCCTACTAAGATTTTTACATCATTATTTCAACAGTAGTCCTTTTTGGGATTTGGGTCATTTATTTATTAGGTCATCCAACAATTGTTTATTCTAACATCTTAAAAAAACATTAACGTTTAGAACTTTATATAGTGCTATGAGAGTGAGGGAGGAGGGAATGCACCTGTGTCGCAAACAGGTGCATTCCCTCCATACACTTGTGCACTATAATACCTCCCGTGCCGAAGGCTAGTCACCGCTGAGATTGACTGCCGTGGCCGAAATTCGGTCTGGAAGTGTATTTTATTACGGAGCGACAATTACTTGTGATCATTCTAGATGACATGGAGTTTTGAAAGACACCAAGATTGGTATGGCAGCACATGTACCTACCTATAACAACAGTCTGTGTGTTCATACTACCAAAATAGTTTTTATCATCGTACGTGCTAAGTATAAATCTCATAGGCTATGTCTGACCGTCAGCGTGCCTATAACAAACAGCTGCCATATAAAGAAATCAAGTTTACATTCACTTCACTGCACCTTTATTGGTAATGTGGTCAGATGTCAATGTCGGATAATTGTATGTTGTCAGTGTAGAAATATAAACATCCTGTATGTGAAATAGGGATTCGTTGGCGTTTGACACAGATTACCCCCATGATAGACTTTTACCGCCCCCGCTATTAATAAATGTGGAGTAAAGTTATGCCATACTTACACCTTCAAAAATGTATGGATAACCTGAATTTAATACTCGTCATTTTACTCCGCGATTATTAATAACGGGGTTAGGAATTACGCACTACATTGTTATAGGTATTGGCATTTAATGATTGGGAATAGGTAATTTTTCTTTCATTATACTTGAGAAAGTTTTTATTAAAAGTGTCTTAATTAAACTTTTTGGTAAGTTGTAGCATTTATACCTACCTAGGTATCTCTGTCTTGTGTCAGTGGAGTTTGAAATTTAAAAAGAAAAAAAAATCTAGTGGGTTTAGTGTCTAGCAAATTAATGGATCAAATTCTTACAATTAAACCGACAATCGTGTCAAGCTTCCGTACCATCATTAATCAATCAGAACACGTAAGTTAATAAATATTAAAACGTACATCGACGAATACTTCTTAATAGTCATAACTGGCATACAAATGGTATATTAGTGCAAATGTTGCAAAGAAAGTAATTTATTACACGCAAATAAACGTCTGCACGTCACTTGATAATCACAGCGTTCCGTCTATTCAACATACATAGCATATGTATAATCAGCCTATGATGTTTCCACTGTTGGGACGCAGGCCTCCTCACGGTCAGAGGGAGTGAGCCTTAATCCACCACGCGGTCCCCCGCGTGGTGGATTACCAACCCGCACTGGGAAGTGCGGGTTGGTACAAGTCACGTCTTCGAATTTTTGGTTCTAGGCTGTGCCGGTTTCCTCACGTTGTTTTCCTTCACCGTTTTTAGAGCAGTGGTGATGAAATAATTAACACAAAGTAGGTAATAGGTAATACGGGCTGGTGTCCGCAACTCCACGTCAATGCGCGTATTTTGCGTACGGATAGTAAAGTAAAGTAAAGTAAAGCGCCTGTCTGGGTTCGAACTACGACCTACATCATGTGAGTCACGGCCGTTACCACTGGGCCACTATTGCTCCACAATGTGCTGCTATTCTACATGTATGCCATAAAAAACCTTTTACAACAAAAAAGACACTACAAAGTGAAAAATAACTTTAATTTCGGAAGTCGGTGTCGTTGGGTTCGCATTTTCGTTGTTTGCCACCGACTTCCGAAATTAAAGTTATTTTTCACTTTGTACCTAGTGACATTTTTGGATGTCAGTTGTTTTTCTTTTGTAAAAACGTTTTTATTTTTCACTTTTAAGTTGTACTTACCCCACACAAATTCGTATGACTCTACTTGCTATGTAAATATCAGTGATAGGAAGTCGTTATAACATCATCAATATAAACTAACCTAAGTGGCAAATATATCTCAAAAACTACCCAAGCAAAGTTAATAAAATTTATATGGGACTACTCCTGAGGCAAATCATTTTTTTAAATCGATTTACGAAAAGTCGATCGCGTAAAAAACGTACCTACAAAAAAAAACAACATACAGTTGAATTCAGAACCTCCTCCTTTTTGAAGTCGATTTAAAAGTATACAGTAAGGTAATCTGAATATTCCTTACCCATTTGTCTCAATGACAGTACCCATTGTAACAAGCACTCGCGGTACACTTATGGACAAATTAATTAATTAGCACGACAATATATTATTTCACGTGTATTTTTATTTATATTGCGATGAGTGTGCGCTCGGTTTTATGCCAAATCCTGACTCGCTGGTGAGTCTGCCTTGATTCAGGGTAACTTCTATTTTTATGATTATGATATCACTGTGATAGTTTTGTTGCAGACAATGCAACTGATACAGTCAAATGACTATGCAATTTTCGAGTAAAAAAATATCGGACTAAATTTTTATTTTTGATTTTAATTTAATATCTAAGTATCAGAAAAATAGCAAAATAAGCTAGCTTGATATTATTATTAAAGTATTTATTATTAATCGTGGTATTTCGTTTAAAAACTTTCTATTTTATGACACAAATATTAATCACATGAATTTTGAATTATGAATATGGAATTCCTACATTCGCGCAGGCGCAGTGTTGTGCGCGGTTACGTTCGCGTCGCGACTGTGGCGGCGCACGCGGCTTCTTCCTCATTTGCTTGTTTATTTCCACTTTTTGTCGCTTTTCGCCATTAATAATGAGATAGGAGATAAAACACGGCGTCAGGTAGCAATTACACGCACGAAATAACATCCAAAGTGCTCGCACTAAATAACATTTCTTTCTAGATTGAAGAGTGTTTATTGTTCAGTTTTTTGCTTTGTTTCCAAAGTAAGCTAACTTTAATGAAGAATATTACAAAACTAAGACATTTTTACACAGCTTTTCTTAGAAAAAGAATCCAATTTGTCCTTTTTCACGTTTCTGTAACCTTCTACAACTCTGCAGCTTCCAAGAATCTTTTGATTACCAACTTGAATTGCAACATTAAACGTAACAGTCTAAACTTAATTTAATTTCCTTTCTAGATAATATTTCTGTACATGTACACATTCAGCGCATACGCACGCAATCTGTCTTACATCAGATAAAGCTCTCGGGAAAAGCAAATACACTGAGTGCCTCTATCGCTACCACATTGAGCGCAGACATTTACCATCCGTACTTCCAACGTTCCAACACAAAGGTATCATGTACTGCACCAATTTATTTAAGCGTTACTTTGATGATCCACATGCACTGCGGAATGCCCACTATGTTGGCTCGCTGCTAAATTTCATCTGCGTAAATGTCAGTGCCCCTTCGGCAGCGCGCACTCCATAATTGATCGGTCAACGGCATTCAAATCGGCTTAACGTTTATCTTTGGACGCACTCTTTAATAAAGGTACCTTAGAAACAGGCTGTTGTTTTACCAGTGAATGTTTGGACGTAGTCGCTTATTACATGACTTTCAATTTTCAGTTATAGCAAGGGCTAATAATGATACCAGCCTAATATTATCCCACTGGAGGACAAGGGTCTCTTCATTCTCATACAGAGAAGGCATGAGTATTAATCACCACGCTTGCTCAAGACGGGATAGCTATTTTATACTTATATTATCTTGAAGTTCCCTTCACCGATTATAAGTTAAGTCCAAGATAAACTCAGAAAGATGAATTGAAAAAGTCACATTGGTACTTGCCCGGATTTGAACCCACAACCTCGCGCCTGAGAGGCGAGGCCATAACCACTGAGACCAAGGACTGATTGCAGAAAAAAATAGGCTCTTTTTTGACTGTATTTACCAACTTGAAGGCAGATGCACCTACGCCAGAAGTTAAAAAGATTAAGTACTTCAACGGTCAAAGCTCCATGTTTATAAAACACGTTTGTAAGGGTATTCTATCAGCAGATGACAAGCCTGCACCTGCCGTTGTAGGTAGGTACTACGCAGGACGCATAACATGTTATGCAGACTACGTAAAAGCATGTAAGTACCTAACTATAACAGCGTCAAAACAAGTACCTACCAACTTATCACGAATTTTGTGACAACCATCATTTGGCATACCTGCCTTGAAAACTTTGTAAATAACTCCAGCACCCCAATTGCAACATGCAGTCACCATCCGAAGGATTTTGAAGGAAATTCACAATCCATTGCTACACATGCTTGAAGAATTCGTCTGCTTGACAACGTAAATGACGCAATGTGTATTGTTGAATTATAGGTAGGTAAATGTGTTTCGCAATTAGGCTGCTGCTTCTCTCTCTCTTCTAAAAGAAGTCCCAGCAAGTGACAAGTTACCCAATTAGTAAAAGTTAATTAGGTTTATCCTGAATCAAGTGGGGTAGCAATGTTGTCGTTGCTTCAAAATCATTTAGCCAGAAAGTGAGTACGGTCTGGAATTGATGCTGACCATGTCTAGTGCAATGACATTCAAGAATTAGGTGACACAGATGTCAAAGGTCGTAAGTGGCACTATAGTCAACAACAACAAAATGACATCTTGTCTATTTTATCGTCAATTTATAGGAACTGTGTCTACGTTTTTTAATATATTCATGAAAACCTTTTTTCTTTAAAGTTTTCGAAAGATCTTAAGATTTTCGTTTCATTTTTATAAGTCTGCAATCGTTTATCTTATACTAAGTTGATGAGATCTTTGTATAAAAGAATACGTTGGAAGTGAGTTTCACCGTAGAATATAAATCGGAATTAATTTGGACGTTGCAAAATAGTACCAGAAGTACTTAGCAATTTGACTACTAAGCCCAAAACAACCAAACTATGTAAATAAGATATTATCTAACAATAAAACAAGATCGCTGAAGACCGCCCATTGTGTCACCCCTCGTAAAATGTTTAGATACATTTATATCTGTAAGTCTTATGATGCCCATGAGTAGGTATTCTATGTATTTATCTGCTGTACTAAAATATCACCCTATATTTCCTTCACGTAAAGACAGTGGCGCCATCTATATGACTGACTATTTGTTTGTTTAGAGTTGCACTTTCAAATTGGCCTGTCGCCCATAAGAAAAGAAACTCAGCTGGGCATGCTAACTGCGGCAACAATCTATAAATCATTGTTATTGCTGTGGTACAGATTAAGAAAAGCGTATCCACCTTAATAATTGGTCATAACAATATGTATGCATTTATATATTAATTTAAAGCAGTAATATAAAGTGTACACACGAGGACATATCAAGCTATATATTTCCAGTTTTAGCTGACCTCGCATTGTATAGGCTTTCCGTACAATGAGAAGTCAGCTTATAGTGGAGATAAGTAGCTTGATATTATGTCGACGTGCGTAACTAACTGGCTTAGTAGCTATCTATTAGAGTCGCTATATGTCTGTAATTTTCTCCTTGACTAAATTATGTGTTAGTGAAGCTGATGCTGAAAACTAAGTTAGGTTTACCTTGATACAAGTTTGTTGCAGATAAAAAATGTTGATGGTTTAAATTTTTTTTTAATCCTAACACGTCTCTCCTGTCCAGATGTTTTTCTTCTGGTTCAGTGAAATGATCCTTACATGAAATTAAGTCGATAAGCATAAAAAACAACAATTTTACTATTTTTGAAGCACAACTCGCACTTGACCATGAAGTTATAAGCGTGTCTAAATTGTTATTAATGAAATAAGTACATAATGGTACGAGATGGGATGGTATGGGACAGTTTCCCCGTATCTCCTACGGTTTCAGTTTTTCCCAGACTGTCCCAGCAAAAATATATTAAAAATACTATACTTACCTAGTTTGTAAATTATCAGACTCTTTGTTAAATCACTCATGTACCTACACCTAATACAATTTGTTTGCTCAAAATACACTATAATGTACCTGAGTAGATAAATACTTGAATATTAAGGGAACCTCGGCGGCTCTGCGGTCGTACAGTAACGCGATCCTACCCTAATGTAGGTACCCTATCCCTACTGCTTCTTCCATATTAATTATCATAGTTCCCTTCGTCGAGAAATAAGATCTTCAAGAAAGCCCTTCTAGTCCACATAACAAACCAGTAGTAGAGTGAGTGAGCTGGGCCCTAAGCGATTTCTTCAAAAAGTTGTTCAGGGTGCTTAGGGAGTAAACATACTAAAAGTCCCCGCGTCTAGGAGGTGAGCCGGAGTGGGGGGGGGCGATAAAACTTCCCACTTTTTCTAAATTCTAATCAGTTTTCGAACATCACGCTCTGAAAAGCTCCGCTGGTGTCTGTCTGTTACCTCTTCACGCCTAAACCGTTGAACTGATTTAGATGAAATTTGGTTTGGAGAGATAGTTTGAGTCACGAGAAAGAATATAGGATAGTTTTTATCCCGATATTCTTACGGGAAACTTATGCGCGTGAAACCGCGGAGTGCTGCTAGTACATAGATAAATGTTTCGATAACTCAACGGCTAGTGAACGGATTTTGATGAAATTTGGTAGGTATATAGATTAGGACCTGGAATAACATATATAGGTTACTTTTTATCCCGAAATAACGGCGAAGTTGCAGGTAGTGTTTGATAAAAGTCGTTGACTCGAAAATTTTTACCTTTCGGAACGTGTAGTTCGAAAATGGGTAGGAATTCGAAAAAAGTGTATAAAATAAAAGTGTTAGAAAATTGTATAAGCTTTAATTATGTAGAAAATATTTTTCTCTACGACGCACCGTTTTAAAGATATTAGCGAAAACTCAAAAGTGGGAACTTTTATCCCCCCCACTCTGGCTCACCTCTTAGACGCGCGGACTTTTAGTATGTCTATTACTCCCTAAGCACCCTGAACAACTTTCTGAAGAAATCGCTTAGGGCCCACCTCACGCACTCTACACCTCCTTTTGGGTTATTCGTTGAGTGGACTATTCTAAGTCTGCGGAGTTGGGTTTTCATGACATTACATTTGTTATTCTGGCAATCTGTCGCAATAGTCGGCATAGGAAGCGCAGTGGCTGACTGATTGGCTTTGACTACCGCACGGAGCAAATATTTGTATAGAACACCCTTGTTGGTCTGCGGTTTTTTGTTTGAGAACGCACAGTATTTAACATCACTACTTTTTAATTATATTTCATAATATCCTGAATCGCGCAAATTGATATTGAAGATAGCGCAATAATTGAACAAAAGTGTGAGCGAGTTAAATTTTTATTTTTATTTTTATTGCGTACGACAACATATCAAACTATATGTATGTACATTTCCAGTATAAGCTGCCTTCTCAATGTACTAAAAGCCTATAAAATGCGAGGTCAGCTAAAACTGGAAATATGTAGGATCAGACTGGGTTTATAAATCTGATTTGCATTTCAGCATAATAAAATGCATTTTCCCTGTTACCAAATAGGCTCACTGCACATTGTATTAGCATCATTGGTAATTTGATTCCTTCTATTAGGGGGGTATACACACGTGAAGATAACTCTGCAAATACGCGTAGCTGTAATGTTCGTATAGACGTAATCGTATTGATTCGTTTGGGGTGAGTGTGACTCATCGACCTCCTATTGGCACGTCTACGTCTATCATTTCGATTTGTTTCCTACATGTTCGTGTGTGTGTGGCTTTATTTATAGATCGCGGCTTTTATTTTTAACGCGCTGCAGTCAGTCTACATTCCGAATAGACGCGATTATGTAAAGTATTTTTGATTGAGAGTTGGAAATTTATGCAGGAGGGATTTATTGTCGAAGTTACCATCACTTTTCTTGCCCGTTCTTCTCTATAGAGATCTACGTTTTGGAATGGCCAACTGGCTTCAGCTTTCTGACTAACTGACCGACTCTTTGACAAATTCAAAAATGGTTTTATTGATGAGTTTGAGTTCTTAGTTGCGTAAGAAAACAAATAGTAGCTAGTGCTTGGTCCACGACATAATTCGTTTTTCTCTTTGGACTTGCCCGAAAATCTAAAAATATCTGAATTTATAAAAAAAAACGTGTTTATAGTCAAATCAAATAACATTCGTAATTAATGTCTGCTATATGTTGGCATAAACTCGCAGTGAAATGTAGAAATATGTATGTGTAATGTCAACAAACACATGGGTGTTCTATTGTTAATACCCACTGACTAATTACTCGACAATTGTATCAATAAGACGTCATCACCCTGGCAAACAATCAAAACTCCGTGAAATAATTACTTTCTCATAAACAATTTGTTGTACTTTTGACAAACCGATTTATACCGTTTTATTTTTACAAGACACTAAATAGGATCTGAGGACATAGACAAAGTGAAATTCTATCAGTGACTAGCTTCTGCCCGCGACTTCATCCGCGTGAATTTTCACCCTCCCCTCATTCACCCTCTTAGGGTGGAATTTCGAAAAACCCTTTCTTAGTGGATTCCTACTCTTCACAAAGAACACACCTTAAAATTTCGTGTCTCTAGGGCCAGCGGTTTAGGCTGTGCGTTGATATATCAGTCAGTTAGGACTTTGAATTTTATGTGTATAGATAGATAAAGCTTTGGTTTCTTAAGAAAGCCATGAACTGTCACACAATAACGGCTGTCCAAATACGAAGCGTGTTTTGATACTTTAATGTCAAATACTGATGAAATGTCAGATATTCATGACAGTCGTTATAATATGACGGAACCGGTTTCCTAGAAAACCAAAGCATAGCTGGCGATAACGAAAATGAAAAAGTCAAAATGACATAAGCTACCGTAAAGCTTATTTCCGTCCTGTTGAAAGCAGTACCTAGTTGAAATATGAAACACTTTGAAAGCGATTGCCACTTTTCTTGGTATTTTTCTAATAAGAATCAGATTATGCGCAAACACAAAGAAAAAAAAAAGAAAAAGTATGTTGTATAGAAAATTGTCTGTGGTCATCCCACAATTTTCAGTTATCAGTTATCGGATTGTGTTTTGAAAAATTTAAACGTACCAACATAAAGACTCCCGTAGACATAGCAGGCGCGACGCAACTTTAGTAGCACAATTTCCATAAAATTTTCAAAGAATTTTTTCTACTAGAGACGCTTTGCGCTATCGCGTCGCGCCTGTGTGCGGGAGCCTTATTTGGAAAACGTTGCGACGCAATAGTGAAATTAGAGAATAATATTATAACAAAAATCTTAACAAGCAAAAAAGAGTTTATTCATAGTGAGATAACGATGCATGCAAAAATGCTTTATTTAATTTGCATTATTTAAAAAAAGCTCCGTTTTGATTTCCAGACAGTATTTCAAAGAGTTGTTTTAAAGACAACAGGTAATCTTTCCGAGAGATCAAAAGTAATTTGTAATTTTCCCTGAAAGACAAGACATATATACCTACGTTTAACGCAAATGCAGAATATAAACATTAAAAAAAAGATCCGAATTGAGAACCTCCTCTTTTTTTGACGTCGGTTAAAAAGTCATCGGCTTTTTGTTATTCAGGAATTTATAAAGTGACAGATAAAACAAGTCGCCAAAACAAGAGACCTTTTTTAACAAAATCATTTCATCACACCGGATAGTTAATGCGTATTATTTACTACAGCGATACCCTCATATTTCATGAAAAACGAGTGATAATAGGGTCGTCTTATATTTTTTCCTTTTTGGCAACTGAGCCGATGTCGACTATTCTACAAGCGGTAGCGCCAGGTGTATTTATTACAGGAATCTGACAAAATGTGACAGAGGTCCTTAATTATTTATACTTTTTTTCTTTTTATTCGTGCTAAAATGACCTTGACGTCGGAATATTATTTTTGAAGGCACCCATTTATCAAGATGGGTCCGAACGGTCAGCAATAAAAGTCGTACTTTTACACATCATCATTAATACAAAATAATTCGATAATCTGCTTTTTAGCATTTCATATATCAAATAGTTAGAAGTCCTTGTTAAAAGTTCCGAATTTAATTAATAATTTTGCTTGATAATTAAGATTTAGAAACCTGAAATGTTAGTCGACGTTTTTGCTGATTGTACAATGTAATTTTTTTTGTTTATTTTACTGCTTTGCGAGAAACGGAAGGATTATGTCTGGTGTAACGTTGTGGGATGCCATGAAGGAACAATTATGGTATAAATGGACGGAAAAAGGTGCTGCTAACAGAATATATATAATGATATTTACGTAGCATAATCAGCTTAATACAATGTTTGCACTGCTGGGACTCAGGACTCCTCTCAATGAGAGGGTGAAAGCCGTGATTCACCACGCGGGCCCAGTGCGGGTTGGTAGATGTCACATATCTTCAAATTTTTGGTTTCCTCGCGATGTTTTTCTTCACTATTTTGGGAGCAGTGGTGATGAAATCATAAAGTAAAGCGCCTGGCTGGATTTGAACCTACAACTCGTAAGTCGCAGTCATTACTGGGCTGGGCTGGGCTACCACTGCTCTAGTTCTTTTAGCTTCGCATTCCTGTCTTATTTAAATTGACATTTCTATTTTATTGAAGACGAATGAGATCGTATCAGAAAGGTTAACGGATGCGGGTAGGCATTCAGCTGTCTACTGATCATTGTAAATTAAATTTATCTAAATTGTACAGAAGTATTTTCTCGATCACGTATGCAAATCCTGAAGAAAATGATTGTGTCTGATGACACAATAAATTTCTTTAAACTTTCTGATCAAAGCGACCAAATTATATAATATTTGTTATATTATAAGTTAGTATTTTGCACGAGGATTTAACGGATTTTATTGCAGACAAGAAAATCGCTTGGTTCTTCAATGTATTTTTACAATAGCTGATGAATTTTCCGGAAGCTTAATGTCAGGGTTTCCAATGAAGGGCTTATGAAGTAAGGTGTCTCTAATGCCGGCTTATTGACCCTATCAGTAATTCTATGTAGGTAGTTATCTACTCCAATAGAACGTAACAAAAGTACCCTTAATGGATAAACTTAATATGATCACGAATTATGACGTGCGCAATCAATTATCACCGTAATTCGTGTAGTATTAACTTACGCCCCTTCTTCAAGAATAAGAAACCTAGCTAATTAATGTCAGTTTTTCTTCTTAATTGGCATATACGAGAGGGGCTCGTGGCTAAATGATAAAAGCCACACGGGTCGAATTAAGCGACGCTTGCCGCGATCGGGTCGTGGGTGGGTGACCATCCGTTACATATCGAGACCACTTCGTGTCTCGGAGTGTCATTCTTGGATCTTAGACAGTCGTTATGGGTCGTCAGATGCCCGAAAATCTGACAACCAGTCAAAGGGTTTTGTGTTACTGGGTTGTGGAGGTCAGATAGGAAGTCGCTCCATGTAAAATGCCATGTAAAATGCTAATGGTAAGTATTCGCTGCATCCGCTTAGTCTGGAATCCGACCTTAACATAATTCGGAAAAGGCTAGGCAGATTAATTAATTAATTTATTTAATAAGGCTTACCAACTAAACACATGATTCGTTGACATAATATTGATCTCGTATGTCTTTAAATTATAGGAAAGCACGGTAATATCAATTAGCGTACTAGGACATCATAAATAACTACAAATACAATCTGTCAAATTTCTTTAATAGATTTTCAACTTTATCGCTAAAGTATAAGGTTCAAAGTTAATTGGGAAAATTTGACAGTTTCGGGTAGCTTGATGTGCTGGCGTCTGTACAAAACACTATCTTAATATCTACGATATTATCAAGATAACCGAGATGTCAAGTTTGTTATGTCTAATAGAATTTAAAGCTTCGTAAAAGCGCAGGAGACAATACAATTTTGTTTCTTAGATTAGTTTGTCGTTAACTTCACTTCAATCACATTAAGTGGATAATGTAAAGTTATTTATGATGTCCATTATTCATTGAAATAATTGTAGAGGCTTTATTGTGGCATAATTCATTTACAAATATGAAATTACTAAAATTAAAATTTATACACATAAAGCATGTGGGAATCATGAGTATGGTTTTGCATATAGTAAATAATTAATTTATTTTAATAACAGTAGACCGAATACATAAGTGCTCTTAGTTATGACACAGTAGCTGAAAATTAATGACATACTGTTTAAAAGTTCACTGTCACTCGAAATAGGTTATTCTGTATTTTGAGAAAAGTACTAGTATGCGCATAATCGGCCTATAATGTTCTCACTGTTGCAACACAAGCCTCCTCTCGGTAAGAGGGACTGGGCCGTAATCCACCACGCGGGCTCAGGGCGGGTTGAAAGATGTCATATGTCTTCGAAATGTTTGGTTCTAGGACATGCCGGTTTCCTCACAATATTGTTGAAAAGTATATAAGCTTGATGGTGCAAACCCCGTTTGCATTTGTTTGCCCGGTTTGCGTTTGCCGTTTTATGATCAGCAGTATTCTTGTCAGTTAGTGATAACGACGAACTGGGATCACCAACCCGTCTACTCCAAACGTGGTGGCGATCATTGGGGCCATTTTTGCACTAGATTTATAGAAGCATATCGGCAGGGATTGTTGCTTATCATCATCATTTGTCTAGCGTTGTCCCAACTATATTGGAGTCGGCTTCCAGTCTAACTAGATGTAGCTAAATGCGAGTATTTTCATTAAGTATTTTCCCAACTGATCTCCACAACCCAGTTAAAGCTGCTAGTTATATACACGTATACACATTGACGCATAAACTGTTACCAAGAATTTAGCACATGGTTCAGCGTTTAAATTTTTCGTTCGTTATTAAAAACTTGTTCCACTCATTTTGGGCGTGTAGGTAGGTATTGCACTTTTGTATGAAACAACTGATTTTATTTTAATAAATAACGAAAAATTTCAACGCTGGCGGGTTAAGAATCATCATGGTCATTCATGGTAAGTAACGTTTGCTCGTCGATATACCTAATCTTTTCTTTTCTGTTTTTATAGTTTTAAGGTGTATTTATTTTGCTGTAATGTCAATAAACGCATTTTTCTTTCTTTCTTTCTTTCCTTAGACCTAAGTGTCCAAACACACTTTGCCGAAGGCACGCGACCGAAGTTCCGCGGCTGTTTTTACGTTCGGCTGATATGATACACCATAAGTGCCGAACTTACGCGGCAGAAATTCAGTTGCATACACGCGGGGCGCGGGCATGCGTGCCTCCTGCTGCTCCCTGCCTTGGATCTTCTTCGGCAATCGAACCGAACTTCGGTCGCGTATAATGTGTGCTCTACAGAATACGTTACCGCCGAATTGCCGCTGAACTTACGCCCGACCGAAGTTCGGCTGTACGCTATAACGCAACGTAATTTCGGCATAATGTGTCGTCAGTAATTCAAATAGCATTGCAGGCGTAATCATGCCGAACTTCAGTCGCGTACTTTCGGCATAGTGTCTTTAGACACTAAAAAGTAAATAAACATAACACTCCTTTTTTTGGGCAGTCGTGTAATAAATTAAGATATTAGGCTTACCCGACGGTGCCATTGCCGAGGTTCGACATGTGTTTGGTGAGCGTCTCCTTGATGTTCTTCTGCGAGTACAACCCGATGGGCGAGTTGAACTGCTTGTGCACTATCTTCGGACCAGTGGCCATCTTGTATTCGTTCGTTCTGCGCTGGAATGTTAGAAAACATTGTTTTTATTAGTTCGGTTAAAAATAGCATCGGCTGAAACATAGGAAAAGGTTCTGAAAACTAATTAGCCGCCTACGAGATACACTTCGGAAATAGTGGGTGGTGTATTTGTTACCAATTACCACGTGACTTAGCATCAATCGAATGTTTAAATTGATGACGATGGGTCTAAATCAATGGGTTGTGCTTGTGTCGAATGGAATATGTATTTATAAAAGCATAACATTCGTAGATAGGTAGAATCTGCCGCATTTTAAATCAGCTTCAACTTTTAACTGCACTTTTGAAAGCATAATAAAATTTACGATGCATGCAGGCGTTCAAAAATACATTGGTTTATGACCCAAGAACAGATACAGTGATTGTAATAAGCACATCATTTAATTTTATTAGATTGTTATGATCTTAGAAAACATTATTATTGATTAATGAATTATTATTGAAAGTTTTGACATGTTACTTAAACAAACTGAAAATCATAATCCTAATTCTCTGAGAGTAACTTTAATACCTACTCAACTTTATCAGCTTAGTGTACTTAAAGGCTTTTAAATTTTAAGCTAACATGTCAAAACAAACGCTTAGTTAACTAACTTTCTAGAATATACATACGACTATTTATCCCAGGACGCGTATCAGAAAAATTAGGATGACAAATTTTATCCTTCTCATGAGATAATTTTATTACACTCTCGTAAGATTCACGCCCCGGGGTTGGCGTCGAGGCACCTCGTGTTATTGCGTTTTTATTAGCCGAGCCACCGCCAACGACGGCTATCATATTTTTTCCGAATAATGTGCTGGAGACAGCCAGCTTTGTGCGAATAAGATTTCAATACTAACAACGCCTTCGGTACAGAATATTCTATTAGTGATATACGAGGAAAAAACTGCAGAAAAAGCTAGAATATTTTATCTATTTGGTAGGTACCTACATAAAATATTCTCTGTAGCAAATTTTTCTAGGAATTTACATTTGTTATCAAGAATTTTCATTTCTTGTTAAACTTCAAGAGCTATGTACCCAGTAATTAATGCATTTAGCGTAGAATAACGTTGCAAAATACAAATAAAATACAATCCATCGTCTGGTAGTTACAGAATCGTTCGTCACTGGATTTATTTGTGTACAAAGTGTCGTTGTAATTGCGAAATGGACGCGGAAGACTTCTCACAACGCTGTCACATTCTACTCCAGAATTAGCCTACTTCACGTTACCACATCGTTGAAAAGAACATTTTATTTTTTCGTTTGTAAATAAGACAAGATAATACCTATAGAAATATGCATGCTAGATTCACATTTATTAGATGTCAAACAGACATATTGTGTTGTAACTTTTTTTTTGCATGTGTGATTGCGACATCAGTTTTATGAGATAAATAATAAAAAAAATATTTCACTTTGAACTGTAGGTGATAAGAGATTTAAAGGTACCTATATTAAATTAAATTGTATTAGTTTGTCGGCGTCTTACTAAATAAACCAATTCCCCACATCCCACAAAAATTCTGTATAGTTATTATGCCTACAGCTGTAGTTCATGAAAGATGGCATCAGAAACAACTATTTCAACAACAAAAAGTGATTTCTGTTTACCCTAAAACTTCCCGTCTGCCAAGGTTTTAATACTAATAACCATCTGAAACCTACAATGATTAATTAAAACCCCACATTCCATTAAAGCCATTATTCGCCCAAATGAGTTTTACCTAATTAAGTTAACACAAAGAACCAAACGTTACATTCAGAAATGGAATCAAAACAAAGATCTGAATACACCCTGTACGCGGAATGAATGTATAAACATGTGTTACAATATCATGTAAAACGGCAAGTGTGATTGACTTAAGCGAAGATCAAACGTATGACGGCTATAATTTCCGATGTATATAGTAAATTTACTCAATCTCTGCATCCGCTTACAATCAACGTATTGATGCATTTGACATGCTAATGTTATGCCTGTAATCTGCGAATCAACTGGATGATAGATATTGACTTCGCTGTCATAACAAATAGAGACCCGTTTATTTTCTTATTATTTAGGTGTAACTAGGTACTTAAACTTGTACAATACACAGTTGTCATTTTTATACACAGTTTTATGTCCAGAAAGTATAAACTAGAATAAGTAGCACTTTATTATGCCTTAAAAGTGCAAGGTATATTTGTGTCGGTAGCAGTCTCATAAAACTACTTTCCGACAACTCAAAGACAGTTCTAAGAAAAAATACTGTCAGTTTGATGCGTTGATTTAAACTTAGAAAGTTATGAATGCATTTCAGACAATATCGAGCTCATGTAAATTTGTTAGAGAATGTGTGTAGGTGTAAGAAAAACAGTTCGTTATCTCTATGCTGCTCAAGATGCGATATTTAATGTGAACGGCGAGAGGTGTCGGCTATTTTCGTTCTGGACTCCTTGCCCGCATGCGTAATAAATATTTGCGCACTTATTTTCGGAATTATAAATTCAAGATAACTGAGAATGTTTTGCAAGAGTGGAATAACAATTAAATGTTTTGTTACCTGTGTTTATAATATTTAGTTAAAATAATCACTGCCGTATATAAAACAAACTGCTAGAACTGTCTTCAGCTATTTGTAATTTAGCAACGATAATAACTTGCAATGACGCTTACAGCGTAAACTAAAGCCAGTAATAAACTATTTCACAGAAACAATTTTATGGTGTCCTTGGCAGGGTACACGGTAAACATTAAAAATATTGCGATAGTTGTGAAGTCAATCGAGATGTTTATAGCTTGGACAAGGTTAACAATACCGTCATCAAGGCTGAAAATAATCCACTCGTACAATTCAGACTGTCTGATGTACAAGAATAAGATTCTATTCTGATTCAACAGTCACAATCATTAAAACGGACCATCGAGAGAACATTAAATGGTTGCGATCGATTATCATAAACACAGTTTCATAAACATTGATTTATAAGTAAAATGTAATTAAAAGTAGCCTTATCGATGAAGCGAGGAACAAAATATTCTCGTGACCAGCCAAAATATTACACCAACCGCTTGAACGAAACGTTATTTCAGTCGCATGAAGTCACGGCGAATTATTTTTGTAACTGAACACCTTGTTCATGAAGTTAGTCATGGATGTCGAGGTCGGCAGGTGATTAGTGTCGAAAAAAATACACGGACATTTGTAAGCTTTTATTAGTGCAAATGTTATATGAAGCAGTGGAAAGCGTTGTTTTTAAGTGTTTATACCTTTTTGCGTTCAGATTCGTGCGAGCGGCGTCGATGCCTGTCTCTTACTGAGTCCGGAGTCGGCGCCCGCCCACTGCCTGCGCGCGCGCTTGGAAAACGACGCCCTCACCTGCAATGTTTCAGCAATCACGGTTATGTTGTTTGATGATGATATCGAAGGGTATAAGTCTGCCAATTGCAAGGTATCGGGTGAATCATCCTTCGGCACATATGATTTATGAATCCATATGCCATACGCAGACAGACATAAATAAGTGTGCACATGTGCTTTGGCTATGAAAACGTGGATATGTATTTGGTTATACTTCACTTTTTGTAGGCGGAATCAAAATTATAATTGATACTAAATAAAAATTATTTTTTTGGCGTTCCACAAATAGTGAATTAAATTAAATCGTATCTAATATTTTACTTTGATCGTATTTTGTTTCGAATAAAAATATCACTGTCTCACCTGCTTTAAAAGGAATAAACAAACAAAGGTCCACCCACGCAAGTCCTTGAACTTAAACTTTGCACAGTAACTGACAGTCGGTTAGCGATCACTGATACCTTCGGCTTCTAGCCACCGAATGAAACCGCTTTCCTTAGCTATACTCCGGAATTTTATCTAGTTTACATCAACTATTTTTAGTCGGTCTTATATTAAAGTTGATGAATAAATTATAATTTCCAGATTTTCTGTACTCCTTAACCTTCAAATCTATGTGAATGGCTTTAAAGTAGTCATCATAAGGCTATTGAACTTCATTCTTCGGAAATAACGATTAGATTTTTAATTATCTTCTCCTAGTTTATAGAATAATATAATAATATTTATTTATGTCCAGATAATTAATGTACTTATCTGAAATATTAATAAGTATAATAAGTTTAAAATAAAATATGTAAATATTTTCATTCTGTAAAATTATTCAATGTTTTGCGACATTTTCGTTAATTTATTAGTTACGGGGGAATGAACAAAATTTTAGAGTTAGGTACCTATACACATTTCAACGTCTGTAGTATATTCGGCTTTAGGTACCTATACCCGATACCGTCTCCGTATGACAAATTACCTATTAGAACTTATGCGTAACTGCATGGAAATGGTGAAATGTTCCGACGTGAATGTTGGATAAACGAACACAGAAACAAAGCAAAACATTCATATAATTAAGGATTGGTGAAGGCTAAAAGCTCTTGATCTTGTGGAAATCAGCCAAATTATCTCAGTAATACCTACATAATTATACCTAATCAAATATCTAACTTTTCTATTTCTCAGATTCTACAAAGCGCCTTGACGTCAACAAATAAAACAAAATTAAATTCACCTATCTTGTAATATATTTAAGAACATCTCTAGTTTTTCTTTTTCTTGTAAAAGTTAATGATTATTTCGGTTTTAAATATTTTGCGTAGTTCCAAGTTTATTAATATATTTTTCCTCGAGGTGTTGTGGTTATCCGGCTTTTTGTGTTGCCCAAGAGGGCAATTAAACACCGAATGGGTTAAAAAAAATTTTGCTCGCAGTGTCGTTGTTATTAAACAAATAAAAATTTACGGCGTATGTCCCACAGAGATTTCAGTGTCACGGTATTTGTATAAAATGTTGTTTCTGCTTTTTTTTGACTACAAAAACATAACGTTAGTTACAAAAACATAGGCGCCCCTATTGGATGGGACCAAAACATATTATACGTAACTGGCGAACTACGGGTGTACTGTAGGTAGGTACTACACCTTTGCCCCCTCTTCGTGGAATACAGACGTAACATAGGACCAAATGCGAAGTAGTCGCGCTTGCGACCACCCTGTGACCCGTGACCCGTGACCAGTTGTGAATTTTAAATGTTCGTACAAATACGTTTTAAAATGAGTATTTTTACTGAGAAATGACATGATAAGGCAACGCGCACGATTCGGTTTAAAAGAAGATGTAGTGACGAAAATTGAAAAAAAAAAAAGTATGCATTAGATATTTTGGTAATGTTGAGAGGATGAATGAAAGGCGAAAAACAAAAGGTATTTAAAGGCAGATGTGAATGGAAACACCGGGAAGGGACTCCCTCGGAGGACATAGAGTGCCCTTATTGGTGATGTTCTTCAGAAAGCTCTAGTGCATATGCATAGTACCTATTCGTAACCGGTGTGCGTGTATGACAAGGTGGCCTAAAAAGGCCAGTTTGACAGAATCAGAAAAGGATAACATTGTGAATCATAATATGGTGAAGACAGTCCGTCCTTCCCTTTTTTTCGCAGCATTACGTGGGTATAATCAGAGGTTGGGATTGGATTTGGATTAAATTGATTGGTATTTTAAACAGACAAAAAAAAAATTACTGAAAAATCCTTCACCAATTGGATTTATGAAAACCTGTTTATGAAAACAGAGAACTATGCAATACTGCAAAGTTTCAAGTAAATACAGTGTATATTTTGGAAATTTATATTTCGACGGCGTCGTAGCCAAGACATTCAGTTGAATTTAGTTCTGTCTAATGTCTCTGTTTTAATGTATTTGTTTCCATGCGTCCGCACTTCGCCTTGGACGAGAAACGTTTAATATAAGCAGAGTCACGGATAAATATTATGTTGCGGAAAAATGTGGCCAGGAGCAAGACATTGACTTTTCTCGTGAATAAATGCTTGTTTTCCATTTTCGATATTATTAATTTATTATTTTTTCGTAAAACTATGTGATAAAATTTTCAGAGCACCTATTATTTCCTTATTATTGCGATTTGTGATACGATAATTAGGTATATACAGGGTGACAGGCGTATCGACGCGCAAACTGTATGTATGAATTCATGAATTCAGTACATGATTGTAGACCCCCTGGCGAAGACATTTTTCGTCGGTTATCTAAAAACAAATTGCTGTTTAGAGAAAATATCCGGTCTATCCGGTCAACATGTATGGAATAGTTCATTTTCTTTTTTTTTAACCAACGTAAAATTTCTTAAAATGTTCAGAATCATGTACCTACTGAATGTATGGTAACATGTGGCGCGATGATGTCCCTGCCACCCTGTATGTTACCTACGCACATGTCTTTGTAATTTTAATGAATTGAACTTTGTTGATAGGTAATTGTTTATTGTAATCATTTTTTACACAATCTTAGGCTACAATAAAGAAAGGCCAAAGCTCTCAGTCTAATCAAATGCAGCTGAATTTCAGTACCTATTTTACATAAAACGGCTCCCATCTGAGCAAGCTGACCAGCTGTAAAACATTCGGGATTATGACTACTCATGACGTGCAATGAAAATAGTTTACAGGAAATATAATGAAACCATTCTAATTCTTGAACATTTTTTATGAAATGTTAATGAAAAGTTTTCTATTTTCGGCCAGGTACAAATAGTCGGGCAGGTGTGATGTACGTAAGAGGTCGGTGTTACGTGGGGAATGGTACCAAGGTCGATGTATGATGCATTGCGAGCCGGTCTTATGAATCATTTTGATGCAATGATGACGTGATGGATAGCTTGCACTTTATTTATTTTTGGAAGTTGTAAAAATGCGGCCTGAAGTCAAGACGTGGAGATAAGCTAGCTCGGGGTAAAACATGGTATCTATCTAATCAACCTGTATTGTCTCACTGCAGGGCAATGGAGCAGTGGTAGTCCAGTGGTATCGGTCTCGACTTACGAGTTGTAGGTCGTGGGTTCGAACCCAGCTAGGCGCTTTACTTTTTGTAAATAATTTCATCACAACTGCTCTTAAAACGGTGAAGGAGAACATCATGAGGAAACCGGCATGTCCTGGAATCAAAAAATCGGAGACGTGACATCTACCAACCCGCACTGGGCCCGTGTGGTAGATTATAGCCCACTCCCTCTCGAAGAGAGGACGCCTGTGTCTCAGTAGTGGGAACTTTATAGGCTAATTATGCATTGTAAAGACCTCTCCCTCCCTATTCCTCACAATTCTGTCTTTTGCTAGTGCCGGCCAGTCCTTTTGGTAAGAGTGAAGCTCGTACCACCATCTTCGCCTTGGCTTGCCGCAGTATAGTGTACATCATCGTCATCATCTTTTCAGACCATGCCCAACTTGCTGGAGTGTCCTAAGTGCCCGTTCACATGCACCTCGGGTGTCATGAAGAATGCCACTGATGCCGCAATCAACGTGGCCATCTCATCATCATCATCAGCCTATAATGTTCCCACTGCTGGGACACAGGCCTCCTCTCAGTGAGAGGGAGTGGGCCGTAATCCACCACGCGGGCCCAGTGCGGGTTGGTAGATGTCACATGTCTTCGAATTTTTGGTTCTAGGACATGCCGGTTTCCTCACGATGTTTTCCTTCACCGTTTTGTGAGCAGTGGTGATGAAATAATTTACACAAAGTAAAGCGCCTGTCTGGGTTCGAACCTACGACCTCCAACTCGTAAGTCGCGGCCGTTACCACTTGGCCACCACTGCTCTTGACGTGGCCATCTACTGGGCTCAAAATATATAAAAAAAAACAACGCGGAAGAGTACCATCGATACGAAAAGAAGATCAGTTCATTTCAACCGAAAGACGTCCACTGCTGTACATAGTCCTCCTCCACACATGGTATGGGAATAACAAAATTACTGGCGAAATGTAAATGTAGGGATTGTAGGTAAGATTCTTACATCTCTACCTTACCCCTCGCGGAATACAGGCATGAAGTAGATAATGTTAAAAGAAAAAACCCCCTAAAGCGCGGTCACTGTCTGACTGCATAGAAAAGAAAGAGAAGCGCGATGACACAACGCTAGTAATTTATTGCAAAATATGAAGCTATTATATTTTACAAAAATCTATTGTTTGGACTAAAAAATTAAAACACTAGTGCTTTAGTATGTTGCTTGTAAAATAATCTGACAAAAAATCAGATTGATTGTATGTATATTAGTATAGTTTTTACTTAAAAAAAAAGTTTTTGGAGGTATTTTCATGTTTTTTTTTCTATCGTATCAAATTAGTTGTATTATGTTTTCAACACACCTTCTATCTAGCATATATTCTGAAGAATATCATATATTTTTCTGATTTTGTTTACTGTAGTCGATCATATACTTTTATTGCTTCTAAACTTGCGTTTAGGTCCTGTAATCTACTTAAAGGTAAAGGGTATTGGAAGTGTTTTCCAATATTTTCACAATGCAATCATACGCGATCAGGTATTCCTTAGGTATTCTACGTCTAACAAGTTTTTTTTTTATGATTTTCTCTTATGACACAGATGTTACCATTGACTGCTGCAGTTAGACCAATGTCAGGTGGAGTTTTTTTCAGTGACCTTTTAGTACGTAAGGATAAAGCTCATTGTTCTGTGCCAGCGTCATTGGCTTGTTTACCTATAAGTTTGTGGATTTTAGCTACAGTTCAATAATCTGCCTTTGCTGCGCATTACCTACGTAGTAGGTTTGGTATATAGATTTTTTATCAATATTTCAGTTGACAAACGAGTACTTTGATGTCGTTGAACCCATATTGAACCTGTTTTAAAAATACGCTTGTTTTGAAATAGGAAGAAAAATTGTGTGCCAACTATTTAGCTTGCTCGCGAATAGGTAAGTACTGAAAACACGATTGCAGTGAGTTTTTTTGCAGAGATCTGCATTTAGACTAAAAACGATCGAGTGGAGACGGCTATTAATTATTTATAACACGCTTTTAGCTTCACTTGTAACTAACTAACAAACAATGAAATAAAATCGTAGGAGTTAATTTTAACCTACTTCTAATTGTCGTATCGAAATGAAACTTTGTATCTATATGTAGTTCGGATGACAAAACTATAATTTGGTATCTTAGAGCTAATCTGATGATGGAGCCAGAAGGTGGGTAGGTAATAGGTAATAATAGGTAATAGGTAATACGGGCTGGTGTCCGCAACTCCATGTCAATGCGCGTATTTTGCGTAAGGTGGGTAATAGAACTCTTCAGTGGCTACTAGTAAACTCCTCGAATTTGGGCTCATATGATTTATTTTGACGAGTCCAATAGATTGGATAAGCGTGTTTTTTTTAAACTACATATTATTACGAATAATTTCATAGCAAAAGTACGATCTCATTTACAAATTATTTTACTTCGAATATACTGAACGACACATAACCAATTTGCACACCCGTGCATTTAATTAAATATGAAAAAAGATGTACAATGAACCTGTTTACGTGTTCATATGCCTACTTATGTAGAACGTGCATACCTTATGCGTGGGAATGAAACAGAATATACTAGTAATTCTGAAAATAATAAAACGTTTTATAATGAACCGTAAATTACCCAAGTCGTATAATAACTTCTGTTTTAATATATATGTAATGAGCAGTGACAGTTTACTGTTCCTAAACACTTAAGTTTTACCTAATGTTAACTTACTCATAAGAGTAATAAATACAGGATGTATTTCTCCAGAAGCCATCACATTAGAATATCCAAAGATTAAGGAGCCTTATAACAAGGTCACAATAATTTTAATACTCTGACTCTTAAACTAGGTGTAGGCGTCTGTGTTTTAGGAGTCAGTGATTCTTCGTTACAAACAAAGTCATATTATACTAAATCCGGACGTTTCAACAATAAGCAAATGGTTTAAAAGAAAACAAGATATAATTTATGTAAAGGAAACACAAATGAAAGACTTTTAATTGTGTGGTGAATTAATGTTGGGTAATTAATAATGTCTGCGCCTACGATGTTATATTTATCTAAGTTCATGTTACTTCATAAAGCTCATGAAACACTGACTAGATTGCTTTAAAATAAATTATTCATATTTAAAAAGAAAATAAACAAGGGCGCCTTGTTTATTTTAAATTAAAAATGAACTTCTTTGCAGGAATAATAAAGTTCTTGTAATATTAAAAATTCAACGTGGCTGCTACGTAAACGCTACGTGATGTTAAAAACTGTTTCACGTAAACATTGAGAATCACGTACACTTTAAAGAAGTCTGAAGAAAAATATATTCATAACATAATGTAAAAAACGACTACAAATTATTATTAAGACATCGGTACATCCACGTCATTTGATCCATGTAAAATCAGCCTATAATGTTCCCACAGCTGGGACAGAGGCCTCCTCTCTTAGAGAGGGAGTCGGCTATAGTCTACCACGTGGGTCCGGTAAGGGTTGGTAGATGTCAAATGACTTCGAGTTTTTTGATTCTAGGACATGCCGGTTTCCTTAAACTGTTTTCCTTCACCGTTTTGTGAGCAGTAGTGATGAAATTATTTACACAAAGTAAAGCGCCTGGCTGGGTTCGGCCCCACGACCAACCACTCGTGAGTTGGGGTCGTTGCCTACCATTGCTCTCTATCTATTTGATCCCTGAGACAAAACCCAAAACAGTACGTTGTTTACTCCAAACAGTCTCTAAACTTGAATAACCCTCATTTTGTTGACAAAAATAAGCACTTTCTAAAAATGGAATCTGCCTTTCGTCTCGACGTAATTAACTGTCCGATAATTTTCATCAGTTTATTGTCAATAACAAAACAATTAACATTTCAGAACTGCGAACAAAACACTATCAGATAATATCGTCCTTATCGATTTGAAAATGGAAGAGGCGTGTTAGTGACACATTGACAAGTGTTCTTCCTTCCAAGATACGTATTATCTTCAGGCAGTCCTGCTGCGATTGCAAACTCACTTCAAATGCTCTCGATACTTCCAAGACGTTTGAATATTGCGTAATGCCGCTTAGAGTATTGCTAGAGCTAGAGGATTTTGTAGTAGGTACATGTAAATTGATAGACACTCGCCATTCGATGATATCGACATTCAAGGTCACAAGCAATTTTATATTTTTGAATTATCACGAATATAAAATTGCTTAATCGCAGAAGCTCTCAGTAGATACCGTTCGAGACAATGGCGGAAGTCCAAAGGAATGGACAAATATATGTATGTTGTGTTATGTACTAAAGCTACTCGTCTTCACGCGCACATTCACAGCGTGTTTGTGCACTTGGTTACCACAGGTAAAGCGTGCGTCGTTTACTAAGATACTACCCTACCTGGGCTACCTGAAGTCCGTAATATAATAGGTATGTTTCCTAATAAAAATTACGAATACATATTTTCATTAGACCTATACAAACCTAAAAGACCGGTTAAAATTTGAGTTCATATGTTTTTTTTAATGCCAAAACTTTTGACACGTATAGGTACAGTGTGCTTTAAAAGCGCCGCTACATTTCGTTTTATTTTGATCTGTATCCCAACTTTAAAAGAAATAATACAGATGCGAAATTATTGCTTAGATAACCCACTAACTACTTGCAAACACACACCAGTCTGGCCTAGTTACGATTTTTTAATGTAAGCGCATGATTCTAGATACTTAACAACTAATGTACATGCCCTGATTTTAATCCCCAGAACTGGATTAAACGGTTAGAATCTCAATCTTTATGCACCAAATATGCAAAGTAAGATTGACTAACAAAAAGTAAAAGACACATGAGTGGTAAAACTTGCACTAGGATAATCGCCCGTACTGCTACAACATAAAGGCGCTGTCAATGTTAATTTCATTATACCTATTGGATTGGCGGTGATCTGTTCAATTTCCGGGTGATTTTGCTCGGCTAGAAAAGAAATAGGTGCTTGAAAATGTATTTTATTTATAGGTTCATTTATTATTAGCAAGTTTTAAAAAATGTTCTCAAGTAAGTGAAATCTTTGTAATTTCTTATTGAGAAATAAATTTCTTTAACCATCATTATTGAAGCGGGATTGTGTAGCTCACTCATACTTAATCAGCCTATTTTTCCATTGCGCCTCTCATAGGGACTTAGGTGGATCACACACTACAACGCGCCACGCGACGGGGCGCGGGAATCGCAGCCAAATTCCCCGCGTGGAAACGCGAAAAATCACGCAGAGAAGCGCGTTATCAATACCAGGCCACTCAGAAAGTATTGCGAAAAAGGTTTTTATATATGAGAAACTGGCCAGTTATAATCTATTTTGAAAATATGATTACGAGTATTTGTAAGTAAAAATAGGTACGTTTCAATTTTAAAAAATCCTTCCACATTGTTTGCGAGCTAATTTAAATTATCGTGTCTCATTAAAAATGGATCTGCGCCGGGAACGGTATGATTTCTTACGATTTCAAGTGTCGCGCCTGAAACCGGACTAATCGTACGATCAATTAATGGCATTCATGGATGAAGTCCCTTCTTAGGCAACCGTGTATCGTTGGTATAACGAATTCAAGCGCGGTCGACTAACTTTGGGGGAAGAAGAAAGAAGTGGTCGCCCTTTGACGGTTGTTACGGAAGAAAACGTGCTAGCAGTGAAAAATTTAATCCTAGACAATAGGCGAGTTACGTATCAAGAGATTCAGCACATACTGTAGGTTGGATCGGGAAGCCTTCACGAAATTTTACACTCGCATCTTTGCGTGGGGAGGATAGTTTCACGCTGGGTGTCGCACAACCTCACGATGGTCAGAAGCAGGCCCGGGTGGAATGGTGCCGTGATATGATAAACAAATTTGAAGCAGGCTCGTCTCAGCGTGTTAAGACATCATTACAGGTGATGAGTCTTGGATTTATCAATACGATCCAGAAACGAAGCGCCAGTCGACGGTTTGGGTGTTTCAAAACGAATCAACGCCTACCAAAGTGAAGCGATCTCGAAGCGGGGGGAAGATTTTGATAGCGATCTTTTTCAATTTGACTGGGTACTTGGTGTCAATTCCTTTACGGAACCAAAGAAGCATCAACGCTGAATGGTATATTACCAAATGCTTGGCAGAAGTTTTCTCTGTTGTGAGCAACAAGCGACCAAACACAGGGCTCCGCGGGCTACTGCTCCACTACGACAACGCGCCTTCGCACTCCGCGCTCAAAACGAGGGACTTCCTGGACAGCAAGCCGGTCAAACTCCTGGGTCACCCTCCTTACAGCCCTGACCTAGCACCGTGTGACTTCTTTTTATTCCCGAAAATAAAAAATCAGCTCATAGGGATACAATTTTCGTCGCCAGAAGATGCGCTATCAGTGTTCGAGCAGGCTGTAAACGAGGTCTGCGGCAGATTGGAAAAAGTGTTTCGAAAACTAGTTCAGACTCTTGAAACTTTGTATAGTATAACTAGTGGAGAGTACTTTGAAAAGATTTAATAATAGTAGATTACGCACCGAGGGGCTAAAGTTGTGTCTTATGTCACGGGCGTCATATTGAATCTCGAGCGCAATGAATTTGGGGTTTAACTCCCGAGCGCAGCGAAGGAATTAAGAAGATTAAAGAATCCTGAATGCAGCGAGGGATTCAAGCTAGCCCAAGGCAAAGACACCTTTAGCCCAGAGGAGGATACTCTACTTTTTACATCTACTGTGAGAAAATAATAGCCATAGTACGAAAAACAAAGTATTTATTAAATAAACAAACAGTAAGAATAACATATTTAGAACGAGTTAGTTATATGCACTTCCATTCCTTTTAAAAAATGGTTCGTAGTTATCTAATTATTCTTACAATATTATGCTTTCGAAAACATGGCAACGATATGAAGAAGCAGTCGTTATGATTTTGTAGAAAATCGAGAATATCATCCACGCGTAGTAAGGGTATCGAGAATAGCTTTCCTCTTTCTGGCACCAAAGGGTGTTTGTTAGTACTATAGAATAGAATAGAATAGAATAGAATACTCTTTATTATGTACACCAAATAAATTACAGACACTATACTGCCAATTTAGCTGAGCATGTGAGATTCCAAATTCAAATCACATTATTGACCAGGGGGTCATAATGAAATCCAGTACAACATTATTGACCGGCTGTGCCCCCGGCCACTAATGACTCACTTTAGGATAAGGTTGCTTGACATATAATTTGACATTTTCGAGCCGGTCGCGGTGGTGTGAAAAAAATATTTAGGCACCTGAACATTTCATTTTTTTTTTTCAAAACTTTCTGAGTGTCCCACGTATCTGCCTCGTTTGTCTAGTGATCGTGTGGGTGTGGCAAGTCTTACTGCTGAGCATGAGGTTCTGAGTTCGATTATCAGGTCAGGCAAAGTTAGTGTTATTGGATTTTTCTATCGGGAATTTCTCAATAGCAGCTCGGAGTCTGGATTTGTGTCCGGTAGATGGGAATGGACTCGCCCCATGGGACTTAAACTTAACTTGCGAAATCTGGGTGTACCGTAGCTACACCTCTGCCTAACTCTTCGGGAATTACAGGCGTGATGTTACATTATTTTGATGCTGTCTCCGTAAAATTGCGGTTAAGTGTGAACAGGATACTCTTCCGGATTCGTTCGCTTATTCGCTTGGATTCCCCTTTTGCATCTGACGGGTCGGAAGTTAGGATAGTCCCTTCTCTACTGCCCTACTCAAGTACCTCGTCAATTGTTTGTGTTTTAAAAGCGTTATCTTTATTTCTTTTATTCTTTTGGCGGTTTGACGTATTTACTGTACAAAATCTGTCAAACCAACATTTTTATTCCTCAGATAAAAATTATCTTGGTATTGAAAAACAGCCCTAGGTAAGTTTTTGTTTTCTACTACTAAGTACAATATTTTGCAAAACGACAACACTGTTTTGTCAATATCGGCTAAAAATATTAATAATATTTTCAGCTTAGAACCTTATTCATCCTTTTTTTAAATAATAATTACCCAGTATCTTTTAGTCGTCTTCAGAATAACAATTCAATCAACATTCTACAATGATAAATGACTTCAAAATTTAAAAATACTTATTGGCTTTTTCTATTGACTGTACCTACGTGACGTCTGCATCGCAATTTAAAGAGGTACTGTGAAAAGAGTTAACAAAATCTTGTCAAATCTATACATTTTATTAAAAACTAAAGCCGCTTGTCGAGTGCGTCTTTGTGACCTAGTTGTTGTTCTAAGATACACAACATATTTTGATGCTGTTTTCTCTATTATTTTGAGAATTTATTCCGGAAGTTTCTTGTGTATAATACATTTTTATTAAACTTACATAGCATAATCTGCCAATCATTTTCCCACTGCTGGAACACAGACCTTCTTTGTTCGCGAGGGAGATGGGCTGTAATCTACCACGCGGGCCCAGTGCGGGTTGTTAGAAGTGACGTCTTCGAATATTTGGTTCTAGGGTATGCCGGGTTTCCTCTCGATGTTTTCCTTCACCAATTTGAGAGCAGCGGTGCAGCGTAGTAGTGGCCCATAGGTAACGGCCTTACTTACGAGATGTAGGTTGTGAGTTCGAACCCAGGCGCTTTACTTTGTGTTAAACTTACATATTATTATAATGAAATCTGGATGTTTTGTCAAGTCGTAAAAACCATGCGAAGCAGGGGCGAGTAGGTATATTTATAAACAGATATACGGAATGTCTGTTCACTTCACGTTAAATATACATATGCATCTCCCTGAGAAAGTTCTCATATCGTCCAACTAAGGTCAAAGTAACAATAAACTATAATCCAAAAAGATAAGCTGACGAACTCATTGGTAGTCTTGTAATTTATGTTAATTGAGGCTTTTAAACACAATGGCCCAGTCTCGGGAACACTTGAGAGTTCCTTACTCCTTCATAGAGGGGATCCCTAATACTATGTACCTAATTACTTAGTCATCAAGAGGTTCGTTGCCTTTAAGGGTGGGTGAGTTCAGATTTAGCGTTTGTCCAGTTAGGCGCTGACATCGCGTAGACGTCACGTCTCTCACAGTATACTTACAAATGTATGAATATTATAATGCAATAAAGTATTGTTTTATTACATACATACATTCATGGCTTCATGGCAGTCGGTCCATGTAATACTGGTATTCAGCTGCATCCGGTTAGACTGGAATTCGATCCCAACATAGTTGGCAAAAGGCTAGGCAGATGATGATGACATACATTCATGGCTTGTTCCCACGGGGGTAGGCAGAAACTGTAGAACGCTACCTGCTACGATCCTTACATACTCCTTATGTCTCGTTTACGTTCATACATCAGCAGGGTAGGTACAATGCGTGCCACGTAAGAAGAGACTTGACCCCGCCTCCCCCGCTCTTTCCGCCGCCCCTATGACGTCCGGTCCCGTCCCGCACTCAGACCTCATACCGCTAAAGATACCTAAAATCGTGTTCTGCGCATGTCAGACCACGTGGTGTGTCAATTCTCTTCTTACGTGGCACGCATTGTAATTGCGTAACACGCTAATAGTAGGAATGGCTTTTAATTTGACAGTTCAACAACATTCATTGCGCTATTTACGTTGTTAAGCAGGCAAAATTTTCAAACATATGAAGCAATGGATTAGCAATATCTTTTAAAATGATTCTGATTGATAGTGTGTTACGCAGTTACACACGCACGCCAGTTGCGAGTACTACGCACCTGACCTTTCTGAAGAATATCACCAATAATGTCATTATTATGTCCTTCTACGGCGTCATTTTTTTATTATCTACTTGTAAAAAAGGTAATGCTCATTGATTATACAATTAACTATTTACATTAAGCACTAAATTTAGGGAATCTATCCCCGTCCGTTCACCAATCTCTTATTTATTAGGTTCTCTTTGGGATGCATGAAGAAGCCTTCTCGTGTATCGCAGTTTGTACCACCAGTTACTCAACTGAACCGAGCGCTCGGCGCATCCTGGACAGTCACCCCCAACACCTTATTTGACTGGCTTACAGGAAATCTACATAGAGCTTACTTGACGTCTTCGCAGCCGCTACGGGAAGCATACACAGATTTTTAGAGTCGTCCACGTAGCTTACGCGCATACGCCTACGCTAAACAAACGCCCAGTGTGGAACCCACCACGAGTGAAGGATACCACTAAAATACCCTTTAAAATGGTACCAACAGTTTATTTATAGGAATTATCCACTAATTGCTTTCTTTTGATAATCAAACGTTACCAATCCTAATGTCAGTTGTAGAATTAGAGTGAAGAGTCCCGTACGGTATATAGAATTACCCTTGAACGATATAATTGTCTATAGAAAGCATGGTTCGCCGTTGAAACGGTAATACAAAAAAAAAATATTATTTTCACCGAAAGCACCATTTCTTACGCCGATCCAAAACAATAATGTCTTCTGTTTCTTGCTCATAAAATTTTGACTGGCTTCGATTAAATTGCATTAACTTCTACTTCCACGCATGCATCTTAGTAATGCATTAACAATACATTATGTGTATAACTATCGTAATCATGGCTGAGACTATGGAGGACATCAGTACAATGCTCGATGACCTCAGTAGAGCCTCCGAAAGAGTGGGTCTTAAAATGAACATGGACAAAACGAAGGTCATGTCAAATGCCCATGTAACACCCACTTTCATGAAGATCGGAGACGCTACACTCGAAGTCGTGGATGAAATGTTCTCTGAAATTGAGTTTTTAGTTGTATGTTTACTTAGGACAGACTGTCCAGTTAGGTAGGTGAAATTTCGAGAAAGAGGTCAATCGTCGAATCCGACTCGGCTGGGCAGCGTTCGGGAAGCTACGCAATATCTTCTCGTCTCACATCAATCATAATCGAGGCCTGTCAAACTTTTATGAACAAGAAACAGAAGATAATTGTTTTGGATCGGCGTAAGGAAAGGTGCTTTCGGCGAAAATAGCTATCGGTAAAAGATTATTTAGTGCAAGCGTGTTCCGGCGAACCATGACAACAGCAAATCTAGGTATCGGCCGACCATTCATTCTCAAGGGTAATTCTATATACCGTACGGGACTCCACTCCTTCTTACCGCGAGGGAGCCTATGTCCCAGCAGTGGGGACATTATAGGTTAATTATGCGTAGCCTCTACCGTTCTGCAGGAAGTCTGCTGGACGTCTACGCAGCCGCCACGGGAACCCTAAATACCTTAAAAATGGTACCAACATTTTATGTATGTATAGGAATTACCCACTAATTGCTTACTTTTGATAATTAGTAGACCTTATCAATCCTAATGTCACTTGCACAATTCGTAGTAAAAAAAAATTAAATGAAATTTAAATTGTTTATTGAAGCAACAGCGGTTTAGGCTGTGCGTTGATATATCAGTCAGTCAGGACTTTGAATTTTATTTATATAGATGTAGGTTAAAATAATTGGATTCTACCTTAAGTAGGAATAAACCTGTATCTCAGGTATCTCACTCAAGTGCTAATACATAAGTATTATCTAAAATTCAAGTTAAATTCAATTAAAGGTTAATTATAGTAATAACCGATCAAATAAATGGTATGTATACATCGTCGCCTTCTAAAGTAAGCTTGCGTGACGTCGCCTTTCTGCCTTCGAAGCATTTTAGTTTCGCCGCGATAAAGAGTTATGATTAATGGCTATAACAGTTAAGGAAAAAAACCCACAGAATATTGAAAGTATTTTATTTCCTTTCACGGTAATTCGAGATACTCCTTACATTTATATAAGATTTTACTGTTTTATGGTGAGGTGGCCCAATGTTAACGGACGCGACTTACGAGTTGTAGGTCGTAGGTTCGAACCCAGACAGGCGCTTTACTTTGTGTAATTTATTTCAACACCACTGCGCTCAAAACGGTGAAGGAAACATCGTCAGGAAACCTATTCCTATTCTAGGATGTCCTAGAACCAAAAATTCGAAGACATGTAACTTCCAACCTGCATAGAGACCGCTTGGTGGATTACGGCGCACTCCCTCTCACCGAGAGGAGGCCTCTGTCCCAACAATGGGAACATTGTAGGCTGATGATGATGGTTTTTATACCTTGACATAAAGCGTCAAAAAAAGTGAAGCAAGCAAGCAAGCAAGCAAGCATCAAGCATCCAATTAAAAATCAATGACAAAGTACTTACATGCATGCACTTTTAGAATCATACGTCATATCCTGTAGGTACTGTAATTACGTCAAAACAGACCAGTTTTGAAGTAATTTGTAACACGTGAAAGAATCCAATGAAATCAACTCTTTTGTTGTTCAATAAAACTGCCTCAATGAGTGAGGTTACTATTCAACCTTATACACCTCTAAACTCCTGCAAACGACCGTGTTGAAAAACAGCAGTTTGCATTTTATTCATGGAAACAAACGCATAGGTACTAACAAGTAAAAGTGCTTTGTAATAACTCCTAACAAAGGAAACAGTTACAGAAAACGTCACAGAACTACTTGAGACCAATTTAAAAAATAAGCGTTTTCTAGAGGAATATAGAGTTTCTATCACTGACTTTACAATCCAACCAATCCAATCCAATTTATTTATAAAATTTTAACCAAAAAACTCATCAATACAACTCTCTCAGTCCATATTACCCTGTTGAATAACTACTCGTATTTCGTGTATTCATGATACGAGTATTTGAGGCCAATTTTAACTTAAGGAGTTGTATTGCCGATTTTTATGATTATAATTCTGTAAAGCCATATTTGGTACGGTCGCGAATCATATTTTAATCAACAGACAACCTGACACTGACCTGAAAATTGCAAAAAAGTTAAGTAAATTTGTATTTCTCGGGCTACCTTAGCGCATCCCTTTTAATAGTCCGAGAGCCGGCTGTATAAAAGTCCTATGGATCAGATACATGAATCATTTTTGGGGTATGAACAATAAAACCATAGGTCTAGAGGTCGACACCCCTGAAGTTGCTTGATTTTGCCCGCATGCAAAATTATGACGTCACTTCCGGTTTTTATTTTAGGTGTAATTGTAATTTATGAAATACATCAAGAAAATTTATGTCAAACGAAAGTTTTTGATGAGTAGAATAGAAATGTCAAGGGTCGACAAACTCTATTTATTCGCTACCCTGAGTCGACCTCCGCTAAAAATTATTTTTTTAAAATTTATCTTAAGCCATCGAATACATGGATTTGCTTACGATTTTCTGAAACTAGAACCTCTTAAATGACTAAATAAAATTGGTCGACACCTTTTATTTGCCCGGATCTGACTGTCGACTTAGTTTAAAGATTTAAAGAGCTATGCTTATACATTTCATCTCTATGTATGTGTAATTATTTAATTATCTGTATATCTTTTCCAAATACATTGATAATTTTTTTTTTATTCATTCTGTAACTCTAACATTACTAAAAAAAATTGGTCGACACCTTTTATTTACTCACATCCAACTGTCGACTTAGTTTCAAAAATCAATGAGCTCTAACTCATACGTTCCATCATACGTCTATACATGTTCAATTATCTACATATCTTTTCCAAATACATTAATAACTTTTTTTTTCATTAATTGTAACATAACTACAATTTTCTTGAAATACTTACTGTACATTTCTCCATTCTTTACCACATATATTGTGAGTTTTGGTGTTATTTAGTGTGTTGATTAAAGTGTCACTTTTTTGGCTATTAAATCGGCAGTTTTTATTGTCACGAACCCCAAGCTCGTAACACTACTGTCCCAAACTTAGGGCTGAAAAATATCGGGCTCTCCCTACCTACTCGTGTTCTTTTGTTAATGCCGGAGTAACTCCGAACCTAGCTTACGTTACAGGTACAAAAGAAAAAACGTTAACGGGTACCTGGACTTAAGGTAGAAATACAAAATAAATTCTATGAAAAAAAAAGTTTTAGAAGTATAATGTACATATTTGGAAAAGATATGTATGTCGCATCCGGTCATGCATTTGACTATTCGGAACGCTAGCGCCATCTGGTGGCGCTTGACAGAGTCTAGCCTGAGTCCGTGGGGGTTAGAAAACAGCTCGACAGAACGATGTGGAGCTCACTTTGGATTTTGGACTTGGACATTGGACATCGTACGGACAACATGTGCTTAGAAACTGTCCAGCGTTACGTATCTGGTTGTGTCGTGTACCTACAGTGTGTAATTTGCTAGTGTGACTAAATTGTTCGTGAAATTATAATCTTATTTGAACTGCAAACGGTTTTTCTATTGCGCAATAACCAACACATACCCACTGTAGTATACATGTAATGTAGTACCATAGTTTCAGAAAATCGTAAGCAAATCCATGTATTCGATGGCTTAAGATAAATTTTAAAAAAATAATTTTTAGCGGAGGTCGACTCAGGGTAGCGAATAAATAGAGTTTGTCGACCCTTGACATTTCTATTCTACTCATCAAAAACTTTCGTTTGACATAAATTTTCTTGATGTATTTCATAAATTACAATTACACCTAAAATAAAAACCGGAAGTGACGTCATAATTTTGCATGCGGGCAAAATCAAGCAACTTCAGGGGTGTCGACCTCTAGACCTATGGTTTTATTGTTCATACCCCAAAAATGATTCATGTATCTGATCCATAGGACTTTTATACAGCCGGCTCTCCGGCTATAAGCTTAGCCTGCTTTTTCTAATTAGAATGAACACCAAACATGTCGGAAAGGCGATTCTCGCGCACGACTAATTCGTAGAAAAGTATGAATTCGGACTATCCTCTCGTTAAAATCAAGTTCAATTCTATTTCTCTCAGGAAAACTACTCATGATGCGTAGTTTATACGAGTATGTTTATATGCGACATGCTGCAACTGGATAGGACCGGTCGACACAGAAGTACATGCTGACCGTCGGGCTAATATCAAGCAGCTGCTGTGTCGTTCATTACATCCCCCTTACTAATAAACGTTATATAGCGACTGTATAGTTACACAACGCTTTGTCTTCTTCTTTCGAAAGTCAAATTACTGACGACTAAAAGAGAGAAATCGGATCGGATTGGAGAGGAATCGGAGAAATCGGTGGGTAACTATACATCTGATATAATACGTTTATTAGTAGGTAAGGAGGATAATGGAGTTTATGTAAAACATATTAGAAGACACTGCGATTGCCACAACAAAGAAAGTTTCCCAGCGTCATGAAGAAGTCAAGTAGATGACGACAGCTTTACTCTGGTTGAGGACAAGAAGGATCGAAAGATACACGCACATTTCGCCAGTGATATAAGCTTTTTCCTATTACTATTTAAATTCACAAAAACGTTATACCTTAAATACTGTTTACGATTCTGCACATTTTAAATAAACACACATTTCCTTACTCAGTATATTTGATTTGTTGTTGTTAAACTGATTAAGGACACTTCACATTTTCAATAACTTAGTGAACTGTAGATAAATAAGCAATTGTAAGAAGCAAAACCTCACAATTAGGTAGGTACTTTGGTAGTGCTAGTCCTAAACATTGGCGGAAAACCTAGCACAGTAGCTCAGCTTTTTCTTTGACATCGACACAGTTGCTAAACAATGCAACCAGGAAAAATAATGAGGCTATGTTTCTTTCTTAGTCTAAATCCTTTTCCATCTTTTCTACTCGTCTGCATTCGACATCATTTGCGAGATCCCAAGCGTAGCGGGAACCTCTCGGAAAACTATGAATACTGTTTGATTTTTTTAACCGACTTCTAAAAAGGAGAGGAGATTCTCAATTCGGATGTTTTATATTTTATGTATGTACGAGCATAAATCCTTCATATATAAACCGATTTGCAAAATTCTTTTTTTATTCGAAAGAAGTTTATTCCGAAATGGTCCCATTTCAATTTCATAAAGATCTGATGATGAGTTTCGGTGACAGACATCGGAACTCTTCAATAAATGCCAGCAAATCAACCGCGATTGCTGCTATCGCATATGTATGCATTGTTTAAGTAATCATACAACATAATATCACGCCTGTACCCTCTAAAGGGCTACGCAGATGTGTTCAGTATATCACGGTACTCCCTCATTTCTGTCAAAGTTGTTATTGGGCTACCTCTAATAGAGGTACCCTAATCAGTAGCGGCCCTAGGGCGATGCGGCGGCAACGGGCGCATGGGCGGTTCATGGGACAGGCGCTAAAATCAACCGAAATGCGACCACCACTGGTTATCGCATTTCCGTTGATTTCAGCGCTTCGACGATCGGCTTTATAGTAAGTTACAATCATCAATGACTGGTGCCTCGTGGTCTGTCCACCAGGCACAAGTCATCTATATAAATAAAAATGAAATGTTGTTCGTTAGTCTGATTAAAACTCGAGAACGGCTGGGCCGATTGAGCTGATTTTGGTTTTAAAATGTTTGTCGTAGTCCAGGGTAGGTCTAAACGGTGAGCAAATAAGGAAAAATTGCGAGTAAGATAGAGTAAGACGACAATTCCATTTTCCCATATAAAAGTTGGTCGTGTGTTTGTGTTTTACTAAATATGCCTCCAATTATTAGGCGGTACGAAGTTCGCCGGGTCAGCTAGTTGATAATAGTAACTCAAAAAACGAAAATGCGGAACCAACGACACCGACTTCCGAATTTAATGTTATTTTTCACTTAGTAGTGTTTTTTTTTTTTGAACTCGGTTGTTTTTTTTTTTTTTGTAAAAAAGTATTTGTAGTTCTTATGCAGGGTAGTATGTTTTTTAAACTACACATTAATGGATAGATACTTACGAACAGTTTTCTGGACAGCTTTTCTCGTTGACTTTAAATGCTTTTATGTTAAATTTCATGTTTATATTTCGACTGTAAATATAAATGGTTTTCTAGATACAAAAACAACAATATATCCCTTGGAAATATTTTTATTTTTCAACTCATCAATTGCACTATAATATTCATACAAAACTAAACATAGTTTTACTACACTTAATATAATAAATAATCTTTTGCATAATGATCTAACTTGAACTACGTCTTTACTGTTGCAATAGTTACCAAGAGATCAAATCAAGTAGTACCTACAAGAAGCGAAGTAGTTTTACATTTGCCCAGCTCTAAAAATGTACAACTCTTCGCGGCAAGTTTATATAATATACATATATCTAATTGGAAACACAGATCAAAATAAAAAGAGACAGTCTTACTTCAGTATTGACTAGAATATCATCGATATCTATATAACATTTAAAAACACTTAAGCTGATGATCATATGGGAAGCATTTGATAGTTCAATAATATATTTATTTTAACATCATTTTGAGAAGGACTGAGTAGGAGCGATGAGAATTATATATGACCACGAGTAACATTTTGGTTAACAACATACAAGGTACTAACTGATTATTATGTACACATAGCTTATAATTAAGTTTAATAACATCTAAAAATCGATTGTATTTTGTTTAATATGACACATGTACGGTAGGACGTATTGTCCTTAATAAAGAGTTGTTAATAAAAGTTTGACGGGGGCGGGTAGTATTCTATGTAGATGTTGGTTACGGATATGTTGCGTGTTTATTCCTGTTGTCTGTCGTCTTCCACGGAGCCGTTGGCTTTCACTTCCTGGGGCAGAGCCGACTGAAACACAATTTATACAGCATTACTAATGCAGGGTGTCTGAACACTTCTCGGAAGTTTACGTCCGTCTAGAGAAATGTTTGTGTTATTTTCTTGAATTGCAATAAATGTAGTAAAGTTTTATTCGAAACACTGTAACTCTGAGGGCATAGAAAATTAATGAAGGAAATGTTCTGACTTCTTGGGGAATCTTTAATCACATTAATGTATTAAAACATTACTCTAAATTACGTATAAAATACTGACTTTCATGTTATTAGATATCTGGAATAAGTTCTGAAATACTTTGTGTTAGAATTAAACTTCAAATTCTGTAGGCTAGAATAATTTTGCAATTATAATTATTTAAATCCTTCATCTTCAGAACTTTAAACGTCTCATTATAAGTATTAATTTGTTCATTAACAAATGAAGAGTACGTACTTCGTAGGGGAGTAAGAACATGTTGTTGTCTGACCGGCGTCCGAACCGCAGACGGATAGACGGGGCACGTACGGCACGCTCTTGTTCCTGTGTTAAAAACTATTCTTCATTTATTATACACATAAGTGAACATAGGTGCATAGTGCAGTAGGTTATTATGATTTTGATTCGAATTCAAAATCACAATAATCTACAAGCTTTCCAAAGACAATTTGCGCTTCGGTAATCTTCGTTTCCGAATTAGCACGTACGTCGCGCCACTGAGTAACCCCTCACAGAGGCAATGTTTTAAAGTCTTGTACTACCGCGCTTTATTGTAGTGCACCTAACATTGGGTGTTTGTATGAAGTCTTGTCTCTGTCGGGTTACCTACTCACTTAACTAACTTTACTTACCTAACATTTGAGTGACAATGACGATCTGAGACCAGTCTCAGATCGTCATTGTCACTCAAAAGTTATGAAAAGTTTTTAGAATTGCATAGAGTTGTTAATCTGTAGTAGGTATATACCTTACATGGTTGTAACAACTCTATTATCATCATTGCGCATTCGTTTTTCCGGAGAAAGACGATGATTGCCGACGCGCATAGGTTTCTTTAAAAAACAACTGTTAATCAAATCCATTACGTTTAGAAAGTTGTCGAGGAAATGGATTTCCCAAACAAAACGTGCAAAGGATAATGCTGAATTGTCAGTAAAGGCTGTTGCGATTGTGAGTATGTTACGTTATTAGGTTTGATTCTCACGAATCGAATAGCCATTTTTTCCTGTTAAATCGTGTGGGAGTGGTAGCCAAACCTTCACTGCGTCATCACTGACATATGGATAAGGTTCGATATTATTAGTAACAAAGTTGAACAAATAACATAACATAATTATTGGCAGTGCGAAAATGCCCGGAGGGCACCTGTGCTGCCTCACCCGCGATGTTTGGTTGATTGAATTAGATCATTGTCTAAACTATAACCTGTCGAATAAAATATTCTCAGTATTCTTCGGCCCACATTACGCTTTTGCGAATTAAGAACTGTTTAGTGACATGGCTAAATATCTCATTATGGTGTAGCCAATTTTATTTCTAAGGGTCAAAACATCCACCAGAATGTTTTTGGCCAACGGTATACCTTGTCTATCTTTTGAAAGAAAGATGTATCTTTTTATTAAAAAAAAAAACCTCAAAATAGCATTTACCAAATGTTATTGAAAGCAAGATGTAATTTTTTATAAAAAATATATAATATCGTAATATGATTTTTTAAAGATCAAAATAAAAGTATCGAAACAAATAATGTTCGATTGTTTTACAAAAAAGGTCGGACATAAAGCTGGTCCATTGTCGTAAAAGATCTTATAGTGGCTTGTTAGGGGGAATAACTTCATTACACGGGTTTACACGGCATCAAGGGTTTACGATGTTCAAATCAATAGTACTTATCTTGGAGTAGATACGTCTCTTCGCAAGATATTTATAGTTTTACGAGGCTTTATATAGGGTGGTATGAGTTCGTAATAAATTTTGTAGCAATTTTTATTTGTGGGGGCACTTGCGTATATGTTAATGGTCAACTAGGTACTGAAATACATGTATGTTGTATTGAAAATGGACTTAACACTTCCTATATATATCATTCGACATTTACACTGCATGACATTCGAGGCTCAAATCATGAATTGGTCCTAAAAACAAAATTAATCATGTCAATTGGTACAAGTACCAATTGACATGATTAATTTTGTTTTTATAACGACACAGTAAACGACGCAGACATTCAACGCCAACTAAGGACCGATTTTACCAATTTATCCGTGGAATAAATTTGACGTCTGACAGTTTTTGTATAGACAAACTGTCAAAAATTCATAATGTATTTGCAGGATAAGAATGATAGGTAGGTAGCTAGGTATCAAAGTTTGGTCGAATTCGCCTTTATAAGACTTTTTAAACTTCTTATGTATTACACTTCTCCTGTGTATAAGCCCATGGAAGACTATGGATTTAGTACATATGCTGGGTATATATTTACCTCCTGGGGGAAGATATGGGGCACAGCGTGTTCTTCAGAGCGACGACCGAAGCGCAGACGCACGGGGGTACGCACTTCGCGAAGTGAAAGCAGCTCATTCATCTCGTCCAGCTGAAGCAATGGAGGATTTAGTATGCAGTTATACCTAGTGATTTTAAACTATCGCGTTTTGAAAGGGAACAAAAAATAAACAGTTGACAAACGCAATTCAAATAAAAGAAAATTAGCAATGAATTTAGAAAACCTGCACCCTAATTGCGTAACACACTTGCAATTACAGTCCGAGAGTTTGAAGGAAATTCCTAATTCATTGCTTCATAGGTTTGAAAATTTCGTCTGCTCAATACCGTAAATAACGCAATGAACGTGGCTGAAATGTCAAAAAAGGCATTGCCATTAATTGCCATTGTACGAGTAGGTGTGTTACGCAACTACCCCGCTGGTCGTAAATTACGTCAAATGTGTAGACACCCCTGTTAAAAGGAAACCTAACTGCGATACTGAAAGGTAAATAAGTCCGTAAAAATTAGTCTATATTATAATTTATTTTTACCACCTCAAACTTAAAACATTCCCGCCGTCGGAAATCTTCAGCGTAAAAGGAAAATGGAAGAATTTTAGACCTATTAGGGAAACTGCCTAAATATCTTTAAAGAACACAGGTGGCAAGCATAGCTTTTACCATTACCATTTTACTTTTATCATCTTTAATACCTTTTCAACTTACTTACAGTTTGGTGGTCACTAACGACATAATGGCTACAAAATATTAATTTTAAAGCGACGTAAAACACGAAAGTCTAGTGTGTAATTTTATCGTAAATATTTTAGGTAGTTTTCTTAATATTAAAGGGCAAAACTATTAACTGGTACCTGGTTATACGTTCTTATATGATGATCTAATGGAGCGAGGGATAAGACGGGCCTTCACAAAATTAGGGATGAAAGGGTGTACAAGTTAACAAAATTGAGTTATACAAATGCGTTGCGGTTAATATGACGTACACGATCATGTATGACGTAAACGTGGCTACTTTTTTTTATTAAAAAGATTATTTTTTGTCCAGCAGTGAGTATTCCTGTAATTGCATAACACACTAACAGTAGCAATGACTTTCTTTTTGACAGTTATACAACATTCACTGCGTTATTTACGTTGTTGAGTAAACAAAATTTTCGAATATATGACGCAATGGATTAACAATATCCTTCAAAATCATTCAGATTGTGATTGAAACTGCGTAACGCAATTAGGGTACTGGTTTGTGATTGGCTCACTGCAAGGGCCTTGGGATTATGTTGATAGCCTCTTCTGAGAAGCAATGAGGGTTGATCACCACGCTTCCGTATTCTGGAGATTTCAAGCACCGTAATTGCGTGACACACTTTCAATAGCCAATTTACAAAACGCTTTGTAATAAAAATAAAGTTTATGTTCAGAATAAGTTGTTTTTTATGGGCCTGTGTCGCCCGAAAATGAATAAGAATAGGGATAAATTTATTTAGTTATGTTTGTATTCGAGTGGATTCAATTCCTAGACCTCACACTAGGATTCCCTGTGTTGTGAGATCCAGGCCCCTTCGTTCCGTTAACAATTTTATGTAATATGGTACATTTTAAAAAACTTAGAATTGGCATAAAAAGAGTGTATGGTGGTGTGATTTGTGTCAGTTGTGTTGTTATTGTAATAGAGTGTCTATATGCTAAAAAAAGGGTTTTATTTATTTTATTGTATCCTTATGATAGAAAAACTCCTTTACTCGGCAGCGTAGGTAAATACGCAATGAATGTTGTTGAATTGTCAAAATTAATAGCTTAAATTTGGTATTGTGTATTTCGCAATTACCCCGTAGGTTTTCCAACGGTATTTTTATTCAAAAGCGATTGCGATTAGAAACAACCATAGGAATGTAAAAAACAGGAGAAGTGGCAAGGGGTCTGAGTCCACGCGCCATGAGCAACATGGGCCTGTTACAAATGGCCGTCTCCGCGAACTAGTGCACTTTCGACCGTGATCGTGATAAAATATAAAAATGCCGAGTTGTTCAGTGGTTTCTTGTAAAAACCGAAGTCAAAATAAAAACTTCGTATCTCATGGAATCACTTACCAAATGTAAGTAAAAGTATTTTACTGTATTTGTCTTTAAAATCATGAAAAACAACAAATCGTAAAATATTTCTTGCTTTTACTACGTTATTTTAGTTTTCAAATATCGCTGTTGTATTTTTGCAGTAAATACATTGCTCCTTAACCGCTACCTAAGTATGTCGCTAAGTGACTGGACAAGCCATGTAAAAATGACAAAACGATACTTTATTTTTGCGGAGCGTCGCATAGTACAGCCGCTGCGTCTTGCGGCGAGATAGTGATGTGGTTGTGAAGATCCCCTAACGTAGGGCATCGACAACAATGTCGATTGCCCAACGAATATATTGCTATTATAGTTAATTTTTCAATTTGTCAACCGTTTTAACCCGGTTTATAGAAGACCTGAAAAGATGACGTTTAAATCCGATTGGACCCTTGAGATGTAAAATAATGTTAATTTTTTTTATTTATTTCATTTATTTTTTTATCTACATTTTATTGATTTATAATATAATATGTTCTGGACATATAGTTTTTTATTTATTTTATTTTCATGACCCAAATTTTTTTAGTACAAATATAAATGGAAGAATCGATAACTTTCCGATTTAGTCAATCGTCAATCACTAGCGTATATGTAAAATAAAAGGCTTTTGCACAGCACAACGATAGCGATAGATGTTTTTTGTAAATCAGTTGTACGGTGCATGGTAAATGCACACTGTATGTGATGAGTTAAGGTTTGTAATTGATTGTGTAGTACGTTCTGATTTATGGATTGCAAGTGTGTGCGCGACTTTGTATCTATTGCTTTTACTGAACTAACTACATGTGTTGTAGTAGCGCGGTGGTGGGGCCAACCTAGCGACATCGGGTTCTGATTCATTTTCAACTACCGGGCATAATCTCCTTTATTCATATATCTATGGTAACAACACACTTTTTCTAAATGTTTATTTAAATTTTAATTTCCAACTAAACGTCAACGATGTATATACTTTCATTCACAGCCCGTCAAACGCACAGTGTAGTTACTGGATGGCATTTTACCTTTCAATTCTTTCAGCGCTAAGTTCCATTAACTGTAAAGCGCTTGATGCTCATTTACTAAAAAAGCTTTTAGAAACTGGCGTTATTGATTAATAACCAATGTTTATAAGAGGTTTATGACTCTACACGTCTTTTATTAAGACAAAGTTAGCGCCAGCGCTTGTTATCTGAACTTAGCCTGATGAAGAGATTATTTAATGTCTGCTCGTTAAATTGCAAGCTAGGATAGACTGCTTTGTTTTCTCTTCGGTTGCACCCACAGATTTTTTATAGAACCTAACCTAACCTTACGAGAAATAAATATTCAAGAATAACAAAACATTGAGCAGCTGTTTACGTAGCTTCAAAGACATTCAAAAAATAACAACTGTGACTTTAGAACTCAGTCTATATTTATGAAAAGGATCATTTAAAAAAAAATATTGTAGGAATAATAAATATATTTTTTCGACTAATAAACCTGTTATCGTTTTATTGTTACGTTAAAAGCCTTTGTCAAGCACTCGCTTCCTTACATAAATGTTCTTCTTGAACATTAATGCAATAAACATTAAATGAAATCAGATATCAGTCAATAACTTCGTATAATATATGTATTATAAAGCCCGACATATCTGACTCGTTCTGTATTATCAGTAAACGAGTCAGATATGACAAATCAAATTACTGGACGCATTCACTGGTTTAGGAAATTAAGATTATAATTTACCAAAAGAAGAAAGGTATGCGCGTGACGTATGTTAGGGACAACTTAACAATTAAGATCTTTGTAAAAGATAACACAGAAGGTATAATAAGAGGTTTGTAAAAGATGATGATAAACGATGAATAGCCTGAATTTAATGAAGTTCAGGGACCTGGTTCTGGTTTTAAAACATTGTTGGTAGAAGGAGTGAAAGGGATAGGGAGATAGCTTTTACGTCGGTAAGTGTAGGTAGCTGTGTGTAACATTATCTGGTCGTCGGTGAACATTATAATGCATTATCCACTCGAGAAACACTTAGGGCCTCCGTCAGAAAACTGTTGCGGTTAGACCTGCACGTACTACGGGACTTTATTTTGCTTTAAATATTTCATTCCTGACTTGGTCTCATTTTTCATTAAAAACTAAGGGTTCATTAAAAATATATTCGAGGAACATGAGTATTTTTAGACTCGTTTTGTCGAGATAAATTTGAACATTAGTTTAGTTGCTCTTGGGTTTTAGTATTTTCGTCTAACTGATGAGCATTTGATTGAATGGGGCTAGTTGTACTGTAGTGCTGTAGTAACTATACTACAACACCAATTTATCTCGTCTTCTCAACGTCCGTGTGTCACAGCAGGAATCCAGCAGAATATCAACGTCAGGTACATTTGCCTGACACATGCTGAGCTGGACTCCCATTTGGCGCAACCTTGAGATGCACACCGCACTGTGTATGTTTCGTGATTAATTTTATTTGAAGTATTCGTCATAGTGTCACTTTTATTTCGATATGTGTTTTTCATTTTTTTTTTTATCGGCACCTTGTTTTTATATTATAATCATGTTGGTAAATTGGTTATCGTCTAATATTGTACTTTCGTGTGTTGTGCTGTCTTTTTGTGTGCGCCAAATAAATGGTTTATCTATCTATCTACTGGTAGGTATGTAAAGTTGGTTTCGAATTCGTTTTAGCATTTACATAGGTAACCCAAATGGATAAGGCTGTACAGTGTACAGTACCCGGCGATAAATATTGCACATCGACCTTTACCTTTTATTCATTTTATACAAAGAATAAAAATAATTATCAAAAGAAGCAAATCATAATTGTTTTAACAGCTCCTAATCTATTAGGAGCTGTAAATTATGATTTTCTTCTTTTGATAATTATTTACAAACAGTCCGGTATCTATACCGGGCTGTTTGTATTTCGTGCGACAGAGATAACGCTCTACGAAGCCGAAAATAGGCGATTGTCTCTTTCCAAAGGTCGATGTGCAATATTTATCGCCGGGTACTGTAATACAAATTCCCTGAGTTCGAGTAGAGAGATTGTTGGGTCTTTCTATCTGGAATTTTTCAGTAGCAGCCCGTAGTCTGGATTTGTGCTCGGTTGTTGACAATAGGCACGCCCATATTATCCGGATTACAATGAGACTTAAACATAATAAGCATGTGGTGATGTGGTGTGGTGTTCCATAACCCTTCTAGCCTAACAAGGACCAAGGCATTATGTTATCCATACTAATATTATAAATTCGAAAGTAACTCTGTCTGTCTGTCTGTATCTTACCTTTTCACGCCTAAACCACTGAACAGATTTCGATAAAATTTGGCAGAGAGATAGATTACATTCCGGGGAAGGATATAGGATAGTTTTTATCCCGATATTCCCACGGGATCGACACTTATGCGGGTAAAGCCGCGGAGCGCTGCTAGTGTGTCATAAATTAAATTGTTATGACAAAGTTTACATATGTTTCATGTATGAAACTTTTCATTTAACTATGTAATGAACGTAATACACACACATCTCTTTATGTTACACATACATGTATGTGTACATAACAAAGAGTATTCTATTCTATTCTAATGCCACAAATATCAACCAGGTATTTAAATGTGAGAATCTGATAGAGATACTTAATCCGCGAAGGCGGTTCCCGGAGATGTGAATTTATTGGATTGCCGCCGAACGCTTGACAGAACGTTAACCGACAGATTACTGATGTATTCAAATTAATACAATTGCCAAATACGAGTGATTCAAACGGATTGCTTTGTCTGCCGACCTCGACCTGAGTCTGGTTGTGGGTTATGTCTATTTGTAAGTTCTAGAAGCGGGATTGTAATTTGTTACTATTCTTGAGTTCAGAAAAAGCTTTCAGGCAAAGTTCAACCAGTTCTAATTTGGGTTCTTAGTTAGTTTGGCATTAATCATTGAACTGCAGAATGTTCTCCGTTCAGGCATCCATTTAAATTAATGCCTTCACTCGCAAATGCACAGTTCAATAAGTCGGTAACTACACATGGAGTCCCAGAAAACTGAGCAAACATTTAAGATAGGTCCATGTTACAGTATGCACATCGAGTTTCAGGAAAATTTAGTCTTTATGTACTATCGTAAATAGCCGTCTCCCAAATTCAAATTATTTTATCTATACTAATATTATAAAGAGGTAAAGTTTGTTTGTTCGTAAGTTTGTATGTAGGGGGTAACCTCCGGAATTATTTATTAGTCAGATTTGAAAAATTATTTTTGCACAATTACCCTGTTAATATCAGGTCAGTGTAGGCCTGTCAACAAGTACCTGGTACTTACCTTACAAAAACATACATACTCATATCAGTGTGACAATTTATATCCAACTAATTCGATGTGTGAATGTGTGTTAATGACGGGGTAATATTATTACATGGTCGTAAGACAACCATGTTTTTCTTTAACTCCTTTACCATGACTAATGTTCTCTTGTGTGTTACTCACAGGAGCTTGAGGAGGCATGTCGGGGTCGGAACGGCGGCCGAAGCGCAAGCGGCGGGACGGCGAGCGCACCGACTTGCGCGCCAGAGCGTGCCCGCCGAGAGCGTCGTGCTGCGCCAGTAACGCGTACAGCCCGCCTAGTGCACCCCATCCGTTTTGACTGTCCGCTGCTGCTGTTGCTAAACAAAAGAGAGGAAAATGTGATTTACAATTTTAATACTGAGATATAGTACCTATGCCGACTGGTTCTATACATAGCTGTGAGAACAGTCGGCTACATCTTTCTCTCCCGCTTAAGACCAAAGTTTTTTTTTTCGATAGCTTATACTGTCTCACTGCTGGGCAAAGATCTCCCACAAATCCTTCCAGGAACTCTTTTCTCGCGCTTCCTCGAACCAGCACTCGCGGTACGCGTCCAGGTCATCAAGTAGGTAATATTTAAAATTAAAAAAAAAATTGGAATATCCAAAAGTGCAAAGATTGTATAAAAAACTATAGATATTAATTAGTTAGTTTTTTTATTAATTATAATTAAATTACCTACTTTGAATAAAAGAGCCATTTTCAATAGGGTTCCTGCTATGGGAGAAAGGAATCTATTTAAAAACATTGGCCCAATTAATTGATTTTTTCGCAGGCTATAACGTTTTCAGGTTTTACACTTGATTGACGGGAATTTTTTCAGAAATATTTTGATATTTTTTTCGATTCTACTGCATTCAATCAATTTTTGAAAAGTACAGAATTAATCCCCATTAAATTATGTATACAATGGTATGTAAATTAAGTTGGTTCTGTGAACTAGCAGGAGTATAACAATAGAAATAGTTGCAAAAAGGAGGCAAAAAAATGTTTTCGATCGTAAAGCATTCTGTAATGCTTCGCATTATGAGTCGTGCAATAATCCACTTACATTACAACAAATATGACTAAAGGAGACCGTCACCCAGACAACTTTTCTTATTAATCAAGTAATATAAGTTGTAAGCAAGTTTTATTAGGACAAGCCTTTTGGGAGGCCAAACAAAAGTTTTTACAGCTCAACTGCGGTACATACAGGTTAACTAAATTCGCTTTATCGTCATACGTTATCAGCCTTTATTGTCCCCACTGTCCAAATTAACTTGTTTAAAAAAAAATCTCCTCGGTTTATGTGTGAGGAATAAAGTTTTATTCAAAATTCAACAGATTAGTTGAATTTTGAATAAAACTTTTTCTAATAACTGCTTGGTTCTGTACCTACTCACATGCGATTGGTCCGTCTTTTAAGTTTGATTTCCAATGGAAGCACCAGTTTTGCCTATCCTTTTTAAAATCAAGTTTGTCTATCTGCCAGCTACTTGCCGATTGACAAGTTTTGTTTGGCCCGGAAAATGTCAAAAACGTAGTTTTTCCAGTAGTTTTACGACTGCCGTTTTTTTGTCCATCAATGGCCGATTCGTAGAATTTACGGACCGTACTTGGCTTTTTATTTTGCTGTATTTAGTTTAGTTTGTGATCTTCCTCTACGAGTCGCAATAAATACTTTTTCTTTCTTTCTTTCTTTAATTGGTTAAAATGAAGACTCTTGTATCTTTACCAATAATGAAGTAAAAACCTCACAGCTTTGCATAGTAGACCCTCCCATAAGGATGTATCACATGCAAAATTAGCTTACGAATATATTTATATGCCCAGTTTTGCAATAAAAAAAATGCTGGCAGCATTTTTTTATTGCCAAACTGCATTGGTAAGGAAAACGATTCGTTTTTGTTTATAGGAACTGACCATTAAACAAGTAATATTCTGCGGTAACTTTAACCAATACGCCACTGCCTTACCATTCAGTGTAGCTGTACTATGTCTAATGTTTTGTTTTAAGACTTTTCCTGTTCCTCCCTCTCACTTTTCCGGGTATCCGGGTGTCAAAGAAAAATATACAGTATACCGTTTTCCTTTGAGAAGACTGCTTTATATTTTTCTAACATCCGTTTATTTTTAAATTGGTCTCAAGTAGTTATGTTAGATACGCTTTCTGTAACTGTTTCCTTTGTCAGGAGTTATTTGGCTGTCATACAAAGCACTTAGAGGTACCTTTTGCAGGAAAAGACGATGTTAAGAAACAACAACTCCAACAGCTCTACACTGACGATCCACATTTTTTCAATCCTTATATAATACTAGCATCTGCCCGCTACTTCGTCCCCGTGAAATTTCACCCTCCCCCTATTAACCCTCTTAGGGGTGGAATTTCGAAAAACCCGTTCTAAGTGGATACCTATTCTTCACAAAGACCACACACCCTCCAAATTTCATGTCTCTAGGACCAGCGGTTAAGGCTGTGCGTTGATATATCAGTCAGTCAGTCAGAACTTTGAATATTATATATCTATAGATTTCAATCATTGTTTCAATCCTTAATATTTCTGTGTTTGCACTACCTATGTATGTTTATCTATACTTATTATAAATTAAAGTCGCTTTTCGTGTCTGTCTGTGTGACTGCGTTAATCTTCAAACTATAATATAATAATAAACTGACATATGGATGTTGACGACAAGCCGTAACAACTCTGCGAAGCAGGCACTGATCGCTAGTTCTTTTATATTGATTGAATTACCTAATTCCAAAAAAAAAATACTCCAAAAACTATATTCTTCCTTCATATAACCCAATATACCCCTCCATAGTATGGGTTCCTGTAAACATCAGCGCAATGTATTATAAAATTAGATCCTCCGTAAGATTTAGCGAGGAGGGTCAGTCTAAAGGGTCGGTGGGCAGTCAGCCATGGCAGTGGCCCCGACATCGATGTGACATTTACACGGACACGTCTTCATTTATTATAACTAACTACTAACTAGGTACTATAAAAGATAAGGGCTGTTCACTAACGTCGACTTTTGTATAGTTAATTTACCTATGTACATTTTGTGATACAAGCCCGCTATTAGATTTTGATTATAAAGTTCAACTGTTCAATTACACCCACAATTACAGTGTAGAATTACGTTACAGAACATTTTATATTTATGAATCCCATGGAGGTTCAATACCTACTTGTAAAAATAGAAGATATAATTAGACTCATAAATATAAAATGTTCAAATAATCACATGACAAAATTGCACTTACTTAACAGTTGTAATTTTCAGCAGAAAAGTGATAGTTATTATCAGAAAATGTATGTATGTAAGTAATATTGATACGCACCGCATTATTCATATACATGACTAGTTTGTACACCTTATCATCGATTTGTCATTGTACGACAGAGGGTCAGGTTATTGACATATAAATATATTTCCCTTAATTTTCTCGACAGTACTCTTGAAAGGACATGATAAATGAGATGTGAGTTATTTTCAATATCCTCTTCTTTTTCCCGAAACGGTCTGTCTACTTTTAAAAGTTGACCTTGTGTGAAATTGGCCAAATTGATACCTAAATGGTAGGTAGGCATTTATGAGGGGTCTTTATTGTTTAGACGGACGACCATCACCCGACCTTTCAAAATAGTTTTTCGCAGTAAAATAATCTTAGGTCTAGGTAGTTACCCATAATCACCTCTTAAGAAAGGTAAACGGTAAAGGTAAATGTTGGGTCAACTAAATAAATAGGAGACTACTTAAGCAAACTATCCTTGTGCATTTTATGAATCACTTCATATAAACATGATTATCATATCCATACTGTTACAACATGTATGCGTATTGTAAAATTAGCAAAAGCACTTGTATTTCATTTATAAGCCTGATGTAACTATGAATGAATGGCATAGAAATCTAGGCCTTTGACGAGAGAAAATATCAAGCAGCTACATTTTTTACAAACGCTCACCCTTGACTCATTTCATATGGCTTCATTACTGATAGAAACCGTGTCGGTACGCATTTCTAGGAAATAAGACTGGAAACTTCACTAAACAATGTTATAGGAAACATAACCTTAGCTTTATGTACTTAAGTTACATAAATAATGTGACTTGGTAGTTTTAACAAAAATATCATAAACTTAAGTAATAAATAAAAAAAAAATAATATTAATGATAACATTTTCACTAATAGACGTACCTATTTCAAGTTCTCGTCTATGTACAATACTTCAGGTTTTTCTTTTGGTATTCTAAATTGTGTGTCAGTACATCCATTACAAAGACTTATGGATGCTTGCCATTCGAGATCTTCGGTTTTTAATGTGTTCTTCTGGCGTTCTTTACGATCTAGTGTCAGGGACTAGAGCTCCCACCATTTATTTAGGAACAGGCATGTACATTAGCTATTGTCGAGTTTACGACCTAGTGATAATAGTAAAAGTATAAACGAGTATCATGTGAGCAGTGGTGGCCCAGGTAACGGCCCCAACTTACGAGTTGTAGGCCGCGAGTTCGAACCGATTCAGGCGCTTTACATTGTGTAAATAATTACATCACCACTACTCTCAAAACGGAGAAGGAAAACATCGTGAGGCAACCGGCATGTCTTAGAACCAAAAATTCGAAGACATGTGACATTTACCCCGCACTGGCCCCACGTGGTAGATTATAGCCCACTCCCTCTCGAAGAGAGGAGACCTGTGTCCCGACAGTGGGAAAATTATAGGCTGATTATGCATGCGAGTATCATCGCCATATTTAAGTATAATATTATACCCACCTACCAAAAATATTGAATGGCAATGTTCCAATGAGGGTTTTCTGAAATGACGTTCGCTAGATGGCAGCACTGACATGTCAGGTCCAGGCATCTGTCATAGAGCCTATATTTTCTTTAGTCATGACTGAATGATGAACGAATGAATGAAACGAATGATGAACGTTATATTCATTGTCGAAATTTAAGACCTCTTGTCAAAGTGGTGCCAACTGGTGTCGTAAATTTTCACGAAAGCCCCCATTATACGGAACACGTATGAATTTAAATGTATCCTGAATCAGGACAATGTTATAAACTGGAACATATATATCATTGATCATCAAAGGGGACGTCCGATATTCCTAATAAGGTTTGCGATACACAACTTCCAAGTTTCTAATCCGTGTCAACTCGGGAATGTTCAAAGGTCTTAGCACTGAGCATTAGTTCACAAGTTAGTTTGCTACAGCCCTATTAATTAGGAACGTTGTTGTGCTAATTATTTATGCATCCTTGTCACTTGAGGTTTGTTCCTCCGAGATATAACTCCGAAGTTTAACGTAATTATCTCAATGTTTCACACAACTGAAATTACGTTTGCATTGAAAAAGAAGGATTCCTTCGTGGGTCGAAAAGTAATTACTCGAGGGAATTGCGGTGGTTGTCTCCTCGACGTTACTTTAGTTGTTTTGGAGGGCGTTTGTTAGGCACGAGCGTGGCAATTTGATTTTGTCAGAATCAATAAAAGACAACAACATCTTTTCAATGGATGTTTTGTAAGATTAGAGGAGGTTTTAGGATACAACCTTTGACTGAGAATACTTTGTTTGTAAACAATAGCGCTTCTAATTCTAATGATTTAGAAATGTTGTCGGAAAGAAGAAGAAAACCAATTCAAAAAGCTTCTAACACGGTTTTGTAAAAATCCATCCCGTTTTCTAAACGTGACAACAACTGTTCACAAATTATAAAGGACACTTAAAAATACAGGGTGTTTCTATATTATATTTACATAATTTAAGAACTAACAAGTATAATATAAAAGAGGGGAAATAATCAAAGGGCATCAAAAAATTCGTCCGCATAGCTGTCAACAGGAAACGTGCGCAAAAGGCTGGCAGCATTGCCACGTTGTATGGCAAAGGACACTTTATATTTCTCCTTGAAAATATTAATTTATAAGCCAAGATAAGAGATTGATTCGAAACACTAACAAGGCTTCAGAACTTAGTTAGTATTCTAGGTGCACACCTTGCATTTCAATTTTGATTAACAAACTTGAAAGGCGGCTCGGATTGACCATGCCAGGGGAATGTTGATGTTTACATCACTATTCATTGAACAACACTGGATAGAATAACAGGAGAATACTGTCATTTTTTATGGGCCTTGGAACTTCCTTTTCAATTCATATGCACTTTCTGAGTTTACCTTGGACTTTACTGACATCGGTGAAGAAAAAACATCGTGAGGAAACCTGGATTTATCTATATAATATTATAAACCTGAAGAGTTTGTTTGTTTGCTTGAACGCGCTAATCTCAGGAACTGCTGGTTCGAATTGAAAATATCTTAATGTGTTGGATAGTCCATTTATCGAGTAAGGCTATATATAGGCTGTATAACATCACGCTACAACCAATAGGAGCGGATCATCAATGAAAAATGTTGCAAAAATTATTCCTTTTGAGAGCTTCCGTTGCGTACGCTGCAGTTATTATGTGAAGCTGCGTAAACGGTTAAAGTTACGAAAAAATCATTTAAGACGGGATTCTTCCACTTTAAAAGTTAAAAAAAAAATTTGCGACACTATATGTCTATCTTTTAAGGTTGACTCACTGTAACCTTTTTTATGGTAACTAAATTCGTTCTAAAATAACGCATTATTTGCGAAGGTAATTTTATAAACTCGATATTAATCCCTATTCAAATAAATACGTTATTCATCAGAAGTATTTAATTTTGCGGCCGGTCATGAAGGGAGGGCGCTGGCCGCCCAGTTGCTCTGCGAGGTACACCCATCCACAGACCAACCGCGGCAAGCATAGCTTAACCTGATCAATCGACCTGTGCCACTGTTATTATTTAGCTACGAACCCATTAGAAATACCGGTAACAAATACCAAAAATCACCACGATTAGCATAATCTAGAATTCTAGATTGTTGATCACACTTTCTATGCAAATAAGTATACGTTAGATAGGTAGAATACTGCAAAGTATCCCTTTATGTATTTGCTATGATACACCCATATGGGATGTGGAAGGCCTATTCTTTATTAAAAGTCATGCAGAGTTATAAAAATGTATCTAATACCCGCATCCGCTGAACTGAAGCTAATGAGTTTCATCCATTTTTCGACATCCAGTATTCAATGCGCCTTTGTAATATTTTTATTTAATTCGAGTAACGTTTTTAATTATGAAACGTTCAATATTTCAATACGTGTTATTTTTGTTTGATGAGTTTGTGGCAGATTTGTTTGAAAGGCAATCAGCAGTATTGTTATATTTTTCGTGTTACGTGACTCCATTGTTTGCTAGATTTGGCATCGGTTATCAATAATTTAGCATAAATAAAAATGAAAGAACAAAATTAAACGGCTATCAGTTTTGTTTCATTATTTGTTTTAGCCTTGTGTTCACCCACATTTAAATCAGTTCTATATTGAATCCTTAGGCATAAACTAACTGTTTATACCTAACCGCTGGTTTGAATGTTGGTGAGCACAGGCCTTAGATCTTTCGAGTTTACCGATATTTAATGGATATACTCGTATGTGTATGCAGAAACAAGAAACAATTGCTTTTATCAGTAATACATTTTTTTTTTACTAAAAGTCATTAAAACTGTTTCTAATAAAATTAAATGTTTTATTATCTACCTCGTTAATTGTATTTTACATACAATAGGAGCTACAATTATGCAAATCCCTCTGTTATCCCTACGGGCGGTTTGATTAGTTTTCCGAGTTGCTTGATTGAATTTACGAAACATTATTTGGAAATAAAATGTACAACTGTAAATACGAAGGTAACTAACTATCTTTTTATAAATTACCCTACTAAGCTTTCTGAAAGAGGAACAAAATGTAAATATTTTTTGTATTTTCGTGCTCAATTGGAATGTCAATGTTGGAAATTCAATGAAAGAAATCGTCTTGGAAAAAGTTTTTTTTTTGTATAAATCATGTTTTTTTTTATATAAATCCTCGCATAAATTGCTTGTGCATTGTGCTTATTTTAACTCGTCTTCCAGATATGCCAAGCATTGTTCCCCTTATTAAGTGATCCCAAATGACAGTAATAGTGGTGTAATAGTTAATAGGTTACGTGACGTCGGTGCACGCTACAGATTTAAGCGCAACACTCGAGTTGTTTGCTTAAGCTCTTGTCGAGAACATTATGTTATTAAAAGCTTGACATATCGCCTCTTGTTTTACGAGATCTCTCGAATATTTCAATTTCGGCGTAAATAACTAAAGTTGGTGCTGACCTATTTGAAAACAAGCAAGCAATTTCGAATAAAGTGTTTTCTTGACTTTTGAAAGAAATTGTTTATTATAGTAAATATATGAAGTCAAAAATACAGACTAAGACCAGTTTTTGATTGGACCCATTTTATTGAAGTAAATAATATTGAAATACTTAAACTACTTATTACATTATTTGTGGTTTCGGAAAAGCTTCCTGAACATAAAGCAAGCCTAGCTCACAAGTCCCCTCGTCTCGTTTTATTCGACGAAAAGTATTTTAAGTGCTAATCCGATCCACCTCTACGTCTTACCTGAACCGAAACCATTCAAATGCGTTCAACTGTAATGTCCTAATCGAGTAACAGACATCCAAACATTCCCATTTATAATATCAGAGAAGATAAAATTAAACGAAATGTAATAAACATGTTCATTTAAGCGAAACAGTGGGTAGTCCCGGAAAATGCCGAAGATGTAAAGAAGTTCATGTAATAAGGGTTCTTAATAAATCCTCCAAATTATTCGCTTGTAACGTTAAAGATATGTTGGGGCACGTAGAAAAGCTTTAGCAAACGTCGGATGTTAAACTGACATCTATTTTATTATCCGTGCTGATATAGCACGTATCACGTCTTTTTCCTGATATCTACGATAGAATAAGACCTACATAACCGGCGAAATGTTAAGGTACCTCCTTCGGGGAAAAAAGTCGTGTAATCTATGTTCGCGATTTATTTGCCAAACATGTGACCAATTCGAGTTTAAGGAATAGTAACTTTAATTAAGTACCTACTACACAATAAAGTTCAGTTTACGCTACAACTTCAAACATTTTTATATTTTTTTCAATGGTCACTCACAAATCAACGTAATTACCACTAAAATAAAGTTCTAAGTTGTTTAACTTGAAATAATATCAATTAGAAACATACATTTGAATAGACCTTAGTTATGTTACGTGTATCTAATAATACTTACCTATCCAAATACTAAGTATTGTAAGTAAGTAAAATACATGCCTTTTATATAAATCGGTATTAGTATCGGTATAAGTTGGTGCTAAGTTACACAATTGTCACGCAAGCGACACTTGAAAGTTTATGTGGAAGTGAATTCACTTACTCCCACAGTTTCCGGAGAAAAGTTTCACATAATAGGGCAACTGAGTAACTAAGCATTAAGCATGTTGCTCCATTAAGTAATAGGTATGAATTTTGTTTCCACTCCCATTAGAACGATAATTATCCCACATTTATTTTACTTTAATTGCAGTGTTTTTAGGGTTCCGTTCTTAATAGTTCTGTAAGTTTGTTTCAACATGTCCTCTCAGAGATCAGTTAGCTAGGAAATGCTAGAAAGCAAGTCTCGCGTTTACACTCGTTCATGACGCATTCGTCATTGTCGCTCGTCTCCTATGTCACTTATAAAATGATGACATTATCCAGAACCCTGTTTTCTCATTACAAGTCGATCGTAAATCACGAGTCTAGGGACAAAAATGTTGCCATAATGCGTCGCACGATCCATTTCAAATCACTCTATAGATAGTTCAACTCAGTTGTGCGCGCGGCCTTTCAGAATAATGTTCAATAAATAAACATTAAATTACGAAGTAACTGTTTTTTTTAAACCCGTATATAACCCGTAAATAACTGTATTTGTATTTGTACCCGACTGTACCTCTTGTCACGCACACAAAGTCACTGTATATGTACAAGGTTTACCCACACATAGGGCCGCGCGCACAACTGAGTTGAACATCTGTAATCCATTCACATCCTCTAATCCATTCCACATAACATTGCTATGTTTTTGACGCAATGGTTAATGTACTTTTTACCATCTTTAAACGTGATTTTTAACATATTTCAAAAAAGGAGGAGGTTCTCAATTCCGATGTTTATATATTTTTTTTTATATATAGACGGTTTTGCAAAATTCTTTTTTTAATGGATAAGTGGGGGTCCCATATAACTTTGATTAACTTAGCTTGGGTAGTTTTTGAGTTCTTCCTGTCACTGATGTTTACATAGCAAATAATATTAAATTAATTTGTGTGGGGTAGGTACAACTAAAAAGTGAAAAACAAAACAAACAATAACATTTTGACTTTAATATCATTGACATTGTCATATCAGCAAATGTGCATTCCATTGTAGCAAATATTAAGGAGGACTTATTTTAATGTAAATAATATATTAAAAATGGAGTAACGAATTCAATAATGATGATGATATTGATAACATCTTTTTGACGTAAATTTTTTTTTGCAAAAAAAATATGTCAAAAGATGTTTTGATCAGCATTTTACATTTATTTCAAAAGCACTTATGATCATCTTATTATTTGCGTATATTATTTTTGTTGGTTAGATAAGTTTTACATTGAAAAAAATAAAATAAAGACATTTGGAATCTTCATTGTTTGAAATGCTTTTGAAACACTGCATCATGTCGGTGGTACAATAATAATCATAGGTCTAAGTATATATCATTTATTTATATTGACAAAAGAACCTTTACATACATACAGATTTATAAATTAGTTCAGTATACACCTAAATATAAACCACAAAAACATAATTATTATCACACTACACATGGGAGTTTAGTTTTGGTCATGCTTCTCTATACACAACTCCAGCCGGCCAAAATTCGTAGTCTTGACTGCATCGTCCTTCCTTCGGCACTGATTAGACCTTGACTCCTTCTCTCTCGATATTTGTCTATCCAACGGGGAAATGTACAGGAGCACAGTCGGCTCTACAGCTCGAAAATCCTTGCTTGCAGGAGCGGTACTGCCATTGTTGCGGTTGCTTCGCGACCCTTCTTGCCATCAACTAGAGTAAAATCCTCCTCGTCCACTTCTCTCGTCTTTTTCTCGCCATATATTAACTATTCATGTAAACTAGTGATTTTTATAATATATTGTGCACAGTATTTTTGTTAGTTATTATAAGTTATACATTGAAAAAAATAAAAACATATATGAAATATTTCTTGTTTGAAATGCTTTAGAAAATCTCCATAATGTTGATGACCATGTTGTAATACAATAATGGCACCAAGTGGTTCGTGTAATATCATACTCGGCGCTGGCTAGCCAGTTCCTTTGCTTGAACTTGGCTTAACACGCTGCCGCGTGTCTAGATAGTAGGTATATCATAAATCAGGTGACAAAAGACCCTTTACAATTTACATAAATACATACACAGACTAACACACACAAACTAACACACATAAATTAAGTATAAACCACAATAACACAATTATTATCACACCACAAGTGGGTTTGGTCAGGCTTCGTTGTAACATCTACACGCAACTTCCGCTGGGCCGAATTCTGGGCTATGACGACAGCCTTTTGCAGCGCGGAAACCTCGAGGTTGTAGTATTGTTCGACTTCATTCGCAACAGCTTCAGCAACGTCCTTCCTCGGTACTGATTTGGCTTTGGGTCCTGTCTCGCGATATCTGTTAGTCCAACCGGAGAATATGCAGAAGGATGGTGAACACTGCAGCTCAAAAATCCTGCAGGAGTGTTAACGCGTTTGTTGTGGTTACAACGCGATCGACCTTTTTTGCTCTCAACTAGAGTAAAGTCGTCCTTATCCATTTGATTGGTTTTAGAAGCCGGCGCCTTCCGCTTCTGTATCTCATGTGTCTCATCCATCGACACCGCACAAGCAGTGGATAGTTGACAACTTTAACGAAGGCCTGAAGTTTTCTTCGTGTGATTTTACTTATTGCGGCGATCACAGCGTCTTCAAAGGTGTTTATGAACTCGTAACACATTTTGTTAAGTAATATTTATTATTTCCTTCCACACTTAACACATTCATGATTGACATAACAACTGTTTGACCTTCGTACGCCGGTCGACATGACGTCATGTGCGTGTCGACTGGTCCCGACAACTCTTTGCATGTCGTTTGTAAACTAAGGCATGTCGCGTGTTTTCCTGCGAGAAGTGCTCGAATCAACATGGCGAGAATAGCTCGACTTGATTTTTATGGGAGAAAAGTTGGAATCTAACGACAATAACGAATGCGAGATGCGCGAATTGCCTTCCTGGTGCCATCTAGTTTTAAGTCAAAACACTGACGTCTTAAAAGATCCACATACAAAAAAAAATAGGTACCTACATAAAACGAAATAGTTTTGGTGACACTTCGGTATCTGTTTCGTTTCTCGTCATATTTTGTCTGATTTCTTTTATTAATTCCTTCCTTTACTATGTATTGAACTGTTTAAGTTATTTGATATCCTTACTTACATTCATATGGAGAGACGAGCGCCTGCGCATTGGCTACAGGCAAGGAGCAGATCGCCGCGAATCCGCACACCGCAAGCGCAAACACGAAACTCGGAGACATGACTGGAATAATATAAAATGGCACATTAACATTACTGAATAAAGGCCTAAACGCACAGCACAAAGAAAAGTGGAAAAATATGGGGGAGATCTTTACCCAGCAGTGGGACAATAGGTATTGGTTTACGGAAAAAAAGACCTAAACGGTGATATCACGAAGCAAGGTATTTCTTTAAATATTGTTTAAACCACAGACAGTTTTTGTAATAAGAACGTAACTGTGGTTGTAGGTTTACGACGTACGGCATTTCATACAAACTTTCAAGCCCTGCATGTCGATTCTCTAAAAATCTTACCGTGTAAACTTGCATGGAGTGTGCTGTTAGTGTCATCCCACTGATGCTAGGGATTGACTAAGCAAAGATTTACAATCATAATCGAGATTTTAATAATATCACGCCACACAAACTACGTAGGATTAAATTCTATGGTCCGTCAGCCAGGCACACCGTTAGCACTCGATGACTTGACGCTCTCGGTTATGTCTTCTATTTTAATAGATTTGGGTTAATAACAACGCTGAACATCGTCGCAGTCTTTACTAGATTTGATCTACAATTGCTCATAATAAGAAACAATGTCGATGCGTATTTTCATCAGTCTAGCTGTCTTAAACGTGAATGGTTTACTTTATTTACTGTTCGTGCGTGACGCGCTCGCGCCTCAGGCTATATAAGGACTTACTATTCTAGGGAAAAAAAACATCATTGAGATTCTGACTGAGTTTCTGTTTTGCTATTTTATTTTAAAACCCCACAAAATATTAATGTTTTGACAACTAAAATACTAGCTTTGACGTTATATAAAACGATCAATAGAATTAGCATTTAAAATATTATTAAAATTTCGATTATGATTGTGTTTGCTTGGTTAATCCCTAGCATCAGTGGGATGACACTGACAGCTCACTCCACGCAAGGTGTGTGTGATTTTGACGGTGTGATTTTTACAAAATCGATATGTTTGTTTTTAAAAATGAATGTTTACTTAAGAACATTTTCGAAAAAGAGTGTTACAGCCAAATTAGACCGATTTTAAATTTTCCATAGAAACAGAGATTTCCAGTAATCTTTTTTAAATAAGACATTTCGAATATGTTCTTTACTAACTTTTTAGACCTTTGTATCCTGCTTATGCGTATGAAGTTTCATTAAAATCGAATAATTCATTTCGTAAAAGAACAAGGTCTAGAAAGTTTGTATGAAATGTCGTACGTCGTAAATTCAAATTCTATAATTAAAACTTAGACATAGTTCACAAACATATAAGTATTAGCATGTAGTTCTAAACAAGAGAAAACTTAGACTGATTTAACAGCGGGTCCCAAACTAGGCACAGCCTGTATCTTGTTATTAAATACAATTCTTTTAAAATACAAAAAATACTACTTAGTTCATTACTAAGTTGTCAGCTTTTACCGACTTAAAAAAAGAGGTTATCAATTCGACACGTATGTATATAATATTATTGGAACTGCATTATATTCACATATGACAATCCATTAGGGCTTCCAAACAAATATACAAAATTTTATAGATGTATGTACCTATGTTTGTCCACGCATTTCTCTGCAACTATTAATCAGGTCGTGACCTTTTTTATTGAAAAACTAAAATACAGAACTAAAAAAAAACCAAAACTAAAATACAGATCCTACCTAAGACACCGGCTTCCAAAATAAAAGTTATTTCATAATTTTGAGTTAATTTCTTTTTGAAGTCGATTTTTTTTTTATGTATTAAGAACTTTATAATAGTCGTAATAAAGTCCAAAATCCAAAAATGGCTACATGGTTTAAAGCTTGGTCTGAACCTTGTTTTGTAACAAGAGGAAAAGGTTCAACCAAGAACTAACCACGTGCTGAGCTCATGAATAAGGGTCTGTTAAACTACGAAGCGTTAGTGAGGCAATCCCAGAATCGATAACCATTTGATTGGATTAATTTCTTGTTTCCCCCCCCTGCTTGCTGCGCCTGCAGCCAGAACCAACCTTCTGGCGAGAACTCCTTTCACTAGAGCCATACGTGTGGTGAATGAGGTTCACGAGAGGGTTGATGTATTGTGGTGCAACTTGAGTGAATTCGCAAAAGTTACATTATATATATTAAGTTACTTAGATTTAAGAATAAAGTAGATTATTTTTTATAAGATGTAGAATTTAGCTTGTAAGGCCAAACTATCGCATTGGATCGTAGATCTGTGAAGATAGTTTAGGTAAGATTTGTATAAATAAATAAATAAATAAAAAATTATCAGTTCGACACCGGGCTTCAAATACGTTAGTTTTCTCACAAACCTGAGCCACCTCCAAAACTTATGCGTGCTTTTGAAAATATTAAAACACACGACCACTATAATCGTGCGTGTTACTGACTTACTTATTTTAATCTAGTTTCAGAATGAAAGTCACTCGGTCACTCACATTAAGGAATGACCAAAACTTTTAAAACAATGTTAATCTTAATTTGCAGAGGTTTTACTAATATTTTTATAAGTATTTAAATGCAGTCACAGTCTTACACTGTTTGTCCACCGCATAACGTCAAAGGGACGTCAACAAGATACGTTTCTCGCTCTTTTCGATTATTCGAAACGAGCGTGACGTCCCGGTGACGGTATGCAGTCGACACGCGGCTATAGTAAATGTGAGTGTATAGAGAGGTAGTGTATTCATATATGTATAATTACTGGGGCACCGTCATCTCGATCTCGTTGACGTGGCAGTGGACGAACGGCTTTGTTATAGGTTGGGACACATTAATTATAAAGTAGATTAGACCCAAGAAGGTATTATGACTATTTAGAGAGGCTCTGCTTTTAGCCAATTGATGAATAATTAATAATTGGACGAGCTACATCTGGGCCATGGATCTCTGTATGGTCCATTGTGCAACGGAACAATAATGTAATAGGATTATACAAGGTAAAGCATTAGGTGCGTAGGTATAGTGTAAGGGTGAAGGAACTTAGGAATATGTTTAAATTATATAATGTACCCAAAGCTAGTGTGTGTAACAATCACACCTAGTTCTAAGAGAACTTTGAAACGATGAATGTACCTATCTAAATGTAACTCATGTGGTAAATCAATTCATTTAAATTCCTTTTATTAAAATACTAAAAGTTTGCTTGGGTATTTTATGGCGAAAGTATCAATAAATAATTTACCGGAAGGCGTAGGCGTACCTAATCCTACATTACAAAAGTATCAATAAATAATTTACCGCAAGGTGTAGGCGTAATCCGACATTACAAAAATATCAATAAATAAATTATCAAACGGCCAATTCCCGTAATTAAAAACGTTCAAAATCGCATTTCGCTGTACATGTCGCAATCTTATCTCAACGACAATCAATGTTACAAACTTGTCAAAAATGTATGAAAATAAGACGTAGGTATTTTTGACAGATAGAGACTAAGATAAGATTTCGAGCATTATTAAAAATACAGGAATTGCCGCTCTCTTATGGATATAAGTCAATCTTATATCGTGCTTAAGAAACCGTTATTTTCTTCGAATAACCATTTGTCCAGAACTATGAGCAAATATAAATGGGAATATACTCCGTGGAGCGGACCTCTCAATGAATACCGAGTGTGTAGCAAAATAAATGAAGTTGCCGCTTCACTACATTCAAAAATATCGAGATTTTTAAAACGATATTTATTGTTTGCGAAGTAGACTGTTTGCTCTATTTGAGACCATTTGCTCCATTTGAGACTGAATATCGGTTGCTAGCTATCAAATATTAAATACCTGTGAGTACACAAACAATTTGTAAAAAGGTAATATGCGTGTATAGTATTAGAAATAAATAATGCTACACAATTTTTTTTCTTGACTTGAGGCCGGTCCCTTTTTATAAATAATTAAATTCAGTATTATCCAATACTTACTGCTGCCGCACTAGCTGAAGGTAAGCGTCATTGATACCTGTCAGTTTCATACAAACAAATACGTGTTTTGCGAATTTGATCTTTACTAGCTACTAGAATTATCGCACTGACAGGCGACAGACGGTCTCTTGACGATTGGACTAGTTAGTACAGAATAGTTTTATTGTGAATTATGTTTGAACCAAGAATGAGCCATTACTGTTTTGTGTTTTACGTTTTACACACATTTCGTATTTGTAAGTATCATACTTATGTTAAAAGATGTCGTATGCAAGTACGGGACCCATTTATCACATTCATATTTAGCCTTTTTATTCCGCTAGAGGGGAGCGTTCATTTGTCCGAATTATCCGCGGCATAAATCCTCCATTTGCACACATTCTGCCAAGTATACTCGTAACTAAATGTTATGCGAATGGTAGCATTAACCCCTTTTAGTTAGAGGGATGTCGTGTTCAAAATATGCAACCTTTTCCTAACACATGTTCTTAGTATGTATGATTAAGTCATTATTTTGTAGAGTAATTATTTTTTTGTTTTTTAAGCTGTAGGTATACTTTGATGTTTTAGTTTAAAGTTTCCTAAAAGATGAAACGTGCAAAAACTGCTACCAAGCAGTTTTTTTTTTTCCCAGCGAACTTCGTACCGCCAGAATCAGAATCAATGTATGAGAAACTTTATTATCTTCATTATTTTGTTTTCGTAAATTTTTCCCATGTTTTAATAGTTATTCTGCTATTCGGGGCGGAGATAAATCCAACAATACAAATATCATAAAAATTGGTACAGCCGTTCTTGAGTTATAAATGGTGGAACTAACCCGATTTTTTAGGGTTCCGTACCCAAAGTGTAAAAACGGGACCCTATTACTAAGACTCCACTGCCCGTCTGTCTGTCTGTCTGTCAACAGGTTGTATCCCATGAACCATGATAGCTAGGCAGTTGAAATACATCATCGGTTATTAGTATTTGTTGTTAAACAAATACTAAAAACAGAATAAAATAAATATTTAAGGGAGGTTCTCTTCGTTTGCGAGTCCGACTCGCACTTGGCCAATTTTTTTTATTATAGGACATGCCGTTTTTTACATACCGACTAACTATGAAAAAAGAAATGTAGTTTTTCTTTTGTATCTTGATGTACCAACAAGGGAAAAATAAATTTCCTTATGACATTCAATATTATAATGGAGAAGCAGGTCGTGTAACTGCATTTAACCAAGTTACTTTAGAGTAGTCTATAAAAAGGTTTCCCTTGACAATATGAAATCAAGCTTTTTTTAATAAAAATCTATCAGTATAAGCTGCCTTTAAGTGTAGTGTTATGTACCTTCTAAGAAGATTGTATTATGTGAGGGTAAAATTAATAATAGAATTCAAATTACATATATCGTCCCTCGCATGACTAAAAGTCTTATTTCATTTTTTTTATTAAATAAAGATTTATTTATGTAACCACATATATACCTAAACAGACAAGAAAAAGTTACAAGGATGATGCTTATTTCTAATGAAATCATGCATGATGCATGTTTAATCTTTTTTTTTTTTTAATGTGTCATCGCTTTCCAAAAAATATAATTATGCATTGCATTACATGCATCTTTCTATTTTTAGTAAGACATTTTACGAAAATAAGCATATTCACATTGACATACTCAATGTGAATATGCTTATTTTCACGGTCTTCAACACTCGAAGCAAATTATTATACTTTACACCTAAATTATGCGAAACCAAACATTAAATACGTTACCAATTTTCATAGAATTATCGTTATTCACGACATTACGGCTGACATTTACGGAATATGATGAGCGTGAGAATAAGTACGTGGATATTTATGAGCTGTCAGTCAATAGAGCTGACGAGCTGACACCATGGATGTAGATGTACGGCCCTCAAGCGTCGTTACAGGCTGATGGAAGGCTCAACAAGTAGGGTAATGCGCGTGTCGTCGACCCCCCCGCGGACGAATGTCGTGGTGACGTCATCAATCACGCTTATCACTACGACGTGACGTGCTGACACGTCACACGCACAACAACCGCTACTAACATGACGTTTACACGCGAATACTAACATTGAACATTTTTGGTGCTACTTGCTACGGCGTAGCTATTTCGTAGCACTTGGCTACGAAATTACTACGAATAAAACTTTAGAACCTACACATTTGTATTTTAACCGACTTCCTTAGTAAATTGAAAAGCAATTACAAGGTAATAAAAAAATATTGTATCTGATGTAAATACGAATAATATTGAGAACAAATTGAAATAAATAAAAGTAAAGTTTATTTAAAGGGTCATGCAAAGTTCTTGTTTAACAACCCATTAGTGAAGATTTTATCATTTTAATAAAAAATCTTGTTTTTAAAAGTACTAGATATAAAACTACAAATAACAATTCCTATGATATGTAGATTAAAGTAGAAAATATTTAACTGAAATAAATTCTGAAATTGGAATCCTACATTTTAGGAAAATATTACAAGTAGGTACTTGGGTCCGCCTATTTTCAGTAGGTACGCAACTGGCATTGCCTCTTTGAAAAATGTTATTGACTATTTTACAAGTTAAATATGAAGCCCCCGTTTGAACTGTATAAGTAGTAATAAATGTTCATGTTTTGTTATAAAACTTCGTTTTCTGAACGGGACGTTTACTTTCATAATCACTTAACAATGAGCTCCTTGGTTAATTACCACCATTCCAGTACATACTAATCCCATGTAGGAGCTACGGAGAGTGACAAATGACGTGACCAATTACGGTATCACACAATAAGATAGTTTCAAGTCTTGTATAAAACGCATACTATGCAGGCAGGCAGGCATATTATAAGTTCTAACTTTACACACACACAACAACACGCAACATTTTCATCAGCGATGTAATCCTCTAGGATTACATCGCTGATGAAAATGCCTGGCTCAATGCTCCACAGCTACAACTAATTGATTAACTCAATTAAATTCCTTTTATTGTATTATTGCATAGCACAGATGTGAGTTCTATGTACCATAGAGCTAACATTTACCGGGTAATATGTATTTCATTGAATTGAATGTGCCCTGGCGGCTAATAGTATGTCATGCTCACTTAAATGACTCTCTGACGGTGGCGTGTGTATCGGACCGTTTCGCTCCCTTCAAAATGGTTGAGCTGAATGGTGCTGATCCATGCGTCATGTTCGTGAACGGGCGCCGTGTGCCGTCAGTTGGGGCTGGTAGGCTGCCTCGTCTTATTTTTAATTATTTTCTTTTTTGGATTGTTGTTTTGTTACTATTTGCTGTACTCTGGACGCTTTTAACGCGTACCTCTTTTTTTACATCGTTCTCACATATAATTATCTATAAATAACTAATATTTTTATAAAAATATAATTGAGAAGAGTGTCCATGGAGTTTCTTATCCGTTCTTCTCCATAGGTACCTACTACGCTTTGGAATGGTCAACTAGCTTCATATTCTCTGACTGACCGACTTCTTGACAATTCAAAAATTCCTGTAAATGTTTTAATTGAAATAAACGCTTTGTGGTAAGGCATAGTTGTACGAATTATGTATACAGTACAGTCACATTTTGCCAGTATTTTTAAATCCTATTTAATAAGAGGGGAGCCTACTGCCATCAACCGAGGCAAATCTAGAGCCAGGGTTGCTACTAAGAAATTCCGGTTGGAAAAACCAAACAACACTTTGCCCGAACTGGAAATTGAACCCAAGACCTCATGCTCAACAATAGTAGCAACAATAGGAATAGTAGAACTTGCGACCTACGCTTGTTCTAGATTAACGAGGCAGTTAGTAACGGAAAAAAATATTAATAATAGCACGGCAACAGTAACTAAGATGGCCTCTGCTCTCGTCTATGAAGGGATGACTCTCGTTATTTCTGTCACCTTACCCTGCATTAATGACCGTCACCAATTAATAATACACCACTACTCTCACTAAGTGTTTAGGTATAGCTTGTGTAATGAGAGGAAGTGTATGTATTTCTTGTTAATGAGAAAGTGAAAATGTATTTTGTTGAATTTCTGGTCTACTAATTACAAACTTTTGAGTCTATTGAATAAAACGAAAGTGGTTTTTTTTTTTTTTTTAAACGTTGCCCCACACTAGGAATTTCTCCTGTATTGTGGGTGCGTTTACAAACATTTAAACTCACATACACAAACAGCCGTTTTTTTGGTAAATAGTTTTTTATACAGGGTTATTGAAAAAACACCAACAACTTCTTAAGAGGTCATTGTACTCATCATTATGAACTACTTTTACTTTGGGACGTAACCCGAAATCGCGAAAAAAAAAACAGCTGTTTTCTACATTTTGACGAGTTATACGAACATAAATGTAGGGAAAAGCTGATTTTTTACCTCTTAAAAGGTTGTTAGTGTTTTTCCAATAACCCTGTATAGCATTACATTTCATTTCGTTCCTTTGATGATTTTCTCAAACAACAATTTGAGTCCTAGGACTCAAATTGTTGTTAAGCTAAGGATACACATGCCAGTAGCTGGCACGAAAGTATGCAAGTAGCTTGCATGTCATTAGGTATTCACCAATCAGAAGTTGTTATGGCACACGGCATGAAAGAAAGAAAGAAAATACATTTATTTAGCACAGACTAAGAGACACACAATACACCAGATAGTTAGAATTTTTATTACACCAGATACATTACACCAGATAGTCGTACATCAGATAAAAACTAAGATAAAATCGGTTGTCTGTAAAGTAGGTTTACTGACGATAGTTGAACGTGACAACGTCATAAGAAAATACTGATGGAATAGTTGCATTGCATTTGTTAATATTCGCTTGCACTTCAAGCCGCCATGGAACGCTACAGAGCAAGGCCGCGAGGTAACGCTACATGAGTCATGTTTTTTCGTGAGTGCAGCCAGCTTCATCGATTTATTAGACGTTGTCACGTCAAAAATAAAAAGTGCAAAGTCCGATGTAAGAAATTAGCAAGAAAGTGTGCCTCACGGCTGCGCCAAAAAGGCCCAGTTCAGCAAAAATGCCAGACAACTGGTGCCTGACGCATGCAAGGTACTTGCAGAATTTTGTGCCAGCTACTGCAGGCATGTGTACCCGTAGCTTTATTAGAATAAATAGTTTATAAGAGATTAGCTGCGCCCCACGGTTTCACCCGCATAAGTCTCGATCCCGTGGGAATATCGGGATAAAAAGTATCCAAGTCATAGTTTAGATATGTGCCAAGTTTCATTCAAACCCGTTCTGCCGTTTCAGCGTCAAAGCATAACAAACAAACAATCTTTTCTCTTTATAATATTATCGTAATATAAGTTTAGATAGTAAAACATGTAAATTTTAATGTTATTCATTCACACTAAAAACTATGGGCAGCAATAAAATCAATAATTAATTTATGACGTACCGTCATTAAACAAACTATTAGTAGATTGATATAATTTTTATATCTTTTGAAAACGGCGAAAGAAAACATAGTGAGAATACCTAGAACCAAAAATTCAAAGACATTTGACATCTACAGCACTGCGCCCACGTGGTAGATTACGGTTCACTCCCTCTCACAAAGCGATTAAGCTATATATCTAAACTTCCATTTAAGAATAAACACTAACTTTATATTATGAAAATGAAACTGTCATTTGGTTACCGACCTCACTTCACAGAAATGCAATTTGTAAATGTTAAGGAACTTTTAATTGATGGTAACGCAATTACGAGTTAGGCTGCAATCGAGATGTTGCTGCTTATTTACCTAACTGTGTAGTTGTGTATACAAAGTTACCCCAGAGCAATTCAAACACAGGAATTAAAGCACTAATATCTCTAGTAAGTATTTATTGTTAGTTAAAGATAAATAATACCATAATACCAGCCTATTTTTGAAGTGAAAACTTCTTCAGGCGCGTTGGGAATTTTTTGAGATGGGAAAATACCATTTAACTCGCGCCACTGTTACCGTAAGCGACACCGCGCTTGTTTTGTTTATAAGACGATTGAAAAAAATACCCGCTTCGGATGTGTTCGGCTGACCTCAAGATGTACTCGGTTTTAATGTAGGTATATCCGATTTGTCTGTGAGTGATGGCAAAGTATTCTGTTTGTGTTTTGTTTTCACTTCTGTCGGCACTCCCGGAGTTCCACTGTTTTTTTTTTTGTCCCTCTGCAGGATAAAGGCCTCTTCTCATACAGAGAAGGCATGAGTATTGATCACCAAGCTTGTTCGAGACTAGTTGGCGATTTAAGACTTATCTATAACTATCGTCATCATCATTTCAGCCGAAAGACGTCCACTGCTGGACATAGGCCTCCCCCAAGTACCTCCACTTCGACCGGTTCTGTTCTTCTCGCATCCAATATGTTCCTGTGGCCTTCATAAGGTCGTTGGACCACTTTTTGGGAGGCCTTCCAACGCTACGTCTTCCGGTACGCGGTACACTCCAGAACCTTTCGGCCCCATCGGCCATCTGTTCTGCGAGCAATGTGCCCTGCCCACTGCCACTTAAGTTTGGCAATTCTTCGGGCTATGTCGGCTACCTTGGTTCCCCTGCGCATCTCCTCATTTCTGATTAATCTAAAACTAATAATAAAGCTGAAAAGTTGGTTTGTTTGTTTGGACACGCTAATCTCTGGAACTACCGTTCAGATTTGAAAAAGTCTTTTTGAAAAACTAGTGTCTCACTAGTCGTGGAGCGATAAGTTAACTATATACTAGTTAACTTATCGCTCCACGACTAGTGAGACACAATTCATTATCTATATATTGTTTTTGATTTACAAGGTGCCACTGCACCGGGAGATCATAGGCAAATTAATTGCAATAGGCGAATTAATAGCTGATTTTCTAATCGACCGATAATTTTTATTCGTGGAAGAAAATTGACGTCTGACAGTTTTTGTATGGAAGAACTGTCAAAAATTCCATGAGACCAAAAATCTCATAATGTACGATTACAGGTACCCAGACTCGTAAAAAGCTGTAGGCCAAACTTATATTTCTTCTAGACGGGATTCGAAGCTGCAGTACACGAATATTCCGAATAATTTCAGAAAATATGTAAAATCATCAAAAGACATAATATTCACTAAGATCAGTGAGCCGTACGTTAGGGTCGTATCCACTTCACAGACTCGTAAAGATCAACGAAAGTGTCCACAACCCCTTGAAAATTACAGCTGCAAAATAATTAACATAACTAAATTCATACTTGCAATAATTTTGTAGAAATAGACGACAAAAAGGGAAAACATGAAACTAGCTATTTTTATAAAGAATCTATTTTACTTTTAAAAGGAAGGCAGATCAAAGCGACAAAATACAAAAAAAAGCTTGTACAGAGTCAGACACGCATATGACACAGATAGTGGAATAATTACAAAGGCTTGGTTGGCATTTTAGGGGTTTTTGATAGGTTAACTGAGCAGGCGTATTATATTAATAATATACAGGGTGTCCCAAAAGTCGACTTCAAGCCGGACTCGGGTAATAGGCCAAATCATAACAGTTATCAGAAAAAAAAACTCAATCTACTTACTTGCCAAACTCGTATAATCAGACAAATCTGAGCGAAGTATTAATTTTGAATATTTGGTTGGGCAAAAAGTGACATTTGCTTCCAAGCTGGAGCAGATGGCTTTACATTTTAGGCAAGAGTTTACAGAAACATTATTCAGGAACCAAAAGCAAAAAAAAAGTTAAGCTTTGTAGCAAGAGGAGTGAAAAGACTGTCACAGGGTGCAGATTATCTCGATTTTTTTAATGCCAATTATTTTTGAAAATACACAACTTAGATTTTTTTAATATTTTTATGAGATGCCCTACAGTGGGACAAAAATAGGCTAGTAGGTACAAAAGTAGTCTATAGCCTGGGACGTAGGACAGGCCTTGTCGTTTAGCATAGTAGTTTCGAAGCCACCGGTTCAGATAACATCAAATAATAGTGGCATATTAAATATGCAAAAGATCAAAGAGTTAAGGCGAAAGCGCCAGGGTAGCCCGCGAAATTCAATTTTATTTAGGTTTTTTGCAATTTGCTGGTCAGTATTAAGTTCTACGTTGATTAATATATGAATCGCGGCCGTAACAAATATGTATTTACAGAATTATAATCATTAAAGTCATCAATACAACTCTCTAAGACCACGTAAGTCCAAAGAATAACTGTTTCATGAAATCATCATTCTTTGGACTTACGTGGTCTTAGAGAGTTGTGTTGATGACTTTAATGATTATAATTCTGTAAATACATATTTGTTACGGCCGCGATTCATATATTAATCAACGTACAACTTAATACTGACCAGCAAATTGCAAAAAACGTAAGAAAATTTGAATTTTGCGGGCTACTTTAGCGCTTCCCCCTTAATATCAACTCTTTGATCTTTTGCATAGACAATCAAAAAGTGAACCAAAACGATTTCATCTAGCTGCATAAAATATCAGAACGCTGAAAATCTCGATCAACTACTCCTATTGTCATAATTACTGCACTATCAAATTGGGTCATTGTAATTATAGGTATACTGTATAGGTATGTAAGTGTGTAATAAATAATAATAATACATGTTGGTCGGTCTTTACATAAAAGTTGGGTATAAGATTCGATAAACTTATCGAAGCAAAACATTGAGATTAAATTGTGACAATAGATAAAGAGGTATAAGGTTCAAATGCGATTTTATTAAACGTCCAATCCTATAAGCTGAGGTATCCCTTTTTGTAGCGAAGTTTCTTTCATAAAGCGGTCACTGGTCACCCTCCATTCTATAATATTCGTTATCTCATGTTATGACGTCATCATAAAATAATGTCGGCTCATCAATCAACTGTTTTTCCTTCACCTTTTTGGTACACCCGCATAAGTCAAGTGTTATTCATCAAAAAACTAATATTGAAGTTAATAGATATCGATTTTTTGTGTCGTTAGTTTTATTTACCTACGTATGAGTATGTTATAATACTATATAATAGCTTTCAAGGCTTTCCCACCTTTGATGACCTAAAGAATGTCACTGATGCCGCAATCAACGTGGGCTAAAACTAATAAAATAATTAAAAAAACAACGAGAAAGAGTGAAACCGCGGAGCGCTGCTGGTAGAAAAATATTTGTGTAAGTACCATTTATCTGCCTTTTAGGTATCGTGAAATTGCTTTGTTAATTATGAGTATACTAAAAATCGATGTATGGGAAATATGTTCTAATAAAAATAGTGTGTTATTTTTTATATAACTTCTGACCAAATCCTCTATAAATACAACCAGTACATAGTATAATGAAAATACTCCGACTTCTTATTAAAATGTTTCATCCACCATCTCGTAGATATGCCGAAAATATTTATAAGCTTCCACAGCTTTCGAGTTCTCGTTATCCTGTCCAATAATTCGCCATAGTTAGGGGTCTATTGACGATGTACAAATATTTCGTATTTATGAATACAGCGTGGACTCTAATTGCGTAACACATTTTCAATCACAGTCCGAGAGTTATGAAGTATATTGCTAATCCATTGTTTTTAACGAAAACGTAAATAACGCAATGCACGTGGGTGAACTATAAAAATGAAATCCATTGCGATCAATTGTCATTTTATGTGTGTTTCGCAACTACTCCGCTGGATCAACAGGTACAGCGGTGCTATTCTGTAAAAAATCCTAGTAAAAACAAACCCCCTGGTTTCCCTGTAAGGATAGATGTAAGTTGAGAAATAAATAAATAATAAACTTATTTCACCTGAGTTTTCACGGTGAGATTTTTACAGAATCGATCGGCAGATGTGCTAGTTCAATCCCTCAACAATCGTCCCTCTCAGAATATCCTTTTTGAAAACGGCTTATGTCCAATTGGATGATCATATTATGGAAATAATTTATTCGTTTTGCATCAACTTCGAAAACTGCAAGGATAAGAATTGTATTCATGCGTGAATACAATTCTTATCCTTTTTCTTTAAATTTTTGTAACAGGTTTTTATTCTTGTTTTCGGGGAAGTAGGTGCCGCTTTTGTCAGTTATCTTCTTTGTAGTTATTTTGATACAAAAACCTAAAATGACAATGGATTTGTAAATGTTTGTAGGTGTTCGGAATACAATACTGTCTACAAGCAGTACCTTTTGATTTATTTTTCTTCGCCTTGATATTATTTCAGTCCGCCCAATTATTTTGGCCGAGAGAGTAAAAATATGTGTATAAATAGAATTAATTTCATTCATAAAGTTATCAAAATATATTATCTGAAATCTCAAAGCGAGTGCTTCAATTAATTCAGATTTATATAGATGGGGTGTTAATAATAAATCTTTGTCTTCAACCCAACTGGTTAATTTTCTATAATTTATTTAAATGTCAAGAGTGATAAATATTTAATTGAAGAATATAAAATAGGGCTGCAGTCAGACGGACCTCAGTGATGAAATGGACAAACTATATCTTTCAACTCCCTGTTTATACGCTAATATGATTTTCTATGAACAAAGTGATAACTAGAAACATATTTCTAGGATTTCTTCTACTGATATACAGTTTTCTCCATAAAAACATTAATTAATGAAAGTTCACTTTTTTATAAGCTTTTTATTTGTAAATTAAGTTTCTTGAAATTCTTTGGAAAAATCCAATGTTATCAAAACGTGATAAATTCAGTTCGATACTTCAATAGAATTCGTCAAAGCATTGACCATCTATAAAAAATAAAATAAAGCCGGACCACAACATCGAACGCGTGATTCGGTATCGACTGACGTTATTTAACGAGCGGCGTACGGGTGTACGCGTACGGTATTAGCCATACGTGGCTGTCTTTGATCACCCGAGCGTTAAATTGGAACTCAACACGAAGCTACAGGTGTGCACTAGCCTAACACTATAGGCGCTTACACCCTATTGAGGGACGAAAACTCGCGTCCAATATTATTTTATACTTTTTGTAACGTTGCGCGTTGTTTATTACGTTACGACTTACATAAATTCTCTTTGTAGGAAAAGTTTTATAACATTGTCAAGCATTGGTCGTCATTGTCATATAATGTCCAACATTAGCGTTGTCGGTTAGCAGAGCTAAATATCAAACTTAAAGCTGGCTTTCTTTCACAAAAATGGAACGAAATTTTTGCATTTCCCGCATACTATCTACTACACATCGTATTTTGTCGGTGCCACTCTCTGTTTGGTGCACCTGACATTTATGGAATAAAATTTTCACCATTTCACGCCAAATGCCAAGTGTCTAATTCTGCAATAGGGATGATGACAGTATTTTTTCTATTTATATTTTTAATTTTATAACTCAATTTTTTTTTGCAAGTAATAGGTACTTACAAACAATATTATAAAAAGTGTAAAAGCTTATAAAAATTGCGAAGTTATAAACGTTTTATAATAACTGCCAGACAAAAACGGCGCTGTCACAGAAGTGACGTCACGACTATGTAACTTCATACTACAGTCCGGCCATCGATAGAATACATTCTTGACATCCGTCGGTTTCATACAAACGATTTCTTTTTGTTTTGCAAATTTGATATTTTTATTAGTTAATAAAATTATCGCACTGACAGGTGTCCCGAACGCAATCTCTCGACGGACTGTACTGTGCGCCATACATTGTCCGTACCGCGCGACAAGAACGAGAATATACATATTTTTTTTGTTATCCTATTCTGTCACACTGCTGGGCGAAGGCCTCCTCCAAATCCTTTCAGGAACTCTTTTCCCGCGCCACCTCGAACCAGCCATCGCGGTACGCGTCCAGGTCATCTCGTCATCTCTTTCTGGGCCAGCCTCGGCGGTGCTGTCCATCTTCAGGCACCCATTGTGTGGGGATTTTTGCCCAGCGGTCATCGTGCATACGACTGATGTGACCCGCAAAATCCCATTTGAGACTGGCAGCCTTCTTTCCTACATCCAGTATACCCGTTTTAGAAAGCAGCGTGGTGTTCTGAATTCTGTCCTGTCTTTTAACACCCAGAATACTGCGTTCCATCGCTCTTTAAGAAACTCCAAGGCAAAACTTATGCGACTCGGTGAGCGACCAGGTCTGAGCACCGTAGGTTAGGACAGGTAGGATACACATGTCGATCAGTTTGCGCTTCAGAGAGATCGGTAGATCACCCTTCATTAGCATCTTCATGGAACAGTAGCTTTTCCAGGCGTTTACGATTCGGCGATCGATCTCCCATTCGTATTCGGCGATCGATCTACCTTTGCTTAAATAATACCTTCTAAATACAATACCGAGAATAATACCTTCCAAAAACTTTTTAAGCGTGTAGCTTCTCTATATTTATATCGATGTTTTCGATTATCTCATTAGACTATGCTTTTTTTTTTAAAAAAACAGTATTTGTTGGAACATTTCTAATATAGTCATAAACCCTTTTCCGTCAGTTCATTTGAAAATCTACAAACATCGCGAGATCAACACCATCCTCTGATTAAAATACTTGAAAACACCTGCGTGTAATCGTTTATCTTTCCATGACACTTCGTCGGATATCGAACGGTAAACTTTGTTATTAGTTCAATCAAGAGAGAAACTTGTAATCAGTTTTAAATTGTTTTCATTTCTTTATTAAGTTCCATGCGACATCTAAGAAATATTTGTGAGATAATTAGCGGCAGTGTAAATGATAACATGACGTAGAGTGCATTAAAATAATTATTACTTTTATAAAATACTAGCTGTTGCCACGACTTCGTCTCTGATCCTATATGAAATATGCCTATATCCATTTTTAGATCATGGTCTACCCATGTGCCAAATATTATCCAAATCTGTTTAACCGTTTTAGAGTTAAAACGTAACAAACAAACATACAATAATCAAATATTTCCTCTTTATAATATTAGTTTAGATAAATACTAAAGTGTACTTAAACCAAAGTAGTTTATGAGGCTTTCTGAGGCATAGTTTCTCTATTTAATTTACGCTGTACAATGAGAGCAAAGGTGTTTGAAACCCAATTAGTTTGATTGTAAAGTGTAATCGGATGGCAGAAGTCAAATTTCTAATAATGGCATTGTTAGAGGGGTTTCGACACTACCGGGTAGTTTAATTGGTTCCGCACTCACTGCTCCCAACGGCCGACCATTAATAGCAAAAACCTATTTAGTTTCAGGTGAAATTCAATTGACGAGACTATTAGCTTCAAGGAGAATTCATTGATTATTAAAACTTTCAATTATAAACATTGATTGGATCTTCGAAAGCGCTATTTTATCTGTTTCTCCTAATTACAAAGTTTCAAAATTCACCAAAAGTCAAATCGGAAACGTATCTATTCAGCTGATCCTCTTAATAAAGTGAGCTTAGAACTTCATAAGTTTCCCTCTTCCAATAATCTTTCCAAAGATATGAGATGAACACGTTTTGTAATTAAAATTATTTTAGCGTCGGCTTCCAAAATTGACGAGTGAATCTAGTGTGAGTGTAGTGCGCCAATCACGACTCCGGAAAACACGCAGTAACGAACCTATTTCATGAAGGAAGTAGCAAAAAGTGGAAAAAAACAACATGCAAACGTTCCGAGAGCGTCCAGCTGGGTTATTGCCTATTCGTATACTGAAGTACGTAAAGTGAACGATATCCTTCATTTTAGCCCTCTCATGCTGCGATAATGTCATGAATGCATCAAGTGGCGACGCAAATTGCACACAAATTGTCCGAAATATCATCGTCAGTGCACGTAGGAAATATCAATAATATCGTATTAAATCTGACATTGCCGATATCGTCTAAACCAGACCTTAATAAAAGGGGCTTTCATTAAATTACCATGAACATCTTGCATGGGCAGTTACATATTGTTTTTATTTTGAGCTTTTGCCTTAAAATGCGGGGTTCTTGATCTAAAAGATGCTTTCTTTTCAGCCGACAAAATAATGTCCAGGAAAAAGTATGACCCTTAACTTAAAAAAAGTCAATGTACTTTGATGCGAAATATTGAAAAATGACTACTCTATAATATCCATCATGGTAGCGGTCTTATTTGTCTTAAAGATATTTTTTTTTTATAAATGGTAATTCCAATTTTCCAATTAACATAAAGGCGATAGGTACTAATTGCTATGACACGATTGTTTTTAAATTTCACAAATCTGCAATGGCACCCAAAGCTAAGATTAAACTTGTGTTATGGGTGCTAGGGCTCTCTCTATTAATATATTTTCCATATATTAATAGAGGTATATATAAGAATATAGATTATTAATTAATTTATACAAGCTGGTGATTACATTGCGTAAGTAGCTATCGTTGAGTAATAAAGAGAGAAGATAGTATTAAAAACTGAAAAGGGAATAGAGATTGGATTATTTGTTCCATTCGCTTGCAGTTAGGACTATCAGGAAACTACTCGTGGTCGTAATGAACCTCTTCTGCCGGACAAACGACCGAATAATAATTTCGTCTTTCATTTTCCGCTGAAATCTGATTTGCATGCGACTATTCTGCCACAAAGTTACATGCCAGCATTTAAATTAAATATAACTGAACTGTGCGGCTTAGATAATATCACAAAAACGGAAAATGGAAATCACGTACACGTAATCCTGTTTCTTTTCTCTTAGGCTTTCTTCTCTTATGTTTTTATATTGCTTAAAATAGCATCTAGCAGCATCTTATCTTTGGGTTTCTCATAATATAATAAAAATATATGACATACACACATACACAAATAAACTCACACCTTCTTCCCCCAGGGGGGGTAGGCAGAAACTACAGAACGCCACCTGCTACGATCCTTACATACTCCTTTTGCCTCTTTGAGTAAAATATACGTTCGAAAACGTCTAGTTGGGTGCCATTTTCATTTCGATGTGTAAAATATTAAATTGTGATCTCAAATAAGTTGTTTCACTTTTCACATGGGCGACTCGTCGCGGCTGGCAGCGCTGACGTTGAGTGTACCTACTTCAATTTTAATAATAATTATTAAATAAATAGTGGTATAGCATTGCGATTGAGTAATGAGAGGAAGTTTGAAACGGCAGCGGCGGCGACCTCTCGCGTCCGGCCCTGGTCAATTCATGGTCCGGAGCGAGAGGGATTGGTCATTTGATGATTTCCAAAGACCCAAAAAAAAATTTAAAGTGACACCGGTAACTAAAAAGTTGTGTGGAAATCGGTTGTATGGTATGAGCATTGTGTTACGGAGAAATAAGGAAAATGTCGTGAGGAGAGTTTTGAGTATGGATATCTATGGCTATAAGAGTAGGGGAAGACCAAAGAAACGATGGATGGACTGTGTGTATGATGAAATGGTTAGAAAGGGGGTGACTAGCGAGATGACGACTAAAGGCTCTAGCAAACAGGCGCGACACGCGACGCGAATCGCGCGCGACACAAAGGCACCGCTCGTTGCGCGACTTGCGGTGCCTTTGTGTCGCGTGTCGCGTCGCGCCTGTGTGTACGAGCCTTAATAAGGAAGTATGTTAGAAAAAGACATGTTGCGCCGACCCCAATTAAATTGGGATCAGGGCAGCAGAATGATGATGTATAGCATTGCGATTTTATTCCTCATGCAATCATCGTTGGGAGATATCATCATATATATCGACCGTAGCAATTAAAATTGTCGGATCTACATTTTTGCGATTTACATTTTATTGCATTAAAAGCCTTAGAATAAATTTATACGCATAAGCATATACTACTACGTCAGGTAATTAGTATTTATACGTCACACCAAATTTGGTTAAGGTACATATATTTGAAGCTTTGAACGGCCGTACCCTAAAGTAGCTATTTTTCACATACGACTATGTTAATTGCTACGGTCGATATATATATCGTGGGAGCATCAAATATTATTTTATTAGAAAAAAAAAAACATTAGGTTAGGGTTTCCGTTGGTTAATAGTTAAGTATAAACGTAGAGCATGAACGCGACATTAGGCCTCAATTGGAACGTTTTTGCATAATTGCTGTATAGGTATGTTAGTCACGTAGTCATTCTTCATAGTCATTTTATAAGTTTCTTGAATTTTTCTATTATCTTTGCTTAAATATTTAAACCTAGTTTCGTGACAGCAATAAAAAGTACAAGTTTAGCTTTCCGTAGTCAAATGGCAAAACCGGAACCTCATGGAAACTATAAAACACAGCTACTTCGTCAGTCTACTTCGCAATCCCTATTATATTTATTACTAACCAACCCACTCATAAATAAAATACTGTGCGCCATACATTACAAGATGATAAACGATAACGTTTTAACTCTCATCGGGCGGATGTAACTTCGTCTTAGGGCTGCCTACAGAGTTCTAAGAAGCCGCAATACTGCGGCCGACGGGATTAAATTTTCCTAACAGAGTTAGGGAGACGAGCGGCGTTGATGTGTATGCGTAGCAATAACAGGGATTCACCGGGTAGGGCTGCCAGAGAGACCCTCGGGCTATTTGTAAAAAAGTTGACGGAGTAATTGATCATCATGAGGCGGTGAACAATTTACTAGGGTTGGTACAGCTCTCGATAAAAAAGTACAAAACACTCCAGAATATTTTGCACCGCTCATTGAAGTAGTTTAGTCTCCAGTTTGCTTCTTAACGCCTAGTCTAATAGACACTAGCAAGACTTGTTAAGTACACATTTGTGCATAAATAATGTAATTCATTCCTATTGAATAATGCTTGGAATGATACAGCCCATAATGCTCCCACTGATGGGGCACAGGCTTCCTCTCTTCGAGAGAGAGTGGGCTGTTATTTTCCACTCGGGCCCAGTGCAGAGCTATCATTCCATAGCTCTTTTAAATTTATGTACTGCCTAAAACTTTATTAATTTAATATGTGTTTTCAAAAACATTCGTGATACCTCGTATTGAAGACTATATTAATTAGCTGAGTGTATCTTGTCGAAAATCTTCTATAACAACACTATTTTATTCACTCCCAAGAAAAACTGATTAAACCATTGTAGTTTGTACTCAAAATTACAAGTGACACGATAGTTCTACAAAGTGTTACAAGTGGAATGAGGGTTTCCTTAATATAATTTTCAGATTCGTTTAAGATTAATTTGCAATAAGACGTCAACATCGTAACGCCGATCTTATGAATATACATATGTTATCCGAACATGTGTAACATAAGCCTTGACATCAAGGGCTTTAGTTATCAGTTTCCAACACAGTGCCTAGGTAGGTTTCTATACCTATGTGTACTGGTGGGGCTACCCCTTTTCTGTAGTGCGTCAGGGATATTCGCAGATGCGCCTGTCGATTGGTTTTACGCAACAATGCGTAAAAGGTGCACTTCTCTGGTGCGCAGGGTGTGGGGCGGCTCCAACAGTGTCTTTTTTTTTTTCAGGATGGGAAATCATCAAATGACCCCTCCCGCTTTGGGTGGAGCGGAAGGGAGTGTCAGACTCTTACTGACTAAAACCCACCCGTGTTCCTTCCTTAGCCCTTTATGTTCCGGGCCAGCGGTAACCCTTTCGGACAATCCCGCTGACCTCCAACACTGTCTTAAACATGGTTGCGAGTCGCCTGGAATGTCTTTACGTGGGTCATGTTGTGCCGTCTCTCATGGGATGTCGCAACGGTGACCAACCATTGTTTCTTGTGTTTTTGTTTAGTGTATGTAGGTACCTACTTACTAACATAGTCGTAAGTTTTAATAACAATCTTGTTTGAGGCTTAGTTACTCCAATAAAGAAAAATTCTATTATATTCTCGCGATCATACGAAAGCGCTGTGCGCGCATGCTTGCGCGGGTGCGTGGCAGCCCCAGTGTCATCCTTGACGCGTGCGCCGGCCAGTGGGACTCGGCACTGATGGCGCACTGGCGCCTTCATGCCAGAGCAAGCGCCTGAATTCATCATTACTTTTTTACTCTTACTAACACTAGGCTAAGAACATTGTTACTAACAAATCTATTTATTCTATTTTATGTATTATATCTACAGCTGAATATCTACATACCTAATAACTAGAACACCGTAGTAGTTCATGTTGATATAAACAGACTATATAAATGTTTTGTTTTCCAATAAAGTTTTCGATTTTCCTTTCCTTCATAGATCCCGTAGATTACAAATCGTTTTGTTCATAAAAATCCCGCAGTACTGATTTAGCTTCAATATAACAGTAGGTTGAAACTTGAAAGTAAGGACGCAGGTCACAAATAGGCTATTACTGAAGAGGACACCAACATTTTATCGTTCAGTTTCTTTCAATTTTCTAAGAAAAGTAAAAGACCATGCAATTATTTCACGATATCTAAGAAACCATCTAAAGTAAATACTGTGACTATTGTTTAAAAAACTGATGATAAAAAAAGAACCTTTGATCATTTTCTTTTAGTGAAGTTATTTGTAAAAAACACAAGAAGGGTAATAATTAAATCATCCAATTTCAAAAGTAGGGCTTGTGGATTTTGTTTCTAAAAACCAGTAAAATAGAATAAGGTATAAAAGAGTACAGAACTACCTTTTTGATCTTTGAGCAGTTAGCATAAAAAAACACTGTTCTTTTTAAGCTTCTTAAATATCTGATTAGGCGAAATAAATAGAATTTTCAATGTTAACTAGGCGTTTAGTTACATTTCAAATGACGTCACTTTTGATAATTACATCTCCAACAGCGAAAAATTATTCAAAAAACTCTTTTACTTTTATCTTTGGTAAGCTAATGAATGAAAGATAAACAGGTCTTGTACCAATTAACTTAAGTACTCGTAAAGTCTGCAGTAAGTACAATTTTAAACAAACGAAGTTGTTGTAATTTTATGGTTCAAACTTGGTAAGCAAAAGCAAAAAATCTTTATCGATAGTCAGACTTGTATCGTTGCAATTATTTGTCTTGAACCTAAGCCTATTTATTAGCTGACATACAGATGCTCTACCAAACATCCAATAATAAGACTATAGCCATTACATCAAACCCCCACTTTATATGATCGATCTAAGCGAACGATGTAAAGACAGAAATAAAAAATATCGACGACAATATAACGTACGGAGCCGTAAACCGCGTCGTTCAACAAACACTTCGGTCAATGAACGATCAACCGCCTCTGCTAATTGAACGGCTTCGGATACCAGAAAATGTACGAATTATACGCATGTGCTTCTAATCATATATCGTTTTATTGAACGGTGACATTGACATAGTGACACACTTTCATAACATGATCTATTGGAAGAAACGAATGAACTTGGATAGGAAATCATTTGCACATTCTAATAGGTACTTCTAGGTTAAGTTTTTGGTCTTTCAATCTACAATTCTGTTCTTCATTTCGTTTGTTTCCTTTGTGATTCCCGATGCATTATAACTCATAGAAGCTACAAAATCATTCCCGAACGTTATAGGCATTTTATTTGGCCAACTTCCAAGAAAGTTTAGCGCAGGAAGATACGCGCACATACATTGAAAAGTCGTAGCAAGCCTGTTTACTGGACAAATTCTATCCAGACATAAATGTTGACTTTAAACTCAAAGTGAAAAATTGAAACCCATTTCATGCTCTAACAAAATAAATATTAAGTTTGTGACGTCAGCTGTTTATAGCATCGTAGGAGGCTTATTTATGTGATAGATATGTTCTATTTTCAAAGTCGATGTCCATTTTTAACGTTCATTTATCTCATTTTCTTCAATGTCAACTAATTTGACAATCAAATCCAATAAACTCAGCTTATTAAATTTCATAAAATTGGTATTCAATTGGATCGAACTTCAGATTACCATACTTTAGTTTGTGAGATTTATTTCAGTGATCCTATCAGGTCTACAATGTCGATTCTCTGAGATAGAAGTAATGGAACATATGCGAGCAATGACGCGGAAAAAAGAAAACTGAAGTGCGCTATTAAGATCGTTTACATAAGCCGGGACCGGCAAACATGAGCTCCTTCATGTGAGTGATACCGAGTGCCTTGCCTTTCTGTCGAGAGTGCATATATTAATACAGCATGATAAGCACTCTCGATTTATATCGGTACACAATAGCATAGGGAAGCCAGGCAATTTACTTCAGGGAAGAAGTTATTATTATTTGAGGAAGGTGTTTAAAAAAGTGGAAAGAATAGTCAGTTCGACTACGATTATGTAGGTACATATATGTAGAAATCATGATTCAGTTCATGCTTATTATGACAGTTTATTGTTAGATTATCTAAAATGTTTTGTATCTTTTGTAAAAGCTGGTTTATCAAAGTTCAAACCGATAGATTGTCCCCATTAACCATAATCCTTTAATCATACGCGCATTTATTTCAAAATATAGGTTGGCTTAGTTTTTCTGTGCCTTGCATCGAACCCACCACTCTGCAATAATTAATATTAGTCTCCAAGGCGAGATAAATTTACGGGAGAAGTATAGTAAAGTCGTTAATCTGTGCTAAATACAGAACCATGAGCATGGTGGGGAGTTTATGATTGAGTTATAATGTGCAAGCTGCTTGTGAAAATTAAACTTAGTGTAGCATCGGGCATTGATCGCTCGGTAGGGTCATTCTTATCTTATCAGACTTTAGATCTCCAATTCAACACACATAACACTGAATGTCCTAAAACACATATATACGCCATCTGCTACGATCTTTTTTATCTTAAATGTAACTAAAAATTAGACTTTTTAACATAGCTAAATAGAGGAATAGTTTTCATAACAGGCAATTAGGGAAAGATTACCACGAACATTTTTGCAAAGGACCAAATAGTAATTTTAAAATACAAAGTCATCTGTTACACAGAAGGCTTTAAAATATGAGATCTTTAGAGTGGGATTGTTATATCCCTCTCGACTATTCCAAGTCGACTTAATGATGTTCATGTACGTTCATACTGGCAAGCCTTATGCAAAGAGTGAAATGCATACAGTCCGCCAGGACACAAAAGCGCTCGTCCCACTGCAGCGCTGGATAAAGCGCCCTCGATTGTTATTCAGTAGCCGTTTAGCTATAGAACCGCTGACAGTTCAGTATCGCTTAAAAATTGACGCTATCTTGGTATCCTTTTTTTAATGACAGTGGTGTCGATTTCATTTTCACCTTGGAAGCTTTGAGACAATATTTAAGCAAACCTGCGTAATAGATGTCTTTTTAAACTCAATTGAACCTTGACCTTATTATAGTTTTAAAGAAAAACAGTTCAAAGTTTACTTTAGTCCTCTGGCTGAACCGCCCAATTATTTTTCAATCGTTCTTTACGGACCCATTAAAGATTATCTTAAAATGATTATAGTTTATTTCGTAAATGGACAAGTAACAGACACATTTCTATTTTCACATTTTTCACTTGGAAAAGACATCGACAATTGTATATTCCACAGTCGTTTATTAATCACTATCTGCGCCTCGCGGTTTTACCTGCATCTCCGAGTCTCGATCCCGTGGGAATAACGGGATAAAAAATATCCAGTGTCCCAAACCAGGTCATGATCTTCGCTTGTGCCAAATTTCGTTTTAGCGTGAAAACGTAACAAATAAACATATAACAAAAAATCAAATAATTTTCTCTCAATATTAGAAAAGTAAATGAAATCTTTTTCAACTTTGCCGTAATTTTTTAAAAGAATTACTTGTTTGTTAAACAGTAACGGTACGATCATCTGAAAGATTTTTAAACAGCTTTAAAATATGAAAAGTTGCTTAATTTTTTTACGTGTAACCGTTATGTATTTATCTACGTAAATGTTTCCTACTTAGCGCAACCAGATTTAGTCAGCGGTTCCCCTCTCTGATCGCTTGTTCATTCTAAAAGGGTTGTACTTCGCCAGCCATTAGAACGCCCTCCTAAACGTCTATTGTTCCACCGAAATATAATACATACATACAGGGAGATACCGTAACTGGTGCAGTTTCTTGCCCATTCTTCTCCATACGAAAACTACCTTTTGGAAGGGGCGACTAGAATCAATCAATTATTTTTATTATAATTTTTGACGTTCAAAAGTGCCTTTTTTGTGTCTATTTGAAATAAATGCTTTGACTTTGACTGAATTTGCGCCTAACATTGTAAGGGAAAAAGGAGTATGTGGTTTTGATATATTTTTCCTGTCTCCTGGTGCAGCGAGTGTGGAAGTTTTCTAAGTTTTACAATAAGTGAATAAAGGATAATGGCGAAATGTCGTCACAATCAATTAAGGCAGACAGGCGCGAGGCGACAGTGCGACGCGATTCTGTTAGAACAATTTGCATGAAGTTTTCATAGAAATTGTTCTGCTAGATTCGCGTTCGCCTGTCTGCGGGAGTCTTTACAGTTCCCAATATATCTGTTAAACGTAGTGATTACAAATATATCTGTTAAACGTAGTAATATACCTCTCCTACGGGCGTTTAATGAAATTACGGTCACTGCAATTCATTAAATCATAACATTGATTTGTCATCCCTATTGGAATATAATTGCTCTGTTGCTAGGGAGTATTTCTTCTATTTTTCTTGTTTAAAAACTAGGAAATAGTGAAGGGAGAGCGTTTTGGGACTAGCATGGTAATTGCGTAACTCACTAACAGTTCATTATTTATGTTCATTCGTTATTTATGTTGTTGAGCAGACAAATTTTTCGAACGTATGTATGAAGCAATGGATTATATATATATCACTAGCTGCGCCCCGCGGTTTCACCCGCGTAAATGTCGATTCCGTGGGAATATCGGAATAAAAAGTATATATATAATAAAGCCCATATGTTAATCCAGGCTGTCAGCTACCTCCATACAAAATTTTATCAAAATTGTTCCAGCCGTTTGAGCGTGAAGAAGCAACAAACATATAAACACACAAACAAACTTTCGCCTTTATAATATTAGTGTGATTCCTACAAAATGATTCATACTGTGACGCAATTAGAGTGCTTTTTTTTGCAGCTTTGGCTGATTCCATTGGCCTAATTTATGACCTTTAATTTTGATACCTCAGCAAAGTAAACTAAACTAAATTTACGAAATAAAGCAGGTAAAATCAGTGAGCACGAGTGGCCTAAAACATTACCTACGAATATATCCCACGGCCGTGCCTCCCTAATAGAGGGACAGCACGCATTTATGCCATAACAGATGTGATTTTAACATGAAATGGTGCAAATTAATTAAATATGGACGTACCTTCTTACTTTTTGCTGCTGGTAGGCAATCTGTAACAAAGAAATGTCAAATTAGAATGATTGGAGATTCGACACAAAAATACATTTGATGAAAACATGTTGTGTAACGTTTTTCATATTTTACCTACTGAATATTATAAATATGAAAGCTTGCATGTTTGTATGTTTGTTCCCCAATGACGCATAAATGGCTGGAGAAATTTAAATAAAAATTGGCACACAGGTAGATTAAGAACTGGATTAAAATGGAGTTTTCCTAGGATGCGAGGTAACAGCTAGTTACGTATAAAATACATTATGTTTCTAGACTAAATTATTTTTAAAGACGATTTCCTAGTATAACAGATAAGATATTCCTTCGCAAACACAATCAGCTTTGACAATGGTTGTGTACGTAATTAACAATTAAGTACACATGTAGGAACAATTGGTAATATTTAATGTTATGTTTCACTTTTTTTTTAAAAGGGGAGGGTAGCCTTTTCCCAGCAGGGGGACACAAAATAGGCTAAAAAAATTACTAGATACTGCACTGAAAGAAATAAGCAGTAAGTAAATAAAAATCTGCTTTAAACAGTTCCATATGAGCCTAACGTTTAAAACAGTATTTTTATTACTGATCCGAAAGCAGTTAAAGCTTGAGGCAAAATATTACCGTCATGAGAGTAAACTTTAACGTTTTCAGTAGTTAAAAGGTCACAAAATTAACTGTTTTATTCATTTAGTAATATCGTTCAAACCATTGAAATTTATTTAAATTACAGTAATGGTGGTTTTCCTTTTTTTTGTTGTTTTTTTCAGTAAATAGTATCTATGTTTAATCATTAAAAGTTGATGTTTTGTCTTTTACTGTTTTACAAACATTTCTTCTTACTGTATAAAGTCAGTGAGTCTTAACAAAGTGTGCTGTAGTAAGAAATTATTTTTTTCAGTGTGTGTTATCATTATCAACTAGTATTTGCGGTTTTGCTCCACTTTGTTATTTTATAATCATTATTTAATAAAGCCTTCTTAAGGCTCCTTCAAACAGGCGCGACACGCGATAAAATCGCGCGCGATACAAAAGCACCGCAAGCCACGCAACGAGCGGTGCCTTTGTGTTGCGCACGATTATATCGCGTGTCGCGCCTGTTTGTAGGAGCCTTTAACCTAAATGTAGAGAAGAGCAGTGGTGGACCAGTGGTAACGACTGCTTCTTACGAGTTGTAGTTCGTAAGTTCGAACCCTGACAGGCGCTTTACTTTGAGTAAATTGCTTCATCACTGCTGCTCTCAACACGGTGAAAGAAAACATCGTGAAGAAACCGGCATGTCCTTGAATCAACAACTTCGAAGACATGTGACATTTACCAACGCGCACTGGGCCCGTGTCGTGTGAGAAGCAATAGGTACTAATATTCCTGAAAACTTCAGCAAACCCTTTCAGGTACCTGTTTTTCAGTAACTTTAATAGGTGAACAACAGTTTTTACAATGCAGACATTAACCAGTCAGTTGATAATTATTTCCAAATGTTAACACTCCAACCAAATATATATGTATGTACTTATCATAATTGATCATTACAACGTAATTAGGTACGTACAAATCCTACGTAAGTTCCTGATAAGCCTATTTGAAGAGTATTAATATATTTCTCATTCATAATAACTCTCCTCCCTACGCAGCGTTTCATGGCCACCATTATTTCCCCATATTTAGGGCGAGGGCAATAACAGTGTTGACACTTCATTACCTACGCAGCGTAAATTTAATTTTCTCTAACAATTTTTTACGGAAATTAATATGAAGATAGAAGACAACATCAACAAGCCGGCTATTTAACGTTGTTTTTAAGGTGAATGCGCAGTGGTATACCGCGGAATTCAAATTTGCTTACGTTATTGCAATTTGCAGGTCAGTGGCCAGTGTCAGGTTGTATCTTGATCAAAATTATGATTATCGACTATAATACATATGTATGTATTTGCAGAATTATGGTAGGTAATTAAAATCATTGAAATATCTCTTTAAGTTAGATTTGTACCATAAGCACTTCTCCATAAGAGATTTGTTGTTATGGTACAAATCTAACTTAGAACAAAAAAAAATCTCAAATCTTACTTACATCTGTATTAATGATTCTAATGATTATAATTCTAAAGTAAAAAAGACAGCATTTATTTGATGGAATATCGTACATGTCGTATAAGTTAAAATCTCACTTCAAACTGTTCTATCTTCTTGTAATATGCCACCGCAAGCTAACATGATGTTTAACAAGATTCAGCTCTAATAAAATCAAGCCCCGGACCGTTAATGGGAAACTAATTATGATTCAAGATATTAAACATCTTGTGCACGTATTCTAAATGGAAAATCCTACGTAAACGTTACATATAATGTTTATTGTATCTGTATGTAAGGTGGATAGTGGTAATTTAATGGTAATTACGATAAAACATTGGGATTTTGCAAAAATTCCAAGGCAGGTAAGCACAACCTAGTTAGATTATTCATCTGTTCATTTTAAATAATATTAGCGAATGAGCCCTGCTTCGCACGGTTTTTAGGATTTGACTAAACATCAAGATTCCTTTATTATTAATGGCGAAAACCGCATCGACGGTAGCGTGGTTTAGAAGAACAACACGGTCAAACAGACTGACACGAAAATACTTAAATTTATATTATGTAGGTATAGAAAGAAGAACCTTCACTTTGTGCCTAATTATAGAATTTGTAGTTACGTAAACAGCAAACAGGCCGTTGCTAGAACCCTAAAAAGCTTTTTGCTAACGTAGGTATAAACTCTTCTATTAAAATAAGTACTTACTTACTTTAATAGAAGAGTTTATAAGGCGTACCTAGATACTTACCTATGGTAGGTGCTTACCTAGGTACACCTTATAACATTTTATGAGAATTAACCCATTCCTAAAAAGCGTTAACTGAATTAAGTACTACTTTGTTTTAATTTTAGGCAACTTCAAATGCTGATTCATAAAAAGATAGAGTTTTCATTATTCATGAAATTTTCGTAGAAGTTACCCAGCGTTATAATTAATTAGAATCTATTATCTATTTATGTGTAATTTGATATATCCATTAGGATAACTAACTGAAACTACTAGGTAACTTAATAAAATGTTCGGAAACGATGACTTAGAAGCAGAACTACTATTTAACTTATATTGACCGTATTTATTTTGAGCCACAATTGTAAAATCGACTTAATTTCAATAAAATTTGGTAACCTTCGAAGAGTGTCTATTACCATTGTCCTTTTGCTTTCAGTAGAATAATGAAGTTATTCTTTTACGAGTACCATCGTATTGTTTATTGAGTGTTTTTAATGTAAACAGTGAAATGATAAGGGCTTCTTATGTTATTATAATTGTAAATATGCAAAGTGAAAGTATCATAATCCGCTGAATATATGCGTCGTCTTGCCTCGTAGGCGGCAACACGTTTCCGATGGCCTTCAAAATCTTCCAAAGTTCATGTCTATTACATTTTGTCACTTAATCATTAGACATGAATCATGACCCATGGAATTATACCTATAGTGCGGCCGTCGAGACAATGCTTTCCTGACACCTGTCAATGCGACAATTCTAGTTACAATTATAGAACAAATTCGCAAAAACGTATTCGTTTATATGAAAGTGACAGGTGTCAAGAACGCATTCTCTCGTCGGCCGCAGTGTAGTAGGTGAAGTTGGGTAAAGAAAAATATTTTTGAGCGTGTCTTAGTAAGAAATCTATTTAGTTTTTACGTATAAAGTGACTATAACATACATAAATAGAAATAAATAGTTGCTCAGAAATGCCTGAAGACTTACTTCTTGTTGTTCTTTGGTTTCTAAATTGTTTACGAAGTAGAAAACTCTCAGTTTTGATTACCTTTACCCCGATGGTTTGACCTCACGTGGGTAAAGGTCAAGAATGTTTCAAAACGTTCGACGTTCATGTAATGACCTACTATTAAACCCACCCCTTTTTTATTTGCCTAACAAATGTTTAACAACTGTTTTCATAATTTTTCAAATGGATTAACTATTTGACGAACTGGTCAATTTAACATGACGTATGTATGTGTTGTTGATAAGCTTTAACAGGCGCTTTTAAATTTGTCAAGGAGTTCCTTCTATAATAACAAACCAGTAAATTTTTGTTTGAAAATATTTCTTACTACAAAAAGCATTTATCAAACCAGTACTAGTAGGATTATTCCGACTTAAATCCTCAGTCGACCGCCACTTCACGCTATGCTGTGTTTCGTGTGTAGGTAGATCTTTCAGTTTTAATCAAGCTGTGCGCTGAACGCGGAGATATTTTGTCCGTATCTAACCGACAGATCCCCACATACACTAATTTCTAGTTTGCATTCGCTCGATATAGAAGTAACCTCGCACAATTCATTCACAGTTATAACCAAGATTTAATCAAAATTAACCCTTTGCTAATAATATCTAGCTAACTTGACCTTCTAATTGCTAATTTCATGCGTAAGAATTAATGAAATATGTAGGTGATATAACATAAAACGTGTTTTACTTGATTGTTTTTTTACTGAAAACAAATCTACCGTATGGATACTCATGCCTTTTAGGGATTACAAATTAATTTAAATTCACCAAACCCTTTACAAGTAACCGGATATTATACCTATAAGTAATATTATTTAATGGATAACTCGCACAATGGTTGCGTACTGTGAACTGCAGTTACAATTCTCAGAATAATGATTACAATAGAAATCGTCATATGTTATGACAACCGTAGACAGGTTGGTCATTGGCTCATTAGAGTGCGCGCAAAATAAGTGTTTTTTATTCCTGGAAACTAAGGCGTCTATGACAAAAAAAGTAATATGTAAGTAATATGGTTTTTCGTCTACAGATATTATCGCTATCGAAATAAGTTCCCCTTTCTTTTGTTTTAAATATTAGGAACAATAGCCAACTGTCTAATTCCAACGCCGATTGACAGAAATTCTGAAGTTGGTAAATATATCTAACAAACAACAATGTATAAAAGTTTCTGAAAAGAAGATGTGAACATGTAAATATAAATAACAACATTGAATAAATCATTACTAACCACAATACAGGGTAGTAACCATAAATTCAGTACCTACCTACCTGATTCTGAACCCCGCTGCGTTGAAGTTTTTCGTCTACGTACCTACGGCATTTCAAACGAACTTTCAAGCCCTTGTTTTTTTGAAATTAATGAACAAAAAGGTCTAAAACCTAAGAACATTTTCGAAATATCTTATTTATAAAAAGATAACTGGAAATCTGTTTCTATGTAAAATTTAAAATCGCTCTAATTTTGCTGTAACACTATTTTTCGAAAATGTTCTTAAGTAACTTCTTAGACCTTTGTATCTTGCTTATGTGTATGAAGTTTCAATAAAATCTGTTCATTCATTTCGAAAAACAAGGACTTGAAAATTTGTATGAAATGCCGTACGTCGTAAACGCTCTTAAAGAAAAAAATTGCTGTGCCATACACATTGACCACGTAGGTATGGCACTATTCCGTGAAAGAGCAGATTTTTTTTTTAATAATTGGTTAAAACATTCTGCGCTACGTCTAGAATCATGTGCTGAATTCGTCGTTTCAGTTTGCGCGTCCATGACCCTACCACCAACTTACACGCATCGAAAAAAGTTATGAATGTCGTGACGTAGGTCACCATTGAAAATGTTTGCTCGAATTCAATCTACAAGTTGAATATTCATAAGTATTAAGTGATTACGGTGGGTCAGCGACAAATTTGTTTTAATCAAACGTGACTAATCATACATTTAATTTGCTGAAGACCTATTTGTTTTGCCAATTGCGTGGCTGTTCCGAGTTTCTGACCTCGTGTGTAACGGGCTCGATTTGTTGCCGATGTTTTGTTTGCCATAAATTAAGGTGTTTTTAGAATACTTAGGTGTTAAATATGTTGGAAATTCTTGTTGTTCTTTTGTTTGGTTATTAACAGAATTTATTGTTTCACTTTTGATATACCTACATAATGGTCGTAAGTACGGCAGTAAATTCTGAAATTCTTCATGGCACGAAAACCGTATTTTTTCTATCAGAAGTCGACTTAGAGGCGTGTCGGTTATGAATATAAATTCAATTACGGAGCAACCTGTTTTTGTCTTGTAGATAAAGTTCCTAACATTTTTTCATAAATTAAAAATGTACCAAAGGCTTTAGTAATAAATAAACCCAGATGATTGCCGGAAAGCTCTGGGCAAACTTTTAACGAAGTGATTTCTGTGCAAAATAAAGTTTGTTACCATTCCAACTGGTTCTACTATTACTGTAAAACATTTATGGCATATTAAAAAATATATTTCTATATAACGGTGACTGGTCCCTCGTTTTTATGTTTTCGTGTTATGAAAATCGTTTATTTGAATCTATGCAACTACCTTGTTGGTACCTATATACACAATATCTGTGTGGTCGAGGGTATGAGCTCCATATTTGATTGTTTTAAAAGTCAGTATAACTCCTGCTGATTGTGCCCAAAATATCTCAAAGGCAGAAAGGTAAGAATTGAGTGGATGCCATGAAATTAAATTTCCTTTGAATTCGTTACAGGATGTAACAAGCGGTCGCACCGGATGAGTGTCAACAATAAGCCGACAAGCTCTGATCACTGTGTAAATTCGAATTACCTTCTATTTATCTTCTACGTCAGTGAAATAGGGCTTTTCTAACACAAACTTAACGCCTGTAATCCCTGAAAGGTTTGGCAGAGTTACTAGAAGTTGGTACAATATTACACGAGTTATATTTAAGTCCCATGTAATAGAGGACTAGCTTATTGGCTTCAAGTGGCCACAAATCCAGCCTCCGTTCTGCAGCTAAGAAATCCCTGATGGAAAAACCCAATAAAAATTTGCTGGGAATCGAACCCAGGATCTCATGCCCAGCATTATCGGTTGCGGGCCACTAGAGTAAAGAGGTAACTTTTTTCCGGAAATAAGTGAACTTTGCAATCACACGGTAGACACGTGTCAGTAATGATTCTCGTGCTATATTGTTATACAATCAACGTAAATGCTGTGAAACAAGTGATTATTTATTTATTACTTCAAGAACATAAATGTACAGAGGCGCCTTCTTAATAAATTCACGGGCATAGATAACCAAAGAGTTTATAAGTTCCCGGAAAATATTAAATAAGTGGATAATCTAGAAGTAGTAAGTAGTTTATGTTGTTGTTGTTGTGTGTGTTGTGATGTTGTTGTTTACTTCATATTGAATGGCAACGATAGTCAAGTTTTGGTATACATTTTGCTTTCAGCACGTGAAATTTTTGGTTTCCCGGAATTCGGTCAGCTAAACAGAGAGTTAAAGCTCCTTTCAAAGCGTATATTTCCCACAGAGAAAACGGGTAAGACACAAGTGAAAATCTAATTAACTGTGTAATTGAAAAAACACTATTTTTTGTGTATCGTATTTATGCTGTTTATAATTGAAATAAGTTCTCCACTATTGTTATATACAGGGTCCCATTAAAATAAATGGACATATTTTAACACAGCGCTCAGTATATATCGTAAATCGTTACACATATACGTCACAGATAAGATCAATCTATAACAATTGGTTCGGAAACAGCAATAAGGAAACAACCTTTTGATTTCCGTTCATCGGGGAAATGTTACACATCACACCAGTTATACTATATAATAATATTGAACATTTTGATAATGTGTTGTTTTTACTTATCTGTATTTATACACTTTATTGTACATAAAATATACCGGATAAAATTATATAATGTACAATGGACAGTTTTAACGCACAAGGCGGTTTGAAAACTTTTACTTTTTAAAAGACTTTTCAGTTAGTTAATATTCCTATTTTTTCTGTATTTTTTTCGCCTTCAGCTGCATCTAGCTTTATCGCATAATATGCTATTTCATGAACATGATTATTCATGAACACTAATGAGTCATCTCTTTACATTGTTTTAACTTTCCCTTGTCCAAGCTGTAAACATGGACTTTTCACCGTTCTCAAGAAATGAACACAAATATGTATGTACTTGGACAATGCAACAAAAATACTTAAATGTATCTTCCTTTCGTGTTTACAGTACAGGCAAGTAGGCGCCTACCTATCCTTAAGATTAGAAGAGTGATGTCGAAAATAAATGAGATAATCCACTTAACTCATTGATTTGTCTTCATTATTGTTGAAAGGTCCGTCACCGATTGAGACTTGAGACCCCCCGAAAATTACTCCAATCAAAGTCAAACCGTAAGGATTACTAACTCATGATAAATTTTCAAAGTCTTATAAGAGTACCTATATTTTAAAAATTTATTACGTTTCAAACTTCAAAATGCCAATCAATAACGAGAAGTCAAGTCGTAGAAATGAGGATTAATTGTTAATAACTAGAAACATTTTCACTGCTGGAGTATCGAGAATCTTCGCGAATGTAGGCCGTTAAATTTGCGCGTAGGCACGTCACGGGCTCTTAGTGAAATACTCCGCGTGATGTGCAAACAAGTGCTGTTGTTTTATTAGGACGAGTTTAAACATGAAGACAAAACAAATTTTGTGAAGAGATCATCAATAGAAGTGGAACGTTGCGTTGACTTCCAAAGTTTAAACAGCCTCGCGACACGATATTTTAAGTTTGTTCAACGTACTCACTGCTGACTAGATTTCAGATCAAAGATGAATAACACTATCTACTACCTACCCTTCAAATCCGGATATTCAAAACTTCCAACCAACTATCAAGGCAAAATTACATAATATTTTGTTTATTTTTTCAAATGATTATGGTAAATAACTTAACGTTAGAAACGTCAAACACAGCCGCCTTGGCTCGTGGGCGGCACGTTGTACGATCCGACACTGGCACGATTATGGAGTCTACGTAGGTAAGTATTTACATATTATAAACAGAACGTTACCGACAGAAAGTAGAAGTTATAGTAATTTTATTTATATAAAGTAGACAATCTACACTGACGTATCGGCGGAAGTATGTGAAAATATTTAGAGGAAAACAAATGATAAATTCATGTTGCACTTTATCCGGACCATTATCCATTAGTTAAATTATCAGTTCCGCAGTGCCAAAACTAATTCGTATCTAAGTGAGTCATTGTGCTAATCGTTTCACGTTTAGTTGATCTCCACTTCATTACATCAATGTGTACTAAATAAGAACAATCGACCACTATAAAGCTTAAAATGTCGAAACGATGACGTTATAATAACCCATTAACCTAACAGCCAATGGTGACGCAGCAAAAAAAAAGATGGAGTCATAACAAATGACGGCGGAACTCTATATTTCCGCGACAGTGCGTCGGACATGTGCCAGCGACGGACGCGACGGTGGACGGTGACCACAACCGACGGGCTATTGAGGCACGCCGCAAATCGATCAGAAGCACGTCACACAATGACTGTCGCAAACAAAGATACGAAACTGAATGTGTCGACACGACGACGTTTAGTGTAAACTTGCATAATAGAAGCCCTGTAGCGAACATATTGACCACAGCGAACGCAAAAGAAGAAAAAAGTAGCAGCTCGGACAAAAGAATACACGCACAATAAACGTACACCTTCCACATTTGATGGATAACCATACTGTTTAACTATAAATATTAATATTTTTTTAGGAAATGTCCACTTCAGCCCACAATTAAAAACATTTCGTCGTGTCCTTCATTTGACGAAGTATGACATAAAATGTTTGTTACAAACAAATTCCACAAAACTGTCCTTGTTTCATAGCTCTGTTACGAATATTTTACTACAGTGCGTTCGCAAAACTAGCTATGAGTCGTACAACTATGTAGTATCTAGCTCGAATATGTATGCCACAGTTGTTAATAAATCTATTATGGGATGAACTATTTTAACTATTTTTGACATTGTAACAAATCCGAATGTGCGAAAACTCATGATATTAACAAACTAGGTGAAATTGAGGCGTGGCCGAATAAGACTAGACTATAATATAAAATTTACAGAAAAGGCCTTTGACAAGAAGAAATGTTCAGGATATTTTCAAGATGAAAAGAAGTTTAGTTAAAAGTTTACATTCACAGACTCACTAAGGTTATATATAAGTTTACAAGGTTCCCACTGCTGGGACACAGGCCTCCTCTCTGTGAAAAGGAATGGGTCATAATTCACCACGCGAGCTCAGTGCGGGTTGGTAGATGTCACATATCTTCGAATTTTTGGTACTAAGAAATGCCGGTTTCCTCACGATGTTTTCTTCACCATTTTCGAGAGACTCACATAAACGATGCAAATCTATAAGCACCATCTATAAACTTTAATAGCCCCTGTACAAAACTATCTCAAAGAATATAAAAACTTTAGTATCCAGGTAAACAATTCGGTGTCACGTTTCGTGAACGCACCCGTAGCCATGACTGTTCTCTCTACAAAGCTGTTTGCCGGACACGGCCTCTCATTATCCTCCTACTAGTGGTCGAGTGTAGGCCAGCCTCTTTTGTTAAGGCTTCCATAGGACCTCTTAAAGTCTCAATGTACATACATCGAACGAGATACCGTGTCATCGAACAATGGAATTCGTTATAATACATAGGTATATCTTTGGACGTATAGGTACTGATTATATCGTGCCCCTTTTATTGTCTGAAGTCAGTAGTAGATGTCGTTTTGTCGGCGTTCGTGAAATATTTTTATGAAGCAAGGTTTCTATTCTGGTTATTATACTGGTTCGTGCAAAACTTTGCTTTTCTGCTAATATTTCTGTTGAAAGGTGTTGAAATTTTGAAGATAGCTAGTTTTTGTTTAATGAGCGTTAGGAAAGTTTAATTTCAAAAAAAGGTTCCTCAAACTAATTATTTTTACCCAAACGATAACACAAATCACAATCTTATCATACTCAGTTCTTTCTTTATTGTTAAGAATGAACCCTCTAAATTGTTTTATTGTTATAATTCGCGTCGCGGCGCCTAAGATGAACATAATAAATTTTAAGAAACAAGTTACAAAACAACAAAGAATAAGAAAAATGTAGACCTGCGTAATTTTATTTTGGAACTTCTTAGTACCTAATAATTTTCCGGCCGTCTCAAGGCTTAAACTGACATAAAGGACGTGACTTCTTAATCTGGTTTCGTGCATTGGTTACAACTCTTTACAAATTAAAAAAAAGTTTGAAAAAGTTCGTCCTTGTTATTTATTCTTCTGTTACCATTGTTTATTGTTGTCATTTTTGGTACACGAGGTTTTAGTTTATCGACATTTACTGTCGAAAAAATAAAACCTTACGTAAAACCTAAAATCTCGAGTGTGTTTAGAAGTCTAACAGTCTAGTGAATGTAAAAGTCTAGTTCTTAGGTTTTGTTAAATTTACTGACCTTGTGATGTGTTTTTAAACGGTTTTATTTAGCTCACCCCGTTTGTTTTATTATTTATTCTTGGGTCATATTTAGTAATTCAAATTTCACCCTCTTCCTGTCAACCGATTAATCTGAAATTTTTAGAAACTACAGTGATTATTTACAGTGTTAGTAAAGTTTTGCATATCTCCTCCCACAAGTCTTGTAAGAGGGACCTTTCTAGAGAGTATCAGATATGAGATTAATTGATATAATTACAACGATCCCGACCTCTAAACAAGAGAATATTAAGTTGAAAAAAATTATATAGGTACACGACGACGCTACGTTTAAACACCTCATTTTCTAACGTTTCTAAAACACATTTTCCAGGGTCGTAAACCGAAGATTCCACTAAGTAATCAAATGCACGTTAGCATGAAATATCATTAGAATTTTATGATAATGAACGAAATAGTGTGATACGTGTAAAAGCTTTTTTAAGTGCATATCAGAATGCATACAAGAGTCAGATTAAATGCCTGAGCGTCAATGAAACTGTAAAATAACTTTACTGCCGTCCGGTGGGGCACAGGAACGCATAATTTCACCATAAAACTGAGTTTTATTGTCAGCAACAAGGCACAACTCTTTACAGTTTACTAAACTGCGGACGTAACGCCTGCAGACGAATGGAATCTTCATATTTTATATCGCCAACGTTTTACATGGATATAAAAAGTTCTGCAGTAACAGCGCTCTAATATATATTTATAAGAGACGCCGTGTGCGAAATACGTCGCAACTAATCTAAGAGTAAACGTTCATATTTAGAAAGTAGGATACATCCTTGATGGGCCCAGGGTTAACCTCGGTTGTTCCAGATTGTGTACAACCCAAAAGTTTAACAACTCAGTACGCATAATATTCGTGTTACTACTGGAATTGAATCGGGTTTGTCACTCCGCATCAATTTGCACGAGGAATGACACGGAATCGGGACCCAATAGTCTTTATTCGTTTCATGTCACCGTCTTCGTCACAGGTTATAACGTGTTTCACCTTGAATCTTCACTCAAAGGAATTTTATTTTCGCCCCCAGTTCAGAAAACTTTTAAAATATTTGGCAACTTGGGAACTAGGCCAGACGTAAATCTTGTTTTTCCCTTTTCTGAGAAATAAAGAGTGTTGCGTGTACTTAATTTCAAGTAAAAATTATAATTTTCCAATAATAAGATTTTCATTGTTTACGACAGGCCGTAGACAAATTATTTCTCCAAACAATATCGTATGCATTTGTTCTTCAGAACAGAACACCGCAAGAACTTAGAAAACAATACATGTATTAGACATTACACTAATAAATGGTCATAAATGATCATATTTTTACAAAGGCTTACAAGGATCTTATAAAACTCAACGTCATGCTGACACATTAAACCTAAACTTTTTTGTTACGTTCACATAAAAAAGTTAAAGCTGCTATTATCTATTTTACGTTCTAACGTGATATTCACTTTAAAATAACGTTCAAGTATGTTACAGGTTATTAAACCACCTTCACACAACAACAGTTAAGTTGTTTAGGTGCTTGCTACGCCGTAGCGCCTCGTAGCACGTTTTTAGATCCTCGTAGCTGGATCTAAAAATGTGCTACAAGGCGTAGCCTCGTAGACTTGGTTAGCAAACCAAGTGACTCGCGTCGGCCAGTGGACTCAACTAGTGGACAAACAAAGTATTAAATGAAAGCTTTAAAGCAAAGAGTCTTGACATTTATGGAGAAGCTCTTGCCATTATTACACGCGACTCCGTCGAGTATTAAATTCTACATTTTGGCAAATAACATTTTTTTGTACTGTTAGAATCTTCTTGCTTCTTTTATAGTTTGAGTAGTCCAGTTCATCTTATTTTAATGTACGTAATACCATTTTTGTTCCTAATTACCACAATCGAGATTTTTTTTTGTACAATGTTTCAAAACTAGAAATAAATAAAGATTCACATGTATTTGAAATAATTTGAATAGCGAGTTATGACCTTTAACTAACCGCAGAGCGCTAAAACCATTGGAAACATTACCTAAACTTCCGAACGCGTACTCATCAAGTACTTAATAAGCGTTAGTACATCCATCGCGGAGCACAAATCATATTTGGATGAGTGAGAATCGCATAACGTTCATCAGTGTACCACAGAATCTACTCGGATGAAGTGAAGTGTGACCGCAGCCTTCACGCTTATTTAATAACTATGTAGTTGGCCGCGACTTTGTTCAAATAACAGCTTTAGTCCGTTAGACTTCAGAGATATGTAGATTCGGAAAACCATATCTTAGTGGAAGGTTTTACTTAGGTGTGTGCGTAGAAGTGCTACGCAAAAATCGGCGCGTATAGATGCTATTCACAAATTGGCGCATGAATGTGCTAAGCACTAATGAACGTAGAGCTGCTACGTAAACTTTCAAATTTTTAAACACTTCACTTATTTTTTTTTTCTTTTGTGGTTTCTTTGAGCAGAGGGGCAATATTCTTAATAACATTCGCATTCTAATCTATCTCAAATCTGTCAAAAAATACCTCTGATTTTCTTACATTTTTAACAAGTTTTTAACAATGATTGTCGCTGAGAAGAGATTTTCAACTTTTATAATTACGGGAATGGGCCTTCTGTACTTCAGACTGTCAGTCACGGAACTACCTTTGTATCAGATATTGATTAGAATACATTCGACTGCACATTGATTAAGGGGCCCAATAAATCTAATGAAACTGGTGTCAAATTAATCGCCGTTCGCTCAACTGTTTTAAACAGACAATTGTAAACAACAAATGATTAATGTGAAACATTAATTTTCACGAACAGAAACTTAACGCCTATATGAGGGATTGGTCCATATTGGCTCAGGATAGAGTTGAGTGGCAAAAGGAAAAGGAAGCTTCTGCCCTGCAGTGTCAAAATCACAATACAGGCTGGTCTTATATACAGGATGAGTAAAATATCGTGGATCAAACGAAACAGGGCGATAGTTGGAGTTATTTGCAGTAAAAAATATCTTTATGGCCCTAACTTGATCTTAAGAGTTATGAAAATTTGAGTGTTTTTTTAAGTGAGGTCCTAAAGTTACATAATTAGGTAATTTTTCGTGAGACATAAAATATATTGAAACACCGGTCAAGAGCGAGTCAGACTCGCGAACCGAGGGTTCCGTATTGTGAAACGTGAAATGTTTTAAATTTTCATCGGCGAGGCCTATATTCGTCAGAGAATTTCAATACTGCGGTGTAGAATATTGCCGTTTTAGGTCAGCGCCATGTCTTGACCGATAGTGGAACTACTGTAATTTTTGTTGATTTCTAAAAAAGTGTGCTATTTAGAGACTATTTACATAAACTTCTATCACATAGAATAACTTCAGATTTTTCTGCAAACTTCTGAGATAAGGGGGGAAAAACTATGCGGTCTAAAACAAAAAGAAAAAATGTTTGAGAATGTGCAAACATCGCTCTTTCATATGCTACCCCACATGCCCTAGTAGCCCCTCATCGATTTCAAAGACCCCCAGTCCATGTTGCGAAAAATATACATTTTTATTTCTTTCTTATTTGCAAAATAGTTGGGCAAATGTCATCTAAAACTATTCCCAATTTCAAGTTGATAGCATTAGTATCTTGAGATATCCAGCTGTGACAGACGGACAGACAGACAGACTGAGTCGCACCAAAAGGGTTCCTTTTTACCGTTTTTGGTACGGAACCCTAAACAGTGCCAATATTTATGAAAATACTTTTTTTTTACTGCAAATAACCCCAACTATCGCTGTTTCGTTTGATCCACGATTTTTTACCCACCCTGTGTAAATATTATATTATTATTATATACATTTTAATGGTCGTTGATTACCGTTCGTAACATACTGAGATTTATGTCATCATTATCATCATCCACACCCACTGCTGCACATAGGCCTTTCTTTTAATATACCAATCCTCCCGCCCCTTTTTTTTTTTTCGCTGAGAAATGATATTACGCATCTCCGCTCGTCGGGGGACGACCCGGAGTATGTGGGACTCCCTGCCAAGGTGGCAGTCTCAGACCAATAAAAAAGTACTTTTTTCTAAGGTGGCAGGTCTAAGGTGGCAGTATACCCACTAACACTCAGCGGTGTTTCCTCGTCGCCTTGATGGGGGGTCATGGGAATCCGGCTCAGCCTTTGCGTCCACAATCCCCCCGGCGCATGTCCGCCTAATTGGCGGGCCCCGCATGTTCCCCCGGCTGGGGGGCTACGGGAATGGCCGGGAACACCTGGCCATTCCCGTCCGGCAGTGGTGGAAGCCTGTGCAATACTGGCGAGGGTGTCCCCGCACCTGTCGCCTACTGGCTTCCACCTGCGAGGAGTCGGAGGTGACTGTCATACTGACGTCGTCTTCGACCCCTCCTCCGCCTTCGGAGCGGCGCCGCGAGAGGGTCTTCCTTCCGCGCGCGCTCCGCCGCCTCCTAATCCTCCCGCCCCTGTGCCAGCCTCATCCAGGTTCTACCTACGATGTTAACAATGTCGCCCACCCATCTGCCTGACGACCGACATTTCATTTTCCAGTCCCTGGACGCCACTCGGTCACTGCCTTACTCCACCTGTCATCATGCCTTGCCAGGTGTCCGGCCCAACTCCAATTGAATTCCATAACTCGTTTTCCGATATCGAAAACCTTCGTACGTCTGCGGATCTCGACGATTGTGACTCGGTCTATAACCCTTATGCCAAGCATGGAACGCTCCATGAAAACATAAAAACAAAAGGTTGTTTGATTTATGTCATAGCTTGCTTTAAAGTCATAGCACATGATTGTATCAAATCGGAAAGGGTTCGGCAAATAGGATATATCAAATTTATATCAAATAGGATCTATCCTATCAGTTTTATCTGCACTTCACAATCTTTGTCGGGCCGCTAACTATGAATACAGAATGATTCTCTATAATTGATGGTATGGGTAAATAAACTACGAATGAGCGCTGGATTATTGTTGAAAACACTATTAATTATTGATACTACTATAGCTGATGAACTATTATAAAACTTGAAAGCCGGTAACTTTTGTACTTTCTATGTTATATGATTATTGTGAAAGTATCTAAAGTAACCTGTATGATACTACTTTATGATTAAAACTACGTTTATTATTCGCCATCTTTCATAAAAAAAATACGTTAGAATGAATTTAATGTTGCTGTGTACTTTCGGTTTCATTGTCCATCAAAATAACAAAAATTAATTAATTGATCTTTTCAATTAAAATTGCAAAGAATAAGCATCACCATACAACGTGGCAGTACTGTCAGCCTTTTGTTCATTTTTCTATTGACAGCGATGCGAACGAATTTTTTGATGCTCTATGATTCTTTTCTCTATTTTTAATTTTATATAGATGTACATATTATTATTAATATTATTTTAAGTCTGTTAGCTTCTTCTTCTTAGCGTGTCGATGGCAAAAATAGCATGCGAAAAAATAAATATCGTTTATTAAATATATTTGGGCCAAAATTCAGTAACGTTAGCTCATATATTATGTAAATATTATAGTCTTTATTTGAGTTTTTATCTATACTTAAAAAACCGGTCAAGAGCGAGTCGGACTCGCGCACCGAGGGCTCCGTACCATCATGTTTTTTTATTTTTCATCGGCGAGGCCTATATTCGGCAGAGAATTTTTCAGTTAACACTGTGCACTGCGGTGTAGAATATTACAGTTTTATGTCAGCACCATCTCTTGACCGATAGTGGAACTAATGTAACTTTTGCTGATGATTTCTGAAAAAGTGTGCTATTCAGAGACTTCGTTTTATTTTTTCTGTCATCTTTAAATAAACTTCTATCACATAGAATAATTTCAGATTTTTCTCTTTGCAAACGTCGGAGATAAGGGGGGGAACGGTACTTATTTTTTTTTACATTTTTCATCATAACTCGAAAACGGTGCGACCTAAAAAAAATGTTTGAGAATGTGCAAACTGCGCTCTTTCATATGATACCCCACATGCCTTAGTAGCCAAACTTCGAATTTTTCAGATCCCCTTTCAGTCTGTTGCAAAAAATATACATATACTTTTATTTCTTTTTTATTTGCAAAATAGTTGGGCAAATCTCATCTAAAACTATTCCAAATTTCAAGTTGATAGTATTAGTAGTTCTTGAGATATCCAGCTGTGACAGACAGACAGTCCCACCATAAGGGTTCCGTTTTACCATTTTGGTATGGAACCCTAAAAACGTAAAACCATTCAGGACTTTACAAAAGTTTACATCCATTGTATGAGCCATACCCATAAAACCAGGAAGTTACAACCTTACTGCAAACTAATCTACTTTACTGGATTAAAATAGTTACCTAACAATGCGCGCTCATACCAATCGCCCCAATCACTAACTACTCCGGATTACATTAACCTAATTGATCACTGAAAACGAAGGTACAAATACTAATACTAGTTTGTACTAGTATTAAGGCTCCTTCAAACAGGCGCGACACGCGATAAAATCGCGCGCGACACAAATGTACCGCAAGTCGCGCAACGAGCGGTGCATTTGTGTCGCGCGCAATTATATCGCGTGTCGCGCCTGTTTGTAGGAACCTTTATCCCTATAACCCTAAATGGAAGCACGGGGACTAATTAAATATAGATTTGGAACAAGTAGAAACCTGAAAGTCGTAGGCTGTCTTATAAAGACTGTCAGTTAGTTAGTCTTGTAGAAATCTGAGTGTTAAGTATCCGTTACTATAAATCCATCTCGTTGAGTGTGGCTGTTTAGGTATGTAAGATTATAATAATTTATTTATTGACACCAAAAATATTAACATGACCATATTGCGTAAAAAAATTGTAGGCTATAATGAAAATAATACAACATGAGTGAGCGATTCTTTCTTGCCGATTCAAGTCATTGTTTTACCGTTTTGTCCACTATAATCGAGTCACCGTGTTTTAGTCCAGTTTGTAGTAGTCTATATATATAGACTACTACAAACTGGACTAAAACAAGGTGACTACACCTAATATATATTAGGTACTCCATTATTCTTTAATGAGAGCATCTGCAGCCGAACTAGGTAAAGAACCTGTATCTCGGCATACAGGGTCATACCTCTCTGAGAATAGACTGGATTTTTAGCCAACTTTTACAATTTTGTTGGTTACAGTTTATAAACGCATCCACAATAGGTACCTTCAGAAGCAAAAAGAAAAATATCTTTTAGTAGATACCTTTAAACGGTATGATCTAACTAGACGTTGATCTCAAAACATTTGCAAACAGCAAAGATGATCACAGGTAACAGCAATGGAAATTTATCTGATCATAACTATAATTGAGGAAAAAATCCTCAATTATAGATATATTTAGTATTCAGTAAACACGTATGTACGTCAGTATGTATTCAGTAATCTTTGTTCAGTTAGTAATACCTGAATAAAGATTTTCATCTAATAAACCCTACATTTAGGTACAGACGCCAGCACATCAAGCTACCCGAAACTGTCTTTTCCCAATCAACTTTGAACCTTATGCTTATTAGCGAAAAGTTGAAAATCTATTAAATAAATTTGGCAGTTTGTAGTAGCATGATATGCTGGCATCTGTACACAAGCTTACTACATAGGTTCTTGTTTATAAGCTCAGATAAAGGACATAAGGTGACAAATAAAATAAGCCAACCGTTACTAATGAGAGGTTGAACACCTGGCACAGATTACCTACTAATATAATTTGGGTAGAATATTTACCAGACGAAAATATTGACTCGAATTTCGTCCGCAAAGTAAGGGAGCTTTACATTTACGACAGATGCATGCAGAGAAGGAAATAAATATTCCCTTCTGTTTAGATGTCGCAGAGATTTGTGTTGTATTCCAGCCTTAATCCATTGGAATTGGAAAAATAATTAATCCAACAATTCCAAAGTTGGAACATAGTCTTCCGAGATCCATGCGATTACATGATATAAGACTGCTTTCTAACCGAGACTTGAACTTTATCTGAGCGTCAGTGACGGGAGTAGTTAAGATAATTGTGTAATTACATATTTATCTCAGTAATTAGATATCTTACTAAATAAACATGTAAAAGTACTTAAATGGTAGAAAATATCGTTACAAATATTTTGTGTCTATTGCGGTGTGCTAATTTTAAATTACAGAACATTAATGTTGTGTAATTAGAGACGGGTAAATTTATTCTGAATCGTGTTACATACAGAGTTTGAGATTTAAACAATGTAATCTCAAGCGAGGTCTTTGGAGCAGCCCTTCTGAAGGTTCTTAACCATAAATACCATGAAATGTACCAAAAACATATATGTTGTCTCATCATTTATGTTTCAGCATTTTAATGTATTTCCCCAAAAATCTAATCTTCTAGCCACGTACGTCTAGACTACTCGGCATTAGTATTCTAGGATTTAATAAAAGTTTACGGTTATTGAAACGGTTAATCGTTTAGTAAAAATAAATTAAAACGAGCTGGTTCCGATTTATTGCTAGGAGAATAGTGGCGACAAGTTGTCGGTCTGTTTACTGGACTCACCTCGGAAATCGCTGCGCGAAATTATATTTTCTTTCAAACAAATACCTAATTTTAAAGAGAATTGAGTTCTAATTCGATTTCATATCAATTAACAGCCGGCTGTTCTATTATCCTAGGAAAATGGATAGATATTATTACGACAATCAATAGTAACACTTACAACTTGCTTGCTTGTTTTTATTGCATGATGTGGTCTCCTATAATGGAGGGAGCACATAGATTTTTTCCTTGTCTTTTATAAATGGCATCTAAGGTATATTCTCTGTTGGAGATCCTAATAAAATAAAATTAAAATAAACTTCTTTTAACAAGCACGACAAAATCGTAGATGAAAAATATCCTAATATTTACTACTAGGTGCTCCCCGCGGTTTCACCCACATAAGTCTCGAGGTGGGAATATCGGGATAAAAAGTATGACATGTCTGGTCCGTATCCATGTCATGGTCTACCCGTGTCCCAAATTTCATTCAAATATGAGCCGTTTTGCGTGAAAGCAAAACAAACAAACGTACAAGAAAACAAATCTTTTCTCTTTACGTATAATTATTGGTAATATTATTTATTCTCTTGACATTTGACAAGGGATGTTTGCGGAAGCTCGAGTCGACTGCTTTTATACAACGATGAGAAAACGATGCGCTTCCCTGGTGCACCGCGTGCGGGCCAGCCCCTACCTTATCCTGCGCTGTGTGACGAGCAGACTCGATTGTCTATACGTGAGTCGCTGCTGCAAGCTCTCCACCTCGGTGATAGGCGTGTGGCAGTGATTCACGTATATTCATCTAACATAGCGGTAAGGAATATTGTTACCTACTAACACGAATGAGTCATGTTACTTGATGAAATAAAATATTATTATTTCTCGGGACCCTGGGATCCCGGACCTTCGATAGGCGTACAAGAGGTCGAAGCTAACTAGCAGAGACTCGTTACACGTTTTTAACGAAATTAATAATTAATATTAGTTTAGAAAGATAAAGTTTTGTTACACTTCCCGAATACCAATTACACGAAAGGGTGTTCTAATTACGTGTTTAAAACTTTCACACGGTGACCGACATTAGTAGCGGGCCTGCTCATCCTGTTGACATACCTTGGGCCACCTCAAAATCGTTAACAACAAATTACAACATTCAGTAATAAATATAGAAATATTTTGCTTCATAATTTCCATCAAAAAACTTTATAGGAGTTTCCAAAGTACGTGCGTGACATTAATTTGATTTGATTACGTAGTAAAGTTTTCCCTATTTCTATTATACTGTTAGTACAAGTTTCCGTAAAACCCTTACCAATTGAAACTGTGAGACCCTACTCGTAATGATTGCCAAAGTGTTTTTGTTTGGAACTGTTTAACAAAAAGATTGCGACGAATAAGGTTTTATAAACTATTGAAGCAATTTAATTTGGCAGAGTGATAAAAAAATTAATGACACGTTAGGTACTTAGTTTGTTTATGTTTACATGTAAAGAGTAGAAAGTTTTGAAAAGCAACTGTTGATAGCTTCAATTCTTTTTAATTTTTATGATTAAGTATTAGATTCCATAAGCGAATAACGAATCTACTCCAGAGCAAATAAAAACATTTAAAAAAAACCTTCTTAAAAAACATAATTTAGAAGACATGGTTAACTTTTATTTTGGTTTAGATTGTAATGGACTACTCTTTTCTTAACACGACTTCTTTTAGTACTTTGTATTAAAATATATTGCACGACATCTATCAACAAGGTGTTTTAAAATTTCGCGGAAACAAAATGAATGCGAGAAAAAGAAAAACAAATATAACAAATAAGCCTAATTTATTTAAGAGAAAATAATTAGTAGCGTCAGGTATTTTTTGCAACACTTTAAGCCTTCATCAGGACGTTTAATTACTGCCTACAAGTGACCTTGCTGTCTCATCTTGAGTCGTAGGCGGAAAAAAAATAACACCGAGCATTATAACGTAAGGAACACTTAACTCCATGCCATTACACTATACGAATATTTTGTATAATGGTATCGAGAAATGACATGCAGAATATGAATGTTAGGAAAATGGATTATAAAAAATACTTGGTGTCGCGACTTCACCGAATTTTCTGAAATGTTTCCCAAAATCAAATTCTACGTAACTCTCACGATTATTTACTCCCTTACTTATAAACGTTGTATAGCGTCTGCATAGTTACACAACGCTTTGTCTTCTTCTTTCGAAAGTCAAATTACTGACGACTGAAAGAGAGAAATCGGTGTGTAACTTATTCATATCATATAATACGTTTATTAGTAAGGGGGCTTGTGTAAAAACGCAATAAACAAACTGCTCACTTCTGCTGTAAAATGATATGCATTCTTACCTAACCTTTGCCTAAAAAATATGTAACATCTCTGCAACAATATTCTAACAAATAAATGGACTATCACAATTACCTAAATACATAATTTTTGTTGTGATTTTAATTGTGTTGATCCGTAAGATATTGTTGACCTATTTCAGAATCCCATGAGCTATTTTTACTTCGGGTTTGGAGCTAATGATGTGTAGGAAGTATTTGTAACAAACAATGGATAAAGAAACCGAAAGCTATACATATGTACATACATAAAAGACAACCGAAAGCTATATGTAGGTACAAATATTGTTACGACATTTTATAAAAGTTTAGGTTCGATGGTTTATGAAAATACTTCGCTGTTTCTAAGAGGTTTTGATTTAAAAAAAATGTTGCATCTGCCTAAGAAGAAGAATATTCTATTTTCGGTATTTTCAGGTATACTTAAGAGAAACTTAACAAGCCTAAGACGTTCCATAACCACAAAGTAGTGGGTGATTCTGCCGAGACGGACACTTAGCGTTATCTAACGATTTGCAAGAGGGTTCAACTTCAAACATTAATTCATGCTAATGTCAGCATGCCGAAGACGACTAAATAAATAATAATCATACTAAAATGGCAAACAGTCGGTTTACTGTTTCATGAAAAATTTTATTCAGAAGGATTTTTATTTTGTTAAATTCTGGCGATTATTTCGAAAGACAGATCTCTTTCAAAAAGTTTTATTTATATACATACATACTTTATTGTACACGAGAAAATATATTGCTTCTGGTGACAAATGAATTTAACACTACAAAACATACCTACAATTTAATTCCCTTTCATTGTTACTATGTCATGTACTGCCACCGCGGTCACATGGTGTCCGCCTACAATAAATAGATTTTCTATTGTGTCTGTTGTCTAGCAGTCAACTTGAAGGTATTGGGTAAAGAAAGAAAGAAAATAAGTTTATTTGACCCAGGTTAAGTACCTACTTAGGTACCCATTACCTTCATATTACATTTGATTTTATTTAAAACCCGTACTTTCAATTCAGAAAAAAACATCAATGTTACCTATACTGTTTGTCAGTCACTGTTACTTAGAAAACACAATCAATCAGTGTGACTTGCTTGTGAACGCAATTTTATATTCAAAATATAAATTTCGTTCACAAGCTTTGAAATCTTAATTTTTTATAAATTCAATACGTTACGAGTGTTACACACACGCTTGAATAATTAATTCGTTTAAAAATGCCCGGACATATTAAACCTTTTTGCTTGTGATTGCCTTGGCGACGTACGATTTCTCCTTAAGCATCAATGCACGTTCTTCGTATCTGGGCTTATATTAATGGGATTATGCTTATTGAAAAATACGGCACACAGCTTATCTCGTTACAGAGTTTACGTCTTAGTACGAGTATATTTTGCATATTATTAGATACGGCTGAAATATGAGAGAAGCGTTATACACTTAATTATACATATTATTATAATGTATTGAAATTTCGGGGAAGAAGGACGTTGAAGGACTTTGGCTTCGATTTACAATCTGTAGTACTACTCATCTGTAGTATTACTCATCTACAAAGCCTATTCCCAACCATGTTGGGGTCGGCTTCCAGTCTAACCGATTGCAGCTGAATATCAGTATTTTACATGGAGTTACTGCCGTGCTGTGCACAACTCAGTTACCTACTGGGTAATACGATACCTCTTGGTTAGAAGACTGGTTGTCACACTTTCGGGCTTCTGACGATCCGTAACGTCTGTCATAGATCCACGAGTGGCAGCCGGGACCAACAGCTTAGCCCAAGCCCCTCTGGTATTTCTAAATCGTGTATAATAATGATACTTAAAGTAATCTGCTAATTTTGTCATCGTTAGAAATAAAGCATAAGATTACACGAATCAACTCCTAATGCACTAATTAAAAGATTGACCGAATTTTCCTTGCGTGTTACGTTACAGAAAGTAATCAAAAGTTTAATTGTCCTTTTTATATTATGTTACAATTTTGAGTCGGTACGATTTTATTTGTGCCAAAATCAACAACGCACAAAATAACGATTCTTCGATTTCAATTCTTACAATTCAGTTTGTATAATTGTTATATTTCTAGGATCGTTTTATGGTCCATTGTATTGAAAGATACATGCGAACGATATCCGGGGTGGCCAACCGGTCGATCGCGATCGACCAGTCGATCGCGACTATTAGACTAGTCGATCGTGGCAAGGAAAAAGGTTACGAGTTATATTTTCCCTCTTCATAAAATAAAATATACTACATGATTGTGAACTGAGCTATACTTTTTCATTTAAGATTTCAAGAAGTATGTAATTGGTAGATCGCACAGGGTGTCGTCAGTAAAACAGTAGATCGTGGGTCTACGCAAGTTGGCCACCCCTGCTATATATTGTATGGCCTCATTTGATTTGAAGCCAATTGTGTGGGGAATGCTCATGAGAAATTACATATTTAATTAACATTTTTATAACATCTTCTCAAAATATACAAGAAAGTCATACGCAACATTTAATCTAGCCGGGCGGAAGCAACAACTTGTTTTTTTTTTAATGCAAAACTCTCAAAAACTCAAACTCAAACTCTCAAACTCAAAGCATTTATTTCAATTAAACCTTGTACAGGCACTTTTGAATTGTCAAAATTAAAATAGTCCGTCAGTTAGTCAGAAAGTTGAAGCTAGTTGCCCATTCCAAAACGTAGATCTCTATGGAGAAGAACGAAAAAAATTCGGTATAATGAAATATGTGAATGTACGATCACCATAGGAGATAAGTAACCAGGGTCGTCGGTTATAGTTGAAGTTGGATGTTTTCGAGTAGAATTTAATTTAGAGCTAATTTTTCTATCATCTAATAACTTTATTCGAGGAATAATTTTGAAATTTTGACAACTGTCAAAATTGAAACAACTGTTTCATACAAAAACTGTTAAACGTCAATTTTATCCCATAAAAGTTATCTGGCGATGGAAAAATCAGCCGTTAATAGAAAACAAACAGTTAATTTATCAAATTAAATTTCATTCGAAAACATCCAACGGTTTCTTACTTAACTTCAACTGTATCCTATGACCCACGTAACTTATCTCTTTTATACCTGCACGTCTATCTCTATTTTTGCTTCGGTTATATAGAAAAACTACAAAATTATTATAAAGCTCTCTGAAGAAAAGCTTCCTGGAAGTACAGCTGCTTTGTTTAGAAAAAAGCATGTGTAAAGTTAGAACTGGCTTTTTTTAAACATCAGCTATGACATTAAATACTCCGACGCAAAATACTTTAAAAACAAGTATAGCAACTCTATTTTGTTGCAGTATTGTGAAATTTAATTTAATTTTATGTAATATGGGTTTTGTCTGAATTAAATTAATTTTATTATATTTTTTTAGTAGTCTGAAACGAAACTATGAAAGTTTTGAAGTTCCACCTACTTATTAAACTGTACTGGAGGAAATAAAGTCACTTTCATTAAATTTCTGTTTAATGTAAATTCCAATAGGGAAATACTAGCACCAGACCAAGGTATAATGATGTTAAAATTCGTCAAGGTTTATTTGGAATAACAGGTGATACAATACGATTTACGAATCATCCAGTGAGGAGTCGAGTTTCGAGACCAATTGTTTTATAGCGCTCGCGCTGGAATTAAACTGCGTGAAAAGCTGAATTTACATTTTTAGGGATTTCGTCTTAGTCCGTGACCTTCACAATAACAGGTTAGTATTAAACTCCTCTGTTGAAAATCATCGTCGTGTCTCAAAATAAAAGTTTATTTTCACGAAAATAAGGTGAAAACTGACAAGCTTTTTTTTAAGTATTGAAGTACCTACTAAAAGTAATTTCGCCTTACTTTTCCGCTTTCACTACCACGTATTGGCAATTTAATAAAAATCCGGAAAGGATTAAAGTTCGTAAGCATTTTCATACTAGCAAAAGGGTGTCACGGGTAACTAAATGAGATTTTAATCAATAACGTTGTGAAAAAGTAATCCTCGACTGTCCCGATCGGTTGCCAATCCCATTGGATACTCTGGACATAAGACAGGTCGAACAGTGCACGAGTCACAAATTTTAGAAAGATTACAGGAATAGGGTGGCCAGGGCCATTTCTCTAGGATTTAGATAATCATTGTCAGTTCAAGAGCAACTTTAATACTAGAACTAAGTGGATGTGGATAAAACGGTGTATTTTTGGCATTTGTTCACCTCACAGTTAGGAGTTTGTAAATGACTGCATTTGTTAGTTATTAATATATTTTTATTAAGAAAAATATTGAACGTCGTCTTCTCTTGTGTTTAGTTTAATAAGTCACTTGTGAGAATAAAAAATAAATTAATTAATTGATATTTCCATTATTAGTCATTCACGAATTAATTCACAACTTTCAGGAAGTAAAACATTAATTAGAACTTTTTTAAAGTATCATCTAATACCAGAATAAAATAAATAATAATAATAATTGTGTGCTGTAATTTTCTGTAACAACTTTCTAGTGTTAGAAAAACTTTTTATAAGTTTGTGCCTAGTTGTTTCTATAATTTATTTTCTTTTTAACGAGTTATTATTTAAAGTATATATCTTTGATATTCCTTTTACTTAAATCTTTAGAAAATATTCAACACACACTATATTTCCGCCGCAGAATTTATTATTTCCCGTGTCCAATTTATTTACAACTGCTTACAAAAAAAATCTTAGACCACATAAATATTTACGAGTACACACAAAAGTTCGAAGTCAATTCAAAAATAATCGGAAACATTAAGATTCATATTCCATCTATCTCATCACATATAAAGTACGTGATATAATATTTAACTCATACAATTCCATGAATATTTTTCTGCACGATGGAGCAATGTGGTGACTTACCTGAGCTGTGTCGAGACCGGGAACGTCGGATCGTCACTAGTGAATACTTCGAATCACGTTTTCGAAATGATGGCGCGCATTCAATAACAAAGTTTCAGGCATGCAGAGCTTATATAGCTGTCCGCCCCGCCCACCGCACCGCCTTCGGGCGGGACGACCGCGCACTACAGCCTTCAAGCTTTTCACTTGACGCAACCTCAACTTTTTCTTAACTTTAAACGCCTGAAAACTTAGGCGTGAATGGATTTTTTCGAAACATACAGCCGAGCGTGCGTGTCATTACAAGCTTTTTTCCTTGACATTCTGTTATCTAATATTAAACCAGTGTTTCAAAGCCTATCTTTTGAACGTACTTTCTGAGAATTATATTGATTGCTTATATAAAGTTTGGCGGTAAGTTTCTAATTTATCTTATGGAATACTAAGAAATGTTTTAGTTACTTGTAACCCTTCAATTTCTTGATACCAACATAAAAGTTTAATTGTTAAATAATCACAAAGTCATAAATGGAAGAAAAAAATATTCTTTGCACGTTACATTTTGATAAAGTTGAATAAAATAGAGATGTTGAGGGAAAAAATACCAAACTAAATGGAGTTTCCTTTTCAATAAAAACATCAATTCCCCAACGGAGGTATACCGCCCTACCTAATCGTAATTGTAATAGAAAACAGTTCGGAACCATCGGATTTTCCACAAAATCTCTTTAATACCAGCTATATTATTTTTAGATAAGTTCTGTAACTATATTGTCTTTTGAATCCATCATCTGCTTAGTCTTTTCCCAACCATGTTGGGTTCGGCTTTCAGTCTAACCGGATGCAGCCGAATACCAATAGAATTATTAGGCCTGACTTCGAGAACATTATAAAAATAATACTATTATGCTGATTATGTTTAAAAGGTACGTATTAGTTAAAAAGTCAAGGTTTCACATACATTCCAAAAATAATCCTTGTAAATCTCTACAATACGACCTCATCATCTGCCTAGCCTTTTCCTAACTATGTTGGGGTCGGCTTCCAGTGTAACCGGATGCAGCTGAATACCAGTATTTTACATGGAGCGACTGCCTATCTGACCTCCACAATCCAATTATTGGATAATAACGAAACCTTTTGGTAAGACTAGTTGTCAGATTTTCGGGCTTCTGACGACCCGTAACACTGTTAAAGATTCATGAATGACAGCCGGGACCAACGGCTTAACGTGCTTTCCGAGGCACGGTGGGGTCTTGGTATACATGAAGATGGTCACCCATCCACAGACCAACCGCAGCAAGTCGTACCGTGCGGCTATTATTTCTTAGCCACAACACAAGCCCGTCCTCTGAAACTGTACTTTTGAATACAACCCTTAATATTATGTTCGGAAAAGTTTGTTGTTTGTTGTTATTAGGTCGTATTGTAGAGCTTGTCGTATTGTGGGGCTAGTGGCTAAGTAATAACAGTCGCACGGGACGATCGATCAGGTTAAGCTACGCTTGCCGCGGTTGGTCTGTATACCAAGGGCCCCAAGGGGTATCGCTATCGGTATTATCCAGTAACTGGTTTGTGGTGGTCAGATAGGCAGTCGTTCCATGTATAATACTGGTATTCAGATGGGGTATCGCATTACCCAGTAACTGGGTTGTGGTGGTCAGATAGGCAGTTGTTCCATGTAAAATACTGGTATTCAGATCGGGTATCGCATTACCCAGTAACTGGGTTGTGGTGGTCAGATAGGCAGTTGTTCCATGTAAAATACTGGTATTCAGATCGGGTATCGCATTACCCAGTAACTGGGTTGTGGTGGTCAGATAGGCAGTCGTTCCATGTAAAATACTAGTATTCAGCTGCATCCGGTTAGACTGGAAGCCGACCCCAACACAGTTGGGAAAAGGCTAGGCAGATGATGAAGTCGTATTCTAGAGATTTACAAGAATTATTTTTGGAATGTATGAGAAGCCTTGACTTTTTAAATAATACGTACCTTTTAAACATAGCATAATAGTATTATTTTTTAATGTTCTCGAAGTCAGACCTAAAAATTCTATTGGTATGTGTGAGGAGCTTAATAGCTTATTTGTTGCCATATTGTACTCTTCCGAAAGGGATCTATGTTATTATAATCCACTGCTGCGACACACAAGCTTCCACTCGGTGGGAGTGAGTGGGCCATAATCCACCAAGAGGGACCAGCGCGGGTTAAGACGACCCACTTATCGAGGTTGGTCGATGTCACATGTCTTTGAATTTTTGGTTCTAGGACATGCCGATTTCCTAACGATAATTTTTATTTCACCGTTTTGAGAGCAGGGGTGATGAAATAATTTACACAAATTAAAGCACCGGTGGACGGCTCTGGATTAGGAAGGCTACAGGCAGAGAAGAGTGGCATGCGTTGGAGGATGCCCACACTCAGCATTGGTTTGCGAAAGGCTGAAGAAGAAGAAGAAAGCACCTGTCAGGGTTCGTACCTAAGACCTGTACAACTCGTAAGCCGCGGCCGTAACCACTGAGCCACCACTGCTCGAGTTATTATTGTAACTAGCAGCTCCACGCGGTTTCACCCGCATAAGTGTCGATCCCGTGGGAATATCGGGATAAAAACTATCCTGTGTACTTTCCCAGAAACTATCTCTATACCAAATTTCATCTAAATTGGTTCAGTGGTTTAATGGTGAAGAGGTAACAGATAGACAGACAGACAGACATACCTACTTTCGCATTTATAAAATTGCTATGGATTATTAAAAAAATTGTCATCAATAGAAGATTTTTTGAGCGTAGTGTTTTGCTACTTTTCTTCTCTGATTTCGGGTGGGGCTAAAAGCAACAAAAATAATAATATGGTATTTTTATCTCACGAAGCGACGCGCGCTTTACTTGTGGTTACCAAGTGTACAAGCTGAAACAAATGCTGTGTACGTGTGTGTAAGCGCAGGAGCTCTTGGTACCGTCTGAGACAACGGCGAAGTCGGAAGTGTGTGTGCGTGTTTGTTATGAGCTAACGCTACTCGCATTCACGTACATGTTCACAACGTGTTTGCAAACTTGGTTACCACTAGTAAAGCACGCGTCGCTTCGTGAGATAAAATACTGTTCTGTACCTAATCTAGGTATCTAAAACTAAAAGGCGGTTCTTTCGACATTGAAAATTCAGACGCGAGATTTAAGTCGTGTGAGTAATTAAAGAGTTGTTAGCTACTCCTTATAGAAGTAACCCCTATCAATACAACCACAGTTCAGATTCAGTGTGAAAGAGTTTTTCAACGTCTTTGTTCTTATTTGATGGTTTCCTACAAAGTTGTCTTATGTCATTTACCCAACACGATATTACATATGGTAATGCAAAACATAAAAATTCATAAATGCATAGACTGCACAGTTTAGTACCTCGCCGTCATTAAATTGGTATGAACTCATATTGTACTTTTAGAACTTGACAGTGCCTTACATTGTCGTATATATTAACTAGCAGCGCCCCGCAGATTCACGCGCATAATTGTCGATCCATTAGTGAAAATCTTATGTGTTATTCTGATGTATGTGTAAGCTATGTTACTGTAAAGTTTCATCAAAATCCGTTCAGTAGTTTTTGCGCGAAACTTCCATCCTCACAAACTTTTGCGATTATATATCCATATAACAAATTCTTCGCAAATCCATATATATATATATATAGATTTGCGAAGAATTTGTTACACTAGTTGTGAGGAAAATGTCATACAACCGCCTTTTAATAGGTTTGTAATATTCGAGACAACATGTCTTGAATCACAGCCAGGGAAATTAATTTTAACTATACGAATAAAAAGAAAAGAAGTGATTTTGTGTATATTTGTTTCTTATGCGTTCACGCTAAAACGACAAAACGGATTTGGATGAAATTTGGCACATGGGTAAACCAGGACCTGCCGGTCGATTTTGTAAAAATCTCACCGTGAAAACTTAGGTGAAGTGAGTTTGTTTTTGCTAGGAATTGACATTATTGACAGCTCACTTCACCTAAGTTTTCACGGTGAGATGGTTACAGAATCGCACTGCTGGACATAGGGTACTTTTATCCTGATATTCCCACTGGACCGAGACTTATGCGGATGAAACCGCGGAGCGCAACTAGTAGTTTATATGATTGACACACTAAGTCTATTTGGCGTGTTTAGAGTGTGCCATTTCATACAACCGTCAGAGAATAATGACAGTTATGATTTAAATACCTACTCACTTATCTTACAACAATAACAACAAACAACAACAATTCAAGTCAACAATAACAAAGACAACATAATAAGTTACTATACGACACAAGGATACACACCACAATTTAAGTTTGTAGTAATTTTGATGATTAATTTTCCAGACTTTACCTCTACTTGCTAGTTTAGGAATTCAGGAAATATTCCTATCATCGTCATATTTCTCTACCAGATAACAACAAATATGGCTCGTACACACGTATTCACATAAATTTGAGCTAAGGAACTCAATCTACAGGTGTCGGTTCAAGGCGAGGAGGGCTACACGTGTTCTCGACACTCAGAACTTTGTGGTTACAGGTATGTCGCGATATACATACCTATATATTTGCATCATCTTTGGTACAGTATATTCACTACGATAGTCAGTTGCTATATTCTTGCAGAAAGCTATTTAACATCACGCTAGAACCCTTAGGAGCAAAAAGACAGAAAGAACGCCTAGCGAAAACGAAGTAATAGCGCAGGCCCGGCCATGCGATGCGACGCCCCTGCCCCCCCGTCGTATCGCATCGCCTGATGGTCGTGGGAACAAAAAATTTCACGTTGACGGTGTCGCGGGCTGAAACTAGTAGATTATAGAATAGTGACATCATGAAAATCGTAAAGTTTTCCAAGTAAAATACGTAAGTTCGACGTCATTACTGTGTTGTTTTCCGAGTTATTACGGTCTTTTCCGTAAAAAATTTAAATTCAATACTTAAATTGTATAATTATTTACAATAAAAGGCTGTACAAAGTACATACAAACATCCCACACGTCTATGGAAAGCTATCGGAATCGTTTTTCCCCGAGACATTACGTCATAACGCTAATACAGCAATCAATCATTTATGGACCACTTGAAAACAATAATTACACATTGTGTTTACATTAAAAGCAATTACAAATGATTTTTGTTTGACGTACTCCAATTTCACAAATAAATGATGCCCATTATGGATATGTGCTCAGGGGTTAATGTGAATGAACTCGTAGATGGTTAAACTATTATTTAGGGGCGGTTTGTTTGTGTAAGAAGGAGAAGCTTTTCGGAAGCTACCCAGTAACCCAGTGAGTAGGTGCTTAATAATAATAGTATATAATTTATTTCGGATTACAAGTACTCACAACTAAAAATACAATATTAATAATAGTAGTAATATGTACAAGAAAATAAAAAGGAGGGAAAATAATCAAAGGGCATCAAAAAATTCATCCGCATCGCTGTCAACAGGAAACGTGCCCAAAAGACAGCCCTCTGGTCACGTGAAGAGTCGATCAATCGCTTGGCGATGTCTCGAAGTACTAAGTGGGCTGGGAACTCGGGCCCCATGGCCCTAGAGTTTCAACCCCAAACGGCTCAAACATATAGGATCCAAAGAGATTGGAGATTGAAGATTTGACTCACAACTCATATAGTATTAGTAACAATGACTTAAAAACTATGTTGGTAAACTTTTATAAACTAAAAATGACGTGGCTCAACACACGTTGGCAAGTGCCTCCATACCCCATCCATGCCATTCTCCATCCATAAAGTTTTCAGGATGCTGTTGGACTTAGTACAAACTGTTTAACCAAAAGTCAAGCAAAAGATGGAAGCTGATATTAGGGATTTTACTTCGTGTCAGTGGTTGTAATGGCAATCGTATCACTTGGTTTTAATAGGTTTTTATATTTTATCCTTTTGATAGATTCTTATATATTTTGTAAATTTGAGGACTTTGTAGGCCTTGTAGACTATAGATCTGTAGATCTTATTTTTATTTTATCAGGTACCTACTTGTTGATAGGCCTACGCTATCATCAGTCTACTTTAATTTGAAAACATTGTAAAAGGCAATTATTTTGAAAAGAGTAACCATGGAGTTTCTTGCGGCTCTTCTCCATAGGTTTATTCCATACCAATTCAATGCGTGCACCTAGCTTCTGACCTTTCATCAGTGCCCATGTAGATTTATGTGAAATATTTTATTTTTGTGTTGACACACTAATTTACGTTTTCCTATCTTGTTCCTATTTCAACATCAATGACCCCTAAAATCTCGGAGAGAAAGATCTTATTTTATCTTATTTTTATCTTCTTACTTCTCGCTTCGATCACTTAATACTTAGCCATGAGCCATTCAATCAGGAGTGTGACCTACAGAGTACAGGAAGACGAAAGAATTGTCAATGAAAAGAAAATTGTGCTTACACTAAAACTTTGCAAGGATTTTTTGACAAACCATGAAGATACACTCTCTGAATGTGAACTTTATTTCGAAAAGGGTAAGGTTCTTTTTAATACGGAAGCCTATCTTACGTAGTTTATCTTTCTTAACAGATGAATGAATGCTCACGCAGTAGAAGAATATGTAAAATTTTCCTATTCTCAGTCGGTGCTTGGAGTAAACTCCTATCTACTGATATTGTTTTCCAACGATGTTTTCCACATTATAAAATCTTAGAGATGTGTTATTCTAACATGTCATGAAACATTCATAACTTATACAGCTCCTTTCAGGAATATTGCCTGTAAACTGCACAAGTAGCCAATACATGGACTATTTCAATAAAGTTGGTTAAAGTGCAAATTGTAGCCCCTTTTGTTTGTTTAAGTTCTATTATCACAACAAAACCGTTTTACGCATCGAGATATAACTCGATGGTTTTACGTTATGAAATGCAATGAGGGTATTCTGAAATATCGTAAACTAGGTGGCAGCACTGAAACGTCAGGTCCGGCGACCTGCCAAAAGTGTCATATATGCGCCTTTATTTTCTTTAGTCCTGACTGAATGATGAACGAATGAATAAAACGAATGATGAATGTCATCATATTTTTTTCACATAAGTCTCGATCCCGTGGGAATATCGGGATATCCCATTTCCTAATCCAGGTCATGGCATACCTAATTGTGCCAAATTTCATTCAAATTCGTTCACCCGTTTTAGCGTGAAACCATAACGAACAATCATACAAAAATCAATTCTTTCCTCTTTACAATATTAGATATTCATTGTCGAAATGGAAGACCTTTTGTCAAAGTGGCGCCAACTGGTGGCATGAATTGACTTACGTAGTTTACTTACTTACCTGCTTATATTCAAACCTCCTTATTAATAAACGTGTTACATTACACCGATTTCTTGTAATTTGACTTTCGAAAGAAGAAGACAAAGCCACAAGCGTTGCGTAACTATCCGAGTACAGACGTTATACGTACAACGTTTATTAGTAAGGGGGAAATTGTCGAACTTTTTACATTAAAAATAGTTCTTATATAAACATGACATCACGCCGGTTTCCCCTAATGGTTAATGAGAGGTATACTTACCTACATTTCCCGAATTATGTTTAAGACTCATATAGAGGGCTTATGGCTAAGTAATAACAGCCGCACTGGTCGATTAATCAGGTTAAGCTACGCTTGCCGCGGTGGTCCATGGATGGGTGACAATCTTTATTTAACAAGACCTCTCCGTATCTCGGAAAGCACGTTAAGCCGTTGGTCCCGGCTGTCATTCGTGGATCTTTGACAGTCGTTACGGGTCGTCAGAAGCCCGAAAGTCTGACAACCAGTCTTACCAAGGGGTATCGTATTATCTAGTAATTGGGTTGTGGAGGTCAGATAGGCAGTGGCACCATGTAAAATACTGGTATTCAGCTGCATCCGGTTAGACTGGAAGCCGACCCGAACATAGTTGGGAAAAGGCTAGGCAGATGATGACTCATGTAATATTGGCTCCAGCTAATTGCCATCAACCGGGCCCAAATTCTTTCTCCTGGCTGCTACTTAGAAAAACCCAGTAACTCGTTACCCCACGTGGGGTATCGAAACCAGGACCTCATGGTCTACTAGACATATACAAAAATATAACAATAGCTAAAACATGCTTTTGACAGACGTCATATAGAATCGTATACCATTCTCGCGATTACGAGAAATTCAAATTCAAAAGTTCGTCTTCCTTTGATCCCTTTAGATTCCTTACCTAATAATTCACGAGTAAATTGCGTGGGCCAGTTTTTTGGAATAATCTTGGAAATTTTGGGTAAACCCACACGTTCATATTGAATTCTTTGTTATTCCTTGATTCTATGGAATATAGGTATCTAATAGGTTGCTCATATTTTTCAACTAATGTCATCATAATATTATAATGCTAACGAAAAATTAATGTTTTCAACTTTTCATAGAAACTTTGTAATAGATTTGAAGCTAAGTAATATAAATCATTCAACAGTGGTAGCCCAGTGTGGTAACGGTCGCGACATAGGATTTATAGGTTGTAGGTTCGAATCCTGACAGACGCTTTACTTTGTACCAACCAAATACTTGAAGACATGTGACATCTATCAACACGCACTGGGCCCAAGTTGTGGATTACGGCCCACTTCCTCACCGAGAGGAGGCCTGTGTCCCAGCAGTGGGAACATCACGCTGATTAGGCTACTCAAACTTCAACCAATCAGCTCAACGTTTTGTATACCAAGTTGAACATTGGCACCTACTCTAGTGTTCTAGAGAGCAGCATCCTAAGTTGCTGAACTTCTAATAGATACTAGGCAAACCTGCAGGTCGAAACTATAGCACATAAACACTAATAATCGTGTCCTTATGACCATGACATAATTATGTATGCCAAACTATTTTGCTTACTTACAAATCAGTCGGATCATAAAACAAAGCTTTAATGGGCACTTTCCCTGACGCCATAAAAGGGGACACATTAAAGTTATACTTTACCGAATATTACGTGCTAAAGTTAGTATCATAGTCCATTACCCTTTTCCTTAAAAATGTTAGGATTGGAACTCGATCAAAGCCGTCAATGGACTCGGAAAATATCGATGTTGTAATGAAATGTGAGTCAGTGGTTATCCATTTTGGGCAATAAATTTATTGACGTTAATATCTCACATGGAAGGTTAATGTGTCAGTCTGCAGGCGGGTTCCAAATGTACATTAAAACAAATATTTGTACAATAATAATAAGCTTCAATTAATATTCTTACTCATTACCTACGCAATCGTCATAGTTTTTTTATGTAGGTAGGTAGAACAGATAATACCTATATGGCTCCTACAAACAGGCGCGACACGCGATATACTTAATCGCGCGCGACACAAAGGCACCGCAAGTCGCGCGACTTGCGGTGCCTTTGTGTCGCGCGCGATTTTATCGCGTGTCGCACGTGTTTGAATGAGCCTTTATGATAGATTGTATTATCAGTCTGGCAGTCCATTCTGTCACACCATATTTTGGAATCATGCTCTTATAAAGATGAAAGCTATTATTAAAAATAATTTAGGTCTTTATATGACATGTTCTGTATTGCTTTTATATTTTGAATTTTTGTTTATTTTGATTTAATTTTTAATTTTGTGACCCTGACAATTTGTATCTTTTAATTTTCCTTTACTTGAATTGCTTTGACATTGTATTTTAATTTTAATTACATTACCTTTTAAATGTTTTCGTTAATTTATTTTATTTGTATACATTGAAATTTTATTTAGAGGCATTTTATTTAGAGAAATTTTATTCTGTGGCAGTAGCATTGTGATTGCAGCATTGTGATATTTTAATTTTAATTTTATGTAAATATGGGTCTTGCCTGAATTAAATTAATTTTATTTTATTTATTTTTTATATAGACTTAGGACTGAGGACTTTATAGGTTTACTTATTGATAAAATATCACAAATTAACCGGTTGAATTAATTACAGAAACAATTGAAAAGTCATTGTGTCTTGTCCGTCCAGGCATACGATGGTTTAAAGAACGTGCATTAAACAAGGATACCATATTGAGTTCATACAAAACTGCACTGATGCAGTGATAAGCCACAAAAGTTGCGCGTCACCCAATAGGTTATAAGCTTCGGAGCAGACGGGATCGATGGAGAATAATAAGTGGATAAAAGGTCTTCTATTAATAGGCCTGCTTAGGGTTGCTGCATCAAACATTAGAAAGATAGGGTAGATTACTTAGATGCGAATCTGTATCAATTTATTTAATTAGCCCTTATTTGCCCACTGCTGAGCAAAGGCCTCCCTGGTCTTTTTCCACCTCTCTATGTCCAGAGCTGCCAAGGACCAATCTTTATAAAAGGAGTCCAGCTTAGCCCGCCATCTCCGTCTGGTCCTGCCACAATGTCGTATCTACTTATATTTAATCTGTATCTATACATAATGTAAATTAAAGTTTTCGTGTCTACCTGTGTGACCGCGTTGTGTTTCGGTTTTCACTATAATTTAGAGTATTTGTTCCGGAAGATTTATCTGTACAATAAACTAGCAGCGCCCTGCAGTTTCACCCGGATAGTTTCCCGTGAGAATATCGGGATAAGAACTATGTGTTAACTATATGTCCTTTCCCGGGACTCAAACTATCTTTATACCAAATTTCATCTAAATTGGTTCAGCGGTTTAAGCGTGAAGAGGTAACAGACAGACAGACACACTTTCGCGTTTATAATATTAGTATGGAATAATATTAAACTTACGTATAATAATGAAATCTCGATGTTTTGCCATGTCGTAAAAACTGGCGGGAGGGGTCATTTGATGATTTCCCATCCTCAAAAAAAAAGGGTTCCGTTTTTCCTTATGTGTACGGATGGCAAAACAAGACATCTAGTGATCTAGCCTTATAAAAACCGAAGACCAAAGAGACGTTAGAAGTGTGAAAAGCTGCTGAGAACTGGGAACAGGACCTACACTCTACAGTCCTGTGGCTTTTTAGTCTAACGGTCTGGTTGCAGGTAAAAGCCAGCATTTGATCAACCCGTGTAAAGTTAAGACGATACTGTAGGTATAAAAACCTAAGCACCTTTTAAGTAAACCTTAGTCTGTAACTTTGTAACTAACAATTATTATAGATGTAGTATGTACTAACACTAGTGTTTAAGTTGTATAATTATGTAAGTACTAACAAATTAGATCTGAAATAAATAAATGATGATAAATTTGCGATGAAGTCTGCTGCGTGGCAACCCTAGCCGCGATGCATCCGACCGATGCTTCCTAGATCGAGCTGTCCAACACCTGTTCCATGTCGCTGATTTAATTTAATCCGAGTAATACGCATTGTTTAAATAAATAGTTTTATTTTAATAATCTTATTGAATGATATCCTTTTCTTTAAGAACGCCCGAATGAATTTTATATTCAGATTCAGTGATGCAATCGGGTTAACTATAATAAAAATACCTAGGTAGTCTACAGAAGTAGTAGATTCTTACTAAGTTGAATTTGTGCTTATCACTTATCTGTTGTGTTGTGCATAGGTTGAAGGCGTAAATACCTTTGCCTGTGGGTCAACGCGGTCAGCGTGCTCGGGCTTAGATTTTTATTGAACTAGTGGCCCACCCCAGCATCGCACGGGAACATTTTTTTTTGGAATTCCGAAATTTGATTTCATACAAACCTTGTCCTGTCAATACCGAACACGACAAAAAAGGATTATCCAATTTGGTGCAGTCATTCGGAAGTAATGCGCGTACTGAAATTTCGGCAACTTTGTTTTATACTATGTAAGGATAATGTCAGTTGGTCCTAGCAGGCGCTTTAGTAAGATGTGTGCACGTGCAGTGAAGGCTCGGGAGAATATTCCCTCTCGAAGTGACGGAGAGTTTTGTCTGATTGAGAATATTCTACAATTTTCTATTCAACGGAGAATATTCTCGGAACATGGAGAATTTAAAATGGAAATAGTTAAAAGCAGTTGTTAATTATGATGGGCAGGATATCAATTAACGACCAAAATGTGTTAAATTACAAATTGTTTTTAATTATTTACTTGTCCTATACCTAATGTGCGTTTTATAGATACATTTTATTAAAACTGATTTATTATAGTTTATAAAGTTTGTTTTATTTAGTGAAATCTTAATTCAACATTAAGAGTGGGAAGTAAGCAAAATTGTCCTAATCTTTAGAAAACTGATATGACTTAATAAAAAAAACCACAACAAACCGAAATGGGACACCAGCCCCCCCCCCCCCCCCCACCACCACCTCCCCCCTTAGCAAAAGTTGTTGATGACTGCTCATCATTATGAACAAACTTCAATCGCGAAAAAAGAATCAGCTGTTCCTTACATTTTGACGAGTTATGCGAACATAAAATGTAGAAAAGAGTACGAGGCGCAAAAAAATTGAGCTGGCATTATTTAAAATTCCTTTTATCAACATACGAAATTAATGAGATTTTCTTACAAATATTCTTGCTCAGGAGAATTTGAGTTGTGGATTAGATTATTTTGATCTCAACTTCGTAAAACGTTCAGATGCACTCAAAACTACTACTTTAACTAAAAATAGATCGATACAGTAGAGAAGTCCAATTTCTAAATTCTCTTCAAAATGAAAAGAAATGTCAGTCCGAAGTAGCCATAATACTATTTGTATGAGGGGTTGCGCACTAGATCCGAACTCTGTCCGTCCGAGTTAAGAACATTCCAAATTCGAATTGAACTCGGATCTTGAATTCGGATTCGGATCGGATGCAGTGCAGAACCTCTCTTAGCAGTGGCGACAAGAGTGAACGTAATTAGAATGAAAGGACATTTGCGAATGTGCAAGAAAATTAAATAAGTGACAGCCGGTGAGGTGAGCGAGCGCTACAATGGTAATAGTCCGAGAGCCGGCTGTATAAAAGTCCTATGGATCAGATACATGAATCATTTTTGGGGTATGAACAATAAAACCATAGGTCTAGAGGTCGACACCTCTGAAGTTGCTTGATTTTGCCCGCATGCAAAATTATGACGTCACTTCCGGTTTTTATTTCAAAAAACTCAAACTCAAAGCATTTATTTCAATGAAACCATTTACGGGCACTTTTGAATGAAGAATGTTACCTAATTTTGATTATTAGCACTCCATATTCTCTGTCAAAAATAAAAAATACTAGTGAAAGAATTACTTCGATACTTCAATTAGTTTCCGATTTAGAAATAAAACAAGTTGTAACCGCGCGACGCGGGCTGCCGGTGACGGTGTGACGTCATCGCACAACACGCTCAGTCTGGCTCACTCAGTCCGCTCGCGGTCGCGCGCCCGTGCCGTCGAAATTATACCTAAATACTTAAAAAATGTCCAATCCAAATACTAGGAAATCATGCGTTGTGCCTAAATGTAAAAATACAACCACCAATTCACCGGAAAAGTTGTTTTTTATAGTTCCAAAGGACGTTAAAATGCGAAAAAAATGGATAAAAGCTATGAAGATTGATCGTTCGATTGATGCGGTGTTCTGGCGTGCTTCTACATTTAACCGTACATACATCACCTACTCTTTTTACTTGAACATAACCAATAGCATCATCGCCATAGCAGTATCTTGCCGATCTGAAATAAGTTTCAAATAAAAATAAATGGCCTTACTTATTTTGTTAGTAAAAAAATACAAATAAATAAAAAAGGTTTAGTACATCCGTTCGAACATCTGCACTAAAATTTTGCAATAAAAATTTAATTAAATAAAATGGCCTTACGTATTTTGTTAGTAAAAAAATACAAATAAAAAAAGGTTTAGTACATCTGTAACGTTCAACCCACTACATCTACATCCTAAGTACCTATCCTACTTCCTACTAATATTATAAATGCGAAACTTTGTGAGTGTGTGTGTGTTTGTTATTTTTCACGCAAAAACTACTGGATAACGGATCTAGACGAATTCTGGGATAACACATAGGCTACTTTTAATCCTGGGAAAATGTACAGTTCCCGAGGGAAACGGGGGCGAAGCTGCTGGCGGAAGCTAGTTTGCAATAAATCAATGTATGTATTCATTTAAATTTACTAAGAAGAGCAGTACCTACCTATATATACATACGTACCTACCTATAGCTACAAAACTATAATACATTTTGTTGTCTTTAAGGTAAAAATTTAATGGTAGGTAGGTACTTCTACTATTTGAGTTGCATTCTTCCATTACGACATTAGTTGGGTATTTTGTTTTGATAAAACAATTTAGAACAGATAAACTATTAAGCTTACTTTGCATTTTTATTCCTCGCATTTCGGCGGCAACGAAATCACTAAGTATTTGTAGATAAATAATGCGCAACCATTAATCCATCTATTTTAGGCAGATTATCCGATTGCCCTTTTTCGAATCCTTCATCCATTTTATTAATCGAATAATATTTACTATTATTAGACTATTAACGGACGAAAACACAACAAAATACTGCGCAAGCTATTACACCTATTATAACCGCTGGCGACTTGATACTAAGCGGGCCGCGGCCCGCGCGGGGCGTTGTGACATGACATCACAAGCGGTCACGTGACTGTTAGCGGGTCTCGATATTTTTCGAAACTTTGAATGCCTATAAAATCAAAACTACTAGGTATTTTTGACTACAACAAAAACTAGTGTATTTGTATACATACAGGCTTTACTGTGACAAAATTTCAAGCGATTTGGCATACCTAGTAACATTCTTCATTGTCAAAAAGTCGGTCAGTCAGAAAATATGAAGCTAGTTGCCCATTCCAAAGCGTAGGTACCTATGGAGAAGAACGGGCAAGAAACTCCATGGACACTCTTTTAAATTATATTTTTACAAAAATATTAGTTACATCATTAATGTGAATTTATAATTATATGTGAGAACGATGTAAAAAAGACGTACGCGTTAAAAGCGTCCAGAGTACAGCAAATAGTAACAAAACAACAATTCAAAATTAAAATTAAAGATGACACTTCACTTTTGTTTAAACTTAAACGTCAGCAGTTGGTTACTGACGATGTAAATAGCGCGATTTCGAAAGTAGTCCACTGGTTCAATGTTAATAATTTGCTTCTAAACGAGAAAAAAACCAAATGTATTAAGTTTACGCTACCCCACGTTAGGCAGGTGAAAACTAATGTGTTGATAAAGGGCGAGGAATTGAATCCTGAAGACAGCACGGTATTCTTGGGCATAACTTTGGATGCTAAGCTTCAGTGGGGTCCGCATATAGATAAACTGTCAAAAAAGCTAAGTTCCGCAGCATACGCCGTTAGAAAAATTCGTAATTTAACTGATATAGAGACTGCCCGTTTAGTGTACTTTAGTTATTTTCATAGTGTAATGTCGTACGGTATTCTATTGTGGGGAAATGCCGCCGATATTCAGACTATCTTTGTTTTGCAGAAGCGTGCTGTTCGATCAATTTATAAATTAAGTCCGAGACACTCTCTCAGAGACAAATTTAAAGAGATTAATGTAATGACTGTGCCTTCTCAGTATATTTATGAAAATCTTTTATATGCCCATAAAAACATAAAATTGTTCAAAAAATACAGTGATATCCATAATATAAATACTAGAAACAAACACAAATATGTTGTACCTACAACAAGGCTCAAGAAAATAGGTGGCTCGTTCAGATGCCAATGTATACACTTTTATAATAAACTACCAAGCCACGTTCAAGATCTAAGCCTTAATAAATTTAAATCGTTCATTAAACGTAAGTTGTGCCAGAAAGCCTTTTATACCGTTAAAGATTATATTGAGGATACAAAGGCTTGGGATTGAGTTGCTTCCAATTTCTGCATTTTGAGTGTTTTTGATGTTTTTTTTTTTTTTATATACACATTGACATTAATGATTTTTTTTTTTTTTTTAACTGACATTTGCTTACTTTTTAAAGTATTATATTATTTTAATTATTGTGAATGTGAAGACGATGTGGGTCATTTAATTTAGGCATTTTATATTATTATTATTCTCTCTATGGTCTGGCAGTTTGAGTAATTTATGTGGCCTACCCAAATGTCCTTTCTTTGGTATTGTTCGTCGAATCGTTGAGCTCCTTAAGTCTTGAGTTGAGCTGCATGATTTCTGACAAATGCGTGCACTGACTGGACAGGTCCTCTCAATCTGTGTGGTTCTTTCCTCAAAAGGCCATCTCAGACATCGACCTACATGGTCTTCATATAACTTGACCAAGATTATGTCTGGACTTTAAAAGAGACTATGACCTCTGAGTTTGTTTCGGCCTTTCTTCTCAGAGTAGTCAGATAGGAAACGCCGACCTCATCTAGTTTAAAAAATTTATGATTGACGTGTAAAAGTGTTTGTGCAAACCTACTTACAGAAATAAAATCATTTATCATTTATCATTTATCATTTAAAATAATTAAAAATAAGCCAAGGCAGCTAAGAGATGACCAGCCCCAACTGACGGCGCCCGTTCACGAACATGACGCATAGATCAGCACCATCTTCGATCTTACCAAGATTATTAAGAAAGCAAACATTTCTTGATATTTTACATTATTAAGGACTTAAATGTTAATAAGAAATAGAAAAATGTACAGTAAGTATTTCAAGAAAATTGTAGTTATGTTACAATTAATGAAAAAAAAAGTTATTAATGTATGTTTTAAGTTTTAACTGTGTTGTCCTCTAAGTGGTATAATATATATAATAATAAGTATTAGGAAAAGGTATGTAGATAATTAAATAATTAAACATAGATAGAAATGAAATGTATAAGCATAGGCTCTTTAATTCTTCAAACTAAGTCGACAGTCAGATCCGGGCAAATCAAAGGTGTCGACCAATTTTTTTCATTCATTTAAGAGGTTCTAGTTTCAGAAAATCGTAAGCAAATCCATGTATTCGATGGCTTAAGATAAATTAAAAAAAAAAAAATTTTAACGGAGGTCGACTCAGGGTAGCGAATAAATAGGGCTTGTCGACCCTTGACATTTCTATTCTACTCATCAAAAACTTTCGTTTGACATAAATTTTCTTGATGTATTTCATAAATTACAATTACACCTAAAATAAAAACCGGAAGTGACGTCATAATTTTGCATGCGGGCAAAATCAAGCAACTTCAGGGGTGTCGACCTCTAGACCTATGGTTTTATTGTTCATACCCCAAAAATGATTCATGTATCTGATCCATAGGACTTTTATACAGCCGGCTCTCCGACTATAAGGCTTAATTTAATATTAGCTAGATAGTAAATATTCTTATTTATATCGAATCGCCAAACACGTGTGACCCTTCATTATATTTAGTACATTAAATGATAAATTATTGTATTTCTGTCAGTAGACTTGCACAAACACTTTTACAAGTCAAAAATAAATTATGTTTTTAAAGCTGAGATAAAATACCGAAACAAACTCATAAGTTAGTCGCTTTTAAAGTCCAGACATAATCATGGACAGATCAGGTGACGAGAACTATGTAGATTCGTTTTTCACTATTGTAAATGTAAGAGCTAGGTAAATCATTTATTTACCAGTAATATTACGTTGTTTACGTATCTTATTTTACTCAAATCGTCAGTAAACACCCTGGAACGTGTACAGCGTTAAATACGATGCCCACCAAATGCTACCACTGTAATTCGCGTTGCGTTGCCACCGCAAGACTCGTCATAACTATGCAATAACTACGAAAACTCACATAGTTTTCACTTTTGACTGTATCAGATCATTCACTACTTACTACATTCTTCATTCATAAATTAAAACAGTAGCACAAAATGTTTTTATGTTATAAAATAACGAAATTTTCAGCTGGGTGCTATCTTCTGAGATATGGGCCTCGCCTAGTTCAGAAGATAGAGTCAATACCCTAAGTAAACCTCTCTTTATCACCACAAATGCTGTGGGATTATTGTTGTACAATGTATATATATGTCATAAGTATACTTACCTTTTAATATAATTCTTGTTGCTATGCTGGTGAGAAATAAACTATTTTCTATTCGTGCACATCTGTGAAAAATATTAGCTACCTATACCTACGAAATCCAATAATTGATTTCAATAATTCGTAGAACAGATCCGGATCAGGATCAGGCCATACACACTATTGTACTAAGAACGTAATGAAAAAATATTATGTAATTAGACATTCAAGTATCCAAAACTTGTGAAAGAATATTAACTTTTTATTTATTGTTGAGTTTTTACGAGATTATACCTTTTTTTAGGGTGGGAAATTATTAAATAACTTCTCCCGCTCTGGGCGGAGCAGGAGGGCGTGTCAGACTTTTTCTGAATAAAACCCACCCGTGTTCTTTCAGTTGCCTGTGCCAGGGGCCACGGTATCTCTTTCGAACAACCTGCGACCCTGGCAGGCATCGGCCCTAGCGGACTCCGTCTGTTAGTGCTGACATCTCTTTGAGGCGCGCGTGGAGCACAACGCGCCGTCGACCCGGGCCTGGCCCTTACCGGACGGCGATCTGCCCATTGCTCACCGTCCACAAGCCCGCGCCTACGGTCGGTGGCCGGGAATCTGCTGTAGATTCCCAACGCCCCGTCTCCTGCGGCACAAGACGTATACCTTGATTCCAAAAATGTGTTTATTTTGTGCAGAGAAAAAGGGTATTACGAGATCTATGGTATTTATATCGTGTTGTAACTCATTCAGCTTCATAGTAGTATCTTCATAAAATATATGGGAACAAATTGTGCACACGTGCCCTGTGCGATATGAGTGTTGACAATCGACACATGCTTCTCTTTATCCAACGCGTAGGTACACACCATAGCATTAGCGTTAGCGACGTCAGAATTACATTCGTCTTTAATATAAAAACGCGTTACAGAAAAATGAGAACGTCCTACTCGCTAACAGGATTCACTTGGTGATATGTAGGTAATTTGTGCTCTCGCTTCTCCAATTTTCCCCCTCAATATTATAAAAAATACCTAACATCTTAGGAAACATTAACCGGTATGTTTTATGTTATTTTTACTTTGGTTTTTAATGGCTTCCGTGCTTAAATGGCTGTAGAATTTAGCTCCAGTATTAGGCAGTATTAGGTATGCCAAGCGCTTTTTTTTTTTTAAGTGCATGATTGATTTGATTTCTGTCAGAGCTTTTCTTAAGTACTTAGATTTGGAATTGAAATATGGAACATGGAATATTGTAATAGCTACCTACATTAATGGTAGGTACTAGCGAAAATAAAAGGAAACACCACATTTTACTATAATACGTATAATTTGTTAGGTAAAATATAAAATGTATAAAAAAAAACTAGATTTCCTATTTAAAAAACGGTGGTAGGTACGTTGCTTGACAATAGCTATTGGTTATTGAAAAAAATATATTAGGAAAAGAAAGAAAAAAAGAAAAAAAAAAAAAAAGTTATTACAAAATTGACGAATTCCTTAATGATAAATCTCTACACTGATTGACAAACAGGTTCCTATTTTGACATTTTTTATTCTATTGACATTTTGACATACTTTATTATTTTTAACATTTTTGTAATTCAATTCTGTAATTCTTTTTGTAATTCCAATGATCTAACATTTATAATTATTTATTCGGTATCAATAGAATTTCTATTTAATTTTAGAATCTAATATTATTTGCATGCCCATGAGATGGTAGAATATGGAGGACTTTAGCTTAAGAAAACATCTATGTACCAATTACCCATGTTTGCAAAAATAAATGATTTGATTTGATTTGAAAGAAGAATTAGAAGAGTTTAAAAACAGTTTCTAGATGGTTTTTTAGAATCAAATTTTAAAACGAATATCGCGAATCTTTTACCTGATTGCAATCGGGTTTTAGGTTCGATAGAACAGATTAAAAAAAAATAACTACCTATTTTGAAAAAAGAACTAATGCTAAATTGTTAATAAGAAAAAAAGTATTTGATCGTTGTTTCCTGGACACAGGTGAAGGTGGTCACGAAGTTCAGCAGCCAACGCCGTGCGGGACTCGAAATGTAGGATTACCTACTCTGCAGCCAGGTTGGAGTATGATGCAATAACTTGTGACTCGCAAAGCAGTAGACGATCCGGTACCCGGGAAAAAATTTAAGAATCGCTCTTTTTCACTGGCTCTACACCAGGTTTGGAGAAAACGTTACACCATAAGTATACGAGTATTATGGTGGGCTAATGATGCGGAACTCTCGACACCAAGACTGAAACTATTGCACGCTGACTGGAATCAGTGCGTAGATGTATTATAACGGCTATTTGAGAGTAAATTCGGGAATCTTCAAAATATATCAGGTTAAATCAAAGGCATTTTATTTACTTGGTAAAACCAAGTCAACAAGCAACTCAGTCAGAAATAAACCTTTTTTCTTATCCATCAATATGATAAGTCATATCCAAAACAAGTGCGACTCGGATTCGCGCACCGAGGGTTCCGTACAAATTTGTAGGTAAGTATGTAAATAGTTTATCACGGAGATTTTTTTTTGTAATGTATCTACAAAATCACGGTTTTCAGATTTTTCTTTACTTGTGGTACATATGACATTGCTTCTTTACAAATTTCGTGATTCTAGGTCAACGGGAAGTAACAGTAAGTTTTGATTACGAAACATAAACGCCCTTATCTTTTGATTGCGTTGACTTAAAGTTTTATTTTTACTGTTTCAAGGGATTGCAGCCTTGAGTAGTTGATATTAATTTCAACTTGATAACCCTATTATACGCGTTCCTGAGAAAAAGAGACTGACTTACGGGCAAACAGACAACGAAGTGATCTTATAAGCGTTCCGTTTTTCCTTTTGATGCACGGAACCCTAAAAATAAACTCCGTTTAAAAAGAACATTAAGATAATACATACACTCGAAAAACATAACCCTTCTTATGTCTAATGACTGTTTTTACCCGAGTGCGCCAGAATTCTGGCGCACTCGGGTAAAAACAGTCATTATTTGATTAAAAAAAAGGTGTTAACCTAAGAGGTGAGGTTTTACCAGCAGAGGTAACGCTGCAGTAAGGATCGTAGCAGGTTCTGTAGTTTCTGCCTACCCGATGAGAAAAAGGCGTGAGTGTGTATGTATGTATTCATGGTTTATGTAGATAATTACACTGAAGCAGATTTCGCCCTCATAAATAAATTCCCGCAGCATCTCTTTAGCAGAATTCGACACAATCAGAAGGTGTAATTCTCAAATGAAAGATTCAAATATTCCGTTTGTATTAATTTACACAGACACCGCTCGTTTCAGAAGCTTTCTAATTAAAACAATGATTTTAATTTGATAAAGTAAATTTCATTGCAAACAATCCAGTTGGACCAGAGAGAAACGTCTGTCTTCAACACCAAAATAAATTAACACTGAAAGTAGTAGCTATCTAATCTCTTGTGGCCTCGGGGGAAGAATAAAACGAAAAACTGAGAACTTCTCTTAAAGTATACGTACCTAGGTATTAAATCGTAGGTATATTATACTGTGCATTGTACAATGTACCTAGTTGTGCGTGTGCGGCGTGGGCGGCGTGTGTGCTATACAGTGACATAATTAAGTCATTGCATACTATGTTTCACCGGAATGGTCCGGACGTCTGGCGAAGGATCGAAGAGCAAGTTGAGGTAGCACACAAATCACACAAGCTCTGGTGACCACAAATTGGCGAACGTGAGCCATGCTTTGTTTGTTGTGTTGCACGTTTATTCAAAAGCTTGATTCCCCATTCAGTAGTCCAGTACCTACCAAATGGTTATTCTTTTTTTACCCAACTGCGCCAGGAGATGGTTATGTTTTTAGAGATGTGTATGTATGTGTATTTCTTTGGCACGCTCTGTAGCCTAAACGGCTTGATCGATTTCAGCTTAAGAGCGTTATTACAAAACCGAAGTGCTCAGTTTTAGGTAAATTCGACGGCGCGCGGCAGCAGATGCGCACGTGTGCGTCTAGGGAAGAACGCTATGCACACATACAAACCGCTATGCGTCGGACGCCAGGATCAAACCAACAAGAGCCTTCGTTTTCAAAATAAATTAAATTACTGTTGTTATAGTTCATGAAATATTATTTGTACCGATGAGTGTTACCTACAACGGTTTGAGTTACAATAGGGTCATACAAATTTACTTCACTTTTAATTTTTATTTTATACCACTAAAGTGACAAACTAGCATACGGCCCGCTTGATGGTGTGTAGTTACCCAAGGAACATATTTACTCTAGGAGAAGAACGTCAACTACGAACAAATAAAATGGTACGGTTTTTGGCGCCACCTAGTGGGTGCCCCCAAAAACTTGTGAAAGCGGGATATTCAAAATCGATTTCTTTGAGATGTTTTCTTTGAGATGTTTCTTTGAGATGGTCCACGAAAGCAGAACTGAGAAACTGTAACCGATGTTTAATTGTGCTATTTTACTGGTTACAATTTTCCAGCTCCGCTTTGGTGGTCAAGCAGCCTTATTGTTTAAATTAACTTAAAAGGTGGATAGAACATAATTCTTCTAGTAAAAAAGTTTGAGTTTTGACATAAATCACAATTTTTTGTCAAATGTTTTTACTAGTATTATTACAATAAAACCAGTAGTGTGTCTTTTATGTCAAAAGTACTTTATTATAAATTACACAATTGGTATTGCATACATAGGAGCTATCAAAATGGGCAACTGAATTTATACCTATCAACAAACAACATAAACACAAACTATAATCACTATCTCGTACACAACACTCAGGTGATTCGGCACACAGACGGTGGAACGTAGGCTCTACTCATCGTCGTTAATAGCGAGGATAACACTTAACGTTGCAAAAAGAGAATTCACAAGAAATAACATCAATATGCGCTTACGCCGGCAGACATTTTTCATGTGAAGTGGTATTTGTGGGGCTGCCATGTACATTAAACAAAATCGTACCCACCTAATCTTGTAAAATTAATAATTTTAGAAAGAAAGTAGCCTCTGCCCGTTGCGTTGCAGTAAATTAAATTTATTATTTATGTATTGACTTGATTGGTAACCCTTTTGTTTATTTAAAGTTAAAACCTATGCTATACGAGCGTATATCTATTATATTCGGCATGAATTATAGTTATATTTATTGTATTCTAATAAAATTAACGTTGAATAAATATGCGAAATATTATGTCGGCTAATTTGTTGATTAATAATTTAAACAAAAATGTCGCTAAAACTACCAGATGGTAGCTTTTTAACACCTAAGCAACTTTTTAGTTTTACTAATGTTGCCATCTTTGAAAACGTCATTATTAGAGACCGAAACTTTTAGGTCTTACATAATAGAGGAAAACTTGGCAACACAGGTCTAGCCCCCGTAGGTATTCCAAAGTTTACCCAATGAGTCGACCCCGCCTGGTAGTTACCGCAGCCTAAAGCAGTGTTGCCAGTGACAGATAGTGAAATGTAACATGAGAGAGCTCAAAAAGTAACATTTTCACGAGAAAAGTAACATTACCTTATTTTTTGTGGAAAACGACTAATAATAACATGGCACTTTATTACATAAAAAAAAGCTGTCCCCTTAGTAGGCTTCGAAAGAATCGTAATAACAAACTGAACTGAACCAACACGGATGCCACTACTAGGCTGTCGCTCACTCGCCTAAGTAAGCGGGATGGGTCATTTAGAAATTCACGCGAGTGAGTGAATATGCGATACGACAAACGAAGTGAAAAATTTTCGCGCTGTCGTCGCGTCAGAATTTGGTCACAAAATCAAGACAATCAAGTGCGCCAACATGACGAACGAAACCTTTCTTGTATGCGTTCCGTTTCATGTTTATTTTTAGTAACATTTTGAGGCGTGTAACATGGAGGTAACATGAGAGGGTCAAAAGTAACGTAAAATGTTACAAAAGTAACATACTGGCAACGCTGGCCTAAAGACGCTTGCATTGCCAGAAGCTGCATTACTTGCGCGTTGCCAGCCTCTAACATTACTTACAAATACTTTTGTGCTACTTTTATAAATACTTTTTGTACCTACTTTTTTTACGAAGTTTAATAATAATATGTATATTATGTAATTTATTTAGCAGGTAGGAAGACATTTTAGTACTTATTTATAGAAATAAATGCAATGTGATGTTGTTTCTACAGTTTGGATAAAAATCGGTTGTCTGTAAAGTCGGTTTACGGACGATAGTTTAACGTGACAACGTCATAACAAAACATTAATGAAATTGCCGAACGCGGAGGCCGATTCGGCAGCGTTCGACATCATCTGTCTCTCATCGCTCGTTCCGCGCTCTCGCTTGCACTTCAAGCCGCCATGGCGTACAACGCTACAGCAGAGCAAGGCCGCGAGGTAACGCTACATGAGTCATGTTTTTTTCGTGTGTGCAGCCAGCTTCATCGATTTATTAGACGTTGTCACGTCAAAAAAGTCAAAAGAAAATAAAAAAGACAAATCAAAAGTCGTTTTATTAAAATTAAAAATTACAACTGTGAACTTGTAACGGTTCATGAGACACTAGCAGACAGACGGACGGTCGGACATCGGAGCCTTAGTAATAGGGTCCCGTTGGCACCCTTAAGGTACGGAACCATAAAAAACCAGTATAATAATTGTAAAATAATTAAAATAATATTCTCCGAAGCGGCATAGACCGTGCTTTCCTCGAATCTATGATTTCAGGAAGCACGCACTCCTCATAAAATTCTTACCGCTGAGCTTCTCTTGCGCGTTTCAAATTATCGGCCAAAACCTTTTTTTTTTATTTTGACAGCACCAAAAGTTCTATTTTTTTCTATTTTGCCCATTATTGTGAACTATTGTCTGAAAATAATTAATTAAATTAAAGTTGGAGATAAATAAAAAAGTCAGAAAAATTAAAAACTACAACTATATTTACGTATGTTTTTTTTCTATAATTATATTCACGTTGGAACATCATAGGAAAATAATTATATTATATACATTACAATCAGAACATAACTAATTAAAAAAAAAAACTCACTTGTATCAAGAAGTGTTGGTCGCTTTTTATTCGTGGCGAATTGTCGAACGAGATCACGTGACGGCAGCAGCGAGTGAGCGCTACGTCCTCCCTCTGAAAGCGCTCGGCGCGGACTAAAGCTAAGACCGTGCATCCCGAGATTTATATTGATAAAAAAGCATTGCATAAAACAATTGCTTAAAAATATTATTTTACTTCAAAATAGAGTATTTTTTTTTTTCAAGCAAGGTGACAAAGTAACCTTAGTTATTAAACACTTTTTGTTTGAATTTCTATTAAATATTCAGAGATAAAAAATATCATTTCGGCTGAAAAAATATCATTAACTCTCTGTTTTACGGAATTATTTTTGGTTTATTACTGTATTAAACATAATAAATTGATGTATGCATACCAAAGTAGAAGATACAGTTGTACCGTGGACATTTTTATAAATTATTAAACTATTATATCTTCGATGTAACAGAGCATCGCGAGATGCCCGAAATTAAATTTTTATGAAACAGCCTTTGCAGGAACAAGTTTTTTACTGATTTATGTAAACAAACTGAAATATTTATTGAATGCGCTCCCAAAAGAAGGAATTAAACTTTCTCGGGCATGTATTTTTTTTACTATTGTGACTTTAGTTAAACCATAATCACAAATCAAAACTCGAGTCAAACGCTCTAAACAAGAAAAACTTGTGATAGCGCTCTTAAGAGGTGCCGTTAGATTCGTCTTAATTATGGGAGTGACACTGGGTGTATCAAAATTGAAAACAAATTAAAAAGGACCAATTGTTGGCGCAATAATATGTCTTCAAGAAATTTTTTTTTTCTCGAAACCTGTCGAGTGGGGTATCAAAATAAAGAGTTTTAAAAGGTGATTATAAATATATAGAACTTATAATATGGTTAAAAGTAATTCGAAGTGACAAATCGTAAAAAACACGTACCAAGAACTAAATCGTTTGCGAAATATTTCACGTTTGTAAACTAAAAAGCTGGAAATAAAAAAAAAATAAAAATTTTAAAACTCGACTGCGGTAAAAAAATTAAGTTAAAAAAACTGAAAACCTAAAAACAAGCCCTTTTAAATTAAATAAAAGTTGGAAACAGGCGGGACCCACACCATTTTTATTATATTTTCAAATTCAAATTGGTCCAATGCTTCCAAATTTTATTTAATTAAAAATGGGTTTGTTTTTAGTTTATCAGTTTTTTTAACTTAATTTTTTTACCGCAGTGGGATTTTTTATTTTTTTTATTACTTTTTTTTTATCGGCGCTTGTTATAGATGTTATTTACAAGAAGTACAGGTATCTGCTAGAAAATTGAACAAGTAGGGTCATAATTACAGTAGCAATGTCTTTCATTTGGCAGTTCAACAACATCATTGCATTATTTACGTTGGTAGGCAGACAAATTTTTCAAACGTATGATCCAATGGATTAGCAATATCCTTCAAAATTATGCAGATTGTGATTGAAAGTGCAGATAACTATTGGCGAATGGTAAATGCCAATGCCAATCACATAAAATAGCTTCTTTAGATTAAGAATTTTTAAATGGGTAGAATTAGGTAGGTAAATAGAAATCTATGTACTTACAGTATATTTATCATGATGAAGGTCAGTTCATCGAGCAAGCAAAACGAGCGTTCCACGTTCTAGAATATACTTAAATTCCAAAAATAAAACAAGAAAAAATATTTATATTGTCGACATCACTAAATTTCAAGACCCAGCGAAAAAGTGTAGGATGATAATAAAATTCTTCGTCTAGTATGTAGGTACGGTTTCTCCGTTTCATTTCTGCAAAAACGCAATTACTTAATCGAATGCTTCATTTTTTCTTTGTTGGATACCCTTGTATCTCAGTCACCTGAAGAAACTCGTGGGTATAATGAATGAATATTTCTTGGAACTTTTCTTCTCGTTCCCTTTTATCTCATTTACCTTCTTTTCTCGTTGTTCGTAGTAACAAGCGCGACTGCTGAGCGTGGACTCCTGGGTTCGACTCGGGGCTGGGCAATGTTTTATTAGGTTTTTTCATTAGGAATTCTAGGAGTTTGGAAGTTGGTGGTGTATATATCCACCCGTGCCTCGTAAAGCATGTAGCGGTATCTACAACGCCAAATGCAAACAACGCGTCATACTGACGTCACGCAAAATTCTGCATCGCGCAAGCAGAGTTTACCGCGTAACTAGCATAGATACGTACAACGGCCCGACATGAATCAACGGGCAGTTGCCCGCCAGACACAGCACCCTGGGTCTGGTCGGAGGATCCTCCCTTTTCTATGGAGGATGAGTGAACTTTACAACACCCTGTTCCTCATACCTCTATAAGCATGTTATAGCCGTTGGCCCTGCGCCATGTCGGAGTGCCGTCCCATCGGACTATGAGAGTTAGGGAAGAGAGAGTCCACCTGTGTCTGTGCACACACTTACGCGCGCACTATAATATCTTCCGCGCCTAAGGTTGGTCTCCGCTGGGATTGGTCGCCATGGGTGAAATTCGATCAGGAGGATTATAGATAGGTATACACGTGGGAGTTAACTGGTGGAGTGTCACAATTCAACCTCTGCTTAGCCCTTCGATGCCCCGATGCTTCGGCTACATGAGTGATGTAACGTAATGTACAGACGCCAGCACATCAACCTACTACAATCTGTCAAATATCTTTAATAGATTTTCAACTTTATCGCTAAAGCATAACGTTCAAAGTTGATTGGGAAAATTTGACAGTTACGGGTAGCTTGATGTGCTGGCGTCTGTACCTAATGACGACGATGATTTTGACATTCAAAAGTGCTTTTTATGTGCCTAGTTGAAATAAATTATTTGACTTCGACTTTTGACTTTTTTAAACTATTTTACATAAAGGCTTGGCATCATACGTAATAGGCGCGTCGCCACACGGTGCGACGCAATTCTGGTAAAACAATTTCCTGAGTACATACCTACTTAATTGTTCTACTAGAGCAGCGTCGCGCCTATCTATCTTAAAGCGCACTCATGATTTGCAGTGACTGAAGCTGCAGTTTTATGACTTAAAGTAGGGAAACTCGCCAATTATCCTTAACTGCAAAGCCGAGTAAGCTCCGGATCCTCAAAATATTAGTACCTATTAATGTTATTACCTCAATCTCACTAAATCTTAATTAATGCCTTTACAAAATGCTATATTAAAGTTGAGTTTAGTACCGCGAAGTAATAGACATGGAACTAACACGAGCAGCATTTCAACTCCAATTAAAACAAACTCATATTTGTTTAAGTCTATCAATGTTCGTGCATACTCCTGTGGTAAGACACCCGGGTTAAATTAAGATTAGAGTTTGCATGCAAGAGTTTCTACTAGCGTTACCATACAACCGGATGTTTACGGACTTGTCCGGACTTTTGACCTTAAGCCCGGCTTTGTCAGGGCTTTTCCACTTTAGGAGAAAATTTTAATAAATTACTTTGTAAAGTAGAACATAAAAAATGTCCAGACCGGCACGGCGGGATAATTAGGTAACACACACACTAACAGTAGCAATGACTTTCATTTTGATAGTTCAACAACATTCATTGCGTTATTTACGTTGTTGAGCAGACACATTTTTCGAACATTTGAAGCAATGGATTAGCAATATCCTTCAAAATGATTCAGATTGTGATTGATAGTGTGTTACGCAATGAGGGTTTTCGTGAAAATTTACGACACCAGTTGGCACCACTGTGACAAGAGGTCTTCCAATAAGTATAAAATATATGATGACGTTCATCATTCGATTCATTCATTCGTTCATCAATCCGTCATGGCTAAAGAAAATATAGGCTCTTTGACAGATGCCTGGACCTGACGTCTCAGTGCTGCCACCTAGCGAACGTCATTTCAGAAAACCCTCATTAGGTTGCTGCTTTTTGTCAGTATTTTCTAGTTTCAAAACGGTAACATTTTCTTTACAGGAATGCACGTGGTTACCTCCGATGTTACCGTTACCTATTCCTGGTTATTCGCGCGCTAACTTCGCTAGTTCCCAGTCCTCTATAAACATTCTAATGGAAATGTTTTGTTTTGCATTTTCTAACTACGCTCTAAGCCCGCTATATTAGTTTGATTCTGAAATTTTATGTGACTATGAAATAATATTTTTGCATTATCCGTAACAAGTTCTGCGGACTCTCTATATTTTTTGCTGTTTATTATTTAGGAAAGTCAAAGAAAATGCACTCGGATACGATGGTTTTTCTTTGTTTGGTTTGTTTTATTTTATAGGTACCTACGTACATCCTACGTACTGATATACTTACCTAGTTTTAAAGTTTCGAACAACAGTCATACCTACAGAAAGTTAGTATGACTCCATAAATGTGTTAGTATGAGTTAGTAGAGTACCTACATACATATTTATAAAATATACCCAAACATAGGTACCTACTTAACAAAAACTAGACGAAGTTTGAGACATAACATGGTACCAATCAAACGCAGGTTGGTTGAGAGGGATCCATGGTTCTCTATTTTGTTACCTAACTTTTTTATCCATAATCTAAAGTGCCATCATCTTAAGACCCAATGGGGGACCCATTGGGTCTTAAGATGATGGCACTTGACAAATGGCAAATGGCTCTTAATGGCAAATGACATCGTGGCAGGCCCAGACGGAGATGGCGGGATGAGTTGCCCTGCATTGGGACATCACAGGCTAACAATATCTAATAATAATCATTTGTCCGAATGATAACTTGATAAAATTAAAATCCCTAGATACAATATGCCCTAAATTTGTTTGTCATAAATATTACAATCAATAACACAAAGCACTTAAAACCGTTTTCAATAAAAATTATAAATCCTAAATTCAAATTATTTAATGTTTATTTATCCTAATAACAAATTTGTATTAAGATGGGTGGACCATGGAAGGCCATGCTCCTTCGAAGGCCAATTATTAAAATTTCGTAGTTATTGCCAAAATTACGTGATACTTGCCAAGACCCCCATCTCCCCTACGTGAGATTGGGTGAGAATCGGCTTGACCCCCTCTCCCCCTAAACACCTCACGTAATTAATGGATGCCCTCTTACTAAGGTACGCACGACGACATACAAAAAGTCTATGCGAAGTCAGCTAAAACTGGAAATACTTATGTAGCGTGATGAGTCGTGTCTCGTGTCTGCGCCTACCTACCTCACCTTACGAGATAATACCTATATATGTACCTAGGTAAGTAGGTACAGTCAACAAAAGAGATAAGTATACAGGATCGTCGGACATAGTTGAAGTTTAGTAAGAAACCGATGATGGATGTTGTGGACTGAAATTTTATTTGGTAAATGAGCTGCTTTTTGGGTTTTTCGGGAGCTGTCTATTTTCGGCGATGTATGTGTGATTGGTTATGAACTAAAAGACAAGTAGTTAATTTTATTTTGTATCTACCTCATCATTATCTGCCTAGCCTTTTCCCAACTGTGTTGGGGTCAGTTTCCAGTCTAACCGGACGCAGCTGAATACCAGTATTTTACATGGAGTGACTGCCTATTACACCTCCACAGCAACCCACTTACTGGGTAATATGATAAACCTTGGTAAGGCTAGCACCACTGGACTTGGTATCCACCTAAAGCGATAAATAAGAAATAACTACCGAACCTTTTGTTTTTCCATGATTTTTTCCTGGATTTCCTGCTCATTAGTCTAATGATGAGAGCCTACGCTCTTAAGGTTCATTTCCCCGTTCGGACAGTGTTAAGCGCAGGGTTTTTCCTTTAGGATTTTTTCCGTAGCATCCCGAAGTCTGGATCAAGCACATTTCATGGGATTAAACTTACCAAGGTGTTATTTAACTAACTGACAAAGCATAAGAGTAAGTGTGTCCATACACATGCGCCAAAAAATCTTCCTGCTCCACAGCAAGAAGTTTTTCCTTCTCTGGTCTCTGCCAGTCTGCCTACCTTTTTATGGGATAGGTAGGGAATTGTTGTGTTATTTTATTCCAGTTCTAGTAGGTACTGTAGGACGTGAAAAAACACACCTAGGTAGGTACCTACTTTGTCTCATAACAACATAGATAAACAAGACAACAAGATTGTAACGCCTATGACGTCATACAATAAAACGTTTAATTCTACTTACGGCCAAACCCTTCATTCGAACGTTCGATTCAAACAGTTAATATAAGTGAAACGAGTAGGTGTCTCCAAAATTTTAGCGTCCGTAAAGTGAAGATGTCATTACGCTGAAGACGTAAGAAGCATCACTTTGAATATCCGTTTTATTGTTTGAATATAAAGCCCTTTATTATTACTCTGTTTGATTGTAACACGTTTGAATCGAGTTTATGACGAAATTTTACATATTAATCATGGAGATAAAATTGAGTTAGCGCTGTTTTGAACTGGTTCATTAATCACATAGATACCTACCTACGCTACGTCGGTTTTGAGTAGATATGTACTCAAATACTCATACTAATTAGGATAATTACAAAATTATAAGGTCACGCTTAGGCCTCCTCTCAGTGAGAGAGAGTCCCTAATCCACCACGCGGTCCCAGTGCGGGTTGGCAGATGTAACATGCCTTCGAATATTTGGTTCTAGAGGCCGGTTCCTCACGATGTTTTTCTTTACCGTTTTGAAAGCAGGGGTGATGAAATAATTTACACAAAGTAAAGCGCCTGTCTGGGTTCGAACCTGCGACCTACAATTTTTAAGTCGCGACCAAACCACTGGGCCAACACTGCTCGCGTGGCCCTGGTGGTGATTCCGGGCTGATGATGATGCTACGGGAAACTTTGGTGAGACCTAAGCTAATAGGGCACAATCATACACCTTTTATTTTATCGTAACAACACGAGATGACGTTACGAAAATAGTTTATTCCGTCGTGAAAATATTAACCAGTTAGCAGTTGTTATTGAAGCAAACTGTTCAGTGTTTAAAGTGACGCCCAATGATAGGAGCAGCATTACGCATATTTTATTGGCGTATTCAAATATCGTCGAAAACAAAGAGATTTAATGGTCGAAAAGCTTCACTTTTGTGTGCAGGCACACTTTTTGTACCTTATCCTTAAAAGTTTTTTCACATGCAGTGCAGCCCTACCTGTTGTTTTGATTTGCGACTCAAATATTGCCCGTACATTTGTCCACTCCAAACTTTGATGAATTTGTCATTTTTTGGCTATATCGCAGGCTATTCATCAAACCACATTGGTAGGTATGTGCCTATGGGCTTCCCAATAACCGTTACTTTTGACGGCTATAGAAATATGACGAGATTTGGCATTTCGCAGTGTTGTTTTTATTAGATATCGCTGCTGTAGCATTCTATAAACCAGGTAATTGCATAACACACTATCAGTAGCAATGGTTTTCATTTTGACAGTTCAACAACATTCATTGCGGAAAGGCAGTTTTAGACAGGGTCAGTGCACAAGTCAGTTATCGGCGCCAGTGCCCGCGCCTAGACTGGCTTCTAAATATTCAGGCAATTTTAGACAGGGTCAGTGCACAAGTCAGTTATCGGCGCCAGTGCCTGCGCCTAGACTGGCTTCCACTGTTTACATGGTGTCAGTAGTCGCGGCTAGTTTTCACGGTGAGCACACGTTTGTGAAGTCAGTGAAGAAAAATGAATTCGCGAAACGGACGAAAAAAACATTTTCTCTTACTAGCCAGATGCAACGTCACCCCACAAAGCGGCGCCAGTAACTGACCAGGCTGTTTACACGGGGTTTTTGTCACTGGCGCGGGTGGGCGCGGGTTGCGGGGGGCGCCGACTGGCTTCTAAATATTCGTGTGCGAATTTACAAGCCAGCGCTGACTTCCCGCCACTGGATTGACTTGAAATCAATTTACACGGGTTTTTTTTTCGGGTCAGCGCTGGCTTGTCTCGATTTCGGCGCCAGTCACTGGATCTGTCTAAATCTGCCTTTATTGACGTCGTTTAAGCAGACAAATATGTGCAATGGATTAGCAATATCCTTCAAAATGATTCAGATTGTCATTGAAAGTGTGTCACGCAATTAGGATGCAGGAACGGAAAGTTTTAGTGGCTAAGGAAGAAAACACGTTGATTCTGTATATATTTTATATTCAAAACGTTCTTACACAAGCTTGAACAAGACAAAACAAGTCGAAATAAGTAAATTGTGCAACAGGCAATAAAAACAAACTTGACTTTAGATCTTCTTAAACGTAGTTACGCATAAACATTTCACCAAATAAACATAATATAAAAGTGAAGAAAATTTTACATCTTGAAGCCACCGATGAGGCAAGCGGACAACGGCGAAGCAATTGTAAATATTTTGATTGTGCACTCAACCTAACATAACTTAGTTTCGTATAAACACTATTTTCAGTGTAACTAAAAACTTAAAACAATCATTAATAAAAAGTTAAAGAGCAAAGAAAACATCGCTTTCTAAACATCAATCATAAGGCACTGATATGGAAAGCCTTCGCCATGTAAGCCTCCCCGGCTTAGCTTTGCTTTATTTAACCAATAATGTAATGTATAAAAGAACAACTCTTTGAACGTAATGTTTGTACTATCAGGATTCGGTAAAAAAACATGATAACGGAATTAATAGACCTACTTCACTGATTTTGTCTCCGTAATATTAAACTTACAATAACAACATATTGTGATTAACGTTACATAGTCTATAAGTATATAACATAACGAATAAATATTCGAATATTTTAAGTCTACCATCAAGAGACTGATGAACTGAGTATTTCTTATAGATGTTAGTTATTCGAGTTGATTACATGTTAATTTTCTTTCTTGATGAACATTAAATATATAGTACCAACGGCTTAATAAACTCAACGACATAAGTAGACAAATAAGTAGGTAGAGGTACGTAAAGGAAGACTGAAATCTTGTAACAACTTACAGAATATTAATCTTAAATAGGTAAATGCATAGCAATATATGTAAATATACTTGAAAAAACGTTCAAAGATAATAATTATTGAAGTTACAGAAAATAGGGAAATCTGTTGTGTAACATAGTTGATACCGATTTTTTAACTCATACAAGTCATTTGTACTCTAATAAGGCTATATCCATCTACGTAGCTAGCCAGAAAGTCGGCCGTTACAAGAGTAACATTACTGTTCAATGATATTTTAGGGTAATTTACAAGGTCTCTCATATTTTACAATGACTTACCAAGGACAAATTTTTCAATTGTCAGATAAATTTTATCTGAAGAACTAATAAAGACAGTTCAGACATATTTTCTATTCAAAAGCTGTCAAACCGCATTATGTATTCCTCGGTTAGAAGTTTATAGAAAAAATTGCCCCTAGTGGTAAAAATCAATCAAAACTCTAACTACATACACAAGATGTCATTACCACGATATTCAATTCCATAATTATACTCGGCATACCCAATGCATTGAGGACATCAAGTAAAAAATGTATTATAAAAATATAACAAGCACACGGTTCTCAAAACAGATAAACAACGATACACTAAATATATAATACATAAAGTAGTCCATATCAAGCACTGCGAAGAAGAGTTCAGCGGAAGCCTTTCGGGGCGAGGTGGTGCAGGTTACAGTGATAGGCGACAGTAAGCAATGCGGTGCGAAAATCAAATATAAGTAGAAAGAATTGTGCCAACCACTCGGAGGGCTCCATTCTTTCTACTGCCTCATGTCAACGCCCTTGCATGAGTCGCTGGCACTGCGCGAGTAGATACTTCTTCTGTTGCTCGTCATACAGGAATATAACCTTGCCGGAGCCCGAGGTCGGGAACATGCCGAGCACCTTCCTCTTGGCGGTGGGCACGTACACGCCCTTGTTGACGGCTGTCGGCACCTCGGGCAGCTCCGTCCAAAGGTATGTCCATAAGATCTGTTGGGATAAACGATTGTTCTAAGAAAATCTTTTACTGTTACACGTGGAACCTAATCATCTAAACAACGGAATACTAAAAGTGATGATTAGGTTCCACTGTATTTTCTTTTTCGTTTACAATTCCTCATAAACAAATTTTTACGGTACTGGATTTGATTGCGTCGGATCTCTAATAAATAAAGCAACAAAAATATTTAAAAAAATCAGATTGGTCGTTAATATTTAGAGAAATCAAACTTAATTCGCGTGATATTATTGTTGTTCTACTGAACTTTACCAGAACACATGTTTTCAAAAGTACGTGGCCGTGTATTCATGAAATATTTACTAGTTATAGGAACGACCGGCGGAATGAGAGACGATAGTTTCCTATAAATTATACTTGACCCTCGGCTCTCGAATCTTCCGATAAACAATTTCAGTGTAAAGGGTAGGTACGTAGTATTTATTTATTTTTGTTTATTTTACTATAACCAAAATACTACAATAATTTTCTACATTTGAGGTCCATTATGAAAGAGAATATACTTTGTAAAAGTCATCAACTGCTGCTGCTGGGTATTTTAATGCGCCACAATGTGATAGTTCCTTTGTCAATTGCAATTCCCAAGTCTAGTTCTTTCTCACCTTATGGCTGCAACGATCACAAAGCCAAACAAATGATTTAATAATAGGTTACATACCTGCCATCCACCGAATACATTGTTCTTCTCAATGTATAGCATTCGTTTGTCGGTGCACATGACCACTTCTTTGCCGGGGATCACCCATACGTGGGCCTCGTACCTGTCCGTGCTGACGTACTTGCCCTGTTTTACGAATAAATCAGATGAGAATAACTAAAAAAACCAGATTGAATGATAATAATAGCGCATTACGTAAAAAAATCCCTGTAACATGATAAATAATACCGTAAATGAATAATTTGTAGATGTATTAAGAAAAACAGGTTGTAAGATATAAGGGACATCGAGGCGCCTACAGATTGCACAGGTTGCCTCTGACGTGTATGGAAAACCGTCAGAAGTTCCTCAAATGACACCGAGTTATGGTTTTTCGCGAATGCAAGTTGAATGCTAGCTATTATACTGAGCTAGGGTCGGGATCGCTGCATTATTTGTTCTTTATCAGGTTCTTTGTTAATATTATGTCCTTGTGAGTTGGTGTGTGGGCGTTATTAGCTAGAACTCTTTTTTGTATGGCCTGTTCCCATAGACAAACCGTGAAGTCTGTTTTATGCGGCATAGTTTTAAATATAGAACTGTTTCAACTTTTTATAAATAAATATAATAATGATTACATCTCTCGAGACTCTCATTAAGCGGTTTGGTCAAGGACCTGATTCAAATGGCAGTATTCCTCAATTCAGCTGGCATTGTCAAGAGGTACCTGTCTCTGGACCCTGTCCCCGACATCGGTAGATCCATAATTTGAAATGTTTTTATTTTTTAATGAATATTTAAAAAATTAACTGCTATAAAGCAATTCAGAGAGTAGGGGGAGGGTATAATGTCATACAAACCTTCTCCAACTCGAACAGCATCTTGTACCCCTCTGCTTGTAACCTCGAGTACGGCTTGACGCCGCTGTCGGGAGCCATGTATCGTGCTGGACGTCGTTTAGTCACTTCTTCAGACATATCCGCGGCTCTAAATTAACATACGCCCAAATAAATTATTAGTTTAGTGGTATTTGAATAATAAATATAATAATAAGAAACGATTCTTTTCTCCACCTCCACATAATGAAAAGTTAGCACAATCATCACTACATAGTATAAAACAAAGTCGCTTTATCTGTCCCTATGTCCCTTTGTCCCTTTGTCCCTTTGTATGCTTAAATCTTTGAAACTACGCAACGGATTTTGATGCGGTTTTTTTTAATAGATAGAGTGATTCAAGAGGAAGGTTTATATGTATAATAATAATAATGTTTCCGTGCGAAGCCGGGGCGGGTCGCTAGTACATAATAAAAGAGACGAATTTTAATTTAGCTGCAAGGACTGTTTGGATCCAAAATATTATTTCATTTTGATCATTTATTTTGATAATCTATGATTGACATGATCAACAATTTATATGGTAAAGGGGATAAAATTGGTAACGGTATTTATTTCATTTACTACACATTTGCTAGATATATAGGTACGTATGTATGTTATAAAATAATTAACGACCACCAATAATTAGTTACACACAAACGTATACATTACATTATAAAAGAAGCAAAGATAAAGCAACCATAAAAACCAAAAAAAGCATTAGGAAGAAAAATATAAGTACTAAAAATATTATACAAACGAAGAAAGAAACAAGCCAAAAAGAATGACATAATTATAGTGAAAAATATGAAACGATTCCAACTCCCGCCCTTACATTTTAGTACCAATCATTTATATTTCAACTAATATATTGAGTGTACCATCGCAATCAAAGTGGCCAACTACTCAGACTATATAGGCTCCAACAATATAATAATATACAAACAAAGTACTGTCGACACAAAAAGAACTAATCTATTTAAGACATGACCAGTCGTTCACTACATTCTTAGGCCGCCTCCTAACCAATTTTTTTTCGGCGAACACTAACTAATGCGTGGTCCGGTTTTCGGAACAACTGGGTGACATATGAACGCGACGATCGGGTATTCGCGCGAATGATGTTTTTGGTTAGAACGCGGAGTAACACTGCTCAACACCCGTTAAACCTACGTCTATGAAACATCTACAGAGTCCGGTAACCTCACCACCTCCAAACAGACGTGAGTAGTCCGGAGGTGAAGTCCACGACGCCGCCGACGGGCCGCACCACCAGCCCCACGGCCCCGCGGCCCAGCCCCTTCACGAACCCCCCCGCCCCGCCCTCGTGCGCCCCTTGCAACGGACGGATCACTACGCCGCAGACGCCGTCCACTACGCCCTGATGTTGAGTAAACAGACAAAGACATGGTTTCCGTACTTCGTTTTCGGTTGACCACTGAAACTCAGCGCTGTGCTATGACCCCCAGAGCACAGCATCATGCTACGTGGACGTCTTCTTGTCACAGTCACGACGTGCCACTGCCGACTATTTATGTTCTGTGCTCGTGAGTATAGATCTGTCTTGTTTCTTTTTTATTCGAGTTATCAAAAAGATAACCCGAATAAAAATATTCTGTGACAAATAAACCTATTTTGTATGAATATCGATCGTTTGGGTGATAAGTTTCACAAAAACATCTGTGATTAACCAAGTAGGATATCACCCGGATAAAAGTGAAAAGAGTTGTATTTTTTGTAAATAATTAATAATATTTACTTTTGTTAATCGAATGTCAGACCGAATGTCTATTTATCTTTACACAAGTTATAGTGTTCTGCTGTGATGTCAACAGCTTGCTATAAGATTATATCAAGCTGATGATGGCAATTTACATAAAAGTTCCTAGCTTTAATGTATCGCGCTGCGCTCAGTTCAGTATTTTAAAGATTATTAGCAAGAAAAGTAAACGCCTAATAATTACCAACATTCCTCACACAGCATAATGCTTGCTGCTTTATGTTGATCACAACTTTTAGCAGGATGTGTCACGAGGAAATAGAAAAAAAACAAAAAAAATTGCATTCTGTAAAAAACAAAAGCCGCATAGCACGATGAACAAACATGCAACACACAAGCTCATGCAAGGCTATCACTCATTGCATGCATAACCTCTTGACGGCATCAAGTGAGCCGGATGCGAAGTCTACGACGCCGGCAGTTGGTCGCGCTACCAGCCCCACGGCTCCCTTGCCCAGACCTCTGAAGAAACCTTCCACTCCTTGCTGCCGAGCGCCCTCTATAGGCTTCGTGAATACACCAGTCACGCCGTCTACCACGCCCTGTTCGTTTGGAATGTTTGCACTGCTTATAGATAAGTACTATCATAATTATGCTCTCGTACTTTATCGGCAACATAGAACGATTGGTGAAATTTTATCAAATGTTTTGATTAGCTAATTCGTGGGTCTTTGACAGTCGTTACGGGTAGTCAGAAGCCTGAAAGTCTGACAACCAGTCTTACCAAGGGGTATCGTATTACCCAGTAACTGGGTTGTGGAGGTCAGATAGGCAGTAGCTCCATGTAAAATACTGGTATTCAGCTGAATCCGGTTAGACTGGAAGTCGACCCCAACATAGTTGGGAAAAGGCTAGGCAGACGATGATCAACAATAAAAAAATCGAAGCAAATTGTTTTTAAAATTGAGTATTGAATTTTACCGATAAATTTTTATTAAGTTTTATGATATGATGAAACTTTGTGCAGCCGACAAAAGGCATCACACTTAACGACAGTATCTAAATGCTTTAAGTTGAACTGAGGATTTACGTACCATGACCAGTCCTTTACCGCTTCTCGCAAGACCTTCTTGAAGATTTGCAGGCGGTTTATTAATATTGTCACGACGACGTCGCTGGTAGTCCTTAGAAAAGAAAACAGATTGTTTTAAAGGACACAAAAAAGGCTGTAGGTGCGAGCGCGAGGTAATATACATACGAGTAGGTGCCAAAGCCACGATGATTCAAACTTCATAGTTGCCCATCGTTCCTACCTGTGTTGGTAGCATGCGCTGAGAAACTTTCAGCTATTATAAAATAACGAAGGTCTGGCTGGCGTTCATGGGATCTTGCTCTAATAGTAAACATGTTGATACACAATAGGCATATAGATCCATGGTTGTAAAAGCTCTATAATAAATCTCAATATAGCGCGTTCGTATTATCAAAGATAGACGATGCTTGCGCATGCTTTTCTTTGGATAGCTGTATGCATCGTAATATTTAGTGTGTTACCTTGTCTAGCGAGAGCGCGGCGAGCCCGTGTCCCATGGCGCCGGTGATGCGCGACACGGCGCCGGCCGCGCCGCCCACGGTGTGGCCCACTAGCGAGCGCACGCCCAGGAACAAACCTTCCGCAAACTCGCCCGGACCTTGGATAGCACCCTGCGACAAATCAATTTTGTTGTTTTAACACGGTATGCTTCAAGGCTGTTTCAAGAACCCGTAGATCTAGCACGTTGAACGTAAAATTGTGTGAATTCTTCTAAGTCATTAAGTCATATAAACATTTTCCCAATAAACATTACTTCTTTCTTTCTTGCCCACAACCATGTCCTCTCACTCATTCCTGCTAACACCAAGACTTAGTCTATCATCCCCACAGTTTTTATTAACCAGTCATCTCCGCTCTACTCGCACACCTCTCCATACACCAACATCAATGGGCTTTGTCTACAACTGTCGACCTATGGATTCTACATTATTTTTCGAAAATATAGCAACCGACAGCTGCCGCCGGATGGTCACAAACATGGTGATTTGAGATTCGACTCTTCTTCGCTTCTAAATCTTGCAACAAAGTTGCAAAGCGGAGGTATCCTAATGTAGGTATGTTTGGCAAAATGTTGTGATTCTCTATGAGTCTCATAGAATCGATAACTGTGTAACGTCCGTCACCTTTTACTACTCACATTTCAAATGTTGGGCGTTTTCTGTCAAAGAGCCTATATTTTCTTTAGTGATGACTGAATGATGAACGAATGAATGAATCGAATGATGAACGTCATCATATATTTTATATTCATTGTCGAGATGGAAAACCTTTTGTCAAAGTGGTGCCAACTGGTGTCGTAAATTTTCACGAAAACCCCCATTGGAATGCAAATTACGTTCAATAACTGACCTGGAATGGCTCGTAGAACAGATCTTCCACGCCTTTCTTCAGTCCGATGACCAGTCCGTAGGGGTTGCCTATCACATCTAGTCCTAACACGAGCACATACAATTGTTTCAGTGCTTGCCCAGTGTAGTGGCTCTGCACTTGAGCGATCAACTCCTTTTGAGATAAGAACTCGTAGTTCCTTTCGTAATAGGATAATCTGAGGATAAGAGGGAGACATTAGTAATTTGATTCAGTGTTAAATATTTAGAGTGACAAATTGGAATTTGGGATTGCAGAAATTGAAAAGGTTATTCTTTTTTAGGCAGAAATCCTTTAAATTAAGAAAATATTTGTATTTATATGTTGGTTCTTGTCATTAGTTGGCAACAAAATAGACCTCTGACATTCCTTGTATTTGTATCAGATTTCGAAGAGAAGTTACTGGGGACTAGTTACTGGTTTCAACTCTGTAAGTGTGATCTTATTATTGAAAATTTTATTTGTTTATTGTACAAATTTTGATGATAAGAGATAATCACAAATATGTCATCCATTATATTTTCATAATAATACAAACAATAATTAACCAAACAATCTTACTTGAATACCACGTCGTTCATGTCTGTCAACGTAACACCTATGCTTTGCAGTATGGTGCCAATGAATGAAGGCAGTTGAGTCGCCCCACCGAGGGAGAACGAAACATGCACCTAAAGTACAAGAAAATAAGGTTGTTTTTTGAATGCAATTAAAGAATTGTAATTAAAATATATTGTTTTGTTATCAATTTACCTTTAGCGGCGACAAATGCAGATTGTCGTAGAAATTCTTGAGATCTGACGCCGCCCCCATAGCTGCTAAAGCTTCTAATGGCTGTCCTGCATTTTTTAAATCTAGTTGGAATGCGTCCAGCTGAAATATAAATTGTTTATTTATTTCGGTACATATTTATATTGTTCGTCTATAAGTAGCGATATTACGACTAAATTCAGACAAAATTAATACGAGGGCTTAAACTCAACAACTCAACTCGATTCTTCCCTCAGGTTAACTACGTAAGTTCTGTTCTAAGTCTGAAAGATGTTTTTTTTTTATTGCTTAGACTTTCAGAAGCCGGGTCTTTGTTCATCATTATTTCAGCGGAAAAACGTCTACTGCTGGACATTAGCCTCCCCCAAGCACCCTCACTTCGATTGGTTCTGTGTTTCTCTCATCCAGCGGATTCCTGCAGCCTTCACAAGGTCGTTGGTCCACCTTATGGGAGGCCTTCCAACGCTACGTCTTTCGGTACGCGGTCGCCACTCCAGAACCTTTCAGCCCCTTTCGGATGTTTATTACTGATAAATAACAAATAACATCATGCCTGTTTCCCGAATAGCCAGGCAGAGGTGTACAGACGCCAGCACATCAAGCTACCCGAAACTGTCAATTTTTTCTATTCAATTTTGAACCTTATGCTTTAGTGATAAAGTTGAAAATGTATTAAAGAAATTTGACAGATTGTAATAGCTTGATGTGCTGGCGTCTGTACATAGTACACCCACATTTCACTAGTTATATTTTAGTCCGGGCACAAATTTAGACTTCGGGCTGCTACTGAGAAATTCCTGATGGAAAACTACACTGGTTACTGAAAAATACGTTTTAATTAAATTCGATATTTACCGCCTCTTGTTCATTGAGTAGTCGTTGCGGGAACATGCCCAAGAGCGCGTTGATCAGTCCCATGTCCACCTTAACGTGGAACTCCTGAATCAACACCTTGTAGTACTTGTACTGGCGCACTTTACTGTGCGACATTATACGCTCTACTATCGACACCTGGATGAACGGCTTCATACCTAAAATAAACGGAACAAATTAATATCGATATTTTCTATCGACTAATAGAGTAGCGTTATTGAGCAAGCAAAATAGTCTAGTTCGTCTAGCGATAGCAAGCATGTCTCCGTACCTTGAGGCACTATGTATGAATCCCCAGTCATGCAAAAAAGATTAGGTATAATTTAGAAAAAGTCCTACTTTTTCCTACAAGATAGGTATTGCATTCGATTTCTGATTTAAGAAGAAATCTTATACAGGTATTGGTGTGTTGTAGGTGCAGTATCTAATGATACTGCGTTACTGATAAAGAGTTATAATTGTCTCTGCTTGCTTTTCAGATACCGCAAGTTCGACTGGGTCAAGGGTTACACTAGAACCTACCTCCTTGTTGATAAACGGGGAGTAAAGTTACAAACTACACTTCAACAACAAAAACTTCAGAGATCAATATTTTTTTTTAATGTAAGTTTGGAATTACTTCATGTTTATTAGTAAGGAGGTTAGTGTGTGTCAAGATAATTTTTGTATTTTTGTTTTTGTGTTTTTGAATTTTTGTTTTTTTTTTTGTTTCTGTACTTTGCTTCTAAATTATTGCAAAAATGACATTTTAGAGTCAAAGTTATAATTTGAAATGAAACACTGCCAATATTATTTCAGAAATAAGTATATGGTACCATGGTTCTATCTATTATACAATCAATTATTTTAGTTTTACCCTATGCTGTCTTACTGCAGGGCGAAGGTCTCCCTTAATAAATACCCTGATGTTTTAGGAATTTCAACTTACTAGAAGAAAAGAAAGAAGAATATATCTATCATACAAACCAAAAGCACAGAGAGAAAACAAACAAACTTTTATACAAATAAGAAGCCTGATGCTTAAGGAATATCCACTTACTACATGAAGAATATACCCATCACACAAAAAACATAGAGGATAGGAAAGAAAATACATTAGTAATAATGAACCTATTTTCACAATCTCCACTTACCACTAGGATCTTCACTAGCAATGGACCTTGGTGGCGGTACAGGCGCTAGTACCACAGGGAAAGTCGGTAACGGGAGTTGCTGGTCGATCTGTAGTCTGTGTAGTCGCGCATGCAGGCGGCGCGAATGAGGCGTTAGTCCGTATGACGCCCATAAACCTGGTTGTAGCGTACGGCGTAGTAAACGGACTGCAGGTTTGAGTTGACGCATCTCTTCGAAGTCAACCTGTGACATAGCCAGTAATATCATTGGATACTTTTGGAACAGACCATAGGTATTTGATGATTTCAAAATACTCTTATGAACTAGTATTGCCAGTGCTTTCTTTTAACTAGTATTGCCATCCTTACATAGCATATTAATGTCTACTATGGGTTATCTCTTGATGTAACTCTTTTAGCCAATCAAAACAAGTAACATCAGATTACAAAGGATATTTACTGATCAGTGGCTTGATCGGTTCTTAGATACTAGGGATGACATTTCTTAGATAATTAGAAACTTTAAGAGATATAGCAACAATTTCCCTAAAAGACAAAAAAAAAATTGTATACCTCGATTTTCTCGTCTATTAGGACTTTAGGCGACACAGGCTCGTCACTGACAATTTTTTCAGACGAATAACGTTGAAAGCTTTCTTCTAATTGCAGCAGTTTTGGTCCATCAATCTTTTTGTAACGTCTTGATCCTACTTTGCACTGTTCCCATATTATACCGGAGCTAAAAGTAAAATGAGATGAGTTTAATAGATAATGTACAGTCAGGGAAATTAATTGTCAAGCAAAATGATACGCTGCGTCAATTTGACGTGTTATACATTTCATACAACTTTTAAAGAATGACAGTTAACAGATTTGAATATATGGACAATTTAACTTAGTAGTCAATTTACTTAACAATTTTCCATGACTTTACACTGACACTACAATGCTTTTAAAGAAATAATACGAGGAGACAATGTCCGGCGCTCAATGTTTTGATAGATCGTGCAGCGCTGTAAGCCAAAAAAGTTCAATGCGGCTCTCAGTAAACACGGATGCAATCTTTATGCAAATTTGCTGTATCCTTACATCTAAAATAAGTATTTTTCTAAGGGCTGATTTTTCAATAGTCTGATAACTTATATCTGAAGAATAAATATGACATATTTTTTATACAAAAGCAACAGCACGTTTATTATAAAATTATCTTGCTATTGAAGAATCAGGCCTTAGCTATAATGTCAAAAAAAAAAATATGTCATCCCGAGTTTTCGACAAAGTTCGGCTTAGTAGAGCGTCGAATCTAAGGCCCGCTTGCACTAAAAATCAATTATTCCGTTTAACGCTAAGCATATTTCGAAAACCTCATTTTGTCCCTGTCAGCTTCAAACGATTAAAAGAAACAAAACAATGTTTTAAACACGTTTAGCACTAAACGTATTTAATGATTTGTGGTGCAAGCGGGTCTAAAACTCGACGGGCCATATTATTGGCTGCGTTTCCATTGCTGGGACACAGGCCTCCTCTCTAGGAGAAGGAATGGGCCGTAATCCACCACGATGTTTTCCTTTCACGTTTTTTAGAGCAGTGACTGCATGCATACTGCAAGTAAATCAATTCGGTTATCTTAAACAAATATTTCAATAACATACTTCGATATACTGATGTAAACGATCTCCAGATGTTCGGAATCGTTGACGAGTGATAGTCCAATGCCCTGCATCGACAGTACTATTTCCGTATCAACTAATTCCGCTTCACCTGTAAAAATATTTTAAATAAACTATTTTTAGGGACTAATAAACCATTGTATGTGAAATATTTCTACTGTTAAGTGTTAAGTTTTACTAGCAACCCGGCCCCTGCTTTGCACGGTTTTTACTAAAAAAATAAAACATTAGTTCTTTAGTATGTTGCTTGTAGAATAATCTGGCAAAAGATTATAATGATTATATGTATATTAGTATTGTTTTATTGTAAAAATAAAGTTTTAGAGGTATGATCATGATTTTTTTCTATCGTATCGTACCGTTTATAATGACTTGACCAAACGTCAAGATGTCTTTTATTTTTTATTATTTATGTAGGTTAAAATATTACAGCATTATAAACATAAACCATATGGAATAAATTCTCTAAATGCTGGTGAAAACCGCATCAAAGTCCGTTGTTTTGCTTAGAAGAACGACGCGATCGCACCGATAGACACGAAAAGCGACTTTAATTTATAACTTGCTTTTGCCCGCGGCTTAGCCCGCGTGGATATTGGAAAATATCCTACGGGAACGTTCTTCCGGATTTAAAGTACCCTACATATTAATCCAGGTTATAAACTGATTTATTCAGACATCTTCAACAGTGACCGTCATATCTCAGCAACTTTACCGAACACCTTAATGAATTATACACCTAAAGCTTCCTCATGAATCACTTCGTCCATTGGTGAACACCGTATAAAAATCTGTTCGATCGTTTTTGAGCTTATCGCCTTCAGACAGACAGAAGCAGCGGGCGGAAGCTAGTACATTATAAAAATGTACTAGCTTCCGCCCGCGGCTTTGCCCGCGAGGTATATCGATAAAAACTATCCTAAGTCCTTCCCCGGGATGCAGTCTATCTCTCTGCTAAATTTTATCGAAATCCGTTCAGTGGTTTAGGCGTGAAAAGGTAACATACAGACAGACAGAGTTACTATCGAATTTATAATATTAGTATGGATAGGGATATGTATGGATAGGTATGTATGTATAGATACAGAAATAGATTAATTATTATTACCTATAGTGTGCGCCCCGCTTGCTAGGATCGGATCGTTCGTGAATAATATCACTCGCTGCAACCCGTCGAGGAAGGATACCCAATATATTCTTTCAGTTTCGCTGATCCTGCAATTAATGTTACGATTCGATTTTGAAGTATCTGGATGGACACAGTCGCTGTTAACAAAACAGAGTATAGAAAAGGCGAAGGGATTATTTTCATTGAAATTTTCAAGGTCCCATAGGAAAAAGTTCGAAATCTAGTCACAATCTCATCTCAACGACTTTGTCAAAAATTTATGAAAATTAAAGGTATTTTTGATATATTGAGACTGAGATTAGAATACGAACGTTCTTAAAATACGGAAATTGTCCCTCTGCTTATATTATAATTTTTCTTTATTAAAGATGTTTTGATGTAACAACAAAGCTCTCTGAAATGAAATTTATTTACAATGGTGTAAAGATGATATTCGTTTAAATGGGAATGACGTCAATTCGAAACAAGAAATTGAATAGAATTTAACATGGATACTTACATAAAATCTCCGATCCCATCCTTCCTTAGGTCGTTTTCGACCTCTTTTTTCTTCTGACCTTCGAATATTAGAACGCGTGGTCCTGCAGGGTTATCCCACGTGTACAACATCCTGTGCATTGGTTTTAAGACCCTGAAAGGAAGATAAATAACAGTCAAGCTACAAGTAAACAAAACGTGAGCTGTCGGAGGTCCCCCGTCAGGTACGAAGTTCTTTATGCGATACTCGCACGCACAAACTCACTCGTATATAATAGAAAGAGACAGATAGAGAAGGGAAGTCAAACGGAGGGGACATAACGCTTTTTCCTTACGTAAAGATTTCTACCATTCATTGCAATGTCAAATTCAAATTGACACGAGTTCTCAGCGTATTTGTACTCCCGGAATATTAGTTGGTCCTATTACGACATGCCAATATTAAAAAATCGTCATGAAATCCCGCGAAACTGCACAACTTATTCCGATCAATGCTTACGACATCAGCATATGGAATACCTTACCTAGAATTAACGTTCTCCTTTTCATAGATTGTGATGCTGCTGTTCGTCGTGTAGTTGACAAGCAATGCAGGCGCGTGTCCGTCGCGGTACTGTCTTATTGTGATGTAAGTGCCTCCTTCCGTCAATTGCACTTCTACGAATAAACCGCCAAACTGAGGAAAATATTACAAATACACTCTCAGACTTTCCCTATGCTATACAAATATGAACATTGCGGAACTAGAAAAATCTAAAGCGCCTCGCCTGATCTACACTAGACTAGCCTTAACCGTGTATCGGAGGGCGAACACAGTGCCTTTACACCAGAGTGGCACAATCATGCAGTTATAACACAAGAACGCGTAAAGGGCAGACGTGCAGAGGGCAGTCTTTTGTAACTTTTGCATGATGTTGAAAAAGTGCGGTTTGTATACTTAATTTGATTGATTGATATCCGATTATGCCTTTTTGATTTTTTATCAAACAAGCAAAACGTTATTTTGTTTAGTTACTATGCATTGAAAGAAATCATTCTGATAATCCTACCTCATTGTCGAGCTTCAAGCAAACGGAATGGTGTTCGGTGTATAAAAACGGTGCGGAGTGTATGGAGGAGCAAGCAACGCGTAGTAACAGTAACTTATCATCTCGCTCTATGACGGGCCATAGAGGCGCGCTGGAGTTTTGTGGCACCTGGGAAACAATAAATATAATGTTATTTATTGAAAGAGTCATTTTTGTGGGCAAGTTTTGCGGGCAAAGACTTGCTCGTTTGCCATTAATGACGTACTGCTGGGCAAAAGCCTGCCTTCTCTCTTTCCACCTCTCTCTGTTCAGAGCTGCCAAGCTGTCAGTTCGCCCAATTCTATAGATATCAAAATTCACCAAAGCTTGTTAGCGTGTAAATTGGTTGGCGTTTGGTTAACGAAATTCTAATACCCGCGGCAAATGTTGGCTAATGACCAAATTATAACTACGTGTTATATCATAGAGTGAAGTAAAGTAAAATAATTTATTACATCATAAGCCGTGTCCCTGATGTGATTTCCCACCGGCAAAAATGAAAACTTCCATACCTTACATCCCCTATGTAACCCCTTTAAGAGTAAACTAGTCGCGAGCTGGAACTCACTGGTAGTCATGGTCAAAAAGAACGCTGTCTCACCTGGCTTCGTGTCTGACCGAGCTAGTATCAGTGATAAGCAGTTAGACGCTAGTCTACACGCACAACGTCTAGTTCTCACGCATAGAACCAACGTTGCAACTGGCAACTGATAGGTGCGTAAAAAAATCGAAAAGAGCTTTGGAACATCGAGTTTTATGAAAAAAACCACTGCGTAAATCAATTATGAATAAAGTTTATTAAACTCTTCGATAACTGTGCTTTTTCGGTACGGACTTGATTTTAAAGATGTTACAGTTCTTTTATTACTTATTTACACCCAAAGTTGCGTTAAAAATAGGAAAAAAAACGCATATTTGTTGGCTCATAACTTTTTAATGGCTTTTCATTTTACTATTCTGTTTCCGTACAGACAAAATTAATAATACGTCAAAACGATATTACGTTTAACTTTGGATGCACAATGTCCAACAGTGGAGTAATAGTCTCCCGAAATTTTTATGAAAAAAATATCGACTCCACTAGTCGATATTTTTTTCATAAAAATTTCGGGAGATTTCGGGGATTTCGGGGGGATTTTCGGTTTTTTTTTCCCGATTATTCAAAAATACATCCTTAGTGCTCACCTTCGCTAAATAAGGAATTTTTGTGCAAAAGGTCATGTCTCTAGGCCCAGCGGTTTAGATTGGGTGTCTGTCAGTGAGAGAATGAACTTCAGATTTTTATTAAATAGATTAAAATTACATTTTAATGGAAATGGAGGTTACTCTTAAGTTTGTGAACAATGCAGACTTACCGTGGTCCAAGGATCGCCAGATCTGTGCAGCTCCTGATATTGGATGTCAAAAGGCGCTTCGTTGATGATCAGGAAGTATGGCGTAAATATCACCATCTTGGTTAAACTGTTGAATGTCAGTTGATTTGTAACTGCCACCTAAAAGAAAAGTCATTATTTTTACAATGATACCTAAAATTAAGAAGTTCATAATTTGACCACCTCTGTTTTTTTTCTAGTCCTTTTATCTACCGCATGATTTACTTCGAAGTGATTCAGTCACGCTTACAATCATTCAGTAAACATACCTCATAAGTCCTCCCCTCATGTTTGCACTGTATAACTCCAGAACTACCGGGAACATCCAACGGGAATTTATCAGACCATTCACCGAACTCCAGCCTTATAGCCGCCTTTTTCTTTCCGAAGAAGTTCTTTGCACGGAACGAGAACAGTATCGGTCCCTTATAGTGTTTAGGATGGAATATCACGTTGCCAGTTTCATCCACATTCTAAAAAAACAAAACACCTAATAAAGATTCGATCTTCTTTTTTTCTTTGTGAGTTGCCAACCAATGCTGCGTCTAGTGTCATTTCGCATTATCTTGTCCATTAAGCTTGCTTACCGTACCCGCGAAGCTAATTAAAAAGTATGTGAAACTGGCACTTCACTTGGTGTATTTTTCAATACAAAATATACCTTAGGATTAATTCCCATCAAGTTAATTTTGTATTAGCGAAATAATGCTTTGTGTAGCACCAGTATTAGAATAGTCTCTTAATTTGTGTGATGATGGAACTCAGATTAATATGTGATCATGCAATACATCGTCGATCATGCTAAGTATTGTAATTATGACGAATATAATACGACACTGGTTTAACTAGTATAAACAATTAGATACTTATATAAATTTCATGCGGCTAAAAAGCAAAATAAATACAGTAGGGTCATGGTAATCCACAAAAATTAAAGATACGATGTGTGCATTTATTTAAAACAACAACACTTAATTATGTCAATAAACTGAACCCAACCTTCAAAGCTTCGTTGACTGATCTGTGTCAAAAATTTTAGTTTCAATTCAATTATTATTTATTATTTCTATTTTACACAAAAACCCCACCACACAGAACTTAAAACTTATTACAGATATAACCAAAACCTCTTTTGAGTGCTCAATGTAAGTAGCAAAATAATATAACCATGTATTTCTTAGAAGTGTGGAAGTAATGTTTGCACTTACCGGCAAACATGAAGTATGGCGTCTAATAAATTTACTGCAAGGTGAATGTTTAATCTGTAATTTACATAAAATTGATAACCCATACAAAATTCGTTTTATTAGCCTATGACATTACATAAATAAATTTAAATAAACATATCTAACACATCACACCAAATCTATCGTGTCAAATGTGGTAAACAAACTAATATACTTATACTTTCGGATTAGGCTATGACCCCACTAAAAAACGCATGCTATAAACAATTAAGAAGGCAATGATCATAAATATCGAAGCTAAAAAATCCTACAACTATCGCTTTGAGATGAAGATTGTTAGACTCAGAAAGCAGTAACCGACCGAATCGGGGATTAAAGAAAATGATAAAGAAAAAAAAACTATTAAAAAATATTCACAGTTAGATCATCTCAAAGATACCTTGTTGGGTGTGCTGGAATCTTTTTCTGGTTTCTTTGATTTCTGTAACCACGCAATGTATTTATGGCCAATTCATATAAAGATCTACTCCAAGAAGTACGAATGAAGTCAACTTCAAGAAAAATATTAATGACTTAGAAAATGAAAAGACAAACACAGTTAGTATAGTCTATTAGATTATCTACTTACTGTACCGCTCGTACTTGATAGCTTCGATAAAATGCTGATACAAGACACAAAGATGCTTAAATAACCATTTCTGTCTAGCTTCAAACGTCAATATTATCCATACTTATTGCATGAAACATCTGGCTTATGTTGTAGAAAAATATTTATGCTAAGTGCAAAAAATTCAACAGATATTTTTGCAAAGTTTTTGCGCTCAACACACATACCAAAGTTTAAAGTGTTCTTCAGCTGTGATGTCTTAAAATTTTGAATTTCCCCTTACATTATTGATTTCAATACCAAAGCCACCGCTCACATAAATATCAGAACACTTTAAGAAAAAACAAGGAATAATATAAAAATGTGGACTTACCCTATAGCAAAGAGTAAACCCTGTCTTGTTGAGCATCCAGAAAGGACAATAGAGAGACAAAACTTGCGTGCCATCCGTGTCCACGCTATGCATACCCAAGTCCAATGTCATCACTGAAGGGCTGTCGTGGGATTCGAAGGACCACACTGACAGTTCTGTCTCGCTCTCCGGCAGGTTCTTCGTACAAACCCAACATTTGTCGAGATAGTTTTGAATCTGAAATTTTGTAGTTTATATTTAACTTATCCCCATAGTTTATATTTTCCCCGTGGCAGTTGTAGCCACCATGATTACATTTTTATGTCAAGAATGAGCACACAAGGAAAACCAGCAAGATTTCAGGATCACATCCCGTGATCCTGAGTCTTTCTTATAACAATATACTGCGTTGATATATCCGTTTGCTCGTTTGAGTGGTTATGGCTTAATTCCTTTGCGATGGACGTTCACGACCTGATGTCGTTAATGAACCAATATTAAACATTATACTATTCGTTCATTTTTGCCTTTTATTCGGCATCTTTTACTCGAAGTTAAACGTCTGTACACACAAAATTAATTCATTAGTGAACTGATCCAACGATGTTGGATTTCGGCAACTTTAACTCACCTACAGAATAATCAAAAATAAAAATAAAGCAGCGGTAGAACCGTTCATCCTTATACATATAATGTTGTCTGTGTTGTGTGAACGAGGAATGAAACAAAATTGAACCTCTACTCGAAAAGCGTCTGATATCGACATGATATCGGTTGGTGACTGTTTTCTAGACATACTAATTTATATTAGTACTCACCATAATAACAATAGATGCTCTATTAGGGGACAGATGAGAAAGATGGAACATCTCTCCCGACTTAAACACTTGTGTTCTCTTCAGTCCTAACTGAGAGACCACGATATCGACAGGCAAGCAGTTCTGCAGCTTGACGGCCGGTTTCAGCACGATGTCGTAGCAAGACGACGCGAACGTGTGGCGGGTGGTATGCTCGTAGAATACTTGCTCCATTTTTCCGACGGCCTGGTTTAAAAAGATAATGTATCAAACACGCTGAGGGAAAATCCAGTATTTTTAAGAAAGTTCGCATTCTAATCTCATGATGACGGATGTCTCAATCTGTCAAAAAGACTTAAACTTTATACAGCCAGACAGAGTAACTTTCGAATTTATAATATTATACAGCCAGATAGAGCAACTTTCGAATTTATAATATTAATATGGATAAAATTATTATAATTATAGTCGAACTATACATAGGTAATCATACCTTCAGGTAGAACTTCTCGCCAGTGGTCTTATCTTTAGAGTCGCACTGCAACAGTTTGGATATGTTCACTTGCTGTTGAAGCTCTCGCCAAATGAACGGCGATACAGATACTGTGAAACCTAAACAATGATTTAAATTATAAAAAGGAGGAAGGTTCACTAACATTGCTACCGATTCCATTGTTCACAAACTAAGCTAAATTTAAGTTCAGTGCATCAGTTTAGTCCTGTCAAACCAATCAACGCCTAACACTACTCTATACAAGTATAGACGTGATTAAAAACTTGCCTACTAAAATTACGTCTATTTACGCCAGGCGCTGATTAATTTGACAGGACTAAATTAAAATTTATCTTGTCCTTTTCTTAATGATATAGAAAGAAAAAGATGCACTGAACTTAAATTTAGTTTAGTTTGTGAACAAACGAATCGGCACAATTAACAGTTTATCCGTTCATAACATAACACATGATATCACGACTGCAATATCCGAAGGGATAGAAGAAGTATATGTATAGTACAGCAACCACATTACCAACTGCTCACGGCCTTTTAATCTCATTGCAGCCAATAACATTGTATATAGTCCATACGCCGCCGTTGGAGTTAGCTAAACTTAGGATTCATACACTGAAATGCACGCCCGAGTTATGTAATTTCTTTAAAGCTACACCGAACGCCTAGTGGCGTCCTCATCGGTTGTCCTAAACGGAAAATAGTGGCCACTATTATCCGTTTTAGTGATTATAATAAAACTAAACAATGTAAAACTACCGTTTAGAATAATATTAACGTATAATCTTGTGGAGCACAACTTAACGTGCTTATTTTCTGTATTTTAATTCTAAATTAAATAACTTGACCGTAAATTTGAAGCCTAATAATACATGAGAGAGAGGCCATCGTTCTGTCCCTTTCTCGCATCCGTTCTCCCCCCTTGTCGCGTACTATCGCCTTCTCTGTCTCTCCTCCCACCACCACTAGCAGTTGCAAACGTTGGTTTGCTTTTGGATTTGCCTCATTGACGTCATTGTTCCTGTCCTGACAACACCGGTTAAAGAAGGTAAGACATTTACCTATCACAAAGTGCTTATGTGAAATTTGCAAGAGTTAATAACACTTTTAAGAACCGAATAATTTGTACAAAATCTGTACTTCTATTTTCTGTGTTTATACTCTTAATTAACGGTGTTACCGTTCGTTTTAAGTAATATCGAATTACTATTTATGTAGTACCCTCATTTTTTCTTATTTTTTACTTTTTTGCATAAAGTTATTTTAATTGTATTTCAGCGTACGAATTATAATAATGAGTGATCAAAATATTTTACCGAACCAAAATATGAGCACTCAAGATAAAAGTAAAGATAATAATAACGTGCAATCTAAGAAAAGAAAACGCCGTGTTCGCGATATAAGTAGCTCAACCACATCATCAAATTCTAGTTCAAGTTCTAGCAGCTCTGATAGTTCACCAAACTATAAACGTTCTCGTCGTTCGCGTAAAAGAGAGAAACGCAGTCAAAGAGACCGTAAATTAGAGAAGTTAATAGAACAGGTAGCCGATCTTAAGAAAAATTTTGTGTATTGTGCTAATGAACATGATCGCGGGTCATTATATGAACATGATGAAGATTGTTTAGATGATAATGTGAGCCGCCAGCTATATTGCGATGATGTACCTATAAATGAACCGGATAATTCTGAATTAGGACCGGAAATTTCATTGTCAATAGGAACGAAAATAAAAGATCCCGATATCTTAAAGACACCCAGTGCGTATTTAGAAATATTAAGAAAGATTCAACGATTAGACGATCCCGATTGGACAAATGTGAGGTATTCCGAAGTACAAAAAAATTATAGACATACCCCCGGTTTCACAGAACTCGATGCGAATGATGAGTTGAAACGTTACGACGGCGCGCGCTCTCTAATTAATATGGAAAAAGCTTTTGGGTCGTTATCTTTTGCACTTATTAAGCAAAAAGAACAGCTACAAACGGAGCTTCGCTCATTTTTAAGCTGGACTAGGCAAACAGATAATCTGAATCCTGACACGATTAGTGAAAAAATAACGGATATTTTTGTAAATGGTGAGTATGCTACAATTTCTAGCGATACTTTACAAATGATTTGCGGACACCGCGCTGAATGTATTCAGCAGCGAAGGGAAACTATTTTGGCTGGTGTCAAGGATCCCCTGCACAAGAGCATAATGAGAAAAATTCCACCATCTTGTCATAATCTATTCGGAGCTGAGCAACTTACTTCTACGTTAGAAAAAGCTGGAGGCGTGAATAAAGTTTTCTGGCCTCGTGACAAGGATCGCGCTTCTGCACCGCAGACCGATCCAAACACATCCATGACTCAGCGAAAGTTATCACTTCCGAGTCAGAGAAAGGTGACCTATAAACATATGGGGCATACCTCCTCAGGAGCAAATAGCACACCTATCAATAACAGAGGCAAGCCCTTTCGGGGCCGGGGCGGTAAGCAATCAAATTACCGCAGATCCAATGATGATTCAAATACCAGACACAAAAGCTCTCCCTCATCCCACCGGGATAGGAGAGGCAATTCACGCAGATTCTGACTCAACGAGTTCGTTTCGCGCCGGTCAGCTGCGACTTTTTCACGACCGGTGGAAGAAAATGGGCGCACCCGATTATACGTAGGGCACTAGCAAAGTTTTGAGATATAATTAAACTATCAACAATATGAGTGTCAAACTGTTGCCGATAATAGCATAGCCCATTAGTAGTAAGAAGCAAGTAAAAAAAAAATTATGTCTACCCGCAATATTTTTTTATGAATTTTTAGTTAAGTCAAGATGGCAGAGTTAACGCGTCGCGATTTTCGTGCAATTATGTTCTATAATTTCAAGCGAGGTTTAAGTGCTGATGATTGTGTCAGTGAATTAAAATTTGTGTTTCAAGAGAAAGCACCGTCCCGTAGCTCAGTGTATCGATGGTACAAACAATTCCAAAGAGGAGATTTTAACTTATCTGACGATTCTCGATCCGGACGGCCTGTTGAAACAGTGTCTTCAGAAAACATAGCCGCTGTTAAGAAACTAATTGAAGAAGATAGACATATAACTTATAAACAAATAGAAGAAATCCTGAAGATTAGTGCACCATCAATTCACACAATTTTACATGACCGTCTTCAAGTTAAACAAGTTTGCACCTTGTGGGTACCGCACCATTTAACGGCGGCCCAAATGGAGTGTCGTAAGAAATGGTGTCAACAAATGCTCACTATGTTTGATAGCGGAAAATCTCCTCACGTGAATTCTATAGTAACAGGTGACGAATCTTGGCTTTATTACTATGAGGTGAAATCTAAATCTAAAAACAAGGTATGGCTCTTTGAAGATGAGGAACAACCGACCACCGTCAAACCGTCTCGATCCGTAAAAAAGAAAATGGTCGTAGTATTCTTTGGCAAAAGGGGTATAATTAATAGAATATGTCTTGAAGAACAGAAGACTGTTACCGCAAAATAGTACACAGAGGTTTGTTTACCTCAATTGATTGAGAGTCTCAAAAAACTCCGGCCGAACTCGCGCATGGACACTTGGCGGCTACATCACGATAACGCACCTGCACATCGCGCTCAATTAACTCATGATTTTTTGCGCAGCACTGGTCTAATTTTGCTTGAGCACCCTCCCTACAGCCCCGATCTCGCACCCTGCGACTTTGGTCTCTTCCCAATGATAAAGGATAAATTGAAAGGTCAACGGTATTCCAGTGATGACGAACTAATTCAAGCGTGGGACTTGGCGTGTGAAGAAGTCCCTCAAGAAGTATGGCAGAAAATTTTTGATGATTGGTTTCAGCGTATGGAGAAGTGTATTGCAGCCGACGGAAAATATTTTGAGAAAATCTGAAGTTCAAGTGCCAAATCTCAAAACTTTGCTAGTGCCCTACGCATATTAAAAATAATATCCGGCTACCGAATTCCGTTTGTACGAAAGCCTCCACTCCATATACCCAATCTGCAAAATTCAGTCCAGTCGACGCCTCATTCTCCAGAAATGGACCATATTATTCACAAAATGATATCAGAAGAGGTGCTTACAGTCGTGCCACTAACTCAAAGTTTCATTTCACCAATGTTTCTGGTGCCCAAAGAAGACGGGAATTTCAGACCAATTTTCAATCTCAAAGCACTGAACCAATACGTCAACGCCGCCACCTTCCGGCTGATCAATATTTTCAGAATCCCAGACTTCCTTCAACCAAACGATTGGATGGTAAAAATAGACCTATCCCAAGCATATTTCCATCTGCCAGTTACAGAGGCTCACAGGAGATTCTTACGGCTTGTTTACCAAGGCCAATTGCTTCAAATGAACTGCCTTCCCTTCGGGCTCAGTTCAGCACCGAAAACATTTGCCTCCTTGAGCAATTGGATTGCCCAGACTCTTCGAGACCGCGGTATACGTGTCGTAATTTATTTAGACGACTACCTGCTAGTCAATCAAAATTACGATACACTGGTGAGCCAGGTCAAAACCACAGAGGGCATCCTACAATATTTAGGATGGATAATAAACTACGAAAAGTCTATCCTGCAACCAAAGCAAGCGATAGAGTATCTGGGTATATTATGGGATCCGTGGAAGAACATAAAATCACTTCCAACAAAAAAGTGCCTGAAAATGAAAACCATGATCACTCACTTAATCAACAAGCAAAAAGCATGCCTAAAGGAATTACAAATCATCATAGGAATGATGAACTTTGCAAGCTTTGTTGTACCTCGGGGAAGGATAAATTTTCGTCAGCTTCAAAAGCTATGCATCAGCATGTTACACCTGAAACCTACTGCAAGAAGTTCACTGCCCGAGGCAGCTCAGAGGGACTTACAATGGTGGCAAAATTATCTCGAGACTTCATCTCCTATCCATGTCTCACATCCAACACACTACATTGTCACCGATGCATCAGACAACGCCTGGGGTGCTTACATAAACAACACCTATGTGTCCGGCACTTGGAAAGCAGTAGAAAAACTTCTTCATTGCAACCAAAAAGAGATGCTTGCGATCCTAAAAACAATTCAACATTGTGGTCAGAGCCTATGCAAAGCCAGCCTACACGTTCAGTGCGACAACAAGACCGCGGTATCTTATCTGAGAAACGAAGGCGGTACAAAATCACTAGCGCTTATAGACCTGACCTACCAGATTTTGCAGCTCGTAGATTTTTACCAGATTCACTTCACCATTTACCACATCCCAGGCGTATACAACGTCGAAGCGGACAGACTATCTCGACTGCAGAGACTACCAGAGTGGCACTTACTCCCTCAAGTAACGCGCCTAATATTTTCCCAATGGGGAACCCCGGTGATAGACTTGTTCGCGTCTCAGCGAGCCCATGTGGTCCCCAGGTACTGCACTCTGGATCGTCGGGATCAGCAAGCCGAGCTTCAAGATGCTTTCAGCCAGATCTGGGACTATCCATTGGCATGGATCTTTCCGCCACCGTTCTTGATACCCAAAGTGCTGATCCATCTGAACAAATGTCGAGGAATATTTCTGATAGTTGCCCCGAAATGGGACCAAGTCTTTTGGAGACCGGACCTCAAGAATCGGGCAATAGACCGCCCTTGGACGATCAGGAACCTATGCAAAGTGCTAGTAGACACATCGACCAACAAACCCCCTCACAAGGCCAACAAAATGACGTTGGAGGTTTGGAGATGTGGGGGTGGAACGAAAAACTGAGTGACTGGACAACCCAACAAAGGCATCTTCTCATGAAAAGCTGGCGATCGTCTACAATAAGAACATATAATCCAGCCTGGGCTCGTTGGATAAAATGGGCTAAGCTTAATCATATTTCTGTAAGCGAGCCAACCGGTTCGGCGCTAGCTAGATTTTTAGCTGATCTTTACCAAAATGATGTGCTCTCTTACAATACTATTCTTGTCCATAAAGCCGTAGTTTCCACTTTATGTTGCCCAGAGTCATCAGAACGGCTAAGCGAGCATCCTTTGGTCAAGCGAATATTAAAGTCTATAGCACTAGCCATTCCAAAACTCTCAAAGACCCCAGTTTGGGACGTTAACCAAGTTGTATCTTTACTATGTCAACAGAATCCTGATATAGATAAAGTTTATGAGGTATCGAAACACACAGCATGCCTCTTATTACTATGTTCTGGTCGTAGGGTCCATGACCTGACCCTCTTGAGCATCAATGCTAATAATTGCGAAATTACTAATGATTATGTTATCTTTTGGCCAATGTTCGGCTCAAAAACTGATTCCGCAACTTATCGTCAATCAGGTTGGAAGCTAATGATCAATAAGGATAATAAATGCTTAGATCCAGTACATTGGATTTTAAAGTTGATTTCAGTTGGAGACAACAGGAGAAGCGAAGCTAAATGTAATAATTTATTTGTTACTGTATATGGTAAAGCTCGACCTGCTTCACGTTGTGTTATAGCTAATTGGGTTAAGAAAATATTAAAGGATGCTGGGATTGAAGCCCCAGCTGGAAGTTTTAGGTCTGCTGTAGCTTCAAAAAGTTGGTATGAGAACTGCTCAGTTGATGAAATTCTCTCCAGAGGCAATTGGAGATCAGAAAATACATTTAGGCGTTTTTACTGTAAAGAAGTAAAGAAAACAGAGGCTCAAAACTCTGTTTCTAATTTGTTTACTGCAGTGTGATTATATAATAATTACTCAAAATGTTTGTATGATTTGCTTGTGTACTTTTTGCACACATATTTAATTAATTGAGCGAGTCGCTTTCCGTTATTTGTTACTTGTGTTAGAAAGGATACTTTTTGCTTTTTATTCTGAAAATAAAACTATTTTATTTTTTGTAAACATAATTTTTATTTTTGAACACATCTGTAACAACATACCTTTATTCACAAGGAAGCTATACCATGTACTTATATTGCTTTCGCCCGCCTGTGCGTTAATAGCATAATACCAATCTTACTAAGGACCATTCCTTTTCATTGTTGTGTGATCCAAATCTTCAATTTAATTTAATAGTCACATTGACGTCTCCACCACCACCAGGCGATAACAAACACGTCTCTCATGTATTATTAGGCTTCAAATTTACGGTCAAGTTATTTAATACAAACGTTTTACCTGAAATAAAACGTAAATTAAATTACTTACCTAAATTTGAAGCCTAATAACTTAAATTCTGCCTGGGTCTACAATGACTTCAATGAGGCAAATCCAAAAGCAAACCAACGTTTGCAACTGCTAGTGGTGGTGGGAGGAGAGACAGAGAAGGCGATAGTACGCGACAAGGGGGGAGAACGGATGCGAGAAAGGGACAGAACGATGGCCTCTCTCTCATGTATTATTAGGCTTCAAATTTAGGTAAGTAATTTAATTTACGTTTTATTTCAGGTAAAACGTTTGTAATAAAAGAAATAACCAAACAAACGATGAGGGCGCCACTGCACGGTCGGAGTTTGGTCGGCGCCCTCTTAATGAGGGTTTTCTGAAACGACGTTCGCTAGGTGGCAGCACTGACACGTCAGGTCCAGGCATCTGTCAAAGAGCCTATAGTGCCACAAACTTATCTGGCCCGGTGGCAAAAAGAGAAACTAACGACGCCATTTTGAAATGTCAATCTGCCAGCCATCCGTTGACATATCCGCCATTGGTTGTTTGCTCTGTGTGTTTATTTTTCGTTTAGTGGTTATAGCTAGTGAAAAATGCCGAAAGCTTTAAAAAGTGACGCGAGGAACATTATATTACAAGTCTTAGATTTTATGAAGGAAGAAAAGCGCCTTCAGGCACCGATAATACCGTTCGAAAAATTGTATGAACGCGTAGCTGCCGCCACAGGTTAGTGTTGTCAGCTTTTGAAAATAAATTCCACGAAAACACCATTTCGCACGTGCTAGTAGAATAGACGTATGATTTTCAAAAAATTTCGTTATTTTTGTTGTAGGTGTTGGGGAGCGATTTGTTAGAAAACTTGTCAAGGAAAAAGAACAGGCAGATGAAACTGGAACAAAAGTTTCCACGCCAGGAAAAAAAAGGAAAAGGACGAAAGGTAAAATTGAAGTGGATGATTTCGATCTTGGTGTCATAAGAAGAAAAATTCATGAATTTTACACTATGCGGAAAGAAATTCCCACAATACCAAACTTATTAAATGTGCTCCAAGAAGACATTGATTTTAAAGGGAGTCGAGAAACTCTTCGGAAAATACTCCATAAAATTGGATTTCGTTACAAGAAGACAAAATCGAACAGAAAAATTCTAATAGAACGAAATGATATTTCAGCATGGAGAGCCAATTATCTTCAAAAAATTAAAGACAATGAACGAGGTGAACAAAAACCAGTCATATTTTTGGACGAGACCTATATTCACGCATCTCATACAGCTGGGCGCTGCTGGCAGAGTGATGAAATTGACGGTGTGCTAAACCCAGTCTCCAAAGGAAATCGATCGATAATTGTTCATGCGGGAGGACAAGCAGGGTTTGTGGAGAATGCTTTATTAGTGTTCCAATCGAACACAAAAAGTGGCGATTATCACGACGAAATGAACAGTAAGAATTTTAAAAAATGGGTGACCGATAAACTTCTGCCCAATTTACATCAGCCAACACTGATTATATTGGATAACGCCCCATATCATAGCATTTGCATAAACAGAACTCCTAATGGAAGTCATAAAAAAGCTGAGATGCAAAAGTGGCTGACGGAAAATAATGTAGAATTTAACGAACAGTTTACAAAACCGCAACTCTACGAACTCATTAAGAGACATAAACCAAAACCTATATACGAAATAGACGAACTGTTGAAAAACAGTGGACATAGCGTGTTAAGATTACCGCCATACCATTGCGACCTAAATGCAATCGAAATGATTTGGAGCTCTATGAAACGAAACGTAGCTAATCAGAACATTAATAAATCAAATTCTGAAATGCCTACTTTGATTGCAGAAGCCTTCAATAAGATAACAGTGCAAGAATGACAAAAGCACTGCAATCATGTAAAAAAAATTGAAAACGAGTATAGAAGTAGGGATGCATACTTAGACGAGCCTTTCATCATTAATTTGGCCAGTGACAGTGAAAGTGAAAGTAGTGACTCTGATGATGAAGTGACTGATGAATCAGGTGGCTCGGGAATACCTGGAGTATTCCCGTTAGAGAACACTCGCCAGACATTTTATGTAGATGATCATAATTATTGTGTTAAAATATAGATATTTTCGAGGAATATGCTTGTTTTTGTTTTTTAGGTACCTAATTAACATATTACCTACATTCTTTCAAATCGCCAGGTGTTACGTAGGTAGTATGTGCATAATTTCATAGTTTTAACTTTTAACCATCTTCAAAAAAGGAGGTTATCAATTTGACACGTATTATGTACCTACTTATGTAATATTATTGGAATTGCAATATATTTACATAATTATAATAGTCTATTACGGCTTCCAAACAAATATGCATATTTTTATAGGTATGTATGTATGTGTATGTTAGTCCACGTATTTCTCCGAAACTATTAATCGGATTGAAAAATCGGTTCAGTAGTTTTCAAGATTTGGACCAAAATGTTTTTGTTACATCGACTTGCTTTCCCACTTTATTGTAAAATTTATTTTTCCTGGCGACACCAAATGCGATATCAGCGACTCCCTCACCGGGCCAGATAAGTTTGTGAGACTGTATATTTTCTTTAGTCATGACTGAATGATGAACGAATGAATGAATCGAATGATGAACGTCATCATATATTTTATATTGGAAGACCTCTTGTCACAGTGCTGCCAACTGGTGTCGTAAATTTTCACGAAAACCCTCATTATAAAAGTTTTTGTCCCACAAAACCGTTTTGTAGGTTTGCCTGTAGGAATAGACCATACAAAATAAAGTTAAGTTTATAATGTAAAGGAGATACTTAAATGATTATACAGATACTTACATATTAGTTATGATAAACATTTGACTTTCACCGAGTCTATATTTCGTAGTAATAAGGCCTGTTTTCGTAGTTCAAGTGTCTGACGAGTGGTTAACATTATGTTATTGCAGTTCTTAACAAAAATAAAGAATACAAAATACTTTCAACTAACCTTCAACTGAGAAGAACAGCTCTGCAGTGGGAGTGTGCACGGCCTGTAGTGGCAGTCGCAGTATGTCGCCGGGCTTCACGTCGCCCAACAAACGCACTTCATTGCCGCTTAGCGTCATGTAGTACACCGACACGTTCACTGATAACGTGTTTGTTACCTGGCAACGAAGATAACGGGTAAAAAGACGCTTATCGAAGCCGAGGTTCAATTTTACTCCATTTTTTTTTGTTTAGCCTGCGCTGTCCCACTCCTGGGCAAAGGCCTCCTTCCACTTCTTCCATCTGTCGCGAGCCCGCGCGTCCTCCTTCCAGTTTTGATAGAACCTATCCAGCTCGTCCCGCCATCTCATACGTGGTCTGCCGCGACCACGCCTTACTGTCTCAGGGCACCAATTCTGCGCTATTTGGGCCCACAGTTTGTCATGCGGCAGACATGTCCTGCCCAATAATAAAATTATCACAATAACGTGGAAATGGGACTCATTTAAGTTGAGCAGCCTTTTGAGCCACGTCGGTACTCCACGTTATTGTGAAAATTTTTATTCTGGACCTAGAGTCTGATGTACAGAATGCGTAAATAAAGGTACACTGTAATTCAGATTAAATTAACTGACTGATGTTGTTGCGCCAATTCTTGGTTGAACTAAAATCTTTACCAACTGTTTACCGACAGCGCCAACCTGTCAACGTCATTCAAGCGCCTTGTAGCAGTGCACAAAGACGTAACGTACCTGTACGACACTCCGCAGGTATATGTGCAGCGCGGCGTCCTGCATGACGACGTCGGAGATGAGGCCGCGCGGCTCCACGGCGGCCACGAGCGGGACATTCTTCTCCGTCGTGCCCGCTATCTTGCGGCCCAGAGGGAAGTACCGCTTGTCTGCACGGTCCACCGGGATTTGGACGTCGTCGTCTATTTCTACTATCTGTAATATTTGTTTGTTAAACGTCGCCGTACAGTGAAAATTTCGTGATTGCATTACAATTTATTTTACAGTGGAAGACAAAAATTGTCCGAAAAATGGCCATCATTGACCCTCTTCGAGGTTCATTATCACCAATAAAAGGCATTAGTTTCATCTTAGAGCAGTGCATGTTTGTTCTAAATATGCATGAAGTACGGGTTTTTCTACACAACAAATAATAATAAAAATACGAATATATTTTTCTCTACGGTAAAGAATTGTTTGGACTCAGATTAGACCACAGAAACGCAGAGCTATGGAATTTTAGGCCATTGAATAACATTTTTTTACAGACAAGCCGTGCGCGCTCGAGTACGCCCGAAAGGCCCTTTGAAATTCCAAGACAATGCTCGTACAAATTTGCACTTTATGGCAATGATTACAAGGTCTATCATCTGCTCTGCGTTTCTCTGGTTGGTGCAGTCTTATAAATATTATAGGAAAGTAAGTGGAAGACTTTTGATTGGAAGTATAGTACATTCGTCCTCCTGAATTAAAAAGGTTTATTAAATTGCTCATAACTTTAAATGGAAAATAAAAATAAGGTTACATCAGTCATAATATTATTCGAACGCGTTTTCATGTTTGTTATACTTTACCTTGACATTTAATTTGAGCGGTGGGGGTGCTTCATTCAGTTTCATCAAGTTCATTATTCCACTATGTTTCACTTCCAGTGGAACAGACGCGCCCGGTTCCAAAACCACTTCCCTAGAACAAAATACATGATTTCGTAAGAAGGTAAATTTTATTAAAAAAAAACTTTAAATAAATTGTTGAAAGATTTTTTTTAAAGATGCTATCTTAAATGCTACAATTTTTTTTTAACTTTATTTATAACTTGTACAATAATTGTCTGAACTTTTTTCTTCACAAGTGACTCATTTCCCCCTAGAAATACTTTACTTTACCTGTAGTCTGAAGACACATATTCTTCAGTAAGCATTACGGAGAAGTCATGGTTTTCATTCAACATCAACTTAGCAGTCAGACCGGTGCAATTGTGAAGAACATAAGGCGCGCCGTGGGAATTGTGTGATTGCTAAAAAAATAATGAAACGTTTAAGGCGAAAGCGACAGGGTAGCCCGCAACATTAAAATTTTCTTTCGGTTTTTGCAATTTGCAGGTCAGTATCAGGCTGTATATCTATGTTGATCTAAATATGATTCGCGGCCGTAACAAATATTTATTTATAGAATTATAATAGTGGGCAGGGCACATTGCTCGCAGAACAGATGGCCGATGGGGCCAAAAGGTTCTGGAGTGGCGACCGCGTACCGGAAGACGTAGCGTTGGAAGGCCTCCCACAAGGTGGTCCGACGACCTTGTGAAGGCCGCAGGAACCCGTTGGATGCGAGAAGCACAGAATCGAATCGGTCGAATTGGAGGTGCTTGGGAGAGGCCTATGTCCAGCAGTGGACGTCATTCGGCTGATATGATGATGATGATGTATAATCATAAAAATCATCAATATAACTCTCTCTAAGTTCATATTACCCTATTGAAGGACTCCTTCATGAAATCATGAGATTTGAGGTCAATACTATACTAACTCAAGGAGTAGTATTGCTGATTCTAGTGAAGTCGTATTCGTTACGGTCGCGAATCTTATTTTAATCAACATACAACCTGACACTGACGCAAAATACGTCAGAAAATTTGAATTTTGCGAGCTACCTTAGCGCATCTCCCTTTAAATAAAACAATTCAAACCTATTTTTTATGTGTTGTTCAGACAAGCGGTGGCGAACAGTTTAAAAGTAATTGTGTTTAAATGTCAGATAGTTTAATTACTATCAATCTGGACTCCACTGACTTTGTCTGTCTGAACAACCATTAAAAAAACCAAAGAATAATAGGCTGTTTCACTACTTCTGAAAAACTTCCCCTTTACTTATCTGGCAGATAATTTCAAAGTTTTGTTTGATTTATCTGATAGATGTTACCTATTCAGAAGTGCTGAAACAGGCCGAAATTATTTAATTTTACATTCTGAGAACCTGTAACTTACATCGTCTTTAGATTTTGATAAAATCGCAGTCCCACCTTCGGCGATGGCAGATGAAAACGAGTTTCCTAGTTGAGTTAGCACCTGAAATAGTAGAGTTTTTGTTAACTTTTTTTACAAATACTTTAGCTCATCCATTAAGAGTTCGTCTTTTTTTTTCAAACACGATCGTCATGTTCACGTGATGTAAATAAAGATTTTAATGTCCAACAGTATCCTGCTCTTAAAATTAAATACTGTGACCCGATTTAATGTTTCACCCATCCACAGACCAATCGCGGCAAGCGAAGCTTAACCTGATCGATCGACCCGTGCGGCTGTTACTACTTAGCCACGAGACATCTCAAAAACTATTGAGTTGAATAAAAGAGTTTAATTTAATTTGTCAGCGAGTTTATATACGTCGGATCGCTAATACTTACTGACCAGGGAGGAAACGAAAGAGAGTTCAAAAGAAGGGCCCAAATGATATTCCTTTACGGATCAGAGTCGTAGACGATTCGAACAATATAACGGAAAAAGATAGAAGCTTTTGAGATGTGGTGTTAGCGAAGAATGCTTCGCATACCATGGACCGCCAAGAGAACGAACAAATCTATCAATGCTCAACTACGCATAAGAGATAGACTAACCACGATCTGTTTCCAAAGGATTCTCGGTTACTTTGACCACATTGCCCGTCGAGAACCAGATAATCTAGAAAAGTCTGTGATGATGGGCAAGGTAGATGGGAAAAAATCTCGCGGCCGGTCACCTAACCGCTGGTCAGACCAAGTAACCGCTCTCACTGGACTCTCTGTTACTACCGACCTGAGAGAAGTTGAGAACCGAACGAAGAGGAAGAACATCGTGCTAAAAGCCACGAAGGCTTTTCAGGGACACGACCTTCGGTAATGAAGTACGCGACCAAGAAGAAGATATAAAAAAAGTTACTTGGAAACATCATCCTCTGATTAATTATGGTATAGAACACACGTATGTGCATTGATTCATTTAATTATCATCCCTCGATCACATGTATGGGGGAGTCACCCCTTATAATTTGTTTAGTATTTTCACTACACCATAGTTTAGCGGTGCAAAGAATGCACCGTCTCTCCACTTCTCATCGATATAACGCCTCCGAGTAAAATGGCTGTTTGTCATCCGGACAGATGGACCAACGAAAATGACGAAATTATAAGGGTTCCGTTTTTGCCATTTAGCTACGGAATCCTAAAAAGGCCTGGAAGTGTGATCTTACCTCCATGGCCGTCCTAGTGATGGTGATCTCGAGTGTTTCACTGCTGGACAGTGTGATGGTCTTGCTGGCGTGTCGATGTGCAACGGCCTGCAAGTTAACAGCTTCGTCCGTTGTGTCGATCGCTGCGTGGGTTTCAGGTGCGAGCATCACTACCTGTTTGATGCAAAATAATTGATGTTAATTATTTCTATTTACAATAATATCGGGAGTAAAAATCTCTTTTACCGTTGCATGCACCGACAAGCACAATGAATTGCGTGCGTTATTTTGCGCGCTACCGTAAATAGCGACTTTTCACGCTAAAAGTAAAAATCGTAAAATCTTGGATATGCGAATTATGTGAACAAGCTTTCAATAAAATGAAAATGCACATTATACCTCCATCTTGAGTTCCCATGGTATATGTTTGTACTGGTAGTCTTTGAGTACTTCCACGGGTTCTAAGAGCGGCTCCCAAACAGCGCGCTCAATGTTATAGTACGACACTTGCATCACCCACGTTGATTCGGCGTAGAACTAAAAAGAAAAGCCGGTATTATTATTTTCACATCAATAAACGTTTTTTTTTATGGAACTGTTTTAACAATGAAAATTTTGCATTGTATCCATGAACTTTTATGTGCGTCGATTTCTAGTGCAAGAACAAACAAAAAATCTTTATTTCTTTACTTAATAATACTTACGGACGAGCTCCAATCTTTAACTTGGCCAGTTAGCGACGCTTGCATGACCAGCACAGGTATAGTCTCATTACCGATGTCCATTTCAAAAGATGTGATGATCGACGGACATGACAACAAACAAATCTCGCCGACTGGTGGATTTGCGTTCATCACTTCAACCTCATCCTCAGCGTCAAGTGCCTCTTCGGCCTCCTCTGTTGGTGGAATAGTTTACAAGAATGTTGGAGTTAATTAATGACTCGCCAGCACACACATAAACTCTGAGAGGTTTTCGTTGTAACCAAATTGTAATAGGTTAATTTTTTAGAAATAAATAAATAAAAATTTAGAAGAGGTTTTTAGCTATTTAAAATCTCATGATTTTACATGGATTGTAAGGTAAGAATTTTCTAGACAGCATAGTGAAAAAAACATATTTACATAAAAATAGTTCCAACAATCAACAAAAAAAACTTAATCCAAAGAGTGCATTTACCAGTTTTTAAGAACCAATAAGAGTTCGGGGTGAACGGTTGAATCGCCCACAGGTCATTATAGAATATAGCCTTGTCTTCTTCAACTTTGTTATCCTCTTCGCTGCTTGTCATCGTGGCTAACACCCGATTCAGTAGAGATATGATATCTTTAAACAAAAAAATATATATTAATACAATTTGAAACGACGTAACAGAATCTATGATATATCTATGACAGTTATTATAACCAGCAGTAATCTGAATCCGCGAAAAAAAAAAATCTGCTGTTCCCTACATTTATATTCGTAGAACTCGTCAAAATGTTGATCATAATGATGAGTACAATGACCTCTTAAGAGGTTGTTAATATTTGACTAATAACCCTGTATAATAATAATGTTTATTGGAACAAAAACACATTTTACAAATTGATTGCGTAAGTAAATAGCTGCATTAGTTACAAAACTGTGTCAGCACTTCAGCATCGGGGTGTATCACACGGAGAGGATAAACTTACCAGGTGACACGGTGATGACGATGTCCGTGATAGCGAGATCTATGTGCATGCCGCTGAGGGGCGGCTGCGACAGCGCCAGCGACAGGTGCGTGGGCGCCAGCAGGTAGCGCGGCTTGGCGCGCGCCGGCGCCGCGCCCGGCAGCGCGCGCACCACCACCTGCAGGCCCGAGATGCCGCCGTCCGCCACCATGCGCTCCGCACTGCGCCGCAGCTTGAAGCGTGCCTCCATCTACACACATTATACAAACCAATATTTGAATTCAGAAGCTAAGATCCCGATCTCAGCTTCTGAATTCAAATATTGGTTTGCGTTGTCCCGACTACGGAACTCGATGTCATACATGACAGCTGTGTATATTTTGGTGTGTGGCTAAAATCGTAACTAAAGCCGCCATGTTGTTTTTTCAATACATTTCACAAATTTTTACCGACAGCCTCCCATCGACATTTTATCGACACGTATTTTGAACACATAATATATACACACATACACATAGTACACATAATATATTTTGAAGCTATATTAAATTATTTGATAACGAAGAAATAACAAAAAATCAAAATAACATACACGTTTGACCATTGTCCAGTTGACATCAATCATTTTTAATTGCCTGGCTATTTTATGAAAAATAAATCTATTTGTTTTTTTTTAGTTGTCAGAGTAACATAATTATTAGTTCTGAGTCGGCTAAACAGATGGTATTGTTTAAAAGTGGGGAAAATAAACCTTAACATGACGAATATATCTTTTTTTTGTGGCTGTATGTGTACATTAAAAAAATCGCATTTAAATACGTACGTTCAACACCAAAGCATCGCACTCCTTCATTTCAAGAGACTCCACGAGGATAATATCTGGCTGCTCAATCTTAATGTTGACCGTCATCATCGCTGGTTTGGGTGGTTCTATATTAGTTGACATCGACACCGCTGTTGATCTTCTCTTCTGTCAAACACAACCAGTATTCTTAGATTAAAATAAATTCATTTTCCTTTTTAAGTTTTATTTAGTACTAAGTTGATGGGGCAGTAAGGACAGGCTTACATTTCGTAGGAAATGAGACACCAACCTACCGGTTTACGAAGGATAGAATAGCCGGAAAAAAAAAAACGAAAAAAAAAACGTGTGCGATCTTATGGGAGGGGATAACTTTTTCCCTTACGTGACGATTTCTACCAGTCAACTCCTACCGCCAGCCGCGTTAAGGTACTGTTCTAGGGGGTACACACGGTTCGATTTCATGTTCATGCAAGATAACGCGCGTGCACACAGCCAGGCTCGTGATAAATGTGCTCTGCGAGAACAATATTGAGTGGCTTGCTCAGTCCGCTGATCACAATCCCATAGAGCTTGCGTGGGATTTGCTCGGAAGAAGTGCGTCCACTAACCTCGGAAGAAGAGTTTTTTGCACTTCTTCCAGAGTATGGAGCGAAATTCCACAAGTGACAATAGAAAACCTGATACTGAGCCTCCCATGCCGATGTAGAGCCGTCGCTAATGCCTTGAAAGGTACAACAGATTATTAAAAAGTTGGTAGGAACGTTTTTTTTTTAAATTTAATATTATGTGAAGTTTAAATGTTTTGTTTATTTTCGACTAGTCTGTCCATTTCCATCACAAAAAATTAAGTTGAAGTTTCTTTCCTACCAAAAGTCAAAAATAAAAATATGTGAATGCAGATCAAAATGTCTCAAAAAGTTAAGAGCAGTCTAAGACCGTTTTCCTGGACTGCCACGCTATTGTAGTGCGTCCGTTATGTTCGCATTTGCGCAAACCGATGATTTTTACGCCATAATGCGCAAAAGAACAAATTCCATCTTGTTAAGAGCGCGGTCTAGTTCTAGCTGCATCCTAAGTATGTTGGTAGAAAAGTACAACACACGTTGTGGGGGTGCTCGTCAGAAGACCCCACAGCTAACCCTACAATTTTCTTTTGTTTTTGTTTCTGTTTGTTTACTAACAATAGTTTTTAAGAACAATGTTACTAACAATTGGGCCTAGTAGCCATAAATAAACAAATATTTAATTTAATTTTACTCTTTGCATGACTTGTTCACTTTTAACTCAAAAAAAATAAAATTTTTCTAATTTTAACGTTTTTTTTTTTCTGTGGTACTGCTTGCTTACCACCATTGCGTCAATAGATCTTTCTGGAACAGGCTTAATGGTCGGGACTTCCTCTTTCGCCTTGGGATCTTCTGCTAATCCAGTGGTCATAAACTCAGCGATTTTGTTGAGGAAATCCATTGCCAGGATTAGGTCGAAGCTGAATATCCTCATGTCGACTGCAAGTTTGATAAAATATGTTATAACACTTATATATGGGCATTTTCACTTTAAATGGCGCAGGTCGTTTTTCGATTGTCTCATGACAACAAAATTATGAAAAAAATATTTAGAAACAATTTTTTTAAGAAAAAGGGTATGTGCACTGAAAGTAATTTTATAATCTTGTGGATTTGATTTATTGGTTCCTGATAGAACACATTTTCAATTTTATTTAAATTAATAAAGTTTCGGAAATGTGTAAAATCATGATGTCCCACCGACAGTATGTATCATTGCATTTAATTTTTTAGTTTTTTTTTGTACTACAGCTAACATAGCGACAATTTAATTTTATTGTTAGATAGTTAATTTATCATTTAAACTAAGCATTTAATCTCAGTCAGTAAAGAAAATATTAAATAAATTGATAAAAAGCTTGTCCCACGAATTCGCGACTACCGGACATGTCCGGATAGTAACACGCTTTTTACTACTAAAATACACATTTATCGTGTAAATTTGGCTTTCATAGCAATCCCGGGTACAAATGTCAAAGTATGAAATGCCATTTTGAAGGTAGTCACGCAAGGTGTTCAGCTGGTGCGGTACGTTTCGCGGTACAAAAAGTTGGTCAAGAAAAATCTATTGAGGTTAGTAACGTTTTTTTACGTGAATATTAAGTTTGTCTTTATTTCTTTTTTAGCTGTACATAACTCAAACACTGCTGAAAGCATAAAAGTAGAATTTGATTGATTTCTGATAATATTGTTTGAGTATTTTAATTTAGTTTTAAAACGATCTACATTCGTCACGTCCTGTTAGCAATCGTTACTATAGGATGGACAAAAAATGTTACGAAACAGACATGTAAAGCTTAGAACTCATAAAATAAACTTACGAAATTTGCAAATTGCTAAAACGGTAATAATATTTGAATTTCGCGACCAACGCGACGCTTCCACCTTAACTGATGAGCAATTTTGACTGATTAAAAATATTTAGTAAGTAAGTTAGAAATTATACTGATTGAAAGTTTAAGTTTTATTCTTATTTTATTAAAATTTTATAATAAAGATACCGTGGTGGTTATGTTGAATGATTAATAGTTTGTTAGTTTATAGTTAATTAGTTGTTAAACGATGATTAAGATACTCGATACGTACCAAATAAATATTTTAAAGTACTTTAACAAAATGTTTTATTAAAATACATATTTAATACCTATGCATTTTTGTTTAATTTAGGTAGATATATTATATTCTACTCTACTTCTACTCTCATAAGAAAACTAACATTTTGTATGATTTTAACCTCACAGTGAGTTCTATTCCTAATAATTCTGTTTCGTCACGTCACATGTCCATTTAGTAACTGTCCCAAAATATTTTTGCCTTATTTATTAAAAAAAAACTTAAAATATTATCCGGAATAATATTATTAGAATATTATAAATAAAGAAAAATAAACTAAATTAAGATTATATTCCAACTTTATCATTCCTTGACCGATCAAATAAGTTACATGAAAATTAAAACTTGCATTTGGACAATATGTTACGATACTGACCAAATTGTTGAAATTTTAATTAAAAATACGTATCTAATAACCAAGTATTAATGTTTAATTTCATTAATCGATATACCAAAACTTATCAATAGCGTTTTTCTCATTTCATTTCCAGCAGTTTAATTTTTATCGCGGTTTGATTTTTGTTACTAAGAAGACATCTTTAGCCCGATCTACTTTAGAAAAATAATTTTAGAAAATTAAATACTTATTTCTGCACGGAATTATTACATAAATCACATAAATTATATATTTTTTTACAGTAATTCAAAGTTTAAAGTCCTAAAACAATAATAAATTTTTAAAAGCTGTTTATTATAACCTGCGCCATTTAAAATGAAAATGCCCATATGTGTGTGTTGTGCTTTGCGCAAAGCAAAGCACTTTGAAAGACATTTGATGGAAATATTTATCAGTTGAATGCCAATACAAATTACAAAAAAAAAATGATATTTTTAGGTCCATTTATTTTCGTTCTATCTTAATATCATACTGATTTACCGTAGGTTTTTAATAATTTTCAGTCGACTTAAAAGCTTAAACTACCTATAATTTTGTTAAACATCGCACCAAAAGTCAATCAAAACATGATATGCAAAGTTTAACTTACTGAATGTATCAGTATTCTTCATGGTATATGTAACGTCGATCATGCTTCGTAACTTATCTTGTGTCTCCATGTCAGGGTCGTCTCCATTCGTAACATCTTTGTTACAACGCCGTCTCTCCAGGTATCTATCAAGATTTAATTAAATAAGTTCACGGTGTAATCTGGTAAGGTTGAGTTACGAAAACTCTAACTATACAACCTTGTCATATATCATACGAAAAAATAGGCGACAACAAAAATCAACATAACTACTCATTTAAAGTAAAGTTTCCATACTAAAATACTCATCACTAAATCATAGACGGAGTGGCCATTATTGTTTACATCTTTGACATTAGAAAACCCGCACATTACGCGATTCCTTTTTTAATTTGGTAAAAGACGCGCGCGCGGTTGTGCCATATCAATTTTATTAGCTTTGGTTGAACAGTTTTTGATTTATAATTTGCTAGCAGCGCCCGGCCCGGCCGGCCCGGGTTTCGCCCGCATAAATGTCGATCCCATGGGAATATCGGGATAAAAACTATTCTATGCCCTTTTCCGGGACTCAAACTATCTCTATAATACCAAATTTCATCTAAATCGGTTTAGCGGTTTAAGCATGAAGAGGTAACAGACAGAATGACATCATCTAAGCTTAGATAATGTCATTAATTAATTAAATAATCAAATTACCCACATCATTAGTAAATCACCGTGATACCGAGAATACATTGAACGCCCCTCGTAATTATTATCTGAAATAATAAATGACTTTTTTTTGTTCGTGTCCATTACGGCCCACTCCCCCTCACAGAGAGGAGGACTGTGTCCCAGCAGTGGGAAAAAAAAAAAGTTTAAAGGCTGATTATGCATTTACTTATGAAAGAAAAGAAAGAAAATACATTTATTTATGCTATGGGTGCCCACTGACCTTGTCATCTTAGTGCCTCTGCCGGGCCGTGTGTCATCGAGTGTGCAGTCTACAAGTAACACCGACGTTTGCATGGAGTTGTCTGATAGCATCCTGCCTTTCACAGACAGCAGCGCCATACAAAACCGCGCCAACTCCACGTCTTGCGCAAACATCGAATATTCCGCAGCTTGCAACTACAACATAAAAAATGTTACTCAAATATAATCGATTTTTTTTTTTTGGAATAACTAATTAGTAAGGCGACGACGTGTCGCGATCTATATCGCGACTCAAGAAGGCATTGCGGTGTCTCAGAGTCGCGAAGCGGCATGGCACGCGACAACACACGTCGAGCGTGACAGCTCATTCGCAAGACATAAATAAGATCAATATTAATTATTGTTATTTTATTATATATAAATTATATTATACTTGATAAGTACTTACATTCGAAACAGTATTCAAGAGATTAATGACGAGGCTCTCCATTGTGAAAGTGAACTTTATAGTAGTTCTAGGTTTCTTTTCAGTCGATCTGGATGGTGCTACTGCGACCGTCGACTTGATCTGCATTTTACTGCTTTGTTGACCTTTAAGTTTCGAAGTTGTTCTAGGTACGGCAGTTGGTTTCTCTTCAATTTTTTGACCTTCTTGTAAATTCTGATTGAGAATTTTCATGATACTCTTATAGTCACTATGGCCTATTGTGATCTGAAATATAATATATCATTTAAGTCACCAGTGATTAGCAGCAGATAATAAATATAGTTTTATTTAGGCTTCGGCTAGAAATTATTCATTTAACCAATGCATTTATAAATAAAAAGTGCGCATACTAACAGCAATAGTGTTCATCCTCCCAGATATATCCAAGTCGGGTAACGCTTCGTACCAAAGCGAAAGGCTCCGTTTAACGAACAGTTTGAAGCTGGTCGGACGTAACAACTTTCTCTCGTGTATAGCTTCATTGTAGTCATCTTCGAGCTTAACACACGACACTTTCATGTTTTCTAGCTCGAGGGTCAATTCGTCAACTGTCACCTTGTTGCTTACATCCTACAGAAAATGCATTAAAAATGAAATATTTGCAGGATTATGCTTGAGATGCCTAACGCTTGGGTTAGGCATATCAAGCTTTTAAAGGAGTTGTCACAAAGACACGAGTGGAAGAGCTATAAAAGCCTACACTGCCGAACTTTTCCTAAAACGCGATGTATCATTTACGGCCGGGCATTATAAATATAAACCTTGAGTTGAAGGGAGGAGGTGAAATAAGGCAATGATTGATTTCTATTTGAAGCCCGGAAAGGTTACATTGTGCCCTGCGAACACAACATATAAAAATGAACTGAATAAACTCTTCATTCTAATTTGTTTGATTATTGTGATTCTCAAATTAGGAGACGAAAGTGTCTCTTCTAAATTCTAAATACAGGTTGTTCAGTGATCTAGCTAGGAGAGCAGCGATTCACCCAACAATTCGTTGTACCTACACCATGTAATGAATAATTTATACTTTGCAAGTCCCTCATGTACCTATATAAATAAACCACTTTATGTACCTATATAAATAAACCACTTTATGTACCTAAATAAATAATATTATAAGGTGTTCAAAGGAATATCATTCCTGCTTTCATCTCACAATAAACAATATATTTCAAGATTCCATACTTACAAGAAGGTGCAGATCCACAAACTTATTATTCAAGGTTATGTGACCTAAATCCACAAGCATAGCGTTGTGACTCCTGGAGTTCTCCGGTATTATGATAATAGGTGCCTTCAGTCGCAATTTGAGTGACAACTTGGTTGAGTTAGTGTACGCGCTCTGTACGTTCGCGCGGGCAGCGTCTGCGGCTTGAGATGACGCGTCTATTATAGCTTGTTGAGCTGTTTGGAAGTTGTTCAAGAATTCCTGTAAAGAATTGATTCTATATTATATCAACTGTCTAGATTGGGGCTCACTGACAAATAATATTTCGTAACCTAGCTGAAGGTTATATTCTTAGTTACTCATGTTGTCTCATCCTGTGTTTTACCCAGACGCCAGCACATCAAGTTACTACAATTTGTCAAATTACTTTAATAAATTTTCAACTTTATCGCTAAAGCATAAGGTTCAAAATTGATTGGAAAAATTTGACAGTTTCGGGTAGTTTTATGTGCTGGCGTCTGTACTTAACTTACTGTACTACGTGGACTATAATAATAAACTACCTATTCAAACTATTTATTACTTTTGAGTATGAATGTATAACCTTATGAGTAGGGGAAGCCCGATAAAAGTACGGATTGTGTCAAATATGGCTAGAAAGGGACACGTGACACCGCCTTAAATGCCCGGGTTCTTAAGTATTCCCAACTGGAGTTTTTTTTAATGGTGCTAGTGGATTAGAACAAGTTGCGTTTCTAATAATCAGATCACTCAATAGATAACTTTCTTGAATCAAAAACTGTATATTTGTGTACCTCAAAACCATCGCATAAATGATTTAAAAAAAGAATGTGAAAATAATAATGTTGGTTTTTTTTTTCGGAATCAATCTTTCGCCAATTGAAAAAACCAAGCCTATGTTGTTTAGTGATATGTAAATATGCACCTTAGTACTTCTTCTAATCGTCAAAAAATTAAATTACTTACCAACATTGAAGAGACGAACCAGTTGAGGAATATAATACGCAGGCAGCTCACTTGACAATCTATCGACATGTTCACATCACTAACAGTCGGGTATTGTTCCAAATTGTACATCACTATTTGTACGTTCATCACGTCGCCGCCAAGCACTTTGAGTATCTAAAGAAGATTAATTCGTGAATTTAGTGTTAAAAAAACAAAAGAAGACATATTCCACTGTGTTAAAAGAACTGCAGATAAGGGTGTAACTAGATTGCGTAACAAATATGTTCGTAACTGACCTCTTTATGAATAGTGTAAGGGTTCAAATCTTCAACTTTGATGGACGCAATGGCGCAGTCGACTTGAGTATACGAGGTTTTAAGCACGAGGCCGGCGGTGGCACCTTCTAGCTGCACCATAGACAGTGGACGATCTTCCGTCGCGAAAACTATCCCTATTGCCCCAATCTTACAGTTCACTTTCATTTGTATGCTCTCCACTTGCTTCCGACGAGATGGCTTCGATACACTCACTGTGAAATTGTGTTTAATTAACTTTCCAATATACACTGTTTTACTACCGCACTCAGAGAGGTGACATAAAAATATGCATCATTAATGTGATGCATGTGAACACAATTGAAACGATTCTATTTTCTGCGGGAATACATATTTAGATTTGTTGCTTTAACTTACCTTTGGACTTAGCTGTGATAAACTCTTCCTCTTCTACAATAGTCTCCAAGGGACCTGCATTAGCTGTCCGGTCTACTGTACTCTGAATGGCTTGCAATCGTGTCTGAGATACAGTCGGGAATGTTAATCATAAATTCGACGAATTAATTTACAAATACACAGACCCGTAAATTACGATTGTGTATGTTTACACTGTTTGATTCTATCACAAACACGCGAACAGCAGTCACATCACTTACTATTAAACAAAAAACACAGTCTTAGACATCATATAAGCCATTATAAGTATTAAATCCACATACCTGATATTCATTAACGAAAACAAGAATCTCCCGCAATCCTTGAAGATGAAGCAGAACCTTCAAATCAGTGAAATCCAACTCAATCATCTGTTCAACAGATCCAAATACACCTCGGAAATCTGGACATTTCTTATCAACCTGCAAATGATAAAATGATTTAAACCTAGTGAAGTCATTGCAATTTCATTTGTGCTAATTTCATTTAAGAACTTTCAGAGCTAATATGAGACAACAGTTTGTCTGCTTAAATTATTGCAACGCGTTCATTTTTTAATTAAAATGATTATTTTTAAAACTATATGAACAGTACCAAAATATCTACTTACATTCCTATAAGTAACAGTAAACAAGTAGTTGTGATTTTGACCGTGTGTGCTGATAACTTGATCCGTAGGTTGATCGGTATCAACAATGATATCAGGTGTCTCAATTATATCCAGGGCCTTAAGTCCTTGTCCGACCCTATGATGCTGTAGTTTCACTGCTCCCAATCGAGTGGTCGCTTCCAGCGTGAACGTCTTCTGTGTAGCCGTGATTTCTAACAGTGATAGCGAGAAGACAAGGAATCTGTCGTAGCTCTTTGATGAGTCCTTTGTCTTACGGTTGATGCTGAGGACAAGTTCTGTTGAAGAAAATGGTAGAGTTCACCATCTATTTGAATATACATAATTTGTTTTTAAGAATAGTAAAATTATTGTGTACCAGTCATTTCGCCAACACCAGTAGCGAAACAAGAAATACAGTAACATAGTGTTTGAGCATATTCAAAGAGCTCTAAGTAAGCCTGATAAATTGAAAAATACAACATAATCAGCCTTTAATGTTCCCACTGTTCAGACACTGGCCTCATCTCGGTAGGAGGGAGTGGGCCGTAATCAACCACGCGGTCCTAGTGCGGGATGGGACAAGTCCTCGAATTTTTGGTTCTAGGACAAGCCCGTTTAATCACAATGTTTTCTTTCAGTTTTGCCCTATTGAAAAATACGCCTATATGAAAATATTGTGCTTACCTTTCATAATGAAGAAAGCTTCAACTTCAGTCAACTGTACAGTGTGCTCATCTTTTTTGCTCTCTTTAGCACGTGCAGTCTCACGCCTTTGCTTTTCCATGGGATCCAAATATTTTAGTAACGACAAACTGGATCCCTTGGATTCACTTGGCTAAAATATTGAGTAAAATTAAAATAAACACGTCACAGTTTTAAAAAACTCGACTAAATGAACACTCGTACAGAAATATCATCTACAATGAACAATAGTGCAAAAAATTATGAAATATTACTATTTTCTTCTATACTACGCATAGTTACTCCGTGTTTGATTAATGATTATCTATTTTATAGTGAAGTCTAAGTAAAATAGTAAGGTGAAATTAATCACATCTACTGTTTGCAAAAGAAGTTACCACAATCAGAGTCTGGAATTGCTGTTGTGAATTCTCAAGAGAAACAATTTGCTCTGGCACGGAACCAGTTAAAATGTACGCAAATTTCAAGCAAAATATCTTTAAATTAAAAATAAGGATACAATTAATCATTCAAATAATAAAATCATAACAATCGAATGAAATAATTTCAAGTTAATCATACATACCTTGAGTTGGGTTGATTCATCAGATTTTGGAAGAGGCATGCTTACTAATATTTCGCACAGCGTTAACAATCTGCAAAAAAAGAAAAGGATCTTCAAAATCGGATTACTCTTAAAAAGTTATGACGTGACATATCTTCCACAGTTCACAGGATGATCTCAGTATCAATCTGTCAAAAATACCTCTAATTTCCTTACAATTATAACATGTTTTTGAAATTGATTGTCGCTGATCAGATTGCGACAAAAATTTTTAACGTTTTAACTACGGGATTGGCCTTCTGATCTAGTGCGAACTCTGATGGTGCCGATGGTCAAAAGCAAGATAGGAGACGTATCGGAGAAGTCAAACTACAGGCGTATCGCACACGCCACTACCATAGCCAAGGTCATTGACAATGCGCTTAACTCACATCTAAGTATGTGCAGCTCTATGCCCAGTTTGGATTCTAACCTGGGCTGTCGCCGGAGACGGCTATTGTGAGCTTAAGAGCCCCTAACAATTTCGGCGCACTATTAGATTAGGTAATTATAGGAGCGCAGTGTGTCTGTGTGCGTTCGAACTATAAACTGATAATCGTAGTGTGCGTTGAAGCGGGAACAAATAATCTTGGTCCGTAACCGCTATTATTAGCACTCCATAGTTTTACTTACTAGATTGCGTAATACTGGATGGATTTTATTGTGATTATGACATGTTATGTTCAGGTACCCTATAAAAATATCGTAACCTATTACGGCATTCACTATAGTACTCGTAAAACCAAATTATAAAGTGTGACCAGCGTATTATAAGGTACGTCTGAAACGAATTACACGTGTTATTGTTTACGTAATACAGAACGACGGGGAGGTCTGTAGTATTCCCTCGCCATAAGACCGCAGACCATGAGAGTATAGTATAGCAAGTCATTTTGTCCTATTTTATAAAGCTAATCACTTTATTTGTATAGAACAAGGAGAAAACGAGCGGGGCATGGAGGAAAATTACTTTAATATTGAAGATAGCTTTATTCAAACGAAACATTATTTTGTTTATCCAAAAGTACAATACAAAACATTAATATGTATGAATAACATTAACAAATCACAAAGTGTCACACTATTGACATAAAAAAATAAATATTCATACAGTCTCAAAACTGTTTAGGCGTAGTACAAAATCACTCGCGATTCAAGAATTACGACGGGAGCGGCGAACGTCACAGGCGACACAGGTCCGTCGTCTAGAAGCCTTTGGGCGCGACTGAATGTATCGAGCGAGCGCATCGGTTTATAAGGCATTATTTAGATATTTTACTACAATTAAATTAGTAGTCAAAATAAAAATATAAAAATTGAGTTTGGTAGATAAACATCTCAAATTTTAAAATATTTAACACTTTTTGTTATTTTCAATAAATTCTTACGCGTACACGACGGTTTTGCACGTGACTTTATTGGGATTTTTCAGCGTAGTTAACATTTTTTTTACAGGTACTAATACATTAAACTTAAAAAAAATAAATCGTAGACTTACTAATATATTATATGCCTAGTATTTAGGATTTTTTTTCAGATCGTTATTTGCTACCAGTAAGCTAAAAAAGCAATCGAAAAACTTGGTGTTTCGTGATTACGTAAAAACGTGTGTTTGTTTTTTATTTTTTGGAATTTATATTAAGTAGTTATCAAAAATTAAATTCGTAGACTTACTAGATAGATAGGTGATAAATACTTGTGTATTTTTTAAAAAACTAGATAACTTAAGGATATTGAGAAATTTGCGCTGAAAAAATCTGATTTTTCTGTTTTTAGTCCGCGAAATTGTTAGGGGCTCTTAAAGCACGCTGTCAGGTACACGAATAGGAATACACCTGTTTATACGGTTTTACTTGACTTGGCCTTTGGCTTTATCCCGTACGAACGATTACCTTCAGACCTTTTTTTATTCGTCCGAAATCACACAACAAACTAATGAAAGTTCAATGAATTTTCTATATACCCATCATCGCTTAACATCAGGTGATTATAGCTCATAAGCTAACCATTATAACTAAAACATTGTATGACCTTACCTATCTTCTGAAGCACTGATGGCAATCTTCTGCAGTTCCCCTATAACCCTAATCTTGGGCATGCGCGGGTCATCCGTGATCAAACACTTATGAATCTGTATAACTAAGTTGGTGGGTTGAAGTAAATGTAGCGGGGTGCCTTCGTCGTTTGTCGTTGCTATTGCTGACTGCCAGTCTTCATCGTGGTTTGCGATTACAATCTATACAGGAAATATCATATATTAATTGTCGCCATATGAACGTTATGTCCATATGGAAGCAATAGACACAATCAACAAGCAATTAACCTGCGACTGTTTGAAGCTCGCATAATGAACGCCCAAAATGAAATGGAATTGTCCCCGTATTTATTGGAAACACTCAATATAAACGATCAACATACACATTACACTGTGCCACTCAATAACAGATCGAATATTGCTAAAAAAGAACGTACATTTGTTACGCAACGCACATTTTACTCGCAATAAAACGTGGCGTAACAAAAAACAAATTCTAGGCGAATGCTCGCGGTGAGTTCCCCCACATATAGGCGCTTCCTCACCGGGAAAATTCGCCTGTAATGTAACTATCCAAGATTCCACTGTAAGGGCTAGGGCTCTGCAAGTAGACTGCGCACTGCGTCAACCTCAACTGCGTCACTGCGACCGTCAACTGCTAGGTAGTGCAGAGATAATTGAAACCAGATGTGTGTAGGATGTGTGATGTGTGGTATGATGCGTAGTTCGCGTGTGGCGATGTAGATGCCGCCACAACACATAAGTACAATTAAATAGGTAGAAGGTGCCTGTAATTGGTTTATTGGAAATAGATGCTTTGAGTTTGAGTTTTGGATCCCTAGGTAAGGATAACATTACAGGCGAAAGCTCTCGGTGATGGAGCGCTTCAAGGCTTCAAAACCCTGAATTTGACAAAACATTTTTCTCTGTATAGCATACCTGCATCTCAGTAAGTTCGAGGGCCATCTTATCATAGCTATGGCGCGCTATCTCCGCCAGTATATCCTCATCAGCGAGCCCTTCCAGATATAATTTGTGAACGTCGAGCGCTTGAGAACGAGGCTCCGACTTCACCTTTATGGCACCAAGTTTTACTACCACACATGCCTCATTTCTGGAAATGTTTCATGGTTTAGAAAGAAGTTCCTTGAAGCCAGTGCAATATAATTTTTTTTTCTTTTTCGTAGATCCGAAGAACATGTTTTCAATGGGTTGTTCAAATGTAAATAAGCCCAGTATTTTTTCTTGTTGAGATTTTCCATAGTACTACCAGTTTCATTTTTACCAGAAACCCGGTCTATGATAGGGTCCAATGTTTACAAGGAAATACTTACTCCTTATAGACGCCTGTCTTCGGCAATATAATGTATGAGGCAGCGATGTCAATGTCGAGGTCTATGAACGTATGATGATGCACCGCATACTGCATGCCTAATGCAGACTTCTCCTTAAGGTCCGACAGTTTGTTTTCTGCTGCTGCTTGTAAACTAAAAATTTAAAACGTGATTATTAACTTTACTAACTGTAAATCAGAGGGACAATTCTCTTAAATTTAAAGACGTTCACAGTCTGATCTCAGTCTCTATCTGTCAAAAATACCTCTAATTTCCCTACATTTTGACATTTGTTGTCGCCGAGATGAGACTGCGACTAGATTTTAAATTACGAGAATTGGCCTCATGACTCAGGGCTGAATTCCCTTGAAGCAGTGAAAAATTCAAACTTCTAAGTCAACGCAATCAAAAGATACGGGAGTGTATGTTCCGAAATCAAAACCTATACGATACTTTCCGTTGACCTAGTGGCAAGAAGCAATGTCATGTATAAAGGAAAATTTACGAAAACCGTAAAGCTACATTATAAAAAAAAATCCCGTGATAAACTATTTACATACCTACAAATTTGTACGGAACCCTCGGTCCGTGAGTCCGACTCGCACTTGACCGTTTTTTTATTTATTTATAGATATGAATTTTGAAATTATATTTAATTTAATTTCTTTAATTTGGTAAATTAAAAAAACATTTTTCACGGTAAACCCAAGTCAATTTTCCTACATACATTTATAAAAATATTGGTATATTGCGCGAATAGATTATAACAGAACACCACCACGCCTGTAGTCCCTGAAGGGTTAGGCAGAGGTGTACCTAAAGTACACCCATAATTCGCCAATTACGGTAAAATTTAATACAACAAATATCAATAAATTGTCAAGCAATAAAAACTTTTTACAAAAAATAATAATAAAAAAACACTAGTAAAAAAATTACTTTAATTTCGGAAGTCAGTGTCGTTGGTTCCCATCCCACATTTTTGTATTTAAGTCCATTGTTTTTTTTTTTTAAATAAGTTTTTATTTTTCACTTCTTAGTTGTACAAACGCCAGCACATCAAGCTACCCGAAACAATCAAATTTTTTCCAATCAACTTTGAACCTTATGCTTTAGCGATAAAGTTGAAAATCTATTAAAGAAATTTGACAGATTGTAGTAACTTGATGTGCTGATGTCTGTACCTACCCCACACAAATTTATTTAACACTACTTGCTGTGTGAATATCAGTGACAGGAAGTTATTAAAACATCATCAATATAAACTAAGTGGAAATAAATCGTATTATTGAAGCTAACTCAAAAAGCCAAGCAAAGTTTAATCAAATTTATGGGACCACCTCTGAGGTATTCCTTATCCATTAAAAAAAGAATTTTGCAAATCCGTCTATATACTTAGGACGGAGTTTTGCCCGAACATACTTAAAAAAAAACATCCGAATTGAGAACCTCCTCCTTTTTTGAAGTCGGTAATAAACAAAGGTGATCAGTAACTTACGTAGATAAAGCTGTAGATTCTGTGGCTGGTTTGAATACGTTAACTATTTCTATGACAGTTTGTGCGTCGTACACAATTTGTAGAGGACGTGCCTGAACTTTCACTCTTTGGTCGCAAGTGCCATCTGAAAAGTGAAGTAATAATTTTGTTTTAATGTTATTATTATATGTAAAGCCTCTGGCAGACTTATTGGTTTTTTTCAGTTCAATAAACTATATTTTTAATTGATTTACGCAGTGGTTTTTTCATAAAACTCGATTTTCCGAAGCAGTTTTCGATTTTTTTATGCGCCTATCAGATCGGAACGGTGTTTCTGCGCGTGAGAACTAGACGGTTGTGTAAACTAACTGCTCATCACTGATACTAGCTCTGTCGGACACGAAGCCAGGTGAGACAGCGCGCTTTTTGGCAATGACCACCAGTGAGTTCGAGCTCGCGACTAGTTTACTCTTAAGCATGAAAAAATTATTTAAAAAAGGTCTTACCTAAAGGATTGGTCTCGAAGACAACATTTAGTAAATTGACATTGTGTGTCACTTCCTTGGAGGTGACCAGTTGCGGTTCAAAATCGCCTTGTTGCACACCAGTTACGCTAAAAGCCTTCATTTGGACGTCCACTCTAAAATAGCAAGAGTAGATTATATGATGTAGCGCAGTGAGCTTTTATCTGCCGATAATGCACCTTTGGTGCATTGTAATAAAGTCGAAAATAAATAAAGAAAACCACGACCTCGTAAAGATTATACTCGATTGAATTTGTACGTAGTACGTTGGAATACAGTCGAAAATAATCCTCACTCGCGCACCGTAAGCAAAAATATCGATCTTGTGTACCTTGAACGTACACAAGATCGATATTTTTGTTTATGGTGCGTCACGCGGTCACGCTTCTCATTGTCCTGCTTCGGTCTGCTTTTTTTTACTGGCTTTATAGCCCATTTTTCAATTAGTGCATATTACTGCTTAACTTACCGTAACGCATTAGCACTAGGTCGCTGTTTCATATCAACTTCAACATGATCGACACAAGCCCTCAATACTTCGACTTCATCGGTCACGTTCAGTTGAAGTCGGTCTAGTTGGAAGTAGCTCTCTATGGCCACGTACTCTATGGGCAAGTGTAGAGGCGCCGAGTTTTCTTGATAGTCTATGGCACGGAATAGCTTCTCTTTCTCTTCGGGTGTCATTGCTTTTTCGAATTGTTTCACTGAAAAGCGTTTAGAAAAATTAAACCTGTGCAAAATTTGTTGATACAACCTAATATCTCTTGCTCAAATAATTCTGTATCTATTTACATATTTTCAATCTGTTGAATCGAAAGAATAAAAAAAATTCATTAATTTACTGCAAAATAATGCTCCGCCTAAACTGCTGGGTCTAGAAGCATCAAATTTTGCACAAGACTTCCTTCCATATACTACGGAAGCGAGCACTAAGAAAGGACTTTTGAAAATTCATCCTCTAGCGGAGTTAAATTGGCGATGAAAGCTTGTATGGAAGTTCGTCATTCTTGCAGATGGGAAATCCCAGCCGGCACACGGCTTGTTCTTAATAATCTTACTTACTAATAGCTGTGCCTTCAGCCAATTCGTCGTCTTTCGAGCCAGCTCCGTACCACCAACCGCTGAACCAGCCCCGTGTCTTCTTAGCTTCCTCTTCCATTTTTCCCAGCCTTTCAACCTGAACAATACATACATTGATTAAAGGGGATAGTAACGTAAAAGAGGTTTCGGGATTTAGGCTAAATCATTACTTAAGACTAAACCAATTGACAACCTCAGCTGATCCAATCATACTTAACCTCTTATCCTAGACGAGAAACCTTAGTTTAATTACAATTAACCGACACTTCGCTAGGGATGCGAATGACATTTTAAGCCCCTTACTAGCGATCAAAGGATTTAAAATCCTCTACTTACGTATTACTAGATACTTAAATCTTAACAGACACACACCTCCATTTCAATCCTCTGTCTGATAACGACCAGATTTAACAAGTCGAGTGTTTTCTCGGCCTTTTCCAGTACACATATCTGTTCCGAGTTCACTTTGCCCTTATTATTCAGTTTACACTGATACACCGTCGCATAGTTCTTACAAAGCTGCCTATGTTCTAACATATGCGTCCAGTCCCAGTTGTTGCGTCGCCTGCGGACTTCTTCCTCTAATATGCAACGATAGGCAAACTGCCACCATTCTTTGTAATGACGTTTGTATGAAGTAAGATCTGGACGGTATTTTCTGTAATCAGAATGCAGTACATTAGTTTAATACATAGCAATTTTGGCATGCATATTGAAGGTATTATTGGCTTTTTTTTTTTTTTTTCAGGATGGGTAATCATCAAATGACTCCTCCCGCTCTGGGTGGAGCGGAAGGGAGTGTCAGACTCTTACTGACTAAAACCCACCCGTGTTCCTTCCTTCGCCCTTTATGTTCCGGGCCAGCGGTAACCCTTTCGGACAATCCCGCTGACCCGGCAAGGTATTATTGGCTAAATTAGTTTATTTTCTCAATAATTATGCTGTGGCAGTTTGATGCGCATTTTGTATGTTTGCAACACAATGCAATGTTGTTTTTCAACAACCACGCGAACGTTTTCGCGCATAGCCTTCATAGTACATATGGTTGCATTTTCCTGTTTTCCTACTTCCACCCACGCTAAAGCTGGTCTTAAAAATGCATCATCAAACAGAGAACAGAAACGCATACCAACAAAACCTGACCTACATAAAGAGCTATAAAAACTGATTCACGGGTCATAGAGCAATAGATGAACAATTAACATCAATCAAGATACCTGTAAGGCGCCTGTTTGCTCATTCTATCCATAGAGTCTGCTAATAACATCATGTCCTGGTACTGGGCTTTTGTTAGGCTGACCGAGAGTTGCTCCATATGTAGACTTAGTATCACTTTTGGTGAACTGAACTTTGGTACGTCGCCCTCGGGTTTCGGGTTTAGTTTTAGCTTTGCTGTAGCGTTAATTGGACCCAGAGCTAAAAAAACAAAATGTATGTTTATGTTTTCAGTTGGTCGTTACTGTCTTTTTCATTGGTATACCAAGACATTAATTAGGCCTTTGGAAAGAAACGTAATTTTGCAATTTAATCAAATAACGGAATCCTGCCGTTTTGCCGAAAAGATTTTGCCAAAATTTCACTACCCAAACAAATTTTAGTAACCTTTTTTTATACCAATGCAATGTTTGGAATGATCTTAGTACGCACATTTTCATTTGGTCAAATTTTTACTTGGCAAATGAAATCATAGGCAGACAGAAATACCCTCCTCGACCTCGACGGTACTAAATATTTGGCTTATTTTATTTTGCGTAAAATATGTTATACCAACTGAAATATTTGACTAAATTAAAATTGATAAAAGTACTATTTGGTAAGCAAGTTATTGTTTAAACGTTCACTCACCAAATTTTGGTTTGCATAACAGACTCGTTTACGGAAATTATCCAATATATTTCGTACATTATTATAACAAAGTGGATAAATATCGATTAAAGCCATTTTAGCCTCGATATAAATTGTTTCCAATAGACCTATTTAGCTTACCATATTGGTAAAACGATGGTTTTGATGATTTTGTTGCTATTTCTCCTTGTAATCTCTCCTTTAACTCCATGGGTCCTGACTTTGAATACAATTCAGTTGTAGGGTTCCAGTAAATTGCTAAAGCTTCTAAATCTAGAATCTGCAAACATTAGAAAATAATTTTACTTTCTGACGAAAATGATTTTCTAAGATAACAAATAAATACAGAGACCGATTTCGTAAAACTATAAGGGTTCCTTGTTTTCCTACGGAACCTTAAAAATGAGATTATTTTCCATGTAAAATTATTAAATTCCGAACAATTTTGGGACATCATATTAACTACAATCAAATAAAGTCATAAATTAAAACTACCTTACGTCCTTTTGATTCTTGCTTTAAACTTTCTAAATACCAGCCAAAAAGCCACTCCGACCTTTATTAAAGGTCAATCCATCAACTTCAATAAATACATAAAAGTCGCACGAAGAGTAATTAACTCTTTCTCAAACCGAATATTACCTTGAAAATCTTGGTAACTGCATCAGTAATTACTGCTTTTTGCCAGTTTTCGTCAGTGGTCTGGACGGATAGGTTATGCAAGGTGATACCAAAGGAGAAAGGCGCTTTAGGATTCGTAATGCTATCCTCATATCTAATGTGTATATCTGTGATCTTCAGCTGTACATTCTTGATTATCTGAGTCACCAGCTTCTCGACAAATGTCTCGTCGAGCTTGCTTTCGTCTATAAATAAGATGGAAGATTAGTACTGGAGATATCAAACGTTTTGTTTCTATTACGCTCATCGAAATAGCTTTGCACAGTAATAATAGTCTTATCATAGAACAGCGAGCTTGAAAGTGAAAGCATTTATTTGTTTATCAGCGTATTTGTGACGTTTTCATGTCTGTTTTCCTCTTATAGAAAAAAGGCCGAGTCCCGAGCATTGGGAACATTATACGCTGATAATCAAATCATTTTTATTTCAGGTAAGTATACACCCATATAAAATTTAACCAGATTACAAATTATTCATTAACCTTAAATTATTACAAAACAACAACAAATGAATAGATAAATGTTATTTTAGCTGGAATATTAACTGCCGTAAACAAAGAAATAGTTTACCTCGTACATATATCGACGGGCGCAAAGTAAAAAGAGACATCTACAAAACAGCTACTTTTCAGGAGAGCGCATAATAGGAAAAAATGCTCCCATTTTGTCAATTTTAAACCAAATTTATTGAAATTTTCATCATTGCTTCATTATTTAATAATATATCCACATGTATATTTCATTTCTTCTAATTATGTTTAAATTACGAGATATTGTAGTTGTCTGCATCTACATTGCGCTTAAAAATATGACAACTGTGTTAACTACCACTTGGTCGTTTCTACGTGGGAATTCAAATAGATCTTCTCGGTTCATAATATCGCATTGTCGTCTCGTTTTGCCCAAATTCACCAATAATTTACGTCTTTCCATGTTTATTGTGTTGAACCCAAACTGTTTACTAATATGATAACACTTTTACACACACTTATCACTTAACAAACCAAAAAAAACAAAATTCGTGCCGGCCGACGTAGAACATGTCATCTGACTGATGACACAATATGACTGACCGCTGGTCCCCCGCGCGTCCCGCGTATAAACGACCAGGCGGTAGTTATCCGCATCTACATCGTGCAATTTCACAAAACAGGCGTAGTTGTCTTCTTTTACGTGACAAAAGTACCAAAAATAAGGTGATATTTGTATTTTTGTTTTTGCTATGTTGTAGAACATGATATTTTAAGTTAGTTTTTACAAAAAACCAAAAATCTCAAAATTGCAGTTGTCTTTTTTTACTTTGCTCCCGTCGATATGGCCCTCAACATTCCATTGTCAAATTTATGTATTCGGTTCATAAAGGAGGCCTGTGACTTTCTCATGACTGCATAAAAGTCGCAATAATAAGGGTATGATGTTTTATTTCAAGATTATTTGGGTGGGTTTTTCATTGATCTATGTATAAATGGTTCAAGATGCCAACCTCTACCGCATCGTACGTAGTTAACAAGCGTGGCAAGTGGCAACAATGATACCTCAACGAATATGAGACAACACTGACGTGTTTTACGATTGATTTTCCGTGTACCAATAACATTTCGCTTTCATATAAGTAGGTATCAAATCAAATAACCGAATAGATATTATGCTTGTTATGGAAAATACATTTGAAACTTATGATATACATATACAAACTAGAGCACGTAGAAAGAACCTTTTGTGTGTCATCTCATTTTGTTTAACCATTTTTATGTGACTGTTGATTAGTCATTATTCAAGCCAAAAAACCGGCTATCCTTCGCCTTAGACTAATCAATGAAATATTTAGAGAAAAAAATTCTTCAACAAAAGTACCATTTAAACACAGTTTACGCATTCATGGTCACTAAAACAGACCAACAATTAAAACGTCTGATCTCTTTGAATTTGAAATCTCTTTGAAATCTTTTTACAAACAACCACACAGGACTGTTTCATAAGGCTTATCAGTTATGAGTTATTGTGTTTATCTCCCTAAATGTATCATAAATATAAAATACAAGCTATTTGAGCTCTTGTATTTTCGACTTATTAGGTCGTTTTATTTTTATTCCGCAATCATTTTTTCCATAATAAGGCGCGATAACAAGTTGCATTGTAATTGTAACAGGCTAGCTGGTGATAAATTGTAAAAATAAAAAAAACACATTTAACATAGTAAGTACCTTTTTGTGCCTCTTGCTTTTTGGCTTCTTCAACCCTCGCCAGCTCTGCCTGTTTGGCAGCCAGCGCCATCTTCTCCTCCTTTTCAGGGTCATATTTAACTTCAGCAGTGGGGTTGACGATCAGAAAAAGACGGTCAACTGTAGCTTCCACTGACGCGCCATAGAGATTCTTCCAGGGAATCTTAAGTACAAGCTTTCCTGTATGAAAAGAGATAAGTAAGAATAACAAATAAATAAATAACTTAATTGATGTTTTTTTTGAATATATATAAATAATCAAATGTCAACCACCTTGCCAAAGTGGCGTAAATTGAAAATATTAGCATAATATTATACATAGAACTCTATGCTATAATATTATGCTATTATGCAAAACACGTGTGTGCCGGTATCATTACGGCATACTATTTAATAAAGAATAAAGACGTTAGAGCCTAGATTTTGATGTAGTAACTTTCCTGTTACTTGATACTAACTCCTAGGTAATAGTTACTTGAAAGCTAAATTGGTACGTAAAATAACTAAAAACGTCGTATTAAACGTCGAGCGTAGCTGGTAGTTATGCAATTTCAGTAGCACTATCGATCAGCCAAGCCAGTGACAAATTGACAAGACGGCACGAGGCGCCGCACCTCGAGGTTTATGGGCAGCAAACAGCGAGACAAGAGAGCTGGTACTTTATCGGTTGTTTTAAGTTCTTTCTCGAACACTATTTTCCCCTTATAAAACCGAGTTAATACCGATACTAAATTTGCCTGTCCCAGCAATGGGAACAGTATAGGCTGATTACGAAATTGGAAACAATTAGGGAACAAATGAAAAACACGCCCTCATAAGTTTTAAGGGAGTGGAGTATAAATAGTTACACGTGGTAAACATTTTATCAGGTCAAATACGTTCAAACCTGTGACCTTGCGACCTGCTTTTTAGGTACTGAGGAGCGCCGAATAGTATTTCGTAATGTCGGTGTATCTACCAGTTTACCCACGCTTCTTGATAATGATAGTCAACAAATCATGTGATTTATTAATTTATCTCATTAGTAGTAGGTACCTCATTTGGTAAGTTATTAACAGACGATGCGAAGGAAAGTGTAATCCTTTTTTTATTTTATTATTATTTTTTATTTTTTTTATCGTGGAGAAATGTTCATGCATTCTGCACTACCACGGGGAGATAGTGCAGATATGTGGGACTCTAACCCACTAAAACTCCACGGTGTCCTCTGCCGGTTACGGCGGGAACACAGGCACGCGTTAGGACTCATCCGTGAACACGCCGCGGCTGTTCGTCACCGGACCCTCCTCTGGGGAGTACTCCCAATCACCGGCGCACCAGAACACATAGCACACCACGACTACCCTAGGGACCAAACCAGCACGTGGACGCCAGACGACCTCGTATTTGGGCACCCTTGGTCCCCCTGCGAGGGCTCAGGTCATTGGCCCCGCCGCCTGCCAATTTTCGATCGCAGAGGATCGGGAGAGTGGCCAACGTCATACCAACACTCCTCCTCCCCTGCGGCCCCACCGCGTCCGCCATCAGACGGTGGCGACCTCTTCAAGGCCGTGGAATGTACAGAGAGCGGCGCACCGCAATACCGGCACTCCTCTCCCGCCGCGGCCTCCAACCCTCAGCCGCGATGCCTCCCATACGACATCGCAGCCCGCGCCTCAGTTGCGATATCGCCCAAGCGGCACCGCAACCTACTTGTTGTCCACTATGTTGTCGGCTTACTGACGGAGGTGTAATCCTACTATCACACTAATATTATAAAGGCGAAATTTTGTGAGTGTGTTTGTATGTTTGTTACTTCTTCACAATCATCACGCACAAACGGTTGGACCAATTTTGATAAAATTTGGTATAGAGGTAGCTGACGCCCTGGATTAACACATAGGATACTTTTTATCCCGATATTTCCACTGGATCGACACTTATGTGGGCCAAACCGCGGGGCGCTGCTAGTATTTTATAAAATCTACAATCAACATTAGCATTTAATTAGTTTCCTACACTTGTTTTTCAGATATTGTAGTTCTTAGTTAGCACTTGTTGCCTACTAGATGTGCTAATTGTTCAGTTTTGAGGCCAACACAGCATTGTTTTACAGATTTCTTGGTTTTTTACTAGCTTTACATGCAGGGCCGTCTTTACCCGGGGGTGCAAGGGGTGCGTGGCACTCGGGCGCAGGGTCTTAGGGGGCCCAAGCTAATCCTTAAACCTCACGTACCATGCGTAAACCTTCTCGAAATTGAAATGAATAAAAATCTACTTACGATTAACTATATATGACTCAAGCCAAGATAGATTGACACATTTGGTTATATAGTATACCTATCGAATTGAAAGTTGATTACAAAACAGACGATATTATAAAAAAGATTGTCGATTTTAAAGTCGGAAAAATTTAATTTTATGTTTGAAAATTTATTTAATGTTATTGTAGAGTAACTATTTTTTTATTTTTTTATTAGCCTATGCTGTCCCACTGCTGGGCAAAGGCCTCCCCCAAATCCTTCCAGGAACTCTTTTCCCGCGCCACCTCGAACCAGCCCTCGCGGTACGCGTCCAGGTCATCTCGCCATCTCTTTCTGGGCCGGCCTCGGCGGCGCCGTCCATCTTCAGGCACCCTTTGTGTGGAGATTTTTGCCCAGCGGTCGTCGTGCATACGGCTGATGTGACCCGCCCAATCCCATTTGAGCCTGGCAGCCTTCTTTCCTACATCCAGTATGCCCGTTTTGGAACGCAGCGTGGTGTTCCGAATTCTGTCCTGTCTTTTAACACCCAGAATGCTGCGTTCCATCGCTCTTTGGCAAGGCGGAACTTTTGCGACTCGGTGAGCGACCAGGTCTGAGCACCGTATGTTAGGACAGGCAGGATACACATGTCGATGAGTTTGCGCTTCAGGGAGATCGGTAGATCACCCTTCATTAGCATCTTCATGGACCAGTAGCTTTTCCAGGCGTTCTCGATTCGGCGGTCGATCTCCTTTTCCTGCCTGTTTTCGAATGAAACTAACTGGCCCAAGTAGATATACTCATCGACATAAATTATTTCCTGCCCATCTACCTCGACCCTACGCTTAGTGCTGTTGGTCATTAGTTGGGTCTTAGACCGATTCATCGCAAGCCCCACCCTGAAGCTAGCCGTGCTCAGCTCTTGGAGCATGGTCTGGAGTTCTGGAGCTGTGGGGGCAAAAAGGACGATATCGTCGGCAAATCGGAGGTTTGTCAGCCTCTTCTTGCCGACATCAATGCCCTTGGTCTTCCATGACGCTGCCAGTGACTTAAATATCTCCTCAAGTGTGCTCGTAAACAATTTGGGAGAGAGCGGATCACCTTGTTTAACGCCTTTTTGGATTTGGAAGGAAGGTCCAGCAGTATTCAGTTTTATGTTTGCCGTGCTATTGTTGTAAATGGTTTTTAAAAGGTCAATGTATTGTCTTTCAAGTTCTTGGTTTTCTAGGGATGTGAATATTTCTGAGTAACTATTAAATAAAAAAATAAAATACAAAAATTGGGGCGCAGGCTGATTTTCGCACCCCGGCGCCCAATATGGTTAAGAAGACGGCCCTGTTTACATATAATCTAAAGACATGTGATTTAAACCAAGATTAGGGTACAATTGTTTACTTCAAAAGCCAATTTAAAAGTAATAAAGATAAGCTTGAACAAAAACCTATAAAAAGGTGTTTTATACATGCAATAGGAAACTGATACATTGTGACATAGATTGATATGCCAGTCTTAATTTTTATCTAAAGAAAATGGTCTTTTGTTTGATAATAAACAAATGGCACATATATATTATAGCGTGTTTTTACAGGAAGGTCGCCAGACGCCATGATGTAATTTAGCGGTGCCTTAATGTATTGACTGATTGTTTTGTTTATTAGGGATTACTTACTCATCAATATCAATTAATTTGATTATCAAGTTCCTAACAAGGGAGATAACAAAATATCTGATAAGTCTTTATTTTCCTGTATTATTTATTTTGATCACTCATATTTAAGGCCAGGACTCTCGGAAATCTCGGAATCGACCTATTTTTGATTCAACATTAAACAATCAAATATTCTTTGTTTTAATCTGAAAAAAATATATGGCATAGTTTAACTAACATTCTTGATTATTCTATGGTTCAAAACACGATATTTACAACTTCACTCGATCATAAAAAATCGCAAACAAATCGAAAACAGCGAAGTTTTTAATCGTTTTTCAAGTCGCATTTGAAGTAGACTTAACTTTTACTCGCAAAAAATATATGAAAAAATAGGCAATGATGTATAGTAGAACATTCTACGGTTAATTTTTCTCAAAACTGATTTTTATTGTCTTAACAAGATATAATCTAAAAAGGCGGCCTGCGCGCTTCACTTCAGTAGCCCGCCGGGCGTTACCGAGGTAGGACCTGTGTCGCTTTTGCTGGCTCGCCGCGTTCCCGCTAATCGATCGAAATATACGTTATAATATTGTTAGTTAATTTCCGTGTTTGTGTATTAGTTTCAAAATTCAGTCTGTAAATATTGTTTAGGTTCTAGTATTAATAATTAAACTAAATATTAGTTTGTTATAATATAGTTGTAATATAGTGATAATTAAGATTAAATTATGGGGAATAAAAACAGAAGAAAGAAAAAAAAACGTTCAGCATTTAACTGCAAAGCTTAAAAAAAAATAAGGTAATTTTGATTATTATTTTTCTACGTATTTATAACTACCCACTTATAAGACGACGCGACAGAATAATATTGTAGTTGTATAGGTTCTCTTGCTTTCGTCACAGTACTAGCAGTAGCAGGTCGGTACCATAAATTTACAATTATCGTAATATCTGTAATAGATTTTCAACTTTACTACAACGGAATAAGGTTTATATTCAATTGCAAAATTTGAGTTTTTGAGTTTGTGTTTCTAGTTTTGTGATTGTATAGGTAAAATATTATATTTTTTCGAAGTGAAAACTTCTTTAGCATTATTGTGATTTGAAAATTTTATGAAACGAAAAAGCTACAGTAGAAAAAGCTACAGTAAAAAGAGACATAAGATTTAACGTGGGAGAAAATGAGATAGGAAGCATTATACAGTGTTTTTGTTTTTTATTATTACAAATGACATCACATAAATGTATTCTTTCTGTATTAATCCTATGCTACTAATTTGTGATGATGATGGTGATGGTGTTGGCGATGGCGATGACGATGGTGATGGCGATGGTGATGGTGATGATGATGGCGATGGTGATGGCGATGGTGATGGTGATGGTGATGGCGATGGTGGTGGCGATGGTGATGGTGATAGCGATGGTGATGGCGATGATGATGATGGTGATGGCGATGGCGATGGTTATGGCGATAGTGATTGCGATGGTGATGGCGATGATGATGATGGTGATGGCGATGGTGATGGCGATGGCGATGGTTATGGCGATGGTGATGGCGATGGTGATGGCGATGGCGATGATGATGATGGTGATGGAGATGGTGATGGCGATGGTGATGGCGATGGCGATGGTGATAGCGATGGCGATGGCGATGGCGATGGTGATGGTGATGGATGGATGGATGGATGTTCTTTAGCATCGTTGTGATTTGAAAGTTTATGAAACGAAAAAGCGACAGTAAAAAGAGACATGTAAATTCATAAGATTTAACGTGGGAGAAAATGAGATAGGAAGCATTATACAGTGTTTTTGAAGGTTTCACTTCTACCACGTGTGAATTGCACACTTGCTGTTTTTTTATTTAAAAATATGAAATTCGTTGTGAATGAAATAGGAAGAGTTCAATAAAAATACGTATTGTGGTGTTTTTGATTAGTAGATTTAATTAAAAAAACTTATTGACGAATTCAAGCAACCAAAAAAAGTGTTTTACAAAAAAAACAACCGACTCAAAAAAAAAACACTACAACGTGAAGAATGTATTTTCATTTATTGACACCGACTTTCGAAACTAAAGTTATTTTTCACTTTGTAGTGTTTTTTTTTTTTTTGGAAGTCGGTTTTTTTTTTGTAAAAAAGTTTTTATTTTTCACTTTTTAGTTGTACTTACCTACCCCAAACAAATTCATATGTCACTACTTGCTATGTGAATATCAGTAACAAAGCTATCGAACACATCTGCTTTACCCTTTGAAGGGTACAGGCGTGATGTTATGTTGTGTGATTGCGATTACATATGCTATAGCAGCAATCGCGGTTGATTTGCTGGCATTTATTGAAGAGTTCCGTTGTTTGTCTCTGAAAGTCATCATCAGATCTTTACAAAAATAAAAAAAACAGCATGTGTGCAATTCACACGTGGTAGAAATGAAACCTTCAAAAACACTGTATAATGCTTCCTATCTCATTTTCTCCCACGTTAAATCTTATGAATTCATGTCTCTTTTTACTGTCGCTTTTTCGTTTCATAAACTTTCAAATCACAACGATGCTAAAGAACATCCATCCATCCATCCATCCATCCATCCATCCTTCACCATCACCATCACCATCGCCATCACCATCGCCATCGCCATCACCATCGCCATCACCATCGCCATCACCATCGCCATCGCCATCACCATCGCCATCACCATCATCAACATCGCCATCATCATCGCCATCACCATCGCCATCACCATCGCCATCAACATCGCATCACCATCATCATCATCGCCATCACCATCGCCACCACCATTGCCATCACCATCGCCATCGCCATCACCATCATCACCATCGCCATCACCATCGCCATCACCATCGCATCATCATCATCGCCATCACCATCACCATCACCACCACCATCGCCATCACCATCGCCATCATCATCATCGCCATCATCATCATCGCCATCACCATCACCATCGCCATCACCATCGCCATCGCCATCACCATCATCCTCATCATCATCATCACCACAAATTAGTAGCATAGGATTAAATGTGATGTCATTTGTAATAATAAAAAACAAAAACACTGTATAATGCTTCCTATCTCATTTTCTCCCACGTTAAATCTCATGTCTCTTTTTACTGTTGCTTTTTCGTTTCATAAAATTTTCAAATCACATCACAACGATGCTAAAGAAGTTTTCACTTCAAAAAAAAAATTGCAGATCTGTCTATTTACGATGGAGTTATGCCCCCCCTAACATACATAAAAAAAAAATAGAAATATCCGAATTGAGAACCTCCGCCTTTTTTGAAGTCGGTTAAAAATATAAATTTACAATCACAAAACTAGAAAGAAACTAAAGTAGGATGATGAAATTAAAATACTGTAGACGAGCAGCCCTATATTTCAAGAATAGGGCCGATTCACAATACTATTACTTATAAAAATAACCGTGACAGGGGCACAGAGTACTTTTATATGGACAGGGGTCAGCGAGTTCATTCGAACTGCGCTTTCGCGGCATTTGCCACGCGAGGACGGAGGTAACGCTAAATGCCTACTACGCTCGAAGATCCTGGCCTTAAGAGCGATATCAGTCTGTTGTATTTGAATTACTCATTTTTCAACACACTACAACTAATGATTTATGGTAGCAAATTAACTGTTTTTAATTGTTACAATGATTACTTTTAATAAAATCTAAATTTAGTCATTGAATCATCTAGAATCAGGAAAATAATGTAGCTCAGTTCACTGTTAACCAATGTTGTTAAAAATAATCACACGGAATGAGAATATTTTTCCTCTTATGGAAATTGGGCACATATTATAGTAACATTTGTAGGTCACAATTTAAGCCTTGAGACTAAACATTTCATAAATGGAATAAGTAGTACCTACTGATTTCATGGGATGATGTCACCCAGACAAGTTCATGACTGTGTAACAATTACAAACAGGGATGTCAGTATCTTTGTTGCATGTTAAGTGGTGACTGACTGACGTGATAACCTTGCCAAATTGGGTAGGCTGGCCTGTAGCCTATCTATAAATAGATTTCAATGTTTATGTATTTGCTTTGTGGATAACTTATTTGTCTGGTACATAAACATTATTAACTTTATATAGAAGTTCTCACATTTTATCTAATAGAGCCTGTATATCAAAAAGCCTTTTTGGTCTAATGGTCACAAAGTGCTACGGCTGAGCATGAGGTCCTGAGTTTGATTCCTGGGTTGAGCAAAATGGGTTTTTCATTTGTCAGTAGCAGAGTCTGGATTTGTGCCCAGTTGATGGCAATGCGCCTGTCCCCTAGTACATGGGCCTTAAACATAACTGGCGATATATAGGTGTACCTATAGGTACACTTCTGCCTTATCCTTCAAAGAATACAGGTATGATGTTATGTTATGGTGTTCTGAGCAGTACACGTTAAAATCATGAAATATATGTTCCATAAATAAATGCAGTTGTTAGCTGCAATTATGTATGGAACAAAACAAAGTTACCTTTGAAACAAGTCATATGAAGAAAAAACTACTACAAAATAATAAAATGGGGGATTCATTTCTCAGTAGCAGTCTGGATTGGAGCCCATAAGTTAGTGGCAATAACCCCCTATTAACAATAAATTAACTTATAAGTGATCTGTGTGGCTCTCTTGTATGCCAAACCCAGGGCATACAGGTATTAATGGTTAGCTAGTGTGGTAGTAGGTACAGACGCCAGCACATCAAGCTACCCGAAACTGTAAAATTTTCCCAATCATCTTTGAACCTTATACCTCAGCGATAAAGTTGAAAATCTATTAAATAAATTTGACAGATTGTAGTAGCTAGATGTGCTGACATCTGTACCTAAAGTTGTACTTCATTTTTAAAGTGCAAAAACAAATACTACTCAAATTTAAGTGCTGGTATTATCTATAGATATTGATTAGATTACAAAATGACTATTTTATAAGTGCTACAGGCATACAGACAACTACAATATTGTTGTAATGAAAACTTTATGATTATTTTATATTAGAAACTAACATGAACAGAAAAGTTGTATACTCTCATTCTGCAAACAATTTCTATGCTATACATTTTACTGTCTAACATGGATTATTACTATTATTATATTCTTCCAGTTACATTTATTTATACTTACTAATACATATAATATTGCTAGTTTTTTTTTTAATTGAAGTGCTAATCTCTGCAACTACCAGTTTGATTTGAAAAATTATTTTTGCATTTAATAGACAGATTCTCAAGAAAGGTTATAGGCTATTAATCGTCACTCCGGGAGTACCCACAGAAGTAAAAACAAAATACAAACAGAATACTTTGCCATCACTCACAGACATATTGAATATAAGTACATTAAAACCGAGAACATCCCGAGGACGGCTGAATACATCCAAGCAGGTATTTCTTTAATCATCTTATAAACAAAACACGCGCGGTGTCGCTTACGGTAGCAGCGGCGCGAGTTCAATGGATTTTCCCATCTTAAAAAAATATCCCAACGTGACTAAAGAAGTTTTCACTTTAAAAAAAAACATGCGGACAATGTTGTAGGCAGAACCTAGTATGAATAATAAATAGCTTACAACTAAATAATTAAAGTCATTCAAGATTTGCTTCTGAAGGCAACCTCTTTGAACGTAGATGCAGTTGATACAGTTGAAACAAGATAAGAATAAGAATGCCAGACTGCCGATTTACAATCTTAGATTTGTCTCACACTGATAACCTTTATTATAAATACAATATTATGGCGTCCCTGACCTGCTTGTAATCAGTCAAAATTACTAAAAATATTGCACAAGGTTAACTGATATTTACAAGAAAATAGTGCTATGAAGCTAGCTGAACTAGTTCACTGCCCAGATTTATGAGTCTTCAGTATTTTTCGGAAGGTAATCTAAATCAGTTTTACCAAGTGTTTATTTTTTTATGGTCAATAAAAATGCTATAAACGTTGCTCACCCAAGTGTCCATAAACTGTCTGGACAGGTATATTGAGTTCCTCCAAGGCATTTTGTTTGAGTATGAGATTTTCCAACACGACGTCGCCTGCAAAACATTAACCGAAGACATAAATAACCGCAATCAAATCAGTGCGGCAACTATGACATCACCCTGGCGCAAAAACTCACCGCCCCATATTCCTAGCTTTAGCTGGGACCTGTTCAGGTTCTCCACATAGCTCCCGAGGAACCGGTTCAGCACGTCCACCACAATCGATTCGAACACCATCGTGAACTATGGAATTTCTTATTTACTAACGAAAATATTTTTTTCGTCACTCATGTCATGGTCCGGCGATACACATTTTTGCTCTAATTTTAACCAATACACTTCAGTGTTTATTATTTTTGAGAAATATTCAAATAAAAGTGATTGTCGATATCATTACGCGCGATAAACTGATTTGAAAAAATTAAAAAGTATTTTCAGAGATCAACTCGGACCGCAGCGCAAAATATCAGTGTGCCAAGACTAAAACCATACTTTCCTCTATGACTAAAACTAAACCGGCCTTTACCACTTACAGAGTTAAAAAGTATACAATAAGATAGTAATAATCTTATTATTTTCATTGTACTTATGCAAATATATAAACATAATTCGATAATGTTCACGTTTTTATAAGACCTTGTTTGCAAAACTTCGTAAAAAAAAAAACACTTTGCTTACAAAAAATATTACCTTATTCACGGGAAAAATAACTGCTAGCAACATCGTAAACAAACGTCAATAGTGTCAAAATCACCTTGTATTCAGCTCTGCGTTCGGATATTTTTACCACAGAGCAAGTAACACTTTAATTATTAATCCTACTAAGTTATTAATGTTATTATAAATTCGAAAGTAAGTTTGTTTGTACCTTTTTTACGCCTAATCCACTGGACCGATCATCATTATTTTTTGCATATACGTTTTCAGGGATATAGAAAACCCCCGATGGCTTCCCGCATTGTCGAGGCGGGGGGGGGGGGGGGGGCTCAGTAGCCGTGGCTTGGTCACCCACGGTGAAGCGAAGAGGAATCCCAGGAGGGGCCGCTCGTAAAGGCTTTTGCCGGTAAGCCGACGACGTAGCGATCAACCAGTAGGTTGCGGTGCCGCTTGGGCGACATCGCAACTGAGGGGAGCCGCGATGTCGTATAGGAGGCATTGCGGCTGAGGATTGGTGGCCGCGGCGGGAGAGGAGTGCCGGTATTGCAGTACGCCGCTATCCCTAACTTCCGCGGCCTTGACGGGGTCGCCACCGTCTGATGCCGGACGCGGAGGAGCTGCAGGGGAGGAGGAGTGTTGGAATGATGTTGGCCGCTCACCTTATCCTCTGCGGCCGAAAATTGACAGGCGGCGGGGCCAATGACCTGACCCGTGGCAGGGGGACCAAGAGTGTCCAGACACGGGGTCGTCTGGCACCCATTTGCTTGTTTGGTCCATGGGTGGTCACAGACGTGTACTATGTGTTCTGGTGTACCGGTGATGGGGAATACTCCCCGAAGTAGGGTCCGGTGACGGACAGCCGCGGCGGGTTCACGGATGAGTGAACGTGCCACGGATACGAACACGCGTGCCCGTGTTCCCGCCGTAAGCGGCAGAGGAGGACACCGTGGAGTTTTAGTGGGTTAGAGTCCCACATAACTGCACTATCTCCCCGTGGTAGTGCAGAATGCATGAGCATACCTCCTCGACAAAAAAAAACCGGTCAAGAGCGAGTCGGTCTCGCGCACCTGGAGTTCCGTACCATCATGTTTTTAATTTTTCATCGGCGAGGCCACTGTGCACTGTGGTGTAGAATAATGCAGTTTTATGTCAGCGCCGTCTCTTGACCGATTATAGTGGAACTAATGTAACTTTTCTTATGATTTCTGAAAAAGTGTGCTATTTAGAGACTTTCTTTCATTTTTCCTGTAGGTAATCTTTACATAAATTTCTATCACATAGAACAATTTCAGATTTTTCTCTTTGCAAACTTCGGAGATAAGGGGGAACGGTATTTTTTTTACATTTTTCACCAAAAGTCGAAAACTATGCGGCCTAAAAATAAAAGAAAAAATGTTTGACAATGTGCAAACTGCGCTCTTTCATATGATACCCACATACCCTAGTAGCCCCATTTCGAATTTTTCAGACCCCATATCAGTCCCTGTTGCAAAAAAATATACATATACTTTTATTTCTTTCTTATTTGTAAAATAGTAGGGCAAACGTCATCTAAAACTATTCTAAATTTCAAGTTGATAGCATTAATAGTTCTTGAGATATCCAGCCGTGACAGACACACAGACAAACAGACAGAGACTGAGTCTCACCATAAGGGTTCCGTTTTGCCATTTTGGTACGGGGTAAAAGGGATATAGAAAAGAATATAGGATACCTTTCATCCAGTAAAAAAACTGTTCCAGAGGAAAAGAACACCGACGGTCATAATTACTTTAGGATACAAGGGGGCCGGCGCTACGTGTCTATAGAATCATGATTGAAATATGACCCGACTTTCTCGAGCAGTCATCATCTGCCTAGCCTTTTCCCAACCATGTTGGGGTCGGCCGCTAGACTGGTGCGCATCGCTTGTACGCCGCTGCCTTCGAGGCCAGTTCCTTATAAATCTATGCATTGAATCGCGCCGCTCCCCGCCGCGCCGTTGCCTTCGTGTCCGTAGCCTCACAGTCAAAATGACCGCCGTCTGCAGAGCGCCTAAAAACCAGTTTGGAGGGAGCTGCTATCAGTAGACAGATGGGAAAGCAGCTAATACAGCCTGTTACTAGGTCGGTCGGTTGTGAAGAATAAAAAGACTATCTTCAGACAGGGGAAAACTTTATTGGCTTTTATCATAACAATAATACTAAAGAAATGTTTACAACTGCAAGAAAAGTGTAATGGAATGCATCAATTATTATTAATGTTATCATTGCCTGCATATTTTCATTAAAAGCTGAGACTAGATGCTCTGATCTCTTGAAATCTATTGAAACTATATGAGAGAGACAATTTACATTCATTTTCGATTACATAGTAAATAGGCTTTTAAACCTATGAATTATCCATTATAAAATATACATTTTACTTGTTTTACAACAGCCATGGCATCACCTCTGTGTTATTTTAATTAACATCACAATATATAATATTTGGGGCTTAGGGAGATAATATCCAAACATTATGTCTCTTTAGGACCAATCAATACGTCATTCATACAATAAAATTGTGTACCATATACATTGGTACTTATATAATTAACATCTGGTTTTAAAATAATATATTATACTCATCTGTAGTACTTACATAAAATTGTCATAAAACTATATTCGAGCAAGACACGCTTTGAAAAGTGTCTTAACAATCACTCTTTGTTTTTTTGCTTGACTTCTTCCATTTTAATCCAGTCAGTATAGTTAAGGGTCTCTCATGCATTGATAAATGATACTCAGCACATGCTTTGGCTTAGATATGTTCCCGTCTCTCTCTTGCACTGATGGTTTGACAATTGTGCGACAATGACAGGCATAATGCTCAGTTAAAACATGTGCTAAGTAACATACAGTCCGTTCACAGTTGTTTTACCTCTGACAGCAGCAAGCTTAAGCGTTCCTGCACACGATGCCGTCGCCGCGCCGTCGCCGCGCCGACGCCGCACCGTTACACTGTAGATACGAGTCGCGCGAAGCCCGCCACCGCGCCGTCGCCGCGCCGCCACCGCGCGCGTTTTTACTGTTTCATTCATTCCATTACCGGCCGCGTACGAACGTGCACGCCGCGTAATTTCCCGTGAATGAATCAAACAGATAGGGAGGGGAACGCGCGCGGTGGCGGCGCGGCGGCGGCGCGGTGGCGGGCTTCGCGCGACTCGTATCTACAGTGTAACGGTGCGGCGTCGGCGCGGCGACGGCGCGGCGACGGCATCGTGTGCAGGAACGCTTACAAGAATAATGATCACTATGATTTTGACAGACTTGTCAGTGGCAGTAAGCGAACTGCAACCTTATCAGATGGAGAATAAAGATTATTGCGATTTGGACAGTGATGCAAAATTAAAGACAAAATAACTGTAAACGGACTGTTAGTTTATTAGTTTTGGCCTTAGTTTCGAACGAATATTCAACTGAGTGATCGTGTAGACTGCACTGTCGGATTATAACGAATATTTGTAAATGTTGGATTAAATGATAAAGGACTCACAAATCCAGTATTTTTTTAAATAATTGAGTCAAAACATTAGTTCAACATACAATTTATCATCTCAGGAAAAAACATAAAAAATTACACTTATCTATTATTTGAACAAACAATCCTTATGGTTATCACTATCAACACTTACCAACTAATTAGGAAAACTGAAATTATGTCATGTACTGAGAGTGAGTAAAATAAAATAGATTTTTATCAAAACATTGTAATAAATTGTATGTTTTATGGAAATATTAATGTTGAATTAATATTCAACTGTTTTTATCTGTCCCGCATCTTTATCGATTATAATTTTTATTTCTATTTAAAATAGATACACTTCGTATTATGCTTTAGCTATTTACAGACTAATGGAAAAGTATAATGAAGACACTAGACGTTCTAAAAGAAAATAATAAACTTAAGTACAAAACGATGGTATTTGAAACTTACACATTGTTCACTAGTTTTTATTTTAATATAGGGACCTTCTTTTTAAAAAAATATTTCTTTTCAATTAAACTTGCAATGACAATCAGAATTTAATTTGATTATATTTTATAAATACAAGGAGGAACCATTAAAAAATATTAATATTGAATTATATTAGTCAAAATCAGAATATTAATTATTTGTTATTTTGCTTACTCCATTAACGGCAATACCATTTTCAATCACTGTATTTTCATCGGCTATACTTAAAGAAGAAACAGATATGTCTTCCTCATCTGCAAACAAAAGAATAGTAAGATGTTAACAGCCGTTCTCCAGTACAAAAAATAAGCAAGGTCTATTCAAATGAATGTTTCCAATTAATGTTATTTCAAGTTTAACAAATATCAACTTTAAAGTTTAGCAATTAAGTTGATTAACGAGTGACTAGCACTGTTGAAAAAGGCATGTTTGAAGTTGTAGCGTAAACTAAACTTTATTGTGTAGGTATTAAAGTTATTTTTCCAATAACTCATATTTGTTTCCATATTTGGAAACTAAATCGCGAACGCATATTAGGTAACAACGAAATTGTCATGAAATTTTTTCTTGGAACTTATTGGTTTCATAATTAGATAACTTAAACGGGCTATTCTTTCACAATGTGTAGATGTACTATTGACAACTATTACTCAGCCATCACAAAAACATTTTATTACAGCTTATGACTGAGCAATCTATGATTGGGCCATGTGTTGCAAATTATTTACAACATAATAATTTGCAAGTGTTGCAAATAATTTGACGGCACGGTTGGCGCAGTGGTTAAGCGATTGACTGCTGCGCTGCGTGGTGCGGGTTCGATTCCCCCACGGAACAAATATTTGTATGACCTACAAGTAGTTGTTCCGGGTCTGGCTGTTTGTGTGTGAGTTTATATGTTTGTAAACGCACCCACAATACAGGAGAAATTACTTGTGTGGGGTACGCTTAAAAAAAAACAGTATGGCCCATGATTCACACTCTGAAACGGGCTCAACAATTGGGCAACAAGGGCTGATGAATGAAGGCACACCAAGGATTATTATTTATTTTTGTGAATTTACACATCTCGGGACCATGTGGTCGACGAGGGGCCGAAGCCAACTAGCAGAGGCCCCTTAGGAAATTTTAATGAAATGCGGCACCAACCGACGATTATCCCTGTATGGTTGCACTATGCAAGTGCACCCAAGAATAACCCCCAGTTGGTGTAGGACTATTGAAGGATATGGAAAAATAAAAAGATGGACTATTGGACTATTGGGTGGCTTAGTGTTCCACGCGCGCCCATCTTAGACGTCGCGGGGGGAGTCAAACACCTCACTCCCCCCCTGACCCGAACGAGGCCCGCAGTAGCGGGCCGGCACCAGTCGGGGGTTGCGGAAGGATCGTACGTTCCCGCGACCCCCGGCGTAGGTGTGAGATGGAACACCGGGGTGGTTTTTAGTCAGTAAGAGTCTGACAGACCCTGCCGCCCGCCCCAGGGCAGCGGACATCCATGAGGATTTTCCACCCCGGAAAAAAAATGGGTTTGGGTGGCTAAAGTGGACTGGTTACCAAGAACTATGGAAGAACTTTGCCTGATCAATGTTTTTTTTCAGCCGTTTCTGTCCCACTGCAGGGCAAAGGCCTCCCTTCCCTCCTTCCACTTATCCCTATCTTGTGCTGTTATACGCTAATCCTTGTGGAAGGAGTCGAGTTCATCCCGCCATCTGCTGTTTAGGACCCATTGTGTTGTTACTTTAGCTCATAGCTCCTGGGCTAAGGAAGGAACACGGGTGGGTTTTAGTCAGTAAGAGTCTGACATTCCCTTCCGCTCCACCCAGAGCAGGAGGGGTCATTTGATGATTTGCCATCCTGGAAAAAAAAAGCCCATAGTACCTCCGGCATGCGACAGATGTGACCAGCCCAGTTCCATTTTAGCTTGGCAGCCGTGTGACCTACATCGGCAGTTTGAGTTTTAGAACGCAGTATCAAGTTTGTTATACGATCAGTAAGTTTAACTCCAAGGATAGTAAGTATTAGTAATTTTTATTTATTAAAATGTTCTAAATAACATCCAAAGACACATTGAACAAAACAAACACAGATTATAATTATCATAGATTATGTCCTAAGACTTTATGTAGATTAAAAACACACAAGAAAGAAAGCAAAATGTAGAAACTAATTGCGATGTTGCATGGCAAACTTCACGTTGCGTCAGCAAAGGATGCATTTATATCAGAAAACGCTACAACAATATAGCTCAACCGGCAATATTTCAGTATCTACACATGAAAATGCTTTGAACATACCAAAAATATGTGGCTATAATGGCCAGGCCACATAAAATATGGTTGTGTATTGGATAGTATGGCTGTTATTGCTGGAAATGTTGCCAGCCACATATTTTCGTGATATAGCCCGTGTAGAAGAGCCTTAAGAAAGTCATTATACTAACCAGAACTGACGTCCGACTGATTTCGTGGACTCAACCGACAGCCTTTCGACAAGTAGTTCTTCAGTTTTCCAAGCGAAGCCAATATTAGTCTGCAATAATAAAGGAATAATTAGGTGTCATTTGAAGCAACATATTTTAGACGCAACTATCTCTACAGCCGATTGTAGCAAAGCAACATGTATATTATGGTCAAATTAAATTAACTGGCGAAACTTCACTTCACGCACTAAGGTATCGATCTAATAAAATATAAAACATATCGGCCGTTGGTAGTGTAGTTGCTTACTTAAAATTATCAGTTAAAAATTAGCTTTTTTTGTTCGTTTTATCATCGATATCGATATTCGATACTCATCAAGTATATTGTTGCATAATTGAAATAACTGCACCGACAAGTACCCATCCGTACTATAAGTACTGTTATTAAATTAAAAATTCGCAAGAAACTCTGTCTGTCCTTTTCACGCTTTAAGAGCGTTTACGAAGTACGGCATTTCATACAAACTTTCAAGCCCTTGTTTTTCGAAATTAATGAACCGATTTTAATGAAACTTCATACATACAAGCATGATACAAATGTCTAAAAGTTAGTTAAGAAATTTTTCGAAAAATAGTGTTACAGCCAAATTAGACCGATTTTAAATTTTCCATAAAAACGAGAGATTTCCAGTTATCTTTTTTTAAATAAGACATTTCGAAAATGTTCTTTACAAAATTTTTAGACCTTTGTATCCTGCTTATACATGAAAAGCCGTACGTCATAAACGCTCTTAAGTGCTGAATAGGATTTCAATGAAATTTGGCACACAGGTAGTTCACGACCTGGGATAGGACAGTAATGCGTTACCGTGGGATAATGCCACGCGGGTGAACCAGCGGGCAAAAGCAAAAGTAGTCACTTATGTAATTTTGGATAGTAAAAAGGCATTAGAAGCTATACTTACCCTAGGAAAGGTGGGCTAGGAGACAATGGTCGTGATAAATACTCCGGGTGGAATTGCACAGTGACGTAGTAAGGATGATTGTCCACTACAGCGACTTCCATTCTCGTCTTAGACTCGTCTTTGCCCACGAAGCGAAGACCGGCCGCCTCTAGACGTTTTATGTATTCTGGGTTCACTTCATACCGATGCCTGTGACGCTCTTCTATTTCATCTTTCTTGTATAGTTGGGCTGTAAAATGATAATAAAATTAAATAAGGTTTAGCATAACAATATACTTAACTACACTTCGTCGTTGCATTTTCGACATTTACATTCACTAGGTAGTTCACTCCTGAATGTACTGCCTGGCGTCAAACACATTGTTTATAGATAAGACTAAAAAAAAAAATAAGAAACCCGATTCCAAAGTCCCCGACACTGAGTAAATAGCATCTGAGTTTAAAGTTTTTGAGACAGTTCTGACTTAACTGCTCGGTTTATGTTCAGGTCCATCGATTTGTTGAAACCAACGACTAAGTACTTCAGAGAGGAAACGGCCTCTGTTACAGATTTAGTATAGTTTTAGCGAGACAAACTACTGGCGTTAGTTTGTAATCTCACTATGTGCAACAATTCACCAACCAGTTGGAGAAGCTTGGTTTTCGTGATAACTATCAATGAAATTTAGGTAGTTTCTAGTTAGATCAAAATGTTTTATTTAGGCCTTAAACTGTATTCAATCCACAAACATCATAATTAACTTCGAAGAAACGATTGAGGGTTCTAGAGGTTGTTTACGTAACAAATGCATGGGTCCTGTCAGAGAATTGACTAAGTTTCATTTATTTTTTCTCCCTGTGATAACTTACGTCGTGGGGCGATTTCTAGATTTTCGAAGTCGTCCATCTTTTTTATATTACCTATAAAATGTTCATCATTGAGTCTCTAAAAGTAGAGTCTCGCTTGGAATAGAGAAAAAAAGCTATAGTTTGGAGCAAGGTGGGCTTGAGACATAAAAATATTCTCAATATCTCTCTAAAAAATGTGTTTTATGTACATTTATATTTATTTAAATCCTTTCGGATGCAGCAACTCATGTAACTATGGTCCAACTTCACTAAGGTAATTGGGCAGTTTAAAAACATGGGGAAATAGCGATTGGCTATCAGTTAACAGTGGATAATAAATTATTATCCACTGTTAACTTATTAATTATTATTAATAATGCTTTTACTTAGAAACTATTACTCTGTTTAGTTAGTAAAAGTCAATAATAATTGTAACCAATTGAGTGTAGAAAGTAACAAAATATGTAATATATTTACCAAGAACTGTTTTATGTTTTTTTATTATTTTGGTACTAATCATTAGCCACGCCCGTTATGATAATATTGTGTTACAGTTATTTGATTGAAAAGTAAAATACTTACTTATTATGCTGGGCTCTAGATAAGTCTTCCTTTTCCCTAACCGCATGGTTCCACCAAGGTTTCCGGGATGATGTTCAGGCATATCTATCACAAGTTTATCTTCACAGTTGGGATCAACCTCTGTAGTGTTAGCACCTTTTAGTCCTAGCACGTTTCTAGCGAACTCTATGACAGACGCTTGTAGACCGAGACATATTCCGAGCATTGGCTTTTGTGTTTCACGGCACCATTGACAAGCTTCGATTTTTCCTTCCATTCCCCTTTGACCGAACCCACCGGGGACTATGACACCACTGGAATTAAAAATAGAATATAATTAACCCATTGAAGCACACTGAACGAGACATAATAGAAGTTTGATTGTTATCACGTCTAGAGCGTTTAGACTGTGAGACATTTTTTGTCAGATTTTGCCTTTGTTAGGTTAGGCTAGTTAAGTTTTTTTTTAAATCTTCAGTCAAGATTGCAGCCTTAAACCGATAACCATGTTAAACGGGTTTGACTACACCTAAAACGTATACAAAACTTTCAAATCTTAATGAAACATTACTTACTCGCTCTTACAAAGATTCTGCCAAGCTTTATGATAACTGACTGGATCATCTATCTTAGTCTGACGCTCCAGGTTCACGGCTTCGATATAAGTCAGGTTGAGTTTACTGCCAGAAGCAATGCACGCATGCTGCAAAGCTTTTGTGACGCTCGCGTAGCTGTCCTCCAATTTTGTGTATTTTCCAACCAGAGCGATGTTAACTTCTTTACGAAGATTGTCGACTTGTTTGGCAAGATTGTGCCACTTCCGCATAAATCTGTAATTGAGTACATTTGGATGAATTAGTTTGTATTTTTATTCAAACTAATACGGTATGCCGTATTCTTACCATTATTTTAATTAAACACTATCGCCTAAATTCGGCAATAGACTCGCCGCCTGTTACATGGGACTTACACATAACTAAGTCCCATGTAATAGGACTTACACATAATTGGCAAAATACGCGCATTGATTGAGTTGCGGACACCAGAACGTATTACCTATTACACATAACTGGCAAAATGTGGGTGTATATCCCAATTCAAACTAAACTCACTCGAACTAGAACCATTTATTTCAGTTAAACCATTTACAGGCACTTTTGAATTGTCAAGAAGTCGGGCAGTCAGAAAATATGAAGCTAGTTGCCCATTCCAAAGCGTAGTAGTATACCTAGAGAAGAATAGGTAGGTACATACCGTACATTCGCGATTTATTTGCCAACAACGTAAACAAATATGAATTTATGGAAATATAACTTTAATTCCTACACAATAAAGTTCAGTTTACGCTACAACTTCAAACATTTTTATAACTTTGTCAATAGTGCTAGTCACTCTGAAATCAACTTAATACTCATCGAAATAAAGTTGATATTTGTTTAACTTGAAATAGGGTAGTGTGCAGCACTGCATACTTTTACTTTATACAAGTATACATACTTTATGGCTCTGAAGTGCGCTACTCGCTGCGCAGTACCTCACCCCTCCATGAGTCGAGTCGCCATAAAGTTTGAATCGGGCTGTATTGTAGGTACACCTCTGCCTAACAATTCAAGGAATACAGGCGTGATGGTGTTATGTCTAACTTTGAATATCAACTTAAAATCCTCAAAAGCAATGATGACATTATAAATCTACTTAAATATTTCCTTATAAACAGCGAATTCTAAGCACATATTTGAATGTACGGCGCCATTAATTTAAATTATTCCTACGCATTGATAAACAAAGTATTACGCATTTTATAGAACTTTATTCTGTTTAGTGTCTCCTTCCTGCTTCTTGGAAATTTTATTGACAAAAAGATAAACGCGCCGTAATCAAGTCAATTAAATAGGTATCTTATAAAAAATATTTTAAAACCAGGTCACGACCGGTATTTTAATTGTTATAATAAAACAAAACAAGAAAACATTATTTTTTTATTCTAGACGGATCGATAAGCGTCTTTTGAACTTGATTTGTGTTTATAAAGAATATTGGAATACCAATGACGAACGTGGTGTGACGATCTGATAACATTTACATGGCCAACATGGTCAGAGATCGTCAAGACAGGGGGCTTTGGAAGGAAAAAGGGAAGCCTTTGCCCATCAAATGGGACACAAAATAGGCTAAAAAAAACCAGAATAATTAAGAATTTATATTAGTTCTGTTTTTATTTCTAGTGGCCCTCATGATTTTTCCGAGCTGTATCTAGCCAGTCTATTTCACCAGGGCAAAGGTTTCCATCTCTTTCCATAAGGAGTCTAGCTCGTTTCGCGACTTTCGCCTCGAGCTGTCGGCGTTCAATAGCTCCGCCAGTTCGCATAATAAATCACTAACACATTTCACGCCAAACGAATTTAAACCATCGTTCTATCTCTGTGATCTTCAAACGATTGATACAAACAGAACGATGTTTTAAATACGTTTAGCGCTAAACGCGTTTAGTGATTTGTGGTGGAAGCGGGCCTTAATGAATAATCATACTAATATGATAAATCTAAAGAGTTTGTTTGTTTGAACGCGCTAATCTCTGGAAGTATTAGTCGGATTTAGAAAATTCTTTTTGCATGTGTTAGCCCAATTCTTGAGGAAGACTATTTAATATCACGCGACGACCCTTAAACTCGAGCAAAAAGAAAAAAGTCAGAAAGAACGCTGAGCGAAAACGAGGTAAAAGCGCGGGCGGGAGATATCATGCGGCGCTGTGGGTCGGGGGCCGACTTTCACGCGGAAAAAGTCGCGGGCAGGAGCTAGTGCATTATAAAATTCATAACGGAATTTAAGAACACAGAAAATGCATACGTATACTTACTTTCCTGGACGTGGCATTGACATGTTCAGTTGTAGCCTTTCGTTTAAATATTGTACGACTCCTTGTTCTTCCATCAGCAGCGGTACATGATATACGGAGGTCAAATCGTGAATGCATATTACCTGAAAACAAATAATAATACCATATTTAAAAAACAATGGGCATTTTTTCCCTGTAAGGTTGCTTATGATCAAAGCATGGCAGCAAGTAAGAATCCAAAAAAAGTAGCAGTAAAAAATACTGCTATAATAAATCTGCAGGTGATTCAATGTAATGGGGCATAATGGCTTATGCACTGCGTTGGTCGTCAACAATCTGATAAGAACTTTGGTACAAATTAATGGCACTTGGCACTAATTTATACTTAACTAGCTGACCCAGCGAACTTTGTACCGCCTCAGAAAGTCAGAATCAATAAGGCTCCATAAAAATGTATGAGAAAATGAAGTATCTTAATTTTTTTTCGAGAATATTTCCATTTTTAGGGTTCCGTACCTCAAAAGGAAAAACGGAACCCTTCTAAGATCACTTCGTTGTCCGTCTGTCAAAACCCTTTTTCTCAGGAACGCGTGGAGTTAGCAAGTTGAAATTAATATAAAATACTTTGGGCTGCAATCCCTTAAAGTAGTGAAAAAATTAAATTTTTAAGTCAACTTAAGGCGAAAGCGCCAGGGTAGCCCGCGAAATTCAATTTTTTTTAGGTTTTTTGGAATTTGCTGGTCAGTATTAAGTTGTACGTTGATTAATATATGAATCGCGGCCGTAAGAAATATGTGTTTACAGAATTATAATCATTAAAGTCATCAACACAACTCTCTAAGACCACGTAAGTCCCAAGAATAACTGTTTCATGAAATCATCATTCTTTGGACTTACGTGGTCTTAGAGAGTTGTGTTGATGACTTTAATGATTATAATTCTGTAAACACATATTTCTTACGGCCGCGATTCATATATTAATCAACGTACAACTTAATGCTGACCAGCAAATTGCAAAAAACGTAAGAAAATTTGAATTTCGCGGGCTACCTTAGCGCTTCCCTCTTAATCAAAAGATACGGGCGTTTACGTTCCGTTTATGCCGCATATTTTGACAACCGCAAGGGAATCAAAACCTGTAGGGTACTTCCCGTTGACTTAGAATCCTGAAATTTGACAAGAAGCAATGTCATGTAGCACGAGTAAAGGAAAAATCCGAAAACCGTTTTATATTTACATACTTACACATTTGTACGGAACCCTCGGTGCGGGAGTCCGACTCGCAATTGACCGGATTTTTTTAAATAGTTATTTTGCTACTTATTCGGGGCAGAGACAAATTAAAGAAATTAAAGATCACAAAAACTAACCCGACTTTATTTGTATAAGATTTTCCTTTGGGCGCATTATGTCCAAATCGCAAAATCCAGTGGGCTCAAAATATCCAATTCTCACAACGTCCCATTCGCAATTTGTCAAATTCGCAATTTGTCCAATTCGCAAATTGTCCAAATCGTAAATTGTCCAATTAGAAAATGGTCCAGTTCGCAAATTGGCCAATTCAAATTACAGTCGTTAATAAGGTATAGATCAGATAACCTTTTAAGGTATTTTAATCGTCTTAAATCTCTTTCATACACACAGATTATTGTGCTGAACCGTATCGCAGTATGACATTCAAGGCATTAAAAAAAAAAGGAAACGTAACGTATTATTTATCTACTAAACTTCGTAAACAACTGTTTACGAAGTTTAGTAGATAAATAATACGTTACGTTTCCTTTACGTTTCATCTATTTTTTTTTTTTTTGGTTTTCTTATGTTTTAAACAACAAACGTATTGCAGCGTTACCTTTGCTGGTAAAACCTTAGATGATTAGAAGAGACATCACATTTGATAAAAAGTACAAAAAATATTAGATCGAACTGCAAATTGGTTAACTTAGTCTTAAAAGATTTTTCACAAATATTATATTTCTTCGTCTTACATTGTTTAAGCGTTGATGTAAAAATACATCAGTATTTCTAGGTAGGTACGGTACCCACAATTATGTTCATTCCATTAAAAAAAAAATACTTATGACCGACATTACTACATTACGTGATGTCTGAAATTACCAACCCGGCTTGAGTAAGCGTGGTGACCAATGCTCGTACCATATCTGTGTATTTTTGTTCTTAATTAATAGCGATATTATGATTTATCAGCCCAAATTATTTATACAGATTTGTGATTTTAAAAGAGTTGATCATAAAATTATAATATGCATTTTTACTTCGAGCCGAATCTCACCCAATCTCACGCAGGGGTCGTGTCAGAAAATGCCTCTCGTAATCAAGGGACGCCCCCTAATTGCTAACTGGACCAATTGCGAATTGGACTAATTGCGAAATGGACCAATTGCGAACTGGACCAATTGCGAACTTGACCAATTGCGAACTTGACCAATTGCTAACTTGACCAATTGAGAATTGGACATAATGCGCCCAAAGGAAGATTTGCACCCATTCTTCAATCTATTCGCCTAGCTTTTTTTAAGTACCTACACTACTAACATAGAAATCTTTAAGACGTCTAAACTTTCAGATTCTTGTGGTCTCATTTGAAAACTTGTTTTATTGATAGTATAGTAGCGGTGCTTTCACTGTTTTTATTGGTACAATTTTAATCTACATTTAGCAATATCTGTATATGCGAAAGTGACTTGTTAATTTAGCTAAACCATAGCACCGAACGTTATCTGATAGTTAGTCTTTAACCTAGAGAAAATATAGGCTACTTTCCAGTAGCGAAGGGTCAATTTTTGTAAGCCGGAGTATATAATTTGTCTATAGAATACTGACTGTGCCATTTTTCAAAGGGAAGCCGGTAGGAATCTAGTTGTATGGAACCTTCGCCACTGCTACTTTCCGTCCTGGATATTTGTATAAAAAATTATGAAATACAAAATACACGCAGACAAAGTCATGGGCAACAGCTAGTTTAAAATAAAATGCAGTTTATCATTTGTCAAAATGACTAACTAGCATTACTAACTGATAAAATGATAGCAGAGATTCAACCCCGTACTTTATTTTTCGAAGAAACGCGCGGTCAAACCAATTGCAGCTAATTTCCTTTTCCAATGAATCGCAGTAAGCCACTTAGATCGATCGATATGCGCGGAATTGCAGTAAGTAAATAGTATCATCCATCACAGATCTTATTAGATAGTACCTGAGTGTTATTAAATACTAGCAGCGCCCCGCGGTTTCACCCGCATAAGTGTCGATCCTGTGGGAATATTGTGAAGAGGTAACAGACAGACACACTTTCGCATTTATAATGGAATAAATAATTATGACTTATCTATGATGTCATCATTGTATTTGAGGATTTAAGTTAATATATTTTAACATACCATAACATCACGCCTGTATCCCCGAAGGGTAGGATAGATGGCGAGCCTATTGCCAAAGTCAGACGATAGGATTTAATGAAGATTATGATAAGAATACGGCATACCTTATTTATTAGTCTAAATAATAAACTAATTTATCAAAATGTATTAGGTTGTACCCGAGTGTTATTATTGTTATCCCCCATTACACACCCGATCGTGTCTTAGAAGATTAGTGTTACGAAACCCCTTAAAAAGAAGAAAGACGTCAAACGAGCAATGTTATTCACATACTTAATGCATAGCTCATTTGTTTCGTTAGACTTGCGGTCACAAGGACACTGCTGAGCCTTGATCTGTGCCTGGTTACTGGCAATAGATCCGCCTCTTTTAATAGGGTACATAAATGGTGAAATATTCGTGTAGTAAATATATACAATACACGTCTGCATATCCCTTCAGCTAATATAGGTGTAAGTGACGTATCTTATCAATGTTTGAATGTTCTAGCAGAAATAACTTGTTAAGTCACTATACTATACTAACATATAATTATTGCTTTTCCAGCGTACGAAATAATAATAATTTCTTACTGTTACTTTGCTTTGATTGTTATGTCATTGCAGTGATTATTAATACAATTCAGAGAACATGTTTGAGGAGTGCTATTTACAATGTAGTTGTGTATCATTATTCATTATATTAATTATCATATATTGTTTATAAGCACAAGTGAGGATATTTTTGTGATGGGTTTGCCTTTCATTGAAAATACCGCACCAACCTTCATAAACAATGCATATATGTAATCAAAAATGCATACATAAATTCACGCCTTCTTAAGCAGAACCCCGTGGGAAAGAGGCGTGAGTAGTACAGAAACCCAAGAGTACAAATCTGTACTCCTTTTGCTTCATCTACATTCTAAACACATCTCTATTAACAAAATGAGTTACACATCGATGTTTTATAAGATAAGGTTTAATAGGTAATACGGACTGGTGTCCGCATCTCCACGTCAATACGCGTATTTTGCGTACGGTAAGGTTTATTTGCCAACAACAGTGTTTTACATTTCCTTATAGGTAGCTAGGTTCACACAAAAAAAAGACGCAACGGAAGCATTTTGCATATAAACTCCACATTAGGTCGAGCCTGTCTCGTGAAGAACATACAATCTTTGTTAAAAACTCAAACTTTTAGTATCATTAGAACAACAAGTTATTATTAAAATTCGAGCTGAATTTTAATAATAACTTATACACTATACGCGCGATATTAATATGTACCGCACAAACATGGGACAGATTGGTCCTGTTCAAATCAACGTAAAAGAGAAAGGCGCCTTTTCCGGAAACTTCGACTTCAGGTTGAAGTAGGTACAAGCTTGAATTAATATTCACCTAGTTTTTAAACCTTTCAGAAACGTTGATAATATGAATGCTGTTATCAGTATATTTGTTATCAGTGGGGCACCTTATTTCTGCTTTCCTGAGTCGGAATTGGGTCACACAAAGCATTGATCTGTTCTTATAATAGGTACTGGCAAGTTACTAAGCGAAACAATGATGATTAGGATTACCTACTGTGTTGAGAATGAAACAATTTATGGAACAATGGTGACTGTTTTTGAATTACAAATAATATTATTAAAATTGCAGATATTTTGCAAGTTTTTGTTGATAAAACTGTCAAGTATCTTGAAATAATTTACCATGGTAATTATTACCTTTAGTCAATTGCTTTGCAATTAAACATTTCCTTTTGCATAGAAACAAAATTTTGTTAAGTGTGTGAGTGTTGAAGAACAGAGAACTCAAATCAAAAGCGAATAGGTTTAATTGAAGTAGGTATGAACCTACACTTCTCTTGGTAATTCTCTACTTATATTTCTAAACAAAACAAATGTTGGTAAAACTGTATCAAAATCCATCAAGTAGTTCAGAGCTAAGAGATAAACACATATTGAAAATGGTTTTAATATTGTTAAAAGATATAACAGAAACATTACCTGTTCAGGACCAACGTGGCAGAAATTGGAAATCTTCTCTTTGACTGGCTGATTGATTGGTTTCTCTGACCGGCACAATATTAAATCTGGTGACAAGCCCAACCCACGTAACTCTCTGACAGATGATTGCGTAGGTTTTGTCTTGGGCTCTCCTGTAGATTTTGGCTAAAATGTTCAAGGAAATATTAGCTTGGTACACAAATTATTATAATTTATATTTTATCTTTCTGCTTTTTATTTCAAGAGTGGTGTTGCTGTGTTTCAAAAATGTTTTCTGAGTATATCAATAAGGTGTAAAATTTTCTGAAGTATCTAAATCAGATCACAAAAATTCATTTTAAATTTAATTTCTAATAAATTTTAACTATTAATAATAGTTACATTGTTCCGAGATCAGGAACGAGAAATTTGGTTTGCTGCCAGGTGACACAACAACAAACATTACACAAAAAAGTAGGTAAAAATATATCTGAATTCAGCTTACCATTGGAATTAAAGACACATGTGCACAAATGAAGTTTTCCCTCTTTACTCTGAACTGGAACTGTCTAAATGCTTCTACAAATGACATTCCTTCAATATCACCTATTGTCCCACCAAGCTCTATAATACAGACCCTGGGAGGTGCGTTGTCTGGTGTCACAGGTATATGAGCCACTCTTTGCACCCATTCTTGTATGGCATCCGTAATGTGTGGAATGACTAAAAGTAAATAAAGCAAATGGTGTTGTTGCTGTTAAACACACTTCATCAATCTGCCTAGCCTTGTCCCTACTATGTTGGAGTCCGCTTCCATTCTAACAGGATGCAGCTGAATACCAGTATTTACATAGAGCAACAAAACACTTGATATGGATAAACATACAATCATACATCAATATGACTAACTTATAAAAATATGCATGTACCTATAGCAAGAAAAAGGTTACAAGGATGATAAGTCAAATTGGTGAAATAATATCATCACAGAGCAACACTGACTTACTTTTATTATTAAATATTATTTAGGCCTGCTTAGCAACAGCCTTCAGTAACATATTCAAGCAGTTTACAGTAAAAATTGCCCATTTATTGGAACTGAATTTGCTTGCACATTTTAGCCAGCACAATTTTTTTTGTATTTACCCTGAACAGTTTTGCCTAGATAGTCTCCTCGCCTCTCACGCTCAATAACCTGCTGATAAATCTTGCCAGTTGTGATATTATTGTCTCTATGCAGTGTTATATCCAAGAAGCGCTCATAGTTGCCAAGATCAAGGTCAACTTCGCCACCGTCATCGAGCACGTAAACTTCACCTAGAAAACAAAAATAGACGCATGCATTAAATGCAACGTTATCACGCGGCGAGAAAAACAATTTAATTATGTTTAATAACACAAATTTACTTGATCCCCTTACCGTGCTCGTAGGGAGAGAAAGTTCCTGCGTCGATATTTATGTACGGATCAATTTTTATTGAAGTCACATCGATGCCACAACTTTTTAAAATTGTGCCAAATGAGCTAGCGATCACACCTTTTCCAACACCACTTATAACTCCACCGGTAACTAAAATATATTTCATGTCTGGCATAGTGACTTTTTGGAACACGTTTAGCGTACTTAAATAGTCCTAGTACATTCAGTATTTATTAAAATAATTATACACGATGTAGCCAATTATTTGAAACGTCAATAACACGTGCTACAACCACAAACGCTGCGCGCCATTTGCAATTTTTGCAATAATTAGGGATAAGACTAGCACTGCCAACATTCGGATATTCAGGGATATCCGATCGATACTGTTGGTCCTTGGTGCAATACTACTACAATACTCGACTAAATTATTAAGGCTAGGCCGACCGCCTCGTAGCGCCCTCATCGTTTGTTTGGTTATTTCTTTTATTGTAGAATGAAAATGCAGAAAATAAGCATGTTAAGTGGTGCTCCACAAGATTATACGTTAAAACGGAAAATAGTGGCCATTATTATCCGTTTGTGATTATAATAAAACTAAACAATTTAAAACTACTGTTTATAATAATATTAACGTATAATCTTGTGGAGCACAACTTAACGTGCTTATTTTCTGCATTTTCATTCTAAAATTAAAGAAATATCCAAACAAACGATGAGGGCGCTACTGTGCCGTCGGCATTTGGTCAGCGCCCTCTTAACACACAAGAACAAATTTTTACTGTTTTATAGCCTGTGCAATCGAATGAAAATCCGAACTAAAGACCGAGAACTGGAAAGCGCCTAGGGTATTAGATTAGTATTCTGTGCTCGAAAGACGCCATTCGTTTTTGCATGGCATGTTTTTATGTGCTGTCAATTTTTGTGTTGAAAAATAGTGGGTAATTTTCTACTATTTACAAAAATGCCTAAGTATTATTGTGATTATTGCGACACTTATTTAACGCACGATTCACCAAGCGTCAGAAAAACACATTGTACGGGCAGAAAACATAAAGACAACGTAAAATTTTACTATCAAAAATGGATGGAGGAACAAGCTCAACATCTCATTGATGCTACTACAGCGGCTTTCAAAGCGGGTAAAATAGCGCAAAATCCATTCAACAAGGGAGCTGCAATTCCACCTCCATGGGATCCTAGTGTTATGGGTCCAGGAGGCCCTAGACAACCTGTGCCTGCGCCAGGAGGGCCACCGGGAATGTTGCCACCTCCGTCGATGGGTCCTGGAGGTCCAATGGCTCCGCCAATGATGATGGGACCACACGGACCTATGCCGCCGATGATGGGAATGAGGCCACCTATGATGGGTCCAATAATGGGGCCAATGGGTCCTATGGGACCCATGGGTCAAATGCGGCCACCACTAATGAATGGACCACCTATGAACAAATAGTGTCAGTTTATAATATTTGATGAGGACTGGGAATAATTAAATAGTTGCCACAAACTGTGCTACATCGAGTGATTTCAGTTAACTTTGGAGGTTATAAATTTTTTTTAGCAGTGACTTATCTTACAGCACCTACTTTGGTCAGTGGGTCGTCGTAGGGGTCTGTTTTACTATACGTGCTCAATAAACCTGAAAGTAATAAGCTATATCAATCAACTCACCCTATCATAATTTTTTCTATTGGAAAAAACAGTGTTAAAACCATTATCATACCTACTTTGTCTAACTCTTACAGTGAATTTTGAATTTCACCAAGGTTGCATCTTAGATTCTTCTTGAATATTCACAGATATTTTAAACTCATCCTGACAACCTAAATTATTATGTATAAAAATTGTATCTAGGTAATTCCAGCTGTTCTGGATATTTTTTATATTGGCATGTATAAATATTGCTGCCTGCCCTTGTTACTGTCTATTGATGTCCACGCTTGTGGCATATTATTGTAATTTTTATCATAAAATAAATAGTTGTTAAGTCAGTTTTTGTTTAATTAAAAGCATAACCATTTTTTAGCTATGACAACCATATGTCCCTTATCCACTATGATGATATTTTCTTACGAATTTACAGATTACCTATGTCAGCAAGGTATTGGGATAAAGGCAAGAGTACCTACTGAAAAATAACAACATAAGCTGGTGGTAACTTGGTCTAGTGGTTACAAGCGCTACTAATGAGCATGAGGGCCTGCGTTCAATTTCCTGATCAGAGAGGGTCAGTTATTGGATTTAGAGGGTCAGTTATGAAATTTCTCAGTAGCAGCCCGGAGACTAGATTTGTGAATGTCAGGATGACCGGTCACCACTCATTAACCTTTTGAGCACCACGGTCTTCTATAGAAGACAATCGTTTCCGTGCCCCCCATGCCACATCTTTATTAGAAGACAATATCTAATAACGTTTATTACATTAAAATACATGAACAAATGCTTTTGTGCGTATTCTTACTATTGCCTAAAACCCTAAACTTAAATGTTTTATACATTTGTTAATACTTTAGTTACTTTACTTTACGTTAGCTTGGCGCTGGGGGACACATCGCGTTCGGTACCGCTTGGCGCTCAAAAGGTTAAATTACACTTTGGAATACATCATTCTTAAAAATTGATACTATTTGCATTGTTAAATAATTGCTACCTATGTATTTTAAAAAATGTGACGGAGGATGGTCGGTCACCTCAAAAAAGTGATTTATTTAAAAAATATACTTAGGTAGCAATTATTCATGAACGAAAAAACACCTAGGTATTTCAAAGAGTAATATGAGTGGTCATCCTGAAGTTCACTTTGATTTGTGACTGGTTGATGGCGATAGGCTCAATCCCTATTACATGGGACTTCGACTACTTAAATGGGGAAATATGGGTTGCACCTCTGCCCAATCCTTTGGGAAAACAAGGCGTGGTTAACACCACGCCTTGTTGAAAAATTCACCCTCTTACATAACTGTAAGAGGGTGAATTTTTCAACAGTGCGTGATTGGCAAATTCCTAAATAATTATAGCGAAAATTCTCAAAGAAGCAGATTTAGAGAGAATAAACTAAAACTGCATTATATCAATGCAAAAATGAACCCTTTCCTTCAGTCCTGTTTTTTTTTTCTAGCCTACGTTGTCCCACTCCTGGGCAAAGGCCTCCCTCCATTCCTTCCATCTTTCGCGAGCCCGCGCGTCCTCCTTCCAGTTTTGAAGGAAACTATCCAGCTCGTCTCGCCATCTAATCTCCTCCACAAACATGATGATGAAGAAGAACAAAAGGCCCCAAATGCCCGGCGGCGGTAAAGTGGTGATGCTGCTGATGACGGTGGGCAGCCTCGCCCTGGAGTCAGGGGTGCTAAGAATCCCCGGGTGAGATCGCCTTTAGGAAATGGCTTTAAAGGAAATGGTTCATTTCCGCAGTTTTGATTTTCTGCCTGATTTAGGTACCTATAACACTATAAAAAATCATTCCGTAGGTCTAATAAGTGTTAAAAATTAATTTATTAATGAATTTTCAAGGGACCCGTGGCTAAAGTGTACGTTACCCCAGCAAGAAAGTGTCTCCTAGAGTTATAGGAGTAGAACGTATAATATGTGCCCTATCTGCTGTAAATGTGCCCCCAAATAAAAAATGTGTGCCCCCTGTCGTTTTGGAAAAAAACGGAAAAAACGATTCCTGCTGGGGTAACGTTTTTCTAGCAGGAAAATTCTAAACGAATGATCGGAGAGAGAAAAATTGTGCATGGCCAGAGAGCTTATATGTGTGCCAAAATGTGCCCCCAAAAAAAAAATCTGTGCCCCTTCAGGTTTTCGAGATATTGCATTTCCTGCTGGAGTAACGTTTTGATGAATCGTATATCTCTACAACCATTGCATGTGCCCCTGTAGAGTAAACATACACGAGTAGCTCTTAATGTGTGCCCCTTAGTGCCCCAATTAGTTTTAAGAAAATATTTATAGTTTTCAAGTTATAGCGGTTTTATGAAAACCCGAAAAAACATCGCAGCGCCTAAATTGGACAAGAAACAAGTTCGCTGAAAACTGTATTCGGTCCTTCTTGACGCTAATAATAACCATACAAAGTTTCAAAACTATTCATGCATGCGTTTTTGCTAAAAGTCAAAACGATGGTGTCCTAACTTTGACGGCAAAATACAAGGAACCGGATCAATCCGAGATGTGTAGGTGTAAACCAAAATCATGTGCCTTTAGTCAAAAATATATGGTGAAAATATTCAGCTTGGAATGTTTCGCATTAAGTAAATATTAACAAAAAACCAAAATATGTAAACAACGGCTGGTTATCCGACCAAATTTGAATGACTACTAAAAAGCGACGGATTCATACATATCGATGACCTTCTTTATTGGACGTATTATACCTACCAAATAATTTCTTTGATCTGTGATTTGATGCAATAATTACATTAAGAATTAAAATTAAGGGAATAAAAATAATAATTTCCACATCAACAAGCTGTTTAATTTATTATAGTCACAAGGTGCATTTAATATATTTTTTAATTAGCCCCCAAAACTTTTGAACGCGACTGTACGGACCGCTTAGGTATAATACGTCCAATAAAGAAGGTCATCGATATGTATGAATCAGTCGCTTTTTAGTAGTCCAAGATCCCAGGGCCGCCAGACCATACTTATTTTCTCAGAAATGAAATGTATGGGATGAAGTAGTGTTAATATGCGCATTGAGTGTATGCATACCTGCTAGCTTGGTCAGACGGCCAATTCACAGGTCCCAGGTGCGAAAGGCAGGTAAAAACAGCACTCACTATTCTTAAATTCTCAGAGCTGATTCTTACATAATAATATGTTTTAGAGAATATTGTTAAAAATTAGTAATTAATACTGCCGGACACTTTCCGTCGGCACTAACTTTTACCGGACGCTTCAAAGTTCCCAAAAAAATAATGTACCTAACTTAACTTATAATCTCAATCTTGATTTTTATATATAATATACTCAGGGAACTATTTCAATATTTTTTGTAAGCAGCCAGACCAATCTGAAGGGCCAAACATCCCCCCGGACACACGGAAGTGTCCCTATGCGTATGAGCGCGAACGTGACATGATAATATCTATGAATACATTTGAACTCGTAATGAAAATTACGAACAAACCGTTGTTGATTTATAAATAATGTTTTTTATTGTATTTGTTCAGGAAATTTATGATTTTCAACAGCAATCAATCTAATAAAATAGTTATTTATTGGCGTCTATAAGCAAAAAAAAAAGGAAATTTATAAAAACAAATTTCATAATTATTTATTAAAATATTAATTAGGTATTTATTATAATGTAATTTCTGATTTTTTTTTTGTCTCCATTATCATCATCATCATCATAACCGAAGTTTGATAACTCATCAATTCATCATCCATCCAATGCTGGTACTGAATCTCTTCATCATTATCATCAGCATCATTAGTATCTTTAGTTTCATTATCTGTAAAAAATTAAAGTAAGTGAGATTCAAATAGTTATAAGTTTACATAAATAATTTAAAGTAAAAGTCGAATACCTGACTCATTTTGAAGCGATTCGCTTACCAAGCCCGGTAATTGGTCCCCGTCAAACCAGTTGAAATGATATTGATTATCTTTCGACGTCCACCCATTATTTTCAGGACTGGAAATCCTAAGTTCCTTCATATGAGCGTTATTCCAAAGACTAGCTATATAATTAGCTCGTCGAAACTGCTGCAAAAGCTCACTCTTACACGGAGGTAAGTTGCTCGCATCAAAGTTTTTCACATTTTTGCGATTGAACGCTTCATTAACGTCGGAAACCATGTAAGTGTCAATGAATAGTTGAACTCTGGCAGCATTTACGTCAATTACTCCGGCCACGTTGTAGACTTCACAAATAAATGTCTGTATTGTGTTAAATACATTTTCCTGCAGTTCTAAGTCACTGAATAAATCTAGATCGCCGAATTTCATAAATGCTGCCTGATACTCTTTATTTTTCTTCAGTATGTATATTAAATGGCCTTTGCTTGCCTTTTCTAAAAAAGCAGGATTATAATCGCATCCAGTGATTGCATGAAATCCTGGCAAGCAACGACGTAACGAGAGTCCTAAATGTCTGTAAACCTTAGTGAGGTCAACATATCTTATTTTATTTCCGATACCAGTCAATATCCACACGTGGGAGTTACAATTTTTAATTGATTGCTGTTGAAAATCATAAATTTCCTGAACATATACAATAAAAAACATTATTTAATCGGTTTGTTCGTAATTTTAATTACGAGTTCAAATGTATTGATAGATATTATCATGTCACGTTCGCGCTCATACGCATAGGGACACTTCCGTGTGTCCGGGGGGATGTTTGGCCCTTCAGATTGGTCTGGCTGCTTACAAAAAATATTGAAATAGTTCCCTGAGTATTATATATAAAAATCAAGATTGAGATTATAAGTTAAGTTAGGTACATTATTTTTATGGGAACTTTGAAGCGTCCGGTAAAAGTTAGTGCCGACGGAAAGTGTCCGGCAGTATTAATTACTAATTTTTAACAATATTCTCTAAAACATATGTAAGAATCAGCTCTGAGAATTTAAGAATAGTGAGTGCTGTTTTTACCTGCCTTTCGCACCTGGGACCTGTGAATTGGCCGTCTGACCAAGCTAGCAGGTATGCATACACTCAATGCGCATATTAACACTACTTCATCCCATACATTTCATTTCTGAGAAAATAAGTATGGTCTGGCGGCCCTGGGATCTTGGACTATAGTAGTCATTGGAATTTGGTCGGACAACCAGCCGTTGTTTACATATTTTGGTTTTTTGTTTATATTTACTTAATGCGAAACATTCCAAGCTGAATATTTTCACCATATATTTTTGACTAAAGGCACATGATTTTGGTTTACATCTATACATCTCGGATTGAGCCGGTTCCTTGTATTTTGCCGTCAAAGTTATGACACCATCGTTTTGACTTTTAGCAAAAACGCATGCATGAATAGTTTTGAAACTTTGTATGGTTATTATTAGCGTCAAGAAGGACCGAATACAGTTTTCAGCGAACTTGTTTCTTGTCTAATTTAGGCGCTGCGATGTTTTTTCGGGTTTTCATAAAACCGCTATAACTTGAAAACTATTAATATTTTCTTAAATCTAATTGGGGCACTAAGGGGCACACGCTACTCGTGTATGTTTATTCTACAGGGGCACATGCAATGGTTGTAGAGATATACGATTCATCAAAACGTTACTCCAGCAGGAAATGCAATATCTCGAAAACCTGAAGGGACACAGATTTTTTTTTTGGGGGCACATTTTGGCACACATATAAGCTCTCTGGCCATGCACAATTTTTCTCTCTCCGATCATTCGTTTAGAATTTTCCTGCTAGAAAAACGTTACCCCAGCAGGAATCGTTTTTTCCGTTTTTTTCCAAAACGACAGGGGGCACACATTTTTTATTTGGGGGCACATTTACAGCAGATAGAGCACATAAATTATACGTTCTACTCCTATAACTCTAGGAGACACTTTCTTGCTGGGGTAACGTACACGTGGCTAAATAATAACAGCCACACAGGTCGATCGATCAGGTTAAGCTACGCTTGCCGTGGTTGGTCTGTGGATGGGTGACCATCTTTACATACCGAGACCCCTCCGTGCCTCGGAAAGCACGTTAGCCGTTTGTCCCGGCTGTCATTCGTGGATCTTTGAAAGTCGTTACGGGTAGTCACAAGCTGGAAAGTCTGACAAGCAGTCTTACCAAGGGGTAAGACAAGCAAGGCACGGGGGGGGGGTATTACCCAGTAACTGGGTTGTGGAGGTCAGATAGGCAGTCAGTCGCTCCATGTAAAATACTGGTATTCAGCTGCATCCGGTTAGACTGGAAGCCGACCCCATGCAACATACATAGTTGGGAAAAAATATACGCGTCGACTTGAGAATCTCCTCCATTTTTTCGTCGGTTAAAAAGGCTAGGCAGATGATGATGATTTTCAGCTGTAGCTGGTTCAGATTGCTACTGAAGGGAAATAAAATTTATAACCATCCGCACATCACGTATGACAGCGATATAATGTTGGTAAGTCTATACGTTATGCAGCAGCAGTGTGTGCAGTCAGTTTTCTCTATTGAGGCAGTATAATACCTATTACGGGGAAGAGTAAAATTATACAACAACATAATTCAACACGTTTTATTTAAAATTGTATTCCGAATAACTTAAAAACTTTGAAAAAGTTCAAAACACTACTAACATAGTACCTACCTATACCTATCAATATGTACTCAATAAATACTTATGTACTAAGTTTTTTAACCAGCTATTGTGGAGTAGAAAATATCATTTACACAAAACAAAATTGGCCCCATAGAGCATTAAAATAAAATTATCAATTTGAGCTCGAATTACGAAGTAGTCAAACACTGGTTATGGAAAATAAAAGTGCCTGCAAAAATGGCACCGTAAGCGAAAGAAAAGACTAGATTAAAGCTTCTATGAATTTCATTGCCTTAACATAACTTTGAGATTGGAATTTCTAAAGCACCGCTTTGACACATCAATATCAGCTTTATCATAATGCAGTTTCTAGTGTAGTAGGAGACACTTTGCCTCGGTCTGGAGACGTTTTGCTTCGAGAGTTAGCCGACGGACCAGCCGCAGTTGGGCTCTTGAAGGAGGTTAACTTGGGAGGGGATGCTTCAGGGCAAGTATTGAAAAATTCTGCTCTCTTCGCTTGCATTATTTCTGTTCTAGATAGACCTTGTGACCGTATGAAGTCGGTATTGAGAGGAAATACTCCTTGATCAGTCGCTTGAGGAAAGTTTCTTTCTATTTCTAAAGTGTTTTCATTTAATGGAATTAAATTTCGTCGAGCACCAAAGTGTTGGTTTGTTACAATGGGAACTGTTTTCGAAGGTGGGGTTTCAGGTAGCAGGTCGTGCTTTTCACCTGAGCTATTGGAGTTTTCATCTTCGTTATAAGCTTCGGGTATGGGAGTAGATAAAACATCGGATCTTGGACTGGCGAATCGCCACTGTGACTTAGGTGATAGTAAAATTTTAGGTGTATTCTTGTGTTCTTTTATAAGTGCTCCAGTTCTGCCTGGAGAAGTAGGCTGAGCATTCGGTTTTATAATTTTTCTATGCGTATAGGTTTTAGGAGACCCACTCAAGTCGAGAATATTCACGTGTGATCTATTTCCAACTTGTGAAGGCAGAGTCTGTGGTTTTTCTCTGGATATTTTTAATTGCTCTACTGCTGACAACTTATTGGATTTATTTTGCGGTAAGGTATTCAATTTAACACTGTGTTGTAACAAAAGCTTTTTGAAATCAAGTCTAGAGGTTTGAGACATCGGTCCATGTCTATCGGCGCAGTTTGTTTCTTGCTTTTGTAGTCCGTAGCTAGGACTCATAGGACCAGGAGTAGGAAGGATATTTTGTTTCTCGGAGGGTGACCAGCTCATTCTATTTCTTGGGTCTCCTAAATAACCTGTTTCAGGGTAACGCTGTGAACCTTTTGTATATAGCGATGTTTCTGAATTGACTGGAGATAAACTAATAGTAGACAAGGCGGGCGATTCTGATCTCTCGTTGGGATCTTTAATATTGAGTTTCTTTTTACTTTTATGTATAACTGCATATAGTTCTTCGTTTGTCATGGTTGATTTGACGGGAGATAGTAGCTTGGAGCTAAGGTCAACAACATTTTCTTTATTAGATGGGGTTGAGGATTTAAAGGGTCCGGATGTTCGAGGATCGATAGGTGATATTCTGAACGATTCGTTTTTGTTTGTAGGACTTCGTATCTTTTGGTCAGGTGCGGGTTGATTTCCGGATGCAGTTTTCATGCCATAATTAGAGGTAGATCTTGGAGGCGCGTTGGATTCTAAGTTGCTTCTTTTAGGAAGGGTCCAGAATTTCGGTTGCTCTCTCTGTGGTGCATTTGAAGAGTTCTCGTAGTTGATGATGCCGTGCTTACCACGTAGATGAGCAGTATGATATCGATGTAAGGTGGGGTTTATCGCATTCAGATCTACAGTTGGTCCCTTGTCTTGGACTAGATTTGGCAGTATGTTCAAGTAGGGCTTGTCAGCACTGGAATGTCGATAGTCTGAAAACATAAACATAATTAATTGTTAAACAAACGTCCAATTGCATTTTGGTGCGTTTCTTTTTACGATGGTACGTACACCGCCGACATTGCCCTACACCTACGCGCGTTTGTTTTTCTGCGACGTATTTCTACTTTTATATAATATTTCAGATACCATCCCATATTCATTCCATACACATCAATATACATGAAAATAAATTCTTTAAAAATATTAAAGTTGTGTATACCAGGTAAAAATTAGGACCCCGAGCCCACCCTACCTAGCCCAGTCTGGACCTAGGCTTAGGTGGAGTGGTTATGTATATTATACATGTTTCTGAAGACCTAAAACGATTAAAAGACTCATCAGTAGGATTATTTTATAATGGACATTCAATATAATATTTTCACAAAGCTACGAGTAGCAAGCTTAGTCTGCATTGTTAAAAAGGGTCCGCTGGGGTTCCAATTTCTCACCCTGTATAACGCCTACCCGTACCTACACCTTAAGGACTAAGGGAAAATAGGTAAATAAATTATTAAAAAAGTAAATAGAATAAATGGGACAAAGCTTCTTCTCAAAAAACAACATGCTAAATGAAAAAAAGGGTAAATATAAACAAAAGAGCAAAATATCAACGTAACTACTTACAAATTACTACACAACAGTAGGAATAGAGGTCCAAACCCAAAAGCAAAACTAAGGCTAAAAATAACAATAAAATTATATACCTACTAATACCTAACTAATACATAAATAACTGAACAATTACATAATAATATATTTCGACGTTCACATATAAATTACCATAATGGGCATGTGAGAACCTGCAAGGTAGGTACATAAAGTGCATGGTATTTTATTCTTAAACCTATCATCATTCGACCAATTTGTTTAGTATATTATTACAATTGTGTTTAGTATGGGCCACTAAGTGCTTTTGTTTAGTTTTTTTTTAGTTGTGTTAGTACAGCCCGATTCAAGCTTTTTGGCGGGTTGGAACATGAGGCGAGTCACTGCACAGTAACAAATTCATGGGGCAGCGGCGGTGAGGGGTGCGGTACCTACTGCGCAGCGAGTAGCGCACTTCAGAGCCGCCATAAAGCTTGACGCGAACTATAATTTTGAGCAGGGATGTTAGGGAGCTCCGTAACCGTAACCGAAACTATCGGATATCCGATATAAAAAATTATCCGTAACCGTAACCGAATCCGAAATAAAAGTTTCGGATAATATCGGATATTGAGACACGAAGATAAAGATAGCTATGATTGTTATGTTAAACTTAAATCATAGTAAATAAATATGTGCAATGTGCATTCTAAATTTAAATCTAATTTTAATATTTTCTTTGATTACGAAATTACTAAATAAGTACTTATAGTTATAAGTAATAATTTTATTATTACATTTTCATTTTAGGTAGATTAGATAACACTCAACATTTATTATTATAATCATTTTTAATTTAAATAGCTGTAATAACTCACAGACTGATTGTAATTCCTACCAAATAATTACATATAAATAAAACTAACTACATTTGTATTGTACTTTTGAATTTCCTAAACAAATTAATAACCGTAACCGAAATTATCCGAAACTAACGGATAATCCGAAATAATTTCATATCCGTATCCGTATCCGTATCCGGTATAATAATCATTCCTATATCCGTAATTAATCCGTATCCGAAATTTCATATCCATAACATCCCTAATTTTGAGTCCCCATGCATCATGCCAAATAAGCAACACAAAACTTTACCTTTTAAGGAGGTGTCGCTAAAGACGAAACTTTGGAAGCAATCTCCTTCACTGTGCAAAGCGATGTAAGATGAGTGCAAAGAACTGTACACCTATGTTTTAATCTTCGAACATTGTTAAACATTTTAACATTGTGTTTATCCACAAATTAGTCATGTTATAATAAGTTTCAGATTTAGTATTGTTCAATTGGTTATTATCGCCCACACAGGTGTGATGTGAAAATAGATTCAGTGGATTATGTACTTACAAAATTTCATTTTGTATTATTTCATATGCAAGTTCTGTTTATCGTGATTTATTCAAAAGGAAATTTAAACAAAACATTTTGGTAAGAGGAAACGTCAGATTAGAAGTGAATGAACATCAGATTTTTATTCATTATGGGCTGATTTTTCAATAGACAGATAATTTTCATTCATAGAATATAATTGACGTCTGACAATTTTGTATGGAAGAACTGTCAAAAATTCAAAATTATTCCTCCGATAAAATTATCTGGCGTTGGAAAAATCAGCCCTAAGAAGGAAAATCAGATGCTCAAAATGTAATTGATACAGCCGAATAAACAGAGCTTGTTAAGATTTTATAGCCCAGTGCTATAATGATTAGAGTGAGGGTGATAGCTGAAGGTGTGACATTAAATGAAATAAGTGCGTTAATTCACAATAATTCTATATATTATTTACAATAAAAACACAAGGACACAGAATAACACACCATGCACTTACATACGAAGAATACGAACCACTCGTAAGCTGTGCACACTGCGGTGAAAAAAGCCACCATGCATTATTTAACACTTAACACTAAAACATTATATTATGTAAAATAAAATACTGATACATCAATGTAGCTACAGAATTTAAAATTCATTCATAATATCATTAAAATTCACATTCGCCTACATACAATAAAAACTATCACAGAATTCACAATTAATTTATTTATAAAATTCAGGGAAGACCGATTTTGATACTAATTGTACGTTGGACGGATTCGTTCTTAATATATTTTTATTAACGACTAGCTTCTGCCTGCAACTTCGTCCGCGTGAAATTTCTTGTTCCCCCGACCCACCCCGTCGCATCTCATCGCCTGCCCCGTGCTATTACTTAGTTTTTGCTGAACGTTCTTTCAGACTTTTTTTATTTTTGCACGGCCCCTAAGGGTCATGGCGTGATGTTAAATAGCCTATAGCCTTCCTCAATAATTGGGCTATCAAATACAAAAAGATTTTTTCAAATCAGACTGGTAGTTCCAGAGATTACCCCCTACATATAAACTTTACCTCTTTATAATATTAGTATAGATAATAATTTCTAATTCTACAATTTAAAAAGTCGATAAAACTAATTCATTGTCTAAAGAGTTCGAGGGAGATAAGCGTAATAACATTATTCTAGGTATGTGTCGGTAATAGGGAATATACCTACGTAGTACCTATTTTGGAAAAAGAAATAAAAATTGAGCTAAAGAAAAAAATTTTAAGAGTGCTTCAGAAGTTACCAGATTTCAGTGCCATAGTCGGATTCAGAAATTGATAAGATTCTAGCGCGGTGCATAGAACCATCAACAGGTACAGTGACTTTGCTGGGAGTGAGGGGGCAAGCGGGTGGCGAGTGAAGGATACAGACATCGTCTGGGTCAGCATCTAAAATTGCCGATAAGATATCTAAGGAAGTATCTCTTCTATCAGGAATGATGGCCACTGTGTGCCTTTTGGGCATAGGAGTGGTAAATGGACTTAACGTCAAAGCAGACAATTTACTTTCAAACTTATCGTCAATAAAGGAAGTGTTATTGTTCATACATTCACACTTTTCCAATTCGTCAATAGCAGTTCTATGACTCAGTTTAGGGGACACAGTTGGTGGGTAGTTTATCTGATCACGTAATAAATCTGCAGCTATTTCGGCCTGAATCATTTCTAACGAGTCTACTTTTTTTGTATTTGTGCTAAAACTTTCGAGTTTCAGTAGTTTTTTGATGGGCATCAATGGAGAGTTTGCCAACTTATAGCTATCGCTTCGTTTTATTTTGTTGAGATTTGATTTATCGGAAATTTCGTCGTTAGTATTATTGGGACTTAATAATTCTCCGTTACTATTAACATTGTTTCTATTAGTAAACATTCTTAAAACCTCAGCTACTTTACTGCCCGACTCGTTAACTTCTTGTTTATCGAATTTATTTTGCAACATTATGGGAGTTTGGAAGTTTGGAACGAATGGAATTATTTGTTCATTTACTTGGGGTGCTAAGTCAACGACATTATGCAATTTTGATTCGAAAAGTTGTCTTGAGATGGACTTTGAGCAAATATTCTTACCTGCTAAATCGTCTTTCGTCGGAGACAAGCTGACACCCTCCGCATCGTGTATATTTACATAAGCCCCGGTCCTAGTGATTGCTTCTACTACTCGCGGTATGTCTTGTGGTTTTTTAGTTGTTTTCGAGTGTTGTTGGTTGCTAAGTACAGGTGTTTCGGTGATAGGTGTAGCAGTAATAATTGTACTGGGTTTAGGTGTCGGTAAAGTAATGAATTCTGTGGTCATAAGCCCATCGGGAGCGATCGGTGCTTTGATTATCATTTTTCCTAGTTGTGGCGACGTTGGCTTACTTGAAGGTGGTGGCGGTTCATAAGGGAAATCAGTTTCATCTATAACTTGCACAACATCAGCAGTTTCGCGTTGTATGACCGTAGTCGTAGGCTTGATTTCTTGAACAAACGGTCCCGGCTCGAAAGTGGTGTGTGCTCCTTTTCTTCGCTTTAGAGTGTCAGATGAGTAAATCACTTGTCCTTGGGAGTCAAGAGTAACTTTCGCCCCTTTTATTTGAATATCATCTAATACCGGTAAAGGCTTATCTTCTAAACTGTGTTCTAAATAGTCTTTACTCCCACTAAGGCAGTTTGGCAATTCGTTAAGTGAAACGTATTCTGTTTCAGGCAGTTTTCCAGAGAGAACAGTTTGCAAGTTTTTCTTAACCACATCACTGTTACCATAAATGCCTCTATTCAGACTTAATTTCTGATTATTATTTTTCACATCAGCTATTGTTACGTAATCACCGGTATCATAAAAGTTTTCATTTAATTCGGGTTCTTTTGTTACTGGCGATTTTTTACTCGACAGTTTATGAGGGAGCACACCTTTTAATTTGCACATAAGACTATTAAACGGCTGTAAGGAAGATTTAATTTGACTTGTTTTATTACTAGGCTTCGTTAAATCCGTAGGTGTTTTCACTTCTGTAGGCTTTTCTTCAACTGGTAGGTCTAATTTAGGCCGACTGGCTACTTTAGATAATTCAGTCTGAGATTTGATGACTATTTCTGAATCTTTATTACTAATTTCGCTTTCGTCATCAGAGTTCGATGGTGTAATCACACACATTGAAGGAATTCTGGAGCTGTTAATTGTTGTTTTGTATCTTATCCTCTCTATTCTTTCTGTTCCTTCAAGGTCAGATGACTCTGAATAGTCTTGTTCAGACAGGCTGTTTTTCCCGTGCGCGCTTGACACGGAGTCTTCGATAGGTGAACTAGATGTGTTATGTCCCGAGTCTGGGGAACTTGTACCTGTACTCTTCTTTGCACTTTCTAGTTCCGTCTCTGTATGAACTTCAGCAACTGCTGTAATCTCTTTGTGATTACCCACATTTCTGGTTATGGTGATTGTTGGAGGAGGTGCTTCATTTATTTCTGGCGACGAATGGTTATATCCTTGTTTATCAGTATATGGTCTTACGGGATTATATCTTAGGCTGCCGAACGGAGACTTTGAGAAAGAGGAATTTATACTCCTGTCTAGACTAGCATTTGCGCTATGTGCATTGGTACTTCTATTTCTGCTTATTATAGCTAACGAACTCTTTCGTTCCGGGACGGTTGGACCGATTACTAGTGATCGATCGCTGCCGGCGGCCATTAGCGTTGTACATACTGTTCCAGCGGAACTTGTAGTAGTACTAGTGGAACCTTTACCGAATAATTCATACTCGTTCTCAGCAGTCATTGTTTGACTGTTGGAGGAGTTTGAAAGAGCATTGCTTGTGTGCATTGGTGTGCTAGGAGTAATTTCCTCTTCCTTCAAAGTCTTCAGGCCAGAGTCCATATGGAATGATGTGTAGTAACCTTCGGTATCACACGAGAATTCTGAGCTTGTTTCCAAATCCTCATGCAAGTCATTAATGATGTCGGGTGTTAGCGTGCCTTCACTTGTTACACTGCCCGAGCCAGAGTTATTGAGGAACCTTCGTCTACTAATTATAGAACTTGGTGGTCCGTGGTGTGCATTCAAGGAGTTTATAGACGTTGCGGCTGAAGTTGTACTTTTAGGAGGTATTGTTGTGGAAGTTATTTCGGAACCTATGCTTGTACGACCAGACTCGGAACTTGCCGACCAGTTACCACTTGACGAATGAGGTTCATCTTTGGCAGTTCCTGATCGTCTTAGTCTTCTTTGTACTGATGTCCCTCTTAGTTTAACACCGGTATTGATAGTCGCAATATTTGGTTGAACGGTAGTAGGAACACCTATACTCTTCTCCGAAGAGGAATACGATGCACATCTTTGATGTGTCCTCCTGTCTTCATCTCCCGTTCGTTTCTTGTTGCGCATCGTCACTGAATCTTGGACCAATTCTATTTGTCTAGTTGGCGATTTTGAATCCTTGGGCTTCTCACATTTGGACGTGTCCTTAAAGTTATCCCTACTGGCACTAGGAGATCTACCGATTAACTTTAATCTGTTTTTGCCCCACTGTTTTAGAGAGTTGAAGTGTCCTTTCTTGGTCACCGGATCGATAGGACTTTTCTTAAGTAAATCACTAGACTTCGACCTGATGACTGTATTGCTATCTTCCATTTCTTCAGAAGCTGCTGCGTTTGATGTATCGCTACGATAGAACAAACCAAGCAAAGCATTAGTCACACGCTAAATGCATACCTATGGTTGAAAAATCTTTAAAGAGTGCCGCTTAGTCTTGTTACAGCGGAACACTTTAAGAGATGAAATTAATCATGAAGCTAATGAACAAATGGCACTATTAGTGATCAAGTGCACAAATGATTGGATGTCTTTGTTTCCGAGTTATAAGAGCGTTGAGTCAAACAACGACACCCAATGTTAAACATAATGTATTCACAGAAGCACGATAGTATTATCAACGAGTTGTTAAGAATGTGTGCTCAAGATTTGAATCGTATATCATCAAAGCTGTCCACACGTATTGTGCTGAACGGTTACTGTCGTTAATCGAGACGCATTGAGATTACATTATCTACAAAAATAGATATTAAAACAATGAACAAAAAACATAAAAGTGTTGACAAGTAATAGATAATGTAATCTGTGTGAGTGTATACAGTGCATACTAGAAGCTTACCCAGCTATAGCCTCTCTAAGCTCTTTTTGATCAGTGCCCGAAATGGTGTTTCGTCTTTTACCGCGAGGTTTTCTGGTGCGGGTCCTTCGTTTCACCGTGTCCGTCTCACCGGCCGTACTCTCTATGTGGAGAGATTTTCGGGAGCTGCACATTCTGTCGAAGAATTTCCCTGACGTGTCGATGGCTATGACCTCCGGGGGAAATCTGTTACATGAAAAATATTAATTTTACCTTTGAGTATATTAGTAATCGAGTACGATGAGAAAAAAAAGGTTGGAATTAATTGCTGCAACGCAAAAACTTGAAAACCAGCGCAGACTGATTAAATCGACAGACAAGTCAAACATGCATAAATTTACACTTTTATACATGTGTGTTATCTTTGGCAATATAATTAATTAGTGACCTTATTTATTGATCATTCCTTTGCTCATATTACGTGTGTTGACGTTAATTTTATTGATAATAATAAGTATTCACGATAAAAACGTAATTTCGTTACATAAAAAAATATTAACTTTGCATAAAAAAATATATAAAGCCGTTATAACATTATTTTTAGGAAACAGGTGCATTAAATACCGATAAACAATAAAAATGGATTAACGAGGCACTTATTTGGACGGTGAACCGCGAAATTGGCTTTTAAGGTGCATTATGATCTTTCGTGCTCCGTTGCCTTGTTTTCGTGGGAGTAACATGAAAATTAAGCAATTTTTCCTTATAAAACTTGCCAGGGTTACCAAATTCACCAACTTCTTACCGTATACGTGGAACTTGGAAGTTCCAAATGGTACTTTGACTTTGGCGGGTAAACATAAACATGCATTTCGAATGTTATTAGATCATATCTCCAAAGATTGACTCTGTCAATAAAGCAGCTGAATAAATTGGATATCAATCTTTGAAGCGGATTGACAGCCATTGCATTTAAAACAAACATTAAAGTAATTAGGGTTGTCAAAACAGAATTTTACTTGGAAGCAATAACTCTAAGTTGCTCATCGGGGCTGGGCAGCCTGTGGTCGATGGGTTCGTCGTCTCCGGACCCGCATTCCGAAAGTTCGTCTGGCGTCAAAGTGACGCTGCTTGCGATCCTCATAGAAGCGTCCGGCAGGGCTGTCACGTCACCCACTGCCTCTTTCGACGTCCATTTCCGAAGCTGCTCAACGACTGACGGCTGGAAATGAGTTGCGTTTAATGCTTAATAAAGCGAATATTGGAAACGTTTCACCGTTATTATTCCGAGTATCGGGATTATGCTGATTTTGTACTTCATTGGAGTTCAATTTTGACGCGCTGACATGATAGCAATTTACAGTTTGAACAAATAAATGAAGAAGTTTTGTCAGTTATTAATTTAAAATGTTGTTTGCAAAATGTTGGATATTCTCGTTTACTTGCTTATCAGAGTTCTAAAGCGGAATTCGAAATAATTTACTTTCAGTACTACGACTTCTTAGTCGTGATATTAACATAAGTTTCTCCAAGTAATTCAAAGACACAACGTCTTTGTTAAGAAGATTACTTAATTTACTTACAATGTGGGTTTCGATTTCCACATCGACCTTCTGGTAGACTCCTCGTCTTCGTTTATTGCTAAGGACTGGGGTACACAGTAGGTATGGGGAATGTTGAGAATCCTTCCGTAGTTGGTCGAGAATCGATGCGGATAAACGGTCTGTCGTCGCCTTTTCATAGAGCTTGCGTATACTTGACGGTCTGAAAAGAAAAAGTCTTGTGTTAAAAGTAAAATACATGTTTTGAACTTAGCTATATCCGCTCGCGAAAAGAGGCTTAGAAAGAAATTAACAAAGAGAAGAGAAGAATTAAAGACCGGAGCCTTAAGACTAAGGACCGATCTGAGCGAAAAAATCCGGCTATTATCGCGCGCGTGATTCCGGTGTTGATAACAACCTGATGCCTAGAAGGTAATTTGAGAACATCTTAACTTGCTACGATGGAGCGGGAAGAAGCTCGTGGGAAATCCGCGTTTTTCTGCTCAGATTTGTCCCTGGCTTTATGACGGGCTGTCCGTCATTCGGAGCTTATTTAGCCAGATTTGTTCTATTCTACCTTATTACACAGACATCGGATACCTACCTCATTGGTCATCGGGGAATGGTGACTGTTACAGTTAATAAACCAATTGCCTAACCCTTTGGGCCTAAAGACGTGACTATGGTGTTAATGATACGGATTGTAAAACCTTATTAGCCATTGCGAAACTCAATGCTTCAGTACTAATTGGTAATAAAGGTTCGAATGCAGGTTAATCAATCGTTTCGAAAGGAATCGTGTACAATTTGGTAACTCCTGCCCTAAAGTGGCTAAAGTATAGATGCAATACAAATAGTTTCCTCCATTAGCTTACATTAATGTTCGTTAGTGATAATTAAATTAGAAAGTTAGCGTTTTACCTTGTATCGGGTGTGAACAGGCCCTTTTTGAGGGGATGACTTGCCGTGTATTGGACTTTGCGAGCCGCAAAGTCTGACAGGCTGCCCTCCGCTGTAACAAAAAGACATACAACGTTAAAATCATGAAAGCAAAGCGAAAGAGAGAATAATTCTATATTAAGGTTTGGTAAGGACAGGCAGGATGTAGTTCTATAACAAAAGAATTAGAATTATGATAATTTTCTGAAATATTTTTTTTATCTACCTTCTTGCAAAGCTGATCGATATGATACGAGTTTCTACAATTAATACACACAAACGCGTTCTGCTTTGAATTAAAGAGCGCCTTTTGGTTAAAGGGTGAATGAAATATCATCTAGCTAAATATTCGCTCTTAGTTGCTTCTTACGACGAGATGCTGGAGTGCTAATTACCATTCCTAGATTCAGATTTTACTAAGTTTTGAAGAAGCGAGGAACATCTCTTTACTGACAATCTCTATGGAATCTCCGCAAAACTAATCACGAAACGTCGCATTGAAAGTCAGTCTCCATTTATTTCTAAGTACTGAATAAAGTAAAAGCCACATTTTTTTGTATAGATCATATTTTCTTCTAATTGACTAACGTTTCCCACTCGTTAGCGTAAAAGTCAACATAATTGAGTGTCATCATTCTGTACTAAATCAAGTGAATCACCTCACCTTGCGACGGACGGCGACGGTAGTTTATGCTTAGGCTCATAAATGTAGTCATATATCTGGGCAATATACTGCCTATTTATGCAATTACCTTTGCATGCTAATATAATATTCCATGATCGTAATAATTTTAGTCCAGATCTTAATTTACAACAAGATACCGTAAGTTTATGAACACCTGTCATTATATAATCCAAATGCTATGTTGAATACTGAAGATCTATCTCTCATGATAAAAAGACAAGTGTCATCAGACGTAAAAACATGTTAAAATAAAACTCCAAGACTATTATATACAACATATCATTAAAAGATAGTTAGCCAACAAACAGATAAATGGCCGCTTCGAGTCCCAACACTCCATGAAACAGACAAATAATCCGCCATTAGTCAAGAGCCCGCCCCCCAGGTTATCAGGATTAATGTTACCGGTCCTCACGACACCTCATTTCACCTTTTCTTGATTGCCACACACCTGTGTGCCTTTATCAGCACATTACTATTACTACCATGTCTCATGATCTACCATGACCTTTTGAAACCTTACTCTTCTATTCGATTGAACAAATCACTGCCGGTTACAGCAAATGTATTTCAGACTAAATTAATCACGACGACAAACGGCTGTTCAGTAGTTTTGTTACATTGTGAACATATTTTGTTTTGATAATGAAGAATACTGATTAACTGTGATCCAGTCTAGATTACAGAGCGGTTTATTACAGAAGGAGGAAGCGATGTAAAAGCGGATACAGAGAGAGAGACAAGTGAGTTATCGCCCTTGCATAGAATCGTGTTCAGAGATCGTGACAAGACCATCCCTATTTTAGTTTCTAATTATCGATAGGAGAAAATGGATGATATTATTTATCGGCATCAGGATGAATTGTCGGAGCACAAAGCCGTACCGCGATACAGTGGAAACAAATGAAGTAGGTAATCAATATTTAGAGAATGCAATCGAAGAAAACGCGCGTGATTCTAATTTGTAATAGTTATACGTCTATACTGGATTTATTGCGTGAATATATTACCATTAAATATAGCAAAGAAGCTTCTCATTGCGAATCACTTAATATAAAGGATTTTGTGCCGAACGCAAAATGAAATCAGATTTCTCCTTATTCAATTCGAAGTTTCTTTGCATGCCGATGAAGCATTAAGATATATAGAAATAGACGAAACGCTGTGTGCACAGCAATGCAATTAAATTTTACTACCTACTAATACGATAATGGCAAAACTTAATTGCGTTTCAAGGTATGAACCTGGCCAGTGTGACCTTTGACTTAAAATGTCTGACTAGATACAGTATCAAGACAACTTTGAAGAGAACGCAGATAGAGATAAACCGGTCAAGAGCGAGTCGGACTCGCGCACCGAGGGTTCCGTACCATCATGTTTTTAATTTTTTATCGGCGAGGCCTATATTCGTCACTGTGCACTGCGGTGTAGAATATTGCAGTTTTATGTCCGCGCCATCTCTTGACCGATAGTGGAACTAATGTAACTTTTGTTGATGATTTCTGAAAAAGTGTGCTATTTAGAGACTTCGTTTTATTTTTCCTGTAATCTTTACATAAACTTCTATCACATAGAATAATTTTAGATTTTTCTCTTTGCAAACTTCGGAGATAAGGGGGGGGGGGGGGACGGTATTTTTTTTTAATTTTTCATCAAAAGTCGAAAACTATGCAGCCTAAAAAAAAAAAAAGAAAAAATGTTTAGGAATGTGCAAACTGCGCTCTTTCATATAATACCCCACATGCCCTAGTAGCCTCACTTCGAATTTTTCAGACCCCCTTTCAGTGCCTGTTGCAAAAAATATACATATATATTCATTTCTTTCTTATTTGCAAAATAGTTGGGCAAACGTCATCTAAAACTATTCCAAATTTGAAGTTGATAGCATCAGTACCTAGTTCTTGAGATTTCCAGCTGTAACAGACCATAGTCTCACTATAAGGGTTCCGTTTAACCATTTTGGTACGGAACCCTAAAAAGATAAAACAAATAAGTATTAGGTACCTAAAGAGGAAATTGAAATGATTTGCGGTTGATCGGGATAGCTGTTAAACGTTTTATCGTTAAATTAAAAGATTTTATCGGCATGCAATCGAAATTGTATCCAGTCATTTATTTGTTTTTAATCAACCTTCCAATCGATGTTACGGTGTTAATGTAAATGCTTTATATCTACCATAACTGTCGAAAACGAGGAAAAACTCTCATGAAACCTGTTTGTCTGTTTGTCTCGTATTTTAAAGTATGTATGTAGAAATGTTTGCTGAGGTATTTACATATACGGTCAAAGCAAGCAATGCCGCCAATGATATTTGAATGTTGCACATTCCGTAGTACTGTCCCAGTGGAGAGAATCAATTTTCAACTGTGGTGGATCCGTGGACATACGACCGCCTTTGCATATGGCCTGACATTAGTCATTGTAGTCTGATATATATACCGCATACAAAAGTGAAGTCAGAACTCTTACATTACTTTTATGCAGTAGGTACAGTAAGGTATGCTTGCAAAAAAAAAACTAAATATATTCCACTTCTCGGAAATACATAATTTATCAGCTTTAGCAGCATTGTTCGGGCTTAAAATTATTCATTACACAACCCTATGGAAACGTCAGCACATCCTTACTGTGACATCTTGACTCAATAAATAAGACTTACTTATCAAGTGAAAGTCAAGATTATTGCAAATTCAATACCCCTGTGAGCAGCAGTCTATGAGGGAAATGGCCTCAGGAAACTAGTTCCATATAAAATAGATAGTGAGATTGAATAGTATTGGATCGCAATAAGTACTGCAAAAGTGGGCCCATTGTGAGCCGGCCTTGGCTCCCTGCGGGACGGCGCGCGCGCTGGGACTACGTGGGTGGCGGGGGTACCGGTGCCCACATATTTACGATTGCCGGTAAAAGAAATGTAATTCTATACTTACTATAAGATGATAGTTCATATTTTTACGAATTATAGCCGCATATTTCAATGCCAGATCCAAGATCGTAATATTTTAATCTTTATGGATTACGGTCCGACAAATTATTTAAATTAGGGATTTTCAATGTAGGGAATGGTGCCTGATAGAGCGTGATGGATAAAACGAAACTATAAACTAACTTCATCAATCTGGGGATCGATGAGAAGGAATAATTTCCTGACTTGGATTATGAATATACAAATCTAAGCGATAATTTTTCGATCCCAGACTAGTCAGATTTTTTTATTGAACAGCAGAATAAAGAAATACTGAACACATTAAAATTTGCGGATAAGATAACCGAACAGACAACAAAGGCAAGAAAAACATTACTACTAGAGCTGGATGCATCATACGTAATACTATTACAGTGCGTATAGAAACTGCGCTGAAGGCAAGGTCCTATGAGGTCACGACTGTGAGAAGGTCTTGCAAGGGCGCTTTATCAGTGTATAGAAGCAACCTGTTCTGTAAAACTGGTTTCGTAAAATGGAATATGATGTGTTTGGAATGTGCATCCAGGGCGTAGTATACTCTGAAGGAAAGAAAGGGTCCTTCAGTAGATATAGAGATTTTATAGAAGAAAATACTACAGTTAGGACATAAACAGTTCGTAAATCCGAGACAATCCTAGTTTTTACAACGGAAAAGTGTAGATCAAGTTCAAGTCAAATAAAATTTCCATGAACTCGGCAGAACTAATTCGCATGCAACCGTCCGTAACAGTTTATGGGCTCAAACTTGCAAAACTGCGCGATTCTCTGCAAACGAACTCCTTTCATCCGTAACTCTTCATATTGAAGCGGATGTGTTGTAAAGAACCCCTTTCTTTGTTTTTGGCTTTATAGCGATTCTAATGCCCTGTTCATTGATTTATTGCTTGTTTAATATTCACGGATGGAAGGAGTAATTTAGTTATTATAACTGTACAGGAACTGCTCCAACTATTAAGGGCCACTTTGCAATGTTCGATAATTCAGTCTGCACTTTGTGGACTTTCTTATTATTTTAAAGTTAACAATTTCATCGTGGCTTTCTACGGCTTGGATATTAAAACCACAGGGTATACGTAGGACGTGTGGGATTAAAGAGCTATAATCTGACAAGGCTTCTTTAGAAGCATTAAATTTTCATGGGCAAGGTATTGCAACCTTTTTCATTTAAATTGAAGCCTACTTGTTTTTATACAGCGTATCCAATTACGTTCAGGGAGTGTGCATTTCGTATGGAACGTTGTAAATTAAGTACACCATTAATTTTTTTATTACAGTAGAAGAACAGGATTTCACAAGACTTTATTTTTTCATCATTACGGCATGGCGCGTTTTCCTTTTCCTTAGTCTAGCTGGGCGTTAATATTAAGCTTTATTACATCTTAAAGCAGAAGTAATTTCCTAATGGTTTTATAATAATAGAGTGCGTAGCTAATTTGAATCTGTTTGAAAACCACGTACATTCTCCCGGCAACTTTCCTTCTATGGGATTTAATTCACAAACGTCGCATATTAGACATAAGTATTAATTGATGTTAAACATTTGTCTACAGAATTTCAATTATCTGCCGGGTAGATATAGCAATTTTCCATCCAAACACATAACGCATGACATGACTCATTCGGAGTAACTGATGTACCTATACCTATTTTGGGATCGTCTGGGAATCACAACAAATGCAGATTGTCTCAAGTAGCCCCATCTCATTTGTCTCATTATAAATCTTTCAGTCAATGAAATACGCCGCCAATGGTTAGTACCACGTCTGCCGACAAGTTATTTGACGTTTATTAGTAGTTTAATAACTAGAAGCTATTAAAAAATCATCATTCATTTTTCCAAAACAAAATAATTAAGTAGCTACGTTATATCTTTTTCTATCCCCAAAGCTCTATGAAATTTGTTTTTGATACGAGCAGACTCGGCAATAAATAATACCACGCTCCAAATAAACAAATATTCACTTCTTTATCGAAGAAGGGAGAGCTTCATGAATTGCTGATGTCAGCTGTTGTAGTCTATAGCTTTTCTTTTGCAAATAAGGACATTGCATAAATTTATAAGCTCACATTCCAGCGCAGCTTCCTTAAGAAAAACGATTTATGTCTGGCCATGATGTTGGGGGCAGAGCAGGGGTCTTGAATAAGGGAACGGGTTTTACTACAAGTGCATGAGGTATACTTCAGAAAGCCAGAGATTGGTGCCTGCAAAAAATTGCTTGTGACACTATGTTGTCTCAAAACGTTAAATTCGGCGGAGTGTACTTATCTTGACCCGCCCGCCATAAGCCCCGACCCGAGTATGGTAATACGAACATAAATAACGTTTGTTAAAAAATCCTGTTATCAATTCAATGTAAAGTTTTTTGGGAAGGCAGCATCGGGCTTACCCGAAAGCGGTAAGGTTCTTATTCAGTTTCCCAATAGAAGTTCTACCTGAGGGTCTGAATTAGGTACTGGCACTATTGTCCTCTATCCATAATTCTAGTTCCTGAATTCAAAGTATGGCGGTAAAACTTATTTAAACTTTCCTCAGAGAGGACGGACGTAGGTAAACGCTTTATGTGTTAGTACGTAGAGCAAACAATTCCTTATGTACATAAAGTTGAAGCTCCCTAAAGTTGACCGCATATTATTATACGTTATTATGATGGAAGGGAGGGTCGGGTTTTATACCAATATTACTTGTCACATGTGAGAGTTATAACAGCCAGAAATGTAGGTTTTCCCGAACAATAGCCGGGCCTACCGAACTTTTACATCGATTTACCAATTTCCCTATATTGCTCATTTCTCTCGCCATATCCATAACACCCAAGGGCTGCAAAACTTCAGCGCAATACGTAATGATTCCCCCTATTTAGAACAGCTCGTTTAAAAAACTTCCTATAAAAGTTTACGACCAAGAAAGTTTTACGGTTGATGTTTGACAGTTTAAGTTGGAACACGTGAAAAATGTTTTACTATTGTTTGTGAAATAAGTACAAATTACTAGCAAGCAATAAATTCGGCATTTTTACCGCCGCAACGATTTAGTACGGGACTGGGGATACCATCGGCACGTTCGAGAACATTAGATAAACCTGGGCCCAACAGTTTCTCGCCATTGACACTCGAACAGGCTTTCTTTCTTGAATGCAAACGGATGCTACAAAAAAGTAATAGTAGACCGCGGAAATACGTATACAATTGAATCTTGCAGCAGTATTTTTATAAGACGGGTCCGTTTCCATTTTATTGGAGATTCAGGTGTTTCCGGCTGAAAAGTTTATGTCTCAGATGAAAAGGAAAATCTCAGATGTAACGCCAGTTTTACCATTTTCCACGTTAACTTCCGCTTCAAAGTCCTTTGTCAAGCACTAGGTAATATTCAGATTAAATCTCTCGCCTTGTTAAGTATCTCCAATCTAGTTCGTAATAAAATTACAAACTATAAACTTACTGAACACTGCATAACGAATTTTGGTTACATACGAGAAATTACAATGAAGAATAAAATAATTACGTTTTAACGATAAAGAGGTGATTTGTATTTTTGTCCCTAAGGACATCGAGTCCACATGCCACTTAAATGGAATGAAGGTGTACTTGTGTTAAAACTGGGTTTGTAAACACTGCACGTATCGCTTGTCGGGATCACCCCCGTTCGCCAGTATTGCATCGGGGTTTGGACCCAGACATTTTTTCGTTACACCAGCATGGTATGAGGGTAATGGCTTTGAAAATTTCAAGATTGTATTTTTTATACACTTTGTTGGCGCGAACAATTTCGGTTGTCAGTGATGGACAGCCGAATGAAGTGTTTAATAATGTATGAAAGTGTTCGGGACAGTTTATGAAGCCTATAAGCTGTTAAAGGTAGTATAGACTCTGAATTCTCAAACCAGTGTGACATTAAAACATATACAATAACTACATACATATTACATACAAACTTCATATTAAAGGGTACATACCAGGTAGTGTAGATTCAACACAATCTTATGCGGTATACAAGTTAGTTGAGGAAGCAATATTCTCGGCTACTAAACAGACAGTAGCCTCACAATACAGGTAATATTCAGCCTCCGTTTTACCGCCAGCGGCGGCAACGTTAAAATATGTTTTAATTATTAGATACGAAGTGTGAGTGCAATAAATATTACATAGTGCGTACGCGGCGTTCTCTGTAAGGATTTATTGTGCAGAAGTACTAGTACTTCAAGCGGCCTTCAATTGGTGCATTTACCCCACGATCCGGCTCTAGAATCCATTTTATTTATTCCTTCACAGGCTTCACAGCACATTTAAAGTATTATTGTCAGTACAATCGGAACTATTTTACAATACAATTTTTGATAAACTCATTGAAGCGATAATAATTATTGACGAGTTTAATCAAAGGCTAGGTACATACATTTATTACATTGCGAGTTAATTGCTTACTTAGTATAATTTTCAGGGCGAGAAGAGGTCATGTTTATATAACATTATGCATGCATGTTTCAGTAAATAGCGCAGTCCACACCGACACATAGTAGGTACGGTGTAGATTTTGTTCGTGATATAATCCCACAACTGATTCGAATTGCTCGAAAAAACGTAAACCAAATCAAGTGAGGTACGAACTGGGACAGAATCAAATCGATTTCAGTGATACCGAATGCTGTAAAAGTTTGAAGTCAGTAATAAAAGTTTCTCAGAATATGGGCACTGGGCAGTACGTTTATACGTTATTGCTTCGCCACTCACGTAATCCAGCGTTCGTGCGGGCGAATCGTAGAAAGATTATGATGTATGTAATGTATGTGAAGATGACGTAATAAAATACCTGTAGGCACATATACTGAAGAATCACGGGATAATATAACCCGAAGTGCGATTGACGATTTTAACAATAAGCGTTTATCAAGATCAATTCAATAAACGTTCAAAATGATTATCTTATTCAAGATTGGTGGTCATAAACAAGTTACAAGGCGTTGATTAAACACGGCATAAAACCTTGCATCTTTATTACAATAGATTTTTAATTGATTACACAAACACGAACATGAATGTTAAGGTACCTACCTAAGTAAATAAGTTGTCATCAATATTGTATAAAATTGAAAAAGTTATGAATGGGCGAGTTCATTTTTGGCACGGAAATCCAATCAGAGTACAATCCATGTGTAATGGGCAATGGCTGAACATTTTTACGGTTTGCACAGAATGCCACGGGGAATAGATTTCCAGTGCGTTCCAAGTATAAATCACGACGCCAGATGACGCCCCCATTCCTGAATTCAGAATGAGCTTGCCGAGACTTACTTTAAATTAAGGATTCTCATGCTGCCTCCTGCATTTTATGAATTTTAGGTAGGTACTTCTTTTATGTAGGTATTTCAATTGCTTTCATAATTCTATAGCATAATTTTATTATTTCTCTGTGCCTTTGCCTTGTAGTAGGTAAAATATGTATATGTATAGATTAACATTATAAATTAAATTCGACATTTTAGATACGGAAGTTCGTACTTTTTACATGAATTTCGAGACATTATTCCTTCCCTGCAAGCGAAAATGTTTCATAAAATGTAAAAGAATGCCAAAATTTAATAACTTTATTTTACGAGCATGTCATGTTTGTAACGTAGGGGAAGTCAGCTCAAAGCGGCCATAGAAGGCAAAGCGGCCACGATTCATTTTTCGGATATTTGAAGTGATAGCGCGACGTTGCCATTCTGCACGCGCAATAAACCTCTCGCCCCGTACCGATCAGTTATTCTATAGCGGTTGGATCGAGCGGGTGGCTCTTAGTGACGAAAAATACGTTTTCGCGTCTTTTGTTAAAATAATACAAGGTAAGTTTAACCTGTTTTGGTCAAACCTGTTTAAGTTTAAATGCTTGCATTACACGTGTATTGTTACTTGTCTATTTGGCTTTGTTTTTTTAGTATTAACTCCAAAATTTGATAAATAATGTGGGATTAGTTAATATTTATAACAAAATGGGCGATAAAGGCAAAGCGGCTCGGGCAAAGTGGCCAAGTGACCGCTTTGCCCTTATTAAAATATTATGATTCGATTGATAATGCTCAGTTATTTTGTTTAGATGGTCAACAATTACAAACGTGAAACTACCCAGGTGTCCTGGGAAGAAGTTACGATGGCCCGAGCAATCAAAGATATAAATGAAAAGCGCGGCTCAGTTAAATTTATCGCAATAAAATACGGTATCCCTCGTACAACTCTCAAAAGACACTTCCAAACAAGATCTGCCATCAAGAAACTTGGCAGATTTACAACAGTATTTACCCCAGAGCAAGAAGAAGAGCTCCTAGAGTACATGTTACAACCTCTTTTTTGGCCTTACAAAGGAAGATTTTCTGCAGCTTGTATTTCAATATGCTGAAGCAAATCATATTCCACATCCTTTTAAGAATTAATTATTTCAATATTTTAAGACTGTTGGAAGACTTAAAGTAAGATTACTGACTGTTGATTAATAAAATTAATAAATATTAACAAAAACTAAATCTGATTCAAAGTTCCTATTAGTTCAGAAATTTTCAAACTAAATACCTAATTATAACATTGAATTTAAGTCAAATAACTTTTAAGACTGATTGTGATTAAAACGGGTAGAAAATGTTGATTATTTAATTAAAAATATGTTTAATAATAATAAATAATGTTCTTGAATATGTTTTGTTTGATTTTTATTTTATCTAGCACGATATATTTCAACAAAAAATAAACATTTCCGAAGAATTTTTGGGGTGGCCTCTATGCCCTTACCACCATGGCCGCTTTGGGCGACCCCTCGGGCAAAGCGGTTTTTTGACAAGTTTTTGTAATCTGCAAATCTAAGGCTTATATTTAAATTTGCGCGAAATTTAAATTGCAAGTTACAAAAATTAAATAAATTCTCTACCTATTAGTATAAAATTATTTTCAAAAATGAATCGTTTTATAGGTTTTTTCTTAATTTAAAGTTAAGGTGGCCGCTTTGAGCTGACCTCCCCTACTTCTAAAGAGGATAAGCTATAGGAATTTTATAAATCATGTTTTTACATGTAAATGAGCAGTGTAAAATGCAAATACCACGATAATATAGTCGCATAAGCAAATATTGAGAATACAGCACGAAGAAAGGCATCGTTTAGATCAAAGATAGGTTCATAAAATAAGTGAAATATAAACGAGACTCAAGTGTTATCTACAGTACTCAATGGACTTAACAATGTTAAGTTCACTGACCAATGCTGGCCGACGATAAAGATTAGACGTTTACTGCGACCATTCAAAGTATTTGCAAAAAAAATATAGGTAGCAGATACGGAGAAAATTACACGCGTTGTGGTGCCATTTAAGGATTATAGCAGGAAACGTTGCGACCGGTTCCAGATGGCACCGCGGTATAGGAACGCTGGGAAAAAACTAATCACTTCAGATAACTGAACATTCTCACAAGACTTGGATAAAGTACCACTGTGACAAATATGGTATTGTTTTTAATACCGCTAGTCGCTACAGTACAGGACAGCACCGTATTGATTCTTATTCATCTAGCTACGAAGCCTATGCCAGAAAACTATAAAAAGTGATTTTTAGACATTCCTAAGGATTCATAATTCCTACAATGTGTAGCCCACATAGCTTACATAGACTTGATGACGACTTATAATAATAAAATTAAAAAAACCCTTTGAGCAAAATATTCTAAAAGATTGCGGATTTTATACGAGCTAGCAGCTCACTATAAATCGCATCATCAACACGGTCGAAGTCTGGCGCATATAATATTGTAGATTTTACCTTTATTTCGTCACTTCCGAAGAGCAATGCTGTATTCACGACCGATATTATACGAGGCGCGATGAAAACTTGATTTTTGTGATGTGTGAAAAAGGAAAATGATGTGGGAAAATATGGAGATACATCGTGCGTACGTTTTCGGCAGCACTAACACTGATAACAACACACCATTTGGTTTTATACCAAAATATTTTCTAAGCAAGTTAAACCTTCTGTTTTCGTTATAAAATTTATACAATACAGGAAGATGTCAGTGACCGCATGTAATGTGATTCGCTGCGGTATCCGCCAGCGTGTATAAAATTGATTTATTCACGTAACTATGTGGTATACACAACACAACCCAGAGGAGTTGAATGACAAACTGCTGCAGTTTGCGGAGCTCTGATCTTTATCTCATATGGTCTAAAAGCTTACCTTTAGCATGCGGATGTTCAAGGAGCGTGAAATTTACTTATCCACGCCTGCCAACCCGCGAAATTTTAATTTTTTTTTCGCGTTTGCAATTTACAGGTCAGTATCAGGTTGTATATTAATTAAAATATGATTCGCGACCGTAAGAAATATGTATTTATAGAATTATAATCATTACAGAAAATCATCAACACAACTCTTCTAAGTTCAAATTACCCTAATGACTGTTTCGTGAAATCATGACATTTGAGGTCAATTCTGACTAGGGAGTTTGATGATTTTAATGATTATAATTCTGGAAATAAAAATTTGTTACCGTTGCGAATCATATTTTGATAAACATACAAACTGACACTTACCTACCTACAAATCGCAAAAAAAAAATATCTTAAAGGGTATATATATACAGTATGTTAACTAACAGAGGGCGTTCCCGTTAACCCGCAATAGTATAGCATCCATACATGCTAAAAAAAATATTACTATTCGAAAATAAATTGTTTTTTTTTTTTTTTTAATTAAAATATTCACTAAAAATCGTAAATTGATACGTTAAAGAAACACTCTGTACACGCGTACTTGAAGGACAGCAATGTCTGAATTTATTTAATTAAATAAATTAGAATTAATTAAATAAATAGAGTATCAATTTACGATTTTTAGTGAATATTTTAATATAAAAAAAAATAAAAACATTTTATTTTCGAATGGTAATATTTTTTTTAGCATGTATGGATGCTATACTATTGCGGGTTAATGGGAACGCCCTCTGTTAGTTAACATACGTATATCTTTGTCGGTATACCGACAAAGCTCAGTTATCGAAGAGTTCAATAATCTTTATTTGTAATTTATTTATGCAGTGGTTTTTTTATAAAACTCGATTTTCTGAAGCACTTTTTACGCGAGAACTAGACGTTGTTCATGTAGACTAGCGTCTAACTGCTTATCACTGATACTAGCTCTGTCGGACACAAAGCCAGATGAGACAGCGTGCTTTTTGGCCATGACCACCAGTGAGTTCGACTAGTTTACTCTTATGAGGAAGTAGTACACACACTTTCGTAATTTAATCTGCACACATAAATATGAGAGAATTAATGATGCCGTCACCGGTAATACGCATTCAATAAATAAAATTTTAATAACGACGTTATAAACGCGTTATAACAAGGAATAAGGTAATGAATTATAATTATGCACGGAGCCGCCCGACCCACGCGGTCTAATGACTACGGTACAACATTAGCCAAACACAAATTACCAAGAAATGTGTAAATAGGTATTAAAGGGATCGCCGAGTTTTACGTAGCCGAATTAGGGGAGAGTAATGTTCCCTTGTTGTTTTTTATCATTCTTCGCTAATTTATTTTTTGCGTTACGTTGCTGATGACGCGGAATTAATGCGTTGCTTGAATCAAATTACCATAAAAGGAAGAAGGCTCTAAAGGAAGGCTTTAAAAGTTTTAAAGTTTAATTCTATTATTTAATACAGGAGCTTTTGTCGGTTTAGAAGATTATTGTTGGCATTTAACTGGTCAGGAGCCGCATTGCGATAATATCGACGGCTCGTTAACGTTTAAGTTATAAATTTTAGAGACCTGCACCACAATGGAGGGCGTGGTTGAAACTCGTAATATTTTCTACTTGCGCTGAAGTTGGAACTGCTTCTGCAATATGTATAAGACTGTTTTAATAACATAATACATCTTTACAACCAGTAAAAACTTGTGCTGGTTCTGTGCATTCTGTTCAAAAATAACAGTTAATAGTAAAATCAGACCTGTTTGCGGCGAAGCATTTGAATTTCCAGTCGGCGTAAATGTCCGGCTTCCCCCTAAAGAATATTGGTTTGCATAATAGCAATCACGATCACAGTAGCTACAAACTTATCTTGCTGCTGTCCACTTTCGTATTGTCTAAGAAATAAAGTTGAGAATAGATATGGATAGGTGTATTCAGCAGGCTGTTTTACATTGCTCTGTGGTATGGTATTGAATGAAGTGTCCTTATTTCAGTGCGCCGCATTCACGTCATCGGAGAATAGATTGAAATGAATAGGAAATGTACCTATGGAGAAGACAGGGCTTGTACCGTTGTGGTATGGTGTAGCTAAACCACTCCTCTCCTCGTTAACGTTCCGAACATCCGAATGTACCTACCTGTCTACACAACTTCTGCCATGTAATGGTACATGAGGATTGCTAGCAATAAAAATATTTATTGCATTGCATTTATAGTCTTGGAATCATTGCGGTTAAGAAAGACAAAAGGAAAGTAAAACAGTGTTCATAAATTCAACTCATGAGTTTTGTTTTGCGGTTGATGCATAAGTGACTACTGTCGCAACACTATAGGTGATAGGTAGGTACCTACTCAACTAGTCATATGAAACTTTGTTTCCTTCAAAATCAAAACAACAAGTTAGCACCCTCCATAAATACTTCCTTTGGCTTCACCGCAGTCTAATCGATTTTATTGAACGGAATGCGTGATATCAGGTACGGATTTAAGCCACTCTTTATGAAGTTTAAGCTTTGCCCTTACAACTTGAAACCTTAGGTCACGTGCGTTATTACAGTCTAAGAAAAAAAAAACTAAGATGAGAGCCTTTTAACCAACACAACCACAATGAGTCATTGAAGCAAAGCAATCGTTATAATACGTAGTAATGGAAGTATGTAGTGGATGTTACGAAGATCTCTGTACTTCGACATTTAAGTGTGTCGTAACTCAAGTTAAATGTTGCTGGTTATTTTGAAGTGAACAATAGAAGACCAAGAAAGGCTGTGTATTAGGTAACGAAATAAACATAAAGGTGACCAAACTACTGATCATAGCTAATTCTGACGAATAGAACATTAAGCTCAAAATTACTTCGTAAAGGAACTACCTAAAAAAGTTTATAAGGAAAAGTATTAAAACATCATCAGCAATTAAAAAAGTATTATCTGAAGCTTCTCTGCGAAGGATAACCGTGAAAAAGGTGAGGGAAATACAAGTTGTTCTGTAGCTGTTATTATTCAAGAAAATTGGGAACATGTCCGAGGAAAGACGCTTAGGGGCATAGAAAAGCTGGTCGCCGAAACTGAAAGATAACATATAAAATTCCGAGAATCTCAGCTTGTGGAAAACTCAAAATGCTCAAATTCTGCACAAAAATAAAGCTGCTTCGTGAAAAATGAAATAAAAATAGCTTTTGCAGATCGATATTTTTTTTGCCATACATTGTCGTTGTTTGTCTACCTAAATAGTTTTGATCCAACTTAAATGAGCCCTTTATTCTTCATTAAAAGCTGTCATCAACATGTAACAGACGACACTCTGCGGTATAATTATTTTGTTTATTAACTAAGTATTGTCTAATGCTCTTTACCGTATCTTGTCCACAATTTTCATTGGGTTCGAAATTAGTGGGTATTACTCCTACCTAGTCATTGTAGATCTTACTTATGTAAAATGTTTTGAAGCTCTTGATAACACGAAAGATATACAGTTAATTGAATTAACACCGGTCATTTCTTATTTAGTTTTTGTTATTTATTTACGTTCATGCGTGTTTCCAGTGTTTGTTCTTAGTATATCCATGTTCGTCCGGGAACTACGGTATGGTGCGGCTAGTGGCTTGCCAACATCCCACGAGGTGTGTCGAGTCGATGACCTTTCTCTCCAGGAAGTCTATACCTCAAATTAATAGCTCACTCTATCTCAAAGCCGTTAATAGTTATAGCGTTAAGTTTAAGTAATGTTTTACAAAGAGATACAATTTTGAAGGAGGAAATAAGGTATTGTTTCGTGTTGTGGTAATTGAATTTAAATTAATTAATGAATTAATATATCTGTCATTTGCTTTAAAGTTAAACGCTGTTTACAATAATGCGAACCTGTCTATCCACAACTGTAACTTTATATGATATGATAACATGGATAAACAAATTTAGATAATATGTGTAAATTCCCTCTCGTATCTCATGAATGCAGTAAAATATTTCAGTGCGACACGTATGATACGACGTCTGCCCCAAGGGTTTACTGCTACTGAAAACTTTCATACAACCAATAAACTTGTAATACATACACAAATCATGTCTATTTGTTACGAGTTTAATGGGACATTTTATACCTACCACTAAACAAGTTTCCATGTTGTTCCAATGTATCAGATTAAATTGTGTGCACTGAAACGACTCTTCGTTTCAGTGCAGGTTTCTTTTTTGCGACAAGTCGAACAGTTTATTTTGTTTTCTTCCTTTCATACTAGTCTAGTCTATAATTTAGGAACAGTAAACAAACGGTAAATAGTAGCAGTACATTTTGGATGGATAAAAAATGTTCTTCGTGGAAAAATCAAAGAATGAGATTGTACAAAGTTATTAGAATGGGGCCATAGGTTGCGGTAAACACCGAGGGCCAGATATCTGAGGCATTAAAGGAGAGAGCCTCGTGCAGATAACCGCAACATAAACGAACCGTAAAGCTGTTTGTTCACTGCTTTTACGATTATTTGTTGGCACTTTATACGACGAAAATTCTCAAGGAACCGGCCAAAGAAAAATATCACGTAAGCGCAATAGGACTGGAAAAGATAACATCTCTGTATTGTTGGTGTTGCGCTGCCTTCTTTGAGCGATAGTAAAAGTGATTCTGCAAGCCACAGTGAGATAACAACGACTACCAGCATCGTGGAAAATGTAGTGCGATGTCTAATTTACAGGGTCCGCTATCCAGGCAGTAAATTCCGTGCTGGACATAGAACCGCGAACATTGCATTAGTGGTATCGCCTGTTTAAACAACCCAAACACTAACCGCTTTGAAGTGCCGATGGCAGACGTTGTTTGACACAGGGCCAAACAATGAACCTTCATATACTAAACACCTCCGCTTTTTAACATCTTCGACGGTGTGTCTGGTACAATGTTTGGCTTTGGAAACAAATTGAGAAATTGTTATCTGGTATTTACTGTTCCGAAGGGAAACTTTCACACAAGAAAACATTTGCTTTTTAAGTTCTGTTAAATATTATTGTTGGCGATGTTACATTAGATGAGAACTCCGGGAATATAAGAAATATAGTTACCATGAGGAAAAACAAAAGTATTTTTGGGTAACCTCTTGATTCCAAGAATAATAACTCGCTTTCTTCTTTCTCTCTTCATAACGTGCTTGTCGTAACATTTACTACGTGTCCATCTGTTTAAATGCATTTGTCAGATGTAACACAAGCATGCACAAGAAGCATACATCAAACGCATAAAAGGAACTCTTAAAATAAACCGCATGAAAAATGTCTGATCGCCATCGATTGACCTAATCATGTCGGCACCGTTTACTTTGTGGACTAATTAAAACTCAGAACAAGATGCATGTTTCTCATAAACATGGCGGTGGAGTGCATGTATGGTCATCGTCATGTGGCCCGTACAAAGTGAAATAGCTTCATTGCCCAACCGTGCGTGAAGAAACATTAAATCAGCGTCGTTCACCTACGGGATATTACACCAGGATATCGAAAAACGTAACGTTATCAAACGATTGCTCCTTCAAACGTTCCTACAATCAAATAATATTGAGTTTCCGACATACGATTTCAAAATGTAATAGGCAATTGCGAATATTGCGATACGGATTTTAGTATCGTTTGGTGCCTTGTTGTTTAAGGAAAACAAAAACATAAACGATATTATACCTATTATGTATATTAAGTTTCCAAGAACTAACAGAGAGTCAAAGCACTTATATTTTCTTAACCAGCACTTAAATAAGGTTAATAGGTTTAGGAGATCTGCGAATTGAAGCATACATAGGTCTATGATTGATATGCCGTAATAGGACATATTAATTGATTAATCTATAAACAAGATCCGACGTCTTTTCAAATAATCCTTAGCAATAGAGTGAACAGAAGCTATATAAGGTAAAACCAAGCTAAAGACGGTGAGGTACACTATCAGCGGATTGAGTGTCATTTAATCTATCATAGGTATATTACGGGCAATATTTCACAACGTGTGGTTACAGCAAGTTTGTGCAACAAGCTCATAGTCATTCAACAAGTACACAAATCAAGGTTGTTAACCCATTTGCGTTACGGTCTGATACCACTCGTGTGGCTTCCTCGTATTCATTACGTTTTGCTGGTATTCATTCACAAAAGCCGTTTGATCGAAATTATGTAACCTTTTTGCCCTTTCGTATTTGTAACCAACCTCCGTGTTTAGTCACGTTTTGAATCATCGTTTTTGTTGGTAGACTTCTAGCCAGTGTGGACTTCCAGATAGATCTCTATATACATGAAAAATACGGCCGGCGTGGAGTCTAGACTCCTAGGTACCTAGGTAGTCTTTATTTAAGTTTTAATTCCCACTTTTTTACGTGTAGTTTAGTTATCTGTGAAGAATTTATAACTATTTAATTTCTTCCAAAAATTTATAGCATAAACACATTAATTATTTTTAATTGAAATGCCAAATATATAATTTATATTGCTGTTGAAAACATAAGTTGATTGAATGAAAGGATAAACTTTATTGGGATCACAAGTAATTTCATTAGGTAATGGCTAACTGGAAAATTAATTATTTTATAAACGCGAAACGAATATTGTATCCGAACACGAACCTTCAAAATTAAATGTTGTTATGTACCTACTAAGCAGAGGTGCTCAGCGTCACTCAGGATTACGAGTCGACTAATCTGCTACGTGACATGTTTTTTTAATTGTACACATATATTATTTTAATAGTTTACAAATATAGATGACTAGCTGCTGTGTATTAAATATCTGGTACCGTATTATGACGTTGTAATGCCACCTTGATTCCAAATAAACTCTCCAGCTCATTTTAATAGACATTCAGTTCAGCAACAGAGCAATCTCTTTAAATTTTTATTTCGAATACATTACGGGTAAGTGGGCACGGCGTGCAACGGTGCATTCAAATTCATACAGCTCGTAGTTCCGAGTACAATGTTTTAATAAATCACCAAGTAACGAGCCTGTTACAGTACTTACTTACAGTAGCCGTTTCGCCAAATCAGGACGCGGTATGAAGAACGATTTATTTAATTCGAAAACGTGGTTCATTGACGAAAGATAGCGAAGTGGGTGAGCATTAGCATCGTGCTTGAAACGGTGAGATACAGCTACTAAAATTATGTTACTGCTGAATATAAATAGACTGTAACTGAATGTCCAGTCAAGTTTAGAGTTATGGTACTTGCGGATATGACTTCTAAATCTATTTCAACGCTATTCGCTTGTTCGTGGAATGTCCAAGTGCAAAATCGTAGACGTTTAACATTTTATGTCCGCGAGTGTCTCATAGCCTGGTCATATCCTAAGAGAGAAAATAAACTGCACTTCATTGTCAACTGCAGGAACGATTTTGTTTATTTATTATTCTTATTTCGATGTTACTGGAGGACTAGAGGTACATTTTTTTTTAAGTTAGCCTATACTGTCCCAGTGCTGAGCTAAGGTCTAACCCAAATCCTTCCATGCTTTTCTAGAGCCACCTCGATCTAACCCTTGCGGTAGGTACGCGTCTAGGTCTAGAAGTACCTCTACATGCGGCGCAGTAGTAGGTACCAGGGTAACCTTATTCCGATTTAATAGCCATCGATAACGGGCGATCCTAAACATTAGCTACAAAGCAAATGTGAAACTGTAAAAACAGCATAAATCATTTATGAGACTCTTAAGACACTTACTGAAAACACATTACCAGACTAATCTACGTTAAAGGAGGAGGAAATTATATCAAGCTGTAGAAATTACGCGGATGTCGATACGATGATAACATATTTGAATAAATGGAATAAAGCTTAGTTATTCTCCCGTTAGAATACCTTTCTATAATGTATCCAGGCATTGAATATGTATTTAGTTTGCATTTTATATCCACACTATCCACAAAGTACCTAACTGTAAGCTTTGGTTCGATTAGCGGGACTGACTCCGGGCTAGGGTCCACCTCATTAAAATTTTACTGCAGCATCGCCATGATAAGATAAGGGGAGTCGCCTCGGACACGGATTCGCGCAAAGGTGTATATTATCAGCACTTTGAATTTTCGCAAAACCTTTAGAACATACGAAAAATAGTGAATAGGAAACCAAATGCAACAGGTGTATGTTTATGTAAACCAACCAAGAAGCTTAAGCAGTCTGATTTATTTAGGTTTCATCGCATCGCCTCTCACATTTACATATCTGTCGCTTAGAAAATGTAATGTAGGTGCGATGGGTAGAGCTTTATGCTAAGTAAGTGTGCACACCCGCATACAATGACAAGAAACGTTGGAAAAGTGTGGTATTTCACAAGGAAGTGGCACTCGGGATGCGGTCGAGCATTCGCCAAGTCCGCCTTTGGCTAGGGCTGTCAATCTCGTGACCACGACACAGACAAGGTGCAAGCTTCCGGCAACTAGCGGTGAGACCCTGTATACAGCAAGTACAGGTTTCCCGAAAGCGATACGCCTAAGAAGAACTTGTATTAAGGTAACGTGATATATTGCATCTGTCATTTCAATACAGTTATTCATAAGAACGTACGTGGGAATGGCGAAAAATGCCTATCAGATGTTCATTCCCCTGTACAAATTGAGCCTTGATTTATTTTTATTAAATTAAAGTGTTTTATTATTGAAGGCCTTAGGATTTTTACAAAAGAAGACTAACAATTTCTTTACCCTGCTCATTCTGCAAGAGAAAATGGCGACACGGGTTCAAGATATGCATGGATTTTTCTTTACAAACGCCCTTAGCTACTATTACATGAATAGTATAGCAAGAATTGAAAAAACAAACAAAATCGGTTATAGCTTCATAGTGAGATTGGAAATGGAAGTTTTTGTTGTAGTGCAGGCCGTTGCGGTAACTTATAGTTCACGACTAGCTTCAGGCATCAGGAGTCACCTGTGTGGTCCGCCGCCGCGTTTGTGCAGGTTAATACTTAATTATGTGCCTTACCTCTGTTCTACATATTCAAATACATTTAAACAAACCACCGCATATGATAAATGGAATATTTAATCAATACTACCGGTTGAATGAAGCTATCAGTGAAGAAAATTGTCTGCTATCACGAATAAACAGCACGTGAACATGACAGTTTTATGGAACAGTAATTTAAGGTCGGCTTGATTTACGTGTGTGAAATTTTGGTCTGTAAAATTATCATTTAATTGCGTACCGAATAAATAAACCATGAGGTCAAAGAAATTGTAGCAACTGGAATGAGGCTGATGACGAAAAATTTAAATAAGAATTTTATAAATGACATTATACTTAGTGGTGAATTCGCCATCCACCCGGTACTACTTTAGCAAATAGAATTTTCACGCGTCCGTTTTAAGTATACGACGGACGGCTGCAATTTATCAGCCGCGTTAAGCAAGCCCCTTCAAAATACACAGCTGTTGTTAAATTGTCTAAGACATCCTTCATTATAAAACTCCGTGTAGAAACGTTGACAGTACCTAATATTCTGTTGAAAGTCAAGACGTCATTGAAAAAACATAATTTAATGGCGAGGATATAAATAGCTTCAGGCCATGAAAATAAATTATCTCCTGATTGCTCAATAGAGACTTAATCGGGAACTTACCATTATGCTAGTCATAAGATGATGCTATTGCTACCAATAAAGTTACCGCGAGGATTCTAATGCATGAAACTGGTTTCAAAGCTTGGAATGTGATATTAAATCTAGCCTATACACATTAAATAAAACTTTAGTACAATAGCTATAAACTGAGACACTATTTTGACTTTCTAATACATCGGCAACTATTGTAAACACACAAATAAATTGCGCATTTTATAACCCTCTGCATTCGCCAGAACCATAGAGAATATTGGCTAGAATAAACTATGTATGTTAATAATAGGCGTCAGTCGAGGAGTACCTATGCTTTTAAGGAACAAAGTGTTGGGGCACTAGCAGTCAATCTTTGCGATATCGGGCTCTCGGTAACTGTTCCTTATCGCGAATAGCAAAAAAGCCTTTCCATGTCAAGAGCTGTCGGTAGAAAAGCCCCTTTGTTCCTAGTACACTTTGGATGCGAACTGTGCAAACGAATACGGTATTTGCAGTTTTAGGGTTTGACACCTGCGTCAAATGTAACGTAACTGAGAAAGCTTTTAGGTAAGTATTTTCCACAAAAGAGATCCTCTAACATGTTTTCAATTTTCATTAAAGACTTAATTTAAGTGAACGCACTGCTTAGGAAGCAGTAACCTTTCAAACAAACCCACTACTTTGTTATGCAGGGAAAGTACACAGACACCAATAAATCCAGAAAAAACTGTTTACCTCAGTCTGAATAAACTGCAACGACAGCCAACTCCTATAGCTGTCATTGTCGGGGTGACAATTCTTGTTTTCTTCACGGTATTTTTCTCTTCCGATACCTTTTTAATTCTCTATGGGATTACAAGATGAAAACCAAGCGATCACAATCAGCTATTATTGAACTATCGAATTCAAAGTTCCATTGTCCGCCCCCAAGGCGTTTTACAATCACCTCGGAATTTTCTTTTTACTGCACATTGGAATGTGTTTGTGTTGTTGCTTAACACTGGTTTTTCCTAAGTGAATGGGTAAAGATCTCTGTCTTGGTTTCAGATGGCTGGAGTTGGCAATGTTTCTCAAAGATAAAAATTATTGAAACTGTTAAATCTATCTGTAGCACAGTGTTATTAACTAAACAAAGTAAATTAATTAATTTTCTGTTGTTAATGACACTGTTGTAAATAATGGGAAACTTTCTATTATTTAAACACGTCATGACAACAGAATGTCTGTCTGTCGTTTCCACAGTGTACACAGATGTACAGTGTAGGTACTTATGTATGTATTCGGGTTCAATAGGTAGGTCGGGTGGGGCATGCAGTTAATTTGTAGTCGTGATTGAATTAACGAAGCCGACCGCTTGGCAGAGCTCATTTCGAAAGCTGTTAGATACTATCATCTTATGCCTTTATACTGTCGACCGTAATAACGAAAGCATTTCTCAACTTTATAACAAGCCTACGACTTTATAGCTGCCAGGAATTGGCGAACCGTGGATTCTCACAGGTAAGGTACGGCTCTGGTAATCTAGCTCAAAATTGAAAATTTATTCACTGTGACGACTTGCCATTGTGTGCCCATGCAAATGAAACGAAAACAGAAACCGAATAGCGAAATATTAATTTCCAACAGTACTGTCGACGGAATTGAACTGAAATGAGAAATTAATCTGGTTTGCTGTGGTGTTGGCGATTGCGCAGAGATTCTTTTTGCCTGTCAACTCGGTTATCTATAAGCCGTATGAGAAGCGATGTGTACGATTTATTTCGCGGCAGGGTTCTATCCGTGAGGTTGTCGGCTACATTGCATCTGTCCGTTTGAGAATATTACGCATATTAAAACTTGTGTCTATATATACGGATACGTACTACACAAGTTTAGCTGATCATAAACTTTGAACTTTAAGATGAACTGGCTTAAGATTAAATCTGCTTGTTTTAGTATAAACCTGCGAGTAGTCACAGTCGACTGGACGCTTGTCTAACGAGGAGTGACGGCTCTAGGACACAATACTTGGCGGTTCAGGTGTGTAAATTGTGACGGGAAAGAATGCTGTGTTCACACGAGGCACACGTAAGCCTGTCATAGGTACAACGAAATTATTTAAGTGGAAATATTGTACGTCAATCAGAATTAATGCTTGACGAGTCATAACAGGAGTTACATACATATGTATGCCTCATATTTCCATGCTAATTATTGCGATAGATTATGGAAATATGTATCTACAAAGTACCTACATTATATACCGGGATCACAATGAAACTTTAATGAATCACCATCCTCATAGCAAACAAACGGGAAGTTACGTAATTAATCTTTGTACTCGTAAAGAAAGCGGTCAAATGTTAAAGAGATAATTGTTACTACAGGAAATTAAAGGCATTTAGTAATGTAGGACAATCCTCGGCGGACCCGCTTGATGGCAATCTTGAACAAACTCAGCTAACTTGTTTTTATTACTGGCAGTAACGCTCACTGTTATCTTGTTCATCTCACGATTTTACAAGCTTTCCACTTGACATGCAGAATTAGTTTTTTGACTAAACATTTCGACGAGATTTAAATCAAACAACGACAGTATGTTGCTTGCATTGCAGTATCATTAATTCGTATAAGTACAACACATAACAAAACATCACGCCTGTAGGTATTCCCCGATAGGTTAGGTAGAGGTGTAGGTACCTTATAATACACCCACATTTCGCCAGTTGTATTCCTCGAAACGCACCAAATGAAACGTCTATCGATATCATTTATTACGAATCCTTCAAGCTCTTCTCTACGTTTCATTGTTGATGCATTTCGAGGAATAAAATTATAATATTTTTATTTTGAATAAGTAATATTTAATTTTTTTTTCGTGGAATAAGTTTGGTGCGTTTCGAGGAATACCCCATGTTTTAGTCCAATGTAATAGGGAGCGTGCATATTGCCATCAGCCGGGCACAAATCCAGACTCCAGGCTGCTATGAGAAAACGACTGAACGTCTGTTCGTATACTTGATAAAGTTGATTGTAAATAGAATTATTTGATGGCCTCAGTTCCGTGATTAGATAATATTGTTTGTTTCGTCTCCCACACTTGATTGTACAACTTATCCATTCTCATTTATTTGCAAACTAAGTTTGCTTGTTTGTTCGTCTGTGAACCGTCTAAGTGCGTGAGTCATGCGCGTGGGATTCAACTAGTGCACTGAGTTAGTATTTTGCCAGTTCAAGTGATCATGATTCAAGGTTTCTCACCGTAGAATAGACCTTTAATAAGCTAAGTGTTCTGTGGGAAGTGGTTCATAAACTAATTTGGTTGTTAGCTAAAATAGGCACAATTTTATGCGATGCTGTAACTAGCTGTGAGGTCTAGGAGCATATCTTAATCGGTTTTAATATAGCAGTGTCCGTTTTATGTGTCTTTTGAATTACAGTACTGAAACGGGGGAAACATGTCTGTGAAACACCGACTAAAGCTATACATATATTATTATACCAATTTAATATTTTACAACAAGTAAAAGATCAAAGCTTATTACCACTCATACTGGACCAAGTTCAAAGCGCTGGTTTTGTTTTTAATTTGCAATATTATATCTAACAAGACTAACTCTTGATGCGATTATGCGAGATGGTCGAGTCGAGTCGACTAGAACATGGATTAATTTACTTTTACGAGCTGCCGGTTGATTACGAGAGGTTATATTGGAGATGCGCATTCTGCGTTCCTCGTTACCATAAAATGGTACCTATAAGTCAGACCACGATTAGTAACACCGACTACAAATTATTCAACCAAGTACCCTTTGGAGAGCAAGGCTATGAATATATGGTACGCAGATCTATACCACAGTGTATATTTACCAATCAATTAAATGGGATTCCAGTATCGCGTGGCTCACGCTTATCTGTCGAGTATTTTTTGTTTACGGCTCCTTCCAGGGGCGTGGGCCTGCAGATAAGTCGAACGCAGGATTTGTCCCGAATGTTTTGAGTGCCATTTCGAGAAACAAAATCTTTTCTTTATGTTCACGCAATCTTCAACGGAATACCCAGCAATTCTTTTCATTATTTTTGTCTCACGGTGAAGTATTACCTAAGTATAAAATAAATTACTTAAACAATAAGAGTAGGTAAGTATCTATGTCAATTAACTTCAAGAGACTTTTTCTTCGAGTACTTAATTTATTTTTGGTAAGACTGCAAAATAAATTGATAATTGTAAATCGAGACCTTTTAAAATTATTCTCTTCGGACTATTTTTTTTTTGTGATGACAACATTCCTTAAATGGACAACTTTCCATAACGTTCACGTGTGCAACAAACATCGTGGACTGGCATTTATCGAAAGTTAAGTAGCATTATGCTACTAATTTAGTGTTTCTGTGTAGTGATTGAAATATATTTTTTATTTTTGATATTTAAATTTTCTACTGATTTTATGACGTTACTCAATAATTGTCATATTGTATGCAATTATTTATGCTCAGCTTTCACTGATATTATTGTGATAGGAATTGTTTATTTATGAAACATAATTTCACGCCAATCCAATCGCAACGCACCTACTTACCTACCCTGAGGTCCCTGGAGATAGGTACGTAAAATTAGTAGCGTTATTATTTTTTCGTCTATATACTTATATCTATAATAATAAAGCTGAAGAGTTTGTTTGTTTGTTTGAACGTCCTAATCTCTGGAACTACCAGTCTGATTTGAAAAATTATTTTTGCATTTGAAAGCCCAATTCATGAAGAAGGCTATAGGATAGGCTATCATCACGTTAGGACTCTTAAGGGCCGAGCAAAAAGTAAGAAAGAACGCTAAGCGAAATCGAAGTAATAGCGCGGGCAGGCAATGCGATGCGACAGGGTGGGTCGGGGGAACAAGGAATTTCACGCGGACGAAGTCGCGGGCAGAAGCTTGTACTTAATCATTTTATTATCAGTTTAATAAAATACAACTGTTAGTTATTCTACAATCTTCATAAACTACTTCGAATACTCAAACCCGATGTGATGTGCCGATTAGTTCAGGTTTAACAACAAGTGGCTCAAATAATTAAGTAAGTACCATAGCAAAATGGTTGTAACGTCCAACTTCCTTAGTCTACCTACCTATCTCTACAAGTTGGTATAGTTGGCTGTCACGAGTGGCGTGACTAAAGACCATCGTGGCTTGATCCATGCGAGGTCATTGGGCCAACATTTGGCGTAGCGATGCCAAGGTCAACACAAGCTCTGTATTTCCTTCCACAAGTATACTCGTAACTAATAAACTGCTTCATTATAATTCTGTTTAAAGATTAAGGCTGACGTATCCTTCTTTTGCAGCCACTGAAGCATTTTCTGGCTCTCTTGATATTATCTAGATTTTTCTTTCAATGATGGATGTTCGAGGTTATGTTAACTGAAACGTAAAAAAATATTGCGTTAAAAATTCGTGTAATCGATCCATTAGCAAATAATCCAAATTTAAATCAAAACGAACATGATCCACTTAAAACAAGATTATAACTGCCATTAAAAAAAAACCGGTCAAGTGCGAGGGTTCCGTACAGATTTGTAGGTAAAAATGTAATCTACTTTACGGTTTTCGAATTTTTTCCTTAACTTGTGCTACATGACATTGTGTCTTGCCAAATTTCATGATTCTAGGTCAACGGGAAGTACCCTATAGGTTTTGATTCTCTTGCCACTCTTGCGAGTGTCAAAATATGCGGCCTAAACGGCACATAAACGCCCGTATCTTTTGATTGTGTTAACTTAGAAGTTTGATTTTTTCACTGCTTCAAGGGATTGCAACCCTGAGTATTTTCATAACTCCACGCGTTCCTGAGAAAAAGGGTCTTGGCAGAGGGACAGACAGATGGACAACAAAGTGATCTTTTAAGGGTTCGGTTTTTCCTTTTGAGTTACGGAACCCTAAAAATCGACCTTGTAATATTTTAATATGAGTTTTATTGGCACTACGCCAATTATTATTTTATGTATTTATATTCGTACAACTGGTTTGTGTTGCTGCGTGTTGTTTTTTCTCCTTACGTAGGTATGTAAACGTAACAATTTGATGTTAAGTACGCAAAACTTAACTTGCAAGCATTACGATATTTTTTTACAACTAGATTTCAAATTCTTAACACCGTTTTTAATAAAGACATTGCCTATCAATTTAAGATTCGCAATTTTTGAAGTGGAATAACGCCATCACGAACTCAGAGCAACAGTGGGTAGCTACTGGGAATATCAACAAACGCACGAACTTCTCTTTACCAGCGACATGAAGGTTATTCACCTGACATAAGTAGTCATTTTACATATCACGGACGTGGTTTGTAAAATGAATAGCTAGTAATAACACAAATAAAAATCGATGAATGAACATTAATTAACAAGTGCATGCAAAGGAAGTAATAAACTTTGCTATACGGACCGTACACATATGCCTAATTTTAGACAAACGCCAAGTGCGCTTAAGAGGCTTACAAGACCTAAACGCAAAAACGCAAGTTTTAGAAACAATAAAAGTATATGATCGACTATAGTACACAAAATCAGAAAAATATATGATATTCTTCAGGATATATGCTAGATAGATAGTGTGTTGAAAACATAATAATACAACTAACATGGTACGATAGAAAAAAATCATGAAGATACCTCTAAAAACTTTATTTTTACAAGAAAAACCATACTAATATACATACAATCATTCTGTTTTTTTGTCAGATTATTCTACAAGCAACATGCTAAAATACTAGTGTTTTAGTCCAAACAATAGATTTTTTGTAAAATTTAAATAATTAAAAATAAAAAATTACCAGCGTTGTTTCATCGCACTTCTCTTTTTTTTCTATGCAGTCCGACAGTGACCCTTAAAAAAAAGCCCCTTAAGGGGGAAGCGCCAAGGAAGCCTGTAAAATTAAAATTTTCTTACGTTTTTAGCAATTTGCAGGTCAGTGTTCATAATGTAACTACCTATTTCATGAAATAGTCATTGAATATTGTCATGTACCTAACTTAGAGGGTTGTATTGATGATTTTAATGTTTATTTTTATGTAAACACATACTTGTTACGTTCGCGAATTACCTATATTTTGTTCAACATAAAACCTGACACTGACCTGCAAAATGCGAAAAACGTAAGAAAATTTGAACTTCGTGGGCTACCCTAGAGCTCCCCCTTAAACCGATGTCTTAACTCATAATGGGAAAGGGAAACTTGTCATAACTGTGTAAGGCATTCTCGTAAGTTTGTACAATTTGCATAATAGGGTCACTTTTTCCTTGTTGAGTTTTCGTATAGCCATAAAAATACGGGCTGAGCGGAATAAGAAAAGGTGTTTCAATGACTACAACAGCTAAGGAGCAAGAACAGTCATAATTCAGTGAACTAAATGAAAAAAACCGGCCAAGTGCGAGTCGGACGGGCACACGATGGGTTCCGTACCACACGGAAAAAGACTCGTTTCTTGTACAGAGGCCCACATTAATGTTTACTAAGTTCATTTTTATTATTTGTGGCCATAGCGGCAATAGAAGTACACACTCTGTTTAAATTTCAACTGTCTACCTATTACGGTTTATGAGATACAGCCCGCTGACAGTCAGACGGACGGACAGACGTCAGCGGAGGTGTAGGGTTGCGTTGGGTTCCTTTGGGTACGGAACCCTAAAAACTAGTAAGGAAATCCATAATTAATTACAGAATAAATAAATTAAAGCTGCTACTGTGAGGTTCAGCCTTCTACATTCTATTTACGCTATGACGGGGAAAGTGTACATAGTCGCTTTTTCCTCAAATGAAAATGAGTTATTTCCCGTGATTAAAATAACTCTTATCTGATAAATAGTTTTCCGCGAACTGTGGTTGAATGACATTATAAGCTTGTGCAATTAACGCCACTCTGCACTGTGGGTTACATGTCTAGGTATAGGTGTTTGGACCCAAGGTCTAAAGCACGCGCCCCACTGCCGACTAAGGAGCAACTAGCTATCAACGATTTTCTAGCTCCAGAAACGTAAAAAAAGATTCTGGGTTCCGTGTAAATAAAAGAAATACAGCATTATATCAATAGTTGATCAAATGATCACTGACTATGCACACCGCCGTCGGCGAGTACTCGTTTGATGCAGCGACAAGAGTTATCAAAGAGGAGCGTCGCTTGGCGGACAAAACACTCGCTGAGAGAATCTCGCTTGGTACTACACATAACCGCGAGTAATCTCTCGTCGCCGTCGCGCAATCGTTGCTCATTAACTCGTTTTTAATTGCTATCTTTACTCGCTTCTCGTTATTCGCCGGCGGTGCGACAGGTGCCTAACGCAGCCCATTATTTGCATCTGTCACATTTGTGTTCTCATAATGTTAAAACAATGGTGGACCGAATAAGACCAGTGTGTACATGGAAATTGAACCTTATTTTGTTCTATGTCTACTTCCTAATGTAGATTTTATTTTAAGTGCATTTTCATTTATGCTGATATAGAAAAGCTGAAGAGTTTGTCTGTTTGTTTGAACGTGATAATCTCTGGAACCACCAGTCGGTTTTGAAAAATCTTGCAATTAATAGCCCACTTCTTGAGGAAGGTTAAGGCCATTTCATGTCAAAGAGAAAAAAATAAAAAAAATCGCTAAGCGAAAACGAAGTAGGTAAGCGGGCGGGCGATGCAATGCTACGGGGGCCGAGGGACTTTTATAAAAATGAGTATTTATCTTACTACTTCCACGCGAACGAACAACGGGCAGAAACTGGTGTTTAGATATTGGTGTTTGTACCCAAGGTGTAAGTAACGCAGTGTATTATTTGCATCTGCCACATTTTGTATTCTCGTATGTTAAAACAATCATGGGTCTTATGCTGTAGTGTACCCATGGAAATTGCTCCTTCATTGCGTTGCCTTGCTGCACTGCAGCAAAGCACATGCTTCTGTCAGTTATCTCACTATTCTGAGATTTACAGACTTCCAGGAATAGTGTGTAATTCAAAGCCGCACTATGTCATGTCACACCAGGAAACGGCGCACCTTATTTTGTTCTATGTTGTATTATGCAAGGCGTAAACACTAGTTAAATCTTCCTAATGTATAATAGCTTCTATGCGTATTTTTATTAGGTACAAAATAGATTAATTAACAAGCATGCTTAGCTTCTACTTACATAAATATTCTATATACACGGGTTCGGATGGCAACGGGACCCTACTACTAAGGCTCCGCTGTCCGTCTGTCACAGGGCTGTATCTTTTGAACTGTAATAGGTAGACACTTGAAATTTTCACACAACATGTAAGTTCTACTATCAGACCTCTATAACAACAAATAATAAAAATAAAATATAGTAAAAAAATTAAAAGGATTATTCATTTTGTTTCGGTAGTATTTAAACGTGTGACTGTAAATTAAAGTTTTAAGACAAAAATAATAATTAATGTACGTTATAGTATAGTATTACTAAGTGAGCGACTGACTGCGAGTGACGAGAAATCAACAAAACAGCAACTTACAAACATTAATTTGAGTTACTTAAAATACAAAATGAGAAGCTTTATAATATTTGAGCGACCTAATATTTGTTTGAGTGTCAACGTTACGTCCTGCATTTTTTTCAATATTTGGCAAATGATTTATTTATACTGAGCGGCATTTTATCTTAAATATCATTTTATAATACATACATTTTCTAAACCAGTCACAGTCATCATGACGGTATTTCGGCTCTTGTATCCTATGTCGACTTTGCTTAAAGTGAACTTTTTAAGTTTTTAGTAGTTCGTTATGTAAAACCTCCATTGGAAAAATCGTCTCTATCTTAATATTGAAGTTGCCCTCTCTATTACGTATTTCTAGTCGCTCACTTAGTAATTTAGTCGCACGGCTAGAATTTTAACATCTGAATTGGATTAATCACAACCCACTTTTTGTAAGCTCGTTCTGGATTTTATTATCACCTAATCAATATTCGTCGTTAGTTTAGTTAATTTTTTGCTTACTCAAATTTATATCGCTCAAGTTATTAAAACATTATCTCATCGTTTTATAATTTCCCATTTTTTTTACTTTATTTTGCCATACATAAAACTTGTATTTTTTTTTACTAAAGTATTTATTTAAAAGGATCTGTATAGTGTTAAATTGTACGGTCGTACGGAACCCTTCGTGGTCGCTTTTTTAAATGCGGTACGGTAAGTTATAATTGGGCTTGAAATTTTATATCGCATTATTTATATAACCAGGATAAACATTCCCCGATGTTTGTGTGTAGTAGAGCGGAGAACGTGACTCCCGGTTTTAGTAAACAAACAATGTTTGTATTGTAATTTCAGCAGGTGGACTTTCTAGGCACGTTTCTGTGCTTGAATAACTTGGAAAAAATGTAGGTACTCGCTATGAGCTGACGGCAAAGCTTCAACTTATTTTACTCACTTTGTTCAAAATATATCATGTCAATCCGTAATGAAAAATAGAAAAAAAAAAACAGTAGCACTCCAGGAGTACCGACAGAAGTGAAAACGAAACACAGACAGATTACTTTGCCATCACTCACTGACATATCGGATATACATTAAAACCGAGTACATCCAGAGGACAGCCGAACACATCCGGAGCGGGTATTTTTTTAATCGTCTTATTAACAAAACTCGCGCGGTGTCGCTTACGGTAACAGTGGCGCGAATTCAATGGTTTTTTCCCATCTCGAAAAATGCCCAACGCGCCTAAAGAAGTTTTCGCTTCAAAAATCAAGGTAATGTAAACTAGATTGTTTGATATTTTTATAATTTTATCAAAGTATTCTTGAAAAATCATAAGGAATGTATTATGTTTGTTTAATAGGGTGACTTAAAAAATAGCGACATATTCTCATTATAATCATCAACACAGAGAAAATAAATGTAATTTCAGGATATCCATTCATGAACAAAAAATTACAACTAAAACATCTCAGATAAGTGGCGCAGTCGCCTGACCTTACAGGTCAAACTAACCGACGCACGGAGACGAGACGAGACGTCCAAAATTCTTTCACGTCCACATCCACTAGTCACGGTTGTAATGATTTGTGGTATCTATCTGCCTTTGCTTTACCGAACAATCATGTTTATTCCAAATTCCGGAACTGTTTTTGTTACGTTTCCTTACGTCTACTTCAGAGTCGCAGGAACATTTAAACTGATCGCAAATTCAATGAAAACTTCATGGAAATTATTCTACCAGAAACGCGTCGCACCGTCGTCGCGTCGCGTCTGTTTGCGGGAGCATTTAAATGGGCAATTCAATATGATGACACCGACAGATTCTTGGCAAATCTCCTTCCTTAGAAACTCGTTAAGGGCTTTACTAGAGATCTAATAAAGGTTTTATTAGAATGGCCATTTAATGAAGTTTTATATTTGGTTTCATATCAAGCAGTTTCGGTAGTTTAGGACCAGCTAAAAGCCCAGAATCAAAACACACATAAAGTAAAGCTACCTACAGAGGACTAGCCTAATATCAACGTAAAAGATTTTTCAAAAACGTCTAGTTCTGAACTACATCCAAAGGGCACTTTCTGTAATTCAACCACAATAAAACTGACGGTTTCGTCATCTGAATGTTACCATATGCTACTTTCAGCTCTTGTGAAGATAAAGGCGAAACACAAATAGCTTCAGGACGTTACCCTTGTCAACGCTAGCTTTTCACTTACCTAAGTTATGGTCCTATTGTTCTAAATGCCGAGCGAGTGCCGTCCTGCCGCAAGGCGGGGTATTTATCCTGTTCTTACTCCTTTGCACCAGCTAATAGCAAATCATTAAATTTCAACTTTCTACTTTATTAATGACTAACAATATTCCCCTATCCAGTCTTACTAAGGCGTATCGTTTACGCAGTAACTGGGTTGTGAAGATCACAGGAGCAATTCTGGTCATTTTAAGAACGACGTTCAGTCTGATCTCAGTCCCAATCTGACAAAAAACCTCTATTTGCCTACATTTTTGACAAAATTTTGACATTTATTTGTCGCCGAGATCTGCGTCTAATTTTTGAACGTTTTAAATTACCTACGAGAATTGTCCTTCTGATAGGCAGCCAGCTAAAATGCTGGTATTCAGCTGCATCCGGTTAGACTGGAAGCTGACCCCCACATAGTTGGGAAAAGGCCAGGCAGATTGAATTTCCTCCGATTCATATTAACCAGCCTGATATCCTGTATTTCATTGTAATAGCATTTGTACGCAAAACATTGGCTATATAATATCTTTGCAATATGTTGAAAATGTTTGAGAAGCCTCGCGTTCGTTACCCTTTGTCATATGGATACGCCAAAACAATGCTGTGATTTATGTGTTCATGGTTTGCAAGTTTGCTCGGTTGCACACCTACTTGTGTACAAAGGTACGAATGTACATACAATAAATTACGTTTAGGCCAAACTGTCAGCTACGCGGGTTAGCCCGATATTATCAAAACTTTCAAAACAAAATCTGACTTCGAAGCTGAGAGGAAAAAAGTTTGTCTATACTTGTGTTGGTGAAGATGAAATACCGGGAAAAGGAAATGTCCTATCAGTGTTAGGCTGGCCATTAATTCACAAGAGCCCCAAATTAGAAAATCCTTTTCAACGAGAGCCGTTGTAGACTAATGTGCATAATTGGACCCTCGACCGTGGACAATCGCTAGCAAAATGGGGCCCATCCCAAGTTTTTGTAAAGCGAGAAGTGGACAGGCTTCGTTTAATTTAGAGATTAAAGATGTTATATTCATAATATCTACTGCAGTGCGAAATGGATATGCCAAAAATGCTTTGAAAAAAAGTTAAGCCTGATGATTACGAATATTACGATGTATCTGCAATTCAGTATGTAAGATTATCTCCATAACCACCAGAAAAACATTAAACTATCTCATAAAGTCTCATTATGACAGGAAGTTACGTGTGGTTGGCGATTCAACTTTATTCGGCTCGGCAACATCCCGGAGTTGAGGGCACTTTGCGTTCCGGAAGAGGCCATGTTGGACAAAGAGTAGCGAGGACGCTGAACAATCAAACTTAGGTCACTGATGTCCCGGATATCGAATTGAGAAATCAATATCGAAACGAAGCGTTTGGCAGGGAATGCAAGGATGCCATTTGTGAAATCGTGTTTTATGACACAAAACCGAATTGAAAATGCCAAGCTTTTATCATTTTGCTCGAATTTAATAATAAAAACCTCCTAATTAAGCAACGATGACTGGACAAACAAGTGGAGGACGACGGAATAAAACATTAATTAATTTCGTATTAGTGTCAGTTCCCACAGAAATTATACAGTTAGCGACACGTTAATAACGATAATTGGGCAGAAATTTGAATTTTACACATCCATAATGTACCTATACGAAATGAATTAGTATAATTACCCCTTTGTATCTTTGATTAATGTTGCAATTCAATTTTTAGAGGCAACTAAGAGACCAAACCAGTATAGCCAAGGCTAGAGATCGCCCAATTCCAGTCTATGTCTATCGGTTAAATTATTTAAAGTATGTCTACCATGACAATTTTAATGCCTTGCACTGATAAGAAGTATTGTCAAAGTCATGTATTTTAATAGGTCTTGCTCATTAAGGTCTTGGGAACAAAATTGAGATTGTAATGATACACGTAATGTCTCGTCGAGGTCGTCCCAGATCATCTTAATAAGAGGCCGACTCCGTACAAACCGTTTAAGTATCGTGTTTGCGAAGCGTATTTACCTTGATGACCTGTTACGCAGAGTCAAAGATCATGGGTACCTACGCATTTACGCAATCTCAGCAGGATTTTGGCATCTTGAAATGAAATTACAGTACCTGATTTCAATTATGAATTTGTTTGTACGGAACAAACAAATTCATAATTGAAATCAGGTACTGTTTAAAATATTTACAGTTACACGAGGAAGTAATTGCATCGTAAGTGAAACATTAAATTTTTCGCAGTCTACGCGATAGCTTTAAATTAAATTCGACAAATTTGATCATCGAGGGATACTGCGCACAAGAGAATTCATAAAGCAAACTCGAGGTCAGAATGAACAATGGTTTTTTTAATTAAAATTTAATGTTGCTTGACTTTTTTTGTATGTTCAAGAGGTTCTCAATCTAATCCGCGTAGTATCGTTTTTTTATTAATAAGTTTTAGTTGTTGTAAGTTTTAATTTAGTGTTAGTGTCAGCAGAATGTTGTTTACATTGTACTTCAGTATTCAGTAACAGATAACCAGACGCTTCGGCCGAGCCCTTTCAGTCACGCCGCCATTCGTGACTAACATTGATGTGGCTTTTAGATAAGCCTACGATATTATTTACACGGAGAATTTATTCTTTAGACCGTTTGGTCCACGATAAAATAGAATAAAGCCGAGATTGTAAGAATCTTGTAAGATACAGACTACAGTGATATTTTATGGTATTTATTTCAAGTTCAAGAGTAAGAAATATTACGTAGATACCAAATATTTTCTCGTCTTGCTTAGTGATTTGTGGAGCTGCAGAGTGAATTTGCAAAACTAAATCTTCGATAAAGTTTACTGCAGAGGACTTTCTTAGTAGTGTTTACATTTATCTAAAGACATATAATATCGTTTTGGGAGGATAAATAATCATTGGGGAAAACACTCGCACTAAGCAGCCAACAAGGATCGGAAAGGGGCCATTTGTTTCGCAATAAAGTCGTCTTGCCCCATCTGCACAAATGAAAGGTCAGTAGATGGCCAGACCTTAATTAAACTCAACGAATTCGTAATCCAGTCAGCTCGTTCTTATTAAGAAAATATCAAGAACTTCTACCAAGAAACCGTACTGTAACGTAGTAAAAATGTTACAAACTTTGCCTGTTCCTTATTAGTTTATTAGTCTTCAAGTTGTAGTAAGAAAACTTCATGAAGTCACATTTGTAAAAGTACTTGGAAAGACTGTACACTTGCTTCGCCTGAATAAATTATGAAAATGGATGGAAGCATTTATGAGCGAGGCATGATGAATGAGAGGGTATTCCAAAAGAAAACAATACTTTTAAGGAAAAAGGTCGACGTACTGATGATGACGGAGATCTACGTAGTAACGCTGCATATTATGTGTTGTATGTTTGTATTGTATCATTATACATAGTAAAGTCCATGCCGCTTACCTTACGATGGTAAAAATATATTGACAGCAGGGTGTACTTACCTGAAAACAAAATGTTTACGTTAGCTACATAGTTGGATAAAAATAAAAGAGCATAAGAGTCCGGATCAAAAAAAAGAATAGTCTTAAAATAAATGGGCTTTTTATTGTTTTAGCGGTTGCACGAATTGTTTCAGTATGCAGGCGGTAACAATCGAAATGTTCAAGTAGGTTGACCCCTCTACATGCAAAGGGCTGCGGGATCGCTTTCAATATTACCTCCGTGTCACTTATCCCGTTGACATTGGGCATAATTTCGCTTGGAACATTAAGTTAGATCCTGGTACAAATTGTTTACGAGAACGAAAAGGCCAACAAGTTCGACCATTGTGGTCAATAACGGATAATTGAAAAACGCTTACAAATTCGATTGTGAAGTCATGCGAGAATATTTCTTATGATTTACGATTGGGTGAGGTTAAAATACCGAGGTAGGTTATTCTTATTTTGGCAGTTAAATATTGCCGTTTCTTTTTTGCCAATGTAAACGATGTACGATCCGGATTTCACGACGCGGCGACAAAGAGAATGTGTAATTAGAGTAATTACAAGCACGACGACGAACTTTTCGATTATGTAGGTACTTAATTAGAATGTTTTACAACAGACTATCCAATAAAAATGCGGGCCCAGAATACAATTACGTTTAATTCTAATCATCTATCAATGGAGCATTGTGGCGCCCGCGCAGTCGGGCGTGAAAATGTAAACCGATCGGAATAGGAATGCAACGATAAGTGAATAGGGCCTAATTAAACGAGGGCCGTTGTTAGATAATAATGGTCGACGCACTGTAGGTCACGAAGCTAAGGGTCCGTGATGCGATCGCGCTTTTGTTCAACAGATGTTCGCTCACACATTGGATGCAGATGCTTGCGAACTGTGACAGATTTGGACATTGATACTGATTCGCCTTTGTGCTCTTCACCTGCTTTTCGCTATAATGTATTAAAATTAAAAATAAACGCTCGGGCTAAAGCAAAAAAAATGCCTAATGGATTTTACACAAAACAATTCAAGTACAGGTCTATAAAAACACGTATTTGAAAATTATGTATTCATGAGTTCATGATGCACGCTTTTGTAGAATGACGTCAGTGGTGCATGGGGGAGGTGAGACGACATCTGGCGTATATCAAAAAGCTATTTTAAAATGATAAGCCTGATAACATCGAATCCATATCACTAATGCACCGCCCTGTGCGTTAAATTACAATTACATTTAAGTCATTACGCTGTGATTACTATTATTGTATACAGTCGAGGGGAGGGTAGTAGGATGAAAGGACCATTATTACATCCTAAACGTTTTATTTCTGCGGTTACATCGGCACGTGTCGTAGAAATAAACGGATTTTAATTGCGACCACATGCATTTTATATTTGGTCGTGTGAAATTGACGTGACAACTTTCGTAAGGAAGACTTTTATGGTCAAATACACGAAAAAAGTAGCCATTCGCTGACGATACAATCTGTTATGAAAACCCGTCTGGACAGTAATGTGAGGTAAAACGTGGATACTAAGTGCCCCAGTGAAGTCACCGGTAATTTCAACCGTGCCTAACTGACCGAAACGGATGAGCGTGAATAAGGAAGAGCCCGCACATCACGAATACATTAAATTAAATTAAAAAAAACTACGGTATTAATGTCGTTCTAAGCTGCTCTAATATCATTAGGCGTGTTACGAAAAATGGAGTGTTTTCGTAATTAAATTTAACGTCTAATGTTTGAAACGAGCTGATTAACGTTTTCAAAATTGGTTAAATGTTTTGACGTATTTAAATTTATTAAGCGCCAACTGTATTAAATTAATTAATTAATGCCTTGCGTTCACATTATATGTTGTTGCTCTGAAGCACGTGTTACGAGCAGCTGTTGTAATAAAAAGCAACAAAATATAAAAGTTATTGTGTCGACGGCTCTGTGTATTATTCGCTAAACACAATAATATATACTTTATCATCTGTCGGTAAAGCGCGATTTAGATTATGTTTTTATCTCGCGTTTCATGTAGACACATGCCACATGGTCATCCTTTTGTAATGGACGTAATTGTGCTCCCAAAAAGTACCCCAAATTGAATGAATATTATTCAATTTAATAAGCAGAAAGCAAGAAAATCTACAATGTTTGCCAATAAAAATCTAATTCAGAAAGTTAAGTAAATTGAGTAGTACTTCTACTGAAGATAATCGTAGCTTTCAAGACCGCTACAAAACTACGTACATACCTACTATGAGCATCGCAGATACGAGATGTTTTTTAGAAATCTAAATCAAGTAATAAGATGTTTACTCATATTGATGGCGGGTCCCGGATTGAAAACGCTCACGTATCATAAATTCATATAATACACTTCTAAATAATATTTACAGTTTTAATTAAACTGTCAAACAATGCAATTTTATCGCAATCGTAAATGCAATCTCATTATTATCTTCTATTTTTACGAGGGGTCGATAATAATACCAAGGAATTACAAACCATATGGATGAGCGCAATGAATCTATGAATGAAACTGGCATGTGTTTGAGTGATCTTTTAAACGGTAATAAAAACGTTACGTTACGTTTTATCCAAATTTGGTCTATCCATCTGTCACGTTTTATTACGCAACCACTTATATGTATGTCGTCATAAGCGAGAAATATACTTCAATAAATTACCAACTAAATTAATTCAATTTATCGGCGTAAAGATACGAAAGGACGTCAATTAAATGTTTAAGAACTTAATTATCGCTAAAATAATAGAGAAACCTGAACAGTAAATTATTAATGTACGGGGAAATTAATACAAACAGTACTATGATATGACCGGATCGGTGAATTTTCCAAATTACGGTAAACGTCGTCACGTAGACATCCAAATGTTAAACCTAATATTGTACTTATTTATTGAAGAAACGGGGCAGAAACTTTCCTAATCATAACTTGAATTCAATATAGTAGATCCCAGGACAAATGCCTCTGGCTTCGAATCTCCCCAGCAGCGCAGCGTCCCAAATTCGGTTCGTCCCTCGAATCTTAAAGGAGCGCGTTTATTTTCCGGATGGTTAATTCTGTCAGTTATATTAGAAGATATAAAGTTTGAGATGTTATTCGTACAGAGTTTAGTCCTATTTACATCATCATCTGCCTAGCCTTTTCCCAACTATGTTGGGGTCGGCTTCCAGTCTCACCGGATGCAGCGGAGTACCAGTATTTTACATGGAGCGATTGCCTGTCTGACCTCCACAACACAGTTACTGGGTAATACGAATATACGATACCCTTTGGTAAGACTGCTACCTATTTACATTTCAATTCATGTTTGACTTACTACGGAAAAAGCAATAGTTGACCTAATAGAAGGTTCTAATGGAGTATTAATTTCTCTTTTCTAATCCATTTTCCGTATTAACAACCTGCCTTTTAAAAGGTACTGAAAGTTTTAGAAATTTAATTAAGACGCCGATAATGTGTTTGCCCCCAGCGTTCCGTCGATTGAGTTTTACTATGCCATTACCCGTGGCGAACAACGCATAAAACGCATCACTTTGCATGGGAAAAACAACAAATAAATTATCTTAAAGGGGCACTTGAAGAACAATTTATCTAAAGTTCTAGTCTCTAATAATTCACTGTTATGGCTATGTTGGCAAACAAAAGCAAATGCGGAAGAGTAGTAAAGTTGGTCGATGTTATAATATTGTTTCCTTGTGCCGTAGTCCGTAGTCGCGGAGGGCGAACGAAAGCTTAACTTTACCTTATTCACTCAAAGCACGAAACGCGAGTTAACCGCGTACATTGTCTTCGTGTTCAAGTAACGCGGACTAATGTGTCTCACCGTCACCGTTACGCTACCGGCTGTAAGATTGTCGGTACGCGGTTGGATCATATTTGACGCAAGACAAACATTCCGCATTATTTAATATAATAAAGCCATAGGGAAGGCGTGATTTAGAACACGGAACGTGAGTCTGGACGCCATTGTTTTAGTGCTTTTAATGCTCTGTATTTTATTGTTCCGGCTTCGAGTTATGAGTTACACCGACACGACACCGTGTTCAGCTTTCTGCTTTGTTTTAAACTATTAGTCCTTAGGCAGTGTTAAAAAAGCTCTGTATTGTTTTTACGTGACAATGGGTAGCAGATGAAAACATCGTAAAAAAATAACGATTCAGCTTCTTTCAGCATTACAGATGGAGCAGCTGTTTGAAGGAGTATCACATATCGGGCCTCCCCGAAATGCGAAGACAATTTCGTCTAAAAATAAAAAGTAAAAGTGTGTATGAAAACAAAAGTTTTATAGCCAGTTAGATAGTACGTGACAGGATAATGTGTTGCAATGTGAATGTGGCGCCTAGCCTTATATGGTTAAGTGAACCATTGGGTTCAAGTTCGTATGGACGATAGGATCGCGGTGGGTGTTTGTTTTGTTGTGACGTGAGAGCCGCGGGCGCCGGCAGCGTCTATGGTTCTAGAGGTGCTATTATAAAACGTGGAAATATTGTTACTTACTGAAAACGGCAGTATAATTTTTTTATGGAAGTGGCAACATTTACCTAATTACAGAACTGTGCAGCGCAGTAAGAGCGTCTGACTGTAAGTCAAAAAGGTTATGAAGATTATTTGACCACAATTAATTTTTGGGCCCGAATTAATTTTATTAATTAAGGTTTGATTTTATTCGATCGATTGCGTTTATAATAATCATAAAATATTGAATATTAAAAATTACATTAGCATTAACTGGCTTTTTATGATAACTTGCCACAACAAATTAAACAGATACCATCTACCTATATGCATATAAAAACTTCGGCTGGTTATAGCAATCGTTGTATGTCCGTCATCAAAACCATTCAAACATGCAATCAAGCCAACAATAAAAGTCAAGCAACTAATGTTTAGAGGTCCTTATAAGGACCAAAGCAGTCATCATAAACCTTCGTTTAATTGATAGTGCACGACCACACCTCAATAATTAATAAGTTGAGGCCACTAAAAAGAATGGTATTCATATTCTAATCACGCCCAATCCCTTCCAGCTAATCTTCAACGATTAAGTCCTCAATAGCGCCGCACCGTATCTGGTTTCTATATCCGAGTTGTTGAAGAGGCAATGCGGTACAAAAATTCGACAGAAAGTCGGAGTAATGCCATACCGGTTTGGCCCGTGTAGGCGTGTGTTCTCTAGATTACTCTCTGAGTAGACTTGTTCAATTGGTGGCTTGGTGGAGGCGCCCTAAAATATTTTCGTCTTATCGAATTTGATTTATGAACGCTCCAAGCGTCTTAAGGACAAGAATACCAAGATACTTATCGACGAAGTTCTTATTGTGAATGGAGTTTCTATTTTCGTGTGTTTAAAGGAATATGCAAACAAACCGGCGTTTATTTTTACATCGCTGTGGAAGAGTGAATTTATATGATTGTTTATCTTTGAGTCTCGTAAGGTGATTTACATCTGCTAATTATTGAGTGGCAATCTGGTTTAGTGTGGATTCGATTGTTTTCTTTTTTTATTAAGATACTGTCTATTTCAGATTCCTTTACTAGGTCATTCTACAGCAGTCTACACACCAAACCCGCCGACCCGCCGACACAGCCCGGCGGCTTGATGTCCGGCTTTTATTTCAAAAGAATCATGTCGGCGTCTTGTACCCGCGCGTGTCGGCGGGTCATCATGTCGGCGGGTCGGCGGGCTTGGTGTGTAGACTGCTTACACCAGACAAAAACCAGCAGCCAACAGCGCAGCGGCGGCGCGGGCGGGGGTTCAGTGGCCAATCTTGAAAACAAAGATGTAGCTTGAAAACAATGATGTAGGTACATCATTGTTTTCAAGGTTGGCCACTGAAAACTATCCCACAGATTATTTTCATTTTCTAGCCTAATTTTTTCATCTTTATCTACCCAAAAATAATATTATTATATTGATATAGATTTATAAGTAGCCGATTCTTATAATTTACGTAGCGTTATTGGTAAAAATTAAGACTTGTATCTTGGCCAATAATAAAGCCAAGACCAAGCTTTGCATAGTAGACCCTCCCATGTGGACTTCCATAGCTTATAGCTACTTAGCAATCACACAGGTAAAATTAGCTAAGCTTGGCAATAAAAAATGCTACCATCGGTAAGCAAAACGTTTCGTTTTTACCGACTTCAAAAAAAAGGAGGTTATCAATTCGACACGTATGTACCTATGTAATATTATTGGAACTGCATTATATTCACATATGACAATCTATTAGGGCTTCCAAAAAAATATACAAAATTTTATAGATGTATGTTTGTCCACGCATTTCTCCGCAACTATTCGGATCGTGACCATTTTTTTATTGGCTTAAATTTACTTCAACTTAGGGAACAGTGCAAGTTTCATCAAAATCGATTCAGTAATTTTCAAGATATGGACTAATACGTGTAAGTGTGACGTCCTCGCGTATTGATACGAGCTACGGGTGTAGTGTCCAAGAGAAAACATCTGAAAACCTTGGTCAAAACCTAGTGCAATTTTTACAACAAAACTTACAGAAATTAAAGTTAGGTAGTACCTATTTCATAATTTTGAGTTAATTCCTTTTTGAAGTCGGTTTAATTTTTACCTGACTGCGCCACAAGGAGGGTTATTTTAACCGAGCATTAGAAGAACGTGTCCATTTGCACTAAATCTTAAAAGTCAGTCAATATATTCAGTACTAATGATACAGACTCCTTAATTAAAACATGAGCTATGTAGTCCGTTCGCTTGTGTAAACAACCCTTAAGTACACCTTGAAAGAACATTTTAACAGAAGCACATGTTTTTTGTTTTTTATTTGTTTGTAACACTCTCATTAGAAAGTACAGACGTATTTATTGTTATGTTTATAGTTTTTAAGCTAAAAATAAAAGGAGTTTTAATGAAGGGCGTGAAAGTATGCTTTACTTCGGTTCACACCTTCCCCGTGTAATGTCCTGAGGTTTGATTACCTTAAGGAGCATGTTTCAACTATTTTTGTTCAAATTTAGGGTGCCACACACGAAATTTGTACCATTTTCTAAGAAATTACAGTTTCCATTATGTTGGCGGGGTATAAATAAACATGGGAGATTGGTTTCTAATTCTATAACAATCTGTTCTGTTTTCTAGTTTAGACAAATTGGATGTTTGGACGACGGGAATGATGACAGGTTTTTGTGTTTTTTTAGTGAACAATGGAAGATAATTACTATTTAACCCAAGTTAATACAAAAACTCGTTGCAACTTATAGATATTAAAATTCTTGTAGAACTTCAACTTGGGAGTTTCCGGGGTTTCCCAAACTAATAGTGAAGGGTCTATAGAACAAGCGATATTCTATCAGCGATAACGATCGTGCAAAAATGAAAAATGTAGATATTGGATGGCTTCTGTCAACAGAAATATCAAACGCTTTGATGCGATAGCCATTTATTTAAGCCTTCTTGGCCTTACCAAGGTTGCAGCTGTTATTTCTACACGGTTTATGATAGTTTCTTTGGGCCTCCGGGAAACTCATGACGTAGTCTTTATAAATAAATAGCCTAGTTCAGTTATATTTCATTCACAGTCGTAGTTCAAGAGGCTATATTTTATAATACGAGCGTAGGAGTGTCGGAAGAGGTGTGTCGTCAACATGCGTCTGACCTCAAGCTGCCCACGCACATAACTGTACACATACGCCACACTAAAACTAAAAATACCCATGTAATTGTATACACAAATCCTATGAACGTTTTTATAAGACGCGACTCAAGAAGCACCCAATAAACTCTCATAAACCATCATACATCAATTTAGAATCATAAAGTCATTTTGAATAGCTTACATTATTCACAAGGCCGGTTCTACACTAACAAAGGACAAAGTAATGACTCAATGTATTCCACCTGTGATTAAAATCGATACAACGATCAGCTTTAGTACTTAAAATATAATTATTATAAATGGCAATATAAAAGTAATGATGGACTTAAATGAAGAACTGAAAACTTGAATGACAAGATCTGAAACGATGCGATTACGAGAGGCTATAATGCAAAGTAATGAATGACGTAAAAGGATTTTGAGACTTACAGGGTGTGGCGAACGAACTTTAAGAAAGAACAACGGTGCGCCACGGCACCTCGTAAACACTTATCTTACATCACACGTGAAAATTTTCCTCAGATTTGTCACATGATGAGTGAGCTACTGAGCTCATACAAGGATATTTGTGAATTGACGGCGTCAATTTCTTTAGAACAAAAAAATAACTATATACAGTATATTAAGTGATAAATATTTCTTTATATATAACTTATCTAATCGTGTTAGTTACATACTTGAGTAAACACATTTTCGTGATAAGATATCCATACAAATCTTTCACCTACATTTGAGTTACAACATATTGACGGTAAATTAAATAAGTACCCAACTTTTTCTTTCATCGGTGCATATTATACCTATGGGCAATAAAATACACTTGAAGGATCAATTTGCCCATCATGACGACGATCAGCAAGAGGTCAGTGATCTTGACAATGATGTCGAGTCGACCGATACCGACAACCATTTCCATTGATTTATTATTCACGTAGGTATTGCATTCAAAGAGATGTGTACTGTGAAAGGCGATAACAAATCAAAAACGATCAGAAGTATTTACCGGTCACCCATATTTAGTTATCAATTTATTACCAGACACAACGGAAAAAACCGTGTCTTAAATTGTATTTTTTCCTGGTCTATTGTGTCCAGTTTGAGAAGAATTAGGTCTTATTTCCTGCGGTAATTGTTGAAATTCGGATTGAAATTCACTTTTTGCTCGTTTCCTATTATTAACAAAAACGAATCGTTTTGCATACCAATGGTAGCATTTTTTATTGCCAAAATGGGCATATAAATATATTCGTGAGCTAATTGTACCTGTGATAACTACTTCCATATGCGAGGGTCTAATATGCAAAGCTGTGAGGTTTTTGCATCATTATTGCTAGAGATACAAGAATCTTCATTTTAACAAATAAGGGTACGTAAACTATAGGAATCATTATTAAGAACGGGTACATAATAATGTAATCATCATCTGCCTAGCCTTTTCCCAACTATGTTGGGGTCGGCTTCCAGTCTAACCGGATGCAGCTGAATAAAAGTATTTTACATGGAGCGACTGGCCTATCTGACCTCCACAAACCAGTTACTGGGTAATACGATAACCCCTTGGTAAGACTGGTTGTCAGACTTTCGGGCTTTTGACTACCCGTACCAGTCGTTACGGGTAGTCAGAAGCCCGAAAGTTTGACAGTTGTCAGAATCAACCGGGACCAACGGCTTAACGTGCTTTCACAGGCACGGAGAGGTATCGGTATGTAAAGATGGTCACCCATCCACAGACCAACCGCGGCAAGTGTAACCTAACCTGATCAATCGACCTGTGTGGCTGTTATTATCTAGCCACGGGCCCCTTTACGGGCACATAATAATGTAATGATTACAATAATATTTTTCTTGTTCGAGACTGACGGCTACATCGTATGAGTCAAGATCTGTAATGAAGGCCAAGGTGTCAAGTGTCGCTCACTACAGATGCATATGTGGAACGCTGACTGAATGTTTGCTTTCACTGGCTGTATGCATGCTCGTAACATTACACCGACCACCTAAGCGAGAGCCGAGATAGCTAAACCGGTGGGTGGATTAGCCATATACCTACCAAGTTTTTGTAAGAAATAGGGCAACTTAGTGTAAAACAAAAATCTGGACAATTTAGTTCCTGAATTCGTGACCTCGTTTGATCTAAAGTTCTAAACCATTTAACACCAGTAAATGACGAATTTGTACATCTACGTAAATTAGTACGGGGTATTTGTATTAACGAGGCGTGCACAGCGGTAGACCGAGATACGGGGTGCTATGTTCTGTTTATATTTGAACTAAGGGCCGGTCTGCCCACACCCTCACTCCCACGCCCCATTGTATGATGACGATCAAACTTATTTACATTACAATAAGACGGCTCGGTCGGCTTAGTTTAATGTCGTGTCATCTCCGTAGAATGTGCCTTCAGTGTTTGCCTATCGATAGTTTTCAGAGGGAATTTAATCAAAATAATAGCGTCGATTTCTGTAGAACAAGGAATTCACTATAATATCAACTAAAGTTGGTTGGACTATTGTGATAGAACCTTAACTAAACATAATATTATCCAAGCCATTATAACGTCACCATGCCTTATTTTGTAAGCGAGGCAGGAACTTGTAAGAAAATACGCCGTCATAATTTTCTTTTAATTACGATTCGGAGATATTGAAATCACAATCATTAAGTATATCCGTAATTTCGCATGCGGTAGGTAATACATTATTGCGAAATATGAGGTAAGCAAAAAAATAACAATTTTATAATGAAACAGAAACAACACACCTTAACTGAAATTCGATTCGTCCGACCGATTGTTTGTTCTTGCAATAAAATGTTCCTGCAACTTGTATGTCGGTTTCGAGCGATTAAGCGATGTACGTTTATGTAAAGAAGTTTATAAAGGAACAACACTTTAGAAAGAAAGAAAACGTATTTATTGCGACTCGTACAGGAAGATCACAAACTAAACTAAACACAGTAAAATAAAAATCCAAGTTATATTATAAAAGAAAAAGGTTTCAAAAGGAAAATGAAACAGAAAGTCCTAAACGAGGCCAAAAGGCTCCTATCTCAGCATGATTCTGCGACATTTACTTTATTCAGGTTCAATAAAAAGATTGGTATGAGGATGACGCCTTTGTCATAATTAAGTTGTCTGTCTGAACTCTCTGAAGCCGTTGCCTCGGTTGTTCAAAAAAAAAACTTCCAGACATTTTTATCTCAATAATGGAGATTTTTTGTTTTGATTAAATTACTTTTGACGTGACAACGTCTAATAAATCGATGAAGCTGGCTGCACTCACGAAAAAACATGACTCATGTAGCGTTACCTCGCGGCCTTGCTCTGTAGCGTTCCATGGCGGCTTGAAGTGCAAGCGAATATTAACAAATGCAATGCAACTATTCCATCAGTATTTTCTTATGACGTTGTCACGTTCAACTATCGTCAGTAAACCGACTTTACAGACAACCGATTTTTTTATAAATCTAAACCTAGTTGAATGCTACAATGTTTCCGGGTCATTATTCCTACTCAAGAATTTATGTTCGGAAACATTCATAAACAAAAAGTGTCGTTGAAATCGTTCCTTCACATTTACAGGACGAGATAAGGGGCGCAGGCAGCGAGAGGAAAACATTACCTATTTGATGTTTTGGAAAATACTGGGACAAGCAAAGTAATGATGGCAGCAGCGGTATAGCAGTCCAACGAAGGCCCGAAGGTAAACCGACGAAATATTTTCAAACAGGTGGTGGTTCTTTTAAGTTTAAGCAGCTGATTGTTGATAGCCTTGCCATTTAATAAATATGTGTAGGAATGTAAGTATTTTTTTTATTTTCTGGAAGAACAAGAAATGAACAGTTAATTTCTTTTTAAATTCAATTATAAAATTTTATAAATTCAAAGTATATCGTCTGGAAAAAAAATATGATAGACTAACAGATACAGACTAGCTAGAACCTTGTCTAAGACGTGGTCGAAATCGAAAGTTTTCAATACCTACATCTTTAAATTACTAAGTTCTATCAAAAAAAATAATGAATTAACAATAAGTCTAAATTATTACATACCTGGGTAAAAAGAGCAAAAAGTTACCCGAAACGATTGATCCTACAACAGAACACATTTATTTCTTTTTCCAATTTAGCGTGAAGGGCCCTTGCCCTTGTCAGTCGCAGAATCAAAAGACCGTTTAATCGATGTTTGTGTACATCTGTTACAGTACAAAAAATTCAGTTATCGGTAGTTCAATATCGAGTCATCACTACTAGGAACTGGGTCAAACCGAGACAGAGTTTATAAGATAATCGTTAAACAAACAATTGCAACTCGCAGCCGGTGGCTAGGTGTCAGAGTATCGAGTGACTGTGTCGTAATGCGATCGGTCACCAATCGATATCGGTTATCTCACATACTATTTGACTTACGATAAATAGCGGATGCAACGCGATGCAATAGCGCGTTCTATAAATATTTAATTAAAAGTGTCATTACGTAATCTTGAATTACGAAATGTAGTGCGCGTCAACAAACATTTGGCTTTTAACAAACGTAACTGCTAAAAAGCTTCATGATTGCGCAAATAGTGCCGACATCTGTTGTTGTAAAATGATAAATTGGAGTAATTAAGAAATTAACAACGATATTAAAGACAGACGTCGTAACATTAATCTTGGAGGGTAATATCGCTGCGCGGTTTAAAGGGCTTACAGGACCTAAACACAAAAAACGCAAGTTTTAGAAACAATAAAAGTATATGATCGACTACAGTAAACAAAATCAGAAAAATATATGATATTCTTCAAGATATATGCTAGGTAGATAGTGTGTTGAAAATATAATACAACTAATGTGATACGATAGTAAAAAATCATGAAGATACCTCTAAAAACTTTATTTTTACAATAAAAACCATATTAATATACATACAATCATTCTGATTTTTTGGCAGATTATTCTACAAGCAACATACTAAAATACTAGTGTTTTAATTTTTTCGTCCAAACAATAGATTTTTTGTAATTAAATAATAACTTCACATTTTGCAATAAATTACTAGCGTTGTGTCATCGCGCTTCTCTTTCTTTTTTATGCAGTACGACAGTGACCGCGCTTTAGGTCATGTAAGCCCCTTAAGGGGATTACACGACCTAAACGCAAAAAACGCAAGTTTTAGAAGCACTGTAAACAAAGTATATGATCGACTTCAGTAAACAAAATCAGAAAAATATGTGGTATTCTTCAGGATATATGCTAGGTAGAGTGTGTTGAAAACATAATACCTATATACTTACAACTACATAATTTGATACGATAGAAAAAAATCATGAAGATACCTCTAAAATCTTTCTTTTTACAACAAAAACCATACTAATTAATACATACAATCATTCTGATTTTCTGTCAGAACCGTTGATCAACATTATCTTTAAACAATTAACTTTTCATCCAAAGGCCTTTTTACCCACGAACGTTTCGCTAACATAACTCTACGTCAGTGAATGCTTAACCAACAAAATGTTTTGACCAATAACTTTTCACCCAAAGAACAAGGCCAATAGACACCGGGAAAGGTGAAAGTAAATAAAAGCTTGAAAAAATAAGAAAAAAATATGATTGTTTTTAAATACTATTGCTCCGCCCCGTGGGAAAGTTCACGTGGCGGGTCTAAGTTGGTTTACAAGCAATAATAATAAGACGTGGTTGACGGAGCCCCGCTTCGCGGGGCCTCTATTTCTGTCAAAAGGGATTAAAATAACCTAACCTCGGGGTGCCCTTCGCTCGCTTTGCTCTCTCACTTGAGCCGCCATCATTCCCTTCGAACATAACCTGTCCGAGTCGGGGTGCCCAAAGTCCCGAGCTCGCTTCGCTCGCTCTTGCATCCTAAGTTCTATTTGACATGGGTCAATTGTTCTTTGGGTGAAAAGTTATTGGTCAAAACATTCTGTTGGTTAAGCATTCACTGACGTAGAGTTATGTTGGTGAAAAGTTCGTGGGTGAAAGTCCTTTGGTTGAAAAGTTAATGGTTTAAAGATAATGCTGACCAACGGTTCATGGACCAATCGACTGTTCGTAAACCGTTTCAGTACCGATTATTCTACAAGCAACATACTAAAGCACTAGTGTTTTAATTTTTTAGTCCAAACAATAGATGTTTTGTAAATAGATAATTGCTTCATATTTTGCAATAAATTACCAGCAGCGTTGTGTCATCGTGCTTCTCTTTCTTTTCTACGCAGTCCGACTGTGAACGCGCTTTAGGTTATGTAGTTCCCATACTGGTAAGAATTAAAAGCCGAAACGTATGCGAACGTGTGTTATTAAGGTTCAAGTCCACGTGTCTGGACACACGCCACACGTCGCTCTCGGTTCAGTGGGCAACGTTCCCGCAGGTGGGCGACTAACGGTCGCTACACAATGCAACCGGTTGCAAGCGACAAAGTAGGTACACGCCGAGGTCTTAGCAAGCGTGGACATTTGCGCACCAACCTGCCTTTAACGGTCGGTGATGTAACTTTCAAGGGGTTGTCACGAATCGACTTAAATGCAACTGCTAAGGACTCCTGCTCCGATTAGTATTTATGGAATATCGCGATCGTATCAATATTATACACTTTACGCTACCTTAAGTACGGCAAAAAATAACACCTTATAGGTACAATTCGTTCTGCCGGAAATTAAGGACCGTAGGGTTTATTTTTTTACGTCTCACGAACAGAAAATGTGGAATCGGTATCACCGTTGCAACATTCATTTGGTATTTATATGATACGTTGTAAAAGTTATTGTTAAAAACTGACGATGCACGTGATTGAAATGCATGCATGTGATTTGAAAAATCGATGGAATACCTCGCCTGTCTCAAAATAATAAAACGCTCATGCAAGTTTCAAACACGACACGTAAATCAACAAATAGGGGTGGCTCACCCTTCTATAAGACTCGTTTTATGGCTTTTAATAATTTGGTGGGTAAGCTGGCACTGATTGTTGAACTAGCAGCTGCTCGTTGTTACAGGGATTAACGGAATAAATAACGTTTTTTTGATAACCAAGGTAAGTGTGGAAGTGATAAGATTAGGACGCATGTGTGATATTTACATTTTACAAGGTTCATAAAAGAACGGTTCTAAAATTAGATTATAAGTCACTAAAATGCTCATCAATATTCCATCTGAAGTCGTAAAGCAGTACCACGCAGCAATTCATATTGCAAGGCAATCAAAGGTATAACATGAAAATCGAACTTCAAAGTAGGTACTCTATAAATATATATCTATCAGTTTAATCGTCATTTACAAGTTTACAATAGCCCATGCGTTCAAAGTGTGAATTCATGATACTTCGACTTGTGGTTTAATATGTAACACAGCATTCACAGCTTATGCAATCCGTTCTTCGAATCCCATTCAATCGTACCTTTATGGGTCCTAGTCATTTTATCTCAGCCGGTTTGTAATGAATGAACGTGATATGAAGTTTCTTGCCCATAAACGGTCAATATGCGCGTTGGGTACAAAATCTTCTGCCGAAGTGCCGAAACCAGTAATACGGACGTAGCGCGGTGACAGGGTTCGTTCACCTAACCCGGCTAGCTTCCACTGCCTCTGCGAAATAAATCATCTGTTACATGATCTCCGGTACCCAGCAGCGACGTAACAAATTAATGAGCCGTACCTAGGGCAAATATCGCAAATCAGTCACAATTTGAACGCTTCATAAAAACTTATTATAATATGAGCTTGATTGCAGTAACTGCGGGCAACACTGTAATTACCGCTCCAGATGCAATTACCCGATACTTACGATGACTCTAATCACTTTCTTGATTTCCTGACTGCATGCCGTAATAGTGTAACTGATAACTCTGCATAGTCTCGTACTATTCCATTTGTACATAAAATGGTATGTCTCATTAATTACTAACCTATTCAAAATTGGGAACGGCAGCATTTTCATTGATATAAATGGATATAAGTGAGTCCGTAATGGACACAAAAAAGGTCGAAATCGTTTGATAAATGGCGCTGGCAGTGCTGAAAGATAAAATTATTTTTCATCATAATGGAAGGAAAATAGTCTTTGTCGGTGCATCACAGCGCACCTTTATAAGCGTCCATTATCGCATGGACGTGCGTACCTTATCTAAATAATACGTTGGCGATCAGTTATTTTCACCATTATTTTTATGCTGTCACCCGACTGAAACACTGCTTTATCTGTATGATTCACGTCAGCCATTTGTGCTGTGAAGCGAACGCAATTAGGTGTATATCAAATGGATTTATGTCATGCACATGCAAACGTTTCATTTTGTAATTAGTTGTCGTTCGATGATACTGATATTTATATTATAGTGTATATAGAAAATCAAACGTCTGAGTGAACATGCACATTACTTGCAATTGAACACTAATTGATACTTTTGTTCGAACATACAAGAGGGGTTTACCCATTGTCTTTAATGTCTGTACCCTTTTATTCTATTAGTAAAAGACTCCCCATTGGCCTCTCGAATACCATGTAGCACGAGATGAAACATGACATGGCCGAGGCTATCCAGTTAACAGACAAGTCATGCCATATAATAAAGGTACCAGCCCGAACGGACAATTTGAAATCAATTCAATTTGTTCAACGTTCTACAGCCTTGTAGCACCAAGAGTGTATGTATGAGTGAAGAAGTAATCTTTGATGAAAGTAAAATCCATCTAAACTTTTTGGGTGAAAGAAATCTTGAAAATGGCCACCTAATGATGCAATTCACGAAAGTTGCAAAGAACATCCGCTTGCAATATAAATGAACTGATCGAACGAGAGCCTGCAATATGGATGAGAGCGGGCATGTTTTGCCCATATTGGCTGTACCCGTTCTACCCGGGCACTGTGGTAGAGATGTTACGGATGTCGTTTTATCGGAACCGGAACCGGAATCGGAGGTTTTAAATTTGATTCATCGGAATCGGAACCGGATTCGGAACCGGAATCGGAGCCGTAACCGGGGTGGAAGTAGAAGAAAGATGTGTTAAGGGGCCTTTCCTTAAAACATCTTTCTTCTACTTTCTTCTAACATCCACAAACAAAACAATAAACTGAGACTTCGAGCGCGAGCGTGTATAAAATAAATAAACATTACCCTGGCGACACGTGAAAACTTGTTTGTAGGCGCTCTAGTCACGTGTATCGCTGCGTTTCGAACTCCGGTCTAACTCCGATTCAAAATTATCGGAACCGAAATCGGAATCGGAGGTGTAAAATTAATCGGAAGTTCCGACTTTTCGGAATCGGAACCGAAGCTCCGTAACATCCCTACACTGTGGTACCTGATGTGCGGACACACCGGCATTGCTAATGAGCTAGCAACGGAACCGTGTCGATAAGGTTAACATGATTGAGTGTAGCTCTGAAAACGCTCTTGTTTATCGAGAACTGTTCCCTGTGTTTGCGTATCGCGTACGCTCGCCGTTTGAACATCAATGCGGGCTGCTCAGTGCTCACGCTACGTGTATGAACAACGAAAGTAATTAGGTGCAACCGAGACTGGTTTACATAATATGCACCTCTTTGAAGTGGAGTTTATTTTATAGCTCTCTTCTCCAAAGAGTACTTACTAGTCTAATAAAATTATGAACACCTATAGCCATCTTCCATGAAAAAAGTTTTATTTCTTTTCCACGAGTGCGAATAGTCTACGATGCGCGGTAATTATGACCAATTTACTGCACAATAAAGAGGTGTCACAGTGTTTGCCGACTAACGTAATGAAAAGATTACAAAAATACGTTGTGAGAAAAATAATTGTAAAAATTGATACACCTACTGAGGAAAAAATACAATTATGTAACAGGCGTCAATGGACTCTATTAGACAAAATATATTACATTATAAATAATTATGTACATTAACGTTAGACAGAACCAATAAGTATTTGTAACATTTAAAGGTTAGGTTCCCATTCCAAATGCTTCATTACAAATTACGAAAGATCGTATAACCACATCAAAAGCGTGCAAATTCTGTAAAACCACGATCGTGATTTCGCAAATTTCGCCCGATTATATTATTAGCTTAGTTATACGTAGGGCACTAGCAAAGTTTTGAGATTTGGCACTTGAACTTCAGATTTTCTCAAAATATTTTCCGTCGGCTGCAATACACTTCTCCATACGCTGAAACCAATCATTAAAAATTTTCTGCCATACTTCTTGAGGGACTTCTTCACACGCCAAGTCCCACGCTTGAATTAGTTCGTCATCACTGGAATACCGTTGACCTTTCAATTTCTCCTTTATCATTGGGAAGAGACCAAAGTCGCAGGGTGCGAGATCGGGGCTGTAGGGAGGGTGCTCAAGCAAAATTAGACCAGTGCTGCGCAAAAAATCATGAATTAATTGAGCGCGATGTGCCAGGTGCGTTATCGTGATGTAGCCGCCAAGTGTCCATGCGCGAGTTCGGCCGGAGTTTTTTGAGACTCTCAATCAACTGAGGTAAACAAACCTCTGTGTACCATTTTGCGGTAACAGTCTTCTGTTCTTCAAGACATATTCTATTAATTATACCCCTTTTGCCAAAGAATACTACGACCATTTTCTTTTTTACGGATCGAGACTGTTTGACGGTGGTCGGTTGTTCCTCATCTTCAAAGAGCCATACCTTGCTTTTAGATTTAGATTTCACGTCATAGTAATAAAGCCAAGATTCGTCACCTGTTACTATAGAATTCACGTGAGGAGATTTTCCGCTATCAAACATAGTGAGCATTTGTTGACACCATTTCTTACGACACTCCATTTGGGCCGCCGTTAAATGGTGCGGTACCCACAAGGTGCAAACTTTTTTAACTTGAAGACGGTCATGTAAAATTGTGTGAATTGATGGTGCACTAATCTTCAGGATTTCTTCTATTTGTTTATAAGTTATATGTCTATCTTCTTCAATGAGTTTCTTAACAGCGGCTATGTTTTCTGAAGACACTGTTTCAACAGGCCGTCTGGATCGAGAATCGTCAGATAAGTTAAAATCTCCTCTTTGGAATTGTTTGTACCATCGATACACTGAGCTACGGGACGGTGCTTTCTCTTGAAACACAAATTTTAATTCACTGACACAATCATCAGCACTTAAACCTCGCTTGAAATTATAGAACATAATTGCACGAAAATCGCGACGCGTTAACTCTGCCATCTTGACTTAACTAAAAATTCATAAAAAAATATTGCGGGTAGACATAATTTATTTTTTACTTGCTTCTTACTACTAATGGGCTATGCTATTATCGGCAACAGTTCGACACTCATATTGTTGATAGTTTAATTATATCTCAAAACTTTGCTAGTGCCCTACGTACTTTTAAGTATAGGTACGCCACTTTGTCCTTTTGTTGGCTGTCTACACAAAAGCTCAGTTTAAATTACTTTTGGAACACTGAAAGAAGTTGCAACCCTATTCGCATCCCATTTCGATTAGGTGAGCAAGCACGTAGACGGACCTACAGAATATCTAGACTATCTGGTCTCAAAGTGCGCTTTGAAACATTACCTACACCTCTATTTTCCGCCAACATTCTGGGCTCTCCCATTTCATCTCGGAACACATCTCAAAGCTATCAATAAACTCAACGACTCCACCTACAGGATATTGCAAGAATAATTATGTTAATAATATCCCGTTTCCTCGTTCGATTGCATCCAATTCCCACGTAGTCTTACGCCATAAGCTCACTTCAATGGACCATTAACAGAAACAGTGGTTGCAGTACCAACAATCAGATTTTGTCCACATGTTCGAACCAAAAAGTTAATGTTCCGAAAAGTTTTATTGTATCTAAGCAAGCAAGAGATGTATTTCATGTTAGCGTCTATTAACATGATACTTAATTAAATTCAAGATTTTTTGTTTCAGGATGTGTCTATCTAGATTTGTCTGCAACGTTTTTTCGTTTAGCAGATAGACTTATGTAGATAATAATACTACACTTAACGATTTAAAAAACCTGTTAAGCTGTTTAACGACTAAATCTGTACGAAATTGAATTTGCAAAGGAAACGAATGAGTCAAGGTCTCACGTTCGCATATTTATGATTAACAGGCACCAGATTGATTCTTAGAAATAACTACCTATTTCAATATTTCCGTTAAACCAAGTTTGTGGGGAACTATAAACGCTATTTGCAGAAGCCGCAAAACTGTCGAGTTGCTGTAGCACGCGGGTCGCGCGACGCCTCGTGCCACTTCCACGCCACGGCACGGCATCTCGGGGTTAAAGCAATTAATTAATTAACAACTGCAAACACGTGACCTGAGGTTTCATGTAGTTTTGATATGTATCAGATGAAATAGTTTGTACAACAAAGAGTAGACTGTCTGATTCATACAGGTTAAAGGCCCCATACAAGAAACTAATCATGATTCATTTATACCTTTAGATATCGATGGAACTCAGGTGGTACACAAATGTTACAAAGAGATTCTTTAATAGGGAATACTAGTCCGGTATAGAGGATACTGTAATAAATCATTAGACAAAAAATATTTAATGAACGGAAACACACTGGGTAGGGCAGGATGTAGTTTATAAAATGTAAAAAATAGTCTAGGTGTGTAGTTCGTTTATATTCGCATTGTGTCCGACAAAGCCAACAATTTAAAATAACCGCCTCCCTGTATATCGCGAACAATCGATCTTGTCGGCAATGGATCACACGCTGCGCGTGCGCCGTGCGCGGTCCACCATTGTACCCGAAATATTCTGAATAATGGAAAGCTTTCCCTCTTTGTCCGGATAAAAAATGCGGATATTTCGTAAGGGACAATGGAGCGTAACACAAAATTCGTGACATGGAGGGAAATAAAACGCATGAAAAATGTCTATCTGCAGCTACAGTGACATCATTCAAAAAGTTATTATTTTTCGTTTATGTTAAAAAACAGGTCGATTTTCGTAAAACTCCTGACTTCCTTCCTTCCTTGAACTACAAAAGTGTGGTTGAAAGTCGAACAAAGGGCAGGACTTCCGATCAGCTGCCGGCGCCCCTACGTTTTACGGGCTTCATCTAATATTAACTAGGTGCTTAGTTGGTCGAAGTCACGCCAAGAGATACGTAAAAAAACATGGAAATTGTCTGATTTAAAATGTATGGGTACTGAGCCAAGGTACTACTTATTTTTTATAGGATGGATTTCTTTAACGTTGTTTATTAAAAAAAAGTACGACGTGTTATTTTTATTATGATTGAGAGTTGAGGCATAACATCACAAATTGACAACAGCTGTGAACACTGAAAATTAGGATTTACGCTGTTTACCAATCTTGTTACAACAGCTGGGCTTGAATATAAAATTCTAAATAGTAAATCTGAAGGAGTCAAGAGTGACTGGCGTGGGAGCAAACGTCCTGAACAAATAAATATTACGCGAAAGGATTAATGAAAGTCGATCCGATTAATTATTGATAGACCGTATCGTATTAACTTGAAACAAATTGCAACTAAACCTTGCGGAATACCTCGGACCCTCGTCAATAGAAACAACGTCGAAGGGGAAAGGGAAGAGGATCCATGTTAGGTTGCTGTGGTTACAGACGAATCAAATTAAAATATATAGGTACACACTAACCAAAACTCCGTGAAACATATGAAGGAAAACTACGAGCTATTTTTTATGATTCCATTCCTTTGCCTTCAAGCTTCAGGAGCTAGTAAAAGAATTTTATGCGTCCCAGGCGTCAAACGCTTCATCCTATCTTTTTCTCGATTTTATAGTTATGACCAATGTTTTCAATATGTTCTGTAGTTCGCCCTACGATATTTGTTTTCGTCGGTAGGTACTTTATTGATGTTAACGTGTGATCAACAAGCTGTCGAAATGAAACATGTTGAAAGAATCCAAGTCAAACAGGAAACGGTTCATATTGTAACAATGAGTTTATAGCTAGCTCAATCTGTCCATCATACACAACCCAACAAACGGTAAGAACATCGGGTAAGTTTAAGTAGATTAGCGATTGCACCATATGCTGGTAACAGGAGGGGTTCGTAAAATTTATAGCCATCGAATCGATACGCTTATTGCATCATAAGCATCGATGCGCGTTAATTCAATCTTTCTTCTCAATCTTTTTTTCCGTACGTTCAATTAAACTGTGTAAGTACGGCAAACAACTGCTGGCTCTAATTCATTTAATTGAATACTCACATTGGGGAGATAATTCAATGTACATACTTACCTTGGAATTCATTAATTGTTTTTCTCTAGTTATTTAAAAAAAAGTTCGATTTGACTTGCCTCAGATGCTAGAGCTATTATATCTTCGATCACAAGCATACACGCAGTTAAATTAGGCACTTTATTATGTTACATAGCTATGTTGAAACGTGCCATGCCATGAACTAGTCTGGCACCGGTTGTCGATGTGTGTATAATTAGCGTGGGTTTCTAAAGGTCATTGTCACAGCCTCACTGCATTCAGGAATCAGATTTAAAATAGACTTTACAGACACATTAAACGTATACAATACATTCAATTTTATAAATCCGTAGCCATCTTCTCTTATCTATATACTGTAAGGGATGGTTAGGGATTATTTGACCAAAGGTATAGATCACGGCCGCTAAAGGATTAAGTAGTCAACAATAGAATGACTAAAACTACACAAAAAGATCAGATTAATTATTCGGGGAAAGCTTTATTTAGAAGACAACTGAAATAGATTTCGTTTCATGAAAAACATTAAACATTTGTCCTATATGTTATGGTTAGGGGAAGTCGCAGAAATATCATTAATTAAGTATATTGTAACTAGCTTCCGCCCGCGGCTTCGCCCGCGAGGTATGTCGATAAAAACTAATACTATGTCCTTCCTCGGGATGCAATCTATCTCTTTGCCAAAATCGAAATCCGTTCAGTGGTTTAGGCGTGAAAAGGTAACATACAGGCAGACAGACAGACAGACAGTTACTTTCGAATTTATAATATTACTATGGATATACATACCTAGTCTTAGGCAGGTAATATTACACAAGCGCAATATTTGCAACGTTTATGTTGATTTCGTGTCATTAATCATTGTTATAAAATTCGTACGACATGACAGGCGCGTTGGTACACGGAAAGTTGAATTTGCCTTTCTGATTACAGATAATTATGATTGGCAAGTAGGAAGCAAAATTTAATAAATTCAAATTACTGGCTATAGATACGCTTTGGTGTAGATAGTTGCGTTATTAAGGGCAAAATCGCGTTATGAATACTTAGTTAATTTATTCGCATATTGTTCGCAAAGATTAATTCATCAATGGTTAACAAATTCAAAGCGTTTCATTTGTAAAGCTGACGGAATGGTCATATCAAAATCTTCTCTTGGGTTATGAATACAAAAGCTCGCATTAGTACTACCCAGCTACCTGAGACACATTCTTACAACAGGCGTCAAAAAAATCCAGTTTCCCTGTTGGTTCTAAAAGTTCCCACAATGACTTAAGAGAGGGGTGAATTTCTCAAGTGTGTTTTTTGTACCCTCACCCATTTGTCGAGTGCGATAGTAAAACTGTAACGCAACTGACGTTTTGAGTAAACAAAAAAAATATAGAGATGGTGGTTCTCATAAAAGAATACGCGCTGCAAATATGCTGCAGTTGCAGTTGTAAACGAATATCCTTACATTACCAGTATACTTCGTACATTGTTACACTAAAGCCGCTTGTATCCACCCTCCTTTCGAAAAGATATTATTTTTCGTAATTTATTCAGGCATAAAGCATTAGGCACAATGCCGTTAGATTTAAGCTGGGGTTCAGATTACACGACGAAGACTTGCTTAATACGGACGGACTGCAGTCATTCAATAGCCTGCAAAACAACACCGAGGAAAGGCACTATCGGGGACGAAAGGTAACACCGAAGCCTGTGGCATTAGATCTATAGATGACTAGGTATTGCATGGAAATATTATTCAGTACGTTGTGCAGTGGGGCTTATTACTGCTGACATTCCCAGGCGTGGCTTGCATTCATACATCAGTTTCGTGAGCTTGCAATTTGATATTGGGCAGTCACATTCGATTCTGTTAAATTCTTAGGTTACATTCAGTCTTACATTTTGAAATCCAGTCTCGCAAGAGCCTTAGACTAACGTAACAAAAAACACGACAAGCTATTCACCGAAAACACTCTCCAAAGTTTCTCTATTCATTATGTCGAAAGTTGGAGCGCCTGAACGAGGCATTACAAAAGAGTATCCCAGTATGATGTCATAGCACTATCGAGAGTCCCGATAGGTACCTACTCTAGTCGAGTATGTGCGCGTCTGTTTGGCCTCCCGTTTATGATCTCTTGTTAAGCACGTAGGACCCGTATGTGATAACAAGATGGTATATTATGATAGACAGCTCAGACGTCCAGACTGACTTAACATCATTACTTGAGTGAGAGAGACGAGGAATGAATATTTATCAAGATAATACAGTTTTCGATGGAGAATCTGGGACACCAAAATTGATCAAACTTTCACTGTCAAAAGCATAATGCCTGTCTGGCATTAATGGAACTATTTTGTTTAATCTCGATGGACGTCATCCATAGAGATTGGCAACAGACTTGGTTTATATTAGAGTAATTGCCCAGAATTCATATTAGCTAAGTTTGAAATGTGGTGTGAGTACTAATCTAACGATCTAGCTGCTTAATAGCCAGTCAGGTTATCGACTATGGTTATTTCGAGATTAGATCGTGTCCGGTATAGAAAGCTAGATAAACACTGCTGCATAGGGAAATATCGTGTTCAATTTGTTTATTCAAGTGAGATTTTAATTACTTTCTTTTATTATTTATTAAATGTAGGTTGTACTGAAATGATGAAGCACCGACCGTTACTCTTACATCAAGCATTAGATGAAAGATTAACTGAACTGATGTTTAAAGAAAGTAGTGTAAGCTTATCTTTTTCTCTGATTAAAACGTTACGGCAAGTCGGAACTATATATTCCGTTTAGTTTGTATAGTTCCGCAGCTGTTTCAACTTGGTTAACATCCTTAATACAATTATCTACTGGGACTTAAAGCACTTAAGGAACAAATTGCCCTCTGGATCTAATAAGATTTATATGTGATCAGATGCAGTGGACGGAATGCATAAGTCCATTTGATCGTTTGACTAGAGGAATATGTCCTTATCTGAGATGCGGGCAACGGAAACATTCTCTATAATTTCCTCCTATTCAATATAAGAGATCAGTGATTTATGTGTACACTGTCACGGCCCTTCGTTATTTCACAATTAAGAATCAAAATGGAATTATGTCGATCCCTATTAGATCATTTTGAGAATAAACCGTATCAAAATTTGATACCGATCGCATACCAACAGTAATAGGAGTTAACGATTTAAAAACGAGTCGAGGCCACCTTGAAATAGTTTTAAGTAAAACAAATCAATTTGGTTATATTCACGACTCTCAGGAAACGTTTTCTATGAAACTGGTTCCTATAACACGTTATAAATAAGGTTTGGTATTGCGTAACGGGGTTCGTTTAGCTAACCTCGCTATCCATGCGGTTGAATGGATGTTCCTCACGCAGTAGATAAATCAAGCATGGGAAAAACCGACGCCATACTGCCACAGCTCTCTTTGTTTTCTAGATACCATGACATTTGATCGCTTGCAAATGCAAAATAGACTTTGTATGGCTGAATGTCGAAGGCGAATCATGATGATCTTTGCTCACTTCGCATTTCTACTAACTTCAGAATACTAGGTGTAGTTCAACGCCATTCTAGTACTATTACGTATTATTTAAAAGACTATTGTGTACCTATATTGGAAGGCTTATCTCAGTAATTTCGCCACTGCCTAATTAATTCTTGCGACACGACTTCGTTTCCTAGTTACAAAGAAAACTGATAAGAACTTTATCGGTCAACGAACTCTGTAACAATTGCACAAACGTCGAGTTACAGTGACCATTGTGTACCTGACTTATGTAACGTTAATGTAGTATTCATAGATGTATCAATTCGAGTATTACATTCGTGTTTAAAGAGTATTGTTAGACATTTAGAGCTCGATTACGGAACATTGTCTGAGGCTATTATTCAGGACGCTGCATTTACAGCCAAGGGTTGGTAACCGCAGGTTTGATAACGCTGCTGCCCGTTCCAACCAGGGCCCTAATTCACTATGATCACTTAATGATTCCTTACTTCGAAACCACGTCAAATTCTTAGTTAATCACGACATCTGCTATTAACGTATTCTCCATGATACAATGAATGAAACCGCGCGAAATGAACGCGAAGTTGGCGTGGTTTGAATTGTCAATATATGTACATGTTGTCCGTACGGTTGACATTTCGATTCCTCCTCTTACATGGGTTTCTACAAGACACGATATTGACATGGTTTGCACGTGGTAAGATTACGCGGGGAATAATAATTACCATACAGAATTGGAGCCCTGGTATCCTGACATATAGGCAGGTACCATCCCTCATATAGGTAGATACAGCTACCTAGCTAGCCTCTATCTGTCATCGCTATTATAGGCGATATATTGAATCATGAGCTTTTGATAAAGATGTCCAGGGAACTGGATGTAGTGACTCGTGTTCTCCCTCCTAAGTTATGAAAATTACTTCGTAATAACACATTAGTCATCTTCGAAACAGAAAGTTTATGCTGTAATTGTGATTATACCCTTCACTTTACATGTTATACCGATAGCATCTGTGCAACCGGCCAGGTTGTGCGGCTAATAAATTATGAAACACGTCGTGTAACTGCACTAACTTACAATATGTACTCAGTATTAACTAGCAAGAATTACCAGCGAATCTGAAAACGAAAATTATGAAAATATGTTTACTTACATCTTAGAAAAATCATTTTCCAGTGTGAATGATGAGATGGTCTCTGGAGATACTGGGGGATACCAATTATAATTATTTACGTCGTGTAAGTCTGTCACAGACTAATGCTATGCATTATAGTAGCTATAGTGTCCTGAATTTATATGTTAGACTCATTCTGCCGAGCCTCAATGGTCAATCTGCCTAATCTTTTCCCAAATATGTTGGGGTCGGCAGGCTTACATTCTAACCGGATGCAGCTGATTAAAGCATACGAAAGCTATGGGAAAATTCATAAAAAAAGGCCTTGAAGCAATTCTTGTCTAACCGAGTTGTAACAGCATGGAATAGGCTTCCGGAAAATGTTGTGACAGCTCCCACTGAACTGCTTCAAGAATCGACTGGACAAACTAAATATCTCCAAGTTATACGATACACACGCATCAGCTAATTATCTGCTAGTATGTCTAACCAAATAATAATAATAACCTCACCGCCCGCGCCGTATCTCTACGTTGACGTCGTGGTGGGGCTTGCGCGCTCCGAACTTTAGGCCTGTGTCGGTAGTTTACCCCGCAGGGCAGCATGTGGAGAGCTGCTGGGCAGGAGCGACCCCAAGGACCCTATCTCCCGGGAGTACTCTTGTTCCTCACCTCTGGCTTGCCTTAATTGGCCGGCTGAAGTGAACACTGACGAAGAACAGAGCTCCCACCTCCTTCTTGCCTTTATTGGCCGGCTTGAGTGGAGATCGCAAGAGCAAACGTGCTCGGCAGAAGGAAGTATTCCAGTAAGTGCTCGTAGGGATCTTAACCATCTTCCGGGCTATGGGATTGTTCTGAAAGTCGAGGAATACCTCTCCACTCAATCACCTCAGGACATGTTGCCCCCTTGTCGCTGCGTCACTATGTGCTAGCGACAGTTTCCGGGGCCCATTATTGAGTGTGCAAGTCACCCCCTGCCATTTATAAATGTATGTATAAAACATTGGTCAGACAGGGGCCATAGTTATTCCATAGTTCTTGGTAACCAATCGACTTTTACCACCAAAACCCATAGTACAACTTTATATTTTTCCATATACTGTAATAGTCCTACACCAACCGGAGGTTATCCTTGGGTGCACTTGCATAGTGCATACAGGGATAATCGTCGGTTGGTGCTGCAATTCATAAAACTTTCCTAAGGGGCCTCTGCGAGTTTACTTCGGTCCCCCGTACGCCTTCCAAAGAACGGGACCACATGGTCCCGAGATATGAGATATGGGTAACACGATACCCCTTGGTAAGACTGGTTGTCAGACTTTCGGGCTTCTGACCAGTCCACCTGAATGACAGCCAGGACCAACGGTTTAACGTATTTAAAAATGGTCACCAATCCACCGACCGACCGCGGCAAGTTTAGCTCAACCCGATCGATCGACCCGTGCGGCTGTTCTAGCCTCAATAGTATACAGACAAATATGTGCAGTTCTGATACATACCTAAGTGTCTGATACTAAAGTTGGAAAGCGTGTGGACAATGAATCTCAAGCTGGCAGCTCCGTAGGGCTGGCGCGCACGATCGGGCCAGGGCCGAATCGATGGCCCCGGGCGCTTTACTAGAAATAGACATTTTAAGCAAGACCCAATATGTTCTACATGAAAACTCTAAATTTAATGAGAAGCAACAATTGGAAGATTTTTTATAAACAAAAGAAAGCAAGAAAAGGCTCACTTTCCACAGTTCTGGACATCTAGACTATGGAAAAAAGACTCGGAAAATTATGAAAAAAATCACAGATGATCTCTCCAATATGTTCTACTCGAAAACTCTGAATTTACTGAGAAGCAGCAATTGGAAGATTTTTTATAAACAAAAGAATGCAAGAAAAGTCTCACTTTCCACAGTTCTGGACATCTAGACTATGGAAAAAAGACTCGGAAAATTATGAAAAAAATCACAGATGATCTTTCCAATATGTTCTACTCGAAAACTCTGAATTTACTGAGAAGCAACAATTGGAAGATTTTTTATAAACAAAAGAAAGCAAGAAAAGGCTCACTTTCCACAGTTCTGGACATCTAGACTATGGAAAAAAGACTCGGAAAATTATGAAAAAAATCACAGATGATCTCTCCAATATGTTCTACTCGAAAACTCTGAATTTACTGAGAAGCAGCAATTGGAAGATTTTTTATAAATAAAAGAATGCAAGAAAAGGCTCGCTTTCCACAGTTCTGGACATCTAGACTATGGAAAAAAGACTCGGAAAATTATGAAAAAAATCACAGATGATCTCTCCAATATGTTCTACTCGAAAACTCTGAATTTACTGAGAAGCAACAATTGGAAGATTTTTTATAAACAAAAGAATGCAAGAAAAGGCTCACTTTCCACAGTTCTGGACATCTAGACTATGGAAAAAAGACTCGGAAAATTATGAAAAAAATCACAGATGATCTCTCCAATATGTTCTACTCGAAAACTCTGAATTTACTGAGAAGCAACAATTGGAAGATTTTTTATAAACAAAAGAAAGCAAGAAAAGGCTTACTTTCCACAGTTCTCGACATCTAGACTATGGAAAAAAGACTCAAAAAATTATGAAAAAAATCACAGATGATCTCTCCAATATGTTCTACATGAAAACTCTAAATTTACTGAGAAGCAACTGCGCCCGGGGCCTTCGATTCGGCCCTGGCCCGATCGTGCGCGCCAGCCCTACGGAGCTGCCAGCTTGAGATTCATGTGTGGACACTGCAGTATTGAACACATCAGACTGCCAAATGGCTTTTTATACGAAATTGTGAGCCGAATACGGGATGTATTTAAAGTCAAGGGATTCTTTACAGTACAAATAAACGAGACCATAAAAGGGCAGACCTCCACGAGATGACACTCAAACAACACTTAGCGCTTATCGTCCAGGTGAAAGGTTGTTCAATGAATTGCAGTGTTTACCCTCGCCACAATACCAACTAAGTCAACGGCTATATTTGTTTGTCTCCTTTCCTTGTTTATCTTACTGTGTTTTCCGTAACAAATGCAGAGATTTTCGTGTCGCTGTTGACTGTCTGTGACAGAGTCGTGGTTACACAAAATTAATGTCCGCATTTAGGTACGTGTAATACGATTTGCTTTGTAAGGAATTTAACATTTCGGTTAGGTATCTGTTCGAATATTAATCAATGTAACAGAAATCTCGATAAAGGGTGCCTATTTTCGGTTTTGTTCCCAACGTTCGTTAGTAATTATAGTTTGATTTTATTTTTTCAGTCGATCGGAATAATAGGAGCATTACCTACTCATGAATAGTTAGATGATATTATAAATAAAATAACAAGGAATTCCTTCGTTCAAGTGTTAAATACTTGAGCGGTCAGAATCATCAAGCGGCGGGCAAGCATTGGATGGGTTGGAAATTATCTCGAGACGTTTTTATGGTTCGCATTGGAATCTGGGAGTTTTTTTCCCATCGCGGGTCCGTTCGACCGCTCAAACAGGTTTTTAGATAGCGTTCAGAGTAATGCATCAACGTGGTACGTTTTTGTAAAGGCGGCATATTCAAGGAGGACAAGGTAATGAGGTTTCGGAACGGTCCTTTCAATGAGCTTTAATTTACAAATGCTTGCCTGGACGACTTTTTACTCAGTGGTGCTGTGATGGACGCTAGTAGCTGACATACCATCGTTTATGAGGTAACTACCTACTGTACGCACTTTAAGAGGCAATTCAGCTGAGAAATACACCTTCATAAGATGTTATGGCCACAATATGCTTAAAAGCCGGTAAGAAACGAGCACCAAGGACGCCTGCATCAAACAAAGTAGGGTTAAAAGGATTATTTTCCATAAAGGCGAGTCCTAAGAATATCTATTACATAGATAGGACCTCCTTGCATGTTTTTCATTGGTCAGTAATCTCAAAGATAAAATGCCTAATTATGGTTAGGTAGGTGGAACTTTACTTACAAGTAGGTTTTCTAGTTAGTTGATACCTACCTATAAGAAACCTGATTAAATCTAGGCTTGTAACCTTTGCATTGGACAACTAACTACTTTGGTAGTTAGGTACCCACCTATTTTTTATAAGCACTTATCGATAAGTAACTAGGTAAGTATAAATACCTACTTTATGTCAAGACCTCGTCACAACCTCGTTCTATTTTGTTAGGCAAATAATTTTGAATAATTTATTGTTAATAGATAAATTGAGATGTAATACAGATTAATTATATAATTGGGCTACTTTCATTCAATAACGTGAATGAACTTAGCGGGTTATCATATCAAATTCAATGATGGTTGTACCTACATCATTTTTTGTCAACAAACAAAATACGTAGGCAGTTAGGTACCTACATAAGTAGGTACTTATCTAGGTGCCTCTTACCTACTTTATCAAGTGAAAAATGGAGAAATTTAAACCATCAGTGACCTGATTTTCCAAAGTCAACAGACCGTGAAGGCTTAACTTTTAATGTTAATTGCTGTGCGATTATACCTTTGGTACTCAGGATAGTTACTTAGAAAGTAGGTATCGTTGCCCGATGCATATTAATTAGCAATTAGTTAGGTGTCTTGGATATCTAAAGCTAAACATTTTACTTACCGGGATTTAAAGTAGGTAAAACTAGCAAAAAGATGTGTTTAAGACAAAACTTGTACTCACGGACTGGCACTTTCTTCGGATCATATTGTTCAACGAGTTCGTTTATTTTGATGATCTTCGTCTGCGCTACTTTTGATCGCTCAGTTATATCTTGGAGTTGCGCGGTCAACTCGCTGAAGATATCTTCCGCTAGCAGCACCAACGAGGCGAGCTGTCTTAGCGCGTTGCTCAGGGTGCAGTTGGTGACCGCCTGAAGTTCTTCATCAGACACCTTCGGCTTGCCATCGTCGTCTCGTAAACTTGTACGCGATAAAAACTTAGGTTCCACTGCACGCTGCACGAAAGGCATCTCGATAGAAGTCCCAAAACACCTTGAACCACTTACTCACCCATCCCCGCGCCACGAATTAAACGTAATTCCGACATCCATTCAACACACCAACACAAAAAACGTCAGGTAACCGCCACTTTGAATTAACCGACATCCTGACCAGTGAACTTTCACTTATTAGCGGTTTTTAACAGTACCGTGCAGTTTTTGCTATGCTCTAGTTATTTTAAATAAGTTTTAGTTCATAGATTCAAGTTTTAAAAGTTTGACAAAACTTCATGTTGACGAAAGCCCGCCATAACAAATGCCGCGCAACACACAACAATCCACATCTGCTGCCATCGGCCGAATAAATGAATGAATGAAGCGGTCGCCGGTCGGTGTTGCCATAGCCAACATTATACTATTCCATTCTTTTTGATAGATTTTTACTGAATTATATTCAGAAATGTTAAAGTAGCTGTTATACTTTAATATAAATTTCAAAACCAATGAAATCCTTTAGTTTTGTTTAAATTGTACAGTTTGGTTCAAATTCAAAATATTTTATTTCATCAAAATCAAAACCTACATGGGCACGAAACGTCAGAAGCTAGGTGCGCGGTTCCAATTGGTTATGTCTAGGTGCACGGTTCCAATGGAGAACAGCAGGCACTGCAGGCAATAAACTCCAAGTTTTTTTTTTTTAATAATCACAATGTTTTCAAATTGCAGTGTCAATAGGGGCTGACCGAGCTTCCAAACATCCTTATTTTCATCGTAGTCGTTAATTTTATTCTTAAGCTTATTTGATAAGGACACATTTGATGTGGGTTTTAAATTTTCCATCACTCAGTTCTGTGATCGACTCTGGAAACTTGTCTAAAAGCGATTAAATACGGTTTATAGAAAGTACTTGCTAGTTTCAGTTGATCAATATAACTGATATCACAATTTGTTTCTAAGCGACTCGCGAGGATCTATTTTATAGACCGGATCAGCTTAGATGGCCAATGTTGGTTGGTCAACCAAGTAACAATAAATTATTAAATAAACATTTCTTCTACTTCTTTCTTTCTTTACTCTTATGCTATAGACAAGTACCATTTGATATTTAGGTGAGAAGAGTCACGTTACAAATAAATAAATACAAGGCTTTACTCAGGTAGTAAAGTATCGTTTTATAATCGCGTTTACCTTTAAACAATGTAAACATTTATTATAAGTTATTGCAACACTGCCTAAGTGAAATGAGAACCGCGCCATCTAGCTACAAATATAAGAAATATTCAACAAGTTGGTGTACCCATTGTTGAATGCAGTACAAGTATGTTGGTACCTATATAGATGGCGGTACTGTCAAGAATAATTTTAGTTTACTACCAATGCCATAGATGGCACTACTAGTTAAAACACAACAGCGACACAAATGGGTACAACAGATTATGATCGTCCCTAATTAGTTAAAGTAAGTAATTAAGATAATATAGTAAGGCCGAGATTAGTAGTAGACGGATCGGGGGACGGTTATTGTTAGTTCTTTTAGTAACAAGAGTAGGTGGATAAAGCGCATTTTAGGAGATTTTTGAGCACGGTTTGGCTGAACAAGGATTTCAATCAAAGTCCAATTAGCAAAAAAAATAATGTATTACATTTCATATAACAAAGCGTTATAGCGTGACATTCCGAATACACGTCTACATAAATCTACTTAACGTAGGTAATGCCTGGCATTCATTATCATAGATATTATAATAGTAACATACAAAGGTAGCTTTAATTTAGAAAATAGTTCAAATAGGTACGTACTTTTAATTTCAAATGAAATAAGACTGCTACATAAGTAAACTATATGTATATAATACCTATAGAGATTCGTCACAACGAAGTGCGAAAATTTATATTTTTCTACTTACTTAAATATTGGTTTGTTTACATTGTAAGTATACAAATAAATACATAGGTTTTATGTTAGGTATTTATTTAAAATCAAGCCTCTAGTCTTTAGTTTTTGACTAAGGATGTGATTAAACTTAACAGAATAAATAAGTACCTAATACATAATTAAGTATTTGTATGAATTACGTATTAAACTAGATTTAGGTACTCAAACTGATACTTAACTATACGTATTAATTTAATAAGTTTAGGTACATGATAGATACTTATTAATTCAACAATTAGGAATTTTATTGCAAATTAGTGTAAGTAGAGCGACATTTAACTTATTTTACGATTACATACTTATTTTAAACTTTTTTAGCTTAGACAATCTTGAGTCTATGGTAGGTACCTAGTTATTTTGGTGCTTATATAGACCTTATTAGAAGGTAGTTTACGCTTGTTCGGGTCGGTTGATTCGGCATAGCCTGGCGCTGAAATCATATAATATAATAGATATGTCGCAGATGGATTGTAGAATACCTACGCTGTTTTACAAAACCGCTAGTTGTTTTACAAAACAGCTCCGTTATGTAAAACAACTGAACCACGTTTAGCAGTATTCCAAAATTACTGAATTTGAACACGCAGAATTGCATAAACGTTTTCCATTTATCATTGCAGCGAGTGAACAATTAGCGGTTTTGTAAAACTACTAGCGGTTTTGTGAAACAGCGGATTTTACAATCCATCTGCGACAGATATTTATACTAAAGCCGAATTTACATTACGAAACTACTTGCGACCATTTGGTTATTCATTGATAGTTTCACGTGAAACTAACCAAATTTGCTTCCGGATTTGTAATTATTTAGACGTCTAAATACCTAATTACAAATCCGGATTTAGGTAATGTTCAAGAAAAAGCCTCTCTGCTTAGTTCGAATTGTGCCGAGCCGACCTGAACATGATTCAGCGAGAGTAGGTACATGCCGACCCGATCTGATAATAATAATGAAAGTCAAATGTAGTAAAATTCGGCTTTTACTTGGCTCGTGCTGGGCTTTGTTGTTCAACAAATACTGCCGAATCAAGTGTGCCGACCCGAACAAGTGTAGCAACTCCAATAAAGGTCCTACCTATGTGACGCTTCAGAAATTTTATTTGATGTATTACCATTAGGTAGGTAGCTATTACTTATCAATCACACTCACTACACTTCTATTCCACACAGATTTTCTCGCTTTATCACACAACATTTTTTTTTATAAGTTCTGTACCCACAGATTTTTGTTAGGTTGGTGGATATTGCAGACTAAAGTTTTGGTGTTATTGAAGTGCATTAGGTACCTGCCTATTGTTATATAACAGGTATCTATTATAAGTAGGTATTTAATGACAGATACTTTTGGAATGTATGTAGGTTTGTGCTGTTACGGCTATCGAATTTATTTCATACTATTCTTATAATTATTACAGCAACATTTAACTATCCACCCTAACTCAATGGCAGTATATTTTATTACTTTAGTAACATTTTATAAGTAACTACGTAAACAGTCGCACCTCGGCCAATGAAATTGGCGTGTGATTAATAATGTATTTAGTGTTAATAGGTAGGTATATTAACAATGAATAATTATTATTAATAATAATGATTATTAAATAATTATTAGTTAGAAGAGTAGGTATGAGATTATTATAGGAATGTTTAAAAACATAAGTTCTACAAACGTACCTACATGATAAGATTTTTCAGTGATGACAATTTTTAGGTTGACAGATGTCATTCGTTCTCTTTTTAGTGCTTAGCAATTTTCTAGCGGTATCTCGCTCTATCTTGATGTTTTAAGATGCCAACACGAGATAAATAATGTCCCATTATCTAAAAATACATCTTTGGAGAAAGTTTAGGGACTGAATTCTTTCTCCATAGGTGTTAACAACCGTTCGATACGATTCCGTGGCGAATCGAACATCATTCAATGTTATCAAAAGAGTTCATTCAAAGTTGTTCACAAATCCAAAACTCGAAAATGTTGTTAGTTTATGAACTGATTTTGCAATCGACAGATAAATTTTATTCGAGGAATAAACTTGACGTCTGACAGATTTTGTATGGAAGAACTGTCAAAAATTCAAAATTATTCCTTGAATAAAATTATCTGGCGTTGGAAAAACAGCTCTAAGGGCTGATTTTTCAATATCCAGATATTTTTTATTCGTAGAATAACATAGCCGTCTGACGAATTTTTGACAGTTCTTCCATAAAAATCCGACAGACGTTAATTTTATTCCACGAATAAAAATTATCTGTCGATTGAAAAATCAGCTCTTAATCAAATAGACAACCGCTACTCTTCCGACAGCTCATGGTAAATTAGTAACTACCTACATATTTAAAACTGTGCCAATTTCGATCCGACTGCCGAATGTTTGTGAATAGCTTTGCTGGTCTTAAACTAGAAATATGTTTTGTTTCACGTTTTTAATATAAATAACTAAGTATGTATTTTTCTAGTCTAACATTTTGACCTCACTATTTGCTTTCATATTTAATAAATAGTACAACATACAAAGCTTACAAATAACTAACGTGCCTACTTGGCTTAATAATGTAGTTCGACTATTCGACACTGATAATAATTATTTCTTATAGTAGTCAAAATAAAAACTAGCTTACTGAATAAATATGATTTTCCAAAGTATAGAAAGATGAAGTAATTATTATGATTGCGCTTTATGTGAGAAATATTCGCTCCTTCTATGTACTACTTCTAACAGAAAAAAAACCGCTCTTTTCCCTTAATGCAAAATGCTCCTTAAATATATTTTTATCATTTTTATATATCCCGGGACTATGGGGTTCCGGTCCTTTGGAATGCTTACGAGGGGCCGAAGCCAACTTGCAGATACCCCTATAACAATTTTAATTAAATGCAGCACCAACCGACGATTATCCCTGTAAATGCACTAGGTAAGCCAGTGCACCCTAGGACAGCCCCCGGTTGGTGTAGGACTTATTGCAGGATATGGGTAAATACAGTTTCTTTGTGTGATTAGTTATCTTCATAATCGAATATCAAAGTAAACTGACATACTTTTTTGGAACCTGGAAGCAATACTGGGAGTCGTAGAGGATCGCGTTCGTAGTTTCGTAGGCTCTCCCTCAAATTCATGTTAGATAACGTGATGTTGCCTACTTTTTGTAAAAAATATTACTTATGTGTAATTTTCTAACGATCTTATTATTTTGTAGCAATATTAACCTAATATTATAACATTATTTTTTGGCATTTGTCTCCAAATATTAACATTTTAATATCCTAGTTTACACATTTAGTTCATAACTTATAAGCGTCACATATTAAACAATTACAATGCTATGCGTATAAAACATAGTTAACATTAAATAACATGATTTTTCACACTAATAAATTTGCCTATTTCATCTTTTGCCCAATTTCACAAACGCACTAAAATACCGGTTGGTTTTTTGAGAAGGGGCAGTAAGGGCTTTTTCATGAAGGACAGACTGGCCCCAATACTTGATGATTAATTTTGTTCAGAATCTGTGATGCAGAAAAAATGCAGATCAAAATTTCTCAAAAAGGTAAGGACAGTCTCCTAAGACCGTTTTCCAGTAGCTATAGCGGTAGAGGTACCTACCCTTACTGCCGCATCTCAAAAATCCAACCTGTATACTAAAATTTTACTTTCACTAAAAAGTAGGTATTATAAGTAAATCCAAATATTACAGTAGATATTACAATTTAAACGAATTTGACTCAAACAAATATGTCCTCCTAGCTAAAATTCATTAATGTTTTTCATTTTACTTACACGAATAAATACAGTTGAATATAATATGATATGTGTAGATGATACATTTGTCATATTAGATACTTAGAAGTGTTTCAGATTAGTATAAATAGTTTAGTTTGTTAGAAAGGTGTGTATTCTATAAGGTAAGTCCCTCGAGATGCCAGCTGGAATAAGAATAAGTCGAAGAGCTAAGTATAATGTGCGCTTCTATAATTTCTTCTTTTTTTCGTGTCTATGGTACTCTTCGATGTTTTACATTGGTGGCCACGTTGATTGCTGCATCTGTGGCATGCTTCAGGTCATCCAAGGTGCAGGTCAACGGGCACTTAGGGCAGATATCATCGTGGACGTCCACGTCTACGTCACGGTATCACGATAACACGGAAGTAAAATGTAGGTATGGAAATGTATGAAAGGGCTTTTAAATTTCTGTCTATGATAACGTTGTTACGAGCATCTTATTTCCATACAATTTATGGACGTGGTAGTGAACGTCTACTACAATATCTCTGCCAGTGTTTGTGTTCCCTTCCACATGTAACCCGTGAGCTTTCAAAGCAAGTGTGAACAAGTATCTTCTTCACGCTCATTCCATCATAGACCTCATCCTTCGCATTCCATCAGGCGTGATCGAGGACAAGAGCAGGCCTATTCGGCAATTTATTTATTTTTTTAATCGTCGCGTTAGAAATTATAGAGTTCAAAATATCATAAAAATTCGGTGGCGATGGTTTAATGTTATTATAACTATCGCACAGAGTAATACTCCTATTAATATATTTTCAGCAAATAACTTACCAATGTTACAATGTTGAACACATACAATGGTATTACTACATAATGTACATTCAAGAACACCCATACAGTTATAATTACTATTTTTTATCCTACTTTTGAATACATATTATTTATTTATAACATGAAAGAGTTTTTTCATACTTGTTAAGGGGAATGCGCTAAGGTAACCCGCGAAATTCAAATTTACTTCAGTGTTTTGCACTTTTCAGGTCCATAACCCTAAAAAGGGCACTTTGGCAGAATCATAAAAGGATAACATTATGAATGATAATGGACAGTTAACTGTTAAGTTAATCGTATCAAATCCCATTGGTGAAGGATTTTTCAGTTATTTTTATTTGTCTGTGCTAAAATACCAATCAATCCAATCCAAATCCAATCCCAATATCTTTGATTCAGACTTTGAGACAGACAATAGACTCAGAAATACCACTCCTTAGGTTAGAGTTGGCCTCGAATGTCATGATTTCATGATATAGTAATTCAATAGGGTAATATTAACTTAGAGAGATGTATTGATAATTTTTATGATTATAATTATACAGGGTTAGTCTTCAAAGACCAGCCAATTGAACAACTTTCTCCGTAGGACCAACATCGTAATCGCGAATAACAGTTCAGCCTTTCCATACGTTTAGGTCGAGTAGGTATTGAAGTTTTCTAACGGACAGTTGTCAAATTTTTTGCGATTACGATGATGATTCATGGAGAAAGTTGTTCAGTTTGGTGGTCTGTTTGATGGACTCTTAAAGGCTGGTCTTTGAAAATAAACCCTGTTATAAATATTTGTTGTGGCCTCGAATCATATTTAGATCAACATACAACCTGATACTGACCTGCACATTGCTAAAAACGTAAGACAATTAAAATTTCGCAGGCTACCCTGACGCTTTCGCCCAAGTAAGGTAAACAATCGCGATCGCGATGGCACGGAATAAGTATGTTAAGAGATTGTTAAGTTTACATATTGTAGGCAGGTAATGTTAATATGAAACAAAATACCTGCCATATCTACAAAAATTTAGACTGATCAATCTCATTCGAAATACAGATGATTGTAATCGCGATCTAATATGATATGATTAGCTAAATAGGTACATGAATCTTTAAAGTGAGTAAAACTAGATATGTTTAGAGTTAAGAAGAATGATTATGTCCACAGAAGCTCTCTATTGATACAGCGACAAGATATGTATACAACGTATGATTATGCAGTAGTAGAAGCAGAAATAAATAAAATAGTTGAAATATAAAGTCTAGAAACATCAGAATTTAGTTTCGGCAGAGGTACAGTCGGCCTTTGATAAAAAAATGACAGAAAAGATACACTAGAAATAACAATGCACAAAATTCCAGCTTCCAACTGTTCATTATAGATTTCAATAAATAAATACTGGCTCATTTACAACTGAAGGACACATAAGGACGAGTACAGACACACTAGAATCTAAACTTACACTAAACAAAGAGTCCAATGAACCAAGTGGCGCAAATTAAACGAGTACTCGTCACACTACTCGCCACCAATTCCACCAACACCTCCCGTTTCTTAGATCTACCATCTTTGAATCCACAGAGATACGGAGCAACTCCGTTTAACACCTTGAACAATTTTATAAACCGCCACTCAAAGGAATTTAATGAACTAAGAAATTAGATTTTAGAATTTCATATTTCAAAAATCAATTGACGGTTGGCACTCAAATTCAAGATGGCAGACATAAGATCATCATTTCCATTTCACTCCAACTGTTGCTCTCCCTTGGCGAAACTAGCGACGAAACGACCTCTGTCGGTCGGTGAATGAGTGCCTCATTTATTTGCGCACCCCGCGCTATGGGTCCACCTCATGGCAAACCTCCATGTAGTCGGGGTCGTGCATGATGTCCTTGATCATGTCTTTGAGCATCGTGTAGCGGGGAAAGATCGGGTACACCTTGGAACTGACGTAGTCCGACTGGAAATAAAAAATAATCGATTGTAAAAGTTGAAAGCGATGAAAATGAAACTGAACCGGCTGTTAAAGGCAAATCTTTTCTCGATTTCTGCTACTCCTACGCTAAGTAACATTCAAACAACAAAATCGTCAAAACTAGGAAATATTTCAAAAGTAGAAATTAGTTTCTAACATACCTAATAATTCATGTAATTTTCATTACCTTTAATTCCCTTATTAAGTTCCGCAAACCAGTATATTTCTTCAGCAGACGATACAAATCATTTGTCATCTGGGTGTTCTCCGTTTCAATCTGAATTGTTGTCATGTCTGAAAATGTAATAAGATAAATGTCACAAAATATTGATGTTAGTAAAACAGTATCTGCATTCGCCTTTAAAATCCTATCCTCAGAAAACCATTCAATGGTTCTACAATTTCAACATATACTACAAGTATATCCATAGAATACATTCATGTATGCGTTTTCGGTCCCAATTTTATTTGGGTGTAAGCCCGTTTTATTGTTTGTGCTTAATTCGAGCCTAGGTCAGGGTTTGGTCACGGCGTTTAATTTGGTTTCGAGAACCCCAACACCAATTTACTTTACAACGAAAATGATCCGTAAATATTAATTAAAATATACTTGGAACGCCTGCTTTTGCCAACGAGAATTTTATCAAGACAAGTATCGTTATGGGTTGGACTGTGCGAGGCCGAAAATATTTTGTGTTAGAATTTCATGTTTGAGCTTGGTCAGTGAATTTTCAAATTTTGTGGACTAACGCTGCAATTAAATCGAAGCCAATTTGCATCACATACTGATAACGTGTATAATGGGTGTCAAGTAGACACGGCCCAAATTGCCACTATTTTGCGCAAACCGTTAATATCAATCATGTACATAACAGACATTATTGTCAGCCATCGCAGTGAACGTCCATTCCATATTGATTTCAAATGTAATTTTAGACCAACAATTTCAGCGGTGGTTTTAGACTAATGATTTTAAGCTCGAGGAAAAGGGTGGAAAATTCAACATAATGTAACACTGTGGACGGACAAGTTGGCAAGCTGCCAATAGTCTTAGGATGTAGGGGCACGCTTTGGTTTATTTTCCTAATTTAATCCTTTCGTTGAGCTAGCTCAAAGTTAAACCGACATCGTCTCGTTATTTGGGAATGTGATTATCATTAGATTCGTGTAATGGTAGCGGGAAGATGTTTTTGTTTGCGTCATGTTGCTCTAGTTTTTCTATGGGTATAGTGGGTGTAAAAAGACGCTTAACCTTAACGATGTCGAAAATCACACTGATAGGAGGAACTCCTGTAACTGTGATTTTTGTTTGTACTGAACCATACCTGAGAACCTTTTCGTTACGGAGAGTGAAACACTTTTTGAAGTTTTTTTAACGAAAACCAGTGGTAAATGTTGTAACTTAAGCTTTAAATACCCCTGTGACCTCAGAAACGCTGTATACACCCATACGAGTATCTAAGCACAATGTTTTGCGTGCATAAGATTGGCGCAGTAAACAGTGTTTTTTCCCACCAAAATAAAAGTAATTATATTTGTACAATGTAACTTAATTTGATGTACAGAATATGTACAGGCAACAAAAGAGATAAGTATGCAGGAAGGTCGGATATAGCTGAAGTTTAGTAAGAAACCGATAGATGTTGTCGACTGCCATTTAATTTGATAAATGAGCTGTTTGTTTTCTACGGGGCGACTAGAATCAATTCAATTTTACTGTAAGTTTTGACGTTCAAAAATGCCTTTAATGTGCCTATTTGAAATAAATGATTTGACTTTAACTTTTCTATTAATAAAATAAAATTTTATTCGACAACATCTATCAGTTTTATTACTAAACTTCAATTATATCCGACCATCCTGCATACTTATCGTTTTTGTTGACTGTACATGGCGGCTATGTTATGGGTCTTTTTACACCCACAATAGAATTTCGAGTTTTTATAGCTTAGATATAAAAAATATTTTTGGTAAATTTTTATGACATTAAAATTATTTCCACATTACCGTTCAGTCTTTCTATCCTTTCCCTTTTATCAGCAGCTTCTTCAGCCAGTTTGGCAGAGGTCTTGACTCCTTCTCCAGACTTCTGCGTCTTCTCCATGATGGCACATGCACGCAGCACGAACGCCGGCACTGTCTCGGCTTTCTCCTGCCGAGGGATCTCCACCAACGACCAGTACTGAGTCTCGAGTCGAATCACGTCCTGGAACATGAACATTGTGACCTGATCAGAAACTAAAAAAGGCTACGTCTAAAAAAAAACCTTTTTGAATGCCTTTTTGATGTTGACAGTATGAGTTCTAAGCAAAGAAAGTAAGAACCTAATTAGAGTCTATATAGGCACATTTTATTGTTATTCTCATGTTCAGGTCATATTAACTATAGGTAAATGTGGTAGTAGTAACCAAACATGAAACAGAGTTTTTTTTTTAAACATTAAAACGGATTTTCATTTACAAAGGTTATTTTACTATAAGATTCTTAAATGCGAATGGCCCGAATAAAAAAATATTAAAACTGGCTGCACAAAATAGGCTTACACTGAGCCTGTTAAAAGAAAAAGTTTTATAGGCAGCTTTAGTGATACTCGGGTACGATACAACAAACTACGAACTAGCCCGCTATTATTATGAGCAACTGAATTGAAAAGTGGTTTTCTTTGTCTTGAACATTGCTAGTTAGTTTATTTCTACTCAGCGAATAACTACAAGTTATTGCACCGTCTGCAAATATTTGTTTCAATACTAGAATGTTTTCTTGCTTCGAGCTACGGCGTGTTAATTGCAAGTTTCCAATCTTTGCGTTTTTCATTGGAAGCGGTGCGGTTATTCAATTTTTTGAGTTTTGCAGCGAGCAATGTAATTAAAGTTTGTAATAATTTAATAGTTGGCTGGTAAGTTATAATAATAATTTAATTTTTATTGTATTAATTGCGTTTATTGGCAACAATACCGAGAAGTGAAACAATAGGCTAGCTAGTAGTTAATTTTCCATAAAGCTATAATTATTTTAACACCCTTTTGTTCTACGGAGTTACTTATCATCACTAAAATTAAGTAGGTACTTCAATCGGCGCATTCGGCATGCAGTTTCGTTGCGAAGTTAATTCCAGTAACGACTTTCAGCAGACGGTGTGCCATGGTATTTCAAATTAGATAACTTTTCGCTGGGCCAGCGCCAATTCTACCGATAAAGATCGTCTTCCCGCCTTGTAACGGCCCGTTTAATGAACCCACTGTATGTTCATGTGCAACTACACTGAGACTAAGAGCTTATTTAAAGAAGTTGAAAATGTTGAAAGTTTTCCATTATGAAGATGTGAATAAATCTATGAAGGTTTTACAAACAAATACTTGTAAACAAGAACAAACTGTAATGTTTGGCGCACCAATACATTGCAGAGCATCTCGAAGTCGGATACCACACTTGGGGATAATGGATGCTATGTTAGTTGGGTTGGGGTAAAGTGTAATTTATTACACGTGTTCAAACGAGAAGACAGATTGATTCTACATCACACTTCAGCCACAAGATTACCTACACTACATTAGGACTGTTATACGTGGCGCTTATTTTTTCCCTAGATTTTTACAAAACAGCTGAGCTTCATAGAACAGTAATATGTATCTGTAATATAACATATCATCACGCTTCTATTCCCCAAAGGGGTAGGCAGAAGTGCACCTATAGTACCTATACAACCACATTTTAGTAATTATCTTTAAGTATTATGTTATAGGGGGCGAGCCTATTGCCATCAACCAATAATCCAGGTATAATGTACAGACGCCATCACATCAAGCTACCCGAAACTGTCAAATTTTCCCAGTCAACTTTGAACCTTATGATTTAGCGGTAAAGTTGAAAATCTATTAAAGAAATTTGACAGATTGTAGTAGCTTGATGTGCTCTAAGGTCTGTACCCACATAAAGCTTTGGTTTCCTAAAAAAGCGGTGAACGGTCACAGAATAACGGCTGTGAAAATACAGACCGTTTTTTGACACCTTAATGTCAAATACTGATGATGACGGATTTATGACGGCCGTTCTTCTTGGAAACTGTGTTTCAACTTAATTTTTTGTGAAACAACGTTAGGGATCTCGGCAATACGAGCCTTAAAGGAAGATTATTTCAATGTTTTAATAGTACCTACACAACTACATAATTAGAGACAATGTTACATGAAAAATCTAAAGAGTTTATAAGTATAAATAAAGACTCTATGAAACACTATTGTTCCCCGATGTTTTTACAGAGGTAGTCTCCTGGGAAACAAGGAGTTTTCTTTAGATAAAACCCAAGATAGCCATATTATTATTGTCTAGAACATTTTCTTGGTTCTTTTATAGCTGCAGGGCTTAAGGGCAAGACGATTGTGCGACTATATTATCGGAATATGCATTTAAAACATAATATTACTGCTTGGAGGAAATTGTGAAGAGAATTTTATCGGAATCAAAGTCTTAGCTCTTTGCTTCAAATTGTGGAAGATTTTTATGAAGTAAAGTTAGAAAAATAAAAGAATAAAATATTTCTACCGATTAAAATATTATTGCTAAAAGGGATGTACCTAATACAGTCTGAATATCATGGGAAACTCAGATAATTGCTTGAAAAATTGCCAGCATGATTCACCATTAATGTACCTACAATACTGTTTTGAGTCATTAATAAACCATTTTATGAGCGAATCAATACAAGTGTGCGCCTAAACCATGTAGAACATGATAAATGGCACCCTCTTTTTATCTCCCGTTGCCAGCTTGTATCGAAATTGATGTTCTCGTTACAGCAGATTTTTGGAACCCACAACTCGATTACACCGGGTATACCGACAAAAGTTGATGAAAATGTAATTTATGACAGAAGCCACACGCGAGACGAGTATTATTTTTATTTGATTATTAATGTTTTACTTACACAGAATAATTGAATAAGTATATTCATGTTTACAATGGCCGCGGGATTGCGTTTCCATACATGCATTATTGGACAGGAAATACGGTCGGAGAGACTTTTGAAGCCTTTTGACTTTTGAAATAAAAAGGTAAAAAGGCAAAATTCGAGGTTCGGCTCTCCCCTATTTCCTCCTCCAATATTGGACCAATTTAAAAGATATTTCATAAACAGAATAAGAAGGATACATACTGTGTCCCTATGTTTTTTCCCTATGTCGAAGGTTCGAACTCAGGCAGGCACATTACTTTGTGTAATTTATTTTATCACCACTGCAAGGAAAACATCTTATGGATATCCAACAACACGCATTGGGCCTGCATGGTGGATTATGGCCCACTCCCTCTCTTAGAGGGGAAGCCTGTGACCCAGCAGTGGGAGCGTTTTAGACTTATTATGTTATGTACGTGACAATTTTATAACGGAATCCATACTAATATTATAAATTCGAAAGTAACTCTGTCTGTCTGTCTGTCCTTATGTTACCTTTTCACGCCTAAACCACTGAACGGATTTCGATAAAATTTGGCAGAGAGATAGATTGCATCCCGGGGAAGGACATAGGTCAGTTTTGATCCCGATATTCTCACGGGATCGACGCTTATGCGAGTAAAGCTGCGACGCGCTGCTAGTTGTATATAAGTAACCGTAATATCCGATGCATTATTAACACTTTGATACATCGACTGAAGGCAAATGAAGTGCAAGAGAACGGAAATTAAAATTCATCTAGTCTAGATTTCTCTCGTAGCTGCGCAGAACGGGTGTCCTTACTCGTTCTTATTCTAGTTTTCTTTCGTTTTTTCCAACATTCTGTAGCGTGACATGTGGAATTGCATGAAACATTTATTTTAGCCTTTATTTATTGTTTCGCTATTCACACTCTTCTTGCTAGCTCGCCTGTTTTGTTTTGAAAAAACCTTATCGTATTTGTCTAGAACCTTCCGTAAAGCCCCATTTACACGATGAAAGTTTCTTGCTTTTAACAACCACCAATCTCTTATGGAAAAGTGTTAGTGGTAGAAATCTAACTTAGAAAGATATATTATTCATTCTAATGATTAATTATACTTCTCTAAATATGTACCTGCTATTGTCGCTAATCATATTTTGATCAAGATACAACCTGACACTGACTTGCAAATTGCAAAAAACGTAAGAAAATTTGAATTTCGCGGTCTCAACTACCCATTCACCTTAATTGTTTCGTCAATTTATGTTGTGCCACAGGCAATTAAATCGCACCGTGTACACAGTGCGTGCCACGTAAGAAGAGACTTGACACACCACGTGGTCTGACATGCGCAGAACACGATTTTAGGTATCTTTAGCGGTATGAGGTCTGAGTGCGGGACGGGACCGGACGTCATAGGGGCGGCGGAAAGAGGCGGGGGAGGCGGGGTCAAGTCTCTTCTTACGTGGCACGCACTGTACGTGTGTGTGACTTTATTTAAGGTGTATAGATGGCTCACTGACCTTGTGCATGTGGGCGGAGCTAAACGCCCTACTCCCGAATACGTAAAAATGTGTACGGTGGCGCGCTACACTAAAACTATGATCAAAGATTATGAAGAGGCGCAGACATGCCGCACGTAGGTCGCCATTTTTGCCTACGATTCCAGAAGGGAATGGCGGATGCAAGGCTGATATATTTTGTACCCGCGACTTCGTCCGTGTGGAATTTAACAAAAAAGTTATTGTTGAGTTCGCAGAGTTTACGATAACTTATTAAGGCGCTGTACTTAGTCAAAATAGGCTTCGCAAAACAATATTTTAGCCAAATGTATATATTTTAGAACAGCAAAAAAAAATATGTTAATCTTGATCATATTTATGAGTGAACCATTGTGTTCAAAACACGTTTTCGGTAAATTTTCTCGATAGAAAAAAATCATAAAATAATCATTAAAATTGAAATCGTTGCAATTGTAACTGTGTTATTTATAAACAAATCTTGATAAAATTAATAACAGTGATGTAATGTATAATAATAAAGGGAACTGTTGTTTTTATTTATCGATTGAAATAAGATATTTGTAAGGATTAATTGTATTTAATGATAAATAACTCTAACAAGTCGAACGAAACGTCGCGCCATCGCGGCGTCTTTTTAGCTTCTCTTTCATTTCTACGCGGAGCGACAGTGACTCAGACCCATAGAGTATAAGTAACTAAACAGCAGTGACTACACATGGATCGTACTTGCAAAATCGCGTACCACGGCTTACAAGTACGACTTCTTTAAGAAATCACGTCCTAAAACTAGATCTCGGGATACTTTCAAGTATTTTCTACCTGCATAGGAAATTGAACCTTAACTGTATACAAATAAGGAGCAAAATCGCTTTTACAAATAAATACGTACTTATGGAGTATAGACGATTAAAGTTTCTACTACTATTCCAACCAAGAGCCCTGTTGGAAGAAAAAAAACTTGCATAGGAAATTGAACTCTGAATTCTTACTTATGGAGCACAATCGCGTTTAGGCATGGGTCGTACTTGCAAAATCGAGTACCAGAGCTACAAAGTACGTCCACCTTAAAAAACCATAGCTCGAGATACTTTCAAGTATTTTCTATCTGCATCGAAAATTGATCCATGACTTCATACAAATAAGAAATACAATCGCGTATTCATAGCCCTGTTGGAAGTAAAAATACTTGCATAGGAAATTGACCCGTTACCTTCTATGAATAAGGAGCATAATCGCGTTTACAATTAATATTTTCACAAACCATTAAAGTAAAAATACACAAGACTGTGACTGTATATATACACCATCATATAGCGTGGCGACGCGTCGCCACGGCATGCGTCGCCACGCCAGAAATTTGTTTTACGTGCGGCTATAGATGTTTCACATCAAAAAATACTTTCATACGAAATTGTTCCGTAGACTCTAATTGATAAGGAGCATGATCGCATAATTTGCGAAAACAGACGCGGTTGGGTACCTACCTATGTAGTTGAGCGAGTAGACGTATAAAATATGTACTTTGAAGTCTTGCAATTATTTCGGGTCGGGTCGGTACCTAGTGTACGTACTTTGGTATCTGTTTGTTGATGAAAGCTGTTTATTATATTTTATTTTATGATTACTTTTTTCTAAGTTATGTTGTTGGTGTAAATATTTGTACTGTTTCGGTTCTACTCATAAGTTGTATAAATAAGCAATCAGTTTATAAAAAATGGTCAACAAGAAAATAAACGGCAGGCAATAAAGAGATCTTATTCGACGAAACAAATTGTAAAGTAAGTACCTACCTACTTTTTTGTACACACCATATTTTGTTTGTATAAATTATCTATAGACGCGTAATTTCGACATGTATTATAACAGCTCGATTGGTCTAGTGGTCTCGTGCGTCACTTTAGTTTTCTGCACTAACGCCCGCGTTCAAATCCAACCTCTTCCATAATTATACTTTTTGTTGATTTTCTTATTTGATATAAATGTTTTTTTATTATTTTACTTTTTGCAGATTTTCTTGTTTGAAAATTTTCAGACTACATTATTATTGCTTACGCTCTTTTGTAACACACTGTAGGTATATTATTTTTCTTCCGAATCAAGCTTGGTGGACGTTTTTATTATATTACTCTAGATTCTGAAGAAAAATAACTATAGGAATAAAAATGATTGTTTTTATTAAAATAACAATTACTTACTTATTGAATTATTTTAAAAATAAGAAAATAAAAATATGCACATTATAATTAAAAAATAACAACACAAAAGATAAGCACATTATAATTAAAAAATAACAAAACAAAAGATAAGCACATTATAATAATTAAAAAATAACAAAACAAAAGAAATGCGTCCACTGAGATTCGAACCTGGTGATTACGCAGTGAGAATCCGGCCAGTAGAGCGCGGAGGCAATCGTACATCTTATTCGAGTCGCGAAATTACGCTTCTAAATATAATGGAAGTCGCTCATCGACGAAATTCGTGCGGTGCACCCCGCCGCCGTAGGCGGGGACTATTCGTATCCCACTTCATCTGCTTCACCCCCTCAAATACATAAAAGTCGTCTATTCACCGCCACGTAAAGAAATACCTATGCTAATTTTAATGAAATTCTTCTAATATTTTTCCATTTAGTTCTTTTTGATCGTTTTTGCATTTTTAGTTTAATTATTATTTATTTTTAGTTTTTCGTATTAGCCTTTTTATATAGGTACAATATTTGGTGAACGATTTCCTTGGGCCAAAACAAAAACACTATATTATTTTATTATTTATTCAATCAATTTCATTGGAGATTAAGGGATCTTCACGTATAGGATCCACTTATAAAAAAAAAAACTGTACTCCGTTTCTTTATTATGATTTATTTACATTTGGTTAAGTACCTAAATAAACGCAGTATACAACCTCCCTATTTGAATCGGATATTATTCAATATTTTATTTCATAGGCTTTAATTTTTTTTCGTGGGAACCTATTTTCTTTTTTTTTTCTAAAATAAAAGTAGCCTCAGAAGTTACTCCTTAGTCACCTATCTGCTAGTGAAAGTCCCAGTCACAGAAATAAATCCGCACAAGAATATGAGAAGGTAGTGATCAATAAACTCAGTAATGCAAATACTCATAGATTGACAACTAAGAACGCTCATTTTTTATAAATTAAGGTGTTTGAAAACATTTTTTTTAAATTGTGGGTAAGTAGTTATTTTCTAAACAGTCAAAATAAAATGGCCTGAAGCGGTTGTTTTAATATTACAAACAGACACTCCAATTTTATTTATTTGTATAGATACTTAGATAGATACTTATTAGTCCACTCAACGAATAACCCAAAAAGAGGTGTAGAGTGCGTGAGCTGGGCCCTGAGCGATTTCTTCAGAAAGTTGCTCAGAGTGCTTAGGGAGTAAACATACTAAAAGTCCCCGCGTCTAGGAGGTGAGCCGGAGTGGGGGGTATAAAAATTCCCACTTTTGAGTTTTTCGCTAATATCTATAAAACGGTGCAGCGGTGCGTCGTCGTAGAGAAAACGTATTTTTCTTGACTTGCTTTGCTTTGCCATTTTTATTTATTTACAAATTTGAAATTATCTTATATTTACAAAATAAACAATATAAACAAAAACTGTATTTAGAAATGGCACCACTAATAAAGCGTCCACGCGGACAATAGAAATGGGCCCTCTGCAGCGAGCTAATCTATAAACGCATACTGATACAATTCGTTCATAAATATTTGCACTAACACAGCCAAACGCGCGTAGTCGATCGATAGCCGGGCGGAGCAGCGAGCGACACAGCCACCCCGTCTCAGTGCTAACGCACGACTGCCGCCCGCGCCCGCGCAGAGCACCTCTGAACCTATATCTCAAAATGGGGCATTGTCTTTGCAACTGTTGATTGATTTAAAAACGCTATTTCAAATATGTAGTACTTCTAACCATCAATTTTTCAGTGTAAAAATATTTCCAAACATCAAAGCCGTTTAGAAGTTATAAGGAAATATTAGCCAAAATAGCGTTTTGGTAAATATTTTTTTAAGGCAAAAGTATTAGCCTTATGAAAAAACCCTGTTTCAAAAATGCTGTACATGAATCTATAGCAAACATATATTTTTTACAGACCTTCTAACCAAACCGTTAATGAGTTATAAGCTTCATAAAGTGACCGAGTTACGGTACTAAACGAGAGTAAGGCCCTTAAGGCTCCTACAAACAGGCGCGACGCGCGACGCGAATCCCGCGCGACACTAAGGCACCGCTCGTTGCGCGACTTGCAGTGCCTTTGTGTTGCGCGCGATTATATTGCGTGTCGCGCCTGTTTGGAGGAGCCTTTAGGGTCATTGTATATACAGGGTTAACTGCCCCGTTGATCTCAAGCGCGACTGCTGAGCGTGGGGTCCTGGGTTCGATTCCCGGGTCAGGCAGTGTTATTGAGATTTTCCATTAGGATTTTTTTAGTAACAGACCGGAGTTTGGAAGTTGGCGGTGTGATACCCCCGTGCCTCGGAAAGCACGTTAAGCCGTTGCTCCTGCGCCTGATCTCTCTCCGGTCGTGTGGGATTGCTGTCCCATCGGACTATGAGAGTGCAGGAAGAGGGAGTGGACCTGTGTCTGCGCGCACACTTGTGCACTATAATATCTCCCGCGCCGAAGGCCAAGTCTCCGTTGTGATTGGCCGCCGTGGCCGAAATACGGTCTGGAGGACTTTATTTATTTATTTATATACAGGGTTAATTTAAATTGGCTAGAAACTCCGCAGAAGCGATGGATATCGTTATCTAAACACAATATGTAACTTATTTAAAACCCATCGCGTCTATGGAGTTTAGCTAGCCAATTTACTATTAAACTATTAATTAACTAATTAACTGAATTAACTTATTAATTAATTTATTATTATTTTTTTACTTTATTTTTTTTTACTTTTTTTTTATTTACTTTTTTTTTCTTTTACTATTTACTTTTTTTTTACTGCCGCTTTTTTTTTCTTTCTTTTTTTAAATTAACCCTGTATAGCAATGACAAGAACTTCTCTTTTTTCTCCTATTAGATAAAAAAATGAGAGAATATTTTACAATAATATCTGTAAGTTTTAACATTCCTTTCAGCTCCGTATCCAATCACATAAACGTTTTTTCTACGGAACAGAAAATTGAATTCACGTTCAAAAATAAAAGTGAACCACAAGTTACATAGAATGGAAATTCTCAAGCTAGAGTTGTACCTATAAAACAGAGAAATCCGCCGGTATCGTACGAATCGGAAGCAAAAAGTACAAAACCGGAGCCGGCACGCTTCCCCGCACGCGGCTGCAGGCGCCGGAGCAACTTAGTTTAAATAATTGTATCATAAACCGGGACATCTGTAAGTTGGCCAACCGCCCGCTTTCAGGCACACTCATTTATATATAATAAACTATTGTAATGTTTCATAACGATAATAATAACAAGGATACTCGTTTTGATAAGATGGTGTATTATTTCGAAAAACTAAAATCCAAATGAAAGTAAGTCATTGTTTAGAAATGAAAAGAATTGCAAAGGGCACTCAGAGCTACAGAGTATTGTAAACAAAAACAAACCCCGCATTGAAGAAAAAGAGGAAATCATTCATAATAGTGTTATAATAGAAAATAATTGCGAAGGGAAGGTGAATAGTTTCGTAATTACATTTTCCTCCGTGGACTAACACGATCGTTCGTGTTTACCGACACACGTTCCGTATTCGCAGAAGGGGTAAACCCAACTTTTCGGAACCGTTAGCGATTTAATGAAAATGAAAAGAAGTTCATTCCGTGTAAGAAACGTGGGTTGACACAGCAAAAACAACTTTATTTTGATGATGTTATGCACTAATGACTAATTTAATAATGAATTAAATAAAATAATAAATAATAAATAATATTAATAATAAATAACATAATTATTTATTAAATAATAAATAACATAACATCACGCCTGTAATCCCCGAAGGGTTAGGCACAGGGGTACCTACCTATAGTACAGCCACATTTCGCGATAATGAATAGTTCCCTATAGTTAATCAAGTATAAGTAATTAACACATTTTGTGAACACAATGTATATAGGGATTTTTATGTTTATCAAAAATCAAGGGAAGGTTTTCATTTAAGTATTTTCGCCGAAAATTATAAAAAGTGAAAAAGTTGTGTTATTCAAAGTGGTAACGTGATCGTTTCATTACAACTTATTGGCTAGTACAGGCTTACTTTTTTTTTTTATAAACCTTTTTACATTGATTATTGTATGCCTACTTCTTTTATTTGCTACAAAACTTAATCTCCAAAACTACTGGTCTCAACAGCAAAGCGAAAAGAACAACGTAAAGCTCACATCTAGGAACAAACTGCATATTTATGAGAGAACTCCGTGACGACGTGGTACAACATTATGACGGCGGAAATTGCTCTGCTTACGTAGTTTATGCATATTATTTCCCTGTCAACACACGAACGAGGTGTGTTGTTTGATTACATCGAGAACAGAGAAGTAATCACGCCAAGTGCACCGCAAATGTACGGAACTCAATTACATTTGCTGTCTGTCATTGAAAACCAAACAGTCACAATAAAAATGTTCTTGTAATTTCAATTTGTTCTGAAGCATAAACCCAACGTCTGAGTTAGTACGAACGAAAAAATTAAACGTACTTGGACCCTAAAATTGCTATAAAAATAAATTGGTAAGAGAAAGTTATTACCTGAAGATTGCCTTCAGTTATTCCCTTGGCATCTCCATTTCTATTGTTAGAGCTTTCACTTTGATTTACGACTTTCTCATACCTCTATATAAATTCGAATTTCTGATCGTTTTTTATTTATTGCTTGGTTACTGAGTTCATAAAACTGTTGCTACTGCTACTGCAGTGGTAGATGTAAAATCGTGATGTCCAACCGAGGAATGATTGATGACTTCGTGAGTCAACATTCGTCGTGGACTGCGGCTTCATTAAAGCAAGTCAAAGATTCTATTGTTCAGCAATGTGGGTCACGATTGTTATTGTTAGTTCTAACAGAAAATTAACGTTCCTGTGCGGTTCAATTATTAAAATTTTGGCATAGAATCTGATTTAATTTCGGGCCTAAGGAATAGCTAACACGATTTGAATGCTAAAACAACCCGCAATATAAATATGAATTTATATTACGTTTCTGAAAAGCTTGGGGCGGGACCGGTACCATCGAATTAACAGATATTATCTTTGTTCCCACGAGTTCGAACGCAAATATTAAATTCCTTCATCAGAATTATCAAATATACCTCGTTGGTGACAGGATTTTTGTAGGTTTAATGTTATATGGCGGTAAAACGAGATTTAATTTTTTTTCCAATAAGGAACTGCCACTTAGGTTTATTAAAATCCCTGATGACTTTTTGACTATGGAGTAATTTTTTCTATTAAGTATTAAGTTCTTATATTTTAATGTTTTCTACTAAATATGAATGTTTTCTTCTAAATAAAATGATGTTGATTTGCTTTATGGATGATCGATTCCACTAAAATGAACAGTTAACGATCAATCGCAAGGGTCAACGTTTTCTGTGTTTATTGTCAATAGCTTCATTTCATTTTGTAGAATGTAGACGATCATTTTGCGCGTCAATGTCTATCAATTATGTAAAAATTGACAACTGCAATTTATTGTTTCGGGGACAACGCTGTGAAACACTTTTCGAGTACTTGACAACTGTAGTTGTTGCTTGCCTGTCAGTTGCAGTTCCGTTTGAACGCAGTGTTGCCGATTGCAAGTTAACTGTGAGTGAATCTAAACATTTTGCACTAAACCTAAACAGCATTTTGCCTAAACAGTCGTTCAGGTCATATTTGGGCTCTATTTAATATAGGTGACAATGTGACATATTTATTTGTCAAAAAAAAAACTTTACAAAAAAAAAACAACCGACTTCCAAGAAAAACAGGTACAAAGTGAAAAATAACTTTAATTTCGAAAGAAAGTTGTTACTTTTGTAAAAAAGTTTTTATTTTTCACTATTTAGATGATTTTTCACTTTTTAAGTCAAAATCAAAGTCAAATCATTTATTTCAAATAGGCACATTAAAGGCACTTTTGAACGTTAAAACTTACAGTAAAATTGAATTGATTTTAGCCGCCCCTTCCAAAAGGTAGTGTTCGTATGGAGAAGAATGGATAGAAACTCTACCATTACTCATGGACTGGTAATAGTGAATATGAGTTATGTAATTTCATAATTTTCATATTTGCTAGTCAAAGCTTTGAACATAGGAGGAGCATATTGTTCACTTAGTCGCAGAACTTCCACTTCGCAAAATGACGTTCGGACGCAAAACGAAAGGAGATTCTGCGAAATGCATTTCGCAGAATCACCTGACCTAATAACTTTCACCAAAATAATTAAATCTAGCAAAATATTCAATTTTTGTCCATTATTTTAATTTGGGTGTATAAATGCCTACATACCTACCTACCTATCTGAATAAAATTGTATTATTAAACCTATGTGTAATAAAAAAATAAAAAAAAAAATTGCGAAAGAGACATTTTGCGAAAGGGACATTTTGCGAAAGGGATATTTTGCGAAAGGGACATTTTGCGAAAGGAACATTTTGTAATAGAGACATTTTGCGAAAGGGATATTTTGCAACATTTTGCGAAAGAGACATTTTGCGAAAGGGGGACCTTTTGCGAATAAACATTTTGTGAAAGTAACATTTTGTTTTGGTTCTGCGACTGAACCATAAAAAACGGTGATGACATGATAGAATAATTTCTGATATGTAGGTTTTGTCATTTATAGTCGTTATTGCAACTTTAAAATTACAACCAAATCAATGTCATTCTAGTTAATTTTTTTTCGTTTGGGTCCTCTTGAGTTGGCAGAACAGATAATAACTTTGTCTTTAAAAAAAGTTAATTTACAACTAACACAGCATCATTATGAAGATTTTATCGGAGTGTGAATCCAGTGAAATGTAAAAAAGACTAACACCTGTTGCTAACCAAACTTTTAGGTAAGGCTCAGGATCACAAATTGAAAAGCTAAGAAGAAAATTGAAGTTTCTAATAGTTCTGAATTATTTGCACGTTGGCTTTTCAATTAATTTGTTTGGCATGTAAATTAACGTTCTAAATATTTCGAAGTTTTTATACGATAACTAAATTATAAGCTCAAAACTCAAACTCAAAGCATAACTAAATTATAAGCTCAAAACTCAAACTCAAAGCATTTATTTCAATTAAACCTTGTACAGGCACTTTTGAATTGTCAAAATTAAATAGTCTGTCAGTTAGAAAGTTGAAGTTAGTTGCCCAAAAGCTCGAATAGTTACAGGTAGACATTACCTTATCAATAATTATGCCGAAAACGACAAAAAGACAAAAAAATTTGAACGAGCCAATTGTTTCTTATTTCACATTCGGGCCGCACAAAATGTAATGATCCCTTGAAATTTGACGGGGCAGCCCTAACGCGAAGGTTGGAAGTAAGTACGTGACTCGTTTTCAATAAGGGTGAATTTCGGGTGGAACGTTCTTCGCGATATTGCTAACTCAGTTACAATGTTTTTCACCCAATTATGGTTGTCCGTAATAATTATAGAAAGTAAAAGTTTTCGATCATGTTGTGTTGTCTGATAAAAGGAGACAAGACAAACAATTTCATCGGTTTGTTTACGATTACAGAGTTAGCGTGTTTAAATTGTTTGGACTCATTCATTGCAACATTTATTATTTGTTTGGGTAGGTTTGCGGTTCAGACCCTCGACGTACCTTTATTTGACAAACATTAGCCCGTTATTCTACAGTTCTTTTTCAGCAATTTCAGTGGATGTAAACATAATAAATAGCAATTAAATAAATAACATTTTATACTCCTTAAAAACCAAAACAACCATTCCGTCTAAATCCGGACACAGCTTTAAATAATGAAGACGAACGCAGTAATAGCGGGGTGGTAATTTCTTAACGCAATTATACAATGGTCCCAGTTGCAAGGAGACCGTGTAATTTAACTTGGCGGGCACGCTACGACATTCTATAGAATCCTGCTTATTCAGTCACCCACACGCAAGCTAACAAATGGGTAGGAATAGCGTTATAAATAATTTGGGAACGGAAATACATCGTGAAAAGGTATTATTTATCGAAAAGTATCGTTTTACGATCGGTTTTTATGCCGAGTCTATGATTGAGGTGTTTTATGTATCTTTTCAGATAGGTAGGTATGCTTACAGGTCCCACCAAGTGACCCCAGGCCCAGGGAAGACGGTGGCACAGTGGTCACGTGCTGCCCCTCACGTGGCCCCTTTACAGTCTCCCCGGGGATGTGCCTTACAGTCGTTGTACCCCCTGATACAACGCCAGAAATGGTCTTTTAAGAGAAACCGGGACCACCCCTATGTGCTGATGGTGATCAACGGAGTGGTTTTGGTGAGGTAAAAATCCCATGGTAAAATTACCGAGTTTCAACACTCACCTCTCTTTTATTATAGCTTTGAGTACATAAAAGAATGAAAAAAAAAAATTAGAGCATTCTGGACCGGGATAGGTTAAGTTATCATTGTGATTTTACTAAGAGAATGCAAGACCATGCGAAGTGTGCTAGAGTTGCAGCATCCGGGGAGTCTACACTATAAGTCCGTCCGTAAGTGATACAGATTAGGAAACGCCCGTACCTTCGGCCGAAACTACTGGTTTCGTGCTCAGGTGGTAGACTTCCAAAGGGCTGATTTTATCAAAGTCTTATCCGTGTAATCAAATTGACGTTTGACTAAGACAAAGACAATTGTTCTTCGGATATGGTAGGTAGGTACAAAGTTGGTTGGTACAAATGGATAAGTTCTAGTATGGAAAAACTGTCAAAAATTCAACATTGATTCTCAGTACCTATAATATTTATTCTACGTATAAAAGTTTGGTGGAATGCGTCCTAACGGCTGATTTTTTAACCGACCGATAATTTTTATTCGTGGAATAAAATTGACGTCTGACAGGTCTTGTGTGGAAGAACTGCCAAAAATTCAAAATTATTCCTCCGATAAAGTTATCTGGAGTTGGAAAAATCAGCCCTAAGTCGGACAGTAGAAAAATAAAGTTCATCAACACAATTTTTACGAAACAACGAAGCAGAAATGTTTTGAAGGAAAGTAACATTATTGAACTGTATTTTTTATTGTTACAACTTGTAAAAAAATTATTGTAAAATACTTCAGGTAAAGTGAGATGTCATCTTGTAACTTACAAGATGACATCTCACTTTACCTGAAGTATTTTTTCGTTAGCGGTGAAGTCCCGAGTGACACCGGCCTATTTATTACGGATTGTTACCGAATAATAGAATGCCTTCAAATTTTTTTATATACGTTTGAAAAATGTTTCTACAGGCAGTGTAATGGTATCATGAAATCCTAACTTTATTATTGTCATTTAACTATGAAGTTAGCCAGGTTATTGCGTGGATGAGTGCAACTTGCGACACGTGTGACCTTTATCCAGAAATCGTCGTATGTGGCTTCAGCCACCCTCTACCGCTAATTTTAACTATGTTGCACAAATCTATTTGTGCTACCTATCTTCAACAAAGTTGTGTTCATTTATTTCGAGGAGGCGTACAAGTCTTGTTTTTTCTTACATAGGAGTGGGGGGAGGGTTTAGATTGTTCTTACAAAGGTACACAGCAGTAAGGAAAATTAAAAGTTTTTATACTTACCTATTTTTGCTACTACTTCTTTGTAATTTTGGTAGATGCTGATCTTCGAGGGGGTTCTTCAAAGTCTTATTTTTCTTACGTAGGGGGGAGGGTCAGAAAGTGGTCAAAATTGTCGTAGGTAATAAATGAAAATCCCCTTAGCTACATGTTTCGCTTCACTATTAAATGAATCCACTTCACTATTAATTTAGAGTTTCGATATTCAATGTGCTGTTTACATGGTCTAATAAAAACGGAACCATTAATTTTCTTCCTTGTACTACTACTATTACTATCATCGTTAATGTCAACAACATCAGAAATTCTAGTAAGTAGATGAATGTAAATATCTTGCACAGGATAAAGTCTCATCGTACTTTTCACGTTGATGCTTTATTATAATATTGACGACAGAAATGCCCGCATGACATAAAACATGTTAAGGCTCCTACAAACAGTCGCGACATGCGATAAAATCGCGCGCGACACAAAGGCACCGCAAGTCGTGCAACGAGCGGTGCCTTTGTGTCGCGCGCGATTATATCGGGTGTCGCGTCTGTTTGTAGGAGCCTTTATATGCCCACTTCCACACAGCATGTTGTATGTCATGCGTCATTCCACTTCATTTATTGTTTAGCATAATAGCATAATTAGCCTATAATTTCCCTACTGCTGGGGGACACAGGCCTCCCCTCTTCTGGCCTAGGACCTAGTGCGGGTTGGTAGATGTTACATGTCTTCGAATTTTTGGTTCTAGGACATGCCGGTTCCCTCACAATGTTTTCCTTCAACATTTAGAGAGCAGTGGTGATGAAATTATTTACACATAGTAAAGCGCCTGCCTAGGTTCGAACCCACGACCTACAAGTCAGGCTGTTACTACGTGGCTCACCACTACTCCTTATTCTTTAATTGTATTTAATTCTTCTAGTCACATACTGACCTTATTGGTAATGTTCGATGTGGAAGAGGTGAGAGTTTATGTATATTGTATGAATGTAAATTCTGGAAACAATATTTACCTACATAAAACATTCTGAAGTCCTAAAGCCACCCTGTCTTGCACAAGGTAAATGTCTGCTGCAAGTGTAAATAAGCAACGCAGACAAATAGCTGAAGTGATCCTTGTTGAATTTTTATAAGCACGTGACAGGTGCTCTTACTTGAGAGCATTTTGCTAAAGATTGTGTGTAAGAAGAACCTTGAGACACAAACCATTAGAAACAACCATTATAAACTGAGCAGTTTGGTTACGAGTTTACCTACTCGTAGGGAATATAGGGTTGATTTCACATGTTGTGACATGTGACATTATGTCAGTTGAGACTCGAGAGCATATCACCACAGAAGGAAGTATACCCAGCAGTGAGTTCAAAAAGGCTGCCAATGATGATGTTGATTATGAGAATGCGATATTGTGGTTGTCTATTGAAAGGTAGCCTGACAGTGACCCATCTTTCTTAAACAATAATATTATTTGAAAAAAAACAGTGGCACTCCGGGAGTGCCGACAGAAGTGAAAACTTGAACAATTACGTGTGTATTTTGTGAATCGTCTTATAAACAAAACACGCGCGGTACCGGCTACGGCCATCCGTCTTACGAATTTTAGATCAGGTCACGTGTCCTGACGCGAGTTTAACATTTTTTACCCATTACGAAAAAAGTGTGCAACGCCGCTAAAGAAGTTTTCACTTCAAAAAAAAAATCGAGCAGCTGCAAGCTGGTCTGAAAAATATTATTATGAATTGCAATAGCAATTTGTTTCTGCGTCTAGCCTTTTCTTAATGTATGTATGAGCCTTACATTTCCCAGCTATTTAAATGCGTCTGAGCGGCGTAATGAGGGTTTTCGTGAAAATTTACGACACCAGTTGGCACCACTGTGACAAGAGGTCTTCCAATATAAAATATATGATGACGTTCATCATTCGATTCATTCATTCGTTCATCATTCAGTCATGACTAAAGAAAATATAGGCTCTTTGACAGATGTCTGGACCTGACGTGTCAGTGCTACCACCTGGTGAACGTCATTTCAGAAAACCCTCATTCCAAAGTGTATTGAATTCAAATGTACGACTTGTTGCGCATTCATTTCATAAATTATTATACTCGTACTGTCACAATCTGCTGTTCCTCGTTTCTTGTTTTCGCATGATGTAACTGCGTACCTAATGAATATATTTTCATTTATTTTTTTTGGAAGTCGGTTGTTTTTAATGTAACAAAGTTTTTATTTTTACTTTTTTAGTATCAAACTGTTATTTTCCACTCTTAGAAAAGCTTTGAGCAATTGACGCAAGATTGGTTTCCCTCAATGTCCCAAATCGATTGATGAAGAGAGTTACGCTTAAGTTTTCTAAGAAAGCGGAAAAAGGTCACACAATAACGGCTGTCCAAATACAGAAAGACACCTTAATGTCACATACCTGCTGGTGAAAATGACAGATTTTCATGGCGGCCGTATACGACGATATTATAATATGGCGGAACCGATTTCCTAGAATACTCTAGCTTTGGGAAAATATTTTTGTTGAAAGCTCATGAAACAACATCTGGCTTGAAACGTACAAGGATCTTTTGGCGATCAAATGACGTTGACGGGGGGCGCTGTTGGTAAACATTTGTGCAATTGTTTTGTGAAATGTCACTTGGAAACTATTCAAAAAACAAGATGGCGGCGTTAGTTCCTATTTTGGCCACGCTCCAAAATAACCTTGTAGCACTATACGTAATGTCAGCTCATCATGATTTGTAGAGACTATCATACAGGTCTGAGTGACGCGACTAGATACCGAACATTATATACAACTTGATGTGCTAAATCCACAGTCGGGTACTCGATGATCCGGATCAAATTAAATTTCTGGTGCTAAGCGCTAATCAGCAAATACTTGACCTGACCGTGATTGTAGTACACGTACGTGGATAGTGATTATAATTAAATTATGTTGGCACAGTTAATCGCTTATATTATGTCACCATAACCTTTCATAACTTTACTGAGGTATGTGACCTCAAAGCAAGTTCGGTATTTGTATCTACATAATTTTTAGTGTCTAACAAAACAAGAATTTCGAAAGCCTATCCCTAGTTTCACTTAGTTTAGATGTTTGTGTTGTGTTTATTTTTTTCCTGAATTGTCTAGAACGAGATAGATCGAGTTAGCAAAGTTTTCTAGTAATCAATTTTGCGAGGCAATCGTTTATCTAATTATTGTGTTTGGCTGGAGACTGCCACTGATCGGACGAATCGGCTTAAGTATGCTCTAAGAATTATGGAAAATGTGAAGATAGAAAAAGAAAATTAAGTACAAACGTAGGTGGTACTCTTTAATATTAAGTGGAAAGAGTGAAAGAGTACCTATTCTATGTAAGGATCTTCATCTGTTTTTCGCGAGTGTATACGTAATTGGCAATGAAACAACATCAATACTTACCAAGCTACACAGACTGCAAAAAAGCCTACATTCCACCGGTGACGATGCATTTTGGGTCATCGCAATTCGTACACACGTATTCGTTTTGGCCGAAAGGTTGCACTTGTACCTGTCCGTCGAAGCAGTAAAAGCCATCTGCGACTAACTGCATGGTTCGATTGAACAAAAATAAAGACAAACAACATCGTGTGGGCCTTGCCAATACGACACGTCAGACTGATGAGTTGCAGAGAGGAATATATTGCTCTCAGGTTGAAGAACGCGTTTAACTTTACTGTATCAGGACGAAATATGATTACTACTCGTTAGTGACAAAGGCACAGGCAGGCATTAAGCGTTAAAATATCATATGACGTCAATGCTTTCCGAAACTTTTCAAGCAGAAACGTTGCATTTCATATAATCTTTCGATTAAATCCGCGTTCTAATTTTTGTCTAACCGAAGCTGTCCGTTTCTGCCTGGCGGCTGGCGTTATAAATCTTGGTTATTGGCAGGATTCACCGTTTGACCGTTCTACTAGGATTTTTCTATTACGCTCAATCTTCAAAATCCACAATGGTTTATCCATTGGTTAGATAAATTTGACACAGCTACCGACAGAAATGAGCAGCACTAGCTCAAAATTGGTAGGAATGGAAAAAAGAAAAGCAGCCGATCGATTCTGTAAAAATCTCACCGTGAAAACTTAGGTGAAGTGAGTTTGTTTTTGTTAGTAATTGACACTATTGACAGCTCACTCCACGCTCACTTCACCTAAGTTTTCACGGTGAGATGGTTACAGAATCGCACTGCTGGACCTGTAAACACTTGCTAAAAAATACTGTGAAGCCAAATTTACACAGCGGGATTTACTTACATATGGCGTATCATAAGTTGAAGCAACAATAAAAATTGCACCGTCTAAACAGTGTTTAGACGATGCAAGTCAATTTGTTCCTTAAATTTTAATGTATGCCACAGGTATGAAACTTGCATCGTGTAAGGCTATACTCAACTATTTTTATAAATTATACCTTTATCATAGCCTTGAGCAGTGTGTATCTGGTGAACACGTTCCTCTGGGCCTTGGACTCCGAGTAGCGTGCCATGAGCGTGACAAGCGCCTTCTTCGCCGTGTCATAGTTCTCGTCCAGACGAACCCGCACTCCGCGCAGACGTTCATTGGTTTCTATCACCTCTTCTTTCGTCTGCCCGCCTAGTACACAGAATGATAGGTTTAAAAAAATATGATTAAGTAAATAATTTTTCAGGATATATATATAATTTTTCCTTTAGAAGACACACATACATATTACGATATTTAAAAAAGCCCTCTCTAAAAACTAAACTGTTTTAGCATTTGAAAAATAATGTAAGTTTTTGTAAGTAAAGGCGAGTTATTCAGAGTATTTCTCTCTTGCATAAAATGGCAGCCAATTCAAAGCTAATACCAAATGAGAAATAAATAACCCAGTATCATTTGCAAATTTTAATTAGTATCAGCCTTCGGCGTTCCTTAACGGCTAAGTATTTGCACTTAATTGATTTGATTAGTAGCTGATCTAATTAGTCTAATTAGTATTGTTGGAGTGAAGTGCAAGCCTAGCACTTAACATTAATAAACTAGTAGAATTAGGAAAAGCGGGAAACTAACAGGCAGGTATCACATACAGCGTTGTTGCCAAAATTCTGAGAATTAATGAGCTCTTAGATTTAATGAGCGATATAAACAAGATTTCAAAGAAAATTTTGGTGAAAATCCATTGGCTTTTGAATGACGTTATAATATAAAGACTTCTGATTTCAAGAATTTTGTTCGAAGTTGTAACTAATATACAGCGTGGATTTTTGAGATGCCAATGATGCGCCAAGTCTATTATCATAAAAAAGTAAGTTGGAGTCTCATTTCCTACAAAATGTTTGGGAAAGTTTTTTGTGATTTCTGTCTTTTCTTGTACTCAAAACTAAGTTGGTCTGACAGAATTTTTGATCCTTTTAAGGAACAGGATCGATTGGTATCAAAAATTATTTTGTGAAGATTGCCCATTTATGTGAATTTTTTTTTTTTTTTAATTGTGCAGATGCAGATCAGTGTCTAAAAAAGTTAAGAACAGTCTCCTAAGACAGTTTCCCTGTAGCTACATCGGTTAAGATACCTACCCTTACTGCCTTGTCTCAATAACCATCCTGTACAAACACCAAACAAATAAACAAATTAATATACGATTTTTTTAAACAAAACCTGCTTTTGTCGTAATACCGAATATTATGATCCATATTTGTATTGTTAACCACATTGCACGCTATGTTCAAATGCTGCGCGATGCTATTACTATGTTTAATTAATAAATATTTGTACAGATACCATAAATAAATTAATAGCAAACATATTTGAAGAGATTAAATTAATATTTAACTAATCTGTGAATATCGTTAAAATTAAGTTTGTTGTTCCATTATAATAAATACCACATTCACGTTGTTGCTTTGTTATTTTGTATCGAGTAATAGAATTTTATTGTTAGCACTAAAACATTTTAATATTATATCGTAACTGGATAGGAGAAAATGTTTAGGCGCCATTTGGGCCAAAATGAGGTAATAATATATCGTTGGATTCACAATAAAAACAACAAACAATCTGTACCAATTAAAATTGACTCAGATTGACTTGAAACCTAAACAGAACAGAAACCGAACCAGAGAGAGCCGCAGAAAAAAAAAATAATCCATCGATATATTAAATAACTCATTTTGGCCCAAATGGCGCTTTAGCATTTTCTTCTTTCCAGATGACAAATGGAATGCATTAATTTTAAGTACCTACTCTAATAACAAATTAACTTTGCATTATAAACCTACTACTTGTCGGTACGCCAATCGAATGTGGAACCAGTGACAAATGGCAGCCATAACAAATGGGATACATCCTTGGGACCTTGGCTTCCGGCAACACAAATCAATGACCGGGTCTGCTCGCTAGTCACCCTCTTAACATTCTGTTCGTCTCCGAGACTAATCTTCTCCTTGCCTTTGCTTCCAAGCCTCGCAGGACTACCCTCCGTATTTATAAGGGTCTTATAACTTTTATGGTGTAAGTAGTCGACTGCCCTCTTGCTTTACTGGCATTAATATGACAAGCATAGGTAGAATTTTAAAGCAATGATAGATTAAAAATATTAATAAACTATTGCATTTCATCAAGGTCTTGCGATTGGATGAGCGATTACTTTTATTATGGATTTATTCCGTAACGAAATAAGTGAGATAGACTATAAAGCTTTTAAATGAATATTCCTTTTATGATTCTCAGATACTGCAATTATGATTTTATAATAGAAGTAAATCGATTGATATCAATTATATATAAAGCTTCACAAGTAATAAATAATCGTCGACTTACTGGAAGTGCCTTCATCCTTGACATCTTGTACGATACGACGGACACTCTGCGTAAACTTGCCCACTAAATTCGTACTCGCTGAAACAAAGAAAAATACTCACATTAATAAAAACAAAACACCAAAGTTTCAAGAGCGAAGACTTCACAACTTTGAAAGCGTTAAAGCTACAACAAAGGACACAAAAGTGACACGAAAAATTCTGTAGAGTTAACAAAATAATCTTTGAGAGTTTGGCGACACTGACATAAAAATAATAAAAGTAGAAAAGTTTATATTGAATAGATAGCTGTGATCTATTTTTCGTAAAATCTTCAGCGCATTGAGCTAGTGGTCTGGTCGCGTGTCGAATTTGAAACATGCATGTGCACTCAGATGCAGCGAGTGAGCGGTACGAGCGAACATCGGGAAACAAAAGCCGAATGAATGAACGATGAATAAACCCAAATGGCCAGTTTTATTCTAGAGCTTAGGTGGTAAACTATATTAGACTAGTAGTATGATTGGGTAAACCAATCATACTAGTCCATTACGTTTTGAGGTTTATGAAGCCTGCGGTTTGTTTTAAACAATACCAATAAAAATATTGTATCTCTTCTCTTTAGTCCTACCTAGTATTAATAAAATTTCAGTCACATTTTGTTCTATCAAACTTGTCTTTTAACATTTTCGTGTCACTGCCAACTGGCATGGCTGAATTTTAGATCTTGTTAGTCGTTGGCAGCAGCGCAGAGGACACTTTGACTGCATGTCTTGGGATAGAGAGGGCAGGATAGGAAGGAGGTGGAGCATGGTTTACGACATAGCTCCACAACCACACTCTACTGCCGTTCCGTCGAGGCAGCCCCACTGTACCAGGTTGGATTTACATCTCCCTTGTGTCTGGAGACGGTTCAGGGTAACGTCAATGTTGTAAATTTTACCGTGCCATAGGTTAGTACACCATTTTCAAAATTATCCAACCTATCAGCAGCAGGCTCCATGATAACCCGCCAGTTATTAGAACAATGATTCAAACAATGATTTCAGTGCATGCTAATGAGTTTTCCTTAAAGTTCATGTCGTCAGCAGTTACTAAGCCTTAATAAGCTTTGTACTATAGTATTATCTCGTGTTCTTAGTAAGATCATCGTGTAATTCTCTACACAATAAAACTAATTAACATAAGCCAAGTCAACAGGTCATGTTCAGCTTGGCTGACTAAGAATATATTATTATACAAATGAGATCATATGTGGAATACCCAGTTAAGAGTACCTACGTCATTTTATTGTTGTGGCTCAAATCAAAAGAGTAGAGGAGTGTGGCTAAGATTAAAATCGCTATCTCAACCAAAGTTTCTTGAGAAGAGTCTTTATTTTAGTATGTTTAATACAAATATACAATGCGTTAAAAAAAAAAGATTTGATATATTTTAAATCCAGAAAACCTATGCACATACATTTTCACAAATAATTTTATTAATTTTACTTATCAACCAAACCAAACTATCAAACTAATTCGACATCCGATAACGATGAAAATCAGACTTATAAGGAAGAAAATCCATGGAATCGATGACGTCATGCGGGTATAAGTTGCGAGCAATACTGCGTTTGCTACCCTATTCTGTTTCACCGGGGTGCTGGGAATTGAAAAACTTCGCCTACATTGATAAAGGAAACTCCGTAAGAGAAGCTTACAAGTAGGTCTTTTAATGTATATTGTTTGTGACTTTGAAGTTTATAGAAAGTACAAACTATCACATGTTGGTCTTAGAACCAGATTTATAGTATCTGTGTAATAAAATGTTTCTTAAAAAAATAGTCAAGGGGGTCGTGGGACACCCGGTTGGAACGAAGTTCCTTTCGCTGTATATTACCTATGTAGTAGTGGCCCGCCACAGCTTCGCACAGGTGCAATTTTTTTTTCGAATTTCCTAAATTTTCTTTCAAACCTTGTCCTGGCAACACCAAACACAACAAAAAAAGAATTATACAATTTGGTGCAGTCATTCGTAAGTTATGCGCGTAGGTACAGACATTTTGGCGACTTTGTTTTATACTATGTAAGGATTAAATAAAAATCACCATGAAATTAAATGACAACGTTTGAGAGTAACTAAATAAAAAAAGAAAAAAGATACTATTTATAGCAAAAGTGTCGTGATGGTCAAAATGTGACACATTTTTCCAGACCAAAAACTTTGTCACATCCTGACCGTCACGCTCTCGTTCACCAATTGTGTAGAGAATAACGTGCAATAAGGAACTCCGTTCCAAAATTTATACATATATGTGTGCAACTAGAAGTGTTTCTGGAATAGGTGGTTCCTAAAAACCGCCTAATAACTTGAAAAACAATTGTAGGACATGACCGGAATAACTCTAATAATTTAGCCATACATACATACATACAAATATAATCAGCCTAGAATGTTCCCACTGCTGGGACACAGGCCTCCTCTCTGTGAGAGGGAGTGGGCCGTAATCCACCACGCGGGCCCAGTGCGGGTTGGTAGATGTCACATGTCTTCGAATTTTTATAATTTAGCCATTTTAAATAAGTAAAATAAATAACCGTCGATTTAGGTATAATTTTTAGTACTATAAAAAGTTTAATTAAAAAACAACATTATTTTTTGTACTTACACGTGAACAAAGTCAAAGCATTTATATCAAACAGGCACTTTTGAACGTCAAAAATTACAGCAAAATAGAATTGATTCTAGTCGAACGAACTTGTGATCTAACTGTGAAATTGCGAACTACGGATTAGTGTTCATAAATAAATTAAACTGAACTGAAGTAGAAATTAGTAACCATTGCCTTATTAAGATTAAAATATTCAGAATAATGTTCAAGTGCTTCCACTCCTTCCTAGTCTGTGATACTGTTGAGAATTCTCTAGACAGTTATGTCAAGAAGATACTCGTAATTATAAACTCTCTACTATAGTTCCGGACTTTAGTGCTTCACTTTGACTCCTTCAAGAAAGTTAAAATAAGCTGGCGACTCTTTAAGTTACTCATCTCATAGGCGTTGGTATTAAGTTGGCAAATTAGTTTTGTTTTTCAAACGTGACTAGATTCTTGATTTAAGTAAATGTTAGAACAAGATGCAAAGTTAAATCTGTTTATAATAAACAAAATAGAGATAGTCTGAATAATAAATTCCTAGTACTGGAAAAGCATTTTCCAAAAGTGAAAAGTTCCAATTTGGACAAAACCAAAGTGAATTGACACTTTAACATACTCGCTGTATTGGAATGGCTCCAGTTAGTCATGTTCAGATTTGACAATTCCAATAAGTATAATTAAATTAGATTTTGTGTTCTTAATACCTTGAATTTTCTGATGCCAAGTAAACTTTCAGGTGTGAGTGTACTGAAAGTTCTTTCAGTGCAGCAGTGCGATTCTGTAACTATCTCACCGTGAAAACTTAGGTGAAGTGAGCGTGGTAGCTCACTGTGCATCGTGTCGCATCACATCGCCCGCCCGCGCTGTTATTTTGTTTTAGCTTAACGTTCTTTCTGCTTTTTCTCTTTTTGCTCGGTTCCAAGGGTCGTAGCGTGATATTAATCTTCCTCAAGAATAAGGATACGCAACGCAAAAAAAAAAATCAGTTCCGACTGGTAGTTCCAGACATTAGCGCGTCAAAACAAACTCTTCAGCTTTATTATTAGTAGTTTGCTCACTTAAGTCTGACAAATTTTAGTATTTTTTTTAACCATTTCTCTCTATTTTTAATGCTTTGCGGGATACTAACGCCCCCAGAGAGCAGTGGTAACAGCCCCGACTTACGAGTTGTAGGTCGTGGGTTCGAACTTAGGCAGGTGCTTTACTTTGTGTACATAATTACATCACCACAGCTCTCAAAACGGTAAAGGAAAACATCGCGAGGAAACTGGTACGTCCTAGAACCAAAAATTCGAAGACATGTGACATCTACCAACCAGCACTGGGCCCACGTGGTAGATCAAAGCCCACTCCCTGTCGAAGAGAGGATGCCTGAGTGACCGCAGTAGTATCATTAAAGGCTGATTATGCAAACGCTCCCAGACGTAATAACAATAAAACTTTTATTGTGTAACGTTTAGTTTCCTTCAAGGGGTTAGGAAGATTACTTACTTATGTAGCTGCATCATTCATCATCATAGTAACCGACCGCGGAGCCTGTAGCTGCACCGCGGAGCCCTTAGCCCTAGCGCTCTGCTAACGCCACCGCGATAGTGGCGCCCCTTGTAGTTTGCTGAGCTCTCAACGGGGGCTTCACTATCGCGGTGGTGGTAACAGAGCCCTAGGGCTAAGGGCTCCGCGGTGCAGCTACAAGCTCCGCGGTCGGTTACTATGATGAACGATGAACTATGATAACGAAGAAATTAAATAATCTCAATATAATTTTTTACTATTATAAGTTTAGTATAGTATATGTAGCTTCACATTTAGGTACTGACCTTACTATCTAACGTCTAGGAACAAAAGTCCAGGGTTAGTGATCGTAAAAATGTTATAAACACTTTCAGTAGGTAAGTGTGTAACACTTCTGCAAGGTTACAACAATGTTTAAATCTTATAGTTACGAGGATGTGTAATTGTGTATAGGTAAGCTATTCTTTGGTATTCTATTAGCATTGTGTTGCCCGCTTTCACTAAGAAAACTGTAAAAACACAGTATAGTACAGTTTCTTGAGCACAGCGCTCTTTTATTTGTGATAGTATATCGTTCGAATCGAATCAAAGAGAAGGTCCTTTTTTACAAAAGGACACACAGTCAATCAAGGTATGAGGCTGTAAAAAAAACACAGGTGGCATACCCGAAACTTTGATTGGTTCGGTAGAAACCTTTATCAATATTATAAACCAAGGGGTCGTTAGATTAAAAATTGTCTAGTTGAATTTAAATGTCGTGAGGAAAGTTTTGAGTATGAATGAGGCTATAAGAGTTGGAGAAGAAAAAAAAACGATGGATTAACTATTTGAAAGATGATATGCCTATAAAGGGGGTGACTATCCATATGACGAATAAAAGAGAAACTGTATGTAATAAAAATACATGTTGCGCCGACCCCAATTAAATTGGATCAGGGGCAAAAAATGATGATACTGTTGATGATGAATATAAATACATAAACCTTACGTGGAATGTATCCCTACTCCTCTACCAACACTTACAGAAAATCTGAAACAACTTCATTAAGCAATTTCAGATTTCCATTACAAGTTACGTATATCCAACATAATAGATATTGGTCAGTGTTCAAACACGTCGCTGATACCAATGATTTATGACCCATAACCAAATTGCGGCTAAAGGCACAATACATACATAGGTACATGGTACTACGCAGCACATAACCGTGATCCGCCGTCCATCTGACCTAATGTTGCTTATAATGTGATTGGAATTAGTTCCATTGATCTGAAAGTGAATAACTTAGTTGAAGGGCTTGTATGAGTGAATGTCAAAAAAAAAGTCAAAAGTCAAAGCATTTATTTCAAATAGGCACATAAAAGGCACTTTTGAACATCAGAAATTACAACAAATAGAATTGATTCTATTCGCCCATTCCAAAAGGTAGTTTTCGTTTGGAGAAGAATGGGCAAGAAACTCCACCGTTACTCTTTTAAAATGTTTTACAATATTTTGGATACATTAATTATACAATAATAATATGTATGTAATGAACTGATGAATGGCTATATGGTTGGGATATGGGAAGTCACGGTTCGTTTTATGAATGTAACTCATAAACTATGCTATTTATATAATATAAAAACAATGAATAGGTAGTACAAGGTAGTAGGGACATCGACGCGAAAACTGAAACCTGAATTCAGCACATAATTTTAGACCCCCTAGCTTAGAAATTTTTCGTCGGGCTTTTAATGAGAAGGAAGGACCGAACTTCTTGAGTTCCTTACAGTACAAAATCTCGATATCTAGCATGGCAGTGTGTCAAGCCAAGTTCAGTTGGAGAAGATTATATTTTCTTGTTGAAAATTTTCAACAAGAAAATATAGGCATATAGGCATTGGCTTGGCATAGGCCATATTATTATTTATTTTATTGAGGATCTAAACCTTACCAAACCCGAGAGGTAAAAAAAGCATGTTTACCAATCATATACCCAATTTATCGAAGCAATTGACCTTTCCATTAACGATGTGTTTGTAAAATGAACCTTCGATGCCATTGGTCACGTTTTATGGCACAAATAAAAAGTGTTCGATTTTTATTTGGATATTCTGAATCAGTTGAATGGTATTTCAGGTGGGCTGTGCCACACGTGAAATACGAGTAGACACCAATTTTGTTCTATAAAAATGTATTTGTATTTATTTTTGTTGTGGCGTTGAAATGTATAAAAGCTCGGCCTGTAGGAATACGATCGCTATAACTTTTGTTGCTATAAATAAAACATAAAAAAATTGTGTTTTCAATTATTTTTATCGTAACGAGATGGTTTGTTCTTACTCAAGAATAAACAGGATAAATTAGAAAATAGAATATCTAAACTAATTATTATAAAGTGAAAAGATTTGATTTTTTGTATGTGTCCTTGTAACGGTTTCTCGCTAAAACGGCTGAACGGATTTGGTACATGAGTAAACCATGACCTGGTTTAGGACATATGGTACTTTTTATTCAGAGAGTTTCTATGTGATTGAGACTTACACGGTAAAACCGCGGGGCGCAGCGAGTATTTTATATAGCTAGTATCTTATATTTGCTAGGTTAACATGGTCAGAGATCGCACGATTTCGTCACGAAATCAAGACACGAGGTCAAGAGCGGGCCCATACAGCAATAAAAAAAAAAAAACCAATGAAACCAATCTCCTAAGTTATTCAAACACAAACGCCAGTCAAACAAACATAAAAGACAATTTAACAAGAATCATCCTCCTTATCAAACGAAACAGCTTTCTTCACATACCTTTCAGCTCCACAATACGATAGAAGAGGCCGCCGAAAAGGTTCAATACGGTCCCATGCCAATGTAAGGAGAGGCAGCTTAGGCATTTTGTGATAGGAATCCGAATGCGAAATTGAATCTTTGAAATCCTCCCAAATATACCTGAGTAAAGTAGATTACCATAGTCTAGTTTAATGTAATTGTTCAATAGAATAATCTTCTCCAATTAGCTCATTGTTCTTTATTAGTCTGTGTTCTACTTCTGAGCTTAAAATGGAATTGTGTTTTACATTTGGCAACTATAGACCTAAACCGTCTTTTGTTTCAAAGAGTTTTTCTTGATTAAAAAAAGGTTTTACTAATCGTTATAAGGGTTGAATGTTTCGATATAGTGATGCTTTTATTGGTCTTAGATATTGTTTTATAATGAAATGGATTTTGCGAACCAAGGATCCATATATAAATAACAAAAACCCAAATGTTCTTCTTTCTTTGGTATTGTTCGTCGAGTTGTTGAGCTTTGAGCTACGATTACTGTCAAATACTTGCACTGACTGGACAGGTCCACTCAAATCTGTGTGATCCTTTTCTCATCAGACACTAATCTGCATGGTCCTCATATGATCTGACCGAGGTTATGTCTGGACATAAAAGATACTTTGACCCCTGAGTTTAATATTTCGCCATTTGCGGGTAGGAATTAACGACTCCATATATATAGCTTATTTTTTATATGTCTTGTAAAAGTGATTCCGATATCCTATTTACAGAATTAACAATTTCATTTCCACATAATGATACATAGAAAATAAGAAAACAACATGAAAAGCCTGCGAATATTTGGTTCGTGTCTTTTTGGCAAATGAGAATTATGCCTGTAAACGCACCTTCGATAAAGAAAATACATACTTAAGTGTTTGTGAGTAATATCTAAATGAATAACATTCGTACAATTAAGCACAGATCATAAATAAAGAGACTATTTAATACGCGGTTCCTATCGTGCATGAACTAGAAACGCGGTGTTCATCATAATTAATAGGATTAGCGTGTTCCTTCCACCGCGCTGGTTCGCGTTGCATTTCAACATAATATTCTATTTCACAGAGATCCGCTTGTAACATGTCCAAGTGTATTGTGTTCTGATATGAATACTCTGGTCTTTATTCATTTATTGGTGTTTTCATATAATGATGGTTACATGATTATACTTCATCATCTGCCTAGCCTTTTCCCAACTATGTTGAGGTCGGCTTCCAGTCTAACCAGATGCAGAAATGGATAATGATTATACCTACAAATTTCAATTTCATTTAACCATTGTTCTGCAATCTCTGATTATGCGGTGTCTTCTATGACGAAGAGCAGTGGCCCAGTGGTATCGGCCCTAACTTATTACGAGTTGTATGTCGTGGGTTCGAACCCAGACAGGCGCTTCTTTTTTATTTTATTTTTCAAGTTAGCCTACACTGTCCCTGAGCAAAGGGCTCCCTCAAATCCTTCCAAGCATAGCTTTTTCGGGGCCACCTCAATCCAACTCTTGCAGGACGCGGCTAGGTCGTTGCGCCACCTCTTTAGGTGCGAGGCGCTAAAAATTAAAGCGCCTCACATGTGTAAATAATTTCATCAGCACTGCTTTAAAAACGGTGAAGGAAAACATTGTGAGGAAACCGATCCGACCATTCATGAGCCTACCGGTCTACCAACCCGCACTGGGCCTGCGTGGTAGATTACAGCCATTCCCTTTCGAAGAGAGCAGTCCTGTGTCTCAGCAGTGGGAACATTATAAACGGAACTCTATCGATCATAATTGGTACTTATGGTGTGAAATGATGTTTTTAAAAACCGTTTTTGAGAGACCGTTACATAGATTACGGCAGTAATCTGTGACATGGTTATTGCAATCAAAATGTTTGATGCGTTTGTAGAATTATCTAACAATACGAGAATTAAAAATAGGATGTACCTTCCTACATAATTATTTTCGTCAAAATTATAACAAAAATATGTACATAAGGACGAAATAGTTTAGATAGTGTACGAAAGCAAACATGTCAGGAAGAAAAAGGTCGATGCCAACTCGTGGAAGTCGATGTTTGCACAAGCAAGCCAGGAAATGGAATTTCTTACAGCGACAGATGGATACCGGGCGTTTTGCAAGGTCGGTTAAGTAAAGTAAAGCTAGCATTTAAAGATGCCTTAAATTTTGCTGACAAAGTTGAGTACCGATGGCATGTTTGATTAAATCTATGAAGATGTTTTGACTGCGAATAATTGCTGACACGAACTTACAATTTATAACAATTAATTCCAATCTTTAGGCAAGCAGAACACCGTTAATGTTTCAATAAAATTTAAATAGCCTTTATTTTATAAACTTATACTAATTCTACAATAATAATTTTGAACATATATTAGACAACATACCGTAAGGGTTGGATCGAGATGGCTCTAGAAAAGGTTGCCTGGAAGGATTTGGTGGCCTTTGCTCAGTAGTGGGACAGTGTAGGCTAAGTCAAAGAAAACAAATTTGACGTCGACAGTAGTTTGTTTTGCTATCCAGCATAGGCCTCCCCAAGACTGGCTCACAGTTTTCGGTTGTGAGTTTTTCTTGTCGCAAAAAGAGGAAGACCCGTGCCGCAAATGTACTTCATTTCTAATCAAGATAATTACAAAAATGTTGAAACATAATACGTCATCTATAAAAATAAATTATAATGAACTTCATAAACCATTCATGAAAATAAATGAACCTTCAAAAGGAAATTGGTAAATAATAATAAATTATAAAATAACTTATTTTACGATATATACTACTCGTATACTCGTATATATATATACTCGTAAATCTGTCGAAATTTTGGAAGAATTTCAGTTCGGCGTTAACAACAAGTCGTTTCTAGGTGCCTGATGGAAATTAATTGACACTTCCTCGGATTCCTTCCTAGGAATTCCCAATTTAATAAAGTTATATAGCACCCTCGAGTTTTGTAGAGAACGATTTTGAAATATTGTTTAAAAATGTTATTTTGGTATATGTACGGTAGATATTATATACCAAAATCACATTTATATATCCATATGCATTTAGTAAAAAGCGGAAACAGACACAAATTTTATTTATTTGTATAGATTTCATTTCATTGGTTTTAATTTTTTTCGCGGGACCCTATTTTTGTTTCTAAAATAAAAGTATCTTAAGTTACTCCTTATTACATCAGCTATCTGCCAGTGAAAGTCCCGTAAAAATTGGTCCACCCGTTTCAGAGATTAGCCGGAACAAACCGACAGACAGACAAAAATTGTAAAAAATGTTATTTTGGACAGTGTATACATCCATATGCATTTAGTAAAAAGCCGTTATTTTAATATTAGAAACAGACACTCCAATTTTATTTATTTGTATAGATGTCGCTATTCATGTTTTCGCCATTAGTTAAGTAAATACATTCTCTATTGTAAATACATTTATATTAAACTTGCTTATAATAGAAATCTCGATGTTTTTTCAAATCGTAAAAAACGTGTGAAGCAGGGGCGTGTCGTTAGTGTATGTATATGATAAAATTATCATAAATGTTCATTATACAGTGAGTCAACCTCATACTACTTTATCATTGTTTATTATTTGTTTAGCGTGTCCTTGTCTTTACCCTTATTAACTTTTGTGCGGGACTAATTTATATGACGTGGTATGCTTTATTAATTATAACGAGAGAACCGTTTTTCTAACAGATACAAAGGACGGTTTAATTAATGAATTAAAAAACATATAACGACAAGAAGACACAGTACAGTACAGTTACAGTAGGTAAGGGTGGCAGTGCCATATAATTAACTATTATTATTACCACTAACAATTTTCCAAATATCCTCAAGTGCGTAGTAAATTGAGATTCTATGTTAGAACATAGAATCTCAATTTCAAGGACTAAGTCTGAAAACCAAACCCATAACATCTGTGTTATGGGTTTGGTTTTCAGACTTAGTCCTTCAAGTAGACAAGTAGACCATTGTGTGTGGGCCATGGCGGCCGTTGGTGGTTATTCCAACCAACTCACCTCCTTCCAGAAGTTGATTAAGTCTCCTGGTCTGCTGACAACATCTGTGTAAGATCTGGGTGTCCCAAGGGTTTCTGACCTAATCTGGGTGACGCCTGTGCACTCAAAGAGTACATGCGCAATAGTTTCATCAGTCTCCATGCAAGCCCTGCACAAAGGACTGTCCGTTAGGCCTATTGTATTGTAGTAAATTGAGGTGTTTTAATATATCACGGGATGAAAAACTATAGTGCACAAAGACCACTGTGATGAAATTTTTATCGAGAAATGTTCAAATTAAAAATACCCGCAACCCTTCTTAATAAACATTTTCCTTAGAAAACTCCTTTTCCTATTTGTAGAATGATAATTCCATTAAAATAAACCCCTAGAAGATATTTTTCCTCTCTGGGAACATTTAGAAGATTCATTTTCCATTACAGCTACAGTCTATCCCTATTTTATATTTTACGCGTTTTATTTCATATTTTTCATTTTCATTACGAGGGAAGGTCATGGCTTGGTGAGTGGTGACAGAGTGTTTACGATTTTGTTTATGGCGACCACACCACTAAGAGTTTGGTGTCGTAATCTCCATGAATTAAATACATAAAGAATTAACAACATATTTTATGGAGGGAAATAAAAAGAAGAGTGGTTACGCCTGTAAGACCTTGGTATAATTTTCGATCTGGATATAACCATGCTTGCTATCGCTTTGGTCGTTATTTAAGAATAGCTGAATATTCACCATGGAGACGGTGCAGTGTGAATAAAAAACCGGCCAAATGCGAGTCGGACTCGCACATGGAGGGTTCTATACCACGAGGGAAAAAAAACACAAAAGGCACCCTTTGGGTACGGAACCCTAAAAATCAGCATGATTGATGGGCAAATACCAAAGTGACTTTTTCAATTAATTTATGTGATTTCTGAGTTTATCTAGGATATTACTGACCTTGGTGAAGGAAAACGTCGTGAGAAAACCTGAAATTATAGTTAATATACGTCTGAAATCCCCCGTCTAAAGCAAGCGTGGTGATCAATGTGACTATTTTTATTAACTAGCTTCTGCCCGCGACTTCGTCCCCGTGAAATTTTAGGTTCCCGCGACCCACCCCGTCGCATCGCATCGCCTGCCCGCACTATTACTTCATTTCATGCAGCGTCCTTTCTTAGTTTTTATTTTTGTTTTTGCTCGGCTCTAAAGGTTCCTCAAAAATGGGCTATCAAACGCAAAAAAAACGACTGGTAGTTCCAGAGATCAGCGCGTTGAAACCAACAAATAAACTCTTCATCTTTATTATTAATACAGATTATGATTGATGAGGCCTCCTGCTTTGAGTATTGGCATTTGTAAGCCAAGTGGACTACTTAGAATTTACAGATTCGTTTGCAGTAAACATCTACGAAATGCTTTTTTATTGCCCTTGACCTCGATCAGGCCTGATGGAAAGCGCTGGATGAGGTCTATGATGGAACGAGCGTGCCCAGAAGATGCCTAAGGCACTGGAACTCCTACGCATCGACGAAACACAGCAGGCTGCTTGACGGACTCCGGGGTTTTGAGACGAATTGTTGACTTACGCCAACATGTTTAAGTACACATGTTATGTCGCTACTTGCGGAACGGTAAATTCTTACAACAATGACTAACATGGCATCGTGCTCGCGTGAGATTCGCCTTCTCAGCAATCCTATAGCGTGAGACCGATGATTGTGCATTAGAAGCAAATTGATGGCTCAGATTCGCCTCCTCAGCAATCCTATAGCGTGTGACCGCAGATTGTGTATTGGTGGCTCACTCTTGTTTCTCACATAGAACAGTTGTCACGCATCTTAGTTTTAGGGATCTATGTAATTGTAATTATTATATTAATTAAATTCTTTAAGTAAATTATATCGGTTTCATTTGCATCCTCGTCGGCAGCTGAACGCAATTCACAGGCCTATGTTTAATTCGGCGAGACCCTCGTAAAACATTCTCGTTGTATACAAAGATAGATTACAGCAAAATAGTGTGGAAGCTCACCAAGCTTTGAGACTAGCTTTCAAAGTGCAAATTGAGTTGCGTGGGAGACGCCTCACGGTCTACGTACTGAAGGAACTAATTAGGAAGTCTAATTACTTGCCAATACAAACGACTAGCAATGTTTTGTAAACTCTGCAGTAGAAACAATTTTTCAGTTCTATATTTTATATTTGCGATTATATCGCGTGTCGGGCCTGTTTGTAGGAGCCTTAATTCGTCATCAGTCAGGCTTTACCCAACTATGTTGGGTTCGGCATCCAGTCTAACCGGAAATACTGAATTCGTCATATTTTATTGAAAGCAAAATGTAGGTATCTAATAAAAGTAGACCCTTCTAACGATCAATAGGAGACATAATGTATCTTTGATTATTCAGAATATTTTTGTTAATTTTATATTAGAAGAGCTCATAAGAGGAGGGACTTGTGGCTAAGTAATAACAGCCGCACGGGTCGATCGATCAGGTTAAGCTACGCTTGCCGCGGTTGGTCCGTGGATGGGTGACCATCTTTACATACCAAGACCCCTCCGTGCCTCGGAAAGCACGTTAAGCCGTTGGTCCCGGCTGTCATTCGTGGATCAAACAAACAGTCGTTAAGGGTCGTCAGAAGCCCGAAAATCTGACAAACACACTTACCAAGGGGTATCGTATTATCGAGTAGCTGGGTTGTGGAGGTCAGATAGGCAGCCGCTCCATGTAAAATACTGGTTTTCAGCTGCATCCGGTTAGACTGGAAGCCGACCCCAACATAGTTAGGAAAACGATAGACCGTATATGATGAAGAGCGAATAAGAGGGCAATTACAACGACGTATTCCGCTTACCTACATGACGGCATTATATTATATCGTCATCATTCGACACGTCATGCCTACTTTGAGAACACTTCCTACGCAAATCACGACTCGTTCAAGGAATATGACAGTTTATTCGGTATGTTCATCCTGTTCATCCTTATTTATAAACGTTTCTTAAATTTTAATCAATTGAGAAGCCACTGATTAATTAACACAATTATTATTCTTGTTAGTAAACGCCATTAAGAGTTAAGAGGTTTCTAAGAAGTTGAATAACAGCTGTAAAAATCCAACACTGGTGCACTGTTAAAACTGTTAAATAGGTACCTACTTACATACATAATTTAATCAGTCTATAATGTTCCCAGTGCTGGGACACAGGCCTCCTCTCTGTGAGGGAATGGGCCGTAATCCACCACGCGGGCCCAGTGCGTGTAGGTAGGAATTCAGATTCCGATTGATAGTGTCCAGTTGACGCAATTAGGGTGCAGGCCATCGTCATCGTAGAATGATCAGCAGTTTTCGAAACTTTGAAAATAACACCCACAATTTCAGTGCTACAATGTTATACGGCGGTATAGCTCTATGCCATAGTATAATGCCACAGAGTCGGCAACTTCGTTAGCTGGGAAAATATTGGTTCTATACGTCAACTGAGCGTTAATGGGCAGCTATCGTCTTACCAATCTTGATTGTGGCTATATTTTTCAGCCAGTGAAGCTGAGATGTGGAAGTTCGAATTGAGTTCGTACTGATTCTATGAATTAGGGATGTAACATTTAAGAGATTGAACTTAATTATACATTGACATTAGGAGCTTATATAGTGTAAGTTCTTGACTGATGGATCTGATTGATTGGTCCTTTGGTCCTTGGCAGCTCTGGACAGAGAGAGGTGGAAAGAGAATCTCCCTATTCTCTTTCCACCTCTCTCTGTCCAGAGCTTTGCCTAGCAGTGGGAGATGAATGACTAAAAAAAAAAAAAACCTGGCACTCCGGTAGTGCCGACAGAAGTGAAAACTTGAACAATTACGAGTGTATTTTGTGAATCGTCGTTTTACGTCTTACGAATCTTACGATCAGGGTCACGTGACCTGACGCGAATTTAGAAGTTTTTACCCATTCCAAAAAAAGTACACAGCGCCGCTAAAGAAGTTTTCACTTCAAAAATTTGACACACTGTAGTTTTCCGTTTGACTTTATTTCTAGACCGAAAGGTCTTGTAATCATGGAACCTTTCAGCCCAAGAGGGTTAAATAAACAGGCTAACTCGGTAACAGTTTGATTTTCCGTTACTTTAGGTATTTTCAATCCCCTACTGGTCCGCATGACCATTTCGCTGAACCTGAAAGTATCTATAAAAGTAAAAGCCTCGTGCCTCCTCTTTTGAAATACGACAGGACAGCCTTTGTTCTGTTGCCCGTTATCGTTCGTGACTCGTAAATTGAATATCAAAATGGAACAACTCTGTATGGGGCTCCACAGTTACGAGTGCCACCTAGCGAGAGATACGTGTTGAGGATTTCAATGACATGAAAATAGCTTTTCTTTTTTTTTGTTTTCACTTTTGTGGAAATGGTCAGTGACAAATATTTTTCGGCAGTTTTACAAAAGAGCATTTCCTTGCGATTATCAAGGACTAGATAAAGTTGTAGAGTTTTAGCATGACAATAGCGGTCATGCCCTTTCCCTAATATATCTCCGTAGGAACCCAAACAATAAACGAAGTATGGGTTTTCGTTATTGGAATATGTTTAAGATCACGATAGATACTGATTTAGGACGTTAATGGGCTTTATTTCAGTTTTTGAAATAAAAAGTGGTAAAAAACGTAGATGGGTCAATGACCGCTATTGCCATGCTAAAACGCGACAACTAGAACTATAGCTAAATAGTTTGATTAAGTGTGTACCAGTTAGCAGTTCTCTTGTGTTGTTTATTGAACAGGAATGCAACGTTATTTTACCGGGACCAATGTTTAAGATCAAACTGTATCCTGAAAATGCATAGTTTAATTTGAAACAGGCGCATGGTTTGAAAAAAATACTAAAGAAAAAAATTGCGACTTTCCACAATTTTCCACAAAGATTTGCTAGGGGCACAGAGTTGCACCACTTCGCGCAGACAAGCCATGGTGTCTCGCGTCGAAGATGGCGCACCGACGCCTCCCACGTTTGTGTCTTCAAAGTAGGCACTCCCGTGCCGTTTTGTGGAAATAAACTATAATGGTTTCAGAAACTCCCTGTAGACCACTTTACATTATAGACCACTAGACATAAAGAAACACGATAACCACGTAAATGGGCCTCTTCTTCAGAAACATTTAGGGAGAATAATTGATCGAATTAAAAACTTTTTGTTTTTTCCTATCTTTGATTGAACCAAAGCCGTAAACAAGGTCTTGAAGTTTACGTAATGAAGGTCGAACAAACAATAATTATTGTGGAAGGTTGGTGTTGTATTTACCTTTGAAGACTTCTAACGTTTTTCTGGTATGTTTTTGGAAAAGCGGTTTTAACTTCACGATAGATGGGATCATTTTTTCTTTTTTTTTTCTTTGTTGTCGTTTGCCAGGGTCGCAAAACTCGCAAAGCATTACGCAATGTGTATTGTCTTTGGTTTTGATGTAGACCAGTAAATTGTGACGTGCCCTGACATTAAGCAAAGGACAACATAAAACAAACTTTTAACTTTTAAGGTTTTAAATACGAGGTTTTTGGCTAATTTGTAGTAAGTGTGTGTATTTTGTCTATTTTTTTGTAATATGCATCTTGTTTGCGTAGAATGAACAATTTTTCTCTCTTAACGATAATAACTTAGTCATTTGCGCCAGGACACGGTACAACCATGCACAGCAGTACATTCAGGAAGCTTCACGTTCCGAACATCGACCCGCCACGCCTTCAGAGATAGATGAAATTACATCATAAATAGATAAGGTGTATGACAATACAGTCGCCGACACACCTGCCTCTTATACGAATACACCTGAATCACGGTTGTTTTGCATATTGAACACCGCGTGCGACGGACGAGCTTACCATTGTGCATTGTAATGACTCAGCAAGGTACTGTCACTGCGTTTGGTACTCGGAAAAGCTTACGATGTTATAAGTAGTCATTCATGAGCATACCTATTGGGTTATTCTTGTAAATATTTGTTTTACAATTGCATGAGTAATAACAGGGTAAAAAGACTCGTAATGAAGCCGATTGTCATTTGTACTCCCAATCACTCTGCTCATTTTTTTGTACTGAACCATGCCTAGGAACTTTTTGGTTGCGGAGATATTGAAGGTCTAAAGGATTTTTTTACTGTTTTTTTAAGGAAACCAGTTTTACAATGTTGCATGCACCCAAAAGCATAATGTTCTGCGTGCGTTACATTGCGCGCTACCGTAATCAGCAATTTTTCACACAGTCGTTTCCCAGCTATAATTATTGCTCGATGTTTCTTTGTTCGATGTACAGAATGCGAAAATATCGGCTATGCGAAGGGTCTCCTAACACCATGTATGTATATATTTTTTTATGACAATCATTATCTTGAAAAAGACGTTCTGCGCTAAACCCAAATCAATTGGGACGAGGCGAATGTTGAATTGGATTGATGCTACAGGCAGATAGTTTTTAAGTGGTCTCGTATGAAAAAGATATTTCCCGATCCATTTTAAGCTAGACACACTCAGTCAAGTTATTTTTTCAAGGTCTTATTTCCGGTGGTTTGTGGTGGAGTTCTGTAGTTTCTACCTACCCCCTTGGGAAGCAGGTGTGGGTTTATGTATGTGTGTGTATGGTTGGTTCAGGTTTTGGGAAAAATAACGATTTATTTTTTGGAATGCATACAACTATCCTTGCTGAGTTACAGGTGCATACGACGACATATCAAGCTATACATTTCCAGTTTTAGCTGATCTCAAATTGTAGGTATCGACTTTTCGTACAATGAGAAGTCAGCTTATGCTGGAAATATATAGCTTGGTATGGCGCCGTGCGTACCTACACTTTGTATTTTGTAGGCACACAAGCATAACTCCAGTACCGAAGAAATAATGTGTGCTTTTGTGTAACACAAATTTTGGTACCCAAAGGTAAATGAGTGCTCGGAATGTTGGGTCCATCTTGGTATGCGTGATGTATTAAGCAGTACTGGCATAGCTACGAAATTCTACTTAGTTACTCAAGAAATGTAATTTTAGGTAGACGATGCAGAGTTATGAAAAGCAAACTGTTTTGAAAATATCATTAATATTACCTTCGAGAATTTATCGGACGTGAGACAAATAAATAATGAGCTACAAAAAGTATGAAAAGCGCTTCAATTGAAAAATAGCTTAGTAATCTAAAACGATGTTTTATTTTCTACAACTTTGTACTGTATCCCGATAAAGTAAACTCCAATATTTAATACCATAGCATCGATAAAATGTTTTTCTACGAGCAACTTATGTACTCTGTACTACATAGAAGCTACTTGTATCCTTTGTCCCGCTACAACCGAGTTTGGCACGTTTGGCTATACATTTTTTTGGAAATTCCATCAGTACAAATGCATTTTCTTTTATGATTAATAGTACCACCGGGAATTCTGTACAGATTCTGTGTTATGTTGATAAATATATGTAAAATCCAATATCCGACAATATCCAGGTGCTGTTTTTTTACACAGCGATATCTAGTTACAAGAATTCAGTTTAATTAAAATAAAAAATGCCTTCAATTCTCTTTGTTTCGTTACGTACGTAGTCAAATGTTCATGATTTTTCACGAAACTAATTGACTATTCGGAAAATTGAGAGAATGTCATACAAACGCGTGTCGCGTCACCAAAATGTTCGAATACTTTTCAGCTCGAGAATAGGCACTGCTTCAATTAATATATTTAAATTTTAGTTGCATTTTTACAGTAAGTACGATATTTTAAAGAGAAGTTTTAGTTGTAGCAATTCATTGCTTTAGGTAAAAATCATTGCCCTATTTATTTTACTTATTTACTGTAAGAAAATGTATCGTTGGAATGAAAATGATTTTAATTTCCATATATGAAAAACGTTACCAAAGATTTTTCAATTAATTTTGTTCAATAGCGAAACAAAAGACAGTCACGAAATTGGAGTTCAAATTAATTCGATTGTTTTGTATCCTATATTTTAATAGAATTTTTGTTTCGTCACTTGTTTTCGGTAGGTCAATTACTTGTTTTGTAAAATCAGGGGCAGTGGCGGTCCAGTGTTTACGGCCACGACTTATGAGTTTTAGGTTGTGGGTTCGAACCCAGACAGGCGTTCTTATTTATGTAAATAATTTCAGCACCACTGCTCGCAAAATGATGAAGGATAATATCGTGAGGAAACCGGCATGTCCTAGATCCAGCGATTCGAAGACATGTGACATCTACCAACCCGCACTGGGCCCGCGTGGTAGATTACGGTCCACTCCCTGTCACAGAGAGGAGGCCTGTGTCCCAGCAGTGGGAACATTATTGTAATTTCATATAAAAGTTTGGCCCCGTTACAATTTGTAGGAGGCTTGCTATTTGACAAGTATGAAATATTTATGTGCTGTTATGAGTCATCTTGAGTAGAAAAGCTCGACTTTCTGCGCAGGTATGTAATGTAATATTAGAGGTTTGACATTATGTTGAATGGTAGACGTGTACGACATTGCTAAAGTTGGAGCTTTTTTCACTTCTTGTCGTAAAAGATAATAACAGTGACAAGTTCACTAATGCTTTGAAGGTAGACGGTTTAAATGTGAAAGAGATATACATATAATGCGAGTAATACTGTACTTATTTGCATTATATATCTTGTTTCTCACTGTTGCACTTCACTATACTGTTGGCACTTTTACAGTCATAAAATAACCTACAACGTTGTAATCTCTTACGAACGAGGTGCGAACTTAAATATCTGAGTAGGTAGGTCCGTGTTAGACGATCTATACCAGAAACACAGTGTTTACATTCTCTTAAAATAGTCCTGGGCTTACCACATCGATTTGTTTGGTTTGAAAAAACCCACATCGCTTCTCATGAAAGAGGCTAGTAGTTTATTTATATATTCATTTCGTGGGAATAACTTTTATCGACATGGTTTATGGTCAGTTCATTAAGCAGTCTTTTACACCAGTTATGAGGAATAAAATGGCTTCTATGAATCTGCTACTACGTGCACGTAAACGGAAATGTACCTAACTGAAATACATACATAAACTCATGTGTTTTCCCTGTGGAGGGTAGACAGAAACTACAATACGCCACATATAGTTGACCTCGAAATTGGTTATTGGTTAAAATGTTATTTTTGCCCACCTATTTATCTACTACGCCTTTTTGGACTAACAATAAGGTCAGTGAACTTTGTACTTAATTATGTCCTACGGAAAGGTTATTTCTCTCGTTTCCACAAACATCCGTCTTATCAAATCCTTTCCCCTACTACTGAAAATTTTCAGCAATTTCCTTTTAATTTCCCATACCTCGAGTGCAAAATTTACTGCACCTTCCTTTATCAACATCTGCCTAGCCTCTTCCCAACTATGTTGGGGTCGGCTTCCAGTCTAACCGGATGCAGCTGAATACCAGTATTTTACATGGAGCGACTGCCTATCTGACCAGTTAACCAGTTACTTGGTAATACGATACCCCTTGGTAAGACTGGTTGTCAGACTTAATGCACCTTCCTCTATAAACACATGATTATACACACATGCCTAGTAGCATATGTGTTCGCAATAAGGGCTACGTAACATTATCAGATGGTAATATAACCAAGCATGAGCCCGCGCAAGTATTTTATAAGCGGAATTTGGTATGTAACAATTTGTAAGGGAAAATTTGGGAAGATAGATACGAAGCCCGGAAATGACAAATTATTACTGTGTTGTCGACGAGGTCGTTGTAATAATGTAGGGACTGACTTGTGAGTGGTTGCTTCAATATTTGGTATTAAATATTTAGGTACATTTTGGTTGATGATACTCTTGGGGTACCTACGGTTTGGTTGCAGAGATATGAAATAATGTTTGATAAGATTATTAAATTACTTTGTGGTTCTACGTTATAGTTTTAAATAAATGTAATATTAGCTTTACTGAATTCTCTTTTCAAAATTCTTGCAAGATATTTTAACTTTCAAAATCCCCAATTCCCTTATCCCAAGAATGTCAGATTTTGCATCATTAAATATAAGTAGGGGGGGTAAATACCAATATTTAAATTCAACTACGGCTACAAATTGAACAAGAAATAAAAAGATTTTAGGAGATTATTTTAAATACCTACTACCTTCACAAAAGTTACTGCAACAAATTGTTCTTAGGGCGTGAGACGAAGATGCCATATTACACAATAAACATTCTCGAATGGTATTATGATCGATATTCCAGACAGTTCAGATCGATGTTCCGTCTAATTTGGTTCATAATGGATTTGACCGATTGCTCCCTGATAATCTCTTGAGATTTGCGTAGACACAATTTCAGATTGATAGGCTTATTACAACGCCTTTATAAGAATAAATAAATAATTGATTCCTTTAACCTCAACACTTTTAACTTACACATTATAATCACATAAAACTACAAACGCTACACCAACACAAATCAAGCACACAACATAGTCAAATTCAGTCTTGAAACTTTCCGTTATCGTTATGTTATTTTAATTACGTCACGTTCTTTTTCATCTTATTTGCACTGCTCTTTACTATATTATTATTTCTCTTCAGTCTCATAAAAACACACAATGTAACCTAATACTTAAGCGTCGTGGGGCCCTGGTAACTTGTACCACAGGCATTGCTTGCCATGCCTATTTCAAGAATTTCTTTCACAAATGTAGTTTTAAACACTACCAAAAAAAAGGCCACTTTGGCAGAATCATAAAAGGTTAACATTATGAATTATAATATGGCAAAGACAGTCCGTGTTTTTCTTTTTTTCACTGCACTCCGTAGGTATAATCAAAGAGATTGGATTTGGATTGGATTGATTGGTATTTTAGCACAGATAAAAAAAAACGAATCTTTCACCAATGGGATTTGATACGATTAACTTAACAGTTAACTGTCCATTATGATTCATAATGTTATCTTTTAATATTCTGCCAAAGTGGCCTTTTTAGGCCCCCAGTACATTTGTTAAGACAATAAATATACTTATATATACTTTCATAAGTGGTTACAAGATCTTCATCTAAAATCTCATTAGTTACGTTTCTGGACAACATCTGGCCGTAATTCTCGAGAGGGTCCACATTGTAAGGACCTTTCATTAGTATATTTTGTACCTGTTCATTCATTATATACAATTTACTTCGGTCCTCGTAAATCTTCGTTCGTCAGTCTGGACACGTCATTGAGACATCGATTAAGTCCAGTCGTGACCCATTGTAGAAGGTACGTCGTACAATTACGAACCTATTTCTATTTGCGCAATTATTGTGATCCAACTTCTGACTGCAAAATATAGTGTTTCTGTACCAGGCCGTTTCGTAAAATGTGTGATGAAACTATTCATTCATTTATGTCTTTGTTTTATGTTATTGATAGTAGGGCATTGTGTATTTAAAACAGCACCTGTCAAACCTCAGCGTAACCCCGTATAACACTAATACTATTAAAGCCACGACCATTGGTCATTAATGCAGTCTTTTTGAAGGCACAATATTAAGCAGTAGACGGCTATCAATCTTGACGTTGATGGTGATTGTAATTATACTTTAAGCCGTTTACTGTTCTCATTGTTCATTTTACCCTTTCAAAATCTTGTTAAACGGTTTAAAAGTGTCAAGCTCAGATGTTGTATAAAAAATGATCACCGTGGAACGTCCAACTTTTTCACAACTCATAGTCCAACTTTAAGGACCAAAGCGGGTCATTTGTTAAACAAATTATAATTATAATAAATTATAATAGTTCATTATGATACATGTGTCCTATCTGAGTGTGTAATGATCAATGCACACGCGTTTCATACGACGTTTTTCAACACACTTGCGAGGAAAAAAAACAAACTTGTATTGTTATTAACTTTTATGGAAAATATAAACCGCTAAACAGCCTATATAAAAAATATAATAAACACAAAATAATGTTTAGACTGATCGTAGTGTTGTCTTATGTCAAAATTATAGTTTATTTAGTATGGAATTTGAAAGTACTATTGGCATAGAGGAATATACATTAGTTCAGTGAGAATCCGCAATAATAGAACGCCAGTCAGGGTCTGTTCCGTTTGGTTCCGGGATCCCAAGGACAACCTAAGGTAAATAAATTTTAGTTCATTTTGGGACCAAGGACAATTCAGACTGTTTAAAAAAAGTTAAATATGGCCCGCGGATTTCTTTTGGCTTGAAGTCTCTTTGATGAGATTAAAAAAGCGCTCATCTCCGACTAGTAAATAGTTACATATCTGTGGCGTTACCGCACTAGTGCGGTAACATAAAGTAAACATCACGCGTGTTTAATACACTGCATTATGGACCTAAAAGCGGCCGCATTAAGAGCCACTTTACGAGAAAGTGTGTAGAAAAAACGTTTTATATCGCAACTTCACCGATAGAGGTCGGATGGAGGAATCCCCATACTCCTAGATAAAGCAACTGCTATACAAACTTTACATGCGAAGCCGTAAATGCTTTTTATGAGCAATGAATTCGACCTTCTTTACTAAACTTTTATTACTTGATAGTCTTTGACCGTTATTTTATCTGGAAGAATTAAACTGAACGTAGCGAGAGTCTGAATGACCATTACAACTTTAAAAGTAGGTACACAAAATAATTAGCCAATAAAAGTGAACTTTACTCTTCGCGAAAGTTCTGCTGCGAAGTGCTTTTACAAGATAACGTTCTTATTGAAAATGTTGGTGACTCGTAATTAGAGCTGCAGCTTTTGGAACATATCTACGCAAGGATATACTTTCTTTCTTTGTTTATAATTTTGGCAATGAGTATTCGTACAAGTAATATAATCGGTCGTCCCTCAACTGAAAGTGGCCTTCGTCCGAACTTTATTCGATCCAAAGCAATCTGATTTACTTGAAGCTTTGAATTATGTTATCCTGTTTCGAAGATTGCAAATCGTTTTTTGAGTGATTTTTTTTTCTATTACCAAACAAAATAAAAGTGTTAATTCCGGCAAGATCGGAATCAACTTCCTTGAATGTTTTGGCATATGACGTAGAACTTCAATTTCGAGGGAATTTTCTGACAACTAACTTCCATTTTTGTGTATTTTTGTTTCATAGTTAAGGAGCAAAACAAGTTTTCAAATTAATATTGAGTTGTATTTTTAATGTGCTTGACAAAGTCTTTACATAAAATTTAATACGATAAAAAATCATGATTCGTATTGCTTTTTGCACATGCCATTGTCTCATAACAATGGTCTCACTGCGCTTCGGTACGCATACATTTTATAATGATCTTATGTCTAAGAATATCATCACGATTCGAGATAATCATTTGAATCACAGCAACGTTTATGTACATATGTATATATGTAGGTGCATGACAATTCGAAGAACTATTGACAACGTTAATAGAATATTTCCTGTTTCTTCAACATAGAGTTATGGATTGTTTTAATCTCAGAAAAACTAAAAGCTTTTTACTTTAATCGTCAGATTTGAATTAATATTTGCTCGGGTGAGGTTGTAATTTGCGCTAGGAAGGAGAAAATGGCGAAGAAATTGCATCGTACTGTATCTGTTGTAAATTTACACTTTGTAACTAATAAACATGATTCTTGAATAAACAGAAATTTAATGAAAGTGTATGAATGAAAGTGTATTTTACCCAACAGCGGCGAGCCCTATAAGAAGGTTATGTTTTAAAATATATGCGGGTATTCTTACTAAGCCTGAATAAATTATTAGAAGAATAATAATAATAATAATAAAACTTTATTTTCTCACCACAATATACATGTTATTTTACATCGGTCAGATTCGACAATGACATATAATTCGGTTGAGTATATATTGCGGGAGACTGGTGCCTAAGTTAGGCTCGTGGCCTGTGTTTCAGGACACCAGGATCCCACCCCTTTTACATTTACATTTTACAAATTATGTACTATGCGCGCTGACAGAATGTAGTAAGGTAGGTATGACATTTTATATTAGTTTTTATTTTAATTAATATCTAGATTAAGTATGCGAGACAAGTGTTAGTATTTATTTATTTATTTATTTATTTATTTATTTATTTAAAATTACGTAAATAACACCTTAACAGCTATGACGCCAATGCGATGTTACAACCAAGATACATATACAAAAATAAAAAAATAAAAACAATTAGAAAAAAACAATTAATACACATCTAAACATTCTCAATGCACTTCAGTGCTACTTCTGTGAACTTCATCAGAGTGCAGTGAAATATATCTATCTCAACTGAAATAATATTTAACAGTCTTATGGCGCGTGACAAGGGGGCAAACTTGTTCAGGTTAGTCCTAGAGGATTGCTCCAGTAGCGTAGGCGTGGGGCGACGCGCACCTCCGCAACCGAGCGGCGCGCGCAGCCCCAGCTCCGCTAACAGATCGGGGAGGTGCAGCCAGCCGCGCAGCACCCGAAACACGAAGCTACACAGAGCGACGTCCCTCCGCACCGCCAGCCTACTGTACCCTACCATCCCTATTACAAAGAGACTCGGGTACATGAGCGGGAAGAAGGGATAGACGCCGTACTGCTTAAAAAATAAAAACCGAGTGAATTTGTTTTGGATTCTTTCCACCATGAGACTATATTTGGCCTCATGGGGGTTCCACACGATCGCACTGGTCTCAAGACGGCTCCGTACCAGCGCATTGTACATGATTCTAACCACTGCCGTATTATGAAAGTCTTTACACTGCCTAAGTATAAATCCAAGATTTCGGAAGGACTTGCCGCATATGTCTAAGATGTGCTCACGAAACATTAATTCTGGAACCATCTCCACCCCCAAGTCTCTTACATGCGTGACTCGTGACATGAATGCGGTTTCCATCTCATACTGATGCAGCAGTGGTTCCCGCGCGCGAGTGTAGCTCATTATACAGCATTTGGAAACGTTAAAACTTAACTTATTATCTAGGCTCCACTGCACCACCCTATCAATATCCTGTTGAAGCCGTTCACAGTCCGAAGTATCTGCTACCGACAGGAACAACTTGAGGTCGTCTGCGAACAGCAGACACTTCGCCTCCTTTACAACTTCCGGGAGATCATTAACCATCAAAATGAAGCCTAATGGACCGATATTGCTACCCTGACTCACCCCCGAAAACGTAAAATAAGGCTTGGAGACGTATCCACCATATTCGACGTACTGCCGGCGATCGCCAAGGTAGTTCGCGAAGAATCGCAGAAGGTGCGGTGTGAAACCAAACGCCGCAAACTTAGCCAACAGCACATCGTTGTCGACGGTGTCGAACGCCTTCCGAAAGTCGAAGTACGCAGTGTCCACCTGCCCCCCAGCGTCAACAACCGGCGCCAGGTATGTCATGAAAGACAACAAGTTACTCCCCGTACCTCGACCAGTCCGGAAACCGTGTTGCGCGTCGGTCAGACGAGAAGTTACTTGATCTGAAATACACTTGTGCAACTAGTAGATGTGTAGTATGTGTGATTGAATGGTGTGTGGGTGTGTAAGTGTGTGGGTGTGTTAAGAGTGTATGATTCTGTGTTTAGGTCTTTGTAAGGATATTTTCAGTATCATTATAATTTAATTTTAGTAGCCAGTCAGTTAGCCTCTTTTTGCATTTATTTTTTGTGAGACTATAAATATGTAACACCTTATTTGTTTTATTATATAGGTAGCCACCTAGATAGCAGAAGAAACGCTTTGCAAAAATAGTTTTATGACGTAGATGATGGCGCTCCACTGGGTCATATCGTCTTTTCCCCCTGGACAGCGTTGGATTGTAAACCAATAGTGTATGTTGTTTCAACAGAACGTGCAATATAAATAGTTGGCGCACTGTCAGGACTTCATTTTCTTTGTATAGCTGTTCAGTGGGATAGCGATACGGGCGAAAAGACGACACTTTTAGTATAGCTCTTTGGGTTCTTTCGATTTCTATTAGGGTAGTTTTTGGGGCTCCACCCCAAGAGGTGATGCAATAGCATATTATAGACTGAGCGAGGGTGTAGTACACTAATTTCATAATACTCTTATCAACTACATGTCTCAGCGTTTTGAACACATATATTAGTTTCCGTAGTCTGCTACTAAGGGTGGTAATGTGGTCTTGAAACCTTAGGTTTTTGTCGATTGTTATTCCCAGGTATTTTACATTCTCAGCCTTGGTGAGTGGTTCGCAGTTACAACTATCAGTGTGTGGGCTTGTGCAAGAGTGAGCTACAATAGTATTATGTAATGTTTGGGAGGAACCATTATTTTTTATGGAGAATGCTATGTAATTGGTTTTGGTTGTATTAAGGGTCAGCAGATTGTCGCGTAACCAGTTGGATACCGTATTAAAGCCCATTTGTGCACACTCATAGACATCTTCCCACGAGTTCGCACTGAACAAGAGAGCAGTATCATCAGCAAAGTTAATGATTTTGCCATTCGGGATAGTGAGTGTACCCAGATCATTGATATATATGAATATATATGATCATTGATATATAGAATAGAAATATATTACCAATATCTAAAGTGGAAAAAGGAGCTGGGACAGGGAGGGCTCTGGCCTGCATGGGGGCAATATAGATTAGTTAGTTAGTCTATTTAAGAACACGATTAGTATCATGTGTTTAAATTGTTCTTAAGTTATAGTGAAAATTCCCAGACGAAAGCACTACGAGGCGATATTCCGTTCCTTTATACGTCAGATCTACATAAACAGCTTATTGGAAAAACATCTTGGATGCAGGAAGGGAGATCGATGCCATAAAAGACAATAGCAAGACAAATACACAGTTTGCCCTTACATGAAAATGTGATGATATCCAAAGGAAATGCGAATTCATATTATTATCACATAAAATATTTTCGTTTCACTAAACAAATTGCAAAAGGCATTCAATACTATATACGTATTTGTTTAATGGCTGTGATTGGAATATTCGATGAAAACATTTTTATAAAACATCCCACCCGAAAACTCGTAATTTAATACTGTGCAAAATAAAATTCTATTGGCGTGTTTAGGCGTAGTCGTAGCCAAAGCTACCAAATTTCGTAGGGATATTGTTTGGTTGAAATTGAGGAGCGTTTTTACAAAACGATAAAATCGTAAAATAATATTTTTCTCAATATTACAATTTATTTATGCCCGTCATGGAACCCTATAGGAATTGAGTACGAATAAATAAAAAACAAATTTGAGTTTTTGTTTGATGTATCGCTTGCTTTGTGTTTGTTTGTTTGTGTTTGTGAAAACGCTCCTCAATTATTATAGGCTCAAAACCAACTTACTGGCGAAAACACCTGAGCTACACTATCAACAAAATTCAAATACAAATTGACGTATTTACATGTACTAGGAGTGAACTCGCAAGGGTACTATTATTTGTACTATGCTACACATAAGTTGTGCTAGGTTAGGCAATATATGTTTTTGTATTGTATATAAATGAGTAATAAATGTTATTAAGTTATACAATAGTTGTTCTGTGTCATTGTTATCTATGAGATTTATATAATTTAGGATAGGTAATATGTTATAGAAGTTCCTTATTAGGTTAATTTAATATTGTAAGTATTTATATACTTACAATATTAAATTAACCTCTGGTATATAATACCACCCCATCGCATTAGGTTAACCTAATGCGATGGTGACAGGATTAAGCCTCTTATGATAGTTGTAAAGGTAATTATAAATCTATACTTGAACTATATACCTAATATTATAAAGCTGAAGAGTTTGTTTGTTTGTTTGGTTGAACGCGCTAATCTCTGGAACTACCAGTCGGATTTGAAAAACTCTTTTTGCATTTGATAGCCCAATTCTTGAGGAAGGCTATAATAGGCTATTTAACATCGCGCTATGACCTTTAGGAGCCGAGCAAAAAGAAAAATAGTCAGAAAGAACGCTAAGCAAAAACGAAGTAATAGCGCGGGCAGGCGATGCGATGCGACGGGGTGGGTCGGAGTAACAAGAAATTTCGGACGAAGTCGCGGGCAGAAGCTAGTAAATAATAAAAAAAATGTGTTTTATCGGTTATGTCCGCCAAGGGTTTTTTTTTGCACATATTGAGATCCTGAGATCGCAAATTCTCAAAGTACGACTCCTCCGTTCGTCTTCTTCTTTATCTTTACATAGTATAAAATAAATTCGCTTTTCAAGTCTGAACAGCACAATGGATTTTGATGCAGTTTTCACTATCATTTATATTATTTATTCCGGAAAGTTCATGTGTATAGTAGACAGTAGCCATGGACTGTAAAACAAACATCTATGTAGACAAATATTAGTTTTAGCTAAAACAACGAAAATAATTTTTTCCGTTTACAATTTGTACGGGACGGAAGTAATTCCTTTCCTAAAGCTTTATGCCAAGCAGATTTAGTGCATTAAGGCTCCTTCAAACAGGCGCGATACGCGATAAAACCGCGCGCCACACAAAGGCACTGCAATTTGCGCGGTGCATTTGTGTCGCGCGCGATTATATCGCGTGTCGTGCCTGTTTGTAGGAGCCTTTATGTGGTCGCGGCTCACCCTAACATCCGAAATTTCCGCTATCTAACTATGCAATAAACATGTTAAGTACGTCGTTAGAAAAGAGAGGATTAAAAGCTACAGTTTTAATTTAAAAGGTATTAAGACCATTTCGCAGTTAGTATGCAAATGCATGCAAATGAGTAGGTTTTATTTTCGCTATCTCATTCCTGCATTTACCTGGTAAAGGGAAAGGAGAACCGTTGAAGACAATTAGTTCAATAAATGTAAATTGCTTTTTGGCTACTGAAATTATTTTTAATAGAATAACCCTTTTATTTCAGTTGTTAGTATAATCAGCAACTGGAATTAATTCAGAATCAGAATTAGATGTATTTACCAACTGTGCCTCCTAGTGTACTTACTGTTTTTATTTTTATTTAATTTATTAGGGAAAACAAACAGTGTCACATTACATTTTGTAGGAAAACATACAAAAAAGGTAGGTACGGCCAATGATTTTGAAACCAACAATATTTTTCAAAACATAAAAAATATCCGTAATAATATGTAACTCTGATGTTTTTTCTCTTATGCTGCGGCAACATTGTCTCGATAAGGCGAACGACACTTCGCAAACCACCCGACGCGGACGTCTTGCTATAACAGAGAGCGCTTTATTGCGAAATTAGTAATAACATATTAACAAAAAAAATCTCTCTATCATACTATTTTACGTAAATAAACTAACATCAGAAAAGGGGAAAGAGGAAGAAAGTTCGAAAACTGCAGACACGCGATAAATGTTCCATTACCACTCTGTAAGTATTAAAAAAAAACTAATAACTCAAATCTCCGATTGGCTACGACAGGTTTGTCAATATCAGGAGGTCGATTCCAAAACCAATTACTCGCCGCAGTTCGAATAAGACGTATTTCTTTTTGACGTGAGTTTTGCCCTTGCTTTATTTCTACCATTCACTGTTAGCTATATAATAAATCTCTATATTAGTGTAGGATATTTATTTTTTGTGTTTGGGTGACCAATTCCTTGTTCCGTTTTGTGACGTCATTACGTATCACGACTTTTCCTAGGATATGCACTGGTCATGCTTCCGTATTGGGTAATATAGAACTTTAAGTTTTTTCGGTACGAGCCAGTTCGTGTTTATATTTTTATTTTGCTATGACGCCAGTTGTACTGTAGGTACCTACGATCGATCGATCGTTCGTTCTGCAACTGGAAAGGCTTCAATACTATTACGTTTGTGGCAGATTCAATTAAACTGTCGTGTGCACACAAAGGAGAGTTGTACCTTGTCACCCTTGTCACGATTCAAGTAATAAATAGTTGCAACATTCATCGAAAGCGCCGCGCAAGCGAAGCGTAGTGTACTCGATCTGCGAGGGCGAGCGCTTGGAATACTCGAAACTGCAGGACAAAGGTTAGGTTAATTTGTAAAATGTTCTTGCAGTAGCATTGCTTCAGTACCAATTGTAAAATGTATATGTGTGTAACTACGTAATGCTATAGAAAAATGAGCGCAAGCATTATTATTTTTCTTATGCTTTTTACCTCTTTTCATCGAGCGCGTCTTTTTGTTGCAAAAAACGGTAGGTATATAATATCTTTAACGGGAATGTTATTCTTTGCATCATCATCATCATTTCAGCCGAAAGACGTCCACTGCTGGACATAGGCCTCCCCCAAGCATATCCACTTCGACCGGTTCTGTGTTTCTCGCATCCAATGGGTTCCTGCTGTCTTAACAAGGTCGTGGGGCCACCTTCTGGGAGGCCTTCCAACGCTACGTCTTCCGGTACGTGGTCGCCACTCCAGAACCTTTCGGACCCATCGGCCATCTGCTGCCCTGCCCATTGCCACTAAAAAGTTTGGCAATTCATCGGGCTTTGTCGGTTACCTTGGTTCTCCTGCGGATCTCTTCATTTCTGATTCGATCACGCAGGGAAACTCCAAGCATAGCCTCTCCATTGCCCTTTGGGTGACTTTTTGCCTTCTAATAAGGTCCATTGTGAGCGACCACGTTTCAGTGCCATATGTCACCACTGGCAACACGTCCTGGTCAAAGACTTTCATCTTGAGACACTGCGGAATGTGGGACGAGAAGATATTGCGGAGCTTCCCGAACGCTGCCCAGCCGAGTCGGATTCGACGATTGACCTCTTTCTCGAAGTTGGACCTACCTAACTGGACAGTTTGTCCTAGGTAAACATACAACTGAAAACTCAATTTCAGAGAACATTTCATCTACGACTACGAGTGCAGTCTACATTCTTTATGAGTGTGGGTGACATGGGCATTTGACATGACCTTCGTTTTGTCCATGTTCATTTTAAGATCCACTCTTTCGGAGGCTCTACTGAGGTCAACGAGTGTTGTACTGAGGTCCTCCATAGTCTCAGCCATGGCTACAATATCGTCGGCAAATCGAAGGTTAGTTATGTACTCGCCATTGATGTTAATGCCAGCCCCTTTTCAGTCCAGAACCTTGAAGACAACTTCCAGTGCAGCGGTGAACAGTTTCGGAGATATAACGTCTCCATCCTTCTGCAGCGAGGTGTGAGAACACCTCGCTGCAGAAGGATAGGTTTCGACTTTCGAGGTCTGATCCTGGAGTCGGACTGACATAGTGACGTTTTCGTACAGACACTTCAGCACCTCGATGTACCGATAGTCGTTCTGGCACCGTTGAAGAGACTGCAGTACAGCCCATATCTCGATCGAATCAAAGGCTTTCTCGTAGTCCACAAACGCTAAGCAGAGAGGCAGGTTATACTCTTCGGTCTTCTGTATTACCTGTCGCAGCGTATATTATGTGGTCTGCGGTCTTTTATATTTCTTTTGTAACTGTTACGAAGTGAAAGTCCAATTACTCACAAACATTTAGTTGCTCTGACTAAAGTATCCGTTCGTAGCTTAAGTGATTTTAAACATGGCTGGCCATTAGCATCATTTGTCAACGGAAACGAATAGTTAAAAATGGTAAATAACCGGACAGAATAAGAGATGTCTGCTTGTTAGCGATGCAGTTAATGCTTAGATAATAATTAATACTTTGTAAGAGAGAATTAAAAGGTGGTTACGGGAATTTCATTTCTGGCTTTTCAATAAGCGATTGGAATTAAGGAAATCAAAGTGATTTTGTTTGAGCGCAGAACAATTACGGTTCCAGGCTGCGGTTCTCTCATTTCCTTCATTATCTTCGGTTTTATGATTTTCGTTCGCTGTTTCATCTCAGACTGCTCAGCTGTTTCCCTAAGATGGGATTACTTTTTGTTGCACAGTTAATTGAGAATTCCTTGGTGGTTTAAACCTTTGTTGGAAGAATTTTCTAGACAAACTTTTCCGTTTTGGTTTGGAACGTGAATGTTATAGTGATAAATGGGAATCCATTTAAAGAATTAAAAATAAATGTCAAACTGTCGACCCGTGACGGGTTTTTTATTAACTCGAGCCATTTAAAAAGTGCAGTCTATTTGGTTCGTGGAAAAAAGAAACCTAAAATTGAATCCATAAAAATGCTGGACGCCATGGCGGCTGTCAACAAATCGACGTCGGTCGATTTACATTTAAATTCTGACCGCACTGGTTTGTCGGCAAATCTGAATTCGTTTCAGCTTGACGTAGTCGGTTTAATATTATTCATGGACCAAACAAAAGGTTTTGTATATTGGCGATCAAGATAAAATATTGTCACTCACATCATACTGCTGTTTGCATGCAAATGTTATTTATTTACTAAACTACACGCTGCGCTGGCTTTGCTCGCTTTTCCAATGATATAAATATGTGATTCCTTTGCTAGACGTCGACGTCGCGCTCGCGCAGTCATATTTTATGAGAAAAGTTTGTGAATCTGACGTAAAATGCATGGTGCCTCAGTTACAAGATAAATTGAGGGAAGGTTTAAATGCAAACGTGGAAATTAAACGTATTTTAACCACTTTCAGTAATATTTTTAACTGAATATTTCAGAGTGAATTGAAACTGCAGGCAGAAGTAAAAATTCACAGAGCATTTGAAGAGTTCTTGAAGCGAAACTGTAATTTGATACTAGAACTGAACTCCTTTGTGAAAACGGTACGATTTTGTATACTTATTCTCTTTTATTTTATTCAACGCTATCACTGATCGTGATCTGAAGGCACTGTCATATTGTAAGTCTAGCTATCTGAGCTAGGTGCCTACATACGTCTTACCGACTGCGAAACACATTATAATTTCATTCACAGGAAAATAACTTGAAATCCAGAAATGGATATAATGATACTTTTCGTACGGAAAACCATCGACTACGGGAAGCTCGCAAAACTGAACCACAGTCCCGACTCAATAAAAGTTAGCAATTCTCGAAACGGTTTCTATTAAGGCTTCCTTACCTATAAATGTGGATAGTTACCAATCTTTTACATGACTTCACATCGTATAAAACTTTGCGTTTGTATTTCTATACCCCTAATATTACAATTGACGGGCTCGTGGTCAAAAATCAAAGTCAAACAGCCGCACGGGTCAATGGAAGGTTAAGCTACGCCTGCTGAGATCGGTTCATGGATGGGTGACAATCCATTACATATCGAGACCCCTCCGTGCCTCGCAATGCACGTGAAGTTGTTGGTCCCTGCCAGTGGCAGTACCTTCATAGAAGCCGAAAAGCCCGGCTTGCCCTAATAAAATCATAATTCACAACAACAAACTTACATACTTAAACCTATCAATTAATAAATATATTAAAAAAATACCAGTCAATGAACTCGATCACAAACATTAATAACTGAAAATCAGCCAATCTCTCAGTTGGGCGTTTTTTTTATACGTTGAAAATCTGTGGGCTTGCCCTAATTTTGCCCCTAGGCACGCCACTGGTCCCTGCTGTCATTCGTAGATCTTTGACAGTCGATACGGGTAGTCAGAAGCCCAAGAGTCTGGGTTATCGTGTTACCCAGTAACTGGATTGTGCAGGTCAGATAGGCAGTCGCTCAATGTAAAATACTGGTGTTCAGCTGCATCCAGTTGGACTGGAAGCCGACCCCACCATAGTTGGGTAAAGGCTAGGCAAATTAATACCCCTCATATTACAATCAAATTGTCCGTACAGTTCAAAAGTCATTCAACGGTGAAGGTGTTATTATGTCAGAGATAAGGAATTTGTGTGGCACCTATATAAGATTCTAGTAATAATATTGCATATCCAATCGTATTATCTGCTAGTCAATCAACCTTGTATACCACTATATCTTGCTTTTAGAATTATTGCGCATGATTAACAATAAGACAAACAATGCAATGCTATTATTGTTAATTGCTAAGAAGCGCATTAAAAGCTTTCGTATAAATAAGTCTGGTTATCCCAGTCTAAATATTTAGGTATGCTAGAATATTTTCCTGCTCTAAATAAACACCCTTAGGGTCAGCTCACACCGAGACGCGAAGCGGCGCGACATGACGCAAGAATAGTGCAAATGTATCTTTTCGTGTAGTAAATAAAGTTAGATTTTGAGCCGCTATTAAAACGCAGCGCGGCGTTGCGCTGCGTCGAGCTGTGTTGCGAAATGTGTATCTTTTCGAGTAGTAAATAGAGTTAGATTTTGAATAGCTCTATTGAAATGTGCGCGCGGCGTCGCGTCTCGGTGTGACTTGACCCTTACTAGTACACGTTGTATAGCGTCTGTATAGTTACACAACGCTTCGTCTTATTCTTTCGTCAGTCAAATTACTGATGAGTGATGACTGAAAGAGAGAAATCGGTGTGTAACTATTCATCTGATATAATACGTTTGTTAGTTAGGGGGAAAGTCTATTAGGAAATAGTTTATTTAGAACTAGCTTCTGCCCGCGGCCTCACCCGCGTGGATGGCGGAAATTATCTCACGGGAACGTGCTAGCCTATGTCCTTCCCCAGGATGCCATCTACCTCCTTGCCAAATTTTATCGAAATCAGATCAGTTGCTTAAAGGTGAAAAAAAATCATGCGTTTTTTTTGCGCGGATCCCTATTTTTTTTTTTTAATAAAAGTTACCTATACAAAAAAAATATTTGTTTGTTTGTTCTGGCTATTCTCCAAAACTTTTGAAGTGAAAACTTTTTTAGCATCGTTGTGATTTGAAATTTTATGAAACGAAAAAGCAACAGTAAAAAGAGACATATAAGATTTAACGTGGGAGAAAAAAAAACTAAGATTAAAAGGGAAGAGGCAAAAACCATTTAAAAGTATCATGTAACGTAAAGGATAACTTTTTTACGACAGAGTCCCCTGTGATTTCGGACAGTCTTATTTGTAATTTAGTCTTCTACACTGCTAAGAAAACTGTAAATGTTGTTAAGAATCTCGAGAGTTTTCTAATAAATCAAGAGACAGTTTGCTTTTAAAGTCGTTGTGGGTACCGAGATAATTTAACTTACTGACGACATCTCAGATTTCACCGCTTCGCTGATAGTTTTGATTTTTCAGTACCTAAATCTGTTTCATTTTCTGTTTGTTTGCGGAATGAGTTAAGAGCGTGAGTTATACAGAAAGTGGGCAACGTCGCAAATAGCTGTCAAATATTTCGCTGTTTAGATTAATTTGTCAATATTACTGTATGAAAATAAGAAATATGGCTAACTAATGAACTAGAATATTGATTATGAAATGCAATAATTAATATCGTAACTTTGCCCAGCAGTGGCCTTTGCCCAACGAGGCCTTTGCCCAGCAGTGGGACAGCATAGGCTAATAAAAAAAAAAAAAATATCGTAACACCGAATATTTAGTTTTAGATGTAAAAAAAGTATTTGGAAACTTTACAAATGCCTATTTTACACCTAAAACGGTTACAACAACAAATTCAGTGTTTTAATTGCAATTCATTATTAATATTCTAGTTCTAATGAACTAGAACATGGATGGATGAATATGGCTAACTAAAGTTAGCCATATTTCTTATTTTCATACAGTAATATTGACAAATTAATCAAAACAGGGAAATATTTGACAGCTGTTTGCGACGTTGCCCACTTTCTGTATACGCGCTCTTAAGTTTAATGCTTTTCGTTGCGAACAAGTGTGACGCACGCACGTAACACTATCGCGGCGGGATTTTATCCCGCACTGGATTATCAACTCTCGGTGTTGAGCCGAGCATTGAGAATCCAGCAGAGCGCAGCCCAGCACGTCATAAACAACACAGCGTTGGATTTTGAACTCTCGGCGCTAAGAAGTGCGTTGAAAATCCAGTGCATGAAAAAATATCGCCACGGGAAAAACGCGCCCGTACGAACCTGGGCATATTGTAAACGCATTCATATCACCCTGCAGATAAGGCCTTTTTTTTTTGTGGATGGAAAATTTTCAAATGACTCCTCCCGCTCTGGGTGGAGCGGAAGGGAGTGTCAGACTCTTACTGACTAAAACCCACCCGTGTTCCTTCCTTAGCCCTTTATGTTCCGAGCCAGCGGTAACCCTTTCGGACAATCCCGCTGACCCGGCAGGCTTCGGCCCTGATGGGCCCCTCTGAATGATGCTGAAATCTCTTTGAGGCGCGCGTGGAACACGTACGCGCCGTCCGGCACGGGCCTGGTCCTGATCCGACGGTGAGCTACCCATTACTCACCGCCCGCAGGCCCGCGCCTACTGTGGCCGGGAGTCGTCGCAGATAAGGCCTGCTGGTATATTCTGTAAAAATATCACCGGGCAGACTGAAGTGAAGTGAGCTTAAAGTGAGCTGTCATTTCACCTGATGCTAGGGACTGACACTATTGACAGCTCACTTCAACCCAGCTTTCACGGTGAGGTTTTTACAGAATAAGTAGTTATTCGGCATTCTTTGTTTATTGTTACTAGCGTTTCTTGGACCTCGATGCGATTGAGGATATTTTGTGTGCAACTTAGGTGGTCACTACATCCTTATATTCAGTGTCTTTGGTTACGGTTTCTTAGCAAAACCACGCGGAAACAGACGAACGAAATAAAAAAACCTCAGCATTTATTTACCTATCCGTTATTTCTAGTGACATTGACATTATTGTGGTTACAATAAATTCCAGCTTACCTAACAATGAATTTATCTTTTAATGTGACTTCTATTTTAATGTATTAATTAATTCATATCACATTGCTAGAACATTAGATGTAAGTCTGAACCACAGATATACATACACCTAGATAACGCAAGAGCAACTACTTCGTGTGCCAAAAATCGCACCAGCTACGTTACAAAAATCGTAAGCCGAAACTTTCGCGCTCAGTCCTGAGTACTGCTGGTGAGCGTGAGCGCTGTCGCCAAGCCCTGGGGGTGGGGCGAGACGGGTTTAGCACGCGGCATCTTTGAATCGATTTGATTTTCCCATCACTAAAATTAGTGTTTGTGACGTTATAGTAGGTAGTTTATAAATGGCACGCTTGGTTTTCATACAAATCGTGATACTTGCGTTATCTAAGTCTATCTATATCTGTGGTCTGAACATTAGCATACAATCGCCGTCTATAAATCAGTGTATGTCTATATATCTGACTACTTGTCATCGGCTATAAACAGCTTCGATCAGCTATTATTGCTTATTGAACATACAATATTAATTGCTTCATCTTTTTATAAACCTCAAGTAAATGCATGCCATAAAATAAGGAGTCATGTTGACACGAACCTAATTGCTGTCGCCATTTATGAGTATGTTGAAAGCTCAAAACCAATAAAAATAAATGCCGCGAATCATTTGCCTAGCCCTTTCCCAACTTAGTTTGGGTCGGCTTCCAGTCTAAACTGATGCAGCTGAATATCAGTATTTCACAAGGAGCGACTGCTTATCTGACGTCCACAAATCAATAACTGGGTAATACGATACCCTTTGGTAAGATTGTTTGTCAGACTTTCGGGCTTCTGACGACCCGTAACGACTGACAAAGATCCACGAATGACAGTCGACCAAAGGCTTAACGTGCTTATTCCGGCACGGAGTGGTCTCGGTATGTAAAGATGGTCATCCACGGACCAACCACGGCAAGCATAGCTTAATCTTTTTTTTTTTTTCAGGATGGGAAATCATCAAATGACCCCTCCCGCTTTGGGTGGAGCGGAAGGGAGTGTCAGACTCTTACTGACTAAAACCCACCCGTGTTCCTTCCTTAGCGCTTTATGTTCCGGGTCAGCGGTAACCCTTTCGGACAATCCCGCTGAAGCATAGCTTAACCTGATCTATCGACCCGTGCGACTGTAATTACATAGTGAAAATGCCGCGAATTTAAAACAAAAAGCGGTTTTAGGGTACCATAATAGAACAAGGGGTCAACAAAGACCGTCTTTTTATCATCGTTACTCACAACAATGTTTCCCCAGCATTGTAACCAAGAATTTGATTAACGTTACTCATTAAATACTATTGTAGGTACCTATAAAAAATATGAAGCCATTGGGTAGATAATTAGGTATCGTTCTTAAAAAATTGGAACCTACATTTTCGCTTTCTTGTACAATTGAAAACCAAATATACAAGGAATACACACCATCTACCTACCTACATGCTAAAGCATTCCAGAAAAGCATATAATATTATTTCCAGTCTGAGATAAATTAACCAACACATCCTTTACCACAAACGAGCGCTGAATTCAGGAGAAAATGAGTTCGTTCAGAATTCATGACAGTCGTTTCTGTAAATTATTATAAAACCACGTAACTACACGTATATTTTACTTGAAATTAAACTAGCTAAGAAATTAAACAGTAATAAAATTTTATCAGGCTAACATTTTGGTCCGGAAAATTGGCTCTTGGGACAATGTAAACGTCTTGCAAATCTATACCTACAGGGGTTTATGGTTTTCCTACTTATCCAGTTATTTTTCTATTATACAGCGTTTATGAAAAATGTGTTGTCATATTTAAAAATAATTAGATGTTGGTCTCTTGGAGAAAAATGTTCAGTTCGACAATCTTAAATGAGACCACACATTTCTAATACACGCTGTATTATAGATTTAAAAGCTTTTTCTCTAAAAGTTTGTGGTAGTCCTGTATGCTTGTAACAATAAACTGTGATCACTCATCCACCTTTTGAACATGGCGTACTATTAGTTATTCTGTGGCATGGCGTGGACTGATCCCTCAAATAGTATTTAAATGTGTAGGTACTTATTTTTGCGGCTTTGTAACATGGCTGCTGTTTTGGGAGCATCATGTATAAGGCAGTAGGAGTCTACGTACCAACTGGTAGTGCAGTGGGATACTTTGATTTACTATCATTTATTAATCACATCCTACGATATTTTTGTTTTTCGATTGGTTGCTCCTTAAACGGAAACAACAGTTTTTACTAAACGTTTAATTGCATATATTTACGATCGACCTTACGATAAAGCTGTCTATTACGCTTTTTAACATACAATAACAATATAATCGATATTATCTAAAGGCACGATTTACTAGGAGCTGCATAATAACGTTGTTTAGAATAACGATTAGTTAAATGTGGTATTGTTTTTAACCGACGAAAAAGCGGAGGAGGTGCTCAAGTCGACGCGTACCTATATATTTTTTTAATGTATGACCACGCATAATTAGATTGCAGTATTCTCGGCAACGAAATAGATGCTCCGTTTTTGTCTAATCATCGACTATTGATATACATATGGATGTATTCGTTTTTCCCTGTGGGAGAGAGAACACGCGGACCATCTACCATCACATACACATACCAACTACCATCAGCGAAACATTTGAGTGAGCATGACTTACTCTCAACTACCAAGGCACATTCAAGACAAAGAGAGACGTACCCAGTAGATGGTGGATTTATAGTAGGTACTGCACACATGAGCAATTATGTAGTACAAGCTCAATGTCAATCACCAGTCATTACATAGCCGTAATGTTTCCAATAGGGTACAGACAGGTACAGAGTACTAATTGGCTGTCAAAACTAGTATTTTAGGTGACTGTATGCTTTCCACAAGAGAGTTACGCGCATGAGTGTCTTTAGTGATGAGGATATTCCATAGTCAAGTGTCAATCATAGGTTCAAGTAAGTTGTGGTGTCCCAAGTGCCTGTATTGAAACAAACATGATTCATATGGTTATTGATGATGTAAGCTTTTTGTATGCTCTATGAAGTTCAATAACTTATCATGATCATGATCAGGTTTTTTACGGGTACTTAGCGAAAATTTTAAAGATGTTTGGCTCCTGACTCACACGTTGTACAAGCATCTTAAAATATGAGATCCTCTTTTGAGGTGCTTGTACGTTTGAGAGGATTTCAATAAGTACGCACCTGTCGATTTATTCTATAGAAATAACAATATGAAAACTTTGGTAAAGTGAGCTAGCTGTAAATAGTGTAAATCCCTAGCATCTATGATACTTGTCACTGATAGCATCAGGTGGAATAACAGCTGACTTCAACCTTACTTCACCATGTTTTCACAGTGAAATTTTTGGAGAATAGACCGGCTAATGTTAAGGATTGACAGCTCACTTCAAGCTCACTTTTCACAGAATAAACCATTGCAGCTGTAGTCAACGCACCTATTGGTAAACACAAGTAAATCATACTCACTGATTACCCTATTGTGCTGCACAAATTGGGTACAGCAGGGTAGAGAAAATTGTCGTACTAATTATTTCCAAATTCATTATCAAACCATGTATGACAGCTGTCAAACATAGTCTGATAATGGACACCTGTATCACCATCATCAAAGAGGTCTTTTACTAACTAACTTGTAGTCTGTTGACATTGACAGTCTTACCAAATGCCGCTGAACAGGAAAGTAGCTAAACTTCTTATATATACCTAAAGGTCAGGCCAAAAATAAAAGCTCTTCTGCAAGGAGTTCAAGATAGTTCTGGATATAGCAATGCAGGCGGATATGGAGTAAATTCACCTAAGGCATCTATTTTAATACTGACACAAATGTCGGACACAGATGCTAGACTGCATTGCGTTTATTTTAGTCGGGAACAGCTTCGTATTATCGATCTGCACTGACATTTTGAAAAAGAGAGATAGAAAGATAGAATACTCTTTATTATGTACACCATGAAAATTAGCGATTTTTTTCATAAAAAGTGTAGCGTTATAAACTATAGCAGTAGCATACTGGAACAATAAAAAGTTTATTGTTGTTTTATTCAAAACAAAAATAAAACAGGTATAAAGTAAAGGAATCCCTGTAGACATCTAAAAATAATTGTAAAAATGTAATGTTTAGACAATTTTTCCTGCGTATGTATGTTGGTATAACAGGGAATTTTCTCAGTTAGGTATATTAGTTACTGTCCTAAGAGAAAACCTTCAACGGTTTCGTACAAAATTTGTTGGAATGTGTTGAGAATAAGTACCAGATAAGCAAGAAAATTATTAAAAGAGAAAAGGTTCACAAAACCATTTTTGTAATGTAGTTCCCGAGAGTAATGTTTGGTAGGTTAAAAGGGTAGTACTTAGAAGTTTAGAACATCCTTTTGGTATAGTAAGTTTACCTGAAAGGGAAATAAAAGTCTAAGAACCAAAAGCTACGTATTTTGGTATTCTCAGTAAGTACAGACGCCAGCACATCAAGTTACCCGAAACTGTAAAATTTTCCCAATCAACTTTGAAACTTATGCGTTAGCGATAAAGTTCAAAATCTATTAACGCAATTTGACAGATTGCAGTAGCTTGATGTGCTGGCGTCTGTACCTAAATAAGGCTTTCAAGAATGGTAAAGCTGTACATTACCAACTCCTTACAACTACAAGACCGTTATTAACAGTTGTTTAGGATAATATATAGTTTTTAAACACGACATTTATGCATGGACGAGAAACTGTTACTATAAATTCAGCACATGATTCTGAACACCGCTGCTGAAATTTTTCGTCAAGTAAAAAAAACCAGTTCCTTACATTTTGACCGCTTAGCTATTGTACTTTTCTATAAAACAGCAGATTTTTTTTGATAGCCGACGAAATATTTCTACGCTAGGGGGTCTAAAATCTTCATCTACAATTTGCGCGTCGATGTCCCTGCCTGCCACCTTGTATCTCCATCCATGTATTTCTAATCTAAGTGTACAATAAATTAAAGGTACACTATCTCTCCAATCTTCCTCTCAGATCTCCTTGAGGTTCGCTAATTAGAATGTATATTATTTAATAGTAGATGATTGTTACGCCACTGACATTGTTCTCGAGGTTATAGGACCATTGTTTTGGATATCGAGTGTGTTCCAACGATGAACCGTCGGGATGCAACACTGCACATTGCTGCGAATTACCAGATAACAATGTTACAGATTGGATCAGAATTGTGCAATGGATTTTATGGTGCGCCTTTATTTGATGGAGATAGAAGCCATTGTGTACCCATAACAAGATACTTTGGTTTCATCATGTTTCACTTTGTAGATTGGTGCTTGTAATAGGTCAAATGCCTTAAGTGGGTTATGTCCTTCAACGTGGCAATGCTGCCAGTCATCTGGGCTCATTTCTGGGTGACAGTGTTGCGGACGAGTACTTCGACGCCTAAGTAACCAAAAAACAAAAGGATTTATGTATTTGTATATTGAGTTAGTCAATTAATTTAGTCCTATAGTGTAAATAGTTAGTTGCGTAATATAATATTCTTTATAAGTTATCCCCCTTACTAATAAACGTATTATATCATATGAATAGTTACATACCGATTTCTCTCTTTCAGTCGTCAGTTATTTGACTTTCGAAAGAAGAAGACAAAGCGTTGTGTTACTATACAGACGCTATATATCGTTTATTAGTAAGGGGGTAAGTCTTTACATATTTGTGTGTATCACCAATTTTCTTTAGACGCAATGTCAATTAGCTAACTAGATTTATGTAGTACAAACGTACAACAAATTTCATATGAGACAGTCTGTTGCTGCATTGAAAATCATAATACAATGAACGTATGTAATAGGATTCGGCGCACAATGTCACATTCGCAAAATGACATATTGACGCAAAATGACACATTCGCAAATGGTCTTTTTGAGAAAGCCCTAATCAAAATTCAAGTTATTCCGGTCTGATCCCCTGAACCCCTCCTCCACTCCCCCTCCTCGATCCACTGCTTATCCATTGCAACAAAACAAAAGCTCACAGCCGGTCGATTCTGTAAAAATCTCACCGTGAATTCTTAGGTGATGTGAGTTTGTTGTTGCTAGGAATTGACACTATTGACAGCTTACTCCACGCTCACTTCACCTAAGTTTTCACGGTGAGATGGTTATAGAATCGCACTGCTGTACTAGAACAAGAGATAATTAGCTGACATGTGCTTGCACGGACGGCATAAGCCCGTTCCGACTTCCGTTCCCCACAAAAAAGACGTCACAAAGCATTTCTATAAGGAACTTTCAACCTTTCCGGCTTTTATAGGTCCTACCGGTTCGAAGGCATTCTTTATTGACAATATTATTGAATTCCACCACCCTGCGAAGGGACATTGTTCCAAGAAACATCCAATTTTAACCGCCACTGCTTTCGTGAAATATTTTATTTATGGTTCTGCATGATACTCTATAAAGAATTATTGAGGGGTATTTTCAACGGAATAAGGACAAGATACACAATTTTTGGTGAAGATATTTTGAGTAATGCTATAACGTTTTAGGAAAATGGCTTTGTATAATCGTTGCGAGCTATATTTTCCGGGGTAAATGTCAACGCCAAAAAGCGCTTGGCTCTGAGTTTTTTTCAGTTATCTTGTTTTGCACGTAATTAGAAATGCGAAAAGGATTTTCGTGTTTGTAATCTCTGAAGTTCTTTAAAACTCCTGTTCAAAGTCGATTGTGAGTTTTCGGCAATCATTAGATTGTTGAACTGGAAACTTTTAGAGTTACGTGTAGCTAAACATTGTTGTTTATAAAGATTTCTGAGATTCATGCAAAGACATTATGAATCAAAATGAAAGGAATTTTCATGTAAAACTTTCTCAAAAGTTATTGTATCTACTTTGACAATATTCTTTTTTCCAGCTTTCACACTGCCATGATAATGATATCATTAATGTAAATTTTCTTCGCTATGTAAAAATGGGTTCATTACGCAGTTTTTGTGCCTGATACATTAATTATCATTGCTTCATGTCAAATCAATCTGCCCAGCGTTTTTCCAATTGTGTTAGCGTCGGGTTCCAGTCTGAGCGGATGCAGCTGAGTACCAGTATTTTACATGAAGCGACTGACCTCCACTTCGTTCCCACAGTTGTGGAGGTCAGATAGGCAGTTGCTTCATGTTACCCCTTGGTAAGACTGGTTGTCAGACTGAGACTACCTGTAACGACTGACAAAGATCTACGAATGCAGCCGGACCGGGATGTGGCTTAACGTGCTTGAGGTCTCGAAATGTTCTGAATGGTCACCCATCCACGGATCAGCAAGAGTAGCTTAACCTTCGATCAACCCGTGCGGCTTTTATTATTGAGTCAATCGGCTGTGCAATTTCAAAACTTAACAACTGACATTTGACACCGATTTTATTTTTTTGTGTCAGTTGCTAGGTTTCGAAACTGCACAGCCGCATTGCTTCTTCTCATTTGAATAATTTTCAATTGCATTAAAGTGGTAATAGGGAAGTTCTGTCGCCCGATTCCCAAGTAAACTACCGTCAAAGATAAACCTATTCAGGTGAATATACAGACTTCAGAGGGGTGCACGTATGTAAATGTAAAAGCATAAATTAGCCAGAAAATACCAACTGCGAATACTGTGGACGTCCAAAGTGTTTACGAGGGTTATGGAGCCCTGATGTGGTTTTTGAATTTACATTATTGGAGTGCATGAATGGAAATGTTGTGGATTTTATTCCTGTAGAACGTAGGTAGTATAGTATCTCACTAGATACTATACTACCTACGTTAAACTGTAAATTATAAATGATTTATTTTCTGTAAAGGTTTGTACAAACACTTTTACACGTCAATCATATTTTTTTTAACGAGATGAAGTCGGCGTTTCCTATCTAACTATTCTGTGAAGAAAGGCCGAAACAAACTCACGAGGTCACAGTCTCTTTTAAAGTCCAGACAAAATCTTGTTCAGATGAAGACCATGTAGATTGGTATCTGAAATGGTCTTTTGAGGAAAGAACCACACAGATTGAGCGGACCTGTCCAATCATTGCACACATTCGTCAAAAATCATGCAGCTCAACTCAGAACTTGGAGCTCAACGATTCGACGAACAATACCAAAGAAAGGACATTTGCGTAGGCCGCGTAAATTACTCAAACTGCCAGATCATGATTGAAACTAATTAAGAGGGAAAACAGAAAAAAGAAATAACTCACATACTTAGCCCTCACATTCACAACAATTACCTAAATAAAAATACTTTACAAAGTAAAAATTCATGTCATTTTTAAAATTCATCAACGTCAATGTGTGTATAAAAATCCGGATATAATCTTGGAGGATCATGTAGATTGGTCTCTGAAATGGTCTTATGAGGAAAGAACAAGTGGATCTGTCCAGTCAGTGCACGCATTTGTCAGTAACCGTGCAGCTCAACTCAAAACTTAAACATTTTGCTGTTGACTTACAGGCAAATGACGAGTCCGAAAGTATGGAATGAACTATTAAAAACCGTAAACAGTTTAGCTAGATTGTTAGAAAAACTTGAAATTTCAATTAAGTACCAATTTGCGAACGTATAACCCATTTAATCGTCTTTATTATTTACCCCGAGTTAACTATCAGAAAACAACATGAATTTGATAAACAAATTAATTGGAGCAGGTATCGTTTGGTAAGGTGTTCAACCCTACTTGAAACTTTGCCTCCGTCGTTAAAGTTTACGCAAACGATAGCGCGCTGCCAACATTTTTAGTTTTCACCTTATTTTCAATGCAAAGTCGATCCTCTGTTTGCTGCCAAGTAAGTGGCTTGGTCAACAACATTGCTAATTGTACAAACAAATTGTAGATACCACTGAACATTGCTGCGGAAGCTTTACTATACAGGCTGGCAGTGAAATTGACGCACAACCTGTTACCATGAATTCAGTAAGTACTTACATAATAATTTGTGTTGAAATTTTTCGTCCGTTATTAAAAAAAAAATGCTGTTCCATACATTTTGACCACGTAGGTATTGAACTATGAATTTTTTGATAACCGTCGGAAAATTTCTACGCTACGTCTAGGATCGTGTACTGAATTTATGGTTTCAGTTTGTGTGTCGATGTTGCTTGTGACTAAGTAATAACAGCCGCACGGGTCAATCGATCAGGTTAAGCTACGCTTGCCGTGGTTGGTCTGTGGATGGGTGACCATCTTTATATACCAAGACCCCTCCGAGCATCAGAAAGCATGTTAAGCCATTGGTCCCGGCTGTCATTCGTGGATCTTTGACAGTCGTTATGGGTCGTCAGAAGTCCGAAAGTCTGACAACCAGTCTTACTAAGGGGTGTCGTATTACCCAGTTACTGGATTGTGGAGGTCAGATAGGCAGTCGCTCCTTATAAAATATTGGGATTCAGCAGCATCCGTTTAGACTGGAAGCCGACTCTAACATAGTTGGGAAAAGGCTAGGTAGATGATGAGTTTGTGCCTCGAGGTCCTTGCCACCCTGTAAAGAAAGAAACGACGCCGACGGTATAATTTCAAACGAAGCGAAAGAAAGCCTACATAGTATGAATAAAAGATACAGAATTACTATCACCGGACAATTAACACAAGTGTTGCTGTCATTTTATTGAGCTTTATGATGCTGACCTGTTTACAAATCAGGCTACAATAAATTGATTGAAATGCATATTTATTACCTGTTTCGCATCAGTAAGTTTATACATGGTGTTGTCTCTTTGTCCGCAGTGGCTATCGGCGACAGGAAGCTGTTGTGAAGCATTCTATCCCTTTTACCCGTTAATGTATCCAACCTTATTTATTTTAGGTATGGTAGGATACAATGAGCTAAGGGTTAGGAGGGATCTTGCACTCACCTCATATATTTTTAAGTTACTGAGAGGGAAGGTGCATAATGCAGTTATTTTAGGGCTGGTGAGTCTGTGCGTTCCGGACAGGTACGTGTGGCGACGACGGCAGCCGCCACTGCTAGTGGAACCGCGTGCTCGGACCAACCTTTTAATGTGTATAGATGGCTCACTGACCTTGTGCATGTGGGCGGAGCTAAGCGTCCTACGTAAAACGCGTGCGGTGGCGCGCTACACTAAAACGAAATTCAAAGAATATGCAGAGGCGCAGACATGCCGCACGTAGGTCGCCATTTTTGCCTACGATTCCAGAAGGGAATGGCGGATGCAAGACTGATATATTTTAGTACAAAATATATCAGTCTTGCATCCGCCATTCCCTTCTGTTACCCGCGACTTCGTCCGCGTGGAATTTAAGAAAAAAGTTATTGTTGAGTTCGCAGAGTTTACGATAACTTATTAATTCTGTATTCCGCGTAAAGAAATACCTATGCATGTTTAATGAAATTCTTCTAATATTTCTCCATTTAGTTCTTTTTGATCGTTTTTGCATTTTTAGTTTAATTATTATTTATATTTAGTTTTTCGTATTAGCCTTTTTATATACAATATTTGGTGTACAATTATCTTGGGCTAAAACAAAAACACTATATATTATTATATTATTTATTCAATCAATTTCTATGGAGATTAAGGAATCTTCACGTATAGGATCCACTTATAAACATAACTATACTCCGTTTCTTTATTATGATTTGTTTACATTTGGAAGTACCTAATTAAACGGAGTATAATACAACCTCCCTATTTGAATCGGATATTATTCAATATTTCACTTCATTGGTTTTAATTTTTTTTCGTAGGAACCTATTTTCTTTTTTTTTCTAAAATAAAAGTAGCCTAAGAAAGAAAAGAAAGAAAGAAAGAAAAAGTATTTATTGCGACTCGTACAGGAAGATCACAAACTAAATACAGCAAAATAAAAAACCAAGTTATATATAAAAAAAAGTAACAAAACAAACAGTTACTCCTTATTCACCTATCTGCTAGTGAAAGTCCCGTCTTAATCGGTCCAGCCGTTTCAGAGATTAGCGGGAACAAACAGACAGACAGACGGACAGTCAGACAAAAATTGTAAAAAAAAATATTTTGGTATATTACAAAAACAGTCAGAAGTCGACTAGCAATCTCACAAAACTATGGCATAGCAATATTAGTACTAACACAGGTACTAATGACCTTCTATAAGAACGTTTGACAACACTACAAATTGGCCACATGATTGTTATTAGAAATTTCAATAAGGTTCGTAAGTGTTACGGTGGCCAAAGTGGCTAACACTGTACCTCGCATGGCGAACGTTCGGGTTCGAGTCTCACATCAAACATGAAAAATATTTTTTAAGTATTACACGTGAAATAAGAATGCCGAGTTGCTAACCAATAATTATGTTAAATATTCCACAAATAAACGAAGATTCTTTTGTTTTACAATTATTATTTTCAATCTTAGTTGAAAGTAAAAATACTTGCATAGGAAATTGACCCGTTACCTTCTATGAATAAGGAGCATAATCGCGTTTACAATTAATATTTTCACAGAAATTGTTCCGTAGACTCTAATTGATAAGGAGAATGATCGCATTTGCGAAAACTGACGCGTTGGGTACCTATGTAGTTGAGCGAGTAGCCGTATAAAATACTTTGAAGTCTTGCAATTATTTCGAGTCGGTACCTAGTGTAGGTACGTACTTTGGTATCTGTTTGTTGATGAAAGCTGTTTTTTATATTTTATTTTTTGATTAGTTTTTTCTAAGTTATGTTGTTGGTGTAAATATTTGTACTATCAGTATATAAAAAATGGTCAACAAGAAAATAAACGGAAGGCAATAAAGAGATCTTATTCGACGAAACAAATTGTAAAGTAAGTACTACTTTTTTGTACACACCATATATATTTTGTTTTGTACAGATTATGACGCGTAATTTCGACATACATTACAACAGCTCGATTGGTCTAGTGGTCTCGTGCGTCACGTCACTATAGTTTAGTCACTAACGCCCGGCTTCAAATCCAAACTTTTCCATATTTGTTTTTTTTTTATTTTCTTATTTGATATGTTTTTTTAATTATTATTTTACTTTTTGCCGATTTTCTTGTTTGAAAATTTTCAGACTATATTATTATTGCTTACACTCTTTTGTAAAACACTGTAGGTATATAATTTTTTCCGAATCAAGCTTGGTGGACGTTTTTATTTTATTTTTATTATACAGTATGTTAACTAACAGAGGGCGTTCCCGTTAACCCGCAATAGTATAGCATCCATACATGCTAAAAAATATATTACCATTCGAAAATAAAATGTTTTTATTTTTTTTATATTAAAATATTCACTAAAAATCGTAAATTGATACTCTATTTATTTAATTAATTCTAATTTATTTAATTAAATAAATTCCGACATTGCTGTCCTTCAAGTACGCGTGTACAGAGTGTTTCTTTAACGTATCAATTTACGATTTTAGTGAATATTTTAATATAAAAAAAAATAAAAACATTTTATTTTCGAATGGTAATATTTTTTTTAGCATGTATGGATGCTATACTATTGCGGGTTAACGGGAACGCCCTCTGTTAGTTAACATACTGTATTACTCTAGATTCTGAAGAAAAATAACTATAGGAATAAAAATGATTGTTTTTATTAAAATAACAATTACTTATTGAATTATTTTAAAAATAAGAAAATAAAAATATGCGCATTATAATTAAAAAATAACAAAACAAAAGATAAGTACATTATAATTAAAAAATAACAAAACTAAAGATTATGCCGTCCACTGAGATTCGAACCTGGTGATTACGCAGTGAGAATCCGGACAGTAGAGCGCGGAGGCAATCGTGCATCTTATTCGAGTCGCGAAATTACGCTTCTAAATATAATGGAAGTCGCTCATCGACGAAATCCGCGCGGTGCACCCCGCCGAAGGCGGGGACAATTCATATCCCACTTCATCTGCTTCACCCCCTCAAATACATAAAAGTCGTCTATTCACCGCCACGTAAAGAAATACCTATGCTAATTTTATTGAAATTCTTCTAATATTTCTCCATTTAGTTCTTTTTGATCGTTTTTGCATTTTAGTTTAATTATTATTTATTTTCAGTTTTTCGTATTAGCATTTTTATATACAATATTTGGTGAACGATTTCTTGGGCTAAAACAAAAACACTATATTATTTTATTATTTATCCAATCAATTTCATTGGAAATTAAGGAATCTTCACGTATAGGATCCACTTATAAAAAATAAAAAAAAACTATACTCCGTTTCTTTATTATATGATTTATTTACATTTGGTTAAGTACCTAAATAAACGTAGTATACAACCTCCCTATTTGAATCGGATATTATTCAAAATTTCATTTCATAGGTTTTAATTTTTTTTCGTGGGAACCTATTTTCTTTTTTTTTTTTTTCTAAAATAAAAGTAGCATAGGTTACTCCTTATTCACCTATCTGCTAGTGAAAGTCCCAGTCACAGAAATAAATCCGCACAAGAATATGAGAAGGTAGTAATCAATAAACTCCGTAATGCAAATACCTACTCGTAGATTGACAACTAAGAATGCTCAATTTTTATATTAAGGTATTTGAAAACATTTTTTTTTTATTGTGAGTAAGTATGTAGTTATTTTCTAAACAGTCAAAATAAAATGGCCTAAAGCGGTTGTTTTAATATTACAAACAGACACTCCAATTTTATTTATTAGATAAAGTTTTAAAGATTTTTATTTATAAGATTAAGTATAGATAGATAGATACTTATTAGTCCACTCAACGAATAAACCAAAAAGAGGTGTAGAGTGCGTGAGCTGGGCCCTGAGCGATTTCTTCAGAAAGTTGCTCAGAGTGCTTAGGGAGTAAACATACTAAAAGTCCCCGCGTCTAGGAGGTGAGCCGGAGTGGGGGGTATAAAAATTCCCGCTTTTGAGTTTTTCGCTAATATCTATAAAACGGTGCGTCGTCGTAGAGAAAACGTATTTTTCTTGACTTGCTTTGCTTTGGCATTTTGATTTATTTACAAATTATCTTATACATATTTACAAAATAAACAATATAAAAAAAAAACAGTATTTAGAAATGGCACCACTAATAAAGCGTCCATGCGGACAATATAAATGGGCCCTCTGCAGCGAGCTAATCTATAAACGCATACTGATACAATTCGTTCATAAATATTTGCACTAACACAGCCAAACGCGCGTAGTCGATCGATAGCCGGACGGAGCAGCGAGCGACACAGCCACCCCGTCTCAGTGCTAACGCACGACTGCCGCCCGCGCCCGCGCAGAGCACCTCTGAACCTATATCTCAAAATGGGGCATTGTCTTTGCAACTGTTGATTGATTTAAAAACGCTGTTTCAAATATGTAGTACCTCTAACCACCAATTTTTCAGTGTAAAAATATTTCCAAACATCAAAGCCGTTTAGAAGTTATAAGCAAATGTTAGCGAAAATAGCGTTTTGGTAAATATTTTTTTAAGGCAAAAGTATTAGCCTTATGAAAAAACCCTGTTTCAAAAATGCTGTACATGAATCTATAGCAAACATATATTTTTTACAGACCTTCTAACCAAACCGTTAATGAGTTATAAGCTTCATAAAGTGACCGAGTTACGGTACTAAACGAGAGTAAGGCCCTTAAGGGAGGCGCCCCTGACGCGTGCACTCCGCACGCTCAACCTCATAGCGAGAGGGACTGATTTATTCTGTTGCTCTCTGAGTGAATTCACAAGGAATGCATTATTTATAATAAGTTATAGATAGTTATAGATAGTTATAGTTAAGTTATGTATAAGTTAGGATAAGCGCATTTACCGCATTGGGTTATATCCTGTAATGGTATATGTAAGTAGAAATAAATAAATAAAAAAAAATTAAAAAAAAATAAAAAATTCTTTAGATGAATTTATCGACTGGCTGAGCAGTAGCCTGAACTGGTGTGTTAATAACTCATTCTGCAATTAATAGCGTTCATGTCAAGCGTGCATTTTGTATAATAACCAACAGTATTTTTTTTTTAAGTGAGACTAAGATCAGAGTGGCGTTTCTCGTAATTTTAAGAACGTTCACAGTCTGATCTCAGTCTCAATGTGCCAAAAAATACCTTTAATTTCCTTACATTTTTGACAAGTTTTTGGCATTAACTGTCGCTGAGATGAGATTGTTCACGACCTGTAACTATGGTCAAAGAATTGGCTTGAAACATAGTTCGTGTTTGGTTTTTCATACGAGTATTTGTTATTCAATGAACCATGGGTTTGAACCCATGGTTCTTGCTAAATTGTCAAGTTCTGTGGAGAAATAATATTTAACTGATCCCTAAAAACTTTTTGATCTTCTAATGATGCACCTTTTTTTTAAATTAATGAACCTCTAAAACTGTTGGGCTTCTAATGATGTGAACAGTTTTTTTTATAAATAAGCCTCTTTTTGATTTTCTTATTTTTTCTCGCAATAACTATGCTAGGTTAGGTTAAAACCGTGACCAACAACGCGCGAGTCGAATTCATATTCATATTCATTTATTTATCAAATATAAGCTAACAGTTTACACCAAATCGCTTATATCTATGCTATTTCTACAAAATTACATTAAAATTTTAATTAAACTAAAATACAAAAAAAAACGAAGTAACATTAAATTTGAAAACAAATCAACCTTATACATAAAATTAAAAACTAAACAAAATAAAAACAATAAAAACAAACAATTATTTCTTCATATTTAAATAAATAGACACATGCTTAGCGATTGTCCATTGAGAGTCAAAAAATAAATCTGCCTCAGGTATATATTTTAGAAAGTCATTTATTATTTTTTGAAATTGGAATTGGTCCACCCCGATCAAATGGGTTCGGTTAGAACTGTGACCAACCACTGGCAGTAGCCGGCGAGCGCTACGTTCATGTTCATCGTAGTTATTTGGCTATTTAGTATTTTTAGGACCACGAAATAGGAATTATTAGAGGTTCACAAAAAGAGGCGCAATCATTAATTAGTGTTCGATAATATTTTTAGGAAAACATAATAGGAATTACATACTTTTTGTTTGCGCTGTTTCACTCCTGGGAAAAGGCCTCCTTCCATCTTAAGGTTCGATTAATTATATTACCTGCATGCCAACTCCATGTACGTACCTCATTGAGATTGATAGGATATCCACATTATCAGTTAGGTAATTAATACATTACCAAAGGAATTAATTTAACTCGGTGAAGTAGTTGGCAACACCTATCAGAATATGTCACCTTTAAGGCTCCTACAAACAGGCGACAAGCGCGCGCGACCCAAAGGCACCGCTCGTTGCGCGACTTGCGGTGCCTTTGTGTCGCGCGCGATTTTATCGCGTGTCGCGCCTGTTTGAAGGCGCCTTTATCATAAAGTTCAACACAATTTTCAAATTCAAAATTATTTATTTGTGACACTTAGGTAAAACGTTGCACATGCACGTTGTTGAACACAATGCATGATGTGAAATTAAAATAAAATTTGTTTATGCTAAGTCGCAAATATTAAAAACTAGCAGCGCCCCGCGGTTTCATTCGCGTAAGTTTCGATCCCGAGGGAATATTGGGATAAAAAGTATCCTATGTGTTAATACAGGAAATGGTCGATTTTCATCCAAATCTGTTCAACGGTTTACGCGAGATTGAGTAGCAAACATCCACACACCTTCACATACTTTCACATTTATAATATTAGTAGGATAAATACTGTAAGTATCTAACTTTTGGTGACTATAAAATAGATTTGTTTTTGGTAATATTTTCGATAATACCTAGGTACTAAAGTCTTTAATGAGCACAGCTGTACTTTCACCTGCACAAAATAGGTACTTAAGCTAATGGTTCAGTAATTTTTTCGATTTCAAACTTTTGTTATACCATAAAAATAAATTAACCAACAAAAACGCTAAAAAGAAATCATTAGTAACAAAAGAAATCTCAAAAATCTGTACAAGTACCGCAGTAATCGTTTGAAGTCGCCAAAAATTGTTTTGAAAGTTCGCAAAAGTCATTGATTTTCGCCGCTATCGGTATTGTTGCAAAGTAGGAGCAGTATAAAATGGCGACCATCCCATGAAACATTCATGAGTCGCATCCCTTTCCTCAAAATATTCAAATCTATAGATTTTTAGGGTTCCGTGCCAAAAGGGTGCCAACGGGATCCTATTACTTATGCTCCGCTATCCGTCCGTCTGTTACAGGGTTGTATCTTCTGAACCAAGGTAAAGATAAAGGCACACTCGAAATTTTCACATACTGTGTACTACTATGGCCGCTATAACAACAAATCAGAAAAATATGTAATGTGAAATATTGTACGGTACGGATCCCTTTGTATGCGAGTCCGACTCGTACTTGACCGCTTTTTTGACTTGTTTTTTGAGTTGTAATTCATTGTGAATACATAAAAACAGTTTATCGAATAAAGCTGTTGCTTCAACGATGTTTTTATTAGGAACATTATATCATGCAGGGTGACAGGGACAATCTACACACAACCTGTTATCATGGATTCAGAGTACATGATTCTGAACACCGCTGCGTTAAAAATTTTCATCGGTTATTAAAAAAAAATTGCTGTAGGTACATTTTGACTGCGTAGGTATTGCACTTTTCTATGAAATAGCACGTTCTTTTTTTGAAAACCGACGATTCTGAATTAATGGTTACAGTTTGCGCGTCGATGTCTATGTAATAACAATCGACGAATTATTTAAGTTTAGAATCCACCGCAGACATGCCTGTTTTTACTCACGTATGTTTTCCGCGCCACAAAGTAGTTTTAAATGATGAAATAAAATTCGTGGAAGGAATGTTAAACTAAGTAGGTAGGTATTAGCGAATTAATTGTGGTCTTATGGAATTAAGTTTAAATCTTATATTTTTTTGAAATTTGCAGCTCAGTATCAGGTTGTATGTTGATTAAAATATGATTCGCGACCGTAACAAACATGGCCTTACAGTATTATAATCATTACATTCAGCGATACAACTCCTTATGTTAGAATTGGCCTAAAATGTCATGATTTCATGAAATAGTCATTCATGGTAATATGAAATTAGAGAATTGTATTGATGTGTTTTATGATTATAATTTTGTAAATATTATTTGTTACGGGCGCAAATCATAGATATTCAGATCAACATACGACTTGATACTGACCTGCAAATTGCAATAAAAAACGTAAGGAAAGTTGAATTTCGGCGGCTACCCTGACTCTATCGCCTTAAATTGTTCCCGTGTGCCTAAACCATAGATTTATCTTTTTTATTTTTTCTTTTACTTACTTATCTTTTTATACAGTCAAGCACAGATGACGGAGCGGTAGTTAGGTTCCAACCTATAAATACGTGCGACAATGATCTTAATTGATTGCCGGGTTTTTAAACCCCCGGAAACAATTTAAACCTGTCTTATTTCAATTGCCAAGATTTATATCTAGATTAAATGTTTATATTCATCACACGTTTACACACATGTTTACACGAAGCCATTTAATAGATATTTATTGCAATACTAGCTTTTGCCTAGGCGTCGCCTGCGTGGATGTCGGCAATTATCCCACGGGAAGTGCAATGGGAACATACTACCGTGATAAAAAGTATCCTGTGTGGTAATCCAGCACATAAACTATCTGTGTGCCGAATTTCATCCAAATCCGTTCACCCGTTTTTGCGTGCGATTTTCTAACAAACATACAAACTTTCACATTTATAATATTATTAATAAAATGAGGGGCCCGTGGCTAAGTAATAACAACCGCACGGGTAGATTGCTCAGGGTAAGCTACGCTTGTCGCGGTTGATCCGTGGATGGGTGACCATCTTTACATACCGAGACCCCTCCGTGCCTCCGTTGATCCCGGCTGTCATTCATTGATCTTACAGTCGTTGCGGGTAGTCAGAAGTCCGAAAGTCTGACAACCAGTCTTACCAAGGTGTATCGTAATACCCAGTAACTGGGTTGTGGAAGTCAGATAGGCAGTCACTTCATGTAAAATACCCAGCTATATATATGCTAGCTATGTATATTCAGCTGCATCCGGTTAGACTGGAAGCCGACCCCAACAAAGTTGGGAAAAGGCTAGGCAGATGATGAATATAATAATAAAATTTTAATAATATTATAAGGAAGTTTACACGAACATCATATTGAATAGATATTTATTGCAATAGAACACTGTTCCTGTGCTGATCGCCTTGAGAAACTTCTATTAACGTCAGCTAGACGATAATATAAAATAACACGACGTAAAATCGAAGTTACAGCCACGATACATCATACTTCTTATCACACACTGCCACAGCATGAAGAGCGATGACTCGATCGGAAAATTTTCCAGAGAAAAATAGAAGCTCATCGAAGTTGCTTTGTATTGTAACCTTAGTCTCCCGTCGTTCTGCAATTAGTGTTAATTTGTAGGTAATTGATACGTTAATTGCCACTTACGTAATCATGCTTTCAGACTAAAATGTTGACATGTTCAAAATTTAGAGGCCTTGTTGGTGAAACTAAATATTTTGGATATTGTTCTGCTTACACTGTATCTTTTTTCTTGTTTTTATTTTGCATGCTTGTTTTGTGTTTAGGTTTATCATTTAACACATTATGTAATTGATTGTACAGACGCCAGCACATCAACCTACTACAATCTGTCAAATTTCTTTAATAGATTTTCAACTTTATCGCTACAGTATAAGGTTCAAAGTTGATTGGAATTTGACAGTTTCGGGTAGCTTGATATGCTGGCGTCTGTAGCTATAAATATAATCGTATTGGTTTTTATAACTTGTCTTTATAGCATAATCAGCCTATAATGTTCCCACTGCTGGGACACAGACCTCCTCTCTGTGAGAGGGAGTGAGCCATAATCCACAACGCGGACCCAGTGCGGGTTGGAGGATGTCACATGTCTTCGAATTTTTGGTTCTAGGACATGCGATTTCTTCACAATATTTTCCTTTACCGTTTTGAGAGTAGTGGTGATGAAATAATATACATAAATAAAGAACCTGTCTGGGTTTGAAGCTACGTTCTACAGCTCGTAAGTCGCGGCCGTTACCACTGGGCCACCACTGCTCACCTTCATCTTCCTAGCCTTTTCCCAACTATGTTGGGGTCGGCTTCCAGTCCAACCGGATGCAGCTGAATACCAATATATTAAATGGAGCGACTGCCTATCTGACTTCCACAACCCAGTTACTGGGTAATACGGTACCCCTTGGTAAGACTGGTTGTCAGTCTTTCGGGCTTGTGACTACCCGTAACGACTGTCAAAGATCCACGAATGACAGCCGGGACCAACGGCTTAACGTGCTTTCCGAGGCACGGAGGGGTCTCGGTATGTAAAGATGGTCACCCATCCACAGACCAACAGCGGCTAGCGTAGCTTAACCTGATCGATCGACCTGTGCGGCTGTTATTATTTAGCCACGGGCCCCTCACTGGGGCCGCCACTGCTCACCTTATCTTTATAATATGTGCAAAATGTCGTGGGTCATTTACAATTCTGTAGCTCTGTAGCCGTGTTTGTTTTATTTTCCCAAATAAATTAAATAAGTAAAGCATGACATGGTAAGTTTAAGCGGATCAAATTACTTAAATGTTGTCATGGAGGTAGGTGTAATATAGTGTAGTAGATCATTTTGAGGGTCAGGTAAATTACTCATAGGTAAGACGAGTAATGAATTTACTACCCACATCTGAAGGTTGGCTGATGTAATTTGATTTCCTGTGAGCTGAATTCATTATAATTTGGTCGTAAACGTGGACAAAATAAATACATAGGACATTTAGTGTAATTTTATTCGAAATTGTTGTTAATGGGAAGAACAAAAGCAAAACGATTCGCACAAAAGCCTTGGCAGATGATTTCCTATGATTGCAGTTTTGGAACGATATATTCTGCACACTAAATGGCAGTCGTGGCCCACTCGTAACGGCCCCGACTTACTAGTTGTAGGTCGTGAGTTCGAACCCAACCGAAGCTTTAATTACTTAACGTTTTTGTTTTTTAAATAATTTCATACGCGCTGCTCTCAAAACGGTGAAGAAAAAAGATCGTGAGGAAACCGCATGTCCTATACTCCATTTGTTTTGGTAATAAAAAAAAGGTAAACAAAAAACCATGAGATTTATTAAACGTATTACCAGTCACTTCAGTTGTCATGCTACGTTATTACCTTTATTTTATTACCTAAACAAATGGGATATAGAAGTCAATATTCGAAAACATCTGTCATACTACCATATGTCATCCCGGGTGGTGGATTGCGGCCCACTCTCTCTCTAAAAGAGATGAGGCCTGTGTCCCAGGCAGCAGTGGCTCATCACTTGGTGAATGAGAGCACACTTTTGCTATAGTACGTATGTGTGTGTGTGTTTACAAGCGTATGTTACTAAATGTAAGTACTTATTAAATATTTTTATAAAATGTTTATTTTTAAAACAAAAAAATATTACCATTCCTTCTTGTTTTCATTTAGTTACTCTCAAACGTTGTCAATTTATTTCATTGTGCATGTTACTAGTACATAATTTACAGAGAAAGGAACTCCTAACTTCGTACTAACCCAACCAGGTCTCCCACGAGTACTCTTGACTTTATTAAATCTGACTCGGTCTTATTATTGTGGTGATACCGACCAAAGTAACACGTGCTCTTGTAAATATTAAACTGGCTAGCTGTCACACTTTTAAAGATACAGCCCAGATAGAGACAGACAGAACACAGGCGCAAGCGTCTCTTAATTGGCACCTTTTCGATACGTAACCTTAAAAGCAACGTGACGCTACAGGTCCATGACCTACAAGTATGTAGATACATAAATACATATATTTCGAGATAATTTTACGACTTCAGACCCAATTACAAGATATCAGCATCTAACATAAATCTATAATTGATTCCACAAGCTTAGCCATTCGAGCCGTGATGAGATAGGTCACAGGATGGCTGAGATTTATCGCCTCGATAATCTAATAATGGTTCGCGAATTACACGAAAATGGTGGATTCCACGTGTTCATACTTTAGTATACTCAAAGGCAATATCATCATTTTATGTAAATTACATATTTCCAGGACTGCCGCGTTGTTCTAGTGGCCGCAAACGCTACTACTGAGCATGAGATCCTGGGTGTGATTCCCGGGTCGTGTAAAATGTTATTTGGGTTTTTTATCTGGAATTTCTCAGTAGCTGCACCGAGTTTGGATTTGTACCCAGTTGATGGCAATTGGCACGTCCCATATTACCTAAATGAGACTTAAACATAACTGGCGCAATGTGGATGTACAGACACCAGCACATCAACCTACTACAATCTGTCCAATGCTAGAGCTTAAGGCTCAAATTTCCTGTTAAAATTTCCTGTCAAATTTCCCCAATCAACTTTGAACCTTATGCTTTAGTGATAAAGTTGAAAATCTATCAAAGAAATTTGACAGATTGTAGTAGCTTGATGTGCTGGTGTCTGTACAACTAGAATGGCTTTTAAAAACTTTTTCTATCATTTGAACTAACTGTAATATTATATCTCCTACTTTTCTTCCTTTGTAAATGAACAATTACTCAAAGCACAACACTACATACTGCCCAATTATATTGACCGTTAATAATTATTATGATGCCGCTAGTGTCCAAGATGAAACTTTCTGACAAATTCAATACATTGAACTTCAGAGGCCCTAGCACGAACGCGCGACGTATGCGTAACGTAAAATCGAACGATTTTTGAGTCTATATACATGTAAATAAAATTGAAGTGTTTGTTTGTAATACATACAGAAAAGGAAAAACTACTTTTTATGTTATGTTGGTGCAATGCTATTTATTGAAACTGAAAAAAAAACTCTAAACTCACAGCATTTATTTCAATTAAACCATATACAAGCACTATTGAATTGTCCAAATTAAATAGTCTGTCAGTTAGTCAGAAATTTGAAGATAGTTGCCCATTCTAAAACGTAGATATCTATGGAGAAGAACGGGCAAGAAACTCCATGGACACTCTTTTAAATAAATAAATTAATATTATTTAGTAGTCAGATAGGAAACGCCGACCTCATCTAGTTTAAAAAATTTATGATTGACGTGTAAAAGTGTTTGTGCAAACCTACTTACAGAAATAAAATCATTTATCATTTATTAATTTAATATTACAAAATCCTGGGTACATTATTCTTGTTGCTTCTATATGTGAGAACAATGTAAAAAAAGACACAAATGAAGAAACAATTCAAAATATAAGATTAAAAATAAGCCTTGGCAGTTAAGAGATAACCAGCCTCAACGGACAGCGCCCGTTCATAAACATGACGCGTGGATCAGCACCATCCAGCTCAGCCATTTTGAAATAAGTAAAAATGTTACAATTATTCTATTTGAACAATGTCTGTTTGTAATGTCAAAATAACAGCTTTTTACTAAATGCATATTATGAAAGTATTACGGTACTTATGACAAAAAAATATTAAATTTTTTTTGTCTCTCTGTTCCGGCTAATCTCCGAAACGGCTGGGTCAATTTAACGGTTCTTTCACTGGCAGATAGCTGATGTAATAAGGAGTAACTCAGGATAGGCCAGGCTTTTATTTTAGAAAAAGAAATTGTAATGAGATACATTAATGTTTTCCGACATCCACGTGAACGAAGTCGCGGGCACAACTAGTCGAAAACACAACTAATTACCTAGCATTTTTGTTTAAATATAAGTATACGACTAGCGCATTTAGTACACCCTAGTATTAAAGTAAGTTAAGTAGTCAGTAAAATATTACGTGCGAAACGAGTATTTTCTATTTTCAAATCGTTCGAATTTACGTTACGTTTACTCCGCGCGTTAGTGATGGGCCCACAGTTCCGTATTCCGCCGCATACCAAGACATATTAGGCCCATACACAAGATAACTGTCACACCTGTCCCAGATGTAAGATACGACTGCTACTGGCCCACAGTGGCCCCCAGTGGCCCACTTGTCATTGTTGATCAAAGGTTCCGTTGTTTGTCAGAACACTGTATTTGAATTTAGAACGCTTCGCCCTGTAGAGTCTATAGTGTTGATAACGTAATTTGTATATGGGGCCTTCGTCGATTGTGCAGTTGTCTAGAACGGTACCTATATATGCTGAGACATGTTTCTGAGCCTAAATTTCTGTGTTGAAATTGTTGAAAATACGACTGAGACCATAATTACTTATGCAAATGCTTAGAAAGAGGCATTCTCGTGTGAAAAATCTAAGAAGGTAAGTACCAGTACGTATTGATTATCACTTATTACGACAAAAAATCCGATTAAAACCAACCCAGCAGAAAATTCACACAGGTTTCCTGAACGTCCAGCGCTGCTAAAAGCTGCTATAAGGCAGTTTCCATATTATGTTGTTAAAAATAAAATAATGGCAGTAATAAGTTCAACATTTTGTTCTATATCGGAACGCCCGGGCATACAAATAACCACGTTGTTTGGTTAATCAATAGGGTTACTGCCTTTTGTAGACGTAGGCCCGATGGCATCGGCAGTTTAATTGAGTTGATTGTGTGCGTGATATGGAAGCCTGCATTGTTCGATCAAAAATCGATTAAGTATACACACAATAAATTAACCGACCAAACATTTTGTAGATATATGAGTTGTGGGGTTGCATTGTCTACTACAGTATTAAAATATTAAGACATGCAACAACGATATTATATAATATCATACTTAGGGCTGATTTTTCGACCATCTGTCAACTTTATTCGAGGAATAATTTTGAAATTTTGACAGTTATTTCATACAAAAATTGTCAAATGTTAATTTTATTCGTCGAATAAAAGTTATGTGGCGATGGAAAATTTTTAAATAATATCGATAGCTCCTGAACTAGATTTTTGAGGGGCGCTATTTCAAGAACCGATAAGTTAGTCGATAGTCAAATAGGGATTAATTCAATCGCACTATCAGAAAACAGACTTCAGTCTCTTCATCATCATTCACAGCCCGACTTCACCCACTGCTAAGCATGGGCCTCTCTTTTCTTGTGCCAATCTCCGCGCTCCTGTGCCAGCCTCATCTAAGTTCTACCTGCGATGGCATCAATTTCGTCCACCTATCTCGCCGCCGGACGACTGACACTTCATCTTCTAGTCCTTGGACGCGACTCGGTCACTGCCTTACTCCACCTGCCATCACTGCGCCTTGCCAGGTGACCATTCAAACTCCATTTGAGTTCCATACCATATTCCACAGTCTCCTAGCATTAGTATATTAAGCACACTTGGCAAGCGAGATTCCTCGATCCCCTTCACGACACAATCTTCTTAACCTGGAATATTCTTTACGCCGTACGGCATTTCATACAAATTTTCAAGCCCTTGTTTTTCGAAATGAATGAACCGATTTTAATGAAACTTCATGCGCAAAAGCCGGATACAAAGGTCCAAAAAAGTTGCATGAGAACATTTTCGAAAAATAGTGTTAGTCAAATTAGACCGATTATAAATTTTCCATAGAAAAAGAGATTACAAGTTATCTTTTAAAAAAAAAAACATTTCGAAAATACTACTAATTTGACTGTAACACTATTTTTCGAAAATGTTCTTATGTAACTTTTTAGAACTTTGTATTCTGCTTATGCGCATGAAGTTTTATTAAAATCGGTTCAATCATTTCGAAAAACAAGGACTTGAAAATTTGTATGAAACGCCGTACGGCGTAAACGCTCTTAAGCGAATTAACCATTCATTTACATTTCGCCCGGTCCCTTATTAAAACTCAACTTCAATAATTGTCACTCCAAACACGATAATGAAACAGGTACAGAAACTTATTTGTTTAACAAAATAAACAGGCTGCTTTGTCCAATGTTTTCACGTAAAGTTAATTTCACGAAGGCTAGCGTTACAATTAAAAAGTTCTAAGACCTATTTAAGAGAAGGAGAGAAGTTTTAAATGTCAATGAAATCCTAACAAAGGGTTGAAAATGTCTGTCTTACACCCTAAACACTTTTAACGTCCTAACTTAAAATTATAGTGAAATTAAGTAATGCAATTCGTGGCTTTCCTAATTTATGTAGGTATTGTGTCGGATATACCGAAGTGTTTCGTGTGAGTAGGGTAGCTCCTAACTGTTGGTAGGAGGTCGGTCTGATATTACCCTTATTGCGTTCCAGGTTGACTTTAGGGGCAGCGAAATATATAGTTAACAGTCTACCGAGCCTATTCGTGGGGTTGATAAAGGTGATTTGCGTGTTTATGCTGGGTCATTCCGTTCGGCAAAAAGCGTAAAAGGATTCGTAAAACGTATTTTGAGTGCGCCGAAACACGATACGTCGTACAGACCTACAGTCAGCCTTTAAGAGATTCATCGACAAGAATTTATTTGATATACTACAATTTGTGTTCGATAAAGTATTATGGAACACAAATTTAGCATTATCATAATTATGTAGCTTCAATTAAGTACCCAGTGTGCTGCTCTGTGGTTACACTTTGATAAAATACATACTATGGAACAAAAATTGAAGACAGTTAAATTAATTCTTGTCGATATATTATACATCTTTTTGAGGCTGACTGTATCTTGCCTGCATCCCATTGCCAAAAGTTATTGTAGAAGCATATAATAACCGACCTCCGAAACACTATAACAGACCGAATTTTTTGGCACACAAGAGCAGAGTAACTCTAATATTTTACAGCTAGAATAGTCAATGTGTTACCGCCATCTTTTCTCTCTGTAAAAGAAAAAGGTACCGGCTATACTAATCATACTATTCACTGAGCTTAACAACTTGTGAACCCGCTCGCTAAAGTTACCCATGCAAGTTGAAAATGTCGAACGTTTGAGGAAATTGGTAAGTTGGCTGAAAATCCATCACTATTAATCTATATTGTATATAGAAATCGATGTTGGTTGATATATATGAGATTTATAAGCTGCAACACCGTATGGCCGATCACCATGATTGTTGGCACATACGAGTACATACTTATATGTATTTTATCATGGAAGGCTTTTATATTTTCGACCTCCACGCGTGTTAAGCTGCTGGATAAATCTTTGGCAATCGTAAAGTGTAATGTACAATTTCTTTTTATAATATAACAAATAAGTAATAATTTTTACAATATTTAATACAAGTAACTATTTACACTAGGAGTTAAATTAAATGACTAACTATACAAATAGCAAAAGAACACTTAGGCGTCGAAGTACTCCTCCGCATCGTTGTTATCTGGAAACGTGCCCAGAAAACTGGCAGCATTGCCACGTTGAATGGCAATGCTAATTCTTTGGCCAAACAACGACCCAGCGCCTCTGGTCACGTGAAGTGTCGACCAGTCTAGTCGGCGAGAAATTGTAGTCGGGCCCCAAACGCCTCAAAACTGTAGTGAGTAATTAGAAAGCGACTTCAAAAAGAGAATGGTTTATATAGGTCTTCTTTAGTCAGTACATAACCGTTATTTCTAAAATTTTGCGATATCTAACATCTGCACGGTGAAAAATAAAACCACTCAAACTGAAATCGACTGAACAAACCAAACTGAAATCGCGTTTCCGAACAGGACATGATTCTCTTTTTTACATTTTTAAGTTTATTGCCGATACTATATAACTGTACTCTATAAAGGTCAAATTAGCGAATTGGTCACCAAATTTAGGCCATAATAACTACAAAGCTGTTCGATTTCTCTCAAGGTTCTATGTCAAAGAGCCGTCCTTTGACATGTTCACAACATACAAACAAGTTAACAAACAGGGATATTAGCATCAAACTGTTTGTTAGTTACTGTTTACCATCAGATACCAGTAGCCCGATATTGTTCACCGGCAGTTATATTGGATATAATCTCAATCTCACATATTTCGGGGAGGCACGTCTGTGCGAATTTAGGGTGCGTTTACATTGGTAGAGTAGTTTGTAGTTTAGTACGGTTTGTGGCTAAAAGCCCTTGTATTGATAGACCAGCGCTGTTCGCATTATTTACAATGGAGACGTACATAGAAGAGCATGTTAAACCATTGCGGTACGGGATGCAAATATCTCCGGCAATCCTTACGAGTAGTCAAAAGGCTGGAAGTTTAACCACGGGTATACTGTTCAATATTGGTAAGCTTATGTAAGAATTTGTTTTACATCTGATTTTATCGTCTTCAACCTAGCTGGGAAATTGCTGGGTCGTCATTTGGAGCTCTGAAATACTAGGTATTTTGAGTGTTATTATAAAGCTAAAAATACTGATTGTGCAAATGTTTTATGCTCTAGTTTCCCACTGGCTTTCCACCGGACATCGTCGATTACCTCGCTTGATGCAAACGATCATGGAAGGAGACTAAGTACCAATGTAAACAGACCCTCATGCTGTTACCAATACGATAGTAACTAATAGTGTTGTTCTATGTTTTCCCGATTATCTACAATGTGCTCAAGTGTTAGCTTCCCGTAGAAGTAATATTAAATTATTGGATATATAGAGAGATCGTGTTATGTGCTTGTGTTTCATTAATTCGGCGAAGGGAAGAACTTACTTGATAGCCTTTATTAATGAGTGGTGATGATGTGTGTGTTGTGTGAGTGATGTATGTGTGTGATACACACGAGTTGCTCGCGTCAATGGCAAAGGTAACTGCAGCCTTCTAGGCATGAGTCCGATATATCAAAACGAATTCAAAATCCGATTTCATACAAAAATCGATTCGTATCGATTTCTCAAATTTGAAGATTGGATTTCAAAAATCTACCTAGCCGAACCAAACCACGAAATGCAACCAACAACCAAACGAAAACTAACGAAATCCAATCGCAAACTAACAGATTGCGTTTGGATTTTGTTAGAAATTCGCTTTCTCTCTTTCTAACTAAACGTAATTTAGCGGAGTAAAAAAGATAGCGCGAATTTTGTGAGAAATTCGCTTTCTCTCTTTCTAACTAAACGTAACTTAGCGGAGTAAAAGAAATAGCGCGAATTTTGTGATTTAGATTTCGGTTCTCGGAAATCTAACAGACATTATAATGCGATCAATATCATCTTTACTGCTAAGTATTTAAAGACTACATTTTCGAGATTATACGTTGATGTATTTTGGTTTATGGTTCAATGTTTCTTGGAACTAGAAAGAATGTATGTACCTAATGTTTGGCTTGGCGCTATGGAAATCAGATTTCTAAAAACGGATTTGGAAATTGATTTTGAAATCTGAAATCAGATAAATATCAGTTTGCGTTCAAAACCAAAAACGCCCATGCCTACAGCCTTCTGCAACTGCAGTTACATCTCGAGCCGCTCATGTAAATGATCTCCGTAGTCAAATACGCGAACAGCACGTGGTCGACGGCTGCGTCGGGTGTCGAGGGCTGCAGTTGCCTTACCGTTGACGCGTGCTGCTCGTGTGTATACACTTATGATATTTATTGGAAATTACGCTGCCCCAGTTTGCACTTTTCGCCGCAGCATGAGAACACAGAAAGATTCTCCTATCCGTGCTGAAGATCAAATCGATTTTCAAAGCTTGGAAGTTCATTAATTGATGTATGTAATTTAAGAAAGTTTTTGTAGTATCAAGTCTATAATAGGTACGTAAATATTGGTAACGTTAGGCTGAATACTCACGGTTTCCACTTTTGTGTTAAAACTTACCTGAAATGAGAAGAAAAATCAACAATTAATGAAAAAGAAGATGAAAACCAGTACCTGCTATTAAAAACGACGGAGTTCTCAAATATTAAAAAAAAAAAAACAAATCATAAAACAGATCGCGTTTTATTATCTACTACCGTGACCTAATATAGAGCAAATTCATGAGCAATCGACTCAAATAACATTCACATACCTAACAAAACAACGAGCCATTTAAATTATCCAGGGCGCCAGACAGAAATATACTACTGTAGTAAGTACTATTAGCTATTCTGTCATCTGTGCTATTAGCTTCTAGAGGTAGGTACAGACGCCAGCACATCAACCTACCCGAAACTGTCAAATTTTCCCAATCAACTTTGAACCTTATGCTTTAGCGATTAAATTGAAAATCTATTAAAGAAATTTGACAGATTGTAGTAGCTTGATGTGCTGGCGTCTGTACTACGAGCTATTTAAGGTCAGTGCCATCTGTGCGTCTCAACAATGATCCATGGCGCCAGCCCACGATAAAATTTTGTACTTAGGTACTTGAATGGTTATGATGCACCATAAAAACCCGGTGAGTGCCTAAATGTAGCCGAGAAAACCCAGCGTCAATTAACTCCAGTCGTTAAAACATTGGTGACACTTAAAGGTACGTTCAATGATTTTGCGTTTACGCTGGAGGAAAATGTTTGCATACCATACCGTATGTTTATTTTCTTTTTGATGCATTGAGTGTTTTATTGATCTGCCGTTTATTTAAGGATATTTATACATTTTTTGTGCATCGTACTTAAACATCAAAACAAGTATTCCTGTACAAATATTATTTTGTTACTTAAAGGTTCATTAGAAATGTCAAAAAAAAAGTATCATCATCATCCACAGTTCGACTTCACCCACTGCTGGGCATAACTTATACCCAGCAGTGGGTGAAGTCGAAAGACTGGCACAAGAAATGAGAGGCCTATACCGTATAGGCCTCTCTTTTCTTGTGCCAGTCTCCATGCACCTGTGCCAGCCTCATCCAGGTTATACCCGCGATGGCAATAATATTGTCCACCCATCTCGTTGCCAGGCGACCGACACTTCGTCTTCCACTCCTTGGACGCCACTGGGTCACTGCCTTACTCCACCTGTAATCACTGCACCTTACCAGCCTAACTTCATTTGAGTTCCATAACTCGTTAAAAACCTTCGTACGTCTTCGGATCTCGACGTTTGGAACTCGGTCTATAAACCGTAGACCAAGCATGATGAACGCTCCATGAGAAATCTCCTCAGAAATATCTTGCATGAAAACTATTAATTGTTCTCCTAGGTTTGTTAAACATTTGGCACTATGCAAATCTACTTAAATGTGTCGAAATGGTTCCTTTGTTAATTTCTGTAACATGTACAATACAAACATGTGGTGACACAAAATACTAATATGCATATGATACGACGTCGCATCGTGTGCAATTTCTGCAATGACTCACACTAACTAGCCGCCGCCGGTAACCCAAAAAGGCTAAATAACGTATGTGCTGGGGCTTACGTTTTTGGGGCGATTTTGGGTTTATCTAGCAATTCTTACTTTTAATGCGCTATTTAGTGAGTCACAAATAGGACATGTTTTTAAATATGACAAATTCGTTGCAGCATTCAAATGGAATAGAAATATTTGTCTACGCTCTTCCATCCTTGGAATATTTTCTGTAATGTGGGTGCATTCACAAACACAAAATCTCACAAATGCGCACATCATCATCTGCCTAGCCTTTTCCCAACTATGTTGAGGTCGGCTTCCAGTCTAACCGGAAACAAACGCGCACATGCAAAAACAAATAGTTTCTATACCAACGCATAGTGTTAACACAATATTTTTAATTTTGCTTAGTATAATAGAGCGCAAGCGCAAATGATCAATTCCCGTGAAATCAGAACCTCTGTAAACTATCCGCTAAAGGGACTGCTTGTTTGTTAATGCTAATGAACGCGCGAAGTGGTGCTGACCTGGAAACTAACCAAATGGGCCAAAAAGGCCAGTCTCTGTGGATAATTTTACTAATATTATTACGTTACATTATTTACATTTGTATGTCCTGCGTTTTAGTATAACTTTGTAGATTTATATGTAGACAAAGCAAGAGGAGCAATTCTCGTAATTTTAGGAACGTTCACAGTCTGGGGGCCTAAGAAGGCCACTTTGGCAGAATCGTAGAAGTATAACATTATGAATCATAATATGGCGAAGACAGTCCGTGTTTTTCTTTTTTTCGCTACACTAAGTAGGTATAATCAAAGAGATTGGGATTGGATTTGAATTTTATTAATTGGTATTTTAGCACAGACAAAAAAACACTGAAAAATCCTTCACCAATGGGATTTGATACCATTAAATTAACAGTTAACTGTCCATTATGATTCATAATGTTATCCTTTTATGATTCTGCTAAAGTGGCCTTTTTAGGTCAGTAATTAGATTATTAATTTAGATCTCAGTCTCAATCTGTCAAAAATAACTCTAATTTCCCTACATTTTTGACAAGCTTTTGACATTGATTGTCGCTGGGCGCGACTAGATTTTGAACGTTTTTAATTACGGGAATTGGTATAGGGGCAGTTTATAATTTGTTATAGAAGGTTGGCGTTCTGTAGTTGCTGTATATACCCCATAGGAAAAAAGCGTGAACTACTACTACGTATCTACGTGTGTATTCAGTTTCGAACACACTTTTTAAAATCTTCATCTAATTTAATTTTAAGCATTCATAAGCTTCCCCATAGGTACCTAAGCCTACAATCCGACAACCAAGAAAAGAGTAACAAGTCACAGTCTGACCCAACCGAGATAGAGGTAAAGAGACGAGGAAAAGAGAGAGAGAGTGCACAACTATTATAGGCACAGGAGAAATTGAGAAGACTATAAATGAACAATAAACAATTTTGAACATAAAATCGTAAAGTACTTAAAACATCAAGCTCATCTCGCAAATAGAATTTTATTTCTACTGTAAATTATAACCATCACACTAAAGTACGCCGAGCTGTCGTCAAAGACCAATAATATTCCTTTTGGCTGCTTATACAGACCGTTGAATTTTACAGCGCCGCCCAGTTTCGCCTCACTGACGATATTGAATTCACAGACGCTTATGCTCTGTTATTCTGGCTGTTGAACTTGAGAATATAAGTAAAGATAATTTTAGGAGTGTATATTTTGGGATTAGTGAGGTTTTGGGTTAAAATACTTGACGCATAAGGCACTGTTAAGGTTGTCTGAGAACAGTGGGTGATCCACTGGTAACAGCCCTGACTTACGAGTTGTAAGTCAGGGGTCGTGGAGGTCGTAGAGGTCGTGGGTTCGAACCCAGGCAGGCGCTTTAATTTGTGTACTAAGTATATGCGCCACCAGAGCATCAATCTCACTAGCCTTTTCTCAACTATGTTGGGGTCGGCTTCCAGTCCACCCGGATGCAACTGAATATAAGTATTTTACATGAAGTAAGTCCACCTGGGTACTACCAGGGTAGAGTGATAAAAGACCCATCACCAACAAAGAACACTTTCCTTATGCCTATCGTATACTTTGGTGGAGACATATTTCTCGCGACACAGACAATTTATGTAACGAATATTTCTTACGGTACTTGCCAGGGTTGTGTTTTTGTTCTTGCGTAGCTATTACCTTGTATCCTTTGGAAAAGCTCAGTAAAAAAAAAAAAGAAAATAGTAGTAAGTCATAGACAATATTCCACTTTGAAAATAGATCGTCGATGACTATATCATTCAGATCCAAATTGTGAATGAAAGACCCTATGGGGACGCGCTAAGGTAGCCCGCAAAATTCAAATTTTCTTACGTTTTTGCAATTTGCAAGTCAGTGTCAGGTTGTATGTTGATTAAAATATGATTCGCGACCGTAACATATATGGCTTTACAGAATTAAACTACTACTTGATCATTAGAATCAGCAATACAACTTCTTAAGTTAGAATTGGCCTCAAACGTCATGATTTCATGAAATAGTCATTCAATAGGATAATATAAACTTAGAGAGTTGTATTGTTGATTTTTATTATTATAATTATATAAATATTAATTTGTTACGGCCGTGAATCATATTTTGTTCAACGTACAACCTAATACTGACCTGCAAATTGCAAAAAAACGTAAAAACATTTGACTTTCGCGAGCTACCCTGATGCTTTCGCCTTAAGACAAAGAGTTTCAAATTGAGCAGCCCTGAAAAAAATACGCAGCTTTGAAATACTACCGACATTGTATTATTGTGACTATGAAGTGTTTTCCTGTGTAATCAGTGGCGCGACATGGCGTCTTTGTGTTTTTTTTTGTATACACTTTATTTCAGTCGAATTTCCTTTTGCGTCTTTATTCCGTAAATATGTTTTTTGTATATTCGGTGATCTGTAATTAAAGGAATTTTTGGGAGGTGAAAAAGAAAATGTCCGAGCTTTAATATTTAAAGCCTGAAAGAAGCTTTGTTATTTATAAGGAAGAGGATGTCACGTTATATTATTGTAACCATCGAGAAACAAAATCAGGTTAAAAAAAATTGTCTATGATCTCTAGATTGCTGCTCTCAAAACGGTGAAGGAAAACATCGTGTTGAAGCCGGCATGTCCTAGAACCAACAATTTGAGGACATGTGACATCTACCAACCAGCACTGACCCCGTGTGGTAGATGATAATGTGCCCACTCCATCTTGAAGAGGCCAGGGGGCCTACAACGGTCACTTTGTCAGAATCATAACAGGATAACATTATGAATTATAATGGACAGTTAACTGATAAGTAATTCGTATCAAATCCCATTGGTGAAGGATTTTTCAGTTATTTTTTTTGTCTGTGTTAATATACTCGTGCCAATCAATCCAATGTAAATCCAATCCCAATCTCATAGATTATACCTACGTAGAGCAGCGAAAAAGAGAAAAACACCGACAGTCATCGCTATATTATTGTGATTCATAATGTTATCCTTTTATGATTCTGCTAAAGTGGCCTTTTTAGGCCCCAAGGCCTGTGTTCTAGCAGTGGGAACATAATAATTATGATTATGCTTATTCTGTCGCTTAATCTTCAGATCTCGTGTTGTTAGCTCGTATAATAAGATGATATAAATATCAACAACTATTTAAGATAAGTTGATAGAAATATCAACCAGCCATCAGAATTAATAAATTGTTAAAAGACTTGAAAAGGTTTTCCGTAAATATCTACGTCAGATTGTATGCTATGAGCATCAATATTATGTGTAAAGCTATATTAACAGCATGTGCGTGTATCGTTACGTCCGGCGATAAACGCTAATTTGACCAGCTATTATCGGCGTTCGCCACACAAATGTGGCCAGCCAAATAAAATTATGTTATTGGTTGGAGGAATTTAGCGCCTGTTTAATGCGTGAAACCTTGGCTTACCTGCATCCATAGTTTTATGATGCCTGTGTACGTCACTTCCTCTTAGGTTTATATTATTATTTTAAGCTTCTGAACCGTCTCCCACAAGGTGGTCCGACGACCTTGTGAGTGCCACAGGAACCCGTTGGATGCGAGAACCAGAACCAGTCGGTGCTTGGGGGAGGCCTATGTCCAGCAGTGGACGCCTTTCGGTTGAAATTATGAACCGTCTACCTACATATTTCTTGAATCAAGATTGATAACAAAACTATAGGAACATCGCCTCAACTATTAATAAATACATGTAACAGTAAATGCAATTCAAGTAACCTCTTCGCTGCTACTGACGATGCCGCGCGCCGTGGAAGTTGTGAAGATTTGGGACAACAAGATTTGAAATACAGTAAAAGCTCCTTATTCGCGCTTCCTTCATTCGCGTTTTCACTATTCGCGGATTAAAAAAATGCGACCCAATTCTATATTCGCGGCTAAAAATTTCTTTATTCGCGGATCTAATTGATCGCGCCGCCTTAGCACTGCCGCCTCCTGTCAAAGGATGCTGCACCCCGCTACCGACACTACCCACTATTATTTGTAAATGCCGTCAAATGGACTAAAAAACAGTAAAATAGATCTTATTGCAAAATAGCAAATGAGCTCCGCGATTTCTTTATGAACATTGATCCGTCTATGGAACGAAGTCTTATTTTTAAGAGGCAAATTGCTAATGCGACTGCTGCGTATCAGTCTGAACTGAAGGAGCTTTTAAAAACTGCCAAGCAAGAGAAAATTACAAAATTCTTCAAACCATTGCAAGCCTAAGATAATTTAATGAAAATGTTCAAAAACTTGAATTAAATTGATTTTTTTATACATTTGCTTTTTTTTATTTTGTCACCTAGGAACGTATCCCATATAATCCCATATAAATTACCATTCCGTATTCACGATTTCTGTATTCGCGGCATATTTTTGGAACATATGCCCCGCGAATAAAGAGCTTTTACTGTACTGTCGCGCAAGTGACACGAAGAAGAAGAATTGCATGTATAATAATAAGTAGGTATGTAATGCAAATCTTAGATACAGTACCCGGCGATAAATATTGCACATCGACCTATTCGATCCTATCGATTTTATACAAAGAATAAAAATAATTATCAAAAGAAGCAAATCATAATTGTTTTAACAGCTCCTAATAGATACCGGACTGTTTGTATTTCGTGCGACAGAGATAACGCTCTACGAAGCCGAAATTAGTCGATTGTCCCTTTCCAAAGGTCGATGTGCAATATTTATCGCCGGGTACTGTATATTTTTTATATGTATTATTCTACCTTACACATCTCGCTCCAATACTCCTCTTTTAGCCATGCCCTTCAGTTGCACATTAGCTTAGCACGATAATTTGAACGCACTAACCCGTAGCTAACGACTACGGCACACAAGTGACTAGAAGCATTTTACTGTCACGTGAGTGATCTCAATAAGTTCGTAGGAGTATTGTCAATCGCCCATGGTTCGTCGTGATAGTGGTGAAGGTATTAAGGTCCATGAATAGACGGCCAATCACCAATTAACGGACACAATGACAATCCAATTTTCTGCTATACGAGAATAAAATATAATAAAGTTGTTCATAACAGAAGCTCCTTGATATTATTAAGAGTGTATTGCTGGTGTTTTAATTAATTGAAAAGTGTTATTAAATGTTATTTATGGAGTTTACTTGTTATATCTGGGGGATTCTTCAAAATTAAGATAGAAAAGGACGGTGCGATGCGATTTTGGTAGAGCAATTTCCATGAAGTCTTCATAGAAATAGTTTTACTGGAGTCGCGTCGCGCTGACGCGTCGCGTCTGTCTACGGGGGGCTAAATAAAGAAAGTATAATTATTAATTTGGCTAAATCGGTATAACTTAATACATAAGTGCCCCAGTTTGCGTCAAATAAGTGACCGATTCACTATATGTCAAGCAATTGCACGCTGAAAGTGAGCGTTAAACAATTGTTTAACGCTCACTTTCAGCAGGACTATGTAGTGAAATGATAAAAAACGTGCTTTTCTGACGAATCATTCTTGAGGAAAATGCTAGAAAGATACAATCAAGCAGGCTGAAATTACAAATTGTTTATAAATCACCAGAGCATCTGCCCGGACTTACGAATGTATTTCGCAGAAGCACAGCTTGTTATATGTTTAAGACAGCTTGTTTGTTTAACTACCATAAACTTTACGGTTTTTTCATGGTTTCTTAAGTGGAATGGGCTATATAGTGTCGTTTTATCACCAAGGGAACAAAGTTTATGTATATAGAATAGGATGGCAGGGACATCAACGCGCGACTTGTTACCATGGATTCAGTAGAAACATGATTCTGAACCCGTCTGCGATGAAATTTTTTTGGCGGTTATTAAAAAAATTCGCTATACTATACATTTTGACCGCGTACTAGGTATTGCACTTTTCTATGAAACAGCAGATTTTTTGAAGTAAAAACATCTTTAGTGGCGTTGTACACTTTTTTGTAATGGGTAAAAAATGTTAAACTCGCGTCAGGACACGTGACCTGATTGAAAATTCGTAAGACGGATGGAGAGTAGACAGCAGGCGCGGCGTAAGAGAGGAAGTATCCCCCTCTCTTTCTACGGCGCGGCGAAAATGTATGCCTGCGCCTGCTGTTTCGTCTAGGCGGCGCAGGGCGCTTGCGCGAATGTTCGTGTGTGTTTATGTTACAGCGTGCCACGCGCATCCATGGATGGTGACCTGATGGCTCGACTGTCTGTGTAGTGGCCACACTGCTGTGTATTCGTAAAATTCGTGTACCTATATAAAGTGTTTAAAATATGGAAATTTATACTTCGTGCAAAATTATTCCCTAACCATTCCAAAATATCAAAAATGCACAACGTTAATATTCAAGTTTTCACTTCTGCCGGCACTCCCGCAGTGAAACATGTCGTTTTTTTTTTGCTACACTAGGGAGTTAAGAATATTGTGCTGAATGAATGGTTACAGTTTGTGATGCAATGTCCCTGCCACCCTGTATTATAAACTTCCTTTAGAGAGATCCCCTTCCCGAGATTTCCTTTCCGCTAGGATGCAAATAGTAAAACATGCATCCTGACGAACTACTTAATTGAATATAGCAAATTGTCTGTCTGGGATTGAATTCACGACCTAACTAACACTCGTAAGTCGCGGCCGTCCACCACTGCTCTTAATCTTCTTAAATATAAAAAATCAATTGCCGTTCGTTAGTCTCGCAAAAAGTTGAAAATGACTAGATCGATTGTGATGAAACTTTGGTAAGTCGTTGTGTGCGTAGAAGGTTCCTACCAAAAAATTAATTTAATATAATTCTTCATAATTTAAACTGTCTTGACTCCTAGCACAACAACATCAATTACGTACAACGGGAAATTGAGTTTTCAAAGCGAAAGGAGAAAATTAACAGCAACAATTTAGTCAATTTCCGTTGACCACTTCAATCAAGATTAAGCGGTTGTCATTCTGTACTAATCTACATTAACTTCATAAAGCATAATAATTGAGTATAGGCTTAATTAACCTCGCCTTGTACTCACTACAGAATATACTAAGTAGTACAGTATTTTCATCTCACGAAGCGACGCTAGCTTTACTTGTGGTAACCAAGTGTACAAACACGCAGCGAATGCATCATAGACCTCATCCATGGGCCCCATTCAGCAATAAAAAAATGTGTACGTGAAGACGAATATTGTCAGCACAGTAACACACAAACGCACATACTAAAGTCTAAATTTCAAAGCAGAATTCAGCGGGATTGTCCGAAAGGGTTACCGCTGCACATACGTAGATTTTAATTATTTAGGCGGCCAAAAATATTTTTTGGTTTTAATTAGTTCCACGTACTATATTAAATTAAAATAAACTCTTTTCAGTTCAAAAAAATTTTTTTTTATTTCATTACACAAGTTTTATACACAAATATAGTAGCAATTTTCAAAAAAGTAAAACAAAGTTCAAATAATATTTTAAATGAATAAAAATAAGGTATAATTACATCACCTATATCTACCTACACCTATATAAATATAAACAAAACTAAATATCACTCTCACTTTGAGAGCATTCTTCCATTGACTCTCTATTTGGTTCGGCAGACATCAACATTTCTATTGTTTCTGGAAGGAATGCTTTGCAAGAAGGTTTTTTAATTTGTCTTTTTTAATTTCGCATCACAGTAAGATCCAATAGGCTTTGTAAGTTGCTCTCTGCGGAAGTAGCCGTAATAATCATGGTTTCTTTTGGCGGATAACATTCTTGTTTCACCTTTAATAAAGATCGTAGCAAGGGAAGTGTCTTGGATTTGTTGCCCTTATTATTTCGTATTGCTGTCTAGTAAGATCCGCTTCCACGTACATATGGAGTGCTTGTAGAGGCGTCAGCAGGGGTAATTCGTCGTTCTTATTCACCTTGGAATAGGCATTTCTATATTTACTCTCTCGAGTTGGTGAATTTGTTATTTCTTTACGAACTTTGGAGGCATCCCTGTGCCCAGTAGTTTGCAAGACTGATTGTGCAGCATGGACAATGACTTCATCGTCTAAAGTAGCGCGGACTTCTTCCGTTTTCCTTCTTTTGCTGCGCGCACTTAAATCTCGAAAAGGTTTAGTTGGTCACCTTGAGGAGAGGGCGATTCTATTGGAATCACAAAAGTTCCATCTAACCAAGATTGGTTGTTTTTAAGAAAAACTTCTTCGTGTGTATTGGCTTTCAACCATCTTAGCTTAAATTCGGTTTTCACATAAGTAAATTAGTGCTTCAAACACTTTTTAGCATTTTCGGTGTCTCCATAACGATTCAAGAGATAATTTTCATAAAAATAGAGTTTTTCACTTAAGCTTGGGAAATTTTGTTTTTGTATCTGGTCAAACAAATATTTCCGAGTCACTACTTTAGTACCCGAAGCACCAGACGGACCTAAAACAAAAAGTAAATTGTTTTAAAATAAAAAAGCAGCAAAATGCCATTTTGCTCAATTTTGACTTGAAACATTCACTTGCTCTCAATTTTGAAAAGCGCGGGTTTCCGCGGCTAATTATTTTGTCGTTATATGGACAAATATGTTAAGTATTGAGAAATAAATAAATTATTACAGGGACGGACCCTTAAGTAAGTTAAAAACCCTTATAAAAAATTTAAAATACAAAAAAAATGCACATGTGATAGAGCTATCTTTGACAAATTAAAAGTATATTAAGAAAAACGACAATCAAGTATATTATTGTTGTAAAACATAGGTCCTTACCTGAATTATTGTAATCCATAACTTTCACTTGAAAACAATTATTTCAACAATAATTATGCACTTTAGAAGTTATTAGTTTGGGAACGCTGTCGAAAACAGACACGTACACGTTAAGCGACTATCGGATTTCGACTACTCGAGGGTTACCTCATGCGCATCGACGACCGTTGGAAGGGGTGTCGTTTTATACCTGGAACTGTTCACTACCTGAGTAAATGGTTAAATCATTATTATATTGTTTTTCGAAAAATAGCTTTTGGCCGCCTAATTCATTAAAATCTATGTATGTGCGCTGGCCCGGAACATAAAGGGCTAAGGAAGGAACACGGGTGGGTTTTAGTCAGTAAGAGTCTGACACTCCCTTCCGCTCCACCAAGAGCGGGAGGGGTCATTTGATGACATCACATCTCCAAAAAAAAAAAAGGAGTTAAGAATCATGTACGAATACATGGCACCCAGTACATTATAACCAATGTTGCTATTAGACAATATATTGTAGGTACCTACTCGTATATTAGGTAGGGACCTACCTACCTTCATATTCGCACTAATAAACTTTACTTCAAGTTTTGTATGATCCGTTCCCACAGACAAATCGTAAAAACGGTTTTATTAGGCATAAGTAGTTTTACAAGTACGGGTCCCAACTCCACTGTTAATTCTTTATCTATCTACGAGTATAATACTAACAATAAAACTGAAGAGTTTCTTTGTTTGAACGCGCTGATATCTGGAACTACCAGTCGGATTTGAAAAATTCTTTTTGCATGTGATAGCCCATTTCTTGAGGAAGGCTATAGGCTAATTAACATCACGCTAAGACCCTTAGGAGCCGAGTAAAAACAAAAAAATAACGCTAAGCGAAAACGAAGTAATAGCGCGGGCAGGCGACGCGATGAGACGGGGTGGGTCGGAGGTATAATAAATTTCACGCGGGCGAAGTCGCGGGCAGAAGCTTGTATTATTATAATATTATAACCGCGAAAATGAGTTTGTTTGTTTTTTACGCTTTTACGTTAGAAAAAATGAGCTGAGCGGATCGTTATGAAATTTGACAGATTTAGCCTGGGACCTGGAGAAGGACATAGCATACTTTTCATCCTGAATCGCAGACGAAGTCGCAGGCAACAGCTATAGTTCTTTATAAATCAATAAATAATAATAGTACATTAAACTAGTAAGAATTGTATTAAACTATGATCGTGATCTATTACACCAATCAGATGTCAATCAGCAGCCAACGCCACACAATTATCGTCAAAGTTAATTAATAGAGTTATTGCTATGACACATCGATATATCAGCTTGTTCACATCGTAAATATCGTTGTTGTTATTATTTATGAATTACGCAATCATCATGCGAATAGTTTACTTGAATTAGGTATTACTGCTGTTTATCTGTTTGCAGTTGTAGAGTTGCTTAAAGTGCGGTTTGAAAAATGTATTCAGGTAGGTTGGCAAGCACGCTGATGGCCCAACTGATGGATGGTTACCAATGCCTATAGGCACCAGCGGTATAAGTGCGTAACACACATAAAATGGCAATCGATCGCAATGCCTTTAATTTTGACAGTTCAACCGTTGTTGAGCAGACGAATTTTTCAAATTGATTAAGCAATGGATAAGGAATTTCCTTCAAAGCCTTCGAGTTGTGATTAAAAGCGTGTTTCGCAATTAGGGTGCAGCTATGCCAGCTTTAGTCAAAAAGTTACCAACCAAAGTGTCAAATATAATGCCATCAAAACGTAACTTACTTTTTGGCAGTAGAATTTTAGGTACTACAGCGCAGTACCCAAACGAGCCCTTTCACTAAGAGCCTTGCTACTGCAATGCTGATACGGATGGCGAACAAATAAACCACCGACCAGGGGCAGCAATTAACTATGACTTTAACGGTTGACTAGAGTCAGTCAAACTAAAAGACAAAAGCACTTACCTTTGCTTTTCCTTCTATGAAAAGAGAGTGGAACAATAATATGCTGGTAGGTATTATTATTATGGCTGCGTAGTGATTGCGTCGCCGCTAGTTTAGGGGCCTCAAACTAAGCCAAATGATTGTATTACGTGTCTGCAATATTCCTTGACCATTATATCTATTAATTTTACGAGTGAGAAATGAAAAACAAATGTATCTTCAGTTGGTAATTTGCGAATGGCAAACGACATGCAATCGTTTGTTTGGTTTCCAAGTGTCTACAGATAAAAACGTCTAAACCAACTCACTTCATACTGATTGATAAAAGACCGCATTTAAAACTTTGTAAAATGTCAATTTTTTTATTTTTGTTTGGGACTCAACGCGCGTCGATTCTCTTTTGCAATCCCATCTTCCTGGCTCGGCGTGCTGTACTGGCGCTGCTACTGCGGCTGAGGAAACCTCAAGCGGCGAAAGTATTATAAACCTTATCGGAAATTATATTTTCGAGCCGTTTGGGGTTGAAACCCTCGGGCCGTGGGGTCCGAGTGCTCATTCCTTGTTCAATGAAATCTCTAAACGGCTGGTTGGCACTTCCCGTGACCCAAGGGCTGACTTTTACCTTGGCCAGAGGCTAAGCATTGCCATACAACGTGGCAATGCCGCCAGTCTCTTGGGTACATTACCAGTCGACAGCGATGCGGAGGAATATTTCGACGCAATATTTTAGTTAGATTAGATTATTATATTTTTATTTTAATAATTTGAAATTTATTTAGTAATAGAAGTTTGTACATATTTATATAATAAAAATGAATGCGTGAATGAAATGATCTTTATAGCTTCGAACCTCTTTTCTTTCCGTGGAGAAATTCTCATGGATACCCTCCGTCTGGGGAGAAGGGAGGATTATGTGGGACTCTCACCGACTAAAACCTCACTGTTCCTTCTACTACCATAAGCCGGGGGCCCGGGAGATACATGTACATTCGCCACTCCCCGACAGGTATCAGTCCGCCATTACCTAGCAGGCCCCATCACCAAGTGCGGCCGGTCCCACGACCGCACGGCTCCTATCTTTAAAGGCGCGCATGGAACACTTCTTTAGGCCTGACTGTTCGAGCCCCAGCCAGCCCCAGCCCCAGCCCCAGCTACAGCCCCAGTTTCGCAGCCCGAGCTTCGAACCCCTAAAATTGATATTTTCGAGCCATATTAACATATTATATAAATGAAATATGTACGCAGTGATCTGCGTACATATTTCATTTATATAATATGTAGGAAAATATTTCAACAATATTGATTGTAACATTGTTAAAATATGAATTTCCCTTTCGCATGACCCGGTTCAATAAAAGCGGATGTAATGATGACTGCTGTACATTGATTCGGGAAATATTTAACGATAATCGCACTCTTCCGGAATTATTTATTTATAGTAACGGTTTCCTATTCCTCGTTTAAAAATGAATGTATTATTCACACTCAATGTCTGTATTTGTATGTTGCATTGTATTGTGCGAGTTTGTCAAAAAATGGATTTGGCAAAATATTTTGACCGGACACACATCAGTGGTAGTTAACACTTGAATTTGAGTGGGCCAAACCAAGTTTCAATCGAATAAGAGGCCTGAATTGCGTAACACACGATCAATTAGGTACAATCTGAATGATTTTGAAGGATATTGCTAAAGGCTCGTACACACAGGCGCGACGCGACACGCGACACAAAGGCACCGCAAGTCGCGCAACGAGCGGTGTCTTTGTGTCGCGCGCGATTATATCGCGTGTCGCGCCTGTTTGTAAGAGCCTTAATTCGTTGCTCATACGTTCGAAAAGTTTGTGTGAACAACATCGCAAATAACGCAATGAATATTGTTGAACTGTCAAAATGAAAGCCATTGATATTGTCAGTGTGTTTCGCTATTACCTCGCAGCTTATAGGTACTGCCGGTCGATTCTGTAAAAATCTCACCGTGAAAACATAGGTGAAGTGAGTTTGTTTTTGCTAGGAATTGACACTATTGACAGCTCACTCCACGCTCACTTCACCTAAGTCTTCACGGTGAGACTTTTACAGAATAACACCGCTGGTTTTGTAATCGGGGCACCCAGTTTTCTTCAGGGGATCATGATTTTTCGTTGAGAATACAGTGTAAATCGGCGCTGTGGCTCTGTCTCGCACAGTGTCACAAACATTATGCGAAGCGGTGGTAGTGGTGGATGTGACACACACCGACTTTCCCCCAATTTTTTGTTATGCTATTGTGATTTTTCTTTATGCGTCACTTTTTGTATAAATAAATGAATTTTTTTCTTTCTATCCTTCATTCATAGACCAGCCCATCTTCAGCGATTAATTTATTTCAACGGGGTGACATTTTACTTCCGTTTCCATATAAAAATATAAAGAAATATATAACTCCTTGGAGTTAGTGCAATTTATAAAATACCTTAATGTCAATGACATTAATATTTAAAAATGCCTGGACTGACCACATATCTAATGGATAGTAGGTGTTATAGCCGTCAGGACAAGGACTTTTAAAGTGCATTTAAAAATGTCATGCCATTATCTTCTACGATAAGAACCGATGTAAAATATTATTTTTAATTGACTGTCAGACTTTGCGGTTTGACATTACTCGTATTATTGAAAGATAAATTAATTAAATTATTATAAAGCTGGGTTCCTAATTGTGGGCAACACGCAATGCAGTCTATTTAGTGAAAAGGCTCCCGCAGACGGGCCCCGCGCCGTGACGATGCGTCGCGATTGTGGTAGAAAAATTTCCTTGCAGTTTTCATAAAAAATTGTTCTACTAGAGCCGCGTTGCACTGTCGTGTCGTGCGTGTCTGAGCCTTGAAGCTTATCAGTTTAATTAGACTGTTTTGCGATATAATTATACATTGCGCGATGGCTGAGCAATCCAAATTAGCTATTTTGCCGTTATACATGTGTCTACGCCTGAACGCAGCCTTTAATATTGGCGAGGATGCGAACGCGCCCGATGTCGGCGCGCTCGCGACACACTTCACTTCACTAACTAACTTCACGATTAGCGCGCACCGCCATACTTGTCGCGACACAAATATTATAATTGTAATTTTTAAATATAATAAACTTTTAACAATCTTCGAGGTCGGTCTTTATTGTATCGCCCACATGTGTAGTTATGTTCCTACCATTAAAACAGTGAAATATTAAATCACCTATGAATAATAAAATGTATGAAATAAGACATTCATTAATGCAAGCTCGTGATAGCTTAATGCTATTAATAAGATAAATTTATTCCCGTGTTTCGAATAAAAATAAATTCAAGTTCTTTGTCACTTTAGGTAGGTAGGTATACACATTACACATTCAATTTTAATGTGTAGACTTAGGTAGTTAGTGATATTTTTTAAAAGAAAATGCGAAATAGGACTGAGTTCACATGTATCATAAAATAACACAATAACACGCACACATCGCAGACAATACCAACATGTTAAGAAAATCCAACACAGAAAAGCACTATTTACATCCTATCCTACTAATATTATAAAATGTGAAAGTTTGTGAAGATGTTTAGATGTTTGTTACTCAATCACGCGTAAACCGTTGAACAGATTTGGATGAAAATTGGCTCACAGATAGACCATTTCCTGGATTAACACATAGGATACTTTTTATCCCGATACTCCCATGGGACCGAAATTTACGCGGGTGAAACCGCGGGGCGCTGCTAGTATTAAATATAAGGGATAACATTTCAAGAGTCATGCAAACTTGCTCAGATTTACAAAGAAAATGAATGAATTTGTGTAGGTAGGTATAACCACTAAACTGCCATGTAATCACAACAAAAGACAAGAAATCAATTAGCCAGCTATTCAAAGATCAAAGGCAGCTTGAATTCATCACAATTTGACAGTTCAGTTCACGGTCGGTCACGGTTTTCATAGACAAGGTCGTACTCCCACAATGGGATTGTTTGTCTATGGTGAGGAAATGCCGGTAGTAATCTGTCTTATCCTCTTATGCGCTAAACGATCTGTGTTATTTGATGGCGTTGCTAAGTAATCGGATGATTACATACCAATCATGGTGGCTAATGAGCAAAAAATTTATTTCGTACTGCGTAATTATTTTTATATTTTTGGACGATTTTCGGCTGATGTTATAATGATGATGGTTTTACGATAAGCGAGATGTTAAGTGCAGCTATGTTATGTTTTAGGATGTTGAAAATAGCGATGTTTAGAGTATTTAGTACGAAAAGCTGACAAATGAGAAATGTTAGGCATAAAATTGCAAGGTGAAGACCATTGATACACGATTGCCTCGGTGCAAAATGCATGATTTTAGCCATTGACGAAAAATGGCTAAGTAAGTTAAACACGTAAGTTTTTGTGCAGTCTATTATCGTACTTACTAAAATCTCAAAACGTGTAAATCATTGTGGTCTATTTCTAATGGTATCTAAACAATAATATTCAATTCATAATTTTGTTTTTTTGTTAAAATCTTTTTGCTGTTGTAAGAATTACTTGACAGGCTATAACACTTTGGCCTTTCAGTCGTTTTTTATCTAATGTTCAGAAAAACTGTGTTTATCTTGTGTAATAAAATAGAAATATTAGTTAGTTTATAACCTATTTACGTACCTACGTAACCTATTTAAGTACTTGTGTACCTATTTAATTTATAATTCATTACATTATCTTTTTAATATTTTTTTATTATTATAAACTCCTGTTAAACAGACCACCTACCATCTTATCTCTCTATAGGTACCACCATAGAAATGTAAAAAACAAATCAAACCACGTGGTGTGTCAAGTCTCATCTTTCGTGGCACGCATTGTACTAGGCAAATGACCGTCTCAGCGAACTAGTGCGCTTTCGACCGTGATCGTGATAAAATATGAAAATGCGGAGTTGCCGAGTGGTTTCCTGTAAAAACCGAAGTCAAAATGAATACTTATACTATCATTCACTTCTATATTCACTCTCATGGAATCACTCATCAATCATCTATTCTATTTTCACTCTCATGGAATCACTTACCATATGTAAGTAAAACTATTTTACTGTATTTGTCTTTAAAATCATGAAAAACAACAAATCGTAAAATATTTCTTGCTTTTACAAAGATATTTTTGTTTTCAAATATCGTAGCGGCTGTACTATTTTTGCAGCAAATACATTGCTCCTTAACCGTTATCTAAGTATGTCGCTGGTTGCTAGACAAGCAATGTAAAAATTACAAAACGATACTTTACTTTTCCTGATTGATCTCGGGTATAACTTTCATTTATCGCTTCAGAATTTAAACCTGCAATAAGAAAACCTTTGTTTCATTTGCAAAGAAGATACAAGACTTAAAGTTATTCTGTGCACACACGATCAGTAAAAGAAAAACGAAATGCAGGAGACTCGTGAATCGGCACGTATGTACGAAGTTTAGCTACATTCTACTGCAATTTCGATACACCTTCGTGCTGACGATGCAGCAGGCAGGTAATTGAGGTATTTTGGGACTGTATGCAATAATTTGCAAAATAATCGTGTGTCGTTTTAATGTGACTGTTATGTAACTGGTAGTCTTTCACTCTAGCAACTTGTCTAAAGCTTCAGAAAATTTCTCTCAAAGTGAAACGTTTGTACACAAAATACTTAAAGTCAAAAGTGAAAAATTAATTCATTAGAGAACCATTCTAACAATGCATGTATTGAATTAACCATTAAAGTGATTTGAAATACCACCTAAAATGAATGATTAATATCGACCGTTGTTGAATTTCATAATGTGATTAATATAATTTACATATTATTACTAATATTTCTGTAGTACTTGCACATTCCATTACAATAACGAATCCAGTATAACAACAGCAGTCCTATGGATACTAATGAAGTAATGAAGGCTTTGCTTCCGATACAAACATATCATTTTAATAGGATATTGTTTTGATCAGCTATGAACATTGAAGTTTCACTAATTATTTCGGCTTATTAGTCGATTAGCACGAATTCACTCGCCCGAAACGGGCGAGTTAACACTTTCAAATAATATATTATTTTCTGTGGGTTATTTACACGAAGTCAATTTATTTCGTATGTATTATTATTTCAAAATATTTTACTCTTATCACTTCTGTGCGCTGGTGTAGGTACTTTTTTCTGAACTGCATTGCATACAATTCAAAATGTGCCAATTGCCTAATACGTATTTCTGGAGTTATCGATTTTCCCACAAGTAAATTAACTTCGTGCGAATCGCCTGAAGAAAATAATACTTATATTATTTAAAAGAGTCGATTCGTCCGTTTCGGGCGAGTAAATTCCATTATTTTATTCGATATCATTATCATGCTTCGAAACGGTAATTAAGTAGGTACTTTGTGATAGGCTTTCAAAATTAAGCCTATTTATTCATGGACAGATTATGAAATTATTTTCAATTCATTATTTCTGATTTCAGTGCTACGATGTTATGTTTATAGTGCAATGCTGTTCATTGAAGTTAATCCACACTTATAATGTTACAATTATTTAGTTATACTTCAACAATGACCGAGTTCAAATTATTCACAATGCAGTGAGATACACACTAACTTACAGTAGCTTTAATTTCGAAGGTTCAACAATATTCATTGCAGTGTTTACGATGTTGAGCAGATAACATTGTCGAACATATGAAGCAATGCATTAGCCCTGCATTTATACCCTTCAAAATGATTCAGATTGTGATTGATAGTGTATTTCTACCTGCATTGTAAATAAAGGATCTAACAAAACAGGCGCGACACGCGACAAAATCGCGCGCGACACAAAGGCACCGCAAGTCGCGCAACAAGCGGTGCCTTTGTGTCGCGCGATTCGCGTCAGGCGTCGCGCCTGTTTTTAGAAGCCTTAGTCATATTATCTGGAATTGATTGAAGTACACAATCGTGTAGGTCAACGCCGTGCACATTACTAAGTACATATCTATTATAACATCCGTAACGGACGGATGGATGAACCATGTTACACAGGATTTTCATAGGGGGTCATTGATCATTTATTTTGTATGGGCTATTTGCACGCTTAAATTAAGTGTCACCCTGTACCTGTAGTTTTTTATGACAAATAAATATCTTATTACTTAAATGATGAAATACGCATGTATTTATTTTAGTGGATAGGAAAACAGGCTGACAATCTATCATAAAGTATCACTAATAGTAATTTTGTCGCTTTTCAGAATCAGAGTGTGTTTGTTTCTCAACGTGGGTATAATGGTTAATGTATTCATTTTATATTTTGCTATCTTCTTCTTAGCGTATCGTTGTAAAGAGTCATATAATACAGGAGGTGTATGTTCAGCCCAAAATTCAGCTATGCGAACTGCACTCACTGACGCAGTTATAAGGTCATCAAGTGCACACTAAGTACTGTGTGACAGGGCCATGCGCCGCAAGATGGAAGGTGAGCCACTGTCTGTGGGCGTTTTCTTATGAAAGCACTCAAACATTGTGATACTGTGCCTCCTTAATTCAAAATTCACATTGGTTATCAGTCGATCTATCTAGCACTACCTGACTACGCAACCAAGTTTACAGGAGGCACCACTAACATTATCGTTTAAGGTAATTATTGACATCGCTTATGCAACTAGCAAACAGCTAGTTACGGCAAAATCAAGCACTTAACGCGTCCATGAGAGGGTTAAAATAAACGCTTACCCAGTCTGGCCCGTGTACCCTAAAGCTGCGCTTACAGAGCCATTATTTTCTGCACTTACTGTCTGCCAACAGTCGCCGTAGGTGATGGGGCAATTAGTGGAATAAACTAGTTTAATTACCTACTATTTTTGGAAGGAAGAAGGAGGATGTTCCTGGAAGGATTTGGGGGAGGCCTTTGCCCAGCAGTGGGACAGCATAGGCTAGCAAAAAAAAATACTTACTACTTTTTAGAGTTCCGTACTACCTCAAAAGGAAAAACGGAACCCTTATAAGATCCCTTCGTTGTCCATCTGTCTGTCCGTCTGTCAAGACACTTTTTCTCAGGAATACGTGGGTGGAGTCATCAAGTTGAAATTAATATCTAATCGGGCAGGGCTGTAATCCCTTGAAGCAGTAAAAAAAATCAAACTTCTAAGTCAACGTAATCAGAAGAAGCGGTCATTTTTGCCGCATATACACTCGCAAGGGAATCAAAACCTATAGGGTACCTACTTCCCGTTGACCTAGTTTGGCAAGAAGCAATGTCATGTAGCACAAGTAAAGGAAAAAACCCGAAAACCGTAAATTTGTAGTTACATACCTACAAATTTATATGGAACCCTCGGTGTGCGTGAACACTAAGTACGTTTTACTGCTTATAGTTTATCTTGCAAATTATTGACATCGGTGAAGGAAAACTACGCGAGGAAACCTGGACTTTTAGTGAATATAAATCTGAAATCGCCAAACCCTCTTGAGCATCAATGGCTTGGTCATCAATGTGATCAATGCTAATGCCTTCTCTGTATAAGAAGAGCCCTTTCTCCTGAAGTGGGTTGATAATAGGCTGGTATTATTATGTTACTCCATATATTTTGTTTAAAGTTCTTCCATGTCGCTCAAAATGTTGTAGCGGTATTCTTAGCAACAATTGCTGTCATGAAGATGGCGACATGTTTAAGCAATATTTCCCAGGATTGAGCAGTTTGTTGTCTATATAAGCGTACCCTTACAAAACTTGAACACCTTGGGTCCCCAACAATTTATAACTACGAACTTTAAGTTCCCCTCTTTATTATTACCAAGCTATCTTGTTGGGGGACTGTTGCGAATAATTTGAACTATTTTCTTGTTAATTGTTATTATGAGTTAAATTCTTTATTAAGTATACGCTGAAGGGTTAGTGTGGGATCGTGTAGTTAACATACTTTTAAATTCTTGAGATATTTACACATACATATACTTTGATGCTTAAATTGCTGCTTTGAAGCTCCGGGTTCATACTCTGCGGTTTAATAATATACGGTTTAAGGCTCTTGCAAACAGGCGCGACGCCCGACGCAAATCGCGCGCGATTTTATCGCGTGTCGCGCCTGTTTGAAGGAGCCTTAAAGATATTTATTTCTCAAAAAGAATACAATTCACTTATCATGAGAAATACAAGTTAATCATACATAATACTCGATATACAAACTTATGAAGAACGGTAGATACTCGTAAATAAACTAGTAAGTAGTAGATGCGCAGATATTTTTCTTACAAAGCTGTGGGTAACAAGAAGAAGTTAGTGTACCACACTGTGTGTGTGTGTTACATATCGTTTCTTGATATCAAGTCTATAGCAATTACACATTGTTAATAGTAGCAAGCTGATAATATTTTTAATTTATTAATGTTTCAAAATGATAATATGTGCCTAAGAGTTTTTATGTATTTAAATAAGTAATAATTTAATGTAAGTAGAAGCAAATAAACAAATCAAAAAACTTATACTGACTTCATAAATAGGTGATTGATTTAAAATCGAGAGAAATCTTTCAAGTGGTGCTTTAAGGTTTTTTTGTATAGAGTAAAGGACTGGATCTCTTTAATGTCGTTAGGCAATTTATTATACAACTCTGCTTCTTCATATAATATGTTTTTCCTTCCGTAGTTAATACGCGGTGGCCTTAGGCAGATGTTTTTTTTCCGTCTAGTAATAAGTTTTTGTGTTTATCCTTTTTTTGTAAACGTTATTTTAGAGTGTATATTATATATGAATAGAATATTAGCAAAGCATTTTCGCTTAATGTTTTAATCGCTTAATATTTACGTTTCCAAATATTTACTTTGGAAATTCTTAATTTTATGAAATACATTTACACCCTTTTATGTTTTGAACAGCTTTGCCAATAGACGGAATCTAATGGATGTACATTCTATTTAGAAAAAGATTAGCACCTCTCATCTTTGAGTCATTGGCCTTATAAGTTTATGGTTAGCATGAGTCTAAAAACTATTAAATGGACTATTCATTGAAATTATGAAAGTGTTAGCCTCCAGTTCACGATGTTTACGTAAGAAAGATCTAATGTAACGTTTTGAGAAGAGCTGATCTGTTAAAAATGTCATCGTGTTAACCAGTTAACTGAGGTGAAGTGAGTTTGAAGTGAGCTGTCATTTCACCTGACGCTAGGGATTGACACTATTGGCAGTTCACTTTAAACTCACAGTTGTTTAATGAGTCATATTCAATATACTTAACCCTTCTTACCATTACATCATTATAAAAACACATCCAATACAATCCAGATGCAACATGACGTAGATTCATAATTTTATACAAATATACTTTGAAGGATAAATGGAAATCTTACTCTTCGATCTGTTTTCGAGAACGTTCGGTTATTAATCGGACTATGAGAAACTGGAACTTCCCAAACTGTTACTGAACATTACGGACCGAGTATCAACAAAGATAATAAATGCAAATATTTTGTTAGCACTGCTATAAACACGCTCTCCGCTGTTATCTTAACACCTTGAAATGTACCTACATATTTAACGTTAATAAATTATTTCGAATTATCCCAGGTAAGGCAGTAAGTAGGCAATCCTGACTGTAATTATTCTTAAACGAGTTACGCGTAATATAATTTTATGGAAAACGCAGGCCAGTGTTAATTTAAAAAATGGTCGAAAATATAAATTGTACGCAACTAGATTTGTTACAATTTTCACAAAATTGGGGCGATCAAAATTTTCTGATTTCATAAGATTACCATACTCCTGAGCGTTAATTACGAAACACACTTACAATGGTGATTCCATTCATTTTAACCGACTTAAAAAATCAGAAGGTTTTCAATTCGTCGGAGTCATTTCTTATATTTACATATGTGTTCCCCGATTACTCGAAGATGGCTGGACCGATTTGGAAAATTCTTTTCATGTTTGAAAGGATAAACATACTTGCCAGGTAGTCCCATTATCAGGATCTGATGATGGGATGCTGGAGAAATCGTGGGGACTCTTTAAGAGTTCCCACATATACCACAGCATATTATAGGTACACCTATAGTGATTTGGGTATTTTTTGGGTGTTTCATAGCAAATAGTGATATACGAATTGGTGTGGGGTAGGTACCGTAACTTCACTTTGTAGTGTTTTTGGAAATCGGTTGTTTTTTTTTGCAAAAAATATTTTTTAACAATTTAAAAACATTCATGGCAGTATTGACGTTGTCGAGCAGACGAATTTTTAAACATATGAAGCAATAGAGTAAGAATTTCCTTCAAAATCCTCCAGATTGTGATAGAAAGTGTGTTACGCAATTTTTTTATGTAGCAGCCTCTTTATGACATGTCATGTACCTATGTATTCACATGTGATAAAGGCCTCTAATTTCACGCACACTAGGATCGACTTAGGAATCGAAGGAATATAATGAAATATTCACCTACGACCTGCTTTTGCGACAACTTATGCAAAGAGTTGAGTTTTGCATAAACTCAATACTTAAGGCTCAGACCAATAAAATACTTTTTTATTGGTCTGAGACTTAAGGCTCGTACACACAGGCGCGACGCGACACGCGACACAAAGGCACCGCAAGTCGCGCGACGAGCGGTGCCTTTGTGTCGCGCGCGATTCGCGTCGCGCGTCGCGCCTGTTTGCAGGAGCCGTTAAGGTAAAAACGTCAGGTTAGTTCGCGAAATTATTTATTTTTTTCCAATTTACAGGTTGTATGCAGATCTAAATATGATTCGCGACCGTAACAGGTATATATTTACAGAATTATAATCTTAAATACAACCCTCTATCTTCATATAACCCTATTGAAAGACTATTTATATGTGAACTTAGAGGGTTGTTTGTAGTTAGGTAAGACTACTCTGGCCCCTTTTTTTTCAGGATGGGAAATCATCAAATGACCCCTCCCGCTCTGGGTGGAGCGGAAGGGAGTGTCACTCTTACTGACTAAAACCCAGCCGTGTTCCTTCCTTAGCCTTTTATGTTCCGGGCCAGCGGTAACCCTTTCGGATAATCCTGGCCCCTTAAGAACTTACTATTTGATTTCAAGCACACTCTGATCGACTTAGGAATGGAAGAAATGCCATTGAAATCATTACCTACGAGATGCTTTCCGACCACATATGCAAAGTGTTGAGTTTCGCATAAGTGTGGCTTACTTACGAGTATAAAGTGCCCACCAAATGGAATATGCTAACAAGCACAGACATTTAAAAGTTTCAGAAACGGCTTCGTAGACATGATGAATGTACTTTCCTTTCATACACCCTACAACATTAATATCAGTCTTTGTAACAAACTCCACGCGTGACTTGAAGAAAATTAAGTACCAGAAACAGAAACCAGAAACCAGTTCCAGAAACTAGAACTATGTACCTTACAGTAAGGTTAATATTTGGGTTCGTAATAACCTCCTTTATTTGCGCAGTTTTACAAGTTAACCTCCATAACTTGTAAAACTTCGCAAATAAAGGAGGTTTTGCTCATTGGCCATTTTTGTAGGAGAAATTGTTTTACCTCTTCCGTTATACGTTTATTATATTAACAAACATATTTTAAGTTTAATTCCATCTATGGGTTTTGTGAAAGAGTTCTGTTACATTTACTATAACAAATAAAGCACTTGTTATAGGTACCAGTCTTCTAGGTTTTTCCTACAACGTGCTGTTTGAATAATGATTCATTATATGTATTCATAATTATTTTTTAGGATATTAAATTACTAATTCAGTTCTATTCTCATTTCCGAGTGTGGCGGTGACTGTGTCGATAGTATTATTGTCCATACACCCGAGCGACACGCGACAACGGCAGAGTTAACTGCAGCCGTCGACACAGTGCCACCCGTGTATTTGAGTACGGTGCTCAAATACACGAGCAGCATGTCGTTGACGGCAGTCGCTGACGCAACGAAAGCAGCTGTTGACTCTCGTCGACGGCTTTCAGTCGTGTGTATGAGCATTGTGGATTATTGATGAAAACAGTTGATTATTATACTTTTCTATTAAAAGTCAATTGGTTTAACGGAGTAAAACGATGTCCTGTAACGGAGTCAAACTTGTATAAGAAAAAAAAAACGGAAATTCATGGTTCGCAAAAAAAATTGTACCCATTTCGTTCCAAATCACAACGGAATATCCATTAAGGACATAGAACATAGTAATATACAGCTCGGCGATCAGGTCAGAACATATTTCACCTAATTCAGTGAACCGAAGTCTTTAAAAGCTTTATGTATTTACTGCGAACAGTCGGAGGGTAAAACGCATCAGGGAAAACGTAGAATACACAATACAGAGAACACAGCACATTAACACATTCTTTGATAATTTGTTCCGAGCACGGATCCGCTATATTTCTTACTTTCGCTTCATTAAAAGCTTTCATAAAATTGCTGCTACAGTTTTTTTTATAATCTTGGACTGATTAAGTACCTATTGTTAATTACAGGTATCTACTTCAAATTTTGCCCGATAACTTTAAAAAAGCTTTGCGTAGTAAATAAACACGACTTAGTTTAGTGTGTAATTGAACACTGAACTTGAAGGACTTGCCTGAACGGGTCATGATTAAATTATTTATGCTGCGGTTAAAATGAACTTATAGGATAAAACTAATAAATACCTAGTTATTGAGTCTAAAATCAATGATTTCTTAACGACTGGAGAATCTTTAGTTGGAGAAGAAGTTTCAAAACATCAACGAGAGGAACAGGAAGGCCAAATAAAATAGAATAGAATAGAATAGAATAGAATAGAATAGAATGATGTTTATTTCCCTGGTTCTTGTGTTACATTATGTCCACAGGTCGGTGGTGTATTCGGCCTGTGGGTGTGTCAGCTACTTACAGTCTACCTATTTTTGTCTGAAGGAGATCTATATAAGTGTCGTGTAGTGTGTGCTGCGAGCTTGTTAGTATGTACAGAATAACTTTATATAAATTTATAGTGTTTTTCTATGTTGCCCTATCCTATTTACAATTAATTACAGTTTATGGGGACGTGGAGCGGTCGTTCGCTTGCTGAGCAGCCGACTCCTGTCTTTTTTTGGTACATAGTCAATTTCACCTAGTCTAGTATTAGTTAGGAGGGGGTTGTGCTGTCCGTATCCGAGGTATGCGTCACCAGGAGTCTCTAGATCCTCAATGTGCAGTTCGCGGAGTCGGCGCAGCATGTCCTCGTTTAAGTCTTGTGCACGAAGGTGCCATGGATCCCAATCGAGCATATCCCAGAGTAGTGAGGTTTCTAGGCGTCTTGGGAATTGTCCGCTGGTCTTGAGAGCCATTCGGTATTGGCGTTCAATTTTAAGTAAGTTGCTCTTACTGTAACGTGAGAGTAGTTGTACCACGCCATAATCCAATATAGGAAGTAGGCAGGCCTGAACGACAGCAAGTTTCACAGTCATATCCGTTTTGGCGTGCCAGCCTATGATAGGGGCTAGCGCGCCGCGTGCTCGTCGCGCCTTCTGCACGACGTAATCCGTCTGTTTGCCCATGGTCATGGTCTTGTCTAAGTGTACGCCCAGATATTTTATGCTATTTTTATATTCGATTATCTCGTCTTTGATGCGAATGGCTCTACGATAGTTTCTCTTGTGAGTGAACATAGCACACTCTGTTTTGTCTACGTTGCATTTAAGCCCCCAGCGACGGTAGTAGTTGATGACGGTGTCAGCGGCCCAACCCGCGCGGTGTGTCGCGTGATTCGGGTCGGGAGACCTGTTAAGGATGCACAGGTCATCGGCGTATTGGGAGAGCTTGAGTCCGCGTATCCGGTCTCGTTGGTCCCAAACGTCGTGTACGTATAGATTGAAAATTACCGGACCCAGGATAGAACCCTGGGGTACCCCGTGTGGCACCGGTTTTTCGTCGCCGTCGGTGGTTCTGAAGCGTCCGTAGGTTTTGCGACCGCTCAGGTAATTCTCTATTACTTTGATGATGTTGTTCGGGACGTCAGCTGTTTGAAGCTTCTTCGTAAGACCTTCATGGTTTATTGAATCGAAGGCCTTCGAAAGATCCGTTAGGACCATGGCCACACTTTCCCTCGCTTCCAGCGCATCTGTGATGAACTTGCCGGTGCGAAGGATCTGTGTTCCTGTTCCTCTATACTTGGTAAAGCCATGTTGGAACGGCGGTTGGAGTCTGTCGGCCGTCTGCCGCAGGCGTGACAAGAGCAGGCGTTCGTGTAGTTTACCCATGATGTTTAGGAGAGTGATAGGTCGATACGATTTGGCGTCCCGGTGATTCTTACCTGCTTTATGTAAGAAGATGCACTCCCCGATTTTCCATCTGTTAGGATAATAACCTGTCAGTAACAGGTAGTCAGCTATCACTTTGTACCTGATGAGAAAGGAGTCGCCTCCGAGTTTAAGGGCATCTGCTTTGATTTTATCCGGGCCAGGCGCTTTCTTATTTTTAAAGCGTCTCAGCGCGAATCTGATTTCCTCTATGGATGTGGGGTCGAGAGGCTGGAACGGTGTGGTCTTCTCTGTACTCTTATCTTCGTTGTTTATTTCGGCTTCTGTGACTATCGCTGCGTCGACCAGGGTGTCGATGGTTTCTTTCTCACTGTTGCAACCCTCAATGTGGGGGAGTCTCTGTACTGGAGCTTTCAGGTTGCGTTGAATTTGCCACATGTGGGCTCTGTTATTCTGTGGATTGTTTATTATCTGGGTCCATTTTTCGCTGCTATATTCCACGAGTGCTTGCTGGACCTGGCGTTTCAGATGATTGTAGTTTCTTCTTAGTTCCGTCATTCTGTCCTGGTTGAGGCGTAGTCGCCATGCTTTACTTTTTGCTTGGTTTCTTTTATCGATCAATTCATTAATCTCTTCTGGAAGTTTATCTCTTCTGTTGTTTTCATGTAGTGGCGCATACTCATCCAAGGTTTCTGTGATAGCTTTTTCTAGGTGTAGTATATATTCCTCGCATTCTGCGCCGGTTGTGATTTCCTTTGGTAGGTGCGTGGTTTTGTCCCATAGGGTTTGTTGGAATCGTTGTCTCATTTCTTCGTTGTTTGCAATAACGCGGGTGTTTCTTACCAGTGTTTTCTCTCTGTCCACCACTATGCTTAGGTCCAGTAGCCAGGGCATATGATCGGAGCCAACCGGTGTTGCTTGTCGGCATGTTATGGTGTCGAAAGCTTGTGCATCGTGCGAGAAGATGGCTGCATCGAGGATGCCATAGCCCGCACTGTTAGGTCGTGAGGGTAGGCCCGTGTGGTGTATGGTGCAAACGTCGGAGTTACAGAGGTCGCGGACCAGTATTCCCGCCCCTTCGTCTCTCGTCTGGTTGAGTGCAGTCATTTTAAGGTTGAGGTCTCCAATGGTGATGTTTGGAGCTTCGGTTATGATGTTTTCTAGCTCGTCATTAAGCGCTGCGGCGTCGAAATGCTCTGATCTGTGCGGTATGTATATCCCCTTAATTTTTAGGGAATCACCGGTCAGATGATCATAAGTGAGGTTGATAGCGACGCCTTCGATGAGGCGATCTCTTTCTTCGGTACCTGGGGTTACGTCGGTCTGACTCCAGCGTATTCCTCGCATCACATACATGGCTGTAGTTAGATGCGGCGCGATTGAGTGCGTGATCTTGTCGTAGTTCAAGAGATTCATGTGGATTTTGGAAAAGTCCACCCGGCACTCGTTGACTATGATTATATGTGGTTTATAACGGTCGGCTAAGGATTTTAGCTCGAGGAATTTACCTTTCAATCCTTGCGCATTGAGGTGCAGTATGCGCAACTTATGATATCGATTTCTCGGATTATTTGTTGAGAATTTTTATGAGAATTTCGTGTTGTAGCTGTAGCTGGTGTAATATTTGTTTCATAGTTGTTTGTAGCTCTTGCCCTAGGGGTTCCATGCTGTTTTCTTTGTTTGTTGTGTGTTCAATTAGTTGCATTGGTGGCTGGTGCTGTGGTTGTGATTGTGGCGCCTGTTTGGGCAACAGAGGAAATTGTGAAGTGGAGGTTATGTTCGCGTACGAGACGTTTTCCCGACGGTATCTCAGTGCTGCGTATCTGCGTTCAGCTGCTTCTCTTTTTTTCCTTTCTTTTTCTTCGTGTTGTGCCAATTGACGGTCCACTGCTTTCTGGAACTTCTCGCATTTGACTTGGTTGGCCCCGTGGCCCGGTTTTTTGCATGCTGTGCATATTTCGATATCTATGCCTTCTTCGTTTTGAATTGTGGAGGTGGGCTGTTTCTTCTCACCGTGGCACGCCGATGTCGCATGCGTGAAGAGGAAACATTTCTTACATTGTACTACTCTCCTGGGGTCATCTTTATATTCCTGAGGCTTCATGCTGAAGGCCCCGAAGTACGCATGCTTTGTTGTCTTCATAAGCGTAGCGATTTCATCGTATGAGTGGGCACCATCAAAGATAAATAATTGTAGGTTACCTTTAATTGTTCTCATTTTGATCGGTCTCACACCGATGCACCTCTCCATTTCCTCAAGGCATGCCTCATTCGTCTCGTCGTAGATGTTCGTGATGAGCACCACCTTCGTCTGATGGATCTGCTGGGCTTTAGGGACGCGTGCCACGAAGCTGAGCCCGTCGTCAAGTTTCTTCAACTCTTCTATAATTATTTTCCTCATGTCCGCGGTGTATACGCGGATCGTGATGGTTCTTTTGTTACTAGCCATGGCGTGTCTTGCTCCATGGTCTGTGGTTATTTTTCTAATTTTGTTAAGATATTCCAGATCGTTGATTTTCTTTACGTCTGTTATGATTATGTCGGGGATGTGAGTGGATGATGTGATCACTCTCGATTGCTGCTGAGTTGCTGTCGAGTTAGGAGTGACGGCACCTCTCTTTCTCTTCTTGGGTTTAGGTGAGATAAAAGTCGCGTGGGCGTAGTCTTTTTCCCTTTCCGATTCGTCTTTGTGCTCCTCTTCGGTGGAGAGCGAGGAGAAGCGGTTGCTTGTTGTTATGCCGGGCAGTCGCTGCGAGGCGATGGTCGCACTAGCGGAGCGCGCTTGCACCGTCGCGTGACCGGACTGAGTCGTGGAGTCGGCGCGCAGAATCGTTGAGATGGCCAAGTCTTCGCGTGCGCGTGCGTCGTGGGCGACATTGCTAGCTCGCGCAACAACGGTGGCTTCGGTTGGTTTCGTTCGCGCGGCGCCAACGGCCACGCCAGCGGGCGCCGTTGCTGCAATCGCGCCACCAAAGGCGTGACGCGGCGTACGGTGAGCGGGGCGGCCCGACCCACACAGCGCTGGCTCAGCCCTTGTACTTTGGGTCCTGGGTACCTCTCTATATTTCGATACTATTTTGTTCACTGTGCCACATTCACAGGTCACGTTTTCTTCACTTTCAAGTCCTATAATTGGCATGTACTTCACATTTAACTGTCCGTTGCACTTGCGGCAGTCTATCTTATTTATTTTGCAGAAGTTTATATTACACGAATATATATTAATTTCGTTTACACTGTTCACTAGGTGTCCGTTTGAAATATTTGCAGAAGTTTTTATAAAACATTTCACGGCACTTCTCTTGTTACACAATCTACAATTTAATTGTTTAATCTTAGTTTGGAGTCCCTGCCACTCGTGGAATTTTTTAATTACGTTAATTTTTGCGCAGTACCAACAAGCAACTGCGTATTGTCCTTCATTGTCCGGGGAAAGTTCACTTACACTAGTTAATTTATAGTCACTGTTCTTTTTATTGTTCACAATTGCACTGTCTGTGTCCATTTCACTAGTTTCACTGTTTCCAGGAGGGCCTAAAGGGCCTCCCTTAGTCTCCACACTCATAATAATATGAGCGCAAACTAATGTGGGTAATCTTATAAAAATATTGCGTCACTCGAGGCAATAGGCACTGAGCGCGAGAGACCTCAGCGCACACGTCCGCTCGCCGCGGCTACCGTGCCTCAAGCCTTCCAAATAAAATATTGTGTGAGCAATGATGTTATGAAAGAAAATGGTTTATATGCTAGCTTGACAGTTGACAGTGGAGCATGGAGAAAGTAAACCGTTGCGCCGACCCTAAGTAATATGGGAGTAAGATAGGAACATGATGATGAACAAAACAACTTTTTTTCCTAAAAATGCACTCACACTAGAACAAATGTGATTGCCGTATGTAATGAGCTGAGCTTTAGCTTCGCAAAGAGTACATCGTCCGCGGTTCGCTGAAGCGTGCTTACAGTACCTCAGTGCACTGAATTCTTATTACCTTGTGAAAGAAAACATGTAACACACACGGTACGTAAAGCATAATTATAATGAATGGTGATTGGTGGTTGGTATATTATTTATTCTCATGTAATGACGTATGTGGCGCCTGATAAGAAATGGTTTTGGGTTTCCAGTGGATGAGCAACTGGCAGAACAATTAGTGTTCGATTTGATACAAGCGAAGACAAGGCAACAATGCTGATATTTGTTTAAAGCTGAGTTAGTAGTTTAAAACAACTGTTCACGTTGGTTGACATAAGTGGCGCCAGATAAGAGATGGTGTTGGGTGTCAGTGGATGAGCAACTGACTGATAGTATTTAAATTGATATGAGCGAAGACCAGAGATAGATGAATTATTTATTTTGTGCATATAAAAGAAATAGCACAACACATAAAAACGCAATTAAATTATAAATAAGTAGATAAATCAATATAAATAACATAACAAGGTGCCAATATAAAAAAACACACTTTAAAGAAATAACGTGATTTTAATACAACACACAAGACAACCACGACAATACAATAGAGCGTTTTTGCTTAAACTTGAGTTGGTACTTACTTTATAGGATGCAACAAAAATGGATATTGGTTTTGTATGAAAACTAAAAGGAAAAGAAAAATTATAAGGCCGAAGACTCATTTTACTGTCAGCAATGGTTTTTGATCCATTCAAAAATGAAGTGTGGTGATTGTCGTCAACAGAACTGGTCTGTTAGGAAGACCATAATTAGCAGTAGTCACTTATATCACCTACAATATTACACCCAGAAAAGTAAATGCTAAGTTCTCTTTTTCCCTGTTCAAGTATGAAAAATGTGAACATGATGTAATACTCGGCTGAATGTTACCATTGGTTTCAAATTCTACTGCGAATTTTCTCGAGGACTTCAAATAAAGTGTATGTACGATTGATAAACGAGGAAACGTATAGTGTTCCGGTTCGTTATTTTCTCATAACTAAAGCTCTTGGTTGTTGGAACCGTGTGGCAATGCAATGTAAGTAATGAGAATATTGAATAATTACTATCTGCAAAGAAATACTTTTCGATCAATATATTTGTTTGTGAGAAATTAACGTAGGTAAGTTTATGTGTAAGTTTGGAAGTAGGAGGTAATGTCCAAAACTAAACTAACCATTCGAATACAAAAAATCTTTCAATGAAAGAAATAAGCAGTAAATAAAAAAGGAAAAAACATTGATCTGAACTGCTTTAAATAGCTATATGAGCCTAACGTTCAAAACAGTATTTTTTCAGGCAAAATGTTACCGTCATGAACCGTGTTTTTCATAAATGGTTCAATTATTAAACATTACTGTTTTGGCTTATTGTTTTACAAACATTTCAACTTACTGTATAAAATCAGTAAGTCTTAATGGAATTGCTTTAATGTAGTGTAGTAAGAAATATTTTTTTTCAGTGTAGCTACACTATTTCCGAGTGCTATATGATAGGTGCGTTTCTTCCACGCGTAAGAAGTCGCGGGTAGCAGCTAGTATATAGTATATTATGCACAAACATGTTCTTTTATGCCCGGTTACTAGTGTCCGACTAATATCTGACTAGCTTCTTGTATTTTACAAACATGCAAAATATTACAAAAGGTAGTTAATAAAAAGTACTAGCAATGTAATTTTCAGGTTAACCCCAAGTCCATAGCGCTACTCGCGTACCTATGTATAGGCTCTCTGTTTAAAATTTATAAACGGTCGGTTAAGTACTCGTTGCAAACAAAGGGTGACCACACACCGTGAATCCGGCACTCAATTTGCAAACACCGAGTTTAAAAATACCAGTGCGGGTAAAATTCCTCTTACTGTTGCTAATTCTCATTTGCTTTTGACTAAACGCTGCGACCGTTAGCTTTTAGTATTAGGTACATGAAAATCTTTTCAGCTGTTCTGTATATTCTATTGTTTTCAATTTGATTGTTTAATCCCTAGTCCCTGCGAATGGTGGCTGGTAGTAGCTGGATGAGAGTTGCCGAGAATCGAGCTTAATGGCGTGCAATTAAGCTCAATTCAAAAGGAGAGGTCTATGTTCAGCAGTGGACTGCTGTAGGCTGATGATGATGAATCTCTAGTCTCTCTATGCCTGAAGATGGGCGTCGTCACTAAGGCAGGCCTGACCGATTGACGAAGACCAAGAAAAAGAGAAGAGGAAGAAAGCAGGAGGAGAGAGGAGGAAGGAGGAGGGGGGACGAGGTATTTTGGGCCCTGTCAATTAATATCTGACGAGTGATAATAGGAAATAAATAAAACACAAAAGAAAATTGGAAAATTATGGGGAAAACCTTTGCCCAGCAGTGGGACAACATACAATTTTAAAAAGCTCTATAAAATTATTCCTAGTAAAAGATGACAATAATAATATAGCTTCCTGAGAACCAGTCAAGCATAATTTATTCGGTGTAGTGAAAATCTCTCGAAAGTATATAATGTTTTTGGGATCTTGATTAGTTTGAAAAAGGGAGAAGGAATTTCAGAATTCGTCCGCGAGTCTTGGTCTTAAAGTTTAACTTTATATTCTACTAGCCTTCTACGGAAAAGAACCTTCTCCATGAAAAAAGATATTATATAACGCTAATATTTTATCATTGTTTGTCTTATTTCGTTTTAGTATATTCATGTATTTATTTATATTTATTTGTGCTTATATTTATATGTAATTAGGTATATATTTTATTTATAGTTTTAAAGGTTTATCTTTATATTTAAAATATTTATTCCTCAATTTTCATGATTGCTCCTACTAGATACTGTTTGTCTCTGCATCACCCAAAGATTGACTGGTAGAAAATGCCTATGGCATTAAGTCCGCCACTGTACATTTATTTATATGCTCGAAGTATTAAATAAATAAATAATAGAGAAGAATGGTTGTTCTTAATAATATTTTATTGTAGATGCAATATATTAAATATATTATTATTACCTATTATTATAAATATATATAATATATTATTCAATATATTATTAAATACATAGGTAATTTTGATTACCTACTAAGTAATTAGATATCTAATTTAGTATCATATAAGAATCGGTCAAATAATATCCTCTGACTAAAACATTATTTCTCTACCGTTCCAAATAGGTGAGTAGGTATTATGCAAATATGCATAAAATTATTTCGACCACGAATTCGAGCGCTGGACATAATGTAATTGAACTAGTAACCATTGGTGCGTACGTTTAATCAGCAATTTAGTGTAAGCAAACCATTACCGGGACTAATGTTTTTAACGCGAGCTTTCCGCGGGATCCCGGTAATTCGCTGAGGCCGAATATTTCGGGTATTTCCTCTAATATTTGGTTAAAAATCCTGGGTTTTTAATAAACTGGGCCGGTTTTTGTAAACGGGCGTTTAGCAACAAGTATAATCAGCTTATATGTTGCCACTGCTGGGACATAGGCCTCCTCTCTTCCAGAGGGAGTGGGCTGTAATCTACCACGAGTGCCCAGTGCGGGTTGGTAAATGCCACATGTCTTAAAATTTTTGATTTTAGGACATTCCGGAATCCTCACTATGTTTTACTTCACCGTTTTGAGAGCAGTGCTGATGAAATGATAAAACACAAAGTAAAGCGCCTGCTTGGGATCGAACCCACGACCTTCAACTCGTAAATCGGGGCCATTACCACTGGGCCACCACTGCTCCGTTTAGCAACGTTTGATAGAAATAAAGGCTCCTTCAAACAGGCGCGACACGCGATAAAATCGCGTGTCGCGCCTGTTTGTAGGAGCCTTAAAACGGTTCGCGTGGATTTGCGTATGTTGTGTAAATCTTTGTAAAGGCGACTTGAAGCGAAGTAAGACAGTTTTATCCTGAATTGTTGGGTACTTTGTGATTTTTTATATTATTTTTATTTAGAAAATACTAGCAGCGCCCCGCTGTTTCACTCGCATAAGTGTCAATCCCGTTCGAAAGACACGTGGCGCTATCTATTATCATAATAACGCTATTGTTGTTTTCCTCGGGAACAGCACTTTTTCTCCAAAAAGGTACTCTATGTCCGTTTCTGTACACCCGACAACGTATATGCAAAATTTCAGGATGATCGGTTCAGTGGTTTAGGCGTGAAAAGGTAACAAACAAACAAACAAAGTTATTTTCACATTTATAATATTAGTTAGGATATGAAACGTATGGAAAATACACAAAGGTTATGTAGGTGTAAATAGGGCATGAATTCCTGCTTGCTAAAGTTCTTAGCATAATTTGTTTCGAGATTTCACTTCATTATTTGTTTTGTTCGCAAACCGAAAGCAAGTATATTCACAGCTAAAAGCTCTCCTAGCTAAAACACAGTGTTCAAAAAACTCAAATGTCGCAAAAAAAAAAAACAAATTGACAGACATGTGGTTCGTATGCAACGGGGCATTTAATTAAAATCACTGATGCAAGCACTCGGCAGGCCGTCCAAAAATTAGTTTCAATTTTATTTTATTTTTTACCTTTTAGTACGTTGTACCCGCCTATAATTTGCTAAGGTCTTTTGGCTAAGTAATAACAACCATAAATATGGGTAGTATGGGTAGATCGATCAGGTTAAGCTACGCATGCCGCGGTTGGGTCGTGAATGGGTGACCATCTTTACATACCAATAGGTACCCTGTGTCTGTGTCTCGAAAAGCACGTTAAGCCGTTGATCCTGGCTATCATACGAGGATCTTTGTTAGTCAGTACGGGTCGTCAGTAGCTTGAAAGTCTGACAACCAGTCTTACCAAGACGTATCGTTTCACCCAGTAACTGGGTTGTGGAGGTCAGATAGGCAGTTACTCCATGTAAAATACTGGTATTCAGCTGCATCCGGTTAGACTGGAAGCCAAGAACCTGCCGCTGAGCCTGGAGCCCAAGATAGTTGAGAAAAGGCTAGGCAGATGATGATGCCAAAAACTTTTTAAAACACCAAACGATTTCACTGTTAACCTGTCAACAATTTGGTTCCAATTGATCGACAGCCTCAGATGGAACGAATTTTGTTCAAATCAGACAAATTTGAAGGTAGAACTGACTGTGTACGGTATGCTTTTTATTTAAGGTCACATTTTAGGGCAAAGGCTTCTAACAAAAAAAAAGAGCCAGGATATGGTGGGTGTACCATGGAAGGCCACTCTAACAAATAAACAGTTATTATTCGTTTATTTACTGGATAAATAAAACTAATAAATATTTAAGTAATACTTTGTTTTATTACGTAATATATAAACCACTTTTTGAATTGCAGATTTAATCAATATTGATTGAACTTAAGTTTCATTGAACTCTTCCAAATGGCCTTGCTAGGAACAAGGCTCCTTAGAAGGCCATTATAATAAATCAGTCATTTAACACTAAAAGTTACTGAATAGCGATTAAATCTACAATAAAAAGAAGTGGTTTATATGTTACGTAATAAAACAAAGTATATAATAACTAAATTTTAATAATTGGCCTTGGAAGGAGCATGGCCTTCCATGGTCCACCCACCTTACTTAAACGCTGCGCTGCATGGTTCAAAGAGAGTACGCGAAGTCAGTCAATTTATCAGTTTAACTGTGGACACGTTATTTTGTTGGATCAGGTGTATTGACAATGTGTTACAGTCAACTAGACTTCCTTGTAATATTTTATTTGCATTATGACGAACATCATAAAATAAAACACTATTTTATTTTGATGATGATTCAAAATCCAAATCAAGATTATCGGTTTGGGATATTAATTATATTGCTCACCTTTGAAGCGTAGGAGGAGTTAAGTATTTGAATCATCATACTATAAAATGAGAACATAATGGTAAGGAAAAAACATTTTATTTTATATTGTATCTATCAGATAATTAATTTATGTTATGGTTTCATTTTTAATTCTTTTACCTATTGTGGTATAGTAATTTTATTTTAGGTGCATCGTCTTCACATATTATCTATACTAATATAATAAAGCTGAAGAGTTTGTTTGTTTGTTTGTTTGAACGCGCTAATCTCAGGAACTACTGGTTCGAAATATAATAAAGCTGAAGAGTTTGTTTGTTTGTTTGTTTGAACGCGCTAATCTCAGGAACTACTGGTTCGAATTGAAAAAATATTTTTGTGTTGGATAGTCCATTTATCGGGGAAGGCTATAGGCTATATAACATCACGCTACGACCAATAGGAGCGGAGCATCAATCAAAAATGTTGCAAAAACGGGAAAAAAATATTCCTTTTGAGAGCTTTCGTTGCGTACGCTGCGTAAACGGTTAAAGTTACGCAAAAATCATGTATGACGGAATTGTTTCCCTTTAAAAGTTCTAAAAAAAAGTCCGCGACAGCATATGTCTATCTTTTAAGGTTTACTCACTATAACCTTTTTTATGGTAATCAAATTTCTTCTAAACTAATGCATTATTTGCGAAGGTTTTTATTTATAAACATGATATTAATCCTTATCAAAATAAATACGTTATTCATCACAAGTCTTTAATCTTTAATGTTGAATAAAATTGCCCTTGACATCATTTGATTTCAATGAATATCTTAGGAGTTGCATAGTTTACAAGTAATATAGTCGCATAGTTTACATGTATAAGTAATAATCTTAAGTAATATCTTAAAGTAATGGAATATATTTTTAACCGACTTCAAAAAAGGAGGAGGTTCTCAATTCGGATGTTTCTATTTTTTATTTTTTATGTATATTCGGGCATAACTCCCTCATAATATAATATGTATAGACAGACGGATTTGCAAAAATTTTTTTTATTCGAAATATTTTTATTCCGGAAATATTTTTACTCCGAAACTCATCATCAGATCTTTATGAAATTTAAATAGGACCAATTTAAATTTCATAAAGATCTGATGATGAGTTTCGGAGACAGACAACGGAACTCTTCAATAAATGCCAGCAAATCAACCGCGATTGCTGCTATAGCATATGTATGCATTGTTTACGCAATCACACAACATAACATTACGCCTGTACCTTTGAAAGGGGTAGGCAGTAGTGTTCAATAGCTTCCTGTCACTGATATTCATATACCAAGTAGTGTTATATGAATTTGTTTGGGGTAGGCAGGTACAACTAAAAAGTGAAAAATAAAAACTTAAAAATAAAAAAACAACCGACTTCCAAAAAAAATACTACAAAGTGAAAAATAACTTTAATTTCGAAAGTCGGTGTCAAAAAATGAAAATACAGAACCAACGATACCGACTTCCGAAATTAAAGTTATTTTTCACTTTGTATTTTTTTGGAAGTTGGTTGTTTTTTTTTGTCAACAAGTTTTTAGTAGGTTTTTTCCTGAAATTACCGCGGGTGAAACGGCGGGGCACAGCTATTATTAAATAAAGTTACCTTTAGCAGTTAATAGAACAGAAAAACAAACTGTTGTTTGTTTGTTTGAACATGCTAATCTCTGGAATTATCAATTATTTTTGCATTAGATTGTCCAATCCATGTGGAAAGCTTAATCACGCCAGGACTCTTTGGAGCTGAGCAAAAAGAAAAAGGTCAGGAAGAATGCTAAGAGAAAACGATGTGATAGCGCGGGCGGGTGATGCGATGCGATGGGTTGGGGGAGCAAGAAATTTCACGCGGACGAAGTCGCGGGCAGAGGCTAGTGATTATATAAAATGTATGCAAAATATTGAAAGAATTTTAAAAGAGTAACGGTGGAGTTTCTTGCCCGTTCTTCTCCATACGAAAACTACCTTTTGGAATAAACGACTAGAATCAATTCTATTTGTTGTAATTTTTGACGTTCAAAGTGCCTTTTATGTGCCTATTTGAAATAAATACTTTGACTTTGACTTTTTAGCGGCGATGGCCAGATGCGGCCAGTGTGTAGCGATTTCATACATTTTGTATAACGTGGATGCCTTCGGGGCAATTTGTTATGTTACCAGACCAGGTCAAGTCAGAATGTTTACTATCGGGTCGGTCCACATGCTCATATCTTAGAATTTAAATTTTTGTGCCGTAATAATGTTGTAGATATTATGACACATAATATTATTGGGTTTTTACTTTAAAAAAATTGAATCATAAGCTATCTTGAGCTATTATCTGAGTTTACTAGTTTGGTTTAACCAAATTTCTCATCTTACAATCCATGTTTCTAGGTACTCGTATATTCATTGATAAGGTGACCTGTTAGTAATAGTTAGGTACACAACTTAATCTTTAGATAAACTTCAAAACATGACATAAAATAACATCACGCCTATAATCCCCGAAGGGTTAGACAGATTTGTACCTATTATAATACATCCACATTTCGCACGAACCATTTCAGTGGACATCAAATATTGTAATAACCTTACACCTGAAGTAGGTAAAAAATTAACAGCAACACTTTTTAAAAGAAACTCTCCAGACGTAATAATGGGTATCGAAATCCAAACACAATAAAATAAAAATAATAAAAAGCGAACTCATCAAGTCTGTGAAGTTAACACAAACAATCTATACAATATTTCAAGTTACTACGTGCGGTTGATGACCCCAAAAAAATATACTCGTTAAATAATTTCTTATTAGGTATTTTAGAGTTTTGCTAGTTAATTTAATATAACCCTGCATAGGAGGACACTAACACCAGTGAAGAAACGATATGAAGAACATTTTGTCTTTCAAAACACTTTATCGAAGTTACGGCAATAGGAGTTTTAAAATGTCCAGTGCTCCATATGAGCACACAATATATATGTAGAAAATTCATTGTTTATTCATAACCACCTAAAGCATTCCGATCCTTTATCGGAATGTTTTGCGACCGTTCCCTTTTACCATGCTATAACAGGTTGGGTTATTCTTTTCTTTTATTTTTGCGACGTAACTCGCGAGGCGAAATTATACCCTAGAATTGTAATATTTTCCAAAATAAAGGCAAAACCTGAATATATAAATATTTAAGCAAGAGAGATTAATGGTGCTCTTGAAGCACATTCGCGCAAAATGTCGTTGATTCTTCTTCTTTTTCAATTATATTAAGTATATCCATTATTATACGCCACCACGTTAAACAAATTGGTTTCATAAAAAGAAACCTGATATACGGAGAGATGTTTTGTGGTTTAATATTTATTTTAGATCTGATTGACAGTGTTTGAAAAGGACGAGTCTACACCAAGTTTGACTCTTTCCGGTTTATAAAATAACAAAGAAATATCTATATACACGCAAAAAGGTGAGAGCAGTGGTGGCCCAGTTGTAACTATCGCGACTTACCAGTTGTAGATCGTAGGTTCGAACCCAGACAGGCGCTTAACTTTTTGTAAATTATTTTCATCACCACTGCTCTTAAAACGGTGAAGGAAGACATCGTGAGGAAACCGGCATGTCCTAGAACCAAAAATTCGAAGACATGTGACATCCACCAACCCGCACTGGGCCCGCGTGGTGGATTATAGCCCACTCCCTCTCACAGAGAGGAGGCCTGTGTCCCAGCAGTGGGAATATTATAGGCTAATTGTGATTGGGACACAAGAAGGCGTGAGTTTATGTCACATACACATTCTCCCAAGAGGGTAAGCAGAAACTTCAGAACGGCTCCTGCTAATCCATACATACCAAAGAAAAGAGAGAGAAAAGAAAAATCTATTTGACTCACGAATGATTTATTTGAGGTGAATCTGTCATATGTCTTTAAATAATTTTTTCAATGCAACAGATTTATCTAAAATAATATTAATAATATATAACAAAAAGAGGGAAAGAATATAAATAGATGGCATAAAAAATACAGTGGCACTCCGGGAGTGCCGACAAAAGTGAAAACAAAACATAAACAGGGCATCACTCATTGACATATCGGATATACATTAAAACCGAGTACATCCCGAGGACAGCCAAACACATCCGAAGCAGATATTTTTTTAATAGTTTTATAAACAGAAAACGCGCGGTGTTGCTTACGGTAACAGTGGCGCAAGTTCAATGGTTTTCCCATCTCAAAAAATGCCCAACGCGCCTAAAGAAGTTTACATTTCAAAAATTTGTCATAATATTTGATGTATTCGAATACAACAGAGATCCATATAGGTACACGAACGAATAAAAGACAAAGTAATTTTCATTGCTGCATGTTCTTCTACGTTTGGCAGAAAAGATAGGCACTCTACTACTGACGTGGTTTTTCTCGTTTTGTTCATCATAAATGAAAAAGAGGTTGTGCTATCGAAAGTCCAGTAGTGCGTTCAGTTTTTATGACCCGCACTGCAACAGTAGCTTTCCTTTTGCTTATGTCAGGCTGCTCGGTTGTCTGGTCCGACTGGACCAGGCTGGTCGGAGTTGGGTGCAGTCGCCTCCTTCTGCGAAGCAGTCATGCTAGCGAAGGAGGCGGCGGGACGGCTGAGGGAGAGAGCCTCCCGTCCCAGCCGCCGCGCGACGACTCCCGGCCACCGTAGGCGCAGGCCTGCGGGCGGAGAGTAATGGGTAGCTCACCGTCCGATCAGGACCAGGCCCGTGCCGGACGGCGCGTACGTGTTCCACGCGCGCCTCAAAGAGATGTCAGCAAGAAATGAAGGGGCCCGTTAGGGCCGAAGCCTGCCGGGCCAGCGGGATTGTCCGAAAGGGTTACCGCTGGCCCGGAACATAAAGGGCTGAGGAAGGAACACGGGTGGGTTTTAGTCAGTAAGAGTCTGACACTCCCTTCCGCTCCACCCAGAGCGGGAAGAGTCATTTGATGATTTCCCAACCTCAAAAAAAAAAAAAAAGGCTGGAGAAGTGCAGTTCATACGAACGAGCGGCACGCGTTAACGGTAGAGGTGACTGCAGCCGTTAAGAACATGCTGCTCGTGTATTTGAGTATGATGCTCAATACACGAGCGGTACGCTGTCGATTGCAACCGCCGACGCCTTGGCTGCACTTGCTTCTGCCGTTGCGCGTTGCCGCCCGTGCGTGTGTCTGTAATTTATATGGTGTACATAATAAAGAGTATTCTATTCTATTCTATGAACACTTGACATCATGTTTTACATTATCGCTGAAGACGGAAAACTAGAGATTTTCTACAAGTTTTCAGGATTCAGGGTACAATGTAAAGTTCACATTTAAAAGTTTTTGAAAACTTAATTTGAAGACTTTTACATCGTTGTAACCACATATATCTTTAATTTTATTTATAGAAATTTACGTGTTTAATTATACGTGACTAACCATAGTTACCATAAAGAGATACACATTTTATTTTTTCCGATCGCAAAGTCACGAATGATTAGAGAAACCATTTGTATTGATTTTCGATAAGAATCAATGTAGTCACCGGGTCGTGATGTTACTGGGTTTACTAACCATGACACAGAAGTTGGCTTAATAGGGTTAGGTCAATTAATCTTGAATGACTCATCTGCTTATCTTTATTTAATTGCATGTTTGTTTCATTGGGTCTGTTTTGCTGATCTGTATGTAATTAGCGCTAGAGTAGATTCCGAAACAATTTTTTGTGTTATTGAGATTTTCTGTGAGAAAATTGTGCATGGGTACGTAGAGTATTATATTATCTGTGTCATGGGGCAGGGGCTTGTGGTTAAGTAATAACAGCCGCATGGGTCAATTGCCACGGTTGGTCCATGGATGGGTGATCATTATCTTTACGTACCAAGACTCCTCCATGCCTCGGAAACCATGTTAAGCCGATGGCCATTCCTGGATCTTTGACAGTCTTTACGGTTCGTCAGAAGCCCGAAAGTCTGAAAAACCAGTATTACCAAGAGGTATCGTAACCCGTATAGCAAACGTGAAATGTGGTTGTTGTACAGGAAAATGTTAAATATTCATAGAAAAACCTTGGATAGAAACCCCTTTATTCATAAACGTTGCTTAATAAAGTTAAGTAGTGATTAGCGACTGTTTAGCAATACATTTTCGATGTTTAGACTTCACATAAATTTAATCATCGTTTATAAATAAACGCCTAAATCCTGAGCTAAATACAATTTTTTACCAAAACTATAATGTAAAATATTTTTATCACACAAAAAAGCGAAAACTGTACGACGTCTGCTTACCCTTTTTAGGAATACCATCTACAATTTGCGTTTCCGTGCTTATTTGGTTCAATGTTCCGTCGATTTATGTGCTAGCAATTCATTGGCCTAATGAGAGCACTTTGTTAGGCGCCTGAAATTTCTATTCGTCCGGAGGGAGCTCGGACAAAGTGTAAAATGGGGACTCTGGTTGTTGACTTAATTGAGATTGTACAAAATATAATGAGGTGAAATTAACTGGCATTTATTTATTCGGCTGTTTATAAGTGTTAAAATAATTCGGTAAAAAGGTAGAAATAATACGGTGAAATTAAACAGTAGGTACACTAGATTACTTTTAATTTCACTGTTTTATCTAAAAAACCTAATAAAATAGTCTTGTATCCGGTTAGACCAGAAGAAGTCTTTCGACCAAGTATTTTGAATCAATTTGGGAATGTGATGATGTATTTAATTTTGATAGATTGACTTGTTGTTAGAACGCGCTAATCTCTGGAACTACAAGTCGGATTTAAAAACATATTTTTGCATTTGATAGCACAATTCTTGAGGAAGACTATATGCATATATTAACATTACTCAGGACTCCTATGTATGTGGACGAGGTCGCGGACAGAAGCTAGTACTTAATTAAGTGTAAGAACCTTCAATTTCAATTCAATAAAGACTATTCTATTCTATTCCAGGTCTATAATGTTAAGGCGATAAGTTGAAAAAAATGTGGTTTTTCTATTTCGTGTAACTTGTTAAGTATTTGGAATAGGGATTTAACATTTTGGTACATATTTTGCTAGTATCATGTAAAAGGAATACATGATTCAGTGAATTTTCTCGATACAAAAAAATTGCATAGTTATATGAATATTTTTTTACTTTTTTCATCACGGCGTAACGCTTGAAAGTTATTCAAAGGAATTTACTTTAAAACATAGAGAATTATCATATCACAGTTTACTCAAAGTAGTTTTAAATTTAATTCATTTATTTTGTTAAAAAGGGAGTAAATTCGTTCTGGCATATACGTCGTTTTATTCCGAGATAACGCACATTATATCCATCACTCTTCTTTTGCGTTTCAAAAGTAATTGCATCACTTTCGCTCGCTGAGTAGGTTTTCGAGGATTTTAGATTTTCGAGTAGCGCCTTAAAACATTTGATAACTAGGTAAGTACTAGGCACCTAATTTTTGAACATATAGGTTTCAAATGTATATTTACCTACTTTCTTTATAACAGTGTAGTTCAAGTTAATCTATGCATTATAAAATAAACGTAAATCTAAGGTCTCCCACAGTGAATCCAGTAACTCCGACGTTAATACGGACTACGGATGGACAGCGCAGCGTTACGTAAAGGATCCCCGGATTAACCCCTAACCAAAATATGCACCGTAAACATTTATGTTCTAACTGAACCCGGATGCGTCGGTTTGTAACTTTCTGCCCTCAATTTAGGGGAATTAAAAACTTTTCTAACAGCACAATTAAGGTTTAATGGAACAACAATACTTTTGTTTATTTTGGTTTTTCGTTACAATGCATGATGTGAAACTGGAAATTACTTAGGTAAAAGGAAAATTACGTTACGTTACGTTATCGTTATTACCTACCATTTTATCTAAATGGAGTTTGTTTGTCATTGGCTAAAATAAATATATGTAGTTATAAAAAATAAACATGATTATTTAATAATATAAAATACTTTGATTTTAATTACCTTAAAGAAGGGATACATGAAACAATAAGCAATAAAAAAAGCCTTAATGTAGACAATAAAAAAAATTAGCTCCGCTCGGGAATCAAACCCGCGATACGTATAGCGGCTGCGTAGGCAATCGCTCAGCCATTGCGCTAGCCGTGTCATTCTTATCTTAATATAATATACATATATAAATTACGTGTCACGATGTTTGTCCGCGATGGACTCCTAAACTACTTACCCGATTTTAATCAAATTTGTACACCGTGTGCAGTTTGATCCAACTTGAAAGATAGGATAGCTCACATGTCCATTTATAATCGCAATATTATTTTATTGCACAAAAACGTTAGCCACAGCAACGCGTGGCCGGGTCAGCTAGTTAAATAATAAAGCTCGTTTCAAAGTTTTGAAAAAAATCTTGCACAATAATTTTGTCATAGATGAGCACGTTTGATTTTTTCGTTTTCATCGAAGGAGTAGGCGGGAATGTCTCATGGGCAAACACTCACAGGTCACTGAATTACCGGGCATCATTCCAATTATATCAGGTAAAACCCATTTGCAACATCACCCACACTGGATCAATCCCAATATTTCTATGAAGCAACATGCAACATGTTTCCAGCAATACGAATATGTTGCTGAATTACTGGGCATCATTCCAATTATGTCAGGAAAAGCAAATTGACAGTTACAGAGCAAGCGAAGGACATGGAATAATTAGCGTAGATAATAGTAATATGCTGTAAAATACGCCAGCAGTTTGCACCAAATAAGGCGCTACTTTAATGGTAATATCATGACGATTTTTGGGCAGACTTTGATTTATGAGGAAATGTGTGACACTCGTAAGATCTTTAAATCCAAATTAAGGTGGTGCCAGAATCACCAAGACCAAATCCAGATGGACATCCTAGCCGAGTTGCACACTAAAAAAGACTTTCGGGACTTCTGGAAGTCTACAAAAAAGCACAACCTTAGGCCTGGTTTGCCGGTGAGCGTCGATGGCGTGTCAGCTGAAAGGGATATTGCCAATATTTTTAAATCTCAGTTTTGTGTCGAGCCAAGCAGTAGTCCACCCTCTGAGGTGGTCGATGCTGAGTCACAGTGTACTGTCCTGGAACCAACGGTTAAGTTCTCAGCTGCGGACATAGCTAAGACCATAGGGTGTATGACCAGGGGTAAGTCTCCAGGACATGACGGACTCAGCATCGAGCACCTACAGCATGCAGGTCCCCACCTGCCACGTGTTTTGGCCATGCTGTTCACGTTCTGCCTTCGCCATTCGTACTTGCCGGACGAGCTGATGAGGACGGTCGTAGTACCAATTGTTAAAAATAAAACAGGTGATATATCAGATAAAAACAATTACAGACCGATCTCATTAGCGACAGTCATCGCGAAGGTATTTGACAGCATGCTTAATGCTCAGTTAAACAATACAATAACTTTACACGATAACCAGTTTGGGTTCAGGTCCAAACTGTCCACAGATAGTGCTATACTGAGTTTAAAGCATGCTGTCAAATATTACACCGATCGGAGCACGCCTGTTTACGCCTGTTTCCTCGATCTGTCCAGAGCATTTGACCTGGTTTCGTACAAAGTGCTGTGGAGGAAGTTGCTTGATAGGCAAGTTGCACCTGAGATTGTTAAAATCTTCCAGCACTGGTACGGGAACCAGGTCAATAATGTTAAATGGTCGGGAGCTCTGTCGGACTCGTACAGGTTGGAGTGCGGGGTGAGGCAGGGAGGATTGAGCTCACCAACGCTCTTCAATCTGTATATCGATGGACTTGTTGCCGGGCTCAGCAGCCGCCATGTTGGATGCCATGTTGATGATGTTTGCTTTAACAACATCAGCTACGCTGATGATATGGTGCTGCTGAGCGCGTCAATAGGGGGACTCAGAGAACTAATAAGCTTTTGCGAAACGTACGCTCATACACATGGCCTAAAATATAACGTCAAAAAGAGCGAGCTTATGGTTTTCAATGCGGGTTCTAAATGTCCGGCGGAGGTTCCACCAGTAAGGCTATGTGGGGTGCCCTTGGAGCGGGTACATACTTTTAAGTATCTGGGCCATATTGTGACGTCCGACCTGAAGGACGATGCTGATATTGAGCGAGAAAGGAGGGCGCTGTCGGTGAGGGCGAATATGATTGCTCGCAGGTTCGCTCGTAGCTCCAAGGACGTGAAGATCACCTTGTTTCGAGCCTACTGCACATCTTTTTATAAGAGTAGTCTGTGGGTGTCATATTTGCAGAAATCCTACAGCGCTCTCCGCGTTCAATATAATAACGCGTTGAGGGGTCTGCTGCGGCTGCCTCGGTTCTGCAGCGCGTCGAGAATGTTCGCGAGTGTCCGCATTGACTGTTTTTATGCCACCATGCGCAAGAGAGCAACCTCGATAGCGAGCAGAATGCGGGGCAGCGGCAACAGTCTTCTTGCCGTTATTGCCAACAGGTTGGACGGGCCTTTCATGCGGCACTGGCAGGGCTTACATGCACCCGTATATCGGGCGTGGGGCAGGTAATAAATTGTATCTGACATTTTATTTATTTATTATATTAAATTCTGACATTTTTATAATTTTATTTATGTATTTTTTCTTTTTGACAAATTTAATTATGTATTATTATTATTATTTTTAATTTGATCACAATTTTATTCTGAGTTTTTAACTGTTTTAATATTATATTTTATAAGTAATTTTAATGTATGTTTTGAATCTATGGACTAGAATTATGTCTGAAATAAATAAATAAATTAGATTTACGACTTGGTTTTACCAAGGGGCTTGTATTACCCAGCAGGGTTGTGGAGTTTAGATCGGCAGTTGCTCAATGTAAAATACTAGTACTTAGCTGCATCCGGTTAGACCAGAAGCTGACCCCAACATACGTAGTTGGGAAATGGTTAGGCAGATGATGACGATTTTACGACTTGGTTTGAAGATATGTAAGTTTCTTGCGCCACTTCTTCATGCCCCGTGCACCATACGCATTCTAATACCCAACTTTAGTAAGACGTAGGTCTTGTCGTTGTCTTGTCTTTATCACTCCATTCCTTACTACTCTGGGCTCGAAACTCGAAGGTAATGACGTATTTAAACGTAATGATTGCGGAACTAGTGCTAATTCTGCAATGTTTGTGCTTAGTGATGGGCTGGCATTCAATAAAGGTAATGGTACGGGTAATGGTTACAAAGTGGAACATAATTCTGTGAATGTGGATGAAACTATATGTATTACATTGTTACTGCAGTGCTGAGTTTTAATAGATAGCAGGAACTGAATTGTAAGAGTATAAATGTTAGGTGACTTTGTAGTTACTGTAATAGGGTAAAAGGCTACTGCATGAGTCTTGCTGAGGATAAGTGAGTTCTTTTGCAATCATAGCAAAATACTAAGAAAACCAATAAGTTTGCTTTGTTTGCAGTGCGTGGCATCCATGGCCATTCTCTGGGGAGGTCCAAATGCCAATTGACTGTTGACATACATGACCACACATAAATTAAAATGAAATGAGTTGACAAAAAATTTATGGTACGTAGAAGAGTGATGACTAATCAGAGTATGTATCAACCACAAAGATTGAATACGAGGAACAGTTAATTAATCAATTGGAAAATTTAAAGATTCAATTGGTTTATCCATAAACCAAGAACGAATTTCAAAGACAAGCCTATTTGTCTAAACACGGAAATTCTGACAAATCCGTACATCCTACTAGCGATTTGACATGCGACGCACTATGAATTAACGATGAATCGGCATCAAAAAGGAAATTACTAAAACCGACAGTACCGTTCCTGGTAATGATTTTATCATTACATTATGGGTATATGGTAATTTTATTTGTTGATCGCCAGAGCTAGAGCCTGATGATTGTATTATCATCATCATTTCAACCGAAAAACGTCCACTGCTGGACATAGGCCTCCCCCAAGCACCTCCACTTCGACCGGTTCTGTGCTCCTCGCATCCAACGGGTTGCTGCGGCCTTCACAAGGTCGTCGCACCACCTTGTGGGAGGCCTTCCAACGCTACGTCTTCCGGTACGCGGTCGCCACTCCAGAACCTTTCGGCCCCATCGGCCATTTGATCTGCGAGCAATGTGCCCTGCCCACTGCCACTTAAGTTTGGCAATTCATCGGGCTATGTCGGTGATGATTGTATATTGAGGTAATAATAATGAATTATTACTGATGGCAATTTCTCAGTAGTAACCCAGAATCTGGGTTTGTGCCTGGTTGATGGCAATGGGAGATGGGACTTAAAACATAACTGACCAAATGTGGGTGTACTATATAAGCAGGTACTCTTCTGCCTAACCTTTCGGGGATTACATGCGTGGTGTTATGTTATGTTTTTATAATTAATTTATTAATGACTACACCAATTAACGGTAAAAAGAGAAAACTAGGATTTCTGATTGTTTTCGTGGTTTTTAATTTATAACATCTAGGTCGACTCTTCTTTTCTTTTTTTTTTTTTTTTTGAATGGATCCGCTCTATAGTTCAACTTACCTAACCATCAAATTTAAGGTACAGTCAATGGTTGTTGTATAAAGTCAAACAATAAAGAAGAAGAGTTTATAATAGGAAAAAAATTCAGTTAACTACCTATTATAACTGAACATTTGACTGAACAACTCTTCTGGATTCAGATTTCATATTATTCTTAGGTATACACCTATCTTCCTTCTGTGCCATATCCGCGTATAGATAAACAGGAATGACTGAAGACCACAATCATTCATAAAAGCCCCACAGGTCCATTCTCCACAATTTTACAGCACATTAAACAGTAATAACGGCTGAAGATAAATGGAACAGATGTGGACACAGCAAGGTAGAATCACTGAGCAAATTACTGTTCCGAAAAAACCTTTCTGCTACATACAAAACCTTTTAGTCACATCTGAAGGGAGTTCGTAAATAGGTACAGGCACGAAGGGTTTTAAAGAAAATGTAAAAAATGCTGCTAATTTAAGAATTAAGAAGAAAGAATGAATAGTTAAACTAGATATTTAGAAAATGCTATTTTAAAATTAGAACATCTTAGCTGTACGGGACGGGCGAAGTGCTGCGGTGCTAGTCTGTAAAAATCTCACCGTGAAAACTTAGGTGTAGTGAGCGTGGAGTGAGCTGTCAATAGTGTCAATTCCAAGCAAAAACAAACTCACTTCACTTCACTCACCTAAGTTTTCACGGTGAGATTTTTACAGAATCGACCGGCTGTTGGTTTTTTCCATCTGGAATTTCTCAATAGCAGCCCGAAGTCTGGATTTGTGTCCGTTTGCTGGCAATAGACCTGTTATGTGGGATTTTTAAACGTTACTGGCAAAATGTGGGTGTACTATTAGGTACAGTCACGAGCACTGATATGTCAACACTTGGCAACTTTCAATTGCGATTTTTTCGTGAAATAATGAATGCAACGTTGAAATAAGACACTTTACACAAACCTACGGGTTCGAAAATACTTTGTTCGTAATAACATGAAATTTCATTCAAAACTAAAGGAGAAAATCGTCTTTGAATAAAGCCAAGTGTATACATACTTATGCTCGTGACTGTACATCTCTGCCTTGCCTTTCGGGGAATACAGGCGTTGTTGTTGTGTTATGTAAAATCTTAGCTGTCAAAAACATAAACCGTCTTATTACATAACGAGTTCTAACTTTGATCGAAGCACCTTTCAGACAGTTTCTGTATTTCAAATCTTATTCCGACTGGTGTTGAGTTCTAAATGCAAAGTTGACAGCATAACCTCAGGTTTAAAATTAGGTGTTGTGTTATGTTATGATTAGAACTTTAACATCGTCAAAATTAAGATTAAATTAAAAAAATGGCTCTATGGTTTAATTCCTGCATCTAAAGATAAATCTTGTTTCGTAATAAGGCCGATAAAGTCTATACACATCCTTGTTTCCAATTCATTTTGATTATTCTCAATCTTAACTTTATATAAGTGTAAATTAAGTTGAATGTAGAATGACTAGTACTTAAATATGTCTACTACTCCTTTATAAAATTCTTAATTCTTTGTTGCATTCATACACTGACAGATAACGCACAGCTTAAACCTCTAGGGTTTAGAAGCATGAAAGTAGCCCATGTGAGTGTTAAAGTTATTTTTCCAAATGCATATAATTGTTTACATTTTCGAAAACTAAATTGTGAAAGCAGAATAAGTGGTTGGTTTCTTCTTATATGGAAAATTCAAAATTCACAAAAGAAAAGCCATTCGTTTAAGCATGTCAGTGGTGGTTAACGATAAATCTTCATCCACTAGATAAGCATATAGGTACATAACACACTTGCTAAGTGCTGATATTATGCATCGAGTCATAACCTAGTTTCATGAATATTTATCTACTAATCTTGCCTTTCAAAGACTTACTACTGACACGCGTCAATATGTATCTAACACCATTTCCATGTCGCAGAAGGATTGTCGACTTCGCTGTTTTACAAAAACCGCCAGTTGTTTTACAAAACAGCTCCGTTATGTAAAACAACTACACAACAGCTAGATTGCCTTTGCGCTACGATTAACTAAACTGCTACCGACGTTTAGAATTAATGCACAATGATTTATCAGTCACAATAAGCGTTTGGTGTGGCTTGTAATGCCGAGTTGGTCGCAGTAACTATACTGCGACCAACTCAGCTTTGGAAGCCACAGCTAGGGTTAGGGTGCTTTAGCTTAGTAGCTAGAGCTGAATTGGCTTAAGTAAGGTTAAAACTACTTCCAAATTTGTCGTAGCTACTGGACTATTTCGTATTTTTAGGACTTATTCATAAAACTCTGATAAATTTTATTTAATATTGTTCTTGAAATCACTGTTTTTACTTGAGTTAGGACAATTTTTACTCATATTACTCGTTTTATTTATTACTTTTTCGGGCACCATTATTTTTGTTATGACACACAGAGCAACGAGCGACAAAATTATGAACTAAAATCAACTATCTGACGTTTCATTATCATCACATAACCTCTAATCGTTGACCCTGTGCATTGATAAATGCAAATATTTATGCAATTCGTGTTCAAATTCAGTAATGTTGAAATACCGCTAAACGTCGTCGTTCAGTTGTTTTATATAACCGAGCGGTTTTGTAAAACAGCCAGCGGTTATGTAAAACAGCAAATTCAAAAATCTTTCTGCGACATCCACATTATCATAAGTTTATTGATATTTAGGTAACATTATTAATTTCATCTGGGTTCACACATGAGCTCAAATAAGTAGGTACAAATGAAGGTGTTTTTACCTCACTTTAATTAGTGACCATATCTACCTAATAACTTAAATTTCATCAATCGAGTATGGCTGTAAGCCCGCCTTTGCACCTTTGTAGTGCACGAAGGTAGGTATATAAAAAACCGGCCAAGTGCATCGCACCACGCACAAAGAAGGGTTCGGTGGTTGACATGGTAAATTTTCATCAATTTAAAATAACTTTATTATTCTTAAATAACTTTCCCTCACAGTTAGCCCTTTCATTTGATATGTCACAGAGTAGTTTGTAAAAGTTTTGTTTAACTTTTTCTAGTTTGCCTCTCAAAATAACATTACATTAATTTTACATTATATTTTAAATTACGTTAATTTATTTACATTACACGTCCTTGTTTCGGTCACAGAAATTTATATGTGTACCTTTCAACTCATTCAGTCAATTCGATTCGAAAAAAATTGGCTGTGACAGGCGAACAGACAGACACCGAGTGATCTTATGAGGGTTCCGTTTTTTCATTCGGATGTACCTACGGAATTAAAAAAAAGATGAGATTCCATCATTAAAAATTTTCCATACACCTGTACTTTAGGAGGATGGAATAAACACCACTGACCCTGCTATTAACGTGGCCACCTACTGTGCATAACGGATTTAAAAAGTTTCATCGACTTGAAAAGTAGAAGACGGACATACTAGCTGAACCTAGTATGTCCACTGAAACAACACAACACACACAAACACTGAAAATTTAATTTGTAGTTTCCACGGCCTGAACGACGTTTCTGCAAATAGGTACGTCTAGTACTTTACGTCTTTTTTAGCCTGTATTAAGTAGAGGGGAAAACACTAAAACTTTAATAATATAAACTGTAACTTTCTGTTAGTACCTACTAAAGACAATTAATTCATACTTACATCCATCGAGAGAGCCCCGTCCCTTTAATTATGCACTAGCTTTTAGCCGCGTGGATGTCGGAAAATATCCTACCTGAACGTACCACCGGTATTAAAAGTACCCTATGTGTTAATCCAGGTTATAAATTATCTGTTTGCCAAATTTCATCCAAATCCAGACAACCGGACCAAAATTATTCGTTACTATATTACTATACATAATATGTATAGATTGCGGGACATCAGACATTCTCAGAGGCCCTAATAACGTTACGTTGTTTACTCCCCGCGTTCGCGCTAGGCCCACTGTTTTCTTTATCACTGTTTTCTTTATCAATCTTTTCTAAGCTTAGTAAAACCTTTTAATTAGGAAAGTATTATCAAAGTAGTTATAAAAGAGGGAAAAAGAGTGAGCGACCCCACTAAAAATATACCTACATTATAGGGGAAGATACTTTAATGATATTTTAATAGCTATCACTTTATTTAAGTACCAAAGAAAATTAATTCATACATTTAGCGAGCTCGACTGTTCTATTATGGATTACAGGACATTAGATATTCTTAGTTCTGTTGTATCCACCATTTTTGACTGTTCCCTTTTTTAATTCCAGATACTGACATTTAAGCCTTTTGTGTTTGCGTTTTTTTTGTATAGAAGTTTGACATTAGGTCACCTGTCAAATTAGTATCTGGGTTTAAAAAAACGAACTTAAGTAAAACATTTTCAGGCTTTTATTATGTTATGGTTTTCTTACTTTTTACCCTTGTTGATTTATTTGCATCAATCCTGAGAAACGCTATTCAATCCTGTCTGATATGTATCAGGGCAAAATAACAGCAACGCATCAACCTTTGCATCTCAATGAGAGTTATTCCGGTATGATCTCCTGAACCCCCCTCCACCCCCCTCCTCGATCCCCTCTTTGTTCGTCTTCAATGATAAATGCCATAAAAGTCTGACAATGTACGTGATCTTGACTGACTGTAAAAATAAAGGTAATGCCATAACCGGACATCTCTTACATACACTTTGCATACATAATTATTTTGGTACCTAAGCCCACGTTCGTACGGACGCAAAAATATCGCAGTGGGATTCTACCGCGCACTGGATTTTGAACTCTCGGTGTTGAGCCAAGCATTGAGAATCAGAGGGCATCTCAGCGCGTCATGAAACCACACTGTTGGATTTGCATCGCAACTGAGGCGGGCAGCGATGTCGTAACGGGGGCGTCGCGGCTGAGGGTTGAGGGCCGCGGCGGGAGAGGAGTGCCGGTATTACGGTGCGCCGCTCTCCCTACCTTCCGCGGCCTTAACGGGGTCGCCACCGTAAGATGGCGGACGCGGTGGGGCTGCAGGGGAAGAGGAGTGTCGGTATTGCGTTGGCCGCTCTCCCTATCCTCTGCAGCCGAAAATTGGCAGGCGGCGGGGCCAATGTTCTGACCCGTCGCAGGGGGACCAAGGGTGCCCAGACACGGGGTCGTCTGGCGCCCATGTGCTGGTTTGGTCCCTGGGGTGGTCGCGGCGTGCTGTGTGTTCTGGTGCGCCGGTGATGGGGAGTACTCCCCAGAGGAGGGTCCGGTAACGGACAGCCGCGGCGGGTTCACGGATGAATGCTAACGCGTGCCCGTGTTCCCGCCGTAAGCGGCAGAGGAGGACACCGTGGAGTTTTAGTGGGTTAGAGTCCCACATAACTGCACTATCTCCCCGTGGTAGAGCAGTATGCATAAGCATTTCTCCACTATAAAAAAAAAAAGCATTGAGAATCCAACAGAAGGCATCTTAGCCCGTCATGAAACCACACTGTTGGATTTTCAACATTCGGCGCAGGCGCTAGCCAGTGCGTGAAAAAAGAACGCAGCGGGAGAACACCGCCCGTGCGTACATAGACTAATTTAAACAAGGATTTATATGCAAATACTCGCTTCTGACCTCAGGAAAATGTTGAAAGATGATCAGTCGAACAGTAAACAGGTAAATTCTTATGTATACGCAAGGTTAAATATGTGAATATTTCGAGTAAACTGTTTACTTTAACCGTTGTTAACTAAATGCGGATTTAACGGATGTTTAGCAGAAACCGACAAACACATACTTAAGCATATTAGGCTGGTGCACGGTTGAAATGGTCAAATGAGATATAATTTTCATCACTTTACGTGTTGGAGGGAAAACCGTCGAACTATAACATTCAGGATCGCTTGATTATAATAACGAATATGACAATTTTCAGAAAAAGCATCCGCACGCTCAAAAAGTTTAGTGAAGTCCAGGTAAGCACGGGCGACTACTTTTTATCGCGTACTAGCTTTTTAACTTCAACCTTCAACAACAGAGTGCTGTCAAAAAATACACTGTTGCCATTGGATTTTTAACTCTCGGCGCTATGCAGTGTGTTGAAAATGAAAAATGGAAACATATCTAGGGCGGCCCCTACACCTACAATAAGTTTGCGCAATATTTATATTGCGCAATATGATTGAATCAGCCCTTGCACTCAAACGATTCATTACTTGATATTTCACGCAATAACATTGAATGCGCTTGAATGTTTCCGCGTGAGCAAGAAACGCGTAATACTTATCCTCTACCTCTGCAATTAAAACATGATGCAATTAAAATATGGTGCAATAAAAATTAAACTCGCTCATACTTTTGTTCAATAATTGCGCAATCTTCAATCAATATTGGACACTTCCATGGCCGGTTAAGACATTGCGCAATTCGTGCTATTGTGCAATATTGGATCGTTTAAGATTACAGGACCTAAACGCAAAAAACGCAAGTTTTAGAAAGAATAAGTAGGATATGCATATGATCGACTACAGTAAACAAAATCAGAAAAATATATTATGATATTCTTCAGCATATATGCTAGGTAGATAGTGTGTTGAAAACATCATATAATTTGATACGATAGAAAAAAAATCATGAAGATACCTCTAAAAACTTTCTTTTTACAATAAAAACCGTACTATATACATACAATCATTCTGATTTTGTGTCAGATCATTCTACAAGCAACATACTAATAAAGAACTAGTGTTTCAATTTTTTGGTCCAAACAATAGATTTTTTGTAAATAGATAATTGCTTCATATTTTGCAATAAATTACCAGCGTTGTGTCATCGCGCTTCTCTTTCTTTTGTATGCAGTCCGACAGTGACCGTGCTTTAGGTCATGGAAGCCCCTTAAGTAACTTTTATCAAACTCAAACTCAAAGCATTTATTTCAATTAAACCATTTACAGGCACTTTTGAATTGTCAAGAAGTCGGTCAGTCAGAAAATATGAAGCTGCCCATTCCAAAGCGTAGGTATCTATGGAGAAGAACGGGCAAGAAATTCCATGGACACTCTTTTTAAATAATATTTTACAAGAATATTAGTTACATAATTACTTTTAATTTAAAATAATATAATGTCAGAACGATGTAAAAATAAAAAAAATAAAACGTACGTGTTAAAAGCGTCCAGAGTACAACAAATAGTACTTAACAAAACAACAATCCAAAAATAAAATAATAAAATAATTAAAAATAAGCCGAGGCAGGTAAGTGATGACCAGCCCCAACTGACGGGCGGCGCCCGTTCACGAACATTACGCATAAATCAGCACCATTTAGCTCAACCATTTTGAAGGGAGCTAAATGATCCAACACACACGGCACCGTCAACGAGACATTTGAGTGAGCATGACATACTATCAGCTGCCAGGGCACATTAAAGTCAATGAAAGACATATTATTACCCGGTAAATGGTAGCTATAGGGTACATAGAACTCACATCTGTGCTATGCAATTATACAATACAAAGGAAATTGAGTTTATACAATGCAAAGATAGTCTTACAATTTTCAGCAGCTCCAACATTATTTTCAAGTGTTAATCAATTTAGTTGTGGTTGTTGAGCAGGACCCGCATTGAGTCAGGCATTTTTATCAGCGATGTTATCACCTAACTTATAATATGCCTGACTGCATAGTGTGCGTTTAATACAAGACTTGAATTTTGTCTCATTCAGTTGAAGAATGTGGGGAGGTATTTTATTATAACATTTTAAACAGTACCCCATAAATGATGAATGTACTTTAGTGAGTCTGAAACCTGGTTGAACTAATAGGTCCCTATTTCTAGTACTATAATTTTGTCTTTCACCTCTTTTAATAAAAATATGTAAATTTTTCCTTACATACATGATGTTTTCATAGATATATTGACAAGGCACCGTCAACAATTTCCTTAAACAATTCCCTTAGAGAATCGCGTCTGCAGAGATTATAGATGGCTCTGATGCCTCTTTTCTGCAGAATAAAAATACAATCGATGTCTGCAGCCCGTCCCCAAAGTAAAATACCGTAAGACATGATACTATGAAAGTAACTAAAATAGACTAGTCTCGCGGTATCTACATCAGTAAGTTGACGGATTTTTCTGACAGCACAAGCTGCTGAACTTAGCCGTCCTGCAAGAGATGAAATGAGGACACCATTGTACCCTTGAGTCGAGCGTGATCCCTGGGGAAACCATTTTATCGACGAATTATGGTTTCCCTTGATTAAATATTATCTCTATTATAGATCTTGGCCTAAAAGACACGTTACATTTAAGAAATTTCAAGGTTTGAGGAGCTAACATACAAAATATCTGTCTCACTCCTCACATCGACCGGTTTTTCCAAAGAGACAACCAATTCAAATTGTATTTTAAATGCTAATTACGTACTTAAATGTTTTGAGCGTTTCTTTGTTACTGGCAGCGGTGCCACAATTGAGTCCAATTTTGGTAATAAGTAACACGCTTATTTACGAAGATAATATGTACATTATGATAATTTCGTATGAGTCTTACAAAGTTGATACTGTTGTCTTCAAATCTATTTATTCCAAAAATGGGTATGACTAAAACAGTGACTAAGTTTTCAGAGTAGTATTGTGAAAAATTCATGAAAATATATTGCTTTAGTTTTCATTCATGAGGATAAAGGAGGACGATATTCTTAAATGCTTAACTCGTGTTTCTTTAATAGTTATATCTCAAATAAATCATAATTAATAAATCACGGTTCTGTTCAGAAACTATGTAGTTAATGCACATTTACCATCCAGACGGATTCTGAAAAATCTGGCAGCACATATTCTGTACATTGAAATTGAAAATGAAGCGATGGGTACCTGCGCTGTAAAACTTGCGTTAACCTATTCTATTTTGTCGTTTACATACATGATTGTCTACCTATTATGTCACAAGTACAGGGGCTTTAATCTCTATGACACAATGAACGAAACAGCGTGAAATGAACGCGAGATTGGCGGTATTTGCTAAGGAATTGAGGTCGTTTCAAAGTTAGGAATCGTAAAGAGGTCATAGTGAATAATGGCTCAGTTTTGCTTCAGTTCCTTCAGATATTTAGATATCTAGCTGCTGCCTGCGACTTCGTTCACGTGACATTAAAACCTTTTGATTTTCTTTCTTTTTCTAAAATAAAAGCCTAAGTTTTTTCTTATAACATCAGCTGTCTGCGGGAAAAGTCCTGTCAAAATCGGTCCAGCAGTTTAGAAGATTAGCCGGAATGAGCATACAGACTGCCTTTTGGCAGTCTGTATGTTCATTCCGGCTAATAAAAAAAAAATGTTTTTTTGTTACAAGTATCATATCTATATACTTTTATTTATGCATCTGTATCACTGAAGTGACACCAAAACCGAGTGACTAACCCACGACTATGACAAACAATAGGTAAGTAAGTACTGCTTGCTTACAGTGTAAATATTATGGAATTATGCAAATTTTTTTGCAGATGATTAGTTTGTTATTTTAAGTAGGTACGTGAAATTAATTCAAGCGTGAAGTTCGATGAGAATTTTATCGTAGGAACGTCAAGTGAAATATTTCCTTTCCAATATTATAGGACACCCCTTCCCTCGGTTGTGAGTAATAAGCCATTATATCAAGGAAATGGGATGCAGCATCCTCTTGAGTGATAATGCGATTACCGATCCGTTTGATAAACGTGGTATTTATGGCGGTATCGCGTAGTATTTTGTTATCTATAAAGCAAGTATACCCCGGAGGGTTAGGCAGAGATGAAACTGTCGTTGGAGCTGTGGTGGCCCAGTGGTATCGGCCCCAACTTACGAGTTTGTAGGTCGTGAGTTCGAACCCAGCCAGGCATTTTACTTTGTATATTTAATTTCATCACCACTGGTCTCTAAACGGTAAAGATACACATCGTGAGGAAACCGGCATGTCCTAGAAACAAAATTCGAAGACCTGTGACATTCACCAATCCGGGCCCGCGTGGTGGATTATAATTTCTCAGCGAGAGGAGGCCTATGACCCAGCAGTGCGAACATTTTAGGCTGATTATGTTATGCTATGTACAGACGTCAGCACATCAACCTACCCGAAACTGTAAAATTTTCCCAATCAACTTTAAACCTTATGCTTTAGCGATAAAGTTGAAAATCTATTAAACAAATTTGACAGATTGTAGTAGCTTGATATGCTGGCGTCTGTACCTTTAGTACCTACACTCCCAAAACATAAGTAAAACTTAATACAAGAAATTTTTGAAACCATGGCAAAAGATCTAAGATTTCGTCGACCAGAAACATCAACAGTCCCTAACTCCATAATAATTCTTGTTTCCACCACAATTCACAAAAATCAAACGATTGAAATTGAAGAAGCAAAATGCTGAACGTTCATAGACAACTTTGTATAATAAAATGAGACACAAAGTATAGAAAGTAGCATGTAAGTACAAGGGAATACTCTCAGAGGCGGCGCGGCGGTCTGCGGTCGCGACATTGTCGCTGGAAACAAAGGATTCCTTTAAATGTTGATTTAAGTCCTACTTTTAGTCTGCGCTAGTCAAATCGATACGATGCCAATGGTATTGATTCTGCAAAGAATACAATAAAACTAACTTAGCCAGAAAGTTAAACATGAGAAGCTTGCTTACGATGAAACACATCTATATGAAACTAGATGACTATAGAAAATAAAGAACAACAAATCATAATTATAGTTGGAAATCATGTCAGCCTATTTTTTCTTTTTCCAAAACCTACCTATTGATCGGTGCTACCAACTTAGTATAATTAAGCAAAGCTATTCATATTTGTAGGTATATTTGAGCCCAGTCAAACCAAGATGCATATTTTTTCGCTTGATCCACTTTCATGCATATCTTTTTAACTGAGTTACTTACAAACTAATCGTTTTGGTGTTATTTGACGTAGCTTATTAACTTTAGTGACTAATTTATGCCGCCAATATATCCTCTAATCAGCTGAATAGACATAATCCTATTGACAATGTGTCATCGTTACAATAACGGCTGTATAAACTATCACACTGTCATCTTGTGACAACATGTGCCGAGGACTTTGTAATTTCAATAGATAACTTCTTAATTAATTATTTTGTTTTGTCAAGCTGTCGTCTCCCATATGTGCTCCTGTGTCTAATTCTGTCCGTCCTGTGATTTACGAGTATATGTCTAGGCCGATTCCCGATCGCCATAACCAAAATTGGTTGTTTGATAAAATTGTAAGTCCAATATTCAAAGTATTTAGAACTAAAATAAAAACTATGAGCATGATCAGCCTAGAATGTTTCCACTGCTGGAACATAGGTGTTCTCTTCGAGAGGGAGTGGGCTGTAATCCACCACGCGGGCCCAAGGTGGGTTGGTCGATGTCAGATGTCTTCGAATTTTTGGTTCTAGGATATGCTGGTTTCCTAGCGATGTTTTCCATCACCATTTTGAGAACTGTGGTAATATAATTATTTATACGAAGTAAAGTGCCTGTCTGGGTTCGAACCTACGACCTACAACTCGGTAAGTCGGGGCCGTTACCACTGAGTCACCAGTGCTCCACGAAATTCTCGAAACGTACTGTAAGCGATCAATTAAAGATTTTATAAAAATATTAAGTAGTTTCCTGTTTCTGCCAGATCTTAGCCCTCGCCAATACACATAATTAGTTGCTCGGCAACTTCAGTCAGAACAACACCGACTGTTCCAATAATATCGATGAATAAATATCTTTAGTATTAAACCCTCTAGGCCGTAGTTTTGAGTATTAATTTATACACAATTTAAATGCTTTGGCCGCTCAGCCTCCTGCTTCCAATTTAAGGATCCTGCAAACAGGCGCAACGCGCGACGCGAATCGCGCGCGATCCAAAGGCACCGCTCGTTGCGCGACTTGCGGTGCCTTTGTGTCGCGCGATTTTATCGCAAGTCGCGCCTATTTGAAGGAGCCTTTAGGTTTGTGTTCGAGTATTGACCGCGAAAATGGCGTAACCTCGAGCCAATAACAAGTTACAATCAGACTCATTGTACATTGATCCGGACCACTCTTCTGTATGTAAATAAGTTCAAAGAGCAATGATGTCATTGCTTATCCATGTGTACTTCCTTACCTACGTCATAATTATAGCGTAATTTTATTCTTTTTACAAGCGACGACGTCAACCAGATTCGAACTAATCATTGATTACCTATGTAAAGATACGATCCAGGTGCCGTCAACCATTTGCATGTCAATTTGTCAAAACTGACATTTTATCTTGAAACATGCCAATCATTTGTGGGATTTCGATTTAAAAGAAACTAATTTATCATGTCGAATGATGAGTCATGTTATTTTAAAAATGTTCCTAATCTTGTATACCTAACAATCGCTTATTTATTTTTGTAACGGAAGTGGGATAGTCTTGACGATGACTGTATGTATAATGAGGAAAGCCTGCCTATGTACCTACTATAAAATGTTGGAAATACCTGACCAAAGGTTAGTTGTGGTTACACAATATCTGAAAGGGTTTTCTAAAAAAAACAGACTTTATGAACAACAAACTTTTCTACCTCTAACGACAGTTGTCTTAATCTACAATTATTGTGATTCCTGAATATAGCTATTTAAATCAGGCAAAGACAATAGATACAGTGAGATAGCCTTTTTTGTTTTTCCCAAAAATAAAAAAAAAACAAAAAATTACGTCGTCGATTAATCTTGAATGAATTGTTACTAAACTTTCCTCAAGATTTCACGCACGTTTGCAGTGAGTCATTTTTTAAATTTACATAACTCACACGTATTAGTGAATGAAGAATCACGGGATACACGAGTGATTTATTCATAGCACACCATTTACGTCTTCCATGAAAGAAGAGTCCTAAACAGATTTATGATTTATGTTATACAAGCAAAGTATGTATAATTATACAACATTGCAATTACCATGAGTAAGTCCATGAAATTTTCCAAAATTTATTATTTGGATTTCTATTATTTTAGAACATAGGTAATTTATTTTGTCGTATAAATTGTTCCTAATAATTATATTTATATAATTTAAAAAGATAACAGTCTTAAAATAACAATAATAATATGTACAAGTATTTTATATTATTTTAGAATTGAATATACTAAACTGGAAATACAAAAAAATCTGGAAAAGGGAGTCTTAATGCCCACGGATACCTACTGTAAATATTTTGGTCTAATTATTTAGATATTTCCTCTTTCGTCAATGTTTTGCTGTTGACCTTTCTAAGACGGGGCTTGTACGACCTATAAATCTGAACAGTTTACAGGATTGGTCAGGATTTATTGGCTAGAAGTAGATCTATACGAAAAAATATTAATCATAATCACTAGCAAAGTTTTTTCAAAAAATGCTCTCTAAGGAAACACATAAACAACGTTTCAGTGACTCGATTCGTCGGCGGCCACTGCGGTCTCTAGCTTAAAGCTATGTAGATGTACGGTTTCCTAGAAGAGGCATTTCTTAGAGAAGGCAAAGATTTAAATCGTTAGATTCGCTCTACTGCGTCAGAAGATAGTCGTGTTTTTGTTTCGTTTTGCCACCTCTGGCACACAATGACGCTGAGCACACTCAGTATAGACACTATCTCGCATGACTAAATACGGTAAAGGAAAATCTAGTTATTGCAATATTTGGGCAGTGGGGTTTGAATTTACGGAGTCAAAAACACTCGAAAACAAAAAACCGGGCAAGAGCGAGTCGGACTCGCGCACCGAGGGTTCCGTATCATAATATGTTTTTAAATTTTCATCGGCGAGGCCTATATTCGTTAGAGAATTTTAACACTGCGCACTGCAGTGTAGAATATTGCTGTTTTACTTAATACTAGGGATGACCCGATACGCCTTTTTGCCGATACGATACCGATACCGATACTCTTATAAAAATATCGGCGATACCGATACCGATGCCGATACGCTTACTGAATTCAAAAAGGAAGGTAGATTAAATAAAACACAATTAATTAATAGTTTTAGTAATCAAAATTAACATTTATAAGATTTTTATGGAATTATCAATTGTCGAAATTTCAAAGTGATGCCATATAGCACTTTTGTGTTTTGAAGTTGATATGACTACTATTTATTTTATTTGACTCAAACGACTAGTTATAAATGACATACAATACACAAACAATTACGATAATTATGTAATTCTTAATCTTATTTGCATGGAAAAATACTACGCGCAACAACATTCAACCTAACGAAATGGGATAGATGTGCGAGTCCAAAGGCCAAAGCGGGCGGGCGAAACAAAACACTGAATAAAGCGCGGGGTTTCCCCGAGCATAGTTAGTTCGTGCCTCGTTTGCAACGAAATAGACGGGACAACACGCGCGTTTACATTACATTTTTAAAGCGCGAAATTTGAAAAGTATCGTTGAATCGGTCATAAAAATATCGCCGGTACCGATATATCGGCAAACCTGAAGTATCGCCGATATATCGTATCGGTATCGGTATCGGATGCATCCCTACTTAATACCTACAGTATATTATATATTATTTTATTAACTATGATCGGGTGGTTAGATATGTCTTACTTTGCTTACATGCTTGTCAAAAATCTATCGGTTTAAACTTATTTACATCCACCAACACAACGCAACTGTGTGTTCATCTGTGTGGACGCGTACCTAGGCACAGTCCCTCACTATAACTTTTTCAGCATCTTTAGTTGTAAAGGTGGTTGGCAGAACCAAGCCCCCCGCTTACATTTCCAAAAATAAATAAGTACTAGGAAGAACAAGGATGTACTTAATACTAAAATGTAATTTCAATGACATTGATGTTGTGTTATGTACCTAGGTAATCAATCATTCTAGTAGTTAATAGGAAATGGCCCGGGAAATCTAAACGTCAATGCTGCCGATGGACTTCTGCCAAGGAATGACGTTTGTAACTATTTTTACTACCAATGGGAGTAGAGTACTAATATTAAAAACAGAAAATATTTAATATTTTGTGTTACGTTTTCACGCTAAAAAGGCTTAACAGATTTGGATGACATTGGGTAGATCATGCCCTGGATTAGGACATAGTATTTTTATCCCGATATTCCCGCAGGATCGAGACTTATGCGGTTAAAACCGCGGGGCGCAGCTAGTTATTGATAATATATTTATTTCACAAATTCACAATAATACATAAATATTATTATGAAATAGCCGATATAGCTCGAATAATTGCCAAACTTAAGTGGCAGTGGGCGGGGCACATTGCTAGCAGAACACATAGCCGATGGGGCCGAAAGGATCTGGAGTGGCGACCGCGTACCGGAAGACGTAGCGTTGGAAGGCCTCCCACAGCATGGACCGGCGACCTTGTGAAGGCCGCAGGAACCCGTTGAATGCGAGAAGCACAGAACCGGCCGAAGTAGAGGTGCTTGGGGGAGATCTATGTCCACCAGTGGACGTCTTTCGGCTGAAATGATGATGATGATTGTGAAATAAAATTACTTAAGCTGGTGAAATGTAGTACTATAGGAACACCTCTGCTTATCCCTTCGGGGAAAAACAAGCGTGAGTTTATGTCACAGCTTTATGTCACAGGCTTATGTCACAGGTTTATGTCACAGGCTTGCGCTTGGCTTGCTTGGCACTTATGTATAGATGATTTTTCAGCGACAGTTTTCAGCAAGCACCTAAAGCAACTTAAAGACTACCCTTTGATGTTAATGTGAACTCGATAATCCTCACATTAACTTAAGTGCGTTAATTAATGTCAAGTAATAAAAATATATTGTTTTAATATGTCGAAATGTGGCTGTTCTAGGTACCTATACATCTTAACCCTTCGGAGTAACAACCTGCGTGATGTTATGTAATCACGAGAGTGTTCCTAGCACTTGGAAAATCCCGAATTGTTGAGCATTACACAACAAGAACAATTGAGCAGTTGGAAAAACTGAACAATACGATTAAAAAATCCAAAAGTGCACAACTCATAATGCTCATTTGACCGTATAAAAAACCATAGATATATATATTAGTTAGTTTTTTATTAATTATAATTAAACTACTTTCAATAAAAGAGCCATTTTCAATAGGGTTCTTACTAGGGGCGAAACGAATCTTTAAAAAAAATTGACTCAATTAATTGAGTTTTTCGCAAGCTACAATGTTTTCAGGTTTCACACTTGATTGACGAGAATTTTTTTAGCAATAATTTGATGTTTTTTTTTCGTTTCTATTGCATTAAATCAATTTTTGAAAAGTACAGAATCAAATTCCATTAAATTATCTATACAATGGTTAAGTAGTTACGTTAAGTAGTTTCTGTGTACTAGCAGGAGTATAACAACAGAAACAGTAGCAGAAAAAAGGTAAAAAAAAATTCAATCGTAAAGTACCCTCTAATGCTTCGCATTATGAGTCGTGCAAAATAGGAAACTGGCTTATCTACTGAATGTGATTTTTTCTATGAAAGAATATGTAGCTTTTACACAGAATATTCTGATATAACTTTTTGCTGATGCTCGTTTCCCAGGTTTAAAATAAGAATAGGCCTATCATAAAAATCTATTAATTCTCTTTCGAAATTATATTTTAATAGGTATCATTTGCAGTTTTTTTTCGCCTAAAAATGTTTATCTATTTTTAAGTTGAAAATATTTATTTCAAAAGTCTGTGAAATCACATTTCTATATTTGAAAAAAAAAATGTAGATACATAGGATACGGGATTTTTTTTTTTGGTTGACAAGAAACATTTAAAGAAACAATGGGTAGTAATGAAAGCTCCGACAAAAAAAATTTAATTGTCCTTACTTAAAATATTAAATCTACTGCCCAAAATACTAACTTTCCGACTACTTTTGTCCGAATAAAAATGACGAAACGACCGAATGAGATACTTAAATCTTCGAAAAATAAACATGCTCGAAAAATAAACATTATTGCTATATATACTTTTCTACCAGCTTAAATAACGTTCTACTGAAAACTATGAGTCTCTAATCAATCACTAATTCTCATACGCTCGCTCTTGCATTCTATGTCGACGAAGCCCCGTTTCGTGGGCTATTTCTATGTAAAGAAGGGTTTAAAGTAACCTAACCAAACCTAAGCTCGGGGTGGGCACCCCGAGCTCGTTCATAAATACGTTGTCGGAAACTTAGTATTTTTGTCGGAAGTTTAGTATTTTTGTTTGACCACAGATCGCCGGAAGTTAATTTGTTTTTCGGAAGCAATATTATTTTCCAAAAACAATTACAGACCCTATGGCCGGTTGTACCTACTCGTTTGACGCACTAGCTACTATAAGCTAGTGCGTCTGAATTTCACCCCTAAACTCTTATCATTGGAAATTCCAATTGAAAACTCACAATATATATATATACGCTCGGCGTGTACTCATGCGCAGTCTCTGCCAACGCCGCGTATAAAGCAAGCGTCAGTCTTGAATATTACCCCGCGCAGTCCACACGCGCTTCAAAATTAGCAATTAATTAACAGTGATATAATATTGAGTTTCGAACGACATAAATAAAACAGTGTTGTGCTTTGTGACGTCAATAGAAACTTGTTTATTTCCGACTGCGATTTAAAAAGAGCGACAAGGTGTGTATAATGTTCATTTGATGGTGTCTGGGATATTGTGTTAATAATAATTTTAAAAGGATAGCAGTTTCAGGCTGTAATTGTGTGTTTTTTTTTAAGTATACTTGACAAAATATTGGAATAAAGGAAGGTAAAAATAAGGTTATAACTTAAGAAAGTATTCTCTATAATTAAACAGCGTATCGATGTATTTAATTAAATCACAAGCATTATTGTGTACTCAGATAACTGTTAAAATAACCACGTTTTGTTACTGTCCATTTGTTTACACGGTTAATCTCAATATTCAAGAATTTATCGTACGGTATTACCAAGGAAAAATGTGTTAAATTCAATTGCTATCAGAAATCATTAGTAAGTGACTAATGAGATAAACTGCTTATAATGGCTTTTAAATAGCAAAGAATGAATTGGTCACAAACGCGTTGATTCTGTAATTAGTATTATAATTAATTTTAGGGTAGTTAGCTTATGAATTAAAATATTTTTACTTTCTGTTAACTGATAAGACACTGAGATGCTTCATAAAACAAAGAAATATTTCTCAGATCATGGATGCATCCATAATGTTGTCAATATCATCGTGTTGGTCAATCAAAACCGGCTTCTCTATAAGAATTTTACAACTCGTTGGCGGATAACCCGAACGAAATGCCAACAGTGAGCTAAGTTGAGAATAAAATTAAAATTCAATCCAGCTTTGAGGTCGCCAATGACACTACAAAAATACTAATGAGACAGTACATCACAGTCCCGTCATCTAAGTCTATAGTACAAAACATGTGAACCGATTAACAAAACAGTCTGTATGTAAACATAATCTTTTTTGTTGACAAACAAAACAAGTCTGTTAGAATTGCCACGTCCAAATTTCGTCACACCTAGCTACGTACTGTTTTCTTGCTAACAAGCACTCAAACACAGCATCAATAATTAGGTCCGCCCACGTTTCCGCGTTGAAGTTGAAGGCTACTTAATAAGTTTCCTGACATTTTGCTTTTTTATTTTTTTACAGATGCATACGCTTATTGTACTACTTATTGTGATAATTTGTATGGGAGAAGTATACCCTAGACACGTCTTAGAAGAAATTAACGACCCCGATTTGCTGTCGCCTGACCAGAACGACGGAATCAGAAAGCACACATCGGATCAAAATAGACATCGGCGAAGGAGGTGGCAGGCGAACTACGGTAGTTACGATTATCCTCTTCCACCCCCGCATTATTATTCGGAGAGAAGGGACTATGATCGTAATCAGCAAGACCTCTTACCACAGATTGTGAAATTACTTGAAGAGATTTCGGCCTACGTCAGAAGGCCTCAGCCACCGCCGCCACCACAGGCTATTTACGTTCCCTATCCGGTACCTTACCCTGTTCCACAGTATACTTCTTGTTCAGAAAACACAACGAAGAAACCATCTATTCACACCAGATTCCCAGAGATGGAGGACACAAACCAAAATTGGGGATTCGTCACTGATCAAAAAGATGAAACAGATGATTTACCTGATTCAAGACCTATCTCCTTCGATCCGATCAAACCGTTGCGACCTATGATGCGACCAGCACCTAAAGTTGAGCATGGCAGTTCTTCGGGAGAAGTAAGTAGTCCCTTGTTATTCCCGTAAACAAAAATAGATAAGGAGGTAATTACGTTCTCTCATCACCGATACTAATCAAAGATTAATTTTACTGGTGTTGTATGAAGAATACTCCGAATTTATTAACATTTCCTCAACTAGACCTTCAATACAGCTAAACAAATACTTGCGACTGGTTGTTCTCAAGATTTTTATGGTCTAAGTATATATAAATTCTCGAACCACGTTACGTAATATGTTTACATTATTTTAAACATCTTTGATCATTTAGTTTATAAATTTTTAATGAAAATCAATGTTATTATCAGCAGTGGAGCAGTAAACGAAGTCTGCTATCCAGTTATTTACGCGTGGTTCCACTTTCTGATTTCGTGCGCACAAGCCGGCAATTCCTGCAGATGACAACTTATCAGTGTCGTGTTTAATATTGTTATCTTCTTTTGCAGAGCCAGCCTCCATCTACTCCAGCTCCGCAATTCAATGACCAGTCCGGGACTGGGGCGTTAAGGACACCAATCAATTGTAACGCTGCTATTGTTTTGTGTTGTGCTGATAGCAAATCACAACAGTTGTGCTTCAATGGGTACGGGTGTGGTACCTCATACGACAGTGGAAACGCCTGCAGCCAAGCCTCAATACAAAATGCTGTAGATTCCATCAAGTATACTTTCTCGCCCGTGCAGTGAGTCCTTGTAACCTGTGTGTAGTCCTTGTAATTTATATGAAAAGTCATTGTCAGTAGCAGGTGGCGTTTTATAGTTTCTGCCTACCCCCATGAGGGGAAGGTGTGAGTTTGTGTATGTCATTATCAGTATTGTCGAAACCGCGCCAGTGGTTTTTATGTTAATATTTGTTGTACTTGTAATTGTTTACAATAATTGTTTATTAACTTCCAAAGCCTATTGATGTAAGTGAAGTAAGAAATTTCTTCTTTTTTGGCAGCTTCTGTTACACGAAGTACATTTTTTGATTATCAATGATTGTTTATACATTCTATCCCTTGGTTTCTGGAAACCGTTTCCATTTAAGAAAAATGTCACGTGATTCGATTGCCTATGTATGTTTATTTTGGAAAATCAGTCACAACAGCTTACTTACATAATTATATGAAATTAAATAATTATTATCACTTGTTATAATATATCAGTACCTACCTACTGATTATAAGTGTCATGATCAGGTTTCCAGAAACCGGGTATGATTGTCTTAGATTATAGAATGCTACAGTTTACGTTCAAATGTATTTTATTTAAGAATGTATTTATGTTGCATGTTCTTTTATAAAGTTGGTGTATTCACATTTGTAACCTCGTCAGGCTTGGAGGAATTACAATTTAGTTTTTATTGAAACCAACTGAATAAAATATTGACCGGATTCTTTATTAACAATGTAGATTAAAATGAGTAAATCTCACTATGTTCAGTTGACTTTTTAGTAAGGATATTCGACATAAATAACATGTTATTTGAGACCAATTAGTAGAAAACGTAACTTTATTCCTTATTACATAAGACCTTAAAGTAAACCACCTATAAACAATAATAATAAAATGAAACTAATCTCTTAACAGAACACAGTAATATGTAGTATTTGAAACTAAAATACTTTTCGATGCCATATTTAATTAAATATCGTTCCTGCCTACATAAATAAATATGATTTTAAATAATATTACAGACTGTTGCGCACTATTCTGGGGAATTGGTCATAAATAATTGTATTTTATACTTTACTGAAAATTAAATAAGCTAGAAAAATTACTATAAATAATGTCTTGCCGGAAGTAAATGATAATCGTAGATATTGATACCTATCCTGTATACCATTTTGGTCCAAATAAAGTAAAATAGATATACAATATTATGAATATATTATACATGAATATGTTCCTTGGCAGCTCTGGACAGAGAGAGGTGGAAAGAGAGTAGGCAGGCCTTTGCCCGTTAGAGGGAAATAAACTTCTAATAAAAAAATTAAAAAAACTGTATCTAAACGCTAACGCACACGTTATTGTTTCTGACCCAATAAATTAAGACCAATCGAGATTTTAGTTGCCAGTCAGTTTAGTGTTTAACAGTCCAACAGCATTTAAGTGTATTAATTTTTTTGTTAGTCTATTTTAATGGCGGCTTAGCTATATAATAATAGCAATCGAATAAGTGTTTCCTAGTCTGTATTTTAGTATTAGTGTTTCTAAGTAACAAATAAAAAAAAGTAACACAACTTTTTGGTATTATTACAGTGTAACTAAAAACCTAAGAACAAACTGCAAACAAAATTGCTTTGTATCACAAATCATTCACCACTCACAATCAATCATCAAGGAGGCAATGACCTGTCAATAGTTTTGTACTTTAAAAATCTTCAGTTTTTTTAACACCTCAATATCGAAAAAATTAGTTTCGTAATGTTTGATAATTTATAAGATGACTAACAGACTATCACTTCAAAAGTATGATGAGCATACCTTTTATGTGTGCTAATCCCGAATCATTTTGCCAAGCATAGTGATTATGAAAATATTCAAATTGCAGTCGTTTAGTTCGGTAATGAACATTAAGCACGATATCCACTAGCAAAATGTTAGTGAACAAGTTGACAGTATTAGGGTGAATTCATGTAGATCGTTGATAGCCGGCGCGGGGCGTCGATATGCCTGTGTTTCTCAGCGCCTACAAACGCTGCCGCTGGTTGCCAACGCTAGTCGGCGCAGGCCATTTTCATACTTTTTGCCAAATCAGCGCGAACCGTCACAGATAAGCGCCGACAAGTTCCTATCGGATCATTCGGCACCAGCGTTGACAACCAGTGCTTGTCGGCGCTAGCATATTGGCGCCACTTATCAGCGTTCTACATGAATACAGATTGTTTGCGAATGATTAAATTCCACTTCTTGCAGCCTGTGGAAGGTGTAATTGAAATAACTGTATTATATTTTGCAATGGGTGGTCCCATTGAAAAAAAAATCAATTGTATTCATGTAGAAAACATAACAAAAAATCTGCTGCCCCATAATATCTACATATTATTTAGATTCGTATTACCCGACAAAATGTACGGAACAGTTGTTTTTCTCTCTATTGCCCGTTGTGTCTCGGTACCGCCTGATTGTCATCGTTCATTCGTTATTTTCTCGAACATAACCTCAAAATATTAAGTGGGTAAATGGCAAATAAATACGAATTGCGGGAATCCATGTAAAAAATAGTTAGCAATATAGGAGAGGCATTAAATTCTCCTCCAAATACACTAGGTTTGGTTGTGACAGCGGACTTTTCTTTTGGTACAGGGCGCGCCCTATATTTGATGGCATTCTCCTTTTAGATTGGCTAATTAAAATATTAGTCATACTATCGACACAAAGAAGAAGACTGAAAGAAGATGACTCACGATCTTGAATGAACCAACATTTGTATTCATTTTGCTATACAACACTCATCTTCATTATCGCCTTCGATAATACAAACAGTTACGCTGGTGTATATAGCGTCATTGTAACGGTGTCCTATAGAGATAACGGTTAACTATTACTGCACCGCCCGCCACCGCTATCAGCAAGGTAACGCAGCCGACATGGTTTTTACAGCATCGTCATAATCAGCCTATAACGTTCCCACTACTGGCACACTGGCGTCCTGTCTGTGAGAGGAAGTGGGCCATAACCCACCATGCGGGCCCGGCCGGTGCGGGATGGCGGATGTCACATGTTTTCGAATTTTTGGTTCTAGGACATGCTGGTTTACTCAGGATGTTTTAATTCACCGTTTTAAGAGCAATGGTGATGAAATTTAATACAATATGGACATGTCTGCCGCTTTGGACATGAGCAGGGGCTTCTTGCTAAGTACTATTAGCCGCACGGGTCGATCGATCAGGTTACGCTACGCTTACCGCGGTTGGCCCGTGGATGGGTGACCGTCTTTACATACCAAGACCCCTCCGTGCCTCGGAAAGTTAAGCCGTTGGTCCCGGCTCTCATTCGTATATCTTTGATAGTCGTTTCAGGTCGTCAGAAGCCCGAAAATCTGACAACCAGTCTTACCAAGGGGTATCGTATTACCCACTAACTGGGTTGTGGAGGTCAGATAGACAGTCGCTCCATTTAAAATACTGGTATTCAGCTGCCTTCGTTTAGACTAACCATAAACTATATATAATGTTATTGACAGTGGTTGAAATTTATTGAAAGACTGTAATTCTCATATCTAGGTGTGGGACGTTCTAGTAGGTACATGAAATTTTCTATCGTGACTTGAGTCATAGCATAGTGGAGCTAATGATGTATAATAAATTTTATACTCGGTAACTGACTTCTGTTAAAATTAATGAGACGTCTTATTTAATACATCATTAAACAAAAAATCCAAGGTATTCATTTTTATCCTATTAGTTAAACATTATTTTGATGAATTTTATTAACTTGAATTGGAGCTCGACTGATTCGCCATCTCTTTCACTTCATTTTGTCACTTGGCTAAAAAAGAAACCTTTTTTCTAGCCCAGTTTACAAAAAGACTGTTACTTTATAAAATAAATGTTATTTTATTCTATAATTAAAATTTTTAGGTTGCAATAACCGCAAAGGAAGATCCGAAATTTTTTGCACCGTTGGCTGTTCCCATTGTTATCGGAAGGTTGATCGATGAGGTGTGTCCATTCTTTGCAATTCCTTTATGTTATCCCGAAGCAGGTTTCAGACCGGTTCATCGACCTAAAATGCCATGGACGGGCATTGCTATAGGAATCTTGTGCGGAATTTTGATCGACTCGAGACTCCATAGGTACCTATTTGGATTTTGTAAATTTTCTGTATAATTAAGACGTTGTTTTATAGCAATCATGGACGCATTTTTCTTACTTTCTGTACGAGCATCGCTGAGTTTTTACCTTAATAAGCACTTGCAAAATCGCCGATATTTGTTTATATTTACTGAATAGGCTTTCGCAACCACCACAAGTAGGTAACCTACTTTATGCATGTATATTTATTTTAAATATTTTTATTTATAAATCGGTCAATCAATAACACACAACAGTGACTTTATTTGTCTGTAAGTATTCCGTAGCGTTTGAACGCCACACACAAGGTGGGCCGATGACCTGGTGAAGGCCGCAGGAATCCGCTGGATGCGAGAAGCACAGAACCGGTTGAAGTGGCGGTGCTTGGGGGAGGCCTAAGTCCAGTATTGGACGTCTTTCGGCTGAAATGATGATGATGATGAAGTATTCCGTGTGATTTGTCCTTATCAGCAACATACACACCACCACCTCTCTGTGGACGGACAAACTGCCCGTACACTTTCAGTTCCGTTAGCTACTGCCTACTGCTATAAAATTAATCCAAGTAAATGACAATGCAATAAAGAATATATTATTATCTATGTTCCTGCTAATTAAAGAACATGTATAATTAAACCCGTGTCGTTATTGCGGTTGAATTATCCTACAACTCGCATTGGTTTTCCATACCACGTCCAAGGCGAAAAATTAATATGTTTCAATAGAACTAATTAGATTACTGCAGAAACTCCTGCATGTCATTTTAACGTTGTTAATTACAATAACATAACGTCACGCCTATATTTGTCACCTACCACCCACATTTCACAAGTTATGCTTAAATCACATATAAGAGAGCGCGAGCCTACTCCTATCACCCGAGCACAAATCCAGACTGGGCTGCTACTGAGAAATTTCATATAGAAAAACCCAATAATTTAACACTTTTCTCGACTCGGAAATTGAGCCCAGGAATAGGACGCGCTTGTGACCACTACGCCAATGACGCAGGCAGGTTAATTACCTGCTATTGTACTGCTATGTACTGCTACGTAAGAATTAGGAGAAATTATTGTTATTTGCTCAACTGTCACTAATGAGACACAATTGCTTTTTCTAGTTGAAGGGTGCATAAGGGAAAAGTGATAGTACTAGTAAGTACCAAGTTTTTTTTACTGGGTTCTTCTTTCATTCTTGTCTTTCATTGAATGTTAGCGGTTAAGAGAGTATGTCATGGATTCTCAAATGTCTCGTTGGTGCATGATGGTGGCATGTGTGTTGGATCATTAAGTTCCCTTCAAAATGGTTGAGCTGAATAGTGCTGATACATACGTCATGTGCGGATGTTTTGTTTTTGTCTTTTTTATTACAGACGCTTTTAACGTGCACGTCTTTCTACATCGTTCTCACATGTTTCATTTCAACATGAATAATGTAACCAATATTTTGTAACAATTCTATGATTTAAAAGAGTGTCCGTGGAGTATCTTGCCCGTTCTTCTACATAAGTACTTACTACGTTTTGGAATGGGCAACTAGCTTCATCTTGGATTGGCCGCCCCCTTGAAAGTCAAAAGTGCCTGTAATTGGTTTATTTGAAATAGGTAAATGCTTTGAGTTTGATTTGAAACCGCCGAAAAAGTATCTAAAAATAAATTTTGAACAATCCAACAATAAACTTCCGCGTATTCCAATCCCATTCGTCCGGAGGGAGACTAAAATAAAAAGTTTTAAGTGCTTTTATTCATCACGTAAAAGTTAAACTTTTCCTATGGGAAAATCACAGGATGGTCGACATCGTAAAACATGACGTTTGATTCAATTGCTATGGGGTTCCCATCGTCTATTACTGTCAGGAAGGAATGAAGATTAAAGTCTGGTTCACACAGTGCGATTTAATTGCCAGTGGCAGACTTGTTGTTAAAACATTATTTTCACCTTTACTTGTATTTTGTGCTTCATGAACTGTGTCCAAATAAACGTAATTCTTTTTTTCTGTTTCTCCTTCTCTTTCTCTATTTATTTCTTTTTCTCTTTTTTTCAATGCGTTGAAGCAACAATAAAAGTTGCACCGACTAAACTGTGTTTTTACGATCTATGTCAGTTTGTATGCCACAGTTAGAAAGTTGCATCGTGTAAATGAGGCGTAGCTTTTTGAACGGGTTCGCTATCTCACTTGCGTTGCAATGTGTCATCCTTTTCTGTGCCAGGGCCAGCAGCCAGCAAGTTCATTGTTTGGAAGGCACGCGTCGTGTTAAGGTCACTTCGTCGTGTTAATGACACCCATTTTTATGAACTGGAGCAGGTAATGTTAGTCATTTTCCCCCTGGTAATCGCGTTATGACGTGTAGGTAGACAGAAGCCAAGAGTAATTGACTCAAGGCTCCTGCAAACAGGCGCGACGCGCGACGCGAATTGCGCGCGACACAAAGGCACCGCTCGTTGCGCGAGTTGCGGTGCCTTTGTGTCGCGTGTCGTGTCGCGCCTGTTTGAAGGAGCCTTCATTCTGCAGAATGAGCTGTCATCTGTTGAATTTCTTTTGAACATAAATTACGCGACTCATTTTGTGCGACCGTGTACTAGAGTATAAGTGATTGACTTCTGTTAATTATAGGACTTGACCTAAAGGAATTAACAAGATTAGAGGTCAAGGTTAAACCGCTTTATCGTAATTAGTTTCCGTGTTTTAGACCAGCACCCTAATTGTTTAACATACTATTTATCTCAATCTGAATCGTTTCGAAGGATATTGCTAATCCATTGCTTCATATGTTTGAAAAATGTGTCTACTCAACAACGTAAATAACGCAATGAATGTTGAAGAACTGTCAACAGGAAAACCATTGCTTCTGATAGTGTGTACGCAATCACCCCGGTATTTACAACCATTCGAGACGCTTCCTAGTCGAAAATTACTCATTTTTGGTTACCTCATTTGCATGGTCTCCGACCGCGAATAGCCGTCGGAAGAATAGTGATCGTCTATTTGGTCTAACTGTCAACATTATCGGGTTACGGATTTGTAAACGGCGCGGCCGCGGCGCGGCGGCGCTTCGGCACGGAAGCGTATCGAATGTTTGTGAATACATTATCTGCATTCGCGATTTATTTGCCAAAATTGTAAACAAATATGAGTTTATGGAAAAATAACTTTAAATATTAGACAATAAAGTTCAGTTTACGCTACAACTTCAGGCATTTTTATAACTTTTTCAATAGTGCTAGTCACTCTGAAATCAACTTAATTAGCATGAAAATAAAGTTGATAATTGTTTAACTTGAAATAATATTAATTTGAAACACAAGTTTAAATAGACTTTAGCTATGCTGACTAGCGCATATCGCCACCTTTTTGAAGTGCAACTGCTATTAGTCTAGTCAGATCTTGTCAATTTGAAGGCTTATGGAAAGTTTTTCTACATTTAGGTCTTGAATTAAAAGCAGTTCTTGTGTTTTATATACCTGTGTTGTTCCACTGCTGGGCCAGAATTTCCCAGAACTTTCCACTGTTCCTTGTGTGTTGCCATCTCCAGCCAAAAACATGTAAGTCTAGATGCGTTTACGGGAAATTGCGTTTACGGGTAATCACGCTAGCGTTTCTCGGCGACAACGCCTGTTTTCTGGCACCCACTGTGTCGAATCTGACCCATTTGCCTTTTTTTAGCTTATCATTACGAAATAAGACCCGACCCTTTTCGGAAACTCCTGTCAAATAATCATTATTATCAAGCATGGTTAACTAAGCGTGGGTACAAATATCTACTGCGAAAAGCCTTTTTTTTATTTTTCGTTTCAAATTAATTGCCATCCTTTTTCATTCTGTCGGCTTATTTAGCATGTCCTATTAACAATTCTGGAATAGTGAGAATTGCTTCGTAATTTATTCCCGAATTTGCTTATAATTTATTGAAGCTTAAATTCGCTGCGAATATCTTTAAGAGAATAAATTGAGTTTTTGTACCACATTGATTGCTTTTTAACGACCATAGTAACTGTATTGCTAAACATTTGGAACGTGTGATGGTGCGTATTTTATAAGTACTTACCTACTACATAAATAGGTTGCATTTTATGTAGGTACGAGGAAATAAAGTCATAAGTCAAAGCATTTATTTCAAATGGGTATTTAAAAGGCACTTTTGAACGTCAAAAACTGAAGGAATTTGAATGAATGAAATGTGCCCTACATTTCATCCAAAGTCCTTTAGTAATTTTTGCGTGATTGAGTAACAAACATCGTCCTCTTAACATCTATGTTATGAATGAACGCGTGGTACAACGATTCAAGTCCATCAACCGCCTACGATTCGCGAGTCAGTACCTACTTCCGTGATCCGTGGGAGGTTATTGTTCTACCTTCAATATCTAGTCCTACTTTTCACTTTTATAATATTGGTAGGATAAATAATAAATATTATACAAGGTGGCAGGTACATCGACGCGCAACCTGTCACCATGGATTCAATAGGTATATGATTCTGAACCCCATGCTTTGTTATTTTTCATCGGTCATTATTTTTTTTTAATGTAATTGTTTCATACATTTTGACCGCGTAGGTATTGCACTTTCCTGTGAAACATTTTTTTTTGATAACTCACGAAACATTTCTACGCCTCTACGGGTCTAGAATTATGTGCTGAATTTATGGTTTCAGTTTGCGCGTCGATCCCTGATCCCTGTCACCCTGTATTTAATTATAATATTTTATAGTAGGATAGTTCGGTCTATTGGTTTGAGTTTGTCATACAGGATACCTATGTGCCTTTCTGTATTGCTTTTATCAACCGTTTTAATTAACGAGCGGACGATTCAATTTAAATTTGCCTGATTTACCACAGTCTATTCAATCTGACGTACCTCAATAAATATAAATAATAGTGGCGCCATGCAAAGCTAAATTTTACGACTGAAGACCCATTAAATGCTCTAGGTATTCAAGAAAATTATTATCAACAAAGTATGCTTCTGAATCTGACTAATTGACCATAACTATATGAACCTGTTGAGAATGAATATTACCCTTATCACCACGTTTGGTAAGCGGAATGATAATTACCAAATGTTTTTTTTTTCCTTTTTTGGAAAACTGAGCCGATGTCGACTAAATACCAAATGTCAGTCTCCAACCATGAAGTGGATGAAAAGTTAATAATAAAAGACGTTTTTTTAAAAATGATGCAATGAGGATAAAACGTAGGTATTACTCTGCTAATAATCTTACATAACTTGTTGAACAAGATCTGGGCTATCTCAAAGAATTATAGATTGGCACTAAGGATTTTCTCCAACCAAAATAATATATTTTTATATTGCAACATGTAGGTATGTAGGTACCTACTACATGTCCACAAGACAACTTTAATCAACACAAACTGGCACCCCGATTAAAAAATAAGAGGTTTTTATATCGATACGTCATTTTTATCACTCGTACTTTGCCGGTAAAAGGAAGTTTCCAAAAGATGTATCGAATAGTGTTTGATGCTTCATTGGAAGATAACGCGATTTGTAAAAAGAATTTGGAAATGGCGGTAGCTATTCTCAAATGGAAGGCAACTTGAAGAAGACACTGAATTCAGGCGGATGCACGAGGTAGAAAACTGGGTGGGCGCGGCTAGAAAGGAAATGAATAATATTAGTATATTTTAAGTCATAGAAATAAAACTAAAAGATTCGGCTTTACTCCGTGACTGTACTAATGATGAAATTGGGCAGTGGGTCCAGTTGAGTGATCCCGTGGGTCCAGTTCGAGTGGGTCCAGTTGACCAAAGACTCGTAGGTACTCTTGCAGTCGACGGTGATTAGCTAAGTTAAAATTATTTTGCGTGTGATAACAGTATATTTTTATTTTCTATTATCATCATCAGCCAACAGCAGTCCACTACTGAACATAGGCCTCTCCTATCGCACGCCATTCAACTCGATTTTCGGCAATTCTCATACAGCTACTACCAGCCAACCTGCGGAGATCGTCGCTCCACCTAGCCTGAGGGCGTTCTTCCTAACGTTCGCTAGGATTCGCGGTCTGCACTTAGGAACACGTTTTCCCCAACGATCATCGGTTCTACGGCTAATATAACCAGCCCACGGGCCCATTGCTACTTCAGCTATCTTATTCTGTGAGCTATGTTGACAACTTTGGTTCTCTGCCGGATCACCTCGTGCAAAACTCTAAATTAACATGTGACTTCCAGTTATTAAAGAGTGCCTTGGGCGTCATCCGCCAAAATAAACAGTTCCAATGAATACAATTTAAATCTGTCACATCCAATCAATCCTTGTTCGCCAAAGCACTTGATTGTATCAACAACGATTTCAATTGTTGCAGGTATTTTATGGATCGTTTTCAACAATGTTGTGCCATATAAACTGGTTGTGAGATGAATGACCCTGTCGTTATTGTGACCACTTACTGATGTCATGTCCCAAACAAAAAAGAAGACGTAGTCGCCAACAATGTCAATAAGAACTAAACAAGGGGTTTATTTATAAACGTTGTTTAAAGTTAAGAGACGTTTAAAAATTAACCATACAGTTTTTTAAACGTATCTTAACTCTCGCTAATCACTTTAAGCAACGTATATAAATAAAGGGGCTTAAGTGGACAATCGTACAAACAAAAATCGTGCATCATACTTTTTTGCACTTGAGAACCAAATGGAGAATTAAATAAGTATGGGCGTAGAAGGCCCATAAACAAAAAAATAAGTTTACGCAATATTTATATTGCGCAATACGATTGAGTCAACCCTTGCATTTAAACGGTCCAATTTTTTCACGCAATAACATTTTAATGTGCGCAATATGTGTGTATTCAATTCACGTGAGCAAGACCTGCGTAATACTCATCTACGGTGCAATAAAAATTAAACTCGCTCAAAATTTTGTTCAATCATTGCGCAATCTTTCCTCTCACCGAGAGGAGGCCTCTGTCCCAGCAGTGGGAACATAATAGGCTGATTATGATAGTCAAAAACAGTGCGCAATTCTTAAGTTATGCAATATAATATCGATCGTAACAGTACAATATTGTTTAATATATAATTATATACATAGAAGAGAAGTTACAGAACAAATATTTCAATTTAATGTCGTTTATAAATATAGGCTTCAAGCACTTTATGAACGTCAACAGTAACAAGGCAGTCCACAAATCTTCCACCCTTCACTTCTTCAGATACTATGAAGCGAATCTCAAATAATTGGTACTCCAATTTGCGAAATAAAACAAGAGAGTTCAATTTGGCGCGCCATTTTCCAAGTTTCCTGAAGCTACTATTGGATTCCACTTTTAATGGAAAGTAAGCATTCAAATAAAAATAATCAGCCACCTCAGACTGGGTCTAATAGGTTTTGAAGTTTTGTTTGGGACCATAGCATAGCATATCAGCCTATATTGTTTCCACTGCACGGACAAAAAGCTCCTTCCTGTGAAAGGGAGTGGGCCAAAATACACCACGCGGACCCACAATGTGGGTTAGTGAATGTCACATATCTTCGATTTTTTTTTGTTTCTAGGACATGCCGGTTTCCTCACGATGTTTTCCTTCATCCTTTTGACTGTCTGGAACCATTTGACCATTTTTTCGCGGTTATAATGGAGCAAGTTATTCAGTTTGATGGACTGTAGGTTAGGGTGTCCCGTTCATGTATGGGGGAAAAAAAATTAAGCTACGGCTACGCAAGAAGTATCAAAAGTTGCGTTTTGACACATATATTACGATTATTATAAAATTTAATTAGATATCCGGCATCTTGAGGCCTCTACCAGTCCTTGAAGTTTTTCAAATTTGCTATTTTTAGGGGTTCCTAATATAAACTATAAATCATACAAAAATAACATTTAAATGGTTTTTATTAAATTTAAGGGTACAACAATGAGTTAAAGCAAGGTTTAAAATAGTTGAAAGACAAAATAATCAATGGCAACTTTAAAAACGGAACTGGTTTTTGTGACCAAAATTAGGCATTTCTGAGCGAGATTTTAATCTGTTCCTAATAAAACCATCCCGAGCTGTAGCGTCCGTGACGCTTTGAGAAGCCTCCGTCACTAGTTTTACACATCTTTCCACTGACTGTGTCAGTCCGCGTTTTTCTTTTTTTCATTGCACTCCGTAGGTATAATCAAAGAGATTGGCATTGGATTTGGATTGGATTGATTGGTATTTTACACAGACAAAAAAAAAAAAACAGCATGACGTGTGCAATTCACACGTGGTAGAAGTGAAACCTTCAAAAATACTGTATAATGCTTCCTATCTCATTTTCTCCCATGTTAAATCTTATGAATTTACATGTCTCTAAAAAAACAACATGTAAAAACTGTCGCTTTTTCGTGTCTTAAACTTTCAAATCACAACGATGCTTAAAGAACATCCTGTTGATTCTGATCCAGATTCTGATTCTGATCCAGATTCTGATCCAGATCCAGATTCAGATCCAGATCCAGATTCAGATTCAGGTTCAGATTCTGATTCAGATTCAGATTCAGATCCTGATTCAGATCCTGATTCCGTACCTGATTCTGATCCTGATTCAGATCCTGATTCAGCAGTGCGATTCTGTAACCATCTCACCGTGAAAACTTGGGTGAAGTGAGCGTGGAGTGAGCTGTCAATAGTGTCAATTCCTAGCAAAAACAAACTCACATCACCTAAGTTTTCACGGTGAGATTTTTACAGAATCGACCGGTCCTGATTCTGATCCAGATTCAGATCCAGATTGAGATCCAGATTTAGATCCAGATTGAGATCCAGATTCTGATCCTGATTCTGATCCTGATCCTGATTCTGATCCTGATTCTGATCCTGATTCCGATCCTGATTCAGATCCTGATTCTGATTCTGATCCTGATCCTGATTCAGATCCTGATTCAGATCCCGATTCAGATCTTGATTCAGATCCTGATTCAGATCCTGATTCTGATCCTGTTTCTGATCCTGATTCAGATCCTGATTCAGATCCTGATTCAGATCCTGATTCAGATCCTGATTCAGATCCTGATTCAGATCCTGATTCAGATCCTGATTCTGATCCTGATTCAGATCCTGATTCAGATCCAGATTCAGATCCAGATTCAGATTCAGATCCAGATTCAGATCCCGATTCAGATCCAGATTCAGATCAGATCCAGATTCAGATCCAGATTCAGATCCAGATTCAGATCCAGATTCAGATCCCGATTCAGATCCAGATTCAGATCCAGATTCAGATCCAGATTGAGATCCAGATTCAGATCCAGATTGAGATCCAGATTGAGATCCAGATTCTGATCCAGATTCTGATCCTGATTCTGATCCTGATTCTGATCCTGATTCCGATCCTGATTCAGATCCTGATTCGGAATCCTGATTCTGATCCTGATTCCGATCCTGATTCAGATCCCGATTCTGATTCTGATCCTGATCCTGATTCAGATCCTGATTCAGATCCCGATTCAGATCTTGATTCAGATCCTGATTCAGATCCTGATTCTGATCCTGTTTCTGATCCTGATTCAGATCCTGATTCAGATCCTGATTCAGATCCTGATTCAGATCCTGATTCAGATCCTGATTCAGATCCTGATTCAGATCCTGATTCAGATCCTGATTCTGATCCTGATTCTGATCCTGATTCAGATCCAGATTCAGATCCAGATTCAGATTCAGATCCAGATTCAGATCCCGATTCAAATCCAGATTCAGATCAGATCCAGATTCAGATCCAGATTCAGATCCAGATTCAGATCCAGATTCAGATCCAGATTGAGATCCAGATTCAGATCCAGATTGAGATCCAGATTCTGATCCAGATTCTGATCCAGATTCTGATCCTGATTCTGATCCTGATTCTGATCCTGATTCCGATCCTGATTCAGATCCTGATTCGGAATCCTGATTCTGATCCTGATTCAGATTCTGATTCTGAACCTGATTCTGATTCAGATTCTGATCCAGATCCACATTCAGATCCTGATTCTGATCCAGATTCTGATCCTGTTTCTGATCCTGATTCAGATTCAGATTCAGATCCTGATTCAGATCCTGATTCAGATCCTGATTCCGATCCTGATTCTGATCCTGATTCAGATCCTGATTCAGATCCTGATTCAGATCCTGATTCAGATCCTGATTCAGATCCTGATTCAGATCCAGATTATGATCCTGTTTCTGATCCTGATTCAGATCCTGATTCAGATCCTAATACAGATCTTGATTCAGATCCAGATTCAGATCCACATTCAGATCCAGATTCATATCCAGATTGAGATCCAGATTTAGATCCAGATTGAGATCCAGATTCAGATCCAGATTGAGATCCAGATTCTGATCCAGATTCTGATCCTGATTCTGATCCTGATCCTGATTCTGATCCTGATTCTGATCCTGATTCCGATCCTGATTCAGATCCTGATTCGGATTCTGATCCTGATCCTGATTCAGATTCTGATTCTGAACCTGATTCTGATTCAGATTCAGATCCAGATCCACATTCAGATCCTGATTCCGATCCTGATTCTGATCCTGATTCAGATCCTGATTCAGATCCCGATTCAGATCTTGATTCAGATCCTGATTCAGATCCTGATTCAGATCCAGATTCAGATCCAGATTCAGATCCTGATTCAGATCTTGATTCAGATCCAGATTCAGATCCAGATTCTGATCCTGTTTCTGATCCTGATTCAGATCCTGATTCAGATCCTGATTCAGATCCTGATTCAGATCCAAATTCAGATCCTGATTCAGATCCTGATTCTGATCCTGATTCTGATTCTGATCCTGATTCAGATCCTGATTCAGATCCAGGATCCTGATTCTGATCCTAATACAGATCCAGATTCTGATCCTGATTCCGATCCATCAGGATCAGGGGGCTTACTCTCCAAACTAATTTTAATTCCAATGAGATGCCAATATGATTCCAATGTTATTTTACAGTCACGTGATTCGGTACTCTTGAAAACAATATTGTCAACGATTACCCCACGCCAAGCCCGAACCCAATTCCACTTAGTTCTCCAAAATGGACACCCAATCTAAAAATCATTTGGCGCTAGCATTGAACTCAAGAGTACGAAACGTCACAATTCCAATGTCGATCTATCGGAATTAAATTGAAGAGTAAGCACCCAGAATCATCTGATCCTGATTCTGATCCAGATTCTGATCCTGTTTCTGATCCTGATTCAGATTCAGATCCTGATTCAGATCCTGATTCAGATCCTTGAATCCAAAAAAATTAAAAAAAATGCCGGTAGAACCCTCAAGATATTTTTTTATGTTTTTTTTATTATTTTTACGGTAATCTAAAACTAATAATGCAACTTTTGAGGGGGCTTGAGTAGCAAAAAGCCAAAAAAAAAATTTTTTCGGGACACCCTACTGTAGGTAGACACCACAGCCTTAAATTTGACAACACCTTTCTTCTGATAATAATTGTTAAATGTATTGTTTTATTTATTAATAATAATGTAGTAAAAATGGAAGTATGTAGTATCTAGGTATTATATAGGTAATATACTAATTGTAATAATATTTACATTTTAAAATGAATGTAATGCAAATGCACTTAAATTGGTATCTTGTGCCTGCCTTTAATTTTTAATTGTAATTTGTTTTTGCATACCGTTAAAACGGTGAGATATGTAGCACTATGCAATGTTATGAACACCTATGTAAACACCATGTTTCTGGCAAAAAAATAAAAAGATACATTCTGTATACCTTTGAAAAGCTGAAAGATTGTTTCGTAACTGTTAGTAATTTATGATACGTACATAATATAAAATCGTGATTCTCTTGAACCCATACAAAAATCGTATAACCATTAACCAGTGTAACCTTCGCAAATAATAAACTTGTTAATTTTTTGTGAATCTAGTTTACAATGTGTTTTTTAAATGGTCGTCAAGGTCGACTGGTTCGTGTTTGAATAGGACCTAATATGATTGAGTGATACGTAATCCGACAAAATGTTATTGACACCATGTCATTAGGTAGGTCGGCAGCGTTTAGAGAGGTCAGTAATACAAATAATTTTCGTGGCTCCGAATGTGCATTGAACGCAACAACAACTTCTGTCATCTTTTGATTGTTCGCCATTCAATGCCGTCAGTTATGAAACATAAAAAAAATGTGAGAAACCCGCATGTCCTACTAAACAAAAATTCGAAGACATGACTGTGACATCCACCAACCTGCACTGGACCCGCGTGGTGGATTTTGGCCCACTCCCTCTCACAGAGAGGAGGCCTGTGTCCCAGAAAGGGAAAATTATAGGCTATCAAATTCGTCCGTACACGACCAATTGTGAATAATAGATAGATTTGATTTTCAATGTCATTTGTGGCAAATCTAAACTTGCCAATAGAGATGTTTCTGCAATAACTTTTGGATGACATTTGAGTATTTTTATTATGTTTTATTCTTTGTTCGTAACCTTTGATATTATGTTAGACATTTCATGTTTATCAGCAACATGTATGTTTCGATGTTCATCTATGTACCTACGCGTGTATAACGTTATATCCGTCTATTTACCCGCGTGTATGTTTCTTAATAAAACCCCGCCATTTTATCCAAATCAAACACTTTAAATTCTCTTCTTCTTTATATATTAACTAGCTTCTGCTCGCGACTTCGTCCGCGTGAAATTTCACCCTCCCCCATTCACTCTCTTAGGGCTGGAATTTCAAAAACCCTTTCTTAATGGATACCTACTCTTGACAAAGAACATGGGGCTCCAAATTTCATGTTTATACAACCTGACACTGACCTACAAATTGCAAAAAACGTAAGTAAATTTGAATTTCGCGGCCTACCCTGGCGCATCCCCCCTTAATGATGTGTTTATCACCATATTTCTGCTGATAATTGTAAAAGGTTAAATTGTCAGCACCTCATAAATGATAAATGACATTTATTGGTTAAAAAAACACTTACTCATCAAATCCTGACAATTGTTTTTAATTTTAACGCAGTTTTCGTGCCCATGGTAATATTCATAATATTATAACACAAGTATTATTTAATTAGCTGCGCCCCGCGGTTTCACCCGCATAAGTGTCGATCCCGTGGGAATGTCGGGATAAAAGTAGCCTAATATGTTAATCCAGGGAGTCAACTATCTCCATACACAATTTTATCAAAATTGGTCTAGCCGTTTGAGCGTGAAGAAGTAACAAACATATAAACACACACACACACACTCACAAACTTTCGCCTTTATAATATTAGTGTGATGTATTATATAAAAATAACAATTCCGTGACATCGTGACATCAAGTAAGTTTGCACTTTGTCTATGCACAAACAGTCTCATGTAGATAAAATGTTATCTATTGAGTAATTATAAATAAAATAGTGATTCAACATGAATCGTCTAAAGGTTGTAATTAGCGATTTAAATATAATTATGTATTGTGTTGGGGTGAAAAGCCAAACGATATCTCTCTGGTATCAATGCCAAAGTCCAGTATTGGTCATTATTTAGTCATGGTATGACTAAAAAGTAATAAGATCCATAAAATTATCTTTATTGTCATGAGTTCATGATTCATGCACTTTTTAATATTTCCGGTCTCCATTTATTTGATACGGAGTTTCGATTTCATTCATTATGTACAAGCAATGAAAATTAGAGTCGGACAGAAATTAGTTTTCAGTTTTCGACCAACATATCTATTTTCGGCAATTTTCGTTTTTGACCGAAAACAAGTTTTTCGGCTGTGGCTGAAAAAAATTATCATCATCATCATATCAGCCAAAAGACGTCCACTGCTGGACATAGGCCTCCCCCAAGCACCTCCACTTCGACCGGCCCTGTGCTTCTCGCATCCAACGGGTTCCTGCGGCCTTCACAAGGTCGTCGGACCACCTTGTGGGTCTTCCAACGCTACGTCTTCCGGTACGCGGTCGCCACTTAGAACCTTTCGGCCCCATCGACCATCGGTTCAGCGAGCAATGTGCCCTGCCCACTGCCACTTAAGTTTGGCATTTCTTCGGGCTATGTCGGGTACCTTGACTGGAAAAATATGAAGTGCCGGGAAATTAATACTTTCCTTCATTTATTCAAAGAAAATGCTGAAGAAATTGCTTGTGAAAAGGTAAGTACAAAGTCTCGTGTGATTTAAGTATGATTGTAATGATCGTAAAAGTAAAATAAATACATTGTGCATTTATTTTACTTTTAAAAAACACAGAAACAAAAATAAAAACGTCTCAGTTTTCGGCCAAAAAATGCGGTTTAGAGCGAATTTCGTTTTCAGCTGAAAAAACGTCATTTTAAGTCAGACTCTAATGAAAATACAATTAGGTAGCAATCAGGGACCTTATTACGTCCAAACGCTTTCACTAGAGATTTAAATGATTAATAAAGCCCCTTTGTGCTTATTACGGGAAATAAAATTTTGAATTGTTTAGAATCTTAAAACTGAAAATTGCTTAATATTATTTATTTGCAACCCTTTATTAATAGGGTAAAGTTAGTGCCCGGACATTTTTACATTTATTATTCAGACCAATAAATTTCTAAAATTGCTTTGTTAAAGTTATGTCACTGATGTTTTATGGTTTCTTTAAAGTAAATATTGGTTATTAAAACAGTTACCTGCCAGTAGTAATTACCTAATAAAGCTTTTAATGAGAAAAGTTTAGTACTTAGTATTTCCAGCGGGGTAATTGTTTAACTCACTATCAGAAGTAATTGCTTTTATTTGTACAGTTCAAGAACATTATTGCGTTATCCTTCAAAATGGTTGAGATTGATAGTAAGCTACACAATTAGGGTGTGTATTCTCGTAGGTATAATTGCTTCGTTATCTTAAACTATCTTTACCGGGCATCGTATGTACCAATTTTATAATCTAAAAATTGTATTTTCTCTGGATAGTTTCCGAATGCGACAATAAATGATTCCGTAGTTGGGATGAATGTATCCCAAAAATTCGAGTCCTCTTCTTTGCTACACGCATACCACCCTCCGTTCGTTTGTGATACAAATATAAATGTAAAAAACCCTCCCTTGAAAAATCATTATATACAAAAGTACAATTTTTATAAGGCGAATTATGATCAAATCACCAAAATGATGCAGGAAACGGATTGGCCTGACCTCCTGCACAGGAAAATTCTGAGAACGCTTTATCTGTATTTTATGACAAGCTAGATGAGATCATTAAGCCTCACACGCCTCTGACTAATTATAAATCTTTCACATTCCCAGTTTGGTTCTCACGTCCCTTGATAAGTTTGTTTAAAAAAAAACAAAAGGTTTGAATTAAGCGGAAAAAGTACAATAATATATCAGACACCGCAGCCGCTGCGGTGGACAAATAGCATCTACATAATATAGATGTGAATAAACTCTTCAAACTACTTGGTTTGAACATAATATTGCTTTACATTATGTGCCAACGAAGTAGATACGACCTATTACTAATTTTGAAATATACGTTACGTTTGCATCGCACCTTCGTGCGAAGCCACAAGAGGACTGTAATGTTACCACCCAAATCGGACAAAGAATTAAATAAATTCGAATGCGCACTTACAACAAACTTTTGATTTAACAATGACTCAAATTATTGTTGTCAAAAAGACACGCACATGCATTTCGCGGAAATGAGTTTTTTTTTGTGAAACATTACCTATTTTGTTGATTAAGAAGTTTTGTAAAAATTATTTTTTTAATACCTGATTAGTTTACCATAAAAACAAATAAATAAATAATCGAGATCATCAACAATTACCCCAAGACGTACCTACTGAATCCTGTTTTGTTTAGGTTAAGTAGTATTTTTATTTCAAATAAATGTTTCTGACTTTACACGAACAAGCTGACTCATCGACATGAGCATAAAAGACGATAATAAGTATACCGGCGCTCTCATAATCAAATGTCATTATTATTTTCAATGCAAGAAACTTATCGTTATCATACAAATGAGGATTAGGTTCTTTAATGACTTACCTAATTGTCAAGCGTCTTCCAAAAATCATATTTTTGGAAGACTCTTGACAATTAGATAACTTTTAATACTTTTATGCAGTACTAATAAACTAAGCAATTAAAATTGCCAAAACTTAGACGTTCGTAAAGTCGAGGAAACTAATATGTAGGTAGTTTATCAAATTGACCACAAACTAAAATTGTAATGGGCCTAAATTTTTTTTTTGAACAGCTGTCGTATGTGGTTTTTCTGGTAAGGAAAACTTATTCAGGATGGCCTTACGAAACAAAAAAATATTAAAAGCACCATTATTTAATAGGTAAATACTTAAATATTTTAAATCCAGATTTTTTTGTGTCGTAATATTATTTTTGTATATTGAAACATAGATAAAATGGTTTAATATCATATTTTAAATCAAATTATACACCTTATTGTTATTTAAAATATTTTAAAACAATATTAGATGACTTAAATGAATCTGAATCCAAGGTCGGGCTCTCCGGTGAGTGTGGGTGGCGCGCATGAGCCGCAGGACTTAGCCTGCGCCTTTCAGTGTCATTTTAATGTGGTGCCACCACTTGGGTCTGCGTCTCAGATGCTCGATGCTGAGTAATTGACTGGGGATTTTAATGTCAGATTTTCTGCCAAGGATGTGGCTAGTGTTATAAAGAAGATGGTGAGAGGCAAGTCCCTCGGTCACGACAGTCTTAGCATCGAGTATTTGAAGTACGCGGGCGTACACCTGCCAAGAGTCCTTGCATTATTTTTTAACTTGTATATTAATCATAGTTATTTGCTCGATGAATTAATGCACACGGTTGTAGTGCCAATTGCTAAGGATAAGACAGGTGACTCCTCAGACCTTGCTAATTACAGACAGAACTCGCTTGCAACTGTCATAGCTAAGGTACTGGACAGTTTGCTTGACCGACAGTTGGAGAAGCACCTCAAATTGCATGAAGCTTAGTTTGGTTTTAGATCCGGTTTGTCAACTGAGAGTGCTATCCTCTGTCTCAAGCAAACTGTTCAGGACTACACAGACAGAAGCACACCAGTCTTTGCATGCTATTTAGATCTGTCAAAAGCTTTTGATCTGGTGTGTTATGACAATCTGTGGCAGAAGCTAAAATGTGAAACGGATGTGCCACATGAGATAATATCTTTATTCAGGTACTGGTTCGATAAGTAGCTGAATAGTGTCAGATGGGCGGGGGCGCGGTCGGACGTGTATGGGCTGGATTACGGAGTGAGGCAAGGGGGTTTATCCTCGCCTTGCCTCTTTAACCTGTATATAAATCGGCTGATCGTTGAGCTCAGAAGCACTAATATTGGGTGTTCTATAGACAGGGTCGGTATGAACAACATCAGTTACGCGGATGATATGGTGTTGCTGAGCCCATCGATCGGTGGGCTACGTAAACTTCTGCGCTTATAGTCATATGCGGGGGCCAATGGTCTCAGGTACAATGCCAAGCAGAGTGAACTTATAATTTTAATGTATGGTTGGTTGCGCATCCGATTGGACGTGTAGTAAGTAATACCTACTTACCATAAAGCTGTATATATTTTGCTGGCAGGGCAACCATGGTTGCGCCACCATGGTGTCCCAGTGAGATATAGCCACCTACATTCGTACTCAAAACTTTCCTCACAACCTTGTCCTACTGCATCACATGCTCATAACATGAGAGTATACAAATTTCTGTTGTAAGTATCCTATATATCGCACCTTTAGGACGAAAACGACACAATTCAAAAAAAACGAAAATTAAGTTATCGTCATAAAATGACTCAAAACGAAATTTTAAATGTAACAATAGTTCAAACATAGCCATATTCGACCGGGAACAGGACAAAACTGCTAAATCGGTCTCTTTCTTACGCGGCAACATGCGGGCCTGAGTCGGGGGGGAAACGACGTAGTTAGTATTGTGTTTGCATCGCTAAGTGCAGGACGTCGCGCAGTCAGCCAGATAGTGACCCAAAGCTTATTACGTCGTTTTTATTCCGAAAAGATTGGTAAGTTCTCTTTCGATTTTTAGTACAGAAACGACAAATTTAGCCTTGCGATTGTTTTCTTCCGATTTCTATGGTAATATTAGTGACTTAATCGGGTTTGTGGCATTTTATTATTAAAGACACTTATAATTCCAATGATGGATTTAAGTTTGTGTCGTGTTAATAATAAATAACAATGAATGTTTTGGGACTACATTTGACTTATTAGAAATCAAGTCATTTTTTAATTGATCAAAGTACTATTGTTTGTGACTCATTGATTATTATGCCATTTATTTATTTATTTCTAGATAAAAAGGAAGTTGCATTGGTTAATGTGTCACTACATTAATATTGAGCCAGCAAGTTTTTATAGAAAAAGTTCACTTAGGAAGGCTAAAAATGAAAAGAATGTTGGACATTATAATGGATAATGCATTAAAAAATGTTAAAAATTACAAAGAAAATGAACGAAACGAGGTATGAACTACACGTGAAAACATTTTATACTGTGCTATGTGTGTGTCCGTATATTTTTGTACTATGTAACTTTATATTGTTTTTTTTTTCATTGCGGTGTTTATCTTTCGTCAGGAACAGGCAGATAATAAAATAAAAGAAAATTTGCCTCTGAATTCCATAGAGATTGACAATTTTCCAAAAGAAAAGACTAACATTAACAATTTTCATATCATCAATCAGATTGACTTGGTAAGCAATCATTTTAGTTTAGTTTGGTACAGACGACCGCACGTTTGTGGTAACAGTTTGAACTTGAAAGTGCCTTTATTCTGTCACAATAAGTGCAAGTGTTACCACTGATGTGTTGCAGTTGGCCGTACCTACTTTAGTTTAACATAAGTTTATACTTATATCCTTTATTTATTTTTTAACAAACTTATTATATTTTAAAATATTCTTTACAAAAAAAAAAAAAACATTTTAAAATATAAAAAATTGTAGCCCACCCGTATCGGGAACAGGGTCCAAGCTACCGGCGGTCAGGGCTCCAGAGAAAGGAACCTCCTAACGATACGAGCCGTGTCCAGGAGTACCGCTCTCTGCATCAAGCCCCTGACCCAGCTGCCTAACGAGAGCCTCCTCAGGTGTTGGTTGAGGCTCTTGGCAAATAAGCCATTGGCAGTAATGACTATCGGCACAATGATCGCTGAGTCCACATCCCACATGTCGACAACCTCGCGAGCCAAATCAAGATACTTGATTTGCTTATCTTTCTCGGCTTTCACGAGGTTCTCGTCATGCGGGACGGCTATGTCAACATACATTGCGCGCCGCTCTGATCGATCCACCATCACTATATCAGGCTTATTAGCTATAATAGTCCAAACAACAAACTTACATACAAAAGAAAACTATAGTTGGTTTTATGATTTCAGAAATCTTCAGTGTGCAATGATATTATAGAGAACTTATCTTCAAATTCCTCATCGTTCATTGAAAACTCCCCACAATGTACAAAGACTAGCGACATTTTTAACTTCAGCCAATATAAAGAACAGTAAGTGAGAAATGACTCTAAACCCTACCTTTAATATTTATTATAATCTATAAGTAATATTTAGTCTACTTTACTGACGTGACGCTTTGGTTCTTCTTTCAGCAGCGGAATGACACTTCAGACAATGAGTCAATCAAAACTCAACTGCCTAAATTTTACTATGGCTGAGCTGGCTCAGAAATCCGACAAGAAAACAAATATAAGACAGGAAGTTGAAGAAAACCATGGAGAAGATAGAATTGAAGAAGAAACTGTGGGCGCCTACGGGGATGTATACAGTATGTTAACTAACAGAGGGCGTTCCCGTTAACCCGCAATAGTATAGCATCCATACATGCTAAAAAAATATTACCATTCGAAAATAAAATGTTTTTATTTTTTTTTTATATTAAAATATTCACTAAAAATCGTAAATTGATACGTTAAAGAAACACTCTGTACACGCGTACTTGAAGGATAGCAATGTCGGAATTTATTTAATTAAATAAATTAGAATTAATTAAATAAATAGAGTATCAATTTACGATTTTTACATAAAAGTGCCAAAAAGTCTGGAAAGCCTTTTGCAGTCCTGGAATTAAGTTATGAGTTTCTCATTGATTTAAAATCCCTAAAAGATCAGTGGGGTTATAATTTTAACGAAGAAGATGAGCGCAACCAGGTGTCTTGGAATGATGTTAAGGTTTTAAGATTTTTGAAAGACGAACCTTTTATGTTTTTCTTTAAAACATCTTACACGAAATTAAAATTAAAAATAAAATTAAGCGAAAACAAAAAGAAGGGGGTTAAGCGAATTGCTGCGGAGAAATTTAATACCCGGTTTTTATATAGATTATTGTAAATCGTTATTAGATGATTAAGATAATAATTGACTGATGTAGGATAGAAAGTTTCTAGTGAAAGAAAATTTTATTTGAATGGTTACTATTAATTTTGTTGTTTATAAATATTCTATTACATTATTGTAGAACTTACTTTTTTTGCTTATTGCTTTGATTTGAGTTTCACACTTACGTTTTCTTACGGACTACATTTTTTTTTAAAGAAAGTTAATATGAACAAAGTTTTTGAATTATTCTTATTTTATAGATTTTTATGGACAGCAAAATGTTTAAGGATGCTAATGGAAAAAGATATCTGCTTATTTCTTTTTATGTGTATGTTTTTTTTTTTTTTTTGAGGTGTCTATTATATTTAGGTACGAAGAAGAGTTCTAATAAACTAAGATCTCGGTTAATTATTTTAAGTGTTGATTTTGATTTATTGTATCGTTACTCCTAAAGGATTATGTTAGAATATTATTATGACCATTAAGGCGAAAGCGCCAGGGTAGCCCGCGAAATTTGTTTTTTTTTTTAGGTTTTTTGCAATTTGCTAGTCAGTATTAAGTTGTACTATGATTAATATATGAATCGCGGCCGTAACTAACATGTATTTACAGAATTATAATCATTAAAGTCATCAACACAACTCTCTAAGACCACGTATGTCCAAAGAATAACTGTTTCATGAAATTATCATTCTTCGGACTTACGTGGTCTTAGAGAGTTGTGTTGATGACTTTAATGATTATAATTCTGTAAATACATGTTAGTTACGGCCGCGATTCATATATTAATCAACGTACAACTTAATACTGACCAGCAAATTGCAAAAAACGTAAGAAAATTTGAATTTCGCGGGCTACCTTAGCGCTTCCCCCTTAACGTTTAATATGTTTCAATTCAAACATTGCCATTAATTAAAAAACTCCTATTATTTTTGTTTTTTTTTCTGCTCCAATGACGCATTTTCCGTTTTGGTATCCCATCATTAGTTATTTATTTAGAAAATAACAGACCTAAGTCGAAAAACGTAAAATACTAACATAATGTTATAAAAAGTAAAAAGGCGTAACTCTTAAACTTTCACATTTGAGAAATTATTTTCGGCCGGTAAAAGACGCATCTCCTAAACCGTCAAACTTGAATCTTTTTTCTCGGTCCAAAAATGACTGAAAAAACAAAATACCTTTTTTTCTTTATTATTTCATTTAATAATTACATTTTTTTATGACACAATAACAGTTAAATAACCTTTTTATAACTTGCAGCAAAAATATACCTACTGACATACATAATCACGAAATAATAGACGAAAGAATGCAGATGTGTCAAAATTTTAAAACTTGTTTTGCTATTTCCCAAAAAGTTGCTATTTTGAGTTACGTCGTTTTCGTCCTAAAGGTGCGATATATTCGACACGTAGGTATAAAGATTTTACTTAACAGTTTGTGCCTTGTTCCTTATCTCTAATTACCGCTACGTCATAAACTAAAAGTTCCAGAATAGTTAAATTCTTTGTGCGTTTCTTTGCAAGTAAGAAGTTACGCAGAATCCCAAAGCGGCATTTTTCTTTGCTGATTATATTCGTTACAACTTTCTCGAACACGCGATCCCTTGGAGATCAATGTACCTATTGCTTTTTTTGAAAGCTTTCACGTCCTAGATACTTTATTAGGGTCGCTTATGCCGCGACTTTGTTCGCGTGAAATTTCTTGTTTTAATCTTCTATACAAGGCAGGTAGGGAGCAGTGGTGGCTTAGTGGTAACGACTGCGACTTACGAATTGTCGGTCGTAGGTAACCCAGACAGGAGCTTTACTGCACAAAGTAAAGCTACTGTCTGGGTTCGAACCTACGACCTTATTATATTATTTCATCACCACTGCTCTCAAAACGGTGAAGGAAAACATCGTGAGGAAACCGGCATGTCCTAGAACCAAAAATTCGAAGACATGTGACATTTATCAACCCGCACTGGGCCCGTGTGGTGGATTACGGCCCACTCCCTCTCACAGAGAGGAGGCCTGTGTCCCAGCAGTGGGAACATTATAGGCTGATTATGATACTCGGCAGCCACACCAAAACAGGGGCATATATATATAAATGAAACTTTGGAAAGTTGTTGTGTGCGCGCCGTAGAAGGTTCCGTTAAACACGTTAAGCATTCGCTAGCTTAACATTAAATATCCCACTCGTCAATACTGTGGCTTCCAATTAGTGAAATAATTTTTGGAATAGGGTCAGTAGTTAGAAGACTACCCCTACAAACAAAGTCACAAATTTTACCTCTATATATTATTGATATAGACAAGGCCTACTAATCTTGCTCAAAGATACAAGTATGCATGAATACCAATTTATTGAAACCACAATCCTTTATTTATTACAACAGTGCACTGTCTATTATTAGTGCACTTATAATAATTACAGCATTAAGAAAAATATATAAATCATCGAAGGGTGACAGCTAAAGCACGAAACTTTTGGGCATCCCATAGGCAACTATATCCTGCAGTGGGTAAAAAGAGGGTAAAGAAGACGGTACTTTTCAATTACCTAATAGGTACGGAACTTCCGACAAAATACGTCTGAGGGGGGAAGCTAAACTACGACACTTTTGGGAATCCCATAGGCCATAGGCTATTTATGCCCAGTGGGTAAAAGTATTGGCTAACGAAGAAGGTACTTTACAATCGCTTAACTTAATTATAGGCACGAAACTCCAAGAAAAAGTACGCAAGATTTGTCAAATTACAAACCGTCATTTGCCATCAATTAACAAATTCCAAAGCATTGTGTTTATTTTGTAAATAATTGGATAATTACAATTTTCATTGTGTGTTAATGTCCCAATAATGTTAATAAGATGTCAATTTGTACCATTATTAGAACATGAAGTATTTTTTTTTTGTTCTGGTAGTTTCTTCACAATGGGTGCCTGAAGATTGACGGCGCCGCCAAAGCCGGCCCAGAAATAGATGGCGAAATGACTTGGACGCGTACCGCGATGGCTGGTTCGAGGTGGCGCGGGAAAAGAGTTCCTGGAAGGATACGGGGGAAGCTTTTGCCCAGCACTGGGACAGTACGGACTAACTAAAAAAGTTTAAAATTGTCTTAATGTCTTACGTTTTAGTTGATTCTAAATCAAAATAATGGTGAAGTTTGCATGTATTTATGCATCTATTATTTAGCATATGTGTATACAATGTGTCTTTAGTATACATAGTATATTTTATCTATATACTTATTATTTGCACCATCGACAACCCCTATTTTATGTCCATGCAAATCACTGTCCATTCGAAGGCCTCCTATTGTATATTTTGTAGTATTTGATTTATTTTTTGTTCTGTATTTTTGAGGAGTACAATAAAGTACTTATAGGAAAAATAAATAAAGGACCATTTTGAGATTCATAATAATTAGGTATTTATGACATGACATGATTCATCGGTGGTAAACGGTTCATACCACACATAGATAGACCTAGATAACGCAAGTATCGTGATACTTGCGTTATCTAGGTCACGCTTGGTTTTCATACAGTTCGTGAACTGTATGAAAACCAAGCGTGCCATTTTTTGACTACCTACTATGACGTCACTAGTTCGCGCTCTCGCTCACGCTTACCCAGTCAGCAGTACACAGGACTGAGCGCGAAAGTGGCGGCTTACGATTTTTGAACGTAAACTGCCGGTCGATTCTGTAAAAATCTCACCGTGAAAACTTAGGTGAAGTGAGTTTGTTTTTGCTAGGAATTGACACTATTGACAGCTCACTCCACGCTCACTTCACCTAAGTTTTTACGGGGAGATGTTTACAGAATAGCACCGCCGCTGGTGTGATTTTTGGCACGCGAAGTAGTTGCTCTTGCGTTATCTAGGTGTATCTATATCTGTGGTTAATACAAACTTCCTCATTAGGGTTTCCGTTTCATTCATAACAGGGAAAGCTCTCAACATGGTCCTTTCCCATAATTGAAATGATGAAACACTTCGAACCTATTCATTGCCTTTATAGCCTGGGTTATTCCGATACAATAATTTCCTCAAAACTTACCGCAAATCGAGCTAATACATAACTTTTATGCGTCAGGCGTAAAGGACCAAATGACACGCAAACGTTAGCCCGTTTTGAAGATTGTCATACAGTGACGTCATTAATTCAATAAACGCCTTTATTAACGCTCCATTTGTTAGGTAAATATAACAATAATATACCTATTGGTAATTTCCTATGGGAACTACCGTGGGAATTAATATTTACTATTTTCCATTTATTCATGTTTTTTATTTAATACTTAATTATTTAACTGTCATTATTTTACCTAAGTAACGCTAATTATAAATGTCGTTGATACGTAATACGGATGGTAAGTAACAATTTAGAATGCAATTATGTACATGTATATACAAGGTGTAACAGAATAAACGCAAGTCCTGAAAGTAGTTTGATCATAATTTTACTGCTGAATCGATCTCAGTAACTTTTAATAGAGGTATATTTTTCAAAAATGATGTGTTTTGCCATACTGACCGCCGATTGGGCCAAATAAAATTAAATCTTATTTCTATGCAATAAGACTAAATTTTAAATGCATAAACTAATGCTAGGGCAGGCAGGCATTTACTTAATAAAAATAGTAAGCTTTATAAAAATTAGCCCATAAAAATTGGCCCAGTGGTTACGACTGGTCGTAACCACTGGGCCATCACGACATATAATATAATATTAAATAAAAAATAAAAAACCATATGATATTAATATTACATAATATTTTATTCCTTAATTTTAATTATTGCATCTACAATTACTGTTTGTCTTCGCATCACCCAAAGGTTGACTCGTAGAAAATGCTTATGGCGTCCACCAAATATTCATTATATTCATTCTCATTTAATCATAGCCAAATTGCATTAATTTATCAAGTCCTAATACCCTTGAAGAAGATCCGGCTGTCAGAATATGTATTACCTAAATATTTTTGCAACACAAAGACTCAATATTGTATGATAGAATTATGTCTACGAAGTCTGACACGTCCATATTATAGAGGTGTGAAAAAAACCTGTAAGCAGAACAAATTTTAAAAACTTTTCGTGTCTTCTTTTATCATGTCGAAGTTAGTTTAAGCCTGTGGTTGGATTCATAATCAGACTATAACGTTCCCTGCTGGGAACAGCTGCTGGGAAGCTGGGACAGAGGCCTCCTCTCGGTGAGAGGGAGTGGGCCGTAATCCACCACGCGGGTCCAGTGCGGGGGGTTGGTAGATGTCACATGTCTTAGAATTTTTGGTTCTAGGATCAAAGAAAACCGCCTGCCTAGATTCGAACCCACGACTTCCAACTCGTACGTCCTCCGCCATTACCACTGGGCCACCACTGATCTCAGTGTTGGAATGTATACTAATAGTAAAGCTGAAGAGTTTGTTTGTTTGAACGCGCTAATCTCTGGAACTCTCGGTCTGATTTGAGAAATTCTTTCTGCGTTTGATAGCCCAATTTTTGAGAAAGGCCATTGGCTATTTAAGGGCCTGTGCACACCACGTTTTTTAAACGCGCCGTTGACGCGCGTTTTAGAAACGTGAGTCGACGGCGCGCTTTTATCCTACAGAAGGTCTACAGGCTGCGTCTGACTCGCGTGCGTATCGCGTCTGTATCGCTACAAACGCGCGTCGACAGCGCGTTTTAAAAACGTGGTGTGCACATCACGCTAGAACCCTTAGGAGCCAAGAAAAAAGAAAAGAAGTCAGAGCAGCAGCTCCTGGCAGGCGATGCGATGCAACGAGTCGGGGGAAGAAGAAATTTCACGCGAACGAAGGTTGCGGGCAGAAACTAGTAGCTAATGAAAATAAATATTTAGGAATGTACCTCATTAATATAAATAGCTACAGAAATAAGAATCCGAACATTCTCTTATTCAACGTTCTGAGCCAAAACATGAATGAGAAAAGAACGAAGAAAAATAAACACATTACACACGTTCTCTTAGAAACAGTTGGCAAAGATAATAAATAATTATTTCTAGCATCGCATCAAAATCATCACAAACGTGGGATTCTTCTTTCAGTTAGAACGGTCAGTCTGGTTTATTACTTTTTTAGGGTTCCGTATCCAAGGGGGTCAGCCTAAGTGCTAAGGCTCCGCAGTCCGTGCGTCTGTCATAGGGCTATATCTTTTGAATCGTAATAGGTAGACACTTGAAATTTGCACAGAATGTGTACTACAATTTTAATTTTATGATTGTATGACATGTGTAATTACTAATATTGACTAATCACTTGTATGTGTGGTGCAAACTGTTAATATAAGTTGATTAATAATAAATAAATAAAATAAACAATGGCCGCTATAACAACAAATAATAAAAATAAAATAAAGTGAAAAATAAAGGGTACTTATACTTTAGTAAAAACATGTTTTTTGTATGGGGGTCCCCATACTTACAAGAAACATGTTTTTTACTAATGTATTTAAAAACTGGCCAAGTGCGAGTCGGATTCGCACACGAAGGGTTCCGTACCACGAGGCAAAAACGCCGAAAAAACACGTTTGTTATATGGGAGCTTCCCTTAAATATTTATTTTATTCGGTTTTTAGTATTTGTTGTTATAACGGCAACAGAAATACATCATCTGTGAACAACTGTCTAGCTATCACGATTCATGAGATACAGACTGGTGACAGATAGACAGACAGACGGACAGTGGAGCCTTAGTAGGTATGTAATATTAAATATTGTATGGTGATACGTAACCCTTTGTGTGCGAGTTCAACTCACACTTGGCCGCTCTTTTTATAGGAGCAGTTAATGTTCGTGAACCCACGGGAATATACGAATGTACGGGAGAAATCAAACATGTGGCGTGGACGTGGGTATTTTAGACGGTGATTCTGGACTCGTCTATTAGCGAAAAATCCGGGTAGAAATGGGTACATACACCTGTTTCTATTTTTTTCTCTGTCGAAAACGAAATAAACAATGTTTCAGTTTTCTTGTTTCGGTAAAAATAAAATACAGCCCAATTGGGTACAATTCCGGATTGTTAATGCCGAGAAATTGAACGATGTTGTTGATCGAAATATCAACGCTGTCATTGTACCATTAGGCATTGTGTCATGACGTTGTTTAAGGATTTTTAATAAAGTAGCATGTAGCCTGAATGCAGCTTTATCTATTGATACTCTCTGTATTGTCTGTAGCTTAGATGTAGATCTTTAACGGCCGAACCCTATAACCTATTATCAGTTAAGGGCAGATCGCTACTGATGGTAGCCAGTATAATACCTATAATCATACAGAACGTTACTGATATAGATTATTGGGACGTTGAAACCACAGATAGATAGGTTTTTGTACCTCCCAGTATGCCAAAACTGGTGAGATTGTTGGTGAACCCAACAATCTCACCAATTTTGGCCGTAAAAAACAAAAAAAACATGAGTGAGTTCTAGATTTGAAATGATTTGACAGGGAAGTAAGACGAGCAAGATTCAGACCGGAATTAATCATGAAGTAATGAGCTATATAAGAAATGTAATATTTATTTATATTTTTATTATAAGAATTTACAACGTGTTTTCAAGATTCATTTCAGTCTGCACCCCTACCCCTACATTAATATATTATTGTTTGTAATTTTGCTTACCTACACGTCATTTGATTTTATGTAATTTTGTTTAGACATAATTATAAATACCTAACTTATAACATCGCCTGGGATGTGTCTGTAAAGGCGTTTTAACTGTGATATTAATAAATAAATAATTAAATGAATGAACTCGACTGCTAATTTTGATCCCATATGTTTATATAAATAACTTAGTTAAAGGTATTATTGAAAAATATTTGTTTCATATAATATAAGATACGCTATTTTTTCTTTTCGTGATGTTACCATTACCAACAGGATCCACAGATAAAAAATAACCTATATTGAATATTCTCTGGTAGATAAAAATATATAGTAATGCTAAACCACAGTGTATGCACAACCAATAGTGTTTCTGCGTAAGGACGCAAATACACTATATGTATTGCCAAATGTATGGACATTTGTAGGGCCTTGAGAAATTTCGCAATACTGATGTGATATCTAAACTACTCGTAAGTCCCAGACTGGCGTAGGTTTCTTAACTGCAGTTTTAAACCCAAACTATTTATTCCAAATAAAGGCTCCTACAAACAGGCGCAACACGCGATAATATCGCGGGCGATACAATGGCACCGCAACTCGCAATTCGCGCAACGAGCGGTGCCTTTGTGTCGCACGCGATTCGCGTCGCGCGTCGTGCCTGTTTGCAGGAGCCTTAAACCAATTACAGGCACTTTTAAAAATTGGCAAGGGGTCGGTCAGTCAGAAAGATGAAGCTAGTTGCCCTTTCCAAAGTGCAGTAGACTCTTATAGAGAAGAAGGGGCAAAAAACGGACACGCATTAAATCAAAATATTGTTACAAAATATCGGTTACCTATATCATTTATGTTGAAATTGTACCATATGAGAACGATATAGAAAGACGTGCATGTTAAAACCGTCGTAAAATGAAAAACAAAAAGGAAAAAAAACAATAAGCTTCGGAGTTCGGGAACCTAAGTCAGTTCCATTGCAGTCCTCCGAATATTATACTCTGCCAAAACCTTGGCGTTGGCCTACTGTAAGGCTTTTGTAGACTGTGGTATACGGTAAATATATTTTGTTTTGAAGAGCCACTCACGTCACGACTCGAATCTACTTAAACCTTGATATTTGAGCGTACCGCCTTATCACGATGGAGACATTTATTAAAGTGCCAACAAGTGGAAAACCAATTATTATTACAACAAAAATGTAGGTTTTAAGGCTCCTTCAAACAGGCGCGACACGACACGCGACACAAAGGCACCGCAATTCGCGCAACGAGCGGTGCCTTTGTGTCGCGCGCGATTATATCGCGTGTCGCGCCTGTTTGTAGCTACAACTAGATAATGTCTTTAGACTAATTTTTATATTATTAATTTATTATGTTCAGACGTTCATATATGATTTTGAAAGGTTAAGCTATGCTTGCCGTGGTCAGTTCATGGATAGGTGACCAGACCATCCATTAAATATGGAGACCTCTCCGTGCCTCAGAAAGTATGTTAAATCGTTGGTACCTACTCAAACTCAAACTCAAAGCATTTATTTCAATTAAACTATTTACAGGCACTTTTGAATTGTCAAGAAGTCGGTCAGTCAGAAAATATGTAGCTAGTTGCCCATTCCAAAGCGTAGGTACCTATGGAGAAGAACGGGCAAGAAACTCCATGGACACTCTTTTTAAAAATATTAGTTACATCATTACTTTTGATATTAAAATTATATAGTGTGAGAACGATGTAAAAAATTAAGAAAGACGTACGCGTTAAAAGCGTCCAGAGTACAACAAATAGTACTTAACAAAGAACAATCCAAAAATAAAATAATTAAAAATAAGCCGTGGCAGCTAAGCGATGACCAGCCCCAACTGACGGCGCCCGTTCACGAACATGACGCATAAATCAGCACCATTCAGCTCAACCATTTTGATGGGAGCTAAATGGTCTACCGCTTGTACACTATGCTTGCACACTATATACAGGTTCAAATTAAATTAGCTAGCAAAACTCTGCAGACGTGTTGGGTATCGATATCTTAACACGATAGATCTTAGGTCGTAGGCATTCTCTACCAGTCAACCAAGAGTGATGGAGAGATTAGGTGGGAAGAGCTTTGGGTGTGAGAGACAATGATAAAAAAATCGGTTGTCAGTAAAGTCGGTTTACTGACGATAGTTGAAGGTGACAACGTCATAAGAAAATACTGATGGAATAGTTGCATTGCATTTGTTAATATTCGCTTGCACTTCAAGCCGCCATGGAACGCTACAGAGCAAGGCCGCGAGGTAACGCTACATGAGTCATGTTTTTTCGTGAGTGCAGCCAGCTGCATCGATTTATTAGACGTTGTCACGTCAAAAAATAATACACGTCATAATCACACTAAATAAACAAATAAAGCTCTCCGTATTATAAGTATTGTCTCAAAGTTTTCAGGTAAATTCTTTAAGGGTGTGAATTAAATGGTTAGCATAGTATTGTTATTTCTGTGAGCAGAAAAATATAATCGGTGAGCAGAAATAGCTAATTGGTCAGCAACTCATGGTCAGCAAACATTTCAAAATCAATCAGCAATTTATGTCATTCTGGATGGCTGTAATTATTTTTGTACAGCATAAGGTGGTCGATAATAATAACGACAAACGCACATATAAACTTTTATTAGTGGAGAACGTGCTGATATTAGAACAAAAATGAGTGACTACGAAAAGAAAGAACTTCACTCGCTCTTGCATCCAATGTCGACGGAGCCCCGCTTCGCGGGGCTCCTATTTCTGTAAAAAAAGGTTTAAAGTAACCTAACAAAACCGAACCTCGGGGTGGGAACATCATATGAACATTATACATTTTGATCAACAGCGCAAATGTTGTTATCGCAAATAAATTTTCAATGAAATGAAAATTATGTTACCTTTTCACGCCTAATCCACAAAATCTTGCCGCTCAAGTAGTTATTTCGCGGACTGAATGTTTATTATGCAGACTCATGTTATTGTTGGCTGCCTATGTATGATTTAATTTTTGACCATTATCAAAATTAGTTGCGGAACAAGAATTGCTGCCTCATTTTTTTTATTGCAAACAAAATCTTTGTATGCTGACCAAATTATTTAAATGCTGCTTTTGGGTGGCTCGCCAAATTTTATAATTGCTGACCCATTTAATTACATTTCATTCTTTAAGGCCTTCAAAGGAACCCAAAAGCTATTGATTTTAATGTATTTTAGGTATACCTGCGAACTAGAAAGCGTGTATTATGTAAACCAGCATAATATGAGAAAGACCTTTGTTGGGGAAAGGTGGGCCTTTCATCTAATATTATGTACGTGAGTAATAATTATATGAAATCAATATTAGGTTATAACGAAGTTATTAACGTGAGGTGAGGGGCCCGTGGCTAAATAATAACAGCCGCAAAGGTCGATCGATCAGGTTAAGCTACGCTTGCCGCGGTTGGTCTGTGGATAAGTGACCATCTTTACATACCGTGACCCCTCCATGCCTCGGAAAGTACGTTAAGCCGTTGATCCCGGCTGTCATTCGTGGATCCTTGACAGTCGTTACGGGTAGTCAGAAGCCCGAAAGTCTGACAACCAGTCTTACCAAGGGGTATCGTATTACCTAGTGACTGGGTTGTGGAGGTCAGATAGGCAGTCGCTCCATGTAAAATACTGGTATTCAGCTGCATCCGGGTAGACTGTAAACTGGCCCCAACGTAGTTAGGAAAATGGTAGGCAGATTGATTGGTTATTCCAAAATAACTAGTGACTAGAACATGTTCTGGGTAAAGCAGATGGGAGTGTACCTACCCTTTAAATACATATGTACTTACCGAGAATTCAATCACTGTCCGAGAATAAGCATGTGTTGTTCAAAGCATTACTGAAAGCTTTTAAACACTTATGAGGTGATTCATGAACTCAAATATATATTGGGAGATCCCTCTCGACCAAATTATTTAAATGTATCAGTAGTAGTTACTCACAGAATTTGTGAGATAATCATGGTGCACACGGTGATGTATCGTCGTACTTACCTGAAAGAAAAATCAATATTTTAGAAAATGTTTCATAGGTGTAAGTAAGAGTAAGAGTAAAAGTCGAAGTAAAACTGAAGACAATGTGTCATGTAAATTACTCTTTTTTTGAAGTGAAAACTTCTTTAGCGGCGCTGTGTACTTTTTTTGGAATGGGTAAAAACTTCTAAATTCGCGTCAGGTCACGTGACCCTGATCGTAAGATTAGTAAGACGTAAAACGAAAGACGCGCGTTGTTGAGGACAGCGCCATCTATGCACATCGGGAAGAACTACGAGGGCCTTTCGCGTACTAACTACGTAGTTCATCCAACAACGACGAGATGGCGCTGAACCACGGATATATAACTGACGACGAGCTCCATGGGCTTGCTTCTCTTACCACTGCCGCGACCAACACCACGAACTGAAGTCTATCCTGTGTGCTTATTTGTAAATCTGAATAAATTCCTTTCACGAGAAGAATAAACCAGTCACTTTGGTCATCATACCTGATTTGCAAAAAACCCTATAAAATAAGGAACACACCTTAACACGCGTGTTTTGTTTATAAGACGATTCACAAAATACACTCGTAATTGTTCAAGTTTTCACTTCTGTCGGCACTACCGGAGTGCCAGTTTTTTTTTCTTAAAAGTAAATGATTCTATGAAAGTTAAATTAAATATTTGGAAATAATTATGATATTCAGCTTTTATTATCTCTTTATTAACACTTCTATAAATAACATTGAAATTTGCAAAATGACTTCTCAAGTTCCGCTAATGAGACAATTGATTTTCGCGGGGCTTGACGCGTTAAATATTACCTACCTATCTTAATTTATTTTTTAATTCAATGTTATATCTAACGTACTAACCATGTATGCATGTATGTATTTACATACTGATCTCAGATATACTTAAGATAAATTATGGTGGTATTAAAATTTTAAAACAGATCTAGCACTAGAGCTAATATATAATTATTACCTATTTTGTAAACTGTTGTTTGTCTAATCTTACAAATTAAATTAAACCGTACAATAGTTTATCGTGTCAAATGAACAGACAGTTTTATAAATAAAACCGTTTAATAAAACCGAGGGCTTTCAAAAAGTACAAAGTCATTACTTATTAATTAGCACAAAAAAGTAATAAAAGTATATATTTAAAATAAAATCCAAATCTTATTTCAATATTCAATATTTATGCGAGTTCTTTTACGTGATACTTATTTTGTAAATTGTGTTAAAAAAAAGTGCTGTAGCGTGCGGCAGTGTATAAATGTTCACTGGCAACCCAGAGTCGTTACCCGGCCACCCGTAAGAGGGCGCCCGCGTATAATTCTAGAAAGATCTGACAGTTGTCAAGTAGTTGAGTCCGATCTACCCGCGAATGTGTGCGCGCGAGTTGTGAGTTTGTGACTTGTGTAATTGGACATTAAACTAGCAGTACATTTTTTTTTTTTTGGAATTTCATGACCTGGTAACTGGACCTTTAGGTGAAATCTACTAGCAGTTCATAGCACCTGTATTTTACTACACCCGTTCCCCGGCTATAGAGCTTAAAATGACGCAAAACAAAATTAATAACTAATATGTTCAACTTATCATTGCTTAAAAGAGCGTTAAATTATATTATCAGAACTAATTACGAGTCAGGGTTTGGAATTAATTAAGTGCTTTGGCTTCTTAAAGGTTAAATTCATTCTTCATATCATCACCTGCCTAGTCTTTTCCCAACAATGTTGGGGTCGGCTTCCAGTCTAACCGGATGCAGTTATAATAATACCAGTATTTCAATAAAGTTATTCTTCATAATTCAACAATTTCTTTTAAAAAAATGTGTTCAGAAAGAATATGCCTAAGTAGCATTTATCATGGACATACTTAAGACTAATTTAAGTTTATACGAAATGGATATTGAAATTCTAAGTAAACTTAGGCAGCCCTCTAGACCGCATTTCAATCAAAAATTTATCTTGGCCAAATTAGTTAAGATATTTTTACACATACATACGTAATGAGCTTATAATATTCCCACTGCTGTGACATAGGCCTCCTCTTGGTGAGAGGGAGTGGGCAGTATTCCTCCACGCGGGTCCAGTGCGCGTTGGTAGATGTCACATGTCTTCGAATTTTTGGTTCTAGGCTATGCCTAGGTTCCCTCACGATGTTTTCCTTCACCGTTTTTGAGAGCAATAGTGATGAAATAATTTAAACATAGTAAAGCGCCTAGATAAGATCTAAAATATTTTACCTATAGACAAATTGGCTGCTTGGGAAGTTAACCAGAAGCAATCATACATATTAAACAGACAGACTCACGAAATACAAATTAGCTACTTCCGGCATTCACACAGGAAATTGATTTCATTAAAGTTTAATTCCGACATTTGATTAGGCAGTGACAGTATTGCAACAAATCTTTTTTTTCTTCGTGTTTCAAGCAAAGCCGATGTCGACCATTCTGCCAATGTTTAAAGTGAGTTAGAAAACCAAGTGAAAAGGTAAAAAAAGTAGAGACAAATAAATTCTTCGATTGATACAGTTGAACACAATGTATAACGTGTTAGGTTAGTACGGAAGTTTTGCAATTCGATGTTCGAGTTTTCAACTCAGTCTTGATCAGGCTCTTGACATATCGTCTGACATTTCGGCTATTGAACTCGCATGGCTGACGGTAATCGACAGTGATCTTCGAATAATGCCAACTAACCACATTGAAGGTTAACGCTCACTTTTGCAACCTAGACAATGTTTACGAACTAAGTAAAGGTTACGTTGAAAACTTTGTCGAAATATTTGTGGCTGTTTTCTCATGATTGTGCTAAAATGTGTGTTGAAACAGTACTTCAATATAAATATTCAGCCTATAATGCTCCCACTGATAGGAAACAGGTCTCCTCTCTGTGAGAGGGTGGTAGGCATGAAACAGCACAAAAGAAATCCTTAAATTTCATTCGCCACTGCTGTTATATGGCAGGAAAATTTCCCGGGGAAATTCAACCAATCTAGGAAAATTTAAAGCGTTTTTCAGTTGTTTTTTGTTTCCTAATCAAGTTCAAAAATAAATATATAGGTACATAAGCATTTGTTTTATTTTAAACCGATAGTTATAGCAAACTAGCAGTCGGTACTTATAACTGAAATATCTACTAGGCGTGTTGCACAACTTTGAACGACCATCTCGGTCGTTCAAAGTTGTGCGAGACATCATTATTAGTGTCGATTCGAGTGATCTTTGTATACCTTCAGGCTTTTACTTAGTAGTAGAGTAGTAAGAAAACATGAAAGTATTGTTATAATAGGTAGTGGTGTGAAATGTAATAAGTAGAAGTGAGCCTGCAGTATATATTAATAGTTTTGTTGAGGCGCGATTCTTTGCTAGCATTATTAGCGTAGGCGTTAGCGAGCTAGTATCACTTGTTTTAGCAGAATTTCGGGAACGGCGCTCTAATTGTGTAACACACTAACAATCACAATCTAAATCAATTTGAAAGACATTGCTAATCCATTGCTTAATATGTTCGAAAAATTTGTTTGCTCAACAACGTAAATAACGCAATGAATGGTTGTTGAACTGTCACAATGAAACCCAGGGCCATTCCTACTGGTGGGTTACGCAATTACCTACCCCTGTTTCTGGCTTCTGGTTTAGGTTTTTTAAACATATAATCTTATAGAAGTTTTAATCCCTCCAGTTGCCAGGTTCCATAAAAAGATTTTTTGAGTTGATATCGATAATAGGCTGGTATGTTTTGTGTGTGCTATTTTAAACATTCTGATACTTAATTAATGGACTTGCATTGTTTTCAGTCTTAGTGCACAAAGCCGAGACGGACTTCTCAGCATAATAAAAATGCTTAATGGTCGCAATGAACTAATAATGGTTAACGACTCCGGATGTTATCTAGAAGACAATTACCTACTGTTAACTTCACGACGGTAATAATTAGTTATTATTGTTTTAACCCTTTACTTACTCCTCTTTTTTGCTTTGGTACTTACACTGTGAAGCGTTCTACAATAGTCTGGAAAAAACTCAGAACTTAGATATCGTATTTCGTCATCTGATAACAAAAACGCGTATAACCATTTTCAAAGACACTAACAGTAACCATGCATTTTTTTAACTAGCTTTTGCTCGTAGCTGCGCTCACGTAAATATCAGAAAATATCCCACGGGAATTTACTACCGGAATTAAAAGTACCCTATGAGTTTATCCAGGTTATACCTAAACTATCTGTGGGCCAAATTTCGTCCAAATTCCTTCAGCCGTTTTTGCGCTAATCAGAACATACATCCAGACAAACAGACAAAAATTCTAAAAACTATATTTCGGCATCAAACTCGTGGTTTTCACACCTCGTGGCAATCATTTTTTTCAAAAACAATGATTGTACAGTTTTGACTTCGTTACTATTTTATTAAATGTATAGTTAATACTTATTCAATAATCGATTGTTTTACTCATTTAATTTGAATCTCAATCAATGCTACTCGTTACGGAACTCTATATGGTAGTGGAGTGTTGAGTTGCTCTCAAAAATGGTGAAGGAAAACATCGTGAGGAAAACTCCATGTCCTAGAACCAAAAATTGGAAGAAATCTACCAACCCGCATTGGGCCCGGGCGCGTGGTGGATTATAGCCCGCTCCCTCTGAGAAAACCCTATCAGTGAGAACATTATAGGCTGATTATACTGTACGGTAGTGGTAGATATCCTATGTGTATTGCAAGGATTTTGGCTACATCTTCCACTTCTATCTATCATTGTTTCATTCTATTGAAGGCTAGACTGGCTCCTTCAACTCAAAACTTACTAACATTCAGCCCCTCTTAATGTCTATGGAACCCGTCGCGAAATTCCTATCTGGAAAGTCCGCTGTACTAAGGTATTACCGACGTATTTTCTGAGTGAAACTACGTGAGAATACTACACAAAGATAGGTGCTCTTTTAGATTGCCCAAGCATAGGGACCGACGTCTCTTCGCGAACAAATAAACATTATTTTTTTAGTCTAGAAATGTAACCCACAAAAAAAGTAGGTATACTTATTTTTTTTTGTTTACCTATATGCGAAATACTCATGAGTCACAAAATAAGAAAGTGTTGTTCGTAATATTTGGTGAAAGCATAAAATAGGATTTTAAGTAGCTCCACCTACATACTGTGTGGTACAAATTCTTTGTAAACCACAACAGTAACCCGGTCACCAAAATGGTTAACTTAGAATTCTGTGGTAAAACTATGAATAGCTGATGATTCCATATATTTGTATCTCTTTCGTCGAAAAAACGATTTTGAATTTATAAAATATTATTAAATTTAAATTTGTTTAATTTACACTCAAATTGCCTTTGTGATTTATTTGAGTTTTAATTTAACAAAAATAGATTTGATGAAATGGTCATTTAAATTTATTAAGACAAGTTCGATAAAAGGATTTTTCTATCTCTCATCGAAAAAACAATTTTGAATTTTATAAAATAATCACAAAACAAAAAAAAAAGATTTGAAGAATTGCTCAATTAAATTGATTAAGACAAGTGTTTACTGTGTTAAGTAAACTTCTTAAACAGGAAAATCTTAAAAAAAAAACTAAAATATGTCACGTGGATTTGTTTTTATGTCTCAGACTTTCCTTGTTTACCTCACCTCTAAACATAGCTTACATGTGTTACATATTTGTTATTTACATATTGTGTAGGCAATCTATTTACAACCTTTTTTATTGGACAGACGCAGTGGCGGATTTACATATTTGCCGCCAGTAGGCTATTCAAATTTTGCCGCCCCTACAGACCTCTACAATAATGTGTTAGTTTCTAGATAATATGTATGTATATACAGTATGTTAACTAACAGAGGGCGTTCCCGTTAACCCGCAATAGAATAGCATCCATACATGCTAAAAAAATATTACCATTCGAAAATAAAATGTTTTTATTTTTTTTTATATTAAAATATTCACTAAAAATCGTAAATTGATACTCTATTTATTTAATTAATTCTAATTTATTAAATAAATAGAGCCCTCTGTTAGTTAACATACTGTATAACCCAACAATGTTAAGATTGCACAGGAAATAGTTTTTGGGTACCTATCTATGTATATTTCTGAGCTCATAACAGCTCGAATTATGTACGACGTTAATAAGGCGGCACCTTAATATCTACTAGTTACACAATAATGAACATTTTTTGCCGCCCCTAAAATCAGCCGCCCTAGGCTCCAGCCTACTCAGCCTGCTGGTAAATCCGCCACTGTGACAGACCTAACGTATATACACATAATAATAGTGTAACGATACCTCGCTGACCTAGAAAATAATTGTCGCTAAAACCAAACTGCAGTCAAGGGGTTAAGTATGAATTACCACGCGGATCAAGCCGACTGACGTGCGAGTAACAAAGTTACAAATACCAAAAGAATAACTTAATCTCCCACGGATGTAAGTAACGGTGTTAGAAGAAGCCGCTATGTAGGTACTTGTGTGGAGGTGGGTGTGTAGGCCAGCAGACGGTTTCGTATAAACTACTCTGGTAATATCCACGGCGGCATTCGCGGTCGACGCAGACAACCCTACTCCGCCGCGGAGCCTGCTCGTCTAAACATCGCATTGTGATCGATTCGTGAATATGATCGTAAATATATTATAACAAACAAAATACTCTGATTTTATTGTTATTTTGTGAAAGTGTTTACGTGCCGTTGAGATTATTGGAATTGGGATTTTTTCGAGTTAAGGTGAGGATGTTTCGATTTTACCGAGTGTTGCTATAATTATATTAGTGTATTTTTATTACGAGTCAGTACTTTACATGGTCCGTAAATTAAATAGATTTGTTTACTTACAAATGATACGTAACATCAACAGTCCAATGATTAGCAACTACTAATGAGTAATTTCTATTGTATGTAAGAGTGTAAGTAGATAAGAATTATAATTACCAGTGACTGACACTGCGGAGATAATGAATTTACCTTTTCATGGATGCCTCCAAAAATAGTCAAAAACATTCTGCGAAAAATGTTTTCCCTTTTCTAGCACACAGCAAAAAAGTGACAACTTATATTAGACTAGCTTCTGCCCGCGACTTGGTCTGCGTCAAATTTCTTGTTTTAACATAAAGTACAGTACCTACCCGGCGATAAATATTGCACATCGACCTTTACCTTTTTTTGTATTTTATACAAAGAATAAAAATAATTATCAAAAGAAGCAAATCATAATTGTTTTAACAGCTCCTAATAGATACCGGACTGTTTGTATTTCGTGCGAAAGAGAGACGCTCTACGAAGCCGAAATTAGCCGATTGTCTCTTTCCAAAGGTCGATGTGCAATATTTATCGCCGGGTACTTTATATCCTATGACACTCTCGGCGATAATGTAGCTTCCCATTAGTTCAAGAATTTTCGAAATCAGATCAGTAGTTCCGAAGATTATCCGCTACATATAAACTGACATACTACGTACAACATACATACATTAATGAACTGTTTAACAAACGTAGTTTTTATCACTAACTTTGAAGTGTGTAGCTTCGAATTTGGTTATGTTTTGAATTGACTACTTACTTTCACTTCATCGTAATCATTTCTTAGATTCATGCATTTAATAATTATATATATACATAGGTGTGGACTAAGTAAGTAATCATTAAAAATAGAAGAATGAGTAAGACATGTAAATATGTATATCGTTTTATTTCTTTTGTGATTAATTTTACCGATCTCTACAAAATGGAAAAACTAAATCTAACCTTGATTATGTAAACGTACACACTTACTTGTAAACAAAACGAGCGAAATTTACACCTACACTACAGGTACACCTCTGTTTAACCCCTCAGGGTGTTAGGTATGTTAGTACTTAAATATAGGAATAAAAACTAGGTAAACCCTAAGCCAAAAATGTGTAAACCAATCAAGAATAGGTACTTGATTTGCTGTTAATTTAGGATTAGATATCTAATTAATATTATACTGAACTCGTTTTCAAATTCGATATTATTCGATAAAATTGTTGTTGAAATGTCGTTTCCTTAATTTAAATCAAGGTTTTCTAAATCAGTCACATTTTAAACCATTTGTTTTCATAAATCTTGGACCTTATCAGTTGTTTAAGCTAAACATGGACCTTTACGTCACACTGACTTAAGACACACGTTGAACAAGTGTTTAAAGTAAGACCCAAAATTTTTCGTTAAATTGTATGTTTTTAGTTTTTATAATACACATAGTTATGTACATGTCATTAAAATAGAACAATAAACTCTTTTCTATTATAAAAACGTGAATGGGTAAAGTGATCTAGGGTTACATTACAACAAAAGCTTTTGTTTCAATGTTTTTCATTTTGACATTGTTTTTTTTTTTTACTACTTGTACTAGGCAGAAGTATTTGAGAGGACTTATATACTGGCCTATTAGTATCCTACTGTAGGGCAAGTGCCCCTTCTCATACAGAGAAGGTACGGGCATTGATCACCACGCTAGCTCAAGACGGGTTGGCGATCTCACACTTATATTAACTATGTATAAGGTCGGGTTTCCTCACGATGTTTTTCTTCACCTATGCCAGTAATGTCCAAGATATATTCAGAAAGAACATAAATAATTGAAAAGTCACATTAGTACTTGGTATTACTCGGTAATTAGTACTTATAACCTCATGCATGAGAGGCGAGGCTTTATCCACTGGCCATAGAGAGACGTCCTCTTGATTTCTCATTTCATCATTCAGACGAATTCATCTCAATTTTAATGTGACAGCCTTTTCCTATCGATTGAGCATGAGACGTCAAATAAACAACGTATAACTTCGTTGTTTATTTGGCGTCTCATGCAAAAGAAACATACAAGACATTGTCTTTTTAAACAACTTCCATCTGATACCATATTTATTTTTCGCTAAAAATAAACTCTTCCTATAAATAATACTTAGTTGTTTAATGACGTAGATAGGATCTCTGACAAGACTGACGATATTATTACTTGTTTTCCACTATGCAAAGTATCGGTTCAGACATAAATAATATATTTAAACCATATATTTTTCCTTTATGGAAAATATCGGAGCTGACATAAATAATTTATGTTTGAACCATATTACTACTACTTTACAAAATTGTCGAATAATTATGTATTCCATATAGTTCTTGAATTAATATGATTTATTTTTAAGTAATCGTACCCAGTATACACGGCTCATGAGTAGTTCACTTGAGGTATACTAACAATTTGTTTACGATTCGCAATAGGTACGTTGTAACATATTTTGTAGATAACTGGCTAGTTATTTTCCTTCTATTCTATTTTTAATTATGGCAAGTAAAGCCGATGTTGACTATTCTGCCAATGTCAAATGTTATTGAAATGCAATAATTATGACGGATTATGACACTGACGTAATGGGACAAATACCTCTACTTATACCAGTAATAATTACCTGAATTGTGACATTGATTTTATTTTAAAGTTTGGTTGGCTGTTTATTTTAATATGGACAAGAGGCAGACCAGTACTACTGTACGCAGGTTACAAGTATAATCTTTTAATATTATAAATGCAAAAGTGTGTCTGTCTGTCTGTTACCTCTTCACGCTTAAACCGCCGCCCGCTGAACCGATTTAGATGAAATTTGGTATAGAAATAATTTGAGTCCCGGGAAAGGACACAGGATAGTTTTTATTCCGATATTCCCACGGGACCGACACTTATGCGGGTGAAACCGCGGGGCGCTGATAGTTCAATAATAAGAATAGGATCGCATTCCTGTGCACCAATATCAAGCCCGAAATATAGTAGATGCAATTACGGATGCTTGAAAAAATAATGAACAATAATTATTTGTTCTAGAACCAAAAATTTAAAGACATGTGATATCTACCAACCCGCACTGGGCCCGCGTGGTGGTTGAGGGCCCACTCCCTCTCACACATAGGAGGCCTGTGTCCCAGCTGTGGGAACATTATAGGCTATGTTAGTACCCATATTTTATTTTATTCTAAAAACTCATAAAGACCGAAAGCAGACTGCAGATGTGTTTAAGTCGTTTTTCCTTTTTAGGGTTCCGTAGTCAACTAGGAACCCTTATAGTTTCGCCATGTCTGTCTGTCCGTCTGTCCGTCCTCGCTTAATCTCTGTGACCGTTAGCACTAGAAAGCTGAAATTTGGTACCAATATGTATATCAATCACGCCGACAAAGTGGTAAAATAAAAATTGGAATAAAATGTTTTATTAGGGTAGCCCCCCTATATGTAAAGTGGGAAGTGATTTTTTTTTTAATTTCAACCCTAACGTGTGATATATTGTTGGAAAGGTATTTAAAAATGAATAGGGGTTTACTAAAATCATTTTTTGATAATGTCAATAATTACGGAAATAATCGCTCCAAAAGTAAAAAACAATGTGTCCCCCCCCCTCTAACTTTTGAACCATAAGTTTAGAAAATATGAAAAAAATCTGAAAAGTAGAACTTTATAAGGACTTTCTAGGAAAATTATTTTGAACTTGATGGAAACAACAGTTTTTGTACAAAAAAGACAAAAAGTTGTACAAAATAATTTCTGGACTGTTTGTAGTATAATCGTATACGATGGATGGATACCCACTTTTAAACTCATAAGTGGGAACACTTATTGTGACGGATGGGAAACTACGGAACCCTACACTGAGCGTGGCCCGACACGCTCTTGGCCAGTTTTTCTTTTAACGAATACAAAAAATGCTCTGAGTACGATCATGAAATTTCCTGCCGTCAGGATTTTCCTTGAATCTCCCAGGTTCAGCAGAATACTTTTACGAATTAATTATATAGGCCATATGCACCCAATAGCCCAGTAACAGGTTTTTCAAAATATAGCAAACATAGCACTGACGCTAATTGGAAGTATATGTCATGTCAATACCCGATGATAAGTGGCAGATAGACCCCACTGATACCCAGTGCCAATGCGGTGATCCTGAACGATACATAACATTATCAGTCTATAATTTTCTCACTGCTATGTTGCTGATGTGCTGGGTAAAGTTAAGCGCCAAATCGTGCAGCTCTTCTGACCAAACCTTGTCCCATAATCACGTTGGAGTGTCCAAAGTCACACACACCTGAACTTCTGACTCTTATGAGGGCCTTAAAAACGCTACTAATGCCGCGATTGGCGTGGTCACCTAAGGATCCAACTCATTTAACATAATACATTTAAATACCATCGACTCGAAAAAAACAGGATGCTGATGCTAGCCATATTTATTTCCATTTGTTTGTTAAACATATCTTTAAAGGGTAATGCAATCCGTTGTTACAAATACTAATGGTTTTTGATACCTCTCGCAATTAAAAAGAGGCCGTAGGAACATATATCAAGTATGATAATCATATTACAAAATATAAAACGATGGCATACGAAGCGGTCTTATTATTATAAATAAAGCTTATTGTATACAAATGCAATAAAATACTCATGAATATTTATTTGTGTGGCGCCAATAAAACGAGATTGGCATAAATCTATAGAAAAACTAGTTGAACCGATCGCCAAAGCCAAAAAATATTTCGTGATCAGATCGTTGGGAAGTTGGGAAACCCATAATATTTATTTTGCACATTATAATTTTATCTATGGTGGCTCAAAAGGCTCAATTATTTCATCATTTTAAATACATAATTATATAATAATACTAGTCATATCATTGTTATATAAATTAGATTCTACCATCGTCTCTCAGAGCGAGCGCGCACTACGACTTTTATTGCGCAATTATTTTGTCGCAGAAATGCAACGCATTGGTTTATAATTTTTGTCATCGTGTCATTATTATTATTATTTATTTATATTTTAGATAACATGATCCATTTTGTTAGTAAAAAAATGCTTAAAACTATGTTAGTTCACACATAAACGCATACAATTTTTGAAGAACAGACAGTCATACCTGTCCGCTATCACACTCAGGATGCTGTTACTACTCACACGCACTCTGTGTAGCAGCGACACCGCTTTCTTGGGTAAGATCACCGCGAAACCATCTGCGCGTGCCTCCATGAACATGGCGGACGCGCTGTAAAAAGGAGGGAGCTTAAGCAGCATCCTGAATGAGTTATTGTATCATACGCGACGATTGTTAGGTATAGCATATTCCTTGTAGCCTAGCCTTCTTTTGCGGTTTTTTTAGAAAGGTCATTCCTTCAGTCACTAAATAACCAAATTAATTATCTCTGAGGTTGTTGTATGTCCCTATTTGCTTTTGCTTCTTACTTGGAACACAATGGTCTACCTTATAGGAAACATTTAAGAGGAAATGAGGTCAGAGAGACTTTTGAAAAAGCCTAAGTAAAAAGTCATAATTCGGGTTTTGGCTCTCGCCTAATTTCTCCTCCAATATTGAACCAATTTAAAAGAAATTACATAAACTGAATAAGAAGGATATATACTATGTCCGTATGTTTTCTTTTTTCATTAATAGTTGTCAAATTTGTACACTAGGCCTCTGTTGACAGCGGTAATTTTGAGCATTTTTGAGGGGTCTAGTGCTTATTATTCTGTAAAAAATCATTGCGGTCATTAACCAGAAAAAAACAGACGAGAGCGTTTCTATGGATAAAAGACCGCATTTCCTCTTAAGTAACTATCATAAGATATTTATGTTCTTTACCATTTCAACTTCTTCAATGTTTTTCTCCTCATTAACAGACTCAAAAGAGGTTCCATATAGTCCGCACAGACTGAAAAAACCAAGTTAATGTTTCTATTACCACCTGAAGCAGCAAAATAATTACTAGATAATTCATTCAAAACGCCGTGCAACTGTTATCTACTTACACGAAATACATTCATAATTGTTACTTAACCCCACTGTTATTACAAGTGGTTTCGTCTAATTGCTATTGTAATATATTATTTACCTTCAGGCATTCTAATGTTTCTAGTAGATAACGGCATCATGATTCTTTATTACTAATGCTTTGTGAAACGGAATCCTCAAAGTAGGCCTTAGATACACAATATTTTATGTAAATACGAAGAAATGTTTTGCAAACCATTGCGAATTTATCACCTTCGTGGGTCTCGATGGTAACATTGAAGAAGTCTTCTTCAAAGATAACAGCCCACATCCTATCGTTAATTTTTAGCATAACCATAATCAGGCTATGATGTCCCCACTGCTTGGGCACAGGACTCCTCTCGGAGAGATGAAGTGGGTCGTAATCCACCACGCGGGCCCAGTGCGGGTTAGTAGATGTAACGTCTTCGAATTTTTGGTTCTAGGACATGTCGGTTTCCTCACGATGTGTTCCTTCACCGTTTTGAGAGCGGTGGTGTTGAAATAATTTACTCTAAGTAAAGCGCCAGTCAGGGTTCAAACTTATGACCTACAATTTATACGTCGATTTCCTTACCAATGGGCCACCACAGCTCTTCATTATTTATTTTTAGCTTAGTGCGAATTCATACAATGGTACTTTTGCAAACGAAAACTCGACCATCCACTGCTACGAAGAATGTGCACGGAGAGGTCTGCCACGTTACCTCCTGGGTTCATTTACCTAATTTTGTTTTCCAGCCACGCATTCGTGCATGGCGTGGCTGTGGGTCATAGTGGATGATCCTGCCTACTTTTCATTCAAAGCTAAGCTGTTTACGTGTGTAGCTTAGAAGTGGGCTGCTGTGGACCGGCACATAAAAGAAATGCTTTGCGCATATATCATAATCGTCCTCTTGCACGTGATTGACCTAAACGAGAGACTTCCTATATATAAAATGTACAGATACATAATGGGGACAGAAAGGTCAAAGGAGCTTTTTCGGATTATCATTTGACGATCTAAAACGGGACTATATTAGTTAAAACGTTCAAAGTATCTCCACGATAAAAAAAAAAAGAGTAAACTGGTAGAAAAAGCGTTATTGCGACTTTTTATTATAATATCAAAAGAAACAGTCAGATAGAGAGAGAGATACTTTTCATGATTTTCGGGGATGCTGAAGCCGATAGTGAGGTCGAAATGAAAATCAAAGATGGCGGTAGCGAAAATGTTAACTTTTTTTTCGTCGTGGGTATTGTTTTCTCTTGCATTGGATCTTGGATTTTGAACTTCGTTCCTGCCGGGGGTCTCCTGACCCTACACGTTTTTTATGTTTGTTTCTTAGTAGAAGGTAAACTTCATTACATTTTCATCTTCCATATCTCCACTAGTACATCTTGCAAGTCTAGTACTATAGTGCAGCCGGAAGTGTTAATAAACCAAGCTTCAATAGCAATTTTCAATAGGACAACTGTAAAGTGTCCCTTGAAGTGTGAATACACAGTTTGCAATGGGAATTTACGCTTATAGTGTGAATAAATCCGCGGGGTAACTGCGTAACACATTCTCATAGAAACCTTTATTAGGTATTTGATTACAAAGATCAAAATAGCATACACCTTTGACCAATGTCGTTTTGACATCAAGCTAACCTTTTCAATGACCTGATGGGTAATTGCGTAACACAGTATCCGTAGCAATGGGTTTCTTTTTGACAGTTCAACAACATTCATTGCGTTATTCACATTGTTGAGCAGACACATTTTTCAAACATATGAAGCAATGGATTAGTAATATCCTTCAAAATGATTCAGATTGAGATTGATAGTGTGTTACGCAATCAATCTTATCAATCTTCAATCAATCTTAGCTTTAATTTTCGTAGTCTGTCAGTGTAACATTTGTAATTCAGTCTGACATATAAAGGACGTTTCCATAAATGTCAGACTTAAATAAAAAAATGAGCAGCTGAGTGTTATTCTGCAATACCTCTATACAGTACGACACAATAAATAATGAGTCGGTAAAGCAGATTCTATCACGCAAAGAGCAGAAAAAAAAAATACCCGAGATAACCAAAATATTTTGGATGTGACTGTACATCATCATCTGCCTAGCCTTTTCTCAACTAGGCACGGAGGTTCTTGATAAGTAAAGATGGTCACCCATCCACGGACCTACCGCGGCAAGCGTAGCTTAACCTGATCGATCGATCCGTGCGGCTGTTATTACTTGGCCACAAGCCCCTCCACCTACCAATGGCATGTAGTAATGTTTTGTGCTCAAGGTTATAAATGTAGTAAAGTAGTGTGCAGGAACCCATGATTGGCAGTCAAGTACACAAAAGTCATGAATGCACGATAAATTGGTGTGGGAATGGTATCACGATGCGATATCATCAAAGATCGGACGATCAATCAAAATTATTACTAAATCGTGATTAGTAAAGAATATAAGTTATACTTAGTTATAAAGCTTAAGTTTTTTAATAATTTCTATTATTTTTAAAGTTGGTATAAGTAGGTATGTTTCGTTGTTACGCTTGCGTCAGTTCTTTAATGTAGAGTTGTATACGATTTCTATCTATCTATTATGTAATACATAGAATTAAACCGTTTAATAACAGTAAAAAATAGACAGTTTTTTAGAAATGTGTTTATGTAACTAGGTTAGTTGGTGTGAATTTAAAATTGTGTGTATATATTTTTTTTTTTATACTGGCGGATATTTTTATGGATCGTCTGTAAAAAGACGAAGTTAGGTAAAAAGTATACATTTTATAATATTACCTTTTATTACTTCTGTGCGCTACTGTCCTTTTTTCTACTTATACTTAATTGCATAAAATTCAAAATATGCCATTTTCGGATAAAATATCCTACCTAATAATTATCGTATTGCTCATGTAAATAACATTTATGTTTTAAAAAAAAACGAGTTATTAAAACCGGTTTCCATTTTATTGTACGTTATGTATGATTTCCTCGATAAATGCGTATAATTAAATAGATCGAATGTTATAAAACGGTTCATGGGCGTCTAATAAGGGAAAAACTTCCGCGTAGTCAAAGAACAGCTGTTTATTTTTATCTGTTTAAAATTTATGCGTTCACGCAAAACAGCGTTGTCAGACATTTTAATGTGTAAAATTATGTAGGTATACGCACGACTACACATCAAGCTATAATAACCCAGTATACGCTGACTTCTGATTGTTCGAAAAACCTATACAATGCGAGGTCAGCTTAAACTGGAAAAATATAGCTTGTAGGTAGCCGTGTGGACCTAAATATTCTCTAAAAATAAAGTTTGTAGTTACAGAAAAAGATTGATGTTTCTATGCTAATATTATGATAAATATACCCACAGTTTATCAGTAATGATTAAATAAAATAAATTGACACAAGACAATTCGTCTTGATTTGTACTCAGATGTAAGAACATTATTTAAAATTAGTTTCCGAAAAAAATACAGCCAGGCCACTTCCGTTCCAAGTTTGATAAAATCTGTTCCGATAAAAACACGTTCAATCATTTCGATTCCTCAAATCAATTTTAAGGGTCTCTTTTATAATTTTGGCCTCATTTTTCAGCTCATTGGTTGGTCTCAATTGATTTAAAATATTAGGTAGCTACCGTGTTCACTTAAACATTTTTCTCTTTAATCTTATTTCCATAAGTAAAGGACCTGGGAAAATACTTTACACGAAAATAGGTCATAATCATCATCGGTCTACAGCAGTCCATGTGCCCCTGCTGCACATAGGCCTCTTCAATTGCACGTCGGCAACTCTCATCCAGCTGTTTCCAGCCACCCTGCGAAGATCGCTCCACCTAGCCTGCGGGCGTCCTACCTTACGTTTGCCGATTCGCGGTTCTACGGCTAAAATAGCCCGGCCGGAAAATAGGTACCTATTAAGTATATATTTTAGGTACATGCCTACCTTGTGATATTATTATGCGTCTTTGACATTGAATTTTTATGAATCATGATTGTTATCCGAGGTAATACTGATTAGAGTGCACCACGAGGCATGCTGAAATTATTATTACGCGAGTTAATTAACTTTGTCCGTAAACTAAAAATAGACATAGAATTTAAAATAAATAAACAACTGCGATTACTTCCTATATAATTAAGTTTAATTTTAGTTTCAACATTAGAAACTGAAGATCCTAATATTTTGCACTAAGTAAGTAGCTCTTTATTGATGTTACAAATGTGAGCATAAGCCTTGAGAACTTGTTTAAAGGTTGCAGCCATGCATACATGCATTTTAATAAAGTACGTACAAAACTAAAGACGTGAACGTCTTTCTGATATTTTTTGTTCTAAACCCAAAAGAATAAAACAATTGCAGCTAATCAGAAGGATATAAAAATGTATATAGGTTGAGTGATCCCGTGGGTCCATTTCGAGTGAGTCCAGGTGACCAAAGACTCATTTTTACGATGGTAGGTAGGTAGGTTTTTTGTTTTTTTTTTTTTTTTTTTATTTCTGTTTATTTAAGGAATTTTTATACATAAAGTACATGTCAATTCCATCGTACCCTAACTTAAACTAAAATACATCTACTTACTAAATTATGGCTTACGACTAAATAACAAAAACAGCGCTTTAGCAGCTTCAGACAAAGGAGAGGACAACATCTCGTGGAAAATACCCACATTAGTTCTGCTCAAGTAGAACTTTCCCATAATGAACGCTCGATCCGTCTCGTAACGGACACATTCCACCAACAGGTGATGAACATCTTCAATTACACCGCACACATCACAGTTTGGGGAATCTGATTTCCGCATCATGTGTGCGAACTTGTTAAGTGGAACGTGTCCAGATCTTAACCTGAATGCTACTACCTGAATGATACTTTTTGTATTTAGGCAACAATTCTGTATAATTTGGTAAAATTAGAACCTCTTTTCCATCTACTGCTGCTTTTTTCGCCAACATGTCAGCCTCCTCGTTACCTCTGATGCCAATATGTGATGGAATCCACTGCAATTTCAACAGAATGTCCTTTAAACTGATCTCGTAAATTTCTGAGAGGATGTCATAAGCTATCGATGTACCTCTGCCACCAGAGGCGCATCGAGCTATATGATATAAAGCGCTTTTACTATCGGAACAAATTAGAATTTTATTCTGTTGAATTGATCGAGAATACAAAATTGCTTCTAAAATTGCTATGAGTTCCATCGACATAACTGAAAATTCGTAGGTTGATTTAAAACAATTATTGTAAAAAGATTGATTTGCTACCTGAGGATCATAAAAAGCAGCACCGCGACCACTTGCGCTTCTTGAGCCATCAGTAAATATGACATACCAACCGTCATACTTTTTTCTTAACTCGGCTATAACATTGTATTTTAAAATGTTATAATCGTGGTTTTTTTTTGCGTGAACTATACTGTCCAAGTGACATTTGATTACATCATTAACATTGATATTAGTCACCCATGTATTAAGAGTAAACATTCTTAACGGTGATGACGATGACATGATCTCGTTTTTCATCAAATTATAAATGTCTACAAGTTGGGGTGTTTTTTTCCTGATCCAATAGCTATTATTACAAAGGGAACTTAGTTCGGATAGTAAATTAATAGTAACATTGTCAGACTGAGAGAAAGCTTTCAAACAAAATTTGCATGCTAAATATTTCCTACGTAAATGCAGAGGAGGAACGCAAAGCTCCGACTCCATCACATGTATGGGTGTGCTTCTTATGAAACCACCTATAATCCGTAAAGCTTGGTTCTGAACTTTGTCCAACTTATAAGTATTGATCTTACAACTATTATCAAACAAAAAGGAACTATAATCTATTCTGCTTCTAATTAAAGATACGTAAAGTTTACGCAAATGTTTTGGATGTACCCCCCATGACGACCCCGCTAAGACTTTAAGCAAATTAAGATGTTTTTGTGTCTTTTGGTAACATTCATTTATTTGTTTACCCCATCTTAAACAACTATCAAGCCAAAAACCTAAATACTTATATGATGTGACTAATTCTAGAGGATTGTTATTAATTAAGATCGGTAACTGGAGATTTTTCCGTCCTCTGCTAAATAAACATAACTTGGTTTTAGTAGTCGACAACGTCAACCCTAATTGATCTAATACAAAAATTATAGCGTTGAGTGCATTTTGAATATTATTTACACTTTCTGTCATATTTTTATTACAAGTATACAAAACAAAATCGTCAGCGTACTGGCAAATAAGGATATTGTTTATTTCTTTATTGACTTTAATTGTAGCTATATTAAAAAGGATGGGAGACATAGGATCACCCTGTGCGAGGCCCCTGCTAGCATAACGCATAATAAATTTACTCTCGTCAAGATCATCCTTAATTTTTAGATGTCTCTCTGTCAAAAAGTTCCATAAATATAAACATATCCTTTTACCCACCCCTATTTCATCAAGATTTACTATTAGTTCATTAATCAATATATTATTATAAGCATTCTCAATATCCAAAAAGCATGCTAGTGTAGGGGAATTATTCGAAAATCCTATTTGTATTTGTGTGACAAGGCGAACTAAATTATCATAACATGACTGTCCCTTCCTGAATCCAGTCGTAAAAGGTGTTAGTAGTTTATTCTTTTCTACATACCACTCCAAACGCTTCGTTATCATACCGTGTAAAATTTTGCAAACACACGAAATCAAAGAGATTGGACGTAGCTTAAGATCATTGTTTGAAAGGTTTTCTCTCTTTGGTATTGGCACAACTCGAATGTCACGCCATTGGACAGGGATCTCTCCAGTTACAAATATTATATTATATAATTTTAACAAATGTAATTTAGCACAATGCGGTAGATAGTAAATCATCGAGTATGTGACCCCATCGTCACCTGTAGCGGTATCTTTTTTTTTTAAACAATTATACATTTCTTGAATAGTAAATGGACTTTCTACTATACCATTAACTGATCGTATCTCTGGTGAGCATGGATTCACATAATCAGGAGCCAGACTATTTAAAAGAGCTTCTTTTTTATCGTCCGAGATATACGTCACAGGTGATCGACGTCCCTTTATCCATCCTAGTCGCTTCCACACTTCCGATATAGATGTTGTTTCATTAATGTCGTCACAGTATTTCTGCCAATTTTGACTCCTAGCTCGTTGAATAGCTAATTTGGTGTTATAACTAATGTGTTCCAGTGTATTTAGATTAGATGGAGTAGGATTACTCCTAAATTGGCTAAGAGCTAACCTACGTTGAGCAACAAGTTTAGAGAGTGATTGATTCCAATATGGTTGGGGCCGAAAATTCTTACTAGGATTATTAAATTCTTTGGTCATCGGAATGTAAAGGTCCGCTGCACTATTAAGTTTTTTAATAAAAATGTTATACTCCATTTGAACGTTATTAACTTCAATAGAGGTTGTGGAGTAATAACTTTCTAAGTATTTACTATAATCATTCCAGTTTGCAAATTTAAAATTACGTTTTTTATGTATTCGTTGAATATCTTTAAAATTGAATTTCATTTTAATAATCAGATGATCACTTCCAAGGCTATCATTCGTAACTTGCCAATCACAACACATAGCTATGTCACTTGACATAAATGAAATATCTGGGGACGTTTGTTGAACAACATTGTTAACTAATTTCACTCTAGTTGACTGACCATTATTTAACGAAACAAAATGTTCCAAAGTTGCATCATATATTTGTCCACCTCTAGAATCATTTTTATTCGACCAATTGGTATGGTGAGCATTAAAATCACCTGCTATTAGACAATTGTGTTTATAATTTGAAAAAAGGTCATCCCAGTCGGATTGGATAGTATGGACTGACGGGGGACAATACACTAGCATTAAAAACTTAATTTGACTACAGTTCAATAATCTAATACATACCACTTCTATGCCACGGTTAACATAATTTAAACTACACTCTTGAGCTTTAATTGAATTATGCACCATGATAACAACACCTCCGTATCCATCATCTCGGTCTTTGCGATGTAGATGATAACCACTTACGTGTAAACCAGAATCAGGTTCCAACCACGTCTCGCATATCAGAGCTATATGGATTTTATTGTAAGACAACAAAGATTTTAGGTCTATAAGTTTTGGTCTTAAGCTATGCGCATTCCACTGCATTATATTTAAGCCATAAACTTTTTGTACATTAGCCATTGGTAAATAATGAGATTAATTTCGTAAATACCTCTTGTTTTTGAACTAATTCCAAAATAAATTCTATGCACTCTTTCACTACATAACTACAAAACATTTTTATTTTGTCTTCGAAATCGATATTTAAAAGGTAAATATCTTTTATTTTACTCATAAAACTCCTAAAATTTGTATTTTCCTGTCTTTTCCTATAAGGATTGCTAGTGTTCGTTTCAAAATCAGGTTCTGCTCTAGAAGTACTTTCTTTTTGCACAATTTTGTTTTGATTGTTGTGACACATTTCCTTCTTTTTCTTTTTTCTTTTTAATTGTGGGCCGTCTATGCGCTTTTCTTCGTCTTCTGAAGTTTCAGTTTCATGTACCTCATTATCCAATACTAATGCTTCAAATGAATTGTTTGCTAGCGCATCCCTGTACGATTTTGGTTGACCTAACGTTTTGTTCTCCCTTGTAGTTGTAGTTGTCATAAAATCCATCGTCTCAGTCATTTCAGCTTCCTCCATTTGAGATTTTCTATTCTCCAACCATGTTGATAGGGCTTTTCGATAAGTACAATTTTCAGAGGACATAATTTTTCTGATTGACTTTTCTTTGGCGAATATAGGGCAAGATTTATCGAGGGCCATATGAGCGCCCTTACAATTAGTGCATTTAAAGTCCGTTACTTCACAGTTATCGTGAGGGCCATTACATTTTGGACATACTATTTTCTTGGTAGGACAATATCTTATTAGGTGACCGAACCTCCAGCATCCTGAGCATTGTGTTACAGGAAATGTATAAGGTTCCACCTTAAACCGACACCCATACCCATATACGTATGAGGGTAAAGTGGAACTTTTAAAACATAGCCGTATAGTACTGCTATCTGTCCATTTATTTGAATCATCTAATCGTTTTAATCTTTTCACCGATATTATCTCATGATCACACTTCAAATTTTCACCGATCTCCTTATCATCAATTTCTAAATCTATGTCTCGCAAAACACCATATGTTAAATTTAATTCATCGATCATTTGACACCTGAATCCTAAAGTAGTCATTTTTTCACAGCTAACTAATTTCCTTGCACTTTCTTTATTTTCAAACTGAATCATTACCTTATATGGGCTTTTGTATTGAATTCTTAAAATATTTGGGATATTTTCGGCTCTCAATAGCTTCGCCATTCCAAATTGTTTGGGTAGAATTTCTTTTGACATAATCATAACCATAGCTATTTCTTTTTGCACTTCCAACTGTAAATTTCTTCTATCTGTGCTGTTAGATCGCCTCTTTGTCAACCGTTTTTTGCCTTTCCTGATTGTGATAAAGCCCCCATCTTCCTCTATTATCTCTTCACTTTCTTCTCTTGTCCTTTTTTCAGGCGTTTTTAAACTTAAATTTGTATCATCTTCATTTCCTTTGTGTATTTCTGCATTTACTTGTTGCTCGCTTCTTAAAATCTCCTCATCCATAACATCACTCCCACTGGAGTTGCAAAACTCCAAATTCTCGATATTCATCGTACGAAAACATGTAATAAACTGTAATTGTAGGTAGATGTAAAAAAAGTATGTAGCTACAAACGCGGGACTCGCTATCTGTGAGTGCGCTCACGTTAGCGTCTCGCGCGTAACTCGGTTTTTTGTGGATTTCAAGTTTTATCAATTTCCAAGTTATGGAACAACAGACTGAATGTCATACTTAACAAAGTTCAGATTCCATTGCAACGAAAAACTTATTAGGACCTTTTTGTTACAAATCAACTTAGAATACATTTCGCTAAACTGCTTCAGTGGCGATGGAATGTAAATTATCTGATGTTATAAACATTGCTTTAGGTACACACGCCAGCGCAACAAGCTACTGCAATCTGTCAAATTTGTTTACTAGATTTTCAACTTTATCGCCAAAGTATAAAGTTCAATGTTAATTTAGAAAATTTGGCAGTTTCGGGTAGCTCGATGTGCTGGCGTCTGTACATCCATCGGTTAAGTATAAGCATATTTTATATAGTTTTTTGCACTTGCATCAGTGCCACGAAGGCGTGAGACATCATGACATCACACAGGTGCATAAGTGGGCACCCTTGTGTGCATATACCATGACGCTTGCAGCCTTTGTATTACACTCGAAAATACATATGATCAATCTGATTAAGATTTCCTTAATAATTTAAAAATTTAGAACCGGATTTAAACAACATAATCAGTTATATAATTCAATTTGACTTGTGAACACACACATCCTGTATAATCAACATTTATAGACGTAAGAGGCGTAGATACAATTAACATCTTCACGTTATTTGCTCAAGCTCAACCGGAAAATCTACGAAGATGATGTAACAAACAAAACAAATCGATTATTATCTTCAAAACTACTTTGTATCAATTACGTTTAGATAATTTACACGTAAAAACAATAATATATTGTTGCTCTTTGTTTGTGGTCACGTCATCTCAATTAGCATACGCGTCATGCACCGTGCATTGATCCCTAAGCATTATCATAGCACTTCAGAACCACTGTAGTACTTATAAACACAGTAATTATTAGTTGGAAAATGATTCACCGTGTCCGACAATATGTTTCGTATTGTATTGTGTTGCGTCTTCCTTTTCACACGCAATTTGGAACAGTGATTTGGTGTGCGAAATTGAAATGACTACTAGGTAGGTCATTGCTATTTTTACGATTCGTATATAATATCCTAACATAAATTTTATTTTAGTCCTATTAGTTGAATTTAATGGTACAGCCAGCAACAAAAGTCGATTAACACTTCAGTTTTTTTAATCTCGGTTATTGAGCAAAATATTAACGCTTCAGTTTACTTAATCTCAGTTATTGAACAAAATATTTGTATAAAATTGCATTGTACTTCTGCTGCAATTTTGAACAAATATTTTGCTGAGACCTAAAAAACTGAAGTGTTAATCGACTTTTGTTGCTGACCGTACCTACTTATTATAGTTAAAACGTTTAAAATCTAGTCGCAATCTCATCTCAGCAGCAAACAACATCAAAAATGTATGAAAAATATATGTATTTTTGACAGTTTGTCACTGAGACTGGAATGAAAACACAGGAATTTGCTCCTCTGGTAAACGTTGAAGGAATACATCGTGAGGAAAACGGCATAACCTAAAATCAATACTTCGAAAACATGTGACATTTACCAACCCGCAATGGGCTCGTGTGGTGGATTACGGCTTACTCCGTCTCACAGAGAGGTGGCCTGTATCCCAGATGTAGGAAGTTAGGAACGTTATAGGCTGAAGATGCTATGCTATATAATACCAGAAGGCATCGATTCAAGCAATTCAAAACGTTCAACATATAATGGCCATCTCGTCTCAGCGACAAACAATGTCAAAAATTTAGGAAAAATTTATGAAAAAATTTATGACTTTTTGACTGATTGGTACTGAGATTAAAATTAAAATACGGCAATTGCTCCTCTAGTAGTACCTAACTTTCGACTTTAAAATCTGGGTTTTCTTGGAAAAAGTATGTCATATATCTCAACAAAATTACCCTTTACTGAAAAACAAAGAATCGTAGCCAGCTGTAGAAGGTAATTAGGTTTAAAGATATTTTATTTTCTATAAGAACTTCTAAACTCAAAAGAACTTCTTCTTCTTCTTTTATTAATTTAAATGATTCATTACTGCTAATTTTTGCTTACTTCTGCTTGTTCTAATAGCTACGCTTGGGATTTCAAAGTATTATTAAATCTTTAGCTTTCAATCAACTTACTTAATTGTTTTCAAACAATTTGTAGCAATTAAATTGTTTCATTTGATTATATCAAGTGCGTCCCACATACCGGCTAATATCAAGCGAAAGGTAACGGTTAGTTTGTTGATTGCTATGTTTAGATATAAGATCAAATAAGTCAAGCTGACTTAATTAAAAAGCAGACTTAAGAGATAAATTAACAACACCAGACGGGCAATCCTCGTAATTTTAAGAACGTTCGCAGTATCAAGGCTAATTCTGTAATTAAAAACGTTAAAATCTGGTCGCAATCTCAGCTTACATTGATTGTCGCGGAGATGAGATGAGCGACTAGATTTTCAATGTTAAAAACATTATGTTAATGTTCATAACGGGAATTGGCCTTCTGGTCTCTACTTGCACGAAATCTAGTGTCTAGACAAATCAAACTGGTTCCTAATTTAATTTATATTTTTTAAATTTTTATGACATTGATTTTTACAATCTGTGACTACAGTAACTCGTCACACACTTGTTAAAATTCTAGGAACATCTATCACGTAATTGATTTACCTGCAATTGCTTATTTTTACTTTATTTTGTATTTTTTGACGTTCTAAAGTGCTTTTAATGGGCCTATTTGAAATAAATGATTTGATTTTGAAATCCGTAGTTCCGTCCGAAGTTACGGGTGTTTCCTACTCCTTATCACCTACGGACATAAGATTACTTTGGGGTCCGAACTAAGAATAAATGACAACATGATTTGGCAGTTGTCCTGACTCCCGATGTAGTTTTGCCCGCCCGTAATAATTTTTTAATCGGGAGTGGGGATCATTCTGAAGTCTCGAACTATATTCGGACCGGCGGAAGTTAGTGTAGGTTAGTAGAGTAGGTTCAGAGATCCCGACTCTTAGGATGAAAATTTTTTTTTAACATTTATGTAGATGTTGAAGAACGAAAATATACCTACTGCTGAGATAAACGCCCATTGACTCTTCCAAACAAAATATATAAAAGTAACGTTCAACTTTTGTTATTCGTTAGGAATCGTTAGCGAGCTACATATTTATAAATTGTTTTTAGAGTCAAGACGGGAATATCCTGAAGTTTCAAGTGCCAGGGGAGAGAGCCTTACTACTTTTTCTTTAAAAAAGTCTGATAAGTTTATGAACTTAATGCTTTAAGGCACTACAGTGAGTACCAGAGTTCACGGGAAACTAATCCTCCAGGGTACAAGAAAAGGCTATCAGGTTTTTGAACTTACAGACAGCAAAACAAATTGCGTTTAAAGTTTGTGGTGCTTTTAAATTAGGAACTAGGAATAATGATTTGCATGGTCTTATTTGGTAGTGAAATATGACATTAGGTACACGGATTGAGTTGTTATGTTGACTGCACGCGAGAGATGATAATTTGTTTGGCACACTAATTCTGATTAACGGGTCCAAATTCATACTACGGAGAGTCTATTTACTCTGGAATTCGACCATTGATATCTACTCAAATGTCGTTTATTGGTATGACAAATATTTGTCAAAAATGAGTAGAGATCAATGCTCGAGTTTGGTCTACGGATATAATTATCACCGTGATGTTACTCAATTATACCACGTTCCAGCTTCTCCGTTTTTAGTTAAGAATCTTTCTTTATGTGGAGTTATTGAGTTGTTTCGGTGTTTCATCTCAGTAGTCAGATGAGAAACGCCGACCTCAGCTAATCTTAGAAAATAATTTAGTTTTGAGGTGTGTTTATTATAACCTATTTACAGAATTAATTTTTGCATCAATTGACATCGCGTTTGTTTCTCGTAGAATTTTGAAAGAGTTTCTCAGGGAATACAAACCCAGAGGGTGGTTTGGATTTAGGAATATTAATCTTGTATTCTGTGTTTTAGGACACAGTTAGCCAGTGTTTATGTAGACGAACACTGGCTAACTACATAAACAAACTTAAGCTTAGGTCTGACACCTGACTTTAACTTGTAACTGACTGAAGGCAAACAAGTAGTAGTTACTCGTTCGAGGTGCAGAGCGAATCGTTAGTTGGGTATAATTACTGCCTCTAACATATTATTGTAATGTGCCAATATTTGCTGTTTATCTTACGGTCAAGTGCACAGCATGACAGTACAGTACAGCGGAAAACATCGTTACGAAACCGGAGTCGAGTGAGGACGCGGCGGTGCTCCACTCAAGCTGGACAAAATGAAAAAAAAAAGTATAATACAGTGTGCCAGGGACATTGACACACAAACAAATTCAGCACATGATTCTAGACCCCCTAAAATTTCAACGCAGAAGCATTTAGAATCATGTACTGAATCCATGGTAACAGGTTGTGCGTCGATGTACCTGCAACCCTGCAACAAGTTCAAGAGGTCAACCACAAATTCATATTGTAAAAATAAATATCGCTGATACAGTCACGCGCCTGCATTGGCTAATCGTTAAAAGCGGATGCATTCATTGAATCCGTCTAGCTATATTTTATGGTTAGTTAGTAGTTTTAAGATTTTAACTAATGAGTGAGTGTCTGCTGTATAAATAATGCTAATATTTGGCCAAGGTCGGTGTTGCTGTGATTCATCGGCTAGCAGTATGAATAAGTCAGGAGGCGTTCATTTTGTGTACTTATAATTATATCAACGGCTATATTAATAGCTGATCGTAGATGTATGATTTTGATTACAATCAGTTTTTGGGTGCCAGTGGCTGTCTAGAATACTCCAACTAAAGGATTTTTGGATGCTGAAATGAAGATTACCATCTATTTCTATAAAGTTTCGCGTTTCGTATGTGTCTGTCCGTCTGTGTGCTAGTGTTGTTCTTCTAAACTTCGCAACGGATTTAAAGCGTTTTCACCATCATTTTGAGAATTTATTTCGGAACGTTTGTGTTATTAAAATTACTTATTATTATAATAAAGACTTCGATATGTTGTTAAACTTGTTAGTTATTATGGCCAGGGCCGGTCGCTAGTTTTTGATAAACTGCTTAATTTTTGGTTATTATGTAGTAAGGCCCTGATTTATAGTTTTCGCTCTTCGTTAATTAAGCCCATGTACTTCATGGTCTCTGCACTTATATCGTTAAAAGGCACTCCAGGCGTGTCGATTAAGTACCTACATTCGGCACACTCTTAGCAGCCAGCCCTGCTAACTATCCCATCGCCTTGTGGTTTTTACCATCTGTCATGGTCCTCCGTGTGTCAAAAGTAATCCAAATCGTCCAGTCATTACGCGTAATAGACAGACAGAGTTACATCTTTATTTATAATATTAGTATGGGTACTTGTCTCCTTAATCCTCCAACATACCTACTGTTACCACTATGCCCTTTAAACTCTTATGAGGAGAATATTAAGCATTAGGTACTAAGGCTGTCGTTAAAACCGCACGTGGCTGTAATGTGCTGAATTTAACGAAGCAATTGTGAGAAAATTATGACATTCCGCAATAGCGTTTATACACGGCGCATTTCATATAGCCCTTAAAATGGAAGCTATGTATATGTTACCGTATAATTATGAACATCGTTAGCTATAATTTATTTAACAAGAATATAAACTATCGAAAAATTGTGAAATGCAACAAATCATTTACAATTAAAGGCTCCTACAAACAGGCGCGACACGACACGCGACACAAAGGCACCGCTCGTTGCGCGACTTGCGGTGCCTTTGTGTCGCGTGTCGTGTCGCGCCTGTTTGAAGGAGCCTTAACGCATTATTTTTCTACAGTTTAGAATCTGTCCATGGCAAACCGACAAATGGTGAACTGATATCAAACTTGCATGCGACGGATCGCACCTTGCGCTTATATTAAGGGGAAAGCGCTAAGGTAGCCCGCGAAATTCAATTTTTTTTAGGTATTTTGCAATTTGCTGGTCAGTATTAAGTTGTACGTTGATTAATATATGATTCGCGGCCGTAACAAATATGTATTTACAGAATTATAATCATTAAAGTCATCAAAATAACTCTCTAAGACCACGTAACCCCAAAGAATGACTATTTCATGAAATCGTCATTTATCAAATTGGCACACCACGTCAATCAGCCGTGTTATAGCCATTTCATACAGTCAAATAATGACAGGTGTTGTTATGGTTTCAGTATACGGACAGAAATAAGTTGGTAGACAATTGGTAGACAACGGGAAATGTATGAGGTCTTTGGTTTTCAATTGCGAATCGCATTATTTAATTCTATATGTTGCACTAATTACGAGAATTATACAGATACAGTCGACGTAAATTTAATTCCGGAAAAAGTTTTTATATTATACTACTACTGAGTAAATTTTTCAAGATGCATTTTGTCTGTAAAAGAAGCTACTATAACACGAGATTTCAATAATTTACGATAAAAATAATATCCGTTTCGCTTAGTTTACTCTGACGGCCCGCAAATTCATTCTCCCAGCGGATAACGATGCAACTTAAATATTCTAATTAATTTAATGTTTGCTACAAATGATCAAATTAATATACAGGGTCCCATTAAAACAGATAAACAAATTTTAACACAGCGCTCAGTATGTCTAACTAAAGATATCCAAGCAAAAAAAAAAAACACTGATCAAAGTGATTTTATTTTGACTTAAAATAATAAATTGCCGGCACTTTGGTGTATTTTTGTTAGCTGATTATTTTCCTTATAAGTATCTATGCGTTTTTCTTATATATTTTTTTACCATCGTCCTTATTTTGGTGGTCTGAATGATTTAAAAAAAGTTTGTCCATCTATTTTAATGGGACCTTATACTTTATATACGAGTATATGTGATCAAATTAGCGGGAAGATCCATTTTAATTCAATTATTGAATAAAATGGAGGTTAAAATTATTTATTGTTCGTGATTATTATCTAAGTAAGCATGATATTTTTTTAAAGTTTTGGCATCGTGAGGAAACCTGGATTTAAAAGTCAATATAAGTCTGAAATCGCCAATCCGTCTGGAGTGTCTCGTGTATTCTCTGTATGAGAAGGGACTATTGCACTGCAGTGGGATAATAATAGGCTGGTCTCAGCGAGTCCTGGAGTGGACAAACTGGATGCGGAAGGCGTTGTGTTTGGGTGTTGTGGCGCAGCCTGGTAGAGACCTATGTCCAGCAGTGGACAGCGATAGGCTGAGATAATTGATTATTAAATTTCTCATTCAGAAAAATGAACTAGAGAGTACCTTCGAAAACCGATAGGTTCCAACGTTTTCCATAGTTTTATTTCATACTAGCAGTGCCCCGCGGTTTCACCCGCGTAAGTTTCGATCCCGTGAGAATATCGAGATGAAAAGTATTCTATGTGTTAATCCAGGAAATGGTCTATCTATGTGCCAATTTTCATCCAAATCTGTTCAACGGTTTACGCGTGATTGAGTAACGAACATCGAAACATCTTCACAAACTTTCACATTCATAATATTAGTAGGATTCTTCATTCATATGAATGAAAAAAGAACTACAAATACTGACGTTTTCTCATTCAACGAATAATAATGCACTGTTAGGACCTAGGAATTACCGTCTAACATTTGGACTCACGATTTCCATGACTTTTACGATACTCTGCCATTACTATTCCGCCATAAATACATGGGCTACAATGAGTCACGAATACGCCCGTGATTGTCGTGCCAAAGCAATTTAGTCGATTCGTATTCAATTCAATGACCGATTTTTTATACCAAATTCTTATATGGGACAATTAATGGTTTGATGTATACACAATGGACCCATGCTGTTTTTGGATCAACTCAGTGACAATATTATTGAAATAAGTATTTTGTTTTTCTAATTTGCGATTAGAAGAGGGCTGACCGAAGACTCATGATAATGAAGAGGAACACATTATAATTACCTAAATATTAATAGTAGATTACGATGCGAATGACATATGTAGTCCATTATTGCATAGCTAAACGCCGTGCATTAATACTATCGTATACTATTTTATAGCACGTGTGACCTAAATGAGCATTTAAGTCATACTTTTTTGTGTAAAAATGGACTATTTAAGTCATCGATAAGCGTGACTTAAGTGCGGTTTTGTGTCACAGAGTGCTATACAAATATATATACTGTTAAAACAAAGTATGTGTTAATGAATAAATAAATAAATAAATAAATAAATAAATAAATATTTAGCATTCTTTGCTTGACACATGCTATTCTATTTTATCTTGTTTGTTTTAGAGTTCAAAATGTGGTACTTAATACATTTATCGCAATTTCAGTAGCAATAAGGACCATGTAGGGGTAGGGAACGTATTTGTATTGCCGGATATTGACAACTCAATAATTATTACGCTTCGGACGAGCGTTTCTGAAATTGAATTTTGTACACCTACCTGTAATAAATTGGGGCAGCATAGCAATCAGGATAATCAACACCTATGATTTTCACTTGTTTATGATTTTGCAGGGACACAAGCATTTCCTCGGTAGAGTAGTTTTTCTTCTTAGCGTGTCGTGAGCATTCTAAATGGACTCGGCCCATAATTTGGCTACATGTTTGTTGCCATCATTAGCGTCCCTGTATCGAGTAGCTGACAGACACACAGGACATGATATGGCATCGGCCTTAGCGGACCCCGTGAAGTTAGTGCTTACATCTGTTTGAGGCGCGCGTGGAACACAACGCGCCGTCAACCCGTGCCTGGTCCTTACCGGCCGGCGAGCTGGCCATTGCTCACCGTCCGCAAACTCGCGCCTATGGTGACAGGGAATAGACTATCGATTCTCGATGCCCAGGGCGTCTCCTGCGGCGACTAGAGGCGTGAGGGCGCAAAGATTGCCTCTATACTACCTCACGCGCTTCTCCTCCTCCTTCGCGAGTATTACTGCTTCGCAGAAGGAGGCGACGGCTTCCAATGCATTCTCGCTCCGTACTATGGCCTGGACTGGGGCCGGACGCGAGAGATCGCCACTACTGATTACCACCGCGCGCCGTGTGGACGTGACGGTGCTCTGCCTAAGCTGGGCAGACCTCCACCTTATGCTCCACCGTATACTCCAGGCGATTTACACAATGGTGACACCCGGGCGTTTCCTTGCGCCTTATCCGGAACAGAAACCTCCCGAAGCAACCGTGTTCGGTGCGTTAGGTAGAAGGTGTGGACGCCGTAGCGCCTCTCCAGCCACTCCTCAAAAAGGGGACTTGTCGCCACAATTATGGCGTCCCCAAAGTACATTAAGCCTCATACGACATAATAACATCAAATACTGGTTTCAGCTGCATCCGGTTATAGTGGAAGCCGACCCCAACATAGTTGGGAAAAGGTTATGCAGATGATGACGACATAATAACATCACATCAAAGTATAAAATCATATACCTGAACTCATTATAAGTAAAGTCGTGTTTAATTTGTTTTTGATGTCATAAACTTGGCAACACACCGCGAAATATTCACGTAACCTTAACAAACGACATTTAAGTTTTAATTAAGTCCTTTCAATACGAAGCCTGTACAGTTAACAGCATAAATCTGTGAATATTTCGGAATATTGAATTAAATTAACATAAATTATAATTATTAATGATAATGAATCATGATTACAATAAGACGTGAATTTATCAAAAGGTTACCTTTAAATCTGCATTATCAAGACCGTGACAAGTTACAAAACTTTTTCTTTTCAAGAACTTTTCATTTATGCGTTTCTTGAAAAGAAAAAGTTAAAATAAAATAATCAACTCATCAACTGCCTTGCCTTTTTCCCAACTATGTTGAGGTCGGCTTCCAGTCTAACCGGATGCAGCTGAATACCAGTATTTTACATAGAGCGACTGCCTATCTGACCTCCACAACCGTACTGGTAATTATTGGGTAAATGATACCCTTTGGGAAGACTGGTTGTTAGACTTTCGGGCTTCTGACTACCCGTAACGACTGTCAAAGATCCACGAATAACAGCCGGGACCAACGGCTTAACGTGCTTTCCGAGGCACGGAGGGGTCTCGGTATGTAAAGATGGTCGCCCATCCACAGACCAACCGCGGCAAGCATAGCTTAACCTGATCGATCAAACTCTGAGGCTATTATTATTTAGCCACGGGCCCTCTCAAAACAAAAAAAATAATAATCAGCTGTTCCATACAAAACTTCAATACCTACCTACTCGATCCAAATGTATTGCACAGCTGATAATTTTTTCGTGATTACGATGTTGGTCTCATGGAGCAAGTTGTTCAATTTGATGGCCTGCCCCACTCCTTTAAAATATGACCACACATTTCTGCTACGCTGTATAGCAAGGGTGGCCAACTTGGTTAGACGCAGGATCTACTGTTCACTGACGACACTCTGGGCGATCTACCAATTACGTACTTCTTGAAATCTTAAATGAAACAGCATAGTTCAGTACACAATTATGTAGTATTTTTTATTTTATTAAGAGGGTAAATATAACTCGTAACCACTCGTCACTCCGCTAGTTTGTCGTCAACTGACTGATGGATTGACAACCGCCCGCGCCCCACTCCAGCGTCCCATACGCTTCCCACTTATTGTTATCGCGCACCGAAAACAAAAGAGAGCTAAACTGTATAGAAGAGAGGATAAATAACGTGACGGAGCGGCGATTGAAAAATGATACAAGATGATGCGTGCAGCAGTTAGTGATTAGGTACGTTGCGCAGTCTGTTCTACGTATTTATATTTTTTTCCTTGCCACGATCGACTAAACTAATAGTCGCGATCGACCAGTCGATCGCGATCGACCGGTTGGCCACCCCTGCTGTATAGGCACAAAAGAACGGTTAGATGGCCACTTGAACAATGATTACAGATGCTAAATGTCTTAATATTCATGCTAGAGGTAGGACTTGTAGACATATGGTTAGACAATAAGTACACTGAACCTATACATAGGTTTTCATTTAGGTAGGTAGATCAGTACATCACAAGTACTTTCGCCAACGACGCGATCCTCATACATAAACATTCGCTTTATGATACTCGTCATGTCTAAATCATGTCACAGGCATGAGTTTATAGCCTACTAATTTTTAATGGCTTTTAGGACGATATTCTTTTACGTGCTAGGCCCTTGTGTTTTAGAGACCAAAATCTATACTAATAAAATAAAGCTGAAGAGTTTATTGGTTTTTTTTTTGTACGCCTACGCATTATTAATATCTGGAATTATCAGTCAGATTTGTAAAAAATTTTTTGCATTAGATAGCCCATTTATTGAGGACAATTAACATCATGCTACGACCCTGATGCCCTTATATTTTATTTTATTTTATTTGAATTTTATCTGGATTTATTTAATTTTAAACGTGTTCTATTAATGGGTGTTATTTACACGCCGAGCGAGAACGAAGTAATAGTGTGGGTGAGCGATGCGATGCGACGTGGTGGTTCGGGGGCACAAGAAATTTTACGCAGAAGAAGTCACTGGCATAATTAGATCATGAAAAAAAAAACGAGCTATCATTAAGAATGTCTGGTAGTTGAATCAAGAATGAACGTAAAAGGTTATCGTGAATTTTTATGATAAGACTTACAGGAAAAAAGATTTAAACAGTGCGCAAGCTGTAACCACGAATTTAGCACATGGTTCTAGAACACAGCGTTTTTATAGAAAAGTGCAATACCTACGCGGTTAAAATGTATAGCAGAGCAATTTGGACATGAATACGTGTTTAAAATTGCTTCCATAGTGGGAGGCAAGTCTAAAAAACCAATGATAACAAAATCGGGGGATACAGTTTGGTGTTGCAGCTTCATATCTATCATCTCCATCCTAAATTAAATTACACCATTGGATATCTATAGGATCAAAGAATTCAGGACTGACGCATCGCGCGCGGTGGAGGGGGAAGCGCCGCCATTTTGAGGTCATTTTGCTGCATATCGGGATTTCCACTTAGTATAACTTTTGACTCGGAAAACCTACGACGTTCGTTTAAGTTTCAATCAGCTCTCGTCAAAATCTATCGATTGTATACAACATATTAGGGAAAATAGTGACATTGAAAAATACAGTGTTAAAATAAAAAGAAAAATAATATCAAAACTGTATAATGTCGGCCTATATTCACGTTCAACACACGGCCGTGTGACACAGCCAGACCCCATTTGTTTTGTAATAACCCACGACAAACAACAATTTCTTTGGTTCAGAATCATAAACTGATTTCATGGTTACAATTTGCGGTTCGCGCACTGGTTATTTATTTTCCTATATAATATTTTACTATAATATGTGCTAGCTATTACGTTTATGTAAATAGAGAATGTTAACCACTACGCGTATGTACATACGCGTAGTGGTTAAAATTCTCTGTCATGGATAAGTACACCCGATAAAGGATGATTGATTGTAACAAAAAATAACAATAGAAGCAATTATTAATTATAATAATTAGACGCCTTTGTGAACAAGTCACTGGTATTTTTGTAGATAAGCAACTGTTTTTATAATGCACATATCTAAGGCCAATATAATAGTTTTTCATATTGCAGTTTCTCAATAAAACTGTGTAAATTCAAAGATTAAAATTTTTCAGGCTTTTTTAAAAGTAACCAGGTTCTTCGTAATTAATTACAATATAGCTTATAAGGCTAATAAGCAATTTTAATCTAACTTAAATTTTTGCGTGATATATATTTTTAAAACTTAGAAAGGTGTTGATTGTACTTTACACAAGTCCGTTCCACTTTCTAAAACGAATAAAATCCTTCGAGTTAGGACTGATTTTTCCAACGCCAGATAATTTTATCGGAGGAATAATTTTGAATTTTTGACTGTTCTTCCATACAAAAACTGCCAGACGTCACTTTTATTCCACGAATAAAAATTATCCGTCGATTGAAAAATCAGCCCTTAGTGTAGTGTAAAAAGTGGAAAACTAATAGTGATATAGACATCCATAACAATAACACATGAACAGTGTTATATGATAAATGATAAATGATTTTATTTCTGTAAGTAGGTTTGCACAAACACTTTTACACGTCAATCATAAATTTTTTAAACTAGATGAGGTCGGCGTTTCCTATCTGACTACTCTGAGAAGAAAGGCCGAAACAAACTCAGAGGTCATAGTCTCTTTTAAAGTCCAGACATAATCTTGGTCAAGTTATATGAAGACCATGTAGGTCGATGTCTGAGATGGTATGTAAAGCTAAGCTATGCTATGTCACGTTATATCATCATCATCTGCCTAGCGCTTTCTCAACTATGTTGAGGTCGGCTTCCAGTCTAACCGGAAGCAGCTGAATTTTATACGGAATGATTCTCTGGAGCAATATGATCTCCACAACCTAGTTACTGGGGAATACGATAGCCCTTGATAAGACTGGTTGGTCAGACTTTCGGGCTACTGACGATCCGTGACGACTGTCAAAGATCTACCGAATAAGAATGCCGAGGCGCGGAGGGGTCTTGGTATGTAAAGATGGTCCCATCCACGGACCAACCGCGGCAAGCGTAGCTTAACCTGATCGATCGACGCATGCGGCCGTCATGACTTAGCCACGATTCCATGTGTATTATTATATCAGACTCTCAAGATTTCTATGCGAAACAGGAAATGATGTAGGTATCTATTTGAAAATAGGAATTAATGTCAATACTTTGATTTTTGTCTTGTTTCAGGACAGTTAAAGATCAGTCCTCTCAATAATAACCTTAAAATCGATATAAATAAAACAAAGCCGGGTTAGTTACACCATTTATAGCTCAAGAACGGCTGGACCGATGTTTATGATCTTTGACCTGTTGGATATGTCTCTGGCCCGGATAGCAGAATCACTGTTACAACGGGAAAAATAAACAAAAAAAAAAGAAGATAATTCATTTTCTCATTTGTTCGTATTGACGAGGGGGTACAAAGTTCGTCGGATCAGCTAGTTTACAATAAACCGAAAGGGATGACGCTGATAAACTGTAATCATAATCCGTAAACATTAAATGAGTCGAAAATTTCCGATTGAATCCACATAGATAATGATAGGAAAGCAATGAACTGTTTCCGATTTTCCTTCGTCAATTACACGAATAGAAACCTGCTTAGTATACTGGTTTTTAGCTATGATCATAGCTTTGTACCTAATCCTATATGCTTCTAATTATCAACGATTAGTGTTTGAACGTTAGAAATGGGGCTCTTTTTCGTTTAAAACTTTCTAATGGCGACACCGCGACACATTGATAATTAGAAACGATTCTGGGACAAAAGTTAAGTTCTTACCTACGTTATACCTACACTATTTATTTTACGATGATAGAAATTACAAACAAAAATATTTAACGCGTCAACGTTAAAACGAGATTGCAAACAATTAGTGGTTTACTATGTTTTATCATTAAACTAGAGACCCGCCTCTTCTTCGCACGATTTTTACAAATTGGAAAAACATCGAGATTTCTCTATTAAATGTAACTTTTATATTAAAGTATATTCTCAAAATCATGGTGCAAACCGCATCAAAATTTATTGCGTAATTTAGAAGAACAACGCGGTCTCACAGACAGCCTCAAAAAGCGAATTTATAATGTGTTTAATAATATTTATTCATTCATATAATTGGTTGTCTATGTAGTTGCTTTATATTTCTAAGTAGGTACTGTTAACTTTATTAAAGATGATAAAAATATATACACTGGATAAACTTCCTATACTAAATGATCTAAAAAACTATTGAAGTAAAAGTATAATAACCAAACCTAACTAAAACTACATATTAACTAACTAAATATATGGCGTGGAAAAATTCCTCCGTTTCGATGTCGACTGGTAATGTACCCAAGAGACTGGCGGCATAATATGTATAGATTATAATTATCCCTCTCACAGAGAGGAGGCCTGTGTCCCAGTAGTGGGAACATTATAGGATGATTATGATAATTATCAAAGACAGTATATGTAATTACTAGTAGGTTGGAAGGCATTCAACCGTGCTCATTCCGATAGAGTAGTGGCAATGGGAATAAGAACGGTGCCAGGCGGATTGTGAGAGAGACAATAGCCGTGCTGGTCTGAAAAAACTTTGACTCTTCGGTTTAAGCATTGCTCTGTAAGCTTACTTAGATGTAAAACTAGATCATCTGTGGATAATGGAGTGAATATTTTGCTTTAAAGGAAAAAGATGAAGGTTTTTTTTTTTATAATTAGCTAGTGAAACTCTGCAGACGTATATACTACGACGACGACGTGTGACGCGTGATATTTAAACACGATGAATAAAAGTTTCTTTTTTTGGGGGGTCTACGACCGATAGTATTGTTGTTACTTCAAGAACAAGTTGAGAAAATCAGTTTGCTTTCGTTTTCTCGTGTTTAGATATTGATACAAATCACCTCTGTGAATTTTACACAAAAAAAAAAATGCCTTTATAAAGTAATCTTTCAGGTAACTACACTAACTGTGGTCGATGACGCCGCAAAAAAAATCATCACATTATTTAGTTTTTTGTATGGATCTTGATTAGTTATTATAATTGCATATGGCATTGCATTAAACGGCCATAAATTGAGAGCAGAATATTAAAAATGGAAAGGTATTGCAATTTATTTTAATTAAAGTATAGATTGTAATAATTTATTGTAATTGTGAAATCATAAAGGTTATACACGCAAGAGCTTCGTAAACTTCAAGTTTAACTTTGACACAAGCTTAGTAAATGTTAAGACATTTTTAGTACAAATTACAGCAACGCATACGTATTATTTATCCAGATACAAGTTTTAGTAATTGTAAGATACTTTTCAGTACGCACGACCACATATCAAGCTATACATTACCAGTATAAGCTGACTTCTAATTGCACGAAAAGTTTATACAATACGAGGTCAGCTAAAATTGGAAATTATAGCTTGATATGTCGTCGTGTGTACCTACACAATTAGAAATGATTCCGTAGCTTTATTTCCCCAGCTAACAATGGAATTAGCGCAACAAGAACTGTCAGATATACTTAACCCGATTCTCATAAAAAGTGCAATGTTTCAGAAGATTGCATTGCCTATTTTAAGCTTTACAAACATTCATTAGAATGTTCGACAATGAATAAATAAGCATCGTAACACTTTTTTATGAACGGTATCCAACTACGATGAATACGAATAAATACGTTTTTTTATATGCTGTTGAATATAAAATTCGTATTTAATGGCTTTAAGCGTTTTAAACTTCAGTGACTCTTCATCTATTACACAAGATTTTAGAATATTTCGAAAATTTTGGAACTAGTTTTTCAAGTCAGCATCATCTAGGTACTTAGCCTTTTCCCAACTATTTTGGGGTCAGCTTCCAGTCTAACCGGATGGAGCTGAATACCAGTATTTGACTAGTTTTGCAAGTATTATACGAATAAAAGTAAAACATGACCTTAAACATCTGCAGAATGTATACATTGCATTTCAAGGCTTTCTTCCTAAAGTTAAAAGATTTTTCCTTTCTTTTCCAGATGGCGAGTCTAAACTACATTGTTCTCGGCATTCTCATCTTGCAAGTATACGTCTACGCAGCGCCAAATGACGTCAGCAAGCTAGAAGAAATCGCCAAAGTAGAACAAGCTGACCCCAAAATCGAACAAACTGACCCCAAAGTAGAACAAACTGACCCCAAGCTTGACTCAGAACCGAAAGAAGTTGAAAGTGATAACAACTCCACTGAAACACAACGACACAAGAGATGGTATAGTCCTAATCCATATGAAATTCTTCCTTTTAACCCATTTATGAACCCAGGCATTAATAAAAGAGATGACGGTACGAATACTGGTTACTACGGAGAAGACCCCTTAGCACAAATACATCGACGGATACAAGAGATAGCCCACTTCGTGAGGCAACCGCAGCTACAGCCACCGCCGCTGCCTCAATTTCCTATATACTACCCAGTGCTTTTTATACCTGCTGGTGATTGTAATTGTAACAACGAAAATCAAAACCCAACCACGCCAGATCCTGTTAGCCCTGTACCAACTAATAACAATGGCGGTGATAGCACTGATACCACAACACCAGGCGTATCGAGTCGCTGGCCTGAAATGGAAGACAAGAGACAAAACTGGGGATTTGTCTTGAATGAATCCGACTCAGAAGAGGGCGTAGACTTCAATAGGCCGATTTCATTTGATCCTATCAGACTAAATACACCCATGAGACCGGCACCGCCTGTGGAGCACGGAACCGTTCAAAGTGACTCGAACGACCAGAATCGGCCCCAGTCTGAGGCACCCGAGACAAGTTTTCAAGCCCCTCCTTCAACTACAACACGACCATCTCAGAATAGGCCTCAAAACACACAGCCTCCTCCAAACAGGCCTCAGTCTCAGTCCCCAGGCTTAGCACCTCCAAGTCGTTGTGAAAGCGCGCTCGTAACCTGCTGTCATCAAGCCCAGGTTGTGTATGACTGCTTCGCAATCCTGGGGTGCCCTGACTTGACAGGGTACGGAAGCCCTTGTGACCCCAAACAGATATTGCGAGTGATTGATAAGTTCCGGATGTACTATGGAGAATAATATAATTGAGGCTCGAGGATTGACGTGTAAATGTGACATCCCGTTTATAAAACTACTCAATTTCAGTTCTGAGCTTAATTTAAAATAGTAATTTATGTTATCTTAAGTGCGGCCCGTTCTTGTTACATGAACGAGTAAATACGCTTACCTTATTTCCCGAGTTTCAGCGAAATGAAAGGACAAACAGTCAAACAGGCAAACAGTGTTGATTCCAATCATCTGAGACATTAAAATATTAAATCTTAAAGCAAGTGAAAGACATTATTTTTGTAAGTGAAACGTTAAGTTCTTTATGTTTTGATACTCCTAGAAATTAAACGGTCTCTTTAATGTATTGCTTGTAATTTCTGTAGCTATATTTTTATACAATCGAATAGAGCTGTTGATGTGTAAATACTCTAGTTATTATCATTTTTATACTCATACAAGTAAAATGTAAGGATAGTAACAATGTTCCTGTCACCTAATTTTTAAAACTACAATAAAATTGATTCGTCATAGACTAGTAACTAGTGACTTTGGTTTTTTTTACCTTGATCTATAAAACATGTTCCTAGAAACTTGATTTGCAGTTTTTTAATTCTAATATTCTACTTCTAAATGATCTGCGATACAAGACGTATATGCAAAGTAATTTATTGCTACATTTATATAGCACTTACATAAACTTCTATTAAAGTTCACCCACTAATTACCTTCGTTTCAAGTTTTGTTCACCATCATCATTATTTCAGCCGAAAGATGTCCACTGCTGAACATAGGCCTCCCCCAAGCACCTCCACTTCGACCGGTTCTGTGCTTCTCGCATCCAACGTGTTCCTGCGTCACAAGTTCGTCGGACCACCTTGTGGGAGGCCTTCCAACGCTACGTCTTCCGGTACGCGGTCGCCACTCCAGAACCTTTCGGCCCCATCGGCCATTTGTTCTGCGAGCAATGTGCCCTGCTACTGCCACTTAAGTTTGGCAATTCTTCGGACTATGTCGGTTACCTTGGGTGTCCTGCGGACCTTCTCAAGTTTTATTATGAAGATAGAAATAGCAACCACAAAATATTATTCTCTCCTTACTAAGGTTTGTTGCCTACATACAGCAACGAAGCAATTATGATTACAATGGCAGGAAAATTGGATTTTCCAATGTATTATAAATTTGTGGTCTATGGCTTCATTTCATTATGTGTTATTGATACAAATGACATCAGAATAATGTACTATGGAGTCGAGTAGTGATCGGTCAAAGTCGGGAAATATAATCTGTAGGAAATTCCGAGTTCATAGGTGGCTTTAGTTATAAACCTAAGTATAACCCAGGGGTTACAGAACACATGCTTTATCTTAACTCAAGAAACTAATCTACCGCAAAAATAATATGTATCGATTAGAAAGTCAAATCTATGGCATTGAGGTGAACTGCATCACATAAGAAATATAAGGCATCTCTATATCTAATTTATGAAAGCAACCCTTGTGTTAAATCCCTCAAACTTTATATGAGTAAAAAAAACTGGCCGTGTGCGAGCCGGACTCGCACACGGACAGTTTTTATTCCAGAAGGGTTGCGTACCATAAGGCAAAAACGCAGAAAAAACACGTTTGTTGTATGGGAGCCCCTTTAAATATTTATTTTATTCTGTGTTTAGTATTTGTTGTTATAGCGGCAACAGAAATACATCACCTGTGAAAATTTCAACTGTCTAGCTATCACGGTTCATGAGATACAGCCTGGTGACAGACGGACAGTGGAGCCTTAGTAATAGGGTTCCATTTTTACCCTTTGGGTACGGAACCCTAAAAAGATCATATTCTGTAGACTACACTGTAATCTACTTTGTTTCTATTGGATGCCTGACGCTGTCAGTCGTTTTGATCATAGATTTAATAACCTATATCATGTGAAAGGGTGACATGATTTATGTTAAAAAAACTTAAAAAAAAACTGGTTGGTTGATTAGTTATGTTGAACAATATTGACCTTATTGGTGATGTTGTTCAGAAAGGACAGGTGGTTAGTACTCGTTACCGCCGTATGTGTATGACCTGTTACATATTTGCATACCTATTACATACCTATTCTACACAAAGAACACACCCTCCAAATTTAATGTCTCTAGGACCAGCGGCTCAGGCTGTGCGTTGATATATCAGTCAGTCAGGACTTTGAATTTTATATATATAGATGGCATCATCATCATCATTCCAGTCCGGAATCACTCACTGCTGGTAATATACAAGTGGCGATCAATGTAGGTATTCTCGGTATCGGCAAGAAAAAAGACGTACATTCAATAATTTTTATTTTTCAATGTAATCCCTCATTAACCTAATGCATTTATTACATCTAGAAATTAACTTTTTAATACCCTGTAAAAAATAACTTTCCTCTTTCTCTGAAAAATGCGCGTTTATTGCCGCCTTGAGCACTTCATCGTTGGAAAATCGTTTCTCATGAAGGTCTTTTATGAAATTAGGGAACAAAATAATAATCACTCGGGGCTAGGTCAGGGCTATAGGGTAGGTCGTTAATGTCTTCGAAACCACAATCTCGCAAACAGACGCTGTGTAGACTGGGACATTGTCGTGAAGAAGCAACACACCGGTGGTCAGTTTACTCCGTCTTTTTTCTTTAATTTTCCTGTAAATTTCGTAAAGTGGATGCGTAGGATCAGAGTAAATACAAATGAGTGGGATATCTTCATACATACCTACACACCGAACACGGTTTGTACGTGAGCACGCTCGTACGTATGCGTTGTCGCACGCACATACTGACAAAATTTATCGCTGTTAAAGGTGCGCCCAATCGTCGCTACGCCGTACATAATACCGCCCGATATATATGAAAAAATCGAATTGTAGGCAATTCGATATTTTTTTTCGTTTTTTTTTTTTATTTTTACCTTAGGAGGTGAGAATCGAACCCACGGTTTGAGATGCGACTCTTAACGCTAGAAAATTTTAATAAGCACTTTAAGTACCTAATGCCTATTATTTGAGGATAACCTCAAATAATAGGCATTACTTAAAGTGCTTATTAAAATTCCACCATGAAAACCATGAAAATTCTTTAAATTCGGAAATTGTATATATTTTTACAATAATGTAAAAATATATTCAATTTCCGAATTTAAAGAATTTTCATGGTAAATGAAAAAGTAAAAAATACTTTAGTGTAAAAAAATACAATTTCATAACAATTTTATTTTATTTGAACAAATACATGATTGAGTAAAACCACTTGTTAATTAATCATATTTCGATCGTAATTTTTCAAATAACTAAATAGATAACATGACGTAAGTAATGAAAAAATGCAGTCAGCTCCTGATCTATGTAGAAAAATAATTAAAAAACTTTGTATTAAAGATCCCTGATGCTTACCTTACAGCGGAAAATTGTTTTGTATAGAGGTTGACTATGCATTTTTGACGATTGAATAAACTATAAGTGACAGGCCTACGTCTTTAGGCTATTATCGCTCGCTCGGGGCTCGAGTTAGCTTTCTTATTTGTTTTTTCTATGGTAGGATGCTGGGTCTATGGTTTCACCTTTTTTGTGTACTTAATCAGCAAAATTCCCTTTGAGTCCCAAAAAACTGTGTCCATGATTTTTCCGGCAGATGTAACGACTTTGAATTTCTTAGGGGGCGCAGTACCCTCCTTGTGTTACTTTATGTACTCTTGTGTACTTTCAGGGTCATAATAATGAACCCACGTTTCATTTCCAGTAACAAGAAACGCGATTCCTGCAATGTTTACGAACTCATTAAGTACTCGTACATGTAGGACAATATTTGTAATGTAAACTTAAGGGTATACCTATTTACAAACGATGACTAAAATTAGGTGACGTGAAAACGTCAAAAATGTATGGTTACACAGTCGCTAATCAATACACAAACTTTAAGCAACGCTTATGAATAAAGGCTCCTACAAACAGGCGCGACACGCGATATAATCGCGCGCGACACAAAGGCACCGCTCATTGCGCGACTTGCGGTACCTTTGTGTCGCGCGCGATATTATCGTGTGTCGCACCTGTTTGAAGGAGCCTTAAAAGGGAAAGTGTTTTAAGAAATCGGTAAGTGAATTATTTTTAAAGTCTTCTTTTAACTGTCAGATTGTTTTTGGGTCCGTTTTGGGCACGCCTTGACGAGTGGTTTTCTGGCTGCATGCAAAATAACTGGCCTTGCCAGCTCTTAAGGGCGAACGAAACACAGCAACAAAAAAAATATGTGTAAAATTTCTACAACAAAATATGCAAATTAAACACAAGTTGGTATATACATATTTTAATCAAATTCGGTGAGACGTAATTATCACGTATACATAAATCAGATGCTTTTACATATATCTAACTGGGTTTTTACCACCATAGCAAATACATAATACGAGTAGAAAAAGGTTCTTGACGATTCGCAGCGATAAACCGGGTTATCGACGTCATCGGTAAATTTCAAGATAACTGTAACTATATTTATACGAAATCCCGCATCCCCAGTTATCGGAAAGAAATATGAGTATGCAGAAACACGATGTTTATATGCCTTAATAAATACAAATGTCCTCAGACTATAGTAGAGTCAACTGAGAGGAGGACGTATCGTGCAGAACAAGTGAAAATCACCAAAATTCGTGTTAAAAATAAGGACGGTTACATCCAAACATAGGAAGCAATTTAGTAAGTTTTATATATTCATATTATTTATGTTAATAACATTCTTTTTATATAAAAAATATGCGTTTAATTACAATTTTTCACTGCGTGCAGAATTTCGACGCGTTACTCCGAACCGTTTACGCTGTAATTCCACAATATTTTTGAGGTTATACAATAAAAACCTGTTTTGCACAATTTAGGTACTTATTATTCGTATACATTTAACTTTAACTGACCTATGTTTGCAGATAATAGTAAAGTAAATATGATTAAACTTATCATTAATTCGGAAGTTTACCATATTACGTAAAGTTCTCATCACAATACCAAATTCAAAAAAAATGTCACAAATATTTCGCGGATCCAAACAAAGTTGCAACCATATAAAATACTACATATACGTATAGCACTGTTGTTAATAGTTTTTCGAAGAAAATACACATGAGTAATATTTACACCCGGCATGTGAATGGCTCACTAACGGTCACACCTTCACGACCTTGACATTGCCTGCGTACGTCACACATCCTCAAAAGGTTTCAATAAGCCCAACATTATGAAAACAAAAAAAAGACACCGATTAACAAATGTTTGTGTATTGGTGGTTGACTCTATCGACACACGGCATCGTCCGTTGTCCTCGCGGCTCTGGGAAAACCAAGCGCGTCGGTTTGCGACATTAATGCATTTATTATACAGAATCACGTTTATCGTCACGTGAACCCACAGTTTTAGTTATATAATGTTACATGTTTTATATTTACATTAGTGCTATTGATGCTCTAGGAATGGGTAAAAAATGTAGATCACCTTCAGTACTTACTTATTTGGCAGAGTTATGTCATTATTTGCACATAGTAGGAAGCAACATACCATTCATTATATTACTTTATTGACACTTAAGTTGACATTTATCTTCTTGTCTACAATCTCGGGAGCTGGATTGCAAGTTATCGCTAACCATCTAAAGAACCTACAAATAGTCTTCAATACCATAAGCGGTGCTTATGACGCTCATAAATGTTACAAGGATTTTTTTATAAGGCTTGTCTCCAGACCCTATTACACACACGATTTTCTTGCTACGGTACGGTTGTCAGTGTTGTATGGTTCACTATGGAAGTTTTTTGACGACACGGCGGCTCTACGGCACAGCGCCGTCGCCGTATATACTTTCTACGTCGCGGTTAATACCTACGCCGTACCGTAAAGAAATCCTGCCGTGTACAAAAGGACTTATTGTTTAATATTTTCCCATGTACATTCGTCAAAAAAATCAGAACGATGTAGTCCATTCGTTGCGTGCAATCCAAACATAAAACTAAATTATTTATATTCTGTTACAGAGATGGCGTCCTACATGCTTTTGATCATCGCTACATTGATGTTTGCGCAAGCATTTTGCAGACCCGAGGTTCGTAGAAACACGATCAGTGATGGCAGCACGATCAAACCACCAGCCAGTCTCTCTTACAACGAACTAAGATATATCCTCCAAGCGAGACATGGCGTAGATGTCCCGGCACCCAAAATTCTAACTCCATGCGCTAGAGCAATCCTCGGCTGCTGCAAAGACAACCATATGAACGAGTCTTGTTCCGAATCTCTCAATTGCGGCGCATTCTTCTTCGACGATAACCCTTGCGATGAAAAGTTTATAAAGGACGCTTTGAAAGCGGCGAAGAGTTTCTACCAGCAATTTTAACTTATCACATAGAAAATAGAAATTGGTTTTAGTGAAAATAGTGCAAGACTGTGCTAAATTATCTGTAGTGTCTCTCGCTACAAGATTCGACGCCTTCATCAATGTATGAATACTTTGGTTCAAAAAGAAAGACTTGTCACACCGCGGCTTAAAACATTTTTTTTTATAAGAGTTATTGCAGCCTTTCGGAGTTTCAAGGCTGTTGTTCTAATTACTATATGCACTCAATGTTGAAATGTAAGTTATTAACGTATTGAACTAATTATCGTAATCTAAATGTCGAATCTTTATGATAAACGATGTAAGTAGTCTGTTTTTGAATTAATTTTTTTTTCTTTATTAAGGCTCGTACACACAGGCGCGACGCGACACGCGACACAAAGGCACCGCAAGTCGCGCGACGAGCGGTGCCTTTGTGTCGCGTGTCGCGTCGCGCCTGTGTGTACGAGCCTTTATTCTGTTTACGCAATATGTTGCTACATGCATATAACGCTCCCAGACAATCAAGTGAAAATGTATGAAAGTGCTCTCGCCTAATTACTTATAACTATAACTAAGTCTATATACAATATTAATATATGTGCGTGAATGCCTAAGCTTAGGGCTATTGTTTAGGCCTAATTAAGTGCCCGCTCAAGTAACACGCGAGATAAGGTAGTATCTCAGTTCAGGATGGGCTAAGAAGTGCCTATTGTATGTGTAATCATATTTTGATTAACTACATACACGATGTGACGTGTAAAGGAACACGGGAAAATCCAGTATGTATTTTGCTCAGAAGTGACTACTTTACTGAATCGAGTTCAGCAATTGGTTGGTTGGTTATAATTATCTATACAAATAAATAAAATAGAAGCGTCTGTTTGTAATGTCAAAAACCAGCTTTTTACTAAATGCGTATGAAAGTATATAAAGTACCTACTTATAAACAAAAACCTTAACATTTTTGAATGTTTGTATGTTCTGAATGTTTCGGCTAATCTCCGAAACGGCTGGACCGATTTGATGTTATAAGGAGTAATATAAGTTTTTAAACCGACGATATAACGGAGGAGGTTCTCAAGTCGACGCGTAAACATATACATATATATTTTTTATGTATTCTTTTTTACGTTCCCGTGGGATATTTTACGACATCCACGCGGGCAAAGCCACGGGCAGTTGCTAGTGCTTACAAAATTTTATAAATTATTTATTATTATGGTGATTATAAAGCCTTCTTTATTTTGTTACACATTGTATAATTTCTTATATGTATATTCTTCTAATTTGATAATAATAGTTTGCAATGCGAGTAAAAATATTAGTTTCAAGATTCAAGTCTTCTATTGTTGCCTTACCATAAAATATATTATTATTATAAATTATAATACAGCATGGAGGCAGTCAGACAAGTGTGGTACCAGATCACCTAACTGTGTATAAAGTGTGTCAACATCCGGACAAACCTATTGAGGTTTTAATGATGTTTCTGTTTATATTTTGTTTTGTTCCATTTAGTAAACAATAATAAAAAACGAAACAACTTTCTCTATAGGACCAACCCGACCAACATCGCAATTACCAGAAAAATGTCATCTGTCCCATACAAAACTTCAATACCTACCCAAATGTAGGACGGCTGATTATTTTTTCCCGATTACGATGTTGGTTTCACGGAGAAAGTGGTTCCGTTTGATGGTCTGTGCCACACCCTTAAATATGACGACACATTTCTGATACATATTGTAAAGTTATGTTAATAATACATTAGTTTAGTTAGCATTGTCACGCCAAGATTCCCAAGGGATCCGAAATCCGAGGATCGATTATCATACCATGACGTCACAAAATAGTTAGTAGTCCCCACTGCCATAACTTATTGTGTAAAGAAGATTATAGCATTAGAGACGAGAAGATTCTACCTATACAAGATATTATTTTAAGTTATAAACTGCAAGTTTGTAGATAGGTAGTCTTTTTGGAAAATCTAAATCATGTGTGACAGCTCTCTTAGTTATCAATCTAAGTATTAATAAGGAGTAATAAATGTAACTTGTCTATTTGTATTCGTAGAAGTATAGTTTGTAAAGGGCAATGTCAATTGGCAGAGAAGGGACCTTATTTCATCATGCAGATAAGGTTTCTTTTCGCGCGTAAGAATATTTTGACAGCTGGGCACTCTCTATAATGCCCCAAAGTGATAAAAGTAGAGTCCGTTCACAATTATTTTACCTCTGACCTATACCTTATGGTAAAGACAATAAAGATCACTGTGATTTTGACAGACTTGTTAATGGCAGCAACCCAAAAGCAACCATATTAAAATGAGAATAAAGTTCACTGTGTTGAAAAATCAGAAGTCAAATAACTGTGAACGGACGTTATCTATGTATGTTAGTAGTAAAATGAGAAAGGTATTATTTTTTTATTTTTTTTTAAATTAGCCTTAATATTTATGAGATAAGAAAGCTTTGACTGTTGATCTGTGCTAAGATTATTTGTAACTGTATTTAATAATAAACGAAATTCAAACAACAAGAACAGTAAAACAAAACATTTGCTTGAGACAGATAAAACACAATTTAAATCGAGTAATGCTTGTTTGGCAAGGAGCCAAGCTGCCTCGAGGCAACAAGTGCTCGTTAAAATACATAATATAAATGTATTATATTTTTTATCGCTTTTGTATCCTCATATTGTCCCACTAGGACATAATGGTTTTGAAATAATAGATAAGAAGGTTTTGAGAATTGGTTTTCAGAGTCTATTGCTTGCTAGCATTATCACCCCATAATGCTCCCACTGCTGGGACACAGGCATGCTCTGGTTGAGAGGTGGGCCGTAATCCACCAAGCGGGCCCAGTGTGAGTTGGTAGATGTTACATTATGTCTTTGAATTTTTGGTTCTGGGACAAGCCGGTTTTCTCACGATGTTTCCTTTGACCGTATTGAGAGCAGTGGTACATAACATTACCGTGGCAGTGGTGTTGAAATAATTTACACAAAGTAAAGCGCCAATCTGGGTTCGAACCTACGATATACAACTCAATTACTTCAAAGTAATTTGAGCTGGCATGAAAAGGGCTACGTGTGCGCCGGCACGGATTACTCACGCGAATCAAACATTCGGCGCATACGCGTAGTCACTGGACTGCACGATCGCACTTTTTTACACGGTAGTTTACGTTTTGGCGTGACGTCGAAATGTTCATAGGAGTATGGCCGAAAAAGACAACACAGAGTCACAGACCACTACAGACTTGACCTTCCCAACTTTGGGGAATAAAGGTTGAACAAAACGTTTACATTTAGACTGCGCAAGTCCCTGAATTTGTCTAGGTTACATGTGACATGTAAAAGCTCAACAAGTAAAGTATAAGGAAGGACTAGCATGAAAATGAGTATTTTTAGCTTAAAAAATATCTTCTTTTCACTTTTATACAGCCACGGCCTTAAAATAAATAAAAATAAATAAAATAAAACTGTCTTCTGGGCCGTAAAGAAATTCTTTAAACGACTGCTTTATAGCCAGTGTTGAAACACTATAAGGTTTACAGGATACCCCCTTTTACGAGTTAATTCCCTTGGTATTAACGTTCCCCGCTTCGGAGCAAAGCTCTTCCCACCGTTTTCATCCCGAACTGTTTGAAATATTGCTTTACTGAATAACTGTTCTGTTTTTATAGTGTAGGTATAACATTTTGTTACAAATAAATGGAGTCTCTTTTGCTAGAAAATTATAAGAAATAATTTCGAATAATAGAATTAACAAACTAGAAACTTAAATGTAGGTAACTATAACCGAACTTAAAGCTCAATTTATCAATTAACGACCTATGCAAAGCCCCGGGGATTGAGTTCAAAAATCCAAATTGGTCGAATGATTAAAAAAACACAAAATTTTCTAACCACAAAACTATTGTTATAAGCTTATGTACGAGTATGTACCGGTAACGCGGGTTACTTTAGTTCTGGAGGCAACTTGGCTCAATACAAAAAAGGGTTTTCTATTTTCTATTGTTGTATAGGGCTAGATTGGCTCAATGCTGTCATAAATATTGTTTTTGTATCGACAAAATCTGCAGGTCAAACTACTCTTCAAAGAACAACATTGGCTCAAAAGTAAAAATATTTACACATACATTTTGGGGAAAAAAACATTATTACTAATTAGCTACTAACCTCACCTGTAAAACAAGTCCATTAAAATGCTGAGAAATCCACCATAATCCTTAATATCAAAGGGTTTCTAAAAAAAGATGAAAAGATTAGCTAAAGTAACCCGCGTATACGGTACTTAGGTAGTGTTACGTTTGTGGGTCCAAAGTTCCAAACGCAACCCTTATCCTAACTAACCCACAGCAATTACTAGTAGTATCGTCTGCGGTTTACCCAACTTACAGCTACCTACGGTCCACTAGGCCGTAACCTGTAATTGATATCTCTCCTCATTTTGGTCGCCAAATGCCTACCGCTTATAGAACCAGCCAATAAGTGGCCGGCTCTCAGAGGTACAACAAATCTGTGGTTTCTGGAAGCCTGGTCAGTAAATCAACTGCCAAATTACAACTTCAAATCTTAATTTGTGGCTTATGTGGTGGACCGAAACTTCGCCAATTTCCCGTATCAAATGTTGTGACTGGTGGACCGGAAAAGCAATAGCCAACGGTAAGGATAGGAGTGCTTCTTTATCATAAAAGCATCAAGTCGTGAGAAACCGCAGAGCACGAAAGCGCAGCGCTGGCAATGTCTAGAGAAAGCAGTCGTGACCAGGGTTTGGAACTGGTTCCCAAATTACAGGTTCTATGAGCGTTTCTTGGCATTTTGGTACCTGGGTATCGGTTCCAGTACCGGTACTCCATTTTACAAGTACCGGTACCAAACTCAGATACCACAAAATTCAGATCTCATATTGACGTGTAAACAATGCCGTCTCTAGCACATGCAGCATCTCAGAGTTGTTATCGTGCTCAGTGCCAGAAACAAATCTGCTGCAGGTCCTGTAGCTTTGACGATTGAAAAACAATAAACTTGAATTTGAAGGGAAATAAGAAATATTGTAACGCTTTTTTTCTCGAATAATAGACCTCCAGGCAGAATTTCGGCCACGGCGATCAATCGCAACTGAGACCAGCCTTCCGCGCAGAAGATATTATAGTGCAAAAGTGCGTGCGCTAACACATGTGCACTCTCTCTTCGACAAGTGCGAGCGAAGAACTACAAAATATACACCACAATCTGTACCATTCCCAATCTGCTTTTATGACGTAAACTTTGATGATGACGTCATAACCGTAGTTTGTTATCAGTGTCCTTACTGAAAGCAGTAAACTCAACAATGTTGCCCACCTGAAGCCGTTTTGTTGCCGTTTAAAATATGTTTGGTTCAGGAACTTTTTCTTTGGGACAGTAAAAACTAAATGAGGTGCTTTGAAGAATACAAGTTCCTGAAACGTAAGTACGTACTTCGAAGTTACATAAAAGTAAAGTGTACGTGTATATTGTTGCTATGCAAGTGGAAAGGAGTGTATTTTTTACGATAACAACTTATTTGAATCGCCCTCTTTCCAAGTTCAATGATTCGTCGATTTCAGTGGCTCTATCGATTAGTCAAGGTCGTTTGAAAACCAAATGATAAATGATAAATGCAGTACCCCACCCCTCACCCCTGCTGACATGTGAATATGTTACTGCACAGCGACTCGCCTCATGTTTCGAGCCGCCATAAAGTTTGAATTGGACTGTATGAAAAAGTTAAAGTGGTCAAGTTGCCAGTAATATTTGCTCTGAATACAGTTACGTTTGCCTTTAGTTAGTAAATATCTAGGTTGTAATCTGTGGAAAATGTAGTGGATAGTATATAATTGTTAAGTTATTTCCATTTATTTTTAACTAGCGGCCCGCTCCAGAATCGCACGGGAGCAATTTTTTTTTTTCGAATTTCTGAAATTTTCTTTCATACGAACCTTGTCCTGGCAATACCGAACACAACAAAAAAATAATAATTAAGTATACAATTTAGAGCAGTCATTCGGAAGTTATACGTGTATTTTGGCGACTTTGTTTTATACTATGTAAAAACTAATACTACTATTATTTGATTTATTCCGGTCTGATCCCCTGAACACAGCAATAGCAGGGAATTGAGGAGGGGAGGTGAAGGGGTTCACCTCCCCTCCTCAATTCCCTGCTAGTTCATCTTCTGTCTGATCCACTTTATCTAGGTTTACTCTTTTTGACAGGTAAGTACAGCCAAGAGAAAATAAATGTTTCATGACTTTTCCTTTAAAACAAAATAAAATAGAAATATTAAAATCAGCAGCTTTTTGGTGCTTCGCTACATGAAAATCTCAAAGTATAAATAATAGACAACACTCACACTTGCTATGCGCACTTCATCTATGTTTGAGATGATATCTCTACTGCTTGCCAAACGCAATTGATAAGAAGTGTGATCTTTAAGAAATCCATGTTTTGCGTGGTGTCTTAAATGGTTTGATGTTGATATGCGATATAAAAACGAAAATGGTCTCAGAAAAATGTGTTTAGGTATTGATCTAGCAAAAAAAACCTCAAACGATTTCTTGTTTGAGCCATTCTCTTAATATTTAATTTGGGTTTTCCCGTAAAAATTACAATTAAACGAGCGATTTTCCTCCTTCGTACACGAATCGTTCGTTCTGTCATGTTGTCAGTCCTTAAGTGGATTCTGTCACGAATCCACCTGACATAATCTCTGAAGCGCCTCTAGAGTCACGCTCGCAAAAAGATGAGATTTCTTATTTTAAGCCTAAAGATTGGAACAAAATACCTAGTATTATTGTAGTTCCAGTACACAGGGTCTTTAATTAACTAGCAAAACTCCACAGATGTGATGGAAATCGATTTCTATTGACGATAAAACAGCAAAAAAATAATTCTTAATTGCAAGTAACGACAACGCTGACTACGTGGTCAAAAGGCCACGGGTAGTGTAGTTAGATACCTACTTGAGAGTTATGATTTTTTTTTTAATTTTATTGCGGAGTTTTGTTAGTTAATTTAATTTAACACTGTATATGAATAAATAAATGCTGTGATAATTAACTACTTCTGCAAGTCTATACTTAATTTGTGAGTGTGTCGACATATGGAAGCGATTACTGTGCCGCTTGGTTGTTACAACCAAAATGACCTAACAGCCAAGAGTACACTAACACCGGAAAAAGCTTTCCTTGGGTAGTTGGATTATGGGCATGATCCAGATGGAGCTACTCCTGGATAGAGTGCATCTTTGTAAGAAAGTTTTCAATCGGCAGACCAGGGCAAAAGTAATTTGAACCCTGTTCCCGTTACGTACAGGCTACCATATTATTTTCTGTTTTAAATTGATAAACTATCTTTATGTAAACGAATTAACGAGATAGGTAGGTCCTGTTTTTTATTTAGCTTATTATTTCTTTTTATACCTAGCTCGATTACTTACATCAATTTTGAGTCATTTGTTTTGTTTCATCATTCTTCAGTTCCTGGAGATAATATTGAGTCACTCACAATAATAAATAAAAACCTAACCTACACTTAGGTAGCATAATACACGTATGCAGTATGGTTGAGGATCTGCCTAGCCTTTTCTAAACTATGTTAGGGCCGGCTTCCAGTCTAACCGGATGCAGCTGAATACCAGTATTTAACATGGAGCGATCGTCTATCTGACCTCCACAACCCAGATACTAGGTAATAACGATACCTCCTGGTTAGAACTGGGCTTCTGGTCTGGGGACCCATAACAACTGTCAAAGATCTACGAATGACAGCCAGGACACGCGGCTTAAATGCTTTTTTATGCTTTTTATTTTAATGCTTTCCAAGATGATATATATAACGATAGCCCATCCACGAAATGACCGCTGCCAGCGTAACTTAACCTTCGATGGAAACGTGCGGCTGATAATATTATTGGCCACGAGCCCGTAGCAGTATGACCATACTCAACCGAGAGCGTTGCAAAAACGTAAAAAATTCAATTTCTACCCGAAAGATACCCCAAAAGAAATCCACACAAATTCCAAACTCCAAATTACTATAGTATATAGCTATAAAAACTAATTATAAAACCATTACCTACGTCGTCAAAAAATCACTGAACTGCGAAATTGAGAGGTCTAAAGTTCAATAGGATTTAAAGGCTCGTACACACAGGCGCGACGCGACACGCGACACAAAGGCACCGCAAGTCGCGCGACGAGCGGTGCCTTTGTGTCGCGTGTCGCGTCGCGCCTGTGTGTACGAGCCTTAACATGTACCACACAACACACACATCAACACACACATCAAGCTACTACAATGTGTCAAAATTTAATATATTTTCAACTTTATCGCTAAAGCATAAGGTTCAAAGTTGATTGGGAAAACTTGACAGTTTCGTTTAGCTTGATGTGCTGGCGTCTGTACCTATAGGTCAGTTTTAAATGAATAATGTCAGCACATTTCGGATACACGCAGTAAAATACATATTTTTGCTTATAACGTTTCCAGTTTTGGGATTCAGTCCCTCATCTGGAAGAGTTTCCTATAGGTAGTCCTGTATAATGAGGTCTGAGATATGTCGACGGCATTGATTTTGAAGTAAATTGCGCCTTTTCATTAGTATGTATAGTATACCAGTACTAAATTAAAAGACAGTAAACCCGCAACTTATTCCAGCTGAAATGTAAAATTGTAGTCGTACTAAGTGTTGTACAATTTGACTCAAGTACGTACTTAAAATTACTGAGAGGCGTCCTTTGGCGGTTGGCCAGTTATGTCCTGCTATTTGTTGTACATATGTACTTATTCCTTATTTCATTTTACACCTATGTAATTTTATAGGTACCTTTGTGTGGAACAACTTGTTGTAACAAGTATTAATAAAAGTACCTTGTATAATCCATAATAAAAATTCTATGATCGTATCAGCTTAGAGTTAGCAAGGAGACGTCTCAATGTGGAAAGTGATTGACGGATTAAAGGCTCCTACAAACAGGCGCGACACGCGATATAATCGCGCGCGACACAAAGGCACCGCTCGTTGCGCGACTTGCGGTGCATTAAGGCTCCTACAAACAGGCGCGACACGCGACGCGAATCGCGCGCGACACAAAGGCACCGCTCGTTGCGCGACTTGCGGTGCCTTTGTGTCGCGTGTCGCGTCGCGCCTGTGTGTACGAGCCTTTAATGTCGTGTGTCGTGTCGCGCCTGTTTGAAGAAGTTTAAACCTTGAAGCTACATCGATGAGAAATAAGGACCAATTTCACCAATGAAAGTGACTGCTATCAGAAATCAGTGAAATCAGTGTTAATATACCATAACAATAATGAAAGTGACAGCTCTTCAACGCAATTTAAATGTGCTGATCGCGTTCAGTTTCATTGATGAATTTCACCCGTAAAACGCCTTCGCGTTTAAAATTTTATTTTTTGTGATATTGACGGCGATGGAACCATTTTCCTGTGGCCATTGGCTACTTATCTATAGTAGAAGCATTTGAGAAAGAGAGAGACCTAAACTATGGTTATGGGAAACGTAGTCCTCTATGGCCCCAATGTCCCAATAATAATAATAATACGATACCATTGAGTTGGGTAAGCTTGATGCCAAGGCAATATTTGCTTAGGACCGTTATTGTATAAAACACAATTAGGTACGGTCTGTAACCTCTGTGGACATCTACTGTACACATTAAACGAGTAATTTATTTTTGGGATGTAGTATAATAGCAACGCTATATTGCAGAAAAGATATATATTCATTATGAATCTGCCTCTGCCTGGCCTTTTCCCAACTATGTTAGGGTCGGCGTCCAGTCTAATCGGAAACTGCTGAGTATTTAGTTTTACATGGAGCGACTGCCAATCTGACCTCTACAACCCAGTTACTGGGTAGGAATACCCTTTGGTAAGAGTAAGACTGGTTGTCAGATTTTCGGGCTTCTGACGACCCGTAACGACTGTCATAGATCCACGAATGACAGCCGGGACCAACGGCTTGACGTGCTTTCCGAGGCACGGAGGGGTCTTGGTATGTAAAGATGGTAACCCATCCACGGACCAACTGCGGCAAGCGTAGCTTAACCTGATCGATCGACTCATGCGGCTGTTATTACTTAGCCACAAGCCAAAATTCTAAATGGACGTATTCCTGAAATAAAAATGATTTGATTATACTTAGGTATTTACAAGGCAGATGTGAGTGGAAACGCTGAGAGGGACGACTTAGGAGGATATAATAATACTTGCTACGCCCCGCGGTTTCACCCGCATAAGTTTCGATTCCGTGAGAATATCGGGATAAAAAGTAGCCTATATGTTAATCTAGGGTGTCAGCTACCTCCATACCAAATTTTATCAAAATTGGTTCAGCCGTTTGAGCGTGAAGAAGTAAAAAACATATAAGCACACACACTCACAAACTTTCGCCTTTATAATATGAAAAACAAAAGACAAACCATGTGCTTATGATTATCGTTTATCAATCAGTCTAAGGGCTTTATTAGTCTGAAGTGACCTTATTGGTGAACTTCTTTAGATAGATCAGGTGCATAATACTCGCAACCGACGTGTGTGTATGACCAGATGTATTCAGAACGTACACGAAGCTAAAGGACTAGATATGTAAGGACCGTAGCAGGCGGTGTAGCTTCTGCCTACCCCCATGAGAACAAAGAGTGAGTTCATGTATGTATGTATTAATCTTCTAGGTTGTATTGCCCAATTTGGCCAAAGTGTCTGCGAATTTTTTAAAACAATAGGCTACTAAAAAGATTAGATAACGAAGCAATTAGATAAGTTTCAAAACACACAGCACCTACGTAAAGTTCAAAGACGTTTTACTCGTTAAAGAACACAATACATAATTATATAACGTAAAACACAGACGATAAAAACATAGTACGGTCAGCAACTAAAGTCGGTTAACATTTTTTTATCATAATTATTGGGCAATATAATTAAGTAATAATATTAAGCATAATATGAAGCAGAATTTGTGTTGTTGAAGTTGATATTAAGCATAATATTAAGCAGAACTTGTACAGATGTTAATCTAGTTATCACATACTCTTACGAGTAGGTCAAATAAAATGCTGGAAAGTAGTGCATTTAATAATGGGTATATTAATTACGTATATATTAAAGTAAAAGTATCAATCTACTTTTGTTGCTGACCGTTTATTGAAAAAAATCCATCAATCAATCAATCTTTTTAATTTCCAGTATAGGCAGGTTTATTTTCAGTTTTATATTTTCCACGGTGAGTCTCTTTTTTGCTGAGAAATATAAAAGGAAAGGAAGGCGCTGTTCATTTCCTGCGTGTTATAAACTTTACCGTGGAAAAAATACACCGAGGTAAATCTACCTACCATTGCTATACATTATACAAGAATAAACTGAAAAAAAACTCTTACTACACCACATTAAAATGATTTCATTAAGACTTACTGACTTTATACAGTAAGATGAAATGTTTGTAAAACAGTAACGTTTAATGATTGAACATACTATTTATTAAAAAAAATAAAACCATTAATGTAATGTAAGTAAGTTTCAATGGTTTCACCAAATGTGAGTGTGTGGGTGTGTGTTTTGTGACCTTTTAGCTACTTAAAACGTTAAAGTTTACTGTCATGACGGTAACATTTTGCCTCAAGCTTTAACTGTTTTTGGATCAGTAAAAAATACTGTTTTAAACGTTAGGCTCATATGGAACTGTTTAAGCAGTTCAAATTAATGTTTTTTTCATTTTTATTTATTGCTTAGTTGTTTCAGTGTACAGGTACTTTATGGGATTGGCAGAGGTTGGTCTGAAGCTTACTTTCATTTATATGAACACACTCAACAAAACTTATCATGTATTTCGTAACACACTCAACAAAACTTATCATGTATTGCGTACTACACTCAACAAAAATTATCATGTATGTATTACGTAACACACTCAACAAAACTTATCATGTATTGCGTAACATACTTAACAAACTTATCCTTTGCTTATGCAAAGGATAAGTTTTGTTAAGTGTGTCACGGTCAAAAATTGCTAATCAGCCGAAATATTTCGTAAAATTCTCATTGTGAAAACTTAGATGAAGTGAGCTGTCAATAGTATCAGGTCAAGGTCAATAGTATAGTATCAGTAATCCCTAGTATCAGGTGGATAGACCGGCTAGAATTATCTCTTTTTAGAAGAATTTCTAAGTATTTGATTTTACTTGATTTGTAACAGTAGTTATAAGTATAGAAAAATAAATCGACTCATGCCAGGATGAGTCGACACAACGATAAGTACAGTACCCGGCGATAAATATTGCACATCGACCTTTGGTAAGAGACAATCGGCTAATTTCGGCTTCGTAGAGCGTTATCTCTGTCGCACGAAATACAAACAGTCCGGTATCTATTAAGAGTTGTTAAAACAATTATGATTTGCTTCTTTTGATAATTATTTTTAATCTTTGTATAAAATACACCAATTTCCAAAGGTCGATGTGCAATATTTATCGCCGGGTACTGTACATTATAGGATTGATTGATTCAGTATCATCTCATTGTCATCAGCCTACAGCAGTCGCTGGATATAGGCCTCTCCAGTTTCACGCCATTCAGCTTGGTTCTCGACTACTCTTATCCAGTTGCTACAAGCCACCATGCGAAGATCGTCGCTCCACCTGGTCTGAAGCGTCCTACCTTACGTTTGTCGATTCGCAGTCTCCACTCAAGAACTCGTCTGCCCCTATTATACTGTCATCGGTTCTACGGTCAATATGTCTTCTCTATTTCCACTTCAACTTGTTTATTCTGTGAGCTATGTCGGCAAAATTATTTTTCTGTCGGATCGACTTGTTCCTGATTCTATTTTCCAGAGAGATTCCAAGCATATTATATTATCCCATCAGACCAGGGACTAAAAAAGTACACTTTAACTACATAATATATTCAGCTCACACTCGAGATCCAGCACCAAATGTTACTCATTGTAACAGTATTTCTGTCACGTCTTCAAAGTTCGCTCTCTTCGCAAAACGACTAGTTTCAAATCAGATTTCTTTGAATTTGATCGTAGCAAAGTAGTTAGATCATAAGATAGTGAGGTAGATCGTAAGATAGTTTGGTAAAGCGGGGATGATCGATAAAGCAATAGCAGATTTGTTAGTGTATACACTAGCTTCTACCTGCGACTTCGCCCACGTAAAATTATTGTTCCCCGACCCACCCCGTCGCATTGCATCGCCTGCCCGCGCAATTACTTCGTTTTCACTTACCGTTCTTTCAGCCTTTTTTCTTTTTGCTTGGCTCCTAAAAATCCTAGCGTGATTATAAACAGCCTACTTATAGGCTTCCTCAAAAATTGGGCTATCAAATACAAAAATATTTTTTCAAATCCGAGTGGTATTAGCGCGTTAAAACAAACAAAGTCTTCAGCTTAATGTATAGTACCTAGTAAAGATAGAAGATGATCGAATGTACTTACTAGTATCGTATAAAGACAAGGATCACAACATCAACAACAATCGTAACTATTTTAAATAGATTAGTTTTAAGATAAAAAATTCGGTGAGCCATTAAAAATCGGTTACCCAAAACAAAAAACTAAGTACCTCCTACATAATTATATTATCATCTTCAATCTACTTTGCCCTCTGTTTCTGCCTTTTCAATATAATTTGTCAAATGTTATACCAAGTGATTTCATCGGCTGATTGGCTGGGATTTTCACAATAGCCAATTATTGATTGCCTTTTGTTACTCCCGCCAACCAATCACAACTACCAACATAATTTGTCAGCAGATTTCAGTAGACTTTCAAAAATTGGAATGTGGTTTGTCAACTAAAACACACTCGTCGGAAACTGTTACATTTAATTGCTTCCTGAAGCGGAAAATTCAGCAAAACTTCACTTGTTTGGGAAGTAGGGACAGTTGGCCATTGTTTTGTGTCCCACCACTTTAATTGGCATCAACAAAGTTTGCCAGTTAATGTTTAGTTCAAACCATATTATTATATTAGAAGACTTCGTTTAACATTTTAGGGGAGTCTGTCTTTTATTATGAAAACATAGTTATAGACAAAGATGGTAAAACTGGGGTTTATTTATAAACGATGGTTAAAGTTATGAGACGTTTAAAGGCTCCTACAAACAGGCGCGACACACGATATAATCGCGCGCGACACAAAGGCAACGCTCGTTGCGCGACTTGCGATGACTTTGTGTCGCGTGTCGTGTCGCGCTTGTTTGAAGGAGCCTTAAAGGTCAAAAATATACGGTTAAACAGTCATTAATCATTACTTCGCTTTAAGCAATGTTTTATGAATAAAGGGGATTATGTGAAAATACTTAAACTGCTATGTAGGTACTTATGCTTGTTTTCCAATGGTCTTTGTAGAAATCGATTCTTATTATGTGATAAATTAACATTTTTAAATAAAAATAGCTGTAATTTGTAGACGGGAACCACGTCCCGGCTAAGGATCCTGGTAATATTACCTACCTATATATTACCAGGTCAAAGGTAACTATTGGCCCATATTTCAAAAGCCCCTTTCCCCCTTTTTTAATTTTTTCAGCATGGGAAATCATCAAATGACCCCTCCCGCTCTGGGTGGAGCGGAAGGGAGTATCTGACTAAAACACACCCGTGTTCCTTTCTTAGAACTTTATGTTTCACAGTTATTTTACCTCTAATAGCAACCCAAGCAGTAACCTAACAGCAACCTTATTGCAATAAGAATAAAGCTCACCGTAATTTAGACAGTTATGCAAAATCAGAGGTAAAATAATTATGAATGGACCGTCGCCAGTTTAATCTGTAAATGGGCCTGCTCTCGATCACGCCTGATGGAAAGCGATGGATGAGGTCTATGATGGAACGACCGTGCGCAGAAGATGTCTGTTTACTCTTGCTTTGAAGGAAGATGGGTTAAATGTGGGAGGGAACACAGATGCTGATGCCGGCAGAGAGTTCCACACTTTGGCTGTGCGCATAATAAACGTAGAAGAGAAGCGTTGAGTACGACTCGTCGGGATTTCAACCAAGTGTAGATGGCGCGCTGCAGTACGTCTGGTTGTGTGATGGTAAAAGGGCGATGGTGGGATCAGGTCGTGGATCTCTTGCGCATACTCTCCGAAGTACAGTCAATAGAAAACCTACAGGCAAGTAACATTACGCTGATGAGCTAGGCTGTGAAGCGTAGCTACCAACGTCTCGTTGCCTTTAAGCCTTTTAGCTCTGCGTTCTACCGAATCAAGTGCAGCAAGTTGGTATTTAGCTGAGTCATCCCATAAGTGGTTGCAATACTCTATACAGGAACGGACTTGTAAAACATGTTTGACATATTATCCATTTACAAGCTGTCAAACCGCAATATAAATTCCACAGATAAAAGTTATCTGACTGTTGAAACATCAACCCTAAGACGAATAGCTGCTTAATGTTTACGCATCACATTTAGCTATCGCCTAACATTCGGGAAAATGGGCAAAAAAAAGAGCAATCTGAATAACATTTAATTAGCGAGACTTTACTTTTACTTTTTACTTTTATACAAATGCATTAACTTAGAGGCTTTTTCGATGTCTATTCAAAACATCTGAAGAAGCCTAATCTCTTTGTACACTGTACGGTTTCATTACGGTACAGCGTATAAACCGTCTAGAAAAAACGTGTCCGTGTACAAGCCTCCATACTGATCCATACAACTCTGACGACCGCGCCTACACACGGCGAAAAAGCCACAGCAAGAAAAACGTCTGAGTACATTTTTCACGGCAAGAAAAACGTCTGAGTACATTCCTACAGAACCCGAGTTCTGCAGGAAAGATAAAGGTAATGTAATTAAACAACGTAAATTTACGTATATTAATTCTGCACACCTACTTCGGACCCTCGTTAAATGAACCCTAACTTTACTCAACGGTCAGTTTAGTAAATTCAATTTAAACTAACAATTAGTTTACATTGTATACAGTTATAAAACGGTGATAAACTCGCGGCTGCCATTATAATAAATACAAAAGGCAATGAAACTACAAAATAGTGGTATTTAACAGATCATAGCGATCGTAATACCATAGTGGTCGCAAGTGTTACTACTGAGCAAGAGGTCCTGGGTTCGATTCCCAGTAAAGAATTATTAGGTTTTCGACCAGGAATTTCTCAGTAACAGTCCGGAGCCTGGATTTGTGTCAGGTTGATGGCAATAGGCTCGTCCCCTATTAAATAGTCCTCCACCCGTATTTCGGCTACAGCGGCGAATCTCAACGGAGACTAGCCTTCGGCGCGGGAGATATTGGCGCCGATTACCTTGTTCACAAACTAAACTAAATTTAAGCTCTCGCATCTTTTTCTTTCTATTTCATTATGAATAGGACAGAAGATAAATATTAGTTTAGTCCTATCAAATTAGTCAGCGCCTGACGTAAATTGACGTATTTTTAGTAGCCAATTTTTTATCACGTCTAAACTTGTCTATGGAGTATCTTAATTTGACAGGACTAAACTAATATTTATCTTCTGTCCTTTTAAAAATGAAATAGAAAGAAAAAGATGCACTGAACTTAAATTTAGTTTAGTTTGTGAACAAGGGAATCGGCGCCATTACCTATAGTGCACGCAGAAACAAGTGCACTCTCTCTACCCTCACTCTCATAGTCCAAGGGGACGGCAATCCGACACGACCGGAGAGAGATCCCCACCCCCTGCCTTCTATTACATGGAACTTAAACACAACTAGCGAAATGTGGGTGTACTATGTAAAAGGTACACCTCTGTCTAATCCTTAATATTCGGGGATTACAGGCGTGATTATGTATGTTAATTAGTTTACAATGTGTACAGTTATAATTCCACGATTAGAAATTTCGCGTTTCCTATTTAAATTACTATAAAAGGTTATAAAACTTCCAAATAATGGTACCAGACCATAGATGGCAAAAAAATCATCTCCTAAGCCTTTTCCCAACTATGTTGGGGTCAGCTGCCAGTCTAACCGGATGCAGTTGATAACCAGTATTTTGCAGAGCGACTATCTATCTGACCTCCCCAACCCAGTCACGGGGCAACACGATACCCTTGGTAAGATTGGTTGTCTGACTTTTAAAACGACTGTCAAAGATTTACGTATGACAGTCAGGATCAACGGCTTGACATGCTTTCCGAGGCACGGAGAGGGCTCGATATGTAATGGATGGTCACCCATCCAGGAATCAACCGCGGCAAGCGTAGCTAAACCTTCGATCGCCCTGTGCGGCTGTTATCATTTCCCATAGAAATAACGACAAAAGGCAATTAAACTACCGAATAATGGAGGTACCAGACCATAGCTCCCAGTTTACGTAAAAACCCATGTGTTGAACAAACATGGATACCCACCCCTCCAGATACCGCTGCGACCCGAAACAGACCTTGTGGAATATTATGTCGCATGTCGTTATCATAATAGTAAATTCAATTTTATTTGGTACTTAGTTATGCCTCCAGAGTTTCAATTTTATTTGGTACTTAGTTATGCCTCCAGAGTTTATAACTTGGTGAGGAATTAACTCGTATTTGCTCGGAACTTTTTTCACATTAATTTTGTTTTCCTTTCTGCCCGTAGGTACTCACTATATATGCATAAAAAATAATATAAATTATTAGAAGATCTGATCTCCTAAGAAACTTGTTCTATATTTAATATTCTCATCTACGTTTGGAACGCATTTGCTCAAAGTTTTTGACATGAGAGAGTGTGCAATATCTTCAAAACTTAGTCAAACATAAACACAATTTCTCGAGTTTCTCGATAAAATGCTTTAATTTCTAGCAAACAAATTAAACGTTTTGCTTGTTTGTTAAAAACACCGCAAACCTGCAAATAACTCTTAGTACGTTAACAAACATTTACGTCTAGAAGGCGTTTAAACATTCACCGAGCAAGTTAAACACCAAAATTCGTCCGCTGCTTCCCGATCGGAAGTTTGAATAATATCGCAAATTCGGTGCCCGTCGGCTAGTTTCCGACTCAATAAATGTTCTCTGGTACAATTCTATCGGAATAGTTTAGCAAATGACCTGCTGGGAACACAGACAGTCCGAATTTCGTGTCCCACGGGGTACCTAATGATGGTGAATAGTTGTGTAAGTTCGTGAGATATTAGCACGGTCAGAGTAACAGAGCATTCATTTAGGTTTACAGATGGAAAAGGGTGTCTTGTGTATATTGGCTGTGACCTTGACAATCATATTATTGACAACCTGTTTGTCAAAACCTCAAAAAGCGATGTTTTATGCCAAGGACTTCACAGAGAATTGGCCGTTTATACGTCCCGTAATAAGAAAGCTCGGTTCCCCCAAGTATAACTTAAAAACACGCCGCGATTTTTCTTCACCAAATAAAGATATCAAAACGAATATTCTAAGTACCTATAACGTTTGTAACACATTTCCAACCGGAGTATTGTCGAGTAAAGGAATATATTCCAATGATGTGCGCCTTGAGAGCAATTTGTCCAAATTTACGTTTTCCTCTTCTTTCGTTCTCCGTATCCGTCCGATGATGTAACACGGTACAATTTAAGGCTGGTACGGAAATTATTCCGGACAGATTAAGCTGTACATTCTGTCCAAATGGCCGAAGTTTTATCGTTGAAAGTCGTTGAATCATCATAAAGTGAAGAGATACAGGCTAATGAAGAATTAATCTTATTTACAGGAACTGTTCAATTTAACCTTTCCGAAATGGATATAAATCAATAATCAGTTCTGCCTATTGTAGTCTATTGCTGCATAGATATAAGATTAGGCATCTCAAGTTGCGCCAAAACACCCAATGCTCCGCCTAATTGAATGCCGCTAAAATTAACACAGATTTTTTTATCGATTGTCATTTATTGAAAAAAAAAATCTTTTTTGATTATAAAATCGTTAAAACGACGAAATTGCTTTCGAATTTTAAAGATTTTAGTATAAAAAAAAATTAATTTCCAATGTTTAAATTTTTTTTTGTTATTCGTTGTTATATACGGCCAAAGATTATACAGGAATAAGATAACTTTGTTCCTGTATATTCTTCGGCGTTGCGGTTATCAAGCCTAGGATTATAGAATTATCCGCATCGTGATGTGGCAGATACTGACAATTCTACCGAAATAGATGCGCGGATAAGATATATATTTCTTAGTATAGAAGGGTAGACATTAGCCTCAATCACGACGTAACATCTGCGCGGATTCGATTAGATTTGAAACGAAGATATAAAAGACTTGACTGTACTTGTGTAGAAGTACAGTCAAGTCTTTTATATTATCTTCGTTAGTTTTTAAATTCCCTCCTTTATCTAGACAGGACACATCATTTCTCTTGAAGCTACGGCACTGACAAACTATTGCATAGAAAACTTTATTGAATACTTCATAACAAATCAAAATAACAACCTTTGACCAATGTCAAGTTGACATAACCATAAAACCTTTTTAATGGTCTGTTCATTTTATGCAATGTATGTGTAATGAATCTGTCAGTGTCACATTTTGATTCGGTCTGACATGTAAAGGAGATGGCGGAATATGCGGTGGCAGTATTGACATTTCAACGCATAAAGCCGAGTCGGTAAAGCAGATTCTATCGAACATTGATTATAGTAAGGTCACGAACATAATTTGGATGTAAATGTACTTAAAAAAAAAAAACAAAACAAAAAAACTAGGTACATCTTCCACAGACGGGGCGTTTTAGTTCAACTGGAGCTAAATGTCTAATTAGTACGTAAATATCTGAAACTTACTCTAGCATCACTCTATAATCTAGGCTCAAAATCAGGATTTCAACGCGTGCCGAAGTTCAAAAGTTGTTCCGCAAAGCCGCTATTAGCTCTAAGTTATTCACCAAGTGTGATATCATTACACTCAAGTTTCTTTGAAACACATGTTTCTGAAAACTTGGTGAAAGCCAGCTCTTCGATATTCATGATCAGGAACTTTTTAGATGATGACACTAAACGTTTTATTGGTAGCATTAAAATGGAATTGGTCGTACTTGTTTCGATTATAGAGGTATGAGGAATAGGGTGTGAAGTATCTCATCCTCTATAGAAAAGGGGGGATCCTCCGACCAGACGCGTGTTGTCGGCTGGGCAACTGCCCGACGATTGATGTCGGAACGTTGTATATATGCTAGTCGCGAGCTCTGCTTGCGCGATGCAGGATTTTTTGCGTGACGTCAGTGTGACGCGTAATTTGCTTGTGGCAATGTAGATGCCGCCACAGGACACAGCAATGTTATACAGGTCAGAATTATTGCTGTATCGTGTGACACCTAGGAAAGCAGAATTTAAAAGGCTCAATATACTATATTTCCTATATTCTCTGATCAATAGAATAGAACCTGGGAGGCTTTAAGCAAACTCCGGACCCAGGTTGGCCGAAGCGAGGAAAACCTATTCAGTTGGAGATGCATAGATGACTCGGCCTTGGAGTGTAAATGTGGTGCTGTTCGACAAACGATGGGACACTTAATATCGTGTCCTGCGTGTTCTGTCAGCTGCACGTTACAGGAACTGATGGACGCTAGTGATGGCGCCAAACACGTAGCCGTATTCTGGGCCGAGTCCATTTAGATTGCCATCGACACGCTAAGATGAAGAACAATAGAATAGTCCTTCGGTTCCCTCTGGGTTTAGAAAATATTTATGGTTAAAGAATTCGTCATCAGCATGAAGAATTCACAAAAATAGACACAAAGACTTTTTATTGGAAGGTTAGTAGTGAACGTTAACATAGATTAAAATAATTCATGATATTACCATGCTATTTAATCATATTTTCTACCCAATTCATTACTTGTAAAATAACCAAAATTTAAATTCAATTCCAGTCAATGCGCGTACAAAATTCAATTAAAAATGTGTTGAACCAACAGAAACCGCCTTGTTGGTACATCGCTGACTCTCATTAATGCGCCGACACCCACAGCTTCGCCGTAATGATATTTCTGACCTACCCTTGAATTTAAGCCATGTGCCCTAAACAAAATAATAACAATTTTTTGCTGACTTCTTGTTATCTCGATACAGAAATAATTGAAAATCGACGTACACTTTTTTGAAGTGAAAACTTCTTTAGCGGCGCTGTGTACTTTTTTGGAATGGGTAAAAACTTCTAAATTCGCGTCAGGTCACGTGACCCTGATCGTAAGATTCGTAAGACGTAAAACGAAAGACGCGCGTTGTTGAGGACAGCGCCATCTATGCACATCGGGAAGAACTACGAGGGCCTTTCGCGTACTAACTACGTAGTTCATCCAACAACGACGAGATGGCGCTGAACCACGGATATACAACTGACGACGAGCTCCATGGGCTTGCTTCTCTTACCACTGCCGCGACCAACACCACGAACTGAAGTCTATCCTGTGTGCTTATTTGTAAATCTGAATAAATTCCTTTCACGAGAAGAATAAACCAGTCACTTTGGTCATCATACCTGATTTGCAAAAAACCCTATAAAATAAGGAACACACCTTAACACGCGTGTTTTGTTTATAAGACGATTCACAAAATACACTCGTAATTGTTCAAGTTTTCACTTCTGTCGGCACTACCGGAGTGCCAGTTTTTTTTTTTTTTTATTTCAATTTCTTTCCAGCTTACATTCTTACATCTATTATCTTCTTGTAATAAAAATCTCGTGTCACAGTGTTTGTTATCGAACTCCTCCGAAAGGGCTTAACCAATTTTTATGAAATTTTTTGTGTATATTTGGTAGGCCTGAGGATAGGTCGTAGCGTAGGCAATTTTTTATACCCCTAGGTGATAAGGGTGGCCCTCATCAGAAATTTTTTGGAATCGAAACTTACGCGGGTGAAACCGCCGGGCGCAGCTAGTAATTTATATTCTTAAAACAAGAGTCGTCTCTGTGTTCTTTCTCTATGTAATTTTTTTTATTATTAACCCAAGCATTTCGTAGATAGTTTGAATTCCGAATTCTAAGCAAACGTCAAACATATATGAAGCCGTCGTGCATTAGCTTGTCAAAAGTACTGACTTTGATAACAGTGACGTCGCTCTTACGTCACATTATACACATTCATCGGAATATAGAACATAACATGGAAATATCGAATTTAGGGGGAATAGGAATAGTCTTATCAAAACTTCAGCCAAACCTTCTTACTGTATGTAGGTATATAGTGTGTTTGGAAGTTGCAATGCTTCATAACATTAGAGGGAATTTACATAGAATTTTTTTTTTCAAAACTATAACGAAGCACCGTCAAAGTTTTGAAAAAACAACATATTAAAACGACATCGACACAAAAGAAGAACATATGTATTTTAATCAAATGTTGCCTACGACTCGACTAAAGAAACTAATAGGCTTATTATTTATGACGTCATCTCATTTCAGAGATTAATAATGCCATCCACAGCGACAGCGAAATTTGAAGGACAAAGTAACATTTTGCGGAATGCGTGCCCCAAATACCTCAACAAAGTAATGTAACACGGTTTAGCAACGTTACATGCAAAGGCACACGTGGTTACAGTCCTTTGACATATTTGAAAATACGAGAACCCAACTCACTCGAGGCGCGTGAGACTTTTCGAGGTTATTTTTTTTTATTAAGTCGTTTCTCTTTTTGCGGTATAATGTTCCCACTGCTGGGACACAGGCCTCCTCTCTGTGAGAGGGAGTGGGTCGTAATACACCACGCAAGCCCAGTGCGGGTTGGTAGATGTCACATGTCATGTCATGTGTGTGTTATGTCATGTTTTGAAGGTTATTGCTAATCAATTGCTTCAGCTCCAAGAATTTGTCTGCTCAACAACGTAAGTAACGCTATTCAATGAATGCTGTTCAATTGTCAAAATAAAAGTCATTGCTACTGTAAGTGTTCGTGTAACGCAATAACCCCGCTGTTTTGTTTTTTATTAAAATTACGAGTACCTTACTTATATTTTTATGTGCACGTGTTTCTCTGACAAATAAACCTATTTTTACATGCTTTATATTAACTTGCTTCACTTGTATGTTTCCTGTTACTCGCTTTGTCATCTATTTTTCAAGCACTTTCTGGCATTTGAGCTGAAACTTGGCATAGGTACCTATTTAATTTCAATGACAACGCAAAAATTATGATACCGTCGAGCTGGTCTGACGATGGAGCCCGAAGGTGGCCCTAGGAACTTGTCAACTTTATGATATAGTCCTGTTTGTCGGGCTAGTTCGATTTGTCTTAAAACACCTTACAAGTAAAGGCGATAGAACAAATTATTTAAACAAATTCTAACAAGATGTGAGCAAAGTTAATTGAAAATTAATTTTAAAAGATTTTGACTTACCTATATGCTATTTCAGTGCTATATTCAGTGTTTGAATACACGTGTTGATGTCGAAGGTTACATCTTATGTGATGATGATGCCTTCACCTATCGTGCTCCAACTCCAAAAACTGAATGGGTGCTTGACCACTCAACCATTTTTGTAGGCAAGCTCTCCCTCCCGCCTGTCAGATCGTTAAGGCGAAAATAACTAAAAGCTTTTCAACCACCTCTTTTTACGAGAGCACCTTTTCTGCCACAAGATTAAAAACTTTTCGCTTCAGTAAAACAATCACCATTTATCTTTTTTAATCCACAAAACTTTTCAGCCTTAAGAATCAATTTCCGTGTCTCAATTTCTTAAACTTTCTTTTATAAAAAGTCTACGAAGTCTGTCTCGCCGTTTATTTATTGAGACTTGTTAATATTTACATTTATCTATGCTCGCGGCTACAACCACATAAAATGATAATATTTTTTTTTTACTTATCGTTACCCCCACCGTGCTCTCGGCCGTTGGTCTCGGCTGTCATTCATAGATCTCTGACAGTCGTTACGGGTAGTCAGAAGCCTAAAAGTCTGACAACCAGTCCTACCAAGGGGTATTGTGTCACCCAGTAACTGGATTGTGGAGTAGGCAGTCGTTCCATGTAAAATACTGGTATTCGGCTGGATCCGGTTAAACTGGAAGCCGACCCCAACGTAGTTGAGAAAAAACTAGGCAAAATTAATTAAATTTTACGGAATGGAAAACTTTGATGGAAAAATTAAGAATACTTCTAGGACTGCATCGTGACAGAATATCTGCAGAAACACTGCAAAAAGTCACCGAGCTTAACCGCCCTTGGGTTTTATCACAGGTTTCGTCCTAAACCGATGAGTCACCCGAATCTTGACCAAAAATCACTCAGATTATGCAGCCTCATGAGCACAAAAAATTAATAAAAAAAGCTGAAAATTAAAGGTTAAAAAAGCTGCCAATAGTGATCACGATTGTTTGATAACCTTTAAAAATAAATGACGCTGATATGATCGTGCAAGGATCTACCGTGATTCAATACGTACTCGCATAATTAAAGCCTTTAATGTGCAAATTGTGGATCGTGTCTGTTTATATCGTTCATTGCACGACGATGTTCGAGTATCGTGTCCAGATCGAAATAAAGCGGCCAAATGGGTAACACAAGGCAAAAAACGCTGAAAAAATACTTTTATTGTATTATTTATTGTTATAGCGGTAATTGAAATACACATTTACACTTATACTTTGTGAACTGTCTACCTATTAGAAACGGTTCATGAGATACAGCTCACTGGCAGACAAATGGACGGACGGACTAATGGACAGCTGAGGCTTCGTAATAGTATCCCGTTGGCATCCTTTGGGTACAGAACCCTAAAAAAATTAATGTATGTAACGTTATTTTTTTTTTAAACATAGGCAAACCTCTTAATGATGTCAACGCATTGTTTTAGTTGGGTAAAAAGATGTTCAGAATTAGGTATAGGTATTATAAACAGGGTTCAGACACCCAGAAAAAAGAAAGAGCTAACATTTTGCGCAGTTAGAATCAAACTATGTATGTATTTTTATGGAATGCATCATTTCCATTGTTTTGCTTAGGTACTCTTCAGACTTGGGCGCAATTTGCTGGATAAAGTATCAGTAGAATGAATGAAATAGTAACGCAATATCTAAAAAAATTCTTACTATTTAAACATTTTTATTTGCGTTGAATAAAAAAAAATTGGCTTACAAATAAAACATCTAAATCGTAAAGCGTAAATAAGGTATAGAAGGTTTTCGTAAATAAGGTATAGAAAGATCTCTTATCCGTCCTTCAATTTCGGTGCGTAAATTCGACATACTTAATAATGATAATGTTAAAAAGTGAATGAATTAATTATAAATTATGCATGCAGTTAGTAGATTAATATTATTATATTAAATTCAATCTTTGGAAGCAATGTAGTTAGAACATTGTAGCTATGTAAACTTTGTTCAAATAACATTACCTAAGTCCCCGTCCGTCCCTATAAAGCACCAACTAATCACCATTTACCCAATCTATAGAGATTGGGATTGGAATTTTTCTTTACATAGGAAAAAAAAATCCGCATCGATTGCCATTTCGACACTTAATAACGACGTAGCGAGGGATCACTAAATCTGTAAGGCTTGACGGAGTACTTGCTCTTACTGAGTTACTCCCCGATATATCTGGGCCGTCGACGTTTGATCCCGTGTTGAGTATAAAAAATGTTAACAAAGAAGTTTATGTTCTGCCGATCTGTTCCGTAAAAATCTCACCGTGAAAACTTAGGAGCTGTCAATAGTGTCAATCCCTAACAGAGTGAAAGCATTTATTTCAAATAGGCACATAAAAGGCACTTTTGAACGTCAAAATTTACAATAAAATAGAATTTATTCTAGTCACCCTTTCCAAAAGGTAGTTTTCGTATGGAGCAGAATGGGCAAGAAACTCTACCGTTACTCTTTTATAATGTTTTACAATATTAACAACAGTTGGAATGACAGCTCACTTTACCTAAGTTTTCACAGTGAGATGTTTACAGAATATACCGCCTGTTCATCTTAGTTATCTTTGACTTGTCTCTTGTACAGGCTTTAAGTTGTCTAGAAAACGCGCTAGGTCTACGGAAGGTATAGACGAGAGAAAAAGAGTTGAAAGACAAGTATACAAGTAGATTATCTCGTGTTTGGCCCAATTTCGAACATGAAATAGTCAAACTATATGATTTTACAGCTTAGCAGCTGATGTAACTAACTTAATATCTACTCGTCTTGCGTCGCCTTTAGTCCATCATTTCCTATAAAATAGGTCACAAGCCAGGACATATCTGGAAACAAAATTTCCTGATAATATAGTATAGAGGAACCTACCAGACGTTACGCCCTGCACCCCGCTCCTTCGTCTTCATTTCCTTACCTCCATGCCTCGGCACGGCTAACCTGCTAATATAATGGACAGGCCTATAACGCTTTCTAAAGCATTTCCTTTAGTATGGATTCGGCCTGAAACACGCTATGGTATGCACCGCAGCGAAGTTATATCTGCGTTCGTGTATCAAATGGGTTAAGCAAAAGGTTTAACGTAATTGGATACGAAACTCAAAGGGACGATCATAGGTATCCATTTGAATGTTGGAAATCGGATTTGTTTTATTTCTTATACACAGAAGATGAAAGTCAAGATAATGTACCTAATTTAGCAAGAAAATTATAATTATTTTTGGAATACGTGGAAAAGGACCATTTTGTTGTTTCGAATTTTCGATACGAGTATATCCCAGATTCATCATCATCTCCTAGGCTTTTCCCAACTATGTTGGGGTCGGCTTCCAGTCTAACCGGTTACAGCCTATCTGAACTCCACAACATCGATATATACATATGATCCAGTAAAAATAATGCAAAAAATATTCATCGAGGCTCCTTTTCGGAAATATCTGAGTTTGGACATCCAAAGTATTAATTACACAATATGAATTTCCCATGTCACTCTAGCCCGACGTTTCGTAACCATTATGAAAAAATCTGAAAGCAATTTACAAACAAAAACTTGACGCTCCAATAGGGCTTTATTATTACACGCTATTGTATAAAATTAATTTCCTATAAAAGCACTCGCTCAAAAATCTCTGTTGGATAGATTGATCAATCAACCAAAATATCGGGGCCATCGTCTGCCCAGCCTTTTCTCAACTATGTTGGGGTTTGTTTGCAGTGTAACTGGATGCAGCCTATACAATCTGACCTCCACAAGCCAGAGATAGGGTAACGTCGATACCCCTTGGTAAGACTGGTTGTAAAACTCCCAGGTTTCTTACTAACCGTACCGACTGTCAAAGATCTACAAATAACAGCTGGCACTAACGACTTAGAGAGCTTTCCGATGGTTACCCATCCACCCCACGCACCGACCTCGGCAAGTCGTGCGGCTATTATAACTAAGCCTAAGCCATGAGCTCCTCCAAACTAAAATCTCAGTATCTGAAGCATAAACTAGGTTGAAACAAGACTCCGAACTAGTTTGTTGTTGCCCGTCGTGATTACGCTGTAATCTTTTAATAGGATTTTGGTTACACAGGGCAAAGTGGCTCAACTTTGTTCAGAGTTGCTGGCCGAAGAGATTTTAGGTTTTGTTAAAATTTCATCTACAGCTGTTTTAGATTCAAGAGAGAAAAATATTTTATTTGAGACATGCGCATGAAATACAAATAGTAAAAACCGGCCAAGTACGTGTCGGACCACGCACAATGAAGGGTTCCGCAGGTGGAATGAATTTATCCCAAGAACAACCTTAACATTGTAGTTGAAAATCATGTTCTCCCATACATTGCAACTGCAACTTGGTCGAGTATTACTCGTAAACTTGTAAAGCCTACTTAGCTGTGATAGTTTTCCTTTTAATTTCGTTATATATAGCCATGAATTTTTCAGATATCCAAAAGCAACCATTTAGCTAGCATGGTGGGGTGGGGAACAAAAATACACATAATCGCCTCTTCGCATTAAAAGTGTACAATCTCAAAAAAAAAACGAAATTGAGTTAAGTATACAAAATTGTTTAGTATCACAAATAATTTTCTCAAATGAAAAAAGAACGTAGTCCGACAAATCCCCGCTAAATGGCGCATTGATTAGTTTTAAATTATTGGTGAAAGTTCATTAGTCTTTAAACCTTTAAAACGTCCTCCTGTAAAATTAGCAAATTCTGAGATTATACACTTTTAATGCGAGAAGACGATATATTATAGCTTAATATTTCACAAACCGAATCCTGAATCGAAAAATGGTTTTCACAAATCCGTAATATTTTTGAAAGATCTATCCGACGATACCCCACACGATGGGGTAGACGAGAAAAACAAAAACAAACAAACTTTACGTGTACAGGAGGTACCCTAAAAAATAAAATTTTTCCTGATTTTATTTTACTACTATGTCGGCGTGATTAATAGCTTAATTAATAATTATAGCTTTCTACTACTACGAGTCTTTGAGCTAAGCTGCGGACGGACGGACGGATGGACGGACGGACGGACGGACATGGCTAAACTATAAGGGTTCCTTGTTGACTACGGAATCCTAATAAGGTGCATTTAAAACTAAGATATATTAAAATAACCAAAAAAAAAGACCTGTGGTGCGAGGCCCAAAACTCCTATCTCAGCATAATGCTGCGATATTTAAAAATAAATACCGCAGCCTTACCGCAGCGCTGGTATTCTGAAAGGGCCCGAAGGTTCGTTAGGTAGTCAATAAATCACAGTTAAACTACACCCAACTAAAAATATTGCGAGGAGAATAAAAGGTAGTCATAAAAGACATTCACCCGTGCTTAAATACGATTACTTCACTTACTGATGGGTCCCACAAATAAAACAATGTTGTGCGAATATACATAAATTCAATTTACCATATTTGAATACATCATCAAAATCTAGACGCGTGAAGAAAATATTAAATTACGAATACATTGCAAAATATTTAAGTATTTTCTTCCTTCATATTTGTACTAGCCTTTAAAGCTTACCATCTGTAATAGGTATCTACAAGATACAAAAAATAAAGGAAAATAAAAATCTGTATTCATGAAGCTGTGTTCAGTTTCGTTTTGCCCTTAATAAATCATTCTATATTGTTCCTTCGAAGCTAATTAATTTTGCTTTTCTTTAGGATTAACTTTTATCTTCTTCTTCGTAGCACTCTTGTCAGAGCGGTCGTGGTCCTCACGTAGTGTTTTGTCTAGAGGCTGATGTGATTCGCCTCACGATTTCTCGCCAACCTACTCCGATTTTTAGGGTTCCGTACCGGTAATACGGAACCCTTATGGTGAGACTCGACAGTCCGTCTGTCTGTCTGTCTGTTACAGCTGGATATCTCAAGAACTACTAATGCTATCAACTTGAAATTTAAAATAGTTTTAGATGACGTTGGCCCAACTATTTTGCAAATAAGAAAGAAATAAAAACATATGTATGTTTTTTGCAACAGGGACTGAAAGGGGGTCTGAAAAATTCGAAGTGGGGCTACTAGATTATATGGGCCATCATATGAAAGAGTGTAGTTTGCACATTCTCAGACATTTTTTCTTTTTTTTAGGCCGCACAGTTTTCCACTTTTGATGAAAAATGTAAAAAAAATACCGTGCTCCCTTATCTCCGAAGTTTACAAAGAAAAAAATCTGAAATTATTCTAACTATGTGATAGAAGTTTATGTAAAGATTACAGGGAAAAAAACCGAAGTCTCCAAATAGCACACCTTTCATAAATAATTAACAAAAGTTACATTAGTTTCATTCTCGATCAAGAGATGGCGCTGAAAAAATTCTCTGACGAATATAGGCCTCGCCGATGAAAATTTAAAAACATATGATGGTACGGAACCCTCGGTGCGCGAGTCCGACTCGCTATTGCCCAGTTTTATTTTTATTTTTGGTGCACTCATACAAGGGATTACTTTTATATCGGAGTGTTGCGATATGAAACAGTAATATTTAACTTTATTTTATTACAGTTACGTAACAGCCATCCTGAAAATTCGATGTACAAAGCTCTCATGGAATTAAAATTTATATTTTTTTCCCGATATTTTGGCTATGATACTCGAAAATGTTCCGGCCTTTTATTTAGATGCAAAAGTACGAGTATGTGTTTCGGATTCTGTCACTGAATTCGATACGTCGTACTGAACCTTCATGGATATCGTAATGATAAATGGAAATCGATTGTGTCCCGATAGCGACGATACCATTAATTTCTCCATCTGAGACTCGATTCAGGATATACAAACGAGAATTCAAATGCTAAATCACTTCTTGCTTTCCTAAATAAACTGCAATGTTTTTCTTAACGAGAAAAAAAGCTGGCGATACTAAATGAGAAAGGTAAGGATCACAATATCTGCTTTCATCTTGATCCTTCACATTTTCGTCAAAGAAACTCGTTGAAGGGCCAATGAACCAGCAAGGTTCATTGCCAAATATCTTGTTTCATATCGTAACTCTAAGGCTCCTTGATCACGGCATTTATCACTACGTTTTACGTCAGTATTTTGACACAAAAGATCTCGAAGGAATTACCTACTCATAAACTGTTTCATCGGCCTCAATAAAGACGAAACTTATTTTGTCAAAAACGTAACAAATCTAAGCTGGAAGTGCCATAGTTAGTATGCCTGTTACGAACTGGGCAGTCATAAAAGAACCTTCGCCAAATGACAAGGAGATTCATTAGTGATCTTATGAGACGGAAAACGATTTGACGTAGAGCCGATGAAGAGAAATGAGAGAGAATTGGACACTTGACTATCTCTTCAAGTGGCAATATTGTTTGGAGGTCCAACTTCATTGATTTTCTGTCATTAGTACCACTGAGAATGCGTAGTGTGATAAGTAAGTTGTTGAAGTGTAGTTTTTGTTTCATTGTAGTACAGTAGTACGTAGTATACTAGAACGGGGAAAAGAATGAATCAGCGGAGTAATTGCGTAACTCACTTAAATTGACAATTGATCGCAATGGGTTTCAATTTGACAATTCACCCACGTTCACTGTGTTATTTACGTTGTTGAGTAGACTACGTTTTCAATCATATGAAGCAATTGATTGGTAATATTCTTCAAAACTCTCGGTGTTACGCAATTAGGGTGCAGTTACTAACAAACATAATAAGTACCGAACAAAACAAAAATGTTACCTACCGTTACCGCTTATTTGTTACTTACTTGAATTATGCAAGGTTGTTATATTGATTTGACAAATCAAGATGTATTTTTTTTCTCTTATGAGCGTTTACGACTTACGGCATTTCATACAAAATTTCAAGCCCTTGATTTTCGAAATGAACGAACCGATTTTAATGAAACTTCATACGCATAAGCAGGATACCAAGGTCTAAAAAGTTACTTAAGAACATTTTCGAAATATCTTATTTAAAAAAAGATAACTGGATATCTGTTTCTATGGAAAATTTAAAGTCGGTCTAATTTGGCTGTAACACTATTTTTCGAAAATGTTCTTAATAACTTTTTAGACCTTTGTATTCTGCTTCACTTCCAATCTTCTAGACCAAGTTTGTTTATACTTGGTCTAAAAGATTGGAAGTGCGGCTTCCAAAAATATCTTCCAAAATTTTGTTATTTACGTGTGTTCCAGGTATTTAACGGCGGCCAGGTATTTAAAAGGCGGCTAACAATAAATTAAAAAAAGTTGCCAATAAAGATAAAATTCGACGGAAGTATTTACTAAACGACAAACGAAACACGAATACGAACTGAGGAAGGCATCGGATAGCCGTTTTAGCAGTCGTAATAGTCACGATAAATACATTTATGAACGGATAATAGCGAGAATATATTTGCAAATACGGCTATGCTATGAGTCATATATATATTAATATCTAGGGCTGAAACAAACATCTAGATTTTTCCACCCTTATTTTTAATTCCACGGCAGTTTCAAGATTTACAACCTTTTCGTATACTACGAGCGCTTTGTGGCAGAGAAACAGAAACGAAATTTAAAAATTTAATTCTCTCGTTTGAATTTATCAGAACATATTACTGCTAGGCTGGAAAACGCGTAACAGTGTAATAAAGCCCAGGCTTTATTACACTGTTACGCGTTTTCCAACCTCCTCCTCTACTCGCTCCTCCTCTACTCACTTAAATCGAGATTTAAGTGAGTAAAGGAGTAACAGGTAGCTGTTTTATGGCTTACACAAACACTAAAGTCTTATTTCTAGAACGAATTAAAGTTGTATTAAGGTTTTCATTATGCATGTCTACTTGATATAACATCTCTTCTACAAACTATTACCTATTTTCATATAAAATTGGGAACAACTCATCATTCTTCGCTATAGCGAGGCACAAAAATGACGCATCAAGCGAGCCATCAGGCGCCTTCCTTCCCGCCCCAAACCTTAGAGATATCGGGCCAACAAAAATATTTCAACACACATTTCTGCAACACAGTTCCTGTGTAGTCTCGTGGCCCTTGTTAACACGGTAAAATGTTTTTTTCTTTCTTATCAAACCGCTCTTAGGGAGTCCCATTGTGTTTCTTGTTTAGATATCGCGATTTGAACGAGATGGTGTTTGTTTATTTTTATATAACTTCCCAAAAAAGAGTGTTATGTTTTCAGGGTTCCTAGATATAGCTATGTAGGTACATATATGAGTTTTTATCACAACTTTGAATGTATTCCATTTAGGTACCTACTACAAAAACTTTATAGATACAAACCTCGTATAATTTAACTCATTTTCATACAGCTACTCGTCGAGACATAGGTATCAAATGTAATTAGAAATTATCAAACACACAATATTCCCTAAAATTGCATTTGGCTAAACTCGAAAGAAAACACGGTCGACAACGGTCCTATAATTTGAAAATACGGGCAGCCCTGTAATCTCTTTGTGAGCATGTTGTCGCAGTTTGTTAAATAAAAATATATATTCAAGTTACACGTACAAAACGAATGCGATTCCATTATGTCGGATGCTCCACATTATAATAAAGGTTGTAGCTGTAACTAGGATCGTGAGTACGTAAACCTTTTAGCACGTATAGAAGCAGATATTAGGTACTCATATACATTTAGACGGTTGTTTTCCTGAGATGTGATGTCATCCCTATGCATTAAGGTGCTACCTCCAAAATAAATCGTAGCGACTGATCTACTAAGCGAGCGAAAGTGATGCAATTACTTTTGAAATGAAAAAGAAGAAAGATGGCTATAATGTGCGTGCGCTTGGAACAAAACGACGTATGTGCCAAAACGAATTTACTCCTTTTTTAACAAAATAAATTTATTAAATTTAAAACTACTTTGAGCAAACTTTGATATGATAATTCTCTATGTTTTAAGTTAAATTCCATTGAATAACTCTTAAGCGTTACGCCGTGATGTCGATAAAAGTAAAAAAATAGATTATATCTATTTTTTTTACTTTTATCGACATTTTCGAAATGTCTTATTTGAAAAAAGATAACTGGAAATCTGTTTCTATGGAAATTTTAAAATCGGTCTAATTTGGCTGCAACACTATTTTTCGAAAATGTTCATTAGTAACTTTTTAGGCCTTTGTATCCTGCTTATGCGTATGAAGTTTCATTAAAATCGGTTCATTCATTTCGAAAAACAAGGACTTGAAAGTTTGTATGAAAGCGGCAGCCATCCACAAATTGCTACAACAGGATGTGTTTACGTCTTGAAAAGGACAACGGTTTTTTTAATGTAACATAACAGGTTTATTCCAAACCGTGTGATTAGATTTTTGGAATTGATTGGGCAATACCCAGTTAATATATTAATCAATAAAATAACTTAGCATTTGCTAGATTCATGGATCGTGTTTCATGTCAAAATATCAATGTCGTGACTTTATCTTCATCTTTCGTAATAATATAAAACACCCCTTAAATATCGAGTAGGCGAAAATGGAAATTATAGTCGAAAAGAAAAACGAAAGCGGAGAAAAGAAAAATGAAAGAACCAGCATCGAACGTTGCCGACACTTTATCTAGATCGTATCGAACTTACATTTGCAGGAAAACGATTTCAGGAGTCACGTAGTGCAGTCCTTCGAAGCCAAAAGAGGGCTTGAGCCAAATGAAGGAAATCATGCGGGATTCGCATCGTTTGACACATGATTAAACTGTATGTATTTCATATAAATATATTAAGTCATTCCAAAAATATGTACATCCATGTAAAAAAAAAAACATAAACGAATTCCGGAGAGATAACTTAGATGTCTCATACTTAAAAATCGAAATGACTCGTTCAAAAACGAATTTCCAAAAAGTAATTTTGATGAGTCATACCAACTCGGCTCTTAATTTTTTTATTTACCATAAGAATCACAAGTAGGTCATCGGCCAAACATTCTCGTTGTCAATACTACGCTATAACTTAATACAAAAACTTAGCTGCCTCGGCTTATTTTTAATTGTTTTATTTTTGGATTGTTGTTTTGTTACTATTTGCTGTACTCCTGGACGCTTTTAACGCGTACACGCGTTTTTACATCGTTCTCACATATAATTATAAATTCAACATTAATGATGTAAGTAATATTTTTATAAAAGTATAATTTAAAAGTGTCCATGGAGTTTCTTTCCCGTTCTTCTCCATAGGTACAGACGCCAGCACATCAAGCTACTACATTCTGAAATTTCTTTAATACATTTTCAACTTTATCACTAAAGCATAAGATTTAAAGTTGATTGGGAAAATTTGATAAATTCGGGTCTTGTTTTAAACGTAACAGTGTCTCCAAGACGTTGAAATAAGTCGGAGTGCATTTTAACAAATTTACAGCATTCAAATATGTACCTACATACCGGGAACAGTTAATATTCTTAGATCTTTAAACAGAGGTTTACATGAAGTCAATGGTGGCACATCACAAAGAGCACGGATACATTGTTTTTGGGCTATAAATACCCTATTTATAAGAACAGAATTCCCCCAATTCCGTACCTAATGTTAGAAGCTACGTAACCATGATACGCTAAGAGGGCTGTTTTGAGGTTGGTTATTTTACAAAGTCTTCACAAGGTAAAAGCGAAACGATTTATCCTATTTGTGTACACTTGCCATCTGAAACAATTACTGGTTCAATGCACACCTGGCCGCACTTAAAAGGACTCACCCTGGCAGACCCGAGTTTCCATTCACCAGGGCGAGTAGACATGCTGTTAGGTGTAGAAGTTTGTGCACAGATTTTAAAGGCTGAGATAATCAAGGGTCCACCTGGCTCCCCATGTGCACAAAATACAAGCTTGGGTTGGATCTTATTTGGAAAAATACAAGCACAAATTTCAGAACAACCAATACTGGTAATGCATCATAAACTTGATCTAGATGACATGTTGAAATCTATGTGGGAGGTTGAAACAGATGTACGAGGAAAACTTACCAAAGAAGAAGAAGACTGCGAGAGAATCTATAAAGAAACTTACATGCGAAATAGTGAAGGGCGTTACATAGTCAAGCTGCCTTTTAAAACGGAGACCCCACAATCGCCGCATGGTGGTACGAAAGAGGGGGCGGTGAGCAGGTTGTTGCACTTAGAAAGACGTTTTAAAAAGAATGACCATCTGAAAAGGGAGTACATTAAAGCCATTAACGAATATAAGGAAATGAAACACATGGAGGAGGTGCCAAGTGGTGAAAGAAATAAGCCGGCTGTCTATCTACCCCACCATGCAGTGGTCAAGGAGGAGAGCGAGACAACAAAGATCAGGCCAGTATTTGATGCCTCTCACAGGGGCTCAAATAACATAGCACTCAACGACGAATTACTAGTAGGACCGCAACTACAAGAAGATATGAGATCACTCGTCATGAGATGGCGCCTGAAAAGGATAGCATTTGTAGCCGACATTCAGAAAATGTATAGACAAATACTCGTGTCGAAGGAAGACGCAGATTATCAAAGAATTGTCTGGCGTAACAGCCCTAATGAACCTGTGAAAGAATACCGACTTCTGCGAGTCACCTTTGGCACGGCATGTGCACCATACCTTGCCGTCAAGACTCTGCAGCAGGTGGCTAAAGATGAAGGCGAGAGTCATCCTCAAGCAGCAGACACTATTAGGCAAGACTTTTACATGGATGATTTAATGTCCGGTCAAGATACTGTACCCGAGGCAGTTGGTGTTGCTAAGGAAGTGAAAGCAATTCTTGACAGAGGTGGGTTTATCCTACAAAAATGGGCGTCGAACAATTCAGATTTCCTAAGAGAATTTCATCCAGCTGAGCTCAGCTCTCATGTTAATATTGATATCAAGTTAGATGGCTTGATAAAAACACTGGGCTTATCCTGGAATATGGGCGAAGATGTACTTAAATACAACCTCAAGCTACCACCCTTATCAGAAACAGTCACAAAGAGGAAAATATTGGCCGAGGTTCAACGACTTTTTGATCCTCTGGGATGGTTAGCTCCAGCACTGGTACCTGCAAAAATAATGATCCAGAAATTATGGCTTCAACGGGTCCATTGGGATGAAGAACTTTCACCTGAAACAAAAAACGAATGGTTAAATATTAGACACAGTTTTGAAGATATCAAATTTATGAAATTAAAAGAAGATGGCTGTTTACGACACAAGAAACGTTGAAAGATGTAACTATTCACGGTTATTGTGACGCTTCAACTAAAGCGTATGGAGCTGTTGCTTACCTGAGGGTTCGAGGAGTCAATGGAGGCGAGGCTATGAGACAGGAATTATCGCTGCCAAGACAAAGGTAGCTCCTATCAAGGCATTGTCCCTTCCACGGCTGGAATTGTGCGGTGCCGTGCTCCTCTCTAAATTACTAAAGCATATAAGTGAGGCGACACGCATCCCAAAGAGTCAGATATTTTGTTGGACTGATACCACGATAGTGTTGTCATGGCTGCAAGGAGATCCAAATAGATGGCACACATTCGTAAGAAATAGAGTAATAACCATACTTGACAACATTGGAAACAAATGGTACCACATACAGTCACAACAAAATCCAGCTGATGTCGCATCGAGAGGAATGTTGGCTCCTGAGTTGAGAAAGTACACACTCTGGTGGCACGGTCCGGAACACCTGAAACAAGAAAAAATACACATGGAAACATTAATTAATGGGGAAACAGACCTAGAAAGTAAGAAAACTATTGATACTTACCTTACAAGAGAAAGCGAAGAAAATTCCTTGTACAGAAAACTGGAATCTTTCAGAAACTTACCTGAGTTACTGAAGACTATCACGTATGTTAAAAGATTTCTAAGGTTAAGACAATGTCGACCTGTAGATTCGCCGATCACTACTGAAGAACTCGAAGACTCTCTGCAGACCTGCATAAAAATCACACAAGATGTTATATTCCAAGAAGACATCAGAGACCTATTAGAAAGGAATCAAGTAAGAAATACAAGCCGTTTGAAGACCTTAAACCCATATCTGGATACTAAAAAGATACTCAGGGTGGGCGGAAGATTACAAAACGCTAACTATTTAGAACACGACCGTCTGCATCCTATAGTCTTAGACCACAAAAATCCACTCACCTCCTTACTCGTAGCTGATGCGCACAAACAAACGTTGCACGGAGGAGTGCAACTGATGCTAAATTACCTGAGGTCAAGATACTGGATTTTAAAGGTTAAGGGTTTAGTAAAGACTTACCTGCATAATTGCTATGTTTGTGCCAAGCTGAATGCACGATCTCGGACGCAACAAATGGGCGAGTTACCGAAGGTGCGGGTAACCCCTGCACGGCCATTCCTCCACAGTGGCGTTGATTTTGCTGGGCCTTATGATGTTCTTATGTCCAAAGGCAGAGGTGCAAAAACCAACAAATCCTACATCTCCATCTTCATATGCATGTCGACAAGGGCAGTTCACTTAGAGCTGGTAGGAGATCTAACGTCAGAAGCCTTTATCGCAGCTTTTCGGCGCTTTGTATCACGTCGTGGGAGATGTAGTGATTTATGGAGTGATCAGGGACGAAATTTCGTCGGAGCGAACAAGTTACTTGCTGAGGCGTTCAAGGAAGCAAACTTCGAATTTGGAGATCACATGTCCAATTTACTTGCAACTGACGGCACTCAGTGGCACTTCATACCTGCCTATAGCCCAAATTTTGGAGGCCTTTGGGAGGCGGGAGTAAAATCAATGAAGTTCCACCTCAAACGCATCATGAATACGAATTTGACATACGAGGAGATGACCACCGTATTATGTCAAGTTGAAGCATGTCTTAATTCTCGTCCTATTTGCCCACTTATTGAGTCAGATTTGAACAACTTAGATGTACTTACACCTGGCCACTTCCTCATTGGAGAGTCTCCAGTTACTATACCCTCGCCGAGCCTGAAAGATGTCTCCCATTCAAGCCTATCACGCTGGCAACACTGTCAACGGGTACTGTCGAATTTTTGGCGTCGCTGGCAGTGTGAGTATCTCTCTAGACTTCAGCAAAGACCAAAGTGGCAAAAAATACAAAATGAGTTTGATATAGGCCAGATTGTTCTTATCAAAACAGAAGGATTGCCACCTGGCAAGTGGCCTTTAGGACGGATTGTGGACAAACACCCAGGACCGGATGGAATCACTAGGGTTTATAGCGTAAGGATTGGTACGAATACTGTAAGAAGATCAATCTCCAAACTCTGTTTTCTACCAATCGACAATCGTTAATTGCATGTGTAGTCATTATGAGAAATAATTATGAGTTTTATGTTGAGCACCTCTCAAATTTGTTTATGTAATGTTGTTTTTTTTTTTTCACGAATTTGTATAATAAGTAAGTTGATTTCTCTCAAAGTTATGATTATGTTATTTTCTCTCAAATTGTAATAATAATGTAAAACTATTCGCTCAAATTTTGTTAACTTGATGATATATTCTATTTGATAAATGCAGGCTTAATAACAGGCGTTAGAAAGACTCCCAATTTGTTTTGTTATATAAAACTTATGTTGTAGTCTATCTTGAATGTCAAATTGTTTATCTGTTAGTTACTTGCTACATTAATTAATACTTGATGAACATAATGTCTGCATGATATATGTGTTAATTGATTTAATTTGTGTATAAGTTCAAAATTGTAAAAGGTATCAAAAATCCCTTTTGGTGGGCGGTATGTTCGGTAGTATTCTATGATCGTCTGTCTTGCTCATTAAAGTAGTGCGGAATAAACCATCAAGCAGTAAAGACGTGTGTTATTTTTTACGAAGTCCTACAATCAATAATGAACCTTAATCACTTCAACAGTGACCTTTAGGCAGTGAGGTTTCCATATGCAGCCACTGTCCACTGTTATACCAAGAAAAATGGCTTCGTGTGCTTCTTTTATTCTTGGTTTGCAACGAACATAATCATCGCAAAGTATTTGTAACTAGATGTTTTTATGTGCAGTGTATGTGTGTGGTGCTTGTAATTAGCAAATTTTCTTGCCTACAAATGATTTTTAATTGCGTTCATTTATTAGTCTGCAAGCTTTCTGTAAAAATATAATAAATACATTTAAGAAAAACAGAAAAGCTTGTCATTAACAATGAAGTGGACTTAATAAATATAAATACAAATTTCCTTAGATATTATTTTAAACCATTCTCAACTCAGAAAGCCCGCAGCAGTCAAATAACCCACAATAGTCAAATGGCTGGTTAGCTTACTTTACGATTCCGTTTCTAAATCTTTGTGTCATTTAAGTCTTCAAGCCAAGGAAAGAGCTTTTCATGCGAAAAACTTTGTTGGCCTTTCTCAGCTTTGACGTTTGCGTCATAGTGACGCGTCAACCTAGAAACCTAGAAAGGTAAGGAAGTAATTAAAGACGCCTGAGGGCAGATGCTGTCATACTACATATTCACCACTATTTATAATATGTGCGGACTTAGTAGATTTTGTAGTTACGCGTTTTCGAGAGTGTTTGCAGTTCCATATTTATAATGGTTCTACACGTTTGCGACCATTGTTACATTTTTGTGAGCTTAAAACAAAGGCCTATTTTTTTAAATATGTATGTACAGTCAAAGAATAAATATGTTTCGCACCTTAAGGTGTTTTTACTTTTTTTATTTACATTTAATTATTTTTTCGACTACGTCATTATCAACATTTTGAATAAAATCACACAGAACAGTATGAAAAGGTGAAATGCGCCCGCTATGTAGGAAAGGATTTTTTGTGAAAATGGTTTAACATTATCGCTTCTTAACCGTACCTATATTTAAATAAAATACAGGGCTTTGTTTCAGGTACATTTTATATAGTATTTTTAACTTTATCTAGTTTTAAAGTGTGTCATAACTTACCTATTTAATTATATTGACGACGTCGACGTCTATTGGCCATACAATTTTACGGGCAATACGCCCAATTCTCTCCATTGTTTCCTCCGTATAATATTTATTTGTTTTTTATTAACATTGCCCAATAAATTGAGCTCTAAGAATAAAATTGGCTAACTTAATTAAATACAGGTGTCATAATTTTTGCTTATGCTATGGGTCGTTATACCCAAAAGGGGAATGAATGCGCCGTTTTTATTACCTACCTACGTTATTAAATATGTATAATTTAACATTTTCAAAATAATTACCTACCTGCTTATAATTTTAATTATAGTGAATTAATTAAGGCGTTTATTGTTGTAATCTTTTTATCGGACAGTTAATGTAATGTTTTATTGACTTTGGTAAATACAAGCTTTATTATGAACCTCATAAGAAAGAAAGAAAGAAAAATTATTTATTGCGACTCGTACAGGAAGAACACAAACTAAACTAAACACATCAAAATAAAAATCCAAGTTATATAAAAAAAAAGTAACAAAAGGAAAATGAAACAGAAAATCCTATACGAGGCCAAAAGGCTCCTATCTCAGCATGATGCATAATTATGTACCAGAGAGCAGTGATGGCACAGTGGAATCGGCCCCGACTTACAATGCGTGCCACGAAAGATGAGACTTGATACACCACGTGGTTTGACATGCGCAGAACACGATTTTAGGTATCTTTAGCGGGTCTGAGTGCGGGACGGGACCGGACGTCATAGGGGCGGCGAAAAGAGCGGGGAGGCGGGGTCAAGTCTCATCTTTCGTGGCACGCATTGTACTTACGAGTTGTAGGTCGTGAGTTCGAACCCAGGCAGGCACTTTACATTGTGTATTTAATTTCACCACCACTGCTCTCAAAACGGTGAAGGAAAACATTGTGAGGAAACCGACATGTCTTAGAACAACCGAAATATCGTAGACATGTGACATCCACAAACCTGCACTGGGCCCGCGTGGTGGATAATGGCCCAGTCCCTCTCACAGAGAGAGAAGGTCTGTGTCCCAGCAGTGGGAACATCAAAGGAAAATTATGCTTATATACCTACGCATCTACCTATTAGGTACAGACGCCAGCACATCAAGCTACCCGAAACTGTCAAATTTTCCCAATCAACTTTGAACCTTATACTTTAGCGATAAAGTTGAAAATCTACTAAAGAAATTTGACAGATTGTAGTAGCTTGATGTGCTGGCGTCTGTACATAGACAGAAGGCCTTTTGTTTTTTTTCTATTAAAATGAAAACGTAGCTAGTTAGGATTACGATTTTTAATCCACTTTACCTTAGAATTTCGTGGAAGGAAAAATTGCTTCCACGAATTTCTGGGGTACCTCCCTACGTTTTAAAATGTCTACTTACAAAAGAGCAACAAAGATTTAGTACGAAGATAAAACTCCTAGATAGCTTTGGTATAAACTGCTGCGAAAATATTTAGATTCTGACGTCGAGAAGAATTTTAAAGAGCAATTTCTTTTTTGAACTTCATAATATTGCTCACCGCAGAATCTTAGAGTTTAAATTTTTCATTTGGATCAGATTTTAATTTTTTAATAAAAGTGAAAGGTTTTTTCACTAACTGAATGATGATTTCATGAAACAGTTATTCTTTGGACTTACGTGGTCTTAGAGAGTTGTGTTGATGACTTCAATGATTATAATTCTGTAAATACATATTTGTTACGGCCGCGAATCATATATTAATCAACTTACAACTTAATACTGACCAGCAAATTACAAAAAAACCTAAAAAAATTGAATTTCGTGGGCTACCCTGGCGCTTTCGCCTTAAGCCGATGGTCCCGGCTGACATTCGTGGATTTTTGACAGTCGTTACGGATCGTCAGAAACCCGAAAGTCTGACAACCCGTCTTACCAAGGGGTATCATGTTACTACTGTAATTGGGTTGTGGAGATCAGAAAGGCAGTCGTCTCATGTAAAATACTGATATTCAGCTGCATCCGGTTAGACTGGAAGCCAACCCCAATATAGCTGGGAAAAAGCTAGCCAGATTATAACAAGTTGTTTTGTAAAATGGCCTTTGCTATTTATCCTTATACCTATACCTATTATAAATTAAGAGGAAATGCAGGTGGTCTTTTCTCCATAGAAACGCTCTCGCCTGTTTCCTTTCTGGTTAATGACCATAAAGCAATGTTTTTTTACAGTACTTGTATGTTCCTATGTTTTTCTTTTTGATGATACATTATTTTTATAAGCACTAGAAAGAAGAAGAAAGAAAGAAAATTTGTTTATTCTGCACAAACAAAAACGCACATTGCAAATAAAAATTAAAAATGATTAAAAAGTAAGCCTCAAAAAATGCTCAAAATTACCGACTTAAACCGCTGTCAACTATTAAAGAAAAAAGAAAACCTTAGAGACAAAACACCAGCCGTACATATTCTTCTTATTTAAGAAATGTCTTTTAAATTGGTCAATATTGGATGAGGAAATAGACGAGAGCCAAACCTCGAATTATGACTTTTTACTAAGGCTATTCAGTCGGATCTGCAGTTGTCCTTATCACACGGGCGGACGCCGAGCGATCGCAGAGTGACAGCGACAGTTTCTTCAAATAGGTACCTAATTTTCAAAAGTCTCTCCGACCGCATTTCCTCCGCATTGTTCTTCTAAACTTTGCAACTGATTTAGATGTAGCTTCACCATCATTTGGAGAAATTATTTCGGAAGGTCTAAGTGTATAAAAAATTAATAAGTAACTAACACGTTAGGTATGAAATCTTTACATTTTGTCAAGTCGAAAAAACCTTCCGAAGCAGGGGGGGCCGGTTCGTTTTTTATAATATTATTATATGGCCAGGTATGATCTTGCTTCTGGACCAGAGTTTACACAAGCAAGATTTAGATGACTTTGAAAAAATCAACAACCATAATAATACATATTGATGTTGACTGTACTTCGGTAGGTACAGCCAATGATGAAAGAAACTATTATAATCACCATGATTCAGGCAAATCTCGTTTAGTGGTTAGGGTTATATAAGTACGTGTTCTTCTTTTACATTAAAGAATATTATTTACCCACGACGGTCGGAAATTACTATGTAAACAAACAACGAATTGATATACATAGGCACCTATAATCCTAGTGCTGACGCACCAATTTATTACTAGCTTCCCGTAAAGGAAAATATCGCGAGGAAAACCACAAGTTTAATTAATTAATACCAAGTGTTGCTCAGAAAACATCGGGCAACCCTCGAGCATTTACTGAAGAGATTATTTGCATTTGGTTAACCTATGTAAATTAGTTAGTGTGAGGTAGTTAGAGGCTCCTGTGTTTCTTTGGGAACTATTTCTACGGGAGTTTTACAGTACTTTCACATTTATTTTACCTCTGACAGCACCAATGCAACAGCGACTTTATTACAATGAGAATAAAGATCATTGGAATTTTGACAAACTTGTCAGTAGCAACAAGTCAACAGTAACCTTATTACAAGGTACATAAAGACCACTGGGATTTTGTAACTGCGATTGTATGTGGGTATGTAGAGTATTAGAGCCTTAATTAAAAATTAAAAGCTGCAAGGATTTTTTGACACTTGAATGACGTTGACAGGAGGGCGCTTTTTTTTTTGAGGATGGGAAATCATCACATGACTCCTCCCGCTCTGGGTGGAGCGGTAGGGAGTGTCAGACTCTTACTGACTAAAACCCACCCGTGTTCCTTCCTTAGCCCTTTATGTTCCGGGCCAGTGGTAACCCTTTCGGACAATCCCGCTGACCCGGCAGAGGAGGGCGCTTTTGGTAAACATTTGTGCAATTATTTTGTGAAATGTCACTTGTCACAATCTATCCGTCTGTCGGGCTGTGTCTCATGAACCGTAACAGGTACAGTACCCGCAAACTTTCTTTTCCAATTCACTTTTGACATTGACAGAATAGTCGACATCGGCTTTACTTGCCATAATTAAAAATAGAATAGAATAGGTACAGTACCCGGCGATAAATATTGCACATCGACCTATTCGATCCTATCGATTTTATACAAAGAATAAAAATAATTATCAAAAGAAGCAAATCATAATTGTTTTAACAGCTCCTAATAGATACCGGACTGTTTGTATTTCGTGCGACAGAGATAACGCTCTACGAAGCCGAAATTAGCCGATTGTCTCTTTCCAAAGGTCGATGTGCAATATTTATCGCCGGGTACTGTAGACAGTTGAAATTTTCACAGAGTGTGTATTTCTATTGCCGCAGGTTTTTTTTTTTGTTAGCCTATTTTGTGTCCCACTGCTGGGCAAAAGCCTCCCCTTTTTTCTTCCAAGCCTCCCTGTTTTGTGCAATCTCTGGCCATGTTGGCCCTGCAAATGATATTAGATCGTCACACCACCTTCGCCTTGATCTACCTCGACGGCGATGTCCTGCCTCAGGCGTCCAGTGAGTGACGATCTTTGCCCATCTCTCCGGGTGCATTCGTGAGACATGTCCGGCCCACTCCCACTTCAGCCTGGCTGTTTTTTCTCCAACATCCGCTGCTTGAGTTATGGAGCACAGCGTGCATGGTGTTTCTAACTCGATCTGTACGCTTCACCTAATATGCTGTGCTCCATTGCCCGTTGGCAAATCTTGAGTTTGAACTTCTGTTGTTCAGTAAGTGACCAACTTTACCGTAGCAACGTAGTACCAACTTTACAGTAGCACCGTAGGTTAGGACAACAGATAATAATTAATAAAAATAAAATAAAGTTAATAAGTATTTGGGGAAGGCCTTTGCCCAGCAGTGGTAAAGTAATAAAAAATAAAGGGGTTCTCCCATACGTGTTTTTCTCGGCGTTTTTTGCCATATGGTTGGAAACATTTCGTATGGGAGTCCGACTCGCCCTTGGCCGGTTTTACCTCACTTGTTACGTTTTTCCTTACTTTTATAGTAACTATTTGGTATCATTATCTGCCTAGCCTTCTCCCAACTATGTAGGGGTCGGCTTACAGTCTAACCGGATGCAGCTGAATACCCGTATTTTACATGGAGCAATTGCCTATCTGACCTACACAACCCAATTACTGGGTAATACGATACCCCTTGTTAAGAATGGTTGTTAGACTTTCGGGTTTCTGACTACCCGTAACGACTGTCAAAGATCCACGAATGACAGCCGGGACCAACGGCTTAACGTGCTTTCCGAGGCACGGAGGGGTCACGGTATGGGGGTACGGTAACTATTTGGTATACTTACAATATTAGCTCAACTGTGGTTAATGAGACACAATTGAATTTCTATTGTTATAAAAAAAATTGATTTTTCAATTCGTTAAACCAGGAATCAAATTTAAATTATTTTATTTCATACCTACACGAGCACCTAAAATGCTAAGTATACGGTCCCAATTGGTCATTTTACTATGGAGAAGAGCCAGCAAGAAACTCCACGGTTACCCACTCTTTTAAAAATAATTGAATTATGTATACAATGTTTTCAAAATACACTGTTAATAGGTATAGGAATCAATGAGAAAAGCTGTTGTTGAAAGATTGAAATTCGCTGTCCAATATGAACATTGTCACCTGGTCAAAGCCTCGAGCGCATCCCTAGAAGTGCAGTTTTCCAATTTAGAATCAGCTATTCAACTGTTTTTTTCTGTGCGGTTCCCGGTTCCCATTACGTCTCAAGAGTGTCCTCGGGGGCTAGCCAGTGGCCGGCTGCGTTTGACATGACGGTTCTCAGTTACCACCGCCCTTTACAGAACAGGGCTAAAATGCCAAGCTATTTACACCATGCTTGAGAATCGAAATGTGTACCTACCTATTGAAATCATTAAGACAGCATCAAGGAATAGGATTCTTAAATGCTATGTCGCCATCTTATAGTAAATCCTACATCTTGCACAAAAATAAATTAATATTCTAATCTGTTCTATCACATCGTTTGATAAACCGTTATTGCCAGTTTTTAAAGGTTTGCCAAAAATTCTCCGTCGTACTTTTTGGGTAAAGCACAAAAAACTAGAATTTATATAGTCTGGGAGAATCAATCGTGAGAGTCAATTGCAGTAGGTGCCATACTACCATCTTTGGCCAAGATATTATTAATCCCCAGTAGTTATACCATCGCCATCGTGGTGAAAGGTTTAGCCAATCAGTGTGTATAATTCGCTGATTGCCCAGGGTGCGCCGAACTTATAGTGGTTCCGTAGGTACGTCGCTCTGGGAGGCTCCTTTCATGCACCCCTCCTTTCATGTAACCTTGAAGTCTTTAAACAAACTCCGGACCCAGGTTGGCCGAAGCAAGGAAAACCTGTTCAGGTGGAGATTCATAGACGACTCCGTCTTGGAGTGTAAATGTGGTGCTGTTCCACAAACGATGGGACACTTAATATCGTGTCCTGCGTGTCCTGTCAGCTGCAAGTTAGGTACAGGAACTGGTGGAAGCTGGCGATGGCGCCAAACAAGAAGCCGAATTCTGGGCCGAGTCCATTTAGATTGCTATCGACATGCTAAGAAGAAGAAGAAGTAGCTATACTGTTTTCCAGAAACCCATTTAATTGTTGCTGTATTCTTGAGTTGTTTTTACAATATTTAAAGTACGAAAACGATGAATGATGATGTTTGATGGATGATCAAAGTATTATACTCGTACAATACCTACAATTTTCTCTTAGTGGACAGTCTCGCTTCTAATCTTATTTACCGTCATCCCATTCACTGTCACAGTACTAACTTTACAGTAGTTATAGTAAACTAGTAGCGCCCCGCGGTTTCACCCGCGTAAGTTTCGATCCCGTGGCAATATCGGGATAAAAAGTATCCTATGTGTTAGGTAATCCAGGAAATGGTCTATATATGTGTTAATTTTCATCCAAATCAGTTCAACGGTTGACGCGTGATTGAGTAACAAACATCCAAACATCTTAACAAACTTTCACATTTATAATATTAGTAGGAAGTACGATGTGACAGACGGACAGACCTACTTTTTAGTTTGACAGTTCCAAAATTAAAAATCAAATAAGGCCAGGACTTTGTTGGCGCAAAGGACCTCATTGCTTAATTAATTATTTATTAATTCATTAATTATACACCCTCTTAAGACTATTTGATTTAGAATTTGTTTAAGTACGTGACATCGAAAGTGACGTCACATATTAAAGTTAGTACTCACATTTCTGTGAGTCCTGCTTGTGCGGAGGTTTCTTGTCGCGCACCATGGCTGCGGGACGGTTGTGCGGGGGGTGCGGCCGGCGCGGACGCGATCCTTGATACTATCGGCCCCGTCCGGCGCCGCTCGCGCTCAACGCGACTGTATTGTCGTGGTTGTGCCAAATACCTGCAAACAATAAGTTAGGTATCTAAGTGTGGGAAACTAGGCTAGATCTACGTGTGTGGATTGCCGACAGTGGTAAGTTAAGCCCTTAATACACATGCCTGTAACTGGCACAAAAATAAGCAAGTAGCTTGCATGCCATCGTGACATTCACCAATCAGAAGTTGTTATGGGTCATTTGCATGCAAGCTACTCGCATACTGTGCAAGTGCAAGTTACAGGCATGTGTATTACGTGCTTTATGATTCCAAACGTATCAGATGAAAAAGTAAACAAATGGATCAGAAAACGTACAATTTGTGGATGCAAATTTGTGCCACTTACAAATTGAGAGCTTTGATTTGTATATTTGAATACTAAACCCAAAATTCTATTTTTAATACAATTGCTCAAAAAGTGGCGTATTGCAGGGACGTATAGCGTTCGGGATGTGGGCTATTACATACTCGTGCTTTTTTTTACCTTTCCCGAACTCGTGCGTTCTCTTTCCCAACTGTCAAAATAATGTCTATTAAAAAGAAAAACCAACCATGAAGTTTTTACTAAAAAAAAACATAGAAGTTTTTATGATTCATGCAAATACGTATATAACGGAGAAGGTATAGTGTGTCTCGTTATTATCAGCCATATTTAACTATTGTGGGCGTACAGTGGGTATGTGTTGGTTATTGCGCAATAGAAAAACCGTTTGCAGTTCAAATAAGATTATAATTTCACGAACAATTTAGTCACACTAGCAAATTACATACTGTAAGTACACGACACAACCAGATACGGAACGCTGGACAGTTTCTGAGCACATGTTGTCCGTACGATGTCCAATGGTCAACTCCAAAGTCCAAAGTGAGCTCCACATCGTTCTGTCGAGCTGTTTTCTAACCCCCACGGACTCAGGCTAGACTCTGTCAAGCGCCACCAGATGGCGCTAGCGTTCCGACTAGTCAAATTCATGACCGTATGCGACATATATTTCTAAAAAGAAGCTACTAATTTGTTTCAATATCAGATTTAATGATTTGATTGAATGTGTTAGGTTAGGTTTCATTTCATTTCATCTCATTAAATTTCATTTTCATTTCATATCAATAAAAAAAAATCTACTGAATACTTGGCTGTATGGGCATAGTTCCCTTTGCCTACCAGAATGGGTGAAGGAAAAAAATCTCTGCTTATATTCTACGGTTGGCGCCATTTTTCAGAAAATTTTTTGCGAGTTTTCTTTGAGAATGTTTTCGCTTCATTTTTTAATATTTTCGCAACTGTATTAAAAATAGTCGTTCAGTACACGTGCGAAACCGTCATTGCAACTTGTTCCGACTGTCAACCCTCGCCTTCGGCTGCGCCTCGGCTCGGGTAGACATTTGTCGGAACTCTTTGCAATGACAACCTTTCCGCACTTGTAATGAAATATACTATTTTAAATCACCTTAAAATTGTTTTTCATTAGACTATAGAGGCAAATTTTATAACCTCAATTTTGGCTAATGCTTTTTCAGTTACAATTTATTAATGTTTTTAAGCAATAGTTGTTGGTTAAAGTGGTGAGCTATAAAGTTGAAACCTTCTGAATACAGATGAATGTTTTACTAGCGAGTAAAGAATTTAACCTGAAGAGGGTTTGTTTACACTTTTATCAGGTACTTTTGAAACAGACAATAGATAACATGCGTAATTTGGTATGCGGAGCATGCACACTGGCTGCCGAAATTATTCAAACGTCTGCAGTCAAGTTTTTCGCTTTGTAAATGCGCTATCTTGAACTTGCAATCGTAAAATATAACGCAACAGATGGGTATCTGTTGCGATATTGGTTGATATTGGTTCTGAAGTATTCATATGGGTACATGAATACTTCAGAACTAATATCCAGTTGGTGCTGCATGAAAATATATCTTTATTTAGATAGAAAAGAGAACGTAATAAAGTTATCAAATGGCGAAAATGCGAACTGGGATAATTTCTATATTATTATAGGCTAGCGAAGGAAAATAGATATCACGCAACGCTCTGTACTAACGAGTACTTTACAGTAAAATAGGTATTTTAAGTATACTCATTAGTATACTTGTACAGACAACCGAAGATTTTTATATGCGCACTTCCAGTTCAGTAAACAGGAAGCAGAGACGACTTTCGGCATAATCTAATTTTCAGATAACAAAGGAGCGTCCCGGACTACCAAAGAGCAGGAAAAAGTTACAGAGTTTGTAGTTGCTCTTACTCCACATACATACGTACATGTACGCACGGCTACACATCAAGCTATTCATAACCAGTATAAGCTGACTTCTGATTGTACGTAAAACCAATACAATGCGAGGTCAGCTAAAACAGGAAATGTATAGCTTGATGTGTAGGTCGTGTGTACAAACGAAACTGTAATATCATGTTACGAAGAGGAACTTTATTGGCTACTTTGTTCAAGGCAAGCTCCGAACCGATTCGTAAAACGATTTCTTTGAAGTACAAAATTTTTTGAGCTGTGCAACATTTGGGGAGATTTTGCCAACACTATGAGTTCAACCCTGAAATCTTGAAAAGAAATCAGCTGTCCTACATAGAACTGTGGGAGAAAGCTGTTGTTATTCATAATCTTGAGTGCAATGACTTCTTGAGAGTTTTAGGGTAAACAAAAACTAAGGTTGAATACAAACATTTTGTTTACGTTCAGTCTTTTGTTGAAAAATCATCCCCAAAGGCTTGAGTATTACTGAGGCGAGACGCTTAATTCACAAGGCAGAGGTCAGACGACAGATACTAAGGCCGAGATCTGTAAACGTTACTTAGCACGTACTTTAGCTAAACGTTAATCCTGCCACTGTCGCACAACTCTCAAACAGCCAGTGCATGATAGAGACGGTGTCTTAGTCAACGCTAAGTAACGTATATAGATGTCGGCCCAAGCTTCTAAACTCGAGATCTTTCATGAAAGGGTGCATTCAAAGCATTGAATGGGGTCTAATATAACCGCTACTAATGCAAACAATATGCCTTGCTTATACTTAATTGGAGGTTGGAGTTATAGGGACTTTGTGATGCATTCATTCTTTAATTAGTCTATTTTGTTAATATCTTGTGCAAATTATTACCGACTGCATACATAAATTCAGAGAAATTAAATATTTATCAAATTGACTCGCCGTATATTCAAATCACAACTGTATGAAATGGGTGGATTTCAAAATATTTTGCCATAACAAAAACGTTATAAAAAAGAAAAATAGTAGTAGTAACAAAATGGAATCATAAAGTTGGGGACATATCAAGAAACACACCAAATATTTTTTTTACTGATTCGTTTTAGTTTTTCACAATAAAATCAATAAAAACTGAGTGTCTTAATCAGTCACTTTCATACGCTAACCCACTTATAAGCTCCCAGACCACATGCATAATTGCGTATTATATTGTATTAATCAGTACCTACAATACATAATAGTTACTTAAAAAAAATTAACTTTCGTCTTAAACAAAATAAACTTCTAAACTTTAATCACAGCTACAAAATCAAATCAGTCAAATCACATAATTATATTCTCTCTTTAAAAGCGAATATATTGTATATAGTGTGACTGTTATTAGTAACCGATACTTAAACACGTGATTTAACTCATCATTATGAACAACTTTTACTATGGGAACAAACCTGAAATTGTGAAAAAAAAAACAGCTGTTTTCTACATTTTCACGAGATAAACGAACACAAATGTAGGGTACAGCTGATTAAATTAAGAACGACAGTACTGCGCGTTCACCAGGTATAACTCCTGTCTAACAGTTCAATTTCGTTACGTTACAAATTAAACCGTAACAAAATTTACCACAAACCACATGTCTAACGTAATCTAAAATTCATTTACTCGGAATTATGAAATCAAAATGTCATCAGTTTTCGAACATTTAACAATTCATCTTTATAGCTCATAATAACAACTAAAATAACTAAATAAGGTACTGACATCTGACTCTCGTAAAAGATGATACAACACTCAATAAAAATTGTATAAATTCCTAGAAACACGTTCATACTCTCATAGCTTTCGTTCACAAAATGCCGGCAGAATGCACTGTAGCTCCACCTACTTGTTCCGCTTTAATTCTCAGTGTTACCCGTACTAAAAGATAGATTTCTAATAAAGTTAATGGTAACCATTGTAACAAAATAGAGTAACAAATTATAAATTAAGTGTGGGACAAAATATTATATTTTTTATTAATTTAATAGCTTATACATATAATAATTAACGTTTCTATTTTTTTTTATAAATATATATTTAATATTACAAGCGAGAAAAATTGCTTTGGGCCGATTATACAATTTTATTAAAATATTTTTAAATCTGTAAAGAACCGTCTTACATACAAAATATTTTGTCCCATCTGAGAGAGATGGGACAAAATATTTTGTATGAAATCAATTTAAACTGGGACACAATTTAATTAATAATAAAAATCTTTTGCATTTTAACTAAATAATTAATTGTAGAAGTATGGAACAGATTCTATTTTATCTATATTAGACTAGTGTGTTATTTTTTAGTAATTATTTTTAAAAAAACAGCGTGGGACAGAATTAAATTCAATATGTACAAAAAAAATTAAATCCACCCAAATGGCTGCAAAACGGTTGCCAGGTAGTGTGTCAATTTTGGCAATTAATTTCCCTGACCGTACACATTGTCCTATATAGGTATGTATAATGTCTTCCGTATCCTGTGTGCAATTGACATAATACAAGGGCTAGGGCAAGGGTAAAACTCACGACAACCAACGAGTCTCTAGTAATTACGAGGGACCCGTTGGGGCGTGAGTTTGGCCCATTGCAAGCGACATCGCGGCAGGCCCAGATTATGGTAAGGTGGGATGAGCTGGACTCCTTCAACGAGAACTCTGCCTTAACAGCTTTGAACAGAAAGATATGGAAAGATTGGGAGACCTTTGCTCTGCAGTGGAATAACACAGGCTTTTAATAATAATAAAATAACGCAACACTTAGTAAGTGTTTTATAAGTTTTCTGCTCGGCTCTAGAATTTTCCACAAACAGATTTTGCGATTCATGCGATTAAAATTTTTCCGTTTGTATAACTCCCTATACGGGAAGTGGCGAACTTGATCCTAGATTTCTATTGCCTAAAGATTAACTTCGATTCGAGCAACTTTCGACGCCCGAGTCAGTCAATAGTTAGTTTAAAGTTTTGCAAGTATGTGCCAAGTTTCGCAAGTATGTGCCAAGTTTCGCGATTGAATTTCGGTAGCAAATGCTTTACCTATCTTGTTTGGCGTATGTTATTAATGGGTGTTGAAGCGTGAAGTATTTGATTTGGGAGTGTTATCAACATATTGGAAATGTTGTTGGTTCTTACTTTAAAGTAAGATATTGAAACCAGAACCTGCCCTGAACGCAATCGACAGTATTGTAAAAGTTTTAACTTGTTTATTTCTCTTTTTGTTTAATACGAGACGTTTGGCTACTTTGTATTAGGGTATGTATTATTTTTTTAATATGCGTTTATTTGTGTTATGTGTTGTGTGTTTACTGGACACAGGCCTGCTCCAAACACCGCTACTTCAACCGGTTCTATGCATTCCGCATCCTGCGGATTCCTGCCTTCACAAGGTCATCGGTCCACTTTGTGCGAGGCTTTCCAACGCTACGTCTTCCAGTACACAGTCGCCACTGTGGAACCTTTCAGCCCCAACGGGCATCCTCCATCGAGCATTCTGCCCTGCCGACTGCCACTTAAGTTTAGCAATTCTTCGGGCTATGTCAGCTACCACTGCCTTAGCATAAATGTTAACTAATGGGTGCTACAGATCACTTTTAACGTTGGTCCTGCGCCTGATCTCTCCCGGTCGTGTCGGATTTATCTCTTATAGCAATATGAGAGTAAAAGAAAAGGAAAGTGCACCTGTTTTCACGCACACACTTGTGCTCTAAATATTATCTCCTACGTACCTACTTGGTTAGTCTCCGTTAAGATTGGCCGTCGTAAGCCGTAGGCGGGAGGATACTATTATTATAAATGCAGTAGTCGTAGATGAAACTAGTTTGTAGCTAGGCTGACAGAATTTAGATTGTCATCGACACGCTTAGAAAAAGCTAAATTATTCAGAAGAGGATCCGCTGAGGTTGTTGTATGAATGAAAAATATTTAAACCACCATAATGATATTTATGCATACAATCAATTCAGTACTGGATATAGCATGAGAGTTATGACTCTTCGCAATGTTAGCTCTCAGTTTTCCAGCACCTATATGAGCAACAAATAGGTGCTCACCGATTCACACACTTCGACGGATACTTGACCAAATCGAGCGAAAACTTTGCGATCTCGATTCTCTTTAAATACTGTAGTGTACGCCTCATATAACAAATAATGATGCAGTACCCGGGTTGTTGGAAGCCTAAAATCTGATGCGCATCTCCGCCCATCTCACACGGGACTTACACTGAACAGTCTGAAGGTAATCAACATATTTTTACTTTTATGGATTTGTGTAGTTCTTTAAAAAAAAAACTATCTCAGGCCTTAATCAGCATGGTCCTAATGTGATCAGACCAAGCTAATGTCCGGACGTTAAAAAAGTCTGTGCCCTCAGACTCATAACGCAAAAGCCAACCATACTTGCCGACAAAATAAACGGCACAATTTATTTCTACCGCTCTTTCAAGCGGTGAGCGGCTTTTCCTAGCGAGAGCACTTTTCGCTGCGGATTGTCCGCTTGATTTGCTGGATGTGCATATACACTTAGAGAGCAAACTTTTTGGTAGGAATTGGTTGAACAAATAATGCACTGCTGTGTATTTATACACTGGACTGAACTACTCGAGCGTCGAAAGCGCATAACTCATCAAATTCATTTAAGTAAATTGGATTCCAAAAACGATTATAGAATCAAATATAATAAACGTAATAAAATAGTTGACCCTGTTTATCTGAATATAAAGCTCCCTACTATGTGCATATAACTAAATATCCTAACTAAACACTAATATTATAAAGGCGAAAGTTTGTGTGTGTGTGTTTATATGTTTGTTACTTCTTAATGCTCAAACGGCTGGACCAATTTTGATAAAATTTGGTATGGAGGTAGCTGATACCCTGGATTAACATATAGGCACTTTTTATCCCGATATTCCCACGGGATCGAAACTTATGCGGGTGAAACCGCGGGGCGTAGCTAGTAAGTAGATAAAAACACGGGAAAGGAGCATTTATTTTGCCATCGGTCCAGATATTACGGGATATTTAAAAATTGGTATGATATTAGGTACAGTAACAGCCTTGTAAATAGACATTATTTATACAGTTACCCAAGCTCTCGTAGCTGGTACAACGAGATGTAATCCCGGCTGAACATTGACGGATTGCCAAGCCTCCGCCTATCTGCATTATTGAGTTACCCATACCTCCAGCTTGACACTTACAAGCGTTGGGCGATAATAAATAATAGATAGCTGCAGTCTGTTCCATTTAAATCCTCTCAAGTTTCCAATAAGGATGTGAACAGAGAAGTAAAACAAAGAATTTAGAGGAACTTAATAGGGAATATGAATGATTTTTTTTTATTTAAAAAATTAATCCTCATTCATGTAATAAACAGTTTAGTAAAACTGTTTTTCGGATAACTATGAAATTAAAAAAGATATGAGCCATCGAAGATTTATTTCTATCTCTTTCTCGCAAAACGAAATTTAACACGGAGTTTATATGGCCGTAGTGACATGTGACGTCACAGTCTATGTCGGATCTCTCTGTCTAATTGGTGTGTAATCAATAGTTTTAAATGCTCATATCGGCCGTGTTTCTCGGCCGATTTTAATTTTAATTTCACTTTTTGTCGTCTCTACTACGGTATTTTCATATTTTGTTAATAAATGCCATGAAAAAAATTCATGCATATTCCCTATTCTTAAATGACTATGTATGAGAAAATAGTTTTATTTGCACCTAATTAATATGACGAGATAGGCAGACGACATTGTTGCCATCATGTGCAAAACTTGGATGACATTGACACAGGAGGATTGGCATAAGAAAATTGAGGCCTATGCCCAGCAGTGGGTGAAGTCGGTCTTTGAATGATCATGAATATGACGCATAAAGTTTAAAATAAAGTACGGAAAATAAGTAAAACAAATCGCTCTACTATTGACCGCTACACCCCACTATCCCCATTATAAATCTCCGTTAACTGATCATTCGTTTGTTATGCAAAATGACTAATGGAGATAGTGGGACCATAATCTATTAAAACAATATTCTCACTATCACCATGGATCATGACAATTGGGATAGTGGGATATACCGCTATTGACAACTAATAAAGGAACAGATAGTGAAAATCGTGAACAGGAAAATGTTTCACGATCCACGAGAAGGTTTTCCAAATCCTTTTTATATTTAAATTAGCGTAAATATTTCCCAGATTCCCTTTACACTTCCGTAAATATTCCAACGAAATTAAAATTAGACAGGATCGGCGATTCTCGAAAAGCGACGAGATATTTGGAAAGTCGCAATAGAACGCTGACATTAATTAATTTTATTTTGTAATCTTATGATGAAGTTTTTGGAAAGGAATGAACTTTGCCTTAATCCTTTAAAATACGAAATAGGAAGAAAACAAGAAACAGCTTTCTAGTTGTCTTGGTGATTGCTCACTTAAAGCCAAAAAGAGCCAACAAAAAGCATTGCTACGTGCGAAAATTACAATGGCGGAGCCACGAACTGTCGTCCAAATTACCGAATTTGGAGTTGCTCCAAACAATCTCTTATAAACACGGCCATTTTAATTGACGACTTAATATTAGTTACAGAGGCGTTCCGTGTCGCTGTTGGGTGAGCCATGCAAATTATTGGAGCGGGAAAATTCATTAGCCTTCCGGAGAAACGATCAAAGCAATTTAGAACCATTTACGTCGAGCGATGGTGACGTGTAGCCCAGGCAGGTGATGCATCCAGTACAACAGAGCTGTCCCGTGATTAGGCACGCTACAAACATTTATTATGGATGATATCGATTCTCTGAAACTGGCACGAATTATTATAGAGGTGTGGTTTTTGTGCCGTGAATGCAACGCTTGGGGCGGTTAACGATTTACGATTAACAGGATTAAAATGGCTGTGGCGTTCGTTGAACAAATTCGGAGTTCGGTAATAAATGTTACATGAACGCTTTTAATAAATATATTGGTATTATAAATTGTGTTTAATCGTGCGTGTGTGTTCTGTGTCATGTCATCCAAAATTAGAAAACAATTTATTATTGCGTTAATGTAGCATTGTCCCTGTCCCCTGTCATCCTCATGTGTTTCGATGCCCAATTAAATACATCTTTATTAAACGTGGGAGCTATTATTTGCACATTTGCCCTATCAGAGCGAAGATCTTTTATTAAAGAGAAAAGGTCTTTTTAGGCTCTCTAGAAGGCCTTCGACTGCGTGCTTAGTCAGAATATGCGCTTGAAATCGAGAAATCACTGACCAAAAGAGCAGGTGCGATCGCTCTTCACTAAAGTATCTGGAACAACCATGTGTAATCAATCAGTCCAATCGGAATTACATCACACCAAATTAATTGATATCAGGGATGCCAGGCGTGTTCTGACAATTAAGTTAGCTACAATTGCATTGATCGACCGGCTGTACGAGCTCATTACAGTGCAGTGGTCGAAACTTACTAAAGACAAGTGGTTTTTTGACCTATTAGGTTTTACACTTTTATAAAAAAAAACTTTTTTTTAAAGAATAGAACAGCTTGGGCTGGCAACCTTGCTACCAACTTTCCCGACTGACAAATGTTCTTTCCACGGCATAAGCCGAGAACAGCACATGACACGAGACAAATACCGAAGTTTAAAACTACGGTAGAAAAGATGGCTTCTTTTCTTATGCACGCACCTACCAAAAATATAAGTCTTTGACTTTCAAAAAGCTTATACGAAGTACGAACATAAGCTTTTTGAAAGTCAAACACAGATTGATACTTCACAATACGTGTTTTGTAGATGTCATTTGTCAAAAAATCTACAGACAAAAACAATTAGGTACAAGAAGGGACTTAATTTAGATTTTGGAACTTGCACAAGTACCTGTAATTTTTTCCAATAGCATGCCTTTTCCGGACGATCTCCTATCCAAGTATGTATTTAAATGGTTTTGGATGCATTCTACGAATGTGGCACGTCCAATCCTATTTAAGCTTGGCATCCTTATTGGCCGTCGACGATACCCGTCTTGAGGCGCCTCGTAGAGAGGCAAATCCAATCGCCGAGCTTTAGATTCAATACGGTATACACCATGTACTTTGCAGACTAGGAGGGTGTCAGTTGCATAATAGGAAAATGCATCTATAGTGACTGTGTTTCCATTCAATGCATTGATATTTATGATGACTGTTGAAAGTATGAACGTAAAGTGCCAAACGTATATTTTTGCATGTAATACAATAATTATAGCTTTTTAATGAGGTGCAATAAAAGAGCCACCACGCATGGTGGTGCTACGTACAAGCGTTAATTTAGTGCAGTCAGCTGTGCTACTAAATTACTCACAGGCTATTCTTTTAATTACCGCTTAAACTGAAAGCGTCAGGGTAGCCAGCAAAATTCAAATTTTCTTACGTTTTTTGCAATTTGCAGGTTATATGTTAATCTTAATATGATTCGCGGCCGTAGCAAATAATTAATACATCTCTTTAGGTTCATATTGCCCTATTGAATGACTATTTCATGATGACATTCGAGGCCAGTTGTTTTGCTGATTCTAATGATTATAATTCAATAAGGCCACATTTTTTATTGTTGTGAATCATATTTTAATCGACATACAACCTGACACTGACCTGCAAATTCCAAAAAAGTAAGAACATTTTAATTTCGCGGACTACCTTACCGCATCAAGTACAGTGAATTAAAAAGAATACTCCAGCCCCAAAAGTCAGTCTAAGTAACTTCTGCTTAACTAAAATCAAGGCGAACATTGAGTTGAGAGTCGAGACATCCTCAAATCCGTAATCCTATTCGCGTTCACTTGCGTGAATATTTAAAATCGATATTCGTCACATCCTAGGAGGCATCGCTTGTCCTGGTTGGAGTAAAACCGTCCCGAAAGCATTCGAGAACATTGTTCCGCCATTTAAACCGTGCCAGTGACGCTGTCGTATGCTCCTATGTGTACCAACGACGTCAATATACCACATAAGTCGACGACGGAGATAGGCAATTTTAGACGCATTGTGCTCCGAAATCTGATCAGGAATTACACGAAATATGATAATTATTATTTTGACCCGACCGGGCGACCTTTAGCTATATTATATTATACATAGTTTTGTTTTAGCTAAAATGCTACAAAAAATGAAAACACATGACTAACATTGTAAAAGTGTTTTTAAAAGTAAAGTAAAAACTTCTTTCTGACAAACTATCTGTGGCGTTCTGTAGTTTTTTTTTTTGTGAATGGGCTCTCTCTTCACCTCGATCACGCCTGATGGAAAGCGATGGATGAGGTCTATGATGGAACGAGCGTGCCCAGAAGATGCCTAAGGCAATGGAACTCCCATGCACCGACGAAACACAGCAGGCTGACTCCGGTCGCAAATCAGGTGGGCGTTAGCCCTACCACCGCAAGGGAAGAATTGACCAGTCAAATAAGGTGTTGGCTGTAACTGTCCAGGATGCGTCGAGCGCTCGGTTCATTTGAGTAACTGGCGGAACAAACTGCATTATACGAAGATGCTTCTTCTACCGACTCCATGGGAAAAGGCATGAGTTAATCTACATAGAACTCGCAAGAGTTAACTTGAGACTTCGCTCGGATGACGTATGCCCGCGGTAAGCACTGAGGCGTCGTCGATGATGGCGAGAGCGGTAACAGCGCGGAAGTCGGACTCGGGTCTCGAGTTACCTCTTGCGGGTTGTAATTATGTACGAGTATGTATGTAGGGAAGGCCTGTGTCCAGCAGTGGACGTCTTTCGGCTGAAATGGTGATGATGATGATGTGTAGATCTGTGCATGCAACCGTATGAATGACACAGCTAACCTCATTTATTGTAGGTACACTGCTTTTATCTTATTCTCTTTATATACTGGACAGGTCCTCTCAATCTGTGTGGTTATTTCCTCAAAAGACCATTTCAGACATCGATCTGTATGGTCTTATTATAACCTGACCAAGATTGTGTCTGGACTTTAAAAGAGACTGTGACCTCTAAGTTTGTTTCAGCCTTTCTTCTCAGAGTAGTCAGATAGGAAACGCCGACCTCATCAGTTTAAAAAAATATATGATTGACGTGTAAAAGTGTTTGTGCAAACCTACTTACAAAAATAAAATCATTTACCATTCATCATTTATCATAACTAAAGGGGTTAAATATGTAGCTATTATGGAGACTAATTTAAGGGATTCCTACTTTTGTGTCTGGTCAGGCCTTGTCTGTACAACCATTACTGGTGGAATTCATTTTAATTGGCTCAAGTTGTTGTTAAAAGATAATAGAGCAGTCTTTATTACTAAAATTCGGAAGCCCAAAAAAAGCTGGTGGGCAGGTAAGGTTCAATGAACGCAGAAGCTGCGTCTAAAATACAAAACGTCAGTTACCTTGATAGTGGTAGAAAAAGCTAGACTGGTTCAATGTAACCTTTTAAGTATCCACCTACGTTTTTTAAATAGAACTTTAATGTTTTAACCTTCACAACCATTCGACAGGTTGTCGAATCGAAAATGACACATTTTGAATTACTAATTTGCCTTGCCCCCAAGAATAGCTATTTGATTAAACCTGACAAAATGTTCGGGTTTTGGATGTGTGAACAGCGCCATACTCTTTTGATCACATTCATTGATGTTCGATTCGGCACAGAAGCGTATCGAACGGTTGTGAACAGCTGTGCTGGAACAATAGGTGTAGCTTGCTACAATTTGGTCACAATATGTTGCATTGTTTTGACTTCAGATTAATGGATTCGTTGAACTCGAATGAGTGATGATGACATAATGTGTTGGGTACACGTAAGTGTGAAATATATTATGTACTCGGCTTCCTGCATTAAATATACATTAGTACGCTTATTTGTTGTGTTACTCTGGCGTGGTTATTAGTCATTAATTTCAGTATCAGGTGGAATCATTATTTTGAATATTAATTTAAGTACCATAAGTATTAATGTAAGTATTTAGAAGACTGCCTCGTTGGTCTGTTGCAAGCGTTGCTGAGCAAGAGGTACGGTTCAATTCCCGGGTCGGCCAAAATGTTACAGTTATTGGGTTTTAGATTGGTTCTTGGCAGCTCTGGACAGAGATAGGTGGAGAGAGAGTAGTGAGGTCTTTTCCCAGCAGTGGGAGAATAAAGGCTAATAGCTATAATAATATAAAATATAAAGGCTAGGCTATGAAACTGCCAGTCGATTCTGTAAAAATCTCACCGTGAAAACTTAGGTGAAGTGAGTTTGTTTTTGCTAGGAATTGACACTACTGACAGCTCACTCCGTGCTCACTTCACCTAAGTTTTCACGGTGATATTTTTACAGAATAGCACCGCTTTTCTTTTGTGCACGAGCAATAGAAAAACAACTCATACTGATGAGTTGTACTTCTATTGCTCGTGCCAAAATGAGAGAGAAGATACGATCGTCATAACATCTACTCGGTCACATTTGGGACGTTCCTAATCTTTGGACACCATTCAGCCAAATCTGGCTTGGTTTTTATCTCCCTTGCTTTCACAAAATGCGACGTACATAGTAAATCTCGCGAGCTATTATAAAATAATGTTAAATACAAGTACAAAACAAGTTTGTTCAGCCACCGCAGCATAAATAAAGATTAATTTTATCAGTATTCTCACCACGTGCCGGGTTCCGCGATATTTCGACTACGCCTAATGGTCGGACATTACCGCTGTTTCGCGATGACTGCCTGCTCGCACATTTATGGGTACATTTACCAGTAGCAAATCCTCTAGTACTGGGATCTCACCTGTACGAATATTGTGTTGCAGTTAGCGTAGGGTATGGCTGAGAAGAAGGAGTTTTCTATTTTTTTCTTCATAAGTACTTATCCTACTAATAACATAAATGTGAAAGTTTGTGAAGATGTTTGGGTGTTTGTAACCGTTAAACAGATTTAGATGAAATTTGGTATAGAGATAGTTTGAGTCCCGGGTAATACATAGGATAGTTTTTATCCCGATATTCCCACGGGATCGAAACTTACGCGGGTGAAACCGCGGAGCGCTGCTAGTACCTAATAGTTTTCTTCAAAGTAAATTTCTTTTGTCATTGCATAATTTGACGACGCTGCAAGTGGCGCCATCTAGTTTTGTAACAAAGTCACTGGAATCACAGAAAAGGTCATAAGAGTAACACTGGCTGGTGACAGTCAGTCTAGAAGAGCGTCGCATCGATGTTTGCGTGGCGGCTGACTGCTGATGAGATGACTGAAGATGATATTAGGGGAACAACTGTCGTACCACGTACACGAAACACTGCTATACTTCGGCATAATCCTGATAGTATGGTGAATCAGCTGAACCACTAATATGATGACCACTTCTCGTAAAGGCTATACTGTGCCGTTGTATTTATTCCACTGCTGTGTACGTACAACAAATTCTTTAGCATGGATAGCCATAAAATCTGTAAGGTGTGTGATTTCTAGTGTTACACAGCCAATTTATTACAGTATTAATTATTTTCATATATTTTCAGTATTTATGGCAGACGAGGAACTGAATTCCCTTGCGAAAAAGCGGCATAGGTTCCTAATTACACCAAGAAATTTGAGAAGCAATATTAAAATAGCTTTTCATTGATTTATTACACTTTGCTTCGTCTTACATAAAGTTTCCGACCGCATATAATATTAGCACGGATAACTTAAAAGTTAGTCTGCGCCCGACTTGGCTCCATATTTGTATCTCAAGTGTAGATTATAATAATATGTTTTGAGTCTGAGTTTATTTAATCAGTAGCTGCGCCCCGGGTTTTCACCCGTATACGTCTCAATCTCGTGGGAATATCGGGATAAAAATTATCCTACTTCCTATGGTCGGTGGTGGATACTGGTCGCCTCATGCGCAATATTTCATCCAAATCCGTTTTAGCGTGAAAGTGTAACAAAACAAACATGCAAAAAATCAAATCCTTTATATTATTTTTAAATAAACTAAGACTTATATGGTTTTGTATTTACATAGTAGCTATAATATAAGCAAACAGACTTACAATAATATTAATAATAATATATGTACATGTACCCATTTGGGCGCATTATGTCCAATTCGCAAAATATCCAACTGTCCAATTCTCAATTGGTCCAGTTCGCAATTGGTCCAGTTCGTAATTGGTCCAGTTCGCAATTGGTCTAGTTCGCAATCTATACAGGGTTGTTGATTAAACATTAACAACCTCTTAAGAGGTTGTTAATGTTGTTAATTCTACTCATCATTATGAACAACTTTTACTGTGGGACCAAACCTGAAATCGCGAAAAAAGCGGGGAACAGCTGATTTTTTTTTCGCGATTTCCTATCCTAATCCTGTTTAAAACAGGAAAAAAAAGAATCATAGGGCACCAAAAAATTCGTCCACATCGCTTCAACAGGAAAACTGCCCAAAAGGCTGACAGCATTGTTAAGTAGTATGGCGTTGCTGATTTTCCTTCACCGTTTTAAGAGCAGTCTTCCAGCAGTTTTCCATAATACAACATATTCAGCATCATTATTACATGAGCTGGGATTTTAAACATTTGAAAAACCCGCATAGAAGCCTCGCCATACGAAATCATAAATCAGGAATCCCAAAATATGTCAGAAATTCCTTAACACATTTAACAGGGATGTTAAAACATAATACAGGTAGAGCCATCAACACAAGTGTCATTCCTCCTACCCCACAGATAAGATAAACAATGATCGATGTAGGTACCACGTAACATACAAGACACCAACTAATGGCTATAAGGACGATAACCCTGCAAAATTAACTTATTTATATATGTTTATTGACTATTAGACCTTCATAAGTGGTCGTTTGCAATAACTGTCTCTAAGGGTTTGATAACTTTGCTAAAAATTATATGAGAATTTGTGCTCGTTATGCGGGATATTGGATGGTTATGGGTTGCCACTCAAGTTAGGGTTTGATTTTACTATGATAAGTGGGTAATTTTATATAGCGGTAAACATATGGTTCTACCTGATAAGAGCTGTCAACAACGGAAAGGGTGAAAATAAGTTAAGTATGGGATAATTGCGTAACACACTATCAGTAGCAATGGCTTTCATTTTGACGGTTCAACAACATTCATTGCGTTATTCATGTTGTTGAGCAGACCCATTTTTCGAACATATGAAGCAATGGATTAGCAATATCCTTCAAAATGATTCAGATTGAGGTTGATAGTGTGTTACGCATTTAGGGTGCTGGTCGCTAATGTCAAATTATATGTCATGCAAACCTAACCTAAAGTCAGTTCTTAGGCCTTATTAGGCTGGGCATTAATATCGTACTGAATTTCATTATGACCCGCTGGTCATTAATGTGATTTGAATTTGGAACCTCAACTGAGTACATCGTATGGAAACGTTACAAAAAAAAACTTTAATCTTTAAATATACAGACGCCAGCACATCAAGCTACCCGAAACTGTCAAATTTTCTCAATCAACTTTAAACCTTATGCTTTAGCAATAAAATTGAAAATCTATTAAAGAAATTTGACAGATTGGTAGCTTGATGTGCTGGCGTTTGTACCTACAGGTCGGCCAAATACTTATTACTTCATAGGTTTTAGTTGCCCTTGAAGATAAAAATAAATTGATTTCGCAACATAATAGAAATATTTAAAATAATTATTCAACATTGTTTATTAGAACAAATAATTACAACAATAAAAACAATGGTTTTCTGTTATGACAAGTCCAAAATTATTGAATAATGTGCATTTTAGACTCTTTTTCTACATTATCTGTCGCGGGTAACGGCGTGTCAATGTCATCTAAACTTTTGGGCTATAGTCCGCGCGGAACTAGTTGGCCGCGCCTTAGGTATGTGAGCGGTGGGACGGAGGGGCGGGGGCGCTTTGTCATTACTCAGTACGTGCGTTGCGAACACTAGGCAACCCCACCGCCCTCACCCCCGTCCGTCCGGACTATAGTCAGAGCCTTTTAATATTTACATTTTATTTCAGTCAAGTCAGCGAATTTGTAAAAAATAAAACTGTCACAAACTTACTGATACTTAGCGAAAATCTCTTGGCCCATTGGGTCAATGACGTCAGCAAAAAGTTAATACCCACCACGCAAAGCTTTCGGCTCCCGCTTCCTATTCCAATTAAATAAAGTAGGTAAGATGTGACAAGCTTAAACCATTCTAATAAGACAAAGTTTCTTACAGTTTAAAGCTCTTGTTCACATCACCCCGAGACTTTTCGTTCATAAGTTTAATTCGTTTAAGGAATGCTAAAACTGGCATGTCATTTTTTATATTAATGTGTTCCGTGTTCATATGACTTTTTTTTTTCGTTTAAATTGCTATTAAGTTATTGACATGTGGTTTTTTTATTATATGTACGCAATGGTATTTTACATTTTTTTTAATCTAAATAATATTTTTCTAATTCAGGTAAATTGAATTGCATGTATTCTTAGATATTAGTACCTACATCTAATGCTGTTGTTTCAATGTTAATGTTCCATGCTGGATTATATTCGAACGCAATGTGAATTGTCACTGAAAAATAAATTGAAAAATTATATTGAAAAAATTTTAAAAAGATGGACCCCTAATATTTGTACCACAAGGTCGCTTTCTATTAAGCCTAATCCTGTTTGCAAGAAGCCAATTTCTCGAACCAAAATTATCTCAAAATTAATGTGACAAATTGTTATGGGCGCTTGAAACTGATGTGATTGGTTGAATGATTTATCAACCGTCAATCGCGGAATCGGCCCTATATAATGCTTGTTTTCCTAAAAATAACATTTTAAAGTCTAAACACACCTAATAATTTAATAAAGTCAAAAGTCAAAGTCAAAGCATTTATTTCAAATAGGCATATTAAAGGCTATTTTGAACGTCAGAAATTACAACAAATAGAATTGATTCTAGTCGCCCATTCCAAAAGGTAGTTTTCGTATGGAGAAGAATGGGCAAGAAACTCCACTTAAGTATTCGTAAGTTAAAATTAAGAAATAAAAAGTTGAATTTCAAGTTGCTTTAGTCAGCTTGATGTTTGAAATTCGCAGCTCCTGGTCAATAAGGGCGGTATACTATAATACAGCTTTTGGCATCGTATCTTGAATGCTTCAGTCAGCTCGAACATGACAGTGAGATGGCACTGAGACTCGTTGTTGATGACGAAGTGTTTGTTTAAGTTATCGTGAGAAACCGGTTAAACTCTGTGCAATTCACATAATATGTGAGAAGTATTTTTTGCTTGCGTTTTAGTAAACTTATTAGATAGAGCTATGTGAATTATAATAACGCTTAGCGTATTTATATGGAACTTTAGACGTATGAAAATCACATAGCTACATTCCGTAACTCTTTAAATATTGCATTTAATCACAAAGCTGTTTTTACAATATTTGCATAGGTATTGAAATAATATTATTAAAACTGCATAAAAACCCAAAACAACACTTAACAACTTTTGCACGCACACGAAAAAACCCGGATTTTTAGAAAAGCGAAAATAATCTCACGGATTTATTAATCAGTCTTTATTCTTACACTATTATTATTATGTAATCAAAATTATACATGCTTACAAAAAATGTTTTAATGGCGTACGCTGTTTTACAATTTTCCTGAAATACAACAACCTGAAAATTCCTGTAAGTGAATAGTAAATTATCAAGTTACAGAGATCTTCCTACACTGCTAGGAGTATATATCAATCTATCGCTAGAGTTGAGATGGATCGGTAATGTTCAGTAGGTACCGTTATGCTCCGCCACATCACGCAAATTTGTCTGGGATCCTGCAATTACGTACTATGAGCGATTGAGCATTGCACCGGAGAGTTACACTCCTAGCATGCATGGAGTGAGTAACACACCATGCATGCCATACGTGCTTTGTTAGCAAAAGCGAATGTAGTGCTAATTTGGTGGATTTCCGTAGAAAATGTGTATTCAGGCTTGCTCTGTAGACTCCCTTCGTATGTACGAAGGTCTGACTCTGTAGGAGGCTAGCACAAGCTTGTGCAAAGTATTCATTTTTGTACACACCGTCTTCGTTGCATCATAGCCATAGATAACTATAAGAATAATAACACCTTATTTGAGTGTATTGAGTATACATCAATCAATCTGGCTAGCCTTTTCCCAACTATGTTGGAGTCGGCTACCAGCCGCAGATGCAAGATTTTGATTGGATGCAGCTGAATTCCAGTATTTTATATGGAGCGACCACCTATCTGATCTCCACAACCCAGTATCTGGATAATACGATACCCCTTGGTACGACTGGTGAGTACGTATAACATAAGCTACCTAAAACACGTTAAGTCAAAGTTCGTAGATAAAAAATATATTCATGCTAGAGTAGGTACCTACCTACTGCACGATGCAGTCCCTACGGTCTCAAAAACCAACCTTATTGATGTCTCTTCAGTGTATCTTTCTACAAATCAAATAAGAAAGTTGGTCCCGTTTATTTCACAAAATCAATATCAAAAGAACTTGTCAAAGATACTCGTCGAAGTCGTATTTAACAAGTTGTCGACACTGTTGATTCATCCAGTGTAACTCCCGCCTTATTTACTCAGTAAAGTTCATACATATGGATATGGGCTTTTTATTTATAGTTATATGGGTTGTAGTTTCATAAGAGGTTTTTTTATATGAAAGCCCAGATTGGTTTGAAAGTACTCCTTTAATTACACATAGTAACTTACGTCTTGCCTAATCTCTTGCCTTCATCTTATTGATATGATATATTAAATCTACAAAGAATCTCATATTTTATTGTATGTAATAGATAACTATTTACACTACGTACTAAATTAAATGACTCAGGGCTGGTTTTACCAAAGTCAGATATATTTTAATTCTGTTATCTGTGGAATAAAATTAATGTCTGACAGTTCTAGTAAGAAACAACTGTCAAAAATTCAAAATTTATTCTCAGGATAAGAATTATTCTAGGTATAAAAGTTTGGTGAAATTCACCCTAACTATACAATTATATACAAAAACAAAAGAACAATTAGGCGTCGAAGTACTCGTCCGCATCGCTGTCATCTGGAAACGTGCCCAGAAGACTGGCAGCATTGCTACGTTGAATGGCAATGCTAATTCTTTGGCCAAAGAACGACTCAGCACTACAAAGTATAATTCAAAATCATTAGATATACCTAAGTACTAAAATCAAATCAAATTTTGCGCTATCAGAGGGACTACAATCAAATACTTATAAAGTACTTATTTGAAATAAATTCATGATTGTAACATTTGTAACCAGTGTCGGTATCCTAGAAAGTTACTTAGATGTCTCTAAACCATATTGGTTCGTACTTCCACGTATCCTATTAGACCTTCCAAATGAGTTTTACCAAAACCGAGCTTAGCTCGCCTGCCTATTCGACCTCTCAAATGGGGTCCCACAGGATCTAAAGCCAGATAAACCGTTTTATCGTACCCGAGAAATTGATTTATTTCGTCAAAATCCTGAAATTCGATTCAAACGATCGCCAAGAATATAAAGTGAATTGATTCGTTTGAATGTTTGTATTTTATGTCAAATTGTACTGAGTCAATTTCATTTGTGTTGATTTGTCTATTCGCATGAAAGTGCCAAAAGTGTAGTTTATTCTTGTTACTAGCTTCTGCCCGCGACTTCGTCTGCGTGAAATTTCTTGTTCCCCCGACCCACCCCGTCGAATCGTATCGCCTGCCAGCGCTATTACCTACTTCGTTTTCGCTTGGCTTTCTGTCTAACTTAAACAAGCAAACAAACAAACTCTTCAGCTTTAAGGCTCCTACAAACAGGCGCGACACGCGATAAAATCGCGCGCGACACAAAGGCACAGCCAGTCGGGCAACGAGCGGTGCCTTTGTGTCGCGCACGATTCTCGTCGCGCGTCGCGCCTGTTTGCAGGAGCCTTTATTATTAGTGTATATGTGATGTCTTTATTCTAATTTAGTACCTATTATCTTAGCTGCAGAGTGGGAAAACCGTTATAAATAAGTAGCACTCTCAACAGTATTGAATACACTTTTTCTTTTTACTAAAATTTATAAAGCTTTGCAGTTTGCATAAATGCACCGTTACGTGCTTTTAAATCGACTAATTAAAAACATACGTTTGTTCTCTAAATATAATCGACTACGTAAGCGCCTTCCAGAGTAAGAGCACCTATCCACCTATAGTATAAAATTCGCAGTCGAATCCAAGTTTACTAAAATCAAAAAACTTGGCCCAATCTGCAATTTGCATAAATGCACCGTTACGTGCTTTTAAATCGACTAATAAAAATACGTTTAATGTCTAATCTGCTGCCAGGGGGCCTAAAAAGGCCATTTTGGCTGAAACATAAAAGGATAACATTGTGCGCGACGCACCTTTTTTATAGTTTTCTTTTTAATGTATTTTGTACAGTGTTTTATATTTCGAATGCTGTTTATTTTTGATATTTTTTCTTATGATTAAATCAGTCTACCACCGGCGATCACGGCGTTTACTTTAAAGTATAGAGAATAGTCCGATAGTAGGAACCAGCACTGGTGTTCAGTTTACAGTCCCCTATATCGTGGTCCTTCGACAGCCAATAGTAGTGATAGTAGATAGTAGTGATGGTGCGTACTCGTGCGGGTGCCAAGATGGGAGCTGAAGGGAACGCTGTGGAAAAGGAGCTGGAGCAACCAGAGCCCAGCCACCCACCCGCCAACGTGGCGGCCGCAGTCCAGACCCCTTCGGGGCCCGTCTCCGGCAATCAGACCCCGCCGAGGCCCGTCACTACCACCCAGACTCCGTCGAGACCAGTAAGTAGAACTTCATCTCGTTCTTCTGCTTCAATGGTGGCTAGAAAGTTAGCCGCAGAGGCTTTACATGCTCGCCGTTTGGCTGAATTAGAGCAGGCAGAGAGGGTCGCCGCGGAAAAGGTCGCCGCGAGAGAGCGCGAAGCAGCGGAGTTGGAACTCCGTGCGGAATTGGCGGCTATAGATGCCGATGCCAGTCATCGTAGTTCGAGAAGCAGCCGTTCGGTCAATGACTGGCTCCAGAATTCAAAAGCTGCTCTGAAAGCTGATCCAGTTGGCCTAGCTGACCCTGTTGAATTTAATTCTATTATCTCGGTCGGTCCCTCTCGCCTGGCTCTAGTTACCCCAACCCCAGTATTGCCTACAAAACCGGCTGACCTAGCCACCACAGCTACAAATGTTAACATGCATCTTTGTTCCAGCAATTCAGACCGCCTTGTGAAGTCGTTAGGCATTCTCATAGATAATGTTAATAAAGGCGCTTGCCACCGTAGGGGTGATAGAGACTTTCCATTGCCATTTTTCGACGGTAAATCGCATCTAGAATGGCTTTCTTTTAAAAGAGCCTTTCTAGATACGATGAACTCGCATTCTGCAGTGGAAAATCTAGCTAGGTTGAACAAAGCGTTGAAGGGATGCGCGCGTGAGGCGGTCATGATGCTGCTGGCAACGGCGCGCGAGCCTAATGTAGTGCTGCGCGCGCTCGATACACGCTTCGGCCGCCCCGAGCTTATAGTGGCTCAGGAGGCAGCTGCAATGCGCGCTTTGCCGCGCGTCTCGGGTGAAGGTAAAGACCTTGCTATTTTTGCTTTACTATTTTTGCTAGTCGTGTTCGTAATTGTGTGGAAGCGATTCGGTTACTCGACCAGCCTCACTACCTAACATCGCCAGAGCTGATTCAATCGGTCATTTCAAAAGTCCCCCCACTGTTACGAGCACAATGGGTGGCCTACGCCAGCAGTCATGCGGCCAGTGGGCTACCCATGCTCGACATGTTCGCCGACTTCCTGGTCGACATAGTCGAGCTGCAGTCTAGATTCGGCCTCCTCCCTGAATCGGCTGGCGTGCCGAGTTCGACTTCCGCTGGTGCTAGCCGAGTCAGGGATAAGGTGCACGCAGTCGTTGATGGAGAGAAAACTCGGTCAAAATCTAAAAATAGTTCATCCACGGCTGCTGCAGGCAAAATTCATTGTGTTTTATGTCAACAACAACATTCATTGACACAATGTGACAAATTTCTTTCCTTGTCAATAGATGACAAGTGGCATTTTATAAAAAGGAAAACAATTTGTCACAGGTGCCTCAGAGAAGGTTGGCATAGACTAAGTTTGTGTTCAGCAAAAAGTTTGTGCGACATTGGCGATTGTAAATTCCGCCATCATAGGTTGTTGCACAGTGCTAGTGAGCGCGCGGCCGCGGCTCATGTAGGCGTAGAAGAGGACGACGAACCTGCGCCGTCCACGTCGAGCTCCGCCCCGTGCGCGTCGAGCTATGTACCTGTAGTTTCTCTTCCTGAAGGGAAAGAGATCCTGTCTCACGCGTCAACTTCTTTTTCAGCTGAAAGCCCGGCGCGATCGCTCAGTCTTCGCCCGTTACTGAAAGTTGTTGCTGTGACTCTGTCTGGTCCGTCTGGTAGTGTCGATACTTATGCTTTGTTGGACGACGGGTCGACCGCTACCTTTATTGATGCGGAGGTCGCTGCTAAGATAGGTGTTATTGGGCCAGAAGGACACGTTCACGTAGATTGCATAGGGGGCCTTAATAAGAACGTGTTGGTGCGTTATGTAGACTTCTACATCAAGGGTCGTCACGTGAAAGATAGTCACCTTATTCGTAGGGCTAGATCTATTGGCGGTCTAGGGGTATCGTCTCAGATTGTCAACAGGGACGCCGTCACGAAATATCCACATCTTGCAGATCTTGCAGATGAGTTGTGTTACGGTAAAATTCAGCCAATGCTCATCATTGGCACTGACAACTGGCATCTCACCGTATCTGGGGCCACGCGTAAGGGGTCTAAGTCACAACCTGTAGCGATTCGTACTGCGCTAGGTTGGGTTTTGTTCGGTTTCGGTTGTAGTTCGACTACTCAGGTTGATATTGTCAGCCACGCCACACTCTTTGAGTCCGCGACTGTAGGCAAGAGCGACCGTTCCGAATTAGAGCAGCTTATTAAGGAGCAGTATAAACTAGAGTCTATAGGTATTTCGAAACGTGAGGCGCGCAATGCTGATGATGAACGTGCTGGCCAGATTGTTGAGCACACAGCACGCCGCTTGCCCAGTGGTCGTTTTGAAGTAGGTCTGATTTGGAAGTCTGACGATTTATCAGTACCTGATAGTTACAACCTCGCCTTATCGAGGTTTTTAGGTTTGGAGAAGAAATTGTGTAGGGATGGTGGCTATGCGGAGCGGTATCGTGCCAACGTTCTCGATATGGTTGGGAAGGGCTACGCCGAACTGTGTCCAGAGGCGCCCACAGGGCCGCGTATTTGGTACCTGCCTCACTTCGGCGTAGTCAACCCAAACAAGCCTAATAAGCTGCGGGTTGTGCACGACGCCGCTGCCAAATCAGAGGGTGTTTCGCTAAACTCGTTGCTGTTACCGGGTCCTGACCTGCTTCAGCCACTACTAGGCGTTCTTTTTCGTTTTAGGGAAGGTAAAATTGGGTTGACCGCGGACATTCGGGAAATGTTTCCGCAAATTAAAATTCGTGCTGAAGACCGCGACGCGCAGAGGTTTTTGTGGCGCGATAGTCCGCGCGAACCGCTGCGTGTTTACCGGATGTCGTCGATGATGTTCGGTGCCGCTTCTAGTCCCTTTACGGCAATTTACATTAAAAATAAAAATGCGGTTGAGCATCAGACACGATACCCGGACGCAGCGCGTGCAATTATTTGCGATCATTATATGGACGATTGCATTTGTAGCCTTGACAGCGTGGATGAAGCAGCAAAACTGGCCGCTGATATTTACGCTGTCCACAAAAACGGGGGTTTCGAAATGCGTGGATGGGCCTCCAACAGCGTCTCGGCCCTGACGTTGTTACCGAAGGAGACGTTGCTGGAGACGCCGGTGACGTCACCCGTAGACCTGGGCCACCTGGCCACTCCTGTAAGGACACTTGGTCTTATTTGGCAGCCCACTACAGACTGTATCGGTTTCAATATTGGATTAAAAAAGGGTGGGCTACCAAAAAAGCTTTCCAAGCGGGTGGTTTTGGCCCACTTGATGCGGGTTTTTGACCCGCTCGGAATTATTGCGCCTCTAGTAGTGACCGGTCGCATCATGTTCCAAAATGCGTGGCGCAAGGGTCTTGAGTGGGATGAAGAACTTTCACAGCTGGACAGTTCAGCGTGGAGGCTATGGTTTCAGGATTTGTTTAGCGTTGCCGAATTGCAGATCCCACGCTGCTACTGCCTAGCCGACTGCGAAGTGAATCACTGCGAGCTTCATGTTTTTTCCGACGCCAGCGAATCTGCCTTTGCTGCGGTGGCTTACTGGCGTTTCGTGCTTAAGGATGGAGAAGTCAAGCTCGCACTGATTGGCAGCAAGGTCCGTGTAGCTCCCTTAAAGCCGGTGTCGATTCCGCGGTTGGAGCTGCAGGGAGCGTTGATCGCCGCGCGCCTCGCTTCAACAATCTGCGATTCTCATCGTTTCAGTCCCGTCAGGCGAGTTTTTTGGTGTGATTCTATGACGGTGTTGAGTTGGTTACGAAGCGAGGCCCGCTCATTTAAGCCTTTTGTTTCGCACAGAGTCGGCGAGATCCTGGAGTTAACGAGTGCCAGTGATTGGCGGTGGGTGCCTAGCGAATTGAACGTCGCTGACGATGCAACCCGATTAAAACGCACTACGTTGTCTCTAGAGTCTCGCTGGATCACTGGTCCTGAATTCTTGCTTTCTTCTGTCTGGCCTAGTGAGCCTTGTAGTTTCTCTGGGTACCCAAGCGTAAATGAAGAGAGTAGGAATCCAGCATATACCATTGCAACAGTTCACCTCGTCGGCAACGTTGAGAGGCATGTACCTGTCTCAGCTGATCCCAAGCGGTTTAGCTCTTGGCTGAGATTGGTACGAGCAACATACAGAGCTCATAAATATTTAACTCAGATCAGAATCCATTCTTTATCACGTAGGGGGTTTCATGTAGAGAATTTAGTGCGTGAGCAAGGGGGGATATTAACATTTTCTTTTCAGCCGTCAAGCTCTTTTGGCTCTTAACACTCAACGCATGAGACAGCTGCCGATATGCGCCTGGCCGAGACGCATATTTTGCGCCAGGCACAGCTGGACTCATTTCCTGATGAGATGATGCGTCTGAGCAGACTCCCACCCCTGCCTATACCTCGCATCAGTCGGCTGTTCCGACTGTCGCTGATTGTGGATGAAGAGGGCCTCCTACGCCTATCCAGCCGTATCGCCGCAGCCTCAGGAGTGCCTGAAGCCACTAAGAATCCCATCGTCCTCGACGGGAAGCACCCTGCTGTCCAGCTATTGGTAGACCACCACCACCGCCGAGCCGCCCATGCCAACACGGAGACCGTGGTCAACGAGCTTCGTCAGAGTTTCTACTTGGTCGGCTTAAGAAACGTCGTCCGCTCCGTTGCCTTCCGTTGCCAGCTATGCCGCATTCGCCGAGCTGAGAAATTCCAGCCGCCCACTGGGAATCTACCGGAGGCACGTTTGGCTCACCACAAGCGCCCTTTTACATTCACTGGGCTAGACTACTTCGGGCCAGTCCAGATATCTATTGGCCGAAGACGGGAGAAGAGATGGGTCGCCTTGTACACGTGCCTAGTCGTGCGCGCCATCCACTTGGACGTTGTTGGAAGCTTGTCGACGGATTCTGCTGTAATGAGTCTTCGGCGCTTCGTGGCTCGCAGAGGAACGCCGTCTGAGATCTGGTCTGACAATGGTACCGCTTTCATCGGGGCAAGAAAAGAACTCCGTTCACTCTACGGGAACGCAGCTATGGAATATGCAGCGACGGAGAAGATCAGTTGGCGCCTCATTCCCCCGTCATCGCCGTTTATGGGTGGAGTATGGGAGCGACTGGTGAGAAGTGTGAAGACGGCACTCCGAGCGACCCTCACCGAACGTGCTCCGTCAGAAGAAGTTCTTCGAACCGTGCTGGCAGAAGCAGAAGGGCTCATCAACTCCCGCCCCCTAACACACGTCTCGGTAGAGCCCGGCAGTGAAGAGGCGCTCACTCCAAATCATTTTCTCCTTGCAGCTTCGTCGGGACGTCCTGTTCCAGCAACCTTGACGGACCGAGATCTGGTGTCAAGAAGCGGCTGGCGCAAAGCGGTCAGACTGGCGGACCACTTTTGGCAGCGCTGGGTTAAAGAGTACTTGCCGAATCTTATTCCCAGACCAGGGCAAGGCGATGTTCCAGAGTTGGCTGTGGGCGATCTGGTCCTGGTGGCTGACGGCAACCTACCGAGGGGCTCCTGGCCGAGAGGGCGCATCTCAGCGACTTACCCGGGTCGCGATGGGGTGATCCGAGTGGCGGACGTCAGGACTGCAGTGGGCACACTGAGGAGGCCCTTGAAGAAGCTGCTCAAGCTGAGGGCTTAACTTTGGGGGGAGGAATGTGCGCGACGCACCTTTTTTATAGTTTTCTTTTTAATGTATTTTGTACAGTGTTTTATATTTCGAATGCTGTTTATTTTTGATATTTTTTCTTATGATTAAATCAGTCTACCACCGGCGATCACGGCGTTTACTTTAAAGTATAGAGAATAGTCCGATAGTAGGAACCAGCACTGGTGTTCAGTTTACAGTCCCCTATAGATAACATTATAAATCATAACATGGCGAAGACAGTCCGTGTTTTTCTTTTTTTCGCTGCACTACATAGGTATAATCAAAGAGATTGGGATTGGATTTGGATTGGATTGATTGGTATTTTAGCACAGACAAAAAACAATATCTGAAAAATCCTTCACCAATGGGATTTGATACGATTAACTTAACAATTAACGGTCCATTATGATTCATAATGTTATCCGGTTCTGATTCTGCCAAAGTGGGCTTTTTAGGCCCCTAGAATCACCAGTGCCTACCAGGGTAAAAGCACCTATCCACCTATAGTGTACAATTTGTAGTAAAGGGAACCAAAGTTCTGGCGGATGGATAGCTGGTTTATCTAAGTTTTAACTGGGATATTTGTTATTGTTGCGTTGCGAGGCGACTGTAGCGTTAACTAACAGATATAGACCCGACGTTGTCGCTACAAAATGGACGAAATATGATATTGCTGAAGCGTTTGTGCTAGGCGATAACAAGCGAGACAACTGGGTTCAGATCGGTGAACCAAGTTTGTAGTTTGAAGTACAAAGGATGGATAAGGATGAATTTGAACCAGAAAGTTTTCAAGTAATGTCTTGGGTCACGAATGAAATCAATGAATACCTTTATAAAGATTACTAAGCTCCTTGAAGCTTTAAAAAAACACGTTACAAAAACATAAATCACCACTACACTACAAACAAAAATAGCGAAAAATAACCACAATACATCAACAATTTCACGCTGAAAAAAGCCTCTCGTAAGCCCCTGTTAAGGCTGTTTCAAACAGGCACGACACGCGATAAAATCGCGCGCGGCACAAAGGCACCGCAAGTCGCGCAACGAGCGGTGCCTTTGTGTCGCGCGCGATTCGCGTCGCGCGTCGCGCCTGTTTGCAGGAGCCTTTACAAACAAAACTCAAAGTGTTTTCGTCTCACAAACGAAAACAGGTATATCCCGTAAACTGGCTATTTGAATGATCACCCCAGTGATTGCCGCAACCACGGTCAGTGGCGGCCTGAATAATAAATAACGTGGCTTGGTTGACTAGCAGCCCCATTAGTTTGCTGAATTTACTCACACCCCGTCGGCCACTGATGGTACGATTAAACTTTGAATTTTTGCCAACAGACTTAAGACCGTATTAACGTGGGCAGCGAAGGGGAACGACGTGATTAATTTTTAATTTCAGAGTACCGAGATTACGAAAACTGCTGGTGTTTAGGGTTTGGTACGTCTGAGCAAAAAATGGGAACCCTTATAGGATCACTCGTGTGTTTGTCCGTCTGTCACAGCAATTTTTTTCCGAATATACAGGACCGATTAAGTTGAAATTTGGTGCACGTAAGAATTTTGCTGACACAAACACGGAAATGTAACCCTCATCAAACCTCAACGTGTCCTTATCAAAAAAGCATATTATAAGATTAAAGACTACGTTGAAGACAAGGTAGTTTGGCAATAATTCCTTCTGCACATGTGGCTTCCCTGGCACCTCACTCTAACGGCATAACTATATAAATGTCTATTAACTGCTCTCAAATTACGATGTTTATTTTTTATTTATTTTTACATACTTCTTTGACATAATCTTTTTATTATTTGACATTATATACAGACAATTCTAATTTTTCATCTCTTTATTAGTGTGGTTGTAATGGCAATCATATCACTTGGTTTTAGTAGGTTTTTATATTTTGTTTTTTATTTATCCTTTTGATAGATTCTTATTTTGTAAATGTAAGGACTTTATAGGCCATGTAGACTTTAGGTCTGTAGAACATTTTCTATTTTATCAAGTACCTGGTACTTGTTGGCAGGTCTACGCTGTCCTCTCATACCTACTGTAGTTTGAAAACATTGTGAAAGCCAATTATTTTTAAAAAGAGTAACCGTGGAGTTTCTTGCCGGTTCTTCTCCATAGGAAATGACCAATTGGAACGGTGCATCTAGCTTCTGACGTTTCATATGTGCCCATGTAGATTTATGTGAATTTAATGTTTTTTGATTTTGATTTTTGATTAATGACTTTTGAATATGGGGGTCATTTTTGGGGAGCAGTAAATAAAATGCAAAATGTACCGTTTGGCATATGAAATGAATGTGCTTGTTGTGCGGATCTCAAATAGCCTAGCCTTTTCCCAACTGTGTTGGGGTCGGCTTCCAGTCTTTTACATGGAACGACTGCCTATCTGACCTCCACAACCCAGTGACTGGGTAATACGATACCCCTTGGTAAGATTGTACTTATATTAGTTGAGTTTCGGGCTTCTGACCACCCGTAGCGACTATCAAAGATCTATGACAACCGCTAATGACAACCGGGATTAACGGCACGGCATGCATTCCGAGGCACGGAGGGGTCTTTGTATGTAAATATGGTCACCCATCCACCGCGGTCAACCATGGTAAGCCGGACCTAATTATCTTTTATAATTTTAACATAATCAGTTTTAAAGTTATTTAAGAAAATTGTTGAAAATAGACCATTGATCGTCAGATAGAGTTTTATCTTCGAAACCACGATGCCTAAAATTTTGAAAAAATATCAATACAGTATTATATATAGAGTATAATAGAGTATAGTTTTATTCTTATAGGTAACAAGAAAACCTATATAAAATCTATGGTCTTAAAATAAGATGGTAAATTTCTCAGTATGGTGCGTACAAACTTACATTTTGTTGGGATGTATGGAAGAACTTGATTTTTAACTACAATGTTAAGTTTGTCCTTCAGTCCGGAATTGGAAATTCTTAGGCTGTATCACCTGAGTGAGCCGCGGGCAGCCGGGCTCAGCATTGAGACGGAGCCCTCAGGGCGCGTCAAAGGAGAACGGGCGGAATTGGTCCAAATGGCGTCGGCTGATGAAACCTAGTTTATTTAGTAGTTCATGAATGTAGGATATTTTTTTTCTATGGGCACATAAAAATTGGCTCATGGAGAAAAAAGTTACACAATTCAGAAAAATGGGGTTATTATGATGCAATAATGGGTGGGATTGTTGGCCAAAATCCGTCGGCCAAACAGGACGAGGGGCGTAGCGTAGTAGGCGCGGGCGGGGGCCGCGGGGGGTGATGCTCCCGCGCCGCACCTGCGTCAGCCCGCGTATTTTTCACTAGTCAGTGAGTTATTCGCTATTATTCAAGGACATCACCGCATGTATTTATCATGGTTGCCGTTTGATATCACGACGCCGAATACCTGAGAGAGTAAAGGTCTATTTTTGACGTGACAACGTCTAATAAATCGATGAAGCTGGCTGCACTCACGAAAAAACATGACTCATGTAGCGTTACCTCGCGGCCTCGCTCTGTAGCGTTCCATGGCGGCTTGAAGTGCAAGCGAATATTAACAAATGCAATGCAACTATTCCATCAGTATTTTCTTATGACGTTCAACTATCGTCAGTAAACCGACTTTACAGACAACCGATTTTTTAATTAACGCGAACTATTATGTCCCACCAAATGCTAGAGTCTGTGACAAACATATGCAATCCAATAACTGGGAGGAGTTATTTGATGCCCCAAACAGGTCTCATGATTTTTCGAGTGTCCATATAATGGACATCATATCCATTTAAAAAAATTCAATAACAAATGCATCACACATGGATTTTGAACATGTTGAAAATATGACAGCAGACGAATTGCATTACTGGACCGGGCGGACTCACGAAGAATTCAACACAATTATAGCAGAAACACCATATTTGCGTAGAAAGTGTCCCCAGCCAAAGAGTCAGAGTTTAGTCAGTAAGAGTCTGACACTCCCTTCCGCTCCACCCAGAGCAGGAGGTGTCATTTGATGATTACCCATCCTGAGAAAAAAAAAAAGCCAAAGAAAATATTAGGAATGTACTATCAAAACTCAGAAGTGGAGAATCAGACGATAGCCTAGCGACACTGTATGGAATAAGCCGAAGACAATTTGAGAGGCTCATACATTTGGCTCAAGAGAGATACCTGCAATAAATATATCTTGTCTTTGTAATAACGAACATTGAAATAATTAATACCCCCTTGTATAATAATATGAATGATATAGGTAACTAAGTGTCAATAACTTTTATCTCCATGTCCCGATTTATTTGCGGGTTTGTTTATAGTTATAATATTAAATTATCAAATAAATAAAGCAGGTCTCATCATCCGACGCCACTTGGACCAAGGTCCATACAAAAATGTCCGATCTCCTTTAATTCGAAAATATTCATCGGTTTCTTACTAAACTTCAACTGTATCAGACGACCCTGGTTACTTACTCTTTTGGTAACTGTACTACTCGCACATAATTTATGAGTTAGCTAATGCGTTCATAATGGTAGTAAGGATTTTTGCGAGAGATGTTGAAAACAGCTCTTTGTTAATAAAAATTTGTGTAAAAAAACTTACAGATTGTGCTGATATAAGTATATGGAACATTAAGTTTAGGTAATACGCGAACGTAAAGGCACTTTTGCAAATCGAATAGCTCCATTCTTATGGAAATCTAATTTAGATACGAAAATTTACATCATCGTCGATTTTCCGACATACATTAACCACATCTTATCGCTTATGAAGATCGGGGCCGTTCACACTTCCTTAATAAAATAACATTGCGCCGAATATACGATGTCAAAAATTTGGGCATTTATTGGGTAAAGTATGTACATGTATACGAGCTCGGATATCTATGATACGAGCCAACTAGTAGTACCTAAGTCTATATCCACACACTCATGCTTCCAGCAACCTTAAAATATTCATAAACACAGAGAAAGTGTAAAAATAATGTGTCTACATTGTGTATTTAATTCCATCACCACTGCTCTTAAAAACTGTGTAGGAAAACATCGTGAGGAAACCGGCATGTCGTAGAATAAAAAAATCGAAGACGTGACATCCACGGCACAGCCCGCACTGGGCCCACTCCCTCTCACAGAGAGGAGGCCTGTGTCGCAGCAGTAGTAACATTACCGGCTTGATTATGCTTATGCTATGAAGACATAAGAAATATGATTCAGGCATACGTTTTATATGCCCGATTACCTAACGATACCTATCAAATCAGGTACTTACCTGATTTGATTCAGGCTAAAGACAAGACAGTTGAGCAACAATTTGAAGACCTTGAGAACATTAAAGCTAGTCTAATACAACTTGTATGTAAAACAGGAGTCTGTGTAGTCAAGGTTGGCTCGGTGACAGTAGTGGTGATGTTAACGGCCCCGACTTAAGGCTCCTACAAACAGGCGCGACGCGCGACTTGCGGTGCCTTTGTGTCGCGCGCGATTATATCGCGTGTCGCGCCTGTTTGAAGGAGCCTTTACGATTTGTAGGTCGTAGGTTCGAACTCTAACAAGCGCTTCACATGATACATGATCAGCCTATAACGTTTCCACTGCTGGGACACAGGCCTCCTCTGTGTGAGAGGGGGTGGAATACATGTGACATCGACCAACCCGCACTGGGTTCGCGTGGTGTATTACGGCCCACTGCCTCCTGTGTCCCAGCAGGCAGCAGTGGGAAAATTATTAGCTGATGATGTTGATGCTCGCGTAGGTATTTCCTACGAAACCTATAACCTATAAAATTAGGTATGCAGGCATAAGACAGGACAGTTAATTAACAACTTGACGACCCTAGGAACATTAAAGTTAGTCTGGTACAACTTGTATGTAAAACAGTTGTCTGCGTAGTCAAGGTTGGCATCAATTCAATTTTAAGCTCGGTTATCTCAAGACGCTACCACATTTAAGTGCCGTCCTGTATTCTGAGATAAGAAATACTAAACTCTCTTTAGTAGTGCCGTTGTCTTATACCCTTTGACAGTTTAGCATTTACCTACATAAAATAAAGATTCGTGTCGAATGAATCTTCATTAATCCATAAAATATTGCATTTCATTATTCATAATGTGTTATTCTAGTAACGCAAGTAAGAAATAACAAGATGGAGGAAAAAATCATAAGGAATTTGGCAACCAGAAACTGAACTGAATAAAATATGGAGAGACAAAAATATCTGTTTTATTGTATTGTATACATAATATTTGCACTAACGACAGCCCCATTTTATATCCAGGAAAATCACTGCCCATTCCAAGGTTGCCTGGAAGAGATCGCAGAAAGCGATAAGGCCGCCCATTGTATATTTTGTAGTGTTTGATGTATTTTTCTCCTGTTATGTATTTTTGTGGTGTACAATAAAGTATATACCTACATATAAATAAATAAATATCACCGATCGGACAAAGAAACACCTGGTCCGCATACTGTCTTGTATTCTCCATCTTTCTCTAAGGGGCACAGACTTGGACGATCGTATCCACCAACAGGCAAATAATTGACGCCTTCGCAATGTGATGCTGACGCCGCCTATTAAGGATACCATGGACAGCCTAACCCGCAAATGTGTCGATCAACAACTCTAATTAGAGAAAGCACGACAGTTGTATTCAACCTGCCTGCAACATATCCTGTGATACCTACTCTGCCCACTTTGCCAGCAGAGGTACCAGTAACGTCTAATGAGGACTGGGAAAATAGAGGGTAAAAGACCGAGAGGCCGAAGCCGAAAAAGGTGGTCAAATCAAATAACCGAGCAATTGGAAATACCCATCAGCGCCGCACTCTACCTGGCCACTGATCGTAACAGATGTAGAAAAACCGTTGACAATTTTGAAACGGAGCCACGATTCTCAGTAGTGCGAGAGCGATTGAGAAGAAAGAGAGAAAACCAGAAATTCGGAGACATTCTAATAGATACAAAGCTTGAGTCCCAACAGTGGGAATATAATATTATTGTGGGATTATGTTATTATTTTCCAGTGGTAATGGCCTCGACTTACGAGTTGTAGGTCGTGGGTTTGAACCCAGACAGGCACTTTACTTTGTCTAAATAATTTCATCACCACTGCTCTCAAAACAGTGAAGGAAAACATCGTGAGGAAAACGACTTGTCCTAGAATTCGACGACAAACTCAAAGCATTTATTTCAACTAAACCATTTACAGGCACTTTAGAATTATTATTGTCAAGAAGTCGGTCGGTCAGAAAATATGAAGCTAGTTGCCCATTCCGCGTAGGTACCTATGAAGAAGAACGGGCAAGAAACTCCATGAACACTCTTTTAAATTATATTTTTACAAAAACATTAGTTACATCATTAATGTTGAATTTATAGTTATATGTGAGAACGATGTAAAAAAGACGTTCGCTTTAAAGCGTCCAGAGTACAGCAAATAGTAAGAAAACAACAATCCAAAAATAAAATAATGTAAAATAAGCCGAGGCAGCTAAGTGATAATCAGCCCCCAACTGACGGCGCCCGTTCATGACCATGACGCATAGATCAGCACCATTCAGCTCAGCCATTTTGAAGGGAGCTAAATGGTCCAACACACACATCACCATCAAATATGTGACATCAAAGAACCCGCACTGGGCTTACGTGGTAAATCATTAGCCCACTCCCTCTCAAAGAAAGGAGGCCTAAGTCTCAACAATGGAAACATTACAGCCTGATTATATTTTGTTAAGTAAGTCGATTATAAGTTTAATGTACTTTCTTTGAAGAGAGAACCGACCAATTTAATTAATTCCGAAAACGATTAATGTATAAGCTTATTTTATCCTGAATTATCAGTGCCTTGGGATTTCGGGACCGCTTTTATGATTTAATGTTTCATATGAATCCGATTACCGAACTTCAGCGAATCTGTAATGGAATAAAATTATTCATATAATACTTAGAGGATGTTCCGCGATTAAAGCTACAGAGTTTTATGAAAACCTTTTCTTTATCTATGTATACTTATGCAATTTTTTTTTCATCTTGGTATTTTGGCTAAAAACTCGTAAAAATTGCCAGTTTGGCTTTTATTCTCTCTTGCATTCTTCGTAAATCACGCCTGGTCATAACTTCTCTGCTCTCAAATTCCGTAACTAAAGTGTACCCCAAACAATTAGAGTGAGGCACCGAATGGCACCAAAGTACCTCAAGTCCAAATAAGTGTCAGCGTCACTACTTCTACGGTAATGGAGATCTCTCATTCAAGTACCCATATGGAAAAGAATAGGTTCTACTGACAGCGATAGGAAATTTAGCAGGCCGCGTAAAAAGAGTACAAAAGAACCATTTATGTACTTGACAGCCCCTTTGTACAGACGCCAGCACATCAAGCTACCCAAAACTGTCAAATTTTCCCAATCAATTTTGAACCTTATGCTTTAGCGATAAAGTTGAAAATCTATTAAAGAAATTTGACAGAATGTAGTAGCTTGATGTGTTGGCGTCTGTACCTACAGGTCGTCTGTACTTGGTCCTTAGTAATATATCTTTTTCTGTAAACGCTCAATTATATAAGTAGAGACCTCAGTATATATAGGTACACTTGTGTGTGTTCACAAACACAGACACAACATACATGCACATACACCTGTATGTGCATGAACCTGACCTGTGTGTGTGTAAGAACGAAGACTGAAGTAGGAGTGGAAAGAGACCTCTCTTTCCACTCCTACTTCAGTCTTCGTTCTTTAATAGGTACATACATTTTGCCAGTAAACCTCTTTATAATACATTGTTCTCATTGAAGCATTAACCTGATAACTCAACATTATCTCTATAACAAAATATTAAATCCGGAAGACAAAGATGGGAATCAAACAACAAAAGACCTTCGATTTTCGACGGCGCGGTGTGGGAATGTACTGAATGTAGCTACTATAAAAATAAAAAATGAACATTCAGATACACATGCAATAAAACATTAGCCAAGGTTTTAAAACAATGCATCTAATAGGTAATTGGCCGAAAGCACTCGACCGGAATAAAGCCGAGCAGATGAATGGAGGTCGAACTACCGCTTATAGTGAAGACACAGCTTAAGCACTGATGGGTACCAGGTTTGGGGCAAATGGAGCTCGTAAGTACGTTTTCGTAGGTAAAGTACGATTGCTCTAGTAGTACTTACTTCACCACATATATAGAATCAGCTAGGTCACGAAAGCATTAAACATACAACTTTTTATTACCCACTTACAGGTTCGTTTCTTTTACGTTCGTGTTAAATTAATCTAATTTAAAAAACACGTACCTACATGACAAAGGTACCGAAATACTTAAGCAAATGGATGTGAATTAATCTCTTCACCCTTTTCCTAATGTAAACAAAAGGGTTTTCAGTAACGTGGGATACGTTTTTTAACACATACATTGTTAAGTGTATCCTGTAAAGAATGATCTTTTATCGCCATTTTGTAATTGATGGCACTGCTTATAAATATATGTTGTGAAGGCCGCAGGAACCCGTTGGATGCGAGAAGCACAGAACCGGTCGAAGTGGAGGTGCTTTGGGAGGCCTATGTCCAGCAGTGGACGTCCTTCGGCTAAAATGATGATGATGATGTTTGTGGGCCTCTATTTTATAGAACTACAAACACGTCAATGCAAAATTAACAAAGGTCGCTCCAACGTACGAAAAAGTTAAGCTAAAGAAAAATGGCGAACCTAAATCTAGAAAACAAACACAAACAAATTGCCAATATCGAACAGTCAGGTACAAGGACAGCTCCAAGGTATTGAAACATGTAATGAAACAGCTCGAAACATATTGCAGTTCACAAGAAATGGAGGCAAGTCTTTAGTGACATCTGTCTTATGCGCTTATATTTTACAGAACATTTTGTTAGCGGAATGCTATTCTAGACTCTTGTGCCACTGTCTGCCGAAGTTTGAAAATGTTCCATCTAAAATCATCGAGGTGCCTAATACAATCTACTATTTATCGCAAATAGTAGATTGTAAAACTAGTGCATAAAAGAAGCCATTTTACCCCGAGACTACCTGAGTAACCTGAGTTATACACTCTGCTTTTCACTTCGATTGCGAGAAAATGAAACAGGCATAAAAACGTTTCTTTGCGTCTTTAAATAATAAATGACAATAATTTTATCTGGTTTAATTAAATTAACGATAGAAACACGGAAGTGATATAAATTAAAGAGAATGAAATAAAATTACGACTTTAATCTGCGACGTTTTATTGTGTGTGGTTGTTGGGCCTGATTCTGATCTTAGTCTTAGAAAAAAACTTTATGCACTAGAGCATAGAGAGCGACTTTATGTCGCACAACATGAAGATGAACTTTTAGAGTAGGTATGAGAAGTGAAAAATATCACAGGTCAACAATTTTTTTCCCAAGAAACCAGACTATACTTTTCCGAAGGATTTTGACGCGCTGAATTCAAATCTGGCCTCAAAATTGCTCTATCACGTCAGGGTTTCGAGATATCCTAACCTAAAAGTGCAAAAAATACCGTTTTTGCTCATTTTTGAGGTTATGTAGCACGGCCGATCCTATTTTCTTTCTAAAATTATTAATAGCATCTCAAAGGACTAGTTTTTCTCTTTAAAATGACGTTGAGTTTACTCAAATATCTTTTTTTTTCGCTGAGAAATTGCATTTTGAAATTTTCCAATAGAAAATGTATGTGTATGAATTCTCAAACGTAGAACAATACACGTACGAAAATTTCAAAATGCGATATCTCAGCGAAACAAAAAGATATTAGAGTAAACTCAACGTCATTTTAAAGAGGAAGACTAGTGCTTTGAGATGCTATTAATAATTTTTGAAAGAAAATAGGATCGGCCGTGCTACATAACCTCAAAAATGAGCAAAAACGGTATTTTTTGCACTTTTAGGTTAGGATATCTCAAAATCCTGACGTGATAGAGCAATTTTGAGGCCAGATTCGAATTCAGCGCGTCAAAATCCTTCGGGAAAGTATCATCTGGTTTCTGGGGCAGAGCGTTTGTCAAATTTTGTCGACCTGTGTATTTTATATTGTTAAGTATGCAATTCTGCATATTGCCTAGTCTGTTAAAATTATTGCGATGTCGTGAAAGTTCAAGTTCAAAAGTGTTTTGTTTATACATAGAGGCATTTATGAAAGGTTGACTTGATATTATTTAGTTGCAACTTAAACAAAAAATCGAATGACGTTAAATGATCAACAAATAAATTGGGAAGAAATATTACGACAAGCTGTGCTGCAAATCTTAAGCGGGAGAGGAAGAAAACGCAGAAATTGGTACAAATGCCAGTTCATAACCGGAATGAACCTGCACGCTATATAAGATGGAACAGCTGTAAAGCGCTAAATTGTGCTGTCAGCTCCAAACATTAATTGCCCACAGAACACAAACACTAAACATAGATCGCTTGACCGCTCCACTGCGAACAGCGCTGTAACTTGTACCGTCACACACAAATTGTATTCCTCGACGAACGACAAACTGTTGTGGCCCAATACGTAATTACCGACACGTAACGTGTTAGTCGCACAAACTTTGACGAACTCATACATTCCCACGCAAAGTGTAACATACAAAGTTTAATTAGCAAGTGTACGGATCTGGTATTAAACAGAGGGATATTTGCGAAGTTACACTAACTTATGTTAGATACATATAATGCATGCGAACATTTTGCTAACAATCTTCAGATAGTGTATGAAGTTGGACTAAATGGTTTAGAGGGAAGCGTGCTCCGCATGCTCCCTTGGGAAATGCGTTAAGGTAGTGATTTAAGCTTAGATTCTGCTATGCAAAGTCTCGCAAGCTGCATTTTGCTAATTCCTTGCATAGTAGAAATATTTGCCCTGATTCTGTTGTACACAAGCTAACTATAAACTTTATTTTACTCACAGATAAAACAAGATAGCTAAAGTTTAACACATCATGGCGTTAAATTGTAACCGTATCTTTCCTTCCCTGCTACGTCATTGCGTGCAAAGCTGAAAATTGCTTGCGAAGTAGAAAATCGTTTTTATGTTGCCTTGTATTACCCTATTAATGTCTATTTGTCCATCTCTTTTGGTCTAGTGATCGCAAACGCTACTGCTGAGTCAAACTTCAAATAGTTTGTGGTGCGGGTTCCAACTCAGTACCTGCAGTGCGATTCTGTAACCATCTCACCGTGAAAACTTAGGTGAAATGAGCGTGGAGTGAGCTGTCAATAGTGTGAATTCCTAGCAAAAACAAACTCACTTCACCTAAGTTTTCACGGTGAGATTTTTACAGAATCGACCGGCTGGAAACCTTCATGAAGGAAGTGTTTTGGCCGAAAGGTGTGGCGCACCAACGTTTTCGTGGAAGGTTACGAGTACACGACACCACGCAGTGCAATATGATGCCGACACAGTCATCACTTCGTGCACAATAGTTTGTTTTTATAATTAAAATAATATGTATGTTTAGGTTAAGGTATTTATTATGGGCCTGGGTCGCCTGAAATAAATGGATTATTTTCCTTTATTTAACTAAATACATATAAATTATATTTTTAAATATTAGTATAAAAAAAAATTAAGATTCTGGGTTGGATTCCCGGGTCGGGCAAAGTTTTATTTATTTTGAAATGTATGAAGAAGCCTCCTCGTGTAGCGCAGTTTGTTCCGCCAGTTACTCAACTGAACCGAGCGCTCGGCGCATCCTGGACAGTCACACCCAACAGCTTATATGACTGGCCAATTCTTCCTTTGCGGTGGTAGGACTAACGCCCGCCTGGTTTGCGACCACCCTCCCACCGTAGTCAAGCAGCCTGCTGTGTTTCGTCGATGCGTGAGGGTTCCAGTGCCTTAGGTATCTTATTGGTACAGACAGCGTCAGTATGTGCTAACCCCTCAAGTTTTAAAATGTTATACATTAAATTCCTTACAAATAATCTAAAGAATACTTCAAAAAGAACCCACATTGTTTCGACTCAGATTCGAACCATCGCATCACCGAACGTCGTCATACTCATACCGGCAGTTTGACGAACTAGCCAGCGAGCCCATATGAATTGCGTTGAAATTGTTATCTACTATGGTCTGAGTCATTTTATCTTTAGGTGGGGATGTCTAATCGATAGATGTTATAATTTGAGGGTATCCATTAATTTTACTTACTTACGTTGTTTTTATAAAATTAATCCATACCCTCAAGTTATAACTACAACGTTTGATGTATACGTTCACTTAAAACGGCGAAGAGTAAACGACTACGATTTATCCATTAATTTTTAAAATGATTTATGATTTTATGAGAACTAAAATTGTAGTTGTTCTGTGTGAACAAAATGTGAGCATAAAAGGAATTGCGAGACAGCTTGGCATAGCAGTAAGTTCATTATAATATTAATTGTGTTCTCCGATTTTTTTCTTGTTGAGCTATTTGCGGTATCTTGTGTGTGGTATTTAATAACTTATTTAAAACCATGTTTTTCTATACAGAGACAAACGGTGCGCTTATGGGTGCGCAGATTTCAAGAAACCGGCGATGTTAAGACAATGTCCATGGGTCGGAGAACTGGGATCTATACGGACCAATCTGAACATAATCGGGATATTGTTAAGGTTCACACTACACCGCCGTTTACATCCACTCGTTACAGTTCGCAACGGCATGGAATATCTCTGTCCACGGTTCGAAGACATGTACACGCAGCGAACATTCACAGTTATCGACCTGCAAAATATGTCTAACAGAAGAACATCGAAGAGAACCAGAAAAAGCAGTTATATTAATTATGACAACAAAAACGAAGACATTTAACTCATTTGATTCCACTATTTTACTTTGTATAGCAAAATATTCTAAGTAGATATCATGAGCTAATAAGAGATGTTAATTGATTATCTATTGATAACATGTTTATTCACTTATTATGCTCATGATTGTAATCCTGCCAAACTAACTTCTAGTTCCTAGACAAGTTGCAAATGCTTCAAAACTTGTCTCTTTCGATGTCACTTGTCAGACTGTCAAATGTCAAATTTGTATACTGAGACGGCATGACAGGTCACGTGACATTTCGTTAGGTTATGTCAATCTAAAATATTTCTACCGCTTACTATTTTATCGTTTACGTTAATAGGATGCTACTTGTCTAGGAACCCAATTGTGTCAGTTGGTAAAATAGTATATTATGATAACTGTAAATAAAATTATCAAATCAAAATAAATCTTTGTTGTAAAATAAGATCATAGTTTTGTTAAATAATAGCAATAATAAATATTATTATATGATTATTAAGGTATTTTATTTTTCTTTATTTTAAAATTCTTTATAAATAATTACTAAAACAAAATAGAAAAATATATTAAAATAATAATTATAATGAACAAAAAGCACATTTCGTGCCTATGATTTGAACTCCCACTCATAGGCACGGCAAGCGGTCTTGAAACCTCTAGTCTATTTAGACGATGAATGAAACGTTCGTAAATGTTAACCCTATTTATTGCTTGTCGTTTTCGCAATAATAAATGTATTAACGTTTTATTGAAAAAAACAATAATAAAAACAGAATTTTAAAAAATAAATATTATCTTAAACTTATTTATTCACTAAAACAATAAATTAATTAAAATAAAATGTTTTTGCAAAATACAAAAACCAACTTGGGCCTATCACGGATTTGAACGCACATGTCTTTTGGAGGGGTAATCACTTAATGAAGCTGTGTGTACGCACGTTCCATCATAGACCTCATTCATAGCTTTCCATCAGGCGTGATCGAGGTCAAGAGCGGCCATATTCAGCAATAAAAAAAAATGTTAAGAATATATTAGGGTTTTCCATCTGGAATTTCTCAGGTTGTCCGGAGTCTGGATATGTGCCGGTTGATGGCAATATGCTTTCCACCACACACATAGGACACACAGGACACACACAGGACACACACACACACATAGTCACATAGGACTTAGACATAACTAGCGAAATGTGAGTTTAGGTCCACGTCTGCCTAAACCTTCAGAGCATACAGGCGTCATGTCATGTTATGTATATCCATAAATAGGGATTCTCCGCATAAACCGCTATGAGAAGCAATTCCAAGGAAATGATGTCATTATTAACACGTTTGGCTGATGGATTGGTAATCTCAGTGCTATACGAGTATGGATACGTAAATAGTGATGTTGTTGTTGTTGTTGTGTTGTTGTTGTTGTTGTTGTATGTGTTGTTGTTGACTATCCGTTTCTAAAAAGACAGACACGAAAAGCGATATTAATATTATAATATAAAGGCGAAAGTGTGTGAGTGTGTTTGTATGTTTGTTACTTCTTCACGCACAAACTGCTGGTCCAATTTTGATAAAAATTTGATATTGAGGTAGCTTTTTTTTTTTTGAGAATGGGAAATCATAAAATGACTCCTCCCGCTCTGGGTGGAGCGGTAGGGAGTGTCAGACTCTTACTGACTAAAACCCACCAGTGTTCCTTCCTTAGCCCTTTATGTTGACACCCTGGATTAATACTTAGGCTACTTTTGATCCCGATATTCCCACGGGATCGACACTTATGCGGGTGAAACTGCGGGGCGCAGCTAGTATATAATATACCTATGTAGATACACAAGTATAGTAATATACCTACGTAGATACACAAGTATAGTAATATACCTATGTAGATACACAAGTATAGTAATATACCTATGTAGATACACAAGTATAGTAATATACCTATGTAGATACACAAGTATAGTAAGTATATCTAGAGAAACCCAGGCGATAAAATCATCTTGTTACACGCAACACGAAGTGTTAACGTTGTTATTTACTGACTGTTCTAATTTATGGACCGGTGGCGAAAGGAATTTGCAACTTTTATTAGACTTTAATAAGAACACACCAACAATTAGATTACTGCTTTGGACTGTCTAGTAGACAAGGAAAAGTCAAGAAAGTAACATTTTATTAAGGTGGATGCGCTAAGGTAGCCCTGGAAATTCAAATTTACATACGTTTTCTGCAATTTACAGGTCAGTGTCAAGTTGTATATTGAGAAACAGTCACAAATATGGCTTTTCAGAATAATAACTTTAACTTTACTTTGTGTAAATAATTTCATCGCCACTGCTCTCAAAACGGTGAAGGAAAACATCGTGAGGACACCGGCATGTCCTAGAACCAAAATTTATTAGGACACCTACCAACCCGCGTAGTAGATTACAGCCCACTACCCCTCATAGTGTCATAGTGTCCCAGTGCTGGAAACATTATCAACTGATGATGATGACCCAAGAATGGTTCGTCGACCAAAATATAGATATAATAAGGCTTTTGCTTTCACGATTTGTATCAAAAACATAAACGTTATAATAATGTAGGTACCTAAACGTAGGTATATATTATGTACTTCCAACAACAAGCTACACTTGCCGCGGTTGGTCTGTGGATGGGTGACCATCTTTACATACCGAGACCCCTCCGTGCCTCGGAAAGCACGTTTGGTCCCGGCTGTCATTCGTGGATCTTTGACAATCGTTACGGGTAGTCACAAGCTCGAAAGTCTGACAACCAGTCTTACCAAAAGGGGTATCGTAATACCCAGTAACTGAGTTGTGGAGGTCAGATAGGCAGTCGCTCCATGTAAAATACTGGTATTCAGCTGCATCCGGTTAGACTGAAAGCCGACCCTAACATAGTTGGGAAAAGGCTAGGCAGGTGATGATCATGATTGTTCATTGGATTGATTACGTTCAGTCAATAGTGAATCTAACAGTTCTGAATAATATTTTGCATGAAATCTAAAATTCAGTACATTGAATAGAAATATTTCAATATTAATATTCGACACAACCAAAGCGGGATTGATAAATTTTAGCCAGCGAATTTCGTAACGAGGTTTTCATTTCCATGACAAAGTTCGTTGGGTTTGTATGGCAGATACTGAAATTATACTTCGCGCCTCGTCCTCGAGATTAGTATAAGACATGTAGTAACACTAGGTACCACCACTCCTGCACTTAGTTGAGATTTAAGTTTCTTTTCTGGCAACCCTAATCCCCATCCCACCCTTCTGCCGCCGCGCGCCGTTGCCTTGGTTCGTCATTGACACTTTAGTGCTCGACCACTCAAGTCACATTTAAATTAACCGTTAATTTTCAAACAAGTCCGTGATTTTTATAGTGAGTTATGTCGAAACGGAAAAGTTCGAGGACGTGTGAAGAAGAATTGCATCGTTTATTAAGTAAAGTGCGCAAATTGGAACGGAAAATTCGTCATAACAATAATATACCGGCTCCCGATCCGGAGGTGACCGATCCGGAGGCGCCCGATCCGGAGGCGCCCGATCCATCGCTGCAGGCGCAGCCCGAGCCGAGGCCGGGCCCATCTAATACACCAGTTAGCCCGCCACCGTGCCAAACAGGTTTGTTATCAATTTTTCCGTGTAAATTACTTGCAACATGTGTACAAATTGCACTCGATTTAGTCATTGGGACTACGTCAACGCAATTTAAAATAACGGTTGGCGTTCAATCCATTGGGGATTGTTACCTAACCTAGACAAAATAACACTCGTTATTTAATCTAGTATACACATGCAAATATATAAAGTTAATGACGGTTGGCGTTCAATTCAATGGGGATTGCTACCTAACCTACATAGACAGGGTAACACTCGTTATCCCAAACATGCTTCTATACTCTTACCTACTCTTTTAATGAGTACTTATCTATTGTTTTTTCGATAAAATTTTACACAAGTTGTGTAGCCATCAGGGTTGCCTCGCTATGTATTCTATACATATAAAATAAATAATAGTCATTGTTAATTTCATGGTTTTCAGGCACGTACGTGCTAGAACAATCAGACTGGTGGCAAGACAGGCACAGTTGTGAGACTCCTGATCCAAATTACGCACAGTCTTCTGAATCTGAGGTACCAGGCGAATACGATGACAACCCTATAGAAGTAGCAATGCCAGAGGCATCTACAAACCCCGCTGAACCAACCCCTGTAACCCAACCCCAAGGAGAGGTCGTGGAAGTCATCACGTTAGATGCCGAGGCCCTTGAAATTCTAGGCGAAGACCCGTCACTCACGGACAAACACGGCAAAAATATATTGTCAGAACTAGCCACCCGATTCCAGCATATTGCTACTGAAGGGCTAGAAAAAGAAACTCGCAAGGAACTGACTGCGAAGTACCCAGTACCGGCCAATTGTTCACATATTGATGCCCCTAAAATAAACCCTGAAATGAAGGTGGCCATTCCAGAAAACATTTCCAAACGTGAAAAAGGCCTGGAATCCAAACAAAAGCAAATGGCGAATGCTATCTCCTGCCTGGGCGATATAATCACCACACAAATGAGTTCCAAAGATAAAAACAAAGAAATGCTCCAGAAGCTTATGGATCTTGGTCGTCTACTATGTGACATCCAACATAACGACTCAGTCACGAGAAGAAACTTTATCTTGTTTTCCCTTAAAAAAGATATTAAGGAGCATTTGAGCACTACCAAAATAGACTCTTTTCTATTCGGCGAATCATTATCTGAAACTTTAAAATCAGTTAAAACAATAAATAAATCTGGCACTGAGCTTAAAGCAGAATCGGCTAATAAGAATTTAGCAAGGAGACCAAAGCCTTTAGCATCCAAAAATTTAAACCGCAAGGCTCCCGGTCCAGCGTACAGGCCGCCGAACCAGCCAGGGAGGAGCTACGAGCCTGCAGTCCCGCGTGCGCCAGCCAGGCAGCCGCTGCCTTCGCACTCATCGAAGACGTGGCCGCGTCACACCACGACGACAGCGCCGCCCCCTCGTCGCCGGTACTAGATACAGTTGAGTATGCTGGCCGTTTACATAATTTCTATAAACAGTGGTCACTTATCACTAATGACCGCACCATTCTTTCTTGGATCAACGGTTATAAAATCAGATTTACCTACCCCGTGCATCAGGAATCACCTCCTTCTGAGCAAAATTATTCTGACCTAGAAAAAATACAATTCAACGAAGCCATAGATAACTTAAAGAGTATTGGCGCAATATCCGAATGCACACCTTGTGCAGACCAGTTTATATCTAGCATATTTCTTACACCGAAGCCGAATGGTAAAATGCGATTTATACTGAACCTTAAAAAATTAAATAAATTTATCACAACTGACCATTTTAAGTTAGAAGATCTACGAACAGCACTTAAACTTGTAACCAAAGACTGTTTTATGGCCACCCTTGACCTCAAGGACGCTTATTTTTTGATAAAAATTCATGAACATTCCAGGAAATACCTTAGATTTGTTTACAACGGCACCCTGTACCAGTTTAATGTTCTACCATTCGGCCTCAGTACTGCGCCCTTTGTTTTTACTAAAATAACAAAGCCAATAGTGAAACTACTTCGCTCTGCCGGTATGCTTTCCACCTTATATCTAGATGACTGGCTATTATTTGGTCAATCTCGGAAGGAATGTTTGTTAAACATCGAAACAACGCAAAAGCTGCTAGTTTCACTAGGCTTTATTATTAACAAAGAGAAGAGTGTCCTCCAACCTTCGCTATCTTGTAAATTTCTTGGTGTAATTATCAATTCCCATGACCTAAATATCAGTCTACCCGCAGATAAAAAGTGTCGCATTAAAAACGAATTACAAAATTTTTTGACGTTAAAACGTTGCCAAATTAGGAAATTAGCTCAGTTAGTCGGTTTGCTCGTGTCGGCCTGTCCAGCTGTTGAGTATGGAATACTCCATACCAAAGAAATGGAACGATGTAAATTTCTTAATTTAGGAGATCAATGCGATTACAGTAAATTTATGACTATACCTTCATCATTACACCCGGATATTCAATGGTGGATTAACACCATTGATCACTCCGCACATCGCATACTAAGTAATACCTATCACAGAGAAATATACTCTGACGCATCAACTACGGGGTGGGGCGCGGCATGTGATACGTTAACAGCGAGCGGACAATGGTCTAATACCGAGCGAGAAAAACACATAAACTATCTTGAGCTGCTGGCAAGTTTTATCGCACTCAAAACCTTCGCTCATGATTTATATAATTGTCAAATTCTGCTTCGCATAGACAACTCGACCGCCATTGCATATATAAACCGTATGGGGGGAGTTCAATATCCCCACCTAACGCAAATTACCAGAGAAATATGGCAATGGTGTGAGGGCCGAAAAATCTTTATCTTTGCATCCTATATAAGATCACGGGACAATGTTATTGCGGACGCGGAGTCTCGAAAATCCCATCCAGACATTGAATGGGAATTAGCAGAGTGGGCTTTTCGATCAATTACACAGAGGTTTGGGGAACCTGTAATCGACTTGTTTGCAAGCCGCATAAATAAAAAATGTTTGAGCTATATATCGTGGCAACGAGATCCTGACGCTGTCGCTATAGACTCTTTTACCGTAGTATGGAAAAGTACCTTTTTCTATGCCTTCCCTCCCTTTTCCGTAATTTTGAAAGCACTTAGAAAAATAATTACGGAAAAAGCAGAAGGCATAATGGTGGTACCCCTATGGCCTACGCAACCTTGGTACCCTGTGTTTCAATCATTAATTGTTTCTGAAATTATCACATTTCCACCTCATAGACACGCCTTAATATCTCATTGCAGCACGCGCCGAATCAACGAGTCGATTACCCTGGTTGCAGCTGTCTTGTCCGGGAAGCAATGTCGAGGCGAGACGTACCGACGTCGTCACTAGACATAATGCTAGCTTCACTTTCGCATAATACTGTAAAACAATATGACGTAAGTTTGAAAAAATGGTGGAGTTTTTGCAAAACTAACTCGTTAGATGTTTTCTCGGCGTCTGTGCCTAGCATAATCCAATTCTTGACCATGTTATATAATCAGGGTTGTCAATATGGAACACTCAACTCGTGTAGGTCTGCCCTATCATTAATAATAGGATCCTCCGTATGTAATGATGATAGGTTACAAAGATTTTTTAAAGGCGTGTACCGACTTAGGCCCCAGCTACCAAAATACACAAGTACTTGGGACACAAATTGTGTACTAGATCACCTAAGTAATTGGTATCCTAACGACGACCTATCTGTAGATCAAATATCAAAAAAGACTATTACCCTATTAGCCCTAACGACAGCCCACAGAATTCAAACTCTTTCAAAAATAAATATTAATAACATACAAGTTTCTTCCGAATGTATTAGTATACCAATTTCTGACATCATAAAAACATCCAGGCCAGGTACAAAACAACCAGTACTGTATCTGCCGTTCTTCCCACATAAACCAGCTATTTGCCCAGCGAACACCTTACAAGCCTATTTAGATAAAACTAGGCCCATTAGGCAATCTGTCAATTTATTCGTTGGCACGAGAAAACCTTATACAGCAGTTAGTACTCAGACGCTTAGCCGATGGGTAAAAAATACGCTTAGCTTGTGTGGGGTGGACACAAATGTGTTTAGTGCACATAGTACACGTCACGCCAGTACGTCTAAAGCGCACCTAAGAGGCGTTAATATTGACGCGATACGCAACACTGCTGGATGGACTGGTAATTCAGTAGTGTTCGGGAAGTTCTACAATAGACCAATTACAAACAATACTCATTTGTCGTTAGCGAATTCGATAATAGATAACCAGGAATAAGAATAGGTAGTCTTTTCTATTTCATAATTTACAGTGTTACCATTTATTAGTTATTACAGCGTAGGTAAATAATAGGGTGAATTCCCAAATATATATAATATTTCTTCTAAGAATTACATACGTAACAGTTATATGTATTATAATAATACAATTATTCTTGTTATATATAACAAAGTTGTTATAATTATGTTAATGTTGTTTACTATGTTCCTGTATGCTGTTGATTAAACATACCTTACCCGTTTATGTATACTGTGGTATCATTGATAATATTTCCTATAATGAGTCCCCCTACTCTCAAAGTCTACATGTCTTATACTAATCTCGAGGACGAGGCGCGAAGTATAATTGATGATTAAACGAACTTACCTGTAAGTGAAGTTCTATCACAATTATGCGAAGCGCCTCGTCCGAAGAGATTAGTATCCCGCCCCCCCTAAGCTAGCCGCTTATTCCCTGGTTTTTAGGAAATATATCAATGAGATATATATGTCTCTTTAAACTAAATGACGAACCAAGGCAACGGCGCGCGGCGGCAGAAGGGTGGGATGGGGATTAGGGTTGCCAGAAAAGAAACTTAAATCTCAACTAAGTGCAGGAGTGGTGGTACCTAGTGTTACTACATGTCTTATACTAATCTCTTCGGACGAGGCGCTTCGCATAATTGTGATAGAACTTCACTTACAGGTAAGTTCGTTTAATCATCAAATATTGTTATGATACTTTTGTTTGTTAAAATCAGATTATTTGGCCGTGTTTTTTTTTTAAATGATATTTCTTATTGTTTTACTACATACCTTGCCAAAATTGACAACAAGAGAGGTATTATGGAAGGAACCAATTTGTTTTTTCTGCCTCAGCTTTTTGCCGAGTTTCAAGTAAGTAACCATCATCATATTTTTTTATAGATTTATGCCCAATACATATATTTTAGAGGTCGCAAAAACTTTGAAAGCATATTAGGGAAAGTAAAAGACAAAAGCTTTTATCATTCCGCCCCACCTAAAATATTATCAAGTCTTCTGTTTCTATACGAATTTCTAGTAATTTCCACGAAGAAGTTGATTGTTATCTTCACGCCACATTTCTATACAACAATGGTAAAATGAAACTTATCAAAGCAAGTTCTCCAATTTTAACTTAAAGGGTACAAACTGTCACCGGATATTATCTAAACAATGGCGTACTGTAATTGTAGATAAGTTCCGTAGAACGCTCTACGTGACTCAAAGTTTTACCTAATCAATTCAAACCGACGGAATTAATTTATACTGTGGGTGGACCATGATTTGTGATTCGGCGTGCTAATCTGTTCTTAATTTTGTAATTGCCGTGGTTTGAGATAACAATGTTTTTTTTTCGAATTGTACATAATTTTATAGCTTGGCCGTAATCCATCACGCGGGCCCAGTAAGGGTTAGTGGACGTTACCTATATGTCTTCGATTCGCGTGTCGCGCCTGTTCGTAGGAGCCTTTATGTTATAGCTTGGAGAACCACTAATTGTGAGGCTAAAAAAAGACAAGACATAAGCCGGAGGCTCTCATAATGGCAGATTGAAACCGGTTGGAGAGAGATCTCTGAGTAGGTTCATGGATTACTGTCCGGTAATAATAATTATGAGCAATACCACTATAAAACAAGCAACGATGACGCCAACAGTAATAAAAACGTCCACAAAAATATACCTGGCAACTTCTTTACAGTCTCTTAGGTAGGTAAGTATAGATACTGAAAACCCTTTTATCTCGCAAGTTTTGATATGGGTACTTAAATGTAGAAACCGTGTAAAGTCATCGAAATCGAAAAACTTTAAAAAAGAGTGTCCGTAATAAAACCCATTGTAAGGCATCTTGGATACAACAGGTGTGCGATATCAAAGGTATTTGGCAAAAGGACAAAGGGACGGTCGACATTAGGTGGGAGACATATCGCACGGCCCGAATCCCATTCTTTAAAAGAAATAATCCAATGGGCCCGTTCCGAACAGTTTTATGCTCGAGAGATTGCCATGAGAGGGATTTGAATAAAATGAATGTAAAATCTTGTAGACAGAACAGCGTCTTCAGCTGATATTTTACAGGTTTAAGTGATTTTTCATTTGCTGAATTATTAATACTTTTACGTGGAAAACTGGATTTTGTGTGATTATTGTAGGTAATTCTATGCTGTAATCATTCCAATTCCCAAGGAAAGATTCTTGAGAAATAATGCATGTAATAATCTTTGTGTTAGGTTTTGTTCCTTGTTAATAAATAGAAGCTTATGTTTTTAAAAATAATTGGTAAAATGAGTTAATTTTGTTAGGATTTTTGTTTTATATAAGTAAATATAATTATCTTTTAAATATTATCAAAGGAATTTTGTGTAACCGATTAGGTAATTTCTATTGTTTGGGAATGTCAACCATTGACTTAATATTGATTGGTGCATGGCGGGAAAATAGGTCGCTTTACGATTGGATTACGACACTAGTATCGCCTGATGTCGTGGGGCAATTGTAGACCAGGATTTACCGCGGGGATGTTAGGGGTTTGTTGGCTAGGAGCGGGTGCGCGGACGACATTCGCTCCTGGATCATCGATTGCAACAATTAGAATCGGTTCCAAAAAAAAAAAATGTAATAATAAGTGTAACATAGTTGTTTTGTTCTAAACCCATTAAAACTAAGTGAACAGTTTGAGTTTGTATTCATACAGTCTTCCGAACTAGAATAGTAACCCTTTGAGAGTGGTGACCGCTGAGGCTGCTGTTGTTCACATTTGCATACCTAAGTACCTACTCAATCTACTATCTACTTTCTTTTCAATTTAGCTTATATTACATTTATTGTTTTCTTTTTTTTAAATGTTTGGTGTAAATTGATGGCATGAAACACAGGTTTTCCATAAACCTAGATCAGGCAGGTCTACATTACAGTTAGAATTTAATGTAAATCTTATTTTTACTTTACTTTTTTGAATAAAAATTTTATTATTTATTTTTTATTTATTATTACTCGTACTTCTCCATCTAGGAAACGACCAAAAAAATAACTTGTTTTCAGTAATAGATAGATTACCTATTATCAGAATTTATTTAGTTGCGAATATCATAGATGTAAAAACCGGCTAAGTGCAAGTCGCACTCGCACAAAAATGGTTCCGTACCAAGGCAAAAAACGCGGGAAAAAAACTGCGTTTCTTGTTATTGATTAGATAACCTTATTTTATTTTTATTATTTGTTGTTATAGCGGCAATAGTAATACACACTCTGTGGAAAATTCACCTGTCTACTTATAATACACACTGTGGAAAATTCACCTGTCTACCAATTACGGTTCATTAGACAGCGGAGGCTTAGTAATCTTAGTAAGGTTCTGTCGTGCCGACGGAACCCTATTACTAAGCCTCAAAAAGAACTCTTAATTGCCACAGTGAAACAGACAAAGTAAAAACACGCACTGTCAATAATTATCTCCTACCTTTCGTGCAAACAGAATGTTCTCAGTTTACCGAGTATCTACAGACTATTTGAACAACCACAAAAAACAGGATTCCCTAACTCCGTTTATACTTCGTTTTACGTCACGAATTCGACACAATCTCGAATGGTCCTCTTTACCACCCTTATGGTGCCCATACATTGCTCGGTTTGAAGTTCGACATTCGATTTTACTGTCGAACGATAAACATACTGCAATAAAAAGAACATTTGACGATCGGGAAAAAAGTTGGTGCCCTTCGAGCAGTACCCCAAATCATTACTCCATTTTATTTGATCGGGCGTATGGCACAATTCGAGAAAATCTCTTTTACCAATTTGGTCCACCTCGAAATGTCGAAATGTTATTAAATACAATGTCGTATTGGGGAAACGGTAAATATTATGTTGCATGCCAGGAATACCATAACTTTATTGAAAAAATCGGTTGTCTGTAAAGTCGGTTTACTGACGATAGTTGAACGTGACAACGTCATAAGAAAATACTGATGGAATAGTTGCATTGCATTTGTTAATATTCGCTTGCACTTCAAGCCGCCATGGAACGCTACAGAGCGAGGCCGCGAGGTAACGCTACATGAGTCATGTTTTTTTGTGAGTGCAACCAGCTTCATCGATTTATTAGACGTTGTCACGTCAAAAAGAAAATACGTTTATTTGCGGTAAACACGACGCATAAAAAGAACACAAACACAAAAAAAGAAGTTGGGGGAAAACATGCGTCACATCCACGCAAACGGTCATCGCTCAGCATAATGCTAAGACCCTATACGAGACAGAGCCGCAGCACTGGTTTTCAGCGACAGCCGGCGTTGACGTGATAAAATGAAAAAATGTTGAGTGATGAAAAAGCTTTAACAAAGGTTAACGTCCATTCACCTTAATATGGCTAACACGATCAGATAAACTTAAGTTCAATATGTAGGTATACAGGGTGGCTGGGACATCGACGCGCAACCTTTTACCAAGAATTCAGCTCATGATTCTGGAACCCCATTCGTTTAAATTTTTCTGAGGTTATTAAAAAAAACGCTTTTCCTTACATTTTAACAGCGGAGGTGTCCATTCCATTTTTGTAGGAAACAGCAGTTTTTTAGGGTTCCGTACCTCAAAAGGAAAATACAGAACCCTTATAGGATCACTTTGTTATCCATCAATCCGTCCGTCCGTCTGTCTGTCAAGTCCCTTTATCTCCGGAACGCGTGGAGGTATCGAGTTGAAATTAAATCCAAATATTTAGGTCTACAGGGGACTGTAGACCTAAATATTTGGATTTAATTTCAAATTTTAATTTTAACTTAGGTATTTGATTTTTTCATAGCTTCAAGGGATTGAAGCTATGAAAAAATCAAATACCTAAGTTAACGTAAAAAATAGATACGGCCGTTTATGCCGCAAAAAACGTATATTTCGACAGTCTCAAGGGAATCAAAATTTATAAGGCACTTCCCGTTGACATAGAATCATGAAAATTGGCAAGAAGCTAGATCATGTAGCACCAGTAAAGGAAAAAAATTGGAAACCGTAACTTTGTAAGTACATTAAAAACAAAATCCCGTGATAAACTATTTCTAGGAGGTATGTAGTAACTTGATGTGCTGGCGTCTGTATACCTACTGAATTCATGGTAACTGGTTGTGCGTCGATGCTGCACCTGCTACCCTGTATTTTACTACTATACAACATATATATAACAATTCCTTTTTTTTTAACTTTAAGGACTTAACCTGACTGGCATATATATCTGTTTAGCACATCACGTCTAGCACCAGCACCTAGCTAGCTATCTAGCACCTCCGGAATATTTTATAAGAAAATGTGCCTCGTGTGAAAATTGAAAAGTCACCGATGCATAGTCGATCCTCATTTTTCTTTGAGCGAAAAAGAAAAGTTTGTTTGCCCTAAGAAAACCCTTAAGCACCACCATCTTTATAAAAAACCAGACGTTAACTGGACGTAGTTAAGCAGAAAGGACTCAATCCACACTTTGGTCAAAATTGAGTTAAGTATGCCATCGTACTCCTGAGGGTCGAATCTATCATGTAGTGAAAACCCTATTTTGAAAATGAACACGAAAACTAGTTTTCTCACTACCCTGACTCAACCCACAGTATGAAGAGCATACAAAATGTATTTGCTGAACGAACTCAGTCCGCTTGAATTGTTTCTGAGTAATGACATTTCCATGAGTATGTTCTTAAGGTCGATAAACCAGAATAAACTCAAACAGTTTGGATCTTTTCTAAGAATTAGTTTTGATTGGAAATATCATATTATCAAATAACTGAATCGACTCAAACAGGTTGGGTCGTTTCTGTGATATAGGTTTACTGACATAAAATATTTCGTTTTGTTTATCAGAAAGGACTCAATCCACAATACTTATGTCACTTTTGGTTTATGGGCGTTTGAAGTTTTAGCTGTAATTTCTCTGACCAAAAGTTACATTTTTTTAATGTTTGCCCTATATTATTAAGAAGATAGTTTATATTTTATTTTTCCATCAAAATAATGAAATATTGTGTAATAGATTTCGAGATATTAAGTGAAATGTGGGTTGAGTCCTTACAATTAAACTTACATTTGTAAAGACAGGTATTTTTTATTACTTTCTCAGAATGGACTCAAAACTACCCATCGACTAGAAAATACGTTATTAAAAAAAAAAAACAAGTATTATTATAAAAACGTTTAATAAATTTACCTTAATCATAAAGTTACCAAAATCACGTAAAAACGCCATAATTCAAATTTAAAGAATAGAAAAACCAGCGCAAAGATAAGTGTCAATTTCCCTCATCTTCCAAATCAAAGTCAAGAGTTGGCCCGTATCCATCAACATCCTCGTTGATACAGCTGTTCCCTTTAAGGTTATTTTAAAATGCGTGACAATCTTCGGGTTTTAAAGTAAACATAGATCTAAGATCTTCGAGCTTTGCTTGAGAAATGGCTTTTCCCTGGGGCCAAAGAACTTCAAAATCTTCTTCTGAAAATTGGATTGTAACCCCTTTGTTTTTTTTTTAACAAACCTATCTTTTGAATATCTCCACTCTCTGACGTCATAGTAATTAAGTAAGGATCTTCTTTTTTCAACAAAATTTGATTAGTTTTTAGCCAGTTTACTTTTTCTTCATTTGTACATAATATGTACAAATAAAGAAAAAGTATTTTGCGGTTAACTATATGGACGTAGTTAAGCAGAAAGGACTCAATCCACACTTTGGTCAAAATTGAGTTAAGTATGCCATCGTACTCCTGAGGGTCGAATCTATCATGTAGTGAAAACCCTATTTTGAAAATGAACACGAAAACTGGTTTTCTCACTACCCTGACTCAACCCACAGTATGAAGAGCATACAAAATGTATTTGCTGAATGGACTCAGTCCGCTTGAATTGTTTCTGAGTAATGACATTTCTATGAGTATGTTCTTAAGGTCGATAAACCAGAATAAACTCAAACAGTTTGGATCTTTTCTAAGAATTAGTTTTGATTGGAAATATCATATTATCAAATAACTGAATCGACTCAAACAGGTTGGGTCGTTTCTGTGATATAGGTTTACTGACATAAAATATTTCGTTTTGTTTATCAGAAAGGACTCAATCCACAATACTTATGTCACTTTTGGTTTATGGGCGTTTGAAGTTTTAGCTGTAATTTCTCTGACCAAAAGTTACATTTTTTTTTAATGTTTGCCCTATATTATTAAGAAGATTGTTTATATTTTATTTTTCCATCAAAATAACTATAAATTTTGCAATAGATTTTGAGATATTAAGTGAAATGTGGGTTGAGTCCTTACAATTTAAACTTAAGTTTGTAAAGACAGGTATTTTTTATTACTTTCTCAGAATGGACTCAAAACTACCCATCGACTAAAAATACGTTATTGAAAAAAAAACAAGTATTATTATAAAAAACGTTATATAAAAAATTGACCTTAATCATAAAGTTACCAAAATCACGTAAAAACGCCATAATTCAAATTTAAAGAATAGAAAAAACAGCGCAAAGATAAGTGCTCATATCAATTTCCCTCATCTTCCAAATCAAAGTCGAAGAGTTGGCCCGTATCCATCAACATCAAAGTAAACATAGATCTTAGATCTTCGAGCTTTGCTTGAGAAATGGCTTTTCCCTGGGGCCAAAGAACTTCAAAATCTTCTTCTGAAAATTGGATTATAACCCCTTTGTTTTTTTTTTTGACAAACCTATCTTTTGAATATCTCCACTATCTGACGTCATAGTAATTAAGTAAGGATCTTCTTTTTTCAACAAAATTTGATTAGTTTTTAGCCAGTTTACTTTTTCTTTATTTGTACATATTTTGCGGTTAACTATATTACTTAATAAATCTTATACTTGAAAAAAAACGGCCATTCCTTTTTGCCTAACAACATTGATTTCAGCAAGATTGAATGTGAGCTTAAGCATCACGAGCGTATTTACACCGTAGAAGAATATATGAATATCATAAAAATCAAAGAAATCTGTAAAAAGAAAAAACCCCTTAAAGTTACTAGAATGAAGAAGATTTTTTAAGTACAAAAAAATAGAAAAAAAAATAGTTAAACGCAAAATATGTACAAATAAAGAAAAAGTAAACTGGCTAACAACTAAACAAATTTTGTTGTAAAAAGAAGATCCATACTTAATTACTATGACGTCAGAGAGTGGAGATATTCAAAAGAAGATTTGTCAAAAAGAAACAAAGGGGTTACAATCCAATTTTCAGAAGAAGATTTTGAAGTTCTTTGGCCCCAGGGAAAAGCCATTCTTCAAGCAAAGCTCGAAGATCTTAGATCTATGTTTACTTTAATACCCGAAGATTGTTACGCATTTTATAATAACCTTAAAGGAAACAGCTGTATCAACGAGGATGTTGATGGATACGGGCCAACTCTCGACTTTGATTTGGAAGATGAGGGAAATTGATATGAGCACTTATCTTTGCGCTGTTTTTTCTATTCTTTAAATTTGAATTATGGCGTTTTTACGTGATTTTGTTAACTTTATGATTAAGGTCAATAATTATATAACGTTTTTTTATAATAATACTTGTTCTATTTTTTTTAATAGCATATTTTCTAGTCGATGGGTAGTTTTGAGTCCATTCTGAGAAAGTAATAAAAAATACCTGTCTTAACAAACTTGAATTTAATTGTAAGGACTCAACCCACATTTCACTTAATATCTCGAAATCTATTACAAAATACATCATTATTTTGATGGAAAGATAAAATATAAACTATCTTCTTAATAATATAGGGGAAACATTTAAAAAAAAATAACTTTTTGTTAGAGAAATTACAGCTAAAACTTCAAACGCCCATAACTCAAAAGTGACATATTGTGGATTGAGTCCTTTCTGCTTAACTACGTCCATATGTACTTAATAAATCTTATACTTGAAAAAAAAAACGGCCATTCCTTTTTGCCTAACGACACTGATTTCAGCAAGATTGAATGTGAGCTTAAGCATCACGAGCGTATTTACACCGTAGAAGAATATATGAATATCATAAAAATCAAAGACATCTGTAAAAAGAAAAAACCCCTTAAAGTTATTAGAATGAAGAAGATTTTTTAAGTACAAAAAAATAGAAAAAAAAAAACAGTTAAACGCAAAATATGTACAAATAAAAAAAAGTAAACTGGCTAACAACTAAACAAATTTTGTTGAAAAAAGAAGATCCATACTTAATTACTATGACGTCAGAGACTGGAGATATTCAAAAGAAGATTTGTCAAAAAGAAACAAAGGGGTTACAATCCAATTTTCAGAAGAAGATTTTGAAGTTATTTGGCCCCAGGGAAAAGCCATTCCTCAAGCAAAGCTCGAAGATCTTAGATCTATGTTTACTTTAATACCCGAAGATTGTCACGCATTTTATAATAACCTTAAAGGAAACAGCTGTATCAACGAGGATGTTGATGGATACGGGCCAACTCTCGACTTTGATTTGGAAGATGAGGGAAATTGATATGAGCACTTATCTTTGCGCTGTTTTTTTCTATTCTTTAAATTTGAATTATGGCGTTTTTACGTGATTTTGTTAACTTTATAATTAAGGTCAATAATTATATAACGTTTTTTATAATAATACTTGTTTTTTTTTTTAATAGCATATTTTCTAGTCGATGGGTAGTTTTGAGTCCATTCTGAGAAAGTAATAAAAAATACCTGTCTTAACAAACTTGAATTTAATTGTAAGGACTCAACCCACATTTCACTTAATATCTCGAAATCTATTACAAAATACATCATTATTTTGATGGAAAGATAAAATATAAACTATCTTCTTAATAATATAGGGGAAACATTTAAAAAAAATTAACTTTTTGTTAGAGAAATTACAGCTAAAACTTCAAACGCCCATAACTCAAAAGTGACATATTGTGGATTGAGTCCTTTCTGCTTAACTACGTCCATATGTACTTAATAAATCTTATACTTGAAAAAAAAAACGGCCATTCCTTTTTGCCTAACGACACTGATTTCAGCAAGATTGAATGTGAGCTTAAGCATCACGAGCGTATTTACACCGTAGAAGAATATATGAATATCATAAAAATCAAAGACATCTGTAAAAAGAAAAAACCCCTTAAAGTTATTAGAATGAAGAAGATTTTTTAAGTACAAAAAAATAGAAAAAAAAAAACAGTTAAACGCAAAATATGTACAAATAAAAAAAAGTAAACTGGCTAACAACTAAACAAATTTTGTTGAAAAAAGAAGATCCATACTTAATTACTATGACGTCAGAGACTGGAGATATTCAAAAGAAGATTTGTCAAAAAGAAACAAAGGGGTTACAATCCAATTTTCAGAAGAAGATTTTGAAGTTATTTGGCCCCAGGGAAAAGCCATTCCTCAAGCAAAGCTCGAAGATCTTAGATCTATGTTTACTTTAATACCCGAAGATTGTCACGCATTTTATAATAACCTTAAAGGAAACAGCTGTATCAACGAGGATGTTGATGGATACGGGCCAACTCTCGACTTTGATTTGGAAGATGAGGGAAATTGATATGAGCACTTATCTTTGCGCTGTTTTTTTCTATTCTTTAAATTTGAATTATGGCGTTTTTACGTGATTTTGTTAACTTTATAATTAAGGTCAATAATTATATAACGTTTTTTATAATAATACTTGTTTTTTTTTTTAATAGCATATTTTCTAGTCGATGGGTAGTTTTGAGTCCATTCTGAGAAAGTAATAAAAAATACCTGTCTTTACAAACTTGAGTTTAATTGTAAGGACTCAACCCACATTTCACTTAATATCTCGAAATCTATTACAAAATATTTCATTATTTTGATGGAAAAATAAAATATAAACTATCTTCTTAATAATATAGGGCAAACATTAAAAAAAATGTAACTTTTTGTTAGAGAAATTACAGCTAAAACTTCAAACGCCCATAACTCAAAAGTGACATATTGTGGATTGAGTCCTTTCTGCTTAACTACGTCCAACTATACAGGGGTTTGGAGTCCCTGAAAGATTTTCCATTATCATTCGGTTCCAGAATTTTTTCGGCTTTACATTTTGATGTTTAAATGTTTTTAAGCCTACTTATTCAGTACAATTTCTGTCTCACTTATAAGATTCAGATCATCGTCAATAACGGGTTAAAAAAATAGTGAATTAGAAAAACATCTTTCAACCATAGATCATTGCTGAATTCATTTTTAGATTTTTTTAAATTTTCGTACGATTTATATAGTTTCTACGTTTCAATCCGTAAAGTAAACAAGTTAATATCTACTAAGTAAAAAGTTATGAACAGTTTTATACGAAATACATCTATATTCCTTTAAATCCGTACCCGCACGAAAGTAAACTCCGGATTGGACAAACGGTATTTTTAAAACGCATAAAATATTCATACCGGTTTTTCATTTTCATTCAACAAATTAACATGAAGTAGGTATATTTTGTTAGGTAGCCTTTTAACAACTTTTAGAAATAACAAAGAATTATTCTCAATTATCACTCTTATATTTTTACTGATAATATTTGCATTGTTAGCTTCCCTAACACCAGTTAATAAATTATTTATTTGCTCATACACCTGACTATAAAATCGAATTAAACTTTTATCAAACTGTAGGTACTCTTAGCTCCTTTTTCACCAAAGCTGTGAACAACGTTAAAAGAAAATGGTACCTACTTGTATAACGGTATTTATTCAAATATGTAAAAAAGTGTTAGTACAGAGGTAAAAATTACTTACCGATCATTATTATCCGGCAGCGACTACGTTAATCCTTAATCCTTGTAAAAATACTTTCAAAAGTTTTTGTCACAGCGTAAACCAGGCAAATAAATGCCCAAGAAAAGCCAGGTAAATTAAATTTTTGATTCGATGCCCTTAGGTGTTAAAGGTAAAGGCGCAACCACTAAACTCAGCCCTTTGTGTTCAGCCAGAAGGGAATGGGTTAGGGAAGTTCGCGCGCTGAGTGCCCCGAACCGACTGAATCGTATCCGGGATGGCTTTTCCCGATTTTCCATGAAAGTACAACTTTGGGAAGGATGCCTCACTCGGATCTCTTGGGAGCTAAGTTAACCCCGCACAGCGCCATCTGTGTTTGATAAGCGTAAGCACGCAGTGACATCTGCAGTGTCTTGCGGAACTACATAGAGTGCGGGAGTGGAAAATACTACATACTCGAGCATGCAAATGCTGTAGCAGATTGATAAAGCTATCGATAGATGGCACTGTCTTAAGTTCTAAACTTAAGCATTCTTGTAAATGAATAAATCATAGCGAAGTTGGTGAAGTCGGGTAAAATGAGTTGGTTATCGTAGTTTTACACCAATAATTATTATAGTTTAACACCGTACATCGTAGTTGCCAATGACACATCAGCTTCAAGGTGCCTTTAATATAAAAACAGAACTGCAATCAACAAGGATGTCAACGAGTGCCAAATAGGTAGGTAGCTACTGGCGGAGTTTACGGTTTAGTCCAAACAAAATTATAAAAACTAGCTCTATCACGGATTATTAGGTATTTGAATTTTTTTATTATTATTGTAATAAAGTACCTACTTGCAAGGGGTGCAAATCGAATGTAGGTAGGTAAGTAGGTACCTACTTATATTTTGCCGCCCGGCTATGCCGAACCATGCAAACACGAAACAGTGTGTAGCACACCTAACAGTGTCTAAGTAACTCATTTCTCATCATCTTCATCTTAATTATGGCTTTCGATTGATTTCAGAAAAAAAAAACCTAATGTTCAACATGGTATTATTATCAAATGTAGATTATTTTCTGGATCATTCTCGATTGTTATTACAATAATATGATTTAGAATGTAGGATAGATAGGTATCTCCCCCCTGGCATCTGTACTCTCAAAGGAGTTCTACAGGGTTCAGTTCTTGGACCTGTCATATTTTTCGTCAATATTAACTAAGAAAAGCAGAAAAGGTTGATATTCGCAATTAGGCGTACCTAAACGAAACATAAAGTTCTATATTTTGGATAAACATCTCTTACATTGCATCATCATCATCATCATCAGCATACAGCAGTCCACTGCTCTGCACCTGCGAAGATCGTCACTCCACCTAACCTGAGGTTGCCTCGGTGAGGAGTAAATAAACTTTGAAAAAAAAAAACTTCTTTCTTTTATAGATATGATCATACCACTCGTTGCCACAGTACCTACCACTTGTAGTACTAAGAAACTTAGTAACTTTTATATACTTAAATAAAAACAGTTTAGCCCTGGCCCTTGGGACTTGGGTACTACAAGAACTTATTATAAGACAGTAATTTTCAAAGACGTCTGAGAGAGAGCTGAGAGCTGTTTCAAGAACCCATTCTTGAAACAGCTCTCAGCTCTCTCTCAGCTTGCTCTAGCTCTAATCATAGAATACATTGTATTCTATGATTAACCACTTGTTTCGGCTTTAATGTTGAAGTAAAATATTTTTTTATATAATAATTAATTATTATTATATTGTTATAAAATATCCTGTGCGTCACAACCACGTGACGGTGCGTGTGTGGAACGTTTATCAATTTAGTTAGGTACTTAATTTTTTTTTTAAATACCTACTCCATTACTTTACACCAATATGACAACCAGTCTTACCAAGGGTACCTATCATGTTACCCAGTAACTGTGTTGTGGAAGTCAGATAGGCAGTCGATCCATGTAAAGTACTGGTATTCAGGTGTATTTGGTTAGACTGGAAGCCGACCCCATCATATTTGGGTAGGTAATGGCTAGGCAGGTTGAGTTTATTAGAGATACTTCTCACGTTTTCTCATGCACTGATTTGTAAACCGACTATATTATATATAAAATATAATATTCTCATACGTCTTCCTAGATGTCTTAGTTACGTAGGTATTACTAGACCAACAGTTACTGAATTCTTAAGATTAGATAATATCTTAGAATATCAACTATTTGAAGTTTTTTTTCTCCGAAAGACGTCATTCGACTAGTGCCGCGATAATTAAATGCCATTTAAATAAATTGATTTCCGTCTACCAAGATTAGAATTATTATTATTTTTAGTTTTTTTAGTTTTTCAAGGCGTCACTGTCTACCATTAACGTGATCAATATCAGCTTGCAAATTGCAATATTCAGATTATTACTTTTACTTAGCAGGTGGGTTTCTTCGAAGGCGGCGTTCTGTAGTTTCTACATACTCCCATGGGATGAAGGCGTGAGTTTGTGTATGTATATGTGTTCTTTTTTGGGTTCCGTACCTCAAAAGGAAAAATGGAACCCTTATAGGATCACTTTGTTGTCTGTCTGTCTGTCAAGACCCTTTATCTCGGGAACGCGTGGAGGTATCGAGTTGGAATTAAAACATATACTCAGGTTTACAGTACCTTGAAGCTGTAAAAAAAATCAAACTTCTAAGTTAACGTAAAAAAAATTAGACCGTTTATGCCGCAAAAAACGTATATTTCAACACCCTCAAGGGAATCAAAATTTATAGGGTACTTGCCGTTGACCTAGAATCATGAAATTTGGCAAGAAGCAAGGTAAAGTAACACAAATAAAGGGAAAAATCCGAAAGCCGTAAATTTGTAGTTCAAAAAAATCCCGCGATAAACTATTTACATACCTACAAATTTGTACGGAACCCTCGATGCGCGAATCCGACTCGTGCTTTTCCGGTTTTTTTATTTTTATTAGTAACCACTTGAGGTTAGTAATGACATTATGTTTTATATTTAAATCTTCTAAAAAGAGGACATTATATTTCCATAAACACTTTGAATGAAATTGAAATTTGGAACAGCAGAGGTCTTTGTTTTATTGAAGCCAAGAAAACAAAGATTTCAACCGATCTATTCTGTAAATATCTCACCGTGTAAACTTAGGTGAAGTGAGCTGTCAATAGTGTCAATCCCTAGCATCAGGAGGAATGACAGCTCACTTCAAACTCACTTCACCTAAGGTTTCACGGTGAGATTGGTACAGAATAGTCAGGCACTAACTGAAAAAAAACTACTTTCTTTTACTAAGGTTAGATTAATTTACCTTCTGAATAAAAAAAATAATATGTTCATAAGGTGCCTTGTTTTTTGATGTTTCTCGGGATCCTGGGGTCTCGGACCTTTGGAAGGCGTGCGAGGCAGGCCGAAGCCAACTAGCAGAGGTCCGTTAGACGCTTTTAATGAAATAAGGCACCAACCGACGATTGTCTCTGTTTGCACTATGCAAGTGCATAAGTGGTGTAGGACTATTGCAGGATATGGATACAAAGATATTGGATTATGGTTTGAGTGGCTAAAGTGAACTGGTTATTTAGGACTATGGAAATTCTATACCCCTGCCTGACCAATGTTTTATATACCTAAATTACACAGATAAATGGCAGGGGGTGACTTGCACACTCAATTAATGGGCTCCCGAAAACGGCCGCTAGCACATAGTGTCGTAGCGACAAAGGGGCAACATGTCCTGAAGTGCTTATGAGAAGTGGAGAGGTATTCCACGGCTATCAGGACAATTCCGGAAGTACGGTCAAGGTGACCAGCATCTTACTGGAATAATTCCTTCCCCCGAGCACGTTTGCTCTTGCAAATCTCCACTCAAGCCGGCCAATAAAGGCAAGAATGAGGTGGGAGCTCTGTTCCTGATCACTGTTCACTCCAGCCCGCCAATAAAGGCAAGCCAGAGGTGAGGAACAAGACTTCTCCCGGGAGATAGGGTCCGTGGGGTCGCTACTGCCCAACAGCTCGCCAGATGCTGCTCTGCAGGTTTCTGTATCTCTCCTGGTCTGGTTCCTCAACCTAAGACCTATTCCGGCAAAGTAAACTTTTCCGGCACAGGCCTAGCCCGCAAGCTCCACCACGACGTCAACGTAGAGTTTTTTATTATTATAAGGTGCATTATTATTAGAAACAGAAAAAAAAAACTATCAAATTTAATTGAAAACCGCCCACTTGCACTCGATAGACGCAAGTGTCGAAGTTGCCAAATGTACTCTTAGAACAATAACACGCATCAAATATTTGTCTCGAGTATTTATTTTATTTTTAGCCTGTTCTGTCTTATGTCTGTTGACGCACAGGCTTTCCTTCATATTATTGTCTTCAATCAATCGTGTGCTAGCGTTTTCAGTTTTCAATTGATGCTTCCATTTCAACCTTCATTTTTCTCTTGGTGGTCCCATGGTGGTTTGTTTAGAAAGAATTAAAATATTAAAATTAATCAAAGAATAGAAACTGGTCGAATTAGGAGAATTAATCACCATCATCAGATCTGCTGATTAATCTACTGCAGTTAATCATAGGTTTTATGCTGTTTCGAGAAAATCATCATCATCATTTCAGACGAAAGACGTCCACTTCTGGGCGTAGGCCTCCCTCAAGCACCGTCACTTTCACGTCACCGTAACGACCGGTTCTGTGCTTCCTGCATCCATTTGGTTCCTGCGGCCTTCACAAGGTCATCGATCCACCTTGTAGGAAGCTTTCTAGCTCTACGTCTGCCGGTACGCGGTCACCAATCCAGAACCACCAACAATCATCAACCAATCAAAAACCAAAACCAACCAATCACCACCAACCAACAACCAATCAATCAACCAATCATCGACCAATCTGTTCAGCCGATAAGTAGGCTGCTACAGCAATAGCTGTGAACAGAGTCAACTTCTAGCTCTATAGTTGCTGGCTTGACAACGTTCCAGCAATAGTAAACCACATACCTACACATCATTTTAGAACATTATACATTAGACGTAAAAATAAATAAAACCTTTTTTTATTTTTGTTTTATTTTATGCATTAGACGTATGTTACGAGTATGTGACTACACACTCTACTGATCGCCTACGTAGCTCTGAATAGCGTGAAACATAGTCCGCGCTTAAAAATAGGTACCGCATCGTCAGCATAAAACGCTCGAACGACGGAAATGTAATTAGGCTTAAGATTTCAACATTCACTTTTGTATCTAGGCTCCTTCAAACAGGCGCGACACGCGATAAAATCGCGCGCGACTCTAAGGCACCGCAAGTCGCGCAACGAGTGGTGCCTTAGTGTCGCGCGCGATTTTATCGCGTGTCGCGCCTGTTTGTATGAGCCTTCTATCGTACAACAATTGGCATGTTAATTAGAATATTAAGTTTTCTATTAAATTCATTTAAGTAAATTTGTTTTTTTTTTGTAATCTCTTGCGCCCGTCGTACTTATTTGCCACAGCCAGAGGATACTCGCGGGTCGGGTCACGATATTACAGGAACAGCCGGTCGAATCTGTAAAAGTCTCACCGTCTCAATAACTTAGGTGAAGTGAGTTTGTTTTTGCTAGGAATTGACACTATTGACAGCTCACTCCACGCTCACTTCACCTAAGTTTTCACGGTGAGATTTTTACAGAATAGCACCGCAGTATCGAACTGTACGGGGACGCGAGCCGCCCGGGTTAGCTATCAAGCACGATCGGGTATCCTGCCGTCATAACGAAAAAGAGCACAACTAACATTCTTTCCAAAAATGAGTTAAATACATATTCGGAATCAAAAAAAAGGCGCATCTGCCAGTTTTTTTTATAAATTTCTATGAGAAAGATCTTTAGAGTTACTTTAAACTAAAAGGGCACAATTACACCATTTTTCACATTAAGATACGGAAAAAAGACTCATTTGACTTTGATTACGATGAAAGGTCACAATTTTTTTATTATTTGGTAAAATAAAAAGGCCCATCTGGTCCATATTAAGAATAAAAGGCATATATGAGTCAAATGTGCCTATTCTTTTTAATTTTCACCCACAAAACAATGAGTTTAAAAGAAAAGACACAAATAGTCAGACGTGCCTTTCTTAACTAGTATTCTGCTAATAAATAATTTTGACACAATTAAAATCGAATTTGACAATCGTCACTCCACGTGGCACTTGTTTGCCCTCACTTTTGTATGGAAAATATGAAAAATTATTACATACAACTTGGGTTTTAGGGGTTTATGGTTTTCATAGAGGGGGTCGAAATTTTAATTATTTTTGCGATAGGACACATCATTTTCAAAATAAGCAAAAGAAAAAAGATACAGTACTGTATGCGCTACTGAATGGGTCGCACACACCTTGGATGTTATCTTGAATGATAAGTCACGGATAGCCAAAGATGATGGTTTATTGAGTACATTTAACTACCACGTAACTAATGCTTTAAGAATGCTTTGTGAATGAGTACTGACTATGAACGCTGACCGTATAAGTACTGTCGCATTACACTATAATTTGTGCAAGGCGACAGAAAAGTGCTGATCTCTGCAATGCGCGCGTGCCATGTACGACACAATCATGACTCGTACAAGTACTGTTTTTGCACCTGAAGTCGAGGTCTTGGTGTGAATCTTAGTTCATGACAACTAATTTTATTTCACACCTTTTTAATCGCGATTAAAAATAGTCAGATTTAGTTCGACATTTGTGACAAGAGAATCGGCACCATTGTTTAAAAAATAAAACTTACACTTGAATACTTTTTATGTAACCCGAACAACTTTTAAAGAATTGAGTTTATAAGTAGGTATAGTATCTAAAACTAATTCATTGCAACTTTTGAAGTATTTTATTATTATTAAAAGCCAAATGTGCCTGTTAATTGTAATATTTTCTATTTTTACATCAATTACTAGGAACAAAGGGCATATTTGGTAATTTATGACTTTTATACTTAATAATCATATTTTTACATAATTATTTCACTAAGTTGAAAGAGAAAATGTTGATTATTTAATAATAGTGAAATAAATAAATTATTATTATTAAACCTATTTGTAAGAATCATGTAAATATAACTACATTCATTAACAATTTTCTTATAAAACAACTATTTGTATATTTTTTTGCCGAAAACCAGTAAAATATTCCAAACTCAATTTACTTAAAATTTTTCAATATGATAGTTGACACTTTACATTACGACGGCAGTATCCTTAACCTACGGCAGGCGCATCGGGACGTATCTAGACATCGATACAGCAAAGAGACCAGAGAACCTAAATCATTAACACAACAGACACTGGAAAAACCCCGTTTCTATTTATAAACCGGAGCAAAACTCAATAAAACAATTTTGCTAAAAAAAGGGGCTACATCCAAATGACCAGCAATAAATCTGAACAGTTTGCCCGAAGAAATATTAATCATAGCGTACGAGTGATATAAATGATGAAGTGCTGGAAATATGTGATTTCCTACTTCCTCCTGAGTAGGGGAACGAGATCATGGGACAGTGGAAGGAAAGTGGGCATCATAAATGACGTAGATTGGTAAAGGTTGATTGCACAAGAGTAGGTAGTTTCAGGGCCGTCTTTACCCGGGGGTGCAAGGGGTGCGCGGCACCCAGGCGCAAGGTCTTTGGGGGCGCAAGCCGATCAGGTCATTACTAATCACTCATTATAACCGCAACACTCCAGCGCTGTAATCGCACGTCACCGCCTCGAAAAAATCCCTTGGAAAAAATTTGTGAAAATCATCTTAAAAATGGAGCACAAAAATTAAGTTAAATTTATTTTTGTTACCAAGGGGGGCGGAAGCTGATTTTCGCACCTCGGCGCCCAATATGGTTAAGACGGCCCTGGGTAGTTTACTTTGAAAATGATGAAACTATACCAGCCAGTATTAGTTTTTGGATAACTTAAAATAACTTAAAACAAAGAAGATTGTTTTATTATTTCACAGTCAAGTTGGTTTACAGCAGCTTGATGTTAAAATAGACAGACCACAGTAACATAATTCCAACCAAGTATCATTAATGTTTACAAAATGAATACCCGTCAAACTCAAATCGCTCTCAAAACACTAAAATTACATACATGGAAAGAACTTAAAAGATTTATTACAGCAAAAATTTAAATATTCTTGTTTCATTCGGGAACCAAACCCGCGAGTCGCAACACTCGCAACCTGTACCGCAATTTAACCGTTCAACCTCTTTGCGAATCGAACCTTCGAGTTATAAAACTTTTACCGAAAATCCTTCACGACCTAAATATGTATGTATCTATAGTAAAAAGTTTCCACGAAGGTTTTTCTTTGAGAACCTCACAAGTGTACCCAGTTAATCTTCTGTAATGACCATTTCAACTGTTTAATTGTAACCGGTAAGGCTTCTGTGAAAATGTAGCTAAGTAATAACAGCTGCACCGGTCGATTGATCAGGTTAAGCTACGCTTGCCGCGGTTGGTCCGTGGATGGGTGACCATCTTCATATACCAAGACCCCTCCGTGCCTCGGAAAGCACGTTAAGCCGTTGGTCCTGGCTTTACTAGAATTTAAAGTATATTATATTATTTGTCTGCCGGGTCAGCGAGATTGTCCGAAAGGGTTACCGCTGGCCCGGAACACAAAGGGCTAAGGAAGGAACACGGGTGGGTTTAAGTCAGTAAGAATCTGACACTCCCTTCCGCTCCACCCAGAGCGGGAGGGGGGTCATTTGATGATTTGCCATCCTGAAAAAAAAACGTATATTATTTGTTATAATCATGATATATACCTGACCTATAAAATATAAGCTTAGTTACCTATATTAATTTATTGACGTGCGAGTATAACATTGACACTAGGTTAGAGTAGAATCATCAAGAAACAACATTTTTACTGGGGCGTTGCCTGAGGTAGCTGCGCGGTACGGGAGGGGTGATAGTTGTCACAAGTCGAATATTGAAAGGGGTGTGATAGTTCTCAAAGACGAATCACTAAGCTCTCGCATCACGTCACCACACCCCTCCCGCACCGCGCTGCTACCACAGGCAACGTCTCAGTTTATCGGACAGCCTATAAATGAGCTATTTATAAAACATAATCGCCTACCTCAAATTATGTTAAAGTGTCTGAGGCCCCCAATTTAACCAAGAATTTAGTTTTTTAAATTCATATTATATGGATTGTGGATTAAGGCCCACTCCCTCTCACCAAGAGAAGGCCTGTGTCCCAGCAGTGGGAACGATTACGATTGCGATGATTATATAACTTTTTGTGACAGTAAAACGACGTCTGTAAGTTACCATTTTTGTAAGAATACTTCATTATAAGCCTACAGGGGTCCACTACTGGATAAAGGCCTCTCTAAGTAATTGCACACCGTTCAGCTCGATTCTCGGCAACTCTCGTCCAGCTGCTACCAGCCACCCTGCGAAGGTCGTCGCTCCACCTAGCCTGTGGGCGTCCTACCTTCCCTTTGTCGATTCGCAGTCTCTCCACTCAAGAACACCTCTACTCAACATGACCGGTGAGAATTCTTAACTACTCTTAATTAAAGATCAATTCACTTTTACGAATATTTCACAAGTTAACTAACATCCAGATATAATATGCAAATTAAATAATACATACGCATTATTATTGTGTTGTGAATAACGGTAACTTGCCTTGAAATTAAACTATTAATTAATTTCTAGGTTAATTTGGACCTCAGACACTAATGCACCATTTGAGGTAGGTAATGTTTTATTCATATCGTAAATAACGTAGCTTGGGTTATTTACAGCTATTTAAAAGCTGGTAAATAGCTCAAGTTTAACCAGAAAGGCAATTCTCGTAATTTTAAGAACGTTCACAGTCTGGGGGCCTAAAAAGGCTACTTTGGCAGAATCATAAAAGGATAACATTATGATTCATAATTTTACTGTTAACTGTTAAGTTAATTGTATCAAATCCCATTGGTGAAGGATTTTTGAGTTATTTATTTTTGCCTGTGCTAAAATACTAATCAATCCAATCCAAATCCAATCCCAATTTCTTTGATTATATCTACGTAGTGCAGCGAAAAAAAAGAAACATATTCTGTCTTCGCCATATTATGATTCAGAATGTTATCCTTTCATGATTCTGCCAAAATGGCCATTTTAGGCCCCCTGATCTCAGTCTCAATCTGTCAAAAATAACTCTAATTTCCCTACATTTTTGACAAGTTTTTGACATTGACTGTAGCTGAGATGACATTGCGACTAGATTTTTAACGTTATAATTACGGGAATTAATTAGCCTTCTGATGTATTTGAATTCAGGTAGTTAACTACCTGTGACTCTGTGACAAACAGAACCTTCAAACCAATACTAGTAACAATAATACAACAATTTCTGTAGACGCTTATGAAATAATTATAATTTTCGGGAATCAATCTTAAAGGCTACGAAGTTTTTGGGGTAGGTGCTACGAGCTACGCCGCGTAGCAGCAGAGACTTAAGTTCAATAAATACATGGGATTTTTTAGGTTAGTTACCGTTATTTATAATTATTAATCATTCATTTTAACTAGACTTTTGGGTTTTTGGGTAATAGCTACGTATGTATGTAGTACAACCGCGTAGTAGTATAACCATAATAACGTTAGGTATCTGACACTTTTTTTTTGTAGACCTTACTAAACTGTAAAAAATGTTTTGACCGATTTTTATTTTTAAAAACCCCACTCCAAAAAAAATTGTACTGCTACGATCGCGTAATAGGTCTTGCAGGTAGTTACTTCAACTAATTAATTACTAGTTTTCTAAGTAAACTAAGCATTGGTAGGTAAAAGTACTTTTGCTTGTGGCTAAGTCATAACAGCCGCACGAGTCGATCAATCAAGTTACGCTACGCTTGCCACGGTTGGCCCGTGGATGGGTGACCATCTTTACATAACAAGACCCCTCCGTGCCTCGGAAAGCACGTTAAGCTGTTGGTCCCAGCTGTCATTCGTGGATCTTTGAATCTTTGACAGTCGTTACGGGTAGTCAGAAGTCCGAAAGTCTGACAACCTGTCTTACCAAGGGGTATCGTATTACTCAGGAACTGGGAACCCAGGAACTGGGTTGTGGAGGTCAGATAGGCAGTTGCTCCATGTAAAATACTGGTATTCAGCTGCATCCGGTTAGACTGGAAGCTGACCCCAATGGAGTTGGCAAAAGGCTATGCAGGTGATGATGGTAAGAAAAGTAATTTATTTACAAATTTCAATACGTTACATCAGTGAGGTCTCGACCCCTGAATTAGGAACTCAAACTCAAAGCATTTATTTCAATTAACAGGCACTTTTGGATTGTCAAGAAGTCGGTCAGTCAGAAAATATGAAGTTGCCCACTCCAAAGCGTAGGTACCTATGGAGAAGAACGGGAAGAAACTCCGTGGACACTCTTTTAAATAATATTTTTACAAAAATATTAGTTACATCATTAATGTTTTTTTTAGAATTTAATTAGATGTGAGAACAATGTAAAATAGACGTACGCGTTAAAAGCGTCCTATATGACTGGAGTTGAGGATTCTTCAGTTACACGGATCACATGAGTTAGGCTTGGACTAAATACAATTTAGTGAATTTTTCAAAAATACCTGCCAACATATGCTATTAATTGAAAACTTTCAAAATCTCATCTCAGCGACAATTTATAACAAAAACTTGTCAAAAGTGGAGGGAAATTATTAATTATTAAATAAATTATTAAGATTTTAACATAATAAGTTTGGGTGCGAACATTCTTAAAAACAGGGAATTGCCTCTCTGAATGACATTGTCAGTATCGTACTTCGTAGCTGCGTAGGGGTAATTAGGGAAGTTACCCCTACGCAGCTACGAAGTCCCCTACGCGGCTACGTCGTAGCTGCGTAGTGCGCGCGTAGCCCTTTGAAAGTTGGAATTTCTTTTTTCTTTGCAAATATTTTTACGTTGCTACGTCTTTTTGTTTTTATTTTGCCACCGTCTTTCAATATATCTACACTAATATTATAAAGAGGTAGGGAGTAATCGTCAGAGCTACTGATCCGATTCAAAAAATTCTTTCACTAATTGGAAGCTACAGTATTGCCCAGTTTCAAAGGATATATGATAATTATGTAAGTTTTTGTTTTAAAACAACTAATTTCACAGAACAGGGCAGAAGCTAGCATTACAATAAAAACCTTCTCCATGAAAAAATACATTAGCAAATGTGCCAACTTTCTTAGTGGTCGGTCAAACGGTGTTGTAGTTTATCAATCTCAAAAATCCTTAGATTAGATAAAGTTACTAATAGAAATGGTCGTTTAGAATATTTTTCATAGCCCTTTTACGAACTGGCATAAGCTTTCAGATCTTCCGAGGGAAAGATCTCCGGTATATTGAAGGGTTTTCGAGGACACAAGTCTAGCGGCACTAATGTGGCACTAGCAGTGGTTACTCGACGCTACACTAGAGGTGTGAACTGTGAAGTCGTCTCACTATTTCCATTATTAAAATATTTTTCGATCATATCCATTTACTATGATAATTTTCAGTAGTTTCTTAATTACTTATTTTTTTCTTTTTTGTTTAATGAGTGATGCACATTTAAAATATTAAATTATATTTATTTTATTATTTTTTCCTACTTGTTATTAGCATGTTATTTTAAATCCTGTGACTCTATTGAGTCAATGTGACACTTAGTTAAGTAACTGGAATAGTTAGAAATTACTATTACCTACTAATTAAATCATTTTAATTAAGTTCACGAGTCATCGTCAAAGTTATCATAGTTCATGCGTCAGGCAGGTTAAGTAAGAAATGAATGTGTCAAATGGAAATATACAAGTTCCAATTATCTAGGCTATAATTACTTACCTAATACCTACTTTTGTTAATGTAACGTGATATACCTAGATGTTTACTCGCTATAAGTACTAACTACATAGATATTCATTAATTTCCAACGAGGCGGCTGTACACGTGTAAATAATTGTATGTAAACAATGAAGCATGCAGCGGCTGCCTGATAGTATACACGCGCTGCATGGTACAATCTCACACCAGAAGCAAGTATGAGTGAAGTACAGGCCTATGGTGTGCTGCTGGCTGAACTGAAGCTGAAAAAAGTTTTCTTTTAAAGTTTGAAGTTGTGTGAAGATGCGTGGACAGCGGAGTGGCGAGTGCGTCCGAGATGGCGGGCGCGCGCGGTCATACGACGCCACTTCTCTCTATCAGCGCCCTCCGCCGCCCTCCTCTCCGCACGCGGCGCCCGCTGAGCGGAATTTGCACAAGCGGCGCGCCTCGCGACGCGGTTCAGTGTACGTGCGACCGCTCGCGGCCGAGGACGAATTGCCGCGTCACGCGCACTGCTCTGCTTATTACGCAGTTAAAACTATCGCTGACCGCGTGGACTCGCGTCAAACAACTTTTAGTGACTCCCCACTTGTTATATGCCCCAATTATCCACATAACACGTGAATTAACCCCCCATAGACCCAGTGATAACTCTTATCAGTGTGGAAAAGTTACAAAGTGTATACCCAACTAGGAAGGACGTCCGAATTTGGGAATTCTTGGGGACTTTCGACGCCGCTGACTACTTAAGAGGATAGTTTACCCGTTGTTGGCCGATTCGAGCCACGTTACAAGGTTATCGCGTCTCTAGCCCGCCAGTGATGAATTGGAAAATCGGCGCGTAGTCGCTCACGTGGTGTGCGCCCCGCCCCCGCCTCGCCCGCGCTTATATTTAGCGAAAATCGCCTCTCGGGAGCGGCCCGACGGCCGACGCTCGCTGTTTATGAACATTAGCGAGACGCCACATGTTATTGGCTTCGAATAACAGAACCGATAAGCAGAAGACAGATAACCTCTGCGGATCGCGATCTGGGTCCGAAACTTCTGGAACTAGAAAGAAATCGGTAAAAAAAATCAGAAAAGAGAGCGCACTGAGATGCTAACGGCCGGTATCGGCACGCGCCGGTGAGCGCTCATTCCGACACACCTACCGAAAAATTCCACTGTTCGAGATAAAGTGGGCAACATGTCTATACAGGGGAGCGGTGGTTACCAGAGCCCGTGGTCGTCTCAGGGAGGGCACTCGGAGTTGGACGGCACGATTGAATTGGAACCTTTGGGCGAGCTGACAGAGGTCGGTTTCGAGCCACAGACGCGCGCGCGGTCCAACACGTGGCCGCTGCCAAGGCCAGACAACTACGTCGAAGCGGCTGACGACACCGGCTCCAAGAAGAACTCCAATCAGAATCTGAGTGGTAAATACCATTTGTCCAATGAAGCGATAGTAGTAAGGTCGCAGTCGCGATACGCGCTGTTATTTAGGTCGGTCCACGTAGGTAGTCCGCTCACTCCTCGAGTAAAATTCCAATAAAAAACAAAAGCGTATCATGTACCTACGCTGATACGAATAAAAAATAACAAACTTTGTTTACCTGCAGAATCACTGATGTAGGTAGGTACTTATGACCGTATATTAAATCGGTGCACCTACCTCCACTTGCCACGCGTTTGAGATTCCTTCAATTACTTACAGCTATGTATGTATACAAATAAGTCGCAAAAACAATGATATCGAAATTGTTTGCGCAGCACAAAATCTACAAATGATAGCATACATAAGGCATACATGCATGAAATTCAGTCGGTTTACGACGCAGGCAGTAGGCAAGTAGGGTGACACCGTGAATTGAAGAATTTGTAATATATTTTTTTTTATATATTTTTAATTCAAAATGCTTTTAACGTTTTGCTACATTAAAAAAAAAATCTTTACTTAGAGTAATTCCTAGACTAAATTAACGACTTTTTAAAAATTTATATGACGATTTGTTTCCAATGTTTTGTTGTTAGTTATAGTAAGTACTTTTTAATCATAATATAACCAACGAAGAAAAATAACGCTATTGGTTATAAATAAGGTAAGGCATTACCTAAATTGATCGACATATTTATAAGTTTTCATAAGAAACTCACACAAACATACTAGTATAATTTACAAGAACACATGGATGTATTCTAATTACAATAATAAATATTACTAACGGGTAAGGAAAACAATGAAATATTATGAAAACCATAAAGAGTAGGTACCTACCTCGCACTGTTTATATACCTACTTTCGAGTGTATGAAAAATAATAAAAGGCAAGATTTGTTTAAAAATACTAACGGTATCAATAGAAAAATCAACAATACGAATACGTTAATTAGGTACGAAAAATAATTACGTTAAATATAGGTAAATACATAAATTAATGCGAAAGCGGTAGCCTGCGAAATTAAAATTTGCTTAAATTTATTGCAATTTGCTGAATGATTCGCGACCGTAACAAATATGTATTTTCAGAATTATAGGTAATCATTAAAGTCATCAACACAACTCTCTAAGACCAAGTAATTCTATTGAATGACTATTTCATGAAATCTTGACATTTAGGATTATACTAACTTAAGAAGCTGTATTACTGATTCTAATGATTATAATTCTGTAAATTCATATTTGTTGCAGTCGCGAATTATATTTTAATTAACGTACACCCAGACACTGAGTTGCAAATTGCAAAAATCGTAAGAAAATTTGAATTCCGCGGGCTACCTTAGCGCTTCCCCCTTTATACAAACCCTCACAACTTTTCCGTTACACTGAAAAGAAACTTTTAAAATAATTATTATTCTTATACTTACTAGCTTCTGCCCGCGTCTGCTATTTGTATGCCAAATTTCATCCAAATCCGTTCAGCCGTTTTTGAGTAAATATTTGTTTAAGTAACAAACATCCAAACTTTCGCATTTATAATGTTAGCAAGATATAGTAGGATTAATTTATTTCTCACTTTACTGTAATTTTCAGGATATCAAGTTGCTCTAGGTATTGTTTTTTCAATTATTTTACCTGACAATGGCTCTTAATGTCCAGAATCATAATTACGATTTTATTATTGAATTTATTATTGAATTTATTATATGCTATAATTATAAATTGTAACAATGTAAATAATTAAAGTCAATAATCAATAAAAAGAGATTGTACTACGAACTACCTTTAGCCAAGTTAAACATTATAGAGGAAATGCAATAAATTAGGGGTTTATTAATAAACGATAATTAAAGTTAAACGTTTATGAATAAAAGGGATAGTGCGTAAAATAGTAGTCATAAAAATACAGTATTACCACCACCTAGGCACCTAATTTATATAAATACAAAAAGTATCGGCAAAATTGTCTACAGTACCTAGGTACTACAAATAATATAAACTTTTCAAGTCAAATGTAGACTGTGCATTTTTCAATACATTTTTAATAAAAATGTTCATTTTCAGAACAAGAAAAAGTAGCTAGATATTTTAGCGTTCGCGAATTTTTGCCAAAAATGTAAATAGATGTGAATTAATGGAAAAATAACATTAATTCCTACACAATAAAGTTCAGTTTACGCTACAACTTTAAACATTTTTATAACTTTTTCAATAGTGCTAGTTGCTCTAAAATCAACTTGATTATCATTGAAATAAACAACTTGAAATAGGGTGGGGCTTTTACTATAAATGCAATTACAAAAAAATAAAACCCGGGCAAAGACATTTTGCACCAACCCCAAATTAATTGGGACAAGGGCTAGAGTATTATAATGAAGACCCCAGAATTAATAATTTGAAGGAAATTCCTGAAAATTATCTCATTAAATGGTGTTTAAAAACCTAACATAACTTCGATGGTCAAATATTTAATGAATGCACATGGTGTGCACACCTACCTACATTCATGAAATGTTTTATTTATGTATTTGACACTGCAATACACTTGCTCTTTACCGACACGTGGCAAATATATAAATGCATAATTACTCGAGGCTAGCGTAAATTCTTTATTTTGCCGTATTGTTCACGTGTTCGCATTGACAAGTGCTAAAATGCCAGCAATCGTTGGATTAATAAGTAAATTGCTTTTTGTGCACACTTAAAAACAAATAAATTGGTGCAGACTGTTATTTAATAAACTGAATTGTTTTATCATCACATCAAAGGGGTTTATTTATAAACGATGATTAAAGTTAAATGACTTTTTTAAACGTCAAAAATGCACACGCACGTTAAACAGTAGCTAATCTCTACTTAACACTAAGCGACGTTTAACGTCTAAGTTTAGTGTAGATAATAATAAATTGACATATTTAAGTTAATGTAAGTATACAATGTATACAAAAAAAAAACATCAAATAATGATTAAGTAGATTAAATTTTATGAATAAATTACATGGTTATTTTGATGTCGCTACTTCAATTGTATCACTACAACCGTTTGTTTACCCTACTTATCGTATCAAGCTGCTAGCTTTGATCACGCACCTACCGCACCTCCTAAAAGTACTTTGACATTAAGAGGTTGTTGCACCCGAATTTTCTTGACATTGTTTTAATATAAAGTCAGCGTATCGCAGTCCACTGCTGGACATAGGCCTCTCTTAGGGTGCGCCACAACACCCTGTCCTCCGCCTTCCGTATTTTGTCTGTCCCAGCCACCGTCTTTAGGTCGTTCGTCCATCTAACTGGGGGGCGTCCCACACTACGCTTGCCGATACGCGTTCTCCACTCCAGGACTCGTCTGCTCCACCGGTCAACGGTCCTTTGACAAACATGGCCAGCCCACTGTCACTTCAGCTTGCTTACTCTGCAAGCTATGTCGATAACTCCGGTTCTTTCCCGGATAATTTAATTCCTGATTTTATCCTTGAAAGAGATATGAGAGATATGCAGTACCTATACGTCGCTCAACGAGCTATGGAGCGGTATATGCTCGGAGTTTCTTTGAAAGATAAAATCAAAAATGAAGTTATCCGATGGTCTGTGGAGCAAACGAGTCCTGGAGTGGAGACCGCGTATCGGCAAGCGTAGTGTGGGACGCCCCCCAGCTGGATGAACTGACGACCTTGAAAAGGTGGCTGGGACCGACTGGATGGTACAAACCTGGGAGAGGCTTATGTCCAGCAGTGGACGATAGGCTGAGTTATTGCCATTTTGTCCAAATGCGGTTTATTTTAATAACCTTGTATTTCCATGTAAAACCACCATTACGGGAAATGATTATTGGTGTGGTTTACCTTTCTAACTAAACCCAACTCAACTGGATTTTGTTCCGTCGATAGCGCATTTTGACGTAAGCCAGGGTTGTCATTAATGGCCAGTAAATAAACATAAAATAATTCAAGTGTTTGTTACTGTTTTAACTTACGTCATTGTCACGCACTTGTGGGAATTTGTCACGTCATTTGATTGACGATCCACGCGTTTACTGGATTCAGTAACTGGGTTTATTAATAAAAATAAACTAAGGTGACCTGATTTTGTCGTATTTTTAACCGACTTCAAAAAAGGAGGTTTTGTATTTTTTATAAAACATTTTATATCGTAAAAACGAATCAATCGTAGATCAATAAGTACATTCAGGAATTTCTTTTAAATTATTTTCAATAATTAGTCGATTCAACTAGGCACTATACGATTTTCTAGTTCTTACTTAGATTTCGTACTTAGTACATACTGTAACATCTAATCCGATAACTTATATAAATACAAACTGAAATAAAACGTCATCCTGAAAGACATTTTCCTCAGATAAGATACTAAAATATTACGAGTACAAGGCTCATTTTGGACGCCAACGTATAATTTTATAATCGTACCCAGGCACAGTTGATAATGATAGTAAAATTACGGTTAGATACAACAATTTTTGCAAGAAATAAATAAATTTCCTTTTTTAAATAATTTTTTTATTAATTTACTATAATTTATTTAATAGTTATTTTCCTTGGATACAAGGAAAATAACAAACTAAAACTATCGATAAAAATGTAAAACACGTCACAACTGGTCCCAATATTTGAACAAAATAATTAATTTTTTCGGTATTTCAATAATGGGAAAAATATAAACTAATTGACCTGTAGGTACCCTGACATTCTTCACATTATGTTGAATGAATACTTCGTTGTGGCTACAGGATGTTTTTTTTGTTTTGAAGTTACTACCTACTAAAATTTCAGCATTTTAGAAACCAGAGCGCGTGTAAAATTTATGCGAACTTATATTTAGCAACTAGCTACACCCCGCGGTTTCACACGCATAAGTCTTGATTCCGTGGGAATATCGAGATAAAAAGTATAAAGTATGTACAAATATCCAGCCAAATTTCATACAAAACCAAGAAAGAAAGCATAAAAAGAAAGAGAACGCAAACATAAAAAATCGAATCTTCTCTGTTTATAATATTAGTTTAGATATTAAAAACTAAATCAAATTATTTAAAAATATGCAGTATTATAATAAAAATAAAATATCTAAAAACATTTTAAAAAACTAGTTTATGCTGAATGCCTAGTAAATCAAATTATTTAAAAATATGCAGTATTATAATAAAAATAAAATATCTAAAAACATTTTAAAAAACTAGTTTATGCTGAATGCCTAGTAGATATTTAGCTTTATAAAGGTTCTAAGCTTTATTCACGTCCAGACGGGTTGATAGCTGCGACACAGTTAGTGACTTTTGTAACTATATTCGTTTTCATTGTAATTATGCCAATTTGTTGTTCCAAAAAGAAAACAACTTTATTACTTTATCATTTTTTAATTCCTTCAAATTAAACACCAACTGGCCTAACCCAACCTTCTCTTTCTAGGTGCGCCACCCCTACCTTCAGTAGGTACCAAGAAGAATTCCTCCCGTCGGAATGCCTGGGGAAACCTATCCTACGCTGATCTCATCACCCAAGCCATCACCTCCGCACAGGACAACAGGCTCACGTTGTCCCAGATATACGAGTGGATGGTCCAGAATGTGCCATATTTTAAGGATAAGGGGGATAGCAACTCTTCGGCTGGATGGAAGGTAAGATGTTTGATATTTTGACGTAGCATTAGATCTGAAGCCCATTTCTCATAGTTTAAGACCGAACCTAAGAATGAATGACACCACGATGTGTCAGTTGTCCCTAGGTCCGAAGTGTTTTTGCCCGTCAGAAAAATTCATTAATCGGGTGTAGGGTTCACCGTTCACTCCAAAGTTTCGATCTATGAAGAACGATTAAAGAATGATGATTTCATGAAACAGCTATTCTTTGGACTTACTTACTCTTAGAGAGTTGTGTTGATGACTTTAATGATTATAATTCTGTAAATACATATTTGTTACGGCCGCGAATCATATATTAATCTACGTACAACTTAATACTGACCAGCAAATTGCAAAAAACCTAAAAAAAATTGAATTTCGCGGGCTACCCTGGCGCTTTCGCCTTAAGATTACGAGAAATGCCCCTCTGTTTTTCTGTCTCTGGTTTAACCTATTGGGCAGATTTTAGATCCGGACGCTGTAATCACACTATCACACTTCACGAAGGCGAAAATTTGTGAGTGTGTTTGTATGTTTGTTACGTCTTCACGCACAAACGGCTGAACGGATTTCGATGAAATTTGGCACACAGATAGTTTATAACCAGGATTAACACACAGGATATTTTTAAACCCGCTATTCCCACGGGATCGACACTTATGCGAGTGAAACCGCCGGGCGCAGCTAGTTATTGCTACTTGCGTTAGGCGACGTCACAAATATGACGTATTAAAATATTTTGTAGATACCAGAAAGAAGTGATAATAGCTAATTAGATGAAACTTTTCAGTTTGAATGTCACAGATTGTTGGTTGTACTATTGTGGTTAGCCTGTTAATTGACAAACAATTTATTAGGTTTGATTAACATTAATTAATTTAATAATATCACTGTGTAAAATGTTTGTGTTCGAAAGTTGTGAATACCAAAATAAAAGTTTAAAAATTCAAATGTTTTTCGTTGTATTTCTGATCGATCAGTTACAGAATTTAAAACTTGATGGTCAACTAAAGGATAGGATAGGTCGTATATACATATAATTATTCTCCAATAATATCCTATCCGATAGGATATTAGATATTGGAGAATAATTTTGACAATTGAATACATTATACAACCCACCTTCAAAAGTAATCCTGTAAACATTCTCGAACCGTAAAATTTACGTGAAACGTGCTTCAATACATTGTTTACAGGATGTTCAGCGATATTCCGCGAATCGCACAGAAAGTGATTTAGAAAATATTTTTAAGGGCATTCCTTAATATGAGTCATTCTGGCGCTTGTCCATCAGGTTCACTGTTTGATATGAGAAGGTGGCATCATGCCATTTTGTCTGTTATATCGTGGTGTCTTATCTCAACGCCTATATTGCGACGGACAAATGAGCCTTTATTAATTTGCCACTACAATTAGCTACGTTTTTACAGGAATTTCGCAAGTATTTCGACGTAGAAAGATATTGTTATCGTCCTAAGTCTAATCTACAATTCAATCTTAACAAGTTTTAGCTAAACGGCACACAATTAATTAAGTTTTTGTTCAGAAACTGAAACTGTATAGTTTCTTTTATTATTTCATTGAACCAGTGCAGTCAATTTTCAGTACATCCAGCGTAGATCGATCTTTTTTGGGCTACTAGCTGGCTGACATTGAAACCAGTGGGCGTCAACGCACACGCGCGCGTTTACGTTGACATTAGTCCGTAGTTTAGAGGCGTTTGCGTTGGCGACTTAGCGCTAAACTGTTTGAACTCACGCCATGATTCGAGTTTTCCGCGTTCTCCGCTGCCAATTTTATTGAAATAAGTATTACATTGAGATTGGTGTTTTAAATTACTCGGAATTACATTTAATCTATTTGTTTTCTATAAATTAACATTACTAACCAAACCGTCGCGCGTCGCGACCCTTTCATAACAAGAAGTAAGAAGTAGGTAGTTTAACTTTGACTTTGAAATTATGAATTTTCTATATTTCGTTGAAATAAATATAAGTAGTTACATTGAATCTAAAAATTCCTGGTTTATATTAATTTTTAAAAAAATTGACGAGTAGAACAAATCTCACAAAAAGTCAAACATGAAGAATCCTGAAGGTATTTTAATTTTCACTCTTAAGACATAATCTGAGACAGACGTGAATTAAGAGTTTAAACACCGGCTACACAGGAAAGTACAAATATGTATATAAAGCAGCCTTCGTTAGTACACCATAAATATTTCTAAAGCGCTACGCATTTTTGGTGGAACTCCGCAGTGGCACACGTTATCCCAATCGGCTGTGACACGACCGATAATGATAATAAAAACATTATTACACACTCAATCGGCAATCTTATAACGATGATACCACAAACTTACGATACATTGCTGTTACGCAATGTTCGCTTCCAAAAAACACCCAAAGTAACACTTCGATGGATATCATTCAACTCGTATAATTTTAAATTTTATTTATCTCGCGGTCACATGACGTTGACACGCCCTCGGCCTCGCTACGAAGTTGAATAAATAAAAAATATAAGACATGGAACTATTCCGTCTCGATCGTAGATCGTATTATATCTGTAATTCGTATTTTAATATTCCATTGAATTTATTCGACTATCAAAGATTATCGTAGAATACCATGAACTCGATGACCTTCACAAGCGTACCCATGGCATTGATTAATGTTTACGCATACAATGCTCATTCAAGCTGCACGCGTCTTGAGCAATTATAATAATTAGAGCTAGCGCAATAAGGTTGAAAATCAAACGTGCACGGCTCGTGTCATTGTGAGCTTAGTTAATTAGCAAACTGTTGAAGTCGTGCGTCACATTCTTACATGATACGATTGAAGTAAAATAAAAGAGACGGATGATATGGCACCTTGTGAGGTGAATGAATCGACAATTGCGGGCACGTGCTCACGAATTTATATCAATTATCTCGTTAATTACTTTCAGATAGGCAAGTACTAAAAATCTTTTCGTACCAAAGAAGAAAATTCTTGAAAGAAAATGGCTTGTCAAATAATCAGTCATGTAGCGTTCTACAATTTGAAAGCGGTTTTTGAGTTGCGCATTCCAGTATACTTTTACCTACACTTCGACAAAAATAACTTCACTGTTGCAAAACTGAGTGGCGAGCCCACTATATCACGAGATAGAATTCAAAAACTGGATTCTCAGCAGCAATTATTAATTTGTCGTAGATATGTATACGTAAACGTGCTTGTTACTGGACTGGTTTAAAAACTGCCATGCTCTTTAAATAAAAAAAACACTGGCACTCCGGTAGTGCCGACAGAAGTGAAAACTTGAACAAAGTGACTGGTTTATTCTTCTCGTGAAAGGAATTTATTCAGATTTACAAATAAGCACACAGGATAGACTTCAGCAGTGCTATTCTCTAAAAGACAATTTCATGGCTGTAAGCTGCGACGAGCTCGTCGACGAGACAGCCTTGAGATCGACCGAGCGTACAGCGCTGATTCAAACCGTATTCACTAACGTGGTTGTGCTCGTCGTCGAACCCAAGGCTGTAACCTCCCGTCGCTGTTTCTCAGACGAACGTAGGGCTTGACACAAATTCTATAAATTATAATCGATCAATCTCGACTGAGAGTTTTATAGGTTTAAAATATATATTAAAGGTCTATCTTTAAGTATTATAAGGAATACAGTTAAACTATAACCATTATCATATTTAAAAGAGCTTATTTCATATTTCTTATTACATTTTAAGGCTGAATGACGATTCCTTTGCTCTATTCGTGCAACGCGACGCGACGATGAATTAAAAGTCAACATGACATAACAATAACAACCGATGACGCGACGCTAACAAAATCACTTGAATTTGTAGTTTTTAAACTTTTGGGTGCTTGATTCTTGTTCAAGCCTTGATTATTTGTATCAGCGAGTGCTTTTAACATAGGTAGTTCTGTGACTAAGAGGATAAATACAACTACCTAATGAAATGTGAGTATTATGATTTTTTCACTGATAGTATATGGCTATTATTACTATTGTCTCATCCACGAGTATTGTATGATACACGAGATATTAATAAAATTTAAGTAAATTACATGATTAGCTATTGTTTTACTATAATATGTACGTATAACTTTATTGTTGTAACGTAACATTGTGTGTTTTAGCATGCCAAGAAGTGCTATACTTTCATTACATAATATGAAAACTGTATAGGTACTTGGAAATTATAATTTTCATATTTAATTTTGTAGAGTCCTAAGCAACCCCTAAGACGACCTACTGACCAATTACTGCCTGTAGAACAATCTACTAGAGGCATGCTCCAGACCGAACAGTCCACACCTTCAATACCAGTAAGTTAATTCTAATAAAATATTATAGGAGAAGATAGAAGAAAATAGTGGGGGATTAGACCTACGCGCGGCTGGGTAGTATAAAAGGCAGTGCAAACCAATGTTCGCCCCTTTTTCTGCTCCGAGCCGTCGTTGGTGTAAGACCTTTCCTATTTATTATTTTGGTGCCATACTATTTTTCTTATTTGTTTTGATTTTATTTTCTTTGTAAAAATTTATTAAAAATTGTGTTCACTTGTTTCTATTTTTTTTTAAAGACTTTCGTTTCGAATCGCTAAGATCAGAAGTGGGATCAGAACCAACTAGTTCTGTCCTATCGGCTGTTCTGTTTTTTTATTGATTTGAAACGATAAGGTCGGAAATAAATAGAAGCAAATGTCCGATCGCAATCGTCATCGAAGTCGCTACGATCGCGATTCTCGCGAGCGTGAGCAATCCCGTCGCCGTAGTAGATATCGCGACTATACTCCAGAAGGTAGCCTAAGGCGCGAGATGGATGCGATGTTGGCCCGCCTTAAAGTATTAGAAAATCAACCGGCTAACGTGCAAAATACAACACCGCCAGTGCGCGCATCGTCGCCGCCATCTCGGCGCCAGCCGCCTACCTCAGTGAATCGTCGGGGAACTTCGGTCTCTCTCGATCGTTCTGCGTCACGCTTACGTGGCGCCGACCGTTCCGGGACGCCGGAATTGCCGCCGCCTGCGCCGAATGAGTCGCATGTGGATAGAACGGGGGATGTTTCCGAACGTGTGGCTAGTGAGATTAACGCACCGTCTACCGTCACTGATCGGATTGTAGATGCTATTCGCTCGATAAATACGGTAGTGAGGTCAAATCATTTTTATATCTCGCATTTTGACCCCAGTCTACACAATATTGATGACTGGTGCGCGGAGGTAGACCGCGCGAAAAATCTCAACAACTGGACTGACCATGAGTGCTTATCGCGAATCGGAAATTGCCTAAAGGGAGACTCACGTACGTGGCTGAATGAGTGGGTGACGAGTGATCGGAGCTGGAGCAATTTTAAGAGGGAGTTTAAACCTTTATGTCCAAAAACGCCTGATGTTGCAAATATTTTGTACGATGTAATGAGTACTAACTCGGATAGTTACCCTACTTACGCCGATTACGCTCGTCGCTCACTACTTCGCCTTCGTATAGTCCGGGGGCTCAGTGATGAGCTAATATCTGCGATTGTGATACGCGGCATCACTGACCCACAGATAAGAGCATCGGCAACTAACGCTAAGCTGTTGCCGAACGATTTGGTTGAGTTTTTCTCAATATACGTAAAGTCTAGCACGCCTAAAAATAGTTCTACTCGTGTTACTACCCCTCAAAATATTTCCGCCAGTAAACAAAAAATCAATCCAAATGTAAACTCGCGAAAACGACGGTTTGATGACGGAAAATGTTTTGTGTGTGGCCAGTCGGGCCACAGACAGGCGAACTGTAATAAAAAACCTAAGGTCGATCAAACTCCTTCCATTTCTAACGCTGACTCATCAAACTCTAAGCCTGCTTTTGTCCCGACTAAGCCCGAACAATGTGCATTTTGCAAAAAAACAGGCCATAAAATTGAAACTTGTTTTGCCAAACAAAAATCTGAGTCACGAAATAGGAACGAAGTTAATCTATGTCGAGAAAATCAAACTACCCGCAACAATGATATTATTGTAGCCGTCATCCAAGGGGTACCAGTAGACGTTTTGATTGACAGTGGTTCAACGATATCTCTTATTTCGTCATCGGTGGTAAAACATTTCAATTGCGCACACAAGCCAGCGTTCCGCGTATTGAAGGGACTGGGGAGTCAGGAACTCGAAAGCACTTCTTATGTGACGTTACCTATTGAATTCGATGGCATTACACTCGAGGTCGATTTATTTATTGTGGCTTCAGAGTTCATGAACACCCCGATTATTGTAGGAACGGACGTCCTTAATAGAGAAGGTGTTCGGTATATTCGCACGCGTGACTCTCAAACACTTGAAAGAGAGACAACCGATTCAAGTCAGGTGATGATCGTTCAGTCTGATCTGTCGGTTCCTATTAACACGCCTCTCGTTGATGATCAATTGCAACAGTTGTTGGCAATTATAAATGAATTCTCGCAGCACTTTATATCTGGTACGGCCACAAGCACTGTAAATACAGGTAGTATGACGATCAGACTGAACAACAACACTCCGGTCAATTACCGACCCTATCGACTGTCGCACAGCGAGACATTACGTGTTCGCGACATAATTAAAGATTTGTTGGACAAGGAAATCATTCAAGAGTCGGAGTCTGATTACGCGAGCCCGATCCTTCTTGTCAAGAAGAAGGATGGGTCGGACCGAATGTGCGTCGACTACCGAAAATTGAATGATGTCACTATGAAGGACCGGTTCCCTCTCCCTCGAATTGATGACCACATAGACCGGTTAGGCCAAAATAAGTATTTTACAAGCCTCGACATGGCAACAGGCTTCCATCAGATTCCAGTAGAAAAAGAGTCTGTCCCTCTCACTGGTTTTGTTACGCCCGAGGGGCATTACGAGTATTTAAAGATGCCCTACGGCCTGGCAAATGCCCCAGTCGTATATCAGCGGATAATAGGAAAGACCCTTCGCGAATTTATCGAGTCTGGTGAGATCCTGGTGTATATCGATGATGTGTTGATCTTAAGTAAAACTATAGACCACGGATTTGTTCTCCTGCGCAAGGTACTTGCGACCTTGACAAATGCTGGATTTTCCTTAAATTTGAAAAAATGTTCTTTCCTTGCAACGGAAATCGAGTATTTAGGTCGCAACATTTGTGAAGGTCAGGTGCGGCCGAGTCATAGTAAAGTTAAAGCCTTGACAGAAGCTCCCGAACCAAAGGACGTAAAGCAGGTACGCCAATTTATGGGCTTAGCCAGCTATTTTCGCCGGTATGTACCTGGCTTTGCTCAGAAGACTGCTTGTATTGCGGTCTTGACGCGAAAAGGGGTCGATTTTAAGTGGGGACCGGAGCAGCAGGCTGCTCGAAAGGAGATCATTGATTGCTTGACCAGTGAACCGGTACTTGCAGTCTATGATCCTTCTTTGCCGACCGAGGTCCACACAGACGCCAGCTCTATTGGCTATGGTGCTGTGCTGATGCAGGTGCACGAGGAGGGTCATAAGCGAGTGGTTGCTTACTATAGCAAGCTAACACAAGGAGCTGAAAGTAAGTACCACTCGTACGAACTTGAGACCCTCGCCGTGGTCAAAGCCCTGCAAAACTTCAGGCATTATCTTGTGGGTCTGCACTTCACCGTAGTCACCGACTGCAACGCGATGAAACTTACAAAGAGCAAGAAGGATTTGCTCCCTCGTGTGGCACGGTGGTGGGTATATCTACAGGATTTTGACTTTCGCCTTGAGTACCGTAAGGGATCACTCATGTCGCACGCCGACTATCTAAGTCGGAACCCTGTCAATGTGTGCACAGTTCAAAAACCACAAAACTGGGCACAGGTTGCGCAGGCTGCCGATGAAGAGACTCGGACTCTCATCCAAAAACTGACTGACGGACAATTAGACACGAGTCGTTATGTTGTCAAAAACGATCTCTTGTACGCGAAGTATTCACCCACTGGGGAGCCTTCCCGCCTTCTTTGCTACATCCCAAAGGGGCATCGACTCAGCTTACTTCGTGTATTCCACGATGAGCACGACCATCTGGGGGTTGACAAGACTGTTGATTTGATCACAAAACACTTCTGGTTTCCGGGGATAAGGGGTTTCGTCCAAAAATACATTGCGCATTGCATAGTGTGTATTTCCCACAAAAAGGTGCCTCGAGCCCCATTACAACCCATCCATTCATGGGAAAAACCAGAACTTCCCTTTGAGACAATCCATATGGATGTACTAGGGCCGCTTCCAGAAGCCGATGGCTATCGTTTCGTTCTCATCGTTATCGATGCCTTTTCAAAGTATTGCCTTCTTTACTCAATGTATCGACAAGATACTAACGAATTGAAACGTAATTTCACAAACACAATCTCGCTGTTTGGCGCTCCTAAATTAATTGTTGCTGACAGAGGTCGCATGTTCCAAAGCGCGGACTTTCTTGACTGGGTTAAGTCAATGGGTTGTGATACACACTTGATTACGCCGGAGATGCATCAATCCAATGGACAAGTCGAGCGCTACTGCCGAACGGTGCTTAATATGGTCCGCATCGAGGCAAATTATCGGCAGCAAAGGTGGCCCAGCGTCATGTGGAAGATTCAGCTGGTACTTAATATCACCAAGCACAGGACCACCAAATACTCAGCTCTCAACTTGTTGGTGGGTATCGACGCGGCGACGCCTCTCATCCGAAGTCTGGTGCGCGACGTAGCCTTGGAAGGTTCCAGTCCTAACAGGGAAGCATTGCGTGAGATGAGCAGGCAAAGAACTTCAGAGCGTCTCAGGCAGAATCAGCAAAGTCAAGATGCTTATGTGAACCAAGGGAGAAAACCACCCCGCGGTTATGAACTAAACTCTTTAGTTTTTGTCAGAAAACAGGCTCAGTCAACCGGGAAGCTGGACTCCGGCATGCGTGGCCCGTACCGTGTCACAAAGGTGCTGCCACATGGGCGCTACGACCTACAACTTCTGGCTGGGTCATACGGAAAGTCGACTCAGGCCGCGGCAGAGTACATGGTGCCGTGGCGCGGGGAGTGGACTCCTGAAGTGTGTGCTGCTTATTTTGAAGGTAAGCAGCTTGACCGTCTGTATAGACATGTTGCGAACTGTCTTACAGATGTGTCTCCAGAAATAGCGAACGTCGTGCTTCCTTTCTGGTTATGCAATGGTTAGGTTACGCTAACGTCGTGCCTCTATCCTAACTATTGTGGGCAGATATGCTAACGTCGTGCCTCTATCTTGCCAGGGATTAAGATATGCGAACGTAGTGCCTCTATCTTCCCAGATTAAGTTATGCGAACGTAGTGCCTATGACTTATTCATGTGTGTTACGATGTTTCATGTGTTATGTAATATTTCAGCCACTTAACAAGATGTCATTTTGTTGTGTTGAAGGCGCAGACATGGACAACGAGGAGTCCTCTCCTGTAACCACAGGAACTGAGACGATGAGACCTGCCGAGCCGTTGCCCAGTACTTCAGCTGCCGCTTTACCTGAAGATCTACCAACCGGTGCTCCCGACGTGTGCAGGACTGACGAGCCGCAAGCCCAAGTTCTGCCTGAGACTGACTCTGGACCTGGACTCTCCATGCCGCTGCTGGAGTCTGATCTACGCAGCTAGATGGGAGCCCGAGGACGGTCTCCTGTCAGGAGAGGCCGTATAGGAGAAGATAGAAGAAAATAGTGGGGGATTAGACCTACGCGCGGCTGGGTAGTATAAAAGGCAGTGCAAACCAATGTTCGCCCCTTTTTCTGCTCCGAGCCGTCGTTGGTGTAAGACCTTTCCTATTTATTATTTTGGTGCCATACTATTTTTCTTATTTGTTTTGATTTTATTTTCTTTGTAAAAATTTATTAAAAATTGTGTTCACTTGTTTCTATTTTTTTTTAAAGACTTTCGTTTCGAATCGCTAAGAATATAATAATGTAATGTTATATTTGCAGGGCGAACGGACATACAACCAGGCCCATCTTTGTATAGGGACAATGTGCCAATGGAAAACCAGCCTAATACAGAACAAAAGGTGAAGTTTTAAATAAAAGTCTTACAATAATATGTTTTAACTTTATAATGGATATTTAGATAACTTTTTTTTGTATTACAGTTTGAGGCTAGATCACCACTTGCAGTCTTGCAATGCGTCATCATAGGAGTAATGCCCCAATTGCATCTTCATGTAAGGTTAACTTAATTATAATTTGGTTAATTATTGGTTTAGTGTAAAAAGCACTACATAGTAGTGGTCTCACTTTTGATTCCCGGGTTGGGCCAATTTGTTGGGATTTTCTGTAGGTTTTTTCAACAGCAGCCCTTATTCAATCAAGATCAAGATATAGGCTACATCTAATAGAATCAAGATATAGACTACATCTAATATGTATACTACATTGTAATATCTATTCCTTTAGAGGGAGAGTGATGTGATGTTGATGATACTTACATATTTGTTTTACCTCTGTATAGTAATTTGTTGCATTTTTATGTTCATAGCATCTCGTAGGCATCGAACGGCACACCGCCGTCTGATCCAGCACTCACCACCTTCTCAAAGGCAATCCAAATGGCGAGCCTGACTGAATGTTTTGTCGCCATTAAAGAGAGGTGTTTGGAAAATGAGAGACTTCTTATTGACAACCAGCAGAGGATGTTCGACTTTTAAGGAAATAAGTGAGTCATGGTCAAGGCAGACCCAGGCACTGCAGGATTTATGAGCATCCATCAGTCGAGGAAGTTGAATCTCCGAAACATGGATCTACTACTATGTTTAGATAATTTTAAGTTTATTTAAGATGGATGTTAAGAAGTTTAAGTATAAGAACTGTTTTTTTGTAGTAAATGTCAATGTTTGTTAGCGGGCATGCTCTTTATGCCTGCAGGCTTTTATTTAGGTACTTATTTAATTTTGTTTGGTTGGGTAGTTTTCATTGTATATACTAAATTATTTAATTAAATGTCCTGTTTCTTGTAATGTTAATTACTTTGCATACCTACTATTGTATAGAATCAAGTTTTTCTAACTGAATATCAAAAGTCATTTTGAATAAATGATTTTTGATTTGATTGATTGTTTTTAATAGTAAATAAAAAAGAAAATAATGCAGTTATCTGTTTAATTTCTCATACCCCTGTATACACTCTTAGCCATTTAAAAATATAGTACAAATAGGGACTAAGGTATAAATAGGCACATATTATTATAGGCTATTGATATTATACTAATCATATACACCTTAAACACCACACTTTAAATACACACCTTAAATGTTATGACAATTGTTGATTATAATAATATTTTTATTAATAATTTAAATACCTATTTATTGTATCTAATCAATAATGGTGAGTATATTCTATCTAAACACGTTAACCACATCTGTAAAGGAACGCATAAATTGTAGATACAACATGCTCGCCATAATTGATTAACTAAATCTCGCCTACTTATCAGCCTACTCTCTAAGTCATCATGACGTGTTGGAGCCTGATGTGTCAGGATTCCAAGTAACCTAGATTCTTCATCTAAGTCACATTGGTCTCATCATCATAGGAGCTGGTAGCCCGGCTCTATTACATATGTCGTTTAAAACACAGGAAGCCATCACAATTTCTCCCACTTTTATAGGATCATAGTACAATACCCTATGTACTAATAAACATCTGAACCGTCCTTTCAGGATTCCAATAGTCCTCTACACTGTTTCTTGCACTGCTGTGCAAATTGTTGTAATGGCTCTGGAGTCTCAGTTTCTGAATTACTAAAGGGAGTCATTAAATAAGGCCTTTGAGGATATCCTGAGTCACCTGAAATCAATGAATGAAGCTAGAATTAAGTGCAATCTTGACTTGTGTTTAAGTTATCATTGTATTGTAAATAATAACTTCGTGGATTGCCCTAGAGGCAGAAGACTGAGATATGTATGTGTCTACATTCTTCCCAATGATTTTTTGGTAACTTCCATTAGCCAAAAATGATAGTGTGCATAATATCTGAAACATCAGGAATTCAATAGGCTTTTGTTGGTGTGTGGTGAGGTATACCCATCATATCTCAAGAAACCTAGATGTAAACAAACCTTTAGCCTCTTGGTTAAACCACTGGAACGAAGTCGCGGACGCATATATGGACTTAAGTCATCTTCCAATATATTAATTAAATCCTCAGAAAGCCTGTAAATATGGATAAAATCTGTATCACGGAATATTGTTTTAAACTTTCGTATTTGTTTCGCCTGTCGAGCTTTCTTCAAATTATCACTTTTCTTAGCTTCTTCTAATAAATGTAGCTTCAATTGTGTAGTAAAAGAATAGAAATATTTAAAAAATTAAGTACAGTTTATTATTTTTGTCAGTCTACGCCCGAATATTTAGAGCTTTTTGATTTGACAGTTAGAATTAGGAGTGGGCGATACAAATCGTATATAGATACAATATCTATATATCGGTACAATATCCAATACCTATATATCGGACAGTACTGTATCTATATTTCAGGTATCCGCGTACCTAGAACGAGACACTATAACGATATCGTATCACATGATCTATGATATTCGGTTCAAACTGATTCCGGTACAGTAGTAGTTATACGGTTGTAGGTACCGTATCCTTGCGATGCGCGCGGGCGGGAGTGATGTAGCTAGAGATGAACGAGCGAGAAAGCGCGTTTAAGCTAACGTCTAATACTAATTTTAAACATTATATACAGGAGCATAGAGTTTAATACCGAATACATTATTTTGTAAACACTTGTAAACAGGTAACCATCAATAAACGTCAAAGGGTTTTAAATCGTACCTATGGCATTCTCAACAAAAAAAGTGAGCCGTCACGGGACGCCTGGCAGATGTGAAACATTGCGCATGGCGACGCGTCGCCACACAGTACACAAGACTGTGACTGTATATATACTTACACCATCATAAAGCGTGGTGACGCGTCGCCACGGCATGCGTCGCCACGCCAGAAATTTGTTTTACGTGCGGCTATAGATGTTTCACATCAAAAATTGTTTTAAAATCACTTTACGTGACCCTTGACCTTGATTGCACTTTGCTGTTTTCGTCAGTCTTCAGTTATTAGCTTCACTCATGACTGATGAATAGATACTTGACCTATTTAAATAATTGATAAAAATATAAATCTAGAAAACCGAAACGGCTGTACTAGTTTCATTTCAGAGTGCCATATTATCAACAATACATTCACTGATTTCGAATATACAGTTACAAATAAAATACAATGATGTAATGAATCGAACAAAACCGAAACCTAAATATCACAGTACCAATTTCGATTCCGAGTTCCACACTGATTCAGCCAAATAGATATTGAAATATATAGATACGATATCCGATATTCTAAACCGATACATAGATACGATTTGATATAGTGTAAAAGAGATATTACCCATGCCTAGTTAGAATCGAGGCTGTGGGCGAGACGTCTGACGTTTTACGTCTTACGAATTTTCGATCAGGGTCACGTGACCTGACGCGAATTTAGAAGTTTTTACCCATTCCAAAAAAGTACATACACAGCGCCGCTAAAGAAGTTTTCACTTCAAAAAAAAATAATGATAGCAACTAAGGTATTATAGGAAAGTAGTAGGATTTTTATAGCGTTTTTCTTACGATATTGTTTTTAAAATAATAATTTAAAGTGGAAAGTATTTTTTCAAATGGGTTTAATCCTGTCATGCAAATTATGCGTTCGCACGATTTAAAGTAGACAATTATAAGAATCCCGTATCTGTAGTCCAATGTGTCTCGTATAGGAACTCCAAGGGATGTCTGTCCATCCGAAAACAGTCCGATCAGATCAGGAGGTCTACTTACTCCGCAGTTTCGGCATCCGTATCACCTACGAATCCGAAACCGACCTAAGAATGACTGACACCACGATGTGACAGTTGTCCCTAAGTCCGAAGTGTTTTTGCCCGTCAGAAAAATTCATTAATCGGGTGTAGGGTTCACGGTTCACCGTTCACTCCAAAGTTTCGATCTACATTTGGATTCGCCCGTATCTTCGTTGACGGACTTAGAGAGTAGGCAATGTACAATATTCCGAACTAGTTGCCTACTTTCTCTTCGCGTAATGCGGCTCTCATTATTACTCTTTTAATTTTTTTTTGTAACGATCAAAATGAGTAAATTTCTTAACCATCATTTCATCATGATTACGTCCAATTATTTTGAGGAAAGAAAAGTAATTAATATTGCTTTAAATAAAAACTCCTACGTGACTTTAAAGTAGGGTGATGATTTAATGGTTTAATGGATTAGTAATTCAATATGTTATTCATTAATTGCAAAAATATCAAAATAAATAATAAGGAAACTAGTACTATGACGTATAATTTGAAAACTATCGTTTTCTTCTAAGTATTTTTATTAATACCTATAGAAATAATTGTTCGATAATAAGTAGTAATAACATTTTAAGGTAAACTATGGTTAAATAACCGATGATTCAGCTGTTTGCCAGTGCGGTTGTATTAGAATTTTAAATTTATGTAGGTTAATCCGAATGACGTAAAGATTTCAATCAATTTAATTTCGTTGTCAACTTTTGATTTGACGTGCAAAGGTCATAGTCTAATTTAATTTCTGGAATGAAGGTTTTAATTAATTATATCTTCATGCGATTCCTTATAGATCGCTTCTTTTTTTTTAAGGAAGGCCCAGATTTTTTAACTAAGTTAAGATTTTTTACTAAGTAATTAGAAAAATATATTTTATTCCGTGTTGCTATATGGATTATCTAAAAATAACTATTATTGCACACCATATAAGTAGCCTTAGCAAACCCAGCATAAATCTTACCACTACCGGATGTGAAAATAGAAGCGGTTTTTAGAACAAAAATTCGTATTCGCCGTATCGATGTCGCCGCGGGTCCAGCTGAATAGCAAATGAAAACTACCGTTACCTAAGACCGTTAGCACACCTTCGCAAAATCTCATATATCCTTGCTAGGTAACCCATATAGGAAAGAACATTCACGGAATGGAATCTTGTGGCGGTGCCATTATGGCTACAGACTTTTGGTTACCACTATCAACTTTTTCAGTCAAACTCTTTAACTATTATGAAAATTTTTCAGCTCTGCAATATTTTGGTGTCTAGTATGTCATTATGTTTTCTAGTCGTATGTAATTAAGTACTGATATTAAATTCAGTAAACTGTGGTCCCATTTCTAAAATTCGTAGTTTTTCAGTTTGACTCAAGATCAAAGAGTGAAACTCAGTGTACATGGTTTGTTAAAATTCCCGCGAAATTAGCAGGAGTAAAGTATCTGTTGTTGGAGTTTTAAGACATTATAAAAATCTGTGAGACATAAGTTTATAGATTACAGTTTAGGTAATTTTAATATTTTGTGTTAAAAACAGTTTTAAAACGTCCAAAAAAATGTTACTCTCAGACTACAGTCTGAGAGTAACATTTTTTTGGACGAGAGATTGATGTAACTCATATTAAGAAGTGCAGCTACAGCTGCACTTTTTAATATGTGTTACATCAATCTCTTTGTCTCAAAATGGTGAAGGAAAACAGTGTAAACAAACCGGCAAGTCGTAGAACCAAAAATTCAAAGATATGTGACATCTATCAACCCGCACTGGGTCCGCGAGGTGGATTACGGCTCACTCCCTCTCAGAAACAGAGGAGGCCTGTGTCCCAGCCCAGCAAAGGGAACATCATAGGCTGATTGGACTGTTATTCAATGTCTTAGCTACACAACTAATATCTAAGTTAGTACTATAAACAAATTAACATTACCTAATCATGGGAAAATTCCAACCGAGACCTTTCTTAATAAGTAATTGAGGTTACATTGATTTACACGGTCGCCATCTTGCTGTGTAGATAACACTGAATGATATATTTTCACAGCGGTATATGAGGCCGATAACAAAACCATATGACACTCATTCATATATTAAATTATGCTGTGGTCTGAGCTATAGGCGAAATTGATTTTATAATTATACTACATTTTTGTCCACCGTACTGAAGTAATCACAAAATAATGTTTTTTTCTTGATTTCGAATTATCTAACCACAAATTGAACTATAAGCAGTGTTCATACTCAGATAATTACTATTCCATTGCCAATTAATCAGTAATCTACTCTAGTGATATGTATTCTAAGTAGATTTTTGAGTGACCATTTGTAACAAAAAGGTCCTAATAAGTTTTAGGTTGCAATGGAATTTGAACTTTGTTAAGTCCGTTCAGTTTGTTGCTTCATAACTTGAAAATTATCTTAAATTCCAATATTCTTATTTACCTTCTCGATGTTTCTTTAAAAAAACACGTACATGTATCAATAATTGGCACTGTTATCTACGCATTTTATTAACTTATATAAAAAATGTTAAATAATCATTAATCAAGTACCTAACAGACAGGTAGGTATGATACAATTACTATAAAATATTATAGGAAAAATAAACTACTAATTAAATGTAATGAAAGGAACATCACGTTACATAAAATATGGAGATTTGCATTGGAACCTATGCTGACGGACGTCAACAATGTACTTGCAATATTTTGTTTACAATACCCTATAATATAGGTACGTCATAGCGATATCACCATACATAACATCGTAAAGGGGATTACATAGAAAATGTAATGAATCGAAAACCCACAAAGAGTCATTTTTTTTTACTTTATTTATTAATTGTACTGGGAAATTACGATGATTTAAATAAATATGTGATTAAGTCAGAGAGAGATGAAATAACGGCTCGTGTATTGTGATAGTGACAGATAACCTATCACAATTTATCAGGCCGTACACCAACTGCACTTAATTAATACCTACATGAGAGAAAATGTGATTGTACACACAGCTACGCATCAAGGTATAAATTTCTAGTTTTAGCTGACGTGTAGCCGTGCGTACATATTATTTTCTCTTACCAGTAAGTACCTAAATATAAAGTGCCAGTTACGGCATATGATAAAATCAATACACCATTATCATCGTCATATATACCTCTGACAAAACTATGATAATATGATATGTGATGATAACATTACAGCAATTAAGATTTTCTTAAAGATAACAATTTGTTTTTTTTTTTTTTCGTAAAGTAACCTTGTATTGTAACTAACAGAGAAATTGCTTGTACGCTTATTATTTTATTTGAATTCTTAGGCATAACATAATCAATTAATTCATCTGTTTTTGTGCTAACTGCTCATGCCCGAGTACACAGACTTCATTATCTTGTAATTTTTTTATAGCAAAATGCAAACGTGTCATACGCTTTTGGAATAACAATTAGATTACAGTACATATTTGGAAGTACAGTACGAGTAAAACAATTTACGAATACTTAGTTGCGCAGACGCTTAGTATTAAAATGAGGTGGATCGACCACCTGCCAGGCGAGGCAATTACAATATTTATAACTTCTCTTAGTTTTTGATGTTTAAAATCCTAATTGCAGTCAAATGACTAATACTGGACTCAAATCTGTGTGGTACTTTCCTCTAAAGACCATTTCAGACATCAATCTAAATGATCTGACCAAGATTATGTCTGGACTTTAAAAGAGACTGTGACCTCTGACTTTGTTTCGGCCTTTTTTCTCAGAGTAGTCAGATAGGAAACGCCGACCTCATCTTATCTTATTAGGGTTCCGTACCAAAATGGTGAAACGGAAACCCTATGGTGAGACTCGGTCTGTGTCTGTCTGTCACAGCTGGATATCTGAAGAACTACCAATGCTATCAACTTGAAATTTGGAATAGTTTTAGATGACGTTTGCCCAACTATTTTGCAAATAAGAAAAAAATAAAAATATATATGTTTTTGCAACAGGGACTGAAGAAAAATTCGAAGTGGGGCTACTAGGGCATGTGGGGTATGAAAGAGCGCAATTTGCATATTCTCAAACACTTTTTCTTTATTTTAGGCCGCATAGTTTTCTACTTTTGATGAAAAATGTAAAAAAAATACCGTTTTCGTCCCCTTATCTCCGAAGTTTGCAAAGAGAAAATCCTGAAATTATTCTATGTGATAGAAGTTTATGTAAAGATTACAGGAAAAATAAAATGAAGTCTCTGAATAGCACACTTTTTCAGAAATCATCAACAAAAGTTACATTAGTTCCACTATCGGTCAAGAGATGACGCTGACATAAAACTGCAATATTCTACACCACAGTGCACAGTGTTAAAATCTTCTGACAAATATAGGCCACGGCGATGAAAAATTAAAAACATGATGGTACGGAACCCTCGGTGCGTGAGTCCGACTCGCTCTTGCCGGTTTTTTTTATAATAGGTATGACGTAAAAGTGATTCCGATATCCTATTTACAGAATAAACAATTTAATTTAATTTCATTTGACACTTTTCGGTGATCCACCGGTATTAAGTTGAGTTTTTTTTATTCCATAATAAATTAAGTACTGGCTTATGTTTGACTAATATTTTACTCGATAAGTCCCTATAGAGTGTCACTGCAGTTACCTATTAAGGTATAATATTATGGGGTATTCACCCATAGATGCAAATACGAATGAGTATAAATGTTCCATGGGCATGCGACGGGTCCCAGAAATTTTTCCATTATAGGATATTTTTCTTCCTGCTCCCATTCTGCAGATTATGTTCCATCGAACCTACCCAGGTCCAGTTTATCAAGACGGGTTTTTGTCCCACATTGAAGATTTACGTCATTCAGCGCTGTGTGATGTTTCCCTATTATTTATTTATGCATTCCATATTTTGATAAGACATTCAACATGTACCAGGCCACTTAGAAAGTATTGCGAAAAAAGTTTTTATGTATGAGAGACTGGCCAGTTATAATGTATTTTGAAAATATGATTATTTTGTAAGTAAAAATAGGTACGTTCCAATTTCTAAATTTCCCTCCACATTGTTTGCGAGCTAAATTGCGAACTAGACCAATTATTGAGAATTGGACAGTTGGACATTTTGCGAATTAGACATAACATAATGCATCCAAAGGATTAAGAATTATCGTGTCTCATTAAAAATGGATCTGCGCCGGGAACATTTTCGCGCTATGATTTTTTACGATTTCAAGTGTCACCAAAAACCGGACGAATCGTACGATAGACTTCAAATGGCATTCATGGATGAAGGCCCTTTTAAGGCAACAGTGTATCATTGGTATAACGAATTCAAGCGTGGTCGACTAACTTTGGGGGATGAAGAAAGAAGTGGTCGCCCTTTGACGGCTGTTAAGGAAGAAAACGTGCTAGCTGTGAAAAATGTAATCCAAGACAATAGGCGAGTTACGTATCAAGAGATTCAGCACAGGTTGGGTCGGGAAGCCTTCACGAAATTCTCCACGTGCATCTTCCGTGAGGAGATAATTTCACGCTGGGTGCCGTACCACCTCACCAATGGTCAGAAGCAGGCCCGGGTGGAATGGTGCCGTGATATGACAAACAAATTTGAAGCAGGCTCGTCTCGACGTGTTTACGACATCATTACAGGTGATGAGTCTTGGATTTATCAATGCAATCCAGAAACGAAGCGCCAGTCCACTGTTTGGGTATTTCAAAACGAATCAACGCCTACCAAAGTGAAGCGATCTAGAAGCGGGGGGTAGATTTTGATCACGAGCTTTTTCAATTTGACTGGCTACTTGGTGTCATTTCCTTTACGGAACCAAAGAAGCATCAACGCTGATTTGTATACCATCAAATGCTTGGCAGAAGTTTCTCTGTTGCGAGCAACAAGCGACCAAACACGGCTCCGCGGGCTACTGCTCCACCATGACAATGCGCACCGCGCTTAAAACGAGTGACTTCCTGGACAGCACGCCGGTCAAACTCCTGGGTCACCATCCTTACAGCCCTGAACTAGCACCGTGTCTTCTTTTTATTCCTGAAAATAAAAAATCAGCTCAAAGGGATACTAATTTTCGACGCCGGAAAATGTCTGGGGCGTCTGTATAGAGGCTAGTGGAAAGTACTTTGAAAAGGTTTAATAAAAAAATATTTACCTATAGAAGATTTATTTTTATTTTCGCAAAACTTTCTGAGTGTCCCACGTATACTGACTTACAGATTTTGATGCAGAATTTCATACCGATTATTGATTGGAGGTATTTATAGAAAACAGATTTTAAATTAAATCTGTCTAAGAACAAGAACATGTTTTATAAATCTTTTTCTGGAAACCACAGATGCAAAATGAAAGACATTTACACGGGACCGTATTCTAGTTTATCTAGATCCTTGGGCGTGAACCAAGACTTTTTCTATTGTGTTATCTTTCCCTTCTTTCAGGATCTCTGTGCAATAAAAAAGTAAAATAAAGTTGGTTTATACTAACTTTGTTTATGCACTTGGTAATGTATAATGTACCTAACTTCAATTAGACAGAATAATGACATTATATTTATACTGGTGTTCAGTTGCATCCAGTTGGACTGGAAGCCGACCCCAATATAGTTGGGAAAAGGCTAGGCAGATGATGCTGGATGAAGTTATATTTAACTATTTAAAAATTATATTATATTTAACTTTTTTTTGGACACTACAGAAAACGTGCTTATGACCGACGAACGATGCGACCGTAATAAATATGAATTATATCATTAGAATCAGCAATACAACTCCTTGAGTTAGAATTCGCCTGTCATGATTTCATGAAATAGTCATTCAATAGAGTTAATACGAACTTAGAGTTGTATTGGTGTTTTTTATGATTATAATTCAATAAGTAAATAAATATTTTTTACGGCCTCGAATCATATTTAGATCAACATACAATCTGATGCTGACCTGAAAGTTGCAAAAAACGTATTAAGTATATGAATTTCGGGGGTACCCTGCGCTTTCGCCTTAATAGATTTGGCGTAAAAGATTAAGGTTAAAAAATTCACAAGTGTAACGTTAGATAAGTACCTACTTGTAAATATCAGTATCTTCCTTACTTTTAGAAACCACCAGTAGCTCAGCTACAAATGACATTATCATTGACACTATTGATAAGATACAATATTATGACATTGACACATTTTTGCAAAGTATCTCGGCTTAAATACCTAAATACAATGCCGTGCTAAATATAATATATTATCAGTATTACATTAAAATATACGGCGGTACTCCGCTTGACCTACATAATGCTGGACAAAAATAAAACTGAGAATAATTTACTCAGGTCCATAAATATATTTCTTTACGGCATTCCCTTCATGAAAGATAAGAAAATCTCTTACGTTTAAAATATATATTTAGAAGTTAACATTTTCAGTATTAACAACAATTCTTTATTTAAATGTCTCTTTATTATTTTATAAAGTCGTGAGAATAATATTAATACAGCCATGACAGATATCAGATTCAGGATGCATAAGCACGATCTATGTAGGAAAAACAGTAGTGCACTGCGTAGATATTACAGTTGCCAATAGGTATGAATGGCTAATGTAATGAATAAAACAACACGTGTACGAAATGATAGTAGCTTAGATAATATGTATAGAGGGTTCCACGAACTACTACCAAAGCATGTGTATATAGTTACATTCCGGTGACATTTAACGTAGAAGGAAATATCTTCTGTAGGTACTATAAAGGGTCGTCTGTTTAAATTAGATAAAAAATAGATAAAAAACAGATATCGAGAGATATCACGACTGCGAAGTTTTGCCAGCTAATTTAATTTACCTTGAATTTTTTTCCACAGAAATATTTAAGGCCCGTTCAGTAAATCCGGACAGGCGTTAAATATTTCTAGGATGTAATTCCTGAAGTAAAGTTATTATTTTAGAAAATATATAGTAGGTAAGCATATAGTTAACCTAATACAACAATTATGATAATTGCATTATTAATGTGGTAGTAAATTAATAAAACAATTATGTTGTTAAGTATCTTTGTAATCACGATAAAATATATCTATGAATGAGGAGCTCGTGTCAGCTAAGTACCAAGTTACCAACCTTGTAATTTTTTTTTTTTACGCTACTGAAACACTAGTACAATTTCAATAGATCTATGTAGTTTTAGGCCTACTTGCACCACAAATCACTAAATGCATTTAAAACGATAACATATTTAAAACATTATTCTGTCTCTGTCATCTTCAAACGATTGACAGAATTAGAACGATGATTTTAAATTCGTTTAGTGCTAAATACATTAAGTGATTTGTGGTACAAGTGTGCCTTAGACAGGACACTAAAGGAGATCACCCATTTTTTTTGGCGACTTGGGATAAAAAATATAAAGTCGGCTGCCAGGAATGAATTTCATTTTATTTTAATGGTCACAGTAGTAGAAACATTTATTTACAGGCAGGCAAGGCAGGCAGGTCTACATTACAGTTAGAATTTAATTTTCCTTGATTATAATATTAATGTAAATCCTATTTTTACTTTACTTTATACATGAATATTTTCGCTCCATGTCTTCATCTTCTTTTCGTGTTGATGGTATTCTTCCTCGTTGTTTTTTTTTTAAATATAGATCACAACGATGGTACACTTAAACGGCTCCATGTAAAATTCAGCTGCTTCTGGTAAGACTGGAAGCAGACCCCAATATGTTGAGAAAGGCTAGGCAGATCATGAGGATTTCAATCAATACAATTAAGTTTCACCTTTCAGTCGTATTCTTTTGGAACATATAACTTGTCGTTGCGATAGTAATACTGCTCAGTACGAGAGGAACCGCAGTTTCGGACATTTGGTTCATGCACTCGGGTGAGCGGCCGGTGGTGCGAAGCTACCATCCGCGGGATTATGCCTGAACGCCTCTAGGGCCGAAGCCAGCCTAGCCGAATCCGGCAAGGATATGCTCACTGTGGAGCCCCGAGAGTCGGGAGGCTCTAAACAATGTGACTTTATTAGTCGCGCTTCACACAACCCCGTGAGGTGCGACGTCGAAACCCATTTGGATCGCGGAGATCGATGCTGTCCGTTTAACGCGTGCATCACGGCTCCGAAGGTGGACCATCGAACTGAGGTAAATTCGGAAATTTACCTCGGTTCGATGTCGGGGCTCGGAATAGTCTCGTTAGTCAGAATACCAAGATTAGCAGTTTTTATTTTGGGTTTCTTTACTATTTACTATCATTATCGTTTACAGCCAAATGTCCACCCACGGCTTGGTGTAGCTTCTACATCCCACGCTTTTCCATTAATTCCCCTGCCATTTCCCTAAATGTGTCCACACACGTTGACCAAAAAACTTTCAGTGGACATTCTGCTATGTTCAACGGCTAAATAATAACAGCCTGCATACTGGTTGATCTTCAAGGCTAAGCAAGGCTTGCCGAGGTTAGTCGGATGGGTTGCCTCTGGTCTCGGCTGTCATTTGTAAATCTTTGACAGTCGTTACGGGTAGTCAGAAGCCCGAAAGTCTGACAAACATTAACCATTCTTACCAAGAGATAGGTTATCGTGTTACCCAGTAACTGGGTTATGGGCATCCGATAGACAGTCGCTCCATGTAAAATACTGGTATTCAGCTGCATCCGCCTAGACTGGAAGCCGACCCCAACATAGTTGGGAAAAGGCTAGTCAGATAATGAGTGCTATGTTCAACGCGTAATACTCAAACCACGATTTTCACGTAAAGCCAGGAATTTTCCTTATGTGAAACTCTTGAAGACTACTTTATAAGTAGGTACTTGTAATTTATTTAACTACGTGAGAGCTACCTATAAATTATTGCGATAGTCAATTGCTTCAGAATCTGTCACTAATTACCGGTGCAAATTAATTGATTTACTAGCTTTATTAACATTCCTAGCGTTTTTCTAGTAGCCGTCGAGCAAAAAACTTACCTAAGTGAGTATATTACATTTCTCAGCTTAGACACCGAATATAATATTTTACCCATTGCTTATAGTAATTTTTTTTTTAATTCCTTATGGAGCAACGCACCGGAAGACCTGTATATGGTGATATTTATGATAATCGATTGGCAAAGGTGAAACACCTTGTACTTATACTTGTAGAATTTCATTTACTATTTTTATTAGAGACTTAAAACTGCATCTGGAAGTTTTAGAACATCTGTATGAATAATTTCAAAAGGTTTTTATATAACACATTATTCAAACACATTTCTTTATTATTATAATACTTTGTCTGTTTTAATCCATATTTTTTATATTTGTATGTCTATTATTCTAATCGAACCAGAAAGACCATTTTTGGTGCTATAGTCCAACCATTCAAGTAAGTCGAAATAAATACTTCTTCGTATCTTATCAACGGGTCTTAGCAACGGGTGACGTGGGCCGATAGTAGCTCCACTGTGATTTGTGTTATCACCTCACACATTATTCCGTACGTTATCTACATTGCTCGTTTGGTGGCGATGGTTCATAGTTTTAATGGTATTAAACGAGCGATGTATCGCGTACAGCTTAATCAGTCGTTTGGTCCAATAAATTGTAGTGATTATAGTAGGAGGTGTGACCACTCTCAGTGGATAGCGACTGGCCTTGGTATCGCTTATTTAAACGATATACATAGGCCTAAATTGAGGAGCTCGTGGCTAAGAAATAGCAGCCGCATGGGTCGATCGATCAGGTTAAGCTACGCTTGCCGCGATTGGTCCGTGGATGGGTGGTCATCTTTACATACCGAGATCCCTCCGTGTTTCAAAAAGCATTTAAAGCTGTTGGTCATTCGTGGATCTTTGACAGACGTCACGGGTCGTCAGGAGACCGAAAGTCTAACAACCAGTCTTACCAAGGGGTATCGTATTACCTAGTAACTGGGTTGTGGTGATCAGATAGGCACTGGCTCCATGTAAAATACTGGTATTCAGCTGGATCCGGTTAGACTGGAAGCTGACGCCAACGTAGTTGGGAACAAGCTAGGCAGATGATGATGACATAGGCCTAAATTGACTTGAGAACTTGGGGAATATTTGGTCATTTGTTTTAGTACTGATAGTTAGCTACCTACTCTAACTATCAGTACTAAAACTAAAGTTAGTAAATTGGGTAGATTGTAGGTGATATTTGCAGATCGTCCTGTTGCCGTCTGCATTTTTTCTCTCTTTTATTTGATGTCAACTGAATGCTTTCGAAATCGTAAATATTTTTGATTACTATTAATTAATTATTGTTTTTTTTTGTCACTTTTTTTTGTGAGTCACTGTAAATCCCCATGCATGATATAGAAACTGTAAAGTAATTAATCGTAGTATTTTTAATGAATATGCGGATAATTATGATTATTTACGATGACAAAAATTATATTTTCCAAATTATGTAAGTACTTACAAGTATTTCTTATCGACAAGTACGTCGATATAACTTTGGAATAAAACCCTTTGACAGTTTTAAAATTACTATTATTCAAGCTTAGCGATAAGAGAAAAATATACCTAAATCAAAAAGAAAACCTGTAAATAAAATTCGCTCCACCTGAAATTCATAACGAGTTTAGTTTAACCTTGGCAATAAATTTGCCGATACAAATTAGTTCAACTTTTGATATACCTCCGAGCCGGGGGTGGGGGGGGGGGGGGCGGGGCGCGGGGCTAAGGGGTGATTGCAATAGAGGCTGCACGCCACCTTGCTGTGATTGATTTATACGTCTTGTTTGTCACAGAGCCGATTTATTTGAATTCCTGCCAGAGCCCCGGGCAGCCAACGGATTAATATCGAGCAGACCCCCGCGATATATCCCCCGACTTTGGGCAATAATTCAATATTTCATCCTTCGGGCCGGGACCTACGCTGTGAATTAACATACAAACGTCAATCGTTTCATGAATAAAAAATGTATTGGATTTAGTGAAATGACTGGCGCGATCGCCGAGCGTTTACAGTGTTGCCGCCCCAAATGCCTATTGCGGAAATATAAAATGTTTCGGATTACTGGTTTAGTTTGATCACACACTATTCGTATTTGCTGGGAACACGCGATTTGGCGGCTAAGTTCTGAACGATGCCGATGATACTGGGGACCCGAAAAATCTCAGTCGTAAAACGCGCCGGCTATTAACTGAGCAGCTCAGGAATCGGGTACCGCATAACATTTACTGCCTTTTAATGCATCCAACCAAGTACTGTCATTCTTTTATTGGGGGAGACAGTACACGTGTTGATGTTGTAAAACTGGAGGGATGCCTGGGATGCATAGTATACTCGAAACCGAAGTTTACTGCTGGAATATTCAATGATAAAACATTACGTCAATGTTGAAAATTCCTATAAAACTTTATGAACACACGGCATCATGGAGGCGTTATTACATTGAAATAATTGTATACTAGCAGCGCCCCGCGGTTTCACCCGCATACGTGTCAATTCCGTGGTAATATCGGGATAAAAAAGTATCATAAGTGTTATTCTGATGTATAAGCTACTAGCAGCGCCCCGCGGTTTCACCCGCATACATATCGATCCCGTGGGAATATTCTGATAAATACCATCCTATGTCCTTTCCCGGGACTCAAAACTATTTCTATACCAAATTTCATCTAAATCGGTTCAGCAGTTTAAGCGTGAAGAGGTAATAGACTGACAGACACACTTTCGAATTTATAACATTAAGTATGGATATGGATATAAATAATTATGTCGCAGCCAACTGATTAAATTGGCCGTTTAGTTAATCGCCGGGCCTTTGGAAGTAGTGCTCGACTCGCTTCGCTCTCTTTGCTCGCACGCATATACAGGTTGAAATTGAAAACATGCACCAAATCGAAATGGGAGATTGTACTCATCATTATGAACAACTTTTACTATGGGGCGAAACCTGAAATCGCGATAAAAAATCAGCTGTGCCCTACATTTTGGCGAGTTATGCGAAAATGAATGTAGAGAACAGCTGATTTTTTTTGCGATTTCGGGTTTGGTCCCATAGTAAAGTTAATTGTTCATAATAATGAGTACAATCTCCCATTTCGATTTGGTGCATGTTTTCAACTTCAACCTGTATAATAATAAATATAGTATGGATAGTAATAGATTTGCGGTACTTCAACGTGGTGTAGTCAACCGTAGGTATAACGGGAAAGGGTTAAGCAACGAGCAGGCATTTGAACGAAAAAATTCCACTACGAGCCATCGTATCTAGTGGAACCGGTTTATAGTTCTAAACCACATAAACTACTGCTTCGTCGGCGCTTCGCCAATGCGTTCGCACTTCTCTCGGCATGTATGCGAGTAATTTAGAAGTACATATTAATTTATACCGACGCGGGCGCACTACCGGTCAAGATAAGGGATTGTTTGTGATTAGAAAGAGCATTCTGTTCAACGGTTCCAGTCTTGAAATGATAAGAAATGAATGCAAGTTATTAAAATTCATGAGCATTCTTATTTTATTACAAGGGTTTGGAGGCTATATATGTATCTTACTATTCATTTAAAATGGCTTATGTCTATATTGCTTCTACCACTTTTGACAGGACTTAGACAAAAAAGGAAGAATAAAATTGCGACGTAATTCATGACAATACACGTGTCACAGTATAAAGGCTCGTACACACAGGCGCGACGCCACACGCGACACAAAGGCACCGCTCGTCGCGCGACTTGCGGTGTCTTTGTGTCGCGTGTCGCGTCGCGCCTGTGTGTACGAGCCTTAAACCAGGGCTTAGGCATAGAAACAACAAATAAGAAAGCCAACTGGAGCCCCGAGCGAGCGATAATAGCCAAAACACGTAGGGCTGTCTCTTATAGTTTATTCAATCGTCAAAAATGCAATCTCTATACAAAACAGTTTTTCCCCTATAGGGTAAGCATCAGGGATCTTTAATACAAAGTTTTTTTTAATTAATTTTTTCTACATAGACCAGAAGCTGACTACATTTTTTTCATTACCTGGTACGTCACGTTATCTGTTTAGTTATTTGAAAAATTACGATCGAAATATGATTAATTAAAACGTGGTTTTACTGAATCATGTATTTATTCAAAATTATTATGAAATTGTATTTTTTACACTATACCTAATGTATTTTTTTACTTTTTCATTTACCATGAATATTATAATCTTTAAATTCCGAAATTGAATATTGTATTTATACAATAACCTCAAATAATAGGCATTAATTAAAGTGGTTATTAAAATTTTCTAGCGTGAAGAGTCTCATCTCAAACCGTGGGTTCGATTCCCACCTTAGGTAATTCAATTTTTTCATTTTATTGCGGGCGGTAATACTTACGGCGTAGCCACGACTGGCGCACCTTTAGCAGCTATAAATTTTGTCAGTCTGTGTGTGCGACGACGCATACGTACGAGCGCGCTCACGTAGGTACAAACGTGTTCGGTGCATATGTATGAAGATATTCTACTCATTTGTATTTACTTTGGTTTAGGTACATCCGTAGTAAATGATCTACTGTAATAAAATATCAAATAGAAGATAATAAGTATCTGTACATACATTCAACATCTTAATCATATTTGTCATTGATATCACAATCGCTACAGTAGAACTTGGTGCTCTGATTACCATACGTAGAGAGGTTTAATCTAATGTACATAATTGTAGGGCCACGACCTCAATTAGACCAGAGAGTCTAATAATCGCGTTAATCATAAAATTACGAATACTTACGAAGATTGTCGATTTCCCAGCTGTAACGTGTCCATCTACTCGGCGACCTCTACGGGTTACGTACGCTTGAGCTCAAACGCTCTTTAAAACCTATAAATACTCCTTATATTGATTGTATGTTGACAAGGATAGACAGGGATGTTGAGTCATTGGCCCAAATTATTATTTGGAGATAAACCAACTTAACCTTAAAGATTGAATTAAATATTTAAATGAAATGATTAAATGTGTAACTTGATAAAAAACATCATAATGTCTAAAATTCTGAATTCCTTTCAACTTAAGGCGGCAGCGTCAGGGAAGCCCGCGAAATTCAAATTGTCTTACGTTTTTTTGCAATTCGCAGGTCATTATCCGGTTGCATGTTTACCTAAATATGATTCTCGGCCGTAAGAAATATTTATTTATAGAATTAAAATCATAAAAATCATCAATACATCTCTCTAGTTCATATTACCCTATTGAACGACTATTTCATGAAATCATGACAATTGAGGCCAATTTTAACTTAAGGAGTTGTATTGCTGATTCTAATGATTAAAATTCTGTAAAGCGAATAGGTTCGCGAATCATATTTTAATCAACATGCAACCTGGCACTGAAATTGCAAAACATGTAAGTAATTTTGACTTTCGCGGGCTACCTTACCGCATCCCCCTTAAATCATCATTAAATTAATCTATACTGAATATTTTTATTACTTGTGCACTTGATTGTATAGTACAATGCGATTATCATAACCGGTAGTGGCACGAAGCGATTATGTTAAATATGTTAATTGCGTCTGTGAGTAAAAAGAACATTATTGCGAGTTAAATATATATTTTTATTGGACCGGCTATGGCTGATTATGACACCTCTGAAGGATGCCCGGACCTAAGATGATTTAGAAGGACGAATTTAAAAAAATATAAATCGCTCTTACGAGTAGGTACTGCCATGGCTTTTTGTATGAACAATTAAGTTATTTTTAGAATATGTATATGATACTTACTTATCGCTTAAGCATCATCCAATTTGATACAACAGCGGTTTTTTATGTCAGAAAAATGTAAATAAAAAAAACTGTAACCAAAATACCAGTTGTTTTAAAGGTCGCTTTTGTTTCGTATGCCAAGTGTCGACCAATGGGGGTTTTCGTGAAAATTTACGACACCAGTTGGCACCACTTTGACAAGAGGTCTTCCATTTCGACAATGAATATAAAATATATGATGTCGTTCATGATTCGATTCATTCACTCGTTCATCATTCCGTCATGACTAAAGAAAATATAGGCTCTTTGACGTGGCAGTGCTGCCACCTAGCGAACGTCATTACAGAATACCCACATTATGACAGGCAACAATAATTTACTAAAGATAGTTTTTTTTTAATATTAGATTTATTCGCTTTTTTGTTTTGGTGATTTTGCATCATTTATTTGATTCCATATATGACAATATCTGCTATTTGATACAGATATTGTTTTGTTGTATTGGACTAAAGATAGTTAGCGATTCTGGTGACTCGGGAGATGAGGAAAGTCGCTGTGCAGTTACACGTTTACGTTTCAGCAGAGATGAGGGGTGAAGTACTGTGCAGTGAGTAGCTGCATTTCAGAGCCGCCATAAAATTTTAAACGGGTTGTACCTATACACGCGTATTTCAACTAATTATCTACAACAGAACCTGCCAAGGCAAAGTTAAGTATCATTTAGGTCTAGTACATAGTTAATTTACGTGAAAACCAGAGCTACTACCTACTTATTGAAAAAAAAACCAGTGATAGCCCACTTTATTGACACCTCATCTCTATTTTTCTCAAGTTTTTTCTCTGTAAAAAAAAAACTAATTCAAAAACTTTAATTAAGAAGGTACTTAAATATATAGGAAAAAAATATTTCTAGAAAAGATCACGACTTCTCAAAAGTTGTTATTGACGTCGGTTTCCTAAAAGATTTCGTGTTTTTTACGTAGTATATACAGGTTGGTGACTAACGTTTAGATATACTATAAAATATCATTATGAAAATGCGTAGTAAAAACTAAAAGTAGCAAGTGTAAAATGGCTGGCCATAGTGTGAGTTTGTTGAAACTAAAATGCCCCTAGAGAGCCCCATATCAGGCGTATGGTACCTAAGTTAATGTGGATTAAGTCACGATTACATGATATTCCCTAAATGGGTTAGCAGGACTCTAATTGCCATGTGACGCAATTTTGAAGGTGTGTGCCTACTCGTACAAATTGCATTAAAGTATTACAATGGAGAATAGAATATTATCAGTAGTAAGGTACTCAAAACACTTACTTATAAGAAATGTTTTCCGACAATTTCTCTTTAAGACTCCTGCAAACAGGCGCGTAAAGGCTCGTACACACAGGCGCGACGCGACACGCGACACAAAGGCACCGCAAGTCGCGCAACGAGCGGTGCCTTTAGGTCGCGCGCGATTCGCGGCGCGCGTCGCGCCTGTTTGTAGGAGCCTTAACGCGACGCGAATCGCGCGCGACACAAAGGCACCGCTCGTTGCGCGACTTGCGGTGCCTTTGTGTCGCGTGTCGCGTCGCGCCTGTGTGTACGAGCTGTTAGGTGTCTTTTACATAATCTTTCTTTCTTTCCATCTAGATTCCGAAAAGATGATGAACAGTCACATGATTTTTTACAAAACTAAGCAATTTAATGCAGCAATTGTTCAAAACACTTCTTAAAGAAATAGTCATATCGATTAAAATAATCACGAAAGAACATTCATATCATAGGTACTCGTATACAACGTGTTTCATTTACACCAGAGGATTCAAGTACAAATTAACAAAATTACAAGTTCCGATATCAATTTGAATGATGGATGATGCTGTGTTAAATTTCTTCCATTAGTTTTATTATACTCTGTTTTGTAGGCCGCTACATTCCGGTAGCCATTTGGCATCTCATTCTCGTCAAGTGAAAGTTGATCGATGGAGCACGTCAATTTAAATTTTAAACTATGTTCTTTTAATATAGAAAGGAAGAATGTATAATAGAGCTTTTAAAAAATCATTAAAACTTCCATCTGTAGATCGTAGTATTCCATAGATTACACGAACACGAATATTGCTCTCAGAACGGTGAAGGAAAAAGATCGTGAGGAAACCGGCATATCCTAGCACCAAATACATGTGACATCTGTCAATCCGCACTGGGCCCGCGTGGTATACACAGTATTACAGCCCACTCGCTGTCGCAGAGAGGAGGCTTGAGAACATTATTATGCTTATGCATAGATTACCGATAAGAATCTACGATTCTAGATAGTATGCAAGTACCTATATTTTTAATACTCCCAACAAGATTTGCACGTTTATATCCATTTATTTATAGTTTCATCTCCATTACTGTAGAAAGACGATGGTAGATATTATCTGCCATATAATTTAATATATATGCAGGGTATAGTCTGAACCTCACCGTTGTCGCTGTATATTGCAAGCACTGGAATGTCGTGGGAGGACATTATGACAGGTTTAAAAATAGGATTATTATTAATGCGAAACTATCTTGAGTACCTATTTTACGAGATTACTGTATTTCTGTGGATGCTAAAATTAAACCAGCCGAGCGGACTCTGCCCTCGAAGCTTTCCGTTCGTTTTAAAACTGTCTTCTTAGTCAATCGGTGCGGATCAAACCTTTAGGCCGCTATCCCACTGGCGTTTTACGAGCGTCGGCGTCTCTCGAACGTCTGCGCAGCGTCAACGTTGCGCAGACGCGACGTTGACGTCGCGTCGTCGCGTGTCAAACATTAACGTCCGCTGAACGCGACGTCGACGTCGCGTCTGCGCAACGTTAACGTCGCGTTTTTTGGCAACAGGTACATGTGCGCGACGTTAACGTCGCGTTCAGCGGACGTTAATGCTTGCCACGCGACGACGCAACATCAACGTCGCGTCTGCGCGGCGTCGACGCTGCGCAGAGGTTACGTTGACGTCAACGCTCGAAAAACGCCAGTGGGATAGCGGCCTTACGCCAATAATGCTACCAAATTTTGAAATAATATTTCCAAGTATGAGTAATAAACTGGTTCAAATTAATTTAACTGGCGAAACTTCAGAGACGTGATGGGTATCCATATCGATACGACGATAAAACAGAAATAAATGATTTTTTTACTTCAAGCTACGTCAAACAACTAAGGAAAATACCAAGTTATAATTCTAAAATATTTCTGAATCGTCAAGTATTTGTGAATGATCTATTCAGCTTATACATATACCTACTTGGGCTAAATGTTGGCGAATGTCACGTATGAATAAAGGTGAACGACCAAGTTAAAAACGATTAATAATCGACTTCAGAAAAAGATCTTTTTATGTTATTACTGCGCCCCGCGGTTTCTCCTGCGTAAGTTTCGATTCCAAAAAAATTCTGGAGAGGGCCAGCCTTATCACTTAGGGGTATAAAAAATTTCCTAAGACCTATTCTCAGACCTACCAAATATACACAAAAAAAAAACGTGGCACTCCGGGAGTGCCGACAGAAGTGAAAACTTGAACAATTACGTGTGTATTTTGTGAATCGTCTTATAAACAAAACACGCGCGGTACCGGCTACGGCCATCCGTCTTACGAATTTTCGATCAGGTCACGTGTCCTGACGCGAGTTTAACATTTTTTACCCATTACAAAAAAAGTGTACAACGCCGCTAAAGAAGTTTTCACTTCAAAAAAAACACAAAATCGGTGAAGCCGTTTCGGAGGAGTTCGATAACGAACACTGTGACACGACGACACGAGATTTTTATGTATAAGAATGACACGTTCTATACAGAATACTTACGACGAATAAGAACGGAAATACCATCTTATCAGCACAAGAAAATATACTCGTGCAAAAAGTTGAATTCGTAGCAGGTAAGCTATCGTAATTGCGCAATTTTAAAATCTTGTTTGCATATCTACATATCTTACGTAGCAAAACATTCTAGATAGAAGGAAGCAATATCTATTGGATCTAGTAAAATTGTAAATGAAGAATAGTATTGCCCTGATTTAAAATACATGGTTTATTTTAATAGGATTTCTCAGTAAACGTGACGATTGTGGCTGCGAATGCGTTGGCGATTGTTAATCGCAAAACGGACAGAATTTCCATGAATCGTTCGCCATTGACATTTCTAAGCAACGTGGCCATGTTTACGTTCGGTGGCGGGCTGCGGCGGGTGTTTACAAACAGTAAATTGTTTACTCGACTGACATAACGCGTTGCAGGCGTCATGGCACGTCACAGGCCGCGTCACACGCCTCCGCTAGCCGGCACACGCCGCCACACGCCGCTCGCCGCACCCTGCCGCCGCCGCCGCCCAATCCTGTTCTATTGCGTCTTGCGAATTGCTAGCGCCATTTTTTTTACTCTACACTCGTTAAGGAAACTGCGTATCACCTATTTCGTAATCATTCGAAGAAGGAAAAGTGTATCTTGTAATCAAAAAAGGATCTAATTAATTGAACTTGGAAAAAAAAATTGAGTTTATTTTTAACGTAGTTTTATTTTACATCGAATACTTTGCTTGTAATAAGTTTTCTGTTGCGGTCTGTGGTCATAATTAGGTATAAAAAATTAACACCGTTAGCATGTGATTACGTGAATATCTAATGAATAGTAATAACATAGACAATCTTTAAGTTGAAGGTTTCGTGGAAATTTTTATCATTTTGCGTTTGGTGAGAACTGTAGACATTTTAGAGGAGGTGATGATAGATCTTTCCCGGGGGGTCTAGGGTTACTTTATTGCACAGCCAATAATTGTATTTACTATTTAGTAGTGTGCCCTCCAAAAGTGATGATGATGTTTTAAATTAAAAAAAAAAATCATGTACTCCTAAGGGGTTACTTAATAATTTTTTATGACATGTCTAAGGTTAAATTAGTCAATAACGACGTTATAGCAGTTCAATCATTTGTATCACTAGAATTTTAAATCATTATAAGGTGGTCTGCCACGACTGCCACAAGTGGAAAAATGTCAACTAACTTTTGGAGGCCACTATGTGGTATCTTAATAAAATTCCCTATAATTATCGTTCGATTGGATTTCTTTCTACTTGGTTTGTCTTTTTAGTGATATAATGTTACTAGGCGTACAACAACTGATGCATAATAATAATAGTGTACCTATATAACTTATTTTAATAGTGTAGGTCATCATCATAACATTTGAATAGTTTTCCTGAAAAATTATTAACATAGCAGGTAGGTAAGGAAAACCAGTGGCCCTATGAGTATATTTGTCAAAAATATTTGCAGGTATCATCTATCGGGGACGGATTGCTCTGACAATATTTAGGTACTGATTGCTTGCTGGTGGTCTTATTTTTTCTTCTTTATTATTTAAATAACGCGACATTTTTATTGAAATAAAATGTCTTCATGTACCTACTGACAACGTCACCTTATCTTTGACATTGTTTTAAGAATTTGCAAAGATTTTACAAATCCCTCAGATAATCTTATATAATTATGTAGCTTATCGAGTTATCTATTATCTAGAGCTATTGTGTCTATATGTTTGTACAATTTAACCTAAACCTATATAGTAGGTACTACATTCCTTGGATGACCTTCGTTCGATCAATAACATTGTCGGATTTTTCTAGAAGTTTCTTGTTAAATTTTATGTGTATTATGAGAATATATTTTGATGTCAATAAATTATCATTATCACCTATAGGTGTTAGAAATAGATTCACAGTATTTATTACTTAGATACCTTTCGATCAATCGATTTTGTTTCTTGTGGTTAATATTTTATAAAAAAAAAAACACTGATTGGTAAATTGTATAAGTAACATCTTTCCGGGTTTATAATGTACCACTTTTTTTTTATTTACCTTTGTAGTTCTAGCTAAGCTCTGATGAGATGGTACAGACGCCAGCACATCAACCTACTACAATCTGTCAAATTTCTTTAATAGATTTTCAACTTTATCGCTAAAGCATAAGGTTCAACGTTGATTTGAAAAATTTGACAGTTCCGGGTAGCTTGATGTGCTAGCGTCTGTACAATTTAAATTTTTAACATTTCTTACCAGTTTAGTTTTTTTCCCACACATAACTAAAGGTTTTTTTCGAAGCCGGAATCAACTTTTTGGTGACATTTTAATTAATTTCCATCGTTATAGTAAACCGTGTACCATAAGTTTATACAAACAGTGAGCGATACATAATTAACTCTTTAACATTAATTGAATTTCAAATAAGCTGTAACTAATAGTTGACATGTTAGTCTAGTACTCTAGTATTACGTGCAATATAAAGTCACAACTCTATTAAACTAAGAGATTTGCAAAGAGTTATAATTTTATACGCAATGAATATAATATTAATGTTAATTATGGGAAATACAGTGATTACCTAGACGTGTTTACTTTGAAACGCTTATTAGTAGAGTCTATAATATTATGATGAAATAATTATCTTGACAGTTCCTTATAGTTATACTTTTCATAACAAGCTTCTATTATACAGTCACTTTAATGTTGTAAAAATAAATGTACATAGGTCCTTTCTTGATGACGATGACGATAAATGATTTAATTTATGTAAGAAGCTGCATCCGGTTAGACTGGAAGCCGACCCCAACATAGTTGGGAAAAGGCTAGGCAGATGATGAAGAATGAACAAACACTTTTACGCGTCAATAATATTTTTAAAACTAGATGATTTCGGCGTTTCCTATCTGACTACTCTGAGAAGAAAGGCCGAAACAAACTCATAGGTCACAGTCTCTATAAATGTCCAGATGGTTTTATCACTTCGCCGTAACCTCCCAATGTACGATTTTATCATTTATTTTCTAATTTCTAATCATTTCAATAATTTATTTTGTAATTTTATAATTTCTTTTCTTTTTGATTTTATAAAATCACCTTCGCCGTCGCTGTCGTTTTAACAACACACAATACAGGGAAGTAAAATGTATGGTATATAATATATGGAATATAATAATAATTTATTTATTTCAGACATAATTCTAGTCCATAGATTCAAACTCATACATTAAAATTATTTATAAAATATAATATTAAATTTAAAACATAAAAACCCAAAATAAAATTGTGCTCAATTAAAAATAATATACATTAAATTTGTCAAAAAAATAAAATTATAAAGATGTCAGAATCGAATAAAAAAATAAATAAAATGTCAAATATAAAATTGTCAAATTGTAAGAATGTTATAAAAATAAAAAAAATATATATATAATGCCAAAATATAATGAATAAAAATGATATAAATTGCAAACATCACAAAATTATTACAAAAAAAACCTATGATATGAATTATTTCACAATGTTTACCTGCCCCAAGCCGATATACCTACGAAGAAGAATAATATATGAAGACGCTTTTAAATTTCCGTCCACGATAACTTTAAACCGTGCACGTGTTTTCATACATTTTATGGAGTTAATATAATAATTATATGTCCACGGTAATATCCTTACTTTAGAAATTATAAAAGCGCACAGCAGTACATTTTTTTTTCTTTTCTCCTACCATAGCTTTATTAATCTGTATTAAGGCGGAGATTTCATGACAACGGTCAAAAAGTTGGTTTTTTAAAGCAGTGTAATATTTTTGACCAAAAAAAAATGATATTTTCAAGTCTTATTTTAATACAGTGATGGAACTCAAATCATAATTAAACATACATTTATGCATCAAAAAAGCCTTCAAATACACCTCTTAATTGTCTTTAAAAGCACTTTATCCCTTAATTAACAATTTTAATTATAAATATACCATTAAATTTCTAATGCCAAACTGCATTCAGTGATCAATTTTGTTATTAAATAGTTTTGTAAATAGATAATTACTTCATATTTTGCATTAAATTACCACCGTTGTGTCATCGGGCTTCTCTTTCTTTTCTATGCAGTCCGACAGTGACCGCGCTTTAGGTCATACAGTCTCCCTAATGAGTTAATGACACATACGTGATTTAATATATGATCATACTATCACAGTGGCATCATAATCATATAACATATTCTTATTATCACGTTATCATGATACATTTTTACAAACTGATAGGCACGTCATACTCTATTGAGATAACAGAGTGGAAGAAAATTTGCTTCATTCTCTAATTATAATAATATGCGTAATAGATAGTTATGATTACGCAATGCAGTCTTAATATCGTCATATAAAAGCCGTAAATTATAACCGGTGCGTTATATGTTAAGTATGAATAAAGTTACTAAAGTTCATGGTAGAAATTATACTAGTTGGAATTTATTATGAATACCTATTCGTTATGGATTAGAAGTTTAGTACAAGAAATAGTGATTACAGAATCAGAAAAAAGAGATGGCATTTCTTTTAATTTTGCTCTCCCACTTTTTTTTTAATCTAAGTTACACGTAATGATGAGGTACAAACGGTACTTACTTATTTCAATCAATCAAATAACTCAGTCTGTCGCAGTACAATGCTGGACATAAGCTTCTCCCAGGCTGGATGCGTAAGATGGAGGCGTAAGATGGAGGACAGGGTGTTGTGCCCTGTCCTCCGTTTCCGCATTCAATCTGTCGCAGCCCCTTTCTTAATTAAATTCGTCAGTCCATCTAGCTGGTGGGCGTCCCCACCATTACGTATTTATAATAAAACTAAATAAATCATCAGAAAGGGAAAGACGTACAATTATTTTCAGTATGGTGACTAGTTTGCAATGCGCATGATTCCTGAAAACAATCATTTCTTCAAGCATACATTTTCGAAAATAGAAATGACCATCTCACCTTTGACGTCGTGTTAGTCGAAATGACGTCACTGGCTAATAAATAAACTCTTTACTATGACTTTTAAAGTCACGCAAAAGTAAACGAGTATTGTTTTGGTCTGAAAACAGTTCGGTTCACGTCCATATTGAAACGTGACTCACTCGGATAAATCTGACATTCGTTTACCCAGTCATTTGGTATATTTTAGTGCTAATTATATCTCCCAATTAAAGTGTGATGTGAGTGTGACCCATCTGTCATAACGAGCAACTCGAACCTAGCCAAGGTCAACCAACTTTTGAAGTGGAGTCCGACCTTCGAGGTATTTAAATAAAACGGTAATAAATTTATAATTTTAATTATTTTAGGAAACTGTGAACGTTTATTACCTAACGGGTATATTGATCAGAAAATGTACCTAATGCCTCTGTTCATCTTGTGATGAATATTAATTATTGAAACATTCAATTTCTGAAGTGCGTAGGTTGTGTTTTATTTTAAGTGTTTCGTGTCCTTGAACCATTGGATCATGGTTTTAATCACAAATTAATGTTTATTTTTAACTTACATGACGTGCTTACAGCATCCAGATTAATTACACATTATTATGGATTCAATCTGAGTATCTGAGAACTACAACAAACTAATTCTTGCTGTGCAAATACATACTAGATGTATGATAGCTGTAATTGCGCGCTAGAAACTTCAGTGCGCAGTTAAAACTAACTAGACCTAGTTATAGCTTGATTTTATGAAGAAAAACGTCACTTGGCATTCCGACCTCATAGTCATTCAATATAACTATTTTTAATTTGTTATATTATGTTAATTCAGGCGCGAGTCGAAAGGCGGCCGGCCTTGTGAGGCGCCGCGCCGTAGTGCGCTAATACCGCCGACTCAGGCAGGCAACAAAGTGGTTCACTATGTACAAACTTGTCAATTATTTGTAAGCTGACTTTTATCATACTGCTTGCTTGCTCGTTATATTTATTTTTAGTAGTGTCAAGCTTCTCTTTTGCTCGTTTTGAATCGTTTTCTAGCATAAAATTGCAAATCTCTTAAAGCTTCCCCGATTTTCTTGAACACTTTATAGTGTACGATACAGAATTTTCTGTTCCGACGTTTCGACGCCACTAAAATAATTTAAATTTAAGCTTACTCGTAGTTAGATACTGCATCTTACATTATTACATACTCCCACTTACATAAAACATACACATAGACAAAAAAGGCAAGGTCAAGTATGAAATAGTATCTCAAGCATTACACTGTATCAAATTCGGTTCCACGTAGTGTGATTTACAATCTTATATGAAGCTAACCTACTGCTATAATAATTTGAATCGCTAGTATCGTATGGCGTGAAATCATTACACTTCGGGCCAGCGCGGGCGCCACACCACCACATCCGCATCAACAATGTAATTAAGAGTAACCTAGTGAGAACGTACTACGTAGTAAAACATAATGAAATTCGCTTCTTGACGCTCGCGAATTCATTAATTTATTGGAATGTGTACTGCGTATTTAGTTGTAAAGTGGTCTCGTTAATAATACGCGTTGGAGATGAAAGAGTGTTTGGTATTCCATTTTATAACATCTTTGGAATTTATTGGAGCTTCTCTATGGCTCGAATATAGGAACTGAGATAGTTTTTGACAGTTCTATCACTTCTAGTTTAATTTCCAACCACCCAATACTGATGACTTCAAAATCAGTTTTTATGTTTGAGTAGCTCAGTCTGCGACAGTTAAGATGACATTACTCTTAAATGAGATTTCATTAATGACCAAAAATACTTAAGTCAATACTTTCAAAAATATCTTTTGGCAATCATTGCCGCTGCAAAATGTTCCGACGCTTTTATTGCCTGCAACATTGTTGTATCTAAAACAAATACATATGCGCAAATCATAAGTGATAATTTTAATTGCGTACTGTTTATTCAGCCAGTTCAGAGATGAGGCAGCAGATCAATAAATAGAAGTATTGCGGTACATACCTACTTACGGTACAGTAAAACGGGGTGAATTGGGATACAACGAGAATCGGGACGAAACTTTAAAATGGATTTTAACGTTGATGTATTTATTTATTAAAACTTTATGCACATAATGTACAAAGGCGGACTTAATGCCTTGGGCATTTTCTACCAGTCTACCTTATGTATTATAGTTTGTTGCCAAGACAGACACTTAATAGTTAATTATAATAATATAGTAAACACATTAGAGTCCTTTTTTGCCAAAAACTATATTATTTCAATGTTGAAATCCATTTTAAAGTTTCATCCCGATTCACCCCTGCATCCCTATTCACCCCGTTTTACGGCTCCTGCAAAGAGGCGCGACGCGCGACGCGATTCGCGCGCGACACAAAGGCACCGCTCGTCGCGCGACTTGCGGTGCCTTTGTGTCGCGTGTCGCGTCGCGCCTGTGTGTACGAGCCTTTACGGTATTTTTTTTTTTTGGGTTTTCTCTGGACAACCTATAGGAGGTTGTCGGTTGATTATACGAACTATCCTTTGAATGCCTTTTTAAATTAAGGCCTCCAACAGGGCATAAGCCTTAAAAACTATCTACCCACAGACTTAATTGGTATCTGCGCATTTAAGTAGCTTTGGTTGACATCGCCGATGAGAAGAAGCCTTTTCCCTGCAGCGGGACAAATAATAGACTGATATTATATTTTTTTAATTATTATCTTGGTTGGCGTCACGTAGGCGCTACGGTAGTGCCGCGTAGACCCCGTGTAGGCGCTACGCTAACCTCATGTAGACACACCGTTAGTGCTACGCTATGGTCGCGTAGACCCAGCTTATGCGCTAAGCTATTATCACGATTGCGCAGAGTAGCGTATGCGTTCGCCAAACGCCTACGTTCGATTCGAAAGGTACCTTTGCTTTAGTGCAGTCAAGCAATATGAATGGAAATAATATCACATTCTTCAAGTGCCGTACTCACCTACGTACAAGAGGCACTGTTTATTTATATAAACAATACACTATAATATAACTAAACTATTGCTACATATGTAGGTACGTAAAACCTAAGTAGGTACGTCAAGTACATACTACATAATCTATGTAAATGGCATAGATTAGTTACGTTTATGTTTTCTTGTTATTGAAAACAAAGTTACGTGATAGTACCATAACTTGTGTAAATGTTATCAACAATAATTGTATTTTCCCAATTATGTTTTAAACGCTTCGTAATAATAATAATGGTACCCTTTAGCAACCATAGTTGGCAAATATTTATTGAATAGAGGTCTTTCCCATAGTGGATCTCCTGACACATCTACCGCATTATCATAATATAATAATATGTATATATATGTATTTTAAAATAATATTCTTTACTTTGATTAGTCATACAAAGAGTAAATTCGTAGATATAGAGACTGATAGAGAAAGACACTGGGGCACCAAGATAGAGGCTGTACCTAGTTTGGGGCCCACGACAACTTTTTTCTTCTTGTGGTGTTCTTTGAACTTTCTTCATTGTGTAATGTTTCTATGTAGTACCTAACTTGTGTGATTTTTTTTTTTATGAGATTGTTTTACAAAAATCTCCGGCGCGGGAGTGGTAATCTCGACCGCTGAGTATGTCGATTCCGTTCTAAAGCGATTATTATCAACTATTTTAAAACATTCAGTAAAAAATCTTACAAAGCGCGTACCAGTACATATCAGTAACACATCTTCTTAAATTAATCAACACCAAATTAGTTTTTCAAGGTCAAAAGTTTCAAAGTTGTCTATTGAATTACAATTGTGAATCTGTGAGAAGATAATATCTATTAAGTCTTTGAACACATTTTGTTGGTTCTTTGAACTAAATGATAGAAGTCTTGGTTATTTTAAACTTCCTGAATATCAAAGAACTTTTAAACAAAGTTTTTACTCTACAGTATTTTATATTCTTGACGCTAAAGAATAGATATATATTTGGTATTTTTAGATGATTTGTCGATATTTTGAGACCTGCATGGACATAACCAGAGCAAAGTAAGCTTATTTGCCTGTATTATTGTATCCAACTGCTGGGCCAATGCCTCCCATTTTTCATTCCAAACCTCCTTGTATTGTGCAATCTGTGGCCATGTCGGCCCTGTTAACATTATCAGACCGTCACACCCTCTTCGTCGTAGTCTACCTCGATGAACATTCCCTCATATTATTTATAACCTTACTAACTTCTACTCGCGACTTCGTCCACATGAAATTCGTACTCTCCTCTAAACATTTCGAAAATGTATGATTATGATCATATCATTCGGGTCAATTTTTAAATTTATAGATCAAAGGGTTCTTGTATTTTTCAAATAAACTGTATCCCCGCTTTTCACCCCCACAGAGGTGGAATTTTGAAAAATCGTTTGGGATGTGTTCATAACTTGACTCAAAGACCCATATCCGCAGTAAAATCCAACCTTTAAACTTTATTACCCTTTTCCGTGGTAGGAATCGATTTTTGAAAAACCCTAAAACACACTTTTATTTTTAACCGACTTCAAAAAAAGGAGGAGGTTCTCAGTTCGGCGGAATCTTTTTTTTAATGTACTCGTATGTTCCCGATTACACGAAGACGGCTAGACCGATTTGAAAAAAATTTTTTTTGTTTGAAAGGGTATACTTACCAGGTGGTCCCATTGTCATCGGGTCAGGATCTGATGATCAGTTCCATACACAACTTCATCCCCCTTTTTAACCCTTCGGGGGTAGAATTTTCAAAAACGCCGAGTCACGTATAAGATCCTAACTTCAAAACTGACGGACTTTCATATAAACTTCCATCCCCTATTTCACCCCTTTAGGGGTAGAATTCCCAAAAATCGTTTCTTAGTGGTTACTTACTCTTCACAAAGAACACACGCTCCAAGTTTCATGTCTCTAGGTCCAGCGGTTTGGGCTGAGTGTTGATATACATATAAATAATAAGTCAGTCAGTTTACCATTTTATAATAGGTATATAACACTAATGACATGTTACTTTAATCATAAATTAACACATGCACATGTGTATTTAAGGTGACAGGAAAACCACAAAAGTTTCTATCTCTTGACGTTTGCCTTCAGCGAAGGAAAACCATTATTACAATATATAATGCACAGTATAATCCTGTAGAGTACAACTTTATAACAAAAAATAATAAAGCAGACTATTAGCGACATCTAATATAGTTTCGGTTTTCCTCAAATGATGTAAACATACTTCAAAATCGAATTATTAATTATTGCGAACTTTGAGGTAAGTTTCTTACGTATTCATATTTACGAGGGAGGGCCAAAAAGTTCGCGGAATTTAGGGGTTAGAGTGGGGAAGGGAGAATTTTTTTTACTTGTCCCTATTTGGTGACTGAATACAACTATAAATACTAAGTTTCAGCCCGATCGGTTGATTAACCTTTGAAATTTCGCTGGATAAACAAGTAAATCGGGAAGAGAACACTGACTATGGAGAAAATTGAGTTTCTTGCCGTGATAAAGTTCAGGGACTCGATTGAGGACGATCATCGCTCTGGTCGGCTGATTGAGGCTCTGAGGGTCTGAAATAAAACCAGATCGCAGATATGACTGGAGTATCATCTACGACTATTTTGAACATTCTCCATGACCATCTTGGCATGTCTATGGTCAGTGCTAGATGGGTGCCGGGAATACTCACACCGCTTTAAAAACAGCAGCGCGTCGAATGTTCTTGCGAGTTTTTGGATCTCTGTCGTGAGAACAGGGATGAGTTTATGAACCGAATTGTGACTGGGGATGAAACTTGGGTTCATCACTATGAACCTGAGTCAAAACAAGAAGTTCAAGGTGTCACAATCGGCTGGAAAGATTATGACTACAGTTTTTTAGGATTCAGAAGGGATTTTGTTGATCGATTATAAAGATAAAGGTGTCAATATCACGGGGCAATACTACGCTACGGTACTAGAAAAAAATAAAAATGCAATTAAAGAAAAAGAAGGGGAAAGTGGTCTCGAGGTGTGCTCCTTTTGCGCGACAACGCACCCGATCACAAGACTCATGTTGCGAAGTTGCGATGGCTGCCTTACACAAATGCGGCTTCGAAACTCTGAACCACCCACCCTACAGTCCAGATTTGGCCCCCTGTGATTATTATTTGTACCCAAACATGCAATAAGACCTTCGTGGAAAGAAATTCACCGATGACGAAGAAGTAAAGTCGGCTATTTCTGCCTATTTTGAGGGCCTTGACTGATTTGTCAAGGCCCTCAAAATAGGCAGAAATATTAATATTTTTTCAAAGATATAAACAAATTATTTGAAAGGTCTGAAAAGTGTATTAGGCTTAATGGAGGATATATTGAAGAGGAAAAATAATTTCATGTTTAATTTCACCTCCCTTCCTTTTCATTCCGCGAACTTTTTGACATCACTTCGTATTTCTTATATATTTTCTGCTGTATTCTATTCAGATTGAGAACGGAGCCTACAAAACAATTAATTGTTGTTACCTACCGTAACAGTTCACAGTTTTCCTTCGTAGAATAGGTCAAACTTTAAAAGTGAATTGCTTATTCAATTAGAAATAATAATCATGAAAAAGCTTATCAATCTGCCTAGCCTTTTCACAACTATGTTGGGGTTGGCTTCCAGTCTAACCGGATGCTCATGCAGCTGAATACCACTATTTCACATGGAGCGACTGCCTATCTGACCTCTACGTTAACATGATACCCTTTGGTAAGACTGGTTGTCAGACTTTTGGGCTTCTGACAACTCGTAACAACTGTCAAAGATCTACCAATGACAGCCGGACCCAACGGCTGAACGTGCTTTACGAAGGAATGGAAAAGTAACCACCAAATATTTAAAGTATAAGGTTAAATATACCAAAGTCTTAAACTGATACAAAATTGTCGTTCGTTTAAGTTGTTCTTCTAACCAGTAGGCAGTAGTAGCTAATGCGTAAAATAGCTTGGCATTATGTCAACATATTTGTTCTTTGCGGCCCAAGAGTATAAATAGCGAGGATATCGACTACTCACGAAATCATCTTGTTCATCTTTCATAATAGTGCGACATTTTAACGGAACTTTAAGTACCTTCTTTCTGAAGCTGAAAACTTGGAAAAGAAATGCACATTCCATGAAGTGACAGCAGCTTTTTGAAGTAACGGTCATAATTATACAAGGTGGAGATGACAATACAATATTAAATTAAACAGCGTATTGGATGCTTTTTAATGCCGTTCCCAGTCTGCATACGAACATTCAATCAAATATATTCAATTGAACTTGCATGGTTATAAGTACTAACTCTAGTCAAGTCAAAGCATTTATTTCAAATAGGCACATGAAAGGCACTTTTGAACGTCAGAAATTACAACAAATAGAATTGATTCTAGTCGCCCATTCCAAAAGGTAGTTTTCGTATGGAGAAGAACGGGCAAGAAACTCCACCGTTACTCTTTTAACTTCTATTTCTTTCTATTATCAACATGTTGTTAGTGAGAGTATCGGCAGTAATAAACTAGCTTGGGAGCAAGGCGGTTGTGTTTCATTAGTATTAACATATAATTTGGCGACGAGGATGGAATTGATTATCTAAATTCACCTATTTATCATCCTGCCAGTAACAGGCCGGCAGAAAATTCTGTTAAAACTTGTAAGGAGATGATAAAGTGCATGTTCGCAGAAGATAGATTATGTCATAAAGATATTCAGGAAAAAATAAATGGTTTACTGTTTGAGGAAATACTATTCATTGCGCGACTGGTTTCATGACAGCTATGTTAGTTAATGTTAGGACGGAATTTAAGATGAAGGTTGGACCTCAAAACAAAAATATAGATAAACACACCGAACAAACAGTAATGAAATGTAAAAAGTGTTTTCAAGTAGGAGAAACCGTATGAAATAGTTTATCGCTTGAAAATGTATTTGGAGTATTAGGTGTCGTTAAGAAGATTATAGGTTATAGATTTTATGAAATTTATTTTAACGATTATGGAATCAGCTGTAACAGACACATAGATAAAATGAGAAAATATACTATTTCGCATAATAGTGATGTATCAGTTGTTAGTCCGTCGTCAGAGGGGATTTCTGGTGTCCACAATGTACCAGATGGCAATCCACTGCTGTGTCGACGTCGGGCGCTCCATCGCCATCACCATTGCCGTCTCCATCCTCCGCATCGCTATCTAATGAGTAATGAGTGATCTCCCGCGACCTTGCCGTCACCAGCGTCTCCAGCCCCATCGGCTAGCACCATGGAGGAGAGTGAAGTGATAGGCACAGTCGGCCCAGCACTACTATTTCGTTTGTTAGAAAAAACCACTTTTTTCAATGCTAGGGGTAGTCTCAAAATACTGTTATGCATTAGTATTCCCAGTGTGTTCTATTATTGTCGTATTTTTATCTCCACATTGCATACACACTTTAGCTGTATCACAGTCGTTCTGCATGAAATCAAGATTCAGGCTTATGTATCACTATTTCGATAGATATTGACATGACATCTGTCAGTTTTCAATCTAGATTGATACTTGTTTCAGAATTCGCGCTTAAAATAAATCTCAATTAAACTTTTAATACAAAAAGGTTTCCTCGATATAATTGCCTTTATTTATTGCTTTTTTTAACTTAAAACTAATTTGAAACCTTTGCAGTTTGTATGACCGTAATAACACCGCGTTCAAGGTCGCATGACGTAACAAACTACCCGCGTTACATAATGAAACCGGTTTACAGTAAGTATACCTAAGTGATCGAAATTCTGATGATTGATTTTTTATTTTATTTACTGTTGGCTTTATTTCGCCAATATTTTTATTTTCTTTCTACTTTTAAGGAATATTTCATTGGAAGTTGTTCTTGGCAAACGCTCTCTTTTCGACCTGAATTTTTTGTATAAAAATGGGTTTATTAGGTCTTTCGAACTGGTTTTTACTTTTAATAGAAAGGGTTTTTGTACCCACAATGTTCCAATCTTTCTAGTTGAGAAAATAAATAATACAATAAAATGTTTAGCTAAGCCTTCTTCTGCATATCTACAGCCATAGTAAAACCTGGTCCTGCAGGACCAGAGATAAGATCTTCACTGCAGGTCCGGTCTCTCAAAGTATTATTGTTCGTCTAAGCTTAAAGGTCTCAGGACTAAAACTGAAAAAACCAAACAAGTGTATTAATATATCTCTTGTGCTTTATCAATAAACAATTTAAAAGGTTAACAATCATAATCACCTCATGTCGTTAGTCGTCACAGGTTATCTGTAATTATTTTCATTAACATTTGGACATTCTGTTTCATTCGCAGTGGCTATAGTAAATATTAGCGAAACAGCATTAGGTATACAAACTTCGAACCTCGATATTAATCTAAGCTTCAAATAAAAACACAACACAGCAACAGGACAACGTCCATGGCGATGGCAAAGTTCATGATACATATCTACTAAAATTAACGTCGTTATAAAACTAATTTATCTAATTAAGCTTAAGTACGTTCCCCGCTGATTTTTTATTAAGAGCGCATTTCTCCAATTGTGGTGCTATTACCTCAATTGGTTTCCGCATTGTCAGTAAAACGAACATGATCGCTAACTATACTTGATGATGGCGTTTTAACTTAAACGTAAACGTTGACGTTACGTAATTGGACAGTTGTTATTTTTAGTATGTTTTATTGGCACATCACGCGTCCTGAATCGTGTGTTATCAATGTATAGTGTGACGGTATGCCGAGCCCATCATTTGTAATACAAGCAATTGTGTTTGATAGGCATTGTATTGTGTTGAAAGATTTTACTACTATACTACGCATCCATTCTACACAGGTCTAGCTAGGGTGGTAACACATTGCTCTAGCTAGAATATGTAGTATTAGCGCGTATTTTATAGTAGTAGAATCTTTGGAGGAAAGGCACTTATTTATCGATTGCAAATAGGAATAGAAGTTGACCTTATTAATACTTTTTAAAATTAGCAAAACATGTCTACCCAGCACTATAAGGCCCTTTGCACACACTCGTTTTTCATTCCGTGAAAAACTACGGTTTATTCTCCGTGTGTTGTCGGCACTATCGTCAGAGCGTATTGCTGGACACGTTTTATCTACGGTGAGGTTTATACGCCGTATGTAGGTACGGTTCGTCAGTGTTGTATGGATCACTATGGAAGGTTGTTGACGGACACGTTTTTTCTACGGCGCGGTTTATACGCCGTACCGTAAATAAACCGTGCCGTGTGGAAAGGCCCTTATTTAGCTGACAAAATCTATTATCATCATCATAATGCTCCTGCCCTTATCCCAATTTAACTGACAAAGTCTATATTACTTGCAATATTTTGTAGGAGCAACCCTAAAACGCTATCTTGGTTTGATGCCCCTAAAGCCGACATTCCGTCTGTAGCCACCTCCAGAACATTCCTGGACGTTTCAATATTATTAAAAGCCACCCACAATAACAAACAAGAACATTTTAATAACTCGTTCTCCTTTCCAATACAGTTTCACATAAATCGGTAATTGTATAGCCTTGGTCACTGAATTATATCAAGTCCATACAATTGTTCCAGATTTAATTAGTTTAAACTTGTATCGTAATGAACCTTGTAAACAGTTGCAATTCCATGTTTCGTATTAAAAGTAATTCAAAATAATTAGGCAACTGAACAGTCCTTTTAAGACCTGGTACGGATGTGGTTTCATATTGGTGTCAATTTTGTAAGGCACTGACTAAACTACAAATATTGCTGTCTCTTAGTATCGGGAAAAATAAAAAAAGGATGGAAGACGTTTAGAGCTGTCAAAGGACTAGTTCGACATCTTTTTTTTTATTTTCTTTATTTAGTTTAAATTGACTCAGCGATCATTGTGCCGATAGTCGTGATAGCCAATGGATTAATACCCAAGAGCCTCGACTAACACCTAAGGAGGCTCTCGTTGGGCAGCTGGATCATGGCCTTGAATCAGAAAGCGGTTTCAACTCCCTATTTGAGTATAACAATAATCATGTATAATACCTACATATGGAGCAAAAAAGTAAAAAGTTTTTTATATAAAACAAAACACAAAAGCAAAAATCTTAAAATTAAAATTCAATAAAACGCTAGACTCTTGCATTTGTGGTGTTGAGATTGCAGAGATCATTTAAAAAGATGAGAAATAGCGTAGGACTAAGCATACTGCCCTGCGGCACACCGAAACAAATTGGGAGCACGTCGCTAAAGTGGTCACCAATTTTCAGCATTTGCAGTCTATTAGTCAGATAGCTTTTAAAAAGATCAAGCTGTATTCTTCTGACGCCTGCTCTGTCTAGTTTAAGTAAAGGATAGAAATGGGAACGGTTTCAAAGGCCTTAGCGATATCAAGAAATACTGTAAGCACCTTTTTGCGACTGTTGATTTTATCTACTATGAAATTCGTTAATTCATGAACTGCATCACAGGTTGACTTGTTCTTCCGGAAACCAAGCTCAGAAGAAAACAGATTATTTTTATCGAAAAAACCTACCAATCTCTTATTGATTAGGCGCTCAAAAACCTTCGAAAGGGCGGGTAGTACCGCTATAGGGCGATAGTTATTGAAAGAGTTTCCATCGCCACCCTTGAAGAGAGGGTGTGAGCCTTTATTAAAGCTGACGGAAAGATAGCAGTCTCAAAACAGAGGTTAAATATATGGTTTAAAACTGGCACTAGAATATTACAGTATCTCTTGAGGACCGCAGGAGAGATACCATCCCATCCAGTGGCTGCAGTGGATCTAAGGGACTCAATTACAGATTTAACCTCCTCAACATATTTTATTAGAGAACATGGACTTGAGACAGCTGGCTCGTATAAGTATTCGTAATAATATTTAACTCCAGTTTATTGCAAAGGTTGCGTATCCGATTACGTCTGCAAACATTTTGCGTAAAGGCAACTCTTCGAAAATTATTAAGGGATCGTCAACTTAATGTTGTTTGGAAGCAAGCCTTGCAAAAGTTGTATTTAGTTGGCAACATTTACCGTAAAACGGCGTGCAATTTTCTCCGCCGTCTATGTTAATATGTGGCATATTATTATTAGGACGAACGCGGTCGGGTAATATCATTTTAAAACTAGCTCTTCCAGCACGGCCCACTCATCTGGCCGTGTCCGCCTCCGGCTGCGTCCGTGAACTCGGCGCAAGAGCATTCAATCGTAAACTGTGACATTTTACTGACATTGCGCTTCTATCGCTCGTTTGACATTTGTAACCTGCTCCAACCTTGTATAGAAGTTGCCTTGTATACTGCACTAGCATATAAATGCTTATAAATTAATCGTTTTATCACCACTACCTAATACGCAGTTTAGATCTCTTCTGCGATGGCATGTGTGCCATTCGAGATTAGATTCGCAAACCTATGGAGCTGGTTTCCTCGTACTTTGGGCTTTTTTAGTCCTGCCAACCTTCAATTAGCCCAGGTGTCGCGATACCCTTGCGACGTAATACTTATATGACCGGTTTACGACTTATTTGACATGGTTCGTTCACCGAGTACTTACATGCTTACATTGTGAGAAATATAGGTAGTACAGATGCGGTTATCGCGAGTTTATTTTCTCGCTTTGCTCTTTATAAAGAGCTAGCTGACGCACTCGCAAGGAGAGGTCGTTGAACTGCACTGTTACAGCGAGATCGCTGCGCGGACGCCGACTTTGTGACAATTGCAACCTTGAATGACGACGGCAGGCTCTTTTTGCTTTTGAGCCCTCCGCTCCAAATAAAACAAGGAATTTAGATTTAAAAAAATAGGTAAGTAAGCCATAGAATACTCTAAGGTTTACCATATTTAAAATCCTCTAGAAATGTTCAATTACCTATGTCGTAGACCTCAGGGTCACATAACAAAGTAAAAATAAACATAGTTGTTTTTTGTTTAATTTTTAAAGATAATATTCTTGAACTTCTCGACATTCTGCTTTCTGCGAAGAATATCATGAATTCTCATTAGATATGCAAACAACACGTTTTCTAATTCTCTCCCATAAGTCTTTTTTTCTGAAAGGTAACAACATTTCTCCTAATCGTTATGAAATACAATGAATGAGCATAAAAAAGTTTCCAAAGGACATTGGTAACTTTCTGACCCGCTTTTCGAAAAGTCGCGGACGACAATGATATATATGTATATATGTATAAGTTGTTTACATACTATACCTGCTTTAACACTGTGTGGTTTTTTTTTCTCTCACTTATGGGAATGCTGAGAAAATGAGGTAATTGTATTTTGGTTTATTTTTTATTTACTTCACAAAATGTTACAAGTTACGTTCAAATTCATTTTTAAAAATGTTATATTAATTTTAATATTAATTAGGCCCGGTCACAATAATAAAAAAAACCAGTTTTGCTTTCTACCTGTGCGCCCCTCCCTTCCTAGGTCTATACAGGATGTTCCGTAATTAATGGATAACCTAGATTAAGGGGTCATAGTACCTACTCATCATTATGAACAACTATTATTATGGGAAAAACTTGAAATCGCGAAAAAAGAATCAGCTGTTTCCTACATTTTGACGAGTTATGCGAACATACCTAAATGTAGGGAACAGTTGATTTTTTTTGGCGATTTCATGTTGTTGTTTCCATTAATTACGGGACAGGGATATACAGGGTGTAAATGAAATATTTTTTATAATATGAATGTCCAATAGTGAATACTTTAATGATAAGCTACTTACCATACACCAATGCAGAACAAAACAAAAGACATAATTAAGTCCCTATAAACAAAAACATACTTATTATGTCTATCGAGATATAATAAGTTTAAGTTGAGTATATTTTTGTTTACTAGAAGAACTAGATACCAAAACCTTTAAAATAATGTATTATTCATCTTTGTCCGCCGTGGGTAAATTTTCCATGGTAAGAGTTCCCAATGTTCACACACAATGTTTGTACACTGAGATGGCTTAAAAATTTTGCTTGAATGAAGTTTTGTTCCACTTTTCTCTTGATTCTTTACATTATTTATAGTCCCCACGTAATTTATTTACAGGAAAACCTGTATAGGGCCGCAAAACAATATAAAAAAACGAGTATTTTACTGCCTCTATCTTTAGAGAGCAGTGGTGACCCAAAGGTAACGGCCGCGACTTTGAGTTGTATGTAGGTCGTAGGTTCGCACCCAGATAGGTGCTTTACTTTATGTTTATTATTTCATCACCACTGCTCTCATAATGGTAAAGGAAAACATTGTGAGAAAACCGGCCTTGTCCTAGAACCATAAATTCGAAGACATATTGTGACATCTACATCCCATCACAGAGAGGAGGCCTGTATCCCAGTAGTGGGAATATAATAGGCTGATTATGATTTGCACAGTAACAAAATTGAAACTATACAATAAGAACCATTGCCAGGACGAATCACGCTTTCAAATTGAGTCCCGCACATAGCATTTTTAGTAGTAGGGAGGACACATTTTAAAAGAATCGCAGATTACACCATAATGTGATGACGACGGCTGAAATCCAGCAACAGACTGGTCGATCAATCTTACGTTTTTCAGAGAAACAGAGATTTTTTGTCGTGCTTCATTTAATTGACGCTTCTCAAAGAAATTATTTGTAGGTGGTAGTTGTAGTAGTGAAGATTCAGGGAAGAAAAAGATTAACGTAAACAAAGGTTAATCTTGTTCTTCCTTGAATCCTCAATTCATCCATTCGTAATGTTCGGAAATTGTTGATTTAGCTATTTGCATTTTTTTCGATACAATAGGTACCAAGTCCTTAATTTTCCTTTTTTTCCCCTCTAATTAGTCGGTTACAACGTACGTACTGAGCCAGCACATCAAGCTACTACAATCTGTCAAAATTCTTTAATAAATTTTCAACCTTATCGCTAAAGCATAAGGTTGAAAGTTGATTGGGAAAATTTGACAGTTTTGGGTAGCTTGATGTGCTGACGTCTGTATATAATTATGTAGGTATATTGCACATGCCCAAAACTTGTTGCACCATACCGCATAAAACTTGTACCTACTGGTTTAGTCTTAATAACATACTAATTAATGCAAATTTATTTAAATAATACGTAAACTAGTCAATAAATTGCATTGTGATTGCAATGACGTATCAATTGAACAAAAAACATGATTTAAAGCGATAGTGATGATCTTAATATTTATAAAAATCACGTCATTACCTCAACACGCTAATCTCTGAAACCACTTTAACCGATTTCAAGGTTTTGTGAATATGTTGTATATGCATTTAATAATAACTAAATTGCTTACAAAACTTCATCAGAAGTTTCAGGGGAACCCAAAAATAGTAAAGTTTTTATCAAACCCCCACTCAAGCGTAACAATTATCTAACGCTATTATCTTTTTACAAGCACATCTTCAAGGCTGTTTGATGTATCGAATTAAACATTGAAGGTTCTATTAATAGAGTAGTGGGCTAAATAAAACTGACAATTATTAAAGACTGCAGACTGTTCAGTATTATAGTGATCGGAAAACACCCGTTTTTGCATGCTTTCTCGATCTCTCAAAAGCTTTCGACCTGGTGTCATATGACAAACTGTGGCGCAAGCTCGAAGGTGAGACAGATTGCAGTCCGGAAGTTATATCTATTTTTAGGTATTGGTACAACAACCAGAAAAATAGTGTCAGATGGGCGGGCTCCTTCTCGGATGTGTACAGGTTGCAGTGCGGGGTGAGACAGGGTGGATTGACTTCACCGAAGCTCTTCAACCTGTACATTAACCAACTTGTCGGTGAACTCAGCAGTGCCAGTGTCGGGTGCTACATAGACGGCGTTTGTCTCAACAATATCAGTTATGCAGATGATATGGTACTGCTGAGTCCATCGATTGGGGGTTTACGTAAGCTGATACGGATTTGTGAGTCCTATGCGGAGGCCCATGGGCTCAGATACAACACAAAGAAAAGTGAACTCCTAGTATTTAAGGGGCGGGGCAAAAATTATGTGACTGTGCCTACAGTCACCTTAGCTGGTACCCCCTTAAACAGAGTCGCTCAGTTCAAGTATCTGGGCCACTGGGTTTCCGAGGACCTGAAAGATAACGCGGATGTGGAAAGGGCACGTAGGGCGTTGGCTGTCCGGTGCAATATGTTGGCCCGCAGGTTCGCGCGTAGCAGTAATGAAGTGAAAGTGACTCTTTTTAAGTCTTACTGCCAAACACTTTACACGTGCAGCCTGTGGGTTAATTACACACTTGGCTCATACAGCGCCCTGCGTGTTCAATACAACAACGCGTTTAGGGTGCTGCTGGGGCTGCCACGATTCTGCAGTGCTTCGACTATGTTCGCAGAAGCGCGCACTGATGGGTTTCATGCTCTTATAAGGAAGCAGTGTGCGTTGCTGCTGAGTCGTGTTAGGTCCAGTAGCAACAGTATGATAGGCGTGTTCGTGGACAGGTGGGACTCTCCACTGCTGCGCCACTGGATACGTTTGCATACTGCACTGTGAGCAGTGGACAGTTTCCTCCTGGTCTTAATGTGTGTAAATGTCTTATTGTTTTGTGTTTTTTATCTGCTTTTATTTTTTGTGTGTTGTTTTATTTTGATCTTATATGTGTGTGTTACAATATGGATATTAATCTGAAATAAATGTTTATTATTATTATTATTATTATTAAAGACTCCTTTTTATAAAATACCAATTTTTTTGTGCTGGCAATTAGTCCCACCCACTATTTACTGACTGATTTTATTATTGACCAGCTTCTGCGTGACTTCGTTTGCGTGTCATTCATTTGCCTAGCCTTTTCCCAACTTTGTTCGGGTCGGCTTCCAGTCTAACCGGATGCAGCTGGATACCAGTATTTTACATGCAGCGACTGCCTATCTGACTTCCACAACCCAGTTACTGGGTAATACGATACCCCTTGGTAAGACTGGTTATCAGACTTTCGGGCTTTTGACGAGCCATAACAACTGTCAAAGACCCACGAATGACAGCCGGGACCAACGGTTTAATGTGCTTTCCGAGGCACGGAGGGTTCTTGATATGTGAAAATGGTCAACCATCCATGGACCAACCGCGGCAAACGTAGCTTAACCTGATCGATCGACCTGTGCGGCTGTTATTACTTAGCCACAAGCGTCTTCTTTCTTTTTTAAAATAAAAATAAGATAAGTTACTCCTTATAATATTAGCTATCTGCCAGTGAAAGTCTAGCCAAAATTGGTCCACCCGTTTCGGAGATTAGCCGAAACAAACAGACAGACATACATTTTTAAATTTGTTTTTTTTTTTTGTTATAAGTACCTATCGTATATACTTTTATAAGCATTTTGTAAAAAGCTGTTATTTTGATATTACAAACAGGCACTTCAATTTTATTTATTTGTATTTGTTTGTAGTATTTGTTTAATATGTATAAGTTGAGGAAACAAGAGTCCTATCTAAAAACAGAATTCGTTTCATTTATGTGTTGAAATACGTGTGCTTCAGAAGCTTATCATGTCTGAAATCCCTTTGTCATATCGTTTACGCGACTTAAATAGAATATTATGAAAAAAATGCCACTGAACAAGCTCGAATCACACTAATATTATAAAGGCGAAAATTTGTGAGTGTGTTTGTATGTTTGTTACTCCTTCACGCACAAACGGCTAGACCAGTTTTTAAAAATTTGGTATGGAGGTACTTAGCTGACACCCTGGATTAACACATACTTTTTATCACGATATTCCCACGGGATTGATACTTATGCGGGTGAAACCGCGGGGCGCAGCTAGTGTTACTATAATTGTAGGTCTTACACACACACACACACACACATAATATCACGCCTTTCCCCGAATGGTTAGGTAGAGGTGTACCTACATAGTAGAGACACCCAAACTTCCCCAGTTATGTTGTTGTTGTAAAGATTTTAGGTTAAAAAAATAATAAATTGTTTTGAATATACAGAAGGAAACACACCAACGTTTACCGTTATTGTTGTAGGTATTATAAACAGACACAAGATGTAAAGCGCGTTAGGCGTAGTTCAGCCGTCAGGTGACAATCACCCGCTGGTTCCCACAGGCCCCGGTGGGTGAGCCCCCCTAGCCATGTGGGCGCAACAAGTTGACGAAACACGCATGCGCAATCCCTCCGTTTGACTAAACGAAACCAAAAATCACATCAGTACTTTTCCACTGAGAAACTCGACGTTTAGCCTAAACCAGAAATGTTCCATACATTCAGAATAAATGATAGAGAAATAACCTATTTCAGTGAGTACTTGAAATTCAAAGAGTCTTTTATACATGTACATACATCTGTGTAACTAGTACTAAAATGAGTGGAAGAAAACATACACGTGTACATTGGCACGCCTGCGAGGTGAACTCTTGAAAGGTCGCAGTAGAGCGAATACATTTTTCCAATATAATTTCTTAGAAGCTTCTATTAAGATATATAAAGTACCTACCCACCTATCTATAAGTAGTAGGTCAAAAGATGAAAAGTTAAAAACATTGCGCTGTGGACTGGTTAGTAAAGTTATTCATGAGAAAACCAATATGTTCAGCTTTTTGCAATGTTTTTATTTTCTGTTTATAATTTTGTTCTCTGACCCGGCTGTTAATAAAAGCCGACAAATTCATAAACATATTTATTTTATAGTGTGGAATGTCTACCACGCAAAGTTGACCCGATGACCTATTTTCATGTGGTACGCACTAAAAATATAATTTATAGGTAGGTACTTTAAATTCACATACAACAATTTTTTTTTTTGTTGTAGTGCTCTCTTTTGTAGGTACTAGGATTTCTTCTACCGGACGTGTTTTGTGGGCTGTCATAGTAAATACAATACTATCAATAGATAGAGTTGATAATATTACTATTTATATAGAAGTTGTTAAAAGATTTTCCATTCTTGTGTGTGTGTGTGTGTGATTTATACGGGTTTTTCGTGCGCAGATAAAATGTCAAATTTCATTGACTTAAGAGGAAATGCGGTCGGAGAGACTTTTGAAAAATCATAAGTAATAAGTAGTAATTCGAGGTTTGGCTCTCACCTACTTCCTCCTCCAATATTGGACCAATTTAAAAGGTATTTCATATACTGAATAAGAAGGACATACTGTGTCCCTATGTTTTGCTTTTTTTATTAATATGTAGTTGTCAAATTTGTACACTAGGCCACTGTTGACATCGGTTTAAATAGGCATTTTTTGAGGGTTCCAGTGCTTATAAAAATAACGTAGGTATCATCAAAAAGGAAAACATAATGACATACAAGTAGTCAATATTTATTATTCTGTAAAAAATCATTGCTTTGTGGTGATTAACCAGAAAGAAAACAGGCGAGAGCATTTCTATGGAGAAACGACCCCGCGTTTGCTCTTAAAACAGATACCTACTTCTGTTTTAATTCCGCTACTGCAACTGAAACAAATGGACGTCTTCAAGAATGTACGAACTGAACGAAACTGTTTAAGAATCGAACGCGATTAGCGATTCCATTGTGATCGGAATCGTTGAAACAAGAAACTCGGCGAATGTCACAGATCGGCAATTACGTGACGATTACTCGGCGATTACGCAAGCGCGCGTAAACGCCGTAATTAAGATGCTAAATTTACCGCCAACCCTGGCTTGAGAGAATTACGCTCGTAATACGACTTTGCCAATCGCCTGAATAATTGGTAGGTCAAAAATTACCTAAAATATTAGAAGGAACTTAGACGATTGATTCTATTAGCCTCGCTGCATAAGTACCTGCTCATTTTTTTTTATTTATTTGTACTTTTAATTCCAGCTAAGGGAAAAGGCACCTTGATAACTCGATACCGCTCAATATGAAAAAAAAAAATTAAACAACTTTCGGATTTCTCGGAAATTCATCATTATCCAGAGAAAATGTTTCGTAAATAATACCCTTGGAGTGAAAATATCTAGACAAAGAAAATCGAACTTATAAGTAGGTAGGTACCTCCTACTGAAGTTTTTTAATAATAATACGATCAATAATTAGTATTACTTAGTTGGTTTTAATTGAAAAAGGCTACATATATAATCGTCATCATTATAAGGAACGATTCAATCATTTCAAGTTCGGGTGTACTTTGCGGCCCTGTCGGCGACTAGAGGCGCCTCTCGGTTGCCTAGCAACGGAACTGCGACGCTTAAAATACGACCTTTCAGTAGATTATGAAGTTTGATGTTTGGCTAAATAATATTGCTCGTTGGCTGTATTGATAGACATATTTTATCGTATTTTAGTATTATGATATAATTGTTTAAACTAATTGCGAAAACTTATTGGATATTTTATGAATGAAGTCTTTTTAATAAAATAAAAAAATTAAAAACTTTTTTTTTCTAAAATGTACAGACGCCAGCACATCAAGCTACTACAATCTATCAAATTTCTTTAATAGATTTTCAACCTTATCGTTACAGCATAAGGTTCAAGGTTGATTGGGAAAATTTGACAGTTTCGGGTAGCTTGATGTGCTGGCGTCTGTACCTACCCATTTAAAATTAGTACACATTAGCCAAAGAAAGGCTTGTCATCAGGACCAAGTTCCTAACGTCGAGATACGAAGACCGTGTATGAAGGTCTTCGATATCGGAAAGCGCAATATGGAACTCAAATAGAGTTGGGCAGGACACCTGTCAAGACGCAGTGATGGCAGATGAAGTAAGGCTGTGGCGTCTAAAAACTGGAAGACGAGGTCTCGGTCGTCCGCCGGATGGGCAAACGACATTGTTGCCATCGCGGGCAAATCGAATCGACTGACACAGGAGCGTATTATAACATTGGCATAATAATATAGAGGCAGCAGTGGGCAAAGTCATGCTGTGGATGATCAGCCAAAGAAAATGGTAATTTCTATTTTGTCTCTACCGGCCAAATAACCAATGCAATATTCATCTGCCTACGCGGTTTAAAAATACATTGGCAATGCAGATTATTGCTAATCTAGCCAGACAACTGAAAGACTAGGCCTATTATTGAACACATGATTAAAGTAACCTGTAAGTATTTAAAAGTACTTAATTGCTAATCTTAATTATTTTCATAAAAATGTAAAATAAAAACAGTGGCTAATACTGGTCAAAATAATTTAATAACACAACATTTTGCTACTCAAATTAAAAGTGTTCACAAAAAAATGAAGTTGGCGTCGCTGTCAAATAAACACAATAAATTCCTAGATTTAATTATACCTAGTGCACGGTTCTGTTTAAGTAATTATAATACATACGTCGTACAACTTGTGTAGGATATGTACCTACCTACTATATTGGACATATAGACACATACATAAGTGTGATCGCGTGTAGCATTGCTAGTACAGATCAGTACACAAGTGCACTTTGGTTATCACTAACATCATTAATTTTCCTAACCTCTAATCATGCCCAGTTTTATCAAAAGCTAGCGTCACTAGTGATGTAGGTATCGCGTGATAGCTAACGATCATGACAAAATTATCGATAGGTATCGAACTTAAAACGGTCCCCATTCAGTTGCCCTGATTGGCTGCTAATGTCGACAAGATAGTAACTTTGATGTATCGAAGGAACATTCTAGTGGATTATAATAAATTATAAATTTTGATGTCGGTACCGAAGTATTTACATCACTGAATTTCGTTTGAGGTTATGTTTGATTATCACATCGCGTTAGTAGTTGTACTATGAGTTTACATGACAAGGGCTGACACGAAACTTTAATCACATTTGAACGTGTAATGTAAATGCCTTTGCATATATTCATGAATAATAGAATAAACACAATCGCAGTATTGCCTACTAAATGCATTTAGTATCTTTAAAGTACACAAAGCAAAACAAATAAATACAAGGTAGCTAAAACGCCAACACTGGTAGTAAATATTTTCAAGGAAGCGTTCATCTTATAAGATTTTACTTGAGATTGGGTTTGCCTTAATTAGTGGGATTTTTTACATAAATTTATTGAAATACAGGGCTAAATGGCTATTCAGAAGTTGTGAAACTGGTATCGTTTCATTTCCGCAAAATATTTATCTTAGCCACACGGCTGTGTCGAATGACCATGATCGGGATGAGTGATAAGACTCGAATGGTATACTTGATAATATTTTCAGGAATTTAATAATAGGTTGTAGTTTACGTTTGAGTAGACAACGATAATTCTTTAACTGTTTTGTCTAAAGAAAGAATCTTCTAACAGAACCGGTAATGAATCTACGGAATCTTTGGGACAAGACGCTGTACATAAACCACTTATAGCCTATTTGCGTACTCGTGTATAAATGCTAGCTGCCTATTTTTTTAGATCCTTGTATTTTTTCTTTTTATTTCCGTTCGATCCACGTGGATCGGCCGGTCATCGGCAGAGACCGTTGACACTTGTCAGAACGCATTAACTGATACAACGGGTACTCTAACTACAAATATGTAGAATGCCTTCATACTATTTTTGTGCTCCTAATATTATTTTGGAATAAAAAGCAAACAAGTATATGTCCACCCACGAGAATTTATAAAAATTATTTCATGGGTATGGAAAAGATTTGTTTAAGAAAATACCTATTAACAGATTCTAAAAAAGGAGAAATGGTTTTGTAATTTTTACTGTAAGATTTTCACACTTTATCTTCATGATCACATCTTTATTGCAACAGCCCGGTAACCTTCCACTGCTATTCATGAGCCTTCACCGAGTTTACTATAGGTAAGGTAACCTCTTTCGTGAAACAATTCCATCTACAGCAAGTCAGACTTATGTGCCCCTCGAAGTTGTTCCTTAATACCAAGAACTCGGCCTTCTTTTCCTCCTTCCTAAGCCCTACGCATTAAAACGTTTTTCCCAGCGTACCTTGTGGCATTCCAAAGAAATCACAATTCAATTGATATTCTAGAGTTCGTGCTTGTCTGATTAAGCGATTGTTTTTTGTTCACACTTTTTGCCATCAGATTTTTGACATATCTACACGTGGTCGAAAGCATTAAGTAATTTTTCCAGCCAGTTTTTCCTCTTGCGTTACTCTCGTAATAGCTCGGCGATTAGCTGACTTATAAAATGTTCTATAACCTTCATTGCATGGATTTCATGGCGTAACAGGCTTATTAATGTAACTTGAAATTACACGCACTATCCTCTGGTCACACCTTCAATGTTTTCTCCGTAAATCGTAAGGAAAATTTCAGGTATACAAGAAAATGGCTTGTACTGTACAGTGTGTCGGGTAAATGACATTAAAAAAGTTGATCGTTACGTCACGAATGTTTACAAACACTGTGGGGACGATAACGGGCGATCTATTTTTAGAGAAATAAATTGATATGTCGTTTTATTGTTAGGCCCACGCTTAGATACCTCCTTCGTGAGATACCAACACCAAATATTTGGTTTCACCTGAGTTTGTAAGGCGCGATAAATATACCGGAGAAATTTTGAGACTTTTCGCGAACAGTATCTAAAGGCTGTTCTTCAGGGGGTGTTGTTCTTTTGTTCAGGAGGAAACACTTTAATAACGTGCTAGATAGTGAGACTATAAAAAAAAATTAAACCCTGATGGGACAGCTGATAACTTTTTTACGTAAACGTTGGTTGTCGGTTAATCAGTCTGTGCAAAGCATTTCAGTGGCAATTTGTGCAATCATGACCGCCTGAAATTGCTTTATGATTGCACTTGGCAATGACAACCATCTTAACATTTGCGTGTGTAACAAATTAAGCTATTGAGGAAAAAGTGTGTTTACACTGTCTTTGAAACAGTGGTACCTATATTGATTCTATACAAAATTCAAGTAGTACACATATAGATTTTTTTGAATATACATATTTGCAAGAATGTATGACGTTACAACCTTACAACTCATACCTACATATAAGTACCTACTTACAGAGTTAAATGCTGTGTATCATGGATTTAATCGTGAAGGTCGAATTCTTTATAACCTCCTCACAATAGTTCTAGTTGTAATGCAATATTTTCAGTCCACATGTTTAAACACACTTTTATTTTAATTACGTAACCTATCAAGTACTTAGGAATGTCAAGCAATGTCGTAGATAAATACAGGCTGTACTCACAATGTTTTCCAAGATTTTCCACAATTTGACCTAGACCTTAAAATCTGTTTCAAAATCAAAAATATGTACTTATTCTAAATTCATACGCACACGTATCGTTATGACAGGCCGTTGACTTGATATTACAGCCAAACTCATGCTATTCCGGAGAGCGTAGAAGTCAGAACGGCAACGTCGCAATAGCCGCAATGGGGCAGCGGGGTCGCGGGGGGGGAGGGCGACTAGCAACAGGCGCCTCAGCCACGTGCTCTACGGCCTTGCCACTGCCGATGCCGCGATGGAAGCTTCGCGCCTTTTTTAGATACCTGACGCTTAGATTATTTCATATAAATAATCTAAGCGTCTAATAGTAATCACACCAGCAGTGCTCGATTTATGTAACATGTAACACGTAATTATAGGTATTATTTATTTATTTACATTGTTTCTATCGGTACATTACCTTTTCTGACGTTTCAGAGAGCTTGTTAGGCCGAGAGACAGTAATGTTTGACATGACAATTGTTCAGTCCATCGAGTCTGGTTTGGCGTAAATCGTCAGCGAATTGTTGTCTTGGTTTGTTTATCTTTTCCACGCTATCGGTTTGCCAAACGACAACATACATGACATAATATTATTAAGGTAAACACAAAGAGTTTACAGTCTATTCGTGACCTTGGACGACATTTGATAACCAGATTTAAAGGAAAAATGTGCAAGAGTTTTTCTAAATACCGACACACATTTTGAGGTTAACTATTTACCAAAACCCACGCTCAACTCTCATGGCAATCAAGAGAATAAAATGATTGAAATCCATCGTTATCTAATTCCACCATTTGTAGGTAATAAGGTCAGCGCATAATGTTGTCGTGAACTAATCTAGTGTACTGGTTCGCATACGTGATTATTAGGTTTGCTCTATTACATCATCAGGGAAATAGGGCGCAGTAATAATTCCTACTTGGTCCCGTGGCGAGCGAAGGTCACAAAACGCTAATGACTTCCGTGTGGAATCCTATCTACATATATAATTTATATGCGATGACCGTTCTACGGCGACGCGACGGCAGCCGGTACAGTGGCCTCTGTAGGTACATTTGATTGAGTTTACTAATCGCGATCAGATTTTTTAGTGATGATATGGGACAGTTTTTAAATTCGTTTAACTTTAGCGTCGATTTGGATAAAATTTTTTGTGGGACTTGTATTTTCGATCGGTTTTTTTTTTTATTTTCATCAATAAAAAAAAAGACGAGATGAAAAAAAAAAGAAGGTGAAGAAGGTGGCTGGGACGGGTTGAATGTGGAAGGCGGACGACAGGGTATTGTGGCGCAGCCTGGGAGAGGCCTATGTCCTGCAGTGGACTGCAATAGGCTGAGTTGATCACCATCAATATACCTATAGATAATCAGGTAAAAAAAAAAAAATTATAACGATTATAATGTAAAGGTTGGGAATGAAATCATTCGGATACAACATTATCATTGTCCTCCACTGAACGAAGGCGTAAAGTAAATAGGTACCTTCGAAAGATTAGATATGAATAATCTGGAAACATCGTACGATTACTTTTACGAATGTCACCCGTCTCCAAAAGTCTGTCGAATGACCGATAAAACGACAACTATATAGGTACAGAAAAGAAAGTGAATCCAATAAAAATAAAGAAGTTATAAAAACCACATTTTTCTGCTTTCGAAACATGGTTACTAACTTGGCAGACGATGGAGATACTGTAAATACACATTGCACCAATAAATTTTGGATGGAAATAAAAAAGTGCACTCCTGTGACAACGTTTTTTTCATCAAATGCCTTTAGAAGTGAGTTTTATGCAAAACTTGGTAAAACGTCTGCACTCTCCGCTTGGCTATTGTCCAAGTGGATGGACTTGATTGAATGTTACATTTTTATAGTTATCACTTTGAATCCTTGGCTTAAGCATTAAGCATTTTTTAAATGATTAACTTTACTGAATACTAATTTCACATGTGTTTAATTTTAAAGCAAACCCACAAGTATCATCATTTATAAAGTCTTCGTCTGAAACGTATTCATTAGTTTTTTCGTGGTTTTGGTTTTAATCATCTTCGTCGATTTTCGATTTGCATTTGAAACTAATTTGTACTTATTTTGTTTCAGGTAATTCAACTTAAATCATAAGCTTGTCAGCAATCATTGGTAAGAAATGTTAATTATAAATTTTAACGTAACACAAAATGATCATTCCGCGCGCAGCACGGATTTTACATAGACCATGTCAAGGGATAGGATAGGGAAACAAAATAATCTATAGGTACTCATCAAAATCCGGTATGGATTACAATTCCTCGTGATGAAGATGAAAGTACCCACAAAAGGTGGACTCAACAACGCGAAACTTGCAGGACCGCAAATTGAGTAGGCTTGGTCTCGTTCTCGTGTGACTAAACAGGTGGTCTCTGTTGCAACCACTGTTGTGCTGATAACGTAGATAGCGGTATTATTGCTCTATCCACTCGGCTTTATTAATTCCCTTCTATTGATATTCGCAGGTGCGATAGGAAACATAATAGACAGCACCTACGAGAGTTCAAACGCTTTTGGCACAATTTTTTTGACATGTTCATAATGTATTGGTAAAATTTGGTAATCTTCTTCATTTTTGTCTGCAATTTACGAAGTATTAATAGAGGTGTGCGATAGAAAACATAATAGACAGCACCTACGAGAGTTCAAACGCTTTTGGCACAATTTTTTTAACATGTTCATAATGTATTGGTAAAATTTGGTAATCTTCTTCATTTTTGTCTGCAATTTACGAAGTATTAATAGAGGTAGATCCTCAATGTTACTGCTTACCGTTGTTTCATATTTATGATAGGGGCAATTATTTACCATTGGTATGTGTTGGCCGAATTTCTACAGATCCCAATAGTTCACTAAGCGAAGTGACTTTATTAAGCTTCCTTTTTGGATGAAGCCTACATTTATCGACGGATCGCGCTTCATAACGTAGATTTTGCCTTTTATGAACTCTAAAATCATTTGTAACATTAGATTCAATTGCCATCTATAAAAGAGTTATGATTTTAAAGTAAGCGGTGCCTTTGTGTCGCGTGTCATGTCGCGCCTGTTTGAAGGAGCCTTAATACGTAGTTACTATTATTTTATTAGTTTGTGAGAGTAATTAAAACACCACGATTACGATTATTCACTTCATCTTCAAACGTTTATTAATCGTTTTAATATATTTGGAAGTAATGCGTCTAGCTCCTATCACACAAGCGGGATGAATGAAAAGACGATAGAGGGCAGGCGCGTACAGAGCTTCGTTGTTTTGAAACTTTTGTTTATATTAATTTTTGTAACTAATATATGAATAAATTCAACAGTTACCTACAGGAAAACTCGGATGGCAGACCGCATCTTCCTACATTCCGTGAATATGCAGTTATTATGATTGAATGCCTACAGTGTGATAACAATATGTACATTGCTATATTTCACGCTTACAAAAACAATTATTTTGGTTTAAGTCACTAAGCGGAAACTTAAATTTTGATCCCTTTGACGTTACGTATACAGGGTCCAATTTAATTAGCTAGCGAAACTTCGCAGACGTGCTGGATATCGATTTCCAAACATGATATAACGAAAAAATTAATAAATTTTTAAATCAGTGACACCTGGTAGTGTGACAAGACAAAACAAAAATAAACTTATTTTCTCAATTCATACTTCAAGTAATTACACTACTAGCGGTCGTTGACCCTAATCAAAAAATCATCAAATATTTTTTATTTTTATTTTATTGTGTTTGGATATTGAGACCCATAACGTCTGTGGAGTTTCGCTAGCTAATTTAATTTGATCCTGTATATTCGTTTCTGGTCCAATATTTTTATGAGTTGTAATTGTCAATTTTGGTAGTATTAGCAATAGAGATGAAACGGATATCCGGTAACTATCCGGTATCCGGCCTATCCGGCCGCCATAATAATATCCGGCCGAATACCGGATAGCTATTATTCGGCCGGATATCTATCCGGCCGAATAAAAAAAAACTGGATAAAAGAAACATACTTTTAGAGTAATTATTTGCTTTATTTAGTTAGTCATAGTATCACTTAACTTAAATATAATTAGTTTTAATTTTAAATTTTTAATCATACAATAGTAAATTAATGTAATATGAAGAAAGAGAGACCCGAATCGAACCGAGTCCACCCGATCGTTCGCGCGCCGCCTAAGCAAACGGCAAAGTTTCGCCGGATATCCGGCGGCCGGATATTCGGCTATCCGGCCACATGGTCGGCCAAATATCCGGTATCCGGTATCCGGCCAAACTGCTATCCGTTTCATCTCTAATTAGCAACACATTCATCCTTATATAAATGATTGATAGAATTAAATTGGTACCTACATAATAAAACCAAACACATGGCGGGCAATTTACCTATAATCTATTTTTAACAATGATTATTAATTTATAAATTACGAAGTTACTATGGCAATATACGAATTCATGTGAACAGGAATATTGTCTGTTCCTTTTATAACGATAACCTTTGGAATTATTGCGTTAAAACAATGGTGTCATCCATACAGGTTTAATACGTATTATTGGTTCATAAATAAAATAAAATTATTAATTGCAGACAGAGTCCATTTGGTTTACAACACAATTTAGCAATTAGTGTTATAGTTCGCGCGGAACTAGTTGGCCGCGCCTTAGGTATGTGAGCGGTGGGACGGAGGGGCGGGGGCGCTTTGTCATTACTCAGTACGTGTGTTGCGAACAGTTACTAGGCAACCCTGCCGCCCTCCCCACCTAAGGCGCGGCAAACTACGAGTAGTTCCGCGCGGACTATAGTACGTACTTAGATCTACCAGAAATGTAACTCCAACAATTTATTAGGTATTATGCCATGGTGGCCTGTAGGCACAAGCTACCCGAAACTGTCAAATTTTCCCAAACAACATTGAGCCTTATGCTTAAGGCGAAAGCGCCAGGGTAGCCCGCGAAATTCAATTTTTTTTAGGTTTTTTGGAATTTGCTGGTCAGTATTAAGTTGTACGTTGATTAATATATGAATCGCGGCCGTAACTAACATGTATTTACAGGATTATAATCATTAAAGTCATCAACACTACTCTTTAAGACCACGTAAGTCCGAAGAATAACTATTTCATGAAATTTTCATTCTTCGGACTTACGTGGTCTTAGAGAGTTGTGTTGATGACTTTAATGATTATAATTCTGTAAATACATGTTAGTTACGGCCGCGATTCATATATTAATCAACGTACAACTTAATACTGACCAGCAAATTGCAAAAAACGTAAGAAAATTTGAATTTCGCGGGCTGCCTTAGCGCTTCCCCCTTAAGCGATAATGTTGAAAATCTATTAAAAGAATTTGGCAGATTGTAGTAGCTTGATGTGCTGGCGTTTGTACATATGTATTCAATGTCCCTAGCATAAAGCAATAAATAAATAAATTATTTGAAACCTTGGCATGGAAACTTCAAATGCACGAAGTTCGACGTTAGAGAAAATTAAGTTAAGAGTATTGCAAATTAATTTCTGGTAAAATCGTAGTACTTCGTTCGCTAGTAACGCGAAGCATGCATCGTACTAAATGCATTAGTCGAATTAGTCCACTGAGGCATGGCAAAAAATTCAATTTGCCTTCACGTTGTGCAACCGAGAAAAAAATGGGGCTAGCCGGTAAAAATTATATCCATTTTTCCGGGGAACCGGTCCGAGAATAATAGGGGTACGGACGTTTCACAAATCGGATTAATATTCGCCTTATAGGGAATCGTTAATAAGCCTCCAAGATAGAAGGAATTAAAAATTTCTGCGGATTACCGTTACTCGAGATGATATTTAGCTCGATCGATTCGTTGGAAATAGATATTCTTTTTTTTTAATGTCTGTGTCATCATCATCATCATTTCGGGCGAAAGACGTCCACTGCTGGACATAGGCCTCCCCCAAGCACCTCCACTTCGACCGGTTCTGTGCTTCTCGCATCCAACGGGTTCCTGCGGCCTTCACAAGGTCGTCGGACCACCTTGTGGGAGGCCTTCCAACGCTACGTCTTCCGGTACGCGGTCGCCACTCCAGAACCTTTCGGCCCCATCGGCCATCTGTTCTGCCAGCAATGTGCCCTGCCCACTGCCACTTAAGTTTGGCAATTATTCGGGCTATGTCGGTTACCTTGGTTCTCCTGCGGATCTCATCATTCCTGATTCGATCACGCAGGGAAACTCCAAGCATAGCCCTCTCCATTGCCCTTTGGGTGACTTTTAGCCTTCTCATAAGGCCCATTGTGAGCGACCACGTTCCAGTGCCATAAGTCATCACTAGTCAAAGACTTTCGTCTTGAGACACTGCGGTATGTAGGACGACAAGATATTGCGTAGCTTCCCGAACGCTGCCCAGCCGAGTCGGATTCGACGATTGACCTCTTTCTCGAAGTTAGACCTACCTAACTGGACAGTTTGTCCTGGGTAAACATACTCGTCCACGACTTCGAGTGTAGCGTCTCCGATTTTTATGAGAGTGGGTGTTACATGGGCATTTGACATGACCTTCGTTTTGTCCATGTTCATTTTAAGACCCACTCTTTCGGAGGCTCTACTGAGGTCATCGAGCATTGTACTGAGGTCCTCCATAGTCTCAGCCATGACTACGATATCGTCGGCAAACCGAAGCTGAGTTATGTACTCGCCATTGATGTTAATGCCAGCCCCTTTCTAGTCCAGAACCTTGAAGACGTCCTCCAGTGCAGCGGCGAGCAGTTTCGAAGAGATAACGTCTCCGTGTCTCACACCTCGATAGGTTTGGAGGTCTGATCCTGGAGTCGGACTGATATAGTGGCGTTTTCGTACAGACACTTCAGCACCTCGATGTACCGATAGTCGATCTGGCACCGTTGAGAGATGTGTATCGTTGGGGTTCTACTCTCTAAGTCCATCAACGAAGATACGGGCCGTCCGCAATTAGTTGATCTGTCAAAAAAAGTATCAAATTAATGTTTAAAGACAGGCAAAACCTACGGACTTTTTGCTTAGGGAGTAGGTCCTCTGGGCCAATATTTGGTCTGGCTTTGGGTTACGATCAGCTATATTGGTTGTAGATTTTATAATCCGAAATTAATTCAAGTAGGTATAGGTATAAAAGTTCATTGAGACAGTCCCAAAGTCACAATTGTAATATTAAAATTTGGTTTACCTGATATTCATTTACCTGAAACTAAAAAAAAGATAAAAACTATCCTATGTCCTTTCCCGGGACTCAAACTATCTCTATACCAAATTTAATCTAAATCAGTTCAGCGGTTTAAGCATGAAGAGGTAACAGACGGACACACTTTCGCATTTATAATATTAGTATGGATATCTACTATTATTTCCACACCAAATATTAATTCAAAATTATGTAAGCTCACAACTTCTTGCTCATTTTTTATTTGAGACAATAGTCACATGGCACGCGGAAGAGTTTTTAAGGTAAAACAAAAAAACCTTCAAGGATTTTAGTGAACAGTCAAAGGGCTATAGAACCGGTATAATAATACAGTAAATTAAAATTCAACAGAAAAAATACGCGTATTGAATGATGGTTTAATTTTTAAACAAAGGCATGGGATATCTACCTACGTATATATTTTTCTCATTCACCTAATCGCGATCGAATCGTACGAGAAGACTACCACAGGTTTCTTTTTTTCAATGTAAGTACTTATGTTCATTCGGCCGATTTTATAACTTTTTGTACTAGCTTCGTCCGCGTTGATAGCTTAAAATATCCCACGGGAACGTATTACCTAGTTTAAAGTATCATATTATGTATATCCAGGCTGCCAAATTTCATCCAAATCCACTCAGTCGATTTTGCGCCCGGAATCCCGAACCTACCATCCAGAATTCTAGACAAACGGGCAAACATTCTAAAAAACTATATTTTCGGCATCAGACTCGTTCCACCTCGTAGCAATTCCTTTTTTTTTTCAAATATATTTAATGTACAGTTTTATAATTATGTATATTATACTTACTCCGAAAAATCAGACAGATGATTTTATCTGAGTTTTATAACTAGCTGCGCCTCGCGGTTTCACCCGCGTAAATATTGATCCCGTGGGAACGTCGGGATAAAAAGTAGCCTATATGTTAATCCAGGGTGTCAGCTACCTCCAGACAAAATTTTATCAAAATTAGTCCAGCCGTTTGAGCGTGAAGAAGTAACAATCCTATAAACACACACACACTCACAAACTTTCGCATTTATAATATTAGTGACTAACACAACTTTTCAGCCATGTTTTACTAATATCCAAGTAAGGTTCAGTTGCACAATGCAGTAACTCATTCCTAAATAATTGGACCACTGCTAATTGTGGTTTACATATAAACCAATGTTCTTATTAATAGCAGCCTAGTCTATGTATGTTTGTATGAGTACACTAGATTACAAAGGTCAATGGTTAAATCATCGTTTATAATTCCTCGCGATAACAATATTATCACCGCTGGGGAATATGAACACCAATTATGTTATTGTACATACTTACTCCTATTATTGATATTAATATTTTATTGTGCATGCATTTGCTCACGTACCTATGTATCATATGACCGTGTTCAAAACTAGATACTTACTTTTTATGATTTTATGGGTAGGTACCTACTTTTGATAGGGTGATAGATTTTTTAAATAAGTGTGCTTCTGTTAATCCGCACTGGGCCCGCGTGGTGGATTTTTGCCCACTCCCTCTCACCGGAGGAGGCCCGTGTCCCAGCAGTGGGAACATTATAGGCTTATTATGCTATTATGCTATATGTCTTCTTTTGTCGTCTAACTTCACTTAATTAATACACCTGCAGGTAAACAAAACACATGTTTCGCTTTTGAAATCAGCTAAGCTAATAAAATATGTAAGAATTTATTTCACTATTTATTCTCATACAGGGGTAAAATATTACAGTAGATATTTTGTAAATATTACGTGGATACTCAATAAAGCTGCGTTAAAAGTTCAATGACACATAGTTACCTAGGTCCTAGGTACCCGAATGCCAACCGCATACATTACATGACACATTATGCGGTTGAAGCTATAAAACGGATCTCTTGGCGTTCTAAGGATTTTTACAAACGCGACTAAATCTGAAACGGGCTTCCAACTGTGATTCTTTATCACTCCGAAGCGTTTATATCACATTACAACGTTACCCCAAGATTTATGATGATTTTCCCACACTTTCGGTTATTTTACATATTTATATTCTTCAGGCGTTATTTTAACGCGTACATCTCGTAAATTTAACGCAATAATGTTTACATTTACATGATAATTTGATATAAAACTTGTATTTTTTACATTTCGTTACGCGTGTTCTTCATCGAGTTATAGGCTCGTTTCTTATAATTTTATAGGAATCATCCCCAATTAAGTTTTATGTCTTTGAAAAAATCTGGGGGCACGGCAGTGCCCCGCTAAGTCGAGCAAAAAGCGGCACGGCCGAACCATCCTTTTCTCGAAACAGTTCAGGCCAATTTCGACCCCCCTATAACTTCGTTGTGGATAAAACTAGAATCCTGAATTTTCAGTAACCAAGCAGGCATTGTATAAACACGATATATTTCAAATTTTATTCAATTTGAACCAGTAGTTTAAGAATTATAACTAGTCAAAGTTTCTTAATTTTGTCACTCACTCACTCACTCACTCACTGACTGACCGATCATCAAAACTCTAAGGCATGTCTAGCAGACATAGAAGCTTCAAATTTAGAATACAATTGAAAACTTGTAAAAAAGCCAAGTCTCGCAACTCAGTTCTTCTCCCGTAAAAAGTTGTGAGATCCATGTAATACCAAGTTGGTTAATTTATTCAGTTCCTACTTAAGGAACATTCTGTCTTAAGTTATTACGTAATTAACTAACCTAACAACATCTTATAGTGACCATATCAATATTAAAAATCTTTAATGTTTTAAATAAATAGATTGACTTGGCAATCGCACTAAACAATCTAATTTAATATAATAATTAGGTACTTGTGAGATATATTGTGTTTTCATGCGATGGCCAAGTCAATCTATTTATTTAAAACATAAAAGATTTTTAATATTGATATGGTCACTATAAGATGTTGTTAGGTTAGCTAATTACTTAATAACTTAAGACAGAAGGTCCCTTAAGTAGAAACTGAATAAATTAACCGACTTGGTATTACATGGATCTCACAACTTTTTACGGTAGAAGAACTGAGTTGCGAGACTTGGCTTTTTTATTTATAAGTTATGTTTTTGATGGCATTAGGTACAGTTTACGTGTGAACATAAAAACTGTCATAATAATAATTATCATTAATATAGGTATATTGCTTTTCCTCGAAAAATATTAATAGATACTAACGTTATCAATTTATTTGTTAATTACTGCGCCATGCTAGTATTTTTGCGAATGTAAAGTTAACTTCACTTGCCTTAGGTTTTCAGACTTAGATACCGATGATCGATTGATCACGGGTCTTATATTTTTTTCTGAGGGCAATGGCGTTGACAGCCCTACTTATATAAATTCCATCGAAGTGATTTTAGTATCTTTACAAGTTGACGTGAGTAGAGATAATGAAGGCCAGTTTTCTATCAAGGATACGTCAATGCAACGTGATAACTTTGCGCATGTGTGCTCATTGTCGGATCGTCGGCGTCGACGCCCGCGCATTATTGGATCCAATGTCACCTCCCCAACCTTGCCGCGGCAGGTTAATCTTCAGTTTGTTGACCAGTTCTATAGATTAAGTAGGTACCTACATTGTATAGGTTACGAATTACAACACGTAAACGAATACATCCGAAACACGGTGCATGCCACGTGCCAGGCTCGAAGAATGGGACAAAAAATGGAAGATGCATAAGTTAGAAGACATAAGTAAAAAGGCTGATGTGAATAAAAAAAAACAATATGGGTTTTAATTTAATTTTGTTTTCTTTTTGGGAAGAAACCAAATTGAAGGGACAGATTCGATTTAGGTAATTGTCACCTTCAGAAGGCTGGTCTGATGATCTCTTGAACCATAATTAGAACCGACGTGAACGGACATGATGCAGCTAAAAGAATATCAAGGTGATCGAGAGTCAAGTCATCACAGAACAATAGTCCGAAAAGACTTTTATCAAAGATTGATAGAAGTTTTCGTGATGGACGATAAGACTTCGACATTATAATCATAATCAGTTCATTAACCTGGCGTTAGTTTTGATTTGGAATTGCACTGGGGAGTCTTGGTTATCTGTAGATACCACAGGCGGAGTCACCGTCTAGTCTTGTAGACGGAGGCTTGGTACTACTGGTTATCAACGGCGTAGATCTCCGCAATTATAAAAGGTAGATTTCAGCATTTCCCAGAAAAACAAAGGCGGAAAATGTTTTTATTTCAAGCGAAGTTTTATGTATTCTTTCTTCTAATAACACATAAACTCACGCTCTTTTGCCACGAGGGTAGGCAGAAACTACAGAACGTCACCTCCAACTTCTCATTATTTGTCGACTCATGATCAATCACGAACTCGTCCACATATCTAACACGTGGGAGTGACATCGTAATTGACACCAGTTTTTTCGCCACATTGTATTCTTGTACCTGTATATTCAATGGACCATTCTGCCTTTGTCTAGTGCTACAGATTTGTACATGATTAATCACATCTATAAATAATTCTCTTAGCTTTATTTCCATAGCGATCTAGGAATGCAAGAAAAACGTTAATCATTAGTCATTTACCTCTCCACGCCTGTATGAATCAACTGAAGAAAACGGGTTACTATGGTAATCCTATCTTTATTTTTAGCGCTGGGTTTTCTTCTTCATCTTTCGTGGCTTACTGACAAGATCTCGTCATTGATCTCGTCATTAAGTGCCCAGTTTATATTAGGAAAATGAATAATTTTATATTAATACAAACCGTGGACCACTAATGAAATTTCCCGTCGGCAAAAATGACGGAATTCCATACGAACTTTCATCCCCTTTTCAACCCCTATAGGGGAAGAATTTAAAAACCTTACTGCTCACTATAACCTTTTGCTTTTATGCTTCTAGATCCACCGGTTTAGGCAGAGAGTTGTCTGCGTTGTAGGTTATTGAATGAATTTAAGATTTGGTAGATATTTCAAATTGTTCGCATTAAAAATACCTAGATGGAACCCAATTTTACTTGTGTATACTTCTAATGGATGAGAAGGTCTACGACGCTACGGTACGGGGCTACGCGCTACGCTCGTAGTTTGTCAGTAAATAAGACATGTCCCTATACCTAATGACGCATGTTACAAATCTGTCGTTATGATAAAGAAACCTGCTCAAAAATGCTTCGCTCGCAGCGAACGCATTACCAGTCACTTCTTTTATTGTATTACAATTTGCGAGCTCCTAGTTTTACGAGGAGCGTGTGCCCAAAGGTTAGACAGGTCAGTCACCTCTGATATCTTTCAGAACCGGGTTTTTTGGAGTACCTATGACGTATCAGATTAGTATCAACCAGATACGTAAATCCACGCCCAGTCCATCCATTAGGTATAATCCCTGTAGCATTAATTCAGAATATTGTATTTCTGTTCCGACTATTGATGAGGTGTTAAAATAGGTACTGTAATTACATTTGGAATGTTGCACTCTTAGCTGATTTTTTGTGCGCATCGTTATTCGCCCGGCAGAAGAAGTCAAGGCCGTTCGTTCTCAAGTTAAATTTGGCATTCGGTTCCAATCGGTTGCTATCGGCTACCGTGTTGTAATTTGACGCTTTTAATGTATAATTCAACCGTGGCTTTATTACGTTCGGCAGATATTAAATCAAGTACCTATGCCTATAAATCAAATTGTAGTTAATGATAGGCTAGTGCGTAACGTAAAATAGCTATTTATTCACCAAGGGGAGTAAGGCACAGATTACTAATCGAGTGTGCATTTGAGGCCCGACGCGAAGCGGAGGGCCGTAAACCACACGAGTTTAGTAATCTGTACTTACCCTCGAGTGATATATACTGCTTTATACTACACTTGTTGTACTACATTAATAAATTGCTATCATTGTCACTGGAATCACTCATTTTAACTTGTGATTTACACCGCCAAACTTTAAACTTTACCAAGAAAATTGTTTCTACAAAATACGTCAACACTCAAAAACACTCAAAACACTCAAAAACACTCAAAACACCCAAAAACACTCAAAAACACTCAATAACACTCAAAAACACTTAAAACACTCAAAAACACTCAAGAACACTCAAAAACACGCAAAAACACTCAATAACACTCAATAACACGCAAAAACACTCAATGACACTCAATAACACTCAAAAACACTCAAAACACTAAAAAAAACTCAATAAAACACAAAAACACTCAAGAACACTCAAAACACTCAAAAACACTCAATAACACTCAATAACACCCAAAAACACTCAATAACACTCAAAAACACTTAAAACACGCAAAAAACACTCAATAACACTCAATAACACGCAAAAACACTCAATGACACTCAATAACACTCAAAAACACTCAAAACACTCAAAAAAACTCAATAAAACACAAAAACACTCAAGAACACTCAAAACACTCAAAAACACTCAATAATACTCAATAACACTCAACAACACTCAATAACACTCAATAACACGCAAAAACACTCAATAACACTCAATAACACTCAACAACACTCAACAACACTCAAAAACACTCAAAACACTCAAAAACACTCAATAAAACACAAAAACACTCAAGAACACTCAAAACACTCAAAAACACTCAAATACACTCAATAACACTCAAAAACACTCAAAACACTCAATAACACTCAAAAACACTCAATAACACTCAAAAACACTCAAAAACACTCAAAAACACGCAAAAACACTCAATAACACTCAACAACACTCAAAAACACGCAAAAACACTCAATAACACTCAACAACACTCAAAAACACTCAAAACACTCAAAAACACTCAATAAAACACAAAAACACTCAAGAACACTTAAAACACTCAAAAACACGCAAAAACACGCAATAACACTCAAAGACACTCAATAACACTCAAAAACACTCAATAACACTCAATACACTCAAAAACACTGTATAATGCTTTCTGTCTCATTTTCTCCCACGTTAAATCTTATAAATGTCTCTTTTTACTGTCGCTTTTTCGTTTCATAAAATTTCAAGCCGCAACAATGCCAAAGAAGTTTTCACTTCAAAAACAAAACGCGTTAGTAATGAACGCATTATTAGCCTGATTTTCAGGGCAGTAATGAAATTCCATACAATATAACTGCCTAGATTTTTGAGAAGGTTTAATGAACAGCTTTCAAGCCTTTTAGTGGGGTAGTATTGGTACACTTACTAAGCAAGTGTAGTATAAAATATATTTAATGAAGACCACTGGTTGGATGATAACTCAAAATAATAAAACTGCAGCATTGATAACAGAAATAGCTTCTAAAACAAGAAGGCATCCGAAGATACTAAACGTAGGTACAAATGATAATCTCGTATTAAATGATTTTTATACCTACAAATTCAAAAATCAAAATATTTTGAATAGCACCAACAGTAATAATTACTAATAAAAAAATTATGTAATCGCCACAATCCCTAAAGTAGAAAATGTCAATATATGACGGGAAAATACTGAAAACTATGGGTTAACTTCTGACGAAATCCCTTATTATTTGGAATCAACTAATACGTTGTTATATTACATATTACGTTATAGGTACCACTTTTAAAACTGCATCCACTTGTCTATCTAACATTCGTACCTTCAAAGAGCCAGCACTAAATAATTCACCATATAATTTGCCGAACATCAAGGCCCATTGGGGGAGGTTTTATTGAAATGATAGTGAACCGGATAATTTCCACAATTAACATGAAGACGTGGTTACGAATGCATGCTCATTGCTCATGTTACATGCAGCGCGAGCTAGACCGTCCTCCATTTGCATTAGACGTCAATGCCATAAAGAAACCTAATGGATAAGCTGTCAATAGTTCTAAAATTAGCGATCCGCCCTTGCTACGCAGGGTTTTTACGACTTGAAATAAACCTAGAGATTTCTTTAATAATTATAACTTTTTTATACACATAAACCAACCGGAATAAATTCTTTGAATGACGGTGAAAACCGCCTTAAAATCCGTTGCGCAGCTTAGAAGAACGACATGGTCACATTGGCAGGCACGAAAAGCAATATGTATAGTTATAGAGCGCCGTCAGTACGGACTTGTCATCTCTTTGCTGCCATGGCTTATTTTAGTTTAATTTAATATTTGAATTGTTTTTAGGGTTCCGTACCTCAAAAGGAAAAACGGAACCCAAGATCACTTCGTTGTCCGTCTGTCTGTCCGTCTTTCAAGACCCTTTTTCTCAGAAACGCGCGGAGCTGTCGAGTTAAAATGAATATCAAATTACAGTGTCAGGGCAATCCCTTGAAACAGTGTAAAAATCAGACTTCTAAGTCAACGAAATTAAAAGATACGGGCGTTTATGTTCCGTTTATGCCGTATATTTTGACACTCGCAAGGGAATTAAAACCTATAGGGTATTTCTCGTTGACCATGGATCATGAAATTTGGCAAGAAGCAATGTCATGTAGCACAAGTATAGGGAAAAATTCCAAAAAAGTGAATTTGTAGTTACATACCTACAAATTTGTACGGTACCCTCGGTACGCGAGTCCAAGTCGCACTTGACTGGTTTTTTTTTTTCTTTTAATTACGGACGCTTTTAACGTTCTGCATAGTTTTCACATGCATAATTTTAACATGAATGATATAACCAATATTTTATAACCATATTGTATTTTGATTTAAAAAAGTGTCCGTGAAGTTTCTTGCTCGTTCTTCTCCATAGGTACCTACTACGCTTTGGAATGGGCAACTAGCTTCATCATTCTGACTGACCGATCTCTTGACAATTTAAAAGTGCCTTTAATTGGTTAATTTGAAATAAATGCTTTGAGTTTACAGAATACTAGCTGCGCCCCGCGGTTTCACCCGCGTAAGTGTCGCTCCCGTGAGAATATCGGGATAAAAAGTAGCCTATGTATTAATCCTGGTTATAAACTATCTGTGTGCCAAATTTCATCCAAATCCGTTCAGCCGTTTGTGCGTGAAGAAGTAAAAAGCATATAAACAAACACACACTCACAAACTTTTGCCTTTATAATATTATTAGTGTGTTATATAAAGATAAACTGTCTGAAATCCAGGTAAAGGTTTATTTAGTAACTACGTGTAGAAAAGGCATGTAAAACTATTTTGCTTTGTTTTTTTTTTGGTTTTTTTTTTGCTTTAGAATGAAAATTATGTACCGTTAATTTTCACAAAAATTTTTTTTCAGGCACTCTGATAGGTGATATTATTTTTAGCCTGTGATTTCCCACTGTAGGGTAAAGGCCACTTCTCTCTGTTCAAAGCTGCTAAGGACCAGTTCTTGTTGAAGGAGTCCAGCTCATACCGCCATCTCCGTCTGGGCCTCCCATGATGTCGCTTGCCATTAAAAGAGACCCATTTGGTCGTAAGTTTGGCTCATGGTTCGTCTGACATGCGGCAGATGTGTCCAGCCCAGTTCCATTTTAGCGTGGCAGCTTTCCAAGTGACATCAGTTATCTTTGTGATGAAACGGATGGTCGTATTTCTAACCCGGTCTGTTAGTTTGATACCCAGAATACTCCGTTCCATAGCCCTCTGGCAAACCTCGAGCGTGGACCTCTGCAGATTTGTCAAACACCACGTTTGACCACCATGTAAGAGGATGAGGAGTATGCACACGTCAATGAGTCTTCTCTTAAGGAACAAAGGAAGATCACCCTTCATTAGGTCTTTCATGGCCCAATAGCTCCTCCAGGCATTTTCGGTGCGTCTTGCAACTTCTTTGTTTTGTCTTGCCTGGAAAGAGAATATTTAACCAAGATAGAGATACTCATCAACGTATTCAACCTCTCCACCCGCCACAGTGATCCTGCGATGTGCTTTGTTCGTCATCAACTTGGTCTTTGACATATTCATCTGAAGTCCCACCTCTAAGCCTTGCCGTGCCAAGATCGTGTAGCATCTGTGTCAATTCGGAGGCTGAAGACGAAAAGAGCACAATATCGTCGGCAAAACGGAGATTAGATAATATCTTATGGCCGACCATAATGCCCCTTTCCGTCCAGCCCGCTGCCAGCTTTCGAAAGACTTCCTCCAGCACAGCTGTAAATAGTTATGGAGACAGCAGGTCTCGAACTCCTTTCACTATCTGGAAGGACAGTCCTGTCATGGAACTGATCTTAAGGCTCGTACACACAGGCGCGACGCGACATGCGACACAAAGGCACCGCAAGTCGCGCAACGAGCGGTGCCTTTGTGTCGCGCGCGATTCGCGTCGCGTGTCGCGCCTGTTTGCAGGAGCCTTTATTCGTTGCAGTGCTGTTCATATAAATAGTTTTTATAAGATTAATGTAAGTGATATTGCAATGAACAAAAATGGGATTCTGATGTAAATGACTGAAACCAAAAACTATCCCTTTTGTATCGCAATATTTTACTTTAAAATTCCCTGGTCCTTGCGTACGAAAATGTCTCTATAGATGCGTATATTCTCAAACATACAGGATTTAACGTTATCAACGTTCGTCGTCATAGTTTTAATTCGACATTTTCCGCGAGCACTACCACATCCGCGAGTGCTCAGTGCTATTTATAACTGCGTGGTCGTCCTACAGTGGATAGCCGATCGCAATGTATGCAAATGGTCTGGTGGCACAGGTACCGCGGAAATCTTTAAGTGCTGCTGACTATAAACGAATAGGACATACGCCCGGATCTAGAAAAAAGTGCAGTTTTACTACCGCTGCAGTTTTATAGCCACCAACTTAAGATCCTTATATCGTGAACGTGTAATAAGAGGACACATTAAATAAAAATAGCTCCACTCTTAAGGACCGGCCAATCAAGTTTTCTCTCTCCATAAAGTGACCCAAATGAATTCAAATAAAACCTCTAGAAGTGATTGTTATTCTAACAAAATTTACATTCACCAATAAATTCATCCAATTTAAGTTTGCTCATATCAACAGTTTTAACTTTTATATGAGAAAATGACAGTCGAATAAAATCGGGAGTTAACATAAAAATTTACACGGAACAAGTATAAAACCGGGCACGCATATACCCGGGCTGAGCACAATAAAAAGAGTTGCCATATTTCGCCAAGTTCCAACTTGTTATGATCAGAAGGTAGAATGCGATCTGCGATGTGAAACGCGCGTAGTGATTGTGTAAACTTTTAAATCGGGCTTCTGTAACGTCGCAGCAAATTCCCGACAATAAAGCTTACACAAATATAATACGTCTAAAGTTTTGTCCGATGAATTATAAAAGCGTTTCACACGAGTGCAATTTGTACAAGTAGTTAAAACTTGCGATTCCTTGACGAGTATGATTCGCATGGAAGTCCGTCAGGAGCTAATTCCGCTTATTGATGTTTGCGATTCCGGACAGCTTGTGTGGCCGAGGCTTTACTTCGCTAAGTACGGATCGCATTTAGCGTTCTCTTTTTAAACTTTACTTAGTTTCTTTTTGCAGTTTGTCGAAAGTTTTCCTTCCTGTAACATTTTACCGTGGAGCAGTTTCCACGGGGGCGATCACATCGAGTTAATAAGTTCCCGTTTCGATGGCTCCTACGTTTTAAACTTTTAGGATATGAGATAACAAGCTAAGAAAGGGAGACGCCGATTTGGCTAAGTCCACTTTAAGATTTCAGTGGATTACGTTGTTGCCTTCGGTGAATTGGAAAATCTTTTCTTTTGGACAAAAGCTTGTTAAAACATTGTTCGCAACTTTTACATTATAATACATGCACATTCATACTTCAAAATGTCCGCCCCTGTTTAGGCTTTTAAACATTTTTATACACCTAAGGTGATAATGAAATCAAAAGAAAGCAGTGTAGATATTATAGTTTTATTGCTGAATTGTGTTATGGAGAAAAAACGAATTACATTTGTTGGAAGGTAGAAAAGTGTAGAGTTAGTACATATTTATAGTAGATGCCTAGGCGAAATCATTTCGATATTCGGTAGAAACCTATATTTATACCATAAAGTTAAATAATATCTTCTCCTTGGGTCAATACAATAGTTACTAATAAAAATCATCTCCTAGAGTCATCTATCTAAACTGTCGCCATTTTGCTATATTGGAAAGTAAGTTGTCGAATTTTCACGAAATTTTCACGAAGTTTTCGCGGAAAATTCCAATGTACTTCGGCCGAGACGACGGGCGCCGTCGGCAGACGATTGCCGAATGAATGAGCTAAGGATCCGAAGGCCTACGATGGGAACTCAATCCTCCCTACATTTCAACATTGTTTGTCCTTTTCTAAAGACACGGAATAGATAAGGTGGGAGATAGTCATCTACGCGAGATTCTTCACGAGTTTGAAGTTCGTGGTAGTGCTTAACTTTTCTTGCCGATTTTGCAATCGGTATCCATTATAATTAGGCCTATTTCAGCCTTTTTTGACAAGGTAATTAAACCAGATAATTCCATGTCGAAGGAATATTTATATGAATAAAAAAAACGTAAAGGGTTCCCAACATTTACGTTTAGGTACAGTGCAATATAAGGCTTAGTTTCCTATTATAGTAATCATTTATTTACCTTTTTTGTACGTAAATGAAAATAGACATCTTCTCTATGCATTCTCATGTTTGATTTATTTTATTGAATACAAATGCTTGTAGGAAATGGGAATACATTATTTTGAGGAAAAATCTCCGTACAATAGTTTTGTTCTCACATCCCCCCTCCCTTAACGTTGGCTTGACAACTTAATTTTCATGATTTCGCCATATTTCCATCCAAGCAATTGAATTTGCTTAGCAGTTTTTTCTTACGATATTTTGTTTCGCATAAAGGAAATGAATTATTACTGTTGCTATCATGTATGGGTTGAGGGGTCCGCATTTAAAGCCTACCTATAGTACTTATCGATACTAATATTATAAATTCGAAAATAACTCTGTCTGTCTGTATGTAACCTTTTCACGCCTAAACCACTGAACAGATTTCGATAAAATTTGGCAGATAGATAGATTGCATCCCGGGGAAGGACATAGGATAGTATTTATCGACATACCTCGCGGGCGGAGCCGCGGGCGGAAGTTATTTTATAATATAATTCCACGTTCAAAGAACAAAAGATGTGTATTCGCCGAAGATGTACTAGAACTAGAGGTAGGTATAGATTTACTAGCATCAATGTTAGTCACTTCCTATTATATTCATAACTTATTCATGAACAAAGTTTTCCCAAACATATTGTGCTAGTTGAACAGTTTACCTGGTGAGTAAAAGCTGGCGCCCGAGCGGCTTTCATTTTTTTTCTGTTCCACACCTAAATAATCCTGGGACCTAATAGTTTTCACCTATTACCGCGGCCGGCCCAAATTTATCGCTTTCGACTGTTGATTTATCTTTGAACGGACCGGATTAACTACCGCTAACTTGGCGATAGTTAAGACTGCTATCTCTGGTGTTTCAGGGCGAAAGCTCTTTCCTTTTATCTAAATTGGTCCGCTACCAATAAAGATTCTCCGACGACTGTCGTAAACCATTCTCCCCATACGCTTCATTATGGGGCAAACTTTCAGATATGATGGAACAATTTTATTGTCCACCGATGTCGCGAGATCTCTATCAGTAATGGGATTTGGTGTCGTGAGTTCTCCTGCCGCTATCGGACACCAGTTCCAGAAAGATTTAAAATGTCAAGTTGCGAACTGCTAGTCTGCAACATTGTACCTGCGTGCCATAATAGTTTTGTTCGCCAGAGTAAGTCGCGATTTTACATAAAGTTTGTTACCTTACAGGATCCTACCTTTTGTAGAGTATTTTTAACTTTTAATGTTACAAATATTTCAACGATTTAACTGTTCTTTGCTCGTGTGCAGCGATTTTACACAATGTGTTAGTACAAGACTTACACTAACAAGAAGAATAAATATTTAAACTAAGCACGGTACCAGTGTGACTATTGATATGACACCTGACACTGACATCCTGAATTCAAATTCATAAAATTATGTTTTTAATTTGAGCATAGCATGATATTGATTTTGGAGCTTTAAGATTGCGTTTGACTGCATAATAAAGATAAATTGATCAATTATATACGCTACAGAATTGTCCAGACATAAATCTTAATTTTTGAACTTGTAACACAAAATACTAAAGTAAAAAGTTTAATATAATTTTACAAAAATAAATGCATCTACCAAATTACGACAGAAACTAAAAAGTTCGCTATCAAAAGGGTTAGTTTGGGCATTTCCATTCCACCCTAATGGAAAATAGATTCGTGCGCCAAAGATAATCTTATCCTAATTGAATTTGTCATAAAAATTGAAAGTTTCCCCAACTCCCAGGGCCACATTTCACCAACTAGTTTTAATCCATTCTCCTTGGAAGGGAACTTGTAATTCATTGTGAGTGCTAAGTTTGCCTCGACTATTCCAGATACAAAACTTTGCTACTGCTTCACCTAGGTACGCTTTTTTTTTAGGGTGGGAAGTCATCAAATGACCCCTCCCGCTCTGGGTGGAGCGGAAGGGAGTGTCAGACTCTTACTGACTAAAACCCACCCGTGTTCCATCCTTAGCCCTTTATGTTCCGGGCCAGCGGTAACCCTTTCGGACAATCCCGCTGACCCTAGGTACGCTTATGTAACATTTAAAAGGAAATTCACGGTTTTGATAATACAACTTTAAATTACCATAAGCAGATGTCTCTCTAAGTCAGGGTTACAGATGGCTTACCTTTATCCAAAAATGACAAATTTTGAGGTCAGGCCATTATCTGGTGTTATCAGAAATATCATGTGCATTGATTGATGGGTTACTAAAGATGATTTGATAAACTTAAGACTTATGTATGGCGTAGGTATATACGTCGCCTCGTCAACTTAATAAATATCTAGATGTTCATTTTTAACCCCCGACGCAGAAACGACGGGGTGTTATAAGTTTGACGTGTCTGCGTGTGTGTGTGTCTATCTGTGGCATCGTAGCTCCTGAACGGATGAACCGATATTGATTTTTTTTTCTTTTTAAAGTCATCTATCAACTTTTACAGCTTTGTCTTTCTGATATCAATGTGCAACGTTTATCGACAGATACGTCTTATTCCCATTCCTAACTGAATATTGTAGACCGTCTGGGACCGTTTACCGATTCATTCTAATGCACCTTCATGCCTTCACCGCCCGAGAAATCCCTCTTAGTACGGAGAATATTATCGATATCGATGTCAGGTGCTCGAAAGATTTTTTGTTGACTTTTTCCAGATAAAGTTCCAAACTCAACATAATAATATAGTGCGTTTTTGTTAACGAGAAATAATATAATGTTCTCCTTTTTATCTATAAACTAGTTTCCGCCCGCGGCTTCGCCCGCGTGGTATGTCGATACTCGATAGTAACGTAGACTATGTCATTCCCCAAGGTTCAAAGTAGACCCACATAAAATTTCATCGAAATAGGTTTAAGGCTCCATCAAACTGGCGCGACACGACACGCCACACAAAGGCACCGCAAGTCGCACAACGAGCGGTGCCTTTGTGTCGCACGCGATTATATCGCGTGTCGCGCTTGTTTGTAGGAGCCTTTAGTCGTTTAGGAGCCTAACAGACAGAAATTTAAAAAACTGTGTTTTTTTAACTTTTATGTACGGACGCCAGCACATCAACCTAGATCTACCAGAAATGTAACTCCAACAATTTATTAGTTATTATGCCACGGTGGCCTGTAGGCACAGATGCCAGCACATCAAGCTACCCGAAACTGTCAAATTTTCGCAATCAACTTTGAACCTTATGTTTTAGTGATAAAGTTGAAAATCTATTAAAGAAATCTGACAGATTGTAGTAACTTGATGTGCTGGCGTCTGTACCGTATACCTATACTTTTTTACGCACTTAGTCAAAAGCTGTTATTTTGACATTACAAATAGACACTTCAATTTTATTTATTACTGCTCGTTAGACAAGTAGGGCCATTTTACCTCAATAACTAAAGTAATAGTGGTGAGCAATATGAAAAGATGGCATTACCTTTTTTCTTACTATCACCAACCACGTGTTTATGGCAGCCTGTCAATGACAATATGTCTCCTTTGTATTACAAGGATAACCGTAATTGCCGTGGTGTGTCTCAGGATTTGCTCACGTGTATACTAATAAATATTTTGTATAAACATTATACGTTTATTTTGTACTATGTCTATTATCACAAATAATACACACATCTATTTCTGTGGAGGAATAATGCAATGCAATAATTCAATTATTGTTGTCTCTCAATGCTGTGGAAATTTGCATTTTAATAGACAAACGTTTTATGGTCGCCTTTGTTAAATGTTCAATAAGAATCAAATAATGAAATTCTTTTAATTTTTGTTCAACTGTTAGTCTTCATCATCATTATTATTATACAGACGCCAGCACATCGAGCTACTACAATCTGTCAAATTTCTTTAATAGATTTTCAACTTTATCGCTGAAGCATAAGGTTCAAAGTTGATTGGGAAAATTTGACAGTTTTGGGTAGCTTGATTTGGTCTGATGCGTCTGTACATCAACGTACAAATATTCGTTGCTAAAATGTACAGGACAAAGTTACAAAATAAAAGCTATTAATGATGGCATACACTGAACGCCCTTTACAAATTCCCAGAACCTATAAATTAAGCCACTAACTAAAAAAAACACAGACCATTAGTAACTCTAGGTCTGTTAAACAATTTCAGACAGAAAAGACATACGATCTAAATCAAGAATTTCATACACAAATTTAAGGCATGTCAAAGGATCCATCGTAAAAAGTTTAGCTATTCCACGGGTTTACGTATTTCGTCCCAATTACCAGTTGAAAGAGCGCCAGGCTCAATAAATCAGGGGACGTACCTTCGTATTCCTGTGACATTGTAACTTGTAACTTTGCTACAGTTTTATACGACAGAACTATGTCAATCTAACTTTTAAGATTATCACTTCCGCATTCGCCTACACGCTACCTTACCTGCTTGTTTATAGGGTTGGAAGTCCTAACAAATCTGGGCGATAAATATTTATTTTTATTATTTCCCCACCGAAGGCCCATTCTCATCAAAAGCGTCATTATCGTGCAGAAAGTTTTGATTTAGTATCCATCTTTCTTGGAAGTGTTTAATTAATAATATCAACGGTGTTTTACATAACTAAATATGAAATGTAGGAAGTGATGCATAATTCATAACGTTGCACAGTTTAGATTCGAAGTCTGAACATAAATCATATACCTAGTCCAGACGTATTCTCGGTAAGTGTGATATCAATTGCATCAAATGCGTGAATGGTGGACAGGGCAGCCCTACCTATAAGACTACTGTCCAGCGATGCAATGCTACGCTACGCTATGGCGATGAGTTTTTTTTTTAACTATTAAAAGATTTATTTCTTTGCTTCTGGGATTTAGGAGTATTTAATGGGTGTATCTTAGGAACTGTTCTGAAAATCGGGAAATACGTAGATCGGTATGTCTGTGGAATGGATTGAATTATTAAGGATATTTTTTTAGTTTAGAGAGGGAGAGGAGAGGAGGAACTATTTTTGTTTAAAGTAGAGCTTTGTTATTTTAAATTTTTATATCCAAGTTATTGGGGCATGATTGACTAATTAATTTTCCAATAAGTATCTTTTACTCCAAGCTATATAAGTAAACTGTTTCTACCTCATCATAGTTTCCTTGAGTTGGATTAGCTCTAACAAATATTGAGATATTTTCATTTCGGATTTTCCGCAGCGTAGCGTAGCTTTGTCAGTGGAAGGTGATCGCAACCCAGTGGCGTCAGTGTGGCGCGCGTTCCCCCCGCTACCGAAAAAAGTTGCAAGTCGATGGGCGGCGCCGGCGAACATTCAAATTTATCGATTGTCCCGCGCGCCTCATTACAACATTCCTCAAAACTTACCCACTCACCAACTTAGCCCTTTAGCCCCACCACTATAGGCACATTACTTTTTATACCCCCACCGATGAAGGCCGTTTTTTCATCGTCAGTTATTATTGTCTGTTAAACTTTAAGTGCTTGGCGGCTAACTTTCGATGTCTTCGTGATTTACGACGAGCCGTTTCGAAGTGTTTTATCGAGCATAAATGTAAGTTCGCTACTTGTTGAGACTGAAGGTCGAAGCGGGTTATGATCATAGTATTACTGGGTCAGTGTTTTATAGGCAGCTTCAATGCGTTGGATGGTCTATTTTCGTTAGCATCGTATGGTACAAATAGCGTTCAATCCAGCTTCGCTCAGTCACTCTATTAAGAAGTCGTCGCATGGAATTCATACGGTGAAAAGCGTTCGTAATTTGAAACAGTGTTAAGTGGTGGAACGAAGGCCATATATCTAGTGAAGGAAGGAGCGATGTCGTCGAACAGTAGTTTCGCATCTGCGGGTGTGGGGGGGATAGTGAGGTGGGGGGGCAATGATCCATTAATCTGGCAGAAGCCCATGTGGCGCCACCGACGTACCTGGCGACGCGACGCACGGACGCCTACCTAACGACACAGATCGTACATTTTCAACATGTGCAAATATGTATAAAATAAAAATTTATTGAGTGCCACACTCTATAGGGAAATTGACGTTCATACGATCCATTTGATAGATTAATCTTGCAGGTTTCAAATGTAATGTTTTACTGTTGGAAGGTTGTTAAGGTAGAGTTAGAGCAATGTAAAAAATAGAGTATTGTAAAAACTATAGTGGAAAATTTAAAACACTAAAATTATTTATATTTCTAAATTCAGTCTTGGTATTAAAAATATATAGCTACAGAAAAAAAAAACAGACTTAAGTATTACTTACTTTTTTTGACTAAAATAATTATAGGTATGTAGACATCGATAAAGGCTTACAGATAATCGTCGTCAATAAAACTCGATTTCTTTGACAACCCACCAATCCGTCCCTCCCCATAAATATGAAGTCAGTAAAATTGTCAGACATGACGCATCTGCGTTATTACTCCGCTAGGCGTAGTAGCGAGCACCTAACTACCGCGCTACTTCCACTTTCTCCTGATTCCGGATATCATTCCGGGTAAGGCTTTCCGTCTATTTATTGCTCGTATGTAGTACTACTGACTCACATGAATACGAACCATGGCCTCCCCTTCTAGGTTAACGAGACATCATTCCGCTACTACGAAACCTCGTAGAACCTCTACGCTTCAATAAAACCCTATCACCAATTGCACTATTTTTTGATGTCATACTGATTTTCTTAGAGAAATAAAAGCACAGTTCCCTTAATACAACTGTAGCTCCGGTAAAACGGTATGATAATTGTGGCAATTTACGGAACGCAATTCACTAAGTGGAATATTTTACTTATCCTCCAGGCGTTCCGCAAGGCACGACTACCTACCAGCTTATACATTGAGATGTATTGCTGGCATTCATTACTGTACACGCGTTCTTATTAATGTATATAGGTAGGGAATCGATGGGTTCACTGAGCGATACTATTGTGCATGTCTACTGTTTTGACGCGATGCGTGTAGACAGCGTTATCTGTCAAGGTGCCCGATTTTCGTATAGATAAAATCGACGCGCTAACTTATCGTCCATTCCCCGGGTGAAATACGAGCTCTTTTCTAGTTTGTACGAATTTGTATGCGAGCATGTAGCATGCAGGGTGCATCGAGTTATAGCACACGGAAACAGTGGCGTCGCCGCCATCCATGCACGGCAACTCCGACGCCATATTTCAATCGCGAAATTGACACATAGCTCTGTCGTAACGCAAACTTTCGTGTGAAAACTTCAACCTGGCATATTTACTTAAGGTATTCTTCTCGAAACATACCGATAGCTCCTTGACGAGTGAAAACTTTTATTCATATAGATAGGTCATGCTCTAACCGGTGGAAGTTTTCACATAAATTGGCGGTCATTCGACGCGAATATGCTGACTGAGGGGGTAACAAATATGCCAACTTGGGTTGTTATAACAGCGATATGTAAGTTCTGTGATACTTCGCCATTAAGTTTATGGAAACGACGGTCGAGATTACATCACACTTTCTGAAAGCTTTATGTAATTCTTCTTTCTTCGTTATCTCCCACGATAGGTACGAGTAGGTACTGGAATAAAATTTTCCACTTATCCGAGTATTCACATCCGTCTATTAATCAAGAAGACAGATTTTATGGCAGTTGTAGAAATTCATCTTTTGGTTCGAAAAGCGAGTGAAAAATTCGAACGCAATCTGTCAAACTGCTCCCTAATTCTAATTTAATTAGCGGGGAAGTTTTCACGCGTGGGAGGAGACCGAACGACAATGACGCGTTAAAATGATTAATTTTTGTAGAAGCGCCTCTGATCGTAGTATACGTTCCCGAGTGCGCCTTCCGAACGAACGATTAATCTTTCTCTTTGCACCATTGTACCGCGATCTCGGTATTTTTTCTGTCTTACAATACCATTAAGAAACTGCCACGGCTAGTTGGTACTTCACAGCTCTTCCACCGTCTCATCGTTAGGCCCATTGAAGGATTGAAAAGGTGTTTGCGTCTGTGGCAAAATAGGTTTCCCCTTCGGTTTTAAAAACGTTGTCTCGGAATCACTTAGGCTTCGATAGTTATTATACGCAGAGAATGAAATGTTTTAAACTTCCATCGTCATTCGGTAACAATAGATCTGAGGAAAATTTATACAGTCATTCCTTGTTCGTTCAATTGAAAGATTCTATTTAAAAGATTTTTCTTTGGCGTCTGCAAGTTTTTGCGAGGTTTCTTTAAAGGAAATGCGTTATATTGCAGTTATGAATAAATCGGTACATTATTCATTATTTTTATCATGAAGTCGCACTGCAAGACATCTTAGGTGGGGTCAAGAGCATGACGTGCAGACGTCGAATTTAGATCTGGGAACTCGCCAACTGTTCCGGAATTGCTCGGTCGTCTTGCATAAATTAAATTCACTTTTTATTTTAATAAAATGTGTTTACGCATCATCGACTTTAAGGGGATTACAGGACCTAAACGCAAAAAACGCAAGTTTTAGATAGAAGCAATAAAAGTATATGATATTCTTCAGGATATATGTTAGATAGATAGTGTGTTGAAAATATAATACAACTAATTTGATACGATAGAAAAATCATAAAGATACTTCTAAAAACTTTTAGTTACAATAAAAAACCATACAATAATAATAATAATATAAGTACATACTGATTTTTTGTCAGATTATTCTACAAGCAACATACTAAAGCACTCGTGTTTTAATTTTTTAGTCTAAACAATAGATTTTTGTAAATAGATAATTGCTTCATATTTTGCAATAAATTACCAGCGATGAGTCATAGCGCTCCTCTTTCTTTTTTATGCAGCCCGACAGTGACCGCGCTTTAGGTCATGTAAGCCCCTTAAAGTGCAGTGTTAAAATAAACTTGTTATTAGAATAGTTTGCTCGCCATGTTAGATGTGATTTTCATAATTGTTAATGTTCTTTCAAATCAAAGGTATTTTTACTTTATTCGTATACGTCAATGAATAATAATTAAGCATTGTTGAGGTAGATACACTGTAACCAATTGTATAACTTAATTTAGGTAAATTATTACATTTATTTACCTAAAATGTCGGGATTTTTATTTACTTAGACTTAAGGCTCCTGCAAACAGGCGCGACACGCGATATAATCGCGCGCGACACAAAGGCACCACTCGTTACGCGACTTGCGGTGCCTTTGTGTTGCGTGTCGTGTCGCGCCTTACTTCATCGTCATCATAATCATCCTATAATATTCCCAGTGCTGGGATACAAGCCTCCTCTCGGTGAGAGGGTTTAGGCCTAATCCACCACGCGGGTCCAGAGCAGGTTGGTAGATGTCACATGTCTTAGAATTTTTGGTTCTAGGACATTTTCCCCACGTTGTTTTTTTCTTCGCCGTTTTGAGTGAACAGTGATTTACACAAAGTACCTAAAGAGTCTGGGTTCGAACCAACAACTCATAAGTCGCGACCGTTACCACTGCGCTATAACTGCTCTTTTTACCCAACTGCGGCGAAGCCCAAAAGGAGGGTTATGTGTTTTTAACCGACTGCGGCGAAAGTTGGAAGCAGGCGGGACCCATACCATTTTTATTATATTTTGAAACTCAAATGGGTCCCGTCTGCTTCCAACTTTTATTTAATTTAAAATAGGCTTGTAGCTTTAGCTTTCATTTTTTTTACTTAATCAAAGTCAAAGCATTTATTTCAAATAGGCACATAAAAGGCACTTTTGAACGTCAGAAATTACAACAAATAGAATTGATTCTAGTCGCCCATTCCAAAAGGTAGTTTTCGTATAGAGAAGAATGGGCAAGAAACTCCACGGTTAGTCTTTTAAAATGTTTTACAATATTTTGCATACATTAATTATAAAATAATAATATGTGAATACGATGCACCTAAAATAAAATTACTATACCACAATAGGTAAAAGAATTAAAAATGAAACCATGATATATAAATATCTGATAGGTATCTGATAGACACACCGATATATAGATACGTCTTTTACCGCAGTCGGGTTTTTAGTTTTTTTAATTACTTTTTACTTATTTACTTACTACTGAAAAGTTCTTATGGTACCTATATGAGAATATTTCAGTTTATTGACTACTTTTATAACAATATTAGGTCGTTACAATTGTATTAATATGTAGTTTTATTTTCTAAAGTGCATTACTTGATTCGCTCGTTGAAATGCATCGGTCATTCCGTGATTATATCGAGTGAAGTCATTGGACCTAATTATAATTCGATATCGGTGCGGCACGGCCGAGGTCACTCAAGTGATAAGCGTTACTTTTACCCCCACTACTAAATGCTTAAGTGCTGTTGAAAAAAAATTTATATAGAATGGAACTAATTAAGATGCTAGTATGAAAGTAGAAATAGGTTTCGATTTTAACTGTGTTAAGGAGTTTTTGACTGATGGAAAAAATGATTTGACAACAGAAAACTTAGTAAAAACTAAGATTATACATAGATAAGTTTTGTTACTATAATGTAAGTATGCTTCAGCCAGTTATGAATCAGGGTTTATTTCATTGTCAATCTTACATAGGAGGGCTTATGAAAATACGTTCAAAAATTATTCTGACTTATAAAGAAAATTAACTCGAAATGTGTCCTTTTGTTTTTATATTTATTTGTACAGTAGTTAGTCATTTAATTAAGTACTTACCAATTGTAAATAGTTGTGTTACATATTGTAAAAGTTCTGCAAGATGACAAATCAATTTTATAAATCGAAAACTACACTTAATTACATGACAAAAAGCTAATTACAACCACACAGCTATATATAGAGATACGAAAAAGACACGACCCTCTCTGATTTACGAGTAAATAGATAAAGGAGACATGATCTTGGTATCACAGACCGTGATCTTTGGGAGTAGGACGACAGGTTATCAGAGTACGTGTTTAATAATAATTATTTAATTAGCTTCGATCACATGTTTTCCAATGACTAATATAATACAAATAAGTCCGGAAGACTTAGTGTCCAAACACACGACGCCGAAGGTACGCGACCGAAGTTCGCGGCTGATTTTACGTTCCGACGTATTCGGTTGATATTATAAACCATAAGTGCCGAACTTCGCGGCAGTAACTCAGTAGCGCACACGCGGGGCGCGGGCATGTCTGCATCCCGCTGCTCCCCGCCCCGGATCTTTTACGGCAATCGAACCGAATTTCGGTCGCGTATAATGTGTGCTCTACAGAATACGTTGCCGCCGAATTGCCGCTGAACTTACGCCCGACCGAAGTTCGGCTGTAGGCTATAACGCAACGTAATTTCGGCATAATTGTCGTCAGTAAATTCAAATAGCATTGCAGGCGTAATCATGCCGAACTTCGGTCGCGTATCTTCGGCATAGTCTGTTTAGACACTTAGATTTGTAGATAATAGCAAGAATTGTGCGTTTTAATATACGAACAGTGGTGGTGCAGTGGAAACGGTCACGAGTCGTAGGTTCGAACACAGACAGGCGGTTTACATTGTGTAAATTATTTCGTCACCAGTGCTCTCAAAACGGTGAAGGAAAACATCGTGAGGGAACTGGCATGTACTAGAACCAAAAATTTGGAGAAATGAGAAATCTATCAACCATCACTGGGTCTGCGTGGTGGATTACGGCCCACTCCCTCTCACAGAGAGGAGGCCTGTGTCCCTCCCAGCAGTAGAAACATTTAGGTCTCTTTTTATATTTAATTTAACCACCAGGTCAATAGCGGGCAGCCGCCCCTCTCTTTTGTTGTGGTTGATTATGCTATGTGTTTGAATACATAATGATTAATATCATCATGCTAGATGATTTTTTATTTGAATGATTAAAACTGCAATTTAGTGTAACAAAAATTCAAGTTGACGTCAATCCGAAGATTTTTAGGAATCTGGTTTTCTTTTGTTTTCAATTTATCAATACATTCGTGAATAACGACTGAATGTATCAATTTATCAATACATTCGTGAATAACGACTGAATGTGTATCAATTTATCAATACATTCGTGAATAACGACTGAATGTGTATTTCCGTTTCTTTTTAATTTCGCCCACGTGTCGCCCACTTACTTGTGTCGATTCCTACATACATAGCTACTTTATACAGTGTCCTCGTGTTCTTTACTTGGCAACATTTCTGTTGCATGTGTCTATTCTGCGTACATCTTACACCTCAGCTCGGTGCAGACATTAAACGGACCATTAAAGTGATTTATACGAAACCCAGATATAAATCCAAGAATCCGCGAGCCCGAGCACGGCCGTCGAATTTTTCTTATTCTTAGCGTAATGAATGAATATTGTTACTTATTTGTTTTATATAATTCTTCCAATATTAGTAATCCTAATGGAAAAAAATAGCGAAGAAAATCAAAGAAAACTATTGTGAATTTTCTTTGATTTTCCAATTAGATTCGGTCCTTCTCTTTTATTTTTAGTTTTGTATGATTTGTTCTTCTTCCGTCGTTGGTTCCTTTATTTGGGGTCAGGTCTCCTCACTTTTCTGCGCGAAGCTATTCTGTCTTTGGTTGTCGGTTCTGGCAATTAGGCTTTTTGAAGTCTCTTTTTATATTTGACCACCAGGTCAATAGCAGGCATCCGCTGCCTCTCTTTTGTTCTGGTAGATTTAGTACAATTTGTACCACATGATCTTAATTACGTATTTTAATGTGTCCATACTATTTTAGGCGGTTTTTAATAATTTTGTCAGTGATTGGTACGACTTTGAAGCTGCCTCGTTTGTATTTATTACGGACTTTGTCCAGTCTGGTTACACTTCCCGCTCATTTAAACATGTGATTTTTGTATGATTTGTTGTCAGGTTTTAATAATGAAGTCCTTTATATTTATTACGTAACCCTCACGAAATGAGACATAACTTATGCTTGCGTAGTATTACAAATAAATCGATGGACATGCACGGCATGAAATACCTAAAGGATATATTTTTTTACAACCCAAGTGGTTTATTATTCATAACTTGTAAAGGTAGAATTATTTACCTCTGCTATAAACAAAGCTAAAGCAAATACAAGAACAACTACATTAATTTCATACTCGAAAATCATAACAAATTACCAAAAGTTAAACAAATTAATTTTGTTAAGATCTATCTCTTTTGTAAAGGTTTTGGGATGCATGAAGAAGCCTCCTCGTGTAGCGCAGTTTATTCCTCCAGTTACTCAACTGAACGCTCGCGCTCGGCGCATCCTGGACAGTCACACCCAACACCTTATTTGACTGACCAATTCTTCCCTTGCGGTACAGATGTTCTATGTCACGAAGTCCGTTTGGCTATGAATGTTGTCAAGCGTGCACATGCACATTGTGATCAACAGAGACTCAACAATGGGTGAAGTAAAACGGTACACATTCGCGGAAATAGCCTCATGCGACGGCAGCAAGGGGCAGCCGCTGTGGGAGCGCGCTTGTCGGGATACGTCACTACTACAATCAAAGCCGAACGGACTTCGTGAAATAGAATATCTGTAGTAGAAGTCCGGCTCAAGCAGCCTTTTGTGCTTCTTCGATGCGTGGGAGTTCCGGTGCCTTAGGCATCTTCTGAGCACGCTCTTTCCATCATAGAGCTCATCCATCGCTTGCCATCAGGCGTGATCGAGATCAAGAGCGGGTCCATTCAGCAATAAAAAAAAGTTACCGGCTGATGAAGTACTTGTACGTATAATTTTTGTTTTGTTGATTCGTGACCAATTTCTTAAGAGAATCATAATATAGCGTAACATCACGCCTGTATTCCGAAGGGTTAGGCAGATATGTATCTGTATTACACCCGCATTTAGCCAATTATGTTTAATTACCTTGTAACAGGGGGCGAGCCTATTGCCATCAAAAGGGCACATAATATCTAGATTACGGCCCGCTACTGAGAAATTCCAAATGGAAAAACCCAATAACACTATCCGAACTGGGAATCGAACCTAGAACCTCATGCTTAGCAATAGCGCTTGCGGCCACTGACACACTCAAAACGTTATTTAACACTATGCGGGACACTCAACGCCCCTTGAGTAATAACAATAAAACTTATATTGTGTCTCGTTCAGTGTCCTTCAATATGTTAATTAAGAAAGATAATATTCAGATGCGACTGAGGATTTTTTTATAAGAAAACTTAATTTGGAAACGAAAACTTAATTTTGAAAAAGAGCTCGTGTATTCTTCGTAAACAGGGACTAAAATAGCTCTTTAATCTCTAGGGACTAAAATTAATTTGAATTTGGAATTTGGATATTTTTAGTTAATGTTCCAGTCACCAAAGAGATCAATCACGAACATTGTATGAACAAGTTACAGGCTGTATGATAAAGCAAAACGTGCGCGAGCAAAATTAAAAAAAAATTATGAAAAAAATAAAAACCGCGCGAAAAGCACTGTGCCTTCATTCGTAATTGTTTACTCAAAATTGTAAGTATGTAAATAAATAAACGTACTATTCTTATTCATAAGTTGGACTTACTTATTTTTTATAGAGGGTGATAAAAAGTAGAGTGTCCACCTCGGGAGCAACACTATTTTAAGCTCGAGTGACGTACTTTGAATCCCTCGCTGCGCACAAGATCTACTTTAGAAACCCTCGCTGCGCTCGGGATCCTCCTCTAGAATCCTTAGCTCCGCTCTGGATTCAAAGAAACACTTTCGCCTTCAAAATAGTTGTTTGCTCCCTTGCCAAACAATCTACTATTTCAAACCCGGACCAAAGTTTTCGTTCATTAGAGTTCCTATTATTCTATTTTAACTGTTGATCCAATGAAGCTGAAATTTAACAATCAGACAGTTCTACCGGAGAAATGTTGTACAGTAAGCCTCAAAAAGATGTACACACAGCGACAAAAATTAATGTGACTGTCTAAAATGTATATACGTATGAAAGTGTAGCTACAATTAAGTACCCAATGTGTACTATGTTTTGTGGCTAAACATTGATACTATATTATGGAACAAAGATTGTAGTAATTTATATGAATTTAGTTAGTTCAGGTAATGCACCAATGGCGTAACACATTAGTAATCAGAATCTGAATCATTTTGAAGGATATTGCTAATCCCAATGGATTATGGACTTAAAATTTTCGAAAAATTTGTCTGCTCAGCAACGTAAATAATGCAATGAATATTGTTGAACTATCAAAATGAAATCCATTCGCACCATGTTAGTGTGTTACGCAATTACTCCGCGGTCGATATACATATTTTTGAGGCGGACTGTACATGTTTCGGTAACTCAAATTTCTCAGGTAAGCACGACAAATGATTCGTAATGACGTATTCAAATCAGGCCGACAGCGGGATCCGACCTCAGTACAATCGAATTACGAAAATTCCAATGTTTTATTAAGTTAAACTTTGCTTCGGCAGCTCTAAGTGAATTTATTCCTACTTAGTTATCGGCTCGGGAAAAGTCATCTTGCTAACGTTTCGGTAAGTTGAATAATTAAATTTGTCAGTAGCGGTTGACACGTCACCGGGCTTCTTCCAAATTTCTTGGGGCCGTCACGTTTGCGGCTCCCCCTGGGGCCGACGCCCTCTATTGTGTAATCCCGATTCTCTAATTTGAATTATTTATTATTTGATTTTACACTTCGGGAATATTTCGAACGCTTTATTCATTCTTTTCTTTTGCCATTTCATCAATGCTTTTGATTTCTTTGTATCGAATATCGATTTGAACAGTTGTAATTAGGTGGCGGTTTTGTTTTACCGTTTTATGTTTAGATGGAACAAAGAAGTAGCTATTAAGAAAGAAAATACATTAAAGGCTCCTTCAAACAGGCGCGACACGGGATAAAATCGCACGCGACTCAAAGGCACCGCAAGTTGCGCAACGAGCGGTGTCTCTGTGTCGCGTGCGATTCGCGTCGCGCGTCGCGCCTGTTTGCAGGAGCCTTTATTAAGCACAGTACATAACATACATACCTACATAATCAGCCTATAATGTTCCCACTGCTGGGACACAGTCCTCCTCTCTTCGAGAGAGAGTGAGCTGTAATCTACCACACAGGCCCAGTGTGGGTTGTTGGATGTCACATGGCTTCACATTTTTGGTTCTAGAGCAGAGTGGTGATGAAATTATTTACACAAAGTAAAGCGCCTGTCTGGGTTCGAACCCACGACTTACTACTCGTAAAGGCTCCTTCAAACAGGCGCGACACGCGATAAAATCGCGCGCGACTCAAAGGCACTGTGTCGCCCGCGATTACATCGCGTGTCGCACCTGTTTGTAGGAGCCTTAAGTCGTGGTCGTTACCACTGGGCCACCACTACCCTCTCATTAAGCACAGTACTTTAATATATTATATTATACATATTACAATGATCAATGCACACAATTTTATCACTTAACTTTTCTAATTGTGGATGGAACGTGTGCTCCTCGAATACTCTCATCTCTTCTCCGTTGCACCCAAGAGAGTACCAAGAAATTTTTAATTAAGTGGATGGGCAACAGGCTTCCTTCTAAGATAATTTTAACGGTGAATTTAGCTAAAATCTTCTTAAAAATCGGCCTGTTTAGGTACGTAATATATTAAAAATTGTATTGAGATAAAATGTTGGTCCTTATCTAAACTAATATTAGGTACCTATACCTAAAGAGAAAAGATAGAAAGAGGAAAAATAAAACAAAATTATGCTTGTTTGTTACGTTTTCAAGCTAAAACGGCTGAATGGATTTGGAACACACGGGTAGATCATGACCTGGATTAGGAAATAAGATACCTACTTTTAATCCCGATATTATTCCCACGGGACCGAATCTTGTGCGGGTGAAACCGCGGGGCGCAGCTAGGGTGAATATAAGGACCAATTTATATCCTTCTTACCTCGCTATGTTTAAAGCTACATTGTTTTCAAATAAGCTCATATAAAATTTGAAGTATGCTACCCCCACGTGCAAAGAGAGCAATACTCACCTACTTATCAGCGAAGTAAATACAAAGGGACGGGAGGTTAGTAAAACAACGTAGAATATGTATCTTACGTTCGGTAGCTTCCATAATTTCATTCATCTAATAACAGTACTAAATTTTTATATGCGCATACATTCGGTTATGACGCATTGTCTGAGGATCGAGCGAAGGACATACGGGAGTAACTATTTTACACTTACATAACTTTCATTGAATGTACTTTTCTGATAATATAATAAGTAAAAAGCAACATTTAAAAGATTTGATTTCAATTCTTAGCAATAAAAAGGAAAAGGCAAAGTTTTCTAGATTGATACTTTTCCATTGATAAACTTAGTCCTTGGCATGGTTTCGCAGAAATTGGCAGATATTTTACAAAAAAAAAACAAAATTCCTTCAATTATTCTTCTACGCACTATCATTGAGTATATACCACTCAAATAATAATATCTCCGTATAAAATATCGAAAACAGTAGAGTTTTGTAATACATTAAAATACATTTTGAAGGTCCATCGTGTGTGCACCGAGTATGTCAACCTAAGAGAATAATCTTGCTGAATTATTCATCAATCGGTTATACCGTTGCTTCGCTTTTCCACGTTTATTCGTACTAACATTTAGTTTTCCTGTGAAAGCGAAAAAATATATATTCGACTTAATTTACCCATTAAAAGAACTATTACTACAGAAAATGGGTGGTTTGATTCACTTGTTAATGATAGAAATTATGAGTTAAAATTAATTTAGTAGGTATACCTAACTAAATTCCTAAATTCTATCTTGAAACAACCATTAAGTATCACCGGCGAACCATTGAAAAAGTTATCAGACCAAATCTAATTTATTTTACAACGTTCGGAAATTCCCGTTGACAACACCAAAATGGGACCAAAGTTAACTATCACATCGTAACTAATCAGCAGGCTCGTCAATTTACAACCATAGCTCTCAGAAAACAAGCGAAGGCTATAAAGAGCGGAAATCATAAGCCATCGCTCGAAGATTGCGTAACGCTATATAATAGCGGTGGAAATTCGACAAAATTTAAGTCGGTGGAGCATTAAAGGGGACTGTAGACAGCGTAGACGGTTAATTCACCCCATAAGGGTCGCAGTGGCGCCAAAGATCCTGCCGTAGACAAAATTCTAAGTACGATGTCTTGCCCCGGTTTGTACGACGCTTGTCGCGATGTTCATTTCACAAAGTGCTGGAATTGGCACAGTGCGATATATTCCTAATTTGAATCGTATCCACCCCGTATAATTAAAATTATACGTAAGCAGCTTGTATAATTACAATTTTGTACCGGTTTTGCAGATGCTTAGTTCTTATTAACGAGTGAGGAAAACAAGAAAGTAAGGGCATGGCAATAAAAATGAGAATGTGGAATATGAGTAGGTAATATAATTTAAATACCGGCAATTTACTGTGGTTGCGTGTAATTAAATGTGCATGAATGTGACCTATATTATTAACCCGTTACGTATAGCAATTATTCACTAGTTCTGAATCACTTGGGGATGGGTGTTAAGTGTAATAACTAGAAATAATTATAACGTGTGCCGTTCATTTCTATTTGTATCGTAATTTGATGACGTAATTTTCTTTTCTTTTTATCATTGCATTGATGGCGTAATTTTCTTTTCTTTTTGTCTCGCGTCTCCCCTACATTTGTGGCGACGAAAGGTTTTTTCATAAATTTTATAAATGTACCGACACAACCTCCACAGATTTATAGTAGTGTATGACAAGATACGACGCTTCATGTCAGATTATATTCCTCGCATTCTCTGTACGAAGTACCGCGTTCGGTACCCGTTCAATCTTCACTGGAGCGTGGAGAAATACGGCCGTATAAACCATAATATATACCGCCCAAAAAAAAAACAGGTAAATTACATGAAAAGCTACGCACGTGATATCACAGTAGCAGAAAATTCGATTAACTTAGTTGCCTGTCAGCAAACTATATATCTTTACTGCCTATAAATTATATTCGTGAAATTATTATATCGGATACATTAATATTGAGGCCTCTATAAAATAAATATTGTATATGGGTTTTGCCTATAGCTTTATATAGGTTTGCCATATAAATAAGATGAAATTCGCGATGAATTTGTACCCATTAAATAATTATCCTTGTTTGGCATTGCAGGAAGGATTACAATGTTGTACAAGTAAGGGATAAATATAGATCATAGGTATAGTTTGTACCTACATATATGTCGTTTAGATTTATGTTTTAACTTTAAGTTGTCATTGTATCAAAAGATTTCGACACAAACTGTGAATCGGTAAAACCATAACTTATCACGAATTTTCACGTTCCACTCGCTTTTGTAACTCGAAACTTCACGTTGCGAGCGGGTCGAGATTTTATACATCGGTGACAGGGGCGCTCGAAGATCAACGCGGGGTTGTCACTTTTATAGCTCGCGTAATTCATGGTAAGGGCTCTTGGCGACAAATCCATCAAAGCGTCGACAGGCCATTTGTTGCGTGTGTTTTCACGCTTGATAAATCGCGGGAGTTGTCCACATTTACTGGATTTATATACACATCCAATTGTTGTACTTGTACATCACATAAACTTTAATTGGGCGTACTTAATAGGAACACGTGTATTATTATTACACTTATTTAAATTAATTAAATAATTTATTTCATTCTGTAACTCCACTTCAACGCTTCTAATAACATTATTAAAATTTTTTGAAAACAAAACATTGAGGGCATCATGAAATTCATACGACGTAGTTTGAAAGTCGGATCGGCATCCATCAAAGTTTTCCATAATAAAACGGGACATTGGTAGTAATATGGTATCGCAAGGGTTCCAAACATGCTACCTGCGTTGCGCAAATAGAAGAAACAGTTTCTTCCATTGACGCATAAATATAAAATTTAAGTGATTTACATAATAGATAGAGGTAGGTATCCAAAATTTGTGCATTCGAGCTGAAACGTTAAAATGACAGACATTCTTGTTCAACTACCCATAAATGTAAAAATCCGTAGAAAATTTATTTTAAGCCCATCACAGACGTAGCTATAATATATTTTAATATAAATCACAGCTAGGCTATCTATGAAGTCACCAACCTATCTACGAAATGAAGGAAAATATATATTATTATTATATAATCGCATCCGTGTGTGGTAACTTAGTATAATACCTATAATACCACATCACATTAATATAGGTAATACTTATAAGATTCATTGTTCTTTTTTTATTTGAAGAATGCACATACATATATACGTGGAGTAGATCGTAGTTACCATAAGTGGCAGTTCTCACAGGGCACGCAGATATTATTTATGGACTGTTTTATAGCTAAACTTCATTCGTTGCTGCGGTCGCTTTTATTCCTTCGACGGGAAAAACTTGCAGGATTTTATTACCGGTGTGAAATAGGACGCGTTATTGCACTAACTTTCAACGGTAGCGGGAATTAAAATAGTTTTTTTTTGTGGTCAACTGTGACCACGCCCGGATATCGCATGATGTTCATGTTTATAACTTTAATTTTAGTGTCACTTCACTTCAAACTCTTAGTTAGTCTTTAGAGCACAAGGGACGTGAATAATATATTAAAAACGCAACATTCCGAAAAATATATTAAACACCTATTATTACTGGCAGCGGTATTCTGAAATCTTGTGACAAACTACCTTCTACTAAGATTTTGGTTGTTAGATATTCAAATTGTTTTATGGATATCAAACAATTAAAATAAAATATGCTGGAAGTACAGTACAGACGCCAGCACATCGAGCTACCCAAAACTGTCAAATTTTCCCAATCAACTTTGAACCATAACCATAAGCGATAAAGTTGAAAATCTAATAAAGAAATTTGACAGATTGTAGTAGTTTGATGTGCTGGCGTTTGTACAATCAAAGCGTGTGAAATTAGCAAAACAATTTGCGGAAAATCGTAATTATTTCCCAATTTACTTTTTTAGATCTTTCTACTCGTGGTTTTGGTACGAGCAAGTTTCATTCAAAATATTTTCAATTGATATGTCGTAAAGATCACATCGAACACATCGGCAGATATGTGATGTATAGTACCTACCTATACCTACAGTTATTTTATTCTATAGCATACGCAATCGTCTTTCGATGTGCATAGTACCAATAAAGTAATGTTCTACGCGCAAACATTTTCAACTAGGTATTTATAGGAAACATGCAACACCTCTATTACAAGATTTTGTGTGCCCCAATGCCAGCTTAAAAGTCTACAACATAACTAACGATCCCTTTCTTCTTTGCAGAATTCAATAAGACATAACCTGTCCCTACACAACCGGTTCATGCGGGTACAAAATGAGGGCACGGGCAAGTCATCGTGGTGGATGATCAACCCTGACGCGAAGCCGGGCAAGTCGGTCAGACGGCGGGCAGCTTCCATGGAGACGTCGAAGTTCGAAAAGCGGAGAGGCAGGGTAAAGAAGAAGGTATGATTACCTTCGTTTAAAGCTTGGGATTTCTAAGATAGCGTTGGCCGCCATTTTGACGGCCATCATGAAAATGATGGCCACCAGTCTTTGACTTCACGGTATTCAAAAGTTCTCCATAGAGACGGCACCATGTCCTAGGAAACCTAAGCTTTGAAGTAGTGACATGCCACAGTACATTAATTAATTTTAATTTTTTTATAAATCTTTTTAGTATGCGCTTAAAGTAGAGTATGAGTAGAATCGTATCTATCCTATCTTCCTTCGAAGTAATAGCATTAATTATCATAGTACACCTTTTTCAATTATAGGCCGAAATATTAAGAAATGGTGCAACAGCAGACGCAACCCCAAGTCCCAGTAGCTCAGTGTCAGAAAGTCTCGATATGTTCCCAGACTCACCGATGCACAGGTAACTATATAACCTCTTATCTAACACTTTTATCTTAGCGAAATGTTCGCAGCTTACAATAGAACTTAGACGATTATTTAGAAATGTAGTACCGTCTTCCCAGTGATACAGGTAGATTAAAGTAGAGGAAAGTCCGAAAGAGTAGTGGCACCAAGCCAATAATGGTAACGGTCTCGGACGCTGTTTCACGATACTAATTTGACTTTAAAGGCACTATTATTTACCTATACGGGTAATGCAGAAGCGAGTTTTGCCAGCAACCACAAATATCTAAGAGTACATTATTACTAAATAACGTTACATTCTTGGGAATATTGAAATTTTATTACTACTAGAAACAAAAGTGAGCCACGCATGATACGCTTACTCTATAATAAAACCATCGGCATAAAGCTGCGTTGACCAGACTAATAAAATTGAGTTATTGCAACTCTGCTACTTTATGATAAAAGGTTTTAAATCATTCAGAACCATTAGATGATGAGTTATGTGGATGCTGAATCTCGTCATTTCGCCGATATTTAACATTTTTATAGGCGATTTATTTTATCTGGATTACGAGCGTCATCGACATATATTTTCAATGGCTCGGTGACTGCCGAAGGGCCGGCCTATAACCCGTATCTTATCCCACATTTTGTCACTATTTGTAGTAATAAAGATATTTCTGAGATGACCGCTGAACCCGTTATAGTGATCGCTTCATTTAGCATACAAATTTATATGTTAGTAAGGACATAGGCATTAGATTTGCATGCTCCAATTACACTTGTTTGAGATTGTATAGAGTCCGAACTAGCTTTAAGATTTCTTTCTGCTAACCATTATGATTTTTTGCGTCTCAATTGTCGATGAGGGGATTATGTGGCTGTATACTTACTTGTTCATTAATTTTACCATCAGACTCTTCTTACAATTTTAACCCAGATCACATAATTGACATCGCCAGTCGAGATAAGTTTCGTTATTTTGATTGCTTTTTCGCTTGCGCGTAGCAGTTTCCAGTTGTCGCCGGACTTCCGTCCGAGGGTGTCATCCAACGCGTCTTCGTGCGGCCGCCTGTCTCCGATCCCATCAATGATCACGACAGAACCTGACTGGGGCCCAGAGTACACTGACTACACGTCCGCAGCAGATTACGCTCAATCGGACTTCGGACAAGATGAACTAGCTGGCTCTCTCGCCGATTCCATGAAACTGGCTGGAACTGATCCATTCCTCAACACGTAAGCAGTTTGTAGTGAGCTTAGCGTCGATGCTGGAATTTTGGTTAGAAACCAAAAGTCCGACCTCGACCACTTCAACCGTTATTGTCGTAAACGCCTTGCCCTAGACTACGCTTTGCTTTATTTAGAACTCCTTAGATTCAGTTAATTTTACGAAAAAGCAGGCTAGATATTTGTACCTATATTTTCAGAAGCCTTTTAAATTGGAATAAAAGATTAGATGAATTTCTTTGAGGAACAACTTTATGATGTCAGACCTGAGGCTTAACGTCAAGCTTCCAGACCATTGTACTACAAGATTGTTTCCACCAGGTACGTTCCAACGACATCATCGTCTTCGTCGGGCGGCAGCTACCGGTATAGTCCGTACGCGGGATGCCCGCGTCACCCGCACGGCGGCTGCACGTGCTCCTCCCTGTATTCTCATCCTGCGCACCCAGCCCATCCGACGCATCCGCACCAGCACGCACTCGACCACTTCGTCAGACCACCTCCACCTGCAGATCCTGCTGATATTATGCAAACAGGTATGTATGACTTCATAGACAGGTCTCTTGCCTTAGCCAATCTTGGCTTCAAGCAGCAGTCCCATCTGGGACTGCTTCATCTTTTGTCGTATTAATAAGATTTATGGATATTTCTAAAACATGGCTTAAAAGAAGAAAATTCTTTAATGGTCTTCAAACTAGGTATCCTTCTATAATCCATTCCGTGTAATATAATAAAAAGAAATGTTTTCGTGGAATCAGAATAACTACAAGTTCTTGAGAAATCTTCCTGTCTATTTATACCACCGCTCTACAATGAATTCAGGAAGACGAATACAGCATACTTCAGCATACAGCATACTTCTCACTGTTGTTCTATCATTATACGATCATCAACTTTCTGACCCAAGCTGTTTCTTTGTTGCACAGAAAACAATCAGACGCAAATGGTGACGACATCAGACGCGGCTCTGATGAATGGCGGGATGATGGTGCAAACGGGTGCGATGGGCCCCACCACGGTTATGGGCCAGATTATGGGGGCCCTGAATACGGGGCTCGCGGAGGACCTGAACATTGAGACGCTCGAACACGGCTTCGACTGTAATGTTGATGAGGTAAGCGAAGACTTGAAAGGATATTTTCCTCTAAAGATTTATCGCGTTAAAGCCCACAATATTCGAATACTTGAACAAGGCTACACACGTAATAGACTTCAAGACTTTAAGTAAGAGAAGAAGTCGTTAATAACGAACTACATATTTAATATCGAATGAAGTAGTAATATTTTGATGTAATAAAATATTACTACTGGAGATACATAAATAGTTACTTTAATCAATGTTGGTTTAACCTTCGAATATCTTATTCCCTGAAACACGGAGTTGAAACAGCATCCCAAACAGTCAAAAGGATGACACATTTTGCTTCATATAACACAGATGTCTAACTTAAAATCTTTCTTCCACTAGGTGATAAAGCACGAGCTAAGTATGGAAGGCACGCTAGACTTCAACTTCCCGCAGCAGACCAGCGCAATGGCGGCGGAGGCCGAGAGCCAGTTCGCTGCGCCCGCGCCGCCCGTCCCGACCACGCTCTCGGGCGGCAACGGGCCCCGAACGCCCTACTCTGTCGCCCCTTCCTGGGTCCACTGAAACACCCGGATCTTCGGACCCTCGGACCAGTTACCTACTGACAAGTTCACATTGTCCACTATAAATACGATGTGACGCAACTTTTCCTCTTTTGTTACTTTCGCATTGTAGTCGAGATTTTTTGTTCTTTTATCATGTTAACTAATGTTAGAGTTTTATTTAGTGTTAAGTGGACGGTTACCGATCGTTGTTGCAGTCAATTGTGTTAGTGTAGGCTTTAGTGCTAAGCTAGGTGGAAGCTTGTGATATAGATAGGGTATCGTAATCCGGATTGTGGATCCTGGAGGGGGCGGGCATTGGACCGCTCTTGAATAGATGTGAAAGGTAATCTATTTATATATAACTGCGTAGTATGTAAACTAGAAAAGTGTTTTCGACATCTGTGATTCAATAAGGTTCTTTGAGATATTTATTTCAGGGTTTTATACACTTAGCAAAAAAATGTAACATTATGATAATAGCAAAATTTAATTCTACATGAAAATACGGATAGCATGTGATATAATAGTCAGAAATAAAATAATAAGATTTTTTTTGTGTCAACTTCAAAACTTTAAATCAATATTATAACATAAGGACTTGGATAGAAAAAAAAGAAAATTAAAAAACGTTCAACAGTACGACGGCAATAAAAGCTGAAAGTTGTACAGCAAGTGCCTGATTCGGCCAACGAAACTTCCGTATAACTACAACAGAATGAGCTTATTTTATAATGCTTTTTCATTATGTTATAGGCGGCTTAAGGCGAAAGCGCCAGGGTAGCCCGCGAAATTCAATTTTTTTTAGGTTTTTGCAATTCGCTGGTCAGTATTAAGTTGTACGTTGATTAATATATGATTCGCGGCCGTAACAAATATGTATTTACAGAATTATAATCATCAAAATCAGTAATACAACTTGTTAAGTTAGTATAATTCTAAAATGTCAAGATTTCATGAAATAGTCATTCAGTATGATTACTTGGTCTTAGAGAGTTGTGTTGATGACTTTAATGATTATAATTCTGTAAATACATATTTGTTACGGTCGCGAATTATATTTTAATCAACGAACAACTTAATACTGACCAGCAAATTATAAAAAACGTAAAAAAAAAATTATTTCACGGGCTACCCTGGCGCTTTAGCCTCAAAATTTAGATTTATTTTTGAAAAAAAAATGTCGGGATTTACTTAGTTCTTTGTCATTGACACAGTATTATTTGGACATATAGTTTGAAACATCAGTGTTCGCTCGCTCGATAGTAGCAAGAATAAGTGCACATTGTAGTGAATATTTTTCTTTTTTTCGACATTGTTCATATATTTTTTATAACAATTCGTGGGCCTCCCTCATGCCAGAGACATAAAGAAAGAGTGTCACTAGCATGCCAACTTTTTCTCTATTCATAAGACAAATACAATAAAGGAAAAACAGAGCGTAAATGAATTTTCCCTTTTTACGACTATACCTAAAAACAGAACCACAAAATATGTAGTTTTCTACGCGCGACCCTCAAAATCTGCAGTAAAGAACGAATTTCTTGTCACATTCATATTTACGACATTAGGTATTACAAAAGATAAGTACGTCACTCATGTTTACGTTTCTTTGTACGTGGATTATGAGACGTGATGCCTTCTTTATTTATGTAAAAACCAAAAGAAAAAGTCTTAGGTGTACGGCCATATCATTTGTTTGCAAATTATATAGGTCTATGAATAATTTGTTGCCACGTAAACGGCAGAACGTGTTGAGGTTGATTTTTTTTTCAAACATTTGACAGGCCTCGCTATTCTTTTATTATTATCTTGTTAAAATGCTTTATAGTGACGCTAATGTCGCCTGGCCATATAAACACAAAAAAATACCTAATGAGTTCGATAAAATTGATTTAGAGACCTTTGAGGTAGGTACATTTGACTATCAAAATTCATTATAATCTAGTCGTATGTGTTGCTAAAAGTGTTATTCTACTCCATAATAACTTAAGCAGCAATTAAAACAAAACACCGAACTAGCGGCGTTTATTTAATATGAATAATAATTATAATTAGAGTCCTATTGAGTGTGGTTTGCCAGCGTTCAAGATTCAATTTCACCATTGAGCGATCCTATTTGTGCGCTAATGAGGGAGACCGGAGCTACCGACACTCGTAATTAATCATATCATTTTAGCGTAAACGGTGCCCGTCGCGCCGCGTCGAGCGATCGCCTCCGAATAATGGAATATCACGAAAAAATCTCCAGAACACGACGCTGGATTAAACCCGCTTCGGTAATGACTTGTTTTTTAGGGTTACAAAAGAATGAATACGTCCTCCGCAGACGGTGAGCTTGCGGTGGAAAATATCTTGTTAATTTTTTAATACTTGGACACGACGAGTTAATGGGGGGTAAACTCCGGATGGAGAAACTCAATTTAAAAAAGTACTGAAACGTGATTTAACTTTTCATTTGGCACGCAATTACGTAATGGGAGTAATATTTCACAGACAGCTCTATAAATCGGCGCGTGAGATATTTTTATTATTTTATAATACAATTTCAAGAACGAATACACACTTCGTTAATTTTGTATTCCGTTCTCCTGACGGGTGGAGTCCGTGTGCCAAGACATCGGTCAACACTCGACGATTTTATTAACGAGCTGATTTTCATAAAGTGTCCCGGAGTCGGGAGGAGACATCGTTTAAATTTCTGAACTCATCCGGTATTCCATTCGGCTAGCTGCGTAATTAGGTACGGGGCCCACCTTTACACACGATTTCCCGGCACTTGTTAAAAGTTTTCAATTGCGTTAGGAGGGGTCCTTACACGGAATTTATTCATTATATTCTCCCCCCGCCCTTCTACTTAATAAAAATCTCCTTTGCTCTTTTTATACCCACCTCGGTGTTGCCTTATAGGTAAGTACTTTAAATATTTGTCGCATGGCCTCTCTGATGAGTGATGAATTATACATTTATTTCAGAATTTTTATTACAGTATTAAGATTTTCATTTCCATAACTGACTTGACAGTTGTGACAATGGTTCATTATTAAAACGGGTAACTATTAACTGCAGACGTAGTGCTCTTGTTTGCAATGAACCTTATTTCTGTTGCACAATCATTCATATTCTTTTCATAGAAACGAAGTTACACATAAATAGAGACTGCAAATAAATAAACATTTTTTTTTTTCATATAATTAGGTATTTAATTTAATTAAAATTTTCTAATTTCAAATTACTACTTATACTGGTATAAATAAGAATTAAAAACCAACTTTTTTAATATACTGTGTCGCAGAGGAATTTAAAAATACCATGCAGGCAGACTATCAAGTTCATTTAAATTTAATGGTACTTTCATATTTTCGATACGAAAGTACCAAAAGACACAAACATTCAACATTATTTTACACAGGCACACTAAAAGTTACAATCCATCAAAATTTTAGTGTAAGTAGTTCAAAAAGCTGTAGCTATTTAAAATACGCTAGGCTCGCTACGTCGAACCTCAATTTACGTGAAAGCAAAAAAAATGCTATCAATTCAAAAAGTTGTGGCCAATTTTGGCGTTCAATATAAGTCTGGAGGATGAACGTCGCATATCCAATAAGTTGGTAGCTCTTTATTGTTTGACAGCTTGCTGAAGTTTGATCAGTTATTTAAATGAGTGCCAACATAGTTAGGGATGTCAATTTTCTTGAGATTTACGTGACTTTTCCCACCCCCTACTTTGCAGCGTAAATATTCTGCGACGCTTATTAAAGGCGCACCGCGGTTTGACATTAACTTTCCTGAACATTGTGTTACAAGTGAATGATCAAAAAGTTTTTGAAGTAAGAAATTGGGAAAAGTTAAAAATGAAGAATATTTGGTTTTAACATACTTAGTTCGAATAGAGGTTTGTGCATATACAACTATAATAATTATTAGTTCCACATTTAGGTTTTTCTCCTAGACTTCAGATAAAAGCTTATACTCGTAAGTTCTGCCATGAAATAGCGAAGTTCTGAAATTTTATTTATTGCCAACAAGATTAGAGTCACTGAAATATACGCTGTGATAGTGTTAATCGAGATTATCTACACTTTAACAAACTAAAATCATTAAGATTTAAAAGAACTAACTAGGCTTAAAATAGTCCCAAAAACTTCAACATTCTTAAAGAATACGAAAAAAAACTGTTCAAGGGTGATGTACAGTAATTTTTCCGAGCTCCTTTAGCATTCATCGTTGATGTCGACCGTCTAAATTGGATTACGTGTTAACTGTCTACAGAAGCTCACCCCTGACTAACGATTTTATGATTTTATTGCGGAACCCGAAATGCGTTGAGATTATGACGATACAAATTAGGACGAGGAACGTTTTGCCGATTTTATCCTCTATAAGGAGGAGGCAGGCAGTTTGAGATTTAGTTTGGTTATTTTATTACAGTGTCTTATTGGAGTGACAATGTAACCAAAGGTTGGGGTTCGTGGCATGGCTGTGATTTTAAATGGAAGTACATTTAAAATTTACTATAAAACTGATTGTCAGGGTATTTTCTAAATTAATTCATTCCTTTGTCTTATTTATGATGGAATTAAATATACTGACTATAAGATTAACGCCACTTCATCTTCCCAGCTGAAACACTAGAAAGTGGTGAACATTTTGGATGAATGTCGAATGTCGAATCTTGAGTATCCCCTCATCTCTTAGGCAAGCTTATTAAGTTCGACAAGAATAGAAGAAGTATTTGTGTATCATTAGTGACAGTTGAGCTCTTATGGGTTTCCAGAATCTTCGAATTTGGTAATTATGTAACACAGATTACCTTAGCAGGATGGGTAATTAAACAGTGGCTGGTTTAAAACAAGCAAGGTTTACGTCAGTATCAAATAAAAAGTTCTAATGAAAGGCTCGTTACTTGAAATCATTAACACTAAACGATTTTTCACATAAATTTTGGCAGGACACCTCACGAGTCTTAATACACCCTAGCAATAACTCTCTATCGTATCTAATATGGCCTAATGCGCTAATCCCAATAACTTCAGCTATCAAGATTACATGTTCAGGCTTTTCAGAAGTTTCATAGCACGTGGTGCGAGGGGCGTTGGGCGTCTCCGCCCCGCCTTCGTGCAACAAGTGACTCAGCCCCCGCACCCCGCACCCTTCCTCAGAAGCCAACGGGGCCGTCGCAAAGACAATCCCATTTTTTCATTCCCATCCCATTGAGTACAATACTTTCGCAGTAAAAGTAATTGCTAACAATCCGGCCGTAATTTCGCCATAAAAATTGACTTTTCATTTCGGCTTTCCATTTTTGAATATCTTGTCATCGTTGGCTTTAGGAACTTTCTTTCGTATTCTCTTAGTAGCGATAAAGTTGTGCAGTTCATTGTTTTAGAAGATCTAGGTCAACGTGTCATTGCTTTCTGAGGATTAATAAAAATTAAAAAAAAAGTTTTTAGTCTACTACTTTTATAATTTTCATAAATATTACATAGTGTGGCGTAGGCCTCCCCCATTTGCTTCCACTGATTCCTGTCCCTAGCTTTAGTCATCCATATTTCTTAGGAACGTCTTATTTTATGAATGTGCCAGTTCGATGTTGCCGAAATCAATATTTCATTTAGGGTTGAAACCTAATTTAAATTAATTAATTAATTTTAACCTAACCTTCAATTGAACTTTAAGCATAGTTTTGACACATATATTATTTTGGAACAGAAAATAGAAAACAATGAGCTACTCTCTGTTATCGACAGCCCCCCCCCCACAAAAATTTATGATACGAGTTCATAATTTAAATAAGTAACAGCATATATATCGAACACCACGAATTCAATAACGCCCACATGTCAGGACACATGCCACTTTATCATCTGTTACATAACTATGGTGCCAAAGCAGCTATTTAAAAAATACTCAGCATCTAACAAATGGGCTGCAGGAATCGCAAAGGAAGTGTGCCCTAAATAACACAAGAGTTAAGAGGTCGCCGGTCCCCTAGTATGAATAAATTTGCGCCAAACACCGCCCCGCCTCACCGGATTCTCTCGATAACCGACGACGCCTATGCTTTATAACCCGTGACATCCGAAACTCGATTTATTATCACACTGTCATGGTAGCTGAAAAAATCGGAAAAGTTCCGCAGAGGTTAGTGCGTCGAACATACCGCTCGGGTCTCGTAAATTGCTCCCTTAAGCGAATTAGCTGCTATTTGCAAGATTGTTTGGAACAAAAACCTTTCTAAATAAAAACATGAACGAAAATTACGTGAGATAACTACGGAATTAACAGAAGGCCAATTCCCGTAATTAAAAACGTTCAAAATCTAGTCATAATCTCATCTCAGCGACAATCAATTTTCAAAACTTGTCAAAAATGTATGGAATTTTGAGGTATTTTGAACAGATTTAGACTGAGATCAGACTTTGAACGTTCTTAATATTACGAGAACTGCCCCTCAGATTAACCATATTATCTTTAAGCCATCTGCTACGAAAATCGTAGAAGTCCGTAGACCCTGCTTCGTCACTCTTGGTAGGCGCATTCAATTTCGCAAATCGATAGTGTGCGGATTAGCTACGCGCTACGGCGTAGCACTATTGTAGTAGTAGAAACTCTGCACTGCCGACTAACACTCATTACAAATTTGTACCAATTGTTCCAAAGTCCAGTAATCTGTATCTATTTCACAGTATTGCTACTTTTCAAGTACTTTTGAAGTAGCAATAATACGTACTCTCATTATTAATGATGACACTAATTAGTAGTCTAGAAATAATTACATAAATAACATTTGCCTGGGGAGTTCGCTGCAAAGAGCACGTGAAGCGATCTAGGCAGGCGATGACAATCAATTACTGTGACATATCATTTTATATAATGTACTCGTGCAATCTACGTTATCTAGCCATTTAACACGTAGTTAACATCTAGTTAGATAGAACGTAATATATAATCATACATACTTTGTACTTTAGCCTTTCTAAAGAACAATGGGTAATTGTTCTGAAAACACAAATACTTATCTTAATTTATTCGATTAAAAGAGATCGTTCTTCAAGTTATCAGAAAGACAAACAAAACAAACAAACAAATTTTCTTTCTTTCTTTTCTTTCTTTCTTACATAACACTAGGTACATCTAAAGTCAAAATCGTGAAAAGCGGATGAGACAGATATTATTTTTATCCCTCCATCGAGATATAAGTACTAACGTACTAGAGAAGACACCGTAAATTCCTACTTTGTCTCGTTCAACTGCGGCGATCGCGCCGCACCTCACTCAGTCGCTCTCTAGCTCTTTACGCATAAGTGCCGTGATTTACATGGCGCTTAAGACCTTTTTGCCGAGAATAACACTTCTGCAGCAAATCTAGCGCTGTGGTAAATTAGTTACGGTTTAGACGAATTGTTATTATTTTAGCGCTGCAGCGAACTAATGATTCAAATTACGAAGAATAGGACAATTCAGTTATTTGACGTAGCTTCTCTAGTACGTTAGTACTTATATCTCGATGTATCCCTCCTAAAATGACAAGAATGAAAAAAGTTAATAGTTTCGTCTGTAAATATGCTACTAACCGCACAATATGCGATGTGGTTTTCCAAAACAAAAAAAATATTCATGCTATTTAAATATCATACCGTATATCGTACGCATATACACTCCATTCACACGAAAACACTCTATACTTATCCCACATATTCAATTTCTACTCAATTCAAAACATTCGTTATCACACTAATATTGTAAACGCAAAAGTTTGTGAGTGTGTGTGTGTTTTTATATGTTTGTTACTTCTTCACGCTCATACGGCTGGAACAATTTTGATAAAATTCTGTATGGAGGTAGCTGACACCTTGGATTAACATATAGGCTACTTTTCATCCCGGTATTCCTACGGGGTCGACATTTACGCTGGTGAAACCGCGGGGCGCAGCTAGTTAAAAATATAACAAATGCCTGCGTATGTTCTTAATCTGTTCCCACTTAGATAACTTTTATTCGAGGAAAAAAATTGACTGTTGGCGCCGCGGATCGCTAATGTGATGCTGTCACTGTCATTGAGACGTCAAAACAGTTACGAGTGCCGGTCGGCGATTCCCCGCGCATTCGGTTGAAGAGAACGACACCTACTTGTACTCGTTTTCATTTTTACTCATTGTAAAAGTTTAATTAAACACCAACATAGAAAAATCATAAAGGAGTTCGTTATTTAACTCCCAAACATTGACGTTTGACAGTTTTTGTATGAATTAACTGTCAAAATTTCAAAGTTAAACTCCTCGAATAAAGTTGTCAGATGATTGAAAAATCAGCTAGTACTAAAGGCTGATTTTTCAATCATCTACTTTTCAATAGACAGATAACTTTTATCTAAAGAATAATTATGACAGTTTGACATATTTTCTATACAAAAGCTACCAAACCGCAATATTTATTCCTCAGATAAAAGTTATCTGACTATTGAAAAATTAGCTCTAATAAAGAAGACAAAGCGTTGTGTAGCTATAAAGCAACGTTATTAATAAGGGGGTAAATCTATAGCTTACAACTTAATATAAATTACAGTTGCTTTTCGTGTCGGCTATGGAACCACGATGTTCTTCTAAACTACGCAACGGATATTGATGCGATATGCGTTGAAAATATTCGCCAGTTTAAAAAAAAAACTGGCACTCCGGGAGTGCCGACAGAAGTGAAAACTTGAACAATTACGAGTGTATTTTGTGAATCGTCTTATAAACAAAACACGCGCGGTACCGGCTACGGCCATCCGTCTTACGAATTTTCGATCAGGTCACGTGTCTTGACGCGAGTTTAACATTTTTTACCCATTACAAAAAAGTGTACAACGCCGCTAAAGAAGTTTTCACTTCAAAAATATCGGTTCCATACATTTTGACCGTAGATATTTGCACTTTTCTATGAAACAGCTGATTCGGAGCCATTGGCGGATCGCTAGTGTTATTATATATAGCTCGTGCTAGAACGCGTGAAAGTCAAACGAAGGCGCTACTGCTGACATTCAAAACTCCTTATGACAAGGATAGAATCTATTCGCGTGAATTTATTCATCAGGTCGATTCCGTAGAAACACACCGTGAAAACTTAGCTGAAGTGACCGTGAAGTGAGCTGTCATTCCACCTGGTCCAAATATCCCTAGCGGGTTGACACTATTGACAGCTCACTTCACTTAAGTTTTCTTGGTGAGATTTTAACAGATTGTCTAATCTGTTATCTGTTATTACGGTCTACTGGACACCTTATTAGTGTGTAAGTACTGCGTATTTTTTCACACGTTGAAAGTTTCTTGCTTGTGGCATACCATAAAATTGAAGCAACAAACGACTTGTACCGTCTAAATACTATGTTTTATTGACAAGAAAAAAGGTATAACATTTTCAATTGAAACCCTGACTCCTGCATGTGCTTGGTGATAGGTACTATGGGACCAAACCTGAAAACATGAAAAAAAATCAGCTGTTCCCTACATTTATGTTCTCATAACTCGTCAAAATGTAGGGAACAACCGATTTTTTTTTTCGCGATTTCATGTTTGGTCCCTTAGTAAAAGTTGTTAATAATGATGAGTACAATGACCCGTTAAGAGAAAAACGGTGATTAAAATTTCAACCTGTATACAGGGTGGCATGGACATCGACGCGCAACCTGTTACGATGGATTCAGTACATGATTCTGAAATCCCGCGTTGAAATTTTTCGTCAGATATTTTTTAAAAAATTTGGTGATCCATACATTTTCACCGCGTAGGTATTGCACTTTTCTATAAAACTGCTGATTTTTTTGATAATCGGCGAATAATTTCTACGCTAAAATCATGTGCTGAATTCATTGTTAGTTTGCGCGCTTACCTGTCAAAAAGAGTAAACTTAGATAAAATGGATAAAACAGAGATTAAAAGAGAAGATGAACTAGCAGGGGATCGAGGAGGGGGGGTGGAGGGGGGATCAGACCGGAATAAATCTAAGTTTCAGTTTAAAAAGCAAAGATAGGAGGATACCTTTTAAAGAGTATTAATAATCTCACATTTCCAACTTTAATGGTCTAACACATAAAAAGTGCTACTTAATGATCCTATTTAAAAAAGAAGTCCAAAGCATTAATTTGTAAAACTATTTCTTACACAAGAATTTGTAAGTATACACAGTAAGTCAAATAAATCAGCCTTATTAATCTTAGACAAGAAGAAATAAAATGTTTTTCTATCAAAGTAAACGTGAGCATTTTCTAAAAATCAAAGTGATTTCAGTTCTCAATATTTTCCCGCTTTTGTGCTGCTGAAAATACATCTGCACTAAAAAGTAAAATAGTTCTTCACGAAATCCAAATCCTGAAATTATACCGTTCATTTCATTCTATGCAGTTCTTATTTTAAGATAAGTATGCCAATTATCCACATCACATATTAAGAACGCACTTATTCTGAGCAATGAGTCACGCGAAGAGAAAGTCCGTTACATCGCTGAATATGCGACAGATTTATCGTGGTTTCGTAGTGATGTCGTTACTATTCGTACAAGAATACGATAAAAATATGGTACGGAACATATCGTTCCGTACTTAGTTCTTTGAGAAAAAAAATGATAAGTTAGTAATTTGCTTAGATCAGCTTTCATGAGAAGTTATTAAGTGTTCAAATAGGCGCTAGTTTTACTTGTATGTTCCTGATAAATAAAATAATAAGTACCGTTTTATCTAAATCCACTGACGTCTGCTGGCATTTTCCACTATAACATGACATGCTCGGTTGGAAGCTTGGAGCACGCGTTATCTTTGCAAAGCGGAAATTGTGCGTCAATACAGTTTAAAATACTAACACCGAGGTATTTAGTTAATTCTATTAACAGGAATAGATCCTAACACACCTTTAGTGCAAAATATTTTCAAAGGCGTGATTTTATGTACAGTAAACAAAAGAGATAAGTATGCAGGATCGTCGGATATAGTTGAAGTTTTGTAAGAAACCGATAGATGTTGTCGACTGAAATTTAATTTTTTATAGGAGCTGTTTGTTTTCTATTACTTAAATTTTATTTGGATTAAATTTTATTTGAAAAAAATAAATTTAGTTCGAGAATATCTATCGGTTTCATACTAAACTTCAACTATATCCGACGATCCTGCATACTTATCTCTTTTGTTGACTGTACCTATACTACTATTTTAGTACACCTTCCTATTGCAAAAAAAAGATACATTTAATCGGAAACTTTATCGTGTAAACTAAAATAATATCGTAGGTAATCGATAAGCGTAGTGCAGCCCTAGGGGTCGTCACCTGCGAGGCGCGGGGCGCGGGGTGCCACAGACTTGGCGTCGCTATGGCGGGCAGGTTACGATTTACACTCCACCAACTCAGCAGAAACTCTGCCCGGACGAGAAATGCTGATAATCCACATCCACAGACGTTGCGCGAGAATTAGATCGAGATTACTATGATACCGCCGCGCCGTGCGACGGTTTTATTACTCCTACACATTTAATTAGGATGTAAATGGGGATTGTCCAAAATTTCTAACCATTAGATTTTATTTTATTTTTTGAAAATTTAGAGTATTTTGAGAAACTAATTTGAATATTTTGATGATTGGCTCAATAGTTATTTAAAAAAAAAATATTTAATTATTTTAAGTTTTTAAGGTAGGTGACGTCATCAGTGGCATAAAGATTAAGTGCCGTTGCCTGACTAGTACATAATTAAAAATTTTAATCTGTCAACACAACGTCAACAATCCAAAGAGTACTGTCACATCTGTCAGTGTCCGTATAGGCCGAATAGACGTCTTAAATAATCGAATCCTATCTTAGCGTATTTATTTACAAATGGTGTTTTTTATGTGCAAGTGTCCTCCAAAGAATATACTACTCTCTATCGTTACTAGAACAATCGACAAGGCGACTTAGAAATAGAATAATAACGCACGCGGCGACATTATTACTATTATTGCTGCAAGTTGGAACAAAGCACTTACTGTATTCTATAACTCTTTCAGTATATTAAATATTGTCGAGTGTTGAAATAATGTACCTATGTAATGTAATGAGATATAAACAAGAATGTTTTTATATTTTTGACATATTTATAATAATTTGACATTTGACAGATTGTAGACAATCTTACTTTTTTTTTCTGAGGTAACGATACAAAACTACGGCCAAAGCCGACGTAATTTGAAGGGCAAAGAAGGTCAATCGTATTTTATCAAAAATATCAATAAAATATGACTATTTTTCATAATTAATTAGTCCGTAATGATCAGTAACGCTATTCCTCGAAATGGTTTTTCAATTGCAACATTTAAAAAAATATGAACAATGCCCATTGTTGGTTCTCGAATATACTCGTGGGTTATGTCTTCTTAGATTGATACGGTTACTTATTCTTTATCTATATTATTTTTAAGGGTTCAGTAACTTATTCTGGAACGACATAAATAGAGCTTCAGTGTTCTAGTTTCTCAAATACGAGTAGTTCCGCTGCTAATTGAGAGTCCCAGTGATCGTGATCTTTGATTGACTTTAATCAATTGGTTCATTGATACGAGGAAATAAATTATTTGAGTTATGAATGACGATTTTTCTAAGAGCACGCCAGTTCTCATTCATAATGTACCGGAGTGATGTAAAAGAGCACGTGTATTATTTGTTAAGGGATAAATATTATTATAATAGCTTTTACTATTTACTTGGTACTTAGATTTTAGCGTGTCTAAAACCTACTGTCTGAAGGCCACTTCCCGTAAATAAAAACGTTCAAAATCTAGTCGCAATGTCATATCAGCGACAATCAATGTCAAAAACTTGTCAAAAATGTAGAGAAATTAGGTATTTTTGACAGATTGAGATTGAGATCAGACTGTAAACGATCTTATGAGAATTGCCCCTCTGAACTCGGATCATTAGTAGGTTGCCCAACCAACATACAATGTTAGAAATTCTTAAACTGCACTTGGCAATAAATCTCAAAGAAACTATTGATACAGTGGTAACACTTTGCGCAAACCTGAAAACGTTATTTAAAAGTTTCTATCTTTTATTACAGATTCGAGAATCCATCGGCTATCAGAGATTTAACAGTTCCCTGATCCCGACATGATCTAATCACCACAGTGGACGTGGAACAAGGCACCTCGCCTCTTGAGGCAATACAAAAGAATACAACGATTCATCACAATTAAGAACCAAATTAGAGAAGACCAGTTGAATCTTGGAGACTGATAAAGTGTTCTAAAACTATTATTGGCAAACAAAATTGACGATCAAAAGTGACATTTTTCGTGATATATTAGACATTGAATTTTATTTTTAAGGTAAATGTGACCTCGCGTATATGATCAATGTATAGTTTCAAGAGTTAAACGCTATCAACGACGTTTTTGTGATAGAAATGGACTATAGAGCTGGGTGGAGCGGTGCGAACGATGCCTACCCCCTCCTGCATCTACCAACCTAGTGATTAGTAAGTTAAATTCACACCACATCTCAGTGTGAGGAGGCACATCTGACTGAATATGAATTATTTCTGAATGTATTGTACCGAGAGTTTATTCTATGTCTGAAATGAATCTATGCTTAAATAGACTATGGTAATTGAGTTTTTTGTAATTGGATTTGCTACGAAGAATGTAGGAAATAGGGCTTATTAGTCGATTCGCACGAATTTACTCGCCCGACACGCGCGTATCGACACTTTTAAATAATATAATTTTTGTGGCGACTCGCACGAAGTTAATTTTTTTATGAACTTCATGCAATGAAGTTAAGAAAAAGTACACGTGCTTGACGTCTCTCTTACAAATAAATTGACTTCGTGCGAGTCGCCTATAGAAAAAATAATATTATTTAAAAGTGACGATTCGCACTTTTCGGGCGAGTAAATTCGTGCGATTCGACTAATACCTAAGCCGAAAAAGATTTGACCAAATAATCATTTGTGACGTTTATGCGAATATATGTAATTGTATCAAAAGCTTATTTATATAATTACGAATTGTTTTGCGGTTTATTGTAATTACTTTTTATTTTCCTGCATAAGTGTTGTGCTATTTATAGCACTCGGTAACCGCGAAATAATCCGTATTACAACCGCTTATTTGGCCAAATTGTAAATTCATGTGCGGGCCAATATTATGTACAAATATATACCTAGTAAAAGTAAATGTCAAACTAGATAATTACGTCTCTTATTAAACCATATATATTATTATGGCAGGGGGTTGATTAAGCCAAATATAAAGCATTGATTGCAAATTGCCTCCTGTGATAATGAAATAATTAAAACAAAATTATGAACTTCGTACGTCAACAAGATGCGATTAATTGTTATCACTAATGCCATAATGTAAATAGATTTATTTTATAGTTACATTTACCTACACATGCGCCATTTTAAACCAAATACCGTTATTGTAATTGCTCACCGATACATCTTTAAAGACGCCAAATTCGGAACGGACTTCATAACTGCTTTTGTGTCGAGAAACAAATTATTCTGAGGGCCATGAGTGGAAGTAGGTACGGCTAGTTAACGGTACAGCTGCTCTGTATTACGACTTTGTATAGATTGTGTATAGACAATACACCAACACAGAAGTATCGTTAACTATCATCAAAACTTGGTCGATATTCAAAAGCAAGAACTTCACAATATTGCTCTAACATATGTGTCTGCTAGTATGTCTCAAGATAATGCGTATAATAATATATATTATGCTCATTCTTCAATGTTTTTAAAACCAGGAGACGTTGGAATTTGTGTCTTATAAATGACGCACAAACAAAATCCGTTATAGTCAAATATCTAGTCCCAGATATTATTTTTTCAGTAAGCTACTTTTCAGATATATAAGCAGAATTTTACTCATAGATAAGCATTATTGCGGGTTAGCCCATGTAAACTAAACGTAGCAAAAATGAGTTCATTTTGTGTATTACCTCAGTGGACTTTTTGTGATAGATTTAGCCAATAAGTGTTCAATTTAGTACGTGTATCGTATAAGTCAATTCTTGTACTTTTGGCGTCCATTTATATATTACGTGTTTTAAAGACAATATTTGGTTTTATCATTGTTTTTCGAAACGTTTATTTACGCATGCCATTTATAAAACATCACTGCTATTATACTTTATTGCGTATATTTGCAGCTGACATTGGTGCTATAGATAATATTATATTAGCGCATTTTGAACGGATTTAGTTTCGTAAATACATGTATAATGACGTACAAAAAAACAAAATACGCTACAATTTTATTATTTTGCGCGTATATTATTGGTACATAGTAGACAAAATTCAGGACAGAGACGCGAGTTGTGATCACACGTTATAATTTCTATTAATTTTTAGATAGGTAATGATTAACTTTAATTTTGTGTGACTTAAAGTCAGACATGCGGTCAGTGGATGTTCGACATCGGCCCTACCTTGGTGATGGGTTTCTGATAGTAACCATTTGCCAAATATAAATACGTAAAATCCAATAACAAATCGATTATAATATGAATGTATGTGTAATCGGAATTAAATCGTTAGTTTGTATTGAGTGTTTTAGGCGTCGTCTCTTCGGAGGTATCTCATGAATTAGTTAAGATTGTTAGTTAATATTATCTCCTGGTTGTTGAAATGTATCTAATGTTACGATATACAATGTGACGAGACGTATTTATGTCAATCCATGTGGTCAATTAAATATGGACCGAATTAAAAGTCTGTTCCATTAAAGCCTAGCGTTAATGTGAATGAGTGAATACAATGTAGATTGGTGTTGTGCTTTTAGCCCTGGTTTGCTGAAGAATTAGCTTCGTGATGTAGTAATTTGGTAGATAATGTGAAAACGCATCAAAATTGTTTGAAATTTTAACAGAACTCGCTATAAAATTCCCATAGAAAACTGTTCAAGCCATCCTTATAAATCTAAAACTTTAAACGAGAACGAATGATCATTTCTTTTTACCTTTTTTACGTAAAAAAACTAAAGAAAAAGTTAAATGGAAATCTTCAACGTTGTCGATAGCAATTTGCATCCGAAATTCATTGAAAACTGCGACTAGAGGCACAAAATACGGGTCAGCTTGTACAATGCACAAGATAAGTACAGTATCGTTTGATTACAACACTTACGAACTCGTTTATCTATAAATGTATGGATAATATTTGTTGGATAGTGTCGTTACTTGTGTGGTTAGGTGTACATCGCGATAGCATGTAAACAAATTGATCTAAGCAGATTGAATTGTAATATGGAAATGCGTAAACGCATATAGGCGCATACAACTGCCCTTTTGTGTATGCCTATGGGAATTGTCATTAGTTCGTAATAGATAATATATTTTAATATTAGATCATGGTTATTGCATTAGTAATCATGTATTTATAGGAGATGGGTGTGCGTCCCATAGAAGAGATACTTCTGTGTAAATTATTTTGTACAATGTTTAAAATTTTCTATGTTTGCATCATTATTTTTATGGCGTAACTTTAGTAGGTTTAATAATTTTGTTGATTTTTTTTTCAGTTGCTTACTATTATATAATAATTACTGTACGACAAAAATGTGAAACTCTAGGTGAATTAGAATGAAATTATGTGTTTCAATGTAAATATATAGAAAAAACATGTATGTAGAAGTACATAAATCTTATTTATGTATTAAATTTGATATTGTTTTCAAAATTTAACTGGTTGTTTTAATTAACCTACCACTTTCTGCGACAATCAATAATTAATTGCAGTTCTAGGCCAAATCCATTCCTATTCCTGAACCAGGGCGAGATAGAAGTTACCTACCAATCTAATTTATTTCACCTGCTCAAAATCTCCCATCTGAACACGAATAGCCTTGGTTAACCTGTAAGTCTTTAAATAGTCTCCAGACACAGTTTGGTCGAAGCAACGAAATCCTGCTTTAGGTTCGATGACTCCGTCCTGAAGTGCAAATATGGTGCAACGGTGCTAGGTATTCTGTAAAAAACTCACCGTGAAAACTTAGGTGAAGTGAGTGTGGAGTGAGCTGTCAATAGTGTCAATTCCTACCAAAAACAAACTCACTTCACCTAAGTTTTCATGGTGAGATTTTTACAGAATCGACCGGCTGTTCCGCAAATGATAGGACACCTAATATCGTGTCCAGCATGCCCTGATGCATGCACATTATAAAAACTGATGGACTCTAGGTAGGTAGGTACTGACGGTGTTAAACTCGTAGCTAAGAAAGTAACTTACCTAAGTGACCTAAATGACTTACCTAAGAGCGTTTACGCCGTACGGCATTTCACAAACTTTCAAGCCCTTGTTTTTCGAAATGAATGAATCCGATATTAATGAAACTTCATACGCATAAGCAGGATACAAAGGTCTAAAAAGGTACTTAATAACATTTTCGAAAAATAGTGTTACAGCCAAATTAGACCGATTTTAAAATTTCCATAGAACCGAGAGATTTCCAGTTATCTTTTTTTAAATAAGACATTTCGAAAATGTTCTTAATTAACTATTTAGTTATTAAATTTAATTAAAATCGGTACATTCATTACCAAAAACAAGGGCTTGAAAGTTTGTATGAAATGACGTACGGCGTGAACATTCTTAAACTGAATCTAGATTGCCATCGTCACGCTAAGAAGACCTACCAAAGGTATAGGTTTTTCGTACAATGAGAAGTCAGCTTATACTGGAAATATATAGCTTGATATGTAGATACTTACCTAGTCGTGCGTAGGTACCTACCTACAAAATTATGAAATGCCTATCTATAAATATTACGTAGGTGTAGATAGGTACATCTTAATACCTACATGAAACCCACCGAATTATTATTATTATCTATAGGTCAAACTTTGAATCAACATTTGCTTAAACAAATACGATAAAAAAGCTTACGGCCAACATTACCCTAAATATCTGACCCAAATCACTTCCTTCATATTGGTGTCCACATAAAACAATCAGAAGTAGTACCAATATATAAGAAGAGCACATTGCAATAAAAATCATTGATGGTGGCATATCGCAGTATACTGTTCCCGCATCACCACCGACCGCCTACCCGCAACCCGCAACATAACACATTAGTTTCCAAGGGACACTTTTATTGTTAAACTTTTTGAATATTTAACGCTTTGAAACGGAGATTTTTTTTATTACGCCTTGGTGAAGTTTTTATTACACCAAGAGCTATTTCTAAAGATTTTTATGTCAGTTACAGCAGTACCAAAGTCATCAGTTTATGATAAAGTTACAATATAAAATGAAAGTTATGATGTCACGATTGTAATCCCATGAAACGGGCAAAGTTGGTGTTGGGTGTCAATGTTGTATCGATTAACATAAAAAAAAATGTTTAACATAAGTACCTATCGCTTGAAGTGGTGATACAAGTTTAATTTTCAGTGGGTAGGTAGGCCTAATTAATATTGTTTGTCCAATTATCAAATGTGCGAATCATCATTAGTCATCTTATCAATACTTTTTCTTTCTTTCTTTATATTAATTAACCCAGTGCTGGACATATTTGACATAGGCCTTCCATCACGAGCTATTTAGGTAATTTGATCCTCAGCTACTCTCAAATAAGTGCTACCAGCCACTCTGTGGAGGTCGTCTCTCCTCTAAGCTTTAGCGGCAAACATAGGGTAGGCCGTTAGTCTACTTACAATCATCAAACGTAGTTTCGTTTGACGATTCGCGGTCTAAACCTCAACTCAACATGTAGGTATACTACCACAACCACCTAAATAGGTACTGGGGGTTTAAAGTCTTCTGAAGACAACTATTGGACTTAATCTTCCGCTGACAACTATTGGAAATACCTCACCAATGTGTACCTAACTACGCGGCCTTTTGTCACCCCTGCGGAGAAGATGGAGCAGTGGTGGATGGTCCAGTCGTGAGTTCGAACCCAGACAGGCACTTTACTTTGTGTAGTAAGTATTTAATTTCATCACCATTACTCTTAAAACAGTGAATAGGTATAAACATCGTATGGAATGTTTATTGATGTTCTAGAATTTTTGGTTCTAGCATAGGTTAGCTAGAACCAAACTTTCGGGGACGTTTGACATCCACCAACCTGCACTGGGCCCATGTGGTGAATAACAGTCCACTCTCTCTTACGAAGAGTAGGCCTGTGTCCCAGCAGTGGGAACATTATAGACTAATTATGGAGAGAAGTTATGATTATCTTCGTACTTCGACACACCCCATCGCGTCCATTACAAAGTAGACCCAAGGAAGGGATAGGAGGCTAGATACGCTTGATCTAATTCAGTCATAAAATCATCAACCCACAGCCGGTTACCTATGACACACCTTTATTAAATACACGGTGCGAATTAATTGCCTGTGATATAGGTACCATAAGTTGAAGCAACTTTAAAAGTTGCATCGTTTAGCAGTGTTTAGGCGATGCAAGTTAATTGTTGCTTGAATTTTATTGTACAGACGCGAGACGCCAGCACATCAAGATCAAGCTACTACAATCTGGATTTTCAACTTTATCGTTTAAGCATAAAGGCTCCTATAAATAGGCGCGACACGCGATATAATCGCGCGCGACCTACACTTTGTAACCACACGTACAGTGCCCGGTCCCATCCCGCATCGGGCGTCATCGGGGCGGCGGAAAGAGGCGGGGGAGGCGGGGTCAAGTCTCTTCTTACGTGGCACGCACTGTAAAGCGCGTGCGCGTCGCTTCGTGAGATAAAAATATTATACCACAGGCAAGTCCACCTAGTTTAATAAAGCCTCTTTTGATTTGGAAGTTCCTGGCTGCTATAATAACACATTGAATGTTTGTCAGCAGCAGCCAGTCGCAAATCGAACGGCATTGACGTTTGTAAGTATATCGACGTTCCTTGTGTACGTACGGATTCAATCATGTTATCAAAAATAGTAGGCTTGCGAAGAGTATTCGCGTCCGTTGTCAACAGAAGATATCCACCTGGGAAGCTGTGTGAGTTTAAATATATAGTAGTTTATTGTTTTACCTACCTCTCTAACATAACCCTTATCCCACTTACGTAGTCAAAAGATACCTACCAACCTACTAGTACAGTAGAAGTGCGCTGAGGTATCCGGTAAACGACTGTAGGTACCTACTTTCAGCGGGGGTGATAGGCCTCCAAACTTTATCGGCCACGAATGGCCTAATCTGTTAGGTAAACGAGACAGGTGCCTGTGCCTACTTAGGTCCTCTAATAGTAGTCAAAATCGTAGGTGATTTCAGCAGGTAGACTGCCACATTGGAATATTGTGGTCGCTCGTGCGACTGCTGAGCGTGGAGACCTGGGTTCGATATCAGGGCAGGTAAAATGGTTTTCCATTATAACCTTCTCAGTGCAGGCAATCTGAAGCCGGCTAAATTTTTATACTTAATACCATAATCTGCCATGATGTTCTCACTGCTGTGACAGAGGCCTCCTCTCTGTAAGAGGGATGGGCCGTACCTAATCAAACCACATGGGCCCAGTGCGGATTTGTAGCTGATATCACATGCCTCGAATTTTTGGTTCTAGGAGACGTCGCGCGTCGGTTTACGCACGATGGTTTCCTTCACCGTTTTGAGAGCAGTGGTGATGAAATCATTTACACAAAGTAAAACGCCTGTCAGGGTTCGCACCTATGACCTACACGACTGCTCCTGTTAATATGCTCGACCTTAATAACGTGGGACTTTAACATTACATACTAGCAAAATATGGTAGTACCTACTATACCTACCTGCACCTATGCTTAGCTTGGGAGAAAACGGGCGTGATGTTATGATATGATTTCAGGCATTGTTTTAAGTTGTCCAAGAGTGATAGTAGCCTCCAATGGCAATACCTCAATCAATCTGCTTAGACGTTTCCCATGGGCTAGTCGGCTTCCAGCCGCTGCATCTCAGCAGCTGAATCTCTAATAACAACACCTACTTACCTACCTATGTATAAGGTCCCATTAAAATAGATGGAGAAACTTTTAGAAATCATTCAGTACACCAAAAATAAGGACGATTGTAAAAAAATATATAAGAAAAATGCATAGATACTTAGAAGAAAAATAATCAGCTAACGAAAATACACTAATGTGTCTATTTTAGGTCAAAATAATATCACTTTAATCAGTGTTTTTTTTTTTTTTTGCTTGGATATCTTTAGTTAGATGTACTGAGCGCTGTGTTAAAATTTGTCCATCTATTTTAATGGGACCCTGTATACACGTCATTAACGGCTTCACATCGATGCCTTATATTTAAGTTAACCTCTCTTGTTTCAAGTGAACTCGGTCTACCAAACAGGCGGCAGTCAAGTATTCGGAGCCGGTCAAGTTCTAGTCACACCAGTCAGATCCTGTGCATGTAAGTACCTATAGCAAAAAAACTAGAGATCTTAACTACTAAAAACCACGTAAAAGACAAAGATGGGCTGAGGTAAATACTTACCATCAACAATTTAAACGAGGAAAGTTTTTTACCGTTGAGTTTAGAGGGTAGGTATGCAAAAGTGAAGTAGGTAGTACCTACCTACCTACTTTTTGGAGTTACTTGTCGAGTACTTCCAATGTTGGCGACCACAAACTGGTTTACACTACCATCTACTTGATGTCCTAAAATGGACTTAATAATGATAAAAATATGTTGTTGTTATTGCCAATAAACCTACCTACCTACGTTTACCCACCCTACCCTACCCTAACCCCCCCCCCCGTAACCTACGTTTTTCCAACAGACCGCTGCGATGCCCATATGAATGAGCTGCCCGTGCCGTGCGCACCTTGGGAGCCCTGGTACAGCGACAAACAGAGTTTCTACAACAAGATCTTGCTGGGCGGTATATTATGGTGAGGACTTTTATGATCACCATCATCATCAGCAGAACACTGCTAGACATAGGGATCTCTAATCGCACGTCATTCAACTCTACCCTCGGTAACTCTTATCCAGCTGCTACCAGCCAGCCTACGAAGATCGTCGCTCCACCTAGCTTGAGGCCATCTTACCTTAGGGCCAAACCACACGGGCGGCGCGGCTGCGGCGCGGCGCCTGAGCGGCGCCGCTGCGGTTTTCTACATACAAAAATGCATTGTAGCCACATGGCGCCGTGCGGTGTGCTCCGGCGCCGCGCCGCGCGCGCATCGGAATCGAGACGAGGCGGGGAGGGGTGTAAGCAGAGCGGAGCCGGAGCGGCGCCGCAGCGGCGCCGCTCGCTGTTGTTTGTAGTATTACAGACTGTCGCATAGCGATGGGCAACCCCTCATTTTGCCGCTGCGGCGCCGCCGCGGCTCCGTAGAACGCTGCGACGCCGCTCTGCCCGTGTGGTCGCCAGCGCAGCGAAATGGCTTGCGGTGCGGCGCCGCGCCGCCCGTGTGGTTTGGCTCTTACGTTGGCCGAGTCTAGGACGCCGATCACCGTCATAAAATAATCAGCCAATATTGTTTCTACTGCTGTGACGTAGGCTTTCTCTTTGTGAAAGAGAGTGCGCCGTAAGGGGGCTTGGGGGGGCTACACACTTGCTCGGGTCGGCTTGATTCGGTACAGCCGGGCGGTCAAATATATATTCTATTTTTACCTCCCGGCTGTGTCGACTCGTGGCGAATCATGTCGAGCCGAACAAGACAAGCGTGTAGCACGCCTTATCCACCACGCGGGTCACGTCTTCGTACGTTTGGTTCTAGAATATTCCTGGCAATGATTTCCTTCACCGTTTTGAAAGCCTTCCTACCTTTAGCTCTCTTATTTAGCAGCTCAAATTTGATGGCATAGATAGTATAATGCTGACAGCTAAACTGGTGTTGTTGATCTCTTGATTTTTGCAGGTTCCTATTTTCCTTCGGCATGATGATCTACACCGACAGCATATTCTTGAACTGGGGGCCGCCGACAAACCCCGGCCCGCCGAGCGATATGGTCGAAGAATGCGAAGACGAATAAATATCGTATCGTAGCTGTTAGCATTATGCCTAGCAATAATTTTAATAATGCGATCTTTCGTATAGCATAGCCGCTAGTACGTACATAATAATTGTGTTATTGGAACTAAAATGTCCTGCCTGTAAAAGCTGGTAAAAAAAAAACTGATTTTCAGAAGACGATCGTAACACTTACCTCTCCCTAAAAATAGGGGAGTTTATGTGTATGTTTGTAATGATGGAATATAATTGTTTCTGTGCGACTTCTTTCAAATGTATTTTTATTTTTTGTTGAAAAATGAATAAAAGCTTAGAATATTATTGTGGGTTATCATTGAACGTTTAGTGTATTGTCAACAAGCTTCGAAAGTAGAACACATTTTCGGCTTAGGTACAAATAAGAGGCAAGTTTAACTTTCTCTCTTTATTTCTATAGAGAAGAATTAATAATTACTGCTAACAATATTGCAATGAGTTGGACGTAGTCACAGACGTGTATCTTCTGTGAGTAAACGCTTAAAAATTGCATTTCATTGCTTTTCATTTCAATGCAATTGCATTTCATTTCATTGCTTGCAGCGCTGACATCGCTGGATTGGGTTATTCCGTTTATCCACATCCCCAAAACAAAATCACCCTAAGATGGATATGGCTCAGTCAACTGGTTTAATTAGCCGTTTAGTTAACCGCCTAGTTTTTTTTAACTAAACGGCGGCCGTTCAACTAACGGCCTGAATGATATTCAATATAGTTTAGGTTGGAACTGTAACCAATCACGCGCAAGCCGAATTGGTCGCAGTAACTAAGCCAAGGCACCCGGATCAAATGGGTTAGGTTTCACCGCTTGCGAGCCGAGAGAGCGAAGCGAGGCGAGCACTACTTCAAAAGGCCAGTTGGTTAACTAAACGGCTAATTTAACCAGTTGGCTGCGACAGATACACGGAAACGCATGTCCACTTATCCACCTTAGGGTGGATTTTTAGGGTCAAATGTAATGGAATAACCGCCTAGATTGCTGCACGACTGCGTCAAAATGGCGCAACTGTAGCTTGAGCAGCGCAACAATCACACGAATTCCCATCAGGACATTTACCGGACAGATCTCGCGTTATTCATTGTTTAAAATATTTGTTGATGTGAAACCTTCTTTAGGCGCGTTGGGCATTTTTTGAGATGGGAAAAAATGATTGAAGTCGCGTCAATGTTAGCGTATCCGACACCGCGCGTGTTTTGTTTATAAGACGATTAAAAAAATACATACGTAATTGTTCAAGTTCTCATTTCTGTCGGCACTCCCTGAGTGTTTTTGACATTTTTTTTTATTGAATTCGTAGTACATGATTTTCTATATTGGACGTATTTCAGGACCAAATCTAATTGAAGGTTTTAAACACTGAAAATATGCCTATTCCTAGATTAGATGCACTAAAAACATGCGCGTATTTTACATTAACTTTTTACTGATCATGTGATGTGATCTAGAATTTAAGTTAGAAATCTAGAAGACCGTCAAATTCATCAATAAATTATCGTAATTTACAACAATTTTTCTTTGTTAACTGCCAGCTCGTCTATATTTCGCAAACATGGAAGTATTTATAGACACAAATATTACATAAATACTAGTATAGGTACTATTTCATTGTTTCACATTTGTCACAGCCGAGTTCCCAATATTATTCGAATTTGAATGCACTGACAAGTCACTAAGGCCTCTAGCAGACTGATTAGCAGAACTGTCCGAAATGTTTGAGAAAATTGATATTGTAAATTGTCCTTTAAAGTCTAGTCTAACTATCGTAGTCGTAGATTCGAAATAAAGCGCTAAATAGAACTATAGTAACGTGTAATGTTAGTAAGAGTTATCTGCTCTCGGGTTTGGGTTTAGGGGGCTTGAATCCTTGGATTTTCTTCTTCTTTTTCTCCTTGCCGCCGCCGGATTGGAACGTCTTCCAGCTGTCGACTCGGTTTTGTCGAGATTCCTGCAATGTTGAAACAAATTGTCATTAGTAAACGCTATTACTTCCAATAATCAGAATGGCATTTGAGGGATGTCATGATGTTATTCTAATCTTTATTTAGAGAAAATGTAACAAACTATTTACAAAACGAAATGACTATAAACGACGATTAAACGACTAACTAACTTACTATACAAATAAAAACAAAGGACATTAATCTAACCTATTTACACAACTCTTATGACGATGTTATTAACATGCCAAAAAAGTACCGATATACCGAAATCTCAAAAAAAAAAAAAATTGCATTAAATGGTTACTACACAGTTCGGGTGCGTTTACACTGGCGGAGCAGAGAGGAGACAGGCGTCGACCAGTCACATTAGTTGTAATCAACTTTGCATCTCTCATCTTGTCTGTGATCCATTCTTGCACATCTCCCCTCTTACTAATAAACATTGTACAGCATCTGTATATCCCTGCGTTCCGAGTTGGGAAATAATCGATGTGAGCGTGCTAAAACCCGTACCGAATTAGCGTGAGCGCGATAACGATGTTCCGTGAATCGTCATAGATGACGTCATGACATGCGCCATCTTGCGATAACGCCGACCATGCCTTCTAATAATATCACCGTGAGCACTGTCAAAAATTACAGTGTGTGTGTGTGTGGATGTGTCTGGATGTGTCAGTGTGTGTTTTGTTTTGAATTGCATCATATCTTTAAATTAATACTAACGTGGTATTTTCGAAAGTGTGCTTCTATCTGACAGTCTCCACCTAACCAAAGAAGAAGAACTGAAGAAATGTGGTGTCTATACAGAGAAATACTGAAATAATATCGTTTTTACATTGAGTAATCACTGTGAGCGCGTTCACGAGTGTTCCGAATTGTTGACAGGTCTCAGCTGTCATAATCGTAATATCTAACTCGGAACGCATGTGAGATGATGTGAGCGCTGTGAGCGATTATAGCTAATTCGGAAAGCGGGGTATATATATGACCAGGAGACCTGATCAGCTTCTGGAGGGAGGTGGGCTGATTGGTATAACCACCGTCGGCCGCCATGGCCCACGGACAATGATTCACCTGAAGAACTAAGTGCCGAAACCTAACCCCATAACATAGCGTCTGTATAGTTTCACAACGCTTTGTCTTCTTCTTTCGAAAGTCAAAATACCGACGAATGAAAGAGAGAAATCGGTGTGTAACTATTCATCTGATAAAATAGGTTTATAAGTAAGGCGGCTCAGCTCTGACCCAATGGAAACGCATCCTTATAGGAACCCACATCAACGACGACCCACTTGCAACGGACGTTATCAAGCTTCGTGTATTGATTGTATTGTGAAGAAAGAACTGTGAAAGTCCATATAGCATTTTCTAGGCACACTCATCCCATTCTTGACATCCTCCATCGCTTTCGGTCAGGCGAGATTGTGTTCAAGAGCAGTCCAATTTTGAAATAAAAATAAACAAAAAGCTATACATAGTACCTCAAAATTCTTTGCCCATTCTTTTTCAAGGGACTTCTGTTCCTCCTGCTCTATTTCAGCTTCTCGTTTTCGTTTCCTTTCCTCCATGTCACGGACTTCAAGGTGCTGGCGTTTTCGTTCCATATCAGCAAATAACTGAAATCATTAACACACAAATTATATTATCGGATTTTTGTATATGTATTTTTTTTTTTAAAACCTTCACACAACATTATACTTCAAGTGTCAATACTGATTGTAGAGACCGGACCAGAGACGGTCTCTAGAAAGATGAAAGGAGTGGAGCCCTTGCCCAGAAGTGGGACAGCATAGGCTATTAAAAAACAATTAAATCATAGTGTGCATCAACAATGAAAACTATTAAAAGGCACATAATAGGGCTAATGATGTGGGTTTCATAGTGGTGCAAACGAGGAAGCGCCGGTCGCGAAAAACAAGAACCGCTGTGGCATAGATCTTACTGGGCCCAAAGTCATTTACAATAAAAATATGTATGGGTTAAAGTATTTATCTATGGGCCTGCATTGTCTGAAACAAATTATTAAACAAGAGGATTGTTGTTGGTGCAAATATTCCATACTTTTTTGTAATACCTTAATAACAAGAAGCCTTTTGCAACATCCATAGATAATGCAAGCTGGTCCTATTATTCCTACTAACTACCAAGAAAAACCACAACAAACCTTCATGGTCATAACATAAATTGCATGTTTATATTTTACAGGATCATCCTCGGGAATGCCATCAGTTCCCTTATTATCCTTTTTCTGCTTTTTCTTTTTTTGCTCGATCTGAAATAATCAACATTCAATTAATAGCGTGGGATTTAATTGTTAATACAGCAATTGTAAAAAAGCATTGATTTTGTTGACCACAGTAAAATCAATTTACCATGTGGTCAGTCCGTTCTTTGGCCTCCTCACAAATGTCTAAGCACTTTTTCCTAGTGTCATCGTTCTCAAGCGTCTTCCAGGCTCTGTTAACAATTTCAAAAGCTTGTTGTGCTCGTTCAGAGTCTTCCTGTAAATCAAAATGATACAAAAACTTACATATTTGGAATGCTATGAAAGTATGTCTTTGTCTGGCTAATAACTTTATTGTCAAGAACTAATATTTGATATTTTTTTTAAATATTATTTGTGCTGTCTCTGTTTTTGTCTCTGGTTCACGCCTATATTCCTTTTTTTTGTTCCTTACCTATTACTGGCTGTGTCAGGACATCCCTCGGTATGTTCCAATCTGTGGATAAAAACGAAATGTTGACGGACATAACCGTCTAAACGAATACGAAATCTCCCTACTTGAGAACTGAGTATATTAAAAATAAAACTGGGAATCAATTTGGTCACTTATTGGCAGAATTTAAACTTTTATATTAGATGCTAAGTGGAATCAGGTAAGTTTTCAAAAGTTTACATTGCTAACATAATTTATCCAAAGTTAAAAGGGATGGCTAATAGGTTAGTCACTGAAAACAATCTTTAAACTGTTCTCTTACCATATTTTTGTCCGGATGTACCAGTATGGATAGTCTCCGGTATTTCTTCTTGATCTCATCGAGGGATGCATCTGGCTCAACTTGCAGGACCTCAAATGGGTTTAGATTAAAATATGTGGACCCTGGACGTAGTAATCTTTCCAGTTGCTGTATTGGGGTCAACACAGAATCACGTTTTTCTATTTCTTTCACCTGCAAAACGAAGTGTGATAAGTGTTGCAGCATTCGTGTAATAATAAATTTATGATTGACGCATGGCAAAACTTCAAACTGGTACACACAACATTGAATAATTATTTTTACAATGTCAGTATTGTGTAATGGCAAGAAAGTTAAATCAAGCTTGAAGAAACGAAGATATATGTTCTGGTAATGGCAAAATAAGTACTTGCTTTTGTAGAAAACTTGAAATTATTGCAGAATATTTACAAAATAGAGGCCTCACCTCAGTGTAAAATTCGTCGAACGAATCTGCTTTCGCGACGGGCGATGCAGACATGTTTAGGGATTATTGTATCGCTTTCACATGTAACATACAATTCGAATAATGTTACAAATATGATATTTTTTAAAAGAACACTACTGTAGCGTACGCTTCACAATAAAATTCCCTCATTTACTCATTTGCATTTCACAATAATCACTTCACTCACTTCAACTCACTTGATTCGCGTTTCGCAAAGCAACTTGACTAGGGCTTCCAATAGCTTTATTATAAAGTCGATTATTTTTTCGAATATTGAATCGCTATATTTTAATCGATTTAATTTTAATACACATTTTACTAAATCGGTACAGTCATTTTAGACAACTTTTTCAAATTAAATTAGTAGATACAATTTCTGGGGAGTTTGTTGCGCCACGTCTTCTTCCCAGTGAAACCAATCAGTGTGGTGAATTGGTGAAGGGCCTTTTGAGGGATTATATTATGTAACTTTTGACGTTCGAAAAGTGCTGATTCTCAGTCCAATTCAATGTATGTAGTGTAAATTCACGCAAACTCAAAAGTATTAAGTAAAGTAAACAATATTAATTTGTGATAAATGATACTGATACCTAGAGGTATCAGTATCATTTATCACAAATTAATATTGTTTACTCTTTAGCTCTAATTTTACTAACAACTGCACAGGCCGTTGAAGATAGATTTTTGTATTTTGTAATAAATACGATGTTGATGATGTTTCTTTCCCCACAACTGGCTCCCGCAGGGCAGGGGACCTGTACTATAGTACCTCTATGGAGTGACCGCTTGAAGATCCAGTGCTCCATATAGTATATAGTGTTCTGTGATCCAGTGTTTTCAAATATTTAATGATAAATTAAGGATGAAGAAAAACTTTTTTAGAAAAAAAAAACAACCACTTCCAAAAAAGACACTATAAAGTGAAAAAAATAACTTTATTTTCGGAAGTCGGTGTCGTTGGACTTTCGAAATTAAAGTTATTTTTCACTTTGTAGTGTCTTTTTTGGAAGTCGGTTGTTTTTATTAAGTATTTATTTTTACTTTTAAGTTGTATGTACTTACCCCACACAAATTCGTATAACACTACTTGCTATGTAAATATCAGTGACAGGAAGTCATTATAACATCATGAATATAAACTAAGTGGCAAAAATACGTATTATTGAAGCTAACTCAAAAACTACCCAAACAAAATTAATTAAATTTATATGGGACCGAGGTGGTCCCATTAGACATACCCTATCCATTAACATAATAATTTTTAAAATAGATTTACAATTTACCGGAGATGTCGCGTAACAAACATACAAAAAAAAAACAACATACAGTGGAATTGAGATTTTCCTCCTTTTTGAAGTCGGTTAAAAATAGTTTTTTCATCCTTAATTGTCTCTATTTCTCGTGTGAAGAACATTTTTATCAGTAAAGTCTAGAAATAATTATTAGTAACTTATATAACTACTTTTTCTATAGTAGTCGCAGTAAAACACTTGGCCTTTGTTATCACAGACTTGCAGAAAACGGACAGGTATTGGCCGCACAGTCGCTTTGTCTCTTTCTAGAGAGTTGTCACTTTTGTGAGGTTAATACCCAAAACACATAATATGTAATTATAAATAATTACGTAATTTTAGTAGATTTTGTTATTGTTTCATTTGTTAGTGTAAAAGTTTCTTTAGTGTCTATGGTTACTAAAAAACAGATCCAACGCCCGACAAGTGGGAATGACTCTTAGAGTTCTTGCTATACTCTGTGGTATAAAGTGGTGACGTTTGACTGTAGTCTGTCATTGCTGTCATTAATGTCAATCAATCACTATCGAGAGTTAGGTATTGTTTTAGAAGAAGAAGAATTTTCTTTCATGTTTGGCTGTTGACTGACTTTTGTCTTGACTTCATTTTATCGCAGTCAGCTTATTTATAGTGATTTTGTAAGTACTTTATACATCATTTTATACCTAATTTTAATTATATCCGTGTCTTTTTTTAAGTTCCTCTTGTCTCAACTACTGAATGTTCTAATATTACCTACCGACATAAGTTTCTATTAGTAACTTGTAGAACCAATGATTTCATAATTATAAGTCAATGGGTAGAACCTAAGTGCTGCAAGGTACCGGCTGATCTGATAGGTTAATCATTCATTTCCAAAGTATGTTTCAATTGGTAGATAAGTATTCAATGATGAAGTAGTTCGGTAGTAGCCAGCTACATAATAAACATGAGAAATAAAATCTCTAGGTAGGTAAGTATTATTAAAAAGTAATTATTATTTAATTTAAAAAAGTAATTATTATTTAATTTATAATATTAAGTAAGTATCATACAATCATACAATGTTTGTATGCTAAGTAGGTATGTGTGTGCATGTGTAATAAATAAAATTGTAGGTCGGTACAACTCCGCCCGTAAAGCTGGGTCCACACTTGTATCATCTTTAAGTTCAAAATCAGGCGTATCGTATCGAGTATTCGTATCGTAAGTGTGGACGCCCATTTCGACCATATCTCTCACCGTGTCATGCCAAAAAAAACCACGTCCACACTTACGATATTGTGTCTTGTCAGCGTGTCGCCAACGCGTGTCGTCATGGGGCTGTCCAATAAACACGTGAGGCTCGAAAGTGGGGGGGGGAGGGGTCCATAAAAATCACGAAATATCACAAGGGGGGAGGGGGGTGTAGTAATATATCACGTGTATTTATTTTTTCGGCAAACGCGCGATACTGAACCGAAAAGCGGCGTTACGTGTATTTATTTTTTCGTCAAACGTGTACAAAATCGAAAGCGGCTTGTAGTGTGACTTCGTGTACTAAAAAATACACGTGATATGGAGGGTTAGTCGTAAACCTCACCATGAACCACCAAGGGGCGGGGGGGTTAAAAAATGCCAAAAAAATCACTTGATTAATGGACGGCCCCCATGATAGACGCTCAATATTTCCTACGATCCTCGTATCCAGTTATCCCAACCATGATAAAAAACCATCTACGACGCCGTATCTGTGCGATGATCGCGGAGGAGAGTGCCCGGCCCGTGCGATGATCGCGAATAAAAGTGCACGTCCGAACTTGTCTAGATCGTGTATCGGCATTGCGTATCCCCTTTGATGATCGGGGAAAAACCGCCTCGAGATGGGTCGCGGTGTATCATGTATCAAATGATGTCATTTGATACATGATACACCGCGACCATGTCGAGGCGGTTTTACATACTGCGGGCACGCATTTACATACTGTGTCACGATACGTCTCTGCGATCATTCTGCCGATCATGAGTTCATGACACACTTGTAGCGGTATCTACAACGCCACATGAGAACAACGCGTCATATTATTGACGTCACGCAAAATCCTGCATCTCGCAAGCAGAGTATGCCGCGCAACTAGCATAGATACAATGGCCCAACATCAATCATCGGGCAGTTGCCCGCCAGACACTACACTCGTCTGGTCGGAGGATCCTCCTCTTTCTATAGAGTATGAGTCAACTTTACACCCTGTTCCTCATACCTCTATACACGTATCCGATACGACATGTGTATCAGATACGCGGTTACATACGGATCGGGGTGTATCAAGCTACAGCGTGTAACATGATCGCGTATCATTTTGCGTCCACACTAGCAAAAATGATACATCATCATCATCATCATCCTAAAAAGAAGGCTAATTAGAAGCTTCTGATTACACTTGACTTATTTAGTTACTAATTCAGTTGCGAGCGCGCGGCTGACGTATTGCGTGATGGCTCCATTCCTGTCAAAGCATCAAAAAATCAGTCTTCTCATAGGCCTGGCCGTTGATGGCTCAATAACAATAAAAAAAAGTAAAAACGAAGAACTTGGGTCAAACCACAGAACAGAAAAAGTTTTTTCTGTTCTGTGGGTCAAACAATATCTCCTACTGCGCGAATAGTTTTTATCATTTTTGTTCCAAAGATATGGCATATCTTTATCATCATCATCATCAGCCTATAGCAGTCCACTGATGCGTCAAGCTGAAGACAGGGCGCTATGGCGCTCATTAGGGGAGGCCTATGTCCATATCTTTATACAATTCTATTATATTAATTATAATTTATTTTTCTTTCGGCGTCGACATCGTATACTCTCGTACCAACAAATTAAAAAAATACAAAAATTGCACGTCCTCTCGCAGTGGCGGGTGCGGTGCGACTAACGCATCTGAACGCTATTCCACCTTCCTAAATGGCTTTCTAATTAGGAAGCTAAATGATTTAGTCAGTCAGAAGCCTCACTTCTTCCGATTTAGGAGGCTAATTAGGATTCTAACTTCCTAAATGCTATTTCACTTGACTGAATTTAGTTACTGAATCATTTAGGACGTCTGAATTCAGTGAGGTGGAATAAGGGCTTAAATCCTAATTCCTAACCTATGCGATCATCGCGTGAATACTGGATCGTCTCGTTCATTTTACTCCGCGTACCCAAACGCGTCGCCGCGCCTAGAAAGCACCTTCCGGTTTTCCGAACAAAAAATGAATAAAAATTATAGTGAAAAATGAACGCGAGCGTATTCGCGTGACGATCGCTTACATTAGGGCACTGTCTGACCTAAAAACTAAATAGAAATATTTTGTCAATCAGGTACCTATTAACCATGTTTGCAAATAAGGTGGTACTCATTACTGGTGCAAGCTCGGGAATTGGTGCAGAAACTGCCTTAGACTTCTCAAAACTTGATGCCAAGCTAGTAATTACAGGAAGAAATAAAGGAAATCTAGAAAAAGTCGCAAAGCAATGCCAAGAAAACTCCCCAAATAATTTAAAGCCGTTGTTAGTGATCGCTGACATGAACATTGAAAGTGACGTAGAAAACATTATAAAAAGGACAATTGATGAATTTAAACAACTTGATGTCCTAGTAAATAACGCTGGTATTCTTGAATCCGGGTCTATAGAAAATACGACACTGGCACAGTACGACCGTGTTATGAACACAAACGTCCGCGGACCGTATTACCTGACGATGTTGGCCACTCCTCACCTTGTCAAAACACAAGGAAACATCGTTAATGTGTCCAGCGTTACCGGTTTAAGATCTTTCCCGAATGTTCTTGCTTACTGCATGTCAAAATCTGCTTTGGATCAATTTACGAGGTGTGTCGCTCTTGAACTAGCACCGAAGAATGTTCGCGTTAACGCTGTTAATCCTGGTGTGATAACAACGGGCATTCACATGAAGTCAAGCATGAATGAGCAAGAATATGAATTGTTTATTAAAAAGTGCGCTGACAGTCATGCGCTGGGTAGAGCTGGTGATGCAAAGGAAGTGTCGTCTGTGATTCTGTTTTTGGCAAGTGATGCAGCTAGTAACATCACTGGTGTAACTATGCCGGTTGACGGTGGCCGCCATGACATGTGTCCGCGATAGTGCTTTTGTAGAAGTTAAATAGAAGCTGATAAATAAATAAAGGCTTTGTGGAATCATAAATGGGTTATGTTATTTTTCGTTAATTTTTATGCACGTTTTGTAAAATGTCGGATCTAATGGAATTAAAGCTGATCCACGTTCATCTTTTATCGAGGTTCCTTTTTTTAACCGACTTCAAAAAAGGAGGAGGTTCTCAATTCGGATGTTTGTTATTATAAAAATCTGTTTACAATGACATATAGATATAGCCTACTTGATTTAAATTAAATAACTTTGAAAGTAGTAGAAGTATCTTTATTACGTCCTTCACATGATTTCATAAAACATCTTAATTTTCAACATGAGTAGGTTTACCAATGATTGTGTTGAAGATCCCGGTTGCCGAGCATCCACCAACTTCAACGATGATCTTTCCAGTTTGGATTCCAGTTTGAATCAGGCGCATGCCGGCACAAACCTCAAACGACGCTGGTAGTGTAGCAATGCCTAGATTAATGCGACCGATCTGTAACATTAGTGATAAAATAGCATTATTTATTTGTTTATGAAAGACGTAAGTATTTTTCACTCGCTATACTTGAGAGCTTTATCCCTTCATATTCTTGATTTATCAAAGACTAGCAGTGCCCCGCGGTTTCATCCGCATAAATTTCACGTGGGAACATCCTGACAAAAAGTAGGTACCCTATGTGTTAATCCTGGTTATAAACTATCCGTGTTCCAAAGTTCATCCAAATCCGTTCATTAGTTTTTGGGTGAAGAAGTAACAAACATCACTCACAAAATTTCGCGGTTTCGCGTTTATAATTTTAGTGTGACTCATGCGCCCCGCGGTTTCACCCGCGTAAGTGTCGATCCCGTGGGAATATCGGGATATAAACTATACTATGTGTTAATCCAACAAATGGTCTATCTAAGTGCAAATTTTCATCCAAATCTGCTCAACGGTTTACGCGTGATTGAGTAGGTAACAAACATCCAACATCTTCACAATCTTTCACATTTATAATATTAGTAGGATTAGTGTGATAATGAATGATTAGCGTCTGCTTAACGCTATAATATACCACACCTATACCACTAAGCTACCAATACCTACTAGTTCCCGTGGCTAACCCATAGGTATATTTTTGATATTTAAACGTCTCTTAGCTGTTCGCAACGTTTAGAAAAAAGGGGGTTAGTGGGGGGGGGGGGGGGTATAAGTGGTAACTTATGACGAATAAATAAGAATTAAGAATGTTGCGCGGCATGGGTGGTAGGCTTGTGGTATGTACAATACCTACCTACCTCCACTTCCCTAGCCTATTATTGAATTACTTCTCAATAGATTTTAGGACAGTGGGTGGGTAATATGATAATATCATTTTTAATCAAAATACCACTTACCGCCATAGTAGACTGTCCAAGAAAACCGATAGATTTCATCTCTGTTTTCACAGCAACGGCTCCAAGACAGGATCCAGCGGCCCATAAGTTGGCGTTATCTCCCGTACACTTTATCATGTCTTCCCTAGCCTCGGCACCAATTGCAATCGCGTCATTGGCTATTGTCATTAAATGCTTGATGTCTTTGGAAACATCAGCTATGCGTTCGTCGATGCAAGTCATTGTGCTGGATAACGTTTCATTGAATACAGCGGCTGCAGCGCTTCTGTGGGACTGCAATTTTCTTGCGTTAATTGAGTAGAAGGAGAACACATCTATATTTATATCTAACTCATAATTATAACAAAATAGACCATTTTTATAGGAAGCAAACCCACAGACGTAATAAAAAAGGAATTAAACAAAAAGGACATTTTAGTTTTTAAGTGGTGGGAAAAATATTGTTTGTTAGCAAAGGCGCGCCCCAAAATTACCGATAACACATTCTATTTTCCAGTATAAAACCAAGTTTTTTTCTATTTCATATCTAATGGTGTACTCACATCGACACAATCCTTGACAGCCACGCTGGTGTTAGAGATTCTATTCATGACATTTTCAACAGCTTCTGTGACACGTTGTCTGAACTTCTGCACGTCGCTGATGACTTTTTCCTTGATCTCCTGTGCTTCGTTCACGATGCCAGCATTGAAGGTTTTAACAGAATTCAAAGCCTCCTGTGCAGATTTACGAAGATTCTCAACCAGTTGCGTTATGAGTTGCCTGCAATTTTTAAAAGGAACACTCGTTATGTTTTGTTAATAGAGTAAATAATAAAGATTTTCTGTGGTCATCTGACTTGCACAGTTAGGTTTCGAGGGGACTCCTTGACAGTCTTCTCAGAGATGTGCCCTAACAGGCATTGCACAGAGGGCGAGTCGAATCGGTCTATTGAGAGGTAACAGTAGGTACGTTGCACATGGAACCGGGGTGGTTTTAGTGAGGTAAAAATCCCACAATGGTCTTATCCCAAAGCCCGGGCGCCTTTTGAAGGTTTCCCCCGAAAATAAAAAATATTTTAAGGACTTGTTAGTGGTAGGAGAACCCAAGTAGATAGAAAAGTTTCTCATCAATATTATAACTAACTTAAGTTTATAATATTGATGAGAAACTTTTCTATCTGGATAATTTTTTTAAGCGGCCTTTTTACGACACCAAAATGAAGAATATCGGTGGTCCACATTTAGATGGGAATCACACTGAAACACACAAAATAATAAATTAATCCATAGGTACTAATATTATTATAAATTCGAAAGTAACTCTACCTTTTCACGCCATAACGGCAGAACGGGACACAAATAGACCATAACCTGCACCTTAGTTGTGTAACACACTATCTATATCAATCTGAATCATTTTGGAGGATGTTGTTAATCCATTGCTTCATATATGCGAAAGATTTGTCTGCTCAATAACGTAAACAACGCAATGAATGTTGTTGGACTGTCTAATTTAAAGCCATTGCTACTGATAGATAGTGTAATATTACGCAATTACCCCGCTTGTATAAAACATGGGTTATTTACATCCCGGGTCTTTTTATCCCGGTAGTACCTACGTTCCCTCGGGATGTGTTCCGTCCACCGCACGGGGGAAGCTTCGGCCAAAAGCTATTTCATCTATAAGTTCTTACCTGGTATGCGACATAAGGTCCATATCACGATTGAGTACTTTAATCAAGTCATAGTTCGGCACATCTGGAACCCCAAACGCCGAGCTCACCTGAAATTATCAAACGTATAGTTAGGTATCAAAAAGCAGATGCGAAAACGGTGTGGCGTTTACTTTGAAAGCACTGGAAAACATTTAATTTTAACTGACTGTCTTTGTTGTCGTGAGGAAACCGGCATATCCTAGAACCAAAAATTCGAAGACATGTGACATCTACCTACCCGCGTGGTGTGGACTACGGCCCACTCTCTCTCACAGAGAGGAGGCCTGTGTCCCAGCAGTGGGAATTTTATTGGCCGATAATACTAGTCTTTAGCGTAACGACATAGGAAACGGGATAAATGTGGCTGCAGTAGGTAAAACACCAAACTGTGCCAACCCCTTCGGGAAATATAGTCGACATAATTGATGTTAGGTAAGTTGAACTGATTCGATAACTTAAAATATACCTAATATTTTAAGTTATCGAATCAGTTCAACTTAGAATAACAGTTCAACTGCTGCCACTACACGTTCAAAAATAACAGTAGGTACCCTACGAACTAATTATTTGAAACATTCAAATTTTGTGATAATTTTAAATCTTAGATAGGTACCTACTCAGATTAAATTAATAATAGTGACGTCTTGGGAGCCCTTTCATCTTAAACTCATCATCTGCCTAGCCTTTTCCCAACTATGTTGGGGTCGGCTTCCAGTCTAACCGGATGCAGCTGAATACCACAACCAAGTTACTGGGTAATACGATACCCCTTAGTAAGACTGGTTGTCAGACTTTCGAACTTCTGACTACCCGTAACGACTGTCAAAGATCCACGAATGACAGCCGGGACCAACGGCTTAACGTGCTTTCCGAGGCACGGAGGGGTCATGGTATGTGAAGATGGTCACCCATCCACAGGACAACCGCGGCAAGCGTAGCTTAACCTTATCGATCCACCTGTGCGGCTGTTATTATTTAGCCACGGGCCCCCTTTCCTCTTATACTGTCTGATCAAAATACTCAAAAAATCTTACCACGGCCAAAATACAGAATGCACTGAACAATTTCATGGTGAGTTTTCAAAAGGTCTCGACGAGTCCAAATTTAGATCTGATGCTAACACAGCATCCCTAATGGTTTTTATAGTATTCTATGTAAAGCATTGCCCATTCTTTTGCCATAGAACAAATACAATTATCTTATCTTAATATGTCCACCAACGATGAAATTGCGTTAGATTTTAAATATTTAATTTGGTATATCTATGTAATTTAATTTGTTGTTTCTAATCAATTGCAACATTTAGTCATAGTTACCTACAAAACTAATTACCTTATATACAGCTATATACTATACAGCAGTTTAGTTATTAGATATTATTTATTTTTAGCTTGTGTTGTCCCACTGTGGGGCAAACCTCCCTTTCTCCTTTCCACTCCTCTCGGTCTAACACAATAAAGAGTATTCTATTCTATTCTATTCTTGAGCTAGTGTCGACCAATACTGTCTGTAGGCGTCAAGCTTGCCTTGATGATGCCGATAGTTACTAATTTCAGATTTAGCACTTTTTTGTGTAGCAGTATTATTGTGGAATAGCAAATAGTCAAGAGCAATCCATTTCTAAAAAAAAAAACCGGTCAAGAGCGAGTCAGACTCGCGCACCTAGGGTTCCGTACCATCATGTTTTTAATTTCTCATCGGTGAGGCCTATACCTATTCGTCACAGAATTTAACACTGCGCACTACGGCTTAGAATATTCCAAAAAGTCGAAAACTATGCGGCCTAAAAATAAAGAAAACATGTTTGAGAATGTGCAAACTGCGCTCTTTCATATTATACCCCACATGCCCTAGTAGCCACTAATAGCAAGGGTTCTTGGATGGTCTTCTAAAAACATTTTCCTATTGCCGCAAAATTATACTTTTTTAGCCCATGTTTAAACGAGCAGTGACAGGCAAAATATTGCTGAAAAGAATTAGAAGCCACATTTGGCAATATTGTTGGTCGTAGGCTTAATTCAGTAAAGTCATTGTGCTCTCATTTCTGATATGAAGCAATTTCTGATACTGATAAAAAATTACTCTACAGAATCTCAAGGTTTAGCAAATACAACATTTTTATCACCCTTCATATAACGTTACTCCATGGGGCAATTAGTGAAGATATTATTTACTTATTTGTTTGTAGTTTGCGTAACGTAAACGTGTAGGTACGTTACCTACGGTTCAGTGACCTAGTTAATGAAACATGAAAATTCTAGAATAAAAGATAATGAATCTGCACAACGATTAAACTATCTGAGACTGTAGACTACATTAGGAAGCAGTCGATGAAGGAGTATCCAGTATCCTCGTGCCATTTTTGTCACCGGATGTTTCAAATCGTGCCGAATCATGCCAACCGGAACAAGTATGTAATACGCCTATCGAACGTATGATCGTTTAAAAAAATTTCGAATTTGCAAGTCGAGAATTCTACGGTTCCTGCGCTTGTTCCAATTCAGCCAGCCAAGAAAAGTGTGATTTTATTTAGTTCTCATTAAACAACGAAATACTTATTGGGATCTTTCTTTCGCTTGGGTATCTTCTCCTCTGTGATGATATCTGGATTTTCCGAATTAGGTAGGCACATCAAGTAACTACAATGCGTCAAATCTCTTTAATAGATTTTCAACTTTATCGCTAAAGCAAAAGGTTCAAAGTTGTTTGGGAAAATTTTACAGTTTCGGGTAGCTTGATGTGCTAGCGAAACTATGTATAAAACCAATACCACGGTAATGATATCCATTATTTATACTGTGCCAATACTACTGACACCATCCTGTACGTGTCACTCGCCCATTCAATGCACTCCCAAAAATTCTTGGCCTTATACCCACCCAACTCTTTACGAAATACCAACGTGTGAGGCGCTTCCAGCATCGGCTTATCTGATCACCCTGTTTCTATCAAAATGGTATTATGCATAACCTACAGAAAATTGCCCAACATTCTGGCAAGGCTGAAAATACTGTGTGGGATGCTAATAAATATAAAATCATTTTATTATAATGACAACTATCTCCATAAATATCGTCTACAACATATGATTATTGAGATTGACATTCATTGCCCATTAAATTCTTACTTTAATAGACAAGTCTCATTATAAATTTATCTACATACATAGTTGGAATTATACATGTCAGTTGGTTAAAGTAGGTTAATTTAAACATGATATACCTGCCTTTATTTCAAGGTTCTAACTTATATTTATATGAACCTAAAGTACCATTTATACGTAAAGGCTCCTTCAAACAGGCGCGACACGACATGCGACACAAAGGCGCCGCAAGTCGCGCAACGAGCGGTGCCTTTGTCGCGCGCGATTATATCGCGTGTCGCGCCTGTTTGTAGGAGCCTTAAATCTGCCCAGCATCCTAATTCCTAATTGCGTAACACACTGTCAGTGTCAATCAAAACCTCAATCATTTTGAAGGACAGACACCTACTGCTAATCCATTGGTTCATATGGTCGAAAAATTTGTCCGCTCAACAACTTAGATAACGCAATGAATGATGTTAAATTGTCAAAATAAAAGCCATTGCTACTGTTGGCGTGTTACGCAATTAGCCCGCTAGGTAGATATCGCTAAATACGTAAAAGTGAAGTAGGGTATCTTTATTTCTTTTTTCGGATCAGGGCAGATTTGGGAACTATGCCCATCATCAGGGCCGTCTTTACCCGGGGGTGCAAGGGGTGCGTGGCACCCGGGCGCGGTCTTAGGGGGCGCAAGCCAATCCTTAAACCTACACGTACCATGCGTAAACCTTCTCGAAATTGAAATGAATAAAAAACTACTTACGATTAACTGTGACTCAAGTTAAGATAGATTGACAATTTTGGCTATAGCATACCTATCGAATTGAAAGTTGATTACAAAACAGACGATATCATAAAAAAGAGTCGATTTTAAAGCCGAAAAAATTAAATTTGATGTTTGAAAATGTACCTAATTTTATTGTAGAGTAACTACTAAATAAAAAAATAAAATACAAAAATTGGGGCGCAGCGCAGGCCGATGTTTGCACCCCAGCGCCCAGATGGCCCTGCCCATCATGAATGCTCTTGCTAAGGCCTACTATGGCTGGGCACTTAACTTGACAGCATGGGAGCTAGAGAAATATTAGGATGAGATTTTGTCATAACCTCAACCGCATCAAATCATAACAGCTAATTTATATTCTGTACCTAATTAGGTAGGTACTTGAACTAACAGTACACACTGACTTATCACTTCTTAAAATTGTAGGATTATCGTATACTTTCAGAATGTTTGTAAATAATGTGAGCATCATATCACATATTATGTAATTAATTTATCTGTCATTGCTTCATTTTTAATTCTTTTTACCTATTGTTGTATAGCAATTTTATTCTAGGTGCATCATCTTCACATATGTATATAATTAATACCTAGGTAGGTATATAAAAAATTGTATCATATTTTAAAAGACTACCTTACGGTGGAGTTTCTTGCCCATTCTTATCCATACGAAACTATCTTTTGGAAGGGACGATTGGAATCAATTCTATTTTAATGTAGACAAATGTAGACGTTCAATAGTGCTTTGTATGTGCCGATATGAAATAAATGCTTTGACATTGAATTTAACACAAGGTGTACCTAGGAGTGTGTAACAGAAAGTTGCCACTCCCGGCAATGGTCCAATACAAAAAAAAAAACATAATAGCTGGAAGAACAAGTGACTCTCGGCTCGGCTTTACTACCGTTAATATAAAGATCAAATCAACAATATAATTTCTGTTAAGTTTACATCTAAAATTGTTTGATATATCTTAGTAATTGCCACCAATGTCACGAATATGTGTTACCGTGCCATACGTGTTAGAACAGCATACCTATAAATCATCAGCTCATGCCATGTTGTGGCTGGCCGATATAAATATATGATCGAATTCTAGGGCTTCGGTATAATGTAAGTAATTGTTTACTATGTACGTAAGTAATTGTTTACTTTGCTCCAGTTATGCACACCCAGTTTTTATTCAAGGTAGCCTACGTATCGAGTCTTGACATGTGGTTTTGCATATTTACATTCTTATCAAGCTAGAAACAGAGCAAAGGTAGGTAGATACCTACCCTATCAACGCAGACCATCGCAGTTCACCGCTGGACAGATATCTAATAGGCCCTTACAAGTTACGCCACATCTCATCAACCGATTCTTCGCATTCCGCACCGAAATAAAATAAAATTGTTTATTCTGTAATAAGAAAGAAAGAAAATACGTTTATTAGGATATCGGACTCACTATTACACGCCATATAAAAAAAATTGTGGATTAGATATACACAACTCAGGGTCTCTTCCAAGCACTCATGCGATCATTTCTCAGCCATTTACTAATTATGGACGTCTCTATGTTAGCCGATTTGTGATCTCCAGCCAAGGGGGCCTAAAAAGGTGTTAAGGCCACTTTGGCAGAATCATAAAAGGATAACATTATGAATCCTAAATATATGGCGAAGACAGTTCGTTTTTTCTTTTTTTCGCTGCACTACATAGGTATAATCAAAGAAAATGGGATTGGATTTGGATTGGATTGATTGGTATTTTAGCACAGACCAAAACAATAACTGAAAAATCCTGCACCAATGGGATTTGATACGATTAACTTAACAGTTAACTGTCCATTAAGATTCATAATGTTATCCTTTTATGATTCTGCCAAAGTGACATTTTTAGGCCCCCTGGACACGTTTTGCCACCGATTGAGGAATATGTTAAGAGATAAAACGAAAACAAATCACACAAAAAACATATCCAGATTCAGTTTCTTAAATAATAATTTGAAACAATAATTTATTACGTTCGTATTGTGTATGTTGTAGTAATTTATTACCTACTGGATTATTATTTAGCGCCTACAAGCATCGTTTAGCAATCCTTCATGTCGTTCCAGTTACCTACATTCTGCCATAAGGCAGAATGTAGGTAACTGGAACTGGAGCATAAGCTCCAGGCGCTGAAATAATTTTATAGCCACTCATCTAAATATTATTCAAATCTAAGTGCTTATTTATTAAAAACTTACGTTACTTCGAGGAAGAATAGGTAATGTGACAATTTACCTCTGATTAATGTCTATAAAAAACTTAGATGTAAATGTCCAAGTACATAATTGGAATAATTTGCAGGTGTAGAAGATTGCTGGGTTTTCCAATCAGGCGATTAATTGCAGTGTGATTTCGAGGTTAACATCCATGTTCCCGCAAGCGCCTACTGAAATTCTCATACCAACGTCTTATGTTGAGGCTACGTAGATTGTAGCTAATCGTTTTTATTTTTTAACATTTTCGACCGGCTACCTACATCTGTGATATTAATCAGAATAAATTTGCACGTTCACATCAAGCAACGCATTTTTGCTTTATTCCCCTAATTATACCTGGATCAATCCCGCACATGGTCCTACGAGCCCGATTAGGAGATTTGAAGAATATTTACTCCGATCAGCGAATTGTTACAAAGGGATTGAAGAGAATTGGTGGACATCAAAAATAATAGTCGACGCCCGGTGTAGCCGGTAAATTCTGCTTCGTCATTCAGAAGGTTATTGGAATTTACGTGGTCTGGATACTCAATAGCTGAGAAAAGGCGTAATTATCATAATTTGTGTACCCAACACTCTATTTAACAGGTTGATCACACCAGCTTGCGCAATGCCAGAGGATAGGGAATTAAAAGAGCTCGTTAGGAAACGAGCGAGTTGCAAAGGAAAGGTGACAATGTTCTCGAACTATTTAAATTCTTTGAATCCCGTTTCTTTGAGCCCTACTGAGGTAAGCGAGTTGCAATTACGTTTTACTAGACTCGTGGCATTATATGCCCAATATGATGAGGTGCAATTATTGCTGGAGTGTAGTACTGATGAGTTGAATGGTCAGATGTCGGAACGCGAAGAATTTGAATCTCTTTATTACAAAACCCTAGCTAAAGGTCAACAAATGTTGGATGATAATAGGAAAAGAGATTCTCATGATAACTGTGACGTAATGTCGCGTTCTAGCAATCATAAGTTTGTTAAATTACCGACTATTCAGTTGCCGAAATTCAGTGGTTCTTATACAAACTGGTTAGAGTTTCACGACACGTTTATTAGTCTCATCCATTCAAACGATGATATGGACGAAATAAATAAATTTCACTATTTGAGGTCATCCCTAGAAGGGTCTGCTGCTGTGGTGATCAACTCAATTCAGTTTTCTTCTGCAAATTATTCGGTAGCGTGGAATCTTCTCTGCGAGCGGTTTGATAACAAACACCTGCTTATTCAACATCATGTTTGTGCATTATTTCAAATAGACACCCTTCAAAAGGAGTCGTCAGTTAATTTAAAAGGTTTACTTGATGCTGTTAACAAAAACATACGTGCCTTAGAATCCTTAGATGAACCTGTTAATCATTGGGATACTTTACTCATTTATATTGTCACACATAAATTAGATAGCAAAACTTATCGTGAATGGGGTGAGTATAAGGGCCGCCTGGACAAGAATTCTAAAGTTACGTTTGAAATATTTACTACTTTTATTAAAAACCGTGCTGAGATATTAGAAACGTTCGAATTGGAAGCTTCTACGAATACTAAACACTCACACACAGGTAAAAATTCAAACAAGGTTAGGTCAATGTTGGTACAGGATTCTAATAAAAATAACTCAGGTGAAAGTTCAAGTAAACAGGATGATGGTATTTCAAATAAGCCTAAGAATTGTGTTATGTGTAACGGTGATCATAAGTTAAGTAGTTGTTCTCAGTTTTTATCGTTGAGCAATGAAGCTCGTTTGCAGTTATTACCTAAATACAAAGTTTGTTACAACTGTTTTAATCAGGGACATTATGCAAACAACTGCAAAAAGCCAAGTTGTAAAATATGCCGCCGTAAACACAACACTATTGTTCACGTTGATAAATCGTTGAAGTCAGATGCAAGTGGTGCTTCTGCTAGCAGTGTTGTTGTTGACACGAATGGCAGTGCGACTGTCTCCACTCAGCCCACTACTATAGGTGTAGGTACCGGTGTGTCGCTGTCCGCGAGTGTCGAACATGATGAAGTGTTATTGTCCACTGCACTCGTCAAGGTCATGAGTATTAATGGTCAGCAGTATGTTGCTCGTGCCGTGCTTGACAGTGGCAGCACGTCATGTCTCATGACTCATGACTGAGAGGTTATACCACCAGCTGGATTTGACTGCCAAGACTGTAAACAATTCTATTATAGGTATCAACAACTCATCATCTTTTATTAATAAAATGTGTTCTGTATCAATAGAATCTTTAAATAACAATTTTAGTATGGATATTAATTGTTTTATTCTTCCATCAATAACAGATAAGATTCCAAGTAAACATGTTAACTTGTTAAAAATTAAAATTCCGTCTGATGTTTGTCTCGCAGATCCCAACTTTTACGCACCGGCGCCTGTCGATATGTTGCTGGGTGCTGACATCTTTTGGGATTTATTGGAATCTCAACGAATTAAATTGGGTGATGGGCAACCAATTCTTTGTGAGACTAAATTGGGTTGGTTGGTCTCAGGCCCAATTAACAGTTGTATTCCTACTAAAGTTTTAAAATGTAATTTTATAAAGGTGCGTTCAGACTGTGATGATGAATTAAATTTTAATGTTGATCAACAACTCGCAAAGTTTTGGCAACTTGAGGAAGTCTGTACTTCATCTCCGTATTCCTCAGAGGAGAAGCTATGCGAGGAGCATTTTATGAAAAACACTACTCGTTTGAAAAATGGTCAATTTTGTGTTAGGATTCCTTTAAAATGTTCCCCGGACAATTTAGGCGAATCTTTGTCAAGAGCCAAACATTGTTTTACTTCTCTGGAAAGTAGATTTAAATCTAAAACTCAATTCTGTAATATGTACAAAGAGTTCATGATGGAATATGAAACTTTAGGTCATATGTCTAGATGTAAAACTATTGATGATCAAGCGTTTTACATTCCGCATCACGGAGTTCTGCGCGAAAGCAGCGCCACCACTAAGTTAAGGGTGGTTTTTAATGCAAGTAGTTTAACTAATACTGGTATTTCTATCAATAATATCCAGATGATTGGACCCGTGGTACAGGACGATCTTTTGTCGATCCTGTTGCGGTTTAGACAACATAAGTACATCCTAGCTGCTGATGTTGAGAAAATGTACCGGCAGATAGTTGTTCATCCAAATGATAGGTATCTTCAACAAATTATTTGGCGCGATAATCCGTCAACTCCATTACACGCTTATCAACTTAATACCGTGACCTACGGCACGGCCAGCGCTCCTTACCTAGCAACCCGGTGTCTTCGGCAGTTAGGGCTAGAGTGTGTTGATAAGGAGATTGGTAACGTCATCCTCCACGACTTTTACGTGGATGATTTGCTCACCGGAGGAGATGACATCAATGAGGTCAAAGAGTTGCGTCATAAAGTTACTTCAATTCTTGCTTCAGCGCAGATGAATCTAAGAAAGTGGAAGTCGAATGACATACACTTGGTAATTGGTTCTGACTTTCCCCAATCTTCACTGGATTTAAATGTTGGTGGATTTGAGTCAACCAAAACGTTAGGCTTAGGGTGGCAGCCACTGTCAGATAACCTTTGTTTTCCAATTAATCAGTCAGTTAATTTTAATAACACAAAACGTAACATGCTCTCGATTGTTTCACAAGTTTTTGATCCGCTTGGATTATTGGCTCCGTGTGTAATTGTCATGAAAATGTTGCTTCAGAAGTTATGGTTGAAAAAACTGTCTTGGGATGAGCAACTGTCACCGGACATTAGTGCGCTTTGGAATGAACTGATTATCAATTTACCTAAATTAAATGAAATTAATATTCCACGTCGAGTTTTAATTGACTGTTATGAGTTTTTAGAATTTCACATTTTTACTGATGCGTCTGAACGCGCCTACGGCGCTTGTCTGTATGTACGAAGCGTTGATAAGCAGGGACAGGTTTTGGTGCGTTTGTTGTTAGCCAAAAGCAGAGTTGCGCCACTCAAGCCGACGACCATACCCAGACTTGAGCTATGCGGTGCTCTTGTAGGTGTTCGCATCTTTGAAAAGGTTGTGGCAGCTTTACGAGCCAGCGCGCGGCGCACTTTCTTTTGGACTGACTCCACTATTGTTTTAGGGTGGCTAAAAATGTTACCAAATAAATTACAGCCGTTCGTTCGTAACAGGGTTGCCGAGATTTTAGATAAGACTGGTGGCTGTGAGTGGAGACATGTTCCCACTGACCAAAACCCTGCTGATTATTTGTCTCGTGGAGTAGACATTAATTTATTATCTAGTTTAGATGATTGGTGGTTCGGTCCTAGTTTTTTAATTAATGAAATGTCTTATTGGCCTTCTAAATTAATGAATAATAATTATAATAACGAAATTTTGCCTGAAATGAAATTAGATGTCACCTTGCATGTTTTATTCAATAAAAATGAACTTGATGAATTGATTGATTTTACACGGTTTTCAAACTTATTAAGACTTCAGCGAACAGTCGCCTATGTTTTACGTTTTATTGACGCATGTAAAAAGCAACCTATTCACGGCCTTCTTTCTGTGCATGAACTAGAAAGGGCTTTAAACTTTATTATAAGTTTATCTCAACGTCAATCTTTTAAAGACTATAAATTACTACTTAATAACAAACCGTTACCCAAGAAAAGTCATGAATTAAATAGGTTTAACGTTTTTCTAGACGAGAATAATATAATGCGGATTCGAGGTAGATTACACCATTCGGATTTTCCTTATAATAAAAAGCACCCGATTCTTATTCAATCTAGTCATCCTTTTTCCAAGTTGCTTTTTAATTATGAGCATAAAAAATTGTTTCACGCTGGACCTCAGTTATTGTTGGCGTCTATACGAGATACGTACTGGCCCATTCGAGGTCGCAATTTGGCTAGGATGTGCTGTAAACAATGTGTTCGTTGTTGCCGATTTAGAGGTGAAACTGTAAGTCCTATTATGGGAGATTTACCACAGCAGCGGCTTCTAGCAGGTTTTCCTTTTGAAAATATAGGCTTGGACTATGCAGGTCCTATTCAGTCAGCTGTTCGTCAAGGTCGTGGCTGTAAATTAGTAAAGGTTTATATAGCTATTTTTGTATGTTTTTCTACGAAATCAATTCATCTTGAACTAGTCGGTGATTTAACAAGCAATACTTTCATTATGGCCTTAAAGAGGTTCATCTCACGTAGAGGAAAGCCGAGAAATATTTACTCGGATAATGGCACCTCATTTATTGGTGCATCTAATGACCTTTCTAGGTTTCTGAGGGCGAATTGCGATTCGCTAACTGAGGAGATGGCTAAGGAAAGCATTAACTTTCATTTTATTCCTGCATATTCTCCTCATTTCGCTGGCCTTGCGGAAGCTGGTGTTAAATCAAGTAAGCATCACTTAGTCAGAGTGCTGGGCCTTTGTAACCTTACCTACGAAGAGCTATATACCATGATGGTTCAGGTTGAAGCCATTTTGAACTCCAGACCACTGACGCCGCTATCATCGAACCCCGAGGATCTGACGCCGCTCACACCCGGACATTTTTTGATTGGACGTCCTATGACATCGCTGCCGTCACCTGATTATCGAGACCAGTCCATCAATTCTCTGACTCGATTTGAGCGTATTGAGCTTCTCCGACAGCATTTTTGGAGCAGATGGAGTAAAGAATACATATCGGAGCTTCAACTTCGCATGAAATGGCGAGCATGTAAGGGCTCCTTGAAGCTGAATTCTTTGGTCTTGTTAAAGGAAGACAACCTCCCCCCACTCAAGTGGAAATTGGGTCGGATCGTTGCTACGTATCCAGGAACAGACGGCGTAGTCAGAGTTGCAGACGTCAAGACTTCTAGTGGTCTGTTACGCAGATCATTCAGCAAGATTTGTCCGTTGCCTATATCTCCGGAGTCTGAAGATTCTTAGTGGTTGAAAGGCAGGCTTTCAACGCCCGGGGGTATGTTCCCGCAAGCGCCTACTGAAATTCTCATACCAACGTCTTATGTTGAGGCTACGTAGATTGTAGCTAATCGTTTTTATTTTTTAACATTTTCGACCGGCTACCTACATCTGTGATATTAATCAGAATAAATTTGCACGTTCACATCAAGCAACGCATTTTTGCTTTATTCCCCTAATTATACCTGGATCAATCCCGCACAATCCATATTAAACTTCAGAATCTGCTTATTATAAACTAGTAATACGTTATAGTTAAGCAATGCATGTAATAACAGGCTATGGTGTGTAGATCTAGGACAAATGACAGATTAATCAGTTGCATAAAAGTCACAGAGCTGATACCTACTTTCACGGTAGGTAGACTGTAGCGTCAGCCTGCAATGGCATCATTCAATATCTGCAAGTAATACATACCATACCATCGAGGAACTTACATCTGCCCAACCCAATTTGAAAACAAAATCCTGTGCACACGATGAACATATCTTAGCAAACGTTACTATAGCGGCCGAGCGCTGCAAGCAAAAATAGCCCTTACGGTGTATAGATGTACCTACTTAAGTTTCCTCGATGGTACTTACATACAAAAGCTCATGCCTTCTTCCCATGGAGGTAGGTAGAAACTATAGAACGCCACCTGCTACGATCTTTACATACTGCATCCTTATATACCTTTTTACTATATTATAATAATAGGTACCTATGCTCTTTAGTCGGATTAAAAAAATTGTTCTCGTATCCTCTCATACCTATCTAGTCTCTTAAAACTGTAGTAGGAGTTCTTCATTAATCAACGCGTCAATGATGACAAGCTTATTACCCCGAGCTCATAAAAAAACGATGAGATCACCATAGTACCTACCATATGTAGGTAAATCATATCAGACTTTTCTAACTCTATTGTAGATTATGCAAATTGCATTCTCATAGTAATGAATAGAAGCGAATGTATAAATTAATGACATATTATGACAATATTGTGACTTCAGAAATCAGTAGGCCATGGTTTTCCACTAGCACGGTACCTAGAACTACCATTTACACAATGTTAATTGTATTTTCATTTTCAATATTGTTGCTGTTTCTACCTACTTTGTATCTTTATAATAATACATAATACAGCGTGGCGGTACAATGGTGACATTAATTTAACACACATATACGTTTTCACATTTTCGTTTCATGAAGAAATTATGTTTCCATTAAACGTTATTATTTGCGGATTTATTTAAAGTTTTCTAAAATAGCATTTTGGAGCAACCTGTACTCAAAGAACTGTCGCGCAGCGGTCATTTGCCGGGTCACGGATCATAACACCGCATCAATGAAATTAAAATAAATAAACAATACTTTAAAGTAACGTGATATCCCTTTGTCGGCGAGCGGGCGGCGCAGGCGACGCGTGCCCCCCCCCCCGCCCCGTCCCGTCGCGTCGCAGCGAAATCCAATTCTTTTTTTTGCATTTCTAGTGCTAGCCTAACTCGTGCCCTTGACACACTTCTTCACAGTATTGCACATAATTACGTCGACTAATTTTGTGAATGTTTCCGCGAAAAAGACGCTTACCTATTGTTTTATTTATTTATTTTTGTGTAATGAACTAATGAGTAATTAGATTATGGTACTGCGATAAAGACGCTTTGTTTTGTTTTCGTTTTCTAATTTAGTAGGTACGTTGACATCTCTTGCGATACGGGCGCTTTTATTTGTGTTATTAGTGCTTGTGTAAACTTGTGATCGTGATGGCAAATACACATCCGAACTACACAGCAGCTGAATATGCGGACATGATCCTAATTTACGGAGAATGTCGTGAAAATGCCGCTCTTGCCATAAGGACATATCGCGAGAGATATGGCGGTTCAAGACAATGCCCTACTAATCCTCGCACTATTGTAGGAGCTCTTCAGCGCATCCGCGAAAACTGGCCTAGATCCTAGGTCTCAACGCCCTGATCGACCACCTACACGACAAAACCCAATCCAGTTAACTGAAAATGTGCTACAATATTTCCAAAACCAACCCAAAACTAGCCTCCGCCAGAGCGCTAGGCATTTTCAAGTTCATCACAGTACCGTCCATACGATATTAAGGCCAGGACTCTCGGAAATCTCGGAATCGACCTATTTTTGATTCAACATTAAACAATCAAATATTCTTTGTTTTAATCTGAAAAAAATATATGGCATAGTTTAACTAACATTCTTGATTATTCTATGGTTCAAAACACGATATTTACAACTTCACTCGATCATAAAAAATCGCAAACAAATCGAAAACAGCGAATTTTTTAATCGTTTTTCAAGTCGTATTTGAAGTAGACTTAACTTTTACTCGCAAAAAATATATCAAAAAATAGGCAATGATGTATAGTAGAACATTCTACGGTTAATTTTTTTCAAAACTGATTTTTATTGTCTTAACAAAATATAATCTAAAAAGGCGGCCTGCGCGCTTCACTTCAGTAGCCCGCCGGGCGTTACCGAGGTAGGACCTGTGTCGCTTTTGCTGGCTCGCCGCGTTCCCGCTAATCGATCGAAATATACGTTATATTATTGTTAATTTCCGTGTTTGTGTATTAGTTTCAAAAATCAGTCTGTAAATATTGTTTAGGTTCTAGTATTAATAATTAAACTAAATATTAGTTTGTTATAATATAGTTGTAATATATAATGATAATTAAGCTCAGCGAGTTCATTCGAACTGCGCTTTCGCGGCATTTGCCACGCGAGGACGGAGGTAACGCTAAATGCCTACTACGCTCGAAGATCCTGGCCTTAAAGCGCGAAAAGTGGCAGCGCGTGAGTGAAGCGACGCGTTGCCGCTCCGAGTTAACGTAAGCCAGCGTAACGTAGGTAAGTAATTTCATGAATGATTTTTTGCAAGGGTGATCCCAATTTTAGTTACATTTTTATCATTTAGTTTGTTTGAAAAATTTTTTTTTTCAATTTACGAGTTATTTTAACCTACTAAAATTAATATGATTAAAGGGCACTAGCCCTACACGTGTGTTAAATTAATGTCACCATTGTAGCGCCACGCTGTATAATATAATCTTTGAGTCCATTGTTCGAGGCTTACGTAAATACTACAAAAAAAATACCCTTCTCGCCATGACAGAAACTACTTACAGAGACTTCTGCAATACTCTACACACAGAATATCTACTCCTTTCTAAACAATGTTCTTATTATTATTATTTATTTATTAATTCAAGTTACAAAGACTCAGACAATATACAAAATTCAATACAATACATCACACATACCTACATAAAAAAAACATTAACAATACAAAACAAAAACCACCGTACCTACCTCCAACCTTTACACATTTAATGACTGACGACTGTGGGTGACGTGCAAGTCACTGCAGCGTGTGCGCATGTATGGACAGTCGAGCCTGTCCGCTATCATCATCAGCACGCTCTTAGCGTGTATCGGCCTATCTTAGCGTGTCATCGTTTTAGGTAGGTTTCGGGAGTCTGCCTATTAGCACAGAATAACTAATAGTACTAACGTACTTTAACGTTGCTAGTTAGTCTGAGGTTCTGCTTCTCTTCTAGGAATCAGCACAAAATATAAGCCAAGCCACAGTCCAGCCGTCGAGATAATGCGTTATTGACACCATTCAGTTTCATAAACGAATAGGTACGTGTTTTGCGAATTTGATCTTTATTAGCTGCTAGAACTCTAGAATTGTCGTATTGACAGGTGTCAGGAACGCACTATCGTCGGGCCACGGAAGTACGTATCGGCACTCATTAAGGCTATGTTAATTTTCATAAGACCAAACAATACGTAGGTATTCGTATGAAGTATTTTTCTGAATCCTTCGACGAGTCCTAAAAATAGTCAAGTTATTTTAGTACACAAAGAAACGACTGACATCTCAGCTCATTTGAAATGCAAATTGTTTGCTGTTAGAATTGGAACAATTAATAGTACCTCTAACAGTTTACTTCACGGAAGCCAATTACGTATGATAGGTTCTAATAGACTCAAATTTAGCCAAATGGGACTTCGGACCATTTAGCTAATTTGACTGTACAGAATTTAAAATGTCATTACCTACCAGTGAACACGAGTGATAATGACGATAAATGTTCACGAATATTCGTTTACCTAACATTTTTTCTCGATGGTTTAGGTTCAAAAGAAAAGAAGTTAAAACCGGCCAAAATTAAAGCTTTAAAATAAAAAAGTATTGCGCGTGCAGCATCTGCATAAGTGATAGAAGTAGAAAATCTTATAAAAATAAAGAATTAGGGCGATTTAGTGTGATAGGCACAGAATTAGGGCGATTTAGTGTGACAGGCACAGAGAGAGTTATATCTTTCTTCTCACTCATGTAACGACATGTGCCTTAAAAACGTGACGCGTCTTGGAAGTTTTACTCTCAATTCTAATTGTCCAATCATCGAATCGCCGCCAAAGTTTCACTTCAAAAAGAATATCGGCGAAGACACGAAACAAACAAACTTACAGCTAGGCCCCTATTTGCATAACGGTTGTAAGGTGCAAGAAAGAGTTCGTACGTAGGTATTTGTTGCATCTTAAAATACTTGTTGAAATAACTGAAAACCTGAAAAGAGGTGATTTTGCTAAAGAAGATAAATGAAAATCCCGATTAAACGATATGTTGCTCCATACATTTATATTGGCATAACTCGACAAAATGTGTGGAAGAAAAATACATATTGCACCGACACCACAATACATTGAGATAAGAGCAAGAAGAGATTGATGATAACTTGACAAAATGTAGGAAACAGCAGATTTCTTCCACGATTTCAGCGTTGGTCCCATTGTAAAAGTCGTTCATAATGATGAGTACAGTACTGTACTCATCATTATGAACGACTTTTCATTATGCACGCACGTGCGTGCCACGTAAGAAGAGACTTGACCCCGCCTCCCCCGCCTCTTTCCGCCGCCCCTATGACGTCCGGTCCCGTCCCGCACTCAGACCTCATACCGCTAAAGATACCTAAAATCGTGTTCTGCGCATGTCAGACCACGTGGTGTGTCAAGTCTCTTCTTACGTGGCACGCACCAATGTCCCATTTTCATGTTTCCAGCTACAGCTGTTTTAATAATTAAACCTTGTTAGGTATTATTTATTTGTAGATTTCTGTTGCATCTTACAATATACAGGATCCTAAACTTAAATGTATGGCCAAGAAATCCTCGCATTTGTTTATTTAATTATATAAAAATACCAATCAAGTAAGTAAAACTATGAATAAAACATCTTTGATGCATCGTAATTCGTAGTACAAGTTACCATGCATAACCGTAACTCGTAAGCTAACTTATCACCATAAGTAAGTCAAATCTAACATGTTATGTAAGTATTAAGATGACATAACGTTACATAAGTGCTGATAATCAAATGTACCTTGACCCGCCTACCAGCTACCAATAAGAATACAATATATCACAGATAAATACTTAAGAAGGAGTGAAAGCTGCCATTTTAATAGTCATCTTTTAAGTGATTTTGAAAGTAGTTGTCAGGTTTTGTAAAAATTACATTTTTACATACGCAATTGTATGTTTTGCATTAGTTGTAGAACCCAAAAAATGGTATTCTTAATGGCTAGATCTCACAAGACACGGAAGTAATTTTATTTTTTGGTTCTAGGCATTAAGTATATCAAACTATTTTTAGTATCTACAAGTAATGCTAAGCTAATTTAAATACAAAGATTAAATATATTTCGATATCATTAGTTGCGGTTTTGTGATGCAACTTAGGAAAGGGCTATGTCAAGCTCTGGATTGCTTTAGACTAATTTGACTGACTGAACGTTCGCCAGAAATTAAATGCTACCGCGTTTAAAAATACCTTACGCTTCATTATCTCAAAAGGAAACTCAACCTACCTGCCTTTTAAAAAGTGTGATTACTTATTAAAATAACCAATAAAGTCCATATTATGTCATTTGCTGTACAAAGGAGATCCCGTATTACCTTGTAGGTCAGTCACTGGGTCTTGTCTTCATTCGGAAATAAATACCAGAGTTTTTGAAAAGCTGATTTTCCTTTCCAGATTTGGTTGATTAAAGTGTCTGTTGTCGATCTCGTTCATCATGAAAATGTCTATTTGTTTTGCTTCTTGGTGGAATGCCGTTGTCCTCTAGTAATAATCCTGAACTTGGAATTGCATTGCGCAGTCTATCTATAAGGTTTCTACTATAAATTACATTTTATGATAAATCAATGTGTGGGTTCAAAACAGGAATTAATTTCTTGTAGGTATATAAATTAAAATAAATGGTACCGGTTGAGTATTCGCGTACAATTCTTTATCAATGGCGGTATCAATTTCAATGCATATTACATCATTAAAAGTCCCAGTTTGTGATATTATGTTTACTCATTAAAATATCCTCTGTGACTGATAAAATATCAGCACATGAGAAGATGCATGAAGCTGATCATCCGTTTCTGTTTAAGTAATACCTGCTTCAGGCTAGGTTGAGCGACGATCTTTGCAGGAATTTGCTGGCATCAGCTGGATGTAATGATGATGAAATCCCACATTTTTCTATCTCTTATTTGCTCAATGACAAAATATGCAAGCTACCCTGTAGACTTACAGCGAACTCCAATAGCGTTATTCTGTAAATATTTCACTGTGAAAAGTTAGGTGAAGTCAGCTGTTAGGTGAGATGCTAGCATCAGCCGCTCATTCTATTAAAAATCTAACCGTGAAAACTAAGGTAAGTGAGCTGTCAACAGTGTGTGTTCCTAGCATCAGTTGGAATTACAGCTCACTTCAAACTCTGTTCACATAAGTTTTCAAGGTGAGATTTTACAGAATATATCGGCGGGTAAAACGACAGTTCACTTTACCTTAATTTTCAAGGTGAGGTTTTACAGAATAGATCGGCGGGTAGAATGACAGCTCACTTCACCTTAGTTTTCACAGTGGGATATTTTATATGTAGAATAGAAAGACTGTTCTAATACAACACCAATATTGATTTGTGGTTTCACGATTAAGTAAAACTCAATAGATACAGCTCAATGTCAAATCATGTTTTACTTGTAAAGGAAATATGTAGGTACACATCGTAATGTCCTTACAATAACAATAGTGATCAGTTACGGTATTGACTTTGATGCTTTGAGAAGGTAATTGTAAAACTAATGTAACTTCAACTATCAATGTTTTTAAGACTTGTCCTTAAGTAATTATTTTGTCGTGTCTTCTTATGATGGTCGTTTGGAACACTTGTCTATATAGAACCAATTTGTTATTGACTAAGGTTTATACTTTAATTGTATTAAGTAATTATTCGATTTAGGGCTGATTTTACCAAAGTCAAAAGATATCCTTGTATTCGTGGAATAAAATTGACGTCTGACAGATCTAGTATGGAAAAACTGTCAAAAATTCAAAATTTATTCTTAGGATAAGATATTCTAGACATAAAAGTTTGGTGGAATTCGCCCTTAGTAATTTAGTTATAGATATTTAGGTAGTTTAGTTGAGTTTGTTCTGACCTCCACTATCTGCATGTGGCTTACCTGTTTTGTTTTTGCTATTATATATTTTATCTATGGGCCTTAGTTGCCTGATAATAAAATAATAAAATGATTATTATTATTTATTATTTTGTTTTCGCTATGACCATAGCTGTGCATTCCTGTATTATCTTCTTTATGTGCTTGATCAAAATATTTATAGAATATAATTATGTTAAAATAATAATTTAGCTCGGTTACAGTCTATTTTTTTAATTATCAATTATCGTAACGCCTTTGACTGCCAATAACGCGATGTGTTCAAGTTTTTTTAAAGAAAGTATACATAATTGACTGTGTAACATTTTACATAGTCAATACAGCATGATTTTTTTTACCAGTTCCAAATTTTTACAGGATGTTCTAACCATGAAAATGAACAACTTTCACTATGGGACTAACTCTGAAATCACGAAAAAAAAAATCAGCTGTTTCATACAAAAGTTCAATACCTACTTGACCAAAATGTATGATACAGCAGATTTTTTTTCGTGATATCAGAGCGGCAATTCTCGTAATTTTAAGAACGTTCACAGTCTTTTCTCAGTCTCAATCTGTCAAAAATACCTCTAATTTCTCCTACATTTTGACAAGTTTTTGACATTTGTTTGTCGCCGAGATAAGACTGCGACTAGATTTTGAACGTTTTAAATTACGAGAATTGGCCTTCAGATTTGGTCCCATACTCAAAGTTGTTCATATTCATGGGTAGAAACACTCTGTAAAAATTAGGAACCGGTAAAAAAATCATTCTGTATATTTTCTTTAAATTCCGGTCACGTTGAAGCTTACAAAACTACTTAGAGTTAGGAAATATCAGATTTCATAAAAAACGGGCATCGCATCTTATACATATGATCATTTTACTATACATTGCTGAAGACTTTTGTGTTCAGGGGTTTTTGCTGAAGTTTTTTTTTATGACGTGCTTTCGATACCTACATTATTAATAAATTTATTCTCATTATAAGTTTATGGCACCGATCTATAGCAATGTTTAAATTTCCCCTTTAATCCTACAAGGCTATGAATAAATTGCCACTTGAATAAGTACATTGAAACAAAGCAAAGGAAAATCTTTTCTTATGCTTCCTAGGTACAGTCAGCATCAAAAGTCGATTAACTCTTCAGTTTTTTTAATCTCAGTTATTGAGCAAAATATTTGTTCAGAATTGCATTGTACTTCTGCTGCAATTTTGAATAAATATTTTGCTCTATAACTGAGATTAAAAAAACAGAAGTGTTAATCGAGTTTTGTTGCTGACCGTACCTATACAGGGTTATTGGTAAAACATTAACAACCTCTTAAGAGGCATTGTACTCATCATTATGAACAACTTTTACTATGGGACCACAAATCAGAAATCCCGAAAAAAAAATCAGCTGTTTCCTACATTTATGTTCGTATAACTCGTCAAAATGTAGGGAACAGCTGATTTTTTTTTCGCGATACAGGTTTGGTCCCATAGTAAAAGTTGTTCATAATGACGAGTACAATGACCTCTTAAGAGGTTGTTAATGTTTTACCAATAACCCTGTAGGTATAACATGACAATAGATAGAACCGAATTTAGAGACTCGCAAATTAAATACCAAAACAATAAAATCGAAAAAGGAAGATGTATTTTATTTAAAGTTTATTGTTTCTGAATTCTATTGTTTTATTTTATACGTACCCGATTATAACTCATAGCATAACAACAATTCAGATAGAGCTCCCGTGTGTTCATTATAATGTCTAAATCGTTAAAATCTTGTAGTCTCTGTTTAGTCGGCTGTTGTCAGACGGTAAAGACGAGGACTCGCGTGTCATGCATTTTAAACATGTTACCCAATTTTACAAATAATCCGTGTTTTACCTACTAATTTAAGGTCTGAGCTTGTAACGTGTTATTTTAGTCTTGAAGACACTCGGATGTTTAAGATAGAGGGAAGTGGCAGATGAGAAGGTTGTATGTGTACATACGTTCACTGTTCTAATATACAGGGTGACAAAAGACCCTTCACGAAACCGTAGTCTACGCATTCTGTCCAAGTGTAGTGTACATCAAACTAAGTAAATTTCATTGATTCAGTCACTGATTACGATACATTCACTGATTACGATAGTGCGAAATGCACACAAAATATTGTGCTTAGGGGCTGTTCATTTATTACGTAAGACATGTTTAACCATGTTCTGACCCTCCCTCCCCCCTTTTTATCTTATAATTGCAAATAAAAATTAGCAATTTTTTTAAACTTGTAATTTTTGCTTACTTTTGTGATCTTACGTAACAGTAATCTAGACTCCTCCCATCCCCATTTAAGAAAAAATAAGACTTGTGTGGACCCCCCTCCCTCCTCAAATCGTTTTACGTAATAAATGAACAGAGATTATGGGTGTATGCAACAGTACAGGGATCGTGGGAGTACTTCAAGTTAAATTATAACAATTAAAATCTGTTTTCGTCGAAATAACGTCAAAAAAGGTTGGAACTTCGACCTTCAATATTTCCGTAACCAGAAGCTTCCCAGGGATGGTCTAGTACAAAAAATGATTATAATAACGGAAAGACCAAGTGGCTCTCGGCTTTGTTATGGGTATTTTTTACATCCGTTATGGAATTAAGCCGGTGGTCATATTGCTCTAACCCACAGTTTTCATATCCTAATGCTACAAAATCAAAACTCATTTATTCAAATTAGGCGGACAATCAGCGCTTTTCGAAGGTCAAAATTACATAAGCCAAAACACTGCCCTTAACCACTTCCTAGTAAGACTTCCTAGAAGAAATGGCGCAACAAACTCCCCAGCAGCACAGATGTCTGTTCAGTTAGAAAACCTAACCACATATACGATGGTAGAACTGACTAACGTTATGTCCAATTATGTATATTAATTTTATAACAGTGTTGTTAACTCTTCGTAAACGATTTTTTAGATCTTTGCCTCAATGACGTCTGAAAATAAGTAAAGTGGAGTCATTTTAATAGGTAACATTTGACAATTCATCAAATATTCAACAACGTAACCTTGTAACGGCGGGCATAAAATAACATATTTTTTCGTTTTGTTAGAACTGCACAATTGCTTACCTTTTTTCAATTACGATTACATATTTATTGTAATAATGACCGATACGAGTAATTTTACGATTTGCTTTCATTAATAAACCATTCTAAACATAATAAACAATTTCTGATCTAAAGAACTGAACGTCGTTACAAGGTTACGTCAGTTAACCATTTTTCTTTTTAAACACTAGGGATGTTACTCTAAAAATCGAAAGCTGATAAGTAGAATCGAATGCAATGATGACTTGTGAAGAAATATCACCATAAATTAATAACCACGTTGTGATTATAATAAAAAATTTATTTATTATTCTTTTAACTAACTAGGTATAAAAATACAAAAAATAATGAAATAGAAAAACTGCCTCCTCGCATTCGCCTCTAAAACTACAAGTGATTACCATGAGGAAATAAACTTTGAGGTTTTTAAAGAGTGGTTTGAGAAGCTGCTAGTCAGCTTAGAAAACCCATCGAAAATTATAATGGACAATGCACCGTATCATTCTGTACAAGTTGATAAACCACCAACTCAAGCAAATAAAAAGCAAGAAATTGTCTCGTGGCTGGTAAGAAATGGTGTGGATGCAAGTCCAACTTTATTAAAAGTTGAGTTGTTAAATCTAGTAAAAGCAACTAAGCCGTCCAAGCTCCGCTATGTAATCGATGAACTAGCCCTAGAGCATGGACACGAAGTTATTCGATTGCCTCCCTACCATTGCCAGTATAACGCCATCGAGCTTATTTGGGCACAAATAAAGGGTTATGCAGCGCGGAACAATACTGAACCACCCTTCAGTACTGCTAAAATGATGTCTCTGCTACAAACTGCGTGTGCAGAAGTCACTACAGAAGACTGGAAAAAAGTCGTAGAGAAAACAAAGAAAATAATTTTACAAGATTTTGAACGAGATGTGAGAATAGACAATATTATTGAAAATGAATTAATAATATCTCTGAGTGCTGACAGCAGTGATGAAGATGACAATACTTTTAACAGTTCTGATAGTTCAACTGAATAAATGCAATTATTTTGTTAAATTGTGTACTTGTCTTATTTTGCTCCTTAAATTTACGAAAAAAATAATAATAATGGGACAGGGATTCGCCTGATGATTTTTAAAATTCGCATATGTTTCAAGTCCGTATCGATTCATTCACTTTAATCGATGTTTATAAGCAGGTCACCTCACTATGAGGACAAAACTGACAGACGTCAAATGTTACCTATTAAAATGACTCCACTGTAGGTAATTTATCACAGTGTCATAGACGGACAATAAATATAAATACCTACTAGCCTTAAAGGTACCCTCATAATTTATACAAGCATCTGCTTCAGGATGCTACAAGAGTGGTTTATGATGCCATTAACCCGTATGGTTAAAATCATAAATTCATTATTCATCAGTTTCTTTCGTACTTATTCATGCTGTTATTCCCATATTTAATTTCAGTGCAGTAAAACTGACACATAATATGGAAGGTACAGTTTTTTAGGCAAGACGCCTTTTCTCAATATTTTTTTTATGTCATTCAAGCAACATGGTAATAATTTTGTAAGACTGAAATTATGAATGGTTCGTTTACGTAAAAATTAAACAAAATGAAACATGACATCAAACTTGTATTCTCCGAAAGGGGTAAGCAGAGGTATGAAGCTCCCACCAGCTATATTTAAGTGCCTAATAGTAGGCGGGTCTCATGATTTGCTTAACTTGGGTAACTGTTACCTAACAAGTACCCAAGTTCAGCATCCTGGAGTCTTGTGCAGGCAAAGGTACACCTTAGGCTGCACAAGACTCTTGGATGCTACAGAAAAATTCCTCATAGAAAACCCAATGACACTACCGGATTCGGTAAAAGAACCCAGAACCTCGCGACTGCAACCACTTAGCCCAATTAGGCAGTAAAAAATAATTTGTGAATAATCACGTAAGATGTTGTTAGTGGCACTTATCTTTTGACGTGAAGCCTGTACGTAAACGAGTGCTTAAGATTATATTTAATTACAAGACCAACTTGTTCCATAAAAGAGGTTTTACGAGATTTTATGCATAATCTGTTTTAGCAAACATCTAAAGAGCCTGCCAGACTGCTTGTTTGTTAAAAGTTAATTGAAACAAGTTAACTTTTACGATAAGAAACATTACTAACTTCAGCTGTAAGCCTGTGCCAAATAAATAGGCATTATCTTACGCAAGGTTAGAGAAAACTAGCTGATTTTGAATAATTTCTTTCTAGCACTGGAGTTTTCTGAACTGAAGTAGGTACCTTGTAGAACAAGGCTATCACTCATGATGATCGAGTTTATTAAATTAACAAGTGTTCACACCTGGCGTAGTTGCCTATGTACTGAGAAGATTTTGTGTCGAGATTGTTTACCACCCCCAAAAAACGCCGATCAATACTGTCGTCAACATTACCTTCCTCCTGCCCTTAAACCAATTTTTCTGTTGTTGACTGAACATCTTTTCTTCTTTCATAGATTTCTGACAGCCGTCATCACAGCATTCACCCCTTTTGCTCACCACATCATCAGCATCAGACAAAACTTTCATATATAAGCAAACTATCACTGTCTCAGCAGTTGGCAACAGCTACCAATGTAAATAAAAACACGATTTTATTAACAGTCGCCTAGAATGTGCACAGCATAGTTTTATTTGGTCCTGTGACCTTAGCTCTGATCTCCTTTCAATCCTTTCGAATTAAGATGTTGATAAATTAGTTTCGTGACAACGAACCTACGACCTTCACTAACGCGTTGCTACCGGACTCCTCAACACGGTAGATTGCATCAGATTGGAGTTTATATTGCGCACACGCGTGGTTAAACCTTTCTTTAAAAGAAAACTCCCAAGAATAAATCGATACACTTCGTTGATTATCTATCAGGATATTGTTTATATCGTATTCATCCGACTTTATCGCAATTTGTTTGGGGTCATTTCTGTAGTCGCTCCCTTTCTAGCCGTATCTTCTTTCACACAATCCTGACTTTTATTTGGTCTTCTCCTACTCGTAAAGTCATCTTCATACATAATCGAAACCATCGTCACGACATGTTCCTGATTCCATCAGCCAAGCCATTATAGGAACAGGGTGTAAATTTCAATCATCCTCCATAGAAAAGGGAGGATCCTCAGACCGACCAGACGGGTGTAGTGTCTGGTGGGCTACTGCCCGACGATTGTCAGCAGTGCGATTTTGTAACCATCTCACCGTGAAAACTTAGGTGAAGTGAGCGTGGAGTGAGCTGTCAATAGTGTCAATTCCTAGCAAAATCATACTCACATCACCTAAGTTTTCACGGTGAGATTATTTACAGAATCGACTGGCAGGACGTTGTATATGCTAGTTCTGCGATAAACTCTGCTTGTACGAAGAAATATTTTGCGTGATCTCAGTCCGAGTGTGATGCGTAGTTCGCATGTTGCGATATAGATGTCGCCACACCAAAATGTCATGTTTTAAATAGTACTCATATGTTTCATGTTTTAAAGATTGACTTTAGAAATTTACATTTTAGAGATTGATATTAGAAAGACTTGTTGTTTTTGCTTAAACTGAAGTGAAAGTTCCGCCCTCTCGCGTCCGGCCCTGGTTCAAGCCATGATCCGGGGCGAGAGGGAGTGGGGGGCAGTCGCCTCCTTCCGCGAAGCAGTCATGCTAGCGAAGGAGGCGGCGGGACGGCTGAGGGAGAGAGCATCCCGTCCCAGCCGCCGCGGGAGACGCTCCGGGCGTCGGGAGCCGCGCGTCGACTCCCGGCCGCCGTAGGCGCGGGCCTGCGGGCGGAGAGTAATGGGTGGCTCACCGTCCGATCAGTACCAGCCCCTTCCCGGACGGCGCGTACGTGTTCCACGCGCACCACAAGAGATGTCAGCATCATCCGAAGGGGCCTGTCAGGGCCGAAGCCTGCAGGGTCAGCGGGATTGCCGGAAAGGGTTACCGCTGGCCAGAAACATAAAGGGCTAAGGAAGGAACACGGGTGGGTTTTAGTCAGTAAGAGTCTGACACTCCCTTTCGCTCCACCCAGAGCGGGAGGGTTCATTTGATGATTTCCCATCCAAAAAAAAAAAGTGTGAGTTCTGTTACCTAGTTATTTGGGAGGATCCATCAGTATCTAGTTGTACCGCTCTAAGAGGAATAGCATGAAAACATGAGGTAAGTTCATGTTTTTTTAATTTCTACTCGTATAAGTACTGGATTGCAAGCACTGGAAGTCATGGGCCTTTGCCCAACAGTGGGATTATACAGCTTAACAGTAAATCATATGTTTTGTTTATTGTGCGGAAGATTTTCCAGCATTTCATGCAGCGTTGCATTCCACCATATCCGTTTAATGGCATCAACCGACTTTATTCCGGATTAATTTCCCCTTGAAATTTTGAAAACCTAAAATGACTGAACTTCTTTGAGCACTCGTTTACGAGATTTAACAACTTTGCCGCCTACGCATACTCCTTGATAGTACACGATAATAATAAACCTTGGAGTGTTTCCCCAACGTCATAAACACGATGACTTCTCAGAAGAAATTGCGATAGCAATCTGCCATATACATCGAGGTCTTCTGCTATGAGTAGGAAGGTAACCTACCCTGGTTACCTGGTTACCTCGGTATGAAGATCACAGTCAGATCGAAACAAAAGCCTGTCTAGAGGTCACTCAAATATTGTAGGCATAATTGTCAAATATTTAGAAGTTGATTCTAACTTGCCTTCTTGTCCAAATTGATATGGGAACATCGGCTTTCTGGTCACAACCAAACGGCTTGGATCAATGGAGGTAGCAACTAAGCAAGTTTAGAAAATGTGGGTAATTACGAGGAAAGCAGGAAGAAGCTGTGCACGATGCCGACACTACGTGACTCGGATTGGGGCCATGTGGAGCAACTACGTTGATACTTATCCATAATTACAATGATCGACGCTCTCTTTTTGAATTGAATGAGATATAAAAATGATTTCCATGAATGAAGTAATAGACAGACAGATAGCTTTTTAGAGATATTATCATTATTGTACAATTAGTTATGCAGCAATAACTTCGTAGTGTAGTTGGAATATGAGAAAAATGTTCATTCATGTTCGTTTTCTAGATCCAGAAATAAAAATACCTGTTGATTATGGATATGGTGGATAACAATGATGATAAGATCGTAAATGGATACAGACTACTAGAGTAGTAAATAGATTCCTAGAAAGGGAAAAGGCAGATTTATGTGTGGTGAGTAGGCAAGGGATAAACAGCTATAGTGCAATGGTGGTCGGAATATTTCTATGACTGTAAAAGTCTTGAGCCACACTAATTATAGTAAATTACAGTTGACCCAAATCGATGATCACGTGAATTTTTTCCCTCTCACTGAATTACCTTTCTCAATTGTGTGACATGTGACCCGACAATTTTTCGAGTCAGTCGAGCCACCGAGGGATAACAACATGCATAGATTGTGGTCAATGTGAGACTCTGACGCAGAACGTCTTGTGCTTACACAAATGGTAAATTACAGTTGACCCAAATCGATGACCACGTGAAAATTTTTCTCTCCCACGGAATTACCTTTCTCAATTGTGTGACATGTGACCCGACAATTTGTCAAGTCATGTGACTCACATCACGAGTATTCACGAGTCCTATTGGCTCCTTTTGTGAAGTATGTGCGGAGTGTAATCGTTATTGCTAAATTACGCTCGAGAATAGACGGCTTCTCTGTGGGTTTGGTATTTTCGAGATGCTGTGGCTGATTTCGGGTACTATACGGTACTGCTACTCGTATTGTGGCAATTCTTGTTCTAGGTCCGAAGAGTAGTGATTTTGGCTGAATGATGTTAGGGTGTCGCATAATAGATGTAATCAAGGAATAAGTAGAATAATCTTTTGTTTTATTTTATAATTGTTTATTTACATAGTATGAAGAGTATAAAATGATGCTGGGATGCAAATTATTTTGTAACAATAGGCAGTAATTATGTTAATAATTTCCATTCAAGGCTTCATCTGAAGAGGTTGGTTGCAGGTTAAGTAGATTCAGACTTTGATATCACATTTTTGCATTTATAACCAGTTTTTTATTTGTTATATTTATTCCTTGTGGTTCAATTTGATTCGTTTCTGGGATATAAACAAAGGCTCGATAACTTCATGGTTATATAATTTAATTATCTATTGTTCATAAAAAGTATTGTGAGAATATCGTGACATTGCTGAAGTGTCTAACAGCTAACTATAGAATCATATCTAAGGTCCCCGAAACTGTAAAGCCGATAAGTAAATAAATAACAGTAAGGTTACACAGTAACGTTATTTCAGTTAACGGCACATAAACGTAAATGCAAATAGACTGATTTGGAGCAAGCAGTTCATAGGGTTGCCATTTTTATTATTGAGTTATTGTATGAAGTTTTTGACCTTACTTGACTTATTTTCGCTAGTTAGCTTCGATTATCGAACTATACTGCATATATCTTTAGTAGACACCGTCTTCACCAGATTCTTCCCCCCCGCACTATCCCAAATTCACTTCATCTTGATGATGGTGATGATGATTAGGGGACTCCCTTTTGCGCACTTAGACTCCCATTCGGTCCGTTGTGCGTGGGGATTCTGGCTAACAGAGCCAGCCTAGCTCCGCCCAAAAGCACAGAAGCATCCTGGGAGCTTCACAGGCTTCGCGGAGCGACCTCATTGTTCCGAGGATTTCTGCATGTTGAGAAGCCACGGCCTCGCACTCCAGGATGACGTTGGCGGCTAATTCCTCGGCATCAAGGCAGCTCCTGCAAAGGGATTAAGGAGGTTGTGGCCCGTTCACTTCGTCTTCTGTCAAAACTCACGTTTACTTTTAGTTTGACCCGTACTGTCCCACTGCTGGGCAAAGGTCTCCCCATATACCCTCCATCAGCATTTTCCTATAAAATTGGCGTACTGTCTCGTTGCCAATAATTTAGTCACTAATCTTAGTTAACTTTCCTTCGACTTCACCGTGCAGGTGATAAAAGTGAAACGTCTTAAAAAAAAAGTGTAAGAGAGATGCAGTGTGACAGACAGAGAGAGAGTTATATCTTTCTTGTCTCTCATGTAACGAAATATGCCTAGACGTGACGCGTCCTTGAAATTCACTCTCAATTCTCAACTTTTCACAATAAATAAGTTTCACTTACTAAAAACCTCAAAATTCATTACCAAAGTTTCTGTGATTCTGTCAGCCCTCACTTCACTACAACGGCGTATGTTACATGATAGTGTTAATTGGACCGTATCAGAGGCTTCTAAGTATTATGTTCGAGGTGATCTGCTGGTGACCTAGCCCAGGTCGCCAATAAGGAGCATTTGTATTGAGTAGCGCTCGCGCCGATAAAAGTTCCGCCCGGCCATACGTCAATTATTTCTTTGTTCGGAGTGTTATGCGTTATATGAAGTATGTACCTACAGTACTTGCTCTAGATTAGATAAATTCTTTGTACGTTCGTTATCAGCATCTGTACAATAAATACCTTATCAAAAGAAACGAGACCCAACACGAAGACTTTTCGCGCGTCATGTCACATTCACCATAAACAACGCAAACAATTTATTGCAGAACCAATATTTGTGGGAGTTGTTGTGGCGGCAATGCTTGGTATAGGTCTATGTCCAGCTGTGAATGTCTTTCAACTGAACGAAGATGATGATAACATCATTGAAGTAGCCTTAGAATCTGAATCAATTTCTGCTTGTCTAAAAAAATTTTGTGTGGAAATAGAACCCTTATAGATAATAGAACAGTATCAAAGCAGCCGTTGCAACCACGTCATTTAATACTCGTCTTGTCACCATCCTCATTCTCTCAAAACGGTGAAGGAAAACATCGTAAGGAAACCGACTTGTCCTAGAACCAAAAATTCAAAGACATGCGACATCTACCAACCCACACTGGGCCCGCGTGCTGGATTACGGCCCACTCCCTCTCACAGTCAGGAGGCCTGTGTCGCAGCAGTGGGAACACTATAGGCTGATTTTGCTTATACTTATAAATCATCCTCGTTCTCAAGCTGTCCACTATACAGAAGACTTTCAATTTCTAATAGCCGTAACTACGCTTATTATCACGTCAATAGACACCTTTTCCAACGGTGCGGCTACAATTTCTCAGCATTCCTAGATTGCCATTGCCACATAGTCTGCCATAATATTTTTTGTCCATAGCCGTAGCAATAGTGAAATTGCGACAGGATACCGATGCCGCGAGGCTAGAGAGCGTTGTGAAGGAAAATTCCGGCCAGAACCAGTAGAAAGCCGTCTACAATGCGTTTTTAAATAATATAATATTTTGCTTGACAGTAATAATGTTGTATTTTGATTCGATTTTTAATAATTATGATTTTCCTCTTGGCAGCGATGCGGACGAATTTTTGATGCTCCGTGATTCATACCTTCCTTTTTATATACTTGTACATATTATTATTTTAAGACTGTTAGTTATGTAAATAATATATTGGAAATTGAAGTAAACTATATTGTCTCTTTTGAATTTGATGTGTGACAATGTTTATCGGTTTGTTTAAACGAAAACTTTTTATCCTGGAAACTGTGTTGCATGTGTTGTGCTGTGTCTGTATATATATGTAAAAAGTAAAACGTAATAAAAAGTTTCTTCCTTGTTTCGACTTATATAGAGCCTCATAGATCATTAAAAGTTATGCCTTTACTCAATAATGAAGCTGTTTATTAATTCTCAAAGTAGCATGTAATAAAAATGTACCTAACGATGTTATGATTTCCAGAAGGCTGATACGAGGCCGCTTGCGATGTTGTAGGAAAACGTTTTATACCCTAGTTTTCCTTAATTTAGATAGTTAGTGGTACACTGTTCATTTTAGTCGTTTCTTAGATTTCCTTGTTAAAACCCGTGACTGTTGTAACTAGTGAGCTCAAGTTTCAACTGTCATAATCTAGAACTAAATCTTCTTCTTCTTTGATAAAAGTCTCTATCTCATCTAAAATCAATTGCCGTGCGTCAGTTTCGCAAAAACTCGAAAATGTCTCGACCGATTCTGATAAACCTTTGATACGTTGTTGTCTGCGCGCCGGAAAAGGTTATAAGGTTATAACAAACAAAAAAATAAAGACCGGCCAAATGCGAGTCGGACTCGCACACGAAGGGTTCCGTACCACAAGACATAAAACGCCGAAAAAAACGTTTCTTTTATACCCCTTTAAATTTTGACTTTATTTTATTTTTATTATTTGTTGTTATACCGGCAACATCATCTGTGAAAATTTCAACTGTCTAGCTATCACAGTTCATGGGATACAGCCTGGTGACAGACAGACAGACAGACGGACAGTGGAGTCTTAGTAATAGGGTCCCGTTTTTAGCCTTTGTGTACGGAATACTAAAAAGGCATTGGCTTGCGAGATGTAGGAAAACGTTTTATATCCTAGTTTTCCTTCAATTTTGATAGTTAACGTAGTTAATAGTTAAGGAAATATAGCGAACGGTTAAAATGAACAGTGTACTACTACACTGCAATGTTCATTTTAGCCGTTCACTATATTTCCTTGTTAAGATCCGTGAATGTAACCAGTGTACTCAAGTTCCAATTGTCATAATCTAGATCTACATTATTGTAAAATCTACAGTCCGTCCGTCGAGAGAATGCGTTCCTGATACCTGTCAGTGTGACAATTTTTTTTTCGCGTGGGTACTTCGCTCACTGCAGTATAGCTCCCAGTATTTACGTATTTTAAAAATATAATAATGGCTCAAAAGGCCCTGGAAGGTGTAGTGCGCCAGCTACATAAAATGGTTAGTGAACTCACTACAAAAATCACTGCTCTCGAGTGCAAAATTGATGAGCAAAGCGCTATTATAGTCAAGCAAGAAGAAACGTTGAAATTTTTAACGATAGCGATTGAGGGTACACCAAAATCAGCCCCTCCGAAACTAGTGGATGCCGAAGGCGGACAAGAGAAGCCAGCGATTCCAACTACTACCCAGCGACCCATGCGGCAAGCGAGGGTTAATTCCAGTGCTAAAGCTAAAAGTGATTACGCAGCCGCTGCAAAAAAGTCAACCGTTGCAAAACCAACGACCGATGGTGACACAAATAATTTGCCGAAGACGGGTATTTCTACAAATATGAATCCCAATCTACCCACAAAAGCTTCTTTATCATCATTGGAGTGTACGGCCACGAATACAGCGGAAACGCGCCAGGAAAACGATACTTCCGATGAAGGGTGGCAACCGGCGCGCAAACCACGTAGTTCTAAACGGCGAGTGATCACAGGCAGTGGACAAGAGGATGACGTGCTTAAATCGGTAGAAAAGCTAAAATATTTGCAGGCATGGTCTTTCAAGCCGGAGACGACGGAGCAGAATGTGCTCACTTATTTGAATAAACTTCAAAATTGTGAGCAGTATATTGTAGAGAAACGTTCAATCAAGACTACTAGACACGCTGCTTTCGTAATTGCTTTCCCGGAGAGCTTGAATGAGAGCATAAACACGCCGGCGGCGTGGCCCGCAGGAGTGAAGTTGTCCGATTGGTTTCCGAGGCATCCCCGCGGGCAGCGGGGAGACACGAGCTCCGAGCTTCTCACCGGCGACAGTGCACGCGCAGTCGTTGAATGTTCCCAGTGAACAACGTACTGTACGACGAAACAGGAATGATTCACAGTGTCGGTATGCTGATATTAGTGTAAATAGTTCCCAATCGCAAACGTTAGGATGGGTGTGCTCGAATGATGTGACTGTGGTCCAAGCTAGTGGCAAGAAACCTAAGTGCTCGTTAGATTTATTCTATCAGAACGTTAGAGGCTTACGGACAAAGTTAAAATCATTTTATACCAACATTCTAGGGTCTATGGTTGATTTGGTAGCCATAACCGAGACTGGAATTAACGACTCGATACATGATGGTGAACTGGCTCCAAGCGGGTACACGATAATAAGATGTGACCGTATGGATGGCCGTAAACACGGTGGTGTCATGCTGATCGCCACACCGCGCAGTGCTCTCGACTTACGCAGAGTACCGTTACCCGATAACACTAGCTTGAACCACCATCCGTTTGAAATCGTATGTGCGACAGTATACCGTCAAAATACTTTTTTGTTTTTGTGTTGTGTTGCGTATATTCCACCTAAGACTATTGAAACGGAATATATGTTTATGTTCCATTTACTTGAGCAGTTATGTGTTAGTTATGATAAAGTAGTTTTATTAGCGGATTTAAATATGTATTCAACAAACCAAGTGGTACAATGTTATTATGAATACTTTGTCACCTTCTGTGGGTTTCGCCAAAGTAATAATATTCTTAATTGCAATAATCGCACGCTCGATGTAGTACTAACTACTATGCCCGTAGGTGACATTGTCGTAAATGAGGAACGTGAGGAGTGTTTGTCATGCATTGACCCGCAGCACCCGCCGCTACGAGTAAGCGTAAGTCGGAGGCGGGTGACTTCTAGCCCGGGTTGCCCTGTACCAAACGCATCCACTTCCCTACCACGATGGAATTATAGCAAGGCGGACTTCCATTCTTTATACCTGGGACTTGCAGGGGTAGACTGGGGCTCTCTGTATGGAACAACTAATGCCGACGAAGCATTTAGAATATTTTATGATATATTTTATAGGATTTTGGATGATAGCACTCCAAGAAAGAGCTCCAAGGGTAATTGCTTTCGTTATAACTACCCTGATTGGTTCACTGCTGACATAATAGGTCATATTAAGAAGAAGGCTTTGTGGCACAAATCTTTTAAGAAGACTGGTTCAGGCAGTGATTATAATAAATTTTCCCACTACCGTTCTCTTGTAAAATACTTAATCAGTACCGCATACCGTGGTTATCAGAGTCGCACGGAGCAACAATTTGTCAAGGAACCGAGGTCTTTTTGGGGTTTTGTTGGACGCAAGCGCTCGAAGCGAAGTACAACAAGGATTACTAGGAATAGTGAGCCGTTGCCAGAGCATGAGTGCGCTCAGGCGTTCGCTGATTATTTTCATTCGGTGTACGGGGCGGTGTCACCGCGGTTGGATGCGGCTGCCGCTGGGCAGGCGGCGCCCGAGCGCGGCGCACGCGTTCACGTGGGACAGCTGTCTCTCGGTGAGGTGAGCGCCGCGCTCGCGCGCCTCAAGCCCAAGCGTTCAGTTGGGCCAGACGGGGTGCCACCCTTCGTGGTTAGGGATTGTCGGACAGTACTGGCCCGGCCGCTCATGCATTTATTCAATAGTTTCTTACGAGAATGCTCGTACCCGGACGGCTGGAAATTAACTAGGGTTACTCCAGTACCAAAGGGGGCCCCAAGCTCGGACGTTAACGGATATAGACCAGTAGCAGTACTGTCAGCTTTTGCTAAAGTCTTTGAGTCCGCGTTGTGTTCAACTATCCACTCGCAAGTAGCCTCACAGCTCAACGATGCGCAGCATGGTTTCCGGGCGGGCCGTAGCACTAATTCTAATTTAATGTGTTTTTTAAATCAAGCCACCACAGTGCTGGACTCGGAGACTGGTGCCCAACTGGATGTCGCTTACTTCGACTTCAGGAAGGCATTTGATAGTGTCGATAATGACATACTTTTAAGTAAATTTGCGGGGGTGGGTTTTACCCCAGCTCTCTTGAAGTTTTTTGCTAGCTACTTGGGCAACCGCAAGCAAATAGTAGAATACGCAGGTTACATCTCGGACTCGTATTCCACCCTTACAGGAGTTAGTCAAGGGACAAATTTAGGACCTTTAGAATTTATAATCATGATTAATGATCTTCCAGAAGTCATTAAAGAAGCTAGCTGTTTATTATTTGCTGACGATCTCAAGCTTTTCTTGCGTATCACTGACGAGTCGAGCTGCGAAAGGCTCCAGCGGGACATTGATAGGGTGGTAGCTTGGAGTGAAGAGAATAAACTACACTTCAATGTGACGAAGTGTAATGTAATGTCATTCACGCGGGCCGTGGTACCCCGACGTCATGATTATCGTATGGACGGTCACGTCATATCGCGGGTGGAGTCAGTGCGAGATCTCGGGGTTACTTTCACTGGGGATCTTTCGTTTCGGGCTCATGTAGTGCAGGTGTGCAAAAAAGCGTTTAGAAATCTTGGTTTTGTCTTGCGAGAAACCCGTGACTTCAATAATATGGCAGCAGTGAAAGCACTTTACAATGCGTTGGTGCGAAGCAACTTGGAAACTAGTGCTATCATCTGGAATCCTTATGAGTTGAAGTATTCTCAGATGCTAGAAAAAATGCAAAATAAATTTACCCGATACCTGTACTTGAGGCAATTTGGGGTCTACCCTTTCTACCCGCTTATGTATCCAACTCTCTTTGTAATAGGGATGGTTGGGTACTATAAGTTGGAAGTAAGGCGCAACCTCGCTCTCGTAAAATATGTTTTTATGGTTTTTCGTGGTATGTTAAATAATCCACAAATATTAGAATCGTTGGGATTACTTGTTCCAGACAGAAGGCTACGGTTGGGACCGAGAGAGAGGCTTTTTAAAGTCCCGGTATCGCGTACTAATGTTTTGAAGTTTGCACCAGTGATTCGAGCGATGCGAACACTGAATAGTGTGTCTCAGCGTTTAGATATATTTTCTTGTTCTTTGGCGGAATTCCAGAGGGTGACACTTAGTATGTTGTCCACTGTATAGCTGCGTTCCTTCCCAGACCCGTTACTTGGGACTGGACTTTTTGCAATGTATGACTACTTTTGTTAGCTTGGGTCTTACCTGTTAAAACAAAGTATGTGTTAATAAATAAATAAATAAATAAATAAATAAATAAATAAATAAATAAATAAATTCTAGTAGCTAATAAAGATCAAATTCGCAAAACACGTATTCGTTTGTATCAAACTGACAGGTGTCAAGAACGCATTCTCTCGTCGGCCGAACTATAGATCTAAAATATAGGTCTTAGTTTAAGGAAGTCTATGTACTGTTTATCGTACGTTTAATCATTTTGAGTTTGTTTTTTGTTTAACTTTTAAATCGTTCCTCTTGTTACGTTAACCTGTGAGTGGTTAACTATTGATTCAGTAGGAAGTAGTAATAGTTAGTGTTGCGTAAGCGGTGACAGTTGGTTAGTTCATCACTTACGTATGCAGCAGAGCTGTAGTGGCTAACGAACCGAACATAATAATTGCTGAACGATTACAGGTGACGCTTGGAGGCAAAATCTGTTTGGTCGACTTTAACAGCGTGTATTAGAAATTCGTGGTCATATAAAGGTGTGGTATTAGACCCTCAAATTGAAGAACTTTATAGAACCAACATCACAATCGCAAAAAAATCATCAGTTTTCCCATACAAAACTTCAATACCTATTTGGGCCCGAATGTATGTGACAGCTGGCTTTTAGGGTTCCGTACCCAAAGCGTAAAAACGGGACCCTATTACTTAGACTTCACTGTCCGTCTGTCCGTCTATCACCAGGCTGTATCTCATGAACCGTGATAGCTAGACAGTTGAATTTTTCACAGATGATGTATTTCTCTTGCGGCTATACAACAAATACTAAGAACAGAATAAAATAAATATATTTAAGGGGAGCCCCCCTTAAATAATTATATTTATTTTATTCTGTTCCATGCAAAGAATGTGTTTTTTTTCGGCGTTTTTGCCTTGTAGTATGGAACCCTTCGTGTGGGAGTCCGACTTGCACTTGGCCATTTTTTTTTGCGCTGTATATCTTCAAAACCCCTTTCAAAAAGCCTTTAATACTCGCCTTCTCTGTATGAGAGGAGGCTTTCGTTCTGATTTATTATCACGTTTTTTGACGTAAGGTAAGTAACAACGAACATAGTTTTTATTTGTTTCAGTTCCAATGAATTTTTCTAAGCAAAGGTACTATGGTACAGCCGTCATTTTATTTAGATTTTTATTGTTTTATTTATTTCTCTTTAATTCAAGCACATTTACCCATAGTTTTGTTAGTATTAAGTACTTAAACTATGTTAGTATAATTTATTAAGACATACTCATAAACGAAAATAAGGAACAATAATAACAATCAATATAACTTAAGAAATACTGGTTATAGGTACTGTAGGGGGTAGCTATTGAGCTACGCGTGTGTCGCGATATAATTAAAAAAGAAACTTGGACTTGAATAAAATATATATTCACGACTTTTACATAGTCACGTCAGTTCAAGCCCCATTCTACTACTAAACAAAAACCATAATAAAAATATTTGACAATTTCTTGAACGTTCGAATGGAACACACCGGCAATTATAACCAGCCTGCATTTACTTCTAAAGATAGAGCTATACAGTCTCTACATGAGCTACGCCCACCTTTGAATAAAAGTATTGGCATAGCTCCATTACCAAACCAGACTTTTATTCACACCATTCGAACATCCAAGCCCTTCCTGCCTATCCTATCAGAAACATTACCTAACACCAGACTAAGTTTACAAAGTGAGGTCCATCCCTTGCAAGAGAAAGCTTAAGTCAGGACGTACGAACCGCGCATCCGACACTTCGCTAAGTGCCAGGTAAGCTAACATTTATAAGTGCCCAACTGCACTAACACAAACTAACGTCGTCATGCTTAAACCTCGTCGCGCCAAAACTGGTGAAAAAGATGCGACGTGGCCTCCTAATAAAAACAATTGACGTGAAAGTTCACAACAGCCTGGAAGAGGCTTAAGAAAATAAATGATCTTAACTTCAAACTCTTTTACCCCATCGGACGGTATAAGCCAGAGGGAGGGAAAAGCGTAAGAGGCCAGGGTTCATCGACGATATCTAACATATGCCCATACTCCAGAGGAAAAATTCAAAAACTACTCCATTCTCAAAAATACTAACTCCATGAAATATCAGTCAACACTGATTAAACTGTGGGTGCTCAATCACAAGCTGAACCAATTGTGTCAACTCAACACACTTTGCGAAGGCTATGCCCCGTTAGCAAAGTTGGTTTCAACTCGAGTGTCTGTCACCCCCCTCTAGGAGTGACCACAGTTTCCAAAACCAATTTCCTCCCATAACTCGTATCACTAATTTCTGGAGTACGTTCATGCTATCCCAGCCTATTCAAATTAAAAACATTGAAGACGACGATGTGTTCACTCCCTCAGGCCCCTTGGAGCTGCGAGGCATGGCACCTCATACACTCCCGGCCGCGTCCGATAATTTCTTCCCAGCATATGCGAAAAAAAAATACAAACGAAAACATATTAATAAATTGTACTATAATAATTATTATGATGTTTACATCTAACTGTCATATTTACTATGATGACAAGATAATTATGTCAACAACAGACAATAAAAGTTTATCTACATACAACCTAACAAGAAAAGGTTTTAATTTAACTTAAAAAGTTTTTATCTCTAAACTTGCATTTAAATTTATATTTTAAAAACGAAAACTTCTTTATAAAATTTCGATTATTTTTAGTAAATATTTTTATAAAGGAATTAATAATTGAAAAACTTTTTGGAATTACGCTTCTAGTCGTAGCTTTTCTTACAAATCGGATTCTTTTCTTACTGCGTGCTTTTCTTATATTAGTTGTCGCACATAGTGAAAAGATATTACTAAACTTAGGGATATCTAAATGATGTATGACAAGATCATTATTACTAAAGACTCCAACCTCAACCGTAGAAAAATCAATAAATGAGTCTATAAATTCCACAGAATTTTCTTTCACCTCTATAACTTCATCTCTGACTGCACACACCTTCACATCATCCTCAAGTAACCCAATATCACTATTTACCATACACCCAATATCACCATTTACCCCACTATTGACAACTGACACCGCGACGATTTGAGCATTGACCATTATTTCAGTCGACAACTCGATCTGACCATCCTCCTTTATCTCAGAGATATCGATCGAAAAATCATTCGCAAATTGATCACCAACGAGGCTATTTATATTTGTTTCCACCTCGTGATCATAATGCTCTTCCTGAGGTTCTGAAACATAGCTAGTTATGTTAATAATTGGAATGGCCTGACCCGATTCATCATCTTCTTCGTCGTGTTCATTTTCGAACACTTCGATCAGCTCCTCCTCATCCTCTGCAGGGCTGCACGTCTCGCTGCTGCGCTCGTCCACATCCTCTTCATCACCATCACCGCTTTCCAGGCAGCTTTGCTCGTCATGTAGCGGGTCGACTTGGTTTCCACTAGATAAGGCAGAAGCATTATTATCTACATTTATAACATTGTTCTGTCCGCCTTCTTCCGACAGATCCTGTGCAATTACTTCTTGTTGCATCTTATAAAACGCTTTGTGACATCTGCACGGAAGCTCTGCCCGTAGCACATCACACATATCATTAAATGTAATCTCCTCGTTGTACGTGTATTTATGTATAACCAGGGCAGCACCCTGAAGATATGCGCGTAATATCAGCGCCCAATCACTCTCACGCCATTTATTGTAGACGGCCACTAATTTAAACTGATCAATGAAATCTTCCAGGCATAACCCGTTGGTGCCCGTAAAAAATTGAGCCATCTCACTCCCTTTATAATAAAATAAACACATTCAACTACTTATCTTTTTACTCCGGCGTCGATTCTGCGCCTGTTCTGTACTCTGCTTGGCATGCGAGCGGTGACAGACACTCAACTTAAGTTGAAACCAACTTTGCTAACGGGGCATAGCCTTCGCGAAGTGTGTTGAGTTGACACAATTGGTTCAGCTTGTGTTTGAGCACCCACAGTTTAATCAGTATTGACTGATATTTCATGGAGTTAGTATTTATTGAGAACGGAGTAGTTTTTTGAATTTTTCCTCTGGAGTATGGGCATATGTTAGATATCGTCGATGAACCCTGGCCTCTTACGCTTTTCCCTCCCTCTGGCTTATACCGTCCGATGGGGTAAAAGAGTTTGAAGTTAAGATCATTTATTTTCTTAAGCCTCTTCCAGGCTGATGTGAACCTTCACGTCAATTGTTTTTATTAGGAGGCCACGTCGCATCTTTTTCACCAGTTTTGGCGCGACGAGGTTTAAGCATGACGACGTTAGTTTGTGTTAGTGCAGTTGGGCACTTATAAATGTTAGCTTACCTGGCACTTAGCGAAGTGTCGGATGCGCGGTTCGTTCGTCCTTTTTTTTTTTTTTTTTTTTTTTTTTCACGTGGAGAAATGCTCATGCATACTACACTACCACGGGGAGATAGTGCAGTTATGTGGGACTCTAACCCACTAAAACTCCACGGTGTCCTTCTCTGCCGCTTACGGCGGGAACACGGGCACGCGTTAGCACTCATCCGTGAACCCGCCGCGGCCGTCCGTTACCGGACCCTCCTCTGGGGAGTACTCCCCATCACCGGCGCACCAGAACACATAGCACGCCGTGACCACCCCAGGGACCAAACCAGCACATGGGCGCCAGACGACCCCGTGTCTGGGCACCCTTGGTCCCCCCTGCGACGGGTCAGGACATTGGCCCCGCCGCCTGCCAATTTTCGGCTGCAGAGGATAGGGAGAGCGGCCAACGCAATACCGACACTCCTCTTCCCCTGCAGCCCCACCGCGTCCGCCATCGAACGGTGGCGACCCCGTCAAGGCCGCGGAAGGTAGGGAGAGCGGCGCACCGTAATACCGGCACTCCTCTCCCGCCGCGGCCTCCAACCCTCAACCGCGATGCCTCCGGTACGTACGACATCGCGGCCCGCCTCAGTTGCGATGTCGCCCAAGCGACACCGCAACCTACCTTTGGCCGCTACGTCATCGGCTTGTCAGCAGAAGCCCTGACGAGCGGCCCCTCCTCGGGTTCCTCTTAGCTTCACCGTGGGTGTCCAAGCCACGGCTACTGAGCCCCCCCGCCTCGACAATGCGGGAACCCACCGGGGGGGGCGGTTCGTTCGTCCTGACTTAAGCTTTCTCTTGCAAGGGATGGACCTCACTTTGTAAACTTAGTCTGGTGTTAGGTAATGTTTCTGATAGGATAGGTAGGAAGGGCTTGGATGTTCGAATGGTGTGAATAAAAGTCTGGTTTGGTAATGGAGTTATGCCAATACTTTTATTCAAAGGTGGGCGTAGCTCATGTAGAGACTGTATAGCTCTACCTTTAGAAGTAAATGCAGGCTGGTTATAATTGCCGGTGTGTTCCATTCGAACGTTCAAGAAATTGTCAAATATTTTTATTATGGTTTTTGTTTAGTAGTAGAAAAGTGCTTGAACTGACGTGACTATGTAAAAGTCGTGAATATATATATTTTATTCAAGTCCAAGTTTCTTTTTAATTATATCGCGACACACGCGTAGCTCAATAGTTACGCACAACATTTACTTCTAAAGATAGAGCTATACAGTCTCTACAGTACCTATTAAGCCATCTCATCATTCAACATTTTGACATAATTTTTATTAGAAAAGTTCCTTCCCAGAACATTCTTCGGGAAAGTCTATCCTCCGATTTTTAATCACATTTGGCGCCAGATCAGAACTGGTCCTCTGGTACCTATTATTCAAAGAAAGATGGGCGTTATGGCCGGTATGCAATAAAAACCACATTTACATCAAATGAAAGTTTATATCATAAGCATCAATTTTTATCATGAGTAGAAGGCTGTGAATTAGTGAGATATCAGACCTGCAAGTACCATGTATTGTACAGACGCCAGCACATCAACCTACCCGAAAATGTCAAATTTTCCCAATCAACTTTGAATCTTATACTTTAGCGATAAAGTTAAAAATCTATTAAAGAAATTTGACAGATTGTAGTAGCTTGATGTGCTGCGTCTGTACCTACCTATTAATTTATGACGCTAATGTTCACTTCAGTTCTCAATGGTATTAGTTATTGACTTATAACATTGAGGGGCTTATGGCTATGTAAAAACAGCCGCACGAATCACGAGTCGATCAATCAGGTTAAGCTGCGCTTGCCGCGTTTGGCCCTGGATGGGTGAACATTTTAACATACTAAAGACCCCTCCGTGCCTCGGAAAGCACGTTAAGCCGTTGGTCCTGGCTGTCATTCGTGGATCTTTGATAGCCATTACGGGTCATCAGAAGCCCGAAAGTCTGATAACCAGCCTTAGCAAGGGGTATCGATTACCCAGTAACTGGGTTGTAGATGTCAGAAAGGCAGTCGCTCCATGTAAAATACTAGTAGTAGTAGTTTTCAGCTGCATCCAGTAAGACTGGAAACCGACCCCAACATAGTTGGGAAAAGGCTAGGCAGATGATGATGACTCATAACATAACATTATAATTCTGGTAAAGAAATAAGTAGATCGGTGAATAAGTCGGGGACACGCAACACATCGTAATTCTTCTATGGCATTTAGCAAAAGTAGCACAAATGACTACAAAATGAAGTGTTGAATGTAAGCTTTTGTATGAAATGTTGTTCGACTCTGTTGTTTGAACGTCCATTTTGACCAATACCTATCCTTTAATTGTAAATACAAGTCAAATACTAATCCAACTTCTAATCATAACATCCATCATAACAAAATTAAACAGTAAAGTGTTTATTTTGCTTACATTTTAAATATTATCGATCTCTGTCTGAAATGCAAGCATTTCTCGTTACCTTCATCATCATGTAATATTATGTCTGTTATAACCATAATAAATGTTTACTTTATAAAAAAGTTTTTTTTTACAATCCCTGTCAAAATATTGTTAACCACGTATGGGTTATTAAAGGGTTACCAAAGTGATATATTTTGTCAAAAAAGGAAGCACATGGGCCCAGCATAAACCTATCAGCTATAGATTTATTTTTCAAAAAGAATCGTCAGAATAAAATTATAACAAGTTTTGTCCTCGACTAAACAAACCCCGTGGTTTTTTGAGATAAAATGTTTTGTTACAGGAATTCCCGGTTATAAGCAGTAAGTTGACATGCATTAGAAATCATCAGGCCAGGCTCCATACAAAAATGCCCATCATTCTTTAATTTGATCGTATCTGACACACGACCAATCTTATTGGTACCTAGTCTAAATTAGAAGAATAAAAAAAATACTATGCGTTCAATACGCTTTTTTGCGCGTGTGTCTTTAACATGCACAAAAATCATAATAAACGTGTATTTTAAATAAGTTGCCAAAAAATTAATTAACTCATATGTATTAATACGTTTCTACAGTAGGTGCTATTAATAACACTAAATATTAATTTTGCAAAGTAATTTCCTGCAGTGTAATCCGTGAGCATACTATTAAAACGTCAACTCATTCAGATTACGATTAAAGAGCACGATTTATTACGAGCGTATTATTTAAGCTAGATTACATTTGCCTCATATTTTGGGACCAACGGTTGGTCCAACAATATCCGTTTGCAAAGGATCGATAGTTTTACCTAATTTAATATGTATTTTGTAACTAATGTTCTTATCTGAGTAGTGTAATTAGGTAATCGTTACTGGGAAATAGGTATAATTAAGGAGGATATAATTAAAAACACTTTAGGCTCGGTTAATTTATTGGCCTAGCAAAACGAACATTAATTCAGATTATCGTTTCGCATATTAATCTTGCAATTTAGGTACATTGTACAAGTAAAATTTTTTTGGTCTTTTAGCCTTGGCTGGTTCAAATGTTGGCTCCAATGTGTGAGTCAGCCTCATGCTCTACTACACTCGTGAGAAACTGTCTGCCAGCAAATCGTGATAATTTCAAAATTTATGCTGTTCATTGTAATTTCAATTCTCGTTTAGCTAATTAGAACTCTAATTGAAGTGGTAATGGAAATAAATAAAGAGATCTTATGAAGTTATAAAATGACCGAAATATGTTTGACGGTCTTTATTTTCGTTTAAAATAGAAAGTAGAAATACATTTCATTCACTTAATAAATTGCATTCGGTGAAATTGCGTTATGAATGTTTTTTGAGCCTCATTTTTATTATTTGTTATGTGAGGTGAAATGCTTTAGTCGTCTTTGCAAAAAAAAAATTGCCAATTTATTCATACTTAGTTTTGGGTATCAATATTATTTGTGCATCCATGGTCAGTCGTCAGACGAGATATTTCTGGTTTTTGATTTTTTTTAAAAGGAGGAATTAAAATTGCGCCCGTTTTTTCTAGAAAATTTGTTTACCGTTCTGTATCATTTTGGCATTTAGAATTCCAGCAATCGCTAAAAAATATTTGGTTTTAAGACCAAAGTCTGCCTAATAACACATCTTCCAATTTTAATTAGTAGTTTGAAGTAGTCTATTCATAAAGACTTCTCAAATTCAGTCTGCCCGACTATTATTATCAAACCTTCCTGATTGGCTAATCATTTCACTGCGGCACGAGCTATTTTTTCATTTTATCTCGTGCAGTGATCCTGAAACGTTAAAGAATATGAAGAAAAAGTTACATTAAAACCCTATAGAAATTGCTCTCAAAACGGTGAAGGAAAACACCGTGGGGAAACCGGCATGTCCCAGACCCATAAATTCGAAGACATGTGATATCTACTAACCCGCACTGGGCCCGCGTGGTAGATTATAAAATTTCTACACCCATAAGCCTCTCCGTGAGAGCGTTCTCACGGAGAGGCTTATGCTTATGCGTGTAGAAATTTTAGTAAAATTACATAGTCTGAAAGAAAGTGCATTTAACTCGTCTTTTATCTTTATCTGAACACTAATGCAGTAACGCAGTATGAAACATGTCCGAAAGTTTTATTGACCAAAGAATATTTCACAGAATGAAAACGAAAGTGTTTTGAGTGAAAGTGAATTAAGACCACATTTTTTTTGTGTTCAGCAATGCTAATTATTATGTGGAGTGGAGACCGCGTATCGGCAAGCGTAGTGTGGGACGCCCCCAGCTATGTAGATGGACCAACTACCTTAAAAGGTGGCTGGGGCAGCCTGGATGAGGAAGGCGGAGTACCGAGTGTTGTGGCGCTGCCTGGGAGAGGCCTATGTCCAGCAGTGGACTGTGATAGTCTGAGTTGATTGATTGAATAATTACGTATATTATGTAAGAATTGTATTAAATTTCTTGGCCATGAATGCACGGTCTAGATGCAAGTGCTGAATTCATGGCCTAGAAAATTTCCGTCGGTTATAAAAAAAAAGCAGTTAGCTATTTCCTACAAAACGTTATACCTACGCGGTCAAAATGTATGGAACAGCAATTTTTTTAATAGCTGACGAAAATTTCAACGCAGTGGGGTTCAGAATCATGTACCTACTGTATCCATGGTAACAGGTGGCGCGTCGACGACTTTGCCACCTGTATAACAGAATAATTCGTCACAGAATGCCTTCGTTATTTAATAATTTTACTGTTTCGCCATATTTTCATTTTCCAGCGGAATTCCGAGGTCTTCTCTAGGCCATCGGTCTACCATATCCGGTATTAGGGCGCCACTCCGCTCGCTCTAAATCAAAAAAACATTTTCAAGTTCTAATATTTTTTCTGGAAGCGTAAAACCGGTCACTGAAGCTACTATAGAAAAAAAAGAAAGAAAAATTGTTTATTCTGCACAAACTAAACGCACATTACAAAAAAAAAATACATTTAACAAGTTAAATAAAAGTTTGGAAAAATACACACTCACAAAGTAGCCAAAAGCCTTGTATTCATCTAGTTAAACTTTGTCAATTTGTACGTAGTGTGTAAATGTTACGACACTGGCAAATGACAACGTTATTGGGGAGATATATATTCAGCATTGAATGTATTTCGACTGGGATGATGATACTTTACCCTTGGAGTCTAAACCCACTCTACCCAAAGCCATCCAATCATAAACGAATGATCAAGACTCTGATCGTTAAAAATTCGGTTGGACACGTTATAAACCTTTCAATCGAACATAAAATAAATAATAATAAGCAAATCGACATCATTCTAATGAAGTATATTAATTTAATGAACATGTAACATTATATAGATATCATTAGATAATTATTTAAAGTTGAATATTATCAATTTAATTTGGTTTCCAATTAGCGATCTAACAATAATTAGATTTACAGTTACTGTAATAATTTGCACTATTTATTATAACGGTAATGCTTAGTTAAGTAACGGTAAGCTTAAGAATGCAATCGATTATGATTAATAATAATAGTATTAAGACGTGTTGGCTGTTATTAATTATCAGCTATCTATTGAAATATTTAAATATAAATGCTTCAGCTGCCATTTGTGATTCTTTCTTATAATGCTTCTATGATTTCTTATCTGCTATAATAATTTGGGTTTTTACCAAGGACTACATTTATTTTATATATATTTGGATTTTCGATGTTAATTGGCAATGTATCTAGTCTAAATATTGCGATTTTCACCAGCTTTGTTGGTTGATAAATAACGCCTAGGTGTCCGATTGAATTCTTAATGGCAACTAACCATTCCAAGTTTATAACCAAATTATCGTTTCAGGATCTGTTGTAACAATTAGCTAAGACCACCACAACGTGGGTCCCTGAAAACGTCCAACGGCATTGCGGCAGACCCAGGCGTAGATAGCGGGACGAGCTTGACGCCTATAGGCGGGATTGGTCCATGATGGCGCAGGAGGAGGAGTTGAGTGGAAAAGGGAAAGAGAGGAGCCCTGCAGTGGGACATCACAGGCGGTTTATTATTACTGTATTTAAAAGCAAGTAAACCAGTACGTACATTTAGACAAAAAAATGTTGCATCGAAGGACCACCTTCGGAAACGTTCGACTCCGACCTTGCAATTTTTAAAAAGAAGATGCCTCAAAGAAATGCAAGTATCTGAACAGACCGGTTACTGTTCGTATCAATCGTACCGGTTGCAAAAGTTGTTATTTTGTAACAAAAAGTGCATTCAGAAAAATATATGACGGTGATCTCAAGCCCTCAGCCATAAAAACAATTTGTTGAAGACCCATTGGGGGCTAGCTGCTGTGCTTGAGTCTTCGCCAGTGCGCGTTCTTTTCAAGGTACCAGCACAAAAAATGTTATAAGATTTAATTTAATTTTACGATCTATTAAACGTTTGTATATATGATACGTCTAGTCTGAAAATTGGTCTTGGGCTTTTGTCTTAGGGAGTCTCAGTAGTAAAGTCCCGAAGTCTGGATGAAGAAGAGCCCGCTTTATGGAAATCTTCTATTATATCAATAAAATGTGGGTTTGCCTATCTTTCAAGGAATACAGACACGATGATATGTTGTTTTTATTCTTTGAGGACAAAGGCTGTTTCGATATGATCTGTTGTTGATCTGTAATTTTTGGGTGGTGTGGAAAATTCCACCTAAAAATATATTCCATAAGATCTCTTGCCCTTTAGTGCGTCGTTGTAAGCGTCGCATCGCGGAATACGATCTTATTATAAAAATATTCGTGATGCGAAAAAAAAAACAACATTTTACAGTGTACAATCAAATGTTGACAAGCTAATAAACTTTACAGATTCCAATACAAAACGTTTGATTGCAAATTCCTTAAGCATACAAAAAATATGACGCAGTTGAAAACGCAAATCATTTTTCAGTAAAAAATATAGCATTAGGAACCGCTTTTCAAATGAACAAAAAATAAATAATTTCATAGAATATAATACACCTGATTAAATTCTATGTATATATTCTATCTATCTATCACCTAATTATATATTTTTTTTGTTAGTATGTTATAAGGATAATTATATACAAATAATATTTGATAATCGTCTACGCAAACCAGCTTTTTTGCATTTAATTCGCCTAAAGTGCCTGCGAATGGACTTAAACACGTGCGTTACAAGAATTTTACACAAAACAAACTAAACATACACATCCAAATGTAACTCTTATTGCTGAAAGGTTAAGGTTGTATGTTGTTTTCTTTGTTTCACTTAATGACAGCTGATACGTTTTCTATGTAAGTTTAGTAGCCTTGTTCCACATAGACGCGTTCGTATACTCACGCTGTAATTTAGTGGAATATGTTTTAAGCTCATATAAGTTGAGCTTGAATACAATCCTTGACACAATATCTCTATATATCTTTGTATCACGTGCTATTGATTAAATAAATGGCGGGCGATGAAGATGGCGTTTATAAATAAGTGTGTAATGAATGTTCCATTGACAAAGAATTATTATTATACCTTCTTATCTTAATACAAGCACTTTGTAACTCATTAGCCGAACAAGAGGACATTGTTCGATAATTATTGAGCCAATGTAAGGATCTTTGTTGGAGACAAATGATACAATACTGTTTTTATTGTTACGTTAGCACCTAATATTATATAATAACGCGTTTATTATGCTGATCATAAATTTGATCTTATGCATGTGTAATCAATCAGCCTAAAATGTTCCCACTGCTGGGTCATAAGCCTCCTCTCTTCGAGCGGGAGTGGGCTGTAATCTACCACGTAGAACCAACTCACGTGATAGATTACAGCCCACTACGGGAACCTGCACGTCCTAGAACCAAAAATACAAAGACGTTTAACATCTTGGTGTCCTAGAACCAGAAATACAATGTCTTTGTATTTTTGGTTCTAGGACATGCCGGTTTCCTCACGACGATGTTTTCCTTCACCATTTTGAGTGATGATAAAATAACTTACAGAAACTAACTACAAGTTAGGCTGCCTTGGTTCGAATCCACGTCCTATAGGTATCTCGTAAGTCGGGGCCATCATTGCTCTCGATGGTCATATGAGTCGACCCCTACCTATTGGATTGATATGAAAGAGAAGGGAGAGAATGATGTCGTGACGGTTGATAGGGGAGAATTGAAGAAGATAACGTGTTGCGCCGACGCCAAGTAAAAGCTCCTACAACAGGCGCGACACGCGATATAATTGCCCGCGACACAAAGGCACCGCTCTCGTCGCGCGACTTGCGGTGCTTTTGTGGTGCGTGTCGTGTCGCGCCTGTTTGAAGGAGCCTTAACATGGAACAAGGACACAGGCTTACAGAAAGAAAAGAAAGAAAAATAGGTTTATTTGTCACAGAAAATAATTAATTCTGATAATACAGCGATGTGTAGGTTTTTTTTAGTATTCAGCTGCATCCGGTTAGACTGGAAGCCGACCCCAACATAGTTGGGAAAATGCTTGGCAGATGATGATGAATGTTGTAGAAATGTTAAACAACGCACTACAACAAACAACAACACCACAAACAACAACAACAGGTTAGGTTATAATACAAAATAACTCTTCAATCAAAACTCAATAAAGTGACGAAAATTCGACACAGATTGTGAGGAATGTGTCAAATTGATTTATTAGAGTTTCAATTTACGCTCAAAAAGAATTCTCACTATCAATTAAATTAATTATTAGGAGAATTGTATCATTAACCTAGGTAATCTGTGGAAACGTTGTGGATTGTACATTTACCCACTTCTAATGTAATCTTAGATGTAATATATGTATAATGTACAATTGTTTGTTTTACCAGTTTAGTCCTGTCATAAATAATAATCAGTGCCTGACGTAAATTGACGTAATTTTAGTAGGCAAGTTTTTAATCACGTCTAAACTTGTATGGAGTTATAGTGTTAGGTGCTGATTAATTTGACAGGGCTGTACTAAAATTTATCATCTGCCCTTATCATACAAAAACAAAACAAACAAAGAAAAACATACACTGAACTTAAATTTAGTTTAGTTTGTGAACTAGGGAATCTGCACCAATACGGAGCCTTAACGATTGCTTATTATTATTGTTTTTTTTTTGTGTAAGTTATATTATTGCTAATGTGTCAAATTGTATAATAAAACATTCATGTTCTTTTCCTAACTATTGTTATTAAGTTGCTAATTATTTAGAGTTCTCGTGGACAAAGGTTACCTGTCTTGAAATAACGATAATTAACAAAAATGTAAGAGATGTGTTAATGAACTATACCAGACTATACTTTAATAGTGTACCCATGGAGTCTCTTGTTCTTCACCATGAATACCTAGTTTTGTGAACGGACGACTAGCTTTCTGAATAATTACTGATAAACCTTATAGAAAAATAAAGGCCTTGTCCTTCTGTGCTTTACATCGTAAAATCCATTCCCTACAAACCATATTCATAAGAACTTTCATATACAGTAAATAACCAGTGACCATTTTGAAATTGGTGGCGCATTGGTAGCTCAGTGGTGGTAGCGGCCGCGATTTACGAGTTGCACGTAGGTCGTAGGTTTGCACCCAGACAGACGCTTTAGTTTATGTAAATTAATTCATTACCTACCACTGCTTTCAGCTCGGTGATGGAAAACACTGTGAGGAACCGGCGGTGAAAAACATGTGACATGTACCAACTGGTGGATTACAGCCCACTCCCTCTTACCGAGAGGAGGCCTGTGTCCCAGCAGTGGGAACATTATGGGCTGGTTGAACATTGGGAAATTCAAAGCTTGCTATTTGTGAGCGGGTTTGTCCGAAAGGGTTACCGTTTTTTTTTTTTTTTGAGGATCCCTGTCGGAGAATCCCGCTGGCCAAGGGTTACCGCTGGCCCGCAACAGAAAGGGCTAAGGAAGGAACACGGGTGGGTTTTAGTCAGTAAGAGTCTGACACTCCCTTCCGCTGGGAAATCATCAAATGACCCCCGCTCTGGGTAGCCAGAGCGGGGGTCATTTGATGATTTCCCATCCTGAAAAAAAAAACCCTTTTACTAATAAATGTTGTATAGCGTCTGTATAGTTACACAACGCTTTGTCTTCTTCTTTCGAAAGTCAAATTACTGACGACTGAAAAAGAGAAATCGGTGTATTACTTATTCGGATAAAATACGTTTATTAGTAAGAACCAAATGCCAATGCATTCTACAACATTTTTCGACAAATCCTTTTCTGTTCAGGCCGCTCGTTTATGCAATGCATTGAAAGTTCAAATAAAACGCGCGCAATCGTTAGCTGTATTTAAAAGAGTCGTGAAGTCGTGAAGGAACATTACTTGTTGTTGTGATCTTGTTTTCGTAGCTGCAATAATCTATAGTCATCATTTATTTTCGTTGTTTATATGTATATTTAGTATGTATTTATTTATGTATCTATAATACAGCCTTATATATATATACATATCTATGTATCTATTATAGTATATTATTTTGCACCACTGACAGCCCCATTTTTTATATCCACGCAATCACTTTCCATTCCAAGGTTGCCTGGATGAGATCGCAGAAAGCGATAAGGCCGTCCATTGTATGTTTTGTATTCATAATCGTATATTTTTGTTATCTATTTTCTGGTGTACAATAAAGTATAAATAAATAAATAACAATTAGTATAAAACAAAAGACCATCTCAGACATCGATCTACATGGTCTTCATAAATAACCTGGTCAAGATTATGCCTGGACTGGAGTCTCTTTTAAAGAGACTGTGACCTCTGAATTGGTTTCGGCCTTTCTTCTCAGAGTCAGATAGGAAACGCCGACCTCATCAGTTTAAAAAGAATATGATTGAAGTGTAAAAGTGTTTGTGCAAACCTACTTACAAAAATAAAATCATTTATCAAGAGAGTTACAAGTTTTTACTGCCATAAAAAGTTTGTACGACCTTAAAAAATTTCTTTGCGTCTCTCACATTATAATAATAAAAAAAAAAAATTGAAATAACGCATTTTTTGTGAAACAATTTATACTTTAGCGATTCCCCAGATATGACGTTACTAATTGACTTGTCACTATTCATAGGTTTACAAAGTAGTTATCATTAAAGTAATTAACAGAATTTATTGGCCTGTAAAGTGATAGCGTTATTTGGTTAAAAAAACCAATACCATAAAAACTCATTTTTTTATGGTATTGTTTTTTTTTACCATAGGTATATTTAACGAAATCTTAAAAAAAGGGAAGACCGCATAGGGCATTAAAAAATTCGTCAGCATCGCTGTCAGTGGGATGCCCAAAAGGCTGGTAGCGTTGCGTTGCCACGCTGAATAGCAATGCTGATTCTTTGACTTAAAAATAGGCCAGCCTGGTATTGATTGGTTTTGATACTAGTGCTCTCTTGTTATTTGCTCGTAGTAGTAAGAGTAGAGCATAAAATCACAATGAATGCTTAGGTACCAGAAAAGTATCCAATGTTTTTCTCACGCGCTTTTCTGATAAATATAGGCTAGTAAAGTTATCCGCGTGCAATTTCTTGTTTTAACATAAAAGTTGACCTAGAGCTTCGCATAGTCCGCCCGCGATTTTACTTCATTTTCGCTTAGGGTATTTTCTTTTTACTCGGTTCCCAAGGGCCGTAGCGTGATGTTACATAAATAGCCTTCAAAATAATTGGGTTAAAAATACAAAAATAATATTTCAAATCCGACCAGTAGTTCCAGAAAACAAACAAACTCTTCCGCCTTATTATATTAGTACAGATAATTCTCATTATCGTGTAAAACTACATTTAATAGGTGCTTAAAATCTATAGAAATGGATGGTAATCTTTACAAGGAAATACATTTTTAAGGAAAAACGTTACATAGTCTGTACTGCAAAGTTTTTCCATCGTGGGACTAAGGATCATTTTACCTTCCTTTTTTGGAAAGTTCAGCAATAGCGATCAATGATGTCTTGATAGTCTGTATAGGCATACCCATTGCAGACCTAAGCTACGAAGTACAATCGTGGGAACATAAAAAAAGAAAAACAATTGAACATTACCTGGATTGGTTTAAGCAAGCATAACCCAACCCACACTGAGCCCAAGTGGTCCTCCACGCCCGTCCCCTCTCACAGAGAGGAGGCCTGTGTCCCAGCAGTGGCAACATTAGATATAGGCCGATTAGGTGAGCATATAATATGACAAGGCATAAGAGAAAATCAAAAGATTAGAAAAAAGGAACATTCTAGAATCGAAACTACTTAGGTACTACTTTAGTTTAGAATATAAGATAAAATCAAAACTTACATTAAGGCTCCTTCAAACAGGCGCCACACGCGATAAAATCGCGCACGACACAAAGGCACCGTAAGTCGCGCAACGAGCGGTGCCTTTGTATCGCGCGCTATTCGCGTCGCGCCTGTTTCTAAGAGCCTTTAAATTGTTGAGGTGATGTTGTCGAGTTTCAAAATGCTTGCGCATATGTCGCAGCCAATAGGTTAAATTAGCCGTTTAGTTAACCGCCTGGCCTTTGGAAGTAGTGCTCGCCTCGCTTCGCTCTCTCGGCTTGCACGCGGTTGATCACAGTTCTAACCTAAGCCATTTGGTCAGGGTGCCCTGGCTTAGTTACTGCGACCAATTCAGCTTGTGCGTGATTGGTTACAGACTTCCAACGTAAACTATAATTCAATATCATTCAGGCCGTTCATTGAACGGCCGCCGTTTAGTTAAAAGGCTAGGCGGTTAACTAAACGGCTAATTAAACCAGTTGGCTGCGACACATACACTAACTACAGTACAGTAGACGCAAAAATAAATAAAAAGTTCCAATATGGTATTTCCACATAGATTAAAATAATGTAGGTGCATATTTTCGTAAAAATACTCGACACACAAAATATTTACCTATCGAAATCTTATGCTTTCTATTTGCTACCAATATTAATATTTGCACATCCAGCCGTTTAGCGAGATTGTTAGAGAAATTATCGCCCGGGTTTGGCTAGCTGACGCCTTGAAGTCTCTCAGTTGTGAAACCCATGTAAATTAAAACATCATAAAAATATTCTGACGACCTTAACTCAACGGTGTAACTTTCAAATTCGCGCGACACGATATTTTTCTAGAGTTCAAGATATTGTGGTTCTCGTTGTAGACGAAACGGCTTGATTTATTGTATAGGTGATAAACCTTTCTCTTCACGTGAGATGTCCATTTTAGAACGGCTGTAGTGTAAATTGCATTGTAGATAACAATGTCTTGTGCACGATCAAATGGCGGAATGTCTGGGAGTAGAATATCCTCAAATGTTAGCCGACTCTCTACTTTCAGTTGCCTTATGTCGTTTAGTGCCTTATTAATTTAGTGGGCCGTAACTAGGAAAATAAGCAGTGCAGCTTTGATTAGATCGATTATTGATTTGTTAGGTTGAACTCGACTTTGTGAGGTCGGTAATGTCGTGAATGTCGCAGAACGTTGGCACGACGAGATAGAGGCATTGGTTGGCAAATCACGGCTTCTGAAAGCAAAAAAACAGATAAAACTGGAAATTACTGGAGGAATGGTCCTGGTCCTTAATTAATTTAAATTATATTACTAACTTTTTTATTTGTAATTATCGGAATAATAAAGGCTTTTTAATTTAATTTAATTTATTTATTACTTAATGTCGTGAATAGATGACCGTTTTTAGACCTCTCTGCGCCGCAGGAACCAATTTTGATGAATTCATGAATGATTCCTGAAAGAAATCAACTGAACGTTGTCGTTTAATTTTTATATTAGTATTCAAGAAATACTCAAATATTTAATTATTCAAGAAATATTTTAAGAAATAGTTTCTTCACAATTACAAAACTCACAGTTTCGTAATTGTGAAGAAACTAATTGTAAAATTGACGAAAGCTGTGATTTGATTTGTTAAAAGGTAGGACAATTTGATCTGGAATAAACATACTTAAATTAATAATAGCTTAGTACTTTTTTCCTTTGACTGTACCACGTCGCGCGACGATTTCGTCTGATAAAACTGGATTATAAAATATACAATTTTTTGGGTGGCAACAAGAACGGGGGGAATCAGTACTAACCCACTTCACCTAAGTTTTCATTGGGAGATTGTTACAGAATATATCAGCTGATAGTTTGGCGCGCAAGAATAAGAATAATTTATTTCCAGAAAATTTTGGTATTACCAGTTGTAAAAGTTGATGGTTTAATGTACAGTTTATATTTTGTCTGTTTTGGGCATGCTAACAGATTTTCGTCACTCTGTGTACTGACATTTACAGGTTTCTGTTTAAACTGATAAACAAACCTGCATTCTGCATAGTTGGTAAAGGTTAAGTTAAGACGTATTATTACTACTTACTTGAAGTCACTGGGATTATATAAAAAAACCGGCTAAGTGCAAGTCGAAGTCTCACACGAAGGTTCCGTACCACAAGGCAAAATACGCCGAAAAAACACTTTTCTTGCATAGATATCCTTTAATTTTTATTTTATTTTTATTATTTGTTGTTAGGTATAGTGGCAATAGAAATACGCACTCTGTGAAAATTTCAACTGTGGAACTATTACGGTTCATGAGATACAGCCCGCTAACAGACAGATGGAAAGATGGACGGACGGACGGACCGCCAGATGGACGGACGGACAACGGAGGCTTAGTAATAGGGTCCCGTTAGCACCCTTTGGGTACGGAACCCTAAAAAGAACAACCTTTTTCTCACCATCGTGTTTTGTTATGTATTCGTTAATGGACTTACTTTTTATTCCATGAGTTGAGAAACAGAGTTAAAGTAAATCTTATTGGTAGCTGCACCTATAGGACTATAATTGCAGATGTCCGTCGTTAACTCGGAGTAATTTCGAACCCCTAAGGCGGTCAGCGATTTCAGAGAAAAAACGCTCTGTCAGACTGCAGCCTAAGGCCGCAGACAAAGAGTTTTAAACAGGTTGTCGCAGAAACGAAAATCAAGTTATTCAGTTTACAAGGTATGTACATTCAGCAACAAAAGTCTATTAACACTTCAGTATTTTTAATCTTAGTTATTGAGAAAAATATTTGTTCAAAATTGCAGCAGAAGTACAATTTTTAGAATATAAACTCTTTGCTATTATGTGAAAAGCTAAAAGCAGTTTATTGAAAAAAAATTGTCATCAATTTAATAATATGTAAAAATCACAGTGTTAATGGAGTTTTGTTGCCGACCGTACCTACAGTAATTTGAAAGAACGAAAGTAATTTATCTTTCTGCAATAAACATATACATGGATGATGAGAAGAGACGAAAAGTGTTTTAATCATAAATGATACTGATGATGAACCAGTTGTTTAGTTATCGTGACATATGTTTTTTTTCTGCTCCTTTGATTGAGTATCTACAAACGCGGCGTTACTGTATCTACAAGCAATGTCAAATCCCATGTAACTTCTAAATTGCTATTATCTAACTAAGTTGTAGTTAGATAATAGCAATTTCCGATAGTTGTAACTAAAGGCAAAAGCCATAACATGACTTTTAAATCTGTCGATCCCGTATGTTTCAAAGTTTACCTCGAAACACAGAACTAAAAGGGAGCCGCTTCGTTTCCCCAAATGCCTGTTTTTTGTAACCCATTCTGCGACCAGCCAAAGGCTAAAACAAAAAGGTGACTTTCAAACAAAACCGCCTTCATTATAATGCTGCCTTTACACCGACTCTCAGAATTGGGCAGACGTCGATCAAGTTATACGATTATGATGGAACACGCTTCTGACCAGACGCTATTGATGTAGAGAATTTAAATGTGGTAGGAAGGAACGGGCAGATTTGTTTTTTTTTTTTAAAAATGATTTTTCAGATTGCATCCTTATAAAAGTCAAGGAGATAGTGAAAATAAAGAAATAGTAAGTATTTCAAAATTCCAATAGTGACTTTTTTCATAGAGGGGAAAATACAGTCAAGCAGGATGCAACACGTTTTGTAAGTAAATCGGTAAATGCCGCGGAAAAGGAAGTAAATTACATAACACATTGATCGGATTGGAATACAGTTGTTGCTTTGATGTTTTTCTAACGGATGGGACGTGCGCGATTATAATTTTGTCATCAGACATCTTGTTCCTCTTGAATCTGGGTATCAAAACATGTTTTGCCTGTAAATGAGACATTAATGTTACGTGTAAAACGAAAGTGTTGAAATGAATTGAAACAACACTAAATAGTTATTTAGCATGGTATATTAAACGTGAGGAGCACACCATTGACAGGACATATTTTTCTAGTCTAATCCCAGATGCACCAAGCTACTGAAGACGAGGCTTTGATCCATCTAGAAGAAGGTAAATTCAATGATAAGCCAGAGAAATTAATTGTCAAGCACTAGGACTTAATTTGTCCTTATTTTCAAATCACAACAGCTATCTTCTTTGACAGATGTATGATATGTCTCACGGCAAATTGATTTAGGGTGTTAATTTGCTTAAATATAAATTTCCAGATTGAATTTCGGTAACCCTAAGCTAATCAACGAGTACCTACAGGTTTTCGATCACTGAACCTCTTGACCAGACACCAGTCAATGCGTCAATAGGACAAGACTTTACCACCAGTGCATTGAAATAACTTGTCAATAAACACAAAAAAGAACAACAACCTGACACGCCTTAATAAACAAAACATTAAAAACAAACTAATCTGCGTCTTATCTTATGCGTTCTAGGGGTCTGGAGTATACAATAGGTTACTGATATGCCCCCAGCATATTATTATTACAATTATACAAGAATTCGTTCTGTTTGATTGTGTTATCAAATAGGAGTATGGATGGTTCAAATGTTTGCGAAATCTGTGGGTCAGTGTCAAGAATTAATTAATTTTATATCAACCATTTTCCTTCAGGAATAAAACTTTGATTGTTACTAATTAACTAATTGAAGTTTATGTGTTTGTAAAAAATTCTGTCGATAAAAGTTTATATCCATTGCGAATTTATTATAACCTTTCGAACAAACTTGAATTTGTTATAGACGAATTCGTTGTGGCAATTTTATTAATGGCATCACTATCTTTTTACTATTTCTTAAGATTCCTGCATAGATTTAATATATTGAAAAGAGTTTTGACTAATAAGCAAAATTAAATCAAAATAAATGACCTAATCATTGAAATTATGATGCCTTGAACTACATTACGTTTAAAATGTCAAGATTAAACATAGTTCAATTATCGTGCGTCGGTTAAACTCTTAAGGATATAATAACCCACGTCCTATTAAAAGGTTGTTGAAATAAAACTGTAAGCAAAACAATAACTTCAGTACCTACTCGACTTACAAAATATTTTGCACATGACTTTCTCTGTAGCTCTCCGACTAAGATTTTTTTCCAGAATTTCCCCTTTGAGACAAAACAATACTAATGAACTGACTGAAAAAAAAATAGAGCCGCTATGGAAGAATATTTTTAATATGCTAAAGAGCCTGATAGACATAGGAAACTTTCAAAAAGCTGTAACAGTAACGCATGCCACCGCTGTGGATATACAAGTCTACATACCATATTAAGGAAACGAGCGTAGAGATGTACCAGAACCACGCACCACCTGCATTGAAAATTAATAAAAGAAAGCTGACTCATCTAGTTCACCATATATACTCGCGTCGAGGGTTGACGACCGGCTACATCGGTCAAAAGCGATTTAATTGAAACGCCATAAACGGAGGCCGCACCTGCATGGATGCGTGCAGCAAGAAGATAATATAGTGACGTAGGCACGTAGCCATTAATCTTGCAATAAAGTCTCGAGAAATTGCAAATGTCCGACTTCACGAGTCGCCTAGTGTGAGCCGATAACTATATGTGGTCGGGTGTTAAAGTCGTTCAAAACTGGACAAATTGCGAAATGGCGAGTGCGAATGGTGCACTTGTGTTCTGATGAGATTATTAGAATATTTTTCAGTAAGGTAATTAGAGTCAAATGAAGGGCAACACAGAATAACATAAGTGATTTTTTTTTGTGTAAAGAAAGAAAGAAAGAAACGAAAGAAAATAAGTTTATTTGCGGTAAACATGACGCAAAAAAGAACAACACAAATAAAAACAATAAAAAAAAGGTTGGTTATTGCTTTATTTATTTATGTAATGACGCCGAGTTTGCCTTTGATGTAAAGGAACATTATTATCAGTCTTAATTATGCCCCATCATTCAATTTGATAATATGCTTCTCTGCACTTTAATGATCAATCGATAACAGAAAATCACGAGGACGAGAGTGAGCCAAATCAGTAATATGGTCATTATTACGGTACTTTGACGAAGGCAGCTTTCAAATAATCAGGCTTCGTAAAAAATATTGAGTAATTACCTTTAAATTATTGGCCTTTTTTGAGATATATGGGCATGATTAATTTGTTGAAACTCCCTTTTTTACGACAATTTTATCTCAGTCTTGAGTCTGGGGTTAGTGACCTGCGTTTTCAATTTGGCAAATTAATCATTTACTTAATATTTTTAAAGGGTTAGATAATTTAAAATCCGTATATTATATAGGTATTTTTAGTTGTTATATCAGACATATTCAACGAAAACTGAAACGGTTTTGGTGGAGTGAAAAATTACATCAACACTTCCAAAATTGTTACCCCATAAAAGTATATTCAAGTACATGTTTCATACTTTAAAATTATGTGTTTGTGAAATAGTGGAATAACCCGAATGATGGTTTCATTCGGGTTATTCCACTATTTCACAATAATATAATTACATTACAGAATAATATAATTTGTTCGTATTCGAGTAATGCCATCATTACAATACGCGACAGAAAATTATCAACAAATGCACGTGCATCATTTACTCACTACTATCGTTTCCTGGGATTCTACTATCATCGGAAACCAACATTACCAATACGAATTTTAATACTCATTTTGTACGGTTGTTTACAAGAACATCACAATCGGCATGTGCCGAATTCTGCAACAGGTTTGTGCACTTCTCAGTCACATGTTTATGTATAGGTATTTGGCTCAATGAGCTGCATTTTCATTGGTATTGGTAGCTTAGGGTGAATCAACATGACATTGCGGACGCTGTTCGCCTGACCATCGTCGTTAGTAAAAAGAAGAAAAAAGAACATGACATAACATTACGCCTGTAACCCCCGAAGAGTTAGGCAGTGGTGTATCACGCATTTCACCAGTTATGTTAAGAATGAAAATACATTTATTTAGGGCAGTCTAAACTTAAAATATTTTGCAAAAAGTGTAATAAAGTGTATTCCGTAAGAGTGAAAAAAGCAGGAATGTTTGCGGGGCGCCCAAAAGGCCCATCCTCTGCCTAGCCTTTTTCCAACTATGTTGGGGTCGGCTTCCAGTCTAACCGGATGCAGTTGAATACCAGTATTTTACATGGAGCGACTGCCTGTCTGACCACCACAACCCAATTACTAGGTAATATGATACCCCTTGGTAAGACTGGTTGTCAGACTTTCTGGCTTCTGACGAGCCGTAACGACTGTCAAAGATCCACGAATGACAGCCGGGACAGCAACAGCGCAAAATTAGTGTCAACAAACTAAGTGTCCTGGAGTTGTGAAGATTCGGATGTAAATCAGCGGGGTAATTACGTAACACATAAACTGACAATTGATCGCAATAAAATTCCTTTCATTTTGACAGTTCGGCCACGTTCATTGTGTTATTTATCAACACATTGTGTTTTTTTTTGTGTTATTTTGTTTTTTTGTGTTATTTAGAACAGAAGAATTTTTCAAACCTATGAAACAATGGATTAGGAATTTCCTTCAAAACCGTCGGAGTGTGTTACGCAATAATGTGCAGTTTTATACTGAATGCGTGAATTTTCATTCGGAATATAGCAGACAATGACAAAGGTTAAATGTTTTAATTTCATTGATGTAAATATTAAATTAATTTACAAAACTTTCATACAATTCCATAGTCAACACTTTCTCAATAGAGGGTCAGCCTTCGATCATGCCCAAGCGATAGCACTCACACACACACAGACACACAGGCACACACACCACAGATCACACACAGACATCACAGATTTCCCAGCAAATATTTTACGTATAGTCTTAGCAGTTGGTTATGCCTTATTACAACATACCTTGTCACAGTTTTTACGTAGATGGTTGTGATCTTTAACCCAGCACGTTAATGATGGCGTACTTAGTTGCGACTTCTCACATAATACTTGTTATTTTTTAGAACTAACCTTCGCAACATTATATGGACAGGTAAAAACACCATAATTAAAATAGTCTAGGCATAAATTAATAAGTACCACATAAGGCTAAACAAAATGTTTTGTATTCAAATGAAATAAAGCTTGTAAAAACATTCATCCTCCACCTAGGTAGGACAGGTTTTTTGACAGGTAATGCTATCCGAAAATATTATTATTACCTATTTGTTTTCAATCATTCATGCGGCAAAAATAAACAACATCCATTTGAAAGCATGAAGCCCGCTTTGGGTACCATGTATTTAGTTAGAAGCAAATAGTGTAATAATTTATAGCCTACAGACTGACCAGACTTATAGGGAATATCTATGCAAAATTTGACCAAAAAATGTTTAGTAGTTTTTGCGTGATGCTGGAATATATTATATTTAGACAAAAAGATAAACAGACAAAAATTCTAAAAACTATATTTTCGGGATTAGTCGTTCCCAGAACTCGCAAAAATTACAAAAAAAAATACAGTTTTGCCTTCGCTACGATTTTATTATATATATGTAGATTTATCTAGCTATGGATCAGACCAGAAAAATCTGATCGTGTCGAGACGCAAGAAGGATCTCCCACGGCTGAGAAAATAGTACTACAACAGAATAGGGACATTTTGGTCGAGTTTGTATTCAGTGCTGGTAGTTGTGGATTTGGTTTCCGCACCGCAACGTTTATTCGTGTACGTGAAAAGTGGAGTTTTCCCGTACACATTTCTCTGAACTCCGGATGTTGTCGAATGAGATGTAGATATTAAGTGTGCGACAAAGTATAGCCTACAGCTCTACATGCATGAATGTGTGTTTATGATAGAACGAGCTGTTGTTGTATTTATAAATACTATACTTATTATATAATCAGTCTATTATTTCCCACTTCTGCGTCACAGACCTCCTCTCGGTGAGAGGGAGTGGACCGTAATCCACCACGCGGGCCCGGTGCGGATTGGTAGATGTCATACCTCTTCGAATTTTTGGTTCTAGAACATGCCGGTTTCCTCACAATATTTTGCTTCACCGTTTTAAGAGCAGTGTAATGAAATAATTTACACAAAGTAAAGGACCTGGGCTCGAACCTACGACCTACAACTCGTAAGTCACGGCCGCCACCACTGGCCCACCACTACTAAATACTATGAGAGGGCAAAAAAATCAAATGTATTTTTGATTTTCAAGCCTTATTATCGTACCTAATCACAGCCTTGGGAGTAAAAATCCACGTAAAAAAATGTAGGTATAACATTGTAACGACAATATTTTGTAAGCACGTGCCGTATTTTGTAACCAAATGTATTGTGTTTAAAATTTTAAATACGCTACTGGCCTACCGTCGAAGCCCTTTCACCGGCATTGATAACACTTCGCGAAAAGTCACCAGCCTATTGTATATAATAGCTATACATATATACTTGTAGGTCAACGTTGAAAGTGTACGTTTATCCTCTCATGCCTTGAACCGTTATGACTTATTTGGTGATATACGATGCCCGAGACAAGGTGGTAATTTGGTTTTTTACAGGTGTTATGTTGATGACTTTTATTGAAGTCTATATTATAATAGAATTCAATTTTCCGCTTGTTAAAACTCTGTAGCTTGCGTCATTAGATTGTCTTGCAAGGTTTCTCATGGAAACCAGGGAAAAAATAATATTCAAAAATGTTGGAGCATGTAGTCATGCTCCAACATTTTTGAATATTATTTTTTTCCAAGACGATCCAGAACTTGTGTTTCACACAGTAAATAAGGAAAAACTACTAAATAATGCGAATATACAAGGTTGAAACGACAATACGACAATAAATTAACTTCGTATATCTAATGACGTTCCTGGTCAGCATACAAAAATTCAATCGAATACATCCAATACTTTAGTGAGGGCCCAGTGGCTAAATAATAACAGCCGCACAGGTCGATCGATCAGGTTAAGCTACGCTTGCCGCTGCCGCTAGGGTTGTCAGGCGTCCGGATAAAGCCGGACACAGTAGGCTTTTTGGTTGCGTGTCCGGCCAAATCAGACGGTGTCCGGCCTGTCCGGCTTTTATTAGGCTTTTTGAAGCACGCGCGCGCGGCGCGCCCCCGCCTCCCTGGCGGGGAGGCGGGGGCGCGCCGCGCGCGCTCTTCATCACCACCTCAATTTACGAAGATTTTATGGTAAATGATAAAAAGCCTTCTTTAACTTAAAAAAAAAATCGTGTTATTATAAGACTAAAAAATGCGGGTGTCGGGCTTTTTTACCCAAATGTCCGGCTTAACTGGCTGGTCTGTCCGGCTTTTCGGTTTTAAGACCTGGCAACCCTACTTGCCGCGGTTGGTCTGTGGATGGGTGACCATTTTTTCATACCGTGACCCCTCCGTGCCTCGGAAAGCACGTTAAGCCGTTGGTCCCGGCTGTCATTCGTGGATCTTTGACAGTCGTAACGGGTAATCAGAAGCCCGAAAGTCTGACAACCAGTCTTACCAAGGGGTATCGTATTACCCAATAACTTGGGAAAAGGCTAGGCAGATGATGACATCCAAAACTTTAGTCACTATAGCTAGTCCAAGATTGGCAAAACCAATAGTCGGTCCATCACTGCTAATTTGCTTGAAAGAATCACTTTTTTAATTTCAATGTCAGGATTTATTATATATGTACCTACTTCCAAAATACTCCTATGCATTAGTATTGCCCGTGTTTTCATTTTATTGTCGTATTCTCCATATTGTACCTATTTATTATTACCCGATAAATGGTTAGTGATCATGGCTCAATCTTCCTGCGTTATAGAATAACTGTAATTGTCCAAAATTATTAATTTGTGGATACCGTTAAATGGAATATTCCTCTACTGGAAAGGACACATATGTTCATAACCTAATAAAACATATACACAATTTTAAACCACAAATAACAGAATCGTAAGCCACGACGATTTGTTCAACTGATTCGGTCCAAGGTTTTTATAATAACGATGGAACCTTTGCCTATAGGTACCTTCATTCATGTTATGACCATAGACGACTATTATGAATGAATACTTTCAATAATAAATTATTGTTTGAAATATTTTTACTTTATTCAAACAACGTGTATTTGCTAAACTATGAGAAACAAACCTATACGTGAAAGAAAACAAGGCAGTACTGGTGTGACTTTAGGTCATCATTAGCTTGTACGTAGTATTTTTTTCAAATAAACTTATTCTGCAAAGAAAAAAATAAGTTAGCTTAGGCGTCCGAAACGCGCCCTTCGCTTGGTTTCTTAAAATTCGTCACGTCATTTTAACGAGCCTAACCGACGAAAAATTTCTACCCTAGGGGGTCTTGACCAGGTCCAGGTCCTCACTGGACACGATTGTTTAGAGAGGTTCCTGCACATCATCAGGCGGGAGGAAACGCCCGGGTTTCACCATTGCCAGGATCGCCCAGAGGACACGGTGGAGCATACGGTGCAGGTCTGCCCTGCTTGGGCGGAGCACCGCCGTGTCCTCGTAGAGGCGATCAGCAGCGGCGGCGACTTCTCGCGTCCGGCCCTGGTTCAAGCCATGGTCCCGGGTGAGAGGGAGTGGGAGGCAGTCGCCTCTGTGAAGCAGTCATGCTAGCGAAGGACGCGACGGGATGGCTGAGGGAGAGAGCCTCCCATCCCAGCCGCTGCGGGAGACACTTCGGGCCTCGGGAGCCGCGCGACGACTCCCGGCCACCGTAGGCGCGGCCTGCGGGCGGAGAGTAATGGGTAGCTCACCGTCCGATCAGGACCAGGCCTGTGCCAGACGGCGCGTACATGTTCCACGCGCGCCTCAAAGAGATGTCAGCATCAAGTGCAGGGGCCCGTCAGGGCCGAATTATACGTCTTGTATTCTAGATTTCGTCTTTTCTACCTTTGTAGGTAGAAAAGACGAAATCTAGAATACACTGCCCGCGCCTACGGTGGCTGGTAGTCATCTCGCGGCTCCCGACGCCCGAAGCATCTCCCGCGGCGGCTGGGACGGGAGGCTCTCTCCCTCATCCATCCCGCCGCCTCCTTCGCTAGCATGGCAGAAGGAGGCGACTGCCCCCACTCCCTCTCGCCCCGGACCATGGCTTGAACCAGGGCTGGACGCGAGAGGTTGCCGCCGCTGCCGATCGCCTCTACGAGGGCACGGCGGTGCTCCGCCCAAGCGGGGCAGACCTCCACCGTATGCTCCACCGTGTCCTCAGGACGATCCTGGCAATGGTGACAACCGGGCGTTTCCTCCCGCCTGATGATGTGCAGGAACCTCCCGAAACTTCCGTGTCCGGTGAGGACCTGCGTCAGGCGGTAGTTGAGGGCGCCGTGCCGCCTCTCTAGCCACTCCTCAAAGAGGGGTCTTACCACCGCTATCGTGGCGTGCCCTGGGACCAACGGCTTACCGGGCTTTCCAAGGCACGAAGGGGTCCTTGTATACAAAAATGGTCACCCATCCACGGACCAACCGCGGCAAGCGTAGCTTAACCTGATCGATCGATTCGTGCAGCTGTTATTACTTAGCCACAAGCCCCTCACTTAGACACAAGCTCCTATCCTTCCTCATTCTCCTTTCCTTACTATCAAAGTAGATCTAGCTAGTTTTAAGCCTCACCTTAGTTTCACATGTCAATACTACTAACAACTTTACACGGTCCATTAAAGTGAAAAGCATAATCGATAAATGCTGGCAAACAATAGTTAATTAAGTAGTTAGTTCACTGATTAGCTCCACGCCTTTGCTGTTTGCAGGGCGTGTAAAGGTACCTACTGACGGTACCAATTAGTAATGTTTGTCTTTTATTACATTTCTAGAAAGTTATTACTTTTCGTATACAGAAAAATAGGTAAAAACAAAAAGATTTGTGTAAAAAAAAAAACAAGTGACTTCCAAAAAAGACACTACATAATGGGAAAATAACTTTAATGTCGGAAGTCGGTGTCGTTGGGTTCGCATTTTCGTTGTTTGCCACCGACTTCCGAAATAAAGTTATTTTTCTCTTTGGGGTTTTTTTTGGAAGTTGGTTTTTTCTCTTTTATGTTGCACTTTCCTCACATAAATTCGTATACTTAACATTACTTGCTATATAAATATCAGTGACTGGCAGTTATTATAACATCATCAATAGGTCTAAACTAAGTGGCAAAAATACGTATTATTGAAGCTAACTCAGAACTTCCCAAGCCTGAGGCATACCCTATACATTAAAAAAATAATTTCCGAAATCGGCAATATCGCGTAACATACATACAAAAAAAACACAGTCGAATTCAGAACCTCCTACTTTTTGAACTCGGTTTATTATGTAAAGATACGGCACTTATAGCCACAGTGCATCCCATGACAATTCCACTAAGCCCCCACTGAAAAGTCATAGGAAAGCAAACGTCACAATTTAGTTTACTTGAATTTTTGCCGGTAATTTTGGTTTAAAAACCAAACTACAGAACCGATTTTGATGAAATTACTATGGGACCAATCTGTGAAAGTATATCCTTTCAAATAAAAAAGAATTTTGCAAATCAACGCTGATTTGCAAAATTCTTTTTTCTAAAAAATCTTTCTTTCTTGTTTTTTTTTTTAAACTTTCAACCGAATTGATAACCTCCTCCTGTTTTTGAAGTCGGTTAAAAAAAGAAAGAAAACTTACGTATATATGCGGTAAACATGAGCACATGACGCAGATAAAGAACACAAAAAATAACAAGTTGTGGGAAAAATATTTTTATCATTACATTTTATTATTAATTTTGACTAATATTTCCAAGTGGAACAAAATAGTAGGTTGAGATAGAAGTGACAGAAACAAATATACTTGAGTTCTGCAACTGCATAATAAATTCTTATAGAGTGGTTAACAATTTGTCTAGTAGGCATCAACATCTTTGGGCAGTTCGGTTTCTTACTTTATCGAATGCGCTTGTGTTGTTTTTCCGAAAAACATTACTTTTTAAGTGAAGATACTGTGACTGCAAACTAGTGTTTTCTTGTTAGTGCGTTTGTTTGTGTCATTTGTGTTTTAGTTGCGAAGATGCCGCTTCATGATTATTCTGCGCGCGAATGTGTTGTTGTGTGTGGTGTACTGCTACGGTATGGCCCTTGGAATGCTGCCGGAGCCCTACGACTTTACAGTAGAGTACTGAATATCCTCCCGCGTTTCAGTTCACTGATTCACGTATTTTCACTCGGACAGTGCAATGGTTGTTGGACAACCAGCCGATCGTGCCGGTTTCACAGGGAGGCGGCAGGCAAATGTGACAAGCAGAAATAGCCATCCTATCTGTGAATTCTGTGATGCGGAAAAACCCACATTTGTGTGTGCGTACAGCGGTTAAAATGATGCGGAGACGGCATGGCAATCGCGTTAGGTACGTGGTCTCATTCTACTGTGCACAAAGTACTAATAAGGGATAATAATATGTAAATTCACTGTGTGCAAGCGCTCGTGCTGGGTGACACAACACGCCGTATGGAGTACTGCAAATTAAAACTGGTGTTTTTAAGTGTTTTAATTTAAGTAAAGATTTTAAAATGTTTTTTTAATGTTTTCGTGATAAATGTAAGTCCCAATTGAATCACATTATAACACTACATGCAACAAAAAACTCTTTCAACTTATTAAAGGCGAATGGGCCGCTAGGGGCACATCCGAGCATAAAACAATCTGGGGGGTACTAAGAACAAACTGAATATCAAACAAAAAAGAAAACAGTGCTATTATGCCGCCCTCAACAACAATTTCACCAAAACGAAATACCAAGATTGTATAACAAAAAATATAGGAATTAACTTAACGGACGAAAACATCGAAATACCTTGGAATACCTCAACGGAAGTATTAAAAGCGACTGCCCAGGAAACTGATTCTTCAGTAAGTTCTCTCCAGAGATCATCGACTAGCTCTTGCTAACCTACAAAAGGCTAAATTCCTACAAAGTAGGCAATCAGATAATGCAAATAGAGGCATAATCGCGTAAAAGAATGTCAGGCAACACTTCAAAAGGTTAAATATCATGAAGAACAAAAAGCATGCAGGGCCTGCCTCAATGTACTGGGGAAAAACCACTTCGCAAAACGCATGCAAGTTGCTGCACTTTTTTTGCACCTCATAGACACTAAAAAAACTAGACGATATATTATTGGAATTGCGCAACTATCAAGCGGCCTTTTCGAATATTAGGTCAACTGACGACCACATTTTTACGCTTAAAAGGGTCTTAGACGAAGAATAGCGTGCAGGTAAAAGAATTTACGTACTTGCTCTCGACATAGGAAAACCCTTTGACAACGTCTTCCTCCTATTACAACTAACCAACAATTCGCTAATCAATAGGATAAGACTTAGAAGATATGAGCGACTTATCATGAGAGATTTGATTAACCATGCTAAGAATAAACCAAGACAAACGATGCATGAAATCTTACACGAAAAAAAAACAGTAACCAAACGCATCAAGAATCACAATGTGCTACCTCCTACCTCGCACATGTTTACAGGTGCCGCGAACCACACCTGCTGCATGCAGTAATGCATTACAAGGGCAAATCCGGAAAATAGAAATAAGATCAAGACCGCTGCTAGTGAGATTTACAAAAAAACTGGAAACGGATAGTAGCGAGACCCCCGATGATGATATTGAAAACAGCAATATCTAATACAACATAATACAGCAGAGCAATGACATACAAAAGAACCGAGAAAGCAGTAGAACCCCGGCAAAAGGTTCACTCAACCTGAACCAACCTGGCGGCGACGTCGATAAAAGATATCCCTAGATAATAATCAAATCACCCGTCTCTCCACTAGTCCAATGCTTACTCTAGGATGCATATCCGGTACGGCTCTTAAATCCTTCCCTATCCTACGGGCACGTCTTCCCTACCATTACAGCGCCCCCCGGTCTACTCCTTGATATGCTATGGTCGCTGTAGCACCATGAACATGATGGCTTTAGGGGCTAGTGCGAATCATCAGGTTCATTCGATTAATCGAGTCTGGTTTAATCACGGGTCGGATTCATTCATAGTTGCCATCAAAATCTTTGGGGACTTAAGTTCCATGTAGGAATAACAGACATATTCGTAAATGACCATTGGTCATATTGCTTATTATAAATACACAAAAAGATAAAGATAACGGAGTTTTCGTAGAAAACAGTATGACCATTAAGTACTGTTATATGGATGTTGTCTGTTTCAATATTCATATTGTTGTTAACTGCGTAATTCGTACTTGTGACAAACAATATTGTAGACAAACAATTGTAGAAACTACTGTTATGTTTACTCAAAATATATTTTGTTATATTCACGTGCCTAATGAGATGAACTTTGAACCAAGTAGATATCATAAACATTTGAGATATTGTAGATAGTTTGACTTAAGATTAAACATCACTTGTCTTGATGATGTTACCACTAAATGGGGAAGCTGTGAAGATTTTAAGATTGATTATGATAAAAATGACGACGAAAATTATAAAGTTGCAGAAGTCCTAGATGATAAATCAAATAGCACTAATTGACTACAAAGAATTGTGTCCTTGAATCGCTTTGAGCCAAATCTGATCTGAAATTCCGAATAGATTAACTAACAATATTAAAGGAATCTGACAAAACAAGATGGAGGTTTTGTTTATACACGCGGAAGATAAAAAAAACATGAATTGATACTTTTATATCAACTACTTAATGTTTTTTTATCTTCCATACAGAATCTACAATCTACAATAAAACAGCATAAAGATCACAAAAACCACCTAACACCTTCGTCAGTATTTCCCAAAGGGAAAACAAGTGACATTATTTTACACAAACATATCAAACATTTCTCCAGTTACGTGTAAATCCAATGCAGGTAACACTGGTCGAGCTTATTGCAAAATCTAGACTCCCAATTGCTTCTGTGAATTACTTTTGGACAAAACACACACTGTCCAATATGAAGATTGAGTTCAGCCGATGTATTCTTCTTTAGGGATACACTTCATCTTTGATCTCATAGTGAGATTTTTATATTCCAACGAGAGTCAATTGGCATTCATTCAGGAAAATATTTTTTCTATAGCAATCTTTAGTTTCACATCCGCCTATGACGTTAGCAGGCTACGTATTAGCATTGTTATAGATCAAAATGGAGGTAATATCAATGGGAAGATTATCAAGTTTGCAAGTTATTATTTTATAGGAAATGTCATAATTTTCCTTGATGAGTCTCTTCTGAATTTGAATAATTGATCTAGATTTTATGTTTGTCTGCCAGATAAATTTGAAATTATGACTTAACATTTTTTACAGTTTTTAGTAATTTTTCGAATTGATGCATCATATTATTTTTTGCATTATTAACAACGTGTTCAAAAAATGTCACTATTGGTATCACAAATCTGATGTAACTTGAGTAAGTAAGTGGATTATGTAAAAACAGCTGTGAAAGAGATACTAAGGCATGTATTCTAGAACGATGATTGGTGAATCTCGATTGAAAACTAGAAGCATACCAGGACCCTTCATTTTGATCATAATTTTAATATACTTTTCAGCAATTCAGCATATTGCCTAAATCAACAACGTAGTGTCTGAAGTTTTTAATATTAAAAAAAAATTGTAAGGACCTTTTTTCTAAGAGCACGTCTGAATATTAAAACTTGGATGCGAAGATTAAAACTTGGATGCATTGTAAAACAATAAGAATTGCAGCAATTATCGTCTGATCGGCCCTTACTTTGAAGTCAAGGCCTACCTGATCGTTTAATCTGCACCTCGACATTTTCAATACTAACGAGGACTCATAATTAACTAGTTTCTAAGAAAAAAATATTACTGAATAAACAAACCATTTCTGTACCTTGCCCATTCGTAGAGCCAGAATTGAAGCAAAGATTTATGAACTAGGCAATAAGATTAGAATTTATCAACGTGGTTTTTATTGCTACTTTGTTGTAATTAAACACAAGAAAACTAATGTTCTTGTAACGGATACTGTTATAATCGAGGTCAGTGACAAACCCCTCTTTATGAAAAAAATATCACAGCCGGTGAAATAAGTCAGAGCGCCGTGGTTGTTAGCGTCATAGTTATAAATGGCATGGTGTGGGAAGACAATGCGTTCACTTACATATCTACGGAGTACAATAACTTGTATATTTGCACATGCATCGTCACTTGAAAGTCTGTCTGTACCTGCGTCGTACTCACGGCGAGCAAGTCCTTTAACCTTGGGACCTGTACTGCGGATATTTCGCTTGTTGATTTTTTCTCCTTTTCCGCAAATCTCCGTTTCACTATTTGCCTGCGAATTTTGTCGGAATCGACTTAATAATAACGTTCTTTAACGAACACAGTCACGTCTTTGGCATTTGTTGTTGTACCTACCGTAATTGCTATTACGAATCGCATCATCTGCTTCAGTGCAATGTTTACGCGTTATAAACATTAGCTTGGCAACAAATTTTTTTTTCATGAAATGTTGATTACGCTATTCGTATAAGTTTCGCGCACGTTGCTTGATGAAATGCTTGCATATTCGGGATAGAGTAAGAGGATATTGAGTGCCTGGGTTAAGACAATCGTCTTAATGCATTTTATGTCGAGATGATAATGAGAAACGGACGTTGAACGCTGCATTATTCTCCAGAGGGCAATAGGTGGCGCGATATGATAGCCCAGGGCTCGACAAGTGCGGTCGAGGCCGGGAGCCCGGGAGAGGTGGCAGCCGCTCGCATACCGCACTCAGTATACAATCGCGCGCCGCAAGTGTTGCGCGCACGCCGCTCACTGCAACAACCTCGCGTACTTATCGAATCGACCGCCTTATCGATTACGCCTTCCGCTCCTTTGAACGTCGCGCGATTCCGAACAGTGATGGGTGACTCTCGCGATAACGTGTGAATAATTGGAGGATTAGGAAAATAAACAAGTGCACGTGATGCAGCGGTAGATCGCGCCGACAGTGTAGACCTATCGGCGCCACTCCTGGTGGACCAGACCCATGAGTGTCAGTCCCTTACCGGTGTCCAAGGAGATAACGTGATGTGACAGCGATACGTATCGTAGTGCCAGTGGAATTGTTTTGTGAAAGTGTGCACCGAGCGTGAGTGAGCAGACGGCTGCCGGCGCGGCCGGTGCTCCGTGACAATGTTGAATTGCACCGATCTGGAATGCATCCTACACCATCATCATTACTATGCACACCTGCACCACATTCATCATTTGCAAAATGCACAGGACACAGGTATGTACGTCGATGATATTAATAATCGTCACAGTGAAGGTGATGATGAGGTTTTTAAATCAATCACAGGAGAACAATGACGAACTAAAGGTAGTAACAATGAAATTGTTTGTTGAAGAGCTAACGATGAGTGCTAATGATAACAAATGAGACGAGCAAAACGTGTAGGCCTCGGTAGAAATCCTTGATTTAGATTCTGCATCAGATGCATACATTCAAACTGAAGTTCATGACGAACTTACATTAGGTATTAATAAATTATTATTTATTGCGATGTGCTTTAATAGTACGAGAGACGTACTTGACCTTTCTGAACAATAAGAAAAAATGAAAATTGAGCACAACAGTCAAGAGCGATAATAGACTGAACACAAGGTTCGGTGCAATAACCAGCAGGTGTTTGGTGTAGATATCACGCAACGTACCTGCCTATTGCGAGCTGTTTTCACTCTGTTAACTCACTTGGACGAGCGACTTTAAAACCTGCCTAACGACGCGAAATGGACGAAATATTTGTAAAAACAAATGTTACACGTTTTCTCTTTTAACTCGTCGCAGACATATTGAATAACTAAACTGATTATATTAACCTTACCAGTTGACCAGTTCAGGTTTACCAAAATTATAATAAATCTTCAAAAAATATATATTTCACCAATCACTTCAGTTAACGGTATCAAGTCTGATGAAGAACTCTGAGGATTAATTTACTAATATCCAATTAGTTTACCAGCAGCTAGAATGTAAGTTCCGTTCAAAAATCATAAAGCTAATGTTTTTGGTTGTGTAAATAACATTATCAAATGATGTTGTCATTTTTGCATCAACTCTTGCGTTTTGATCACTATTTTAGGTATACCATACTTTCCATCGGAATTTCATTCGAACACTTTCTTGTTTATAAAAAGTTTTCTCCCCATTAATAGTGCAAACTACATAATTATTATTATTTATTAAGAACGGTGAATTTGTCAGTACACTTTAAAATCTGCCGAACACTTCTTCAGATGGAGAGTAGATAAATTCGTATTTGTTTTTATGTCTATTGATTCATTGGTTTATTATCATTGGACGAACAATGATCAATGAGTTTCAAGTTCGTTAGTATCATAACTACACGCGAACTATTTGAAAACAAAAACAAAAAGAAGTAAACAATTTTCTTATGCAAGACGTACGTTAGACTGGTCTCGAAACCTGTATACCTGGCGTTCTGTTAGATATAAATGGTGTGAATTCACGCCATAGTCTTTGTCAGGTAGGTAGGGAGAACGTTCTTTCCTATTACAATCTATTACATAGTAACAAGTGTTGGTGTTGAAAGTAAATTTCCAAAAATCCAGTCTCTTAGCTTCTTTGCACAGAAATTTGGAGATCGTGAATCTTGGTAATTAATGACAGATTAACCTATTCAGACGATACGCTCAGTTCACATGGGTAATTCATTGATACGCTCTTTGTTACCTACCTTTTATTCGTACACCGACTTATGACAAAAATGGCATTTTAAGATACTCATTTTTTTTAAATTTCTCTGTTACATTATTTGTTAGGTACTAATAATTAGGTACGTACTCCAAATATTCTGCATTTGTTGTCGCCTACTAAATCATGATAAAAATAAACGTAGTTAATGTAAAATTCATTCACTATGCGTTTTATTATTCCAAATCAAACTCGGTTAATCCCTTCTGATATCATTCTAACAAGGATTATGTTTGTAAAACACTTATGTAAAGAGATACATTTGATTATTTCAGTAATAATTTGAAATTGTTCAACGTCGTTAAACCTAAAACCAGTAATTTTAAGTTCGATTATTATCATGCTAACCGAATGTATCGAGTGCAGCTAATAATGCTAACGAAGGAGCAATACGTTTGCCATCTTTTCTAAACATTCTAAGACCGAGGTCTAGATTTTGTGTTCTTGACCCTAAACAGGTAAATCAACCAATCATTTTTATCACAACCGATGTCAGATGTAGCGAAAAGATTTAGTGAGCTGGTGTATTTTGTTAATTAGGATTCTCCTTTAATATATTTAAGTAAATTTAGATTTAAACCATTGTTATGTAGTAGTAAGTGTACGGCATGATGGGGTTGACGTATCCAATGGGATAAAAACCCCAAATTAATTTAATAAAAGATAAAAAAAAAAAAAAAAAAAAACCAATCATTTCAAATTCTTCTTAATACCAGTTTCACAAGTAGGTACCATTTATTTCAAGTCTTTTAATATGTGTACTTTTATCCTCAAATCTCGTGCAAAACATTTTTTGTATCCTTGAGTGGCTAAATATTACTTCATCATTATTGTTATTTAATAACCAGATCTATAAGACGTATGTACCTAATAGATAAATTATGTCAGTTTCCTCATTCTTATAAGAGATAAATATAGTTGTTATTATTTTATTCTGATTGTTTCTAGCAAGACTCTAACAACATTAAGACAGCGTTAACACGGTGTACACCCGACTACAGCCATGACCAATTAGATTGAGTAAGTCCTCTTGGATCTATAGCTTATTAAAAACTCAGACGTCTGTCCATTTATTTATGATTAGCCCGATGTTATGTTTGTGGTTAATGTAGGTTCTACAGTAAACGTTATGTTATGATAAAAGGAAGAATAAGCAATTGTTGTTCTAAACGGTCCGATGACTGATAATGTTTGAGAACTAAAATTAGCATCTCTGTATTAGTCCGGAAGTTTTTGTTGTGTTATAGTCTTAGCTATACTTCTAATGACTCAGACGAATTCGTGACTGTTTTAATATGTACATTTTAAATTAAATGTATTGTCTTTGTTGCGATAAAAAGTTACTTTGTATTGGATTGCAACAGAATAATTTAATAATATTTTTGTTTCTTCGTTTGAAACAATAATTACAGCGTTGAATTGCTTTTTACTCATGAAAAAATGTTGCATGTACACATACCACTTAACTTAAAAAATGATAACTAAATTGAAACCTAACGCATTTATTTGCTTTTTTATGTTATACTAGCAGCGCCCCGCGGTTTCACCCGCATAAGTGCCGATCCCTTGGGAATATCGGGATACAAACTGTCCTATGTCCTTCCCGGGATGCAATCTATCTCTGCCAAAATTTATCGAAATCCGTTCAGTGGTTTAGACGTGAAAAGGTAACATACAGACAGACAGATAGACAGATAGACAGACAGACAGGCAGAGTTACTTTCGAATTTATAACATTAGTATGGATGTCATTGAATCGGCGCGTTCATTATATACCTATAATAATACAATTTATAGTTTTAGTTTAAACAAGACGTTGTTTAATGGAACTAAAAACACTATCACGGTAGTGTGTATAATTATGTCGTGATATATGTTTTGATATAATTAGATCAATGACTAACCTACCGTACATTCATGTTGGACCAACAGCTGATCACGTGTTTGGCTTGCTCCCTCTCTGTAACATGGCAAATTGGTTAGAGATATATCCCCCTATACCGGGGGATCGCTATAATCATCTCGTTTAACCACAAGGCCAATGTTAATATCTGTTGCGAATGCGCCTGTTTATTCAACAGGTAGTTCCCAATTTAATAATTTGCGACGTGTCTCTTCCTAGGGCGATTGATTATCTCTTACATAGGCGTTGACTGATTGGCTTCTCGAATCAATTGAGGGTCTGGTCTCTATTTCAAATTTGCATTTGCTATGCAACGATTTGAATTCGTTCCATGTTATAGATTTTAACTTTCTAATCTTGTCTTCAAGTGTTCGCCAATATTCAATCAATTTCTTTATGAGTAATGAAATGTTAAGTCATTTTGGCAAGTAATGAGAGTCAAGATTAACTGTTTTTATGCTCTATAGATTACAACCTGAACAAAACATCAATATATCGATTCGCTACGGAGAAACTTAAATCGTTATCACTTTGTAATAAAAACACCAGGCTGAAATATAAATTTGTCAGGAAAAGAGTGGGCGCGATAAAGAAAATAATGGTAGGTAGGTATTCAGGACAATGACAGTTCCACCAATTATGTTCCAACAAAACCCGTATATGTATTTCGCCCGTTTCCTTCTACTCTCTTCGAGTTCAGTAAATGGTATCTTAGATAATATCCTGGGCTTGCATCCGGGTAGGAAATGCATGTCACGATATTGAAACAGATATAATTATTTCACCGATAATTTGTTGTTTCGTTGCTAAGAGCAGGTTCTAAAGTGGCCATTACGAGGTTTTTTATGAAGTTCAGGGCGCGATAAATATGAATGTTTACTTAAGATATACCTAGAAGTACATATATGAAAGTGTTTGGGAACTTGAATTTTATTATTTTTGCAAACTGTCTGTCAGTCATTGGTCTAGGTAAAAAAACTTATTGTATACAAAAAAAAAACAACCATCTTCCAAAAAAGACACAAGTGAAAAATAATTTGGTTTTATTTTCGTAAAAAAGTTTATATTTTTCACTTTTAAGTTGTACTTACCCCACACAAACTCATATAACTAACACTACTTGCTATGTAAATATCAGTGAGAGGAAGTTATTATAACATCATCAATATAAACTAAGTGACAAAAATACGTATTATTGAAGCTAACTCAAAAACTACCCAAGCAAAGTTAGTAAAATTTATATGGGACCACCCCTGGGGCCATATCCTAGACATTAAAAAATATTTTTTGAAATCGATTTACAATTGCCGGAGATATCGCGTAACAAACATACAAAAAAAACATAGTCTAATTGAGAAACTCTTCCTTTTTGAAGTCGGTTAAAAAATAGAAACAGGTTTTATGACGAAACGTTCAAGATTGTTTATGTTTACGATTTTATTTATGTTAGTAAGTGTATACAGTTTCGGTATAAAGGCTCCTTCAAACAGGCGCGACACGCGATAAAACCGCGCGCGACACAAAGGCACCGCAAGTCGCGCGACGAGCGGTGCCTTTGTGTCGCGCGCGATTCGCGTCGCGCGTCGCGCCTGTTTGCAGGAGCCTTAATGTTTATACTTTAATTTTTTTCCACTGGAATGATACACTGATATTATAAAAGATTTATAAGTGTCAAGTTTTAAAGAAAAGGAAGTACTTACCTTCATCTAGACAAGGTTGTGTTAGGTTAGCAGAAATGTCTGTGTAACATTGTACCTGAAGTTAGGTAACGATGAAGTCATTTATAGATTAAAACTTCACGAGTTTATTATTTTTATACAAATGACCAATTTCTCTGATATTTCGATTTATTCCAGTCTGATCCCCTAAAATCCTCCTCGATCCCTTGCTAGTTTGTTTTCTGTTAATCTCTTAAACAAAATGTGACTTACAGTAGCGAAGAGTTTCAATAGCTGAGTTATCCAATTTTTTTTTATGTGAACTTGAAAAATGACAGTGTGCTCCTGTGTGCAATCATTATAACTGCATTATGTATAAATCGTAGGTACCTATATATTTATATTTTACAAATCAGCTCCCGTTCAGCAGACGCTTGCCTTATGGTATATATAGAGGTATGAGAAACAGGGTGTAAAGTTCACTCATACTCTATAGAAAAGGGAGGATCCTCCGACCAGACGGGTGTTGTGTCTGGCGGGCAACTACCCGATGATTAATGTCGGGCCGTTCTATCTATGCTAGTTGCGCGGTAAACTCTGCTTGCGCGATGCAGGATTTTGCGTGACGTCAGTATGTTGCGTTGTTTGCATGTGGCGTTGTAGATACCGCTACAATATATTTAATTACCAAGCTGATGGTAATATTGCCTAAAGTCATTTTACAGATATCAGATATAAACCATTATACATATGTATAAATAATAATACACTATATAACACACCCACGTCAGTATCAAACAATCTTTATTATAAACATAAATATCGTCACGTGATTACACATAATTAGCCTATAACGTTCTCATTGCTGGGACACAGGCCTCCTCTCAGTGAGAGGGAGTGGGCCGTAATTCACCACGCGGGCCCAGTGCGGGTTGGTAGATATCACATGTCTTCGAATTTTTGGTTGTGGGACATGTCGCTTTCCTCACGACGTTTTCCTTCACCGTTTTGAGAGCAGTGGTGATGAAATAATTTACTCAAAGCCTGTTCGAACCGACGACCTACAACTCGTAAGTCACGGCCGTTACCAATGGGCCACCACACCACTGGTCATAGTGATTGACAAATAGAAATTATAATTTCACATTCTTGGCGTACATAATTGTTAATACCTGTTACTAAAATATTACTGTTGGTAGTATCATGTTTGGAAATCTAGAAATAAGTAACGTGACCTTGGCTTGCCAGCCAAAATATTCAAAACATAGGTAGCGTTTAGATCTTAGTTTGTGATAAAACGGTTTTGCTAAGCTGGGTTTAGACAATGACAAAGTTGTAACAGAGGGTTTTTACATGAAAAAAAAATCTAAGTTGAACAACTAGCGTCATTTCCTGTAATTTTTTCTTCATGTTGGCACTGTCCCACTAATGAATAAAGGTTTCCCTCTGACAATGTCATATTTCTGTTTGGGTTGCTTTTTCTGATCAATAAGTCATACGCGCTCCCAAATCTTTAGTTACCAGTTACCACGCCAGCGTTTCCTAGATCTACCTCGCCATTTTCTGCCTCAAGGTTAGCGTAATCATCGTACAACAAATGATAAAACTATGAATATTTTAGTTCAACTTATTGAGATTTAATTAGTTTCAGCAAACATGCGTAAAATGTAAAACTAATTACCTCTCTGTGCCTAATAATGACATTGCAGATAAATAGTAGTTTGGAGTATTATAATCGTCAAATGTAAGGTAGAACACCCTCGGTCTATATGAAGGGGGATCTTCCCAGGGTGGCTGGTATCAGCTGGATGAGATAAGCCGAGGATCGAGCAAAATGGGATGCGATTAGAGAGGTCCACGTCCAGCAATGGACTGCTTGATGATATTGTACTTGTAACTCGACACCTTAACCTTTTGACCGCCACAGTCATGTAAAGATGACAAACCAAAATGTGTCCAGCACGCCACGGTTCGACTACATGACAGACTTTGACGCCGAGGGCACGTTTGAGATTTTTTGACGTGTGGCGGTCAAAAGGTTAACTAGACTTATGCGTTGTCGGGTTGTAATGTAAACCTAGCTTAACCATATTTTCGTGTCTAGATTCCACATGCCAATTCAACGTTTTCTTTTTTATATATTAATAGCTGACCCGCCGCGACTTCGTTCGCGTGGTACCCATACCTTACTCTACCCCTACCCTACCCAAACCCTACACTACCCGTACCCTACTCTACCCTACATTGGTAGGGTAGGGTAAACTCAAACTCAAAGCATTTATTTCAATTAAACCTTGTACAGGCACTTTTGAATTGTCAAAATTTAAATAGTCTGTCAGATAGTCAGAAAGTTGAAGCTAATTTTAAGCCCATTCCAAAACGTAAATCTCTATGGAGAAGATCGGGCAAGAAACTCCATGGACACTCTTTTAAATCAAGATATTACAAAATCCTGGATACATTATTATTGTTGCTTCTATATGTGAGAACAATGTAAAAGAAAAGACACAATAGAAGAAACATTTATTAGGTATTGACCCTACCCCAACTCTACCGTACCCCTACCCTACCGTACCCTACCCTACCCCTACCCCTACTCCTACCCTACTTCTACCCTACCCTTGAGACCGACTTTTCCGACTTTTTTATTTTTTCTTTCATAAGAACCTTCTCCTGACAAAAACAAACACAACAAAAAAAGAATCAGCCAAATCGGTCCAGCCGTTTTCGAGTTTTGCGCTTAGCAACACATTTAGCGATTGATTTTTATTATATAGAAGATATGTTAGAAATACCGACGACCTTACAAAGTGAGATAGACTAAGATCCTATTAAGTTATTCATTCAGTGCTCAATGGTGAGCGGTTTTAAAATCCAATTGCTTTTTTTTAATAACAAATCCACAAAAAATGTGCATCGGAAACGTTTGTATGCGTGTTTGAGCACGTGACTGTGTAGTAAAAAATGTAGGTAGGTATTGTTTATAATAACCATGTATTGATCGTTACGATTGATAAGAATATACATCACTAGGTTAACTGTAATCCATCCATACAGATTTATTTACTAGGCAGTTTTTTTATGAAAATTTTATGATATTTAACAAATAATAGCTGATATGAAATTAAAAGTCAGTATTGATTGTGTGTTTGTAATGTGTAATTCCTAAATGAGAAAGATATATTGTTTTACAATGTTTCAGATTTTGCGAAAAACGTGTATACCATGTTTATCAGTCCTAACTATTAAATTAAAATAATTTTAGGATGTAATTGTTGTTTGCAATCAATTCAAAAAGTTGTATATACGAGTAAATAGGGTGGTATTATGAGGATTGACAGAAACAAGAAAAAACTCAAGACTGAAGACTGGAACCCAGTCATTAACAATTTTTCGCGTTTTAGCTCTGTGACTTTGTAAAATTACGTCTTTATCATTTCATAAATTTTAAATACGCATTCTATACTGACATGTGGTTTCTCTACATAATACCATTTTTATGTATGAATAACAGGCAACATTAAATCATAAACGATTATAACACTTGAACACACTGAACCGTAACAACGCTAAAAAGTAGTGGTTGTATGATCCGAACTTAAAAAAAAAAATCTGTTGTCTGTAAAGTCGGTTTACTGACGATAGTTGAACGTGACAACGTCATAAGAAAATACTGATGGAATAGTTGCATTGCATTTGTTAATATTCGCTTGCACTTCAAGCCGCCATGGAACGCTACAGAGCAAGGCCGCGAGGTAACGCTACATGAGTCATGTTTTTTCGTGAGTGCAGCCAGCTTCATCGATTTATAAGACGTTGTCACCCTCGGTGCGCGAGTCCAACTCGCACCGGTTTTTGACCTACATTAAAAAAACCCGTGATAAACTATTTAGTTTATCACGGGTTTTTTTAATGTAGGTAGGTAAGTACCTACAAATTTACAGTTTTCGGATTTTTCCCTTTACTTGTGCTACATGATCTTGCTTCTTGACAAATTTAATGATTCTAGGTCAATGGGAAATACCTACCCTATAAATTTTGATTCCCTTGAGAGCGTCGAATTATATACGTTTTTTAATATAATAATTTAAAATAATTAATACGTTTTTTGCGGCATAAACGGCCGTATCTTTTTTTCCGTTAACTTAGAAGTTTTGTCACAGCTTCAAGGGACTGTAGACCTGAGTATATGGTTTTAATTTCAATTCGATACTTCCACGCGTTCCAGAGATAAAGGGTCTTGACAGACAGACGGACGGACGGACAAAAAAGTGATCCTATAAGGTTCCGTTTTTTAACCCTAAAAACACCAATATAATTCCAATAGAATCTTTGTTACTACGATTTTCGCATAAACCGCAATAAGGAAACTCTTGCAATCACTTCTTGGATACTTTAATCGGTGCCAATTACGGAAATTGTTAATGAATGCAGCAGATGTAGAGCGACTTTCATGGAACTACGTGAATATTGATATTGCCGTAATAGGCTGGTATAGCCGCTTTATCGGTGTTGTAGAAGCAAGTGCGCCTGAGGCTTACCAGACCTACCACTACTTCTAATAAGTACGGTTTAGGTTGTACGGATGCCGATGCCGTTTACACGGCTACGATGTGGACCCGTTTACGGGTCGGTTAGCCGGATGTGGCATACAGCTTTTGCTTAACGCTTAGGCTGATCAAAAATGTTTAGGGTCCAAAAACAATTAACGCTAGTCATAATTCTTCGCTCCTCGCACTCCCTCCGCGCTCAACGCTCTGTTGGACGCGGAACCTGACTCACCTGACTGTAATGTGGTCGCGAATAAAAGACGATTATGTCACTATGTCTGAAGTTCTGTAAGATGAGTTAGAAGAGAGAATTTTGTCTAATTCCCTTAACTAATGTAATTGGTGGATGCCCGTTTTTGTTAAATTAAAATAAAGGCTCCTGCAAACAGGCGCGAGGCGCGACGCGAATCGCGCGCGACACAAAGGCACCGCTCGTTGCGCGACTTGGGTGCCTTTGTGTCGCGTGTCGTGTCGCGCCTGTTTGAAGGATCCTTAAACAACTGAGATACGACCTTGCCACGTGCCCTGATACTAATTCTCGTGAGACGATCTTTAGTATTTTGTAAGGTCACAATCAGGCTGATAAATAAAAAGGCAAGTTATAAATACACGCCAAGATCAGTATAACGGTAAATGTAATTTAAAATGAATTATGAACGCTAATCGAAGATTCATAATAGAATTTAAATTGAAGAAATCATTTTGATTTATAAAGGATGCAGTCAATGTTCTTTACATAATTTATGAATTACTAACTTCACACTGTGAAATTACAGTACCTATATCTATTATTGATGACGTCGAAATATTAAGTTAAGTACCTACTATTGATATTAAAACATAGAAAACCAGTCTTTTGAATAATGTTATCAGTCTCTTCGTTAAGGCTCCTTCAAACAGGCGAGACACAACACGCGACACAAAGGCACCGCAAGTCGCGCAACGAGCGGTGCCTTTATGTCGCGCGCAATTATATCGCGTGTCGTACCTCTTTGTATTTGAATCGACTTGGTAATTTCATAATTACAGTGCTTAAGTATTACCTTGCCTTGAGGACACACAAATTGAATAAAAAATAAATTGAATTTTAATCAATAAAGGTAATACGAGCCGAATATGGAAAATATTTATTTTACAAACAGTTGTCAAGCTTGTAGCTAATTTTAATACCGAGACCGGTTAAACAAACATTGAATTCGCGTTTGTATAAATGTTCACTATATGTTCGAGACAATTATGATGAAATATAGTCAGTAAAAAGATTTTAATAAGTAGTCAAACGTGAGTCTTTTCAATATCATATATCTACTCATTAGTGTGGGCAGATTTCCTTGAAGGACATCACCAATACAAGTACAATATTAACAATATTAAAACTTATAAAAAATAATTAAAACAAGTTTAAGTAACAGGATTCCCATAAGGGTGGATAATGGGTCGTAAAGACGTGTATTTAGGTTCTGTTCCGTTGTGTTTTGTTGTCAGGTGGAAAATCCACCAACACAATGTAATGCAGGCAGCTATTTTATTATCATCCTATGTAAGTGTAAGGATCAGCACAGTAGAACTTTGCACCTAACCTATCTACACTTTGACTGAGACGGCCAAAAAGATCAAGACCAAAACTCAGGTAATCGAATCAACAACCATAAATTAGGCCTCCGCACGTCATAGTGCGCGAATAAGACCCGATTGCCCGAGTAATCGACATGGCCGATTATGCTTTTTACAAAATGCTCGATATCCGAGGGTGGATCGGTCAATTACGAAGTGCGACGAAGTTCTCCATCAGTTGTTGCATAAAAGTCGTAAGCGGTGCACGAGTGTTGAGCCGGAGTAACTGGCTGTGAAGCTTTTTTTTGTTATCATTATTGTCGATGCCGTCAACACGTAGCCGGGTAATACGGATTTTTTGCATTAATAAGCTCACTGAAGGCACTCAAAAAGCTGATTGTTCTTGGCTACAAACGTTAATTATTTCGTGGTTTCAGCGTGCACATTACTGGCGTAATTTGTGCTATTTACACCCGTTTATGTTTCGAATCGTGCAAACTTGGTAGCTTTTAATTCGAATACATTTAATGATAACATATATAGCACGCTTATCCTCTCGTTTTTCCGTAATTGATGGTGTTTTGTAATTACATGATTACATTTTTAAGCAGTTTGTAAATAATTAGGTGGTGCTGCTAGGCCTATTGGCAAAACCGATTTTATTTAGTGAGCCGTCGATCGCATTGACATTTCGGAGTCAGTTAATATATCTTGTTTGTTGCCCATAAATTAACGGAGATAAGTATATATATATATATAAGAATTGTGTAAGTTTATGAAGTTTAAAAATAAATTAGAGACATAGATGAATGTTTTGTCAAGTTAGTATTGACCGTTGAAGGTCTGTAATTTTTCTAGAAATATTGGCCTCGACCCTATTAATTGCGGTGCCTATTGTTAACCTCCATATTTAAATACTAAAGTCGGTAGGTACTTATACATTTGTGTAGAGGTGGCCTCAGTTCATTAAGAAAAATAATTGTTGTACTAAGAGACCTGATTTTTTTCATTGGATCTTAGAGTTTATCATCAATGGCTCACCTTATTTACCTGGACTCTTTCTCACCAACATCTAAGCTAAGTATATGAACGAAAGAAATCTACAGGAAAGCTGAGTAATACCAGAGCCGAAAATTTAGCTGTCCAGAGTGTCGTAGATAGAGATATGTAGGCACCTGGCCAACCGCTGGCGATTAACAAGAAGCGAGTATAGCAGGCAATTAAAAGTGACTTGGCGAGAAGCAGTGGTGGCCGAGCGAGCAGTGGTGGCCGAGCGAGCAGTGGTGGCCGAGCGAGCAGTGGTGGCCGAGTGGTAACGGCCGCGACTTACGAGTTGTAGGTCGTAGGTTCGAACCCAGACAGGCGCTTTACTTTGTGTAAATTATTTTCATCACCACTGCTCTCAAATCGGTGAAGGAAAACATCGTGAGGAAACCGGCATGTCCTAGAACCAAAAATTCGAAGACATGTGACATCTACCAACCCGCACTGGGCCCGCGTGGTGGATTACGGCCCACTCCCTCTCACTGAGAGGAGGCCTGTGTCCCAGCAGTGGGAACATTATAGGCTGATTATGTGGCGAGAAGCAGCGAGTGCGCGACGGTGACGAGTGAATACTCGCTGGTATCAAGAGTGACTCTCAGCAAGTATTAGCCCGCCATGCGAGCATCGCTGAGCGAGTACTCTCTTTGGTAGCTCTTGTCGCAGCAACAATCGAGTACTCGCCGGCGGTGTGAGTCAACGATCAACTATTAATTTATACGTTATACGTATACGTACTATTGTAAGTTTCATGAGCGACAAAATTGATAGCTAGTCGCTTCCTCATCGGCGGTGGCTAAGTATATGACCAAACGCAGAAATAGAAAGGAAAGCTAATACCAGAGCCGAAAATATTAGCTGACGCACAGAGTGTTGTAGATGGACATACGTAAGTATCGACGGTCGTAAAGGATCTTTAACCAAAACATCAAATGAAACAGTTAAACAAATACACATTATCTGAATAGAAGCAATGCTAGAAAGCATGGTAATTTTACCATTATACCAAGAAATAATAACACTGCTTAGTATTCAAGCAAAACAGATCGAAATCTTTCCAATGTGCTTGGATGATATCAAAGCAATATACTTTGCATTTTATTAGTATGCCACAGAGATGCGAGGACCACGTTTTGTGCCCTTCTAGGGAGAATAGAATATCTTTATAATATTGTAAGGCACATGCAGAACGTGACAGGTGGTGCATTAGGATTCCTAGTGCATGCGTATTGTTGACAGTTTGTTTTAAATTTTAGATGTGGGAATTTGTTTGGGCTTTTCCCGCCGCTGTGTTGTGATAATTACGAGCTAGATCTGGAATATGTTCAGCTATAACGGTAGTTGGCATATCATTTAATCAGCATATACTGTTCCCACTGCTGGGACACAGTTTGAGAAGGCGTGGGTTGTAATCTACCTCGCGGGCTGAGTGCGTGTCACCACATGTCATCGCACACCATACCGCCGACAGCCGTCTACACATCCGTCTTTCCGTCCGTCTTAGTTCATCATATGCCAGTTCAATATTCTTAGGTATAAGTAATGGCAGTGACCGACTAGCGCCCAAGGACTGGAAGACGAAGTGTCGGTCATCCGGCGGCGAGATGGGTGGACGATATTGTTGCCATCGCGGCTAGAACCTGAATGAGGCTGGCACAGCAGCGTGGAGATTGGCACAAGAAAAGAGAGGCCCATGCTAAGCAAATAGGTGAAGTCAGGCTGTGGATGATGATGATGATAAGATTGAGTTGATTCTTTTCATATCGTGGTAATCGCTAATCAGCCATTCAAAGTGAAGAAATTATCCCTCCCTGTCCTCATAACCATTACACAAACTTGTCTCACGGAAACAAAGCTTAGTAGATTGCAATCATCCCCACAGTAAGTACACCAATTTGCATTTCATTCATAAGGAAGTGGAAATTCGCAAACGTTTAGGATGTCGGTCGGTAGATTAGACCTGATCGGCGATGCGCCCGCGTCTGTGGGAGCTGACGAATTATTGTGAGTTCATCGTACTTGACCTTTGCACTTCGTATGAATTTATAAAGCAATTGGTTAACGCTAACTGGTCGTGTAGTGTAGGCGGGCCCGTGTTGTTGATTAAAATTGGACGTAATTAGATAAAGATGGCTGGCGACTTTGAGGAATTACGGATTGGTGTAATTGGCGGAATTTGAGGTTCTGAAAGGTATTTGTTATCCGTTAACTTTGTCTTTTATAGAATATACAGCCTATTTTGGAAAACTCAATCACAAGGGTATTCCAAAATGAAAAAATATCTTCGAAACAAAAAGCCTTATGACAAAACTTTCACACTAGGTAACAAAAAAAAATCAAATTTAAGCTATCTTTAAAGCATAGCTGAGAAAACTTAAAGCCAAGAAACCATCACAAAAAGTTCGACCAAACGTTTCAAACATTCTCCGCATTCATTTATTGCAAAAAGAAATCAGTTCCGTTCCGCAAATAAATTGACTAAACAAACTTAAGCGTCCATGAAACCGGTACCTAATCTGCGCCGTAGATGGTCTTACCCACTTACCGAATCGTCCACAAATTGTAATAATTGGCTGCTCACACTCGTCACCGCTACGTTGCGGTGCCGCGAACTCAATTGTCGCGTTATAGATGCGTATTTGTGAATATTACAGGTTGCTGACTTCAGAAAGTTCGAACTGATGTTAAAGATAAATAGGTTGCTGACTTCAGAAAGTTTGAACTGATGTTAAAGATAAATAGGTTGCTGACTTCAGAAAGTTTGAACTGATGTTAGAGATAACTATGGCGTGTACTTTCAAAATAAGTTCCAAAACGTCGTTGCCAAATCGGATAAAGAGGTAGGTATGTATATCGGGTTATTTACGTCAAAGTATTTAATTTGTATGAAAATTAACAAAAAATAAGAATTCATTAATGTGTCCATAATGAAAAATGCTTATTTCCATGGTCTGAAGATCTGGTCGAAGTTTATGAATATCGTCCGGAACACGGTGATACATATATAGGTATTGATATATTATATATAAATACAAAAAAGTACAAAAAAGTACAAAAAAAATAAGAAAATAACAAATACAAAAACAAACACAAATACAAAAAAAAACACAAATACATTATAAGTACTTTAACAGATCTTAAGTAAACATTTGTCTTATGAAATACGACTAACAAAATACTTGCGCACGTAATAAAAAGAATACCACCGCGTTAAGTGCCTGTCCTAGTTCTAGACAAAGGTCTCTTTTGTTAAAGTTATCAGTACAATATGCGGTGATTAGCGTAATGACCGCGCCTTGACACAAACGTGCCAATTTTGAGAACGAACGTATTGCAGTGTAACTGCATTTTTTTATTCTAATTTATTGCGATTATTATCAATCAAATTGACATCAATTTAAACCAATTTGCATGCAACAATATCCAAAAAAAAAGTAATTGTTAGGTAATTTATTGGTTGCAAAACAATGTTATTAAAGTTTTGATTCCACTGTCAAAAAAGCTCGACTAGACTTGTGAATGCATTTTCAAATCAATTGGCATAATTTAATGACAAATGTCTATAATTAAAGAACTACGTTGTTAGTTTATTCTGATGATAATGAATATTTATTTATTTATATATACTTTATTGTACACCAGAAAATATATAACAAAAAAATAATTAAGGATAATTAAATAAAAAAAAAAAAAAACATAATTTGATTTTCAGTTTTAAATTGATTTCATTGTACTTTAAAGCATGTGGTTTTAAATTGAAGGGCTTGCATTTGTGGTGGGTTTATTGACCGAGACTTTTAAGGTCAATGTTAGAATGCTATACAAATGTTATGTGGGTCATGGGACTGGCACACGCACACGTAATACCATAGCTATTAATGACTTTGCTACACTTAATTAGATACCTGTTATAGGACATTGACCTAATTCGATCGGAAAACTTTATGATAGGTGAATAGCGTGCTTAATGATTCCTAAAATTAATTAAAAGTCCGTTAAATGGCGTTAAGTACTGATAGTGGTATTTTCTCTCGTAATTTTATAGACAGTAATACTGTTTCGTAGTTTATGTATTTAGTATATGTATTTATGTTTCTAGAGCATATTATATTATATTGCGGTCTATCGTGAGCAGACTGGACTGCGTGTATGTGAATCGCTGCTGCAAACTTTAATAAATATTGTTACTAACATTTGCGTCCTTTGTTACATGTTATTAAATATAAATAACCAAATAGGTGTTAAACACGCTATATCACCAATTTAATATTAAAAGTGTTTATTTTTTAGAGCATTTTTACGCTGTTTTCAAAGCTAGCTTTGCCCACGAACGTCATAGGTTACTTAGGCCGAATTCCCTCAATGAAACTGAACGCTATCAGCACATCTAAGTAGCGTTCAAGAGCTGTCAAGTGTTTTCATTGCTGTGGAATATTGACACTGACAACACTTGAACGCTGTTTCGATGATGAGTTTCTTGATCGATTTAATTATATTGGCGAAATTCGCCCTTAAGTTTAAGGTAATGGCTGTCTAAATACACAGCGTTTTTTGACACCTCAACGTCAAATACTGGTGAAAACTACAGATTTTTATGACGGCCGTTATAATAATGACGGAACAGCTTAAAGCTTTTCAGAAAAGCGGAATGATAAAATTGGAAGAGACAATTTAATTTTTTTTTATAATACATTTCAGAAAACCAATTCTTTAAGTAAATGACTAAATAAAAGATTTTAACCACAACCATCTTGGAAACATCGAAGTATGATCATCATTGTGTCCATACAAAAAACAAATGAATATTCCTCACTCCAAGAACCATTAGCAAAAATGTGAAAATCCTCTACAAACTGAAGCGGCTCGTAATGACCAATCTACATTATTATTACGATTCGAAGCCAGATTCCAAGCAATGTTTAGAAAACATGAAATAGTTGTAGACATAACGAACGCTTGCGCATAAGCTTGTTACTAAAGTTATTCATAACTGTTATAAACATTGTTAATGATTGTATGTAAGAATTATTATGTTGAAGTCACTAGCAAATGTTTTTCCTGTGACGATGAGCGGGCAAATTACTTCATATAGGTAGATTTATTTTATTTTCGCCCTGTTCGCTTTCCACTGATTAGTTAAAGCATCTATTTCATATCTATATATAACTAATCAATCTGCCTTGCCTTTTCCCAACTACGTTAGAGGGTCGGCCATGCCATACCAAGCATGCGCGGTGTAAACGTAACGTGAGTTCGAACGAGTTTAAAATTGAAAATACTTATTTTGCCCATCATATTTAATAACTTATTATTATTTGGTTACACACACTAAAAGCTAAGTAGCTGATGCGTGTGTATCAAATAGCTTGACCATATTTGATCTGTCCAGTCGATTCTTGAAGCAGTTCAGTGAGGAGCCGTTACAACATTTTTGCGGGAGCCTATTCCATGCTTGTCTAACATCTCGGTTAGACAAGAATTGCTTCAAAGGCTTTTTTCTTTGATGACTTCAAGTTGAAGTTTCAAGACCTCATTCATATCTATGGGTGAAACTAATTGTGTAAGTCAAGAAATTTTAATCCACAGATCGATGATTCTCTATGAGCGATCGTAAGTCAAATGATACCTATAGAATATTTTCGTTTAAAATGAATTTAAGTCACATTTAAGTCGCGCGTTCACTAGGTTTACGTTTATAGCATGGTTACTTTCATCATGTTTTGCAATCGAAAAGTTGCTCCTATATGAGGGAAGATGTTATTGCAATATTTAAAATGACCAACGCCGATTGGATTGCGGTTGAATAGCAATCCGATCACCGCTCTATGTAAATTTTCTGAGATACTTTTGAAAACGACAGGCAACATGGTTAAAACAAGACCTTACTGATTTAAGTTGAAAATGTTAAGAACTACCTACTGATTATAAAATTGAATTTTAGAAAAAAATTAACGTGAATGATATAGATTATTCCTTGTATGCGCGTCATACTAAGTAGGTACATTAGAATATTTCGTAAAAGTTTGTTTCTATTTCTTAATTAAACTAGTTAAGGAAATGTCAAAAAGTAAATAATGTTAAACGGATGCAAAGCTTTCAAGCCGGTCTACATTTTAAATAGCTAAGTTTGGCGTAACAAAATTTTATTCACGTGTGACCAACGTGTACTTTACACATTATTGACGGTTTATTTAAGTTCTTGAACAGTTCCGTGTTGAGATTAAAAAGAAAATCTTGAGTCTTAATTAGAAAGACAGGCAAGATTGGTAGATGTCAGGGTGGACTACCCAGGTTAGTCCTCGTGCCTACAGGCGATTTTGTAACGCAGTGAATTTTCAACGCATCGACATATACACCTGTAGCTACACCTAGCTTCTGACTTTTCATAAGTAAGTGCCCATGTAGATTCATGTAAATTATTACTTTTTTTTTTTTGGAAGTGTAAATAATATATGTGATATGCAAAAACTGTCAAAAATTCAAAATTTATTACCAGTAGGTAGAAGTATAAGACTTATTCTATTTATAAAAGTTTGGTGGAATGCGCCCTGAGACAGATCAAACTGTGAACGTTACAATTACGAGAATTATCCCGCTGATCAATTCCGCTGATGAATAGGTACAATTACGGGCCACAACCTCCTTAACAAACATCTTTTCATCATAGGCGCCACGGACAGCCCCCTCTGCAGGGGCTGCCTTGATGCCGAGGAATCAGCCGCCCACGTCATCCTGGATTGTGAGGCCGTGGCTTCTCAACGTGAAGAAATCCTCGGAACAATGAGGTCGCTCCGCGAAGCCTGTGAAGCTCCCAGGAAGCTTCTGTGCTTCTGGGCGGAGCTAGGCTGGCTCTGTTAGCCAGAATCCCCACGTATAACGGACCGAATGGGAGTCTAATTGCGGAAAAGGGAGTCCCATCATCATCATCATCCCGCTGATCTTCTGTCTGTGCGTAATCAATGGTTAGTAAATATAAACTATTAGTAGAACTAATACCAAACAAAAAGCAGTACCTATTCATTAATGAATTCGTTATGCATTGATAACTCAATTATATCCGCATAAAAATGAAATTACGTAAACGACCTGACCCGAGTAGAAAGGCATTCCGAATAATTTTGCTGAAGTAGGAAGTACATATTACATCAGATGACATTGATTTTTATCCGTCAGATTAATATGTAACTTTGCAGAATTTCATTGACATTTAGAGGAAAACATAATATTCAATAACAATTATTGTAGATATTTACGTGTAGAAAGATTCGAATGTTTTTAAAGATGTTTGCAACTAAGTAAAACAACTACAACTGCTTGAAAGATTGTTTCAGATTGCAAAAGTGTTAAGGCTCCTACAAACAGGCGGGACACGCGATATAATCGCGCGCAACACAAAGGCACCGCTCGTTGCGCGACTTGCGGTGCTTTGTGTCGCGCGCGGAGCCTTTAGTGTAGTTTTTCCTTATCAGGCAAAAACGGAACCTTTATAAGATCACTTTATTGTTAATCCGTTATCTGCGGATATCTTTAATAATCAATACAGTATTATCATCATCATCATACACAGGCCAACTTCACTCAATACTGTGTTCTCTTTTCTTATACCTATCCCCACGCTCCCGTGCCAGCCTCATTCAGGCTATGCCCGTGATGGCAACAATGACGTATACCAATCTCGCCGCCGAACGATCGACATCTCGTAATCCAGTCGTTGGACGCCATTCTATTATAGTAGATATTCATTTAAAGTACTTGTACCTGTCTATCTAGGGTTTGGCGGCCACTTATATTTGGATATTAAGTTGCAAGACAATGAACTAAACAAATTCAAGTGCACTTGCACTCAAATCTATTTCTGATAGCTAATTGTGTCAACTGTCAACTCACTAACCAAACAGCTTAATATGACACACATTTGATTGTTTATATTTAGTACAAGTCATAGTTCTACAAGAATGTAGTACTGTACTGACCAAAGTCAATTAGCGTGAACCGATTGAATGAAAAATAAACTGATACTTGATATGTTCAATGCTATAAAAAAAGAAAACAAATAAATTCAACAATCGATTCGCCTCGGCGTTCAATGTCTAACGATGCTTACTCTACCTGCGTTCATAACTCGTGTGTAGCAATAGTTACTATTGCGTTGCCCCACGCCGTCATTTGTGTTAATGACCCGCATTTAAGCTGATATAGTTCGAGATAGATATCAAGGCTTGTGTGAGAGCCAATGTCATAGTGTTAGGGAAGGAAGAAAGTGAAACCTTTCTCTTTCAATGAGATCTTTAAGGTTCCTTCAAACAGGCGCGACACGACACGCGACAAAAAGGCACCGCAAGTCGCGCAACGAGCGGTGCCTTTGTGTCGCACGCGATTATATCGCGTGTCGCGTCTGTTTGTAGGAGCCTTTATGTCGTAGATCGAAAAAGAAACAAGTGATGAGTTTTAACAAAAGGGAGGCATAAGACATGGATGTTGTTGTCGATTGTCCTCTAGATCATCATACTATCAATTTTTAACACTTGGGCAGATTAGGCAGTTAAGAGCGCTATCACAAGTTTTTCTTGTTTAGAGCGTTTGACTCGAGTTTTGATTTGTGATTATGGTTTAACTAAAGTCACAATAGTAAAAAAAATACATGCCCGAGAAAGTTTAATTCCTTCTTTTGGGAGCGCATTCAATAAATATTTCAGTTTGTTTACATAAATCAGTAAAAAACTTGTTCCTGCAAAGGCTGTTTCATAAAAATTTAATTTCGGGCATCTCGCGATGCTCTGTTACATCGAAGATATAATAGTTTAATAATTTATAAAAATGTCCACGGTACAACTGTATCTTCTACTTTGGTATGCATACATCAATTTATTATGTTTAATACAGTAATAAACCAAAAATAATTCCGTAAAACAGAGAGTTAATGATATTTTTTCAGCCGAAATGATATTTTTTATCTCTGAATATTTAATAGAAATTCAAACAAAAAGTGTTTAATAACTAAGGTTACTTTGTCACCTTGCTTGAAAAAAAAAATACTCTATTTTGAAGTAAAATAATATTTTTAAGCAATTGTTTTATGCAATGCTTTTTTATCAATATAAATCTCGGGATGCACGGTCTTAGCTTTAGTCCGCGCCGAGCGCTTTCAGAGGGAGGACGTAGCGCTCACTCGCTGCTGCCGTCACGTGATCTCTTTCGACAATTCGCCACGAATAAAAAGCGACCAACACTTGTTGATACAAGTGAGTTTTTTTTTTTAATTAGTTATGTTCTGATTGTAATGTATATAATATAATTATTTTCCTATGATGTTCCAACGCGAATATAATTATAGAAAAAAAACATACGTAAATATAGTTGTTGTTTTTAATTTTTCTGACTTTTTTATTTATTGTCATCTCCAACTTTAATTTAATTAATTATTTTCAGACAAATAACACACAATAACAATAATGGGCAAAATAGAAAAAAATAGAACTTTTGGTGCTGTCAAAATAAAAAAAAAGGTTTTGGCCGATAATTTGAAACGCGCAAGAGAAGCTCAGCGGTAAGAATTTTATGAGGAGTGCGTGCTTCCTGAAATCATAGATTCGAGGAAAGCACGGTCTATGCCGCTTCGGAGAATATTATTTTAATTATTTTACAATTATTATACTGGTTTTTTATGGTTCCGTACCTTAAGGGTGCCAACGGGACCCTATTACTAAGGCTCCGATGTCCGACCGTCCGTCTGTCTGCTAGTGTCTCATGAACCGTTACAAGTTCACAGTTGTAATTTTTAATTTTAATAAAACGACTTTTGATTTGTCTTTTTTATTTTCTTTTGACTTTTTTGACGTGACAACGTCTAATAAATCGATGAAGCTGGCTGCACACACGAAAAAAACATGACTCATGTAGCGTTACCTCGCGGCCTTGCTCTGCTGTAGCGTTGTACGCCATGGCGGCTTGAAGTGCAAGCGAGAGCGCGGAACGAGCGATGAGAGACTGATGATGTCGAACGCTGCCGAATCGGCCTCCGCGTTCGGCAATTTCATTAATGTTTTGTTATGACGTTGTCACGTTAAACTATCGTCCGTAAACCGACTTTACAGACAACCGATTTTTATCCAAACTGTAGAAACAACATCACATTGCATTTATTTCTATAAATAAGTACTAAAATGTCTTCCTACCTGCTAAATAAATTACATAATATATTAAACTTCGTAAAAAAGTAGGTACAAAAAGTATTTATAAAAGTAGCACAAAAGTATTTGTAAGTAATGTTAGAGGCTGGCAACGCGCAAGTAATGCAGCTGCAGCAAAAATAAGGTAATGTTACTTTTCTCGTGAAAATGTTACTTTTTGAGCTCTCTCATGTTACATTTGACTATCTGTCACTCGCAACACTGCTTTAGGCTGCGGTAACTACACACCATCAAGCGGGCCGTATGCTAGTTTGTCACTTTAGTGGTGGTGGTGGTGGTGTGGTGTTTATTTGCAATGTGCGTTTTTGTTTGTGCAGAATAAACAAATTTTCTTTCTTTTTTCTTTATAAAATAAAAATTAAAAGTGAAGTAAATTTGTATGACCCTATTGTAACTCAAACCGTTGTAGGTAACACTCATCGGTACAAATAATATTTCATGAACTATAATAACAGTAATTTAATTCATTTTGAAAACGAAGGCTCTTGTTGGTTTGATCCTGGCGTCCGACGCATAGCGGTTTGTATGTGTGCATAGCGTTCTTCCCTAGACGCACACGTGCGCATCTGCTGCCGCGCGCCGTCGAATTTACCTAAAACTGAGCACTTCGGTTTTGTAATAACGCTCTTAAGGATTGCAGATTAGTGTATTATTTCAAAAAGTTGCTGCTAGCTATATGTATAAACCGCCGTGAAACCACCCTTCTTGGTATATCAGTATCTAGTAGCTAACCTCCAAACTTGATATTTAGCTATCATATCCTCGCTTTGCCAAATTTGTCAAGGTATGATGACAGTTGCTTCCTTTACAAATGCAGCAGACATGAATTTGTTTTAAAATTTATAAACAAATGTTAGACACACGTATGCCACTAACTGGAGCTAAATAATGTTAATAGTATTTCGAAGATAACAAAGATACATTGTTTACAGGAAATAAAATATACATGTCCTACAAGAGGTTGAAAAGCCGACTGTAAAATCGTTCTTTTCATGACAAAAATACTTAGGTATATTAATTACAAACATACGTCACTTAAGAAGAACGTCAACCAACACTTGTCGAACAATTCTCGAAAGACAGCTCTTACATATTTATGAAAAGAGCGTTCGATCATAGTAATTCTAAAGAATTTCTAGAAAAAGTGTGCTTAATAAATAATAACCCACTTACTACGTCTTCAAGCGCGACAAGAATCGGTTTCCAGCGCCATGTTTTTACATCATCTTAATTGAAGAAGTATAAAGGAAAATCAGAAGTAACAAGCAAATCTCGTTTATCGGGCTATTTTCAACTTTTTTATGTGGTCATTAAAATTAGTAGGCTGCCTTGCTTTGCTGCAGGCCATACAACTCAGTCATGTCAACAGCTGGAAATCTAGGCAAGCGTGTTTCGTCTTCAATCGCCTGTAATTGCGCAAAAACATCGTACCGACGCTTACTCGTTTTCTCTTACCGATTTGAGTAAAATTCCGAACCTATATTTATGTATGTATAAGATATTTTGATGTCATTAAAGTCATTATAAATGGTTGTTTCTTTACCTCCTTACTAATAAAAGTTGTATAGCGTCTCTATAGTTACACAACACTTTGTCTGCTTCTTTCTAAAGTCAAATTACTGACGACTGAAAGAGAGAAATCGGTGTGTAGCGGTTCATCTGATACAATACAGTACCCGGCGATAAATATTGCACATCGACCTTTGGAAAGAGACAATCGGCTAATTTCGGCTTCGTAGAGCGTTATCTCTGTCGCACGAAATACAAACAGTCAGGTATATATTAGGAGCTGTTAAAACAATTATGATTTGCTTCTTTTGATAATTATTTTTATTCTTTGTATAAAATACAAAAAAGGTAAAGGTCGATGTGCAATATTTATCGCCGGGTACTTGTACGTTTATTAGTAAGGGGATTAGTCATTAGTTCGATGAAAGAAATGAAAAGAAATCAGAGGGTAATTCTCGTAATTTTAAAAACGTTCACAGTCTGATCTCAGTCGCAATCTGTCAGAAATACCTCTAATTTCCCTAAATTTTTGACAAGTTTTTGACATTGACTGTCGCTGAGATGAAATGGCGACTAGATTTTGATAACGGGAATTGGCCTGCAGAATAGAATCCGCAGAATAAAATCTCCGCTGTCTATTATTGTCTTATGAAGGGTAAATACCTATTACAATGTGGATAGATTGATGACCAGCCGGTCGATTCTGTTAAAATCTCACCGAGAAAACCTAGGTGAAGTGAGTTTGTTTTTGCTAGGAATGGACCAATGACATCATTCTCTTTGGAATGGACACTATTGACAGCTCACTCCACGCTCACTTCACCTAAGTTTTCACGCTGAGATTTTTACAGAATCGAACCGCTGAAAAGCCTAAGCTGGGGGATATAAGGCTGGCCTTACAGAGGCTGGCTTGACAGAGGGTGGAAACCAACATTTAGGGAGATAAAGATGAAGAAATTGCCAAAACTGGCATTCAAGTCCGTAGGTGTCACTTTCAAGAAGCTTTGCACATTGTTTAGTTTAATTTTTACTCAGCTTTTCGAGTAGTTATTTTGGTATAGCTCCAAGCGTATGAGATTTATACGAAAAGAAAAAAAAAGTGTCATGTTCAAGGATTTTATCACAACATTGGCAGAGGCACTGACTGGTTTGCTAGTCGAATGGGAACAATAAAAATAACCAGTTCTGCATCCAATTACAATTTGCGAGTTTTTAATATTAAATTGAAAACACCTGTGCGGTAGGTACAATTACCGAGGAATTGCATCAATACAGGTGCGTTTACATTTGGGTAGAGTTATGCCTGATTATTATACATTAATGATCGCTATTGTTTGAATTAAAGGGCTGCTGTATGTTTATTTACCTAAATGGCAGCATTGCACAACATCTGTTACGTTATAGAAGAAGACAGTCTATAATGAACTACTCTCCTAATGTACAATTAGGGAAATTATTTGTTAAGCAAATTGACACCCTTTGTTAATGTGTCGTGTTATAGCCATTTCATACAACTGTAATGACAGTTGCGATTTGAATATAAGTACTGACAATTTAAGTTGGTACCTATTTACTATACTTAACAATAAGCCCTCACTTAACTTAAGGTAAAGCATACATACATACGCATATATATAAACTAACGCCTTCTTCTAGGGTTACCTAGATAGAAACTTCAGAACGCCACCTTCTATGATCCTTACATAACTACTCCTTTTGCTTCGTTTAAGTAAATACATCTGAAGGCCAATTCACGTTCAAAATCTAGTCGCAATGTCATCTCAGCGACAATCAATGTCAAAAACTTGTCAAAAATTTAGGGAAATTAGAGGTATTTTTGACAGCTTGAGACTGAGATCAGACTGAACGTTTTTAAAATTACGAGAATAGCCCCTCTGGTCATACACGCACGCCCACGCCAGTAGCGAGTACTACGAACCTGCAGTGCGATTCTGTAACTATCTCACCGTGAAAACTTAGGTGAAGTGAGCGTGGAGTGAGCTGTCGATAGTGTCAATTCCTAGCAAACACAAACTCACTTCACCTAAGTTTTCACGGTGAGATTTTTACAGAATCGACCGGCTGACTTTGCTGAATAACATAGCCTAAAGCTATTATATAGGTGTTCCAAGTTATAATACGCTAAAGTACACTCCAAAATAGTTTTTATCATCGTAATTATCTAGTAACGCACCCAGAAGATTTTTCAATGGCATATGGATTTTCTCTATATATTTAAAACGAACATTTATATTATACATGGTTGCAGGGACATCGACGCGCAACCGCGGTTACCATGCATTCAGTACGCGATTCTGAAACCCCCGCATTTCAGTTTGCGAGTCGATATCTGCCACCCTGTATCTAACTTTTACCCGCGGCTTCGACAGCATGCAGGTCGGAAATTATCCCACGGGAACGCACTACTGGGATAAAAAGTATGTCCTAATTCAGGTCATGTTCCCTAATCAGCGAAACCCCATAAAAAATTCTTCGCTACGGGTCTAGGAGGTCTGTTTCATCTGTTTGCGCACTGGTTATCATTTTTTCCTGTATAAGTGTGGATGTATGATTTATATTATAGTGCCAATGTAAATACTTCTTAAGCAACATACTCAATCGGACAGATATTCTTCTGTTTTTGTAACAAGTACTTCACTACATTACTCGGTAAATTAGCATTGTTTGCCATACTGTACCCTATTGTTACTTGATCGTAAATTATTTAGTCACACATTGTGAGTTTTTAAAGACATGTCTGGCTAAATAGGGTTTTTCTTTTAAAGTATTCATGCTACGTAATTTTGTGTAGGTAAATTTTTTGACGCTACATCTTCCGGTACGCGGTCGCTACTCCAGAACCTTTCGGCCCCATCGGCCATTTGTTTTGCGAGCAATATGCCCTGCCCACTGCCACTTAAGTACCGAAGACGTAGCGTTGAAAGGCCTCCCACAAGGTGGCCCGACGACCTTGTGAAGGGCGCAGGAACCCGCTGGATGCGAGAAGCACAGAACCGGTCGAAGTGGAGGTGCTTGGGGGAGGCCTATGTCCAGCAGTGGACGTCTTTCGGCTGAAATGATGATGATGAATGAATTTTTTGAAAAATTTAAAAATATTCGGGTGACCTAGAGGTCACCCGAATATTTTTAACATGCTTTAATTATTTACTATTACCACTTACATTTGCATTAATAGGTGGGAACCAATACAACAATGAAGTCATAATTTCCGCACTTAGAGGTCACCCAAAATCAATTAAACACCACCTGTGCTTATGATGATAATTATGTTTGCGGATGAATGGAGTAAAGTTATGTATGTCTGGTGTTCTCTAAGAGAAAGTATGCAAGCCATGTTAGTTTTAAATTAAACTATAATATTTAACATAATTATTGTCAACGTAATAATTGTTTCTATGTTTATTAATGTAATCGGTATTGTACTGTTTTTTGAATACAACTATACGATACTACATACTAAGATTAATATGTACAAGAATATAACAAAGGAGGGGAAACACTCGTAGGATATCAAAGATTTCGTTTCCATCACTGTGAATAGGAAAAGTCCCCAAACAAATCACACTGATATTATAAATTATGGTTACAGTTTGTGCGGCGATGTCCCTGCCACTCTGTACACTAGAAAATTTTATACTTTTATACAATACTAGCTGCGCCATACGGTTTTACCTGCATAAGTTTCGATCCCGTGGGAATATCGGGATAAAAAGTAGCTATGTGTTAATGCAAGGTATCTGCTACCTCCGTACCAAATTTTATCAAAATTGGTCCAGCCGTTTGAGCGTGAAGAAGTAACAAACATACACACTCACTCACAAACTTTCGCCTTTATAATGTTAGTGTGAAGTTGTGATGTAGGTAAAATACATAGACATACGACATTATGTAACTTTTGCTTTACTTTTTCTAGTTCGTAATTTTTTTTAAATTTTTTATTACCTTACATGTTAACTATTTTCAATAGTGTGTAAACTATTTACAATAGTTTACATGTGTTTTTATAATTCCAATAGTAATTATTCAGCCGTTGCTAGTTAGTTCTAAAAATAATTATGAGTAAGTCATACAAAAATGTGACTACACAGTATGGGCCGTTAATATTTTTATGATAAAGATAACAGTTATGCGACTGTATTTGCGTCAAATTATTTATATATTCGTAAATAAATTAGTTTTAGCATGAATATTTGCATGTAAACCTGTTAATAAATCCTTGATATACAAGAAGATTTCCACACTAACACTTTTGCTATTGATTGTACCTTTTCTCATTTTGATAGTAACGTGGGACGACTTGCAGAATGAAAATATGATTTATTTTAATTTTCTGCAAGTCGTCCTAAATGGGCCATAGGTATACAGGCCGAGTTAATGAATTACAGTACCCGGCGATAAATATTGCACATCGACCTTTGGAAATTGGTGTATTTTATACAAAGAATTAAAATAATTATCAAAAGAAGCAAATCATAATTGTTTTAACAGCTCCTAATAGATACCGGACTGTTTGTATTTCGTGCGACAGAGATAACGCTCTACGAAGCCGAAATTAAAGCCGATTGTCTCTTTCCAAAGGTCGATGTGCAATATTTATCGCCGGGTACTGTACTCAGGTAGATATTGCAGTTTTTTATGAAACAACAGATTTTTTTTGTCAGACAAAAAATATCTAAGATACGCTAGGCTGTTGTGCTGAATGTGCTGAATTCATGGTAACAGTTTGCGCTTCGATATCCTTCCACCCTGTAAACTTAATATACGAAAATAAATACAAACCACTTATTATAAACTAGCTTCTGCCTACGAATTTGTCCGTGTGTTTTAACATAACTAGCACTCGGCGAAAGCCTAGCTTTTTATGAGAAAACGAATTTTTAAAATGCGTTTAGTAGTTTCGGAGATAACTTCCTATCTCCAAACTTACAAAGGGGTAATGACCCGTTTATAATATTAGTGTAGATGAAATAGGACCAAAAATTTTAAAAACGCAACCTAAACCCAATTATATGGCCATTCATTATGAAGAAGAAGTATCTTTCATAACATCTTAATTATTATGTAAAATATGACCATTTCGATATATACTCCCGCCTACATTCTTGACTTATTGTCTTAAGAATCATTCGACACACATGCATATAATTATCGAGTTATTGTTTGATTTTGCACATTCTGTATTTAGACAAGACAGGTCTACCTTCAGACATCGTGACACACAGACCTATTATTTTTTATTCCAAAGATTAACAGGTATTTTCTAACTTTGGCCTATTGGAATTCATCGGCCATGGCTTAGAAAAAACAATAACCAATTAAGGAGTCTTGTTCCTATTACAAGGATTTATTTCATAACTAGCTGTGCCCCACGGCTTCAGTCGCTATGCTTATTCCTTCGAATATCGGGATAAAAAGTAGCCTACATGTTAATCCAGGGTGTTAATCCAGGGTTCTACATCCATACACAATTTTATCAAAATTGGTCCAGCCGTTTGAACGTAAAGAAGTAACAAACATAAACACACCCACACACTCACAAACTTTCGCCTTTATAATATTATTGTGATAAATGTGATTTAATTATATATACATTATTGTACACCAGAAAATATATTTAACATTATAAAACATACAATGGGCGGGTTAGGTATGCGGATTTCGTGCCGGTTTTGCTTCTGCCCTGAAAACGTCCAACGGCGTTGCGGCAGACCCAGGCGTAGACAGAGAGACGAGCTTGACGCATATAGCCAGGATTGGTTCATGCACACGAGTATCAAAAGAAATTTTTCAACATACGAGGGATAAATAAAAAAAAAACAGTGGCACTCCGGGAGTGCCAACAGAAGTGAAAACAAAACTTTGCCATCACTCTCTGACATATCGGATAACTATACATTAAAGCCGAGTGCCTCACATCAGCCGAACACATCCGAAACGAGTATTTTTTTAATCGTCTTATAAACAAAACACGCGCGTCGTCGCAGTGACGCGAGTTCAATGGTTTTTTCCCATATAAAAAAAAGCCATACGCGTCTAAAGAAGTTTCCACTACAAACTTTTTTTTTTTTAACCCTTGATGGCAACGGTTTTTCTCAATGCATTATCCACTGGTCCGCACTGTGCCCGCTTGGTGGGTTACAGTCCACTCCCTGTTACGGAGAGAAGGTCTGACTCCCAGCAGACATTATTGATGGATTAGTACGCAAATAAGTACAAGACGCTTTGAATAAATAAATACCTCTTTACTAAATCCTTAACCAATTTTACCTACAGTTTCTCAAAGAGACCAGCAAGAATTTACGACTTAAGGCTCGTACACACAGGCGCGACGCGACACGCGACACAAAGGCACCGCAAGTCGCGCAACGAGCGGTGCCTTTGTGTCGCGCGCGATTCGTGTCGCGCGTCGCGCCTGTTTGTAGGAGCCTTTAAATGTAAATGAAAACAAATACCTACACGTCTTTATAACGAAGAAAATGTTCAGCATAAACCTATATATACCAAGAAATGTTTTGATCGTTTGGACATTAAGTACTTGGTTGTTAGCTTTCATAGTTTTCTAATACCGTTATAAAACGTTATGACCAATAAATATGTACTAGATACCTAGTTCTGGGCGTAAATTCTGGTGCATAGCTGCTAACTGAATAGTCTTAATTAGGTTGCTTATTGTTAACGCATAACTTCTAATATGCGAAGAGAAATCAGAAACTTAGACGGTATTTAAAGGCTGGTTTTCAAGCATTAGTATAGTTATTTATAGTAATCACACCACACCACACTACAGCATACCACACTACACCACACCACACTACACCACACCACTCTGTGACTCACACACTAACTATGAAGATATTATATTCATATTATGAACATTCACGAAGTCAATAAATCCAAGAAACAATTTTCTTTGTAGGTAACTGGCTTTTTCCTAAATACCTACACGTCTTTATAACGAAGAAAATGCAACGTAATGTAATGTATGTAGGGTTTTTTTTACAGTTGATTTTACTAAACAGTACCTACAGCTGTGTTAATTCATCAAGTACGAAAAATTAACCTATCAAATATCTACTTATAAAAAAACTAATATTTCTTCGAGTCGCAGACAAGTCAACCACTAACCAATCTTAAAGTGAAGAGAACCGAAATTGCTTAACAAACCTACGCGAAAATATCTCCAGTACTTAGGTTCATCATAATAATTAGATAATGCGAGCTTACGATACGCAGTAACCTCAACTTGCAAGACGAGATGCCTGTGCGCAACGGGGAAGGTAGCGGGCTTCTAAAGGAAAATGCACATTAATCATTAGCTGTAGGTGAACATTTTCCAATGACGGTTTTCCAATTTCAATTCCAATGAAAATTTACGACACCAGTTGGCACCACTGTGACAAGAGGTCTTCCAATATAAAATATATGATGACGTTCATCATTCGATTCATTCATTCGTTCATCATTCAGTCATGACTAAAGAAAATATAGGCTCTTTGACAGATGCCTGGACTTGAGGTGTCAGTGCTGCCACCTAGCGAACGTCATTTCAGAAAACCCTCATTTTTTGTGCAACGTCACTGAACCACGGCCAGCTTGAATACTTCAGCCGGCCGGCTGTATAGATCTCACCGCCAAAACTTAAGTGAAATAGCTTGAAGTGAGCTGTCACTCCATCTGATGCTAGGGATTGACACCATTGACAGCTCACTTTATCTAAGTTTTTCACGGTCAGATTATTACAGAATAGATCGGCTGTTGCTGAAAATATGTCTATTATGAGCGTTTACGCCGTACGGCATTTCATACAAACGGTTTCAACCCCAAACGGCTCCAAAATATAATTTCCGATTAGGTTATTATATTTTCGCCACTTGAGGTTTAATTTACAAACAAATATACATTTGTGCCGAAACATAAAGGCAAAGTCACTAGGTAAAGTTTACAAAATACAAGAAAACGAACAAAAAATGCATACACACAAATCGGTATGAAAAGTTCTTTGTAATGTACAGAATCGAAGTTCGTTCTGTAAGTCCGTAAGGACCTTTGGACGGTTGTGGTTTCATGTGCAATGACTTTGGTGTGCGCTATGCCTAATAAGGTACCACCGGACATGGCTAGGGATTGCATTATCTAAGCCTGGCATATCTATACGTTAGGAGAATCACTATCAGATGATACAGTTATATCTCTGAGTGTAATTAAATCTCGTAGAGTTTCTTTATGCGTTCTGGTTTTCGCCCCTAAAATGATGCTTATGACTTTTGGTTTTTATTTATTTATTTAACCATTTATGTACAGACGCCAGCACACCAAGCTACTACAATCTGTCAAATTTCTTTAATAGATTTTCAACTTTATCGCTAAAGCATAAGGTTCAAAGTCGATTGGGAAAATTTGAAAGTTTCGGGTAGCTTGATGTGCTTGGCGTCTGTACAAAATAAATAAACAGGCAAGAAGACAAGAACAGAAACTTAGGTACAAAGGTGATGTTGTTTTCTAAATAGATCTCTGCGAGCATACGATAGGAAAGTAGATATGATACAGACAGCGTGTGTAATAGTAAATAAAAGAGAAAATAAAATACATAAAATCAAAAACAATTCACTTTATAAAATAAATATGAGAATATTCATACATGCATACATAGTGTCGGTGTCTTTCATGTGCTAGTGGTAGGAATACGATTTTGCAATAACCCAAACACCAAATTCAATTTTTTAAGCTTTGAATCTACCAAAGAAATAGAACCACCAACCACCACAATACTTTCTCACATGACCCGCGTTTCACAAAACCACAACACGCTAACTTCTTCTATTTGCCTACTACAAAAGCATCTTTAAATTATGCCTCAGGTTAAAAATTTAGCAGTTTGCTTTATCCAACACCTAACTCGAACGTTGCGGATAACGCATTCGTAGGTATTTCCTTCTGTTTATAAATTCACCGTGGGAAACTGTGCACAAGCGACCGACTTCCATATGTATACAATTATAACACGCAACGACACAGTGTGAACACGGCGAAGGCGTCATAACAACGAAGCTGCGAGGGTTAGTAGGGGTTCAAGAATAGAGATACTTCAGAGACTACGCTTCTTATAAGCGTCCTACTACATCAAGTGTTTGCGATGTTGACGTGATTGGCCAATCGCGGTGCGAAGCGGCTCGACGTCACATCATCGGTGAATTGTCTGTATAATATTGGTCATGCACAATGTAGTTGTAAGTTTTACAAATAAATTAATAAAAATTTTAAACCTATTAATTGAGTTTATACCAAATACATACCGTGCTATACGTTTGCTACTGTTTTTTTCTTACGTTGACTACCTCGCCTAACATTATGCAATGATGATGTCAACGATGCACGCCAGCCTAGAAGTTATCTGTTCACTGATTCATATTATAAATTAACACCTTGCGGGACACTAAACGCCTCCAGATGTGATAACAATACAACTTCTATTGTGTCTCGTTCAGTAAGTGTCTTCAATGGGTTTATTACCAATAAATTGGTGCATCTTCGGAACCACATTGTATAAAGTTTTGGTCTCTGTTACAAATTTACTCGGTGGTAAAGGTGTGCATTAGGAAAACGAGTGCGGCCTATTGACTTACAAAATTATATAAGAAAGAAAAACTTTATGATAGGTGTTACAGTGGGAAATGTACTATGTAAGTTTTTATTCGGCTTACCACATAATTATTTTCTCATGGTGTCGTGAACATGTATGTTGAGCATGGAAATGTATTACTTATACCTGTTTGTAGTTTGTTGCACCATAAATTAAAATACTGAGTGGTAGGGACATCGACCATTACCATGGATTCAGTAAGAAGGACTTACATGATTCTGGACACCCTTGCGTTGAAATTTTTCTTCGGTTATTTAAACAAACATCTGAAAAAAGTTCAATATAGGTACGTGCTCAAAATTTATGGTAACAGCAATTTTTTTTTTAACCTATTAAAAATTATCCCTTATAATCCCTGCTAGCCTGTATAAACATGGGTGGCTAACCCTTTTGGTAAAACAGGCGTGACCCTCTTATGTTCATAATCAGCCTAAAATGTCCCCACTGCTGGGACACAGGCCTCCTCTCAGTAAGATGGAATGTGCCATAATCCACCACGCGGGCCCAGTGTGTGTTGGTAGATCGATTATATTATGTGTAATTGTTAAACTTAGTTGACATAACTTTCATAATATTTTATTATATTATTTTAGAAGATAACTTTGGGTAGTTTTTCTCAAATCATTTATTTGAATGAATTAACCCGTGAAAGCGCTCACTGCAGCTGCATTATTATCTTAACAAGCGTTGTCATTGATTCCAAGCCTTCCAAATTCCGCAACGTTATGATCCGTAGAGAAACCAGCTTCTAACATTTACGTAATGAACATTTTGTACCAAAACTGTGTTAATAGTTTATTCCAAATACTATAATACAGATTTTCTATATTTTTAGACTTGCATATCACCTGGTGTTAGGTGAGTATTCGTCATAGTGTCACTTTTATTTCGATATTTGTTTTTATATCGGCACCTTGTTTTTTTTTATTATATTTTAATCATGTGGGTAATCATCTAATATTGTACTTTTGTGTGTTGTGCTGTCTTTTTGTGTGCGCCAAATAAAATAAATAGTTTATCTATCTATCTATCTATAAAGTTTTTATTACCGACTAGCTTCTGTCTGCGCGACTTTCGCGTGGATTCTCGTACTATGCCCTAAAACAGTAGCTCTTTATCAATAAAATTATTTTTGAAATCGGATCAGTAGTTCCGAACATAACCCCTACAAACAAATTTTACCTTTTTATAATAATTATGAGTATAATAATAATAATAAGTATTAGGGTGATCAACTGATCATAGACGGTCTTAATCTAAACTACAAGGCGTCTTGCAACTCTTGCAAGGGCGTGCTCTTAGCCCGTTTGCATCGACTGGCATCAAAGTTCAGTTCGTCTGTCTACACTCTAAGTATGACGTAGACCTGACGTAGCACCCATTCGGCAGTTGCGTCAGACGGCGCGATCACAATAGCTGTGAAAGTATACTAGAAAGTGCAAGTCCACTGTCTCACGTACACATTATATCAGACGGGGATTTACATAACAATTACACTTTTGTGGGTAACTGGAGCGATATTATGGCTATACTTAGCGCTTCTAGTGATTAAGGTCAGTGAGTTTTACCGTTTTGCGTATTGACCACAGTCGTGCTTAGTCTTACCAAAACTTATAAATTATTAATGAATTTCACAACTTTATTTATGACACCACGTAGCATACTCGACAACCTTGCTTCTCGTTCGATAGCGGATATTTTAATTTGTTATTATGTAATATTTGGTTAATTAATAAATTGGATACATCTAAACGATAACGAATCTGAAATTTCTATGCAAAAATATAAAAAATTTGGGTAATAAAAAAATGACATTGAAACATATAAGACTAGATACTAACATAATTGTTAATATTAAGTATGTAAAAATAAAATCGGATATAACGATGTCTACCAGATTTCACTTGGCATTCATTAAGATGTCGCTTCCGTATCACCTGAAGAGACAACGTATTGAGCACTTAGGCGAATTAGATTCTTTTGTATTCGATTTCCATGGCCTAGACAAAAAGCCAAATAAAAACTCGAGTTCCGTATGGCCTAATAACTATTTCGATTATGCCGTAAGAATCGATTGAGAGAAGCGGCTTACGAGTACAATCAAGTGCAAAGTATAACTGTTGTAGTGATGACCTATCAACCTGTCACTGCAGGTTCTACATCCGTTACTTAAAGAATATTACATCATCGTATAATATTCATCATTCATAATAGTTCTCATAATAATGGGTTAGTAGTTACGTTTTACTACATGATTTTACACTCAAAGACACGTTGAAATTCACTAAACAATGTGTGTTTGATTGCTTTATTTAATGACGAAGTAAAACGAGAATGCAAGGATCGTACCCGACGTGAAGATTGAGTTTTTTTTTGTGTATAAACTTAAAATAATAAAAGCAGCTATTTCGCCTGTATGTTGTTTTTTTTGTGTTTGTTACGAGATATCTCCGGCAATGAGGGTTTTCTGAAATTACGTTCGCTAGGTGGCAGCACTGACACGTCAGGTCCAGGCATCTGTCAAAGAGCCTATAATTTTATTATTCTCTTTAGTCATGACTGAATGATGAACGAATGAATGAATCGAATGATGAACGTCATCATATATTTGTAGCGGTATTTTCTCATACCTCTACCTATATTTTATATTCATGGTCGAAATGGAAGACCTCTTGTCAAAGTGGTGCAAACTGGTGTCGTTAATTTTCACGAAAACCCCCATTGTAAAACGATTTCAAAATTATTTTTTTAATAGATAGGGTATTCCTCAGGGGTAGTCCTATATAAATTTTATTATCTTTGCTTGGGTAGTTTTTGAGTTAACTTCAATACGTATTTTTGACACTTACTTTATATTGATGATGTTATAATGATTCATGTCACTGATATTTACAATTTACATAGCAAGTAGTGTTATTCGAATTTGTGTGGAGTAAGTACAACTTAACTAGTACAACGTAAGTACAACTTAAAAGTGAAAAATAAAACACTTTTATAGAAAAAAAAAACAACCGACTTCCAAAAAGACCACAAAGTGAAAAATAACTTCAATTTCGGAACTCGGTGGCAAACAACGAAAATGCAAACCCAACGACTCCGACTTCCTTAATTAAAGTTATTTTTCACTTTACGATGTCTTTTTTGGGAGGCGGTTGTTTTTTTTTTCTTTTATAATTTAGTGGTTAAAAATGTTTAAGATCTGTTTGGACTATCAGATTTCCTATAAGAAAAGTGTACAGATAATTAACACTAATTAATTGGTAAGACTTCCGCAACAAGACCGCAGTATCCAGACAATTATGGCGCCCAATAGGGAATATGCATGATTTTTTTTATTTAAAAAATTAATCCTCATTCATGTAATAAACAGTTTAGTAAAACTGTTTTTCGGATAACTATGAAATTAAAAAAGATATGAGCCATCGAAGATTTGTTTCTATCTCTTTCTCGCAACACGAAATTTAACACGGAGTTTATATGGCCGTAGTGACATGTGACGTCACAGTCTATGTCGGATCTCTCTGTCTAATTGGTGTGTAATCAATAGTTTTAAATGCTCATATCGGCCGTGTTTCTTGGCCGATTTTAATTTTAATTTCACTTTTTTTCATCTCTACTACGGTATTTTCATATTTTGTTAATAAATGCCATGAAAAAAATTCATGCATATTCCCTATTGAAGCCTTAACCTTTACAACGTATAGCGAACTGCATTATCACAATTCCACACGTCGTGTGTACAAGTTTTTGTTCGTTAAAAACATAATGAGTTCATTAATATACTATGCAAAAAAGTTATTATGTTGTATACAATGATATTCCCACAATATTGGGTGTAAGTGAGACGGAGAATTATTATGTTTGTCATGCTTAGTTGATTCGAATTTCGAAGTACTGGACATAGAGGAGGGCAAGTAAATGAACATTATTTTTGAAAATACTAAACGTCAACTTACGGCAAATTTAAACGCAATCAACACGTCTAAATCACTTCAACTTCAACTCTTGATTAATGGCTTCTGTGGAATAAACACCACAATTTTGCCAATTTCACGTACTAAAATCCACTAAATGAAAAAATTAAATCTCTCTGACACGTGTGACAGCTATCGCAACTGCGAAGCCGCCATGTCTCCCAATCACGTCTAAATCACGTTCAAGAGCTGTCAGTGTCAACATTGTTATGGAATATTGTAACTGTCAGCTGTCAGTGTCAATATTCCACAAAATTATTCATTCATGTACAGTGGAGTCATTTTAATAGGTAACATTTGACGTCTGTCAGTTTTGTCCTCATAGTGAGGTGACCTGCTTATAAACATCGATTAAAGTGAATGAATCGATACGGACTTGAAACATATGCGAATTTTAAAAATCATCAGGCGAATCCCTGTCCCATTATTATTATTTTTTTCGTAAATTTAAGGAGCAAAATAAGACAAGTACACAATTTAACAAAAAAATTGCATTTATTCAGTTGAACTATCAGAACTGTTAAAAGTATTGTCATCTTCATCACTGCTGTCAGCACTCAGAGATATTATTAATTCATTTTCAATAATATTGTCTATTCTCACATCTCGTTCAAAATCTTGTAAAATTATTTTCTTTGTTTTCTCTACGACTTTTTTCCAGTCTTCTGTAGTGACTTCTGCACACGCAGTTTGTAGCAGAGACATCATTTTAGCAGTACTGAAGGGTGGTTCAGTATTGTTCCGCGCTGCATAACCCTTTATTTGTGCCCAAATAAGCTCGATGGCGTTATACTGGCAATGGTAGGGAGGCAATCGAATAACTTCGTGTCCATGCTCTAGGGCTAGTTCATCGATTACATAGCGGAGCTTGGACGGCTTAGTTGCTTTTACTAGATTTAACAACTCAACTTTTAATAAAGTTGGACTTGCATCCACACCATTTCTTACCAGCCACGAGACAATTTCTTGCTTTTTATTTGCTTGAGTTGGTGGTTTATCAACTTGTACAGAATGATACGGTGCATTGTCCATTATAATTTTCGATGGGTTTTCTAAGCTGACTAGCAGCTTCTCAAACCACTCTTTAAAAACCTCAAAGTTTATTTCCTCATGGTAATCACTTGTAGTTTTAGAGGCGAATGCGAGGAGGCAGTTTTTCTATTTCATTATTTTTTGTATTTTTATACCTAGTTAGTTAAAAGAATAATAAATAATTTTTTTATTATAATCACAACGTGGTTATTAATTTATGGTGATATTTCTTCACAAGTCATCATTGCATTCGATTCTACTTATCAGCTTTCGATTTTTAGAGTAACATCCCTAGTGTTTAAAAAGAAAAATGGTTAACTGACGTAACCTTGTAACGACGTTCAGTTCTTTAGATCAGAAATTGTTTATTATGTTTAGAATGGTTTATTAATGAAAGCAAATCGTAAAATTACTCGTATCGGTCATTATTACAATAAATATGTAATCGTAATTGAAAAAAGGTAAGCAATTGTGCAGTTCTAACAAAACAAAAAAATATGTTATTTTATGCCCGCCGTTACAAGGTTACGTTGTTGAATATTTGATGAATTGTCAAATGTTACCTATTAAAATGACTCCACTTTAAGACTCATTCATTGAAACTGTGGACTTGTGGGTATGCAAGACTACAGTTTCAATGAAAATTATATGTGAACGCTCACACTGCAGTGTATTATCATCAGTGATCGGAGTTGGTAGATTGAACTGGGGTCATTGATCCGAAACGTATATATTACTATGGACATTGCTCCGGAATTGGTGGTAGACAGAATTTCATTAGTTAGCCGAAATTTATATCTATCTATAAAAGATCTAGCCATAAAAGGCTAAAAATAAAAAATAAATATTAAAGCTTCGATCGGAATTCGATTGTTTTTATTATTCAACAGATAAATAATGAATTAATTTAGTTTTGATATCTTCCTTTAAATTTTGAATTGAGTAGTAATAATATCACTACCAACATTAACAATATTTAATTGAATCCGGAAATACCGGAATTACTTTCCGGAAAAATGGCTTATCCATGTTATTCTTTCTGTGTGCATTTATGATACAAGTACCAAAAATCAATCTACCTAGTCCGATCACTGATTATCATATACCTACAACAACTGTATGTGCCTTTGAGACTTTGAAAATAGAAAGTAGTTTATTCCAAATTATTAATCTAGGTTAGCAGCGTTATTGTGCAAACATAATATGCTTAACTAATGTCTAATGATTTTTAAGTTTTACTTCTATGTAGCTTGGTTATGTCGGTGAATTTCAATGAATGACTCATCATCTGCCTAGCCTTTTCCCAACTATGTTGGGGTCGGCCGCCAGTCTAACCGGATGCAGCTAAATACCAGTATTTTACATGGAGCGACTGCTTATCTGACCTACACAACCCAGTTACTGGGTAATACAATACCCCTTGGTAAGACTGGTTGACAGACTTTCGGGCTTCAGACTACCCGTAACGACTGTTAAAGGTCGACGAATGACAGCTGGGACCAACGGCTTAGCGTGCTTTCCGAGGCACGGAGTCGGAGGGGTCTCAGTATGTAAAGATGGTCACCCATCCACAGACCAACTGCGGCAAGCGTAACTAAACCTGATAGATCAACCTGTGCGGCTGTTATTATTTAGCCACTGGCCCTTCGACTCGACGACCTCGACTGATTAAAGCAAATATTTACAATAATACGACCCATAAAAAACAGTTTACCAAGATTTAATTAAAAGATGCTAATGTGGAGTTTTTTTTAAACATGATTATGGTGATTTTTTCTAAAAATAATCACCAGTTTGATTGGATAACTTATATAACAGTATGTCACAAAGGTCTATCAAGCTTGAATAAAAAAATCAACAAAAGCCGGTTACGCAATCCTCGATACGAACACGATATTTAAATAAGTCGATTGTCACGACTCGTAATGTAGAATGTAGTCAATGTAGACTGTCTTTTTGTTGATATTATCAATAGTAGGTACGGTCAGCAACAATTGTCGATTAACACTTCAGTTTTTTTTAATCTCAGTTATTGAGCAAAATATTAACACTTCAGTTTTTTTAAATCTCAGTTATTGAGCAAAATATTTGTTCAAAATTGCATTGTACTTCTGCTGCAATTTTGAACAAATAGTTTGCTCAATAACCGAGGTTAAAAAACTGAAGTGTTAATCAACTTTTATTGCTGACCGTACCCTAAGATTACATAATTCTTTAATCTGAGTATTCTAAATTGAGTATTCTATAACCTATTTAATGTTGGGGGAGGTCCTGACTGCCTACATAGGTTACTTATATGGTGTACATAATGAAGAGTATTCTATTCTATGCAGTAGGCCACGACCGATCTGAACGCCCCTTTTCAAGTACATTCGGCTTGAGTGACTAGACTAGTAAAAGTATTTCATTGTATTGTAATGAACTAAGTGTAAACTCTGTCAATATCTGTATAAGCAGGTTGTACCTACTTACATCCTATAAATATTTCATTTTAATATTTTTAGTTAGAAATCGCACGAGAGATAAAGAATAAAATAGACACATATAGGGTGTACCAGAAAGGTGTCGTCTAATTTAAGGGTGTGGTAGGTACCTACAGACCATCAAACTAACAACTTTCTCCATGGGACCAACCACCATCAAACTTTCGTAATTGCGAAAAATAAAATGGCGTCCCATACATCTGGGTCGAACGGGTAGCTTGAACAGGTAAGCATTGAATTTTTGTACGAGACAGTTTGTTTTGTATTGTAACACACAATTTTATAAGATTTTAAAATAGAAATAAAAACAATACTGTTATTTGTATACCGATTCCATTAAGTGACAATATGACAAAGTTATTCGTTTATACACGTGGGAATCAGGAAGGAAGGTTGCACAACAGCCGCATGCTGCTTATTTATAATCTGATAGTGTTCTCTTCCGCAGCTAGTTAGTATACCTATCATAACTTTATCAAATTGCAATCTACGTTCCCTCACAATCATAGAATTCGCTTTATGGCGTGTAAATACAACGTGAGAATGTATGTACTGTAAAAAACCGGCCAAGAGCGTGTCGGGCCACGCTCAGTGTAGGGTTCCGTAGTTTCCCGTCCGTCACAATAAGTGTTCCCACTTATGAGTTTAAATGTGGGTATCCATTATGTTCGCGTAATAATCGTAGTCGATCATAGATCTTAAAATATTGGGATTCGATTTTAATAATTCTTTTTTTGTTTTTGTTTGAAAAAAGATACGTTCAGGATAATAAAATATGTAAACGAAGTTAAAAAAATGCTTGCATATACGATTATACTACAAACTTCGTCCAGAAATAATTTTGTACAACTTTTTGTCTTTTTTGTACAAAAACTGTTGCTTCCATCAAGTTCAAAATAATTTTCCTAGAAAGTCCTCATAAAGTTCTACTTTTCAGATTTTTTTCATATTTTCTAAACTTATGGTTCAAAAGTTAGAGGGGGGGGGACACATTGTTTTTTACTTTTGGAGCGATTTTTTCCGAAATTATTGACATTATCAAAAAATGATTTTAGTAAACCCCTATTCATTTTTAAATACCTTTCCAACAATATATCACACGTAAGGGTTGAAATTTAAAAAAAAAACACTTTCCACTTTACATATAGGGGGGCTACCCTAATAAAACATTTTTTTCCAATTTTTATTTTACCACTTTGTCGGCGTGATTGATATACATATTGGTACCAAATTTCAGCTTTCTAGTGCTAACGGTCACAGAGATTAAGCGAGGACGGACAGACGGACAGACAGACATGGCGAAACTATAAGGGTTCCTAGTTGACTACGGAACCCTAAAAGTAGTTGACTTATCTCTTAAGGGGCAAGCTTTGCCTGTTTTCTGGAGTTAGAAGCTATCTGCAGTTAGAAAAGTAATTAAACGCTTCAACGTCCTAGGATTAACTTAAGATAAACGAAACATGAATGCAGTGGATTCCGAGAAATAATTTTTTTGATAACGGCCTATGGCCTTCGATCAGCAGACTAATTTAAACGAAGGCAGCTGATGACGTGTCATTTTAATTACATAAACTAATAATGCAAAAAAGGCAATACGGAAATAACGACTGTTTATATTTCAATTTTGTACACCGCAAATCGGTTATGATTTCACGAGGTCAACTCTTATCCAATCGATCATAACAAACATTGGGAATCTCAGCTTTCTAATTGCACAAATGGCAAAGATCAGGACAACTTGACAAATTGCTTGAAGGAAATTACTTTGATTTACATCTACGTATGTGTAATCTGTGGTCAGGGTCTTTAATTTAAGGTTCCGCATGAAATGTAAATGATATCTCGGATGTTTGGAGCCGGTTTGTTTGTTTATAATGTTGATAGCCGTAATGGTTTGCAACTACCGAGTCACAGCTTCCTTCCTATGGAGTTCAAAGACGTTAGTTACGAAATGCGTAACAAATTGCCTGGAAAACTCTTCATAGCGGAATTGGAATCCAAACGCTCTGTACCTATAAAATAGCAGTTAGACATATCCAACACCATTTTGTTGCTCCACTTCTTCTTCCTAGCTAAAAACTTGGAAGTGGTGAAGGGCGGGCATTTTAGGGAACTGTCTTATGTAATTTTGAGCAAATAGTGCGGATTCTGAGCCTAGTTTTAATAAATGACTTTTGATTTTGATGTTGACTCAATGCATTGCAGTCCGCGATATGAAATTAAAGCCTTAATCTCATCAAAACATCAAGCCAAATCTCATCGAAAATATCGTCATCTTTCATTTTTGGTCAGGGGTTACAAACCTGACTTGCCGTTTCATTTCAAGCATAAAATCTCCTGTAAGGTTATGCTATATATGTATCTATAAATTATTGAACCATTTTATACTTAAAATAACTATGTATTTCATCATTTATTATTTCTACGGAACCTTCCCGTACTAAGTGGGTAAGTAGATATATAACCGGATACTTGAAATGCTTTTTATATGTGTTAATATTGAATTTATAATGAAACTGAGACTGCTAAATCCGTGAGTTATGTTACGAAACTTTGTTCAAATAATTATTGGCAGTAGATTGATGTCGTACAATTATCAGATATGATTATATTTTTATTAGGCCGTTGCTTTTTTTTTTATCGTATTTTTATCTGTTGTTGTTAGCTTCGGCTTGTATTTATATTTATAACATAACACTGTTATGCAAAGATGTTAACAAAAAACATGCACGTTAAAATTAGGTGTAAGAAAAATTTGAGATGATTTTCCCTGTTTAGTATAATAATGTATAGATAGCCTTAAATTACCATAAAATAAGGGTCCACAGGGCCAGGGTTGCAGGGACATCGATGAGTCATCAATGTGGTCATCAATGTGTTGTGTTCTGTCTTATTTTATTTATTTTTCTAATAATATTTATTCAATGTCCATAATGTTAATATATGATCCCATTGTTGATTGAAATAAAAGGAATTGAATTGAATTGAATTGATGCACAAACTGTAACCATTAATTTAGCACATGATTCTGAACGCTCCTGCTTTAAAAATTTTAGAAAGAAGAAACCTCAAAATATGTTCTCCTTATAAGTAAGAAATGCTCTTACAATACTTTGTGTTCTGGTTTTTCCAAAATATAGCAGATTGCGAAACTTGCCATGTGTGGTTAAATAGTTACGAAACTTTTGTGCTTGACATTATAATGAATATGTTTGAATACCTTACGATATGTTAAGTATTTCAAATAGCATAAAGGCTCCTGCAAACAGGCGCGACGCGCGACGCGAATCGCGCGCGACACAAAGGCACCGCTCGTTGCGCGACTTGCGGTGCCTTGCGTGTCGTATCGCGCCTGTTTGAAGGAGCCTCAACATAATATCACGCCTGGAATACACGAACGGTTAGGCAGAGTTGTAGGTACCTATAGTACACCTACATTTCGGCAGTTACAATGCGTGCCACGAAAGATGAGACTTGACACACCACGTGGTTTGACATGCGCAGAACACGATTTTAGGTATCTTTAGGGGTATGAGGTCTGAGTGCGGGACGGGACCGGACGTCATAGGGGCAGCGGAAAGAGCGGGGGAGGCGGGGTCAAGTCTCATCTTTCGTGGCACGCATTGTATGTTTAAGCCCCATATAACAGGGTCGAGTCTATTGCCAGTAACCGCACCAAAATCCAGACTCCGGGCTGCTACTGAGACATTCCTGATGGAAAAAGAGCAATTATAATGTAATAGGTACCTACGCATAAATTAGGGGCCCATGGCTAAATAATAACAGCCGCACAGGTCGATCGACCAGGTTAAGCTACGCTTGCCGCGGTTGGTCTGTGGATGGGTGACCATCTTTACATACCGTGACCCCTCCGTGCCTCGGAAAGCACGTTAAGCCGTTGGTCCCGGCTGTCATTCGGGGATCTTTGACAGTCGTTACGGGTAGTCAGTAGCCCGAAAGTCTGACAACCAAGGGATATCGTACCCAGTAACTGGGTTGTGGAGGTCAGATAGGCAGTAGCTCCATGTAAAATACTAGTATTCAGATGCATCCGGTTAGACTGGAAGCCGACCCCAAAATAGTTGGGAAAAGGCTAGGCAAATGATGAAGTACGCATAAATTAGATAAAACATGTAATGAGTCTGAATAAACGTAAAAATAATGAAGGTACAAATTATATAAAAAAATTGTTAATACGAGTCTTAAAACCCACTTACTTTGAAAACTGGGTAATTTGGGTCACCTTCACCTTCTATAGGTGCTTCAATCCACAAAAAACTTGGTGGAATATAATCCTTCACTAATTGAAAATACAGTTGAATTAATTTTGACACGATGTGATCGGCGGTGGATTTATGTGGCGACTAATTGTGCCCCTTTTCTTGAAGACTCTTTATCTTAGTTCTTATAATAGCCGAGAGTAAGGGTCTAAACGGACGGACAGCATTTGAACTGCATGCCAGCTGCAACGTTGCAGTTTGGATGCAGTTGACGTAACTAGGTTTCGAAGCAGTTAAGTCAAGTGCATCCAAACTGTGATGTTGCAGCTGAAATGTGGTCTGTCTGTTTAGACCCTAAGTAAACCTATGTGGCGTATAAAGGTCAGGTGAGTAAAAGTTTGTTTAAGCTTGGATAAATTTAGAAAATAAATAGGAGGCTGATTGCCCGCAGGTGATTAAAAAGGCCAAAATGTTACTTATTAGATTATATAAGGCATTATAGATAAGCATTGGCACTTTCAAGGCTTTTGGAGCAAATTTTTATCACAGTAATGCGCGTTAAAAGTATATCAAATTATGGTACGCTACGAACTTCAATTATTAATTCCGTGACCAAGGTTCTTCTGAAGAAAACTACGCGTAAACCATGTAGGTACTTACCATGTACATACATTCGTGCGTCACTGTACTTCTTGTTAGACATTTGTTAGTATTAAGGTCAAGGTTTGCTGTCAGTTCTCGAAAGCACTTCTTTCTCGTTAAACAGGTTTGACAATGAGCAGTAGCTATCATAAAATATTGTAATGAGTCGATTGTTTGAGTTGGCTTTGAACTGAGATATGGATAGAGAGTTAAGTTTGTTACCTTTGTATTTATTTATATTTAACCATAAGAAAAATGTGAAATTAAATCTGGAAAAGAACAGGAGTCACTGACACAGTTTACAGAGTAAGCAAACTGAAATGGCAGTGGGATGACCATGTTTGTCGAAGGACCTATGGCTGTGGGAGCAGACGAGTTCTGGAGTGAAGACCACGTTTCGTCAAGCGTGGTGTTGGACGCCTCCCATCTAGATGGACCGACGACCTTACAAATGTTGCTGGGACAGACTGGATCCGGAAAGTAGACGACCGGGTGTTGAGACGCAGCCTGGGAGAGGCCTAATGTCTAACAGTGGATTACGACAGACTGAGTTGATTGATAGTTTGAAAATTAAGAAATTGTAATATGCACTGTTGGTCTTTGACCCAATTGACTTTGACGGCCAGAAAGTATGTTGCTATGATTACTATACGGATATAAATGAGATGATCGCATTTTAATCTTTTAATATCCATCATCATTTATCAGTATAGCATATTCTGCTATATGATTAGAGTACGCTACTGTTTTGATCTTTTTCTGTTGTCAGATTTTCAAGGGCAGACCGTCCCATACAAAAAGCAACCCAAATCAATGTCAAAGTTAACAGTTGCATACTTTAAACGTCTGTCGGGTTCTCATGTAGCAGTAACTGCTAATTTGTTTAGTAGTTACTGCTACATGAGAAACTTACCTTGCTTAATAAATTATAGCAAATTATGTTAGTAAGTAGATACAAATAAATTATCTAAAGAAAATACTCTCAACAATATAATATCGCTCTATATGACTATATATTTTATGAGCTTTCATTTAGTTTCATTGTAGCTTTTACTGCGTAACATAAAAATATTGATAGGCATTTTCACTTCTTCTCTTTTCAAGGCTCCATCAAAGAGGCGCGACACGGGATAAAATCGCGCGCGACGCAAAGGCACCGCAAGTCGCGCAACGAGCGGTGCCTTTGTGTCGCGCGCGATTCGCGTCGCGCGTCGCGCCTGTTTGCAGGAGCCTTTATCGTTTATAAACTACCCACTTGTCATTTTATTTGAATTCTATGTTGGAAAAACATACTTTTAGGTAAGGATAAGCATAATCAGCCTAATGTTCCCATTGCGAGACGAGGCCAATACACAGGCCTCCTCTCGATGAGAGGGTGTGGGCCGTAAACCACCACCCGCAACCAGTGCTGCTTGGTAGATTTCACATGTCGTATTTTTGGATCTAGGACTTACCAGTTTGCAGCAGCACGAGCAGTTAGCACGATGTTTTCCTTCACCGTTTTGAGAGCAGTGATGATAAAATAATTTACACAAAGTAAAGCGCCTGTCTGGGTTCGAACCTACGAGTTATAGACTCGTAAGTCGCGTCCGTAACCACGTACTTTTAGGTAAATTAATGTAGTAATAGGCTAAACTCCGAAGGGCGTTGATAGACTTCGATTATCTAGTGTTGATATCTAAAACCTCTGCAGATAATATCATTCAAATCAATTACAAACTTACGATTTTTCTAATGTAATTAATAAAACTGCCAGTACTTATTACGTAGTGCATAAACGTCAAAGTCTATCATTTTTAATAATACGTTTCGCGTAGTACGAAATCCATAACAACTAATCAGTTGTACTCGCAAAATATAAATGCAATAAACAAATTGTGCGATTGCACAATTTGTTTATTGCATTTATATTTTATGAGAACAGTGATTTATACATTTCTTTGTGACATGATTGAATAAATTAAATAAAAAATTGTGACCAGAGAATGTCACTCCAGTGGCTAGGTACTAGGTAAGGTAACCTATTTGCTTGATGGAAAGAATGCGATTGACGTAATAGTTAATTGGGTAATTGGTTTGACAAGATTCGGTCGGGTGAAATTACAGCAGTAACCTTCTTTGCATTTCATGATGATTTTTTCGGGCGGGGGGGATGGGTAGGGTGATTTTTTATTTGTAATGTTTTTTTGTTTGTGCAGAATAAACTAATTTTCTTTCTTTTTTTTCTTTCATTTTAAAACGTAAGCCTCCGGTTTCCGGCCGTCCGTCTGTCAGCAGGTTGTGTCTCATGAACCGTAATAGGTAGACAGTTGAAATTTTCATAGAGTATGTATTTCTAACAACAAATAATAAAAACAAAATAAAGGTGAAAATAAAGGGGTCCCCATACAAGCAACGTGTTTTTATTGGTGTCTTTTGCCTTGTGGTACGGAACCCTTCGTGGGCGAGTCCGACTCACTTGGCCGGTTTTATGCGCTAATTACACAACGTAATTTTCGGCAGGTATTTTATGGCAACCGAATACCTACATAGAATTCGACATTTCTACGCCGAATTACGCGACGTCATTTTTGGCAGATGTGTCGCTACCCTAGGCTTTTCCCGAATCAAAAGTAATTCACTCATGGGTATTTTTCTTCTTTATTAATAATGCATCCATCTTTTTAATCTTGCGTTCCTCGACAAGTTTCTAATGCTGCACGTCGATAGAATTAGTGTTAATTATTAAAATCGTGTGTTACTGGCTTAGAATTTCAAACTATGTGAATGTCAAATGAATAATTACCACAAGAATGCTAAGTAAAGCGGATGTTTTATTTTACATACATAAATGGGTTTTTACTGATTTTCACAGCTTTCGCTTATCAATTCTAGGTATTAGTAGTTACCTTACATATGTAAGTGTATAATACATATATTATATAGTTGGTTTAGATTGCTCAGTACCTACTCATTCAATCATCATTAAAATATAAGACTACCGACCTACTTGGGTAAGTACTTTGGTTTACCTCGTGCCTACTAGAATAAAGGCTTGTTCAAACAGGCGCGACACGACACCCGACACAAAGGCACCGCAAGTCGCGCAACGAGCGGTGCCTTTGTGTCGCGCGCGATTACATCACGTGTCGCGCCTGTTTGTAGGAGCCTTAACAAGATTTAGTATTTTTCCTAAAATATAATTATATCAATTTCAAGAAATCATTAGTGGTCATTTCAAATCTATGAAACATGGAAAACCCATGCATCTTAAATCCCAAATTAGTAAGTAATTGAGTTGCCTGAATCTTCTATAAAATCACACCAAGTTAAGACCTCTGTACCCATACTTGCATGTTATGGTATTGTGTGGCTAAATTAAGTTTCAGTTATACTTAGGTACTCATTTAATCGTCTCTTTACGACGTCAGGGGGTACTCTCTAAGTTTGTCAACGAAGATACGAGACCATTCGAAAGTAGTTGATGTGTCAAAGCAAGTGTCAAATTCCATTTTTCGGTCGGACAACTAATTCTCGGGTGTAGGGACAACTGTCAAATCGTGTTGTAATTAATTCTTAGGTCAGGCCCGGACTGATCATTTGTCAGTATTTGTAAGTGATACGGAGTCGGAAACGCCCGTTACTTCGGCCGAACCTTTGGATTTCTTGCTTTGGGAGTAGAACCCCTGGTAACGAAAACACTCGAGGGATGAAAAGATTAAGCAGAATTTCAGCACTCTATTGTATAACACACTATTAATCTCAATAATTTTGAAGGATATTCCTAATCCATTGCTTCATATGTTCGAAAAATGTGTCTGCTCAACAACATAAATAACGCAATGAATGTTGTTGAACTGTCAAAATGAAAATTATTGTTACTGATAGTGTTACGCAATTACCCCGCAGGCTGTCTTGTTTGCATTTTACGAATGCAAGTGTTAATTTCCTTTACGGTGCAACCTCCTTCCTCCTCGACTATTGTATCTATAGGTAAATAAAGCCTTCTTTCTTCATATATTTGATTCAAATTAATTCGCATATCTCCTGGGTGGTGCTTGCTACCTACAGTACCCGGCGATAAATATTGCACATTGACCTTTAGAAAGAGACAATCGGCTAATTTCGGCTTTGTAGAGCGTTATCTCTGTCGCACGAAATACAAACAGTCCGGTATATATTAGGAGCTGTTAAAACAATTATGATTTGCTTCTTTTGATAATTATTTTTATTTTTTGTATAAAATCGATAGGATAGAATAGGTCGATGTGCAATATTTATCGCCGGGTACTGTACATCTGTATGCTACCAAGTCCCTGGAATGTTATTTGTATGATGATTAGCTGAATGAAGGAATGCGAGCCGGTCAAGATAACGACGATTGACAATTAACTACTTTATGGCTTTATCGACCTATCCGGCTGCCATTGCTTGTCAAATTATTTTTTAATTAGCAGCGAAATGGGTTTTTCAGAATGCAAAAGGCTCTATAGGTTTACTTTCCTGTTGGAACTATTAAATAAATCCTAGTAGTTATGGAAATTAAAAAACTTTTTGGTTTTTGCTCGCCTTTGCTGTACCACAGCTGGGCAAGGGCCTCCCCAAATCCTTCCAAGAACTCTTTTCCTGCGCCACCTCGAACCAGCCCTTGCGGTACACGTCCAGGACATCTCGCCATCTCTTTCTGGGCCGGCCTCGGCGGCGCCGTCCATCTTCAGGCACCCATTGCGTGCAGATTTTTGCCCATTGGTCATCTTGCACACGACTGCTGTGACCCACACAATCCCATTTGAGCCTGGCAGCCTTCTTTCCTACATCCAGTATGCCCATTTTGGAACGCAGCGTGGTGTTCCGAATTCTGTCCTGTCTTGTTAACACCCGCTGCGTTCCATCGCTCTTTGGCATACTCCAAGGCGGAACTTTTGCGACTCGGTGAGCGACCTGGTCTGAGCACCGTAGCTTAGGATGAAAACTATTATAAAACTATTATACTAACTATAATAATTTGAAACAAATATGTAGTGATGGGTCGACTATGGGTTCTGCCAATTTTTGACTAGCTAAAGTGATAAAATTGTTGGATATACTTGATTCAATTTTCGTATGCAGACTGGGAACGCCATAAGTACAACATACTATACAGTTTAATTTATTGTTATAATGTCTTCTCCACCTTGTAGATATTTAAATAGAATATAGCATTTTGTATATAACTGTATTGATAAGAAAATTAAAAACTGTAAGTTAGAAATGAATCACTGATAGTACAAGTTACAACTCGGTCGTTATGATAACATGCGTATACGCATCGAAATGATCGTTGTTGCGAAACAAAATAATCTATGACACATACGGAAAAGTAAAAGGAATCATTTTTTTGCTATTTATGTTTCACATTCTGTAAAATGGAGTCGTAGTTAGTACGTTTCAATGAAATGTTTTTTCATAAGAATTGCAACGCATAATCAGTCTATAATGTTCCCACACTGCGGAACCCCACAGACCCCACCGACCCACAGACCCCCACAGACCTCCTAGCTTCGACAGAGGGTGAGCTGTAATCTACCACGCGGGCCCAGTGCGGGTTGGTAGATATCACATGCCTTCGAATTTTTGGCTCTAGAACATGTCGGTTTCCTCATGATATTTTCCTTCACCGTATTGAGACCAGCATAGCTATTTACAAACACTCGATACGCTTCCGTATCGTATCGAACATCAATCAATGTTATCGTAGGAGTCTTCTAAACGTTGTTCACAAGCCCAATACCCGAAAATTTTTCAGTTTACAACAAATAGACGCCTGCTATTCTTCCAACAGCTAGGTATTTGCAGTCGGGGGCAAGTCAAATCAGGTTATAGAAATCTCTCATTTTCGATACGATAGCCTATCGTATGGTTGTGAATAGCTATGCTGTGGTGATAACCACTACCACTGGGCCACCACTGTTCTGTTGGTATAATATAGCCGGCGAAAGGCAGTCAGACTTTTGAAAAATTAAATTAACCCGTTTATTATTTCGATCTAATTAGTTGATACTATCTGTGCTCCGCGGTTTCACCCGCATAAGTGTCGATCCCGTGGAAATATCGGGATAAAAAGTAGCCTATATGTTAATCCAGATTGTCAGCTACCTCCATACAAAAATTTATCAAAATTGGTTCAGCCGTTTGAGCGTGAAGAAGTAACAAACATATAAACACACACATACACACACCCTCAAACTTTTGCCTTTGTATTATTAGTGTGATTATTACCTTTTACCCGAGTGAAAACAATGTTACTACAGTAGAATAGTTCTCACTTCAATTACAATTTAATTACGGAATATAAATCTCCCACGCATTGACGGTACCCAGTCTCGTACAACGACTCCTCCTTTAAGAAATAATTCGTTTTGTGAGTCATAACAAACTCTAAGCCAGCAAATATGCTAAAACAATGTTCATGCAATATGCATGCATATGCTGAAAAAATGCAAAGCTTCATTAAAAGGAAAACGTTTCGAAAATTAAGAAATTCGTAGCTCTGAATCATTGGAAAGGTCACGATTTCACAATGGGACACCCTTTGAGAGAGCTGCTACAATCACTGGAAGATCATTGCTTTCTTTTTATGGCATTAGTTAATGTTGATAGCAGTTGACTGTGACAGCTGCAACCTCGATAACCTTAGGAGAAACTCAAAAGGATGTTTAATTATAATAAAGTATTATTGATTATGTCGTGGCATTTAGGATGTGTTTTAGATAAAACAGAAAATTGTTCAGCGCTGAGGCGTCAAATGAAGATAAACTTTTACTCACGTTCTATATGACTATGTGAGTGTGTCTTAATGTTGTTTCTGCATCACCCTAAGGTAGACTGGTAGAAAATGCCCAAGGCATTAAGTCCGCCTTTGTACAGTTTTTTACTTGTGCATAAAGTTTAATAAATAAATAATAAATATTATAAACGCCCTTGTCTACTTTTTCCATTGGTTCATAATATTATGGTGACTACCGGCTCCTCCTGTATATTTTATATATTTAATTAATTTCGTTGCGAGATCCCTCCAAGAGTTGAGTCATATAGGTCTCGCCAAGATTTTTTCGGCAAATTTCTGGTTGGTCGCCACTGTATCATAGATTTTGGCTAAAAGGAGTTGCAGCGATAGGGAAAAGTGTGGCAACCTTGTCTGAAAAAGTCTAGTTAATTAAAATCTATATCAATTCTTGTGACGTCAAATAAGGAGCTATTGCGATTCGTCGACCAAAAGTTTGTGATTGAGATTTGATTTGTGGAGGTAACAGCTCACTCTATTCTCACCCGCACATAAATAACACAGATGACGTCAATGACAGGCATTTGTCAAAGATTCTATGGCTACAGCATGGTGTTCAGAGAAAGGTACTTTCGCCATTTCGAATGCGATTGACTAAATGCATGGAAACACCGAGAATTAGCAATGTAAACGTCTAATACTGCACAGATACCGTTTGTGCTATTGTTAGAGTAATGATGATAAAGGGCGTTTATGAAATATATGGGAATAAATGAACAATAATACGAGGGAACAATGAACTGCAATACCTACAGTGGTGCCTTTAGATCAAACGTGAATAGTTCTGTCAAGAGGCCTGCGCCGAGCGGTGAAAGATTACGATTATGCTGATAAGTTATGATTACGATTTTACAGTATGGAGTTATTTTATTTAACAAAAAAAAAAGACTTAACTTTCATCATTATTTCATGACTGTACTAGAACAATTTTTTCTTTATGGAAGACCAAACAATAAGAATTTAAGTAATTAAATATAATTTTGTGGTGAGTTCACCAGACTTAGCATCTAAGCCCGCCCTCATTCGCCTATGTTACCAGCATGATTATTAAATTAACTAAATATTTAAAATGTTGCTGTGCAACCAAAAATGATAGTAATGTTTATTGGAACAACATTACATATGAATCATAATGGACAGTTAACTGTTAAGTTACAGCTACTACAGCGCGACACAAAGGCACCGCTCGTCGCGTGACTTGCGGTGCCTTTGTGTCGCGTGTCGCGACGCGCCTGTGTGTACGAGCCTTTAATCGTATCAAATCACATTGGTGAAGGATTTTTCAGTTTTTTTTTTGTCTGTGCTAAAATACCAAAAAATCCAATCCAATCCCAATCTCTTTGATTATACCTACGTAGTGCAGCGAAAAAAAAAGAAAAATACGGACTGTTTTCGCCATATTATGATTCTTAATGTTATCCTTTTATGATTCTGCCAAAGTGGCCTTTTTAGGCCCCCAGGTCGAGCTTTAATAAATAATTTTCTTGACAAATAACAGGTTTCCGATACCAGATCATGTACGAAATTTCACTAACGGAGTTTATGCATTTATTTTTCGGAGCTTCGTGATGTTAAAAAAGTATTTATTGATTTTATTGTCAGTGTGTGTACCTATATATTAATCTCAAAGATGAGTGCAAATTACGGCCAATCAATTTTCTGAAATAAAATTAGTTTTTGTCACGGAATCGTAACGAAGTAGTCTCACTTGACTGAAGAAGACGAAGTAAAATTCTTTTTGATTTTATAATAGGTATTATTTCAAGTCGTGTGTAGGTTGGTATCACTTTTGCGCGACTAGGTTAATGTACTTATGGATTTGGCCTTCTATAATAAACTTTATTACGAAATACCTAGCTGATTCTGTTACGGTTTATAACTTCCCAACTAGGTAAATATCACTAAAATTCTCGCGTGCGGGACTATTTTTTTATGTAGATAATCGTTTTAGTAAAAAGTAGGTGTACCTACCTACATTGTTGCAATCTAGCCATATTTATTTAATAAAAACTATTTTTTTAATTGTGATATTAAAATATTTAGTTAATAAAAAGGCATCATGACATCGATACCAGTTTGTATTTCGTTGTCATTAAAATTATGTATAACGCCTTCATCAGATAAACTGAATGAGGAAAATAATCATTCATTACACATCAAACGTAAGTGTTATTTTGCGAAGTTATTAAAATTCACAATAAAAAAAAAAACGCAAGACAACGCTGTACTGAAGTCATAACGCTTAAAAGCACCCACAAGGTGGAACAGTTTCAGTGCCGCTTACCTACGTAACGAGTTATCTGATGATCTGTCAATATTTCGTCGTGTCATTATTTTAAAACATTTTCCATAGATCAATCGATGCTGTTTGTAGGTACAGGTTGTTGATTATGAAACTTCAAAAGAAGAAGAAGAACTTCAAAGTTTGTTACGTTTTTTTGCAATTTGCAGCTCAGTGTCAGGTTGCATGTTGAACAAAATATGATTCACGGCCGTAACAAGTATATATTTACAGAACTATAATCATTAAAATCATCAATATAACCATCGTCTAAGTTCAAAAACACCAGCCCGTATTACCTAACCTATGAATCAATAGGTTTGAAAATTTGAATTTCGCGGACTACCTGTCAGGGCCCGCGAAATAAAAATTTTCCTTTCCCCTTAATCACGATCAAGGACTAATTTTTGCTGATCCCAATAAATTTCTTTGAATGTCTGCCGCGACAATGCTTGTTTGTCCATTTGTCACAAGAGAGTACCCTATCTCAGATAAGACTCAAAATTATCACAGATTGTAAATTATGTGGTTGTCTGTGCGGTTGCCTCTCTTAGTGCGGTATTTTGTATTTTATTATACGAGCAAGTTTCCGTTTGATCTTGAATATTGCAAATAAAGGAAAAATGATATCAAACATAAAATGTAAGTACAGGAAATTGCATTGACCATCACTCCATCAGGCATCGTGTCACCCAGTCATACAAATCGTTCAATTTGAATACGATAAGATCATAAATTGTGACGACTTTGAACATATTTTGTTTCTTTTTTTCCAAATGTGTGTATGAGATCATTGCTCGGAAAGGTTCAAGGGATTCGTAACTTCAGTGATGTGTCCGCTGACGAGGATGTTTCAATTTAAACTGATTACTCTAGTTATGTATATGAGCTATGTCTATTTTTATAGATGTGAGGGAATGCACAAGTTATGTGTTCAAATTTACTACTTAGTTAGTGCTGAATTATATATAAGTGGCACGAAGATTATCCATCGCCAAAAAAAATATAGTTGCTACGATAATTGGTGTCTTTCTCTAAATATTTAATTGTGATCCTTTTCTCTTATTATTTCTGTGCCAGGAAAATAAAACAGCAAAGTTTCGTATCCCTTAAGTCGAAATTATGCTTTTTACTTTGCTTTTTATGCAGTTACTTAACTGAGATTGTTAATATGAAAAGATTTCATGATCTCGTGAGAATTTAAACTCATTATTAATGTTATAGGAAACCCTGTTTCATCACAAACATCTTACGCACTTACAAGAAACTACGTCACCAGAACAGTAACTCAAGATAGATTCAGACAAGTACAAAGTGCTCGCAAAATAATTACTTCCTCAAAGCTTATACATTCGTCAGCTTGAAATACTCATTTCTTCAAGTTTTTTCCTTTATTTACTTTTTATTCAACGGAAAGGAAGCTCATCGTTCAGATTTATGTTTGAGATATGGCTCCTGAGTAGAGAATTTATCACCGACTGGTATAGCAAGAAGCGTAGTTTTAATCACTTTATAAATATTAGCTTTAGTCAGCGGCTTCGCCCGCGTGGAGTTCGGAAATTATCCTACGGGAACGTACGGCCGGGATGAAAAGTATCTTATGTGTTAATCCAGGTTATAAACTATTATGTGAGCCAAATTTCATCCAAATACGTGTAGTAGTTTTTGCGTGAAAGAGTAACAGACATCCATCCTCATAAACTTTCGCATTTATAATATTAGTAGGATAGGAAGTAGAATGCATCCGTGTGCCTAGATGTGTCCTGCTGGATTGCTAACTCATCGTCCTGCAAAATATATTAAGAATAAGCTTGTTCCTATTCCTGCTATGTTTCGCAAAATACTCACCAAAATGAGAAACCTATCTTCTAAGAAAGCTTTTATATTATGTTGTAATAGTTCCTTTATTAGATCTAATAAGGTTGTATATTGTCCCCAGGTAATAAAACTTCCTAGTACTTCTTCTAGTACTAGAAGAAAGACGTCACCAACAAAAGTACGGGACGGGTATGCTACGCACACAAATTATTACACATAAATCTACTGGCTTTAACATATAGCCATCCAAGGATAAAATTGAAAATGACTCACAGATTGGAGGACTGTGTCCCAGCAGTGGGAACATTTCAGGGTCAAATTAAATTAGCTAACGAAACTTCGCAGACTGGATGTCGATATCTAAACAGGATACAACAAAAAATATATTAATTTGATGATTTCTTTTGTGGGGTCATCGACCGCAGTGTTTCCACTTGAATTACATATTAGTTTAAAAAATCAGTTTTTTTTCATGTGATTCGTGTCGATATCAAAACACGATAAAACATATTTTCTCATCTCATACTTCAAGTAACAACACTGCTGCCGGGTCAGCGGTATTGTCCGAAAGGGTTACCGCTGGCCCGGAACATAAAGAGCTAAGGAAGAAACACGGGTGGGTTTTAGTCAGTAAGAGTCTGACACTCCCTTCCGCTCCACCCAGAACGGGAAGGGTCATTTGATGATTTCCCATAATGAAAAAAAAAAAGTGACACTGCAGTCGCTGCGGTCCAGCGGTCGTTGTCCCCTAAAAAAACATCGTATCTCTTTTTTATCGTGTTTCGTTATTAATATCCATCAAGTTTGCAGAGTTTCACTTGCTAATTTAATTTGACCCTTATGCTAATTTTGGGGGAGGCCTATGTCCAGCAGTGGACGTCTTTCGGCTGAAATTATGATATCCTAATTATACAGTATGTTAACTAACAGAGGGCGTTCCCGTTAACCCGCAATAGTATAGCATCCATACATGCTAAAAAAAATATTACCATTCGAAAATAAAATGTTTTTATTTATTTTTTATATTAAAATATTCACTAAAAATCGTAAATTAAATCGTAAATTAAAAAACCACACCATTAGTTAGCTACTTTGACATTGCCTTTGTATCTCGAATTCTCGAGGTTCGGATTCGGATTAGTTATACTTACGAAACCAGTCTATGGTGTTGTCCGAAGAAAGCTATGTCAAAACAATTGGTCTAGGACCAGGGTTGGCATGAGATATGGTAGGCTTATGTGTGTGCTTTATAATGTCCTATTCAAAATTGAGTCATGGGACAGGTTTTCAAAGACATTTCTTAATAAATACACCTCACTGCTCTCGAAACGGTGAAGGAAAACATCGTGAGAAAACCGGCACGTCTTAGTACCAAATATTCGAAGCAATGTGACATCCGTCAACCCGTACTAAGCCTGCGTGGTGGTTTATGGCCCACTCCCTCTCATAGAGAGGAGTCTTGTGTCCCAGTCAAGGGGGCATTACAGGCTGATTATACTACTTACATCTTCGGTTGTAAGATCTAAAAGGCTTTCTATACTTATATCTTGCCACAAAAGCCCAAGTTTCTCAGATTCTTTGGCAATTGTTTTTTTGCTCTCAGCAGAAGCGATATTCACAATTGAGCACATGTTCTAGCTGTTTTTGCTATGAGGAATATTCCAGAATACAGATCTGACGATAAATAATATTAAAAAGTGGGTCGTAAGTGCAACTTGCGAGTTGAACGATTGATATATTATTATCATCAAGACATTACTTTCACTATTACGATGGTTCTGCGAATTTTAGTGAATGCATACCACGAATAACAAGACTTGGTCCATCGACCATCTTGCTTGTTTAAATACCGCTTAATGTCGGTCAACTCACCACAAAAAAAGTTATCGGGAAAGACGAGTTCAACAAGTTTGTTCAAAGGGTGCACTTTAAACTTGTTTAAAAACACGCTGTATACCTATAAACACAGATAATAAATAATTGTTTCTTAGTTGTTGTTTTTTAAACTGGATAAGCTATTTTTACTTTTATTGACATTTAGAGAAGATGTTTCGCTACGCATGATTGCAATAAGTAGTCCTTTTTTACGTACCATATTATTCTCATTACTATGTAATATAAAGTTTTCGTTTTTGAACTATAAAAAGTTAATTTAAGAAATGTCAATGCATGTCTTAGGTATGTTGGTTATGTGGTTATAATCTATGGTTTGTTTATGTGTTTGTAAAAGATTCTGGTTTTTTACGTCACTTTGTTATTCACTAAAAAGCGAAAAAGCATGAAATTACATAGCAGTTTAGTTTTTAAGCAAGTTTTCGAGCAATGTTGATCTCCGACTTTATCAATTTTTTTTATATGCATCTCATGTAATGTTGCCCTAAATTCCACTGTTATATAATACATGAGTTCGCTATACACGAATATTAGTCAATTTGCACGAATTTACTGGCCCGAAACGGGCGAAACGTCACTTTTAAATAATATTATTTTTTCTATAAGTGACTCGCACATAGTTAATTTATTTGCGAATTGCAATGAAGTATAAAAAAAGAAAACTAGCGAACAGAAGTGATAAGAGTTAAATATTATAAAACGTGTACTTTACTTTACTTTTTATCTTAACTTCATTACATGAAATTCAAAATGTGCCAAGTACCTAATACATCAACACCAAAGTTGTCGACATCGCTCGCAGAATAAGCAAGCTGAAGTGGCAATGGGCCGGCCATATTAGCCTTAGAACCGATGACCGCTGGGGTTAGACGTGTTCTTGAGTGAAGACCGCGCAGGATGGCTGGTAGCAGCTGCTTGAGAGTTGCCGAAAATCGAGTTGAGTGGCGTGTGAAATATGGGCCTCCGTCCAGCAGTGGACTGCTATATATTATTGGAGCATATTTTTGGAGTTGTCGACTCGCCCACAAATAAATTACCTTCGTGCAAGTCGCATAAGAAAAAAATAATGTTGTTTAAAAGTGACGACTCGTCCGTTTCGGGCGAATCGACTAATAAGCGAAACGAACCAGCGTCATACGAGCAACAAACAATTAGGACCGCGGGCAAAATTACATTTATGTAAAATATTTAATTACATAATTGAAAAGAATTCTTGCAAAAAATTCATATCATACATACCTATGAATAAACGGGTTTAAAGCAAAATGTTGTGTCGTAATATTTGTCTAGTTTATCATGGCGTAAAGTTGCGTAAGTGAAAATAAAAATGCTTGCAAATTATGCGTGTGCACACGCAATGAGCACTGAGCAGGTTTCGTACGAAAGTATTTTTTATTGCGAATTTTACTGTGTTCTCGAGGTTCAACAGTGAGCCTCTTTTGTAAAAAGAAATGGCTATTTGCATGGGTTTGGTCAGATCGAAGAAAAAATGCGAAAGAAGATACGAAGCGTGCTTTTTGTGACCACTGAGATCATGGCTGACATATTTATGTAGATACTGGCTGCACCCCGTGGTTTTACCCGCATTAGTTTCGATCCCGTGGGAATATCCGGATAAAAAGTAGCCTACATGTTAATTCAGGGTGCCAGCTACCTTCATACCAAATTTTATCAAAATTGGTCCAGCCGTTTAAGCGTGACGAAGTAACAAACATATAAACACACACACTCACAAACTTTCGCCTTTGTAATATTGGGGAAGGATTACGCAATGTTACCAGTAAGAAAAGAAATCGGTTGGAGATACTAATAATAATTTGTTGGAAATCCGAATACCCAAGCCAGCGAATTTCCAAAGAATAGGTACTAGGTGTATCTGACTGTAAAATAATCTGAACTAGGTAGAAGAAAGTCTTTAAAGGTGAGAAATCGTGCAAAACGTGATCGATGTGATGAGAGTATAAAATACGAAGATCGATTGTAAAACATTGTTGCGTGGTAACAATATTTTACTTTGTATCGTCGCTGTACGACCGTAAAATGAGCTAGATTATGAATACATACATAGAATATACATTATTTTTACCAGTTTTGATACTGACCCATCTCAATGAATCACTCATTACCTATATATACTAGCGAACCTTAATCCTTAAATGGTCCTTAACTAATAATTAAATATCGTTCATAAATAAACCCAGGTTAAAAAAAAAAACACATTAAAACTCAAATCATGATGGTGATTTTTTTATAACCTCCAAACTGGTACACACTAATCCAATGTCAGATATGTATAATGGCTTCTACAAAATATTTACACCTCCAATTAACGTATGATTACATCAACCGTTTATTTATGATGTGCGAACACACACACATACAAGCGTTTGTACCTACCTAACGGTGCCTTGACGGATTTATTCGCAAAATACGCATTTATACGTCGTTAGGAATCGTACACTGGCAGGAGATTAGATTGGCTTCTTTTTTTTCTAAGTTAGCATTAAATACTTTTTAACGGGACCTCATCAATCATTAAAGATGGCAGAAAGTAGTACTAACTGTATTTTTTTGTTTCATAAGTTGGCCTGTAATTACAGATAATATCTTTTGATTTAATAAATCTCTGTAACTTAACTGTCCCATATTTTTAAGCCAAAACAATAACTTTAGGGCTTATAATCTACTACGTGGTTTATCCCTCATAACTTGATTTTGCGGTAGGAAAATCATTTGTTAAGATTGATAAGAGAAAGAAAAAAAATGTTCTTTCTTTTCTTTCAAGAGAACGTCGTAGCTATATCTAATTTCAAAATAAACCAGGACAAAATTGCTCTCTCTCTATTTTTGTGACTCGTAAAAAAGATTGAATAAAATGCTATAATTTTTCACCAGCTAACCTAGATTACCTGCCCATTCAAAGTACTTAGGTTAAAGAAACAAATCAATCAATCTTAGGTCAAATTACTTAGGAAAACATCGCGAGGAAACCGGCATGTCTTTGAACCAAAAACTTGAAGACGTGTGACATCCACCAACCCGCACTGGGCCCGCGTGGTGGATTACGGCCCATTCCCTCTCACAGAAAGGAGGCCTGTCCCAGCAGTTGGAACGTTATAGGATGATTATGCTAGGTTAAAGAATTACAATGATTAGCAGTGCATGCATGCATAAAGCCACATACCAGAGCAACTAGGACTGCAAACGGTGGAGGAGCTCTCATGTTTATCATTTGCATCCTCGGTGACTGAATACTATCTATAGTCCGCGCGGAACTAGTTGGCCGCGCCTTAGGTATGTGAGCGGTGGGACTGAGGGACGGGGGCGCCTTGTCATGGCTCAGTACGTGCGTTGCGAACAATAGGCAACCCCACCGCCCTGACTCCCGTCCCCACCCAAGGCTAACTAGTTCCGCGCGGACTATAGTAGAAATTGACGCATACTTTCCTTGCTATGCACGATCATACTCTCATGACATAAGTATGGACGCACGAAGTATGAGATATCTCGACTGCTCTGACATAATGGAGCCATACGCCGGTAATATTAATTTTCTATTACGGCACACTGATTAATTATGTAAAAAGTACAGTGTACGCCTATTTTATTTAATTATGTAATTTTTAAGTAATCTAAACTATATCAGTAGATTGGCGATTTTATCTGTGCATGTTTGATGTATCTTTTAACAAAAAATCCGTGGGTAGGTAAGTATTAGCGATATAGCGCTATCAGAGGGACGATTCTCGTATTTTAAAAAAAATTTGCATTCTAATATCAGTCCTCATCTGTCAAAAATACCTCTAATTTCCATTGATTGTCGCTGAGATGAAATTGTGACTACTTTTTGAACGTTTTCAATTACGAGATTTGGACTTTATTTAAAATAAAAACCACCATCTTAAAAAAAAAACTAGTACGAGCCGTTCGATCCTTAACTATAGATATCCAAGAGTCCTAATAAGTATAACGTGCAAGACGATTTGAATAATTAAGGCAAAGGCCTAAAAGACAGACAGAAAAGCTGAGAAGATACTGTTTTGTCGAAACTTAGAAGAGGAGCTCCACTTGTCCAGACATGAATATATACAGAATATAGTTAGAATATAATATAGTATAGTATAATATAGTATATGTAGTATAGAATATAGTGAACCCCTATTGTAAAGGTAAAAAACCAAACATAAGACTGAAACCTTCACGTGTGCCCATTTATATTAACTAAACTTCCTAGAAATCTATAAAATTCAATACAGATAGGCAATTTAGATCTAATAAACGCCTCTCCCAGTAATCTTAATAAACATATTAATATGGATCTCATTACATGTTGGCCGTATAAGATGTTCAATCAAATTAAATCTACTCGCATGTCTGACCTACCCCATTGCTCAATGTAAACCAAGCACGATCTCTGATTTCAATTGCTAATACCCTACTTAGTGATGGCATTGTGGCCCTACCACTTGTCGAGATAAAATATGGGGTTTTTCTCGAATTGTTGATTTGACAGCAACGTTTAGTTTCTTTTTTGTATATTTTTATTAATAATAACAGAGTAATTCGTAGCCATTCCCACTTTAAGGCTCCTTCAAATAGGCGCGACGCGATAAATTCGCGGGCCACACAAAGGCACCGCAAGTCGCGCAACGAGCGGTGCCTTTGTGTCGCGAGCGATTCGCCTCACGCGTTGCGCCTGTCTGCAGGAGCATTTATAATGTGTTTTTTTTTTGTCAAACCAGATTTTAATATTAATTTGAAAACCGTAAAGCAGTATTTTATGGCTTCAAAAATATTTATTTTAAGATACCTTCTTTTAGTTCTGTGACTCATTCTACGACCCTGTTAGGAAAAATTCTAGAGTAACTAGTAGTACCTAATACTAATAGTAGGTATGTAAAGTTAAATTCTCTTTAACTCTGTCATCATCAAATACCTAACTGCACATTAATTCAGTAGTATTAGTCGATTCGCACAAGTTTACTTTGTACTTTTTTCTATACTTTATTGCATAAAATGTGCCAATTCGTGCGAGTCGACCATAGAAAAAAAAATAATTTTAAAAGCGACGATTCGCCCGTTCCGTGCCAGTTAATTCGTGCGAATCGACTAATAATCCATAAAATCTACTAAACTATATCAAAGTGACATCGTATCGAGATTAGACAACCGATAGTACTCCAAGTATTTTAGTTTTGGTGTCAACATACTTTACAATGTTATGCGCAGGAGTGCAACTAAACGAGAATGGTAATTGGGCTAACGGTGCTTTAGTGTCTGATTGAATCCGTAATAATGCTATATTATTATTATACCAACGAATAAAATAATTATGAAATCATAATAGGAATTCTGATTACCTGAAAATTTTGCTCTACATTCATAATGTCAACAATCTTGATCCTTTTCTCTGCCTTGGTTTTTGCCATGTTTTGGCCCGCAAACTGTGGGTCTGTTTTTAGTCGTGATCGGTTGCATTTTCTCCAGTTCCACCTGTCCAAGTTCTGAAAGATCTTATAAGTTTCTGGCAAAATTTAATATCTGTCAGCTTGATTCGAGCAACAATGATCCGCCTAGTATTCACGTTATAGAGTGTTAACGTGGGTGTATGCAGCACACGATGTAAGTCCCTGTTATAACTAAACGTGTAACATTTTAGTACCGTATGTGCTACTCGTACTAAATAAAATTAAATGCAGCATTTTAGTGTTCTGGGGCCGGTACGTGGATACAATTCATAGAGTTTTTTTTACAATTACTAATAATATTTATTTAATTAAATAAAGCAATAAAATTATGTTGTAATGTAAAAGATAGCAAATAATATCAAAAATACTTTATGAAACGCATAAAGATGTCTATTAAATAATGTTTACTGGTCCATGTCCTTGTCGCTTCAATAAACATAGCGTAGGTATTTGCTAAGATTTTTTTTCGAAGAATGAACCTTGTTCATTATTCAGTTCATTAGTACGTACTTGCAGGTATGCTTCATACTTTTATACCTTGGGGTTTTCGCATTATCTATCATAATAAAGATAAAAATGACTGATTGTTCGTTGCTCTTGAACGAGGAAAAACCGACAAATCTTAAAACCTACATCAGATTCATAGGTAGCAAACAAACCACTGAATAAGTGCCTAAATAATACCTATAAAACCTGTGATTTGGAAGGTATGCTCCTAATAGCTTCTGTTGAATAAATAGCGGAGAATGGTGTTAAAGGTTTTATATTATACTCGTATGAAAATCTGTTTTTCGGTATATACAGGCTGGCACCGGCTGGCAGGGACATCGTCGAGTAAACTGTTAGGTACCATCAATTCATGAATTCAGCACATGGTTCAAGATACCCTAGCGTAGAAATTTAAAAAAGAAAATTAGCTGTTCCATACATTTTGAACGCGTAGGTGTTGATTGCAGTTTTCTTTGAAACAGCAGATTTTTTTTTTAAATAACAGACTAAAAATCTCTGCGCAAAGGGTTTCAGAATCATGTACTGAATCCATAGTAAGGTGAACAATATTTTTGTTCTAGGCAAAACCTATGACATTGTCAGACGTTGTTAAACCACATGCAAAATTATTTATTGCGTAAAACGCACATAGTCTCAGTTTACTTGTATTGTCACATAAGCTTTGTTCTCTAAAATAGTAGTTGTGTTAACAAGAAAACAAGTTAATGCACTAGCGGACTAGTCTAGTCTGACCCACTAACTTTAGTGAGGAAATATTTTACATACAAGAAAAATACTTATTTCTAGCAAAGTTGCTCAAAAGTGACAAAATGGTGTTTCCGGCACCACTTTACATAATTGTGCGGTAGTTGCAATAAATGGGTACAAATGCATTATGAATGTAAATAAAATATTTTGAAAGTCTAGTTCCAGTGTCTGCCCACTCTATTGTTAAGGCCACTCTTTTTGTTAGACCTTACATCAGTTGAATATATCATCATAATAATTAATCACACTAATATTATAAAGGCGAAAGTTTGTGAGTGTGTGTGTTTATATGTTTACTACTTCTAAACGGCTGGACCAATTTTGATAAAATCTGGTATGGAGGTAGCTGACACTCTGGATTAATACATAGGATAGTTTTTATTAGTACTAAAAGGCAGAAAGTATCAGCCGCTAGCCGGTTCTGAACTGAGAATTTGAACTTGTCAAACTGTACTTTAGCATTACTTAAGGTGAAAGCCCACAAAAAAACAAAATCTTAAGTAAATATGTATGCTAAAGTAAAATTTAAGGTGTAAGTCGTCGAATACTTTCTCAATGGTACAAACAATATTGTTTTGAAAGTCCTTCCAGTTCATTTTTTCAAAAATAAAGTCGAAGTCGCGTTAAAAGAAGAATAAAATACGCATGTTGTTATTGCTGTATGTAACAGGTATCTATGTAGTGCTAGCCAACACTGCTAGGGAGTATCCATTATAATATTTTGGAAAGTGCAAACTCAAACTCAAAGCATTTATTTCAATTAAACCATTTACAGGCACTTTTGAATTGAAGTCAAGAAGTCGGTCAGTCAGAAAATATGAAGCTAGTTGCCCATTCCAAAGCGTAGGTACCTATGGAGAAGAACGGGCAAGAAACTCCATGGACACTCTTTTTAAATTATATTTTACAAAAATATTAGTGCTGTTTGTGAAACCTGCTACTAGTGGGCTTTGTTTTCAGCCAATGTCTGTGTCAAAACATCATGACTTTGTGACGTCTGCTGTCTTTTGTCAACGCTGACCAACAAGATTGACGACACGGTTGGCGCAGTTGTTAAGCGATTGACTGCTGCTCTGCGTGTCGCGGGTTCGATTCCCGCACGGAACAAATATTTGTATGACCTACATGTAGTTGTTCCGGGTCTGGCTGTTTGTGTATGTGAGTTTAAATGTTTGTAAACGCACCCACAATACAGGAGAAATTCCTAGTGTGGGGAAACGTTTTTATAAAAAAAAAAATTGTCAAAAAAAAATTATTATTATTATTAATTAGTTAATTTGTAAAGCTGATATTGGTTATAGAAATTTTACTTACGGTAACACATTGGGTGGTCTTATCGCTAAAATCGATCTTGAAAAGACAACTATTTACTAGACTTGCTTATACAGGGTCAAATTAAATTAACTAGTGAAACTCCGCAGACGTGATGGAACACAAAACACGATATCTCCCTAGATAGTCTTAATTAGGGATGTTACGGAGCTTCGGTTCCGATTCCGAAAAGTCGGAACTTCCGATTAATTTTACACCTCCGATTCCGATTTCGGTTCCGATAATTATTATGAATCGGAGTTGGCCCGAAGTTTGAAACACAGCGGTACACGTGGCTACTAGCCACGTGTACCGCTGTGTTTCAAACTGGCTAGAGCACAAACAAGCTCGAAGTCTCAGTTTATTGTTTTGTTTGTGGATGATAGAAGAAAGTAGAAGAAAGATGTTTTAAGGGAAGGCCCCTTAACACATCTTTCTTCTACTTCCGCCCCGGTTCCGATTCCGATTTCGGTTCCGATTCCGGTTCCGATTCCGATCAATCAAATTTAAAACCTCCGATTTCGGTTCCGGTTCCGGTAAAACGACTTCCGTAACATCTCTAGTCTTAATGATTTTAAATAGGCACCTTCTTTAATTCATTTAACTTGCTTTCCTTTTTCTAGGAAGCGCAGTGAAGACTTTTAACTGCAGGAAATTGAAAATAAGCATGACATGACAAGCACCTATAAGTGGTGCTTTGAATTCCGCTTGCATAATATGTTTACAATAATGGCATTCCTCTTCTGTCTATTCCTCGTTGCTGTCATGTATAATATTTTTTTCTTGAGATCGTAGTCTTTACGCAAATTGTTGTTTTATTTCTTAGGTAGGTAATTAATGTTGATCTCGGATAAAATCACGAACTGAAGAATTTTTTTGTTGTTGTTCAAATCACGGATTATCAAACCTACTCAGGTGGAGATTTACATATGACTCCGCCCTGCAGTGTAAATGTAGTGCTGTCCAATAAACGATGGAACACTGAATGTTGTGTCCAGCGTGTGCTGTTATCTGCACGTTAGAGGAGCTGATGGACGCTACTGAAAGGGACAAACTCGTAGCCAAATTCTAGGTTAACTGTATGTAGATTGCCATCAACATATTAAGAAGAATCTTCATTGAGATAATCTTGTTCATGATCTTCATTGAAATAGTCATCAGATTTTTATATTCAACTAGCTGCGGCCCGTGATTTCGCCCGCAAGTCTCGATCCCGTGCGAATATCGGGAAAAAATATATCCTATATTTTAATTGAGGTCATGATCTACCGATTTGCCAAATTTCGTTCAAATCCGTTCAGCCGTTTTAGCGTGAAAGCGGTAACAAACAAACATACAGAAAATAAAATCTTCCCTCGAAATAATACTAGTTTAGACTAGCTGCGCCCCGCGGTTTCACCCGCATAAGTTTCAATCCCGTAGAAATATCTGGCCTAACATTGTAATAAGTACCAACGTACCTATTTAAGCTATTACAATCTATCAAAATTATTTAATAGATTTTCAACTTTATCGCTATAGTATATGGTTCAAAATTGATTGGGCAAATTTTGACAGTTTCGGGTAGCTGCTGGCGTCTATACCTATAGTAGACCGCACGCACCTCAGTGGAAACAAAATCAGTATAAGCGCTGGCCTAGTATTTTATTGAAACTCCATATTACGCTAGGCCAGCTCAAGGACAAAGTGCTATCACCGAGGTCAGCCAACTGCACCTAACCTACCTGTATTCCAGTTATTATAGTGTAACATAAACTATACCAGGAAGCCTGCTGGCACCAGCCACAGTTTATTTATAATAAACCGTTCTCCAATTTGTCTGTCCGTCGTCGTGATAATTGCGATAGTCCCCTCGAGCGTACCTCGTTTGTTCAACAGGTTGAGTGTACCACTAGACTCATAACTTGTATGAATGAACAAGGATCAAGTCATAGAAATCATTTGTTTTATTACATCGCCACTTGTGTTTAAGTCCCATGTGTTAGGGGGCGAGCCTATTGCCACCAACCGGCACAAATCCATACTCCGGGCTGTTACTAAGAAATTCCTGATAAAAAAACCCGGCCTGGAAAACGAATCCAGGACCTCATACAGCAGTAGTAGCGCGTGCGACTACTAGATCAACGAGGTAGTCAAATTTATTTAATCATGTATTAAATAGGAACAACAACTAATAAGCTATCGTTACTAGAAATCAAATCCATTTTCAAAATACATGCGAACTACGCGTCATAAGTACTTACGTCACGCAAAATCCTGCATCTCGCAAGCAGAGTTTACCGCATAACTAGCATATACAACGGCCAGACTTGAATCATCAGGCAGTTGCCCGCCAGACAACACCCGTCTGGTCGGAGGATCCTCCCTTTTCTACGGAGGATGACTAAACTTTACACCCTGTTCCTCATACCTCTATAATACTTAATGATATTGTGTCATTGCATAAAATTGTTAAAATTGCCTAATTGGTCGTATTGCCAGACTTAATAATCTTCTTAGGAACTGAAACTCTAATTAAGTTAAATTACCAAATTATAATAATAGTGCCTTCACATTTCGAAACCGGTAGTAACCAGTTTGTATTTGAATCACTATAAGAATAACCTGATCGAATATGTGATAGTTTAATGTCTGTTGATTGCAATGAATACGATGGGAACAATGATACTCAAAATCTAACAATAGCGGTCAAGCGCGAGCGTTGGTATTACGTTTAATCACAATTACACTTTCAAATGCTCTGTCTATGGTACCATTAAACCTGCACCCTAATTGAGTAACACACTATCAACCAGAATCTGAATCGTTTTTGAAGAATATTCCTAATCCATTGCTTCATATATTCGAAAAATGTGTATGCTCAACAATGTACACAATGCAATGAATGTAGTTGAACTGTCAAAATGAAACCCATTCCTAATGTAAGTGTCATTCCTCGAAAAAATAGACAAGCATGTTACAAGTCCCATGTAAGTGGGGAAGAGCCTTTCCTTTTAAACCGATACGAGTTGCTTCACTTTTTGTTAATTTTTGCTTTTCATTTCATCTTTCACTCGAAGTGAAATGTCTTAACACAAAATTAATCAAACGTTAAAAATTCATTAAAAAAAAAACGAAACATTAAATGAAAGGAGCAGATGAAAGTTGATTCCTATAATTATTCAGTCGGTCTCGTGTTAACATGGAATGAAACAAAAATGAACCTTCACTCGATTGAACGATTCATCTGACCACAAATTCAAACCCCGGAGTAGCTACTGAGAACTTCCTACCACTCCGTTGTGTGGAAATTAGTGAAAGGCGATTAGTAAAACGGATTTAACACTAATGTATTGAGCGGGGACATCCTAGAAGGAAGTACAACGACCTTATCAGTGACATCCTTCGCAAAGGTCAGGTACGTAGCATTCGTTCGGCCCATTGAAAAGGCCCTGACTGAGCATTGTTGGTATGGGGAGCGCAACACGTAGCATTTAGTGGTTTTAATCTCATGGAAAATTTATAATGGAATGAAATCGGTACAATTTTTGGGTTCAGAAAATCTTCAAAAAGTTCGGGTCGTTTTAATCATACCTTGTATTTGATAGAACAATGATTTTGTTTGGTTTTATATATTATCTACACTTGTATCGTCAAATTGCATACTTATTCTAATTGGGATTTTCGAAAAATTATTACTAATTTGAAAAACAAATTGAAACAGAACAGGAAAATCATAATATTGTTTTTCCGATCTCTGAGTATTATTTGTTTATTATTATTATTATTTTTCCCTTTTCTTACTTGTCTTAATATGATAAATTCTAAGAATACCAATGGTTGTTTTAAAGCTTGTACAATACATAAGTTCGTCTTTTTATAAAGGCTGCCAACTGCCAAATTATGAATGACACGGTGGCAGTATTTATACTGCAAGACAACTAGTTTTCTGTAATTGACAGCTTTATGTTCGTTTTTAGATGGAATAAGTTATATACCGTTATAAGTAGGTACCTACCTCCTGCTTACATAGTAGGGATGTTACGGAGCTTCGGTTCCGATTCCGAAAAGTCGGAACTTCCGATTAATTTTACACCTCCGATTCCGATTTCGGTTCCGATAATTTTGAATCGGAGTTAGACCGGAGTTCGAAACGCAGCGATACACGTGACTAGAGCGCCTACAAACAAGTTTTCACGTGTCGCCAGGGTAATGTTTATTTATTTTATACACGCTCGCGCTCGAAGTCTCAGTTTATTGTTTTGTTTGTGGATGTTAGAAGAAAGTAGAAGAAAGATGTTTTAAGGAAAGGCCCCTTAACACATCTTTCTTCTACTTCCACCCCGGTTCCGGCTCCGATTCTGGTTCCGAATCCGGTTCCGATTCCGATGAATCAAATTTAAAACCTCCGATTCCGGTTCCGGTTCCGATAAAACGACATCCGTAACATCTCTATTACATAGGTAGATATACTTATACCTACATCGCGTTTTTCGTAGTTCCCTTAGAAGAGCTGGTAAGATTTACTGGTTAGGATAGATATTGCTTCTTTTACTTATTTTTATTTTGGTTTGCAATTTGAAATTATAAGGACAGGTTTAAAAAAATGGTTTCCCCCCATGCCAATGTACGCAACGAAAAATGGGATAAAAAGAGAAAGAAAGAAAATAAATTTATTTGACCCAGGACACACAATATTCACACAAAAGCAAAAAAAAAACAGGTAACTTAAAAAGACTTAAGAGCGATAAGTAGTGCCATCTATCTTTTGTTTGCGGAACTATTAGGCTTCAGGCACTTCACGGTGGATTATATTATTTGAGTGTCGTGTCCGTCTTCACCACTCATTATTATTCTATTGAATTTGTCTTTAGGATTTTCCAACTTCTGAAGTACTAAACCAAGATTAGTTAGCTGTACCACAGATAATAATTATACTAACACTCCACACAATAGGTGGACATTTAATCAAGAAAGCTTACCTAAGAAATAGCTGTTAATTAATAGCGCTTTAAGGTCTTCTGAATTTGAATTCGGGGAACACCCAAAGGGAATGGAATGAGGGTTTTCTGAAATGACGTTCGCTAGGTGGCAGCACTGAGACGTCAGGTCCAGGCATCTGTCAAAGAGCCTATATTTTCTTTAGTCATGACTGAATGATGAACGAATGAATGAATCGAATGATGAACATCATCATATATTTTATATTGAAAGACCTCTTGTCACAGTGGTGCCAACTGGTGTCGTAAATTTTCACGAAAACCCTCATTCCTTTGGGTTTTTGTATCATACTCCAAAGGCGAGCGACGCCTGGAGGCACAGGTCTCCCCCAGGCAGGCAGGTCTAGCAGTGGACGTGTTTCGACTGAAATTATGATGATTATGTTGCTTTTTATCTAAACGGATATAATATAGACAAAATATTAGATTTTTTGTATGTTTGTTTGTTACGCCTTCACGCTAGAACTGCTAAACGGATTTGAATGACCGTTCGCACATGGTTAGACCATGACCTGGATTAGGACATAGGATACCTTTTATCCCAATTATCATACCGATTGAGACATAACTGGGTGAAACTGCGAGGCGCAGCTCGTAAATAATACATAATACATTGAGAATAATTTGAATGAATTCTTATAAATAACTCAATGATAATGTATTACTCCGAGAATAATCTACAACAGAGTTAGTGTCATCGGAAACTTTATGTAAAACACAAGTAAACAATATGTTATATAGCCAACAATATATTATAACGATAACCTCTTAATTACCGATGATCAATAATGTTATGACCATGTACTACATGAATGACGACAAGTCATAAACAATATAGAGGAAGTAACATTGAGTGTGACTAAGTGTTCACTAATAAAAACACCTTGACAGGTGATGAGATTAGTTTAGGAGTCTTGAACTATGGCAGATTATTGGAGTATGAATGAGGCAAGCTTTAGAAGGCTTTAATGAAAGTTGTACCCTTTAACATGATAATAAAGGTTAATTTGGGATTGATTCAGAAAGCTGTACTTCTGGACACGGCGCGTATTGGCAGGAGGTTCCTCTCTCCGGAGCCCTTACCGCTGGTAGCTTGGACCCTGTTCCCGATACCGGTGGACTACATTTTTTTTTACATTATTTTTTTACATTAATTTAATTTTTTAACATTAATTTTGCATTAATTTACTACTACATTAATTTGTATAGCATAATCAGCCTATAATGTTCCCACTGCTGGGACACAGGCCTCCTCTCTTCGAGAGGGAGTGAACTATAATCTACGGTACCCGGCGATAAATATTGCACATCGACCTTTACCTTTTTTTGTATTTTATACAAAGAATAAAAATAATCATCAAAAGAAGCAAATCATAATTGTTTTAACAGCTCCTAATAGATACCGGTCTGTTTGTATTTTTTGCGACAGAGATAACGCTCTACGAAGCCGAAATTAGCCGATTGTCTCTTTCCAAAGGTCGATGTGCAATATTTATCACCGGGTACTGTACGACCCAGGCCCAGTGCGACTTAGTAGATGTCGCATCACTTCGATGTTTGGATCTAGGGCATCCCGGCTTCCTTACGATGTTGTTGTTGAAGGTAAAAATAATATAGTATTGTAGTAAGTCGTGGTAACCTTTATCTAATGGCGAAAAAAGCATGAATGAAAAAGAAGTATTTTATGACTTTAGCACGTGATTCAATTAAAGTTTAACTGTTTAACTATACGCACCATTATGTAAATAAAGAAAGGTAGCGTTACACCTAAACTACTTATTTTTCAACATAGAAAACAAACGAATGTTTATCGCAACGCAACTAAAGCTCATCTAATACATACTCCAATGTAAACTTATGTAAGTACATTTCTATACAACTTAATATTCGTCAGCTGTACCCCTCTCGCCTTGGGTGTGGTCGATGCTTAAAAACATTCGAAAATTACAATGATGTATGGTACATGGAATTTTTATACAATGTTTAAAAATAAAATACATGGCTAGTTTTTCTGGTGATTCGTTTAAGATGGACAAGGTTATTTGGCACCCTAATTGCGTAGTACATTTTCTATCACAATATGAATAATATTGCTTATCCATTGCTTCATAATATGTTCGAAAATGTGTGCTCAAAAACGTAAATAACGCAATGAATATTGTTGAACTGTAAAAATGAAAGCCATTCCTACTGTTAGTCTGTTACGCAATTACCCCGCACATTAAGGTTAAGAACATAAAATAAAGGAAAAAATGGTAAAGCAGCGAAAGTACCTATTTGTTTAAGATATTTTCTAAACTAATATTATAAAGAGAAAAGATTTGACTTTTTGTATGTTTGTTTGTTATGCTTTCACGCTAAAACGGCTAAACGGATTTGGAGGATTCCGCACAGACCATAGAATACTCTTTATTATGTACGGACGCCAGCACATCAAGCTACCCGAAACTGTTAAATTTTCGCAATCAACTTTGAACCTTATGCTTTAGTGATAAAGTTGAAAATCTAGTAAAGAAATCTGACAGATTGTAGTAACTTGATGTACTGGCGTCTGTACACCACATAAATTACAGACATTAATATAGAAACCATGTCCATGATTAGGTTATAAGATACTTTTTATCTCTATTTATTCCCACGGGATCGAGATTTATGTGGGTGGAACCGCGGGGGGGCGCAGCTTGTTAATAACTAAAATAATGATTTAATCGGTACCTAGAGTTAAATAGTTGCAAGTTGTATTATCCTCGAAACCAGTTCACTAGGATCCCTGAGGTTTATATAAATTAAGATTATTCATCAAAAACTACAAGTATCTAATAATACAGTGTGACAGATTCGATTCAGGTCCATTCGGGTAATTGCGTAACACACATATCATCATGTCATTTTGACAGTTTAGCCATGTTCATTGCGTTATTTACGTTGTTGAGCATAAGAATTTTTTAAACCTATAAAGCAATGTATTACGAATATCCTTTAAAACTTTTGGATTGTAATTGGAATTGTGTTACCCAATAAGGGTAACAAAGTGTGGGGCAGTGGTGGCCCAGTGGTATGTTCGAATCCAGTCAGGCGCTTTAATTTGCGTAAATTATTTCATCATCACTGCTCTCAAAACTGTGAAGGAAAACATCGTGAGAAAACCGGCATGTCCTGGAATAAAAAATCGAAGACATGTGACATCTACTAACCCGCACTGGACCCGCGTGGTGGATTACGGCTCACTCCCTCTCACAGAGAGGAGGCCTGTGTCCCAGCAATGGGAAAATTATTTATAGGCTGATTATGCTGTAACAAAAATAAAATGTTTTCAAGTGTTTTAATTTTTAAGCGTGTCAGTCACATCCAGCAGTACTATTAGCGCGTTATCCTACCAGTCAAGAGGAAAATGACAGACAAACGGCTACTTCCTAACATTTATCCTAGGTCAATCTTGTTAAGACGACACGTGCGGGTTTCCGTCTTACTGGCTGTCAGCAAAAGTTTTAGCCTGTGACTTACATATAACAATACCTAAGTCTTGTACCTTGTTACATTATCTGCCAGTAAAAACCAAATGATGCAGGAGTAAGGAAAACAAACTTTTACTTAATTTTTACTTTTATAGTAGTCCTAGTTTTAAGAGAGCTTTGTGCGATGGGTCGCACAGTGCGCTAGATTGGAAGGTGAAAATACGACAGGACTCTAGTCACTAAGAAGATGGACGGTGGACCACCGTGGAAGTAGTTAAATGAAAATACTGTATTATTCAGCAAGTACTGAAGTCTACTCAGTCTACTGTCTTGTACCAGATCTTTTTTTTTAATGGCATCTCGCAGTTCAACCTATGAGGTTGTCGTCTGCTTAACGGGGCTTGATTGTACCAGATCTGAATAGGAGTTAACTATATTTCTTTTTTTTTTTAGATAATGGCATCTCGTTGACCTTAAGATCCTGTGGTTGCATTCATAGCCAAACGGACTTCGTAACATAGAACATCTGTATCAATAATAATAATAAGTTTTGTCGTTTCCGTATGTAATTTAGATAAATCCCTACCGCTAAATATCGAACGGCTTCGTGCCGGAACTATTTTAAATATCATGATTTGAATATAACACCATTTACATACATTTCTTAATTGTTTAATATGCCTTGTTATGCGACTGTTTGACTTTTCGAGGTGAAAAAGTGATTTGACGTTTACGTCACCCCCTTATTCATAGTGCAATAAACATGTAGGTAGTGTCTAGGAGTTAAATTGATATGTAACTGTGACTGATTAAATTTATTACAGAATATGAAATATTAATACAAAAATGTGTTGTTGAAATCGCTGTTTCACGTGTATTAATTATATGTCACTTTGGCAGAATCATAAAAGGATAATATTATGAATCATAATGTACAGTTAACTGTTAAGTTAATCGTATCAAATCCGATTGGTGAAGGACTTTTCAGTAATTTTTTTTGTCTGTGCTAAAATACCAATCAATCCAATCCAAATCCAATCCCAATCTTTTTGATTATACCTACGTAGCCACCTACGTACCTACGTAGTGCTACGAAAAAAAGAAAAACACGGACTGTCTTCGCCATATTATGATTCATAATGTTATCCTTTTATGATTCTACAAAAATGGCCTTTTTAGGCCCACTTAATGGGGTAACGATTGAAAAACTGGCTCCTCTACCAGGTGTGATTTACGAGAGTAAATTCATGAAAGAAAGGACGTGTTTTTTTTATTTCAGATAACCAGCTATGTAATATTTTAAATAAAGTACTTTGAAAGAAAGTAAGTATAATATATTTTTTCTTTTTAATCTGCTTTGACTGATTTTTATTCCTGATGTAAATATATGTATTGAGCATCCACGATAAAGGCGTGAGTAATTCGATAGGTATCAGAATGCACCCACCACGTGTCGGGAGTATCATGCTGTTTATAGTACGCGTTCATCCTTAATGTAACGATAGCTGTTTTTGTGATGGTATATGATTCATTAGCAATTACTTAAGTGTCAAGATTTCAAGTTTATCACATACTTACCTACCAGTGGTGAAGGTTCTGTATAACTTGATTCGTACCGGCTTCCCTTTGAAAAATAGCACAGTCAGTATTCTATAGACAATATAATCATGTTACCGGCTTACCTCTTACAAATATTGATCCCTTCGCTACTGTTACCTACCTACATAGTTAGGTATGGCTTCGAATCTGTCACATAATCGCAGCTTTTGACTAATGCGTATCTAGAAGTTGACGAGCTCCTTTTAAATTTCAGTAGGCAGCTTGAAGCATGATTTGTTCCGGTCACTCGAATCGGCTTAGCGTTTTCACAACTATGTTGAGTTTGGTTTCCAGTCACGCTGCAACGGATGTAACTGAATACCAGTATTTTACATGTAGCGACTTCCTATCTGATTTCCACAACCCAGTTACTGGGTAACACAATACCTCTTGCTAAGACTGGTTGGCAGACTTTTAGGCTTCTGACTACTATTGACAGCTGGGACCGTCGGCTTAACGTGGCTTAACAGGCACTATGGGTCTTGATATATAAAGGATAGAAATCCATACACGAATCGACCGCGGCAAGCGTAGCTTTAACTTCGATCGACCCGTGTGGCTTTTATTATTTAGCCACGAGCCCCTTAGTTCCAGCCACATGTATGTATAACAATTTAATTAGATACGGAAAAAAAATCCGAACAAAATAAAACATTAACATATCTCTCATAAACAACTCGCGAGCTAAGACATGAGTGCGCCAATTCTGAACAAGTTAGTGTAAAATAAGATTTCACGAGTTTCGAGTCTACGTCGTTGTTGCTGTTTGCTGACTGTTTAGCATCGTGGTATGAATCATTTTAAATTAGACAGCTTTGAGATAACTGTAGGAAACAACACATTTATACCAGGAATTTCTCAGTACACACGGCGACACATAAAACTATACATTTCCAATTTTATCTGACCTCGCATTGTATTGGTTTTTGGTATAATCAGAAATCAGATTATACTGCCTATGTGTAGCCGTGCGTAAAAGACCGAAGTCTGGATTTGCGTCCAGCTGATATTGTAAAAGGCTCACTCCCACAGCTCGCTCCCGTTTACGTAGGCAAATGGGACTCTGGGTTTACCTGTGCCTAACTCTGTGGGAAAAACAGGCTTGATGTTCTTTAATTAGATCCTAAGATAATAATATTACCATACTTTATGCTTTACAAACAAACCTTCCGATTCATAGTCTAACACAGTGGAAACGACGAAGCTATAAAATACGCATATAACATTTTACGCAATCACATACAATGTGGCTATTACATATCTATTATGCTACAACGAACGAATTGCGAAGAATAATAATGTAATCATGATTATACTAAAGCTTTGGTGAGAATTTCTACCGGAAGTGCCATGCATCCTAGTTGTACGGAGTGTGTATGCAAGGCGACGCGATTTCGTGAGCGGCCATGAAACGAGATTTATAATGCGGATGTGGCAGCGAAATGGTTGGTGATCTGTTTTCAAATCTGATTATTGTTTTGAAATGATTTATTTATTATCAGAAGTAAATTGAGAGAAGGCCAAGCAATGGAACTCCCACTCTTTTATCGTCGCGTCGTTATTGTTAATGTCATTAAAAGACACGCGAGGGCTCGGCAAGGTCGTAAATAAGTAATTATTTGTTTTTGATGTTTTGATTACTACCTAAATTGTTAATTTATTGTTTTATTGCTATTATAAACTGATACCAACCGGGCAACCACCATTTGTGAATTTGCCAATTAATTATAATCAAAAAGGCCCTGTTTAATATTTTTTCTGTAATATTCTTTACTGTGCTTAAATTTTGTTGGTTGCATACTAACAATGAAATCTTCAGTCATAAATTGTAAATAACTTTTATAATTCATGACTGAGAATTTTATTTTCAACATATCATTTTGCGATATTTAAAAAAAAATCTGTTGTTTATAATATCATCATAATTTAAAAATAAACAAAGCATATTGTTTAAAAGAGCCTTGACATTTTTGATGATAAAATAAATCTCTCAGATACATACCTAATCATTGATCGCAGGGACTACCGATGATCACATATATGATTAAATAGCATGATTAATTTATTCAATGCTAATATTGATAGCTCCCGGCATTATCAATGTTTGAATATGAATTCAGACCTTCAGTAACAATAACTAAAAACTTTAATCTTAATGAAAAATATAATTTTTAATTTTGTAATGTTTCACAGGAATAATAAATTCATCTCTGTTTGTGATAAAAAAGGTTAAGTAAAGTTGTGCTAAAAAATAAAAAAAATATTTAAGTCGTAACCAACCCTAATGTATTCTAATTACTGGTAACTGAAAGATATACATTATCATTTTTGTGCTATATTTTGGGTAGCTATAATTATCATACTTGGGCATTTAATTACTATGAAAGTAAAATGAACAGATTAAATTGAAATTAAGTCTCATATGCACCTTGATGTCCTATTTAGAAAACCAAACAAATATAAGAAATACTATCTTTACTAGCCAGTTTGAAACAATTATTTCATAACGCGCATTTTGTAGCCCTACCGGTAATGTAAAATTAATAAACACCCTTGTTAAAGACATTGCTCTTTCCAGTTTCAGAATGACGTTACTCTACAAGCCTTTCATTTTGCATTTAAGTCACTTTCCGTTTTAATTACCCTTATTGTAGCACAAGTTTCGAAAGTAAATAAAACTGCTGTTTCTGCCACTACAAATGTAATATGAGTACATTAATGATTATCTAATATCTATCTATCGATTGTTCTTATCCGTAAGGGAGTTCTATAATTACCTTATTGTTTTCTTTAAAAGGGAAAACGTATCTCTAAGTTGACGACGTGGTGGGGCTTGCGCGTTCTAATGAACTCTAGTTTTGTGCCAGTAGAGTTGACTTTGCCGAAGCAGCACCCTAATTGCGTGAATGATACCTATTGCTACTGATAGTGGGTTACGCAATCACCCCGCAGGTATAAACCAGCAAGGCAGTTTGTGGCGAGTTTTTGGGCAGTAGCGAACACACGGAGTCTGGTTCCTTATACCTATCTGACTTGCCTTTAGTGGCCTGCCGGATTAAACATTGACCAGGAACATAGAGTATCTCTGTCTTGCCTTTATTGGACTGCTCTTTTTTTTCAGGATGTAGAAATCATCAAATGACCTCTCCCGTTCTGGGTGGAGCGGAAGGTAGTGTCAGACTCTTACTGACTAAAACCCACCCGTGTTGTGTGTGTGTGTGTGTGTGTATGGATTACCAATATACTTTAAAATGATTTAGATTGATAGTGTGTTGCGCAATTAGAGTGCCGAAACGCTGTTTTTTCTTTAATCCTTTCATGTTTAAGTTCTAAATTATAATCTGAATAAATATATTTTGAACGTTATTGTGACGTCAATACACGGGGGCTGGGTCTACCAAACAAAGATCACAAAAGAATCGTGATGCACGATTTGACAAGTAAAATTATAGTGGTAATAATTCGCAAAACAAATATTTTGTAAGCAGCCAAACTGAACTCCTGATCGCTTCATTTGATCATGCACACGATATTTCAATAAAACATACTTTAGGATGATAACTTAATTTGTACAATTATTGTTTCAGGTACTAAATTCTATTTGTTGACTACGAAGATGTCTGTAAGTAAAGTTTAATAAAGTTAACAAACTTAGCACTCCTTTTTTGGGCAATTGTGTAAAAAGTTCCACTACCTTCTGCTTATAAGAAAAGTTTTATTAAATGTTTCTTCTTCTTCTTTGAAACTTGCATTTTTTTCAGGATTTTATATAAAAATTATATACATTTATATTAAAAATGTAATTGCCAGATTATTTATATAATACAAAAGGATATTTGGATGAATTAATTTTTGCCCTAGAGGACAAAAATTCATTATTATACATTAGACAGAAACATCCAGGCCCGCTTCAACAACAAATCACTAAATAGATACGTTTGGTGCTAAACAAATTTAAAACATCGTTCTGTTTCTGTCAATCGTTTGAAAATGGCAGAGACATAATAATTTCTCAGTTCCGTTCTTATTTAACACTTTTGATATGGTTTTTGTGGTAATACACTGGTTCTGTTATCATTCAGGTGTTTTAATGTTGTTCCCATACACTTAGTGAGTTTGCTTGATAAACTGTATAACGAGGTAAATGATGAATTATGATTGTTACCTTCTAAACAACGCAACAGTTAGCGTCATCTAGCGGTAGTAACTGAAACAATTAACCAAGTTGAAGTTAAGTATCCGTTCGCGATGTTTTATGTGATTTTAACGACGACGTTTTATATTTTTTATTCAAGGTAATTTTAGCTTAAGTGATCTCGTTTCTTTGAACTTGATAAAAACTGCACTAATCCAAGCTTAAACACTTACTTAAGTAGGTAGATATAAAGCATAGTGGCTGCTTGCTCCATAGGCCTTTGCAACGTTGTTATTTCAAGCATAGAATAATATTGTACTTAATATATTTAAAATCACATTATTTCTTAAACAAATCCCTTTCAAGAGCCCAGTTGTAGCAGTTATCACAACTAGATTAGTGGTAAGCACATAGATACTATTGTTATCAAAACGGTGAAGGAAAACATCTTGAGGAAACCGGTATGTTCAAGAACCAAAAAATCGAAGACATTTGTGACATCTACCAACCCGCACTGGGCCCGCGTGGTGGATTACGGTCCTGTCCCTCTCACTGAGAGGAGGCCTGTGTCACAGCAGTCGGACCATTCAGGGCCGTCTTTACCCGGGGGTGCAAGGGGTGCGCGGCACCCAGGCGCAAGGTCTTTGGGAGCGCAAGCCGATCAGGTCATTACTAATCACTCATTATAACCGCAACGCTCCAACGCTGTAATCGCACGTCACCGCCTCGAAAAAATTGGTGGAAATCATCTTAAAAATGGAACACAAAAATTAAGTTAAATTTATTTTTGTTACCAAGGATGATGCTGATTTTCGCACCCCGGCGCCCAATATGGTTAAGACGGTCCTGGGAATATTATAGGCTGATCATGTGTTAATAGATATTATGATATAGGTAAGTCAACCTAAAAATAACGCAGACTTATTTAGTTACTCGATAGTCCAGTTTTTTATTTCGACTGACTATTGAATTATCAGCAACCAGCAATATTTGGCGTTATTTTAAACATCTAGATTATATTCCACGTTTTGAGAGCCGTAAAGTGATTACACACGCTACAATGAATCTATGTGAACAAATAATTATGTTCGGTCGTCTATTTTTAAACCAGAAGATGTGAAAAAATGCGTCACAATAATAATTTTACAATGAGGAAAAGACGTGAGCTCGTAATTTCGCATTAAATATACTGCTGGCGTTTAGATCGGTCGTCTTAATGAGGATTATGTAAAATGTTGTGACGAAGATACGAACTTTGTAAGGTGCGAAAAAAAAATGCACGATCTGCAAATTTTATGTGTTTGTTACTTACTTGACTTGATGCTCCTAATCAGTACTTTTTGTTATGTTTAGTTTGAGATGACGATTCGTCAGTCTCTTAGGTGATTTATTAGCAAAAGGTCTTAAACACTATAGGTATTTAGGTATGGAAGCCGAAAGCACTCTTTCTCTTATGAAAGTGATGAGCAGAATGCAAAAATCCGTGAGATTGAAATAACTAAAGGCTCCTGCAAACAGGCGCGACGCGCGACGCGAATCGCGCGCGACACAAAGGCACCGCTCGTTGCGCGACTTGCGGTGCCTTTGTGTCGCGCGCGATTTTATTGCGTGTCGCGCCTGTTTGATAGAGCCTTAACTCATAGTCAGCTAAGTAACTTGATACTTAGCTGACTTACCCTTCATATTATCATTCTATATTTTATATCATTTTTATCATTTTATATTTCTGTTTACATAGTTAGTTTTTGAGTTAGTTTTTCACTTAATTTTTATTCATTTCGTTTTTATCTTAGGTTATCACTGTATTTGAGAATGTTGGTTCACTTGTTATTGGCAACTGTATAAGCACATAACAGTTACCTACTGTTATTTGATATTTTGTATACAGAAGCTGTTGGTGTACCTTTATAAATAAATAAATCAAATAAATAAATATTAAATTGCTTAACTAGGTAATCTATTAGGGTAAAGTCAAAGTCATATCGTTTATTTCAAATAGGCACATTAAAGGCACTTTTGAACGTTAAAACTTACAGTAAATTTGAATTGATTCTAATCAATTCAATTTTACTGTAAGTTTTGTTATTTTGTGGTAAAGTCATTAACATTTTTCTATTAAATACAGGCTCCTTCAAACAGGCGCGACACGACACGCGACACAAAGGCAACGCGAAACGAGCGGTGCCTTTGTGCCGCGCGTGATTATATCGCGTGTCGCACCTGTTTGTAGGAGCCTTAAAGAAAAAACAGAGATGAAATTTTGCCAGCTCAATTACCGTCTTATTATGATTCATATACTCATATCAGTTAGGTATCACAGTCGGTATCACAGTCCACTATTTTGAACATCCGGCGTCATTCATTCGTAATCTTGAAACAAAAAACTGCTATTAGATAGATACAAAGTCCATGTTAACTAAAAAAAAGCATAACGAATGAATTTTAGCGCAAAGTTCATGTTTTTTGGTCGTTTATTCGATTATTATGTACCTAACTAAATTTTTGTTTCGACCTTTGATATTGACGTAAGAAGATCATCTTAAAATGGGCACGAAGTCCATGTTTGCAAACATTCTGCAGAGTAAACTTTGCGCTTGAGGAAAACCTTTTTTTAGTTTTCTTAAAATATAGTTCATAATAAAGTTGTTGATTGCTCTGATACTGGATTGATTGATCGATGTATAAATGAATATTAAAATCACGATCTCAAGTTGCCAAAGTTGCGGGAAACACCTGGATGAGGGACGCTCGGAACGGAATGTATGGCAGAAGAAAGGGGAGGTCTATACTCAGCAGTGGGCGATTCCGGGCTGAAATGATGATGATGATGAAATCAATCGTATAAACCTAGAAATCTTGTTCTGTTTGAAAATAATAATACATAATGTTGTGTCTAATACAGGATGTTTTGCTATGCATTCTTCTTCACATACAATGTACAACTCATTTGCGATTACAAAGATCTAAGAACAGGTAATGCAGGCCGTTTCCTAGATGCTCACATTATTAGTGTACTAAGGAAAATCTATAGTAAATTATTACGGCTCTACACATAACTCTATGTATATTATAATGCAGTTCGTGATTCTATCTGAATTATCATGAAGCAGATCTAATCCACATCACGATAACATGGAATTACGTAATCATTATCGTTATTTACTTATATCCTGTAAATATGTGGCTTATGTGTTTGATGATTTTACGATTTTATTATGACTGCTCTTCATGATGGCTTCATGTATGTTTGATTTTCTTGAAGCTAATCTATTAATGATTGAGATAGTTGAAGTGAGGATAAATGTGTGAAAATACTATTAAACTTATAATTCGGACTGAATAAAAAATGAATTATCAAAATAGGACTACCTATTCTGTAAAAAGTTAAGGCTACTTCAAACAGTCGCGACACGCGATAAAATCGCTCGCGACACACTGGTTCCGCAAGTCGCGTAACGAACGGTACCTTTGTGTCGCACGCGATTATATCGCGTGTCGCGCCTGTTTGAAGGAGCCTTGATGCGTGGTCACACATAGAAAAAATATATAGGTATACGCGTCGACTTGAGAACCTTCTCCGTCTCTTCGTCGGTTAAAAACTCACTTGTCACTCTCCAATTACCAAAATAAGAACAGCCAGTCGATTCTGTAAAAATCTCACCGTGAAAACTTAGGTGAAGTGAGTTTCTTTTTGCTAGGAATTTACACTATTGACAGCTCACTCCACGCTCTCTTCACCTAAGTTTTCACGGTGAGATGGTTACAGAATCGCACTGCTGAATACTTAGCCAATTTTGTGGAGTTTTGAGTATGACTGAGAATGGCTATAAGAGTAGGGGACGACCAAAAAACAATGGTTGGACTGCGTGAAAAATTATATGGCTAAAAATAGCTATTTAGGTACGCTGAGATGACTAACAGAGAAGTATCGAAGAAACAGACATATTGCGCCGACACCAAATAAATTGGGATAAGGGCAATGATGACTCAATACACAATCAAAAAACAACAATCCATACTAATATTATAAATACAAAAGTGTGTCTGTCTGTCTGTTACCTCTTCACGCTTAAATCGCTGAACCGATTTAGATGAAATTTGGTATAGAGCACCGCTCGTTGCGCGACTTGCGGTGCTTTTATGTCGCGCGCGACTTTATCGCGTGTCGCCCCTGTTTGAAGGAGCCTTAAAATCGCGGGGCGCTGCTATAGTCCGCGCGGAACTAGTAGACCGCGCCTTGGGTGGGACCCAATCGGTGGTTCTTTTAGCCCAATAATTGTCATCTGACATGCGGCTAATTTAATTTAAAAAAAAAGTAATTAAAGAAATATATTTTGAAAAGTAATTAAAGAAAAAGTATTTGACTAATTTTATCATAATATTTCAGCGGTTTGATTTCGTAGCAATTTGAAAATAATCGTAGCCAAGTAAAAAGATTTCGTAGCAAGGTAATCGTCAATTCTTTGGGCTTATTGTTGTGACTAATTTTAAAGATTCGTTCATAAATGGATGATCATTCTCTAAGAAATATTGAAAGTGACGTTTTACGGAAATCGAACATAAATGTATCGTTGCCGACGGACGGGATGAGAACTGTTAAAGGAGGCAGCCATGCGGTAAGATGTAGTTACACGTATGATGTCAAAACGTGACCGAAGCAGAAAAACAGTACTTAATAGAAATATGTAGCGTTTCATCGCGGGGTATTTGCGTAACACACGTAAAATGACAATAAAATTAATCACTATGTCTTTGCTTTTGTCAGTTCAGCCACGTTCATTGCGTTATTTTCGTTGGTAAGCAGATGAATTTTTCAAACCTTTGGAGCAATGGATTAGGAATATTCTTCTAAACCCTCAATTTATGATTGATACCGTGTTATGCATCCATACAGGTTTCCACATAAATGTCAAACTGTGTCTAGGTTATTGACGTGATTTTTTTCTTCATGTTCTCTGGTGACTAAAGTTTAGACTTGTCTGAATAATCCTTTTCGCATAGTTTTGTTCAAACATAGCCGCTTTTAAAAGTTGAGAATATTTAAATTAAATAAATTAAAACTTTATAATTTTTATAAAGCTAAACCGAGTTTTTTTTTTTTTAATAAAAATATCCCTTTTAATAACCTATCACTTACACAAATGCTGGTAAGATAGCTTTATTTATTTAGGATTCTACACGGTTTTCATTCCTGAATACATAATGTCTGATGATATGAGCATAATCATCAATTATTATGTATAAGAAGATTAGATTTCATACAAAGTAAGTAGGCACACTATAATCATAGGTACATTTATTGACTTGTAAAGGTTAGTGAGATTATAAGAAGACATCCATATTCCGCTGAATGTTGAGTACGTTAATGTATTGAATTGATATACCTACCTACATTCAGCTCTTTCCAGGAGATAAGGGGCAAGTGGATCCCTAACCTAAATAAAATTAATAACGTTTTTTTATAGTTGCAACAGTAGATAACGTATATTTACTAAATCAATTCGATACACATCTACCTACTCAATACTGTTTTATTTATTTCATACAATTATCATCATCAGCCGAAAGACGTCCACTGCTGGGCATACTCCTCCCCCAAGCATCGCCACTTCGACCGGTTGTGTGCTTCTCGCATTCGGTGGATTCCTGCGGCCATCAGACCAATTTAATTTAATTGGGATAAAACAAGCATTATTAGGTACAGACGCCAGCACATCAAGCTACCCGAAACTGTCAAATTTTCCCAATCAACTTTGAACCTTATACTTTAGCGATAAAGTTGAAAATCTATTAATGACATTTGACAGATTGTATTAGCTTGATGTGCTGGCGTCTGTACCTAATATTTTTAAATCAATTTGTTTTCAGACATAGGAAAGCATCTAATACAACGGGGTAATTGCGTTACGCACTAACAGTAGGAATGGCTTTAATTTTGACAGTTTAACAACATTCAATGTGTTATTTACGTTGTTGAGCTGACAAATTTCTCGAACATATCAAGCAATGGAATAGCAATATCCTTCAAAATGGTTCAGATTTAGAGTGATAGTGTCTTATGCAATTAGGGTGCTGATAGCAATGAGGGTTTTCTGAAATGACGTTCTCTAGGTGGCAGCACTGACACGTCAGGTCCAGGCATCTGTCAAAGAGCCTATATTTTCTTTAGTGATGACTGAATGATGAACGAATGAATGAATCGAATGATGAACGTCATCATATATTTTGTATTGGGAGACCTCTTGTCACAGTGGTGCCAACTGGTGTCGTAAATTTTCACGAAAACCCTCATTGGTACATTAGGGCGAACGACAGTGGTAATCATTTGACCTTGACGTGGCCTAGCGTAGTACGGTGTTTAAATATAATAAAATTCTAGCTTGGATTTTTTGCCATCGACGCAAGTTAGTCGCATAAATTATGCTTTCTTGGTATGTTAGAGGATGATGTATAAATTAGCAATTTATAACTTTTACCAGTGGTTCTCAAGCAGGTTCCTAACACCTTGATATCCAGTTCCACAAGCGCTACAGCCGTGAATATTATTTTTCTGCATAAATCAGCAAGAATATAAAAATAGCCACATTTTTATTATCATGCCCCGTTTCTTTTTTTCTTTTCATCGAAATAGCCAAATTAACAAGGAGTCATTGTTTAATTTCAGTGTCAACAATCAAACTAATTGCGACATTGTCATACAATTTTATGTATCTGAAGTACTTTTATTTGCTAAAAGATGATATCTAATAAAATATGGCAGGAAAATTAAATGAATGTGACTCATGCAGACGGCTCTACATATTTACTCATAAGAGTTGAAAAACTTAACTAATTAGGTAAGAGTAAGTACCTACCCAATAACGAATATGGTTATAAAAAAAAATACGTTATATAAGATGTGAGATATTGCAAATAAATACATGCTTTTAACTTATTTGAGACAAAACAAGAAATACTTCTAAGAATCGTTTGGCCGACATTTATGTTATTATTTTTATTTTGTTTTTCAATGAAAACACTGAAAAATTTTATTACTTAGTATTTTACTAAAAATACATTAAAGCCCATCACAGATGTAGCTATAAATGTGCTGTGCTATAATATATATTATAGCAAGCTACGATACACGGAGACGATCATATATTTTATATATTTTGCCTTGATCTTTTTGATTAGCTAAGGCTGTAATATAAATTATAGTATAATTTGGTGACATCATAGAAATATAATACCTATATGGACTTTATACAGAATCAAATTTAGTCAAAAAGTGCAATTCAAAAAACAAAATAAAACTATTATACATAAATGTATCGTAGAATGCGAATATCAGTTCCAAAGAACCCTAAAAAACTGGTTTCACTTTTAAAATAATAATAATTGAAAAAGAGGTTTCAATTAATTAGAGTTGAAAAGCACCTATTTAAGTTCGGAGTAAAATTAAGCTTAATGATAAAATTACAGGTTAGCAATGCCGTCTGCAATTCGCTCGTCACGACTTTGCATGATCCAACTCTGTTTTTGGGCGAACACTTTTTAAATGATAATTTCAAGGTAGTTATTTTTTTAATGTCTTTGTAATTTCTTTCTTTTTTAACTACGAATCGTGTAAATTTAGGAGACTTGAGAAGTTTATTTATTAAATCAGTTTCAATGTCTAATCTGGGCCTCGATTCCACAAATTTGCATACATTTCAGTGGTTTCTGTCACATTTTGTACGGAAAAAACTGTCAAAAATACACAATCGAGAGACCATTGAAACGTACTTGTAAATTAGTGGGATCAGGGTCCGGGTTTGTATTGATTTCGTGCAATGCTTTAAAGGTCTCTATATTACATACATACGTACCTCGTAAAAAAGACCGTTTTTTTTTGTGATGACTAAAAAAACTTGGACAAACCCCTGTTTATTATACGTGACGTACTTCAGTAATATATATTTTTTAATTACCTACATTGAGCCATCGTGAACTCATTAGGTAATTCCAAGCTCCACACGAAACTGATTTTATGACTTTAGTACCTAACTAAGAATATCATTCGCTTTCCGCCTATTTGTATCAAAGCCTATCACTGTGCGTTAATAGTGAGATCAAGTCTTTGTTTGTGCTGACAATTGGAGTCATCAAGATCTTTTACCTAAAGACTGAGTTATTGTGGTAACGAAATAAAAGTGACTATCATCGATTGAGAACGTAAATCTGTGGTGTTAGAGTGATAATTTTGAGTGCAACAGGTCTGTGATATCGCCGTCTCGCGTACAGCGGTGTCTGTGTCGTGTTAAAACTGGATCCTGTGTTTTATAGTGCAAAAACTTGTTTTCGAATCTGCCAGGTCATCCTCATCGACACCAAATTTAAAACGACGCCATCTATCAAACTTGGATGGTACCAGCAAAGGGCTTGCGCTCTGTACTGTCGATACTGCGTGTGCCGGGAATCGATAAATAAGCATTAGACTCTCGCCGTGCAACAGAGGGCGCCATAAGTGTGATACAGAAACTGTTTTCAACATCTTTATGGTTCAGGATAGGTGGTGCCACTTTAACCATCTGGATAACTACGTTACTCTAATTTAATTTAAACTGGACTTGGGCTACATTTTATATTATTTATCTTCAACATGCTCTGCAATGGGTGCAACGAGGTATTGGCTCCTGAAGCTGAATACCTAATATGTAATTTATGTGAAAGAAAATACCATCACGACTGTCTAAACATCACGCTGCAGCAATTTTTGGCCCTGACCCAGGATTATAAGTCCTGCTGGAAATGTCCCCCGTGCAGTAACATTACCCGTCGCACGCGCCATAACTTGGACACGCCTATTTCTTCGACACAGCTTCCTACTTATGAAGACAGTAGCATGAACATGTCCTGTGACGCCATGGATCAGCGTGCGCTGTCGCCACGCACTCCACCAATGTACGTACCATCTGCTGCCAAGGAAGATACCAGCGTACTGGTCAAGGCGCTCACCCAAGAATTTAATAGTGCTCTGCAGGGCTGGCGTTCTGACATTGATCGGACCCTTGAATCATTCAAGGCAGATATTAAAACAACCATGCAAGACTGGCGAGGCGAGTTTGAAGCTAGCATGCTTAGTTTCCATGAAACTGTTAAATGTAGCCTGTTGGACATGAAGCAAGAGTTGGGTAATGTCCGTACGGTCCAAGCCGAATTTAAGCAGCAGGTGAAGCAAATGTCCGAGGAAATATCCGGCCTCAAAGATTCCCTGGAGTTCCATGCTAGTGAACAGGATGACCTTAAAAGAAAGGTTGAAAATATTGTTCGTCAGCAGGCTGAGCAGTCAACTACTTCTATCAGCTATCTGGAAGCCAAGATTGATACGCTCGAGCAGCAGGCGAGAGCATGTAACCTTGAAATTTGCAACGTTCCTGACAAGCGAGGTGAAAATCTACTGCAGATCCTGGCCTCAATTGGGGAATCTATCGGCTTCAATTTTCCTCTAAAAGAGGTAACATCCATTCATAGAGTACCGCATGCACATCAGCAAAATAATAGGCCGAAAAATATTATTGTCAAGTTTTCCACGCGCATACTACGAGACAATGTCCTTAGCGCGTATCGAAAGGCTAAGTCGCTTAAAAGTGATCAAATTGGTATTTCCGGGTCCCCTACAAATATTTACGTAAACGAGCACCTAACGCTAAGGAACAAGGTCTTATTTCGCAAATGTAAGGATGCTGCAAAACTGTATCAGTACAAATATGTCTGGGTTAAGAACTGTACCATCCTTGCTCGTAAAAAAGACGGCGATGCCGCCATTGCTATCAGATCAGATGATGATATATCCAAACTTAAATTTCAGGAGAACAGTTCCAAGGACAATATTGATGGCTAGTTTTTCATATATCCACTTATTTTTGTTCACCTACCGTAACTACTGTTTTTTGTTGGGTATTTATCGTCTGTATGTTTGTTTTGTATGTGTACTAGAGTTAAGACATAGTTTTTGCAAATTAAACCTCATCTACATAGCCTCTAATTTAAAAATATTTTCTCACTTATTGTACTTAATAGATTTCTTGCCAAAAGATATTCATCGTTCCAGTAATTTGCTTTACATAATATACTATATTTCACTCAATCTAATCAAGTGTTGTGGGTCGTATTGCCTGTTTTATCCAATATCCTTACTTAACTACTTTCTTTCCTTGTTTCTAATGTATACACAGTATGAACACTCTCATATCGTATACATGTACGTATACATATCATATTATAGTATTAAAAATGTCTAATAAACATATAACAATTTTCTACCAAAACTGTAGGGGCATCCGCACAAAACTAGACCAACTGTACAAGAACATCCTTATGAACACTTACGATATCTTAGTATTAACTGAAACTTGGCTGACACCTGAAATCTACGACAGCGAGTTCATAGACCAGCGCTATACAGTATTTCGATGCGATCGTGATCGCATTGCTACAAATAAACTGGATGGTGGTGGTGTACTGGTTGCAATTTTGAGCTCTCTCAAGCCTTCTGAGCTAGACCTGACGCTAACTCAGCGTAGTAACCCTTCTCACAACCTTATCGAACACCTCATTGTGGAACTGCAAAGCACTTGTAACAAAAAACGACACATTGTTAGTGCTGCTTATATACCTCCTAAGACTTCTTCGCTAGTGTACAATGTGCATTTCGAAACGCTACAAGAGGTACTTAGTCATTCTACTGTTGACAGCTTCTATATTTTGGGTGACTACAATCTCCCAGAAGCCAATTGGTTAGCTTCCTCTATCACGGATTCTTCCGGGGATGCAACCCTCAACCCCGTGGCGTCTGTGACTTCCGCTAACCTACATAACCTCACTTCATTTCTTGGGGCTTCGCAGTTCAATAATGTAGTGAATTGTAAGGGTAAAATACTAGACTTAGTTATTTCTAACACCCCCTGTATAGTTTCCCAATCCACAAGTACTCTGCTACCTATTGACATTTACCACCCTGCTTTGACCTGTGAGACTTGCTTGGATATCAAAATTTTCCCTTTGACTAAGATTCCCCTACACAAATATAATTTTCATAAAGCTAATTTTGACAACATTAACTGTAACCTACTAGCAACGAATTGGTTAGATCTGCTTAGTTCTAAAAACTCCGAGGACGCACTGACTACTTTCTACAATGAGTTGGATAATATTATCAAGCAAGATGCTCCTTTGGCTCGAGCCAGATCAGGTTGTTATCCTATCTGGTTCTCAAAGAGTCTTATAACAATCTCGAAAAAGAAACAGAAGGCGTGGATTAAGTGGAGAAAATTTGATAACATTTCGGATTACAATACATTTGCTAAATACAGAACACAATTCAAGGACACGTGCCTAAAATGTTTCAACTCTTATATTATGTCTGTCGAAGATAGTTTGTCCAATAACATTAAGCATTTCTGGACATATATTTCGAATCGGAAAGTGAAACCTGGGATACCAGCTAAGGTTCAATATAAAAACTCTGAATCTAATGATCCGATTTCCGTTTGTAATATGTTTTCAAATTTTTTCTACTCCGTTTTCGAGCCTGCTTCACCGTCATTGCCACAATGGAAGCCCCCACTTGACAATGCACTACACGATGCTTCAATCTGCGACACATCTTTTAGTGAAGATAAAATATTGAAAGAGCTAAAATCACTTGATGCATCGAAAGGACCTGGACCAGACGGACTTTCTCCTTATTTCTTAAAAAACACCGCCGATTCTATTTGTAAACCTCTCTTTATTATCTACAATAAATGCATGTCGGAGGGTGTGATGCCCAAACAGTGGAAGGCTGCCTTCATTGTGCCTGTCCACAAAGGCGGTTCGAGGCGTAATGTTGAACACTATCGTCCTATTTCTATGTTGTCTGCCTTGTCGAAGCTTTTTGAGAGGTTAGTGCATAATGAAATTTATCCTATTCTGCATAATATTATCGTTCAACAACAGCACGGATTTGTCAAACAGCGGTCCACTATCACTAATCTTTTGCTATTCACAAGTTATTTATTTGACAACATCGACAGCCGCGTACAGGTGGACGCTGTGTATACAGACTTCTGTAAGGCTTTCGACAAGGTAGACCATGAAATATTACTCAATAAATTAGCGTTTAATGGAATTCGTGGAAACTTACTGAGGTGGTTTGCTTCCTACATTACTAACCGTAGTCAAAAAGTTGTAGTGAATGGTCATTCATCTTGTATCGCACAGGTTACCTCTGGTGTACCACAAGGTTCTATTCTTGGTCCCCTTTTGTTTGTCGTGTACATTAACGATATCAGCCAGTGCTTTCTTAATGCCAAATTTCTTTTATACGCCGATGACCTTAAGGTATACAGAACAATTCGCGATGTAGATGACTGCCTTCTGCTACAACAAGATTTGGACAGATTGTCAAACTACTGTCGAAGAAATAAGTTGCAGCTTAGTTTACCTAAATGTAATTTTCAAAACTTTACTAAAAACAAAAACATTATAACATATACATACACTTTGTGCGATGTTCCCCTAACAAAAGTGGACTTTGTCCGTGATCTCGGCATTATCCTTGACTCCAAGCTTTGCTTAGACTTACACATTAGTAAAATAATCAATAAAGCGTACCAACTTTACGGATTTGTTATGCGCTCGACATTAGATTTTAAGAAACCCTCTTCATACATTCATCTGTATAAGTCTCTTGTACGCTCCCAACTGGAGTATGCCGTGTCCGTCTGGAGTCCATATTACAAAAAATACATTGAGGCGATTGAGAGTGTTCAACAAAAATTCTTACGTGCTATGCATTTTAGATGTTACGGATACTACTTGCCATATCAGGATTTACTTAATAAATACAAACTCACAACACTAGAAAACAGACGTAAGTACTTGGAAGCCATGAATCTTTACAATATTGTCAGTAATAGATTTAACTGTATTGAGTTAACCAATATGTTATGCTATGTTGTCCCTAGAACAGTGTACAAGCGAAAGGTGCGCGCTGGCAGACTATTTTCTACGCGTACTTGCCATTCTAACACTGGTTTGCGCTCACCTGTTCGCAGAATGATGGATACCTACAATGAGGCCTTTGAACATATTGATATTTTTGCAAATTCTCCTAGTAGGTTCAAAGGTCTTATACTCAAGGAGCTCTTTTGATTTGATTTGGTGTGTAAAATTATAGATTGTATGCATGATAGTTAAGTAAGTTTAGTTTTTAAATTTGTTATGAATTAGTTATAGTCATTAGCCTAGCGTTTAATTATTTGTAAGTATTCCACAGCTAATCTGTGAACATCGTTGTGGGCTACAGTATTGTTATGTTTTGTGTACCTCTTTTTATACTATATATACTGTAGCTGTTTGATGTTCCATATAAATAAAAAAAAAAAAAAAAAAAAAAAAAAAAAAAGCCTACATTTAAATTGACACGTAAACAAAATTTTTAAGAAATTCTTTTAAAAACATTTTTTACCATTGCCACTCGAAAAAGGGCATTTTATTCATCGATAACAGTGAATAAAACTCTCTTTTACTCACTGAGTGAATAAAGACATTTTTAATTTGGAACAAACACGAATTACGTACAAAAAAAAACGCTGCTGCTGAAAGTACGTACTGGGAGGCTGAATGGAGCTATTCTATTCCAAATTAAAAAAAAACCCGGCAATTTAGTTACGTTCTTTTTTATCTGTTATTGTGGTTGTTTTGTGTTAGGTATTGGAAAATCTATTAACTTAAGTAATTATAATAAAATGAGTTCTTCCGATATCGAAAATGAGAGACTGACTCCGGAATCATTTCGTTCTAAAGCAGCAGTTATAGTAGATGATTTGTTGCCGCCAAAATCTCGGGAGTTGTACCTGAAAACATACAATTTGTTCTGCGACTGGAAAACCACGAATGGCGCCAATCCCTTCTCTGAGTGCATATTTCTTAACTATTTCAATGAATTAACCAAGACTAAGAAGCCGTCGACACTTTGGAGCATATATTCTATGCTAAAAGACCACCATGTTCCTTTTTATTTTCTCACAGTCAATGGTAAAAAGTAGAGTACACAACACGTGAATAAAAAAATTACCTCGGTACTTGTATCCCTCGCTCCGCTCAGGATTCTAATCTAGAATCCCTCGCTACGCTCGTGATTCTACTCTAGAATCCTTCGCTGCTCTCGGGATCCAACTTCGTACCTCGAACTAAATTCCCTTTTTATTCACTTGTTGTATAATCTACTATTATTTTATTGTTTCAAAACCTCCTGAATGTTTAATAAAAATAGCTATTTAGGAATTCAAATAAAGAATAACCTTAGGTTCATGATTAAATTACAATTTAGTAGCAGCCTACCTATCCTCAAAGAAGTTCTTTAAATCATAATCGATTCTAATAAATTAATTTTAGATTTCATTAATCTTAAGATAGGTACTTGATCATTAATTGAACCAGTATCAGTCGATTTTTCTCGTTTAATCGTGCGAAGTTATATCTTAGATATCATCATCATCATCATAAAGATAATAAAGTAAACGTACAAAATAAAAATTGTAACTTTCTGAAAAACAAAACTCTGAAAGGCACATCACAGCTTATCTGAGCAATCTGAGTAAAACACCTATAAAAGTTAAAAACATATTAAGCAGTTCCCGTGTCAGCGTACGGAAAAAATAAACGCCAAAACGCATAGGCAGGGACTGCGTTTACATACTTTCGTCCGATTAATCTGTCGTCAACAAACGCAGGTAATGACGTATCGCTCCGAGATTTTCCGCCTTAGAGCCTTCGACCCGTAAACTCGATCGAAATGAAAATGTAATTATCGAAGTAAACAATGGTTAAGTCGTTTGGCGGCATTCGTGCGTCGAACATCGCGGCAGTCGCACGCGCGCGGTGCTAAATAGGTACAAGCGACGAACGATCGTACGTTTTACCTTATCGCGTGTTCCTTACATCGCATTGTTCGAACGAGATGCACTTATCTCCATGCCATACAATCGAAAGTGATAAATTATTCAGTACCGCGGATGCACTTGACATTGACGTGTGAAAATCTCGATGTAAGTTAAGTGACCAAAATGTTGTTTCAGTGGCAGTGCTCCCAACAATTAGATAAGTCACTAATGTATTCACACTTTTGTATTATTTATCCGGAAAACTCCGTTTGTTATCTGCATTTTATTGTTGTAGTATCATTGTTATGGTGATTCTAGACGTTGGGCTTGTTACGCGTTAACATCGCAAAATTAGTGGAGATTAGTGGAAATAAGTATTCAATTACCTCGTAATGGTGAAAATGCCTTTCAGTAATTTTTCTTTCAGTAAATATGAGGTAGTTATCGGTGTGACTAATTTATGTTTGCTATTTTATGACGTTATTATTTATTATTTATTTTATTGACGTCAATTAGTATTATTTAAAAGTGTATAAAACTGTGGACTAATTCTCGTTTGTCAAGTTGTTTTTTTCCAAACGTTTCAAGGGTAGGATAGCGCGCGGTTTTCTGACGGTCACGTGTGATGCGTTTACGCAGTGTGAAGCGAGCTGATTAGAAGTGAACGATTAATTACTGTTTTTTAAAAGAATATTAATGAGGTTCTGTCGGTTAAACGAATTTACATAATTAAGTGAGATTTGAACTTTTCCTATGTAAGGACTAAGTATTCAGAATGTTTAAATAAGCGTGACATTTTTAACGTGATGCGGATTACCTGAATTAACAAACAAGTGCAAAATCAAGTGAAGTAAGGTGACACCTCATTTGTGAATTCTCCATAAAGTGGTGACCATTAAAGTATTAAAATTCAGCTCACAAGCTGTGACACTTCTATCAATACTTAAGAACAAATAACAAGTTTTGTGTTCATAAAGAATCAATTATTAACTTTAAAGATAGCGTAATGAGGTAATATCAAAGGCTTTAATTAATTACTAATTATAAAAGGTGTGAATGCACATATAATTTAATTTCAACGAAACACCTGACAGAAGATAAGTACCTGTCACAAAAAGTTAATTATACAAATTAAAACTATAATCTTTACGAAGTATAGAATCGCCACAATAAATTGAAAAGCGTCATTTTCCTTTTAAAATCTGAAAAATACAAATCTTTTAACAAGAATTGCATTCTTTTCAAATTCCTTTTGTTTCTCTGTAAGTACCCTGTATGTTCATACAGGCATTTACCTGTCGACTAAGATATAATTATGTAAATAGCATGTGACAAAAACCACGAGCGGACTGACGTATTTTCAGATAAGTAAAGTTGTTCGGATGTGTACATTTGAACGTTGATTTTGTTAACACGTCTCGCTTTGTCAACTTGTGATTGTTTACATAGTAAGTGTTGAAAGTTATATGTTTTTTAAATTGTTTTAAAAGACTCCTGAATTACAGATATTTTCATGTCTATTTGTATAGCATCCTCACGATCTATTATGTCTAACGAAAAGTAATGCATAACATAACATCGCCTACTGATAGGGCAGTTTTAAATCTGTTTTGTTTGGATTATTTTATTGTACAGTGCACAAACATTCATATAAGTGCGCCTATCAGATACTTAGTCGGAATTTAAAGCTTAAGGCGATGATATTAAGATAAAAATTGTATGTAAAAATCGTGAAAGATTTACCTTATATGTAAAATACCTAAGGTAGAGACTAGAGATTTTATGTAAAATGTTGTAATTTTCATGACATAAAACTCATCCTAATGAAACTTTGTGTGCAACGTCTTTAACAAGATAAACTCACAATTTAAAATTCATAAATAATAATAATGTATTTGCAATTCAAAATTAGTAAATATGAGTCTCAATCAATTTTCGATTTAATACACGTGTTGGTACTTATTTAATGTACATATAATTATTTAAATAAAATGATGCTCTCCGATATGTAGGTGTATATTTAATCAGTTGACCGATTCAGAAATTTTATTAACAATATTGCAATTAAGTAATTTATCTGAAACTTTAATTTCCTTTTTAAACTTCGGCCATTTAAATCCAGAACTGCAATTTAAAAGGCCAAATTTATCTTAAACTATCATGATTACAACAATCAGTACAAATTGGAACCTATTTTCCTGTAATAGCCTCCACATAAAATAAAATACAATTGCTAATAAAAGGCTATGTAACTACGATAATATCAATAACTGCGGTGGATTGACCTTGGTCAAGCTTGTAGTTAATAAATCAAATCAAAAATTGTCGTGTAACCTTTTTTGATTCATATTTTATCGAGATTGCTTAGCTTTTTGAACGGAGCGCATGCTGGCACTGAAACAATTAACATTTGTCCAATAATTAGGATAAAGTTTTTGTAATGTTTATTTCTTTTCTTTTAGATAATCGACAAAAAGTCGATACTTATCTGATCGACAACGAACGTAGCTACTAAACAATAGAACGGGCAGCGGAAGAGGAAATTATCAACGTTACAGTGACGGATCACAAAAAAAAACCATCACAGTGACATCTGATCAGATCACTTGATCAAATAGTTTCAGTTTTGTGTTTATAGTGAGCCTTAAGTGAACGAAATCTGTGTTGTGAGGACAAGCGATGACACGTCTGCGATTTTGACGTGTGCTCTTAAGTCGCAAATCGCAGAAAAACTGGAGGCCGACACGTATGAGGTGTCAGTTGTCGTCCAGCTGACAACAGATGTCATCCCCATTGAAATCGGTGAGTCAGAAATGTATAAAGAGAACTCTTGTAAATTAGCCAGATAATTACAGTCAAACGGGAAACGATACTTTTAAACAATGTTGTGAGTGTGCTGAGAAAAAGATATTACGACAAAATAAATAGTAATTATTTTAGCTAGCCTAGGCATATTAGTTACTAAGTCGCAAGCGCTACTGCTGAACGATAGGTCCAGACGCCAGCACATCAAGCTACCCGAAACTGTCAAATTTTCCCAATCAGTTTTGAACCTTATGCTTTAGCGATAAAGTTGAAAATCTATTAAAGACATTTGACAGATTGTAGTAGATTGATGTGCTGGCGTCTGTGCCTAGTGGTTTTAATTCCCAGGTCGGGAAAAGTATTACTGGGTTTTTCTATCTGGGATTTTTCAGTGGCAAACCGATGTCTGGATATATACCCAGTTAATGGCAATAGGCTTGCCTCCTATTACATTACTCTTATTTGACTATGTGGTAGTTAAAGATGAATAGTTTTCCTTGTAGGTACGTACACCAAAATAATAGCGTGTTCAACAGTCCCTACACGTCCCTACTTGTTTTTCGACACCTGAATGACGATCTTTTGTGGTCAAGACTTTGTTATCTCTCTTGTGGCTTACGTGATATTTTAGTACAGTTTTACACGTTTTGTTTACCTTTGTGTGTATCAGAATTGCCTTCGACTCGCTATGAAGAAGCATGTGATAATGGTCAATTGATAAGTGCATTGAGTTTCACATTTGCTAGAGCAATCTACTCAAACACGTGAGGAACGATAAATCCGTTTAGCCCTATTTGGAAAAGTCAATACCTTCGGTCTTTTATATTGAATCGCTTTTGTTTTTAAAGCTTTGAAGGTGATCATTTGTATGACTGAAATATTTCTTTAGATTACGCTTTCAAGTGCCTTGCATGCAACGGGTGGTCGTAGTCAGTGGTAATGTCGTGTCGTAGTGATGTGTCTTTGCGATACCTACATAAACATATAATACCTACAGTAATTGCAGTATCCTGTTTCGATAACCGTATAAATAATATAGAAATACAGCCTCTCTCATTGAGTCAAATTAAATGGCCTAGGGCCAGCGGGGTAATTGCATAACACACTATCAGTAGCAATGATTTAATTTTGACAGTTCAACAACATTCATTGCGTTATTTACTTCGTTAACAGACACACTTTTCGAACATATGAAGCAATGGATTAGCAATATCCTTCAAAATGATTCAGATTGTGATTGAAAGTGCAATTAGGGTGCAATTTCTTGGACAAAAATTATCGCAAAATTAATGTCAAATTTTCAAGTGATCATTTAGTAACAGCAAAATCCTGCATATAACTAGAAATATCCATTTAGAAAGCTTAGACGCCATTTTGAAGTATAAACTGGCACTATTTGCCAACAGCCAATTATCAACAGTACTCGCAATCGATTCTAATTAGAAAACACACTTGGCATTAAACGTGCCGAACCGAATGGACTTAAACCGTTCTTTAGTCGAAAATCATGTATTCGAATACCGTATTACTCGATTCGCTTAATTAATGCAAAAAATGTCCTCTTTACGGTTTCGAATTTTACACATTACTTATCGAAAATCATAAAACAGGTCTTGCCTCTGTTTTTGTGCGGTTTGTTAAACACGAATTAACGGCCGCCGTGTTTTTGATCAGTCTCTAAAGAATGATGAGGCGTTTTGTTTGAACTAGAGTCTTCTAAAAATATTAACACTGGACTTAAAAGCATAAATTTTGTCTTTCTGAAAATAGATTTCGCTCGTTGTCCTTATACCATTAAATGAAAATCGTTAAGAGGCTAATGAAGCATAAGTTTTGTGATGTTTACAATTAGAAATATCTTATTGTTTGTCACTACATAATATAGAATAGACAGATACTATCTACCGATTAGAAGAGGAGATTCTTGCCCGTTTTTCTCTATAGAGATCTATTTTTGGAATGGGCAACAGACAATATTATATTTAGGTATGACAATTTAAAGTGTCAGCTGTAAATGGTTTAATTGAAATAAATGCTTTGAGTTTGATTTTGATTATTGCTTTAGCGATTTTGATTTTATTTTTGGTAACACAACTGTTGGCTTGAGTAATTGAATTGCATGAAGCAACCTGCTTGTATGTAAACACTTAGTATAATGAGCGACAGACATTGCAGTCTAGATCTAGACAATCATTTGAAATTTACAAAGACAGAAAGAAGGTTTTAATTTCGTTAGGTGCTTATTATTTTATTGTCAGCGAGTTGTCAACTACCTTATTAATTTGCTATAGCAATTTTATAAGTGTTTTCTAATTGTCTAAGCTACGGTTTCCTAGAAGAGCGGTGACCGTCATAATTATAACGGCCCTCATAAAAATCTGTCAATTCCACCAGTATTTTACGTTAAGGTGTCAAAAACGCTCTGTATTTGGACAGATGTTATTGTATGACAGTTGTCCCCTTTCTTAGGAAACCAAATCCCACAAACCATTTTTTTTTTGGTTGGGAAATTATCAAATAATTTTACTCTCCCGCTCTGCCCAGAACGGGAGAGCATGTCAGACTTTTACTGCCTAAAACCCACACGTGTTCCTTCAGTTGCTTGTGGCAGGAGCCACGGTAAGTCTTCCGAACAACCCGCAACCCTGGCACGCATCGGCCCTAGCGGACCGCGTCTGTTAGTGCTGACATCTCTTTGAGGCGCGCGTGGAAGACAACGCGGCCGAACCGGGCCTGGTTCTTACCGGACAGCGAGCTGCCCATTGCTCGCCGTCCGCAAGCCCGAAGCTTTCTAATAACTTTTTGGTTCGATTTCCTTCCTATACACGAACTGAACAATGAATGAACGTGAATGATTATGTTAACACTAATAAGAGCGGTTTCCTAATACGAGACCTTAGCATAAAGACACCATAATTATAACTTATTTTCTGCTATCAATGAATCACCATGAAGTAGGTACTAGTTCTCATTGGCGCAGGTGTCGTGAAAAATCTGGTCACGCTCAGTTATGTTTGACCTTGTGAAGAATAAAATGGATTATTGTATGAACTTACTGTCATTTTTTTATTGATTAGTGCACGCTTTTATGGTCTTGCAGTGGAATGTTTCCAGTTGGAATTATGACACTCATTAATTTATTGACCGATCTTTTTAAAAATATTAAGCTATTAAAGCACCATAGGTATTTTGAAAATGTTTAAAATGTAAGATTTTATCAACTTTTTTTTGTTTCTTCTAACTTAATTTTAGTTTTAAACCGTTGATAATTATGTTTTTCTTCTAAGAAGTGAATAATTGTACTCGATTTTAGTGAAATTAAGTAACTTAAACAGTATTTTAAAAATGTTCTAAGATGAAATTGGTTCTTTTGACAGTTTACTATAATGTGTTTTCAATTCAATATTATCAATTTTTTCATATTTATGAGTGACATTCGCATATAAGTTAGACAAAAACTAGTTTGTTTTCATTACAGGCGTCTAATCTAACTAAAGTAGCATAACATTTTTTTTTAGAATGTTACAATCATTTCCATTGATTAATAGTTATTTTATCTTAATAATCTTAAATATCAAATTACTGTTATCTTCGAATACAGGCAGGAAGAAAGTGCACACAACGCAACCAGCCTGTCTATTCTGTAAAAATATGACAGTGAAAACTTATGTGAAGTGAGGTGTCATTCCACCCGATGCAATAACACTATTGACACCTCACTTCAAGCTCACTTCACCTAAGTTTTCAAGTTGAGATTTTTACAGAATAGATCGGATGCTGTTCGTAATTTAAAATGGGTTAAAGAGTTTATTTTTCTCACTCAACCTTGCTCGTGTTATTTGTTATAAAAACAGGACTGCTGTGACCTTGTCACTGCGTCTGAGTGATGAAGATAAAAGAGGACGAAACAATACACCGTGCGAGGATACATCACTTATCACAGCCACTTAAGGCTGCGTGTTCATTATATTTACACTTTAATGCAATTTTTATTGTACCTATGTCTTCCTGTTGGGGCTATGAATATTTACTATTTCATATTATGTTATCTACATATTTTAATTTAAATGAATGAATCTGTATATCCGTGGCTGGCGTGAATATGTTGACATGTCTAAAATGGCAATTTGTCAGGACGGCCATTTTAAAGGTTTGACCTCTTCTGGTAAATCGGTAAATTAGTTTACCGTATGTGTTTTAGTTGTTTTAAGGGTTATTTTGTACCATCTTTTAGATGATGACAATAAATAAACGAAATACCCTATAGTTTGCATAATAATAGACTTGTCAATTCGTTCACCAACGAGTTATCAACTTATTCACCGAGTTGTCAACTTATGCACCAGCAGTTATCAACTTATTCACCTTCTGAGTGGGGAATATTAGTATGTAAAACACAGTGAGGACCAATCAAACCACTGATGACGAATATAAATATATTAGTTGATTCGTTGAAGGACTCAAGCAAAGTTTTTCTAACTGAACAAATATTAAAAACTGAACTGAATAAAAAAGCTGAACAAATATGAAAAACCACGAACCTATCAGTTTCCTAGTTTAAAAGTAATAAATAAATAACTAGTGAATTGTTTTATTGCGCCAAACAACGGAAAAATACTTAATAAAGAAAGAAAAGAATAAAGAAGGAATAACGTAATAATAATTATTTAAAGTTGACAGCCCTGATCAACTTCAAATATTATTACGTACACAGTCATATTTTATTGGACCTCAAAAACCTCGTCATCTGGGTTGTCCTCGTCCAAATCTGGATCATTAGATGCAGAGACATCACCGACAGTTTTTATTTTAATATAAAACTCCTTGAAGGAATCGTCAATGAGGTCAATCATGTCAATCAAATACTTTTTTTTCTCTACGCTAATTGGCAAAGCCTCCTTAGAGATTTGGCTCAACTTATAGATATCAATGGTGGTTTTTACTCTTTTCCTAAAATTTATTGAATTGAAAGGAGGTTCGCGATCCAGGTTTATCTTAAAATAAATTTTTCCGACGCTATTTTTGTCATATTGCAGCCATTTAATAGGTTGCCGCAAAAATTTGTCTCCTGAATCATCCAGTTTCTTGACAGTAAAGGATCCTTTCTTGGATTTTAGTTCGGCAAAATCCAAAAAACCGGCCAAGAGCGTGTCGGGCCACGCTCAGTGTAGGGTTCCGTAGTTTCCCGTCCGTCACAATAAGTGTTCCCACTTATGAGTTTAAAAGTGGGTATCCATTATGTTCGCGCTCCAGCAGCGCTCCGCGCTCCTGCAACTGCTCCCGGTAGTGGGTACGTGCGCGAACACGGAGCGTGCAACATTACACGCTCCGCGGCAGGCGCTCCGACTCGTGACGGATTTTAGCGCGAACACTAAGGGGAGCGCAGCGTGTCAAAGGGGAGCGCATGTAGAAGTGCGCGCGACGTATCCATTGGAGCAGTTGCAGGAGCGCGGAGCGCTGCTGGAGCGCGAACATAGTGGTAACCTGTTTGTTTGAAAAAAGATACGTTCAGGATAATAAAATATGTAAACGAAATTAAAAAAATGCTTGCATATACGATTATACTACTTACAAACTTAGTCCAGAAATGATTTTGTACAACTTTTTGTCTTTTTTTGTACAAAAACTGTTGTTTCCATCAAGTTTAAAATGATTTTCCTAGAAAGTCCTTATAAAGTTCTACTTTTCAGATTTTTTTCATATTTTCTAAACTTATGGTTCAAAAGTTAGAGGGGGGGGGGACACATTGTTTTTTACTTTTGGAGCGATTATTTCCGAAATTATTGACATTATCAAAAAATGATTTTAGTAAACCCCTATTCATTTTTATATACCATTCTAACAATATATCACACGTTAGGGTTGAAATTAAAAAAAAATCACTTCCCACTTTACATATAAGGGGCTACCCTAATACGTAAAACATTTTTTTCAAATTTTTATTTTACCACTTTGTCGGCGTGATTGATATAATTTACATATACATATTGGTACCAAATTTCAGCTTTCTAGTGCTAACGGTCACAGAGATTAAGCGAGGACGGACAGACAGACATGGCGAAACTATAAGGGTTCCTAGTTGACTACGGAACCCTAAAAATCATTTACCGTCATCACCACGACCTTGAATGGTTTCTGAACTTTGCAAGTCCTCGATATTCTCTTTACTTTTTACGGAAGCATCTTGACAACTCGATTATTTTTTTAATACAATTTAGGTCTATATGTTGGCAACTAAACATATTCATTTAATGTCAAAGTTTTTTGTAACCGACACTTAGTGATAACTATACATAGTACATTTAGGGTTCAGAGCTTAGCTGACCGTAACTGGATATCTCAATATATCACAATTTAAACAGAAATATTTCGGTTGGCTATAACTTGACATCTCAATTTGTCAATTAAAAGTGAAAAATTTTATGTGTATAAGTTGAGATATCAAATAACAAATAATATTTTGGTTACTGGGGATAAGTTGATATAACAAAATATCAATGTTCGTTCACAAAAACATGTGAATCGTTAATTTGACACGTCGTGTTGTCAAGTAAAACACGTAAAAATGCGAGATGTCAACATAATACCATAGTCGATTGCTCCAAAAGTTATGTATATTATGAGCTGTCAATTTTTTTCATATAAATTCCTAATGCATAGGACGTATTAAGCCAATAAAAAAAAAAAACATACAAGTCGAGTTGTCAATGTATTCACGCCAGCCACGGATATATTATGGAATTCAAATAATTAGTGAACTTAAAAGTAATCTGACTCATTACTACCACTTTTTCCTTTTCAAATTGCTAGTATCGTGCTGACAATGATGTCATTATTAAGGTGCTGATGTTCAATTGATTATTACGTAACGCAAAATGGAAATTCTTCTATCTTTATTTTATTATTATTTGATTTATTACGATCTGGTCCCCCGAACCCCCTCCACCCCTCCGCTAGTTCGTCTTCTGTTTTAATCTCTGTCTAGGTTACTTTTCGACAGGAAAGTTAAGAGAAAATATTTTAGCAGCAATATTACAAACTACTTTGGTAGATAGTTCCCATAATGCCATCATTGCTAGCCTGCTAGGTTCTTATTAGGTAGATACCCACATGGGTATCTACAGGAAAATACACCCACATCAGCAATTATAATAGTTTCTTAGCTATTATAATTGCTGATGTGGGTGTATTTTCCTTACAATATCAAAAACAAACTACAAAGATATCTACGCGTAGCATTATCGTAGTCGTTAACCTACGCCAAAACTGCTACAAGTTGCTACGAACTTTTTAGTACAAACTTTCGTTCTGCTGGGCAGTTTGTTGCTCCACTGCAGTTATCCAACTAAAGCACTAGGAAGTGGTGAAGGGCGCGTTTTGGGAGACTGTCTTATTTTGACCGATCAAAAGTGCTGATACTCAGCCCAATTTGAATACCTACTTAAGGGGACTACAGACCTACGTCCAAAAAACGTAAGTTTTATAATGCCTAAAAGTATATGATCGAATAATATTCAAACAAAATCAGAAAAATTTATGATGTTCTTCAAGATACATGCTAGTTAGTGTGTTGAAAACATAAAGGCTCCTTCAAACAGGCGCGACACGCGATAAAATTGCGCGCGACATAAAGGCACCGCAAGTCGCGCAACGAGCGAGCGGTGTCTTCGTGTCGCGCGTTGCGCCTATTTGCAGGAGCCTTTATACAACTAATTATTTACGATAAAAAAAATCATGACAATACCTCTAAAAACTTTCTTTTCACAATATACACACAATCATTCTGATTTTTTATCAGATTATTCTACAAGCAACATACTAAAGTACTAGTGCTTTAATTGTTTAGGACAAACAGTATTTTATTTTTTTAAATAGATAATTGCTTCATATTTTGCAATAAATTACTAGCGTTGTGTTATCGCGCTTCTCTTTCTTTTTTATGCAGTTCGACAGTGACCGCACTTTAGGTCATGTAGAAATCCCTTAAGGCCAGGATCTTCGAGCGTAGTAGGCATTTAGCGTTACCTCCGTCCTCGCGTGGCAAATGCCGCGAAAGCGCAGTTCGAATGAACTCGCTGACCCCTGTCACGGTTATTTTTATAAGTAATAGTATTGTGAATCGGCCCTATTCTTGAAATATAGGGCTGCTCGTCTACAGTATTTTAATTTCATCATCCTACTTTAGTTTCTTTCTAGTTTTGTGATTGTAAATATTATATTTTTAACCGACTTCAAAAAAGGCGGAGGTTCTCAATTCGGATATTTCTATTTTTTTTTATGTATGTTAGGGCATAACTCCATCGTAAATAGACAGATTTGCAATTTTTTTTTTGAAGTGAAAACTGAAAACTTCTTTAGCATCGTTGTGTTGTGATTTGAAAATCTTATGAAACGAAAAAGCAACAGTAAAAAGAGACATGAGATTTAACGTGGGAGAAAATGAGATAGGAAGCATTATACAGTGTTTTTGTTTTTTATTATTACAACTGACATCACATTTAATCCTATGCTACTAATTTGTGGTGATGATGATGATGAGGATGATGGTGATGGCGATGGCGATGGTGATGGTGATGGCGATGATGGTGATGGTGATGGCGATGGTGATGGTGATGGCGATGGTGGTGGTGATGGCGATGATGATGATGGTGATGCGATGGTGATGGTGAAGGATGGATGGAATGATGGATGGATGGATGGATGGATGGATGGATGGATGGATGGATGGATGGATGGATGTTCTTTCGCATCGTTGTGATTTGAAAGTTTATGAAACGAAAAAGCGACAGTAAAAAGAGACATGTAAATTCATAAGATTTAACGTGGGAAAAAATGAGATAGGAAGCATTATACAGTGTTTTTGAAGGTTTCATTTCTACCACGTGTGAATTGCACACATGCTGTTTTTTTATTTTTGTAAAGATCTGATGATGACTTTCAGAGACAAACAACGGAACTCTTCAATAAATGCCAGCAAATCAACCGCACACAACATAACATCACGCCTGTACCCTTCAAAGGGTAAAGCAGATGTGTTCAATAGCTTTGTTACTGATATTCACATAGCAAGTAGTGATATATGAATTTGTTTGGGGTAGGTAAGTACAACTAAAAAGTGAAAAATAAAAACTTTTTTACAAAAAAAAACCGACTTCCAAAAAAAAAAACACTACAAAGTGAAAAATAACTTTAGTTTCGAAAGTCGGTGTCAAAAAATGAAAATTTATATTCTTCACGTTGTAGTGTTTTTTTTTTGAGTCGGTTGTTTTTTTTGTAAAACAGTTTTTTTGGTTGCTTGAATTCGTCAATAAGTTTTTTTAATTAAATCTACTAATCAAAAACACCACAATACGTATTTTTATTGAACTCTTCCTATTTCATTCACAACGAATTTCATATTTTTAAATAAAAAAACAGCAAGTGTGCAATTCACACGTGGTAGAAGTGAAACCTTCAAAAACACTGTATAATGCTTCCTATCTCATTTTCTCCCACGTTAAATCTTATGAATTTACATGGTCTCTTTTTACTGTCGCTTTTTCGTTTCATAAACTTTCAAATCACAACGATGCTAAAGAACATCCATCCATCCATCCATCCATCCATCCATCAACATCACCATCGCCATCGCCATCACCATCGCCATCGCCCTCGCCATCGCCATCACCATCTCCATCGCCATCACCATCATCATCATCACCATCGCCATCACCATCGCCATCACCATCGCCATAACCATCGCCATCACCATCACCATCATCATCATCGCCATCACCATCGCCATCACCATCATCATCATCGCCATCACCATCGCTATCGCCACCACCATCGCCATCGCCATCACCATCGCCATCACCATCACAATCGCCATCGCCATCATCATCGCCATCGCCATCACCATCGCCATCACCATCGCCATCGCCATCGCCAATACCATCACCATCATCATCACAAATTAGTAGCATAGGATTAAATGTGATGTCATTTGTAATAATAAAAAACAAAAACACTGTATAATGCTTCCTATCTCATTTTCTCCCACGTTAAATCTTATGTCTCTTTTTACTGTAGCTTATTCGTTTCATAAAATTTTCAAATCACAATAATGCTAAAGAAGTTTTCACTTAAAAAAAATATAATATTTTACCTATACAATCACAAAACTAGAAACACAAACTCAAAAAACTCAAATTTTGCAATTGAATATAAACCTTATTCCTTTGTAGTAAAGTTGAAAATCTATTACAGATATTACGATAATTGTAAATTTATAGTACCGACCTGCTACTGCTAGTACTGTGACGAAAGCAAGAGAACCTATACAACTACAATATTATTCTGTCGCGTCGTCTTATAAGTGGGTAGTTATAAATACGTAGAAAAATAATAATCAAACTTACCTTATTTTTTTTTAAGCTTTGCAGTTCAATGCTGAACGTTTTTTTTTCTTTCTTCTGTTTTTATTCCCCATAATTTAATCTTAATTATCACTATATATTACAACTATATTATAACAAACTAATATTTAGTTTAATTATTAATACTAGAACCTAAACAATATTTACAGACAGATTTTTGAAACTAATACACAAACACGGAAATTAACTAACAATATTATAACGTATATTTCGATCGATTAGCGGGAACGCGGCGAGCCAGCAAAAGCGACACAGGTCCTACCTCGGTAACGCCCGGCGGGCTACTGAAGTGAAGCGCGCAGGCCGCCTTTTTAGATTATATCTTGTTAAGAAAATAAAAATCAGTTTTGAGAAAAATTAACCGTAGAATGTTCTACTATACATCATTGCCTATTTTTTCATATATTTTTTGCGAGTAAAAGTTAAGTCTACTTCAAATACGACTTGAAAAATGATTAAAAACTTCGCTGTTTTCGATTTGTTTGCGATTTTTTATGATCGAGTGAAGTTGTAAATATCGTGTTTTGAACCATAGAATAATCAAGAATGTTAGTTAAACTATGCCATATATTTTTTTCAGATTAAAACAAAGAATATTTGATTGTTTAATGTTGAATCAAAAATAGGTCGATTCCGAGATTTCCGAGAGTCCTGGCCTTAAATTACATTTTTTTTTCTGCAAGCGCTATTTTGTAGGAATGTAATCAATGTATAATTTTATTGCTTCTTGCATGACAAACCGCTATAAATAACTTCAAGATATCCTAAGCCCATCTTGACATATGCGAAGAAAAATGTAGAATGTGTTTGCAATTAATTGCCTTGCGCAAGTCTTAAGTGAAATGAGGCAATATAATGTTCTTAGGCAAGGGCGAGGCTTTCGTAAGGATTAGGAACTTGTTCTATGTAATGCTGGCTTTATACCTGTATTTATACATGTACCTGTATATACAGCATGTATCACAAATGTGTGGTCATATTTAAGGGTGTGGTATAGACTATAGACCATCGGACTGTACAACTTTCTCCATGTGACCTATATTGCAATCGCGAAAAAATAATCAGCTGTTCCATACAAAACTTCAATACCCACTCCACTCAAATATATGGACTAGCTGTTTTTTTTTTAATATGGCCATTCATACCTGATACACGCAGTTTACACACGCCATCTTTTGGTGAGAGCGTGGGTACCCCACCGTGTAGGCCCAGTGTGGGTTGGTAGATGTCACATATCTTCGATTTTTTGGCTCTAGGGCATGCCGGTTTCCTCACGATGTTTTCGTTCAGCGCTGTAAACTTTACCTAAGTGATATCGCCAGCCACACCTTACGTTCCCATGCTTACTTATTTTCGACTACTAATTATATTGCTTTAAGCGTTAAGTCAAGATTGTAAGAGTTAAAGTCAGATATACTGCTATAATAAATAAAGGAGTTAATTGAGCATCTACGATTTACAGACATACAAAATACGAGTTTTAATTGAATTGAACATGTCTGTGAGACGTGCCTCTACACAACTACGTCTGTGTTCACCGTTGAACTTAGGCGGATTTTCTCACATTTTCAAACGATTTACTTTTAAAAACATTTTCCCACGTACATTACCCACCTATTAAAGTACGTAATAATTATACTGCTACAGTTGATACGAACTAATGATAAGGTGACTGCCTTATTGGTCTAGTAGTTACAAGCGCTTCTGCTGAGCATGAGGTCATTGGGTTTGGCTCCCGGGTCGGGCAGTGTTATTAGGTCTTTCAATCTGGAATTTCTCAGTAGCAGCCCGGTAAAAATAACTGGTGAAATCTGGGTGTATTATAGGTACACTTCTGCATAATCCTTCGGAAAATACAGGCGTGATGTTATGAGTTAAAGGTAATGTTTTGACGTCACCACAAAAAGAACACAATAACACAGATTTCTAAGAAGTATAAAAGTATAAATTAAATGAGTTATATTGCGATTACGTGTATTTTTAAAGGCTCTTGTTTAGTAATGTATATTGTGTCGTGGTCGTTTCTACGTCATAAGCTATAATTACTGCAGTTTCCATAGTGAAAGGAAGTTGAAGGGATAAAGTTAATGTATTTTTATTTATAACCTCATGCTTTTCCATGGGTAATTATGTCATGAGGACATTGCAGTCCGTTCACATATATGCATTTATGTTATTGTCATGAAATGGGAAAAATGGCATCATTCTGATTTTTCAAGTAGTTCTATCTCTAATGTAACTAGTCTGTGTTGACCCACCGCTGGGCAAAGGCCCTTTTTCCACGCAATTCTGTCTTTTACTTGTGGCCAGTCCTTTCGGTAGTTATTAAGATAAATTAAATAACAACCCTCTAAAATTCACATCGGTTCAAAAATAAATTTAACCGATTGATATTTACAAACATGGGTATTCCCAAAAGATGGAAACTATCTACTACTGGATAATAATGTCGATATCAGCTACTAATTCTTCGAAGTCTGCTTTATAAGGAAATTCAACAGTGCACTAATCTATTTATATCTTTTTCCTTCTCAAAGTTGCCATACCTACGGTACCATTCTTTGGTCATCTTACGAAGATGCAATTACTGCTTGGTTATTAATAATTAATCTATTGCAAATTCTAGCTTAGTAATTTAATAACCATAAGTCATGCCCGTGCCTCGGAAAGCACTTTAAGCTGTTGGTCCTGGCTGTCATTCATTGATCTTTGACAGTCTTTACGGGTAGTCAGAAGCCCCAAACGTCTGACAACTAGTCTTACAAGGGGTATCGTGTTACCCAGTAACTGGGTTGTGGACATCAGATAGGCAGTCGCTCTATGTAAAATACTGGTATTCAGCTGCATTCGGTTAGACTGGAAGCCGACCCCAACATAGCTGGGAAAAGGCTAGGTAGATTGAACGAAGTCATTGACCGATATTGATCGAACCGATTCACTATAGTTTCTTATTTTGGTTATATAATTATTAACACATGTTTACATAACATCACGCCCGTAATTCCCGAAGGGTTAGGCAGAGGTGTAGGTACACCCACATTTGGCCAGTTATGTTTTATGTCCCATGTACAATAACAACACAACAACAACAATTAACAACAACAACTATAATATAATTTAATTTAACTTAATATCTATTTTATATTTAATTTAATTTTTCTGATACTATGGGTGCATGTGTAAAAACAAATACTTGCCTGAAATAAAAGAATTTTATTTTTTTTATTTTAATTTAATTTAATTTTAATAGGGGGCCTATTACCATCAACCGGGCACAAATTCAGACCATTCAATTTGGGAGACCATTGTGGAACCATTCAAATATATTACTCGTAATAGAAAATATTTTACATAAGCCAATGTACCAATAGTATATCTCTCTTCTATAAACTATGTTTAGATAAAACCTTAAGTAAATATTGCTATACGCTTCAGTACTAAAGCGCGCAGTTCGCGTTCCATTGATTTGTAATCACAATGGTATGCAGAAATTGCAGAAAACATTAAGGGCCTGATCGACGAGCGAGTAAAACCGACGGTTTTATGGCTCGTCGGTAAAGCTCGCCGGTGTATCATGGCAATACCGCGGTTTTGTGAGTTGACGAGCCTGGCTCGCGGCTCGTCATGTTTGCTTCATTTTTTACTCGGCTCGTCGTGTAAAACCGTGCGTCGATCACGGCCGGCGAGCCAAGCCGGCAGTTATCGGCGACAGCGCTAGAGGACGGACAATAATTCGTCGTACAATTCTTCAGACATTCTCAGATATTTCTGTAATCGAATGGTTCTGCCGACAACTCTCTAATTAAATGTGTATGTGATAACGCTTGCCTTCTCTGAATCCATCTTTTGACCCAAACCCGCGGGCGTCGCTTTTTTTTTTCATGAAATCATGGTATACTATAATACCAAGATAGCACAAAGCTTCTTCGAATTTCGAACAAGACATGTTTACCACACTTGTATTCAGATACAACTGTCTTACTCGCAGGTCGGTCAGCACCGACGAGCCGCGAGTAAAACCTACGTTCTTTAAAACCGCGGTACAGGCTCGTACGTCGATCACCCACTTTAGAAATACCTGATTCTCATCACCTTCAAAGGTTGCTACTATACATAATTGAAATACTTTTGCTATATTAACCATCTACAAATAATAAATGGGTGCTTGGGGCCAGCAATATCGATTAGATGTTACTAAATGCCAAGCAAAAAGGTCAGAGGAAATGAATTATTAGCGATGGTGAGCTTTCAGCGCGTGTCCGTGTAAGTTAAAAATAACTTATACATAATATAAGTAATTTTTAAAAGAAACTAAAAAATACAAATCTTCAATAAAGTTGTAAAAACCTGTGCAGTAAAATTATAAATTGCTAATTTATGACTGGTAAATATTTCATGGGTATACTTTCTTATTTTTATGAATGTTGTTGGACTAAACGATGCACATAGGTAAATGTAACTTTAAACTTCTTTTCTCGTCGAACTTTGAACAAAAAAACCCACAACTGTAATGTTTAAAGAAAAACATGAAAAAAAGATGAGTCAGCGAGAAAACAAAACACTCCCACATTCGCTAAAGCAGGTTTTTATCTAGGTTACATAAACTACAATCGAGCATCAGACTTAAATGCGGCACCCTTCGTTAAACGTCGACCTAGAGACTATTTCGGACTGTTCCCAAATCCACTCCCATTAAACAAATTGATACACCCATAAAGTCTATTCGCACCCTTACAAAGACAATAGGTGAGCGATGGGACCACCTACTATAATGTTATACAATTGACCTTGATTCTTTGCGTCAGCGAGTCTCCCATGGGCCATTTCGCCGACCCCATCAAGGTTAGGCACCGAACACACTGCTCCAATGTTTGGCCGACACGCGATCCATCATTCTATTTTAAACCAGTTTTATAATTGAGTTATATAACAATGCTGTACACGCAGAACGTCAAGTTCAGATAAATTTTGATTAATTCAATGACCGTGTGAGATTTTAGAATTATATTGGTATTACGATATTTCAGTGTCAAGTTAGGTGACATTGATTTTTAATACGGGCTAGTTACTTTTTTGCATGTATTTCTGGGATTAGGTTGTTCAAGTTCAGAAATGTTGTTGCTGTTTTATGTGTATTTCTGTCACATAAAAGATAAAAAAATATAACAAATAAACTGGTCTTTTGTTTATCTTGTACCTTGTAAACTTATTCACGTTTTATTTCATCATTTGATACTCGGTTCTCATTTTATGTTAGCCTTGTTCCCATTTTCCTTGTTCCGCACACATACGATGTATGTACGAGACACTTCGTTCACAGGTAACTAACCAGCTAGGCGCCCAACGGTAAAATGCACAGCCAGTTTTTTAAACAATTTTTCTTTTCAACAATATCAATTAAATGAAGTAAATTGATATGATTCCCTTTATAAGGCAATAATTTATTGATAATTATTACTTGGTACGTATTATTTTTAACACTGCAAAGTTTCTCATAGTCTGGCATACTAGTTTTGTGCTCACTCTTACCATATAAAGTTATAGAAACTAGTTTTTACTTTATAATTGTATTAACTTAAATGGATTGGTATCTCAAAGCCGTAAAATATAAAACACATAATCGGTTATTTATATTTTCTGAAGTGCTGACTACCTGGTTATTTTCTCTTGAATTGGAAGTAATAAACTCGCTTTGAAATGGGTTAACTCGTAAAATACTGTAATTAATCATGTAACAAGCATTCTCAGGAAACGTTGACGACAGCTCTGACTTAATTTACGCAATAGTATGTTATTTGTAGCGTAACAACTTCTAGAGACAATTCCCGTCCATTTCCAGATTTTAAGTAGACCCATTTTGTCGAAACTTTATTTTGACAACTCAACTTTACTTGGAACCCAATTATTTAATTTACGACATGCACAACGAAAACCAAAATGATAATACTTTACAAAAGGATAATATGTCAAATCCTGACTTTTTAATATGTGGAATTGCACACCGAAGGGGTTGAAGGTATGTCCCGTAAAGGTAAGGTCAGTCCGTCTGCTAATTCCAGTAACATTTAGAGTAGACCAGTTGTAAACGGAACAAGCTGTGGATTTGGTACAGACGTCAGCACATCAAGCTACCCGAAACTATCAAATTTTCCCAATCAACTTTGAACGTTATGCTTTACTGATAAACTTGAAAATATAATAAAGAAATTTGACAGATTGTAGTAGCTTGACTTGCTGGCGTCTGTACAAGGTCAGATTAACACTAGACGATAAAATTAATACCTGTTACTTTAAAATGAGTCTCCGATACCTATGCTTTGGTACGGTATCAAATTGTGGGTGGAATATCTTGAACCTGCAATAAGCTACTCATATTTGGCAATAATGTTTCCGAAAGATTAAATTACATTGTTAAAGTTAGTATTGACAAAGCTTCTGTTAATATACAGATTAAATCAGCAGGTAGGAAACAATGCCAAAGGCAATCATGATGTAACACTAACAATCATGTGCCTAATCAAATTATTTGATGGAGTCAATAGTAGTGATCGATTAAGGCATATAATATAACTTTTTTGTTTTTGATTGCAATATCATATTAATTTCAAATATTAAGTTAAGGGACTTACAGGACCTAAACACAAAAAACGCAAATTTTAGAAACAATAAAAGTATATGATCGACTACAGTAAACAAAATCAGAAAAATATATGATATTCTTCAGGATATATGCTAGGTAAATAGTGTGTTGAAATCACAATACAACTAATTTGATACGATAGAAAAAAATCATAAAATCTTTTTTATTACAATAAAAACCATACTAATATACATACAATCATTCTGATTTTTTGTCAGATTATTCTACAAGCAACATAATAAAATACTCTAGTGTTTTATTTTTTTAGTCCAAACAATAGATTTTTTGTAATAAATTACCAGGGTTGTGTCATCGCGCTTCTCTTTCTTTTCTATGCAATCCGACAGTGACCTCGCTTTAGGTCATGTAAGCCCCTTAAATCCAAATAATATAGCTCTGTAAGTATCAGCTATAAGGATGATGATTTTGTTTGTTAGACTCATTACAAGATCAATATAAAATTACTTAAAGCATTTCATTAGGTAACAATGGGCAATGGATCACCTCCAATCTTGCGCCACATGCCCTGTCACCTGCACACGTAAGGATCTAATGGCTGCGTCAGCAAACGGTATTCGCGCAACTGAATTTTGGGCCGAATTACTAAAAAAATCTATAGGTAAGTACTTTATTGCCATCGACACGCTAAGAGGAAGAATAATTATATCCATCCAAGAAGGAAGAATAATATATCTATTTCACATCAGTCTTACCACTCTTACCTAATAACTGCCTAATCAGTAGGTACCATCATTTTATGCAAAAAAATATTTACAAATATGTTTTACTACCCGCGTGACTGGCAGTAAGTCATAAAGTGTATCATTCGCGAATTTGTTTCGAGTCAACTGCGCGTGATGGATGATGGCACATGACGTTCTGCTCTGTCATCAGACACGACGTGGAAAATTTTACAACGATGCTCTTGTGAATAGGCATAAAATATGACGTGAGCTGGCGGTCGTTATAAAATGGGCCTAGGTTTTTACCTGGATCTGGATAGCCGGGATAGAAGCCACTTCCAAATAGTCTAATCTGTTAGTGTGTAGAATTCTGGGACACACCTACCTATTGGGTGGCAAAACCTTACTTAAACCTACCATTTTACCGTACCACTATTTGTTAGGAAAAGTAATCTTAGGCAGTTTCTCTACCGTATATTGAAAAAGTGACCCTATGTTTGAGTCTAAGATTTCGTGATTGAATAACAGTGATTCTGACAGATGAAGAACATATTATGTAGAGCATCTACAGTTCTCACTTCTTATAACAATCGTGTACTATCCATGCTCCATTATTTTTCAGGGTTTCTACGAACTGCTTAATAATTCGATATATCCATAGTGTCGGTAAATTAAAGTTTAGGGATACTGATTGTTACTCAATTTTTATTATGTAGGCGGTTCACGTCCAACTGTCAAGCTGTCAGGCGGAACCATAGAAAATCGATATCCATGGGCTGAACCCATTAATTTATCACATAAACAATTATGTTGTAAGTGAAGCATTTATTGAATATTTAAGTGTAACATAGGATAAAAGAAAGAATAAATAACGTGAGAAACAAAAAAAAGGAAAAAGTAATGTTGATGAGTTACAAATTTATTTGTAGGAAGATGCACATTCGGACTCACTTGATGATCTGCGCACTAGAAATGCAGACAAACGGGCATCAGTAAATAGATTAATGACTGCAAACGGAGAAAAAAGGGACAAGGACGCTATAAAATTGCATTCCACTTAGTATACCTGGAACATAAACAACAAGGATAGTCAACTTTTATTACTCAATCGCAGTCCTTAAATACATCAAACAGGAACAAAAAGCAAGAAAAAAAGGGTTGGTTCAACAACCATTCTGCATTATTATAAACAAGATCTTAATCACATATAAGAAAAATAAAGTGCTAAAAGTGGTTATAAAAATGCAAAGTAAACAGACGCTGATGCCTTCAACAATAAACCTGTGACAATATAAATATCAGCTGATGTGCCGTGTACTAATAGTTTCATTGCTACGTCCTTACAGAACACATAAACGATAATGCGAACATCGTTGGACACTTGTTTACAAAAGACATTGAACAAAACATATAATACGAAAAATTATCATGATAATATGTTCTCAAGGGAACGAAATATACTGTTCAAGTAAATCATAGAAAGAGTAAACATTGAAGGTAACCAAGAAAATGCTTTCAACTTAAATATTGCGTTGGGTCATTCTGTTACCGACTGTCGCAGCGTTGAAGATAAAATCAATGTCAAAGCAGTATGTATTATGCTTTTTAAACTGTCACGTGTATTCCGAAAATAATTCACAAAAACCGAGTATGTATTATGAACAATTACAATGTCATATGGAAGTGAATAATTCGTAGTGATTGCTATAATTCGATACGTGACTCGCATCAGAGGTTCATGGCAAGGTCCTACGATGATTTAACTTGCTGCTCTTTAAAACAATATCATTCTTTATGATTGCAGACATTAGTTCGAATTTTGTTTGTGCACCTGTTTCAAGTCAGCAAATCTAACTTTGTCCAGTTTTCATCGGGCCACGTAAGGACAAACAGGAAGACTCCTATTTAAAGAGTCCTTGATCTGCTGAACCTCGTTATCAAGTTCAATATGATTCATCGTTTAAGGATGCAAAGGTTGACTGCATTGACCTGCGTGAATGTTATATAAACAATTTGAGGAATGCCGTTTATATCGGTACTCACTTTTCAATCAAAATATTATATACTATGCAGTTTGTATTTTTACAATCTCTAGTTGTATATTAACGTGATTTGAAACGCAATAAGTTAAGGATAATTTGACGATCATCGTCTCAACTTTTAATTACAGGCAATTACAAAATTATTATGTCATTACATAATTCTGATCATAAACCTACTTATTGTTGATTACGTCTTGTTTTATTCTTAAATCTATAAAGAACTTTATTAATGTTTTTAAGACACTTTAAAATTAGAATGCCAACGAATTCTTGTAGCACGTCAGAGAGGACAAGGCATTTGTACACCGTCAAATACATTCATAAAGCGTATATTACAGCAGGTTCAAGTTTTAAAGCTCCACTGATATATTGCTAAAATGTAAATAATATTCTCGTGCCTGTGAAAAAACTAAATTTATTAGCGTCGCAGATGAAGAATCGCATACTAAGCTTGTGATGGGGAGTTATTATTATTATTATAATAGTCTGGATCGAAGGTATCGTAATCACTAGGTAAGCAACGCTATCGAGTAATTGAGTACTTATTTTAACCATTAATATTTTCATAACATTCATGTAACATTAGTAGATTCTACGCTTTTATAGCTAACTTTTGTATGAAGGAAAATGTCGTTAGGAAACTTGGAAACCTATAATTTTGTAATAAAAATTCTAAGCATGTTCACTGAAAGTTGATGGTGTTACCTACTTGTCCTATAGAACATTTATATTATAAGCTATTGGCGCAATTTGATATACTACATGCCAAGTAGTTAGATATATTTATTACGACGTTCACTCTCAATTAAGGACCTTTAAGTACTCATTAGATACTCCATAAAATATATTAATAACTGGTCAGTGATATAATATATGTACGGTCTCGGTTGGAATAGAAGATTATTCAACCTGAAATTTACTTGGGTAAGTGAATACATAACTTAGTAAGTACATATAATACTTTTAGTATAAGCTTATCTAGTCGGCCAACTTATCATAGACTTGGAATTTAATTACCGTTTTTATAAATATAGGTACATATTCTGGGAGCAGACTTCACTGAAAATAAAAAGAAAGTTGATAAGATAGTGTTATGTCAACGTCTATCAAGACAATTCACGTAGGAAGTGATATTCATCTGACACGTTGATACAAAAAAATTGACAAAACAATGTGCGATAAATCGCTGCAATTTATTTTACCTGACAATGTTTTTGTACGAATATAATACCGACTTGACAGTCTAAATAATAAATTAGGTAAACACAATACATTTGACCGATTGCGTGTGAAAATACGCACCAAGTTGGCCTGAACTAACATGGAATACAGACAGAGAATTCGTTTGTTCGTCCAACAAAATTAATGAACCGATAGACCTCAGTTCATTTTGTATTAAGAAATTGTAGGTCAAGGAAGGACGTTCTCGTAGAACACTTTTTGTTACAGAATATATTTATAGTCTTTTTTCTTCTCTGCGATTGAAGCTACTGTATCGTCTTGTTGCTCATAAAATCATAAGCAGTCCGCAACCTTGACTGCTCCGATGATCACAAGCAACTCGACGATGATTGTGTGTACTCGAGAGCTCTCGATAACGACTTCGTTTATGCTGTTGTCTTGCTCTTTTCAGTTTTTTCTACTTCAATTTTAGTTTTATTTCTCATTTCTTCGGGCGATTGTTCGTATGGTATTTTGTGGATATTACTGTTTGACGTGAAACGGTGAAGGGAAACAACGTCAGGAAACTGGTATGCCCTGGAACTAAAAATTCTAATACATGTGACAACTACCAACTCGCAGTAGGTTTGCGTGGTGGATTACTCCCTCCCTCTCACCGAAAGGAGGCACTGGGAACATTATAGGCTGTTTATGTGTACTGCTTGTTGTAGTGTGGACGACGAAGCAAATTCATATTATGTAGTTCATCTATTGGGCTATTTTATAGCCATTGATAAACCTTAAAAATTTTCTTTCATATGAATCCCAACATTATATTTCAATGAAATGTTTTCCAAAGGGGATGTGTATCTCTCAGATTCTGAAACAAAACTCTCAAATTTAATTCGTGGTCAGATAAAAGCCCTATTTACCCCAACGCGACGTTACCACATGTCACTATTTACTCACAGACCTACTTTTCCCGCAGGGTTATCCCCTCCTTAACCAACAACTAGAGGATAAAAAAAAAGCAACGCAATATTTTTTTTTATTCCAATTAACAATAGAGTAAAGTACAATAACAGTTTACGGTGTACGTGACGTACGTTGTTTGTAGTAAACTACTCGGCTTCGCGTAGGTACAATGAATACAACAAAACTTGAGTTCAAATGTTTTCTTATTTAGGGTTGCTAACGCCATACGTAGAGCCTTTAGAGAATTTGCGAATGAGGATTCATTGCAGGGCAGTTACCTATGGTACAGCCCCTTCGGGATAACAGGCGTGATGCTATGTTATAATTGTGGTTATAATACTTTGCATATACTTACTTAAGTATACATCTGACGTGTGTACAAACCTAAAAACTCACAAGATCATAGAAACCGAAAGTAATGAGGCAGAATAATTTTCCTACAAACAAATATTTATACGTATAGACATTTTCTGACTAAAAAACAACACGTGTTGAGTTTTCCGATCAATGCCAACATTTTATGATGTTATTTTATCTTATTCCAAATTATTTTTTGCACACTCTACCGTATTTATTTATTCTTTTTTTTTTCTTTTATCTAACATGGTAACATGATTATCGCGTGTCAGCGACAAAAAATGTACCTATTGTTAAGAGTTTTTGTCTTGGACATGACAACTTGAAGTCCTAAATGATGCTCGTTGAATGAGCAATAGATTCTTTTGTATTCTGCTCGTCGTATTGCGATAGTTGACCACTTAGAGGGTACGTAAATGTATACAATGTTGTATGAGATCTAAAATTATTGCGGTCTTTGTCTTTTACAGATTTACAAAAAGGCATTGATATAATGTATGTATAAACGCAAAGGTATCTAAAACTGTTAATAAATAAATATTGTGGTGAAAACTGTTCGAAATGTTGGAGCAGTAATTGCTAAAATAGTATCAATATTTTTAGGCATTTTTGTCTTCACTTGACGAAGTCGTATCATTTCAATGTATTAGATATTATCAAAAAGATGGATACAGAAAATCGTTACCTTTATAAATGCGGAAACTCGCTTGATTAACCGACGCAAAAAATGAGAGGGGACAAAAATAGATGAAGTACTATTTGTTTTAGAGACAGACGTACTTGGCGACGTCAAAGCTTCTCTTTAAGTATGTGTCAATATACATTATATGCGTACTACCTTGAGGAAAAGTTATAAAATGTCGGTCTATAGATGTTCCAGTGAAGGCACTATTGACTGAGTGATATCCATCCGTGTTAAAAACTTACAAAAAGCGCAGTAAAGGTGATTCATGTAAGACAGTGCTAAGGTGCTAGCAAACAAGTTTAACCCATCTATCGACGGATGTCAACACTTGTTTGGTACTTACATATTTATAAGTATAGCATGAATGTAGATTTTCCCATTTTCATACGAATTTTCATTTTTAGTCAAACAAAGACCTGAAAGCAAAAATAAACTCTATCTCATAATCATCTGCCTAGCCTTTTCTCAACCATGAGCTATATCGGTATCGGCTTCCAGTTTAACCGGATGAAGCTGAATACCAGTATTTTATTTACATGGAGCGACTGCCTATCTGACCTTCACAACCCAGTGACTGGAAATACCCCCCAATATACCCCTTGGTTAGACTGATTGATCTGGTTCTGACTGGTTGAATGAGGAGATCCGCAGGAGAACCAAGGTAGCCGACATAGCCCGAAGAATTGCCAAACATAAGTGGCATTGGGCAGGGCACATTGCTCGCAGAACACATGCCCGATGGGGTCGAAAGGTTCTGGAGTGGCGCCCGCGTACCGGAAGATGTAGTGTTGGAAGGCCTCCCACAAGGTGGTCCGACGACCTCGTGAAGGCCGCAGGAATGTGTTGGATGCGAGAAGCACAGAACCGGTCGAAGTGGTGTTGCTTGGGGGAGGCCTATGTCCAGCAGTGGACGTCTTTCGCCTGAAATGATGAAGACTGGTTGTAAAAAAAAACTCTATCTCTTATTACAAAAAAGGATTTCCTCATACTTATCATTAATAGTCAATAATAGTCTAAAATAAAAATCAAAGTGACATGCAAACTGAACAATTTTTCTACTTGGCACTTTTTCCTGGGAAATTCTAGGCGAGTGTCTTCGAGGACATGGGTTATTCCAGTGTGACGTAGACTTAAGTGGGCACTTGATTCAACTACCAATGATTCAATTGATATCATTCACCTCACTTTGGTACAATTTGGCTCCTTGCCCACATTCAATAAATACAAGTTCTGGGACATAATAAAATATTTAACGTTCTCAAATTACTTTATTTTTTCTCCAAGGTGCAGCCTTTTGTGGGCTTCAAGGCACTTCCCTATTTGCTTCATAGATATTTAGGAGTGGCACATATCGGGCTGTAACCTCGAAGGGCGGTAAATAATGTGATTGCAGATGGATCAACCGATAAGGATAATCATATGTATTTTAAACTTACTGCTTGATACTTTCATGTTTTTTTTAAGTTGATAAGCACTATTCGTAATGTAATGTACGTATTTCAATAAAATTCTGTTTCAGCTTCTTTCGGATATGGAATTATTTTATCTTTAGAACCCATTATATACCTAAGTAGATCCTGACCTATCTAAAACTATGTATTAATTATCAAACTAAAATATGGCGTCGAAAAATTCCTCCGCAACGCTGTCGACTGGTAATGCAGCTACCCAAGAGACTTGTGTTAGTGCCACGTTGTATGGCAATACTTAGCCTCTGGTCAAGGTAAACGCCAGCCCTTGAGTCACGGGAAGTGTCAACCAGCCGTTTGAAGATTTCATTGAAAAAGGCAGACAGGTATCTTAGCACGTATAGGTGATTCATTTTGCAATATAGGTAATTTATTAAATAAATGAGCCGTACGAATATTCTTAAAGTCGAAACTAATGGAAAAATACAGACTGGTGTTATCTTTTACCTATAAGAACAACCAAAACAGGTGACACGACCTAAACATGACAGGAATAACTTATCTGATTAAAAAAAAACGCAAAATTTAACGTGGTTAGACGTTGTTCAAATAACATCAAACTAAATAAGCCATCCATCATTTGTCAAATATTATGTCCGCCTCCCAGCTTTGATAAATATTTACATTTAAGCAATACAACTTGTTTTCGAAGAATTGCACTTAAAATATTTCGACATGACATGAATATTCGAACTCAACACTTCAGCTAAAATTAACAATTACTTTTTAGTCCTTACGTAAGTACGAATACAGAATGAAATGCAGAATGCAAAGTGAATACAACGACTAAGCCCAGGTACGCACGACCGTTTTTTTTCGCGTAAGGTAAAGGCTCGTACACACAGGCGCGGCGCGACACGCGACACAAAGGCACCGCAAGTCGCGCAACGAGCGGTGCCTTTGTGTCGCGCGCGATTCGCGTCGCGCGTCGCGCCTGTTTGTAGGAGCCTTAAAGCTGTCGTCACGTAAAAAGAACGCTGAGCGACACTGGAGCGGGGGTGGGTCTGCGCACGGGTACAGTCGTGTCCTAAAGTACTAGGCTGTTTTGTATCTAAAAGTGTAATTGTTTTATTGTAGAATCATAATAGTTACATTACTAGCGTCGCTCCCTTCATACCACCAATTTGATCGTAAAATCGCTCAGTGCGCAGGTAAACGCCAGCGTTTATTTTACGTGACGGAACCAATACCGGATTTTCAACGCACTGTTTAGCGCCGAGATTTGGAAATCCAACAGCGTGCTTTTTTGACGCTCTGGGATGCGCTCTGTTGGATTTTCAATGCTTTTTTTTTTTGAGGATGGGAAATCATCAAATGACTCCTCCCACTCTGGGTGGAGCGGAAGGGAGTGTCAGGCTCTTACTGACTAAAACCCACCCGTGTTCCTTCCTTCGCCCTTTATGTTCCGAGCCAGCGGTAACCCTTTCGGACAATCCCGCTGATGATTTTCAATGTTTGGCTTAATACCGAGAGTTGCAAATCCAGAGCGCCATAAAAAATCCTCGCGGTCAAAACCGCCCGTGTTCTTGGGCTTACCTAAGCAATGTATTCACTTTGCATACTGCCCTTAATTATGTATTCGTACTAACTTAAGGAAAAAAGTAATTATTTATTTAAGCTGAAGTGTTGAGCTCCTGGGCTAAGAGACAAGATTCAATCAAATTCACCATTGACGTCACTAAGAACAATGAAGTGAATGTAAGCAAAAACGTGAACGACATATTAAGTGACGGAATAGGAATAATTTGGCAGAATGCCTGCGATACAACTGAACTTGTCCCTAAGTGAGGAAGAAACGCGGTGTGCAAACCTAAGTAAGGGAAGCAGGTAGTCCAATTGTGATGAAGGTTTGACAAGGTGTGACACTCTGGCTAGTGACGAACTAGCCAGAGTGCCTGGTTAGAATATTGAGCAGGAAAAAGCGGCTCATTTCTTCAAAGCGATTAGTACCACATTGGTTTACATTAGTATGAATGGGGGATTACCTTTATTGATAAAAAAGCGGCCAAGTGTGAGTACACGAAGGGTTCTGTACCACTTGGAAAACACACGTTTTTTTGTATGGATAAGTACCACCTTCAATTTTTTAACTTTATTTTATTTTTATTATTTGTTATTATAATGGCAATATAAATACACACTTTGTAACAATTTCAACTGTCAACCTATTACGGTTCATGAGATACAGTCCGCTGACAGACTGACGGACAGACGGACGGATGGAAAGCGGAGGCGTACGTTGGCGCCCTTTGGGTACAGAAGCTTGAAAAGCAAGAAAGTCAGTACTTAGGTACTTTTAGTTCATTTTGGTGTAGGTAAAAAATTTAAGGACAAAAATAAAAAAGAGTAATTTTTTTTACGCATATAGTGTTTACCTACTAGCACTAAATATTTTTATTGCTTCATTCTCCCCTACACATTGTTTAAGCACTACGTGCACTTGACAGCCACCACAATTTTCATTCCAATTAAAACCGATTTTCAAGTCCTGTGTTAGTGCCGCTTTGGTGACCCCAGACAATACAAACCCCTTTTATTCTCTCCCTTTTCCTACCCCTGTTTTCACCGTAGCAGCTTCATGCCTCGGCTGGACGGACGGAGTTGTGAGCGTAAAAATAAACAAAAAAATTATTTGATGTCGCAGTTTTTTTATTGTCCACACCACAATCAGTTATTTTATTTACCGGTATAAATGATAAATGATTTTATTTCTGTAAGTAGGTTTGCACAAACACTTTTACACGTCAATCATAAATTTTTTAAACTAGATGAGGTCGGCGTTTCCTATCTGACTACCTACTCTGAGAAGAAAGGCCGAAACAAACTCAGAGGTCATAGTCTCTTTTAAAGTCCAGACATAATCTTGGTCAAGTTATATGAAGACCATGTAGGTCGATGTCTGAGATGGTCTTTTGAGGAAAGAACCACACAGATTGAGAGGACCTGTCCAGTCAGTGCACGCATTTGTCAGAAATCATGCAGCTCAACTCAAGACTTAAGGAGCTCAACGATTCGACGAACAATACCAAAGAAAGGACATTTGGGTAGGCCACATAAATTACTCAAACTGCCAGACCATAGAGAGAATAATAATAAATATAAAATGCCTAAATTAAATGACCCACATCGTCTTCACATTCACAATAATTAAAATAATATAATACTTTAAAAGTAAGCAATAGTCAGTTAAAAAAAAAAAACATTAATGTCAATGTGTATATAAAAAAAAAACATCAAAAACACTCAAAATGCAGAAATTGGAAGCAACTCAATCCCAAGCTATAGCTAATAAAACGGGAATTTTGTGGCTATGAACTTGAAATAATTTAAATTATAATCAAAAGTCATTTATTCAAATCAAGCTGAGAATCAGCACTTTTTGATCATCAAAATCACGTAAGACAGTCCCCCAAAACGCCCATCCTTCATCATTTCCACTAGGAAATGGTGAAGGATGGGCGTTTTGAACACGTATCCTTCCCAGCTAAATCACTAGATTTAGCTGGGAAGAAGAAGTAACGCAACAAAATCTCCAGCTGCAATATCATTAATTTACACATCATAACTAAAAGTTCTCTACTGTGTACCCATAAGCTCACAGACGCGTTTAAATAAATAACTTGATAAAAGGAAGTTATAATAAATGAATACGTGTTCTAAGAAGTTTTCCTTCCTTCCTTCTGAGAATCAAGAGTACATAAACAAGTACATAGAGAAGATTATTGTCTAGAAAATTATATTACGTCCTTATTAACCTCATATTCAATATAGGTCAATGAATAATTATGTTTCATCAGTGGGAATTTCTATCTTTTACTTGCCTAAGTTTGGTGTGTGGATGAGTGACCATCTTTACATAGAGTACCAAAACCATCCGTGCCTCGGAAAGCACGTTAAGCTGTTGGTCCCGGCTGTCATTCGGGGATCTTTGACAGTCGCTACGGGGCGTCAGAAGCCCGAAAGTCAGACAACCAGTCTTACCAAGTGGTATCGTATTACCCAATCAGCTGCATCCGGTTAGACTGGAAGCCGACCCCAATATAGTTAAAAAAAGGCTAGGCAGATGATGACTTACCTACGGTACAATAGAATAATCTAGGCCTTTTTCCAACATATTATTTTCCTGAATACATTTTACAATATATTTAGTTGCGTAATTAAAGCAAGGTTAGCATTTCTTTTTCGTAGCGTGTTGATGGCAAATACCTATAACACGAAAAAATATATATCGTTTTTTAAATTTGTTTGGTCTAAAATTCAGCAACACGAATACTGTTCGCTGACGCAGCCATTAAGTCCTCACGTGTGCAGGTGACAGGACATGCGGTGCAAGATGGGTAATCAATTAATGATCATTTTTATTGTAGCCGTAATTTATCATAATTATACATTTAATAGAATAAGTATACATTAATCTTTCACCCTTTACTCTAAATAAATGCTGTGGTCCCAAAAAGTTTCAAAGAGTACTCAAGTAGACCATTTAATTGAAAAGAAAACTATATATATACTAGTCAATTTATCATTCATGTATCGATCTGTTAACTGACTTGTATTGGTTTATTGCTTTGGCTGCCCGGGTATATTGCCCTGAATTTCAAGAAATTTCTTTAACGTCATTTTTGTATGACGATTTCTCTCAGTAGTTCAAACCGTTAATCCTTTTTATTACGGTCGGTATCGTTTGAATACCTAATGGTATTAATTACAATAAAATTGGTATTTGTGGTCTAACTAGATGCTGTAAAAATGCTAAATGCTTTTTCAGCTTTTATTTCGAAATGTTTATTCTGTATCGCAACAACCAAGAATCGAAATGAATGCTAGTCTTTCTACTAATTTTACATAATTGGCGACTCTCCTTTCTCAACAATACATAATTAAAATGTTGATACTTTCAGTACAGAACTAGACTTCAACGTGTTTCATTAGAATTCACGACCTATTATTGCAGTAGGTAATACTGATACATAGCCATTAAATCAATTGATTTATTATCGGTTTTATTTATTTGCGATAGTCTATTGTTCTAAGCAATTCAATTAATCGATTTTGTTTGTGCACAAAGACATTGATATTTTTTTTTTTTGACCACTGCCAGACATAGGCCTCTCCCAGACTGCGCTACGACACCTTTTCCTTTGCTTTTCGCATCCAGTTTGTCCCAGCCACCATTTTAAGGTCGTCGGTCCATCTAACTGGGGAGCGTCCCACACTACGCTTGCCAATACGCGGTCTCGTCCAGGACTCGTGTGTTTCACCCGCGATCGGTCCAAATCGACAAACATGGCCAGCCCACTGCCATTTCAGCTTGCTTGTTCTGCAAGCTATGTCGGTGTCCTGTATTATTATTGTCGTGAATTTTTAATAACTATGAAAATGTTTAGGGGTGAATATACTCATTACTTAACACAAACAGCTTTTGTTCTACGACTTTCGAAAAAAAGAAAAGTGTTCATCTTCCGGTATATTGTACCTAAACGTAACGTCCGGTCGGGTTTTGTATTTTATTTTCTTTGTTTCTGTGTAAGGACCATTATTTAAAATGATTTATTAATTACCTACAAACCAAAAGTAATGAACACCTTTATATTATAGAAGTCTTCACAAAGGAAATGAACTTACTTGAAATTAATCTAAATTGAAATTAATTTCTGTTTAGTATTCGAGGAATTGAGCGCGGGAAAATTTCAACATGGCGGAAGCGTCTCTTTTGAGTTAAAATTGAAACCTGTACTAAAGACTAAACATGACATTAGCTAAATGCATAAAGGCTCGTAGACACAGGCGCGACGCGACACGCGACACAAAGGCACCGCAAGTCGCGCAACGAGCGGTGCCTTTGTGTCGCGCGCGATTCGCGTCGCGCGTCGCGCCTGTTTGCAGGAGCCGTAAATCTTGCATAAGAAAGAGAAAAAAAGAGGAATTTCTGACAACTTAAGTAATGTTTCATTATTCGAAGAAAAGATGTTCGCCTAGGTACCTTGCAGCTTTTGTAAATATTACACAGCTCGGTTTAACTAGAGGCTCTTGGTAAATTGAGCAAAAAACCCCGAGTTTTCTTTGGTTAACACTTTGCGGGGACACTTAACGCCTCTCGACGTAATAACAATAAAATCTCTATTGTATCTCGTTCAGTGTCCTTCAATGTGTTAAAATAAAATACTAAGTTATAACAATCGCCTTTCTTTTTAATTACCAAAAACACATCAGAAACCGAAAACGTAGGTGCCATCGCCTGTTCAAATGTTCTAGAGTTGGTAAAAAAACGCTAACATTGACGCGGTAGCTATTACAGATATTTTCTTGATCTTGGCCGTGAACGGGCGCAAATATTTGATTACGATCATTATGATCCGATAATATAAATTTTGATGCTTGCAATGTATTCGTAGTGCCTGTATTGATTGAATGGTCTGACCTTTCGACCGCCACATTCCTGTATAGATGACAAACCAAAATATGCCCAGCACGCCACGGTTCGACTACATAACTGACATTGACGCCGAGGGCATGTTTTTTATTTTTTTGACGTGTGGCGGTCAAAAGGTTAATAACTTAAGGGGCTCGCGGCTAAGGCTAAGGCCAAATCGCACAAAGCTCACGCAATCACTCACGTTATCGCTCTAGTTAGGCTAAGTTAAGCTACGCTTGCCATGGTCGACTCTGGGATGGACGAACATTACATATTGAGACTCGAGTACATTAAAAGCCGTTGGTCCCGGCAGTCATTCGTAGATCTTTGACATTCGGGTAGTCAAAAGCCCAAAAAAGTCTGGCAATCAGTCTTACCAAGGGGTATCGTATTAACTAGTAACTGGGCTGCAAATGCAGCAAATGTAAAATACTGGTATTCAGCTGCGTCCGGTTAGACTGAAAACCGACTACAACATAATTGGTAAAAGGCTAGATTGACTGACTTGAATAACTTGCGAAAATGGCATTCAGGTTATTTTGTATTACCTATCTACATAATTAGCATCAGGAGTAGGTTCTTACTATCTCAAGATTTAGAATTAGAGATTTATAAATGACAAATGCTAATGGTTACTTGTTTGTTACAAGGGGCTTACAGGACCTAAACGCAAGAAACGCAAGTTGTAGAAACAATAAAAGTATATGATCGACTAGAGTAAACAAAATCAGAAAAATATAATTATGATATTCATCAGGATTTGGGCTAGATAGATACTGTGTTGAAAACATAATACAACTAATTTGATACGATAGAAAAAAATCATGCAGATACCTTTAAAAACTTTCTTTTTACAATAAAAACCCTACAACATACATACAATCATTCTGATTTTTTGTCAGATTATTCTACAAGCAACATACTAAAACACTATAGTTTTATTTTATTAGTCCAAACAATAGATATTTTATAATTAAATAATTGCTTCATATTTTGCAATAAATTACCAGCGTCGTGTCCATCGTGCTTCTTTTTCTTTTCTATGCAGTCCGACAGTGACCGCGCTTTAGGTCATGTAAGCCCCTTAAAAAGTAGAAAGCTCATTTATAAAATTATGATTTTGTAATAACCCGGAGTATGAATTTATGCCCGGTGATGGAAATTACTGAATATTTTGAAGAATAAGAATACTTGTACAGACGCCAGCACATCAAGTTACTACAATCTGTCAAATTTCTTTAATAGATTTTCAACTTTATCGTTACAGCATAAGGTTCAAGGTAGATTGGGAAAATTTGACAGTTTCGGGTAGCTTGATGTGCTGACGTCTGTACATGTATATAAACACCCTATAATGTTCCCACTGCTGGGATAGAGGCCTCCTCTCTTCGAAAGGCAGTGGGCTATAATCTACCACGCGGGCCTAATGCGAGTTGGTAGATGTCACACGTCTTCGAATTTTTGATTCTATGACATGCCGGTGTCCTCACGGTGTTTCCTTTCGCCATTTCGAGAGCAGTGGTGATGAAATTATTAACACAAAGTAAAGGTAAAGCACCACCTACAACCTATAAATCGTAAGTCGGGGTCGTTGTCACTGAGCCACTCTGCTTTCAGAACACTTGATGCACCTACAAAAAAAAACATTTTAACGACTTTTTTTGCGATGAAACTATATATAGGGTGTTTGGAAGCTGAGTGCATAGCATTAAGGGAGTAATAGTTGACACCATTTAGAGCATTTTGAGCCATACATGTCTTAGACGAAGTATGTTTTTTTTATTTTTAACTACAAACATTTAGTCAAAAATAACATACCAACTTTAACTGGGAAAAAATAAAAGAACATACTTCGTCTAAGACATGTATGGCTCAAACTGCTCTAAATGGTGTCAATTATCACCCCCTTAAGGCTTTGTATCTAGCTTCCAAACACCCTATATAATTTCATCGCAAAAAGTCGTTAAAATGTTTTTTTAATAAATGTTTCCTTCATTTCACTGGCTTTGTTTATATTAACCTATTCATTGGCGTCACCTAGTAGGTATAGAGGAAACCGAAACATAAATCTTTTGTCAAGCTAACAGTAATAGTTTTATTATAAAGTAGGCACTGCCGTTTTTTACAGTAATTAAAACATAACGCTCTGAATAACAGAGCAAATGAATAAATCAGTAAAATTGTGACAAATAAAATGGGTAACCAGTATGTTTGAACGAGGATAATAAACTAACATGACACGGTGAGGCGGTGTGACACATTTGATGTTAAAAACTGCGCATGAGTTTATTTACATTGTTGTTTGATTGCAGGCTGCATGCTTCATGATTTCAAATGTTTCATAGTATGCAATTGTGGATTCTGATTTTAAAAAAAATGTTCAATAATTCATTAAAATATTAGACCGTATTACCTATCATCATCATTCTCTTGTCCTTAATCCAATCTATTTGGGGTCGGCGCAACATGTCTTTTTCTTCCATACTCAAACTCAAAGCATTTATTTCAATTAAACCATTTACAGGCACTTTTGAATTATCAAAAAGTCGGTCAAACAGAAAACATGAAGCTAGTTGCCCATTCCAAAGCGTAGGTACCTACCTATGGAGAAAAACGGGCAAGAAATTCCATGGACACTCTTTTAAATTATATTTTTAAATATTAATTACATCATTAATGTGAATAGAAATACTTCTCTATTACTCGTCATTTTGGAAGTCACGCCCTTTCTAGCCATTTCATTTTTAAGACAGTTCATCCACCGTTTCTTTGGTAGACCTTTGTAGCTAAAACATACCTATATTTTCCGTGGAAATTGCTTATTGCTCATAAATTTCATACAGCTAATACAAATAATTATGTGTTTGTTTTGGAATTATAAAACAACTTCAATCACGATCGTAGTTCGGTTATTGAACCAGTTTCGTTAACCTGTAGCCCCCAGCCATGAACTCTTTAACTCGGAGTTGTATGTATAATATGCTTTGTAGAAGTTATAGGTACCTACATTATGTTCTTCACTTAGATAAATAAGTGCTCCACATAATGAATACAGCCTCCTAAAATGTCATAGAAGAATACGCAACTTAATGACTATAATATGACTCAACGTCGCAGATAAACAATAAAATTAATAGGTAGGTATTTACAGTTTTTTACAACTCAGTAGACATAGAGGGCTATGTTTATATAGAATGTCCACTAAAAATGTAGGCTGTCTGGATCACCGTATTAGGAGAGCGAAGAAGTATAGAGGTGGTTTTGAATGCCAGCCACCATGGAATGACGATTAATGAGGTACAGTGCGTGCCACGTAAGAAGAGACTTGACCCCGCCTCCCCCGCCTCTTTCCGCCGCCCCGATGACACCCGGTCCCGTCCCGCACTCAGACCTCATACCGCTAAAGATACCTAAAATCGTGTACTGCGCATGTCAAACCACGTGGTGTGTCAAGTCTCTTCTTACGTGGCACGCACTGTAAGTATGTCCAAAAGCGTAAAATTTTCATTTAGTCTTCGATTTTCAAACGTGACGGACGTACAATGCGGTTTTAAGTTGTTTGTTCCTTAGGCATCCATTTTTTGTTTAGCGTTTAGTTAGGTCTATAGCCACTTTTTCCATGGATTCCGGACATTTTTTGCGTTACAATTTTTTATGCGGGTTTTGAATAAACAATGCTTCATGATTCAGGGCCAACCAGTTATGTTTCTAATGGAAATAATCCTTTGAACATCAAAATATTATACAGAAGTTGGCACTTGCTCACAAAAATATATTCGTCAAGCATAAAAGTTTATGTACGTCCTATCGCTACTCATCCACCACTCATACACTGCACACTGCTATAAGGATCTTTTGAAACTCGAATGACGTTAACAGGGGGGCGCTGTTGGCAAACATTTGTGCAATTACTTTGTGAAATGTCAGTTGAAATGTAAAAAACAAGATGGCGGTGTTAGTTCTGATTTTGGCCACGCGCCAAAATAATGACTTATGCCATGTCATTGTACTGTCATCTAATAAGCCAATTTCAAACTTTATTATTGTCATTTCAGCAGCGATTGCTCTAAACACTAAAATAATAATATGATGACTACAATCTCACTGTACATTATAAGTTATGGCGGAAGCCAATAGTTTATAAATAAAATTACAGCAAAAAACAAGTATCTAAATTATATGCGTTGAGATTTTTTTTTCGTAGAGTTAGAGATGCTTCCTGTGAGTTTGATCTATGTCATTATTCAGTCGCTTGTCACGTGCAATGAAATTTATTCAAATAAATTAAACCACTATAACAAAATCTTTTTTTTTAATAGCCTGCGCTGTCCCACTCCCTGGCAAAGGCCTCCCTCCACTCCTTCCATCTTTCGCGAGCCCGCGCGTCCTCCTTCCAGTTTTGATGGAACCTATTCAGCTCGTCCCGCCATCTCCCACGTGGTTTGCCGCGACCCCACCTCACTGTCTCAGGGCACCAATTCTGCGCTATTTGGGCCTACAGTTTGTCCGGCATGCGGCAGACATGTCCTGCCTAGTCCCATTTAAGTTAAGCAGCCTTTTGAGCCACGTCAGCTATCTTTGTTTTGGAGCGCAGTGTTGTGTTTCGAACACGATCCGTTAATTTAACGCCTAGTATACTGCGCTACATTGCTCGTTGGCAGACCTTGAGTTTGGACTTCTGGATGTTAGTCAAAGACCAAGTTTGTGCACCATAGGTTAAGACGGAAGGAATAGGTACACATGTCCATGAGCCTGCGTTTCAGTGCCATAGGCAACTCGCCCTTAAATTGTTCTTTCAAGGACTAGTAGCTCTTCCAGGCTTTTTCCGTTCGTCATGAGATTTCTTTATCTTGCCTCGCCTGGAAAGAGACTTACTTGACCCAAGTAGTGGTATTCCTGGACATGTTGTATTATCTCCCCGTCTACTTTTATGCTTCTAGGTGTTTCGTTGCACATTACTTTGGTCTTGGACATATTCATCTTCAGTCCAACCTCAAGGCTTGCATTGCTAAGTTTTTGGAGCACCCGTTCAAGTTCAGTGGCTGAGGATGAAAAGAGAACAATGTCGTCGGCGAAACGTAGATTTGTCAGTCTCGCTTCGCCAAGGAAAATGCCTCTCTCCCTCCATTCGGCTGCCAACTTCCTGAAGATTTTTTCGAGGGTACTAGTGAACAGTTTAGGAGATAACGGGTCGCCCTGTTTGACTAATTTCTCTATTTTAAATTTTGGACCGTTGCCGCGTTGGTTACAAGTTTTATTGCGGCTGTACAATTTTTGTAAATACTGCGTAACAGATTTATTTATATGTGGGATCAATGTTTTGGTTGCTTAAGGCGTCAAATATGGATGTGTGTGCAATGCTGTCGAAAGCTTTGGAATAATCAACAAAAGCGAGGTACTCGTATAACGGGATTTTATATTCCTGGTGTTTTTCTATGAGTTGATTGACTGTATGCAGATGATCTGTCGTAGAAAGGCCTGGCCGGAAGCCTGCTTGCTCGAGGGGTTGGTGTTTATCTAGTTCTCCAGATATGCGATTTTCAATTATTTTTATGAATATGATATTAAACTAATGGGCCTGTAATTATTAATATCGGATTTATCACCCTTTTTGTGGAGCAGAATAATAATATTAGAGTGACAAAAATCTTTAGGAAAGCTACCTGAATGCAGGATGCTGTTAAAGAGCCGGGTGATGTATGGAAGGAGAAAAACCTTTAAAATAATAAAGTTTTTTGATCTGACAATGCCACCAAAGAACTCATCGCCAGCAGTACTTGCAAATATACCGGAGGCAGTTCAAACAAGTAGGTACCAAGATTTTATAGCGTAGTCAACATTCTAGGACATAAATTCTGTAGTGGTAAATGTTGAAGGCAACATAGTAACTGCTTTTATATTATGATTAAGTCATTTACTTCTGGTTACATCTAGACATCTTGTCTATAAAGACTGCTATGGTGATTGAGGTATAATCATCCGGGAAGGGAGGTATTTGAATCAAAGTTTTATCGATATCTAAACCTTTATTGACACAGATTGTATTTATATCGCAGAGAAATGTAAATATTACTTAAAGCTTCTTAATTGAATGCTGCTGCGTAGAAAATTTTGAACTTTGATTCTGTCCTCTAGGATGTAGAGGATAGTATCAAAGTGCTCTCTTACTCCTTGTAAAGGTAGTACATAATAATATATATGTTACCTAAGAACAACCTTTGCAAAGGTAACCGACACACAGAAAGAGTAAGAAAAACTGCACCTTTTTACAAAAAAAAAAAAATCTTGGAGATCCTTTAATGAAATACAAAATACACGTGACGATTATATAATTATGAGAACTCACATTGAGTTCCCGACATGCGGATTTAACCGTTCTCTATAGTTCATTGAACGATGGACTTGGCAACTTTGCCCAAGTGTTGTACCATCATTGAATAATGATATTTATTAGTGAACATTAGTCTACTCTACCCTACATTAACTAGGAAGATGGCTTGAATGCTGATAGGGATTTTCTTAAGGACGTGGGAACCATAGAAAACGATGCAACGGTATAGAAGTCTAGCTTCTGCCCACGAATTAGTCCACTTTAAACATATTTTATACCATAAAATATATCATATGACACTCTGCAATACTGTAGTTTCCCGTTAGTCTAAGAATTTTCTGAATCGGATCAGTAGTTCTGAAGATTAGCCCATACATACAAACTCACAAATTGTACCTCTTTGCAATATTAGTATAGATTCGCTTTCTGGGGTATGGGACTCTACTAACTTTTTAGACCTTTGTATCCTACTTATATGCGTATAAAGTTTCATTAAAATCGGTTCATTCATTTCGAAAAATAAGGGCTTGAAAGTTTGTATGAAAAGTTTCCAATGCCGTACGGCGTAAACGCTCTTAAAACCAGTAGGAACTATTAGTCTGCTTCTGTGTATGTAGGTACCCAACTACATTGTAGGTACCACATATTCGTAACACAATATTTGGCTAAGAGTGCTAAGACCTACGGATAGTGGGCAACTTGGTCTTAGCCGAATAGTGTTTAAAATCTATTCGGCTAAGACTAATGAGGAAGATTTTCGTATTTGTTTTAGCCACGTTTGTATAGGCACTTGAGAATAACGTGGATAACGAAGGTATTTCGATAGTTCTTAGAAAATGTGACTCGAACTCAAAATAACAATAGCTGTTAGATTTTAACATGACTGTAGGATATTAATCATCGTTACCTAATTACGGATGAATAGAATTTAAATTTTGAAGCTAATCTTACTTGTAGAGCTCGCGTGCCCCTCGTAGAAACCTATGATGATTATAAGTAAAAATATTTCCTTATTAAATATTTCCTTATTAATCAGTGGTCTATTCAAAATTAACCTATCAAACAGTTTCATTTATTCATAAAATCTTTTGATACAATGGAGCTTGCCAAAGATTGGTAGGTACCTACTGTAGGCATATAAGATAGAAATGAATTAGTAATTCAAATTAATTTACAGATAAAAGTTTACATAGTATACCTATACTACCTATGGTATTTACTTGGGGTCATGAAAAAAGGAAATATTTATCTAATCCTCTAAAATTTTATTGACCTACCTAATAATGTACTTTACGCTTTATTTATTTATTAATATATACAAAGTTTTTAGATGAACAAACTTTAAAAAATTATTTGGGGCTTCTAAAAATGCACACATTTTAAAAATAGTCTCTTTTTAAGCCTCTTTTGATATAATTTGATTTTGTTTTAATTGATTTGATATTGATTTAATTTAAGTAAATATTTAATTTTAAATTAATTTTGATTGAATTTTGATTGTGATTTTGATTTTAAATTTGATTTTAATATTTATTTTAACTTTGGTTTTAACTTTAAATTTAATTTTGATTCTAACACTAACATAGTTTGTAAGTTCTAATACTAACTAATACAACATGAATGATTTCCGAATTGAATTATTTGAATTTGAATTTAAGTTTCTGGCTTTTTCTCACAGGTGGTTGTAGTAATTAGGCCAACCAAATGGGTTAGGTTAGTTTAGAACTGTGACTGTGACCAACCGCGCTACATCCAAGTTGGTCGCAGTTACTTGGCTAACTAGTATTTATTTAGGACCCAAAAATATGATTTATTTGAGAGAAAAAGAGGCGCATTTCTTATCTGGTTTAATAATAGTTTTAGGAAAGTAAAATGGGAATTATTTAGGTTCGAATTTTCACATGCCCATAAAAAGAATTCTGCTCCGTTGTCGTGTAGATCACAGTGCTCAAGTAGATTCATTGTTTAGTGATAACAAGTCATCAGAAAGTAGAAACGTTATAAAATGAAACAAAGGATATTATTTCCATTGTATAAACTAGCAATAGTTGAGTTAGATGGCCACGTTAACGGGCCTTTTACACCTTTCATATTTCTAAGGAACACGTGAAGGCGTACATAATATAAAAGTTCAGTAAATAACGAAATAATATACCTATTATTACAGTCAGTTTACATATTTCATAAAAACATTGCTTCTCAGCGCGAATGTTTGCACGTGATTGGAAGCTGTAGGTATACAAATAATAATAAGTTTGTTACAAAATAAATAAAGGAAATTATAATATACTTAACGTTTTTGCTCCGCACCATGTGAATGGACAGAATTAATCATACTCACTGTGTTTTTTTTTCAATAAAATGTTTACGTTTCTAATAGAACATCTATTAAAAACTTCAGACCAATTCTAATACTTAACATTTTTAGAACAGGTTTCAAATGAATAATTATGTAAATGTTATCTTATTCAATTTTTAAATTTATTTTCTTCTTTGTTTGAGCTTGTAAAGGAAGACCTTTGCCTCGAAAAGGAATGGTTCCAGGTCGATAAATTAATATCAAACCTATTTTCATGTAACATAATAATACTATTGATACACCGTGTAATAAAAAAAACTTGATATTTAGTGTTAAATTGGTACGGAAATATTGTTATAATCCTTAGACTACATATCCCATTTGTACAACAAAAAATTCTTAAATAACACGTACAACCTTCCATGCCCCTTAAAATTCACCATGTATAACAAATACCTCAAAGAAAATTGTGGAATTTCACACTATTACCATTAGTCGCTCGCTCAATGAAGTGGGATGAAGTTCGTTACACTCAATTTGTGTTATGGTCTGACGGTGCACGTGCAAACATACGTTACTGTGCACTGTACAGTGTGCAGCTCTGTGCGAGTCATTACGCTCTTCATAGAAAACGTAGTTTAAATGGACTTGGAAGTTAAACGGAATGTTGATTCGTGTCCTACGCGAGCTGTGATGCTTGATTCGATGTCTACCATTGTTTTCTTCTTTAAAGATAGTTTTAACAAACCAATGAATCACAAAAAAATTTTGGTATGGTAATGATTTCGATGTGACTTTAATTATTGTCAACATCAAAATAAACCTAAACATGAAATAGGTACGGATTTCAGTTTAAGAATGCTCATTATCAATAAACGGTCAAAAAAGGCTGAGAAGATCAATCAAAATCTACGAATCAGGCATTTTGAAAACCTAACCGTAAAATATTGGTACCTAACACTGATTGCATGCTATGTAGTTTCACTGTGAAAAAGAAGTTTGTTTTGTTTGTTTATTTGGTTGTTTGTTTGTTTGTGTTTGTCTTTGAACGTAAAAGGAACTTCTTTCTCGACTTTCTTTCTGTTTTCAGTATATTTTTATTTATTTATTTAGAACGTAGAAGGAACTTTTCAAGGAGGGAAGTCTGCATTTGAATTACCTTTCAACTTGCATCGTGGCGTTCGTTAACATACAGTGTTACAAGCCCGGTTTTTCTAACGTTGTCAAATACAAAAACTTCACAGTTAAAGTGGAGTCATTTTAATAGGTAACATTTGACAATTCATCAAATATTCAACAACGTAACCTTGTAACGGCGGGCATAAAATAACATATTTTTTCGTTTTGTTAGAACTGCACAATTGCTTACCTTTTTTCAATTACGATTACATATTTATTGTAATAATGACCGATACGAGTAATTTTACGATTTGCTTTCATTAATAAACCATTCTAAACATAATAAACAATTTCTGATCTAAAGAACTGAACGTCGTTACAAGGTTACGTCAGTTAACCATTTTTCTTTTTAAACACTAGGGATGTTACTCTAAAAATCGAAAGCTGATAAGTAGAATCGAATGCAATGATGACTTGTGAAGAAATATCACCATAAATTAATAATTAATAATATCTCTGAGTGCTGACAGCAGTGATGAAGATGACAATACTTTTAACAGTTCTGATAGTTCAACTGAATAAATGCAATTTTTTTGTTAAATTGTGTACTTGTCTTATTTTGCTCCTTAAATTTACGAAAAAAATAATAATAATGGGACAGGGATTCGCCTGATGATTTTTAAATTCGCATATGTTTCAAGTCCGTATCGATTCATTCACTTTAATCGATGTTTATAAGCAGGTCACCTCACTATGAGGATAAAACTGACAGACGTCAAATGTTACCTATTAAAATGACTCCACTGTAGTTACTAATAAATTAAATAGACCCAAACGCTTCGTTTTCCTGGAAGCAGTCCTAGATTTAGGTCGCTATTGGTTTGATCAATTGTGAGCAATAGATAGACTAGTTCCCATTGGACCGTTACCACTTTAGAACTTAGCTAAAGAATTGATTTATATCCAGTGTCCAATACTCAGATAAACTCTCAAAGTCTCAAACGTATCAAGATCAATGTAGGTATATTTTATCACCATAAATAACCACAACGACCAAGCATAACTCGTACTTAAAGATAGGTAATAAAAATGACACAGTTTCACGTTTACGTCAGACAAAAAAAAACTGTAGAGAACTATCCTAATACCACATCGCATGGTTAGTGTTAAGGCTCCTATAAACGGGCGCGACACGCGATATAATAAAAGATCTACTTACGACTATTAATCGCAGGTTCCGGTCGCGACGGCTGTAAAGGTCAATGTTAATGGTCAAGCTATGGTGAACTTGTTATGCGATAAGGCTTTGTTTACAAGTAACGATTTTAAAACAGCATATTGTGTTAGTTTGTTTTTTGTTAATTTGTCAGTTTTAGATTAGAGATTTTAGATTAGAGATATCAGATTAGAGATCCTCCTTTTTGGAAAAATCTTGTAAAAATTCCATTTAACTTTTTTTTCCAGTTTCCTGAATCATACTAATTACCTATTAATAAAGTCAACAAGCGTAATAAAGCCTTATTTTTAAGCAGGGGTTTGTTAGTCAGACTTAGGAGTCATAAGGTTTTTATGGTGTCCTTCAACGTAGGTCAAAACTTTTTCTAAAAAAACCTGTTTGCTCGTTTATCACGTTATTTAGGTACAATGAAAGTTATGTTTTAGGTACAGGCGTTTAAAACGCATATTTTAAAAACTACGCCTTTCGTTATACATAAATTAAATATGTTAGGTACTTAATTTTGGACAACGTGTTATTAATAAATGCTAACTTTAGAAAAACTTCGTTTGAAATTCTATTAATTTTGCACAACGTCATAAAAATAAATCCTAAATTTAGAAAAACTTCGTTTGAAATTCTAATGATTTTCATGTTTGTTTTTTTTTTTTAACTCGATTCACAATATAAATGATATATTGTGAATCGAGTTATCACGAAATAATCACGCGTATTTGCATGCGTCAGTACATAATTTATTGTCTATGGTTTCCAAGAAAAATGCTAATATGACAGCTTACGGCAAAAAATAACGTCAATCTACCGTATCAAAGTTCCTTGTAAGTAGTACTACATTTTTCGATTGCGGTGGCTCTGACCAAATCATGTGCCATAATATGCTATAACATAATTATGTTGGAGTGTCTAAAGTGTCCATACACGGTGTATGGACACTGTCTGGTCCATGATGTTCCCAAAACTGCAAGAACGTACTTTGAAACGAACTTAAAAAATATTTGGTAGTATCTTCGTGCATGTCGATAAACATAATATCAGAATCAAACTGAAAATTAGATACATAGTATAAAACGCAGATTTTTATTTCATGTAAAGTATTAGGTACCCAGGACACTGGCCTTTGTAAGTATCAGTCACAGTATTCATAACACAAACGTGGAGTTACAAAATAAGCTAAATTTAAGTTGTAGTAGCATATTATCATAAGCATTTTAGAGGTTATTGTCTTTTTGCATGAAATGAGTTTTATTCTGCATATTAAATATTAAAGGTGACTTGAAATACAATATCTTAGAAACGTTTATGTCTTATTTCTTGTAGCTAATAATAGTATTTTTCCCCTTTGTCATTTGGGTAGGTATTCACATCTATGATACTTTGTAAAAAATAATATCACATTGAACTGTATTTAGAAGGTTTCAACTATATATCTCACCACTTTTTCCATTAATGAAGAGGCTAAAATATATACACTAGGTAAAAATTTCATACACTGAATTAACTAACAAACTATTAAAATCAAAATATAATAACCTAACCTAATTAAAACTAACTAAAATATGGCGTCGAAAACTTCCTACGCATCGCTGTCAACTGGTAATGCACCCAGAAGACTGGCCGCATTGCTACGTTGTATGATAAAAATAATATTACATCTATAACAGTACCTTATTCAATACACATTTTTAAACAAACAATATTGTAAAAAGTTAGCGCATTTTTTTTTAAAGCTTGACAAATACTTCCCTTGACGCTTGAAAGAATCAGTTTTTGCACGATCTAAAACCAGAAGCAGGTATGCATTAGGTAGTCGAAATTCAGCCACTGATTATTCGGTCATTATGTCAGCATAAACATACATTACGTGTACAGCACTTTATGTATAAATATGTATTGTTGTAAAGTTCCGACAGGTTGTAGGAAATGTTCAATTATTACTGAATATCGATGTTGTTAAGCAAGAGGTTCATGAAAATTGTGCACGCCGGACGTTAACCCGATCTAGACAATTTTTCACACGATGTCTGTGAGTTTAAAACAGAATGATAATCATGAGTAACTGTGTCTAGGTAAAGGATAGGTGTCTTAGAAATTTAGCAATATTAGAGAGATTCTTCTCTCAAGATCATGATTCATCATTATCATTGGTGTAGACATGTTATATACATTGCTTTCCTAGTCTGTGCGAGTCTGTGGTAACTTTAAACTTGTGGAAACTCTTGGGAAAAAGTAGGTATCACAATGTACAGAAATTCCACTAGGAAATTATTTAGCTATAAGTATGTAGAAAATTTCAATTTAATTGATTTGTAACGGAACCTTGACCCCTGTTAAACATGCTAGTTAAAATAGTTTTCACTTGTGTACCTTATACGAGTTTACCTATAACTATTTTGTTTGCATCGATGAGGAGAAGCTTGCCATATAAAATTAACATCGGGAAGAATAAATTTGCAGTGAAGATTTAAAAAACTCTACTTCGTGAATTCTTCAATATTTTTGCTTAGAATCACAAGTCAAGTTCCATCAGACACTGAAGTAACTTAAACAACTTGTACAGACGGCACATAAAGCTACTACAATCTGTCAAATCTCTTCAATAGATTTTCAACTTTATCTCTAAAGCATAAGGTTCAAAGTTGATTGGGAAAATTTGACAGTTTCGGGTAGCTTGATGTGCTCGCGTCTGTACTTCAATTTAGATCATTTGTACTTGTCATAAGACTCAGTAGATATGTAAAGTGCCTAATAGTTTCTCAATGTAATCCTTAATTTTTTACTCTATGATGAAATAGCATAATTATTACGCTAATAAGTTATGATGTAATAGCAGCTAACGGTTGTCAGTTTTTTTGCGATAACACCAAAACAAATGACACGATTAGTAATGGAAAAAAATAATCAGCCGGTCGATTCTATAAAAATCTCACCCTGAAAACTTAGGTGAAGTGAATTGGTTTTTGCTAGGAATTGACACTATTGACAGCTCACTCCACGCTCATTTCACCTAAGTTTTCACGGTGAGATTTTTACAGAATAGCACCGCTGCAATTGATACTCGTAAATCTGTAGGTTCTTTGGTTATGTTATGTTAGTAATTGTTTCCTGAACCAAATTGTAAGGTCTTTATCCTACTTTACTCTAGTTCCTTGTTATTAAACGACAAGCCGTGTGACTGATAGGATTTCCCATAGGCACACAATGACGAACATCCATTCAAGCTTTTATCCCCTATTTAACACATTTAGGGGATGAATTTTCAAAAATCGTTCCTTTTGCTAAAATTAGACCCAGCGGTTTACACTTGTCAGGTTTAGGAATTTAAGATTTTTGTTAAGTTCAGATCAAATAATTTTATTTCAATAATTCCCTCATAATATTTTTGGATTGATTTATATATATAAGGTCGAATGTTTTCATAAAATCAATTAGAAATCTTCTAGCCTTTTCCAAGTTTCTAGTAGTATTTCAGGATGCTTAGAACAAAAAAGACAAGTTAATACGATAACCACCAATTAAAATTCACTTCCAGTCAGCCATAGTTAATAGATACCTTATTACGAGTAAGTGTTTAAACATGTAATACTGATTGCTTTTTTTCTTTTCCAGGTAAGCACTGAGTTCATTATTGTTATGAACAGGAATCTGTCTTCCCAACAATTGTATGTATGAAAATATATTTTGTTTATTAATACAGTGTTAATTAATTGGTTATTTTTTATGATTATAAGTTTACAATCATAGGCCTTGCTCATGGTAGCAAATAACATTGAGGAGAGTCTCTCACAGGAGGTTAGACAACGCACCTAAGGCTCTGCAGATGTCCATAATTATTTAATTGTCCATAAGAGCCAAGTGTTTATATTTTCTTTGATAAAAGCATGTCGTGGATTCGAACCCAGGCAGGCGTTTTACTTTGTGTAAATAATTTCATCACCACAACTCTCAAAAACGGTGAAGGAAAACACCATGAGGAAACCGGTAAGTATATCCTAAAACCAAAAATTCAAAGATCTGTGACATCTACCAACCCGCACTGGGCCCGTGTAGTGAATTACAGCCCATTCCTTCACGAAGAGAAGAGGCTCGTCTCCTAGCAGTGGGAAATGTGGCCCGCTGGATGCCATGGTTGCCACTCAACCACCTACTTAAAAATAAATAACAAGGGGATGAAGTAGGTAGGTTAAAGGCTCCATCAAACAGGCGCGACACGCGATAAAATCGCGCGCGACACAAAGGCACCGCAAGTCGCGCAACGAGCGGTGCCTTTGTGTCGCGCGCGATTCGCGTCGCGAGTCGCGCCTGGCGCGGATTGAGAGAGATAACTGTCAAATAAGTCCTTAAGTCGAGATATTTGAGTGATGTTGAGTGAAGACGAGTATGTATCAGGAGTGTAAAGTGGTCAGTGTCAGTGACATTTCTGTGAAGAATACCTAAATACGGTACAGCTATTGTCAAGCATGTTATTAAAACTGATACAGCAATCGATTCACCGTAACATACCTAATTTATTGTGTGAAATATCGTACTTGGATGGCCAGATATTGTTACAAAGTGGGATAGCTTTGCTGAAGTAAATTTTGAAATTATAATTATATCTATAGTTTTTACGTGTTTTAATGCCAGTCGGTTGTAACTGAAAGGTCTCTATTGTATATAACAAGATTAATTTAGGTATAACATTCCCACTTCTGGGACACAGGCCTCCTCTCTGTGAAAGGTAGTGAGTATCCACAATGCGGGCCCAGTGCGGGTTGGTGAAGGTCACATGTCTTCGAAGCCACTATAATCGTCCACTAAGTTGATTCATAGTTTGATGGCATCATGAGATGTGAAAATATAGAGATGACATTGTGTAGTGAATCAATATATTTCTTTAAGCAATAATCCAATATGCAATGCGGAAGTTTATAATCCATGGTTAAACCAACGGTTGAACGACTCCAGCCTATCACAGTCGACTGACCTTTTTCGCATTAAGCGCTTGAGCAGATTTTGATAACTATTACAATTCCAGTAGATTGTTTTAGCGTAAGTAGTGTGTAGGTCCAAGGAAGAAAAAGTAGTTACCTAATAACAAAAAATAAAATATTTTTTTCACATAAACCTACATGGGCACTTATGAAACGTCAGAAGCTAGGTGCGCGGTTCCAATTTGGTCGTTTCCTATGGAGCGTCAAGAAACTCCACGGTTACTCTTTTAAAAACAATTGGCTTTTACAGTGTTTTCAAATTACAATAGGTATGGGAGGACAGCGTAGGCCTAGCCTAGGCTGTCAACAAGTACCAAGTACTTGATAAAATAAAAAAAAATGATCTACAGATCTAAAGTCAACAAGGCTTAACATCAGGGAAGGAAAAAAATACAATGACATGCACTTGTTTTCTTATAGGTCATCGTCTTAACCACATTTTAATAGGTAACAAACTTTATATATTACGCAGAATTCTATGCTAGAAAGAACATAGGCAGGAAAGTACATATTAGAAAGTAAATATCTACCAAAAGTCGTCATAGCTATTACTTATAAGACCAATCAATTTAATATAACATTCGATATAATTATAATATTCGTTGTCATTACCGATGACATTGATATATTTCGCTGGTTTAGTTTTAATGGACGTAAAACTGCCCAGCCAAAATTTCACATAACAGTTTATTTTCTAGCTAAATCCAGTTCAGGTCGATTTAGGGCGTTGTCCACGTCGGCTTTCATTTAGCAGGCAAATGACCAATTTGCTAAAAAGCACGCCAAGGTTAGAAAGGTCGTGTCACTTGGGCCGTGTGGTCCAATCTAAAGGCATTCGTTTTATTACAGTGATTAATTTATGAGCTATATGTAAAATGAAATTATTTTTGATTGTAGGCTTGTTTTGTTAAATTAATTATGAAAGAATACCTAGTTATTATCGTGATGGCCTAATGGTTAAGACCTCACCTCTCATGCACGAGGTTGTGGGTTCAAATCCGGACAAATACCAATGTAACTATGTATTTAAATTTGTATGTGCAGACGCCAGCACATCAAGCTACCCGAAACTGTCAAGTTTTTCCTGTCAACTTTGAACATTATGCTTTAGCGTTAAAGTTGAAAATCTATTAAAGACATTTGACAGATTATAGTAGCTTGATGTGCTGGCGTCTGTCTGAGTTTATCTTGGACATTACTAAAATCGGTGATAAAAAACATCGTGAGGAAACCAAGACTTCTAATTAATATACGTCTAAAATAAAAAAAAATAAAAACAAAAAAAATTCGCCAACCCGTCTTGAGCAAGCGTGGTGATCAATGCTTGTGCCTTCTCTTCTCTGTATGAGAAGAGGCTTTGACTCTGCAGTGGGACAATAATAGACTGGTATTATTATTTATTATTATTATGCATTGATTATTATTGGTACAACTATGTATGACCAACTACCTATTCTTAAATAATTTGATCATATCAATGATAAACTAAAGGCTCCTACAAACAGGCGCGACACGACACGCGACACAAAGGCACCGCAAGTCGCGCAAGGAGCGGTGCCTTTGTGTCGCGCGTGATTCGCGTCCCGCGTCGCGCCTGTTTGCAGGAGCCTTAATTCTTAAGTACTTGAGGTAATCCTTTTTAGCGCCCTCCTTTTCTTCGTTTGTGTGTCGTGTCGCTTGTGTTTATTGTGTGTCGAAGGTGGGCGGATAAACAATGTAATACTAATAAAAGCGCCATAAATTCACCACAAAGGTCATAAACTAAATAACGACCCCATAAAACAATAATGAAGCTATAACGCTGACGCTTATGTTTCAAGTGACACTATAATTCTAGGGCGGAGCGCAAGATAAAGTGCTTTCGTGCTTTCCGCCAATATTTTCTCCCTCACGATACCTAGTTTAGTATCGGTTTCCTTTCCTGTTAATGAATTTGATAGCCTGCTTTTTACGTAATGGTGTTAATTGATACACTCAATTTACCTACGTGGAAGCTATTATTTTACACGTAAGTACCTATACTAGTACAATGCGTGCCACGAAAGATGAGACTTGACACACCACGTAGTTTGACATGCGCAGTACACGATTTTAGGTATCTTTAGCGGTATGAGGTCCGAGTGCGGGACGGGACCGGACGTCATAGGGGCGGCGAAAAGAGCGGGGGAGGCGGGGTCAAGTCTCATCTTTCGTGGCACGCATTGTAGAGTATTCGCGTTCACATTTTAGAAGTCCATTTACCGCAATAATGAAAACAGTTTTCGAAAATTCACATAATTTTAAAAAAAGATGGTAAAAGCGGACAAGATGCCTCAGACTTCAAACAACCTCTCTCTTGCGCTAAACTTGAAGCACATAAAGACTTTTCTATGTTCTTCTAACATAACCTGCTTAGCCTAACAATAATATCTACTTACTATAGCCTGTACTTCAAGTCAGTATAAATGAGTTCCTATTAATTAAATTAATTCGATATCTTTTGCGGTCAATCAATCAACAACAGATTAAAACGGTCACCTTTAAAATGCGCTCAGATGTTACCAACAACAAGGTTTTATTATTACTGAAATTCAATCTCTGTTAACGTCCGAGCACACAGGAATCTATTTATAATTATTGGATAAGGAAGCTTTTTTTTTGCATTTCAAGGTTCATTTCGAACGGTTATCAAGGCATCTGACACATATGAAAGGGTGGTTCCGTGAAATACACTCGAAGACAGAAGGACATCTTATCGAATGTATTTTTAAAAGATTTTTGTTGTTATTACTCCGCGGTACTGAGTAATGAATGATAGTCGTGATTTTGCATTTAATTTAAGTGTAGTATCATGTGAGATTTAAATTAATAAAAAAATTGCAATGTCAGTGAGTCGTGATAGCAATTTTAGCCGTGCGAAAACAAAAGTTTTGGCTAAAGAAACCGCGAGTGTACTAACTAAGGTAATAGATAAGTTATCTATGATAGCTGTTTACCTACTCACTGGCTGAACGGACGTTGACGCAGTTTCAAGTAAGTACAACATATCTATGTATAAGCTTATAGGTATCTTATATCCGCCCAATGTTGTGTTTTTAATTTCCCGAGATGAAAGGTCTTGCTCCCTTTTTTTGCTTATGTTATTAAGTTTGGTTAGATCGTAAAAGCAAACTAAAAGATTGAGACAGATTGATTGATTATTTGATTGACTTTTGTAAAAGATAATGGAATAATATAAGAACCAGCAATTGATATTAATTACATGTCAATGTTCATCGTAATTTCTGTGTTGTGTCTTTTAAATCCATACTAATATTATAAATTCGAAAGTAACTCTGTCTGTCTGTATGTTACCTTTTTACGCCTAAACCAATGAACGGATTTCAATAAAATTTGGCAGAGAGATACATTGCATTTCGGGGATGGAAATAGGATAGATTTAATCCCGATATTCCCACGGGATCGACACTTATGCTGGTGAAATCGCGGGAAGCAGCTAGTTTTAAATATGTGGAAAATGTCGTGGGTTATAATTTAATTAACTCTGTGGCTCATATTTTGTGTAATATTGTAAATTTGTAACTAAAAAAAAATACTATACTGTGCGAACGTAAACCTAAGTTTAGAAATATATCATTTATGTCGGTTCTCACATAATAAGTATTACGTACGGTATGTTAGCGTAATAATGTATGTATGTATTTGATATCACTATGTAGGGCCTTATAGGGCTCGCAGTACAACCAGTTAGTTAGCTGTTGTAAAACTTGCAAAACGTATCTAACAACTTACAAATATGTAATGCTTGTAACTTTAGATTGTTAATAGAATAGGGGCCCTACATCTATTAACAATCTACATCAACACATGTGTTCCAATATTCAATAGGTGTATAAGTTCTTGCCTCTACTAGTTATTATCACGGGCCTATATAGAATTTATAGTACTCAATGAACATTTCACATCTAGTTTGAGGACACTTGAGTATTACCTATCCTATCGTTCATTCAATGAATAGCACTAAATAAACCAGTGCTTCGTAAGAAAAATACACTTGAAACAATCGTGTCAATAATTATAATCGTGAAAACCGTTGAGCGCTTACATGCAAACGACTTCTAGTAAGCGATCGTTTGAGGGGTAAAGTAGATGAAGATTAACTAGCCTTGCCATAGTTGGCTCCAAAGCTATTGGGTGCATGCTACATTCACCAAATCACGCGTTTTTCTCTGCGGATAGGCAGGAGAAACAGAACGCCACTTGCTACGATACTTACATACTCATTTGGCTTTGTTGACGTTCAAACATCTGATTTTTCTGAAGAACATCACTAATTAGTTCAGTGTCTGTCCTTCTAGGGTGTCCCCTCCCGTTTTCACTCAGAGCGTTGCTAATAATAACCATTAGGTACCTACAATATCAATAAACAAAAGACTGTGACAAACCTTCCTTACCACTTAAAATCAGTGACTAATTTCAATATGCAAAAAGAAAAAAAAAATCACATGAACTTGACGGATTAGCGGTAAATTTTCAGTCATAATATCAATGTTAGGTTGTGAGATTGTATTTCGTCCCCTAGGTGCATGGAGGGGTTGTAAATAATGGAAGGGTCGAGTCACCCTTCCAGACGGGAGGGAATGTCGATAGGGACATGCACTCGCCTAGGTTTCTTGCACTTTGAATGTCAACTGCGAAATGAAGCCTGAAATGAAATGGATCGAGTTTAAGTGGAGCAACGACATATAACATGTATTGACGTGTTATTTCTTATACGTAAGTAGGTATTGAAAACCCGTTTGTTTTTTATGTAATTATCATTTTTCAGTCAATCAGAGATTGACATTTTTTTAGTAAAGTATACACAAATAAATAAGTGACCAGCGGGGTAATTGCGTAAAGGCTCTTTCAAACAGGCGCGACACATTAATCGTAGCAATGACTTTTATTTCAACAGTTCAACAATATTCATTGCGGTATTTTTGTTTATGAGCGGACATATTTTTTCGAACGTATGAAGCAATGGATTAAAAATATTCTTCAAAGTGATACAGACTGTGATTGACAGTGTGTTATGCAATGTACTAGCGTAGAAAAAACTCGTCCAATCAAATTGACTTGAGTTTTGTGCACCTCATTATCGTAGCACCTACGTATGTCGGTAGTACCTATCATTATGATTTATTACCGTTGAATCCCAGTTTTAGATCCCATTTTTTAGGTATTAAGGCTGACTCCCATTTACTATTTCCATGGAATCCTATGTTATAAAAACCAGTTTCCGTTTCAAATCATTAAAATCAATTGCAAGTTCAAAGTCATATCTAAAAGTCTGAGTCATCGCAAAGGAAGACGCAAATATAAATTAGACCCCATCGGTCATTTGTTAAGCATCATAACTTTGTGGGAGGTTCTGTGTCATGTGCGAGCATGATGAGAAAAACGTGTTATGGTACAACCTACACTTATAACTACTATTAATTTATACCTGAGATTAAATCAACTCAAATCAGCTGAGCGTATCGCAAAACATTTGCATTTCCGCATACATTTTGTTTAGCTGCCATTATCAGGTCGTTGTTTTATCTGACTAGAACTGGTGTCAATTCTGAATGCAGCTTCGTGAATATTTATGGTGCCATGTCATTGGTCACACCATCTGGTAGTCTTTACGTTTGATAACAGCTCAATAAATCCAAGCAGTCCAGTCCACCCTTACCAAGGGATATCATGTTACCCAGTAACTGGGTTGTGAAAATAAAATAGGCAGTCGCTCCATAAAAAATACTGGCATACAGCTGCATCTGGTTAGATTGGAATCTGACCCCAACGTAGTTGGGAAAAGGCTAGGCAGATGATCATGATGAATAGCTCAATAAGTCAACTAATTCTATTAAGCATATCACAAACAATCCATTTGCATTTCCGTATACATTGTGCTCCATCTGTTTTCGAAATACAGGTCATTGGTCTTATTCGCTCAGGAATGTAAAAGGTTTGCCAAATGGTGGTCTCCATGAATGGACTTTAAGCTTCGACAAATTAGTACGAATGCACTAACAATGCTAACAAAAAAACACCTCGGTTTTTGGACAGGTCCGTGTTTACTGATGACGTCAAATACATCTTAAATGTTTTGTGGTCTCGTGTCGGCGTGACTTATCCATCTTTTAGTACATAAATTATTCAACACGTCCCGCTACTAAATAAATGTACATATCTATTCGATCATTCTGTTATAGAATATTACGATAATCTCTGCATAGAGTAAGTAGCCCATGTTGCGTTGCACGGACAATTCTTTGAAGCATTTTGACGTCAGTTCTGTACGTATTTTGCATTTTAATGCGAGCCACATCGGAGGTGATTTTGAATGTCTAAATAATTTATTTAAAAATATTATGAACGTTATTTTGTAATAAAACAATTAAAAAAACATATTGCAAGTATTTAGTTGTTCAATAAATCAATTTAAAAATATAAAAGCAAAAATACTTAGTCACGGTTTGTTTATTTATAAAATGGTTTTGATAATACATTTATCCCTACATTGTTGAACCTGCAAATACCTATAACTTTTGCGTGTTTCAGCTATATAGTACACGTAAATATGCGATCAATATGGTTTATAGTTCAATTCATCGATAAACCTGCTCGCAAGAGCCACTTTTCAAATACAGAACGTAATTGCATAGTCTGTTGCAGTTGCGCATTTTCCGTAGGCTATTTCGGCTAATAATTCTGACGCCACCTCGCTAAGTTTTCCTTAAACGTGACTCTGTAACACCTAAGAGATCGTATGCCAGTATTATTTATCTATTTAAATTTTATGTAGATACACTGTAGTGGTACAGAGGTGGACTTAATGCCACAATGCATTCTCTAACAGTCAACCTTTGGCTTATAAAGGACAACGTGATAGGAGAACAAAAAAAAAAGAAACTATTTTAAATTGTATGAATAGGTCAGCCAGCACCTACTTATACAATTTACACAATTATACGATTTATTAACGTTTTTGAGCAGACAAATTTTTCGAACATATGAAGCAACGGTTTTGCAATACCTATCCTTCAAAGAAATGGTCCTCCAGCTATGACAGCTTCTGAATCCACAAGCTTAAAGGCTCCTTCAAACAGGCGCGATTTGACACGCGACACAAAGGCACCGCAAGTCGCCCAACGAGCGGTGCCTTGTGTCGCGCGCGATTATATCGCGTGTCGCGCCTGTTTGTAGGAGCCATAAGAGTAAACTAGTCATGAGCACGGACTCACTGGTGGTCATGGCCAAAAAGCACGCTGTCTCATCTGGCTTCGTGTCAGACAGAGATAATATCAGTGATGAGCAGTTAGACGCTAATCTACACACACAACGTCTAGTTCTCATGCACAGAATCACCGTTTCGAACTGAATGGCGCGTAAAAAAAAATCGAAAAGTGCTTTGGAAAATCGAGTTTTATGAAAACCACTGCATACGTCAATTGCAAATAAAGTTTATTGAACTCTTGGATAACTGAGCTTTGTCGGTAAGGACATTGTTTTTAAGATTTCACAGTTCTTTTATTACTTATTTACACCCAAACTTACGTTAAAAATAGCAAGAAAAACGTGTCTTTGTTGGCTCATAACTTTTTAATGGCTTTTTATTTTACCATTCTGTTTTCGTACAGACAAAATTAATAATAAGTCAAAACGATATCATGTTTAACTTTGGATGCACAATGTCAAACAGTGGAGTAATACTATCCCGAAATTTTTATGGAATAAATATCGACTAGTGGTACATTAATTGCGCAACACATTTTCAATCACAATCTAAATAATTTTGACGGATATTTCTAATCCATTGCCTCATAAATATCCGAACAAAAACGTAAATAACGCAATTAATGTTGTTGAACTGTCAAAATAAAAATCAATGTTACTGTTAGTGTGTTACGCAATTACCCCGCTAGTGTATCAATGTACAGACGCCAGCTGCACATCAAGCTACTACAATCTGTCAAATTTCTTTAATAGATTTTCAACTTTATCGCTAAAGTATAAGGTTCAAAGTTGATTGTGAAAATTTGACAGTTTCGGGTAGCTTGATGTGCTGGCGTCTCGCGTCTGTACATAGAATCACCACTTCTTAACTAAACCAGTTACATAATTCAAAGACAAAAGATAAAGCATAAAAACATGCAATTATGCAAAACAATACCTATGCATAAAAAACAGATGCAATTGCCGATATACAACAATACATATGTACAATCAAACGATCCTTCGCAATCACGTTCCATGTACTTGTTAATGGTAAATAGTTGAATTTATCACTCCTGTGGAATCTCTATTGTTTTGTTATCAAACACTATTATCTCCTGTTATCACACACGTACTGACAAGTAACGCGTCAACTTGAAGGTAATAAGAATCTTCTGGTTCAATAGTAGTGGAAAAATGTCGCGTACTGGATTTAGATTTGGTACCTATTTACTTTTTCCATAAAGTTTAGTTAATCTTCATTTGTTTTGGAGTTATGAGGCGGGGATTTTGAGTTTTATTTCCTGTTTTGTGCCATCTTAATTCATCTCTAGGCAAATACTGGTTAGATTCTAAAATTCTTCGTCTTTAAATTGTCAATTTAAATGTCAGAGACGATAAACTGCTGGATATTTTTCTTTAAAACGAAAGCATGAGTTTATGCAATACTTTTTATTTTTTAGTCTTGAATTGCTCATCTAAAGACAAGATGTTCGGAGTATCTACATCATTAAGTTTCACACAAACAATTATAAAATCTTCTCATAATTTACTTTAGTTTGTAAAAAAAGCTGAATACTTTATAGCGTAAACGACCTTGGTTCTATCTAATAATGATTTTTATTATGGTAATAAGCAGAAATTATACTACTGCCATCATATTATATTCTGGTTAAAAAACTTAGTAATGTGCGATAAAAAACATTTTTTTTGCTCGGCACCTCACGGTTATAGCGTAATGTTAAATAACCTTCCTCAAGAATTGGGCTATCCAATGCAAAAAGAGTTTTTCAAATCAGACTGGTAGTTCTAGAGATTACACCCTACATACAAACTTACAAACTAACAAGCAAACACAAATTTTACCTCTTTATAATATTAGCATAGATGGCCGTAACTTCAAGTTGTTTCATTTAGCTGAAGTAGTTTATGTATTATTATCTTGTAACGTTTCATTAGGTATTAAAATTTGTAATCCGGAAAATGCTCTAAAATAAAACTCGGGGTGACTTGGCTCTTAATTGAAATGTGAGAAAACTCTCAATGAAATTGGCGAAAGGGGAAATAGCGTGTAGCGGTATCTACAATGCCACATGCGAACAACGTCATACTGACGTCACGAAAAATCTTGCATCTCGCAAGCGCAAGCAGAGTTTACCGCGCAACTAGCATAGACACAACGGCCTGACGTGAATCATCGGGCAGTTGCCCGCCAGACACAAACCCGTCTGGTCGGAGGATCCTCCCTTTTCTATAGACTTAGAGTATGAGTGAACTTTACACCCTGTTCCTCATAGGTCTATACTGGGGACTCCGAACATGAACATTAATAAATTACTATACGTAACTAACTGTGCATTAACGTGTGTTATCTTAGTGGCGCTCATTAATTGTATACAGTCACTGTACTGCTATGTTTCACTTTAATTTTGCGTAAAGACTTTGATAGTTATGTAGTTATGGCTAAAAGGTTTCATCAAAACAATGTAATGAAGTCTTTAAGCTTCGAGAAAGGGTCTAACAAGGCGCCGTTTTTTAGGGTTCCGTAGTCAACTAGGAACCCTTATAGTTTCGCCATGTCTGTCTGTCCGTCCTCGCTTAATCTCTGTGACCGTTAGCACTAGAAAGCTGAAATTTGGTACCAATATGTATATCAATCACGCCGACAAAGTGGTAAAATAAAAATTGGAAAAAAATGTTTTATTAGGGTAGCCCCCCTTTATGTATAGTGGGAAGTGATTTTTTTTTAAATTTCAACCCTAACGTGTGGTATATTGTTGGAAAGGTATTTAAAAATGAATAGGGGTTTACTAAAATCATTTTTTGATAATGTCAATAATTTCGGAAATAATCGCTCCAAAAGTAAAAAACAATGTGTCCCCCCCCCCTCTAACTTTTGAACCATAAGTTTAGAAAATATGAAAAAAATCTGAAAAGTAGAACTTTATAAGGACTTTCTAGGAAAATTATTTTGAACTTGATGGAAACAAGTTTTTGTACAAAAAAGACAAAAAGTTGTACAAGATAATTTCTGGACTAAGTTTGTAGTATAATCGTATATGCAAGTATTTTTTACTTTTAAACTCATAAGTGGGAACACTTATTGTGACGGACGGGAAACTACGGAACCCTACACTGAGCGTGGCCCGACACGCTCTTGGCCGGTTTTTTCTTTCTTGTTGTTAGAAGGCTTTCTGCCTGAAACTCCTATCGAAAAGATCTCTACGATCTACCTATCTTTACAGAAATCTCTTTACCAAATATGTTATGAAGTTAGGTATATCTACTCACACTCTTTTTTGTCAATGACTGTTATTCTTTCATTCAATCATATGATTAAATTGGTCATAAATCGAACCAAATGATTAAATTTAGTAAAATTTAAGTAATATTCAAATTATAAAATATCGTTAAGGCCAATAACCAGCCAACAAACGTCTTGAAATTTATAAATGATAACGATAAGTAAACTTTCCAGATTACAGGAATCACTGCAACATAGTTTGATATAAAGAAAGTATGTCAATAGTTTGTGATTTGGCTATTTGCGTGCTTGTGGGTTACCGTGTCATATTATCAACCACTGTAATATCTTAAATGATGAAGTGGTACCTCTTTGTTCATAAAAATAGTATTTTAGTCTTTTGCCCTCTCGTATACTTAACACGGAAATTATGCTGGACTGATATTGTGACAAAGACCTATAAGCATTTTTAATTTCATGGAGGTATTGGTAAAAGAGTTAAAATTTAAAAATTAAGACTTATTTCAGCCTTGCTGTTGACAATAACAGGACCAAAATGTCTCATCACTTTACTTGACTTCTATATTTTCACACTAGCCTCTGCCCGCGACTTCGTCCGCGTGAAATTTCTTGCTCCCCCAACCCATCGCATCGCATCACCCGCCCGCGCTATCACATCGTTTTCTCTTAGCATTCTTCCTGACCATTTTCTTTTTGCTCAGCTCCAAAGAGTCCTGGCGTGATTAAGCTTTCCACATGGATTGGACAATCTAATGCAAAAATAATTGATAATTCCAGAGATTAGCATGTTCAAACAAACAAACAACAGTTTGTTTTTCTGTTCTATTAACTGCTAAAGGTAACTTTATTTAATAATAGCTGTGCCCCGCCGTTTCACCCGCGGTAATTTCAGGAAAAAACCTACTAAAAACTTGTTGACAAAAAAAAACAACCGACTTCCAAAAAAATACAAAGTGAAAAATAACTTTAATTTCGGAAGTCGGTATCGTTGGTTCTGTATTTTCATTTTTTGACACCGACTTTCGAAATTAAAGTTATTTTTCTCTTTGTAGTATTTTTTTTGGAAGTCGGTTGTTTTTTTATTTTTAAGTTTTTATTTTTCATTTTTTAGTTGTACCTGCCTACCCCAAACAAATTCATATAACACTACTTGGTATATGAATATCAGTGACAGGAAGCTATTGAACACATCTGCCTACCCCTTTCAAAGGTACAGGCGTAATGTTATGTTGTGTGATTGCGTAAACAATGCATACATAATTATGCTATAGCAGCAATCGCGGTTGATTTGCTGGCATTTATTGAAGAGTTCCGTTGTCTGTCTCCGAAACTCATCATCAGATCTTTATGAAATTTAAATTGGTCCTATTTAAATTTCATAAAGATCTGATGATGAGTTTCGGAGTAAAAATATTTCCGGAATAAAAATATTTCGAATAAAAAAAATTTTTGCAAATCCGTCTGTCTATACATATTATATGAGGGAGTTATGCCCGAATATACATAAAAAATAAAAAATAGAAACATCCGAATTGAGAACCTCCTCCTTTTTTGAAGTCGGTTAAAAATATATTCCATTACTTTAAGATATTACTTAAGATGTAAACTATGCGACTATATTACTTGTAAACTATGCAACTCCTAAGATATTCATTGAAATCAAATGATGTCAAGGGCAATTTTATTCAACATTAAAGACTTGTGATGAATAACGTATTTATTTTGATAAGGATTAATATCATGTTTATAAAAAAAACCTTCGCAAATAATGCATTAGTTTAGAAGAAATTTGATTACCATAAAAAAGGTTATAGTGAGTAAACCTTAAAAGATAGACATATGCTGTCGCGGACTTTTTTTTAGAACTTTTAAAGGGAAACAATTCCGTCATACATGATTTTTGCGTAACTTTAACCGTTTACGCAGCGTACGCAACGAAAGCTCTCAAAAGGAATATTTTTTCCCCGTTTTTGCAACATTTTTGATTGATGCTCCGCTCCTATTGGTCGTAGCGTGATGTTATATAGCCTATAGCCTTCCCCGATAAATGGACTATCCAACACAAAAATATTTTTTCAATTCGAACCAGTAGTTCCTGAGATTAGCGCGTTCAAACAAACAAACAAACAAACAAACAAACTCTTCAGCTTTATTATATATTATATAATTATATATTATATGTTATAGTATAGATATATTCTAATTCCATATTTATAATTATGGTGAGGTATGGAGAAATATAATTATGTAAACATTGAGTGAATTCAATAAAAAAGTACCTACAATTTTGAGTCAAATTGCGTTCAACTGGCAAACTCATAACGTGTGGTTACATTTGCGGTCTGTGGCTAATAGCAATAGGTCATCATTCTATAGGCATAGATTCCTTCATATTTATTCCAGAAAATACGTCTACAGTTTGGTTAATTATTAAAGAAAATTTTATCCATGATATGCTGACAATAATTTATTACATAAATAAAGATTAATTTGGCAGATGTTATTAGTTTGATTAATTGCCGTTAAAATATATGTTATGATGACTTTTTCGGTATAAACTTTACTAGATTACTAGGAAAAATAACTGTTACTGTTGCTGCATCATCTCACTACTGGGCAAAGGTCTCTCCCCACGACTTCTAGCTCTTTCGATCCAGGGCTAAACTGGACCACTTGTCGTTCAATTCCCGGTAGATTTTCAAAAAAAAATCTTTCATACAAACCTTGCCCTGACAATTACAAAGAAAACAAAGTAAAATCAGGCACATCGGTCGGGCCGTGCTCAAGCGTTGATCTTTCATAATACGGCAATTGATTTTTATTTAAAGATTTTGCAGGTCGGTGATAATATTGACTTTGCACCCAATCAAAACTTATTGAATATAATAATAGCTATATATTGCAAGAGCTTAATAATCCCAGCCAGACTTGTAGCAAATTGCGGATATCGTCAACTGTAAATGAATAAGTAATTACTTGCCGTAACTTTTAATTTTATAATATCGTAAAAACAACTTTTCGGGGTTTTTCCTCCATTGCATCTAGCACTTTTATGCTAAAATTCCAGTTCCTAGGTGCAAAGTCAACATGTTATTGTGCATTACAACCGCAAAAGGTTGTTTATCCTATACCTATCTTTATTGGTATGATTATAAAGATTATGAACTTAAACTTCTGTGGGTAGGTAGTTTGTTAGAAGTACTCGGTGCATGTGCGATGTTTGTAAAACAAAAACAATGCTGATAAGAAACTCATCTATCTAACGCACTTTGATTGATTTAGTGTTTTGTTTAGTGTAGTCTTCCGCCTCACAGAAGTAACTAAATATACTTGTGTAAAACGCTTTAATATTTTTCTTTGTCGATTTTCACCGAAACGATCTGACGAGTTGTAACTTTCCACTCTTAAATTAGAATTTAAAAGCCGTCTCCTCACGACTAGCTCTTTCGGCGTAGCACTAGATGTACACTGGTGCGTTCCACTTGAGATCCCGGAGCCTCTATGTATTAGCTTAGGACAGCCATCGTAGTGGGATAGATATATGCAGTAAAAGTCTGACTTAACCCTTATCCCTGGTCAGCGGGATTGTCTGGCCAGCGGGATTGTCCAAAAGGGTACCGCTGGCCCGAAACATAAAGGACTAAGGAAGGAACATGGGTGGGTTTTAGTCATTAAGAGTCTGACACTCCCTTCCGCTCCACCCAGAGCGTCAGTCATTTGATGATTTCCCATCATCAAAAAAAAAACCCTTAGCCCTTCCCTGTCTGTTGCCTACTTACGCTCTTCTTCATGTCCTGCTCTCTTTGCCCAAAAAGCAGCTAAAGTGACCTCTGCGCTGCGCTGCCACCGACCACAGAAGTGACGAAATTTTGAGCCATCAAAATTTGCAATACTGCGACACGATGATGAAGACTAATAGATGTTTTTCAAGTAAACAAACAGGTTAGGTCGACGTTAGGTTGGCATGAGTTAATCTTTGAGATTTAATTAGCTGCATACGATACGGTTGCTAGTTGCCGCTGTAAGCCCGCACATGATCAAAACTAGTTTTCATTGCGTAACGATAGATTTATTGAACCTAAGTAAATGTTCTAGCTGGGTGACGCGTGACGTAGCAACGCTTTGTATGTCAAAGCGATATTTAACGTTTTCGAAAAGGCAGCATTGCTAGAGTACTTAACATCCCGCCTGATATTGTATTTCCTAAAGGGGAAGGCAAGAGTGGGATCATCATCATCGTCACCAGCCTACAGCACACAGGCCTCCCCAATTGCACGCCATTCAGCTTGATTCGGCAACCACTCTGCGAAGATCGTCTCTCCGTCTAGCCTAAGGGCGTCCTCTCTTACGTTTGCCGATTCACGATCTCCACTTAAGAATACGTCTATCCCAACGGATATGGACAACTGATAAAGTGGGATAGCTCACGCTTAATTCACCAGTTATACTATAAGTTCCATGTAAAAGGAAGTGAGGGTTTCGTAATGGAAACACCAATAACACTGTTCCTGACCCGACAGAGATGAACCCAAGAAATATGCTCATGAACCACGCATTTTCAGTTCTGGTGAATTCTTGTTGTTATTATCGCATCGCGCAGCTTCCTGCAGTCAGCTCTGACAGCGCTTTATATCAATATTCGTAGAAACCCATTAAGATCATTAGCTAGATACTGCTGGTACTTGTTTTAGTAATTTTCCGGGTCTTTCATGTTGCAAAAGCTGCCTCATTGAATGTGTATCACGGTATCAAGTTTCCGGATCGATAATTGGTTGGTCTATTTCCCGAATGACGTGTTGGGTAGCAAACTTGGAATCTAATGAATCGTAATGCATCAGCTTCGGTAAGTTCTGTGTTCTAAATGTTTTCATCTCGTAGACAATATAGAGTTCGATTTTCCTTAATAAATCTTCGATTCGATCTTTCTGAATGCACAGGGAAAAAGCTTGCTTTTTTGCAGCTCGTAATAATGTTTTCCTTATAATTTATTATTAAGTTTATTAACAGCCTATAGGTAGAGTGATAATCTCTTTGGAGTGGCGCTCGTGTTGTATCCGAAGTGTGCGATAAGTTCAATCATTATAAACTTTAGACAACAATAAATGCGATTTATTGCGAGAAGGGGGTTTTACCGAGTGTGCTCGAGTGTTACGATATTCTATTGTTTTTATACATTTGGGGCCATTATCGAGTGTAATTGTGGAACTAAATGACTCCATATCTTTACTGTGTCAATTTCTATCAATAACCTAGTGAGTTATACTTATTTTTACCGATTAAAAAATAAGGAGGAGGTTCTCAGTTCGTCGGAATCTTTTTTTTTTAAACCGACTTCCAAAAAAACTACAGAGTGAAAAATAACTTTAATTTTGGAAGTCGATGGCAAAAAACTAAAATACAGATCCAAAGACACTCACTTCCGAAATTAAAGTTATTTTTCACTTTGTAGGTAGTGTTTTTTTTTTGGAAGTCGGTTTTTTTTTTGTTAATAACATAATTAACTCATCGTCGCCGCTGGTCTACTATAATGCTACTGCTAAGCACGAGGTCCTTGGTACAATTCCCGGGTCGCACAAGGCGTTACTTATTGGGTTTTTCCATCAGCATTTCTCAGTAGCAGGCCGCAGTCTGGAGTAGTGCGCGATTGGTGGCAATAGGCTCGCCCTTGTTACAAACATGACACTTCAACATAACTGGTGAAATGTGGGTGAACTATAGGTACCTCAGCTTTTATTTTTTGAAGTGAAAACTTCTTTAGCTGCATTGTACACTTTTTTTGTAATGGGTAAAAAATGTTAAACTCGCGTCAGGACACGTGACCTGTCGGTCGATTCTGTAAAAATCTCACCGTGAAAACTTAGGTGAATTTGTTTTTGCTAGGAATTGACACTATTGACGGCTCACTCCACGCTCACTTCAGCCAAGTGTTCACGGTGAGATGGTTACAGAATCGCACTGCTGATCGAAAATTCGTAAGACGGATGGCCGTAGCCGGTACCGCGTGTTTTGTTTATAAGACGATTCACAAAATACACACGTAATTGTTCAAATTTCCACTTCGGTCGACACTCCCGGAGTGCCACTGTTTTTTTTTTTTTAGGATGGAAAATCATGAAATGACCCCTCCCGCTCTGGGTGGAGCGGAAGGGTGTGTCAGACTCTTACTAACTAAAACCCACCCGTGTTCCTACCTTAGCCCTTTATGTTCCGGGCCAGCGGTAACCCTTTCGGACAATCCCGCTGACAAGGTACCTCAGCCTTACCCTTCTGGTGATACAGGCGTGATATCAAGTTACGTGTGTTAACCATTTCTTTACCGACTGGAACCGGTTCATGTAACAATTGCTTATCGTCACTAATTAATTTCGTAATTTTCCTCTGCATTCCATCTGTAACGATTTTAATATTGATGCGTTTCACAATTATTTATCATATTTATGTTATAGCCAGCATATAGGAGAGAGAGAGAGAAAAGAAAGAAAAAGAAAAAAGAGTAAAAAAAAAACAAAGAAAGAAAGAGAAAGAGTAATTCTATTCTATAGGTACTTTTTACAGGTACCTATATATTTATTCTTCTATTGGGTCAACAGCACGTACATTTAATCAGCCTAGTATGTCGCCATAAGGATATGGACAACTCTTTCATCGCGTTATCCATCACATCAGACATTCATCCGTCGTTCGTCATTCGTCGTTCATCAATCTCTTCTAAGTGCTTTAGGTGTCAGTAGGACAAGACAGAACACCAACATGCTGTAGGTGAATGGGGTTGGTTTGTGATCCAATAATTTTGAATTTGACAAAAAATATGAACAACAACGGGAATTATAGAAACCGCTTCCCAACCAGCAATTTAGTCCTATTATTTCAGTTCATAACTCTAAAAAGCTCTATAAACGATTCATTAAGGTTTTAGCGGTGCCAGAGTGTTGTATAAAAGCGTTCAACAGTACATTATTGCTCTAAATGCTTAAAGAGCTAAAAATACCTATAAACAAAGAATGTAAACGTTTACTACGCCATTTTATACAACCGTTATAGTCAAGTACTATAGCAAGTTCTAATATAACTAGTACATAATAATATTGCTCTATGAAATTGTTAACAGGTGCCTTTATTTATCTAATTAGCGTATTAAGGGTTCCAAACGAACTGCAATAGTAGTTTCGTTATAGCAGTGATGAACACTCAACTACAAGGCGATATTGTGATATTGTGGATATTCAGATCGCTGCTATAGTACGTTTGCGTTAGTAGTCACAAAGACTTTACAATAGAGTGTTTTTGTGATGTAGTCTAATTTCAGAGCACGCTAATAGAACGTAAGTGTATTATAATAGTTTTTAGATGCATATTATAATTTTATCGATAAGCATGTCACACAGACACTATAATAGAGCAGAATTATTGTATAACAACTTTTTTGGTGCCTAGCAATGCGCTTGTTGGTATTGTAAATGGGCATCTATCACTATAATGACGCAAAAGTGGCACATACATGTAGATAAATGTTCCTATTAAATGACAGCTAAGTCCCAAAAAGGATTATTGGCTCGCTTTTACAACATTATTCAGACATTTTGATACGGAATAAATGCGACGTACACAATTACGGGAAACGGTTCCGTACAAAATGTGTCTTATAAAGATATTATTTCTGAAGAGAGTCCTTACTCCAGCGATTTTTCTGAATCTTCAAACAATGATTTAACATTAGAAAAAGACCAACAATTTCGTGATGGCGTGAAAAATTGGGCCATTAATTATAATATTACGCATGAAGACAAAATTCAAAGATTATTCACAGTTGACGCAATAAAGTGTAAACTTATCTCGATCTCTTACTACTCAACAACTTATTTTGTGCCATTATTACATACTGTATAACAGGGGTTCCCAACCTATTACCCTATGCGCCTCCCTAAAGTTTACGCTAAAATACTACGCCCCCCCCTATCCCAACTCAACTCCAATGGACAAAAAAAAAACGATGAAAACTTTAATGGACTTTATTAATCGTGTACACTATACAACGTATAATAATGACCATTAGTGAGAACATTGGGCCTGCATTTTATTAACCAATTTATCAATTCTAGGCTTCATGTTGGTCAGTGCACAGCGTAGATCATTTTCGACATGAAGTCGAAAATGCTTTGTTTTTATACCCACCAGCGTCGAAAAACCCCGTTCACAAAGATAGGTAGTCGAAAACGGTAAAAGAATACGCAGTGCTTGCTTGCCGACAACAGTGTAAATGGCCTTATATTTTATCTAAAATTCAATGAAATCCATGTGGCTGAAATTATCGTGAGCAGACGAATCATTTTTCACGTCCAAAGCTTCTTCTTGCAATATTTCGGGCAATTATGGATTTATTATTAATTTATGAATTGGGTTTTCAGCAAAGTTTGGGGAAAATATCTACAAAATTCAGCAGCAAGGCTTTTCTAATGACACATTAAGTGTACAAACAAAATGTGGAATTTCTTGATTATCATCCAGCATTGAGGATAGTTTAGGAAACGCTGCGTAAGCTTTTTAAGCCGCTCGACTCGTCGCGCCCCCCTTTGGATCACCCTACGCCCCCCAAGTGGGGCGCGCCCCACTGGTTGGGAACCCATGCTGTATAATAAAGACGTTTTACTAGTTCCCAAGGTTATTTACGCAGATGGTATATAAATAAAAAACTTTATTAATTAAATGGTTCTTTATTTTGAACTAAAAAAGAAATACCTTTCATTTCTCATTCTTCTATCAGGCTTGATCTCACGTTAAAATCAACCCACATAATTAATTTAGCGGTTACAATATCAGGTACCTAGGTACTCGAAAATATGTCAAAAACAAAAAAATTTAGAATATTCGCTTCACAGGAATATTCAATTTAAAGGTAGTATAAAACAGGAGTCTAACGATTAGTATATAATCCACAGTTAACACAGTTTGCACTTAATATAAAATGTGTGATTTTCCACGGCCATTCCGCTGCTGTAAGCAGCATGAAATCGTCTCGACTAAGAAATGTTTCGATGTCCATATTGGCGTCCATTAGGTACACTGAAAAAACACAATGTTGACTGCAGTTTATATTTATAAAGGTATTACTTTTAAAGTTCAGTGATGCTACTAGATACATACATAGGCACTTCATATAAAAAAAATATAAACACTAGGTACGTAAAACTTGATATAACTACATAAGTTCTTCCCGAAGAAATAAAAACTGGTTACATGATTAATTCACACTATTCATTAGTAAACAGTTTATAATTCAGTTTTTTTTTCATTACCTATGGTCTTCGGAAAAATAGTATAAAAAAACACTGTTTATTATATATTCAGTCATGCTCACACAGAACCCCAATTTTAGGTTGAATCCACGATGACTGACAGTGAAAACATTGTCACGGCAAGTACTATAATGGCTCTTAGAATATCGAAATCACTTTATATGATAAATATTTTAGTAAAAGCTCAACAATTCGAGGGGGCACTTTAAATTCATGGTAAACCTATCCCTAGTTTATCAGTAAAGCTGCAGTCGCACATCATTTCCACCGTAATAGACTAATATTATAATAACAAAATAAAATCTTACTCACCTCAGATTGCTTGTATCCTTTTGTAAAATTATTTTTTGCACTCTGCACTATCACGAATGTAAAATAGTGAATGGTGAATGAAAAAGGTGAGGTAAAGGAAACTAAACTCTTGTATAGTATGAAAAAGTACTATAAAAGGTCCTACAGTAGCCACTACATCATTGTTTTGAGACCTGCATCACTGTTACATAGATTTTATTGGACCTTTTCGTCATTAGGAACACTGCAATAAAATTATTTTGTCACTGAACAGAGATTTAAATGCGCCACTTCCGAATAAAAGATACGTTCTTTGGGGTTTTATAGGACCAAGGACAGTTTTTTACAAAACGTTCTATGGTTTTTTATAGTACTAGTTTTTGCTGCTTGGGTTGTATAGTCAGCGACAAAAGTCGTTTAATACTTAAGTTTTTAAATCTTAATTATTGAGCTAAATATTTAATTAAAATCGCTACAGACGTAAAAAAATAAAGAATGAATAGTATATTCATTATTAGCTAATATATGGGACTAGCGTCTATCGGCGACTTCGTCCGTGTGAAATCTCGGCCCTGACCCATCATGTCGCATCCTATCGCCCGTCCGCGCTATTAGTTCGCTTTCTGTATATTCGTAGTGTGATGTTAAATAACCTACAACCTTCTTTAAAAATTGGGATATCAAAGGCAAACATAATTTTTCAAATACGGATGGTAGTTCCAGAAATTAGCGCATTCAAACAAACAAACTCTTCAACTTGTTTGTTTGTTTGAACGCGCTCATCTCTGGAACTACCAACTTTATTCAACTTAAACTTTATTATTAGTTTAGATAATGGATAGGTACAGACGCCAGCACATCAAGCTACTACAATCTGCCAAATTTCTCTAATAGATTTTCAACGTTATCGCTAAAGCATGAGGTTCAAAGTGGATTGGGAAAACTTGACAGTTTCGGGTAGCTTGATGTGCTGCGTCTGTACATCGAATCAATGTGTGTCAATTTAGGTGATGTGTAAATTAGCAGTCTTAATTTCCTCGCTGACCGCACTATTCAACATGGATATCTAACCATCGTTCAAAAGTAAAAAAGTGAACGCGACCAAATATAACATTTCACAAGCATCTGCCATTTCTAGGAACATTGGAGTCAACACAGATAGGTACCTAATAGCTACTAATTGACTTTATATGGTACTCTTTAATTTACATAACGCTTTATTGCATATTAGCCAAACGACCAACGACAACGTGATAAGTGATAACTCACGTGGCCTTAAAATCCTTAAATGATTGTAATGGAAATCTTGTCTTTTTAAATATTTAGGTATTTAGTATTGTTCTTGTGTTGAGAATTTTAATTTCCCAGACTTAAAGGTGTTGAAAACCGGTCCATGCATCTTGCCCGTCAGAATCATCGGCATCAGAATAAAATTAAATAAACCAGTTTAGCACTAAGCATAATCATGCTTACATTACACAACAACAACATTATTGGCTGACTGCTGGGACGCAGGCCTCCTTTCTGTGAGAGGGAGTGGGCCGTAATCCACCAAGCGGGTCTAGTGCAGGTTGGTAGATGTCCCATGTCTAAGAATGTTTGTTTCTAGGACATACCGTTTTCCTCACGATGCTTTCCCTCACCGTTTTGAGAGCAGTGGTGATGAAATAATTAACAGAAAGTAAAGTGCCTGTCAGGGTTCAAACCTTCGACCTACTTCTCGTAAGTCACGGCCGTTACCACTGGGCCACCACTCTAGTAGGGGTAATTCTTAAATTCGTATTTTTAACTTTCTAAGAATCATATTAATATTCTGCTCCAACACGGGACTTTTCAGCAATCGTTTAATGACCCTATTTCAGTAGCATCTATTAAAGTCTTTTGGTAGATAATGATTTCATCATAAATGCTCCTACAAACAGCGCAACACGCGATATTATCGCGCGCGACACAAAAGTACCGCCCGTTGCGCGACTTGCGGTGCCTTTGTGTCGCGCGCGATTTTGTCGCGTGTCGCGCCTGTTTGAAGGAGCCTTAATAATCATCATAATCAGCCTATAATGTTCCCACTGCTGGGACACAGGCCTCCTCTCTGTGAGAGGGATAATTATTTAGTTCAATAATTTACCTACTTTTTAATCTGTTTGATAACATTAATTAATTTTAATATTTGTTTTTAAATTTCTGTATGTCCCCGCGGTCAAAACTCTGCACTAAATATACCTAGGTACTAACAGATATCTAAATAGTTCCAAAGCAATTAGTATCTACTTGTCACTTCTTAGACATTGCCCTCGTACCCACGGGCGATTTTTTTACCGCGACGATTTTTTATCGTGCACTGAATTTTCCACTCGGTATTGAGCCGACCATTTAGAATTCAATAGAGTGTCCTAGCGCACTAGTACTATCTACCAACCCGCACTGGGCTCGCGTGGTAGATTATAGCCCACTCCATCTCGAAGAGAGGAGGCCTGTGTCCCAGCAGTGGGAACATTATACATTCCAGCACGTCAAAAAATACTCTGCTGATATTTCAACTCTCGGCGCTTAGCATTGCGTTGAAAATCCAATGCGCAATAAAAAATTACCGCGGAAAAATCGCCGCGGGAAAAGTCGCCGCCGTAAAAATCTCCCCTGTGTATGGTGCTTAGAAATATCTTACACAAACATAGAATATGTGTGGTCCTTCTATTGATCATAGCAATAATATCGATATTGTACATAGCATTAGGGCCTATCTATCTAGAATTGCAGTACATATATTTGTTTTACATATTTGTTGTTACGTAATTGATAATTATGCAAAATTAAATATCTGCTGCACCTAAGATTCTTTCGACCTTTAAAATACTTAGACACTATTTAAACAGCTGCTGATGATAAAATTAAAAATGGTATTAATATCTCTTTCATTTTTATTATTGAAATATTAAAGTTAAGTAGGTACTTTAGAAAAAAAGTGACTTGCAACGAGATTATTTTTTTACTTGTATGTTTTCATCAGTTTTTTTGGGGAAATCAGGGGGGGGGGCTAAAAATCCACTTTGGCAGAATTATAAATGGATAACAGTATGAATCAAAATAGACAGTTAATTGTTAAGTTAATCGTATTAAATCCCATTGGTGAAGGATTTTTCAGTTATTTTTTATCTGTGCTAAAATACCAATCAATCCAATCCCAATCTCTTTGATTATACTACGTAGCTCGTAGTGCAGTGAAAAAAAGAAAAACACGGACTGTCTTCGCAATAATATGATTCATAATGTTATCCTTTTATGATTCTGTCAAAGTGGCCTTTTTAGGCCCCCAGAACCTGTGATCAATCCAAATCACCAAAACGCACTATAAGCCAAAGACCCACAGTGGTGACCTTATTCCTTCTCTGTATGAAAAGTGCAGGCATTTGTGTTGCATTAATTTTAACCTCACACAAGTTTGCCCGCCTACCTGTCGAAACACCCCACGCGTCGGAGTAGTTGAATGGACGCAGTAAAGTCATTGTTTTAACAATGACAATAATGGTGTACACTTGGTGTATCGATGACGTTTCGAGCACATTCTCTTATGTACACTTGGTGTACACTTGACGCTTGAGAGGCAGGCTGATTTAAAAGCACACATATACACATAATATCACGCCTGTATACCCCTAAGGGTTAGGCAGAGGCGTACCTATGGTACACACACATCTAGCCAGTTATAATAGGAACGCGCCTATGTAAATCTAAACATTCAAAGAACAGTTACTAATTATTATTATTTGCATAAAATAATACATTCAGACTGTTGGTTTTAATCACTAATCGTTTGTCTTTCTGCTATAATTTTCACTTTATATTACTGCGGATATACTAGATTAATCATATGTTTGATAGGTGAAGTAATGAGAGTGTGTCCGTTATAATGGTCTTAGCCACTTTACCTGTCTTGTTATACATAATTTGCATAAATACACTAGATCATGACGTGGAGTACCTATCACGCATGACATTATAGCACACATAATCAGCCTATAGATAAAGTTTCCTCTGCTGGGACTTTTACCTCTTCTCTTCAAGAGGGAATGGGGTGTAATCTATAGATACTAATTATAAATGTGAAAGTTTGTAAAGATGTTTGAATGCTTGTTACTCAATCACGCGTAAGCCGTTGAACAGATTTGGATGAAAATTGGCACATAGTTAGACCATTTCCTGGATTAACACATAGGATACAGTACCCGGCGATAAATATTGCACATCGACCTTTGGAAAGAGACAATCGGCTAATTTCGGCTTCGTAGAGCGTTATCTCTGTCGCACGAAATATAAACAGTCCGGTTTCTATTAGGAGCTGTTAAAACAATTATGATTTGCTTCTTTTGATAATTATTTTTATTCTTTGTACAAAATGAAAATTAAAAAAAAGGTGAAGGTCGATGTGCAATATTTATCGCCTGGTACTGTACTTATTATCTCGATTTTCCCACGGGATCGAAACTTACGCGGGTGCAACCGAGGGGCTCTGCTAGTACAAAATAAAGCGCTTGCCTGGGTTCAAACCCCCGACCTACAACTCGTACGTTGGGGCCGTTACCACTGGGCCACCACTGCTCCTCATTGTAAGTACTGAATCCAAATCAATTTCTATTGCCACTAATATTATAAGCTACCAATACCACTTTTTCAATTCATATGTACAGACGCCAGCACATCAAGCTACTACAATCTGTCAAATTTCTTTAATAGATTTTCAACTTTATCGCTAAAGCGTAAGGTTCAAAGTTGATTGGAAAAAAATTACAGTTTCGGGTAGCTTGATGTGCTGGCGTCAGTGCATTTCTAAGTTTATCTTAGGCATCACTGACATCAGTGAAGGAAAAAGTCTTGAGGAAACCTGCAAGTTAATTGCGTAAAGGCTCCTTCAAACAGACGCGACACGACACGCGACACAAAGGCACCGCAAGTCGCGCAACGAGCGGTGCCTTTGTGTCGCGAGCGATTCGCGTCGCGCGTCGCGCCTGTTTGCAGGAGCCTTAACACATTATAAATGACTATCGACCGCAATGCCTTTCATTTTGACAGTTCAAAAACATTTATTGCGTTATTTACGTTGCTGAGCAGACATATTTTTTGAAAATTTGAAGTAATGGATTAGGAATATCCTTCAAAATGATTTAGATTGCGATTGATAGTGTAGGGTGCTGCTTGCTATGTGATCTTCATCTGCTTACCGAAATAAAAAAATTGGTTGTCTGTAAAGTCGGTTTACGGACGATAGTTTAACGTAACAACATCATAACAATACATTAATCAAATTGCCGAACGCGGAGGCCGATTCGGCAGCGTTCGACATCATCTGTCTCTCTCCTACTCATCGCTCGTTCCGCGCTCTCGCTTACACTTCAAGCCGCCATGGCGTCAACGCTACAGCAGAGCAAGGCCGCGAGGTAACGCTACATGAGTCATGTTTTTTCGAGTGTGCAGCCAGCGATTTATTAGACGTTGTCACGTCAAAAACAACCAAAAAGTTTCGATGAGATTTGACAGCAGTTTAAATTTAAACTTTACAGAAACTTAAATGTAAACGTTTACATAGTCAATGCACGCGCAATGACTATGTAAACGTTTACATTTAAACTGAGAAAAAGTTCCCAGACAAGTAAATATTTTGATAGTTACCCCGGGCCATGAAAAATCGGTTAAAGTCGGGTAAAGTCGGTTTACTGACAATAGTTGAACGTGACAACGTCATAAGAAAATACTGATGGAATAGTTGCATTGCATTTGTTAATATTCGCTTGCACTTCAAGCCGCCATGGAACGCTACAGAGCGAGGCCGCGAGGTAACGCTACATGAGTCATGTTTTTTCGTGAGTGCAGCCAGCTTCATCGATTTATTAGACGTTGTCACGTCAAAAACCCAAGCATTTTGTCCTGAAGCATGAGATAAGCGATGGTCGAAAAGATAAACACAACAACTGACATGACACAACTGACACTGAATGTGACAACCGGACAAATAACCTCGTCACCATTAAATAACACTCTCTTTGTAACTTCATAATTAAGTTCAGTGTTAATTTTTATGGCCCGAGACCATATGATTACTTATCTCATTCAATACAACTGTGTTTGTTTATGTTTATACTAGCGACCCGCCCCTGCTTCGCACGGTTTTTACGACTTGGCAGCACATTAAGATCTCTTTATTATACATATTATGTAAGTGTATAACTAGCAGCTTCCCGAGGTTTCACTTGCATAAGAGTTGATCCCGTGGGAATATCGAGATAAAAACCTGTGTTATTCTGCTGTATACGCTATATTACTGTAAAGTTTCATCAAAATCCGTTCAGTAGTTTTTGCATAAAAGAGTAACAATCATCCATTGATCCATCCTCACAAACTTTTACGTTTATAATAGGTACACTAGGACAGTAGGAAGTAGGATACACATAAACCTTCCGGAATAATTTTTATAAATGATGGTGAAAACGGCATCAAAATCCACCGCGTAATTTAGAAGAATAAAGGCTCCTTCAAACCACCGTCCTTCAGGCACCGCTCGTTGCGTGAATTGCGGTGCCTTTGTGTCGCGCGCGATTTTATCGTGTGTTGCGCCTGTTTGTAGGAGCCTTAACGCGGTCACACTTCATAAGCATAATCAGCCTATATTCCCACTGCTGGGACGCAGGCCTCCTGTCAGTGCAATGAGAGGTAGTGGGTCCTTATCCACCACGCGGGCCCAGTATCACATATCTTCGATTTTTTGTTCTAGGACATGCCGGTTTCCTCACGATATTTTCGTTCACCGTTTTGAGAGCAGTTGTGATGAAACAATTTACACAAATTATAGCGCTTGACTGGGTTCGAACCCACGATCTACATCTCGTGAGTCGCGGTCTTTACCACTGGGCCACCACTGCTCTCACGGTCACACAGACAGACATTTAATTTAATAATATACATATATAGATATACCTACGTAACATTTACATATTGCACTATAGAAGGACGTTCTGTGGTTTTAATTTCCATCAAGTACGGTAATATCGAAGAGTTATTAAAGTCTCAGATTGTACAAGATTGTTAATCAGACTGAAATAATCGTGAGATTAATGTATACGCATGATTAATACGGTCGGTCGGTAACTTTGTCTGTCGCCTATCGGTTTTACTTAATAGACCCCTGGTAGTGTCGTAGTTTATCATGTCGCTGATGAATCTTCAGAATCAACCACCCGCTCCCTTTACATGAAACAGGCCTGAGCCCCAGCAGATGGAATTATACTCTATATGTAGGTACGTTAGCCTTGGATGTAATATCTAAGTGATGGACAAGGCAGTATATTAAAAATCTAACCACCAAAACAACACATGAACTAGTCACATGACAGCGAAACATACACAAACAATGGTGTGACCTCGTGTTATGTATCATTGTCACTGACACTGGCTATATGTGTGGACCATATGGGCACGGGTCGTAGGACATCGTGCTTCGTGCATACAAATTGATATGATTGACCTTACAGTGTTTATGTTCCTATTGTACTTCCGATTGTTATTGAACTATTGATCGATATCGGTTTTTAGGGTTCCGTACCCAAAGGGTAAAGGCTCCTTCAAATAGGCGCGACACGCGATAAAATCGCGCGCGACACAAAGCCACCGCAGGTCGCGCAACGAGCGGTGCCTTTGTGTCGCGCGCGATTCGCGTCCCGCGTTACGCCTGTTTGCAGGAGCCTTAAAACGGGACCCTATTAGGCTATTACTAAATTGGATTCTGTGATCTAGATAAATAAATGATTTTATTACTAAGACTCTGCTGTCCGTCTGTCACCAGGCTGTATCTCATGAACCGTGACAGCTAGACAGTTGAAATTTTTACAGATGATGTATTTCTGTTGCCGCTATAACAACAAATACTAAAAACAGAATAAACTAAATGTTTACGGGGGCTCTCATACATAAACGTGTTTTTTGTCGGCGTTTTTATCTTGTGGTACGGAACCCTTCGTGTGCGAGTCCGACTCGCACTTGGCCAGTTTTTTGTTTTTGTTTTGGTGTGTTATGAAACTTGTTAGTTTCTTTAGATGTTTCCTAAGCTAAATGGGTCCTAATTTCTTCAAATTTGGCAGCTTTTGCCCATCCACATCCGACCACAGACCTTGCTTTGCGCCATATGTCCCTGGATCCACTCTACTTAAAACCAGAATTCTCTGGCCCTAAGTCTTGTATTTTTTTTACCAAATAAGTACTAACTGATCTAAATGCATTTTCCGATAAACCAAGTATCAAACCCAAACTCGTCAGCCTTGTGGAACCGATAATATCGTTTTAAAACAATTAATACTTTCAAGTAAAACCTGGTAAGTACTTATATTATTTCTTAGCCTTTAATAAAGAACATAAACTTTTAATAAATTGATATAATCTGTCAATGTTAAGCTTTACAAGTAAATATTGATATTGTCATCTTAAACAAACACTTCTAACATTGCTGTAACGTTCAAAAATACAAGTAACTCATATATATCTTATAACAAGAATCACAGCATATTTTTCAAACAAGCTTTTCATTTTAGTTTTTCACTTGAATTTTCCGCTACCTACTGCATAATTATGTCCATGTGTAAATCCATAGGAATTCCATTCAGCAACCTAACTTACATAACCTCTACTACATCCGTTGGATTATCCAATAATAAAAACATTGACACAAATATGTACATAACCTATTTTTGAACCCCGTTACTACACAAATAATCATGTAGGCTTTTTATAGACTCATTCGGTTTTTATTTGTTTGCTAACAATACATAATAATATGTATTGCGGCTATATAGCCGGCTTCATAATTAGGTGTTGAAGCTTTTATGATATGTTCGTTCAAGGTTCTTATGTACTACTTATGTAATTATTTTGATTACTTATAAAAATCTGTAAGACTTGCTAGCTTGCTAATTAGTTAATTGATTGATTTTGATATTCAAGCAGTTACTGACAGTGACATGATTTTTTGAGGTATTCTAGGAGCACATTTTTGAGTAAATAAATAACAGCTTTTTTTGGTAATGTTGTAGTGTTGTTCTGGAAGTTCCTAGCTTTCAGTAGATATTCTGTTGATCGGATCGTTAAAAGCAAATGCGGTCGGAGATAATTTTGAAAAAGCCTAAGTAAGAAGTCATAATTCGGGGTTTGGCTCTCTCCTATTTCGTCCTCCAATATTGGACTGATCCAAAAGATATTTCATAAAATGAATAAGAAGGATATATACTGTGTCCCTATGTTGTTCTTTTTTATTAATAGTTGTCAAATTTGTACACTAGGCAGCGGTTTGACAGCGGTTTAAATCGGCAATTTTGAGCATTTTAGATCTTATAAAAATAAATAATGTATCATAAAAAAGGAAAACTTAGCGACACACAAGTAGTTAACATTTATTATTCTGTAAAAAATCATGGCTTTATGGTCATTAACCAGAAAGAAAACAGGCGAGAGAGCGTTTCTATGGAGAAAAGACCACCCGCATTCAAACAGGTGAGAATCGACGATGCGATGTGATTCTGGTAGATGAATGTTCATTGAAAGTTTTCTGCTACAGTCGCGGCGCGCTAAAGGCCTTTAAGCTTTCTAACTTTTCTAGGTTCTTTATATGGCTATGTATACTTGATGGTATCATTGAAACAGTTTTAAATGTCCATGTATTAACTGGGGTCTTGCCTAATTACTCGTACCTGTCACAGATCTCACTACTAGGTGGTAGTTTTTGCAGCCTTTTTGCTCCAAAAAACAGAATGTCCATCATGTTCCGAGCTCGACTGGAAATAGAGTGTTGTCTATTTACGTAAAATACGTTAAACACGACCAGACACTATCAATTCAAGTCCATTAGAATACAATCATGACGTAATTACTATAATTGCCTACAAAACCACAAAATCAAGATATTACTATCTATATTTAGAGTAAAACCACAAATGGGACCTGAATAGCAACGTCGGTAGAACTGAAGACAGAAATAAATCAATGAAAAAAAAAAACTAAACAGGTGTTCTCCATAGTACTGACCGATTTGTGGTTACCTACTTCGTAAAAGCATATTAGTAATGTTAAATGCGCTTTTATTTTTTTCTGGTATTTCCATTCTTGAGAACCACGATAGTGCAAAAAGTAATAAAAGGTCCAAGGCTCTGTTTCTATACACAAAATCTGATCGGTATCGGTTGCAACCTCAATTCTTTAAAATTGTGGAGGTAAATTTTTAAGGGATGGTAATCAATGGTTAACAACAGCTATCACCATGCAATTTCTGTTGTAGGTACTTGGGTAGCTGAAAAACTTTTTAGAAAAGTACCTATATTGTGTTATAAATATGAAAAACTTCGCAACGACAATCTGATGCCACTAAATTCACTAGGTACCTAGTATTTTTTCTATACGTGTATTGTATTGTTCCGAAGTAGATTTTCTAAAGGCACTAATATTATAAATAGGTAAAAATTTTGAGTTTCTATGTACCGGGTAATCTTCGGAACTACTGATCCGATTTCGAACATTCTTTCACTTATAGGAAGCTACCGTGTTGCCGAGTGTCATAAGATATATGTAATTCACGCGGATGAAGTCGGGGGCAGAAGCTAGTGTTCAATAAATCCGAAAAAGTACGCAACTAAATTAAAACAGAAAATTTTATAGTTAGTATGAAAAATTCCTACCGAAGCCTGATTTAACCTAATCACCTAACTGCAATGGTAAACAGAATCGATTTATTTGTATCTTAAACATCAAATTAAACTGATACCGATTATCATTACCATTGACTAATTAAATTGCTGATTGATGACCTAAAATCTAGAGAAATAGTAATAAGAAAATCATAAGAATTATTATGGATCAGTAATTTCTCAGTAGTACCTAGGTACTACTGAGAAATTACTAAACAATTTCATTTCATTTCATTACTCCGGATGCATAAAGGCTCCTTCAAACAGGTGCGACACAAAGGCACCGCAAGTCGCGCAACGAGCGGTGCCTTTGTGTCGCGCGGAATTCGCGCCGCACGTCGCGCCTGTATGCAGGAGCCTTAAAAGTGATTCCGATGTCCTATTTAGAGAACTAAATAGGAAATCGAAATCACTTTTATGCGTCATATAAAATATGTGTAGAATAGGACCAGCTCTAGATAATAGTTTATTTATTTATTTAGTTAGGTGTGAAACTGTTAGAACAAGGACTGACATATACACAGAGGCTTTGGGAGTAACAGTAAATTTTCCATGGTCCCCACATCAATAACAGAGTATGGGAAATCCAATACCTTTTTTGCAGTCTTAAATTAAATGGAGGGCTTAAAAACAAGTTGGTTTGAAACACGTGTCAGTTTTTGCTTTTACCCATTAGCGAGACCCTCGTCAAAGTGTGCAGTTTGGTTAATGTTGAGAGTGGTAATGGAAGACTTTAAATTAAAAATGAAGGTTGGGATGGCACATTATATAGTGTCACTGTAATCTGTATGCCGACTTGAATTTATTTGTAAAAAAAGTAATCACTTTTGTCCTTAAAAAAGATGATAATCCTCTCTTCGCACAGCAAAAGTTATCTTCGAAAATGAATGGTTAGGAGTTTCAGGATTTATAGTAGAAACATCAGAATTAGAAACGAAACGTACGAAAAAACAGTAATGGGGACTGCCTATAGAAGTAAAAATCGGTTGTCTGTAAAGTCGGTTTACGGACGATGGTTTAACGTGACAACGTTATAACAAAACATTAAGGCCAGGACTCTCGGAAATCTCGGAATCGACCTATTTTTGATTCAACATTAAACAATCAAATATTCTTTGTTTTAATCTGAAAAAAATATATGGCATAGTTTAACTAACATTCTTGATTATTCTATGGTTCAAAACACGATATTTACAACTTCACTCGATCATAAAAAATCGCAAACAAATCGAAAACAGCGAATTTTTTAATCGTTTTTCAAGTCGTATTTGAAGTAGACTTAACTTTTACTCGCAAAAAATATATCAAAAAATAGGCAATGATGTATAGTAGAACATTCTACGGTTAATTTTTTTCAAAACTGATTTTTATTGTCTTAACAAAATATAATCTAAAAAGGCGGCCTGCGCGCTTCACTTCAGTAGCCCGCCGGGCGTTACCGAGGTAGGACCTGTGTCGCTTTTGCTGGCTCGCCGCGTTCCCGCTAATCGATCGAAATATACGTTATATTATTGTTAATTTCCGTGTTTGTGTATTAGTTTCAAAAATCAGTCTGTAAATATTGTTTAGGTTCTAGTATTAATAATTAAACTAAATATTAGTTTGTTATAATATAGTTGTAATATATAATGATAATTAAGCTCAGCGAGTTCATTCGAACTGCGCTTTCGCGGCATTTGCCACGCGAGGACGGAGGTAACGCTAAATGCCTACTACGCTCGAAGATCCTGGCCTTAATGAAATTGCCGAACGCGGAGGCCGATTCGGCAGCGTTCGACATCATCTGTCTCTCATCGCTCGTTCCGCGCTCTCGCTTGCACTTCAAGCCGCCATGGCGTACAACGCTACAGCAGAGCAAGGGCGCGAGGTAACGCTACATGAGTCATGTTTTTTCGTGTGTGCAGCCTATCATCGATTTATTAGACGTTGTCACGTCAAAAACGTAAAATTATGAAATGACAGTGGTCACCCTTGTATCCTTACATACATATACTCTTGACGTTAGCATGATGATGACGTGAACCCATATGATTGTCCCCTACCAAACATAGCTTAACGCGTCTGAAACCGCATTCACTTCAAAAATCATTAGATTCAATGGAAGTAGTAACTCGTCTAACCTAACCAAACCCATTTGGTCGAGGTGTCCTGGCTTAGTTACTGTGACTAATTCGGCTACCGCCAAGACCGACAAATCATGGACGGTTCACAATTTTACGGGTGATAAAACCGGACAGATTATGAGCGTTACTAAGTAGATCAACATACGAGTACACATACTCGTAGGTATGCATGTTGAAAACCGATATCGGTCGTTCAATACTTACCTACTTACATAATTATGAAACTTTATCGTACTAGGTAAAGGGAATACCCGTGTATTGTTATTTACCGCCTAGATACGGCTAAGATAAACGTGTCGTACTTCATAATAAACTACTGGTGCAAGTGGCTGCGCAAAAACTACTGGTGCAAGTGGCTGCGCTTGCGCAGATATTTTCCTAGTATCGGTCGTGGAATAAAACTTTACATAATGTAAGTAAATCATGTAAGTACATTTTTGCATCGACAAGGAAATTGACAACAAAATAGTAGGTGTCCTAAAGTTTTCTTAAGCCTGGTTAAATCCACTATGTCCAGCAGTAGATTGCCGTAAAGCTGAGTTGATTGAAGTCCACTAAGGTCTGAAAAGAAAAAAGAAAGAAAAGAAAGAAAAATTGTTTATTCTGCACAAACAAAGCGCACATTGCAAATAATAAAATAAATAAAAAAAGACATCACACTAATATTATAAAGGCGAAAGTTTGTGGGTGTGTGTTTATATGTTTGTTACTTCTTCACGGTCAAACGGCTGGACCAATTTTGATAAAATTTTGTATGGAAGTAGCTGACACCCTGGATTAACATATAGGCTTTTTATCTCGATATTCCCACGGGATCGACACTTATGCGGTTGAAACCGCGGGGCGCAGCTAGTAAAATATACACACACAACGAAGTCAAAAGCCTCGTACTCAAGCTTAAAAATGTTGACAATTTTGTCCATTGCTTGATGTCAGGGCCAGTGACCAAAGACAATAGACATTATTAAATGACATTGACAATTTGAGATTGACAATACAAATCAATCCGTGATGCGCCCGCGACACTGCCATAAATATGACAACAAAACAACGTGAAAACAACAACAAACAAACAAAACAAAATGCCAATTGCAGAGTGGAAAAATTACTACTTTTGTAACAAATAACAATAATAAGGACAATTATTAAGCCGTGCGTCGCATCTGTGCAAGACAAGGTCGTTGCTCAGCAAAATGCTGTAACTTCGGACGAACCTATCGTAAACAGAGCTAGCAACTACCTCTCGAATGACGTAATGACGTCCCACCGTAAGTCGGGTAAGTCTAGTTTTCCGAAATAAGTATAATTCTAGCTGAAAAAAAATAAATATCTGTACTTATAAAAAAAATTAAAATATAAATAAAAAATATATATCTGTATTTATGCGTTACTCATATAATTAAAAAATACATAAACTAAAAATATGTAACCATAATACAATTTTATTAAAACAAAAATGCTAAGTAATATAACTCTTTGTACAGTGTGGTGTGTTTTACTATCTTAGTAGTTATAACTTCGATACTTCACAATTAAGTATAGAAGTATGCATTGATACACAATTTTTTTTTAGTTTGAATTAGAGATGTTACGGAAGTCGTTTTACCGGAACCGGAACCGGAATCGGAGGTTTTAAATTTGATTCATCGGAATCGGAACCGGATTCGGAACCGGAATCGAAGCCGGAATCGGAGCCGGAACCGGGGTGGAAGTAGAAGAAAGATGTGTTAAGGGGCCTTTCCTTAAAACATCTTTCTTCTAACATCCACAAACAAAACAATAAACTGAGACTTCGAGCGCGAGCGTGTATAAAATAAATAAACATTACCCTGGCGACACGTGAAAACTTGTTTGTAGGCGCTCCAGTCACGTGTATCGCTGCGTTTCGAACTCCGGTCTAACTCTGATTCAAAATTATCGGAACCGAAATCGGAATCGGAGGTGTAAAATTAATCGGAAGTTCCGACTTTTCGGAATCGGAACCGAAGCTCCGTAACATCCCTAGTTTGAATGCACCATGGAAAATTGGGATCGCGGTGGCGGCCATTTGCATATCGTCCATGCATCGATGCATGCATGTCGTCGGCAAACGACACCCATGATTTTCCGACATACCTACCCAAGGAATTCAAAACCATATCGCCTCCAAATTATCCATGACCCTAATGGTAAGTAATTATCATTGCATTCGACAGAAACAAAACCTTACATTAAATAAAATTGGTAGGTAACCCTTGTGACACTTCACTAAATATTCTACCTTTTGTATCTCAGCTTCAGAAAGACACATGTAGCAAACACGCCCCAGATATCTGAGGACTACCATTCCTCCTGTGACAATGACACAGACCGGACCTAAACAGGGAAGAATCAGACAGGCCACTCACTGTTGGAAAGCCATATCCATTGCCTGTAGGCCGTGACCCTCGAGGTGAGTACAAAAAGAGCAGCTATTATTATTAAATCTAGATATATGTACAATCATGTGGATTGCTGTAGGTATCTGCATGAAATATTTCTGAAAAAATGCTTTTTTGTTCTCAGGACTCTTACTGGTGGAGGAACGCCTGCTTTTACCCACTCGCACACGATATCTCCCAATGGTAGAAAAGGAATATGATTTTTCAAAAAAAACAAAACACAAGTTAAACATTTTTTAAATTCTTATTGGACCATTTAGTGTTAGATTTACAGAAGAAGAAAACAATAAGTTACGAAAAATTTACGTTGTTGGTAAATCGAAAACGACTTAAAATTCTCGGTTTTCCTAAGGCCGCTCTACCTTTGCATTTCTGATTTAATTTATGGTTTGCAAGATAAGTTTAGCACACCAACGATGACTTGATGTCGCAAAAAGTTGACGTATATTGTTTGAGCACCCAGCTCTCTAGGCTTCAAAAGAATCATAATTTATTCCGAATGCTCAAGTGGCCACATATTTTATAGATTTTTTGCTAAGGTCAAGCAACTATAAATTCAAACATGGTTGGAACTTTACAAGTATTTGCACATGATGATATGTTTTATCTGTCAGTAGAAGTACCCCTTAAATCGGTGTTTGACCAATCACACCAAACAATTTTTATTGGTTTTGTTAAATTCTAACGGTACCTACTTACTTATCTAGCAATCAATGCACCTAAAACAAAGTGGTTAGACTACTTTGTTTTTTATTAGATTAATAAAGATACTTAAGTACTACCTCAACAAAACGAATGACCGTACTCAGTTTTGACATAAAACAAAGTGGTTAGACACTTGTTTCAATTCTTTGTTTTTGATTAAATTAATATGACAAACGCACATGAACATGTATAACAAACGCGACCTTATTAAAAATGTAACATTGCAAAAATCATAATAGAATATGGCTGTAAAAATGTCTTACGATGATGCAAAAAAGTAGAATACTATTTTGCTCAATTTGAATATAAGTATAACCATAATAAAATTAAAGAAGACAAATTATTTACTATTTGTAGAAATTTTAGATAATACTTATGTATAAGCACTAAGCACTTGAGTGAGATAGCTGAGATATGTACAGGTTTATTCCTATCTAATTATTTCTTACCTAATTTCTAAATACATATTTCAATTATGTAAATCAATTATGTATTTCAATAAACAATATACGTACCTAAGTAGGTACTACCTCAACAAAACGAATGACTGTATAAATTACGAGTAAGTTAAAAAACAACCCAACTTAGACGTCTATCTCATAACAGGTGCGACACGCGATAAAATCGCGCGCGACACAAAGGCACCGCAAGTCGCGCAACGAGCGGTGCCTTTGGGTCGCGTGCGAATCACGTCGCGCGTCGCGCCAGGACCAATTGCTTTTTCTTGTTCTATCTATTCTATTCTATTCTATTCAAGTCAAAAGTGATACCTAGGTACAGAAAAAAGTTTTTCTTGAAACGAGATGTATAACGTTAATATTATGTATTGCATATATACTACCTTTCATATTTATAGGTAAGAGCCTCCACTTGCGGAAAATTTCAAAAACTTAAATTTTTTCTTTCCTTTTCGTCCAGCACGGGTACATGTCACTTTATCAAATTCCTAATGGAGCAACATCTTATCAATATAAAGTAAACATACTGGGTTTATTGAAAACAAAGTACGTATCATAAGGAACTTTATTCTAGTACGCATGCATTGTAGGTACTATTCCTAAATGTGAACGGTGTACCAAATATTATTAGTGGGCCCATTAGAAAACCAGCGTTAGACAATATCAGCTGTCAGGCAATAAATGCTGAAACGGACCTTTTTAGCGCAGCCGTGAGGCACGCTGTTCTTGTAAAAACATAATTTTCACTTTTTTTTGTATTTCGTGTTTTGTGAACTATTGTCATATAAATGTTGTTATTTCTTCCTAGATTTAGTTCTTAGATTAGGATCTAAGAAATAATCTAATCTAATCTAGAACTAGGAAGATCTAGGGATCTTCCTAGATCTAGATTTAGATTTTTCTTAAAGCGCAACTATATTCCCCTGCAGCTTAAGCATAATCAGCGTATAATGTTCCCACCGCCAGGACACAGGCCTCCTGTGTGAGAGGGAATGGGCCATAATCCACCACGCGGTCTCAGTGCGGTTTGGCGGATGTCACATGTCTCCGAATTTTTGGCTTGAGTATATGCTGGTTTCTTCACGATGTTTTCCTTCACCGTTTTGAGAGCAGTGATGATGAAAATATAATGTACAAAACGTAAAGTAGCTTTGGGTTCGGGCCCTCGACCTGTAACTCGTCAGTCGCGGCCATTACCATTGGGCCGTCACCGTTCTACCCCTCATCCCTCCATAGCCATTTATAACAGTAACTTACCCACATCATATATCATTTGAATCCGAAATTACTTACTGCTGGGTATATACGTCCCTTTCATCTGCCATGCCTCCCAGTTTCGTGCTTCCCTCACCTAAGTGTTTCCCACACCGCATACAGCCAGCTAAACAAATTGTCATAAACAGTCACAAACCGAATCAAAAGCAGTGCATAATAATGTAAATAACAAACAACTGGCAATGATATGAAATGATCAAATCTCCATCGACCGTGTCGCGACACGCTTCACTCGCGGCCTTCTCTCGTTGGGGTTACGAGTCACAATCGACGTTGCAAATTATGTAATTCAAATTGTAAACAAACCAAATGCCATGCAGTTTGACTGCTATTATAAAATAGGTAGGTGCTTTAGCAGAAATCTCTTAATTGCAAGCGAAATCGCGGCATGGCACATAATTACATATTATGTTGGGATGGGCTTCCAGTCTAATCGGAGGCCGTGAATACTTACCAGTATTTTAAATGCTTTTCTGACCCCACAACCCAGTTTGGCTGTCCCATTTCAAAAAGGGACACTTTTACGAAAATTGTTTCATTGCATAATCTTGCTAACCTAGAAGGTCTCTACCAAATACAAAAACACCAGCGTTTTAAACTTACATAGAAGGAGATACATATATTTAAACATCGATAACTAGTAAGTGCACCTTTCACTCCCTAGTGACCATTTAAAACCTAGTAAGTCATTTTAACCAATTCAAAAAAATACATTCCATAGGCTGACCAATATTAAGTTTATGCGCTCTCCTGTAAAATTTCATTTTAAGTCCTTACTAGGTTTTGAAATGGGGCAGCCGAGTTACTGGGTAACATGGTATCTCTTGGCAAGACTGAAAAATGCAAATATTAGAATCATGAATCGTCAATGCATTATTTGCAGATACAGAGTGTCTGAATGACCACTGCGCTGCGCTGCAATGATTGCAGGGGAAATTGCCATCATTACGCTCGGCAGACGTTGACAGTCTTACCTATTAGTTTAGATAACTATTACCTACTACGACAGCACGGTTGCTGTCGTAGTAGGTAATAGTTATCTGTCGTAGTAGGTGATAGTCAAATTGCCTATTAACGATACTCTGTCTCTGCCTGTCTCTGCCTGTTTTCACTTACACTAGCCGTACCTAATGCGTAAATAAAAGCGCGCTATTGAATTTTCAACGCTCAGCTCGGCACCGAACTTTGAATGTCTAACAGCCCGTTTATATTTCGGCATTAATTTAGGTGTAGCCTAGTGTTAGTGACAACAAAGTGACTCCTACAAATCCTACAGCTTTAAAACACGAATATTTTCTTAGCAGCTTCTTCTGCAAATAATGATCTAAATTAATCTACTTATCTAAATTTTTATCTGAGATCTAAATTTTTATTATAGATACATACACAGTAGTAAATCTGACAGCCAGTCTTACCAAGGGGTATTGTATTACCCAGTAACTGGGTTGTGGAGGTCAGATAGGCAGTCGCTCCATGTAAAATACTTGTATTCAGCTGCATCCGGTTAGACTGGAAGCCGACCCCAACATTATAGTTGGGAAAAGGTAGGCAGATGATGATACCTATCTACACAGTAATGGATAGTGTAATCACAAATCTCATCAACTTTATCATCTAATCAAATTGTTACATGGCACGTGCACGTACCTACCTAATGTTTTTCTTAGGGGCCTGCCGTAACAACCATTCATATTTCCAAATTACTCAAGTGGAACCTGAAAATTGTACTTTATTTGGCTAAACATTGCCATTTTACCTTATAACACAACTTATTACTATGTATTCTATAATTTGTACCGTAATGAAAAGCTTGAAGTTTAACAACCAATTCAAAGCTTGAAATTCAACAACGAATTTAAAGCTTGAAATTCAACAAAAACTTGAATTTCAAAAACAATTAAATAGGTTATGTAAAATAAGAGAATTAATTATCTTTTTTGTTTGTTTTAGCAATGTCGGCCGATGGGTCGACCACGGACATCAATGCCCTGCTCAATGATACAGGTAATATTTTACACGAAAATTATTTAAAGAAAAATGCTTTTACTGCCATCTATTCTCTTAGCGTCAAACAAGCAATATACGTAAAAAGTCTGTTCATTCAATAGTTCATCTGTTACATCATAGATGGCACTGGAAGCAGTATAATATCAGTGAAGTGTCTGACGAAATAGTTTTACACAGTATCAATAGATGGCGCTGTAACTAAGGTAAACCGAGCAATCAAATTTGCCGCTGCTAGCGACATCTTACATGAACTTGTGAATGTTTTTGTTGTACGTTAGTTCTTAGTAATACCACTAGGTGGTGTTAACATACAATACTTATTTTAATACCCTAATTGTCTACTAGATGTCGCACTAATACTTATATTTTTAACAATAATAATTTCAAATCGAATTAATATAGTTCTTAAATTATTAAAATAAAAAATCAAAATATTTATTTCACATAAGCCTACATAGGCACTTATGGTCAGGAGCTAGGTGCACGGTTCCAATTATTGGTCGGTTCGTATGGAGAAGAGCCGGCAAGAAACTCTTTTTTAAAATAATTGGCTTTTACAATGTTTTCAAATTACAGTAGGTACCTATGGGAGGACAGCGTGGGCCTGTCAATTAGTACCAGGTACCTGATAAAATAAAAAATGGTCTACAGATCTAAAGTCTACAAGGCCTACAAAGTCCTCACATTTACAAAATAAGAATCTATCAAAAGGATAAAAACCTACTAAAACCAAGTGATACGATTGCCATTACAACCACTAATAAAGAGGTGAAAATTTAGAATTGTCTGTATGTATATAATGTCAAATAATAAAAAGATTATTATAAAGAAGTATGTAAAAAATAAATAAAAAATAAACATCGTAATTTGAGAGCAGTTACATAGTTTTTATGTTTTTTTCATAGTTATGCGGTTAATGAGTTGCCAGGGAAGTCACATGTGCAGAAGGAATTATTGCCAAACTACCTTGTCTTCAACGTAGTCTTTAATCTTATAATATTATGCTTTTTTGATAAGGACACGTTTGATGAGGGTTTTGAACTTTCCATCGCTAAGTTCTGTAACCGGCCTTGGCAACTTGTTATAAAAACGGATGCTGTTTACAAGAAATGACTTGCTAATTTTAGTTAATCTAAATTTAGGTATCACAATTTCATTTTTACTACGTGTGGAAATCGCTTCTTATTTTGAAAAGCCCTAACCTAAGTTTTTGCGAACATACAAAATACTTTCTGAAATATAAAGAGAAGGCAGCGTTAGTATATCAATTTCTTTGAATTTGTTTCGAAGAGACTCGCGAGGATCCATTTTATAGATTGCGCGGATTGCCCTCTTTTGTAATATGAAAATTGGATCTACGTCAGCTGCCGATCCCTACAGCAGAACACCATAAGATATAATACTGTGGAAATAAGCAAAGTATCTCTAGCTGTGGCTATATGTACCTATCTGTCAACTGCCTTATTTTTCTTACTGCATATGCAGCTGAACTTAATCTACCTGAAAGAGCTCTGATATGTGCGCCCCATTGTAATTTTGAATCTAAAGTAATTCCTAGAAATACAGTTTCCGTAACAGCATCTAATTTTTTGCCATCAAGTTTTAAATTCAGACCCACTTGAGGTACATTTGGTAATGAGAATTAATAAACTAGAATCTGAGTAAAGACTTTATTAGTACCTAGTCTGTAAGAATTCCTGAAAAAGCTAGCTCCTCGTGATTTCGGAAGGCGGTGTCGTTGGGTTCGCATTTTGATTGTTTGCCACCGACTTCCGAAATTAAAAGAAGCAGGTAAAAGCTGTATAAAAAAAAAACTTCTTTACTAAAAAAAAAACAACAAACTTCAAAAAAAAAAAAATAACGGATGTAACAAAGTTTTTATTTTTCACTTTAAATGAACTTACCCCACACAAATTCGTATAATACTACTTGCTATGTAAATATCAGTGACAGGAAGTTATTACCCACTCACATGGCCACGCCGGAGATATCGCGTAACATACATACAAAAAAAATACAGTCGAATTGAGAACCTCCTCCTTTTTTAAATTGGTTAATAATGTTATAAGCAATTATAGCCACAATGAATCCCATGACAATTCCCTTAAGCCATCACTGAAAAGTCATAGGAAAGCAACCGACGCAATTTCGTTTACTTGATTTTTCGTTTTTTTTTTTTACTTATGTCTGTAATTTATATGGTGTACATAATAAAGAGTATTCTATTCTATTCTATTCTATTTTTTACCAGTAATTTTGGTTTAAAAACCAAACTACTGAATTGATTTTGATGAAATTTGTATGGGACGAATTTGGAAGTATATCCTTTCAAATAAAAAAGAATTTTGCTAATCAGCATAAAAAAATAACAGAATTCTGAGGTTAAAACAAAAACCGCACCGGTTTTTTGAAGTCGGTTAAAAACGTAGGTGTAATGTATACATTTTATACTTAAACCAATTTCATGTACCTAATGCGGAAATCATTTAAATACAACGTCACGTTTAATGCATGAAGAGTTTCTTATAAAATCTTTTTGTTTGGTTTTATTTGTGTTTTTTTTATAAGCATAAGGCTTATAAAAAAAAAACTTTGCGTAAGCACTTACGTTACTTCAATTTATGATTGTAAATGTTTTTTTCTAGTGGTAATATATTTGTTTATGTGAGTAGATAAACAAATAGATTACTACTACAAAAAACCGTAGGTACCTAACTAATTTTGTAATGAATTGTGCGTCATTCCTTTATGGTGGAAATTGGGCATTGTTAAGACTTGTGAAACCCATGAATAATATCGACGTAGGTCGTTGTCAGACTGCGTCATAAAATATCGTCAGTTCTTATAACAGCTGGCAGTACACATACATGTATGGTGTGTCTCTTAACCAGTTATTCAAGTGTTAATCTGTAATACTAATATAATATATCTCTGCTTCAATGTAATACGTACCTACGTCAATGTAGATGACAACATTGAGTTTTCTGAATAGCCGTTTTCTTGCTAATTGTATCAGGTTTTCGCGGAAGTGTTTTTTTATTTATGCAGCAATGTGGTGTGGAAAAACACTCATGTTGTCAACCTACTGCTACTAGCTATTCATTAGTTGTTCACTAGGCTGCAGATTGTTCTTTCTGAATTAGTAAATTGCAAACACACACAAATTTATTTTTTAAGAGAAATTTATTTTTCATCATTTTAGAAAGATATACATAACTCTCTTTGTCTCTCACACTAGATCTCTCTTATTCTTTATTTTTTAAGAAGTTCACTTTTTTCACGTGTGTAAGAAGTGAACTCCTTAAAAAACCAAAGTACGTACCTGTGTACGTGTAGGTCTTGGGTGTCCCTAATTAGTATGTTTATAGATCAAAGTACTGCATAATTATCAAAAAAATTGGTACTTTGGTAATTTTGGTATGGTTTCTGCTAATAACGTAGGTACCAACAAACCGTCACGAAGTTTGATGTTTGTAACACAGTACTGCCGTTCTATTCCGTAAAAATCTTATCATCGTACCTAAACCTTACGGTTCATTTCAATCCTCGTTAACATCTGGGAAGCATGACTGTGCAGCAGTTTACGGGTTCGAAAATTTAATTACACACATAAAAGATATGTTTTTCATAGGCCTCAGTTATGTCCAGATATTTTATTTTCATAAGTGAACTACCTTATGAAAAAAAAGTATCTGAACACAACAGTAACTGAGGATCCCAGCTCAAAAAAAAAACAGTGGCACTCGTGGACGAGTGCCGATAGCAGTGAAAACTTGAAAAGCATAGTAATTTTATAAAGATCTTTGAAGGTCATTCTTCCAAAAGAAAATGTACTGCGCGTTGATGTCTTTATAATGGCCAAAACTTAAAACAGAGGTGTCGGTAACAGGGTCACGAGTTCAATGGTTTTTTCCCATCTCAAAAAAGCCTAACGCGAATAATGAAGTTTTCACTTCAAAAAGCATATAGTTAAGTTATAAAACAAAACGGTTCTCTTGCTCGTTTATCTTCTGACGTAGGCTACCGTGCATTTCGGGTATCATGTTCAACAATAATGAGCACCTACTGTTCACTGAAAGGTCAGGATTGACGCATGAAGTAATTATTATCTTTTACTGACTAAGGAATAATAGGTTGAACTAAAAATAAAAGTTCGCGTGACATGATACGGCTCATGCGTAACTTCTTTATCCATTTAAGGTTAAATAAATATAAGCGAATATCAGAAATCTGTGGTAATTTTTATGGTTGATTGGTGTAACTTACTCCAAACATAATATCTGGTCTACTCACTATAGCAAGATGCATGAGAGAACCTACTGCTTCTCTGTATGGTATCTTTTCTTCAGGTACTATATTTTTCTTCTCCAGTTTAGTGTGGGGATCTATTGGAATATTATTTCCATTTGCATTAAACATATTAAATTTCTGTAGTAGTTTTTCAATATATTGTTTCTGATGAATAAATATATTGCCATTGGACCGTTCTATCTGTAATCCCACATAATTTGTAGGCTCCATGGTTTTTATTTCAAAATATTGTTTAAGATCATTTATAACTTTGTTAATAGTATCATCATCTCTAGATATTATCAACCCATCGTCCACATACAATAAGAGATATATTTTTATTTTGTTTATATGACCAGTAAACACACATTGATCAGAGTGACTATTAACAAAACCAAATTTATGTAATACAGATTTGAATTTGTTATTCCAACATCTTGGGGCTTGTTTTAAGCCATATAAAGATCTGTTCAATTTACATACAAAGTTTGGTGGTGATTCTATTCCTTCAGGAGGATTCATATAAATATTTTCTTTAATATCTCCATAGAGAAATGCTGTTTTCACATCAAACTGTATAATTTTTAAATCATATTGACATGCTTCTGAGAGTAATATTCGTACAGAGTCATATCTCACCGTGGGAGAAAATGTTTCAGTATAATCTATTTGATAATGCTGAGAACAACCTTTAGCACAAAGCCTGGATTTGTATATTGTACCAGAAGGATCGTTTTTAATACGGAACACCCACCTGCACCCGATTGTCTTCACTCCAAGAGGCTTTTCCACCAGGGTCCATGTTTCATTGTTCTCATGTGCTTTTAGTTCCTCCTTTATAGATTGTTTCCACATCTCTGCATTTGGTGACGATATGGCTTCACTGTATGTCTGTGGCACATCTATTTCTGAAATTCCTTTACAGAGATAAGTATTATTATCTTGTTTCCTTGCTTTAGATCTAGTTGTAATATAGCTGTCATGTTCTAAGCTAATTTCAGTTTCAGGAATATACAGAGAGTCATCATTTGAATGAAATGAATTATCATTGCTGGAGCTTACAGAAACATTTGATTCAGAACTGTCATTTAAATTTTCTTGTAACTCTGGACTAAGCATTATCTGTTCATTTTTATTAACCTCATTTTCATCTGTAATTAGGGGCACAATTATATGGTTTTGGGTTAATGAACTTTCCATAAAAACAACATCTCTGCTTATTACTACTTTCTTTGTCTTTGAATCTATGAATTTATAGCCTTTAGTAGTATCACTGTAGCCAATGAAAATCATTTTACTTGCCTTAGGATCCAATTTTTGAAGCTTCTCTTTTGGTATTTTGACCATAGCCTCACAGCCAAAGATTTTTAGATGACTTACATCAGGTTTCTTCCCTGACCACATTTCCTCAGGTGTAGCATATGACAGTGCACGGGTAGGGCAGCGGTTGGTGATGTAAGCTGCTGTGGATACTGCTTCAGCCCAATAACATTTCTGTAAATCAGAGTTAATTAGCATACAGCGTGCCCTTTCCATAAGTGTTCGGTTCATACGCTCAGCTAATCCATTTTGTTGAGGTGTGTATGAATTGGAAGTCTGATGGATTATGCCTGATTTCTTTAAGTAATTGGAGAAATCATTACTTAGATACTCTCTACCATTATCAGAACGTAAACATTTAATTTTGAAATTAAGCTGATTCTCTACTAAGGCTTTGTATTCTTTGAATTTTGAAAATACTTCTGATTTATTATGCAAAAAATATACATATACTTTCCTGGTATAATCATCTATAAATGTGAGAAAATATCTGGCCCCTCCAAGTGATTTCACCTCCATGGGTCCACAGACATCAGAATGTATCAACTCCAGAGGTTTCTGAGCTCTGGAACCTTCAGAAGGAAATGGCAACCTCGATTGTTTTCCTTTTTGACACAGCTCACAAACCATTTCATTTTTATTTTGAATTAATTTCACTCCATCTGTACAGTTACTTAATTTATTTAAATCATGAAAATTTAAATGTGCCATCCTCTTGTGCCACAATAAGAAATCAGTCTCATTCATTTTACAACTGTATGCTGTGATAGTGTCAGTATTCAGCCGGTACATGTTGTTGATGAGATTTGCCGCTGCTATTTCAGTATTCATCTTGTTGAATATTTTACAGCCCTGTTTTGTAAACTGTATGGAGCATCCATTCTTTATAATTTGGCTGACAGACAATAAATTGGTTGTCAATTCAGGTACATACAGAACATTTGTAATTTGGATAGTTTGTTTGATACTATTTGGACCAATTATATTCAAGTCTATCTTGCCACAACTTTTCACCGGAAGCATTTTGCTATTTGCTATTTTTATACTTGTGATCGGAGGGGGTACATCATCATACAGCCAGTCTTGTCTCATGGTAAGATGCATTGAAGCACCTGAATCTATGTAGAACCCATCATCATACTTAGTTGCAGCAGAGAACACAGCTACATAACCTGAATCTTTATTTTTGTCTTGTTTTGCTTTCTTTGATTTGCAATTTTTGCTTATGTGTCCATATTTATTGCAAATAAAACATCTTGGACCTTTCTTCGGGAAGTGCTGGGAATCTTTTGAGTTATTGTGCTTTGTGTAAAGTACTGTAGTATTTGTTGAATCAACTGACTTTACTTCTTGGAGTAATTTTGTCTTGATCAAGTCAGAACTAATTTTTACACCAGAGCTTTCTATTCCCATAATCATCGGCTTGTAGGAATCCGGCAAACCGGCCAACATTAATGTTCCTAGCCACTCATCATCGACATTAAAGTTGATGTTTCTCAACTTGTGAGCGGAAGACATTATTTTATTGACATATGATTCTACACTTTCACTCGTCTCTAATGTTGTGTTAATTAAGTCCTTTAATAAGCCAACTTTTCTAGTTAATCCACTGTCTTCAAATGCTTTTGTGAGGTTATCCCATACTTGTTTGGCATTTTCTGCTTGTTGGATGTGAACATATAAGATTGGATCAACCAATAATATTAATTTAGACTTCGCTTTAACGTCATCCTTCACTGCTTTTAAATCATTGGGATTTGGTTCTGACGATATGCAATTATGCAAGTCTTCGTGCTGTAGGTAAGCTTTTACAGCAAAACTCCACGTAGACCAATTTTCCCGTCCCGTCAGTTTGGGAATTGACATAGTTATGTTATTCATATTGCAATAAATCTGAAGTAGCTGAAATATAGGAAGAACTCGCGAACCGGTAACTTTATTGAGGTTATGAACGCGTGGGCACTTTCCAACTTGGATTTTTACTGTTCGACTTTACTGCACTACTGTTTACTTTCGCAAAATAACACGTTAGAGCTATCTGGGCCCATAACCTGTTGATTGGTGTTGAAATAAAGCGAACTAATATAATTAATTGAGCTTTTAATTAACACTTTAATAGTACAAAGAAACAAGCGTGAACGGAGTGAACGAGAGTGGTGTTGCAAGCACAGAGCTGTAGTAAGAAGGCGGGAAATTTAAATACATTTTACAGGTGTGGTATTACAGATCATCAAACGGATCAACTTTCACCATGGGACCAACTACGTAATTGCTTTAAATTGTTCAGTTTGATAGTTTTTGAATATAATCATAGGTACATTTCTGATACACGCTGTTTATGCACTGTAGACTTGTAGTACCAATAAGTATTTATCTACTTACCGTACAAAAGTCGATTTTAATTAAATATTCATCATTAATGAAGAATTTAAAAACTGTTTTAATCGAACTGTACCTACCTATATCTTTTGTTATACAAATAAATAAACGGTAATTACCAACGTTTTTTTTAGGTGTCGTTATTTGGGAGCGCATTGCTTAATACAAGGGACTTGAGATTTTTTTAGTCAAGGATTTTAATAAGATAATGTTAATGTAAAACTTAGGCGTGAGAAGGTCAAGCTTCCAAAAAATAAAAGTCAATGTTAAGACTATTCTATAACTGTGAAGAAAGGAAGCGTTTTATACAAATATTTATTCTAACAAAGTGGTGTTAAAAGCAATAAACTTATTTTGAAATTCAAGGAGAATCAAAATCAAGGAAAATAAAATCCGTGACTGATTTTAAATACCTATAATATAATAGGTAAGTAGATAAATAAATAAAGCCATAATTTAATTTCCATTTTAATACCTAATATCAAATTAACAAATATGTTAATGTAAAAAGTTTGTTAACTTTAACACTACGTCGCTAGGTACTTAGGTAGTATAGAACTTACCTAATAAAAAACTTTAACCTAATCTATACTTTTATTATATACTTTTGGCCTAGTATGGAAAACCCAGGTGACATTGAGGTCTGTACAGACTTATTAAATGAGTTAAAACAACTACAAAGTTAATTCGTTGTTAATTAAAAGCAACTGACGCGCAAAAGACAATCAACTCGCACAATTAGAGACCAAAAATAAACCAATCAACGAAGACGATTCCAGGATGGAGAATGACAATCAGTACATTGACAGAGTTCCGACTGCAGACCTTCGAGTTTTAAGATGAATGAAGTTTTAAAAACAGCAGTCGAAGTATTCTGTAAACATCTCATTGTAAATTCTTGCATTATTTTCCTTTTTTCCTAAATATAATATAGTTTCAATCATGTTTCAACCATAGGTAATAAGATTGTTTAAGTTGTTAACGCGTTCCTATATAAGTTGGCACAATCCGCAGTTGTTTGATCCCTATTTGTAAGTAACCTCACAGCTGAACACTGTCTCTTAAGATACAGCTAGGTTATCCTAGTTTGAGAGGCAGGGCTCACAATATCTGTATACAAATTACTGCAGCGTTAATTAGCTCCATGTTAAACAATGTATACTAATGTATGTATTTCTTTTTGTGACAATAAACTATTTATTATTATTTATTATTATTATCTCACGATGAAAACTTACGTGAAGTCAACTTGAAGGGAGCTGCTAATAGTATCAATCCCTAGGTACAGACGCCAGCACATCAAGCTACCCGAAACCCAATCAACTTTGAACCATATACTTTAGCGATAAAGTTGAAAATCTATTAAAAAAATTTGACAGATTGTAGTAGGATGATGTGCTGGCGTCTGTACTAGCATCAAGTGGAATGACAGCTCAATTCATTTAAGTTTTGACGGTGATATTTTTACAGAACAGACCGGCCGGCCGGACCTACGAAAGCTGCATACGTAGGTCCAGACGCCAGCACATCAAGATACCCGAAACTGTCAAATTTTCTTAATGAACTTTGAACCTTAATGCTTTAGCGATAAAGTTAAAATCTATTAAAGAAATTTGACAGATTGTAGTAGCTTGATGTGCTGGCGTCTGTACAATCAAAGGATAGGACTGGCCTTCAATGCGATCATGCTAACTTTATAATACAGTAGGAACTTATTTATTTTACAATTAATGTACACACATATATGTATAAACAGAACAGAAAAATAGGTACAAAGGTGATGGTTATTTCATAAGAAATCTCTTCCAGCATAAGTACCTGCGACAGGACAATAGATAGAGAGATGTAGACAGCATGTGAAAGAGTAAAGGAGACCAAAAAAGACATAAAACTTATCTATTGATTTTGAAGGTAGCTCTATGTCAGCAGATACTATATAAATCTTTCCTAACGCGTTTGAACTAAACTTAGTTCGGTAGACACGTAATATGAGCTGTGACGACGACAAGGTAATTTTCTAGCAAAATATGATGACCATTCGAAATCTGTAAAGAAACATGGTCGTAATACATTATATTCCAATTAAAAGAAAAAAATACCCGATTCGATATGACGCGTATTTAGAAACAACAACAAAAAGTAGGTGGCCTAGCGACTGATAGCAATTTGTTATTATCAATCTGCGGGGGGCACGATAACAAACTAATAATAGTGCTTGACACACCTTAACCTCTTGACGTATTTATCAGGCAGTTATCGACCATGGAATCCTCCATGCCCTCGTGCATGAACAGGCCAGATAAATTGAGTAGGTAGTTTGAAAATACGCGACCGATTTCATCTTGCATTGTTTATGACTGATTTCTTTAAATATTTTTATTTCGTATTACAGACGCAATTTTAAATGTAAACATTTTTTTTTTTGACACTGAGTTCAATCTTGTTTAACAGACCTTAGCAGAAAAAAATCCCAAAATAACTTGTAACGAAGTGAGAAGTGGTTCAACTGGATTTTTCTTAGCTGTTGTTCTACGATTTTTTACAATTCATTCTAATACAAATTAGGAATTGACCTATCACAATAATAAACATGTGAAGATCGTAAACTCAAGACCAACAGACTCACTAATATGCCAACCGAAGAAAAGAAACTCGCAATTAACATGAGGATGTCAATAAACTTTTGCTATAAAACCTCTTCTTTCCCAATTCGAGATCTGTTTTCAAATCACTAATGAAGTCACATCATCCACCTCTACTTTTCAATCCTGGATCTTCTATGCAGCGTTGCCAGAATGTTACTTTTGTAACATTTTACGTTACTTTTGACCCTCTCATGTTACCTCCATGTTACACGCCTCAAAATGTTACTTTTAAGACTTAATAAAAAATATTTCTCAGAAAACAAAAAATAAACATGAAACGGAACGCATACAAGAAAGGTTTCGTTCGTCATGTTGGCGCACTTGATTGTCTTGATTTTGTGGCCAAATTCTGACGCGACGACAGCGCGAAAATCTTTCACTTCGTTTGTCGTATCGCATATTCACTCACTCGCGTGAATTTCTAAATGACCCATCCCGCTTACTTAGGCGAGTGAGCGACGGCCTAGTAGTGGCATCCGTGTTGGTTCAGTTCAGTTTGTTATTACGATTCTTTCGAAGCCTACTAAGGGGACAGCTTTTTTTTTATGAAATAAAGTGCCTTGTTATTATTAGTCGTTTTCCACAAAAAATAAGGTAATGTTACTTTTCTCGTGAAAATGTTACTTTTTGAGCTCTCTCATGTTATATTTGACTATCTGTCACTGGCAACACTGCTTCTATGTTCTATGTCATGGGTTTGGTTTCCGCACTTAGTTCTTCAATGGACCATTGTGCGTGATCCTGGGTCTTTTACATCCTAAGTATTAACTAGATCTGAAAGCTCGTAATTAAAAACGTTCAAAACTGGTCGCATCTCAGAGACAATATTTTTTTTTTCAAAAATGTAGGTAAATGAGAGGTATTTTTATAAAATTACGAGAATTGCTTCTAAGATAGGTAGATCTGTGTTTAGTCTACCTAGCAGTATGACGGAACGGCGCCATTCTAATGTTACATCTGCGACCGCAAACAACTACGTCAAAGGATATGTAGTACATATACAATAAATACCCAGTATTTATATGAGATAAGATTACATCGAGTGCTATTCTCTGTAAGCTGGTGGAGCAAAATATGGGTGTGGGTCACACACCCACAAACAATTCAATAAGATTCCATTACATCCGGCAATTAAATGAATTGGCGGAAATAGTGCCACTAAAGGAAGCTGGGTATAGGTTTTTCCTTTTAATTTTCCGAGTGCGTTGTCAAGAGGCCACCAGAATAAATTTATTATCATCCGGTTCCTGATAGTGATAGCTTTTGCATAATCTTATTTATTTATTTGTTTAATACTTTAAGCACACCAATGTAAAGAGACAAACAGTGGTAGGAGCAATAATAAAAATTGAGGAATAAAAATAAATAATAAATAATATAAAAATAATATTTTTTGAAATAGAAATAATACAAATAATATATTATGTGTATTTATTTGTGCTTATTATACTATATAAAGCTCGTATCTATATAATACTAATAATAAATAACATAATATAACAATAATATATAATAAAAGCATAAATAAATACACGAAAATACTTGTAATCATAGGAAGTATATACATATTTGTAATGATATTTTGTTTTTTGTATTCATTTTTATTGTGTTAACTTGTAATGTATATTCATAAATAAAAAAATCTAAATATAATCTATTGAATAATCAAATAATTGTACATAATATACAATCAAAAGAAACGGCGGCTTCTTTTGACGTGGTCGTGACAGACTGGTGTCAAGGACGGTGGTCCTTGACGTCAGTCTGTCACGACCACGTCACACCCTATTTGTTGTCGTCAGTAACATTTTTCATAAACAAATTATAATATTCTTCTGACTATATGTGAACAACTATACGTCATACTAAACCAGTTCGAATCACAATAATACACAAATATTTTTCTGGCACAAATATTTTTTGGATTCAGATTATTGAATTCTTATGACCGTATTTATCTATACATTAACGTCATACTAGACTAGTCCGAATCATTATAAATACTTAACTACCTAAGGATGACATAACTTTCAACGACATCATCTAAAGATCTAGGCGGTTCCTGAGATGATGCGACAGAAAAATGGGATAAAGGTAAAAAAGGTGTTTTAGTCCGCCAACCCGCACTGGGTCTGCGTGGTATTTTATGGCCTTTTGAAATGAAATTCTGTAAGTAGATCGTTTAAGACACTTTTACACGTCGTTCTCAAAAAGAGCGAGGCCAGTGTCCTAGCAGTAGGAACTTTATAATCTGATTTTGCTAAGTTTTTTTAAACAATTTAGGTCGTGTATATAAAGTTGCAGTTCTCCACTACTTCGTGGTATCTTTCTGGTTTCACTTATACAAACAATAGAATAGGTAAATAATGACAGCGCATCTCCTGACATAATTATGTGCAGATAATTACATAATACGGAAGCCTTTGAGTGCTTGTGTAGATTGCATCTTAAAAGGTAGATCCTATCACACAATGTTTCATTGTGAACATTCAACCAATTGTCTTGTGGGACATCCCTTTTGCTTTTTGTTTTTATTTTGTAATTTTAATAAAAATCTATAGAATTGTTTTTTGGTTTTCATTTCATAAGCCCCACGTTTTCTTCAAGGTATTTAATATACATATACCTATTCTACGTGTTTCGCTACTGTGTTTGTTTATCATTTACAGTTACACCCAAAATAAGTTCTAAAGACTAGTTTTACAACTAGTATCACAACTTGAAGGTACGCAGTATGCACAGCTACACATCAACCTATAAATAACCAGTATAAGCTGACTTATGATTGTACGAAAAACCTATGTAATGCGAGGTCAGCTAAAAGTGGAAATTTGTAGCTTGATTGAATTTGTCGCCGGGTGTACCTGTGTGGGTGTAATTATGATATTAATTAATGTTCTCCTAAATGCCAATATCCACAGCTGAAACTAGACCGTATTTATACTGTAATGTTGTGGTGGTCACGACCGAAAATACTTAGCAACAATTGAGTGACGCTAACCCATTGGGTGATTTCCCGAATCTTGTTTTTTCGTCAGCATACACTAAAAACATATAAAAACTTAAACATGTTAAAAATGTTTTGCTACGGATAATTACGTAAAGTATGTTTTTACTCATTGTTGTGCAAAATAATATTTTCAATGTCGAGATCACGTACGTCACTGTAATATCATACACTGGGAACTGTATGTACTTACTTCTACATGTATCTGATCTGATATTGCGCTGTAATCACTATCATGATACGTAGGTACTTATTTTATTTCACATTTATTGGAAAATCTGTAATTATTATTTTTCCTTAATTGTCATCGGTAGGTACCTACTAGACTTCTTGGGTTCAGGAATACTGCTGGAGTACTATGTATAAAAACATTTCTGCCACATACAGTAACCTTCAAGAGTTAGTTGTCGTTTTTCCACTTCAGCTTTGACACACCACATTATGATTTAGCTGTTCAAACATTTGGATCACTACAATTGTATTCTAGTGATCCAAATGTTTGAACTGCTAAACGTTTGTATTGACACAAAATAAAACAGGCGCAACACGCGATAAAATCGCGCGCGACACAAAGGCACCGCAAGTCGCGCAACGAGCGGTGCCTTTGTGTCGCGCGCGATTCGCGTCGCGCGTCGCGCCTGTTTGCAGGAACCTTAACTCAACTAGGAAGCCATTCTAAGTGGGTAACCTTTGTGGTTGAAAAAACAGTGGCACTCCGGTAGTGCCGACGGAAGTGAAAACTTGAACAATTACGTGTGTATTTTTTGATTCGTCTTATGAACGAAACACGCGCGGTGTCGGTTACGGTAACTGTTACCTGTGACTGGTATTTTAAGGTGAGCAACATTTTTATAAATTGATAAATAATAATATAAAATAAATATACCATACTGGGTAGTAAATTAAAATAAATTCCTTCTTTTTAAGTACTTATATCGTGTTTAACGTCTTTTGAACTTTGCTACCAACACAGTAGCAACAATTCAGAAAGCTTTACAAAATGATTTCATGTGATAAATGAAAAAAAAACTTTTCAAATCTGCCAGAATTTGTGAAAAGTAAGACAGTCCATTAACTTTATACTCCGCTCCAAAAACCATTTTCTTTTGTTTACAAACAACGTGTTCTTATGATCTTTCATTATCGAAGTCTAATTTGGGATTGACATTAAACGTACACTGGGGTATCAGTTATCTGACGCTACAGTCGTAAAACTTGTAAGTAACAGAAATATGGGTCAAATAGGAACGCAAAAAACTATAAGTAGTTGTTTTTCCAGCGTCATGTGCGGATACAAATACATAGGTCAATACCCTGATATTAAAGCTTTTTTTCCGTAGGGAAATCCTCATGGATACCTTCCTTCGGGGAAGAACGCATGGTTACGTCGGAATCTTACCGACTAAAACCCCACTATTCCTTACCCTGATTGCGTAACACACTATCAATCTCAATCTGAATCATTTTGAAGGATATTGCTAATCCATTGCTTCATATGTTCGCAAAAATATGTCTGCTCAACAACGTAAATAACGCAATAAATATTGTTAAACTGACAAAGTGAAACCCATTGCTACTGATAGTGTGTTACGAAATTACCCCGCCGAATGTTGTCAGGGCAATATGCTTATAATTTATATGACGTAAATTCTAGATTACTAGCGTCAAACAATTCGAATATTATAAACAGGGACAAATACATTATTGATTGCGATTTCACCAAATTAATAAGTCAGTTAAATTAAAACGGAAACAAAAAACAGGAATTAAACAAAAATACTATAAGTACCTGATATCTTTATTTTTGTCGTTTTCCTCACCCGGAATTTCCTGGCACATGGAAAAATGTGTGAACAACTTATACATACTGTATAATGCGTCGTCGTAATTTTCCTGCTACGTTTTCCAATAATTCCGTTTAGTGCGAACGGAAAAAGTGTATACAATGTCGTTGCATAAATTGTAGTGACACGCGCGATATTTGGATACATTATTTTTTCCTTAAAGTTTTTTTTAGGAAAATGTGGATTCATGCTTACAGATTGTTTACATAAGCAGATATGTAAACGAAATACCTTTGTTAACAGGGTATACGGTAAGAAGGTGTACTATCTAATAGGTACCTACTTTGAGTAATAATGAAGTAATCAAAAAATTGTGTGAACTGTGGTTATTTATTTAGGTTAGGGTAAAACCGGGATAGATGCCGCAGTGGGATAGATGCCTCATTCTTAAAAAATCTAACTTCCCAAACTCGCAACTAAGAATTAATAGTACAAGTAGGAGCCGCAATCACCCTGCACCTCAATTGTCCCCGGACTGTCGTATGGTGAGGATGCGTTTCGTTCGTATATCTAATCATCTCCGCGGCGAACTTCACAAACACGTCAAAGATTTAAAAGTTAGTATTTGCTGTTGTATAACTTTATAAGTAGTTATAAATTTCATTAAATTTTTTATTCCATCAATGTACTGGTTCATTAAGTGTTCATCTGGGTGTTAATAGTAGCTCTTTTGTTTTTAATTTATTTAAAAAATATTTGGGCACCTATCCCTATCGTAAAGGATAGTTGCCCTGATTTTTCGAGGTATAGGTGCCCCAAGGGGCACCTATCCGATTGGATTCAGTGTGTCAAAACTGGCTACATGAAACCTGTACACTTTTCAGAAATTATTGCTCAAGATGTGGAAAACTGAACGCATTGTCCGGATCAACCTCATTTGAGTAGTATTAAGAGATGATCTCTATATTATGTTGTTTTAATTTTTTTTTAAAGTTCGATTATGCATGTTAACACTTAATAATTATATTTTATAATAACAATTAAGAATTAATACTTTTGTTGAACAAAGACTTTTAAAATTTTATTATGTTTTTTGTGTCATATTACAATTAAGTACCTTATAACGATAACAAAGCAAAGATTTAAAAAAATAAAAAACGTTTTTCATAATACGACCCATGTCTTTTGGAGACGATTGCTGTTTCAAGAGTAGAACGACCTCATATTTGTTGGGATTTTTCGTTTACACATTATAAAAGGCATCTATCCTGCACTGCAGGCATCTATCCTTCTTAGTATTTTCATGGTGGGGCAACTATCCATACAGGTAGGCAACTATCCTCAAAAAAAGGGTTCCACAAAAAGCTAAATTCTGCAAAATTTGTAATTGACAGGTAAATAAAAAATAACTGTGATTCAACATAAATGATTAAGCTAACTACATTCATAGAAATTATTCATATAAAATTAATATTTTTTAAATAAGGAGGCTATTTCAAAAAGTGGTGCATCTATCCCGGTTTTACCCTAAAAGTTTTTACTTCTATACCTAATTACCTTGCATTATTTTTTCAGTGAATTTCCATGTCTGTTTACTTTACGTTGAACTGAACTTTACGTTGTTTTTTCCTAGATTACTGTGAATCACAGTGTACGCTAAATACCTGAACAGGTTACCAAGAATTACTATATGTACTATGTATTAGTATTATAATAAGTTCATTCAATCCTCAAGCGTTGTAATAAAATTTTACTTTTTAAACCACAAATGGCATCATGAGCGAGAAAAGGAAAATGTCGAGAAATTCCGAAGTGCAACATAAAAGAAGTCGGTTAATATTAATAATGACCAATCGTTAAACTTTTCTAAGAAATAAGAATTTATCGATCGATAAAAATCATGTTAATTTATTTATAAATTTGTTCAATTATTTTAATCATTTGCAATTTATTTTCCATATTGCACCTAGTCCAAGCCGAGCGATCAGAAAGAAATGTTTTTTTTTAATTTTCCACTTTATTCATAAATAATGTTGTGTTGAAATAATTGTGTGACGTTTCTCATTTGTTTTTAAATGTCCTAAAACCACAGTGACTGTATCTCATGATTTCATAGCAATAAATTAACAATATTAATGTTTACCATTTTGTTGCACGCATTATTCATTTTACATTTTTTTCACACATTTTTTTTCTATTTCAGAATCAGATCTCACGAGTCTATCGCATGTTGGTGAGTACGCATCATTTTTTTATCGTTTTTCATGAACACCTTTTTTGTTTTTAACTTGTGACGTCTAAATACAGGTGATTGGTGATTACATCAACAATCTTCACAATTCAAAGTTCTTATTACGTAGGTACTGGTTTTTGCCATAACTCGAAAAAAAAAATAATATACATCCTCTGCAATAAAAAAAAAGTTTGCACAATGCGTAAAAAACCTTAGGTGGGTATTTTAATTTACATCTAGACAGTTGCTATAATTTGAAGTATCATTTATATCAATCAGTCTCCTCTCGAGTTTGCGATTTAGTCACTTCTATATTAGTAACTGAGCTGATTGACAGCACGACATCATAATATAACCCCTCAAATAGGATGTTTTGGATAAACCATTGCCACGAGGCGCGAAATCCATAATAAACATCTATTCTTACGTGGCCACATACTCTCTTGTGTTGAGAACTGGAATTGTTCGGAACTTACACGTCCATTGCTAGAAATATGAAGAAACATCGACACTTGAAGGTGACAGTGGCAGTAATGGATAGAATATTGATGCTAATGTTCATAGAAATCCAGTTCTGGCTGCTTTAGGGATAGAATAAGGTTACACAATGACCGATGTTAGGTAACATTGTCACTCAGTATCGCATTGGAGTGAAGAATTTATGAGTTCCTCATGCGAGGTTAACGATGATTTGGGGGCCATTCTCGTAACATTCATTTAAATGGGTGGTAAAAGGCGAACTAGATTCAGCTGATGTATGTAATCGGGTTAATATTTCCTCGGTCTTCTAAATAATTTTACATCACTTTAAATTGAAAATATACTGGAGACTTGTACTGCAAAACAATGCAAGACTAGACTTTAATAATTCATTTGATGATAAAAAACGTCTTGGTCGCCTTCCGTCATTCCACGTCAAAATGTCAGTCACTTTTGCTGTTTGAATCAGACTTCCTACAAATAAATATGTACATATTTCATAAATGCCATGATCAACGATTCCTTCGATCAATGATGCCTTAGTTATGACAATGTACTTTAATAATTACTCTTATCCAGTGAAGATAGGGTTCAAATTGTTTTGTCAGATTATAAAGAATGGTTATTGATTCGAATTGAAGGTTTGCGTTACGATGCAGATAAATTATTTAGTTATGTTTGTGGTTCTAATAACATTACTTCTTATATCAATACTGGATCAATTACATAACACTAATTTAATGTGGAACAGTACAGTTTATAATGTCATAGTTAAAGGTAAAATAGAAGTAGAATTCAAACAAGTATTTGATGAAAGACCAGAGGTATTCGATGGAAATATCGAGGTCGATTTTGAACTTAAAGACGCACTAGCATAATTTGAATCTCATGTAGTAACAGTTATAGTGCGCATTCGTCTCAATAACAAATCGATCATCAAGAGATGAAGGGCAGTTGCACACGTTACACATACAACAATGTTATTGATTAACAGACAAACACAAATTGTTCGATATATGATAAACTGACGCTCACAGTGGCCTTATTGTACCAGCATGCGTTTCAATTAAGGCTCATAACAGTAATTGGTGTCAGCATTCGGTACTAACAGTTCCTCCAATGTTCGTATAGTTTATTCTATTAAATGTTCATTTACACAATTTAGTTGTAGCGGATTTTGAAATTATCGGCAATTTGTACCTCATATTGGGCATAGTGCTACATATTGTGTTACTGTGGAATACATACTAGTAATAGTGTTTTTACAGGAGTCGTACATGTTGAGCCTGTTCATTAAAATTGTCTACACCAATGTCTCATTTATGTTCTGTTTCTATTGCAAAAGTAGTTTTATTTCAGTTAAATATATTAATTGTGTCATTAAACTTGACACCCACGTGGGTCCAAGGATTAATCAGTCACGCCAAATGCAAATGATCAAAATTTATTTTCCCAAGAATGTCAAGTGAGTGCAGTAACTTTTACGTGAAAACTCGTTAAAATTCTCAGACATTTTGGCATTTTACCAATAATTGCCATAAATATGGTTATAAATGCAGTTCACGACCACCTTATTACTTCTCAAGCAGTAAAGTTATTTGCAGCTTTCTCATACTGCTTGATTTGGCTCTCTATTAGTAATCTATGAATGTAATTTCCGTAAACAATTGTCGGGGTTCAGTATCGAAGATTTCCGAAGCTTCTAGCTAGGTTGGGGAAGTAAATGCTGATTCTGGCATTGTTCCAGATAACATGACAGTTGAGACAAAGGTTGTTACTAATTATTGTGCATCAAGTACTCATACAAAGAACGTTAATACTGGGTTCTTAAAATAAAGGGTTTCTGGAGTACGCAATCTCATTCCAGTACGTAAAACTACTTACGTACGTTCGGTTGGTTTACCTACGCGTTCAAGTTTCGTATTTGTCCAATTTTGTTTATACTGTGGCATATTATCACATGTCTTGTTTTGCGTTGTTGCGATTTCTCAGCGCGAATCTTTGGTCATTTGTGGCAACCGTATTGAATGTTTCGGAAAAAATCTTGATAATTTTCTGTAAGTATTACATGTAAACGAGCCAGAATTGTAGGTAAAATACATAGCCTGGGGTTTTGTTTGAGAGCTGCGAGTCATAAAGTATGTTAATAAAATTATTAATTCTAAATTACCTACTATAAATACTAGCTATTTTAAATTACCACATTAAGGCTCCTTCCAACAGGCGCGACACGCGACAAAATCGTGCGCGACACAAAGGCACCGCAAGTCGCGCAACGAGCGGTGCCTTTGTGTCGAGCGCGATTAGCGTCGCGCGTCGCGCCTGTTTGCGCCTTTAAAGTTTTCAGCATATGGCCAGCTCGTGACGGCCGTAGTACGCTAACAAAAGGAATATGCTTGGAAATCATGAATATGTATTATATTATATTTGAAGATTTCTCACATTTATTTCACGTCTCAGGTCTTTACGTCAGTTCGTTTCTTTTGTTATTTTAATAACTTGCACTAATTTATGTGTAACGAAAGAATGATCATGTCAGTCACATTGCGAGTCACATTGTCAGTCACATGCGCTATTCATTTAAGACAGACTTCAGTTCTCAGACTGTTTTAATTGGCCACTTATTGGTTTGATGGAGTTACTTACGAATAAAGGCGAACTGTGGAAATAATGTTCGTTTTGCTCGTTAATCAATTTCATCACCTCTTCTGTAATTACTACGCATAATTATACTAAATGGAATTTTGTTAAAACTTGATGTGAATGAAGTTTTACTTCAAAGTAGTAATAAGATAATTAAAGAAGGTTTCTCTTGATATCAGAAATAAAAGTAAACAGCCTGGGCCAATGAACTAACTTTTCTGAATCATTTTAAAGGATATTGCTAATCGATTTCAAAGAATGTTGTTGAATTTTCAAAATTAAAGCAATCGCTCCTGTTAGTGTGCTAAGCAATTGCTCGGCTGATGTAAGTTTGTGCCCCAATTGCTAGAGTCAACGCAGCATTTGATAACAAAATGATGATGATGAAAAGTTACTGATAAATCAAAAACTCTTGAACCTTCAGCCTTTTTAGTGCCCATGCAAAAATTGTGGAAATTATGTCAGAGTATTGCGTCAGTAACTAACTGTAGCTTATCACGGGACTAGGTATCTAAATATCAAAGGAAAAATACTAAAATAATCGGAGCGGTAAATGAAACAGACAAGCAGGTAAAACTGCATTATTATTGTTGATGGAAAATAAACTCAAATAATACTAAATGCATTTGTTATTATTACCTACCTCTGAGCAAAAAATGAATAGGTACCAAAAAATATAAACAAAAAACAGGAAAATTATCTGAAAAACTGCGTAAACAAATGACGCCTTCCTGTGGTTTCCAGACACAAATCCCTAGAAAGAACCACATAAATGTGTTTTCAATAACACTATGTACACTTTTAGCCACGTAGTAAGTATATTGTGGCGTTGAAATGGTCCAGAACATATCAAGCGAACAATTAAACACGCTTTAATTATTTTTGCAAGACGAAAAAAGATCTGACGAAGTTGTACGCAGCGATGTTCCCGTGAAGAATTTTGCTAGTTGATTATTTGGAGAATACGTTATCTTAGGATTTACAACCGCAACCGATAATAACAATAACACAACAGGTTTTTTACGATTCACCTGTATTTTGCAGTCAGAATAGTTCTCGCTAGTCATATGAAAAATCCGCCGATAATAATCCGCTGTGACACAGGCCTCCTTTTTTTTGTAAGAGTATCCACTACGCAGGCCCAGTGCGGAGTGATGGATTTCACATGTTTTTGAATTTTTGGTTATATGCCAGTTTCCTCAATATGTTTTCCTTCACCGTTTTGAGAGCAATGGTGATGAAATAATTTACACGAATTAAAGTGACTGCTTGGGTTCGAACTCACGACCTACAAGTCTACAACGGCCGTTACCACTGAGCCACCACTGCTCCATCACTTCTATGAACTCAAATCAGGCATGCTACTGCAGATAAACGGATTCGGGTTTCCCAAACTAAGTTTGTTTATTTGGGTATTTCTTTGCAAATAGTTTTTAATACTGTTAAAATATTATGCCACGGGTTAAATTATAAATTAGTTGTTACTAAGTAACTAGAATAGGTACCTACCAACTAGGCTTCAGCTGTCATATGATAAGGCTCTGTTTCTTATCTAAAAGGCCAAAGCAGTTTACATAATTTAACTCACTAGGGGCATTGAATTACATTATAATTATTTATTGACCGTGAAGAATGTTGTCGTCAGATTAGTGCAATGATTATTTTGACATTTACATTTTAGAACAAGTTTATTTAATTTACAAATGGAATTTAATAATTTAAACGTATAACACAATGTTGTTTATGATACAATATAGCTTGTTTGTTTGATAGTATTGTTAAACCCATACAAAACATTACATTGAAATCAAAACTAGATAGTGATGCCCCAGTTTGATCCATTAACTCCGTTTAAATTAAAAACTCATAAATGTAAGGCCAATTCAGGTCGAATAAAAATTTATAAGTTACTTAGGTACATCATCTTTCATTGTATGACCTGTGGAAGTGAATGTCTCTCTTAGTTAATAAGTAACACTTTATGTAGATATGGTTTTGTGTTTCTAATAAAAAGTAGAACTCATCTCTCATAGTTTGCCACAAAAGCCAAACCACGATGTCATTATTTGACACCTATTTTGGAGAAACGACGTACTTAGTTGTTATAGGATGTTTAACTTTGTGTCATTATTCGATTCGTAGTACAAACACCTCATATTACGACGTTTAGAGGTGCTAATTTCAATAAAAACGTACCGTTTTATGTTTTCTAGGGCATCCGTCAATCATTGTTGTCGTATTTGATATTCGATTCGAAACGTGCAGTGTGACGAAAAGGTCGAATTTTATTTGTCTAGGCGATATCCCGATATATCGCCAAACAAAAGTATTTTCGTTTTCCAAACAACTTTCATTTTCACTTTTCATAAATCACGTTGAACTTTACAGCTTAAAATATAAGGTTTAAAATGCGTTAGTCGTTGAAAAAATCGTTGATAAGTTAAAGTTGTTTTATTTGTATGGTGTGGCCTGACCTTGCTATGACACAACCGACCCACTGACCTGAATGTATGAAATTAAACAATTTCGATGCTTTTGTTAAGGTATAGGACATGTTAGCTAATTTATAAACGTCACGAAATCAGAGAGTTCAGTTGTATGTACGTATTCAGAATGTGTTTGTTCCGTTGACGCCATTACTCTTCTTAGAATCCGTGATTTTAGTTGTTAGTGATAAATTCAGATTTGGGTTGCTGCTGGGAAAAATAATGCGATAGCTGTAAACAAACAATCCTATTCAGCTCACGTGCATCCCTGAAAAACAGTTGCTTCTATTTATTGTTTTCGTAACTAGTAATGACTGGTTTCAGTGTTCATGAAAGCAAGTATCGCGGTAGCTTATTTCTTTATAAATCACCGCATTAACGGTCTTAATAATATGAGTACATCAGTACACTTCACTCAAGGTTCTAATCTCCTTGATACGAACTCGGGACGCGTTCAGATCAAGTACCTACCGGCTAGCATAAGAGCTTACGTGCACATTAAAATGTTAAGATGACAGAAAACTATTACATGTGCTGATTTCCTGGTCATTACAGTGGAAAATTAGAAATTTTGCAGATGCCAGGCGATTAGTCAGCGGTGTTTACATTGTTTGAGAGTAACGGCTGCGTGTAGTTGTGTATAAAAAAATTATATTGCTAATCAAGGAGCACTTGTGTTTTATTGTTTATTGATATCGACAGGAGGGAGTATGAACCCGAATTGTCCTGTTGAAGTAGTATCTGCGTAGTATTCAAATGCTACCTGCATTTAGATAAATATGCTTTTACAGGTGTTGGACAAAACGTTTTAATCGACTTCTAAAAAGGAGGAGGTTCTAGCATAAATCCGTCATTTAAAGACGAATTTGCAAAATTACTTTTCTGTTCGAAAGAAGTTTATTCCGAAATGGTCCCATTTAAATTTCGTAAAGATCTGATGATGAGTTGCGGAGACAGACAACGGAACTCTTCAATAGATGCCAGCAAATCAACCGCGATTGCTGCTATCGCATATACATGTATGCATTGTTCACGCAATCACACAATATAACATCACGGCTGTACCCTCTAAAGGGGTACGCAGATGTGTTCAGTATGCCATGGTACACCCTCTTTTCTGTCAAAGTTGTTATTGAGATACCTCTAATCTAAAAATTCTCTCATTTTTTAATGGATAGGTATGGTATGCTTCAGGGGTGGCCCCATATACATTTTATAGACTTTGCTTGGGTAGTTTTTGAATTAGCTTCATTTCCCGAATTTTTTCCACTTACTTTATATTGATGATGTTTTAATAGCTTCCTATCACTGATATTCACATAGCAAGTAGTGTTATATGAATTTGGGTGGGGTAGGTACAACTAAATAGTGAAAAATAAAAACATTTTTACAACAAAAAAAAAACTCCCAAAAAAAACTACTACAAAGTGAAAAATAACTTTAATTTCGGAAGTCGGTGTCAAATTTAAAACGAAAATGTGGAACCAATAACACCGACTTCCGAAATTAAAGTTATTGTGCTTTGTAGTGTTTTTTTTGAAAGTCGGTTGTTTTTTTCTTGAAAATGTTTTTTTCTTATATACATTTTTGGTACTCAGTTGTAGCTGAAATATTTCTCTTCTGATAAAAGTTTAGTTTTGAAAATGTTCGCAAATAATTTCACAATTGAACAAGAGTTTTGATACTGTTATTATATACAGTAAGTACCGAGGTAAGTAGAGCAATATACTCGTAAGGTTTATGTAATACTTGAAGTATGAGATGCCATAATAATATGTAACTTTGCATCAGAGACGGGGGGCTTAGAATGCACTTAATTAATAGGTATCTGGTGCCTACCAATCAATGTTGTGTAATGATTACACACCTCGGTACAGCTACTACTAAAACCAATTTTCTGTCCTATTTAAGGCTCCTACTAACAGACGCGACACGCGATACAATCACGAGCGACACAAAGGCACCGCTCGTTGCGGGACTTGCGGTTCTTTGTGTCGCGCGCGATTTTATCGCGTGTCGCGCCTGTTTGAAGGAGCCTTTATGCTTTTATAGTCATGAAACGATTGTATGTCAGTCGGGAATAACAGTTTTATTGTGCCCTCTTAGGCAGCCTACGCAAACCGCATTGTTGGACAATTTCAATTATGTTGATGGAAATAGTAAAATGCAGTACTACGTTTGTTTACTACTAAAAATATCTTCCTGTGTCACTTCGCAGACGTTGACGCTACATAAAACTGATTTTCGACATTGAGATGTTTGATTACACTTTTTTTGCTTGTAAACACCATTTTTGTGTTGAATCTAGAGATGCATAAGTAACTGGTTTTGTTAAGTTTTTATCGAGATTTTGCTGACATTGATAGATTTAAGTCCTTTTACGTTATCTCTGATTTAACTTGAAGGTTAAGATAAGAAAATTATTAGTCGTGGTATGGTCGTGGTACAATGTTCAATATAATAATGATATAGTGAACATTCTTGCTTGAAATTAGAACGACAGCACATAACAAGGTTACAAACATCAGAAACGATGATGGATCTGAGTATAAAACACTAAAAATATAGTGTGATTGAAAACGTAAACATCTCATCTAAGTTGATCCATTTCTAAACAATTTTCGTATCGTGTGCCAATATTAACATGTTACAGTTACAGACTACTGCAGTGCGCAGACGCATTAAGATTATCAACAAACGGCTATTATGTTCTAGAATAACATCGCACGGACTAAATCCCGGAGTTGTGCAACATAATTGTAATAATCTTTCTTGAAATTACACAACTACGTAGTTGTAATATCGCTTGCCACCAAGGCTGCCATATCAGCTGACCAGGAAGAGAAGAAGCGTTGAATAGCGTTGTATTTATAGCGGTCGATATCTCAGGGGGCGTGACTCTTGCATCGTTTTCATACAGGTGCAACGTTTACGCAATGGGGCTTGCGATCCGTCGTGTATCAGGATCCTAAAGAGTCAATCAATAATGTTGCAATAACACTATTTTCTATTTCCAGTAATATTAATAATTAATTTTAATTGAGCATGGACAAGGCTTTATCAGATTCTCTTGTTTTTGTTGTGAATCTCAGTCACGCTGCAGGCTTCAAGGCCAAACACACTTGTTTATTATTATGCTTTGATGCGGTAAATTAGCAACTCGATATTATTTACCCACACTGTGTAAACTTTACTACAATGCTGATTTGAAGGGTTTTGCTTTGTTTTTACAATAGAACAATAGGCAACCCCGCCGCCTTCACCCCCGTCCCCACCCAAGGCGCGGCCAACTAGTTCCGCGCGGACTATAAGTGTATAATACAAAGGAAATAAATGAAAATGAAAGAATAACAAAGTTTCGTTATTCTGGGATCAACAAGTAGACTCATTGTCTTTTATGTTATTGTCTCAAATATTCTTCAGTATTATACCAGACCGAGACGATTAGAGATCTGTAGTATCCACTGAAGCTAATTCGTCAATTGACTTTTGTTTTAAAATCATGTTCGTTCTTAATGTTCCACTAAAGTTTTATGGTCGCCGTGGCTAAATAGTTCAAAAGACGGACGTCATTAACAAAAGTATGTTCATTTGTACAGGTATCAGTATCAATATAGCATATTATGATTACAGCTTCACTCTTTGTAATAGTGGAACTAATGTGCCGATTATCTTTGAATTCACACGACTCAAGGTTTTTGAAGTTATTACGTTGTAACTTTCAAGTGGCGATTTGTAGGTACTTCAGTAGATATTTTGCCAGTTGCTGTGTTCCTGCTCCCAAATTGATTCTAAAATAGTGGCAATTTAGACTATTATGACAGTTACTTCTTTATGAATAATTGAATACCTACTGGATCTCCATTTGCTTTTACAAAGTGCTTGCAGTTGCCCTGTCTTCTGGCTTACCTATCGATTTCTGTCTTATCCCGGCCCTTTGCCTTCTCATCATCAGACTACAGGTCAGTCCATTGTTGGACTCTCCTATTGTACGCCATTCAACTCGATTTTCGGCAACTCTCACACTTCAACTGCTACCAGCCACCCTACAAAGAACATCGCTCCACCTAGCTTGAGGGCGTCCTACCTTACGTTTGCCGATACGCGGTCTCCACTCCAGAACGCGTCTACTCCTGCGGTCATCGGTTCTACGGCTACTATGGCCCATTGCCACTTCAGCTTGCTTAGTCTGTGAGCTACGTCGACCACTTTGGTTCTCTGCTTGGTCACCTCGTTATGGATTCAGTCCCTCAGAGGGACTCCAAGCATAGCCGTTGTCTTTTTGCCTTCTATTCTGCTACTATTTTCACTCTTATCGGTCTAACTACAAGTTTCTGTTATAAATATTTATGATGTAATATAGTGTCACATTCAATTTAATTGGCACTTTGACTATTCAGTTTGCAACGTCTGGATGATTTGTTATATGCCTGTAATACGCAGTGCCTTATGTAATCTGACCTGAATGTCAAAAGTCCAATGCTTTTGTAGAAATATCAATGGTTTTTTTATTCACTCTTTCTGTTTGTCTATACAAAGGTACATAAAGGTAATCTTGTATATTGTAATAATATATATTTACACGCCATGTCAAGGAGAAGGTCACATAAATTGATAAAGCAATGAACTCACAATTTGTTTATCAACAATGCTAAAAATTAGATAATAAAACAAAATCAGTTTCCTCTGTGTTAAAGTTTGGGTTTATGATTTTGTTAACATTCTTCTTCATTCTTCTTGATTGCCAGTGATAAGATTAAATACTATGTTGTGGAAATTTTCTGGAAATAATGGAAATTTCTTAACGTTTTCTAGTTAATGGAAATGTTTTGTATTATTGTTTTTACTGAAGATAGGACGTCAGTTCTTTCAACCATTTTCTTGACCTTATTTAGTTACTACACGTTTTATTTACCGTACTCCGCAGTTCGTTTGAAACCATGTGTGTAGATTAATAGTGTGTATATTTCATTTTAATAATGTGTCTGTTTTTTTGCGGCAGTCAATCGGTCATTGACAGGGTAACAGAACCAACGAATTGAGTCTTAGAGGTGCTAAGAACAGGTAAAAAGATTCTTATTGTTTAGAAAAAACCTCAAATGGTCAATGTTTACTTAAGTTATGCGCAATAATATGGATATTGAAACGTAAACGTTGAATGGTTTGGAACGTAAGTATTTTAATGAACGCACGTAGGTACGCATTTATCAGACTAGTGTCAGTTACCAAAAATATCAGAGCGTATCGTTTATTACGCATATTGTATTGCACAATGTTATTCTTTATATTTTGTTTTGATACTGATAGTAAAATTTACAGGAAAAGTCGTATCAGACAATATCATCTGCTTTTAAAAATTCTTTGTTGTTGTGAAATGAAACGAACGCATTCGGTTATCTAATTTACATGGTTAACCCTATTCCCTGTAATTAGGATCAAAAAGTCAGACGGCTGAATACTTACAGTCTCGATGGATTTAGCAGTGTTTAGTTTCATTGCTTAGTTCAAACTTACAATAATATGTTTACTTGTTTTGGTCAGTTAAACCTGTCTCTCTGCCGCTGCTCTCTGTCTTATAATTTACGTGATATACCTAGTATTATTAGTCGATTTTTCAATCTTCCATATGGTTTTTTTTTGAGGTTTTAGTTTTGATGTCTTTGTTGTGAGCAGAAATAATTATTGACGTATTCTTTGGATCCTATTAAAACCCTATACATTACAAGGCAAGGTTTCTTTTTTTTTTTTGCCCCTCACTAGGAATTACTCCTGTATCGTGGGTGCATTTACAAACATTTAAATTCACATACACAAACAGCCAGACCCGGAAGAACTACCTGTAGGCAATACAAATATTTGTTCCGTGCGGGAATCGAACCCGCGACACGCAGCGCAGCAGTCGATCGCTCAGCCACTGCGCCAACCGTGTCGTCAAGGTTTCAAGTAGGCAGGTACAAAGGATTCCCTTTAGAATGAACAACAATAAATGCTTTGTACAATATATGCATTTTAATGAGAACTTTGTAGCTTCCTATAATATTATGTGCTTTGTTTTAATTCATCGATTACGTCTATTGCATAACCAAGACCTAATAAAAACAAAGGTATGATATTACAAAATAATATCTACTTAAGTACCTACAATATAACATCACGCTAATATTCCTCGAAGGGCTGGGCAGAGGTGTATCTGTAGTACACCTACTACGTAGTTACAAATGCCATAGTTGAATTTTGATGTTTTGGTATCCTCTATATAAAATACCGTCATTTATAGCCGCGATTTCATTACCTATTTTTGTTTTCTTTCCGAAGAAAATTTCGTTTCGTACGGAAAAATAATTTAAAACAGACTGTGACGTATGGTCCCGCCGGCGCGGCATCGGCGACGTGGCCGCAGCCCAACCGACACTGTCACAGCTGGCGGTCACGTGACAAGACGCAATTAGACAAGCAAGACGCACTTTCGTCATGTCATTGAATGTATTTAAAAAACAAAACCAAGCAAATATAACTCTTAAGACTTCGAATATAAGGCTAAGAATTATACCTTTTAAACTATTGACGCGGCAACTTTGTCGTAGTATTTGAACTGCGCAATTCTCGTCGTAACATCGGAATTTTGTGTCCTCAAGATTTGTGAAAGATTGAACAATGGTCAGTGATGTCTTTTCAAGTTTACAGGATCTTGGGGACCTTCTACGAATTTCGTAAACAACCCTCTTTGTGCCCGAATAATTAATAGCGACACATTTAAATAAACAGAATCGTTCGATGTCGCATCTGAAGAAAAACGATTTAGTTTAGTGAAACTAAACTTGTCATCGGTGGATGACAAGTTTTTATGAAGCCAATTTTCAGAAAACGCATGATGAAATCTCTTTTATTATTTGATATATTGTTGCCCTAGATAGAAAGATGCCAAAATACTACATTTCAGAGAAACTACGAAATAATGAATTGGGTAGTCAAGATCAGACATTGCAAATTAGAGTCTGTTTATAGAAATAAACAGACTAATTTGCAATGTCTGATCTTGACTACCCAATGACTTTTCCGATGTCTTTGATGGAGAACCATCAAAGACATCGGAAAAGATAGAAAAGCACGTAAGTCGTTTCGACGTTCACTGTTTCACTTTCTACATCAAAAGTAAAATTTATTATGAGCTAATCATAATAACGGGTTACTGACATAACTTGTACAGAAAAAAATCTTCGTTCAAATAAATCGGAATTGTCAGCAATGTATGGAAGATTGATTGCAACATCGCAAAAGAAATTGGTATTGACTTAATCATAATATTAATATCACTGCTAGGATTAAGTATTCTATTAATCTTTTAAAGCGTTTTTTATAAACTTCATTTATGATACATGCTGAAAGTTTATTGGTTTATATTACAGTATTGCGTAGTTAATGTAGTTATCAAAGTCTGTGCTACAAATCATCAATATAATTATACAATACATATCATGTATGTATCGAGTCACGTGTATGGCATATAAAACATTCATAAAAAGGACCAGACGTTACACAGACGTCTCAATTTCATAACGTAGACTCAAAGTCGTTTGGCGAAACCTTGACCTAAGTGACTTCCAAGGTGCACGGTCAATGTTTTGAAAGCAATTGTACCTGAGCGATCACCATTAAAGGCAATCACAATTTAGTTGTTGACGATCCCTTCGACGTAAACATTTTTTTCTAGAAACAGGAACTGCTCTTTGTTCAGTGGTTATTTTGTTATTCGTCAAATGTTTATTTACGTGTGGAAATTTTTGTAGTCTGTTATGTCATGACTGAATTCCGTATGTCCTCTCTACCGCATCGGTGGAGTGTTCCACAGTCAGAAGGTGATCTCGACCTCACGCGTCCAAATTGAGAGTTTGTCAGAAACTTTACGATTTCACTCTGGGCGAGGTAAACATAAATGGTTTTCGTATAGCCAATTTATATGTGACAACTTCAAAATTTACGGTTTAAGGTAACATTCTGAAGGTCTGCCCTTGCAGATGTTTTATACTGCAATGCTCTTGAAAGTATAAACAAGTTTTTTTATAAACCAACTTCAGCCGGTCGATTCTGTAAAAATCTCACCGTGAAAACTTAGGTGAAGTGAGTTTGTTTTTGCTAGGAATTGACACTATTGACAGCTCACTCCACGCTCACTTCACCTAAGTTTTCACGGTGAGATGGTTACAGAATCGCACTGCTGCAAATAAAACTTTAATTTAGCTGTTCCATGTAATTACTTGTAAACACGAATTCAAAGAGATACGTCCGAACTCCAAAACATTTGGTAACTATATTTGTTTCAAATTAACTACGTCACTTAGTGACGTCAAAGTAATTACGACGTAATAAAATTATTTATAAATGACGACACTCAAAAAGGAAGGTCATTCATAAAATGATAGACAGATACAGGCTATCGTAACGTAATGTACCACCCACTGGTCATTTTGATTGACAGGGAGACAAATCAAAGGGTTATTTTTATCCCGCGTCGGGCGAGGGTTGACCCACTGTTGGCGGCCACTAATGACGCAAGTACAGACCTTCAGTTTAATATTTTAGTATTTAGCTTCTAAGTGACCTGATATTGATCGGCGAAATGTTTTTAATAAATATTTTAGTACGGCGAAGGTGATAAATATAAAATATGAACTTCAGAATTTTATACATTTATATTTTCAGCAGCATCTCGTGAACGAATTTCAAGTATTTACACCGGAAAGAAAAATAGTTTGAGCAATTGCGGAAGCTAAGTCTAATTATAACGTGAAGTGAAAATAGAGTCTATATTTAAATGTAAGGACGTTTGGTTGACTTTTAGGCGACGATGTCGAAAAATAGACGGTATTCATAAGTTTCGGTTATTAGTAACTCATCTTGTTTCATCAAATTCCCCAACAGACACAATGCAAGAACCTACCAATTATTATTGCTACGTAGTTACAGAACGCAGTTTATTTTCACAAAAAACAACAAACTGGTTTTTTCACACAAAAAAGAACCGTTTTGTTTTTCAAGATTACCACGAATGACAGCTAAATTATTCAACCCGATGTTATTATTTTGTAAATGCTTGCGTCATATAATAACATTTACTATGAAAAATAATATAATTAAATCTGAACGATTAAAATATTAACGTTATCAACGACTTTGAAACATTTTCCATAGTAAGTAGGTAAGCACCAAATAATAATTATGATACCGTTTGTAAATAAACAAATGTGTTTACTACACAGGTACGATAAGGTTGGTAATTTCATTACATATTAATCATACTATAAAAAACCCATATATACATAGACATACCTACCTTCATTCAGGTGTATTTATGTGCCAAACAAATGTAATTAATTTCCTGCAGAATTTTGTAAAAAGAACAATTAAATCTAATACTTAAATAAAACAAAGTCGGGTTAGTTACACCATTGAATCAACCTGTATAGCAGTTTTTGTAACAATTCGGAAGTAATAAAATGCATTTGACAGACAATCAGAAAAAAATTATGACTTTAACAAATGCGGAAAATGCGTTTTCGTCAATTCCATCCCAATATTTTCGTTCACTGATCCCAATGTCATTTATTAATCCTTATTGAATTACCGGCGACTTTGGCTCACAATACGGACATTATTAATGTCCGTATTGTGAGCCAAAGTCGCCGCATTAAATTTTAATCTTAACATTAGTTAAGATTAAGTTACTGATATAAAGAGAAAAAAATTGATTGATTTTGCATACATATTTGTTTATTACGTTTTCACGCTGAAATGGCTGAATGGATTTGGATGCAATTTGACACGTAGTCCATGATCTGAATAAGGACATAGGATACTTTTATCTCGATATTCCTCTCGGGATCGAGACTTATGCGGGTGAATCCGCGGGGCGCAGCTAGTTATAAAAATACACGTGAATACTAATCTAAGTAGAACATTCTGGCTGCACGGTTTTTTTTTTAATAAATATCAGTATCTTATCTAGAGAAATGGTAGGTTGATCACCTATTTTCTGATTATCCAGGTACTTTACATACGTTTCGCGAAATATTCCATTCAAACTAAATTACTCACCTGGGTTGTTTAAAGCTTAGTATTGAGGTCCACTTTCGTATAACGTTATGGAGAAATTTGGGCGTTTTACCTATATAAAATTAATTAGCGTACTAGTGACTCATGCTTGGTTATATTGATAAATGCTATCTAGACGAAAGTTCAATTTACTAAGCTCAAATTGGATTTAAAACGTATGTGCGTGTATACATACATACATAAACATACATACTTCTTCCCATGAAGGTAGGCAGAAACTACAGAAAGCCACCTGATATGTTTCTTACATACTCCTTTTGTCTCCTTTACATTGAAAGCAATAAGCGTTTATGTATAAATCAAGTTGGCCGATTCACGTCTACAATAATAGAATCATCTCTGCAAGAATCAAACAAAAAGATAAGATGTTGGCAAATATTTATATCTAAGTTATAAGTTTATTTATTTTATTCAAATCTAATAATAACAAAATTAAATCCTATATTAACTAAAACTATACAGAAACTAAAAAATAACGACGACATTTATTATTATATTATTTATGTATAGGTTTAAAATATATTATTAATAGTGTCAACTCAGCCTATTGCAGTCCACTGCTGAACATAAGCCTCTTCCAGGCTGCGCCACAACACTTTTTTTTTTTCAGTGTGGGAAATTATCAAATGACCTCTCCCGCTCTGGGTGGACTGCCACAACACCCTGACCTCCGCCTTCCGCATTCAGTCCATCCCAGCCACCTTCTTTAGGCCTAAATATTACCTATCTCTAGGTATTAATAGTGTATGACGGCTTCTGCAAACAGGCGCGACGCGCGAAGCGAATCGCGCGCGACACAAAGGCACCGCTCGTCGCGCGACTTGCGGTGCCTTTGTGTCGCGTGTCGCGTCGCGCCTTTGTGTACGAGCCTTGAATCAGAAATCGCTGATGAAATAAATTCGGAGAAGACACCACCTACTTTTAAATATATCTTAACATTAATAAACTACAACATAGGTATACACTATGAAGAAATGCATAATTTAGGTACAGCTTGGAAAATTAATTGTAAAGGTGATTGACACCCTACGTTAATTTGCCGAGTTATAGTCATTGCATACAACTGTCAAGTAATGACAGTTGAGATTTGAATATACGGTCAATTTAAGTTGGTAGTTAATTTACTTATTAATTAATTTACTGTACAATCATGAAAAAGGCTCTGCGATCTTGGTGGCAGACGTTGTCCAGATATCGAATAGCACCATGAAACTCTACACTTGATTTGTGATGATGGCTATGTTCGTTACTCTGAGAAACATAAGGATCGTCTACAGTATTCAGACTTCTCATAATCGTAACGGTTAAATTGCAGAAGAATCTGAGATGACCCTTATTGTAACAATGTTGTATGAACAATACGCGATTAATGCGTTTGAAACTGCTTCTCTGTCGCCTGGTCGACAAGATCTTTTAATTTTAAGGCTGAATTAAAAGATCTAACAGAAGTTGAATGCAAAGAGAAAATCCAGTAGGTACTTAGCTATTGTTACAGTTAGTTTTCTTTTCCAATTTTATGGCACACTAGCTTCCGCCCGCGGCTTCGCCCGTTGGGTATGTCGATAAAACTATCCTATGTCCTTCCCCGGGATGCAATCTATCTCTCTGCTAAATTTTATTGAAACCGTTCAGTGGTTTAGGCGTGAAAAGGTAACATACAGACAGACAGACAGAGTTACTTTCGAATTTATAATATTAGTATGGTTTTTTTAATTAAAAAAACTACAAGTAGTAGTAGTATCCATGACAAATAGCTGTGAAACACACGGCTACGAAAAACGTTTATTATTTTCCATGTGAACTAATAACAAAACCTAGTAACGCGAACAGTCATTAGCTTTTTCGAAATAGAATTCCTATCAATTTCAACTTTAACACAAGGGTACAAAATTAAAAGTAACTTGGACAACAGTTTATTTTGCGACTTATTTCGAACGATACAACGCACGAAGTCTTCAAGGCGTTTACGTTGGACGTACGTAAACGTCCAAAATGTACGTAAACCGTACATTTATTAAGCTTGTCTGCCTTATTGTTTTCCTCGAAGCCAAATTAAACGAGCAGTGTTCCGGCAGACTGAGGAAAACCGGGACGAAGACAGTTTTATTATTTGCATGTGCTGTGAAACTTGTAAGATGAATTTACTTTTGGTTAACGCGTTAATTTTTCAGATGAAAACCGGTAGTACGCTATTGGTGACAAGAAGCCCAGCAATGTGCGCACGACGAGAAGAAAATAATTCTAATATCCTTATTATCCTTTAAAATTACTTTTCCAAATATTGTACTGAAACAGCCGGTCTGTTCCGCGAAAATTTCACCGTGAAAACTTAGGTGAAGCGAGCTTGAAACAACCAATCCACAACTCATTTTATGTTAAAGTTTTTATGGCGAATTGTTTACAGAATATCACTACAGATTGTGCTAGAATATTTAGTCGGTGCTGAAGTAAAATGTATTTAACATTGACATTGTTAGAAAAAAATAAGCAGAATACTATCATTCTTAATAATATAACTGCTAATATCCATGTCATGTGTCGTTTAACCAGTTAACAACATGCGCGTGATCACAAGAAACTAAACACGTTTCATTCTTTTCCTCCTTTCAACTTCAAACATAATGTTCTACACCGGTTCTACATCGTTAGTGGTTATTTATTCTAAAATAAATGAAGCTACGACTACACGATTCATTTATTTAAAAGGACAATGTACATATAATAGAAATGGTTGACATAAAGGCACATACTGTTAAAGAAGAATTAAAAGACAATGCTATGAAACTGTTTGAAATGCCTTCTTATGATATTGAGATTTTCCCAAAGAGGACTGAAGATTTGATTCTTACAAAGCCCACAGAGAGGAGGTCTGTGTCCCAGCATTGGAAACATTATCGACTGATTATGATAACAAAGCAAGTACATCTCAGACTGGCAAGAAACCAGGAAGATATAGACATGGACAAAACCAAATGAATTATAATGATAATGCATTGTCTCACGCTAATTTTAGCCAATCATTTTTGGCAGAGAAAGCAACAAATATTTATGTCGCCATCATGATTTCTCACCTACGTCAATAGTACATTGTAGACTTCAAGGCACATGCGACATACTCAAATGCTATGCTATAAACAGTTTTATTATCTTTTAATATGTTTTTGCTGTCTTCTGCCTGTGGCTTAGCTCACGTCTGTTTCTAAATCGGTAAAGGTAATAAATAGGGTCTCGAAATAAATCGGTTTATAGACTGTTGAAAATAAATCTTCGATCGAACAGTTTTGTTTTGTTGAACTTACGTCTGAATTCCCTGTTGAAATTAGCATTAAGATAATAAACATTATTAAGAAAATCTTCAACCTGTACGGTTACCAACATATTTATTGGCTTAGTGATAGGGCTTACGCAAAACTCGTCGGTTTTACGCACCAACAATTAACAGATATTTTCGTAAAGCTCATGTTTGGTGCGAACCGTTTCAGCGTTTATTTTCTCTAGTACATTAACGTTACGAGAGTAATCAATTTTACATACTGCCTAAAGTAATCTGTAAATTGTTTGAGATATTACACTTAAATATGCCTAGTAATATACATAGTTCGCATTATTTTGTATGAGTCAGGCAAGTACATATTTTGATGATAAAGCTTTGTTGTAATAGATTAGAAACAGTGAGCCACTTAGCCATTTCTCATTACTATTTTCGGAATACCGATGGTAAAAACTTTCGATAAACCAGAAGAATTCGGTAGCAGTCTTTAGATTATCAAAGTTTCCGGTTGATTCTATTATTGGAGATCAAACCAAAGTATAAAATCGATTGAAATCATTTACTGTTGCAACGCACGAGACTACTCAAGCTTTTAAGATTTCGATGCAATTTGAGGCGCAGATGGGCGGATCGCAAGCCATAAAATATTAATCAAAGTAATCAACCTGAATACATCTCTAATAGGAACTTCGTTTATTGATGTGTAATATCACTATAAAAAGTAGCTGACAAAAATTATAGGCACTAAAACCAAGATTAAAACCTTTCCCATAACTTTGATGGTTAAACCCATCGACAGGTTGATTACGAAGCAAGTAATGAAATTTAATTAGGCCACACGTGTACGCACGTCGGAAGGGACGATGCATTTCGAGACTGGGTTACCAATGACGTCAGACACGCCCTACATCTACTGCCAGACTATTTTGGTTAAGTTTTTTTAGAACGCATCTCTGGACTCTGAATGCAGTTTCGTCTATGCATGACGAAATAAAATATTTAAGAGTTATTTTGAAGCTAATCTGTTCATAATCATGAATCACTTTTAATTTGTTTACCAACTCAGTCTGGCGCAATACAAAGGTTGTACGATTATTGAATTCTGTCAACCCAAATAACCTTTTTCGGTTCGTTAGGTAATTAAAACATAATTCATAAAGTTAATTAGCAAAATACTAAAGACATTCAGGTTTTACGATAGGTACCTATTCAAGTCTCATTAATCATGTTATTTATGAAATTTAAATAATATCCCCGCGTTTTTTAAGTCGTTCTAAAAGATTCAGATTTAAGAATTACATAATTAAGATTTGACTATGAAAAACGTTTACAAAAATCTCTAACAAATTAACGTTATCCTTAGATTTTGTTGTAAATTATTATTTTAGGCTGCACATAAACAATGTTGTAAAATATTATTCATCATATTACATAATTTAAAAAAATTAAATTACCCTCGACAATACCTTGAAAAAGGCCTTCAAAAGTCCTCCCACAACTAACCTACATAATAGTTTAGAGTATTCAGAATGTCATTATTTAATTACCTGTCATTCCCCGTGAAATGACAGGTAAGGTCCTATGGAAAGGTCGCAGTGAAATGACATTTCACGGCACTGTTACCTCATACGCCTCACATTTCCACCTTTATTAACGGGCTTTATATTTAGTACAGTAGCTACTCCCCCTATGACGTCAATGCTGACATTTGGGTCTGTGTGTGGCAAGCATTTCTAGTCTAATAGCCATCGCCTAAAAGTTATTGCTAATAAATAAATTGTCACGACTCATAACATGTGGTTTTTGTGAACATTCACGTGACTTAAAATTTGTAATGTAGGAAAACATTTTTAACCGACTTCAAAAAAGGAGGAGGTTCTCAATTCCGATGTTTATATATATTTTTTTTATGTATGTTCGGGCATAGCTCCCTCATAGGTATATAGAAGAATTTACAATTTTTTTTTTTTTGTAAAATAGGTTTTTTATGTACCAATTTGTAAAAAACTGGTCAAAACAAAAAAAAATCAATAACGCCTATAATTATCTCTGTATGATCTCGGTCCTTCGAGCTTGAAGAGTTTCGATATAAGACAATTCGAGGTATCAAGTCAAACTAGGCAACTTCTCCATTAGATAGTCAATTCTGCAGGTACCTTCACATCTCTTGCACAACATTAACTAAGCCGGACGTCTGAAAAATATTTTCATGGAATAGGAAAGTAAATATTTACCTCACAGCTAGGTGAGGAGCATGGGATTGACAATCTGACCTCTAGCAACACAGCTGTAATCACACATTGTAGCACATTATGTTTATTGAACAGTCCTACTGTTTGAATTATGGTCTATTTTGGATCTGATCATGAAATCGTGCTGGCTGGACATCTACCACGGCTTTATTGTACACCGCAAATTAAAAGCAAACGTATTCCAGCAATATTTTCGGTTTAATCGGTTTTCAGTTACGTTAAATGTGTTTATATCTTGCATGAATGTGTTTTGAAGTGAGGCCCTTTCGAAACAGTCACTCATAAAGTCATAAAACATAAAATATTTGTATCTATTTGACGCTAACGTTGTAAGCCAAAGCTGATTGAGGAAAATGAGCCATAACGGAACAGTCCGGCAAGGGGTTTACTACTCCCCGTCGTTTCGGGTTACACAAAGGTGCATTATTATTGTTTGACACAGAAATGGCAGACAGCGATAAAATAAGAAAGAGATAGGACACTTTAATACTACCGACAGCGACACGACGAACGTTCCAAATGTGTCTGTGTACGAAATTAACGGGAGGACCGTTTTATTATGAGTCACTGAACTCAGACGAGACACACAAACAAACAGGTGAACAAACTCGCAAACACACAACATTCGATGTGATGAATCGGTATCGGAAGTAGGTCGGTTGCATTTGATTTGTAATCGATTATTGTAATCGAATCGAGAGATTTACGAACCGAATTGTAACATGTCCGAATTAGCCGCATCTTTGATCGTAACGATTGAATGTTTGATGTGTTCCACATGCACAAATAGCGCCGGATCTATTGATGCTAGTTTTTTCTTCGATTTTGATTTATGGTTCTCGTGTGCCAACATCGAAGTTACGCTGGCTTTTACTGGGAAACGATCGGATGTAAATCATTACGAAATAAGATACTAACAATATATGTAATATAACAAAATTAGACCAAGAGATTGCCCAACAACTAAGATGTTAATAAGTAAACACTAATAAGTCTTAGATCCTAGGCTTAAGGACACCAATAAGGTTTTCCTATGACCTTATACAACGTGTAACGGAAAGGGTATATACATACCAAAGGCACGGCTTCTTTGGATGATATCAAACGATATTGGAAGGGTTTTTTAATCCTATATCTACATGTTCAGAACTTATGAGAATTTTTAATACATTGATACCAGAAACCGAACTTTTCAAATTGAAATAAACACATCACTAGCACTAAATCAGCTGATCGGTGTCAGTGAACCATTTGTGAGTAAAAATAAACCTCTTACTCCTGGTATTTCTGAATAAAATGAATAAAAGGTTCCGCATGTTTATTTTTTGTTTACAAAATATTATTACTGACTTTTCCTAAACTTTGATTTTGGTCTAGGTATTAAAATTTTACGAAATAATATTTAGGTACCTGTTTGCACTGTCACGTATTATTTACACACTTGTTGGTTTTTAATCGATTCACAGAACGAATCCCGTGCTCTTGAATCGATCTACTAAAAATTCAACAAATTCTAAACAACATTTAACACACCTTTATTTTGTGACATATTTACAGTTGCCAGTCAGGTAGGTACGTCTAAACTTTTAATCAATAATATTAATAATTGATAACCTTTCCAGCGTAATTAAATGACTTTCATTCAGATGGTACAGATGTAGTCGGTTAAAATCAAATGTTTCAATCTTCGCTTAGTGCTAACATAAATAATGCGGACAAGCTAAAAAGTGTCGGCATAATTATGTATGTAATTGATCTTGTTTGAAATAAATAAACCTACCTATTCGCTGTTTATGATTGTCAGCATAATACTTTGGGCAAACATGAACTTGAACTATTATGAGCCCTTATCATAATAATTTTTACACATACGATCCAGGAGATTCGATTCACCTTACTATTGAATCGATTTGCTTGAAGATCGCATTAAAACGAATTGTTTCGAAAAATCGTCAGCTCGTACCATTGAATTGATCATAAAAAATCGAATCCTTACCTACGTGTATCCTACCAAGAATTAATTTTATTGCTTAAATAAACATTATTATTTGCCATTAAAACTTAGAATAGAAAAAGGATTTAGAACAAGAATTTTTGTCCAACTGAACCCAAAACATCATTTCAATTCACCTCTTCGGTATTGATGCTTCTCCTAGTACAAATAAAATCACAGTTCGGTTGCACGGTTCCGTTCATAATTTTAAAAATAAGGTTTTTTTTTTAATAATTTGTCGAAAACTATTAACAGCAAGTTAATACTATTTTTTTATTACAAAATAATAGCACGCCCGCATAATTTTTGTCTGTAGGACTAACCGAAAGAATTATCGGAAGTTCACGGTCTGTCGGTGCTTTATCAATAGTACATGGGTTTTATTGGTTTGAGCACGTTTAGTCTTTAGTATAATTCAAACGAAGTCAATAAAAAATGTCGCAAAACTGCATCTAACTGTGGAAAGAAATTAATAAAAGTACTAGGACCGCATGAGTTAGGAATTGTTATTGCCGAATTGAAAATCGTTTGCTCACAGAACCCTGATTACGTCGTTACACACACAATGTAAGCATCTTAGTGTGTGTAAACCTAATGGGTTAGTAGGGTAAGTGCACCAATTGCCGTCCTGTAGTTTCAATTACTCCTGGTAAATACAACTTCTAAAGAGATAACGCGGCCCCATAAATTATGATTTTTAATGGATTGAAATTACTTAATAATTTTCCGGAGTTGCGGGAATTTCCGAGGTTGCGGAAATTTCCGAGGTTGCGGGAATGTTGTTTTTAGTCAGTAAGAATCTAAGCGGAGGCCCACACTGCACCGTGTCACGCAGCGGGGTTCGTGGAACGGAGAATTCCACGCGCAGAAGCACGTTTTTATTGAATTTGGTAAAAAATCACGCGCGGACGTTCAGCGTCCCGCTGCGTGATGCGGTGAAAAAAAAATGAATGATTTTTCAATTTTGAATTTGAATTAGGTACGTAACTCTGGTGTGTTAGATTTACTTGAAAGTTTAACGGAGTTTAGTTGAAATAATTATTAAGATGTAAAATAATCTTGAATCCTTGAACAATATTTTTTAATAGTACTGGACACTAATTGGGACAGCCACCCTATACTCGTAGGTATCTAAATTTAACGAAATAATATTTAGGTACCAGGATAGCAGGGAATAGGAGATTTATTTAGCATTGTTATGTTATTGTTTTGCTCGCCAGTCGACGTCTGTTCCGTGTCTAGTGCACTCGTTTCTAGTCCCTGTGACACGCGCATCAGTTCAGTACGGCTACACCTAATTGACTTTTTTTTGTTGTGTTTGAAAATGTCGATAAGTAATAGCGAATATTACGAAATGATGTTGTGTGTCGGAGCAGAACATGGTAATTTGCGAGCTGCCCGAGAACTGTACCGTCACCGTTTTATTGAGGGTAGACCAGATGCTGACCGTCGACAGCTGCCTTCGTCGGCATGTTTTAGCCGGATGGTACATCGTCTGTACCAAACTGGGTCATTCCACGCACCTGCTTCAGAGGGTCGCCAGAGTACTACCGATCCAGAATTTGAAGAAGCTGTTCTGGAACATTTTGAACTCAATCCACGCACTAGCACACGTCGAGCTGCATTAGCGCTGGGTGCCTCTAACCACATGCAGGTATGGCGAGTGCTAAGCAATGACGGTCAGCACCCATACCACTTCCGTCGTACCCAGGAGCTGATACCGGCAGATTTTTTGCCTCGCGTGGCCTTCTGCGAGTGGTACAGAAACCAGTCGGAAGCTTCGCCAGATTTTGGTTCAAAAATACTATGGACCGATGAGGCATCCTTCACGAGAGCGGGAATAAGCAACATCCACAATGAACATGTTTGGTCTCACACGAACCCGCATGCTTCGACAGAGTCGTCATTTCAACACCAATGGCGACTGAACGTGTGGGCATATAATTGGAGACGTTGTCGTAGGACCAGTTTTCTTGCCGCAAAGCTTAAACGGCCAAAATTATTTAAGCTTCCTGAGGAATGAATTAGACGATGTCCTCACAGTGCTACCAGTGTTAAGCTATGTCAATCTCGTGATGAGGAATAATTTAATTTTCCAACATGACGGTGCACCGGCACATTTTGCTCGAGATGTTCGCCATTATTTAGATGCGCGTTTTCCTCAGTGGGTTGGGCGTGGTAGCACAAGCGTGGCTTGGCCTCCGCGATCCCCAGACCTAACCCCGTTAGACTTTTTTTGTGGGGGTACATTAAAAATGCAGTGTACGCAGTGCAGTGTGATACAGTGGACCAAATGAAAGTACGAATTGAGGCCGCTTTCAGGACAATCACACCAGACATGCTATGCAATGTTCAGGAGTCTATGAACAAGCGAGCGGCCTTGTGCATACAGTACCAAGGCCACCACATCGAACCCCACCTTTAAAAATGTAAGTCAATTTACTAAATTAAGCAAAACTAAGATTTTACTGTTTTCTCGGTAATAAGTAATAATAAGAGATGAAACTAGTTAACCTACCTAAACTTTGTTTCGATATTTTACGTAAGTTTTGTTATCTCGGTTTTTACGTGCAATTTCTGGCTTAATATTAATATTAACGAGTAAACTGAAAATCAATAATTACACATTAATTTTTACATCACGGTAAAGTAGGTATTGTATTGCGCGCGCGCACGTGCCGCCTATGCTTTGGCGGTACGGCGCGCCGCACCGCCAAAGCGGTAGGCGGCATGTTTGATCTCGTCAGTTCGCGCCGATAAAGACGCCGCGTTTGGTAGGCTAGTACAGTACTAGGCGCGCAGAATTACGGAAGAGATTTATCGTGATATTGGCAAATAAAGTGATTGACCTACGTAGTGCGGTGACATGTTTGTTATGATTTGAATTTCAGAAACCTAAGATACCGAAAATTTGGTATCAATTCTTGGAGTATTTTATTTTGAGTTGAAACTAAGTATAGTGACTCTATACCAGCTGTTATCTTTAGTGCTTAAGGATAGCTATAGGGTTTCTGTTACACGTTGTATATAAAATATCTGGGAAAGTACATGACTAGTGTTACCAAGGAAAACAACCTCAGGTTCTCTCTCTATATGGCAAACATGCATGCACTCCCCAAGCCATAAGTTAAGATGACTCAGGTCTTTATGAGAGGTATTTTTCCCAGGAAAAACAGTAAAGTTTTTTTTTATTAACGTTGATTTTCTGAAAACTGCAGAAATGTAATCAGACATTTCTCCTAAACTTTACAATCTGTTTTCTAAGATGAATCATAGATACTGAACAAGACCATATGCAGTCAATAATCAATAAATTATAAACACAATGAAAACGCAAACGGGAACAACCGATTTGATGCCGACGAGCAGTCTGAAGTACGAATAAATGTATCTTATTAATATCTTTCGAACGTAAACATATAAAGGAAGAGGTTTCCCCACTCCTTTAATTTAGTACAGCAATCGTAAATTTAATTGTACTTATACATGTTTACATTTGAAGTGGATTTAATATGCTCTTCTTACTGAAATAGTCTTGTTTTTCAGCTGGATTCTTGCTTTGAGTATAGTAGTGATGTATTGCATATTAGCTATCTTGCAACTGAGGAAAGTATGGATTGTATCTTCAATTCATCAGTCATCACTTTGCCTTTTCTCCAAATACGTTAGAAAGTAAATATTTTTGAGGTTATGTTGCAGTAGTATTGAAATCACTGAAATATAACTAACATTGAGTGGTCATTGACTGTTAAATACTTATGTTTTATTCAATGCAAGTACTGTTACAAAATGCTGTTTTCTTGTAATATTTCTTTATCTTTTCCTACTTATAAAATAATTGCTTTCCCAAATTAGCAATTGTTTTTTTTTTGTTAATTACAAACAAGGTCTAATTTTGTGTTATCGTACATTAATTAATGACTTTAAAATAAAACTGAACCATGTCGGATAGGTTAAAAACCTTTCCAGTTTTAATTATCATGGAATTAATTGCGTCTTTGTATGTTTTAATACTAGTTCTTCGTGGGTTTCTACGACGCAGAAATGACTAAAAATAAAAGTCTATTTATTTCAAATGAAGTCTAGGAAATTGATTATTTTTAGAGCAGAATAGAATTGTTAGTTAGGCATGCTGCGACGTAAAAATACTCCTGTCATTTTTACGTCTAAGCGCAGTAAAATAATCAATTATCATAATAATAATTATTAAGCCTCTCACATTCCCTTATCATTTTATTATTATTATTATAATAGTCTGCGATAAAATCTGTAGATAATGATAATACTTTTAGTTATTACAAAATTTACTACCAGAGGCGCGAGTTTCACTTCCTTAGCTACAACTTCCGTAAACAACACTTTCTTTGACTATCATTACCTACCTGTGTACTACAATATTATTAATGTCTATAGTTCTTGAAGATAATTTTAGTATACTGCCTGGTCTTCTTACTGCAAGAAGAACTGTCTGTCTGAAAAAGAGAGGTATAGATAAAAAGACATGTAGGGCCGACCCCAAATAAATTGGGATTAGGACAAGAGAATAATGATGTTCTTACTGTACTAATAAATTTAGCAACTTAGCCATTAAAAAAAACCGGCCAAGAGCGAGTCGGACTCGCGCACCGAGGGTTCCGTATTGTGAAACGTGAAATGTTTTTAAATTTTCATCGGCGAGGCCTATAATCGTCAGAGAATTTTAACACTACGGTGTAGAATATTTTAGTTTTAGATCAGCGCTATCTCCTGACGGATAGTGGAGCTAATGTATTTTTTGTTGATTTCTGAAAAATTGTGCTATTTAGAGACATCGTTTAATTTTTCCTGTAATTTTTACATAAACTTCTATCACATAGAATAATTTCAGATTTTTCTCGGAAACTTCGGAGTTAAGGGGGGGGGAAGGGTGTTTTTTTTACAGTTTCATCAAAAGTCGAAAACTATGCGGCCTAAAAAAAAAAATTTTTGAGAATGGCGCAAACAGCACTCTTTCATATGATACCCCACATGCCCTAGTAGCTCCACTTTGAATTTTTAAGAACACCGCATTTCAACACCTCTTTCAAAAAAAATAAAAAATTTCTTTCTTATTTGCAAAATAGTTCGGCATACTTCATCTAAGACTATTCTAAATTTCAAATTGATAGCATTAGTAGATCTTGAGATATCCAGCTGAGACAGCCGGACAGACAGACTGCAATGAGTCTCACCTTCAGGGTTCCTTTTTACCATTTTGATACGGAACCCTAAAAAGAACTATAGTTACACACGTTTTCATTTTAGTGTTAATGACAAAAACATAAACACGAATATCTATAATTTACAACCCCATTATATCATTGACGTCAAATAACCCATATTCAGTTAGAAGAAACTGAAATGAGAAATGGGTCCATTGAAGTGGTTCCAAGAAATCTGGGAGTAGAACTTATAAATTGAATATATCACGCGTGGCCAAGATTTCGTCGATTTATTCAGGTCTGATCCCCTGAACCCCCCGCCACCCCACCTCCTTGATCCCCTTGGACCCGGCTGCCAGACAGTCTGATACCTCTTCGTGTATTTTTAAAATACATAAATAAGACGTTGTACCAATAATTCATTTCATACAGATTAAATAAATGTACTCGTATATTGATGATCATGCCACGTTAGCCTAATTAAAATAAGATAAGTGACAGTAGAGTTGCATCGAGTCCTTTATTTTGATGTTCCCCGAAGACTTCCAGACTTTTCCATGAGTATTGTGGTAATATTCGTGTTTTAGTGCGATTCATTCATAGTTTTATCATATCCTATGCTCAGACATTTTCTATCAAAAATAATGTTAGTAGCTTGATTCTGAGAATTGTACTTACTCTTTGGCAAGTCATTTGTATCATTGAGTTCGGAAGTGTGAGATGAGGTCTTTGTCTGGCAGTAAGGATGATAAGTCAACAACTTTATTGCATCAGCATTTTTGGCCTCTCTCCTGAGGTATTTGCCCTTTCTGGCTTCCCAAAATCATTTGCGATTTCTAGAGAGCACTGAAGCGACTTAACAGATTCTACATACCTATATTAAGTATCAACATAGCATAATCAGCCCAAATTATTCCCACTGTTGGGACACAGGCCTCCTTTCGGTTTCGGGCCGTAATCCACCACGCGGGCCCAGTGCGGGTTGGTGGATGTCACATGTCTTTTTTTTGGTTCTAGGACATGCCGGTTTCGTCACGATGTTTTCCTTCACCGTTTTGAGAGCATGGTGATGAAATAATTTAAATAAGAACACAAAGCGCCTCTCTGGGTTCGAATCTGCGACCTACAACTCGTAAGTCGCGGCCGTTACCCCTGGGCCACCAGTGCTCTCCTAATCTGTATTATGTGAATATTATTATGTAGTTATTTAATCAAATCCACTGCGTTGTAAAGCTTATCTATTTATTCTATATATCCATCCAAAGGTTGTCTTTAAAAGATCGCTCTTAGCGATAAGACCGCCCATTTTGTCACTCTTTGTACAGTTTCTATATTTATATCTGTAATTTATATGATGTAAAGAGTATTCTATTCTATTCTGGAATGTTTACACGAAGACAATCATTTAAACCAATGTTTACGTTCCTACTGTACTATTAATAACTGTTACTATTAGCTTTTGTATTCTTTACATCCAGTTTAGTTCAAGTTCAAGGCGTGATTTAAATTTAATGTTGGTTCGCTACGGAATGAGGACAGATTGCGGACATCTGACCTCTATCGTCACGAATGCGTTGACGCCGACCAAAGTACATATAGCACAAGCTTTAATTATTTATGAGACAGAATTCAATAGTTTTGTGAAATTACTGTCTATTCAGCACCGGTGGTTCTAATGAAATGTATAAAATAAAACGTAGTAAAATAAAATGGCTGTGTGTCGTGCTGGTTTAAAATTATAATTTAGAGAAAACGGTACATTTTACCGTTGTTGAAATAAAGATAAAACACAATGTGTTATTGTTAATACATACCTCCTTTATAAAGACATCGTGTTCTGAATATTTAATACTGCTTTGATGTATTGAGGATTGTGAAAAATAATGAACAAAATCCTTGTTATATAATATTTGATTCGCATATAAGTTCATTGTACAGCCAGCAACAAAAGTCGATTAACACTTCAGTTTTTTTAATCTCAGTTATTGAGCAAAATATTTGTTGAAAATTGCATTGTACTTCTGCTGCAATTTTGAACAAATAGTTTGCTCAATAAATGAGATTAAAGAAACTGAAGTGTTAATCGACTTTTGTTGCTGACTGTACCATCTTGTACTGACTTCTGGTGCCTATAAACAATACTAGATGTCTGTTAAGCTATATTCAAATATTATTCTACCTACAATATTCAAATCTAAAAAAAAAACAGCACGTCTTGATCACTAGACACTTCAGTGTTTTATATACCTACCAATTATTAAAGGTCCCGCCCACATTTGTCTAATATATTCGTACCTACCACCATTTCAGTCTATTAATAATCAATCGAGTATTCATCGATTCACAGTCACAGAAAGTTGACACCCCTCCAAATGAACGCTATAAATTATTCACCACATAATATCTGATGGAAATCTTCAACTCAAAATGCACGTGAACCTAAAACGTGATTTAGAATTAATTTAGATTGAAACTTGGTTACAGTCAAAACAAAGTTGGTGCCAATTTGTTTAATATCCCACTTTAATATAGAAAATTCATGAATAATAACGAAATAGACTCTAATATTATATCATTTGAGCACATCCAGAAAGCGGCACTTTCGTGGCCATAATAAACACACGCTTTGAGAGGTTTTGCAAAGAATCAACAATATTTAAATACTAGAGAACAAACGTTATTTTGAACGGAGGTCGTTCCTGTGGAGAATAAAAGCAAATCAGCTGACAATCTGACAAGCAAGTGACATTTTAAAAGAGGATGTACAACAAAAAATGTGTAAAAAATAAACATTACCAACATGCATAAGCAGCAAAACAAATGCAAATTACAATAACAAACCTACTAATGAACCAGTCACATACGATCATCCTATTATGGGAGACGAGAACGACTATATGAGAGGTATCATTCCTTACGTAGTCTGTTTTCTGTTTATCGGGATGTCTAATTGTCTACCCAGTTTTTCTAGTTATTCATACTTTTCTTCAACATTCAAACAGTACCCAACCAATGCTTACGTGCAGCTACAAGGATACAAATTCTTAACAACCACTTTTATCGTAATTGCCTCGACACGTGTATCTGTTATTACAAATACTATTGAACCTTCATCAATCTTTAAGTCTATGTGCATAGAAGTCATAGTTACTTGCCATGGAGCTGCAAATACACTGTTCCAATTACATCTATTTATGATTATCACCTCAGCAGTTCATATTTTAAGTTTAAATTTATATAACTATGAGTAAATTGTTGCTTTGTGTTATTTAAATAGGTACCTATATGTTTTATTACAATTAATTTGAAGCAGAAGTGTTTAGCAAAGTATCCTGATTTTTTTCGGAAGACTATAGATTTAGTAACCTAGGTTAAACATTACATAGCTTGACTAAAACACTGCAGAGCCTAATGGTTCTGCAGTGTTTTAGTCAAGCTATGTAATGAAAGACTACAATACAAAAGCAATGTAAAGACTACATCTACTGTCATAGTGACATTGCAACACGGTTTCAACCCAAGTTCATTGGACTCTACAAGAAACACAACTCATTGTCTTCCTGTTTTCAAAACATATACCCAAAGTAAAAGAAACAAATAAAACGACAGGCAATTGTTTACCTCAAAAGAAGAAAAATCCACCAAATCAACGTGCTCCAGAAAATTATCATTGCACGCGGAAGCTGGTTACATTTTTGTTTTAAACAAAAATACAAAATTGTAAACAAAGACCCGTACTCGAATTTTTGAAACCTAGATTTATAATGTGGTTGTTGTTACACTTTTTATAGCTCAGACGTTGACTCGTAATTTATTGCGCACTTCCAAATGTTTGTTCTGAAGAAATATCGAGGTAATGCAGATTCTTCAAAGTGGTGACTGCGACTGCTTTGGTTTAGAATTGCATTTGTTTACTTTGTAGCTATCAGATCAACCAACCATGTGTACTTGTAACCTAGGTACCTGTATTAGCGAATGATTATGGCCTATTATATAGGTACTGCTAGCTGTAAAAGTTTGTTTCCTTCCTTATTAACGGAATCCATTAGCATAAATATAATCAGCCTGTAATGTTCCCACTGCTGGGACGCAGGCTCTCGGTAAGAGGGACTGGACCACGGAATCCATTACTATAACAATATGTATGTGCCCATTTTGACCAGAAGATGAACTATTTGTTCTTCATACTAGGAGCAACGATGGATGTTGTTTGAAGACAAGTCGTGACGTTATTTACCTTTGTTGCTTACAGTAAAGTACATATTAGTTATTTAAGGCTCTTACAAATAGACGCGACACGCGATATAATCACGCGCGACACAAAGGCACTGCTCGTTGCGCGACTTGCGGTGTCTTTGTGTCGCGTGTCGTGTCGCGTCTGTTTGAAGGAGTCTTTATTCGTTTTAGTACCTATTGTGTTTACAGAGCTCCTTAGCTTTTGTGCGTTGTTTTTGTTTATGAAAATAGTTTATTAACGTACTATATATTATTTATTATACCTCTTTATTTTACGTGCAAAGCATTACATGAGTGAACGAATTATGAGTATTTAATATTTTCCGATTTTAACCATCAGAGCTTTTAACATCTGTACAAACAGGAGTCATTTTGGATGACGTGAGAGACAGTAAACATTATTTTATGAGAATGGAGAGAGCTCGATAGTAGAACGTTTATTCTTCTTTTTTTTCATAATCCTTTGTCTTACAGGATATAAGCAGACACAGCTTCTATAAAAAGGTGATACGAGATTGAACGTAAGATGAACCTCATAAGGACCCATCAAATACCACCATTGTAAGACGACTACCACATCAATCGATTAGCAACAGCGTATGTAGATACAGACGAGGCACAAATGACAGGGGTAAAGTTCGATACGCCAATTAGCTGTGAAATATATGCACGTAAATTAAATTTATCACTAGCTTCAAATAGGTGTCGGAAATTGAGAAAACCCGTTCGCTTTGTAATAAATAAATTGCTGAAGTGCCCATAAAACAACAATAAGGTATAAATTGTGGAAACTATAAGTGCCAATAATACAGGACATTGACAGACCTAGGGGCTACTGTCGGATCGGTTTGCCCTGTGACGTAGTAAAACGTGGGAGCAGTGTACTTCGTTTTGTTGCACATAAAGCTACGACAATCTGTCAAATTTCTTTAAAAGATTTTCGTTTTTATCGCTTAAAGTTTATGGTTCAAAGTTGATTGGGAAAATTTGATAGTTTCGGGTAGCTTGATGTGCTGGCGTCTGTACAAATGCTTATTTGTACATTTAACCCCTTACTAATAAACGTTGTATAGCTGTATAGTTATACAACGCTTTGTCTTCTTCTTTCGAAAGTCAAATTACTGAGGACCGAAAGAGAGAAATCGGTGTGTATTATATCTAGGGCTGGCAGACTAAAAAACATAAGTCCAGAAGTGAAACTTTTCAGGAACAACTAAAAACTGTATAAAAAAATACCGTTAAACTATAAATTCAACTTTATTGGAATATTGAGATGTTTTTAATTAATACTAACATGCACGTAAATATAATTTGATAAAAATATAATAAAAAGCGATTTTAGTGACTTATGTTAGAAAGAACACTGTGTACCTAGTAGGTACTTGTGACTTAAGTGTATGAGAACAGTAAAAATAAATTATAAACTATGTTTTAGTTGACATTCAAAAGTTACTTCTATGAACGTAAAATTAATTTAGCAAAATTCATAGCATCATTTATATATTAGCCTATATTTATAATTTATATTCAACTATTTATTCATCTTCTTCACTATCTAAAATATCAGGGTCAGTATTACGTACATTGTTCACAGAAGGCAAATCTAAATAAAATCTATGAAAAACGTCGGGTATTAAGGAGAGTAAAGAAATCAGATCATCTTTCTTTTCTTTTGATATCGGTAAGGGCTGTACCGATATGATGATGATGATGATGATGGGACTCCCTTTTCCGCACTTAGACTCCCATTCGGTCCGTTGTGCGTGGGGCTGTACCGATATAACAGGAATAGTGTCAGGTATGGCAGAAACTCGACGTTTCAAGTTAAATTTGTAAAAATTACATTCCGTGTCCAATGTGTCTTTGTAGGAGATTACGCCAAATTCAGAATCATAGCGCAACCACTTTTTATCGAGCCATTTAAATTGTCGCCCTTCTACATCTTTGTTTCTTAATACTAATGGACCCTTTAACAATGAAGAAAAATCTAAAAACTGCGCATTTCGACAACTTCAAATTTTTTACTGCTCGATCTGATGAGTTGAATCCAATCATGCGGGTGATAAATCTGCAAATCCGTTTTCTTTTTCTTTTTTTCAATGATGCTATGATCCGTGTCCACTTCCAAGTGGCTATGACCCGGAACCATGAACTTGTGGTCTATGACATCTATGTCTAATTTCTGCAAAGCCCAAGTCAACATTGAACTGACATGAAAATTTCGGTTCTGACCGCCACAAGTATCAGAATAAAATATTACATGTCTTGTATTCTCAGGTACGTATGTTTGGAGATGTTTGAAAAGACATGATGCTATTTGATTAGCTCCTCTAGCAGCTATGGTTTCATACCATATGTAACACACAGCTTTTCCAGTTTTGTTGTCATGGACAGTCAGGTTGAACGTCCACAACTGGCGTTTGTAGAAAGCTACAGAAGAGCTGAGGGCTGGAGTGGGTAAACACTGTTGTAAGTCAAATGTGTAAACTTGCACAGTACTGTCACTTTTATTTACTTGAGTATCACATTTTTTCATTTCGTATGCTTGATCTGCGGCAGTCTTGTGACGACCGTTTTTTCGTGGCAACTGTTTTTATAAAATTATCGCTTTCGCCTAACGTCTTTAAAAGGCATCCCCGACAAATGGGTTCACGCTTCCCGTGAATTAATAAAAAATATTTGTATATTTTCATGCGATTCTTTTGTTGGTCAGGATCTAGTGTGCGTTGTCTTTGAGTGGCCTTGACGTGTATTTCAATTAAAGATGCCATATAAGTTGTTCTCTTGAGATATGTTCCCATTTGCCAATATTCTTTGAAAATAGCTTGTCTATCGTTCAATGATATACGCTCTTTGCAATTCATTCGACACGTCCCTAGCTCTTTCATTGTTCTGCTGGAAACAACTTTACCTTTTAATGTTTTATATGATTGACCTGTGTTGCGTTTTATTTTCTTTTCTTGTTTCGTAATGCGAATACTTTTTTTTGGAGATGTTTCGACCGCATGTGGCGTGTCGGCTCTTCGGTCAGTATCGGTGGATGTCGACGAATCTACTGCTGTTTCAGGGAGTTCGAAATGTGGATCCAGAACAGAATCATCACTTGAGAAATCCATTTCTCGATTAATAAACATGACGCCAGTGTGGCCTGATGATGTGGAAGGCATTGGTTCTTCTTCAGCTATTGTCCCTGTAGATTGTTGTTCATTTCGTTCATCTAAAAATAAAAACATACTATAGAGGCTAAAAAAATTATTATTTTAATCATTTATTTATGATTGATGCTAAAATGAACAAATCACTGATGATTTCTGTTAAAACTACAATGAAAGATAAATATATTACTTTCTGATTTAAATCAAACACATGGCAAACTTACCTTCAACATTTGTGTTTCTCCTCATCACCATCTCAACTAATTTCTTTCCTCGCTGACAATCCATAGTAATTGGGAATATTTTTAAATAAAATGACACACACCACAACTGTTCTGTTAACAAATCAGAGCAAAACTAACTCGACTAGTGTGACCCAAATCACTACAGTTACCACTTCAGTTTTTTGTAAGCAATAAATTATAATTTGAGTACCTACCCTCGAATTAAAAATCGAGATAACACGACGCACTTGACGTTCCTAATAACATAAGTCACTTTCTGTGTCCATGAAGTCCGAGAGCTTCAAGTGTTCATTTTAACATAACTCAACTTATGTTTTTTATAACGCCGCAAGATTAATGCGATTCAAGAGGTTGAAAAAGGACGCCACTTAGATTCAAGCCCGAACAAGCGAATATGACTTATGTGCTTTAGTCTGCCGATGTATTGATGTAAATTAATAATTTTGGTACAAAGACAAAATAAAGCATGTTTTTGACTTATGTGCTTTAGTCCGCCGACCCGACATATATTATATACTATTCATCTGATATAATACGTTTATTAGTAAAGGGGTATAAATTGAAATTTCTTAGTCTTAGGGATTAGTTGGCAAAATGTTTGATTCACAGAATATGGTACGAACGAAGTATAAAAACGATGACTTAATGTAGTAATTTTTGTACAAATAATGATGACAATGTCAAATGTGTTTATAAAATGATTAATATTTTTATTATACGACTGTATTATTATGAATTATATCATAAAACAATTATGGCTGAAATAAGATAGGGGCAGTTCAGTAGGCATATCTTGCGTAAGTAAGAATGACATTCTTGGCATATCACCAGTTTTATATCGTCCTTGGTAACCGACAGTTTAATAGGTATGTATGTATACCTACTATTATCTAACTATATTTTCGCAATCATTGTGACGTAAGCTGTTACCAACTGGGTATAATATTAATTAATACAATGTTTATTTGGGTTTAAAGTTCTTCAAAAAACATTTTCGTTCCCATTTTAGAAATATTACGAATTATTTTTGTTAGTCAGAATCTAAAAAAATTAAACATTTAAAGGAACGTAAAATATCTTGCGTAATTAGTTTGTACATTTTTTCATGTGACAATTTCATAACTCATATTTATTTTTATCTGTCTAGTTAACATCATCAAAGTTGATGAAAATGTACAGTATTTGCCAAACCGGATAACTAGTTATTTAAATGTTTTCGTTTCCAAGTATTAGACGAGCTTCAACTGTTCATAATTTAGTTTAATTTTCGCGGATGTTCACTATGTCAGCTCTATATTTGGTTCATGGTAACAATTTATCAATTTAACTGTGTGGGCCACATCTTTATCGCGAATCTTAGATACGTTTTGTCATTGATATAATATTTTAGATTACGTTAACGTGTAGCCTAGAAGATTTTTGTAATATTAGTCCAACCTAAACTTACATCGGCAGTTTTGAGAAAATAGCTCAACGTTAGTTGGGTACATTATTTGCATTACTATTTACTACACAATAAAATCATAATAATAATACACCACCACCACCACCTATATAACTAATATTGTACTTTTGTATGTTGTGCTGTCTTTTTGTGTGCGCCAAATAAATGGTTTATCTATCTATCTATCTACTGGCAGAACTAGAATTTTTATCATCTCGAAACAAGCGTATGGGTATTTTACGCTCAAATATATTGTCGTTTCATTTGTTTAAACTAGTTCATCGTCTTCTGAATAATATCTTCATAAGCCAAAAGTGCTCAACCGTGACATCAGAACCAGCTTTACTGCAATAAATTTTGTCCAATACACTTTAATGCTTCAGCAATCTTGGCTTATTTGACTCTTGGCCGTAAGTTTGTGTTTTGTCGTCCACTAGTTTATATTATTACTCATAAAATATTTAGAATTTCACAAACAAACATCCAGTTTTCTTGTCCTCAAAACTTTCTCAGAATAGACGCGTGAATTAGGGCAGGTACTGACGTGCAGTATATCCAATTACCTTTAATGTAAACTGCGAAATTGAGGTGACCTATAAACCAATATTTTGCATCCAAGAACTACAAACTATTACACTAAACAAACTTAATACTGCCGTCTTAACGTTTGAAGATGCTCTCCAATTACTTTGTCAGGCACAATATAATTTGATCATTCCGTTTTCAGTGCAATAAAAGTCATAATCCATTCGGTCATTTCTAGGTAACAGCAAATATAAGTAGGTATGCCTACAAATTGATGTTTGACGCACAAGGCGAAAACAGAATACTGACCCATTTCTTTTGAGGAAAATGTTCTAATATGACGTCAATGTGATGTAACTGGCTTATCTGAACGTTAACCTGTTCTAAATGAAAGATAACGTTGCGTAATAAAAATAATATATGAGGGTTATAGTGATCAATGGTTATGGAATGACTATTAAAAGAAAATAGTACTGAATGATTTATTATCAAAACATCAATGACCATGTAACATTTTAGAAGCTAATCCAAGATAGCATTTTCCTTCTCTTATCTAACTAGTAGTTACTAACTGCAACATTGGACGAAAGTAGGTACTACACAACCGTAGAAAATAAATATGAAACATATTAGTCAAATCTTTCGTGACTAATTTCTTCTTTAGCTTGTCTTTCACCAGTATGCAAAATCGAGGCGACCAACTTATAATTGCCGTTACGAAAACGTATTGCTGTGCTAATTTGAGTTAAGTGTTATGGATATAAGCCATATTATTCTATAGTTCTAAAATGTTTCACCTGAATATACTAAGTTTGTTGTGGGAGAATTTAGCCCCAGACTTCAGACGACATATCTGTGTGAATGGAGTAGAAGTATATAGTATCGTCTGGGTAGTTATTTCATTTGGCAAAATGTGCATTTGGCGTCTATTCAAACGTTAGTATGTATTCTTGAATATTGAAGCCAAATAAACAACGTGCTTGTCCAAACCACTACATATGACTATAATATGTAAACAAAAATGTGAGTAGGACTCGTTTGTTTACATAAGACGGGTGATTTTTTAATGTTGTTTCGTAGTTTATTTGGGTAAAAACTTAAACATTCTAGAGTTGTAGAGAATAGGAAATTGAAAAGCATTATTTTAATGTTCTTTTTTTGATAAATTACACAGCTTTGTGAAAAATTATAACTATTCAACCAAACATTTGGGAACATTAACTACACACACCGGCACAATTAGGGGAACACAAAAAAAAGGTCGTTTTTCTTAACAAATTTATGTAGCACATATTTTTTTTAGTTAATCAATAATTAATTGCACTCAAACTAACTGAAATAAACGCTAAAGTGACTCACACAATACTTCTACGTGAAGAAATAAACAAAAATGACAAAAAATGAGAATTGAACGTTTTTTCCTTAAAAGTGAAATCTGTAAACATTTTCAAAAATGACAAAAAAAAAGGAGTTTTAGTATCGGGTATTGCCGCCACGGGCTCTAATTAAAGCCTGTACACGATTTCCCATGCTTCAGATAACGTTATCAATGAGTTCTTGGGACAAATTGTTCCACTCTTCCACTAACGCTAATTTAAGTTCCTCCACATTATTAGGGGCTGGATTTCTTTGTCGAACCTTTCTTCCCAGGTAGTCCCAGACATGTTCTATCGGGTTCATATCCGGTGATCGCGCTGGCCAGTTCATCAGAGTGATGCCTACTTCATTAAGGTAGTCACTCACTATACGCGCAGTGTGAGGGCGTGCGTTATCATGCATGAAAATGAAATTTTCGCCTATGAATGAGGAAAAAGTCATGACATGGGGTTCTAAGAATTCTGTAATGTACCGCTGTGCAGTTAGCGATCCATTACTGATGATCACTAGCTCCGTGCGGGCTCCCAAACATATGCCACCCCATACCATAACTGACCCTCCACCATACGACACAGTTCCAGTGAAATTTGCTTGGTGATAACGTTCCCCTCGATGTCTCCACATTCTTTCCCTCCCATCCACGAAATTTACACAAAATCGGCTTTCGTCACTGAACAAAACACGGCCCCACTCATTAATCCAATCTTGGTGCTGTCGAGCGAATGCTAATCTTGCTACACGATGAGCTACCTCGAGTTTTGGGGCCTTTGCTGGCACGTACGAGTTTAAGCCAACTTCATTCAACCGTCTTCTAACAGTCCTTTCACTCACGTTGACGTTACGGACTTCTGCTAAACGATTTCGGGTCTGGACAGCTGTTTGACGACGATTTCGTAAAGTCTGCATGACCAAGAAACGGTCATCCAAGGCGCTAGTTGCTCGATTTCTGCCCTGTCCTCGTCTGCGCACGAACGATCCAGTCTCCCTATAACGTCGGACGACGCGATGAATCACCGATGTCGATACACCCAGTGCGCGACTGACTGAGCGATAGGTGTGCCCTTCCTCGATCATGGTTACAGCCCTAGCCACAGAAGTTGCTGGTAAATCACTCATTTTGTATCAGAACAATGTGCACTATTCAAATGTAAAGAGTTAAATGACCCACAGTCCCTATTCGCAGCATCCACTAAAGTTCTTATCAGAATGAGTACAAAACGTTAAGTGAGCAAATTCTTAAACAACCATAAATTCTTGTCAAAACACTTAAAATTAAAGTTGGGGGTACTTAAAACAATCTGTTATGAAGTTATTAACACTTAAACAAAAACTACTTATAAAAATACCCGACAATGTTAGAAAAAATCAACCTTTTTTTTGTGTTCCCCTAATTGTGCCGGTGAGTGTATTTTAAAGCCACCTTTAACAAGATTTATTCTCTCGCGATATTTTTCAGGGCCTATGACTGGCAAAAACTCATAACTCTTTTCTAATCCCAAGTTTATATTTGATAATAATATTACTTTATTACTTATTTCTCTTTTATTATGCAACCTCTTTTAAATAATCTACAATCTAGCTACTATCAGTGTGTTGTGAGAAGCTGGTATTATTACATCAAAGACAATAAGTAGGCATTAATATTACAGAATGAAGTTCCTCATGCATGTCTATTGTATCAATGGTATCTATTCTTATCTTGACAATGGCTATAATTATAGCAATAAAATTGTTTACAGCTATATCGTTAACAACTTCCATATCCGTTAACCGTTATACGTGGTGGTTGATCTTTTAAAACGCTTTTGTACTTTCAAGGTAGTCTAAAAATGTTAATGCTGGAAATGGCATATAGCTGCAATAAAAATAAATCAAAGTCGGATGTGTCTTTTAAAATAACCTTTTTGTAATATCAGGTTTAACTGATGTAGGTAAATGATTATCGCGAGGAAACCAATATCAAGGAAATCATGTTTTAGAATAAAAAATGCCAACCCGTATTGGGCCCGCGTGGTGGATTACGGTCCATTCCCTCTCATCGAGAAGAGGTCTGTGTCCCAGCAGTGGGAACATTATAGGCTAATTATTAATGAATAATCTTTGGATAGGTAATAGTAGCTACTGGCTAGTAGTACTAGCTAATACTAGTACTAGCTAATGGTGGCTACTAAACGATTGAAATTAGTTTATAATAGTTAATTTCGAATATTGCTATATACAGGGTTATTCTTCAAAGACCAGCCAACTTACCTACTTGACCAAAACATATGGGACGGTTTAATTTTTATTCGCGATTACGATATTGGTACCATGGAGAAAGTTGTTCAGTTTGATGGTCTGTACCACACCCTTTAAGATCGTTTACGCCGTACGGCATTTCATACAAACTTTCAAGCCCTTGTTTTCGAAATGAATGAACCGATTTTAATGAAACTTCATACGCATAAGCAGGATACATATGTAGGTCTAAAAGTTACTTAAGAACATTTTCGAAATGTCTTATTTAAAAAAGATAACTCGAAATCTCTGTTTCTATGGAATATTTATAATCGGTCTAATTTGGCTGTATTTTTCAAAAACATTTTACGTAGGAAACTATAGATAACCCCGAAAATAATTAAGTCCACCAAAAAATTTAAACTATTATAATCAAATTATTGTGTTTAACCTGGTCTCTTTCACAAATTAAGGCCATATACCACACCCATGCAAAGTGGCCTTAAATTCACGAATTTGGCACTGGTCTTTTGGGAACACCGGGTAGGGTAACGCTCTAGTAATGTAGTAGAAACATTTCGCGCTCACGCGAGCAGTCACGCACGATTTTGAGGTCAAGAATCTACGGGTCCTCGACTCATACCCTTGAGTTTTTTTTTTCAAACGAACGGTCGTCCCGCCCGGTCTGCGGTGTTGCCAATCGTAAATATGTAAATTCGCTACAACAAAAATACGTGGCTTTTGCGCTGTTGTCTATGTTTGGGCACGCAAAGAAGGTATTAATGTCAAAAGGTTAATTTGAGGTTATTTTTCGTGGAGGGATTTTTTTTTCAATGTTAACGAAAATTTTTGATGGGTAAAAACCTATTACTATTCGGTGATCAATCTCGTCTGAAATTAGCGGATTTATAATTTTGATGGTCATATAATATTTTTATTATGCACGTGGCTTCCCGGTGCCACATTTAGGATAAGCCGCAAGGTTCACATCAAGCTATGTTCTGTGGTAACAGGTAAGTAGGTAAATAAATAACGGAAAATGATATTGTTTTTTATCACTAGGTTATTAGCACAGTAGGACATAGACGGCTTTGAAAGAGGTGGGCACTGGGCACTCTAAATAGGCAAATGGCTATTAATTTAAAATCATCATTCCTAATTTGCATGATGAGAGTTTTACGTTCTAGTGGAATATTATTTAAGTGGTTAGATGTCTGAATAAATTCGTAGTCCATTTCTAAGCAAGATGTGGCAATGTGCTTTGTAAAGGTACATTTCTTTGTTGTCAACTGAGCTCTTTACTCTGAAAAGATAATTTTATTACATTTTAAATATCCAATACAGGTACCTACATAATTATACCTGCTGAGGTTTTCTTTGACATCGTTAAAAAAATTACGAGAAAAAATTTAAAGACGGATCTTTTGAAAAATTTAACATTTACTTAACAAAGAGCCTTAAAGATTCAAGCAAAAAAAAAACATACCCCTGGTTTTGAATGATTTAAATTATAATTTACGACAAAAACTGTACAAGATCTTCATATTTATTTACAAAACAAAATACCTTCGGTGCTATTCTGTAAAAATCTCACCGTGAAAACTTAGATGAAGTGAGCGTGGAGTGAGCTGTCAATAGTGTCAATTCCTACCTAAGTTTTCACGGTGACATTTTTACAGAATCGACCGGCTGTAGTGTTTTTGTAATACTGTGCGACAAATAAATCAAAATCCTTAATCTGACGAGATGCGTTTTTGTCAACACGCGTTTTTTGGCGAAATGCGATTTGACCACTTGCGTTTCTGACGACATACTAGAGATCCAAAACGATTCACAACAATACACAAAACAATTGCTATACAAAACTTAAGATTTTTAATACAAAGGATAATGGTTACATAGACTTATGGTCCTTTATTTACTCATACATGCAAGCTTACCTTTCGAGTTCGACGACCGGTTACGCACCTGCGATCATTATGATCTTTTTATTTTATTACTATCGCCCTTTAAAATATAGACAGAGATACAATATAATGTGAACTTCACCGTTCAGAGGAATGTCATAAGTTCCTGTACGGCCAGTGACTCACCAATCTTATAATAAACTAGCAGCGCCCCGCGGTTTCACCCGCATAAGTGTCGATCCCATGGGAATATCGGGATAAAAAGTATCTTATGTGTTATTCTGATGTGTAAGCTATATTACTGTACAGTTTCATCAAAATCTGTTCAGCAGTTTTTGCGTGAAAGAGTAACAAACATCTATCCATCCATTCTCAAAAACTTTCGCGTTTATAATATAAGTAGGATAGTAGGACTAGGTTTCAAGAAGAAGAGTCTTAGTCAAGAGAGAGAGAAGTCTTAAATCATCGTAAAATTATGTGTTTTTGGAGCCAAGAACTATGATGCCTACATTTTTCCAGTGAATTTGTTTGAAATAATCATTAAATCACATAAATTAAATAAATTTAAATGCAACATATATTGCCACCGCAAAAAAAAGACATCACCATCTTACCTTTTATATTAAGTCATAGCAACAGTGTCTTAAACGTGGTTGCGAGTCGCCTGGATTGTGTTTACGTGGGCCACTGTTGTGCCGTTTCTCATGGAAAGTCGCAACAGTGACCAACCGTTATTTCTTGTGTTTTTGTTTAGTGCCTGTACTTACTAAAATAGACGTCAGTTTTACTAACAATCTTGTTTGGTTACTATAATAAAGAAAAATTCTATTCTATAGAACACATATGTCAACTCGGAAAGGGATCGTCACCGTATCGCCTTTCGCTTCGTCGTCTAACCAAAGCGCATCAGAAGCTTGGATACGTCAACACTCGCCTACGGCTATTATAGGCGACGCCGCGCTTACGGCTCGCCGACCGCTGGTTGATGGTGCTGCAGGCAGACCGCGGCCTGCCTGCAGCACCATCAACCAGCGGTACCCCTCTCACCCCTCGGTGAGAGGGGTAAAGTCGGACGAAGAGACGTAATTCCGGGTACGGAGAGACGTAAGCGCAGGAACTGCAAGTCGACCACGCACCGCATCGCGGTTCGTGAGCTTCTCCCGAGGCGAGGCGATTACGTTACGATTCCGATTAGTGTGCTTTACAGTAGGGAGTTTCATACAAAGAATTCTGAATGGTTCGAGTTGATACGGTGACGATCCTTTTCTGAGTTGATACGTGTGCAATGACCTTTAATCGTGTTTTGAATGGAATAATTTTAAAGTTTGAATATTTAACTGTATCTCACACTCACAAGTCGCATATTGTTTACAAAACATTTTGCCTGTCAACTAAATACATGTTATTGACACGTTATCCAAAAATAAATAAATTGAAAGAACTCAGTAAAAAAAAAAAAAACTGTACAACTAGCCCAGATCTGCCGCCAAAATCTTTCGTGAAGGTTGAGTGAAGTGTTTCATAACTAAAACTGTTTAATATAAACGTGCTGAAACACATGACTGAAAAACATAACTATTTAACGCAAATTGTTGGTTGAAGCTGCTTTAACTTGCGTTAAGATTTTCGGTTTTGTACTATTTTATTCCAAAAAGACTTTCAAAGAAAGACATAAGAACATAGGTTGGTGCGAATACCCAATCCAACATCGGCCTTAAGCAATTGAATTTTAGGGCCATTTTCTATTTCTCGGAGCATTTTCAGCTGGTTGTAGTAGTATTTTATTTCACTAATAGTTACTACTAGATAATAATAGGTACTACAACTAAACATCGGTTTTGTTTTGTTTTAAAGTTAATTACCGAAAATAAACGCCACGTGTTTCAGGATCAACCAAAAATATAAAAACGTCAAACACAAACACAAAATGAACCTTTTTAACCCAATAAACGGGGTAGTTAGAAAATTACAGACTTATTTAAAACGCGTTGAAAAGAGGAATGAATTGAAATAAAGAACAATTTTACTGTCAACGATCTTGCTCTTGCACAGTTCGTTTATTAAAATATACAAAAAAGTCTTTACACAAAAAAGGCGCTACGCGCTTATATTCCCATTTACTTCTAAGAAGCAAGTTCAACAACCAGCTAAGATCATTCAGAGATCAAGGATCTCTGAATGAAACAGTTTTTTATTTATTTTTATGCTTAAGTCTTGTAGTGCTTTAGGTGTAATTACGATAAAAATAACGTTGTTTTTGCACATGTGGGAGAACGTGGGGTAAAACTTCCTGATTAGGTATAGACGGGAAAGAAAGAGGAAGCTTATACTGATTTTCTACTTTTGCGTTTAGTAAAATTCTACTATAATGTAATGTAATATATAATATAATCCTACTAATATTATAAATGTGAAAGTTTGTGAAGATCTTTGGATGTTTGTTACTCAATCACGCATTAACCGTTGAACAGATTTGGATTAAAATTGGCAAATAGATAGACCATTTCCTGGATTAACACATAGGATAATTTTTATCTCGATATTCTCACGGAATCAAAACTTATGTGGGTGAAACCGCGGGGCGCTGCTAGTAGAATTAACAAAATTATGGCCATACTCCTTATTAAACGAGGCCGAGGCAAGTACAACGACATTACTTACACTGTCAATAAAGTTGTCATTTAAATAAAAATACTCACTGACATAACTAATTACTCGTACAACGCGCCTTTTCTATTCTTGCTATACACTCGTCGGCCTACACAATATAATGAAACTTAGCTCATCTTTCAGCCATTGACGGGTTAACATACGGGCTGTCAACATGTTTCCTGCACCATCGCCATTTTTCATCTCACGTGTCGTACAGTGGTCAAATCGACCCACAGACTAACGAACTAAGATTATGACCTTCTTATCTTTGAATGGAAAATGGTGCGAGAAAATATACGTAAAAGTGACGCGATGATACGTATCATTTTGTTATGTAAATTTGATCCCATTACTTATTTGATTGAAATGATCTGTCTGCGTGTTTGACCCATGTTTCCCCGTAATCAACCGCCCCCAAAGGCGTGGGTACGCGTGGCAGATGATAATTATCACGTTTTCGATGCATGATACTTAATTGATTGCACTAAATGTCGATTTTATAATGTACTAGCGGCCCGCCCCGGCTACGCACGAGTAGATATTGGTATTTAACAAAAATAAGATATAAGGATTTTTCGGTATTACTATTGCATATTTTAACATGGAAAAGTAGTTATTGTGACATAACTGTAATAGTTACACATATGGTATCGCATACTTTTTGTAGATATTGATGTCCTCTATAAAACTGTAGTACATCACTTTGCTGCTCTATTGTCAATAGTTTCCGCAGCGTACGCGATATAAGAGTTTTTTTTTTATATTTTTTTCACACCTTGGGTTACATTATCGAGGTTTTCATATGGATCCTTAACTTTTTTGAAAATATTTCCATCGCCTATGGGTAATGGTTAATCAGGGTTAATGTAGGATTTTAAAGATGAAATAATTTTTCAAATCGGTCCAGTAGTTTCGGAGCCTATTCAAATAAACACATTTTTCCTCTATAAAATATTAGTGTAGATTGGGTATTAAATTCCTTTCTGAGAAAATGTGACTGATGCCTCGAATGACTTAACATTTTTAGCATGGAAGATATTATGTCAACTAAGTTGTGTGGGAATCTTTTCTTAGTTAATATTATGTTAGTGGGAAATGGAACACTACTTCCAATTTACAACATAACAATGTCACTTTATCATTCATTCATCTGATACACAATATACCTACGAGAGAAGAAACTTTACCTAAGTTATCCTAAAAATACGGAACTTTTGATAGTCCTGCCAATTTTAGCTATAATGTTATTCTGGTAATTTTTAGTATAAATCAAAAGAAAATCAGACATTTATGCAATTGTCCAGTTAAGTAGTCACGACCTCTCAAGGTCAACTACGAGATGCCCTAGTCAAAAAAAAAAACATTTATGCATCTTTTGATACTGTCCGGCGGACATGTTTGTAAACAACTTAACACTTTAAAATGTTGTCGGTTAACCACTTGATGATTTCTCTAGTAGCTATTTGTTTGATATGAAAATTTTTATTGCCTTTTGTCCATTTTGTCAGAATTTCAAAGGAATAAATTAATAGCTAGATTAAAGTGTCTTACTGTATTCAAATCGGCCGCATCCGGCTGAGCATTGCGTTTTTTGTCTGCTCAGGGAAAAATAAATAAAAATGCATAATTCTTATCTGTCGAATTTCACGGAAATAACCATAAAACAGTGTGTACTTTATCATCATAATATTTTATGACATTTTTCACTCAACGGAATGGTATCATTCAAATAGTAAATGTATTAACTTATCTAAAGTATTGTAAAGCCTTTAATACAACCGGATTCTTCCAACCACATAGCGGATTCGTGATTCTAATATTTTTTTTTTATCGTGATTTCGTCTATTTAGGTCGTATTTTATCTATAGTTATCTTTTAAAAGGAAAAGTACCAAAAGGGTGGATCTTTCCGGATGCTGCAATGATGGATTCATCATAAGGTTTCGTATGTTTAATCAATTGGTTTTATCAGAATCTTGTAAGCGTCTTTGGTGACTTTGATCGTGGCTTAGAAACAAGCCAAGCCAAGGCATTCGTTTTCTACAGATATGCCCGATGAAATTCTTAATTACGCAAAGTAAAAAATAAAAAAATTTTGGCCTGCTTCTTCTTTTCGTGTCGACGGTACTTTGGTTGATTATTATTTAAACAAGGTGGCGTCAGTCGCGGAGTTACAAAAGTTGTTTTTTAATTACTGACGAAAAATTACAATGCAGGCGCAGGGGCGCGGGCGTCCAGAATCATGTACTGAATTGATGTTTACAGTTTGCGCGTCGATGTTCCTGCTATCCTGAATTGTTTGAGCCCAGTAGGTGGTAGGTCATGTTTGCTGATAGATAAAATATCTCACGAAATTGTAAAATAATTTAAGAACTTTTCATCAGACAGCCTAGCGACCGGTAGCAAATATATTGACTTTGTTGACATTTAACGTCTTAAAGTAATTAACAAAAGAACACATGGAAACAATACAGCAGCACCTGTTTCTATTTACTTTGATGACGCTTTTCATGAATACAAAAATATTGCTCAAAAATTATAAACGCTTTCAGAGATTCGAAACAGCTGGATGAACCTTTAACAAAAGACGTCTTACGTCAAAACTTCCAGAGCAGTAATTCGCAATAATTACTGTTCAGTTTATAAAAATAAGGTTGTTTTCCAGTGGAAGAAAACAAATTATTTCAGTTCAGTTCAGTTATTTTGGCTTTAGTTTAGCATTACTTTCCATGTCTCATTATTATAGTAATTTCCTTTTAAATTATTACTTTTTTACTTATAATTTTTCTGTACCTAACTGATACTCTTTTATGATTCCGGTTGTAAACAAAAAAGACAAACGTACGAATTTAATAATGACATACTGAATTTCAGATTAATAAGACACGATAAGTACAGATAATACTGTCATGCTTAGTTCATCATGAGGTAGAACATGCAAAGGTATCGTGACTGACAAAAATATTGTCACATTCCTAACAAAGATAAATATTGTCTCACTTATCTTAGTTACATGGACCAGAGATGATTTTCTATAACCTTTAAACATTATGGAAAATTTCATAACGATTATTGAGAAAAAAAAATCCGTTAACGTTTAATCAGAATATTACCTAATAAAAAACATTATTAATTGGCATTAATTTATTAGTAGAAAATAATATTAGTGTGATAAAAACCTAGGAAATAATTTTGGTGATTAGATAATGTAGAATCTCCAGGATTTAGACATATAGGTCTGTCACAAAATATGATGTAACATATCATAAAGTTTCTATGTTTGAGACCCGCTTATCACTTGTTTTCCCCTCTGTATTTTTGAAAGCCCGTTCTATTTGACATTGATTAATTAAATATCGTCCAGTTATATTTGGAACAAGAAAAAGATAAACTACATTGACATTATGCCATCTTGTTGACACTAGTAATTAATGTTATCAATGTCACCCGTTCAGTTTCTAATCCGGCCTACTTTTTAACTTTGACAGACAACTAATGTACCTATTGTTTACTGTGGGCATCCAAATATGAAAGTGTGTGAGAAATTATCATAAGGAAAAACCGTCTATTGTTCCATTTGGAACAACATACGGTTAAACCTTATGATAATTTGATTGCATCTAATCCTAATGTTATTTTCCCGTTGGATAATGGCATAGAAATTCGATATGGTATGTTACTTTCCGGTTTCCTGTAAGTAGGTACTCGATGTTGTGGATTGGATGCTTTGGAAAGTTTGTATTTGTGAATAAAAACGGTCCATGACTGGCTTTGTGTGATTTTTATTTTGAAATCCCACGTTAGTATGGCGGTATCTCTCAAACTTTGGCATAGACCATATGTACCTACTGACGTAAGTCTATAAATGGCTGTGATATAAAAAGTTAAGAGGTTGACTGAAATATATCAGGTGAAATCAAAGATCCTTAATGTCAACCTACAGCATCTTTAAACTAATTTGCATTACGAAATCTTCTTAGCAGTTAATACAGTTTCTCTAGTCGTCATTCAAAGTCCATAACTTTCACTTTTCTCCACACTTGTCATGTGACACTAAGTCAGCAAATGTCAATTAATTACTTTAGAGATACGAAGCAATCGTAATGTCAATGTCTTGATAAAAACAAATGACTGCGTATGATTAAGCTTATCTCAGCCGCTTGAACTGCCTCGATATTTGATTTATCTTAAATCCGTTTTAAAAGACATATTGACTGCAAACTTACTGAGAGATAGGTTATAAATGGATAGGTAAGTCTTAAAAAGCAATAACCATGTATCAATCCTGTAGTTGTTATAATAATTACAATAAATTAATAAAACAATTCGATTAAAATCCATAGCTTTATTAGCACATTATTTAGTATTAAATCTTGTTATGTATTCATAAAATATTCCAGTAGTTTCAACCTTAAGATAATTCTCATAACTTTACAATTCAACTATAATAAATACAAGAAGATTGCACGGATAGGTTTTTTGTCCCATTCGCATAGCGTGTCGATATTTTAATTAACCTCTTGCTATAAGTACTAAATTATCTTTCGACACAAAAACTTTTTTCTTTAGAAACACTTTGATGAAATGACATAAGCGATCTGTATAAGACACGGCATAAAAACAAACAATTACTCTTAACGATAAATTAATATAAGTTTCGTTACCTATTACTTTGTTGTTTAAGTGATATAATCATATTGCAACAGTTCCTTATAATCTCTTACATCATTAGTATTTGTAATACTCCAATTACATTTTATCATTTGTTTTGGTGACTGTAAGCTTCTGAACAATCTAAAACGTCTTCCAAATATAAAAAGGTCAATGGTCTAAGAGTAATGTGTTTTTTTGTATATTTTACTTATTTCAGTGGGGTAATTGAGTAAAACATTTATCAGTAGGAGTGGCTTTTATCTTGACAGTTCAATAACATTCATTGCGTTATTAACGCTGTTGAGCTGAAAAAAATTTCGAACATTATGTTTATGAAGCAATGGATTAGCAAATCAAAATGATTAAGATTATCATTGATAGTATGTTATACAATTAGGGTGCAGGAAAAGTTTCTCTCTATGTCATCCTATGTCAACGGGAGAAAACAAGGTTGGTTTCATAAAGATTTTTTCATTTATTAGTTGATCCATCATAAAACGATTTGTTTATTTACTTCTATTTGCCGAGGTTAAAGAAAAATGTAAAGCTGCTGTAAAATCCCCCTTAATTTTATTTTATTTCAACGGATGACAGCATGATTATGTGTCTTTCAGATTTTTCCATTCACTATTTGATCTACCATAAAACCGAGTGTATTCATTCTATTTGCTGATATTACTGAAACACGTTATTGCTTTTAATCTTATCTTGTTCTCATCCGGAAAGGAGGATGTTCTTTCAAGTTCAACGGTCTTTGTCAGGGTTAGCAACAGTCGGCGGATACCATTATTTACGTTTCAAAGTCTGTTATACACGGTGTTTTGGGAGGGGTGCAAAGCTTGAAAGGGATGAATTTTAGGCAATTTACATTTTGTTTTTTAATATTTAGCTAAACTTGTCTTAGACGAAGTCGGTTCCTTTTTTTTTGTTGAAACTGTAAGGTTTTTCGACTCTCAGGTAGCGCTTTTATTCAATTGGAAAATCGGCTTAGTTACTGAGGACATAAAGTCGTTATTTATTCACACTAGTCAGAATCAGTACCTGAGAAGTCGGGCAACAAAATAAACATAACAACTTTTCCTGGACACTATTAGCAATGAATTGAAAAAAAAATGAGTTTTGTTGTTAAAAACCTCAAAGTTTTCTGTGTAGTAAATGGTCTAAAAATCATCCCTTTTAAGTTTTGCACCCATCTCCTAAACACCCTGTATACAGGAGTTACAATAGGTTATTTGTAATTACTCGTTAAGTGTTCATTCTGTTGAGTTAATAATAATATACGGTTACGGATGTGATTTATGTAGGTACTCATAAACGGTGTGAATTGCTTTTTATAAAGTAACACATTACCTTGTACACATGAATAATTATACCCCGAAGAGTTAGATTGATCGTATTTTTTATATCTTCAATTTTCTGGGCTTGTAATAAATGGCCTCTTTATGTGTATAAGGAGACAGTATCTATTTTAAAAACTGAGTGTGGATTTGACTATCTCATCGGAAGTTGACCAACTCGTATTGTGTTTCAAACGAAGATCTTATCAAGACTATACGATTATTTCTCAAGCAATCAATCTCCCAACCTAGTGTAGAATCCCACGCCTTACTTCGATTTAATTTCCGCTGATTTAAAAACAAAATATAAACTCTTAAGGTAATAGTAAAAGTTCGCGTTTAGTTTCAGTTGAAATATACACGCGTCGCACACACTTCGTTAGTTAATATAAAACCTGTGCATGTGTGTGTATGTGTACCTTCGACCACCTACGTATTATACGTCACAGAACAATAAAAATATTGTATTCAATGAACAGATTTCTTTATGCACTGTTAATGCCTATGCGAACTGTTCAAATTCGCCTGTTGTAAGCAAAATGGGAATTCAAATTATTGATAAACATTATCGACAATAGTAAATTTGTATATCTTGGCTAAGTATTTAGGTACATTGGGTTTCCAAATAATGGAATTCCCCGCTATATCAAGATATGAATTTAATTTCTCATGTTTTACCTTTATTGTTTCATATTTCAGTGAGCGATAAGGCCTTATCGACCTAACAAATGCGCTTTACTATCAAACTATGTTCACGATAGCAGTGACTATCAAGTACCTACCCTTATATCCGTTTCGTCGGCGTCAGATTGACCTAGTTCGAAAACAATGCACTGCGAGTTGGTTTAACGCAACTCTGAGTATTTGAATACCTTTGTGTCTGTTGCAAAAGTCGATCACTTAGATTGACAATAAGTACCAATTACGTGACTGTGTCTACTCAAGTAATCGTTATGTCATTTACTTGTATTTGTACTGAATTTTATTGAGTTTATGGCCAGTGCAAAGTAACTTGTAATGATGTAATCATGTTTATTTGAAACTTTTAGATTAGCGAATCTGTTTGCATCCATTTGTATTGGAGCCAAATAGCTAATGAATTCCCTTAAACACCTATTCGCTTATTAGAGCAAAATATTAATCAGGCAATTAAAACCAGCAATTTGATGTAACCACATAATTGACGAGACAAATTAATTTGTTGTGTTGACTCGTATGCTGCGAGCCGTCTGTACAATTTACTCTATGGCCACATAGGCATCACGTGTCGGGTCATATCACACTTGAGACGCGTGCGGCTACGTACAGTTAACCACATACACTAGTGCTGCAAAAACATGCTACTACTACGAAATAAAGGCGTTGTCAAAGTCGAATTGGTACCATGTACGTGTAGCTCACTGTACCGATGTGTGTCGGTTTGATTGCTTCACTGTGTGTCGTGTGAGTTGGGTTTCAGTAATTAACTCATATCTTAACAGTGTAGGCAAATGTATTATATATTATGACTCCAGCGTCTGGGATTACTGGGTAATTGTTTAAGTTTTTATTGCAATGAGTTATTCCGATGAGTTATCCGAGTTATTCCGGTCTGATCCCCTGAACCCCCCTCGTCGATCACTTGCTTGTTCTTCTTCTGTTTTAATCTGTCTTATCCACTATAAACTTTCACCTTCCGGTTTCCGACGCTCCTTGGTAACAGTCTGTTTAACGATATCCCTTGTCAGGTTTTAAGTTCATCGGAATAAAGATTATTATAAAATAAATTTATCAGAAACGTGGCGCTTGATTTCTTCAGTGTCCTTACACACACATTTACTTCAGCGTAATAATGGTCATAAAACAAACGGTTTGCGTACTATAATAGTACTTTTCTTCTTTCAACTTATTGATTCAAAAGCGTGACAGTTACAATAGCGAATAACTACGGTACACGTTCAACGGCACGTGTTTTAAAAACAGTAGGTACTAACAAACCTTCGATTATCGGTTTATGTAAGCTGCAAGGAAATGAGAAAACGCCTGAGAAATTAATGTACTTATAGATATCCTATGTACCACTGCATATGGTCTGGTACTTATCTAATTCTAATATTATAAAGCTGAAGAGTTTGTTTGTTGGTTTCGCGCTAATCTCAGAAACTACTGGTTCGAATTGAAAAATTATAAAAATTAGTTTTGTGTTAGATAGTGCATTTATCGAAGAAGGCTATAATAAGCTATATAACATCACGCTACGACCAATGGGAGCGGAGCATAAAATATGAAAAATGTTGCAAAAACGGGAAAAATTATTCCTCTTACGAGCTTCCGTTGCGTACGCTGAGTTACTCAAAAGTCATGAATGACGGAATTTTCCCCTTTAAAAGTTATAAAAACGAGTCCGCTTATATCTATCTTTTAAGCTTGACTCACTTTTACCTTTCAATGTAATCAAATTATTTCTAAAATAATACATTATTTGCGAAAGTGTTTTTATAAACATGATATTAATCCTTATTCAAATAAATACGTTATTTATCACAAGTATTTCATTTTGGACAAAATTGCCCTTTACATCATTTGATTTCAATGAATATCTTAGGAGATATCAGTTTTAAAATAATGGAATATATTTTAGTAAGTTTTTTCCTCATATTAACGCGGGTGAAACCGCGGGACACAGTTAGTATAGCATATTATTAGCCTATAATGTTCCCACTGCTTCGACACAGCCCCTCCTCTACATATTATGAGAGCGAGTGGGCGATAAACCACGCGGGCCCAGTGCTATTTCGTGGATAAATGATTTTATTTTTGTAATTAGGTTTGCACAAACACTTTGACACGTCAATCTTATATTTATTAAACTAGATGAGGTCGGCGTGTCCTATCTGACTACTCTGAGAAGAAGGGCCAAAACAAACTCAGAGGTCATAGTCTCTTTTAAAGTCCAGACATAATCTTGGTCAGGTTATATGAAGACCATGTAGGTCGATGTCTGAGATGGTCTTTTGAGGAAAGAACCACACAGATTGAGAGGACCTGTCCAGTCAGTGCATGCATTTGTCAGAAATCGTGCAGCTCAACTCAAGACTTAAGGAGCTCAACGATTATCAAATGTGTACGAATTTTTGGTTCTAAGACATGCCGAGTTTCCTCATGATGTTTTCCTTCACCGTTCCGAGAGCAATACTCATACTACTACTTATGGTCTTTTAGAACGTGTACGTAGTATGCCTATATAAAATAATATTGAATTTTCAAGGGCATTTTAAACTGGACATTCATACCTACTAGTAGTAGTCGTAAAGATTTCTTGATTTTGTTTTTCTATAGTTCACAGAATTGAACCAGGTTGTGGTTATAAAAGGCTTACAGATCGAAGAACATGTTGAAGTTCAATGTATATGAAGTTTAATTGCTCTGATAAATAGAAATATAGATACTCTACATCTATATTATGTACACCATAAAAATTACAGATATAAATGATGTAGGTAAGTACCCATAAATCAACTAAGTAATCATATACATATATACAATTACCTACTCGGTCTCAATGAGAGGCATCTTATTTCTTCAATAAAATACAATGACCACTTGCATAATGCTCTCTGGTAATATCCCTAAACCCAAAAACAAAAAGACAATTCCGACCAGTACCTACCAGTGCCATTTTAAAGAAGCAGATTAAGGTCATAGATCAAGCGATACGCAACTACGTAAGTAGAAACAGATTGTGTAGGTAGTAGGTACCGTTACGTTTTTCTCGGTAAAATCTACATACGATAAACAGTTGTTATAACACTGGTTTTCCCGAAGGGAAACCACTTTTTGACAAAGGACTTTTTATTTACCAGATGGTTTTGCCCATCTAATAGAAGTAACATAACATGATCAGCCTATAATGTGGAAACCCCACTACTGGGACACAGGCCTCTTCTCGGTGAGAGGGAGTGGGCTGAAATCCACCACGCGGGCCCAGTGCACGTTGGTAGATGTCACATGTCTTCGAATTTTTTGTTCAAAGATATGCCAGTTTCCCCACGATGTTTTCCTTCACCGTTTTGAGAGCAGTGGTGGTGAAATAATTTACACAAAGTAAAGCAACTGTCTGGGTTCAAACCTACAACCATCATTGCTCTACTAATAGAAGTATCTAGTTATAATCCCCCAAGTAGTGCTGAATCTAAGAATAGTTGACCTTATTTCTAATTGTGGGGGTCCTTAGCAGGCGAGGGCTATCTTATCTAAACTCAACTAATAATAAAACGATGAAAAAATGTATTTTCTTTACAAATAGGAAACTCATTCGGCAGATGTTCCGTGTTGTGCTACACATGGCATTGATTCGTGTCAATGACCTTAGATAATATCTTTCCCATACATTATTTAGTTCTCTCCATACATTATCATTAATAGACTTCGTCGAAAAGACGTTCATGGCTGTCATGGAAAGTGTCTTTTGAAAATTGCAATGGAAAATGTTGAAATCATATACATCGTCACTCCAAGGTGCATAATATGACTTATGTCTGTATGTAAATCAGTGAAGGGGACGTTGAACGTCATGACTCATACACTTATTTTCCAGGTAAGTACAGATGATTTCACAATATATAAATACAATAATACAGTAGATAAAATATACAATGTGTAGCTAAGTAAGTAGTTCTTTTTCTTACGTAGGTAAAGACGTATCTCACGAACATAGGTAATATTATATTCGTAAATTGTTTAAGTTTTTCTTCGCCTCGTTTTTATTAATTTGAAATGAGTTTGACTCTAGTCTAGGTCAGAGGTGACAGAGACAAAGTCGACCATGGAGTCAGCTTACCCAGAAGAAGCCTGTTTACTCTTACTTTGAAGAGATTCGGGTTGCATGCGCTTGGAAACACAGACGCAGGTAGAGAGTTCTACCCTTTTGCTGTGCGCATTATACAGGACCTTTGAAAACGCTTAGTGCGAATTGGTGGAATAGTAACTAGGCAGGGATGGTAACTTGCAGTGCGTCTGGATGTCCGAAGGTGGGGCCAGTGGAATGAGGTCGTGGAGTTCTTGGGCTCACTCACCGAAGTACAATACGTAGAAGACCGACAAGCAGGCAACCTTGCGGCGATGTGCCAAGCTCTGAAGCTTGTGCATCCATCAGTTCTACGTCGCCAATGATCCTCTTAGTTCTGCGTTCCTCCGAGTCAAGCGCGGCAAGTTGGTATTTCGCTGAGCCATCCCAAACGTGGCTCCAATACTCCATGCAGGATTGGACTTGCGCTTTGTAAAGGGTTAAAAGCTTCTTATAAAAAGGCACATTATTATACACTACAATGCCCATTTTGAGTGACTCACGAAAATCAATCTTCACGAGAATTTAAATTAAACTACAACATAACACTTCATTATTAGTAAGTACATGTCGTGTGGAACCAAGAAAACTCTTGCAAATAGAGGAAAACTTTCTCGATGTCAACGGTTTTTAATCATTAATGTTTGCATGTACATAATTCCTGATACAAAAGCTGAGTATTCTGAGTAATTCTTAGAGAAAACTTCCCAATTAAAACCTGGTTTATATTATGAACGAAAACACTGTGGGTGTATGGAGTTTGTTTCTGTATGTTTAATTTTGTTACAGTAAATACTTATTGTATTCCAAGTATCGGTCTCATTATTTCAATAAAATCCTTCTAGAAAGAAACTTGGTAGCATCAGTCTGTTTTCAAAACATGTTCCGAAAACTGAATCGTCAAAACAGTCACAATTTGCTTTTGAGTACTTCTTTCTGCAGCCTCTGCTTGCCCGTGTTGCATTCTCATCATCAATCATCAAACACTTACTAAAGTAAATAATTTATTTATTATTTATTACGGTACGCCAACAGATAATATCGATATCTTATCAAAAATTTAAAGAGTAGGTACTAGGTACATAAACTACATTATCCAAATAAAAACCGCGATTAAGGTTTTCAGGTTACAAACAAAATGAGGAACAGTTCGGAAAACTAAACATAAATATAGGAAACCCGTTTTTCACCTTGATTTAAACGCAAGTAATTCACCCACCGACAGACCACCTAGAAATCCTTCAGTTTACGCCTGTTTATATTGCAAATAAACATTGATTCGCGATTTAGGAATCAAAATAAATAAAAAAATGGAACATTCTTGTAGTAAAACGTGCGGGGAACTCACATGTAGAATCACGCGGATGATCCAAAGAAAAACAAAGGAGGTTTCAATAAGTGTGGTAGGTCAAAGATCAAAAGAGGTGGTCCCGATTTACAATATTTGTGTATGGCTAAGCCTTGTCCTAAATTCTCGAGAGACCTTGCTAGAATAACATAACTTACCATACCATAATCAGCCTATATTGTTCCCACCGCTGGGGGAAAATTCGCTCTTTTTATCACTCTGTCCTTAAGGAGCTGTTTCTAAAACTTGCGTTTTTTGTGTTTAAGTCCTGTTATCCCCTTAACCAATCACTTGTCAACGGTACATCAGCTGAAACAGTGCTTTTGTAAATATGGCAGTTGCCACTCTCGAGTTCGAAGGTATTGCAGCATGAAGTTGCCATCATAACAAAACTATGCTAAAAGTTCGATAAACCGTAATGAGACTATACCTTTGTTACAATACAAACATCCCCGCATTGTCCATATTGTAATCATTGTCTGTCTATCTATAAAGATAGTGCTATTGCAAATAATTACGAGAAACAATGTATCTATATTATGTACACCATAAAAATAACAGATATAAGTGAGGTATGACGTAGGTAAGTACCCATAAATCAACTAAGTAATCATCGGTCTCAATGAGAGGCATCTTATTTCCTCAATAAAATACAATGACCACTTGCATAATGCTCTCTGGTAATATCCCTAAACCCAAAAACAAAAAGACAATTCCGACCAGTACCTACCAGTGCCATTTTAAAGAAGCAGATTAAGGTCATAGATCAAGCGATACGCAACTACGTAAGTAGCAACGGATTGTGTATGTAGTAGGTACCGTTACGTTTTTCTCGGTAAAATCTACATACGATAAACAGTTGGTATAACTCTGGTTTTCCCGAAGAGAAACCACTTTTTGACAAAGGACTTTTTATTTACCAGATGGTTTTGCCCATTTAATAGAAGTAACATAACATGATCAGCCTATAATGTGGAAACCCCACTACTGGGACACAGGCCTCTTCTCGGTGAGAGGGAGTGGGCTGAAATCCACCATGCGGGTCCAGTACAGGTTGGTAGATGTCACATGTCTTCGAACTTGTTCTAACACATGCCAGTTTCCCCACGATGTTTTCCTTCACCGTTTTGAGAGCAGTGGTGGTGAAATAATTTACACAAAGTAAAGCAACTATCTGGGTTCAAACCTACAACCATCATTGCTCTACTAATAGAAGTATCTAGTTATAATCCCCCAAGTAGTGCTGAATCTAAGAATAGTTGACCTTATTTCTATTTGTGGGAGTCCTAAGCAGGCGAGGGCTATCTTATCTAAACTCAACTAATAATAAAACGATGAAAAAGTATATTTTCTTTACAAATAGGAAGCTCATTCGGCAGATGTTCCGTATTGTGCTACACATGGCATTGATTCGTGTCAATGACCTTAGATAATATCTTTCCCATAGGTACTATTTAGTTCTCTCCATACATTATCATTAATAGACTTCGTCGAAAAGACGTTCATGGCTGTCATGGAAAGTGTCTTTTGAAAATTGCAATGGAAAATGTTGAAATCATATACATCGTCACTCCAAGGTGCATAATATGACTTATTATGTCTGTATATAAATCAGCGAAGGGGGACGTTGAACGTCATGACTCATACACGTATTTTCCAGGTAAGTACAGATGATTTCACAATACATATATAAATACAATAATACAGTAGATAAAATATACAATGTGTAGCTAAGTAAGTAGTTCTTTTTCTTACGTAGGTAAAGACGTATCTCACGAACATAGGTAATATTATAGGTTCGCGCGTAGCAGTAATGAAGTGAAAGTGACTCTTTTTAAGTCTTACTGCCAAACACTTTACACGTGCAGCCTGTGGGTTAATTACACACTTGGCGCATACAGCGCCCTGCGTGTTCAATACAACAACGCGTTTAGGGTGCTGCTGGGGCTGCCACGATTCTGCAGTGCTTCGACTATGTTCGCAGAAGCGCGCACTGATGGGTTTCATGCTCTTATAAGGAAGCAGTGTGCGTCGCTGCTGAGTCGTGTTAGGTCCAGTAGCAACAGTATGATAGGCGTGTTCGTGGACAGGTGGGACTCTCCACTGCTGCGCCACTGGATACGTTTGCATACTGCACTGTGAGCAGTGGACAGTTTCCTCCTGGTCTTAATGTGTGTAACTGTCTTATTGTTTTGTGTTTTTTATCTGCTTTTATTTTTGTGTGTGTTGTTTTATTTTGATCTTATATGTGTGTGTTACAATATGGATATTAATCTGAAATAAATGTTTATTATTATTATATTATTATTATTATATTCGTAAATTGTTTAAGTTTTTCTTCGCCTTGTTTTTTTTAATTTGAAATGGGTTTGACTATAGTCTAGGTCAGAGGTGACAGAGACAAAGTCGACCATGGAGTGAGCTTACCCAAAAGAAGCCTGTTTACTCTTACTTTGAAGAGATTTGGGTTGTATGCGCTCGGAAACACAGACGCAGGTAGAGATTTCTTACTCTTTTGCTGTGCGCATTATAAAAGAAATTTGAAAACGCTTAGTGCGAATTGGTGGAATAGTGACTAGGCAGGGATGGTAACTTGCAGTGCATCTGGATGTCCGACGGTGGGGCCAGTGGAATGAGGTCGTGGAGTTCTTGGGGACACTCACCGAAGTACAATATGTAGAAGACCGACAAGCAGGCAACCTTGCGGCGATCCACCAGTTCTACGTCGCCAGTGAGCCTCTTATTTCTGCGTTCCTCCGAGTCAAGCGCGGCAAGTTGGTATTTCGCTGAGCCATCCCAAACATGGCTCCAATACTCTATGCAGGATCGGACTTGCGCTTTGTAAAGGGTTAAAGGCTCCTTATAAAAAGGCACATTATGCATTATTACTTCAATGCCCATTTTGAGTGACTCACGAAAATCAATCTTCACGAGAATTTAAATTAAACTACAACATAACACTTAATTATTAGTAAGTACATGTCGTGTGGAACCAAGAAAACTCTTGCAAATAGAGGAAAACTTAACCATTAATGTAAGTATGCATGTACATAATTCCTGATACAAAAGCTGAGTATTCTGAGTAATTCTTAGAGAAAACTTCCCAATTAAAACCTGGTTTATATTATGAACGAAAACACTGTGGGTGTATGAAGTTTGTTTCTGTATGTTTAATTTTGTTACAGTAAATACCTATTGTATTCCAAGTATCTGTCTCATTATTTCAATAAAATCCTTCTAGAAAGAAACTTGGTAGCAATCAGTCTGTTTTCAAAACATGTTCCGAAAACTGAATCGTCAAAATGGTCACAATTTGCTTTTGACTACTTCTTTCTGCAGCCTCTGCTTCCCCCGTGTTGCATTCTCATCATCAATCATTTACTAAAGTAAATAATATATTTATTTTTTATTACGGTACACCAACAGATAATATCGATTTCTTATCAAAAATTTAAAGAGTAGGTACTAAGTACAGACGCCAACACATCAAGCTACCCGAAACTGTCAAATTTTCAATCAACTTTGAACCTTATGCTTTAGCGATAATGTTGAAAATCTATTAAAGAAATTTGACATATTAAAGTAACTTGATGTGCTGGCGTCTGTACATGAACTACATTATCCAAATAAAAACCGCGATTAAAGTTTTCAGGCTACAAACAGTTCGGAAAACTAAACATAAATATAGGAAACCCGTTATTCACCTTGATTTAAATGCAAGTAAATTATCCACCGACAGGCCACCTAGAAATCCTTCAGTTTACGCCTGTTTATATTGCACATAAACATTGATTCGCGATTTAGGAATCAAAATAAATAAAAAAATGGAACATTCTTGTAGTAAAACGTGCGGGGAACTCACATGTAGAATCACGCGGATGATCCAAAGAAAAATAAAGGAAGTTTCAATAAGTGTGGTAGGTCAAAGATCAAAAGAGGTGGTCCCGATTTACAATACTTGTGTATGGCTAAGCCTTATCCTAAATTCTCGAGAGACCTTGCTAGAATAACATAACTTACCATACCATAATCAGCCTATATTGTTCCCACCGCTGGGGGAAAATTCGCTCTTTTTATCACTCTGTCCTTAAGGGGGAAGCGCTAAGGTAGCCCGCAAAATTCAAATTTTCTTACGTTTATTACAATTTCCTGGTCAGTATTAAGTTGTACGTCAATCAAAATATGATTCGCGGCCGTAACAAATATGTATTTACAGAATTATAATCATTAAAGTCATCAACACAACTCTCTAAGACCACGTAACTCCAAAGAATGATGATTTCATGAAACAGTTATTCTTTGGACTTACGTGGTCTTAGAGATTTGTGTTGATGACTTCAATGATTATAATTCTGTAAATACATATTTGTTACGGCCGCGAATCATATATTAATCAACGTACAACTTAATACTGACCAGCAATTTGCAAAAAACCTAAAAAAAATTGAATTTCACGGGCTACCCTGGCGCTTTTGCCTTAAGGTGACTACATGACCTAAAGCGCGGTCACTGTCGGACTGCATAGAAAAGAAAGAGAAGCGCGATGACACAACGCTGGTAATTTATTGCAAAATATCTACATATTTACAAAAAATCTATTGTTCGGACAAAAAAATTAAAACACTAGTGCTTTAGTATGTTGCTTGTAGAATAATCTGACAAAAAACCAGAATGATTGTATGTAAGTACATATATTAGTATGGTTTTTATTGTAAAAAGAAAGTTTTTAGAGATTTTCTCATGACCTTTTTATCGTATCAAATTAGTTGTATTATGTTTTCAACACACTATCTACCTAGCATATATCCTGAAGAGTATCATATATTTTTCTGATTTTGTTTACTGTAGTCGATCATATACTTTTATTGCTTCTAAAACTTGCGTTTTTTGCGTTTAGGTCCTGTTATCCCCTTAACCAATCACTTGTCAACGGTACATCAGCTGAAACAGTGCTTTTGTAAACATGGCAACTGCCACTCTCGAATTCGAAGGTATTGCAGCAAGAAGTTGCCATCATAACAAAACTATGCTAAAAGTTCGATAAACCGTAATGAGACTATACCTTTGTTACAATACAAACATCCCCGCATTGTCCATATCGTAATCATTGTCTGTCTATCTATAAAGATAGTGCTATTGCAAATAATTACGAGAAACAATGTATCTATAAATAGACGAGATATTAGATCAAAAAGATATTACTTGCGATAGTATTTCAAAAGGTTTTAGGACACTCGATATTATTGCATTAGGTGAAAGTGTTTTAAGGATAACTTATTCAGATAAGGTTGGGGAATTTTATTAAATATTATATAAAGTCGCCATTTGTCACGCGGTAATAAAAGTATTAGAGTATTTCGAGTAATCTTATTGTAGTTGTGTCATAACTTATGGCTGCTGATAAACCGCTTATTGTATAATTTCTGATTCACGGAATAATCTAGAGAGATGATTCAGGTAGTCATATCACGAGTTTGTTGATAACAGCCGAATGCATTTTCCTTCGTTTCTATTATCTTCGATTTGTTATACCTATCTATATAAACACCGTGTTCCGGACGATATACATAAACTTCGACCAGATGTTCAGACCATGGAAATAAGCATTTTTCATTATGGACATTTTTTATTTCATGTTTTTTTTTTCATATAAACTAAATACTTTGACGTCAATCACCCGATATGCATGCCTCTTTATCCGAATTGGCAACGTCGTATTTTCATTCATAAGATTTGACGGGCTCAAACTTGTCAAAACTAAGTTAAGACCCTTTCTTACTGCATAGCACAATTAAATTTGATTAAATGAAATTACAAATATCTTTGTAACGAAGCCTTTTTAAAATACTACTACCTTTGTTAGATTTGATTTGTAAAAGTTATATGTAGAAGCGTTTGCCAAAATTTATGCATAACGTAAAGAACACGGTGTATATAAAATTCAAAGTCCTGACTGACTGATATATCAACGCACAGCCTAAACCGCTGATCCTAGATACATGAAATTTGGAGGGTGTGTTCTTTGTGAAAAGTAGATATCTAAGAAAGGGTTTTTCGAAATTCCACCCCTAAGAGGGTGAATGGGGGGAGGATGAAATTTCACGCGGACGAAGTCGTGGGCAGAACCTAGTTGCTAAATATATACCACTTTCCACTTGGCTACTCGTGTAAACCTCGTTATAGACAAAAGGCTTTGAAATATTAGATGAATCAACTCTGTATTGTCGAAGTCTCATATTGAATTTAAACTACCTAAAGTGACTTTTCTTAATCATTAGAAGCTAATTTTATACTCGTAAAGTTACTTACAAACATTTCGGAAAACTAACGATTGCGACATATTTTTTCCTTGTTTGAAAAAAAAACCCAGTTCTTCGAAACAATTCAATACAAACCTTCGTATTTTTTATCAAATCGCGATAAAGTTGGGCAGATATTATCGTCGAAATGAATACTTAAAACATTGCTATCAGTTCCGCGAGAGTGGCCTGGGAGCTCATGTGATGCGATAATCACTCATCCTCAAACACAACATCATGCGTGTAATCCCCGAAGGGTTAAGCAGAGGTGTACCTATAGTACCCCCACATTTCGCCAGTTTTGTTTGAGTCCCATCAAGTCTCATATAGTAGGGGGCGACCCTGTTGCATTGCATCAACCAGTCACATATGCGGACTCCGGGATGCTACAAAAAAAATCCTGATAGAAAAACCCATTAACACTTTACCCGACCTGGGGACCAAACCCAGGACCAGCTCTCAGCTTCTGCTCAGCAGTAGCGCTTACGACCACTAGACCAACGAGGTGTATCCTCAAAGTACAGGCGCCAGCACATCAAGCTGCAACAATCTGTCAAATTTCTTCAATAGATTTTCAATTTTATTGCTGAAGCATAAGGTTCAAAGTTGATTGGGAAAATTTGACAGTTTCGGGTAGCTTGATGTGCTGGCGTCTGTACAACGAAAAGCGACTTCAATTCATAATATGGATAGATACTATCTCGTACCATTTCGACGTGTGTGTAATACCGCAGCACCCGAATCGCGTAACACTATCAATGTCAGTCTGAATGATTTTGAAAGTTATTGCTAATCCATTGCTTTAAATGTTCGAAAAATTTGTCAGCTCAATAACATAAATAACGCAGTGAATATTGTTGATCTGTCAAAAGTGATAGTGTGTTACGCAATTAGTATGAACGTAAACGAAGCAAAAAGAAGCATGAAAGGATCGTAGCAGGTGGCGTTTTGTAGTTTCTGTCTATCCCCATGGGAAGAAGGCATGAGTTCGTGTATGTTTATGTGTGTGTATACCATTTTGAAACAAAAGCCTATCTATTAACGGTACTTTAAGACTTACAATTCTGCAAACTATCCGTTTCCAAGTAAAATTGTCGTGCCCAATTACATGCATATAAGTTAGTACTTGCGAGTAGGCGACAGTGAGGTTTCGCCTTGGCACCGTTAGGCTAGCTATTTCACAGCTGTGCCTTCCCGCTCTTTGTAGCACTCATAATGATGGGTTTAGAATTGCTAATAAGCAAGAACTGATGGTTCTACCGAGGTTTCAGGTATGGAATCAACGAACATGGTGATTATGATCGAAGCAGGCCTAAGTTTTCCGAGACATTCCAAGTTACATTCTACAAGTGAGTTAAACATAGACAAATTGCAATAGTTTCAGCACATTTTGCTAAGTAAACCCGTATAAAGAAGAAACGTGTTTGGCTATTGCAAATTGCGTGAGATGACAATCTGCTAAATTCAAATAAATGACTTATCGATCAACAAGGAAGTACAAATCGCAGAATATATTATTATATGTACAATGTTAGATGTATTTTTGGCAATCAGGAAGTCCAGTAAAAGAATGGTTCTGTTTACAGAACAATGTGAACAGTTCTAATATTAGCAAACAGTTCAAGAACGGTCTTAAATATTTTCTAAATGTCACCGACATTCATTAAGGTGTGTTTAGAGGTTAAACGGCTGTATATTCAAGTTTTTATCAGACAAAGACTGGCTGTTAAGCCATGTGATTTATTCGTGATCAATTCGACGCGCCTGGCCATTGTCTTTTATTAATTTGTTACTCACAATGCCTGTTAACTGATTTATTTATAAAACATAAAAAAATTTAATAGAGAGATTTCGAGAATGATTGATGTAGTATTTTTTTTAACTAAGTTTATAAAATGTAAATCATATTTTCATTCACAAAACAGGATAACGTAAGCGACTAAGTTTTCATCGTATTTTAAATTAAAATACAGAACAAAACAAATACCTATTAAAATCTAAAATGATTTCCGCAAACAAAAACAGTTTGTGGCTACAAAAATTACATGCCAAAACGGTTAGTGTGGGAGCAACTCAACGTGGCCTTTCATAACAGCCGGCATGACTAACTCGCGTGATTGCAGAACCGTCTGGCCCCAATTCTTGGCTGAACTTGACATCCATCAAGTAGGTTTGATTCGGCCCTTAAATGATGTATGGAAAGAGCACAATAATTAATAGACATAAAATGACCAACTTCCAATGTTTGGACATGAATTCTGACAGAAGTTGCAATGTCACAACATTTGTAACCGACTCCAAAAAAAGTGGAGGCTCTGTTTTTTGTGCGTTTATTTTATTTTATTGGTCTCCATCTGTCGACCTACTGTTCTCTTGACCCTTTGATCTATATTTCCAGACAAAGGATAGGATAATCTAACCAGATGTGATGTGGGTGTTTATACTAAAATAGCTCCTGAATTGGGTTTGTTAGTGACGCGAGACCTAAATTTTGAAGTATGCTTTATGTAAAGTAAGCCATCACGATTATGATAAAAAAGTATTTATAGGTTTTAGTTACAAAGTTTAGAACCTAGCCTTAATTATAGCATTATTTAATGTAGGTACTTTCAATAAATATAAGTATCAAAATTTGGTCCTTAATTTCTGTGTTTACTCACAATCTAGATTTGTAGCTGTATCTTAAAAATCCGCAACATTCGCTTAAAGATTCGTAAAGCTCATTGTTAGTATAGAACCTTCAGTTTGAGGTCTTAAAAATGCAATAAAAACGAGTACGTGTGGGAATTTATAGTCAAACTGTTTAACAAAGTTCATGATGACGTCATCAAGACAGGTCTATAAAATAACATATAAAATAAATGACTCTTGACTTACAATAATCTATTAAATTTTATAGTTGTCAACTTCGAAGGTAAATGAAAGGATAAAGGAACCGATGAAGTCACAAGATTGATATAGGGCATGATGAAGAAATAAATTTAGGTCACTATCTCATGGTGACATCAAACTGACAACCTTCAGATCATGTATTTGCTATCAAACTGATACTTGCCCAGATACTCGTAGCTATCATCTGCATAGCCTTTTCCTTGCCCTGATAGCTAATGATATCAAAACGATTATTATAGTCTTTGCTCTTGCATTTTGTACGTACGACGCCATATCAAGCTATACATTTTCAGTATAAGCTAACTTCTCATTGTACGAAAAGCCTATACAATGGGAGGTCAACCAAAACTGGAAACATACAGCTTGATATGTCGCCGTGTGTACTATCAAGCGTAAATGCTCATTTTTAATGCACGCCAGAATATTTTGAGTAGGAATGATTACTTATTTAGCTAAGCCAATAGTATTCTCTGCTTTGCATTGTGTAGTATTGCTGTGTCTACATAAAGAAGGCACCTAAACTTTACGATAAACTTAGGTAGGTATCGGAATAATAAAGCTTGCTGCAAACAAGATCTTCGGAAGCCTTCGGTTAGTCTCGTAACATCATAGAGTACATAAACTGTCAGCATGTTTATTGAATGACTTAAAATTTCGCAATTTGTGCCAAATACTTGTATGATAGGCAAACGTAGGTAATCTAGTTTATCGTCTGATGAAGATTGATGGCTTGAAATCATTCCGTCTATAAAAAGATGCTCTTATAAGATGTTGTAAGTGCCATACTACGTGTTAGTATTGCATGGAATGCATACAGTATTATAGAGTGCCCCAATTTACGTCCCCTTCAAATAAAAAAAATCAATACATAAGTATAGAGAGAGAGAGAGAGAGAAAGGGAACGAAAAAGAGGGAGAAGTGAACTTTACAAGTTCTCGAAACATTAATTGCCAGAATTGATATACGACTAGCAGTATACAGGCACTCAGCTCATAAACATTCAAAGAAATAAGCACAAAGTACAAATATTCTTTAATAATAATAACTAATAATAATATGTATATAGACCGCTTGTATAGCAACATCCATAAAAATAAAAGGCACAAGTAAAGAATAGAAAGAATTGTCAGAATAAGTCACGCGCAGAACAATTATTGTATTCTGACTCCGTCTGCGCATGCATTAAAATAATATAAAAATAATGAAAGAAATAATTGTAAAACTCAGCCATAAAATTGTAACTATAAGTTGGTTTTGAACTCAATTGAAAGTTGAAACGTTCTCCTTTCAACAACGATACGGGCGTAACACTACAAAAATTTAAATGAACCTCAATTATCATTAAAAGCTCCGAAAAGGTGATTCACGAAAATAAGAAACTTGTCTATAGAGTTCATATTTTTTGTACCATATTATTGCCTAATTAATGTCTCAGTGTGAATCCAAGCGTATCCACGAAACCGGGTTTTTCTCAAAACCAAACGTATGGTGACAAGTTTTCCCAAAACTGTACATAATATTATGGTGTAAAGCGTCTGAATCAACCATTACCCAGCAATGTGTCATCGAAGTGACTAAAACTGAAACTTAACACAATCCTCATTTGATACTCTTTACTGAAAAATCAGCGTATATTTTTAGTAGAACAACTCATTACCCCATGTGGCTAACTGGGTCGTCTGAGGTGAATCACTCTCTATCTCTATGGCTAACCTGTCTTGTTTACATTGCCGGATTACTTCAAAATCATTGCGGTAGTTAGATGCAAAGTGTGCTCGATCCTCGTTCTAATTGTTTGAAGAATTGAATTTATCTACGAATGAAAGAGAATTTGGTTTCATTTGTTTTCATTTCTCTTTTTGAATGAATATAATGCTTAACCGGTTGTATGCCGTAATTACAGAAAACAATTAAAAATCATTGTGTCTCGCGTAGTACGCTCCCGGCATACAAGGGGTTAAGGCTCCTTTCTAACGCGAATTAACTTAGCATGTCAGAAAAATAAAACCACCATTTTTCGGTCAGATCTTATCTAAAGCGGTGTCGAACTACTGCTTTGAGGTTAAGCCAGCTCTCTCTAAAAGTCTTTAAATATTCTTTTAACAGATGTTTCTTGAACAAATTCAGTGACCTCATTTCTTGAGAACATCTTCACAGTTGCAGGCGGAAGCTTCGTACAATGAGACGTAGGGGCTAGTGTAATTTGAACTTTACAGCGATCATGTTACAGACGGAAGTTGCTTATCAATTTAAACAAAGTACAAGAAAAAGTTGAAGTAAACTTTAGTCACCAGTCACGACTTCAGAGCCTGTTAACCGCTTTAAGAGTCAGACGTATTTCACAATGATTAATGTTTAAATAATTATTTTTTTTTAATATAACCTAACCATGTCAATAATTTTTCAGTAAAAAGTAAAATACAATGAAAATTAAAATTACGCAACAATTTCGTAACTGAACTATGTGGTTTCCTTTGTGTTCTTACGTAACCTCAATTGCTCGAGAGTTACGCAAGTAAAATTACACTTACACAAAACGTTTGAAAAAAAAAACGATAGAAAGTAAGACACTCCTTAAAAGCAAAATGGAGGAGTTGATACAAAAACCAGTTTTCTAATTGATCCGTTTTCACTCTAAATATTATTGCACTGTTGGATTTTCAACTCTTTGCCCTGAGCCTAGCGTTGAAAACTCAAAAGCGTGCTTTTATTTAGACATTTAGGTATGGCCTAGTTTTAATATAGTTTTATTTTGACTTTACTTTTATCTTTTCTCTTTACCATCGCCAATTTCGATCTGTCATTCAATCATTTTACTGACCGGTTTGTCCATAAGTTGTACATCGACACTGAACTAATGAAAGTATCATCAAACTTTCATCGGTTGATTCCTGGGTCAATATCCCTTTATAAACATAAAGGGGGGGGGGGGTATTTTTTTTGGGCTTTTTCTTTATTTTTTATTTATCTTGAAACGTTTCCATGCCACCATCAAACGATGGTGGCATGGAAACGTTTCAAGATAAATAAATAGAGGAATATTTCAGGTAGAGCAATGGCTTTCTCTGAAACGGGTATCTATATCTTTTTAGGTATGTCTAACAGTTATAATATCTATGCTTCTACTAACACTAGCCAACAATTAAATGTAGTGCCTAAACATAAGTGCACTATTAAGCCTTGTACGGGCTAAGCGTTACAATCTACGCGCAGTCGGTTACACGACCAAAACAAGAACGATAATCCGTACCTGCAGGTACGGACTATCGTTCCTGTGTTCTCGTTTTAGTCGCGTAACCGACCACACGTACACTGGAACGCTTAGTCCGTACAAGGCTTAATAGTGCACTTATGTTTAGGCACTGCATTTAGCATTTGGCTTTAGATTTTCACGCCGAGAGTTGAAAATCTTACGTGCAATAATATTAATTTAGGTTACATTTAGGTTTCCCCTAGTGTTAAAGAAAATGACTAATTAGTGGCGTATAGTGGCTTTTTAGTATTATGTATAGTCAATGATCTGCACTCCAATTGCAAAACACAATAATTCCTATTCCATTGCTTCATGCATCAATGCAGTTGTTGAATTGTCAAAATGAAAAACATTACAATGGTTAGTGTGTTACGCAATAATCCCATAGGTCCACCTTATGAATTACTACAACGAACAAAAGTTTGATAAAGTGGTCACAATCACCACACCATGTTTCGCAAACGGATCGCAGTAATTCGTATCTGCGGACCACACAACTATTACATTTATATGTTCTCATTAACTCTTAAACTTTTAACCCCAAAAGTGAATGATACAAATCTCAGAGTAACTGGATATTTCTAGTAGTTCTTATTACATGTAAAGATAATTATGAGCAACGTTTTATTTTATATCTATTTTAATTATCAGGAAGTCACGTTTAGAGCTGACTGATATTGAGTATTATATTTTTTGTACACATTCAAGATCTAAGGACCTGACGGCGCAGTAAGTGGCACCATCTACAGTGATTCAAAGTCAATAAAATAACTAAAGAGATTCAGTTATTTTACTTCTGACTTTGAATCACTGCTGGACATAGATAAAATCATATTAGGTTTTTTTTTATTTATACATTCTAAATATTAGACCTAAATGATAAAGTATTTTGAAAGAATAAATACATTACAGCTACACACACTCCTGAAAAATCACGAAACGTGATCAATTTGAACGTGCATGTTTCGATATCGTGTAAATATCAAATCAGGCACCTATCTAAATATCTCCTTGAACTTTAAATCTGCATTATGACTTTCAACTCACACATATCATAATAAACTGTGTATAAAGTGTATGCACCTTGCTAACCATTAAAACTACGTATACACTTAAATGTAAAACCGTTTCAAAGGTGAATCCAACCTTCAATTATTTAAAAGAATAGGGCCTTTTTGAAAATGATGTAAAATATCATGCAGTAATGCCTGATCAAAGATATACATATTATGACAATTGTACCACACGATGGACAAATCATATCGATTGACAATAATTATAACGCCCGAGTACGCGTCTCCTATTTAAGGAAATTTCTCGCTGACTGACACACACACAACACACACTCTTCACGTGACCAGAGGGCTGGGTCGTTCTTTGGCCTAACAATTAGCATTGTAATTCAACGTGGCCTGCCAGTCTTCTGGGTACGTTTCCGGATGACAGCGATACTTTGACGCCTGAGTGTCCTTTGTTTTTGTATTTATTTGTATAGTAAGTTAGTTCATTTAATTTACTATCTAGTGTAAATATGTGGTTATTTCTTAACAAAAAAAAAAAAAAATCGGTTGTCTGTAAAGTCGGTTTACTGACGATAGTTGAACGTGACAACGTCATAAGAAAATACTGATGGAATAGTTGCATTGCATTTGTTAATATTCGCTTGCACGAGGTAACGCTACATGAGTCATGGTTTTTCGTGAGTGCAGCCAGCTTCATCGATTTATTAGACGTTGTCACATCAAAAAATGAATATATTAACTCCTTAGTAAATATTAACAACAGCGCATGCCAAAAGCATTGGTAAAAGGCAAAGGTGTGATGATGATGCATCGACGAGCACCTATGAGTCAATGTTTTGAGTTCTGAGTCGTATTTATGCAATCAACACAATCAGGCTTATGTGGGTTCTGTAGTCTGTACACCCTGCATAAGTAAGTACCTTAACCTACTTTAAACAACTCACTTTCACTTCATTTGACACACAATACTTTCATTATTTAAAACTCTTTGACAACCAATACGTTTACCTTCAAATCTAACATGTTATAAACAACTTTATCTACAAGTGTTAAAGTCGGTTTTCAGCTGGCTTAATGACTGTGCCATGTTTATAATTCGCTTTCTCGTAAGTGTCAGTAAAGACATAAACAATAATTATGTTATGTCACGTTATGTACTTGAAAATTTCTGATTGAATGATACAGTGACATTTAACTTTTGACCTCTACCTTTAGAGAAACATTATCATATATCATATTACATTTAGGTATGACGTAAAAATAAACTCCAATTGATGTTGTCACGCAAAACGGACATTAGTTCTTGTAGAATATTTATGTGACAAAAATGGATGGCAATGTTTTGGTATTTTTAGAGGTTTCATAAATTACAAAGCAAGGTGAAAGCTTGCATCTTACAGTGTGAAGTTTCGCTTTGCTTATGAAAATTTACGGTGGTTTTCTATTGCGGTCACTTTTATCGGAACGTGTTGTTATGCGGCACTGCGACTAATTAACCGTAAAATGTTTGATTGTAATTTGCTATTTCTTCACGTATCGTAATGTTTACAGTTCGTACAGAATATTTACTTTGCTTTGTTTAAAAACGAAGCTATAATTATTTTACACCCTTCTCACACTTTTTTAAACAATTTTGTATAAACCTTAATCTATGTACCTATATTCAAACTTATTTTTACACGTAGCTTTGCACGTATGGTGGTCGAATATTATCCTACGGGAACCTACCATCGAGATAAAAATAATCTTATGTCCCAATAGTCATAATAGTCTAAATTAGAGTTGCCGCGAATAGTGTTCATAGCGAATAGTCGAATACCGATTAATCGCCATTCACTTTGGCGAATAGTCGAATAACTCGACATTACTATTCGACATAAAAAAAAACATTAAACACATTAAAAATATTTCTAATTTCTTCTAAGGTTGTGAGAAAAGAAAACAACAAAGTTAAAGAAATCTGTTTCATGTTATACATACCTACATATATGTAGTAAATTTAATTTTCCATTTTTAAATGCTGGCAACCCTTTTCTTGTACAAGTCTTTCTCTTTAGTTTACGGGGAATTATTATTATTATTATTGAAGAGCAACCCAAGAATGCCACTGCTGAAGAAATCGCCAACTACATCGCATTAGCAAAGGCTGACAGAAAAATAAACCCATATGAATGGTGGGCTTTGAGTACCAATAAGAATAGATTTCCTATTTTAAGTAAGCTTGCTAAACGATACTTAATCACACCAGCAAGCTCTGTTTATTCAGAAAGACTATTTTCCGAGGCAGGTTTAATTTACGAGGAAAAACGAAACCGACTTGCTCCAGAACGTGCAGAAAAAATTGTTTTTTTGCACCACAATCTGCCTCTGTTGGATTTTAAATATTAATTAAAAAGCCTTACTAATTTAATTTCATGAATATGATAGGCACAGGCACATATTACAGATAATAATAGATATTGTGTATTGTTTTATTAAGGAAAATAATTTAAAAAATGATTATTTTTAACTCATTAGTTCTTTTGTTCGTTAAAAGTTTATTTTCGACGACTATTCGCCGAATGCCGAATAATACTAGCCATTATTCGGTATTCGACGAATATCAAAAAAATGACGAGTAATGCCGAATACCGAATAATAGCGAGTATTCGCGGCAACTCTAGTCTAAATATGTGTCAAGTTTTATCGAAATCCGTTCAGGCGTGAAAAGATAAGAGACAGACAGAGTTACTTTCGCATTTATAATATAAGTATGGAATACATATCTTTACGATATGTAAATTATACTAGTAAACAAAACATACGAAGGATTCACAAGAAATTTTACTAACATGAACCGCGATTATTCATCCTAGTTCTTAGACCATAACATTATGTAATAGATGAATCGGAATCGTTAGTAAACAGACCCACCGGTAGTATTGATGAATCAGAGCCAAACGTTTACGTCGGTCTAATTTATTAGTCGTAAATAACTTGTTAAGCCGTTGGTCCCGGCTATAATTCGTGGATCTTTGACAGTCGTTACGGGTCGTCAGAAGCCCGAAAACCTGACAACCAGTCTTACCAAAGGGTATCGTATTACCCAGGAACTGGGTTGTGTAGGTCAGATAGGTAGTCGCTCCATGTAAAATACTGGTATTCAGCTGCATCCGGTCAGACTGGAAGCCGATACCGACATAACTATGTCGGTATCGGCTTCCAGTCTGACCGGATGAAGATGTAACTTACATCATCATCCGCCTAGCCTTTACCAGTTGGTAAAGGCTAGGCGGATGATGATGTAAGTTACATCTTCATCCGTCTTATTATTATTGTATAATGCCATTTTACGACTCAGAATTGGTAGCTCGCTTCCTGTGGGTTTTCAAGAGTGTGCTAGTTTTAACCGTAGGAGTCATCATCATCTGGTTGCCCTTATTTCAATTTATTTGAGGTCGGTGCACCATATCTTCTTTTTCCATACCTACGTATCTTTCAGACGTCTTCTTAGTATTCAGCTCCTTTTACACAATCCATCAGTTGTACCTTTGGCCTTTCCCTCATCTAATTGCCATCCATTTTAAACTTAAAAACTTTCCTTACAACATAGGTAGGTATCTCTTATTCCTTCGCATCACATGCCCGCCTGGTACCTTGGCAACCGATTTCTAAACAACAGAAGGAGCAGTACGATGATGTAAGGAGATGAGCTTCTGTTTACAGCTACTCGACTACAGCAGTTAGTCATTAGTCGCGTGTGTACGGTCATCTCACGTGACTGAGTGTAGTACGCAAAAGTAATTCTAATGAAAATACTTGACTAGTCATTATGTTTGATGATAAACTCATGAGTTTATGACTAAACAATTTTCTGATATGTCTTACACCTCAGAAATCATCTTCTAACCCCCATGAAAAAAAATTTTCAACGTTGTGCTAATGTATGACTAAGATATTTATTATATCGTGTCACGATACCTAGTTTGTTTATTTTGTTCATTAGCGCCATATTGAATAGTAGTGTTGAGGATTAATAAAAATATGTAGTAAGTAAACAATTAACCTCATGTCAAATTAGCATTGGAATCATCCCTCCTGTAGCATCATTAATTGTTCAGTTCTAAGTATAGGCACTACTTATGCTTTAATTTTCAAGCCATTTTAACCTACTCTCCTTTAATGTAAGGCCATTAAAAGCACATTTTGTTTTTTCACATTCTTTGTAAATTCCCGGTATAAATAGATCGCGATAGGTTGACTGCTGCAAGAAGTACACATAATGCAAATGGTACTTGAAATAGCACATTATATCAGCTGGTATGATTTACTATTCATTGAAGGTTTTCTTATAGATATTACCGCATTATGCCACAAAGGAACTTTAACCACGACAGTGTAATGCGGTAACAACGTCAATGCGGAGTAGCACCCATGTAGGTACTTATGTTATGTCTAAGTGATCAAAGAGGATCAATACCCGTATTTTTAATGACGTTCGCATACTAATCTCAGTTTCAATCTGTCAAAAATACTTTTTCTGAAGGCCAAGGTAACTAAAAACGTTCAAAAGTTATTAGCGATCTCATCTCAACGACAATAAATGTAGAAAACTTGCCAAAAAAATAGGAAAATTCAAACCAGTTTTGACAGACAGAGACAGGCTAGAATGCGAACGTCTTCAAAATACCAGTTACAGTTTTACCTTGTAGCTATACGACCTTTTGTCGGTAAATTTTTCACTGAAGCTGACAATGCACCATACTGAATCACGAGTAAACAGGGAAAGGAAAATATGAATAAAATCATTCTGATGACATACTTGTTTACATTTCTAATATTAGGTAGGTACCTAAGATGCGTAAGTCGCCTTGCTTGCGTCTAGGTGCATTTTCCCTTACCTACTTACTTTTTCCCTATTAGGAGAATTGACTCAATTCGAAACTTTAGTGCATATTGTATATGTTATACCTACTAATGAACAATTCCATGTCTACGCGTGCTTATTTTGCCTGCAAAATCTTGCAATATTATGAATTTATTAAGCCCGTTCGTCCACAATGCTACTCATAATGTTAAAAAACCTAACGTGTTAACAAACTGAAGTTACCAATCAGTAGCCAGAATGTCACAGCATAAGTATGTCAATGGCGGTCGGTACACGATGCGACCAATCATGAAGTAATTAGTCGCGTCGTGGACAATAGGGCTTAGACAATTTTCAAAGAGAAATGAGTAAGAAACTTTCAGAAATGAATCAATGTGTGTTGTGTGATACATTATTATAATATCTTATAATAGAAAGACTTAGTCAAACCTGACTATGGGGTGACTCAAAGGCGTCTCCGGTACAGTCTGCAGTCTTGATTTATTTGCATTAGACGATACCAGTCATTGCATCGCTATAATGTAATTTTTATTGAAGGTCATGAGGAACTTTTTAATGACAAAGTAATAACGTTTTTATGTTGTTGTGATGAGATAAGGATGTAATTAAGCCTTTACCTGAAAAACTTTGATTAGGTTCTAAACAAGTGGTGTTTAAGTGAGTAAAATTTGGGATGGCTAAGCGAAATACCAACTTGCCGCGCTTGACTCGGTAGAACGCAGAGCTAAGAGGCTCATTGATGACGTAAAACTGGTGGATGCCAAGCTTCACGGCTTGGCTCATCGCCGCAAGGTTGCCTGCTTGTCGGTCTTCTACAGATTGTACTTCGCTGAGTGTGTCCAAAAACTCCACGACCTTATTCCACCGGCCCCCTTCTACCTTCGGACATCCAGTCGCACTGCAAGTTACCATTCCTGCCTAGTTGTTATTCCACCAATTCATACTAAGCGTTTTCAAAAGTCCTTTATAATGCGCACAGCAAAAGAGTGGAACTCTCTACCTGCGTCAGTGTTTCCGAGCGCATACAACCCGAATCTCTTCAAAGTGAGAGTGAACAGGCTTCTTCTGGGTAAGCTCACTCCATCGTCGACTTTGTCTCTGTCACCTCTGACCTAGACTAGAGTCAAGAGCAAACCCATTTCAAATAAAAAAAAAGAAAACTCAAAGGTTTATTTGAATGGTTTTGATATCGAGTCTTATCCCTTTTACAGGAGTGATATATGCTCATTTCTTGTCATAAAGAAATATTTTTTTACCACTTTCTTTTATAAAATTCTCTATTGTTCATTTCACTACCCTAAAATACTCCAACCAACTACTTACACTCACTAATGCTCCAAGTCGATGACAAAGATCCATGAGTAAGGAACGATTCTATTTAAAGCAGAAAGGGCTCGCATTCCCCGCCATGGATACAGAGGCGCACTTGTTTTTATTGTGTTTCTCCTTTAGATATAAACCTAAATAGAAGAACTGGAATCTCGAAATGGATATTGCATCCTCGATGTTCTCACAGCGTTTTTTATGTCCATACTTTACGCTTGGTTGGTTATGGTGGAGGGTTTGCCGTAAAACCATATCGGAATTCTATGGTCTACCCGCAAAAAAATGATTGGGAGTTAGTCCCTTTGTGAACCTAAACTTTTGTTTTTATTTCGTTGATTTGAAAGAAGTATAGGTATGAATATGGACGATTAATTTGACTTAAAACAAGTTTTAAATGAAGCCTTGAACTTTGGTAATATTAAGGTGTTAATAGAAAACTATTAAGAAAAGATTAAAGACAGAATGGAATGTCAAGAATTAAACCCAGCCAGGTTATATGTAACTCTTGGTATTAAATGGCGATAAATCATAGCACTGCTACATTACCTAAGATTGGGGACAATTCCGAGATATTTTTTTACCGATCAACAAACGCATTAAGGATCCTACAAACAGGCCCGACACGCGATATAATCGCGCGCGACACAAAGACACCGCTCGGTGCGCGACTTGCGGTGCCTTTGTGTCGCGTGTCGTGTCACGTCCGTTTGCAGGAGCCTTTACACTGGTTCCTGGGGCTGGCTTTCTCTATAACTGGATCGTACTTCCGCAAAACACGATCATAATAACTTTAGTCTTTACCAGTGAAAGTTGGTCTCGAACGTATTGCTCAACTACATATAGTTACCGAACCGGACTGAATGATCACAACTTACTGTTATTGATTTGGTGACACAAACTTATTGTGAATGACAGATGTTCTTGACAAGGTAGTTCTTCAAGTGACACGGAACAACTTTCTTGAATTATCATAATACTAGCTGACCCAGGGAACTTCGTACCGTCTCAGATTTTTATTTGTTATTTTTTCCCATGTTTTTTACAATTATTCTGCTATTCACAGCGAAGACAAATCTAACAAATAAAATATAATAGTATATATAAATATATAAGTTACGTAACTAACCCGACTTTTTTTATATACATATAACGATAGCTTAAGTCTGTGTTTCCTAAAGGGTGTTACAAGCAAAGGACTTAAAGGCTCCTTCAAACAGGCGCGACACGACACGCGACACAAAGGCACCGCAAGTCGCGCAACGTGCGGTGCCTTTGTGTCGCGCACGATTATATCGAGTGTCGCGCCTGTTCGTAGGAGCCTTAACCCTTTTGCCGGCCATTATTGACATTTTTGTATTAAAAACTATTTTTTTCTGATAAACTCCAACAGTGGCATTGCTCTTTAACCAGTTTTAACTAATAAAGTCAACTCATATTTGTGCATTCGTGCTTGCGATCACTAGATCAAATTAAAAAACATTTAAAAAAAAAATACAGCCGAATGAGGGTTTTCGTGAAAATTTACGACACCAGCTGGCGCCACTGTGACAAGAGGTCTTCCAATATAAAATATATGATGACGTTCATCATTCGATTCATTCATTCGTTCATCATTCCGTCATGACTAAAGAAAATATAGGCTCTTTGACAGATGCCTGGACCTGACGTGCCAGTGCTGCCACCTAGCGAACGTCATTTCAGAAAACCCTCATTGAGAACCTCCTCCTTTTTTTGAAATCTGTTAATAAGCAGTTAGTTTCGCATGATTGAAGATAAGTCTAGTATTCTCTCCTTTCTAAGCGCGACTGATTTCACTGTTTCGTAAAAGTATGACCCATTACATGTTAAGTGTTCTTCGCGTTATTTTAGAAATCTCGGCTCTCACAAGAGTGTGGCATTCTGTTATTCTTTTTGCCTCGTTTAGTTACTAAGGCACCATTTTGAGTCCGCAGAAATATAAAGGTTAATCTGTCACCAATTAACTTTTATTTAAGAAAATATGTACAGTTGTTTTATACACATTTTTAGTAAAATAAAGATTGATCGTCCTACTGACACCTGTTTGTAGATATTGTAGAAGGTACCTACGTGCTAAATGCCAAAACAGCCTGCTGTTGCAATACAAATATTTCTTTGTATATAATGAGACTGCCATGACAAAACAGCGTGAAAAAACCACAGTGACTTACTCAAGCCAAAACATTACAACTGCCAATATTTCGAAATACGCTACAGATTAGTATGTTTGTGTCGTATCACACTGGTCTATCATAAAAATGTCACATTCTCGGTTCTGAGTGATCGCAATATGTTCTATCTCTTCACGATAGGTCATATATTACAATATATTACAAAGTTCGTCAGCATTGACGCAATAATTAGAAAAGATTTCTGTACAACATTGTGCTGTACGTGATTTTACTTGGTTTTTTGATTAAGGTTATACAAACGTGCCGTATAAACTCACGTGTGGTGCCTACAACAGTTTTTTTCAGTCACATTCAATCGTCGTGATCTTTAGATCATTGTATAGGTATATTAAACTTTATGGAGTGTAGTGAAACACACATAGGTTGGTTAAACACTGATTTATTACGAACACCCTCACATACAATTATAATCTTATGCTGACCTACCGTCAACTAATAAACATAAATATACTACATCTCTTCCCTTCTAAGAAAACAATGCAAGATTTTATTTATACATTTTTAAATAACTAACTATAACTAACATGTTGTTTACCGAACGTACTAACTACTACTAACTAACACTACTACTACTACTTACTAATTACATGAACTTATTTTCTATTTTTATTTCTGATTATTGTTGCTTAGTCAATAGTAATCCTTCCTAATCACGACCATAGAAAAGATTGGTCAGCATTCGTGCAGTTCTTTCCTTAGACCTCTCAATAGGAACCGCTAGTGGCGACGATGTAGACGAATGATCGCGAATATCCCCTGGACTCTCATATTCACCACTCTCGTCGAGCAGTACCGACCGATTGCTGCTAGCTGGACTTGCCTGCGCTTGAGTTGGGACTTCAGCCTGCACTCTCTGTCTACGTCTTCGGACACCTGTCGCCGTCACCACACTTGGTGTCTTGCCACTACCTACACTGCCTGTTGGTTGTCTCATTGACTCCCCTACTCTTTCTGTTGACCCTGTCGTACGCCTAACCAACTGACTTCGAGTACGTCGGTACCGGCTACCACGTTCGTCTTCTACAATATACGAGCGTGGTTGTGTAGTACGTGCCACTATGGTAACTAGTTTCCTGTCGCTGTTACTGGTCAAAGTTGCCTTATCGCCTGATGATAGGTTTTTTAGTGTGTTCGCCGTTTTGTCGTAATTTATTTTAATTTGTTGTCGGTTTGTCATTATTTTTGTATAGTTCTGATCGTTATCTACCTTCTCCGTTAGCAACTTAGCACTAATAGGTAACCTTGTTTTTAGACGTCTACCCATTAACATCTGTGCGGGTGAGTCTATATTATGGCGTGGTGTTGCCCTAAAATTTAACAGTGCCAAGTTAAAATCCTGTCCTGAATCTACACACTTCTTTAATAAATTTTTTACTGTCTGTACGGTTCTTTCGCTTTTACCATTTGACTGTGGATAGTGTGGCGATGATGTTTCGTGCCGTATTTCCCAATCGCACATAAACTTTTTAAACTCCTGTGAGCTATAAGCCGGTCCATTATCACTCACCAGCTCCGCTGGTATTCCGTGCCGCGAGAATTGTTCTTTCATAAAAGTAATAACATGTCTTGAGCTGACACTCGACAACTGCCCGACCTCAACATAGTTAGAAAAGTAATCGACTAAAACAATGTAATTCTTTTTTTTATATTCGAATGTATCTGAGGCTAGCTTGTGCCAGGGCAGTGCCGGCACACTGTGCTGCAGCAGCGGCTGGCGGCGGGGGCGGGGCGCGTGCAGCGCGCACGCTGCGCACGATCGCACCACACGCTCCACGTCCTCGCACATTCCTGGCCAAAACATTACTTCGCGTGCGCGCCGCTTGCATCTTTCTATTCCTAAATGTCCTTCATGGACTCGTGACAGCATGTTTTCTCGTAAAGCACGCGGAATAAATACACACTCCTCCTTGAAAACTATACCGTCAACACAATGTAGTTGCTCGCGATAAGGCCAGAAAACATTAACGCTTTCGTTCACATCACGCCTATTTTTAGGCCATCCGTTCTTAATATACCTAATTAGCCATCTGCTGTCACTTGCTAATTTTGTTTCTTTTTTAATCGCTTCCATATTTGATTGGCTGAAAGGCACATTCTCTAACATAAAGCAAGTTTGTACTTCAACTTCTGCTGTCACTCGGTCATGCATAATTTCCTTGATAGGAGCCCGCGATAGCGTGTCCGCTATATACATATATTTGCCAGGCGTGTATACCACCTTAAAGTCGTATCCTTGCACTCTCATCATCATTCGCTGTAACCGGGCTGGAACCGAAACTAATGGCTTGTTAAATAAAGATTCTAGTGGCTTATGGTCAGTATGCACGGTGATATCTGACCTGCCATAAATATATTGCCTGAACCTCTCGACCCCAAACACAATAGCCAGCATTTCTTTTTCTATTTGTGCATACCTGGTCTGGGTGTCGGAGAGCGTGAGCGAGGCAAACTCCACCGGGCGGCCGCTCTGCAGCAGCACGGCGCCCAGTGCGACACTGGACGCGTCCACCGACAACACTATCGGCTCACTGTCGCTATACAGTGCCAGCACTGGTGCGCTGCTAAGCTTTGCTTTTAGCCTATCTACAGCCTCTGAATGTTGGGATTCCCATGACCACTCCGATTCCTTTTTTAACAACGACCTAAGTACATTCACACTCTCTGAGTAGTTTTGTATAAATTTTGCCAAATAATTGACCATTCCTAAAAATCTTTCCAGAGCCTTCCTATCGGTCGGATACGGCATCTCCCTTATTGCTTTGACTTTCGAGTCGTCTGCCCGCATTCCGTTTGCATCAAACTTGTGACCTAAGTATGTAATTTCCGATACTCCAAATTTACATTTGTCTCGATTAAATTTTACACCGATATCCTTTGCACGTCGCAAGAGGCACTTCAATCTCCGGTCATGCTCATCTATAGTGCGCCCCCATACTATTACGTCATCAATAAAAGATTCTACTCCTTCTAAATCTTCTAAATGCTGCCTAAGCTTAGCATGAAATACCTCTGGCGCACAGTTTATACCGTAAGGTAAACGTAGGAATTGGTACCGACCGAACGGTGTGCTGAATGTACAAAGGTCGGCACTCGCGTCATCTAGCTGAACCATCCAAAACCCGCAGCGAGCGTCCAGCACGCTGAATACCGTAGCACCGCGCAGGCGCGCTGCCAGCTCTGGCACTGTCGGCAACGAGTACTGCGCACGTCGCACCGCGCGATTAAGAGGTCGTGGATCTAAACAAACACGAATGCTGCCATCTTTTTTCGCGACCAAAACAATAGCATTAACCCAAGAGGTTGGATGTGTAACCTTTCTAACTACGCCCAACTGTTCCATTCTATGTATCTCTTCCAACAATTTATCCTTAAGTCCTAAAGGAGTTTTCCTAGTTGGGCAAACAACTGGCTGTACATTTTTATCCACTACAATACTATATTTTCCAGGTAATTTTCCCAGGCCTTGAAACAAATCGTGATAGTGATCAATATTAATTGCATGAATTTGACTTATTAATCCTAATGCAATGCAACCCTCCAAACCGAGTACATTCTGACAGTTTAAATCAGCAACAACAAATGACAACACGTAACGTGCTTTATTAAATACAATCGGCACATTACCAATGCCTATAATTGGCAATTGATTACCTGTAAAGGAATGTACACGTTTCGTGAATGGCTTAAGGTCTGTTTTTAATAATCCTAAGTTTAAATAGGTTTCTTTTGAGATAACATTAATCATTGATCCTGTATCTATTTTTAATGAAATGTTTTTACCTTGGCATTTTACAACTTCTATCCATTCCATTGACGACTTACATTGTTGTTTGTCCTCTTCTAATGTATTTACAAAAAACAATTCGTCTCCGCTATCATCACTATTTACAGTTTCTACACTGAGATTTAACACTTTGCGTATTGCTTTCTTTTGCTCACACACTCGCGAGAAGTGACCTTTCTTTTCACAAACATAACACAAGGCGTTCCGCGCCGGACAGCGCTCACCGCCGCGACACCACCCGCTGCCGCACAGCTCGCAGGCGCTGCGCTGCGTGCGCGCCGGCCGCGGCCCTCTAGCGCGCCGTCCGCCTCGTGCACTGCTACCGGTTTGAACTGCATTCACTTGCACACTCGCTGATACGCCATCGATGCATTGACTTTCCTCTTTGGACATCTCTGCCGCCTGGCAGATTTGTATCGCCTTTGATAATGATAAATCATCTGTGCGAAGAAGTCGATCCCTCACAGTGTTGTTGACAATACCACACACGATCCTATCTCGCAACAAGCTTTCGTGCAATTCACTGAACTCACACTGCTGACTCAATACCCTCAGCGATGTTACGTATTGATCGATGTTTTCGCCGTCTTCTTGATTGCGTGTAAAAAATTTAAACCGCCGTACAGTGATATTTGGTTTTGTGCCGAAATACTTGTCAAACTTTTTCAATAGACAATATATGTCGTCTTCACTTTCACCTTCATCAAACGTGAACGTTGTATATGCCTCATAACCAGCTGATCCAATGAGGTTAACCAACAAACTAGCCTGGACTTCCTTAGGCTCTTTGCTCACTCCAGATGCTTTAAGGAAAACTTCGAACAACTTCCGCCACTTGTGCCACGTACGTAGTACATTATAACTCAATGGCCACGCGTCGGATCGCGCGGCCGGACCGCCGTCGAGCGATAATTCTACTGGAGGACGTGCGTGTTCCATTATTATTTATTCGCTTTCCTACACTCACTATGTATCACGGCACTGAGATATAATAGGTTCAAGTCCTTTTTAACTGTTTTTAGTGTTAAAAAGGCTCACCGCTGCCACCATGTAGTGAAACACACATAGGTTGGTTAAACACTGATTTATTACGAACACCCTCACATACAATTATAATCTTATGCTGACCTACCGTCAACTAATAAACATAAATATACTACATGGAGCACAAAGTCACGTGTCTTAAATAGTTGATTATTTTAACAATTGCCATTGTTTGGTAACATTGCTCTGGATTGTTTCTCAATACATACTTTGATGTTGTATTCATACAATGTATATGTAATAATCGTAACGCTGTATTGAGCTATCTGTCTTGAAGTTTTTAATAAAGAACAAAAAGAAAAAGACAATGTTTTGAAAACACCATCTGGTAAAAATGTCGTGCTTGCAGCGGATACATCGCATAGTTTCATGCACGTGAAACTTAAATGGTGGACACAGATGTGCAGACGCATCGATCGTTAAATAAACCCAATAAATCATTGATGGTTGGTTTTTTTACGATTCTTCAATCGAAAGTGCTCGCAACCTGAAAAAATAAAATATGTAGTTACTAAGTAGAGTCTAAAGGAAATATTTATAAATCTAGCAGTAATATTATTCCATACCCGTATGGAAGTACATAAATCGATCGCTAACAAAGTCCTTACGGACTTCCCTTCCCGCTTGCACTGACAAGGTCTTCTGTCGTGACTTTTAAAGGACAATAATATTTTATTCATTTATTGGCTTACTGACATCGCTTGTCGACCTTTACTTTACTTCAAGAACAGAAGTTACAGGTCAACATAATTTGGGTACTTTGGGTACTTTGAACTCTGCGTCCGTCATACCTTCTAGTTTCGCCTTAAAATACACTTTTGCTTTTGTCTCCTGTCTGCGGTTTGCGTTGGACTTGACTTTGGATTATAATCATGAAAATAAAGAACAGCTTCTTTACCACACCTGTAATCACAACTCCATTTACTAAACATTGAACTTTGATCTTATGACATTACCTTACACGTGTAGCAGTGGATATTTCGTATCTGAAACTTTGGATTTTGTTACCAACCCATTAATAAAAAAACTGCTGATGCTAATTTCAAGAGACCTAACAAAAGGTTGCTGTGCGAAATAAAAAAAAAAGTGCAATGAAAAGTGCAGTTACGTCGCATAAGCGTTCTTAGTACAATATCGATCAAGCCGTATGAGGAACAAGGTCACACGTGTCACGGCGAAAATGATGGGTTTGCATGTTTGGAGGCTACAGAGTTGATTGCGAGGACAGTGGCGTATTTAGGGAATAATTCTTATTGCTTAAAATTTATTACATACTAGAATATTGACTTTGAGTGTAGCCATTTTAACTGCTGATAAAATCTTGAATCTGGGAGAGATATCATGATTCGAACAAAGTATTCTTCTCTCTTTCTTCTCATCACTCGATTCTCTTTGTTGCTAACATAGTTTGTAAGTATTACTAACAACAATATGAATCACGTGTGTTCGACATAAATAAATAATAATAATAATAATAATTTGTTATGTGTTTTTGGACTTCGGGTCTTTCCGTGAGGAATTCACCTAGCAGTTCCAGTACACGGCCTCGCGTGAAGATTTTATCTAGCAGTAGAATGTGAAAGGCATAAAATGAACAATAATAATAATAACATGTCATGTCATAATTGCACATAGCAGGAAACGTTTTTAAATGACTAATGAAACAATTATTTTTATTTTTAGATCTAAGTGTCAAGACTATGATTTCCTGGCAATCTGAATCAAATGAAAAAAAGTCATTGTTCAACCTTATAGTTCTTGCAAATAAATAATTATTGATTTCGTTATGAAATATTGTTCTATTGTATACCTACAAGCTAGAACTGAGGTTAAGTACGTTGAGAAGTCTTACCTGTGGTAATCTATTTATCATCCAGGAACTGATTGCGTCAAAGGCGCCAGATACATTACGTCAGTTTTAGGGTTTCGTCACAAAGGCTTACTAAACAGAATCCTTAGAAAATCCTAGTTCACTAACGTCATACTGTTCCTATAAATACTTCATAAAGGTAATTGGAGCAAGAATTTTTTAATCTTATTGTAAAATAAAACTTTCATCGATGGAAATTTTCGATTCTCCTTTCATTTTTGTCTTGACAAACAGATGGTCTTTAGATTTTGCGCAAACACATTGTAGAGTTACCACAGTAAACAGATTTTGTGGATACCGAGGCAAACTATAGCTAAACTAGATCAGCATCAGCAATGATTCTAAACTCCTTATTATCACCCTTACACATAGAGAATCACAAACTTGTTACATAAAGAGTTGGAACAATCAAGATCAACAATATAATCAAGACAATAAGACTACAAATGCCCCCCAGGAAACCCGAAACGCTATAGGAAAATACCAGTCTCGAGTGCATTAACCCGGCGGGTGCGATGCACTTGTTACACCTGATTCCATCGTTAGGTCTACTTGTGGAACATTAAACCTATGTACAATAACGTCAGCTGTGTGATATTAAAAGGGTTAATGACTCTGTAGCTAAGTTGATTTCATTTTTTTTTTGTGAGTCACCTTGTCTTTCTGTCTTTATAGAGAAAGGAAGTTCAAAATTAGAATTGAAGAAGATAATAGGGACGATGCACGGTGGTTAGGGACTTCCTAAGCTACTTTGCAGGGTTTTTTGAAACTGAAACCAACACAACTCTTATCGGTCGGGGAAGTCTCTGATTGTGAGAATCTTAGCCCCATTAGCATGTCCGATATACCCTCCAAACCCTCGGTTTGGTTTTTTTTTGTTTATATCGGAAAAACAGCTTGAAGTTGCGATAATGTCATTTCGACACACAAATCTATAATATTGCACTAATAACACACATCGAGAAATCGTGAGGCGAATCACATCAGGCCCTAGACAAGAAACTACATAAGGACCTCGAGGTCCTTATGTAGTTTGAAGTTAGGTATTATTACTTTTATTTTAGTTTTTTAATTTTTTTGTTTCTGCTCTGACAAGATTACTACTATTACGAAGAAGAATAACACACATTGCAACAAAATTGTGACATTGTTTTGAAGCTCATTTGGCAAACCTGAAAAAAAAAATCGGTTAAAAAAAAAATATATAAAATAATATTGAGTGAATTAATCCGATTAATAAATCATTCCATTACGCATGTCGAAATAAATGCAGCTAAAGGGCTTAAGATGGAATGATTATTATAAATAGATATCTGCAGTAATGCAACAATTAATTGTTCTCATTATTGTTATGGTTTCATGGTTAGTTGATACCATTGATCCGATGTAGTAACAAACAGACCGACAGATGATTTCAATCGAAGAAATTACGCAACGTATATCTCAGTGTTTCCCTTTCGCAGAATCATTAATCCGCGAAACATCTTTTCGATTTCCAACTGCAGGGCGTCGCAACGTATAATTGACACGCGTTTCTTCAGTTCTGACACGGTGTCTTTCTGTGTCTTTTATTATGACGTCAATCTTGACACCGTGTTTCGAGTTTCACAAGAGTATACCGTTACCAGAAACGTTGATTCCTGATTCAACCTTGGTTGGTATTGGTTTCGTAAAATTGTTAGTTATGTTTAAAAATAAATAATACAAGGAAAATATTTTATATAAAGGATAATTGCGTCATGTCGACCCGACATTCGGTTTAATTGACCGCAATGGGAATTTCTGCGTAGTCAAAGTGTAAATACGTTCTTGGATGTTGCTTTTTTATGTTTATCTAAGAACATATTATTTATAAATAAAAAATAAACCGCTCCTCCACTTCTGTCAATTTACGTATTAGACGAATTAGTTTTTAGCGTAAGCCTAAGTAATTATCAAAGGACACTGCCAGTAAACTAATGTCTATAGACTTAGCAGCCTCTGCTCAAGGCAAGGCTAGCCCAGTTAGTTACTATTTCAAGGTAGTCTGTTGACATTCAAACCTAATGGCTCCTGTATACAGTGGTCCAGCATGGCCATACTTTACGTCCACAATTCCCTGTGCCTTTTATCAAGAAATATGTTAACCAGTCCTACATATTCTTCAGTATATTTAAAAAAAACATCTTAGGAATCAAGTCAGTGAAATTAGCTGCAGCAAAAGTACTAACCCATCCACCTAGATTAAAAATTGTGAGAATATAGCTATATAGCTATATATTTAGCTATTTATTTGGAAGCTCGAGCTTAATAGTACATAACTTTGCTGGTTGCATGGGCCTTAAGTATGTTCACTCTTAACGGTTTTTTAATGAAAGAGCACTGAAAAAAAAGAATTGTTGAATGTACTAAAGTAGCGTAGGTTGAGTAATGAACTGCCATAGTCAACCCTTTGCATAATTAATTTTACCTTTTCATAGTTAATTTTACTATAAAAAGAGTGAATTTAACAAAATCATTTGGTAAAATCAACAATTTCGTGTGTAGGACCTATATAACCCGCGGATTTGATAAAATTTACGCGGAATTTAGTAAAATCAATCATTCTTTTTTTTCAGTGTGTTAGTGCCGTTTTAAACCTTGTTTATTGAGTAATGGATATGTAAAATACACAGCCATTAGTAACTGAATAGCTTAGCCTAGACTTGCACTTTAACAACGTAAGAGGAAACTATATGTATAGTGCCTTTTGTACCTATTCGAGCAATGTTTACCCGGAGCTTTGGCTATGTGCCTACAACATTATTTAATTGAATCACCATTTGAGTCTAGAGCTACAGTTACTGGACATAAAAGGAATCTGTCATAGTCACCACGCTTGGTGAACGGATTTCAGAGCTATTTTGATAAAATCCTTTGTTCAACTTTTCTGAACTTTCAAGTTCTTGACATGCCTGACTCTATAGACTAGAAAAAAAAAACCATTTTATCTACCTTCTATTTCTTCCTACGTGTATGGTTGAATAACAAACCGTCAGCTTATGTTTTATATAGCGATTTAGTTTTCCTGGTATTACGGAATATGGCAAAGATATGAAGAGAAACTCCGTTTTCCTTTAACGGCTTTGCGTCAAAAAACCCCCAGCGATCGTATCGGCCGTCCCACATTTTATTTAACGTTATATAAAACTAGTCGTTTTGTTTTGTGTAGGTAGGTCCACTTTAAGTTTGAAACGGTGAACCCACAGCATTTTACTCTGTTGATGGGACGGTATATTACTGAGGAGTAATTTAGTACCCCTACTTATGTTACGAGATACTGGCATTCGAGACACTGAACTGTATATAAAAACATTAGTTTATGTTGATTGTTGTCTGTGAACCCAAGGTAACAATGACTACGACCGATTTGAAGTAGGTGTTCGATTATGTTATTCAATTTGTCACTTTTTTCGGGTTTAACCTCACACATAAGGGTTGAAGTCATTGAAATGTACTTTATTGTAGTATTTACCACCGAAAGGTTAACAAAGGCATCTCACAAAAGTGCTGGTTAAAATATTGTTCATGTTAAAGGACAAGCCAATGAAAATCATTTAAATTATGAACGTCAATTCGATACCGAGTCGTCTCGATTCAATAGTTGCCATCGATGCGCACGATATCGATTTGTGTACGGTAAAAGTGTTAAGGATGCGGCACCGTTCAATTGGCGAAGTGGTACGCGCACCCGTTATCCGGTACGATGTAGTTACGACTTACGACGGTTTTACTAACTGCGATTAGACAACTGCAACGTTCCTAGTAAGCTATTCGCCAGATAGTGGTCGAGTAGTCGTGTGAGCTTAATGGAATACAAATTATTTCTACTGACGTTTGTCTGTAACATAAATTTATGACAAAGAAATGCCATAATATTTACAAAAAGGTGTTCTGTTTATCACATACTTTTGAGACAGATAGCATGGGCAGCAAGGAACGTTTACATAATAACTCGTGTCTTTCACAAACAATTGAACGCCGGTTTTCAAACAAGTTTCTTCTTTCTTTAGCATCCTTTAAGAGGAAATGCGGTCGAGAAGACTTTAAAAAAATCCTAAGTAAAAATTCATAATTCGAGGTTTGGCTCTCGCCTATTGCCTCCTCCAATATTGGACTACTGAATAAGAAGGATATTATATACTCATTATGTTTTTCTTTTTTCATTAATAGTTGTCTTTGTACACTAGGCCTTTGTTGATAGTGGTTTAAATCGGCATTTTTGAGCGTTCTAGTTCTTATAAAAATAATGTATTATCAAAAAGGAAAAATACAAGTAGTTAATATTTTTATTCTGTGAAAAATCATTGCTTTATGGTCATTAACTAGAATGAAAACAGGCGAAAGCGTTTCTAAGGAGAAACGACCATCCCAAAAGCCTTTGCGAATTTTCCTCTGCGCCTTTTTTCCATGTTAGTTTTATACAATATTCCTTTTTTATTGTTGTTATTCGCGTGGCCCAAATAAAATAGATTTATTTCTTTCTTCATTAGCTAAATAAATCCCTAATTTTTCCGATGCTCTGCTAGGATTTCAGGCCACGAAAATTTTCCTAGTTGTTCCTTGTTACAAGTCTTTTGAACAAACCATACAAGCAACTTCGACCAATTCGAAACTGGTTCCATTAACAGGTGACATAACGCTATTTGATCTGCATTTTAAAGCCAGATTACTTTTTTAAGAACATTTTATTAATGCTATTAGGATTTCGCGTGTGGTTTTTAGTCACGTTCGCTACGCGTGCACTTTGTTTTTTTTTTCTGGTTGTTGCTAGGTTACCATTTCTGCTAAGTAGTTGGTTTTTTATAGTGCTAGCTAAACTATTATTATTAATCACAGGTATACTGTGAAGGCTACGCGTTCTTAATTATGTCTAGCTACGTAGGTAGTAGGTGTATCGCTAGGCTCTTCTACGAAAATTATAGACGGTTCTAATGTAGAATTAAGTATGATGATTAATTTCCATGGTTTTTTTTCTTGTAGTCAACTACCCATATCTGTTATTATATTCCCATAATGAACATGTGAAACTAATATTTACCGAAAACTTTTTGTGTTACCACAAGAGGCACCAAACTGTCTGTAATACCACAAATAACCATCGTATGTAAGACATTATCATACTTGGAGAATCCCCGAAATATATTGCTTCAAATTGAAAATTGGGTCTAGCAACTTAAAAAAGATTAATTTTACAATTCCAATTAACAGTTAATTGATCACATTTAATGTTTTTTTCTTATTAACAATATTTATGACGTCAGAGTTAAAAGAGAGAGGTGTCTGTTAGATCACCATTGAGCACTAACCGCAAAAAGGCTTTTTTGCATACAATTATCACGTAATCATTACGATCATTACTTACAAATAATGTTAATTAAGTATGGAGCTTGTTACTGAAGTATTAAAGTTTTGTTTCCTTTGTTTCAGATGCCCCGAATGATGCGAATTACATGATATGTGGCGTCGTGATCGCGATGGCCCTCGTTGGGCTCATTATAGTGCTGCTGGCACTCACAATAAAGTAAGTAGAAATACTGCTTTTGTATAAAAATGTTAGGGTTTCGTACTGAAGTTAATGGGATATTAACAACTGGATGTGGAAGTATTAACTTACACAAATGCTTTTACTAAGGACTACAAAGAGTTCCTTTAAAGTTCTGCAGGGTAATTGCGTAACATACTACAATAGCAATGGTTTTCATTTTGACTGTTTAACAACATTCATTGCGTTATTTACGTTGCTAAGCAGACAAAGTTTTCAAACATATGCAGCAATGGATTATCTTTATCCTTCAAAATCATTCAGATGGTGATTCTAGGGTGCTGGTGTAAATAAACGATCAAAGTTCACAATATGTAGGCATAAGTAAATGTTTAAAGTAGGCAAAAACGCCACGTTCAAAAGATAATTTTATTTGCCTTGCTTAAATAGGAATAGAAGAGTTAAGGCTCCTGCAAACGGGCGCGACGCGCGACGCGAATCGCGCTCGACACAAAGGCACCACTCGTTGCGCGACTTGCGGTGTCGCGCGCGATTTTATCGCGTGTCGCGCCTGTTTGAAAGAACCTTTAACCTTATATAAACAAGGAAATAATAAAAATAACAGGGAACTAGGAAATTAAATATAGGTATTTAATTTCCTCTTCAAAATGAACTTTGTAAAATTTTCCCCTATGTATTGGGTACGAAGTAAGGACACTCGTATTTTGCCCACACAACATTATTACAACGCAATTTCTGGCTTTTGCGGTAATACGCTGAAATATAAGCAAAAAGATTGATCAAATACGTCGATCTCCATAGCAAGGAATATAAAAAAAAACTCATAAAAAGGAGCATTCTCAAAGCACTCACGTTTACGATAACTTCGCACTCGTTAAATTAAAGATATATAACGTATGAAAAATTATTTATTTTCTTTGGTAACGGTTCGTCTTGATTGATTCGAGCAGTAAATCAAAGAGTATTGATCATAAAAGCAATATGGTAGCCAAATTGTGCGTTATTATTGAATAATATTACTCCAATAAGATCTCTACCTCTCTATTATATGTATATAGTTAAAAAAGTCAAAGGATTGTTGAACTTGGCCGATATTTTTATCGTTTTATAAATTCAGGAAAGACGGTTCTAGAATACGTTTTGTCCCGCCATTTTATTTAAAAATATGGCAGACAAATGCGTAGGTAAATGAAGTTTCAATAACGTCTGTTTGTTTTAAAATATGTATATCAGTTGTTTATGGGAGTGTCTTCAGTCATGACAGGACTGACGTCAGTCCAATAATCTTGTGATTGTTGTGATGTTATTGAAAAATTGGTAATTTATGAGGAAAGAACTTTATATCACATAATTCTGTTATTTTTATCCTTCCCAGTATCCTACAGAATTACCTATAGTACCACAACGTTTCATCATCATCTGCCTACACTTTTCCCTACTATGTGGCGGTTGGCTTCCAGTCTAATCGACTGCAGCCTATCTGACCTCCACAACCCTGTTACTGGGTTATAGCAACACCATTTTTATAACCATTGAATTGATAAAGTAGCCAACTTTGTTCTACATTCATATTTATTTCGTACTTTGAGCTTATAAAAGTTCAATAACACAGCAACAATTCCCCCTTGAGCAAATTGAATGCAGTAAGGACTATGTTCACAACAATGGTTAACGGGGCTGGGTTTGAACCCATGACCTTTCGATTGGAAGTCAATGCCTTAGACGGCTATTGAAGTTTCTATAATAAATAATTCATGTCAGTGTAATAACAAAAGAATATATCCTACATTTAGACTGAAACTGCTCACAAAACTGAGGTTAGTGGCTCCTTGTATTTTATAATACGGAAACAAAGATAATGATAGGTATAAAAACACAAAAGGACGGATTTTATTATTAACACCTTCATACAAATATTGACCCCGTTTTATAATGGATCTTAATCTCTTCTTTATTGTCATACGAGGGCACTATCGTGGGTGATAATAACGTTAAAAGAATTTCCTAAATTGATAAATGTCTCCCAAGTTAAGACGACATTTTATACATATTAAATGAATAAATGTGTGTGCAAACAGGCCACACATGAACAAATTCATGCATACAAACACAAAGTTGATGTTAGCGACAGTAAAAGTGGGCGTGGCCAGCGCGATGCAAATAATTTATAATACGGTCATATAGCCGCTATTTTCGCCACAAGGGAAGTGTCCCAGATGTAGCATCCTGTATGAATAATCAAACTTTTTCTTGATCAGATGGCTAAAGCAGCTATGTCAGTCTTGTCATGAATGTTGGTTTAATGGTTCTCATTAAACAATGAGAACCATTAAAATCTTCTTTAAAGTAATGAAAAATGACATTCGGTGATTATACAAATTAGTAAATGTAGGTGAAGTACATACAACTGAAGCATTAGAATTGATGGATTTTAAAATACGCAACTCTAGGACAGGTTATGCGTATGTATACCTTGAATGACACTTGCGAACTCGATCAGGGTGATATAACACTTATTATAAATTATCTTTTGCATATAAAACAAATGGATTGACTAACTTAAATATGGTAGACACGTGTGATTGTTTATAGGAAGTACGCAATATTTTATATAAGCAGATGTACTATAGGTACCTATGCAATGTAAACGTCTCACTGCATCTTTGGCAAATTGACAGAGTCTTGTGATTCTTAGGATTCCCAGTCAGTAGTGTCATTTCGTACTGACGTTAAACGGTTAGACTGATTTTCTAGAATTATTTATTTCAATAAAGACGACATTCGTACTCATGTTTTATTAAGTGTTTTGTGTATTTAAGAAAATAATTGCGTCCGGCACATCGGTTGGCACTTTTATTCATTTTGATATTTGTGGGTCAGATTTTCGAGGAAATTATAATTCACGCCAATGGTTTGTATACACTATGATACACGAAATCGGACGTTATTCAGAAATTAACTGTCATAAGCTAATGACGATGCCAGCAAAAAAACTGTTAACATAGAAGAGGACATATAATATATACGTTTATTTAGTTTGGTGTTCTTTATCAGCAGTGACGTCACATTCGCTTCAAATACCATGAAATATTAACTATTAGGTCCATATTGAAATGTTTCTGTAGAACATTACACAATACTGCGATGACGTGATTGACGTATGAATTATAATGCAAGCGGCTTGCAGCGTTCACAATTCAAGACTAATCATATCGTCAAGGCAATAGAATGGCAGAACATCTGCACCAGGTTACTTCAAGGATTTTGCGAAATGAACCTCGTTTATTCGACTACTTACATCTAATTTTATCATAGTTTGTTTGTATGAATCATTCTGTAAACTGTGTTTAAACTGTCTATAAATCTTTCGCTTTGTATACAAAATTTGCTTTTAGCTGGTTTTAGTAAAAAAGTAATTAATGGTTAGTCCAGGTTTACATTAGCATTAAATTAAACGATTCTAGTAAATTTTTAATTGTCTAACACAACTTTAATCGAAAACATCTTTAACATTATAGTACAATACAAAACCGCTTTTAACAATAAAATGTTTTGTTTTCATGTAAACAATTAAAATTAAATATAAAAATAATTTTTATATTTAAATTGTTATCAAAATTAAAAATATTTTTTTCTCATAATTTCATGTTTCAAGAAGTAAATAAATTCTTAGGCTATGGTCTCCTATTTTATGCCAAACGTGGCGTCTGACGTTAGCGTCAACGTTTAATTCCGTTCGGCTATGGTCTCCTATTTCACGCTGTACGCTGCGTCACGTTAGGTCGTACGCTGCGTCACAATGTTTACTATAGAAATGTACTATTGTGGTCTCTTTCACACGTCGACGTTGGCGTCTTGACGCCGTACGCGGCATCTAAACGCTGTGCGTCGCGTCTCTAGTCATTTCGAACCATTGCAGCGTAAAGGTCGTCTCTCGCGTCATGCAAAATGATGAGGTTTAATAAAGAAAAAGACTAATTGTTGATAGAAGCAGTTAAATCTTTTAATGCAGTGTATGATAAAAGTGACAAAAATCATAAAAACAATATTTATAAGTATCAATGTTGGGAAAAAATTAGTGATGCAGTCGGATCGACCGCTCGCGAGCAGCGACTAAAACGCCATTCTCTGCTGCGGATGTATTGACCGCCGACGCTGTGCGTTGCATTCAGACGTCGATCGGAACGGAATTAAACGTTGACGCTAACGTCAGACGCCACGTTTGGCATAAAATAGGAGACCATAGCCTTCCGATCGACGTCTGAATGCAACGCACAGCGTCGGCGGTCAATACATCCGCAGCAGAGAATGGCGTTTTAGTCGCTGCTCGCGAGCGGTCGATCCGACTGCATCACTAATTTTTTCCCAACATTGATACTTATAAATATTGTTTTTATGATTTATGTCACTTTTATCATACACTACATTAAAAGATTTAACTGCTTCTATCAACAATTAGTCTTTTTGTTTATTAAACCTCATCATTTTGTATGACGCGAGAGACGACCTTCACGCTGCAATGGTTCGAAATGACTAGAGACGCGACGCACAGCGTTTAGATGCCGCGTACGGCGTCAAGACGCCAACGTCGACGTGTAAAAGAGACCACAATAGTACATTTCTATAGTAAACATTGTGACGCAGCGTACGACCTAACGGGACGCAGCGTACAGCGTGAAATAGGAGACCATAGCCTTATCCTCAAAGGAAAACCAGAATTTTAAAAACCTTTGCGTATTGCGTAGGTAGACAAAAATGTCTTAAGTTCTAAACTTATTTTCCTTGCAGGTAAACTGTAGGTTTTACCAGCAGACTTTATGACCAATTACCTATATGATTTAGAATAAGACCAGTTTGGCAGGGTTGTCGTGATAGAGCTTAGAATTATTATCATTGTACTATCCATAAATAACATTGTCCAGTGAGTAATATAATAGACGGAATGTTTGTGGGTATCGAAATCCGGGTCTAATTTTCATTATGTTCAACTTCCGATCTTAAATTCGATTGTGGGACAACAGACGACACAAACAACCTTCTAACCTGTCTTCTGTGTCCCAAAACATGCAGTCAAAGTGCCCCCTGCGCTGGCACTGACTGAAAAAGAATAAAAAGACTTCCGATCTAAGTTTGGTATGATGATTTGACACTATTTTGTTACATTATGGCCCTTATTTTACAATCATATCCGTGTTGTTACTTTTGTAATACAATAGTTAAATAGCGGTCATACAAAATATTATCAAAAGTTGTTGAATGTACAGACGCCAGCATATCAAGCTACTACAATCTGTCAAAGTTCTTTAATAGATTTTGAACTTTATCACTCAAACATAAGGTAAGTTTCAAGGTTAAGGTTTCTTTCAGTAATGTTCAAAGTTGATAGGGAAAATTTGACAGTTTCGGGTATCTTGATGTGCTGGCGTCTGTACCTATAGAGGAAGAGAGACACTTGCAAACTATGTGCGGATGCAGTAGTTGTAGGTAATCATGCGTACCTGGAACGCCATAGCACTGACATCATGATTAATTATCTTTTGTAATACTATAAACCTGCTTAGTCTGCTTAATATATGTATAAATCAATTAAAATTTTATGGTTATCATCACTACTTATTTTGTTAGAATTCACAAAATTTTATTTTCTGGTTATTGCGAAACAAGTTGTCTAATCATTATTATTTCCGAACGCACCTTAAACCGTCTTTTATGAAACTGTGAAGGTATTCATACAAAATACTTTTAGTTAATACCCTCTTCACACGATGACATTCCAAGTCGTTTCATTTTATGTACATACTTGCGAATTAGTAGTTCGAACTCGAAGGTTGTTAACGGTACAATTTTGACTTACTATTTTTTTCGACTGGCATTGAAGTTGCCTATCTTATTTTCTCTCAATATAAAGTTTTCTTTATAGTTCTTCTAACTCTTCTTCAAATATGAAGCTAAACATGATTGCATTAGGTGTGATAAAACGTGCGTTCAAAAAAATACTGAGAATGAGGTGAGTATTATGTAACCTTCTTTATAATACCTACCTTCACAGACTACAATAAAGGTTATGTTGTACCTCTTTGTACCGGTACCTTGTCTTTAAAAAGTATTTAATTGCATTTCCTGTGTTTGATTAATGATACGGTTTAAATGCTATGGCATACCATAAGCTGCAGCAACAATAAAAGCTGCATCGTCTAAATAGCGGACGGAGCTTAAAAGTCAATTTTATTGTTTCTTCTATTTAATTTTATGCCACGGCCAAGAAACGCGCATCCTTGTAGGCTATCACCTAACCAGGGTTACTAAAGCAGGGTTCCCATTCCCATAGAAATAATTATGGGCGTTTTAACCACTAGATTTATATAATTATAAAGACAATGAGAAGCTATTCCCTATAAACCGGAAGAACGTACTATCATTAATGAAGATACTATTCACGCCCTTGCTTATACTTCATTATTAAGTACACTGTCAGTTGCTTGAGCTACTTATAGGCCCTTGGAAGGAGGATATGAAGCTATTTTTAAATATCTATGGAATTCAGACAAATGACTGTTCTGCGAAGAACAGGAAAATCGATGGCACTAATGACAGGCGGTCTCATAGCATTTGTTCCCGTTCTCGCTTTAGCACAAACCTGTCATATAACATTATCTCTCTGTCTGTAAACTATACTAATTGGTTTCCATTGCCATCGCCAAATAATTGCTTTAGAACTACAAAGTACCTTCACTTCTAAGTATTTCAAGTTCTTTTTACTTAAAAATTTAGCGCTCTTTTTTCCATGAAAGGATTTCCGACGTCATGACGTCCCTTAGTTATATCACATCTCGAAAAAAATTCTAAAATTTTCCAAGAGTAGGATACTATCGAGTTGTTAACTTGTCAAATGAATTCTGAACAAGTATATTATATTATAATTATCATTTATTAGACTGTAGCCGGCAAAGTCAATGTCACGTTTTACGAGTATGAGTACCATCATGTACTGCGTGTACAAATGAGGCGAACTGAATAAAACCAGAATTTTGTAAAACTGGTTTTATCCAGCTAAGGCTCTTCACACTTTGCCCACTTCAACACTTGACGAGTGAACCAGGATCAATAGTGGACGTCAGTGAACATATCGACCAGTGGCGGCCTTTTGAAAGCCTTGACAAGATATCACCGCAGTAAAATATATGGCTACTTGATTCTTGTAACCTCCAAAACGGTATTAGGGACAGGGATTATTATCTATTTATGGTAATTATGCATTAAATTGTAGACGGAATTTTTAGAAACATCATTTCTTTGGTTTTCGTTCAAAAGTAACATGGCTTTTGTTCCAAAACTTTTGAAGGCATATTAATTTTTGGAGAGTAATAGTGGGTAACATCAAACCAATGCCACTAATCCCTTTTCATTGTGGATCCAGCGGGTTAGTTCACACCAGATGTTCCTAGTAAATGTTAGTTTTTAATAAGCTACGTCCTTTGTCAATTGATATTTCCGCATTGGGATCTCTATACCACTAATTAATCCCACAGCTAGATAATTGTGGACTTTATTAATTGTTTTGCACATGTTTTTGATTATACCACTTTAGATCACGTTGGTTTTGTGGAAAACCGGGACTATTTATTAAGTCATTTTGTTAATCCATTATGTAAAAATAACGTCCACGTCTGTAAGGTCCTGATCAACAATTTTTTCTCTTTGCTTTCTACATGATTATATAATGATAGCAGGCATCTATTTCCAGTGATATTAAAAAAAAGAAAGATCAAGATATGCCTTATTCTTTTCCTATTTTTAACCCCCGAAAAAAAAACCAGGGGTGTTATAAGTTAGACGTATGTATCTGTGTGTCTGTGCCATCGTAGTTCCCAAACGGCTGAACCGATTTTGAATTCTTTTTTGTTTGAAAGGTGACTTGATCGAGAGTGTTCTTATTATTTGTAATAAATGCTTTCAGTTTATTGAATCTGATTTTCCTATCATAATGATCAATTGTATACACATTTAAAACTTCAAAACGGTTTAGACTTCGGGGACGTAATGTCTGCATGATTATAAAAATAATATGTCTACCTTTTCAAGTGTATATTAATAATATTTATATTAGACAAATATATTAAAAAGACAACATAAACATTGACAGAATTCTCACAGAAATGGAACTAGTCGTTTCATTGGATAGTTCAAATAATTATAAAAAGCGCAACAGAAATATTTCAAGGCGTTACTCAACTGAATTATGATAATATTTATATAATAAGCGTACATAATGGTGGTTATTATTAGAAAATTTGCAATTTAACGCATAAAGAACCCCAAGGTTTGGTATCAACATTAGACTGGACACTTGCCAAATTTCACCAACCCGTCTGGCTGGACATTACAATAATCTCCGTTTATTTTTGTTAACTGTGTTGTTTTAAAATTGCAAATCACCGCGATGAAATCGCAATTACAGTTAAAAGAAACTTCTTGTACCATCGTTTTAAACTTCGCCTTTATTTAGAGATAGGAGATTTACGAGTACTTGTATGTCAGTCATATATCCTCAATATTTATTTGTGCAAATAATTTTGAGTCCATATTTTTTTTGCAATTTGCTAACAATCTCCAGCAGTTTTGCTTACGATATTAAAATAGAATGAAGATCATAGCTCTGGGTGGTTTTAGGCAAAGTTTGTAACGATAATAAATTCGCGATAATTGTGTTGGTGTAGAGTGCATAACCACTTTAACCTAAATTCATTAGCCAGAATTTAGTGCGTTTGCCAAACCTCTGCTGTTTTTTCCGTAATCATTTCAAATTCCACTGTGTGACTTTACCTAGCTGAGTGAACCACTCACTGAAAACATATAAACTCTAGTTCATATTAATTCTACTAGAAATTAGATAACTAAGATTGGCTGTTAGTTCAATTTTATCTCTTTTTGTTGAAAATTAGATGCTGGCAAAAATGCACATAAGTTCCCAATACATATTTAAAACGTTTTGTTCTCAACTTCAATTCCATCCAACATGAATGCAGGATTGCCATCTGTTGTAACCTCAACAGCTTCATTGAATACAACCATTCTGATGTAAACCGCGCCAGTAACAACGAGGTCAACTATTGTGACTACCTACCATGGCTAACTTGTCAGGCCATGGCGTTCCCACGAGGAGGACATGAATGCATGGATTGATGATTAGCATTTGAAACATACCTACTGCCCTACCGACTAATGTGATGTATTATGACCTTACGTTACCTTGATTACCTTTATTGCATGTCGGTCAACGTTGTAATCGAAAATAAATTGTTCCGTTTCCATTTTTTCATGTTTGGTTTCAAATGTTTTACGAACAAAGTTTCTCCTTCCAATGACTACCTTTTGTTTGTCCTAGTTGAGAACTAGACGCACGGATACAGGTGTTTTTTGGCTTTCGAAACATCACAATCATGTGTTTCTGTTTGAATTCTTTGTTTATTATGGCCCCATGACTGTTTTAGGCAGATACTACAGTTTTAGTAAAAATTTGTTCGTTCGTTCGTTCGTTCGTTAAATTTGTTGACTTATCTAATCGGTACATACAAATACTATTAGTGTAGCAAAATACTATTATCTGGATTTGCATAACAGAAAGCTGTGTAAGCTCTGACGTCAATGTTTGATCGAACGCTCTCTAATCGTGAATTCATTTCTTCTTGATCCTTTTATTTGCGACAGATATGAAATGCAACGCCTTTTGTATGACAGCATCTACTTTTATTGAATTTTTTATTGAAATTGGTTACTTCAAATAGTTTATTGAAACCACACAAATAATACCAAATGGTTACAATGCAGAAGCAATTTAAAATATTCTGCTATGTTACATATACAATTCTTGAGCGATTGTCTTGTCTCCTACAGGCCACGATATTTGTTATGTATGAATGCGGCACACGGGGGCCGACATCCGTTGACGTCCAACTGTTTTCAGTTAAGCCACGACGAGCATATAACAAAGCCGTCTTCGAAGAGATCATTTGAATTTGAAAGACGTGTTCGACTGAAGAAAACAATGTGTTAATTTCATATACTTATCAAGTTCTTATATTTCCATGTTGTGTTCAAGTGTGTGTCCAATGTTATTGGTGTCTGCAAATAATTATAGGATAATGGATCGCACACGTCTGGGACTCGGCTGTCGTTCGCATTGTAAATGTGGAGTTTCCTGAATATGGAAATAGGTGGAAATGGATGCAAATTACAGTAACGCGACGGACTATTACGAAGGGCTTTCGCAGTGCGGGTTCGGTCCCCATAACATCGCAATAAGGTAACGGGAGAGGTGCGTGTTCAGTCGCCACCCACCGCTGCGCGAGGCGTGGTGGCCGGCGCCACGACCGCCGCTCAGCCAGTCAAATAGTCACCGTCGGCTCGGCCGTGTGTATTGAAAACTCGTACTGGCGCTGGCTGCCAGTGTGCGCCAAAACGCTCGTTCGCGCGGCTCACGTTTGCGATTTGCCTCAGCTGTTCTTATTCACAAGTCTCTCTCTCGTCTTTTAACCCGTGTCTGTAAAGTGTCTGTGCACGCGTTTCGATGCTCTTCTCTCCTATCGCCGTCGAGGCGATGAAGTGCAAAGAGGAAAACTGCGAAGTCGGCGTGGTGCTAGAACACAACTCCCTGATCGTGTTGTCTGTTGACAAGACCATCGTCTGCCTATGCGGAAGGGATAGGAATAATCCCTTCGAGCGCGGGTAATTCACATCGTTCAGCATTCTGGTACGACGCTAACTGGTTACCTCGACTTATCTCCAGTATACTAACAACTGGTAGCAGCACACAATGGTTGCCCTACTGCAGTGGTAACACCAGATGGCTACATGGGTATCACAGAAGCGGCCAAAATTCTTGTTATACCTCGACAATACACACATTTTCGTATATAAAAGGTTATAATTTTAAATTTTGCAACAAAAACCGCTGTTTTCTCAAATGAGAAACCTGTTTGCTATCATTTCAATATGCTCGAAGGTTGTCTTCGATATGGTCAAGGCAAATTCCTTGCAATTGGCCATACTCCAGTCTATATCTGTATGTACCTACATGTTATAAAAGAACGGGCACTAAAATAACTGGACTTTTTAATTTTGTGCCGTTCCGAGGTTTCCGTGTTCAGTGATTGGCTATTTTATTCAATGCACACCGTTCTATTTAGACACCAACAATTCTATTGAATGAGTCACAATATTGTTACCGGTATTGACGGTTAGTGACGAAAACTTGATAGTGGAGCTATACCTACTTACTGGCTATGTAATGCTATGTTTGGTAAGAATAGTATGATGACCGAAAGAATCGTACAAGGTCGTGGCCAACCGTACAATGGCATCTGTTGAATACTACTCGAAATAACGAAATAACTTATTGCACATTAAAATTCATGCGGAATAATTAAATTGCTCAGCAGAAACGTTAAAAATATACTTACATTAATATATGAAATCGATTTTTATAGCATCGCTCTCAATATTGGATCACTAGATGTTATAATGATTTATGACTGTCCGAGTGAGGGGAAGTATTTGTCGGGGCATGCGGAAGTGAATGACAAGTAGATAAAACGGAACACATAAATAGTGTACGTATAGAAAACTAATTAGTATACATACTACGTCGTAACAAAAAAGGTTATTCAGAGCGGAGGTTGAGCATGATAGCCTTCTATCTATATCGGTAACATGTTAACCTACACTGACTGGGCAGGTGTGTGTGAGCAGGTGTTACGACTTTCTTCAAACATCAGAATAACCTAGGTGTGGACCGATCAGTACACACGGACATGCAAGCGGTAAACAAAACCCTGCCAAAATATGAATTCATAGATCAGAGAAACATTACCAGTACCAAGGTTGGATAAAATTGTAAAAATTACGAAATTATTTTAATATTTGCAAAAGTTAACAGAATAAAGAAAGTTTTGAAAGTTGAAAACGATCGATTAGTGACAGCCATGATGCAGCGGACTTTGTTGTTTGTGACCCCAATAAAGTTTGAATACAATAACATTGAACAGCGGCTTTCGATTTTATTGTTCTTTAACTGGATGAAGACTATGCGATTAAACCTTAAATTATTCCGTTGTTTGTTAGTTGAAGTCTTATTAAAAATACCCCTGTTGACTCCCACCATTTTGTTTGACGTCAATGCTAACAATCGGACGCTGCTAATAACCATTTCATCAATATGGTACATATTTCATGGCGTTTTTATTGTTTGGAAATCAAGTAACTTCGATGGGAGTTATGAATAAGATGTGTAGAAAAATAACATCAACATCAAGATTCTACCTAGTATGCAACCAAAAACACAAAATCATAAGGAAAACAAAGATTTTACACAATATCACCAGGTGCAGAGGTTATGACGCCTCAAATTAATAACGGCCCGAAGATAATAGATAGCCTCTGTTTGACGCAATAAAAGGTCAGAAAAAATATTTGGTTACTAAGTATTTGTCGCTATAACTTCATAGTTAGCCACTTATAAACATCGTGGTCGATATGATTTTGATAATATGTACCTACATCTGCGTAAGCGAAGCAATCACTGAAGAAACTGTCGTCAACTGGAAGATTCCAGTGAAACTGAATACATGATTGTATTGATTGATAAATAAAAATTTATTCTCATGTTAAAGTAGTTACTGTCATTGCACCAATGTTTTGAATTATGTATCGGTCATGTGAATACGAAAACATTTACTAAAGAAAGATGAAGGTCTGCTTATGTTCTCACTGCGATGTTAACATCCGGCGGTTATTTCTTAAGCAGCAATATTTAAAGATACACTCGAATAAGCAACCACGCAAGTTCTGTTGGTACCAACGGATATTAAAACAAATGACATGGCATATTAAGTAGAAGAAACAGAGGTTGCTACATTGCGTATGCTATTATTGCGCTCCAATGTCAAAGAATCATGCACCGTACGCACTAGCATAATGTAAATCTCGAAGTTAAGCACAATGTTAGTCTTTGTCAGTGTGATAAACAGAAAACGTTGGCCCATTCATGGCATGATTAAGTTCGGACTGATTATAATTTTATTGATATGCACAATATTAATTACAATTGATAAAAGGGAAACAAACTCGGCATGCATGAGTGGATGGATGGATGTCAATACTGCAATAACGGTATAGCGATGGCTTTTCATCCTTTGTTAAGCTCAAAAGTAGGTATTATTTCCATGCACAGCTTTCAGAACAAATCGCACTTTTGCACGACATTCTAATCGATATTTGTGTCATGCTTGATACGCCTTGTGTCCCAAACAATATTTTGCATGGGTTAGCAAACAGATGTATGTATTTGAATTTGAAATACAATCTGACTCGTCTATAGAAATGACTCGAAAAAGACGATTATTTTGCGATAAAATTCGCAAAATAATCGTCTTCTTTTGTTCTTTGAAGAAACTACAAGATTTTTTCTGTTTTATAACAATATCCTCTAGACGTATCTCAAGGGTAACGACTCATAATGGCTCACTACCTGTGTTTTTTATCCCGCCAGGCACTATTCGAGTCAAAGGCCCGGAGCTTTGCTTAAGTTACTCGTTGCTAAGGGCATTGCACCTTTGCGCTCTCCCTTGCCCTGCAGCCCTACTTTAACTTTTGGAGACGAAAGCTCTCAATGTGAGCCTCCCTTACAGTCGTGTGAATGCGAGTATTGGTCGGAAAGAGATGCAACGTCAGCGTTTAGTGCGTCTACTTTATCCATAAACCCAGCTGTGCGTAAAGTATTAGCTATACTTTACTATGCATATTTATATTGTGGACTTTGAACTCGTTTAATGGTGAAATGCAGAACTCCCTCTGATTTATTATTATCACTGGAATCGATACGAGCACGTCTGATTACTTTTATACCTAAAGCAGTTTTAATGAGGGCGTGCTCAGTGTTTACTCACTTCTTGTATTATCAGTAACTATGTACGTAGAAACTAAAAGTACTAGCACTGTATTGTATAATGTTAAGTGCTTACTCTTGTTTTACGTTGTATTATATATTATTTTCTTTAAAAACTATGGCTGTATCACCCGTATGAAACAGCTTCATTATGTAAAATGATGCTTTATGTATTTTGAAACAGGTCCAGAAAGACGCAAGAATAACTAATTGCTACGGAATATATTAAATCAACCAGTTTTTCACTCACAGCTGTCTTAAATTTTAATATGGTTTTACCATCAATTTTGAAGTAGGCAATGGAATAATTTTTATGTGCCGGTAATCGGGACAAACCAACGGTCGGGCCTTCTGGTGCGTCATAATCACTACGATACGTTAGCGTCGGGCGCCGCCGCCACGCCAACATTTGTAGTTTTTCGTGGAAAACGGTCATATCGCCAACCGTCCCCCCACATCCCCTCTCAGCCCGCGCTGGCGCCGCGTCATATGCGCGTCTATAAAAGCCATGCGCGCCCCTCCACTTCAACTCAGACGCATGGAGTACTCCGTAGAGGTCGTTTGGCACGAGCGAGCGCTTTGCTAGGCACCTGCCGGCCACTCTTTACGAAATAATTCTAGTCACCAACCGCGCAGCTGAAGCTCGCGTAACGCGGTCTGCCGCGCGTTCCTACGAACAGTGATATAGTGCAATAGCCTAATTACAACAAAATAATTGTGATAATTTATTTAAATTAGTTTTTAGTTACACGCGTCAATTAGACCGCGATACGGCTGTGAGTTGAGTGAAAACTGTGAAATTGAAATGTTGTGACTGCCCGACTGGAACTTGTTACCTGTGATCCAGCCCAGTGTGATCAGTTATTCTTGCGTCGAAGGACCGTTTGCAACAATGGTTGGAAACAACGGTACTATGATGGCGATTCGCATCGTCCACAGCAAGCTGCGCAAGCGGGAGGAGCATTCGGCTTCGGTGCACCCAGCTGAAGTACTTCAGGCTGCACCTGCATCGCAGCCGGAGCCGCTCGCCTTCCGCCAGCAGCCGCTGTGGCAGTTCCCGCCGCCGCTGCCCCCGCCTTACGTCTATCCTCACGATCAGGTATGTACACAACTTCATCACAAACAATAACAATTCCAAACATTAATGCCAACTAACTATTTCAAGAATCAAAACCAGTTCCAGCCGTTATACTTGACCTCAATACTGTTTTAACGAGCTTCAATGTCCAGCTGTAACGCATTCCAATTTATTTGCAAATCTCCGCTCGCCTCGATAACAAACAAACAGTATTGAAAGTTGCACGTTGGGAAAGAAACGTTACATTATAATACGAAAGAAATCGTGACTGGTTCGACCCTCCCCGCCACTGAGAGAGAGAGTTGGTAGAACACGTAGACACGATATCTAAGTGTGAAATAAATTTAAATGTCGGGACACGCTCGTTGAATAGAAAGCTGCACAAGGCGAGCATGTCGTAACGCTCCGACCTTCTTTCTTGCTGTCTGACGAACAAAAGAGGCTAATGCAAACGTCTGTATAAAATTTTAACTTGTTAAAACACTGACCCCAATATCACGCTCTAATAACCACTTCTCGAGGCGAGGCTTACCTGTCAAACGGCCCATTGATTTGGTATATCGAATCGTACACTGTTTGTACAACGGCTGCATGAGGACATATCAAGACGGCTCACCAGGAAGTAGATAATGCTAATGTGTCTTTGAATAGCGTATTCAAGGCTTGCCTCATTCTTGTTTGGCCTCAACATTACTTCTACTTTGCAATATTAGCTTCCTTGTCATGTAGCAAAGCTTATTTCCAACTTAAACAAACTTGAACTTAACATAGTTGGTTTCTACTTCCAAATAAAGCAAGAAAAGGTCTTTATATTAATCTGGACAAAAAACGTTTCCTTTAAAACATAATAGCACAATCTTCTTTTATTTTCTCGCCTGACAACAGTTTAAAAATAGCGGCAGAGAAGTATTGTGTAACATCTGAAGTTGTTTTACGCGGGGCGAGATAAATGTGGTGAATGCATTGGGGTCGATAACGGAACCGAAATTCTGCAAGCATTTTAGGGTCATGAACCTTTAAGAACTCCCAAACATGACTTTGGCGTTACGAGACTAATTTTTATTTTTCTATTGTTTATAGGACAACCTTATGCAGCCGCACGGCAACGAGCGTGCGAGTTTCCGCAGTCTTCGCAAGAACATCGGTGGTCGTTGGAAGCGACTAGTGAAAAAGAAGCCTGAACAGGAAGTTTACACGATCCCGCCTGAGCTCAAGCCACAGCTCAAACAAATTTACGTGTACTAAATACACGAATTAGCAATTATAGCTGAAGCAGGATATTTCGCTGCGTTGATCTAAAGGCGATGACATCAACCTCAACTCGACGGTTGTAAAACATCAACTTATATCATTACTCGAATATCAAAATTATAAGCCTGCACGGCTCGACAGCCACTTTTTCTGAACATATCCCTTTCGACCAATTAATTCTAATGACCAATGTTACTAAAATATTTTTCTTTTCATTCACCACTTCATTGTGATTTTAAAGCCTAGAAATTGTATTATTAAGTATTAGAATTTGATGTTTGTGACTTGTGAGTGTTGTTCCGTTGCAGATCGTATGAGAGTGATAGTCAAATGAATTTAGTTTAATTAATTTAAAGCTATGAATGTGAATTAAGAAGATGCGGTCGCGCATACTAGTGACGAAAATCCAATAATTATGAATAAACAATTATGATGCCTTGTTAAATGTAATTTTTGACTAATTAGGGCATTTCGTAGTTCATTAACTTATTGTAGACATGATCGTATTCGTAAGTGAACTCCGATCAAAATAGTTTATGAACATACTGTATGTATATTGTGTGAGAGCCGAGGTTTGAAACATCTTATTGTTTGATGCAGTATTTTTTAGATCATTCATTTTTTGTTGCGAGTGAGACTGAATAATGGTACAATTTTAAGTGTAACGTGACATTGAAAATTTCGAAAAATATAAATATTTTCTGATATTATTGACTTTAAGTATCAAATATCAAACAATATCACGATGGAATATCAAATGACCTAGTTGTTGAATGTTGAGTTGCTCGAATTGCTTTTGTAGTATAATTATTCAGATTTTCGCCCGGTCCTTACTGTGATATAATTAAAATGAAATGAAGGAATAAAGAAATATTTGACAGAAAGATGTAGTTTTAACTTTTTGCCTTAATACCTTGTCAATTAAAGTCTAGCAAGGGCCGACGGTCGAGAATTTTGATAGCTCATATTGAGCCTGATATTTTGATGAAGTAAGCTGATAGATAATAGGTAGAATTGAGCCATGAATATATTTTCTTTCATTAAATTAACTGTTGCTGTAGAAAAAACCATGTTATAATTATAATTTTAACATCGTGAAAAGTCTTTGTTTTGAAAAAAATGTAATCTTTCGTTGAAATATTGGAAAATAAATTCCATCATTATACTGAAGTTTTGTTTCCTTATTACCTTAAACCTTGTTCATTTACAATGAGGACTATAAAAAACTTCATTGTTTTTGTTTACTTTCGTAACATGCCTCAGACCGTCAGACGCGATTTGAGGTTATGTTACTTCAAAATATTGAGGTTTTCCTTGGTCTACTAAATGAAAACAAAGAAGATTATGCAATCAAACGAATCTAAATTAATCACCTTTCGTTATTATTAAGAATGCGGTGCAACTTGAACTTGAAATCACAGTTTATTTTGCTGCACGAAAAACGTTAATTTTGAGGTTAAGTTTGCAGCGCCATCTAAGAATCATACAAAGAAACTAATAAATAGATACACGAGCGCCATCTATCCTCTACATGGTCTCGTCGCGAATTAAACAGCGCCATCTATTGTAATGTCGTGAAACTAGACAGCTAGGTACCTGACGATGCAGCCTTATTTCTGGTATCGCTCTCTGAAACTGACGCGAGACGCTGACTAGTTCGCACCTGTTGCGTCAGATGTCGCTTATAAAAAAACAAAGAATCGACTTTGTATAAAACTAAAGTTGTTTTTTATCTTCATATTGTTCATGAAAAAAGTATCATACAATCGATATTTCCCAAACGTCTTTTTCATAAATAACAAAAAAAATGTTTACTTATTAGTTTTTTTTTCAGTGCACTGTACGTTTATATACGTCTACACCTAATTACAATTCGTAACAGCCAAATGAGCCAACTTAAACATAAATGAGTGAGTACGTGCACCTTCCCTTTTCACCACTAAAAGGCTTTGTAAATAATTAACCCGTTTGGTTAAAATGGAGCCGAGACCAACGCCCGCATGATGTCGGTCTCGACCCTAAACCACTAACCTTTGGGAGATTAGTTTGTATTAGCAAATTATCTTCTTTGTGTCCTTATGGGGAGATGAAGGCATTCGCTGCGATTGTTTAAACTATCATAGCACTAACTGTTGATAACATGGGTAATTATGTTTATTGTGATTGTTCTGATGCATGTAGAACATGTCCGTAAATTCGGCCGTAACTACGGATTTCGTGGTTCCCTGAGTAGACCCCCTGGAAAGTGGGTATACTTACCAAATAAACCTAAGAAAATTGAGACCTTTTAAAAAAAACCGGTCAAGTGCGAGTTGAATTCGCGTGGAGAGGGTTCCGTACGATGAATATTTTATCTACGATGTGTTTTTAAATGTGGCCGGGAGTGCCGACAGAAGTGAAAACAAAACACAAACAATATTATTTGAAACATAATTATAATAACTAATGATTTTAAATCCTAGCAAGGCTCTAAAAGCATTAAATTAAAAGGATTATCTTTGGGAGCTGAGACATGTTTATTGAAATTAAAATATTAGCATTCGATCACCCCGGTGGCGCCTCTATGAAGCATATGCGGTTTAATTTTTTTTTCTGGGAAATACCATAGCCGGTGGTAAGGCTTGTCCAGTCGCGCTGACGGACGATGCAGCATTTTGTGACTAAGGTATCCCTTTCACCACTTGTAACTTTTACTACTTTTGTGCCCTTCCGTGCTTATACTTTTCCTGGTCGCTGAAAAGTACCATCTATCGAGTTTAATACCATCTGCAAAGCTGGGGTGTCTTTCCATGGCAGATTTTAAATTGCGGTAAAAGGACTCAACATTGTGCTTGTTAAAAGCAGGCCTTGCAGTGCAAGCAGTGGCCCTGGCCAAGCTACAAGGCACTGGTTTCCTCAGGGAAATTTCAGGATTTCTTTTTCTAAATGCTCGAAGCCATTCAAATCCAGCTATTAAGATGATTGCAGTATATTGCGGTTGTTGACTTTAGCCATTTGGTATGCAATGCGTCGACAATATTTAGCAGTGAGGCCGTAAAATAGTTCAGCACAGTGTTCGATATATTTTACTAAGTCATCTTCTTCTACTACTGATTATTTTCTTTGTTGACTTCGTAGTGTGTTGTTATTATTATAGTATTAATTGGTTGACGAGCGTTTTCGTTGGATCTTTTCACGTACAAACGAACTGTTGGGTAACTAAGTTGGCATTCTTTACTAGCCTTCCTTATGCTCATCCCACTTTGGACTAATTCAATAGCCTTCTTCATAGTAAAAAAAAAAATAAATAAAAAATAATAATAATTAAAAATATAACATTTCGGTAATCTTTGTATACATCATATTAAGAGTTTAAAACAAACAAACGACAAAATTATACAGGTACCTACTCGCTACCTTTGACAGTGGAATATAGTACTTCCACCGTGGTCCACCGTCCATCTTTACAGTGACTAGTGTCCTGTCGTATTTCTACCCTCCAATCCGGCGCACTGTGCGACCTGGTGCAACCCATTACACAAATATACCAAGCCATCAAACACATGCAATGCAACCGAGGTGCAATGACATATACAACTATGTAGTATCAAACGATGTTTTTCAACACACTTACGAAGAAATGAATAAATAAAACACAAACTTATTTTACAAAATAGAACATGCATGTTCCATAGTATTATTAAACTAAATCTGATCCCGCTGAGCGGCTGAACAAGAGATCATCAAAAGATCTAACAAAGCGGCCACCAATATACGCAGTTGCGTACGTAATAGACAGGAATAAAACGATAAGATAAAAAGAATTTCTACCTATAAAACTGACCCTCCTCATCCGAAATTAAATTCCGCATCCTCGAAACACGAAATCTTTAAACTTCATTACTAACGATCTATCGGCAGTAGATGCGATTACGGACGTCTAGCGGAGCTCTCGACGATGGCGGCGGTTGGTGGCCGGAGGGCGTCACGTGACGGCGTCCTTTGTTGTTACATAAATAAGCCTCATTGTGTGTAAGGGCCGCACGCCCTCATTATAACGAGAGTGAGACGTGCCAATCTATCGGACTAGATTTTGAAAGCTTGAGCGTGATTTGACGGTATCTGCGGTTGAACGGAAGTTGGTACTTATGGGGGCGCTCTTTTGTTAGGTAGTGGTTGTAATTTTGGTTGTTCTTTAAACTTCATTTTGTGGATATGTTAAGATCGTTGTGCATGTGCTAGTTAATGTACGTCGTTTCGTTTTGCACCAATTCCCTAACACGACAATTACAACTTTTGCAAATATTGGAAGTAATTTTTATTATTCTACTGCATCACCATTCAGAACTTTGCTTCGTCTACTATAACCGTCGTTTTCAAGTATTTTACATACAACAATGTCATCTCACATCTACAATACTTTGTGACAAATACATCCACATTCAGAACACATAAAAGTATTGCTGAATGATAGTCGGTTTCATGGCAGTTTTACAACCACAATCTGAACCGGTCTTCTGTGAAATATGCCAGGCGGCACTATTGCTGAAAGTGATGCGTGAAATCGTATTCGATTCACACTTTCCCCATTCTATTACAATGTTTCTTACTCGGTATCCTTGAGCATCACTGTATCTAACTACCGAAGAAGAAAATCGGCTACTTTTACGTCAACTTTCGATATACTTAAATGCTTTTTGTGGAGGTCGATGTCATTGTTCCTTTGTAGTGGTGTTCTGCTATGCATGACAACCGTCTTTCAAAGCTTACATCTTTATATATATAATATCTATATATCTTTGTATGTTGGTAAAGCTAGAATAATTCCCAGAAAAAATTAGCGCGAATAAAAGATATTGAACATTTTGGATTTTGGAATAAACTTTCATTTTCTGTAAAATAAGTTGTTGTATTACAGAAACCAAAAACCAAATAATTTATGCATGAATTCCACCACACCAAAACAGGAAAACCCTTGTTTTTCCTTTAACAAAAAAGTCACATCAATAAAACCATTGACTTGAAGTCCAGCATTTAATTCGGATTTGATTAGTTCCCGCCCGAGCAAAAACCGTGGATTCATGAATAAATATGAACGACCGTTATCACAAGTAAACAACGGTTCGGGCGGAAGCCTTAACAAAAACGAATTTCTTTGAGAGCCGCTACTAAAACGAGGCGACCTAATTTCTCTTAACAAGTTTGTTTTAATCCATTTACTGAAGTACTCAATTGTGGGGACAATCGTACCTAAAATTTGACTAATGTATGGTTTGGTGAAGTCAAATAGATTTGGCGTAAGTGATGAATGTTCATTGATTTTGTCGATAGTCAAGGCTTTATAAAAGAAAATATTTTTGTTTGCCTTTATAATTCTAGTCCGGCGGCGTGCGTGTATAACCAGAAGGCCAATTCCCGTAATTAAATACGTTCAAAATCTAGTCGCAATCTCATCTCGGCGACAAACAAATGTCAAGAGCTTGTCAAAAATGTAGGGAAATTAGAGGTATTTTTGACAGATTGAGACAGATCAGACTGTGAAAATTACTAGAATAGCTCATTTGATGTATGAACGCAATCGAAGCAAAATGAGTGTGTAAGGGTCATAGCAAGTGGCGTTTCTGTAGTTTCTGTCTCTTATAATACAAAATGTAGAATTCTAGTAAATACCGTCAGCCAAAGGACATTTGAAATTAGTCCATTTGAACGCCTGGTCCGAGATACATGATTATTGAACCAAGCGCAAATTACAGCTGCAACGGGCCGCAGCACGCATTTTCATCCAAAAACATACGGTGCGGCCCGCCGTCGGTCCATAGAAAATGTACGGAAGAGATGAAGGAGGATTTTTACAATACGTTGTGCCCGCCCTAATTTGCGCTTGCCTTTATGGGGTTGTTGTTACAAAACACGGCAGAGACTTACTGCAGAGAGTACTTTGTTGCATAATTGACCGTCCTTTTCATAACATTACCTACCAACAATCCAACTCAATTGAAGTGGCAACTGAGCAAATGTTCAAACTACACAACCGACTCATTATCCAAAAAGCAACGTGTGATGCTATATAAGTGTTAAAATTAAAAGCATAAATCCACGTGAAACGTTGAAGTACAGTATAATTACAGTAGCTATTTGTAATTCATGGGCAGGCTGGCCTCCTGAACCATTATGCGAGTCCTCTCCACCGCACAATGAGTACAAGTATGCGGTAACATGTTATGTGGATGTAAGTAATGCTGGATGTGTCAAGGACCTTAGAAGTTGTTAAAAAAGTGAGACTGAATAAACGAATGTTACTGATTCTGTAGTACTAGCAGTAAAGGAGAAGGCAGACGATAGTGTCTTGGGTACGTAACATCCACGTGAAGTTAGACATGAAGACAATATGAAACCGGTTTTAAATTAAGAGCTCAACTGTCACTAATGAGACACAATTACTTTTTCTATTAATGAGACACAGTTACCGAACTGAGCTTGCCTAACAGACCAGGAGTTAAGCGGAACTAAAGAAAAACGCGGATGCCTTCTTTCTTGTTATAAAAGCCCCGTGTCTCGGAAAGCACGTTAAGCCGTTAGTCCTGCGCCTGATCTCCCACCGATCGTGTCGGATTGTAGTCCCATCGAACAATAAGAGTGAGGAAAGAGAGAGTGCAGGAGCACTCTATCTTACTTCACAGGAGTGTCTGCACACACACTTGCGCACTATAATATCTCCCGCCCGAAGGCTAGCCTCCGCCGCGATTGGTCGTCATTGCCGAAATTCGTTCTGGAGGAGTTTATCTTATCAAAGACACAGAAAAAGAGAGAGGGACATGAAAATTTTAATTAAATTCTTGGTTTTCCTAAAACAACAATGAACAACGTATCATATTCAGTATACTTCCTCAAACAGAATCTATGACTACAAGTGCGCATGGCTAACAATCGTCGTCGTATAAATGAACAAGGGAATTTCAGAAGCCTCTTTAGTACGAATTAAGTAGGTTTAAGTGTAGAGGATAGTGCAAATTGAACGTGACTACAGGACGACGGAAGGTATTTTCACTTATATTTTATATCTAGTTAGTGTTACTTTGTTTATGTAGTTTACAGGTAAAGCTTTGTTAGTTTAAGCTTGGTTTTATGTTTATTGTGTGGGAGATTTGAAGTAGGTTAAGGTGTGTAATAAAATAGGGGACTGGTACAAAGATTATGATGCTGCTGGGATTATATAGACCGTCGACTGACACAGGATCTACGAGTAATGTTTCATTAAAGATTTTTCAATATTAGACTGTGACAAATTAGTTGAGCGTATTGGATTAAAGGTTCCTCACAAAATACCCGGATTTCCTGTAACTATACATTAGTTCCACACTCAAGCATCCAGGATAAATATTGGGGTAAACTCACCATTAAACAGACTCAGTAGAAATGAAGTGTAGTGTATTTTGTAGATAAATTTAAGATAATGTAATACCAATTTCTAGAAACTGATTTTCTGGAGTATATTTTTATTCCTTTTTTACTAAAATTGGTAAGTTTAGAGTAAAAATACACTTAACGGGACATTCTCTTCAAATAGAACCAAGTAGAAATATGGATGAAGTGGAAAAATTAAAAAGATCTGGTGGCTTTCGTCGGCGTATTGTAAAATATAAAAAAATTAAAAGTGTTGCAAACGTTAGCAATGCGATATCTTCGAATCGGACCTCGGTATCATTAACGGATTACGAGGAAGATGATACCGCGGAAAATTTGGAAATAGTACAAGTGCACAATGATCCCGACTCTAATGAATCGACAGCTGATCGTAACGAATCGAAAGTTGATCGTGATTTTGATTTTAGAGACCAATTAAGAAACTGGTCTATTAATCACAATATACCACATACTGCAATCAATGGCTTATTAGAGATTATTAACAAGCATGATCCAGTTGTTTTGAATTTAAATCCATGTGTTCTGTTACGCTTGGTCGAATTTAAAGATTAGGTATAATCATTTAATAATATTCATTTGAATATCTTGCATAAACTTCTTTCCATCACAAAATAAACAAGAACAATGATATTATGACAAGTTACTCGTAACAGAGAGGAGGCCTGTGTCCCAGCAGAGGGAACATTATATGCTGGTTATGCTAACAACTATTGCTTTGTTGGTGGTTGCCATTCCCCCGACAACTCTTAGACTATTTATTTTCAGGAAGCCATATAATGACATCGTGCCACTGATATTTTAAAATACAACTTTAAAAGTCCGTCTTTTAAGCTCATTTGTAGTCGATACAGCTTCGTTTATACAACCCAGGTCTCCGTGTAGTTTACAAACTTCGCCTGTAACAACATTATAAACTGTTTTAATTTCCACTTTTAACTACAAAGTAGATCAATTTCCCTCACAAGATAGATTTAAGTTCTCCTTGTCTTTTCATTAAACTCACCAAAGCAAGTATTGACTTTTGTATTTATTTTAGAAAAAATATGTACACAAGATTTCTGATACCAGTATTACCGCAGACCTGAGCTTGTTTAGATTATTGAAATTTTGACTATCTGAAAACATTTTTCAAGAGTAGGTACACATGCTCAATACGCGTTTTATGGGATCTTATCGGCTTTCTTAGAGTATTGAAGTTGTAAAAAGTTTAGCCCCTTTTCATGTAACATTTGCTTGTATAACCAAATTATCAATGCCTAGCAAAACTTTTGATCCAGCCTTAAATTTGGTGCGATAAGATTTAAATTCCTTTGGCAGGTATTTGTGAAGGGTAAAACGTACAAGCAAGTAGAAGTTCGTCTTATATCTCGTCATAACATTTTACTGTCACAATACGTACCTATACATATAGGACATCTCTAAGTATGGCAATGTACTACGGAAATTGGCTGCGTTGTAATCTGTACTAAACTTTGTATCTTTTGACATCGAGATATGTTATGAGTAGTTGGTAGACGTTTCCTTAGGTAACTTTGTTATTAAATTCTATTTTAGTAACGCTTTGATGTCATAAGACTTCTTTGATGGATATTATTCCTTTGAATTTGGATTTACGAATTTTCCGTATTCAACAACCAGTTAGTATAACAATACAGTCTGCCAAAAGTTCAGATATTGATTTGCCGATGTGATTACATTTAGAGCTGTAGTCTAGGTCCCAAAGCTTTACCTGTAAGTAGTGGCATTCTTCTCGATATACCAGCCAAGGTATCTCTAAAAGAATAACACTGACTACAATATGAACATGGACTACAAGAAACGGTAGTAGGGTGGGGTTATGGAGCTATGTCCCGCCCGTTGTTCCAAAATATGCAGTCAAAGTGACTTCTGCGCTGGCACCGACGACGCCGTGGACGTGACGAAGTTTTGGGCCGCAAAGATCTAAAATAGCGACACAAAGAAGAAGAAGACAATTATTGTAGTCCATGTTCATTTATATTCAAGTTCTTTAAGCTTTTGTTATACAACTCACACAAAAAATCCAAATAACCTTACGAATAACACCGACAATGTAGGCAGATTTGGATACTGTAGGTAGTAAGAGTGGTAGGAATTGAAATGGATAATTTTATGCCTGCAGATAGTGCAGGCATTTAGTATGCAAATTAATTGTAATTAAGCGGTGCGGTCCTTTACTAAATAGGTCATATTATCTCATCTCGTATGTGCTGTTGAAATCTATTAAGTGATTGTAATAGCAGGTGAGGCATCAAATACACTAGGATCCTCGTATATGACGCATTAGAAAATAGGGTGACTTAAAACTACCTATGTATTCTTTCTCTCTTATCTATAAAAATAAATAAAAAAACGGAAGGGTTTGTTTGTAATGTCAATATCACAGCTTTTCACTTAATGAAAGTATATACGGTAGGTACCTACTTTTTTTTAATTTTAAATTTTAATAACAGTAATAACAGTGAAGCCTAACAAATAGTTTATCCGAGCGAGATACTTAAAAAAGCAGACACAAAGTTTTTCACCCTTGAAGAAGTTTCAGGCTTTATAATCTATTCCGCTCCAGTGAAACAGGTCATGAAACTGAAACTTATAGCGAAGTAATAAAAAATAAAGAAAAAATACGTTTTAATTTACATGAATTCTACGTATTTAACACTAAGGCCGCTTACACATCATGCAGCAGCTGCAGCGACACCGCCGCCGCCGTGGCTCCGCTGCATCAGTCACCCTTTTTTTTTCAGGATGGGAAATCATCAAATGACCCCTCCCGCTCTGGGTGGAGCGGAAGGGAGTGTCAGACTCTTACTGACTAAAACCCACCTGTGTTCCTTCCTTAGCCCTTTATGTTCCGGGCCAGCGGTAACCCTTTCGGACAATCCCGCTGACCGTGTAAAAGGCCTTACATATTAAACATAACATAATATCACACCTGTATTCCCCGAAAGGTTAACCAGAGGTGTACCTATAGTAGACCCACATTTCGTCAGTTATGTTTAAGTCCCATCACAGACCCCGAGCGAGCCTATTGCCATCACAGAGCCAAACTTCGGGCTGCTACTGAGAAATTTCAGATGGATAACCCAATAACGCTTGACACGGGAATTAATCCCAGGACCACATTCTCAACAGTAGCGCTTGCGATTACTGGACCAATGACGCAGTAAAACAATACTAAAAATACTAAATAGTCGACATATTAAAATCGTTCAATAATTTATTATCGAACGTCATGAATGTCATCATTTAAATTTCGATCCCGAAACCCCCTCACTCCACAAGAGATATGCTAACTTTCTTTCATTAAAGTAACAATGTAAATCCCCAATCCATCGTCATATGAAGAATCTAATTAATCATGTACCATCTCTAAAACATTCTACTTGCAAAGCAGATGCCTCTCAATTTTCTTAACAAACCAAGCGAAAAATAATATTCCGCACATGGAGTTATCTGAGTATTACAAAAGGATAAGTTTCCGATTGACTAGACAATATCAAAGGGCGAACCATTAATGCAATGAGGGTTTGCTATATTTATACCTACGTAGGGGTACATGTGCAGGCAGAATAAATTATACAGAAGTATTTTTATAGGAGATTGATCTCGTGATGGAATACGGATTGAGAAGTAGTCAGAGTGATTTGTATTTGGATCGACTAGTCCCGGTGTCGAAGATTCTTTTTCTCTAATATTGTTTTATGAAGAATGTTTAAGTATACAGTTCAATCACGTTAGTAGCAATTAACACATTGAATATAAAAAGTAAATAATTGATACAAATTCCGAGTGCCGACAGAAGTGAAAAAAAAAAACAGAAAAAAATACTTTGCCATCACTCACTGACATATCGGATATACATTAAAACCGAGTACATCCCGAGGACAGCCGAGCACATCCGAAGCGGGAATTTTTTTAATCGTCTTATAAACAAAACACGCGCAGTGTCGCGGTTTTTTCCCATCTCAAAAACTGCCAACCCGCCTAAAGAAGTTTTCACTTCAAAAAATCTGTGATAATTTAAATTGGTAATAAGTGTAATGGTTTACACAGAAATGATTGAGAGTAATTTGTTTCGCCTGCATTCATGTTTCATACCATTTTAAAAGATCTCGATAATTTCCACTGGTTTTCAAATTTTACAAAATTTTCGTTAGGTTCACAATAAAAAATGTGTGAAATTATATTAAAGTATAACAGTTGGTTTAACATAGTATTTTTCATTAAATATGTTATTTCTTTGGTTTGAAGGTTTATCTAATAAAGCTTTCAGGGTCAACATGGTCATATATCGCACACGACAGGGATGAGTGGAAGGAATGAGAGGAGGCGTTAGCCCATCTGTGGGAGACAATATAGGCAAAAAAAAATTGGATGTATGTATCTATGGATTTACAGTAGATGTCGTATTCATAAGTCAATTCAACCCTGTTATGCAAAACAATATAACTGAAACAGTAAAAAAGCAAATAGAAGCGACCAATCAATTAATTTATAAGATTGTAAGTAAACCCCAGACAGCATAAACTTGTAACCCCGAATAAAATTATTCCAATTTCTCCCTCTGTTCGTTCATTGAAAATCTTGAAAACACTTTTAATTTCTTCCATTACTTAAAACATTCCCTATTGGAGACTTTTCATTTGTGATGTTTAACCAACGGATTGACTTTTCGATTGACTTGAGCAGTTCAAAAGGCGGAGGGCTCGAAATTAACGCAATGTAGGGTGTGCAATGAAGGAGCGATCGCTTCAAAGGGAAACTGATTTCGTTATTTTCTTTGTAAAATACATGTATTTTTGGCAGTAAATTGGCGTTTGTGTCATGGAATGGCTGTCTTTATATTTTGTAATTGTTTCTATTTTGCAATTATTATACTCTGAAAACATTTGATATTTAGCTTGTTGGATAGTGTATATACGTAAATGCGCTAATCGAGGAACTCAGTCAAATGCCCGTAGGGTGCTACGTGGATGGTGTCAGTGTGAATAACCTTAGATATGCCGATAATATAATGCTGCTGGCTCCCTTGATTTGTGCATTGCGGAAGTTGCTTGTCGTGTGTGAAAAGTATGCGGCCACACACGGTCTGTTGTAATGTAAAAAAATCAGAGCTGTTATTCCACCAGTGTTACTCAATGGTATTCCTCTTAATCGAGTATACCAATACAAGTATCTTGGGCATGTGGTTACCAAAAATCTTGGAGATATTGTAAACATGTACAGGGAGCGCAGATCATTGTTAGTCCGGGCGAACATGCTGGCCCGCAGGTTCGCTCGATGTGCAGACGCGGTCAAAGTAACTGTATTGAAAGCGTATTGTACGTCTCTGTACTCAGCGAGCCTGTGGTTCAGATATAACCAAAGGGCTTACATTTCTCTACGCATCCAGTTTAACAATGCCTACAGGGCGCTGTTACGTCTGCCACGCTTCTGCAGTGCGTCAACAATGTTCGCTGAGTAGCGCACAGACGGCTTTGATACCACCTGGTGCAAAAAGACAACTTCACTGCTAAGCAGATTGCGTGGGAGCAGTAACAGCATCCTGAAGATAAGGCAATAAGTCAGACAGCCCACTGGTGTGGAGCCTCACCCAAAGGACTAAGTCTCTCTTAGTTATTAGGTACTAACATAGTTTTAAAGTTCACACTAACAATATAAATGTAATGTAATGGATCATTGGTTGTCGGAATATATAATGTTAACTGTAATTGCGTATATAACATAAACGAATGAATGATAGTAAAGTTCCGAAAACACCTGAAAACCTCAAAAGTAAATTCGCTCTTACCCAATTTTTAGCCTCTTAGATTATTTATACCTTCAAGTAACAGACGCACATCCGACGAGACAGCTCAAAAAAAACACGTCATATTTCACACTACACTACACTCAATGATTTCTAGCAATTAGTCAAGTCAAAGTCCTTAATATTTAGCAGTTGCTAATTGAGCGCATCACAATGCAGCCGATGAAATAGCACGGTTCCACTTGGACGCGCATCGTTCACGATTCAATGAATAAATAAATAGCTTTTGGTTCCAGACGACTGTTACGAGTAAGTGTTCGAGTGATTTTTGTTTATGCTGTTTTTTTTTTAATCCTGCGAGGTTAAAAAGCGTCTCTTGGGCACCTAATGCGCGACGGCGTCGACGTAATCCACGATTGTCTTCTTTTTTTGTTTTAGCTTTCCGCAACAGAGTTTTAATATTTGAAAGTGTTAATGGTTTTTGAAAGTAAATAATTAATGATGATGTCTTGTCTCGGTACGAACTAGATACCTAGTAGGTAGGTATTAGTACCAAGCAAGTATAATAGCTAGGCCGCAGGTATCCGCTGAATGAGGGCATCACAGAACCGGTCGAAGTGGCGGTGCTTGGCGGTCTTTGCACAGCCGAACTTTAAAAATGAAAAGATTATTTCACTACATTTTCTTTTACAATAGTGTTACAAGATTTGGTAATACAAAAAATTATTTATAAAATGTTTCAATCGTTTTTTTTTTTGTTTAAATTTCAGTGTCAAATGCAAAAATGTTTGGTTATTACAGAACGGTGCTGCACATTTCAACACACTGAAATTTTCAATTATCTGCGACTGGTATTTCAAAGTGGTTCAATCAATCAGTTCCATTTCCACGCCAATTTTGTGATCTACAAAATCACAAACGGTAATGGAGGAAACTTCACAAGATTAGTAAGTAGCACACAGATATCTAGCGGTAGACACATTAAGCCATAACGTCTCGGAAAAAAGCGTTGAAGGCGCAATCCAACGCTAAGTCAGGCTACTTAGCAACTTGCCAAATGGAATCCATTACAACAGTTTGGGTTATCGACGTGAGGCGAGAGCGTAAAGGATAGCCCGGTTAAGGAGTTGGATTTTTTGGTGTTTTTCTCTAGCTTTGCGGCTGTGGAGTATTTTTTGTTAACGAAAAAAAGTAGCTGGCTATAGTTTATCAATTACCAACAAGGTGGTAGGGACATCAACGTGCAGATTGTTACCAAGGATACAGTACATGATTCTGAATCGTTGAAGCGTTGAAATTCGTCGGTTATGAAAAAGACAAATAGCTGTTATACACTTATCTATGAAACCTATTACGCCATTTATTAACCTATTTATGTATTTGTGTAACTAGTTTTAATAGTTTTTCTAGGGTTCCCTACCCAAAGGGTAAAAACGGGACCCTATTACTAAGATTCCACTGTCCGTCTGTCACCAGGCTGTATCTCATGAACCGTGATAGCTAGACTATTGAAATATTCACAGATGATGTGTTTCTGTTGCCGCTATAACAACAAATACTTAAACCAGAATAAAATAAATATTTAGGAGGGGCTACCATACAACATACGTGTTTTTTTTCGGCGTTTTTGCCTTGTGGTACGGAACCCTTCGTGTTCGAGTCTGACTCTTACTTGGCTAGTTTTTTTATCATTGTTCCTCTCAAAATCCCAAAATAGCACCTGCCATCTAATCTCTTCACCACCCTTGGTTGACTGGTAGAGAATGCCTAAGGCATTAAGTCCGCCTTTGTACCTTTTTGTGCGAAAAGTTTCAATAAATAAATGAACAGCAGATTTTTTTATATCCGAGGAATTATTTATATGTAATTCAACACATGATTCTAAGACCTCCGTCTAGAATCATTGTGTTGAATTCAAAGTTTCAGTTTGCGTGTCGATGTCCCAGCCAAGCTGTATTATGTAAGGATGTCGGAATTAGGCAAGTCAGGCAAGTTACGTAGTGAACGCCTATTTAATTATATGTCTTTAACCACTTACAAAATTGTAAATTGGTTAACTACGCACATGAAAATAAAATAACAATTTTTAAGCCCATAACTCGTCTCGCTACACAATTTTAAGTCGTAATCCATTGAAATAAGTGCCAAAAAATATCACTATTTGTATTATATAACAAGATACTAAAACGAAGATTTAAACGAATGTCAGTGCACTAAAACCCATTTTATAGGTTGTTTCGTACTATAAAAATGTTATGGCAGCGTTTTGTTACAAAAAACAAGGTAGATATATAAGTGCTTATGGATATAAAATTGACAGGCCAAGTTTTATGTTGTCGTCAATAGTAAGCCGCTTTGAAACGATTCATTAGGTATTTATGTAAAAGTAGACTTTATTACACAAAGTATAGATTTTGCTCTAGTACCTAGTATGGGGCGCGGGTTATAAATCAACTGAGCGTTTTGAATTTACTGGTAACATGAAGCAATAGGAGTGAAGTACATATACCTAAGTACCTATATTAACGCACACACGCGTATATTTGAATGCCCTCTGGTATAACAAAGCGTAGGTACTCTTCATATACCACTAGCTGCGCCCAGCGGCAGTTTCGATCCCGTAAGAATATCGGGATAAAAAGCAGCTTATATGTTAATCCAGGGTGTCAGCTATCTCCATACACAATTTTATCAATATTGGTCCAGCCGTTTGAGTGTGAAGAAGTAACAAACATAAACACACACACTCACAAACTTTCGCCTTTATAATATTAGTGTGATGTGATTACTAGCTTCTGCCCGCGACTTCGTCCGCGTGAAATTTCTTGCTCTGGTCGTTCCAGAGATTAGCGCGTTCAAACAAACAAACAAACAAAAAAAGCAATCTCTTCAGCTTAATTTTTAGTTAGTATACAAGATGTACCTATGTTAAACAAATTAATAAATGACTTATGACTTTAAAAAGAAAACAATTGAAATAATAATAAGTATGTATGAGAGTGTTGTTAACTTTTTACTTGATTTTATATTTAAAGTTTTATGTGTATGTGTAAACTGTCTTTAATTTCTGTAATTGGTTGTAAACCGTTTTAATTAACTCGTCGCGCGTCTAATTAGCAGACACAATAGAAATTTTATTGTTATCGGTACACATGGTATAATCTCGACGTGCGAAGAGTTAAAGAGTAAATAAATAAATGACAAATAAATAAATAGATAACAAATGAATTGTAAGACAAAAATTGAGACGAAACTTGAACCAAACGATTGTCCTTGCATTAAGACTTAACTTTTTTCACTTAGTGACAGTATTTGTCGATCACGCCAGATTAAATTATGGCTAATACTATGCAGCAAGTTATTCACTAGGCACCTGAACGCTAAAGTTAATGTGAACTCCATTTCTTCTTGCTCCGGGTCATCATCATTATCTTCACCTGACCAGCCTTTTCCCAACTATGTTGGGGTCGGCTTCCAGTCTAACCGGATGCAGCTGAATACATTAATTTTACATGGAGCGACTGCCTATCTGACCTCTACAACCCAGATACTGGGATTACCCAGTATCTGGGTTGTAGAGGTCAGATAGGGTAGGGTAGGGGTATCGTATTAACGATACCCCTTGGTAAGACAGGTTATCAGACTTTCAGGCTTCTGGCTACCCGTATCGACTGTCAAAGATCCACGAATGACAGCCGGGACCATGTCGACAAAAGAAATAACATATTGCTAAATTATATTTAACCTTCCAGGTTTAGATTCAGACTGGATTCGAAAAAGGTCAAACGCGGTCAAATGCCTCATAGCTAACAGTATAATATTTGTTTTCCTACTTCATTTAGACAGAAAAATTATCGGAGCTACAATAATAGATAACAGATTTGTGGGTTGCTTTAGTAGCAGACAATTTATGACAAAAAGAACGTTTCTTGCTTAGAAAAGTAGGTTTAAGAGTCGTTTCTGTCCTACAAACCTTTGGCCCTTTGCACACACACTTTTTTCTTGCCGTAAAAAAACTACGGTTTATTCGCCATGTGTAGGCACTCGAGTGTAAGTTGTATAGATCACTATGGAAGCTTGTTGACGGTCACGAAACCGTGCCGTGTACAAACGACAGCACATCAAGCTACTATAATCTGTAAAATTTCTTTAATAGAATTTCAACTTTATTGCTAAAGTATAAGGTTCAAGGTTGATTGGGAAAATTTGACAGTTTCGGGTAGCTTGGGTGCTGGCGTCTGTACAAAGGACCTAATTCCGTTGTTTTTTATATTTTTTTATTAAATATATGCATGTATATTACTTTTTGTATTTTAGTATGCATGGAATCAATACTTTCAGATTACGAAGTTGGTATTGTATTTTTACCGTTTTATTTCCAGTAAAGACGGTCTCAACCGTACACTTATGCGGTATCCGTAGGTGTAGATTTGGTTTGATGATTTGGCCTCTTAAACAAAACAAATTTCCCTAATATTTGTGTGTATTCTTGAAATCAACCCCCCAAAAGCCCACCATTCAAATTCCTTGAACAATATTTATCAAGTACCTACTACATTCATTTATAAATGAGTTTCCTAAGTAACCTTATTATGGAATCTAAATATACACTAAGTAACATTCAATTACCGTTTTCTGAGGTCGTTTGGAAACTCTGAATCGGGCTTCCTATTATATTCTCATTGAATTAGATTAGATCCATATTATTAGTTGGAAAATACTTTATAAAAATGATGAAATGCTCATCTTTTCGTTTGTTGCGAGATACTGGAAGTTATAGTCATTGTGATAAACTTTTTAGTATTCATATAACACATTTTATTGCCCAAAAACTACATACGAGTTTTGGTAAATAACCCAATAGCATATCACACAAACAGGTACCTACGTCAATGGATACTAATCCGTTAAAGGTAACGAAAGTTTACCTGTACCATTTTTATCTCAAAGAACCTTCTAGATTTTCATAAAAAACTAAATATGCTATTAAATAAAATGTTAGCTAGTGGATTTTCAATACTTACTACAAAATAGTTCTCTTAAGTCGCATAGTCGTAGAACCAATGTCGTAGAATACGCTACGAGCGTAGCACCGTAGCACCGTAGCCGGTGCTACGTACGGTCTCGGTATAAATATTTCAGTACAGGAAATTATGCTTTTACTGATACTGTAGCCGTGCTAGGTTTTGAATGGAAAAGCGAGTCTTCGACTGCTAAACTGGAATGGAACTTGAATTATGTATTTCGGATCTGTTTTATTGATAATTCAGAGGAAACTTTTCCTTTAAACGTTAACGTGCGAAAAAAACGGTTTCTTCGCGATTTTATCAGCTTTGATAATGTATGTGATAATATCTCGAATAAGAAGGTTATTCAGGTAATTTTTTCGTAACATAATTATATAACATGATTTAGTTAACGATGCTTGAAACACAATGCCATTGTCAGATAAATAAATTATTTTCTACTGTTTCATTACCGGTTCAATTTATTATTTATCTAAACGCATAGCAATTTGCAAGTACCCACTAATACTATCCGCGTATATATGGACTGATGTATTATTTATTTACGCCTCGTTGATACGGAAATTGCAGTTTTGTAATATTCACGAGAAACGGTGCTGGATTAAATTCTAAGTTATAATTGAAAAGCGTACAGCGTAATTCGGTAAAGGTTAGCTGTTATTCTTTTTAATTATTCAAATTCTATTTTTGTATGTAATATAATTACCGTGTAACATAATCAGCCCATAATGTTCCCACTGCTGGGACACAGGCCTCCTCTCGGTGAAAGGCAGTGGGCCGTAACTCACCACGCGGGCCCAGTGCGGGTCGGTGGATGTCACATGTCTTCGAATTTTTGGTTCTAGGACATGCCGGTTTCCTCAGGATGTTATCCTTCACCATTTTGAGAGCAATAGTGATAAATAATTTACACAAAGTAAAGCGTCTGTCTGGGTTCAAACTTTCGACAGCACAACAACACAATGAAACACCAACACACACAAGACAACACACAACACACACAATACAACATACACAACACACAAACACATAACATGACACAATACACACACAACACAACACACACAACACCAACATGCACACACACACAACACACACAACAACACACAACAACACTCACACACACACAATAGTCTCTGCCCCCCACTGCTCTGTTCGTTACCTTGTGGTATTCGGAAGCCAAGCACAAAGAACCAATTTAGTTTTTTTTTTTTACTCTTGACCAGTCTTGTATTGGTAACTGATAATGATGGTAGACACTGATAGGACTACAGCACTATATTCACGGATTCTCTTTATATGGATTAGAGAGATATGAGCAGTGGTGACCAAGTGGTAACAACCGCGACTTACGAGTTGTAGGTCGTAGGCTCGAACCCAGCCAGGCGCTTTACTTTGTGTAAATTATTTCATCACCACTTTTCTCAAAACGGTGAAGGGAAACCTTGTGAGGAAACCGTCATGTCCTAGATCCATGAATTCAAAGACATGTGACATCTACCAACCCGCACTGGGCCCGCGTGGTGGATTAGCGTAGAGCCTACTCCCTCTCACCGAGAGGAGACCTGTGTCTCACCAGTAGGAATATTATAGGCTGATTATGATATGGACTATACATGACAAGTGTTCCAAATCCCGAAAGCTTCAATAGATGACGTGGCAGGTGGTGGCCCGACAGTCTGACAACCAGTCTTACCAAGGGGTATCGTATTACCCAGTAACTGGGTTGTGGAGGTCAGGTAGACAGTCGCTCCATGTAAAATACTTGTATTCAGCAGCAGCATCTGGTTAGACTGGAAGCCGACCCCAACATAGTTGGGAGAAGGCTAAGCAGTTGATGAGGTGACGCGGTAGGTTTTTAGGAACGTAACTCAAATAATTTGACACCTAAATAAAATTATAGTAGCTCACTTAGTAATTAAAAACTTTATCGCTTGCCATAAAATTCGTTACCTAGGGCAGGAACTTAAATCAAACATTCATCACGCTAGTAAAATTTAATTAAAAGCTAGGAGCTTCAAATTATAGGTCACAAGTTTACAAATCAATAGTAGGTTGGCGCATATATGTAATTATAAAAGACAAAAATACTAATGATTTCAATTATTCGAAGACTATGAGTATATTTGACTATGACCATACTTACCCAACCTATGATTATTATTTTCCTCATTATTACACATTAAATCTAGGTGACTTAGAATTTTTTGACCGTTGTTTTATTTGAATAATAACAGACGCGTTGATCACTGCTTCGGTTATTTTTGAGAGCTGGCATTTGCTTGTGACGATTGAATGTTTTCATGCATTTTCGTTAATGATGACTGTTAAGTGGGCCTAAATAGTCGTAGGTACCACATGTTGTATTTCATATATTTTAGTTAATAACAGGCGCCGTGGCACTGGTTCTATCATAAAATCCTGAAAATTCTACCTTTATTATTTTCAATAATTACACGCATAATTTAATGCTCGTTAAAGTGTATAATTTGTACCACACATCACCGGGGTGCAGGAGACCCAGGGGAGAGTGTCAGTGAGTTCGTTTGAATGATTCGACACCTCCCTAGAGCATCAACCCTTTCAACAAGTCAGGGGTGCAATTTTACATAATAATAAGCTGTTTTTTGAGTGAATGGTACAAGAACAACTTCTTTTGTTACAGGTAGATCAATTCGTTTTAAAACTTGAAACTCAAACGTTTATAGTAGGTTAGGTATGACTACAGTACCCGGCGATAAATATTGCACATCGACCTTTTTACACAAAACCATTTTATACAAAGAATAAAAATAATTATCAAAAGAAGCAAATCATAATTGTTTTAACAGCTCCTAATAGATACCGGACTGTTTGTATTTCGTGCGACAGAGATAACGCTCTACGAAGCCGAAATTAGCCGATTGTCTCTTTCTAAAGGTCGATGTGCAATATTTATCGCCGGGTACTATACATTAAGCTAAGTAAATACAACACACGTAATCAGTCTATAATGTTCCCACTGCTGGGACACAGGCCTGCCCTCTTTTTGATAGGGAGTGGGCCGTAATCAACCACGCGGGTCCAGTGTGGGTTGGTAGATGTTACATCTGTTTTCGATTATTCATAAATAATTAGCTCATAAATCTATCATCATTTCCAAGGACTACTTTTTCATAATGTATTACAGAATAGCCTTCCAAACGCAAAAAGTTACGAAGTTAGTTTAGGGTTAGGGGTTAGGTATTGGTATTTATAATTCTCTTTAAATATCCCCCATGACATTTAGCCATATGCAACCTCAATAACTGCAACAAAATCCCACATCAAAGTTTAAGAAAGTGTCAAAAACTCAAGTGGTACTTTTCATACGTTGAAAAGGTAAGTACGTGTCGTGGATTCAAAGCCACGGCCCTCAAGCAACGTCTGACACTTTCAAGCCATTCCAATCAAAGCCGGCCCTTAAATATTAAAAGCTCGTTACACTAATGAATCGTATCTGATTTTGCCGTCGTCTGCAACGCCTTCAATGTCTTTTGGCGTTCTTTACAGCAGTTTCTTAAGAAATCTTTTGTTGGTTCACGGTTTTTTTTTATGCTTGTGTTTTAGTTGTTATTATTTTTTAATGTAGGGCTACATAAAATGGATGATTTTTCCAATTTTATGTAAACCTGAGCCGATATAATAGTATCAATTGTTATTCATATCAAAAGATCTTATAAACAACTCTATTATAATATGTACTTGTCCTGTGTGAAAATAACATTATGAAAGAATGCTCGTAAGAAAGAAGAATCTGTAGCTATTTCAGCAAAAACTAAGAAATGTCTGTCATTTCGTCACAAATTAATGTCACATTCCAATGAAAAACAAGTAACAACACGCCAACAACAAAGGAACAAAGAAATGCAACTAACGATCGTCATTTATCACAACAGAATCACATTTAAAGTCCGTCCTAAAGAATCAATGTTTTGTACGAAACATTTCTATCCGTATTCTGTTTTCAACGAAACTCCATTGGAATTGTAACAGTTACAATACATTTTACTTATAGTGCAGAGCTGCACACCTCGGTGTTTCACGTCGATTGATCGAGAATAGGGATGCTGATCGAGGAGACGACACGGAGCGTAAAATGAGTTGTTCGCATCGCCGCTTCGGCCGTCTGCCAACACCGTTCGCCAGTAAACATCTATTGTCTTGCTCGTAAAACGTACAAAGATTTTGTTCGGAAATTGCAAACGTCTTAGATACCCTCCCCCTGAACCATGGCAGTAAAATCGCTTTCATTACATCAACTTATTGGATGGATTCCAATATTTTTCGTGCGACTGCATTCGATTGCATATTGCGTATGGTATTATTATCGACAATTTATTTCATGCGTTCGACTCTGCATATTTTAGTATTCATTTCGAATTTCATGATTGCGGAGTCTGACAAGATTTTTCAGGTGTATGTTTATTTTCGGCGGAAATGTCAGCGTCTCCTAAAATACATTTGGAAGGTAATACAATTTTTATTTAGCTCGATACTGACTAGAAATCATGGAATATAAAACCGTGCGTTCAAATCTACAAATATTTCTTATTGATTGGCTTAACGAAAATTAAGGATTACCTGAAATAAAGAGATTAAGTAAATGATTTTGTTAATTTACAGCCACAGCATTTTTCTGAACAAGTAAAACAATCGATTGTAATGCCTCATTTCGTTCACTTTTATGACGCCAAGTTATATTTAGGATGATTGATTCTTCGCCAAGTAGCTAGGGGTACATATACTTCAAATATATTCTACTAGCTTCCGACCGCGGCTTCGCACACGTGGATGTCGGAAATTATCCCACGAGAACGTGCTACCGGAACAAAAAGTAACCTATGTTCTTCCCCAGGATGCAATCTATCTCCTTGCCAAATTTAATCGAAATCCGTTCAGTGGTTTAGACGTGAAAAAATAACATACAGACAGACAGACAGAGTTAATTTCGAATTTATAATATTAGTATATATTAGTATCATATGGATTCATGGAAGTAAGATTAACAATAAAATGTATGGGCCAGTTAATACCCCATGTAGATCGTAAAAACTTACTGAGAGAAAGGGATGCTGACTCATGTAGTAAATCTACTAGGAACTTACCTACCAACAGTGGAAGTTTATTGTTGACAATAATACTTATCTTGGCAATAGGTATTATTATTGTACGTACCAAAATACAAAGATTTTTCTTTGTAGAAAGAACAACCAAGAATAATAAAGTCTTATGATTCCTAGCAATAAAGTCTTATGATTCCTAGGGCCTGTTAGGTAGGTAATTTTACGAGTATAAGCTTTACAATTTTAAAACGCTCCGTATAAACTTTGTCTGTCGCATTAAATGCATTAAATTGTATGAAAGAATTTGGAAGGCATTCACCATCGAAATTCTTTCAATTCTCTTTTTAAATTTTAAAACTGTAACTCCAATCCGCTGCACTGGAGGAGTCTTCAAGGTTCTATAATTATAGTAGAACACTGAATTTAGTTCAGGATTGAAAGGTTTTGGTTAGTTTGGTGATCTAAGTTGTCTCAAAGAAACTTAACGAATCTCTTGCGAGCACTCAAGGAGTTAATGAACCATTGACTAATGGTTAAGTACTTGTTGTAAGTGACAAAATTGATTTCTGATTTCAAAAGTGCTGTTGTCGTCAAAGCTTTCTTTGGCCAAGAGTTATTTAATGGTTCATTAACCCTTTTGGGTAACGCAACTTGTTCATAGAAATGTGGACGGGCATCGAACAAACCTATGCCAAACAGTTGCACCGCAAAATTAAATTTCATGTTTTCTTCAGAAAACAATAGATTTGCAAAAAGGGACCCCACCAAGTTAAAAAACCAATTTTGTAATAGCACACTCTACTACAGAAACAGCTACCTTATGTCCATTAAAATATATAACCCACAGATATAGATACACCTAGATAATGCAAGAGAAACTACTTCGCGTGCCAAAAATCGCACCAGCTTACGTACAAAAATCGTAAGCCGCCACTTTCGCGCTCAGTCCTGTGCATGTACTGCTGGCTGGGTGAGCGTGAGTGCTGGCGCTAGGCCCGGGTGTGGCGAGACGGGTGCCGCAAGCGGCGGCGTCTTTGAATCGATTTGATTTTCCCATCACTAAATAGTGCTTGCGACGTCAAATATGACGTCTAATAAGGTAGTCAAAAAATAGCACGCTTGGTTTTCAAACAGATCTATCTATATCTAAACAGGTCTATCTATATCTGTGATATAGCCATATTAAAAATATAATAAAAGAGCTGCTATTTAATTTTCACAAAAAAAAAAAAACAAAAATATTGGTTTCTCCAAAATAATTATTATACATTAAGAGATTTTTTTCCTTCCCCCGCCCATTTTATTTTTTCGGTCCGGTAAATAATATTTTTTTATTTTTTTATTTTATTTTATTTTATTTTACTATTTATGTACACACATATATAAACAGATACGAAATAATCAGAACAGAAAAATAGGTACAAAGGTGATGCTTATTTCATAAGAAATCTCTTCCAGCATACCTTTCAGCATAATATTTTTTTAATAATAAGGTAGATTTATTTAGTTGTATAAATAGAAATGCTGTTATTGCTATTTTTATTCTATATTGTATATTAGAGTATATAAATGTCCATAGTATATTTAAGTGTTTTATATTAAGTATTTATTAGAGTATAAGTAGTATATGAGTTAGGTTTTATACCCATGAGTACATTATGTTCACATTGTAAATATTCGTATGCGCCGTTACTAGCGGCGGATGTGTTGAACTTTTCCATATTTACCAACCAACTGTGTACCTACCATATCCGACGAATTTGTCTTGTCTTTGTGTTCCACACTCATGGCAGTAACGCTCAGAAGTTATAAAAGAACTTTAACAATTACGGCACATGCAATCCAAAACTGCCGTTCAAAAACATTCCTTCTAATTTCAACTAAAACGCTCCCGTTACAAACATCCCATTCTTATTAAAACAATATTCTCGTACGTTCAAAAATTAAACTTTCCTCGAAGTGTTCGGGCCGTGCGCGCGTAACTTGGTTGCTTTAGTTTGCACTAACTTGTATGGGAGGCATTATCTTAGTAACACAGGCAATGTGACCTCGCTTGCAGACATAACTGTTTGTCAACTTAATACTTTGTTTTGTTTTTAAATTTTTATTTTTCTTGTTCACTCATCTTTCTAATTCGGAAAGGGCGAGAGGCATACATGCCTTCCGAGTAAAACAACGCTGTGGTAATTCTCATCACCTAACCTTATAGGGTTTTTATTAGAAGACAGATAAAAATCCTATAAGTTTCTTTGTAGGAGAAAAAAATAAGTAAAAAAATATTTTTAAGATAAAAGGTTTTAATGAAATTAATGACGAAGATAATGTATTAAAAGTTATAAAATAATTCGGCTGGTCCTAATTTATCTGGAAGTCTTAATTTATTAAGAGTCCCTAACAGTTTCGGCGCACTATTAGATTAGGTAATTATAGGAGCGCAGTGTGTCTGTGTGCGTTCGAACTATAAACTGATAATCGTAGTGTGCGTTGAAGCGGGAACAAATAATCTTGGTCCGTAACCGCTATTATTAGCACTCCATAGTTTTACTTACTAGATTGCGTAATACTGGATGGATTTTATTGTGATTATGACATGTTATGTTCAGGTACCCTATAAAAATATCGTAACCTATTACGGCATTCACTATAGTACTCGTAAAACCAAATTATAAAGTGTGACCAGCGTATTATAAGGTACGTCTGAAACGAATTGCACGTGTTATTGTTTACGTAATACAGAACGACGGGGAGGTCTGTAGTATTCCCTCGCCATAAGACCGCAGACCATGAGAGTATAGTATAGCAAGTCATTTTGTCCTATTTTATAAAGCTTATCACTTTATTTGTATAGAACAAGGAGAAAACGAGCGGGGCATGGAGGAAAATTACTTTAATATTGAAGATAGCTTTATTCAAACGAAACATTATTTTCTTTATCCAAAAGTACAATACAAAACAATAATATGTATGAATAACATTAACAAATCTCAAAGTGTCACACTATTGACATAAAAAAATAAATATTCATACAGTCTCAAAACTGGTTAGGCGTAGTACAAAATCACTCGCGATTCAAGAATTACGACGGGAGCGGCGAACGTCACAGGCGACACAGGTCCGTCGTCTAGAAGCCTTTGGGCGCGACTGAATGCATCGAGCGAGCGCATCGGTTTATAAGGCATTATTTAGATATTTTACTACAATTAAATTAGTAGTCAAAATAAAAATATAAAAATTGAGTTTGGTAGATAAACATCTCAAATTTTAAAATATTTAACACTTTTTGTTATTTTCAATAAATTCTTACGCGTAGACGACGGTTTTGCACATGACTTTATTGGGATTTTTCAGCGTAGTTATCATTTTTTTACAGGTACTAATACATTAAACTTAAAAAAAATAAATCGTAGACTTACTAATATATTATATGCCTAGTATTTAGGATTTTTTTTCAGATCGTTATTTGCTACCAGTAAGCTAAAAAAGCAATCGAAAAACTTGGTGTTTCGTGATTACGTAAAAACGTGTGTTTGTTTTTTATTTTTTGGAATTTATATTAAGTAGTTATCAAAATTTAAATTCGTAGACTTACTAGATAGATAGGTGATAAATACTTGAGTATTTTTTAAAAAACTAGATAACTTAAGGATATTGAGAAATTTGCGCTGAAAAAAACTGATTTTTCTGTTTTTAGTCCGCGAAATTGTTAGGGGCTCTTAAGGTATCCATAGAATAGCCCGGTCAAGCAGCCGACAACTTCCAAGGTTGACCTGAGAGATGCTATTCACAAAAAAAGTTGGAAACTGTAACAGCTTTTCACAAAACGTGTTAAAGCAAATTTTCGCTCATCCAACAAAAATCTGCTGGAAGCAAGCCTTAGCCTTAAGCTTGTACTTAGCATTGAGCCTTTACTCAGATCGAACTAAAATCAATCAATCTCATATATTTATAAAGCTCTCTAGTCAAAAGGAAAAATCTCACAAAATATAGCCACAAGGGACCCAGTTTCATTTCATCCATGTCGCTACGAAATGAATTATAAGTAGCAACTTGATACACTCCCTCTGGCCGTATCGGGTCAGCGCCTAGAGGATTACATCCATTGCTCCTATAGTACGGAAAAGTTCTGTCATAGTATTTACAAATCCAGCGATGGACGGAATTTGTTCGTGTTAGCCAACCAACTCGTAGATGTATGGATATATTTCATAACTGCAACGGACGCTATCTATGCATGCAAATTGCGTTTTACCTTGTGCAAGAATGAAAATATTTTCTAAAGAGTTTTTAAAATATTTTTCAAGCTTAACTGGTGTTATCGCTTTTTATAAATTGTTTGAGATTTTTGAGTTATGTTATTGACTAGAAATATGATACCTATTCTATTAAATAGAATGTGAATACTTGGGTCTAAAAAGATAGTAAGTAAATGTGGTCCAAGAGCCGCCACGATAAAGACGTGCCAATAAGGATATGAATTAATTATGCAGAAGGGCATTAAAATCCATCCGAGAAATTTTGAGTAGGTACTAATGCTGATACTTATAAAATTTTGTGTGCTGCCATAAATCGTTAATCGTTGCCATAAATGTACAGTACCTCAACTAGGCCTATGGAACTGTTGTTTCGTTTCAACATTCCCAAATGATGATAATGAATCAATCATATAGTAGACTTTTTATAAATTGTTTGAGTTTTTTGAGTTATGGTATTAGACTAGAAATATGATACCTATTCTATAAAGTACCTACATAGAATGTGAATACTTGGGTCTAAAAAGATAGTTAGTAAATGTGGTCCAAGAGCCGCCACGATAAAGACGTGCCAATAAGGATATGAATTAATTATGCAGAAGGGCATTAAAATCCATCCGAGAAATTTTGAGTAGGTAATAATGATGATACTTATAAAATTTTGTGTGCTGCCATAAATCGTTAATCGTTGCCATAAATATACAGTACCTCAACTAGGCCTATGGAACTGTTGTTTCGTTTCAACATTCCCAAATGATGATAATGAATCAATCATATAGTAGACTTTTTATAAATTGTTTGAGTTTTTTGTGTTATGGTATTAGACTAGAAATATGATACCTATTCTATAAAGTACCTACATAGAATGTGAATACTTGGGTCTAAAAAGATAGTAAGTAAATGTGGTCCAAGAGCCGCCACGATAAAGACGTGCCAATAAGGATATGAATTAATTATGCAGAAGGGCATTAAAAACCATCCGAGAAATTTTGAGTAGGTAATAATGATGATACTTATAAAATTTTGTGTGCTGCCATAAATCGTTAATCGTTGCCATAAATATACAGTACCTCAACTAGGCCTATGGAACTGTTGTTTCGTTTCAACATTCCCAAATGATGATAATGAATCAATCATATAGTAGATATTGTAAAAAGCTACAATGCTACCAGTAATAATTCGAAAGCAAAGAAATGTGCACTAAAAATAAAGGAATTGTTAATTATTACGAGCACCACGAAAGTATTTTCACTAACAGACCCCACATTCCTTTTGACACGCCATTTAATTATAAAAAAATACACTACACAACACAATTGTCCCTTTCAAGGGAAGTTAATTTTTCCCTCAACGGGGTCTGAATAAGCAGATTAATTAGTGGGAACAAGGCGACTTTATATGCTTCCAGTCTCCATTGTGGTGTTATGAAAACTGAGGACACCTTATTGTTATACGATCATTGTGGAGCTCGGCTTATGAATAGACGCACACGTGAAGGATTTTCTTGTAGAAAGCCGTAATAGTTTTCTGGGATGAATAATGAAATAACCGCTAATCTGGTTGGGAATATGTTTAGGAAAGAAAGAAAAAAAAGTTTTTATTGCGACTCATAAAGAAAGATCACAAAATAAACTAAACACGGGCAAATTATGTTAAAAAAAAAGTCAAACGAAACAGAAAGACTACACGACGCCAACAGACTCTTTAGAGTATCTCAGCATGATGCTGCGACATTTAAAAAATAAATATCACAGCGCTGGTTTTCTGAAATATAAAAAAATAAATACCTATGTATGTAAATTATGTAAAATATTAGCAAATAAAAAATATAAAAACATTTAAAAATATAAAATAGTAGCCCACCGGTATCGGGAACAGGGTCCAAGCTACCGGCCGTTAGGGCTCCAGAGCGAGGAACCTCTTAACAATCCTCTTAAATATTCATTTATTATTATTAAAAATCAAATAACCACACAAACACAAATGCATGCACTGACTGGACAGGTCCACTCCTGTGTGGTTCTTTCCTCAATAGACCATTCCAGACACCGTCCAATCTACATGGTCTCACATGATCTGACTACGATTATGTCTGGACTTTAAAAGAAACTGTGACCTCTGACTTTGTTTCGGCCTTTCTTTTCAGAGTAGTCAGATAGGAAACGCAGACTCATCTATGTAGTTTAAAAAATATGATTGATGTGTAAAAGTGTTTGTAAAAACCTACTTACAGAAATAAAATAATTTATCAACTGTTTTGCCCGTTCTAATAGTCGAACCTGACTTAGTACTGCACAATTGAATACCACTGTCGACTTTTACTTCAATAAAGGTTAAGAAAACAGCTTTGAATGTATCAATACTTACGTGGATACAGGCAACCCAGGCAGGCAGGCGTGGGTACCTTAGTGGTTTTTTGGTTGCTATTTAATATAAATAATCATGTATTTTGTATAAATGATAAATAAAAAAAAATTAAAAAAAAACCGAGATAACGATCCGCTTTTGTTTTCGATCCGATATTGAGGCGCGAATTTATCAACGTAAACTAACGTTAAGAAAAGCAGCATCGATACCTGCATTGCGTACACATTGAGATTGAAAAGGAAAGACAAAAACGTGCTACGTAATTAGGAGCTTCCAAACCTCTTAGCATGGTCAGCGGGATTGTCCGAAAGGGTTACCGTTAGGCCGGAACATAAAGGGAAGGAACACGTGTGGGTTTTAGTCAGTAAGAGTCTGACACTCCCTTCCACTCCACCCAGAGCGGGAGGGGGGTCATTTGATGATTTCCCATCCTGAAAAAAAAACCCTCTTAGCATTGTTAAGATACTACTGATATTTACGATAAGAGGCAATAGAGCAATTACATTTAGTAACAAATATATGGAAAGTAGATATTATCTTGTAGAGCGATTCATCAAAGATAGATACAATTTAATGGAAATACTTAGGTACACCTCACAACCGCTGGAAGCATTAAGGCTCCTTCAAACAGGCGCGACACGACATGCGACAAAAAGGCACCGCAAGTCGCGCAACGAGCGGTGCCTTTGTGTCGCGCGCGATAATATCGTGTGTCGCGCCCGTTTGTAGGAGCCTTTAGTGACTAGAAAATGTAACTTTCATTACCTGCCTAGCCTTTTCTCAGCAATATTCGGTCCAGTAGGGGTTCCAGTGACTGCCTCGTTTATAGGGTTTCTGGATTCGATTCCTAGGTAGTACAAAGTTTTATTGGGTTTTTCCATCAGAAATTTCTCAGTAGCCGAATTGAGTGTGGATTTTTGCCCGGTTGATGGAAATAGGCTCCCCCCATGGCGATAGACCTAACTATAACTAGCGAAATGTGGGTGTATCATACATTCCTACCAATCCTTCGGATATTGCAGGCGTGATTATGTTGTTATGAGTCTTTTAGGCTGCCTAAATAAATACCAAGAAAAAACTCAACTGAATGTCTCCAAAGTTAAAAACAATCGTAAAGAAATAACAATGTAGTAACTAGTAGACCGGTGTCAGGGGCCGGCGACTCGGAACAAACTTGCTAAGAAAATGTATTTTTAAATTGTCGCCGTCGCGTCTTCTCACTGAATCGACTCAATTAGTAACAGGCTAGGAGTCATTAATTATAGCGCTCCAGACACCGTTGTATGTACTTCTTTTATGGTATGAATGAGTAGTTTACTTATATAAGTGTGGGGTGTATAGTAATTGGCGATAGTGAAAAGGTCTTTGATCAAAATATTGTGTAACCACGCCTTATAGTTTGGTTTCCAGTACGGTACCAGTCTCTGCTGTTTTATCCAGAAATATTGTTAAATAACACAAATTTTTTATATTTAATTTTTGAAGTGAAAACTTCTTTAGCGGCGCTGTGTACTTTTTTTGGAATGGGTAAAAACTTCTAAACTCGCGTCAGGTCACGTGACCCTGATCGAAAATTCGTAAGACGTAAAACGTAAGACAGCGCCATCTATGCACATCGGGAAGAACTACGAGGGCCTCGCGTACTAACTACGTAGTTCATCTAACAACGACGAGATGGCGCTGAACCACGGATATATAACTGACGACGAGCTCAAATACATTTTATGTACAAGGCCAATAGTATGTAAAAATGTAACTAATATCAATCGTACCATCTACGTCCTCTTCTAATACGCCTCTGCAAACATTATGGTAATCGAACAAAGGTAACATTGTGTAAAATTTCATACAGGCTCCTTATTAGTTTATCTAGTTACCAATTTAGAAATGATTAACGAAGCACTGCCGCGACCAACACCACGAACTGAAGTCTATCCTGTGTGCTTATTTGTAAATCTGAATAAATTCCTTTCACGAGAAGAATAAACCAGTCACTTTGGTCATCATACCTGATTTGCAAAAAACCCTATAAAATAAGGAACACACCTTAACACGCGTGTTTTGTTTATAAGACGATTCACAAAATACACTCGTAATTGTTCAAGTTTTCACTTCTGTCGGCACTACCGGAGTGCCAGTTTTTTTTTTCTTATTTCTCTACGAGTGCTTAATTCTTACTTTCTTTTGCATGTCTACTGTTTCTTGTGCTATTCTTATAATGTCAGTGAAAACTTTTAATTGGCCTTCTTTCACTATCTGTCGACTATCTGTATCCTAGCTAATCTTAAGAAATAAAATAAAATAATATTTATGCATGAGTGCCAAATGTTACTCACGCAAAGAAGGTTAAACGGATTTGGGTGGCATTTGGCACACAGATAGTTTATAACCTGTATTAACACATAAGATAATTTTATACCGGTAGTACCTTCCCGTGGGATAACTTCCAACATAAACGCGGGCGAGGCCGCAGGCAAAAACTGGTACTAAAATATAAAGTTCTTAGTAGACTCCATTGTTCAGGGATTATTATGGTTTCAGGATAAAGTGAGATCTTCAATCCATCATTCGAGCATGTTTATTATTTAATGTAGTACGTATAACTATATTTAACAGACTTCAGAAAAGGAGGTTCTGTATTCGACCCGTACGTATGTATATGTGTGCGATTTTCTCAAAAACCAATGAATGAATCTTCTGTACGAAGTTATATGCATAAATCTACTGCATCTCCGTAGATGCAGTACATTTATGCATATAACTTCGGTTCATTTCTATGCGAATTTTGATCATTCTTCTAGTCGGTGTCTTCAATTCTTCAATGCACTAGTGTTAATTGAATTTGTGTGGGGGAAATAAAAACTTTTTTCAAAAAACTGAAATGTGGAACCAACGACACCGACTTCCGAAATTAAAGTTATTTATCACTGTAGGGTTTTTTTTAAGTCAGTTATTTTTTTTGTAAAAATTTTTAACTGTTAGAATCTTAGATTGGTAAATCATGCTTTGCGGTGGCTAAATGCATGATAGTTTGTCGAAAACAAAGTCTTTTGTGAGTTTCACAAAAACCAACAATGAAAATTCTGGTACCAGTGGGTATATTCCCGGAATAGAACCAAAGTCACTACTAGCAGAACCTAGTATCGCATTTTATCGTACAGTAAGCAGCATGTCGGTAGCAACACTGACCTTTAGCTGGCCTAACGTAGTATGGAGTTTCAATAGAAAAATAAGTCAGCTTATATTGGTTTTGTTCCACTGACGTTCGCACCTACCGTACATCTCTAATATAAATAGGGTTACCTCTTATAATGTTAACCCCATTATCATCTTCCTGCCCTCCACCCATGTTACTTGGGTCGACAACACGCGAAAAAGTGTCGGGTGTGTGTCGTGTGTCACTTCCATGTCATTCCTCACACACTCCATCCAACTTTTCTTTGGCATACCTAATATTAACGTAAGAGCATGCTAATACTCCATTAATTCTTGACATTCTAGGCAGAATTATAGTATAATATCGCAAAGAAAACTCTGAACTCCTACCACTTTGAGTAAGGCTTACGTTTAGTTTGTAAGAACTTTGACAATCTAAAATATTAATGGTAGCCAAATATTGTTGTCGTGTTAACCTGGATTACTTTTAAACTTTGATTAATATTGGCTGTGGTTTCAATAACTTTCGGAATACTACGTTCTAGAATCTATTTTAGGCGCAAGTCGAGCTTGAAAAGCAGTCCTACTTAGTATGTTCTACTAAAAATATATTGCTGTCATCACTTCATTTGCAAAGCATAGTGATTTAGCAATGTTCTTTCAAGATTATTTAGTGTCGATGTAGGTACAAGCGTTGCACAGAAGAGGTTTCGGATCGGCCTTTTGAGAGGTAACGGTGCCAAAAAACCGTTTTGATGTCAAAAACCGTATTGAAAATGTTTTTTTTTAACTAACGATTTTATTGATTTACAGATAGCATGGGAAGTTTACCCAATATGCACTTGAAGTATCAAACATATTATCAAGCAAGAAAGTGGGAGAAAAACTAAACTATATACAACATAAAATACCAGCCTATTATTGGCCCACTGGCGGGCAAAGGCCAGAAGGCCAATCTCGTAATTTAAAACGTCCAAAATCTAGTCGCCGTCTCAGTCATCTCAGCGACAAACAAATGTCAAAAATTTGTCAAAATGTGGGGAAATTAGAAGTTATTTTGACAGATTAAGACTGAGATCAGACTGTGAACGTTCTTAAAATTACGAGAATTGCCTCTCTGTTCTCGTACAGAGAAGGTTCTCCTATGAGCATCACATTGGTACTTGCCTACACACAGCTATAGGTTTTTTTTAAATAATTCCCTACGATTGCTTCTAAACACATTACCCGATGCGCTTTAGTCGCTGTAACTCGCTCTCTTCATTTATTTTATTACTTTCCTTCAGCAAACTAGGTTAAAACAAAGTTAAAGCGCTTGAATTGCTAGAAGTAGCTTTATCCGTTTGTAAGAAAAGTGTCTGTAAGGATGCTAGTAAATGCATGACTCACGCGGGAAACTTAAGCCTTCGAGCTCGGAGTAATCTTTTTAAGATCTTGCTTATTTGTCTTTGATATTTTCTCGTCTCGAGTCTATCGGAGAGTTCACGTCTTCTAATACTTTGCATATCGAACCGTGGACTATAATAACTACAAATTACAACTTGTTCACAAACGGGTTGGTTTTTCATCTTTGCTCATTTAATTGTAGTCAAAGCACGGAAAGCACGTTAAGCCGTTGGTAACTGCTTTCCCTATTGACATTAAGTATTTAATTTGACAGTCGTTATGGGTAGTCAGAAGCCCAAACGTCTGAGTACCTGTCTTATCAAGATCAATGTCTTATCAAGGTCAATTTTACTTGACCTCCAAAACCCAGTAACTGGGTAACACTATCGCGGCGTATATATATATTGTATATAATATATATATTGGCGGTCGCTCCATGTAACCAGTATTTTACTGCATCTGGTTAGACTAGAACCGGACCCCAACATAATTAGGAAAAGGCTAGGCAGATAGATTGAGTAGTCAAGCTTTATCCTCTTCTATCTTTTCAGGATCTTATACCCATTTTGTAATATAATCAAACCCATTTAATCAATCCAAAGTAACACAGAGGTATCGATATTTAAGATATGGTCACCTTACAAAGGCCTTGTGTCTGGCAAAAACAGCTTAACCACGCTTATCAAACGATCTATGGGGTTGCCCATGAGCATCATCTAGTAAAGGATCACTATTGGTTCGCTTGTTGGTTTTAACCATACTCCTCATCATCATCATCATTTTGCCGAAAGACGTCTACTGCTGGGCATAGGCCTCCCCCAAGCAACGCCACTTCGTTCAGTTCTGTGCTTCTCGCTTCCAGCGGATTCTGAGACCTTCACAAGGTCATACATACGCCTCTAATCTGCTCAATTGCCTACATTTCTTAGAAAACAACAAGGTAATATTGAATAAGGTATAATATCATGAAGCAGCTCTGCCAAGACAAACGGCACTGAACTAAACACCGACATGTGATGTAAAGTACCTACGGGAATGTTAATTAAGTCTGACGCAAATAGAGTCAATGAAACGGCAAACCGATTTAATTAATAGCATGACTGTCTGGAGTTAACGTGATCTTGTCGTTAGCAAATAATGAAATGTCGTCCGGGTACCCGAGTATTAGGTACCCACATGAGGTACAGCATTCGGCTGTTGATAAGCCATACGATGTTTTTGAAAAAGTTCGGCGTTGTCCTTTCCTTGTCTTTTCGATGTTATTTTACTTGTGATTTTACATCACAGTGATCTAAGATCTCGTTGCTATAAGGTTGATGTCACAAGGAAAATAACAGAAGGCCAATTCTCGTAATTTTAAACGTTCAAAATCTAGTCGCAGTCTCATCTCAGCGACAAACAAATGTCAAAAACTTGTCAAAATGTAGGGAAATTAGAGGCATTTTTGACAGATTGAGACAGATCAGACTGTGAATTTTCTTAAAATTACGAGAATTGCCGCTCAGATTACTGTGAAAGAACTATAGTATCATCTCTGTCAGTCATGCATTTGTGACAGTCTGTGTCAAAAACGTCCAACTAATAATTATTGTGCCATGAGATGATAGGGCACAATAATTAAGAAGTTTTGCCGCGTACAAACAGTAAGGGCAATCAATTTTAATGCAAATTGACACCTACATCACTTTGCCGTGTTATAACCAGTTTATACAACTGTTAAAGAACGGTTACGGTTGGTATTTCAAAATACAAACAATTTAATTTTTTTTTAAATATTTTTCCTGACTTTACCTATAACTTTGCCGTGTTATAACCAGTTTGTACAACTTTTAAAGAACGGTTACGGTTGGTATTTCAAAATACAAACAATTTAATTTTTTTTTTAATATTTTTCCTGACTTTACCTATAACTCTCTTCCTTTAGAGGAAAAAATTTCCTGTTCTGTGAAAAACTAATATATTGTCTTTTTCTAATAACTTGCGTAGTTAAACGAGAGTAGATTTACTCTACAAATAAGGCCTCAGTTTTCAACTTGTATCAATCAGGCAAAGTGACTTTAAAATACTTATTTTAAAGTTTCCCCTCAAACATTTGAGTGCTCCCCTTCTTTCAGCAACCGTTCAAGTGTGAAATAACAAAAACTAATATCAAAGTTTTACTGCTGGTAGTTTTCTCAAAGAAAATCCGTTCATTACCTCACACGTAAAATTCCCCGAATTTCTTGATGCCTTTTCTACCCCATTTTGTTTTATCGCACTATTCAGTGTGTGCTCACATACTGATGAGACACGCTAGAAAATCAATGAGTTTCTAGAAAGCAAATAAATCTTTATTATCACAAAATAAAAGGTTTAAGTTAACACTAATTTCAAAAAAAATTAGAATAAAATAAAACCGTTTACCTAGGTTTCCACCCTTCATTTTTGTGTAGCACCTAACATTTATTTTCTTTTACAAAATTACCAAACTTCGTATTTACCCAAGTTATCATTAACCCAAGTTATCTTTTGTTTATCATTAATTTGTAATAATAAAGAAAATTACAGTCATGTTTACCGCAAATAATCGTATTTTCTTTCTTATTTACAAATAAGGATTATTTAAATTTGTCCTTGTGATTGGTACTTATCACAATATCATATTAAACATTAAAATATTATTTTGCATAAGCAACTCAAATATTTTTTTTTTATATAGAAAGTAACAACCAACACAGGTACAAAATTAAATCCTAAACTTCCATACAATAAACTACCTATGCATACCAAAACCATAGCAGTAAGTTTCGTTGCCAAGTATTGGGCAGACAGGTGGCAGACGCTTTCTGCCAAGCCAATAAATCACTGAGCTACTTGGTATTGCCCAGGATGCTCCGATACGCCGAGCAACTCCTGATTAATGTGCCTGATTTGACCGCTGCCCGGATTTATAGAAAAAAATATATTGTTTATATGTATTTTTGGGTGGCTTTAGATGTGCTTTGTGGAAAGCCGTATAGATAGTTTTGCTGGTCCGATAAATAGAAGATGTAAAAGAAATAAGAAGGTAGCTAATAGTCAGTCTCAGTATATTTTATGTTGCATAAAGTTTAATAAATAAATAGCTTATGACGATGCAGAGCACAGTGTTGTAATGAAGACTTTTTATAGCAACAAGCTGTCCATGTATGATACCGTAATTCAATATTATAATTTGTTTGTCTACAAGGTAACCTACGAGTATATTCCCGGGTCAGCGGGATTGTCCCCGGGTCAGCAGGATTGTCCGAAAGGGTTACCGCTGGCCCGGAACATAAAGGGCTAAGGAAGAAACACGGGTGGGTTTTAGTCAGTAAGAGTCTGACACTGCCTTCCGCTCCACCCAGAGCGGGAGGGGTCATTTGATGATTTCCCATCCAAAAAGAAAAAAAAAAAAAGTAACCTATATTATGAGTCTTATACATAACACAATCTTCCTAGATATTTATCAAAACATTTAGAACCGGCTTGATCATAAATATTTTATGACCCCTATGAAAATATTCATAACTATAAGCAAGGCGTCTTAACAATATCTACATAATAAAAGTAGGTACATATACGAACATACCCTTTTTCGACAAAGGAAAAGTTTTCAGTTCAAGCGTCTGAAAAATATTACCCAACTTAAGTTTAATCTCTTGAAAACGCTCTAGGAAACAATTGTAAATAGGAACTCTTCGTTTAAACAACGAGGATGTTTGTCGAGACGGTATGGAGTTGTACCGACAAGAATGAAAATATTGTCAAATACGTTATTCTCTAAGTCTTGTTGAGCGTGTCTGGGTGCAGTATGTGTGCTACGTTGTGCGGATGTTTCTCTTACTAAATGGTTATTCTAACTAATATCTAGTTTTTGGCCTTGTTATTATCGTTACTCATTTGGCCTCAGAGCAAATAAACTAAATAAAACTAGAACCGGAACCAGAGTCTCGATTTGTGCCTGATTGATGGCAATAGACTCGCGCCCCTATTACATGACACTTTAGACATAACTGGCGAAATGTGGGTACATACCTCTGCCTAACCCTTCTGAGAAAATAGGCATAATGTTATGTTATGTGTGTGTGCGTAAAATTAGAAAACCTCTACGTATGACTCTACGCTTATCTGTTTTCAAAAGAAAGTTAGTTTTCTTCCATACTTTTGACGTGACAACGTCTAATAAATCGATGAAGCTGGCTGCACTCACGAAAAAACATGACTCATGTAGCGTTACCTCGCGGCCTCGCTCTGTAGCGTGGAGACGTTCCATGGCGGCTTGAAGTGCAAGCGAATATTAACAAATGCAATGCAACTATTCCATCAGTATTTTCGTATGACGTTGTCACGTTCAACTATCGTCAGTAAACCGACTTTACAGACAGCCGATTCTTTTTCATTTCGATAGGTATTTACTTTTATAATGTATGTGCCAGTAAATCTTGTGTGTTTTCAAGGAGTACTAAGCAAATAGGAATTAAATCATGTTCACTATTTTATAAACAAAACACCCACAAGAGCTACCGCAAAAATAATATGAAAATAAACCACGGAAAACTTTTTATTGTTATAACTGTAGTTACGAATAAATTGTTGCGACAGTCAAATAGCCCCATTTATTGGACGTAGACGTTATAATTTTCCAGGCAATTTGGGGAAAAACAAATAATTCATAAACACACAGTGGCGTAGGAGTACAAAGTGGGTATATTTACACAGATGTGTGAATAGTAAAATATTAAATATTTGCGCGAAATAAATAGTAACAGATAATTTTGCAATTAGTGCACATGTATTCTTTGTTCAAACTATCGATGTAAGGTGCAGCTGAAAGCACACCAAAAAACTGCTATTAAGGGGCTCACAGGACCTAAACACAAAAAACGCAAGTTTTAGAAACAATAAACGTATATCTACAGTAAACAAAATCAGAAAAATATATCATATTCTTCAGGATATATGCTAGGTAGATAGTGTGTTGAAAACATAATACAACTTATTTGATACGATAGAAAAATATCATGAAGATTCCTCTAAAAACTTTCTTTTTACAATAAAAACCATACTAATATACATACAATCATTCTGATTTTTTGTCAGACTATTCTACAAGCAACATACTAAAATACTAGTGTTTTAGTTTTTTAGCCCAAACAATAGATTTTTTGTAATTAAATAATTCCTTTATATTTTGCAATAAATTACCAGCGTTGTATTATCGCGCTTCTCTTTCTTTTCTATGCAGTCCGAAAGTGACCGCACCTTAGGTCATGTAAGCCCCTTAACTGATCTTTGTAACATAGGTACATAGCTATTTTTCAGATCAGACTGTCAGGCGACCTAAAATTGCTAATATTATCAGCCTTCAATGTTCCCACTGCTGGGACACAGGCCTCCTCTTTTCGAGTGAGAGTGGGCTATAAACTAATACGCGGGCCCAAAAATTGTCATCTTACGTGACAATTTTTTTGTGACATCTACCTTGGTGAAAAATTAAAAAAAAAAAAAAACACTGGCACTCCGGTAGTGCCGACAGAAGTGAAAACTTGAACAATTACGAGTGTATTTTGTGAATCGTCTTATAAACAAAACACGCGTGTTAAGGTGTGTTCCTTATTTTATAGGGTTTTTTGCAAATCAGGTATGATGACCAAAGTGACTGGTTTATTCTTCTCGTGAGAGGAATTTATTCAGATTTACAAATAAGCACACAGGATAGACTTCAGTTCGTGGTGTTGGTCGCGGCAGTGGTAAGAGAAGCAAGCCGCTCGCATAGAGCTCGTCGTCAGTTATATATCCGTGGTTCAGCGCCATCTCGTCGTTGTTGGATGAACTACGTAGTTAGTACGCGAGGCCCTCGTAGTTCTTCCCGATGTGCATAGATGGCGCTGTCCTCAACAACGCGCGTCTTAAGTTTTACGTCTGACGTTAGTACGCGAGGCCCTCGTAGTTCTTCCCGATGTGCATAGATGGCGCTGTCCTCAACAACGCGCGTCTTACGTTTTACGTCTTACGAATTTTCGATCAGGGTCACGTGACCTGACGCGAATTTAGAAGTTTTTACCCATTCCAAAAAAAGTACACAGCGCCGCTAAAGAAGTTTTCACTTCAACAATTACGAGTGTATTTTGTGAATCGTCTTATAAACAAAACACGCGTGTTAAGGTGTGTTCCTTATTTTATAGGGTTTTTTGCAAATCAGGTATGATGACCAAAGTGACTGGTTTATTCTTCTCGTGAAAGGAATTTATTCAGATTTACAAATAAGCACACAGGATAGACTTCAGCAGTGCTATTCTCTAAAAGACAATTTCATGGCTGTAAGCTGCGACGAGCTCGTCGACGAGACAGCCTTGAGATCGACCGAGCGTACAGCGCTGATTCAAACCGTATTCACTAACGTGGTTGTGCTCGTCGTCGAACCCAAGGCTGTAACCTCCCGTCGCTGTTTCTCAGACGAACGTAGGGCTTGACACAAATTCTATAAATTATAATCGATCAATCTCGACTGAGAGTTTTATAGGTTTAAAATATATATTAAAGGTCTATCTTTAAGTATTATAAGGAATACAGTTAAACTATAACCAATATCATATTTAAAAGAGCTTATTTCATATTTCTTATTACATTTTAAGGCTGAATGACGATTCCTTTGCTCTATTCGTGCAACGCGACGCGACGATGAATTAAAAGTCAACATGACATAACAATAACAACCGATGACGCGACGCTAACAAAATCACTTGAATTTGTAGTTTTGAAACTTTTGGGTGCTTGATTATTTGTATCAGCGAGTGCTTTTAACATAGGTAGTTCTGTGACTAAGAGGATAAATACAACTACCTAATGAAATGTGAGTATTATGATTTTTTCACTGATAGTATATGGCTATTATTACTATTGTCTCATCCACGAGTATTGTATGATACACGAGATATTAATAAAATTTAAGTATATTACATGATTAGCTATTGTTTTATTATAATATGTACGTATAACTTTATTGTTGTAACGTAACATTGTGTGTTTTAGCATGCCAAGAAGTGCTATACTTTCATTACATAATATGAAAACTGTATAGGTACTTGGAAATTATAATTTTCATATTTAATTTTGTAGAGTCCTAAGCAACCCCTAAGACAACCTACTGACCAATTACTGCCTGTAGAACAATCTACTAGAGGCATGCTCCAGACCGAACAGTCCACACCTTCAATACCAGTAAGTTAATTCTAATAAAATATAATAATGTAATGTTATATTTGCAGGGCGAACGGACATACAACCAGGCCCATCTTTGTATAGGGACAATGTGCCAATGGAAAACCAGCCTAATACAGAACAAAAGGTGAAGTTTTAAATAAAAGTCTTACAATAATATGTTTTAACTTTATAATGGATATTTAGATAACTTTTTTTTGTATTACAGTTTGAGGCTAGATCACCACTTGCAGTCTTGCAATGCGTCATCATAGGAGTAATGCCCCAATTGCATCTTCATGTAAGGTTAACTTAATTATAATTTGGTTAATTATTGGTTTAGTGTAAAAAGCACTACATAGTAGTGGTCTCACTTTTGATTCCCGGGTTGGGCCAATTTGTTGGGATTTTCTGTAGGTTTTTTCAACAGCAGCCCTTATTCAATCAAGATCAAGATATAGACTACATCTAATAGAATCAAGATATAGACTACATCTAATAGAATCAAGATATAGACTACATCTAATAGAATCAAGATATAGACTACATCTAATATGTATACTACATTGTAATATCTATTCCTTTAGAGGGAGAGTGATGTGATGTTGATGATACTTACATATTTGTTTTACCTCTGTATAGTAATTTGTTGCATTTTTATGTTCATAGCATCTCGTAGGCATCGAACGGCACACCGCCGTCTGATCCAGCACTCACCACCTTCTCAAAGGCAATCCAAATGGCGAGCCTGACTGAATGTTTTGTCGCCATTAAAGAGAGGTGTTTGGAAAATGAGAGACTTCTTATTGACAACCAGCAGAGGATGTTCGACTTTTAAGGAAATAAGTGAGTCATGGTCAAGGCAGACCCAGGCACTGCAGGATTTATGAGCATCCATCAGTCGAGGAAGTTGAATCTCCGAAACATGGATCTACTACTATGTTTAGATAATTTTAAGTTTATTTAAGATGGATGTTAAGAAGTTTAAGTATAAGAACTGTTTTTTTGTAGTAAATGTCAATGTTTGTTAGCGGGCATGCTCTTTATGCCTGCAGGCTTTTATTTAGGTACTTATTTAATTTTGTTTTGCTTGGGTAGTTTTCATTGTATATACTAAATTATTTAATTAAATGTCCTGTTTCTTGTAATGTTAATTACTTTGCATACCTACTATTGTATAGAATCAAGTTTTTCTAACTGAATATCAAAAGTCATTTTGAATAAATGATTTTTGATTTGATTGATTGTTTTTAATAGTAAATAAAAAAGAAAATAATGCAGTTATCTGTTTAATTTCTCATACCCCTGTATACACTCTTACCCATTTAAAAATATAGTACAAATAGGGACTAAGGTATAAATAGGCACATATTATTATAGGCTATTGATATTATACTAATCATATACACCTTAAACACCACACTTTAAATACACACCTTAAATGTTATGACAATTGTTGATTATAATAATATTTTTATTAATAATTTAAATACCTATTTATTGTATCTAATCAATAATGGTGAGTATATTCTATCTAAACACGTTAACCACATCTGTAAAGGAACGCATCAATTGTAGATACAACATGCTCGCCATAATTGATTAACTAAATCTCGCCTACTTATCAGCCTACTCTCTAAGTCATCATGTGTTGGAGCCTGATGTGTCAGGATTCCAAGTAACCTAGATTCTTCATCTAAGTCACATTGGTCTCGTCATCATAGGAGCTGGTAGCCCGGCTCTATTACATATGTCGTTTAAAACACAGGAAGCCATCACAATTTCTCCCACTTTTATAGGATCATAGTACAATACCCTATGTACCTACTAATAAACATCTGAACCGTCCTTTCAGGATTCCAATAGTCCTCTACACTGTTTCTTGCACTGCTGTGCAAATTGTTGTAATGGCTCTGGAGTCTCAGTTTCTGAATTACTAAAGGGAGTCATTAAATAAGGCCTTTGAGGATATCCTGAGTCACCTGAAATCAATGAATGAAGCTAGAATTAAGTGCAATCTTGACTTGTGTTTAAGTTATCATTGTATTGTAAATAATAACTTCGTGGATTGCCCTAGAGGCAGAAGACTGAGATATGTATGTGTCTACATTCTTCCCAATGATTTTTTGGTAACTTCCATTAGCCAAAAATGATAGTGTGCATAATATCTGAAACATCAGGAATTCAATAGGCTTTTGTTGGTGTGTGGTGAGGTATACCCATCATATCTCAAGAAACCTAGATGTAAACAAACCTTTAGCCTCTTGGTTAAACCACTGGAACGAAGTCGCGGACGCATATATGGAGTTAAGTCATCTTCCAATATATTAATTAAATCCTCAGAAAGCCTGTAAATATGGATAAAATCTGTATCACGGAATATTGTTTTAAACTTTCGTATTTGTTTCGCCTGTCGAGCTTTCTTCAAATTATCACTTTTCTTAGCTTCTTCTAATAAATGTAGCTTCAATTGTGTAGTAAAAGAATAGAAATATTTAAAAAATTAAGTACAGTTTATTATTTTTGTCAGTCTACGCCCGAATATTTAGAGCTTTTTGATTTGACAGTTAGAATCGAGGCTGTGGGCGAGACGTCTGACGTTTTACGTCTTACGAATTTTCGATCAGGGTCACGTGACCTGACGCGAATTTAGAAGTTTTTACCCATTCCAAAAAAGTACACAGCGCCGCTAAAGAAGTTTTCACTTCAAAAACAGTGGCACTCCGGGAGTGCCGACAGAAGTGAAAAATTGAACAATTACGTGTGTATTTTGTGAATCGTCTTATAAACAAAACACGCGCGGTACCGGTTACGGCCATCCGTCTTACGAATTTTCGACCAGGTCACGTGTCCTGACGCGAGTTTAACATTTTTTACCCATTACAAAAAAAGTGTACAACGCCGCTAAAGAAGTTTTTACTTCAAAAATCTAAATCGTGAGAATTTCTCAGTTGGCACATTATTTTGTCTCTAGATACTTCGGGCACGTATCTAATATAACTAAAGCCATCTTCACTATAATGATAGCATGCAGTGAAACTGAGTCATCCTTTTGTTAAAATCTTTTTTAGCTACCAAAGTACACAGCCGTCAATTTCACAAATTGCTGCCAGTCTGTCCCTTAAAACTTTTTTCAGCAGGTTTTGACACCGAGAACTGATCTTCTAGTATTTTGTGTTTGGTGTGACGGCCCAATAAAATGAATGAGTAAAGTTGAAACTGTTCCAAAAGTGATCTAGTTTGTCGCACATCGCTATATTCGTCTATTGCAAAATCTACAGATTGTTATTTTAAGTATAAATATAATTATTATGTAAAAAAAAAATATAAATATTAAAAATTATTATTTTATTATATTATAGTAAACATTGATATCTTGTTTTTTTTTACCAATTTTAAATGTTCGGATTGCCTCTAGTTTCGCCTACTTCTCTAAACTTCAATTTTTATTTTGCTACACTGAAATGACAGCTGCACGATCACAGCTGTCATTACTAGTATAGGAAATTAAAAATCAAAGTTTCGAAGGATTAGTAGTTACATCGATAGTTGTACTTTAGTGGTTTTTGGTTGCCATTTAATATAAATAATCCTGTATTCTTTTGTATAAATGATAAATAAATAAAAAAAAAACCTTATAGCAATAATAAGCGAAAGTGATACATCTAACAACACTAGAACTATGTTATATAAGGTCACAGAAAAACAAATTCTTCTAAAACCCTAACACGCGTGACGAAAACGTTCGAACGATTTTTTAATCGAAAATTCAACATTTTGATTTAAGTTTTTGCAATAAGCACAAACATCATTACATGCAAAACGCATATGAATAAAGTCTTAAAAAACTAAGTTAAAAAACGAAACGAGTGTTCTCTATTTTATAATCGTTCAAATTCACGTTACGTTTACATCACGCTTTCGCGCTAGGACCTCTTAACCAATTTACTATCGGAGTGATACCAATAGGTACTTCTTGACCTAAACTGTAACTTTAACATCACATCCTGCAATTTTGATATTACACAACGGTGTGAGCGCCGGCATTTTTAATAAGTTTATTACCGGACGGCCACTAACGAACGGTCGCAGGCCGGGACACACATTGACAATAAATAACAAATGGCTAGGTGAAGCTATCCTTTGTCTGTAAATTGACTCTCTATAACTTTGTGGGTGTTCATATTTTACAGTACCTGGTACCAATTAAGAGTGTCAGTTTCAATCAATGCGAAAATGAAAGAGAATATCAATTTAATTCGGTCAATTATTATTGGGGTTACGAAAACAATTTTTGATATTTATTGTCGCTACCCAACCAGTAACTAGGTACATGGTGGTTGCAAAGTCAAAGTCAAACCATTTATTTCAAATAAGCACATTAAAGGCACTTTTGAACGTCAAAACTTACAGTAAAATTGAATTGATTCTAGTCGCCCCTTCCAAAAGGTAGTTTTCGTATGGAGAAGAATGTGCAAGAAACTCCACCGATACTCTTTTAAAATGTTTTACAAGGTTTGCATTGTCGTTAGTAGTTGAGTAAATTATGCAGAAGTCATGATTATTAGGCTAAGGTGTCGATGGCAAGCGAGTTCTACTATTGGATGAGAAAAGGTTTTACTACTGATTTACATTTATTATCGTACCACTGCAAAACATGACTTTCCGGACAGTCAGTCATTAATCTTATAAGAGAGCAAATCATAAAAAAAAAATCTAACTGAAATACCTACTCGTATTATAATCGTTGCATGTAACTGAAATCTACTTTGAGGAGAGAAAGACATTTATTATGTTTCTCGACAAACTTATATAAATCTGGGGGCACGGCAGTGCCAAAAATAAAAGCACTACCTATCTGTTCTCGAAGCGTTTCGTCGTATTTTCAAACCCTCATAAGTTCGACGTGATAATGCTAGAGAACTCTTATTATCACGTGTATATAGAGTTGGGCTTTGTAGAGGTAGGGACTTGGCTCTACATTAGATATGATAACTTTTTAACACTGAAAGCATTATGTGATTCTTGGCAACCTACTTTACATGAAATAATTTTGGTGAGATTATATCTAAACGAAAAGCTTAACACATTGAAGGACACTGAACGAGACACGATAGAAGTTTTATTGTTATAACGAGGGGCGTAAGTGTCCCGCAAAGTGTTATTTAATATAATTATGTTCGGTTACCAGAATTCATACACAGAAATGACCACTAACATTGATAGTTTAGACCACAGGCTAATGTCGAGACAGCATGAATGAAATTACAACATATAACAACCACCACATTTAGTTTTTATTGGATATCTCAAATAATTAATTACAGTCTACAGTTTCATTTGGGGATTTGTGGACAGTATTTATCAAAATTGAATGCAAATAAACCTAAAACAAATATATTTTACATTGCCACTTCTATAGTAAAATAAACGAAGTCAAAATGTTGAGTTTTTGAATATTATTTATTTCAAACTGAGATAAACTACGACTAATATCGTCCCATTTTCATGTGTCTTAAAAGACTAAGGAATGAATAATTGTAGAACAAATATCAACAAGGCTCATGAAGATACAAGAAAGTAACAAATGCGTACCCGTCTGCCTTCAAAGCAAGGTGAAAAGGCATCTTCTGGGCACGCTCTTTCCATCATAGATCTCATTCATCGCTTTCCATATGACGTGATCGAGGTCGAGCAGGCCCATTCAGCAATTAAAAAAACCGTTAACGTTGACGCCATCAATTATAATACATAGTTTATTTTAAGAATTGCCAAACGTAAGTACACATTGCTCGTAGAACAGATGGCCAACGGGGCCGAAAGGTTCTGGAGTGGCGACCGCGTACCGAAAGACGTAGCGTTGGAAGGCCTCCCACAAGGTGGACCGACGACCTTTTGAAGGCTGCAGAAACTCGTTGGATGCGAGAAGCACAGAACCGGTCGAAGTGCTTGGGGGTGGCCTATGTCCAGCAGTGGACGTCTTTCGGCTGAAATGATGATGATACTTTACCATTGCTGGGCAAAGGACTCCCCAAGTCCTTCCAGGAAATCTTTTCACGCGCCACCTCAAACTAGCCTTCAATAGTTTATTACCAATTGCATAAATCTGGACTTCTATGATCAATCGACTTTAAATTTTTACTTTAAAAGCACAGATTCAAAATTCTAGCAGAAACTTTTCGACGATTCCCAAATGTCCCATTTTGCAAGTTGCGCCACTTTACTATCCAAAGCACGATGTTATTATAAACAGAATAACAATACCACAAAGTCTATTTTATCATTCATGCAATATAAAATAACCGCAAAGCCACTGACTATATCCATATTATTACGTCGACTAGTTGCTCTATAGATATCGACAGTCATTTGGATCACAGTTTGTAATATCATAGATATTTAACGTTCTTGTTTAGACTTTTGGGCTGCTGACTACCAGTAACGACTGTCATAGATCTATGAATGACGAGACGTGCTCCCCGAGACACGGGTCTATACGTACTGGATAATCATAACGTAATTCATCCACGAACTGACCGCGGCAAGCGTAACGTAACATTCGATCAACACGTTCGGCTGTTATTATTTAGCCACAAATCCCAAAATACGTTGTCAAACTATGATAATAATCATAACACTCTATCCTATAATTACAGCTCCAAGTAGACCAAGTCAACAAATAGATTACAATTCACTCCCCATATAAACCAATAACTGAACACAGATCCCACACGAATTAATTAAAAACCGCCATGACAACCGTAGCGTGTGTCAACATCCAATTAAGATCTAATAAACATTATATCGCCTATTCTTCACTCACTGGGCCGTAGCAGTACACATAAAGCATTTGTTAAGGACTTTCTCGACGCCTCGAGTTAATCAAGGAACACAAATGTACTTATTGAATGTCTGGATATGACTCATAATCTAGTACGCGTATCTATGTTGCATTACGATTTCGGTTTTACGAGATATGTTGCGATTATGTAGCTTAATTTAAATTTAAAGATTTCAGATGATCATTAAAATATCACCGTCAATGGAAACGTTAGAAACGAGCAGGTTTGTTTGTTTTCGTCATGTATAAAAATAATACAGGTACTTACTATATAATCCGTTCAATTCCGAAGTAGAGCTGATTATTAAGTTTTGTTAGGATTAACCCATGTCCTTATCCCGGCCTCGCCTCACGTTCAAATTCCTGCCATTCACGGTGTCTGACAGTTGGCATTAGTGACAACTGCATGACAGTGTTTACATATCTAATAAATAGATACACTGCAGGTACCATAATCATCAGTTAATTGTAGTACTAACTCCAAAGTCTAATGGTATCTAGATTACATTTTACTGCGCTCCCATTACACCATTTTCGAAAACCCTACAGCCTGAACAATCAAAGGAACGTTAATGGCGCTTCTAGTGCGCAATAATAGGACTGTAACTGTATCTTTCCGTTGTACTTATTGAGACTTATTATATCTTCAAGAAAGGGTACTCGTCTTTCGATTACCGGATTATTATTTCATTAGAACAACTGCCTTGTAATTGGCTTGCGTTTGTTTTCTTAGTCTAATTTATAAATATTGGCTTTGAAATGTTATTAAGCAAGGTAAAGATATTTTGTGAAAATTCTATTGTGCTATTGATACAGAATCAATACAGAATAATGGGTAATGAAATTATCACTCATACCTGGTAGATTAATTTTCCTTTTTGCCTTATTATTGAACGGATCTTGAGTATTTTGCAAAAGATTTTCAATTGAAAACCCAGATCAAGTTTGTCATTTTTTTTCTTTGTAATTGTACTTAAACTATATTTTTTATTAATATCAAATTAGATAACTAACTTTCAAATCAATAATGAGTATGTGTTTTCTTTTACATACGTACAAAACTCATAATTTCTGTAATTTCGACGTTCAAGCATAACTTAAAATGAATCGCAATCACATAAAGTAATCCCAGTTGAAATTAAAAGAGCATCCTGCGAGACGTCGCGATGTCTTAAGATTAATGTTTACACAACAGAAATATTTCTGAAACGTCGACTTGGAAAAGTTTCGTCTTTGTCATGTAAGAAAATACGAAGGAGTGGGGATCGTTTGTCTTCGGCGAGTGAAGCACTAACTCAAGAGTTTTGCATCCACAGCAATAAATATTCGTGAGAATGTAAAAGATACGGAGAATAATTAAAACGATGGATCTAGATTTGTAAAGGCTTATTTCATTTGATAAATGTCTCAGTACCTATATGTTTTGTGACAGTATGACTTCTGATGGCTTAGGCATCTTGTCTAGATTGTGAATATTTATTATTGATACAAACACTGCATTGAAGTATATAACATTTTTATGGACACCTTAAACTATTGCAGGATGTTTCGGATTCCAAGAAGATCAAAACCTAGCTTTTGAGGATCTGATCAAAAAATCTGCTATCAAAAATCGCTGATAGCTTTAAGATAGCTGTATAGAGACCGACCTGATGGTATTTTTTTTTGCAAAATATCGAGATTATACATCAAATTACAGTTAATGAAATCCTTTAGAATCCTTAAGATGTTTCAATGTAAATTTAATGTTTTATGTATTAGATAGATAGGGAATTAAATTAATGTTTTAAACAAAACAAATTTTTTCAACTGAAATCTGTCTGGACTAGCCAGACAACATTCCTATAAATAAAAACTGCGCAATCATTCGCAGCAATTAGTCAAATTGATTCAATCACTAATTGAGTGCTTCACAATGCAGTTGTCGACATACGTTTCCACTTGAACGAGTCCGTTCACGATTCAATGAATAAATAAATAGCTTTCGGCTCCAGACGACTGTTAAGATGCTAAGTGTTATGATTTATTTTTTGTTCATTCAAATTTCTTTAGCCCTGTGATGCAAAGAAACAGATGCAATTACTTTGCAGAAGGCAGATGGAGACACGATAATTCACTTCTTCTTGAGCCTGGCGTTGTAAATCTTTTCTTTAGTATTTCCTTGTGTTTGGTTTGAAACATGCATTAAAATCGATACGGGACACAGGACGATAAACTTATGTATGTCTACATCGATATTTATAAGACACAAAACTAGTTTCTTCAGTAGCCATAAAAGACAACGGACTGGAGAAGGTTAGTTAAATATTTCCTTTTTTGTGCGAATATCAACAACGTAATATCTAAGTACTAGCTTCTGCCCGCGACTTCGCCCGCGTGAAATTTCACCCTCCCCCCATTCATCATTTTAGGGGTGGAATTTTGAAAAACGCTTTCTTAATGGATACCTTCTCTTCACAAAGAACACACCCTCTACATGTCTCTAGGACCAGTGGTTTAAGCTGTACGTTGATATATCAGTCAGTCAGGACTTTGAATTTTATAAACCACCACTTCATCTCTATTTTTGTATCGTCACCCAGGCATTAGTGAAAAAATTAAAGCCTAAAAGCTATCACTTCTCTAAGTTTATGCACTAACCCAAACCACCAGTCTCAGTTTTTTTTTCAGTGGTTATCATAATTATTGTGGACACCTTTCACATTCTCTTGTTTATCATATTTGCGTGTAAAGAAACTCTTTGAACAAATAAATATTATGCAAACAATAGTTTTTGCTGCACGATTTCACGGGCCGTGTAGTCGCTTTGAGTCTGAATAGCGTTAAGGAAATTATGCGGGGCGCAACAGGCTTATATTGTGAAAAATACTATATTTTCAGAGATGGCCAAATATTCTTTTCAAAACAGTTTATGCTTCCAACTTTATTTGTTCAGTTATTGTTGTATATGACACTGTGGTTGGGTTATTTAGATCCAAGAATAAGTTACCGCGTAATCGGGAAAGTCTTTTTATTTGAATAAGTAGGTACCTACTGCAAAGCAGTTTTATAGGTTCTAAATACCTACCCAATTGCTTTTATTTTCATCATCATCATCGTCAATATTATAAAAATTCGATGGTTGATGAGAAATTAGTATTTAACTGTTTTCGAATCAGAAATTATCTTTTCAGCCGAAAGACGTCCACTGCTGGACATATTCCTACCCAAGCGTCGCCGCATCGATCGAGCCTGTGCTTCCCGCATCCAGCGGATTCCTGCGGCTTTCATCGGTCCAATTTGTGGGAGGCCTTCCAATGCTGCGCTTTCCAGTACGCGGTCACCTGTACTCCGACATTTTTTAGCCCCATCGGCTAATCTTTATAGATAAAGATATTAAAATTTCATTATTTTAATCAGTTATTGCCTTTCGCTTATTTGTGTAAGTACAACAGTTTTAATAGCCATTCATTTCTAATTAATAGTTAGTACAAGTACGAGTAAATCGAGTTTTTTATCAACATAGGAAGGTTGTATATTGGACGTTTAGGTATGTCCGTACGTACTTATAAAGAATAAATAAAGTAATATTTTATTTAAAAACACCTCCTTTTTTATGAACTAGGTATTTAATAAAAAAAATTATACTTCACCGTTACATCCTCGAGATTTATATTCACCAGGTAGTACATTTCTCAATGTACTGGGCACCGAGCACAAATTCAGAGCTAAAAAAAAAACATGAACAACCTACTACTAGCACCACCTTCGGCGCACCCGTGCAACACTCGCACCCAACTGTCATTCATTTTTCTTGTGCGGGCATCGCAGCGTCTATTTTTTTTTAATAGTGGTTTTAATCGTAATTTAGAGATTTTGATTCGATTTCAACTGATACAAAAGTGTTTATAATTAATATGGGGAAAAGAAAACATCGTAAGAACTCCGATGAACATAATATTCGGAAGAAAATTCGCCGGTTGGAGAAACGCCTGCGCAGACGTTATTATAGTGATTCAAATTCCGAAGGTCAGTTGTTTTTCTTGTTTTCATTTTGCGTCGTATCGTAATTACATAATTACACTGATAAGAATAAACTAAGTACCTAATTGTACCTAGTGATAATACGTTAATAGAATTGTTAGTTTTTTTTTTTTCTTGAATACCCTCTTTCGTCGTGATTATTGGCGAATATCTAAAATGTTTACATTCGTATTCAAAAGATATTTCTTATGTTTTGTCAGTGTTTACGTTCGGTTACATGATAATTAGATATTTATATCTCAAGAATTAGCGTGCTTTAGTACTATGACGAGATCATAGTCGCACCCTTTCGAGTACTTATTCAAATAACCATACCTAATCAAAGTTTATGCGTACTATAACGAGATTATAGTCGAAACTTTTTCATGTACCCATTAGTACTGTAACGAGATTGCAGTCACATAAAAACGGCCTGTGGCCAAGTGTCATAACCTGATTATGACCATTGTTTTATCTCATACTCCTACAGAGTTCGCCGAAGATCGTTCAGACAGGCCATACCCTAGGTCAGATGAAAGTAGCTCTGAGGCTGATGGGTCTGATACTGCTAATAATACATACGAAGTAAGGTCAACGGTGGCAGTCCCAGAAGTTTTCGACCTTGGAAAACCTTCGGAGCAGAATGATATAATACATTCCCCTGTTGCTGGGCCGCAACCCTCAGGTGTAAATATACAGTCGGACTTAGTACCTACAGCAGCGTCAACCGATCAACCGGAGACGTTGCCTGCCGATATATTGGAAGTGTTAGGCCAAGCTAAAGGGAAACTCGAAGTATTTGGACCAAAAATTCAAGAAGAAGTCTCTGAACGTTGGGGGCGTATCATGACTGAAGGTCTGAACAAAGACCAGAAACGGGACTTGTTGGATAAGTTGCTAGTGCCTGAAAACTTTACCCTAGTGAAGGCACCCAAATTAAATCCGGAAATAGGAGCGGTCTTAACAGAATCGGCTCGAAACAGAGACAAACGTCTAGAGAGATCCCAACACCACTTAGGGTTAGGTATAGCAGGTTTGACGAACGTCATTTCAACACTTATCGGCGGAGATATTGGTAAGCTAGATATGATCAAAAAGCTTTCCGAAGTGAATCAAGTACTGCTTGATCTACACTTTGAAAATACCGTTAATAGACAAAGATTAGTCACCCCTATTTTAGATAAAAAGTTTCTGAATATAATTCAAGATGCGAAAAGGGACTCGCTTCTGTTCGGGGAAACCCTGGGCGAGAAGATTAAAGCTTCTAAAACTGCCGAAAAATCTGGCCTGCAGATTAAAAAACCCGAAGCCAAAGAACCTTCTTCCTCGAAGAAGTATACTCAGCCACAGGGAAACTGGAGAAGCCACCCTCGCCGGGCCCAGCGAGGCGGCAGGGCGGAAAGGGCCAGGAATCGTCCCTTCCTCCAGACCTCGAGAAGGATGGGTCCAACGACCGATCAAACGTCATCGAAATCTTTCCCCAAAACGTCGGCGAAGACACAGTAGAGGTAATTAAACATGCTGGTAGATTGACTCATTTTATTCACGCATGGAAGGAGATTACTAATGATCCAATTGTGTTACAGACCGTTAAGGGTTATAAAATTCCTTTGAGCTCACCGGTTTATCAGGAGACTGAACCTATCAATGCTAAGTTCTCCGCGCAGGAGACACATAATTTCTCCCACGAAATATCAAAATTACTGGAAATTGGCGCCATCCTCCGTTGCACTGACATTCCAGATCAGTTCGTGTCTAAAATTTTCTTAAGACCCAAAAGCGATGGCAGTTTTCGATTTATTCTAAATTTAAAAAAATTGAATAGGTTCATTGATGCGCAACACTTTAAAATGGAGGACAGCCGCACGGCCATAAAACTAATGTCACAATCGTGTTTCATGGCCTCGATCGACCTCAAAGAGGCGTACTTTTTAATATCAATACATCCAGCTTATCGTAAACTACTTAGATTTAAATTTCAAGGCCTAACGTATGAGTTTCAATGTCTCCCATTCGGCTTGTGTTCGGCTCCATACATATTTACCAAACTCTTAAAACCGGTAGTGTCTCTTCTCAGAAGCAAAGGACTATTTTTGGTCAATTACCTCGACGACATACTTTGTCTAGGGTATACATACGAGGACTGCAATAAATGTGTCCTCGAATGTAAAAATTTATTGAGAAAACTAGGGTTCGTCCTGAATTACGCAAAGTGCCAACTAGTGCCTAGTCAAAATCGTACTTTTTTAGGTTTCGAACTAGACTCAACTAGCATGACCTTAGGATTACCTTCGAAGAAACGTTCGAACGTTCTAGACATGGTAAAAATAATTTCTAGAAAGAGAATGCTACCTATAAGAGAGTTCGCAAAATTTCTAGGCGTGTTGACGTCGGTTTGCCCGGCAGTCCCTTACGGTTGGGTATACACAAAGAAATTTGAAACATCAAAATATATTGCCTTGCGTCAATCGGGAGACGATTATGACGCCAATATGTGCTTAAACGAATCACTAAAAGATGAGTTTGCTTGGTGGGAAAATCACATCATGACCGCAAAAAATCCAATTAAACGCGGTTCGTACGCGTTAGAGATCTATAGCGATTCATCCTTATCCGGCTGGGGAATTATGTGCAACGGAGAACGTACCAACGGGTTTTGGGACGTACCTGATACAAAACGCCACATCAACTATCTGGAACTAAAAGCAGCCTATATAGATAGGATTAAAGTGTTTTGCTAAAGACCTCAGCAATGTCGAAATATTAATGAGGATCGATAATACAGTTGCAATATCTTATATTAATAGAATGGGTGGCGTTCAGCATAGCTATCTAAATGACATCACGCGCAATATATGGCAGTGGTGCGAGGAACGTCAGCTCTTTGTGTTTGCATCCTATATTAAATCTAAGGACAACATCGAAGCCGACGAAGAATCACGACGCACCAACGTTGACACGGAATGGAATCTCGCATCAAAAGCATTCGAAAATATTGTTCATACATTCGGACAACCAGAGATCGATCTCTTCGCGACCTGTATCAATACTAAGTGCGATAAATACATATCCTGGAAGCGAGATCCATCCGCTTTCAACATTGATGCTTTTACAGTTGACTGGGGTCCGTATTACTTTTACGCTTTTCCGCCATTTTCTCTGATCTTAAAATGCTTGCGGAAAATTATCAACGAGCAAGCTGAGGGAATCATGTTAGTTCCTTACTGGCCCAGTCAACCTTGGTACCCTCTCTTCATGTCTCTGACATGTGGACAACCGCTATATCTTCGACCTTATCGACAGTTGTTATCGTCTCCTTCCAGGAAACCTCATCCTCTCTGGAGAACCCTTACCCTGGTGTCGTGTCAGTTATCCGGACGGCGTTTTCACGCCAATCAATCAAATCAGATACAATAGACATCATGATATCTTCACTGTCGCGCAACTCCTTAAAGCAGTACGATGTGGCTCTCAGGAAACTATGGTCTTTTTGTCGTGATAAAAACATTTTGTTTTATGATTGTAATATTAATATGATACTGGAATTCTTGACAAGTCAATATAGCGAAGGCGCCAGCTATTCCAGTCTCAATACTTCCCGTTCAGCTTTTTCTCTAATATTTGGCAAATCAATCGGTGAAAATAATTACGTAGCAAGGTTCCTTAAAGGCGTTTTCAGGTCTAGACCAAGTTTTCCCAAGTATCAAACGACTTGGGACCCAAACTTGGTTCTAGATTTCGTTGCCAAATGGTACCCTAATGATAGTTTATCATTACGTCAAATTGCCAAAAAGACGATGACTCTGATCGCATTGTCTACGGGACAACGAGTCCAGACGTTATCTCTTATCAGGTTGCCAAATATTAGGGTAAAGAAGGATAACATAGAAATTATAATTAACGATGTTATTAAAACTTCGGCACCGTGTCGACCAATGCCGCGGCTCATTATTCCCTTTTTTCCTCAAAGGGAACAAATATGCCCTGCGAAAGCACTTTCTTCATACTTGGCCATTACAGAACCATTTAGGTCTGCTCCAGATACAAATTTTTTGTTTTTAACTAGTAAGAAACCAATCCACAATGCTAGCGCTTCAACAATGAGTCGGTGGATTAAAGAGGTTATGCATGACAGTGGGGTGGATACGCAAATTTTTTCCGCACATAGTATGCGACATGCGTCCACGTCCGCAGCCAATCGCAAAGGAGTTTCGATTGAGCTTATTAAGAGAACCGCCGGTTGGACGGGTAATTCCCTGGTATTCGCAAAATTTTATAATCGTCCTATTAACCCGAACGGTGATGAGAGTGCATTCGCAGAAGCCATCCTTGAACAATAATGTCTAATTTATAATAAATATTCAATTTGTTATATAACTACGTAATTGTATTCCGTTTGATTATAAGTATAATGTCCTTTATACTCATATAAGCGTGCATTATTTCCCGACTAATATACCTGGTAATTTCGCAAAGAGCGCTAAACATCTACCTGGTGAATATAAATCTCGAGGATGTAACGGTGAAGTATAATTAATGGTTAAACAAACTTACCTTGTGACGTTTGACCATAATTATATGAAGCGTTACATCCGAAGAGATTTACAACCCTCCCAATCCCAATAATATTTTATCACTGAAAAATCACCCCAATTTTATTTGCGAAATTGCTCTGAATTAAATGACAGTTGGGTGCGAGTGTTGCACGGGTGCGCCGAAGGTGGTGCTAGTAGTAGGTTGTTCATGTTTTTTTTTTAGCTCTGAATTTGTGCTCGGTGCCCAGTACATTGAGAAATGTACTACCTGGTGAATATAAATCTCTTCGGATGTAACGCTTCATATAATTATGGTCAAACGTCACAAGGTAAGTTTGTTTAACCATTAATTACTGATCCGTAAAAAGGAAATTTAGCTTTTAGCACGAAACCGTTTCTTAGACTTATTAAGCAAAGAGGTGATTTGTGTCGAAGGTTAACAAACAACAACAATTCAAACGTACGAGTAGATAACTAATAAAAAAAAATCTGTCTACTAATGTTGTTTTCGGGAAAAACTTGAATACATTTTTATTATATTCTCATTCTTATTTAATTGTAAAATAGCTCCTTAGTTTATTATTAATTTTGATTTGGTTTTAAACTGGTGAAATTCAATAAAAAAGTCTTGTCTAAAAAATATTTCTTAAATTATTTTTAATTTCAATTATCTATATGTTCATATAAATAATAACTTATTATTCAAAAAAAAAGGAACGAGCTTCAAACCGTTTAATCTTTAGATAGAAATTTGATCTAACATTTGTTTCTATTATAGAAAACCAAGATCTGATAGTGACAGATGCAAACTAAGCAGATATTAGATATTTTTATCTCTCACGAATAAATAAAAACAGAAATATACAGTAAATAATATTTTTATAAGATTTTAGGTCCCTGTCACAAATGATTTGGGTTTGATTGGGTCGAGAGCCCGTATCACATTTCAATCCTTTCAAATAAATATTACTTGCCTCTGCCCGCAAGTTTTTCACATACCTACCTTTTGTCTTATTTCTTTGCTACCCGTATGAAGGATAAAGTAATTATTGTGTATTTTTTATACTTCATAACAGATTTTACTTGTGTTGTCAGAAAAGCTTTTCATGGTCATTTAAAAACTACCACTTGGCTTACATTTTGTAAAATTAACGAAATAAGTAAAAAGTAAACTCTAATTTTATTCGGAAAATTCTGGATGATGCTTGTACAGTGGCACTCCGGAACTTTTGACTTCAATTCAACTGAACTTTTCACTTCAATAAACACGTGAACTTCAAAGAGCCAAATCAGCCCTTGTATATTTATTTGAAACATATTTTTAATTGGTCGATTCCAGTTTGCTAGATCTTTTACGTACTGAAATATGACATACAAAGGATCCTAATAAGGTCTTGACATAATAATCACACAACAATCGTGTAGTGGCTCTAGGTCTTAACTAAGACATCAGAAGAGCTCTTCGGTTCGCTTCGGAGCTACTCGGCTTAAAGGTGATGACGTACTAGCCGGAATAGAAATGTGCTTGAGAGTAATAAAGGTTTTAGATTCTAGGTCATGTTATATGTCAATAAATTAACTTGGGTAGTGTTGGGTAAGAGGAAAATGTTTCAACCGTTTTAGAATAAGTCAGATGTATTTCTGACAGATTGAGACTGACTCAACCTGTCAAAAATACCTCTAACTTATCTACAATGTCGCTCAGATGAGACTGAGAATTTTGAACGCCTTTTTTTGGACGCTGCAGTTGGTTGTCAATAGTTTCATGAAGAAAATAGTGAAGTGGTGGGCCCTATAAGCTATTATCTGAACATGACCCATATAAAAAAAATCTCGACAAGGCTCCTGAAGGTCTCATTTTAAAAGAATAAATAAACGTGCTCAGAATTTCTATTTATTTATTTATTTTACCATTTATGTATACATAACAAAACAATAACTCCCAAACCTTCCTCCTTCTCTCTAATTATGAACATCTTAAAATGTTTTCTTTTTGTTCATGGTCGTTAGTAATTGCTTTTAGTTTTAAAATATACGAGTATTCCATACGGAAAACATTTAAATAATAACGTTAAAAAAAACAAAAGCCGGTGACTCCGATTTGTGACAGAATAAATTCCTACGCATTAGTTTGACATAAACCGTATGATAATGATGTCTATTATGTGCAAGTGAACGCTAAATTGCTCGGAATAATTAGAATCTAGGTACTAGCGTCATGGATGTGTAATGTATGCAGGTAAATTAGTGCTTAACAACAGCGTTATAGTCTGGAGAGTGTCATGTTAGTTTAGGGAAAATGGTGAAATATGGATGATTTAATCTTTTTCATTAATACAATCTAGTCACTTAAAACTCGTCAATAACGCATACGCAAAATGCATATTTTTTGCTTTAGTTGCAAAACAAAGTCAAGCCTTATAGTTTCGCTTAGGTTTTTTTTTTTTTTTAAATCTTTATTTATTAATGGAGGTTTGTTCATATTTGAACATGTCACCCCCGTAAGAATAAACATGAAAATATACACATCACAATAGTAAACTTAACTAAGCACATATACAAATCATACAGTGGATAAACTTAAGGTGATCTATTCTTAATACCTATACGTGTAAGCTTATAAAGCAATTTGGCCTCCTCTGAAAGAGGAAAGGACAAAATGCTATTACACCATCCAACATTAAAAGGGGATTCCAAGTTTTGAAGTACAAAATATCTAAATGCTTCGTTACGAACACATTCCATCAAAATGTGATATACGTCCTCTATAACATCACATTCCGTACAATTCGAAGAGTTGACTTTTCCCATCAGGAATCCAAACTTATTTAATGGAATGTGTCCTGAGCGAAGTCTAAAACTCGTCACAATGTCATACCTTCCCATATTGCATTTTTCAAACCAAAGGGCTCGAGGCAAAGCTGGTTGCATAGTTCTGTACCAAATTCCCTTGGTAAGTGATCTTTTGTCAAAATATTCAGACCATAATTTGGTAGAATACTCTTTAACATTACCGATTAAATTCGTGTAATAAGGCAAGCAATTGAAATTAATACCATCAACCGCAGCTTCTCTGGCCAATTTATCCACAGTTTCATTACCAATCAGACCAATATGGGAAGGTATCCACTGCAATATCACTTTCCTATTTATAGTATTAAGTTCGGATAGGGTCTTTAGTATGTAATAGGCCAAGGGAATACCCCTGATCATTTGAGTGCATCGCACCAAATGATGAAGTGCACTCTTAGCATCAGTAAATATTACAAAATTAATATCTTTATTAATTGATTTAATGTATGACAGTGCTTCTGCAATACCGATGAGCTCAGCGTGCATAATAGATATTTGAAGATTATTTACATTAAGCTTTATGAACTCCTTTGTTTGTGTATCTAAAAAAGCCGCGCCTATCCCTTGTTTGTCCTTGGAGGCATCTGAATATAGTTTGTAGAAGCCTGAATATCTTTCGTGTAAGAATTTCCTACAAATGAGCAACAAATTTTGTACTTTAAATTGACGTTTAGGTTTATCCACGTTTTGAATTTCGAAACTTATATAACTACTTGTATCTAAATTATTAATCCAGGTATCTAAATCAAACATCTCAAGTAGCTTGCTCGAGTGTACAGGCAGTGATTTTAAATGCATGTGAATCGTCACTAACAATGGTGTTTTCTTGCCTCTCCAATATAAATTTGGAATATGGTTTATTAGATCTTCCAACAACGGGATTATAGGATTATTGTCGAGCGACTTTGACTTAAGCCAGAATTTACCAGCAAGGAAGGCACGACGCACAAATAAAGGCTGCAATAATAACTCTGTCTCCATAACATGGATAGGGGTACTTTTTATAAAACCTCCTATAATGCGCATGTACTGATTCTGGACTTTATCAAGTTTGGCACAATTACTCATGGCGCTAGTGTCATAAAGAAAACTTGCGTAGTCTAATCTACTCCGAATTATAGAAACGTATAGCATTCTCAAATAATATGGATGCATACCCCAATTAGATCCCGTCAATACTTTAAATATACTTATAAATTTCATAGCTTTTTCTCTAATCTCATTAATATGTTTTGTCCATCTTAATTTTCGATCAATCCACATACCTAAATATTTAACACAATGTACATTTTCTAATACTGTTTCATCTACCATTAAAGTCACTCTTTCATTATAGTAATTGTTTTTAAAAATACACACCTTACTTTTATTTGGAGAAATTGTTAAGCCTAGGTCCCGAAGAAGTTCACATAAGGTGTTAATAGAATTTTGTACTATTCTAGTACCTTCATAGATAGATTGAGAAGTGAAATATAAAACAAAGTCGTCCGCATATTGGGATATAAAAATATCCTTTTCCAGAGTTTTACATATATTTATTGTTGCCACATTAAAGAGTAGTGGGGATAGTGGGTCACCCTGGGCCAGACCTCTACAAGCAGTTCTAGTAACATATCCGGTTTCAGTTTTAATTTTAATGTTCCTATATTTCAAAAAATTCCAAAGGTATTGACATATTTTCGACCCTGCATTAATTTTATGTAAAATGGTTAATAAGGACGATATATCAATATTGTTATAGGCACTGTCTATGTCAATAAAACAGCCGATAGTGTGTAACTTTTCAGAAAACCCCTTTTGAATACGAGAAACTAAGCAACTTAGACTATCGAAACAACCCTTAGTTTTCCTAAATCCTACCATATTAGGTGATAACATACTGCGTTTTTCCAAAAACCATTCGAGTCTCCTATTAATTATTTGATGGAAAATTTTGCACATACATGATAGTAAGGATATGGGCCTCAAAGACGAAATCTGATTAGGATCCCTTCCAGGTTTTGGGATTGCAATTATTTCAATATCACGCCACTGACTGGGAATATAACTGTTTGAAAAGAACTGATTAAATAACAAAAGGAGAATGACCTTGCCGTTATTGGGGAGATTTTTAATCATGGAGTATGAGATACCATCGCACCCAGGAGATGTATCCTTCGCTTTGATACATTTAATTAACTCCTGCATGGAGATATTAGTTTCCAAAATCAAATTAGGCAATGTAAATTTTGGTTGATTTGGTATAACATAATCTGGAGTAAGACTGCGGATTAAGTCATTTGCTTTGGTAACATCTATAATAGTCCTAGGAGCCCGATAACCCTTTATCCATTTCATCTTGCGCCACATTTCAGAAACTGATATATTATTATCTATTGTTGAACAAAATTGAATCCACTCATTAAGCCTTGCTTTTCGTATTAACTTTTGTGCAATTGCAATTTTATTTTGTAGAATATCTAAGTTTGCGGGATTTGGATTTTTACGAAAATTGGATAAAGCTAATCTCCGGATTGCCACTGATTTAGAAACTTCTGCATTCCAATATGTTTTAGGAGAAAATTTTGAGGTTGGATTTTGTGGTATTTTAGTAAGAGGGATATGTAGGTCTGCTGCAAAATTTATATAATCAATAAAAATATCATAAGCTTTTTGTGGATCTGTAGGAAGTATTAAGTTTGAAAACATGTCTTCAAGACATATTTTATACGAATCCCAGTCGGCATTTTTATAATTTCTTTTAACTACAACGTTTTTATTCATAAGACATTCAGAGGACAATTTGATAACCAAGTGGTCACTTCCCAAAGTTTCATTTAAAACTGACCAATTAAAGTTAAGTGCAATGTCAGATGTAGCCAAGGACAAATCAGGAGAAGATTCTTGCAAGATACCGTTAACCAATTCAATGCGAGTTACACTGCCATTATTTATTACAACATAACTATTATCTATGAGAGAATCTACAATTTGAACACCTCTCAGGTCTGTTTTATTGGACCAATTCGCATGGTGAGCGTTAAAATCACCGATTATGATTGACTTCCTATTAAATGATGAAAATAAATTATTCCAATCCGTTTGATTAGTCCGAACAGAGGGTGGGCAGTAAACAATTATAACATTTTCTAAAAGAGAATAATTTAAAATTTTAACATGAAGGACTTCGAATCCCGTACGCATCTTAAAGTTTCCTACCTGAGTCTTTATAGATTTATGAGTAACAATAGCCACACCCCCATAGGAGTCGTCCCTGTCATGACGAAATATGTTATAGTTATTTATTTTAAGATGACTGTCGGGATCTAGCCACGTTTCCGAAATAGCAGCTATATGTATTTTATTTTGGTTAAGTAACTGAGAAAAAGCTACTATTTTAGGTTTAAGACTCCGGGAGTTCCATTGTATTATATTCAATTTTACATTTTCGATGTTATTATCCATTAAAGAAATTAATAACCATTTGCAACAATGTAGACTCCGATATTTTGTCAACCACCAATAGTATAAACCACTCGATACAAAGTTTAAGGACATTTTTAATTTTAGTATACCATGAACAGTTTTTAAGATAAATAACTTCTTTTATTCGCGATAGTAGTTCGTTGCATGTTGTGTTGTGTTCAGTGTTACCTTTTGTTTGTTTGTTACCACTTTGTTCGTACACGTAGTCTTCGTCGATTTGCGATTCCTCTGCCAAACTTGACTGCCATTCTAATAGAAACTCGGGTAGGTTTTGTTTCTTTTTCAATGACTTCTTCTTGTTCAGTGGTGTCTTATTGATTAAGTTAGCAGAGCTAGATGCTTCTTCGGCGTGAACATCTGCTCCAACCGTAACAACTTCTGCAAATGTGGGGGTCTTCTCAAGTGAAGAAACATACACACTTGGATTATTTACTTCCATCTGCTTAGCTTGACCATTAACAAGAGGAGAAGGTGGGACGTACGCAGTTAAGGCCCTTTTGTATGGACAATTGAATTCAGCCATGATTTCACGTATTCTACGTTCTTTTAAATACAGAGGACACGTTTTAGATAGGGCCATATGGTTGCCTGAGCAGTTAATGCATTTAAAATTTTTAGTCTCACAGTTTGCATGATCTCCGCCGCACTTAGGACAAATAATTTTATTGGAAGGACAAGTCATAAGTCTATGACCCAGTTTCCAGCACCGTGAACACTGTGTAACCGGATATATATAAGGTTCGACCTTTATCCTCAAACCATCGGTATAGACGTATGGAGGCAAAGAATTTCCTTTAAAACATATTTTCACTACTTCACAAGGAGACCAGCCTCCTTCCTTGTTACGACGATCTAACCGCTTCACAGAGATAATCTCAATATTTTCTTGACAGACTAAACTGCTCAGTATCTCTTTTTCCTCCAGTTCCAACTCAACATCTTTTATAACGCCGTAAGAGTAACTTACTTCCATAGCTTTGCTAAATCTCCACTTCTTGGCGATAAAGTCTTCACATGAACATAGCTTATCCATACTCGATTCATCTTGAAATTGTATTCGAACTCTAAATGGACTCAGATATTTAACGTGAACTATATTATTAATTTCGTTTGCTTTTAACAATTTAGCCAATGCAAAAGATTTCGGAAGTTTATCGCTGCACGATATCGTAACTTCTACTTTCTGTATTTCCTTCTCCGGACTATTCAAACGAGATTTTTTACCCTTTCCTTTATTATTTACTATCTTCCACTCTCCATCAGATTCTTCTTCTATAAGACTTCTTTTTTGGCCGGTAATCGGTAAATCTTCAGTTTCATTCATCTCAATCAAGTTTTGGTTATCATCCTCCCATTTAGTATCGTTTAATTGATTTTGCTCCATTGCAAGTAAACAACACCTGGCGCAAGCGCCCCGCGCACCCGCGCTCTCGCCGGCCGGTGGCCACCTGCGTAGCTTAGCGCGTAAACAACACGAATTCTCGGAATTGAGATAACAAGCAGTTAATTTATTGAAAACACGTCTGATTCGCACGCTTGCCGATGCGGAGTGTTGATTCGCTTAGGTTACAATACCGAGTATAGACCGGGTAAGTCGAAAATTGACCATGTGATGTTTTATACTTTATTAGATAGATTTTGCCGGCGCTCATCGAATGATGTCAAAAAAAAAAATCCAATCGCAGCAAGCACCGCGCAAATCGTTTGTTGTGTCACAACCGCATAAGTTGCAACCCGCCATACTATGAGTATCTCGTGTTGATGCAGACTTACGATGTGGGTTGTCAAAACTTTGATTACCATACTCCAAAAGTATGTGACGACTGCACACATAGGTTTGTCAAAAGCTTTTATGAAAGCGAATTTCATGCATATTTGCTACCCTTAAAAGTATTGTGTTAATTTCGCCCCCAAACTGGGGCGGTTGGTATGCTTTGAGGATGACGAACCCTCCATTAGTTGCGGATGTGTACCTTGCTTTATTTCATTACATTGAACCATCGTTATTTTTGTTGTGTTGCAAGATTTTCAATTAGGGAAAATAATCCTAAAGGCTGCTGCAAACGGGTGCGACGCGAATCACGCGCGACACAAAGGCACCGCTCGTTGCGCGACTTGCGGTGTTTCTGTGTTGCGCGCGATTTTATCGCGTTTCGCGCCTGTTTGAAGGAGCCTTAAAGCTTGAGTTTTCTATGACATAGGTTTAGTTTTCAACTGTCGGTGTGGATTTCAGTCCGACCTTCTGATAGGACCTTGATAGCAGCAAATCATCATCTGCCTAGCCTTCCCAACTATGACTTTGTTTGTTGGCTTTTCCCAACTATGTATGTTGGGGTCGGCTACCATTCTGACCGAATACAGCTGAATGTGAATACCAGTATTTTACATGGAGCGACTGCCTATCTGACCTCCACATCCAGCTACTGGGTAATACGATTGGTAAGCCTGGTTGTCAGACTTTCGGGCTTCCGGCGACCCGTAATGACTGTCAATGATCCGTGCTTTCCGAGGCACGCATGGATCTTGGTATATAAAGATGGTCACCCATCCATGAACTAACCGCAGCAAGCGTAGCTTAGGCAGAACCTTGATAGCAGCAAATAATTTTATTAAATTGTGAAAATACATTGTGAAGTATTTTCACAATTTAATAAAATTATTTGCACCTAAAATAGCCATTCACCAATATTATGACATTATTTGCGAGACAAACACATTTAACTGAACAAATTCAGCGTACGTAATGTGAGTAAAATACATTCGTGATAAAATTTATTAATTGCCAGAATAAGACATTAATCGGAAGGAAAACAACACTGAAACCGAACAATAAATGAATCATATTTATATGCGTTACAAACATGTAAAATTAGCTGCGTATTTTGTATTATCGTAAACATATTCAAAGAAGTATGAGGTCACTTAAACGGTGGACAGATGACCCTACTAGTCAATTCATTTCGAATACAGGATGCGTCAATTTATGTATTGTTTATATAATAATATACTTTATTGTACACCACAAAACACATAACAAAAAAAAAATAAGTATCATTTTGTCAATGTTTGATGCTTATAATTGAAAGATAATAAAATTAATAATGAATTCCTTTTTTTTATTTAAGAGCGGAAAACAATTGTCAATGTTTAGTAAGGGTTTGTAAAGTACCTACCAGAAAAAAAATGTTTTTGATAATATTGTACATTATGTCACACTACTGATTAAAACGGTTACTGTGATAGATTTAAAGTTAAACTTAACCTTGTTATGTATTCAAAATAAATAAATGAGCCCAAAACGGCCCATATATTTTACAAAATTCGCATAATACATTATACAGAACGACTACTTTTATGTAATATTGAGTAATCTATTGTGTCTCGATACACCTGTAGCTATCTATAGGGTCACTGTCCGGGCCAGTGGGTTAGGCAAAACAGCTGGTTATTCTTTTGTTTAATATAATAATATTATACTTTACTTTATACCATAGGTTTGCTTTGGAAATTATGATATTCCCTATTAATGTCCTAATTTAACTACCCCCCATACATTTCGGGATATTAAATTATATCCACTTACTAAACACATGATATTATATATAAAGTTTAGCATCATTAATGCTAATGGATTATGATTATGGTACATACCTACTATTTTTGGAGTAAATGTCAACAATTTTACTAAGGGCTGATTTTTCCATGGCTAGATAATTTTTTCGGGGGAATAATTTTGAATCTTTGACAGTTCGTCCATACAAAAACTTTCAGACGTCAATTTTATTCCACGAATAAAAAATAACCGTCAATTAAAAAATCAGCCCTAAATTGAATAGTATTTCCTACTTAATTTTTTTGGTTTTTACTTTGACGAAAAGCTTTGACGCACGGATAATAAATATGCATGTCACGAATGGTTATAGGCATTGATATTAAATATCTTACATACATTGTGACTAATTGTAGAAATACTGACCCAATTAAATATAAAAAATGCACTTTCAAACTGATAGAACAAAGGTATTTGTGTAAGTGTCTCTTCATGACTCACTGGGGCTTTCATTTAAAAGGCAACTCGATGAGTGCCCGAAACCATTCCTTGCGTATACAGTCATTTTGGAACACACTGTATATAAACTTGTGATAATTATTTTGTACGAATAATTTCATTAGGTTTTTTTAATTAGATTGGTTTATAAGTCAGTGTAGCACGTGTGCTGAGTTATTTGCACAAAAGAAGGAAATATGGGAGGTAGAATATTATTTTTAGTTTGTGTGTTAACAACTTTATTGGAAACTAATTCAGTGGCTTTAAAAGGCCCTGTATTAACGCGATATGATCCCTGTGGGTTAGGCTTGATACATTTCGATAGATTCAGTGACAATTCCTGGAGGGGTATTGTGCATTTTGGACTTTATACGAACATGGTTGAAACTGAAATGGTGATTGTGTTTAAAAACGAAGTTACTGTAGCTGCTGTGAGTATTTTTTTAACTTTTCATGCAGATATCGTCGCAGCTAAAAAAAGAGACCACGGTCAAAGTCAAAAGCAAGTTTTATCTCAATTGTATTAATATCCAGGAATTCTGTTTAGTCTGATGCGGTCACAAATAATAACAGTGCATTAGTGAAGTATTGGGTTAGAAAACGGCCAAACTCGAGAAGGTATTTTATGTAAAACATTATAATTTAGTTTAAACGCATTTTCGTTACGATACATAAGGTGAATTGATGTAAACTTTTTGTTTATAAGGATGATTAGCGTTTATTGACATTATTATAAACGCATAACGACCATACTGCGAATTAACTAAGTTTTTGAAATAAATGCCTTGGTAAACTCCGTTGATTCACAAATACTTACATAAAACAGTTATTATGCATTTAAAGTCAATTTTATTTCCAGAATCCGAATATTAACTTCACAGTACGAAGAACGAACAAACATAACTTAGTGGTCCACGGAGTGAAGCCGATACCAGTACGCTACATATTTTACGTGTCGACGGACAATTTAAAAACAAATGAAAGTGATGTGCCGATTGTTAACACTTTGACATTGAACAATGTTACACTTTGCAATGATAGGATTAAGGTACGTATTTCTTTGAAGGGTGCCTCCACTCTATTTATCTTGTGTATGTACCTGCTTTTCCCGAGAAAAATCAGGAACATCCCGACATCCCCAACACAGGTACGATTTTCTTACTCAGGGCATTTGGCATGCCAAATGCCCTGAGTAAGAAAATCGTACAGGCGTACAAAGTTTGGTGACCGTGACCGCGACCCCAAGCATAGAAAGTGCTGTTATGGTTAATGGCCGATATTACTCACTTTCGTGAAGCTAAAAGGTGAAGCGCCTGCCGTAATTGAGGCGGCAAAAAGCCGCAGGATGAAATTTACTCCATTACCTGCTACTACGATAGGTAGCTGCGCAGCAGAATCCAGTTACCATTTAATCAATTAAGTCGTTTATTTATTGTATGAACGCATTATTTACATAGTGTTAATTATTAAAAAAAGTGAAAATTAATTTAATAAATATTAGCCCACCAGTATCGGAAACAGGGTTCAAGCTACCTATGATGAGGGCCGAAGAGAGAGGAACCTCGTTAGATTATTAACAAGTGTGTCTGATTTTACTATGACGCCGTCACACATTCCACATTTTCATTAAGTCGCGGCATCAGAATCTTGCATTTCACCAATTACCTATATTAATAAATGCATTGTATAGTATAAAAAAATATGTCAAAATGTGCAAATACGTATTATAATAATGTAAGTAAAATATTTAGAACTAGATAAGTAGGGACGTTCTCTTTATAGTCTCCAACTAAATGTAAATTCATGAATTTTAATAGTTTAAATTACCTTACAGGGTTCATGTTACGTGCTGGACCCCTAGAATGTAATATCTACTTACCACATGAGTGCAATAAAATATTTAATATTGAGTTTGATTCTCGCCTCCTATTACATGGGACTTAAACAAAACTGGCGAAATGTCCTAAAAACTGTGTAAAAACCTTTGCCCTTTGGGGAATACAGGCGTGATATTGTTGTGTTGTGTTTGATTAACAAATTTTTTTCACTGCAGGCGGCTCAAACAATAACAACGCTGAATGTAACCCAGAGATACCCAAGCAACCACTATGCCCATGTCTGCGGTAGAAGGTCCATAAACCATACAGAATTAGTGTCAGTCAGGACTGAAGCTAGAGCTGGTGACTGGCCCTGGCATGTTGCTATCATGGTCAAGGATAGGCACAATGTATTGAAGTATCACTGTGGCGGAAACATTGTGTCTAGGACTGCGATTTTAACTGGTGAGGAAACTTTTTTTTTTTGTTTTTCTATAAGTAGATAAAACTACCACACAGTGTACCCCAAATACCAGGAAACGACTATGCGGCAGGCTTAGAAAGAGATGGCGGGATGAGCTGGACTCCTTTAAGGATTGATCCATAATCGCATGGATCGCAATTCGTAGACCGGGAGAAGTGGAAAAAGGGAATGGAGGCCTTTGGCCTGCAGTGGGACTACACAGGCTTTTAATAATAAGTGGATGATTACTGTTTTACTTACTAGATTACTTACCGTTATTGTGCGCTCTCTGGGCGGTACCCCAGTCCTGTGTCGATGCTTTTAAGTTTTATCCCTATACGGGCTCGCAAAGATAACAACTAATCGCAGCAATTGTAGCCGCGAATAGTCGCTAACAAGCCTGCTGAGTCGCAAAACTTGCAGGTAAAAGTAGCGGAAAAACCAAAAAGAGTTAAATGGAATCGGTCGAAATCCAACAAGGTTATGAAAAGGCAGGGTCCAGAGAAGGACTCGTGCGTCAAGGATGGTTTCATCAAGGTGGAGAAGAAGAAAAAGAAGAAACCTGCTTATCGGAACCAGTGCAGCACCGCGCAGGCAGGACCCAACATGCTGGTGCGTCCAGCAATCTCGACGATGCAGCTGTACGTGTCCAGAGTGCACCACTCCACAAAGGTTGAGGAGATCGTGGAGTACCTACATGCGTGTGAAGACCAACTAGACTTTGAGGGTTGAGAAGTAGGAGTCGTGCCACAACACGAACTTCAAGTCGTTCGTGGTGCGTGTTCCGACACACAATCTCCAGAAGTTCCTCAAGGAAGAGTTCTGGCTGAAGGGTGTTGTGTACCGCCGGTTTTGTGGCCGGCTACATGACACCTAGTCACCGAAGCACGACGCAGACACTTCGTGTCCGTTAGTTTTTTTGTGTAATTTTATTAGAATGTTGTATGTATTTATAGTATTTTTAAGTTTGATTAATATTGTATTGTATATGTTTACATGGGCCTTAATGCCTGAAATAGATAGATAAATAAATAAAGATCTCCTTTGTATTCCATTTGACTGATAATTTAAATTAGTGGTTAAATTATATTTATTTCTGTAAGTAGGTTTGTACAAACACTTTTACACGTAAATATATATTTTTTTTAATTACATGAAGTCGGTGTTTCCTAAAAAATCTTAGAGGTCATAGCCTTTTTTGGTTCCAGACATTGTTAACCGGGTTAACAATGTCTAGAAAAACAAGATCTAATATTTGATATGAAGTGAAATATTACTCTCGACAGAAGTAAACTTATTCACTAAGTTATTTACTGCTCGTTCACGATGTGGCCGTATAATCCAGCTGTAATTGCAATAGGACAAATAAAAAATAATTTTATTTGTTTTCAGCCGGCCACTGTGTATTCAAGAACGGCATAACTACAGAAGCAAACAGGGTCGTCATTATAGCTGGTATTAATAACCATAAAGATGTCAATCAGCCTGGTAGACAAGCACTTATCGTAAGTAATTAAAAATAATTTATTCATGTTATACTTAGGTCGGATATCACCAAAGAAACTGAATGTGTATCCAGTATAGAGGAATGAGGAGCAGGGTGTAAAGTTCAGTCATCCTCTATAGGAAAGGAAGGATCTTCCGACCAGACAGGTGTCATGTCTGGTGGGCAACTGCCTGACGATTGATGTTGGGACGTTATATAATAATATGCTAGTTACGCGGTAAACTCTCCTTGCGCGATGTAGGATTTTGCGTGACGTCAGTGTGATGGGTAGTTTGCATGTGGCGATGTAGATGTCGCCACAATGATGGGCCCGTTCTTGACCTTGATCACGCCTAATGGAAAGCGATGGATGAGGTCTATGATGGAATGAGCGTGCCCAGAAGATGCCTAAGGCACTGGAACTCCCACGCATAGACGAAACAGAGCAGGCTGTTTGACGCCGGACTTCAGTGGGAGGGTGGTCGAAGACCAAGCGAGCGTTAGCCCTACCATCGCAATGGAAGAATTGGCCAGTTAAATAAGGTGTGGGTGTGACTGTCCAGGATGCGCCGAGCGCTCGGTTCAGTTGAGTAACTGGCGGAACAAACTGCGCTATACGAGGAGGCTTCTTCATGCATCCCATGCGTTCAAGTGCTGTCAGTGTCTTTATTGCTGTGGAATATTGTCACCGGAAGCTCTTGAACGTTTAGTTTCGTTGGTAAAATTGGCACTTAGTTGTGAGGGAAAACATATTTTTGTATAGTCGACCTCATAATTGGTTTGTCACCCTTAAGTTGAATGTCACTTGCACGTAATAAATTTAAAAAGTCTATTGGTCTATGTATGTGACACTTAGAAAATTTCAAACTTACATTAGTGAAGTTTAGCTGGGAGTTTAATTGTCAAAAGTGGAAAAGTATTGCGACAGACGTATTATAATCATTAGGCATAAAATAGGTGGAAATATTTTTGTAAGTATGTACATTAATTTATTTCATAAGTTTGCTTTAAACGCGAACTTATAATTATTAGTATTGTCTTCTGTCGGTATCAAACGTTCATAACTAATTAGCTTCAACTTTCTGACTAACTGACAGACTATTTAAATTTTGACAATTCAAAAGTGCCTGTACAAGGTTTAATTGAAATAAATGCTTTGAGTTTGAGTTTCATCTTTTTTACCTGTGTCAATAGTCAACATTGAATTCATAATCTCTCATTACTGTATTTTATCAATAAAAATCCTTTGTTTAAACTGGTTCATAAATAATAATCAATGCCACAAATGTGCTCATATAACATTCAATTCCAGCGACTGCCACAACATTTATTAGACGTACAGACGCCAGCATATCAAGCTACTACAATCTGTCAAATTTCTTTAATAGATTTTCAACTTTATCGCTAAAGCATAAGGTTCAAAGTTGATTGGGAAAATTTGACAGTTTCGGGTAGCTTGATGTGCTGCCGTCTGTACATTAATAATTTGGTGACTGAACTTAATCCATTAAAATAATTATTACCAATTTTAGTTCAACTGTCATACATATTTATGATCACAATTTTCTGTAGCAGTAGCTATAATCAATTTTACAGTTCAGACAAACTTCTAGCTAGTATATTGCAGCTATAGTTGTCGCGTTTTAGCAGGGCAATAGAAGTCATTGCCCTTTCCTCAATATCTCTCCGTAGGAACCCAAACAGTAAACTATGTAACCTTTTTTGTTATTGGAGCATGTTGAAGATCACGATAGATATTGATTCAGGACGACAACGGATTTTAATAATGCTAGAAAATGTAGGTAAGTCAATGACTGCTGTTACTACGCTAAAATGCGACAACTATAATAAGTTACAATATCTAATATTTAAAGTTTGTCGTAGTAGAAGGACTATGTTCTCCGGTTTACCCTTTTAGTGTAATATCAAACACTATAATCTCTTCTTGAAAGCAATTTAATACCTGAATATTGGTGTTAGGTTACATAGTTTGAGTTTAGTAAGCCTAATCGATGTTTGAACGTTTCATTGTGAGCATAACTTAATCCGTTTGTAACTTCTTTTGCTGTTTAACATAACTCGATCTTCTAAGATTTGCTAGGTTACTTTATTTTCTGAGTTGTGCTGTGATTACGTAGGTACTTTGAAAAAACCTGATAAATATAAATAACGCCTCTTCATAATAGTTGCTCGTAAAGGTCTACTACTAGGCTAGACATATTTGAAGCTACTTAAAGTCGATTATAATCAAAGGGTGAAATGATTGATCGTTGCATTTAATCAATCGCTGTTTATTGTTTTTGCACTGTCCCAAAAGGAAGCGTCATGTTTTTCAAGGCTACTTCACAGATACTGCATACACTGCCCTTGTATACTCCTAGTGATATCACCCATTTTATTGGTATAATGTGTCAACAAAATTCGTTGAATTTTCAGGCTCAAGAAATAATACTGCATCCAGCATACAACGAAGATCTATCTACGTCAGACCTGGCTATCATCAGGGTCAACACCCTTGAGTTTACAGAATACGTACAGCCTATCTGTATTTGGGGTCCCGTGTACGATAAAGCCAATCTTGTCGGGAAGGAAGCTACGGTAACCTAACAAATTAATTACTGTTTTCTTCAAAATAAACTAATGATCATTGTCACATAGCCTCGAATAGCCAAAAGCAGCTGAATTTCATTTAGACTTGGACAAAACTCAGCCTACTTTTGCAATACAACCTCTGCAGTGATATGAAAATCTATCAAGTCTAACCTAAAATAAAACAAAATACTTGGTAAGACTGTTTTCAGACTTTCCGGCTTCTGACTACCTGTAAAGGTTGTCAAAATCTTCGAATGATAGCCGGATAAGCAAGGATATTCATGGCTACATTAATTTATTCTTACTTCCAGGTCGTAGGCTTCGGTACAACAGAACACAACAAGCCATCCGATGTTTTAAGGTCAACATACACTATGATACAGAACGATACGACGTGCATTAACTTTTCTCGCAAGCTCTACTCAAGGTTACTGAATGAGTTCACCTTCTGCGCTGGTTATGGACCTTCTTCAAGTAAAAACTTCTTTTAATTTTTCCAAGTTTATCATATAATCACACTAGCAGCGCCCCGCGTTTTCAATCGCGTAAGTTTCGATCTCGTGGGAATATCGGGATAAAAAGTATATAGTATGTGTTAATCCAGGAATTGGTCTATGTGCCAATTTTCATCCAAATCTGTTCACCGTACTCGTGATTGGGTAACAAACATCCAAACATCTTCACAAACTTTCACATTTATAATATTAGTAGGATAACATAACATCACGTCTGTAATTCCCGAAGGGTTATGCAGAGGTGTACCTATAGTACACCCACACAGTTTAATAGGGGGTAAATCTTTTGCCATCACCGGGCACAAATCCATACTCCGGGCTGCTTCTAAGAAATTTCTGAGAAAAACCCAATAACACTTTATCCGACCTGGGAATGAAACCAAAGATCTCATGATAAGTACCTATTTAATCAATCTTTCAATGAGCTGTAACTTGACCCCTTCCAAGTCATAGCAAAACACCCGTCTTTTCGATCATTCAACCTCGACCTTCGTCAGTCCGTTAGTTCATTAGCTGGAAGGCGTTTTATGTTTGATCGATTGATGATGATTTGTGGATTCGCGGTGTCCACTCCACTAATTTAGCACTTCTCTGTAAAATTAACTGCGAATCTCACATTTAGCAAGTTTTGGGTATCGGGTTTGGAAGAATCCTAAGAGAATAACTCTACTGATTAATTATCTCCTGCAAACTAACACACTACTAAATTTTAAGTCTTAATATACTTAGAACAATACATAGAAGTTACGAGTAGGTACATGCATGAATTGCCTCCATACTGTGTCTTACTGTACAATACTAACGAAGATTAAATTGATCACTAGCCCGTAACCGATGGTGTGGCTACCTGTTAGGTTACGGTCTCACTATACTGTGCGTGTCTATGGTGTGGGTCAATTCAATACTGTGTTGACTATGTAGATAGTGTTGCTCTCTGGGATGAAGTACCTTTGGTATATTACAAAAACCTCCACTTAGTAACGCATTGGAACTATCTGCACTTATAACAATTTTATTTATTACAAAAACATGCCAACCCATTTAAAAAAAAACCTGAATCAGTCTGCACTTTTCAAATCAATATCTTATTTTTTTTGTATAAAACTTACACTGACCGATACTATATTTTTTATCTACCTTTCTCGTTCAGTAAGTAGATTGAATCACTGGTTGCATAAAATGATAGATGCTTAAGGGTTTATTTTATAAACGATGATTAAAATTAAGTGAAGTATAAACGCGAAAAAATGTTCGGTGAAACAGTCGCTTATCACACTTAACTTTCAGTAACGTTTATGAATAACGGGGTCTATTTTTATCTTCTTTGGAATGTATCACTTATACTATTTCCTTTCTTTTCAGGCGTCAACCCACGCAACGGCGATAGCGGAGGAGGTCTAGTAATGAGTACTATCCAGCCAGATCACATGATCAGCTGGTTTGTCCGAGGAGTTCTCTCAAAATGTGGGGTCTCACCGGGGCAGAAGGAATGTGATCCGAAGTACTATGTGGTGTACACTGATGTAGCCCCGCACTATGGATGGATTTATCACCATTCTGGGTTGGAGTTTAGGAATAATGTCATAGATTCCTAATGACGATGCAGATCATTCATGCATTCATTTGTTTTTAGACATCAGTCTAAAAACAAATGATTGTTTTTAGACTGATGTCATGTGCTCAAGTCAGGTTTTATAAGGGACTACGTGTGTAGCCTGTCACAAGGAATTTATAATGTATTAATGGGAATACGTATCGATTGTATATTAGTTCTTTATTAGATTGCTAGTTTGATCTCTTATGTAAAGTTTTTATAGGTTTACCTAATTTTAGTTTTTAGATTGATATAATAATGAACAATATTTTTAACAGTATCTTTTTAGTTAGATCATTAGAACATAATTGTATACATTTAATAAAATTTAATATAATTATTAAAATCTTTATCCTACCAAACCGGTAAATCTAAAGATCAAATAAATCAATCCTTTTTCGATACTTGGTAGCGTAACATGCCCGTCAAAATCGAAAATGTAAATTCAAAGAGAACTTTTTTATTCACTAAAATGCAACCTTTCATCTTAAAAATCAGAAATATATTAATATTTTCTTGAAGCAACATCACCGAGCGGAGCTCTTGCATAATTTATTAGAATCTTATTAAAAAGTGTCGGCGAAAGAAAAAGGAGGGCTTCATATTATAAAAGTCTCTATTATGTCGTTGAACTAAGTTGTTGTACGAAAAAAATAATTATGGTTCTTTTGTTTTCGTACTCCATTGTTCAGTTTTATTTTTAAATAAATAAGTTTCTTGATGAAAAGATCATTAAGAAACTTATTTATTATTATACCGGTTGATTTTCATTATATGGGTCACCCCTTTATGAATCTACATCAGGTGGGCAGAAGCGTTTACCCGAGAGTGTGATTGCTATAAGTATGTTCTAATCAAACGTCCTATTGGTGTAGAGATTCAACAAAAATAAAAATGAATACATGCATAAACTCACGCTTTCTTCCCATGAGGGTAGGCAGAAATCACAGAATGCCACCTGCTATCCTAACATACTCCTTTTGATTCGATTACGTTCATACATCTGGGTCATCACGCACGCCGATTACGAGTAGGTACTATGCACCTAACCTTTTTGAAGAACATCACCAATAAAGGTCATTATAAAAATGAAATACCGAAGAAAAGTCACACTTAATTGTAGAGAAAGCAACAAATAGAAAATACAGCAAAAAATAATTTTTAAAAATTTGTCCTCGCAAATTCACCAAAGTCGTAAAATATTGCATTCAGGACAAAAATAATATAACCTAACAATGAGCAAAGAATAAAGGGGCACCTACAATTGTACGTTGTGGGAGGCTGTGAACTAACGAAGCTTTGCGACTAGCCCACCGGTGCATGACTGTGCATTAAATTAGTCTACAAACACACGCTAACCAGGGCTTATGTTACTATGATATATACTCTTCCTATGATATATACTCTTACTCACCGGATAATACGGTCCAGTACTCGCTGAAATGTGAGGTTGGATCGTCGGTAACAAAGTAGAACAATAAATCGTCGTTTTGGAAATTGTGAAGTAGTGATGCCCAAAATCGGTCTTGGTCTTGCAGTCTTGGTCTTGTTCTTGCATTTTTGCAAGACCAAGACCAAGACCAAGACCGACTTATTTTAGCAAGACCAAGACCAAGACTGAACCCTGCAAGACTTGAGCAAGAACAAGACTAAGCCTGCAAGACTCTTGCGTCTCGCAGTTAAGTAAAACTGAGATTTGGGCGTTATAGTAGGTATTTGGTTTCAATCCCGATTATGCGAAAATGGATGTATTTTTTTTATGAAACAGTAAATTACACTGCGATGATGGGCATAGGGGAATTATCATGGTAGCTATAGTGGACAGTTGAATCATTGGCGATCGCATACTCGCAGGCAAAAGAACTTTGCTTCAATTAATTTCTTTTTAATATACTGATTTCATTCATCATCGTCATCATTTCAGCAGTCCACTGTGGGACATAGGCCAAGCAGAAAGTAGCTAAGCATCGCCACTTTGACCAGTTCTGTGCTTTTTGCATCCAGCGAACTCCTGTGGTCTTCATAGGGTCCACATTGTGGGAGGCCTTGTATACTTATTTGCTTACCAGGAATAAAATCGTACATTTTTTTGGCCAATAGCTCCATAATGACCCTGACCTGGTGAGGGTCAATTAGGGTCGGAATATTCTGGCGTCAGAATTTATAACAGTCTCTTTGATAAAAGAGGTTCACACAGTAGAATCCTAGAAATTATGATAACTGCTTTCAATAAAAAAAATCCAAACAAGACAAAGTCAAAGTCATCATCTGCCTAGCCTTTTCCCAATTATGTTGGGGTCAGCTTACAGCCTAACCGGATGCAGCTGAATACAGTATTTTACATGGTTCGACTGCCTATCTGACCTCCATAACCCAGTTACTGGGTAATATGATACCCCTTGCTAAGACTGGCAGAATTTCGGGCTACTGACGTCCCGTGACGACTGTCAAAGGGCCACGAATGACAGCCGGGACCACGGCTTAACGTGCTTTCTGAGGCACGGAGGGGTCTTTGTATGTAAAGATGGTCACCTATCCACAGACCACCGCGGCAAGCGTAGCTTAACCTGATTGATCGACCCGTGCGGCTGATATTACTTATCCACAAGCCCCATCTGTCAACGTATCTTCGTATAAATTACCCGCAAAGCAATCATTGAACAATCTGTAAAGTATAACAATAACAAAGTTATCAATTTCCTAACCAAAAGTAATTCGAGTAATTAGTTCAAACATGAAAAGACACCTGCTACCAAATTCTGCATGCCTTGGGCTCACTTACCAAATGGCCGTAAGTAAGGGTAAGTAAGGAAGTAATTTAATTAAGTAATTAACCCCAGAAACGTGGTAATCGCATGTAACACCGCCGTTTCACTGACTGTGTTTATAAAAATAGAGGTACCGTTGTTACCACGAAAAAACACAACAACTCTTGCATAAATTGTCCAACATCCTTATTGAAATACTCATACGTCCTAAAATTCCATGTACCCCTTCCAAAAACACGCAAAACAGTTATGGCCGTTTAGTAATGTTTCCTTTTTTGTAGGTATTAAAGTTAGCGTCAAGTAATCCTCTGCTTTCCATGTAAAAGCATTCCACACCTGGGATCCTTACGTGACACTACGCAATAAAGGCTTTTGTGTTGCAAAGTTTAATTTGCAGGTGAACCCAACTTTGCTTCTACATACATAAGGTTGATTTTCCCCAGAATTCATGAAATTTCAGGAACAGAAACGAGGTCAATGGAGCAAGAAGCTGAATGCGTTTGATAACTTAGAATAGGTAAAACACTAGAATGCTGGTAAAGTCGCAACTGTTACTAGAATGCGGATGTAGTTCGAGGTATAAAACTGCATGTGTATTATCACAATGAAATTCGAATAATTTAAACGTAATACAGAGAACTCTGGAAAATGAAAAGGAAGGATCCGTGTGATGAAATTCAGAATACAGTAAGTATTTTGCAGTGGACTTGTGAGGTTATTGAATTATTTACTGTAGCTAGTGAATAAAATTGCTTAGGACTATTTTGACTATATAGATGAATCTACTCAAATATGTGTGATTCTTTCCTCAAAAGATCATTTCAGGCACTAATCTACATTGTCCTCATAATGACGTGACCATGATTATGTCTGGGCTTTAAAAGAGACTTTGACTCATGAATTTGTTTTGCTATTTCTTCTCAGGGGTAGTCAAATAGAAAATGTTGACGCTGTCTAGCTATATATCTATTTTAATTTTATAAGATGACGTGTAAAGGTGATTCCAGTAGCCTATTTACAGAATAAACGAGTTCATTTCATTTCGTGAAAACATGTCAGAAGTATTAAATGTTGATGAAACGATTATGTGCCCATACAAACTGCGTAGAACAGTAATATAATTGAATATTTTTATAATTGATTACGATTATAAATTTATAATTACTTAACCACTCATTTTGGATTTCTGCCTATTCCACACATTGACTTAATCTAAGGTATATTGCCGTTAAAAAACTTGGCAACACGCATTGCGTGCTCAGAAGGTGTAGACTCTTGCTGTGGTGCAAACCGAGTGTTACATTTGTTATTTTTTATAACGTTTCAAAAATTAGACCAACGATAGGATTTAGTCAATATACCCCTTACGAATCCCTCGGATCAGTTTGCGAAATAGTGTGTACTAAAAAGTTAGCGTCTGTACAAATATTCACTCGATTATACGAAAAATCTTTTAAAGGGTCGCAGGGACAAACTGCAAGTTGTTACCAAGGATTCAGTACATGATTCTGAACCCCTTAGCGTTGAAATTTTACGACAGTTATTTAAAAATAATTAGCTGTTGTGCGTTGATGTCCCTGGCACCCTGTATTTTACTGTGAACAATATTACTACCGTAAAATACAAATCTCATATGAGTGTGATGATGAGCAGTTGGCAAAAAATATATGGTAAGTGGTTCTTCCATTTACCATATATTTTTTGCCAATCATCATCATCTGCCTAGTCTTTTCCCAACTATGTTGGGATTGGCTTCCAGTCTAACCGGATGCAGCTGGGTACCAGTAATTTACTAGGGGTGATTGTAGGGGGGGTGTTGGGGGGGGGGTAATTGTTAATTTTAATTACTTAGATAGATAGAATACTCTTTCTTTCTTTTTTCTCTTTTTTCTTTCTTTCTCTCTTTCTTTTTTCTCTCTTTTTTCAGTTTTCTCTTTCTCTTTTTCTTTCTCTCTCTCTTTTTTTCTCTTTTCTCTTTTTAATTTTTTCTCTTTCTTTTCTTTCTTTCTCTTTTTCTTTTTTTTTTCTCTTTCTTTTCTTTTTCTCTTTTCTTTACTTAGTTTGTTTTCCATAGAAAAATAATATCCATCTTACTTTGATATCAATATTTGTATGCCAACATACGTAATAAAAATTCTGCCAATCTGCAAGGCAGTTTGTGGCGAAATGTGTCATCGCACAAGAATATTTATTTACCACCGTATTAGGTACTGTACTTAAAGCCAATAAAAGACTTTCACTTTTATTGATCAATCGTTAACTACTTATGACTGTCAACATATTTTGCCAAGTCGTCTTCAAAACTTGTAGCGGATGGCAGCAATGTATAAGTACTATTAGTTATTCTGTGGCAATGTTTACAAACTTTGCACCATTGGGTTGAAGTGGACGCAAATTCAATGGAATACCTTCGCCATTAATCGTGTCCTTTATACCTTCCAAGTATTGAGCAGTAAACTGTAAATAAACAACGGTTGTGTTATAATATAACAATCACCATTTCATGCGGCGTTGTAGACCTTTTGACTTGTAATCATATTTCCTGTATGTATCAAACCAATTGATCAATTATTATTTCCCTAGGGTTGCAACTCAGTTTTTGACAAATCATTTGTAAATTACAAATGCATCAGCTACAAAGTTGACTCCAAAAATTCCGCAACTCTTTTTGAGAAAATAACGTGACAATACATATCCACTTTGATGGAAGACTAGGGAATATAACGACAACGATTTCCCACATCAAAACATATTCTACAGCCTACATGTTGGTTTATCGCGATATCTATCTAATGCAATCTATTCAAAGCACCATCGCAAGTAATTGGAAGGAAAAATAAGAGAGGAAGAACTAAGCAGAGAAAGTGAAGCTCTAAATTCTCTGATAACTTAATGATGTAAAATTTATCTAACGTTGGGAGCCTATCTCTTAAGGAAGTGGCATAATGATACTGACAAAGGGGGAATTTATTCTGTAGCGATAACAAGAACACTTTTTTATATCAAAATCAAAGCGTTGTTCGAGTTTCTTTGATGTGCCACAATTCCTTTTCAACTGGGAATCGAATTCGGAGCACGTAAAGTTATAATCATGTTGGAGTCCAATGTTTGATAAAGTCTCGTGTGTACGAGAAATGGCGTGCAATTTGTGAGCTTAAAATATAGCAAAGTTTGATATTTTTTTACATTTTTCAATGTGCCACACGTACCTACCTAAAAGACTTTTTTATTTTTTAAATTTCTCTTATCATGTATGTAGATACATATAATCAAATGCAATGCATTTTAATTTATTTGAATAGTTAATCCTAGTGACTTTAATAAACTACGAGAATATCATAATGTTATTTTTTTACAACAAGAAAAAAATATCATCAGAAATCGTGAAGAGCTGCTTTCACATAAAACACACATCACCGCATAATACATAATTGACCATTATGAAAAGCAAATTAAATACTTCAAAATAAAGCGCCGGGTAAAAAACAAACAACACCATATTTTTTATTTCTGCTTTTAGGCTTCTACGTTGACATATCCGTAATTAAAACCTTAGTTTCAAGTATTTCAAAGGCCTGTATTTATTCTGGCAACTGTTCCAGTTGGTTCGGACGGGCCTTGTGTCCGATTGGCCGGGATTTAGTCGAAAATTGCCCAAATGAAAGCTCAATGAACGTGTCACGGCGAGTCGCCGGGCACATTTGTCCACGTCCCGAATTGTCCGCATTGCCGTACACTAGAGGTGGCGAGTGTCGATATACGAGGCGATAGCTGAAAAATAAAATAAAAGGTTACTTAATTTTTTATCATTTGACATATCGAAAAGATTTTTATGATGTTGCTTGCTGTAACATTTACTTTTTATTCCCTTAATAAGATTAGATAACATTTCAGCTCAGTGACCAGTTTTAATTTGAATTAGGTAAATTATGAAGGGAATTACAATTTACATTTAAGTTTTATTTTTTGATGAATCTACAAAGTTATGTCATTGTGGAAAACATTGGAAATTAAAATAGCTTAGTAGGTACAGACGCCAGCACATCAAGCTACCCGAAACTGTCAAATTTTCCCAATCTTATGCTTTCATCTGAAATCTATTAAATAAAGACAGATTGTGGAAGCTTGATGTTCTGGCGTCTGTATCTACAAAAGTCTTCGTCTTATAATTTAAAATGATAGTTCCATTTGATTATACAGGGATATTTATGACTTAAAGTTCAGATTTTTGTTAAGTGACCAGAAAAAAGTGCGGCTACCAAAATATGTAAAAATAATTTCCAACCGTATCGATACCTACCTTCTTCAGCAACTTGCACATCCCTAGTTGACACAAGCTGCCCTAGGGGTCGGACGTCGGGTCATCACAGGGAGCGATCCGCCTCCCGTGTCTATGACACAACGCGCTGTCATTTATCCGCATGCAAAAATAGCTTGCATAGTAATGAATGACAAAATACTGTTATCGCTTCATTAGTCTATGTCTGTGAGTGAAGGGTTTGGGGTTTGATTCCTGGGGAGGGTCAAAACGAGTAATTTGATGGTTCAGTAAATTTTTACTGTGAGTGTGTGTAAATTAGTATTTATGATACTAATTTTATTTTAAAGAAACCCACCTAATTTTTGTAACTCATTTACATCAAAATGTTACCATATTATTATACCATCTTAGACGGAATTATATGAATTTATGGCTTGAAAGCCTTTTATACAGTTTGAATCAATTAAAGAGTTATTTCAGATCTACAAAGTAGCAATAATTTGAGTTGGCCAAAGTTAACTGACGCGGAGCATTGTAATTTTGTACTGTAACAGTAATTTTGTAACGAATAACTTTTCGAAGAAACTCCAAATGGCGCTAAAAACTTAGTCGACTACGATTTCCGGTAAAGAGAGTTAATGTTATCTTTATAATAATTTATTTTTGTGAATAAGTTGGCAACATTTTGGTGCCAATTTAGATGTTTTTGTGTAATGTGATGAAAAACAAGAAATTAACACTTTTGCACTCTCACTCGAAATTCTTTTTTTTTTATTTTGGTATTTTTCGTCGACTAAAAAAGTACTTAATGAATTACTTCCGAGGTATCAAAAGTAACTAGCTACCATAATACTCGTATAATAGCATTTATAATTAGAGAGTACGCTCGGCAATTAATGGATCATTGATCACTGATCCACTAATTGCCTAGCGCCTCTGATTATGATACTATCCCACTGAGAATTCTAACTGTATTGCTACTCAAAGCTGATGAATGTTTCAAGTAAATTAGAAAACTGGCATCTCACAAATAAAAAGTTTTAAATTCGTTTGAAAAAACAGTTCCTTTACACTACGACGAGGCGTTTAGCACCTCTTACCTACCCATCCAGTGTCTGGTCATAAAAATTTTACTCTTCAGTCATATCTGTGTAACCTTGATATATCCTATAAATTGCTGAGGAGTTTGTTGCGCCACTTCTTTATCCAGATAATTCACAAGGAAGTGGTAAAGGACGGGAGATTTGGGGGAATGTCTTATATCATTTTGACGTTCAAAAAGTGCTGATTCACAGACTAGTTTGAATAAATGACTTTTGAGTTTGATTTTGAAACGAGTACTAAACCAACACGCCCAATCCAACCAAGAAAAAGAATGCATTACCACTCACACGAGGGCCCCAATTCTGTATGGTAATTATTATTCCCCGCGTACTTACAACGTGCAAACCACGTACGGTTGTCAAGCGTGGTATTTTGACAGTTCAAACCACGCCAACTTCGTGTTCATTACACGGGGTTTCGTCCATTAGGTCATAGAGAATACATAATATAAAGTGATTAGCTAAGAAATTGACATGGTTTCGAAGTAAGGAATCATTAAGTGGTCATAGTGAATTAGGGGCTCTGATGATTTTAATCGCAATAGAATAGGTACTGGCAGCAAATAAAAAATGCCTTAAAATTTATTCTAAACCAAAACAGAGAGGCAACTAAGCAACTTCTATCCATCTACTAACATACCATCAGTTTCAAGATTTCTCATATTATGCGGTGTAAAACTAAACCCCTCGGACTACGTTGCCTGGCCCATTAAATTAAATGTGCAGGCTTTAAGGTAACGGCTACTTGTGCTCCCACATAGCTTGGATATTATTTTGATCCAACCTCTTTTACTTGAAGATTTTAGTCCCGGAAGACATTGGGGTTTTTTGCCGGGTTTTGTGTTGATGTTTCAGTGTTTTTAACACTTTGAGTGAACGTCATAGAAAATTGGTAAATTTTCAGCTAGCAAAATAAATTTCCCACAATAGAGAAATTAACTCTTTTCAAACTGATCATTTCGTGCTAGCTCTCAGTTTTCCTCACAGTTACCACACTTCGGGGGCGTTTTAGGTGTTTGAGATATGTTACTATGCTGATTCAGGACCAGCAACCTAATGTTATGAGAGTGCCCTCCGTTTATGTTTGCGTCATTTGGCAGTAATACCACGGTTTCTAGAAGAACGCTTTCGTCATTATTATAACGACCGTCATTTCTGTCATTGGTGCCGATTCTGTTGTTCACAAACTAAATTTAAGTTCAGTGCATCTTTTTCTTTCTATATCATTAAGAAAAGGACAAAAGATAAATTTTACGTTGTAAATTGACGTAATTAGTGGGCAAGTTAACGGTTTTTAATCACGTCTAAACTTGTATGGAGTAGTGTCAGGCGCTAATTCATTTGACAGGACTAAACTAAAATTTATCTTCAGTCCTTTTCTTAATGAAATAGAAAGAAAAAGATGCACTGTATCGTAATTTAGTTTAGTTCGTGAACAACAGAATCGGCACCATCGTCACCTGTATTTCACATTAAGTTGTCGAAAAAGGCTCTGTATTTGGACAACTGTTATTGTCTAGGACCATCCACCGCTTTCTTAGAAAAAAAGGCCTCTTTTTCCGCGAAAGATTATGATCAACTTCGACTTTAAGAACATAATTATGTTATTCAACACCAAACAATGGTTAAAACAGTTGTGTTGTGTAAGTTTATGTTATAACAAACAACTGAGTATTGGCTTGACTTTGGTCTGATTGGTCAACATTGCTCCATTGATGTTTGATCAATAACAGCAATCAGTTCTGTTTACTTGATACCACGAATTCTGTTTGTTATTTAAATAATGTCTATGTGAATTTATTTGTATGGATTAAGAACGGCGTGTAGAACATAAAGATCTTCCAACCGTTGCGTTGGCTTGAAAGATTCTCCCTATCCGTATCGGCAAGATTAATCAGATCGTTCTCTTTTTTTTTAGTTTAGAACTTAATGTTCCACCTGAATTTAACATTGTAAATTAAATCGTTTACTAAAAAATGCATTAATATAAAATAAAATTCAAAAGACTACCTCATAAAATATCCTCATGATGAAGAGCGTTAAATAGGCCATTTGCACACTACAGACCTCAATAAAAATGACGTAATACGTCCTGACTCAAAGCAGAAAAGCTTTCAAGCGTGTTCTGGAGCCGAGAAATATGCACAAAGCCGTCGAAGCCCAATTGACCTAAATGGACACACAAATAGTAAAGGGAAAGGCCCGTACGAGGTCATTATTCGCTCCGAAGTCCAGCAAAAGTGTCAGGTCGAAGGAAGACGGACATTTATCTACATCCTAAGGGCACCAGTGATTTTGGGAAGGATGTATTAGAGCGTAATAGGGTTTTTCGTGAAATCAACGCGGCTTGGAATTATTTAGCTGTTATATTGGTTGAGGTTCTGAAAAGGAATGGAGTTTCTTTGGTGAAAGACTTTATTATGTGTTGCGAGTACAGTTTATCCCAGTATTTGCTACAGAATTAAGTTGTGTGATAGATTCAGTCACGATTATGAGTCAGTTTAGGAGCTGCAGTCCATATTGGGATTCCTCTTGCATGTCCCGGAAAGCAAGTTGAAACCTCGATACGTGACGTTTACATCTGTGACAGACTGCCCAACGTATATACACCTAAATATCTGACAGCTGGTCCAACGGTGATATTGCCTATTTTTTTAATTGGGTGGGTCTCATGACAGTCAGTGTAAAAACTAATATTAAGCCGCATCTGACTACTGGAAGAAGCTGACACCAAACGATATGGGAATTGGCAAGGCCAATGGTGGGTAAGCAGGTGAATACCGAGCAAAATAAGAATTTCAGTTTCTTCATTATATGTACAATCAGCCTCAAAAAGATGTATATATCGACAAGCATTCATTTGATTATGTACAATATTTTTCTTCTTAATACTGTATCACTATGTAGCTACATTTACCAACCATACCCAGTGTGTAATACCTTTTGTAGCTACAAATTAATACAATAGGTACTATAGAATAAAGATTGTAGAAAATTAAATCAATGTAGTACATACATTTCCAAATCGTACTTATGTAAAGACTTTCACATCAAGCGCGGAGCACAATGAATTGTGTAAAGCACACTGATCATTCTCTCTATTTATCTACCTTTTTACTACTTCCAATACCAGTAAATCATAATAACTGCCAAGCCCAAAACATTATATTAAAATAAACAACAAAATAATTACAGTCATTCAGTCCCCATCCATTCACAGAAAAATATTCTATTAAAGCAAGAGTAGCGATGCTCCAACAGAAACTAGTTATACTTTAAAAAAACCTTTTCGTAGGCCGGGCAGGAGCAATCTTTTGGTCCATTAAATTGTTCACGCTCACCGACTATGGAAATTGGACGTAAAACGAAATAATGTATAGTAAGGAAATAGTTCACTGAGATTTGTAGCGTCGTTAGATAACTAGTTGGGACATCTGCGTTTAGCTTATGTTGTTTGTGATACGTTTTATTGTAATAGGTATAGTTTTTGTTTTTAGTGATAAATAGAGAGAAGTAGAGAAGGGCAAATTTTTATTTTATTATTTATTGGAAGGACACAGCACACAGTTACATTTTTCTGCACCGACACAACACACACCATGTCCATAACAAATAAACACACAATCACCATAACACACACACACTACACACACGCACACACCCCCACACACACACACAAACAAACACATCTTATTTATGTTAACATTATAAGAACTTACAACTGTAACTTACAAATAAATTATAACTCCAACTAGATTAACAATATCAAGTTTTGGTAATAAGAACTCATTATTACTCACAACACTACTCGCAGGTAGACATAGAAGTTACAAAAAAATAAGTTTAATCGCTAGGAGTCTCAGTAGCAATTTTTTTTCTTTGCCTATAAGTATTGTGTCCTACTGCTGAGCAAGGGTGTTACCTTTTTTCCTTCCAAACCTCGCTGTCTCTGAACATGTTGACCTTGCAAACGTTATCAGTTAGTAGCAATAAGTTTTTCCACAGATCATAAAAATACACTTCTTTCTATGATCTGTGAGTTTTTCTGACCAGACCATGCCCCACTTACTTGAGTGTCCTAAGTGCCCGTTCACCTGCACCTCGGATGACCTAAAGAATGCTACTTATGCCGCAATCAACGTGGCTACTGTAGAGGTTATCTATGTAGCCCTACATTTAGCAGTACAGGCTGGTTATAATTGCCGGTGTGTTCCATTCGAACGTTCAAGCAAGTGTCAAATATTCTCATAACGTATTTTTGTTTAGTAGAGTCAGAGTGCTAGAAATAACATGATATTGTAACGTCGTAAATATATTTTATCCAAGTCAAAGCTTTTTAATTATATTGTGAAGCTCCCATCTGGAGTTCCCCACTACCTACTGGGTTCAAACTCTATACAAAGAAAATAACGAGGAAGAGTACTATCGACACGATAAGAAGAGAAAGTAGCAATAAGTGCAGTTATTAGTATAGTTTAGTGAACGTTGAGCTATTTGCAATAGGCAATAATTACAAACTTGTGTTAAGGAAAAGGGATTTTTCAAAATTCAATGAGTTACCTACGGTAAATACAAAGTAAATAAATAAATCTGCATTGCTCACTGATTAAACTAAGATACAATTTCAATATTGAAGAAGCTTATAGGACCTAAACGTAAAAAAAACGCAAGTTTAAGAAACAATAACAGTACCTATAATATGTTCGACACACACTAAACAAAATCAGAAAAATATATAATATTCTTCAGGATATATGCTAGGTAGATAGTGTGTTGGAAACATAATACAACTAATTTGATACGATAGAAAAAATATGAAGATACCTCTAAAAACTTTCTTTTTGCAATAAAAGCCATACTAATATATACAATCATTCTGATTTTTTGTCAAATTATTTTACAACCGAATAAAGTAGGTACTAGTGTTTTAATTTTTTACTCTAAACAATAGATTTTTTGTAAATAGATAATCGCTTCATATTTTGCAATAAATTACCAGCGTTGTGTCATCGCGCTTCTCTTTCTTTTCTATGCAGTCCGACAAAGACCGCGCTTTAGGTTATGTAGTCGCCTGAATGTTGAAATACAATTCTAGCCAATTTGCACTTTTCATACTTTCATAAAGTGATAATTTTTTTTCCCTTACCTAGTGAATATTGTATTTCACTTATTTATGTTTCTCGTACTCGTGGCTCGGTAATAACTACTAATAACAGCCGCACGAGTCGATCGATCTGTTCTAAATTACTTAATCAGATGAATTTGCACGATATTAACCTAATTATTGATAGTAATTCGTGAACACAAAATACAACTGCTGGTGGTATTTAGTAATTATACATGGAACGAATGGACCTACAATGCAATATCGAAGTGCAGATTCTAACATAATTTCATGGACCACTTCATTCCTGTTAAATCATAACAGTTGTACAAAACTGCTGGATGTGTCTGCCTAACTGAGCCCACGTGGCCACAAAGGTGAAAATATCGCGGCGGGACTTTATCGCGCATTGGATTTGTAACTCTCGATGTTAAGCCATTGAGAATCCAACAGAGCGCATACTAGCGCGTCAAATAAAACGCACTGTTGTATTTTCAACTCTCAGCGCTAGGCAGTGCGTTGTCCAGTGTGTGAAAAAATCGCCGCGGGAAAAAATGGTCCGTGCGAACCTGGGCTAATTGTAAAAGTCGCAAAGTGCGAAAAAAAATCAGGGTAAATTTATTAAGAAATAGGTATGTTCTCATTAGTTGGTAATTCAAAAAAAATTAAAACATAGTCGAGAAAATCTCGAATCTTGTTGATCTCATTGAAAAATTCTCTATTATCGCAAAGCATAAAAGTGGGCTATTATAAAAGTTGAATACATGTATTGTGACATTCGATATTTTGATTTACGGTATTCAGATACGTACCCGTTCGTAAAAGTTACTTACCAGTATTGCGTGATAACATTCCAGGAATGTACTCAAACGCTTTGATTAATCTTATTCTTCAGTAAACATTTACCAATAAAGATTCCTAAGTGTAACGATACTGCTGACGCATTTATTTAATCAACTCTGATGCACGATCATTGCTTTAACGCGGTCCACAACTTGAATTGATAATACCTAAGTACGAGTACCTTTGTAGCAGTATAAATTAGAAAAGCAATAAATCTTTTTTTATCACACCTGCTCTGAAAATACATACTAATTATACCAATTAGAGGGAAGAAACGCCTTTATCCCGCCCTTCAAATCCTTTCATCCCAAGGTATGGAAGTTTGTATGAAAATCCTTTCGACCCAAGGGTGGGAAAAATGTATGAAATTCCATTACATACCCGGTTTTTCTTTTTTTTAATTTGTCAGCAGTCATACTGCCAAGAGATTTTAACTGTCTACTAATTAAATTTCAAGTAAATTGTTACTGGCCACATACAGTTTTTTTTTTACCAGTTACCAACCTCCTTGGTGCATACAGAAAATTAAAAACGAAATTATTTTTGTATATAAAACGCGTGCAATCACGGAAGAAGTGGCTGCATGACCTTATGATCTTAGCCTACTCCAGAAACGGGCGAATAAAAAATGGAAAAGCCCGCGCATTTTCGCAAAAACACATTTATCTTTGTGTTTTTTGTAAAATATGGATACTTCGAGCGACAGTGATGATGTTATCCCTAACACACCGCCAGAACTATTAGAGACGGCCCAAGAAATTGTTGATAATCTGTTGCCGGAAAAATCTAAATGCAGATACAACAATACTTATATGTCCATAATTTTCCTCGTAGGTGTAATAAAAAGCACTATACATCCCTCAGGATAAAGTACAGTTCCATACCTCAAATGGTTTGCGCCCCTCGCAAGCTCGTGGCGCAAATGCCATAATCTCGGTATGGAACTGTCACTTTCTTCCCTCTGAAGTAATGTACTATTAATGACACTTGAATTTTGATAATTGATTGTGTAACTAATTTATCTAACAGTTTTAACAAAAAAATTCGAGGTTTCGGCCGTTAATTTTGTCTGCATGTGCTAGATGGCGTTAGTTGTAGGTACGAATTACTTTATCACTCAGGGGTAAGCATAAGGAACTTTGTCTTCAAAACATACCTACGTAAATTCCTAGTTGTGTTGTTGTGTGTTGTGGTTGTTACGTGGGACTTAAACATAACTGACGATATATGTGTGTACTCAAGGTGGTGATATTATGTTACGTTAGGTTGTGTGTTATTTAATTAACGCAGTAGTCAATTCTTTGTAAGTAATCACAGCTAATGGCTCTTCTATAATTTCAATATCTGTAAGGGTGTGCGCCCGGAAAACTAGGTTGGAATAATCTAGTTTATCTGCAGAGCTAGCGAATATCACGATAAGCCAGCTAAGTTATTAATTTCCATTTTATCTGTATAAAAAATCTTTTCATTCTGATGTTGTCGTATCTGAGTTTTCTTGAGGGGGTATTATAAAAGCATTAAGCAAGAGCTTAGAGCTTAAGGCTTAGCTTTATGTAAGAGTATTCTATTCTATTCTTTAGGCAAATAACTGATCCATATTTGATGGGCTTATTTGGTTTATAATGATGTACGTAATTGGTTAGTTCTCCTGCGAATCTCCTCATTCCTAATTCGATCACACAGGGAAACTCCAAGGTAACCGACATAGCCCGAAGAATCGCCAAACTTAAGTGGCAGTGGGCAGACATTGCTCGCAGAACAGATGGCCGTAAGGGCCGAAAGGTTCTGGAGTCGCGACTGCGTAACGGAAGACGTAGCGTTGGAAGCCCTCCCACAAGGTGGTCCGACGACCTTGTGAACGCCGCAGGAGCCGTTGGATGCGAGAAGCACAGAACCGGTCGAAGTGGAGTGTTTGGGGGAGGCCTATGTCCAGCAGTGGACGTCTTTCGGCTGAAATGATGAATTGGTTAGTGCCATGAAGCAGAAGATGGGCCTATTACCTGTCACCTTCATCTTCTTTGTATCGCTGGCACGACAGTCTTTTTAAATACTGTTGTCCCAAAACGTCACTATGTGGCAGAGCAGAGGTCACTTTGGCTGCATGTTTTGGGGCACAAGGGACAGGATAGAAGGTGGAGCGTAGTTTGTGACACAGCTCCACGTCCACCCTGCTGCCGTTCCGTCCGGATAGTGGGTTCGGAGATGGTTCAGGGACTTTCAAGTGGACCACGAAAGGTTAGGTACACCCTGCAGGAAGATGCTAGTTTGGTAGAAGATAGTGAGTAAGTGGGGGAACGATATCCTGCCATAGTTTGCAACGGGTGTCGACTGGGTTACCTGGTAGAGACGGTGTCGATTTCAAGAAAATGTGTTTGCTTTTAGTCGTTGCGTTGGAAGTATCAGACTTCTGTTTTTACCTTTCAAACTATAATTATATTGATTGAGCTGTGGGTTCTGGAGTCACGTTTGTGAGCACTTAGACCAATAAGGCAGTTTTTGTTTACCTTCAGTTCATTATGAAAAGCAGTACTGTCTGTTTCGCTATAATATTCGGAGGCAACTTTACTAAGTTTCCTACGAATGTTATATTTGATACTCCAACTTGCTACGGTCATGTCTCGTCAGTCGTGGTACTCGTGGTAAATCTCGACGTTCTGCGAAACCGCACTGTTGAGTTAGTTCAGACTATGAAACTGTGACAAGTATTATTGTTTTCAACAAACTACAAGTGAACCTTTAATTTATTATTTGATCCAAGTTATGGCGAAGATTGTTTGGGATAGTTTTGATTAAAGTTTTGAATAAGGTTCACAAAAGATTTGCTTTGGACCACTCTGAGGAAGAAAATTTAAAACTCATATTAAAAGTAAACTTTGTAATATCCTTGGATATTACAAATTAGAGGGTTATATCCAAGATAATAATGCTTAGAAACATGCTGGTCCTGCTCCATAGGACAATATAGAGTCTGGACAAAATCAAACTGGTTGCTTATTTAATTGTATGTTTTTAATTTTTATGACATTAAAATTTACATCATGTTACATTAAAATTCTAGGAAAATCTCTTTTACAATATGTGGAAGGGGCGACTAGAATCAATAATATTTCATTTATTTAGGGATTTTAAAACTGATTTTGTTGTATGTACACTGTACAGGTAACTTACCATTTGCACCAGGTACTAAATTAAATGACTAACCAACTCACTATACAAATAAGTACAAAACAAAAGGTCACTTAAAATAAGGTAAGGTATTAATACAATCATTTTCACAAAATGAAACTGAAGTACTTCGACGCCGAAAAGAAACGTTACAACGCATTGCAATAGTCTTTTCACCCATCTGGCATAACAGTATCTAGAACTATTGAAGACAAAAGTACAAAAGAAGATTATTCCAATCACTCGGCTTACTAGGTGACTAAAAACCAATTATATTGGAATGCTAGCAGCATTCAGTACGTTAACAACATCAAAGTGCGTTAATATTGCATCCCTAATTACTGCGGATATCAGACTGCTTATCTACTTCCTATATCTATAATTAGACGGCTATATACGCAATATAACTAGAATATTGTGGGCTATATAGTCTATATATAATTCAAGCTGCTAATGAGCGTCCAGTTGACATAAGACTGAATAATGGCACTAACAGTGCTTAGATTGACTGCACTGCGCATGTATATTTTAATGTTATTGTCAGGCAAAAAATCATGAAATCCACCTAATGGTAAGTGGTACCGACCGACATTAAGCATATAATGTTCCGACTGCAGGTCAAAGTCAAATCAGAAATTTGGTATAGAGATAGTTTGGAGTCCCGGGAAAAGACATAGGATATTTTTTGGATTTTTATCCCGATATTCCCACGGGATCGACACTTATCCGAGTGAAACCGCGGGGCACTACTAGGTAGGCACATAAAAGGAAATTTTGAATATCAAAAGACACAGTGCGGGTTGGTGGAAGTCACATGTCTTATAATTTTAAGTTTACCACCACTTATTAAGAGCGTTTACGCCATACGGCATTTCATACAAAATTTTAAGCCGATTTTTCGAAATGAATCAATCGATTTTAATGAAACTTCATGTGCATAAGCAGGGTACAAAGGTCTAAAAATAGTCGGACTTTTAATTAGCTGCAGTAAAATGACAGCTTATGTGTTACTTAAATGACTGAATTTGGCGTCTTTTTGTTTTTTCGCGGCCATCAACCAAATCTTGTTTTTCTAGTACAGAGTAGTGTAACAAACGAAACTTATTTGACATGCATTATATCTTTAAACTCAATCCGAAATGAGTTATTAAGACGTGTCATTTTACTGCAGCTAATTAAAAGTCGGACTATATTTATTTCAGTGTCAAAGTCTCTTAGAAATAATGATATTCTCCAACAGGAATGTTATACCTATGATTCAGCATCTTTAATTAAATATTTGTGTGAGACTGACATCTATCTACCTACCTACGACGTGACCTTTCTAGGTTCATTGACTTTCCATTCCTCCGTGTTAGTGATTTTTACCTACTTTAAGGCAGACTGGCGCGATGCGAAGGTGTGATGCGATTCTAGTACCTAGAACAATTTCAAAGAAGTTTTCATAGAAATTGTTCACCTAGAGCCGCGTCATGCCTGTCTGCCGGAGCCTTTATGAGTATTGTTGTTTAATTAGAATCTTCGGTATATTAAGTTTACATCCAAGCTAAAGGTAAACCGTTGAGATAGGTCAGTATAATAATATAGGCTCTTTAATTTACACAATCATACACATTTTCATAAGTGATATTGAACTCTATTTATCTCTACCTAGTATCAACAAATGTTGCCTAGCAACATTTCATGAGAACTCTATCTAGTAGGTATGGATAAATGTTGGATAAAATAATATCGCTTTTTGTCATTCTGAAATCGACAACGTTCCGAGAAACACATTTTTACCTTTATTCGTTTCTGTTTTTCTAGGTATACCAACCCTTTTCTATCATCCTGTATTAAACGAAACTTAACATAAACGTTGACGAAATATTTATACAGTGCAGTGTAGACAATAAACAAAATAGGACCAATCTTCAGCCCGCATCGCTGGCTTTATGCAAACTTATATAAAGCAAGTTCGTTCATTTAGTTGCCGCTTCCGAAATGAGATAAAACAGGTCAAGTAGTTTAATGAATAACAGCTTTGGCAAAAGTAAACTTTGTCCTTCTTCCCCGTTTGTGGTTAATTAGCTTTATTAAGTAAACAGATACGTAGGGCACGTTCTGAGAGGACTTATGTGTGGGGTTGATATGTCATGTGTTTAATTTTAGCTTTGATATAGGAAGCTGTTCCAAAAACGTTATTGTTGTTGGCTCATCTTTAGTTAAAATATGTTCATCAAACAGAACAAATTGGGTCAATTGTTAAGAATTAATAACTTAAGTAACTTAGATTCTTATAGTATAGTAATGAGACTAAATACATGCTCTATTATTTGAAACTCCTGACAGTCAAACTAGGATGTGTCGTGTATCACAGGTATCAGATTAAAGAAAAAATCAGAGAATTTTGTGCATCAAGGTGATCAAGGTGTTTGTTTGGTTAGCCATAGAATGCACCAGTAGCGAAGGGTCAATTTTTGTAAGAGGTAAGCCGGAGTAGATATCTTTATTAAGATTATGTTATTTGTTTATAGAATACTAAATGTGCCATTTTTCAAAGGGAAGCCAGTAGGAACCTTCGTCACTGGAATGCACAGTAATTATTATGTAGGCTACCTAATTCATCAGAGATTTGATAAGGTTGTACAAGTAAGGAAAAGTACAGCAGTTGTTTTATCAATTTTTTTGACAACAATCATTTTCATATCTACGTAAAATATTGTTTTAGATATTAAAAAAAAAAAAAAATAACAGGTATGAAGAAACAATATCGTAAAACTTTTTATATAGCCGTCATAGTTCTATTTGAATACAAAATGAGGGCAGAATCAAATTAAATGTAGTCCAATTCACAAAACTGAGGCGCCTCAGAGATTAATAAATAAAACTACGCATATATCATTCGACACAACGACCACCCGCTGTTCCATATTATATTGACTTTGTGACCCTATTTTTTCCCATTAATCCGACGTTTAGTAACGTAAACAAATATTACATAGATATCTTTAAAAATGCTACGAGTTTAAAAGACAACAACCAACGACAAATGTCATATCGAATATCATAATGGCATTTGAAAAATTAATTCGGAATATCACGTGGAGCGACGCGCACCTCTCTATGAAACGAAACGATTAAGCTACAAAATGTCAAAAAGCAAAAGCACCAAGTACTAGGGGCGGCGACCGCGGCTTATAGAGGGGCGAGGGGGGCAAAGGGGAGCGTGGCCGCCAGTTTCTCGCCGACCACCGCGCCGCGAGCACGCCTTGTAATGCTCACAGTATTTTGACGCGACATGGCCTCGTCTGCGAGCGGCAACATCGTCGTCGAGTGGTTGCGATCGCTCCACTTGGGCCAATACGCGGAAAGTTTTATTGATAACGGATATGATGACTTAGAAATATGCAAACAAGTAGGAGAACCAGACTTGGATGCTATTGGTGTCCTGAACCCTGCTCATCGTCAGCGATTGCTTCATTCAGTCAGATCTTTGAGAGAGGAAGGAGCGGCGGCTGTTTATTTTACTTTGGAAGAGGCAGCCGCCGCTCGGGACTCTTGTAGATGTGAGGAAGAAGCAAGGAAAGAGCAGGCGACAGCAGCAGTGGAACCGGCAAAATATGTTGACGAGTATGAGGAAGGGAAAGCAGAGTTAGTGAAGATACCCCGGATGCAACTGAAGCGTTTGCTTCGCGAACGCCTCGCTCAGGACGGGATCCGTCTGAGCCTGCAGCCATATTCCACCACGGTCAGTGATCATTAGCCCTAAACGTGTGCAGTGCTTCTCGCGGTTATGACCCGTGATTTGTGAAAGTGAGAGGCTACATCTCTGAATGTATGTTTAATGTGTATGGAGTGAGACGTGAATTTAGAGTTGGCATTCCGAATACTATGAGCCGACCGCGTAGAGACACTGCCTGCGTCTTGTTATTTCTTTTGAATTAGTCTGTGTGTGGTGCGGCCCGTCTTCGACCGCCCCGAGCGAATCGCTCCTCGGGACGTGTTGCCATAAAGTTTGTTGCGTGCGTGATTTCCCTCGAGATGAGGAGTTTGCGCGCCTTCCTGTCGTGAGAAGATTGTAATCGCGTGCCTGCCGGGTCTAAATTGGGTTTTACGATAAATCGCGAAACCTGTTTTAGCTCCCTAAGGCGTTAATTAGTAACACGGCTTGTTCTGACATGAAACAAAGATCTCATTCCAATATAAATATCTGATGAAACTTTAAGGTGGTGTATAAATTGTATTTCGTGACTTGATAAAGTAAGACGACCCACTGACCAGTTATTCATAAATTGCTGGGTTGCTAAAGATCCTGCGGAATATGCAGAAGAAAATTCGGTGAATTCAGGCGATAACTTTCATGATGAAATGGATGTGAATCATGAGTTCATGACATATACAAATCTTGTCTTTTAGTCCATTTTCTTAGTGAAGCAATAAAATATCCTAAAATAAAAAAGACATTTAGAAGCTAATAAACTTGAGAACTCCAGGGTCTATGATAAAACAACGACAAACAAGAGGGATTCATAAAAAGTAAACGATTAAAATAAAGTAACCTTTAATGGGTCATTATAGGAAGCTAATAACATGTTATTGTACAGAAGTTTATAAATTTTACGAGTAAATGTTATCTATTTATCATAGGCGGAAGCGCTTAGTTTATATTTCAATTGAGGTGTTATTAATTATTCCAGTGGGTAGTGATTAAAAGGGTGGAATATTGCTTGGAGGGAACGCCTTTCTCTGTAGTGTAAATTATACCCAACATTTGTCAACAATTTGACATGCACGGCTCATTCTTATCGTTCATTGATTTTTCTGTATCAATGTAAATATGCTCCGATTTGATAACACTGATTACTAGGGGCTTATTTTCATAGTTCAGCTAATACAGAAGCAAATACATATTCAATGCAACGTTTTGTTTGAAAAGTGAATCAGTCGTCATATTTAGCTGTCCACAAAATGTGGTCATACGTTTAATATATATTTTACTCCACCACTAAAAACAATTTTCAATATTACTTCCCTGGTATAAAACCCAACTGAAAATCCATAAAGCTTTCCGCGTATTCCTTACTTTTTACTACTTGCAGAATTTCTTTGTTTCCATCTTGGCTTACAATGCATTGTTTCTAATAATTTCGCTAACAAGTGGTTGGAAAATAGCACGCTACAATGGACAGTGCCTACCATAGCAAAACCATTTGAAAACAAAATAAATTCCTTTCCTGCAAGAGGAATGTTAAATTGTTTAGAAATGTTTAAGCACCAATTCTTTCAACTTCCGGCGTAATTCCAGACAGAATTTTACAAACTTTGATATTTATTGTATTTGGAATATTATTCGTTATTTTCTACATCGAATTGTGAAGTGACGGGCCCACCGTAATTACCTGTGATGATTTTTTTACCGGTTTTCGGTCTCCATGTTGAAACCTGTTCGGTCTCAAGTGCGCCAAGAACCCACGTCGAACAGACGCGCATTGGATCGCTGGCAAAAAAAAATCTAAGAATGCCACTGGCATTACAATCTTGGAGCCGAAGCTATGTATAACTCTCGAGTAGCAACAGTGCATTCAATATTTACTTTAAGAGAAATTATTCTGCGTTGAAAAATTTTTGAAATCTGCTTCACAACATGCAACAATTTTCTCCCTATCAGCAATTTCAAAAGCGGTGACGCTAATGTCATTAATGTCGTCAATTGTATCAATGTCGCTATTAACGAAATGTGCTGTCAAAGTAACACGCTTGGATTAATTATCACCCTGCTGCATTGTGATCGATCCACCCCCATATCTACCTGGGAGCATTCCTTTTCAACTTTACCCGGTAACAATAGAATTGGCTAGGATTTTTTGTCTACAGCCGCTTTGTAAAGCGATTACCGCCGGAACTGTGCACAAAAGCTCTGACGAAATTTTGTGGGTATCAATATCGTAGTTCCGATTTAATGGCTAATATTTTGTGTGCTGTTGTCGTGCATTGTCTGCTACGTCCGCTGTGAGATCACCGTTATTGTCAAAGTTAGGGTTGTTCCATGTAACAGCTTGCAGTGGATTGTGTGCTGTAATTGATAGGCTCACTCACAATTTTGTGTGAGTAAAGCATAACACCGATCGTTTAAAACGAGAAGAAAATGAACTTTAATAGATATTATTATTTCGATAAAATTCAAACTGGCAAACTTACTAATCTCTAACCAGTTGAAATCGATCTTCTTTTACTTTCTCTAGGAAATTTAAAGGCAGACTAAGAATCTAATAAACCGGCAATTTGTTTCCACTAATCGTTAACAATCCTGTGCCAGAGTTAATCCTCTCTTAACCGTATCTATTACAAATACCGATCTTTTGTAGTATCTCTGTGAGCCCATTATGATCCACATCTTCCTTTAGGTTGCTAATTTTAATCGAGGGGAGCCGAGGTGCGGATGTAACGGATTATATCGACATTAACGCCTCTTAATGGATTCGATTCCATTCTCAAATGATACATGGCAGTATTTTATTAGTCTGGAATTCAAACGAATCGCGGTAATTACCATTAACATATTTTATTAGCAAGTTTACCGCAAAAGTGCTCATATTTCCCAATTTATGATCACATAAAACTGATGTTTATATTCAAATAGTTTAACATGATACTATCATTAAAAAAATAATTAAAGCTATATTCGATGTGACTAAAAAAGTAATTAAAGGTGTAATATTTTATTCCACAATTGAAATGTCTAAATTGACAGCTTTATTTCCTGATAGCGTCAACATTAAAATCGGTCCCTTTTATGTTTGTCCACTTTTAAGTCACTGATACAAAACGGTTTAAAATACCACACGGATTTTAATGGTCGTAAAAAATAATGTCTCACGATTAGAGTTCACTTTAATACGAAGAGAAAAAGCGACTATCTATTCAATACGCTAAAATGGTTCAGTAAACAGGTAGAGTAGATAGAAAAAAGTAAATTAATGAACGGTTGGATGGTTCTCATAAGAATTAGTTTATGTATGTTAATGGAAAGAGGACCATAAAGGTCAATAGATGTTTATAAACGTATTGAATCGGACACGACGTTAGTCATAATTCTATCTACCCATTTAAAGTGCGTGGGCAAGTCCATAATATTTACACAAGCCATTAAATGAAAGCAGTCGTTTCTATTCTTCAAAATTTTATTTGTAAAGCTTTTGTTGATCATACGAGATTTGTAAGTCGTTGTTGGTCCAAATAATTAGATGTCTTTCGGTTTCCACATATGATTTCCGTTATTTATCGTGTTGGGTAATTTGTATCCATTTGTAAGCACGTTTTTGTCTAACTAATATTTGTTTTAATTAAAATTGTGCTCCGGTACAAAGAGTTGTTTGCTTTGAGACGAGGTTTAAAATTAGCTGGAGCGGGTTTTTCTACCTGTGTCGCCGCTTTGTTACAATGAACGTGTGCGGAGTCACGCGGTGTCCCGGCTCCTTGATATTCCTCCACCGCTTTGGGCTTATGTATGCCTTGGTAATTTTAATCACATGCGGAGAAATAACTTCGTAGATCTATTTAATAAAAGACCTCGTGTAATTTATTGCAGCTCTTTGCTAGTAACGTAATTGCATAATATAATTTAAGTTAAATGCATTTTTTAGTTGCTTCATGTGTTGCGGTGGACTTTTATGCAGAAGTTTTTAATACCACGAAATAAATGAAGTCCGTTCTGGGCTACCGTAATACACACACAATATTCTTCCTCCAAAACTTCTAATACTTTTATCAATAAAACCCGAATACAAATTCCCAGGGTCAAAAACATCAACAATTGAAGTTCGGCAGGTGTAAGGCGACCGAAATGAGTTTGCTTGACGCTTCCAGATGTTTGCTATGCCCACAGACTGCAAGCCTAAAGTCGGCAAACTTAGAGATTTGCTCTTCAGCTCACCAGAGAAATTAGCATCAGTAATTGTAAGGCCAAGGAAGTTTGCTGAATCTATAGTTGTCGGAATTAGATTTGTATTTTGTCAAGTCTGGCTTTGTTAGCTGTTTATTATGCTCAGCTTGATAACTAAGAAGCTAAAGAGTTGTTATATCTTGGTTAAGTTTATGTGGGGTAATTGTGTGCCTTTGTGTATGCCTATGTTCGTAGAATTTATTTTGGATTATATCTAGGCACTTGCCTTTCATGTTCTCGTTATCAGAGCACATAATTATATCGTACATAATAATATATTTATGAGGTATGCGTACCGACGCGACGTACGGAGCTCAAAGCGGCAAATGAAAAGGATGTTGCGCTTGGTAAATAAAAAAATAATGCATGAACAATTTTCGTGACAAAGTTTTGATAACTCAGTGTCATTTCAAACTTTCCTTTCTGAATATTTTAAAGTTGTATCTTTTCACGAACCTGGATTCATTAAATGTTTGTCTATGACCATTATTGAAGTAGTTATAGAAGATACAGGTACATTTTCGATAATTCATACTTTTTATTTACCATTGAAAGAAAGCTAAATCCTGTATACCCGTGTCTTCGCTTTCGACTTTCTTCCTCATAACTTCATAACTCTTACATAGAAATGGTTTGTATTTCTCTCCAAAGGTACACGGTCAAGTACCAAAGATTTATTATTGTTAAACGATAGCGTAGGCAGAAGCTGTTACTCTGTCAACTTGACATCAAAATGTTTAGTAGCATTATTTACATTAATTTTACAAGTGCTTGTGATCTGCTGTAGACTCTATGCATTCCAAAGAAAGGTTTTTATCAAAACTCCTTTTGAAATGCACTATGCATTTGGGCAGAAGTGTTGCTTACATAAACTTTAATTTACTTTGTAAGATATCTTGTGCAGAAGTTTTCACATGACTATATTCTGGTAACCAGGCTGACTTAATTTTTGTTAGGTAAGCGGTGACATCACAAGTCAAACATGTGGTATTGGAACTCATCAGTTACCTATTTATTCTTATCTTATCATTGAGCTGTTTCGTCCAAAAAAGTAATGCAGTTATTCATCGATTTCTGCTAATATAATAATAAATATTATTGTTATCATGTAGGTTCCCACTACTCTTGTAGGTTAATACTTTATTGGCGTGTTGTAGTTATTGATTACATTTTTACAAGACTTTGTGCCGGTTGAAAACTTGTACTCTAACTGTGATCGATTATATCGTTTTCAATACAACTGCCGTGAGAATCTCCAATTCATCACTGGTAATAAAAGACAGCCGATTTCCGAAGGTCGTCGTCAGGCAGGGAAATGTTAGTATTCGATATAATCTTACACTTAATCTGGTTACATGTACGAATATGTTGTACACGTAAACAGTTACATTGACTCTTTACGTGGTTTTGTCATATTAGTCACTGTTCTACTTACGAAGTTATCAGTAGGTACATGGAAAGTGTACATGATCATTTATATCAGTGATGAAAAATGTCTACTAAAACATGTCATGTGGAATATGTTTACAATGTAGATAACATAATGAGAATATTAGAGCGAGAGCAAGCTTTCTGTTTTTACTATAAAGAAACGTTTTATATTTTGACAAAAAAAAAACAGGATTTTGAATCCAGGACTTTATTTGCTGGATTGCGCAGTCCAGTTAGATTTTCTGATAAAAATCTAGGGTATGATATTTCAATTCATAAATGCCAGTATTGAACATGTACGTATGTCTGACTTTTCAAAGAAACATTCGTAAAAATCAGGTTCAAAAACATACGAAGTCGAATCGTGATAGATCTTCAGCTATAACCTGTCCACCGGAAGATATATTTATAAGAGTTCTTAATCAAACACACAAGGGCCTTCCGAGAAGGTGAGCCTCAAAATAAACTGTTTGAGTCTTTGTTTTGGCTTCTTAGGTGGCTTTCTCGTATTGAGTTTGTTAGTTTGTACAATATAAATAGGCAGACGTCGAGTTCATTGGGTGTGGTTAATTATTTTTTTAATTTGTAAACAATAATTTTGTTGGCTTGAAGCTCTATGTTTATGAAGTTGTCGTGAAAGATCTTTCAAATTATGGTTTGTTCATCAAAATATTAAAGTTTCTGTATAGTTTTAGTTTAGGATTTAATTTTGTTATTTTGATTAATTAATTAAGTATTTATAATTTAGTAACAAAATAAATGAATTAAATTTCATATACAAACATTTAGATATTATTTCCTTACAGCAATTTTCTTAGTTTCAAAAAAAAAAAAACAATGCAACCCGCTTCAATGTTCCGTCAAATCTCATGGCTTGATGAACTGCTATATAAATCGCAACTAAAAAAGGATCCTATACCCACAAAAAAAAAAAAAAAAAAAAAAAATCGAAATGACGCGCTTCGGGACGCGTCACAAATTGGTTACAATAGCGAAATAAACGTTGCGGAATTTTTCATTTGCACACCGTTTCACACTTTGGTGTTAGCTTTAAATTTTAACGGTTCGTGCGGGCATCGATCAAACATTGGCTTGTCGCAAACAAGAATATTCATAGTTATATCCTTTGATATTTGTCGATTGTTCGAAGTTCCGAACATTCTGTAGGTACGGTTTTTGGACAGATATTAAACATTAACTAGCCATTTCCTGGAACTTCATTCAGACCCGAACAAACCTTTAATTCAAACCGTTTAAAGTTTCTAAAAATCCTTCCTTAGGTATTCGGCCTCTACGGAACATGTTTCCTATGTTAGCAGCTAGTTAATCTGCCAGTCCATCAGCCTTCAGATCAAATAAATAGTGGTAGCCTATATAGGTCACTCCTCAGGTCCCACTAATGGATTCCTTAATACTTCGATAAATGCTAGAATATCTTAGGACGTAGATTACCTACGTATTCCGTTGAGCTGCAATTAGAAGTGCAATAGCTCTCTCTTAATCAGTTTATCCAATGGGTTGAATACATTGAACATTTCCACGGTAATTCAAGTAAATCGAAGGAGAAACGCCAAACTGGGAATGTACGTTTTATTCCATCTTCAAATAATGAAGTGATACCGTTTGGTAGAACTGTTTCATTTGAATGAAAATAAAATATTTTTTTTCAAACAAGTGTAGGTTTGGAAAAAAATACCATTTTTGCAGCAGCTGGCTCTCGATTCCCGATTATTTATAATAAATTAATTAGTAACTCGCCAAATCAAAATAAATGAAATGCAACATAACATACCTACTTAAATGTTTTACTTAAATATTAATCTGCTTCTTATTTTTTGGCAAACATACATATAAGGAAAACAGCAACCTACATGTTTAGCAAGCTACTGAAAGATAATGATCCTCAAAATGCTCTTGTCATGAAAATATTCATGGTTTTCATTTTCCTTGCCTTAAGATGCTAACTTACATGTAAACATAGGTTTGGTTAACTTTTGTCGCGACAAAAGTTACCTACCCAGGGTAGTTAGGAACCTATATACCTACCTACGTAACAAAAGTAAAGCACTTAAAGACAGTAATTTGGGATATTAGCCAATGTTGGCTTTCAAAATTAGTTCGACTGTCACGGAGAAAGATAAGGCATACAAACATTCAAACTGTTACTATTTTCGACCAAAAGTCATAAATACTTTTAATATCACCATGAATAATTTTAAAATTGCTCAACTATAAACGAGCAACGTGTTTACAATTGCTGATAGTTATCTTACTGCTGATAGTTTTACTGAGAAAGAAACAATATTATCAGTACAGTGTTATTGTTAACTTCACGTTAAACAGTAAACTAATATAGGCTTGCTTTCTAAGAACTTTGCTTTTATTACAACTCCAAGGATTTGTCGCAAGTAGGTCTTTGGTTACGTATTATTCATGGGTGTTACCTACACACTTTCTTTTAAAACTTTGAAATGCCTAAGTTTCTGTTGTAGGTACTCGTACCTACTTGTAAGCCCTTTTGTACACGGCATGGTTTCTGTACGGTACCGCGTATAAACCGCGCCGTAGAAAAAAACGTGTTAGTCAACAAGCTTCCATGGGGATCCATAGAACCGACGACCGTGCCTTCACACGGCGAATAAACCGTAGTTTTTCACGGCATAAACGTATGTGTACAAAGGGCGCCTTGAAATAAACTAGGTACCTATACACTGTGACTTTTTAGTCGTCTTACAAAAGAGGTCCACTCAATGTATCCGGTATAAAACACCTCTAGGCGCGATTATTATTTTTTTATCATTAATTGAGATAATAGGTACGAAGAAAAATAAATAATACATTAGAAATATGAAACACCCTGTTAAAAATGTTTACGTATCAAACTGTAGAGTATACCTACCCAGCGCACGAGTCGAGCAGATCATTCCATCTCCATTTTCTATGAGACAAAATATCGCAAGCCAATCTAGCATAGTCCACGTGGACTGTCATCCAATCAGATTGTCTAACGCTATCCTTTGACAAGTGCCGGCGCGCGCGACGCCCCGCCCTTTTTACTTAAAAATAGGTGAAGGTCACTCTGACTCAGTTGCGTCCGAACAACGGAAGCGGAAGTGTGCGCGCGCGCTACCCGGTGTCAAGCGTTGTACGCGATCGATTTTAGTGAAACGAAGAGTGAACCTACTTAGTAATGAGTGAAGTGTAGTGTAGTACAATTAAAACAGCAAATAATTGCTGCTTTTGATATTGTGAAACAAGACAGAGTGATTAAAGTAAATTAAAAGACAACATTCAAAAACGTGCTCGTTTGTGCATCGAACAAAGTGGTAGGCAATTTGAACAGTTGCTACAATACAGGTAAAGTCTACTTACCTACTTAATACATGTAAATAAAAAGTGATCAGTTGTAAATACGAAATTAGTAATTAGTGTAAATAATTCAGTTGATTCCCATTCTTTAAATACGCCGGAAACAATTTACATACCACTAATTTCAATAACTATCTTTTTGATTGTTAGGTAGGTATTTATCAGGTTAGAGATAGAAATTCTGGATTTATTTATGTAAGTAGGATGTGCCTAAGGAACATGAGTCAAATTTCTATCTTCAATAGGATCGAACAAAGACAAATTGATCAGTTATTGAAATCGGCCGTATGTGTGTTACCTAAATCGAACGTTTTTTTTTATTAATCTGCACTTACTTGGTACCTACGTAGCTTACATCACTTTGTTTCGGTTTTACGAGTATTACGAACAATGTTTCTGACGGTCCTAAGCCCGCAAAAGTATGAAGGAAGAATTGGAATTAAGTGGCTTTAATTAACAAACTGCTACATACTTACTGAGAACATTAAGATTGCAATAGTAAGAAATCTATTTTGCCCTAGGGTTGAATGAACTGTGTTAAAGATGCCGCGCCGCGCCCCGCGCCGCTCCATTGATACCTACAAGGCTCGTACCGCGCTCGCAACAGGGTGTTTCCAACTACGCCTTGCGTCATAATAATGAATGATATTTTTATTTTTAAATTATTCAAATCTTATAAATACCAATTTTTTTAATTATGAACGTTTACTAGTCATTGGATACATGAACTGGGCTGCCGTTGTAAGACGACTAAAAAGTCACGGTGTATATATTTAAAATTTACTTTAACGAAAAAAATTGCTACAGAGATTCTCATCAGCTTTTTATGTTGAATGTTTTTTCATCTAGCAGTTTTTTTTTTCGATCTGCTTGATTTCGAGATAATTAGTTTTATAAGAAATAGTAATATGGTTAACTATTTATATGGTTAACTATGTTACTAACCTGAGATAGATCAATGTAATGTCAACATGTCTAATTTGGTGTTCACAACCCGCTTACAATTTCGAACAATGTTACGTTAATATTCCTTAGTGCTCATACACTCGAGGGACACGGAAGCCGTAGACGCGTCGGCGGCTGCCGTCGACAACATGCCGCTCCTGTACTCAACGTCGACGGCAGCCGTCGATAGGTGTCGACGGCTGCAGTTGGCTCTGGCGTTGATGCGTGTCACTCGTGTTATGCACACTAAGTAGTATCACAAATAATAATGTGATTATTATGATAATTATGTTTCATTTAAATAAAAAATAAAAATTAACAGACTTTCGTTTTAAATTGGATTTACTTGTACCTCTTGTCAAAAAAAGATTCATCATAGAGCTCTCTGATTTAAGCCTAATCTCCAATGATTGTAACCAAAGCTAGAGTGGTATTGTGGTTTTGCCTTAACATAAATGTCAAAGATTTCAATAAAGTTTTTGAAGCTCAGTGATACGTAGGAAGAATAGATGAAAATTCCCTGAATCCCTATCAATATTGATACACAATTTCTTGAACAAACATACACATATTACACATACATTTTACATCGTGTACCATACCACAGACTGTCCTTAATACCACCAGCTTTAGCGCCCGCTCTGCCAAACATTGCTTTACAAACTGTACGATGTATTCTGCTAGGCTGTGGAGTGTAAAGTGTAGGTATAACAACAAACAAACACTGGAACTAACAAAAAACCTTTAGTTCTGTTCCGGTGGCATTTGGTTCTATTTTTTTGCTGTGGTAATCTTCTGTTTTTGTTTCTAAAGCGGTATCCCAGTTTGGAAATGTCCGTCAGTTTTTGTAAAGTTTTTTACTTTCTCCTTGATAGTATTGTTCTGTGTTAAAAATAAATCACTTTGAGACCTTCTGATGACGAGTGAGTAAAATTTGTGTCTGCTGCGAATTCAACATACATATAATATTCCCACTACTGGGACACAGGTCTCCTCTCTGTGAGAGGGAGTGGGCCGATATCCACCACGCGGGCCCAATGCATGTTGGTAGATATCATATGTCTTCGAATTTTTGGTTCTGGAACATGCTGGTTTCCTTGCAATGTTTTCCTTCACCAATTTGAGGGCAGTGCTGACGAATTTATACACAAAGTAAAACGCCCATTTGACGACCTATAACTCGTAGGTATATCGCGGCGGTTACCACTGCGCCACCACTGCTGGTCAAATCAGAAAAATTCTGATGTGGTGAAGTTTTGGGCTAAATCCAAGGGTTTCCCATTTCACACCAGCCTCTTTTCTAGTGCTTTAAGGCTCCTGCAAACAGACGCGACACGCGACGCGAATCGCGCGCGACTCAAAGGCACCGCTCGTTGCGCGACTTGCGGTGCCTTTGTGTCGCGTGTCGCGTCGCGCCTGTGTGCACGAGCCTTAATTCAGTGTAGATTCCTTTTAAAATTGACTGGGCTTATAATCAGCAGCACGATATCTTGATGTTTTTACCAAGAGTGAAGAAATCTCCTACCTGCCCCAATTCCGTTAAATATAAAATAAGGATAGCAATTACGTTTCCGTGTATAATGAGCGACATTCGAATGCTATTATTTTCGTATTAACTCGTGATCGGTTCAGACCACTGGACACAAATTTGGTTCCCGAACGAAATTGGTTAATAATGATAGGCTGCCCAAAACAATGCAGCTTCCCTGTTTTATTATAAAATTTTAGGTTTTAAAACCCTGAAATGTAACATTTAGGGCTGATTTTTCCATCGTCAGATAACTTTTATACGAGCAATAAAATTGTCGTTTGACAGTTTTTGTATGAAATAATTGTCAAAATTACAAAATTATTCCTCGAATAAAGTTATCAGATGATTGAAGAATCAGCCCTAAGTTATCGTTGTTTTTAAAATGATATAATTTGTCTATAAACACTATTACTTTTGATATCATTTTGATACACAGCCTATTTGATAACATCTTTGACATAACTAATAAAAATACCAAACACGAATAAAATTCCTGCCATCAAAAACTTTACGACGCGACGGTACTCCAATCTGGCGCTATATCTAATTAAACAGAACCTCCGTCCAGGCAATATGTGAGCTTCAAATCTAATTTCGCTCACGTAACTTAATATACCTAATAGTACACCATGAACTATTAGATTTACTTCAAAAGGTTAAAGTGATCAGGTTTCGTGTTTGGCCCGTGAATGGGACGATAAACCGTCTTATTTAATAGCTCGGCGTGGGTTGACCATGCATGTGCGTATACGCAAGTTTTTTTTTTCTTTCTTTTATGTCCATCAAGCAAGGCGCCTGAGTACGACTGGCACAGCGGGACCTACCATAGGTGTTTGTGATTCAGTTTATTTATTACACTACTGTGAAACATCCTTTTTTGCCGGACATCTCTTTTGTTGGGTGTATTTTATTAACGGGAGTTAAGGATCTTTATTAATGATGGAGGGTTAAGGTCATGCACGATAAAGAATGAAATGAAGACGTAGATCAGATAAGGAATTTTATTTATTCTGATACCAAAATCACTGACATTTGATACTAAGAAACTGAGGAATAATTAATGAAGTCATCGATAAGATTACGCTACTGATACTCGTGATACTTTCGTGTTTTGGAAATACTTACTATTTCCTACTTAGCTCTCTCTTTGTGGAAAACAATGGGTAGAAAGAAGGCCTTAGCTCTCACAAAAGAAATAAAATAATTTATATTATTCTAATAAAAAAGGCTTATGGCTGATCCGTACGTGCTCTCGAGCGAGACTCTTGCTTCGTTTTTTACGACCCTTGAGCGATAATCCCGTGGTAATGCCTACTAGGCTCTCAAAAATCAGTCGACCAAAGGTCTAGACGATCGTCAAAAGCCTTTATATCCTCTAATAATGAGTTAGGCGAACATAGATACCTACTCATCGGCTCTGGCTACACACTTCTACACACTGAGGTACTTCAAATTGTGAAACGTTGGTGCTTAGTTCTTCTACATTATGCAAGGGTGTCGTAAGGAATATCTCAAGTATGGCAGTCCTAACCATAATGTCTACAAAAAATTGTAGTTCCAATAGGTGCAGACTTGTGCAATACCGTTGCAGCGAAATCGCTAATATTCACAGTTTAGCGATCGTCTGTTGTTTTACACAATTATCCCATTTTCTGAATGTACATAATTTTCATACTCTGTAGCTCCGTGTTGTTCTTTGACGTGATTTTTGATTGGATACTCTTGATGGTTTCACGAGTCAGTTTGAGATGACCGCCGGCAGTAGAGATTCGCGTCAAACTAAAATTCAATCAATCAACTCAACCTGTAGCAGTCCACTGCTGGAAATAGGCCTCTCCCAGACTGCACCACAATACCCTGTCCTCCGCCTTCCGCATCCAGTCTACCCCAGCCACCTTCTTTAGGTCGTCCGTCCATCTAGCTGGGGAGCGTCCCACACTACGCTTGTCGATACGCGGTCTCCACTCCAGGTTTCATCTGCTCCACCAGCCATTAGTCCTTCGACAGACATGGCCAGCTCACTGCCACTTCAGTTTGCTTACTCTGCAAGCTATGTCGGTAACTCCGGTTCTTTTCCGGATAATTTCATTCCTGATTGTATGCTTCAAAGAGACTCAGAGCATACAATGCGTGCCACGAAAGATGAGACTTGACCCCGCCTCCCCCGCTCTTTTCACCGCACCTATGACGTCCGGTCCCGTCCCGCACTCAGACCTCATACCGCTAAAGAGACCTAAAATAGTGTTCTGCGCATGTCAAACCACGTGGTGTGTCAAGTCTCATCTTTCGTGGCACGCATTGTACCTCGCTCCATAGCACGCTGAGCGACCTTGAATTTCTGGACCAGCCCGACCGCCAGTGTCCACGTTTCAGCACCGTATGTCATGACGGCAGGACGCACTGGTACTACTTGGTATAACCAAAGTTAGCTTCAAGTTATTCAGTAACAAATCTTACTATTGTTAATGATTTATGACTTACAAGTCCGTTCTCAAAGCAATAAGGATGTATGGAATTAAGAACAAAGGATGTGTGGTCCCTTTAACTAAAAGGTGCCATCTTCCGACCAGGCGGGCGGTATGCCCTAGTTGGCTACAGTGCCACGCACGCACGCCAGTTTTCCTAGTGATAGGTAGTACCATAGTTAAAGCTGCGTGCCACAAACTCTATGTATTCAATTAGCATAAGTTTGTACCAAGGACGGCTAAGTAGCACTTACATAGCTACGTGGGTGCCCCTTGAATCTAAAATAATGATATATTGAGTTAGAACATAGCCATTTGTCCTTGCAGTCAACTTGACACTTGTAAACCCACAGGCATTATTATCTTCAATTGTCTTTTAAAGGGTAATAGGATGCAATTGTCGTCAGAAGGCCAATTTTCGTAATTTAAAACATTCAAAATCTAGTCGCAGTCAGACGCAGTCTCATCTCGGCGTCAAAAGAAACTTCAAAAACTTGTCAAAATGTAGGGAAATTAGAGGTATTTTTGACAGATTAAGACTGAGATCAGACTGTGAACTTTCTTAAAATAACGAGATTTGCACACTTAATATTATAAAGGCGAAAGTTTGTGAGAGTTTTTGTATGTTTGTTACGCACAAACGACTGTACCAATTTTGATAAAATTTGGTGTGGAGGTAGCTGACACCCTGGATTTGCACATATGCTACATTTTATTCCGATATTCCCATGGAATCGAAACTTATGCGGGTAAAACCGCGGGGCGCAGCTAGTTGATAATAATATGAATTTGAATCAAACTTAAGAGATACGTAAATAGCAAAAACGTTGTTGGATCTAAAAATTATTATCAATTGATGCAGGCATGTGAATTTGTTACGTGATAGATTATATACAGGGTGATTGTGCATATGTAATCATGTAAAAATTGCAATAGACGAGACCTTGCCAAAACAGAAATCGTCCTCCTTAACGATTAGGTATCTTCTGTACATAAATAAATATGTATATTACACAAATAAAACGACCATTTTTTATGCTATTAACCACCAATTGTAAAAGAAGGGCTCCTAATGGCATCCAAATTGAAACTTTCACTTTGCTTGAAATTGATTGAGGCCAAAATGGAACAAACTTTTATTGTGAAATCCGGAGATTACTTGTAAACTGTATTATAAAATTATCCAGTAAGGAGCCGTTTTGTTAAAGCTCCTTCAAAGAGGCGCGACACGCGATAAAACCGCGCTCGACACAAAGGCACCGCAAGTCGCGCAACTTTACGTCGCCCGCGATTATATCGCGTGTCGGGCCTGTTTACAGGAGCCTTTATGCCATAAGTACTAGTATTAGTGTAGCAAAATTGACCTGGAATATAAATAATATTCCAGGTCCATACCTACAACAAAGAAATGACCAATGTGAGATGAAATAGCAGTGGTGGCCCAGTGGTAACGGCCCCGACTTACGAGTCGTTGGTCGTCGGTTTGAACCCAGGTAGGCGCTTTATTTTGTGTAAATAATTTCTTCATCACTGCTCTCAAAACGGAAAAGGAAAACATCGTGAGGAAACCGGCATGTCCTAGAACCAGAAATTCAAAGATAATATGTGACATCTACCAACCCGCACTGGGCCCGCGTGGTAGATTATAGCCCACTCCCTCTCGAAGAGAGTAGGCCTGAGTCCCAACAGTGGGAATATTATGTGCTATGATTATGAAGTGGAAATAAATACTATTTCGTTTCTTTCTTATTGTTTTATATATAATCTATTTTGACAGTTATGATAGGTTTTTTATTGAAGTGAAAACTTCTTTAGGCGCGTTGGATATTTTTTGAGATGGGAAAATACCATTGAACTCGCGGCACTGTTACCATAACCGACACCGCGCGTTTTGTTTTTAAGATGATTCAAAAAATGCACATGTGATTGTTTAAGTTTTCACTTCTGTCGGCACTCCCTGAGTGCCACTGTTTTTTTTTATTAGAAATTATCACTTTGAGGACGTGCTTAAGTAAAACTTTAGATTACCTACCCAATGTCTAGAGAAAATAATGAGTTACTTCTAAGAAATACCGAAACACGGAAAGTCCCTCAAATATTAAAATCCGAAGATGAATCACTGTCCCAAATTCTTTCACTCTTTCCCCAAAGTGACGCATCCACCAATAAACTGAGCCGGGGTAGAATATATCTTTTTTTACAACTAGCTCGCCCGGACAGTGTAACGGGAACAATGCATTCCTGTTGTTACGTTCGGTCAACAAAAAGGCAACAAGAGCAAATGTTTTTTGTCGCCAACCCCGCTAAATTAAACAGGGAAGCTGATTTTGTTTTTATTTTTTTTTCCGAGCAATTTTGCTTTACGTTGAACGCGAAAGCCGAAACAGTAATGACCTTTATTATTCGTGTAATGGCAAAAAATCTTTAGCGTGGTTTTTTTGTTTTGTTTAGATTTAAACTTGTTGATTTTTGGGCTCTATTTCATGAAGGTATTTGTTTGGGTACCGTTGTTTCTAGTTATTTTAAACAATGTAATCTTACGGCTTGCAATTTTTTTTTAGACTATTTACCTAATTGCGGTGTTCTTAATGTAATGCGCTAGAATACGGATTCCTGTAAAGTCAAAGTCAAAAGTCAAAGTATTTATTTCAAATAGGCACATAAAAGGCACTTTTGAACGTCAAAAATGTAAACTCGAACAAACCACACAAGTATCTACCGCTATTAAATCCAAAAATATCCCTGAGCCTGACCGAATACGGAAAGAAAAAATATGCAGTTTCGATTTTACGATTACACTCGTTAAGATTTTATTTACAAAGTATAAGCTATATGTATACACAATAAACAACTAAGAAATGCGACTTAACTTTGTTTTGCATGCCCACAATCGGCTGTAACTTGACTAAATATTATGTCGCGTGCAGTATAAATTTGGTAGGCAGACGCAATTAAACATTTACGATTAATTTTACGACTACAGCCCTGAAAGAGTATACAGTTTTGTATTCAAATCAATGCATTATTTAAAGGATGGATTTCAATGACATGATCGTTGTCAATAATAAAAAGTTATTTTTACTTGATCAATAAGTATAAGTACCTAACATTTAAAAAATAATAGTAAATGCAACCAAAAAAATAATATAAACCACCTAAAAACCCTAAGTCAAATCCGAAGACATATCCATGTCCTAAGAACCCGCACTGACCCACGGGTTTGATTTTGGTCCACGTGTTGGATTTTGGCCCACGTGTTGGATTTTGGCCCACGTTTTGGATTTTGGCCCACGTGTTGGATTTTGGCCCATGTGTTGGATTTTGGCCCACTCCCACTTCAGAGAAGAGGCCTTTGAGAATATTATAGTCTGATTAGATTATGCAACCTAAAAATACATACATAAGTACATGATTCCTTCGGAGAATAAGTGTCATTCGAGCGTATGGATTTAACGATCTATACCGTTAATGACAGACGGAACCAGAATTAACCAACGATGCCTTCACACGCCACAACGAAACCTCCTTAACAAAATTAAAGCCATGTCTTTTTCTCAGAGATACGTTCATGTTAATTCAATTTGTTGTAGTCTTTATGTTTTATGTATTAAGTAACTCTCTTCGTGAACATTGCCTAAACGTGTTGTGTTTCCAGTGTTGACCCGACCAAGGGTTCGATTAACATTCCTCTCTCCGTATGATCGCTTCGGGATCCAATCAGGCCGGTGTTCACATAATTGTTTGCGGACATGATTTTATCGGAAAACTACAACGGTTCGAGGCTTCGGGACAACGGTTGTTCGTTTCATGCCATCCATCTAGAAATTATTGGTGCCCTCAAGTGTTTCGAAACCAAATTGCGAGCGATGATACGGGGAAATTGGATATCGATATCTGGGTTTATTTGAATTAAAATATAACTTACACCTAATAGGAAACAAAGAGCTTTATTATTCAAAGACAAAAGCATAAACATTAATTATTGTACTGCTCTAGCAAGTCTATAGGTGATAAACTCTCATGCTGTCACTAAACCGCTACTATAAAACCATTTAACACCCCACATCCGCACAAAAACTAGCATCATTATCGGTTCCGCGGTAACCGCGACCGTTCTTAACCCGTTAAGGACCTCCGCAGTAATCTCATATGTATGTATACTGAACATCCTCGAACGCCATAACTTACCATCAGTGCTGCTACTTTGCGAGGTCGTATATCGTTACCAGTGTCCCTTAATCTAGCGGTAACTGTGGAACAACAAAACTCATTACTCGGCGCTATTCGTGGCCGTACCTGCGAGTACTGGCAAGCTCGTGTTGGGTGGGTGGTGTGAAGTGGAAGTGACAGCGGTTTTTGTAAGGGTTGTGACGCCTTAGCGTGTTGTACAGACCTGTGAGCGAACGTTAGGGAATTTTAAAGCTGTCATGTCCCAAATTAAGCTCAAAGTCAAACCATTTATTTCAAATAGGCACATAAGAGGCACGTTTGAACTTCAAAAAGAAATTACTTATCCGATATTTATATCGTAAATGAAAGGGACATCAAAGTTTATAAGTGATAGTTATGATTTAAATGACTTCGCGTGGGTAGTAATTGTACAAAAGTCGATAGATAAAATGTTTTAGTTTTAGTTTACATCCTAAGCGATAATCTTAATCCAAACAACAGACAACACACTAAGTCAGTCCGTTCATAACAAAAGTTCTGGAACACCGTAACTTACTGGAACATAAATGAATATTATGCCTGTAACTTACAACATCACCCGCATTAAATCTCCCACAACCGGGTATAGACAAAGGTGACATCTAAAATACGACCGCACCCGTCGCCCGCGGCTTACTTTTACTATGAAAGTTTATCACTTGCGCCGCGTCATTATTTGGCTTAGGAGATTAGCAAATGGGGGCAACTTGTTCGGTTTACGAAGCCTAAGCCAGACCACTAAACCCGGAGAACTTACCGCTACCTTGGCATGGGGATTTTTAATTATATCATTAACTGGACCAACGCACGCGCGTGCCGATTAGCAGTTTTATAGTTATGAAGCCGCGCTTGGCCCTTATTTATGGGTTACAGTGTGGAAAGTTGGCTTACATGAAGTAATTTTGTTCCGTTAATATGTTTTGTTGAGTATACGAGGTTGTCACGCTTTTTAAAGTGAATATAATTTTAAAGTTTCAACACCCTGTGAATATGGTTTGGTAACACGACTAACCACGATATCGGGTAAGGTTAAATAATTGTACCTAATCAGTGATGTAAAGTGAAGGTATAACTCAAGAGAGATCGTTAACCCTTTACATTCTTTACCCCGTAATTAATCGCAACCCTCAGATAGTCCCCTAACGGAAGAAGACGCATAGCAATTAGAAAATAGAAAGTCAGGAAATATTTCTCGTTTGAGTATTTCAAAATCAATAAGATATTTTCATTACCAAGTTTAATCTCATCCTATTCATTTGAAATCGACGAATGGATACCTGTTAGAAAACGGTTTACAAAATATTAAGCACCGTCTTACTCATCCGTCGATCAGATTATGAGTCTCAGTTCGCCATAATCGCCTTATGTACTAATCTACCCCTCTTTTATAACGAAACCCCTTCAACTTGAATAATTAATTTCGTATTTACCAAAACAAATAAATGATTGAGTTTCCACCTTTTTCAAAGGTTTTCTTAAAATTGCTCTTTGTATGTCAGCTTTATACTGTTTAATTAAAAGGTAGAAACGTATATCTAACACTTATGTGTTAGTAAGCTGGTATTCGCAGTCTTATTAAAACTTTAATCAAGTTTGTAGGTACTTTTTTAATCTGGCCACATCAGTGTTATTTAGCGACAGCGCGCGCTTACTCCGCTAATTTAAATTTCAGCAATTTATAAATACACTTAATTAACTTAACGTGTTCAAAACACATGCTGGCCAGGTGAATTAAGAACACCTGCTGTATTATTCCTACGAAACTTAATATGGAGAGCTATTTTTTTACTTTTTATATTCCTTTTAATTTGCAACCCGATAACTCATGTGACCAAGGAGGACAGATGAGCCACTTAACTCACGGTCTATTGAATTTCTGCCGGATCAGACTCTCAATGAAATCAAAGGAATAAAGAAGTAGGACCTCTTTTGTTTTAATAAGCAAGTTTCGTTTGTACATTCATCAATCACATAGGTAAGTACTAAAAGAAAATTCGGGCACAGAAATGTATTTTGGGATCTAAAAAGATTTTTTATGGCTGCGTTTCCACCAGAGATGAACGAGGATGCGTAGCGAGGAATGTGTGTGAAACCAACCAATAACATCGCTTCATTTTTATTGCTTGAACTAAGTTAGCGTTGGTATTGGTTAGTTTTACACACATGGCTACGCATCCTCGCTCATCTCTGGTGGAAAACCAGCCTTAACAGACGCAAAATAGGTAAATGTGTATGTAATGTTAGAATCAAAGCTGATTGATGTTTTTTTTTTTAATGAAACGTTAACAAAGTTGGCTTAAATCTTACACTTACCTATTGATTTTTATTATTATATAAAATTTTATTCACATTTATTTTTGGTTACCCGGCCTATTTACTGGTGAAGTTATTCAGGTACTTAGGAAAAATGTCAAGCTTTGAACTTAGGCACATTAGTCAATTAGATATAAAAAAGACAAAATACCTTTAGAAAACTGACAACAAAGAGCTATTAAAATAATCCCCAAAGCTTCAGCTCGTTATGAGAAGGATATTTTCGCAAAATTTCTAACGACATCAACTTTGAGTTACTTGTCACTTCGCTCAAACGGCAGTCATTTATTTTGAACAAGTTCAAAACTAACTAAAGGAAAAACTGCTACAGTAGTTACATCACGATTCGGCAAGAAATTGTGCGAGGGACACACGGGACCCCAGAATAGAGCGCTAATGTGTACCGTAGCTGACAATGACGAAGTCTATACCAATTTACTGTTCATATATATGTATATAATATGTTCATAGACATGTATATAACATGTTCATAAATATGTATGTATGGAATATTTTGATTTTGAAATCGGAACCATTACTTACGGTTAGTTTGGTTTGATATATCTATGGGTTTGATCATGTGAGTCTTCGGTCAGCTGGACCCGGTCGCTCCTGGACCCGCGGGGCCAGGTGACCACATCATTTATTTTCTGTATTTTGTTTAGTTAACTGGACCCACATTCAAACTTAGAAGAACATCTATTGTTTAAAGCTATCCATGCGAGTGAATGATATACAATCTACATATTACAATATATATTTATGGAGCTTTTGCATTACCGTATATTATTCATTATTTTATTTATTTATTTAATGCACAATTTTAGCAATATTTTACAAATTATATTATATTATAACAACAAATATAAGGATTGATTTGAACTAAAATACTTCAATTTCGTTAGGTATTCTGATCTATTGATAATGCATCGATTTGAGCATAGAATAATCAGCCTAAAATTTTCCCACTTCTGGGACACAGGCCACCTCTCTGTGCTCCACAATTAGATGTCACATCCATTCAAGCATACTTTAAGAAATCCAACCCATATTTCTACGAGTCACTGTACCGTGCACGTCAATTTCATCGCCCGTGTAACACACATGTTTGGAAAAGAAAAGAGGAAAACTTTCATTTTTACGCCGTCTAACGGATTCAATATCGACGCGGCTTGAATGAGTTTTGGGGGTGGAAAAATCGTTAATCATCCCTTTGTTGGAATTTTGTTACGGCCTAACTCGTTGCTCGCCTGTTTGGCCTTCCATTTTTCCTTTTGAATGCTGAAAGTGGGGCCCGTTCTTGACGAATTGTTTTCATGGGAAAACAAAAACGGATTCGTTGAGATTCGGGTTCGTAATATGTAAGGGAAGCCGGCTGGTATTTCATTTTGGACAAACGAGTAATGTCGGTATTTGTATGATATTGTTTTGTTAGGAAAACTTATATAACTCAGGGATCAGTTGTAGAAACAAAAGAAGACTTGACCTTTAGACGTAATAGTAAAATATTCGATATCTTTTAGTTTGAGAGAACGATTAAGTTGTCGACTTCTTCACATAAATTGTCGCGTATAGAATGTAAGCCGGTTTCGAATCATCCTATGTAACGTGAAACTTGACTATTGCGTTCAAAAACAAGCGAAGTGATAAACCTCAGATCACACTCTCAATTACAATTGCGGTTATCTCATACCTCCGGTTTAAAGAAGTAATAAAAACTTAATTAGAAAAAAAAAAGGTTTACACCACACTAGTGAAGTTGTATAACTTTTTTATAGAAACAGGTGTGATTTGACCTTTAGATTTGTAGAACGATGGTAAACACAAGTTTAAAGAATGAATCGTCATTGATAATTGTTCCCACTGCTGAAATATAGACCTCCTGTCTTCGAGAGGGAGTGGGCCGTGATCTACCACGCGGGCCCAGTCCGGGTTGGTAGATGTCACGTGTCTTCGAATTTTTGGTTCTAGGACATGCCGATTTCCTCGCGATGTTTTTTTTGACTGTGAACCGTGAACGTGACTGAAATATCATTAATAACTATCAATTAGGTGTTTACCGTCCTCCCCCATATAAACCATTAATCAGAATTTACCAAAACAAGCATCGTAATGGCATCAGCCATTGTGGCCAAGAATATAATCCACCATTTTCCTTTTTTTCTCTCGTGGATTTTAGACGGTGACTGCTTTGTGGTTTTTTTTAATACATTGTTTTTTCGGGAACCAGCAATGCACAACACAGCAATGCACGGCACGAGAACGCACGACATTGGAATGAACGTGTTTTGAATTCCAATGACGTACATTGTCATGTCGCGCATTCTCGGCCCGGACCAAGAGTGTCCGGCTTGATAATGTACAGCACGGGAATTGGAATCAAAACAAACAGTGACGTCACAATAAAAAAGTAAAAAGCCATGTGAAACTAGGGATGAGATTTTGATTGATTAAGGATTGATTTTGATTGATTTTGTTTCATTTGACGTGTGGTTGACGTTCAATCAATTATTATTGAAGTAAATCTGTGAACTATTCGTTAAGAGGAAATACGGGCGGAACGACTTTTGAAAATTAGGTATTTGAAGAAACTATCGCTGTCGCTCTGCGAGCCCCCGCCCTCTAATGCGTGCGATAAGGACAACTGCAGATCCGACTGAATAGCCTAAGTAAAAAGTCACATTTTCGAGGTTTGGCTCTCGCCTATTTTCTTCACCAATATTGAACCAATTTAAAAGATATTTCATAAACTGGATAAGAAGGATATGTACTGTGCCGCTACATTATGGTTAACACCCCGACTCAGAGTACCCCGACTCGGATAGGTTAGGTTAGAAGGCTAAGGCGGGAGCGAAGCGTAGCGGAGCTCCCGCCTTAGCCTTCGTGGTTATTTTTTTTTAAACCACCCAGAAGTAGGAGCCCCGCTTCGCGGGGCTCCGTCGACCTATCTTACACTCTGAGTGCTTACCAAAATTTTATTAAACATGAGCAGCTGATTGCAGCTTATATAATTAATATGCTGTACAAAACTCTTTTTATAAAGACTTCTCTGCTTAAAAACTTATCAATCGCGCAATCAATCGTTTTTCGGAACAGCACTATCTAGCTCAATTACCTAGTATCCAAGTCCCAAAATTTCGAGTCACCTGATTGGCCAACCAATCGGCCAATCACGCGATGTCGCCAATTCATGTGTTGTACACTCTCGGGTCGGACCATCAAGGTACACCCCAGGAATTGGAGACATCGCGATGTCGCCAATTCTTGTGTTGTACATTCCTGTGTTGTACAATCCAGTGTCGTGCATTGCTGGTACGTGCATTACAGTGACGTGCATTATAGGGACTCGTTTTTTCTGCCTACCAAGTTTTTTATACTCTCGTATGGATCAGGCTGGTAACATCTGGATGCGAGTTGCCGAGAATCGAGTTGAATGGCGTGCAATTGGAGAGGCCTATATCCAGCAGTGGACTGCAGTAGGCTGATAATGATGATGATATAACAGTATCTATCTACCTACTCGTAATGTAAATGCTACTATTTTGTATGTTTCTTCATCATCATCATCATCATCATTTCTGCCGAAAGACGTCCACTGCTGGACATAGGCCTCCCCCAAGCACCTCCACTTCGACCGGTACTGTTCTTCTCGCATCCAACTTGTTCCTGCGGCCTTCACAAGGTAGTCGGACCACCTTGTGGGGAGGCCTTCCACCGCTACGTCTTTTGGTACGCGGTCGCCAGTCCGGAACCTTTCACCCCCGTCGGCCATCAGTTCTGCGAGCAAATGTGCCCTGCCCACTGCCACTTAAGTTTGGCAATTCTTCGGGCTATATCGGTTTCCTTGGTTCTCCTGCGGATCTTCTCATTTCTGATTCGATTACGCAGGGAAATTCCAAGCATAATCCTCTCCTCTTACCCTTTGGGTAACTTTTAGCCTTCTTATAAGGCCCATTATGAGCGACCACGTTTCAGTGCCATAAGTCATTACTGGCAACACTTACTGGTCAAAGTCTTTCGTCTTGAGACACTGCGGCATGTGGGGCGAGAGGATATTGCGTAGCTTCCCGAACGCTGCCCAGCCGAGTCGGATTCGACGATTGTCCTCTTTCTCGAAGTTAGACCTACCTAACTGGACAGTTTATCCTAAGTAAACATACTAGTCCACGACTTCGAGTGTAGCGTCTCCGATCTTTATGATAGTAGCTGTTATATGAGCATTTAACATGACCTTTCTTTTGTCCATATTCATTTTAAGATCCACTCTTTCGGAGGCTCTACTGAGTTCATCGAGCATTTTACTGAGGTCCTCCATAGTCTCAGCCATGAATACAATATCATCGGCAAACCGAAGGTGAGTTATGTACATGCCATTGATGTTAATGCTAGCCCCTTTCCAGTCCAGAACCTTGAAGACGTCCTCCAGTGCAGCAGTGAACAGTTTCGGAGAGATAACGTCTCCCTGTCTCACACCTCGCTCCAGAAGGATAGGTTTCGAGGTCTGATCCTGGAGTCGGACTGACATAGTGGCCTTTTCATACAGACATTTCAGCACCTCGATGTACCCATAGTCGATCAGGCACCGTTGAAGAGACTGCAGTACAGCCCATGTCTCGATCGAATCAAAGGCTTTCTCGTAGTCCACAAACGCTAAGCAGAGAGGCAACATTATACTATACACAGTTATACTCTTCGGTCTTCTGTATAACTTTTCCATAATCGCCATGTTTGGCAGGCGGGTTGGTGATCGCAGTATGGTATGCATTCCGCATAGAGAACGCTGCTGCCCATTCTCCGACACGAGCCTTAGTCGCCTTTTACGATACCCACGAGAAGTGTGAGGTGGTGCTATTCTTTAAGTCCGGCACCACACAGACCACCAGACAGAGAGATAGATAAATATTTTGTATGTTTAGATATTGTTACTCAATCACGCAAAAACGGCTAAATGGATTTTCATGAAATATGGCACTAACCTGGATTAACACATAGTATACGGATATATTTTTATCTTGGTAGTACATTCCCGTGGGATAATTCCCGACTTTCATGCAGGCGAAGCCGCGTGCTAAAGGTAGTGTTTTACTGCTATCAATCTCAAAGCGGTCTGGAAATTTACAACACAATTTCAAACACCACTATTATACACTGTAATGGTATAGACAAAGTTTTAATTAGTGCTAAAACTGTCTCGAAACTACATTTAGAATACGTGAGTAACAGGGGTTTAGTTTGTTAGAAGTGTTAAAAGTTTATTAAATTGCACAACACACACATTTCCAGTCCATCGTTTATCTTTAGAACAGTAACCCTTTCCCTTGAAGGATTTTTACGACTTGTGCGAGATGATAAGCAGTAAGCAGTCGGTACTGTTTCTGTTATTTTGGGATGATTCAACTCTATACTGATAATATACAGGGTGTCCGGTAATTAATGGATAACCTCTTCAGGGGTCACTGTACTTATCATTATGAACAACTATTACTATAGGGCCAAACCTGAAATTGCGAAAAAAGAATCAGCAGTTTCTTTTTGCCTTTTTTTTACGGGTTTTGCGAACATAAATGTAGGGAACAACTAATTTTGTTTCGCGATTTCATGTTTTGTCCCGTAGTAAAAGTTGTTCATAATAATAAGTACAACGACCCCTTAAGATTAATTACCGGACACCCTGTATATTCATTCTTGCGATAGTTTCTTTATTTTTTTTAATAAATAAATCAAATAACCTTATGTATAATCATTATTATCATTAATAAATTGATGTTAAGGCGTCTAATAATAAGCGAATAAAGGCTCCTTCAAACAGCCGCGACACGCGATAAAATTGCGCGCGACACAAAGTCACCGCAAGTTGCGCAACGAGCGGTGCCTTTGTGTCGCGCGCGACTACATCGCGTGTCGCGCCTGTTTGTAAGAGCCTTAAACAAGGCAGATGTGAGTGGAAACGCCGGGAGGGGACACCCTAGCAGGACATATAACCTTATTGGTGATATTCTTCAGAAAGGTCAGGTGCGTAGTACCTACTAGCAACCGGCGTGAGTGTATGACCAGTGGCCTTGTGAGTTTTTTCGACACACGTTCGATTGCGAGCGCGTTAGATTTTTGTATGGGAAATTAGGCCACAGATGCCACTAAGGCCACAGATTTATGAACGTAAACGAGCCAAAAGGAGAATGTAAGGATCGTAGCAGGTCCATAATTTCTGCCTACCCCCATAGGAATAAGGCGTGAGTTTATGTATGTATGTAAATTTATGTTAGTTTATGTTGTTTACTTACATTTCAGGAGTTTGTAAATAAAATATGTTTATCTTCGGCTTTTGCTTCAATTTTCTACGAGGTAGGTCTTAGGTGTACCAAATTCTTTTATATTATTTGACAATAAAGTTATTGTTCAATTCGCAGAGTTTACGATGACTTATTAATTATGTATTCCGCGTAAAGAAATACCTATGCTAATTTTAATGAAATTCTTCTATTTTATGAATCGATATTTTGTTTTTGTACATATTTCTCCATTTTGTTCTTTTTTTTTCGTTTTTGCATTTTTAGTTTAATTAGTATTTTTTTAGTTTTTCGTATTAGCTTTTTTGTATACAATATTTGGTGTTCGGATTTCTTGGGCTAAAACAAAAACACTATGTTTTTATATTATTTATTCAATCAATTTCTATGGAGATTAAGAAATCTTCACGTATAGGATCTACTTATAAACATAACTATAGGTACTCCGTTTCTTTATTATGATTTGTTTACATTTGGTTAATTACCTAAATAAACGGAGTATAATACAACCTCCCTATTTGAATCGGATATTATTCAATATTTCATTTCATTGGCTTTAATTTTTTTCGTGGGAACCGATTTTTTTTTCAAATAAAAGTAACCTATGTTACTCCTTATTACATCATCTATCTGCTACAGAAAGTCCCGTCAAAATCGTTCCAGCCGTTTCAGAGATTAGCCGGAAAAAACAGACAGACAGACAGACAGACGAAAATTGTAAAAAGTGTTATTTTGGTATATGTACCGTATATACATACGGATGTAAAAATAACCGGTTTTTACTAAATGCATACGGATGCATTTAGTAAAAACCGGTTATTTTAATATTACAAACAGACACTCTAATTTTATTTATTTGTATAGATGTATCGACTTGAAGCAGAGTGGCTATAAAAACTTCTCACGATCGCGTGCCTCTTAATATAAACAGCTTATAGCAGTTAACCCGTGTTACGTATGAAATGTTTCCAGGTGTTGCATGCTCCAGGGACTCATTATTTAGATTTGTATACACGATTAAGCATTTGGACTCCTAATGCGATTAATAGAGGCACTACACTTTATTATGCATATTTTATTCAACTTCCCATTGCCAAACGTAGTAAATTAAATCTTTAATAATTTATATGATTGAATATTCTAGAGTCGGTTTTTATTGTTATTAATTATAATGAGGGGCGTATTTCTTGATTTCCATTTACTGCGTAAACGGAAACAAAAAAAAAAGTTGAAATATAAATCATCTTATTAGGAACAGGAAAATTGTACAGTCATAACGTTATGATTATTTCGACTGATTTCGTTTTAATTGGAAGTGACAAGAACATATTTATATACCTAAAAAATACCGAAGGCAGGAAATTTATTAAAAAAAAAAACCGGTCAAGTGCGAGTCGGACGCGCGCACTGAGGACTCTGTACAACCCAAGTAACATTTTAGGTCATTTTAGGTTTTAGAAAGGTTTTGAAAAGGTTCTAGAACCTTTCAAAACCTTTTCAAAACCTTTCTAGAACCTAAGATGTTCCTTGGGAAATGTGTAGGTAATGATATTATAAGTAAAATATCACTTTTAATATCATTGTGTGTAGGGTATGTAAATAGTTTTAAATTTATTTTTTGGTAATGTGACTACATATTTACGGTTTTCGGATTTTTTCCTTTACTTGTGCTACATGACATTGCTTCTTGCCAAACATGGTTTTAAGTCAACGGGAATAGGTTATGATTTCGGAACTTAAGCGCCCGTATCTTTTGATTGCGTTGACTTAGATGTTTGATTATTTCACTGCTTCAAGGGATTGCAGTTCTGAGTATTTGATATTAATTTAAACTTAATAACTTTATGCGTTCCTGAGAAAAAGGGTCTTAACTGACGGACAGATAGACGGACAACGATGTGATCTTATAAGGGTTCCGTTTTTCCTTTTGGGGTACGGAACTCTAAATATTACAACATTGTTATAAAAGTTATCGGTAAACAACAAAGTACGGCAAAAGCAAACAAATAATATTAAAAATTTAAACCAAACAAATTTAAAAGGCAATTAAAAACACAAAAAACAAAGTATCGCAAACAATACAATGTCAGACAATAATTAGTTAACAAATAAGTGGCGACACGGTCGTAGGTTATCAGTCCCTCAGTTTACACAGCATTGTCGGGTCCAAATCAGCGCTATATAAATACTACAGCAGCTCAGATATGCTGGCTTACTGGTTCCATTTGATCGTTGCGTTCAAGTTACTGGCTGACAGCGATTTGAGAAAATTCGGGTGTATATTTTCATAAAAGTCTTGTAATTATAGATCTTTATGACCATTTTCTCTTGTAATATAAGTATTACATCAATAATGCCATAAATAGAAAGGTTTTTTAATCCACGACGGAAAAAGAGGAGTATTATGGGACTTTAAACAAGATAAGAGCCCCTGCGAAAATATTATTCTGCCTTACCAGTGTTCGCCACCAACCCGCTTCAGCTTTACCAGTTAACACTCGCTTCCTCCCATCACTTTCGCCACCCACCCGAAACACAACTGTGTCAACACAGTGGAGATAATTCGAATACTCGATGAGGAATGTGTTTTCTTATCTCAAGGTTTGCGAGCAACCGCCGCGCCGGGTTCTTTGATGAACTTGTAACGAGCAACCAGCCCGACTAAGATAATAGCCATTTCAAGTTTTGTTACTTTTACTAATGAAGTTTTTTATGAAAATAAATGCTTTGATATTCGGTAAGTGTCACAGGAGTTGGATTTTAGAATGTTCTGAATTATCATTGCAAATTGAAAAACTGCAATACACGTTAGTTTAGAGAGATCTTCGTTTTGTTCTCACCCGTAAGTGAAAGACTCTCCTGGGAACGAACAGTTCAGTGGCGAATCGGTCTTAGGAGAACGGTTGCGGAATATGTGTGAGCAGTGGTGATGAAATAATATACCTACGCAAAGTAAAATGCCTGCCTGGCTTCGAACCCACGACCGTCAACTCGTAAATCGGGGTTATTACCACTAGGTCACTATTGCTCCCAAGTATAAGCCCATACAATATACTTTAAAATAGGAATGTCATCCCACTAGCTTTTTCTTAGTTGTACGAGAATATTCTACCCAACTCCATTCTAACAGCAATCAGTCGGTATATCAAAGTTCCAAATACAATTTCATTGAAAACATCTCCCAGGCAGTTGCTCCAGTCCAGTTGGAAACAGCCACCTCACAAAGGCACGCCAGTCAATCTGATTTCAGTTTTAAGCCTACGCTGGCCGCCCAATCGAACGAAATTAAATTAGTTTCATGTATTCTAAACATGGAAATTCCTATTTTGCTTTAATTACCTGCTGGAATCTGGATAAAGACTAAAACTATTTTCTGGATAAGCTTGGAAGATTTCTTTATCCTTTATACTTTTTTCATACTAGTCTCTGCCCGCGGCTTCGCCCGCGTGGACGTTGGAAATTATCACACGGGATCGTGCTACCGGTAAAAGTAATCTATGTTACTCCTTGACATCAGCTATCTGCCAATGAAAGTCTTGTTAAAATCGGAATGGTCTTTTCGTAGATAATTCGGAACGAACGGACAAAACATTTTGAAATTGTTTTTTTGTTATTATGGTCTGTATTAACTTTAAAAAGCTGTTATTTTGATATTCCAAACAGACACTTCAATGTTATTTAGACACTTCAATGTTGTAGAGAGTAGGATTATTATGTACATTCTCTGTTTAAAACGGGCTACTTCATAAGGAAGTACCCTAAAACATAAACCGAGTTCAATGAACTTCAAAACACAAAAATCGTGTGTAAGAGTTTATACAGTCAATAGCATTTGATTAGCTTACTTATATGTATAGAGAAATCACGACTGCTAAAGGCTCCTTCAAACAGGTGCGACACGAGTAAAATCGCGCGCGACACAAAGGCATCGCAAGTCGTGTATAAATACTAGCTGCGCCCCGCGGTTTCACACACACACAAGCGTTATACATACATTAATATCTAACTTGAGTCAATCAATCAGTAAGGACATTCTCTCTTTAGAAATATGAAATACTAGTCGAGCCCCGCGGTTTTACCCGTATAAGTCTCAATCCCGTGAGAATATTGGGATAAAACTATCCTATGTCCTAATCCAGGTGATGGTCTACTATGGTCTACTATGGTATATGGTACTAGTCCATATGCCAAATTTCATCAAAATTGGCCTTGCCGTTTCAGCGTCAAAGAGTAACAAGGAAACATACAAAAAAAACTAATCTTTTCTCTTTAAAATGATATTTATTTATTTATGAGGGACAAAAAACAGTTACATGATACAAAATACAGAAAAATACTAAAATAAGAATAACAAACATGTAACCCACACCATTGTCCACGTTTTAACTAAAAGTGCTAAAGACATAAAAAAGAAAGAGAAAAGTAAAACAATAGTCGCTGCCACAATAATAATGCTGTGATACTTAGCTTAGCTTAATCTAACTTAAAATACTCATTAGACAAAATATCTAGAGAATGATAGAAATTATAAATCGTATGCAATTTCAATTATTTGCCTACAAGAAATTCGTCTCATTTTCTACTAGAGTTATTTTTATAACAAAATTACGCCAAGAACGTATTCGTAACAAATTCCTTCAGGCATTCTCAAATGTATGTACAGCAGAATTTCGAAGTTAAAGTTATCGATACTTTAGATTCAGATGTTTGATTCAAATCGCGACCCGGATCCGGATTAATTTGATTTTGATAATTGATTTGGTAGAGAAGGAAATTGAAATCTTGTATTGTAAACAGGGTAGTTTTCATTCACAAATCAGGCGATCGAAGGCCCGGGCTAGGGACGCCACCTAGGTTAATCTAATGAAGTTAGAAATAACAACAATGTTCATCAAACTAGTTAACATTTGAACCTAAGAGGTCACAATCCACAAGTTAGCCATGAATCTACTTAATTACTATTCCCGATAGTTATCTAAATCTTCATCTATTCAGAGACCCATATACTACCTATCAATCAACATGGAACTATTATGTTCAGCAACCAGAGTTGCATCATTTGCCGGCTGCTATGCTTTGAACTTGAGTGCAACGACCCTATATCACTTAGTACATAGGTGTGTATGAGGATCGCCGGTATAAATATGTATGTACCTACATGTGAAGGTGCAGCATATATCGATTCTATAAATGGATTTCCCGGTACTTCGAGACACTGTAATTATTTTTAAACGCGGAAATGGTGATGTGTTCAATTTGAGGTTATGTTTGCTTAGGTTTATAAATGTTACAAATCTAACAGATTGTAAATGATTCTATGTGGATTACTGGCTTATGTTTCTTACGCATACTTCTATATACTTTTTATTTGTGTTGCACTAACCCATGTTGGGAAAATCAAGCTTTAATTCTACTTTCTGCCGCAGTTTCGGGCCTGCAACCCATGCGGTAAAGCCCGCAACGTATATCAGATCCTTTCCGCAACGTTTACTTACTAAACTAATGATTATGATTTGGTAAATTTGATTTATTTGTAGTATCTACCAATTTCCATAATAAGTTTCAATTCGGTGACACATCTAATCGCAAATATGCTGATTGGTTGAATAAATGATTCTAGCGATCAGCCTACACAAATAGGCAATTTAGGTACACAAATTATTCAATCAGTTGTGCTATTGACAATAGATCTATGAAGTCATGCTTTGAGTTGATCGATTAAACAATTGTTAGCCGCAGTAGTTGAATATTGGCAAAAAATTATCAATCAGAGTTTATAAACATAAAAAGTATAAATAAACTTATATACCGGTCACGTAGCTTGTTTTTGATCAAGAACAATTGGGCTTTATTGTCGCATAGAAACCATTTAGATTACATCTTAAGTCATTATAATAATAGAAAATATGCGTTGCACATTACCTATTGAAAACTGATAGTGTGAGACGAATATTAATTTACTACTTTATGATTTTATTGTTACATTGAAAGGTCAACTGTACTTTATTGTCAAAACACATAAAACCTGCATACTCGATTATCAGTACCGCAAAACATTTTACACAAATTAATTTGAATGAACCGAACGCAAGATAGGAAAAATATAAACGAAACTCACCTACCACGCTTTCCACATTTTTCTATTTTTCTCATCTGACCGCAACCTATAATTCCGCGATAGTCAAATCCGCTTGTGTATTCTAACATCCGATAAAACCTCGGTTACGTTTGATTGATAGTTCCATCAAGTTTTCATTTTAAAAATTGACTTGTTTTTTATTGATTCCTGGTGATGGATTGATTTTCATGGAAGAGGCTAGAATTCTAGTTGACCGATTGTTAGCTCTTACTATAGTATATTCAGAAGACAGGCAGGTATATACAAGGTGGCAGGGACATCGAAATGCAAACATTAACCATGAATTCAACACGGTCATTATCCCCCCCTAACGTAGATATTTTTCGTCGGTAAATAACGTAGCTGTCCCATACATGTTGATCACGTAGGTGTTGGCAACACAACATTTAGTTTAATTTAATTTATTTTTATGGCACAAAAGCCTAGTGGCTATTCCTAAAATATTGTATAATTTATCTGTCAATGTCACTAATGTCAGTACTGTACAAGAGAACAATTACACGAAGCACGCGTAATTTTCATCCGATCTGAGTTTTATTATTTAAATATAACTACAAATGCAGCTCAATTCCCCAACAGTTGAACCCACCTGTTGAACTTTTCTATTTTTTTAATAACCGGCAAAAAATGTGTACGCTAAGGGGTCTATATTATGTCCCCTTCACCTTGTTAATACAACCTAACCTGGTGGCACCTCCTTGGCGGTCATTATGTTAAATTATAAATTCAATTATTATAGTCATTCCCATTTTAACTTTCGAAATTTCGTTTACTTATCTTTCTAATGAGGTACTCATACAGTTACTTTTCCACGCCCATAATAAATATAACGATTAAGTATGTTAGCTAACTAATGCTCACTTGATTACCCATTTAAATACATACACAAAAAAGTATGAATAAGCAATATCAGTATTTCAAATCTATGACAGGTATAACAGTGTACCGGAACTTCGCGGCTCTGTCAAGTTTAGTGATCAACGTTGAAAACTGACATCTGTTTACATTTCATTAGGGTTTGCTTTTGTTTGTAGTCTTATTGTTGTGTTAAGGCATGGGCACATCATACTCACGCGATACGAATATAAACATGCCACTAAAGGTCTCGCAGCTCGTGGTATATTTTCTAATAGATGAACGTATATTTTCTTGTAATGGTCCAATGTTGGCGATGGGCGTCAGCAAAGTTTTGGACCATTTGTTATGTTTGGAACCCATGCTAAAATGTTGGCGGTATTGTAACATCATTATGACAGGCTTTATGGCTTCAGGTGTTCAGAGTTTCTTGTTACTTTTAAATATTAAAGCTACTTTCTTAACTCTTTTGGAAGAACAGACATTTTTCATATTTGTTGTATTTGCTTTGTTTTGTAAAAAGTGGTTTGTAACACAGAAATTTTATATCAGATATGAACAAAAAAGCCTGCTCTTAAATAATTTTATACCCGTTGCGGAAAAAACAATACGGACGTACACATCATCAAAACAATGCACATGTGTAACCCTTTTTTATATCGAAAACAAAGACATAAACAATACCGTCCTTTTTGTGTTTGAATCAACCGTCGTCATATCTAATGTGCTTCTAAATTATTCACTTTTCGTTGTCCCATATTTGACTGCAAAATATTCCTTTGAGATGACATCGCAAAAACTAAGCATTAAACAAGGCGACCACTCATCCGTATTCCGACAAACTGTAGCGAAGCCTATTCGAAATCGCCCAAAGGCCTTTGAATTGCAAAATGTTACGGCCATTACAAGAAATTGTATAAAAAGCGAACCTCTACTCTGTATGTTGAATGGAAACGACTTCTTTTATGTAATGGCTAGATTTAATAACATAGCTTTTCGTTTTTCTATCATAGACTGAGTGTTTATCATGCTAGTGTTAATTAATAGCACTGGTTACATTATTATTATCATAAGAATTGTTTAGTAAACTAGTATTAGTTCATACACCTGAGAGCATAATAACAAGACACGTGTAATTTAAAACAATACATCTCGTTCACAAGAAGAACTACAAATTGAAGTCGTAAATATAATTAAATTAGTACCCTTCGGTACTAGTATCACTGAATTACATCCTGAGGCAGTTCTGTTATTCAATGGCTAGGTTGACTGTTTATTTACAGGCAACGTGTAGTAGATGCTTCCATAATTTAAAGGTAAATTAACCCCGGCCCGGTTGATAGTGGTTATGCCACCCTTTTCTACCGGTTAATTGCATCCTACATTTTGTAGTCGAAATTTCGGACATAATATTTTACGGTGACTTAAAGTGCCTTTACGAGGACTTAACACTACATGGTTGGGATATTTTGCAAAAACTGTTTGTAACACTAAAACGAGTTTATGGCTTTGCTCTTGAAACAGAAAACATAGATACTGCTGTCTCACTATCATTTCTTTTAGTAGATGAGATAAGAGAAACAGAAGGAGAAGCAAGAATATATATGCTATAATGACTTCAATATGTATAGTCTACAACTCCACATCCAGTTTAACATGCGTATTTTAGTTCCACGTTCTTTTTGGTCCGATAATGCACGGCCGACTTTATTCCCCGATCGGTTGGTAAGATGAAGTTAATACTGCCATTAGGATATCTCACACATTTGAATAGTTCAACGGTACGTTACGGAGATCTTGTCGCCTTCTTGCGAACTAGCTGACTCTTCTTTTATGTGGTTTTATTTTAGAGGTGTAATATTCTGTTCAGTTAATGTTTAGTTGAATCTCATCTTGTCATGTTGTCGATATCATTTTTTTTTCCTGTATGTTACTGATAAAATTCATTTTGTTTGTTACAGGTAAGACATCAGAGCTTATACACTAGATCACGGAGCATTTGTAAGTTCACCACACCTTAGGATTGAACCAATTAGACAACAAAAAAACCTGACAGAATTTTCGGGCACACAAATCAGATCTAGTCAATCACAATTCTCACAGTGTAAAGTAACGAATAATACTTACTAGCTTTACGCGAGTGCAGAGGGATTCGTTAAAAGGGTGAAGCAGCCTCGTCACATTGTTTATTTAGTCCGCTCGTCGGTCGGGCAAGCCTAATCCGAATCGATCGTCCGCCGGAATGTTGGACCTGCCTTTGAGCAGCGTTGCCCGTCACGTCTGCAGTATTTACAAGTTTTTAGGGTGCTTGCAAGGTTTCCGTATGTATGTGTATATTTAAGAGTACAAGAATGTAATGTTAATATTTTGTTTGTGTTATTTTGTTTCTAAAACGTTCTTATTTTGTTTGGTTTGTAGGTATTCGAATTAGGATGTTATTGACGAATAGGGACATGATCTGTTTTTGAACAGTAAACAAATTTGCAAAGTTACAATAACTGGAAAATATGAATTAGTCAATTGAAACAATTAACCAAAGCATTTATGCTTAGTTAAGTTAGAATAAGCATGTGGTAACTATGAACAATTATTATTATTGTGTGAAATCTATACGTTAATTATATTGTATTTACACACAATTATTATTCAGCATTCGTTTAATACTTTGCATTGAGGATACCAATAATGGGAATATTATTTTATTTATGTAAACCAATGTAAACATTGTGTAAATTTCGTTTTGTGTTTAAATAGATCATAATTATGCCAATTAAAAATATTAGTTACATCGTTAATTCAAGTGAATTAACACAATTATTTTTGTGATCAATATCATTCATAACACTAAATCATGACGCAGCTAAAGTTTTAATACTTACCTCTTTATCTACAAGGTTGCCTATTAAAAAAAAACGATGTACAATTCTTTGTATATTGGTAGCTTTCACGTTGTCAGTCATCAGTTGGCTATTATTGCCATCCTTTTTTGTGTCTTAAATTTTATTATCATCTGTCTCTGTCCCTCATATGGTGTAAATCCCCAATCTCATGTTTATAATCACTATGCAAATTGGAACATTTCAATATTGCGCTTGAACGGGACCAATACGGCTTATTGTAATTGAGTTCTTTATGTTTTTGTTTACGAGAATATGCTTTGATTGTTGAATTATTATTGGAATATGTTTTGATTTAATACGTTCAATCGAGTGTGTCAATTAGTTATGGACAGATTACTGACACTAGGGGAGTAGATAGTACTTGAGAGTTCAGATAAAGTAGGAGCGATTTGAGAGCTTGTTCTCGCAATCGTTTTAGAGACGATTGAGTGAAACAGTTGGCAACAATAAAGTATTAAGTGTTAAAAATGTACTCTTTTTCCTAACCGGATAGATACATTTTGAAGCATTCTACTGCTACTACTATTCTTGGTAGCTACTGAAACAAAATAATGAGACTAAGGAAAAAGATAGGAATTAATTTTGATTCCAATTGATTTGCTCAAGTTTTTGGTAACCTGCTAAATAATTCTCTCAACTCATTTTACCATTTAAGTCTTTGTAGTATTCATCGTTGTAGAGATTTTTCAATTCTTGATTTACTCCAAAACGTGTCTAAAGTAGATTTACTTAAGCACTATTTAGTTCTTCAAAAAGTAACCACTCTACTATTATTTACAAAAGAAAAATATACTAGAAACTCTTGATAATAAATAAGGGAGAATATAAGGTACCTATTGAACTTAATAATGTAGTACTTACGTACTTGGCTAATGTTATTATTCAGTACTGAGGTCTCCGAGGTGAGGCTCTTTTCATATTTTTACGATGTTCTATGAATAACTCTAGCGTACTCTTTGCATTTTAATACAACGCGTGTCAGAATAAAAATATGTACATATATATTTAACTTTTAAAATATTAGAACCACATATTTTTATTATAATATCAGAAGAGATAACCACGATTAAGTGCAAGAATATTGCTGCGAAAATATTCTATCAATATTTCTTAATATGTATACCTACGAATTGATATTAAATCCACCCACTTTGTGGAGTGCAGTATAACAATACATTCACGTTTCTACTATAATAACTTACAAGCACTATTAAATTATTCTAATTGCTAATGTTCCAACGAAACAGGCTTGCCAATTAATAATTCCGAGTAACTATACTCCATAGGTTTAGGTACTTAAAAAAGGGTAAACAAAAAAAACCACGTGACTCATAGATGCAAAACCTTTTATTTCAAATGTTAAAATCATATTATTTTAATTCACATATTGATAGCTTCTATTCCGACTCTGAATCTGATGTACTATCTGTCACATTAATAATAAAACGATCAGTGGTATCATCCATTATTTTGTCTAATTTAAACATTTTCTGTTCCTCTTTTATAACATGGCCTTCGCATTTTTTCCAATTCTCTGCAGTTACACTAGCTAGAGCCTCTGGCAAAAGAATTTTTAGGTCAGCCATTTTAAAAGTTTTATTTTTTTCGGCTATAAACCCCTTAACTTGAGCCCATATTAATTCAATTGGATTGAGCTCGCAGTGATATGGCGGCAGGCGCAATACTGTAACACCATTTTCTTTAGCTAATTCATCCACAACATAGGATTGGTATTTGTGTTTTTCATGTTTAACTTTTATTAATAATTGTGCTTTTAATTCTGCTTCTTCAAAAGCAATATTTTTTTCATTTAACCACTTCTGAATATCAGCCTTTCTTGATGCGGTTGTTGGCACTTTTTCTTTTTTTCTACTGTGATAGGGTGCATTATCCATCACCAAAATTGAGTCTTTTTCCAGTTTGGTAAAAATTGTGGTGATCCATTTCTCAAAATTATGTGCATCCATTTCTGAATGGTAATCACCATCACCCTTAGTGGCTTGAAATATTAACTCACCTCCTTCAACAAAACCACTTGATGAACCTGAAACATAGTTTTAAATAAATTCAACAACTGATGAATAATTATGTTTTCTTATAATATGAGCATTTATGTACTTGACTTAAAATGTGAATTTATTATATGTATATTGTCTGCCTCATTGGTCTAGTAGTTGCTCGCATTACAGCTGACCATGAAGTTCACAGTGCGATTCCCAGGTCAGTTAGTGCTACTGGGTTTCTCTATCTGGAATTTTCAGTAGCAGCCAGAACTCGGGAGTTGTGCCCAGTTAATGGCAATAAGCTCGCCCCTATTACGTGTGACTTAATCATTACTGGTGAAATGTGGGTGTACTATAGGTGCACCTCTGCCCAATCGGAGAAACAAGAAAGTGATTTATTAAGTTCATTTGTATATGTTTTTCACAACCTTATAAAATAAAATTATCATCTGTTAAAGGCTATTTAAGTAATGTTCTTACCAACGTGGCCTAAAATAAGGCGTTTTCCTTTCCCGCTGGGATTCTTTAATCCTGTAGACAAACCCTGCCTGTGAGCCTCTTTACAGGATGTTATGGTAGTGTCTTGCCATGTTGAAGATTTGGTGTGTCCTGCAAAAACAACATTTATGAGTTTACAAGATATTTACAAAGGTAACAGTGTACAATATTTATTTTAAAAACATATTAATGTTGTATCATACCTTCATTGACCCATGTTTCATCCAAATAATATATTTTCTTCCCGTCTCTTCTATATTTTGCAATCTCATTTAAATACTTTACACGCCATACTGCAATGTCTGGTTTGTCAATAAGCATACTCTTGCGACTGCGTTTGGAGTATTTAAAGCCTAATTTCTTCATCAACTTATACATTACATCTCTTTTTATATTAGGTAGACTATCATCATTATTGACACTTTCCAATACTTTTTCAATAGTTGGCATTTCATTTGCAAAAAAAACATATGTACTTTTCTCCTCACTGCGGCTAAATCCATATCATCGAAACTGTCAATTTTGCTTGGTTTCGTTGCCGGTGGAGGAGGAGACTCCACTCTATGCAATGTTTTGTACTGGTTAATGACCTTGTACACAGTTGGTACAGAGATACCCATTATTTCACCAGTTTTTTGCACTATGTCTGTTTTTGACGGAAAATACTCTTTGGGCCATGTTTCTTCTACATATTTAAACACATTTATCAATGTCTGTTTCTCAGATGATGAAAGAGGTCCGGCTTTGAAGCGTTTCTTCTTCGGTGATGGAAATGTGTGTACGAAGTTGGTCTGGCTAGTACCAGCCTCGGGTTCACTCATTTTTCCACGATATGAATTTAAAAACGAATAACGATTAATAACAAACACTAACAATAACTAAATAACAAAAACAAAACAAAGAAAGAAGCTAATATTATCACAATTCAACAAAAACACGTACGATAAACGTCGAGAGCGTTTGTCAACAATGGCATCTGGTTAACCGACTAAAAGTAATACCTGCCACTTCAGTTGCCAGACTATGTCACAATTGTACTCTTTAATTTAGCAACATTATCTAATTCGTTGTATTTTCTAAAAGGTTTGGGGAACCTGTCTTTTTGGGCTCTTTATGGTGGACTGAATACAAAATATTGTACTATTTTAATAAATCTAACTAAAAATTGTGCTCAAGCAGTTAAATCTACGAAGAGTAGCTTAAGAATAAATGATAAAATTGAACATACTATAACAAAAGAGAGAACTATCGTGTGATCGAAAATAAATTTAATTTTGTAAGAACGTATTTTTAAAGAAGAAAGTGTCAACTATAAACAACCCTTTTTATGATTTGTTTACCCTTTTTTAAGTACCTAAACCTTTCAAGTATAAGTAGCATATTTCGAAGAATTTATAACGTAACCAACAATAATTGCAATGCAGTCAGGCATCTGGTTAGTAGAGGTACTAAACGAAACCTGGTTGGTTTCCGTCAAGTGATAGTAGAAATACGTTAACATTGTTCAGTCAGTAGTACATGACGTGCTGTCTACTGGTGAACTAAATACTATTCAAGCTGTTGATTTACGATTTGTTTAGTGGACTAATAAGTGGACTTAGCTTAGCTTAAGTAATTTGTAATTGGTCAGTGGCGGTTGTATCAGAAAGTCATTTTAGTTCAAATGGACCATCAAATGAATACTGAAATGAAAGCTATGCAATACAAGCAACCGGAGTATATTCTAAACAGAAATGTAATAATCTTCTACGCATTGAAGACATTACTTCCGAAATTGTATGATTTCTGAACAATGATAAATAACGACCAACGAGGATAAACAATCAGTGCAAACGTATGGTGCAAAGCTACACAAAAGCATATTTGTAGAGCAATTATCTCAACACAACAAGACAAATATATACTCATACATACATATTTGTGCCCTCACTACACTAATAGGCTAGCTGTATAAAACTATCGACTACAGATAGAACCAAAAACTTCATTTCTATTCAGGAAACGTGTCAGGAAATAAACGATCCCAATTCACGAGCTGATAAATACTAATAACATTACTCTAGCAATTCAAGACGATAACGGAACCCCGCGTAATTTAAAAGAACGATTACATTAGCATCTTGTTACCGCATACTGAGATCAACCCCTTATAAAGTTGCCAAAATATCCTTTGATCTTCACATTGTTTTGTCCGGCTCACGGAAATTTATTTTGAACACACCCTTGTGTAACGTATTTTATTCAAAGTTGGTATAACATCTACAGGATATAGACCCTTATGTGTAAATGTTGTTTTGAGAATTGTGTTAAGAATAGTTTTGTTAGTCAGAAATGTACAAAGTTTAGTACAAGAATTTAAGGTTTTAGCCGTTGCGGGTAAATTAAATTTATAGAAAAACTGTGATAAGAAGTGAACAAGAATTCTTCGTTATAAAGATAGAGAATTCCAATAAGTTTTACTATAAGGAAAGGCAGACAGAAAACAAATTGCTTCGAAGAAGCGTCGTAGATAAAAGCGTTTGCAATCTGTCATTGCTTATCATATGTTTGCTATCTCAGAGCTCAGATTACAGTGTGTGCAAAAAAGGGACGACTTGTGTGACGTACTTCAAAACGTTTGATGCTTTTTGACGAAAACCGGGCAAAAATGTCAATATAGCTGAAAATACCTTTACCCTTAATAACGGCAACCGTCGAAAAAACTTCGCCACCGGCTATCTTGAACTCCTTTAAAGATTAAGACTTGTAATCGTATCCGTCCCTCGCGATGGAAGCGCGCCTGTGGGAAGATAAAGGACTTACCTCTTCAAAACTCGAACCCCTTACTATTGTGGAGTGCATATTAAAGCAGGCGCGGCTTTCTTGTGAATTGGCTCCTTGATTTGAAGTTTACAGTCGTCGAAAGCCAATTCACGGGTTAAATAATTTCGACTAATTCTTGGCTTTGTTATTCCGAAAGGGTTTATTTACTTGGAATTAGCATCGGGTGGTTTATAAGCTTTTCGATTTGTGGCGGAGAGATTGGCATCTGTATTTTTTTGTTTGTTTACATTGGTAATTATTATTTGTGTTTTTATTAGTACTTGGTAATTATGTGTACTTTTGAAAACTTAAGTTTTACTGTCATACTATGACTACTGTATGTACCGTATGGCTACTGGCCAATTTATTTTTATGGCTTCAACGGCGACTTTTATTTATTTTGTACTCACATCTCCATTTAAAAATGTATCTCTTTATCAATGCGTTTACGATTATTACTGGAAATAAAAATAAGTTTATAATCGCAAAATATAGTGTAACAAGCGATATAAAAACTAGACTAGCCTTTTGCGATAAATCAACTCAGCTGCTGAATGGGCAATCGAATATTCATGCGTAGGTATAACACGGAGCCGTTAATATAACGAACATTCAAAGCCACTTCTACACAGACCTTAATTATGTAAATGTCTATGATATAAAGCTCCATTTTATTACAAGCGTAATTGTTTTTGCATATTCAAAATATATTATTGCTAAAAATGTTTACAACGCTGCTCAATATAGTACCTAATTAGAAAAGAAAAAACATTAAATTTGTCATGTATGTTTAGAACGTGTGTCCAATCGACTATATGGGCAATTTTAATGTGATTCTTTAGATAAAACCGATTATGCACCACTAAAAATTTATAGCTACAAAATAGCTAGGAATGTTAAGTTAAACCAAACTAGTGATTATATTTAAGGTGTTCATAAATATAGACAGCGGGAAACTTTTATTGGAAAAGTAAAAATATAATATAGCCCGGAATTTTTATATTGGCACAGCCTTACCTGAAATTTGACCCGGAATTTTTATACTGACATAACTTTACGACAAAGAAAATAACATTATTTGTTACTTAATACGGAATATTAATATAGACATTAATCAGGTTACTATTTTTTCTCCTCCTAAAACTTGCCACTACAAATCATAGCTTTAAACAATTTTAAAACAAAACAGCAACAAATTTTCATAATTATGCACTACAAAGATTTCTCTCACATACCTATGCCTCTTCAAACACAGATTAAGTGCTACATGAAATTATATGAAGTATTCCGTACTCCTTTGAGTAGACACGAAGAATAAAAAATGTTTTATGTCTCTTGAGATTTAACCGCGAGACAGAAATTGTTCGTCCCCCCCTACTTATGTTGGACTGACGGCAAAATAAGATTTTTGTGATTTCAAAGCTAAGCTTTTGAGTATTGTGCGGGCGTCAATACTATTGTCGTGAAACAAATGTATTTTAATTCTAAGGCTCCTTCAAACAGGCGCGACACGACACGCGACACAAAGGCACCGCAAGTCGCGCAACGAGCGGTGTCTTTGTGTCGCGCGTGATTCGCGTCGCGCATCGTGCTTGTTTGTAGGAGCCTTTATACTGTTTAGCAATAAGGATTAATTTGGAGGAAAACCTACAGTAAACAATTCTGATAGATTTTGCGACTTAAAACTTAAGAGGGATGCTCTTTTATCGGAAAAGTACTGAAAATTCGACCAGAATAGTCGAATTTTATCCCAATCACACTAATATTATAAAGGCGAAAGTTTGTGTGTGTGTGTATGTGTTTATATGTTTTTTACTTCTTGACACTCAAACGGCTGGACTCATTTTGATAACATTTTGTATGGAGGTAGCTGACACCCTGGGTTAACATATTGGCTACTTTTATTTTATTTTATTTTACAGTTTTTGGAAAACTTACAGCTAAAAACTTTTGCACAATTGAGAATAACAAAAATAAGGCCAATTACAAGTTTTCACAGATAGAAGAGAGAATATAAACAAAAAAAAAACATTTGAGAAGGTAGACAGCATTTTGAGTGAATACACTATTATAAGTTCAAATGCGTTTCAAGCAGCGTAAATTATTATTAATTAGGTTACGTGATCAAAAAAGAAATTACAAACAGTCTTTTTTAATTTTTTTAATTTTATCCCGATATTTCCACAGGATCGACACTTATTTGGGTGAAACCGCGGGGCGCAGCTAGTAAATCATAAAACTCTGACATCCATGAGATCCTACGGCACAGTCTGGCTATATAAACCATATTCACCTAACTTGATTTCAGAAAAGTCCATTTTCATCATCAACACAAAAGTTCGGAAACTGTATCAAAGCCATAAACCGTAGTAGAATTTTTGACTCCCGGTATGGCGGATATAAAAGAATCATTTTTCAATTTGCCAATACCGATTCTTGTGAATGTTTCACGCAAAAACGTACACGACACACGATAGCCACCTACGTTGCGGAGTGGAGTGGATTGTTGCTACTTTTTTATTCACCCGAGTTCCGACAAAAAAGCAATCTATGAATCGGCCGCTTGCCCACAACAGCTTTGCACGCGCAAAACTTCATAACATGACTTACTACTTCGGAATTCGGTCGATAATCGCGTAATTTTAAAATTGGAAATTATTAAACAGCTCGGCCGTGTAATACGAGATTTGCGACCATGAAAGCCAGTGTCGCTGAGCTTCGTGTATTAGATTACCTACTTTGCGGTTTGTGTAGACGCCATGAGCATTGTGGTTACAAAGCTTCTCACGGTGCGCACTGCTCCTAGCTCGTACGTGTCTAATCCGAATTCCTACTATTGTTTCAAGCGGAAGGTGTTATTAACACGTTTTTTCCACACCTCTAACAGCTCTCGTTGGTCTAAAGTTACTTCAGATGTGTCCGAGAACCAGAATCGTCTTTTATTTCATTTAAAAAAACATTTTAAATTCACAGTAGCTCCGAGACATTTGTCCGCTCGTAAGAATATTATTCTACGGGGTATTCTAAAGATACTGTGAAACTGTATGCGGTGTAACTCTTGGGAACGGTCCGGGTAATTTATTCGTTCCCTAAAGCAGTGCATCACCGAAGACTGCGCTGCTGCTGCCCGTAGCGTGGGCGGCACCCACCATTGTGACAAAATAATGTCTCCTCACTATACCTTCTTCCACCTACCGTTGCACCCGAAAAAACGCCTTATTCTTAGAACTACACAACTGCTATTCGCGCGCATCGTCGCACCAGATGGTACGCCGCGATAGCGCTGAATAATCAACGCTTAAAACGTCTGGAAAAGGAAGATACGGTAATGTAATATGAATAACAAAACGACAGAGATATATTCCTATTTAATTCTTATTACTTACGACCAACAATGGTCAAATAAATTATTTCAGTTAAGTAATTCTATTGCCGTGAATCCAGGGTTGTTATGTGGCACTACTGAATCAATAAACGTTAATATAAGGTCGTATTCTGTAGAGTCGAAGAGTTGCTTTGATCTATTTTTGATTCGGACACGATAGGGTAGGACGATTGTGTTTCTCACTCGAGTCAGCGTCGTGGCTCCAATTTTCCGTCAGAGTGAGTTTCCAGCAATTGATGCGTTGTGACGCGGCGACAGCTCGCGAGCTTGCGATTAATTACTTTCGCCAAGTCGACTTCACCGTAGCCGGGTAGGGCTTCGCTTCAACTGTCGTGTAAGTTTTTGTTACACCGTTTTTGCATGCAAAACTCGCAGTCGGAATAAATTGAATTGATACGTGGCAACACCCGACGACACCAGTCGTATCGTCTGTGTAAGCCTTTACTGCACGCGTTTTGTATTATTTATTTTGACGTCTCTTGAAATAAACTTGAAGGCAAGTGCAATCGTGTTTGCCTGTCATTTTTATCAATGTTTAATCGTTAATTGCTTGCAGATCAATTAGATGTTATCCGTTTGTATCCACTGACGTAAATCTGCATCGGCAATCACATTCGTATTAAAGTTGAATAAAATACACGAGCTCGCTTATTTTCATAACATAATTTACCATTGCATTGCATTGGTCTGCATGCATTTGCGGCATACTTTAAATCCACACGTGTAAAGGACGATTCACATTTATTCAGAGCTGAACTATAAATATTAAACTAAAACTTTAAAACTATTCATACGATACGAGCTTAAAGTAAATCAACACTGCAATTATGTCCATTATGAAGTAAAAAGTTTATTTGTGTTGCGTTATTAGTTATTACAACTTGTTACAACTATCACGCCATTTCGATATTAGCATACAAATCACACGGACTACCTCAAGTAACAGTATTTTGGATGTCATACACGAGAAACCGTTTTCCTTACCTACCTCCAGGCGTTTAACCTCGCGGAAAATGTGAATAGTAACTTATTCCCGTCAGAGGCAGCGGCTGGGTTCGGCCGGCGATGTGTGAATCGACCTAGCATGGGTTCTCAACTAGTGGGGCGGGCCCCACTTGGGGGCGTAGAGTGATCCAAGGGGGTCGCTCAAAAAATTAACTGTTAAATTCAACTGTTCTTGATATTAGAATAGGTTGAGGCTATACTCCAAAACAGCTTCTTAATACTTAGATACTGTAAAAAATCTAAACTAAAAAACAAAATCTAGTCTATCAGAGAGGTTGCAAATAGTTTCGACTAACTCAAGAGGCGTAGTGATTTTTAAAGAAAGTTGTGGGGTTTCATCATGCCCCCCGCGTATGATAAAAGGTTGGGAGCCTCTCACCAAGCGTGTGCGTGGCTTCGTGCCAAGCCGAGGCCGGCGAAGGTGCCTCTGAATCCGACTGCATGCATGTTAGTACGTGTATACTGATTTATGGAATCAACTTTACCAGTACTAAGCAGTTTGTGTATGATTATAATAATAAGGACAGAAGGGACGAAACGGGTTTTGATATTTGTTTTGGGATGGTTTTTGAAATTGTCTTCACGTTTGTGAAATGTAGAAATTTTAATGGTTTTTCTGTCCATTTTCATAATATGGACCTATTAAGGATACGCGCCTAGCATAGCAAGTGTTAATTATTTTAACGACTCCAAATATATCAAAAAGACTTTTTGCAATATTCATTTAAAATAAAATATTTATTTACAGTAATTTGAGAGTGTTAATAACTGCAGGTAAGCTGCATTCTGAAAAAAATATACCTCAACCAAAATTACCTCTAACTATGCAAGTTATTAAGTACGAAAACTAACAAGGTTTAACCAGCAACACTACATAATAGAGTAACTAAGCTAACTACAGTACCTAGAATGTAATAGAGACTTAGTCTAAGCTTTGACATGCTAATATGGTGGCTAAGCAACATGTGGCCAGCGACACACGCCACGCCACTTCGACCGAGAAATTGACTTGGTTGGCCGCTTGCAAAGTTGCGACGTTTTTATTATGCAAAAGTCTACTCTATGTATTTCTCTAAAACAATTCAGTTGAATTATTTTAACATACCTAAAAGAACCTTAAGCTTTCCTTTGATGAAGTAGCTAGTAGTCAGCTTTAAAAACATCAACAATAATTCACTTGGTTGTCTACAATCTGTGTTCCGCGAATTGATCTGCGTTTTGCGATTGAAAACAAAAGCGTTCTCCAGTTTTGAGAATCGGTACCAGGGAAAAACAGAGCCCAAATAATGTGACATAGGGTGGGTGATTATTTACTGGTGTGTGCGAAAGAGCATTAAGTAGGGAATCGTCAATGTATAGTTTCATAAACATTTAAATGTTTGGAGCTTTGTTCATAAAAGGAGTGAATTACTTTATTTCGGTGAATCATAATCATTTATTCTCAAATTGTATTTACTTTTGTCCTAAGATATTTCAACACGCAATTGTCACATTATAAACATAATCAATCAAATTAAATCTCTACACCTATTAAGGGGATAGTAAATATTAAGCAAAGAAATTACAACCCTAACTTCTAAAGCATAAAGCGTAAAATTGCAAAATAGGAAATCAACCCTTGAAACGGTTGTCACTCGAAATTGACATCTGGCATTTGCTTTGATATTATTGACGGGTTAATTCATTAGTCTTCACTCTGGGGGCAAACGGTAGTGCGAGCATGCATATGTTTTTGTTATTTTGCTTAGAACCATGCTGGCTTTAATATAGAGTTGAATTTGGAACGCTACGCAAATGCTTTATGGGAGCTTTAAATTTTGACAGCTTTGCAATATTGGTATTCAAGTCACGAAATTTTATTATTTATTACTGGTTCGAAATATAAGAAAAACAAACGCTGTCTCCAAAATCATTTCAAAAGTCAACAATAAAAAGCTCATAATAATATGTTACACAAGAATAACGTAACGTTGTTTGTCATTTTGCCTAACAACATAATTTATGTTCTCATTTTCCTTGAACTCAGTATCGAGACTAAAAATAAGCTCATTACTCCAAACCCATTTTCTTTACCGCAAACTGAAGAACTTGAACAGCCTTCACCTTGTTCGTTTCCATGAAAAATCTGAACCCTTACTCAATATCGCGTGACATTGAATTATAAGACAAATCGAATCCATTCTAGTATTCAGAACAACTATTTTTACTTGACTGTAAGAGTAAGAGGTCTGCCAACCATTTTTCTTTTTCTTCCAGTTTTAGAATGGAGAATAATGTTGCGTGCCAGTCAATTATCCGTGCGCGATGTAAGGGTTAGTTTAAAAGTAGCTGAAGGGAAAATCGGTTACTAAAATGATAATAAGCGTTGAAGTTTTGTTGGCAACTAAAACCAGCTCGTTGCTTTAGGAACGATTGAATAATCAACGCGTTATCGTTGATTATTCGATCGTTTCTTCATCATCATGAATTTTGAAATCGACTTCGACTGTCTTACATTAGAAGTTTTGATTGACCTCATCGTGATCCCCACAAAGTGTAGTGTTAGGTTTGGGTTCAGTGACTTTTTTTTGTAAATTTTTGATAGTAACCACAAATTTTTCGAATTAAAAACATTAAAATGTAGCTAGCTCTATTCAAATTATGGAAAACTTCTTTTCATATAAATTGCTTTTCAATGCTGCATAAAACTCTGTACGGTACATTAATTCTGACTATTTTTTTACCTCTCGAGCTGAAGTCAAAAAAATCAGAATGACGTTCTCTGTGCAAATATTCGTCAATAGCATCACAAAAATATATCCAAGCTAGCATGGAAAGCCTAAAGCAAAAGGGAACAAAGCTCCACGGAGTCCTAATCGTATGAATAAAGAGACAACACAGGCGCTTCCCTTGCCTTTATTGGTTTCGTCGAAGCCTGTAATTGGTCCATTGCTTTTCGCTTCTCTACCCGGTCTAACAAACTTTCCACTCTAGCTATATTAACTTGCTAACAGTATACGTAAATTTGATTTTGCCATTAACACATGGGAGGTATATGATGGATAGTGTTGTTATGTTGAAGTTTCCCGTTGAGGAAAATTCACCCTTGGCTGCATTGTGACTAACGGATAAGGAGCTTAGTCAATGGGGCTGGCTGAAACTTTCCTTTATCCGAAGTTATGGTTTTTCCAAGGATTTGCGTGCTGCGATTTATTGATAATTTGGGCTCCCTATTATGTTTATTTGATTAAGTAACTTATATAGAGGTGCTTTATCGACAACTTTTGAATAAATTTCTCCCTAACATTTATGAAAACGTTCACGCTAGATATCTCGGACGCTTTACATTCCTGATACGTGTCTCCGGCTCGCGCCCTTAGCCTTGCAGTTCCGAAGGGTACGTATTTCCGATTAAAGCACCTTACTTCCCCCTCACCTTCCTCACTTATTGTGTCACCCTCGTCACGATTTTTCATAGACGTGGTTCTCCCATCCTCTTCAACACACTTGATTTGCGAAGCACGTATACTTCACCAACATTAAATTACATTAAATCCTTTATTTTGAACTTTCAGTCTTCGTAATAAGGATTGTCTTAGCCGCAAAGTAATCTTAGTAATGCGCTCAGACTATCTCATCGTATTGTCTGAGTTGTAGGGGCGGTGTTTCGTTCTGCGGCGACATTGTTCAGTGCACCTTATTGGAAAAATAAATCGAATAGTCAAAGCTTTCGTGCCTGGCCGTCGTTATCAATAATCCAAGTACGTTCTCGACTTCTTACCGTCCAATTGATTTAAACATCCACTTAGTATGGCGTGAAATTATCTTGAATTCAACTGGCAAATTGCGTTAGTAGATTTTGTTAATAAATTGAAAACGGTATTTATTTAGTCCATAAATGCGTGTTTTTATGTGTGCTATGGATCTATGGTCTGAAAATAAAGATTTATCATTATTATTATTGTAAATAGTCTGCCTCATAAACAAGTTATTTGTTATTCCATGTTAAATTTTTATTCCATGTTCATTTTCTCATAAAATCTTATTTGAAATAAATGTAGTTTTGCAAGTTCATAAATCATTTGCTTTGGTAAACTGTATGACAGCCAAATGAAAACATAATTTTCTTTACAGACAATGCTTTAAATAAATTAATAAGAAGGATAATTTAAAGTATCAGCAAAAAAAATAATGAGCGGTCCTCATACAGTTTATTACTGCAATTAAATATCTCATACAATACCCACCTCAAGCAAATACCACATTTTCAACGAGCCAAGTCCGCGACCCAATTAAAATAAATGCATTGTAAAAGAATAAAACCGATATATATTATCATTTTTATTACGGTTCAATTACTAACTATATGACGGACAATCTCTTGATAATAATGCTTGTGGTCAACCATTTTAATTTATGCATCGTCATGGTAACGGCATATAGTTTTTGCAGGCGGAACCCCTTTGTTGGAAAAACTTCGAGTCAGCTAATTACGGTATGTGAAGTTTTGGCAGGTTTGTGAGTTTTTACGTTCCCTGTCCGTACGATGGTGGTTAGTTAAGCGTGAGGTTTAAGTAAAAGGAAAACGAGTTCCCACTTTGTTTTACTTAGTTGTTTAAATATGTGTGTGAAAAAGTTTACATTGTTATTAATAACAAGTTTTAGTCACGTAATTAAAACAAGAGTTACCGACATTGCTTGTAGAGTAAGCAAACTGAATGTGAATAAGCAAACTGAAACAGTGGGCTGGCGGTGGCCATGTCTGTCGAAGGACCGATGGCCGGTGACGGTGTAACGAGTCCTGGACTGGAGACCGCGTATGTGTAGAGTGGGACGCCCCCAGCTAGATGGATGACCTTCTTTAGGTTAACCAGCCACCTGGCTGGGGTAGAGTGGAAGGCGGAGAACAGGATGTTGTGGCGCAGTCTGGAAAACGCTTATGTCCAGCAGTAGACTGCGATAGACTGGGTTGATTGATTGATTAAATTAAAACAAAGTGAAACCCAAAAAGGAGCACGTATCACGATGCACAGCAGGGAAGAAGCGACTTAGGAGTTGAAGTATTCTTACACAGCGCTTCTGAAATATGTATCTCTGTCGTTGTCTCGTTAAAATACCTATCTCATTTAATCAGTTTCTATGTAACGTCGCATATAACAACAATTCCATACATTAGAAAGTGTTATCTTCTGTTATTATCATGCCTTAACCGGAATAAAAAAAAATTACAAAATTACATTACCTAATAAGACTTAACTAAACACCCTCAAGCGTATAACCATCAAACTTTCTCATTAACACAACAAAAGAATAACAAAACTCCGGCAACCCTAAAAATCATTAGCAAACTAGTTTAATAACAAAAGCAACAGTCCGGAGTCGAGACCTCTAACTTGGCAAAGTAAATAAATCAGAACTTGGCTCACACCACTACCGAGCACCCTCAGAACTATAATGCACATAGATAAGCCGAGGTGGTCATTATTGTGGTTAAATAACTTTTTCTACCGACAAATTACCGGTAGTGCGGAACTAGGAAAAAAATTGCACTGGTTCGTTGTGGTAGGAACCATTTCCTAGAGTTCTAATTTCAAAAAAAATAAAACAGCTGATATTCTTTTATTATTCTTTTTTTCTTTGTGAAGTGCCTACTAAAACGTTATAATACATCTACCTATATACATTTGCGTGGTTTTGGAGACGAACTTTATTAAAGATTTTATTTACCTATGTGAGTTTTTGATGCAAGTGTCCAAGTCCAGTGCTGGATAAGTTTTCATAGCTGGATAAGAGGAGTCTTATCCAGCTATGAAAACTTACCCAGCACTGGACTTCGACTTAACCAACTATGTCGGTATCAATAATTATATTATAGGTCTAATTATGCTCACTGCCAGCGTCTGTGAACCCTGCCACATATAACCTACTTTCAAAGCAAGAGTGAACAAGCACTTTTTGGGCACTCTCGTTTCCATCAGGCGTGGTTGAAGTCAAGAGCAGGCCCATGAAATAATACTTAGTTCGAAATTAGTAGAAACGCGTAAAAATCGCCCCCTATTGCATAGGATGTAAACATAACTGGCGAAACGTGGATTCACTATAGGTACAACTCTATTACTACTACAGCCTTACCCTTAGAGGAATCCAGACATTTAGTTATGTTACATTCCACAAAATTCTCTCGCCTTTTCTCACAAACAGTCACCAATACAAGCCTCAAACCGAAAATTAACCAACAAAAATCGATACGCAGTCCGATATTGATAATATTACGGACGATCATATTTCATGATCACTTGATTGATTTACAACGGTCGAGATGCTTGCTTTCCAATTCGATTTATTGTTTGCGGTCGCTGGTAAATAATGTTCAGATGTAAAGTGGCAAGAAGTGACACTTGAAAGTTGAAATGCAAATAACGTTTATTTGATTTGTGTTTGTTGTTCAATCACTTAGAAATTTTGTTTATAACTGAAGCAAACTTCATCTATCTTCTCAGGCCTCGGTGTTTTATACAAGTAGTTGTAAAAAGATTGGTCTTTGGTAGCTTTGGACAGAGAAGGAGAGAATCCACTTTGCCCAACAGTAGGACAATAACGTCTAATAATAATTAAAAAAAAATTAAAGCGACTTCAAAAAGAAATGAACTAAAAATTATGAAATAGCTTTAATTTCGGAAGTCGGTGGCAAAAAACTAAAACTTAAAATCCAGGTCTCAAGACACCGACTTCCGACAAGACACCGACTTTACGTTTTTTTCGTAATTTTTAGTTTTAAGTAAAAAGTGGAATATTTGTTTGTATTATGTAGGTAATAGTTTTGTTGTAAATATTGCACTAGAATTTGACCAAGGTTTTGAGTTGTTTTGACACTACACCCGTAGTTCATATCAATAAGCCAGGCCGTCACACTTACACGTATTAATCCATATCTTGAAAATGGCTGAATTGATTTCGATGAAACTTGAACTGTTCCCTAAGTTGAAGTAAATGTAAGCCAATAAAAGAAATAGTCTCGATCCGATTAATAGTTGCGGAGAAATGCCTGGACAAACATACATACATAATACGTCTATAAAATTTTGTATATTTGTTTGAAAGCCCTAATAGATTGTCATATGTGAATATAATACAATTCCAATAATATTACATACATACGTGTCAAATTGATAACCTCCTTTTTTTTTTGAAGTCGGTAAAAAAACTCTAAATTAACAAAACTAAGTAAGTAAGGAAATTGTTTATAAACTTGAGCTTTAGGCAGAGTCAAAAGAACATTATATTACATTGAAAGTTTTATGAATTACGACGTAAGTTCAAACGGTTGATTAACTTGATATAAAATAAATATAAAAAATGGACACTCTTTATCTTTATATTGCGTGTGACGGCTACCAATATATCCAAGTCGAGACAGGTACAAAAAACATTCGGTTTGGCACTTCGAGCAGGTTTCTTTTTTGTCTACACAATTAATCAGTTTTATACGTGGCTGCGTATTTGTTCGAAACGTTCAAATTAATCTTTCGAAAGAATCCACAATATTTGATTGATTTGGTGGCCAGATTGTAAGATAAATAAGAAAATAAATAAATCTTATAATTATTTATAAAAAATGCCAAATGTAATGTAATTACTTAATGACATTTGTTCGTTTTGTAATTTTATATTTTATAAACAAGGACTTAATAGTAGCGATTAAATCCGTTACTATGGATTTTATCGTGTATTTTGCTACCCATAATTTATAAGCTTTAGCTATACTATGTTGTAGGATCATTGGATTATCGAATCGTTTTTTCTGAGATCCTTTTTCTTTCATACCTTTTATCCTTTAAATCTTTTATCTAAAATATGTATATCACAGTCGCGTAGGCAGTCGATCTCTTCCAGTAACGCATGCATTTACATCCAAGTAAACTATTAAATGATTCCAATCGCTCGGGGCATGCGAGTGGAGCTATCAATGCTGGCTACCTCAGGTCATCGGGTCAAGCTTGAATAAAAGGTAGCCTGGTATGTGGCCATTTTTATTTCTCGTGTACTTTCACATAGGACAAAAAAAAACATTAACTTATTAGAATATATGATGTGGTCAACTGGACCCGCGGGTCCAAAAGCGACCGGGTCCAGCTAACCGAAGACTCGTCCCCGATGTTGAATGATAAACCATTGTATTGAACTATAAAGAGTCATCATCAACTTTCTGCTCTTGTCGCTGTGTGATATTTACGGTTGAATGAAAAAAAAAGAAAATATATGGTGTGGAAATGCGTTCCTTGCGAAGCATGTGTGGTGCACTGTGAATAATAGGCTGAGGAATTGTGATAAGGCATATTTATAAGGCAGATGTGAGTGGAAACACCGTGGTGGGACGCCCTAGGAGGACAAACTATACATAAAGTGACCGTTCTTCAGAAAGATCAGGTGCGTATTACTCGCAACCGGCATGCGTGTATGACCAGATGTATCACGTAAACGAGGCAAAAGGGGTATGTTAAGATCGTTGCAGGTGGCGTTCTATGGTTACTGCCTACCCTTATAGAAAGAAGGCGTGATTTTACGTGCATGTGTATTTTTCTAAATAAAAACTGTTCAGCGTCCCTGAAATTACAGGGGTAAGGTGTTTAAATGTGAGTCCTTCTCAAATTAACAAAACCCAGTACAAATACACACAAAAGCAAGGAATAATGTTACTCGGACATGAAATTAAATGACTTTTTCCTGTCATTTAATACGGAGTAATAAAGCCGTCGTCAAATATGCATCCATCACAGCAAATCATCTGTGCAACGTTGACGATCGTCCATTATTTATTTGGCAACGATCATCATCATTATGTACGGAAACCTTGGAAAATGTGAAAGGTAAAGGCGACAAGCGAGTCTGTCAGAAGTTAATGTTTGGAAGATTATCTAAATAATTTATCGTTAGGTGACTATATTACCCAAAAATTCCTATCAATCCGCACTGTGACCGCGTGGTGGGTTTTAACCCACTTCCATTGAGATCAGAGCCGTGTCCCTGTGTGGTAAATTATGTCTTGACCCATACTGCCCCACATGCTGGGCAAAGATCTCCTCTCCATTATTTCTACTTCTTATGTTCGCTGTCGTTTATCGAATCTTCCAAGAAGCGGACTAGATACATCTCAACATTTTCTTCTGGGTCTAAATCTCGTAATATGTCAACTAAGTGGGTGATTGGTTTTTTTTTTAATATAAAAAAAAAAACTGTCAGTGTCAATGGCAGCTTTTTACAAAGTGACTCAACCCCCGTTTTTTGTATATAATCGTCAGGCGTCAAAGAAAAAATAATAAAGATACCAAAATAGCGGCATGCGGTAATAACAACACCCAAACATTACCAATTCTAATGATGTGATCACGTGAGCGCCGTGTCCACATCCGTTACTCGCGGTTGCCTCTCCCTTGCACCGAAAGAGAAGTGCGGACTGCGCCCAATTACATCGAAACGCGTTGTTCCCTACCATAATTTGTCCGAAGATCATAGTAATTTAGCATTTCGTAATATTCCATTATAAGTAGCATCCGGGTGACGAATAAATTGTAGACGGTCAAATTGATGGCGGACAAAAACTGCACTCTTGGAAGGTATTCGGGTAATTTAAATGCATGGGAATCGATTTTGTACTGAATACGGTGAAGGGTAATTAAGTAGTGTGAATTGCATGCGGTTGCATACCAATTAATTTTTAGACTTAGTATTAGGTGGGAGATTGTTTTGTCAGAATCCTGACAAAAACTGCAAGGATAATCGAGTTCATTTTCTGTTTGTGCAATAGAATGTCAGTTCGGCAATCATAGGACATAGACAGACGTTATTATATGATTGAAGTTTCGCCAACAACAAATTCAAACCCATCTCATCACACATTTTTTTGGGGCAAACCTTCCATATTGAAAAAAAATGGGTGCAAGCCAAAATAGTTTTACTCTTCGAACTATTCCGAAATACCACCATAAAAAGGGCATGAATGATTAAAGTGCGCACATGTACGAGTACATACGTATACATCAGTGTATGTCAGAGGGCACGTCATAATCCACCCAAGCACAAAGATTAACATTTAAACAAGTTTTATGTAAATCATACTGGATAAAACCAGTTTCATTTTTGTGATCGCTCGCTTGGAAATGCTTGCTTTCTTTGAAATTGCATCATTCTTTAGATTAGTTTCTACTGAAGGTTTCTTAATTTCGTGTTATATTTGAGTGAAGTACTATGTAGATTAAATCCAGAAAATGGAATAGCTCGTCTAATATGAAAAGATGTAATATGATTATATTAATGAAATATGAATTACATTTTGATTTTAATGAAAAAGCTCTCTTAAAAGACGTTTGGTCACTCTGCTCTATGCAAAACAATGATTCATAAAAAAGAGGCGTCAACTCACTTGTCGGAAAACGTGATTCGAATTGATTTAAAAAACAGCCAATCACAGCGCGTTAAAATGACAGTTACAGTATCAACCAATGAGACGAACACGCAAAAAGCAGTAGCAATTCTATGAGAATTAACATTCGAATACCTACATTGACTTTGGATGCCGTTAAGCGACCTTGAAACGCCCGGAACGTGCCTTTTCGGCTAATAAATTAGTGGCTAGCCTCGGTCCCGGTGACGTATAGATTCTCATGTTGAGTAGTAAATTACGATAGTATCATTACGTGATGTGATTGCGTGTATCGATGGATGGAAATATTTTTATCATGTGAAGAGAGAAATAAAAGTCCTAAGATTTGATTTTTTCAATGTAATATTCCTAGGTAATTATAATTCATGTAAAATTCCATTGATTTCTTTACTTAAAACTAGTACTACTGTCTACAGCTCTCTATTTATTGTCCTATCGCAGGTACGCTAGAAGAGATTTTTTATGAAATAAGCATCACCTTTGTACCTATTTTTCTGTTCTGTTTTTTTTCTTGTCTATTTACATATGTGTGAACATAAATGGTAAAATAAAAATAAATAAATAGAATAAAATACAAGTTTATTGAGAACGCCAAACAGCCACAGAAATAAAACATATTATTACGTCTTAATTAAGTTATCCAATAAACATCTCATATAGCCCGAAAGCCGATCAAAACTGCGGTCATCACTAATAATAAACAAATTACTCTCTTCGGAGTATTCTAATGTAATAGCCTAGTCTTATAGCGCCCCATAAGTTTTACGAGACCAATATTAAAGGTATTTGAACCAATTAGCGAGCTATGCAGTCACCACCCCCTCTATATAACCCCGCCTTATTCTTTGTTCAGTTCGAGAACTAAATAATGGAGTACAATTACTATTGTTTTTACCCTTTAGTAATATAACCCTTGATCAAAAAATCATGGCTGCATAAAAACCATTATGGTGGCTGACACAAATACATAAACAGTAGGTACTGTTAGTGTACTTTATGTATTTGTACATTATGTGGGTAGCTTTATGTTGATAAATATTTTGACATTCAGATTTTCCTAAATCAAAAGGAAAATAAGGCATCAATTCTGTATAATTGGTGCGTAATGTTTTGTTTCCGTAACCAAAACAAACCATAGCTGTCGAAGCTAAAGCGTGACGAGGAACTAGACAGCAGTTTAAGAGAAAGAAAATAATAAACACCAACATAAAAGAGTTTACTTCCATTTCCATCAATCTTCAAACGTATGCGTGAAAACATCATCCTTTTACCGCCGTGTAAAAACCTTACGGGACATGGAATAGAAAACGCCATTTGCAGCGCATCCGTAATCTACTATCGAGTTGCTATCGTATCCGTCGACTGACTGATTCGATTCCGCCGCGCGTTCTTTTTCGTGTGAAAATAACACGTCACTCAAATACAAACGATAATAAATTCAATTTTCTCTCACCCTAGCCGGCGAAATGACGGCCGGACAGGATTAAATCGTGTCCCATTCGCCTTTTGTTCGCCACATTTTCTCCGTACGTTTTTTTTTTTTCTAACCGTTTGTCTCTTTTTTGTAGGTATGTTTCCGACGCAGACGGAAGATCGGCTGTTTGCGGATAAAAAACATATTGCTAATGAAAAATGTTTTTGTATTGTATTTAGAATCAAAGCAGCCTTTGAATGTTTCGTTTTTTATAAGCACCTTAGCCTTTATTACAATTTCAATCTGCGTTACATTTTTATCTCTCATAAATTAATATGTAATGTTTTCTAATAAAAATTTAATGCCGTTTATTTATTGAGCGCTTGATCAATTTCCTCGGTATTGCGCTAACGCTAACACTGTTGCAGAACTAAAGTATTCGCAATAAGAGGCAAACGCGTCGTTTCTCAGAATTCATGATCGTGTTACCTCGCACTGCCGCCAATTAAACCACGTTCTACCCTCGTTTTGTTTTTATTGCACACACGATACGCGGATTGAGTCGGCATTAACTTACTCCGTCTGATAGGTATTTTAAAAGAATTTCTTTAATGTAAAATTCACATTTAAAGCTACTTTAGAGCTGTGGGATGATATCAGTATTAACAATAAAATTGGGATCTGAGTTTTGGTATTCGAAAGGCTTAATTATAAAATACTGTGGCGTTTTTATTTTTAATACTTACTGTAAATGCCCAAAAGAGGTTAACGCACTAAATAAATAATGAGCACACATAACCAAATTCTGTATATTAATTTAGATAGTAGCTTATCCACTGAAGGAAGGATTAAGGAAAATTTAGAAAATATTTGAAGGTAGAGAAAACAGTTTTACAATTTACCATTTCAGTTAGAAATACCCATTTGATTCAAACCGTGAACCTCCGGAGATTACAAAGCACGTTTTAAATCTTTTACGAAACATTCAATTCCCGAACCCACGTCTATGAAGATTTAATTTCAAAAATCGAATAATCCGAACCGACTTCGTGTACGTTCGGTACCCACACGAATATCGGGTTCCATAATAGCGTTCCGCAGAGAAAATGTTTTATTGGCCTTGTCGCCTCTCCAGCCAGCAATAAAGGGCAAGACTATCGCGGTGTATAAAACGCACCTTTATTATTTCTTTGTTTTGCATTGGATTGTTCGACTTCGCGTTTGCCGTATCGACAATCGGATTATGAACGCAACCACAGTCGCAATGTCGAGCCACCATTTTCATATCGCCCTGTGCAAACCTGTCGATTTGATGTTTATCTGTAAATTGAGGGCAATTTCACTATCATTAATTGGTCGACTTTTACGTTATTAAATTTGGCCTGTATGTTGCGGTGCTATAAACTTTTTAGTTAAATTTATTCGATTACGTGTGCAAGCTACAGTGTCCCATAATCTAAAGTTACATCCAATAAATCGATAAGCCGTTTTTGACAAAAGGTAACGGTACCCGATATGCGTCCAATAACAAAATTAAGGTTACAAAAAATGCGTGCTCCATTCACTGAATCGGCAATTTGCATGCGTAACATGCAGCCGTAACTACCAGGCTCCGGCCCGAATTATCCAGAATAAGGTGCAATAAAATTTTTATTTTTCGTTATTTAGGTAATGTTCAGTCACGAAATTCACTAGACAGTATATGAATTTAAAGGAAACTGCGGCATTCTGCAACTAATAGGTATTCATGTTTTATTATTACCCATGTGTCTGGTATTTTATATTAATTTTATCCCAGCTGGTTTATAGAAAAGTAATTTAGTGCTTTGATGAGTTTTCTATAAGAAAACACGGTTTATTATTTCTATATTTTTTTAGTTTTCATTATCGACTTCAGCATCCATCTCGAATTGCAGGAAAACTGGATTTATAATGAGTGGGATTTATTTTAAAAAAAAACACGTAAGTAGCTTAGTTGAGAACTTATAATGGAAATATAACATTCTAATAAAAATATTCTTTATTGCGCGTACAATTATAAAATACAAAACAAACTTTTTATCTGAGTAACACATACAAAAAAACAAATAGACAAAACACGATTTCTACATTTTAAGTGGCACCCTAAACGGTAATAGAATTTTAATAACTCCGACTTTTAGTCGCAAGCGGCATCGTTTCAAGTCTAATCGCGGGTAGCGGTCACCGCTAGCCACTGGAGCTTGGGAGTGCTCGTAGTGGGGAGCCAACTTGATACGTTGACAATTCAATACCTTGCATTAAAGATAAGGCTTATTACAAACTATCACATGACGTTTTGAACGACAGTGCACATAAAAATCTTTACGAGGGTTCGAATGGTAGGAAATATGGAAATCAAAGTGAAGTCGAGATTTAGAAGGTCATACAGCGTAACATCGTTTTATATTCGTCATGAAACATGCAATGTAACTCCGCTGCCTTGTGTACGTTAGCAACAATATTCGCCGAGCAAACATACCCGGAATTCACGTTAAATTGAATGCAATTGTAAAGCTTAGTCTGTACTTTGAGCAATCTATGTTACTCAAATTCTAGGTAATGTAGTATGTTTAGAGACAGAAAAGGAAAAATCGGTTTATTATTCAATTCGCACAAATTTACTCGCCCGAAGCGGGCGAATCGTCACTTTTAAACAATATTATTTTTTCTATAGGCGACTCGAAAAAATTGGAACATTTTGAATTTTATGCAATAAAGTAAGTAGGTAGGTATAGAAAAAAGGACAGTGGCACACAGAAGTGATAAGAGTTAAATATTATAAAACGTGTACTATTTATTTCATATAATAAACTACAAAATTATAGGTGAAAATTACGAAACATTATTTTGTTTCTTTTAAGGTAATTTACGTAAATTTACTTTTTATTTAAACGTCAAAAATAGTAAATAACAATTGACAATATGTATCATCTACATAAACCAGTATTAAAATGTCGAGTACCTACTGCAGTTCGTGTCACTACATTATTAATATTAACAAGAATGTCCATCGTCCAAGATAATGGGAATGCACATAATTGAAGAAAATAGCTGGGAAGAATGATGTAGTCTTCAGCAGTTTTAATTAAAGAACTATACATAGGAATTTTCTTAACTAGTTTTAATGCGTATAAATTGTAAAGCAGGTCTGTAAAGTCAGCTAACAAAATTTATAAGTTATTATAGAAGAGTCATCATTTACCTAGCCTTTTCCCAACTATGTTGGGGTCGGCTCCCAGTCTAACCGGATGCAGCTGAATACCAGAATTTTACATGGAGCGACTGCCTATCTGACCTCCGCAACCCAGTTATGCGATACCCCTTTGTAAGACTGGTTGGCAGACTTTCGGGCTTCTGACTACCCGTAACGACTGTCAAAGATCCACGAATGACAGCCGGGTCCAACGGCTTAACGTGCTTTCCGAGGCACGGAGTACAAGTGTACTCCGGGCCTCAGAAAGCACGTTAAGCCGTACAAGAGTACTAGAACCTAACTAGATATGCTTCGCTTATCAGCTTATGAAACTAACGGTCGAAGGTATTCTAGAACTCACTTTAAAAGTTTGAATTTCGAATTTCGACTCTAGTACAGGATGAATAAATAAAAAATCCTCCAGACCGAGTTTCGGTCATGGCGACCAATCTCAGCGAAGACCAGTGACAGTGCACAAGCGTATGCGCAGACACAGTTGCACTCTCTTCCCTCAGAGCCGTTCTGCACTACATCCGATCCGAATCCGCATTAAAGATCCAACTTCAATCCGATTCGGATCGGATGTAGTGCAGAACCGCTCTTACTCTCACTGTCCGAGTACAGGATAACACTGTCAGTTTCATACAAATAGACAGATGATGATGATGTGACGCATGATTTCCCCCAACATGTTTTTTTTTATTTTTTTTATGTTCTTTTTATGCGAAGTGTTTATCGCAAATAAACGTATTTTCTTTCTTCGTTTTTAATCCGATCCAGCCTGTCCCTAGCTAGACGCCCCGAGCGAAGCCTTAAGCCGAGGTCCGTACCCCACGGGGGTGCCCTTAGCGTGTAGTCGCTTTTTAAGCTCTGAATGGAGCCCTTTATTTATTGAGGCACCTACACGCAAGACTGATTACGCAGCCGACAACCTTTTAGACTGACCTGCAAGATGCGTTTTATAAAAAAAAAAGAACTTCGTTAGAGAATACGGCCTTAGTGAACAATTAGGAACTCGTCAGAATACAGCCGCGGAGAGTTCCTTCGACTATTCGACTGATACGATAATGCGTGCCAGTCTGACCTATGATTCCCGATTACTGACTGCACCGACTACATGCCATTGCAGCTCACTAAAGTCGCTAGAGCTATAAGATAACACGTAGAGGTGCGACTCGATGGCATGCGGCATAGCTTTAGCGAAACCTTCTACTTTGGTATACAGGGTGTAACGACGTGCAAACTGTTACCATGAATTCAGTTCATGATAGACCCACTAGCATTGAAATTCGTCGATTATTAAAAAAAGACAGCTGTTTCATACAAAAAGTACAATAACCACACCATCAAAATGTATGAAATTTCTATTTTCTACTAATGACCAACGAAAAATTTCAACGGCACTAGCGTTGAAATTTTTCAGTCTAGAACCATGTACTGAATTTATGTTAACAGTTTGCCAGTCGATGTAACACCCTGTATTCGACCCTTTAGTAAAAGTAAAAACCTGTTACGTATCACGCAATGGATCAAGTACGTACGTTGTGTGCGTGGCTTTATTTTGTAAAGTTAGATTTTAGTGGAAATAAGCTTTATCGGAGGTCTGTACTGGCTGGGTTTGAGTGCTAGGTACAAGTTTTTACTTTTATTCCTACCCACGAGATTTGAGTAAGGACGTGCTTCATTGTTACTAAAATATGTAGACAAAATAATAACAAAATAGTCCTGCTAACCGTATTTCGGCCATGACGGCCAATCTAATCGAAGCCTACTAGCCTTCGGCGCATGAGATATTATGGTGCACAAGTGTGTGCGCAGACACAGATGCACTCTCTCTTGCCGCAATAGGACGGCACGCCATGCGCCACGACCAGATAGAGAGAGCAGGCGCAGGACCCACGAAAACGAACGACGGACGGAGGGTCGAAATATGTACAGACCAGCGCATCAAGCTACTACATTCTGTCAAATTTCTTTAATAGATTTTCAACTTTATCGCTAAAGCATCAGGTTCAATGTTGATTGGGAAAATTTGACAGTTTCGGGTAGCTTGATGTGCTGGCGTCTGTACATTGGAAGAAAATGTTTATTTTCCGACATAAGTGTTTTTAGAATACTGACTACCTGGAATTTCTTTAAAATTTAGCTACGTCAATACAAATCTTATGAAACGTGACTTTTGATTTTCTCTAAAAATTCTTAGAAAGGATTCTTGTAATTATTTTTCTTATATTTGTGTTTCAACGAAGGATTTTTTTCTGATTCTTAATTAAACCCTCCTTTTGTTAAGTAGTGGTAAATAGTGTGTAGTAGATATGTAATTTTTTTTTAATAAAAATAATCTGACCATTAATTTCTTTTTCAGGTAAGCATGCCACAGAAGTCAAAAGCCTCTAACTCTCAATGAATATGGTAAGGCAAACGAATTCAAGCTCAACTCATACGTCCTTTGATGCTTCATTCTAATACGCGTGTAAGTATACAATGATGCGTGCTCCCTAGATGTGTCAGGAGGAATAATTGCCGCGTGCATTTAGTAAAGTGAAATGGTAACGAAGTGTGCTTGAAGGAAGCAGGATAATGAAAATGCATTATCATGGAAATTGTGGCCTCTTGTTGGTAGTTTTGACAACATGCTGATTCAGATGATTCAAATGCGGTTGAATTTTTCGACGCTATTTTTTAGTTTGTGTATAGTTTTAGTTAAGTTAGAATTTAATTTTGTTATTTTTACCTTGCAATCATTCTAAAATATTCTGTTTTCATCTCAATAAACTTCTAAGTTGATTTAAATTTATATTAAACTGACATCATAAATCATCAAAGTGCTGTACTATGGAAGAGCGGAGTCTTCTAACACAGGCATTGTTTGCTTAAAAGGAGGCTCCAAACACTATATCCCTTTTTGTAAACTGAAGCATTAATAAATTATTATTATTATTATTATATTATTATTATCATTCTATTGCAAAATTATATTTTAATAAAACGTAAATAAAATCAAAATTTTAAAACTTGAATAAGAAGCAATGTCTGCTTCTTATTCAAGTTTTAAATTTTAGAGACTGCTAAAAGCGTTAAGGCTGCCCATTTTATCTTTTGTAGTGTTGTTTTTTTATGTATTTTCTACAATAAAGTATAAATAAATAATTTAGATTTGAAGACAAGGCGAAGGCCAAACTGAAAAGCTTTTTAAAATGTTTTTACATTATATTTCATCAAATATCAAGTCACTATAACCAAAAACATCATCCGAAAACCGTAAAACGTTTCCAGTGTTTGTAAATCCACGGCCTTTGATTATACGCCGGAGGGAATGTCCTTTGAAGTCCACCGCTAGGTCGGTGGTCCACATTTACAGTTTCTTTTTGTTCTCACATCTCAGCTTCCGTCCATTCGCATTGTCCATTAAAGGATCATAGGCCATTATGCTAAGCAGTTTGTCGAACTCTATATTACTTTATTACATCATTATTTTGTTTGCGACCGTATTTTTATTAGACGGTATAAAAACGTATGAAGTTGTTTCTGGGGAGTGATGTTTGTTGTCAACATAGATTATGTTTGATTAAGGTCGATGTTAGCATATCAAATATTATGATAACAAGTGAAGGCGAGACTCTACTTTTAGTTACGTAAACAAGATTCATAAAATTCTGTGATTTATATTTTAAAACCACTTGGAGGAAAAACCGTAAACATAACAGTAATACAATTACAGAAAGCTTTTTCAATCATTTGTTTTGATCCGAAAATGGAAAAAAAAAATTTCCCGTGACTAGACTCACCATATGACGTGTGCCAGTAGCACATCAATTACAATTGCTAATCCAAACGCGGACTAAAACACGCAACAATGAAAAAACGTATACATTTTTAAATTTCAAATCCAATCTTTTCTGTATTCTCTTTGCATTGCTACCCACGTACGGGTTTGCTCCTGTAAAATATTAATAATACAATTCCGGTTCTATTTTCGTAGTCACTCACTGCTCTAAGAGGATTTCGCGGCAGTGAGACGTTTACAAGAGCCGTAACAATGTTATTCTTGCCTTGAAAAGCTCATACGGGAAGCCGACCGATCAATCATCGAATAGTGCGGTACGTTCGGGCGACGTGCCAACTGTCGATTCGTCGATCCGGACGCCGATATCGATAGGAATCGGAACTGATGTTCGTGTTGGTAAGTTTTTGTTGGTAATTATGATAGGAGGGAAACGATGTGGATATTTAATGATGGAAGTGTTTGTATACATAATTATAATTAGGTACATCTAAATGGTACAGGTATCGAAAGTGTCAAACAAAACAAAAGAAGCATCATAAAGAACTGAATCGTGAATTTTGAGAAAAGCATTTTGAAGAAAAGCATTCTGTTGTTATTAATGGGTGATGCGCCGCTGTCGATCGGGAAGGGATGTCACCTACAGACATCACTACATCTAAGCCCCTTTCCAGGGGGATTTAATCGGGATAATACATGTGTCGCATCTTATTACCAAACTGAGATTGTGGAAGGAGCAAACAAGCTGTAGGCCCTCTCTATTGCGAGTCAACATGATATCACTTACGGAACCTCTCCTCACAAAGTGTATTTGTATTGATGAGTTCTTTTTCATCTTTTAGTGTATCTACTTACGAAGAGCGGATTACATTGTTCACGAAATATCGATTCTTAATAACATATCGACTAACATTAATCGATTTGCTTCAATCATACTTATGTTTACCCTTCTATACTTCGTTCTAACGAAATGTTGTTATATGTAGTTAGTTTGAAAACACAGTTTGCGTATGATACTTATTTCAAATTATAATGTCAAGCTGTCAACGATTGTCGAATGACTATCGTCGTTAAATAAAATAAAAACATGCTTGATTTAACAGCTCTCTAGTGACAAATGTAATAAATTCCGTACTGGGAACTCGTAAAAAGTGTATCGTATATAGACGTCAGCGCCAGTCGACTTAATGTGACGTTGAATTTGTTCCTCTTAACTTTCTAATAAACATACTGAAATGACATAATAGTGATGCGACGATAGTGCACATGATTAGTATCAAAGTGGCACTGTGAGACTGAACTATAAATTTTTTGATGCATTTCTTATAATAAAATCTTTATATCTCTTTAAACTTTTACTATCCGGATTGACATGTGGCTGTTAATGGGTTAATTTGCTCAACTTGTTGATGTGAAGGGAAATGAGTTTTAATGTAATTGTTGTGATGAGTAAACGAGGCAAAAGGAGTATGTAAGGATCGTAGCAGGTGTCGTTCTGAAGTTGATGCCTACCCCTATGGGAAGAAGGCGTGAGTTTAAGCTGTGGTTTAAGTAGGTATGTATTCTGATTAATTTGGCACACCACTATTTGAAATGCTAATGGTAACTGCGTCATCTTAGTGGGTGGGTACATTTGAAGTTAATCTTTGGCCATAGGTATCAAGTAATATGAAGGAGTTAAACGTATCGCAAAGCAAGTCAGAAAATTGAACAACGCTTCTGCAAAATATCTATGAAGGTCGGTACTTCTAACTTATATCTTTTCTGTAGTTTAAACTTCTTTATTGATATCTTTTTATGTCGTTCTAGTTATGATTTCTTTAGATAAACTTTTCTGCCTCTTTTATTAATTGAATGTTGTTTGAACTTTTTTCGTAAATTTTCGCCATTTGCCAAGATATGAAAACATAACATAGTACATCTTAGAATTTTATTAACTTAGATCATAATTTTGTTTTCTCCAATTAATTTCAGTAAGTGTTCTAACGAAAGGAGTTATAAATAATAGCCATTATTAGGCCTTCGTAACGGCCTGTGTTCAGTAGAAATCTGTCATAATTTATAAATTTTATCATATTACTCCATTAATATTGAGTTATTTATAACCCCGTTGTGTTAAAATATTATTTATTAATGGCTAACGAATGTAATGGATGGCAGAAAAGGACACTTTATCTGCAAAGTGATTGGTTTAATCACCAACCTGATGGCTTGATATTTGATACTAATTAAAGTTTATTGGACCTTAAAATATTATAGATCCGTATTTTCTTAGAACAAAACTGAATACGCAATAATCCGTAAAGTGGTTTATTAAGTAGCTCTTATTTGTTCTGCAACAGTTTAGGGTCATATTTTCTTCAGTTTTAGAGGAGATAAAACTTGTTTTAGTGTTAATAAAAGTGACTGCCTTGCGGGATCCTTCTAGCCGTGGGTGTCACGTGAGGCAATCAAGGGATTATTACATGAATCACGACTGCAATGTATTGTAACGGAATAACTTTAAGTGTTGGTAGATGTTAGTAGTGAGTGCGGCACTATAATTTCTTTAAATTCTTTTAATCTTTAAATTGAACACCTCAAATTGCAGTCGCAAATCTTCATGGTCCTAGTGATTAAACCATTATCATTGCAAGATCATTTTACAACCTAATGCGTTTTAAATTACGGATATACAGGACTCAAACCAAGCGTTCAGAGAATTATTCGTTCGTATAATTGTAATAGCGCGTGTGAAGAATTCCTTAATTGATATAATAAATTAAATGGCTCAGTTAAGTCTTTCGGCTCTTTTATGATAACGTGTTAAGATTATGAGATTTATTAGAACACGGAAACTGTGTACTAATTGGCGTTTTATGAGGGCATGGACGTGTTTGTCTATTGTTTACATTCCGATATAGTTATTAGAAGGTTTATTCTGTTTTATTGGAACATACCGACGGATACGGGTATGTTTGAGATGTAGCTTGGTTGCATTGTGTTTTGAAATGCTGTAAAATTTTGGTTGATGTAAAGTCTTATGTGGTCAGATTTATTCTATGTATATTTTTGACCTCTATCTATCTCCTCCGCAATTATTTTCAACTGTGAATTCTCTCTTTCTGTTTTTTTTTCGGCGAGAGTCAGAGGGTTCGATTCATTCAAATGAACACTCAGCGTTTTGAAAATATCCCACCAATAGTTAAATATCCCATATTACTACTATCTGCGGTACGTTACCATAAAAAATATCCTTTTACCCACTTTGGCATGAATATTAGTCACCAAACATTCCCGTGGGAGTTTACCTACACTATTCAAGGTACTCGACCACTAGAATGTCTCTTGTTTTAAGTTTAGTTATTTTATGAAACTGTCGGTAAGTACTGGCTTTAAATTAAGTCGAGTATGACAGGTTTCCCTCGCGATTAGATAAACTAAGAGCTCCTTGACTCCTTTGTTGCATTGTATTATGTAAATTAAATATTTGTGTGGTTGATACAAGGGTTCTTGGACAATGAAGTACTATTTCGAAAACTACTTCTAAACATATTCCAAAGTTATATGTACATTAGTATACCGCTTATTTCTAAAGAGCTTGACCATAACCTTAGCTTCGTTATTTCAACGTAGAGACATCGCCCTGAAATAATGTCCATAATAATATTATATATGCGACGTCTTCGTTATTAATTAGTTATATCGAATCCTACAGCTGTTGTATGATTGTCACAGTCAATTAATTTTGAATTAATGCCACAGTGTACGCAGCAGTGACGCAAATATAATAGCCATTATTGCCATTCTGAAGACAAGCACAACTGCCACTATAAATAAGTCGAAAACCAAATTAGGATAGTCTACTGAGCATTCCGACAGCGAAATACTAAGCTGCATTACAATTTTCATCGCTCGAACAATCACACACGGCTTTGATTTACGTAGGTACCGTCTTATCTCAGATGAAAAGCCGACTTCTCTAAGATAAAAGGAATAAATCACGTGTCAGCCGACCGACTTACGCTGCACGAATCCTGAATCTTGCCGGGAAATACCTTCTCCCTTGAAGATTATCTACAACTTTATTTTGTTCCTTGTATTACTATCAATTTATTGTTCCTTATTGGACCACGGTTTTAGTGGGGTGTTTTGATGTGAGATTTCTATTTTCGTTACCTGTCTGATGTAGGTAATAAATTAATTAATGTTACAGCCGATTTATGTGCTGATTTACATGATGTTACAGTTTTCCTTGTTCAATTTTCCGTACCTAGTTGAGTCTGCTCGTTAAACACTTATCCATTAGGTACTCAAGGAAATGGTACCACATCTAAATAACCAGTTTTCACCTACAGTAATGAAGTTGTCATTGCGTTCGGAAGTATATAAGTAAAGGGCGGTAGGGCAGCCGGTCATTAGCGACCCAACACTCAGGACCGATAAGATAAGCCAAGTTCGGCCCCTTTACTCCTTATCGTCATGTCAAAATATTTTATGTGCCGCGATTAGTAGCTGGACAAAAAACTGTAGGAGCAATTATTATGATTGTTTAGTAGTGTGGGAAGCTTGTTCTGAGAATTGTGACTCCGGCTTTATAAGGAGACGGTTTCCATTTAAAGGTGAGGGCAGTTGTCCTTCAGTGTGATCCCTTACTTAGCGTGGTTTTTGTGCGATATAATGCTGTTATGATGGCCGCTTCACCGTATTTGAACGTCGACTTCGTATGAGGATCAAAGAGAATATTTATGGTGGTAAATATATTTTAGTAACATATTGTAAGGTTTTAACTTCACTGTAAATAGCATGATCTTTTGTTCTTCATTCACAATTTGAATGAAAATGGCCGAAGCCATACTCGAAGAAACTCGATGGCGAAGAAATTTTCGTAATACTCGTGGAAAAGCTTCATAAAGCTGCTTTCCAGTGCTTACCAATATAGGTCATTTTATCAGTGAAATTGCGTACAACATATTGTATATGAAAATCTATGATAGCGATGTCTTAAAAAGGTTTTTGATACGCCTAAAAACTTATGAATAAAGCGTAGGAATTTCAGTCATAACCGTTGCCTTCTTTTGCAAAGTAACCTCGCCTATTCACTTGGACGTAAAAATGTTGAGCAGCATTTTTAAGCCTCTCAACACGCAAAGAAAGTAATGCTCATAATGTAGGTATAACGCCTTTTCTATTTTCAAGCTAAGCCTGTTAGAAATTCATTCCAGAATATAAGTGCTCTTTTTTTCCTTATACTTTACATATTTAGTGACGAAGTGCTTAAAGATATTATAGGGTTTTCTTTTTTACTTGAACATCAAATATTGCTACTTACTACCGGATGGCTATTAATAGTGCGTTGCTGATACTGCTGAATGGAGTTGGTATCGTTACTTTTGAGCTGCGTATGTTGAATATTAAACAAAGCTAACATGTGAACATGCGAACTACGGGACATATTAACATCACACAAAATCCTGCATCTCGCAAGCAGTGTTTACTGCGCAACTAGCATATAATGGCTCCTGAAATACAGGTACCCTAACCAAGCTCTGGAGCCAGGGTCTAAATTATTTTTCTGTAACCTGTTTTTATGGCAATAAAGAAAAGAAATTATTATATAATACAACGGCCCGATATGAATCATCGGGCAGTTACCCGCCAGACACAACACCCGTCTTGTCGGAGGATCCTTCCTTTTCTATGGAGTATGAGTGAACTTTACACCCTGTTCCTCGTACCTCTATACACCTATTATAAATGGGTATGTTAAGTCATTTCTGAAGTGAGCTTTATGTTACGTACTCTTTCTTGTTACCATTGCTATAGTTAGAAGTGTAATACAAACTAAAAAGTCTATATCTAGACCGGGTTCAAGAGCTAACAGTGTCATCATTGTTGTGGAATATTGATTCTGACAGTTCTTGAACGTGGTTTAGATGTGTGCTGATCGCGTTTAGTTTCGTTGGTAAAATCCGCCCTTATTGATCGAAAGTTATTCAGTGAAGCTAGTAAAGTTTGACAACCAGTGGGTAAAAAAAAACATTTGATGACCAACATGGGGGTGACAGTGACAGCTGCCATCCATTGTTTCATCTAAAATTTACCCAAATTAGACGTCATTTTGTTGCTTTTACATAATGAGGTTTTACTTAAGAAACACCTTTTGTAAGGGTGACTGGATATTTTTAAAATAACCTTTTATTTTTACTTTAATTGTGTTGCCAACGAAATATGAAAATTGCTTTTTAAAATTTAATGTGGACTGCAAAGTTTTCGAATAAACTTGGGGAGATTTAAATAGTTGAGAAGTTATTCAGTTGAAGTTTATGAGGCCAGTATTTATAAATACTTAAATTACTTCTTTGACGATTTCGTCGAGACTTACTTGAAATTTTATGCCTTTTTGATGGATATTAGATTAATAGCATTTGGCCTTTTGACTTTGCGAAAATCAAAAATAATTTCATTTCAATAATTGTTTTTTATAATTAGAATTAGAATTATTATCTTATGCCAAATTATAGCGTTACAAGACTATAATAAGCTAACGCCGTAATCTCACCACTCTACTAATAATATCGTAAGCAATCTACATTATAATGTCAAAAGTTAATGTCAAAAGCACTACCACGCAGACGTCGAATAACAAGTTTACGTATTCGTAGTACGACACGTACCACTAAGTACGCCATTACGTAGCATTTCCGACAGTAAATTGCGTATCGATGTTACCGCACTATGTGATTTCACGGTGGAGCGTGTTAATTTTGCCAATATTACCGTCGTTATATGTGAACATCGAGGGAACATACGGGTTATTTCCTGCGTAGCATATGCTCTGATTGAACCCTATTTTGAATTAATTTTATAGAATGCGTGAACAAGCTAATTTCTGGATTATATATCTGGATATAATCTGTAACATCATTGACTTTTTTAAACTTGACCAGCTAAATTTGGAAAGGTTAAAAGGAGACAATTATCAATGTGTTCGGGTTACAAATCTAATGACAACAGGGACTTTATGTTTGTTTTAAATACCCGGTAACAACTAATGCAAAACAAATTATGTATTCAAAACCTTGTAAAATATTTTAAAAGAGTAACGGTGGAGTTTCTTGCCCATTCTTTTCCATACGAACACTACCTTTTGGAAGGGGCGACTAGAATCAATTAAGTTTTTCGTCGTCTGTCTCCAAAACTCATCACCAGATCTTTACGAAATTGAAATGGGGAATAGAACAAAATATAAATTTTGAAAATCCGTCTATTTACGATAGAGTTATGCCCGAACATACACAAAAAAAAATTGAAACATCCGAATTGAGAACCTTCTTTTTAGAAGTCGGCTAAACAGTGCCTTTTACGTGCCTATTTCTTTGTCTTTGTGACTTTGACTTTGAAAAGAGTTGGCTGGCAGAGATAAAGGTAAAACCTTAGGAGGGCTTAGATTTCTCTTTACGTATTTGGCGTTTATCTATAAATTTATTTCTCACTAGCAGCGCCCCGCGGTTTCACCCGCATAAGTGTCGATCCCGTGGGAATATCGGGATAAAAACTATCCTAGGTCCTTCCCCGGGATGCAATATATCTCTCTGCCAAATTTTATCGAAATCCGTCTAGTGGTTTAGGCGCGAAAAGGTAACATACATACAGACAGAAAAAAAATATGTATTAGTAAAGATTGTATGTTTCACAATTTTAATTTTATTTATTTACTGTAAAGTGTTGGAAGTCAATTTCTAGGCTACAAAGTTGTGTCTATGTAAGCCCTGCATCTTAATAACCACTAACTCCCAAAATACAAACTTGACTTATTTTGGGTGTTGGTAGATCATCAATTACGTGCTGCTGTACAACCATCAAATACCTTATTAAATTGTACAGTACATAGAATAAGTTTTTGTTGTACTTTGAGAGCGACAAAAATTATTATTATTAAATTTTACATAGAATAGAATACTCTTTGTACATAACTCAGGACCATGGGGTCCCGGTCCTTTGGAATGCGTACGAGGGGCCGAAGCCAACTCACAGAGGCCCCTTAGGAAATTTACGACGACGATTATCCCTGTATGCATTATGCCAGTGCACCCAAGGATAACCCCCGGTTGGTGTAGGACTATTGCAGGATATGGAAAAATAAAAAGTTGGACTATGGGTTTAGGTGGCTAAAGTGGACTGGTTACCAAGAACTATGGAAGAACTATTACCCCTGCCTGATCAATGTTTTACATATACACGGATAAAATGGCAGGGGGTGACTTACACACTCAATAATGGGCCCCCGGAAACGATCGCTAGCACATAATGACGTAGCGACAAGGGGGTAACATGTCCTGAGGTGCTTATGAGGAGTGGAGAGGTATTCCACGGCTATCAAGACAATCCCGGAAATACGGTCAAGATCCCTACCAGCATCTTACTGGAATAGGTACTTCCTTCCTCCGAGCACGTTTACTCTTGCGAATCTGCACTCAAGCCCGCCAATAAAGGCAAAAATGAGGTGGGAGCTCTGTTCCTCGTCATTGTTCACTCTAGCCGGCCAATAAAGGAAAGTCAAAGGTGATCGGAACAAGACTTCTCCCAGGTGATAGGTGATAGGGTTCGTGGGGTCGCTACTACCCAACAGCTCGCCACATGCTGCCGTGCGGGTTTCTGTATCTGTCTTGGTCTGGCTCCTCACCTTAGACCTGTTCCGGCAAAGTAAACTTTTCCGGCAAAGGCCTAGAGTTTGGAGCGCGCAAGCCACACCACGACGTCAACGTAGAGATACGGCGATGGGGTTATTAAATGTACTATTATTATTATTATTAGTACGCAAAATACGCGCATTGACATGGAGTTGCGGCCACCAGCCCATATTACCTATTAACCTATTATTATTATCGGTTAGTGTATCGAGGCGTTTTTTTTTCGAAAGTACACACTAATACAAACACGTTAGAAAACATCGTCAAGATTTAAACATTAAAAATCATTAATCATCATCATTCTTCTGCCATTAACCCAATTTATTTGGGGTCGGCGCAACATGTCATTTTCTTCCATACTTCCAAACAAAAAATCATTATAAAATTTAAATAGCGTTGGTGTCTACTTAATAATGAAAAATCAAAAGCTCCAAAAAAGCTGCGATGACATACACCTACAGCAATTACAGCTAGTCGATTCTGTAAAAAATCTCACCGTGAAAACTTAGGTGAAGTGAGTTTGTTTTTGCTAGGAATTGACACTATTGACAGCTCATTCCACGCTCACTTCACCTAAGTTTTCACGGTGAGATGGTTACAGAATCGCAATGCTGTTATTACACCCATCCATCGTCAACTGTCCAACAGAAATGCAAACCCATAATTTCCTAAAGTGCGCATTTAGGAGCACATGAGCAACATAAATTTGATCAAACAAATAGCTCGTTAGGTACTGTGACGTCACGGCGTGCCACCAGCTGCCCATTCATTGTCATTTACTTTGATGCTCTATTGATCCTGGTAGGCACGCTGGCTTATTAATATACTACAAGCCATAAACTTGTGGCGCGAATATTCAGCGTATTTCTTTGGGAAAATGCACAGAGTGATGATATGGCCGTAAAACCCGTTTACAGTCGGCTGACTTTAGCTCTGGTTAAACCAAATTGTTCATGATGTAAACTGCTCTAAATATGGTAGATGTAGATGTGACAGTTAACTGGAAGCTAACTAATGTTAGGTCCACAATTCTATGAATCAGCCTCCGCTCTAGATTCATGTTGGTGACACGCAACGGAGACTTGATAGCTGAAATTGTACAATGTGGACCTGACACAGCGAGAATGTTTCCAATACGTACCAGCTTCTGAAATAATAGCTGTGCCAGAAAATTCGTATTTCTGCCTCGTAAAGGTCGTAATCCTAACTATTAAGGGGACTTATACAAAGAGGAATCAGGCTTTACTTTGATATGTAACATTAAAGCTTTGTTATTTTACTTGCTAACATAAATCATTCGCTAGGATCATGAGTATCAGCTGTTTCCTCATTTTAGTTTAAATATCTCCTTAACATTATTTTCAGTCTTCAATAAGATGGAACTTATGAGTAGAAGGTCGTGATTTCGAACCCTGCCTGGGTTCAAAATCACGACATTCAACTCGTGAATTTAATTTCATCACCACTACTCTCAAAACGGCGGAAGAAAACATCGTGAGGAAACCGGCACGTCCTTCAACGTGTAGCGGTATCTACAACGCGTCATACTGACGTCACGCAAAATCCTGCATCTCGCAAGCAGAGTTTACCGCGTAACTAGCATACATAAATCATAGGGCAGTTGCCCGCCAGACACAACACCCGTCTGGTCGGAGGATCCCCCCTTTTCTATAGAGTATGAGTGAAATTTACACCCTGTTCCTCATACCTTTATAAACAAAAAAAATCCAAGATTATGTTACATCCATCTACCCGCACTGGACCCGCGTGGTGGCTTATAGCCCATTCCCTCTCATAGAGAGGAGGCTTGTGTCCTAGCAGTGGGAACGTTATAAGCTGATTATGTATGTAGGTATGTTATGTAATAAGATGGAAAGAAATAACTAAGTACTACAACTCCCTGCACTCATTGCATCCAATTATAGGAACCAACTGCACGCTTGCTAATTTTCACTGCTCAGCGATCGTCTAATTTGTGATTACATTGCATTTTGACAGTAGACCCGCCCTCATACCCAAAATGACATGTAATCGCTTTGGTCCTCAATCTTGGACTATAACATGCGTAGAGTCCCGAACGCAGAACTATCCCTTTTGTTATAAGATCAAAGAGACACTTGGTACGCAGGGAAGCGACGTAATTGATGATGTCTTTTGTGCATTATTAAGCAACCGTACCTTATTTAATAGTAGTATTACGTGTGATAACTCATTAGTCAATGTTAGTCGAGCTGGTCTATTTTGGCGTGTTATGAATAAAGGATGATGTTGTATTTGTTGTTTCTGCCTCTGCAGTCATTTGTTTTGAATCACGGAAGAAGTCACCCGTAGCGACTGTAGCTTCAACTTTCTGTTGTTTCAAAGTGCATTCATTGTGTTTGCACATACTTATTCCTGTTCTTTATTATATTTATTTATTTACTCTTGGATACAAAATTATTTCGACCTGGAGTGCATACACATCAGCGACACGCATCAACGGCAGATGCAACTGCAGCCGTCCACACTCATCGACGGCGGCAGTCGCCTCTGCCAATGACAAGTATCGCTCGTGTGTATGAGCACTCAGTTCCGTGCTCGGTGTACTATGGCCATAAAATATATCATCACACTATCTAACCCTTCGGCATCCTCAGGCGTGACAGCTAATAGCCAAATTAAAGTTTTTACGCTCACAACACTAAGTAGCGTGAAAGCCACCTGCTGACTTGATTACCTAATTGCCCAACAAACACGCACAAAAAATGTGACATGAGAGGTCACGAGAATGATATAGTTATAGCTCAAAGTAATTACAGAGTGGGTCCTTTAGCGTGCTATGAAACTGGAATTTAACTATTAATCAGATCCTTCATTAAGCATAGAGTAATTACTGTGCTTAATGGATAATCTGATAACGTTTTACAACATACCTCATGAAAATCGGTAGGAAAATGCTGTTTGATGTTATAATATTGTAAGAAAAATATTCATATTCATTCACTCACACTTGTGCTTTTCTCCGGGACTGAAGAATTACTTAGGCCATTTCTATACATATAAAAATATTAAAATATCTGTTGCATATGAAAGTATATAACAAGTAAGTAGTATAAGTATGTATGTATAATATGTATTTATAAGTATGTACTTAAAACAAAACCACCTTTTTTTTATTTTCGTCTGTCTGTCTGTTTCTTCCGGCTAATCTCCAAAACAGCTGGACCGATTTTTACTGGCAGGTAGCTGATGTTATATGGAGTAACTTAGGTTTAATTTTATTTTAGAAAAATAATTATAAAAGACACATTAATGTTTGCCGACATCTACGCGAATAAATAGGCACAGCTACTATTACATTTACCTATATAATCAATATCTATGTTTTGCCAATCCAGTAATTTCTCAGCGTCATTGCTCTCAGAATCTCTAAGTCGTTACATCGTATCCCAAAACTCCGTAGAAGAGGTGCTACTCACTAAAACACACGTGTACGACACAATTACGTATCTCATCTAACAAGACATATATAGCCAGTGCAGCCACTCACGCACACGCTACACACGATGTCCGTACAACGCCACCGGCACGCGTTCCTCGACTCGAATGCATTTCGCATGCAAAGCGTGCCTTCACCCACGCCTGCGTCAGTTATTCAGAATCTCTAAGTTTAATGAAGGCTTTCGTGGTTGGTGCCGTGGGTTTCAGTGAATGATTGAGCTTATGCGTTCTACAGTTAACTTGTGGGTCGTAGTATCCGTTCGGGAATTGTCTATCGACAGATGGAGAATCGTGAACGGTTTCTAAAAGAGTGGCGAATTGGCGATTAAAATTATCATTGGTAAAAATTAAAAAAAAAAACTGCTGCTGTCTGTGGTAAAAAAGTTCTTAAAGCACATTGAATAATAATTTTCCAAAGCTTTTCAGTTTAATGGTGTTGCCATCTATAATTTATGTTATTTTATTTTTTTTATTAATTGACTAGCGATCCATCCGCCTCTGCTTCGCACGGTTTTTACGACTCGACTTCGACATTTCTTTATTTTACATAAGTGTTAGATACCTACCTACTGGAATAAATTCTCTAAATGATGATGAAACTCGCATAGAAATTCGTTGGTGACACAGAAACATGAAAAGCGACTATTTATAACATGTATAGATGTTTTCAGTGTGGTAAAGTGATAATTTTTCTGACATTAACACTTCTAAGTACCCTACGTCGATATTATAATATATATGGAAGCTTCTTTGTAAGTTCGTCATAATACATACCCACAATATTTTTTCAAGCCACGCAGCTTGGTACTCGTCGACCCTCCTGGTCGCTGTCAATTCAGCAATCGTTAGTTTATCACAACAACTTCCTTTGTATCTTTTGTTCACGCAATTTGCGTCACACGAGAGCTAATGAAGCTGTCTGGCGCGGTGTGGGGGACCAGGGTTTGGACAGTGGGTGAAATAACATCGGAATTGTACGAATTATTATTAACTACAACAGGATAACGATGTGCAAATAAAAGAAAAAGTTTATTTATTTACGAGCAGTTTGGAAAAAGTATGCCTAGTTAGTTGAGTCGATTCACAATTTCACATTCACCTTACAAAATATATTCAAAATTAATAACAACCGTTCAACAAAGTCAGTGTCATATAAAATACCAAGCTACTTTAGCAAACACATACATTAATCCTTCATAAACCGACAAAAAGAGGAAAAAGTAAAGTAAAAAACGTCAAACAAAGAAAAACTGAACAAAAATTATGCATGAAAAACACACAGTGCCGACAAAGACGTATTAATTTGCCACACTATGCAATTTTGCGCAAAAAAACTCAAAGCCATTATAAAAACACGGTTCTCACATACAGGGCTATGAATAGGTAACTACGGTTCGCAGTGGATACATCAAACGGATGAAACAAGCCCTTTAATTAAACGTCAGACATTAGGGAATTTAACATTCGATGTCCGTATTGAATTGATTCACTTAACATTGAATCGTTTCAAGGCATAAAAATTTAATTAGCCATCTACCTGACAAGTAATCCTTCTCTTTTTGACACTTGAGTAATGAGGGAGAGGTGAGAGGTTCGATAAATTCTTGGTAGCGGTAGGAAGCGGCGTCGAGGCGCATATCCGGCCTATTGTTTGGAGTACGGTCCTTGAACGTCTTTACTAATTAGTCAAAAGCGTAAGCGGTTGTGTGACGGTAATTACGCCATATTGTGGGGCTGTGAATGCTTTGTCACCCCGCATTGTTGTTAAACGTAATAATTATGACAAAGCTATGGTATTCGTGGGATAATGTCATGATCTATAACTTAATGTCGTAAGTACAGGGCTGGATTTCCTGTAAACATATTAACCGATTGAAAGAAAACATCGTGAGGAAACCGGCTTGTCCTAGAACCAAAAATTCGAAGACATGTGACCAGCGATTCGAAGAAATGCCAATCTGCGGCCTGCATTGTAGATTTCAGCCCAATACCTCTCGAAGAGAGAGAGCCTGTGGCCCAGCAGTGGGAAAATTATAGGCTGATTATATTATGTATATTAACCGATTAGACACCTCCTACACAAAATCCATCCATATTCTCCGAACAGTCTACGCAAATGGGTGCCTATTCTGAAAAGTGACAATCACGACTTGTTACGAGCAATATATGTTCGTCGTAACGCTTCTAAACGCTACCCACCCGAAGGAGACTAAGCGAAAAGATTATTTTCGCTTAGTCTCCTTCGGGTGGGTACAAGCGGCGGCTAAATGACGCGTGTAAGGCAACGCGAAGCAATTTGGCAGCAATTCCCGGGCCGGCTTAGTGCAATAAGACTTCACTATTTTCACGGAATATAATATTTGAGCAGGAACATTGATCCCCAAAAAGATCTTTTGTTATGGTCTAGATAGTTTCGTTCGTTTGCCAATATTTTGTTCAAGGAGATAGGATATTTATTTATTTTATTTTTTATTTATTTCAGACGACGCAATCCTATACATAAATACCTTGACCTAAACATACATATTATTATTATAAAACAGTACTTCACTAGCTAACTCTTGAGCAGTTCTGTGGTGCTTGTCCGCGGAAGCGACGGAACACCACGTCCTGCGGCCTGAAGTCTTCTTCCATGACGACGGGCAAATATCAATTCGGCATGCGCACCACGAACGCCAACGACGATCATCGCACTACGACGGCTCATGAACGATATGCTGCTTAGGACTCTTATATATAACCAATCTAAAACATCTTAGCTTAATATAACGCCATGGAAATTAATTGTTAAGCAAATTTCCAACCAACTTAAATCGTCCCTGTATTTAATTACAATATTGTCATTCTTTAAGAATTGTATGAAACAGCTATAGCACGGTCAATTCTTATGGGTGTCAATTTTGCTTAACATTTGATATCACTGACTGTACAGGGTTATTATTATAAATTGGCTTTACTTTACACACGTAACTGCAGCTCTATATAAGTTGATAGTGTTTTGGAAAATGTATAATTTAGTTGGTACAGAAACTCTCAGATATTTTTGTAAAAATATAATTTAAAAGAGTTTACATGGAGTTTCTTGCCCGGTCTTCTCCATAAGTACCTAGCTTCATATTCTCTGACTGACCGATTTCTTGACAGTTCAAAAGTGCCTGTAAATGGTTTAATTGAAATAAATGCTTTGAATTTGACTCCTAACAAGACTACTAAATGGATATTGATCACTGTACTCCTGTAGTGTCCTGTAAGTGACAGATCACTAGACCGTAACTCGAAGCACTATTAAGTAACATTTCCCTCGGTTGAGTCCGTAGAATCCCTTGGGACAAACAATTACACAATGCCTGTACAGTGTACATTCTATTTTTATTGCGTCCCCGAGCCATTAGCATAGGGAAATTAGCTAATGTGAGAATTAGGTTGGCAACTGTACCTAATTGAACGTTAATATTGAGTGCACAGGTGGTTATTTTGGACAGCCGATAAGTGGTAGCTGATAAAAATAAAGATGATACTGATGACATTTTTATCTTTTTTTGTACGAAAATTGAAAAAATAAACTGTAATTTACTGTTCCTATATAACTGTAAAATAATGCTGAAAATTTTAAACATTCAATTTGTATGTTTTTCATTTACGGCTGACAACATTAACGATAACATCCATGAAAACAACAAAATATATCTTCCCGTTTATCGTAAAACACTTTCAAAGTAAACAAAACATAATCCACGAACTAACTAAATTCAAGTCCGTTCTTCATCAATTTTATTTTCAATTGCCAAACTTCAGCGCGTAAAGTTCTAACACAAATCTTACTATTGTTTTCATAATATAATGTTGTAGCTTCACTGACTATTATTACGTAGTTACTTTTACAAAACAACTTAAAGATATTTGGCAAAGGTTTCGCTGAGTTTGGTTAACTGTAGCTCCTGAGGAGTAGCAATATTGAACTGTGCCAACAATTGTGTAATCAGTAGAAGTATATAGGGAAATGGACTGTCAATGTATTGAAATGGCAATGAAGTTATGAAGAAAATGTAAATGGTATCGGTCGCGAATGGGGTATCATTTGGTCCCACGCAGAAGATAGACTAACATTACTATGTAGCCAATGTTTCTTTGAATCGATCGACGCGGTTCAGAACTGAGGTAGTATGGAAATAAATAAGTGGTATAATGTATTTTTGCCTACTTGGGCAAAAAAAAACTTGGCAAGACTGGGACTTATTTGTATTATAAAAATAGTCTGAAGAATTAAGGCTCCTTCAACAGGCGCGACACGACACGCGACACAAAGACACCGCAAGTCGCGCAACGAGCGGTGCCTTTGTGTCCCGCGCGATTATATCGCGTGTCGCGCCTGTTTGTAGGAGCCTTTATTTAAGCTACTGAATACCTTAAATATTTGACTGTTATTTACACTCGTCCCTTTGAACAGATTCAATGTAGTTACTTTCTGTTGACTTGTGATACCGCTTGGAATTCAATATCCTTTGAGGGAAACTGTGCGCGAAAGTAAGATTACATCTGCACAATATGCTACTCACTTTCATAATTTAATTTTATGAATTTTTAACGTTCATATCTTTTTAGTTTTTGAGATAACAGCACCTTACACTGTAGTCGTTGAAACATAATTTTATGTTTAGTCAGTCGTCTTTTCTGGCTAAAAAGTTATTCCATACTTTATTAAACTTAATAGCCTAATCTGAAGGCCCTCACAATTTTCCAGACCCATAATTCAGTAGACATACCATTTACTTCCATTCCTAACCCCAGACATACCTCGTCGTAGCCACGAAACTATTTCAGTGGAACCTCAGCTTAAATAAAGTACAGAATAAACTAAGGTGTCTGCCAAGACTTGCTAAGGTCCTGAATATTGTAGGCAGGTGTGCTATCTCTTTCGCACGACCAATGGATATATTTCAATATTTTATGTGTCTAGCCGCCTTGTGGTTTCACTCCCTTTAGAAGCGTTTTGCTGTTCCATAGTAGAAGTTGTTGTAGAGGCTTTTATGGCCTTAGATTTTAAAGATAAACGTTTATTAGCCTGTTGGATGAACTAAATATCTAACTGATTTACATAAACATGAATTTAGAACTACTAAAAATACTGCATAATGTAGGTAACTTGCTGCAAAAAATACATAAACAAAATGGAGTGTTCGCAAAACAACTACCTATGTATTATCGCCCCAATGATTCCTTGTAACTTGGTTATTTTGTCAAACTAACTCATCCTAAAAAATAGATTTGGTACAACATTTTAAAGAATATTTAAAATAAAGAACTTCGTCTGACACAATATTTTCAATCTCAATGATCACTTCATTTCAAATAAAAACTATTTTATTGAAATAGATTACATAATAATCGACGTTGTAATCGTAAAAACATTGGGATTTCGAACATGTAGATGTGATAAAATGAGATTACTATCGTATTATAGACCGTTGTTGCATTATAGATGAATTATTTAAATTAAAACACATACATTTACAAATTTATTGATGTTACATTATTGTTGTAGTAAGAAATATGAATCGATTGATGTCATTTACAGATTGGAATCGATATTAATCCACTCGTTCATTGAGAGTGGATACGAGTAGGTACATTTGAAACTTTCATAGATTTATGTGAATTAGGAAATTTTTCAAGGCTCTGTCAGCGGATTCGCTCGCGTGGATGTCGAAAAATATCCCACGGGAACGTATTACCGGGGTTAAAAGTACCCTATGTGATAAACTATTTGTTTGCCAAATTGTATCCAAATCTGTTCAGCTGTTTTTGAGCCAATCAGGAACATACATCCAGACAAACGGACAAAAACTATAAAATCTATATTTTCGGCACAGACTCATTCCCCCCACACCTAGTAGTTCTTTATTTTCTTTTTAATGTTTAGTATTTTTGTTTCAAAAATATTCAACGTACCTACGTACTAGTTTTAACTTCGTTACTATTTTAAAGTAAATATAAATATACACCTACCAATATTTTTTCTGAACCTTTCTATTTATGACAAGTCTTTGAGATGTACAACTGAACTGAAGCTTAAAAGGAAATTATTATATTAATTGATAAGTTAACATTAAATCAATCTTACCACCTAATCTAGACAGGCGCTTTAATTTGTGTAAATTATGTCATCACCAGGGCTCTCAAAATGGCGAAGGAATACACCGTTAGGAAATCGGCATGTCCTAGAACCAAACCTTCGAAGACATTTGACATCTACCAACCCGCACTGGGCCTGCGTGGTGGATTACGGCCCACTCCCTCTCATTGAAAGGAGCCCTGTGTACCAGTAGTGGAAACATTATAGGATGATTATGTAATCAATCTTCTCTTCAGGCGATTATGGAAAAACTTTCCTTCTTTCTATCATGTTTTTTCAACTTATCAACTAATCAGTCCAATAACTTTTAAATCGACAACTAATGACTGCTTCACTTCATTTTCTACCACATAACATCTATCAACACGAAGTCTAAAGGCATCCATCATAGAAAGTGGCACGTAAAACAATTTTAACCCGCCGCTGTCTAGATTATTACAGTTGATAGTGAACTGTAATTATCAGTCGTACAATACAAACTGTAATTTACAGAGCTGTGTTACTGTAATAGGTTTAATATGTGTCAGTCTTTCTGTCAGTTTATTTGGTCCGTTGTAAATTGGTTATTTTATAATTCTATGTTCTATTTACTTTTTCATTAAAGAGCAGACGGTAAAATGACTAGTAATGATGTCTAGTAAATAAATTACGTTTTGTTAATCTTTTAATTCCAATTAGACATTCAAAAGTGCTTTGTTACTTTATTAAATGAAGTCTTCACAGTCTTTTAGATGTCGTGTAAAAGTCTTTTTATAGAGCGATGAGTTTAGAATCTTTGCCTACCTACCTACCATTAAACGACTGAGACTCAACTGTTCAAGCAAACATTCATCAATTTGATTTGGTAAATTCATTCCATTGACATATTGGAAAAATATGAGTAATGTTTATCCACAATCTGCATTGTGTTCACAGCAATAATTCCACGATCACATTATACGATGTGGTAACCATGATTATTAATTGGACCAAAATAAACACTCGTACCAATCTCCCCATTCACAAAACTGCACTCATCTTTCTAATCTTAATGGCTTTTTATTTTGACTTAATGCATTTCTAGATAACCACACACTTCAAATAGCGGTAATAACTCATAGTTTTCAAGTACTCCATCTAAACAAACCGCATAATACATCAAAGACAAAACTCATAAATATTTTAATTGCAAAACACTTGAGCTATTTGGTGACATCTGTAATTCCGTTTTGTTCTGGCACGTGAATCATAACACAATTTATTAGAATACAAAGTAGTAATAGTACATGAAAACTTGTACAAAGCAACTATACTAAACAAAGAAGACTGGAATGAACTGACTTATTTACAGTTTTTGATTGTCCTAAGGCTACATTAAGGCTCCTTCAAACAGGCGCGACACGCGATAAAATCGCGCGCGACACAAAGGCACCGCAAGTCGCGCAACGAGTGGTGCCTTTGTGTCGCGCGCGATTATATCGCGTGTCGCGGCTTTTTGTACGAGCCTTTACACAGTCGTTAAGCTAGAATAACGAAGCTTTCGAGAAATTTAAGCAACGTGGTTGTGGTTTTGTACTATCGTATTTTGAGGTTCCATCGCGAGGTCACGAACAGAGTTTCGTAATATGCGTGAGCGTAATCGTAAACATGAAAAGCGGTGCGCGTAAATAGCGTAAGCGGTAAGCGTAAATCTTTTGAGCGATCGTTAAGCATAACCGCGCTGTGGACGGCAATTTATCGATTGCATTACATCGCCCTACACTGCAACCGCAATGCTGTGGCCCCCAAGTTTAATTATTCACTTGCCACCTACATTTTTAATCACACCCCATGTTCGGGAATTTCACGTGTAGAGAACGTGGCTGAGCTGTCATGAAATAAAAACCAAAGATAGAATATGAGCGGACATTTTACCCACAGAAATAAGTTACGTTTGACGTTTCTGTCCCAGCAGTTAAAACAGTAATTACGAAAGAACCCGTCTAACGTTTCCCCGGGGCATTCTACTAAAACGTAATTTACGCCAGCCGAAATTCGAGGGGTATCTACAAAAAAGCGAGCCGTATCTACATGTCGCTTGCATTCGACGACGCGACTCATTTCTGAGAAGACAAATTACGGAATCCGTGGCAGTCGGCCGCGTAAAAAATGCAGCAATTAACTACCAGACGACGGTACCGGAATAACTATCACTATTTCGGGTGAACGATCATTTCGCTCGTTATTTTGGACTGTTTACGTTTTTTTGTCAACAAATGGTTTTAGGGTGGGAATATACAAATTATAACTAGCTGCTTCTATAAAACTTCAAAGACAAACTTGACAAGACTTTGTAGACAATGTTGGATCGTTACTTTATTCGAAAGAACTTCATTCAAAGCATGTTTAATTCTAGCTTCTTATTAATGTCTGAGTGTGCGAGCGTCTGTGAGAACTTAGCCAATATTAATGCAGTAGCTTCTCTAGCTCGAGGCGCATGCTCGTTTAAACCACAGAGATTTATGGTCCATAAGCCAGTCGAAAAATAAATCGTAAAAACGAGAGGCAGTTTGCACTTGCAATGCCAATAAAATAATAAAGCAATAAAAATATGTATTCAACTCAACGGGGCGCATGTTTCAACCGTGGAGAGGTTAAATTGCTTCCATTCTGGGCGATAATTGTCAGTTATTTTGTAATGGAAGTGTAAATTATGAAATGTGGTTTTAAGCGGTACGATTAATATAATCAAAGCAGTTTGAGGCGCTAATACCGCTTAGATAGCTGTTGTCAATTAATTATGAAGGCAAAATGCTGTGTAACATAATCAGTTATTTATCACCGGTGTGTCAGAGCAAGTCGTTTGTCAATGGTTTCACCCACGGCTCTACATACATCTTGGGCATTCGTCAACACAGTTACTTTTTAAATACATTATGAACCTTAGCCAACTCTGCATAAGGGATTTTATTGGAAAACCGCGGCTTATTAGTTGTTGTGATGACAACCTGAGATTACCAGCTTATCTGATTTCATCGTCTTGAAAGACTTATTTTTAACTTAAACAAACGTTGGTTATTTTAAAGCCGCCGACAGAAAGCTTTATAATCAAGCCATAAATGTACCCATGAACGTTCCGCAATTGCACCGCAGTGTCTAACTTATATAAAACATAGGAATGTAATGAGCGCATTAAATTTACAACGCAAATACATGGCTCCCAGCGCACGTTGGTTAAATCAAAAAGCCGCAGTCAATGCTCCTGTCTTCTTGTGCGACGAACAGAATGCAATCCATGCAGCGTCGGCTCCCACAATCAGGCCGGCAACCGCCAGACTAAAGAGAAGAATTCAAACAACGGCTTTTTGAGCGGCCCTTCACCATTCAAATTAGCTTAATGCGTTGAGCACAAAGCTTTGCGATAAGCGTGGAAACCGGGAAGCTGCTCGTTCCGACAGATCGCTTAGATATTTTTATCAAAACATTTCGGGATCGTGTCGAACTATTCTGAATTGACGGGCTATCGAATCGAATCGAAGTTTGGGAAGTGTCAATTGTGTGATTTCCTTTCATCATTAGGGGTTTTTGTGTGAAGAAAGAGTTGTGTCTTGAGTTCCGGCGCAGACAGCCGACTCAGTTGTGACGTATCTGAAAATAGACAACAGATGTAGGTATCGTTTGCAACCATTCGTCGTCGCACAACACGCGCGCTCGACCGTTGACAGATTGGACGTTTTATATTTAGAACATGGCATCCTTTATTTTGAACCGTTAATGAAATATAGTCTGCCGATTTTAATGTTTATTTTTGTTTGTTCAGCTGCTGTACCATGATTTGTCTCTCCATATTTGTCAACAAGCCAAGAAGTGTTTTTTTTTATGCAAACGACACGATTGAGAAAAAAATTGATGGAAATAAAGCTAAGATGACGATTTTATCAGTCTCATAAAAGATGACGGCGAAAAACGAGTTTCGACTTCCGCTGTCAATACTATCAATTTCAATATGTGTTTTCCATTGACAGTGTTTCGATGTTTGCGGTAAAATATACGAATGGGGAATATTTACGATCAAACGATTGAGTTTCTGTTGAATGTGTAGCATGCTTCCATTCGGCTGTCACTTTCTACCCACGTGTTATTCAAATGCTTTTGTTTATGCATTATGTGGTTTATGGACAACAGAATACGCCCGCGATTCTACAATAGCTTATCTTTTGTAAAATATTTCATAATGTCTATTGAATCCGTTGCCTTCTTCGCCCATATAATATTTTATGACTCAGCATTGTAGTACGTAACTCGTAATATTGGAACACTAGTATTATTGGATGCCACAAAACATATTAGAGGAATCCCGGTATTTGTGATTTTGATACCAGTAGCACGTATAACAAAAATATAAAAGCTGATTTCTTAAGTGTTATGTATGAATGTAATGTTCTTGTGTCATTGAAACATTATGCCCTTATAGACCTGATTTTTCAGTAGTCAGATAATATTTTTCTAAGGGCTGATATTTCCAACGCTAGATAATTTAATCTGAATAAAAAAATAACGAATAATTTTAAATTTTTCACAGTTCTTCCATACAAAAACTGTCAGACGTCAATTTTATTCGTATTACGTGTCGATTGAAAAATTAGCCCTAAGAGAAATAAATACTGTGGTATGACAGCTGTCGTAAAAAAAAATTGTCAAACTGTCATTATACATATTCTTCAGATATAAGTTATCTGACTATTGAAAAATCAGCATTCGATTGAATAAATAGAATTTCCAGTTTACAGTTGTCAATGTGCGTTGAATTAAACAGTACTTACAAGCGATTAAAATGACATTACATCTCATAAATTATGATAACGTGACCAAAATTATTTACCTACAGCAAAACATGGCTTTAGCTTACACCTTCAATGTATTAATAGATTGAATTGAGTTGTATCAACGCTTAAAATCCGGTATACACTTGATTTGTGTCTGGCAGAAATAGTTTCCAATTCAAGTGATATAAGATATTGATTCCATTTAGTATCTTTAAATGTAATTTTTATAGAACGTCTGATACCTACTTATGAAGAATAATTATAATAGGTAGGATACCGCATGGGAATGTTTATTTATCTACTAATAAAATTCTGATAACTAATCTAAAGTTAGAAAAAACCGGCCAATTGCGAGTCGGACTCGCACACGAAGGGTTTCGTACAAAAAGGCAAAAAACACAATTGTATGTATTTACGGAAACCCTCTTTAATTTTTTACTTTATTTAATTTTTATTATTTTTTGTTATACCAGCAATAGAAATACATACTCTGTGAAAATGTTAACTGTCTTCCTATTACGGTTCATGAGATTCAGCCCGCTTAACATACGGACAGGCGGACGGACAGCGGAATCTTAGAAGTAGTTTGAAGGGTTCCGTTGGCACCCTTTGGGAACCCTAAAAACTAGAAAAATCTTAGCGACGCTTTCTATTTATCTACGTAATTCTTTTATCCATCTCTATCTGATCTAACCAGCCGTATATATCACGCCGTAAGCCCCATGACTCATGGCACGTGATCCCTTGTTATTTCACAACTGTGTTATTATCCGATATTATCACCGTGGGCCAGCGTGGGCCATGTTTACCCATGCTCTATGCAAGTTCAACTGTTGAGGAAACCATACGTCATTGTCAATCTTCACTCGACCAATTAAATAAATAACCTCCGGTTTGTTAGTAAATTCTTTGGCTGTCACATCGAATTAATGCTTTCTTACTTCAAATTTCATCATGTTCTTTTGCTTCAATAAATATTATTCTGGTTTCTTCATCTGTGTTTATTTTGTAATTAATTTGATGTTTATCAGATTTGTTGGAACTAAAATGACCGGAACTTATTTTTTGTAGTTCTTAATATACATGAAGATTATGTTCTAAAATCTTTAAGGCTGAAATCATTAACTAATGCAGACTAGCTACATTACTACATAAGATAGGTACTTAAATACTGAATTAATATCCAACAAAAAATACAGAATAATTTTAAGTGTCGCTAGCACTTCAAATTCTCCTTTTCTCTGTATTAAAGCTTTCTCCCAATATCCAATTTAGACTAGAACAAACTTTACTCCCAAACTTAAACTTTATAAGAGAAGTCTCGTCGTCGTTTATGTTTCTTTTTAGAATATCAATATCTCGCAGAATATCTTGCTCAACGTAATATAATACAAGATGGGGCTGGCGTAGTATTTTATTATCTCGAGAATACTCCAGACACGCATCATCTATGACATCAAAACTCAATATCCGTTCGGTACATTTGTTATAGATTTCACATTTCCGTCTTGGCTAAAGTGCTTCGCTGTGCCATTTGCCACGATAAATATTTTGAAATACAACTCTTAAGTCGACTTTCCAATACTAGTTGGCATTAAATTTTACGAGTGTATGGTAGTCTTATTTCATGGGTTATTGTTTGGGTAATCTTCTAGTAATAGCATATCGTATTTTGCGCATACACTCTGCGCGCTGTTTAGAGATTGGGGAATTTCTAGTTTGCAGTTTCACTATCGATATACTCATTGCAAAAGCAATTATTTTCCTAATAGCTGTTTAACAGACATCCAATATTTGCAACGACATAAAATTAAATGTTTCACTAAATGGTTCTGCTTGAATTCTGAATACGTTTTGCAAATCCAAAATTTCAGATTTTGGAATCCTAAAATTTTGTGGTATTTTAGAGCTGCTGTCGATCTATGCCTGTCGAATGATGAAAAACCAACATTGACGTAACTGTCTAAAAGCTAAATTAATTGACAAAGCTAAATTGATTGACGAATTGAAGCAGTTTGTCAAATCTATTTTAGCATCTACTTAAAATTTTAATACGCTAGGGTTAGAATATTAATTGAATTCGGTTCACAAGTAAACTGATCGGAGTTTCGTCGTTTTTATTTTTTCATTTTCATAAGTGATGATAAAATTAACGTAACACTTTCCTGGAACTTTGTAACATTATTAAATAGGTAAGTTCACAAAAATTGCTAACAGGAAAATGTGTTCTTTACAGTTTGTGTCAAACTGCTTTCAATCTATTTTTTTCAATTTAATTTTAAAATTTTCCTGCTAGCAATTTTTGAGAACTTACTTACTTATTTCTAAGTACTTCTAAGTAATAAGGAGTTTTTTTACTTTTACTATATAGGTTGTCACTGAACTTTCACTTTCTCTTGTATGAAATCATTCTTCTATAACTCTTCATTTTATATTTTTTATAAGGGTTAACTTGGTCCGCCTGGACTTCTAATTTTCTCAAACAAACTTCACCACTATGTTTTACATACAATTCCTCGTTTTCCAGGTAGATCCTGGAAAACGAGGAATTGTTTGCTACTTTTTTGTCAAATATCATAACGATCGATTTGTGATGAGGTAACAAACAGACAAACAAACTCACTGTCGATCCTTTTATCTATAACATCAACCTGTGATTCACTCCACGTACATCTAGAAGCTTCTACACAAGAAAAGCATGAATGAATTCTGCCTATTCTGGCCACAAATTGAGGAGGGCAGGTGAATCTGTATATAAATCGTGTCAGCGTCGCATCGGCTCTGTGGCACGCGGAACCTCGTCTTATTGTGCTACCATTTGTTTTATTTAGCGGCAGACGGGACGCGTTATTATAGATTCGCCATCTTCGAAGTTCGAGCTCTGCTTGTTTGTGAATTGCAGATTTGGTTTGTGTTGCAATTAGAATAGGATAACATGGGTATACCTACTACTGATTACCTTTAACCGCTGGGTAGGTATCGGTATATGTACTATATTCAGTTCTGTATTTCCTTCTTCTATTTGACTTGTATTTTTGTTCCACTGCTTTGAAAAGACCTCTTCTGAAAGAGAGAAGAAACGAGTTTTGCGATTAGCTTCTTCGGGTTGTTTAAGTGTGATCAATAAGATTCTTTATTAATCAATAAGATTCGATATTATTCTGACGTAAGTCACATAACTCACAGGATAATAAATGTCTCTTTTGTCGATTATTCAAGGTAACGAAGACACATCGTTTTTCTTAATAGACGTCACTTGCAAACTTTTGCTTGAACGAAACGAGAAGTTTGAATCCCAAGAGTTTTGAGACGGGAACTCTCTCTTCCACTCATGTAGATGATACCCATGTATATGCAAGTAATTTAAAATTCACATGACAGCTATCAACTCAGATACTTTCTGTTGTTGAGAAAAAATATTAGGAAGGTGGTTTCTAGAATGGATTTTATTATATTCTGTAGAATAACAAATTACAGTCGGGAATATTTTCTCAGTTTATTCTAAGAAAGTATTTTGTGACAGTAATTTGTTTGCGGAAGTTCCTCAGTATATGGATAGGCGATAATAAATAAACCAGAACAGAATTGGTATTCCGCAACCAAATAAATTTTCATTCTTTTCACATTATTTCGCTGACTCTATTTCAGAAATTCTCATTCGTAATGCAAGTTAAGTAGCGCCACATAGTCCATTGTCTCGTATTTTGTGTTTTGTTCTCATCTTGCTTGCCGTGTAATGCTATTTTAGATCCGTGATATCTTAATTGTGTTTGCTATTCCAATACTAGCTACTATATACCTAAAGGAGCTTAGAAAATCTGTGTTGGAAATAAATGGCTTTAGACAGTTTCTTTTGCTGATGCCGTTAGTGGTAAATTGATTATTATTATATATGAAATGCGGCTACACTTAGTTTTAGCCGGGTACAATTAGGTGCAGCCGGCCACAAGCCGTTCGTGTGTACTTCGGGAGGCGACGTAGGATGCAAGAGCGAGCGAAGGGCACCCCAAGGTTAGGTTTGGTTAGGTTACTTTCGTGCTCGCGGCGGGACACCTGAGGGAGTCTCTGACCGAGGTGTGCAATTCTAGCATGCCTCGGGCCGGCCGACCGCTGCCCAATAGGGCGGTGTACTGGTGGTCGGCCGAGCTGGAGAGGCTTCGAGCGGCGTGCGTGGAAGCCAGAAGGGCCTATGCGCGGAGCCGGCGGCGGCGTCGACGAGACCTCGCCCACGAGGACCACCTCTATGAGGTGTACATAGAGGCAAAACTGGTCCTCGAGCGGGCCATCGCCGCCGCCAGGGACTCGGCGAGAGCGGAGATGCTGGAGGGTCTCGACAGAGATCCCTACGGGAGGCCATACAAGGCGGCGCGCAACAAGCTGCGCCCCTTTGGTCCCCCGGTGGCCGAGACCCTGGAGCCCTCATTCCTGGATGGGGTGGTTCAGTCCCTGTTCCCGTGCAGGGACAACTTCACCCCACCAGTGATGGATCCTCCGCGGGGGATAGCTCCGCCAGCCGAGGAGGAAGAGGAGGCCCCTCCTGTCACGGAGTCGGAACTCAGCGCGGCGATTGTGCATATCCGCGCCAAGAAGACGGCTCCGGGCCCCGACGGTGTCCCGGCGAGGGTGGTGGCAATTGCCGCCACTCAAATGGAGGAGCGTTTTCGGGACCTCTTTAGCGCATGTCTTGCGTCTGGGAGGTTCCCGAAACCGTGGAAGGTGGGACAGCTGTGCCTCCTTCGCAAGGAAGGCCGCCCCGCAGACTCGCCCTCGGCATACCGACCCATCGTCCTGCTCGATGAGGTCGGCAAAATGTTCGAGGGGATAATCGCTGGCCGCCTAAAGAGCCACCTGCGGAATGTGGGGCCGGACTTGTCGGACGCTCAGTTCGGTTTTCGGGCTGAGCGTTCCACAGTAGACGCGCTGGCCCGCCTGAAGGGCCAGGTGAAGGAGGCGATGGAGGCGGGGGACGGATTGTTGGCGGTGTCATTCGACATAGCCAACGCCTTCAACTCTGTTCCCCACAGCACCATCCTAGAGGCACTCCGATTCCACGGGGTGCCTTTATACATGCGGCGTCTACTGGCCAGCTACCTGGAGGATCGGGCGATCGTCCTCGTGAACAGGGCTGGCCAAGTCCGGCGGTACGCAGTCGAGTCCGGCGTTCCACAGGGGTCGGTAGTGGGACCTCTCCTCTGGAACGTTGGCTACGACTGGCTCTTGCGGGGAACTCTCCTCCGAGGCACGAGTGTCATCTGCTACGCCGATGACACTCTCCTCACCGCCCGGGGGGAGAGTTTCAGGGAAGCGGCTAACTTGGCCTCGGCAGGCGGATCCTTGGTCGCAGGGAGGATCCGCCGCCTAGGATTGACGGTGGCGCTGCACAAGACCGAGGCAGTGTTCTTCCACAGGCCTCGGCAGCGCCAACCACCAGACGCCCACATCTTCGTGGAGGGCGTCCGAATCGAGGTGAAGGCCCAGATGAAATATCTGGGCCTCGTACTCTACAGCAGGTGGCGCTTCGGCCCGCACTTTAGCGGGCTGTCGACGCGCCTGCTGAAGACTGCGGGCGCCCTCTCGTGGCTGCTCCCCAACTTGGGGGGGCCCAGCGCGCGATGACGGCAGCTCTACGCCGGCATCTTGAGGAGTATGGCCCTTTACGGGGCCCCTATCTGGGAGGACTCCCTCCACAGGAGGGAGAACGCCGCCGCATTGCGGGCCCCCCAAAGGGCCATAGCCCAGCGGGTGGCGAGGGCCTACCGCACGGTCGCCTTCTCGGCGGCATGCGCTCTGGCCGGCACCCCGCCTTGGGAACTCGAGGCGTGGGTGCTCGCCAGAGTGTATGAATGGACGGCGGGGCGGAAGGCGAGAGGAGAACGCCCCGCCCCTGAAGAGCGGGAGGCCGTCCGGCGGGAGACGAAGGACGCCATAGTCGTCCACTGGACGCGGGACCTCGCCGCCGCAGCCTTCGGCCGGCGAACCCTAGACGCGATTGGGCCGGTCCTGCGAGACTGGCTCGAGCGGTCGCACGGGTTCCTCTCCTTCCGTCTGGTGCAGGTGCTGTCCGGGCACGGTTGCTTTGGATCGTACCTGCACCGTATCGGGCGGGAGGAGACGCCGTCGTGTCACGGCTGTGGCGCGGCGGAGGACACGGCGCAGCACACTCTTGACGTGTGCCCGTCGTGGTCCGAGCCGCGCCGCAGTCTCACCGCGGCGATCGGAACGGACCTCTCGCTCCCCGGCCTGGTCAACGCCATGCTGAGGGACGAGGGGTCCTGGGCGGCAGTCGCCTCCTTCTGCGAACACGTTATGTTCCAGAAGGAGGCGGCGGAGCGCGCGCGGGAGGAAGACCCTCTCGCGGCGCCGCTCCGAAGGCGGAGGAGGGGTCGAAGACGACGTCAGTATGACAGTCACCTCCGACTCCTCCCAGGTGGAAGCCAGCAGGCGACGGGTGCGGGGGCACCCTCGCCTGTATTGCACAGGCTTCCACCAGTGCCGGACGGGAATGGCCAGGTGTTCCCGGCCATTCCCGTAGCCCCCCAGCCGGGGGGACATGCGGGGCTCGCCAGTTAGGCGGGCATGCGCCGGGGGGGTTGTGGACGCAAAGGCTGAGCCGGATTCCCATGACCCCTCCATCAAGGCGACGAGGGAACACCGCTGAGTTTTAGTGGGTATACTGCCGCCTTGGCAGGGAGTCCCACATACTCCGTGTCGTCCCCCGACGAGCGGAGATGCGTAACGTCATTTCTCAGCGACAAAAAAAAAAAAAAGGTTACTTTCGTGCGTATCCTATGTAATACGATACAATAGAAAATCAATTTTGTCTCATTAGCGGAGTTTGAGAGGTCACACCCCTTACACAGAAACAGGAGCCCCGCGTTGCGGGGCTCCGTCGACGTAGGATGCAAGAGCGAGCGAAGAGCACTCCGAGGTTAGGTTAGGTTAAAACTAAGTGTAGCCGCACTTCGGCTATTAGCCGTAACATATACATACGAGTACATATAGCTCGTCACAACTGATTATACAAATGATTTGGTGCTAGTTCTAAATATTGGATTGTGTAATTTTCTTTAACATCATGCCTCTATTCGTCGAAGGGTTTAGGCAGAGGTGTACCTTTAGTATACCCAAATATTACCAGTTATGTTTAAATCCCATGTAATAGGGGGCGAGCCTATAGCTATCAATCGGGCACAAATCCAGATTCCGGGCTGCAACAGAAATTCCAGGTGAAAAAACCCAATAAAGGCTCCTTCAAACAGGCGCGACACGACACGCGACACAAAGGCACCGCAAGTCGCGCAACGAGCGGTGTCTTTGTGTCGCTCGCGATTATATCGCGTGTCGCGCCTGTTTGTAGGAGACTTTATTGGGTTTTTTCACCTGGAATTTCTGTTGCAGGACCTCATGCTCAGCAGAATTTTATTTATTGTCCTCATAATCTAAAGCGTGAATAAGTCTTTAGATATCGCTTATTATGTCAACTTTGAGAATTTCTGTAACACATATATCCAGTATTTGACCTGTATGATGGTCGAAGTAGGTTATGCTTGTAGTGACAAGACTTAGTTAAGATAGTAGATTGTTCAATTAAACATGGAATATAATAGAATACTAACATAACAACAGCAACAAATAATAAACCACCATGTATTGGTATTAGATATTCAGAAACACCAGTTATACCGTAATTATTCTTAGAACTTTTATTCGGCATTGTACGACAAACGACGAGATACAGTCATTATTTATTCAATTTCCTAGATATACAGAAAATAAGCAGCACCTCAACATAAAATAAAAGGAGAAAACTCTATACGAAATTTTATTATGGTAGTCCTTCAGCTCCCTGCACGACTGTAAATTATTTCTTTGTTTCGTATACCGACGTTAGTACCCAGTCGGTACGCTGAACTATAAAATACGTTAACTAAGTCCTTAGTGGTGCAGCAGTGGAAGCCCACTGGTAACGGCCCCGACTTACGAGTCATAGGTCGTGGGTTCGAACCCAGGTAGGCGCTTTACTTAGTGTAAATAATTTCATCGCGCCTCTCTAAATAGGGAAGGAACACACCGTGAGGAAACCGGCATGTCCTAGAACTAAAAAATCGAAGACAAGTACAGTACCCGGCGATAAATATTGCACATCGACCTTTGGAAAGAGACAATCGGTTAATTTTGGCTTCGTAGAGCGTTATCTCTGTCGCACGAAATACAAACAGTCCGGTATCTATTAGGAGCTGTTAAAACAATTATGATTTGCTTCTTTTGATAATTATTTTTATTCTTTGTATAAAATGGTTTTGTGTAAAAAGGTCGATGTGCAATATTTATCGCCGGGTACTGTAACATCTACTAACCCATACAGGGCCCGCGTAGTAGATTACAGCACACCCTCCCGAAGAGAGGAGGCGTGTGTCCCAGCAGTGGGAACATTACAGGCTGATTATGCATATGCTAAAGGCTCCTTCAAATAGGTGCGACACGCGAAAAAATTGCGCGCTACACAAAGACACCGCAAGTCGCGCAACGAGCGGTGACTTTGTGGCGCGCGCGATTATATCGCATGTCGCGCCTGTTTGTAGGAGTCTTTAGTCCTTAGATAAGACTCTTAAAAGTACAAACACGTCAACAGTGTACAAATTACACGAAATTCAATTGTCAAATTAACAGTGAATGATTTCTTTACTAAACTTGAAGTTAATTATACGTCATTAATGTGAGGAATCAAAGTAACAGTAATCTAATAACAATAATCTTTGACGCTTTGAATCTTGTGAACTGGTTTTGAATCAATCATCATTAAAAAACTAGGCTAATAAAGGCGTCTTTTTTATTGAGTGCTATGTCGTTTTATTTTTCTCTATTTTCTTTTTAATATTAATAGTACAGTGACGTTGCTAAGTGTAGGTAATAGACAAAATTGAATATGCGGAAAAGATTAGTAAATCTCTAAGGTACTGTAAATGCCTACTAACAGTATATAAACCGAGACAAACGTAGAAAAAATCCGTTTCTAGAATCTAATTTACTGTTAGACTTCTCATTTATTAATTTTGTGTCTGCATTCGCTATGTTAAAAATAGCGAATCTAAAAAACAAGACAAAAGCAAATTGTTTCAACAAAACAAAATAATACTCTTCTCTCAAGCAGATAAATGAATTAAAGTTTTAGCTTCGTTCAGGCGGAACGTAAAGGCACAATACAAATCGATAGTCCGCCGCATAAAGTTTTCACGATCACTAAAACAAAAGTCTCTTCTCTCTACTACTTACCTGGTACATCTGATGTGAAACCTTCCTTAGCTATCGTGTTTCTAGGATAAATTAATCTTGTTACACTGTTAATACCTATTGTAGCGAGGCGAAAATACCACCCCTTCTCTTCCCACGGCTAGTGTATCAAACGACTTAGGGATTATATATGGGGTGGCACCTTCCTCCTGTATTTATACTGCACACACCGATTGCTTATTGGCAATTGTTTTAGAGGCAAAGTTTCCTTCCATTTTATAACTAAGAAATTCAAGTCTTGTATATTCTGTCGTCTGTGAAATGATTTACGACCCCTTCTGAAAAGTAAAGCACAAATAGAAAATTCACGTAGAAACTCTTTTAAATATTTTGGTAAAAGAAAACACAATAAAAATATAAGTAATTTGATTCAAAGCTTAAGCGACAAAAAACATAACTCTCCTGCTTCTTGGTCGGATAATTAATACTGCATCGAATACCATGGGGTCCGTTGAACCCAGCATACAATGGATGTAATGGCACAACATGAGCCGACAGGCGTCTGCCTCACAAAGGCTTGGACTGTCACAGACCGCCGCGGCTAACTAGGGAAGCTGGGTAGTAAGTAGATGGCTCTATTGGGAGACTATGACTTTTACGTTGCTTCAAATCTGTTTTGTTTTCGTTCTCGCTAAATAATATGAAAAGATTTGCAACAAATAAATATCTCATCGTAAGAAGCCTGTCTGGATTTTCTTAAAAAGAGGTAAAATAAAGCATGAGATTTCAAATAAACGTTTACCGTCGGAGAGTTGTAAATGTCTTAGAGATTTAATGAGCGGGTAATAAAGTATTTTACATGACTCGTACGGTTTTAAGTTTTAATAATTTGCAATAAATGTCTCGGTCTGAAATTATATGACTACTAGCAGCGTCCCGCGGTTTCACCCGCATAAGTGTCGATCCCGTTCGAAAGAGACGTGGCGCCATCTACTATCATAATAACATTATTGTTGTTTTCTTCGGGAACAGCAATTTTTTCGGGATGAAAGGCACCATAAGTCCGTTTCTGTATGCCTGACAACGTATATGCAAAATTTCAGGATTATCAGTTCAGTGGTTTAGGCGTGAAAAGGTAACAAACAAACAAAAACTTACTTTCGCATTTATAATATTAGTTAGGATTAAAGTAGTAAAATAATAGCAATGATTTTAATCCGCAGTCTAATCTGTAGTTATCCAGATCGAATTGCAATAATCCTATTAGGTTCTGATGGCTCGTCACCAAAGCTTACTCAGAAGCGCTTAGCAGGATTTGACACAATAGGGCGTATTAATAAGGTTTCCTTTAATATTTTTTTTTTCAAATTTTGGGTTATTATTGAAAATTCTTCTTTCAGTAATTGAATGTGATTAGTTGTGTTGACCGATAAAATATACCCATGCTTCTGCCCGCGACTTCATCCGCGTGAAATTTCTTGTTCCCCCGACATACCCGTCGCATCGCATCACCCGTCCGCGCTATTACTTCGTTTTAGCTTGATGTTTTTTTTACTTTTTTTCTTTTTGCTCGACTCCTAAGGATCCGAGTGTGATGTTAAAAATAGCCTTACTCAAGAAGTATCAAATGACAAGAGAATTTATTAAATCCGACTGGTAGTTTTAGAGATTAGCGCGTTTAAACAAACAAACTCTTCAGCTTTATTATTAGTATGTAGATTATTAATGACTACTCTAGTTTTCGCCAGTAAAACAATGTAAAGAAAAAAGATCTTGACAATACATTGGTCGTGCGTGCAGCCAAGCCATATACTTACACAACAGCGTCCGGGACCAGTTTTATGACAGAGCCTTAATGGTGACTCTAGCTTGTCCACATCTGTTCCTTGATGAGCATAAATTACCGATTAAACCAGTATTTTACTGCCTATTACATTCATTTTATACCTTTATTCTCTGGGAGTGCATCGTTTATAGATTTTTTTGTAGACTTTTTAAGCGCTAAAATTGGACTCACGCAATGTTGAGTGATTACTGCGCTCTGTGTTTAACTTAAATTGAAAATAATAATGTTGTAGTAAAATATGGACTAATAAGTATACAGGTAGTATGTTAACTTATTAAAATAAAACATAAAACCGAAGTGTCTATAAAAACAGAGCGTATTTTTATGAGTAAATATTGAAACAAATAATCCTTTCAGAGGTAAGCTGTCAGTTTATGTTTTAATAAAGCGGAACATTCAAACAACCCTACTATGCAAAGCTAAAACTTTTTGAATATTTAATTTACATATTCTTGTGTAGCGTTTCCCATGCGGTGGAGCCGACACGTGTAAACTGTCCTACGAACAAGAATGTCCGCGCACAGAGCACCTATGAAACACAAGTTGCTAAAAGGCAACAACCAAGCTCGACCACAAACGCTCCTGCCTACACTACACCTATTTTATTAACGAGCCGACAATTTAAAGCGAACTAGAAACTCATTTAGTGGCCATTACCTCCAAGTAACTACCGGTAAGCAGATTAAAATGCATGCCAAAAGTTTAAATTTATGTACCGGACGCTCTCTTCAATTAAACTTGTTATAATGAAACTCTGGAAAAACTGAGTAAATTTCTGCGAAGAGACGACGCAAATAATTCCCAAGTTTTGCAATTTATACTCATTTTAAAGTTGAGTTCGATGGCGCAGACGTTCCTTCTGTAACCCACGACCTGAATTGATTATTTTAACGCTTTTCGGATCTTTTCAACTTGATAATTTCGTCTTCCTTGTTACTTGTTACTTGTTGTGTTCAAGTTTAATTTAAGCCAAGGAGTTGGGTAATCTGATATTTTAAGATGACATTTTGTTATTTTGCTTCGTAAAATAATATCCCAGTTATATTTTCTGTTAACTCTTTTCACTGGGAAATGCTCAAAATCGTAGAGTAGATGTTATGTATCATTAGCCTTTTATAATTAGTACTCTATTATTATCACTGATAGTAGGTAATATACTTAAGTACCTATACACAAAATATACACACATTCACTTTCGTATACATATTACAATAATTTATTATTCATTATGTTAACAAAGGTACACAACGTTAATTTAATGAAAACACGGAAAAGAACCACTCATACTAATAAATTTAAAAATTAACACACGTTAATTAACATTTACATGCAACCCATTAATTTATTTAGTAACAACAGCTCTGAGATACTCGTGGCCGTATAGACAACTAATGCTATTCCTCGAATAATCTCAAACAAAACGATAAAAGAATTCCCCGAATGCCATGTTCTGTTTCTATTACCTAACTTTTCGTTTGGTTGTTTTTCGTAAACATTCCAGCTGCCGTTGGCAAACCATTCAATGAACCCGTTTCTATGCTCTAAACGACTGGTCGTGGTCTAAATATACCATTTAAATTCAAGAGCAGTTACTATGCCTTCTACTGAAGCATCATGAGCTATTTATTATTGTCTTTATGGCGGTTCTTTGACTTAGTTCGCCCACCCCCCGTGGTTTTTTTAAGTGTTTCAGTCAGCAAAAGCTTTGCCATTGACTATTCCATTTCGACGGAAGCAGAGCGAGCGTGAGAAGCATCGATAAGCAGCAGCACTCCATTCGGATAGTGTTAATGAATTTCTTTAGTTGAGTATTCACAAAGCAGTCGCAGTCCGCAAAGAGTTCATTTTGAACAGCTTACAGGCTTCAGGGGGAAAATAAATAAAAATCGGCCGCATCAAATTGTGCGGAGTGACTACGAGGCAAGGTCCCGCGAGCACTTTCTCATGCAAAGTCGAACGGTTACTTTAATTCTTAGCTTGAGCACTTGTCGGTTTTACGAGCATGGAGCGATTTAATCCACTTAAAACGCAGAGCACAAACTCCGAGCCGACAAAGCTCTCAGCCGCTCTCATTTAAAAATGGAAATAAACCTTCGGCCATCTTTGACTCAATGCGACCGCTAGTGGAATTCTAAGTGCAGTATACAGCTACGATTTTTTACCCATTTGATGAATTGCCCTTGATTTATTGCGCGGTTTCAATGAATTATAAAGGAAATAGTCATCAAGACATTGAACCACGTACAGGAAACTGTAGACTGTATGTGACTGCCACATGCAAGACATTGAAACTTTCAACATATTAACGTTATGAAAGCTAGACCACCGAAGTGGTTGGGTATGGGAATGTGTTAACAGATTTGGTGTTTGTCTTGGCAAATCTTATGAATCCCAAAGATAAACATTCTATTTAATATTATGTTTTTTTAAGAAAGCGGTGGATAAACGTTGTAAAATTATGTAAGGTGTCTCGTTCCGATTTCGTGTGAAATAGCTATGAACTGTAACAACTTTTCATTCAGTAATATTTTAAGAGTTATATAACCCGAAATAAGTATAGCTATGTCTGAAATAAGTGGAAAATTCACAAAGATTTTATATCCAATAAATGCTTTCTTTTTCGCAGTTCTATATACTGTTTAACCTTTACCTTGTCGTTACTTACAAATTTGAACACTGAATATTTCAACATTAAAAATATTCTGGAAGTTAAAGATATCAAAACTTATTTTAGCGTAAACAAGCTTCAAAAACCAGATTACCGGATAAATTATTTTCTGTCTCCGAAGGAATTTCAGAAATTATCCGCCCTTAGTCCTCGTCTTTAGCTTTCCCATCTTAATGAAAGAGTTTTGCGGCGAGATTATTTTGACTTGTTTATTTTGTTTCCGCACAATCCTCCGTCTGTGAGCGTAACTTTTGTATTTCATTTCTACCGCGCATTATTGCGTAAAGTGCCAATACTCTTGTGTAAGGAGAATATATTTACAATATTTATAGTGATAAAAAAGACTTGTCGATGTGGCTCAAAGTTTGAAGCATCGCAAATACCCAAGCAATCAATCAAAGGATAAAATCAGAAATTAAATTATCCTGAAAAGAACCAGAGTTACCGACATAGCTTGCAGAGTAAGCAAGCTAATGTGGCAGTGGGCTGACCATGTTTGTCTAAGGACCGATGGCCGGTAGAGCAGACGAGTCCTGGAGTGGAAACCGCGTATTAGCAAGCGTAGGACGCCCTCCAGCTAGATGGACGAACGACTTAAAGAAGGTGGCTGGGACGGACTGGATGCGGAAGACGGAGGACATGGTGTTGTGACGCAGTCTGGGAGAGGCCTATATATGCAGTGGACTGCAATAGGCTGAGTTGATTTTGTTTTGAAATAAGAAAGCTAATTCAGTTTCCTGAATTTTCTATCCAGAACAGTTTTGGACACAGTTTATTCTTGTTCTGGCGTATTCACTAATTGAGAAAGCAATTCCATTTTACCCGAAAGCTACACTACACAAGTGTCAAAACAAACCCACAAAGTACGGGATAATCTGTGACCTTTTATGACCTTGCAGTCGTAATAAATTGTCGGAAAAATACTGTAAGTACATCCGTCTGACATATTTCAAACTTCAGGTCGAACCAATTATGCATCAAAAACACCTTAAATTTTAAGAACCGGACTTTAATTCTCTCTTCTTCTTAATTACCTTACTTTACGTCGATTCTCCCCTTTTTTGTAACTCAACGGAAATTGCTCGGAAAAGTCACTTAAAGCAAATAGGACTAGGTAGGATAATTACGAGTTTTTTTTCCTCGATTTCGTTAATTTTGCCGTGTCAGTTGTAATTACTGTATAATTGAACGCCGTGATTATTGTGACTTAACGACGGTATTGGTTCTTGAGTACCTATATAAGTTTTAATTATTATTATTAATTTATTTAACAGGCCCATACATAAATACCTTAACCTAAACATACTATATTCATATTATAAAACAGTACTTCACTACCTAACTCTTGAGTAGTTTTGTAGTACTTGTCCGCGGAAGCGACGGAACACCACGTCCTGCGACCAGAAGTCTTCTTCTATGACGACGGGCAGATAGCAATTCGGCACGCGCACCACGAACGGCTTGAAGTTGACGTTGCGGTGCGACTCCAGTAACTGCACCCTCGGCGCGTACCTCGTCTTCTGGCACACGTACTCCACGATGTCCTCCGCCTTAGTGGTGTATCGTAGGCGGGAGATGTACACCGGTGTGTTCGTCTTTGCGGCACGCAAGCTGACTTCGGGCTCCGTAGGAGCTTTGCCGCAGCGGTTCTTGTTCGTTCACGACCAGCGCTTCCTCCTTTGCACCGTCACGAAAACCTCACCGTCAGCCCTATTCGGTGCCTTTTTTAATAAATCGGGTTTCTGTTGTTCAGAATCTATATTGAATAAAAGAAAGAAAATACATTCGAGTCTGGATTTGTGCCCGGCTTATAGCAATAGACTCGCCTCCTATTACATGGTACTTAAATATAACTTGCCAAATGTGCGTGTTACTATAGGTACCACCTCTGCCTATCCTTTCGAGGAGTACATAACAGGAGTCACGTGGTATATTATGTTTCATTCCCATTGTTTTATTGTTTGTTCTCATTGCAGAACGTTGGAAATACTTCATGCTTTAGATGGTACCTGAATGATACATCAAAATTATTGAGTGGTTTAAACCGTTAGCACTTAATTTATTCAATTAATGTTTCGTTCTTTATTGTCTTAGCTGTTTTATAACCGCATATAAAACGTGAGTGTCAAGAATATAAAAAGATGTTTAGTTTTATGTGATCAGATAAAGTTATCATGGGGCCATCTTGAATGACAAGTGTTTCGCAGCTTTTATGAGTGTTAGGTTAGTTTAACACGCAGTAGCATATCATTACCTACTCATGACAAATACAGCTACAAAAATTATGCATTACTATAAATAGCTGATCTTCGTCTTTGGGATAACCTCACAAATTCTAAGTCAGCTACTTTTAAACACAAAGGTTTAGAAAACATCTATTCTGTGGCAGACGGTGGCCACTTTTTCACTCATAAGATACCCTCTTTATGATATTTATTCACTATAAACTAACCTATTGTTATTTCTTTCACAGGACGGAGACCGGGGCTACCTAGAAGGTCTGGCCTCCCGATACGCGGACCTCTTCTCAACGCACTATGGCGACGTTCTAGACCACCTGGAAGAGTTGCGAAGACACGAATGGGACGAGATGTCTCCTCGAATGAGGGTGCTTGGAGGCCCTGGAACACCTCAAACTCCACCTTCGGCAAGTCCTGGTTCCCTAGCTTTGAATAACTTGACCACGTCGCATTCGCAGCCCATTTATGTGCCTGGAAAGTATTCGGTGAGTTGACTGAGGTTCTCATTTGATTTTGGGAATGGTCATCAATTTCACGAAATATTCAGTTGTAGATTTAAAGTTTTTTTTTTTAATAATTTGCTGGCTTCTGTAGTTTGTTGTTGCATGAATAAGTGTGAATTTGAACTACATAAGTAGCTATAAATTGGAAAGTTTTCCGTTAAAAACACTGGAGTGTAGCATGCATTTGGCACCATATCAGCATACTTTTTTGGCTCCATGCGAGATTTGTTATCTGTACCAATTTTATTTGACATAGTTTCAAACGTTCTACTATCGATATCGTTTTCGTTTTCCCGGGATATTCACGACTTCTACTTTTGGCTATAGCAATCTGTCATTTCCACTTGCTATACAAATTACACAATTAGTCCAAATAATAGCATAGTACACACGTGACGCTCAGAATATCTTCGCAATTATTATGAAATCTCATATCACTTTCATTTCATCCTACATTGACTCCTTATAGGTACCTAACAAATGCGAAAAATACCAAATATAATAATCCTAAGCTAAAAACTGACCTTGCAAGAACAAACTGGAAAGCACGTGATGAACTTGAACTGTAAATCCACATTCGACCATCAGAAAACAGTCCAAGGTCATAATGATGAGGCCCGCGGAGGCCCACAGATAAAACGGTCTGAATAAATAATAGGATCATGTCATGTAATCAGACTAAGCGGGCCAAATCGTCGCTTTGTGTAAAATTAGCCAGGAATATATTAGGCTTCCAACGTTGCCAGTGATATTTGAACCGTTTTTGTGAATATGATTTCATTTTTTTCTGAATACACCTCTAAGTACGTAAAGCGGATTACCTGCCTTCAGAAGGTTTCTTTCGCATTTATATCAAGTCTGATATTAATTCAGATTTTTTTTTGTGAAGACACCTACTCGTATTATGGTTTTTGTCAAAAGGCATTTTCTTTTCTCTGCCTTATATAAATCTAATTTGCTGAAAGTTATTGAAGGTATTGATAAAGGTTACTTTTATTACAGTCAATACTTATAATATTTTATTGACTTTGATTTGATTTCGTTTTTAGTGTTAGTGGTATTAAGCTTAGCTGAAACATTATTTTGGTGGAGCAAATATAATACATTGTATTAAATAGGTCAAAATAAAATATTAGCAGTGCTAGGATATCTTTCTACCCTTTTTTTATAGTATGTAGAATTAAAATATATTTTTATTAACAACTTGTTTCTTTTTAACAGCCCTCAAGCTGCCTCACAGAGAAAGAAGAGGATGAAATATACGGGTTCGGGTACGGCGTGTTCGGCAAGCAGATGTTGCAACGCCAACAGCAACAAAAACAACTGTTGTTGGCGCAACCGACGCAACCGCTCATGCACAACACGCAACATAACTATCAAAGGTGAGTGTTTAATAAGCTCATTCCGGATTATATCCCTCAGAGAGACTCCTAGATTCGTTCCATAGCTCGCTGAGTGACCTTGAATTTATGGATCAGCTGTACCTTGATTGTCCATGCTTCGGCTCCGTAAGTCATTACAAGCAGGACGCACTGCCCAAAGTTGTCGACATAGCAAGTGGGAATGGGCTGGCCATATTAGCCGAAGAACTGACGACTGTTGGGTTAAACGTGTTCTTGAGTAGAGACCGCTAATCGGCTAACGTAAGGTAGGACGCCCTCAGGCTTGGTGGAGCGACTACCTTCGAAGGGTGGCTGGTAGCAGCTGGATGAGAGTTGCCGAGAATCGAGTTGAATGACGTGCAATTGGAGAGCCCTATGTCCAGCAGTGGACTGCTGTAGGCTAATGATGATGATGATGCCGTCAATTCAGGCTGGTCATCACTTAACTGCCTCGGCTTATTTTTAATTATTTTATTTTTGGATTGTCGTTTTGTTAAGTACTATTTGTTGTACTCTGGACGCTTTTAAGGCGTAGGTACGTCCTTTTTTATTTTTTACATCGTTCTCACATTATATAATTATAAATTCAAAAGTAATAATGTAACTAATATTTTTTGTAAAATATAATTTAAAAAGTGTGTCAATGGAGTTTTTAGCCCGTTCTTCTCCATAGGTACACTACCTACGCTTTGGAATGGGCAACTAGCTTCATATTTTCTGACCGACCGACTTCTTGACATTTCAAAAGTGTCTGTAAATGGTATAATTGAAATAAATGCTTTGAGTTTGAGTTTGATGTTTAGTGGGCATACTATGTTCCATTTTAGTCAGAATAGAGAATTGACTTACCCACCTATCAAGAGTGTATCCCAAATATAAAAGATTTGCGAAAAAATATCGAACTATGTACATAGCTGTGTACCAGGTATAAAATTCCTTTGTTTTAATGTTTATTATCGCGTCTATAAATTTTATGAACGAAGCTGCACATAAAACTTAATCATTTGGGATTGGCAACTGCATTAAGCTGCCAGTACCTACACGTCAGGGTATATCAAGCTTAATGCAATTTCATATGCAAAGCACGTCAAAACTCTGCGAATACTATATTTTACGCTTTCAATAAACATTGGTATAATCAATAAATTACTAGGTTAACATAGTTTTGTTGGGATACTCGTTACATGATGGGGTTTTCAAGAGCTTGAATTCCTTTAGGTACTCAGAATAATAAACTAATACACAACCTAAAAAAAACATCTACAACAAGCTTGTTAAAAATCCAATTAACTCAAACTACTAATAATAAAATAAAACTGTAGTACTGCGTACATTCGAACGGTGATCATTACAACAATAACTTGCAATCAACCCTGTAATGCCGACGCATGCCGAAATAAACCGAAACGTCTTTATCCTTCGCCTAAGGAAATTCGCGGTCGGCTTACACGAAATGTTAACGATAACGAGAATAGCACGGGACGTAGTCATAAATTATTTGGACTTTAACAGGTGTACTCGTTAGATAAGCTTTTGCGCTGCATGTTTAAATGCTAATCTAAATTGAAATCAGACATTCGATTGGCGACAGAAGCGGCCTCCGTGTTGAGAATAGTCGAAGTGATGCACGGTTAGTGGGAGAGGCAAACTGCATTCAGGCTCCTGCAAACAGGCGCGACGCGCGATTTTATCGCGTGTCCCGCCTGTTTGAAGGAGCCTTTTTTCGTGAGGGAATAGAAAATAGGATGGAGTTGAAATTTGTATCTGAATATGTCAAATAGTCAACTAAGTGCTAACTTGATTTTAACTAACACCAAAGTCCAAAGGGACAAAGTAACATTCTATCAGCGATAACGATGATGGAAAAGTCAAAAATGTCAACAGGATTGACATTAGCTATTGTTCAGATAGGCAGTCGCTCCATTTAAAATACTGGTATTCAGCTGCATCGGTTAGATTGAAAGCCGACCCCAACATAGTTGGAAAAAGTCTAGGCAGATGATGATGATGATGATCGACATGAGCTACCGAAAAGTTTATGTTCTTGTCCATGTCCTGTTGAAATTCGTTGTAATAATGTTGTAATACGAAACGCTACGAAAGCATTTGCCACTAACTTAGCTCCTCAGGTATATATTTGATACCTAATTTCACAATTTTATGATGCCAATTTTACTTTATCATAAAAAAGGTTAATAATGTTACAGCTTCTAAATATTTTACGAAAAACACGGTACGTGTATGTAATATCGGTTGCAGCAACAAAGAACATGTTTTCGCTAACATAACTTTAACCCTAAACAAACAAAAACCCAGCACGCACATAAATATTCGTCAATCGTCCCAACACTGAGTCTCGCTGAAGTAACTTCTCTTATACCGGTGCTTGCTGTAAAATAAATTCAAATTAACTACTGATGGATATGTCCGGGGCGAGCGCTTGCACGAAGAAATTTGTGTTAAGACTGTATTTAAATGAAGGACAATCTTTATTGGCTACTAAACTAGAACTAATAAGGTAACTGTAGTAGACGATTTATGGATGAAAAATGGTTTGTTTTCTGTCTCAATAAATGTTAAAGAGATGTGGCAATTTCAATCTTACAGCGACGTTAATAGGGTTAAAAAAGATGGCGCGGCAAATGAAACAACAAAAACTACTTAGTAGAGCTTTTCAGTCATTGATAAATGAAGTTGTTTCAGATAAAGCCCCATCCTTTATTTTCATCTATACTCTATACAAATAAACAAAATTGAAGTGTCTGTTTGTAGTGCCAAAATAACAACTTTTTACTAAATGCATAAGAAAGTATATACGGTAGTTATAAAAAATAAAACATTTTTTAAAATCTTTGTCTATCTGTTTGTTCCGGTTAATCTCCGAAACGGCTGGACCGATTTTGATGATATTTGTTATAGGGATACTATGAACCCCGGAGAAGAACATAGGCTTTTTATCGACATACCAAGCGGGCGAACCCACGGACGGAAGCTAGTTTCTTATAAAATAGATATTAATACAAACGCCAGTGTAGTCGGAGGGTTAAACAGAAACATGAATAATGTGCAGCACACAATGTTTGTAATACTTTTGAGAAAAATAAAACTCCGGTGACGGATTAAAAATGGTTCGAGTATGACACGAAGAATACAAATGCTACAACATAATAGTCATGATGTAAGCCTGTGATAAATAGGTACAGACGCCAGCACATCAAGTTACTACAATCTGTCAAATTTCTTTTCCGAATCAACTTTGAATCTTATGCTTTAGAGATAAAGTTGAAAATCTATTAAGGCCAGGACTCTCGGAAATCTCGGAATCGACCTATTTTTGATTCAACATTAAACAATCAAATATTCTTTGTTTTAATCTGAAAAAAATATATGGCATAGTTTAACTAACATTCTTGATTATTCTATGGTTCAAAACACGATATTTACAACTTCACTCGATCATAAAAAATCGCAAACAAATCGAAAACAGCGAATTTTTTAATCGTTTTTCAAGTCGTATTTGAAGTAGACTTAACTTTTACTCGCAAAAAATATATCAAAAAATAGGCAATGATGTATAGTAGAACATTCTACGGTTAATTTTTTTCAAAACTGATTTTTATTGTCTTAACAAAATATAATCTAAAAAGGCGGCCTGCGCGCTTCACTTCAGTAGCCCGCCGGGCGTTACCGAGGTAGGACCTGTGTCGCTTTTGCTGGCTCGCCGCGTTCCCGCTAATCGATCGAAATATACGTTATATTATTGTTAATTTCCGTGTTTGTGTATTAGTTTCAAAAATCAGTCTGTAAATATTGTTTAGGTTCTAGTATTAATAATTAAACTAAATATTAGTTTGTTATAATATAGTTGTAATATATAATGATAATTAAGCTCAGCGAGTTCATTCGAACTGCGCTTTCGCGGCATTTGCCACGCGAGGACGGAGGTAACGCTAAATGCCTACTACGCTCGAAGATCCTGGCCTTAAAGAAATTTGACAGATTGTAGTAATTGATGTGCTGGCGTCTGTACATTATGATTCAAATGGGACTTGTTATACTTGGAAATAGTTCAAGTAATAGTTATTTATAATATTTCAGACGCGACAGGCCAACATGGCCTGTCGCGTCTGACTGACTGACAGTATATTGCGTGGGGTTTTGTAAATTCTCTCTCAGAATATGCGAAAAGGTGTTACTTATTACTGATTTATAATGTTATGCCTAATCTATACTAAAATTATAAATGCGAAAGTGTGTCTGTCTGTCTGTCTGTTACCTTTTCACGCTTAAACCTCTAAACCGATTTAGATGAAATTTGTTAGAGATAGTTTGAGTCCCGAGAAAGGACATAGGATAGTTTTTATCCCGATATTCCCATGGGATCGACACTTATGCTGGTGAAACTGCGGGGCGCTACTAGTGATAAATAAATGACTCGTTCGACATGCAGCGTACGTGTCCGGCGCAGTTCCACTTAGGTAAGCTTGGATGCTTTTTGAGTATCATCGGCGATTGTGTTTTGGATTTAAATATACGGACAATTGAAGTTGGTCATCAATTTGCAAAAAAACATAGTTTCCCTGACTTAATTCGTATTTATTTATAAATAAGTGTGTGATGGCTTTGCTTAAAAAGGTACTTGCTAGTGCTACTAGCAACGCAAAGTAGGAAAAGTTTGTTACAAAAAAAAAAAACACTGGCACTCCGGTAGTGCCGACAGAAGTGAAAACTTGAACAAAGTGACTGGTTTATTCTTCTCGTGAAAGGAATTTATTCAGATTTACAAATAAGCACACAGGATAGACTTCAGCAGTGCTATTCTCTAAAAGACAATTTCATGGCTGTAAGCTGCGACGAGCTCGTCGACGAGACAGCCTTGAGATCGACCGAGCGTACAGCGCTGATTCAAACCGTATTCACTAACGTGGTTGTGCTCGTCGTCGAACCCAAGGCTGTAACCTCCCGTCGCTGTTTCTCAGACGAACGTAGGGCTTGACACAAATTCTATAAATTATAATCGATCAATCTCGACTGAGAGTTTTATAGGTTTAAAATATATATTAAAGGTCTATCTTTAAGTATTATAAGGAATACAGTTAAACTATAACCAATATCATATTTAAAAGAGCTTATTTCATATTTCTTATTACATTTTAAGGCTGAATGACGATTCCTTTGCTCTATTCGTGCAACGCGACGCGACGATGAATTAAAAGTCAACATGACATAACAATAACAACCGATGACGCGACGCTAACAAAATCACTTGAATTTGTAGTTTTTAAACTTTTGGGTGCTTGATTCTTGTTCAAGCCTTGATTATTTGTATCAGCGAGTGCTTTTAACATAGGTAGTTCTGTGACTAAGAGGATAAATACAACTACCTAATGAAATGTGAGTATTATGATTTTTTCACTGATAGTATATGGCTATTATTACTATTGTCTCATCCACGAGTATTGTATGATACACGAGATATTAATAAAATTTAAGTAAATTACATGATTAGCTATTGTTTTACTATAATATGTACGTATAACTTTATTGTTGTAACGTAACATTGTGTGTTTTAGCATGCCAAGAAGTGCTATACTTTCATTACATAATATGAAAACTGTATAGGTACTTGGAAATTACAATTTTCATATTTAATTTTGTAGAGTCCTAAGCAACCCCTAAGACGACCTACTGACCAATTACTGCCTGTAGAACAATCTACTAGAGGCATGCTCCAGACCGAACAGTCCACACCTTCAATACCAGTAAGTTAATTCTAATAAAATATAATAATGTAATGTTATATTTGCAGGGCGAACGGACATACAACCAGGCCCATCTTTGTATAGGGACAATGTGCCAATGGAAAACCAGCCTAATACAGAACAAAAGGTGAAGTTTTAAATAAAAGTCTTACAATAATATGTTTTAACTTTATAATGGATATTTAGATAACTTTTTTTTGTATTACAGTTTGAGGCTAGATCACCACTTGCAGTCTTGCAATGCGTCATCATAGGAGTAATGCCCCAATTGCATCTTCATGTAAGGTTAACTTAATTATAATTTGGTTAATTATTGGTTTAGTGTAAAAAGCACTACATAGTAGTGGTCTCACTTTTGATTCCCGGGTTGGGCCAATTTGTTGGGATTTTCTGTAGGTTTTTTCAACAGCAGCCCTTATTCAATCAAGATCAAGATATAGGCTACATCTAATAGAATCAAGATATAGACTACATCTAATATGTTTACTACATTGTAATATCTATTCCTTTAGAGGGAGAGTGATGTGATGTTGATGATACTTACATATTTGTTTTACCTCTGTATAGTAATTTGTTGCATTTTTATGTTCATAGCATCTCGTAGGCATCGAACGGCACACCGCCGTCTGATCCAGCACTCACCACCTTCTCAAAGGCAATCCAAATGGCGAGCCTGACTGAATGTTTTGTCGCCATTAAAGAGAGGTGTTTGGAAAATGAGAGACTTCTTATTGACAACCAGCAGAGGATGTTCGACTTTTAAGGAAATAAGTGAGTCATGGTCAAGGCAGACCCAGGCACTGCAGGATTTATGAGCATCCATCAGTCGAGGAAGTTGAATCTCCGAAACATGGATCTACTACTATGTTTAGATAATTTTAAGTTTATTTAAGATGGATGTTAAGAAGTTTAAGTATAAGAACTGTTTTTTTGTAGTAAATGTCAATGTTTGTTAGCGGGCATGCTCTTTATGCCTGCAGGCTTTTATTTAGGTACTTATTTAATTTTGTTTTGCTTGGGTAGTTTTCATTGTATATACTAAATTATTTAATTAAATGTCCTGTTTCTTGTAATGTTAATTACTTTGCATACCTACTATTGTATAGAATCAAGTTTTTCTAACTGAATATCAAAAGTCATTTTGAATAAATGATTTTTGATTTGATTGATTGTTTTTAATAGTAAATAAAAAAGAAAATAATGCAGTTATCTGTTTAATTTCTCATACCCCTGTATACACTCTTACCCATTTAAAAATATAGTACAAATAGGGACTAAGGTATAAATAGGCACATATTATTATAGGCTATTGATATTATACTAATCATATACACCTTAAACACCACACTTTAAATACACACCTTAAATGTTATGACAATTGTTGATTATAATAATATTTTTATTAATAATTTAAATACCTATTTATTGTATCTAATCAATAATGGTGAGTATATTCTATCTAAACACGTTAACCACATCTGTAAAGGAACGCATAAATTGTAGATACAACATGCTCGCCATAATTGATTAACTAAATCTCGCCTACTTATCAGCCTACTCTCTAAGTCATCATGTGTTGGAGCCTGATGTGTCAGGATTCCAAGTAACCTAGATTCTTCATCTAAGTCACATTGGTCTCATCATCATAGGAGCTGGTAGCCCGGCTCTATTACATATGTCGTTTAAAACACAGGAAGCCATCACAATTTCTCCCACTTTTATAGGATCATAGTACAATACCCTATGTACTAATAAACATCTGAACCGTCCTTTCAGGATTCCAATAGTCCTCTACACTGTTTCTTGCACTGCTGTGCAAATTGTTGTAATGGCTCTGGAGTCTCAGTTTCTGAATTACTAAAGGGAGTCATTAAATAAGGCCTTTGAGGATATCCTGAGTCACCTGAAATCAATGAATGAAGCTAGAATTAAGTGCAATCTTGACTTGTGTTTAAGTTATCATTGTATTGTAAATAATAACTTCGTGGATTGCCCTAGAGGCAGAAGACTGAGATATGTATGTGTCTACATTCTTCCCAATGATTTTTTGGTAACTTCCATTAGCCAAAAATGATAGTGTGCATAATATCTGAAACATCAGGAATTCAATAGGCTTTTGTTGGTGTGTGGTGAGGTATACCCATCATATCTCAAGAAACCTAGATGTAAACAAACCTTTAGCCTCTTGGTTAAACCACTGGAACGAAGTCGCGGACGCATATATGGACTTAAGTCATCTTCCAATATATTAATTAAATCCTCAGAAAGCCTGTAAATATGGATAAAATCTGTATCACGGAATATTGTTTTAAACTTTCGTATTTGTTTCGCCTGTCGAGCTTTCTTCAAATTATCACTTTTCTTAGCTTCTTCTAATAAATGTAGCTTCAATTGTGTAGTAAAAGAATAGAAATATTTAAAAAATTAAGTACAGTTTATTATTTTTGTCAGTCTACGCCCGAATATTTAGAGCTTTTTGATTTGACAGTTAGAATTAGGAGTGGGCGATACAAATCGTATATAGATACAATATCTATATATCGGTACAATATCCAATACCTATATATCGGACAGTACTGTATCTATATTTCAGGTATCCGCGTACCTAGAACGAGACACTATAACGATATCGTATCACATGATCTATGATATTCGGTTCAAACTGATTCCGGTACAGTAGTAGTTATACGGTTGTAGGTACCGTATCCTTGCGATGCGCGCGGGCGGGAGTGATGTAGCTAGAGATGAACGAGCGAGAAAGCGCGCTAAGCTAACGTCTAATACTAATTTTAAACATTATATACAGGAGCATAGAGTTTAATACCGAATACATTATTTTGTAAACACTTGTAAACAGGTAACCATCAATAAACGTCAAAGGGTTTTAAATCGTACCTATGGCATTCTCAACAAAAAAAGTGAGCCGTCACGGGACGCCTGGCAGATGTGAAACATTGCGCATGGCGACGCGTCGCCACACAGTACACAAGACTGTGACTGTATATATACTTACACCATCATAAAGCGTGGTGACGCGTCGCCACGGCATGCGTCGCCACGCCAGAAATTTGTTTTACGTGCGGCTATAGATGTTTCACATCAAAAATTGTTTTAAAATCACTTTACGTGACCCTTGACCTTGATTGCACTTTGCTGTTTTCGTCAGTCTTCAGTTATTAGCTTCACTCATGACTGATGAATAGATACTTGACCTATTTAAATAATTGATAAAAATATAAATCTAGAAAACCGAAACGGCTGTACTAGTTTCATTTCAGAGTGCCATATTATCAACAATACATTCACTGATTTCGAATATACAGTTACAAATAAAATACAATGATGTAATGAATCGAACAAAACCGAAACCTAAATATCACATATACCAATTTCGATTCCGAGTTCCACACTGATTCAGCCAAATAGATATTGAAATATATAGATACGATATCCGATATTCTAAACCGATACATAGATACGATTTGATATAGTGTAAAAGCGATATTACCCATGCCTAGTTAGAATCGAGGCTGTGGGCGAGACGTCTGACGTTTTACGTCTTACGAATTTTCGATCAGGGTCACGTGACCTGACGCGAATTTAGAAGTTTTTACCCATTCCAAAAAAGTACATACACAGCGCCGCTAAAGAAGTTTTCACTTCAAAAAAAATATAGAAAATGTCAATCCTCAAAGTAGTTGCTACTACTAGTCTATATTTAGCTCCTAAATATTGGTCCTCAAAAGAGGCGAATGAATAGCCTTCCAAGGAAAAATAGGCCACCCACATCGTTACACGTGGGAGTTAACTATTAAGGGATTATAACAGGTGGACGCCTGATGCATGGTGGGTACCTTCATTCGTGAATGTGCTTAATGACCACGTCAAGCACGGATCACAGCACACCTGTCAAGCGTATTAATTGTGGTTTCACACCTGAAAGGCTAAGCTGGTCTTTGATTTGATAAGATTTTTACGATACTCTAACTACCTTTGATTTGGTAAGATTTTTACGATACCAATAAGGAAAAAGGCCATGTGAATTGGCTTCTCTTATCCGTCGATTATGATGACGACTCTACAACATTGCAGTCAAAATATTATGAAGGTCTTTAAGCAACAGGCAGTGAAGGTGCCCAGAATACGAAAACATAAAGTAGTTATTGTTTGATAAAAATATCTCCACCAGGATACCTCATAAACCGTAGATGGCCTTATAATTAGACAAATGTGACACCCACAAAAGATTCTCAACAATTATGTCTTTTTTTTTCAGGATGGGAAATCATCAAATGACCCCTCCCGCTCTGGGTGGAGCCGAAGGGAATGTCAGACTATTACTGACTAAAACCTACCCGTGTTCCTTCCTTAGCCTTTTATGTTCCGGGCCAGCGGTAACCCTTTCGGACAATCCCGCTGACCCGAACAATTATGTCTTGAGGCCATTTGTGCACACACGTTTTTCTTGCCGTAAAAAACTACGGTTTATTCGCCGTGTGACGGTCGTCAGTGTATATGAATCACAATGAAAGCTTGTTGACGGACACGTTTTTTCTACGGTCCGGTTATCGCCGTACCGTAAAGAAACCGTGCCTTATACAAAGGGCCTAATAGTTAACCTACGCAGAGGCTTTACTTATTGATTACGTCAATTCTCCTTGAGTTTGTGAATGTCAGATGTCTATAAACTAAACTTTTATCCCTAATTACATTGAAATAACATAAACTTATCACCTCTCTAAACGCAGCCAGGAATATTAAAATCTGCTTTCTCGACCAAGCGGGGGTGTTCTCATAAATTTGTACCAGAGAAACCGCATCACTACGCCCACGCATCCAATCTAGCATGTCTTACAATGCTAATTAGATCTTTGCACCACTAGTTTGCCTAATGAATTACTCGTAAAAGTGTTATTCGATTGCAAATAGAGATTATTTATGGTAATATAGATGTGGGCGTCCGTTAATCGGTAGTCCTGGAGTTGTAGATTTGATTACATATATTAAATTAAGAAGGGCGTATTTTTAGTTTCTTGAAACTTTACAGTGATATAACTTATATATCAGAATAACACATAGCGTACTTTTTATCTCGATATTCCCACGGGACCGACATTTATGCGATCCCGCGGGGCACTCTTAGTCATATAATATACATAATGCTCATTATGTTTTCTCCGATGCAGCAGGAACAAGTAACGAGGTATGGTAATTACCCATCCGTTTACCAAGTCAGTAATTACAAGCAATAGTCTCCCATCCGGTCTACGAAGAATTGACGAGGCTTGCTCTTTATACAGTGGGGTATTTACTGGCTGATAATTTGACAATTATTGTACAGTATAGAAATATTAGCATAGTAAAAGGTGTCGTAATATTTCCACAAAAAGCTCCTGTTCTTGTCATTAAAGTGGAATGCTTCAGCATTAAGTCAGATCTTTTATTGCTTATGCAATAAAAAATATAATATGCAGTAGTTTGCCATTAAATGAACCATACGTTGGGTTAATTAAATTAATTATTATATCGTTATTCTAGTACTTATAATAACATGGTTACTTTAAAGGTGTACGTTAACAGCTTTTATTGCTTGAATTCTTAGGTTTATAAGAGTTTATTTGGTTTTTTGTTAACGCCTGCCGTTTGGCATGCAATAAGAGTCAAGCTGGATTCAAGTTTTATGAAGTTTAATAGCTTTTGTTTTTGTAGCAGGTGTTCTGTAGTTTCTATTTACGAACTTGGGAAAAAAGCGTGAGTTTATGTATGTACTTAGAAATAAGGTAAATCCCAAAATATCATAATCACGAGAATAAAAATTTTAACTAAATAGTCAGAGTTGACGAATATTCTAGATGTTTCTCTAAAAAAAATACTAATTTATCATGCGATATTTACCAGAATACCACACCGTCACATTAACACCGCTTAACCAATCTGTAGCAGTAATAAAAACGTCTAGTTTGTAAACTCAACGTTTACGAGCACCGTGGCTTGCTAATTCCTAGGGAAATTGATTCTGAGTACCAATTTGACGGTTGGACTGACTGAGAATTGAGAGCATCCGAAGGTAAAGTAGGTCATGTTCGCATCGCAAGCAGTTTGTTTTGATATCAATGTTCTTAGGAGATTTTCGAAGGAGTAGCTAATGTTATGTTAACTTTATGTTATCCCAGAACTGTGTTTTCTGGAATAACATAATATCGTCGTTGCGCCTGCAAAAGTCGCTATGTGTTTTTAGTGAACTTATTTGAGCTATATGAATTATAACATTTAGCGTGTTTATACGGAATTTTCGATGTATGAATATCACATAGGTACATTCCTTAACTCTTTAAATATTGCACTTATCACATAGCTGTTTATACAGTATGTGTGTATTGAAATAATGACTAAAACTGCATAAAGAACCGAAAATAACTAAATAACACATAGCGGCTTTTGCACGCGCAACGACGATATCACCCTTGTAATCTCCGATGGTTTAGGTAGAGTTGTGCCTGTAGTACACCCAAAATTTGCCAGTTATGTTTACGTCTCATGTAATAGGAGGCGAGCCTTTTAAAAAAAAAAAAATAAGGAGGCGAGCCTATTGCCATCAATTGGGCACGAATCCAGACTCTGGGAGTGCTTCTTTGAAATTCTTCATGTAAAAACCCAATAACACTATACCGGACTTAGGAATCGAAACCAGCAGTGCGATTCAGTCAGCGGGATTGTCCGAAGTCAGCGGGATTGTCCGAAGTCAGCGGGATTGTGCGAAGTCAGCGGGATTGTGCGAAGTCAGCGGGATTGTCCGAAAGGGTTACCGCTGGCCCGGAACAAAAAGGGCTAAGGATGGAACACGGGTGGGTTTTAGTCAGTAAGAGTCTGACACTCCCTTCCGCTCCACCCAAATAGGGAGGGGTAATTTGATGATTTCACATCCCGAAAAAAAAAGCAGTGTGATTCTGTAACCATCTGACCGTGAAAACTTCGGTGAAGTGAGCGTGGAGTGAGCTGTTAATAGTGTCAATTCCTAGCAAAAACAAACTCACTTCACCTAAGTTTTCACGGTGAGATTTTCACAGAATCGACCGGGCGGCTGGACCTCATGCTCAGCATTAGCGCTTGCGACCACTAGAGCAACGAGGCAGTTGTTTTGGAATATTTGGCTCAAAGGAGATATTCTATTATTAGGATTTGATATCACACTAATATTATAAAGTTTGCAATGTACAAATTATAAAGTAACAGTGTACTCATTGTTGAAAAGCCAAATAAATAAATAAATAAAGACGAAAGTTTGTGTGTGTGTTTAATTGTTTATGTTTGTTACTTCTTCACGCTCAATTGGCTGGACCAATTCTGATAAAATTTGGTATGGAGGTAGCTGACACCCTGGATTACTTTTTATCCCGATATTCCCACGAGATCGACACTTATGCGTGTGAAACCGCGGGGCGCAGCTAGTTATAATACTAAATCCTAATATTGCCACGCTGCAGAGCAAAGTCCTCTTTCATACAGAAAGGGCGGAATAGAGCTAAGATACAACAAGAATGCACTTATAGCGCACAGTGGGAAAATAAACGTATATTTCTGCTTCTGCAGCATAAACATTTTTTTTTGCGCTTTAATTTTTCATAGATCAACACCAAAAAAGAGGAAATATGAATCATAAATCAAATAAACCAGCCCCCTCCATAAAAAATTCTTGCTTCGCGCTGATTAATGTACAAAAAGTTTTAGGGGTAACTGCAAATTTTCTCCCATTTCCTGAAATATAAATGAACGAATTTCTAAACAACGACATCCCTTTAGAAGAACCTTGAACTCTTTGCATCCGACCAAGCATCAAAGATTGCAACTTCTTAAAGTAATAAAATATAAGGATACCCTGTACTTGTGGACATATTTACGGTGGAGAATTCTCAACTAGGTATATAAAATTATCTTGTAACGTTAAATAACCCTTACCCTTGTTACCCTTTTTTATAATTATAAATATTAATAATTTATAATTATAAATATAAATATTTTTTATAATTATAAATATTTTAAATTTACAGAAAATTATTCATGGCTACGGAGGGAGACATCTATCGGTAATTCGTGACTAAGTATGATTTTGGGTATTATTTTTTTGAAGTGAAAACTTCTTTAGCGGCGCTGTGTATGTACTTTTTTGGAATGGGTAAAAACTTCTAAATTCGCGTCAGGTCACGTGACCCTGATCGAAAATTCGTAAGACGTAAAACGTCAGACGTCTCGCCCACAGCCTCGATTCTATAGGCATGGGTAATATCGCTTTTACACTATATCAAATCGTATCTATGTATCGGTTTAGAATATCGGATATCGTATCTATATATTTCAATATCTATATATTGGCTGAATCAGTGTGGAACTCGGAATCGAAATTGGTACTGTGATATTTAGGTTTCGGTTTTGTTCGATTCATTACATCATTGTATTTTATTTGTAACTGTATATTCGAAATCAGTGAATGTATTGTTGATAATATGGCACTCTGAAATGAAACTAGTACAGCCGTTTCGGTTTTCTAGATTTATATTTTTATCAATTATTTAAATAGGTCAAGTATCTATTCATCAGTCATGAGTGAAGCTAATAACTGAAGACTGACGAAAACAGCAAAGTGCAATCAAGGTCAAGGGTCACGTAAAGTGATTTTAAAACAATTTTTGATGTGAAACATCTATAGCCGCACGTAAAACAAATTTCTGGCGTGGCGACGCATGCCGTGGCGACGCGTCACCACGCTTTATGATGGTGTAAGTATATATACAGTCACAGTCTTGTGTACTGTGTGGCGACGCGTCGCCATGCGCAATGTTTCACATCTGCCAGGCGTCCCGTGACGGCTCACTTTTTTTGTTGAGAATGCCATAGGTACGATTTAAAACCCTTTGACGTTTATTGATGGTTACCTGTTTACAAGTGTTTACAAAATAATGTATTCGGTATTAAACTCTATGCTCCTGTATATAATGTTTAAAATTAGTATTAGACGTTAGCTTAACGCGCTTTCTCGCTCGTTTATCTCTAGCTACATCACTCCCGCCCGCGCGCATCGCAAGGATACGGTACCTACAACCGTATAACTACTACTGTACCGGAATCAGTTTGAACCGAATATCATAGATCATGTGATACGATATCGTTATAGTGTCTCGTTCTAGGTACGCGGATACCTGAAATATAGATACAGTACTGTCCGATATATAGGTATTGGATATTGTACCGATATATAGATATTGTATCTATATACGATTTGTATCGCCCACTCCTATTCTAACTGTCAAATCAAAAAGCTCTAAATATTCGGGCGTAGACTGACAAAAATAATAAACTGTACTTAATTTTTTAAATATTTCTATTCTTTTACTACACAATTGAAGCTACATTTATTAGAAGAAGCTAAGAAAAGTGATAATTTGAAGAAAGCTCGACAGGCGAAACAAATACGAAAGTTTAAAACAATATTCCGTGATACAGATTTTATCCATATTTACAGGCTTTCTGAGGATTTAATTAATATATTGGAAGATGACTTAACTCCATATATGCGTCCGCGACTTCGTTCCAGTGGTTTAACCAAGAGGCTAAAGGTTTGTTTACATCTAGGTTTCTTGAGATATGATGGGTATACCTCACCACACACCAACAAAAGCCTATTGAATTCCTGATGTTTCAGATATTATGCACACTATCATTTTTGGCTAATGGAAGTTACCAAAAAATCATTGGGAAGAATGTAGACACATACATATCTCAGTCTTCTGCCTCTAGGGCAATCCACGAAGTTATTATTTACAATACAATGATAACTTAAACACAAGTCAAGATTGCACTTAATTCTAGCTTCATTCATTGATTTCAGGTGACTCAGGATATCCTCAAAGGCCTTATTTAATGACTCCCTTTAGTAATTCAGAAACTGAGACTCCAGAGCCATTACAACAATTTGCACAGCAGTGCAAGAAACAGTGTAGAGGACTATTGGAATCCTGAAAGGACGGTTCAGAAGTTTATTAGTACATAGGGTATTGTACTATGATCCTATAAAAGTGGGAGAAATTGTGATGGCTTCCTGTGTTTTAAACGACATATGTAATAGAGCCGGGCTACCAGCTCCTATGATGATGAGACCAATGTGACTTAGATGAAGAATCTAGGTTACTTGGAATCCTGACACATCAGGCTCCAACACATGATGACTTAGAGAGTAGGCTGATAAGTAGGCGAGATTTAGTTCAATTATGGCGAGCATGTTGTATCTACAATTTATGCGTTCCTTTACAGATGTGGTTAACGTGTTTAGATAGAATATACTCACCATTATTGATTAGATACAATAAATAGGTATTTAAATTATTAATAAAAATATTATTATAATCAACAATTGTCATAACATTTAAGGTGTGTATTTAAAGTGTGGTGTTTAAGGTGTATATGATTAGTATAATATCAATAGCCTATAATAATATGTGCCTATTTATACCTTAGTCCCTATTTGTACTATATTTTTAAATGGGTAAGAGTGTATACAGGGGTATGAGAAATTAAACAGATAACTGCATTATTTTCTTTTTTATTTACTATTAAAAACAATCAATCAAATCAAAAATCATTTATTCAAAATGACTTTTGATATTCAGTTAGAAAAACTTGATTCTATACAATAGTAGGTATGCAAAGTAATTAACATTACAAGAAACAGGACATTTAATTAAATAATTTAGTATATACAATGAAAACTACCCAAGCAAAACAAAATTAAATAAGTACCTACATAAAAGCCTGCAGGCATAAAGAGCATGCCCGCTAACAATCATTGACATTTACTACAAAAAAACAGTTCTTATACTTAAACTTCTTAACATCCATCTTAAATAAACTTAAAATTATCTAAACATAGTAGTAGATCCATGTTTCGGAGATTCAACTTCCTCGACTGATGGATGCTCATAAATCCTGCAGTGCCTGGGTCTGCCTTGACCATGACTCACTTATTTCCTTAAAAGTCGAACATCCTCTGCTGGTTGTCAATAAGAAGTCTCTCATTTTCCAAACACCTCTCTTTAATGGCGACAAAACATTCAGTCAGGCTCGCCATTTGGATTGCCTTTGAGAAGGTGGTGAGTGCTGGATCAGACGGCGGTGTGCCGTTCGATGCCTACGAGATGCTATGAACATAAAAATGCAACAAATTACTATACAGAGTTAAAACAAATATGTAAGTATCATCAACATCACATCACTCTCCCTCTAAAGGAATAGATATTACAATGTAGTATACATATTAGATGTAGTCTATATCTTGATCTTGATTGAATAAGGGCTGCTGTTGAAAAAACCTACAGAAAATCCCAACAAATTGGCCCAACCCGGGAATCAAAAGTGAGACCACTACTATGTAGTGCTTTTTACACTAAACCAATAATTAACCAAATTATAATTAAGTTAACCTTACATGAAGATGCAATTGGGGCATTACTCCTATGATGACGCATTGCAAGACTGCAAGTGGTGATCTAGCCTCAAACTGTAATACAAAAAAAAGTTATCTAAATATCCATTATAAAGTTAAAACATATTATTGTAAGACTTTTATTTAAAACTTCACCTTTTGTTCTGTATTAGGCTGGTTTTCCATTGGCACATTGTCCCTATACAAAGATGGGCCTGGTTGTATGTCCGTTCGCCCTGCAAATATAACATTACATTATTATATTTTATTAGAATTAACTTACTGGTATTGAAGGTGTGGACTGTTCGGTCTGGAGCATGCCTCTAGTAGATTGTTCTACAGGCAGTAATTGGTCAGTAGGTCGTCTTAGGGGTTGCTTAGGACTCTACAAAATTAAATATGAAAATTATAATTTCCAAGTACCTATACAGTTTTCATATTATGTAATGAAAGTATAGCACTTCTTGGCATGCTAAAACACACAATGTTACGTTACAACAATAAAGTTATACGTACATATTAGGGAATGCAATACCGGGATACCGGGATCCCGAAATACCGGGATCCCGCACCATTTTTGCGGGACCAGTCCCGCGCCTAAATCGTGCGGGATCCCGCGGGATTTGCGGGACTGCGCAGCGACATACAGAACGTGTTGTTCATTCTTGAATTCATTCTTCTTCTTCTTCATTCTTCATTCTCTTGAAGGTATAATCAGAAAAGAAATGAATTTGTTGCAATCTGGTGGGATCAAAGGTGAACATCTTCAATTCGTCTACAATGCGTTGTTAACAGTTGTGCCCACCAGCGTGGAAGCGGAAAGGGCATTTTCTGCTGCTGGATACCTAGCATGCAAAGTAAGAAGCCGTTTAGCTGACAAAACTATTGACACGCTATGTTTTATGCGCAGCTACTTTCAAAATAATGAATAATTGTTTTTTGTTTGATTGTAATAGTAATTTTATTTCTAATTAGTAATAGTTTCACAAAACTTGTTGTTTTCTGTTTGTTTGTAATAGTTTTTGATCTTTGTTTGTAATTGTTATTTCTGATTGATTAGTGATTTGATCACTTAATAAATAGTTTCATTCAATAATATTTTTTAGTTTCATTTTAAGTTCTATAGACTCGTTTATGATACAGGATTCCTCTCTTTTCTCAATGACTTTCAAAAAACTTGCGGGATCCCGCAAATACCTGGATCCCGCGGGATTGAACCTCTCAATCCCGCGGGATCCAGCAATTGAAATTTTGGTGCGGGATTGCATTCCCTAGTACATATTATAGTAAAACAATAGCTAATCATGTAATTTACTTAAATTTTATTAATATCTCGTGTATCATACAATACTCGTGGATGAGACAATAGTAATAATAGCCATATACTATCAGTGAAAAAATCATAATACTCACATTTCATTAGGTAGTTGTATTTATCCTCTTAGTCACAGAACTACCTATGTTAAAAGCACTCGCTGATACAAATAATCAAGCACCCAAAAGTTTAAAAACTACAAATTCAAGTGATTTTGTTAGCGTCGCGTCATCGGTTGTTATTGTTATGTCATGTTGACTTTTAATTCATCGTCGCGTCGCGTTGCACGAATAGAGCAAAGGAATCGTCATTCAGCCTTAAAATGTAATAAGAAATATGAAATAAGCTCTTTTAAATATGATATTGGTTATAGTTTAACTGTATTCCTTATAATACTTAAAGATAGACCTTTAATATATATTTTAAACCTATAAAACTCTCAGTTTTCTTTCTTCTCAATTCTCAGTACCATGTGATTAGCGATGATGGTTCTGGTAATGATGATGATGAAAAAGTCGTTGAAATTATGGATGGAAGTTGATTTTCCTAAGAGAAAAACTTTTTAATGTAAAATAATTGTAATAGTTCTGAAGTGTTAAATTTTTAATCTATATATATAAAAATGAATCCCTATTTCCCTTGGTCACGGCATCACGCCTGAACTGCTGGACCGATTTCGCTAATTCTTTTTTTGTTCTGTTCGTTATTATCAGGAGAAGGTTCTTATGAAAGAAAAAATTAAGGAAATTGCGCGGAAAATTAGAAAATTTAAAATTACTTAACCACCATATAAAATTATTTAATGTAACCTTTTTAATGTAACCTTAAAACATTTGACAAAAACATTTGAAAAAAAAAAAATGACGTTTAAAACGGATTCTTCTGTCAATCTTATTTTATTGATAAACAATACATTTAAAATAATTAAATTAAAGGATCTAAGAAACCTGATTTTCTTAGTTCCAATGAAGGTTACTTTAGAGCCATCAGGCCTAATATTAAAAGTTCAATTTAATATGGAATTTTGGTAAGTTTGGATAGACTAACATACACGTTACTAACATAACAAGTAGTATATACCTACTTGGTTATAAAGAAGAATACAATAGTTTTATTTTAATTTACAGATGAATTTTCGTTTATAAAAATGCCAGCAGCTAGACGTACAAAATTAAGTCGCAGAACTCGAGTCAAAATGACGAGCAACGTGAAGCGCGGAATGAAGTAGAAAGGAATCGATGGAATCGAAATCAACTACATAGAAATGTTGCGTTTAACCCCTATCGAGCTGCATTCAATTATAACGTGGAAATAGATTACAGTTCACAGCAAATCGTTACTATTGGAACAATGAACGTTGTGTGTCAATATTGCAAGGCATTTAAATTTAAAAATGAAGCTCCTGGTTTGTGTCGCGCGAGCGGTCAAGTCAAATTGACGCCATTGGAACCGCCACCAGAGCCACTACATTCACTGGTTTCCGGAAATGGGCCAGATTCTAAACATTTTTTGACTCATATCCAGCAATATAACAATTGTTTTCAAATGACAACATTTGGTGCAACAAAAGTTATTCAAGAAAACTTTATGCCAACTTTTAAGATTCAAGGTCAAATATATTACCTAACAGGTTCCTTATTGCCAACGCCGAATAATGACTACAAATTTTTGCAGATTTATTTTATGGGCGATTTAGCAAGCCAAGTCAATCAGCGTTGTGCACACAACAATTCGGTGAAAAGATCAATTGTGGAACAACTCCAAACGTTTTTTCATCGACATAACGAATTGGTTGCATTATTTACGACCGCTTTGGACCGCATGCCGTCTGATAATCACAAAATTGTCATCAAAGCTGATAAGACGCCTGCAGGACAACACGCGAGACGTTTTAATGCGCCAACAATTGACGAAGTCGCTATTGTTGTCGTGGGTGAAAATTTAGAAAACCGAGATATTGTTTTACATCGGCGTAGCAATCAACTGCAGCGTGTGTCCGAAACACATCAATCATATGATGCGTTACAATATCCTATCTTCCTATCTTATTTTGGCAAGGTGAAGATGGATATCACTTTTCAATGAAGATGATAAATCCAGTTACAGGTTCCGAAACTAACAAAAAAGTTAGTTCAATGAATTATTATTCATACAGACTGATGGTTCGGGAAAATGAGGAAAATCATATATATTAAAATGTCGGCGTCTCTTCCACCAATATGCTGTGGGTATGTACGTGAACGTTGAAACTGAGCGATTGACATTTATCAGGTTGAACCTAACTTAATAAAATCAAAAATCTGCCCATTTATGGCGTCTAAGGCGGAACAAAGTTCGCCGGGTCAGCTAGTGTAATATAAATTGTCATGTTTGTGTACGATAGCGCAATAAATGAATATTGTATTCCACCACATAAATAATAGTACTTTTATACTGATAATGAAAGCAATTCGTACAAAATTATTCTCTAACCATTCCAAAATATTAAAAATGCACAACGTTAATATTCAAGTTTTCACTTCTGCCGGCACTCCCGGAGTGCAACCCGTCGTTTTTTTTTTTATTAGCCTTTATTGTGTCCCACTGCTGAGTAAAGGCCTCCCCTTTTACCTTCCAAACTTCCTTTTTATATTAAAACTTTATGCACAAGTAAAGAAAAAATACTGTATGAAGGCGGACTTAATGCCTGATGCATTTTCTACCAGTCAACCGTATGGTGATGCAGAGACAAAACATGGCATAGTGGTGGTGTATTACTTAATAGGTACTATTTAAAGATTGGGTGCAGTCAGAGAAATTAATTGTTCAGTAAATCGACATTATGTCAATTTGCAGTGATATACCCATTTCATACAGCTGTCAAAATGATAGTTGAGATTTGAATACGAGGTACGGACAGTTTAAGTTGGTAATAAATATGCTGAACAGTAAATTTTCTCGACGTTACAAACTCAGGTCACCAAGCTAACAATCTTAGTGTCAGAAATGTAGAACATTAACAATAAATAATAATTCAACAAGTATGACTTTTTAGTCGAATAGCAATTTATATAACACATAAGAACATTATTATGCATAAATGTGTTGCAAGTAATAACGTATAGTATGAATAATAATACTATCATTTGAATATACAATTGTATATTCTAAAATATCTTCTCGGAATATAAATCAAACATCACCTTTTGTGCCCTTCAATAAAATACACCACTTTATCAGCCGAATATACTTTGACGAGTAACAATTTCAATGTTTAAATACAATAAACATACGCCTACACGTGACAAGTAAAACAGACGAACTAACGAACCTTTACGATACATTATGTAAATTCTATGTACACACCATTCATAATTTTGTGTAAATTGATGGGAATAAGCGCCGAGACTAACGATCTTAATACTACGGTATTAACATACGTAAAGAGATAACTGACGTAATGTTTGCATATTACAATATTATTATCGTATTACATTTGTTATTGTATCTGACGGCGCCATTTGTCGCGCCGCCGACTAGTTTTGTTACGAAGTTACTGGAATCAGTGAATAGATCGAATAAGAGTGACATTAGAGTGCTTGTCACCAACAGGCACACTAGCAGACCGTCGCATCGATGGCTGCGTGGTCTTCTGTTGACAGAGATGATGTCAGGGGAGCCGCTGTCCTACCACGTCTACGACGAATTGCTACATTCCGGAACAATCCGGATGACATTGAAGCTGCTAAACCACTAATAAGATGTCCACTTCTACGCCGTTACTCAAACTCAAACTCAAAGCATTTATTTCAATTAAACCTTGTACAGGCACTTTTGAATTGTCAAAATTAAAATAGTCCGTCAGTTAGTCAGAAAGTTGAAGCTATCGTCGTCGTCGAAGTATCGTAAGCTGTACGTCTATCAATATACTAAACTACTCAAAACTAAATAGGGCCCACCATGTTTTTTTGCCTTAACTTAAAATTGAACGTAATTGTTCAGTTTTTATGAATGTACAAGTGTCAAGTGGGCATTCAGGAATAGTGTAAAAATAAACAATGGAATCATTTGTTTATTTCCTTTAATAAAAACACAAATAACAGTTTTTAGGAAAAAATACACAAAATAAAGGATCAACATGATCTTGTAAAGCACACGTCTTCTGAAAAAAATTATGGTGCTTGTTATTTTTGAAGTGAAAACTTCTTTAGCGGCGTTGTACACTTTTTTGTAATGGGTAAAAAATGTTAAACTCGCGTCAGGACACGTGACCTGATCGAAAATTCGTAAGACGGATGGCCGTAGCCGGTACCGCGCGTGTTTTGTTTATAAGACGATTCATAAAATACACACGTAATTGTTCAAGTTTTCACTTCTGTCGGCACTCCCGGAGTGCCACTGTTTTTTTTAATAACGAGTGGGTCCTCCTCTGCTCCGTATGCACTCTCTGAGCCTATCTGGTACACTTTCAATCAAGTGAGTCACGTTTGTATGCGGTATTTGTTCCCAACAGACTTTCAGGGCGTTAATGAGCTCCTGCTGGCTGTTAACATCACTGTAGTTTTCTTTCAGGCTTCTTTTGAGTTGATCCCATAAATGCTCTATTGGGTTGAGGTCGGGACTCATGGCTGGCCATGGCAAAACGGTGATATTGGCTTCAGAAAGGGCTCTTTGTGTGGTGCGGGCTGTGTGTGCGCGAGCGTTGTCATGCATAAAGACAAAATTATTGCCCACTCTTTGTGAAAACGGGATGACATGTGGCCGGATTACTCGCTCGATGTAACTGGCGGCGGTTACGGTACCTTCATTGAGAATTACCAGCTCTGTTTTGCCGTGTAAGCTAATTCCACCCCATACCATAACACTGGGACCCCCCCATCGGTCTGTTCCATGGACGCATGGTTCAGAAAAACGTTCCCCTTCTCTTCTCCACACGCGTATCCGTCTGTCATCACTGTAAAACTTCACTTTAGACTCGTCCGTAAAAAGCACATTCCTCCAGTTATCCATGGTCCATTCCAAATGTTCCCGGGCGTACCTTAATCGTGCTGCACGATGAGCCCTCGTTAGTTTCAGTCGAATAGCGCGTACTCTAGAGCGTTGTCCATCTTCGTGAAGCCGATTCCGAATGGTTTGGTCGCTGACTCTCGTCCCTGTGGATTGCCGTAGTCGAGTTTGTAAGGTCCGAGCGGTAACAGTACGCTCCCGTCGTGCGGTTAACCTTAGATATCGGTCTTCCTGGGTAGTCGTAGCCCTAACTCTTCCTGTGCCAGGTCTCCTAGCTACACTTCCGGTCTCCTGATACCGTTCCCAAACATTTCGGATTGCTCGTCGCGAAACACCGAGGTGGATAGCCACAGACCTCTGAGACTGTCCCTCTTGAAGCAAGGATACTGCTCTTGCAGCGGTTTCCATGTCCATATGACGGCGAGGACCAGGCATAGTGATCACAACTAACACAGAAACCAAACAAAATTGTTAAAAACGTGAGTATTCCACAACACTGTTTAGTGTAGACTGAAAACTTAAGTGACTGAGAAGCATTGTGTGTGCATTGTGCATTCGACGATTTTTTCGAGTACTTCACTTTTTTAGCTACCCTCTTGAAACCAATATGAATGTTGTCGAAATAAACATTGATAAGGGTTCCTAAACATGTCAGCTTGACGGTTCAATGCATAACTTTGTCAACAACTACTTAGATAACTTTATTTTGACCAAAATAGTGACTGATTCGAGGTGGGCCCTATTTTGTTTTGAGTAGTTTATTACTGATATAATATGATCTCTAGCAACCTTATTCCAAGTTGAATTTCGATCTACTATAATAAGGAAGTCTTATGAAAAATATTTATACCCACAGGCGAAAGAAAATACTTACTTTTTTATTGAAACTTGTTCCTTACTTTGCCTGCCCTAGTTCCGTGGTTCTTCATAAATGTGGGATGAATAAAAACAGTTATAGTTCGTTTTTTAATCTCAGAGACTAATCTGACAGGTGTAATGTCAATCTAATGTCTTCTATACTAAAAAAAGCAAACACAAAAGACTTAAATGTCAGATTAGTCTCTGGGATAAAATGAAATGGGATAAAACGAATTATAAGTAGGTTCAATATTATATACATACACTCTCTATTTAATATTGCTAGGTGCAACACGCTTTCATCAAAGAACAATAATGTAAGTACACACAATATAACTTGTCCTCTTATGCTTCGAGCACATGTCTTTGTGCATCGTACTTATAATATTCATCCGACTGAATAAACATTACTAGCAAGTAATCAAAAGCAGTAAGATACAGCCTGTACATTGTGTACTGGCATTTAGTGCGATATACGTACTCGTTACACAATTAACGCTACGCATAGACGGGAATCCTACTAACAAGGTACGCGATTACGGGCGCCGAGATACGGGAAACGCGAGAAACGCCGTGATACGCGGCCTAACTAGACGAAATTTATCTAAGTGCTATAGAATGCGCGGTGCGTCGTTATTTCTGATTCGCTATCTGCTTTGTTGGCTGGTTTCGATTACGTTTCGACATAGGTCCGGTTTCGTATAGCTTTTATGAGTCGCCTGACAATTATTGGCTTTGTCATGACCGAGTGAGAGTTATAACGTGCGTCTTTAAATTGAACTTTATGGGTTTCAAATGAAGACCGCTTTGGAAATCTTGGTGTTGAACGACAATTAAATAGTTATAGCTCGTGGAATGAAGTATTTATCGTGTCCCTGTAGAAAGTTAAAGGTTAGGTTTAGAAATTATTATGTAATGTAACTTGTGTAAATATAAAAATAATTTTCTGCATATAATAAAATCTTCATTTTCATTTAGTAGGTAGATCCGATGTAAAATCTTTTCATAATTATTGATACGCAGATCCCATATTAAACAATTCGAGCTACACGGAATACTAATGAAAATATATTAATACGAATTGGAAAATAAATCAATAATCAAGAATAAGAAAAAAAGAAAATAAAGAGAAAAAATAATAAAAAGAGAAATAATAAAGAGTATTCTATTCTATTCTATCATATTTCTAACGACCAGCAAGTTTTTGATAAAGCGTGTGAACATACCAACAAAATCGGAATTAATATAAATTTATTACTCACGTAGAACTAAATTGTTGAGGAAATCAATATTCATTGCATCCGCGGCATTGCATGGTGCCGATATGATACTCATTCTGATTTATTGCCTGATCCCAACTTTATATTGGGTTTTCGAACTGAAACATGTGCGATATTGAACCATTGTTTGGAAATACGCGTCTTGAAATTCGATAATGGGGATTGTCCAAAATTTCTAACCATTATATTTTATTTTATTTTTTGTAAATTTAGAGCATTTTGAGAAACTAATTTGAATATTTTGATGATTGGCTCAATAGTTATTTAAAAAAAAAATATTATTTTAAGTTTTTGGTGACGTCATCAGTGGCATAAAGATTGTGCCGTTGCCTTACTAGTACATAATTAAAAATTTTAATCTGTCAACACAACGTCAACAATGTCACATCTGTCAAAGTGTCAATAGGCCGAATAGACGTTCGAATCCTAGCTTAGCATAATTATTTACAAATGGTTTTTTTATGTGTAAGTGTCCTCCAAGGAATATACTACTCTCTATCGTCACTAGAACAATCGACGCGGCGACTTAGAAATAGAATAATAACGCATGCGGCGACATTATTACTATTATTGCTGCAAGTTGGAACAAAGCACTTCCTGTATTCCGTAACTCTTCCAGTATATTAAATATTGTCGAGTGTTGAAATAATGTATGTAATGTAATAATGAGATATAAACAAGAATGTTTATATTTTTGACATATTTACAATAATTTGACATTTGACAGATTGTAGACAATACTTGCCTCTTACTTTTTATTTTCTGAGGCAACGATACAAAACTGTACGGCCAAAGCCGACGTAATTTGAAGGGCAAAGAAGGTCAATCGTATTTTATCAAAAATATTAATAAAATATGAATATTTTTCAAAATTAATTAGTCCGTAATGATCAGTAACACTATTCCTCGAAATGGTTTCTCAATTACAACATTTAAAAAAATATGAACAATGCCCATTATTATACAGTTTTGCTATGTTTTGTTAATAGAGTAAGTTTGTCTAGATTTATTTATCAATACCAATATAAATGCGAGTATCTATCTGTCTGTCTGTTACCTCTTCACGCTTAAACCGCTGAACCGATTTAGATGAAATTTGGTGTCTACGCCTGAACGCAGCCTTTCATATTGGCGAGGATGCGAACGCGCCCGATGTCGGCGGCGCTCGCGACACACTTCACTTCACTAACGAACTTCACGATTAGCGCGCACCGCCATACTTGTCGCGACACATAATTATAATTGTAATTTTTAAATAATAAACTTTTAACAATCATCGAGGTCGGTCTTTATTGTATCGCCCACATTTGGTATAGAGATAGTTTGAGTCCCAGGAAAGGACATAAGATAGTTTTTATCCCGATATTCCCACGGGATCGACACTTATGCGGGTGAAACAGCGGGTCGCTGCTAGTCTGTCTATATGCAGTTAAGGTGATATACCTATTAAAAAAAATGTGGTTTTTCTATTTTGTGTAACTTGTTAAGTATGTGGAATAGGGATTTAACATTTTGGTATATGTTTTTTGACTCTTTGGTATCACGTAAAAGGAATACACGATTCAATGAATTTTTCTCGACACAAAAAATTGCAAAGTTACTCATACATCTAATTTTTTTACTTTTTCGACATCACGGCGTAACGCTTAAGAGTTATTCAATGGAACTTACTTTAAAACATAGAGAATTATTATATCAAAGTTTACTCAAAGTAGTTTTAAATTTTGTATATTTATTTTGTTAAAAAAGGAGTAAATTCGTTTTGGCACATACGTCGTTTTATTCCGAGCGCACGCACATCTCTCTTCTTTTGTGTTTTAAAAATAATTGTATTACTTTCGCTCGCTTAGTAGGTCAGTCGCTACGATATTTTCCAGATATAGCGCCATAAGGATAAAAGAGAAGAAAAAAAAACAAGAAAAAACAAAGGATCAGAGTGATTTTTTTCAGTAAAATACAATTTCCCAGGTAGTGAAATTGTATCCGTTACTATGTCGAAAAAGACAATACGCAATAATAAACCCGTGAAAAGAACGACTTCCATTTCTATCAAAACCAATCAATATTCAATTATTTGCTGACAGTCACATTTTCAGATTCAATAACACGAAATTGAAATAACATTTAAAATACCAGACGTATTAATTTTATACTCGCAAAATTAACGTATGTTTAAACGTTCAATTATCGGAACTGATTAAGGGCGCGGACACATCAAAACGAACTCTTTACAAAATTTACGATTTCATTAACCGCCACTCATTTTGCGGACAATCATCATTAGCAGAGCATTGTTAATGCTGAAGTCGATTAATTTCCCATTTTCTGAATTCCGAATGTTTTGCTTAGTCCGATATTTTTCCGTTCTCCGCAATATCCGTGTTGTGTATTTCTATTTACGGGGATGTTGGATTTGGATGTTTTTTAATTATTCTTTTTGATCTATGGACTTTGCGAGAATTGTCAGGAGCTTGGGAATTATTAAGAGCATTGTGTATGGATTATGCAAATAAAATGCAGTACCGTGACCTACATTGCTTTTCAATAAAAAGACGAAAGTTCCTAGTACGAGTAGTACTTTATTTTATTTGTGGATGCGAAGAATGTAAATTATTTTTGGCTAATATTAAATGTCTTTTTCAGGCTAATATTAAATGTCTTTTATTAGGCTAATATTAAATGTCTTTTGTTTCAGTTGCCTAAGTCCTCGATCAGCGTATTTCTACGAATTCCCACCAAGCGGTGAGTATCTGTCATTTACTTTAGAATGAAGTCTGTTGATCTGATTAGGTCTATCTTCTATAACAATTTATAATTTCAGATTTATTTTATTGAACACGTTCGACTATTGCACTTAATGAAGTTTCTTAGATCATTTTTGCGAATAAACTGACTCTCATTTTTTATAATTATAAGTGATGACAGATGACAGATGAGAGTGACACACGGTGACACATCAAGCTGTATTTTTCCAGTTTAAACTGGCATCGCTTTGCATAGGTTTTTCGCACAATCGGAAATCAGCTTATGCTGGTTATGTATAGCTATAGCTTGATGTGTATCGTACCTGTTATGTTCTATTGATATTTTATTACGTTAAATTAATATAAGTAGACTTAGAAAAGGGTTCAAAGTAAACAGGAAAATGCACATGCAATAATATAAATCCAGCTATAATGTCGTTGTTGATATTTTCTCCTATTACTTACCACGTCGCTCAATGTTAATAAGCAATTAAACGATAAATTAAAAGACCTTTGAAAACACGCCACAAATGTAGAAAAAACCAAAATATGCTTAGCACTTGAGAGCTTGATTTATTACCTTCTAATGTTGGCTGGACGTGTCGAGTCGTGACTTGCTTTTTTAGACCTAATTCGTGAAAAGCAATTTTGTTACTAAAATTAATAGGAGTTTTATAGTCTGTCGTTTTTTCTGAGAAGATTCTAGCACAACTAGATTATTTTTGTGTTTTAGTAATAAATCTGTATTATCTTGTTGACAGTTTTATCGATAATATAATAAGCAGAATCAGACTATTATTAAAATTAAACCGACAGCTCTTAATACGTTCGTCAGTTATATATTTTAAGTTAAAACATTCAATGATTTTTTCTCTATTTTGTAGTTAGTTACAATTTAATTTTAAGCAGGCATTCTTTTCGTAGACAACTGCCTGGGCACTGCCAAGAAGAAGGTGACAACGTTCTCGAGGTTGCTGCGAGGTTTGAAGTCTCATAGGAAAGAGAAGCACGGATCCTGTTCGCCGAAGCACACGCATAGTCCTCGACAAGTACTGCCACCCCAACGGGTAAGTATTTCATTCGTATTTCCAAGCTTGAAGGGAACGGTGACCTGATGTTTTTGCCAAATTATACTAGTCTCTGATCAGCTTATTTCTACAGAAAAGCCATGCAAGTATGTATTACCTAGGCAGCAAGACTTGATCTATTATTGGGAGTCAGATAAAAAGAGAGTGTCTAACTTCCTGTTCTCTCATAATATGCAAATGGGTACCTACCTATTTATAATTTGCAAAAATGTCAGGTCTCCATTTACTTATGGAATGCTTGCTAAAATGTTGTTGTGTGTTTTATTAACAGGATTGCTGTGTGTGAGGACTCAGTCAATAAAATAAAAACAGGCAGATCAAGTATTTTATGATGGTGAATTTAAATTAACTGACGAATTTTTTCTGGTTTCGAGAGCTCGACTATAATATTTTTATGCGATGTATCATACTGTATGAAAATGCCATCACTAAGTATTTGATCTGTTATTAACTAAGGTAATTAATTGTAATGCCGCGAGTGTTACCTCAAATAACGTTTTACAAGTAAACTTTGAGCTAATGCCTAATTCGACTATTCTAGAATGATGTAGGCATGAATTACTTCGTTTAAAATATGTAACTAGACTATTTGAGTGACTAAAAGAAAAAGTTAGAAATAATGTTAATAACGTCCATTAATATTAATATTACAATCATAGATGCAATATGTTATTTTTCCCTGATGATAATTATCATAATAATTATCTCGACTTAGCACGCGAGGTTGTTGACATGTGAAATGTGAGCGCGGCTGTCATTGTGCCGATTGTCGTTACGGCCAATGGCCAGAACGCATCGATCAACCTCTCTCGAGACTCTCGTTAGGCGGTTGGATCAAGGGCCTAATTCAGAAGGCAGTACTCCTCGATACGGCTCGCATTGTCAGGAGGTTCTTGTCTCTGCAGCCCTAACCACCGATAGCTTAGATCTTGCTCCCGACACCGGCGGAGCATTATTTTTACATTTTAAATGTGTTTTTATGTATTTATAAATTATTTAAAAATGTATTTAATATGTATGTAAATGAACTATAGGAAATAAAAATTATAATAATTGTAAAGATAAACACGGTCGCGTGGGTGGTCGATTATGCTGTGAAACGTACTGCCTATCACTTGACACCTCACACTTAACAACTAGTTGTTGTACTTACACCTTTTTGTACACCTTTTTGGTATAACATAGAGCACTTGTATATTTTGTTTTTCATAACATCTGTAATTTGTACCTACCTATGTTAACAAATGAATAAATGACTTATGACTTATGACTTACTTACACTTAATTAGAAGAACTGCTGCATACAGTTTTGTGATTATTTTCATTGAACTCGCAATATAAGAGAATTATACTATAATTTACTTGCATATACACACACAGGTACGCACAGGTATATCTTTACATAAAAGGATCCCCTATGTAAGATTTACTGTAAAAGTTGTACATGTTACTGCAATAAACTTTTTGTATTTTTTTTTTTGTATATACCTGTATTCTGAAGAGAAGTACAATACTTCTCTGGCAGCACTCGAGGCACGAGATTGCAGTATTATAAAGCATTTTCTAGTTAAAGTGTCGTAAAGAAGTAAAATGCGGATATTGGCATCAGTCGTTGTAGACAAAATAACCAGTGCAATCCATAGCTAAACAGACCTCATTTAGTTCTCATTGATAAACAAATAATCGATCTAGCATCGATCGATTTTAACAAATAAATACATAGCAACAATAAAATTACTCAACATAATCAATAAAGCTTATAATATGACAGATCTATAATACCACGTATAGATAAGTACATCGTCGTCGTCAAATTCTACTTGAACTGCTCTCAGCTCGACCACTACAGATTTTAGGTCAAACACAATTAGATCGAAAACAATAATTGAGTCTCCAATAAAGTTCGCCACATACCAATCTATCGCTATTGTCATCGCGATTTCTCGTTAGCAACAACAACTGTTTGTAACCGAATCTCAGTTTGAGTACTCGCTTAGGGCGTCTGTCTCTCCCGTTTTTTCATACATTCCTTTTTGCAACCCCCCATGCACCATTATGTGGATCCGGCGCGACGCCGGTACGCCTTTGACATGCACTCTGAGCAATTAGTATGACGCGTCGTGTGTACGTACCAATGTACGTACAATACGTACTTGCGACGCTTAATTTTTTTGGAATGTTTGCGCTTAAGTCTGGGTTTTTTTCGAGTTTTCGGTAGGAAGATAATAATGAAAGGGTTTTGTCAGAGGAGGGACGAGCTGGTACAAATTTGTACCGCTTGTGGTACACATGTGTTCCAGCTCGTTCTAGTAAAATTAATAATATAATTAATTTTAAAATGGAGAACGTTAGCCTGTGCGATGTTGATAAAAGGTATCAGGGAAATAGATGTCCAAAGATCTTTAGTAAAGTTCTATCATTTGATTTTCACTCCAGCCATTTTTGATCTAGCACGTAAAACTTATAAAGTTGCCAGCAAGAACAAATACACACAACAAATACGAGTTCTTAGTTCATCCTACAATGAAATGACAAGAAAAATATGAATTCCTCGACATACCAATAACCCTCACACAAGAAATACACGCTTCGAATACGCAACTCATCTCAGACAAATTAAGTGCTACATTTTTCCACGTCCACCTATATATTTATTAATCTCCAGACGAGAGGGGTGAAGAACAACCCCCCCTGGGTAGTACGTCACCGCATGCCTTTTGAGAAATGACGCCTGCCAAAGTTAAGTCGGTTGAGCCAAGCCAAGACGGTGAGTTATGAACGTTTGTTGGGCCAAGGGATAAAGGCCATTAGAGCCCCGGTATAATCCTTATCGGCCAAGTTGCACTTAGGATTAGTCTTGTCAAAAGTCGCCTTTTTCGGTTTATTGACCAAGCCGTGTCCAGCTGTGATTAGGGGATCAGAAGTGGATGGCGTTATTTGGAATGCTTGTAAGTAGGCCATTACTTTAAAAAGTTGGGTTCGATATGAACGTTTGTTGAGATTATGGATTGAATGATGGAAGGGAACCAAGTATTGATGATAATGAAAAAAATCTTGATATTAAGGATGCCTCTATTTAGAGCTGAGATAGGGCTGTTGCATAATTGATTTTCAAAATGCGTCTATATTTAAGAAAAAAATAATATTACTCAATCATAAACACCTATACCTACTCCTTGTGATGTAAGTACATCAAAGTATCGTAGTTAATAATTAAATATATATTAAATATCATAATTACGAGTAGCTCACTATAAGTCTGTGGTTAGCTGTTTATAATTACGTAACACACAAATTAGCACGTCCTGCTAACATAAATCACTTTTGCAGTGTCAAGCAGCATTTTCTTTTTAACGTAAGTCCAGCCAATTTTCACTGGGGTAAATTAAATTTTATTTAGTCCCATGCCCCGTCGCTTGATATTACGCCGGCAAATCCGCGAATAAACTTCTTCAGCCTTTGCTGTTATTTTGCGGAATTAGCAGTTTAGAAGAAAATAAAAATTGTGATGGGACACAACTTAATTTAATCTTTGACCTACTTGTTTTATATCTAAGAAAACGTAAGTTACTACCGATAAAATATTTATGTATAGGATTAGTGTCCGTGTTTTAAAGGCCAGTTACTTTTGGACGAATATGTATCCTCAAAGATGAAAATAAAATAGATGAATGAAAAATACTTTACTACAAATTTATCGAGATTGGTCCAATAAAGCAATATTATGTCGATAAAATTACCAACCAAAAAAAAACACCAACATTAAAGACAAAATTTCTTCGCCAACAACAATTTTAAACTTAACCACAGCTCATTTTAAGTAAGAACAAAGTAATCATACAATTCGCCTCACACGGTATTGGCACGTTGCCTCCGATACTTCATGTGGGAGGTATTATTGGTCCATGTTTATGTGTATGGTTTGTGCTCTATAGAGGGTAATAAAACGTTATAGTTGCTTCACAGGCGCTTTTAGCATTTCGAAGACCGTAAATACGAGCATCTTGTACCGATAAACGAGTATTGCATGTTGCATTGTTGGATAATTTAGAGGTCGAGCACATTGCGTGTTTAGGCGCCTTTTTCACCTTGGCCCATAATAAAGTAGGAGATGAAACAGGATTTGCTGACTTGGGAACAGCGTAGCAGCCAACATTACTTTATCTACCATGTTGTACTTTTTGTCTGACATCGATTTAAAATGTACCTATAGACTTGCCTTATTAAAGTACTTTATTTTATTGTCAATTTTATAATGCTTGGAAAAAGGAAACGTCAAGGTAGCCCACGAGATTCAAATTTTCTTTCGTTTTTTGCAACTTGCAGGTCAGTATCAGGTTGTATGTTGATCTAAATATGATTCGCGGCCGTAAAACATATTTATTATAATATTTATAATAGTGATTCAATAGGGTATTATGAACTGAGAGAGGTGTAGTGATAATTTTTAAGATAATAATTTCATAACAAATTGCAAAAAACCGTAACAAAATTTTAATTTCGCGGGCTACTAACGCATCCCCCTTAAAGGTATTCGTATACCTAAATTGGATTACGTAGATTTATGTTTTTGACAAAGTCAAAAATTCACAACATAAAATTCCTCGTACTATCTAAAATCTAAATTTTATTTGAGCAGTTACTAGCAACTGTATCCAAAGATTTCAACAAATTCCCGGAGTTAGTCGCAAATTGTGTACCACTAAATAAAATTTAATTCCAACTACGAAACGCGAAGTATGCAAATTAATCGTAAAAAGAGATTCGTGTAGAATAGATTAAAACGTAGCCGATTTTAAAGTTTCACAAGTAAGCGAAGTTATTTGCTGTTACTAGGGTTAGCGAACAAAATATTTAGAATATTTTGCAAGGTTCAAGGGTCGGTCTAGTGGTCGTAAGCACTGCTGCTGAGCATGAGTTCCGGATTCGATTCCCGGGTCGAGCTAAGTGATTTTAAGTTTTTTCATTTAAACTTTCTCAGTAACAGCCTGGAGTCTGGATTTGCGTCAGGTTGATGGCAATAGACTCGCCTCCTAATACATGGGACTCAAACATTACTGTAATGAAGAGATGAAGAGATCCGCAGGAGAACCAAGGTAACCGACATAGCCTGAAGAATTGCCAAACTTAAGTGGCAGTGAGCAGGGCACATTGCTCACAGAACAGATGGCCGATGGAGCCGAAAGGTTCTGGAGTGGCGACCGCGTACCAGAAGACGTAGCGTTGGAAGGCTTCCCACAAGGTAGACCGACGACCTTGTGAAGGCCGCAGGAACTCGTTGGATCCGAGAAGCACAAAATCGGTCGAAGTGGAGGTGCTTGGGGGAGGCCTATGTCCAGCAGTGGACGTCTTTCGGCTGAAATGATGATGATGATGAAACATAAATAGTAAAACATGGTTGTTCGAACTCTGCCTGACCCTCCGTGAAATTCAGGAGTGATGTTTTATAATGTTATGTTTTACAAGCTTTTCTTTACTTTCACTCGTTCGTTTCAATTGCAGTTGAAAATAAATGCACAGTTAAAGTTGGACAGGCCAACGTCTTGGTGGCATAGTGATACGTTCTTTATTACGGCTTGGCCACGACCTTGCCGCTATCAGCGGCAGTTTAGGCGGGGCGGCGAGCGGTTAAAACAAATATGCAAAAATGTGTGAAAGATGCCACGACGCACCGCACGGAGCGTTAACGCTAGCAGTAAGACACCGCGCCGCTTCCCGCTAAGCCAAAAGTCGTGGCCAGGCTGTTAAATGGAAAAAAATATTGGTTGATTTCCAATCCGCAAAAGTACAGTACACACCTACTTTGAAATAAACAAGATAGACTTAAAATTTTATATACACTTTATTGCACTCCACAAAAATATATAACAAAAAAAAACTGATCGAACACTAAAACTATGCAATAGGCGGCCTTATCGCTTTCTGCGTTCTCTTCCAGGCAACCTTGGAATGGACAGTGCTACCTAGTAGTCAATATCTTCCGACTTTGTATCTTAGGTAATTCCAGTAATTCAGTCCTGAAACACGACAAAATGCGAATTTCAAAACCACAATCTGTTTCTGTCGTGTATTTTTTATTTTCATTCTGACAGAACAATAAACCAGATTAGTCCATACCCGTACGCGGGGCAACCCTAGCGCACCACATTTATCAAGTTTACCGCTGTTATGTATTCAGAACCATTGTTTTTGACGCAGATTACTTTCCTAGCACGTTTAGCTATGAAACTTGTATGCAACTTTGTTTTGAATATTTTTGCATTACTAAATGACTTGAATGTTGCGCCTAGTTTGCGGTTTTGTACAAAAAGTTTTTATTGTTTTGTCTATGGAATATTCTTTTATTGTTAAAGTTTGCTCTTGTTTCGTTATTGATGGAAATTATTTTTTAACCGACTTTTAAAAAGAGGGAGTTATCAATTTAACAGTTTTTTTTTATTGTGTCACGGGGATATAAAGGTATGGAATTAATTAAAAGAAGGTAGTCATTTACAAGCAGCAATAATAATTTCAATCTAATTGCGTAACACACTAACAGTAGCAATGAATTTCATTTTGACACAACCATTCATTGCGTTATTTACGTTGTTGAGCAGGCATTTTTTTTAACATATGAAGCAATGGATTATTAATATCCTTCAAAATGATTCAAATTTGATTGGAAATGTGTTAAGCAATTAGGGTGCTGGAAAGTCCGTAAACTGAACGCATCTATCACCAATTTAAACACCAGTCTAGTACGGAGAAACTCAATACCGTTAAATATTCCCACATATATTTTTTCAATGCATACCTGCCAATCACTTTCAGCCATCAAACATAGACAATGGATAAAATGAATTAATAATCCAATATCTCTCAATGCTTGTCGCCAATTAAATTATCGTGTCAATTGCAGCCCTGAATTACTCTGTAGCCTGCCAATCAAAATTAAATTTTGTTGCGGTGCAAATAGGTTATTTATTCATCGTCGTTCATAGATAGATCAATCTCTAAGCGAAAACGACGTTAGTGTCAAGTTAAATGTTAATTGTGAATTTGATTTGTTTCCCTAGATGATTTATTATTATGATTTAAATTATTTAGTGCTACATTGCAAGTGTTATCTTTGGTGGTATAAATCTCAATTTAACCGAGTGTGAAACTCCTAATAACGTTCGAGCATCATGTGTCATCGTTATAGTAGGTAACTTCAAGTATGTACCTAGTACTTTATCTATGTATGTGTATACATACATAGTACATACATACCAATAACTAAATGCTTAAGAAAGTATATACGGTACTTTTAACAAAAAAATCAATTTTTTTATTTTTTGTCTTTCTGTCTGTCTGTTTGTTCCGGCTTATCTCCGAAACGGCTGCATCGATTTTGACTTGGCTCTCGCTGGCAGACAGACAGCTGATATTATAAAGCGTAAATTAGGCTATTTTTAATTTAGAAAAAGAAAAAAATAATTATCAAAGAGTCACATTATTGTTTTCCGACATACACGGGAACGAAGTCGCGAACACAGCTAATACTTTTATAAAATAAAAGTAACCAATAGTATTGAAAAGATTTTGTTTCCAAAATCCAGTACCATAACATAACTCTTCCTTTAAACTTGACTGTAATTCCAATAAAACGATGGCACCCAAAAACGTCCTTAAAACCGAACCCATTAAAGCCGTCAATAGCTCAAACACAATTTAAAACGATATTTCCGCATAAAGAAAACGTGTGTGACTTTGATAAGGGGCCAATAAATCGTTGGAGGTTCGAGTTTGGGGCCTCCGCGTCGCATTATAGAAGCGCCTATTGTAGGCTATTCGCATTATTCCCTTATCAAGTGGGAGTTAATGGGCGAGCATTGTTGGTTCTATGATTAATTGATTCGTACGTACCTACATGCTTTCATTGTGATGCAGATATCCTTAGCTTTTTCCTTGCTTAAGTGAAAATGATAAATGAAAACCCATTGTTGTACTAGTAGTTGTGACGTTATGAGCGAATGCTAATTAGAACGCTGTGATTTTGATTGTTTGTTTACTTCGTTTGTTTTGTCGTTGTTGGCACAGACAATAGTGAATTATGAATGAAGTTGAGGTTTTGGTAAATATTGGATGTCACTTTCGTAGTTCGTCTGTAAGCTGTTGTTTTTGGTAATTCTGCAGTAATATTTGTAAGAGGATTAATACAGAATGATATGCTCCATGATAAAACACAGAAATATATGGCTCCGAAAATATTCAATAAAATACCAAATGACATTAAAGATTTAAACTTGACACAATTTATACGGAAACTAAATATTTTTTTAATTGAAAAATGCTACTACGAGTATACCATTGAAGAATTCTTTCTTGTCAAAATGTAATAAACTAAATGATAATTATGCATTTATGGTTGAAAATTCAAAAACTTGACTTATTAATAAATTGTGTTCTGAATATTTATTATAATAATTAATTATATTCTAAATGTTTATCATAAAAATGTATTGTATTCTAAATATTGAAATTTTTGTTAATCCGTAGGTATATTATATGGATTTTAAATTCTTATATTGTTAAATATGGGTAGTTTTTGAGTTACCATAGCCTAATTATAAGACCTACTGTATCACCAAAAATCTGACAATCTGAATTTGACTTTGATTTTGATAATAATAATATGAAATAAGTAGGTACCTGTCTTTAAGCCCCGTATAAAAATTATTTGGCCTTCGTCTTTAAAAAGGTCGCCTTAGATATTTCATCGGTGTCTTTTTGATGTTCAATCATACGACGTTTCTAATAAAAACTCTAATATCCCCATTCCGTTGGAGATGGCAAAGAACATACCTATACCTGTTCATAATATTGTAAATATTTATTAAGGGGCTTACATGACCTAAAGCGCGGTCACCGTAAGACTGCATAGAAAAGAAAGAGAGGTGCGATGACAACGCTGGTAATTTATTGCAAAATATGAAGCAATTATTTAATTACAAAAAATCTATTGATTGGATTAAAACACTGGTGTTTTATTATGTTGCTTCTAGAATAATCTGACAAAAAATCTAAATGGCTTTTATTGTAAAAATAAAGTTTTTAGAGGTATCTTTATGATTTTTTCTTAGCGTATAAAATTAGTTGTATTATGTATTCAATACACTATCTACCTATCATATATCCTGAAGAATATCATATATGTTTCTGATTTTGTTTACTATAGTCGATCATATACTTTTGTTGTTTCTAAAAGTTGCGTTTTTTGCGTTTAGGTCCTCTAAGCCCCTTAAATGGTACCTACAAAAATATCACCTAAATATTGACGTTATAAGTAGGAAAGGAATTCATGATGAAGACAGTTTTTTTAATAATTTCGCGCTCAAAAGCTTCATTAATCAAAATTGCTATAAGTATATTATACTAGCGCCGATTTTTTTATCGTCAGATAATTTTTATCTTGGGAATAAAAAAATGGCGGTTTGACAGCTTTTGTATTAAAAATATGTCAAACCGCCATATTTATTCTTCAAATAAAAGTTATCTATCCATTGAAAAATCAGCTCATAATGACGTTCTAGCAGGTACTAACGTCATAGGTTTACCTACAAACTTTTCGCTTACAAAACTTTATTTGCACTAAAATTATGATGGTTGAAAACTTCAGCCAACTTCAGGCGATAATTTATCATATCGCTCAAGGCAACGGTGATTCGGGAAAAAGTTAGACTTACCGAAGTAGCTTGCTAGTGTATTTGCAAGAAATCTTTATGAGAAAAATGACTGGCCTATCATAAGATAAATGATGTAAATTTTACTTTGAATAGGTACTTAATTTGTGTTACGTTTAAATTGTGTAGAACTAAGATTTAGTATCCGTTCAACTGCAGATATGACGCTCGACGATTAGCGACACGAAATTAAAAATATTGTCCTAAGTCATTATTATCTGTGTAATTCTGTGTATTTTTATAACGTTTAATAATATATATGTGTTTACGAACCTTCTTTATATATGTAACAACGTGACAACATTTACACGAACAGCGCCGCAACTTGTATCAGAACAAAATTTCGAGCTCCAAAAAAAGGGACACAAACTTAAAAAAAACTTGATAGAAAAGCCAGCTTTTGGCCTCAAAATTACAAGGGATACTTTCCAACAGGTGGACACACCAGACAGCGTGCTACAAAGTGGCCTCGGCCTAGGGCCTGGACCTGACACGGCTCTAAGGTCCATGGTTGACCCGAGAGACTATGACCGCCTCCGCTTCTTTCAAATGAGTGCCGCCCAACCAAACACCTTCGAAGAAACTATACATAGGGTGAGCATTCAGCACGTTTTCCTTCTACATCTATGGGTGATAGAGCTGTTTTAAATTGCCATGGAAAAATCACCTTTGATTATTTTAATTACTGTTCTGACTGCACTGAATGGAATCCCGCGCGGGATGCGGGACGTGACTGCGCGCATCGACTGTTTTAATGATTAGGAAGTTATGCGACTATTCGCGCTAGTTTGAACACCTCCATACAAGTCAGTGGACACAATTGGCGCCAGTGAATTTCGTCCCGCATCCCACACGGGATTAACCTGAGTTCAATCAGAGCTTTATGTTTCCAAGCAAAGAATCCTCTCAGTTACTTAAGTTCCTTTTCGTACATAATGAAATTCAGGCTAAAAAAAATTAAAGCAGATAGAACATGGCATTTTAAAAAGAGATTATGTTAAAGATATTGTATCGTTATCGTCTCTGGTTAACAGTGCAATAAAAAGCTCTGACTCAAAGGTGCTGAAGGAAAATGCCACAATCTGTTATGCTCTGGATGGCAAAATATTTAGTCCATGTATATGTGTATAGACGTGTTTTTTATTTATTTGTTTAGGCATTTCAATTATTACAGTAACGTTTGGCTTTTTAAATGTTTGTATGATGTTTAAATATAGCTATTTACGTTTTATTTGTATAATTACTTTGGTTTATTTATCAAGTTTTATGTATCATCGCATTGTTTTATGGTACTTTTAAAATACTGCTATGTTAATGTGTTTTAAAATTGAAATTGTCTTGGATATTAATCAGTCTTTGTCGAAATACGTATAATTATGTATTCAGATATTTCATATGTATTTGCCAAACAGAGTATTAACAGGTTTCAAAATTCAAAATCTCATCAAACACTTTTGGCTTTTAATCGGCATGCTCAAAGAATTGGAGGTGGCTCTACAAATCGTATAATACCGCATAAAATTATATTTTATTACTCTCAAATTTTCACCATTTTTATTTATTATTTTTTCTTCCCATAATATAAATCACATTATTATTTTTGCATAGCTCCGTAGTTTGGCATTATTTTGCACGAAAAGAAAATGTTATGCATGGTAAACTGAACACAGATATGCATGTTGTGCACGATGGATTTCATGTTTTTATTTAAGGACAACATAAAACAACCAATCTCGTTAAACATTCCTTAAATATCACGCATTTTGTTGCAATGTTTTTACAATATATCATTATTTTTCAGAAAACCTTCACAAAAGAAATTAGTTATAAGATTTTTATTTTATCGAACCAAAGAAAACAGGAATCTACATAAATATCGAATTAAAACTGCAAGTTAAACTCATATATTTCTTGTTGCAGTTAAAAGTCCAAGAAGCAATGAAGAAAAAAGACAAATTAGCAAGAGAACAGGAAGAGGTAATACCCTATATATATTATTATTTTAAAGTTTATCAGAGACCATGATACTACCACCATGGTCTTCTATACCTATGCCCGGCATAAGTTAATTCAAAATAGAAATAAAATTCAATTCACAATGGCATAAACAAAAAACGAGAAAAAAATGCACAGGATTTTAAACTAGAATTGTTAGAAACGTTTTGTTTTTTTTTTTGTCAATAATATTAAATATTCCAAAACGATACCGTAACTTTACAACAAAACGCGTTCCCAAAAATGCTTCCATCAGATATTTTTTGTTCACAACTACGCTCGAAAACAATGCATTAATGCAATCGAAAAGTTCCCTCCGTTCACAAAGCCTACATCCGAAAATAATCTGATGCCAGCCTCGCACCAACGTGTAATCTCCTGACTGGCTCAACCATTCGACGCACCTACCGAGGCAAGCTAATCGTGCCCTAATCTCGGACTAAGCCTATTAGAGGCAGTTGTATCGCTTCCCTACGAAACTTCGGAAGCCCCTTGCTCAGCACATTTCGCTCGTAAAACTATGGGTCGAACTTCGGAATATTGAACATTGAAATTTTACTGTTCCAATAAACTGTTTGCCGCAATTTCGGTAATGCTGCAATTGGTGATACAAAATTTTGGGTGTTTATTGAATATTGGACATGTCTAAATTAGTTTTTTTTGCTTTACCTTTGGGTTAACGTTTAGCAAATAAACGTCAAACTACAAAATTACAACTCTATTACCAACGAATTTCATGTAACATATTCTTACGGCATGTTCTCGTAAAATTTTGCTAAAATCTCATTTTCTAGAACAGTGCGACAAGTAAATCCCTTTCGTGTATAAACTGCGCCGTCTTGGTAACTAAGTGTGCATAAATTAAGTTAATGTTCAATACTTTTCTACTTACGAGAAAGTGGTCTTTTTATTGCTCCCTTTGAATATTTATTATCGTGTTCACGCATTCAGGAAAATATTTCGTGAGGAAGCATTTTAAAAGATTTCTCGACCCGCTTGTCGTACGATTTATGTTTTAAAAAAGCGTGTAAAAAGTCTTGATAAACGCACTGCTGAAGATAATATCTTGAGTTAGATTCCTGAAGAATGAACCTTATCAATAATGTTTACCTTTATATATTTGTTTTGGTTTTTTACTACCTACGTTATTCTTAAATAATAATACTTCTACCACTATGTGTGCGATTGTACGTGCACACAACACAGACAAATAAAAGCATCTCATTTCCTTATAAACACCATAAAGATTTTACGTCTCACTTAAGGCATTGCTATTTTACACGAAGAAACTGGGATGAACTCGGCGGGTGGGAAAAATTGCAAAATCCAAAAATGTTTAGGCACAATGTAACGGAACGGACTCGTGAAAATTGCTCATTATTTTTAAAATTAAAATTTTCCTATCTTGTTTCTCCATTCCCCTACAAAATAGCTAGCTCAGTTTCCTTTCAAAATTAAAATAATGTTATCTACTTAGGGGAGAAAAGTTTCTTAAAATATTCATGTATGATGTGTTAAATTATTTTTGTAAGGATTCATTGTTGTTACAGATCCTTAGAGATATAAGACATGGTCTTATGAACATGGGAAGAGACGGTGTCCGAGGACCCTTCGGAGGTATGTCGTAATTAATTCCAGGCATAACCTTGTCCATTAACATGTTTCATTAATGTTTGGACAAGTTTTTAAAAACAATTTAAAATGTGCTTTTGACCTGAGTTTTATTTACGTTTGTAATCTGATTGTTTTTAGTATTTTGGGAAAGATTGGAAAATGATGAGCAAAATGATTTTGTTAAAATAATTGACTATTTTGACATCTCTAAAGTATTAAAACAAACAGATTTGGCTATTTGTTGTTGAGCTCCCGTGATTGCGCATGATGCTTGCACGATTTTTGAATATCTTTTTGATCAACATTGTGCGGAATGCTTATTTTGACGATGTATGTTTGTTTACACGTTCGACATGATCATTCGGTATGCTTTCGATGTGCATCAGTCATTCATCATTCTATTATTTCTTGGTACTTGTATAATAATATGAACACATTCCAGTGTTTAATTGAAACGATTATTTTTATAGTTCTTCGATTTTATCGTAAGCAACAGCTTGAAACCATCAGCGCGGTAGACTTTGATAGAAAAGTTAATTAATAAAATCAAAGCCATTATTATCATTCATCAAATCAATGTTTTCTTTGCGAGAAATGCTGAATGCATGTTTTGGATAAACAATATTTTGCAACCACGCACGGCTTAACGATGTTCGTACACAGCTTTACTGCAGTGTTGTCAGTGAATCGCCACTATATGGAAGGCATTTTTACGGTAAACTTTTTTGGCAATTTTGTTAGCACGTATTTTTTTATTTGCATTACTGGGATCTGAGCTGCACTGGTCTAATAGAAGGCTCGTTTACAGACGACACGTATATGTACGACGACGAAGCGAGAGGGCTCTCAGGGAGAGGGCACTGGTACGACGAACCACCATACGAGAGTGACCCTGAAGACTTTTTGATGGGAGGAGGAGCACCAGCGGCTTCATTTCAGAATGGACGTGTTTGCTTTACTCTCAACCTAAGAAATGAGTCCAGAGGCGAAGGCGTAATATCACTAAGAAGCGCCGGCGATATAAGTTTAGCGAGAACCCCTCGGCGGGGATTAATTATTCCGCAGAGTGGCCCCTATCCAACCACCGTGATCCCCCTGCGAACGGCAAGAGATCGGGAGAGTGGGGATTACGCCGCGTCTGATATTCAATCTATAGGATCAAGATTATCTGGCATCTCTTTAGAGTCAAACCGGTCGGAGAGAGATTCTAGGAGGGGCTACAGGCAAATGTCTGGCTACCGGATAGGTGCTGATCCCTTATCACCTGCTTCGTCTGATTACGAAGATCAAGAAAGTGAAACAGATTCACAGCACATAGCAACAGTGCATAAGGTAATTCAACAAAATATTCTGCCATTCATTGTTTTTTCCTTGCAATCGAAAATTGTTTACAATATCAAGTTAGCGTAAATTAATAAATTAGCTGATACAAATGTTGCTTTTGATTTTGATTTCCTTTGCCCAATTAACTATTTTATCACTAATTCCAGTCAGCTGAAGAATGCGAAGGTGTGTCCAACTTGGCAGGAAAAGTGAGAGGTCTCAGACAAGACGTCCAAAGAAAGATATCAAGGTTAAGACAAGAAAGGGGCCCCGAAGGCAGTGACAGGCGGACGAGTGGTGACCAAGCGTTTCCATGTTCTAATAGTTCTTTCGAAAGTCTTCCCAGCGGATCAGGCAGTAGTGAGTGGATTTATTGAGTTATTTTGTTTGTGTTAATATAAATGGTTTTGTAAATAAGTTGGTCTTTCCTTTCTTTGTACCATAACACCCCATGTGTTACTTACAGATACCCTCTTGTAATTTATGTAATTCTCAATTTTATCTGCATCGTTACCTAACCCTACTAATTGCATCGCATTGAAATACTAAAACTACTACCTATTCACAGTCCAACAAGATGTACACAGGTATTCTACTTTCAATGTGTTGGTCGTAGACATTGAAATTTATTTTATTTGAGCCTAGAATATTTATGTACAGGCACACAAGCGTTGGTTCGCGCCGGTAGTAATCACTCATCTCTCTCGGCAGAAGAAAACATAGAATTAAGTCCAGCCGGGCGGAGTTTACTCGTGCCGCAAATGCTGTGCCGAGCTCGGGCCCTCGTCGATTACGTACCCAATATTTATGAGAAAGATGCCCTGAGATACAAGGTAAGACGACTTAATACCAAAGCGTACCCGCTGCTTGCATCCAGGAAGGAATTTCTAATAACGTGTTATTTATCAACAGAAAGGAGACATCATAGAAGTGATAAACATGAATGCGTCCGGCATATGGCGAGGCGTTTTGAACAATCAAGTTGGAAACTTCAAGTTCGCCCACGTCGAAGTTTTATCTGAAAGGGACACAGTCCGTTCAAGATCGTCCAAATGGTGCAAAAGTCGCGAAAGGCTTTGGGAAACTCGACCACGTACAGTAGAAGAGTTATTGAGACGGATAGATTTGTTAGAGTATGCTGTGGCCTTTGCAAGGAATGGATATGAAGACATAGAACTATTCAAGGAGATCGAACCATCAGATTTGGACTACTTGGGTATAATGACTCCTGAACACCGTACGCGTATTCTCGCTGCTGTTCAACTTCTGCACCAGCTTGAATGTGAGTTGGAACAATAATTTTGACCACTTATCTCAAATAAAGTAATCTATGTTATGAAGCTTCTAAGAAAATTATCAACTCTCGTAGGTGGCGAAGGCGAAGCAGAAGCTGATGGCGGCGGTTCAAGCTCCGAAGGTGGTGACTCTCCCTTCGGCAGACGACAATTTCCTCGAGACTCGGGGTGTTATGAAGCCAGTGTCGGAGTTGGAGGCGTCCGAGTTCGGACTTCACCACTAGTCCACAGAGCTGATGAGCCGACACACAGGCCTCCAGAACCAGCACCGCAAGCTAAGCGGTCCATTCGTCGACGACAGCCAGATGACGCTGAATGCGACAGAATTGAACGCTATCCAGGCACAGGTACGGAACGAACAACCGTGCGCAGTGGCGGTCTTCCCGGCGGTGCCAGAGATGATACTTGTGAATCCGATCACCGACTCAATGTAGTCAAGTTTGTAGCCGGCGGGGAGCCATGTGCATCGGAGAAAAGTAGCGACTCGGGGGTGAGTAGTTCGTCACTAAGTTCCGCTCACCCCCACCGTCCCTGAGCGAGGCCTGCCGCGCCCGCGCTTGCCTAGGCGCTGGCGCGGGCGCGTGCGCAAGCCGCGCAGCCGCCCGCTCCCCCCGCCGACACTGAACCATCCGCGCCGCCCGAACTTGAGAACGAATGAACACTAGGCAAATCCTAAAACCCTATATTTCACTTTTTTTAAAGAACAAGAAAAACGTCTTGCATTGCCAATATTTTCAACCTTCGCACCAAGTATTCCTATCACATAAGTTCATTATGTCACATTTTGTCAGATACATTTTAGTATTTAAATCAACTCAAAATAAGACTGAAACTTACTTTCTGCATAAGAATGAGGAGAATGCGGTAAATGTTTTGGGCGGTGCGATCATAGATTAGTGTGGGTAAACTTCTATTTGACTTCTACTGAAGCAATTAAGTGTCTGATTAGACGATTGTCTTTAAAATATCATGATTTACAATGTCAAACCCACAAACATTCTTTGTGTAAGAACTTGTTACTTAAAGACTGACTTGAGTTTCAAAGCACTTGTGCGTGCTGTAATTTTTATGAAACGATTAACAGTTAAAATGCAATAATAATAACTCTTCTTCTTTGATATATTCAAGTAATACAATGTGGACAAAGTTAAATTAATCGATGTTATTAGATTCAATCGTAAAATACATAGATTTCAGTACGGAATATTATAATGAATTGTAGATATTTATATAGGTTGCTTGTTACGATTTCACATGCGGATTTTGAAATCGCTTTTTATCATTCCGTTATAAATTGAAAAGCATATCATGGATGGCAGCAATTTATTGTAATTTTAGTTTGCTTTTGATTCGTTACTCTGTTCAAAATACAAACTATAATATTTCAGCCTTATCTACTACCTGTTTTATATGTTGCAACAGCTCCGTTTGGCAAAAAAATCGCATAAGTACATTTCCTTTAGATTAAATTTTAATACGAGTATTGTCCATTCGTACACAGTACATAAAATGTCCGGGTAATGTCCGCATTTCCCAGTACGAGGATGATATTTTAAAGTGAAAATACAAATACTTACGTTACTTTCAGAGCTTTCTCGTTTAATTTGAACAGAGTATTTAAAAAAGCATTTATGACTGTATTTAGGTATTAGTAGAGGAGGCAATATGCCAGTTTGTGTAAGTACTTGGGCGTTGGAAGCGCAACATTCAATAGCAATAATTGTAAATACATTATAGATAGGTTAATTATTATAATATGTTGATAAAAAAAGTTTTTTGTAATTTTTTAAGAGAGCTTTATGCGGTATGCCGTGTGTACAGATAATGTAGTGAAACAGTGAAATTTTGAATTTCACCCCGCGATCCTCCGTGTCATGGTAAAGCAATTTGACATACTTTACGATCTTCACACTTGTGACTGGGCTCTCGTAAAATTGTAACTACTGTCAAACTACAGACGGAAACAAAACAATATTAGGTTTCACAGGCCGGGAAATGTGTCACGTTTCCCTATTGAAATAATATTACCTTTTTCATATTGTACTACATAATATGATTTTCTTTTTAATATTGTTGTCTAAGGTGGAACTTTCTTCAATGTGTGCCGTTATACATATCGATGCATGTCTGTAGTAGAATATTTTGTATTCCGATCTTGTGGTTTCAAAAGTCTCGTTTTCTATTTCAATAAAAATGTTTAATATCTCCTTCTTGTGTCAGTTCACTATCCAATATTCAATTTTGTTTTTCTTATGTGAAATGCCTGAATGTTTGTGTTTAAAGTTTTTGAAGAATTTTGCCCTTCTTTTGTATAAGCTCAGCCATTCGTGTCAAAATTGGACACTCCCGACTGTCCGTGGTGTTCCTCTTGTAAATTTTGTAAAAAAGAAATCTTACACACTTTTCGAATACAATCGTGAACTAGTCCGAACTATTGAATGTACATAGTTAAATGTTTGTTACTTGTATATTGTAGATAGAATATATTTCTTTTGACAACTGTATATTCAATAAAATTAATTCTTTATTAAAATTCAATGTTAAAAAGATAATTTATTTATAAACAAAATTATGTTAACGATGCTCAGGTAGATTTAAACTTATCCATAGGTTTTGTGGTTATTAGCGTTGTTTTTAAGACTTGTGATTATAATAATTAAGCTGTATAATTCACTTATTTTTTTTTCTTTCTGTTAGCCATACATCATTAACTGTGCGTACATTTGTAGCAATATTTATATTTTTTTTAAACAGACCTTATGTGTAAGTTAACAAATCTGTTTACAAACATGGATTCTAAATAAATAAATCCAAAATTTAATCTGCTCTTTTATTAACAAAGTATAGTTTACACAAAATCTATACTCACATATCGAACATATTTCAGCTTAAACCTGATTAAATAATTATTTCATTCCATAATTACTAAGAACATAACTTTAACGAGAATATTTTTTTTAATTAATATCTAAATGCTCAGGTTGGGGTATCCCATAAATTAAAATAAAGCTACAATTTACATTATTATAACCTAGCAATAATTCAGGATCGTAGAACAATCAGTTTATTACCTGGAACAATGTGAGTTATTATGTCTAAATTATAGAGTCAAAATGGAGCTGATTTGTATGAGTACTCATACAGTATGGAAATTGAACAATTTGTCGGCTTATGTATTGATGAAGTATCTATGGTTTTCAAATATCTATTTTAAACTTATCTTGAAGCTTCACTATTCTAGCTATTCTCAGTGCACCATAAATTTTAAACTCTATGACAGGTCCTTCAACTCCTGAAAAATCGAAGCAAAAAGTTTAATTAGGTACTCACTTTACTGGGTAAGAATTACACCAATACCCTAGATCTTTACCGAATTGTAATTCAAGTTATCAAAGTAAACGGGAATTCAGATTTTGTCTTAAACAAAATGTCACGTAATATTAAACTGCTATTTGCTTAATAAATCAGCCTCAATCTACAAGCCCCGAGCTACCGAATAACTACTCATTCATAGATCATATCTAAGTATTTACAAATAACTTAGAGAAACAAAACTTGTTTATTACACCAGCATTAATATCTTATCCAAGTAATAAATGAGAAGTACTTAATCTGAGTCAAAGTATTACTTCAATTGATTGCAAATCAGTATTTCTGTTGCGCCGATATACTATCGATTTCGAGTCGGTGAAATTGATTTAGCTTCCAGTCGTTTTACTGCAGACCATTGTAAGCTTTATCTGATAGAAGATAAGGATTAAATACTGTAAGCAAGTGCATTGGTGTATTTATTTAGAGATAACAAGCAGATTCACGGTGCAGTGAATAAATATCGACAGTACATCAATGTTGGGGAGAGTGCTCACTTGTTCTGGGAAACGACTTCATTATTTATATTTTAATGTTGAAATCGTAATCGGAGTTTCAAAGAAATGAATATATCAGTACATTTATTATGAAGTTCTGGTAACGGCTTAACAGAACATTACGAATTTTATCTCTCAAATGTAATTCGAAACAGAAACCACTAACCAATGTACGTAATATAAGCTTGAGTGAATTCATTCATATATATTTATCACAACAATCTTAACATATAGAAAACGTACTTATTTTCTTAATTATACAACTACTCACGCTTTACTCCCAACTGACAGATACAAGTAGTCATTTTTGCAATCACAAACGTAGACAAATCGCAGCGGATCGCAGCCAGTGTGCTATCTCAAAGCGCCTATAATTATACAACCCATGACTTATGACGGCTCACCGAGGACCTTATATCATGTTCCTTTGCACATTTTTTAGTTCGCACGCGAATAAATCTTGCGACAAAACCCAGGGGATATGGCGTCTTGTTGTACTGTGGAAGTCTATTGCAACTGTTATTAGGAATTCTCACTTTGTTTTTTAAAGGAGAAAAAGGATAAACTGGATGTTAATATAACGTACTTACGTTGGTAAGTACGTATATTATCATCGATTCAAAAAAACTTGTCAGCTTTATTATTAGCATTTATAGGTAATAAATGCTAATAATAAAACTAAATAATTTGTTTGTTTGTTCGAACGCGCTAGTCGCTAAAACTACCACTCGGATTAAAAAAAATCTTTTTGCATTTCATAGCCCTATTCTTGAGGAAGGATATAGGCTACTTAACATCACGCTAAGACCCTTAAGAGACGAGCAAATATAAAAAAGTCAGAATGAACGCTAAGCTAAAACGAAATACAGTACCCGGCGATAAATATTGCACATCGCACCAATATTGCACCTTTGGAAAGAGACAATCGGCTAATTTCGGCTTCGTAGAGTTTCGTTCGTTATCTCTGTCGCACGAAATACAAACAGTCCGGTATCTATTAGGAGCTGTTAAAACAATTATGATTTGCTTCTTTTGATAATTATTTTTATTCTTTGTATAAAATACAAAAAAGGTAAAGGTCGATGTGCAATATTTATCGCCTGGTACTGTAATATCATGGGCAGGCGATGCGATGCGACGGGATGGGTCGGGGAACAAGAAAGTTCACACGGACGAAGTCGCGGGCAGAAGCTAGTAATAATATAAAACTCAAACCATTAGAGGCACTTACGAAAAGTCGAATCTTGCAATGAAATGGAAAATTGTAGTATGGTAGTAAAATTTTTCATTTGGCGTGAGGGGAATTCATGATATTTCATAAACAACGACGGTATTTTTAGACACTTACCAGTCAGTTCCATAGTAAATATAACAACCAATTAGAAAATACAGGTCAATCGATCTGCCTATCTGATCTCCACAACCCAGTTACTGGGTAATCTATACGATACTCCTAGATAAGACTGGTTGACAGACTTTCGGGCTTCTAACTGCCCGTGGCCGTAACGACTGTCAAAGATCTACGAATGACAGCACATGCTTTCCGAGGCTCGGAAGGGTCTCGATAACTAATGAACAGTCACCCATCCACCAACCAACCGCGGCAAGCGTTGCTTAACCTTCAATCGAACCGTGCGGCAGTTATTATTTAGCCACGAGCCCACACAAAAACACAGGTATTTAACAAAAATATATGTTATATTTCCACCTCGTCAAACAAACGACCCTCTAACCTCTACTCAAGACACGATATCGCACACACATTAACTCAGCCAACCGTACGAGACACAGCACATACATTTATAATTCTGAAGGCACAGGAACCAAGTTACGACTGGCGGAAAATTTACGGTGTCCATAAACGTCCGAATGCAAACTGTATGACGGGGACTCCGAAAGCGAATAGTAAAATTTAAAATTAAAGGCGTTCACTTGGTTGTAAAATAATTTTGGATGGCGCTATTTTATTTATGTGTTTTTTATTTGTAGAATATCGATAAATATTTTAAAGGGGATTAAGAATTGAGTAGTGTCTTATGCAGTTATTTTATCGAGAGGTGCTTCATCATCACCATCATTTCAGCTGAAAGACGTCCACTGCTGGACATAGGCCTCCCCTAAGTACCTCCATAAGCCAGAAGTAAAAAAATCAATATGTTATTTTTTGAGTTTTCCACGTAATTTAAGTATAGACGCCAGCACATCAAGCTAGCCGAAACTGACAAATTTTCCCAATCAACTCTGGACCTTATGGTTTAGGGATAAAGTTGAAAATCTATTAAAGAAATTTGACAGATTGTAGTAGCTTGATGTGCTGGCGTCTGTACATTGCGTGGGTGTGATGTGCTAAATAATAACCTTCTAACTCTTTAAAGTAAAAAAAAAACAATTGTGTTGAATATTTTTAACGAGCTTTCTCATGTGAACTTTTTGAACCATAAAAATGAATATTCTAATAACACTTCAGCAAAAAGTATAGTTTTTAAACGTTTGACCCCGGGTGATTTGAATTATTGAATTACCTACATTGAGTACTAAATAAAAAATGGTATGATATATTTGCATCGTTCAATTTTAGTTGAAAGAGGATGCCCTCGAATTCGGTCTCGTTAAAATTCATGAAAATTCGTTGTGGAAAAAATGTAAAGCGAAATTGGCACATACCTACCTCCACAGATTTTAATTATTCTTTCGGTGGTTATATTCTAAACCATTTAAACTAAGTTTTTTTAGGTTTGCTGAACTTACCAGTCTTTTATAGTGTCTTCAAAGCCGATACAGCCAAGTTTTTTTATGGCTTACTTCACTTCTTTTCACACAAAGTGTCTTGACGTAAACTTCCTAGTCCATAGCGACCACTTTAGCAAAACTTCCATGGTGTAAAACAACGGAACACCACCATGCTTTGCTTTTAGCATGTCAGAAAATTTTGCAGAACGATGCTTTAATAGCTGCTATGCAATGAGTGACGGATAATGATCTAAACATATTCATCTCGACCTAGAGTGGCTTGTGGTTAAGTAATAACAGCCGCACGTTTTGATCGATCAGGTTAAGCTATGCTTGCCGCGGTTAGTCCATGGATGTGTGACCTACATAATGTCTTTACATACCAAGACCTCTACGTAGCTTGTAAAGCACGTTAAGCGTTGGTCCCGGATGTCACTCGTGGATCTTTGACGGTCGTTACCTACGGGTCGTCAGAAGCCCAAAAATCTGACAACCAGTCTTACCAAGGGGTATTACCCAGTAACTGGGTTGTGGAGGTCAGGTAGGCAGTAGCTCCATGAAATATTGGTATTCAGCGGCATCCGGTTAGAATGGAAGCCGACCCCGATAAAGTTGGCAAAAGGTGTAGGTGTTGGTAGTGTGTATGTGATAGATGCGACTTTGCAGTAAGTCAATGCTGCCGACTTTTAGGTTAAAACTTTTACCAAAAAGTGTAATAATAAGTAGTGTAATAATAAGTAATAAGTCAATTAAATAGTTTTGAAAGCATTACGACATTATTTTAATAGACAAACATATGCACGCGTAAGGATAAATAAATATTTCACAATTCATGGGATACCTATTAATTTCACACATACCGAACTATATTGTACGAGTAATTCATCGATTCATAATTAATAAGCTGCCCTCACCTATTCCACGAACGTTGATTAATCTAGACATTAACACACGATGAATTCGTTAATGGACGAACCAATATCTGGCTATCAATAAATTTACATGTATTACGTCAGTAATTTAATGATACAATTAGTTTTTGCAAACTATTTAATAATACTAATGAAATTTTATGAATTAAAGAAAAAAAAAATAATAACGTTTATTTGGACACAGTTCGTGAAACACAATATATAAATAACAAAATAAAAATTTAAAATAATGTTTTAACTACAAAAGAGATCATTTTAAAATGCAGATAACCTCATCTCTAAATAATTTCTGTAATCTGTACCTGTCGTCTTTATTAAGACAAGTCAAAGATATTATTATTCGTACGATATTTTACAAGGTTGGTAGGTAAAATGATGTTCAGGACACATCCACCGCTAAAAGCGGCATATTAATATTTACAATTCACATAAATATGTAGAAAGTCTAACCTATACAAGTTAAAAAAAAATCTGATAAATAAATAAATTTATAGGTAAGTACTCTAATAAACAATGTTAAATAAAAACACAACCTTACAACATTTACAGTAAGAAACTAAATAAGTCTAATATTCAAATTAAATAAATCTAATATCCATCACTACAACAGATCAGTAGTTTTCCTTACCCAATGATTGTTATTCCTAATCTGGACACATTTTTTGTAAAAGAGGTGAGGAAATAAATGATCACTATTTGGTACTTAAGTCAAATCCTGCATTAAAACCCTAGCCATGTAAAGTTGCCAGAAATGTCTTAGAATATAGCCATAAATCAATTGGATAGCAAGCGGACGAATAGTTCATACATTCATGAATGCATCTTGAATGAAGTTTCATATTACAGAAACACTTTCATACAAGCAACGTCGTAAAGAAGAGACAGCAGGATAATTGCGTAATACACTATCAGTAGCAATTTTGACAGTTAAAACATTCATTGCGTTATTGATTTATTGACGTTGCTGAGCAGACAAATTTTTCGAACATTTATAAAGCAATGAATTAGCAATATCCTTTAAAATTATTTAGGTTGTGATTAAATTCAGATAGTGTGTTACGCAATTAGGGTCCAGTTTTGCCTAATGGAAAATAATATACTTAGTTCTTTACAAACATCAATATGAAGTACGAATATTATGATAAACAAGTCCCCGAAACCCATACTCAGCACTTAGCACCGCATTTAGCGATTCAAACATCATAGAAAGGTCCAACACACACAGTGTAAAAAGTAGCATCAACGCCCATACACGTTGTATTAGCTAACTGCATATCGGTTTACAGTATCGTGGCATTCTGCGGCGCAACATGGGTGTTCAGACATGTTTACCTATGTGAGGTATGTGCACTGTAATTAACTTTTTATTTTCACACCGACATACCACCGGCATGGGTTCGTTTGAATAGCCGGATGGGAATTGCGAACAGGCAATTTGTAGCTGCTATAAATATTAGGGGAATAGATGTATTGTTTCGATAGATTCCTTTGTTAGATGGATGTTAGATGGCTGTTAAATGCATCGTTTTACGCGTTTGAAAAGACGTGAACAACTTCACGTCTTTGATTAAATGACTACATTGTTGTATTGAGTACCCATCTGTAAAACAAATGTAATTGTAAATAAATAAATAAAAACATGAGCTAAATTGTATTCTTGTTAAATATATTAAACACTTTTTAATTTGAACTCAAATGAGTTCAAATTAAAAAGTGTACTGATATTACCTACAAATGTAGGTAATATCAGTATATTCAGATGAAAGTATAAACCCGATTATTTCACTCTTGATTTTGATTTTTCTACGAATGTAGCTATGTAGCTTTGTTTTTAGTATCCAAATTACACACTATTACTCATATAATAATTATAATACTCGTGAAAAACAAACTCAACTGAACATATTATTCCGATAATAAGCTTTTTCGAAGCACATAAAACGAGTAAGTGTAGGTATCCAGCAAATGCATGCACATCTTTAAGTTTTTGTTAAGAACACATTCAACTGATCGGAGATTGCCACTTAACATCGCCCTTAAGTTAGTTTACGATGCCAATGACTGTAATACTCGGGAAACAGTGTAATGTAGGCTTTCCAACTACATGCAAAATGTATTGTGCTTCGTCACAGTGTCGGCACTCGATTTACAAAACTAAGCTCAATGGTCGTAGTTTTAAATACTTACAGGACTCGGGCGTTGGGTTGGTTGCACACTAAGGATAGGAAAAAAAAAGTTAGAAATACGTATACATTTCTCTCCTAATACACCGATTTTAATGAGTGATAAACGCTGTAATGAACTATTTTCTGGAATTAAATCTCTTAAGACTAAAACACTTGCGTCCTTTTAATTGAAAATATTTCTAGTTAAAGCCTCGTAAAGATACAAAACGGTCAAGCCCTCCACTTTGTTAAATACCTGTGCATAATATCTAGAAAAATGCATTGAGTACCTAAGTGACATAGCTACATTCGTAGAATTTTCTAGGAAATGTATATATTTACGAGTAGGTATCTACATTGTAAAACGCTTAAGAAAAGTTAGGTCGCACTAGAAGCATTGCAATGCTCGATGCGAAGGAGTGCACTTCGTATGTGTGCGCTGTTAGGTTTTACGATGAAAAATAAATTCAGTAAGACATCTCGTAATAATTTCTGATTCAACCACGGGCTTGCCTCTATACCTATCACAGATGTAGGTAGGCATATTCTACGAATCTGCTTATTTGGTAGGCCAACATACAAGCATCGGAAAATGGCTATTCGTATCGCACGATGATACCGAACTGTATCCTTTGAGGCGGCAACTCTCCTTGCACGCTTTCCGCCGCTGGACATCTGACGGATATGGACGCGAGGATCTATAACCAAATCCATGTCATATACCAAAGTGGCAACGGCGTGCCAGGAATCGGTGTTGTTCTACTGAGGCGGCAGGAACGGCGACACGCGCTCGAGCTGTGGCTGCAACAGCCGCAATATTCGCATAAGCGTGTTGTCGAAGCCGTCCTACCGCACTTCGAAGCCTGGCTGAAAAGAGAGGAGCGCACCTCTTATAGGCTAACTCAGGTGCTGATCGGAGACGGTCACTTCGGTGAGTACCTGAACAAGATTGAGCGAGAGGCCACGTCAAATTGCCACCATTGCGGAGGCAGCCTGGAATCCGAAAAACACGCTCGAGGAGTACCCTGCGTGGGCCTCCGAGCGGCGGGTCCTGGTTGCCAGAATCGGGCGATACCTGTGTCTGCCAGCAGTAGTGAGAGCTATGCTGGCAGAGACAGAATTGGACGGAAGTAGCCTCTTTCTGTGAGATCGTGATGGTCAAGAAGGAGGCCTCCGAGCGGGATCGGGAGAGGGCTGATCCTGCTCGGAGAAGGAGGCGTCGGGGAGGCAACCGACACGGCGCCTAACATGCTGAAACCCCGCCTGCATCATCTAAAGCAGGCGGGAATATGGGGTCGCGGTCGATTAGAGTGGGGACTTTGACGGCCCAACGGGAAGACGGCGCACAGTGGTCATGTGCTGCCTTGCACACTTGCTCAGTTAGGTTTTGGGGAGACCCCAGACATGTGCCCTAACAGGCATTCCACAGAGGGGGCTCCGGATTAATCTTTTGAGAGGTAACGGTGCCCCCTTCCCTAGTGCAAATGGTGATATCCGGGGTGGTTTTAGTGAGGTAAAAATCCCACACTCCCTGGTTTTATCCCCAAAAACCAGGCGCCTTTTGAAGATTCCCTCGAGAACAAAAAAAAAGGCCAACATACAAAGCTTGATAATTCTTTGACTCGTGTCTGGACTGCAATCGACGTGTTGTCTGTGCTCTTGTCTACGATGTAGCCTAGAACAGCCTCCACTTCCTGGCCTAGCTAGCGCACTCATACAGCTAGTTATACTGATCAAGGTGAAATCAGTCTGGCTTTACACTACATTCAAAATTCATATTGTGGTTTCGAAATACCCCAGTGTACACAAATCCTTACTCCCTAGTGTTGTACTATCGAAGTAGTGGGTTTATAAATAGTGTTTTACAACATCGACTTCGACTAATAAGTACCTAGTTACAGATTAGAGTTAGCTTTCGTGCTTTAAATTAATACGAAGTCCTAAGTTGGTCGGCGTTGGCTATTGATTGTATTAAGGCTGTGTTAGTACATGTTTGTGTCAAAACTAATTCTTTAGAAGATGTTGTATTTTATCATTATAATAAACTGCCGGCACGACATTCAACTCGATTTTGGGCAACTCTCATCTTGCTGCTACCAGCCACCCTGCGAAGATCGTCACTTCACGCGCGTCGTACATGGTTTGATTGATGAATAATATAACTCCCTAGTCATTTCTAACGTAAAGAGAAAAACAAAAAAATCCAGCATGATGAAAGCAGCGTTGTACGATTTCCAAGTCAAGTAAAAATGTATTTGGGATTTCCTTTTAACAACGACGAACTCGCTTCTATCATTCCGAAATTCCAAAACTTCGTTAGTCATAGTAATCGCAAGGGAAATCGGATTTTGAAGTATGAAACCTTGTAGTGCTTAGATTCAGGGAGAGTGCAGCACTATGCACTATATTACTGAACGAAACTGAAAAGAAAATGGCTTCTCTTTTATCTTCTCCAATAAGAATTCCTCATGCCACAGTGGTAGCCCAGTGGAGAGCAGCGGTACCCCAGTGGTAACGACCCCCACTTAAGAGTTGTAAGTCGTGGGTTTGCACCCAGGCAGGCACCTTAATTTGTGTAGAGCAGTCTATCAAAACGGTGAAGGAAAACATCGTGAGGAAACTGGCATGTCCTAGAACGAAAAATCCGAAGACATTGTAGATTACAGCCCACTCCCTCTCAGGAGGCCTGTATCCTAGCAGTAGGAACATTATCCTACATTAACATTATGCATGCCTTAATAAAATATTATCAGGACAAAAATGTCATCCTCGGGTACGCTTAAAGTAAAAAAATATCGCCACTGTAGAGGTTACAGACACGGGAAACCGTCATAACTAAGAAATAACATAATAACTTAATACAGCTCAGCATAAAATTACTTCCCACAGACCTACCTACTACCTATTACTTATAATTTAAATTAGGATCTCATCCTGCTGGAAACGCACGACTCTCCACTTGTAAAAGTATGTCCAAGTGTGACTTAGGATTACATTAGTTGGTAAAAAGAAACATGAAGAAACCTGTCTGTCTTGGACTCGTGATACACACGGACGACAAGGGTGGTAAGTAACTTACATAAATGATCGTCCGATCTATTCCGTAAAAATCACGCCGTGCTGTCAATAATGTCAATTCTTTAGGTGGAATGACAGGTCAATTCATCTAAGCTTTCACGGTACGATTGATATTGACCGGCAGGTAGCCTCAGCAGACTTTAGGGCCGAGATTAATAAATTTTATTTAATACGGTGCTTTAATATTATTCCTGTCACTGTCGTGAACCTATTAAACTAAAAGTGCAAGATAGAGACGGGAACATAACTAAGCCTAGGCACGTGCTAAGTAACGTTTATTAATCTCGGTCGATTTGAGTTTACGTTACATTTAATTTCTCGACATCAGCACTTATGTTGGATTGTAGTAACGTTGAATGGGCGTACTTGGAACTCAACGAAAGCATCGTACATCAAAGAGTTTGCTGATACAGGTTTTACGATTTCTGCACGTATGTTTGAACTAATTATGGCAGTGAATCAATCTGCCTGACCTTTTCCCAACTATGTCGGGGTCGGTCTCCAGTCTAACCGGATTCAGTTGAAAACCAGTGTTTTATATGAAGCGACTGCCTATCTGACCTCCACAACCCAGTCACTGGGTAATACGATACCCTTGGTAAGAGTGGTTGTCATACTTTCGGGCTTCTGACTATTCGTAACGACCGTCAAAGGTCTCTAACAGTCGGGACCAACGGCTTAAAGTATAAGAGTAACAAAAACATCTTGCTAGCATTATGTGAATAAAACACACTTCCAGCCTCTATTTCTCCATACGCTTTAACCTGAACCGAAAACCAAACAGCATCGTTACATACACAAATCAAATTCAGCGACATCCAGACTAGGAACAAATGTTTGTCTGAATGCGGAGCGATGGGAACTAAACGTGACTCGATAGCGCCGCGTAGCACCAAAGTTGAACTTACAACGCAAGGAAATTCAGATTTAGAAATCTAGGTACCTATTTCATATGTGTAGTCGTATTGGTAATTGGGCGATGTGGACATCTATAAGCTAAATGATGATGATATAGCTTAAAACCTAATAAACAATATTCTTTGGCCTTATTAGTCGATGCGCACGAAATTTTACTCGCCCGAAACAGGCGATTGGTCACTTTTAAATATTTTGTTTTTCTATAAGCGACTCGTACGATATGGAACATTTTGAATTTTATGCAATAAAGTTAAGAAAAAAGTCACACTCATTTTATAATATTTATCTCTTATGACTTCTGTGCACTAGTGTCCCTTTTTCTATACTTTATCATACATAAATACATTACGAGTAAATTCGTGCGAATCGACTAATTAGCCATTCTTTGCAATTCTAATCTTAATAATATACAGAAATATTTATGTCAACTTAAATATCGTGTCATATATAAACTGAAGCAGCCCCAGTAAGTTACAAAAGTAATTGTGTTGAAGCTCTCTCACTCTTCCCTTAAGTGGTAGCTTAACAATGATGAGGTTAATAATATAATGTAATAATGTAGGTTTCGCCTTATACTTTTGCTATTGTAGCGCCTTTATAATTTGAACATACGTCTGTGTTAATACCTCATGATTACGTGTCCTATTTTTTATCAAACAATCTAGGCAGCTTATTGGTAGATGAGAAGTGACAGCTATAGCAGTGTTCATAAGATATAATTTACATTGCATCGCCACTTAATCTGTTATCTACCTAATTAGTGAAATGTATTCTAATTTGATTTTTGAGTGATCATTCGTAACAAAAAGGTCCTATTAAGTTTTTGTTTGGAAATGGAATTTGAACTTTGTTAAGTATGACGTCCAGTTTGTTGTTCCCTAACTTGAAAATTATCTCAAATTCTTAATTTAAATATAGTTTTTCTCATCATTGACTTGATTACACACAGTTATTGTTTAAACGAAGGACCGATGGCCGATGGAGCAGAGGGGTCCTTGAATGGAGACCGCGTATCGGCAAGCGTAGTATGGAACGCCCCCCAGCAAGATGGACGGACGACCTAAAGAAAGTGGCTGGGACAGACTGGATGCGGAAGGCGGAGGACAGGGTGTTGTGGCGCAGCCTGGGAGAGACCTATATCCAACAGTGGACGCAATAGGCTAAGTTGAATGAGTTGATTGCTGACATCCTAAAGTAAGTAAGAAAGTTCGATAAACAAATAAACAGTATATCCGAAGCTAAGTCTTCGTCAAGGTCTCGGTAATTGCAGATCTCAGAGCGTACTCACAGGTGGTCTAAACGGAATGTTAATGCGTTCAAAGTGCCATAATTTCTGCGTAAACTTACGCTTTCAATAATAAATATTTAAATATTCATGTAGTATACAGTCTTTCTTAAGTTCATTGCAATTGAAATGAGCTTGAAAATTAAGTTTGTGGTCGTAATTGGTACTTAGATTTATTTGCTACTATTTTGTAGTTAAGTTTATGAGACGGGTTGAAGTAATTTTTGTTAAGGGTGGTTAAACTTGACATAAATGAATCAGTACGAATGCCATTAGGAGGTTAGAAACTATTTCTTGGATAATTTTAACAGCTTTTATCTCTCAACTACTATTGAAATGAATTTTATCTAGTCCTTTAGCAAGGCCCTAAAGGTCTGTTCATTCATTTATTTACTACTTAAAACCTAGATAAATTATTTTCTTCGTTGTGAAATCCTGGTTTGATGAGTTTTCCTAGTTATTGGTGTTAGAATTTTCATGTACTTATTACTGAAGTAGGTTGATAAATATCCCACAGACTTCATCAGATATTAGTTTTACGAATAATTATGTTATCAAAATCTTGAGTCGCTATCTATCATATGTGAAGTAATACAATTAATTACGTATGGAAATGTAATCTGAAGCTTTCCTAGTTTACACAGGGTTTTATCTATATTAAATACTAAAAACATAGAATGGTATTTTGTATGTTAATTTATGTTTGATCCAAAAGAAATTAACTAGATACTTCTAGGTATTTGTTTGTATTGGTAACCTCAAGGGTCACGAATTTTGATGGACTTATACATAGAGACAGAGGTATATAGTTATAGACATTCCTGATTAGAACATCTGGTAATTGGCCGCCGGCCTTTCATACCCTGATTTTGTTAAGAACACATAAAAGAGGGCAAATTCACAATAAAGGGGAGATCCGAAGCGCACGCACCAAATGTTTGCCAAGGGAATCAAGCCCAGACATATGATTACATGCGTTTATTGCCGACATCCTTGCAGGTGGTCCTACAACGTGTAATTTACTTAGCCGGCCTGCTATCTCGCTAAAATTTTCCGGGGGGCTACTGAAATCGTAAATATTTTGGATCTACGTTCGAGTATATTTTGTGTAAAGTCTTGTAGATCAACTTTGTAGCAGTGTCAACGTATTATTAGAGATTTAAAGACAACAACGTAAACATTATAAAAACGAATTCCGTGTGAGTATTGCAAGTATTCATACGGCATGAAAATCACATTCGGTCTCAACAGAATCGAAGCCTATGACGACCCGCTCGCAGCCATAATAAAGTTTACCAACGCTCTTCTGTTTGTCAATGAAAGAAAAACTCAAAGCATCACGAGTTTGTTCACACATACTTACGTAACGGAGAATCGTGCCAAACCACAACAACCGACGACGTCACTTATGTCCTTACTCGGCCAAACCTCCGAAACGCGAGCCAACCCTCGGAGGAGTTTCAACCCGACGCGTTTTTCCGAACTCACGACCGAAGTCGCGTTCGCGAACCGTTCCACAAAAAGCCCTCTACCCATTTAATTTTATGGCAAGGGCGGCGAAAACTCGTCTCTCGTATCCTCCGCTGGTCTTTTATTGTTTGTATTTTTTCGCAACTCGACGGCATTCACCGGGCGCGCAGAAAAAGAGGAGTATTCATTGTTCACGTAACGCTTCGTACATGCCAGCGTATGTTTAACTGGGAAGTTTAAACTTTTTAGGTTTTAACTTTGCGTTTGGTAATGAGGTTTAGCGATCCTTTTAGTTTTGCTTAGTATGTGTGAAAGTTACTAAGTCAATGAAGCAGCCAACTAGACACATCGTACGTGTTTTATACAGCCATCGTGAAGAAAACCACGTTCGGAATATTACTCTCACTATGTTACTGTACATTCCACCAATGAATTGAAATCAGATTGATTTTATGATATCTGTTTCTACTACACAGTTAAATTCAATAGGTACAATAATTACTCAGCAAATCTGTTTGAGAACCAAATCAGGTTCTAGGTTAAGAAACATTGTTTAATCATGAGCCACGAGTTTGCAGTAATTTTAAGTATTTTAAAATGAGAATACTTGCCACGTATTCGTGCCGAATTTCATTCCGAAATACTGTTTAAATAAAAGTAATTAAACTTTGAAGCAAAAAATATACTTAGTTACAGATATATATAAAAACGTGGCAAAAATGGGGTAAAAGGGAACGCTCGTTGAATGGCTGAAAAAATAGAACGTCAGCAAGCCAATAAAATAAAGAGGTTCAACAAAAAAGAGTAGATTCCCTAAAAAAAGGGGTTTTTTACAGATGTCTGTTACGTGAGACTATCTAGTAGGTCACCATAGATCAGTGGCTTGAAGTTATGAAAAATTACTCAAGTTAAAACTTTTAGATAAGTCCTTATTACTTTTTTGTTAACGTTGAAGAACTCTTTATTCGTGCAGAAATATTTTTTTAAGATTCTCCCTGGGAAGTTTTAAATTCTGACCTGGATTGTGAAATAGTCGGTTTAAAGGACTGTTGTTTTAGCTTATATAGAGGTAGGCTGAGTAGAAAAGGAAAGTCCGAACAGAAAATTATGTTAGAAACTCCCCTGAAGGACTTTGGTTGGTAGTGTTATAATCGATACTTTAAGCTGCTGAGGTTTTTAGTGCACATACGTTCCACTCAGAGCTGCTGAGCACCGAAACGGATCTCATCTACATAAAAGGAAAAACATTGATTGATACCACCGCCTCCAAATAATACGAACAAAAAAAGTGGCACTCCAGGAGTGCCGACAGAAGTGAAAACAAAACACAAACAAAATACTTTGCCATCACTCACTGACATATCGGATATACATTAAAACCGAGTACATCCCGAGGACAGCCGAACACTTACGAAGCGGTGTCGGTTACGGTAATAGAGGCGTGAGTTCAATAGTTTTTCCCATCTCAAAAAATGCCCAACGCGCCTAAAGAAGTTGTCAGTTCAAAAAAATTTAAAACCCTCTTCACCTATCTAAAAGTCCAGTGACAGTCCAAAATCTCTCATCACTTACATCTCGAACGGGGAATCGATTAACACTCGACATTGTTGAGAGTCCATTGCCAAGGGACGCAATCGTGCAGTGACAGCGCCACGGATATTAACCACTCGTTGGCTAATTGTCCCCAGTTCAATTATCGAACAACTGTCAACGGAGTATTCAACGAACGAGCCCAGAAACAAGTTTAGCGAACGATCGATTTACAATTTGTTAACTTGGTGATCGGTGTCACCGGACCGGACCGGCTATTAAAAATGTCTGGCTGATGAGTGGTGAATTGAATTATTCATTAATTGTACCTGTCAGTATTCAATAGACACTAACTGAGTTTAACTGGATAAATAGCCTACTATGGAAGAAGCGACAGGAGCAGACAATAGTTACAAAAAATATAGTGTAATAATACCTACAACAAAGTCGTAAGTAATTTCAGACACAAATCAAACGTGTTTATATAAATTAAAACAGCATAATCAGCAAATAATGTTTTCTCTGCTGGGCTTCGCTCGATGAGAGGGAGTAGGCCGTAATCCACCACGCAGGCCCAATGCGGGTTGGTTGGCATGTCTTAGAATTTTTTGGTTCTAGAACATGCCGGTTTCCTCATGATGTTTTCCTTTACCATTTTGAGAGCAGTGGTGACGTAATAATTTACACAAAGTAAAGCGTCTGGGATCGAATCCGCAACGAGGTGATCCGGCTGAGAACCAAAGTTGTCGACATAGATCACAGAATAATCAAGCTGAGGTGGCAATGGGCCGGCCATATCATCCGTAGAACCGATGACCGTTGGGGTAGACGTGTTCTTGAGTGGAGACCGCAAATCGGTAAACGTAAGGTGGGACGCCCTCAGGCTAGGTGGAGCGACGATCTTTGCAGGATAGCTGGTAGCAGCTGGATGAGAGTTGCCCAAAATCGAGTTGGATGGCGTGCAGCAGTGGACTATTATAGGCTGATGATGATGATGATGGAAGCGCCTGGCTGGGTTCGAACGACATACATCTCGTAAGTCACGGCCGTTACCACTGGACCACCACTGCTCAAATAAAACTTAACATAAAGCAACGTAGCAATCATACAAGTTTACATCTTAGTTCGGGAATGTATGAGAATACATTCCCGAATTTAGGTATAGGCACAGTCAATGCTAAATCTAAAATTAGATATTGAGAATATTCTATAACAAAACAAATGTATGAGTATTATTTCAATGGCATTCAATTTCTAATTACATGGTACTAATTGCAGAATACCTTATGATTCAATGGATGTGAGAGAGGCAAACTCAAAAGGAGCATCTCGAGATGAATCGTCGTTGAATAATTGATGTCTCCGTACTTTACGACACGATTGTCTACTAAATGCAATGATTAGGGACGCAGACTGGTAGCTAGGCACAATATTTGCTAAAATAATAATTATATAATTTTTGCATTGTACCTAATTAATTCATATCTGTAAATTAAAATCGCTTTTCGTGTCTCTCTACGTAAACATGTAGTTCAACTAAACTACGCAACGTAATTCGATGCGGTTTTCACCACCATTTAGAGACTTTAATTTAAACTTGCATAATAGTAAATAAATCTCAATGTTTCGCCAAGTCGTAATAACCATACGAAGCAGGGGCGGGCCGCTAGTTATTGATATGTAAGTTAACCATATCATCTCTTTTAAAACGAAGGATGGATTGTGTGAAAGATGATATGGCTAGTAAGGGGATGACTATGGAAGAAGAAGACAAGCTGCATAAACCACAAATAACTTACTATAAGGACAGGACTGTGACTGCATCTGCATCGCCACATGCGACCTACTCATCACACTGACGTCACGCCAAATCCTGCATCGCGCAAGCAGAGTTTACCGCGCAACTACATAGCTAGTATACATTCAACGTCCCAACATCAATCGTCAGGCAATTGCCCACCGGCAACTGACACAGACACCCGTCAAGTCGGAGGATCCTCCCTTATCTATGGAGGTTTAGTGAACTTTACACCTTGTTCCTTATCACCTATAGGACAAATGATGACCACAATTGCCATGTTTTAGACCTTTTTAACAAAACTGAATATGTGTGGTCCTAGCAAACATCCAAGGAACGCGGTCAACTAGCCAATGTATAAGTGGCTTTTGCCCCTTCTTATCGAGTCAATAGTACCGGTAACGACAGTACTGGAATTTTGCATTAGTAAGTGTTAGAATTGAGGCCAGTGTTAACTATTAAAACCTGCTGTATAAAGACGATATCAGACGCTTCACCCGATTGAATGCTTATTTTTGTTTCATTCATGCGACAACGACAAAATTATAATAGGAATGAACGTTCATTCTGCTCCTTGCATTTCATTTTTTGATCATTCGGTAGGCGTGTAAAAGATGCCAACTGCCGAAATCCAACATCGTTGGATCGGTTCACTAATGAATTATTTTTTCACGATTCATTTTGTGTTCAGACTTTTCACGTCGCGTGAAAAAGCAAAAAACCGATCATGTTCGTGTCGGACCACGCATCCACCCTTGTGCGTTCAAATTCATCGACTGACCGACTTCGTGACAATTCAAAAGTGCCTGTAAATTGAAATAAATGCTTTGAATTTGAGTTTTGAGTTCGAACTTTTTCCTTCACTTGTGCTGACCTTGACCTTGCTTATTGGTAAATTTCATGATTCTAGGTCAAAATACATCAAAGGATAAGGTACTTCCCTATAGGTTTTGATTTATTTGGGAGTATTGTTGCATAACGGTCGTATTAGGTTTATTGCGTTGACTAAAAAAGTGAAACGTCTGATATCGCCTCATGACAGGTTCACGTTTGAAAAGGAGCAAGTAGGTAAAAATATTCAATGACCAGACAGCTCTAACTAATCTTTGGCCCCCAGCTGCTGCTTTGTGTTTTGTCTCCAAGTTCTAATTAAATCAAGATCTGTCTCTTCTTTAAGAAAATCTACTGTTATTTGCGCCGTAAAGTTTACTTTTCGCTTCTCATTAATTATATTGTGTTAATTCAAATGTATCTGAATGAGGGGTCTGTCAATAGAATCATTGTCTTATTGTAAATATGGGTATGATTTGCTAATTGTTCTAAGTACGTTTATCTGGTCTTAAAGTTTGGGTTCTAATGAACGATGAAAATGAGTATGAACGCTCTATGTTTTATATTTTCGTCATCATATCTAGTTTTATCTGCCCGTTGTTGATATTCCCTTGAAAAATATTGTTAACAAGTAATATTAGTAATAAAGTGTTGCCATCGACTTTGTCAGCGATCCAGGATGAAAAGAATGCTATGTCCTTCTCCAGGTCATGGTCGACCCATATGTCAATTTCATCCAAATCCGTTCAACAGTTTAGCTAGATAGCATAGCAAATAAACAAACTCACTTTCGCATTTATTATATTATAATTAGGATTGGAAATATTACCAAAACCACCAAGCTTGGCTGCTAGATTGGTAATCACATTTAGTTATTAGGTATATTCATTTAACAGACAGGCAAATAATATTGTTTTCTGCAGCATCTTTTGCTTGCTTGTTTTTAATATGTTATAAAAATTACAATTACAATTAATTTTTTTAATTGAATAGTTGGATTCTAATTACAACTTTTCTTTCATGTGAAAGATTTTTAAATGCAACTGGATGTATAAAACTGATAGCATTCCATTAAGTCTACCCACTTTAATGCCTTTGGAAATGGACTGAAAAATCGGAATTGAAATTTCATTTAGCTTGAACGATTAACCGATCCAATTTGATTGCCATGCATCTATGCTAATTCCTTTCTTTATTGTGGAATCCATCTTTGATGGTCGGTAATGGTCGTTCGTTAGTGGTCTAACCTGGTAAGATATTTCAATCAACTAATGTACCCGGTACCCGACATTATTGTTATGTTTAAATCAGCTAAATTTAATGATAACCATAGTGTGATTTATTTGACATGCATATGTTAATTCAGACTATTGCTAATTACTATAATTTGTTAAGATAACTCATCATCTGCCTAGCCTTTTCCCAATTATGTTGGACTGGTTGTCAAACTTTCGGGCATAATAATTTATTAAGATCATACAAGATGACCCGACAGACGTTGTCCTATCCAAAAGTCCGATACAAAAAGACGTTCAGTTTTTCCCGAATTTAAACAAATTCCAGATTTTTTTCCTTATTTTTCCATGGCGCTACCGCTACTGGCGACTGATCTATTAAGCGAACGAAAGTGACGCAATTACTTTTGAAACGTAAAAGAAGAGAGATGGCTATAATGTGCGTGCGCTCGGAATAAAACGACGTATGTGCCATAACGAATTTACTCCTATTTTAACAAAAAAAAAATGAATTAAATTTAAAACTACTTCATGTAAACTTTGATATTATAATTCTCTATGTTTTAAAGTAAATTCCATTAAATAACCGTTAAGCGTTAGGCGTGATGTCGAAAAAAGTAAAAAAAAAAGATATAACTGCATTTTTTTTGGTATCGAGAAAAATTAATTGAATCGTATATATAAAAATTTATTGAATCGTATGTATTCGTTTTACATGATAGATACTAGACCAAAGAGTCAAAAAACATATACCAAAATGTTAATGTAAAAATCCCTATTTTACATAGGTACTTAACAAGTTACACGAAATAGAAAAACCGCATTTTTTTCAATATAGCCTTATGTTTTACTGCTTTGTTTATTTTGAATTGTTTTGTTTGCCAAATCGGTCCAGCCGTTCTCAAGTGATGCGCTCACCAAAGAACAGCTTGTCATTTTTATTTAGGTACATAGATTTAACCGTTATAATTAGACATTAATTTTCACGAATAAACTAGCCGAAAAAAATACATAAATTTAATAGTACTAGGTAGAATAAATGTTTGCATGTGAATAGCTTTATTAGTAAGAACCTTGCACTACGCAATTTCTATTGATTTCTGTTATGACATGTGGGGTACAGTGAACTATAATTCCTTTGTTTTCAACGAAGAATTCATTATGTCGTTATGCACAAGTCGTCATACGTATAAATTGTGGGAGAAATGAAATCTAGGAAAATACTAAGTACTACTTTCTTGTTTTTGTTCGACATTTCATTGAATAAGTGATTCTTGGAAAAATAAATCAGCTTTTAATCAAATTGAAAAGGAAACTCTCGTGGAATTAGGGAAGGGTCTCCTATAAACAAAGTTTTTTTTATTTGGATGATTTTTTATTTTGATTACGTCTCATAAAAATAGTAGATAATAAATAACCATAGTTATGTCAGTTTTATCTTAACGGGATTAACTAACATTTTAGCATGATATTCAACATTTATTATGAAGACCACTTGACAGTACCTAATCTGCAAGTACAGTATAAAACAGAAACTCCTGCAAATATAATAATGTACATAAACAACAATATCTTAATTTATAAAAAACTTATACATAAGTCCATTCAACTACAAAAAAAAACAGTTTACGACACGATTGCTGTCACAATACAAAAGGTATTTTTGTTAAGCTCACGATCTTCAAAAAACAAGCCCGTTCTCAGATGTAATTTGAAAGCGTATGACATAAATTCTTAACGGACAAACGGACAGGACGACTTGTACAAATATCCGATTACATACAAACAAAAAATAAAACATGTGTGGGCGAAATTTCTTCTGACGACCCCATTCTTGAATTGGTCAAGCCTCCTTGATGAACATAATTTTTATGCAAATGCGTAAGAGCATGTTGAGATTTCACAATGAAATCTTCCCAAATGTCAACCTTAAAACTTGGCTTTTATAGTTGAGAATGCTGTGTCTCGTGTTTTTGGTAAATGTTTGTAGTTAAAAGTATATTTAAGAAGCGTTTTATCCACGCCTAATTATTTCTGTCAAAATTGTTACGATTTATTTCCATTCCAAAGAGATTGTGTATCTATCAAAATATCTAATCGAGTACAAAAATAATGAGGCTGTTAGATGGTTTATTTTGTTTTCTAAACAGGATCGTTTTATTTTGTTTTACCATTTCTCATTGACCTATTTTCTTTCATCCATTGAACTATTATATTTCTAAGAAAAATTTAATACAAAATTGCTCGTAGATACTTAAGAACTAGATCAATCTATAGTTAAGGGGAAACACAGCGCTATGCTGTCAATAAATGGGTTACACATTGAGATTACTTCGTTCGCATTCAATCACACCTGGCCGAGTTTGTGGTGCCGAGTCAATACAATTTTACTAAAGAACAGCCTACGTGGATTTAAATTACACCGTGGAAAAAACATAACATCATGCTTATATTCCCCGAGAGTTAGGCAGAGGTGTAACTCATAGCACACCCACATTGCGACGGTTGCGATCCACGAAGAGGCGCCCCACTCTCCTAACTAATTGGTTACAGCCGGTCGATTCCGTAAAAATCTCACCGTGAAAACTTAGGTGAAGTGAGTTTGTTTTTGCTAGGAATTGACACTATTGACAGCTCACTCAACGCTCACTTCACCTAAGTTTTCACGGTGAGATTTTTACAGAATAGCACCGCTGTACAAGTGTGCAAAATTCCGCTAGTGTTTTGGTTTTGTCGATAGACTTTCTCTTACTTACATATTACTGGGTAATTAGTGTGTTTCAAAAAAACTAAACACTAGAAGAACACGCGATAACCACTAGCTATTAGGGATTAATAACTTCTAACTATATATTTATAATAACTATTGAGGGGCCCGTGGCCAAATAATAACAGCCGCAAAGGTCGATCGATCAGGTTAAGCTACGCTTGCCGCCGTTGGTCTGTGGATGGGTGACCATCTTTACATACCATGACCCCTCCGTGGCTCGGAAAGCACGTTAAGCCGTTGGTCCCGGCTGTCATTCGTGGATCTTTGACAGTCGTTACGGGTAGTCAGAAGCCCGAAAGTCTGACAACCAGTCTCACCAAGGGGTATCGTATTACCCAGTAACTGGGTTGTGGAGGTCAGATAGGCAGTCGCTCCATGTAAAATACTGGTATTCAGCTGCATCCGGTTAGACTGGAAGCCGACCCCAACATAGTTAGGAAAAGGCCAGGCAGATGATGAACCACTACTTATTAGAAGGAAGGGTGGGGCGCGTCTTCGTGAATGACACTATTTGTAATAGGGGGGGCGAGCGGGAACCTATTGTCACCAACCTGCCACAATAACATTCAATTTAGAAATAAAATAAATAAGTTACAAGTTATTTATCACTTCTATCAACACTGAATACCTAATCAAAGTGACCTAATTAAATAATGTTTTTTCCTAAAACACCTGCATAAACTATTAGATACAAATCTAGGCTAACCACTCGATAATTCAATCTAATGCAATATAGCTGGCACATCTATATTAGTAACTACATGTTTTATGGAACAGGTGGCTTAATTAAGTTCAAATAAGACAACAGTTAAAATATAAATATATCTCATACATTTTGATTTAAGCGCCTCTTATCTGATGAGTCTTTTTATAGAGTTATAAGTTATACCCTCTGTTTTGACCGAGCATTTTGTGTATATTATTATATTAGATTGTGTATGCTATAACTGTTCAAAGTTTGTCTATAATTTATAATTGGTTAAGTTTCTAAGGGTTACGAACTGGAATAACAATGTTTACGGAGAATCTTGTCCTACGAGTGAAAGAGGGTATAACATGAAGGAACTAAGAACCTTTAATTAGACTTACTCAAGGCTTAAAACAGACTAGCACAGGAGTGGGAGATAGATACCAACAAAAAGTGGCTTATATCCAGCAGCCGGTGAAGTCGGACTGTGTGGGTGATGATGATAACGCTTCAGAACCAAGCGTAGCGCAAAAATATTAGTAAAATATTATAAAACCAAGGTGAGAAAATTTTTCTTATATTAATCAAGGAGAAGAATATACAAGACATGAACAAATTCAACCTACAAACGATAACCAAGAAGCTTCCATATTACTGCCAGATGTGGCACGCAATATTATGTATCCTCTTTCAATATTGAAAACACACTCTCATCATAAATTCATTCAACAAATAAGGCAACAAATCAATATACAAGGCAGGAAAATACAAAACAAATATGGTAAATCTTCACTCCTCGATTCAAGTCATTATTTTACCTTAAGTGATATTTTGAAGCAACAGCTCCCACTTTCGAAAGTGTCTCGTGACAAAAGGGCAGAAGAATGGTCACGCGAGCAATGTTTACGACGTTTTCAATATGTGGCACAGGGATATTGGGTTTGAATGGTTATTCTAGCTTTTGTGTGATATTTTTTTTTTTCTACTGGGCCCAACCGATCTAACATTGTAAAATATTTTATTTGCCTACGAAAAAGAAGAATTACTTACAGTTCGACTTCTATGTCGAAGGTACCTGCCATAATACTTACTTCAGTCTAATATGTTTGAATTTATTTGAATGATTTGCAATTGCACTTGAACATTCATGATCATTTTATTAACCTTTATAATTTATTTTCCATTTAACTGTATCACGAACTGAAGTTTTCCGACAACAATTCTTATTTATCACCGAATTTAAATCACAATAAAGAGCAAATTTTGAGTTACAAGCAAGACTGGAGACGGTTTAAATTAAACAATTTATCGCAAACGATAGCGTCCGCCGAAACGGCTTTTGTTTAAAAACCGTCGACTGTTTCATTAAAACGGCCCTTTTTTATAACACAACCAAAAATCTTACGCACACAGTTGCAAAGTTCTGCAGAATACTTTAATTTAAAAGTTTAATTAAACCGTGAAACGAAACGTAATAACAATTTTTAGCCGAATAATCATCCGCTTTTAATGCATCCACAAGTCTTTAATACGTCTGTGTATCATGGAATTTAAAATATCGTTCCGTGTCACGCACTACACGACCGATGAACACGAGTATGGAATAATAAATAATTATTCTGGCACTCATTATGAAATAATTACCATTAAATGCGCTGGATGAATTATTTATGCTCAGTATAATACGGGTTTGGAAAATTAAAAGTCAGTGTTATTGCAAGAAATCTTGTTTGGCTCGGAATTAATTCTTTAGCGTAAGATCCTTATCTGCTTTTATTAGTTAAGATAAACAAATAAGTGACCAGTTAATCATTATTTGTCTTACCAATTGCAACCTAAGTAAGACACAGGCCTTTCCTTAAAATCGGTAGTTTAACGAGCACCATGCTGGGCAAACAGTATCTACATATCTTCAGTTTTAATACTAATATCCTGCTGAAGTCTTGAGTTATACTTACAAAAAAATTTTTCGTTAGTATACCAACCTGTCATGATTAGATTCCAAAGTGATACAAGACCGACTACTAACAAAGATTTTTTCCAAAGCTTATGAAGCCAACTCATATCATATTATAATATGGATTGGATGAAGATAATGCACATATAAGAAGAGTAAAACAAATGCACACTACAAAACTTTGAAGAATATTTTCTTCACCCCACAAAGTTGGGGGAAACTTAATAATATGTAGCGATATGCTTTCAAACCGTAATGAGTTCGAGAGTGCTCTTTCCTGTACCTACGTTTATTTTGTGGACCATAACATATGACAGGACGTTGAACTTTTTCAATATTTTTATCTCAGCTCTGTGAGAGAAACAAACATTGTGAAAAGTTTTCATGTAAATCAAAATTAATGCTGAAGGGATACAAACTGTACGTTTTTTATCAACAGAATAAAATCTCAATTTATTATTTCTTTAGTCAAAAAAATATATACCGAGTTTTTATTTCAGTAAGTAGAACGATTGAAACCTATTTTTGATACAGGCGTTTCCCGATCATTTTCAAATTGAAATCTGACACTAAAGCCTGTTAGTTTCTTATCCAAACCATGGATAATGTTTTCAGATTTTGTAGTAAAATTGTATTAGAGTGCGTGTAAGATAGTTCTGCGCGATATGATAAACCTGCCAGTAGGTACTTTTAATCACCTTTGGTTTAATGATGGCGATTATTTACGTTGGAAAACACGGAACACAGAACACTCTCTTGACACCTGATATAAACGTCCAGATGGCAGCAAACGATTATTTCCGATTTCGGCTGCGCGCAGACTAATTTTGCGCGCACTCTTGAGAAAGTGACTCATAGCTAGGCTTCTGCATTGAGTCACCTCTTGTGACTTTCTGAGAAAGTTTATCTTATCTGGCGTTAATTGGATAAGTAATATGCGATATCTCCGAAGCGATAAGATCTCAAATGAATGATCATTAGAGACAAAGTTGAAAATAACGTTTTGCTCTCTAACCTTTTGCATAAGGTAGTACAAAGAATACCCGTAGCTAATATGACAGAACGAGCTATAGGCAGAGACTGTCACACTATAATAACTGCATCGCTCAAGGAGCCATTACTGCTACTGCGCTGTCATTTTGAAATAGTTACCGTACACTTGAAAATAAATAAAGTCTTCCGGACCGAATTTCGGCCATGGCGACCAAGCGTAGCGGCGACCAGATAAGAAATTAATTACGAAATTCGTAATGAACAAACCTGACTTTATAATCCAAGCTACTTGACTCATGCTCATTAGAAAGTACAGTACCTGAGAGCGGGCGACTCGATAACTGACAGACCGCGCTTTAAAAAGCCTAAAACTCCAACTCGAAACTAACCCCATAGTCACGTTACATAAGAGATCTAAAACGTAACCCGACCCTAACAATCTAAAACAAAAACCCATAACTCACAACCCGCAAAATCACCTTTCGAACATTTTTATTCCCACATCCCGTCAGATCACGTTTGATATAGTTATTTTTACAAAGGTAGTGCAGTGGGGGACAGCGGTCGGTGAGCGTAACGTATTGGCGGGCTTACACACGATCCCTTGACTGATTTATTGCGTGCGTAAATCTCCAATTTACACGACAATGTGTCTATGTATAGGTAGGCAAGCGATCTAATCGACGATAAGAATCAGGTTTATCCTCGTTTTCGGATTTGGCCGTAATTTGCTTTGCCTGGTTCGAGCGGTCCGAAGGATGGCTTGTTGAATTTTAAGTTTCATTTCACTCGTGCTTTGTACGATAACTGACTTAATTGGGTTTCAGTTTGTCATAGACAACTTGTGTAATGAGCTGCATCGTATTTTGTTCATGTATGGCACTTTTTCACAGGTTTTGATAAAAAAGTGAACGCCATTAACTCGATACAGTTGTGTGTTGGACTTGGGGTCGATTATAATTATTCTCTTCGTTTCTATGTCGTGTCTTAACTTGGTTCTCCACTGAAAATTTAAAAAAACATAGTTTTTTTCTTAAATTTTCGTTTTTATTATTGGTGAATGGGCCCGCTCTAGACCTCGATCACGCCTGATGGAAAGCGATGGATGAGGTATATGATGGAACGAGCGTGCCTAGAAGATGCCTTAGGCACTGAAACTCCCACATATCGACGAAACACAGCATGCTGCTTAACGCCGGACTCCGGTGGGAGGCGGTCGCAAACCAGGCGGACATTAGCCCTACCACCGCAATGCAAGAATTGGCCAGTCAAATAAGGTGTGACTGTCCAGGATGCGCGGAGCGCTCAGTTCAGTTGAGTAACTGGCGGAAGAAACTGCACAACACGAGGAGGCTTCTTCATACATTCTTTCTGTTCTATCGACTGCGTCTTTACCTCAGAGTCAGCTCAAGTGAAAAGATTATCAGTCAACAGAGTGCTTAGCGCGTGTAACCGCCAAGGTATTGCCATTCGTAGTACTTTCTATGCACACTGTAGATGCATTCGATGCAATCCTCAAAAAGAAATAACAAAAAATACTGATTCGGTTTTAATGAAACTTGCACTGTTCCCTAATTTGAAGTAAATGTAAGCCAATAAAAAAAATGGTCACGATCCGATTAATAGTTGCGTAGAAATGCGTGGACAAACATACATACACTAATAAAATTTTGTATATTTGTTTGGAAGCCCTAATAGAATATTGTCATATGGGAATATAATGCAGTTCCAATAATATTACATATATACGTGTCGAATTGATGACGTCCTTTTTTTTTTAAGTCGGTAAAAATATATAATAGCTATGACGTAGTTAACATTTTTGTCTCTCAATACTAAAACCAAACAGAAACAAATCGAAAAACTCAATTCCCGCACATACAACACTACATACTAATACATAATAAAGCTGAAGAGTTTGTTTGTTTGTTTGAACGCGCTGATCTCTGGAACTACCAGTCGGATTTGAAAAAATATTTTTTCATTGATGCCTAATTCTTGAGGAAGTATTAAGGCACATTATATAACATCACGCTAGGACCAATAGGAGTCGAGTAAAAAGAAAAAAAGTCAGTCAGAACTAATAGCGACGGAGAGTTATATAAAAATGTGGCTATGAGTATAGGCATTGTGTATCTTACGACTTCCACGCATTTGAAGTCGCGGGCAGAAGCTAGTAATGACCGAGTGTAAGGGACGTCTACAAGACTTCAAGGTCACAACTGTTTATTCACTTCAGACATTTTGTTCACCAATTGTTTAGTTATTTTAGACCTTTTTACTGTATCTTTATCAATCATTCTCTATAGGCTTAGCTCGGGCTTACCACATTCCTACATACAGTTAAAATATACCTTCCTTGTGAAACCACAAAAGGTTTGCGGTCGTAGAGAAATGACCCACATAGAGAAATGACCACGGTTGAAATAGGTCGAGCCTTAATAAACTAAAGATAAACCTTCGAACTGGTAAGCAAGCTATGTTGTGTTTGAACTTCACTTATTGCAATATGACATGACACGTCAAGTGATCTGTTATTTCGCCTGATGCTAAAAATTTACATTGTTGACAGCTCACTTCAAGTTAACTTCGTCTATGTTTTCACAGTGAGATTTTTACAGAACAGATCGGCGAAGTAACACTTAACCTACGAAAACTTCACGTACCTACTTTCACGAATTAAAAGCACTGCCAAAGTTATCGTATATTGAACGCCTGGATATCTTGGACTTTTGAAGGCAACTCGAAGCAAGGTCTTTTATTTATTTATTTAGGTTGGCCAACAATTGTTTACACGATACATTTTACAAAAATTTTCCTAAATAATACATTTATAAGTTTAACAATGACTTATACAACAACATGCACCATTTTCATTTTTACATACTAATACAAAGCCAAACATTCTAAATATTAATTTTAAATAATTAAAAGAAAAAGATTAATATATAACGTTAAAAAATAAAAATAATTTAATTCAAATACATATTAAAATAACATAAAATTACATTAATAAATAAATAATAGCGAGATCATTGGTTGTGAGAATAGCGCTCAAGTCTTGATGGTGAAAAAAATGATGATGCCTCTACTTAATAAAGTTCTTAAATTTTTCACAGACATACAACGCACAGCCTATACTGCTGGGTCTGGAAGCAGTCTGGAAGGATTTTTTGAAAATTCATCCCCTAAAGGGCTTAAATAGGAGATGAAAGTTTCCATGGAAGTTCATCAATTTGCCGAAGAAAACGCTTGGGAACATGGCTTGTTCTTTATAATCTGATGGTAGGAAGATATCAGCAAAGGACTCTAAACAAACCAGCAAAAGTAAAAAAAGGCTATGAGTTAACTCCTGAGCCTAGGCTCATGTTGGTGATGTTGATCTTATCAATCAATGTAGACCATTGCAGTGACCTTCATAGAAGTTCACGAATACGACACCAGTAAATTCCAACCAGATTATGTACTCTACTAATATTATTTTCAATCACACCGTCTGAAGTAGATAGCCACAAATCGAATTGTGTTGTGTCGCCGTCCTTAACCGCAAAACGAACAGAAAAAGTCGCATTGCTTGAGTTGCCTTTTTACTGTGTGTTTTTATTTACTGTAGTGAACGAATTCGTCCAGATCGAACGATTTGATTTCATTAAAATTAATTTGTATGTTTATTTTATTCGTGTTTTTGATAGCCTCACTCGATTTGATGAGTTAAATTATATTTTTCTGCTCATTTGAAAAGAATATAATTATGACAAAATATATTAAAACTAGATTCAAGGACTGTGTTTCAGAAGATTATAATGAATATTTTATGTTACCTAACTTTGTTATTAACAAAGGGCTTATTTTGGAATTTAATACCATTTTACTTCATCGATAAATTAGGGACGATTTATTATTAATAAGAAATTACTTTTGTTTAGTAACCTACCGCCAATTTCTCTCTGCAACAACATTGTTTAAATTTCCATTAAGAATAATATTAAACTACTTAAATAAAGTAATCTATGTAGTTCAGCATAGTTTATCCACATTCAATATTAGTGATGCATTTGATTATGAAATACAAAGACTGGCACACCCCCCGATTACTCGGTATTCCCGCCTTTGGTGTAAGCCGCAACCAGACTATAAGACCCCTGGCACCCCTCTCACCTCTTTGGATTACAAAGGGTTAAGGGGTGATTGAAAGCTTCATCGCGGTTCTACGTAAATTGGTCGTGTTTACCTGAAGTACTGGTAAGCACCCTTTATGTTTAGAATATAGTGACGATGGATGTGTCATGGCTGGAACATTATTTTTTAAGCAATCTTTTTTTTGCATCAATATCTGCTGAATTAACCTGCTTAGCATACAAATAAAGGGTTAACTACATGAAAATTCAACAATATCTAAACGAAAAATTATCCATTAAAATCATAAATAATATCAAAAAAATAAGATACGATCACAGACTTAATTTAAACGTTAACAATTTTAAATGCACCTTAATGTATCGAGTTTTACAAATGGTGTAGCAAAAGTATACACTTTTCCCAACCCCTATAAAATTACACGCGTAACGCTATAAAAATAATGTCATGTTGTTTTGTGAAATCCCTAGAAAAGAAATATGCTTAGACCGGAATAAATCTAAAAAACAATGCACCGGGCACTAGCTAGAAAGCTACTCGCATTGCCATCTTAGTGCGAAATTCACGAATGAGACTACACGCGATCAATAGAAGCATCTAGAGTGCGGCCGATGAGAGAATGCGTTCTTTGCTATCAGTTTCATATAAACGACGTATTATGCGAATTAGATCTTTATTAGCTACTAGAATTGTCGCACTGACAAGTGCCAGGAACGCATTCTTTCAACGGCCGGACTCGAGTTCGAATGCTGTCAGTGTCAATATTCCTTAGCAATGACAGCTCTTAAACGCGGTGTGTTGATTGATCGCGTTCAATTTCATTGGTGAAATTCGCCCTTAATATTAAAGACGATGTGACTCGTGGGACGGGCCTGCACGATAAAGTTTCAAGCATAAACGGAGAACATAAACTAATTAGAGAATCTCAAATCAAATACAATTTGACTTTTTTTTTCTAGTCTGCGTTGGCCCTCCCCTGGGCAAAAGCCTCCTTCCACTCCTTCCCTCTTTCGCGAGCCCGCACGTCCTCCTTCCAGTTTTGATGGAACCGATCCAGCTCATCCCGCCATCTCCTACGTGGTCTGCCGCGACCCCGCCTCACTATCTCAGGGCACCAAATCTGCGTTATTTGGGCCCACAGTTTGTCCGGCATGCGGCAGACATGTCCTGCCCAGCCTGACCAGTCCAGTCCTGCCAACAATTTGAGTCAAACCACAAAAAAAGAACCTGGTCCTCTTCACACTAATATTATAAGGCCAAAAGTTTGTGAGTGTGTGTGTTTATATGTTTGTTACTTGTTCACGCTCAAACGGCTGGGCCAATTTTGATAACATTTTCTATGAAGGTAGCTGACATGCTGGATTAACATATAAGCTTATTTTTATCCCGATATTCCCATGGGATCGACATTTACGCGGGTGAAACCGCGGGGCGCAGCTAGTAATATTATAAAATAAAATTATATTTAAATTGCACATAGTACATTATGTCATATTAAACCTTGTTACCTCACTGACGCTATCGAACTTGTCCTACCACCACATGAACCAATCCAATTGTCATATCCATCAACCCTAAATTCGTGTACATTATTTGCGTTCGGGAGGCGGTAGCTGTCATCGAGCACAGTTTATGCAGGACTGACCCATGTTTATAATAACTATGCAAATTATTCCGATATCGTCCCCAATCGGCCTCCAACGGGCTAAATTGAATTTGTAACTCTGATTAAACCCCCCTTTGAAATGTCGATATGTACGGACAAAGATTTTTAATGAATATTTTTTTAATTCCTTTTTTCGTGTGGAATAAAAGCTTAATTAAATTTTGTATTGTGTGGAAAAATTAAATCGAAATACGTGTGTGTATTGCATCGTTGGAGATAACTACAGTTTTTGTTGAATCTAAATTGCATTAGAGCTCCGTTAAATTATAACACTAATTTATATCTAACTTAAAATACTCACTTAAACAGCATTTGTATCAGAAAGCTGTGGTCATTATTTATATACTGTGGTAAAGAGCATCAAAGTGAACAACTTTTTCCATGGGATCAACATCATAATCGCAAAAAAACGATCAACTGTTCCATACAAAATTCCAATACCTACTCGACTCAAATGCATTGGACGGCTGATTGTTTCGTTACGATTACGATGTTGGTCTCATGAGAAAGTTGTTCAGTTTTATGGTCTGTACCACATCCTTAAATATCACCACACCTTTCTGATGCATGCTGTATATAGTTCGTAAAATCGAATAACTTCAATAACTCGATTACTACGACTAAAACGACTCAACATAAAACCAAACAGCAAATCTGATCAAGCAATTTTTCCAATTCCAATAAATTAAACACTTCTAATTGTCTAGACTCTCCACAAACTCTGTTCAATATTCTGCAAAATCAGTACAAACAAATGAATATAATATTCAATTTTGTAAGTTAAAATCCAGGGATTTCACGTCCCTACGTAATAGTGCGGGCACGATCAGCCACGTGGCACCCTTTAGTAATGTTTGATACACACGAGCAGGCCTAACGACAAACTTGTTCCACCAGCATGCTCGGATAGAGTCTGAAAAAGTAAGTTAAATAAAAAGTTACTAATAAAATGATTAGTACCAACATAGTGACAGTGAGCAGTGCACATTGCTCGCAGAACTGATGGCCGATGGAGCTGAAAGGTTTTGTAGTGGCGACCGCGTACCGGAAGCGTTGGAAGGCCCCACAAGATAGACCGATGATCTTGTAAAGACCGCAGGAATCCGCTGGATGCGGGAAGCACAGAACCGGCCGAAGTGGCGGCGCTTGGAGAAAGCTTATGTCCAGCAGTGGACGTCTTTCGGCTGAATTGATGATGATGATGAATAAAATGAGTAGTCATTTTAAAATAACTCTATTGATGAAATTAGTAGAACAGCCTTCTTTTCAAATTAACTGCTACATCCTAAATTTATTTCAAACCTCAATGTAACCTAAGTATATTTAACTTTAATAATACATATTTACACGGAAACATAATTTAGATGCTGTGATTGGTGAGACACACTACTGATTCACCTGATACATCGAAAGATCGAGGTTGTTCGAAAAAACAAGGGCACCAACTCGCGACTTTAAGAGCAGCAAGTTCGCGAATTGAACCATCTGTGTGTTCATCCAATCGTTACGCACATTCCTATAAGATTATACTAATGCCATTTTGATTAAAATGCAGCGCCTTTTTCAATATTGAATTTTATTTTTTGCGTGTTTTAAAATCCTGTGATATGGGGGGAAATAAATGGATTTCCTCGAACCAAATGATTCAATAGTAATAACGATTCAATATAGTTAATGGTTACTGTAAAACGATTAAGCATAGATATAGTCACACAGTTGAGTAACATATGTAGTGATTATAGTGCATGTTGATATAGTGAAGTTACTAACGGCATTTTATTTATGAAGATAGAGAAGAGTGGTCTAGATAATTTAAAAAGACAGTGCCCGTAACTGGGTTGTGGAGGTCAGGTAGGCAGTCGCTCCATGTAAAATACTGGTATTCAGCTGCATCCGGTCAGACTGGAAGCTGATTCCAATATAGTTGGAAAAAGCCTAGGCAGATAGATTCAGTGCCCCTTAATAGACGACGAGCTGCATTTTTTTAAGTTGATTAGAATTATTAAGCTTCACTCTACCTTTAAACAATTTTATATCCTGGACGTATAATACAAACCAAATCAATTCCTATCAAACGAAAGTCGATTCCGCTCGAACACACTTCGTAGATAGGCTGCACAAACAATCCCTGAACATTACGTTATCACTCCGTCAATCAGGGCATTTCAAACAGTTTCTTATCGTTGATTTTTCCTAACATTGATTGTTTACTGACAGGCCCGGTGTGCGATAGTGTCACAGTCAACCGGAACGATATAATGAGAGATACAATACGGCACGCCTTAGCACACACTTGCTTGTATAACCAGACCTCCCATTATGGTGATTATTGGGTGGCCTTGCTACTGCGTCAGGGCCCTCAGGGGTCAATATATATTGGTCTTGATTAAAATTTAGATCTGTGAGTTACTGAAGCGGTAGATTGTTTAACGATGTAATTGTTTCTATTATTAGGTAAGTGATATGTCGTATTGATTTATGTCATATTGCTTACATACTAGCGCTGCGTACAGATTTGAGCGTACGGCAATTAAGCCGACATTTAGTTACGCTGTGTGAGAAAGCTTGGTTGGCCAAGAATTATATACATAGGGATAATATTTTTGGAGCATATAATTGGTCTTTGTAGATACTCTTTTCCTTTAGTAAAATCTTTATACTTTCACCAATTTTTACTACTTGTGTTCAATTCCTTTAAGAAGATCAAGTTGCTACATTTATATTTCCACGATATTCGGTTAAACCCAGAATCGTAATATTCGACCTAATTCTCGCTTCAGGGTGGCTACCATTGTGACCAAACCGTCGTCTTCCAAAAACTCGCTAATTTGTTTCCAGGTAACCGAATTTGTACCTTCGTACCCATATATAAAAGGTTCTTAATCGTATAAACTGGTAAGAGATGATACAAAAAGATAGCGCCGCGTAATCAACTCTCGAGTTTCGTGAAGGAAACTGGTAAAGATATGAAATAATGGATATGACACAAAATGTTGATAAAATAAATAGTAATCATATGAAACGTCTACTCCAGGTATACACTGTTGGGTTGTTTTCTTTAATGGGTTCAGCAGTATTCAAAGTAAATCAATAAGCGTTGGTACTGTGTAAAGCTGTGAATCTGTATTATGATTTGCATTTAAATTTTGGGGTTCGCGACAGATTGATATTAGTCTAGGTTCTAGGAGTATTAGAATAATCTATTTCCATTTCTGATATATGTATAGAGTCAAGGGTGGAATCTGTTCTTGCGTTTGTTATATCTTCCACTTCATTTAATTGATTTTCATCACCAAGTTCTTCATGCAGGTATTCATCCAACGTTAGGTACATCTTTATTTACGTGTAACCGAGATGCAGCTACGTGTTGCTTCAGGGCTGTCCAGGTGTCACTACTGAGCAGGTCGATACCACTGCGGTATTTTACGAGCATTTACTTTTATTAGCGCTCGGGTGAGCCTCATCTAGCTTTAACCAGTAGTCGATGTTAATTCAATGTGATGTTTATTTCAACGTCTCTTTTATAACTACTCTTATGTATTTATATATTTTGACACACACACACGCACAGTCACACAGTTCGATCGATCAGGTTAAGCTACGCTTGCCGCGGTTTGTCTGTGGATGGGTGACCACCTTTACATACCGTAACCCCTCCGTGCCTCGGAAAGTACGTTAAGCCGTTAGTTCCGGCTGTCATTCGTGGATCTTTGACAGTCGTTACGGGTAGTCAGAAGTCCAAAAGTCTGACAACCAGTCTTACCAAGGGGTATCGTACTACCTATTAACTGGGTTGTGGAGGTCAGATAGTCAGTCGCTCCATATAATATACTGGTATTCAGCTGCGTTTGCTTAGACTGGAAGCCGATCCTAACATAGTTGGGAAAAAGCTAGGCAGAAGATGATGATGAGTTTTGTGTTAATGTAACTAATTGACAGAGTTTTGTTTGACAATGGTGCCGATTCCCTTGTTCACAACTAAACTAAATTAAATTTTAGTTTAGTCCTGTCAAATTAATCAGCGCCTGACACAGTAGTGTCAGGCGCAGGCAAGTTTTTAATCATGTCTAAATTTGTATGGAGTATCATACAAATTTAGACATGATTAAAAACTTGCCTTCTAAAATTACGTCAATTTACGTCAGGCGCAGATTAATTTGACAGGACTAAACTAAAATGTATCTTCTGTCCTTTTCTTAATCACATAGAAAGAAAAAGATGCACTGAACATAAATTTAGTTTAGTTTGTGAACAACAAAATCGGCACCAGTATCTTTCAAATCAAATTCAAAATCAAATTCTTTTTCAAATTTCTATTTTTCTGATTCAGACTTGATCCTTATCATCATTTCCCCCAGATAATGTTTCGTTGCCTTCTTTTCCCCAACAAAAGACAACATGAAAGAGACACACTTTCCTATTTTCATACATTAAATTACTAATTCAAAACAACTTCATTGCGTACGCTCAATATTCTCAAGATACTACGCTCAATACCCCTTTTTACATCCACAATATAATGTGCAAGCGAAATATGAATAACGAAACGCGTAAAGACATCTGTTCGTGTATGAAAACGGAAAAGGAGCAAAATTTAATATTGAATTAAGGCGTTACGTAGAAATCGAGAAAGGAGCAAAGGTGAAAATAAATCCTTGTGATATATGGGGGCCAACCTTAGAGGGCGTTGACAATTTTTGAGGTAACATTTTTATGTCCTTTCCCCCTTGTGTGCACTCTGTTGTAATGTTCTTTATGATTCGGAATACAACGTTAGAGTTTTAGCTTGGTAATGGTGGGGATGCAATTTTTATTTTTAATGTGCGTTATTATGTCTTAATTAGTAACACTTTGGTACTACAGTTTAGTTTATGAGACATTCACTTTGACTTTTGGGATTTTTATTAGGTAAATGACCTTTCAGAACTTAAATGCTGGGTTCTTTACGTAACTAAATAATTAAAAGTGGTATTATAATATGTATCAGATTCTGAACACGAGTTTCGTCACCGAGGCAGGCCTTAAAACACTAGCATGACGATTTGGTCTCGGTCCTGACCAATTGGCCGGAGAAGGCACAACATAAAAAAAATTGGAATTGCCCAGCACTTGGAAAATACAGGTTAACTAAAAAATATGATAGAAATGACGTCAAAATTACGATAACTGTAACTATGTAATGTTATTTATTAAAGTAACACCATAGACCCCGTTTAATTTCAAAAAAGTAATTTATATAACCATAGATTTCTTTCTTTCCCTGGTTGTAGAACCAGGAAACATAACATAACTCAATGATTGATGATGACTCAAATATTATTCAATAACAGTTATGAAACCATTAATTTAATATGTAAATGTATGTTTCCAGTTGCAAGAATGTCTGTGTATTTAACTAAACTAGGCATCTTGTATTTTTTATGACTCAAAAAAAGAAAGAGGTTACCTACATTATGTAGAAACTTTTGATACAGTGACTGCACGACAATAGTAACACAACCAGTACTACCTAGCCTCATATTCTTTCAGAAAATCCGTTCTACGCTAAACCAGCTTAAGTTCAAAGTGCTACTTACCACTGATCTGTGGTCGACTGTACTATTAGGACTTCTACCGGGAAGTCACGATATAATTGAAAAAACTTTGACTTGAATTAAATACATAATATATTCACGACTTTACATGGTCACGTTATTTCTAGCACTGCCTATAAAACAAAAACTACTTAATAAAAATACTTGACACTTGCTTGAACGTTCGAATGGAACACACCGGCAATTATAACCAGCCTGTATTTACCGCTGAAGGTAGAGCTACACAGTCTCTACAGTACCTACCTGTTTAAATTTGCTGAATATGTGAGCTCAAAACATCACTATCGCTTTTAACAACCACATATATTATAGTTCCGCTTGATGTGACAAATTGACAACAAAAATTAACACCTATCTATTTTCATTAAACACTACAGCTAACGCTATCTCATTATCGTCACTATTCAGGCTGGTGTTTCAATATCCAACTGTCAAGTAAATTCCACATCAAAATTCCAATTGGTATCGCAAAATGTACCGAAATACAATTGCAGAACGCAACGGTTACACGGCTATGTCATGAATAAAGCATATCGCACGAGGTCCAATTTTCCGACGGTTTACACTGAACGACTAATATCTTCCGACTTCACAGTCGATGCTGGGAATGATCCTGGATGTGTTACTAAAGTAACTTCTATGACACATGTAAATGAGCTTCTGGTTAAATGTGTGCCCAATGGACAGAAGCGGAGTTGCAAAAGAGATAGATTCGAATAAAAAAAAACAGAGATTGCTCCCAAAGAAACGAAGAAAAAAAAAAGCATTTGCACCTGTGATGCCTTTGGTGTTCAAGTTATTTAAAGACGGCTGTGACCATTAAACCATGAGGAAATCGGCCAAAAATGTGTCTAATGTCTGAATCGACAGTCGATCTATGCACAATAACCAAACCGATCGAACCAAACGATCCAAACCTGTCGATCAATTAATAACCTTCATAGATCGATTGATTGTAGTATTCTCGGTCAATATTAGTTAACGACCGCGATCTGGTCTCTCCTTACCTCAGAGAGAATTAAATTGAATGCCTATGGAAATTGTTATAGGCAGTAAGAAATCCAACATTGCCATTGGATCTAGCCTCAGGATATCGGTCTTCCTGCGCAAGTAAGTAGTAATTGGTTGGCAGAGGTCGGAGGGGGAATTCTAGTATTTTCAAAAAGGTACGCAGTCGAATCTTAGTGTCAATCTGTCAAAAATATCATTGATTGCCCTACATTTGTGACAAGTTTTTGACATTGATTGCGACTAGATTTTGATTGTTATTAATTACGTGATTTGGCCTTCTGGTGTATATGACTTACCTATTGGAAGCTGATAACAACATAGTTGGCAGAGGGCTGGATGCTCTTAGGTAAGTAAACAATACGCTACAATGTTAATCCAACAAGATGTAGCAGGTGCTTTTCACCTCGCCCTAGTCGTAAAAATTCGGGGTTCTTGTTGAAATAGACCCGAGTGGTTGCAATCTTTCTAAGTATCGTAGATCGTAGCCAAAATACGCATGTATTATCCTTGGATTTATTATGAAATCGCGTTTGGAACATACATGGTTTGCATTATAGAAAAAAAAAGCCTCTGTGCTCGTGATTCTGAAGAAATACATAAAATTCATCACAAACAACCGAAGAACTCTAAACATATTAAGCAACATAATAGTTTTATTAATAAACAGTACCGTCACGTCTGCCTAACCCTTAGGGAAACAGGCCAGATGCTATACCTATGTGTACTAATATAATAAACGTGTTTAAGACAAAGTTATCTTCAGAACCTTTTCCTTTTACCAAAAAATCAAAAGGATGTAACACTATACTTTGCAGTGAACTGAGAAAAACAAACTTTTCAAATTGTTTTTACAAGCGTATCATGACACTCGTATTTATTTTCCATTTGAGCTAGAGTAAACACAGCCATTTTTATTTTAGATCAAAAATACGCGTAACTTCGTGTGTGGCTGTGGACGGACAGGAAAAACGTATAAAACCATTGGATGGAAGTAACTTAATGTTGTATATAAATTAACGAATTATGACGTTGAGATATAAACTGGCTTAGGTAGGTATCTACTTATACACTGCAAAAAATAGACGAAGCCTTTTAGGAAAGTTGTTGTTTGTTTCAGTAAGTAATAATATAGCCTTAAGTGCAATAATTTAGAGATTTTAACCTACTGGTTATTACTGTTCTTCAATTTTAGTCAACAACTTCGATCTGTAAAAACAGAAACATGAAGGCCAATTCCGATAATTAAAAACGTTCAAAATCCTGTCGCAATCTCATCTCAGAGACAAACAGTGTCAAAAACGTAGGGAAATTAGAGGTATTTTTGACACGTTCTTAAAATTACGAGAATTGCCTCTCAGGTCAAAAGCAAGTGACCGAAAAAGACAGAATTTACCGACGAAGGCACAGGCGTTTGCTAATCACACACAGAGTCTCTTATTAAATATATCTCATTTACAGCTCCTCTTTCTCAAATCAAAACACAACCTTCTTAATGTGATTTCTATTGAAAACAAAGTTATATTTGACTCGTTCACCCATTCCCTAAGGCGGTAACTTGTCATCAGTGTTCCTCGCCAGATGTTGCATGCCGATTCCCCTTAACAATACTAATTGAATTTTGATCCCCTAAATGTGACTTAAAATATTCGGTGGATTATGGTCTTAAGATGAAATATACTTTATGTGGCGATATTAGGTGGTAATTTAGTGCAATCTTATTAGTTATTAATCACGCGTGTGTGTAAAATATTTTTAGAATAAACTGACACTTCAGTACACATGTCTTTATTGAGCCAGTGGATGAAACTATATTGTTCGTCAATCTTTTAGTGTTATTTAAACAAATAATTGCCTATAGGTACCTAAGTTTGGAAGCACAATAATATTCATGGCTCCATGATTTAAGAAATTGGCACCATTATCTTAATTAGCATAAGACTGTAAAACCCACAAAGGAAAACCTAGGTGGAAAAAATAAGAGAAAGCCCCGAGCTTGGTGTATATGTGGCTCACAAAAAATATTCATTTTTTATTTCACCAAATTGCGGAGCATAAAATTACTATTGTGCATACTACTTGGAGATATTTTCACTCGAAAATTATACGACCCTGAGAACAGCGAAGAGACCAATATCTATGCAATAACGGGTGAATTATGGTCATAATTTTCTCGGCGAAAATCATCTTCGTCGCGCAAGACACTTTTTTAAATTTAATCACATCGATTAGACGAAGATGAATATTTTCAGCTTTGCTACGTAATTTACAATGGGAATAAAGTATCCCTATTTTATTTCAACATTTACGAGACTATCTCGTACTTCGTTTCTACACAATTAAATTTAATTAATACGAATAGTTCGCGAGTCGTACGCGCTAATGGCTTGAATACGTCTGTTTTCACAAAGGGATATAAAATATACTGCCGGTGTTCATGTCTAACGCAATCCTCTTGCGTTCCAGCTGCTAAAGCGCTGTCCTACATTGCAATACGATACTCAATGTTCGTGTTCATTTTCTTTAAATAAGATCGCTTTACTTAAAACACAGCGGCTGCATGGTAATATTGTCTAAGAGGATTTGCTTTAAACTTACCAGGATTCGAAATGTAAGTTAATAATTTTGTAGTTTTTAAACAAAATTCTGGAGCTTGTGTTGCAGGGTTTTTACACTAGCTTGTCGTAAAGTACAGACGCCAGCACATCAACCTACTACAATCTGTCAGATTTCTTTAATAGATTTTCAACTTTATCGCTAAAGCGTAAGGTTCAAAGTTGATTGGGAAAATTTGACAGCTTCGGGTAGCTTGATGTGCTGGCGTCTGTACATAATGAATCCTTTTTTAAACCCCACTTTTGTAAGTTATGTTAAAAAACAAAGTTCTCATTTTCAAGAGTAAGCAGTCATATATTATGTACATCGTGAAGCGGTGACATTTGATTGGGGTAGTCCTTTGAGGCTTTGAGGGTACCTACGTAACCATCGCACATAATTTGGGATATTTACTCTCAAAAAAGACACAAAGTCACTTACATGAAAACAATGCTTAAAATAAATTATATAAAGCTCGTCACAGGCGTCATAATAGCAATTTTGATACACCAATCCCATTGGATTGGTGTATCGAAATTTCACAAATAATAATAATTGTTTAATTTAATCACAAATAACACTCTTCCTAAAAGCTGAATGCATTCATTCAGCTTTTAGGAAGAGTGTTATTTGTGATTAAATTAAATATGCAGCTAATTGTGTTTTGAATGCATTGAATGAATGCAACTTTGTTATACATGAGGGTATTTTGTTAAAACTGCCAAACTTAGTTCTAAACTTCGGTAAATTCAGAAAACTAGCTTGGTGACTGCTACGTTGGGTTACTTGTTTTACTTTGATAAACGACAAGTTAGTCTGTATACTTTTTTTGAGTGCCTTACAAATGAAAATACATGTTTGTCCGGTAACTCGGTAAACCGCAGACAAATCTCAATGGAATATTTAATACTGTGTCTGAGAAGGTTTTTTTTTAACAGTACAGGACATTGAACTGAACAATTTGTTTTCATTGGACTGCTGTTTTAAGCAACAAGGCAATCATCCCGTTACTTTGAAAAATACAAAAAAAAAACACTGGCACTCCGGTAGTGCCGACAGAAGTGAAAACTTGAACAAAGTGACTGGTTTATTCTTCTCGTGAAAGGAATTTATTCAGATTTACAAATAAGCACACAGGATAGACTTCAGCAGTGCTATTCTCTAAAAGACAATTTCATGGCTGTAAGCTGCGACGAGCTCGTCGACGAGACAGCCTTGAGATCGACCGAGCGTACAGCGCTGATTCAAACCGTATTCACTAACGTGGTTGTGCTCGTCGTCGAACCCAAGGCTGTAACCTCCCGTCGCTGTTTCTCAGACGAACGTAGGGCTTGACACAAATTCTATAAATTATAATCGATCAATCTCGACTGAGAGTTTTATAGGTTTAAAATATATATTAAAGGTCTATCTTTAAGTATTATAAGGAATACAGTTAAACTATAACCAATATCATATTTAAAAGAGCTTATTTCATATTTCTTATTACATTTTAAGGCTGAATGACGATTCCTTTGCTCTATTCGTGCAACGCGACGCGACGATGAATTAAAAGTCAACATGACATAACAATAACAACCGATGACGCGACGCTAACAAAATCACTTGAATTTGTAGTTTTTAAACTTTTGGGTGCTTGATTCTTGTTCAAGCCTTGATTATTTGTATCAGCGAGTGCTTTTAACATAGGTAGTTCTGTGACTAAGAGGATAAATACAACTACCTAATGAAATGTGAGTATTATGATTTTTTCACTGATAGTATATGGCTATTATTACTATTGTCTCATCCACGAGTATTGTATGATACACGAGATATTAATAAAATTTAAGTAAATTACATGATTAGCTATTGTTTTACTATAATATGTACGTATAACTTTATTGTTGTAACGTAACATTGTGTGTTTTAGCATGCCAAGAAGTGCTATACTTTCATTACATAATATGAAAACTGTATAGGTACTTGGAAATTATAATTTTCATATTTAATTTTGTAGAGTCCTAAGCAACCCCTAAGACGACCTACTGACCAATTACTGCCTGTAGAACAATCTACTAGAGGCATGCTCCAGACCGAACAGTCCACACCTTCAATACCAGTAAGTTAATTCTAATAAAATATAATAATGTAATGTTATATTTGCAGGGCGAACGGACATACAACCAGGCCCATCTTTGTATAGGGACAATGTGCCAATGGAAAACCAGCCTAATACAGAACAAAAGGTGAAGTTTTAAATAAAAGTCTTACAATAATATGTTTTAACTTTATAATGGATATTTAGATAACTTTTTTTTGTATTACAGTTTGAGGCTAGATCACCACTTGCAGTCTTGCAATGCGTCATCATAGGAGTAATGCCCCAATTGCATCTTCATGTAAGGTTAACTTAATTATAATTTGGTTAATTATTGGTTTAGTGTAAAAAGCACTACATAGTAGTGGTCTCACTTTTGATTCCCGGGTTGGGCCAATTTGTTGGGATTTTCTGTAGGTTTTTTCAACAGCAGCCCTTATTCAATCAAGATCAAGATATAGGCTACATCTAATAGAATCAAGATATAGACTACATCTAATATGTATACTACATTGTAATATCTATTCCTTTAGAGGGAGAGTGATGTGATGTTGATGATACTTACATATTTGTTTTACCTCTGTATAGTAATTTGTTGCATTTTTATGTTCATAGCATCTCGTAGGCATCGAACGGCACACCGCCGTCTGATCCAGCACTCACCACCTTCTCAAAGGCAATCCAAATGGCGAGCCTGACTGAATGTTTTGTCGCCATTAAAGAGAGGTGTTTGGAAAATGAGAGACTTCTTATTGACAACCAGCAGAGGATGTTCGACTTTTAAGGAAATAAGTGAGTCATGGTCAAGGCAGACCCAGGCACTGCAGGATTTATGAGCATCCATCAGTCGAGGAAGTTGAATCTCCGAAACATGGATCTACTACTATGTTTAGATAATTTTAAGTTTATTTAAGATGGATGTTAAGAAGTTTAAGTATAAGAACTGTTTTTTTGTAGTAAATGTCAATGTTTGTTAGCGGGCATGCTCTTTATGCCTGCAGGCTTTTATTTAGGTACTTATTTAATTTTGTTTTGCTTGGGTAGTTTTCATTGTATATACTAAATTATTTAATTAAATGTCCTGTTTCTTGTAATGTTAATTACTTTGCATACCTACTATTGTATAGAATCAAGTTTTTCTAACTGAATATCAAAAGTCATTTTGAATAAATGATTTTTGATTTGATTGATTGTTTTTAATAGTAAATAAAAAAGAAAATAATGCAGTTATCTGTTTAATTTCTCATACCCCTGTATACACTCTTACCCATTTAAAAATATAGTACAAATAGGGACTAAGGTATAAATAGGCACATATTATTATAGGCTATTGATATTATACTAATCATATACACCTTAAACACCACACTTTAAATACACACCTTAAATGTTATGACAATTGTTGATTATAATAATATTTTTATTAATAATTTAAATACCTATTTATTGTATCTAATCAATAATGGTGAGTATATTCTATCTAAACACGTTAACCACATCTGTAAAGGAACGCATAAATTGTAGATACAACATGCTCGCCATAATTGATTAACTAAATCTCGCCTACTTATCAGCCTACTCTCTAAGTCATCATGTGTTGGAGCCTGATGTGTCAGGATTCCAAGTAACCTAGATTCTTCATCTAAGTCACATTGGTCTCATCATCATAGGAGCTGGTAGCCCGGCTCTATTACATATGTCGTTTAAAACACAGGAAGCCATCACAATTTCTCCCACTTTTATAGGATCATAGTACAATACCCTATGTACTAATAAACATCTGAACCGTCCTTTCAGGATTCCAATAGTCCTCTACACTGTTTCTTGCACTGCTGTGCAAATTGTTGTAATGGCTCTGGAGTCTCAGTTTCTGAATTACTAAAGGGAGTCATTAAATAAGGCCTTTGAGGATATCCTGAGTCACCTGAAATCAATGAATGAAGCTAGAATTAAGTGCAATCTTGACTTGTGTTTAAGTTATCATTGTATTGTAAATAATAACTTCGTGGATTGCCCTAGAGGCAGAAGACTGAGATATGTATGTGTCTACATTCTTCCCAATGATTTTTTGGTAACTTCCATTAGCCAAAAATGATAGTGTGCATAATATCTGAAACATCAGGAATTCAATAGGCTTTTGTTGGTGTGTGGTGAGGTATACCCATCATACTCAAGAAACCTAGATGTAAACAAACCTTTAGCCTCTTGGTTAAACCACTGGAACGAAGTCGCGGACGCATATATGGACTTAAGTCATCTTCCAATATATTAATTAAATCCTCAGAAAGCCTGTAAATATGGATAAAATCTGTATCACGGAATATTGTTTTAAACTTTCGTATTTGTTTCGCCTGTCGAGCTTTCTTCAAATTATCACTTTTCTTAGCTTCTTCTAATAAATGTAGCTTCAATTGTGTAGTAAAAGAATAGAAATATTTAAAAAATTAAGTACAGTTTATTATTTTTGTCAGTCTACGCCCGAATATTTAGAGCTTTTTGATTTGACAGTTAGAATTAGGAGTGGGCGATACAAATCGTATATAGATACAATATCTATATATCGGTACAATATCCAATACCTATATATCGGACAGTACTGTATCTATATTTCAGGTATCCGCGTACCTAGAACGAGACACTATAACGATATCGTATCACATGATCTATGATATTCGGTTCAAACTGATTCCGGTACAGTAGTAGTTATACGGTTGTAGGTACCGTATCCTTGCGATGCGCGCGGGCGGGAGTGATGTAGCTAGAGATGAACGAGCGAGAAAGCGCGTTAAGCTAACGTCTAATACTAATTTTAAACATTATATACAGGAGCATAGAGTTTAATACCGAATACATTATTTTGTAAACACTTGTAAACAGGTAACCATCAATAAACGTCAAAGGGTTTTAAATCGTACCTATGGCATTCTCAACAAAAAAAGTGAGCCGTCACGGGACGCCTGGCAGATGTGAAACATTGCGCATGGCGACGCGTCGCCACACAGTACACAAGACTGTGACTGTATATATACTTACACCATCATAAAGCGTGGTGACGCGTCGCCACGGCATGCGTCGCCACGCCAGAAATTTGTTTTACGTGCGGCTATAGACTGATGTTTCACATCAAAAATTGTTTTAAAATCACTTTACGTGACCCTTGACCTTGATTGCACTTTGCTGTTTTCGTCAGTCTTCAGTTATTAGCTTCACTCATGACTGATGAATAGATACTTGACATATTTAAATAATTGATAAAAATATAAATCTAGAAAACCGAAACGGCAGCTGTACTAGTTTCATTTCAGAGTGCCATATTATCAACAATACATTCACTGATTTCGAATATACAGTTACAAATACGACACGGCACGGTTGACGGCACGGTTGGCGCAGTGGTTAAGCGATTGACTGCTGCGCTGCGTGTCGCAGGTTCGATTCCCGCACGGAACAAATATTTGTATGATCTACAAGTAGTTGTTCCGGGTCTGGCTGTTCGTGTATGTGAGTTTAAATGTTTGTAAACGCACCCACAATACAGGAGAAATTCCTAGTGTGGGGCAACGTTTTTTAAAAAAAAAAAAAATAAAAAAATAAAATACAATGATGTAATGAATCGAACAAAACCGAAACCTAAATATCACAGTACCAATTTCGATTCCGAGTTCCACACTGATTCAGCCAAATAGATATTGAAATATATAGATACGATATCCGATATTCTAAACCGATACATAGATACGATTTGATATAGTGTAAAAGCGATATTACCCATGCCTAGTTAGAATCGAGGCTGTGGGCGAGACGTCTGACGTTTTACGTCTTACGAATTTTCGATCAGGGTCACGTGACCTGACGCGAATTTAGAAGTTTTTACCCATTCCAAAAAAGTACATACACAGCGCCGCTAAAGAAGTTTTCACTTCAAAAAATACTCAAGTAAAAGCCTTTTACCAGCAGCTTAAATTTTTAGTAAATTGAAGTTTTCAGATACTTTTAAGGCTGATTGCAATCAGCCTTAAAAGTATCTGAAAACTTCAAGACAAGCAAGACAAGACAAGCAAGACCAAGACTGCAAGACTGCAAGACTGCAAGACTGTTGGAAAGCATAGTGATTTTCAGAAGAATGATTCAGTAAGTAACAGCTGTTGCCTTTATTTTAGCGCTGAGAAAAGTTGCTATATTCATATTTTAAGGCATTGATAGAATATTTAAATTCTTTATACCAAGTGAAAACCTCCCTTAACCGCGCCGTCTCACATGTGGAGTGAATAGTAAAGTTTAGTTAATATTTCCAAGCAATAATGAACGCCGACTACGTAGTACAGTTCGGAAATTTTCCGCCAAGAACAAAGAAACTTACAATTTATAGGACATCTGGCCTTCCGTTCTGCAACAGTGTTCAGTTTTTTTTTTCTACAGAGTCTTACGTTTTGCACCGTATTCATATTTTAGCTTTTTCTAGTGTTATTTTTAAGGCTGGCAGCATCGCGATAATCACGGAAGTTAAGTGTCCGAGGGAAGCTGCTGCAGTAGAACAGTTTTGCTAGTAGGTCATATTATTATGATGAGACGAACTGATATTTGTGATAAAAAATTTTAAGAGAACTTTTATATTCCGTTCATACTGTATTTTCAATGCTGAATTAATAAAGAACGAAATAAAACATACACGTCATTTGTATTTGATTTGACATTAATTGTGTTTGACAAATACAATAGAAAGATAAAATGCATCAGGATGTCAAAGTAAAAAAAAGTGTCAAAAAAAATATGAACACTTATCTCTCTCGTGGCCCTTGGCCCTCAAAATTATTCAATAATCATTTTGCAGACACTAACCAAGATACTGCTGAAGCATAACTAAGCTTTCAATCTTTCAACAAAAAGCACCAGAAGCAATACATCTTACTGAGCAGATATCTACCTACACATACTTATCCGTGTAGGTACTTAAAGATTTATTTCCCGCTCGAACTATTTCACACAAAATTGCCGTTACATCGCAGGTCTGGTTTATTTTTGACAGAATCTCTCAACATTTGGCGAAGGGCTCTAGTGATAAGCGCACTAAATCCTCTCGGCCCGATGTGTTTAATTCTGAAGTAATCCTATCTATCGATACGTTTGATAGAAGATTTTTAGGTAGACTTTTGAATAAGAGGTTATTTTATTTGTTTCGAATATATTGTGCATTTGGGAATGTAGGTGGGATTTTTGTTCAGCATTGATTGGAAACTGCGCAAGGATCTTCACCGTTTGTTGAGTACGCTGGTGCAATTCATCTCCTTTTTTTCAAGTCGATGATAAATTGTTAAGTGACTGTTGCAATTATTATCCAGTTATCCGATGAACAAATATATAAATATGAGCAGTCAGCCCTGCTATTAAGCTTGTTGAGTGACTCCTATAGGTACCAAAAGAGTTCTCCTTCTTACCAAAATCCACTCATCATCATCATCTGCCTAGCCTTCTCCCAACTATGTTGGGGTCGGCTTCCAGTCTAAGCGGATGCAGCAGAGCTGAATACCAGTATTTACCAGTTGTTTTTTCCAGCTTGCAAAATAATCTACAAATCAACCTACCCCACATTCTGCAAAGAAAGAATCAATTACGACAACCAGATACAAAACTGCCAAAAAACAAATTACAAACAAATTCCATTGCCAGAAATGTTACCACATTAAATTATGAAGTCGCATGATGAATGGGTGTATTAATGTTCGTGGTTGCAAGTCGGGGGCGTCTCAACATCGCACGGACCATTGCCCTCAACTGCGATGCATCGCACAATCCTGGTTTATGGCAGACAATGGTGTAAGGTTGATCCCACTGGGGTTAGTTGCAAGGTCGAATAAATTTGTGGATCTGGAATTTTCTTTTAGAACAGTTATATTATATGACACAGTAAAGGGTCTTGTGGCTAAGTAAAAGCTACGCTTGCCGCGGTGGGTCCGTGGATGGGTGTCCATCTTTACGTATTTCGGAAAACACGTTAAGCATTTAGACTCGGCTGTCATTCGTGGATCTTTGACAGTCGTTACTCGTCGCGTCAGAAGACCGAAAGTCTGACAACCAGTCTTAGTAAAGGGTATCGTATTACCCAGTAACTGAGTTGTGGAGGCTGACCTCCACAACACACATGCGGCCCATGCGGCACATGCGGCATGCGGCGGTCGCTCCACATGGAGCGACGGTCGCTCCATGTGAAATACTGGGATTAAGCTACATCCGGTTTGACTGGAAGCCCCCAACATATATGAGAAAAAGCTAGGCAAATTTGTTTATAGACAGTAAATAGACACAGCGAAAAAGGGAAAACCAATTTAATTTTGCACAAAAAAAAACAATGAAAATTACAAATTTAATATACTATTGTCTAAATGCATAGATATGTTTAAATGACTTTGGCATAGACCTTCCTGAATCATCCTCGAAGCCATAGGTACTTTTTGCGAAAACTAATAGGAATAAACCATCTTTCTGTACAATGACTGAAATATTTTTAAGAAGGAACTTTAAAATTTCAGTTCCGTATTTTTTCTGTTCCCTGATTTCGCAGTCATTTATAAGCAACGGGACCAGCCCCTTAAAAGTCTTGCTATATCCGTATACGTATACACGGAAAAAACGGAGGGAGAATAAGCTGATTCGCACCACAATCGGCTTGTGTTTTTACTTTTTATCTCTAAGTTGTTGCGTTAATCTTTTGCTTTTCTAAACTGAGTGGTTTTTATACCTGTAAGTGTAGAACTTTTAACACCGAAATCCAGAAGGGGCGCTTAGAATTGTGGTTTGCTGACACAAATCTGATTTGGACAAGTATACCCGGGAATGTACTGGGATGTATTTTTATGGATTCGAGTATAACCACTGTAAGTGAAGGGATTTATTTCGAAGTATAGAATAGAATAGAATAGAATACTCTTAAGTAAAGTCTCTCAAGAGAGAGACTCTCAGAGAGAGAGAGAGTGAGTCTCTTAAGTATCGTCTTGAACTAGATACGAAATAAATTCAACATCGTAACGACTATCATCTTTAAAAAATATTGAAACTGTCTTAAAATTTACTTTCTTCAACAATGGGGATACAGCGGAAAAAACTTAGCACAACGCCAAGAAATCTCGACGGCGTCTGTCAATAACAATAGCTACACTTTGTCTTGCTACGTGTGCAATCTGAAATCGCCTCCGTTCCTATAACACGCCAATTCTGTTGGCCAAACGAGCTGTGAAAGTATGCCATTCACGTACACACGTCCAATCCGCCCTGCGGTCTAGACAGTACTGCACTGTAATTTGGAAGGGTGGTCCTGATGTGATATCAATAATTTTGAAACATGGTGGTTGGCATCAATGGGCGATGGAATATAAAAGTTTGGGCGGTACCGGTATTTTTATTTATGTCCATACAGATAGCTATTTTTAGCAGTACCGACGTAACAAATACAACAATGTAAGCGTCAAGATCACGCCTCATCATACCGTATTACAAATTCATTAATCTGATGACTCGTACATTTCTGAAAAACGCGAGACTACGTTTTCGTTTCAAAACGATAAAATTTCCCATTGTAAAAAAATCAAACCAATTAATATTCCAATCAAAACCAATGCATATTTATTTTTGTGATTTGCTCAATCTGCATTAATATTCTGTACTCGAGTTACAAAATGAATGTCTGCCATAATCAATACTGAATATAATTATTCTATTTCGGGCCCCACAGTGAAAGGGCGCGTGCTATGTCATCGTGGACTTATCGCGTTGGTCGCGCGCCTGTCACTGGCCGTCACAGCCCCGCCGACCGTTTAAAGGCAATGAATTTAAACATGGAACCACGAATTATATTTTAAATTAGGAATGTTTGTTTTTTAGAAAATTTTGGATCCAAGACTATAATATATTTAGTGGCAGAAAAATTTAAAGCTTTGATTGCATTTTGGCAACGAGCAATCGTATAAAAGCATGGAATTAATATGTGCTATAATACCATTACAACCATACCGGCAAATAATATTAAGGTAAATAAATAATAAAAATGTTAAATAACTTCTTCAGCTACAGCTATAAACACTAGCAAATCTTATCTATGTAATACCTCTATTAATGCTGACTTCCAAGGAATTCCTCTAACCTAGTAGTTACAGCAATGCAAGTGATTCCCTCGGCATTGCCCAGCTTACGCGCAAGGGTGGTGTTACAAGAGATGTTTTGTCAAGTAATTACCTTCATAACAACTTTGATTGACCCTTTGACGAACAAGGTATGTAATTATGTAGACATCGGTCCGCGTGTTACGAATAGCCTGCTAACGTGTAAATGTGGTTACTCCCACTTATGTACAAGGCTTTATTACTACCCTATTTTATGATTATAACAGTAGAAATTTAAATCCAGTAGTACCTAACTACTGGATTTAAAGTCTTACTTTTAACTTTCCCATAGCTTACATTTTTAAGGGCTACCCAAAATTGGTGCACTTAGGTACAGACGCCAGCACATCAAGCTACTACAATCTGTCAAATTTCTTTAATAGATTTTCAACCTTATCGCTAAAGCATAAGGTTCAAAGTTGATTGGGACAATTTGACAGTTTCGGGTAGCTTGATGTGCTGGCGTCGGTACATATAATTTTTTTATTTAACTTATTACTGTGATGCAAGAAATATTTCAATAGCCAGGTCTCGTATAATTTCGCAGGATAATAAATGCTACTCCGCAATTTTTTTCAAACTCAAATCTCCAAGGAAGAAAGTTAGGTACCTATATTAAACAAAGCGGTTATATTTTAACTCCACGAATTCAACGTAAGTTCGCAAGAAACTTGTAACTTGTATGCAAGTCGGAAGCTTATTTTCTTTGTAATTTAAAATTTTCCAACTGCATGTGCTAGGTGTTCTAACTTGTTTTTGTTTCGCTGGCGCATTTAATAAGTTATGTTTCGTACAAATATAAAGAAATATTTGTAACGTACAACTTTGTTGTGTTGATTGTGGAATAAAAGTAAAGTGAGTTGTTTATGCTTCTGCAGAAGTACGCTAGTGTTGCGGTACGGCTTATATATCTACATGTCGTTTATGCTATTCTATATAAAGTATATAACAGCAGTCAGTTTGTATCTGTAGGTACTTTCTTTCAGTTGTTGATTTCATAAGTTTTCGCCGTGAATGCAGGTCAGAAGTTTTCACAGACTAAGTACTGCTGATTCATCGTATTATTAATTAGGTATGTGAAGATTAAAATCAGTCGGTAATTTTAAGAACGGTCATAATTTAATCTCAGTCTCAATCTGAGAAAATTACCTATAATTTCCCTACATTTTTGTCAAGTTTCTGACATTGATTGTCGCTGAGATGAGATTACGACTAGATTTTGAACGCTTATAAGTACGGGAATTGGAATTCAGGTGTCATCAATAAATCATATTTTTGCAAGATCCACCAGTAAGTATACAAAAAGTTTAAATAAATCCAAAAATTAAAGGATTTAAACTCAATCGAACCAGAAAGCTCTGTTTAAATGTAGATTTAAAAATTTGAGAGTTTGGATTTTAAACGGGGATCAGAGCAAATCCTCTCCATAAATAACCGTTAGTGAAGTCATCAAAAGGGTAGCTCTGCTCAGGGCGAACCATGTCATGTGAACCTACCATCAATCTTAGGCCGGTCGCTGGCTGCACGCACCGCGTAACAAAGGCTCGGATTGTAGTGGTTATAAAACAGCGAATAAAATACTGCCACTAAAATGTGCCCAAAATAACAATTGTTCAGACGCGTATAAAAGTTAACGAGCATTTCACGTTGATATTTGACACGGAAACAGGTATTTTAAAGTCTTTGGGTGGCTTTTGTTTAGGGTTAATTTTTTTTAGTTTAACAATATAAGTGCATAAGCTGTTTGGTGGGTAATTCAGTTAAGGCTCCTGCAAACAGGCGCGACGCGCGATGCGAATCACGCGCGGTACAAAGGCACCGCTCGTTGCGCGACTTGCGATGCCTTTGTGTCGCGTGCGATTTTATCGCGTGTCGCGCCTGTTTGAAGGAGCCTTAATGATATTTTATGGTTATTTATGCGATAAACGCTCTTGTACCTATTGCTGTTGCTATGTCACGGTTTTACTGTTCCAAAATTGCTTAGTTTTTAAATAATTAGACAAGTCTTAGTAACCCATACAGCTTATATTGTTTATCGTTCTTCATCATTAACTGTCGACTTTTCCCGACTATATTGGGGTCGGTTTGCCCGAATTCCAGTAACTTTTTCACACGGAGCGACAGTCTATCTGATCTCCACAACTCAGTTACAGTATGATACCCCCTGGTAAGACTGATCATCAGACTTTTCCTTGTTTATTTTTGTTCAAACGTATTATTGACCTAGTTTTTTTGTTTCTGGAAAATATTATTCGCTAACCCGCTCCCCGCTCCTCTAGTCGCTCTTCTCGTCACTATACCCAATGCCAACTCTAAGGGCTCGAAACGGCTTTGTCTCGCGTCTAGACTCGTAATCCATTATTAGAGACGCCTTCTAGCCAGGAAGTAGGGACGGAGCGATACTTCTATACGCGACACTTAGCATATTTACAGTACTGATAAATGTTGCATATTTATCCTTCGTTATCGTCCTTTGGACGTGAATGGAACTGTTGCATTTTTCATTCAGTGAAAAAAGGAATTGAAATCGTCACGGTTTTGGGCATCGTGTTAGAAAAGGCTTAGGGTTCTATTGTTCAGCAATTTTTCTTCTCGTTTTTCGGGGATATATTCTGCTTTGTTTTAAAAGACAGAAGAGTGCAGTATATATTTTTTTAATAAAATGTCGTAAATCATCGAAATATTTCAAAACTTCGACGTGCTGTACCAAATTCCGATTTTACATGGAATTACTTTCGAAAAACTACATGCTTCTCGTCAAACTACTTAATTTTACCTGTTTTATCGAGGCCTTAATACCTGTTTTACATATTTTTTCTTGTATCCATATGGCACGATTTACCTACTGCAAATTATTCACACACACTGCACAAATTAATTAAAAAGGGATTAATAATCACCTCGTTGAATACGCATAGTAAGTACCTACACAGGTTATCGAAGATCAACAATTTATTGTGAAGGGAACATTTAAAAAACCAAGCAAATAATGACTGCATTCATTTTAAATTTTCATACGGGAATGTGACTCCACATTGTTCTTTCGTGCATTCAAGTGTACCCAACAATGGAAAATTTAAAATAATCGAAGGGGTGAGTACCCATTTCAATAGACCTTTTTATGGTGCAATATCGGGAGTTGTTTTGCTTAAGCCACCATTAGTTCGCCTAATAACTGTGAGGGCGTTAGGAGGGTCTTCCCCTGACTACCACCTGATCAAATTATCATACATAACTCGAGTTATTGTCGACTGAATTGGTCATTATAAAGTAATGTAGTTTGTTTAAATACAACTTTCCGGTGGCGGTTCGTTTCTGCTTTTTATAAGAGGGGTTCCACATAATTTATTGCTCTCAAAGATAAATTTTCCCTAATGGATATTGTTCACGAGACAGAGTGGTCTATTTTATGTGCATTATGTGTACATGTAACTTTACTAGCCCCGACATTTTTGGGGGAAGAAAGATTCTTTTTTTCAATTTCACTTATAAATGGGATGGAATTGCGTTTTGTGATCAAAGGAGAGATAAAAAAGTTGATGAGAAAATAGATGAAACTGGAATTGAAGCTATCTTAGTTTGGTTGAAAATGTTTTAATTGGACTTTTTTATCAACGGGATCCTTTTCTATTGGTGACTGAGAAGAGATCCCAGTGCAATGTATTCTATTGTCGATTGTTTACGTGCTAAAAGAGTTTCTCTTCGATAACTATAGGTATAGATTCATACCATAGGGTGACAAGGACATCGATGCGCAAACTAAAACCATAAATTCAGTGCATGATTCTGAATCCTCCTGCGTTGATATTTTTCGTCAATTATTTAAAAAAAAAAACTTTGTTGTCTCATACATTTTGACCGCGCAGGTATTGCATTTTTCTATGAAATAGCAGATTTTTTTTTTAATAAAACCGACCTAAAATTTCTACGCTTGTATCATGTGCTGAATTCGTGGTTTCAGTTTGTACGTCGATTTCCCTGCCACCCTGTATATCTTCCACGAGCAGATGCCTGACAATTCTGGTTGAACGTGTCAGTGCCAACAACACGATATTTGGTTGTGTCGACAGTTTCACCTATCACGTTTATGAACATGGCACACGTGACACACGAATCCTGTTCTATCGAGAAGGACCGACGTCACTAAATAGTAGTTCCAAATTATTGACAAAACCATGTGCCTTGTGACAAATGAGGCAAAGCATTTACCAATTCGAACACACATTTTATATTGGTTTTGCTCAGTACTTATAAAGTTCTATATGCGCCCCGCGGTTTCACCCGTATAAGTCTAGATTCTGTAGGAATATCGAGATAAAAATTATCATATTATGTCCAGGTCATGGGCTACCCATGTGCCAAATTTTATCCATATCCGCTCAGCCATTTTAGCTTGAAAGTGTATCAAAGAAACAGAAAAATCAAATCTTTTTTCTTTATATTGTACCAGCAGGGCCCCGTGGGTTCACCCGCCTAAGTGTTTATCCCGTGGGAATATCGGGATAAAAACTATCCTATGTCCTTCCCCGGGATGCAATCTACTATCTCTCTGCCAAATTTTCTCGAAATCCGTTTAGTGGTTTAGGCGTGAAAAGGTAACATACAGACAGACAGACAGAGTTACTTTCGAATTTATAATATTACTACGAATAAAAGAAAAAAGTAAAAAATAAAAGTAATGTTAATTTATTTATATAAAATAATACCTAAACAAACGTTTTTCACATACCTAATTTGGTTTTATTAACTTTTCGCATAAAATATGTAGGCTCATTCCAAAGTTTTTAACAATTATGAAAAGCTTATTTCCCATATGTATTTGTATAAGCAATTTATGAAATTGCGCACAGAAGACTAAATAAAAGCAAAGTAATAAAATAGTTTTTAATCATCGTCAAGGCTATTGTTGAACCTACAGTGTTTTTGCCTCAACTTTTATACGTTATTGGTTCTAGACCAATTACTTACCTGTTATTATATTGAATATCAGAAAGCAAGTTGTAGGTATATACTCGAAAAAAAAGTGATTACAGCAGACATTTTTCCTCTTTATTTACTGTCGAGTATTCACAGTTACCTACTGACGTAGACATTGATGGACGAAAAAAAACAATCTCGAAAAATACGAACAAAAAACTTGGGCCTAAATAACAAAGTTTATTTTTATGAAGAATGACATAATCAACTAGGTATTTATTTTCATTTCTTATTACGAGTGCGTCTCACGTCCTAAAGCTAATGTAAGCTGTATAGATGAGTCTCACGTAGACAACTAATTTAACACATTGTCAAGACTCCCCTCTCTCCTCCAAAGTGCAACTCTTCTAAGAAATTGAAACGTATTGTATGAACTTAGGGCCGAGTTACAAACATTTCTTAGAGCCGAAAGTTGTGGGAAAACGTTCACAGTGAATAATTAATCGTTTATAAGTAGTGTGTGTTGTTAAAACTAATGCTTCTGGTACGTGGTGTGAGGCATTGATGATGCGTAGTTACATCATGTTTGGTTTTAGTACTGGCTAGTTACAAAAGAATACATTCATTCAACATATCAGAAAGCAAAACTATACAAGAATGACATCGTACTCTTGCCTAATTTGCGGTCAGTGCAACACATCGTTTTCATCTACTGGTTGACAGTTTAGTTTACATAATCATACCTTACGCTTATGAAACAATTAATAAGTTAGACGTATTAGTGTCATGCCATTGATTGAACCGATACCAACTTCGTTAAGACATTGTATTACGCAAGGCGTTGCGTTAGGACCTGTACTGAATGTCTGCTATTGACATTTCAATGGACTGCTAGCCGTTGGCAAGACACACCTGTATATGATTGGTTCTATTGTCGGCACCGCATATAGCACCTGTAATGCAATGACACGTAATAACCCAAAAGGTTAGAAGATGAAAATAAAAATCCAAACTGTCCACTATGGTTAGAAAAATGAGATCACCAATCTAAGAAGCATTATAATTAAAGCAAATTGTATCTATCACTGTAGTAGCCATTTGCTACTGTTCAATAGTGGACGTTATAAGAATTGTTATTAATGAAAATTAATGACATGAGAGAAAATTAATTGGCCATAGAAGCAAGATTAAACACTAAGCAGATAACGGCCAAAGATCTCAAAAGAAGACAAAAAATAAAATCCAGGCAGATAAAATGTAAATTACTCGAAAACAGACAAAGATGTGAAACTAATAACGAGACAGAACAACCTCGTTCCCAAAATAAACCACATTTACTTTAACAACATGCATTGTCAACACAACCCCTTTATACATGAATACTATTATTATTTTCATGGCGCCTCTATAGCGACACTTGAAGACGATAACACAATTGATAAGCATCAAATTCTTTGGTTCGTTCGCAGTATTTGTAATGAACTGTGCGCATCTCACCTCGGAGAGTCGTTCTCTAGTCCGAACACGTCTTCAAGGGAAGCACAGTCACCCTTCAGTAGATGAGCGCTAAAATTGCGCTGGAGTAGCCTTGTGTCTGTTTTATTAACTTTTACTGGTGATTTTTCTTTCTTTTTTGCCAGTGCTTATGCTTTTTTTCACAACGTTTCACAAAAATGACATCCCTATAGTGACGAGTTAGAGTTTTCATCACCAAAGTTTTTTGTTAGCGTCTAAAATGTTGATCGTGAGCTTATTATACGTTTCTTTCTTTTATACGTTTTTAAGTATTGAAGTAAGTACTGTAATTTCGTTAGAACACTGATTTATTGTTTAAGAAAAAATATTTTCTCTTCCTGTATCTTAAAACTTTGCCAAAAAACTAACCAAGTCAAATCCTCGTCATCACTATTAGGTATATCTTGCCCATACGCCAATTTATTTGGGGTCAGTGTATCATGTGTTTTTGAAGTGAAAACTTATTTAGGTGCGTTGGGCATTTTATGAAATGGGAAAAAACCATTGAACTTGCGCCACTGTTACCGTAAGCGACACCGCGCGTGTTTTGTTTCTAAGACAATTAAAAAATTCCCGCTTCGGATGTGTTTGGCTGTCCTCAGGATGTACTCGGTTTTAATGTATATCCGATATGTCAGTGAGTGATGGCAAAGTATTCCGTTTGTGTTTTGTTTTCACTTCTGTCGGCACTCCCGGAGTGCCACTGTTTTTTCCATACCTCTGTAAGTAACCCACAATTACTTCTATTATTCCCATAACTCCGAACAGCATCATCTTACGCCCGCGTAACCCCGGCACAATTAACCATAAGTATTAATACTGTTTCCCCTACCGTTTCCGCGCTATTTCTCCTTTGCTTATTGCGTGGGGTCTTGCTGTTTTATTGGCACCGATTGTATGTACTACGACACTATCCCTTTTATGAATGTTATGGTTTATTTCGCCCACCCCTATGATGTTGGTGTTCCTGAGAGTAATTGGCACCGCGGCTACTTGCACCCCTTAATGGCGGGAGGCATATATGACTTGCCACTTTAATACAACAGAGGAACAGATCAGGAATTTTTCTATGAATAAGAAAATGTCGGAGGAAATCTACCGTGAAAGTGTTAATGTCATCGAATTTTTACTATTCGGGTGTATAACGTCTTTCTGCAATGATTTTCAAACAACTATGTACCTACCTAATATATTTTGTGTAGGACGAACTTTACCTGAATTTTACCTGTTATAGTAATCCATACAAGACTGATCACCGTGCCTACACACGGTGACTAAACCTTAGTTTTTGACGGCAAGAAAAACGTATGTGTACAAAGGGCCTGATTCCCAGGAAACCCGTCTTTTCAGTCTGGTGACTGTTGAATGACGTTAAAGCAACAAAGTTGTCAAGTCGATTGGCAGCAGCATTTTCCTGTCTATTAGTAAGAATTTCGTATAATTCAACTCCAGTTTTCACCCTCTTTCTTTCACAAAAACATGACGGTTGACACAGTGCAATTTGGAAGAGGTCGATGTTCACTATCAAACAAGGGTCAACTGAATGAAACATGCACGCCATGTGTCAAGCATCACCGGACGCAGATTTACATGATGCACTGTAGTTGCACTGTAGTTGCACTTTATGGCCAATATTTACCTTGCTTAACTTTTACATAAAAAGAAAGCCTTTCACGTATTATTCGCTACAGCATCTATGTTTTCTACATTAAACAACACAATAAGACAACCTATTTACTTAAACGAAAACTGTAGTTAAACTACATCCTTCTACCGAGACAATTAAAGTTCCGTTCCAAGTACCAGCCAGGAATTTGGGGTTCTTGTGGTCGCACCCACAACGCATAGGTACCCATAGGTATAGCAAAGTGGGGTACTCAATCGGCTATCAACTTAATTGATCACAATGTTGGTGTACCTTTTGCAGCAATTTGGACTGGTTAAACGCTTACTTGGGCGTTTCCTGATTAATCTTTAGGGTTGTAATTGCGACTTGTTGGTTTTCGACGAATGTTACCGTCTTTTGTTGTTTTGTAAAGGTATTTTATTGGGTTTACCTATGTATTTTTGTTCTGTTTTATTGGTTAAAGGAGTATACTGCTCATTAATATGGCCTGAAAATTTTGCTTTCAATGTAGAAAATAAACAAATGTCTCGATAAAGTCTTTAGACTGGAGAGTCTCCAAGAACAAAAAGTTTGGATGGTTTTATTCTCATTCGAAACGTAGTTAGTGCGTTGTAATTAAAACAATGGTGTCATCTTGTTAATAAAAATCATAAAGCCAACTATAAACCATCTCATTTCCACAAGTGTGTGTGAACGTATTTTAAAACATGATTGGCATGAAAAAATTTAAAACTTCCCAAAAAAACCGAATAAAATTTGATTTCAATATTCACTTACTTAAAATAACATAGGTAGAAAGGTATAAAAATCTGACATAAATATTATATTTTTGAACATTTCAATTTATATCTGGCAATTGAGACGCAATTTGTTGAGTGCTGTATAGCGTATATTCAAATTAATCGTTTATATCAATATTTTTTTTATTGATTTTCTGTGGCGAGTTGCAGTCTGGGATTTGCCCCTTATAAATATTATTAAAATAAATAATAAATATTATAAATATTAATAAATATTATTAAAATTATTTTTATTACCGGGGCTAAATGGTACCCTTCGCCCGAGTCGAACTACGCTTGCCGCGGTCGGTTCCTGGATACCATATTGAGACCCCCCATGCCTCGGAAAGCACGTTAAGCCAGTAGCTCCATGTAAACTACTGCTATTCAGCTGCGTCCAGTTAGACTGGAAGCAGACCCCAACAAAGTTGAGAAAAGGCTCGGTTGATTGATATTTCCACTGCACCTATCGAGTTAAATAATATAATGTCGCTAATCTCAGGAACTACTGGTTCAAATTAAAAAATAATTTTTGTGTTGGATAGTCCATTTATCGAGGAAGGCTATATAACATCACGCTACAACTAACAGGAGCGTAGCATCAATGAAAAATGTTGGAAAAACGGGAAAAATGTTTCCTTTTGAGAGCTTTAACCGTTTACGCAGCGTACGCAACGCTGCGTATACGGTTAAAGTTACGGAAAAATCATGTATGACGGAATTATTTTCCTTTAAAAGTTCAAAAAAAAAGTCTTGGACAGCAAATGTTTGTCTTTTACGGTTGACTGACTATAACCTTTTTTATGGTAATCACATTTGTTCTAAAATAATGCATTAGTTGCGAAGGTGTTTTTATAAACATGATATTAATCCTTATCCAAAGAAATACGTTATTCAACACAAGTATTCAATTTTGAACAAAATTGCCATTGATATTATTTGATGTCAGTGAATATCTTAGGAGATATCATAGTTTTAAAATAATGGAATATATTTTAGCAGGTTTTGTCCTCAAATTAACGCGAAAAACCGCGGGCACAGCTGGTTTTTTATAAAATATGATTAATGATGATTAGCTATATGTAAAACATTATCATAAAGCTAAAAAAAATTTATTGGGCTACACTTCAAACTTTTAGTTAATTAAACTAAAAGTTTGAAGTGTAGCCCAATAAAATTTATAGCCATATGAACTTGTACTAATCGAATGTAGTACAAATGATAAAATCATTCCCAAATATAATAAACCAATACATTCAATAGAAACGATAAGCAGTATCGAACAAAACATATTCCACACGCTATTATCACAAATAATATATGCGACCCAAATCTAAATAGACTAACGACCATTCTATGAGTTGTGATCAATTACCGACTCTGTATAATTATCGGAGCACCCATCTCGACCATAAACGATATCTGGGTATTGTATCTGAGTACTTATAAGCGGGAATTAGGAATGTAGTAGTGTTAGACGTTATTTGCTTATGGGTTCTTCTAACCAGAAGAACCCATAAGCAAATAACGATAATAACCTACACTCACACCAAATCTATAATACTACTAACCAGTAGTATTATAGATTTGGTGTGAGTGTAGGTGATAAAAAAATCACAGCCAATATCAAAGTTAGGAAAATCCAAAAAGTACGACTCTTAATGCTCATTTGATCGAATAAAAAACCATAGCTAATGATATTATATTTTAGTTAGTTTTTTATTAACTATATAATTAAACTACTTTGAATTAAAAAGTCATTTTCAATAGGGATCCTCCTATGGGAGAAATTAATCTATTAAAAAAATTTACTCAATTAATTGTTTTTTTCGCAACCTACAACGTTTTTAGGTCTCACACTTGATTGACCACTTCCTAGTGCTTTAGCTGGGAAGAAATGGAGCAGCACAGTTGTAATTAACATTACGAGACACAGCATAATAATTAAATTATTTGCCATATGTCAACTAGCCACGGCAATATACTCGTACCAACAAAACTGAATTTACAAACCTGACTTTGGGAACGTAAATTAGTTTTCTCTCAAGCTCCACTAATGAGACACAATTGATTTTCTATTGTATCGTATTACATAGGATGCGCGCGGAGCTTGACGGAAACGCCTAAACTAGGATGTTTCTAGTCTCCATCTTAGCGAATCATTATAGGCTTGGTTGGTCTCTACTAGCAACAACGAGATTACAGAATTGAAGGGTAACATATTTTAAAACCAAGTAAGCCATAATATTTTGTTAGTTCAAGTTTTTTTTATATCGATGTGTATTTCAAAAGCGACTATTACCCACATTCCGCATTTCACCAGAGTCATACGAAAGATCGCGTGCACACAATCGAAAATGACACATCGGCCATTATGAAACCGTCCCAATTCCGACATTGGGCTCTAGTAGTCCGGCACGCCTCAACAGAATTGCCGATACCCTATCTTGGTATAGGATTACTTTAGATGAGAGATTAATGCACTGGGCACGTGATAATGGCTATTAGCTACTATTGATGTTATGTGCTCCATGGAGTGTATTAGTTTGCTGATAACAAGAAGTTCGGGATGATAAATCTTATGTTTTATGTATGGGTGATTGGTTTATTGTAATGGGTTCTGGCAGATTTAGTAGTTTGCTGTAATTAATTATGTTTCATAGTTGAATATTTGTCTGTTTTCTTAGCTGCGAGCTTCCTTATTAATACTGACACCTTCTAACACTTGAGAAATTATTTATTGAGCTTTATATTATTTATCGAGCGACATTAGATACTTGAAGACTAGGTACATACATACGTTATACATTACATTAGATATTTTATGTGTGATATCTTAATAAATTTATTATTATATAATAAACTTTGAGTTATCAATGTTTAAGTTGTGTATCTTTGAGTTATCAATATTTAAGTTATGTATCTTTGAGTTACCAATGTTTAAGATAAGAATGTTTGAGTTATCTATTTAAAAATTTTAAAATCTGCCGAACATCAAAAAAAATCTAAACCAATCAAACTACTAAGCACACTTGCACCGAAAATCCAAACTATCAAGTACAAATGTACTGAACATATTCCCTATACATTGCTGCCTATCGATTGCCAACGTATCTACCCTATAAATAGCAATGGCTGACAAATGGCGGGCCCGATCTGATATATTGACGTGTTGATATGCGATGCCGAGAGACGATTTTCAACTTCATCGACATAAATCCCATTTCCAAGAAATATATTGGGTTTTATAGGGAAGCAGACTGCTAGTGTTTGTATGAATTTTATTGTTTTTCTAGAGGGATAAACGGGAGTTGCTGACAGTGTTATAAAATATATTAAATGTTATTGTATACGAAGCTCTTCAGCTCTTGCAAGGGCTATAAGAATGTAATAATGTGTTTTTATTAGCTATCATCGATATTTAAATGCCATATTTAATGCAGTGACGGGGCATCTAAAACAAAATGGGCGCTTTACCATTTGACTTTATAAAAGTCGACTTGACCATAATATAGTCAACCAATGTTGACCATGGTCGTTGATTGTAGATTTAATTTAACCATCATATTTATTTTCGTGTAATAACAACTACAAATATCATAATTAAAGATACATAGTGATAAGCTAATTGGCTTTAAAGTTTAGTTGGAGTTTTAGATACACTTACACGAATATTTTTTTCGATCAACGAAGCTTATCTAGGATGACAGTTAATTTAATTACCTAAAATAAATATGACTGAAAATGATCTGAAGGGCTGTAATCATCATCAGTCTATAACAGTCCACTGCTGGACATAAGCCTCTCCTATTGCACGCCATTCAACTCGATTTTCGGCAACTCACATCCTGTTGCTACCAGCCACCCTGGCCTGCGAAAATCGTTGTAATATTGCCGGCCTATTGCCACTTCAGATTGCTTATTCTGTAAGCTATGTTGACAACTTTGGTTCTCTGCCGGATCACCTCGTTGCGCTGGGCTGTAATAGTTAGATTTTATCCCAGTACGGGTCACTACCGGCCTATTCTGTAAAAATCTCACCGTGAAAACTTAGGTGAAGTGAGCTTGGAAGTAAGGTGTCATTCCACCTGAATTGACGCTATTGACAGCTCACTCCACTTAAGTTTTCACGGTAAGTTTTTTACGGAATACATCGACTGAATTGATAACTGTGTCATGGAGTAAAGTTCAATTCATTCCATAAACGGAAAAAAGATGACGTATCCTACATCCTGCGTGTCACAGTCATCGGAAAACGCCAAATAAAACTGTCCTTTCAAACTGAAAGTTTAAAATTATATTAACATATTTGCATACAATATTTACTCGCGGATATCGTGTCAGCATTCCAATTACCATTTTAAGTTAACCTTTATTTGCGTTACGGGCGATGTTTTTATTTTTTGTTTAGGCGAAAAATGTTAAAACGAAACGAAATTTTTACTTTATTCGTTCGCTTTTGGCAAATTATTATTTATGGTGCAAACAGTCGTTGTATGGCAGTTTTCGAGTATTGTATAAACAGGCGATAATGGTCGGGGTAGCGTGTGAGTGAATACCAACAATTATAGGTATTGTTAGCTATAAAATATTGTTATGTAGGCCAGTTGTTTATGTTTTACGTACATTTTTCCTTTCCAGTTATGAGCCTAGGTCTGTACGTTATACTATTTATAGGTAGAAAAATAGCTTAGCTTTTAAAATATGGTATTAAGTTTTTGTTTAGAAAAAAAACAACATATATAAGAGGCGCGTAGAAGTGAATACGTTTTCTTAAAATAAATATAATTATATTGATTATTTAATAATAATATTGCTCTACTGTTGAAGTGCTGACAGAACCTAGGATAGTTGTTTAGATAACATATCAATTGTATTGTTGTTATTCAATTGTATTACAGGCGGTATGCAATTGGCGTAAGATGAGGATGTTTCAATTAATTAATTAAGGGTAACGCAGTCCAAAGTTGAACAAAAGCCCCTCTCAAAAGCAATTCGTATTAAAATGGAGTTGACATTGTGAGCTTTTGTCCGTGAGCTTTTTAATTTTTTTTGTTCTAAACTGGGGCGAAATAATACATAATATATTTCTCAGGAGACAGTGAGGCAGAGTCGCGGCATCCCACGTAGGAGATGACGGGACGACGGGCTTGCAAAATATGGAAGAAGTGGTGAGAGGCCTTTGCTCCTGAATGCAAGAGCCTAGGCTAGTAAAATAAAAACTGTATGAATTTGCGACATCAGCGACCTTTCAAAATAATGGTGGCCGTAACGCTCATAAAAGTTTATTTCAATCCATAAAATGACCTTACAACGATATAACGATTTGGCATCGAAGTGTCAATAAAATATTATCATCAGGTCACCGCTCCCATAAAATGTTGACACGTGACCTAAAATTATTAATAAAAATAACAATATTAGTACACAACTTTGACAGCAATGTGTTTAATCATTTGAATTCATAGCATTTCAGTTTTGAGCTTTAGGTTCGAACCCAGACAGGCGCTTTACTTTGTGTAAATTACTTCATCACCACTGCTCTCAAAACGGTGAAGGAAAACATCGTGAGGAAACCGGCATGTCCTAGAACCAAAAATTCGAAGACATGTGACATCTAACAACCCGCACGGATTACGGCCCACTCCCTCTCACTGAGAGGAGGCCTGCGTCCCAGCAGTGGGAACATTATAGGCTAATTATGATTCTTTTTTGTCAACATAAAACAGAACAATACATAATATCACGCCTATAATTTTTGAAGGGTTATTCAGAGGTACGCCTGGACTAGTCTATATGGTCAGTCTGTGTGGTGCCGGGCTTAAAGAATAGCACCACCCCATACTTCCCGTGGGTATCGTAAAAGACGACTAAGGCTGCGTTTTCACCAGAGATGAGCGAGGATGCGTTGCGAGGGATGTGTGTGAAACCAACCAATAACGTCGCTTCATTTTTATAGCTTGAACTAAGGTAGAGTTGGTATTGGTTAGTTTTACACACATCCCTCGCTACGCATCCTCGCTCATCTCTGGTGGAAAGGCAGCCTAAGGGTCGTACCGGAGGATGGGCAGCAGCGTTCACTATGCATTCCTCCACCATACCATACTGCGATCGCCAACCCGCCTGCCAAGCGTGGCGATTATGGCAAACCCCCCCCAGCAGTGGACGTCTGTCGGCTGGAATGATGACGCCTGTAATACTCCCACATTAAACCAGTTATTTATATGTCCCATGTAATAGGAGCTAGCCTATAGCCATCAATTATATAAATTTTTTTGTGTAGGTACTTGACCTTTCCGTAAAGTAATTAAAAACCAAATTAGGAGCCACGGAACCCAAGCTAAACCCATCACGGCCAAATTATCCACAAGCAGCTAAATTACATAAAAGTTTTATGTATAGTAAACATGTTTCGTAATTACTTTACATTCCACACATATTATTATTACAGTGACTTTATGTACAATTACGTTTTAAATAGGTACGCTTAAACTTAAAATTAGCCATAAAAGCTTTTGGCTTATAAACATTACTAAGAATCCTATAGGAATATTAACCCCTGTATAGAGATATACAGGGTGAAATAAAAAGTGGTCAAAAGATTTTCCCGCGTGACACAAGCAAGTTTCCAAACATTCTGAAGTCATATTCATTCATCAATAATAAGTATAATTATTTATTTGTTCAAAAATATACAACAATTTAATAGTATGGTGATACACCGTATGACACTTTTTTAATGAACATCTGTGTCTGAACATATAAAATATCGACAATACTTAGCAAACAACTTTGTTTTACCTCTATAAAGACAACGTGTGATAAATACCTATGAACGATTCATTCATTCATAATTATATAGGTACTTTTATCACAAACAAATATTTCTTTTGAGTACCTACAACTTGCAATCAATATTGAAGGTGGCATACTCTTTTCTCTTTGGGAAGCATGAAGAAGCCTTCTCGTGTAGCGCAGTCTGTTCCGGCAGTTACTCTACTGAACCGACCTCTCGCCGTATCCTAGACCGTCACACCCAACACCTTATTTGACTGGCCAATTCTTCTCTTGCGGCGGTAGGGCTAACGCCCGCCTGGTTTGCGACCACCCTCCCACCGAAGTCCGGCGTCAAGCAGCCTTCTGTGTTTTGTCGATGCGCGGGAGTTCCAGTGTCTTAGGCATCTTCTGAGCACGCTCATTTCATCACAGACCTCATCTATCGCTTTCCATCAGGCGTGATCGAGGTCAAGAGCTGGCCCATTCTGCAATAAAAAAAAAATAAAAATTACCCAGTATTTGTAGCATAACTTTTGCTACAATTCATCCACGTGCACTCATACATCAAACCCTAATACAATATGCGGGTGACGATATCAAACACATTTGGGGGACACGCACGCCCACTTAAAGGACCCTATGCGCAGCGCGTGCGCAACTCCGTGTTCTATTTGCATTCGTGGTCCGACTGACAAATTACCATTTTACTGTAATAATTGGGTTGTCGAAAATGATTTATTTGTTGCTATCACTTTTTGATCTGAATTATAGAATGATTGATGTTTGATTATGGACGTGGATGACCCTTATTGTGTACTTTTATTTACACATAAATCTTATAACATTTATAAACGAGCATTATGTAAACAATGCTACGTAGTGGTGGTCCACTGCGGTTTAGTTAGCAGCTACCAATGCATTAACTTGATTAATCTGGTTTTCTGAGGTATGTTCAGAGCAAACAGCATTTTATTGGGTCAAAAAGTTAAAACAAATCTGATTGGACAACTGCTAGCAAGGAGCCAGCAAAAATACCTAAGTATCTCCTCAATTAACACGTAAAAGTACACCTTAAGGGGCTTACATGACCTAAAGCGCGGTCACTGTCGGACTGCATAGAAAATAAAGAGAAGCGCGATGACACAACTCTGGTAATTTATTGCAAAATATGAAGCAATTATTTAATTACTAAAAATCTATTGTTTGGACTAACAAATTAAAACACTAGTTCTTTAGTATGTTGCTTGTAATCTGATAAAAAATCATAATGATGGCATGTATATTAGTATGGTTTTTATTGTAAAAAGATAGTTTTTAGAGGTATCTTCATGTTTTTTTTTTCTTTTATATCAAATAAGATGTATTATGTTTTCAACACACTATCTACCTAGCAATATCCTGAATAATATCATATATTTCTCTGATTTTGTTTACTGGAGTCGATCATATACTTTTATTGTTTCTAAAACTTGCGTATTTTGCGTTTAGGTCCTGTAAGCACCTTCATCACATGAAATCATAATGAAATTTAATTACCAACGCTGCATGGGGTAGGCCTAAAAAGTTCAATGTGCACTTCACGTTTTTATATTTTACGACACATCAAAAGAAAGTGATATCACGTAATTTTATGGTAATGGAGGGGTGCCCCACAAACCCAACGTATAAAGCCTTTTACGGTGTTAGCCCTGTGATGAGCCGAGTGTTTTATGTTTGCAACATTTAAACTCATATGTGGCCTAATACTTGTAAGATTACGCCGTAAGGGTGCGAAGTAAAGTCACCTTGAAAACATCCAAGTCATTGGGTCGACATTATACAGTGGATTCTAGACTTAACTGAGATCATTTCTCTGTTATGTTTTGTCCTCGAGCGAATCCCAGCTTCCTCTATGGAGAAGAAAATTTGTGCTCGCTTCAAACTTATCTAAAGCGATAAAGATGTAGGTACTTCGAAAGTAACTGTGTCGAGATTATCAACTCCTCTAAGATTAAACCGGTAAAGCTTTGTATGAAATTCGAATATTGTTCAGCCTGCAGGAATCTGAACTTTCATATATTTTGTGACGTTAATTTTAAGTAGAAGCCATATAATTTTACTTCTATATATTGAAAATGAATTAATAAAATTTTACTGCTACACAGTAATAAAGTTTTATTCATATGTATACATGCTAAACAATACAAAAATCTCTCATAATAAATTCAATTTAATGAAATAAAACCTTAATAAATCTTTAATTAACACAGAATAATTTATTCTTCATATTGAGGTCGAGGGATCTTATAACTTTATTTTTAATAAGTTTCATGCAAATCAGGCACTAGAGACTTAATATAGGTATGATCAGAGCCCCGGATCAAATTGAAAAGATTCTGTGCAACGTCAAGAGTAGCCCTACTTGACGAAGGTACTGCTTTCAGGGTCTCTCACGATATTCAATATGGGCATCCGACAAACCAAATTCTATATTGAATAAGGGATGGTCCGAAAATCTGATGTGAAAAAATCAAGATGATTTCGATTTTATTTTCTTTCTCATATCATACACAGGAGCGACTCGCGGCAGAGGCTACTGCAACCAACACGCGTTGACAACACGCCGCCCGTTGTATTTAAGGGGATTACATGACCTAAAGCGCGGTCACTGTCGGACTGCATAGAAAAGAAAAAGAAGCGCGATGACACAACACTGGTAATTTATTGCAAAATATGAAGCAATTATTTAATTACAACAAATCTATTGTTTGGACGAAAAAATTAAAACACTAGTATTTTAGTATGTTGATTGTAGAATAATCTGACAAAAAGTCAGAATGATTGTATGTATATTAGTATGGTTTTTATTGTAAAAAGAAAGTTTTTAGAGGTATCTTCATGACGACAAATTGATGTAGGATGTCAATTTGCAATGCAATAAATTTCTCTGACTAATAATTTTCCACCCTGCTGTCAAACCAATATTATTAACTACCACGACATGAACTTTTAAAATTTTTGCAATACAAGAGGAGTGTCGTTAGATATTAGGATTTTTTAAATTCTAAACAGAATTTTGCATTACAAGGAATATGACGTCATAACTTGAAACGACAGCAAAGATTACACATAACTTATAACTGTTATGTTATGTATCCTGACATTGCTTTTCTTTACTGATATATACATCGGTTCAGCTCGAAGCGAAAAAGCATTATCTTTAATATTTGGTCTGTGGTAATCTTAAAGAATATTTTAAAAGGTCAAATCCATTTATAGTGTTGTGTCCAAATGGAAATTGGTTTCTGACAAGATCAAATGGCTTAAGAAAAATGTAGTGTGATTAGTGTTTACTATTTACAATGTTACTCAAAAAAATGTAGCCTGAGTTGATCTAACTTTATACGATCCAGAATTTTTGTAGCACAATATTTCTCAGTGTATCTGTTTGAAATGTCACTCATTTCTCCCTGATGATAATGCTAACTTGTTTATAACAGCGCCTTTGACGTTTAATTCGCCTTAATAACACCTCTAAAGAAAAAGAAAACTCCTTAAAAAAGGGCAAAAAACGCCCTTATTCTGATTGCTATCGTTAGAGTCAGTAACGAGGCAGACGATTGATCTCGTCCTGACAGCGATACTTGTGATAAGCTTTATCCATTCTACGATAGTATCGTCAATTCAATTAACCTAATGATGTCTGGCCCCCTCGTTGAATAGGACTGCGATCTAGCTCCAATACTTCCTTAATAGGTATTGGTTGATACATATCCGATGGAATGATCAATCACAAAGCGTTGAATTAAGGAAATTTGTTTTGTTATGATATCCGATTGGTTAGTTAGAGAGTCTGCTGATTATTATTCTACGGTGATATTCGTAACTTTTTTTGCTGAAAAGATTGTTGTTGAACTAAATGCTCATGTTCCATCTGAGGCCTATACCAGAGACTATTATCTCCATTAATGCATTTTAGAATTTTTTTAACTAAGAACTAAAATGCAAATAAACGTTTTTGTCCCTGGTGGTAAATGTAATTTTAAAACATCATCACTATCTCCATTTCATTTTTTTTTGGCAAAAAATTGATTTTCTGATTCCAGTCGTTGGTAATGTAATTTGGTTAAGGACAAACATAGTAGATTTTCTAAACCAAACGATGCCAGCTTTTACAATCCATTAATATTTTGACAGAAAACCCTTCACTTCTTTACCTAACCTTGTTACAAATGGAAATCATGTTTTCATATTCTAAGCGATGTTTTTATAGAAACTGACATTGAAAATCAATACTGTCCTACTGTGTGAAGATAAGTAGGTACCTTTATAAAGAGAGGAAGATGACGGAAGTATACCCTTTGAATAATTCAAGTGGTTTGATGGGTAGGTACTCATACTTTATGGTTGACAGCGTGTTATTTAAGCGTTGAAGGCGGCGTTCGCTTCGACAACAAACCGTGAGATTTTCAACAGCGTATTATCTACGGACAAACATTGACTTAGATCGAATCACTTCAATGGAAGCACAGTTATGATACTTACCGGTGTGGAGAATGGAAAGCCGGAAATTCGTTAGTTAGGTATTGATGTGGCAGAATGCGGTAAGCAAGTGTCAGAAAAACAAAAAAAGTTGTCTCAGAGAGCAGTGGTGGCCCAGGTGGTATCGGCCCTAACTTTACAAGTTCGTAACTTTACAAGAACGCGAGTTCAAACCTGGATAGGTACTTTACATTATGTATTTAATTTAATTACCGCTGCTCTCAAAACGGTGAAGGAAAACATCGTGAGGATAACCTTAGAATAAGAATAGGAAAATTACAGGCCATAACCCTCTTATCAAACAACTTTTTAACATCGGCGCCATAGATAGCCCCCTTTGCAGGGGCTGCCTTGACGCCGAGGAATCAGCCGCCCACGTCATCTTGGAATGCGAGGCCGTGGCTTCTCAACGTGCAGAAATCCTCGGAACAATGAGGTCTCTCCGCGAAGCCTGTGAAGCTCCCAGGAAGCTTCTGTGCTTCTGAGTGGAGCAAGGCTGACTCTGTAAGCCAAAATCCCCACGCACAGCGGACCGAATGGGAGTCTAAGTGCGGAAAAGGGAGTCCCATAATCATCATCAACATTGCATATAATAATAATGGAATGGGTCCCGCCTGCTTCCAACTTTTATTTAATTTAAAATGAGCTTGTTTTTAGCTTTTCAATTTATTTTTTCTAACTTAAGTTAAAAAAGTACTTAATTAAAATAAAACAAAAAAAAACTTGATTGCGGCAAAAACCGCAGACGGGTTTTTTATTTTTTTTAATTACTTTTTTTTATTTCCAGCTTTTTAGCTTACTAATGTGAAAGACTTTTTACCCCAGTGCGGCGAAGCCCAAAAGGAGGGTTATTTTATTTTTTAATTTGGTGTTTTTTTACGATTTGTCACTTCGAATTACTTTTAACCATATAAGTTGAATATGTTTTTGTAATCATCTTTTAAAACCCTTTATTTTGATATCCCACTGGATGGTATCAGAAGAAAAAACATTTGAACTCCACAATATGGCACCCCAAATCCGCCATTTTACTTTGATTTTAATGTACCCAGTGACACTCGCGCTACCAAGATAAATCTAACGACGAATAATTTATCCAAATCCGTTCATTCGTTTAGGAGTTACAAGAAACGGACATACATACACACAGGTCAAAAACATAACCCTTCTTTTGGGCTTCGCCGCTGTCGGGTTAAAACCAGCCCTGTGCGTAATCTCGATCAACATTGCACGGTCTCTGCAGATAAAACAGATATTCTCTCTGAATTCTCTCAAAACGCATTGTGACATCTTGTGTTCAAGAGACCCATCAGGATTCCACCCAAAGCAGGCCCGACATTCCCGGACTGTTACTTGTCGCCGAGATCTGTCTTAACCATTATAATAATACTAGTCTCTGCTCGCGACTTCGTCCGCGTAAAATTTCTTGTTCCCCCGACCCACCCCATCGTATCTCATCGCCTACCCGCGCAGTAATAGCGCGGGCAAGCCCATTTTCGCTTAGCGTTCCTTCTGACTTCTTTTCTTTTTGTTTGGCTCCTAAGGGTTTTAGCGTGATGTTAAATAGCCTTTAGCATTCATCAAGAACTGGGCTATATTGAGTAGTTCCAGAGGTTAGAGCATTCAAACAAACAAACTCTTCTGCTTTATTATTATTAGAGATTGAAGCCAGACAACTAATAGACATAAGCCAAATTCAAGGAGAAAATAATAGAACACATTGAAATGAGGATTTTGTTAATCAAATAACTTTTGTTCCTAACAAAGCTAGATATAGATAATATTATGTGAAACAAAAATATTAAGAACATAAAAGCGAATGTATTCCAAACTTCTAGGGACATCGCAAAAGTTGTAATTAATTTTATTTTCTAATTAATAGCTGAGAAACGGCTTGTTAATCGTAGGATTAACATAAAAACTTTTTATGTCAGAGAGGACTAGGTAAACGAGATCCATCTAAAACTTTAAAACGACTTCTGTTGGGTGTATCAAATATTATTGTACATTGTTGTATGTATATTGGTTCATTTATTTATTTAACTTTAATTAACACGGTTAAAAATGATAAAATTCAGATATTTAACAATACTTTTATGAATACCTCTCACAGTACTTCTGACTTCCCAATAAAACCTTCGTCCATTCATCATTGTGAGTACTAAGAAATTGATAATCTAGAGAGCTCCGAGGGGCTTACATGACCTAAAGCGCGGTCACTGTCGGACTGCATAGAAAAGAAAGAGAAGCGCGATGACACAACACTGGTAATTTATTGCAAAATATGAAGCAATTACGTAATTACACAAAATCTATTGTTTGGACTAAAAAAATAAAACACTAGTAGGTATTTTAGTATGTTGCTTGTAGAATAATCTGACAAAAAATCAAAATGATTGTATGGTTTTTATTTTAAAAAGAAAGTTTTTATCGTATCAAATTAGTTGTATTATATTTTCAACGCACTATCTACCTAGCATATATCCTGAATAATATCATAATTATATTTTTCTGATTTTGTTTGCTGTAGTCGATCATATACTTTTATTGTTTCTAAAATTTCCTTTTTTTGTGTTTAGGTCCAGTACGCCCCTTACGCTCTTGCCACCAGTATGTCAGCGCCCGGTAGTTGAGCCCCGAGGCTTTCGTGCAAACCTTGCGATTTTCGCAAAATTTTATAATTTCACTTTGTTTTATAGACCATAATGAACAGTAGGTCGCGCCTAAGGCCTCTTAACTGTCTAGCAACCTTAAAATTTGACGTAAAACTTAATGCTCTATTATTTTATTTTTTTAATAGCTGTAGCATCTTAATTGCATTATCTTTATCGCTGCCTTTTAATTATCAAGTTCATTAGTTATTCTGAATTTAGAATAATTTAAATTTCTCTTTGATTTCAAACCTGGCTTGCCAGTTTGGAGTGAATGCGACACTAACGTTTACCAAATCAATTGTAATTAATTTCACACAAAGGTACTGTTTCAGCTCCAAAGATTCGACTGTAACAGCTGATCTAATACGAAGTTATGAAAATGTCTATAACCTGGTATACATAATATAGTATAACCTATTTATCGCAATGCCGTGTATAGTGTATTCTATAATTACGTAAGTACTGTACCTACTTACTTACTTTAAGAGCGTTTACGCCGTACGGCATTTCATACAAACTTTCAAGCCCTTGTTTTTCGAAATGAATGAACCGATTTTCATACGCATAAGCAGGATACAAAAGTCTAAAAAGTCACTTAAGAACATTTCGTTTTTCTGTGAAAATGTCTTATTTAAAAAAAGGTTCTGGAGTGGCGACCGCGTACCAGAAGACGTAGCGTTAGAAGGCCTCCCACAAGGTGGTCCGACGACCTTGTGAAGGGCGCAGGAACCTGTTGGATGCAAGAAGCACAGAACCGGTCGAAGTGGAGGTGCTTGGGGGAGGCCTATGTCCAGCAGTGGACGTCTTTCGGCTGAAATTATGAACTTTTTAGACCTTTGTATCCTGCTTATGCGTATGAAGTTGCATTAAAATCGGTTCATTCATTTCGAAAAACAAGGGCTTGAAAGCTTGTATGAAATGCCGTACGGCGTAAACGCACTTAAGTCTTCTTTAAAACAACGGATTCTACGCGCACCAGTGCCAGCTATCAGTTTATTTTAATTTTTGTACTACCTACCATATACCGCTAAGCTGGCACCGTCACAATGTTGTTAGATAAGAGATTATCAAAATACATTACTGTAAAGAAAGGCTTTTTATTTCACCTATAACATACCAACATTGCCAACATAAAGTAAACATAACAAAAAAATGTGTGCAAGCTAGCATCATTAGTTGAACCTGTCTACCCTCACAACCGGCCCTCCTGCCCGCTGGGACACGGGACGTGATAACGTCCCTCTGCGTGAATACGACGTTTTGTTCCCGAGTTTGGCTATAAAACCAGCGATTCCTGTAATATTAAAACTTAAGGCTGCCAGGCTCAAATGGGATTGGGCGGGTCACATCAGCCGTATGCACGACGACCGCTGGGCAAAAATCTCCACACAATGGGTGCCTGAAGATGGACGGCGCCGCCGAGGCCGGCCCAGAAAGAGATGGCGAGATGACCTGGACGCGTACCCCGAGGGCTGGTTCGAGGTGGCGCGGGAAAAGAGTTCCTGGAAGGATTTGGGGGAGGCCTTTGCCCAGCAGTGGGACAGCATAGGCTAATAAAAAAAAAAAAAAAAGCGCATTGTAGGTTTCGTACCACCAAAACTAGTAAAGTTTACCCTCAACACCATTCTGTGAATATTTCAACTGGCTACCTATTCTGGTTAAAAAGATACAAACCTGTGAGAGATAGACAACGATTGGTCTTTTTAGCATAACGAATGCTCATCTTCTCCGCCTTATTCCTGAGACTACAGAACGCCGCCTCTTCTGCTGGTCTTTTTCTGAATGAATAATGATGCCGCTGATTTGTATATTTAAGACCAAAGCTTGAATTATCTACTATACTGAATTTACTGGATTTCTGTGTGCGCCTAGGGATCCTTGAGTTGTCTGAATGTAAGTTCATCATGCAAGGTGGCTGCTAGATAGTTTCAGTTTAACTCAGAGAACACAGGTCAACTCTGTGAATATTTACAAAGTGCAAGTCGTTTGAAGACATCACATACTCTAGCGTAACAAAACTTGCTAACTCGGCATCGTGCGAAAGCATAAACTTTGAAATGTAGAAGTTTTGGGTTAGGTTATGTTAGAGGTCACCTCATACATTTTGCATAGGTTTAAATAAATATCAAGAGGCTAACAGAAGAATTCAGCTGGGCTAAGCAGCGTTTGTCAAGCTTCGTCGAGTCTCCTCGTCACGTATTCCGCAGAGCCTAAAGACTTCAATCAGTGCATCCTGTCTGTTATGACTCACGTAGCCGAAACGTGGACATTCACGGTACGGCTGGTCCATAAATTTAAGGTCGCTCAGCGAGCTATGCTTGGAATTTCTCTGAGGTATAGAATCGGGAATGAGGTGATCCGGCAGAGAACCAAAGTTGTCGACATAGCTCACAGAATAAACAATCTAAAGTGGCAATGGGCCGGCCATATTAGCCGTAGAATCGATGACCGTTGGAGTAGACGGCAGGGTGACTGGTAACACCTGGATGAGAGTTGCCGAGATTCCAGCTAAATGGCGTGCAATTGAAGAGGCCAGCAGTGGACTGCTCTATGCTGCAATAAATATGTATCACTAATTTACTTTACGAGTAAAACACTTGTGACTTCAGGATTTTCTGTAGCATGGTTATTTAATTTTCTGGTTCTTGCAACTGTCTCTAACTTTTTAGTAAAATTTCGAAATCGCTTATCCAATTCTCGTTGTTGTTGATGCCCAACACAACACAATCGATTAACTATCGGTCCCGATGTTGGATAGTGCAATTGGACGTTATATTATTGAGCCGGCAGCTCAGATAAAATGGGCCCGATGACAGGTAAGTAACTAATTGATTTAGGCTATTGTTCGGAAAATATATCGAGAAAACGATCTTACTCGTAGTTTACTGTTACTCTATTAAACTGCGAGCTCAATTCATGGATTTCGTCTTTTTTCAGATGATTTCAAATGGGGAAAAATGGGAACAGTTATGTCGCAAGAAGATTTACTTACCAAGTATGTAAGGATCGTAGCAGGTGGCGTTCTGTATTTTCTGCTATTCCCATGGGAAGAAAGCGTGAGTTTATGTACGTGTATGTAATGTGTATGTTACTTACAAAGATGTACACATATATATATATATATATATATATATATATATATATATATATATATATATATATATATATTATGTTTGTGATATTAGGTCCTTACCTATTAAATTGCAGTTAAATTAAATATATATTTTTTAAGAAAATTAGAATATTTCATTAAGGTGTGAAAAAAATGTGTTTTTTCTATTTCATGTAACTTGTTGTATGTGGAATAGTGCTTTAACATTTAGGTATATATTTTTTTGATCTAGTATTATGTAAAAGGAATACACGATTCGATTAGTTATCCAATTTCCGAATGAAAATGGAAATTAGTTAGAGCAAGGTCTGGTGAGTATGGTTGGTGACAGAGTTTCCAGTCGTAACTCCTACAGTTTTGAGACGGTCCGCTGTACGGTGCTCCGACGCAATTTTGTTGTTGTTGTTCAGTAAGTTTATACGGTACCCACTTTCCGAGCCTTTTTATCTTTCCAATTTGAAGTAAATGAATCAGTATCGATTTATAACTTACGTTGAAGTCTTTTACAAGTTCCTAAGTGGTTTGAGATGAATCTGCTTTCACTACTTTCGTTGTCGACTTTTGTCTCCGGTCGGCCACAGGGCTCATTATAATAATAATAATAATTTGTGTTGGCCAATGGTCTTATAGCCGAAAGCCTCGATCAACATCTATCGAGGCTCTCGTTAGGCGGTTGGGTCAAGGGCCTGATTCAGAAGGCAGTACTCCTCGATACGGCTCGCATTGTGAGGAGGTTCCTGTCTCTGTAGCCCTAACCACCGGTAGCTTGGACCCTGGTCCCGACACCGACGGACAACTATTTTTTTATATTTTTTAATGTTTTTTATACTTATTTTTATATTTTAAGAAATATTATTTTTTTTTATATTATAGATAAGTAAATAAATAAACGACATAATAATTTTATTTCAGAATTATAAATCCATAATTTGTAAGTATAACATAAAAAATTCTTAGTACACGAGCAGGTTGGACAAATAATGGACGAGCGGGCAATCAAATTTCCCTGCAATGACATTCAGAAGACGGTTCGAGCTGCCCCGGACCCTCTGCAGCAGCGACGCGACACGCTTACGTCTGATCGCTGCTAAGTATGCGCATCAGCAAACATTCCCGACGCACTGCAGAAGCGTGGAAGCCCCAACAGCATTCTGAATGCATTGTTGTATTGAACTCGAAGAACATTGATGGCTTTCTGCGTACAACTTGTTCAGAGGCTGCACGTGTAAAATGTCTGACAATATGGTTTAAAAGCGTCACTTTTACTTCATACGTGCAACGAGCAAACCAACGGTTGCATCGAACCGCCAATGCTCCTCGTTCCCTTTCTACATCCAGATCATATTTGATGCCCGCTGTTACAATATGGCCGAGATATTTAAATTGTTGAACACGATTTAAGATATTACCTGCTAGTTTAATTGGAGGAAAACTTTATGAGGACTTTGTTCCAAAAATAAGAACCTCACTCTTTTTGGCATTGTATCTTAAATCGTGTTCCTCAACGTACCTCTCACAAACATCCAACAGTTTTCTTAAGCCTGAGACTGACAGGCTCAATAGTGCCATATCATCGGCGTAGCTGATATTATTAAACGCTACTCCATCTTTATATCAGCCGGCCTGCAAGCTGCTGAGCTCACTAATGAGTCCGTCTATGTATAGGTTAAACAATTTTGGAGAAGTCAAACCACCCTGTCTGACCCCACACTCCAACCTATACTCATTAGAATTGGCCTCAGCCCAACGCACACAGTTCACCTGGTGACCATACCAGTACCTGAGGATCTTAATTATCATCTCTAAAGGCATATTTGCTTTGCGTAACTTACCCCACAATTTATCATAATTCACCATATCAAACGCCTTTTTCATATCAAGGAAGCAAGAAAAGACAGGACTCTAATTATCTACGTAATAGCTTACTGTATTTTTTAGGCAAAATATAGCAGTCTCTGTTGATAGTCCCTTGCGGAAACCGTGCTGCGCATCATCATGCAACGTAATATTCTTCTGTGGAAAGTGTTCAAGAGGCTATCAAAAACTTTTGCGATATTCGTTGCCAGCGAGATCGGTATGTAATTTGCCTTGTCCGACATGTCACATGTTTAATTTTTAATTAAACATTCACCAACATTCATTCAACATTTTCATTGCTGAGATCAAAATTTCCAGAACGGAAGCGATCAAACCAAAAACGGATCGTGGGTTCACATGCATTACATGTCCATACACGTCGTTAATATTGCGTGCTGTGTGTGTGCTGCGTTGGTGCCACGACGGGACTTATATTCGAAAATAGCACGCCATTTTAATTTTTCCATGGTTACAGACACAGCTACATTAAAAAAAAAAACGAACGGAGGGAAAACCAATGAACAACTGATTTTGAAAAACAAATATAGGTCTATATTATACAATTAATTTGAATTTGGAATTTTATAAAGAATGAAAGATATCGAACTTCACAATAGCCAGTGTCAATAATCGGCAATTTCACAGGTGAGGCTAATAGCTATAATAGCTGAACTTTTTTATTTTTTATGAAGTGGCTATGGTAGTTTGATGAATGCATTATTATTAGCGTCACTTGTGGGACAGCATGATTAAATACCCAGGGGGTAAAACTATTAGATTACATTACATATTATAGTGCTTTGACAGAAATGTAATCGCAACTCTAATAATAAAACTACTAGGGGTGTCACGCGTGGTATCTATAATAATGATATGCGTGATTGGTATCGGTACCAATGCACTTGTTAGCACCGTATGGGGTCGAAGTCTTCCAAAGGGTGGCGAAACTTTTATTTAAGTTAACACTACCTAGGTACTTAAATATTAAAACATTGTACTTACTTTGGAATTAACACCAGCTTATTCTAATTGCTATGTTAAAAGTTTAAGTGTTAGTACATTCTTATAAAACATTACAATATTAAATATCCTTTTGTATGCACGTGTTTCTGTGACAAATAAACCAAAATTTTTCTTTCTTTCTTTCTGGGTAACCTAATATATGTCTTGGTCTCTCTATAAAAGAACGCCACTCAATTCATTAAAAAAGCAACGTCTCGTTATTGAAAACCGTTTACCATCACCAAAATTTGAATAAATACCAGTATTAATTAAAAATCACAATTGCATTTTTATCGGCGAAAGACAATAACGAATCAACATACATGAAAAATTCATAAGCGATCCATTCAGAATCGATACATGTTATTAAAGAACGCCAATGCATCGATTCATAACGGCCTTAAAATAAATCAGAGCATTGGGGGCGTAAAAAATTCACTCGGTCTTTTAATATTTACCGATTGTTTTCATCTCCAAGTGAAATACTGATATCCCATCGAACATTGCCAGTTTAAAATGAACCCCCGAACTTCATCACCATTCTCCTCGGTAGAACAACTTTAAAAGAATGACGACGGACAGCAAGGTCTTCGTAAATTAGTTGTTTACCATATTAGTAGCTGTTAACATTCCTCGGTGAAGCTTCATTAGAAAACGCTCGAAGGTTTTTAAGTGTAATGAATATACAATTATGGGATCAGTTACAAATTGCCAGTCAACTCCAGACTTTATAATCTTGGAGTAAAGTTTAAATTCAATAATTTGTGATTAAATTGGACACTGAATAAATTGTATGCAGTGAAATTTTATCAAAGATATTTAATTGTTCATTGGTTTACTTTTAGAGGGGAAAGAAATAAAAAAAGCTATTATGACAACTTGAAGGTTATAGTTTTATTGAAAAGTAATCCAGTAAAAGTTGAAATAATCACTGCTAAATAATTAATTCCTTAAGCATTACGTGGCAGTCTACCACCCAATTAAATAACGTTTTTACCATTTAGACTTTAAAATACTCAAAGCTCTGAACTATGTACAGACGCCAGCACATCAAGCTACTACAATCTGTCAAATAGAATAGATTTTCAACTTTATCGAAAAGCATAAGGTTCAAAGTTGATTGGGAAAATTTGATAGTTTCGGGTAGCTTGGTGTGCTGGCGTCTGTACAAACATCAAGAAATTTTAATGAATCAGTTTAGAGAATCTAACGTTTAATTTTTTTACTTTAATATTTAGGCAAAGCATATCATTATAATTAAGCAGATCAGCTTGGCCTTGAGCAGTGGTGGCTCAGTGGTAACGGCCCCGACTTACGAGTTGTAGGTTGTGGGTTCAAACTCAGGCAGGCGCTTTACTTTGTGTAAATAATTTCATCACCATTGCTCACAATACGGCGTAGGAAAACATCGTGAGGAAACCGGCATGTTCTAGAACTAAAAATTCGAAGACATGTGGTATCTACCAACCCACACTGGGCTCTTGTGGTGGATTACAACCCACTCCCTTTCGAAAGCAGGAGGTATGTGTCCTAGTAGTGGAAACATTATAGGCTGATTATGATGATGATGATATGAGCTATACTGATTAGATTTATCCAACAAAATGTATACCCAAACTTCCAAGTCTTGATAAGGCACTTGGTAAGTTTCCCGTGTTCCCAATTGACCTAAATACCTCATGCAATTCCTCTTAGGATGGGCGGAGTTAAACTTGCATTATACTTTTATTAAGCTCGGTTGCAACGAGTACCTCAAGTTAGATATTATACCTACACGTTGAGTTCTATGAACTTATAGAAGTTCCACGTTTAAAGTGCAATTTAATAAAATTGAATACCCGCATACGATGTCGGAGCTACTGTGGGTAATGTTCTACTTGACCCTTTCACTTGTTGTATGAACAAGACAATAGCCGGCTAATTACTCTCTTGTTAAACAATTACCCGTATATGAAGAGGTAACAAACCTGTCACTAGGTATTTTCGAGCTATCAAAGGAACATTCCAGTAATCGAGGCTCGTATTTCAGTCTAACACGTTGTAATGTTCTTGTGGTAATAATGGGTATTGAATTTTTTATGGACATACCTAGCGTTAGCACTGCTATTTAAAAGCTATAAAAAATATAACTTGAGGTAACTGGTAACCGAAAAAATAAGTTTTGGTTCTGTCATTTCTATCGTTCTCTAAGCCAGTTTTTTCTCCCTAGATCCACTTGTCAATTGAATACTAACACTGTTGTCGCACTCCCTCTCACAAAGAGGAGTTATGTGTCCGAGCAGTACGAATATTATAGACTAATTATGCTATGTTATGATACTGCTGTCTCTTCACTTATCTAATCTCTCTCTCTCTCCACTTGTCTCTTTATTATACGGGAAGCAAAAGTTGTCATAGACTGACATTGTAGCAGCGAAACCTTATGTCCACCTCTATTGTTACTAATCTCTATCAAGACTAACTTCAATAATAAACAGATAAGAACTGGAACGAACCACATTATCCTCAAGACGAATCCAGCCTGAAAATTTAATCCAAACCTAGAAAGTATTTTTGTAGCATTTCTCTTAACAGAAGTCCCAGTGACCTCAGACATAAAATGGCGACGATAAAATAGCGTGCTTGTAACCATTACCCAATGAAACCCCGACAATACTGCCGAGTTGCCTTCTCTGTTTGGGCATAGTTCTGTGTACAAAGTACACACGTTTCTCTTTATACTTTTAAACCACTAAAATATTGTTTCTGGCGGGCGCGATACTGTCGACTCAGCATTGCTCGCGTCATAGAAGCATACATGTACAAAGATTTTTGAGTAATTGGAAATGACAACGAAAGGGAAAAGGTGGCTGTTGTTTCCAGTAAATTTTAACTCAATTGTTGGGAAATGTAAGGTTAGATGCTTTCTAGGATTCTAGATGAATGCCATGCTATAGTCCGCGCGGAACTAGTTGGCCAAGCCTTGGGTGGAGACGGGGGTGAGGGCGGCGGGGTTGCCTATCGTTCGCAACGCACGTACTGAGTAATGACAAAGCGCCCCCTCCCCTTCGTCCCACCGCTCACATACCTAAGGCTCGGCCAACTAGTTCCGCGCCGACTATAATAGTTTTTTTTTTTCATTTTTGGTGGATCAGACTTTGATCACAAGGTGGTATGACCATCAAGCCATCTGATTTAATTTAAGCTGGTGCTAGCCAAAAATATTACACTTTGCTCTGCTCTGGATGATTGAACGTTGATTTATATTTTAAAGGAATTATGTTAGCCTCGACATAATCGGATGAGAACAATTTATATTTTCATTAGCGCTACTTTTATTTAGTAAATTTTCTTACAAAAGAGCCTTAGTAATTGGCTTTAAATTGTAAAGAAATCATTTACAAGTCCCGTCAGAAATAAACCCAGATTTAAGAGTAATTTTACTTTTATTGTTTCAATTTTATTTTCTCAACGTCTAGGTTTACTGCGCCCCTGTGCCAGAGGTACACAACACGCGAGTATTGTATACGTGTAGACGGCTAGACAAAGTCTGCAGGGGTTACCAATTAAATTTTGTTTACAATTAGGTTTAAACCCAATAATGTACAATGTACATAGGAGCACAAGCAGTGTTAGGTTACTTAAAATTAGTTGATACTAGTTTTGGGATTCTCTTTACTGAGAATTGAGAATTAATAAAACAAGCGAGCAAAATTGTTTTAATTTTAATGTTTATCGGGCAGGTGTCGTTTTGAACTGTAACAATAGAAAGAATATGCTAACTTATCTAGCACTAATAACAATCAAAATAATTCTAAATAATACCAATCATAAATTAGTTAAAGTAATTATAGTACAAATAATAGTGTCGTAGCACACCAACCAATCTTGATAAATGTCCGTATATTAACGCTTAAAATAATGCACACAATTGTGCTTGGAAGCCTCAGGCATGACATTAATGTGAAACAAGTCAGCGGACGGAATTAGGTCACAAATCATAATAATATAGAATGCAATTACTAGTAATAATAAACCTCGTCGTTTTCATGTCGAACGTTTGCGACTTTTCGTTGTTGAGGCTTGGAGGAAACCCATGTTTTGTAGTGATGGGCAATGATTGACGATGACTGCTAGGTTATTGATTTAGTGGTAAAGCAATGGTATGCAGTACGCATCAAGCGGGACTTTTAATGCTTTCTACGATGTTTTAACTATTTATTTATTTATAAACGGGGTGGCAGTGATATCTGAACCCCGTGGGTCGAAATTTTTCGTTGGTTATTAAAAAATCGATAATACTATCAGACTATATCAGAAATTCTAACTATGATCCTTCTATGGTGGTCATATGAAATTAATGTACATTTTAAACTTATTGTAAGGTTAAGTCCCTTTAAGGTCAGATGTAATTATTATTGTAATTACATAATTATGACCCCTCCGTGCCTCGGAAAGCACGTTAAGCCGTTGGTCCCGGCTGTCATTCGTGAATCTTTGACAGCCGTTACGGGTAGTCAGAAGCCCGAAAGTCTGACAACCAGTCTTACCAAGGGGTATCGTATTACCCAGTAACTGGGTTGTGGATGTCAGACTGGCAGTCGCTCCATGTAAAATACTGGTATTCAGCTGCATCCGGCTAGACTGGAAGCCGACCCCAACATAGTTGGGGAAAAGGCTAGGCAGATGATGACATATGACATAGGATGTTTGAAATAATCACTCTGAATGTTTAAAATAATCAAACATCCATATTTTTTTGAACTTGAGTACATCTTGTTGCATTCAAGATGCAAGTTCAAAAAAAATATGGATGTCACGTGATCGACTTTAATATCTCGGAAACGTGACGCTTTGCTGGATTTGATTAGGAATAAAGGCTCCTTCCAACAGGCGCGACACGCGATATAACGCGCGCGACACAAAGGTACCGCAAGTCGCGCAACGAGCGGTACCTTTGTGTCGCGCGCGTTATTATCGCGTGTCGCGCCTATTGAAAGAAGCCTTAAATCCCGTAAAGCATCACATTTAAAAAAAAAACAGCAGACAAATAGCTGCCATCACACTGTTCACTGTTCAGTTTGCACTGAAGTCAGCTGTCGATTTATATAGGTTTCATGCGTGGCAGCCATTTCGCCAAAAAATAAAAATGGCGGGTCAGGTAGGTATGTTAGGACAGGAGAGGTACGCCAGGCCCCATATAAAATTTTTCGATCGCCTTTGACAAACCTTAGGAAATTCTTTTAGAAAATTATTCTGTCGTATATTATGTGGTAATAAAATAGAATCCTTTTCTGAAATTATATCAATCAATAACTTTGGAATCATACTTTAGACTTCAAAGCATTTATGAATATGTACGGTCTCCAAAGGAGATTGGTAACCAGTGGCGTCAGATGTAGTTAAAGTTTAATGTAAATTAAAAAAGCCTTCCGTGACACATCCAGTACACTAGCTAACTCCATGCACGATCGTGTGTTCCCCCACAATGTATAATCCTACGCCGTGTGTATTGGACTAGCCAATATCAAGTTAGTGTTGCAAACCAGCGTTTGCTCCCAATCCTCGTTATTGAGGTGCCGTTTCGGCAGTTAAGGTAGGTCTACACGGATTTGTATCGCACAAAATATCAGATAAAAGCTTCCGCTCCCAATTGACTTAGAAAAAGGAAACGAAGTATTATTGTAAGAATTGAGGAGTATTATATACGTGTGTACAGATCTTTATAAAGCTATCAGGCATAATGGTATTGAAGCTTTAGATATCGTTCTGTGTTTGGGGAAAATTGGGCCGAAATTTCATTAGAACATTTTATGAACAACTGTTACGTCACAGGATTTTATTGAAAAATATCGTTGTTTCCGGAAAATAAATATAGTTTTTGCTTTTATTGTTTTGTCAGCGTAGTTGCAGTGAGTATTGCTTTAAATCCATCATTTAATCCCCAGGACAAAAGTATTAGACAAAAACGCAGAGTTATAGACTCGACCAAAATGGTTAATATAAATCCGTTATCCAGAAAATAGTGTCCCTATGTATCTTTACGCTCGATGCGTGAACTAGATAAAGTGCCTACGCAATATAGAAGATTAACGTATAAATTAATTTAATCCATTTCAGAAGAAATGGTTTAAATGAATCTATACAAATAATAGAGCTGAAGAGTTTGTTTGTTTGAACGTGCTAATCTCTGGAACTACCAGTCGAATTTGAAAAATTATTTTGCATTTGATAGCCCAATTCTTGAAGAAGGCATTAGGCTATTTAATACCACGCTAAGATCCTTACGAGCCGAGCAAAAAGTCAGAAAGAACGATAAGCGAATACGAACGGCGCGGGCAGGCGATGCGATGCGACGGGGTAGGTCGGGGGAACAAGAAATTTCACGAGTCGCGAGCAGAAGCTAGTAAACAGATAAAATGAATGCTATTTATTTTCTTCAGAAATAAAAACAGGATCTAACTATGAATAGGTCTGTTACTTTTTCATGACGCAAAAAAAACGATGAAGTAATATTTTTGCTTGTTCCACAGACTCAACCTGATCTTACTGTAGCCTTATTATTTTGCTACAAAGATGATCTAGTTTAAATACGTGTATGTTTTTATGTAAATCAGAACAACGTCATCTTGACCTACTTTTAAAACAAGTATTATTTATTGTTTAATGTATGACAAACACGCAATAAACGAGCTAATTTAAAACGAAACTTACGGAAGGGCGGTTTCTAAATTGCGCACAAATCACCTTACCACAATTTTTATCCAATTCTCCCACTAACAAATCATACGAAAACCAACACAGCCTACCAGGCTACCAGAACACACATCCATAATTTTATACAGAACACTAATTAATCACATCGGCCCAACACTACTGTAGTGACACGGACCAAGTTCATAATTGTATTCCAAGTTGGGACAGCACTTGATTGATTACCACTCCGGGCTTGTGCTGTCCCACGGTATCGGCATTAGGACAACACCTGTAAATTGTTGTGTAGTGTAGTGACAATTAAATGTTTCCGATGTTGTGTTCTGTTTTGATGTGGATAGTTAGATTTTTATTATTCATGAGACTTTTGACCTACTTATAGTCTTTTCTAATTGTATACATGGCGAGCAGACCGATGTCGACCATTTTACCTGTCTCAAGTGAATTTGGAAAATCAAGTATGCATGACAATAAAAACGTGACGACGACGATGACGACGTGACGTGTGTTGTGTGTGTGTGTGTGTGTCAGATGAATTGACACACCAATTTCTCTCTTTCAGTCGTCAGTAATTTGACATTCGAGAGAAGAAGACAAAGCGTTGTGTAACTATACAACGCTATGCTATACAACGTTTATTAGGAAGGGGGTTTACACTAGTGTTATACATATTATGTATACCAAACCCACACAAAACCTATTCATATTCATAAATGGTAGTAATAAAACGCCAAAGTGACTTCAAAAACAAACTAAGATGCAGGTAAGAACTCTATGTTTACTAACATAGAGTTCTTACCTGCATCTTAGTTTGACGCTGATTAATTTGACAGGACTAAACTAAAATTTATCTTCTGACCTTTTCTTAATGAAATAGAATGAAAAAGTTGCACTGAACTTAAATTTAGTTTGGTTTGTGAACGACAGAATCGGCATCATTGTTTATTTTGCGACAACCTAAACGTAAAAATCAGATTTCGCGTTTCTCGTATGTATGGAAAATATAAAAAAAAACGACCACTTTTATCAAAACTCTATATTCAGATGTTGCTGTCAGATTTCAGTCTAGAGTAAACAAAGTTCGTACATTAGCAATTTTCAAAGTAATACGATAGTAATTTCGAGTTTTCAACGTAATAATATTTCCTAATCGTGGAGTAAAGAGTGCCTCAAATTGTAACGACGTAGGTACTTACGACAGCCGATCATGCAATCTTCCTCGGTACCAGCCACCAGCTGGTGCTTTTTACGAGTAGTCCATGATTCCGCCAAGCATAAGGATAATCAGCCTATAATGTTCCCACTGCTGGGACACAGGCCTCCTCTCGGCGAGAGGCAGTGGGCCGTAATCCACCACGCGGGCCCAGTGTGGGATGGTAGATGTCGCATGTCTTCCAATTTTTAGTTCTAGGACATGCTGGTTTCCTCACGATGTTTTCCTTCACCGTTTTGAGAGCAGTGGTGATGAAATAATCTACAGAAAGTAAAGCACCTGTCTGGGTTCGAACCTACGATCTACAACTTGTAAGTTGCGGCCGTTACCACTGGGCCACCACTGGTCTCCCACTGGGCCAGCACGGCTTTCGATTCCGCCAATCATGTTATAGTTTATATATACCTGAGTAATAGGGCAATCTAATCTACTTGGCTAGTATCTGTCTGTTCACAGTGTAACCTAATAACAATCTTAACATGTTTCGCAACAATTATCGCCTGTGACTACAAACGTAACAAGAGAACCTTAGAACTCTGTCTAGTACTGCATCCAATTCAAAACTTTAAGTGTATGTATACAAAGCGAATGTAATCTAGAAATTGAGCTCGCTGCAGCTCGAGACTTGTTTCACCTGAGGTTAGTTCAGACATCAAGTAAAAGCACTGGCGTAGAACAAGTTAGTGTAGTGTGTTTAATTCTGTGATTCCTGTGTTTCTCACACATTTCGCTGGAGTTAACTTCTGGGAACTGGTTTAATTCGGGTATGGCTACCTACTGTTTATTTAAGGCTCTCACGGTGTCTGAAAGTCTGGTCAACTGTTTGTGAATAGTCGACTAAAACAGCAATTATTAACAAGTGGCTTAAAAATTTAATGACATGGGTATCTTTTATGAATCATGTCATGCATGTGCCTCGGAAAGCATGATAAGCAGTTGGTCCTACGCCTCGTCTCTCTCCGGTCGTGTCAGATTGCGTGCCGTCCCATCAGACTATGACAGTGAGGGAAGAGAGAGTTCACCTGCCTGCGCACACACTGGTGCACTCTAATATCTCCCGCGCCGAAGGCTAGTTTCCATTAAGACTGGCCGATATGACCGAAATTCAGTCTGGAGGCTTATTATTATTCTTAAAAGCATGGCTTATAAACTGAAAAAAATATCATATGATTCTTAATATCGATTGGATTACTAAAAATACCTAAATACGTCATTCCTTGTTACATACAAAGCATACCTAACATCTAACATAACCCGTTCAAGGGATACAGCTAAAATAGAATTTGATTAACAAATTCTGGTAAACCGCTTAGAGAGACCTCCCACTCATCATAATTATTAGATAAGGCTAGTAATTTTAATGTCAAGCTATTATTATAGAAACTAGCACTATAATGATTTTATAGTAGAGTAGGTACTTATCACAATTCATATTTTACTACAGTAAAATTAAATGTCGAGGAGAAACTACGACTAAAACAAATTAAATTACACATTAATTTATCAAAGGATTTAACTATAAAACAAAACGTTCATAAGCACACAGAACCTTAATTAATCATTTAATGTTTTCTAACTAGATAAAACACAATGAAAATGCTATTTATATAAGAGCATCAACTTCTGAGTCAACGCGTTGAAAGTTGGATCTATGTGTTTCATTGCAGTGTTTTCGTATAATTCTTGGAATACTGCAGAGTACTACTAGGAGTTCACACCTCTTATCAAACTTTCCCGCTTCGTCACTAACCGGCAGGTTCTGCTTGTGAACTAACTATTCGAGGAAATATTGATCCTGTAAACACGAGAGGTGTATTTGCCACTTGTGACCAAGAGGTCGCTAGTTACTACTGAGAGTTTGAGTAAACCTGAAAGCCAATTCCCGTAATTAAAAACGTTCAAAATCTAGTCGCAATCTCATCTCAGCGACAATAAATGACAAAAAATTGGCAAAAATTTAGGAAATTTAAAGGTTTTTTTGACAGATTGAGACTGAGATCAGACTGTGAAAATTCTTAAAATTACGAGAATTGCTTCTCTGATCTTCTGAGAATTGAGCATTCGTGAGCAATTGAATTTTACGAAAAAAATACAAATAGGCGCTTTTTTATTTAAAGGTAAAATAACAGCTTCTATGTATAATATATTATATTATCTTAAGTACTAGGTCACAATATTTTTCGAAAGGAGTAGGTAAACTAAAAAACACCGGCTGGGACATACTGGACGCGGAAGGCGGAGGTGTTGTAGCGCAGCCTGGTATAGGCATAGGCCTATACCAGGCAGTCCACTGCTGGAAATTGGTCCAGCAGTGGACTGCGATAGACGAGTTGATTGAGGCAAACTAGATGTGTTCACTTGTATATTGTAATTAAACATAATTACAATATAGAACTGAACACATCTAGTCGTCTATAATAATAGACGCATGTAATAGGAGCCTAATACTACAACCCGCGCACAAATAAAGACTCCGGGCTGCTACGGAAAATTGACTCTTTCTGATTTCAGTCAGAGCAAAGACCAACCTTTTCAAAAATAAGATTAAAAATCCAATTTAGCTAAAGCAATCCCTCAGTCGCTGCTATAAAATTTCATCTCAAATAAACTTCAGGAAATGAGTGAACTGGAACAAATAGTACCTTTCAAAACAACTAATACGGGGATTGTTTGCAGTCTCACTGCGAACACGTTTTAATAATGCTTCATTCAACAGATGATACCCACTAGAATAAATGAACTATCTAGCGAACTGTCGCTCTGTTTGTAAAACGTTAAATAGCTTTTCGTTGAGTAATTGTGTACTTGTTCAGAACTGTTCTGGGTAGATTAAAATAGTTTTGTTGTGGGTGTGTTTTGTTATTTTTGGGATCATGTTGATGCCTGCGTAACTTGGTGTGGCTTGTTGTGGGTTTTCGGTCAGAAGTTAGTGATTTTCATGTCTTAAGAAATCTTGTTGACCTATTGACCTTTTAAGGTCAATTAGTGTTAAAGATGAATTAGGTGATAAGGATTAAATAAAAAACAAAAAAGGCTTCGGCATTGTTTTTTTAAATGACAGAGTTTCAGCTTGATTTCAATAATTTTATTAGACTAACTTATTGTCAGGCTCCATCTCTCTGGAAGGCCTCATTCTTGCTGTTAGCCAACGTCATAGGCAGTTATAGAGGTGTTTCTTCTCCAACCCACTTTTACTCCATAAGAAAAAGTGGTCTAGTCACTAGTCTTTACCACAGATTAGAACAACAGCGTCATTAAAATACACATATGTATACATATATAATCTCACACCTTCTTTCCATGAGAGTAAGCAGAAGCTACAGAACGCCACGTGCTATGATACTTAAATACTCCTTAAAATACAGCTCATATTTAAAACAAACGACTACCAAAAAGTCTCATACATCACACCACTAAATCTGCCAACAAATCTGAGCAAAGCTAGAGCTGCTAATCGCATATTCTTCACAAAACCGCCGAGCTAACGACCACGGACAGGACTGCTATCGAGACAAACTTTTTTACTGTACACGTTATAACTAGGGTGACCATCATTATGTAAATTTCTTTAATATGCCGTTTTCATTCATGGTTACATTCATTAGCAGCAAAGGGCACTCTGGTCAAAAATATGCATAGGGTTTGTCATGATAGGAAAAAGTACTTAATGGTTATAATGGCACCTACTTCACCTTCTCGGTCCTTTCTTATAGGAATCATAATTATGATATATGGTGGGTGCAATGGAAGCTTGCGACAAAAATAGCTATTTTCTGATAAACACTGAAAAATAACTTCTAATAATTAGGTTTTATAGTCCTAAGTTAAATGACAAAATGCATTTTTTTTTAATAATCAACATGTACATGTACTGAAATTAATTTAATGAAATTGTTTATTCTGTAAACAGAATATCGGAATCACTTTTACACTTCATATTACAAAAAAAAGTTAGATGAGGTGTTTCCTATCTGACTACTCTGAGAAGAAAGTTGTGTGTATTGAGGACACACTCAGAGTTCACAGTCTCTTTTAAAGTTCAGAACTAATCTTGATCAGATCATGTGAAGACCATGTAGATTATGTCTGAAATGGCCTTTCGGGGAAAGCACCACACAAATTTGAGTGAACCTGTCCAGTCAGTGGAAGCATTTGTCTATAATCTGTATCAGTACTTTAGATACTCCCGTTTTGGAATATGAATAATTAAAACGAATCACAGCAGCGATACCTCTTGGGGTAGGTAAACCATTACCGCGGCGGATATCCTATGTTTGGGATTACATAATTACATTATCGGAAGCCCGAGAGAATTATAGGTTAGGCGGGTATCGATCAAACATTCGGCGGAACAAAATTACTTGAGTGATTCTGGTATCAAATTTAATATTTAAGACGTTTAGAAACTTTGATCATTGACTCATTAAACTTTTAAAATTCTTAAAAACAGAGCAAACTACTGCATTGCTGGAACTGGTTACCCTAGTTATAAGGCATTCCACACACGTGCGACCGCGGCGTCCGCGGCCCCACTTTGACCACTTAATTCAATGAGGCTGGATTCAGCAGCCCAGCGTCGGGTTTATAAACACGACTGAACCCGTACGCTTTGTTACTGCTTGTGTTAATACGTTCTTTTGTCGAGTTCCAGTAGGCTAATTAATGTAGAGTCTTTTACGGGCCTTTGCTTTTGAAATCACATAACGAGGAACCCATTGGTTTTTGCCTTAATGCTCTGTAAAAAAACTAAGGAAGTAAGGATGTTGCAAGAGAAAATACAGAAGCGACCTGTTTTAGATAAATCTGTAGTTTATTTTGTGCTCAAATTACAGTCCCGTTTACTCAGTATATTATAGGTTTATCTGTGGTACAGAAAAAAAAATAAGTTTGTATAATTACGTCTTTATAGGTTCTGGTTGATATTTAGGTACAGACTCCAGCACATCAAGCTACCCGAATCTGTAAAATTTTCCCAATTAATTTTAAACCTTATGCTTTAACGATAAAGTTGAAAATCTATTAAAGAAAGACAGATTGTAGTAGCTTGATGTGCTGGCGTCTGTACAGTACATCGACATGCAACCTGTTACCATCAATTCAGTACATGATTCTAGGTTCTGAGCTGAAATTTATCGTCGGTTATTAAAAAAAAATTGCATTTCCATTTATTTTGACCACGTATAGCAATTTTCTATGAAATAGCTGTTTCTTTTTTGTTAACCAACGTAGAATGATGTACGCTGATGTTCTTGGTATCCTGTAAAGCTTATCTGTAGGTAACTTAAACATAAATAATTAAAGTTTGTATATTTTCTTCTACTTATAAATATTACAGTAAATTATTATATCTGTATAAATCCAGTTTAAACCTTCCTCGTTTTATTAAAAATTTTCCCTAATGATTTTAATCTACTTGAGTAATTACTTTTTGTTAGTCATTCATTTTTCTGTTACATTAAATAAATAATTTTAATCTTGTAATCTAAACCTATTATCTCGATCAAAGCGAATTAAATATAAAACTTTATAGCTAAATTGATTTATATTTAAACTGTAAAACTTGATTAAGAGATTAAAATGACATTGTCCAAAACATGATCTAATCACTTAACTCTCGAAATTTAATTTGAATGACTTCTATAAATTCAATTTAATGTTAGGCACTATAAAGTTTACGACATGATAAAACTTGTAGTTTACTTATCTCATTAATATCAATCCGAAATCTTCGAGATAAAAATCTAGAAAAATCTCTTCTAATTTCTTTTTAATAATATTTTAAATTCACTGTTCATTTCTTGGAATCAATATTTAACAACCCAATTACCTAACCATAAATTTATGTTTTTTTTTTCAATATTAGGTAGTTACTTGAAATCCACGGATATAATCAACACACACGGCTATAACCCCCGAAGGGTTACGCAGAGGTGTACCTAGTATGTAGTATACCCTAATTTCACCGGTTATGTTTAAGTCCCATGCATTAGGGGGAAAGGGGGGAACCAATAGGTATCCTTTTTACCTACATAATACAGAGATCCAAAAATGTACACAAAGCAACTCCACTGCGACAAGTATTGTTGGGTAGCAGACTGCCTAAAACCTTAATTCGAACTCGATTTTTAAATAAAAAATAATAATGTAGTCTGTCTTTATTTGAATTAAGAATTTGAGATAACTTTCTAGTTATGGAACAACAAACTGAATGTCATACATATCAATGTTCAAGTTCCATTGCAACAAAAAACTTATTAGGACCTTTTTTTTTACAAATGTTCATTTTACAAATGTTACATTTCATTAAAGTCGATAACTTTCTGATTAAAGGCTGATTTTTCCAACGCCAGATAATTTTATCCGAGGAATAATATTGAATTTTTGACAGTTCTTCCATACAAAATCTGTCAGTCGTTAATTGTTATTCCACGAATAAAAATTATCTGAAAAATCAGCCCTTGGTGGCGATAGAATGTAAATTATCTGAGATTATGGACACTGCTATAGTATGCAATCTTAGTATCAAGGAGTGCCGCGAGGACTTTGTATTTTAATATAATGGTTATCACCGAGATAAGAGGGGTTTGTGGCGAAGTAATAACAGCCGCAAGGGGCGATCGATCAGGTTAAGCCACGCTTGTCGCGGTTGGTCCGTGGATGGGTGACTATCTTTACATACCAAGACCCCTCCGAGCCTCGGAAAGCACGTCAAGCCGTTGGTCCCGGCTGTCATTCGTGGATCTTTGACAGTCGTTGCGGGTCGTCAGAAGCCCGAAAATCTGACAACCAGTCATACCAAGAGGTGTCGTATTACCCAGTAACTGGGTTGTGGAGGTCAGATAGGCAGTCGCTCCATGTAAAATACTGGTCAGCTGCTACCGGTTAGACTAGAAGCCAACCCCAACATAGTTGGGAAAAGGCTAGGCAGATGATGATGATTGTTATCACCAATGGTACTTATCGTGTGCAAGCTTTAAAAGTAAACTAAGGAAGTCATTTCACTGCATATTCTCATAAAGATCTCATAAGCTTCTTCCGTTCGTACTAACGTAGCTACATGTTCAAGCTATTTTTAAACCTAACACATGCTTTTGAATGTGAAACGTTTATGAGTGGTCCTGGGCTAGAACCAGGTTTTGTGTTAATTACAAAACCGGTGTTACTGTAAAAAAACCTTTATCTTTTTGTCTTTGGATTAAGATTGCCTATGATGACATAACATAACATGACGCCTTATTTCCTCGAAGGGTTATACAGGGATATACCCATAAATAGATACACCCACATATCTGAGAAAACCCTAATAGCAAAACCCAATAACACTATACTCGACCTGGGAATGCAGGATCAGCAGTAGCGCTTGCGACTACTCGGCTAGGAAGGCAGTAATTATGATGATGGTCTAAACTACTATTTCCGATACTAACTAGCCGATATGAAAAAGCCCCACAACCGTTAGTACATTCGCGAGCACAGACATTTATCTACCTACCTATACAATTAGCAAAATTCAAAAGCGATTTTCTTGTGGAATAACGATTGCAATTTTGATATAAGATATAATTCATACAATGTTCCAAACAAATTAAAATTACAATCAATACGACAAGAGAATCACTTTGAAAAAAATGTCTGAAGCATTATCAGCCTATAATGTTCCTTCCCACTGCTGGGACGCAGGCCTCCACTCAGTGAGAGGGAGTGGGCCGTAATCTACCACGCAGGCCAAGTGCGGGTTGGTAGATGTCTGTACAATCCAAATATCTGTAATCGCTTAACGAGTCCGTAAGGTTGCTCACCTGTCAAATAAAGTACCTAGGTGAATGAGGTGTATTTAACCTAAGTGCCCAAATTGACATCCATTAAAGTCCATTAAAAGATGAACAAGTCAATAAAAGACACATTTCCACCAGCAATACGGATGAATCGCCGAATTTAACCTAGTCATAAATAAAAAGAGCTCGTTAAAAACTCTCGTCTCGCAAATACATACATGCATGTAAATTTTTGCAATAAAACTTTTAGTTTTGACAATAAATTCAATTGGTCCGTCAATAAATTTTCAAAGCATAAATCCTGTTAAGGTCTATAGTGTGACGTCGTAAAAGCACTTTTATAGCCGCTTACTCGGAACAATAAAGAAATGTGTCAATGTGGAAAATTAAACCGTAATTATATTAAAACGTCCGTTAATTCTTAGAGCTTCGCAGGAATTAGCTTTGTGTCAATAAAGGGGAACAAAATGTTAACACCTATAGTAGCCCGGAGTCTGTGGGTGTTAAAAATTTTATGACCCCCTAAATTGCCAAGAGGACACTGATTTAGGAAACCCGCCCCTAAGACGACCCACTGACCAACGTAGTATTTATTGCATACACCATTTCCTGCTTTTTCGGTACCTACCTGTGCTTATTATTCCTGTTTTAAATCTACTAGCTAGAACAAATGAGTAGAAATAAATCACACAAGTGATTGGGTAAACCAAAGGCGCGTATAATTGTAGTCCTGAATTTGCGTCTGTACCATAGATAGAAAGAACGAGATATGCCCGGTAGTTGAAAATTTATCAGATCCCGATGTCGCTAGGTTGGCACCACCATCGCGTCACTACTACACATGTAGTTCAGTAAAAGCAATAGATACAAAGTCGCGCACACACTTGCAATTTATAAATCAGAACGTACTACACAATCAAATATAAACCTTAACTCATTAAACACAGCGTGCATTTACCATGCAAAGTACAACTTACTTACACAAAAGCATCTGTCGCTATCGTTGTGCTGAGCAAAAGCCATTTATTTTACATATACTCTAGTGATTGATTGAATCGGAAACTTATTGATTCTTCCTTTCATTATTGTACAATAATTATAAAATAAAAAACGATTATGTCCAGAACATATTATATTATAAATCAATAAAATGTAGCTAAAAAAAGAATTGAAGTAAATGAAAATTTTACATTATTTTACATCCTCTCAAGAGTCTACCAACCGGATTTAAACGTCATAGTTTCAGGTCTTCTATAAACCGGGTTAAAACGGTTGACAAATTGAAAAATTAACTATAATAGTAATATGTTCGTTGGGCAATCGACATTGTTGTCGATAGCCTACGTTAGTGGATCTTCACAACCACATCCCTATCTCGCCACAAGACATAGCGGCTGTACTATGCGACGTTCCGCAAAAATAAAGTATAGTTTTGTAATTTTTACATTGCTTGTCCAGTCACTCAGCGACATAGTTAGGTACTGGTTAAGGAGCAATGTATTTGCTGCAAAAATAGTACAGCCGCTGCGATATTTGAAAACAAAAATAACTTAGTAAAAGCAAGAAATATTTTACGATTTATTGTTTTTCATGATGTTAAAGACAAATACAGTAAAATACTTTTACTTACATAATTATGGTACCTAAGTGATCCTATGAGATACGAAGTATTTATTTTGGTTTCGGTTTTTACAGGAAACCACTGAACAACTCAATCTTTATCACGATCACGGTCGAAATCGCACTAGTTCGCGGAGACGGCCATTTGCCTAGTACAGGCCCATATTGCTCATGACGCGTGGACACAGACACGCCCCCTTGCCAATTCTCCTGTTTTTTACATTTCTATGGTATGGTATGGTACTAAGCGGTGACGTCACAGGGACTATTTTATTTTTTGCTACAGATAACCACAGTACCACTTTGTTTTAGAAAAAACTTTCACACTGAAATTAACTCTCACAATAGGCACCTTTGTGTCTTTGTGATACACACACGCTATAATATGGACATCCTTTTTAAATTTACCTCACTCGGATTTTTATGTTCTTCTTTAGTAATTTTTTTATCTAGGTACCTAAAACACAGATGTTTTTTTCTAAATAAAAGGAATTAAAATAGTATGGAGATATAAAAAAATCATTAAAGCAATTACGCGATGTCACTCCCAAGAAAATATAATAAACTGGCCAAGAGCGTGTCGGGCCACGCTCAGTGTAGGGTTCCGTAGTTTCCCGTCCGTCACAATAAGTGTTCCCACTTATGAGTTTAAAAGTGGGTATCCATTATATTCGCGTAATAATCGTAGTCGATCATAGATCTTAAAATATTGGGATTCGATTTTAATAATTCTTTTTTTGTTTTTGTTTGAAAACAGATACGTTCAGGATAATAAAATTTGTAAACGAAGTTAAAAAACGATTATACTACAAACTTAGTCCAGAAATTATTTTGTACAACTTTTTCTCTTTTTTGTACAAAAACTGTTGTTTCTATCAAGTTCAAAATAATTTTCCTAGAAAGTCCTTATAAAGTTCTACTTTTCAGATTTTTTTCATATTTTCTAAACTTATGGTTCAAAAGTTAGAGGGGGGGGGACACATTGTTTTTTACTTTTGGAGCGATTATTTCCGAAATTATTGACATTATCAAAAAATGATTTTAGTAAACCCCTATTCATTTTTAAATACCTTTCCAACAATATATCACACGTTAGGGTTGAAATTAAAAAAAAAATCACTTTCCACTTTACATATAGGGGAGCTACCCTAATAAAACATATTTTTCCAATTTTTATTTTACCACTTTGTCGGCGTGATTGATATACATATTGGTACCAAATTTCAGCTTTCTAGTGCTAACGGTCACAGAGATTAAGCGAGGACGGACAGACGGACAGACAGACATGGCGAAACTATAAGGGTTCCTAGTTGACTACGGAACCCTAAAAACGGTGTTTGATTTTTTGTAAAAATAAAAGTAACTTTCTCCAAAGTCTCACGATAGTTCAGACAATCGCCTTTCAGTAATTTGTCATCACTGACTCGATGATTATCCACTGACATGAATAATTTGGAGATAATGTTACCCACAGAAAGGTGTGCCACAGCCTACATAATTCATGACTGTAAATATTACAACCCAACATTAATTCTGTGGAATATTTTTAAACTGTGGCCAAGTTTACCGGACTTTTTGGTACAAAGCGCCACCGAAGTGATGCTTTTGTTTTTGTGAGACGTTCCAAATGTCACAAAGCGTGAAGAATGATCGTGGAACGTGACGAAAAGGCGGGTGTTCCAGTAATATTTCGTGTGTCTTTAGGAAATATGACAGTTCGTTTTATACTTTGATTTGAGAGGAGTTGATTTAGTATCGAATGTCTTGGAAGTATTTCAACTCGCTCGGAGATAATCATATGAATGGTTCTTTAGAGCGGAAGCTAATTAGGTGTGACTTCGCTCACTAGAGTAATTATCGAGGTGTTAATTAATAGTATCATGACCAATTTTGGTGTGAGCATAATTTGTTGCTCCATAATAATATTATCTCAGTATCGAATGACACTTAATTTTTATGTTGGTGATTAATTAGCTTTCCGAAAACATGTTTTATACTTGTTTTTATGTCGTAAATCTCTGTCAGTTCAAATTAATGCTGACGTTTGTGCCAAAATTAAGGATGTGAAATTGCAGGAAGTATAATTATCACGGTATTCGCTTTTGTTTTGAAATGTCTGATTAATTTCTCTTACCTACTTAACGAACTTAAACACAGGAGCATGAGGATTGGCACATGAAAAGAGAGGCCAATGTCATGTTGACAAAAAAAGATCGATCGCAACTGTCTTTTTAGTCTAGCTAGCATATTAAAAATCTGAGTATAGCTGAATCAGAGGTACCTAATGGTAATGAGATAAAACCAAAATATCAATACTAATAAATTATAAATGCGAAAGTGTGTCTCTCTGTTACCACTTCACGCTTCAACCGCTGAACTGATTTATTTGGTATAGAGATAGTTTGAGTCCCGGGAAAGGACATAGGATACATTTTATCCCGATATTCCCTCGGGATCGAAACTTATGCGGGTGAAACCGCGGGGCGCAGCTAGTAGAGAATAAAAATAATTAACAGTTTAATTCTGAATAGTGCTTCTCAGCAGCCGAAATAACTTCGAACATTTGCCTCAGTCTCTCCGAATTTAGTCTAGCCGCCCAATTAGTGTTCCTACATTCTCCAACCCACAAAATTCAGCTGCGAAACTTATAGCAATTCTATAAACAGAGATCCATCAGTTTTGCAAAACTTAGCTCCAAAATTAAACAATTTAGCAGTTGGAATCGATCAAGTCACCATCATCTAATGGTCTAAATTGCACTGTCAAGTCTGGTTTCAAATTTAAATCGGCAGAAATAGTAACATTTGAAATTTGGTAGCGGGATTGAAAAGTGAACGATACAGCGTTTCACCGAGCTCTGAGAAACACGATCCGTCTCCTTTAGCAGTCGTCGAGGCGATAAATTTTGTGGAATCTAATATAGCTGTGATTTGTGCACTGTAGTTTCGGATTCAATCTGACAGTTTGAATAAAGTTACACATGAATTAGATGTTCGTAAAGTAGCTCCCACTGAATTTATCGTTGCAATATTGTTAATAACTTAATTATGTCTGAGTTAGTAGTTTGTAACTGAATTACGCTGGATTGTTTAAGTTTGGGTTTAGTTATAAATAATGACTTCTAGCTTCATTTTATGTAGGTATTATATTAATCTAATTCTACCTCGTGCTTGTTACCATTTGCACACAAAACTAATACCGAGATGTGTAAACTAATATTTACACAACTCTTATTCCGATAATCCCACAGATTTTGTAATTTCACTTTTTCTAATGAAAATCAAAATATTTTATTTCACATAAACCTACATGGGCACTTGTGAAATGTCAAAAACTAGGTGCTCAGTTCCAATTGGTCGTTTAAATTCCTATGGAGAAGAGCCGGTAAGAAACTCTACGGTTGCTCTTTTAAAAATAATTTGCTTTTACAAAATTTACAAATTACAGTATTAATAGATTACAAATCATGTTACAAAGCCAGGCCAGGTGTCACGTTATGCCTACATAGTCTCTCAATTTATAAGTTTCCTGTTTCCAGATGGTCGGTGTTCAAACGTTAGATTTTAATTAAAAGTTTAACATCAATTACGACACAAGTTATAACAAGATTTAACGTCAAGGTATGTCATAACATCGGCAAGACAGGTCAAATTACCAAATCGATATTGCGAACAATCCTTCAATGTCGTCACATCATTTTACAGCCGTACTTAAAACTTTGGAATTATCATCAAATACTACTTTGGAAATACATATATTAAACCTCCGCAAATCAGGTTCGGTTTACGATCAAGGGACCCAAAGAATTTATTAAACCAAACCGTACTATTTACGATTCGCACAGCAATCTATAACTCACGAACAGGAAAATGCTATCCTTACGATTTCATTACAATAAATCTCATGGCCCGAGTTATAAAGTTTTGTGTCGATCGGAACTAAACTAAGTAGATAATGTACTCTGGTCAGGCCATTCTTTACCTTGTTATTAGTCCCACAAGTGAAAGTAAGCTCGAATGCCATTAAAATAAGGTTGATAATCAAAACTTGAAATATTTTACCCTACAACTTTGAGTATTTGATAAGTGCAGCCTGATAAGTTGTAAGCGATAATTGACCCATTATTTAAAGGGAAATGATAAGTTTAAATCTTGATCTAGTATCTAGGATTGTGATTGGAATTCCATCAGCTTAAGAAAACAAGAACCGAATCAAGATTTTGTGCTGCGATTCTTTATGTATCTTATCGGAGTGCTTAAATATTTACGATCAAGATATAAACGTTTTAGGTAAATTTACCGTTTTGTAATTTGGTTATCGAGTTTGTTTCCGTGTTAGATTAGAGTACAAGAAATTAATTCAATAATCATAAATATCCACGTTAAGCACGGAATTAATGTAAATATTTACAGAAGTGACTTTGATAAACCATCTTGATTAGGGAGTTATATCTAAGATTCAATGACCTAAAAAAACCAGCTCAGTGCGAGTCGGACTCACACTCGAAGGCCCACCACCGGGGCCGGGGAACTACCGTACAATATATTTTAACACTACATGTTGAGACTGATGAGCAAAGACAAACTAGAGCTAGCATACGTAGGAAAGATTTGCCCAACACTATTCACCGAAATTAAAAATTGTCAAACATAGCCCAAGGTATCAGTCTGTAATTTTATACAACAAGTTGCCTATAGAATTCAAAACCATTTATAGTGTTAACCTATTTAAAAACAAACTGGGGACCTATTTATTAGGGAAAAGCTACTACAGTATCAATGAATTCCTAGATGACGTATGACATTGTAACTTATTATTGATTATATCACTTTGACATTTATTATTTATGATTATTGTACTTGAATTATTATTCTTAATTAACCTTTACTGTTTTTATTGACTTTTCTAAATGTATTAATGAATTTTATTTTAATTGCAATTGTATAATGATATTTTTGAAGTTTTTGTGGGGACTGTGTCTTACGTACCCATCCCTCGCATAGTTGTTAAGAATGTAATATTTTTAGAAGTACTTATTGTAATAATTTTTAGAAAGTTTCATTTTGTGTTTTTCCCACGAATCACATCTGCAAGCGATTTAAGTCATAGGTACTATTGTCTTTCATGATTCTTTACTTTTAGTTAAGGTTCTTCATTGTTCTATTATGTTTAGTTATCTTGTATTGTACCCATTTGCTTTTGTTAGTTAAGGTTCATTGTTCTGTTATTTTTAGTTGTCTTGTATTGTACCCATTTGCATTTCTCGTGTTTTATTATTGTACTTTTAAAATGTGCCGCGGCCTTTGTGTAAAATCGTTTTGCCGCTTCCTTTGTCTAGTGAACGGCAGATGTGGGAGAGTTTTGGTTCGGAGCTTCAGTCTGTGCTGAACTACGATCGTGCGAGGTCCTCTCTGACCCCCGATCATATTTTACTCGCCGAAGCTCGCCGTAATAGTTTACGGCGAGCTTCGTGTTTCTATTAGTTTTACTCTTCATGTAACATTATTTAATTTTACCTTTTCGTGTCAAGTGTAACTGCTAGCTTTAGTTACTTTATATCGTAATAAATTAATCGCTACTTCTGTGTACAACTTACTTCAGTGTATCACTCGCCCAACACGGTCACGAATTCCCACATTTTCAACACAATGTACCTATATTGTTATGAAATAAATTACTTATGACTTAAAAAAAAAACACGTTTTTTGTACATAGGTACACAGATACACCGTTGAAATTAAAATTGTTTCACAGAATTGCCGCTATAACAACAAATAATAAAAATTAAATTAAGTTAGAAATTAAAGGGGTCTCTTTAATTTTTAACTTAATTTTATTACCTATACGGTTCATGCATGAGATACAGCCTGCTGATAGACAGACGGATGGAGTGATGAATGGGCAGCGGAGGCTTAGTAATAGGGTCCCGTTGGCACCCCTTAGGTATGGGACCCTATAAAGCCAATTCTTTTTTTGAAATAGTCAACCGATCTTAATACTTTATGAAACAAAATACCAACTTCTCATCGATCACGAGCTCTCTCTAGATTCCTTATTGTTTTATTTAACCGCTTTACCTAAAAAAGATTCGATACTTGAACACGTTTATAGAATTGTAAAACGATTTTACGATCCCGAAGCATAATCCAAACATAAAATTATAAACGTTATGTATCGAAGCAACCGAAAATCATAAATCGGAGTTTTCGTAACATAAATACATGTTTGCTATTGAGGGTGGGCACACTTGTCTTAAAATAGCTGTGCAAGTAAACAGTTAGAGTTAAATATTGTGCTATTGTGCCTTTAATGTCTGTAAGGTGCATATAAACTGGTTTAGTGATGTTTTCAATGCACTAGTTTATTTATGTTTTACCATCCCTCAAACAAAAATATGGAATGATATTCATAGTTTTGTTTATCCATTAACTCTTTACAAAACCTGTCTGACATACGATTTTTTCTATTTTGAAACTTTTCTCTCTAGTTACCACACAATCCTGAACTCAGTAATCAGTAAGTCACAGTCCTCAACTAAACAAAAAATCAACCTACCCAGCCTTTTTCCAACTATGTTGGGGTCAGCTTCCAGTCTAACCGGATGCAGCTGAATATCAGTATTTTTCCTGGAGTGACTGCCTATCTGACCTCCACAACCCAGTTACTGGGTGATACGATACCCCTTTGTAAGACTGGTTTCCAGGCTTCGGTCTTCTGACGTCCCGTAACGACTGTCAAAGATCCACGCACGCCAGCCGGAACCAACGGCTGAACGTGCTTTCCGAAGTATGTAAAGATGGTCAACCATCCACGGACCAACCGCTTCAAGTGTAGCTTAACCTGATCAATCGACCCGTGTGGCTGTTATTACTTCACCACAAGTCCCAAACATAGGCCCTTTTCAATCGTGCCATATTGTCTGTTTTCAGTCTTCATTCGCCATCTGCAAACAATAGAAAAAGAAATTCAGAACATTTGCTCTAATTCATTATTCATTCATTCTACAACTGGAACATGATATTTTGATTCCAATAGGTACCTACTATTTGCAGAACGTGATTCACTTGTGCTGTAAAGCATTAAGACCTAATACTTATTACCAACGGATGGATCCCCGACAATAGTTTCAGTTCCTATTGTTAACGACACGTTCCCAATACGTCATTTTGACTGCGATCGTGCTAATATGTACTGTTACGGTGAGACGCATCTGCCCGCCATAATGGATTTTGTACGGTATTATGCAATTATTGAATGCTTTTATGGTTCAATGTCGTTTATTAGTTACTGAGTTAAGTTATTGGTCTCCATTGTGTGTGAAAGTGTGACAATTGTTTGGCAGCTTTCTTTGAACTGTTGTGAATGAAATTCAAATAATATATTGTACAAAAAAAAATACAAAAATAAAACCTAACAATTAAAATAAAACTTCTGAAAGTGTTTTTAGGTAAAAACAAATCCTCACGAAAATCTAAACTAATATTATATGTATGTATAGATATTCGATTTGTTTTATGTTTGTATACAAAAAATCAAATCTTTTCTCTTTATAATATAAGTTTAGATTTTTTGTTTGTTACGCTAAAACAGCTAAACGAATTTGGACGAAATTTGGCACATGGTTAGATCATGACCTGCAGAAGGAATGGCCAACATTTGTAATTTGAAAACTACCAAAATATTAGTTTTCAAGTTAAGATAGAAACAAGAATGACAAGTTTTCATCAGACAATCTTCGATTCTCAATTGGCTTTAAAATAATATTAGGTATTATAAATCAAGCATCTTAAAATATTATAATTTCTAGAATCAAACAATTTATTTGATCCAACGAAAACTTATGAAGCTAATAACCGTTATTACGAAGAACACAAAAAGGCGACGACAGATTTGTACTGAAATGTTTACGAGAAAGAGACGTTCGTTATGACAAGCACTGTAAAGTATGTAGTGAGTTAATATACTGTTTTATTAATGAAAATGTTTATGGAATTTCTTAGCGATGTGTTATCGGACAAGTTTCTAAATATTTTAGTAATTTGTAGACGATTAGAACGAGTTATATTATTTTTATTTGTCAGAATAGGTGGGTATACCGAAGAAAAATGTGGTCAGAACAATAGCAGATTGAGTGTGTTTACAGACCCAAAACTCAAATGTAATTATTCACCTAGCCAGAATCATGATACTTAAAAAAAGTCCTCCAGACCATATTTCGGCCATGGCGACCAATTTCAACGGAGACTAGCCTTCGACGCGGGAGATGTTTTAATATGCACAAGTGTGCGCGCAGACACAGATCCACTCACTCTCATAGTCCGATGGGATGGCAATCCAACACAACCGGAAAGAGATCAGGAGCAAGACCAAGCACGTTAAGCTAACGCACGCACGCGCGCACGCACGCACGCACGCACGCACGCACGCACGCACGCACGGCACACACGCACGATGCGGCACGGGAAGCGGTTTGCAAGTTGGCGAAACCATAATAAATATGTATCGGTACCTCTAACAGAAACTGCTATCTGCGAGAGTTTACCAAGTCTTAAAAACCAAACCCTTGGCGAACAAGCCGATCACCTATAATTTAATGACGTATAAAAAACAGTTAGCCCGCAACAGCCACTGAGTTAAAGACATGGCATGGCACAGATCTTAAAAACTCCTCAGTAGGTCAGATCGTCAGTCACTATAAATAAAGCAAAGCGTTCAGGTTCAAATGAATTCGCTATTCAATATCACGCTACATTTTCTTTTAATCTGTTTAAATGACGACAAATTTACTGCTACAGATTTTCATTTATCGTTCTGAATATTTTCGTCCGTTTTTTGGTGGCCCGCGTCGGAATCGGGAAAACGATTCGTGGAAAATATTCTTTTTTCAGTTTGTGCCTTTCATATATCTATAGTTTGGACAAAAGATTTTCTGTCTGTAATCATGGTCTTTTCTTTGAAGCAGTTTCAGTCACAAGAACAACTTGGGATATTACGTTTTGGAAAGTTTTTAGTCCTACCGTGCATTGTGCAATGTCTTAGGGGCAGTTCTAGTAATTTTACTAACGTTCAATACCTCTATGTTTCCTACATTTTTGGCAAGTTTTTGACATTGAATGTCACTGAGATGAGATTGCGACAAGATTTCGAACGTTTTCAATTACGGGAATACGCTATCAGCAGTGCGATTCTGTAACCATCTCACCGTGAAAACTTAAGTGAAGTGAGCGTGGAGTGAGCTGTCAATAGTATCAATTCCTAGCAAAATCAAACTCGCATCACCTAAGTTTTCACGGTGACATTTTTACAGAATCGACCGGCTGGTCAAAAGTGACTAAAAAGTCAATAAAAGACAAAAGTATACAGCAAAAATAATAGGTACGAGCTGATATTAATCCTTTCGATGATGAAGATACAAAATACCGATGCTTTCCTCCAATAAACACTAAAATCTTTAAATACACAAAGCGTTGACGGATTTTATTCCTTTACTCTCAGCTTTATCTGCCAATAAAGTCGATAGGCATCCGTCTGTTTTAGGACAGTTAGGCCCATCGTCCACGACGCTACTCAAAAGTACCTAACGTGTTACAAACTCTCATCAACAATGGGTAGCCAGAATGTCATAGCGCGTCTTGTACCTATTTCAATGGCGGTCCCTACACGATGTGACGACGCAACCAATCAAAAACTAGTTAATAACGCGTTAAGACTCCCGCAGCTAGGCACGACGCGACAGCGCGACGACAATCTAGTAGAACAATTTCTATGGAAACTTCATGGAAATCGTTCTACCAGAATCGCGCCGCAATGACGCGTCGCGTCTGTCTGCAGGAGCCTTTAGAAAATCGCGTCGTGAACGAACCATTGAAATACTAGTGTACTCATTGGTGATTTGAGTTTATAAGACGTTACTTTTGAATAGCGTCGTAGACGATCAGCCTTAATCGTAATAACCATTTCTCTAAAATGAACTTTGTATTCGCATTTCATTGCTCGTTTAGTTAGACGAGACTAATAATGAAGTATTATTTAGCCGGCAATATGATCGGTTCGCGAACGTTTGTCGGCTATTAATATGGCGTTTCGTGTTAATTTGTTTGTAGATGAGATTCTAGCAACTATTCAGGAATAGCAGAGAGATTGACTATGGATCAGTTTAACTCAGTGATTAACAGTAATACAAAGCTTAAGAAATCGATTCGAAATGAGGTGTAAAAAAACAGGACCTGAACAGGCTTAAACAAAGTAGTATCCAAATTCAAATAGAGGATCTGTGAACCCTGGAGCGGCACACAAATTTTTGCAATATTAAATATCATCAATAATCATCATATCAGTTAATAATCATCTCATCTGTCTATATAAGCCTTTTGCCAGCTATGCTAGGGTCGGTTTCCAGTCTAATATGATGCCACTGAATACCAGTATTTTTCAGCGGGATTGTCCGAAAGGGTTACCGCTGGCCCGAAACATAAAGGGCTAAGGAAGGAACACGGATGGGTTTTAGTTAGTAAGAGTCTGACACACCCTTCCGCCACCCAGAGCTGGAGGGGTCATTTGATGATTTCCCATCCTGAAAAAAAAAACAAATACCAGTATTTTACATAGAGCAACTGCGTATCTGACATCCACAACCCAGTTACTGGGTAATACGATACCCCTTTGTAAGACTGGTTATCAGACTTTCGGGCTTCTGACGACCCGTAACGACTGTCAAAGATTCACGTTTGACAGCGGGGACCAACGGCTTATCATGCTTTCCGAGGCATGAAGGGGTTTGGTATGTAAAGATGGTAGCCCATCTACGGACCAAAAAATGTTTTCGCCGGTTATCAAAAAAAATGCTGTTTCATAGAAAAGTGCAATACCTAAGCGGTCAAGATCTATGGTACGGCATTTTTGTTTTTATAACCGACTTAAAAATTCAATGCCCACCCCATGTTCAGAATCTGGAAAGTACTTACTAAATCCATGGTAACAGTTTGCGCGTCGATGTTCCTGCCAACCTGTATACTCTTATTTAAAATAACCATCATAGACTTCATAGGACACAATTCAACCACAACCTAAAACTAACTCTAACTGAAAAGTGAAATAATATCATCCGTCTATAAAAGTTCAAACGTCTTCGTTTACTACATATCTTCAGTTTGCTGTCAAAGACAATCACCGCTGAAGATAGTTTGATTACAAAACACACCTTGTACAATCACATGACGTCACTGAACACTATTTGCTTTCCCACGTCGGTGTCCAAGCGAATAAACAGTTTAATACAGGGCTAACGTTTAATGAACTAGTCATTAGCTCTGAATTAAGGTTAACGCTTCCGTGTTTACAGCTGTTTATTTACTCTGTGGTGCCATGAATTTTGGTATTGTTAAAATGAAGTTAAGGAGGCAATGAGGTTAAATGGTTCATGAATGGGTGCTGTTTCTTTTGATTTAATCTCGTAGAGAGGTCTGAATAAAAATATATGTACTTACAACACTGCGATTTCTAATCTGATGGCAATCCTGATTGTAACAATAATGCTTCTCTAGCCGCTTATTGCCGCAATCAAGACCAATGACCACTAAGACCAACGAGGACGTAGCTAAACGCTAGCGACTGCCTTTTTGGTCTAAGTGCTCATAGACTATCGTCGTCGAGTGTCGAGGACTGCCGTCAACGTTTATCGGCGGCTGCCGTCAACAACATTCCGCTCGTGTGTACTCAAATACACGGGCGGCACGTTGTCGACTCGTTGCAGTTGCCTCAGTCGTTGATGCGTGTCGCTCGTACATATACACACTAAGTGGTCGCAAACGCAAAGTATTATTTTTCCAGTGTGGTTTTTCCCGTAGACAGGATTTGTTTAAAGGCTCATCCCCCACCTAGGTAGGTGTAGTTAGCAACTAAGTCGATTTACCGTATCATCAGAAGTGATTCCATACATTGCTTTTCACTGCTGAGCTGATATAAAACTTTAAGAGTATTAAACTCTTAAAATTTTATATCAGCTCAGATTTAAATAAATATTTTGCAAAAATATTTTTGTATAAAAAAATCTAAATAATATATAACACTGTTATTAGTTTATGTGACTGTAAAAATATATAAAAAAAAACGAGGAATTAGGAGAGTTTATCAAATTCAGGATATTTTTAAACGGTTTTATTTAGCGTGCCCTGTTTGTGAAATCTTACCCCCTTCCTGTTGGCAAATTGTTTTAGGACAAAATTTTATAACGAATTTCGCAATCGGGTTTTAGGCTTATTAGAACTAATTTGCACAATTTTAAAGGAATTTATTATAAAATATATTAGCTGAGTTATCCTGAGATTTATACCACAACCGAAAATTAGAAGAAAATACATTTATCAGGTTTGGAAAATTCGCTACACCCATTGACTTATGCTACACCAGATAGTGTGGTCAGCTTATGATGCGAAGCTCGACATCAAGACCTTAACCATTGCGCGCTGGCAGGAATCAGTGTATGCTTGTATAATATCAGCAATTTGGGAACAGATTACCAGGAATATTCAAATTAATTCAGGTGAGACCAGGTCAACAGCTTTCAATATTAACTAAAGAAAATTTTTATATCTATCATAATAATCTTTCTGTCATGCCAATAATACAAATTCCAATTGAAAAAAAAACATTAAAGACCAGTCATTATTTGGAAAACAAAAGGTTTTAACCTAAGAGGCGAGGTATTAACCGCAGAGGTAACGCTGCACTACTTACTTTAGGTAAGTACCTAAAGTAAGTAGTGCAGCGTTACCTCTGTAGTAGTAAGTAGTAGTAAGTACTATTGTAGGTACTTCAATCGTCAATCCATCTGCCAGTTTTGATTGCAGCTTTATTATCCTCTAGCTAGTGTTCATTGAAACGGCATATATAAGGTATTCAGCGGATGACTGATGTGAATCACGTGCCTGAGTTAAGGCCAATTTATACTGTGACAAGTGCGGATGATTAGTAGGAGTTATGGTAGGAGTCCATTGAATACTGTGAATGTATACATTCACAGTATCAACAAATATAACAAAAACATGTCTGTACTTATAAGTACAGACATGTTTTTGTTATATTTGTTGGTATATTGGCGTGTGCCAGTTGATATTATGGCAAATAATTTAATTTAATGTTTTAAATTTCGCAATATGTATTAGGTACTTACTATTGTATAGAATCAAGTTCTTCTAACTGAACAGACAGCTATGATGCTGGCATGTTTGTTACGTTGTTACGCCGCTTCTTCTTCTCAGCTAAAGCACTAGGAAGTGGTAATAGACTATTGCATATCCGACTTAAGTAGACTATTGAAACAAAAAATGTAATTTATAAGAACTTAATGTACACGGTTACGCAATAAATACATCTTTATCTTTATGGTCGGGCGTTTTGGGGGACTGTTTTACGTAATTTTGACGTTCAAAAAGTACTGAATCTCAGCTTAGTTTGAATAAATGACTTTTGATTTGATTTAAGACAGGGAAATTAATTGTTTACACTACATCATTTGAGTGAGTTAGTTTTTAATGTGGAAACTTATGCATGCTTGTTGGTCTCATCCCTACCCATATTTGCAAAATAAAATATCTTTTTCTTTACACACTTCGGCAGTTTGCCGTGATATAGCCACTTCATACAAGTGTCAGAGAATGACAATTGTGATTTGATTATGGTAATATAAGTTGGTATTCAATTTGTTAAACAATAAATTTACCTGACTTGACTTTTGATCCACTTTAGTAAGTTTGACATTATTGTGTTACGTACAAAGACCTCAATAGAATAGGTCACTGAACTTCGTAGACACTATTTATTTATTCAGTCAGGCTGCAAAGCTAATAAATACCTTCCAGAATAAATGCTCTTAATCATTGTGAAAACCGTATCAAAAACCAATGTGAAGTTAACGATCTAAGCGATCACACAGACAGACAAGAAAAACGACTCAGTTTTATAATATGTAGATGTAAAGATATACATACATACAGGGGGGCTAAGTAATAATAGCCATGCGGGTCGATCGATAAGGTTAAGCTACACTTGCCGTGGTCAGTCCGTGGATGGGTGACAAGATCATCTTTACATACCAAGCCCGCCCATGCATCGAAAAGCACGTTAATCTGTTAGTATCGGCTGTCATTTATTGATCTTTGACAGTCGATACGGGTCGTCAGATGCCCAAAAGTCTGGCAACCAGGCTTTCCAAGGGGTATCGTATTACCTGGTAACGCTTCATGAAAATACTGGTATTCAGCTGCATCCGGTTAGACTGGAAGCCGACTCCAACATAGTTGGGAAAAGTTTAGGCTAGGATGATGATAGAGATATACATAATGTATAATGTAAATAGGTACCTTTGATCCGCCTCAATAACGTCGAAATGATTGCGAAATACCTTCCCTTGTATCTTAGACAAGGCTGTTTATTACTGAAGATCTCAATAGAAAAGCTCACTGAACTTCGTAGGCACTGTAGGTAAGACAGTTACTACATTATTCAGCCAGGCTGCAAAGCTATCCATCAGCAGGGCGACGTTCGGTTGGCATGTCTGATTGGCTACGGTACCCTGCCGTACGTTATCTCTACTTTCGTGTTGGCTCTCGGAATTCTGCTAACCAATCAGTAACAAGAACCTCATTTGTTTTAACAACATCAAGCTTGGGTTGTATTTATATGGTAATAAAATGGTAATAAATAATAATCATGTAATGTCATATAATGTCAACTTGATGTATCTTGTGAACATAAGGCATCATGACTGTTATCCTTTAAAAACAAGGTTTAATTTCCAAGTCGGGAAAACAGTCAACGAGTTTTCATATTAGGAAATCTTCAGAGGTAGGCACTGTGTTTGAAATTGTGTAAGTTAAACCTTAAATAAAGATGGAGTTTCCTTATGTGGCTATTGATACTGCTTTCAAAGAAGAAAACACGTGTAACTAAATGATAATAAAAGTCTACACGACTGAGAACCTCTTTGATCTTCTATCAAATGTCACTTGTTGTTTCTGTCTTACATACACAAACTCACGACTTCTTTCCATGGGGGTCGGCAGAAACTGAAGAACGCCACCTGCTATGATGTTTACATACTCCTTTTGTTGCTGTCTTCTGTGTCTAAATACACCTCACCGTTTATGTAGTTCCAAAAGAGAAGAAAAGCTATTCAATAAAAATCAGTGGAGCGTTAAAATAACATAAATAAATATGTATACCAATGAAACACACGTCACTTTTCATTACAACCCTCTGCTTCTAAATATTTCTCATACGACTTGCTTAAGCACCTGATTACCATTAATTTGCTTTGGTCTCGCCTTCATTCTGTGACAAACACAACAAGGTATAATGAGACACAAGACGGGCAAGCCCGTATGCCCCCCGTCATGTCAACATCAGGTTCTGCTATTCAATACAATCGCTTATTGGCTCTATAATAGTTGTATGACTGACAAACCCGCATCACGAATGAATACAATGTAATGTATGTATTGATAATGTCTTTTGGTGTTGCTTTAAAATTTCCTGCGTTTGGGAAACGGTTACTGGTTATTTATTTTCAGGACAGTTTTAAACAAGGCCTGTTGTGTTATGTTTAATGTAGCGAAAAGGATTCTGGCAAATAAATACCACAACTTCCGTGGGAATCACAAAGGAATCTTAGGAAGCGTACCTTTTTTTGCGTAAATTATTGTGCTTGTGCTTTAAAACGAGTTTGGAAGAAAAGCCTTTGGCTGTCTCTTAATAAAGCATTTAAATTATAATGTTTTGAAGTATTTTATATATATATTATAACCAAAAAATACAAAAATATTTTTAAATCTTGCAATTATTGTCCATTATAAAAACAAAGGAACTTGTACCATCAAAGTTCATTATAGTCGTTTTGTAGGTTTACCAAACGAACAAAGTTGTTTGAATTTGTAAGGTTTCGCCAGTCGTAAGTATTATTATTTTTAGAGAAGCCGTATGAACCTGTCCGTCCCGTCTGTAAAGGTACGATTGAATTATATTTATGCACCTGTATTTATACCTACAAATACTTCTAAAAATAATGCTTAAAACTTTAGATGATTATACTCGTAATACAGTGACACAAGTGGCGAAACTTTTATGCACTTTCGGCGCACACTGGACAGCCAAAAGAAGAAGCGTTATCCGTAGACGGTAAGAACCTACTATATAAATATGAACCTGAAGTGTATGACAATAAGTAAAACATCAATATTAAATGCAATTGCATATCCTAAAAAAAAAACGCGATCAACTCACTCCATTTCCTTAAACACCACACAAAATCAGTACTAATAAACAAACAGAACACACTCACTACATTACATCTCTACAAAAAACTCATAAATCAATTCCCAACAATACATACAGAACATTGTCCTTCCAGTTAGATTCGCGAATATAACAAAAGTATGAAAATGAACGAGGTGGGCCATCAATCATTGGGGTACAAAATTAAACGTCACACGCGTGTTGGACCCCGGGCCTCGGAGTGGACGCGTGTGGCGCAGGTTAATGATGATACAGAGGTTACTTAAGAGAATCTTGTTGTTACGAGAAATATTATTAGAGTGAATCGTTGGAATGAAGATTAAGAAGTGATGGACTAGGCAGAAAATGGAATTGATGAAACGAGGGAGATAAATGAAAATACTAAAAATGTATACAGAGGTACAAAAATTTAACATAATAATTAAAACATAGAATAAAAAAATAACTATCCTCTATATTCTATAATATAATCATATTACGGTAAAATATTGTTAGGCGCTTATAAATAAAAAATAAGCTCAAATTTATTAATAAAGTCTTATGTTATAGATTATTTAAAGACGACAAATAGTAAAGCAACATTAACTAATGAACCCGAAAAAATCCAACGTTACTCCTCTTAAGAAACAAATCTAAAAGCACGTCACAGAATCAATCACGCATGCATCACGTCAACGGTTCAACACCCACAAGTTGACGTTTCGCATGTATTCTCTATAATTTCACAGTAACCTACATTCTACAAATCATCTACCAACGAATCATTAATACTACATTTGTCTCATCAAAAGACAGAATTCCTCCTTCACTCACCGTTATTAATATTGTATCAGCATAATTATTTTCATCCTTTTCAAGATCAAATGTGACAGGATCATAATTGGATTTATTATCACCAAGTGAATGTTCTAAAATGATTTTGTATTATAATTTTATTAATACGCCATGACAAATTGTCTTGTGAATTGCTTTATGTATTAAATGAACGTCGTTTGTCAATGTGCGTATATTTTAGATATACATATATTTTCTTGTTCTAATTCCAGTTGGCACTAATATAATTTTGATTACAATATCAATTAGTGTCAAGGTTTAGGTTTTGTTTAGGTCCTGTGTTTATTTAGAAGGCACACAATCGAAATCAATTGTAACGAAATAATGCGAAATGCCTGCCAGCCTACCCTGTTTGACAATTCCATATGCATAATTCAGTGGTTTTAGTAGAATCTAGTTTAAAATAGGCATTTGTTAATAGAGCCTGCTCCAATGATTTTTTCGAAAGTATTTCAGTCATTGGAGTAAAAATATTTCATAATTCTGGAATTCTAAAATGAAGTACCTACCTCAAAATGTTTGTAGTAGTGAAGTGTACGTTTTATTTTATATAAAATTTTAACAAAGCTTCCAATAAAAATTGCCTTCATGCTTCGTTAGATTCTTTTTAGAAAATGATGATTAAGCATACAAGCATGTTCCTCGATTTTATGTTCTCACTAATACAATTCTGATTGTAGAATAAATTTATGTCACGGCGAAACTCTGTGTTTATAAACTAAATTACCATATTGGAACTACAAAGACAGTAATCAATCAAGATAATTAGATAGGTACGATAACAAATAAGTGTTATTAGGAAAATAGTAGCAACCGTGTGTAGGCAGAGATTTTATAACAAAGGTTTATTAAAAAGCTTATAATATTATATGATCTCATATAAAGAATAAAAGTATTCAACAAATCTGTTAAATAACGGTTTCATGCGTAAGCAGACACTTTGATATAACTCGAAATCTACAATGACATTTGACATTTCAATTATACTTAATTGACTCTTCACTCCTCTACCTTGGGTAGGTAGTTCACAATAGGAGGAAATGTTGGATATACTCCTGAATAATATGTTTATTAGCTCCGAATACATCCCACGCCTAAAAGTTGTGGCGAACTTTCTTTGCCAGCTGGATTTTACTCCCTTGGGTGATCTTGTGCTCAGGTAGATACTCGTATATATACTTGAATTAGTTCTATCCAGTGTTGACACACGGAAAGTTGGTTTCCACAGAAGTCTTAGAAATACATCCTTTAGATAGAACGACATTCTCAATTTCAGTTTTCAAATCTTTAGCATGTCCCATGTTATCTTCAATTGCGAGGCTGAGATTGGAGAGTCTATCTCAGTCGAGTTTGTAGAATATATTCCTAGAGTTAGAGTCAATAAATTCGGAGATTTACATCTCACCGTGCCTCACACTTCGTTTTAAATTCAAATTTTGGGATACCATAACTTGGCAGTCAATCAGGAGATTTTTATGTCATATCCAAAATTTAGGGATCATCATCATCAGCCTATAATGTTCCCACTGCTGGGACACAGGCCTCCTCTCAGTGAGAGGGAGTGGGCCGTAATCCACCACGCGGGCCCAGTGCGGGTTGGTAGATGTCACATGTCTTCGAATTTTTGGTTCTAGGACATGCCGGTTTTCCTCACGATGTTTTCCTTCACCGTTTTGTGAGCAGTGGTGATGAAATAATTTACACAAAGTAAAGCGCCTGTCTGGGTTCGAACCTACGACCTACAACTCGTAAGTCGCGGCCGTTACCACTTGGCCACCACTGCTCACTGCTATCCAAAATTTAGGGATCATGCAAAAAACTAACTTGAAAAAAATAATAGGTATGAAAATCAAACATGCATTTGGGTTTAACGACCTAATATGTATTTAATTTTTAGCTCAGTAGTTTTCTTATACAAAGTGCAAATCACATTGGTATTTTTGAACAGAAATTAAATTTAACAGATATGTCCTTCACAGTGCACGCGGTGCGGTTGCGAAATTCACTTCCGCCTGACATTAGGGACTTCTAAACTGTTGCAGTTTTTAAAAGAAGAGTAAAAGAACACTATGTCTCCAATTCATCATAGTTGTGTCTATGTATTAATTTTTTTATTTATATGACAGCCTTTTGGGCACTATTCCTGTTGACAGCGATGCGGACGAATTTTTTGATGCCCTATGATTATTTTGCTAATTTTTCATATAAATATATAATATTATTATTTTAAATATTATCATAGATTATGTAAAATGATCATGTTATGGTTTAATTCAAGTAATTATCATTAGTAACTTGTATTTATTATTTTGATTACGTTATAATTATTAACATTCCAGTGATATTTATTTTAGAAGTATGTATGTTTATTTGTATGTATGTAAGTGTATTCTCAAGATATTTTGTTTAGTTTCAGTGAATTGTTTTTTTTTTGTATCCTTTACACTTTCAGATGCGCTCTACATCTCTCTATCTATTGTCCTATCACTGCGATAGGACAATAGATGCTGGAAAAGATTTCTTATGAAATAAGCATCACCTTTGTACCTATTTTTCTGTTGTGTTTTTTTCTTGTCTGTTTATATATTAGGTATGTAAGTAAAAAAAAAACATACAGAATAACCGTACTGTTCCAACTGTAGAACACCGTAGTAATTCTCACCTTAATTCAACGATAAACCACAGAACAGATAAACACGTGTTACCAACATGCGGAACACATAAATAATACGCTATATTCAACTTAATCCATGATAATGGTCCAACATATAAAATAATACAGGTTAAAATTATAACGTTGAACCCATAAAGGGGGATTAAAGGGACGAGCGTTGACGGAGAGTAACACCCGCTTGAATTACAACTGGGACCAATGTTATGTATGTTACAGTTTTGGTTGCATTATTGAAAACAGTTTTGGAAGCAATAATAAAGGGTTATCACTTAAATTTTGAGTTTTATGTTGTGGTATTGTGAGACTATTTATTTAAGGGTGTTTGTGAATACAGGGCAGTGTGATGCATAGAAAAGTCCGAATTAAAAAGAAAGTCTTGTGTGATATTTTAGTACCTAGCAATATTGTTATCAAAACATTTGACTTCATGTATTCTTGATTTTTTAATCTTTGGCGCCGACCTGACGATACCTAACTGTTAAACCTTAAAATACTAATCAACACTTTGTAAAAGTTTCTTCATTAAAAGTCACAAATGGTTTTAAGCAAAATATTTTACGCCAGTAAATTATAACCAATTTCGTTTGAAATAAAAATAATAATCACCAAGCTGAGAAATTATTAAACAAATACTAAAGTTAATATATCACGCGGCGCTTCAAAGCGTCGACGATGATATATTTGTATCGTGCGCACGCGCAAGTAAATGGGACCGAATAAATCAATCGGTAAGGCAAAGACTATAAATAAAATGTATGATTTTCAATTTTGGACTGATTCCTTTGTGTTGATTGAAAGTTCTGGGATCTGATATAAGATAGTCTTAGACAAATACGAGTACTACCATACTCTACTCAACACGCACAAATATTACTTTCACAATTAAGTTGTTATAGGTCTACCAGAATCTCGTGGCATAAAAAAAAAACATTGCGATTTTCATATGGCAATGTCAATCCATATGAAAATCACTTTTTTGTTTTAATGCCATCATGATTCTAGTGTGAGAGAGAGATGACGCTATACATGACCGATAGCACCATCCCTTTTAAGGACTGGAAACATAATTACATTAATACTGTCTTCATAATACGGCCCCTGGTAAGGCCTGAGAGTGGACTATAAATAAAACAGACATTTAGCAGTTGCTTGTATAATAGGAATGAGTTTTCTTTCATAAAGGCTCCTCCAAACAGGCGCGACACGACACGCGACACAAAGGCAACGTAAGTCGCGCAACGAGCGGTGCCTTTGTGTCGCGCGCGATTATATCGCGTGTCGCGCCTGTTTGTGGGAGCCTTAACGAGCCCTGTGCCCGATGGAATTTCTCATCGGCAAAAATTACGAACTTCCGTACAAACTTTAATCCCCTATGTATCAACTGAAGGGGATCTTTCCTTACTGCTTCGTTATTTAAGTACCCTTGTGTAAAACTTGATGTTTTTAGACCCAGCGGTTTAGGCTTTGCGTTTTCTGTCAATTAATGAATTTAGGATTTTTAGTAAGTATGTGCAGACGCCAGCACATCAAGCTACCCGAAACTGTCAAATTTTCCCAACCAACTAACCTTACCAACCAACCTTATGCTTTAGCAATAAAGTTGAAAATCTATTAAAGAAATTTGACAGATTGTAGTAGCTTGATGTGCTGGAGTCTGTACCTAGATATAATTATTATTATTTATTTATTATATTATTTTTTTATTTATATAATATAATATTTTTTTATTTATATTATTATTTATTTATTATATTACTTTGGATTTGAGAGCATTTAATAAGATAATGTGAAAAGGATTTGTTAACTTCATAATTATTCGTACCGAAAATGAAAACTAAGTAATTGTTAAACCAGCGGGGTAATTTCGTAACACACTATCAGTAGCAATGGGTTTCATTTTGACAATTCAACAACATTCATTGCATTATTTACGTTCTTGAGCAGACACCTTTCGAACATATCAAGCAATGGATTAGCAATATCCTTCAAATGAGGGTTTTCGTGAAAATTTACGACACCAGTTGGCACCACCGTGACAAGAGGTCTCCCAATACAAAATATATGATGACGTTCATCATTCGATTCATTCATTCGTTCATCATTCCGTTACGACTAAAGAAAATATAGACTCTTTGACAGATGCCTGGACCTCACGTGCCAGTGCTGCCACCTAGCGAACGTCATTTCAGAAAACCCTCATTGATTCAGATTGAGATGGATAATGTGTTATGCAATTAGGGTGCGTTCAACTTTTGATGTCCCTTCTACGTGATCTACTCTTTGCCAACCCAAATGCACGCCGTCCGTGCGACGAGGGGTCGGGATGCGCACGTTCATAACTTACAAATCGTAGCAACGCACAAATTAATTGCTACGAATTCGACGACTATACATCACAAATCAACATTCGTTACTCGCTGTACACAGCTTAACACTCCCCTGTTCACAGCGATACCAGCAATGTATTCCGAAACAGGAACACATTTTTCAAACTGTCGTATATATTTCAATCAGCAATAATAGAAAAGTAAATAAATCTTCGGAGGTGTCGATATTAAGGCTAAATGGGGGAGATATTAACTTTTATTAGTGAGTTCAAAAGCCGAGCGATAAATGTTAATTAGTAAAGATGCTTACACTCTCATTTACGGGTGTTGACAGTTTGCCAAAGACTAATTAATAGGAATTAGACAACCTATAGAGAAATGTTTAGAATGGATGGACTGTGCAGTTTGTAGGTATATTTGTCATTGTGGTGTTTGGGTGCAAAGAAAACGATAGAATAAATTAATTCAGGAACGAATTAAACATAAAATTTATAAAGGTTTTTATCTACTTTCATGTCGTAAAATTCTAATTATAAAATTTTAAACGAGTTTATATTGACATACTTTATAAACACAATACAGAAATAGAAAAAAAAATTCATTATAACACTATTTCTCGAACAAAATAATGTTACAGGTAAAGTAATATTTTTTTCATTACGATACAGGTTAACCAAGAAGTTAAATCACGAAGGAGATTTCATAACTTTTTTTAATCGAACTCGTTCCATAACGGGAGCGTGAAGTTATGTTGTGTAAATTTTACTTATCTGTGGTTGCGCTAAAGTGCGGTGAAGAGCTGGGTTTTTGGCGCCATTTTTACGTTTTGTCTGAATTTAGTGTTTTATTCTATTATTGCTTAAAAAATGTCTGATACCAGTGAATGTGAAGGAAATTTGACTCCGCCCGATATTTTAGAAGCAGCCGGTCGATTCTGTAAAAATTTCACCGTGAAAACTTAGGTGAAGTGAGTTTGTTTTTGCTAGGAATTGACACTATTGACAGCTCACTCCACGCTCACTTCACCTAAGTTTTCACGGTGAGATGGTTACAGAATCGCACTGCAGTACATATGGAATTTCATAATTGTAACATACAAAACTTCAATAATTATTATAAGCAGTAAAGTATGTCTTACTTTTTGAACTTTGATCTTTTATTTAGTAGATTCAATCTCAATGTATGAAAGTACCTAGATAAAAAGTTCTATAAAACTGCACATAATAAGGTATTAAACACTCGTGTGATACTATTACAAACCTCACTCCGCTCGGTTTGTAAACACACACTCGTGTTTAATACCCCTCATTATGCAACAGTTTTATAAAGTACTATTTTTACCGAATACCTTTTTTCAACATCGTAGTGTCGCATCAAAGGCGCGGTTATGCGATTACCTGAATACTTTTGACCACGTAAACTACAACCCGCAAGAGTTAACTTGAGACTTCGCTTGAATAACGTAAGCGTGCGGTACTAAGGCGTTGACGGCGAGAGCTGTAATACTGTGGGGGTCAGGGGGGGGCACTCGGATCTCAAGTTAACTCTTGTGGGATATAGTGTGTTTAATTTTAATATTTTTCCGTCCAAAATCTTCAGCTTAACTAGGACATAAATAAATAAATAAACATGCCAAGTTTTGAACCCGCTACCTGTAACCTTATAAGCATGTACAAGTAAACTTCCGAGATACCACGGCAAGACGGAAGTAAAATAAACGTCAAAAAAGATCGAAGAATAACCGAATATTATAGGCACTCGCTGACATTCGAATGAAGAATATTGGATTTCAAACATGAGTCAACTTTCCGTGTTTATTGAATAAATAATACTGAATTACTGATATACTTCTGAGGAAAATACATTTTAAAAGGTGTTAGAAGAGCAAATAAAATAATACAGGATGTAACTCTGCTCACTTTTCTCGATTTATTCCGGTCTGATCCCCTGAACCCCCCTCCACCCCCTCCTCAATCCCCCGCTAGTTCGTCTTCTGTTTTAATCTTTGTCTAATCCAGTTTAACTAGGTTACTCTTTTTAACAGGTAAGTACAGTAAAGAGAAGATAAACGTTTCATGATTTACAAATGTAATAATGTTTTTTTTTTAATGTCCCATGCGTGCTCGATGGGATTGAGGCCACGGCAATACCGGAATGTTTTACTTTGCCAAGTACTCTCTGGTACTCCGAGCTGTGTGCGAACTCGCATGTTTCATCATAGGTGTCGTTTTCGTGGTTTTCAAGGGTGCTAAAGCCGATAGTGAGGTCAAAATGAAAATCCAAGATGGCGGACGCGAAACGTTTCAACGGAGAAAATTAACTTTTTGGGCAAGTAACATTGAAGGCTGAATTGTATAGGTAATAGGAATTAATTGCATAGCAGCAGTATTCAGTAGTGGTGGCCCAGTGGTAACGACCGCGACTTATGAGTTGTACATTGTAAGTTTAAACCCAGACAGGCGCTTTACTTTTTGTAAATAATTTCATCACCACTGCTCTCAAAACTGTGAGGGAAATATCGTGAGGAAACCGGCATGTCCTAGAGTCCAAAATTCGATGACATGTGACATTTGTCAACCCGCACTGGGCCCGCGTGGTAAACTACGGCCAACTCCCGCTCACCGATAGGAGACCTGTGTTTCAGCTCTGTGAAGATGATAGGCTGATTATGTACCTAGGTCAGTTATACAATAAAATAATCACAGTTTGGCACGGTCAGACTGGTCCAGTTTGGTCCAGTTTGGTAAGATATTACAAATTAATTTTATTCGGCCATCTCCAATTAATTCAATAACAATAATGATTGTGCATGCTTTGGTTGCAACAGTAGATAGCTATTAGGTTATATTGATCCCAAATTTGGCAAAAGTGCAAATATGTATAATATAATCTAAATTACCTAGACATTTCAATAACTCTATCAGCTATCTGGCATCATGCACTAGATCATGTAAATATTTATTTTACACGAGTGCTACCCCTATTTATCTGAGATAGCGCGGCAGATCACATTTCACGTAGGTTTGCTGAAGAAATCCAATCTTAGCCCGCACAATGTGGGAAGTATCGGAGACCTCACAATAGTCTGCACACATCCCACAGCAGCTTTCAGCGTGTTCTATATTCAGTTTATTTTTATTTATTTAGCTGTGAGCTGCACTTTATTTTACCGTATTTGCACTGAGTTATCTATGAATGCACGGATAAAAGCTGAAGCTGCAGTTGTTTCTATTTGAATGTATGAATGTATGTATATGTACTTAATAATATGTAGCTGAATTTTTAATTTGATTTGTTGAACCTTATATAGGATAGGTACTCCCCTTTGCTTCCAAAGAGAACTAAATATTTACCCATACATGCACCTTGCTATGTAAATGCAAAGAGCATAAACCGGGACGCGTTATTGCGAAACGCTGTTTGTTTTAATGCGAACTCTGTCGCGATGTTATCGTTCTATAGTATAATTGAATTCTGCCCGCCTGTCCTGCCAGATGTCTTCGCTGCTGTCTCGCAGAGGTACGTTGCTATGAAATATTTGATAGGCGCCCGCTACTGGATATGAAACCGGTCGGAATGAATGTTCTTGTTTTGATCAAATTGATTTTTGTGGTTAACGGACGTATTAACTTTTCGAGATTTTTTAAAAGTGGATAGGAGGCCGCAATTATTTTTATAAATTCTTCCTTACAAGCTCATACCTACCTCATGCTAAGGCCTCCATCATTGCAAAATGGTTATTGATTGACATAGCTAGCTGCTTGCAATGTATGACTAATATATTCATATTTGGTTTCTTTCATCCTAGCTCCTCATTAAATTATTGTATGAATATCTTTTAAAATATTCTCTGAAACAAACGCTTTGAGAACTTTGTCTCAACATCCTACTTACAATGAATTCATATACACCTCTACCTACACGTCTTCACTTTAAACTTTTAAAACGTTCTTAGCTCGCATATTATGTAAATCGCATACCATGTTTAAACATAGCAACTCTAGATTCCTAAACATTCAAGCTCGATGTCTAAACATCCCGACACGGTATTCAGAGATTTTTATTTCTCACGTCACGTAGGTATTGTATGTGCAGAATATTATGATTTCCAATACTGCAGGGCAAAGTAAAGCCAGTCATGCATGAACAAAATGTGGATGTTGCTCATCTTGTTCGTTATAGTTTGAATTTAACCTTACAAAGGTTTTAACTTCACAGTGCTTTCTAAAAGTATGGAGCAAGAAAGTATACCTACCTCAGCTACCTCCCTACACATTAGTAAACTTAGGCTTTACCTTTACTTTAAAATAATAGTAAAGTTATCATTCTATAAAAGTAAAGGCTTGTTGATAATATTATAATATTCGTAAATAGTTGGCAGAATCATCCCAGCGCTGATTTGCTGGATTCGTTTTCTCCTCGTATCGTTATTTCTCCTAACAAAGTTCATTTTCGTTATTTATATGCATGTGTCTATGTATTGGTATGCATTATTTTTCTAGTTATGTATCCCTTAGGTTACACACCTGCCATGGTTTGCCTCTGCATTACCTTAGGGTAATGCAGAGGCAAACCATGTCAACTAGTCAACTAGTCAACCTTAGGGTTGACTAGTAGAAAATACTTCAGGCATTAAGTCCGCCTCTGTACAGTATTTTTTGTATTTGTGCATAAAATTTTAATAAACAAATAATATATACCTGCTAATAAAAACATAACCTACTTAAATAGGTAGGTACCTACCTACCTATTTATTTCTTGATTGGAGACGGCCAATTGAAGAGATGATGCCTTGTTAACACCTTATCGTGGATTCAATTCCCATACGAAGCAACTGTTTGTATGACCTTCAGATAGTTAGTTCTTGCTGGTTTAGTAGGGAACCCAAGTTAATAAAAACCATTGTTTCACTAAATCGCATGCTGATTCTGCAATAGTTTTACTTTACAAAATACTACAAAAGATAAAGCGTATAGAATTATAGGTTTATATATTAATATTTTTGTTTAATCCGCATTGATTACCTACTCAGCACTTTAGATAAAATTTTGCTGTTAAAAATTTTGCCGTGAAAGAACAACTAAACAATATGAATGCTCTTTCGAATTATTTTCAGCTAAATAATCCTTTGTAGTTTACAAAGGATTATTTTAACAACGATTTATGAATTTTATATTCGCAATACACTATACGTGCTATTAATGCATTTGCTTTTAACTTTTTTCAACAGTTATTTGAAAACTGCTTTTGTTTTTCATATATTCCTAATTGCCTTGTTTTTTTTTATTTCTGTTACTAAAATGCAAAATGGGAGATATAAAAAGGATGATTTGTGGCTTAGGTACGGATAGATATTTTTTTTAAATAAAGGCTTTCTTTTATCTTATGTCCCTGAAACAGAGTTTGATGTACAAAATAATCATAATCATAAATCTTTATTTATCTCAATATCATATTACAGGCACAATTTTAAATAGAGAAAGGTGTCTGCGATATGAGGACATTTTACTATACACAACAACGGTTACAGTTAAGATATTATATTATTATATTTTTTTTATTATATTATTATACGCCTATGATGTCCCACTGCATGGCAAAGCCTACCTTCCCTGCGATTGTGGGCCAATCCTTTAAGAAGGAGTTCAGCTCATCCCGCCATCTTTTTCTGGGCCTGCCGCGCAGTCGTTTCCTGCCATTTAGGATCCACTGCGTGGTGGCTTTTGCATATTGCTGCTCCAACATGCGATTGATGTGGCCAGCCCAGTTTCGCTTTATTCCAGCAGCTGTGCAGCCAGCGTCTGCTATTTGTGTTTGTGTTTAGTATACTTCGTTATTATACAGAGTTATTGGTAAAACATTAACAACCTCTTAAGAGGTCATTGTACTCATCGTTGTGAACAACTTTTAATATGGGAACATACCTGAAATCGCGAAAAAAAAAACTGCTGTTCCCTATGTTCGTAAGATAACTCGTCATAAAGTAGGGAACAGCTGATAGTTAAAATTTAAAGGGCATTGTCTAAACTTGGCCATTTTTAAACACGATGCTATGCAAAAAAGTAATTTACCATTATTTTAAATTATATTTTAGTAATTATCTGATGAAATAACTTTGTATCAATTAGCACTGTAAAAAATCTTTTTTTTTTAGTATCTGATTTGATCTAACATTCGTTTCACGAAAGAATTACCTTCGCCGTAATGTTGGAATCATTGCTTTTCATTGAAGAATTGTTTTACCTTCAATGAAAAGCAATGGTGCCAACATTACGGCGAAGGGAATTCTTTCGTGAAACGCACGGTTCCGACTTTGGATTTGGTTTCGGTGTTGCCAAACCAAAATTCGTTAAAACAACAAATTAAAATCGATTTAAAATACAATGCAATCTCTCCACTGTATTTAACATAGTTTTCGTTAAATTACATAAGTAAAAATGCTAATAAACGATTTAGGACATAAAAAATTATAAACTGACGTTTTATACATTATTTCTGGAGAACTTATAACATTTTGATCGATTTCGAATGGATCGATATAGAATTGCTTTTTTTTATGGCAACACGGTGCTTAAAAATATTGTGTCAATTTGTCAAAATGACAGTTAACATTCGCTTTGTTTCTTTGCATCGTGACTTCGTGAGTGTTGTTTTTGTGAGTTTTTTAACGACTACTTTGGTTTTTTGTTAAAATGGATTCCAATTCTTCCCTTCTTGACGACCCTCGCACTTCTATGGACCCCGAACCTTGTATTTACGTTGAACCTGGCACACCTACGGAATCGGATACGGATCAATTAAATGTTAAAAAAGTATCTAAATCTACATCTTGATACAAAACTAGGTTTATAGACTCATTCTTACTGATATGAGCTATTAAATCAATCACATACTATTAGCTGAACTGTTTGTTTACGAGTGGCCAAAGTCCTATAGAAAATGGACAATGCCCTTTGCAAATAAAAATTAAGCAAGAACAAATGACAGAAGTATTTTTTTTAATATGCAAATTATGTATATTAATCACTGATAAGTCCCTAAGTAAAATAAGAATAAAAAAATATTAGTTTCTATAATATTTATGCCTTGGGTAAATTCTCGGTAACCTGAGGTGGGGTAAGGTTATATCTGGAAAGATTAAGGGTCTATGCCCTAGATTCGGTAATTCAATCAGTGTCAGATCCAGGCCAACCTAGAATTCTCCAGTGAACATGGTACCTAATTAATGAAATCAATCCGCTTTACCTACTCCGAAATAATTATTTTGTCATATAGGTACTGTACCAAAAACATTATATAGGGTGTAAAAAGATACATCACGTAGCCGTCAATAACGCATTCTTGACTTATATCAAACCAAATAACATTGCATAAACATAATTGCTGAGTAACGACTTTTATTTTTGATGTCAACATTTTTTGTCTGCGGTAGTGCGCAACGTAACACACGCAAAACATTGTGCTTATGGGTGCATGCAATGGTACAGGGGTCGTGGAGTTATTTAAAGTTGTGTTATTACAAGATTAAAAACTTGTAAAAAAAAAACGTCAGTAAAAGTTGGAACTGTGACATTCAATCGTAACCAGAAGGTTCCCAGGTATGGTCCAGTATCTACAAAGAAATAATCACAGTGATGGGGTGTACAAGTGACTTTCGGCTTCGTTGAGTGTCTTTTTACACACGTTATGAGTCGTCTATCGTATTTTTATAACTAAACTGACCCCTACTAGCATCTTGGGGAAAGCAATAAGTAAAGTTAGGAATAACGAAGTCATGTACTCGACCGAGTTGATACGAGGCACATGTTCGAAAGGAGCAATGAATTTGATTATTCCTCATAAACCAATGAAAGTCGTTCGAAACAGTTCTACTAAGAGAAAAACGAATCTAGCTTTTGCTGCCTGATAAATTTCCTCTTCTGTGCAGAGTTTTCAACCTTCAAAATCCCGTGTGTTTTTTCGATAACACGTGTAGTATCCTCTCTTTTTGAAATTACAGTTAGAAAGCCGGCTGTCAATTTGGTTTATAATTTGTTCTTGTTTCATAAAGATAGGGCTGAAATTTCAGATCAATGCGAATCGATTTGGTCCAGTCAAGCTGGTATGTCGCTGCATTTTTTTGTTAAGCACTTCAAAAATGCAGAAAAGGATACTAATTCATGTGTTCATGACTGCCTTTAGGGCTGCTGTTCAGAATCCATCTGAAAACGAAGAAAATCGAAGAGACAGATATGCAGGACTCTGCATTATCACGGGACGTAGGTGTGAGAATGGAAAAAAAGCTTTACTTAATCATCTGTTCGTGGTTCTAGTTGTGTCCATTCGATTAATAAGGACTCCGCAATACATAAAATAGTTTTTAGATATTTTGGTCTCTGATTACCTCATAATCACACAACTTTACACATTTTTTTTAAATTGACACAAAATCAAGGGAAAGCGTATATTAAGTTATGCTTTAGTGTTTTTTTTTTAATCAAGCTTACCGTTAATTAATTAAAAAGTGTAGGCGTGGGAAGAATTTTTTACGTAGGCGATTTTTTTGTTGGTTGCAGACGTGGTCTTTAATGTTGCTTATGGTAAAATCATCGATATAAATAATGTCTTCCATATGAACAAAGCATAATTATAGATATTTTGACATTCAGCTCCCTAACACTAGTCAAAATATCGGAGAGTAAAGGACTACCTTTACTCTCCCCAATATGTGTACAATAATACATTATTTATATCTCCCACAAACTGCAAAAAACCAACAAAACATAACTCTTTCAGGAATATACGAGTACACTTACATAAATGTTTGGCGTCAAGCGAAGTCCTTCAAAGCAAAATTCCTGTGTAGCAATTTAAACTTAGCACGAGTTGCGAGTCACTCCCGGGGAACTTAAATCGATTCGTTTATCGATGGCTCACAACCGATTACCCTTATATTGCTGTTTTATTAGCCTATCTAAGATGATTCGCTTCTAATACAAGTATGTAAGTTTCGCTAGACTGTGAAAGTGAGTTTGGATTAAAAGACTTTCTTGCTACCTATTTCAGAAAGGTGAAATTGGGCAGAATTTTCGTTGGTGTGAGGTAATCAAATTGAAGAACCTTTCGTAGAGACTAAACTGAATAAGGCTATGTATTAAAGCATACTTGTGTGATTTCTTGAGCTGCACTGCTGCTGCTGCTGGGTAAGCTCACTCCATCGTAGACTTTGCCTCTGTCACCTCTGACCTAGACTAGAGTCAAGAGCAAATCTATTACAAATAAAAATTAAAAAAAGATTTCTTGAGCTGCACTCTAATTGCGTAACATAAAATCAATCACAATCTGAATCATTTTGAAGTAAATTGCAGATCTATTGCTACATATTTTAGAAAAAAATCGGTTGTCTGTAAAGTCGGTTTACTGACGATAGTTGAACGTGACAACGTCATAAGAAAATACTGATGGAATAGTTGCATTGCATTTGTTAATATTCGCTTGCACTTCAAGCCGCCATGGAACGCTACAGAGCAAGGCCGCGAGGTAACGCTACATGAATCATGTTTTTTTCGTGAGTGCAGCCAGCTTCATCGATTTATTAGACGTTGTCACGTCAAAATGGTCAACAACGTAAATAACAATGAATGTTGTTGAACTGTCAAAAATGAAAGCCACTGTTAGTGTGTTACGCACTTACTCCCCTGGTAGGAACCAATCAATGCTGAAATTGCTATATAGCTTGCGATTAATTTCAATAAACAAGATTGACAAGATCGAAAGCTCGAATTAATGGATAGATAGAAAGATGGATAAACGCCAAAAAGAAAAAGAAAATATTAACGTAAACAAATGTACCTGTACAACGATACAATAGACGGTCTGTTTTCCAAAATCAATGACAGGACTGACAACCATTAAAAAAAATCGAAACCAAATTAGTCTCTACACCGTATTACTTTTTACGCAGAAGATGTAAGAATATTGTTTGGACAGGACTATTTTTCATTTAACAATACAATACTACATTTTCTGTGAAGCTATTCTCAGACTAGACGCTTATTTATCCTTATTTCGTCTGATCGTATCAGACAGACATGCCTGATTGACATCAAGTTGATTTACTCTCGATCGAACTTGTATAGCATGTCTGAAGTGGTCTTTACGTATACATACTTGACTCGACTGATATGTACTTGTAAATACATATTAAATAAAATTACCTTTTTTATAGATGTAAGAAGAATAAATGTACCTATACTTTGCGAGGTGTGATTCGACTGAGATATTTACAGCTCGACCTTTGTATTAAATTTTTCTAGCAATCAATAAATAAACGAGCTTTCAAATGCTGATGATATCTAAACGTTCATCTGTTCATAATATTATGATATGCTTAACTTCATATTACCGGGTCGCTTGTTTCATTTTGCCTGATTTTCTTCAACTTATACATACGAGTATTTTTGTAGAGTAGCTGCTGTATGGGTAACAATGATGCTTATGATCACAAATTGACGATTCTGTTCACTAACTAGTCGACCACCTAGTATTATTAATCCCAAACTAAATCATATTCAAGTAAAATTTCACGTACAATTTCACATTATTTTAGGCGTTGACCGGAACAAACGGCGATTTGAATAAAAGCGTCCGCCGTATGGTAATGGTAACCGGACGGAGGACGGCCGGACCGCTAGGGTTGTCAAGCAGAAATGTAATATACCAGGCTATTTGAATACTGTAAGTAAATGGTAGAATTAGGCAGTGATTGTCTTGAAAATTGACGGTAAATAGAAGATTTATTCTTATTTAGTCATGCTTCATTTTATAACATGATAAGATTTGCGCCGTAAACCAATGCAAAATAAGTTGATTCAATTCAAGAGTCATAAACAACTCCATTCCTTCTTTCCCAAATTCGTACACGCGTCTGGGTGACTTAAGTCAAGTGAAACAGCACATTAATGATCAATGTTGACGTAAAAAGAACCAACAATGTTATTCTTATCTCATTTTTATACAGAGCGGAGGTGTGTTTTTGCATGCTTCACTGTATTGTTCGCAGCGCTTCGTCTTGACTTTTTATTTGGTCTGAGGTTATAAGGTATAAACTAGAATGAATGTAATGAGTTTGGTCAAACTATAGGAATTCATTCTGTTTTATGCCCTACATTACCGAGATAAGAGTAACGTTACAATGATTTAATAATGGTTTTACGTCGATCGTGAATGTCCTACCTGCTTTACTTAGGCAAGTACATTGAAGATTAACCTAATTTTCCCTTTACCGACATCATTTTTAAAACCTCATTATCTACTTGTGAAATTTGTACAAACCGCGAGTGACCAACATTCACACTACCCTAATACCAAAGATTGGGCAGCCCTACACAACCGGATCGTCAAACATAAACGGCGCTCGCGTCCGGTTCGCACTGTCCGATCCGGTCTATTATACTGTGTTAAGTGCCTTTAACGATGTTTTTTGAGAGGTAAAAACAATATTGGTCCGTTGTCACGTTCTTTGCCCATTGAGAGCCGCATTACAAAAAAGAATTGCGTTTAATGTTCGTTTAAAATGGGTTAATGTTTGTAACTGTCAACATATTCAAAGATATGCGTTTTAGGTATGCCTTGTTCTGAAACGTGTAGCCGGGGCTTCATTGGGGAAAAAAACCAAATGATTTTCCTAATGAAGGTACCCAAAATGACGTTGTTGTCTACAATATCAGATTAATTCATCATCTGCCTAGCCTTTTGTCAACTATATTGGGGTCAGCATCCAGACTAACCAGATGCAGCTGAATACCAATATTTTACATGGAGCGACTGCCTACGTGACCTCCACAATCCAGTTACTGGGTAATACGGTACCCCTTGGTAAGACTGGTTATCAGACTTTCGGGCTTCTGAACTCCTGTAACGATTTTCAAAGATGCACGAATGACAACCGGAACCAGTGGCTTTACGTGCTTTCCGAGGCACGGAGGGGTCTTAGTATGTAAAAATAGTCACCCATCCACGGACGAACCGCGGCAAGCGAAGCTTAACCTTATCGATCGACCCATGCGGCTGTTATTACTTAGCCACAAGCCCCTGCATCAGACTAACTAATTATTGATGTTGAGCAAATATTTAGGATAAATATTAGGTGTACAAATAAGTTTCCGCCGTTTAACGAAAGATGTCCTCACTAAGAGGTTACCGTAAAAATCGTCAGATGTAACATGTGATATCGTGAGTTTGGACATCTAGTAACAATATACACTTAGAATATTTTTTTTTGTGCAAAAATGTCAAGGTTTGTACCGAATAAGCGTCATTTGCGGGAACTGGTATTACTTCTTTAATTTGAAGAAAACTGCAGCCGAGGCCCATCGATTACTTGTAGAGGCTTATGGTGAAGCTGCTTTGAGCGAGAGAAGTTGTCGTGAGTGGTTTTAAAAGTTTAAAAACTGTGATTTTGATATGGAAGACAAAGGAATGAAAAATGGAAGATTCGCGCCAAACGCAAGAAGAACTCGCACCTACATTACAAGTAATAAAAAATAATAAAATACCTTTGAATAAAACATAATGTACTGTGCTTTCAGAATAAACCTCTATTTTTTTTGTAAAAAACGGCGGAAACTTATTTGTACACCTAATAAATAAATATCGATACTTAGCCCATAAGTAGATAAGATTGTCAATAATTTTGTTTGAGTAACAAAGCAATAATCGAAAAATTATCAGACTATCAAGTATTATTTACATCATAATCTAAATTAGATCCGACTATACCCCTCAATATGCTTAACAAAGGATAGCAATACGCCATTTCGTTATGAGTTACAAGGGTCGAGTGCGCCAAAACTACGCATCGATTCCGCGTACTACGAGTACGGTACGGACTGGCATTTCGCAAACGGATTTATGCCTGAATCCATAAACGGACACACAGACATTGGGATATAAAAAAAACGTGAGCAAACTGGAATACTTAAAAAGGATAAACAATGAACACGTTTACCCATGTCATATTTGCAATTTTTTTGGTGTACCTAAATTTTCCTGAATTTGTATCTACACAGATTTTCTCCTTTGTGTAGGCATAAACAACACTTCTTATGAAACGCACAAAGAAACAGATAGGTCTTACTAATTAATGTGTTAGCATATGTATTCAATGTCTGGAGTATATTGTGAGATGAGCGTACGACTGTCGTATAGTCGTATACTGTATATTACTATCGTTTTTGTCTTAACTCATGTAATTGGTCTTGATAAATAATTATAACATAAACAAATAGAGAACGTATACCTGGGTGAATATGCATTATATATTCATCATATTTCGCCACCTCGCTTAAAATAATATTACATATTATTAGACTTAAAAACGAATTATCACGATCTACACAAAGTTATAGATGAATGTGAATGTTCCGAAGAAATAATACATAATATTCTAACTACTAATAACACAAATAAACCACATAAAATATACCTTTTCAAGATCAATATAAAAAGCATCATTTATACCAGGCTGCCATATCTTCACAGAGGTGTCATACGATTCACTTAATCTAATTACAAACAGATCGATGCGTCCGTGTGTCTCCCAGTAGTCAGGTCTGGCAGGAAGCCACGCTTCTCGTTTATATATCATCGTGTTTTGACGCCGAGCAGCCTGATGACACAGTATCGGTGAAATTGGAAAAATACGTACATTGCTTCCAGTTTCCATTTTGTAGTTTTCAACAGATACAATGGTGGCGGCCATTGAAAAAGTAGTTCGGCAGTGGACTATAATTTCACTCCAATAACCTTATCGAAAGTCTTAGTGAAACCTTTCACTAAGACTAATTATAAAACGGATATCTATAAAATGAAATTATCTAGGGCAACTTTGGATAATGTTGAGCTACTTAAAACTTCTCAAAAATAAAAAAGTTTTTTAGTTGATATTTTTAATCTACTTTTGACTGTTGATCGTGATAATATTTTCTGTTGTTAAATCTTATATCGATCTTCTGAAGTTATGAAGAAGGCTTTAAGGCTCCTTCAAACAGGCGCGACACGACACGCGACACAAAGGCACCGCAAGTCGCGCAACGAGCGGTGCCTTTGTGTCGTGCGCGATTATATCGCGTGTCGCGCCTGTTTGTAGGAGCCTTTACTTGTCCTAATAAAAGCTTATTGAATTAAAAATAAATATTCACTAGGTTTCTTGTGATGATACTAGATAACGTTAATATAGTACACCGACCCCAAATAAATAGGGATTAGAGCAGAAGATTGGTGATGAATGATGACCATTTAGTAAAAGGATCTTATTTAGAGAACAAATTAATATTATGAGCAATGCTTTTTAAGTTTTATTAAAAAATACCTATTGCTAATAATTTTTAGTGCTTACTTATTTGTTAAATACTTACGATTTCAATTCCGACGTTTTCACAATACAAGCCAACTATTAAAGTAAAGGAGCTAGGAAAGTTTCGAAGACATATGACTTAACCTTTGGAGTCTTCTTCCAAAAAAAGAAAATATTAATTGAAATCATCATTCTCTTCAAAGTAAGAGTGAACAGGCTTCTTCTGGGTGAGCTCACTCCATCGTAGACTTTGTCTGTGTCATCTCTGACCTAGAGAGTCAAGAGCAAACCCATTTCAAATAAAAAAAAAACATCATTATCGGCGTAGCCTTTTCTTCAACTACGTTGGGGTCGGCTTCCAGTCTAACCAGATGTAAGTGATTTTACATGGAGCAACTGCCTATCGGACCTCCACAACCCAGTAACTGAGTAACGACACCTCTTCGTAAGACTAGTTTTCGGGCTTCTGACTACAGCTACGTAACGACTGTCAAAGATCTACAAATGACACCCAAGAGCAACGGTTTAACGTGCTTTCTGTGTGCTCATGGCGGGCTCTCGGCATGTAACGGATGGTTACCCATCCACGAAACGACCGCGGCAAACGTTGCTTAACCTTTAAGATCGACCCCTGCGGCTGTTATTATTTAGCCACGATCAATATCAATTGAAATGCAACAGATTAAAATACATAATATGTAAAAAAATATTATATTTGTAATAGATGTAGGTAGGCAGAGATCCTTATTTTTTCTGGTAGAATGGATCTAACTTAGTAAGTACTAGTAACAGACGCAATGCCAAGTCTAGACACAGATTTCTTGAACTCGATTCAAGAAAAAGCGATTTATATAAATAGAATTGTCGCAAACTTAGCTCCATAATAAAAAGATAAGTCTAAATTACTTATATTAAAATTTCCGGAAGTGTCACTTATTAAAAAGGCACTTAATTCAAACGCTTTAAAAGTAAACTTTTACTAACTAAAACAAAACTTAAGTGACTTTAATACATTACGCTAATGATACTGCAGCACAAACTAAATATAACTTTTGTATGCACTTAGCGCGTCTATCTTTTACCGGTATATTGGCCAGTGAATAGACGTTAAGGAGGCACAGACGCCAGCACATCAAGCTACCCGGAACTGTCAAATTTTCCCAATCAACTTTGAACCTTATGCTTTAGCGATAAAGTTGAAAATCTAATAAAGAAATTTGACAGATTGTAGTAGCTTGATTTGCTGGCGTCTATACAGGCTCTTCATCATTTGCATTAACATCAACACTGGTTCTACGAATTCGCCGTATTTCGGAGTTTATGCTTAAGTATCAGATTTAGTTAGCAATGTTTCGGTTCGGTTCGGTTTAGTTTTGCAAATTTCCTGTCAATGGCAGGTTGTATGTTGATTAAAATATGATTCGTGACCGAACCAAATATGGCTTTACAGAATTATAATCATTAGGATCAGCAATACAGCTTCTTGTTAGAATTAGCCTCAAATGTCATGATTTCATGAAATCGTCAATCAACTGGGTAATATGAACTAAGAGAGTTGTATTGATGATTTTTATGATTATAATTCTTTAAATAAAAATGTTTAATACGGTTGCGAATCACATTTAAATCAACATACAAACTGATACTGACCTGGAAATTGTACAAAAACGTTAGAAAAAGAAAGGTATTTCATGGGCTAACCTGATGCTTTCGCCTTAATTAAATCTGATACTTTAGCGTAAACTCCGAACTACCAGTGTTGATATTAATGCGAATGATGAAAAGGCTTGTACTTGTACCTCAAAGGATGACAGTTAATTGAAATCGCGAAAAAAAACACACTGTTCCCTACATTTATGTTCGTATAACTCGTCAAAATGTAGGGAATAGCTGATTTTTTTTTCGCTATTTCAGGTTTGGTCTCTTGGTAAAAGTGGTTCATAATGACCTCTTAAGAGGTTCTTAATGTTTTAACAATAACCCTGTATACATCACCACTGCTCTCAAAACGGTGAAGAAAAACATGGTGAGAAAACCGGTAGGTATGTCCTAGAACCAAAAATTCAAAGACATGTGTCTTCTACCATCGCGCACTGGGTCCACGTTGTAGATTACAGCCCACTCCCTGTCGAGCAGAGGAGGCCTGTGTCCTAGCAGTGGGAACATTATAAGATGATTATGCTTTATCTAAATAAGTATTTATTCACAAGTTGTTCAATTATTAAAAAGTTTGTAAACGTAGAGAAAACTTCGTCTTTACAGAACATCGGTAGTACAGTCTCCAGACTATTTCAATGTTTGAGGTAAATAAGTATATTCCCTAGCGACCAATCATCGAGCGGTCCTAAAAGACCCTTATTCTGCGGCAGACTTTTACGGGCTGATATAATGAACTACGACCCTTACACTCTGACCGGTCTTTAATTTCAGTATAATATCGCTCCATTTAATACGAAGGCTTATAGCAAAAAACTACACCGACGTAAGTACGAAATATTAAAGTGTTGAAATGAGCCGTAACATATTAAAGTCGTTACAGGACAACGGCTCAATAATAAATAACGAGGAAAGTTACCTCCCTAACCATCCGGTTACGTTAGGGCTGGCACCTGAACTGAGAAAATATTGCGGGGGCAGAGTGATATATTTTTGGAACACTTTTCCGGGACAGGTGAAAAGGTAAGGTTTAATGTCATAATAATAACAGCGATTGAGTTATGTCCTTATTCTTTTGCCTGGCTCTTTTACACTAGAAACTGAAGTTCTAAGATTCCTCCTTGAAGCTTTACTTTAAAGATTTTATTCTCAAAAACAATGTGAAAACTATTCGGAGCAGTTTCTCAGAAATTAAAATTTTCTTTGTACGCCAAGTCTGGTATTCTAGGCTGTGCGCATAGGTATTCTATATTCTCCAGCTTGATGATCAATTGTTTAATTACACTACGAGGAACCATCTCATTGGGGGGGTTTAACACATGATAGTGCGATTGCCACACTGAAGGAACATCTGGGTCAAGGCCTCTAAAATAATTTTTGGTATTAAAAAGAGCTTGGATTTCTACCTCGGTGCTCAAGTGGTCGCTGCCGCTACCGCTAAGCATGAGGTCCCAGGTCCAATTCCCTAATCGGACAAAGTGATATTTTCTCAGTAGCTACCCGGAGACTTTATTTGTGGCCGGATAAAGGGAATAGGCACGCTACCTATTACAAAGGACTGAAATATAACTGGCGAAATAATATGTTTACTAACCTGCATTTGCGATTTATTTGCCAAAAATGTAAACAAATATGAGTTTAGGGAAAAATAACTTTAATTCCTACACAATAAAGTTCAGTTTACGCTACAACTATAATTATTGAAATCAACTTAATTACCATTAAAATAAAGTTGATACTTATTTGTTTAACTTGAAATAACATCAATTTGGAACATTAGTTTGAATGGACTATAGGTAAACATATTCCTGACCTTTCAGGAATTACAGGCATGATGTCATGTTGGATTTCTGCGGAAAAAACAGCGATTGCCCAAATTTTATATTTCGACATTCGCCAGCCCTACAAAGCGCGTACAATGTACAGTGATATGCACTTTCGCCTTCATTACCCGCGGGCAAAGTGTTTGCAATTAACGCTCAAACTTTCCGGGTCACAGGTGAAACTGGGCCCATTAGTGGCTGACTTTAAACGTTTTAGGAATCATTAGCTGCTGCTAAACATCGATGGAGGCGGTTTTGATTTTATTGGGTAGGAACTATAGACTACGAGAGCTGCTATGGATGTTTTGGTTTTAGTTGGGCGATTTTGAGTTCTGAAAGGGCCTTTCCCTTTCCGCTGCTGATTGCAGCAAGTGTTTTTATACATACCTACAGGGTGCACGGGCGTCAGTGCAGGGCAAAGTGTTGTTCTCATACAGATTGGCGATTTCAGACTTAAGTCCTTCTTCTTCTCAATTTATAATCGCAAAAGTTTGTGAGGATGCATGAATAGATGGATGTTTGTTACTCTATTACGCAAAAACTATTGAACGGATTTTGAAGAAATTTTACAGTAATATATAGCTTATACATCAGAATAACACATAGAATACTTTTTATCCCGATATTCCCACGGGCCCCACGGTTTCACCCACATAAGTGTGGACACTTATGTGGGTGAAACCGTGGGGCCCAGCTAGTTAACTATAAGTCCAGGTTTCCTCACGATGTTTTTCCATCATTGACGTCAGTGATGTCCAAGATAAACACAGAAAGTGAATATGGATTAAAAAGTCACATTGATACTTGCCCAGATTTGAACCCACTACCTCGTGCAGTAGAGGTGAGACCTTAACCACTGTACCATTACGGCATGGTCAAGAAGGTGACGAGGAGTTATAAAAATTACAGCAATTTATGTCAACAGAGTAGAAAGAAATATTGTTTTTCTGCACAAATACGACGTACATTATAAAATGAATATTAAATAATAGGTACAAAGCAATTTTTAGATGTTAATTAAACTACCTTTGTCACCATCATCATCTGCCTAGCCTTTTCCCAACTATGTTGAGGTCGGCTTCCAGTCTAACCAGATGAAGCTGAATACTAGTATTTTACATGGAGCGACTGCCTATCTGACCTCCATAACCCAGTGACTGGGTAATACGATACCCCTTAGTAAGACTGGTTGTCAGACTTTCGGGCTTCTGACCACCCGGGCGCCCGGAACGACTGTCAAAGATCCTGCACGAATGACAGCCGGGACCATTTCCGAGGCACGAGGGATCTTGGTAACAAAAATCAATAATAAACCATGAATGAATGAATGATATTAATAAACTTAAATGTGCATAAAGATGGACACCCATCTACGGACCAACCGCGGTAAGTGTAGCTCAACTTGATCTTTCGAATCGTGCGGCTATTATTTCTTAGCCATAAGCCTCTCAAACTACCTGTGTCACCAAACTACCTTTATTACCAAATTATTTAATTGAAAGCCAATTGAATATTGTGATTTGTTGATTGATTATTGAAAATTGAGAGCAATACATTTTTACGAATGTTTCAAGTGGCCTACCTATATCTTGAAGTGACCATTTTAAGTGCGCATACACACGGCAAAGCGACTGGCGGACTGCTGACTGTCGACGAGTGTCGACGACCGCAGTCAACATGTGTTGGCGGCAATATAAGCACTTAGGGTTAAGAATGGTGATGATGACTACTATATTTTATCTCGACAATTTAAGGCTCCTAGAGACAGGCGCGACACGCGATATAATCGCGCGCGACACAAAGGCATCGCTCGTTGCGCAACTTGCGGTGCCTTCGTGTCGCGCGCGATTTTATCACGTGTCGCGCCTGTTAATGGAGCCTTTACCCATACTTACCTGAGCTGTTTTGTAATCATAATAGTTAATCGCAATTTTCGGTGTTGACTTAAAGTACCAATACTTACAAATTCTGCAGTCAAACGGACTAATGTAAACGATCTATAATGAGTTCTAAATCATGATAGAAATCTCTGAAATCTGGTACAACCAGTTGTTTACCTAGTTTTCTGGTTCACTTTCACTTCACAACGCAATAACTTGAAGTAACTAAGTAAACAACATACCTTTCTTAAGTTGATGTCTTTACAAAGTGAACAGATTAAGCAGTAGAATGTGATGAGTTTTGGCTTGAGCTTAAAATATATTTGGTACCGGTAATACTGGTAGATTCATTATAGGCATAAGTATCAGCATTGATTTTAAATAGGTCGAAGGTGCTTTTTACAACCTATTAATCTTATATTTATTTTATTACAGGCATTGAGGGGTGGCTAAATAAGAGGTAACAAGAGCACGGGACGATCAAAAGTTAAGCTTAGCTTGTCAAGTTTGGTCCGTGGATGGGTGAACATTGCATTACATATCATGCTAACTCATGACATGGTTAGCCCCAAAGTAGTTGGGTAAAGGTTAGGAAGATGATTCTTAGTATTGAGAGCATAGGTTCCTACTTACGTATGGTCACAACTCTCAATGTTTTGTCAATACATTTTTCCATATCGATCGACCCACCTCATAAAATATATCACAACGCATGTAAACAGTTACTTGAGGGTTATACTGGGGGAATGAGCAGCTAATAATCCGGTCCCAGATCACCGTCAGAAAAATAACAATCCATAATATTTGACGTACGAAAACACCAAAATTTTCACAATCAAAATCAACATTTAAAAGTATAACAGAAATCTTGTACTGGCACTTCAGTACAAAAATACTCGATGGAATACCCGATAACAAAGCACTGCGGGAAAACTTATTCAATTTGAGTGAAGAGACAACTGTTCTTCGGTTTGAAAGGCACTGTGTACCATTCACCTAGTAGTTTGTTTTTTTCATTTTATCTGTTCCTGAACAATACTTTCATTCAATCCGCTTCCCGACATTAGACATGCAAGGCACGTTCTGCTCTGCTACCAAGTTTTGGGGCCGTGATTTGTGAATGAGAGGAAGCGGAAGCGGTTTTCTGACACGTCTTCGAGATGATGCTGCGACTAACTTTACTCAAATAGTCAGCTTTTGCTTAGGAAATTTACTTTTATACGGATGGGGTAAGTTATTCTAGGACTAATTTTGTACTTTATCCAAATATCTTCTGTTATTCGAACATGTTTAGATAGACCTAAGTCTACTCAGTCTGTCGTATGCTTTTATGCATTCATTAGCTTACAACAGACAAATTAAAGTATTTGGTACACATCCCGTTTTTGCAAATCAGATAGGTATTCATTCACATACTGCGATTATTAACAGGCTTTTCCTTAAAATACCCTCTGTATTATCTGTTTATCAGACACTGTGTCACAGACCATAGATTGAAAACTGAAAACCAACTTTAATGATGTCTTTCAATTATTTGGCGCTATCTATTGGCACTTCCCCTCTATGTGGTGCTCCTAATTGCTCAATCCAATAAATCGTCGGAAATCAAATATTAGCGCATAGAGACACGAACTGAGCCCGCTAATCTGCTAAGCTGTGGTTCGCGCCATAACTCTAACATGTGAACACCGTGCAATTCTATTGGCACGTTCAAATGAACCACCGTACAAGCGTAGCAGTGTTTGTCTTCATACTTTGTCGCTTGAAACTCATACATTATTGATGGCCAAATGTTCAGTAGGAGTTGATGCCGCCTACATGATCGTTTGATTATTTCATAGGATCTCAACTTACCAGAATTACGATCGAACGTATGAATAGAATTTATTCTTTGTGTAGGGAGCTTTTTTTCCGGAAAAATATTTTATTTAAACTCACACACTGTTGCCTAATGAGATGTAGGTACTTTACATAAGTAAAGTCGAGGACTTGCAATTTATTGCAGAAGCTCCTGAATAGAGATTTATAAAGCACATTAAATGTTAAACCCAATTAAATTGGGATAAGAGCAAGAGAACGATGATGATGGCCCCATTTACAACACATTAAATACGTAAGTAGGTCTACCAGTCCACCGTGGTCTACTTTTTAAATTCCCCTTCCAAATTTAAGTAAATTTTACCTTCTAATTTACAGAAAGACCTTGGCCAGCTAAAAACGAAAATGCTGATTAAATCCAACCATAGTTGTGTTAGTCCAACAATTAATCACAGCCGTTAATTTTATTAACAACACGTGGTATGTGGTTGTTTGTCAAGTGGGTATTTCGTCCATTTGTCAATTGCCACCGTCGAGACCTCCCGTCGGGACCAAACGGCTCTGAAATCGTATTAATTTGATTATATCATGCGGTAGTACCTACCAGTGTTTTATAAATTATTTATCAGTGGATAATGGTTTTCTGTGCTAGTTTTGTTTGTTCCCTTATTATTCAGGATAAGCATTAAGTATATGCAAAACAGATAGTCTAAGAGGTGACGGGATTTTTCATAACGATCATGGATACGGTTAGATTTACCACTGAGAGCCAGCAGACCAACTCGCTTCACCTGTGGAGGCACCATACTTCGAATAGGACTAACACTGAGTATTTCTCTTATCGTTTTTTTCGCAACAATACAGAACTGCAACCATTGTGACTTGCGTGCTTCATAGCTCTGAAATCTAACCACTGAGAGCCGACAGATCAACTTGTTTCATCTGCGGAGACGCTATACTTTGAATATGTACTAAAACTAACCATTTCTCTGATTGTGTTTTTTTCGCAACAATGAAGCCTCTTATAAGCGCTATAACTCGAAGTAGCAACCACTGAGAGCAGGCAGACCGACATCATTCACATTAGGGGACTACTCCACAAACTATCTTAGCAAACCTAATTTGAAAACTTTATACTTAAGTTCTCAACGTTATACAATGGCGACATTAATTTAACACACGAGTGTCCTAGTGACCAGAAATCATAAGAACTATAAAAACATTTATAATAATTCGTTATTTCAAAACTACCGCCTGCGCCGCGCCTCGGCCGCTCGCCGACATAAGGCTCTCTTTCCTTCAATTTGCCTTCTCTTTGCGTGTTATTGTTTCAATTTCATTGATGCAATGTTATGACCTGTGACCCCGGCAAATGACCCCTGCGTTATGGTTTCTTTAAGTAAGGACGCTCCAAGATACCATTTTAGAAAATTGTAAATAAATAATAACGTTTAATGAAATTAAAATATGTTCATAAAACGAAAACGCGAAACCGTATGTTACGTGTGATAAATTAATGTCGCCATTAAAGCGCCACGCTGTATTGCAGCCAAATTCCACAAATGACGAATCAGAATGGATTTTTTGACCTTTATTGGGTCTTATTTTAAAGTTAAGATGGTTAATCAATACCAAATTCTTAAAGGTAACTTTCCGAATTAGCTCAAAGGCTCTGAGTTTTGGTTCGTCGACTTCCTCCCTTCGCTATTATAACTCTGTTCATCAAAGAAAGCACAGCTTGCGAAACAACTCCAGATCATCGATCTTCATTTAAAAACTCTCCGACTCAAACTTTTTCTTGGATAACTTTCTATAAGGTTTTTAAAACTAATTCAAAAATCCTCACCTAAGATTTAGGACCCGTCGGGATTGGTAAAGTGCATAAGATTGAAAGCCGTACTTCTTATCTTCAAGCTCGTTTCTCTTTAGCTAAGCAGGGTTTTAAACAATGCATGTTTTTCTAGACAAAGGCTGTAGCTTCTTTTCCTGTGTCAACTCTGAAAGGATTTTCTTTGAACTTTTGGTCGTTTGTCCGCCTCATATATTAACTAGGTACTGCTTGCAATTGCTATTAGTTGTTACCTCCACAAATATTGATATGACCACAAGTATTTATAAGAGCATTGGTAGCTGGTAGCCCATGCAGTGGTAACGGCCGCGGCTTACATGTTGTAGGTACCATGTACCCCGACAGGCGCTTTACTTTGTGTAAATTATTTCATCACCACTGCTCTCAAAACGGTGAAGGTTTATATGGTGTACATAATACGGAGTATTCTATTCTTTTCTAAGGAAAACATCGTGAGAAAACCGCCATGTCCTAGAACCGAAAATTCGAAGACATGTGACATTTTACCGACCCGCACTGGGCCCGCGTGGTGGATTACGGCCCACTCCCTCTCATCAAGAGGAGGCCGTGTCCTAGCAGTGGGAACATTGTAAACACAAATATTAATCAAATTGTTATATTGGAACTGTAATCATTCAACAAACAACTTGACACAGATAAGTACGTAATCAGCAGAAATGCTTAATAAATAAATCAAAAGCGAACTCAGCAACACCATCAATTAAAAACATTACAAGCTTCACCAAAGATAGCACTTAATTCTTGTCAGCAAGTTTATTTTGTACGCATTTTGAACAACTTCTTCACTAAGATCTGCGTCACCCATACTAATTAATTTTAGCTCGAGTAACATTTTCGCAATCGCCATCTCGAACATTATGAATAGATTACACGGGCGGACAAACAGAGTCGTTCAACTAAAATATAAGTGAAAAGAAAATGGCACAATAAGTACCGGACTGGCCGTCATCCAAGCCTAATGACGCATTTAAAGCTAGATTTATATTTCATTTGGGCGTTCTCATCTTGTTCTTGTAAGAAAAAATATAAGTAATCATACTATGTGCGTTGCTTGCCACAAGGAACGAAAAGTCCACTGCTGAAAATTAGCTCACTGATCATGAATATCAGCGTCAGGTATATTTGCCTTACACATGCTGAGCTGGACTCCCATTTGGTGCAACTTTGAGACGCACACCGCACAGTGTATTTTTCGTTATTGATTTGATTTTAAGTATTCGTTACAGTGTCACTTTTACTTCGATATGTATGTTTTTCCTTTTGTTTTTATATCGGCACATTGTTTTTATATTATGTTCATGTAGGTAATTGGTTATCATCTCATATTGTACTTTTGTGTGTTGTGCTGTCTTTATAAATGGTTTATCTATCTATCTATCTTTCATTGGGTAGAAATATTATCAACCAACGAAATATTGTTGGTGCTCTAACATAACATCACGCCTGTGAACTGTTATACCCAGGCATTAAGTAGTATAGGTACACCTATGAACGTGGTATACCTACCATACCTAGAAATGTGGGTGTATTATAGATACACCCACTTATATAATAGTATACCCACATTTCGTCGTCCCATGTAATAGAGGACGAGAATATTGCCATCAACCGGGCATGAATCCATACTCCGGGTTGCTACTGAGAAATTTCTAATGAAAAAACCCAACGAATGTTTACCCAACCTGAGAATACAACCCAAATGTTATGTGTGAATTTGGAGCCCAAAAAATTTAAATTCCTAACTCACTATGAAACGTTGTACGAAATATTGGCACAGTAGCAGACTACATCCACGTAATGATCGACTAAAAAGAAAGTACAAATTGTATGACAAACTCTCCTTCATATTTTGTTTCCTTTCCAGACTTACATTGAAATAAATTATTTCACTTTATCCCAGCAATCACGTCTGTCCGCCAAAGCAGTAAAAAAGTAAATAAAACTTTCTTTGTGTCTTCACACTGATTTGTATTCTTAAAGTTTTATTCCAATGAAGACACGAGGATAAAGTAGGTAGGTACATTGTCCCAATACTAAGTATGTTTCGATAATGAAGCAATAAATTCAGCCCAATATGGCTATACATTTCTTTATAATATACCTACATTCTCCATAACTACTAAGTATCTATCCACAGTATGACGAAAAAAATAAAAAGGAAAAGATTCTTCACCACTAAACACGCTTTTAATTTTTGATAAAAACTGTCCGAATTTAACAGGTATCAAAAAATATAAAAAAATAGAAAAGAACGAAAAGAACTTGCCACATAAGTACGATGGGTTTATTACAAGGATACTATGAAATACCTTAGGTGTGTGTACCTTATATTATAATTTTAAAAGCGTGAAAGTGTTACGCGACGTGATATGATTCGGTTGCAACCAGATCCCTAAAACCAATACGTTAATTTAATAGAGAATAGGTACGACTAAGTGTATTCAAAGTTTTAATTAACGTGATATGTTAAACAATTAAAATTAACATATTTGAAGCAATGTTTTGAACAAAGGGATGGTAATTTTAAAATATTAAAATTAACAAATTTGAAGCAATATTTTGAACAAAAGGATTGTTATTTTAAAATAGAGTGACTAAATTTAATAAAGGAAAAAAAAAATTGCCATATCTTGTCCAAAGCCTTCGTGGTGACGTTGAAACTCTGCCAGATGTCCCGGTATCTTACTCGGTAACTTCCAAGATATTACATGAAGAAATGGCCGACCAAATAAGCTCGCTGTCTACAGCAGCGCAGATAGATGCTAATATAGGTGGGTGGACCGAAATTCGGCTTGAATAAATCCTCAGATGAAACCTAGAGCAAATAACGTAAAATAAGGAACCGAGATGCAAGCAGAATCTTTTATAACAAAAGAAGGGTGTAGTGTTATATAATTACATACCAGATTGCAGGAAACATAAATTCACGGACTGTTTTTTCACCGGGAGTCAGCGACTCGCCGATTTTGTAGAGCGTTGCCCTATGGAAAAGAAAAAGATAATAGAATAACATATTGAAAATGACAAGACCCTTTGAATAATCAAAAGAAAAAAGAAACATACCCTGATACAGCGATTCACAAACACTTCACATACACATTGCCATGATCATATTATACAGTTAAATTTCCGTGTAAATTTAAAAAAAAAGTAATTACTACGAGGTGTAGGAACTAGTTTGATGCCGAAAAAATAGTTTTCAGAATTTTTGTCTGGATGTAGGTATGTTCTGGATTGGCGCATGGATTCTGCTGAAATTTGGCACACATATAGTTTATAACCTGGATTAACTCTTAAGGTCGTAATCTCGGTAGTACGTTTCCGTGGGATATTTTTCGTCATCCACCCGGGCGAAGCCGCCGGGCAAAAGCTAGTTTAACATATTCAATCGTATACCTACCGTTTGTCCAACATTTTCGTCGCACTATATTTTCAAAGTTTCCTAGAAACGCGGTTTAATACCGGCTAGTAAGTAGCTCATTACATACCCGAATTCATCAAACAATAATCTTCATACTCGTAATTAGACTCAAAATGAATTCCAAATCAGTTCAAAATTAGAAGGTTATTCTGAACTCTTGTCCATATTCACGTTCAGTAGGATACGTTGATATTATATTTTGAACAAAACAAAAGTTGCACATTCGTGCCGTGTCGCCAACGACAGCTGTCCCTACAACGCTACGAATTCAAATTATGGAGCCGTTTGTCACTGAATTTCCTCTATTTTTACCTTTCAAATTCACAGTTATGATTATTTCTCCAGAATGATTTATTACTTTAATTTGGCAGTGTCTTGTGATGTAATTGACGTTCTCGTTTGTCAAACACTAATTGAAGATCGATGGCGCGTTTAAATTATACTTTGTGTAGCTTTAGCTTTGAGGAAATTGTTATTTGGCCTCAATTTGGGGATCTATTTATCAATCACTTCTTTCTAGCTTCAGCACTGGTAAAGCAATGGTAAAGGGTGGGCGTTTTGGGAGACTGCCTCTTATAATTTTGAAGTTTAAAAAGTGCTGATTCTCAGCCGCATCATCTGCCAAGCCTTTTCCCAACTATGTTGGGGTCGGCTTCCAGTCTAACCAGATGCAGCTAAATACCAGTATTTTACATAGAGTGATTGCCTATCTGCCGGTCGATTCTGTAAAAATCTCACCGTGAAAACGTAGGTGAAGTGAGTTTGTTTTTACTAGGAATTGACACTATTGACAGCTCACTCCACGCTCACTTCACCTAAGTTTTCACGGTGAGATGGTTACAGAATCGCACTGCTGATATCCACAAACCAGGTTATAGGGTAATACGATACCCCTTGGTAAGACTTATTGTCAGACTTTCGGGCTTCTGACTACACGTAACGACTGTCAGAGATCCACGATTGACAGCCGGGACCAACGGCGTGTCGGTATGTAAAGATGGACACCCATCCACGGACCATCCGCGGCAAGCGTAACTTAACCTGATCGATCGACCTGTGCGGCTATTATTATTTAGCCGCGGGGTCCTCCCCTGATTCTCAGCCTAGTTTGAATAAATGACTATTGATTTTGATTTCAATACCTACCTACGTGAATGAGCTAAATAATCTGAAGAAATTGTTATCTGAAGAAATTTTTATAGTTGTACGTATTCGTTAGCATACCGAAGGATTCAAATTGCCATCCTCATTTCCTCATAATTATTTAATTAAAGTATCTATACATCTAAATTAGAAGTCATTTCAGAAGTAACACTATTACTAAATAAAAAGTACCCACTTAGTTTTCCAAATGATTGCATCCCGATATGACTATCCCATACAGACACACTGGGTGGGAATTGTTACGGGAAAATTGTAAAAAAAAGTTACTTTCTTATAAAAGGTACCTACTAACATATGAGACTAACGCTTAAATATATGGATTCTGTACGAATTAAGTAGCAATTATCATAAATATTAGTACAGTTCTAAAAAAATTACTCATTATTTTTGTCGGAAGATATAAAACGAAATTAAAACCACGCCGAACAGAAACTCCAATAAATAATCGAATAAATCTCAATAGAATGTAAATAACGCTTCGAATCTGATAACGTGTGTTGCCTCTTTAATCTTCTACTCTTAAAGCGAGTGCTGCCCGGAATACTTTACCGACAATTTATTTACAACTCTTCGTCTCCATTAAACAAGAAATATGTTAACCACAATCGAATACGGCGAATCTAAGTAAGCAGATGTTTTATTCATGATGCCGCAAATGGCAATTACAGTAACAGAGACTGCGGACGGAAGGAACTTTGTATAAGAAGATGTGCTGGCCACACTTTGCTGCTGGCAATTCTGAATATAAATATCAATGAGAAATAAATAAAAATAATGCCCTTTATTCTATTCTTTATAGCATTGTGTGACCTAAACTTTCTGTGACTTAAGTGGTCCATTTTTACACAGCAAAGCGTGACTTAGGTGCGGGTTTATGTCACTATAGTATACAATACGTGTGACTTAAGTACCTAGTCTATTAAGAGGAAATGCGGGTGGTCTATTCTCCATAGAAACGCTCTCGCCTGTTTTCTTTCTGGTTAATGACCATAAAGCAATGATTTTTTAAAGAAGAATTATTATTACTAACTACATGTATGTTTTCCTTTTTGATGATACATTATTTTTATAAGCACTAGAACCCTCAAAACATGCCGATTTAAACCGCTCTTAACAGAGGCCTAGTGAACAAATTTGACAACTATTAATGAAAAAATAAAAACATAGGGACACAGTATTTATCGTTCTTATTCAGTATATGAAATATCTTTTAATTTGGTCTAATATTAGAGGAAGAAATAGGCGAGAGCCAATCCCCGAATTATGACTTTTTACTTAGGCTTTTTCAAAAGTCTCTCCGACCGCATTTTCTCTAACTAATTTCACACCGTGCTATAATATACTACTTAAGTCATACGTATCGTAATGTACTGTTTGTTTGTTTTAGTGTGTGTTTTATCTAAAGTTTCAAACGTTTATTTTATATACACATTGGCTCACGTTGACGCTCGTATAATTTTGAAGTATTTGGTATGTTTCGAATAAACATCCAATGTCTGCGGAATTCAATGATGATGATGATGATGATTAGGGGACTCCCTTTTCCGCACTTAGACTCCCATTCGGTCCGTTGTGCGTGGGGATTCTGGCTAACAGAGCCAGCCTAGCTCCGCCCAGAAGCACAGAAGCTTCCTGGGCTTCACAGGCTTCGCGGAGCGACCTCATTGTTCCGAGGATTTCTTCACGTTGAGAAGCCACGGCCTCGCAATCCAGGATGACGTGGGCGGCTGATTCCTCGGCATCAAGGCAGCCCCTGCAAAGGGGGCTGTCCGTGGCGCCTATGTTGAAAAGATGTTTGTTAAGGAGGTTGTGGCCCGTAATTATGCCTATTATTATTCTTAGGTTAACGGAATTCAATGTATATCATAATCTGTTCTGAAAAATATTTAATGACCAGTACCTATTGGTAAATTGCTACCCTCCGATTAAAATCTACGTTCGCAGCCTAGCTATAAAACTTAATTTGTACGGGAAAACATTCGCTCTATCTATAACTTCACGCCTAATCTTTCTACTATCTACTACAACACAATATCGATGAGGGATGAGATCTCTAAAACTCCATTTCCCAGTCGTAATTTTGCTGACTATAAACCCGTATTCAGCGTAATGGGCTAATCAGTCTGTCCACACATCCCTAATAAAAAAAAACTTCGGAAATCGTTAACCGAACGATGTGGCATTGTTCACGGAGAGAATTATGCCCAATGTTAGGTTGATGTGTCGTTACACCGTTCAACAATCTCTGTGAGTTAAGGTCGATCACATGATAAGGATCCAGCCTTTTTATATAAATTATTCATTTTATATGCTATTCTGAGAATCGGAAGGAGAGCGGATGTGGAGACAGTTGACATGCGTGAATGAAAGCCAACCTTAGAGTCCTTAGACGTTATTTGAAGAGTATACAGGATGTATCAGAAAGGTGTGGTCAAATTTAAGGGTGTGGTTCAGGCCATCAAACTGAACAACTTGCTCCATCTCCAACATCGTAATCATGAAAAAAATATCAGTCGTCTCATACATTTGGGACAAGTTGGTATTTAAGATTTGTTCGGGACAGCTGATACTTTTTTGTTGATTACGATTATTTTCTTGATTGTCGGTCAAATTGAAAGGTGTGTGGCTCTTAAATTTGGCCACACCTTTCTGGACCGCCTGTATTTGGTCAAGAGCCATCATTATTATCATACCAGCATCAAATTTCACAAAAAATCAGGAGTGCGTTCTACCGCGGACAAATATGAAAAAAAAATACGTTAGGCTTATAATTCGTGCGTGACTGACCGGTAATAATAATTAATCCAGTAGCTACCCTCTATTACCAATTACGGCATTCGGTCAAACATTACAAATGGTCACTCCACATGCGACTTACGACCACATTTTATTACGTCATGTTACGTATGAAAATATTATTATTTTCACTATTTTGACCGGGTTAAACGAAGCCGGAAGAAATTTGAAACAAATCTGCTGGGTCATGCGTTCAGTGTAAAATAATAGACTTAGTAAATGGTACCTATTGTATGCCTGTTGGTATGCCTGTTTTGTGGCCTCGGCTTCGAAAGAATCCATTTGTGTAAATTAAATTACGTAGAATATACACGCTAACACGTAAGGTGGTTTGTAATTTATTGTAGTAGACGACCATTTTCTTTTTGCTGTTATGGAGATAAGTAGACGTGTCTTTCAGGTACGAATGGGGTTTCCCATTTCAAACTTAACATGAACTTTGAGAATTAGTCCATTAGAGACTCAGTTGCCATTTTGAGAATGAGTATTCTGCGCCTAAATCCCTAGAAAATATGTGTACCTATCTATAGTTAGTGGTATGTAAGTAGGTACTGTAGGAGAGTTTTACGAGCTCTCAGGGTACCGGAAAGAATCAATTAAACCACAGTTTGTCGGATATGCTCAATGATTATTCCAAAAAATTATTGTTCTACATGGTGTTGTACAGACGCCAGCACGTCAAGCTACCCGAAACTGTCAAATTTTCCCAAACAGCTTTGAACCTTATGCCTTAGCGGTAAAGTTGAAAATCTGTTAAAGAAATTTGACAGATTGTAGTAGGTTGATGTGCTGGCGTCTGTACATTGTTTTCCTTGTCAGCCAAATCTGGCGCCTACTGTTTGTCTGCCGTCTGTCGTATTGGCGTTTATCTTTCCTTTTCTCTCCCGTTCGTCTTGACCATTATCTTATAATTACCAAAAAAATGTTGCATGCCACAAACCATGCAAATCATAATCTCTACAGTACTTACATCTTTCGATCATTAATCTAAAACTAATCAATCGATAGAGTGCCACTCATATTTAAGGCGAAAGCGCCAGGGTAGCCCGCGAAATTCATTTTTTTTTACGTTTTTTGCAATTTGTTGGTCAGTATTAAGATGTACGTTGATTAATATATGATTCGCGGCCATAACAAATATGTATTTACAGAATTATAATCATTAAAGTCATCAACACAACTATCTAAGACCAAGTAATCCCAAAGAATGACTATTTCATGAAATGTTGACATTTTGGGATTATACTAACCCAACAAGTTGTATTACTGATTCTAATGATTATGATTCTGTAAATACATATTTGTTATGGCCGCGAATCATATTTTGATCGACATACAACTTAATACTGACCAGCAAATTGCAAAAAACGTAAGAAAATTTGGATTTCGCGGACTACCATAGCGCTTTCCCCTTAAAGTAAAAGAAATGCAGACCTGCAATCTGCCATTGTATCGCACCATTTACGAATACGCCGAATAAGATAATTTCCTCAACATGTTTACTGAATTCGATACGGCCCATTAGAACGAAACGCGAAATTACGTCGAAGTACAACGATTGTAGGTACGCAAAAAGTCACAGCGAGTTGTAATTCAAACAGAGCTCAAAGTAAGGGCCCATAAAAGTGATAAAATATCTATTTAGCTTTTTCTCTGCAGTCGTTTTCCACGTTCATAGGCCCGAGAAAACGTTCGTTTCCTTCCCAAGAACGTTTGGTGCCTGGGTAATTGCAGTTTATGTTAACTCAGATAAACGTGATAACTTTTCCGTTCACTTCATTCGTTCGTTCGTACATCGGCTTATTCCGGTTTTCCGAAGACGCAGCTAATAAAATAAACTTCAGTATCATGATTTTTATTCGTGATACTATGAATATAATTCCTTTTTAGTCAGAAGTGTTGAGCTTTACTATTCTGTTTGCTGACAGAATTACTCTTCAAACTTACTTTTTTGTTATCGAATCGGAAAATTACGTATTCTGGCTATTTCAAATGCTTTACTTCGTTTGGATTAATTTGTATTCATAAAGCTGTTTTTGCATTAGTTACAAAATGGAACTCGCCTTAAGCCAAGAGAGACCTACCTATTATGTTAGAATTAAACGACATATTATCATTCTTCTAATAAACACTCCAAATCATGCCTAGCCTTTTTACAACTATGTTAGAGTCAGTTTCCAGTCTGACCGAATGTAGCTGAATGCCAGTATTTAACATGGAGCGACTGAATATCAGACCTCCACAACCCAGTTATTGGGTAATACGTTACCCCTTGGTAAGACTGGTCTTCAGACTGTCTGACGACTGACAGTCGTTACTGTCTGTCTGTGTGTGTGTTCTGTGTATTGACAGTCGTTACTGTCAAAGACTCACGAAAGGCAGCCGGGACCAACGGCTCAACGTTCTTTCCGATGCACAGAGGAGTCTTGGTATGTGAAGGTGGTCACCCATCCACGGGCCAACCGCAACAAGCGTAGTTTAATCTGATCGATAAACTCGTGCGGCTGTTATTACTTAACCTCAAGCAATAAACACTCCAAACAAAGTATAAAATTAGACAAACAATTTCAATTCCTCTTCTTCAAAAAACACTAATTTACCCAAACAAAACAAAGCCATATCACAATAAACATAAAATGGTCCCTAAACAAATATTCGAATCAATTCACAGACCGTTCAGATTTGCATTCACCAAAAAATTGCTAGTAATTAATCTAGTATGGTTGTTAAATTAAAAATTCTCCACTGTATCCGACACGGGGCATTAAACGTTTGGGACCGTACGACTGTCTATCAAAAAGCACTTTTGTGGCATGGACGCCACGTGGTGCGGCGCGGATTTACCGCCCGCGGCATTTCCATGTCGACCGCATTGGGAAACCCACGGAGATATGTCTGCTGGATAGGTTTTAATGTTATTTTGTGTGTTTACAAATTCGGCTAAGGTGAAGTATAAAGTATCATGAAGAAGCTACTAGTACAGGCAGACTACTGTGTCATAATTTGAGGAATGTATTTTGGGTACGAAGAGACTGTCATACGCATTGCGATCATAAAACTCCCTAATTAAACATAGAAAAAATCATAATTAAGAAACTTGAATTACAATTTAAAAAAAGTTCAATTCAAGTAACAAGACTCAAATACAAATAGCTACATAAAGGGATACAGACAGGATAACAATTGTAAAAGAAGACAGAAGAAAGATATTATTTAATTTTTAATTTGTTGTCACACATCTAAGTCACTTTTTGTGTGAGGTTTTTGAACGTCACATGACCCTGTCGATAGCTATGTGGCACGGTTTATTCACAATTAACGAAGAAAGTTATGCTTTCATCAAAATTGTTGGTCAATATGATAAAGGTGCATGCCCATTTGACGTCATCACGTCAACTCCGACTGTCGCCGAAAACAAGCACTGGGGCTCTGTCTCGAATGCTGAAGGATGGCCGTTTTGCGCGGATGTAACGCATATTTTCCCCAACTTGTTATTTTTTGTGTTTGTGTCCTTTTTTAGCGTCAAGTTTTCCGTAAATAAACATATTTTCTTTCTACCTAATGTTCATTTTATCTACGTCTTTAGGTAATGTAGGGCCGGGCAAGACGAATATGTTAAGGGGTTAGTGTAAATAAACCCGCAATCTAATAATCAAAAGAACTCTTTATACTTCTATTTTGTACTGTGTTTAATCGTCTTTGGAAAATAATCATTAAAAATTCAAAAACTTAAAACAATAAATATAATAATATTGAGCGTTAACAAAAGGTATCAATTATCCTTTTTGCCCGGTGTGGTCGGGCAAAAAGAATAAGTAGAATTAGTTTAGATGAGTCTTCGCATTCATCACACAAGTAGCTGCCAACCCCTACATAAGAAGTGCAGTCTTCATGCGCCCAAATACACTGATTACACTGAATCCAATCTTCCGCTGGTGGTTCAGTGTATTCGTCAGCGCACACTAAACCGTAAAAATTTGGTTTCGGATTATTGTTTTTTTATTTGACTGAGGATATTTCAGTTTTAGTTTTCCTGGGCCTGCTAACTCAGAAATGGTATATGTAATGGTAGTGGTGACTAATACTAATAATATGCTTGCTCTGAGCAAAACGGAATACCTATCCGTTTTGCCCATATCCATTTTGCCCAACACTCTAATATTAGAAACAAATCAAAACTTCAAATGTTTTTACTTAGTTGGTAAACAAAAAATAACGATCACAGATAATACTTAAATAAACGTGCAATTGAATATACAAAACATAGTTATAGGCAACTGATGACTAATACAAAAAAGTTTGTGTACAAACCTTTACAAAAATCGTAACAAAACAACGATAATCCTTTTTTTTCCCTTCCACAACAGATGCACTCGCGTATTTTTTTGGGTTGAACTGCCATGGCGTTGCCGATCGTACGTGTCACGACTTGAGAAAATGTTAATGGCGCTATCTATTATATATTTATGGCAAAATCAGTTATTATTCTTACCCGCACTATGCTTCTTGCTCAACTACTCTTTTCAGCAGTGTCTATGTTATGGCCTCGTCATATTTCTCTACATCCATGTCACTGCTATACTATTGCCAAGCTGACAAACGGAGGCTACAATTAATTTCAGAAATACAGCCATGTTGACTCCATTTCGGTTGAGAAATTAAATATAAACATGTCATTGCTCCGGGCCTTTATGTGGTGGAGAGCCCCACGGGTAATGTTTAATTGATATCTTGATTGCTTCGCGATTGATATGATATGAACTTAGAGAGACCGCGTTTGAGATTGACAATGCAGAAAATAAAGTAGAGCCAACACGAAAAGTAAGTATGAATATATACAGCAAGTAGCAATAATACCACACACCCAATATGGTATTTGCTCTCGTGAAACGCGACGACACACGCAGGGAGTGGGCGCTCCGGGCGCCGGCTTTAGCACTTGTTTCTCTAGCTACCGATCACAGGTCACCTCCTCATGTTGCTTGATCAGCCGAAACCGAGACTTTGTAGTCGGGGTCACTAATGCGGGAGTTAGCTGCTACCAAATATACGAAATGAAACCAGAAGACCAATTCTCGTAATTTAAAACGTTCAAAATCTAGTCGCAGTCTCATCCCGGCGACAAACAAACGTCAAAAACTTGTCAAAATGTATGGAAATTAGAGGTATTTTTGACAGGTTGAGACTGAAATCCTGACAGTAAACGTTTTTAAAATTACTAGAATTGCCCCTCAGGTATTTGTGATTCGAGGTTATACAATTTAATCAGCCAGACCTTGGAAAAATAATCTGACAGTTCCCTGTAAAAATCCCTGGGCGTGTGACACTATCGTTATGATACTAATCCCCACAAGTATGACTGCTGGAAATAAGACCCTGTTTAACTATCGTCCAATCTGTTCTTTTAATGTGATTATTAATAAATAAAAATAATTAAAAATAAATAATTGGATCGTTATAATGGGTTTTACAAAATCTTTGGTGTAATTAAACAGAGTGGCGCTATTTTACTCATAGTTATTCCGTTTTCAATTTCTTTTTATTTCCTGTGTGTAAAATCATTTGAACGCGTATTTCTTCGCATTCCGATTCAAGTCAAACCCAGCCAAGATACTTCCTTCAAGTACACAATGTCGGTCTGTTCGCGGTGTCCACTCAAGAACTCTTGCTCTCGCAAAAGCATCGGTTTTCGGCAGATATACATAGCTCTTCTTCCACTTGAACTGACTTTGATTTTGTTTGTCATTTGGACTTGAGACTCAATTTCAAATACGAAAGGGCAGAGGAAACTTAAATCTGATTCTGTTGTTTATTTATTTACACAAAATCGAATAGAGTTTATTTAAATCTAAAAGCTAAACCTGTCCATGCACTGACACAGTTTATTTTATTTATCACAGATTTTAATCCAAAAATCGGTTTTAAAAATATTCACGTATCACAGTGCAAAAATACCGAACTGAAATAAATGGAACCCAGATTTATTCGTTCACCGATTGATTAAACGATGAGGCAATTATCTTATATGCAGTTGATTCAATTAAATTGTCTCTATTAGCTGAAACAAATTATTTGTGAACGATTAACTTTTCAAATTAATATAATTATTTATAGAAAAATTTAAATCTCGCGTTTTCCCTGAAAGGTTGAGTTGGTTTTATTCAGCACTATCTCAGAGTATTTTCAGGCAACCAAATCTGACGTCAAAATATGGCAAAAGTGTAGACCTACCTTCGTTGGGTACATATTTTATAAATGTGCGTACATGCGTCGTGTCTTATCATGCAAACCTTATCTGCATTGTCCGTTAGGAATTATTAGCGTAAACAAACAAAACTAAAGCCACTCTAAATTATATCAAGCTGCTAAGACTGAATAAATGAGGAGGGTGGAGAGTCAAGTATTTTGTAGTGTACTGCGATTGCATAATCAGCCTCTAATATTCCCACTGCCGAAACTACGACCTCGAGCCCGTTACCACTGGGTCACCACTGCCTACTGGCCCACCACTACTCTACTGGGCCACCACTGATCTACTAAGCCACCACTACTCTTCTGGACCACCACTGCTCTACTGGCCCACCACTACTCTACTGGGCCACCACTGATCTACTAAGCCACCACTACTCTTCTGGGCCACCACTGCTCTACTGGGCCACCACTGATCTACTCGGCCACTTCTGCTCTACTGGGCCACCTCTGCTTTACTGGGCCACCACTGCTCTAGTGGGCCACCACTGCTCTGAACTGAGATTGGCTTGGTTTGAACTATGACCAACCTTGAAATTTGTTCATATTATTATGAACGCACAAACCTTGATAAAATTCTTCGAAGTTTACTTCTATTCATTCATTCAAAGTCACGCATGCACAACATTAATAGGTATATCTGCTTACCCCCAAATGACATAGCTGCACATTTTTACGTTCACACCACAATACACATCCTCATAAGGAAGTGTTTTGATAAAAATAATAAGTTACGGACACGTATCCACCCCTCACGCAAGCTTGCAAAATCTTTACAATATTTTTATCGTATTTTTTCCTTCGTCAATAGACCACGTATGTCGCTCCCTTACTCTTGATACAAGAATGCTTAGATCTTATCTGGGTAAATTTGCATACTACTGAAAATATACCGTACATATCTAGCGTCTGAGTAGAGAAACATGGAAATAAGGACGGTCCTTTAAAAAAAATCTATTGATCGGCACCCTAATTGAGTAACTCACTATCAATCAAAATCTGAATCATTTTGAACGATATTCCTAATCAATGGGGTTTTCTGAAATGACGTTCGCTAGGTGGCAGCACTGACACGTCAGGTCCAGGCATCTGTCAAAGAGCCTATATTTTCTTTAGTCATGAGTGAATGATGAACGAATGAATGAATCGAATGATGAACGTCATCATATATTTTATATTGGAAGACCTCTTGTCACAGTGGTGCCAACTGATGTCGTAAATTTTCACGAAAACCCTCATTGCTTCATATGTTACAAAAATCGGTCTGCTCAACAACTTAAATAACGCAATGAATGTTGAACTGCCAAAATGAAACCCATTCCTACTGATAGTGCATTTCGCAATTACACCGCTGTTTGGTAAAAAAATAACAATAGATTTTAAATCCTAGAAATAGAGTCATTGCAAATTTTTTCTCGGGTTTTTTAAACATAATCTATGTAAATAAAGTTATGTACAGCGTGGGTGTATGTTGACCCGTTATCCAATTTGAAAACAACGATACACCTACAGACAACTCACGCAAAAAAAAAAAATATAAAAACATCATGTCAGTATTGAAAGAAATAGCAAAATGAATATTCCTTTCGTAGTTGAAAAGTCAAAAGGGCCATATTAAATACGTAATTGATACTATGTAAAACTGTTTTACTTAGCAAGCTGAAGTGGCAATGGGCCGGCCAAATTAGCCGTAGAACCGATGACCGTTGGGGTAGTGTTCTTGAGTGGAGATCGCGAATCGGTAAACGTAAGGTTGGAAGCCCTCAGGAGCGACGAACTTCGCAGGATGGCTGATAGCAGCTGGATGAGAGTTGCCGAAAATCAAATAGCAGAGTTGAATGGCGTGCAATAGGAGAGGTTTATGTCCAGCAGTGGACTGCTATAAGCTGATGATGATGGAAAGTGTTTTAATCTATGACGAAAATAATATAAAATGTCAAATTAAATTGAAATGCTGTAAGGTATCTGTAATTGATTTTGGGCTTTACAAATTATTTTGCATATGCTAATAATGTTACTACTGCATTGTATGATCTTTCACCATGTACTCATTTCTATTTTGTAGACATCAGGTTCAGATTCGTATTTGCTACCAAAAATATCGATACATCATATTATTAAGATCTAGGCGAGACATTATCAGATCCCTATTCTGGTTCCAGACTTGTATCGAGTGAGATCGATGCTTTATTTATGATACGCGCACATACTTCGGTTCTCGCCAATAGATACTGCCGCTTTGTCTGTGCCTACGGAATTGAGATAAACGACTATCCGAATAGTGTTGAGGATCAAATCCAATTTTGCAGTCGCAAATTGAAGAGGGAACGTATCGAGTCTATACTTGTTAGTCGATACATCTCTATTTAGATATTTTGTTTTGGCGGATTCTGTTCGCTTGGGAGTCGGGTGTCGAATTGGTAAATTGTTTGGGGAAATTATTTATTGAATGTGAAGGTGTTTTTAATCGTTTCCTTGTTTCCTTTAGCTGTCTTAAAGAGACTTCAAAGAATCAATCAGGAGAATAAGATCGTTTTCCTATACGTTGATGATACAATAATAAACACTTCAGTCCGTCTATTTTAAAAGTTGTGATAAAGAATTATTTTGCTTTTTTATTTTATAAATTTCTGACATTCTTGCTTAGCTAGTTCAAATAATGTATAAAGACTATGAAATATTTTTCAAATCCAATCGGAAAAATATTCTTACAGAAAAATAATACTCATTGTCATCATAGCTAGCCTTTTCCCAACTATGTTGGGGTCGGCATCCAGTCTAACAGGATGCAGCTGAATATCAGTATTTAACATGGAGCGACTGCGTATCTGACCTCCACAACCCAGTTACTAGGTAATGCGATACTCCTGAGTAAGACTGGTTGTCAGACTTTCGGGCTTCTGACGACTCGTAAAGATTGTCCTTTGTCAATTGGCCTCGGAAAGCCGTTGGTCCCGGCTGTCATGCGAGGAAAAGATCCTCGCATGACAGCCGGGACCAACGGCTTTCCGAGGCACGGAGGGGTCTTGATATTTGAAGATGGTCACCCATCCACGGACCCACCGCGGTAAGCGTAGCTTAACCTGATCGATCGACCCCTGCGGCTGATATTACTTAGCTACAAGCCCCCACAGAAAATAATCCTTCAGAAAATACTCTTTTGTCAAATTACCTAGAGACAAGAGCGTTGAAAAGTGCTGTACGATTCATTCAGGAGCCAATTTAAGTTACTTCGATTCATTTGACGCACTACAGTTTCGTAATAACTAAAAAAAAGTGTCTGAAGTGTGGTTCCGTTTGACTGGCGACGATTCGTAGAATCGATGGCCAACCATTCATATCGAAAGGGTACTTGAAGAAGAAGTACGATTACCTAATTCAAACTTTGCTTTTGTAAAGCACCCCGTATATTTCTTTGAAGAGCACGTTTGGAATGAAAATGTATTGCCATGTAGTGTAAATTGAATGTGAAAGGCAGAAAAAAAACAGTGGCACTCCGGGAGTGCCGAAAGAAGTGAAAACTTGAACAATCTCTAATCTTGAATCGTTTTATAAACAAAACACAAACAGAATACTTTGCCATCACTCACTGACTTATCGGATATAGATACATTAAAACCGAGTACATCCCGAGGACAGCCGAACACATCTCAAGAAATGCCCAATGCGCCTAAAGAAGTTTTCACTTCAAAAAATCTTTAGGTAATAATTTACGACACGGTTGGCGCAGTGGCTGAGCGATCGACTGCTGCGCTGCGTGTCGCGGGTTCGATTCCCGCACGGAACAAATATTTGTATTGCCTACAGGTAGTTGTTCCGGGTCTGGCTGTTTGTGTACGTGAATTTCACTGTTTGTAAACGCACCCACGATACAGGAGTAATTCCTAGTGTGGGGCAACGTCTTATAAAAAAAAACGTGGCACTCTGGGAGTGCCGACAGAAGTGAAAACTTGAACAATTACGTGTGTATTTTGTGAATCGTCTTATAAACAAAACACGCGCGGTACCGGCTACGGCCATCCGTCTTACGAATTTTCGATCAGGTCACGTGTCCTGACGCGAGTTTAACATTTTTTACCCATTACAAAAAAAGTGTACAACGCCGCTAAAGAAGTTTTCACTTCAAAAAAAAAAAACACTGGCACTCCGGTAGTGCCGACAGAAGTGAAAACTTGAACAATTACGAGTGTATTTTGTGAATCGTCTTATAAACAAAACACGCGTGTTAAGGTGTGTTCCTTATTTTATAGGGTTTTTTGCAAATCAGGTATGATGACCAAAGTGACTGGTTTATTCTTCTCGTGAAAGGAATTTATTCAGATTTACAAATAAGCACACAGGATAGACTTCAGTTCGTGGTGTTGGTCGCGGCAGTGCTTCGTTAATCATTTCTAAAGTGGTAACTAGATAAACTAATAAGGGGCCTGTATGAAATTTTACACAATGTTACCTTTGTTCGATTACCATAATGTTTGCAGAGGCGTATTAGAAGAGGACGTAGATGGTACGATTGATATTAGTTACATTTTTACATACTATTGGCCTTGTACATAAAATGTATTTGAGCTCGTCGTCAGTTATATATCCGTGGTTCAGCGCCATCTCGTCGTTGTTGGATGAACTACGTAGTTAGTACGCGAGGCCCTCGTAGTTCTTCCCGATGTGCATAGATGGCGCTGTCTTACGTTTTACGTCTTACGAATTTTCGATCAGGGTCACGTGACCTGACGCGAGTTTAGAAGTTTTTACCCATTCCAAAAAAAGTACACAGCGCCGCTAAAGAAGTTTTCACTTCAAAAATATATATATGTATATATTTAAATAGAAGATTATACAGGATGTAAAACGAGATATCACATAGTCGTCAACTACGCATTCTGTAAATCAAAATCAGCAACAATGCATAAAAATAATTGCTAGGAAACGACATTTATTTTTGGTGTGAATATTTGCCGCAATGTAACACACACAAAACATTGTGCTTATGGGTGCATGCAACAGTACAGGGGTCGTAGGGGTATTTAAAGTTAAGTGTCATAACATTAAAAACTTGTTTTCGTAAAAAAACGTCATAATTGTTGAAATTTTGACGCTCAATATCTTCGTAATCAGACGGTTCCCAGGTACGGTCCAGTACAAAAAAATTATCACAATGACCCCCGTCATTGTGATCATTTTTATTACGCGTGTGTGTGAAGTGACTATCGGCTTTGTTAGAAGTATTTTTATAGCCGTTATATGATTTCTTATAAAAGACAAGAACGCGTGTGATATCTTTGAGAGATGGATATCAATGCCTCAGTGAATCTGTTTGCTTAATAGTTCACATAAAAAAATATTTGTAACTTTACTTACATCCCTAACATATAGGGGTTGGGCCTTGGGGTTCAATTCATGCAAAAGCAACAACAATTTGAGACAAAGAACAACACTATACATTTTCTTTAAATTACCAAATAAAAACACTCATAATTTAAATTCAAAGCAAAGAAGTGTACTTTATGGTTCCCCTGTTTGTTATACGAATGTAAATTTCATTTTCTTACCCCCGAGAACACGACGTTTACTATCCAAGTACCCCATCGCAACGTGTAGTAATATTGTAAAATGTTTTCATAAAACATACGCAGGGGCACACGGGGACTTTATGATTGAATTTTGAAAACCCTACTCATATGCTTATGTTGTAATTGAAAACATGCCTGTATGGTGCACCAGAATTTGGTTGGTTTTTGTCTTTTCTTCCTCTCATTCATCTTCAGGTTTTTATTTTATCATGTATGCCTTGACCTCATGGTCAGATATCAGTCAGAATATAAAGTGCTCATTTACTTTGCATTCTGACTGATATTTGTATGAACTTAAAACAGTTTTAACCGACTTGAATTTTATATCTTTTAATATTATAATATGTATTATATTATACAAGGCGGTAAAATCGACGCGCAACCTGTTACAATGGATTCAGTACATGATTCTGAACCGTTAAAATTACTGTTCCATACAATTCAACCGCGTAGGAATTGCACTTTTCTATGAGGGTCTAGAATCATGTGCTGCATTCATATTTAACGTTTGCGCGTCGATGTCCCTGCCAGACTATATTATTGTCAGTTAAAAAGTTAAACACCTACACAAAACAAATTGCTAAGCGATGGTAAACGTAGCACGCACAAAAAGAAAACATATTTTCGATTATAAATCAAGAGCCTGAGCGAACGTGAAAACTTTCCTTCGTTTGTACATTATTTATACTATTTAGGTTCACCAACACAGCCGCAAAAGAAATTGAAATACAGTCAAAACCGTTTATGGCGACATCGTTTAGAACCACATACCGGTTAAATTTACCAAAATCAAAGGTCCTGGCTGAATGTTATATGACCGCCCTATCTAAAACATTGGTTTTTACGACATTGTTTACTACGACATACCGCATTAAGCGACCACATTTGGTTAATGTTTTCGGAGAATTATATCTGTAGAACGACCGGCTCAGCTGTATTGTAAACAATTTGAATAGGTAACTGTATCCACATCTGGCACAGTATAATAGTCAATGGCTATTATCGTAAAAGTAAACAGAGTTTAGGGTCTTTTGTAATTCTTAGAAACGAAGCACATGCATGCCGTAGCCTCAAGGCCCGCTTCGTCATATCTCTTAAACAAACTTCAAACAGGCGCGACACGACACGCGACACAAAGGCACCGCAAGTCGCGCAACGAGCGGTGCCTTTGTGTCGCGCGCGATTATATCGCGTGTCGCGCCTGTTTGTAGGAGCCTTAAGTCAGTTTGTTACTTATCTTTACACAAGACGCACCAAAACATTATTGTTGAGTTAACTGTGAAAATTGTTTGTATTGAAGTAAACAAAATGCGGTTTAATTTCCTACATGAATATACCTATAATCTTTCCTATTAATACCTGTCACCGGTTGTTACAACTATCGGTTTTTACGACTCAATATGAGTAGTCCCTTCGATGTCGTTATAACAGATTTTGACTGTAGTTTTATATTTATTCATAAAAAAAAGTCATGAAAGCTACTCGAAGTTTGAAACCTCAGACTTTTAATGTTAACTTTGTACCTTCGTACTCATTTTTTGACAAACCAAAAATGTATGTTATGGGTATTACCCTTTATTATGTCGTATGATTGTTTCATTTTCTGGGAACGTGTGTCGTATTAGAATATTTTAAAAAAGGTGGAATAACATTCATAAGAGATATTATTAGGAGGCTTGAGTTGATAAACGGGTTCTCTCACGTGGTGTTAACACGATGATATATTACACAATTTTCTTTACGAGCAAAACGGATTTATAACAAGGCGACGCCAGCATTTTGAGCTTACAATGTTTTAGCTAGAATTTCATGGCGCAGCGTAGTATAAAGTGTGTAAATATGGTTTCGGGATTATGGTTTATGCTAATGAGGCAGTGATATATTATTATAATCATAAAAGATATTTATCTTGGCGGCTTGTAGGTTAATCTGGGATGATTGCTAAAACAGTTTAATCGCGTTTTAGGACGCCTTATATAATTAGGACAGTAGGTATAACTCCCGTTATTAAATATTTTTGGAGTAAATTTTCAATGAGAAGTTTATATTTTTGTCTAAACCTTAATATTTTACAATTGTGCTTTAATGTGAACAGTAAAATCATAACTTTACCTTTAGAAATTTTAAACTAAAAATAGGAAAACTCTTTAGGAAAATTCTTCCGCTAGAAATACAGAAACCAAACCATTACAAAGAAACAACGCGTATTACCACCCAAAAAGAGAACCCCACACAAAAAATAACTAAAAATATATTTCATACCGTCACGTACGCTCCTAATACTGCAGGCAATCATAAAATGAAACATCATAAGGGGAATAAAAACTGAAAAGAGGTCGTAACGACCGTGGACGGGGTCTTAACAAATCGTTGGCCATCATTCAAGGTTATAGCCCAAGGGTGTTTGGAGGTCCGGTGACTGTAGACGAAGATACGTCGTTTCATTGTGTGCAAGCAAACGATAACGTTCTGTTCGATTTATTATAAATTGAGGTCTGGTAAGCCCCAGTCTTATTAGCTGGCATAATGGCGGATGTTTGAAAAGGATACATATTGTGTGCGACCATTGACTGACGGAATCGTAAGAAAATGTGTTGCTTTTTTCCCTAGAAGCTGTTGAATGTAGGTATTTGTATGTTTGGGATATATTGTTGTTGTTATTATCTATCGAAATTGATTTTATTATAATCGAACATTAATAGAGAACAACATTACTAAAGAAAAATATCTTCGATTACAATAAAAGTGGGATTTTTTTTTACTGAGAACTAATAATAATATTGCACCGTTAAACCAAATTAATTCACTTTGATTGAATGGCTCAGAAATCAAATTATCGGGAAAACAACCGGAGTTACCGACATAACTTACAGAGTAAGCAATCTGAAGTGGTAGTGGGCTGGCCATGTTGAAGGACAAATGACCGGTGGAGCAGATGAGTCCTGGAATGGATATCGCGAATCGGCAAGCGTATATAGCGTGGGACGCCGCTTAGCTAGATGGACCGACGACCTTATAAAGATGGCTAGGGCAGACTGGGTGCAGAAGGCTAAGGAACGGGTGTTGTGCTGCAGCAGCCTGGAAGCACGTTAAGCCGTTGGTCCCGGCTGCCATTCGTGGATCTTTGATAGCCGTTACAGGTAGTCAGAAGCCCAAAAGCCTGGCATCCAGTCGTACCAAGAGGTATTACCCAGAGGTATTACCCAGGAACAGGGTTGTGGAGGTCAGAAAGGCAGTCGCACCATGTAAAATATTGCGATTCAGCTGCATCCGTTAGATTGGAAGTCGACCCCAACATAGTTGGGAAAAGGCTAGGCAAATTGATGGATTGACTCTCTGCTTACAACGAATAGTGTTGAAGATGGATTTTTTGCGTGATTTAGTTATTATAATTATATATTTATTGTACACTCTAGTGTACAGACGCTACCCAACGACGTGTATCAAGCTACCTGAAACTGTCAAATTTTTCCAATCAACTTTGAACCTTATACTGTAGCGATAAAGTTGAAAATCTATAAAATAAATCTGACAGATTGTAGTAGCTTAATGTGCTGGCGTCTGTACAATAAATATATAATTTAATAATTATTTATTATTTAATTTAATTTGCATTTTCTAAAATGCATGACAAAAAATACATTTAACACTACAAAATATACAATGGGCGGCCTTATAGCTTTTAACGACCTCTGCCAGGCAACCTTAGAATGGACAATGGTTAGCACAATCAGCCTATTTTTTCCCACTGCTGGGACTCAGGCCTCCTCTCTTTGACAGAGAGTGGGCTGTAATCCACCACTCGCGCCCATTGCGGGTGGGTAGATGTCACATGTTTTCGAACTTTTGTTTTTAGGATATGCCGGTTTCCTCACGATGTTTTCCTTCACCGTTTTGAGAGCAGTGATGATGAAATTATTTACACAAAGTAAAGCGCCTGCCTTAGTTCAAACCCACGACCTACAACTCGTAAATCAGCGCTGTTACCACTGGGCCACTACTGCTCACAGGGATAGTGATGCGTGGACATAAAAATGTGAATAAATTCTTATGGAATTTTTTAGAAATGCAAAATAGTCGAAGGCTATTATTATCTAAGATAAGCCACACAATTTATTTTAGTACTAAAGTACCTATTGGAAGTGTATGTACTTACTATATTAATATTTGACGTTAATAAAACATATGAGATCAATCAAGCGGTCGGTATAAAGAAAACGCTTGCTTTGTATTCTTCCTAAGACCTCTTAGTTCAACAGACACTCCACAAAGTACTTAAGACTCTCGTCTCTAATACACAAGACTTTAGTTTTAATATTCAAACCTCCCAAAGCTTACACGATCATCCCTACATTCTGATTAATGTTCTTCATTATTCGAGCTAACTTTCTGAATTGGAAACTTTTTAAAACAATTTGTCTAATGGAGAGGAAATCTGTCACTGACGAAAAACAAAAGGGAAGTTTCACATCAAAAGGAATGTTTTGAGACTCCCGACTGTAAGTACCTACTTACTTACAATTGTTGTCTTTGCCTATTTCAGTTATTGTAATTAGGAGACTGTTAAAGATTTTAAAATAGCTTTTTAATAATAATATAAACGAGTCAAAGATCTTGTTCCTGTTAATTTTGCGCTGTTTTTTTTTTCTTTCTTTTATTTATTTTTAACCGACTTCAAAAACAGCAGGAGGTTCTCAATTCGGTTGTAGTTTTTTATATTCTTTTTTTATGTTTGTTACCTCAGTACGCCGTCATTTATAAACCGATATGGAAAATTCTTTTTTTATTTAAAAGGATATACTTCCAGATTGGTCCCTTTTTATCAAAATCCAGTTCTGATGATGGAATCCATGAGGAATTGAGGGAACTCCTCAAATATTATAGACACACCTATAGCGATTTGGATATTTTTTATAGTAACTCGTGCATTTGCTCTCGGAAACCACCATTTGGTGAAGTAGAACTGATGAAGAAGATCACAGATGGCCAACGTAACTACTCAATAATAAATATTTCACTGGTTGCGATTCGATTACTTTAATATGGTTGCTAAGCAATTTATGCTCGTCGCAATGCGAATGGTGAAATGGGGCTGATGGTAGAATACTAGGAGAACTCCTCAACAATTAACGTCCCTGCATCGGTAAAAGCAATATTTTGTTATTTTTCACTTTGTAGTGTTTTTTTTTTGGAAGTCGGTTTGTTTTTTTGTTAAAAAGTTTTTATCCATAATCATCATAATCAGCCTATAATGTTCCCACTACTAGGACACAGACCTCCTCTCAGTGAGAGGGAGTGGGCCGTAATCCACCACGCGGGCCCAGTACGGGTTGGTGGATGTCACATGTCTTCGAATTTTTAGTTCTAGGACATGTCGGTTTCCTCACGATGTTTTCCTTCGCCGTTTTGAGAGCAGTGGTCATGAAATTATTTACACAAAGTAAAGCGCCTGCCTTAGTTCGAACCCACGACCAACAACTCGTAAGTCATGTCCGTGACCACTGGGCCACCACTGGTCTCGTATTTATTTTTAGCGATTGTTTTTGTGACAAAGCGAGCATTGGCCCTATCAATTTAAACCAACTGTGACTGCCTAGGTTCCATATACAAGGTTCCAAATCAAATTAGCTGGCGAAATTATTATCTAATAAGAAGAAAACAATATTATTTTAAGTTTTGTCGCCATTAGATATTAATATCCATTACGTATAGTTTCGCCAGATACTTAATTTAATTTCATACTGTAGATTTCAAAATAGTTAAGATTAAGTTCATCTTTGAATTTCTTATGGTACCTACTTGTCATATTATCAACAGCGTCTCCTTGATAAAGCCTCTCCATAGATCACCATGCAAAGCTAGCCCTTTGGTGATAATCGAATGGACCTACATATTTTTGAACAAAAGCCGCTGTAAAAACAGCTTAATAATTACTACCTATAGTATGTCACAATTCAGTGGATACAGTGACCTAATCCAGTAATCTATTTACAATGTTTATTCGTGTTTTTAACAAATATTTACGGTCAGTGTAGCTCGCAGTCGTAATCGTATGTCAGGATTTAAGCTGATGTTAAAATAAATACCAGAGGAAAATCCAGCGATGTATAATAGTAGTCGAGGTTGCTGTGAGAGCGACGAAAAATCGCGTCTAACTTAATCTTTTAATTTGGTACCCTAGTGTTAGTTGTCTACAAGAATTTTAATGTAAATGAAATAAATATCCATTTCATTATTTAAAATTTTTTCTTACTTTCTTTTCACTTCTTTAAGACCTTTGGCTACCACCTAGTCTACTGAACTTGATAACTCAGTAAATATTATGTACAAATTATAAGAAAGGTTCACTACTTTCCAAGACTAGATCTGTCTGGATTGCATGAAATAATTATTTTTTTCGACAGGCTCAAAAGAGATAACCACTTTTTTTGCACAATTTCAGTATTCTTTTCCGGGTAATATGACCGAAGTTGCGAAGCTATCCGCTATCAATGTAGCCTCTGTGTCCGTTCGTATGTCGAGTTCATTCATACGATTCATGTGATTATAGCCATTACATCTGATGTGTGCTGTATTTAAATTTTAGGGTACGGGCCCACCAAATATTTGGATTTTTCTATCAGACCGTAACTGACCACGTGCGAGTGTGTTTCGCGTTGCTCCGATTTTTTTCAATCTAATGAATTTAAATGCAAATTGGTATGGACTGTGAATTTGTTATTTGCAAATTCATTTTAGTAAACGTTTACTGGAGTTTTCAATAATATTTTAACTTAACTATCGATATAAAATTTTACGAGCAAGCTGAGTGTACCTACTATCTTGTAATCGTACAAATGTTGCAAATGGAAAACACTCGACTCCGGTAGTCAAGTGCGTTTAATTGCATCTTTACTACCAACAGAACACTAAAGTCCAGAATACCTATTTCGCAGATTTCAAATAAACCTTATCTGGAACATTGTAACTGAAGTAACAAAGAAACAAAAGATCATTAAATATTACAACACACGAAACCGATAAATTGTGTAACGACGCTATAATCTAACAAACTAAGTGTGCAAAACCGGGAGCATTTAAAATTTATCTTTGGAAAATATTACCCCAGTTTTGGACGAAGGAAACCAGCTAACTCTGCAAACTAATGTTGCAGCCAACTTACCTCGGTATAAAAAGAAATGAGCCAACGTAATATTCCTTGGGGAATGTTATTTCTTTGAATAATATTTTTTTAAGTGCTCCGTGTCTAGCTAATTTCGAGATTGTGCTACTTTGTTTACCACGGTATGAAACTAAGCAGTTACTGCGTCTACTGAAAAATATGGTTTAAATAAATTAGTAATAAGGAGTGAGTTTACGACGTCACACCTGCATGAATTTAAAAAGGTAAAATTACTTACACGAAGGCTGGTGACTCATCACTAAAAAAGTAAAAGATGAGAGGAACGAAATTATGGTAAATAACCAGTTTGCATCTCTCAAATCTCACATTCTTGATAACAGCTTATTGACTGCACCTGTGCTGCAAACTTCGTAATCCTGTGTAACCTTTCTGTGCACCCTAGATATAAAATACACGAGCAACTAAAATATTTTTCACATTAAATAACGTCATAAACGTTATCATTTAAGAATCTGAAGTTTCTACCAGACTTTCTAGACACAACACTCGAATCATTTAAACACAAGCAAAAGAAACGAAGAAAAAAAATCATCTGCTCAATTTGATCCACAATAACTTCGTTCGCACTTAGTGCAAAAGTCTCACGTACTACTCTTGGGATCTCTCTCTGAGATAAGTGAATTGTAAACCGGCACACGTGACATGGAAACCTGGTAACGTAGCACTGCTAGTACAAGCAAATAATTTCAAAGGTGATGCTTCATTGGTCTGAAGCCGGAAAGGATGCTGTTGAGTGTGAGTTTCTGGGGTCAATTCCGGGACTCGGCAAAGTGGTACTGATTTGGTCAGTAAATTTTTGCTAGAAAAAAAGTTGGATCTGTGGCTGAAAAATTTACTTATTTGGCAGATAATTTTATTCGTATTCTATTTTATTTTGCAACTGTCACACTTAAACGCTCATCCTTAAACTTTCACCAGAAACGAAACAGCGGTTTCAATATACGTCCGTAGGTATATAAGAAAAAACTATTTCCGTCGAGACACACACCCATAATAGCTAGAAATGAAATTCTGCGCATCGTACTCCAAAATAAGAAATACCTAAGAAAACTCTCAAATGAACCGCAAAACTTTTACAAACGAGATTAAAAAATCGGCAAACTCTATGGTACGGGTAATACCCCCACAATAAGTTCGTTTGCGCTTGGGGTAAAAGTCTCACGTGCGTCTCTTGGGATATATCTCGCAGATAAGTGAATTGTCGACCGACAGTCGACACATGTGCCGTAGTCTGTGTGACGTCATTACGAATACGATTAGTTGGATTACTGTGCAAATTGTGAATTAATGTTGTGACAAACAATTTAGTCAGCGGACCATTCAATTTAAATGGGATGCAGTTTCAGTTTGCGGTTTCTAAATTACTATTGCTGTTAACAAAAAAGTATAAATTCATTTAAAAACTTAACTAACGAAATGTTTTTTATTATTACGAGTATTATCCATTCCCTTTCCTCCTCTCTCTGTCCTGAGCTACCAAGGGCCAATATTTGCTGAAGTTAGTAGTATCTTAGTTTAGTATATTATAAGTTATAAAAAAAACGTGTATAACTTTTAGCCCCTGTGTCTAAGAAATTCATCTCTACAAGACTAACTTTATAACAAAATTAAACAATTTGACCCATAGAACTCCAATTTCAATACCTAGTCTAGAAGTCTTCTATCAAACCAAAAGTTGGACAAAAACTAAATTCTCACTTGGGCATACTTTACGGTATCCTACAGCTGCATTTTATAAATAAGAAGAAAACCGTTAATGGAATTTGGAGAGTTGAAAAATATCGTGATTGAACAAAGTACATTCAGTTTCTTCGAGTTTGCAGGCAAACTTGACTGAATAGAACGTTATCACAAATTCTCTCGGCTAACTTTACCGACTCGCGTTTTATTGGTGAAACTGTTTGAATGTAAGTTCAGTCCAGATCTAATTCTGTTGTTGGAATTGGGACCGACGGTCAATGAAAGGTGTGATGCGCAGATAGACACTTCAATTAAGTTAGCCTACTTTGACCTACACTTTATTGGCTTTATTATGACATTATCTGAATCGAACTAAACACTTTACCGCACTTTACAAACCTTGGTTTATTCAAGACAGGAGAAGATCACTTACATAATCAGCCTATATTGTTCCCACTGCTGGGACACAGGCCTCTCTTCGGTGAGGGGGAGTGGGCCATAGACTATCACGCGGGCCCAGTTCGGGTTGGTGGATGAAACATGTCTTCGAAATTTAGATTCTAGGACATGCCGGTTTCACGTTCTCACGTTTTCCTTCACCGTTTTGAGAGCAGTGGTGATAAAATAATTTACATAAAGTGCCTGCTTGGGTTTGAACTCATGACCTGCAACTCATAAGTCGCAGCCACAGCCTCCGCTGCTAGAAGATCACTGGACTGTTACTTCGGTGAAACGAGAATCACCAAAGCATGAATGAGTTGAAAGTTCGCAGTCACACTGCATTGAAAACTTATCCCAACATTGGTCATAGTGCAAAGAATACCGGCAATGCGCAAGTCAGAACACAAAAAAAGTTTCTAAACTGAAAAACCATCCCTTAACTATTTCAACAACGACACGAAACGCGAAAAAAAAAACCGGGCAAGAGTGAGTCGGACACGCGCACCGAGGGTTCCGTACCATCATATTTTCATCGGCGAGGCCTATATTCATTAGAGAATTTTAACACTGTGCACTGCGGTGTAGAATATTGCAGTTTCAGGTCAGCGTCAGCTCTTGACTGCTAGTGAAACTAATGCAACTTTTATTGATGATTTCTGAAAAAGTGTGCTATTTAGAGGCTTAATTTTATTTTTCCTGTAATACCTATTTATATAAACTTCTATCACCTAGAATTATTTCAGATTTTTCTCTTTGCAAACTTCAAAGATAAGGAGGGAACGGTATTTTTTTACATTTTTCATCAAAAGCTTTAAAAAAAAGAAAAAATGTTTAAGAATGCGCAAACTGCGCTCTTTCATATGATATCTTACGGGCATGTAGCCCCACTTCGAATATTTCAGACCCCTTTTCAGTCCCTGTTGCAAAAACTATACATATATTTTCATTTCTTTCTAATTTGCAAAATAGTTGGGCAAACGTCATCTAAAATTATTCTAAATTTCAAGTTTTTTAGGCATTAGAGTTCTTGAGATATCCAGCTGTGACAGACAGACAGACTGAGTCTCACCATATGGGTTCCTTTTTACCGTTTTGGTACGGAACTCTAATAACTACACAAAACTTCTAGAATTAAAACCAAAATAAAGTTAGCACCAAACCGAATAATGTTCGGATTTAAAATTTTACGTGCCGAAACTTCGGTGAGCCGTTTACTTCTAACGACGAATCGGCAGTTTCGAAATTTCACCGGCAATCCGAAATCGATTTAATCACGGGAATCATGCAAAGTTTCGCACAAAGTTTGTTTAAACTTTGGAATTGGAACAAATGGGAGCAGCATGGCTTGCGGCTATGTATTAATAGTAGATTCATGACGCCTACAATTTAGTTATGATTTTTCAAAGATATTGTGGATCCTGGATACGGTAAAGTTTGTCAAGCTTGCGAAACTCCTCTGTTTATAAGATCATCAAAGTACGTCTACATTTTATTACATTAACAATTTTCGAGTTTATGTTATTTATTAACTTTAGAAGTTAATATAATTATCCCCATAGGTCAAAGCTGTATTCAATATATTTATTTTTACAAAAGCAATTCAAAAAGGCAATGATTTCATTTGTTTATTTTATAGAACATAATAGAAACAAATGAAATCATTCCCTTTCATTGGTTCTATTCCTACAAAACAACAATGCTTTTCTTTTGTAGGGTCGCTGTTGCTATCAGTAGGTACCTACGATCAAAGAACTTCTATCAGAACACAGGGTTCCGTGGTCTAACTCTTCGGTAAGGTAACATGATAGCAGACATAGACGAGAACGGTATACGATAAGTGAATTGTCAAATTGCACGGATTTAGTTCACCAAGTTTTGAGAAACGTGATCGTTTCTGATAATTGTATTTGTCAGAGGAATTCCAGCTACTATGCATCCCTATCTGCTCGACCTAGTTTCAGTTATTTCAGGGCTACATTTCAATCTATTTTCATAGAAATCTATTCTACAATTTTTTGCTGTGTGATTTGGATGCTCTTAATCACTCGTCCTATTAACGATTTTATGAAAGAAGGAAAAAAAAGCCATTGTAATTTCATTACGATTGAAATTCTCGCTGAGGTCAAGTTCCCACCTCAGAATGTTCAAATCTTTGTTCTGAGATTTTGGAATAAATTAAAATCTTACTTTGTATATTTTGAATAACAACTTGTAATATAAATAGGCAGATTTACAAAATCAGAAGATAATTTCTGCCTATACAGCACATAACATAATGAGCCTATAATGTTCCCACTACTGGAGCACAGGCCTCCTCTCTTGGAGTGTACTCATAGTGGGCCATAATCTACCACGCGGACCAGTACGGGTTGGTAGATATTTCTGCCTTTGTCAACACAAAATACTTTAGCTCGGCTTATAACAATCTTGTAAAAGTAACTTGTTCTACATTTCTCAAACTCAAGACTCCTAAACGAAAGTACACATGATTCTGGGTTTCAAGTTTCAGTTTAAACATTTCAATGCAGTTTTATCTTGATGGCATACGTGTGGTGGACGCGGAAAATGTTGCTGCACACGTACGTGTTACGTGTTACGTTTATAATAAATGTCATGGAATAATTTAGTACAAAGAAATAGTAGGTTTTCATAATGTGAAGATTGTCGTTGCATCCTCAGTTGAGAAATAATTTTGTGTGAAATCAAAATAATGTAAAACGGATGAAACTCTTCGTTGCCATTCTGTAAGCTAGTTAGTTGCAATACCTTCTATGAATTTATATCTCTTTTTAAATTTCTACATGTCTATCTGTATTTCGTATGGTACATAAAACCCTCACAAACCACACTTTTCTTCTTGTCTGTATAAAATAGGGTTAAATAAATAAATAAAGAGTATTCTATTCTATTCTTCTAGCTAGTAATAATTATTTATTATACAAGGTTTAACAGAATAAACGCAAGTCCTGAAAGTAGTTGTTTCATAATTGACTACTGAATCGATTGCAGTAACTTTTAATACAAGTATTTTTTTCAAAAATTATCTATGTTGCCATAGCGACAGTCGGTTGAGTCAAAGAAAATTAAATCTTATTTCAAGCCATTAAGACTTAATTTCAAATGCATAAAGTAATATAGTCATTGTATTATGCTTTTAATTGGAGTGTATGGGGGTCTTGCGTTGATTATGTTACATATTGTAGATAGCTAAGAAGGTAGACGACACAAGAATCCCTACCTTCCTACGTGCGTGTAAAATTATCAATAACATGGAGAAATGGCATGTTATAATATTATACAGTATGTTAACTAACAGAGGGCGTTCCCGTTAACCCGCAATAGTATAGCATCCATACATGCTAAAAAAAATATTACCATTCGAAAATAAAATGTTTTTATTTTTTTTTTATATTAAAATATTCACTAAAAATCGTAAATTGATACGTTAAAGAAACACTCTGTACACGCGTACTTGAAGGACAGCAATGTCGGAATTTATTTAATTAAATAAATTAGAATTAATTAAATAAATAGAGTATCAATTTACGATTTTTAGTGAATATTTTAATATAAAAAAAAATAAAAACATTTTATTTTCGAATGGTAATATTTTTTTTAGCATGTATGGATGCTATACTATTGCGGATTAACGGGAACGCCCTCTGTTAGTTAACATACTGTATGATGCTGGTTCATGAAAAAAAATAGCTTTTTATTTAATAAATCACAGTTATTTTCCACTGTGTTACTGTATTGAAAACTAGCTTTTGGCCGTGGCATCGCCCGCGTGGATGTCTGAAAATATCGCACTGGAAAGTACTTCCATGATTAAAAGTACCCTCGGTTACTTCAGGTTATAAACTATCTGCGTGCCAAATTTCATCCAAATCCGTTCAGCCGTTTATGCGCCAATCCGCAGCATACATCCAGACAAACGGATAAAAATTCCTCGTTACAATTTATTATATGTATACTTTAAAGAAAGAAGATCATAATGCTTGCAGATAAACATAATAAGCACCATTTTCCTACTTAACCAGCAACGAGGTAAAACAACAATGCTCATAGTAAGAATTATTTCTGCAAAAAAACCATCGCAATGTCTCCTCCCTTAGGTTTTGCTTTTGAAAAATAGATACTTCCTTTTTGCTCTTACCATTTGTTCTGATTAAGTTCGTTACGGGCTCAAAGCCATTTAGCATTCCCTGAGACACGACGAGCATTATTACCAGTGTTTTTCTTGGATTTTTAACGCTAGTAAACAGAAATCAGAATGACTAGGCTTTCATCTGGAATTATTTTCAACGCCATCTTTCTACTGCTTACGGCTTAATAAACAAGATTTTGTTGTGTTTTGATATTATGTTAAAGTTGTCTGGACTCTATCAAAACAACTCGAAGAATTTCATAAACATGGTACAGAAATAAATATCTCTTCGTGAAACTATTCCGCGCAACATTGATCTCGACCGCGTTATTAATTCATGAACGAAGCGCACATTGTATCTTACATCACTATTCACTACCAAAACAATAAACTCTTCCATAAATAGCCAAACAACAGATAAACTTGTCTGATCAAAACATTTACATTCTAAGTGCTGCAACGAAAAACTATGCCATGAAAAACATAACTTGTAAAAAAGCCAAGTCTCGCAACTCAGTTCTTCTATCGTAAAAAGTTGTGAGATCCATGTAATACCAAGTCGGTTAATTTATTCAGTGGGATACTTAATGGACTTTCTGCCTTAAGTTATTACGTAATTAGCTAACCTAATAACATCTTATAGTGACCATATGAATATTAAAAATGAATAAAAATCTTTTATGTTTTAAATAAGTAGATTGTCGTACTTTTCCTTTCCAGTACCTTTTTATCTTTTTTTTAACATAATTCGTTGACCATTTTACAAGTTACTTTTGATCATAATTATATCTAGGTACCTATTTACACCTATTATTCCATTATATTATAATACAGGTACACTGATTCATTCACTGCAAATGTAACTTTGTAATCCTATATATTTATATTGGATTACAAAGTTATTTATGCAGCTGATGTATCTAGAAAAGTGGACCGAAATTTCAAAATATTTTAGTTTTTCCTTAATTTATAAACTAAGCACTAATTGTATTCTAAATTTGAAGCTTCTATGTCTGCTAGAAGTGCCCTAGAGTTTTGATGATCGGTCAGTCAGTTAGTGACAAAATTAAGAAACTATGACTAGTTATAATTCTTAAACTACTGGTTCAAATTGAATGAAATTTGAAATATACCGTGTTTATACAATGCCTGCTTGGTTACTGAAAATTCAGGTTTCTAGTTTTATCCTCAACGCAGTTATAGGGGGTCGGCCTGAACTGTTTCGAGAAAAGGATGGTACGGCCGTGCCGCTTTTTGCTCGACTTGGCGGGGACACTGCCGTGCCCCTAGATAAATACAAGGAAAAAGATCTTCGTCTCAGAAATTCCATCGAAAACTCGATTGAGATTCCTACCGCGTTCGCGATACGAGATCGATAAACGAAACGACCCTTGCCTCTTGAAAAAGTGAGATTCACCGCTTTTGCTATTCAGAAAGCGAATCTTTGTCATTGAAAAAGAATGCTAGTCGTACTTATGCAAGCGGTCGTGGTAAAAAGGGATAAAATATGGCGGTAGGTGCCGAATGGAATTTTGATGCAGATGCGCATGAAATGTGAAGTTTTATGATGTCCGAGATGGGATATTGCTTGAGTACTTCGATTTATTGATACTGTCTTTTGTTTTAACTATCAACTACTTTGAAGGGGCAAAAAATTAGTATACCTACACATACAGCATAGGCTTATAAAATATTCTATAGTATTCTATAGTAGGTGATGTACGAGTAGGTAAGGGTAATTAGATAATGTCATTAGTCAAATAACACAGGATTAACGAGATTTCTTTTGTTTGTATGACCTATAATTGTATACCTATGTTACACAAATAAACTTAATGATTATGATTTTGTTCAGAAAGTCAAATGCATAAAAATATCAGCGCCTCAATACATAGTTTATGTTACCATACTTTGACTGCACAGTAACACAAATTGGATGCAATATTTTTTAATATTAAGTTTAAAATGAAGGCACAACACAAGTATTGTAATAATTAAAATGCTGCGGATGTGACAAATAAAATGAATAGTAAGTACATTTTTGCGTGCGTAATAATCCGACGAGCTACCAAGAAAAACTGAAATCTAGCCTTGGGAGAATAAAGTTCAAATTTTAATGAAAGGTCGTGTCGGATGTCGGCTTGATGGCACTGTTGTATGCCTTAATAACTAACAGTGAACGAGTCAAAAGAGCGTGATAAAGAATTTACATTTAATGAAGGAGTACTGAGTGCAGACGCAGACGGCGGCAATACGTTGCGGTTGAATTTGCATTTTTATGAAAACTTCCATGACACTGCCGACCAAGTCGTTCAAAAAGAATATCTCCACTTTGTTTCTGACAAAGATTGTCTTTATGGCAGTTTAGTGGGTGTTTTTATTCTCACCGACCTAGAGTGCGATGGCGCATTCGTTCGACGTTTTATGAACGTCGAGAGTCAAGAATCGAACAGAAACTGCTACTTGGCACACGTCCAGCCGACCGTCAGTTTACGTTCAAGCTAAATGCTTTTTGTATTTTTCCTATATTTGTCTTGGTGAAAAGGATTTGTCGAGAACAGACGTTGGTGGATTTTTGGCAAACGCAGGTTGAATTGCTAAAAATACGAGTAATCAAGAATTGCACTTAAACCCATTTTTATCGTTTCGATAACTCTAAAAGCTTCAGTTAGATCGTTATTTTACGTGAATGATATATTATATTTTTATGGTTCACAATTTATACCTACTGTGTTCTGTTTTATCTTTGTCAACTTTATCAAATCTTATGTTTTAACTACTCAATCTATCAGTATATTTTCCCAAAGCCTCTTCCCTTCAACGAAATCAAATAGCTAATGTACCGAATCATCTGACCAATAATTTTCCCTCTTCTTCTCTTTATTATGCATGTAACACGCCACTACTTCAACTCCCAGTCAACTTACTTCAAAACTTGAAACTGAGCCACTTCCAAACCTTCACTTAGGATACTTAAAACTGTCCATTTAATTCGCAACAATGGATTTCGTAAAGCTCTTGTTCACGTTCTCCCTAACTAACTCGGTCTGAATTCGTTAAACGTTAGGTAACCAGATTGTAACTTAAATCCGGTTAACGTGCCCCGGCAATTAGCCAGCAGGTGAGGACGTGTGGCAAATAAGCCGACTGAATAATGTGTAGCTTAAAGAAACAGTGCAGTTAAAGTGCAGGATTTCCGTGTTATACAAGAGCTTGAGAAGTTTTTACAAGGATTTTTAAGTCTTTGAATTGCAGAGTTTGGACTTAATTAATAGGTCAGGAGTAGCGGAAAAACTCTTTTTTTACACGTTAATACTTAACTGCCCCGTGGCTGTGCCAACTGCCATATCGGTCTAGTGGTTGCAAGTGCAACTGCTAAGTGTGGACTTCGGTTCGATCTCCGTTTTGGCAGTATTATTAGCAGAGATCGGAATTGGGTGTGTGAAAATACCTAAAGTTTGCAGCGAGACATAACATAGAGCTGTTACAACCACTTAAGTTAACCGGTTTTGAATTTTACCGGTTTAGTTTCAGTTTTTTGTTTTGTTTTACATGTTCTTTACCTTTGAAAAACCGAACTATAAACATTATCAAGCTGCTAATACAGTTTTAAATTAATTTTTGTTTTGTTCTGTACGTCTGAAACACCGAATTTTACACATCTGCAAGCTGTAATACAGTTTTAGTTTATTTTTAAAAAACCGAATTTTAACCGGAAATGTACAAAACAAAAATTAATTTAGAACTGTATTAGCAGCTTGTAAATGTTTATAATTCGGTATTTCAAAGGTAAGGAACATGTACAACAAAAAAACCGAAACTAAACCGGTAAAATCCAAAACCGGTTTAACTTAAGTGGTTGTAACAACTCCAATTATGTCCCGCTGCAAACTATAGGTATTTTCACACACCCAATTCCGATCTCTGGTTATTAGGTTTTAACTTTAGGATTATCTTAGTAGCAGCCCATAGTCTGCACTAGAGTCCGATTAATGGCATTATACTGAAAGAAATAAGCAGTAAATAAAAATTAAACAACATTGATCTGAACTGCTTTAGAACCTAACGTTCAAAACAGTATTTTTTACTTATCCGAAAACAGTTAAAGCTTGAGGCAAAATGTTACCGTCATGACAGTAAACTTTGACGTTTTAACTAGCTAAAAGATCACAAAATTAACTGTTTTATTCATTTGTAGATATCGTTCAAACCATTGAAATTTACTTACATTACAGTAAGGGTGGTTTCCCCTTTTTTTTTGTTGTTTTTTTTTTCAGTAAATAGTAGGTATGTTCAATCATTAAAAGCTACTGTTTTGTCTTTTACTGTTTTACAAACATTTCTTCTTACTGTATAAAGTCAGTAAGTCTTAATGAAATCGCTTTAAGGCCAGGATCTTCGAGCGTAGTAGGCATTTAGCGTTACCTCCGTCCTCGCGTGGCAAATGCCGCGAAAGCGCAGTTCGAATGAACTCGCTGACCCCTGTCACGGTTATTTTTATAAGTAATAGTATTGTGAATCGGCCCTATTCTTGAAATATAGGGCTGCTCGTCTACAGTATTTTAATTTCATCATCCTACTTTAGTTTCTTTCTAGTTTTGTGATTGTAAATATTATATTTTTAACCGACTTCAAAAAAGGCGGAGGTTCTCAATTCGGATATTTCTATTTTTTTTTTATGTATGTTAGGGGGGGCATAACTCCATCGTAAATAGACAGATCTGCAATTTTTTTTTTTGAAGTGAAAACTTCTTTAGCATCGTTGTGATGTGATTTGAAAATTTTATGAAACGAAAAAGCAACAATAAAAAGAGACATGAGATTTAACGTGGGAGAAAATGAGATAGGAAGCATTATACAGTGTTTTTGTTTTTTATTATTACAAATGACATCACATTTAATCCTATGCTACTAATTTGTGGTGATGATGATGATGAGGATGATGGTGATGGCGATGGCGATGGTGATGGCAATGGTGATGGTGATGGCGATGATGATGATGGCGATGATGGTGATGGTGATGGCGATGGCGATGGCGATGATGGTGATGCGATGGTGATGGCGATGGTGATGGTGATGGCGATGGTGATGGTGATGGCGATGGTGATGTTGATGATGGTGATGGCGATGGCGATGGTGATGGCAATGGTGGTGGCGATGGTGATGGCGATGATGATGATGGTGATGCGATGTTGATGGCGATGGTGATGGCGATGATGATGGCGATGTTGATGATGGTGATGGCGATGGTGATGGCGATGGTGATGGCGATGGCGATGGTGATGGCGATGGTGATGGCGATGGTGATGGTGATGGTGATGGTGATGGCGATGGTGATGGTGATGGTGAAGGATGGATGGATGGATGGATGGATGGATGGATGGATGGATGGATGGATGGATGGATGGATGGATGGATGGATGGATGGATGGATGGATGGATGTTCTTTAGCATCGTTGTGATTTGAAAGTTTATGAAACGAAAAAGCTACAGTAAAAAGAGACATGAATTCATAAGATTTAACGTGGGAGAAAATGAGATAGGAAGCATTATACAGTGTTTTTGAAGGTTTCATTTCTACCACGTGTGAATTGCACACATGCTGTTTTTTTATTTTTGTAAAGATCTGATGATGACTTTCAGAGACAAACAACGGAACTCTTCAATAAATGCCAGCAAATCAACCGCGATTGCTGCTATAGCATATGTAATCGCAATCACACAACATAACATCGCGCCTGTACCCTTCAAAGGGTAAAGCAGATGTGTTCAATAGCTTTGTTACTGATATTCACATAGCAAGTAGTGACATATGAATTTGTTTGGGGTAGGTAAGTACAACTAAAAAGTGAAAAATAAAAACTTTTTTACAAAAAAAAAACCGACTTCCAAAAAAAAAAAACACTACAAAGTGAAAAATAACTTTAGTTTCGAAAGTCGGTGTCAATAAATGAAAATATATTCTTCACGTTGTAGTGTTTTTTTTTTTTTGAGTCGGTTGTTTTTTTTGTAAAACACTTTTTTTGGTTGCTTGAATTCGTCAATAAGTTTTTTAATTAAATCTACTAATCAAAAACACCACAATACGTATTTTTAATGAACTCTTCCTATTTCATTCACAACGAATTTCATATTTTTAAATAAAAAAACAGCAAGTGTGCAATTCACACGTGGTAGAAGTGAAACCTTCAAAAACACTGTATAATGCTTCCTATCTCATTTTCTCCCACGTTAAATCTTATGAATTTACATGTCTCTTTTTACTGTCGCTTTTTCGTTTCATAAACTTTCAAATCACAACGATGCTAAAGAACATCCATCCATCCATCCATCCATCCATCACCATCACCATCACCATCGCCATCGCCATCGCCATCGCTATCACCATCGTCATCGCCATCACCATCGCCATCACCATCTTCATCACCATCATCATCATCGCCATCACCATCGCCATAACCATCGCCATCGCCATCGCCATCACCATCATCATCATCGCCATCGCCATCACCATCGCAATCACCATCACCATAACCATCGCCATCACCATCATCATCATCGCCATCACCATCGCTATCACCATCACCATCGCCACCACCATCGCCATCACCATCACCATCGCCATCACCATCGCCATCACCATCGCCATCATCATCGCCATTACCATCACCATCACCATCGCCATCACCATCGTAATCGTCATCGCCAACACCATCACCATCATCATCACAAATTAGTAGCATAGGATTAAATGTGATGTCATTTGTAATAATAAAAAACAAAAACACTGTATAATGCTTCCTATCTCATTTTCTCCCACGTTAAATCTTATGTCTCTTTTTACTGTAGCTTTTTCTACTGTAGCTTTTTCGTTTCATAAAATTTTCAAATCACAATAATGCTAAAGAAGTTTTCACTTCGAAAAAATATAATATTTTACCTATACAATCACAAAACTAGAAACACAAACTCAAAAACTCAAATTTTGCAATTGAATATAAACCTTATTCCGTTGTAGTAAAGTTGAAAATCTATTACAGATATTACGATAATTGTAAATTTATGGTACCGACCTGCTACTGCTAGTACTGTGACGAAAGCAAGAGAACCTATACGTATACAACTACAATATTATTCTGTCGCGTCGTCTTATAAATGGATAGTTATAAATACGTAGAAAAATAATAATCAAAATTACCTTATTTTTTTTAAGCTTTGCAGTTCAATGCTGAACGTTTTTTTTTCTTTCTTCTGTTTTTATTCCCCATAATTTAATCTTAATTATCACTATATTACAACTATATTATAACAAACTAATATTTAGTTTAATTATTAATACTAGAACCTAAACAATATTTACAGACTGAATTTTGAAACTAATACATAAACACGGAAATTAACTAACAATATTATAACGTATATTTCGATCGATTAGCGGGAACGCGGCGAGCCAGCAAAAGCGACACAGGTCCTACCTCGGTAACGCCCGGCGGGCTACTGAAGTGAAGCGCGCAGGCCGCCTTTTTAGATTATATCTTGTTAAGACAATAAAAATCAGTTTTGAGAAAAATTAACCGTAGAATGTTCTACTATACATCATTGCCTATTTTTTCATATATTTTTTGCGAGTAAAAGTTAAGTCTACTTCAAATGCGACTTGAAAAACGATTAAAAACTTCGCTGTTTTCGATTTGTTTGCGATTTTTTATGATCGAGTGAAGTTGTAAATATCGTGTTTTGAACCATAGAATAATCAAGAATGTTAGTTAAACTATGCCATATATTTTTTTCAGATTAAAACAAAGAATATTTGATTGTTTAATGTTGAATCAAAAATAGGTCGATTCCGAGATTTCCGAGAGTCCTGGCCTTTGTAGTAAGAAATTATTTTTTTCAGTGTAGGTTCGCTCCCAAGTTATAGACTGAACATGACTTGTGAATGGGGTATTCAATATACTATTTGATAGATCAGGTGCAGGAAAACCTATTTTTTTACGCGTAAATGACCTAACAGTCGCATTGCCGTGCCGTCTCGTTGGTCTACTAGCTAGCGTGACTGCTGAGTGTTGAGTCTTGAGTTTGTATCCCCTGTTCGGGTAAATTGTTATTGTGTTTTGGTTAAGTTACCCAAAACTGCTACTGAGCAGTAGCAGCCTAGAGTCAGGATTTGAGCCCGGATAATGACAATAGGGTCAGCCAGTATTACATGGGACTTAAATATAACTTGGGTGTGGGTGTACTGTTCCCTATAATATTTAGAAAACAAACCAACAACAACAACAAACTTTGTATAATTTGTACGTAATACTGAAGTTCAAGGGTCCTTGATATTTGGCTAATCTAGGTCATGCTTAAGATGCTGACGTCAAATTGCCAGGTAGACTAAGTTCTAGTATTGAACCATTTAAGTTTGTACTTATTGATCCCTCTTTATGTTCGACTCAATTTGAAACAGGTAAAGAAGATAGTGCTAGCGATGTGTTGACATCTCTGACATTATCTATTGGGACATGATTTTAGAAGAGCCTACCAGTATAGGTTACAATAAAAGAAAAATTATGATGTTACAGAACAAAATTAATAGTTGTGTATGTATTTATTATTGTTTTCTGATTACGTTTTAATATTTATTAACATTCTAGTGATATTTATTATAGAAGTATGTATTTTTATTTGTATTTATGTAAGTATATTCTTATAATATTCGTTTAGTTTTTTTAAGTGAATTGTTTTTAGATTAGATTGTATGTATTATTTTTTGTCTCCTTCACTCTTTCACACGCTGTCTACATCTCTCTATTTATTGTCCTATCGCAGGTATGCTGGAAGAGATTTCTTATGAAATAAGCATCACCTTTGTACCTATTTTTCTGTTCTGATTATTTCGTATCTGTTTATATATGTGTGTACATAAATAGTAAAATAAAATAAAATAAAAATAAATAAAATTAAAAACAACAACATTATGAAGACACTCTTAGGAAAAGCTATCAAATTAATTTAACGATTTGATCGATCATATTATAACGTATAAACTTTCCAAAATCCGTACTTATATCCTGGATAAACTCAAGAAAAAGGTATTAAAAGGAATCTGGGAGCCGAATTTCCTGATAATATAGGCCAGAATAAAATTTTCATAGCGTCATCTGCTAAGGTGAAATAAGGAACTCGTAAAAGTCTCATAATTTTAATCCGCAAAGATTTTACTGCGTCAAAGAGCAGAATAAGCATGCCAACCCCATTTTATGCATCCATGAACTTTAAATGATAGTATGTTATCTTTACTTTAATGAATATATGTAAAAGCAACTTTTATATATGTCGCATCCGATCATTCGTTTGATTACTCGGAACGCTAGCGCCATCTGGTGGCGCTTGACAGAGTCTAGCCTGACTTCGTGGGAGTCGACGACAGGTCGACAGAACGATGTGGAGCTCTTGGACGTTGGAAATCGTAGGAACAACATGTGCTCAGAAACTGTCCCGCGTTCCGTATCTGGTTGTGTCGTGTACCTACAGTGTGCAATTCACTGGTGTAATTAATTTGTTCGTGAAATTATAATCCGATTTGAACTGAAAATGGTTTTTCTATTGCGCAATAACTAACACTTCCCACAGTACGCTCACAGTAGTTAAAATATGGCTGATAATAACGAGACACTATACCTTCTCCGTCATATACATAATGTCACGCCTGTATGCCCTGAAGGATTAGGCAAAGGCACCCATAGGGGGGTGCTTATATTGCTGTATAAGATAAATGTTCTGAAACACATGTACAGACTCCAACACATCAAGCTACCCGAAACTGTAAAATTTTCGAATACAACTTTGAACCCTATCCTTTAGAGATAAAGTTCAAAATCTATTAAATAAATTTGACAGATTATAGTAGCTTGATGTGCTAGCATCTGTACGTAGGTCATGCGTAGACATATAAATATTTATTTAAGACGCCTAAAGCCAATGTCTGATAGGCACTACTACACTTTTTTACAAAACATCTTATACCTACCAGCTTTCACAGTTTGCTTCTTTGTTGTATCATTTAATTTATTTATATTGCCGTTTCGTTACTCGTTCCAACAAACGTTTATGCGAAGTGAATAATAGCATTATGTTTTTGAGAAATAAATGTCTTAAACTATATTATAATTAAATATTTAATGTGCTGATATAGGTCTACCAGAATATCATGGCATAAATAAAAACATTGTGATTTTCATATGGCAATGTGAAAATATATAAATCCAAATCCATATGAAAATCACAATTTTTTTATGCCTTGAGATTCTGGTAGACCTATTTATGTCCGATGTATTTATGAAATTTTTATGATGATACCTTCTTCTCTTCGTTTAATGGCTTTTGCGGAAAAACCACCACAATTTAGCCAATGTCAAGTGTAAAAATGGTACAACGTTGCCGATATGATGATACCTTAAAAAACAAATTTTAATATAGTATAGGTACTACAAACAATGTTTTATTCCTTTTTACTAATTTCCAAATCAAATTCAGAAAAACATCTGCCGACCTTTAAATATCATCGTCTTTTTTTTATTGCCTGTATTACCTGAAGAGCACTACTAAAGTGAGGTCCTGTGGTGTAACAGTCAACATTTTTTTTTCAATAAGTTATTAATCCCATGTAATATGGTGCGAGTCAATTATATTCTACAATAGTTTGGCGATTAAGTTATCATATTTATTGAAACCATGTTTTCTACATTACGTATTTTAAACATGCACAATTAAAATAATGATTACAATTAACACTTTTTATTTAGTTTTAGTATTTAACATTAAACTTAATTTGTGGTTATTTGATAACTAACAATACCACAAAGTTTGTGTTGAATTTTTTATATACCATCGCCCCGTGCTAACCGTCTAGTACCTTATTATCAAGGATAATTTATTTCGTACCAAATTTTAAAGCTATTTGCACACAATTTTTCAAAAAAATCAGTTTACTATATTTAGTAAAATTGCTTATTTTATTATTTTAACACTGTTATTAATATGTAATAACCGCTGTACGATTTAGGGCTGATTTTGCAATATTTATATACCTAACTTATATCTGAAGAATAAATATGACAGTTGTAGGTACATAATTTCTATACAAAAGCTGTCGAACGAAATATTTATTCCCCACATAAAAATTATCTGATTATTGAAAAATCAGACCTTATTGTGATTACCTAATCGCCACTCTGAATAATTAACAATCAATAAAATATCCCAATTCACTAATCACTCCAAACCGCTCCAAGGACCATCCAAGCTCTCCATACCACAGATAAAGCTAGAAGCCGACCACGTAATGACAAAGGTGAGTACGTTCAGTAACATAATCCATTTATCAGTCGGAGTCACGCGTCATGAGCCAGTGATTAGATGAGGCTTAATGATACGGCGCCAGGGACATCGTGGTGAGTAGTTTATGTTATTGTTGATGGTGCTAGATGGTGTTATGAATATTAGATTGAAGGACGTAAATCCTAAGGTTATAGTAAGTCAATATTATAGGTATACCTACAGTCGGTGCAAAAGTGTTTTGCAAGGAAGGTATACAGATGCAGCGATTGGTAAAGCCTGAGAAGCACACCATATTATCATTAGATACCTACATTTAAGAAGACTGATAAGTTAAGCTTTAAAGGCTCCTACAAACAGGCGCAACACGCGATATAATCGCGCGCGACACAAAGTCATTGCTCGTTGCGCGACTTGCGGTGACTTTGTGTCGCGCGCGATTTTATAGCGTGTCGCGCTTGTTTGAAAGAGTCTTAAAGCTTCTTCTGTCTTACTATGTTACTGTGCCCGACAGAGTTTATAATGATCTCATTAAATTTTAAGTTACCGCTTGTACACATTGTAGAATGCATTAAATTATTCAGTATTGAGCACATGATAATTACTGAAAGATAACGTTTTCGAAGCGGAAAGCGCATGCCCGGATATTGAGTTTTTTGTGTCAACTAAAGCCAACGTTGTGCTTATAACTATCCCACTGCTGGGACACAGGCCTCCTATCTGTAAGAGTCATCGAATTTTTGATTCCAGGACAAGCCGCAACGTGCATGCATGCTCGTAACCGTGTAATTCTCGTAAAATAATTCAAGGTGTTATTCAAAATGTTAATGAAAGTGAAAAAACAGTGATCATAATGCAATGCCAAAGAAAGTGTAACTGTACCTACACGCAAAAGCTAATGATAGGGAGAGAGTGACGAAGTGTAAATCTATATAAATAACAATATATGTTTGTCCTCTATGCGTTCCAAAACCATAAGTCAGATTGTGATGAAACTTTGGTAGGGTGTGGTGTTCTCGGGACACCCATAAGGGTTTGTAATTATTAAAAAATGGGAAAAAATAACAACAAAAATCTGAGGCGGTACGAAGGTCAGTTAGATGATAATAAAAAAAGGTATATTGTGAATTCTAAAAATCGGCATAAGAGATAGCTACCATTAATGGCCATGTTCAGAAAGGGTAGCCGATAGGAATCGTGAAACATAGCCCCATTGCCACTGATAAGTACGTTTAACTCAATTACCAACTCAATTAAACCGAACACAATGCTAACGCATTTCTACTATATTAGTAATAATAGCTCATCGTTCCCAATAATCGTTGGTGCGTGGCGTGTGGCGTCGAACGGATTACAAGCGGTCAACGGATAATTTGAGGGGCAATATCCGTACTATCCCGCCAGTGCGGATAATGCGGATACGGATAACCAGCGGACTTACTTACTCCGATTATTTGGTTGTGATTGAGTGGTGTGTTGGCGATCAGTAGGAATTGTGAGGGCTCGATCTTGTTTTGTTTTGAATGAAATGTATTAGGTTTTCAATGCCCCTGTGGCGTGATTGGGATTGTTAATCGCAGATTGATTTTCAACATTTGTACAAAACTCGTAGGTACTAATTAATGTTGGGAAATTGTCATATTAGGTAAGAAGACGTCAACTTCATTTAAGATAAGATATGATAAGATATGGTTTCCTAGGAAAGCGGTTCCGTCATATTATATCGGTCGTCATGGAAATCTGTCATTTTCACCGGTATTTGACATTAAGTCGGACCCCGCTGCCCAAAGATTTAAGTCGCTAGATTTGCCGTCACTGTACTTAGTCACAAGAAAAAGGGTCTACTATAAACTGAGAAGAGTGAGCTCGCACATTATTAAATACAGTTTCCTTGACAATCAAGTTAAGTCACTGCATCATTGTGTTAGAGGTGTCAAAACGAAACAGAAATGCGACTATCTTTTGACACGGTATCGGTATCTAACGATTTAAATCTTTACCACACCCATCATTTTAATTACAGCCATCACTGCGGCTGTAAATGGCGACCACCGCTCTTCTAGGTAACTTAACATAACATAGGTAGGTAAGCCGTTAGGTTTTGTCAATGCATCTATTGCTGGTATAAATGTAATTGCCATAATATTATTTGAATGTCTCATAATTCCTTTTTGCTTTTAAATTGTCAAAGCGAAGAATTTGGTGGCAAGAATCTACACATCCTTAATACTATGGATTGAAGAGAACTTGACGATATCTCACGTCCTAGCTTACAAAGTTTGTGTGTCATGGCCGCCAGTACCAAGTGACGCATTCTCCTTCGTAGGACGTCTTGTAACTATGTTATTGGTATCGAAGTCGAGTCTCACCCCTATCCGTCATTGAATTACTGATTCATTCAAGTTTCTGTCTAGCTAGAGTTTGGTTTTGTTTCAAGTCGTAAAATAATATAAAAATATTAATATATAATAATATTAAATAGGTGTCTTTTATATTATTATTTAGATTTCATACAACTGCCAAAAATAAACATTGTGATTTGAATATATAAGGTCAGGTAGTCGCTTCATGTAAAATACTGGTATTCAGCTGCATCCGGTTGGACTGGAAACCGACCCCAACAGAGTTGGGAAAAGGCTAGGCAGATGATGATGATTTGAATATATGGACAATTTGAGTTGATAGTCAATTTGCTTATCAATTCATTTCTTTGATAATGGCATACCAGTAAATAGTTGATCAATTTGATGCTATTAAGGTGTTTATTGCACCTTAATATCATCAAATTGCAAAGAGCATTTCATCAGTGAAGGGACTAAGCATTTGTCCGTAACTCCTCCCCATCAAGTACTCATCTATAGTACTTAATTGATTGTTTTTGTTTACAATTCGATGAATCAATTCGAAGATTCAATGAGGGAAGTTTTTCCCTCATTGAATCTCATTAGCTATATTAAAATATAATAAGCCATTGCATACCCGTTTTGTTTTTAAACAAACTTTTTCAATCACCAATCCTGCACAGATGATATAACTTTTTTATCGAATATCGATACCGGACTATCGAAACTTGGTATATAGCTTATTGTTTTGCTAGTGCAACGAGCAAATTGAATTTTACCAATCCTCAGGATTACTTTTAAAGTGCTTTTCTCCGGACAACAAGAGAACACGACCTAGTATCGACTTTTAATAAAAATAAATTCTGTTTAAATGAAATCAGACCTTTTTATCGAGCCTTACAGTTTTAAGTGGGGTCCCTCTAAATTGGGTATCTTATTTGAGAAACTTTTGTACCTGTTTTTTCGGTAGGTAATTTGAATTTCCGAATGGTGTTAGGCTAATAGACAAGGGTGGTTTTAAGAGAAGGTTTATTCACTTAATATTCAAAGAAAACTCAAGTTACCGGGAGTCATTTTATAGTACCACACCATCATTTTATAGTACATTGTATGGTAATACTTATACAGGCAGCAGCATGTTCTCTTAAGCTATTGGTATATTATTAGAACTGAGTCAAATATAAAAATCTCGTATTAGATCAACTAGGGAAAATCTTCAAAGATTAAAGTATATCGGTCAAGTTATGTAAGGCCTTTTGTACACGGCACGACTTCTTTACGGTACGGCGTATAAATCGCACCGTAGGCGTAGGAAAAGCGTCCATCAACAAGTTTCCATAGTGATTTATACAACACTGACGACCGTGCCTACACACGGCGAATAAACCGTAGTATTTTACGGCAAGAAAAACGTGTGTGTACAAAGGGCCGAAAAAATCAATCAAACAAAAGATATGTTCAAAGTTCTACAAAAAACCCAGAGAGCTTCAATTTGTAATCGATGAAAGAAAATCCCAGACTCTGGGCAACTTGAGAGTTACTTGACAACGTTACTTACCTTGCTCGAAACCTATACAATTCCAAGTATTTGATTTTCTTCGTAAATTTCGTTCCCAATAATTTTCGTTGCCTTATAATGTTGGTAAGACTTCAAACTTATACCGTACTGGGCTTATCTGACGTACTCTGGCTTACAGGAGAAGTAGTTTCGTATAATTTCTATTTTATACCATAATAGATAAGCTAATGTGTATCGGGTAACGCCTGAAGAGGAAATTTCGTTGTGAAACTTAAACTAAAAGGTTTTATAAAGTTTGCGGTTGAATACCGTGGGTGCGGGCAGAATAGATCCTGACTTAGATATCGGTTTTTTGAAACTAAGTTAGACGTGCCAGGATTCTGTTCCCTGTACTCTTTGAAACCCCTTTGTCCAAGTCAAAGTAATTTATTTTAGTTTTAAATTAATTTTGTAAAAGTTACATTGATGTAATTTGACCCTTTGTTTCGATGAACCTTTATTTCGAAGACACCTTTTTGTGTACTTACCTGTAGACTGGAAACTCTTACTTATCTTTTAGACATAACTCTTATCTCCCTAACATAAATTCAAGAAGACAAAACACTGAATGATTAAGTCGACTTTTAGCACAGCACGTTCGCAGGTGACCTATATCTTACAAAGAAATACGAGGCGAATGGGAATTGCCTTAATTTATAACTAGAACTGCGATTGCACAAAAAACGACCTCAATTCTCGACATAGAAAAAAAAAAACTCCAAACGACAAAATAATGATACTGGCCAGATTATTATTCGCTTCATGCAGTTGCAACTTCAAAATTTCTAGATAGTGCAAAGACACGTTCAGAAGAGGAAACGGGCATCGCAACCTCCCCTTATCTTAACCGCAGGCGAATACGGGCAACTGAGCATAACTGTGTGCATACTAAGCTCTGCGCTTATTTTGCTCGTTTATGCATTTCCGTGTACGGGTGCCGTAGTTTCTTAACTGTTTTATTTATGGAATTTTGTGTATGAAAGCACGTAGCGTTAAATGAATGTTGGTTCGAAATATTTTAAGGAACTTTTTTCATGGGTCTTTCATTTCCAAAGCTTGGATAGAATTTTCTCTGAAGATGACATTATAGATGAGGCGAACAAAGATGGCTAACCTAATTGGAAATTGGATCTTGGTATCAAACCGGAACAGCACAATAGGGAACAACAATATTGTAAGTAAACTGGGAGATTTATTTTCATACCCAAGTATGATTTCACGATAAAAATTTTCCTTTTTTAGGTATCAATGTCTAATGCAATATACACTTCCACTTCCTAAATCAAGCCACCCTGCACTTTTGTCTATAACTTTTTAAATGGTCGTGAATTCAAATTCGGAGCTATGACGACACTAGAATGATGGCGGCTTCGAAATTGCATAAAAACTTTTTCTTTGACTCATCATTATTTTGATGTTTTCAGCCTTTATACAGACTTACGAGTTTTAGGTCGTAGGTTCAAACACAAACAGGCGCTTTACTCTGTATAAATGATTTCACTACAACTGTTCTTAAAACGCTGAAGGAAAACATTGTGAGGAAACCGGCATGTCCTAGAACCAAAAAATTCGAAGACATGTGACATCTAACACCCCGCACTGGGTCAGCGTAGTGGATTACACACTCCCTCTCACTGCGAGGAGGCCTGTGTCGTAACAGTGGGAACATTATAGGCTGCATATGAAGCCTTTATACATTACATGGAATTTCCCGATGGCTCGATTTGGGAGTCCGGGAGTATTGGAAGCACCGTTGTAAACATTACCATCCGCTTCTATCCGAAAACGTAATAAATTGATCGTAAATCAATTTGCCAATCATAGCAAGGTTAAGTAAGTTAAGTCAAGCACTTTTAAACATCATATACTACGGAAAATACGTAGTTAACAGCGATGAGCATTTTCCCTACCACCTTGAGTGTTTGCTCAAGTACCAGGCTTATTAAATTAAATATCAATATCACGCCTGATAAAACTCCCCGCATCCCGGGTGTAACTTAAATTAGTATTAGGTATGTTTCAATGTTCCATTTCAGTATTAAATTGGGTGTTAATATATAAATGTAATGGATATTTTTCAGGAAAATGTGAATTTTTGTTTTAGTAAAACCATGATTTTAGTTTAGTTCTAGTGTCAGTTGTTCTCAACTAATCCAATACCTTCCCTGTTTTTTGTGAAATACCATATTTTAATTCCCTTTGTCCTCTATAACGGGGACATGGCCTACGGGAACAACGGGAATACAGGATTTTAGCCTGGATTCAATTTAAACTGTTGCTTTCTCTTTCTACCAGATGAAAAAAGAGCAAGACAGAAATAAATAACAGCTGTCAATTAAACCAAAACTTCCGTATAAGTGTATACGCGTCAGAAGATGCCGCTGATAGTTTGACAGCTCAAAACCATGACATACTATTATGATCAGTAGGTTAATAAGGGATATCAACATTGTTTAACTTAGTTTTCGGTAGAGCAGTGATGACTCAGTGGTATCGACCCCGACTGACGTCGTGACTGGTCGTGGGTTCGAAGCCAAACGGGACAGGCGCTTTATTTTGTGTAATTTATTTCATCACCACTACTCTTAAAACAGTGGAGGAAAACATTGTGAGGTAACCGGCACGTCATAGAATCAGCAATTCGAAGACATGTGACATTCACCAACCCGCACTGGGTCTGCGAGGTGGATTACGACCCACTCCCTCTCACAGAGAGGAGGCCTGTGTCCCAGCAGTGGGAACATTAACGGCTGAATATGCTAGTTCTCAGAATGTCCCAACTCCTATGTTACCCTCTGTGCCCCAAAAAATGCAGCCAGAGCGACCCCAGCGCTTCTATAGAGGATGCCGTAGAAGTGGCGAAGTTTCAGGCCAAAAAAATTATACACTGTCGTGCCATCGACCAGACGAAGAAAAGTATACAACAAAAACAGCTGAAATGTATTCCCGTACCTTGATAAATCCCAACAACCAAGAATTATTGTTCATCTACATTTTATTTTTAATCCAGCGCCGATCTAATAAACAAGCGTCGTGTTTGCACAAAACTGTGCAAACACGACAATATTGCTATAAGGCCCATAAATAATAACACAATTAGGCTAAGCTACTGGCACCCGTGGGACTTGATTTATTACCGACTGAGCATAATTTGTGACTACCCAAAGGTCACTTGATTATTTACAAGAATAATGTAAATATGAATTATTGTCGTCTTGATAGTACGCAATTGCGTGAGTATTTTATTTAGGAGACACAGAAAAATTATTAATTTTTGCACGAACATTTTTTTTGCACGAAATTCTGTTTCTTTTTTGCACGAATTAATTATGGATTTTCGGATTATTTTATCATGCTCAAAAATTATTCTAATTATTTTGTCTCCTGTGTACCATAAAACACGTCATTCATCACTTTTAATAATTTTAAAATGAATGAATATAAAACTTTTGCTTTTAACTTAAATATCAAAACAGACTTCGGGGTAGACCACATGATTTACATAAATACTAATAATAAGCTTGGTACAACACCTACCTTCATTACAATAACTTGTTTGACCGTAATACATTGAAATTTTAATTAAAATAATACGTAGATACTTCATTAATAGGTATTATTTCATTAGCATTGTTTCTTTCTTATTAGTCCCACAATCCAAATTATACGAGATACGAGGGTAGGCGTTAAAGGGACGCGTATATCGCACCGTAAATTGCCTACAATAAAATCGCAACATTGTCTTTGAAGTTCTATGACTAGAAGTGACGTGGTAACTGTTCTAGGTGATCAAGTACGCTCTAACGCTCACTTAATATGGGCCGCTCGTATTTAAACCAAAACATATTTTTCCGCATGGATCTGTGACTCGCATTAGTCCCTATTCAAAATATATATAATTTTAATAAATATATTTTTAATGATAAGTCTGCGAGGCTGAAGTGGTACTGGTTACACCTACCGGATGCAACCAGACAGATGGGCCAAAGTCGTCACACAGTGGGTGCCTGAAGACGGGCATCGTCACCAAGGCAGGCCTAAGAAACGCTGGCGTGACGATTTGGACTCGTTCCTAATCATAGATATAAGAAAGAAGTTGTTTTTTACATGTCTATGTTCCTGACCGATTGGACGGAGAAGGCACAGCACAAAGAAAGGTGGGAGAATATGGGGAAGGCCTTTGCCTAGCAGTGGGACAATTTGCACTAATGGAAAATAAAATAAAAATATTTTTAATAGAAACAATATTGTGGTAGAGAAAATACCTCATCCTTTTAAATTATTATCTTCTTCTTTCTTTAATTTTCTTTTATAATTTTTTTTATCTATTAATTATTATTTTTTTATTATTATTACTATCCTTTTTATTATTTTTATTTTATTATATTTATTATTATTATCCTATATAGTCTCTAGACCAAAAATAAAACCACAAAAGACGCCTCTTTGAATGTTAAAATTTTACAAGCATTATAAGACCTCGGCCCTACCCTGTAGCCACTTCTAGTGAACATTATAAAAACGTGATAGCTCCCGCTGAATAAGCAAAAGGGAAATAAGGCAGAAACGGTGGAGGTAGGGGCCGATGTAATTAATGCTTACATTTAATTGTAGCCCAAATTGGAGGAGACGGACCCTTACAGATGTGAGACGAGTCGCAATGAAAAATAAAGTGGAGGATATTATACTGCTGTGGCCGGGAAATTAGCTGATCGAAGCGATTTCGGTAACGTGTTATAGGAAATTATTAACCCCTAATATATTTTATTGATTGATTTAAGAGTTATTTTTGATAAATAAACAATAAGATTTAACTACTATATACATTATTTTGAAGTTTTGTAATATATGGAATATTTAAACTTATATAAAATTAAATAGTAAAAAGACATTTACTCGAATGTGCGTGATTAGTGGTAACATTATCATAAAATGTGTTTTAATAATACCCTCAAAATCTGACACTTATATAAATCCTCACAAAGCAAGAAAAGCAGAAATGCACCGGCAGCGCCGACACCATTTTAATACGAACGAAAGGCAGCTTATTAATTCTAAATATCGAGACTTTACAAACAACTAAGTGACAAGCCAGGAAGCTTGTCTAAACATTGATATCAATAATCTTCTAACGCCGCGAAGTAGAAAATAATTCATAAATATATACCACGATTTAAATACAGAATATCCTCAGAGTGTAGTCAAAAGAGAATGCAAAGCAATGATGAGTAACTTTTACCTCGAATCTGAATATAAATGCTAATGCCGTCTGATCCATACTTTCAATCTCGACGCTTCTTTCAAGAGATTATTATAATTTTGTCAGAATCCTTTGAGTTGAGCTTGGATTCATAGTTTGGATGTAAAAATGTTTAATACGATATTTTAATTTAATCTATTCTGTAAATTTTTTTGCATGATAAATTCTATCAAAGAAAATCTTTTTGTTATCGCTTGTCAACAAACGTTAGAATAAAATTATTACGCGTAGCGCCGCGTGTGTACAATGCTACGCGTGCTACGCCGTAGCTCGCACTGTGAAAGTGATACATTCGCGAGGTAGGCAAAACAAAATCACCAGCATTTTAACCTGAATGGAAAACGTACAAATATTACCTGTTTCTTTGTAAATCCTATAAACATATAACATCACGCCTGTATTCTGCGAAGGGTTAGGTAGTTGTGTACCACTCCCACGTTTACTACACCCACATTTCGCCAGTTATGTATACGTTCCATGTTTTAGGGGGCGAGTCTATTGTCATCAACCGGGCAAGATCCATACTCGGGCTAAAAAACTCAATAATAATTTGCCCAATCTGAGAATTGAGCCCAGGAGCTCATGTAGTAGCACTAGAACAATGAAGCAGGTAGCTGCAGAGATAAATCCCACACTCACCTATTTATACTACATCCATTTTACCTAAGCTTTTAAATCGAACCAAAGCATTTTTCCAGTTTAAATAAAATATAAAGGTATTACGTAGGTACCAGGAGTTCATACCTTACTGTAGTCGGTCTCTAGTGTACCATATTGCACGGTGCCCGAACGTTTCCTATTTGTTATAGCTTATTATTTTCTATCTTTAGTTGCAGCCGCTGGAATTATTCCCATTTCTTGTAAAATTTTCTCGTGCTTTTACTAAAGCAGTACCGTTGGTTTTGTTCTTATTATCTTGGGAACATTTTTACTGAGTGCAGCGTGAAGAAATGGTGATATATTTAGGTAGAGTGGACTATGCAGTATAAATGTTGAGCTTTTACATACATAATATACAGGCCAGGTACAATTTAATTCAATTTTGTCACAAATTTTACTTACACTACTAATGTTTACACGCCTAATACAGGTAGGTAGATTGTACAAGGATCACCAATTTTATAGTAACATCTTATTTTTATGAACCTTTAGGTTAAGCAAATAAATTTTACTTACTTACTAAGTAGGTCACGAACTGCTCTCCCTAAACAAACACATGTAAGATTATTTTGGTTTATTCCAGAAATCCCCACCGACAAATCCCCACCAGTAGGGATTGTTATTTTTTTTCCCAGAAATACCCACTAGTTAAATAACCTCAGCCTAGTGGGGATTTTTGGAAACATAAGTAACAATCCCCACTAGGTGTTGTTGTTTATAAATTATTAAACAAAAAAAATGCGTTAATCAATACGTTTAATAAGATAAGTAAGTAATTATGTCAATATCATAATAAACTTTCACTATAAATTGTTTGCATTGAAAAGAAAATCAAAAATATTTACAACAACTGACTAGATTCAAACAAAAATTATTTAAACATTATAGGATCACGTAAATCGCGATTGTGAGTTTATCTCATTCTTTCCAAAAATGTGGCACTGTAATGCTGCCATGCATTAACGTTAAGCAGAATAACTGTTTTTTTTTTCTTTGTAATCGCGGGTTCCTACGGTGAATTTCGTTAGCACTTCTTTCTTAAAAAAAAGCGTCTTCATGCAAAAATGTAGAAGTTTCACTAAACTTGGTTTTTTCTTTCTATGCCACCCTTCCAAAAAGTTTGTGATTCTGTTTTCTAATTAAACGTATTGATTAACGAATTTATTGTTTAATAATTTAGGAACAACAACACCTGGTGGGGAACGTTACTTATTTTTCCGAAAATTTTAATATTTAATTTTAATTTAATTTAATAATTTTAATTTTCCCCCCAGGCTGAGTTTATTTAACAGGTGGGGATTTCTGAAAAAAATAACAATCCCCACAGGTGGGGATTTGTCGGTGGGGATTTCTGGAATAAATCATTATTTTTAACAGGAATACCAATTCAACTTATATTATCCGCAGATACCTATTACTTACTAATAGGGTTTATATTATCCTTATTCAATTAAAGTACTAACAACACTATCTATTAACACTATCGACTAAAACGATACGCTATCAGTGCCAAAATCACACAATCCCCCCTTTGTTTGCACAATTGTTTTCTAGAAACAACTTTCCATTAACTCGTTAAGAATTCCATCGAACTTTCAAGTTGACAAATAGCCGTTTTTCACACGAGACAGAACGATAACTTTTAAAGCGACGCTGAGTAATACGTAACATGTGATCGAGTTGAAACGGATAAGAAAGAAAAAAATAATAAATGAACCGAGCTTCACCTAAAACAGATTCGAAAAAGGTCGTTACCCTGATAAACTGCGTCCCTAAGTTTGCTTCGAGTTCTTATACCATTTTGTGACAAATTGATGTATCCGGAGCTGGATGCTTGGTAAAGATTTGTCGTTTTTGACGGACAAATTATTCGCAACAAATAATGAAAATGATATCCGAAAATGGTATAAGAATATTAATAATACACTAGCTTCTGCCCGCAATTTTGTCCGCGTAAAATTTCCTGTTCCCCCGACCCACCCCGTCGCATGGCATCGCCTACCCATGCTAGTATCTTTTTAGCTTATAATTTTTTCTCACTCTTTTTCTTTTTACTAAGCGCCTAAGTGTCCTAGTGTGATGTTAAAATTAGCCTATAAGCCATTCTCAAGAATTGGCTTATCAAATGCAAGAATTTTTCAAATCCGACTGGTTGTTTCAGGAATTAGCGGGTTCAAACAAACAAACTCTTCAGCTTTTTTTTTAAATAGGGCTTCACGTAGTTGACCTTGAGAGGTCGTGACTACTTAACCGGACTATCCTGTGGCTACCTTGAGAGAACTCAAAGCCTCCAGCCAGGGGCTTATATTAACTTAGTAACTCTTCAGCTTTATAATGAACATAGATAGATATTCTTTATTTCGGACCATGCACAAGTACACACAATCCATATATAGCCTTAGTAACACGTCTTGCCCGGCAGTGGACGTCTCCCGGCTGAAATGATGATGAGCATTTTTTTCAAACTTCTACAGTCACAAGGCTCTTTAAGGTAAGCTTCCGTAGTGCGTCGGTTCGATTCCTGGGCGGAATAAATAGCTTTAAGGCCTACAGCACCTGACTGTTGTTCTGGAATTCTGGATCCCACCGTCAAGTCCCCACCACCATAATTACCCACGATATCAAGTACCCGTGTGATTGATTGAATAAAAATTCATCCAAAATATAGGAACAAATGAATAATGAATATGTTGATGATGTGAAATACTAGATAGACTGACTTGTCTATATTAGCGTAACATAATGAGCCTATAATGTTCCCGCTGCTGAGACACGGGCCTTCTCTCACGGCTCTTATCTCTCTTCGAGAGAGAGTGAGCTATTATCTACCACACGTGCCAAGTGCCAGCTGGTAGATGTCCTATGACTTCTAATTTTCAGGACATACAGGTTTCCTCGCAATGTGTTTCTTCACCAAATTTCAGCGTAATTCCAATTACAATACGAAGTTAAAAAGTTATCGTGGCCTGTTATTTGGTGAAAAAGTACTTGTGAGTTGTAAACTCTACCGTCTAAGTTACCAAAAGGCTCCTAAGCATACTGAATACAAAATGTCGAACCTGCCCTAACATTTACTTGACTTAGAAATGTAGCAGGCGTCGCTAGTTCTCCTTATATTATCCAATTGTTAAAGGAAATCCGAAGTAATCTTTTTTCACATATTTGCCAAAGGTTCCTTGAGGATTCTGTTATAGGTATTGATGGAAAATAGATTCTTTACTTTATCTATATCGATGTCGATTTAGTGCGAATTTCACTAATGAAACTAGAAGCGATCAGCATTTAAACCACATTTAAGAGCTGTCAGTGTTATTATTTTCTGTGGAATATTGCCACTAACAGCTTTTGATCGCGGTTTAAATGAAATTTGCCCTTACCATCGTAATTTTGAAGACACAGTCATGCTGTAAATGCCTATTGAAAGTATATAGGTGCCTAGAACGTAATACTGATAAGGTTTTATTTAATTTTAATTAGATTTTGTAGATTAAAAGCAAAAAGTTATTGCGATAAATCGAGAGTGTATTAAGCTATGTGTTCAGAAAAATTTCCAATGCCTCTCACTTTCTGGAATTCGGGCTTCATGTAGGTAAAAGCCCGAATTCTCCGAAGTGAGAGAAAAATACCGGAAAATAAAGTTTTATAAAATATTGAATTATGCATTTTTGAGAAACTCGATAAATCTCACTTCCTTCTAGAAATCACACTTAAACAATGAATATAAAGTAGGTAGGTATCCATACCTACCTACCTTATGTTCATTATTTAATTGTGATAACATACCTATATAAAATGGACTCCATCCATCCATTCTAATCTATTCTCTGGACCATTTTAATCCAGATATCCCATATATCTGGATTGAAATGGTTTATACTAATTACATGCCGACTCTTGTAAACCAAGCTCAATATTCTGCGTAGACACAATAAGACGATGAAGCCATTGTTGTGGTTTCGTAAATATAATATTGTAGTAATTTAGTACATATTACTGTGCAAATTGCAACTATATTAGTTCATAAAGTACACGAGAATCATCAATATACTGTGTGTAGCGTATGTATGTAAACTTAATGTGTCTATTTCAAAATTTATTTACAACTGTTATTGTATTTATATCTGTCACGTTGTTAGTTACATTGAATTAGGTAACGAATTCAATACTTAATATTTGTACATCATTATTAACATCATCTGCCTAGCCTTTTCCCAACTATGTTGGAGCCGGCTCCCACTCTAACCGGATAAATATTAACTTAATATTTGTATGGAGCTATGTAATTTCAATTGACTAAATCATTTCCATTGTCATAAGATAGGATGTGACAAGAATAGATTTTTAAAAACTTAATGCGGTCAGTACATCATAAGCACTTGGTTATTGACACTGATTTGAAGTTGGTTTAATGCTCTAAGGATTTGAAGAAAATTTAACGACACAATGATGACACTGACAGCTATTGAACACGGTTTAGATGTCCCGTGTGATGCGTGTAAAAACTAACTTACTTAACTATGAAAACCATGGAAAGATAATATTAAACCTAGGTACGGTTAGAGACCTGTTACGTTTTGTTACTCATTTAGATGCTCAAGACATCACAGGTTAATTACTATGCAAGTAAACGGTGTCAAAGTGAAATACTTTTATAATAAGTAGGTACAAGTAGCAGATTAAGCCTTGATAGTAAATTGTTTCTATAATTTTCAGTCTCCTTACAAAATCCTTTAATACTTAATTACAACATACAAATAAATTATTCGGATGTACTTAGATATTTATATAGACAATACATAAGTAATTAAATACAGCCCGAAGACTGGGACTATTAAAAGCAGGCGAGCGTCGTTTCGCGGGGCGTTTATTCCTCCGATGCTATAGAGAACTCTAATTAATTGTTCAGGCTGACTCATTTATTACATGTTTAATTGTAAATGCAATTACACTGACGACTAATGGCATTTTTACAGGCGGAGGAGTCCGAATCCTAAGTGCGCTGTTTCCGTATTTTTTTCTGGTTTAAATATTTTTTTAATGGCTTTCAACAATTTTATTTATCCTACTTTATTTTACCATAAAACGATATAACTGACGTCTTTGCGGAGGAGTTTGTTACGCCACATTTTCCCAGCTAAAGCACTAGCTACTACCACTTCGGTAAAGGGCGGGCGTTTTGGACGTTTGTTCCCTAGTACCACCGAACTGTACCACCGGTGGTACTATCGGGAAATTAGGGCCGTCATGTAATTTTGAAGTTCAAAAGTGCTAAGCGTACATAAACGTAATAAATTACTTTTGCTTTAGAGTTTACATTATTTTGCTACTGATATTTTGTACTTATTTATGTTTTAAATAAATTTATATTTTAAAGTTCACGGCCTTACAAAAAAACTTCATATTTTGGGACGTTTTTCAAAACCACTCTCGGTCATTTTATTATACAGGAAGGTGATCGGAATAATAACTTTGAAAGCTTTGACCTCTAACATAATTACAATCAGCGAAAGTGAAAACATTTACTCCTACTGCCCCATTTTGTTACATTAATACATAAACAACTTACTTTCTGTAGGCGCCTTATATTATATTCAAAAGTAATAAACTGAAGCATTGATTAAATGGACGGACGGTAACAAAAGGACCCAATAACGATTAATATGACTTTATGAAATTGGAATATTTTTGATCGTCCAAACGTGATGTAGTCGCGAATATTACATCGTAATTATATTTTGCGAGAATATTCGATATTAAATGAAACCATTGATGGAAGAAAGAATTTATACCTGCCGAGTGCCAGTCCCTTTTTGATAAGAAAAGCCTTGCATACCGTCCACAAGTCAAACGAAAGACAAAGGTAGAAAAAAAGTCATATGCTCACTTTATCTTTCAGATTTCTAGCAAAATCACACAACACTTTCGAAGAATAGAAGTCTGTTAGACCATCACATAGCTGCCTCAAGTCTATGACAGATAGACAGGCAAGAAATGAAAAAAAGAAAAGGGTTAGTGCTCATACATACGTAGAAAAGGAAGGACTTTAGCCTGAACAGAGAAAACCCATTCATCTTTGTATTATAGCTAGGTACATTGTTATATTAGCGTCCATCTATATACATGTAGTACATACAAATAAATTAAATTTAAGTTACTGGCTCTTGTAACACAGGTCTTTCACCTAGCACAGGAGTCAGGGACTTCACTCTTTTTTGTAACCACTTTCTTGTGTAATAAAGATTATTATTATTATTATTATTATTAAGTGCCTGTTTGTAATGTCAAAATCACAGCTTTTTACTAAATAAGTATGAAGGTATATACGGTACTTATAACAAAAAAAATAACTATTTAACATGTATGTATGCCGGTCTGTTCCGCCTGATGTCTGAAACGGCTGGACTGATTTTGATGGCAACGACTACTTTTTATCGAAATACCACACGCGGGCGGAAGCTAGTTTACCATTCTATAAAACTTTTATGAAGTCCATCGATAACTACGATGTCGATATTTCCAACGCACTTTTTGCTACCATTTAGAATTCAGTTCACATTTGAGTGAAATAGAGCGAAAATAAAGGTAAGTACGTTTGTTCGACCCGACAAATTGAAAAACAAACACTATTCATAAAATATTATCAAAGGTACACATGAGGAGTAACGAGGCATTTGGGTTCTCTGAATTTGTCAATTTCATTCTACACGACGCGTTGTCGTAAGGAATGCTTAAGGAATAATGATGGCATCTGTTAAGGTAAATAGAATACGAACTGTATCCATCCGGGATTCACAGTACACCTCTTTCTGCAAACCTCACACGGCACATTTGTGAATAAAGCAGTGTCTTAAATCAGATTTTCCTAATTTACAGTTCTGAACTCTATCTTATCATACTTGGGTTGAATTTTCTTTGTACAATCTGGTACAGTTACATACAAATTTTTATCAAACGTATGTGTTACTCTGAAGCTTTATTACAATTTAAGCGATGTAACAAATTGTAAAACGTGCTAACGCGAATTCTGTTCACGTCCGTACTTTGTTTGGTACTTTCTTTCATCCTTTTGAAAGTACTTTTCTGACATGTTGCCCTCAGAGTTGGACTGCCGAAACAAGCTCATTAGACCTGTGTTATGAATTCGTTCAAAGTTATTATTTCAATAAGCTGTTTTGTAACAAGTAGGTATACCGAATAATCCGAATATATAAATGATTAAAACAAATTCACTTTACTAACACACTTTTTCTATAATATCAGTAACATTAAATTTGAATGGGTTGTGGAGGTGAGTCGTTCCACATAAAATACTAGTATTTTGCATCCAGTTAGACTTCAAGCTGACGTCAACGTAGTTGGGAGAAGACATGGGCAGATGAGTATGATGATGATTAAAATTGCTTAGCAACAGTCTGCCTATTACTTATTCAAGCTGACAATTTAACCAGGAACTGAAAACTACATAGAAGCTGCTCTTATAATAAACAGACGTGACCCCGTTTATCAAAAATATATTATCATAACAACAAAAAAGTTCATATAACTTGACCTCCTCTGAACCTTTACCAAATTCCATCACATCGAAAGGGCCCCATAGGCATATTTTAATATAACATTTTATAACGAAATACGCTCAACCATGCCACATTCAAGATGCAAATCCCCTTAGGAAAGTATTAGAAAAATATAAAGAGACTGATAAATATCGCGTTGAGTCCCAAGAGTGTCCGACGTAGCACGATATTTCACGGTATTTTAACAAATTTAACGAGCTTCCATATTTACTTCAAGGAACCTCCTTTAGGATACATTGCGTTTATTCATAACCCTTATTATTCCTTATCGTGATGCGCTGACGTTGGGTGTACGAAGGGGGACTCAATATTGTGAAATTACGTATAGATACACCGAACATTTTAGTTATTAAAACTTTTAGACGTGAATCCACAAAACTAGAAAATGCTAGCTGTTTGATGTTTTTTTTATTTAAAACTAGCGTTTGCCCGCGACTTCGACCGTCAGACCTTCGTTTTTACTCGGCTCCTTAGCGTCCTAGCGTGATGTTAAAAAGCCTTTCTTAAAATTGGGCTATAAAATACAACAAGATTTTTTTTTTGTTATGTATTTTCTGGTGTACAATAAAGTATATATAAATAAATAAATAATAAATTTTTCAAATCTGACTAGAAGTTCCAGAGATTAACGCGTACAAGGTACAAACCAAAAAAGAAACTCTTCAACTTTATTACTAGTATAGATAGATGAAACCAATTTAAAATAAAAAGAATCATATTTCTTGAGTACCTAATTATATTCTCACATATTCCAAGCGTCGATTGACTCTCCCCTATTCTGGTAAATAAAAAATATATCATGGTAGGATCAGCTGTCTTTTTTCACACACAAATTGCAAGCCTCGGCGGTCATTAAGGGTGGTATAGGAAAGTTCAACATACATTGTCTTATAGGATGAGAAAAACCTTTATTGTTCTGAGGCTCATCGTACAAGTTTAAAGCTCGAACAGCATTGGTCATAATAAATCTTCAACTATGTCCAAAAGGTCAAGTGCGGTTCGTAGATGTCACATGTCTTCCAGTTTTTGGTTCTAGGATAATTATGCTAACGATGTTTTCCTTCACCGTTTTGAGAGCAGTGGTGATGAAATAATTTCCACAAAGTAAAGCGCCTGTCAGGCGTCGAACCCGCGACCTGCAACTCATAGATTTGAAAGGTAGTAAACGAATAGTGTTTTTAACTACATTCCTTATGTACGCATAATTTTAGTCTCTGTGAACATTCATACATAAACAGACTCAAGCCTTTTTCCGATGGCGGTAAACTACAGAACGCCACTTGCTACGATCGTGGCACACTCGTTTTAATGCGCTTACGTTCATACATCTGGGTATACACTCACGCCGGTTGTGTGTTCTACACACTTGACCATGCCTCTATGAACTTCTCAACAAGCACTAGTTTAGCTAGAGTTATTAGGTAAATAATCAGCCATGGGACTTGCAAGTTAATAAAAACAACATAACAAACAGCATTCTGTTTAGTTTAGTGAAAGGTTTAGTTTAGAGTGGGTTGCATCAATAGCTCCGTTATAGTTTCAGTCAAAGTTATTTTTATCGTAACCATAACAATGACCATAGAATCTACTATCTGCTGTTAGTCCCGGGAAAGGATATAGGATTGGTTTTATCCCGATATTCCTACGGGATTAAAACGTATGCGGGTGAAACCGCGGGACGCTGCTAGTACATACTAAATTAATTTTAACAAGCATTGACTTTCATAAAATAAGGAAGAAAAAAAAACAGGTAGGTACAATTTTAAAAACATTATGACCAAACAACAAAAACAATTTGTCTTAAAAGAACTTAACGAAATTGAAATGGATCAAATCAGATCAAGCATTTGGAAACAAGATGAGCTTAATCGGCAATTAAAGGAACACAATGAAGAGAAGTAAGTATAAGCTAGAAAAAACTGAAATTAGAAATCGATATTCACAATACACTTACGAGTATTACAGTTTACTTATTAACATTTTACTTAAGAATCAACCCGAATGATGTGATGCAACCCGAATTTCGCTTAACCGGAGATTTGACGTCCGTCAAGGCTTTGGTTATCGTTATAAATTACTTGTTATAGTTATTTATGACGTCATTTTAACAATTCTCAAAATGATGCAACCCGAATTTCGCTTAACCGGAGATTTGACGGCTGTCATGGGATTGGGTATCGTTATAGTTAGTTGATGCAACACTCTTAGTGTTTTATTATACCTAGAGGAATTTATGTGCAAAATACTGGTAAATACCAGACAGTTTGCTTTAGCAGTGAAATTAATTTCAAAGTTCAGATAAAATGCATTTAATTTTACCTCTGGTGTAAACAAGGTAATTAAAATTTATATTCTATCGCTATTTTATTCTACTTTTACCTTTTCTCCTATATGATGTGAATTAACACATCATCATCATCATCATTGTTATTTTTGTGGTGTGAATTGTGATTGTGATTAATTATTTTGTGTGATTTATTATTTGTTGTGATTTTTTATTTGTGTTATTTTTGTGTTTTATTTGTGATTGTGAATTTATGTGTAAACACCGATAAATGCTGTTGTTTCATTATTATTAACATTTTATTGTAAAGTGCCGCAGTAATTAATAGCAAACCGACGATATTGGGGCAAAAATTTAACAATTTAGTGGTGAAAATGTTCAACAAGTTTGAATTGTAGCAAAAAATTCGTTTTCGGTCCGAATACAACATGGCTTTATATTAAACGTGAAACGTTGATGAAATGAAAAGGACTAAAATAATGCTTACTTCATTTAAATGTGCCTGAAACAAATGTCAGCTTGTACTTGGCAAGTAGGTATTATTATTACTCAGATGTTTAAATTCCAATTTTATATTTCATCAATGTTATAAAATTTTAAGACCGGTCAGAACTGTGAGTGCATCTGTATAAAAAACAAAAACAGTTTCGATCCAGGGACAACTAGGTCAAGGCAATTGCCTTCTAACTCAATTTTCTCCCTGCGCCAAGATGGCCAGAGCACCTTTCCAAAGCGTCGTTTGAAGTCAACCTTCCTTACCACTTACCTACCTACTTCACACACTCTTAAGGTCAAGGTCATCGTCCATAGCACTTTACCAATCTATAACCCCAATTAGCTATATTTTTAAAGTTCCTTGCTGACCAAATATGACACAATTAAGCTTTAAAAAAGGAATATCGCACAGGTGTGATTGGCAATAACGATATTTTACGAAGCCATATTTTTTTCTTAAGCTTGAGGTCAGAAACGAATTTCGGTTTACACTGAATTTTTTTATATCTTGACTGAGACAGAAAAATATTAAAATAAAATATAAAACTTAGCATATAAAACAAAACTATTGATTATCAAATGAGACGGTAAACAACAGTGTATCGAATCACTTTGCGTCACATCAGAGGGGCAATTCTACTAATTTTAACAACGTTCACAGTCTGATCTCAGTCTCAATCTGTCAAAAAATACTTCAAATTTCCCTACATTTTGTCAAGTTTTTGACATTTCTTTGTCGCTGAGATGAGACTGCGACTAGATTTTGAACGTTTTAAATTACGAGAATTGGCCTTCAGATCGTACGAAAAAATAACATACCTACTGTTTTTGCTGACCGTACCTACCAACTGTATCAGCTCAAACGCAGAGCCGCCATAATATTTCCCAAAACAGCAAGTCATGAAGCAAAAACCGTTAGCTGGGCACTGTGGCAATTTATCCGTGGATCACCTGAGGCATCGGGGTCATCAATCCAAAGCCCCGGAGGGCCAGTTTTCCAGGAGATTCAGTCTTACACCTCTTTCCCCCTCTATTGCGCAGCTGAACTAATGTGTTGGCGTTTATAGGGTGTTGTTTTTTTTTTTATTTACTTTTGTTTCGTAACAGGTGCATTGTTCTGTTTTTTGACATCCATATAAATAAATAACTTTGACGTTCAAAAGTGCCTTTTATGTGCCTATTTGAAATAAATGCTTTGACTTTGACTTTTAAATAAAAATTAAATATTTTCCGTTGGTAAAACCATCACTTGAGAACGGCTGCACCGCTATGGCTATATTTTGTATTAAACTCCAAATCAGTCCGAATTAGGTGGGTATTTATAGAATGAAAATTTGGAAAACTGCCCGGAAAATTGGAAAATTCGGGAAAAACTGAAAGTCCTTTTTTCAATGGGATAAAGACTAGACTAAAGACCTAGACTAAAGACCAATTTTGGCAGGACAACGTCTGTCGGGTAAGCTAGTCTATATTTCTGAATTTATTTATCGACAGCGTTGCGAAGGAATTTCTTTCTAGAATTTCTAGTTTGTTTAATAACTTTAGTTAAGTTAAGATATTATACCTATTGATTAATTAGGTACAAAATTTATACCTAATTAAGAATTAAGAATTAATTAAAGAATTAAGAAAGAAATTCCTTCGCAACGCTGTCGACTGGTAATGTGTACCCAAGAGACTGGCAGCATTGCCACGTTTTATGGCAATGCTCAGCCCATTTATTTATAAAACTAGTCATCATTTCAGCCGAAAGACGTCCACTGCTGGACATAGGCCTCCCCCAAGCACCTCCACTTCGACCGGGCCTGTGCTTCTCGCATCCAACGGATAAAAAAAAACATAACGGATAAAACTAGTCTTTCTTATTAATCCAAGTTGAATAATTACCATGCTACTTCTATATTTTGAGCCTTACGAGTTGTATGCAGGTCGTGGGTTGGAACCCAGACATGTGCTTTACTTTGTATAAAGCACCAACCTGAGTTGATTTCAGCACCACTGCTCTCAAAACGGTGAAGGAAAACATCGCGAGGAAACCGGCATGTCCTTGAATCAAAAATTCGAAGACATGTGACACCTACCAACCCGTGCTGGCTCGCGTGGTAGATTATTGCCCACTCCCTATCGACTAGAGGTGTCCCAGCAGTGGGAACATTAAAGGCTAATTATGCTATGCTTATGGTTATACATCTTAAATAGAAACTTAAGATGTGAAACTTAAGTGGGTAAGATAGAAATCTTACCCACTTACTGCTAGCTTTTCACGCTATACAGCTGAGATGGTAAAAATATTTTATTAGCGGTATGAATTATGAATTAATCCGACACCTTTACTTTTACCTTTCCATTTCCTGAATAAAACATCAAGAAAAGCCATGGTACAACTTTAAACAATAGGTGACATAATGAATTCTTCCCTATTACATAGACATGTCAATAATATAAATATATTTTAATGTCTAAGAATAATCTTGACTGTGAGAAAAAAATTATATTTGATTATTGTGAAAAGAAGCATCAAAATCAATAAATGAATTAATAGAATATACATAATAGCAATGATAATCCATTATTCATGACTAAAAATGTTTTTCTTAATTATTCAGAAATACGTAATAAAATATTCAAGCGAAAAAAATGTACGATCCATTAGGTACCACAAAATATTAATAACATTGGTGGCACACTGAATAATCTGAGTCTTAAGATTATATGGGTAGAGTTGAAATTAAAAATGAATGTTTAATTTTGTTTGGTTCTGTCAGTGATGGGCTGTGAAAAAATAATGGTTATGTACACTGAGCATCACGTCAGTTGCACACGTTGACTTTTGGGAATAATATACGATGTGTAGTAATGGTGGATTTTAACCCATCATTTTTATTTTAAATTGCAGATTAATTCATGGACCGCTGAAATGTTCAGTGTATCAAATTGAAAATGTTTGTAGGATATGACTAATGTGGATAGGTTACAAACTCAGTTTGTAATGTCAATATGGACACCAAACCTAATTTATTATCTTTATAACATTATTTGATTTTAATTTTTTTGTTTTGATTATTTTGAACTCAATCTGACTTACAAGTTATTTATTAAATTAATATTTCTATTTCTGGTTAAGTCTACGTTAAGTTTTTATTTTGCTGTGTTTAAAATGAATTTATATTAAGTTTCTATTTAGTTTTTATTTATTTATTTAACTCCTTTAGATTTATTTAAAATATAGTGCATTTCTGATTGACGGTAAACTTCTACTTGACGGTAAAGATTCGCGGTAAAGTTTGGCGGTAATTTTGTGTGTAGAAACGATTTCAATGCGAAAGGAAAGGCATTCTTTGTTGGCTGCTCGTGGAATAAACACCCGGAAGTGAAGAAAAGTATTTTATTTGTACTTTCTTAATCATTTTCCTGCCATTTCCTATTGCTGTGTATTTGTATGGTGCAAACCAATATGTCTGACTCCGACAGCGCCGGCGAAGATCCGCCGACATGTACTTAGAATTTTCGAGAAACACTTTTTCCTTCTTTATTCGCACAAATAAATTGAATATCCGGTACGTAACGACAACGTACCCATATATCTTCTTAAAAAAAATAAAAAAGTTTTTAAAACAAGCTTTTATTTAAATAAAAACGTAACCTAAAAAAGAAAGAATAACGCGCACTAAAAAGATAAAAATAAATTTAAGTGACATTTTAAAATATACATATATAAATTTTGAGCTCTTGCGGTAGGTACTGATATTGTGTAGTAGGTACACCTGTATAACGGATAACGTACGGTATAACGGATAAACGAATGAACCGATTTTAATGAAACTTCATACGCATAAGCAGGATACAAAGGTCTAAAAGTTAGTAGAGAACATTTTCGAAATGTCTTATTTAAAAAAAGATAACTGGAAATCCCTGTTTCTATGGAAAATTTAAATTCGGTCTAATTTAGCTGTGACACTATTTTTCGATAATGTTCTCTACTAACTTTTTAGACCTTTGTATCCTGCTTATGCGTATGAAGTTTCATTAAAATCGGTTCATTAATTTCGAAAAATAAGGGCTTGAAAGTTTGTATGAAATGCCGTACGGCGTAAACGCTCTTAAGGGGGTTGGGAAAAATATTATGTAATCCGACATCTTGGAGCGGCGGCCATATTGAAATTATTAAAATATTGAGTATTGCACATTGTATTGTTACCAGAACTAAAGGAGTATGCAAACTTTAAGCTCAATCGGATACCAATAAATGATCGAAAAATGGTTTGCAAATTTTGAACGGACAACTTACATATATACTTCCATACGAACAGTGCAAGTTAAATAAAAGCTTGTAATAAAAACAAAATAAAACACGCTATAGAGATACTTTCGTAGTTGATAGCAAACGCTTTGTGTTTACCTAGCAAGATTGCGAAAACTCTAATCACATTTTTCTTAATCTTCCTAGCCAAGCATTTCATGCATTCCTTTCTTTTATTCAAAAGCATTTTATTCTTTAAAATAGCTACAAATCCTCAGAAACTCGAGCACAAACAGAACAAAGCACATTGTACACACGGCCAGTGTTTTATGTCCTACTTGACAACGAGACACAAATTGGGACCCACAGCGAAACAGTATATCAGACGTTTTAGAAATTCCCCTGTAGAAGTAAAATTTAGACAAATATTAAGTTGTGTGCATTGCTGGTATGCTGCATTGTCATGAGCTTTGCTTAGGTCGTCGAGTTGCCTTTTTTATCTTCGTAATTTTATGAAAGTATTTTTTTTTTATTTTATTTATATATAGGCTTACTAACTAAACACGTACACAGCATTAACTCAAAGTCTTTTTTTGTATTATAGATCTCGCATGTATCTAAATTATAGGAAAGCACGGCACTAGCGATGCTATATAATGGTATGCTGGTTATGCTTGAGTGATTTCTTAACTTTTAGAGAAAGAAAGCTTAAATAAGCTAAAACATCTTGACCTTTCATCCGATATTGTTTAAATAAATAAATAAGATGTCCAATCAAAGACTGAAGAAGTTACTTCTGTGTTAAAGGGCGGCCATGTCAATGTAAATGAAACAATCTCTTATCTGTTCCAATTCCACTATCTAAATAATATCAAAGCAAAATTCAACTAATAATCTTGACAAGTTCAGTGATGTTTAGAACTTACAAAGGAGTACCCTAAACAGGATCGTAAATAAGCATTAACCCAGCTTTTGGAGGCCCTAAGACTTAAGACTGGGCTGTAAAATCATTTACCAGTATTATATCCTCTTGAGAAAGTTCTAAACGTAGGCATAGATAATCTCAAGGATTTATGACAAAATTTAATATCAAATGATGATGATAAAAGTAGGTGGCGAACCCAAAAGAACGGATTGCCTCAGGGTAGTGTACTAGCCCTTCTACTGTCATCTACACTAATGATCAGTGATCGGAGTAGGTAGATTGAACTGGGGTCATTGATCCGAAACGTATATATTACTATGGACATTCCTCCGGAATTGGTGGTAGTCAGAATTTCATTAGTTAGCCGAAATGTATATCTATCTATAAAAGATCTAGCCATAAAACGCTAAAAATAAAAAATAAATATTAAAGCTTCGATCGGAATTCGATTGTTTTTATTATTCAACAGATAAATAATGAATTAATTTAGTTTTGATACCTTCCTTTAAATTTTGAATTGAGTAGTAATAATATCACTACCAACATTAACAATATTTAATTGAATCCGGAAATACCGGAATTACTTTCCGGAAAAATGGCTTATCTATGTTATTCTTTCTGTGTGCATTTGTGATACAAGTACCAAAAATCAATCTACCTAGTCCGATCACTGCTAATGATCAACCGGTGAAACAAACACAACCCGCTTTCTGTACGCAGACGACCTGGCATTAACTTGCCAAGCCACTGACTTTGAAGAGATTAAAATCAATCTTTCCACCATTTTCTCAGATCTCAGTCATTATTATGCCGCCAACGCCTTGAAACCAAACCCCTCCACAGTCATGCGCATTCCACTTTCGTAACAGACGAACGGGTAAAACACATTGATATCTCATGGCAAGGGGTTCCAATCATCCACAGTACTCACCCAAAGTATCTCGGCATCATGTTGGTCCCTTAACTTCCGGAGAAACTGCGAAGATGTCAAACAGAAAGTGCACACCAGAAACCACTTACTCCGTCGCCTAACATCCACCAGATGGGGGGCATCTGAAACAACTGGAATGGCGCTCTGTTTCTCCGCAGGTGAATATGCCTTTCCAGTATGGAGCCGATCTACCCACTCTAATTTAGTGATACAGCTCTAAATGAGAGATGCTGGTTGCTTAAAACTGACCCCGTTGCGAATGCCGTGTCCACTGACAGGCATCGCATATCCAGAAATTCGCAGAACTATAACCAGCCGCATTGAGAGAACGAAGGAAGCTACAGAATGATCCACGCCACTCATTGCAAAATTTGATTTCAGTGCCATAGAGGCTTAAAAGCTGTACAAATTTTATTGGGTGCGTGAGTCCAGCTAAAGACAATCCCTGCACGGAAAGATGTGATCTCTGGAAAGAACTACTTAAACCTCCTGATCTCTTTATTCAACCAAAACCATAGGTTGCCGTGGCCTACTTGGAGTACCTTAAATAGACTTTGTACCCAAGTAGGCCGCAGTAAGGACATCCTCCAAAAGTGGGGGTTCATGGAATGCTCAGACCTCCGGTGTGTATGCGGTGTCTCTCCACAGACAATGGTTCACCTCCCATCTTGCACCGCATGCCCTGTCACACGTAAGAACCTAATGGCTGCCTCACCGAGTGCTATCCGCGAATTTTGGACCAGATGAATTTAAGAAAAAAAAATGCCATCGACACGCTAAGAAGAAGGTTAGAGGTAGTAGAGTGTAAAATAAAATATGTTCAAAAAGTTATTAATGTATTTTTTATTTTTTTAAGGAGGCAGGTACATTTCTACTACTAATAATAATATTTTTTTAAGGAGGCAGGAAATTTCTACTAATAATATGATGGTTTAGCATTTTTATGACATAGTTACTCTTCTAGCGATCTAATTACGCCAACTTATCTTCCACTAAACACATACTTTTGCTTCAATCAACTCAACAAAATATTTATCTACTAGCAGCGCCCCGCGGTTTCACCTGCGTAAGTTTCGATCCCGGTGGGAATATTGGGATAAAAAGTATCCTATGTGTTAGTAAAGGAAATTTTAATGGTCTACTTATCTATGTGCCAATTTTCATCCAAATCTGTTCAACGGTTTACTCATGATTGAGTAACAAACATCCAAACATCTTCACGAACTTTCACATTTATAATATTAGTGGGATTGCACAAGTTAATGAAACAACACATTGTTCTAAATAGTAAACTAAACCACTGCACCCACATTTCATCATAACCCCAAAACCAACGTTCCTATAAATAATTTATCGAATAAAAACACAGCGAGAGCAAAAATAAATCCATTTTCGAAGCTCAATAAACAATAGGTTTGGAATAAAGAACCATCTTGGCTTAGCTCGGTAAAACAATAAATGTTTTCCCATAAAACAGCGTTTACTCTCCAATAGTTGTCCACGGAACACTTCATACAATATTTATGCGGCACGAGATTCTCCTCCACGTTTCATTTTTTAAACTCGTATATTATTTATTAGATTCTACTGGACGAAGGTGGACGTGCACTCATGCGACATTTAGACGGAATTTTGTAGAGGCAGTATTTTTAGTCACAGAGGTTGATAGTCTAAAATCATCCTATATCTGACAGGCACTGTAATAAAAGTTTGCGAGAATCCAGCAACAGTTTTTTCCAAATCTGTTTTTAACTAAGGCCGGAGGCGGTACATTTTTGTAGTTCGATAAATTAGCTTACAAATCCGTCGGAGATTGACTTAAAAAGGTCAACTACACAATCTCCTTTCAACTAGTCCATTGTCATTTCCCGTCACCGACAGTCGGTCAGACCGCCCCGCCGGCCGGCAAGCGGTTTCTGTTTGTGGCTAATGTGTGTTGTATGGCATGGCCTAGCTTTAGATACAAAAACCTACAATTTACATCCCATTTAAAATAATCTATTCAAACAAAACTAAAGGAGTGAGTAAGAAAATCTGCAAATAAAAGAAATTCATAGCGATTTTACAAAAACTTGAAACTTTTCGCAAGAAACTTGTCGTTTATCGTTTTAAACCCCAACTTTGCATAAGCAGAGTTTAAATCAAACTTTATGACTTTAGGATTGCATTATACTGTGAGATGAGCGAAATTGGATTATAAAATAAAAGAAGAATATACGACGAATTTAGTATCGAGATAAATTCGGTTTTAGTTTTCTTTCTTCAGTTTATGTCGAGAATTTATTTACGTAAAAAGATTATTACGACTATAAAGTGTATTAGGGCCGTATTTTCTTTATTACGATATATTAAGAGTAAATAAAATTTTCTTTGAATAGTTCTGAATGTGGAAAGGAAAGGAAAAGGAAAATATGTAAAATAAAAGTGCGCAGTGCTTCACAACCCTACCCTATTTCAAGTTAAACAAATATCAACTATTTCAATGATTATTAAGTTGATTTCAGAGTGACTAGCACCATTGACAAAGTTATAATAAAAATGCTTGAAGTTGTATCGTAAACTGAACTTTATTGTGTAGAAATTAAAGTTATTTTTTCATTAATTCATATTTGTTTACATTTTCGGCAAATAAATCGCGAATACACGGTAGGTATATAACGTAACCAGCTTATGCCCGCAGGTTTGCCCGCGTGGATGTCGGAAATTATCCTACGGGAACGTGCTACCGGGACAAAAAGTAGAATATATCCTATCCTAGGATGCCATCTACCTCCTTGATTCTTCCAAATTTAATCGGAATCTGCCCAGTGGCTTAGGTGTGAAAAGGAAAGATACAGTAATGCTATTCTGTAAAAGTCTCACCGTGAAAACTTAGGTGAAGTGAGCTTAAAGTGAGCTGTCAATAGTCTCAATCCCTAACATCTGGAATGACATGCCACTTTATTTAAGCTCTCTTCACCTAAGTTATCACGGTGATCTTTTTCAGAATAGCACCGCAGGCAGAGTTCCTTTTGAATTTATAATACTACTAGTATGCATATTACTCGGTTGAAAATCAATTCATCATCATCATCATAATCAGCCTATGATGTTCCCACTGCTGGGACACAGGCCTCCTCTCAGTGAGAGGGAGTGGGCCGTAATCCACCACGCGGGCCCAGTGCGGGTTGGTGGATGTCACATGTCTTCGAATTTTCGGTTCTAGGACATGCCGGTTTCCTCACGAAAATCAATTATTCGAAAGCAATTTACGAGAAATCCGAAAATACATCTGTAAAAATACTCATTTCACCTTCAGTTAGCCTCCGGGTAACAATTTGTTTGTTTTATCTCAAAAACCCTTTGTTGTTACAAAACCCGAGAGCAGCGAATAAATCAGTTACGATTTAACTAAATGGACCATAACAGCTTTTTGAAGGAGTAGTGATGGCAATTAAATACGCGCTCAAAAAGATAAAAAAGAATGTAAAAATAAATTACTACGAAAATGATTCAAGAAAAGGTTCCGGACTGTTGGATATTTCGCTTGTGTGGCTTCATGACGTCATCCCTGATAATAATTTGAAAGTTTATTTAGACAATTTGGCTTGTAATGTTATGGTTATTGTAAAGATTGGGGAAGCAAGATGCCATTACATTCAGACGATTGATTACGTAAATGCCATGCATTAAATTGTATCACGGTCAATAGGGCTTGGGGGGTTTTCAAAGTAAGCAGTGGTGATTTTGATTTCCTACATAATATTTTGCTATCATTGCTGCTTATTATTACTTCTAGCTTCTCTCGAAATATGTGTGAAGTTTCTTGTAAGATTACTCTGGTTGATTGGCTCCTTAGTTTAGATTATAAAGCAACTGAGGATTTACTAACTCATCCAAAATAGTCCAACCCCGTACTTTCCCTACATATTTTAGATCACCTTTTTTCGACGTACTTCTCTTTTTGTTTTATTGTTCTTAATCTATGTGTTTTCCCATTGAGTTTATGTTATGCCCTGTATCCCTTCACATTTACTAAATAAGTAATTATGTTCTTATACCGTGTGGTGGGACCCTGGTGATCTGCTATACAGGTATTCCTAGTGCAGACACCAGTCTCTCACAAACTAGTTTCTAAGCTTGTCTAATTTTTATGATAGCATTGTTTTGTGAAGAGAAAATAAAACTATTTGAATTTGAATTTGTTCCAGGACCCACCCCGTTGCATCACATCGCCTACCCGTGCTATTACTAATAGTATTATGCTACTCGTATTACTTCGTTTTTGCTTAACTTACTTTGTTCCTTTTTTTTCTTTTTGCTCGACTCCTAAGGGTCCTAGCGCGTTAAATCGCCTAAAATTATGTTTGCATTTCATTTTAACTTGAGGAAGATTGTCCTCAAGTGAAATATAAATATAATTTTTCAAATCCGAGCGGTGGTTTCAGAGATTAACGTGTTAAAACAAACAAACTCTTATAGGTTTATTATTAGTATAGCTGATATAAATAGATAGATTAATAAAGACTTCCAAGAATCTATTAATATTGCTGTAAATCTGCCTGATATTAATCTCGAGCAGATTAAAAACTAACGCCTCATTTTTATCAAAACCGTTATTATCAGAGCATTCTTAATACCACAAGTTCAGAACTAGGTCAGATTATTTTTATAAACGTGTTTAAAATAGCTGTTTGGTAAAAACGATAAAGTATGGATGAATGTAGCAGAAAAACAGCAACACCGAGTAAATAAAAGTAATACCTACGCTACGTCAACTCAACAAGTAGGCTTTTGTTCTGATGCAAGCTTTTGTAACACCACTTCCCCTCATCACGGAAGGTAGATAAGTAAAATCCGAAATCAACAGCGAGTCCAAAGCAAACTGTATTACGGGATCGCCCCAGAATCCTATTTTCACAGGCCAGTTTGTTTTTATTGTACAAATTCCGTCCGTTGCCTTTTCTACCGTTTGTTTTACGCTTTTCCGTTTTTTAATATACGGCTACAGCTTTAATTGCTCCAAGTCTACTGTTATCACTTTTTGGGTGCTTTTTTATGGTTCCGTATCTCAAAAGGAAAAAACGGAACCCTTATAGGATCACTTTATTGTCCGTCCGTCCGTCTGTCTGTCAAGACCCTTTATCTTGGGAACGCGTGGAAGTATCGAGTTGAAATTAAAACCATACCCAGGTCGACAGTTCTTTGAAGCTGCCAAAAAAACAAACACCTAAGTTAACGTAAAAAAAAGAGACGGCCATTTATGTCGCAAAAAACGGATATTTCGACACTCTCAAGGGAATCAAAATTTATAGGGTAAATTCCGTTGACCTAGAATCATGAAATTTGGCAAGTAACAAGGTCATGTAGAACAAGCAAAGGAAACAATCCGAAAACCGTAAATTTGTAGGTACATTAAAAAAAAACCCGCGATAAACTATTTACATACCTGCAGTGCGATTCTGTAACTATCTCACCGTGAAAACTTGGGTGAAGTGAGCGTGGAGTGAGCTGTCAATAGTATCAATTCCTAGCAAAAACAAACTTACTTCACCTAAGTTTTCACGGTGAGATTTTTACAGAATCGACCGGCTGGTGCGCGAGTCCGACTCACACTTGACCGGTTTTTGTTATGCAATGTTATAACTGTAAAATTGTTTGTTTTTATACTGTTGAAGGGACGTTTATATTTTTAGGTATCTTTATGCCAAATACTAAAAAGATTTTCCGATGTTTAGGTATTATGAAACATGTAGGTTAGTGAAATCTTTCAATCTTAAGGAGATAAACTGTTCGATCAGGTTTTGTCTGTATAACTTGCACCGAGTAGCTTTTTTAAAAGAATAACAGTGTGGACCTAAATAGTTATGGGTTTCAGGACAATCTATATTTATAGTACTTAATAATAAAGCTGAAATGTTTGTTTGTTTTTTCTTTATTTCGTGAGGAGGATAGTTTCACGCTGGGTGCCGCACAATAGGGTGTCCCGTTCATGTATGGGGGAAAAAAAAAATTGAGCTACGGCTACGCAAGAGGTATCAAAAGTTGCGTTTTGACACATATATTACGATTATTATAAAATTTAATTAGATATCCGGCATCTTGAGGACTCTACCAGTCCTTGAAGTTTTTCAAATTTGCTATTTTTAGGGGTTCCTAATATAAATTATAAATCATACAAAAATAACATTTAAATGGTTTTTATTAAATTTAAGGGTACAACAATGAGTTAAAGCAAGGTTTAAAATAGTTGAAAGACAAAATAATCAATGGCAACTTTAAAATAAAAACGGAACTGGTTTTTGTGACCAAAATTAGGCATTACTGAGCGAGATTTTAATCTGTTCCTAATAAAACCATCCCGAGCTGTAGCGTCCGTGACGCTTTGAGAAGCCTCCGTCACTAGTTTTACACATCTTTCCACTGACTGTGTCAGTCCGCGTTTTTCTTTTTTTCATTGCACTACGTAGGTATAATCAAAGAGATTGGCATTGGATCTGGATTGGATTGATTGGTATTTTACACAGACAAAAAAAAAGAGCATGTGTGCAATTCACACGTGGTAGAAGTGAAACCTTCAAAAACACTGTATAATGCTTCCTATCTCATTTTCTCCCATGTTAAATCTTATGAATTTACATGCCTCTAAAAAAACAACAAAACAACATGTAATAAAAACTGTCGCTTTTTCGTGTCTAAAACTTTCAAATCACAACGATGCTAAAGAACATCCTGATGATTCTGATCCAGATTCTGATCCAGATTCTGATTCTGATCCAGATTCTGATCCAGATCCAGATTCAGATCCAGATCCAGATTCAGATTCAGGTTCTGATTCAGATTCAGATCCTGATTCAGATCCTGATTCAGATCCTGATTCCGATCCTGATTCTGATCCTGATTCAGATCCTGATTCAGATCCTGATTCAGATCCTGATTCAGCAGTGCGATTCTGTAACCATCTCACCGTGAAAACTTGGGTGAAGTGAGCGTGGAGTGAGCTGTCAATAGTGTCAATTCCTAGCAAAAACAAACTCACATCACCTAATTTTTCACGGTGAGATTTTTACAGAATCGACCGGTCCTGATTCTGATCCTGATTCTGATCCTGATTCAGATCCAGATTCTGATCCTGTTTCTGATCCTGATTCAGATCCTGATTCAGACCCTGATTCAGATCCTGATTCAGATCAAACTCAAACTCAAAGCATTTATTTCAATTAAACCATTTACAGGCACTTTTGAATTGTCAAGAAGTCGGTCAGTCAGAAAATTTGAAGCTAGTTGCCCATTCCAAAGCGTAGGTACCTATGGAGAAGAACGGGCAAGAAACTCCATGGACACTCCTTTTAAATGATATTTTACAAAAATATTAGTTACATCATTACTTTTGATTTTAAAATTATATAATGTGAGAACGATGTAAAAAAATTAATAAAAACGTAAGTGTTAAAAGCGTCCAGAGTACAACAAATAGTACTTAACAAACTACAATCCAAAAATAAATTAATTAAAAATAAGCCGAGGCAGCTAAGTGATGACCAGCCCCAACTGAAGGCGCCCGTTCACGAACATGACGCATATAAATCAGCACCATTTAGCTCAACCATTTTGAAGGGAGCTAAATGATCTAACACACACGCCACCGTCAGCGAGACATTTGAGTGAGCATGACATACTATATATGTATGTGTTAATGAATAAATAAATAAATAAATACTATCAGCTGCCAGGGCACATTCGAGTCAATGAAAGACATATTATTACCCGGTAAATAGTAGCTATAGGGTACATATAGGGATCTCGATTCAGATCCTGATTCTGATCCTGATACTGATCCTGATTCTGATCCTGATTCTGATCCTGATTCTGATCCAGATTCAGATCCTGATTCAGATCCTGATTCAGATCCTGATTCAGATCCTGATTCAGATCCTGATTCAGATCCTGATTCAGATCCTGATTCAGATCCTGATTCAGATCCTGATTCAGATCCTGATTCAGATCCTGATTCAGATCCTGATTCAGATCCTGATTCAGATCCTGATTCAGATCCTGATTCAGATCCTGATTCAGATCCAGATTCAGATCAGATCCCGATTCAGATCCAGATTCAGATCCAGATTCAGATCCAGATTGAGATCCAGATTGAGATCCAGATTGAGATCCAGATTCTGATCCTGATTCTGATCCTGATTCTGATCCTGATTCCGATGCTGATTCAGATCCTGATTCGGAATCCTGATTCTGATCCTGATTCAGATTCTGATTCTGAACCTGATTCTGATTCTGATTCAGATTCAGATCCAGATCCACATTCAGATCCTGATTCTGATCCAGATTCTGATCCTGTTTCTGATCCTGATTCAGATTCAGATTCAGATCCTGATTCAGATCCTGATTCAGATCCTGATTCAGATCCTGATTCAGATCCTGATTCAGATCCTGATTCAGATCCTGATTCAGATCCTGATTCAGATCCTGATTCAGATCCTGATTCAGATCCAGATTCAGATCAGATCCCGATTCAGATCCAGATTCAGATCCAGATTCAGATCCAGATTGAGATCCAGATTGAGATCCAGATTGAGATCCAGATTCTGATCCTGATTCTGATCCTGATTCTGATCCTGATTCCGATGCTGATTCAGATCCTGATTCGGAATCCTGATTCTGATCCTGATTCAGATTCTGATTCTGAACCTGATTCTGATTCTGATTCAGATTCAGATCCAGATCCACATTCAGATCCTGATTCTGATCCAGATTCTGATCCTGTTTCTGATCCTGATTCAGATTCAGATTCAGATCCTGATTCAGATCCTGATTCAGATCCTGATTCAGATCCTGATTCCGATCCTGATTCTGATCCTGATTCAGATCCTGATTCAGATCCTGATTCAGATCCTGATTCAGATCCAGATTCTGATCCTGTTTCTGATCCTGATTCAGATCCTGATTCAGATCCTGATTCAGATCCTGATTCAGATCCTGATACAGATCTTGATCCAGATCCAGATTCAGATCCAGATTCAGATCCAGATTCAGATCCAGATTGAGATCCAGATTCAGATCCAGATTGAGATCCAGATTCTGATCCAGATTCTGATCCTGATTCTGATCCTGATCCTGATTCTGATCCTGATTCTGATCCTGATTCCGATCCTGATTCAGATCCTGATTCGGATTCTGATCCTGATCCTGATTCAGATTCTGATTCTGAACCTGATTCTGATTCAGATTCAGATCCACATTCAGATCCTGATTCCGATCCTGATTCTGATCCTGATTCAGATCCTGATTCAGATCCTGATTCAGATCTTGATTCAGATCCTGATTCAGATCCTGATTCAGATCCTGATTCAGATCCTGATTCAGATCCAGATTCTGATCCTGTTTCTGATCCTGATTCAGATCCTGATTCAGATCCTGATTCAGATCCTGATTCAGATCCTGATACAGATCTTGATCCAGATCCAGATTCAGATCCAGATTCAGATCCAGATTCAGATCCAGATTGAGATCCAAATTCAGATCCAGATTGAGATCCAGATTCTGATCCAGATTCTGATCCTGATTCTGATCCTGATCCTGATTCTGATCCTGATTCTGATCCTGATTCCGATCCTGATTCAGATCCTGATTCGGATTCTGATCCTGATCCTGATTCAGATTCTGATTCTGAACCTGATTCTGATTCAGATTCAGATCCACATTCAGATCCTGATTCCGATCCTGATTCTGATCCTGATTCAGATCCTGATTCAGATCCTGATTCAGATCTTGATTCAGATCCTGATTCAGATCCTGATTCAGATCCTGATTCAGATCCAGATTCAGATCCAGATTCAGATCCTGATTCAGATCTTGATTCAGATCCAGATTCAGATCCAGATTCTGATCCTGTCTCTGATCCTGATTCAGATCCTGATTCAGATCCAAATTCAGATCCTGATTCAGATCCTGATTCAGATCCTGATTCTGATCCTGATTCTGATTCTGATCCTGATTCAGATCCTGATTCAGATCCTGATTCAGATCCTGATTCAGATCCTGATTCAGATCCTGATTCAGATCTTGATTCAGATTCAGATCCTGATTCAGATCCAGATTCAGATCCAGATTCAGATCCTGATTCAGATCTTGATTCAGATCCAGATTCAGATCCAGATTCTGATCCTGTTTCTGATCCTGATTCAGATCCTGATTCAGATCCAAATTCAGATCCTGATTCAGATCCTGATTCAGATCCTGATTCTGATCCTGATTCTGATTCTAATCCTGATTCAGATCCTGATTCAGATCCTGATTCAGATCCAGGATCCTGATTCTGATCCTGATTCTGATCCTGATACAGATCCAGATTCAGATCCTGATTCCGATCCTGATCCAGATTCTGATCCTGTTTCTGATCCTGATTCAGATTCAGATTCAGATCCTGATTCAGATCCTGATTCAGATCCTTGAATCCAAAAAAAATAAAACAAATGCCGGTAGAATCCTCAAGATATTTTTTTATGTTTTTTTTATTATTTTTACGGTAATCTAAAACTAATAATGCAACTTTTGAGGGGGCTTGAGTAGCGAAAAGCGAAAAAAAAATTTTTCGGGACACCCTACCGCACAACCCTCAGAAGCAGGTCCGGGGGTGGAATGGTGCCGTGATATTATAAACAAACTTGAAGTCTGCTCATCTCGGCTTGTTTACGACATCATTACAGGTGATGAGTCCTGGATTTATCAATACGATCCAGAAACGTAGCGCCAGTCGACGGTTTGGGTGTTTCAAAACGAATCAACGCCTACCAAAGTGAAGCGATCTAGAAGTGGGCGGAAGATTTTGATCGCGTGCTTTTTCAATTTGACTGGCTACTTGGTGTCAATTCCTTTACGGGGTCAAAGAAGCATAAACGCTGAATGGTAGGTATACTACCAAATGCTTGGCAGAAGTTTTCTCTGTTGTGAGCAACAAGCCACCAAACACAGGGCTCCGCGGGCTACTGCTCCACCACGACAACGCACCTTCGCACACCGCACTCAAAACAAGGGACTTCCTGGACAGCACGCCAGTCAAACTCCTGGGTCACCCTCCTTGCAGCCTTGACCTAGCTCCGTGTGACTTCTTTTTATTCCCGAAAATAAAAAATCAGCTCAAAGGGATACAATTTTCGTCGCCGGAAGATGCGCTGTCAGCGTTCGAGCAGGCTGTAAACGAGGTTTCTGCGGCGGACTGGAAAAAGTGTTTCGAAAACTGGTTCAGACGCATAAAACTTTGTACAGAGGCTAGTGGAGAGCCCTTTGAAAAGATTTAATAAAAAAATATTTACCAATAGAATTTTTTTTTTATTTTCGCAAAACTTTCTGAGTGTCCCACGCATAGCGCGGACATGCAATGCGATGCGACAGGGGAAGGGAGAACATGAAATTTCACGCGGACGAAATCGCGGGCAGAAGCTAGTTTGAATGTAAAAGTGCATGCATTTCTAATAACACCCAATTCTAAGCGCAGTTACGCAATGGGTTCCCTTGTAATAATAGATTTAAAAAACATTTGGTAAGATTCCGGATTCGAACCGAGGCGAGGGTTCCGTACCTGCTTATATAATGATGTGAAAGGATACTAACATTGAACAAAGTACAAGATAGGCACTAAAAATGAATTGAATGCTACAAGAAAAATATTCTCAGTAATTGAATCCCAGTTGCGCAGAATAATACAGCTAAACTGTTTCAGATTATATCACTTGGGTGTCCTGCATATACTGCAATGCAGGACACCCAAGTGATATAATCTGAAACAGTTTGTGAATTCTAAACAACATGAACATTCAATTAGGTTTTCTTTTAGTTGATGGGGTTTCCATCTCGATGGAAACGAGACATAGTAGAGAGTACTGAAATTCTCCATTTTGACGAACGGTACTCTAAAATGCGCTGACAATTCCACGAAACGGTTATTGGATGTGAACCCTTTATATGAATGCAAATGAAATTGTTTTTGAACCGAAACTGAGGCTCTAAGGTGTTCTCCTACTACTACCAAGGCATCCCGGAAGTTTCAGAAGAAGTAATGTTCCAATAATACGGTCAAAGGTTTTCTAGACCTCTTTTCTAACTTTAAGGCTCCTTCAAACAGGCGCGACTCGACACGCGACACAAAGCACCGCAAGTCGCGCATCGAGCGGTGCCTTTGTGTCGCGTGCGATTATATCGCGTGTCACGCCTGTTTGTAGGAGCCTTTAGGCAATTTGCACTTATACTGTGCAAGTGGTTTTTCAGAATATTTCAATAGTTTCAGGGTCCTTTCTAAATTGGATTGTATTTGATTGTTCTTGGGACAAATTCGGGGCCTTCAAATTTGTGATGAATGAATTTCACGCAAAATACTAGTTATTGTGCACTGTTATTGTGTTCTAATTTTTATACAAAGACTATGTTTTGTATACAAGATAATAGGGATTTCTGTAACGTGGGCATTCAATCGCACTATTTACCAATTTTAGCATAATCAGCCTATCATGTTCCCACTGCTGGGACACAGACCTCCTCTCCTCGTGAGAGAGTGGGCTGTAATATACCACGCAGGCCCAGCGCGGGTTGGTAGTCGAAGATGTCACATGTGTTCGAATTTTTGGTTCTAGGACATGCCAGTTTCCTCACGATGTTTTCCTTCACCGTGATTCCTTCACAGTGGTGATGAAATTATTTACACAAAGTAAACCGACTGCCTGGGTTCGAAAGCACGACCTACAACTTGTAAGTCAGGGTCACCACTGCTCCACCACTGATTAACATTTATCTTACAACAAATATTTTTTATTACGTATCCTAAAAAGTGTATTTCATAATAGTTATAGCTAATACGTTTTATTAAATATTTTTTTTATTACGAAACCTAAAAAGTGTATTTCATAATAGTTATTGAGATCGTTTCGGTTGATCACAAGCCATAGTATGTATTCGCCTATCTTTCAATTTTCATTCAGCTGGAATTTAGGGCTTGTTTGATACCCAGTGCGCTATTGTTATTTTAAAGTTTGACAGTCGAACAATTCTTAGAAACAGCTGTTCAGATGTTGTTGTATGCTTGAGTAGAGCACCGTCTTGAAGGATCTACGTTCGAGTTTACCTCCTCATAGGAACACACGGCGAAACATCAAGCTATACATTTCCAGTTTTAGCTGAGCTCGCATCTTTTAAGTTTTCGTATCATCAGAAGTCTGCTTATACTGGTTATCTATAGCTTGATGTATACACTATTGCTTCTTAGAAATATGTTATAGTGAGTGCACTACAAGACAAGCTACTATTACAACAATTTTCATACATTCACGAATAGGCTTTGATATTTCTATACACTTCAGAATAATAGGTTCAGATTGATTGAACATGTCTGTCTGAAGACGTTTTACTGTATTTAAGTATTTCGATTAGGCAAGCAAAGAATTACCAATTGACAACCTGGCACCTTGACGAAGAATCAAACGTAATCTTCTAAATTCATCAACCACACATTTGATAAGTAGGTAATAAAAGTATTACATCTTTCTCAAATTAAGATGACATACTACAGAGAAAGTTCTCACAGCACAGCGATTTAATTATACAAGCGTATAATTAAATCGATGTCTTATGAGATAATTGTATAGATATCTTTGTTGGTAGGTACCTACTTAGATAAATTATGCTCTGTCTTTAAAGCGTTTACAAAGAAGATCGTGCGAATGAATTAAACGCGACAAGCCATCAGGACATGTAGTGTCAGATTACAATAATAATACACTTATAATAAAATAGTAACGAATAATTTTTGTCCGTAGGACTCTTTGTCTGGATGCATATTCCGGATTGGCACAAAAACATCTGAACGGATTTGAATGGGCACGTACAGATATATACATACGGTATTTTTTAATCTCGGTAGTACGTTCCCGTGGGATATTAACCGATATCCAAGTGGGCGAAGCCACAGGCAAAAACTAGTGTTACAATAATTTTAATACATTCCCACACAATTAATTATGCGTAGAATAAATTCATGCCATGAATCAGACATTGTGGCTGGGGATTGTTACGTTGCTTTGTAATTTATAAACTGCAACATATCCGTTTCCTGCATTTGAATAATAGAAAATATGGTTAGTGTACCGCGATGACAATAAATCTGGTTTTAGGTGTGAATTATTGAATGTACAGACATTGTTAATGAACACTGTGTAGTGTGTAGGTATTATGAATAGCTAGTTTAATTTGATTCAGCGCCAATAACTGTGCATACGTGATTCAAATGCTGTATTTACGTCCCAAGCGTTTTTCAAGACCCTAAATTTCTTCCGTTCGTCGTTTATATAAACAAACTAGCTTCTGCCCGCGACTTTGTCCGCGTGAAATTTCACCCGCCCCCATTCGCCCTCTTAGGGGTGAAATTTCGAAAAACCCTTTCTTAGTAGATACACTCTTCACAAAGAATACACCCTCCAAATTTCATGTCTCTAGGACCAGCGGTTTAGGCTGTGCGTTGACATATCAGTCAGACACGATTTCGAATATTATAATTATATTCTAACATCTTCTAAGGCACAAACCTTATACAAAAGCTTCTTCTCGCATTTTTTACTTAGAAATCTACTATTGCTTCCACCTTTCTTATTAGTGGTCACCACCTAACGGCTGCAGCGATGGCTGTCATGAATATGTTGGCTCCGACGTTTGAATTTACGGTATCAAAAACGCTCTCTAGGAGAACACAGCAACTTACTCTCATAAATAACGTTTCAGAGACGTCATTCAGCAATAAATTGCGTACGCTATGTAGCATTCACCACAGTCTTAGGAAACTGTATCTTTACTCAAAACAATCGAACAGAACGGAACAACCAAACTTAACCAAGCGACATTCCTCCAACAGCCCTTCAAATTAGGAAACTAGCACCTCAAACTATGCCTGGTAACACTTCTCGAATAGTTCCTACAGTCAGTCAATACAAGTGGAGCATTGTAACGCAATTAACTCCCGCACCAAATCAAAGTCAATAACGTAGGCACATGTATTAAGGAACTCAAACACGCGTTCGTACGATAACTTACAGGTTGTGACGGAACCTCCCATACACCAGTAACAATATTTACTTGGGCACAACCCTGGTTAAATTATTCACAACGTTGTTCTAACATATTTATGGCATGTCTGCGGTCACCCCATTATTCTTTGTTATTTTTTGTGATCTGTAGACTTTAAAACGCTGGCGGCTTTGAAAAACATTTTCAGAAAAAAAAATGCTCAAGGGTGCATGTTTCTGATAATAAAAGACCTAATAAAAATAAATTATACGTTTAATTGTGTTGTTTCTGTTTAATTGGTTTTTGTGTGTTTGTAATAATTAGACAAAATTGTATATGATTAATGATATAGTGATCAGCATTTTTTTTTTAAACATTGCCCCACACTAGAAATTACTCCTGTATCGTAGGTGCGTTTACAAACATTTAAAATTCACATACACAAACAGCTAGACCCGGAACAACTACCTGTAGGCAATCCAAATATGTGTTCCGTGCGGGAATCGAACCCGCTACACGCAACGCAGCAGTCGATCGCTCAGCCACTGCGCCAACCGTGTCGTCCAACTTTTACTATCATCGACAAATTTTACTATCATAGCTGCTGCTTCACTAGAGGACCTTGTGGCAAAGTAATAACAGCCACACGGGTCGATCTATCAAGTTAAACTACACCACTTACCGCGGTTGGTCCGTGGATAGGTGACCATCGTTACATACCATACCTGCCTCGGAAAACACGTTAAGCCATTAGTCCCGACTCTCCTTAGTGGATCTTTGACAGTTGTTACGGGTTGTCAGAAGCTCGAAAGTCAACCAGTCTTAACGGGGTATCGAATTACCCAGAAACTGGATTGTGGACTTCAGATAGGCAGTCGCTCCATGTAAAATACTGCTACTCAGCTGCATCCAGTTAGACTGGAAGCCGACCCCAACATACCTACTTTCATAAGTGAAGCTTATTACTACACCATGTATAATATCTAGCAGTGTATCTATCGTATTACTATCATTATGAATATCTTAACATCTTTGTTATGGATATCTACATAAGTGACCCAGCTCTATCTTGAACATTTTGATCTCAGACATTGCTCAGATGACACACTTCAATGTCCAGTTTACGTGTGCAATCGGCTATATTACTCGTACCTAGCTTTACATTTATCTGTACCTACTTCAAATAAATATCTTTCGTACAGCCAAATAAAGCGTCCTGATGCAGCTGTAGAAAAACAACCCTTGTTTAAAACGATGCCTATTATTGCCATTGTATACTGTTACCATTTTATCTCGTCTCCGACCAACTCTGTATTCAGTGAGTAAACGTCAACGATAGGGTTACCATCGTTTGGAAATCTGTAATCTAAATCTACAATTTATTGTGGCAAGACTCTTGACTAAAAATTTAAAATATCGGAGTTAAAATCGTACTGGCCTTCGCTGGATAAAATAGCGTAACATCACGCCTGTAATCCCCGAAAGGTAAGGCAGAGGTTTACCTTGTACAGACGCCAGCACATCAAGCTACTACAATCTGTCAAAATTTCTTTAACAGATTTTCAGCTTTATTGCTAAGGCATAAGGTTCAAAATTGATTGGGAAAATTTGACAGTTTCGGGTAGCTTGATGTGCTGGCGTCTGTACTACATCTATGTTTCGCCTCTTGTGTTTAAGTCCTATGTAATAGGCGGCGGACACGGAAACTGAAGAAGAGGCTGACCAGCTGAAGGTTGGCACGACAGGATAGTGGAATTGATTGGAAAATCATGGCATGAGAAAGCAGAAAACAGACAAAACTGGAAATTACTGGAAGTGGCCTATACCCGTCGAGGGAGCCTTAGTTAATTAATTAATATAATATTACTCACTTTATTGAGATCTTTTTTTTTTGTAATTAAGCAATAATAAAGACTTTTTTTATTTAACTGGGGGCGACTGCTACTGAGATATTGCACTTCTTTAATTGAATTGATTTGCTAGATTCTTACTTATACTGCAGTCACGGGAGAATTTCTTCTAATTGCTTTACATTTCAACGGGTGATATAAAGTTCGGAGGAAACCTTTATGCAATCTCTTAACATAAGCCAACTCTGACTCAAAAAGGCTGTTGAATCATGTCCGTTAGGTGAATATGCAGGACACTGTGATTACAACCCGACTGCCAAATGTCGTAAGTATGGCCTTCCACTATGTTGGGGAATTTTAGGTGACTGAATCAAAAAAAACTCCAAAAATGCTAATTATAGTCAAACATGTATTGCGTTGAAGACGAACAAAAGTGGAAGAAAAAAACAAGTACACTTACATCTAATTACAAACTAGTTACATAGCAAGACGTTGAATTGCTCATTCTAATCGAGCAGGCGTTTGGCTCGAACATGCCCCCAGACGTTGGAAGCAGCAGAACCGCTTTCAACCAGACGCAGAATCAACGGGCAGTGGGCAAATCCTATTAAAGGCTCTCCTGACGACTCCAGCGGATGTTTTGACGTCTGCCACACGAACAATTCCATCTGACCCTGGATGGACGGCGACGACTCTTCCCAATCTCCATTTAAGAGGAGGAAGGTGATCCTCCTTTATGATGACCAAAGAACCCAACTTTAGCGTGTCTTTGCAGGTATGCCACTTGGTTCTTTGCTGCAGCTCGGACACAAACTCTTTACTCCAACGAGCCCAAAAATGCTGGCGTAGCTGCTCGATCCGTTGGAAACGAGACAATGAAGCAGTGGAGTAGTTCTGTAGATCTTGCTGCGGAAGTGACGTCAGCGGCCGGCCAACAAGAAAATGACCCGGAGTCAGTGGAGTGCAGTCCGCTGGATCGGATGAAAGCGGCGTCAGTGGACGTGAATTCAATATCGCCTCAATCTGGACTAATGTGGTGTTAAGCTCTTCAAATGTTAATTTACAATTTCCCAACACTCGCCTGAGATGATATTTTGTTGACTTAACACCCGCCTCCCAGAGTCCGCCAAAATGAGGAGTGTACGCGGGTATAAAATGAAATTTAATTCCGTCATTAGCCAATTGCTCGCCCAAGGAATTGCAATTAGATTTAAGGAACTTCGAAAGTTCGTTGCAGGCACCGACGAAAGAGGTACCGTTGTCGGAGTAGATGTCACTGGGTTTTCCCCGTCGCGAGATAAATCTAGATAAGGCTAGTAAATACTTATTGCTGGTTAAGTCACTCACCAGCTCTAAATGAACAGCCTTTGTGGTGAAGCACACAAAAATGGCTATGTACACTTTTACCAGCCTACATCCCCGACCTTGCCTACTAGCGGCCATGATGGGACCAGCATAGTCCACACCAGTGCTGTCAAAAGGATAACCACCTGGAAGGAGACGCTGCTGTGGCAAATTACCCATCACAGGAGTAACTGTTCTACCCGACATGCGACAACAACGCACGCAATTACGATAACAACTCTTTGCTAAGCTTCGTCCGCCGATTGGCCAGTATGAATCCCTAATCGAAGCCAGCAATAACTGGGGACCTGCATGCATCAACTTTACATGTTCAAATTCGAATAGTAATTTCGTAAATTTATGAGTGGACTGTAAAAGAATAGGGTGCTTTTTATCAAAAGAAAAAGTTGAATTTGCTAAGCGTCCTCCGACACGCATGATTTTATTATGATCTAAAAATACGTTAAATTTTATAAGGGCGCTTTTATAAGGCAACTTCTGATTAGTTATGAGTAATTTATACTCGGGAAAAGACTCAATTTGGCTTCTAATTATAATAATATTTAATGCATCCTGTAACTCGACTTGTGATAGAAAACTACTAGAAGGAGTTTTCCTACAGAGTTTTATAAACCTTAAAACTGTTGCTACACTACGGATCAGCCTTAAATAACTAGAAAAACGATTAAAATCTATGAATGTATGACAGTGACTGTTATCACTAACACTAGCGCTCAATAAAACATGGGGTCGAGTTTCAGGCAGCTTGTCTGACTCTAACGATTTATGTTGAGACGGCCAATGAGATTGGACTTGCTTCAAAAAACTGGGACCGCTCCACCACAAGTCCAAAGTTTGCAGAACACTAATATCCACGCCACGAGATATTAGGTCTGCAGGGTTCTTGGCGGTTGGGACGTGTCGCCAAGTACAGTGCCCCGCCTTATCTAAAACTTCAGCAACGCGATTACGCACAAATGGCTGAAGCTTAGAAGGTAACATCTGCAACCATCCCAACACGACGGTGGAGTCAGTCCAGCAATAAACATGACTAAACTTTAGTCGCAGTGAACTCACAACCTTCTCGCACAAACGAGCTCCGACTACGGCGCCACACAATTCCAGTCTTGGAATGGTGGTCGGCTTAATTGGTGCCACTCGACTTTTAGCAGCTAACAGACGAACCATGTACTCACCCTGGGCGTTGGCACTACGTACATAGACGCACGCACCATACGCACGCTCAGATGCGTCTGTGAATACATGTAGTTCCAGTATAGTATGCGCATCACATATAACGAGTCGTGGAACACGATAATTATTGATAAGCGGCAATGCTTTGACAATAGCATTCCAAATAGCATTAAGTGCCGGGGTTAATGGCTCATCCCACGAGAGCTTGTCTAACCACATCCGTTGTAAAAACATTTTCATTGTGACTACGCAAGGAGATAAAAGTCCTAAGGGGTCAAAAATACGTGCTATTGCAGAAAGTACATCACGCTTTGTAACAGAATCCTTAAAAGGCAACGTTAAACTTGAAAATCCAAATTCGTCGGAACTAGAAAACCAGTCAAGCCCTAATAACTTGTTGGGTTCATTAGATCCCATATCTAAATCTAATGACGACTGAGAAGTTCCGGAAACTAAGTTAGGGACGTTGGACCTCCACTTTCTAAGCGGCATGCAAGCAGATGCTAGTGCGTTAGTGACCTCTGTGCGGATAAACATCACTTCATTTAAATCATCAGCTCCTGTCAAGAGGTCATCAACGTAAAAATCATGCTTGATGACGTCAGCAATCCTATCTCTGCTAGCTGAGGATGACTCACCCACAGAACACGAAGTGATCTTAGTGTCATTGGTTTGATAGTCCATCCCTATTTGCTTGAGGCAACGTGTTGCAAGAAATGGTGCACTAGCCGTACCATATGTGACGGTATTCAATTTATAGACCTTGACAGTATCGCATGCATTTTCCCGCCACAGAACCTGTTGCAAGTACCTATCAGATGGGTGGACGTATATACATCTATACATCTTCGCAACATCAGCTGACAAGACGAACTTGTGTTGTCGAAACCGAAGAAGTATAGCTACAAGATCGTCCTGCACTGTAGGACCCACCATCTGCACGTCATTGAAGGATACTCCTGAAGAAGTAACACAGCTTGCATTAAAAACTACACGGAGCTTGGTAGTTGTGCTACATTCACGCAGTACCCCGTGGTGTGGTATGAAATATCCACTGGGACTGTCATTATCCTTTTTTTCGGTCATATGTCCTAAAGTCTCATATTCAGACATGAAGTCACGATATAACTTACCGAACTCAGGCTTGGACTTCAGTCTGCGTTCTAGAGAATATAGACATTTAGAAGCCCTTTTGAAAGATTCTCCTAATAAAATAGCAGGATCTTGCTTAACAGGAATACGAACGCAAAAATGACCGTTCTCTAAACGTGTCGTATTCTTAACAAAATGCTCCTCACACAACTTCTCCTCGGGTAAATAATGTGAGGATGGTGAATTAATTTCTTCCAGATTCCAGAATTTTTCTAAATCGGTGCGAATTTTATTTAATTCACCGTCACTAGAGGAATCAGTTTGAGTAAAATTGCATGAGATAACATTCGAAATTAATTTACCATTATTATAGGTAACAGGGCCAGAAACAATCCAGCCTAACAACGTTTCACACAACACTGGCTTACCTACTCCTAGTCGAATTCTCTGTGAGCCAACCAAGTCCCAGAAGAGATCCGCTCCTATTAAGACATCTACTTCTGAAGGCTTGTAAAAGGTGGGGTCAGCTAAACATATATTATCTGGAATATTCAGATCTGAAATGTCGACTTTACGACTGGGCACAACAGTTGTCAATGATGGCAAAACAAAACAATAAAATTTAGCAGCATAACTATTGTCTAATGACGTCATTTTTACATGACATGTTTTGCCTACACGAGAACTTACGTTATTAATGCCATAGACCGAACCATTTATCTGACTAGTATTTAAGTTAAGCCGTGAACATAGTCGTTCCGTCATAAAACACGATGTACTACCACTATCAAGCATGGCTCGCACTATGTGCTCACGATCATTGTGATCACATAACTTGATAAGAGCGGTGGACAATAACACAGCGCGTTGTTTACATTCAGTACTTAACGAACTGAGCTCCGCAGACAAACTTAAATTATTTGCACTCGCATCAGTAGTGCTAGCTACGGCGTCAGTGGGTAATGACGTAGATACGGAATGGGACGAGCTACCGTGTGATTTGTTGTCATTATTGCAAGAATTCGCCGTACCTTTATTCTCCGAGGAATGAATCAAAGTGTTATGTCGGCGCTTACATATCTTGCATCCTGGCTTTTTGCATCGGTTAGCAAAGTGACCTGCACGAAAACAGTTATAGCACACTTTATAGTTAGGTATTAATTTGAGTCGTGCGTCTATGCTAAGTGCAAGGAATTGTGAACAACTACTTAAAACGTGATCAGCTTTACAGTGCGGGCATAACTTATTTAATTCAGTGCTGGAATTATTAGAATCGTGTGATGTAACCATAGATTTTACCTTATGAGAATGTGAACTAGACTTAGTGGGAGTGGGATTACTGCTATTTCGTGCTGTTTCTAACGTTTCTAATAAGTCAGCGCGAAAGCGAATAAATTGAATAAATGCAGCAAATGTTATAGTGCTGTCTTTGTCTATACGACCTTTGTGCTCCTCCCACTCACGATAAGTTAACTGATCTAGTTTCCGAGTTACTATGAATATTAATAAAGTGTCCCAATACTTGATGGGCTCATCTAATGATTCCAACGCACGGAGATTTTTATTAAGTTGATCAATCAATCCTTTCAACGCAACAGAGGACTCCTTTGCAATAGCATTCAAGTTAAATAAGGATGACACATGATTCTGGACTAACAACCTTTTGTTATCGAAACGATCACAAATGAGCTTCCAAGCTGTATCATAATTGCTTGCGGAAAACTCAATCGCATGGATTACAACAGCAGCAGATCCTTCCAGGGACGCTCGCAAATAATGGAATTTGTTAACCTGATCGATTTCATCGTTACAGTGAATGAGGCTAGTAAAAGTGTCACGGAACTCCAACCAATTGCTAAAACTCCCATTGAATTTAGGTAACTGTATCGTGGGCAACTTAACAGGCTTACGTTGACTGATACGGGTACATTTTTCACTACTCATCGACTCATCATCATTGTTATACTTACTTAACAACTCCTGTGACCTAGACAGTGCTTTGTAATATTGTGACTCAAATTCAGTACGCTCAGAGAATTGAGCTTGAACATCTTCTACTATACATTCCAATCGCAACTGTACCTCATCGTAATGCTCATACAACGACTCGATTCTTCCTATCCGTAACTGCAATTCCTTGACCTCACAACTAGTTAATTTCTTGTCACTGGACGCATCAAGGTAATTGATGAATGCAGTTAAGCGTCCCTTGAAGCTTCCTCGTTTTTTGACAAGTTCTCTATCTTCGGACATTCTGGGAATCGAATGTATAGTCAACCTGAAATTTGTATAACAACAACTTAGGTATATTTTTAGAAAATACTTAATTTAAGGTACCTACGTATTACTACTACGATTTAACAATTTAATCAAAGATGAAATAGTGACTATTACCTGTTGTAAATATATGTGAATACAAAATGAGATTTTTAATTTTGACTTTTACTTAAGCTACATAAATTCCTCAAACTTGAACACTTAATTACCTAACGTCGAACTTTAACACAATACTTTAACAAATACATATAATCAATTTAATTGACTAATACGGGTTAATTAACTGAATAAAGAATAATTAAGACTTGTAATATATATCTAACACCAACCTATGCACATAAGAATAGTTAACTAAAATACTGCTATACAATTATAAATGTAGCAAATATCTACTGGACTTTTCACTAAAAGAACGTATAATCGTATTTGCAATATAAGTACCTAATAATCATCAAATAAATGATAATTATGTACTCAGTAGAAACTATTTACAATGAAAGTAGGTACGTACACAAATATGTTAATTTTAACAATTCAGGCAAATTAAACACTAACCTTTTAAATCCTTAATTATGGTTAAATACTACCTGAACGAGTGTTGGGTGATGATATTTTACTCTAAAATTCTTAACACCGTAAATTAGTTTGACGTCCTTTGTTCACAGTCACATTGCCGGCGTATAACCTCTTCGGCAAAATTCCACGATAATAATATAAAATCCACTGATTTTTAGCAAATCTTCTTGTGATTATCAATCCGGCTCGGTATGGACCAAAATGTTGGGGAATTTTAGGTGACTGAATCAAAAAAAACTCCAAAAATGCTAATTATAGTCAAACATGTATTGCGTTGAAGACGAACAAAAGTGGAAGAAAAAAACAAGTACACTTACATCTAATTACAAACTAGTTACATAGCAAGACGTTGAATTGCTCATTCTAATCGAGCAGGCGTTTGGCTCGAACAACTATGATAGTCCTTTGTTGTAGTGGTTTGAGGGTTAAAACCATATGAAGCAGTGAAAGTTTAAACATAATTATTTCGTTTTTTTTGGATGGAAAAAGTTAAGCAGTTTAAATTTTTTTTGGTTCGTCAAAGCTATGACGTTTATAAAATGATGAACTGGACGGGATAATTAAGTAGTTTTGATATCGGTTTAAAGAAACACCCCTATTTTGATTGACGATAGGTAGTGCAGCGTCTTTTGAAACGTTTGTTCGGATTTTAATATAACAAGGAGTGAAAGTTTATCGGGTTAATATCGAAAACAGCACCATGTTTCTACCCTACAATGCTATTTTATCCCATTTAATACACACCTAAAATTAATTGCCTTTTGCAAAACATGATCACGACCCTCCAATGCGACAGAAAAATGCGTTAATATTTGAAACTCTCGAACGTGAAACGAAATGGTCACTCCAGTCACCGCTCGCATTGTTCGTGTAATACCGGACGGCCTCAGTTAACCACACGGCAATTATACTGAACGTTTTCTGTCTTTCACATCTACTGTTGGAAACTTAATTTCCTTCGGCTTGTTCATTGTTTCATTGTGAACGATTTTGTGTAATTCTGTCTCTTTTGATGTTTTTGTGGGAATTGTGAGAAGGTTATACCTATTAGTTAATTAATTGGTCAGTCATTGACACGATTGCTATTCATTGCAGGTTCATCAAAGAAACGAGCGAAAATGGGTTGGGTAAATTAGCGCCACTGCTGGACATAGGCCTCCCCAAGCATCGTCACTTCGATGGTTTTGTACTTCTCCATCCAACGGATTCTCGCGGCCTTTACCAGGTCATCGATCCATCTTGTGGGAGGCCTTCCAACGCAGGTGCAAAGTGATTAATTGAAATGTGTCGCTTTAAAAATGTCTTCAACTATCTACCTATTAGAAGTAGATTTTGTTCTAAATAATCATGTCAATTCAATTAGAGATAAGAAAAAAAACTTACATTTAAACATTACCCTACAAACCAATACTGTTTTTTCGTAATATAAAGAAAATAAACCTCACCTTAGTTGAAAAATCATTCTTATCTAATTAAGCAAAATTGTTTATAAATTGTGACGCCCATACTAAAAAAGATACCGTATAAATATAAAATTGATTCTGTAAGCTACTTGCAAAGTTAGGTAATTTAAACATGATTAGGTATACAGAATCGTTTTAAGTAAAATTATATTGAATACTCTGAAGCGTGAATCTTCGAAGATAGAAAGCTATTTTAATTAATCGCAATTTTGCAGAAATTTCAATTATTTGTTGTGAAAATTTCTATCTTGCTAAAGGAAATACTTTAAATCTTTTGTAACTTTAAACATTGACTAAGTTGGGAAAGTTTAATCGGTGTTTATAACATTGAATTTAAATCTTTCACATTCAGCCCCAATTGTTGAACCTTTCGTCATCCTTTTTGCTTTCAGTCACAATTTCAATCATTGTACCATAACACGAATTCTCACATCACGAATTCACGCAACTGTTCAGTTTCTCTACGAATCATAAAAACCTCTGGTATTCACTAGCGCAGCAACCAGTCCCATAAAAGCCGTACATAAAAGAGAAAAACCATGGCTTGAATTTTTGGAAATCTGTGAAAACAACCATGAAATTCTGCGCATTGTATTAGTACAATTTGTTACACCAACATAAATTCGGTTGCAGGACCTGGACCTGGAAATGGTCAAAAATACGTGTGTATATTTTTGGCCGGGGATCTTTGGTTTTAATGACGAAAAGCACACTGGTAATAGTTGTAACATTGTAACGATGCGTGGTAGTGTTTATATTTATTTGGCTGCATTTGCTTAGATTAGAAGTAAACCCCAACAATTAAAGATTTTTTATTTTTTATTTTGTGATTTGAAATTTTGCGTGTATACCTACTGTAAATTGCTTTTTTTTTATATTCCATTTTGCATGCAAATAATAAAAGTCCGTTTGTTATTATTTCAGTTCGACTAGGACCATGAATGCATTTATACTATTTTTATCTCACGAAGCGACGCGTGTTTTACTTGTGGTAACCAAGTTACAAACACGCTGCCTCATTCACGGCGTTTTTACTTGGTTACCACAAGTAAAGCGCGTGAAGACGAGTAGCGTCAGTACATAACACACACACGAATACACACACTTCCAACTTTGCCATTGTCTCGGCTAGTACCTACCGAGAGCTCCTGCACAGCTCCAGCACTACGTAAATTTAAAATATCGCTCTATTTCTGACAATCATTTGAAGATGACAGGGACAGAATGATACATTGAGCTATTAATGATTTCTGGTTTAAGTGGGCCTTATTGTTTGATGTTTCCCTTAATACTTGTTAAATTTAAAGTACCTATATATAAATAGCAGCTACCACTTATGTATAGTCCTAGTCCTAACATAAACAAGTTGAATAAAAGAAAATCCCAATGACCATTCCGAATTTTTACCAATACCAATGAAAATAATTCAGTTCGATTCCAGAAAATCCACTCACATTTGTATGTGAGTGGATTTTTTTTTGGCGGTACCTACAGCACTACGCTAAACATTTTTAGAAATACTAAACAAAATATGATCGCTGAAAGCCGAATTCATAGTTCCTCGAATTTACCTAAATGAAAAAATACATGTCATAGCGATATCCTTTATATTTGTGTTTTCGAAGTTTCTGAATGTTGTGTGCCCATATATAGGCTTACTGGAAAATTCGTGGGAATGCCCGTTTGCAGGGCCGAATGTGCGGAATACCTGTATTTATTCCAGGTATGTTTTTCCTTTGTACGGTGGTAAATTAGCGATGTGAACAATGTTTACGATCCGGCGACTGCTGCATTTAGTAACGTCTGCACGCTTTATAAGTGAAATTGTACAGCAAAATGTAAATAGCGCTGTAATGGTTTAAGTTGTGCTTTTAAATGATATCAATGTTACATAATAATGCGATGTGTAGACGTCTCTTGAGATTTTGTTGGTGTTATATAAGAATGCGTGGACTTATTAAAATGTACGCGTTCACGCCAAGACCCTTTCTACACGCACATTTTTCTTGCCGTAAAAAACTATGGTTTATTCGCCATATGTAGGCACGGTCGTCAGTATTGTATGAATCACTATGGAAGCTTGCTGACGGTTATACGCCCTACCGTGAAGAAACCATACCATGTACAATACTATAGCCTCTATGGCCTAATACTATAGTGCTATAAGCAAATACGTGTAGATGCAGGTAGATACTTAGGCTTTATTTTCCAGTGATCATGAACTTGAAGGTATTACCACTTTTCTAAGGCATATTATTATGCCTATATGTATCACCTATAGGTAACACCTCCCTGACATCAATTACAACCGTACTCGCGCGCAATACGATCGAACGCTCATGAACTTAATAGGAAACGATCCACTGCATTTCGCAGACAAAAGGCATCAATTTCGAACAAAACAATTCCAATATTAGTAGTTCAATGCCGAAGCCGCGAAACGGTACTATCGAGTACACAATCCATCGTGCAAGTTGCGATTGATTGAACAAACTACTGACTCCTACTGTGAACTGTTCGTCTTAAGACGTCCTAACCCGAGAAGTGTTTGCTCTACTTATCCGAATATCCGTTTCGAATCAAACTGCGACTGCAAATTTCTCCTCCTCTTCAATTTCAACGTATTACCTTGGATGGTAAACTCGGAAACTTTAGTAATTGAAATTACTTTTCTTAGCTAAATGAAAACCTTTTTTTTTGTCATTTACCGATACGAACTTTAACTAAATAAAAAAAGCTCTACTCAAGTTTCAATGACTAAAAAACATGTTTTACGCATCGCCGCAGACCTACTAGAAAAACCCATAAATTAAAGATATTCAACACATCAAAATACAGGGTCGAAAACGACTTCCTTAAAGATAATAAAAACTTTACAGAACCGTAATAAACGAACCACACGTAATTGTTGCACGGTCACCTACGTAAGAGTCCATAAAATTTTTTCTTATCCCGCTTCTCCGTTGGCAAACCAGGCGACATCATAAATATGTATAGTGGGAATCAAGCATGCGTCGCGTATAAAACGCCGCCGAAAATGCGATCTTGTGGGAGAGAAGGTGCTTTACAGGGACTTAGCGGGATGCTGGAAGTTGTATAAGTACCTACCCCAAAAACTACCTCTGTAAGATGATGACATTTGTAACGCTGGTTTTAAAGTACTAAAATGGCGTGGTGGGCCGGATGTTTCATTCAACATCTTATGCATCGAGTTGAAGGTGCTGTACTGGAAAAATACTAATGTGAAATTATCAATTTCAGATGTTACTGCTATTATGTTGGTCACCTCTGATTGACGCTGTCTGAAAATAATCTTAGGAATCTAGGAATAAACTATCGGAAATGGTCTAAATATTGAGACCTTGCGTGGTGATCACGTGATTCACCACGAACATTATCTACTTTATCACTGTAGTGTTCAGTCGAAGTGGGCAGTTTCGATCACAATCATTTTGATTTTTGAAGGATAGCTAGCTAATCCATAGCTTCATGGCTTCGAAAAATTGGAATACTCAACAATGTAGGTAAATAACGCAATTAATGTTATTGAACTTTCAAAATGAAAGCCATTGGTACTGTTAGTGTGTTACGCAATTAACCCGCAAATCTTGTTGAGTGTGTTCATATAAAAATTGTGTTTCAAGCCCCTTATTTTAAAATGCCTTAAAACAGTTTCTGCAATCACACCCATTTTACCTACATTTCTTTCCTCCACTTTTACTTCCACGTCAAATCGCACGTCACATAACACCGCACTAAATCCCACCACAGCACATCTAGCTGCCCTACATCCCTCGCAAGTGACTCACACACGGTTTATTTGCCCCTATTTGCATAGAAACGTTTTTTGTGGGCGTCCTTGTTTGTACAGAGGATAGGTGGAAAAAGCTTTCGTAAGACTAGAACTTGAAAGTACGACGCCTCAGACAGATTTGTTTGTATTGAATGTAGTGTGTTTATTTTTTTATTTTACTTCGCTTTACAGCAACCTTAGTAGTTGATATTCATTTTCCTGCGGTTGGCGCCGTGGTTTTCTTTGAAGTTTGGTAACACTGCATAATTTGGATAGATACTGCATATTTTGTTTTGGGATTCTAATAGAGTCAACTAGCTTTCAGTTTTGGGACTTTTAAGATTTTCAGTGTGGCTGTTATAGCATTGAAATTAAAATTATTCACACATCTTCGTGTAAAAAAGCATTCCGACATGAAGTAAAAAAAATATGAAAAAATCATAAATAAGAATCTTTAAAAATGTGTAAAATACTCGAAAAAGCTAGGTAGAAATATATTCTTAGCAGAGCATCATTATCCTATAACGTTCCCATAGCTGGGTCACAGGCCTCCTCTCGATGAGAGGGCGTGGGCCGTAATGCACCATGCGGGTCTAGTGTGGGTTGGGAGACGTCACAAATATATATGTCGGGGATAGATGGCGCCACAGTACAGCGAACAGCGCCATCTAACAATTTTATTGAAAGAAAGAAAAATTGTTTATTCTGCACAAACAAAAACGCATATTGCAAATAAAAATAAATTAAAAAAACAAAATATACACACAACGTAGTCAAAAGCCTCGTACTCAAGCTTCGAAAATTTTCACAATTTTGTCCATTGCTTGATGTCAGGGCCAGGCACCAAAGACAACACACATTATTAATTGACATTTACAATAAAAATCAATCCGTGTTGCGCCCGCGACACTGGCTTAAATATGACAACAAAACGTGAAAACAACAATAATCAAATAAAAACAAAAATGCTAATTGCAGAGTTTGGTAAACGAAGAATCATGTGATCGGAAACGCAAGCGAACGCTACCGCTTGGACACGATCAGCAGTGGAGGGGATGCAGCGAGGACTGGTGGAGAGATCAAGTGTTGCGACAGTCTACAGTCGACAGTCAAGCTCGGACAGTCTTGGCAAACGCTCAATACTAACGCACGTGTTTGTTTCCGACGCACGTTTGTGTTTCGGTTGTTAATCGCTAGTTCATTATAGTTACTTTAAATTCAAATAATTAATCTTTTCGTCCGAGTACCCACTGCAGTGCCCACACTTATCTAAACTATGTCGGATCGTAAATAAAAAAGACCCGATGTTTCGCATCTCGGCCACCCAATGATGCGACATTATTATACTTATTTATACTTAAATGTTATCAGATTTCAAGTAAGATAATTAAATGGATGGACTGATGTGTTTTGTACAATTATTGTGTATTTATTCAACGCAGTTCCCACTTCTTGATAATACAGCATGACCTTTGTGAAACACCTGGAACATGCACGGACCAGTTAATTCACGGCTCGCTGAACTGTTGCGATGAATCGTTACTACCTGGATTTGTTGAAAGGGATTGTAGGGCGTTCTACAAAATCTTCTTAAAAGGAAAATCTTTGTAGAGCTAGAGCAATAATAAAGAATATTATCATGATGCTGCTTAGAGCATTTTAATCAAAATTTCATTTAATTTAACATGTAGTCAGGGAAATTAGTTGTTTTTCAAATTGACACACTACGCTAATTTGCCGTGTAATACAATAAAATAAATAATTATTGTGGTATTATCAATAAGTATTGGTGGGAATATCAATAATGATTGTATTACACTAATAAAAGAATGAGAAAACGGACAAAAATTGTAATTGGAAGCCAATTTGATAGACAATTTCTATGACTTTACCTACCTAGATAATAATTAAAAGTATCTACGTGAAATTTAATTAGGATTTTCTATTGTCTTTTTCTATTGATTTGATTCTGTTGCCTTCAGGAAAAAAAGCATTGTTTCGATGGAAAAGGTACTTGTCGGTAGAAATAAAAAGGTTACCCAAATGGTTAAGTTTCAAGTATTTTTATTTAGGCAAAATTATTTAATTCGACACAGCGCTAAGTCCAGTACCTTCTTTATCCTCGGCATTTGTAGAGTAATCCCTTGAAAATTAATTGCCTACCGGCAACCGTTGTAAAGTGCGTTCCTGAATTACTCAACCTTTACTAAGCTTAAGGAGATATTAAGCTGAGGTTATTGGAATCGGAAGTAATTTTTAGAATGTTTTTTTTTTGTTTGTTGATCTTTGTAGGCCTATAAAACGATTGCGAGCCGATTTTTCAATCGTCAGATAATTTTTATCTAAAGAATAAATGTGTCGGTTTTACTCTAAGCAGATTTTTCTATAGTCAAATAACTTTTATCTAAGGAATAAGTATTGCGGCTCAAAAGTTTTTGGATAGAAAATATGTCGAACTATCATAATCATTCTTAAGTTTGGTACAAAAGCTGTTAAACCACAATTCTTATTCCTCAGGTAAAAGTTACCTGAAGAATGAAAATCGGACCTAACACAGTAAAGAGTAATTGGGCCATAATATTTTAAACGAATCACAACCGACTGTTACTTTAATACGCATTTATTAAGTAGTCCAGAGAAGACTATCTTCTATATACTTAAATAAAAATCTATGTTTGTATGTTTGTCCTCCATGCGTTCCGAAACCATTGGTCAGATTGTGATAAAACTTTAGTAGAGTATTCTGGGTACGCCCATGAGGGTTCCTAATTATTAAAACATGGGAAAAAATAACAAAAAAAAATATGAGGCGGTACGAAGTTCAGTTAGTTTAAAAAATAAATCATAAAACAGCACCTTTCTTTTTTTACTATATTATAAGACAATTATCTAAAATAATGTTGATCTTAATTAAATAATATACAAATCTTTAACAATGTATAAGACTGTGGTATCTCTTAAGAGTTAAGACCCCAATAAACTCGCAAACTATGAAGCTTGTACTGAAACTTTTTAATAATTCAGCTGATTTGATGTAATTTTACTCCGCAACCGCATGCTAGTGTAGTCTTCGTACTAAGTTGGTACTCCCGTTGACGACAACGTCTTTGATGTATAATTTATTTCCGTTAATTTGAAGAAAACCTGTTGTGTAACTTAATTTTATTGTCTTCTTTTAAGCGTATCGATGGCAAAAAGGTGAGTCATTATCTGTAGTGAGATGCCGCATACGCATTCGAAATCTGACCGTGAACCTCCATCTGTGGAGATTGTCTTTGCTCCGGCCGACTAGGGTTCGAAGTCTATTTAGAGATTTCCAAGTCGGCCGCGGTAACTCGTGCCCTGGCGGAAGGTTCTCAGATGGTACGATAATATTATCAGGGGGTTTACAGACCCCGCATAGATTACATCTTGCTGTGGAGGCTGCACTAGCTGGAGCCACGGACCTAAGAAAACTTCGGCTATTCAGCCTCAAGGGTGTTAAGAATCGTAAGATCACCAACAAAATAAGGAGATAAAACTGGATACATTCTTGATCAATATGTTCGTATCGAGAGAGACACTGCAACCATTTGCCTATAGTAAAACTGTCAATCATCTTAGCAAACCCAACACCAATCACAGTTTTTTTAAACGGGGGGCCGAAAAAGGCCACTTTGCCAGTAATTAATGTCATCCTTTTATTATTCTACCAAAGTGGCCTTTTTAGGCCCCCAGAGCTTTAACTATAGTTTAAGCGAAACGTAATCACACAAATTATCCAATTTATCATCAGGTAACTATCATTATTCTGACGCGGTGCTTACTTTCAAAGTTTCAAGACGTAACACAACATTATTTTAAAGCTACAAATACACTGTCCTAAGCAAGAGTCTCACTTGTACCTATCTTCGTCCCTACGGAACGCAATGTCTGGCGAGCCTCTTAGAGGCTTCCGCCGCTGAAAGGGTGTGTGGTCATGCGAGCAGCCCTAAACTTACCTTGAGAATCAATTTGTTAAATTATTTAACAGACCCCGAGAGGATGAGTGGAGTCCTGAGGCTTCTTGTGTTATGACGATATAATATAGAGTACATAAGCATTTCAAGAAGCGTAGCGGTCACCTTCAAAGTATTATGATCTTGTAATTATTAAGTAGCAAAATTGAACTGAAGACTGAGGTTTTTTGCATTTTCATTTAATAATGCATAACTACCTATTTGGACCTGTATATTATTTTGTTGTTATCGGTTGTAAACGAGTACACCTACACTACCTACAGTGGCCTCCAAAAGTTAGCTGACATTTCTCAATTTCAGTTTTGACACACCACATTATGATTTAAAATTATGTTAGTTATAGCAGTTCAAACATTTGGATCACTAGCCAAATGTTTGAACTGCTATATCGTTTTTATTGACTAATTCAACTACCTTTGACTTATCATAAAAAAAAATCAAGTTATCCCTTAGAAGTATCTATTTTTTTATCATAATTTGGCATCACAGCTGAAGTGGAAAAATGTCAACTAACTTTTGGAGACCACTGCATATTCGCACAGGTTTGTTACCTATTAAATCAGACTGCACCACTCCACGAAGGTTGAGGAGATCGTGGAGTACATGCGTGTGAAGACCAACTGGACTTTGAGGGTCGAGAAGTTGGAATCGGGTCACAACACGAACTTCAAGTCGTTCGTGGTGCGTGTTCCGACACATCATCTCGAGAAGTTCCTCAAGAAAGAGTTCTGGCCGAAGGGTGTTGTGTACCGCCGGGTTCGTGGCCGGCTACATGACACCAGTCAGCGAAACACGACACAGACATTTCCTGTGCGTTAGTTTTTAGTGTAATTATAACGTTGTATGTATTTATAGTACTCTAAAGGTATATCAATATTGCATTGTATGTGTTTTTATGGGATTTGATGCCCGAAATAAATGGATAAATAAATAAATGAATTGAATTAGTTCTCGGCTTAGCTAAAAAGTAACAAGTCTTCACTCCACTGAGCCTTTTAAAAATACCGCCTGCATGAATTAAATTCAACATCTGTTCTACCCGTACTCAGGCAGAATGCTTTTATCTCGTCCACCTGCTGTGGGGACAAAAAGAAAAACATTCTCGAAAAAAAAAGTTAATTAATTACGTATGCAAATTGACGAAAAAGTCGTCTCTTGCTGAGTGGCGAGCGAAACGAGATAATGAGATTGTGCAGCCTGGAGTTCCGTGATTAAATCATTGCGATGGAAAATGGTGAATTTCTAATGATTTTGATTAGCAGCTTCAGGGAAATCGGCCGAGACTATGCTATTAGAAATTAATTGTAATCCTTCAATATCGCGTTTGGGCTTATAGACAAAATAAGTCTAAAATCGCCATTCCGTCTTGAGCAAGCGTGGTGATCAATGCTCGTGCCTTCTCCGTATAAGAAGAGGCATTTGTCCTGCAATGGGACAAGAATAGGCTTGTATTATTATTATATCATCATCGTTCAACATTTCAGCCGAAAGACGTCCACTGCTCCTCCTGCACCTCCACTTCGACCGGTTCTGTGCTTCTCGCAACCCAACGGGTTCCTGCAGCCTTCACAATGTCGTCGTCGGTCCACCTTGTGAAAGGCCTTCCAACGTCATCATCATCATCATCTGCCCAGTCTTTTCCCAACTATATTGGGAATTTTTTATTATGTATGCAACACTATTATGATGGAAACATGTGGTATAAACGGCGAAGGAAAACATCGTGAGGAAACCGGCATGTCCTATAACCAAAAAAATCGAAGACATGTGACATCTACCAACCCGCACTGGGCCCGCGTGGTGGAATAAGGCCCACTCCTACTCACAGAGACGAGGCCTGTGTCCCAGCAATAGAAACATTATAGGCCGAATATGCAATGTGCCATACCAGTGTAAACGTTTTCAATTATGTCGAAAAAACCCAACGTACTGTTGACTGTTTTCGACATAATTGTTGTTGTTTTTCCACAAAGCTGTACCGGGTCTATCTACTACTAAATTTTCCAAGAATCGAATATTGGAACAAATACCGCACTGCGTGCTATACACACACTTGCGTGCTATACATATAATGTTTTATACTATAGATGGATAAACCGTGAAGTAAAATTACATGGAAATGTTTTTTCGATTCAATCCGCAAACTTTACTCAAGCACTTCAGCTAACGGAATGTAGGAATCGGCAAATGGATTCGCTTTACTAGTGATGACGCACATACTCGTACGTATGAACTTAATATAGAAGTTTTCAACTGATTTTAAATTCGCGGTAGATTTAATGCGAATAACACAATCACGCTGCAACGAGTAAAATGGGCAGTTTGGTAAACACAGCCATGGTATGTTTGGTATAGAAAAGCGTAATTTTCATTCTAAAAAAACTTTTCAGACGCTGCGAATGGACTAAAAAAAAACTGGTGCCTTTATTACCTTTACGCAAGTTGCATAGAAATATGAAAGAGAGAGTAGAGAGAGAATAGGCATAGAATGAGTATAGTAGAAGTGAATATGTGTGCCTTTTAGTCTTTTCTAAACAAATTCTATCCTACTTCCTACCAATATATCCAAATTCGCCTATATTAATAGGCGAATTTAATATATAATACGCAAAAGTTTGTGTGGATTGATAGATGGATGTTTCTTACTCTTTCACGCAGAAACTATTGACCGGATTTGGATGAAATTTGGCACACAGATAGTTTATAACCTGGATTAATACATAAAATACTTTTCATCCCGGCAGTACCGTGGCATAATTTCCGAACTCAATTATCGTTTAAGTTCACACAGCAATTATTCCACCGTATTTTGGTATGTAACCAACCATAGCATGGTATAAAGATATTTTATTGGATACGAAATAAATAGAGCGTGTTGAAAACGGGAACTTTATGGTTTTCAGGATTGTGGTTTATGCCATGAAATGTAGTGGGCCAAACTTTTTTATAGTTTCATATTCGGTCGAACGTTGAACATTCTTTCGAGGACCAAGGCAACCAAGTTGCAATCTATGCAATGACTCAACTCAAACTCAAAGCATTTATTTCAAATAAACCGGCACTTTTGAACAGTCAAGGGGTCGGTCAGTCAGAAAGGTGAAGCTAATTGCCCATTCCAAAGCGTAGTAGGTACCTATGGAGAACAACGGGCAAGAAATTCCACGGACACTCTTTTAAATCACAAAAGTGTTACAAAATATTGGTCAAATGATTCATATTGAAATTATACATGTGAGAACGATACAGAAAGACATATAATACGTTAAAAGCGTCCGTAATAAAAAATATTAAAAGAATTCAGAAATTAAAATAAGCCGTGGCGGCTAAGAAATGTCCAGTCCCTACTGACGGGCGGCGCCTATTCACGAACGTGACGTATGGAAAGACTAAAATGAATAGAATGACCAAAGGTAGTTACTTTTCGTCATTTTACAAGCACAAACATTGACATCGTACGTGGTTGGGTTGTTAACAGAAGAAAAGACTGGGTAGGCAGTTATGTATAAATTGCAGCATACATTGTTTTCTAGCTTCAACTACGGAGTCTTTGAGCACGGATAATTTTAGTTAAACCCTTTAGGTCTATTCTAGCAAATTGTATTCCGTATTCCATTAAAAAACCACATGGATAACGTCGTCCATACACATGTTATACGTAAAATCGTTCTTAAAAATGTCGCAAACAAATCGCCGCTTTAAATTTCTTTCATTTCGGTACTAGTTGGCAGTTTTTAGGGTCCCGTTATCCGAGCATTTGAAAAAAAACTCTGACTAAAATTAAATTAAATTCATCCGAGCATTTGAAAAATCTACCTACATCTCGTAGTTAACGCTGTCTCGTAATTTAATGGCAAAATTGAAACAGAAAACAATAAAGAGAGAAAATAAATAAAGAGCAGCAAAAGACAGGTAATAATAGCAAAGATATCCCGGCAAGAAAAAGAAATAAAATTGATCTTCTTGCAAAAATAAAATTAAAATTCATCAAAACCAAAAACATTGAAACCCAATTTCTTTTTCAGACCACAGAACTAGCATACAGAAAACCATATTCAGTAACAAACTTTTGTAACATTAATGACTGGCACAACGAAACAACTAGCAACAGAAAAAACCCTACGGATCCCGAACTGTCCCGAAACTTGCACTTTTCCCATTTTTTTCATGTACATGCAACTTCTGTGCGGAGACCACGCTCGTTACACGTCATTAAACGATACTTTACGGCAGACGGCCCTCGAGACTGCACCCCTACTACCGTCTACATGCCTCCCTGAATACCGCACTAGATGTGCTACTGAACTACGGATTAAGGGACTTTGAATAAATGGTCAGTTAGCTTTGAAGAATGATTTTGTGAAATGTGTCTGAGGATAATACGGATTCAACTGCGTTGTAGAATGGGAGGTAATTTTGAAATGCTTACTGTAAGAATGGAATTTGTGATGACTTGTAGGAATATACTGACTATAGAACAGTAAATAATTTTTTATCTAATTACCTACCAATTTTACCAATTTACTCAAATTTGTAAATTGGTAATATTGAGAGAACGTAATACGTAAAAGAAGGTTAAGGTGGTATCATGTTTTATGGTTTATCTGGACCACCAGGAAATATAATGAGATACAAACGCAGACTGTAAATTTTGAAATCATCATGTACCTAAAGTAAAATATATCCCATCTCATCTACATCCCTAGTTTTTCAAAAATGGCAAGTCATTGCAAGCACATCCAGTAACCCTCCATCTACGGACCCTATAACGTGATTTTTGTCAGACTACCCAAACGCATGGCACATTTAATAAAATTTTGCTGGTACTTAATTTCAACGAATGGAGTGTCGCCGCGTATTAATTAAGCCCAACTTAAATATTGAGCGTACGAGCCATGAAGAATTTATTAAAATAATTTCATATATTTTTTGTGATTTTCCAGAGGCGTTAGATGTAACGAGTGTTTCGAATATGCAGCTTGGAATTTTTCTAAATGAGTTTAGCTGTGTTTGTTTTTTTCCGGCTCGTTGTTTTTGAGGACTGTTTGGAAGAATTTTGTTGAATAAAAATTAAGGAAATGAAAGTTTTAGGTTCACTTTTCCACCCCACGATAACATGGTTGTAGTCGCGTGAATACATAATGCAGAGAGCGTTAGAGAGACAATTGAGTGAGCCCACACTCAGTTGACAGCCCTGCAGATTGGGCGTGTAATCGAAACGGCAATGATGGATGACTGTTTCTAAACTACTTGTCAACATGGTGCATGGTTAGATGTCTCAACAACGTTAGGGACATAATCCAAAAAACAACTTTAGAGAGAGATCTGGAAAAAACTAAATGGTGAAATTGGAGTGTAAAAAAATGGGAAGCATATATACCATAAAATCGCTTCACTTTAATCATTGAATTATATAATCATGAGCTATACCTACCTAATTATTTACCTAGACGAAATCATAAACTATTTTCTAATAATGTATTTTGTATGGCTACCAAAGTTTATAATAAACTGTCAGGTTGTTTCAAAACTCTTAACTTTACTACATTTAAGTCTAAATTAGGTATCTCAAATGCTACTAATGATTTTATGAATGAAATGAAAAGTTAACTTACATATTAGAATAATTATATTCTGTCTTATTATCTCTTTGACTTATTTTAATCTTTTTGACATTTCCATTCCTAATATTTGACTAATTTGCGATTTGAAAGTTATCCTAATTTATTTAATTCAATATTATCTAACAAACTAACCAAAACCCTGAAAATTTATTTGTACGCCGGAAACGGCAGAATACTATGAACTTTTAAAACTATGTAACAACTCTGTAATACTATTCTGACAAATAAATGGACTATTACTATACACATACATAAACTCGCGCCTTTTTCCCATAGGAGTAGGAAACTGCAGAACAACCACCACCTGTGTCTGTGTGTATGCCACCTGCTACCATCCTTACATACTCATTTTGCTTCGTTTACGTTCATATATTTGGTCATAATTATACGCACGCCAGTTGCGAGTATTACGCACTTAATATTTACTTTCGTATCCTCATTCGCTTTGTAAACATCTATGAGTTTTTATTATCATCTTTCTGTTGCAAATTAAACTAAAATTAAGTAAACCAACTCAAACATAAATACCTCACCAAAACTTCAGCGACCATCTTGCAAATTCGCTAACGCTCTATATTGTGCAGTCCGGGAATTACTTATTTCGGCTAATTTTGTGCCTTGCATTCAAATGAGTTACTGCGCAGCATATCAATTCAGATAATTCGGCAGGAAACTTTATTGAATTTGTTGAACAATATACGTAGTTATGGTTGTAGAGGAAATTTGTATTAAAGCCGACAAGAGAGACAACAAATTGAATATATATGCAGATGTGTAGAATGAAAATCTGTTATTTGCTAAAAATTTTTGGACAAAATTGCAAATTATGCTTCCCAGGTTCACGTTGAAGTATTAAATTTAGCTTAGTTTCAATTGTACTAAAAAGTTATGTATGAATAAAAGTTTTTATATGATTTTGCTATGCGCAAATGCTGCGGATCATTGGAATGAGACTCGTTTTACAGTTTATCTCACAAATAGATATTATTTAGAATAAAATTGTGATAGGTATCGCCGAGTCTTTCAACTGGGTCTAAATAAAATACGTGTTAGAGGTTTTTCTGTGCGTAAGAGTTCAAAAAACACTGTATTGTGAAAACAACTTGAGTAAAGGTGTGACATAGCACCCGCACAACAACACCAAAGTGTTACAAATTCAATGTAAGTTTGTCGTTTGGCGTCTTAGCGTGCGGGCGCGCAAAGCGCTGTCACTGTAAGCCCTAAATTAATATGAATCTCTAATTTGAGCGTCACACGTGTTGCGAGCTCGCAACTTTGCAGACTACGCCAAATTGGATAAACATGTGCGAGGAACGGGGGCCCTCCATAGAAATATACGAGAGATACGCACGTGCGAGGCCGCTGCGATTCTGAATATTGAACACCTTTTTTGGGATGACCCGCACAGACAGCACAGTTTTTGTGCTGCATTTGAAAGAGAGATTCTAAGCGAGTTCACCCTTCCTTCAACAACTTGACAACTTGGTGAAAATTACTTTTTCTTGATATCGATGATTCTATTTATTTCGACTTCGCCTAGAATTCGCCCACTTCAACAGCTTTATCTTTAGCCACGCAATGGTCTCCGATGAGCTGCAGTGCAACTGTGGAGCCACTCATAAACGAAGCCTCAACTCTTGTCTTACTCTCTGTATAATACATAGACTATGGAAGACCTTTGTCAAAGTCAAAGTCAAATCATTTATTTCAAATAGGCACATTAAAGGCACTTTTGAACGTCAAAACTTACAGTAAAATTGAATTGATTCTAGTCGCCCCTTCCAAAAGGTAGTTTTCGTATGGAGAAGAATGGGCAAGAAACTCCACCGTTACTCTTTTAAAATGTTTTACAAGGTTTTGTATACATAATATAATTATATGTGAAGACGATGCACCTAGAATAAAAGTCTACTCCAAAAAATAATAAAAAGAGTTAAAAATTAAGCAATTACAGGTAAATCAATTATGTGATAGATACATGGTGCTCACATATGTACAAATTATTTACAAATATTGGAAAAGTAGATGACCTTTCTAGAACTCTAACAAGTGTGTGAGTTACTGTAGTCACAGATTGTAAAAATCAATGTCATAAAATTTAAAAAAAATATATAAATTAAATTAGCAACCAGTTTGATTTTGTCTAGACACTAGATTGTCCTATGGAGCAGGACCAGAATTTTTTTGCAAGAAAATTACTGTTGAACACGCCTAGAAGGTTGTGTTTAATAGAAATAGTACCACACATAAATATTACAATTAATTATAATTGTAGGTACTATTGTACTTCAATACATTGCTATATATGAACTATGATTATAATTATCATAGTTCATATTTAAAAATAAATTCCATAAAAAAGTCAACATGCCTATTAAATTATCATTTTACTGAAATAACTTGAACTTAGAAAGATATTATGAAGGAAATGCCAATCTATAACAAGCGATCCAGCCATTTACTAAATGGTATGTGAAATTCCTCTCTATATATCATTATTGCTATCAGCTTTTGTTCACTCCTCACGACCTTAAGGCGACATCCGTTTTTTCCGGTCAAATGCCAATTTTACTCCACTTTTCCTATCTATTATGTTACAGTCCTACTAACATTGTTCTGCCTTAAAAAATCCAGGATCTTTATTTTTTCATCTCCAGTAGTTTTTCTCAGTCCTAAACCTTTCGGTGTCTAAGATATATTTTTAAATCGAATCCCTTTTTGTTTTTTCCACCAAATGTGTCAAATCTTACTTTCATAATATCAACTTATATTTGTTAAACTATTTGAAGCTATAGATAAAGCCAAATGACAATCTATATAATTGGAAACTTTCGACTTTCGTTGCCGTTCTAATCTGGGGGCTTACTCTCCAAACTAATTTTAATTCCAATGAGATGCATGGCATCTCATTGGAATGATGATGATTATTTTATGTGATTATGAAAATTATTATTACTCTTGAAAACAATATTGTCAACAATTACCCCACGCCAAGCCCGAACCCAATTCCACTTAGTTCTCCAAAATGGACACCCAATCTAAAAATCATTTGGCGCTAGCATCGAACTCAAGAGTACGAAACGTCACAATTCCAATGTCGATCTATCGGAATTAAATTGAAGAGTAAGCAACCTGTAAAAATGTTACTGTGAACACATAGGTTGTGAAGTGAGCTGGAAGTGATCCGTCAATAGTGTCGATCCGTAGCATCAGCTGGAATGACAGAACACTTTGAGCTCACTTCACCTAAGTTTCCATGGTCAGATTTTTACAGAATAGACCAGCTGTTATGTTTTCTTGTATAATAGGCAAGCCATTAGTTATTTTAATTGTGTCTATAAACGTATCGTCTTACTTTCTTCTTCTTTTCTTGCCGTTACAATAAAATGGCACCTCGTATGAAACTATTTAAATAAGACAACCACAGCTGCGTTGATAAAACGCACCGTATGTTTTCGTCCTTCCGAGTTCTCAAATGAACGTGGCTTATGGTAATTCTAAATATTGCGTTTATTGTTATAACTGTGCAATTTAAGTTCCATTATAATTATGTGCGAAGGATATTCTTGTGAACAGCACGAAATTATAATTTAGAAAATTATCGTGTTAAACATGGTTTTATATTATGTACGTGTTTTTGTGACAAAATAAACGTTTTTGTTTTCTTTCTTCCTGGAATATGCGTAAGTTTCTCCATACTTATAAGGTAGCCTGTATATTGTTAAGTAATACATTGAATGGGTAAAGAAACTATAATGATCACAATTTCATAGAATAATAAGCGTTTGAAAAAATTGGTAATCTTGATAACTTCATAGCTAATATCCTAACATATATTATAATTACGAAACTTGAAAGTAAATTTGTTTGTTTGTGACCTTTTCACGACTAAACCACTGAACCGATCATCCTGAAACTTTGCATAGGTATATGTTGTCAGGTCAAAAACGGACATAGGGTACCTTTCATCCCGAAAAAAAGTGCTGTTCCTGAGGAAAACAACAATAACGTTATTATGATAATAGATGGCGCCACGTGTCTTTCGAATCAAAAACAGTACCTACAACGTCTGTCGAGTCAGCAAGTTATAAAAAAAAAGTTAATATTGTAAGCTTCTAATTCTTTTCCAGCAACAAACTATGTATAAGAGCATTATTAAATCAATTTAAGGCGCTAATAAATCCGAGTTTAAACTAAGACGGATCACGTTAAGGCGGGCGAGTGAAAAATGCACTAATTCTAAAGTAATGCTGGCCTCGCCGACGCCAAGTGCAATTCATTCTCATTAGCCCGGGGAGCCTTTCTCATAACACGATGAAAATCACAAAAGGGATCGTGGGTACGATTATGGATGAACTTCTTGGAAATATTATATTGTTGTCTGTGGTTTAAATCTCTGATTATGGTACAGGTCATTCCTTTGATGTCTGAGGGGTTATTTTGTGCCTGCCGGGTCAGCGGGATTGTCCGAAAGGATTACCGCTGGCCCGGAAAATAAAGGGCTAAGGAAGGAACACGGGTGGGTTTTAGTCAGTAAGAGTCTGACACTCCCTTCCGCTCCACCCAGAGCGGGATTCATCATTCGATGATTTCCAATCCAGAAAAAAAAAGGGTTATTTTGTAAGGTTTCTGCAGGTGATTACAGAATTTAGTTCATTATCATAACAAGCGATCTTTCAACTCAATCATTATCATCCTTTGTTTTGACGTGTTTTGCGGAAATATATATTCACCCTGAATGTTACCTACATGGCACATAGCCTGTTGCCGTCTAACCCAATAATTTTATGGATGAGTATGTGAAAAAGTGTTTTCGCCCAATCCAAAACAAATCCTACAGTCTCTACAAAAATTATGGCGAAACTACAAAAATTACCAATTTTCTTTCTGATATAGACTCCCCGTTTCGCGTACCGTGTCGTAGGTGACCACTCTACGGGCAAGCATTCTGTTGAATTCTTCTGCATTGTGGAGAATTAGTAAAGCAGCCTATTTTACGTCTTGTTCTCATCCCGCCTTCTCGTTTTGTTTCCAGACACATTGTAATGACATAAAATGTCATTACAATGTGTCTGGAAACAAAACTAAGCAGATTTCAGCAAGATTAATTTTTAATTAAGTTCCAAGTTGAAGTAATGTGGTTAACTTACATAATTAGTAATATTTATTACACCTAGCAGCTATTTTTATGACCTTGTTACTTGTATTAAGAATATTGTTGAAAACGAGTAGTTTCTTTAACATTTGATAAAGTCAAACAGCTAAAGCAAGTGGCTGCTATATTAGAACAAATAACCGTACAAAATTAAATCGCCTTCATAAATTACCCTTTAATTAATATTCTCAAAGCAAATTCTAGACCTTACTTAGGAATAGAGTAGGTAAATAAGCTATGTATACTAGTAGCCCGAATGTTCTAAGACTCGGTACCTCTTTAAGCCGTAAATCCCTTTACTCCGCAGGTGCAAGAAGCTCTATCCGCCTAATTAAGGTGGTCACGTAAATCGACGAACGTCTAAAGTCCGTTTAAGCCTACAATTTTCGGAGCTAAGTTATTTTGAAATTAGCCGCATTGCAGTGCGTTGCTACGAAATTTTCTCAGTTAAGTAAGATTAAACAGATTGAGTTTATAGTTTAACGGTGATTACTTCAGGAAGTTTTGGTTTCATCACAATTAACAATGGTATCGTTTTTTACTTAGGTGTTATCTTAAATCTAGTCCCGTTTGACTTTTCTTTGTCTATCATTTACGTCTGTATTATGTGCTTATAATTGTGAAATTATAGTAATTGGCCAAACGAAACCTTTGCTTTCGTTCCTAATTATAAAATGTTGTCATTTATAGAACTAAGCTTTAGTCAAAACTGAACAAAATGTCTAATTCAGCCAGAATTAAATCGGTACTTGGGTCTTGTTGGATCGAAATAAATATTTTGTTGAAATAAATAGTAAGTATTTATGATGCCTTGCTCTTAACGCCGTGTATCACCAGATAGTCATAAATACTTCAAAAATATAGCACAACACATTAACTGACTTAGGAAACATCAAAAGCATCCACGGTCCACTAACCGGAACCACAAAACGTCTTACAGTGGAAACAGCAGTTAGGATAATTACCATCCGTGATGAATCGTTTGAGTCATGTTTTTCAAACGTGTTTCTCGATGATTGATGAAGTTCAGCGTGACGGTTAAAAAGCTAAAATTGTTTTGTCGAGTTACTCGTTATTAGTTCTTAATTACGTGTGAATCGTGTAAAGGGTGAATATTGGATTGTAAATGAAAGTTCGATGAAAATTGGTCAGGGTAGTATATTTGGATGATGTTATAAACTTTTGAATTTCAGTTGTCTCTCAGTGAGTTTTATTTAATGTGAAACTGTTTCTTAAATGGTTTAATTAAAATAGAACTGACACGATGAATTCCAAATGTAGTTACAAATAATTATGTAAGTACCTACATTCAGAACGTACGTTACGTATAAAAAATGTTAAATAGATGAACTAGAAAAAAAGTCTTGTAAAAACTAGAGGCTTGCTAAACACTAACAAAAATCCTAGAAAACTATTTTATTTATAGAAGCACCAACAATGGCGTATTGAATACGGCCATTTCCCGCATTGTAAGTATCACTTTCTGTTTGACAGAATCGATTCATATGAGTTCTGAGAGCTGTTTGACATGCAAAAGGAAACATAACAGGGGTATTTGCCACAAACACACGGAGCGTTTTCCAACTAGCGCCGGTCGGTATGGAGTAGTTTTGAGATGCATTTACATTTGCAGTTTCTACAATAGCTTTTCGTACATTGTCTCGTCGATATGTCACGTTTGTTACAGGTATAGGTGATTAAGAATTCATTGTATATATTGTTAATTAAGAAAAATGAAGACGTGTCGGAGTTCCATATTGTCGAAGTAAAATCTTGTATTACGGTTTGTCGAAAATCAGTTGGTAAATCAATATAAAGATAAGAAGATCTTTTGTATTTTACATAAAACTATAAAAATTATATAACTCATTCTTTAAAACCATATTCGTTTTTTAGTTATCTGACACACCAATGTAACATTTAAACCATCACTCAAGCCGTTCCACCACTCGTCATTCACATAGTCCCAGAACGCCTTTCGCCTCATTTTGATCCGTACCACCGTTTAAGTCTGCAATCAGCCTTATATAGGACTGTATGAATATTGTATGAACTGCCCCGTGGGAGATGCCTCGCGGATAAACGCCAGTTTTAAAACGTAAACGCAAAGAATTTTTCAGTGACACAGATATACCCGAGGCGTACTTACTAGGTAACACAAGCTGGAAGTGTGTGAATACTTTAAATATATTCTCATTGTTATTTCATGGAACGTGAAGGTCGTTTTTGGTTTTAATGACTCCCGACGCGGTTTTTATACTCCGAAGGCAAGGTTCTTACTTTAAGTAATGTAAACATTATTTTTTGACACGGTAAGAAAAGATCTCGCGGTTTATCTTTACTTCAAGGGGTTAAAAAAGGTACTAAGAGAACTGTATAATGTAGTTACGAAATGACGCGTTACAGAATCCCATCTATAGATCACCGCAACGTAGTAGTATATTAATTGAAAGTACAAAAAAATTTAAGTTCTTTTTAAATAAAAAAAAAAGGTTTTTTTTTTTTAATAAATCCAAACTTACCAACTGCATTGATAATACTTATTATTAAAAACGTTTAATTTTTGCATGAAAGATCCTTTCGAAAACTTATTCAAAATCATATTACTGAAAATTCACAAAAGAAAACAAATATTATTCTCCTAATTCCCAACTTATAATGATTATGTATAATAATATATCTGTGTATGTGTGTGTTTAAGTACCTACTACTTGTTATGACGCTCGCAATTACTCCCGTATTTCAAGGAAAACTAAAATGAAGCATAGGTAAAGTCCACATTAATTCACTGTCTGTTGAACGAATATCTGCAGATCTCATTTGCCTCGGGCACCGAGTTATTTTCTTTAGCGAGGACTTACTACATTTTAATTTGAAAAAACCTATGTTTCTGACTTGTTTTCAAGTCTTTATTAATAAGCTTTTTGCCAAATTCATTTCTATCAATGTCAACTGTGTTTTTATGTATGACTTTATTATTAACCGAAGGAAACAAAGGAGGCGGTCCCCAAGCCGATGTATATATTTTTATTGTCGGTTTATGTTTTTGTTAAAAAACAATATTAGTAGTAAGTAGCGTTCATTTTGCTTTTGGTTGCTTTAGCTGTAGAAGTTAAAAGTTCGTAGTACTTCGATTCTCTTTAATTCAGAAAAATGTCCTAAACGACAAAAGCGCAACCTTTTGTCACAAGTGTGTACGCAGCGTGTGTATTTGATGTTACTTCACAAGTGAATCTCTTTTATCTTCAGCTGAAACTTCGCCCAATTTATTTTGTTCAATGAACATTAACAATTTGGAATTAAACTTTTCGACGCTACAAAGAGCGTGATAACGTTTTATAAATGGCATTTTTCTGGAATTGCAAAGAAAACACAATTACGAGAAGATCAGTGACTTTCGTATCAATTTATTTCAAGATTGTGTCTATTCTGCTTTTATGTTTATATTGTGATGTAAAAATAAAAAATACTTCAAAGGCACTTAAATTGGATGAAAAAGTCTTTGACAAAGATATTATAACACACTTCAAACATATTGTAACTGATAACGAAATTAAGCTCGGTTTAAAATACCAATTACAGGTTCACAATAAATTGGAGTTGAACATTTTGATACTGTGTTAAATTGGCTGATTTTCCGTGGATGATAACGTACTAACTATCAAACTGTTTGAAAGCATTATTTTGTGAAATTCATTGCATAGGGACTGCTTTGCCTGTGCATTGAACGTTCACCTTAAAATACTCCGGTTATTTATGTTTTTGTAACATAAAAAAAAATGAGCTTGATCCCTTCAACTTTTCCACTGCTAATGCTGTCATGATTTCATGAAGCACAGTAGCAACATTGTCACGCACTTTTAGATAAAGATAAAATGGTGTAATTAGGTATTATATTGTATTCATAGTTTTAATATGTATATGCGTATCTTTATATTTAAAATATTTATTGCTCAATTTTCATGATTGCACCTACCACTGTTCTCTGCATCACCCAAAGGTTGACTGGTAGAAAATACTTATGGAATTAAGTCCGCCCCTGTACATTTATGTACTTGAAATAATAAATAAAAAAATAAAGAATTTAATTAATCTAATTTTATGAAGTCTTTTCCATTCATTGACTTCAATTGGCGAGTACTACAATTAAACATAACACAAATTTATGCATTCAGACATCAGTGAGAGAAAGTTTCTTAGATAGTTTACATGCATAAAGCCATAACTGAAATGCGGGCAGACGATAATGCTATCTAAATTCAGCAGCGTCAGTGAACGAGCTACGTCTCAACGCGAACTTGTATGTTTGACAGAAAAATGGCGGGGTTTCAGTTGAAGCGGGTTGAGGTTTAGCATTTATTGGATAATCACCGTTCGATTGTGCTTCTTTATTGATCTAGCTAGTGATATTTTTACGTCATTACAGCACGGAAAACTCAGTCATGGCTTCCCACACCATCATGCTGGAAACTCACATTTATGAAGGACATTTTTACAAATGTGAGTTTTCAGGATGAGCATGAAATTATTTAAATATACCATTTAAGTTTTTTTATCGACAATCAGAATTTTTATTCATGGTTTAAAAATCCAGTATCTAACACTTTGGCCATTAATAAAAATGCGTTTATTGGTATTACGGCAAAAAAAACACCTTAAAACAATCAGAAAACAATGATTATAATGCCAAAAGGGCCTCAACTCAGCATAATGTCAGATGGCTTGACCTATGAATTCTCCACTTGCATGGAGATGTAGAGATACTTTTATCAGATTAAGAGAAAATACGTCATTTTTATAAGACTAAGAAAATATTATAATGCCATACTTTTGTATTATTTTTGTACATACAGGTGCTTTTGCACCTGCCATCCAATCTCTTCACCACCCTTGGTTGACTGGTAGAGAATGCCTAAGGCATTAAGTCCGCCTTTGTACCTTTTTTTGCGAAAAATTTAAATAAATAAAATATTATAATATTTTGTTCCCTCTCTCACTGGGCCCTCAGTCCGCACGTTTGACAGTAATAAGTCTGCTCCCCGGCGGTCCTCCAAGTTGTTCGCTCCAACTTCTCATGCCTCCTTGAACTGGTAACTGCGACTACTCGAAGCAATTACACCAAACAACACACAGTCCACTAAGTTTCTTTTTAAACTTTATTAATTTATGCACTGAAAGACGTATTTAATATGTTTCAAGAAAATATTTTAAAATTATACGCAAGTCTGAAGTTCTTTGAAATTAAATTACGGTGAAAATTTACGTTATGCTTTGTGTAAAATATTATGCTCTTTTAGAAACTATTGTGTTATTTAAGTGTTTCAATTCTAAATCTAATTAACGACGGGCTGCAACCTGTTGCAAATACATTTTGATGTTCCGACAATCTTCAACTCTAAAATAATTAGTGTGAATTGTTTCAGCCAAATACCCACATATACTGAGGTACACGAAATAGTACAGTTTGTCCGTACTGCTTACCTCCCATTCCTTCGCCTCTTACACTTTTCGTTTCGAAAAAAGCCTGAGCGACACTCAAACGCTTCCAACATAGATAGATATATCTACCTAACTACCTGTCTATCAACGTTCCCATGAATTGCTTCCGGCTCCAGACACCCCTTTAATCTCAAATGTACATAGCCATAGTAATTTAGATCCTATCTGATGGAACCATTGAATCTATGGTGGGGAAAAGGGCCTTTAAGTGTTGAAGAACCTGGAAAAAAATACAAAATCAAAGTCTGCGGTGAAAAGAAAGCTCTTCGAAGTATATTGCGCGCGGTGGATTTGAGTCTGGTGAAGGATGGATTTTGAAATGCTATCTTAGCGTTTTTATTCCTGTAAAAGACCAGCAGATTCTCATTAAGTGCTCACTTGCATCTATATTTATATTTACCTGCTTCATTTTCAACTTTAATGGTCGACTAGTTTTTTTATCTGGGTATAAAAATATGCCTGGCGACAGTGAGGCAAACCCAGGAGAAGATGGCGGGACCCACTAGCTCAAGACAGAGAGGAGAGGAAAGAGGAAAGGGAGGCCTTTGTCCTGCAGTGGGATGACATAGGCTAAAAATAAATATATGATTTTTACTTGTCCTTGTACGATCAGCAACAAAAGTTGATTATCACTTCTGTTTTTTTAATGTCAGTTATTGAGCAAAATATTTGTTCAAAATTGCAGCAGAAGTACAATGCAATTTTGAACAAATATTTTGCTCAATAACTGAGATTTTATAGAACCGACTTTCGTTGCTGACCGTACATATTTGTAGGCCGAATATTAAAACAACTAATAAGTTTACCTTCAAAATTGCTCCACTCCTATTTATCAACAACTACACGCTGAGTCCCACTCACATTTGATGTATCATCTACTGACGGACACACAAATAAAAACAAGATAATAAAAAACATAAAACAACCCGTCAATGCAGAGACAAACGATCGAGTGAACCTGTTAGGGATCACATTCAATTTGCGCAACGTGGATTGAGGAGGGTCCGAAATGACGGGTGAAAAAGTTAGCGCGACGGCCTCGGAAACACGCCGATGGGCGACGAAATAATAATGTGAGCGATCACATTGATATGTATGTTGAATGGTCATTCGCAAATGTCCGGTCGCGTTCGACGGGTTGAATTGGGCAGAATATGGATGATGTTCTGTGAAAAACTTTGAAGAGAGAACGGAATTGAATTTAGTTTTGAATCTTTATATTTTATAAAAAAAAATAAAATACTCTCTATTATTTATTTACACCATACGAATTACCGATATTGGTAAAATGTAAAACCTTTACACAGGATGACACAATGGGTGGTGTTATCGTTTATTTTATTACTAGCTGACTTAAGCTGACCCGACAAACTTCGTACCGCCATCGAAATCAGTCAATCCGTTTTCGAGATATCATCAAAAAAGCCGTTCCATACAAAATGTATGAGAAAATTAATCATCATTTTTTTTCGTGAAATGTTCCCATGTTTTAATAGTTATTCTGCTATTCGAGGCGGAGACAAATCCAACAAATCAAAGATCATAAAAATCGGTCCAGCTGTTCTTGAGTATAAATGGTGTAACTAAGCCGACTTTGTTCTATTAATACAGGGTTATTGGAAAAACACCTACAACCTCTTAAGAGGTCATTGTACTCTTCATTATGAACAACTTTTATTATCGGATCAAACCAGAAATCGCGAATAGCCCTGTATAGCCCTGTATAGATTTGTTTTTCGCAACGAAGTTAATACAGTATCATGATACAATTCCATCATATTTTTATAACATTTACTTCTTAATTCTTCATTTTTTGTTTATACAAATTTTCAAAAATGCATTTCTTGAAATTAAAATAATAAGTAAACAAATAACAACTAATACCTTATAATAATACCTTAATTCTTAGTTAATATAATTTTTGTAGGTACAGACGCCAGCACATCAAGCTACCCGAAACTGTCAAATTTTCCCAACCAACTTTGAACCTTATGCCTTAGCGATAAAGCTGAAAATCTATTGCTGGCGTCTGTACATGGTAAACCTCTGCCTTACCTTTGGGAGATTACAGGCGTGATGTTACGTTATGTTATCCAGCGAAGGTCAGTACGACTTTAACTCCGATATTTTAAATTTTTAGTCACGAGCCTTGCCACAATAAAGTAAAAACCTTATACTTTAGCGATAAAATTGAAAATCTATTAAAGAAATTTGACAGATTGTAGTAGCTTGATGTGCTGGCGTCTGTACCTTTACAATTACTTTAATGGAGTACATGGAGTACGAACGGACACAAAAAAAAATGTAAGAAATTGTCAAAAGTATGCAAACCCACGTAGGGTTTGCATACTTTACTCATATTATTTTATAATGTTTCTGTAAAGTCAAGTTTTATAAAGGCTTTTTCTTTCCTACGTTCCCAACTTCTATCTTAATTCCAGAAAGTTTCATGTTCATATCTTCTACATTATAAATTCTCTATGCGTTAGTGGTATTACTGGAGCATGGAATTTTTAATCTAAGAACTTTTCCACTAAACGTCTCTTTCTCATATTACCTCGTGAATTCTGTTATGGATACTACAAATATTTCGAAAATTTAATGGTATTGTTTCTTTTTTATTTATTTATTTATTTACACATATTTTATTTACATTTTGACTTTTTAATATTTAAAATGTAGCTGTACTGGTGTCGCAGCCTTCAAATTTAAAATGAAGTCGCGGCGCTGGGCTGTACTTAAAAGTACAGCTCAAAATCGAATTTCGCAAAAATATGTACTCCGTATATTTTTGTTTCTTGTTACCGAGAATCTTCTAATACCCTCAAAGGTTATAAAAACAATGAACTATTCATATCATACTGTTAATGCTCAATAGGCTGCATATTATTATATCTTGCCTATGAAAATATTAGGAAGTGACAGTTTTTCCAAGAAAAATATTTTTACTCTACAGTTTTTCTTCAAAGTCGCCATCAAGTGGTAACGTACTTCAAGAGTCAAGACTCTCAAAGAGCCAATGAAAGCCCATCGAACCACTTGCATTTCTAAAAATACCGGAAAAATGGTTTGAAATACAAAATATTTTATTGAACAAAATGTTAAACGATTTCCGATCTTGTGGAAATTTATCCAAAAGCTAATTCTTCGTATGTGAATCTGTTGGAGAAGCGCCAGTAAATGATAATGTCATTTTCTTAAAGCAGATCCCTATTAACATTACAATAGGTTATTTTCCATGTTGAACGTATTTTTTGCTGATTAGTGTTGGAAGATTTATTAAATGCTTAGCTTTTAGCATTTTGCCAAAGAATTACTTGGTACAAATTCAGTTTCAACCATCGCGGGAGATAGGTTAACATTTAACTAAAAAAGAATTGTTTCTTTTACTTTTTGTTGTCATCTAGAGATCACACAATATTTCAAAGATGTAGGGGTTGGAAAACATATGTTTTTTTGCGTAAATCCAAGCCTTGTATAAGTTGCAATGAAGTCGTGAGAGTCCCGAATGGGGACTTTTATCATTCCGCATGTCATGTTATCGTGGTCGTCGAGGTCTTCGTTTTTACCGTTGATATTAAAACTTCGGAGCACGTTATAACGTGCACTAATTTCCACACATGTTACATCCATGCCGTGGATGTCCACAATAATATCGTCACGTAAGTAATTATAAAATTGCACATTAAGTACGACCCTATAAACGGGTAATTTTATAAGAATTTACTCTTTAACAACAGGAAGTAAATAAAGATAAAAACTACTTTTAGCTGGCAACCATTCCGGATGCGTTCAGGCAATGGCCGTAATAGTTTAGTTAAGAACATTCTCGGAGCCCCAACTGCGAGAGGAAACTATAATGAAGTTAACTAAGCGACACTGGCCCAAGTCTCCGATGCGATACAATGCAAATTAATTTAGTTCCTACGTTCTCCTCTTTTTTTGTTTAATTACTTGCGATTTTTTAAGGCTGATTGTCTCGGGAAGTTTATGGGAGTTATAGTCAAAGTACTAAAAGTATTTTCACTTCAGCCTTTTGCTGCGTAATCAAGAATTTTGTAGGCGTCTTTACGATTGGGAGTTTCAGACTAAAAGCTAAGGTCGGAGATGATAAGAAGATGGCTTGAAAAATTCGTGGAAAGAAAATCTTTAACAAAAATTGAGAGAAAGCGACGCAGACAATGAATAAATGGGTTGATTTAATCAAACAAGGTACATATCTCGTCAATCTAATATATAGCTTAACGGCACGCCTGCAAATACCTCCTTAATACCTATACGCGACAGTTATAAGGCGTGGTAATAAAACACGTCTGTATACACTGGTATAATTTCTTTATCTCGGCCCCACAGCTCACTTTCCATTTGTCGTGCTCATCATAAAGACGGGGAGGAGATATAAATTATTATTGCGACGCGTGTTCTACTTCAACTTTCTGAGAGCCTGGCGCCTTTGGTGTTTTGTTTTGACCGGTAAAATATATGTTAGTTATAACACACATTTTTGGGATGATATGTTTTGTGACAGTATATTTTTGGTGTTGAAAATCTTGAATAGAAATGTAGTGTTGATTCTTGAAATAAAACAATTTAGCTTGGTGTCACAGCAATTTGGAATATTTTTAACTTTGATTCTCATGTTTTCCTGAGATAAATCTTTAGATTTTTCATCTACACTGGCGGTTTTAATTACCTAAATCAAAAATAGTGTCCCCCTAATTTTACGAAGACGCCGTAGAACTTTTGGTAACGACGTCAAAACGGTTGTGAAAAACAAAATAAAAGCAATGTTCATTATGTTTCTATCAAAAACAACTTTTTCCAGCATGAAACTATTAAAACAACATAGCCACTCCTAGTGGCTACCACTCAACCAACTCATTCAAAACACAAAACGCTGTAGCAACCGCCGGTGTCGCGGAGGTACTCTGAGGCCCCCATAAAGGCAAGTTTACAAACCATTCCCGCTTTTATTGTAAAAGTTTAATAGAGAGAGGATCTGTAAATGGACCAATCAATACTTTATTGTGCTTTTCCCAGCTCCCCGTTTCAAACTGTACGAATCGAGGTGGGGGGAATATAAGTATACATTCCGAACTCCCCTCCTTACAATTGTTAAGAAAAAAGTTGTTTTCCTTTATTGCATTTGTGTATGGAATGAGATATCTTATTTTTATGCGTGCACGTATGTTCTGTTATTCAGTTCTCTTGGTCTTTTATGTTGTTATTGGTAAGTACCTTCCTGAATTTCATGAATAAGAACTGTGATTCTCCTGTTTAGATGGTTCTTAAATGAATTTTTTCCATATCCTCTACCTTTAAATGTGAATATTATGATTACAAAATTACCATATTTTATGTTTCATCCAAACTGTATTTTTTTTATATTTGGCCAAAAAATTTGCATTGCCATGCAACGTGGCAATGCTGCCATTCGATGCAGACGAGTAGGTACTTCGACGCCTAAGTGTCCTTTTGTTTTTGTATCTATTTGTATAGTTAGTTAGTGATTTAATTTAGTACATAGTGCGTGTGTTTAGTTTAGTAGTTAATTGTATTAAATATAGTAAAAGTTGCTTATCTTTCTAATAAATGAATCCAGTAATTAAAATTTATTAATTTACTGATACGTCAGTACTTCGAGTAAACCAAGTGATGAATTCATTTTTAACATGGAGACCAATGTTTGTATAGTTTAGAAATCTATCGATTCCAACCCTGGATGCGAGTATATGTCATTAACGTATGTATTTAATGGCATCCAAAACGTGAACATTCTTGATGGTGCTGAGACGGCAACTGCAAAGCCTTTTTAATTTTACTTGAACAACTAGGCTTTCAGACTTCTCTTCCCCAAAACCTTTTAAAAACAGCACAGCCAACGTCAAAAAATTAACAGAACCGAAAAATATTAATGATTGCATTATGAGAAAAAAGCGGGAATCTTAGAAGGCATGAGCTTCGCGTCTTTCCAAGTTATAAAAGGTAAAGAAAGAGCTTGCATTTAGTGAATACCCATTCAGAGTTGGGGAAAATTCAGACCACTGCAACCGCGTATTCCCAGCACTTTACGAATGCAACTCCTTTTGATGGAATCCGTATTTTTTTTCGACAATCAGACTCGAAGAATGTTTTTTAGTAAGTCAGACCCTTTAGAATGTTGGACAAGGCTTTTAATTTGAATGTAGTGACTTTTTTCGTTGCTTTAAGCATTCTTTGGTCATTCAAACGTCTTACTACGGACGTTAGGGAATATTTTGGGAACTAAATATTGTGGAATTTTTCGTGACGTGGCAAACTAGAACTGTGGTTAAAATATCCTTGATGGTAATGATATTAGGACGATTCAATTCATTTTTATCATTTTGGTTTAAAATTTATGCTGAACAGTTTCACCAATAAAAATATCTTTAATGTATGAAAATATGTACTTATACAGAAAATTATCCACTCCACCATATCCAACCCCACCTGTATTACAACTTAAACCGACAGTTACGAAAGTTCGCTATTATGGTGCTCTAGCCTTTCACCAAATGTTTCAGTAAAACTCCAAGATCAAAAGACTTTCCAAGTGGTTGCTCGAAATTTCCATTATACTACTTCAAAAAGTGAATTTACATTGCCCTCAGGAATAATTTGTGATTTAAACTGCGACCCCGTAAAGTATAAGTTTTATTTTTTTATTAAAAATAAAAATTGGTTGTTACAACTTTATTAATTACTGTCGTTATTTTGTTTAGCTCAGGGCTAAAGGTGGGGTAAATGGCAAAGATATTATTTTCTTTAAAAAAAAAAGTTAGTGATTAGTTTTCTGGATGATGATAATAATTATTTTCTACTTCGTGAAGCCAACCTTCTTTGTACTTACTTAAATCTATAAACAGGATTTGATTCTAGTTCAGTTCATTATAATTATAGCCAGGTAGTTTTATGTCTGTCTATAATTATAATGAACTGAACTAGACCTTCTAGACATAGACCGTCTACTGCGCTACTTCTGATATTATGAACCCCAATGCTATATTATTATATACATTTCCAGCGATAAAAGCTAAAAGTTTTAAGAAAGTACCTAATATTTTAAATCACACTCCCTTCTTCAGGTTAGCAGGCAGCGCCGCATTATTCCTGCGGTCTCTCACGAGCACAACACATTTCTATAAACCTTCGAACACGCGTTAAGGCAAAAGCAACAAACAAAAATCCAATCATCCCCCTCTAATCAATCGTAAACCTTTTACGTCGTCATTTCCGGCGCCGTCAACACTAGATAATTCTTAACTAACCTTACATCTCAGTTCGGACACGTTTCTGTTTCGCAAATCTAATTTTTCTCCGGGGCGAATTCCTTTTTGAGAACTATCCGGGACTCGCTTCGGCTTCGTATTGGCAATTCCGACGAATGTTCCTATCTGTTTCGTTCGGAAAACTTTTTGTTCTGTGCTTGTATCGACATGTTGTGACGGTACGATATTTACGATGATTCGTTGCTTCGTATTAAGTCATCCTGGCTGAGTTTTGTTGAGAATACTTCTGACATTACTCCTTGCTAACATATTTGTTGATTGGATTGCAAGCGGGTTGTTCAAATGCATCAATATTTTGGTATGGGTTGTTCTGCTACCATTGTTGGTCCGATACTTATCTAACTTTCGCGATATTCATCTAGCTAAAATCTAGTGTTTCGTTGATTGAACCAACCCTTCGTTTTTGGGGTATAGCAGCTTTCATTTGCTATGGAGTCCTTACAGTCGTGAGTGTATTTCGACTTTCAGAAAAATAATGTAAAACTAGTTTTTTTTTGTTTTTTGTACAGCTTCTATATGAATCCGAAGTTTTCCTGTTAGTGATTGTTGCACTGTTGTATATACATTTTTGCATGTTACCTTCAGCATAAAAAAAGTGTTATCAAATGATGGTGAATCACTGACCTCTACCATACTTGTATAATATAGGTCAGTGTGGTGAACCAATAAATACCAGACCACTCAGAAAGTATTGCAAACAAAAGTTTTTATGTATGAGAGACTGACCAGTTATAATCTATTTTGAAAATATGATTATTTGTAAGCACTAACCTGTATTAGGTATACAAGTGATAGAGAGATTTCCAATTTCAAAATAGAGTTCCAATTTCAAAATTTCCCTTCAAATTGTTTGCAATTTGCAAGCTAATTTAAATTATCGGGTCTCTTTAAAAAATTGATCTGTGCCGGGAACATTTTCGCGCTATGATTTTTTACGATTTCAAGTGTAGCCTGAAACCGGACGAATCGTACGATAGACTTCAAATGGCATTCATGGATGAAGGCCCTTCTAAGGCAACCGTGTATCGTTGGTATAACGAATTCAAGCGCGGTCAACTAACTTTGGGGGATGAAGATAGAATTGGTCGCCCTTTGACGGCTGTTACGTAAGAAAACGTGCTAGCAGTGAAAAATTAAAGCCAAAACAATAGGCAAGTTACGTATCGAGAGATTCAGCACATACTGCAGGTTGGATCAGAAAGCCTTCACGAAATTCTACATGTGCATCTTCGCGTTAGGAGGATAGTTTCACGCTGGGTGCCGCACAACCTCACCGATGCTCAGAAGCAGGCCCGGGTGGAATGGTGCCGTAATATGATAAACAAATTTGAAGCAGGCTCGTCTCGGCGTGTTTACGACATCATTACAAGTTACTTGGAATTATCAATACGATCCAGAAGCGAAGCGCCAGTCGACGGTTTGGGTGTTTCAAAACGAATCAACGCCTACCAAATTGAAGTGATCTAGAAGCCTATACAACTTTTTATTTTTATTTTCACAAAACTTTCTGAGTGTCCGACGTAAATAAATAACAAAATCTAATCTAACATTTATGTAGAGGAATGAAAAAACGCAAGTTCAGGCATAATCTTCTTATTCCACTTCTGGCCTGTTTCCAGATACTAATTAGCTTAAACTAGTCTTCCACATAAATATTATTGTAGTCCACGACTTAATTCCCATACCTAATCCTAACACGTGTAGTATTATTTTATATGTCCAATATTTATAAATTATATAGGTATTTTATAGATATCTTTCCTAAGAAAATCTACAAATTTATATTTTATGAAAGTAATATTTAAAGCAGTATAAAATAATAACCGAGCACACGTTCAACACCTAAATATAAACATAACCTGTTATTCTTAAGCTCGACGGAAAAAAAAAATATAAAATAATCTCATCACAATATTTTCTTGTATCGCACGGAGCGATAATAACTTTATGGTGCGTGTTAAATCCCTAGCAATTTGTTCGGTACATGCTCCAGTTCTAGCCGTATCTGTATTTATTATGGCATGCTATGAAGGTCTTTTAAGCAAAGAGGTTGGGCGCCAAAAACTCAATTCTGACGCTTTGAGACAAGGAAAACAGGGGAAATCAAGTTAACGCACAGTAGGATACCTCAGTGACACCGTACTGTAGTTTGAAGGACCTTATTTCTTTTGTAGTAGGTAGTGGTATAATTATCTTTTCACACCACCTGCTCGAAAATGTCAAATTATATGTCAAGCAACTTTAACCTAAAGTGAGTCATTAGTGGCCGGGGGCACAGCCGGTCAATAATATTGTACTGGATTTCATTATGACCCGCTGGTCAATAATGTGATTTGAATTTGGAATCTCACATGCTCAGCTAAATTGGCAGTATAGTACTAACAAACAACCTTTGGTGCCAGAAAGAGGAAAGCTATTCTCGATACCCTTACTACGCGTGGATGATATTCTCGATTTCCTACAAAATCATAACGACTGCTTCTTCATATCGTTGCCATGTTTTCGAAGACATAATATTGTAAGAATAATTAGATAACTACGAACCATTTTTTAAAAGGAACGGAAGTGCATATACCTAACTAGTTCTAAATAGGTTATTCTTACTGTTTGTTTATTTAATAAATACTTTGATTTTCGTACTATGGCTATTATTTTCTCACAGTTGGTGTAAAAAGTAGAGTATCCTCCTCTGGGCTAAAGGTGTCTTTGCCTTGGGCTAGCTTGAAACCCTCGCTGCATTCAGGATTCTTGTATTAACTCCCTCGCTTCGCTCGTGAGTTAAACTCTTAATTCCCTCGCTGCGCTCGGGAGTTAAATCCCGAATCCTTCATTGCGCTCGAGATTCAATATGACGCCCGTGACATAAGACACAACTTTAGCCCCTCGGTGCATAATCTACTATTACTTACTATGATTATTAAGTTAATGTCAGTACCCATAATTATGAATAAGGCTCAAAATTTCCGTTTCCCTGAATTAATTTGAGTAATTTTTCCGATAATTATATTTGTAAGCCTTCATGATAATTCCGAAATGTCGCGTCATGTAAATAAGTCAACATTCATAGAATCATGAATATTCACTAAATTATTTATGTTGCCAAATTATTCCCTAATGAAAATGATGTCTGCATTCAACGAAATTTCTACCCGGCTTTCTTTCTAACATTGTTCCTGCGCCTGATCTCTCTCCGGTCGTGTCGGATTGCCGTACCATAGACTAAGAGAGTGAGGAAAGAGGGTGTGCACCTGTGTCTGCGGACACTTGTTCACTATAATATCTCCCGCGCTTCGGCTAGTCTCTGTTGAGATTGGCCGCCGTGGCCGAAATACGGTCTGGAGGACTTTATCTTTCATGATTTTATAATAAGTTCAACGTTACGTTACAATGTTACAAAATCCAAAATTACGGCATAAAAATATTCTTAGTAAAATGCTACGGAAGCGTACCGTTAGTGTAAACTAAGCCAACGAAGGAATCCTGATTAAAAAGGTTCCTTGCAAGTGTACAACAAATTGGATTCAGAGATTGATTCCGAAATAGAAAATCGTTTTATGATTTTGGGTCCGGCACCTACTGCTTGGCCGATAGCCGATATTCTTGGCGACCCAATTTGTTTTGAAGTATTGCCGACGTTCCTGAATGCTGGATCTGTCAACTTTTATAGTATTGCCATAAAATAAAGAGGTAATAACAAATTCATATTTTATTGGCATAAGCTTTTTGCTGTTGCTTGTAAACATCAGTCGATCTGTGTTATTCTTATCATGACAATAGGCATATTACACTACCTACTGAAAAAATTATAATACTCAGTTGTAATTTACTAAAAAGTTTGTAGCAAATAAATATAATAAATATTTAAAGTATAATAGTTATCACAGAAGCTTACATATTTCAGTAACGAAGTTTAAGCAACGCCAAGCGTTGCATATAAAGTTTCAAATGAAACTTTGTTCTCGAACGGTGCTGACAAAATTATATATTAAATTTCACATTGCATACAAATTTTTTAGAATTCGTGCCAAAAATGTTTCGAGAAATATAGTGTTGAGTTAAAATTATGATATATTAGAAGTGACGGGATTCTGGCCCATTGCCTTGACCAAAAGTAATATTCGGGTTGGTAAATTTCAGTTTTCTCTAAATCACATGCATAACCCCGCGTCCTACTAAAAAGTTTATATAAATAGGAACCGCGTCCTAAATGAAAGCGATCGTCGCGCGAATATGCGATCATCGCGTTCATATGTCACTTTTTATTCAGAAAACTGGAAGGCAGGGTGCCTTCCAGTTTGTTCGAGCTCGTAATCGGATTGCTGATCAAAAAGTGACATATGAACGCGACGATCGCTTTCATTTAGGATGCGGCTTTACCTATGGCCTGCATGATTACAGCGGTAATTATTAGGCGGGGCCTGGGAGTCCAGCAGTGGACTGCGATAAGCTGAGTTGATTGACATGATTACATGCACTGAAAAATAGGTTTTGATTTTTAGACCTTAATTTCTATAAGAACTAAACTAACTAATATCCACAATTCCATAACAGAGCGTATAGACCTAGCATTTTTACGATAAAACACCTACTGTAATTTAAACTTTACTTACATTTACATATTGTGTAATTTTTGAAAGAATTATTTGTTTTACCTACTCAATTTAACACAACACGCATATTTCCATCCTAAACAAGACTCCTACAAAATTTCCACCAAAATCTTCACCGACATAAGGGTACTTACCTACTATCAAGATGGGAAACATTCAAACAATCGTACTTCCCTTTTTATCTCCCTATGCTAATCGAAAAGTTTCCACGGCATCGTCTAGTTTTCTTACTGCAACGCGTTCAGTATCGGACACTGGAATTTTTTTAAACTTTCGTAAAATATTGAAAAAACTTTCAACGATATCCTATCTTTATAGTTCGGCAGTTAAAGTTATCCTATTGGAAAACATGAGCATTAAAATAATGGGAGGTTATTTGAGTACTTAAGTGGTATTGCTTCTGAGGAATACTGTTTTGCTAATTTTAATGCTTTTTGGATAATATTAATATTTTTCCGAATTTCGATCTATACCTGTATTAGGTACATAGCCAGCTTATATATAACTTTACTGTTTCTGAAGATAGGTATATTTTATCGATGAACATTACCAAATGTAAATCTATGTAGGTACCTACTTATATGAAAGTCATGCATAATTCCTAGATAAGATCCAAGTTCAAAGATACCACTGTGAGACAATATTGTAAATAGAATACAAACATACAATTATTATCTATGTGAGAAATCCCATGTGTTTAAAATATACTGTTATGTTCTTGTAAAACGAAAAACTTCACAAGCAATGGGAAATTACTACTGAAGGCTGTGGGTTTCGACCTCAGGACGAGCTTCTTCTCACACGGACAACGACTGAGAGGACTGGTGATGCGGGAGCAAGCGTGTACGTCGCTCACCAGTACTCAGCAGTCCTGACTCTCTTCATGACTGCCGAGACCAAAATTAAGTTTTATAAAAATGTGGCTGTTATTTTAGTACAATTATTGTGGTGTCTTACGACCTCTACGCGAACGAAGTCGCGGGCAGAAGCTAGATACGCAATAATAAGGTCACAAGATCATAAAAACTGAAAGAAAATAAAATGTTATACCTAAATGCTGGTCCACCTAACAAAGAAAATAATGAATTTTATTTCAACCCAAAGGGCAAGTCGTAAAAAGCAGAATAAGAAAGTTACAGTCCTCTTTGTGAAAAACTTAAGTTTATTTTTAAAGATATATAGATTAAATATAGCCATCTCAAACTTTTGACAAAGACAGCGTCAATGTAGATAATTAAATTTATTTTTAATAAGTTTAGATCAAAGAAGCTAGTTTTAGAGAAGTTCGTAAACCTGCAGCTAATTTTCAAATTCTCTGAAGACAAAAACGTATACCAGTACCGTAGTTAAAGATAGTAGCTTACAAAATTAAACTTGACTTAAAGAGGTACCTATAATTTTTCCGAAACTGGAGCTGCAGTGCTGAAAATACTACACTATATGCTATACGATAACACACATTTTTTAGTGCTTGCTGCTAATACATTTTATAAACGGAGCATATTGATGCTTCGTTTCAAAGTGCAATTTCATGAGTTGTCTTCATTGGAAGACAACCCATGAAATTGCACTTTACAAAGAAAATAATTAAAAACAACATTAATAACGTACCTTAATTGTAGATCTATTTTCAGCACTTCAAACACTATTACTAGCCAACGGTTACTAAAGTATACTGAATAGATAGAAACGTTACTACATTTTGAAACATACAATCAAAATCTGCATGAAAGCTACCGCAACTCAAATAAACCTCAACTTCATAGTACATTTACCGTCATTTACCACTTGTACTTACAATGTAAGTGGACGTTTGTATCCGTCATACAAAGTACGTACGACCACTGAAATCTTTGCTTTGGGAAATGAACTGAGAAGTACATTGCTAACGTATCAAGCTTGCGTACTTTATCGCTATGGCGTACATATTTTTGTAAAATGTGAAACCGAGTACATTTTCGAACATACATAGTTGACCATCTTGTACATCATGTGAATATAGAAACAGAAACATATAGCTTCCGTCCGCGGCTACATACCAAGCGATTGACGCTTGGTATGTCGATAAAAATGTATAGTCTATGTCCTTCCGTTCAAAGTATCCCCATACAAATTGGTCCAGCCGTTTCGGAGATTAGCCGAACAAATAGTCAGACGACAGAAAAACAAAAATTTTAAAAATAGTTTTGTTTTAATAAGTACCTACCGTTTAAGTATTCCTTTTTTTCAGTATGGGAAATTATCAAATGACCCCTCCCGCTCTGTGTGGAACGGAAGGGAGTGTCAGACTCTTACTGACTAAAACACGCCCGTGTTCCTTCCTTAGCCTTTTATGTTCCGGGCCAGCGGTAACCCTTTCGGACAATCCCGCTGACCCGGCAGGCTTCGGCCCTAACGGCCCCCTTCTGTTGATGCTGAAATCTCTTTGAGATGCGCGTGGAACACGTACGCGCCGTCCGGCACGGGCCTGGTCCTGATCGGACGGTGAGCTATCCATTACTCTCCGTCCGCAGGCCCGCGCCTACGGTAGCCGGGAGAGTTTCTTGACCTTTTCCCGGATATCGGATCATCTAACAGGCTTGCAAGTCAAGGGTATTGCATTTATCAACCCAGCTGGAGAGTATTCTTGTACCTCAAGACCTGCACGACTATATTCCACGTCGTGTTGCTGTCAAATCGCCAGCAGTTCTGTTGAAGGTTGCTGAGCTTTTGAGACCTTCTTCGCCTGTGTCCAGGAAACTTCGATTTCAAGCCCATTTCGTGAACACTTAAGCTGTCTGACTTTTTTATCTCAGGACAACTGTGAAATTCGTTATAAAATTGTATCCTAAAAGATACTCTGAAATTGATACACTCTTCGGATTTCTCGTCTTCTTAATATTTTTACAGCTGTAATATTGTCTAGTAACAGTAGTAATAACCGTGTTTTTTACATTATATATTTAAAATTTAGCTTTTCCTTAAATTTAGACGTTTTTATTCAATGCAGTGAAATTATTTTTTTATTTTTCGTACAAAATAGACATATTAATTTTATATATTTGTATGTATAAAAACAGTAACGTAACATATAAGTAACAAAACCAACTTTTAAGAAGAAAAACAGACGTTATATTACTTAAATATCGCCAAAGTCTTATAAAAGATCGACAACATTATTTTCCTCCGACAAACAAAATCATATTTTTCTCCAGCATCTAAGTCCGTTGCCTAACACGGTTTTCCTTTAATCACCTCACGACGAAAAGGTCCAACAAATCTCTCAGGTACACCGTATTACTTAACTAAAAGAGCAGAGGCCGAACGGAAGTGAGGGCAGAAAATATAGTCCATAATTTAATACATCTAAAGGGTAGATATCTTTTCAGAGGTACACGACAAAAAGGGTAGCTTATTGAATGGAAGGTCCACATTATTCACACATTATATTCGGACGACAATATATACGTAGACATAATGGGATTAAATTTTATTTTCGTGATGTTAAACATATATTTTTTCCATAGAATGTACTGCCGTGTTGAGGACATTGTTTGGAAAATGACGACGCTTTTTTCATGGCAGTCTTTGATGAATATAAAAGATAGTACTTATTTGTGTATAGACAGGTAAATACAACAGAATGTTTATAGGTCACAATGGTGATGACTAGCTGATCTGTTTCATCATCTGCCTAGCCTTTTCCCAACTACGTTGGGGTCGGATTCCAATCTATCCCAATGCAGCTGAATATCAGTATTTTACATGAAGCGACTGCCTATCTGACCTCCACAACCCAGTTACTGGGTAAGACGATACCTTTTGGTAAGACTGGTTGTCAGACTTTTAGGCTTCTATCCGTAATTAATGTTAAAGATCTACAAAGAACAGCCGGGACCAACGGCTTAACGTCCTTTCAGAGGCATTGAGGGGTTTCGATATGTAATAGATGGTCACCCATCCACGGACTAACCTCGGTAAAGGGCAATTTCCAGAAGATTTAAGTAGGTACTAGGTCATGCTAGGTAATAAGATACACCTTGGTAAGACTGGTTATCAGCCTTTTTGGCTTCTGACGACCCGTAATGACTTGGTGGTCTGTTTATATTACATTAATTATGTACAAAAAATCTAATAATATAATCTCTATAATATTATAAAATATAACAATGCACAAGACCCGTTGTTACATTTTCAAGAATTCTGCACGTAATCCGAGCTTAGTAGTACAGCGAACGATTTTTCAATCACGCTGGAAAATTGCATTTTTCTTCTTTGATGAAGCACCTGACTATTAATCTTACTATACGAAGACATAATCCGGCGAAGGAGCGGTTAAACGTCACAGACTTCGATAAATAAGTGTCGCCGACTGAAATACTGTGACTTGTGACTCTTTGAAAAACGATATCTTTGCTAAGTTTCCCTGAACCAGTAAAACATACTTATTTTTAAGCTCTTTCCTCTTACGATTAAGTCCTCAAGTCACATACAGTGGCAACGAGCTGGGTTTAAAATGTGAAAAATGAAAGGGTGTTGAGTCCTTTACTTTGTTGATGCTACAACCTGAATGGGATGATAAACTACGCACTGAAACACTGAAGGTTTATTTCACTCGCCTGGACTACAAATAACTTTTAAAGCTGAGATAAGATTTTCCCTTTTTGATGTATAAACGTTCTTTTATAGTGACCACTCTACAAATAATTAATTATTCTAATCATATTTTAAGACATGCAGTACTAGCATCGTTGCCCCACGTAATAGGGAAAAATACTGCAAGCAGTAAGGCTTCTCTAAGCTCTAACATAAAGTATATAAGGTTCGATCTTATAAAAGCGACGTGCACGTAGCTACTATATTCTGATTTGTAACACTCACCTTAAAGTTTGAGAAATGACGGAATCAAAATAAAGTGGGACATAAAAAAATCAATAGTAGGTATATTAAGATCGTAAAAACCTCGAACCTATCAAATCAGCGTGATTTTATGATTCCCATAAAACACGGTCGATTGGTTTTCTTTTGCAATTTCTTATATTGCACCGAGGAAAGTTGGATCAATTAAAATTTTACTTGGCCCGGTATGAATTCTGAAAAAACCTATTAACATAAAACATTCGTTATTTTCAAGGCGAAGAAGTTTTATGGTTTGTAAAATATTGAGGGCATAAATAAAGCGCCTGTCTTGTATAACAGCACGACCCCGCACCTCGGCTCTACGTAAAGTCGTATTTTATCTTGGATTCTCTTATTCGTGAAAAATAAAAAATATGGATATAAAATTGCCAACGTGCACAGTGTTGGATGCTGGTTACCGTCCCGCGAGGCAGTTCGTAATTGGACATAGTTTTATGTGGATTTAAGAGTACTTACCCGCAATTTTTGTGATTACTTGATAAATAATTTACGAGTCTCATGTGAAGAATTTTCTAACATGGCCTAAAACTCTTGAACAACAACCTGTGTAGACCTCGCTTGTTTTTTATTTAGTTCTTTTTTACCGCGAGAGTTATGCCCGCGACGACGCACGTATACCCACATATGAATTTTAAATGCGTCTCCTATAGTTTACGTTCTTTTACCTAGGGGGTAGTAAATCGTTCTTTCACGAGGTATGGGGGTTAATGCCGCTCGTCTTTAGGTTTGCTCCAGTATTTTTCCGAGTTACTGATAGGGTTACACCTGCTTTGGAGGTGACAAATTTCTTGCAGTTTCTAATAGTCAACGAGCAATGATGGCCCAGTGGTAATGGCCGCGATTTACGAGTTGTAAGGCGTGGGTTCAAACCCCAGCAGGCACTTTACTTTGTGTAAATTATTTTATCACCACTGCTCTCAAAACGGTGAAGGAAAACATCGTGAGGAAACCGGCATGTCCTTAGAACCAAAAATTGGAAGACATGTGACATCGACCAACCCGCAATGGACCCGCGTGGTGGATTATGGTCTAATTCCTCTCGAAGAAGAAAGGCGTGTGTCCCAGCAGTTCGAACATTATAAGCTGATTATGTTTGTTTTTATGTATTTGTTTCGCGACGTAATCAAGGTTTAACTTACAAAACTCTTGATCAGTATAAGTTACGATCCTTATATTAACCTTATTCCCTCGGCCAAACCTTTCATCTCACAAAGTAATCTAAAACTTTTCTTCGATAAAAAAACTAATCATAGCTAGCTAAGTCAGTTTGTAATCCAATAATAAAATAAAAGCCGTATTTTAGGAATGCAAACTAACTTACCAGGCTGACAAATTTATAAAGGCCCAGCTCTAGGCTAAAAATGAGAAATTGTTCGGCGTTTGAAGAGTAGGCGTCGGCATTTACGATTTAAATGGGCCGTCCTATCAAAACAGAGGTCCACAAAGATTCCGGATTTCGTTTCGGCAACGTGATTCGTCTATACTTAGTTTGATTTGATTTCTAGATTGATTTGAAATCGTGTTTTTGGAAGTTATTACGTAACGATGTTTTTAATGTATTGTTACGGCCGAAAGAAGGTTACAAAGGACAAGTTCTTTAATTTGGTCCGATGAATTTCTTTAAACTTCTTTACGATACATTAAAATGGATGGCTAACAAGCCAACGGCAAAAGCACACCTATGGTCATGCGATTCCACAGCACAAGGATAAAGCTGCCATCCTGACATCCATACATACCCTTGAAATTAGAACACAGCACTAGTGCTTAGCGTCACAAGTATAGGTATGAAATAAGATTTTTTATTTAGAATCAAGTGATTGTGTAGATATTAACAAAAAACCGATCTTGTGAGTAAAGTTTTGAGTATGAATGTGGATGGCTATTAGAGTAGGGGGCAAGACCAAAGAAACGATAGATGGACTGTGTGAACGATCATTCGCTACAAAAATCACCCTTTTCTAGCCATATCATCTTCAACTGAGATGACGAATAATAGAGAAAAAAAATGTATGATGAAAGTATGGAAGAAAAACTAATTTTGCGCCGACCCCAAATAAATTGAGATTAGCTCAGGATAATTATTATGATTTCCTTATTAAACTAAATACATATAATTCATATTTTTAAATATTAGAATATAATGAAAAATATAAAAATATTCAAAAATAAATTATTATTGTTATTATTTGGTTAGACACACTAGCAGCTAATTAACTGATGTGTGTGTATCGTATAACTTGGAGATATTTAGTCTGTCCAGACGATTCTTGAAGCAGTTCAGTGTGGGAGCCGTTAGAACATTTTTCATAATGGTGATACAAAAACCATTCCAGTATGAAATCACCAACTTCAGTCACAAACTGGTGCTGAATTTTTTCAATGTAGTAAAACTGTTCAGCACCATCCATATTATGTAACTGTCCTAATCACCAACTACATCCCTTCACGAGTATACCAAGCAAATAAATGAACGACGACTGAGATTGGGCTAAATGTATAGAAGTTTAGTACCAAAGCGGGCCCAGCGGCTCTCTATTATAATTTGGCCTATCCTAAGAAAACATTGGCGGGCTCGCGAGGCATTCACCCTTTATTATGCCCTCGTAACTTGTTTGTCGGTAGTTTGATTTAATTATCAGTTTCATATTGGGTATATGGTAATTTTGTTACAGTTATAATAAATTGCTAGATATAGAAGACGGTCCAAGGATAAGTTTAAAAATAGTTTTCCATTAAAATAACAATTACCAATTTGATATTGTTTCAACTTGCTACATTACAACAGTAAATATACTTCTGCTTAGGTTTTCTATTTATTAAGGCAGTAGGTACATATAAAAAAGATTTTATATATCTATTTTATATAGATTTTATATACATATAAAAAGATTTTATATATTTTATATAGATTTTATATACATATAAAAAGATTTTATATAAGATTTTATATATAAAGATTTTATATATAAATATCACCGAAGCACCTTTGAACAGAGAGAAGTGGAAAGAGAGTAGGGAGGCCTTTGACATGCAGTCAGACATAATAACTAGTTACTCACATGATCAGTCACAAAAGCCGTTCTATTCTGTTAAAATTCCACCTGATACTAGAGATTGGCATTATTGACAGCTCACTTCACCTAAGTTTTCACAGTGAGATTTTTTATAGAATAGCACCGCTGATGTATGAACGTAAGTCACCATCTCAGGGCCAGTTGAAAACCAGCGTCGGCCACTAGCTGCTCGGCAGTTTGCTGAATTGGTCCTATTTGGCGCAGCCGTGAGATGCACACACTCTTTTTTTTTTTCAGCTAGTTTTTTTAGTTTCTTTTACAATTTTTATTGTTTGTTGTGTGCACTTGTGGCTTTGTGCTAAATAAATATGTTTTCTTTCTTTCTTTCTTTTTCTAAATGAAGCAAAAGGAGTATATAAGGATTGTAGCGGGTAGCGTTCTGTAGTTTTTGCGAGCACTCGTGGAAAGAAGGTGTGAGTTTATATTTGTATGTGTGTATTGTTTTAAATATGTATATTTATGTCACGGCTAATAACTGAAGTGCGGCTACACCTATTTTTAGCCGAGTACAACTGCGGCTACACCTAGTTTTAGCCGTGTAAAACTAGGTGCAGCCGGCCACATGCGGTTCGTGTGTTCATGGAGGCAACGTAGGATGCAAGAGCGAGCGAAGGGCACCCTGAGGTTAGGTTTGGTTAGGTTAATTTAAAACCCTTTTTTTTCAGGATGGGAAATCATCAAATGACCCCTCCCACTCTGGGTGGAGCGGAAGGGAGTGAATTTAAAACACAGAAATAGGAGCTCCGCGAAACGGGGCTCCGTTGACGGATGCAAGAGCGAGCGAAGGGCACCCAGAGGTTAGGTTTGGTTAAAACTAGGTGTAGCCGAACTTCAGCTATTAAGGCTCCTACAAACAGGCGCGACACGCAACGCGACACAAAGGCACCGCTCGTTGCGCGACTTGCGGTGCCTTTGTGTCGCACTCGATTTTATCGCGTGTCGCGCCTTTTGAAGGAGCCTTTAGCCGTATATATTGAATATTAACTCGATTACTGCAACAACTGCTGGTCATAGACCTCCCCAGCACCGCCACTTCGACCTGTGCATCTCGCGTCCAGCAAATTCCTGTTATAATTAAAACATAGCTTAAAATGTAACTGCAGGAACAACAATGAAAACTATTCTCTCACGATTCAATCGTTAATTACCGACATAAAACGGAGTTGTTAAACTCTCCAGACTTTACGGCCTGTGTTAATTACAAAAGCTAACCGGTCTCAGCTTACAATGTGTGAAATAATTTGTAGATAAATTATTTATACAGCGCCAAGGTTCATCAAAATGGAGGAAGACAAAGTGAAATTAAATGTGATGTGATAGCGGTTGATATTACAAAGTAATAGTTATGGGAAGTTATAGCAAAACCCAATTTTAGGAGAAAAGAGTTTGTTCCTGAGTGAACTTGTTCTACGAAAGTCGTTTTCCGTAAGACATAATCAGATTAGCCTAAGATAATCTACGTAGTTATGCAAGCCCGCTATCTAGGTCAAATGCTTATTCTTTTCACGATAGTAATTTTAGTTTTTGGGGATGTGAAATGTTCTTGCCGATGCATCTCTAAGCACTAAGTTCCAAATCCCCAACGATATGCCATTTATTGGATTTTCAACTTACTACATACCTTATTTGTTTTTTTTTTCAATGTCGTGGAATTTACTCGTTCATCAAATTGACTACCAACTTAAACTGTCAAATCACAACTGTCATTATTTGACAGTTGTAGGTATGCAATGGGTATTGAGTGCATGATCATCAGGCACATTTAGGCACTACATATCAAACCACACCAGAGTTTCAATGAACTCTTAAAGGCTCCTACAAACAGGCGCGACACGCGATATAATCACGCGCGACACAAAGGCACCGCTCGTTGCGCGACTTGCGGTGCCTTTGTGTCGCGCGCGATTATATCGCGTGTCGCGCCTGTTTGAAGGAGCCTTTACATTTCCTTACAAAAAATGTCTTTCAGATGGACACAATGTCTCCAAGGACCACACGTGCCAACCGTATAATTAGTCATCATGATCTGCCTAGCCTTTTCCCAACTATCTTGGGGTCGGCTTCCAGTCTAAACGGATGCAGCTGAATACCAGTATTTTACATGGAGCGACTGCCTATCTGACCTCCACAACCCAGTTTTTTGGTAATACGATACCCCTTGGTAACCGTATAATTAGTAACATTAATAAATACGTTTATTGCAGCAATAACGTAGCAATGATACCTAAGTATTGTCGCTCGGCTCCTTACATTTTATGATGTCAATTTAAGGAGACGCACTCGTAAACATAATTAAGTGCAAACGTAACACCTACCGAAATTAAACGCATTATGTGTGGTGCTCCTGAGATTGCTTCCCTCTGATTGTGTTATAAAAGTTTTATTGCGTTTTAATATATCTTAGGGAGGTAATGTAAATATTATTTTGGGGTATAGTGGTTAGGAAGAGCCTCAAGCGATGAGATTGTGTTTATTAACAAAAATGATGGTGATGACTAAGGGATTAAGCCTAGAAAATAGACAGGCGTAGGTAGGCCTTTCGATTTAATGAATACAAATATTCGTGTTGATTGTTGGGCTAAATTTATGACGACTAATAGAGAAGTATGGAAGAAAAAGATGTGTTGCGCCGGCCCTAAATAAATTATAACAAGAAAATGATGATGATGATAACATTGGGCTAGTTCAAGATGAGATTAAAATGAAAACTTGGCTGTATTTTTCTTCAATTAGTCTTTAAACGCTTTCCCGGCTGGAAAGAGTCTTGAGCATTTGCCAACAGATGTGGAAGACATCGTGTCTCGTGTTTCCTTCTAGATATTAAAATTCGACGTAATTATGGACGCGTTAACTTGAATAATTTTTATTTAAACCAGTAAGATACGTCTTTCTATGAAAGGTATTAAAGGCGTATATTCAAAATCTGTCTTTGCACAAAATATAAAATTATACATTTTCTTTGTTAAAGATCCTGAAGGTTTTATTTAGTTTAGTTTTAGCTGCCAGTGTTCTGGGCACGCTTCCGGATGACGGCGATGCGGACGAAAACTTCGACGCCTAAGTGACAAAAAGCAATTATTTAGTTTTTTATTTATCCATAATTAGTTATTCATTTAATTTAGTACCTAGTGTAAATATTTAGCTACGTTGTAAATTCTATATAATCATTTTAATGTTAATGTATTGAATAGGCTAATTTTTTGACTAACTATATTATACGTAATACATTTGCAACGGGTCTCAGAATAAGAACCTCGCTAACACATAGCAAAGAGGATAGAATATTTAAAACGTTACTACATAATTTATCCTCAGCCCGCTTCTACGGGACATGCATGTATTACTGTCAGATCTGGCGGTCATAGCAAAGTAGCTATTTGTTAGTGACTCTCCCTCAAAGCTGCCCCAACTAACACCGTTTGCGGAGCAAGCTAAAGCCAAAAGGACGATGCGGTCTACTTTCCTAGCCCCGAGGCTCATTGGATGTCTGAAAGCATTTTCAGTTTTAAGCTTCATGCTAAAGATCAAAGAAAAATGTGTGATAAATATGATTAGAACTTTTTGGGTGGGCTTCAATTCGGGGATAAAAATTAATCAGTGCGAATTAAAGTTTTCTCGGTCTTACTTAGGATGTAACTTGAAACTTTGCGACTGTTTCTTTCTGATTCCTCATTACCTGGACGGTAATAAATGGTGACTACGTTATGAATTTATGATCCCTGTTAATAATTACCTACATTTTTTTTATACAGACTAGTTGTAGTCTGTATACCTACAGTATAAAAAAATAAGTATGATATTTTCAAGAGAAGTCTGCAAAATTATATTACCGATTATCAACATAATCAGTAATATAATTTAGCAGACTTATCCTGAAATCCGAGATAGCAAACAATAAAGAGGTCTTTCCGTAAAAATGGAAACATAATAAAAATTAATGTACCTATTTATATTTCACGAGCCTCATAACAAAAATAAGCACAAAAAAGCCACTACCTTCAAAATTCTAAACGCCATCAACCTTGAATAGAAACACCTCTGTCACATTATTTCATTGTATCTACTTCGTCACTGCATAGTCAAAGCCTCGTAAAAAAGCTGCTAGCAAATGACATTACCTTTAGAAAGTATTTTAATTCGATGATGGAAGTTCCCGTGAAGTTCCCGTCTTGGTCGCCGGCAATACGTTGTCAGACGATTTGCATTTTTATGAAAACGTTTTACGGGTCGGTCTGGGTCCTCACCGGCGGCTTGTAGGGAATGAGTTTGACTTACTATACATAGAAGTTGCTAGTTGAATAGTTGGATACTTGAATAAATATTTTATATATGAGGTAGAATAGATGAGTCATCGTCTTTGACTGTGGATTTTCTCACTTATCTTTTGAACCTACTTATACTCGTACATTACTAAACTTATGAATTTATTTGGTTTGGGAACGACAGCTAGTTTAACTCATTCAAATATTTATGTATAGTCAATCGCGTATAGCAGTGGTGACCCAGTGGTAACGGCCCCGATTTACGAGTTGTAGGTCGTGGGTTTGAACCGAAAATTCGAAGACATGTGTTATCTACTAACCCTCAATAGGTGCGTGTGGTAGATTACGATCCACTCCCTCTCACAGAGAGGAGGCATGTGTCCACGCATTGGGAACATAATAGGCTGATTATGCTAGGTATGCAACCGCACGTTATTCACTAGCTAGTCTCACTTGACTTACGAAAACCACCCTTACTGCCATGAAATACATGCATTTGACTGTACCCGCTGTACAAAATTGAGAAAGATCGAAGCGTAGATTTGAGTCATTAATTTCTTTGCCTGATTCACTATTATAATAAATTATATCTTTGCACGCCATTATTTTCTCAAAATATACAGCAAGCATGAGCAGTGAGATAGATGAAAATGAAAGCAAAGATATTAAAATAACTACAGCTGCATAAAACGTAACCATCAAAATAATAGTGACTACTTTAACACAACCTGCGGCGAAATGTAATGAAACGAAAATATTATGAGTTGTAACATTATTCCAGTACTTCATGTAAATTATCCAGCTGTACGTTTTCAAATTTTGAAGACATTTTCCAGTTTAACGTGAGGTATTCTCTTTATTCATCATGCATAATGTTCAGCTGCCATGTTCCCGCGTTGCTTAGACTTCATTCGTATTTGCAGGCGATATAAATAATTAAATGTTCACGCACATAGCTTTACACTTTGCATTGAGATTCCGTGTGAATCTCCATCAACCGAAAAATCACAAGTGAGTGTATGTTTAGTATCGAAATTAAAAGTCATTTATTCAAACTAGGCTGAAAATCAGCACTTTTTCAACATCAAATAAATAATATACTTATATCAAATAATATTTTTAAATCACGATAAGCCGTTGGTCACGGTTGTCATTCGTGGATCTTTGACAGTCGTTGCGGGTCGTCAGTAACCCGTCTGACAACCAGTCTTACCAAGGTGTATCGTGTTGCCCAGTAATTGGGTTGCGGTGGTAAGGTAGACAGTCGCTCCATGTTACATACTGGTATTCAGCTGCATACGGTTAGACTGGAAGCCGACCCAAACATAGTGGGGATAAGGCTACGATTGATTGAAGTCAAATAATATTACATAAGTCAAACATACAGCTGTCTATTCATCTCAAGACCCATTGGTTCAATCAAAATTCAATCTAATAGACGTTATTAGATCAAAATCATATTTGTTTCATTGCTTTTATATCGTAAATGTAACGTAATTAATGTTGATGACAAGTACCAGTTGAGCGCTTTTAACTCTTTATCATGAGACTAAACTGCCTTCAAAGCATTAAAATTGCTAAGTCAGCTTATCCCCCAAGATTGCATATTGTACCGAACTAAAAACACGTAACTTAAGGGGCCGGCGGAGAAGTTCATACAAACGTAATACCAAAATAATTTGTAAATCAAACATATTCTTAATGTAGTGTGTATTTATTCCGATTGGATTACAGAATTTATCTAGGTTCTCAAATATATATTTTGAATGGACACTGACTTAAAAACGAGTTATGAGAAAAATAAGTTTTCTATAGAAATTTGAAATTCCTCATATCTCGTCTTTATATCAGAGCCCTTTCAAATTATATATTTTGGAACCTAGATATTCTACAATCCAATCGGAATAAAAAATACACACTACCTTAAGAATATATTTGATTTACAAATTATTTTGGTATTACGTTTGTATGAACTTCTCATGGTACGACAGCCTCTTAAACTGTATAATTATTATTTAATTCAGCACCATCATGATTTCTTCCCAACTAATCTCTCAAATCACAGTTCTAAAAGTCTCATCAGTTTCAACCTGAAAACCCGTTGAAAACCGCATGGCCGCAAGATTTTCTTCCAGTACGGGCACGTGAATTCCCGCATAAAATGTTAAACATCTGGACGACCGACGCTTCTAGGACAACTCCTATTCATTTCTGTACTCCTTGCGAGGTTTTTTCATCTTTTACATTTTCGTGGGCGACCTCGCTGCGTTGACTTTTGTGCCGTGTTTTTTTAAGAGGTTAGATTTTTTGCTGGGAGTTTTCTATTTTGTCTTGGTGTTTTGGGAATGAACGATTTGACAGCTAACACGAAACATTTGTTGTGTGACGTGCGCTTATTTAAAGGGGTTGTTGTTAACTTGCTCGTTAATTGAATCCTCATAAGCTTCTTCTCATACCAGTTCCAATTTTATGAATAGTTATTTATTTACTATTATTGCCACTTACATTTGTTTTTAAAGGGACCCAATACAACAATGAAGCCATAATTTCCATTCAAAAACTTCACCCAAAAATCAATTAGACAACAGCAACAACAAAAACAAAATGTTTTTTAACTAATAATGTAATTTAATTACTACTTTATGAATATGTCTTTCATGTATGTGTAAATAATACTTTTAATTATATTTGGCCATTGTCAAAACAGACGAAAATTTACGAAAAATTTATTCCATTGAAACTAACAAATAATCACTTTCGGACAGAACTACACGCGTCCTACTTTCCTACAGACCTGTGTACATCCTTAAGGGGCTTACAGGACCTAAACGCAAAAAACAGAAAAATCAGAAAAATATATGATACTAGCTGCACCCCGCGGTTTCACCCGCATAAGTGTCGAATCCGTGGGAATATTGGGATAAAAAGTAGCCTATATGTTAATCCAGGATGTCAGCTACCTCCATACAAAATTTTATCAAAATTAGTCCAGCCGTTTGAGCGTGAAGAACTAACAAACATATAAACACACACACACTCACTCACAAACCTTTGCCTTTATAATATTAGTGTGGTTCTTCAGGATATATGCTAGGTAGATAGTGTGTTGAAAACATAATACAACTAATACGATAGAAAAAAATCCTGAAGATACCTCTAAAAACTTTCTTTTTATCAAAAAAAAGCTGGGCAAGAGCGAGTCGGACTCACGCACCGAGGGTTCCGTACCATCATATGTTTTTAAATTTTCATCAGAGAATTTTAACACTACACGCTGCGGTGTAGAATATTGTAATTTTAGGTCAGCGCCATCTCTTGACCGATAGTGGTACTAATGTAACTTTTGTTGATGATTTCTGAAAAAGTGTGCTATTGAGAGACTTCGTTTTATTTTTCCTGTAATCTTTACATAAACTTCTATCACATAGAATGATTTCAGATTTTTCTCGTTGCAAACTTCGGAGATAAGGGGGAATGGTATTTTTTTTTTTTTATTTTTCATGAAAATTCGAAAACTATGTGGCCTAAAAAAAACGTTTGAGAATGTGCAAACTGCGCTCTTTCATATGAATAGTTGGGCAAACGTCATCTAAATCTATTCCAAATTTCAAGTTGATAGGATTAGTAGTTCTTGAGATATCCAGCTGTGACATACAGGCAGACAGACAGTCCCACCATAAGGGTTCCACTTTACCATTTAGTACGAAACCCTAAAAACCATACTAATATACATACAATCATTGTGATTTTTTGTCAGATTATTCTACAAGCAACTTAATAAACACTAGTGTTTTAATTTTTTAGTCCAAACAATAGATTTTTGTAATTAAATTATTGCTTTATATTTTGCAATAAATTACCAGCATTGTGTCATCGCGCTTCTCTTTCTTTTCTATGCAGCCCGACAGTGACCACGCTTTAGTTCATGTAAGCCCCCTAAAAGGAACCCAATAATTCGGCAGATGAACATGAAACTAGTAATTTTCACTCGCACATCAAGCTCAGCGTATTAACACAATACGGAAATTACTACCGCATTCACTAAATTTGCAGGCGGCAGTACCTAGTAGTAAATCAGCACTTCCGCAGTATTGTATTGTAATTACTGCATAATTATTACGACGAAGTATGAATGGCAATACGTTTTACAACTTTTATTAAGTTAATTATGAGTTTTGGTACTTTGGCGAGTCTAATCGACCTTCTTCGAACTTTGGGTCTTGACTTTCGGTGAGAAGCCCAAAAAATTACATATCGCTCCCAAGTTAGAGTTCTAAATCATTTAACACATGCAATCAGGCACCACAGAATGATCAAAACTGAAACCATAACAATTAAATACCCTTAAAGATATGTCACCCTGTGCGCAACACGTAATAGATTATCGATTTGGATTTACAAAAAAAAGATAGGTACCTAAGTTATCTAGTCAAATTCTTGTCCTATCAGTCAAAACAAACTTGAAGAAAAACTGCAAGAAAATCTCTAGCTAATACATCCTCCTTGACCGCACTTGGCCCATGTTTTTTCAACGTCTGCAAACTCATGCTTCGAAAAAATTATGAACGGGAAGTTCAAAACAGTCTTAAGAAATTTTTACTTTAATAGTAGTCGACTATTTAAACCAAAGAGCCAAGAGATCCTGAACTTAAGCAATTAGTGAGCTCCAGTCAGACAGCAATTAACGGAATATGCTATTCCAAAGCAGAAAAGGTAGAAATAATTCAGCCAATAACAGGGTGCTTGCCGACTTGACTCGTTAGTTAAATAATTCATTAACTACTAATGACCGAAATATATCAACCACTTGGCGTGAAGCACTTCAGATCGGGTGTTATAATTAACGTTTTGTAGCTGATATAAGTACTGAAGTGGTAATGAAGACGATGAGGGGGAGATTGTGTTATAACTTTTATTGTTTATAGTTGTTCGGCTCTCACCAAAAGCCAACTTGTGTAATACTTAAAAATTACTGCTATTAAAATTTTCATTCTGATAGTGCCTGGACCTGGGCTTGGGAGAGGCCTATGTGAACTGCGATAGGCTGATTTGATTAATTGATTCTGATAGTAACCGCGATGTTCCTAAGAACTATACCGTTTTTTGAGCGGTGTCTAAATAACATGACTTCATCGGTTTCCTAACTAGTTTACTAGTTTCCTTCCAAAGAAGTCATCAAAATCCTTAATGTGGATTACGATTCGATAGTGAAGTATGTAATGATAGTAGCAGGTGGCGTTCTGTAGTTTATGTCTGTCCCCGTAGGAAGAAGGCGTGAGGATAGGGGATATATAATGTAACTAACTATGTATGTACAATCATGAAAATAAGCAATATCCTACAGTAAAATGTGGTTGCGTATTTTTATTTTACCAAAATAATAGTTGATCTAGAGACATTTATGAGAGATTGGCCAGAAAAGGCAACACACATGCAAGAGTGGAAAAGTGTGAAAGATACCTTTGCCCAGCAATGGTACACCAAAAGTAGAAAAAAAAATGTGTACCTAAGTAAAGTAGTCTTTAGAAATCTCTCTGCTTTTTTTAAAGCCCATGTGAAAACCGCAGCAATCCGCTGGATGCGGGAAGCACAGAGCCGGTCGAAGTGGCGGTGTACTTTTCTCGTCTACATAAAACAGTAAGTACCTACTTGGGTATAGGAACTAAATAATTTCATGTTTTTAATTACTGTTGTTGTTTTCCGTTTCCCTGGGAGCAAACGAAAACTTCTCCGCCATAATTCACTCCGAATACCATCGGAATGTAATTAACTACTATACCGTGTACTGTAATTAAATTGAGCTTAATGAATCTTGAGTATTTCTCTACATTTTTGTGAAAAATCGTCTAATTTTATTATATTAGCAATTTATTGGAGGAACATTGTAAAATCGTAGAGGAAGATAAAATCGCAAGAACCGTAATTCTACATAAATTATTATTAGTAATTCCACCAACATATTAATACCAGAATGTAAACTGTAACTGCAATGTTATCTATTTTAGATTCTAACTAAAGCAATTAAAAAGGTTAGATGTGAATTAAGACCGCGAGAGGGGATGCTCTAGAAAGACATAATAGTTACCTTATTGGTGATATTCTTCAGAAAAGTCAGGTGCGTAATACTCGCAACCGGCGTGCGTACGACCAGAGGGGTAATTCTCGTAATTTTAAGAACATTCACAGTCTGGCTCAGTCTCAATCTGTCAAAAATACTTCTGAAAACCCTACTTGTGACAAGTTTTTGACATTGATTGTCGCTGAGATGAGATTGCGACTAGATTTTGAACGTTTTTAGTTATGAGAATTGACCTTTTGATGTATGTACGTAAACGAAGCAAAAGGGTAAGTAAAGATCATAGCTGGTTTCTGTCTTCCCGCGTGAAGAGAAGGCGTGAGTTTATGTATCTACGAGTATGTATCCTAACAAATGTTTGTGTCTGTTCGCCTTTTTAATTTGTTGTTTTTTAGGATTCCGTACCCGAAGAGTAAAAACGGGACCCTATTACTAAGACTCCACTGTACGTCTGTCCGTCTGTCACCAGGCTGTATCTCATGAACCGTGATAGCTAGACAGTTGAAATTTTCACAGATGATGTACTCGTATTTCTGTTGCCACTATAGCAACCAATACTAAAAACAGAATAAAATAAATATTTAAGGGGGGCTCCCATACAACAAACGTGTTTTTTTCGGCGTTTTTGCCTTGTGGTACAGAACCCTTCGTCTGCGTGTCCGACTCGCACTTGACCAGTATTTTATCGATGACTAGCTGATCAAGCGAACTTTGTACCGCCTTAGAATTAATAAATGTCAGAGAATTAATTATCTTAATTTTCTTTTTGCTGAAATTTGCCCATGTTTTAATAGTTATCCAGCTATTCGGGGCGGAGGCAAACCCAACAAATCAAACATGATAAAAATCGGTCCAGCCATTCTTGAGTTATAAATGGTGTAACTAACCCAACTTTGTTTTATTTATATAGATTTATGGAATCTTATGGTTTACCTAAAGGAAATAAGATACTTTCAATTCTGTTTTTTTATGAAAACATCTACATTCTTCGATCATCGAGAAATTATCGGTAAATAGGTACCTACTTAACAATAATTTCTGATTAATAACAATTACTGGCCTTTTAGCTTTTAGGCATATCTATTTACTGCCTAAAAGCTAAAAGGCCTCTAATACCTTTCTTGTATAAACCTCCTTAGTTCACCAAAAAAAGAATGTCTAGCACCACGTTAACTTGAGCCACGCGTTGAGGATGATCGGCAAGAGTGCCGTCTGAAGTGGTTAACTCGTGTGTCATGCGCAAGCAGAGAGAGCATAATGGCGGGAATTGCTTGAATTTATTTGTCCTGAAGTTTAATCTTGTGATTGAAGAAACATATTATCTAGATTGAAGCAATGAGTATCTATAGCGGTCTGCCTAGCCTTTTCCCAACTATGTTGGGGTCTGCTTCTAGTCTAACCGGATACAGCTGAATACCAATATTTTACATGGTGCGACTGCCTATCTGACCTCCACAACCCAGTTACTGGGTAACACGATACCTTTTGGTAAGACTGGTTGTCAGACTTTTAGGCTTCTTACTACCCGTAATTAATGTTAAAGATCTACAAATAACAGCCGGGACCAACGGCTTAACGTCCTTTTAGAGGCATTTAGGGGTTATGTAATAGATGGTCACCCATCCACGGATTAACCTCGGCAAAGGGCAATTTCCAGACAACTGCCCTCGGCAATTTAAGTAGGTACGTATAGCATTATATGTATTATAATAACAATCCCTTGTTTTTTGGTCATGACATGAGAAAATAGGAATCTTAAGACCTGTTTTACCTGGCTAATTTTATTCATGATATTAATTTATAAACTTATTATTTTAAAAAATTCAGGTCCAACTTTCAACTAAATATTTTGGTATAGCAGCATCCATCTTGAAACTGAGAAACAAACTTTTTAATTTTTGTAATGAAAAGTAAGTACTTTTTAGACTACCAGCTGGCCACGTGTAAAATTCATATTTTTTTTTTTTATAATTAGAAGTATTTGAAAAAGTTTCTTCAGCCACATTTTCGTTGACCTAATAGGTTTCTTAAAAGCACTGAATAAGAAAAGTCGCGTGATGAAAATGGTGACTTGTAAGAACAATCGATTAGTCTCCATTAGGCTGTGGAAATATAAAATTATATCTTTACTATGCGCAAAGTTACCTTTGTTATGTTCCACTTGCGACTAATATTATGAGTAGTTTCAACTATAAAAGATAGAGCAGTGGTGGCCCAATGGTAACAGCCGCGACTTACGAGATGTAGGTCGTAGGCTCAAACCCAAGCAAGCACTTTTAAAACACCAGAAAAACATCGTGAGGAAACCGGCATGATGCCCTAGAACAAAAAATTCGAAGACATGTGACATCTACCAACCTGCACTGGGCCCGCGTGGTGGATTACGGCCCACTCTCTCTTACCGAGAGGAGGCCTGCGTCCCAGCAGTGGGAACATTTTTAGGCTGATTATGCAAACTTTAAAAAAGGCGAAATAAAAGTCATGAATAACAGGACACATTCCATAAATGCAACTCTTACATTGTTAGAATACACAAAATCTGTTCAGTTTGACTTGTAGATAAGTAGGTAACACAATTAATAATAATTAATTATTCATTCATATTATTAAATTTTTGCACCTACTTAATTAAAAAGACACTAGCAACACAAAAAAGTCTTATACTAAAACTGGTGCAGAAAAAACAAACCGACCGCTTAAAACGACTGCATTTATTTTCTTCAGTGACTGTGAAAACCTTTACAATCTAAAGCTCAAAACCATGTCTTAATTCAATTCAACATCTCCTTCAGTGATTTAGTATCGTTATCTTCAAGAGGCAACAATAGAAAGTCCTAAGTGGAACGATGCTTAAAGGTTGGACTAAGCGTGATTTATATTATGCCCGGAGTTTTGCGGGCCCATGTCAAGCCTGATTCCAAGAGTTTCAACCATTAATATTCATTAAAAACCTCAACTTGTTCGCGTTTATTTAATTCTATCAGAACTATTTTCAACGTAAACAGTATAATTAACTGTAGGAGCGTACTCTATGTGGGATATAAAACGTCTAAACTTAATTAATTACAAAACTACAGCGTTATCTTGGAAGGCGTCTGGAGTTTGTTTATTAATATGTACCTAAGTATAAAGGCTAGCGTCCACTAGGCGGATCGGGTCGGGCCGCATCGCAACGCAAAAATACGCCTGGCTATGTTTTGTATGAAATATCGTTTATTAGCGACGGATCGGAGCGCGGCGGGCGGCAACGCATTGGCGGATCGCTTCGCAGGCGTATTTCTGTCGGCGGTGCGCTGCGACCCGCCCCGATCCGTCTAGTCGACGCAGGCAGGCGGATGTTGTTTCTGTAAATCTTCACGTAATATATTAAGCAATGTTTCAAATTTTCCAAACACATTCGAAAATACTCGAAGAATTTGACTGGATCTTTCTTCAAATCGTTAAACAAATGATGGTATTCACCAAATACATTTCTTTTCTGGCATATATCATGCACCCACACCTTGTGTACTCGTCGTCGTTTTTTATTTTTTTGCTCTTCCTCAAGAACGATTTGAAACCATAACATCTCTTCGTCTGAGCTGTCCATGGTAGCGCGATGTCAGTCCAAGCACGAAAACACGTCTGTAAGATCAAATCCGCTTAGGCGGTCCGCCGCGCCCCGTACAGATGGACGCAAGAGCATCACAGAACCGCGGCCCGTTCCAATGCGACCCGCCCCGATCCGTCCCTAAAGGACGCCAGCCTTAATATGTATACATGGGTGTATGTATAAAACGGTATACAGTATGTAGCTAAATGTGTTGTCTAAAAACACGTTGTTACGTAATACGATCGTTATCGCATAGTGTACGAAGTCATGTTCCTAGCTTAGAAGCATTATAGGAAGACTCGCTTGACTTGCGAATTTCAAAGTAAATTCAACATTTGGATTCTTGGTGCGAAAAGTGGAAAAAGCAACGAATAAACCTGGAACGCTTTACTCGTTACATTCAATATTCGCTGCTCTTCACTAGAAATTCGAATTTCATTCGCCACCGCAGATTCTCCTTCAGATATATTTCAAACACTGGAGATTCGTCCAATCCGCTATAAAAAGTATTGCAAAAAGTACAAAATAGATAATGTTAGTGGAAGTAGTTTCAATTTAGTAAATGTTTAAAGTACCTGGAAAAATGATACCTAGTCACGGTCTTATCGATCAAATGAATACATAAAATATGCGCATTGACGTGGAGTTGCGAACACCAGCCCGTATTATCTATTATTACCTAGATAAAAATGAACATATTATCGATTTCAATCACAATTTACAAACAGCGTATTGGCTGAATTCTAAAACCATAGTAGTGCGACTATTTACTTTTCTGTTATCAGACTGCTGGGTAATATAGTGAAGTTGTCGTGCATTTCCACATTCTATGATCATGTAGCAGCCAACTCAGTCATGAAATATTTTTTAAATAATTTGATTTGTCTGCGACACAAATCAAATTCCTTTCAAATTTTTTTTATTTTAATCACAATTTGTACAATAATAGATTAGATTGTGAACCCCAAACTAGGCATTTGCCTGTATCTTGGGAGTCAGATTTGCGACATTTTCAAAGTGTGGTTCATAGTGTCAATTGCAAGACAGAAAAAAAAAAATTAACTAAACTAAAATCAATTAAAATAAAAAACTTAAAATATACATTGCCATCAGCGTGAGATTAAACTAAGCAAAATGAAATCAACAGTGTGAGATCAATTAAATAAAAAAAGGTCATGAATAAATTTGTGTGGCTGTCCTTCAAAAAATGAAAAACTCTGTCGAACGTCTTTTGTCTTTGTCCGTGATACTTATTGTAATTTGGACAAACCTCAAAACACCCAAATCCCCAATTACACCTGTAACACACAGCTATATATAATGTGGCCCGGTCACTTCCGCGCGCTTTCCGCTTAGTCTTCAATTTAATTTGATCCGACCCCCGTCTCATCCTCCTACAACCGCAACATGCAATGAACGCTCCTTATAAACTCCTTCCGATCCTGCTGCACTGACTAAATGTGAAATTGTGGAGACTACTTTTGTTTCCAGGTATTATTTTTTTGGTATCGACGAGTATGAGGATGGAAAGGGCTTTTATTTTTTTACGTTTGTCGTTTAGACAAAGAGTTTCATATTGAGGATGACTACAATCAATATAACCTAAAGCTACGTTTACAAAAAGTGTGGTGTAAAAACTGAAAATTCTATTAAGGAATATTATAATAATTATAGAGTTATACTGAATTTATCTTGGACATTACTGACATCGATGAAGGAAAACGTCGAGATTAAATCCGGACTTTGAAATCGCCAACCCGTGATGAGCAAGCATGGTGACTAATGCTCCTCTGTATGTGATGAGGCATTTGCCCTGCAGTGAGACCTTAATAGGTGGTATTATTATTATTAAATAGGGTCAAATTAAATTAGGTGGTGATACTTCATAGACGTGATGCGAATTGATATCAAAACACGATAAAACAAGAACAAAACGACTTTCTAAACTAATTTTCAAGTAACTATTAAGGATGAAGACAGCGACCGCTGCAGGTAGTGTATTTCAACCAATCTCTGTCTAATTCTAGACTTAGATATTTTCCAAATTGCACCACAACTTCCATGTTCAATATGCAGCTCAGTTGCCTGAAGCGATTTAAATATAAATAAATACGAAGTTCTCTTTCATAGCACCGTACTTCAATCTTAAGACGACGCGCGGAGCCGTATTAAATATGATTTCTGTTTTATGTTGAATCAGCCTCCACAACTTCTAGAAAACTATTTTCTATCAGTTCGTTAAATACGCTTATTGACGGGAAGTTCAAAAATCGAGAATCAATCTTATACTCTCACAAGACAAACTTCTTTGGATGTTTAAATACGCCGAGTTATGATAGTTTATCTTTTGGTATTTTCAACGAGTTTATGAAGTAATAATGTTATTTTTTCGTGTTTTAAATGAGGAGTTTTATCGGGCCCGGATATGATTAGGCTCTTCTTCTTCGTGTCGCTGTCACGACTGTATTTTAGATCTTGTTGGCCAAAACTTTGCCAGTTCTACGGCGTTGTCGATTGCAGCGTAGAGGTCACTTTGACTGACTGTTTTGGGACACAGAGGATAGAAGATGGAGCATGGTTTGCGACATAGCTCCACTTTACCAGGTTGGACTTTTAGATTAGATTGAGAAGTAAGTTTACTGCTTCTGCCGTTTTGAGTTGCGGACATGCGCATCCGCTCATGTTTGACAAATTATGTTAACGTAACAGCTGGTCTCTTCTGCAAAAACTCTCACCGTGAATACTTAGGTGAAGTGATCTGTCATTCCACCTGATGCTGGGGATTGACACTATTGACAGCTCACTTCACATGAGCTTTCACGGAGATATTTTTACAGAATTGATCGGCGGTTACGATGATTCGTCAGGCTTTGATGGGTTACGCATCAGCTCCCAACACCTAATTTACGAAAGTAATATTTCACTTACATCGTTATCCAAAGTAGGAAGCACAAATTACCGAAATGCAGAAAAACAATATTTGAGAATCAGCATGACAAAAAATAAAAAAGACGTATCTTCCGAACACCGAGTCCCGGTCGTCACTAGGGAAATTATGGAATATAAAATATTTGTATGATCGTCACTCCACCGAATTTTGCGTGTTGTATTTTTTTCAGTGTGCTTCGATAAAAACTACGAAAAATTATAGAAAAACGTCATACCTGGTATTTTTATAGGTATATTTCGAAGCAAAAATATTGCATCGTTTAATTTTGCCGTATTTCGCACAAACGATATCCGATACTAACGCTTAGATCTCGGTATCCTTATCGAAAAGTTACACAATATTGGTTTCTATTATTCACTAAGCCTGTTGCAGATAACTGCTAGATATTATTCTCTTCCAAACTAGGACACAGTATCACTATTCACAACATCTCAGATTCAGTACACCCTGCACCCTAACTTGAAACAAGAGACTACAAGACAGGTAATATTACACCAAGCAGTCTCGAATTCCAAACAATGCTATCAAAATCATAACGCAATAAAATATTCCTGGGAAACTCACTATACAAAACTGAGACAAAAGAGAACAGTTGTTAGGTTAGACTCCGTTAGACACACGACAAACATAGGAAGTAAATAGAGCCGTCGACAGAGTTAAAACTAAATAAACTAGTTTGAAAGTCGATAGCGGACAACGCACACAACGCATAGACTGTGTATTTGCATTTTTATTGGAACCGTTTAAAGAAACAATGGACGGATCGGTTGAAACGCTTGCCGTTTGGAAAATTCAACTGTTTTTCCTTTTATACCGTTTTCCGTGCAAGCCTTTATCGATTTTTATTTCGATATAATCTGAGCTGAGGTTTTGTTTTAGAAAAAGTAGTATTCAATTTTGTAGATTGTTTGTGCCTGTAGAAACAGAATATAAAAACGATTAATTACCACTTGGTAATACTCGCTTTAAATATGGACCAAGTGCTTATCTAAATCAACCCTAAACAAAGGTAGTGTACCTACCTACATTTTGCTTTGTAGAAATACCTACAGCTAAATTTATAATTCTGGTAGGATGGATGAATGTCAGTAGGAAGTCTTGAGGATAACAAATAATAATCGGCCCACGGTTTGATAATATGGTGGGTAGATTATTTAAAATTATCCAGAATCACAATAGGTAGGTACCTGGTACATCTATGGTTACAAGCTATTATTAGACACACAGAGTTAATAAGCATTGTCATGCAACAACAAACTTTGCTCTAAACTAAATTAGGCCTTTGCATTCGGTGAATAAGTAGGTAGTAAAGTATATATTATAAGCCATAATCTAAATAAAACTTATAAAAAATGCCTAACCTGCCTGCGACAGCTGAGTAGGTAGATACTTACCGTTTAATGTTTATCATCTGTCACTTCGTTAGTAGGTACATGACACCTAATAACATGACTTATTTACTCAGATTTTTCCTTGAACGGAAGTATCGCCTACTACTTCACGGGAACATTGTCGCCCCAAAACGAAGAAGAAACTCTCTCCTTGTAAACGGACCTTCAAGCAAAGGCTTCAAAAAGTAACAGCAATTTCTCATTACCGAAACAGCATGCCATAAACAAAAACATATGTAAGTAAAAATTCTCAATCTTCCACATGAAACCGAATACGAAAACCCTTGTTTGCATGCTGTCGGCTTCAGTCTTTGAATGACGTCACTGACAATGGGAAGCTCTCAACATAACGCAGACAGAGCTACCCACTCTTTTTGGCAGCACAATCCTTCAAAGGCGCATGAAATGAGAGCATCTTAATATCCGCGTTTTAGTCTTATTTCGTGTGACATTAGCGAGCCCTCAGCGAATGAACAAAGCCGTGGGTTATTCTGCAAATTTTTAGTGTTATATTTTGTTACACTTTTTGCTTAAAGCAAATGTTTTGGACAGTAATATTAGGCGATTATTTTCATAAAAAACCAATTTCAAAAACAAGTAAAAAGATTTTACTCGATTACTCTTAGGACCGGCCATAACTACTTGGCATAACTGTACATATATATCAAAAACACAGGCCGGATATTGATTAATGTAGCGTATGCTGCGCTTGACCGTACTTGGTCGGGTAATAATAATGAGATTCTGGCTTCCCGCGCGGGGGGAAGCCAGTCGTGCAACGGACGAGCTAAAAGGCTCCCGGTGTTACGAAGGAAAATGTCTGATTCATCTGTGTTTGGTTCAGCATTCTGATTACAATGCCTACTTTATAAAATTTATTTTATTGTTTTAAAACTTCAATCTGTGTTTCGTGTGATGCTTTTGGGTTATAGATTCGTGTGTACAAATGAAAATAATGATGAGTTATGCGTGATTGAAGGCAAAATCCTGATTCATCTGTGCCTCATTCGTATGGTCAAAACCCCATATGAATCATAAAATAAATTAGTTTTTGATATGTCTTTGTCTTAGTTAAGCATTAATAATTATGGTTTTGAATTAACAATCATAACTAACGGTGTATTAATTACTTTTTATTTCTGTTTCTGATTCATCTGGGCAAAAAATATTTGAATATTCGATATCTTGAAAACTACTTTTTAAAAACGAGTCCCTCATTCAAATATAATTATGTTATTTGGTATACCTATTTTCATATGAACATGTGTTACAGAGCTGAAAGTGAAATTAAATTTTGGCCATATGGATCAGTCAAAGAATCAAATTTCGAAGAAATACCCTTACCTAATAAAAACCAAATTAATTATAATTGACAGTGATTTTAACTGTAGGTAATAAAATTAACTTAAAACATTGTAAGCTATTCTAATAAATTATTCAGGTACACGTTACAGTCTGTTTCATTTCCAATATCCATTAGCTAGATGCGACAAGCCAATGCAGCGTAATTACTATCGCATGAACAATTATGCAATATAATTTAAACCCATAAATTTACACAACAATACTTTCTCTTTTACTCCTGCACACGGTGTCTACATCTCTTTTTATCTACTTTCCTATCGCAGGTATGCTGGATTTCTTCAGAAATAAGCAGCACTTCTGTACGTATTTTCCTGTTCTTTTCACCTTGTCTTTTTATCTATATGTGTGTACATAAATGGTTAAACAAATAAATAGAAACACTAATAAATTAAAAATACTAAACTTTTTAATTCACATTAGCCCATATTATTTGCAGAATAACTCACGAATTTAGGACGCTGCATCTGAATGCAAACGCTTCTTGTAACAGGATGCGATATCCTTTGTATGTGAATATGAAATGCATTTAGTCTCGCGTTACCTTCGTCCTCTAATGAGGTCTCATATAAATGGTACTTCATTTGGATGCACGCACCTCTCATGCATTTTATTATCTGTTTATACTAAGCAATTAGTATCTCTCACGTTCCTACACTAATAATTACAATATTAGTGTAGGAACTAAACTAAATATTTATTGTGTCTTGCTTTAATTAAGCTTGAGAGTCGATTGTGACTGAGAATTATTATTCTTTGTTTTTAGTTTGATTTATGTTATTTTTGTTGTAGCTATTATTTTGCAGAGTTCCTCACGATATAGTGAAAACTCAATATGTATTTGATAAACTCGATTTTAGTTAGGTAAAATACGAGTTACTTGCTTTGCTGAGCCTGTCATTTTGGATAGCTCATAAAGTTGGCACTTTTCAGTTAATAATACTCACTAACGTCTCTAGGTTACGAAATAGCTCCACACTCAAGACTCAAGCAGTACTTTAAACTAATTTAAAGCCATTTTATTGGAAAATAGTTTTAAGTAATGCTTGAGTCTTGAGTGAGGTTCTGACTTACGGGCGTTAATTAAGTCTTAATCTGTAGATTTTTGTTCCTTTTCTCTGCATCGAACAAAAAGTTTTCGTGGCTGTTGGAGGACAAATATCTACGCGCAAAGTAAAACATGCAAAACACTTTGCTCATGAGTACATGCAACGGTAGGTACAGTATTGGGGTATTTAAAATTAATTTATACTAGGTTAACCCGTCAAGCTCCGCGCGTATCCTAGGTAATACGATGCAATAGAAAATAAATTGTGTCTCATAGCGGAGCTTGAGAGGTCACACATTGGACCTTTGACCTTCAATATCTCCGTAACCAGGTTTCCTAGTATCTCTAGTATGGTCCCGCACAAAAAATTAAATCATTGGGAGAGTACGTAAAAGTGAGTTTCGTCTTTTTTTTTTTAAGCTTCATTAAGCTTTTTTTACACATATAATTCTTCATGTCTGTATTCTCCGGTTAAATTATAGTACGTAGTAGAGGTGAACTTATGTATATCCACATTTCACCAATTAAGTACCTCCGTTGTTCTACAAGTGATATAAATTAGTTAACTGAATCAGCAAAGAGTTTGTTGATAGAACGCAGTGCTGCCGCGAACGAGCAATTAGCGGCAAACCTTTGTTTTGTTGCACTAACACAACACGCCTCCCGAAGCTGTTAAATGAAAATGGTCGTTACACAACACGGCATAATGTAGCACTTATTTACTTTACCAATGGATGCATTGTTAATACTACAAACACGCTAATCGGGTTAGGCGACGCTTCTAATGAATTATTCTAATAGCTTTAATTATGGATGGGAGGGAAGAGGGGTGGGAGCCGGGAATGGAAGTCTTGATATAATTAAATAAAACAAATCCAAGTTTTACATCTATAGTTGCCTATACTTAATATTATAAATTCGAAAGTAACTCTGTCTGTCTGTTTGTATGTTACCTTTTCACGCCTAAACCACTGAACGGATTTCGATAAAATTTGGCAGAGGAATAGATTGCATCCCGGGGAAGGAGATAAGATAGTTTTTATCCCGATATTCTTACGGGATCGACACTTATGCGGGTGAAACCGCGGGACGCTGCTAGTATCAAATAAAACAAAGGCTTTAATAAAATCAAAGCTGGTGTAATAGAATTTAAATAAAAACAATAGGTAGATGTCTTATTTATTTAAATTGACAAAAATGAAACAGTTTTATCTCTTAATTGTATTGACTAAAGTTTATAACATAACTTTCCAATAATTAGGTACATATTATACCTTTCAGTACAAGATATTTAACTAATGCATAACATGAAACTAGATCGTCAAGTCTTTTACTATGAGGTCATCATCATCATCATCACTTCAGCCGAAAGATGTCCACTGCTGGACATAGGCCTCCCCCAAGCACCTCCTCTTCGACCAGTTCTGTGCTTCTCGCATCCAACAGGTTCCTGCGGCCTTCATAATGTCGTCGGACCACCTTGTGGAAGGCCTTCCAACGCTACGTCTTCCGGTACGCGGTCGCCACTCCAGAACCTTTCGGCCCCATCGGCCATCTGTTCTGCGAGCAATGTGCCCTGCCCACTGCCACTTAAGTTTGGCAATTCTTCTGTCGGTTACCTTGGTTCTCCTGCAGATCTCCTCATTCCTGATTCGATTACGCAGGGAAACTCCATTGCCCTTTGGGTGACTTTTGGCCTTCTTATAAGGCCCATTGTGAGCGACCACGTTTCAGTGCCACTGGTCAAAGACTTGAGACACTTTTACTATGAGAAGCTTACTTGAAACTAGAGCGTTAACACTTTTACTACAAGATGAGTTCATAATAAACCGACCGACGGGCAATTTGTTCTTTTACGTGTGGGTGGACGATAAAAGGATGGCGCGCTATCGTCTGTTCGTCACACATATCCAAGAAGTTGAACCTACGACCTACAACTCGTAATTCGCGGCCGTTACCACTGGGCCCTCACTGCTCTCCTACCTAAAGAAAATACTTTTTTCCTACATATTGTTTACTTAGTTTTAAGACTTTGTGAATACCTATGGGTTATATTCATGGTGCGTCAAAATTCGGTAAGATAGTTGATTTTTCGATTAAGAAATCGTTCGAATTTACGTACCGTTAACATCGTGCGTTTGTGCTATTGCCTCTGACTACAAACAAAATAATTTACTTTTTGTTCTTGAAACATCTAGATAAATTAAACCTATAGGACGACATAAAATATTCAGATATCGACGGCGAAGTGCCAATACCTCTTAACTGACATTTTTCGAGAAATTCACTTTTTTATCGTTTTGGCCACTTTTTTTCGTGTTATTCGCATGTTTTCTCCTAAGTATGTTTTTAGTTGCAACAGCATTAAATTAAAATATGGAAGTACCTGTCAACTAAACCAACGCGAAGTGTCTATTTTTGAACGTTTTTTTTTTCATTTTGTGTAAATTATTGACTTTGTCAGTTAGGTGTTATTGGCACTTCGCCGTCGATATGTAATAATATATTCTCATCCATACTATAATTCCCACATTGAAATCTATGCAGAACATGCTTAACCGCGAGTATTTGGAAGCTATTGCAATACACGATTCCTTCTTCGGACGGTGCAAGTACCACTAATTTGGCGGCGAAGTTGAAAAGGCCGGTGTCGAGGCCGAACTGGGTGCCAAAAGCTATACGGGCCAGGCTCTCGTCTTGCCAGCAACCAAAACGATTCTCTGCAATGGCAATACATTATGATAATGTGGTGCTGTTTTAGTTTTTAAAATCGTGGGGCATTAAGGTTGATGGTTTTGTAGAATGAGGATGCTTCAAAGTTCTTTAAAATCAGAACATCACGGCTGTTTTTGGATCCTTAGAGACAAGATGAGAGCTTAGAGAGTCAACCTACCATTGCCTTGTCTTAAAAACAAGACGTTCTTTCTTTTACTAGTGCTTTTGCCATCAGCATGACATAGTTGGAATCTAAACATAAAGTAATTTTATAGTTCTAAAGAATACTTCGCTTAGCCCAGGAATAATTTGTTAATATCAAAACCTATTCCAGCAAAAACTTATTTAAAAAAAACTCACCTCGATAAAGCAACGGCATAACTTTCCTAAACAAATGCATTCTTCTGGCAGTCTTCTCATACCTCGTTATAGCTATCACATGACAGGGTGGTGAAGTGCACGACAGGATTTTGGCAGAAGCACCCGTTGTCGTGAATACTATGATAGCGCTTGCTTCACTTTGTAACGCTGCGAGAGAAGCTGCTAAAGCAGCGGCGTATGGCTGGAGGACTGGGATCTTAATCTGTACGTAATTATGAACATTGTATTCCGTTGGTTTAGCCGTGTGACACAATTTTAAACCTGATTGTTCAAATACTGTGTTGTATTGTTCCACGGTATACTTTTCGCCTTTTCAGATATTTTGCAAAAAAGCCTACATACAATTCATATTCAGCACTATTTTATAAAATAATGAAACAAATTCAGTCTACAATCGTCCCACTGCTGGATCACAGGCTTCCTATCTGTAGAAGGAAGTGGATTGTTATCCACTTGGCTCTAACTGGCTGGCCCACTTAGAGTTGAGGGATTATAATTGTAGACTGCTGCAAAAATCCTTATCTAATACTACAAGCTCTTGGCATGATTGTCAATTATATTATATTGTATTACAAAAACCTTTACCGATAAACTCAGTTTAAAATAATCTGAAGCAGCAACGTAATCTTTTTCTAGTATTTCTGTAGCTCTAATGAGAGCTTGAATGAATTCGATGGGAGGTTTTCCTTGTCGATCATCCTTCAAGAAAATGCCATCCAATCTGTTCTTAACCAAATCATGAACTTGTATTAACAACTGACGATCATTTGTAATTTCTTCATAATAATTGTCTACTAACGTCGAGTTCATGAAGAATACAGGTTTACGTGCCTGAAATGAATAGTAGGTTATTAGAACATAAAATTATTTTCTACTAGCAGTGCCCTGCGGTTTCACCCGCATAAGTGTCGATCCCGTGGGAATATCGGGATAAAAACTATCCTATGTCCTTTCCCGGGACTCAAACTATCATTATCCAAATTTCATCTAAATCGGTTCAGCGGTTTAAGCATGAAGAGGTAACAGACAGACAGATAGACACACTTTCGCATTTACAATAATAATATAAGTATGGATTGGCGTAATCTAGATTTTTTTTTGCCTATTGTGGTATAGTAATTTTATCGTAGAGTGCATCGTCTCCACATATACTTAATTATAATATAATTAATGTATACAAAACATTGTAAAACATTTTTAAAAGAGATAAAGTGGAGTTTCTTGCACATTCTTCTCCATACGAAACTAGAATCAACTCTATATCTTTTAAAAGTGAAGTGAGCGTTCAAAAGTGTCTTTTGTGTGCCTATTTGAAATAAATTATTTGACTTCGACTTTGATACGCCGATCATAGTTTAATATCTCCAGTGTACAACAATTGAGGTACAATCATAAAATATTTTTGTTCAAAATTCAATTCATTTAGTTATCTTTCTGCAAGATAACCTTTCAAGGAAATTATAACTTATTTATTGAAAACGTACATAATTGTAATTGTTCTATCTAAATTGTTAATATAATACAAATGTTAAAATAAAATAGGTACAAGAAGCAATTAAGTAAGCTTGCTTCGTTAACAATATATTTAGGAGATAGTCTCCAAACTTGCCAGCCATTGTTTTTGTTAGGCCCAAATTAACACCCAGGTCAACATTCCTAAAACTTAGAACAACTTATGAAGCAAGGTTGTGAATTTAATAATGTACCTACTTGAATGATGTAACAATTTGTACTCTTGTGTATTGTGTTGTAATGACTATTTTTTAAAAGTAGATACTTAGGGCGGGTTGTTTCACGTCCATTTGACGCACGCGTATACGTCAAAAATGGCGCAAACTAACGTCAAACCAAAAAAAAGCGTTGTTTCAAATTACAATTACAAAATTATGGGCTTGACTTAGACAAATAATTACGATTACGTAGTCGTTATTATTTGACGTACGTATGTTATGTTAACCAACCGTTTGAAAAAACCCGGCCCTTTACATTTTTATGTAGACGGAGCAATTTTTTGTTAGGCAAGTATTCAATTTGCCTAACAATCTTACTTAAATTCTCCGTATATTCAAATCATAACTGTCATTCTTTGACAGTTCAAATACGAAAAAAATTCCCTGACTATGCAGCCATGAGCATAAATATCTTACAGTTACGCAAAATCAAAAGCGTTTTTATCATGAAATAAAAATTCCAACCTTGAGAAAAGACCTATTTTATAATAGTATGGTTTCTTTAATAGTATGTCCGTAAACCATACAATGTCTATCTTAAGAAAATCACTTTTGAATCTTGCGTAAGTGTAAGGTGATAGTCCCATTGGTCTCATGGTAGCAAGCACGACTGCTGAGCGTGGGAGGTTAGGACTCCCGGGCCTGGTAAAAGTGTTAGTGGGTTTTTCCATTGGGAATTACTTAAGTCCGGAGTTTGGAAGTTGGCGGCTTGATACCCCCGTGCCTCGGAAAGCACGTTAGGCCGTTGGTCTTGCGCCTGATCTATCTCCGGTCGTGTCGAATTGCCGTCCCATCGGACTATGAGAGTGAGGGAAGGGAGAGTGCACCTGTGTCTGTACACACACTTATGCACTATAATATCTCCCGTGCCGAAGCCTAGTCTCCGCTGAGTCACTATGGCCGAAATTTGTTCTGTAGGACTTTTATTTATTTATTAAGTGTAAAGTATAAATGCTCGTGTCTGTACCAATACTTAAAAAATCAAATGAATAGTAAATACATACATAGCGTCTACTTACCTACTAGCATCACGAAGACTAACTACATATTATCAAAATAACATAATATTCACCTCCCTGCATCTTCGCAATACCTCGTCAAAGTTACCAAAAATATCGCACAACGTTGGATCAAACACAATGCCAGCTGAAATCTAATAAAATGAAAATTCTCATTTAACAATGAATGATTTGTTTCCTTAATAAAATTTGATATCTTATTAACCTTAATTATTTCATAAAAGTCCTCAATCTCAACCGTTGAAGGCCAGAATAAAATTGGAATGGAAGCTATTTTCTTATTTAGCTTCTTGAATTCTCGCAGTTGGTTGATGGACAATAAATCCTTTAAAATTATAATATCAATCTGGAACAAAGTTTTTAATTAGTTACCTAAAATAATAACTTCCTTCAGAAAGATTCTTAGAAGCGAAAAAATTTGATTAAAACTCAGCATTTATTTCAATTAAACCATTTACACTTGAATTGTCTAAATTAAATTCTCGGTCAGTTAGTCATATCAAATATCATTGAGTGAGACCAAGTGCCATGTGCATTAGTGTCTAGATACCCAAGCCAGGTTGGCATTATTCTTATCTCATCCGCGTAGCCTTTTCCCAACTAGATTCGGCTAGGGTATCTAGGGTCAGCTTTCAGTCTAACCGGATGCAGCCGAATGAAGCGACTATCTATCTGACCTCCACAACTCAGTTACTGGGTAATACGATACACCTTGGTGAGACTGGTTGTCAGACTTTCGGGCTTCTGACGATCCGTAATGACTGCCAAAGATCCACGAATGAAAGCCGGAACCAACGGCTTAACGTGCTTTCTGAGGCACGGAGGGGTCTTGATATGTAAAGATGTCCACCCATCCAAGATCCAACCGGGGCAAGCGTAGCTTAACCTGATCGATCTACCCGTGCGGCTGTTATTAATTAGCCACAAGCTTAGACTAGGCATTATTTTTATCTACATATGTATATTTAAAAGGGAGACTTTGAAAACTGCAAAACTACAATGACATTTTGAGATGCCTGTTGGTATGTAATAGGTACAGACGCCAGCATATCAAGCTAACCGAAACTTTTCCCAATCAATTTTCCCAATCAACTTTGAACCTTATGCTTTAGCGATAAAGTTGAAAATCTATTAAAGCAATTTGACAGATAGTAGTAGCTTGATGTGCTGGCGTCTATACCTAATACAATTTCTGTTTACTTACCCTATCATCGACTTCAATAGGATCATTAGCAGACATAGTGACGGACATGCCAACAGGAGCATAGTAAGCAGTTGGAATCATTTCAGGCATATTAGCTGAAAACTCCATAGCATCTTTGATAATATGAAAGAATTCAGCGTCATGTTGTGTCATGTCGATGTTGAAGATGTTGACTCCAACGTTGGTGAGGGAGCGGATGTCATAGCCATCGTAATTCTCATCTGAAAAGACAGGGTAACATTAGATAGGTAAAGAATAATATCTGGGGCCGTATTATAACATGTTATAGTCCTCACTAATCCGTGTCTCGGGAAGCACGTTAAGTTGCTGGTCCTGCACCATGATCTGAAGGTTCAGACAGCAACAAACCAGCAAACCAGCGGCAGACAGCATTTGTCTGGCATTAATGCTAAAATTAACCTTTTTGGCGCAGCCGTGAGGCACACACTGTTGTTGTTTGAAACATTATTTTAATTTTGTCAATTTTGTATTTTGTGTTTCACGAACTTTGTCCAAAAAAACTTTATTCTTTCTTTCTTTCTTTTATCTCTTTCGGATTCGTCGGATTGCCATCCCATCAGACTACGAGAGTGCACCTGTGTCTGCGCACACACTTGTGCACTAGGTATAACAATATATCCCGCGTCGAAGGCTCTGTTGAGATTGGTCGCCATGATGGCTCAAAGTCGACCTGGAAGACTTTAATCCAGAAAAAGGGAGAGAGGGATATAATGTAAGCAGGACGAATACCACCTTTTCCGTGTGAAGGTGCCCGCAGGCGCGACGTGACAGGCGTTACAACCCTAGTAGAACAATTTCCGTGACATTATCATAGAAATAGTAAGGCCGTAAGCACACGGCGTATTTTAAACGCGTTTTAGGAACGCGCGTTTTCGGCGCCATAGATGCTGATTGTTTTGTGTTCGAATCTCGTTTGAAGCGCATATACGCGAGTCATCTGCGCGTCGCCTGCGCGTTTAAAATACGCCGTGTGCTTACAGCCTAATACTTTTTATGCGTCATGTTTGCCGCAAATAAATGTATTTTCTTTCTTTCTTTCTACTAGAGGCGCGTCGCACTGTTGCGTCGCGCCTGTCTGCCCACCTTGATGCCTATATTATTTCTTAATGCTTGAAGTTTAAATGATGGTTAACTAAACATAAATATGTTTGCAGATGTTTTTGATAGTGTCAATGTTTTTGCTTAATTTATTCATACATTACATGTAACGTTAATAAAAATCAAATAGCGTATGTAGCTAATCTACCAAACTAACTTTTTAAATTAAAATACGGTCTACTTAATGAACTTACAAGTTTTTAATTACTTACGGCAGTCGTACATAATGCTATTCGTTTGGAAAACTATATCTCTTTCAGTTTTCAAACCAAAGTGTACCTGGAAATTAAACCATACAATTTACAGTAATGTGTGGTCGTTAGCAAAGGACGCGACCCATTTCTTAATCTAGGCATATATAATGGCTACGTTCTGACTGAAATACTTAAATCTGCGGGAAACTCTGGTAAAACCTAATAATCATCATTAGTTTATCAACATATAAAAAAAGAAGGAAGAATGAAATTACGTTTATTTGCGGTAAACATGACGCAGGGAAAGAACACAAACGCAAGAAAAATCAAATCATACTTTTTTTTTAGGATGGGAAATCATCAAAGGACCTATCCCGCTCTGGGTGGAGCGGAAGGAAGTGTCAGACTCTTACTGACTAAAACCCACCCGTGTTCCTTCCTTAACCCTTTATGTTCCGGGCCAGCGGTAACCCTTTCGGACAATCCCGCTGACCCGGCAGGATTCGGCCCTGACGGGCCCCTTCGAATGAAATAGTGATTTTTAACATACACATTACAGCATTGCCAAGAAGACAGCATCAAGTATAATCAAATCATACTTGATGCTGTCGTCTTGGCAATGCTGTATTGTGTATGTTAAAAATCACTAAACTTCGCAAAGGAACTGCCGGGCAATTCTCGTGTCTGGTCTCAGTCTCAATCTGTCAAAAATACCTTTAATTTCCTTACATTTTTGACAAGTTTTTGACATTAATTGTCGCTGAGATAAGATTGCGACTAGATTTTGAACGTTTTAATTACGCCAATCGGCCTTCTGTTGACTAAACTGCACTGGATTTTCAAGTATAAAATAATGATTCAGTAAACTGCAGCAAAAGCATTGAACGTCTTTCTATTTCTTAGCCTAACGATCGGTACGGAACTAAATTGGTTTCATAATTATAACCTACATCAATGTTCCAATTTTTAAAGCCACACAGACCTGTGTTAGTAAGTAGTCACTTTATTCTGCTAATAACACTATTATTGGTACTCACACCCTCCCTGCGTCGACTTGGGTTATAATGCATCCACCAAACCATTTTGGAAATGATTTACTATTTTTCTAATATTCTTATTTGCTCCTCAAATTGACTCAAACGCCATGACCGTACAGATTTTATTCTAAGAGAGTTTAAATGTTATGTGGCTACACTTTTGACTAACGAGGTTTTGTAAAAATCTTACTGAATAAAGTCATGCGGTAACTGCAGTGTGTGGAATCCACGCCTTTGTGTAACGCCTTGTTCAACGTTTTTATCTCTATATCTTTCTCTCTCACTCCCATAGTTCCAAATATTTAATGTTTGATTTAAATACAGAAGCTTGTTTTCACAGCAATTCACGATAGAATTGCGGGTACAATCCCATCCAAAATCTGACCACCGCATTAAATTTTCAGTGTTCAACCATAAGCGTCACCTGAAATAAAATTACCGCATATACCAATTTGCCCTCATAACCAATTATGGCGTACCAATTCTCGGTAAATTTCAAAGAAAGATATTTTATGAGTTAAAATGTGGCTACATCCATCGTGTATGGGAGAGCACTTGAATTTATGCGCGTAATTAAGTGGAGTTTGCGATGGGGCCCGAGCGCGGCACTTTCCAGCAGTAAATGGAATTTACGTACGCCTCCTTTCGAACGTATCTTGAGTTTTTGGTTTAAAAATGAAAAGGGAGCGTGCAGTTGTTTACAAACATAAAGGATTTCAAGTAGTGAGCTTTCTGCTGCGTTGCTGATGAACATTGCCTGGCAAGTAAATGTCCACTGCTGGAGACTGATGGCACGCAAATTTGTATGCCATATAGATGGCATTACGGCTACGATAAAGAGGAGTATTCCAACATAAATAAGGTTCACTGTCCAAAGTGATGAAAATACACCTATTTTCATCACTTTGGACAGTGAACCTTATTTAAGTTGGAATACTCCAAATAAAATAAAATAATTGATAGTTGGATTGGAAGGTCACCCACCGGTGACCTTCCAACTATCGATTATTTTATTTTATTTATGTATTATATTTTAGAGCCGTTTGATTGCAAATGTGTAATTTTAAGTTTGTATTGATATAAATTCCATTTTCTACTTAACAGTATAAATATTTTTAGTTCTCGACATTTTTAACAGGTTACCGTTTTATTATTTATACATACCATTTAAAATGGATGACTGAATTGATTATTTTTATCGTAGAAACTTAGGACCAAGTTCGCCCAACCTTTATTTTTTTAATGATGTTCCGTTCATATACACGCTGCAGCTTATGCATTGTTTCAAGAAAGAGGCTTTTACTCTCTTACCTTGAGAGAAAAGGGTGGACCAAGGCTGCAGAATGCGCTCTATTGCATTAATGTTCAGTTTTGAAAAATAAACCTTCCATTAAACACCTTGAACTTGAACTATGTCTATTCGGTATTATTTAACTAAAGCAAAAGATTTAAAGTGGTGAAAACACAGTTTTTCAGGCGTCAGTCGGAATATTTTCATTAAATTTTCAAATCAATTACAATCGTTATATTGATCATAGACAGATCTTTAAATATAACACATTGACTAGGATTAACAAACTGATTTATTTTGCTGAACATTTTCATTAGATTTTCTGCCATTTCAACTAAGCTATAGAATCTGAGCCCGCATGTAAATAGGCTTGAGAAAAACTTTGGTCAAAGGATCGTTTAGGAAAAGCGGGGAAAGCTAATTTGTGGACATAACCCTTATGCTCCAACTTCAAGTGAGCATCCGAAATTATATTCCAATTAACTTAAGATCTGTTACACTGAATTAACCCAACAATCCAAACCAATTAATTTTAATTGAATAATTCTGGAGGTTGCTAGTTTCAATTATTTCATTATCTTCATTTACTTAAGTACCTACTGTTATTTTAAGCAGAGATGCTATTACGTCAGGCTACCTTAATAAAGCCTCTAAGGGAACCTCATTTGGCTCTATTAACTTTTAGCAAAAAGTGCTTTTAAAGATGAAAGAACAGACAGACCCGATTACCATTGAAAACTTCATTTTCTAATCTTTGATCTTAAATTCGATTTAAGGTATCCTTGATACATTTAAAGATACATCCAATTTTTACTAGCTATCTTTCCGTACTCACCAATAACGAAGTTAATTGTAAAACTTTTCTAACATTGCTGAGATGGTGATTTTTGACTCAATATCATTAAAGTTATATGATTTAGATTTACTCGTAAGAAAAGAATGAGTAAATCTAAAGAAAATACTCTAAAGTCCTTATTAGTCATTTCTAACAAACAAACCATTCCTCAACAAAATAAAGATCAAAGGTATGACTTACACGCGTCCATTGTGTCTCCGTCATCACGTTTCATATTACATAAGAACAGTGCAGCAAACTGTTTTAATGAAGTGAAATATTCATCAGCAACCGTCTGGAGACCTGGCTACCACCCCAAAAACGTACCACCTAACTGCCTTATTATGATTTTTTAACGTACGCCATGTGGAATACGAGATTTACGATTTGGTTTTTTTTTTTGTGGTCTCAAATCAAGACATTAAGAACTACGTAGGTTAATTAAATCAACTAGGTACCACGGTTTTATGGCGTCAGGATATTTAATTATTTATATATACTTTATTGTACACCAGAATGTATACATAACAAAAAAAAAATACATTTAACACTACAAAACATACAATGGGCGACCTTACAGCTATCTGCGATCTCTTCCAGGCAACCTTAGACCATTGCAGTCATCATTCCACTGTCCATACAGTAATTGCATGAACATAAAACGTGGGGTAGTCATTATCTCTAAAATAATTTTAAAATGGAACACAATTTGTATCATATTGTCTGCTGGTTATATTAACCGGTACCCGGTGGTGAAAAAGGCCACTAGAGTTGAAACCAAAATAATTTGACGTATATTTGGTATACCCGGGCTCCATTAATGAACCATCATTATGACTCGCCACAGAAAGCTGATGAGCCAGACTCTTTGCCATAATCAAAGCTCGGTGCAATGAGTGATTAGTGATCACAGTACCTACGTTGTTATTAGTTGACATGAGGCAGCAGCAATTTCGATCGTGTGTTCGTTAGCAAGCATTTGACTAATTCCTTTACTCAGTGCGAGTGAATATTATTGTACATACAGGCGAGGTTTCTTTGTAAGTACGGTAAAGCGGGAGAGACACTCCAACACCACTTTTTTTTCAAAATTAAATCATACCAAAGTAATCATAATAAAGAATATCATAATATCTTATTCTATCTACATACTTTTATCAATATTTAACACAGCTTCATCTCGAACGTTTACCTCACCACTTTGTAGGTACGATAATGTTACGAGCTTGGGGTTCGTGACAGTAAATACTGCCGATTTAATAACCACAAAATTACACTTTAATCAACACCACTAATAACAATTTAAACATACTAATTATGAAACACAATTTCACTACTGGTCACTCTTAGTCGCACTTGAATATCGCTTCGATGTACTCGCTTGTATCGCTTTTTCAAAAATATGTGTCTCGCGGCTCACACCGGCCTTATATAGTGCCACAGAGCTACTATATAAACATCTAGAACGTTCGAGATCATACCGGTCCCGACTGACCCGATGACGATAGTTCTCGGAATTTCTAGTACCTTGACCCTACTAGTTCTGCTATCCGATACTAGATGGCGCTAGTGGTAACTAATGTCACCATGTACCAGGCATCAATGGTGGCGCGCAACAATAATATACTTGATTTAAATCTTACTCACACTGTGGTGAAAAAATTTGTCAGTCTGCGACGTATTAACTATTAACGTCCTATCAACGCATTTCCCTTGAGTACCTAAAACAAACTTCTTTTTTCATACTTCGACAAACTTATTTTTTCATACTTCATCAAAAAACTAGCAATTATAGTAATGCACCTGTTTTCGCGAAATAAAACTAAGGTAAACAGAATAAGCCGACGACGGTCCCACGTCGTTGAATTTTTGAGGGCTTCGTGTGAGACCGGCGCATATTTCGGATGAAAATCTGATGCGGTGTCGTATGAAAAAAGAAAACTCGTTTGCATACAGTTCGACATACGAGTGAAGCGACGTGTTTATGTTGAGACGTCTCGAATTATGATTGCATTTAAAATATGGGATGAGAATGCGAGAGTGTTTTGTTAACTTTGAATTTGTACGATGAGCAGCTATGTACTCCGAGAAATGTTAATAGCCTGAAGACTTTGTACGCTATAATTTTACATCGTTAAGGGTGTTGCAAGGGTAGATTGTCTGCGCTTGCTGAATTGTATTAGATAATATTTAAATGTGAATTGATTTTATTTTAGAGTGGCGTAAATGAATAACCGGCCTAACCCGGTCATTCAGCCCCTGTACCAGCTTACTGACTCATCATTCAGGACGTCCACTGCTGGACATAGGCCTACAAACAAGCACCTACACTTCGACCGGCTCTGTGTTTCTCGCATCCAACGAGTTCCTGCGGCATAGTAATTCAGTACATGATTCTCCTGCGTTGAAATTTTTCGTCACTTATTCTATAAGTATATGCTGTTCATTTTCTATACATTTTGATCGCGTAGGTCGCACACTTTTCTATGAAATAGCAGTTTTTGAAGTGAAAACTTCTTTAGGCGTGTTGGGCATTTTTTGAGATGGGAAAAAACCATTGAACTCGCGCCACTGTTACCGTAAGCGACACCGCGAGTGTTTAGTTTATAAGACGATTCAAAAAATACCCGCTTCGTATGTGTTCGGCTGTCCCCGGGATGGTAATGTAATGTATATCCAATATGTCAGTGAGTGATGGCAAAGTATTCTGTTTGTCTTTTGTTTTCATTTCTATCGGCACTCCCGGAGTGCCACTGTTTTTTTGTCTAGAATCATGTGCTGAATACATAGTTACAGTTTGCGTGTCGACATCCTTGCCACCTAGTATACTAGCTGCAAGAAGAGAATAGCACTGCAGTGAAGGGATAAAGAAGATAATCAACAAAATATTACTAGCAGTGACCCCATTTTTCTTCCACGACTTGCAAGATTTAAACATACATGCAAGTTTATATGATTGGAAAAGCAGTGAAAGCATAAGTCGAGAACTTGGTATAGATTGCATTTCAAGTATTCATTGCTCTGTCGGACACTGTAAAACTGCAGCTCGGAACAAATTCGTGGCGTTGAATTTAAAGTGACAAAGATATATCTCTTTCTCCGTCTAGTACACAAACTGCTAGACTTGGTACAAAAATTTAAAGAAAAATGAAAAAGCGAAATTGTCCTTGCTTAAAATTAAGTTTTGCTACGTGTTGCCTGAAATCTTATTAAAAGTAACAGTATTCCATAGTATTTTCACCACTTTATTATAGATATTCATAGCAATACTTTTTTAAACTTATTTTTTTTAGAGAAAATTGCAGTAAGTTTCACTATAAGTATTATTTTTTTCTAGTTAGCCTAGTAATCCCGGAATTATATTCGGACACCGTAATCACTCATATGCTAAAAATAAATTAATCCTCATAAGTAGGTACTCATCACATCAATGTGTTCAATCAACCAGTACCTATCACGGACTTTAACTCACTCTGTATAATTTTTTGAACTCACTCGAAATTAACTCACTAAATGACCTTCCTGAAAATATTCATCAAAGTCCCACCAATTATATTCATCCTGCCGTAAAAACGACCACAAAGTTAGAATGCTCGTAACTTTTACCTTACGTCAAGTTATAACAAACTTTTAATCTCTTACGTTATCCCGTCAACGACGCACGCACAGAATATAAAGTTACAGAAGGTTAACTACATACAACAAGTGAATACGCACACACACACAGACACGTGTCTACTTACAGCGAGTGCGAGCGCTCTCGCGACTGTCATTCATATGAGATGGTTTGAGATCGCCGTATGTACGCGCGTCTATGCGTGCGTGTACCTTCTTTCGCCTAGCTAGTCTTCTGTATCACTTTATTGTGACACAGACATCTACTCGGCTAGTAATTGTATCACGTATAAGCACTTTAAATTTTTTGATTACACACCCTGTTTGTACGTCTGCGCGTCGAAACGCGGTTTGTCGAGATAATGAAATTAATGTACTTGTGTTGGGAATATCATTTGAGGTAGATAGAGTTTATATATATTTTTAATAGTGCATTATTTTATGATTGGCTGTAAGTTTTTATGTTCTTCGTCTTCTTTTCGTGTCGATGGTACTTTGTTTTTATATTGTTTGAGGTTCTCATTCGGTCTTCTATAGTGGGGTTTTCAAGTGGGACATGGTCTGGGCCTCAATTCTGTATGGTAATTATTATTCCCCGCTTTATATCGTGTAAGCCACACCACGTACGGTTGTCAAGCGTAGTAATTTTGACAGTTCAAACCACGCCTACTTAGCGTTCATTTGGCGCGGTTTCATTCATTGGGTCTGGCTGTTTGTGTATGTGAATTTAAATGTTTGTAAACGCACCCACGATACAGGAGTAATTCCTAGTGTGGGGCAAAGTTTAAAAAAAAAATATTGTGTCATAGAGAATACGTTATTAGCAGATGTCGTCATTAGCTACGCAATTGACGTGGTTTTGAAGTAAGGAATCATTCAGTGGTCATAGTGAATTAGAGCCCTGATCAGAAGCACCGCACCCGCACTGCGTGTTAGGTGGGTCAGTATTAATTATATGGCATTTTTCTTAGCACGGTAGGGTGAGTTTTTAACAAATCAACTGGCTCCCCGAAACCATGTTTACTTGTAAGAGTTTTGACTACATAACTAACAATACGCAAAATACCCGCTTAGACTTAGAGCTGCGGGCACCAGCCTGGTTTAATTCAAAAACTCCTAACAAATTTTCTGAATAGGTATGTAAAATCTACAGTTACATACACACGACTAACAATGGATAATCGCACTGCCCCAACACTATTATTTAAAATAGTCTATTGGTTACACCAGTGACACATCAAAACATCAATACAGGATTCTTATCCAAACTTAACAGAGGTAAGAGCCCCTACAAGATTACTTATTAAGTAGATTACCGGGCACGGCGAGTCGGCCCCGACTGCGGAACCCATTCAGGGCTCGTAGACGGGCGATGAATTTTTGAGAGGCCTTCACAACGTGTGTGAGACTGGCGACTGAAAGCTTTTTTCAGAAAAGGAATCGGCGTCGCAGATAATGAGAGAGACAGACTTCTACTCAAAAGAGTGAAGAGTACTGTATTGGAATGTTTTTGGCGTTACACGATTATGTTTAGCCGGGGTCGGCTTTGTTTTAAATTTCGTTTGTGTTTGTGGTGCAATGTAGGAATGACATGTAGTCCACAAGCGGAATTTAAACAAAGGGTGGAGGTTGTTTTTTCGTTTTTGAGGTGTACAAGACCTCTATTCTGTTGTACAACAGCATATCTTGAAGCTACCGAAATAATACGATCAGTGTTGGATATAGAAGATAAAAAATATTTGTTTATCATTTATGTAGGATAAATTCAAAGAATGGCATAAATTTTTTCCACTGCTGGGACTCAGGCCTCTGTGAGAGGGAGAGGGTCGTGATGCACTACGCAGGCCCAATGCGGTTTGGTAGATGTCACATGTCTTTGAATTTTTGGTTCTAGGACATGCCGGTTTCCTTACGATGTTTTCCTTCACGGTTTTGAGAGCAGTGATGATGAAATAATTTACAGAAAGTAAAGCGCCTATCTAGGTTTGAATCTATGACCGAAGGTAAGTATAAGTATAAGTTGAAGTCGCAGTTACCACTGGGCCACCCCTGCTCCAAAGAATAGACTAGATATTAATTTCAAAACTACAACCTGGTAATGTATAAGGGGATTTTTCAAAGAAGATTTGCATTATTTATTTCCAACGGGTGCAAAGCCGCTAATATTTATTTATTTATCCTCCTTGCTTCTTATCTCTAACGTTTATTTCATTTTAGGTAACATTGTGAGATTTCAGTATTCATTCCAGACTACAGAAACATGTTTTAAATATTTTAAACGGGTCATGTCACGCAGGCTTAGTAAATAATTAAAACATTCTAGTACTTTGAACCTAAAATGTACAGAGTATGTACAGACATGCACATCAAGCTACCCGAAACTGACAAATTTTCCCAATCAAGTTTGAACCTTATGCTTTAGCGATAAAGTTGAAAATCTATTAAATAAATTTGACAGTTTGTAGTAGCTTGATGTGCTGGCGTCTGTACTTATTAATTGTTTACTTTGATAGTTTAAACCAACACCCTAATTGCGTAACACGCTTTCAATCACAATCTGAATCATTTTTAAGGATATTGCTAATCCATTGCTTCATAATATGTAATTAAAATTTTGCACAACAACGTAAATAACGCAATGAATTGAACTCTCATAATGGAAGCTATTGCTACTGTTAGAATGTTAAGCAATTATCCAGCTGAGATATAAGTTCAAGCACATTTAAAAACCACCAGTATATATCTGTCTGTGCGTTCCGGACAGGTACGTGTGGCGACGACGGCAGCCGCCACTGCTAGTGGAACCGCGTGCTCGGACCAACCTTTTAAGGGAGGCGCCCCTGACGCGTGCACTCCGCACGCTCAACCTCATAGCGAGAGGGACTGACTTATTCTGTTGCTCTCTGAGTGAATTCACAAGGAATGCATTATATATAATAAGTTATAGATTTTAGTATGTATAAATTAGGATAAGCGCATTTACCGCATTGGGTTATATCCTGTAATGGTTTATGTAAGTAGAAATAAATAAATAAATAAATAAAAAAAATATATTTCTAGATCATTATTTCATTATACACAATTTCTCAAAAAATATTTAGCTTTCGTCATTTGACAGCCCACGGCAATTTGCCGCATTATAGCCATTTAATCAAACTATCAAAGAATGACAGTTGCGATTTGAATATACGGGCAGTTTAAAAGTTGATAATCAATTTGCTTAACAATTAATATCCTGGACTTAACGAAACATAAAATCATTTCCCGACTGGAAAGTTATCAATGTTTTAGTTCAGTTTAGTGGTAACTGAAACTCCTATATAATAGTCGCTTTAACCGCAGCTGAAACTGTAAACAGAATAATATTAATACCTTTACATCAAAAGTTATAGACAAACAGAAGGCAACGTTTCCTTGATTATAATCCATGTTTGTGTTTATCCGTAAAACCACGGGAAATTAATTACCCGGGCTGGGTGAAATTAACTAGAACGTGAATAATAATCGGTGTGCGACCTTGAGATTGTATGGAAATTTTTACACAGTAGTCCTGTTCGACCAGTAATCATCAATAAAAATGTTATCTTAGCATTACTTAAAACTAGTTTCAACAATGAAATGGTGTTAAAATACATAGTTATCACTGTTGTCAATCAGGAAAAAAAGTTCGGATCGTCACCACTGTTAACGACCGAGGTATTATTACTGATCGGGAATAATCGAAAAGCATTCCCGTTCGTCAACACCGTGGACGAAGAGAACTTGTGTTATCCCGATCGTCAACAGTGTGGACGACAAGTTGTAATTACTCGAGAATATTCGGTTTTAAGTAATGCTTGAGTCTTGAGTGAGGTTCTATAATATCGGCCTTACGTACAAATTGAGAAAAAATATAAGGTCCACTATGCCAGCATAAAAATGTTAATCACCTAACTTACTCGTATGTAACTGCAGCAGTTTGATAAAGTAATTCAATACATGTTCCACTAAAACTATAGTTCTAATATCTTCATTATTTTTCCGACTCTTTATAGCATCCACAATTATGTTTTACGAAGTTAGGTTTAGAGCCGGTTGTTTCAAACGGTTGTTTAACGTGATATACACGTACACGTCAAATAGGTAATAACGATTACATAATCATTATTATTTGATGTAAGTCAAGGCCATAATTTTATGAAACAACGCTTTTTGTGGACGCGTGCGTCCAATGAACGTGAAACAACCCGCTCTTACTTTACCACGCTAAAGAAAAGAAACAAACGAGTCTCGCATTGTCTATTAACCAGGCTTAATTTTAACACTCCAGCAGCTTATTTTATTTACTAATCAGTACCTAACTAGCTTTTGCTCGTTCGCCTGCATGGTGGCTGGAAATTATCTCACGGGAACGTACTACCGGGATAAAAAGTATCAGGTATCCAGGGTGTCCAAGGTAACCAGATCTATATGTGTGCCAAATTTCATCCAAATCGTGTAAAAGTAACCGTAACAGTTATAATATTCTTAAGTATGGATTATTTACGATTATGGATGGCTTAACAACCTCAGTTATCCTTCTTCATTTTATCTCTATTTTGGTTTTTCGACTTCGCCCCTTATCCAACGCCTTTGCAGTTTGCTCAACAAATAATTTTAATGATAAGTATTTACTTAGGAACATAAAAATCATTTCCATTAATACGCCAACGTAAACAAAATAAAATTCTTTCAGAGGCAAAAAGTAATTTTACATTGCTTTGGATTAAAACGTTTCTGTTATTTTACCTGTTTGTATTAATTTTATCGAGTACTTTATTTATTTTATAATTTTTATTTTATTTTCTAAATCCTAATACAAATACGAAAAGGCTTTGCAGATCCACGAAACCATTACAAATCAATAGCAGCCATTTTGAAAAAAAAAAACAAAATGGCGGACAGGTAGTAGATAGGCTCTATATAAAAATCTTGAATCGCCTTTTACGTTATAGATTTCGAATTTATGAAACAAGTCCTAAATATCGTGTCCTATATTTGAATAGTGTGATCAAGGGTTTTAAAACTCATACAGTGGAAATAACGTAACCGCTTACCTAAAAAAATCGAATTTCAACCAAATAACAATAAAAGTCGACAATCATTTTCAACAGGCAGACACTTCCTTTCAACATTATCCCTTAAATACACACCAATGAGTAAATACTTTCCTACATCAATGGAACCGACAGTGGTTGACATCTATTGACCCTCAGCCCATTCATCACACCGCCATCTGTGGGGACAATCGGGGCAAAAACAAAGGGGCAATGCCAATCACGTCACGCTTGCTAAATAATCATCAGAGACCGCAGGGACTCAGAAATAAGTAGGTATCTGTCGTGAACACTCGTAGATAGTGATGTCGATAAAGGACCGACGGAAAAAAATTGGGAAAAGTATTGAAACAGGAAATATTTAAAAGTTTAGTAAGAATAGGCTATCTATGTCGGTTTTTATAATTTACAAGCTTCTGCCCGCGACTTCGCCTGCGTGTAATTTCTTGTCCTCTTTCCTCCGTCCCATACCATCGTATGACATCGTCTGCCCGCGCTATTACTTTGTTTTCGCTTACCGTTCTTTCTTACTTGTTTCTTTTTGCTCGGCTCCTAAGAGTACTATCGTCATGTTAATAGCTTCCTCAATAACTGGGCTATTAAATGAAAAATAATTTTTCGTTCCAACAAACAAACTCTTCAGTTTTATTATTAACTAGCGACCCGCCCCGGCTTCGCACGGAAACATTATTATTATTATACATATAAACCTTCCTCTTGAATCACTCTATCTATTAAAAAAAACCGCATCAAAATCCGTTGCGTAGTTTCAAAGATTTAAGCATACAAAGGGACAAAGGGACATAGGGACAGATAAAGCGACTTTGTTTTATACTATGTAGTGATATAGATTTTAAAATTATTGTAGAATTCCTTTTCCATTTCCCAAAACAAATATTTCATATTTACTATTTTAAAAGGACGGTAAACTAATACCAAGACTAGCAACAAGAGTATCTGTAGTAAAACACTATTATTTACATAATTCTTTGATAACCCCTCATAACTTTCCGTAATAGAACATTCGGTATTAGACAAAGTGGAAGAGCCAAAAATTCCACATTTCCTGTACATGACACGTTCTTCAGCACATTATCTTCCAGCCTTAAGACTTGGAGTAGACACAACATGTCTGAGCATTTGTATGCATGGTGGTGAACTCTTTGCTGACTCGAGGATCCTCGGCGTTATTTTTTCTTTTACATTTTATGCCCTTAACGTTTTGACGCGCACTTTCGACTCTGCATGTATCGTCCTTAACAAGCACGGATTTCTTTTCGAATGAGAAATTCTGCTACGTTCAAGGATTATTTTGTTTTGCTTCTGTTTCTTTGAAATTTAAATAAGATGCTACTAGAGGTTTGTGCGAAAAAGTAGCTGTTTCTAAAGGAACATTTGAGATGTTTTATGTATGTTTACTTAAAAGAGTTTTCTAATGAATTTTCTAATAACTAACATAACAAAAACGGATTTTGGGTCATGCTGCGCATATATATGCCACACAAGTATTCATAGCAGAAGAATAATCAGCCTATAATGTTCTCACTGCTGGGAAACAGGCCTCCTGTCACTGACGGGGAGTGGGCCGCATTCCACCAGTGCGAGTTGGTAGATGTGACATGACGTCTTCAAATTTTTGGCTCTAGGAGATGCCGATTTTCTCACGATTGTTTTCTTCACCGCTTTGAGAGCAGTGGTGATGAAATGAGTATTTCAAGCATTCATAATACTATTTCAAATTGCGAACCTCTAGCTAAGTAACAATCTTTAGTAATGTTTGTCCTATTCATTAATGTAATTAAATAACAAAATTGTGGAACACACGAATACATCGTTATAGAAGGTTGATACGGCAAAATTCAATAAAAAAACAGTAAAACTTATGATCTCCATCTTCTTTCTCATTCCCTCAATGCTGAGGATCGCAACCACATATGATGTTTCTCCAAGTTATAACTAACAACTAGTCTTAACTAACAACTACTCACAACGTCATAGGTTCAGTTATAACAACGAGCACAAACAACTAAACTGAATTAACTTTAAACATTAATATCAACCCTGGTAAAAATATTTCAGCAATCCTGATTAATTTGGCGGAGTAGTAAGTTAGTTTTTGTCACAAATTAAAATTAATATCAGTTTGGGATCGCTGTCAAAGTCTCCACATTAATCATGGTTAAAGTTCGACATGTTATATAGATTTAGCTGAATGGATGAAGCTTTCGATCTTAATTCATACCTAAAGGTGTGTTTAGTAATCACCTAAGGCTCTGTTTGTTCGTTTTTTTTTTTACAATCGAATATTCTGGCTGTATTTGGAATTTCGCTATGTGAAAAATCATTGAAATCATCATGCTATCATAAATGCGTGGTAGTACATTATTTCTACATAGAGTGACTGCCTATCTGATATCCACAAACCAGTTACAAGGTAATACGATACCCCTTGGTAAGACTGGTTCTCAGACTTTCGGACTTCTGACTACCCGAAACGACTGTCAAAGATCCACGAATGACAGCCGGGACCAACGGCCTAACGTGTTTTTTCGAGGCACGGAGCGGTCACGGTATATAAAGATGGTCACCCATCCACAGACCAACCACGGCAAGCGTAGCTTGACTGATCGATCGACCTGTACGGCTGTTATTATTTAGCCACGGGCCCCTCTACTTACTGACTACTAGGAAAATCGTCTTCTTTTACAATGTTTGTAAAAAAAACGCTGTGAATGTGTGCTTGCAGACGAGTAGCGCAGTACATATCACACACACACTTCTGACTTCGCCATTATTTGGACACCCATTCTTAGCATGTTCGTATACTTGGTAACCACAAGTAAAGCGCGTGTCGCTTCGTGATTGAAGTAAATACAGTAATAGTGAAGTTTCTTGCCCATTCCTTTCAATAAGAAACCCTTTTGGAACAACTAGAATTAATTCTATTTTCTTGTTTTTGATATTCGAAAGTGTCTTTTAAAGTGCCTGTTTGAAATAAAGGATTTGACTTTGACTCTATTAGAATTCCAAAAGTAACTAATTCAAAACCCACTTTAAATAATAAATTATTTAAAATTAGTAGACAGTTATTTCGCTTTGAAGTCTGCCACTGAAAAGTCTCTATCACAGTATCTGATAGTTTGTAGTATCTCTTAGGAGAGAATACTTAATTAACTTAAATCAACCTTTAATATTATTTCAAGTGCTGTGCTTACAATTCTAATAACACTGTTTAGATTTATTTACAGCTGGTACCTACAATGTCAATTACTTTGGCGCTAATTTAAGTTACATAAAATTGGATGAGATCTGCGATCACTTTTACCTTCTAATAGAGGTCGAAAAACTTTGGATACAAATTTATTTGAAATTTGTAATCACTAAAAAAATATGTTTGAGCTGTGCGGAATGAGAGAAGATCGTTTGTAAGATATACCTATAGTCCAACACACGTACTAACCTACCTCATTACCTGCCTAGCCTTTTCCCAACTACAAAATTATGTTGGGGTCGGCTTCCAGTCTAACCGGATGCAGCTGAATACCAGTATTTTACATGGAGCGACTGCCTATCTGACCTCCACAACCCAGTTACTGGTTAATACGATATCCCTTGGTAAGACTGGTTGTCCGACTTTCAGGCTTCTGACTACCCGTAACGACTGTCAAAGATCCACGAATGACAGTCGGGACCAACGGCTTAACGTGCTTTCTGAGGCACGGAGGGGTCTCGGTATGTAAAGATGATGCACAGACCAACACCCATGCACAGACCAACGCAACGCAGCAAGCGTAGCTTAAGGGGTTTACATGACCTAAAGCGCGGTCACTGTCGGACTGCATTGAAAAGAAAGAGAAGCGCGATGACACAACGCTGGAAATTTATTTCAAAATATGAAGCAATTATCTATTTACAAAAAATCTATTGTTTGGACTAAAAATTAAAGTAGGTACTAGTGCTTTAGTATGTTGCTTGTAGAATAATCTGACAAAAAATTAGAATGATTGTATGATATTAGTATGGTTTTTATTGTAAAAAGAAAGTTTTTAGAGATATTTTCATGATTTTTTCTATCGTATCAAATTAGTTGTATTATGTTTTCAACACACTATCTACGTAGCATATATCCCGAAAAATATAATATATTTTTCTGATTTTGTTTACTGTAGTCGATCATATACTTTTATTGCTTCTAAAACTTGTGTGTTACAGGGGATTACAGGACCTAAACACCTAGTTTAGGTCCTGTAATCCCCTTAACCTGATCGAACGACCTGTGCGGCTGTTATTATTTGGCCATGGGCTCCTACTAACCTACCTAGATATCATTATGTAGAATCAAGTTCTTCTATCTTGTGGTGCTGGGGAGTTTGTTGCGCCACTTCTTCTTCCTAGCTAAAACACAGGAATTGGTGAAAGGTGGGCGTTTTGGTGAACTCTCTTATGTAATTTTGACGTTCAGCACGTGCTGATTCTCAGCCTTGTTTGAATAAATGATTTTTAATTGATTGATTGAAAATATCGCAGTTAGTTAATATTACAAACGATAAGGTATCGAGGTGTAAACAACATTAGGACCCTGTGATATAACAAATTAAAAAAAAAAACATGGATTTTTTTGAAAATAATACTACCGTTCAACGCAAAAGACAGAGAAATGTTATATCTAATTTTTTTACGAGTATCTCAACAATATGTAGCGTCAATAAAATTAAATTACCTAAGCCATCACAATAAAACAAAACTTCAATCGTCACTAAAGCCAAATCTCAATGAAGAAGTCGCCCCAAACTCGCCATCTTTCTGTAACAATACGTTGAGGTATATTTACGCTAATTATAAAACACTAAGAGACGTCATTAAAACAGTACTTAAGGAGTTACGATCTCCTCTAAAAGCTTTGCTAAAGCTTTCTGTGGAGAACTGTTTATGCAGAATGTTAGGACCGCGTGAAATAAAAAAGTTAAAATTATGAAGCACTCATTGTAATTAAAATGACGCTTAATAGCTTATTCCTTGGATATTACTTTGTATTTAAGGTCAATGAAAACGGTTCATTATGTCATCATGTATCTTTAGACTATACTGACTCCTGTCGGCAATAAAAGTTTTGATTTTCCACTGAAATTTTTGTGAACATCTTTCGTTCGGGTTTAACTAATATATAAATATATAACGTGACATAATAATAATAGTTCTCCAGACCGTATTTCGGCCATGGCAGCTAATTTCAACAGAGACTAGTCTTCGGCGCGGGGATATTATAGAGCACAAGTGTGAGCGCAGACGCAGGTGCTCTCTTGCTTCACACTCGTAGTCTGATGGGAAGGCACTCAATCCGGCACGACCAGTCCAGAGATCAGTCGCAGAACCAACGGCTATACGCGCTATCCGAGGCACGGAGGTAATCACACCACCAACTTCTTACCTCCGGGGTAACGTCACTTACATATGTAAAGAAATATTATTTTACAAATACAAGCCTTACACAAAATGCACTTAAACATACTAAAGTACAATCTCATTTAAACTTAAAATACGATACCGAAATACAATAACTATTTAGTCAGCGCTTTCCGACTGAAACTCTCCGAGACAGAACGTCAATCGTCGGTAATACGTCTCCGGCTAAATTCGCAAAATCTCTATTCTGTTCCGATTCATTTCCGTTGACTTGACCGCTTTTCGACTGTAGCAGTTGAAATTTAATTTTAGATATCAAATTGAAATAAATTGATTTTATTTAAGTGGATGTCTTTCTATTATAGGTTAGTCCCTTTTTCGTTCCTATTATTTTAAGACAGCAGTAGATGCCAGAATAATGATTTGCCTCATGCAGGCACCTAAACTAAATTCAGTAACAACAAGATAAATGAGATTTTTTTTAAACTTATTGATTTGCGTCGACACGACACCTGCCCAAATTCTATTGTTCTGTTTCATGATCACGCACAGCAGAAAAATACACAAATAGTTTGAAAAAGCCGATACCAAAATCGTCACCAACTACCTACTGGTTAAAATATTCTGTCCATAAGGTCCACTTCAAAAGTCCTTTTATTTGATTCCTAAAAACGTATGCACCCGAGTTTCATGTGACATGTTGAGATAAGTCGAACCCAGATCAAATTCACACTTGATTTAATCTTGAATAAAAATTCCAATGGATTCCCTTCTACCTCATGCTTATTTAAGGTCATATTATTTTTACTCGAATGATCGTAATAACTGCCACTAGACTGTGAAAATGGAGTGCGATGCGAATTAATGATAATGAAATAACATGCGGAAATAAATTCGTGTTACTTTGATAAAATAATGTTTATTGAAAGTTGAATCTGCGTATTTTATGATTTGAGTGGTTAGTTGTAAAATTATAAATGCATTTGTGTAACTAATTAAAAACTATTCAGTTAACGCTGATTTAGCAGAAACCCTAATTAACTGCTAAATAATTGGTTAATTCGATTCGTATTCATTTGTAAATCGTACTCACATGAAATTTTAACTAAAATTTATAAATATTCTCTCCTAAATGATATCCTAGCTAGCAATTTACGTTGGCATAAGCATGTATCTGTGTATTCATAATCAGGTCTTTGTTCTCGAGTTTGACAGAGTCGAGACATCCGCCTCTCCGCTCGAGTTTGGCAAGAGTCTTCGTCAGCATGCGACGAATGTACGTACACTTTGGGAGTCTTAATGTCAGTTTTGGGTAGCCTATCTATCAGATTTATAAAAGTTCCGAAAACTTTCATAAGTTAGTGTTATGGATAAGGAGGTGTAGACTGATTTTGTTTGTATCATATTTTACTAACAGTGGTAAAGTAGCCAAAATTTTGCGGCATCAAAATAAAGCACAACATCCGGAACTATTCCTGCTGGGTAAGAAATATATGGTGCAAGAGCACGACTAACCCTGAATCGTTAAGCTCAATCATTCGCAAATACCGAAGGCTTTACCTGTTATTTTTCCCGAAATCGTCTCAAAATATCACTGGAAACTGCTCCCATATCCCCGAAGATCAAAAGTCCATCTACTATGATCGTGTATCGAGCTATCCCTCACTTTAAGGACCATCTACACACTGAGGGTGCTCGACCTTCCCCAATGTAAAGGGAACTCTGTTTTAACTTCATCTTCAGGATCCTCGCCTTATTGATTACGTTCAGTCTCGCGCCGTTAATTTAGACTCGCCTAATAAATAGACCGTGAACAAGTCTAGTTTTAAATGTCAGGTATTTGCCAAGTTTTGACCTTTAATTTAACACTTACAAGACTCAGAATTTAAATTTCGTTATTAGCAGTTTGTTTACATATTTTGAGAAGCCTCATTTAACTATTGTAAAAAAGTAAAACGTCCTAGGTACCCTGGGCGTTTATTTCCACCTATACCAACGCAAGAGATTGGAGCAAAAAGAAAACGAAACTCCTCACTTAACATACAAATTGTTAATTTTAATGTATTCTTATTCGGCAGCGATACAATAGCTAGTTGTATGTTCTATTTCAACAAAATCTTTATCGCATTCCAAACTTGAACTTTAAACGATGGCTCCAGTTATCAATCAATCGCAATAAAACACTAACCCTTTCTCTCCAACAGTCCAACCAAACCAACAAAGTTAGATTCTTTTAACATAACAACACAGAAAAAAAAATACTAACGCACAAAAACTAATTTCGCAGTTTGGAACTCCATTCCGACGGTTGTCGGTTACAACCGGGGACAACATTTGTTCGGAGCAACAAAGTTAAATAATAATAACGCGACCATGACGTTTTACATTACGGCAACACGACTTTACCCGACCTGTGGTGGAATCACGTGGAACTACTAAAAGGGTTATGTTCTTGAGTACGAAAAGGGATGGAGGTGATATTTATATTAAGAAGAGAGTGGCAGAAAATGTCTTGTCTTGGAATAGAACCCATTTATTGTTACAGGTAGGTTAATAACATAAATATTGACGGAGAAATACTACCAATAGACACAAATTATCTACAGTATAAAATCTGCCATTTTTAGCAATGTTTGTCTCTGTTTTGTGTAGGTGTCGGTTGTGCTTTGTTTTCAAGGCCCGATTTTGATTAATAAGCAAACAGTTAAAACATAATCTGCCACAGATACAAAATACACTTCATCCAGTAAGTTTATTGTGAAATAAAAACTTAATGCCACGGCTATATATATTTCTTGGCAACGAGAAGATTGTTCCTAATTGATGCACTTAGCATCACTAGTTTCTCTATAGGTACTCTCATTCCTACCCCGTCTGTAGATTGAAACCAAAATAACACTTTTTCAACTACAGTCCTATTCCTGTACCAGCCGGTCGATTCTGTAAAAATCGCACCGTGAAAACTTAGGTGAAGTGAGTTTGTTTTTGCAATCGACACTATTGACAGCTCACTCCACGCTCACTTCACCTAAGTTTTCACGGTGAGATTTTTACAGAATAGCACCGCTGTACCTGTCAGTGCGACAATTCTAGTAAACTAATAAAGTTCAATTTCGCAAAACACATATGCGTTTATATGAAACTGACGGGTGTCAAGAACGCATTCTCTCGACGGCAGAGCTGTAGGTACTTAATTAAATAACTTACTAAATACATATATACAAACTCAAAGAGGACACTTAGGCGTTAAATAGCACCGTGACATAATTTTGAACCTTTTTTTAATCATCCACCAAGTATTAAAATAAAGAACATCCAAATTTTCTCAACGTCACGTTAATGTGCAATATTCGAGTGCATTGCGGTGTAACTCATAAATTATGGCGTCTGGGCTTGTTTATGCATATATTACGGACGCTAAAAGGATAGCTCGAATTGGTTATAAAACATTATACAGTGTGGCATGTCATCGTAAAGTTTTGCTACACAGAAATCTTATAAAAGTTTTAAAGTGCACAGTTTCATGTTAAACATTTTGTAAGAACTAGAAAACGGTAACGTTGGTGGTTCTAATGAGGAAGCCTGACAGCAAAAGATGATGATGATTTAAAAAAGAAATAGATAAGGAGACAAATGATAAACAGAAGCAGAGAAGGAATTAATGATCATGAAGTGTGGAACAGCCCTGTTCCTGACATTGGTATAACACCGCGTTGTTGATGCTATCGTGGTGCTAATCATTCAAAGGTGAAAACAGAATCAATAAACCGGTCAAGTGCGAGTCGGACTGGTATGTAAATAGTTTTAAAATTATTTTGTTTGTAATGTAACTACAAGTTTACGGTTTTCGGATTTTTTCCTCTACTTGTGCTACATGACATTGCTTCTTGCCAAATTTCACGATTCTAGGTCAACGGGAAATACCCTAAAGGGTTTTGATTTGGGAACAAAAACGACCGTATCTTTTGATTGCGTTGACTTGGAAGTTTGATGTTTTCACTGCTTGAAGGGATTGCAGCATTTGATAACTTTACTCGTTCCTGAGAAAAAGGGTCTTGACCGACGGACAGACAGACGGACAACGAAGTGATCTTATAAGGGTTCCTTTTTTTTCTTTTTGAGGTACGGAACTCTAAAAAAAATATTAAAATAATATATTTAGATAAATCTTCTGTTTAGAAAGATAACACCTAACTATTTAAAGATATACTACAGAAGATATACTACAAAACGCTACCTGCTACAATCCCTACATACTTCTGCTTGGTTCATACATCTGGTCATATACGCACGCCGCGCACGCGTTGCGAGTACTACGCACCTGACCTTTTTGAAGAACATCACCAATAAGGTCATTACAATATGACCTTCTAGGGCGTCCCGGGACAAAGAAAGACACGGAGAGGGAGAGGAAGGAAAGTTTCAAATATATATTATAAAATAATATGAATTCCAGCAAATGATTATTCTAAACCATTAATAACCAAACAGTCTGATTACCCAGCTAAGACCATCGCAATCAGTTGACAGAAACAACAAAAACTTACCACTTCTAGTCCCTGTATAGTAAAACATTAAGAGCTCTTGAATAATTGAAACGCAACCGGTGTTCCAAGTGTTTCGTCTCAGCTTTGTTACTTATCTGTTCTTAGAGTTAGATAATTGGATCAAGATCTGTTGTTTAGAACTGTAGGATACAATGTTGGAAAGGTCGTCGAACAAAATGCGCGACGAAACAGGGTGCGAAGGGAATAATGGTACTTAGGTACTACTCAATACGGAATAGAATTCGCCAAATTGATAGATACCGATATCGATATAATAATATCACTTAGGTTATAATTATGAAAGTTGGTTTAATCTCTCAATAAATACGGTATCTACAGATATTAATAATATTCAAGACTGTAGGAGCTTGACCAATACCCAGCTTCTGAAGTTTCTGATCTATTCGATAGTGGTATTGGTTTGATATCTTGTTTATATCTTTGTCCAATGAATAACTGTAAAATGTTGCGAGTTTATGGAGGACTTAAAAAACCAGGCATTAGTTAACAGTAAGGTTTTATAATTGACTTAGTGTGCAACTGCAGCCGTCGATAAGAGTCGACGACCCGTCCGTCGTGCCGCTCGTGTTTTTGAGTACTGTGCTCAAATACATGAGCAGTATGTTGTCGACGGCTGCAGTTACCTCTGCCACTGATGCGTGTCGCTCGTGTGTATGAGCACTTAAAGTGGTAATGATTTAGTAATTTAAAACAAAAACAATATCAATGATTACTTGCATCGTACGAAGTCAATATTTTTCATATGTTGGAATTCACATTGAGACAGTTCTCAAAACAATACCAAATTGTTGTTCATCCAATTGAGCCGTGTGTCCAAATACTTAGTGAAAGTTGTCTTTGCGCCGGCCTATTGTGGAAGCAGTGAATTATCTCAATGAGCGCTAATTAAATTTCTTTACATCTTACTATGCGGAAGGCGCCCCACAGCGATATCCTTAATTCGCCAAACGAATTGCTTTGTTTGTTCAAGTGATCGTACTAAGTGTGACTTTAGAAATAGGATGCTCTTGTTAGCTTTAATCGATTGTTTGTTTGCGTTTTAAATTCATTGGTCATTGATCGTGTGGAGTTGTCGATTTTTGTACGCACAGCATAGGTAATGGAGGTTAATTGTATGACCATTCGATTATACGTAACTAGCTGTTGCCTGCGACTTAGTCTGCATGTATTTTGAATCTCATTATTTTTTTTATACAAATATTCAGGATGAAAAGTAGCCTGTCCTTCTCCAGGTCCCAGGTTTCTGTCTATCAAATTTCATAACGATTGGTCCTGTGGTTTAATACAGACAGAGTTATTTTGGAGTTAATAATATTATTACGTATTTCATACAATTGTTTTTTCTGGATGTTGAGATATGCTGGCTAATACTAGATATCTATCTAGATAGCTATGTAATATAATTTAAATACATTCAGTATAATATTACTTGATACTATATCAGCAGACTCCTTGATACTTTCAAAGCCCTAGGGAAATGAAAGCACTCCGTCTCCCACACGTTTACACTATCATTAACATACCTACAAACTTACCTAGTACTTGAATTTCTACGCGTGACGTTTTAATGTACATCCAAGTATATAGAAACGTTAACAAGTTGGATCTAGATGCCTATGTCCCTTAGGGACCCTCCTTACGAACTAGACGGTCGCAGGACACGCAGCCCCTATGGGCTGGGGATATTTTTCGCACGTTGTCTCATTATATTTTGTCTAATTATACCTCAGCTCCCTTGCGACATAAATAGAGGTGTAAAAAACTAGTTTGGACAAAGTTACAATTGATGGGGCTTCATCATATGGATTTATAGCCGTGATGATACTGATAAAGATACGTTTACTGAAATGCTTATTAATTCATGAGCTTCTAAAATCCCAATGAATAGAAAGAACATCGTATTATCTAACGATATTCAAAAATACTCCTAGACTAACCTGTTGTCTTCGATTTTCACATAGGTATTAACTCCCACCCCCGTTAGATCCGCTCAAGGGTTGAATTTCGACATAAACCTTAATGCACCTCCGACATTTACACCCAGCGAGGAAATCGATCTTGGAAACACTTCTCCTCTCTTCTGTTATTTAAGTTTAGCGTTGTAAAAGATACCTGCAAGATAGGTATAAGCATAATAATTAGTAATAAGCCAATCAAGTAATCACCAAATCAGACTCGAGGGGCTGTAATGAACCACGTGGGCCCAGTGCGGCTTGGTAGATGTCACATGACTTAAATTTTTCATTATAGGATACGCCGGTTTCCTCACGATGATTTTGTTCACCGTTTTGAGAGCAGTGGTGATGCAATTATTTAAGAATAGCGTCTGCCTGGGTTTGAACCGGCGACCTGCAACACGTAGATAAGGGTCGTTACCACTGGGCCACCGCTGCTCTAGATATAAATAAGGTACAAAAATATTTTTTTCAAAAATCTTATGATAATTCAGATCACGTGCGTACCTATTAACTAAAGATTCCCGCACCCCAGTCACGACTTTAGCTTTATAAGTCATTGCACCCCCAGGATGTAAGCCGGTTAATTGCTATTTATATACGAACATTTTTCATAAATACGCCAGATAAGAATTAAGAATTAGGTATTGCGAACGTGCGCTGTCCAAATATCGTCCTAAAACGTTGGCAAGTAAAGTATATAATAATAAGAAGAGAATTTTAAAATGTATTAAATATTTAACATAGATGTGTGTAGTTAAGGAATACTTATAAAGATCAGTTTATAGCCACGTTGTAGAATTTAATCTGAATTAGCATATACCTAAGCTATATTGCAATCCTGAAAGCTAATGTACCTTAGAATTTAATCTGAATTAGCATATACCTAAGCTATATTGCATTCCTAAAGGTTAATGTACCTATATCATCATCTGCCTAGCCTTTTTCCAACTATGGTGGGGTCGGCTTCCAGTCCAACCGGATACAGTTGAATACTAGTATTATTTTTAAATAGAGCGACGGTTTATCTGACCTCCACAACCTAGTTACTGAGTAATATGATACCCCTTCGTAAGACTGGTTGTCAGATTTTCGGGATTCTTACTACCCGTAACGACTGTCAAAGATCCACGAATGACAGCCGGGACGTGCTTTCCGAGGCATGGAGGGGTCTCGGTATGTAAAGATGGTCACCCATCCACAGACCAACCGCGGCAAACGTAGCTTAACCTGATCGATCGACCTGTGCGGCTGTTATTATTTAGCCACGGACCCCTCTGCTAATGTATCTATATATAGGTACATTCTAAAGCTCAATTACCTATCTATGTAAATAGTATAATTCCGTATCTACCAATAGTAAGGTTAGAAATATAATCGATTTATCTTTCATTGATTTGAACACATCTTAGGCTAAATACCTACTAGACATCCATTGATACCATTTTTTAAATACCAATTTAGTTTGCGAAGTATAATGTTCCTCCATAAGTTCAGCAACAATTTGCAACAATTCACATTTAATCCTTTTCAGAACATGACTATTCTTACAGAAGCACACTTTTGACCCACTTCCATAATATCGCATTCAGTTCTCAAACTCTGAGATTAATTCTCCGCCGTGACAAGGGTTTTCATCTGGATATTTGAATGGAATACCTGGGACATTTTATTTTAGGGTTAAGGTATAGGTCATTTTGTAGAAGTAATAAAAGATTGGGTAGAGTCAAAATTATGGGCACATGTAATATCTATAATGAGAGAGAACTGCTATACCAGCTTATCATAATTTAAACGAAAATAAATTCAATGTGAAGCTCTCAAACTTGTATTATCTCACATAATGTTTGTAATCGTCTTCGCTTTGAAAGTCAAATACAAAAATTAATCACCGTTAACATATTTCAAGCATAAAGGAAGCACAACACATCAGCAGTTTAAAAAAACAGGGCAGTTCGAATAGATTCAAATAATTTAAAATGTAATAAAGAATCCCATTCTTATTTAAAAGTCTGTCACATATCCAATACACATTTCAAATCCATTCAGTATTAAAAATTGGACTGACTTTAAATTTCCATAATAGTCCTTCGTCAAACTGACGTTTCGAAACCGACCACCTTGAAATAGAAAAATCCTGACTCGTAAAAATCGTCATGTCACTGTGCCACAGCATAACAAAGTTCCAACCAGAGCTAAATATGGATCCACAGTACTACAAAGTTGAAGTAGGGAATTTCATCAGTGTATGTATTTTTGTTGAGATAGATTTGGTTAAAATCTCTAAGGGAGACGATTGCGGCAAGTGACGTCTTCTAATATTACCATTTAAACAAGTTTTATGGTAATCGCTGCGAGTCCCGGGAGCTTATTTTCAACTGAATTTCGGGAACGTTTTTCTTTCACAAGTTTAAAGGCGAAAAGTTACAAGATTTCTGATACCTACCGTTAATAGGCTTGGATGTTGTTTTAGAATAATTTAACATTAATTAAAGAAGTTTGCTTTCAAATTCTTGATTGGTTAATGTTATCTGTTCGATTTATTTATTTAAGCGGATAATAAAGTCGAATATTGGTATTGAGTTGTTCTGAATAATGGATTATGCAGACAATGGTGACAGTTCGCGCATTTAACGAATACTTGCTGACAATATGTCAACTTTTGATGGACGTATTCTATAGAAATGGAACAATGGAGGATGCAATGTATCTAATGTGGGTCAGTGTTTTTAACTACGACTGATGTTACGAGGTATGTAGTGAGTTTACAATATTCAAAGAGCTTTATTGTATTCTGTGTCTGTATAGGAAACAACGACAGGAAAGGCAATGTCAAAACCAATTTCTAAAGAACTGACTAACTTTTATTACACAAGATGTAAACAGTGACTTTCAATTTGTAATTCAATACAATTCTCACGATAAACTCGTCGGTTTAATCAAAACCCGTTTACCATCTATAACAATAATTATTATGGTAAATATTTATCCTGAGATTGTATATTGTTTCATGATATTCAAGAATATCCGATTAGAAAACTTTTGGGCAACATCAAAATGAAATTTTCATCGGAATTTTATTAGTTTTGCTACCATTTTTACCGAAGTGCAGTTCTGCTTCCAAAGACTGTATTCCCTGTGGTCCTTTGTGTTCAATAGTTTCCATGCGTTCTGAGGTTTACGGCCACACTGCGGGCCGTAAGTTTGGTAATGTATTAGGCACAAAGCTCTTTGGGGTTCCATATAGAGATGCTTAAAACGTAATGTATAGCTATCTTATAATGTAGATTGGTCTTGAAGTGGAATGGTCTTGAAGTGAGGTCAGAAGTGGCTTATGGGAGTAGTGTATTATTTCACTGTAATGATTTGGTTGAGATTGGTGAGTAATGTTAATTAAGATAAAACTTCAGAGAATTAAAATGGTGTTTCATTATTTCCTGTTTGAGGTGACTTAGCATAAAATTATTTTATGTCAAACGGTGTTACGTTGTCTCAAATCTAGATAAATTTTTAAAACAAAAAGCAGTTTAGGAATACACTACCTATGTGCCACCGCCCATTGCTGCACCCTTTGTAGTTTCTATATTTATGTCTGTAATTTATATGGTGTACATAATAAAGAGTATTCTATTCTATGTGCCCCCGATCCGTTTGAAAAGATTGTTAAACGTAAATATGCATTATTGTGGATTATGAGAAGTTAGATGTTTTGCAAAACTAACAAGTTACGATAACAATAAACCGTGTAATAATTAATAAAACTTTCAAGCTATTACACGGACACAATCAAATCTCAGGATTTATAACCAACCAGTTTAACTTTTTGCTGTTACCACCAAAGTTTTTTTTGTTTTACGCCTAAAGTTTTTATTGCCCCAACGAGTTTCTTCAAGTTGAATGTGTTTTACTGGGTAATAAAGGTATCTTGCTAATCGTAGTATAGCCAGAGAGCAGATACATATGTATGTATGGTGCTATCAGGAGGCCTAAAAAAGCCGCTTTGTCAGAATCATATTAGGATAATATTTTAAATCATATTGGAAATCGTTAAACACACACAAACTGACAATTCATATCTGCGTCTATTCATCGTTTGACAGTTTTGTATGGAGATTCGTAAAATGGTCTACAAATTATGCATTGCTTTAATGAAGCTGAAGGCAAATAGCGTAATCATAAGAAACAGCATATGAGTTTGAGTGAGTATGAGTGAAACCTGGTCTACAGACCTTTACCCTACAACATTTACCTACTACTGACAGTTAAGGTAAATAGTCTTGACAATGAAATAATTCCCAAACTTGGCGAAATTAATCTGTTGCCGCAGTATGTTGGGTTCGGCTTCCAGTTTAACCGGATACAACTGAATACCAGTATTTTACATGGAGCGACTGCTTATCTGACCTCCATAACCCAGTCACTGAGTAATACGAAACATAGGTACAGACGCCAGCACATCAAGCTACCTGAAACTGTCAAATTTTCCCAATCAACATTGAACCTTATGCTTTAGGGATAAAGTTGAAAAGACAGATTGTAGTAGCATGATGTGTGTTACTTCTTTAGTACCACTAAAACTTTAACATTACCTCTATCCTTATTAGTTTCACTCGTGCAATTAGGGGGAGTCTCCTTATAGACGTTTCTCCATTTACTCGAACGTTTCAAGTATTGCCTTGTGTTGTGAAAACCGGTGGTAATCGATTCTCTATCGGGAACATTGAGTGTTATTGAGGTGTTTCCCTTTATCCCCGTAATGGATTTTTCATTTATTCCTTTGTTTTTTTTTTGTGTCTATCTCTCGCTATGTTTGTCGTTTACCCACCTTTGCAGTTTAGAAGCTCGGATCTTCGGATAAGTGTATTTGCTCTTTCATCTGCTTTCTGGTGATAAATCTAAGACTACTCGCTTTGAAGGGAAGTGTTTTGTTAAAAGTTTTATAGTGTTCGTAAGTATAATAATTTGTAAAGATCGAGACAGATGGTAACAACTATTTCTTATCACTTTTGTACTCCTAAAATACTACTTGCTACCTACTACGTTACTGTATCCTGCATGATCCCAATGCTGGGCAAAGGTCTCACCCCATGACTTACAGCTCTTTCGATCCAGGGCTAAACTAACAAATTAACCATTACAAACTAAGTTTTCTTCAACACACTACCAATAAACTCGAAAGCAAACATTTATTCTGTGAACTATACAAATTGTAAGAGAATCCTCAAGGATGCTCTCCAAAGTATGTCTTATGAAGAAACAGAAAATTTACTAACTGTGTTAAAGTAAATATAGGTATACAAAATTCACCTGCATTACATAATGTATTTAGAAACTAAGAGTTAACCTACTCAACATATAATTATTTGTCTATTGTCAACTTTCGATTATTTATTAATTTTAAAATACTATTTTAGCTCTTCTCGCCTGAAATACAGGACTACCTAGTTCAGGCACGTAAGTCTTAGCAATATAATTTTTATATAAGCAAAACCGTAATAATTTTCATGCCTTATAATTTTTGAATAAATATTTTATTATTATTATTATTTATTTTTATTAATAACTTTTCGTTTCTGAAGTGCCCATGTAGGTTTATGTCAAATAAAGTATTCTGACCTTTGATTATTTCCTATAGATACAAACCAAAAAAACTCCCGCACCCCAAATCGAGTTAATAAAAGGAATGAGAGCAGAACGTCTCAGCTTAACTTTTAAACGCTCGGCCGCGGTCCTCTCCGTGATTTATAGAGGGAAGCGACCCTATCTGAGCCCACAAACTATTTAAATTAGAATGTTGTCTCAGATAGCCATGAATGCGCCAATCTATAGCCATTGAGTTATATGCTGCAAGGAAATAGTGCTGTTGGAAAGAATCGAAGACGTTTCAAGAGGGGGAAAAAAGGTGCAGTTTCATGTGGAAGTATTTTAAAAACTCTGTTTTACCAAGAGAATCGTATTAGCCAGTACCTAACTGGTTTGGGGAGATCAGATAGGCGGTTGCACCATGTAAAATACGAGTACTCAGCTGCATCCGGTAAGACTGGAAGCCGACCCCAACATAGTTGGGAAAAGGCTAGGCAGATGATGATTATGTGTTTAAAAAATGAAATGTGACTGATGCGTTCGATTTGATTTAAACTTCCAAAACGGACATGGTTATGTCTTGTTTCATCACCTTCAAGAAGTTTTGTTAAACTTAACTGGCAAACAATTTTACGCAAATAGTATCCAGTTTTATTCAGTTAGAGTTTTTCTGCACTAAGTTATTTCATAATTATGCCATAAAGTAACAAGTTGTCACTACATCATATGATACTCTGTGGTTTCCATCATAACAAAGACCCTATCCTTCTACCCCGTGGGTGTCGTAAAACACAACTTCGGGATTTGGCTAAACAAAAAGTAGCAGCAAAATAAAACTCATTTACTAAGCGAGATTAATATGACATACAGCCACCTTGATTCTCTACCTAAAAAAACTCAAATAAAAATGACTGATGTCTGTACATCTTATAAAAAAGCTAGGCTTAAGCATAATAGTAGTCTCAAGAGTTACGTACTACAATGTTACAAAAATAAATAGTGTAATCACTCGCCTGTACCAAAAACTAAAAACTTTTCCACCAATTTTTCAACCCACTCACTACTAAGAATTTTATAAGAATAATACATTATCCAAATACCGCCAGTATAAGCGTATACTTACACAATACTTATACAAGGATTTTAATACTTTCTTAAAACAAAAATATCTTCTTAGTACAACCAAATCTGTATCTAGGCTCTCAAAATGTACTGAACTGAAAAGTTTACGCGTTGCGTAATGCTGCCATGTAGGTTACGCATTATCGGCTCAGCCGTGTCACGCCAGATGACTCGACAGTTACAATATAAGCAAAACATAGAACCGCACTCACTGTCGACTTGTAGGTGTGTGGGGGCTATTATGGTAGTACGCGACTTGGTTAAGGATAAAGTTTCATTTTAAGTTTTTCGTCCGTATTATCTGCAACTATAAATAGAATTAAACAAAGTCGCTTTTCGTGTCTGTCCGTGTGATCGTCATGTTCTTCTTAACTGCGTGACGGATTTTGATGCGATTTTCACCATAACTTAAATAACCATAAATTATCCCGGAACATTTATAACTAAAAAGTAAAAATTAATATTAAGCTTAAATAAATAAAAATATAATCCCGAAAGTTTGACCATCAATCCTACCAAGGGGTAATACTATAGTATTATCCAATATCTGGGTTGTGGAAGTCAGATAGGCCGTCGCTCCATGTAAAACACTGGTACTCGGCTGCATCCGATAAGACCGGAAGCCGACCCCAACATAGTTGGGAAAAAGCTATGCAGATGCTGATTAAGCTTAAAAAGTCTCAATGTTTTATCGGAGCAGCTCGCTAATTAGATCCACTAAGTAGTCTAAGCTTTTTTCTCCTTTTACAAGCTGTTCTGAAATAAAATAAAATAAAATAATTTTATTAATTTTAGAGTTAACATGCATACTGCGAGTACATTCCTCATGTTAGCCAAAAACCACAGCTCCAAAACCACTCATCAAATGGCTCAAAGTAAAAATTATGCAGTCATAAATAATCAAGTCTCAAACACATCTGACATTCATGTTAGTTTGGATGGGGTTTATCGTGGTACCATAAATATAATATGGGTAGAAAACCAGTCGAAACATCTCTCAAGGTACTATCTCTCGACACAAGACTCGAACCCCGCCGTACGTGTTTCCCAGGGACGCAAGGAGCACGGACATAAATTCCGGGACGCAAACTGTAGCCAGCTGTTCCGCTGTTTTGGGGAAATAAATACGGATTAGACGCGCCACGGTAAAGCGGAGTACACACCGAACGTTTGAATTATTGATCCTACGGGCCTTAGTAAGACAACAGTGTCTTCGATGTTCTGTCCGTGTGTATCCGTCAGTTAGTGGTGTGGCAAATTGGTTGGTTTAATTCTTAAGAGCGCGTTGTGCTCCTGGTTTTACAGTCGAGATATCAACATGCTGATACTACAGTGAGACAAGAAGTCTAGTACAGTACTACAAAGATCTTTTGACGCTTGAATGACATTGACAAGCCGCTCTTGGTAAGCATTTTTGGAAATATTTTGTGAAATGTATTGAAATTAAGATTTTGTGTACTTACCATGTAACAAATGTTGTAAAACCTTTGTAATCATCCCACATACCTTTCATAAAAAAATTCTTAATCCTTTCAGGTAACTAAGTAACATAATGAAAAGAAAGGGATAAATGGACTTGTTTTTTGTGAATTTCATAGTGAGTGACAATATGACATTGAAAAAAGATTAAGGCCTAAAAAAAGTTGCTAGAAATCTTGATTTCAACCATGCTGAATAATTGACTTTTTTCATTTCATTTTTAATTTTCCTTTTGACAGTTTTTTCCGAGATATTCTATAGACAAACAAATACACAGGATTTCACTAGTTACACATAAAGTTGATGATAGGCATTTGTGACCGTATATTCCCAGTTGTTTTGCTCAGAACCGACGACATAAGGAGACTTTTATTATTACTTAAATATTTCGATTCATTCCGATCTGATCCGTGTTGTTACGGACTATAATCTTCTAAATAAAGAAAACAAAGTTGGGTTAGTTACACCATATATAACTAAGACACGGCTAGACCGATTTTTATGATGTTTGATTTGTTGGATTTGTCTCCGCCCCGAATAGCAGATTAACTGTTAAAACATGGAAACAATTCACCAAAAAATAATGAAGATGATAAATTCATTTTCTCATACATTTTGTATAGAACGCTTTTTATATGATATCTCGAAAACGGATTGACTGATTTCGGTAATGACTCTGAGGCGGAACGAAGTTCGGCGGGTCAGCTCTTACGGGATATATAAAACGGGAATATTGGTTGAATTACATACGTTTACTGTTTGCTGTTGCTTGGAGTTATTTTATTGATACATAACTTCCGAGAAGAGGGCGCCGACCAAACGCCGACCGCGCAGTGGCGCCCTCATCGTTTGTTTGGTTATTTCTTTTATTTTAGTATGAAAATGCGGAAAACAGAAAACAGTGACCACTATTATCCGTTTTAGTGATTATAATAAAACTAAAAAATGTAAAACTACCGTTTATAATAATATTAACGTATAATCTTGTGGAGCACAACTTAACGAGCTTATTTTCCGCATTTTCATTCTAAAATAAAAGAAATAACCAAACAAAGATGAGGGCGCCACTAGGCGGTCGGCGTAGCCTTAAAGGTACTCGAGTTTCTATTAATGTTTTGGTAAGACAACGGATTCTTAATTGCCTATCTTGGTCAAAGCGAAAAGAGTCACGATTTAACGCTTAGTCTGTATTCAACAACATTTTTAAACAGTTCTAAAAAGTAATTTAAAAACGACACATAACTTTTAGGGTTCCGTACCTCAAAAGGAAACACGGAACCTTTATAAGATCACTTCGTTGGTCGTCTGTCTGTCCGTCTGTCAAGACCCTTTTTTTCAGGAACGCGTGAAGTTATCAAGTTGAAATTAATATCAAATACTCACGGCTACAATCCCTTGAAGCAGTGATAAAATCAAACTTCTAAGTCAACGCAATCAAAAGATACGGTCGTTTATGTTTTGGAATCAAAATCTATAGGGTACTTCCCATTGACCTAGAATCATGAAATTTGGCAAGAAGCAATGTCATGTAGCACAAGTAAATGAAAAATTCCGAAAATCGTGAATTTGTAGTTACATCACAAAAAAAAATCCCGTGATAAACTATTTACATACTTAAAACTTGGACGGAACCCTCGGTGCGCGAGTCCGACTCGCACTTGCCCGGTTTTTTTTTGTACCTACAAATCAATTCACTAATCCATCAAAAATATCCATAACATTTATATTTTTTGTACCCTACTTACTTATTTTTTATTTCCAACTTAAAAGGTAATAAAAGTTTTCAACGTCACGTAACCAACAGAATGGAGCTTGGCCGTGGAAGTGTTAAAATAAACTAAGTATTTGAGACATCGTAGACACGTAGGAGTGCTACGAGCTACGCGGCTACGTGGCTACGAGATTTATTGCTACGCTGTAGCTCTATACTGAATCGAGTTAAGTATCGCTAATTGTCACAATAAAGTGTTTATTGGTGCTAAAAGTCCCGTTTCTTTGAAAGCTTAAATATTCTGTAATTGCCTTTGTATTAGATCTTGGAAAGTAATTGAAGTGTTCCAATTTCATTTGAGATGAAAATACAAACGTAGATTGAACATGGCCATGAAAATGTATTTCCAACACCGATTTTTTCACCTTTGCCTACATTTTTCATTTTAGTTTTTGATCAATTATAATTATTAACTAAACTTTTCGTTTTTCCATGCCTATAGCAATTATAATTTGTGACATTTTTTTTACATGGTCGTTTATTTGATCGATTTCGATTTTAACGATGTCATTAGGGCCAATGCCCAAAAGCGTTTACAAAGTATAATGCATTTACGTAACTTGTATAATTATGTCTTTACAAAACAAAAACGAGAGAAGGTACAAAAGCAAAATTAACATCAAAACCTCCTATTAAAAACCAGCCCGCAAAGCGAAAGCTACTAACTCATTTCTAAAATTCACTTAACTAATTTCCTAGTAGTATAACGTAGAAGACAATGTAATTAAACTATGGTTTGGTATTCAGAGCTGTGAGTCAATTTAAAACGTTGAACCTCTTGGACACCTTGGATGCATATTAAATCAGTCGATCTTGTGGTAACACTACTTGAAGTAAAGGATGCTGGAAATGACAACTTATCCAGCAGATTTTAACTAAACGAAATAATCATTTCTCAGAGTTTACCAAAACGAAAATTATATTTAAATCATTTACTCTTAACAGAATGCATAGGGATAGATGGCCCACAGTCGTCGTAGATTGGCAAATTTTAAAACTATCAGACTTGCACAGCAGTAGAATAATATAAGCAGGGACTTAAAAACACTTTCATTAGGATTACAGAATTATAAGTTTGATAACAGAATCAAATATGTAACCCTTGTGAGTGTATTTTTCAATGTGTTAACCCAAAACACTTTTAAAAGTGTAACAGTAATATATCTGTAACCGATATAAAAGTGTTAATAAGTGTAACCGGTAAACGCGGCGTTGCCAAAATAGCCGCAATCCCGACTGGGTTGAGGCTATTTTGCCATCGCCGCGTCTGTCTGTCCGCAGCGCGTTTTTGTGGTGCCGTGCTATTATACACATATTAACACATAAAATGTTACATTGATTCTGTAACATTATTGTATATGTTACATTTAGAAGTGTTTTTCTTTTAAGACAGTTTTAAAAAACAGTATTAATAACATTTATTACGGTTACAGTTTAAGTCCTTGAATATAGGTGAGAAAAAAACTTTGTAAAATAACCCGAGCTCTTTGTGGTCATGTACTGAAAACATTTAAAACCCACAAAATCATTTTAAATGGGGGCAACTAGATGCAGCATCGCAGCCAATATGTCACAATGTGTCGCTTGTGTCAACTCGAATGCAGAGTTTTTAAAAATATGAAAAATCACGACCGTTTTTTGTGACGGACACTCTTTGCTGAATTGTATCAAATGCCAGTTACGTAGTGTGCCATCCTTTTACTTCACAGTGATAATGTTTATTCCTACATACATACCTATATTTTAGAAGTAAGAATGTACAATAAGTATCTACAAGGTTAAATTACATTATCTGGCGAAACTACACAATAGGAATGTAATGACGATAAAACAAAAATAAATGAACTACTTAATCATTAATTTTTAATTATTATTTTAGTAATGACAAAACCAGCGATCGTTGACCGCCTAATTAGTGGTAGTTATTTGAAATTTGTTTTTTTTTTACTTTATCATCATTAGATATCGATAGCTACCCCGTCTGTGACACCAGTTAATTTTATTTATATCACACGGCAAATCACAGCTGTCCGAAATCTCACTCTTCAAGAAGAAGATTTACATCTGTCTCTTCCATTGAATCACGCGCCGCAATATCGGCGGGCACATCGTCTTGCATAGCGAATGACTACAGAAATTGGCGTTGTAACAGAGCTCAGTATCCTGGGTCATAGATAAATGAGTAGGTATTAGAGATTTTATGGGCTTTGCTTAGATTTCCTTTGAGTTATGATTGATTTAGGTATAGCACAAAGGTAGTAAGACCGTGCGCAGATCTGGACGAAACAGTTGCAAAACTGATTTTTCAGTATATATTAACAATAAGACTGTTTTGATGCGGTGTGTGCATAATCACTGTTTTTATTGAGCGACTAGATTCTGCCCGCGACTTCGTCCGCGTGAATTTTCACTTCATTTTCACCCCATTCACCCTCTAAGGGGTGAAATTTCGAAAAACCGTTTCTTAGTGGATACCTACTCTTCACAAAGAACACATTCTCCAAATTTCATGTCTCTAGGATTTTTGAATTTTATATATATATAGATGGTTCGACCTAAAACAGTTTCGTATATTATGTCTGCAAAGTAAATTGTCTTGTTATTTCATAAATACGTCACTACTACGACTACGTGATGAAAATTGGCCTTATAAAATATAACCCACACACATAATAAATAAATCTAATAAATTAACTCAACTCTTCGTCTCCAAAAAATATAATAATTAACTAGATAATAAAACAACTCAAATATGTAGCACTCGCGCTATCTCCTCGTTTATTCGACTACATTCAAAAGCTTTTGTACTAAACAAATTCAAAGACAAACATATACACGATACTAATTAATGAAATACATACATACCCGCATGACAGTCTAAGTTCATGTTTACTCTGATCTCTTTGATTACTCTTAGGGCGCTCGCACAAGTTTCGAAATTCTAACAACCCCCTCTATGTGAAGGGTTAACGACCCTCTGGTTATGTGCTGAAGAGAAATTGATTTGAAAGTATAATATCTTCACGTCAGTTCGGTTCCCTTGTGGGTTGTGATGTAGCGCTGTAAGAACTTTCACACTTTTCATCGACCAACCAACGCATTCTTTTTAGCCCTGTCATGTTTAAATAAAGAATGATCAGCGGTGCGATTCTGTAAAAATCACCGTGAAAACTTAGGTGAAGTGAACGTGGAGTGAGTTGTCAATAGTGTCAACTCCTAACAAAAACAAACTCACTTCACCTAAGTTTTCACGGTGAGATTTTAACAGAATCGGCCGGCTGCATAGCTATTTACAACCAGTCAATACGCTACCGTGCCGAATCGAACACCATCATGTTATGGAAGGAGTCATCTAAAGGCTGTTCACAGATCCAAAACCCGAACATTTTAACAGTTTCAATTAAATATACGACTGTTATACTTCCGACAGCTAATTACTGTCGGGGGCAAGCCAAATCAGGTAACTGAAAATGTGTAATTTTCGACACGGAAGCCTGTCTAATGATTGTAAATAACTATGCCAATCATTCTTTTAGCTATACTGAGTTAGTGTGTGTTATGCAAATTAAGCACCCTAATAACCTCTTTAATTTGATACAACAAACTTTTGCTGTACAGAAGAATTCCTAAAAGATATAATAAGAAAATTAAAACCACCTAATAAAACTATGTGCATACTGCGTATGTATAGCGAAAAATAGCAGGAAGTCTTTTGAAGCAACATCAAAGCCCTAATTTGTCTAATCCCATGTGTAACAAAAGTTAAATACTCTTTAATGAAGTTACCCAACAGTTTAAAGAGCTTAACGGCGTTTCGCTTGCGGTTAATTATTTATTTAACGTTGAATTAACTTTATTTTTGAATCGCAATACATTAAACATTTTGGTTTGTACTTCTAACTCGAAACTTTTTAGTTATTAAGATACTTATAGTAGTAATAACGCCACGTGTATCGATAAATCTGTGTTAATTTTCCTTATTAACATAATAATCTTCGTCCCACTACAATCTACATTTATCGGAGACAAACTATTAAACGACATAATTAATCAACATACGATTATAATCCCTCTCACAAAATATAACTTGTGAGTTAGAACAAAGGCTGAGATGCCGTATATGGCAACATAGCACAAGGCAACTAACATTAGCAGGAACCGTAAATGATCTAAGCAACTGTAGGTATTCATTAAAGTCTTAAGTAAACTACGCGACACAAAGTTCCTGTCAGTCACCGAACAGAGGTAAGTTCCCTGAGCAATTTGTGGCTTCCAACTTGTCTGCCATGCTGTGTCTAGCAAGGAGTCCACTAACTTTGCTGTATACCAGCTTTACGGTTTAGTAGGGACGCTAAGAATTTATTGGTTTGGACGGAATTGGATTTGGAAAATTTGCTGAGCTGGATTGAAAAGAATAAACATCGTGTTTATATTTTAAAGTAGGAAAGCTTCAGTGGACGCGGAAGAGTGTATTGATTGTATTTTGTTTTTTTTTCTCTTCGTTGGATAAGTAGTTTCTTTGCAAAATGAAATTCAAATAAATTCTTTGGGGCGCTCAGCGATCATTGAATGCTTGGTATTTTTGTTGGAGGCCCATATCTTTATTGTGGGCTAGTTATTTCATATATGAAAGACCAAACCAAACTCACGGATCCAAATATTTTCAAACCAACCAAAATACCCGATAAAAGGTCAAAAAAGGTGAATAAACCTCGCAAAGTTCTAGTCAATTTGTGAGGGAGATAAAGTTTTAAGATTTATTTCCTTCAAGGATAACATATGGAGTCTCTACAATGCAAGCTATACACTTGTGTAAGCTTCTTTAATGCGGTCCCCGGTACGCTGGGTTGAGAAAATAAGACACCCTGTAGCGGTTACGTAACTAAGTAAATCCCGAATGAATGTCTACTATTGGGATTTTTATTTCAAGAGACGCAGTCAAGGGTCTGTGAATACGTTGTAAATGTTATAGGATTACTTACAAATAGAAAAACATATTGTTTGGCGTATTTTCTGGAAATTGGTACTGAAGCCTATTTCACGATAATATCTTTAACATTTCTGCGAAATTGAATTACCTGCCGACCGGTTCCTCCACAAATAGAATTCCAGGAATTCAGATATACCTTAATTATGTCGGTCTTTTTGTGAATGAAATGTGATTATTTTATATCATTATGTGAAAACAAAGGGTTATATG